>CM042022.1:15345000-25345000 GCA_023525975.1 Smallanthus sonchifolius
AAACTGCCATCAAACTGCCTTCCCTTGTAGAGCTGCGGCTTGTAAACTGTTTGCTTCCAAACAACACCGCGAACTCGTTTCTTGATCCACTAACCAACTTGTCCGTTTCCTTTTCTGTTCTCGATATTAATTCGAACTACCTTCCATCCTCTACGATGTACCTGTGGTTGTTCAACTTCAACACGAGCCTTACGGACATCAATCTCTCCAACAACGAGTTACTTTGCGCAATTCCAGAAGCTTTTGGTACAATCACAAACCTCAAAACATTAGACTTAACCAACAATGGGCTTGAAGGTGGTGTCCCGAGATCGTTTGCAAACTTTAGTAGCTTACGTGAACTTCATCTATCTGGGAACAATCTGGACCAAGATCTTCCAAGTCTTTTTGACAACCTTCCTGTGACATCCTTGCAACTTGTTGATTTATACGGGAACCAACTAAGCGGCTCTTTACCTGGTTTTCAGCTTTGACGGAATTGTAACTTGCAGTAAATCAGTTGAATGGATCTTTCCCGAAAAAATTCCAGCATAATTCGAATCTTTTGATCCTGGATTTGGCGGACAACCATACTCATGGATTCCTCCCTGATCTTTCGGTTTTCGGTTCGTTGCGGGAGTTATATTTCGGAAGAAACCTTTTACATGGAACTCTATCTGAAAGCTTGGGGTCGTTGTCAAACCTAGAGTCTCTGGGTGCATCTTCTAATTTCTTTCAAGGTACAATCTCTGAACCTCATGTTTTCAATCTTTCTCTTTTAGTACACCTTGATCTGTCGTACAACCGCTGTAGTTTAATATATCTAAAATGAGTATTTGAAGGGAATAACCCGTTATGAGAATCAACTGTAGGATGTCCAGGTCGGGGTCTTACACTAGTATTATTGTAATTAGAATATCCCAAGTCACAACTGCTCTCTTGGGTTCAAGTTCCACTTATGACAAAGTGGCAAATGTGTATACCAAGACTTCTCTAAAATGGAGAGGTCTTGGGTTCAAGTCTCACTTGTGACAAAAAAAGGGAGGTCCAGGTTGGGTCAGGGGGTTTTCTCACTTATGGTGGGTTTCCTCCTAAGGGTGCTCCTAAGGGTGGTGAAGATGATCGGGTGGGCCAGTAGTCCGTCAGTGATCCAAATTGGTGTTAAAAAAAAAAACTGCGGTCCCCAAAAGTTTCTAGATTCTGCATGAAACGTGTTTGATAATTGATACAAGATCAGGATATTTTATTATTTTGATATCTTCGGATGTAAATGAAGAAGAAGATAAAATTAAAACATGACTTAAAAATTAGACAGTTAACAGTTTATATTTTATGCATGCTTATAACGATAAAAAAAATGTTAAATGCAAAATTTTAGATGATAAAAAGTTTTATACTGATTTAAACTTCATCACTGGACTTGAAAAAACACTCAGATAAATTAAGGCTTAAATTTATATAGTTTATATAGAATATACGTGAAACATAACCTCGATTGTTTGTTTTTTTCTAAAACATCTTCGTAAACGAGAGTTGACGACTTCCGTCCTTATTTGCATTTAACTTGATGAAAAGATTTATATTGATTGATACCAGAACGTTCACAGATGTGTTGATCCTGTGGTCAAGGAGTTTTTCCCATCATGGTTTACTTTTAAGGAGGTTCCGGGTTCGAGTCCGCTGCGATTACAACTCACAGAGAAAGAAATACATGACTCACGGAAGCACCCGGTCTGCTCCTGAAGAAAGTAAGGGTTTAAAGACACTCGCCTTTGAAAAGAAAAAGATAAATGGCAATAGATGATTGTGACAATGTGTAATAACCCTTAATTTTGGCATTTTATGGTCGAGGGAAATAAATGAAATCTTTAGAAACTATTTGTATGAGGATGCTTGAAGTAAGATTGAATTACGGTTAAGTGGAGGTTTACGCATCTTTCTTTTCTAAATTTTTCTAGTAAAATATCAATTAAACCGTGTCACATCATTTCTTTTCTGAACTTCTATTTACTTCCTTCGAGAGGTGGGGCACTCATCTTTATTTTCTAAACTTCCCTACGTATTTTTTACTTAATAACTAATAAATATTTTAATATATAAATTTAACACATAAAATACCACTTTTATTAACTAAAAACAAAATATATTAATAATTAAAAAATAACATTCCTTTAATTTCAAAACATAATATTAACTAGTCATCCGCATTTGGTACGCTTGTATTTCATCCTGTTTAAAAATAAGATTGTGATCAAAACAAAATTAGATGAAATACAGACGTAACCATAACTATGCTAGAAAATATTAAGAACTTATTATTTTATAGATAAAATAAAATAACTATTTATAAATAATTTATGATAAATAGAAAAATATTAAAATAATTATTTTATAAATAAAAACTCATTACACGTATGAAGAACATTATGATAAATTATGATAAATATTAATTATTTAAAATGAATTATTCACAAACTCATTACAAGTGTATAAAAATTCGGTAGTAAGTTCTCACCAAGTTGTAACACCAATATTTCTACCAAATTTTAACCTTACAAAAACACGCAATAATAGATCCCAATAACACTTTTGACAAACATCACATGTTAATTGCAACAAAACGAAAACATCAAGGTTTTGTTTACAAACAACGACTGACATCTCAAAAACAACTACAAGTTTTAACATGCATTTCAAAACAAGTCTAGTGACTCCCAACAAGGAGTCAATCATAACCCAAAACATTTACATCCATTTCAAAAGGTCGAGAATCCAATCAACGCAAAGAATGACCTGAGATATCAAATTGGAGCTTTACATACATGGGAACACCACAAAACATGTTAATAATGATATATACATGTTCTCATAACCTCCCATGGGTTAAACATAAGCGAAACCTGAAAAATAGGAACACCACAAAATATCTTAATTGTTGAACATAATTTTCACACATAACACACCGTTGTGACTAAAAACCATTTCCAATAACATCAATCAATTTGAGAAATTGAAGATGATACATGCATTTAAGTTTCAAGGGGTGGTATGTATTTGTGACTGAAGCATTTAATCGGACACTTATAAACAGCAAAATATATTTGAATTACCATGATATTGTTATGGGTTCGAGCGTTGCAATTTTTAGATGGAAGGCAGTGAACGACGTGACATAATATAGGGGATTATGAGTCATTGTTAGGAAGTGGGAGGACTATAATTGTAAATGGTTATGGTAATAGAGATATTAAATAAACGAGTTTTCCGGACTCGCTAACCAGCCTGCGATACCCACGCCCAAGAATATCGCAGGGGGCAATCGGCTCACGGTTCTCAACCAAGGTCAAGGTGTGGGGTTCGAACTGCCATCTCTGCCCCACGATCGCTTTTTTGCTCAGACCACTGACCTTGCATTCCCCGATTATCGACGTGGGCTGGCCACTCCCAAAGTAGAGCCTGTGGGGATTGAACCTGGGTCTCATTTGGAGAGCCCACGCCTCCTTACCACTAGGCCACTTTGGAAGTGGTTAATAGAGATATTAAATAGGGGAACACAAATGACGCATAGAGATCCATGAATTGAATTGGGTTGTACCCTCCTTCTCTCAAGTGTTCTTCTCTTTATCGATCTTTAGCTTTAGATTGTTCCATAACAGTCTTATTATAAACATAACACGCCGTATGATCATAAATAAATACTTCTCACATTACATAATCTTAAACATATATCATTTTCCATTTCAACCAAGGACAAAAACCAATTGCAAACCACATGATTGACTAATCAGATGGAGTGAAGCTGATATCAATTAATAAGACTGAGGTGGCCCTCCCCAAAAGGTTTTTGAACAAAGGTATAGATTTAAAGAATATGTAAGTTAGTTGTTATAAGAAAAATCAATAAGATTAATGTGCGGCAGGGTAAATCCGATGTCAATTAACAGCATTGAGGTAGGACTATTAGAATCAAAATCGCAAATACTTATAAAAAGGGAAACAAAAGAAAAAAATGTGTGAAATCGATGGCATTTTTTTATCAGCAATTATTTTTACTCCTAAATACCATCTAAACTTTTACTTAGATGATTCATGATTTGACGTCTCAACCTCGGTTTACCAAGTTCTGACATTATAGATTTGGAAATCTTTGAGCGATGGAAATCCACTAACCATTCCTCATCTTTAGTTTTTGGATCCAAAGATATGCTTTCATACCCGGACTGTAAATCCCTTTGATGTTTCCACTAGAACTAATACACTTCAAATCTCCAATACCATGTTTGTCGCATATATATTTCTTTCTAAAAGGTTTAAACTTTTAGGATTCGGAAACACACCACTTTTATGGGAGGTAATCACCAACGCTACTAGGTCACAAGGCCATGGGCAAATTGATTGCAAATTGCAATCAAATTTGATATGAAAGATGCCACAAATGGAGTTACTTTTGTGAAATAAAAAGATTTATAATAATGTGCAAACAGAGTTAGTTTTGTAAAACTAAAAAAATCTAAAATAACTTTCAATTGAATTTAATCAAACGTCGTTTTGATTGGTTTTACATAAAAAGTTAGACGACTAACACCACCGTATTCATCCCCACATATATAGTCGCACTAAAAATGTGAATGATGAAAAGAAACGGATTAGACTTCCATGAATATATGATATGAAGCAAAATAGAAAAATGGGTTGTCTAAGAAAATATAGAAAGTGGCAATTGTGTAGATGTTTTACAAAGTTACCCCAATATTCAATCTACACATGAAGTAATCAACAATCTAACAATCATTAGGATTTAAAATTTTGTTTTTTTTATATACAGGTTATTTTTATGAGTTCGATCTAATGGTTTCCTTGTGTATTTTGAGTATTGTATGGAAACTAGGTGATCCTTTGATACTACCAGCGGATGTCGGGGGGATCCGCTCGTATCACTGGAGGATGTGACAAAAAATGACAACCCTTGAAGCTTTTGTATGTGATGTTGCAGAACCTGACATCCGCCGGTGGTACCAGCGGATCAACTAGTTTCTATGCAATACTCAAAGTACACCTAGAAACCATTAGAACTTAAAAATTCTTACAATTTATGATTTATGTGCATGTTAATTCATTATTTTTGAAGAGTGGCTTTGTTTGTTAGGTTTTGGGGGACATTTTCCAGCTAAGGTGAGTTGTGAAGCAACATTTACATGTGTACGAGTGACAACACCTTCAGAAGAAAATGCTTTTGTAGATCAATATGCATATGAAACAACTATAAATATAAGAGGGCGTGTGTTTAGAGGTATTCTATATGATCAAAGACCTTATACTCCAATGGTGGATTCTAGTTACTCGAATGTACATGAAGGTGATCAACACAATTCCGGCATCAACATTCCTTCTAACTTACAATCGGTTAATAACCCAAGCTCTTCTACCCCATCTACCCTTTCAACACCTAACTACCTGTTATAGATTATGTGCTTCAATCTAATTATTCAAGAATTTTGCTACATTACGTGTATTTTGATACTTTAATTAAGTCGAACGACGAATATTATTCTTGATCTTAATAACATATATGTATATCTTCTCCTTTGATCTGTTTATTTCCTTAATTTTATTACTCCTTAAACTAGAGCAACATAAAAATGGTAACTAATGACTAGTGACTCTTAATGTGTATTTTTATTTTTATTTTTTTCTAATTGGATATGTATATGTATACATATATACCCAATTTTTAACCTCCTAAAGAATGGTAAAATTCTAGGACAAACGACTCTAAAGTGTACCCAAAGGGTAATGGAATTTTAAAATACGAACCCCTTAAATTTGGAAATCTTTAAAAGAAATTTAAGATATTAATATTGACATCACTTTATTCCTTTTAACAATATGAGATGAGAACATGTTTTATAAACATTTCCATTGACATCACTTTCTTTACTATATAAACATTTCCATATAGACATCACTTTCTTTACTATCAAAGTGGCCATGTGGGATGGTACATCTTTTTTGAAAATTCTTTGAAGATTACATGTTTTTTTTCTTCATATTGTACAGATTTATAAGAAAAACTTGTTAAGGAAATTTTATTAAACAATTTGTATAACATAACGCTAGAATAATAAGTTTTAACCGAAAAATATGTGTTTATATATATAGAGAGAGAGAGAGAGAGAGAGAGAGAAAGAGAGAGAGGATGGTTCAAAAGAGAATAACAAAAAAGCGGGAAAAAGGGGGAAACAGAAGGGAATCGCCTCAAACGAACTCCAATTGAACTCATTACATCGGAATTGGATTTTAGGGTTTAGCTTTAAGGTTTAGGGTTTTTGGTTTAGGGTACGAGGAGTCGGTTCGAACACCGTAAGAGTGAGTTCAATCGGACTTCATTTGAGTCGATTCATTGTTAAGGGAGTTTGGTTAGACCGTTGTTGTCTAGTACAACGTTCGATAAGTTCAATTTAATTATGTGTTATGTGATGAGGCGCATTTTTTTGATTCATAGGGGATTTTGGATTTCATTTTTGTTTTCAAGGGAATTTTGAAAACATGTTAGTTCATAAGTAATCCGTTGGTCGGGCAAATAGATTCAACAAATCCCAACCAAATAATGCAACAGGCGAATTCTACCCGGTTCTTTTTTTTTCTCTTTTTTAATAATTTATTTAACATATAATTTGATTTTTGTTTAATAACTTCTATATTTGAATTTGCTCTAAAATCTAAATACACGGCTTACCTAGAATTTTTAGAAAAGTTAAATATTACAAATTATTAGGGACAAATAAAATTATATGTTAAATGAATTATTAGAAAAAAAAAAGAAAATATCTATACATTTTAGTAGAATTCGCTTGTTGCATGAGCAGATTTGGTTGATATTTGTTGGTTCCGCTTGTCCAACCTACGGATTACCTATAAACCAAAATGTTTTTAAAATCACCTAACAACCAAATTGTAAAAAAAAAATCCTCTATAGTAAATCCAAAATACTCGTGACGAGGCATATACAATTTCAAGAGGAATATTAGTTGTTGGAAATCAGGCTAGAAAATCAAACCTGGGATTTTTGTATCTTAATCAAGATCGACTCTTTCTGTGTATTATATTCTTGACACACTTACAATAACTCCTAACTCATCTATTTATTCTAAAATAATCCTTACTAAATAAGTATCCCAATCCTACTTAGACATCACTTTTAATTCTATATTGACTCAAACAAATAAGAGATAAACATACTCAAACTATTTGACTCAAATTCAAATACTCATATAAACTCTTTTCTGTTTCACCCCTTCAACTTTCAAACTGACCCGTTTCAATATTAAATCTAACATTCCCCTTTAATCCTGAAATCGACCATGCTTCTCTTGCTCTTTTCCCCGATCGAACCACAGGGTCTTGATCGTTCTTGCTTCTTGCTCTTACTTACTCTTGCTAATCAGAACTGAATAGTATCCAATTTCTTTCTCTCATCAAAGATCAGGGTTTCTGCTCCTTCTACCGATCAAGAGATCAGATTCTTGCTTACTTGCAAAAAATCATTTCTGCATGACTTGCTTTCTTTCTTTCTCTTTATTTCTTTCTTTCTTCCTTAATTCCTTACTTTCTTTTGGTATATGAGGTAAGGTGTTTCAGTTGGATTATAACAAGTTGGTTGTATTCTATAATTCAGAATTAAACTTCCTATCCGAGTAGGTTTTGGTTGTTTATACTATAATATAAAATTTACAATTTGTATTATAATCTAACGAGTCTAGGTTAGCCTCTATAAACCAAGGGTTTGTAATTGTAAACATGTTTTTAAGAGATTTCCTGGTATCAATAAATGAGTTTAGGAGTTATCCAAATTAACATGTTTTTATATACCGATTGTAAGACCCGACCCGGGCATCCAACAGTTGGTTCTCATAATGAGTCATCCTCTTTTAAATACAACTAATATTAATCAAATTACAGCGGAACTCTTTCTAAAATCTTTAAATATTATTTAACATCGTTGTCATCATGGATTACCTCACGAATGCCTACCCACCAATCCGAGTAGCACCGCTTCTAAGCCAAGATACGTCAACGTAACGCTTACCTGCAAAACAATCTAACGTACACACAAAGTCAGCTACGCTGAGTGAGTTCTAATAGTTTATTTTAAATAAAAGACATCGTGTCACAATAGTTGTTTAGCTTTACTCAAGACCCTCTGGTCCTTATAAAATAGTTTCACAATTTATTAAGACATAGATAACCCATGTTATCTTACGATATCCCATAACAGTTCAGTAGCATCGACTCATCCCATAATATTAATCCTATAGTCACGTCAACATATATTGAGTCTACCATGCTAATAACTCATACTTTACTACTCGTATTAACTCGACACTTGGTTAACGCAACAGATCCCTAGACATAGACATACTTGGCTTTGACCAAGGCTCTTACCAATCAATTGACACAATTTTTATAGACACCACGTCCAGATCCAAACACAACCATCAGTCTGACTCTACTCACCTCATCTATTACTATCTACGCATCAAAATGATAATACCTTATGCACAATAAATATACTTTAACACTTGCATGCAATTTACCACAAATATATTTGCACGCAAACACATACCTCGTCAAAGCACCCTCGTCTGGGCATTAATCACACCCCGAGCTCATATCAACCTGTTAAATAAATATCACCATAGGTGGCTTCCCGAAGGACTTCGTCCCTCACAATCCCGTTTGCCGGGTCCTAATGACAACGATACAAACGCAGTACCCGGCGTGTCGCATGACATCGATACAAAACACATAACATAAATATAATCACACAGCTTGAGTGTGTGTATTTGAAAGTGTTTGTGTCATCGGTCCGACATCCCTTATGTCGGCCTATTTGACTTCACGCACACATATCGGACGACATAAGAACCATATCGGTCTGACATCAAGCTGAGCCATCAGCAGAGTCATAGGACACATGTTGTCCCCCGATTCAATCCTTCCTCTACACATATCAGACCGATATGGGGTAGGATATCGGTCCGATATCCGCCTCACTCTCATATTTTTCATTTTAAGTCCCTCAACTTTGGAAACTTATAGTTTAACCCCTAACCTTTGACATTTGATACTTTTAGGCTTTATTTCACTTGATAATTATTCAGGTGTTACAAATCTCCCTTCCTTAAAAGAATTTCGTCCTCAAAATTCAAGATTAGTCAAATAGATGGGGATACTTGGCTTTTATTTGATCTGTCAATTCCCAAGTTTTGTAGGCACCTTTCCGACCTTGCCACTGTGCCAGTACCATTGGTATAGTTTTCTTTCTTAAGCTCCGATCTTGAGTCCCTAAGATCTTAATAGGTTGTTCGGTGAATTAGAGTTTGTCATCAACATGAACATCATCTAACGAGATCGTCTGATTGGGGTCTGCTAAGCACTTACGTAAACATAACACGTAAAACGTGTTATGAATACCTTGCAATGCTTCAGGCAATTCAAGTTTATATGCTACCATTCCAATTCTTTCAATGATTTTGAAAGGTCCAATATACCTTGGGCCTAACTTCCCGCGTTTTCTGAAACGTACAACACATTTCCATGGTGATACTTTCAACATGACTATTTTGACTAAAAATTAACAAGGAAAATCAAGTAGCCAAACTTTGTATGTGAGGTAGCGTGCTTGTGTGATCTTGCGTAAAAATGTAGTTTAAATACAGAAATAACACGATGAGTTTCGAGGAAAGCCCTTGATCTTTGAGGATCTCCGGCATAAAACCTTGGGAGCCGACTAAAGTCGGGCTGCCTTGTTTGTTCTTATCGAATTCGGTAAAAGTACCATGAGAGAGCAATATGATCGAGCTAAGTGTTACAAATGAGTAGTGCGAATGTGTAGTGTTTTTGTGCTGTGTATATCGTGTCCTAATGATCATTTTCTGCCCCTTATATACAATACATGTCATTAAACTAAAGGCTAATATCCCGAAATAGTCTTAATTGGACCGTTACAAGCTTTGTTTGATGAATATATACGTTGTCTTTAATGTTATTATGCGTCTCCAGCCAATAGTAATGATGAACGAACGTTACCTGCATGACTAGGTCAAAACAAATGCGAAATATTAATTGTTACAACGGTCAGTTAATGGGGATACTGGAACTGTTGGGAATCATGGTACCAGTTTTAACATTTAAAACAATAATTATTTAAACATTTTAAATAAATAAATCAGATATATTTTAGCGGAAGTAATTTAATAGTACCATTACCAGATCAGATCTGGATTCCATTCAGTGATCCGATTACACGCGTATAAACAATATTAAATAACCAACCATAGGGTGTTTAGATTTATACCTTCAACGATAACCAGATCTGTAACACCTTAGTACAACGAACGTCACGCTAGTTGACTTGTAGACGAAAAACTGCAGCAAAACGTCACACGGTTGCGCAGATGGGGAAGCCGGCCTAGCGGCGGTGGCGCGCGACGGTGGTGGAGTGACGTCGGCCTCGTGGCGGTGGAGGGGGTCGGCGTCGGTCGCAAGGGGGAGGGGAGGGGCACTGACTTTTGGGTAGTGTATTAAGGTTTTAGGTTTAATTATAATGTTATATTTATTGACATTATATTTACACCCTGGTCCCCATGGTATTAACAGTTAATACCACAGTAATAATTAACCTTTAATTATTAAACCCTTGTAATTACTAATCATATAAAATTAGTAAAATCCTAATCCTTAAATGTTTAACTGATTAAACATGTATTCCCCTCAAATAATTAATTAATAAGATAATTAATTATCACAATCTCCGACAAATATTTCTCTAAATATTTACTCACCATTTATTGTTTCCGTCTTTCGTAAATAATATTTAACTATTAAATATTATATATATATTTTTTTTGTTGCCTAAGGTGTAACTCTTTGGATCGTACCTTAATAGTAACGTTGATTTAATTGACGATCGGACATCATATATCCAAAAATCTCCCACTTGGTCGATTCTTCAATTAATCGGTTCAACGTAGACAGTGGTGGACGCCTAGCTGCATCTCACTGCCCCTAGCAAGGTATGACGTATTTACAATCGTCAAACTATTTCTTTATGTACAAGTAACCTTTACTTTACAAAGTATAACAGTCCTAGTAAGCATTTGTATCCTTTCTGTTTAGGGCATTCGTTGAACATGAGACATGGATATATTTCTCTTCTTATATGTAGTTCAACCATTCTTGTTCTCGTTCTCTAATTCAAAGTGGTCTTAACAAACTATACTTTTAGTTTGAGCATGGCCATGCGTTTTACACCAGCTTAAATCAATGAGGGCGCCATAATGTCCAGCTTCTAATTAAAGAAGAACATAATTCCTTTGGCCAGGTACAACTCCCACTGAACTTCAGATTACTCCCGATCATACCCTTATTACTGCCTGTTAAGGTATAGCGTTAGATAAGATCAAAGAACAACCTTCAGTCAGGGTAAGTTCTAGTAAGTGCCTCGGGTCGAGGATCGATAGATCTTACTTTATTCAAAACATCTCAAGATATCAATCCATGAAGATAGTTTTGAAACGAGTTACGTCCAATAATTATTCTCTAACAATTATCTGTGAATATGGTCTCCAACTTCTTGGTCTTTTATTCATAATGAACCAGCCCTCCGATTCACAATAGTCTTACATTCAGATTGATTCCCATGAATCTGATCGACTACGGACATTTAGAATAATCTATATATTCAAGGATTTCTAAAACGTATAAACTGTCAAACAGAGTAACATATAATTATAATGCATTTAACCATTAAATCATTCATAAAAACCAATGTAACTGATTAGTTCGAAAGCACTAAATACAAAATACAGATCAAATCCACTGTCTACAAATCTAAGGCCTATCTTGTCAGCATGCTCCTCATGTTTAGAATGAGGCATAGGCTTAGTGAACGGGTCCGCTAGATTCTGATCTGTGTGAATTTTGTTTCACATGATGTCTCCCCTTTCTATTATATCCCGAATATAATGAAATCTTCTGAGTATGTGCTTCGAACTGTGGTGTGACCTTGGTTCTTTAGCTTGAGCAATAGCACCAGTTTTGTCACACAGTATCTCAATTGGTTTCTGAATGCTAGGCATTACTCCGAGATCAGCAATGAGCTTCTTCATCCTAGCAACCTCCATTGCGGCTTCCGAAGCCGTAATATATTCTGATTCGGTGGTGGATTGTGCAACGACACTTTGCTTAATACTTTTCCAAGTGATCGGGCCACCATTCAGAACAAAAATAAATCCTTTTTGTGATCGAGAATCATCTCAATCCATCTGGAAGCTAGCATCGGTGTAACATTTAACAGCTAGTTCTCCTTCCAGTCCTCCGTATATCAAGAACATATCCTTAGTCCTTCTCAAGTATTTAAGAATGTTCTTTACAGCTATCCAGTGACTTTCACCGGGATTCTGTTGATATCTGCTTGACATGCTTAAAGCGTACGATACATCAGGTCTAGTACATAGCATGGCATACATGATTGAACCAATCGCAGAAGCATATGGAACCCTTTCCATTTTCTTCTTATCCTCGTCAGACTGAGGGCACTGTTTGTTATTCAGTATGGTTCAATGTGCCATAGGCAAAGATCCTCTCTTAGAGCCTTGCATGAAAAAGTGTCAAATGACCTTATCAATATATGTACTTTGACTTAAACCTATTAGCCGCTTTGATCTATCCCTATAGATCTTTATTCCCAGAATATAAGCAGCTTCACCAAGATTTTTCATTGCGAAACATTTTCCTAACCAAGACTTTACGCCCTTTAGCATAGGAATATGGCTTCCAATGAGGAATATGTCATCTATATACAGAATCAGAAAAGTCATATGGCTCCCACTTTCCTTCTTGTAAACACACGGTTCATCTTCGTTCTTGACAAAACCAAAATCTTTGATTTTCTGGTCAAAGCGAAGATTCCAGCTTCTGGATGTCAGCTTTAATCCATGAATGGATTTGTTCAACTTCAATACCTTATTAGGATTCTCTAGATTTTCAAAACCTTCTGTTTGAACCATATAGACATCTTTAGTAAAACATCCCTTTAGAAACGCAGTTTTGACAACCATTTGCCATATCTCGTGCTCATAATACGCGGCAATGGCAAGAAAGACCCTAATGGACTTAATCATGGCTACAGGTGGGTTTCATCATAATCAATTTCTTGAGTCTTAGTAAAACCTTTCGCTACTAGCCTTGCTTTGAAGTTTGCACATTCCCATCCATGTAGATTTTCTTCTTGAAAATCCACTTACTTCCTACTGTCCGACTTTCGGGAGGAAGATCAACCAAGTCCCATACATGGTTGTCGTGCATGGATTGGATTTTAGCATCCATAGCTTCAAGCCACTTCTTAGATTCTAAATCTAAGATTGTAGATTTATAACTAGTGGGCTCTGCATCAGGACATCGTCCATCAGTGAATCCCGATATACCGGTCGGGTTCATGACGATCTCTAGTACTTCTGCGAACAGTTTGTGTCACAGTTGAATCTTAAACATTTTTAGATTCAGTTTCAGCAGTCTCATGCTGAATGGCAGGTTCAGATTGTGGTTCTTAGATCTCATCCATATCCACACGGTTGTCTCCAATCCCTCTCGTAAGAAGTTCTTTCTCCAAGAAAGTAGCTTAGCGTTTAATGAAAACATGATTTTTAACAGGATTGTAGAAGTAGTAACCGATTGTTTTAGGGTATCCGACGAAAACAACTTTATCACCACGGGGATTCAGTTTATCCATAGATTCACTTGTAACATATGCGTTACATCCCCAAACCCTAAGGTAGGACACTTTGGGTTTCTCCCCATGCCAAATCTCATAAGGCGTTTTGTCCACCTTCTTAGTAGGAGTTGGATTTATGATTCTTGTGGCAGTCTCAAGAGCAAAACTCCAGAAGGAGTGTGGGAGGTTTGTACGACACATCATAGACCGAACCATATCTAATAGAGTTTGATTTCTCCTTTCGGATACACTGTTAAGTTGAGGTGTTCCCGGTGGAGTTATCTGAGAAATGATCCCACGTTTCTTTAGATGTTCTTCAAACTCTAAACTAAGATATTCACCACCTCGATCAGATCGAAGCATCTTAATAGTCTTACCGAGCTGATTCTGTACTTCGTTCTGGTATTGTTTGAACAGTTTAAACGTTTCATGTTTATGCTTCATAAGATAAACATAACCATATCTACTGAAATCATCAGTAAATGTCATGAAGTATCTCTCTCCAGTTCTGGTCATTGTTCTGAATGGACCACATACATCAGTATGTACAAGTCCTAACAGATCCTTAGCCCTTTGACCGATACCGGCAAAAGGAGCTTTGGTTAGCTTTCCACTTAAACATGATTCGCAATCATCAAATGACTCTTGACCTGTAGAATTCAGAATTCCGGCGATCTGGAGTTTCTTCATGCGATTCTTGTTTATGTTTCCAAGCCTACAATGCCATAGATACGTATCATTGAAATCATATTTCGTACGTTTGGAGGATATATTAAATATGACGTTATTATCATGGACTTCTATCTCATAGATTCCATTGTGAGGCTTTGCAGAAAAATAAAACAAACCATTCAAATATGCAGAAATGAAATCATTATCAAAAGCATAAATAAATCCTTGTTCCCGCAAAGCGGATACTGAAACAATATTCCTAGTCAAAATTAGGAATAAAATAAACATTGTTCAAAACAAGTTTTAATCCAGAAGGAAGTAAAAGAGTATATTCTCCTATAGCCTTCACAACAACCTTTTGTCCATTTCCCACATGGAGCTCCAGGTCAATTTGCTTCAGTCTCCTAACCTTCCTTAGTCCCTACAAATCATTACAAATGTGATAACCACATCCAGTGTCAAACACCCAAGATTTGCTAGATAGAGAGAAGATCTCGATAATAAACATAACCGAGGACTATCCTCCAGCAGACCTTTTCTGTTTCATCTCGGCCAGATATTTTAGGCAATTCCTCTTCGAGTGTCCGGTTTCTTGGCAACAGCTTTGCCTTTGCCCTTGCTCTTAAAGCCTTTCTTGACTTTTCCCTTGGCTTCAAATTTCTTGACTCGACCTTCTTTGATCATTAGCACTGAACCAGACTTAGAAGGAGTTGGTATATTCATCTTGGCAGTCTTTAGCATCATATGCAACTCCGGAATGGTCTTGTCCCAAGCATTCATATTGTAATTCAAAGTGAATTGATCATATGATTTTGGCTGTGAGTTGAGGATTATATCCCCGGCCAATTCATTTCTTAACGGGGATTCAAGATGTGCTAGATGATCTATGTATCCCTTTATTTTCAGTACATGGGTACTGACAGAAGAACCTTCTTGCATGCAGCAGCTTATTAGTGATCTCATCACTTCGAAGTGTTCATGTCGGGCCTGCTGCTGGAACATTTCCTACAGTTGCTTAATCATATCGTATGCAGGCATGTCCACCAGATTCTTTTGAAGTTCTGGTATCATGGACGCCAACATCAAGCAAGAGACCTTGATAGAGTCATCAACATTCTTATCCCAGGTCTTACGGGCTTGGCCCGTAGTAGCAGCTGGTTCTTCCGGGATTGGTCCCACAAAAACATACAGTTTGTTCTCAGCCTTGACAACAATTGTCAAGTTACGGTACCGGTCCATGAAGTTGGAATTGTCAAGCATATCCTTCTCAAGGATAGATTTCAGGGAGAATGAGGAATTTGTATTCGATTCGTTAGAGATCTACAAAATTCAAAATTAAGTTTTTAGTATTTTTATGCATAGATTTCCTAATAAAATTTATGACCCAATTGCAAAAAAATTATATAATTAGGAATGAGATCCCGGTTCCCCATGTCTTAGTGAATGGCTGAGCACTCTCCACTGGCATAGCTAGACGGGTAGGTAACGATTACCAATTGTATCAACTATACAACTCTCGGTTTGAGGGGTATGACGAGTAATGTCAAGATTTGGATATGTTTTCCCTCAACTACGCCCACTTAAATGACTTAAGTGATATTTGTCCTTCAATTATAATTGTAGACCCGGCCTAAATAACTCATGAATTGCGGTTCTACCTTCAACTAAAACCATAAGACCGGATGCAGGGTAATTCACTAACACCGGGGGTTCGGATAAATTAGTTGAAGTGTTACGATTAAGGGTGGCGCAGAAATATCGATTTTATATATTGGGATTTATTTATTGTTTTTTAATATTACTGTTTCGGGTAAAAAAAAAATTTGGTCGACGAGCAGCATGATACAAGTTGCGCAATTTTATTAAACCAATTTTACTAAGTATTTGTTCGTGAAACACTTTCAACACTCGACACGATCTAATTTCAAATACCCTATTATTCTAAATTGGTCATTTTTCGCGAACTAATTTTAAATTAATCAAGTCTTTAATTAATTTAAAATTGTTTTAGTTTAAAACTTGTTTTTACTTTTAAATAAAACACTTTTATTTAATTACCTTTCCGAGAAAAATAAACAATTTAATTATCTCATCGTTTTTAAATTGTGTCAAAAGTTTTATTAAAAAAATTTCGGTTTAATTATTATCCTAAATAATTATATCACAACCACAAAAATAAATAAAACGCAGAATCGAGCAACTAGAAAAATTGTCCGGTTTCGTTCGAGCCATCAAACGAATAACCGGACTGGTCTAAGGGATAACAAAATAATAAATATGCTATCTCCCACTTAGTCCAAGATCTCCATCTTTGATCATGTCTTTGTCCGCCTTGGTCTTCAGGTCTTCGTCTCTTTATGGTTATAATATTTATTTACAAATACACTAAAAATAAATACATAAATAAAACACTAACTATTACATCAGGGTTCCAAATAACCCATAAAAAAAATACAAAGATAACAACCAATCAACAAACAACACAACCACAGGTCTCTAGTGCTCGATTCATTCAACACAATCACAACAAACGCAAAAGTTTTGACAAATAAAACAATAAATCGATTTTAAAAACAATATGTCTAAACGCGCGTAAAGGTGGCTCTGATACCACTGTTGGAAATCATGGTACCAGTTTTAACAATTAAAACAATAATTATTTAAACCTTTTAAATAAATAAATCAGATGTATTTTAGCGGAAGCAATTTAATAATACTATTACTATATCAGATCTGGATTCTATTCAGTGATCCGATTACACGCGTATAATTAATATTAAATAACCTACCATACGGTGTTTAGATTTATACATTTGATGATAACCAGATCTGTAACACCTTAGTACAACGAACGTCACGCTAATTAACTCGTACACGAAAAACTGCAACAAAACGTCACACGGTTGCGTAGAGGGGGAAGCCGGCCTAGCGGTGGTGGCGCGCGACGGTGGTGGAGTGGCGTCGGCCTCGCGGCCGCGGTGGTTCGGCGGTGGAGGTGGCCGGCGTTGGTCGCAACGGGGAGGGGAGGGGCGCCGATTTGTGAGTACTGGGATTATGGTTTTAGGTTTAATTATAATGTTATATTTATAGACATTATATTTACACACTGGTCCCCATGGTATTAACAGTTAATACCCCAGTAATAATTAACCTTTAATTATTAAACTCTTGTAATTACTAATCATATATAATTAGTAAAAACCTAATCCTTAAATGTTTAACTGATTAAACATTTATTCCCCTCAAATAATTAATTAATCAGATAATTAATTATCCCAATGTTCGACAAATATTTCTCTAAATATTTACTCACCATTTATTGTTTTCGTCTTTCGTGAATAATATTTAACTATTAAATATTATATATATTTTGTTCGTTGCCTAAGGTGTAACTATTTGGATCGTACCTTAATAGTAACGTTGACTTAATTAATGATCGGACATCATATATCTAACAGAAACATAGTAACGATTAGGGATACCGATACCGATACTTTTTTTGACAGATGGCGCTTTCATTTTTGACAGCTGTAAAAAATTTTAAATTTCAAAATTCAAAATCTTTTGGCCAATGGGACTTAATGTGGCGCGGAGATCTAGATAAAAAGGTTTTCTTTTTCCATTTTTGCTTAAAATAGATCATTTCTTCTCTCTTTGTCTCTATCATCGTATCCTTTGCCTCCGGTTTTCTCTCTCGCATGTAAGAATCTCTCCCCCCTTTGTTTTTTGTTTCGTAATCTTCACCGTCAGTATGTCTCGTTTTCGATCTTCTAATGTTGTTGTGACAGTCGAGGATTTCTCCGACCAGGGAATCCTTGATTTTTCTGAAGAAGAGATTTGTACCTTTACCGATCATGATATCGATCTTCTAAAAAGAAGCGATGTTTTTCCGAAAAATACCAAGTTTAGGGCCTTTGATACTAGTGTTAAGGCTGATTTTCAGTCAGAGTCTTGGGTATGCTTCTTGTTTTATACATTCTCTTTGGGTCTCAGTTTCCTTTTTCCTTCACTAATCAATGAATTCTTCGAGGTCACTGGCCTGTCTTATTCTCAAGTGATGCCTATGGTCTGAAATCGCTAGTGTGTATAATTCGAGGACTCATGGTCATCCTCGTTTCCTTCTTCAACTCAAAAAGGGTCAGATTGCTTTAGTTCAAAAGGCTACCCAAAATAATGGTGATTGGAGAGGAAAATATTTCTTTGTGAAGAGAGCATCCATCCCTGGTGGGGATCTCTTGCCACTCCAGTGGGTTAAAAAGGGTACGGAATAGTCAGGATTCCTGCATATTTACATATATATCTAACCTGTTTTTGATGATCTCTGTGTTTTACTTTGTAGCGCCGAAGTTCGAGGAATTGGCCCCTGCAAGGAGTGATACAGATAAGAGAATTGAGGCTTTGTTGGAGATACATGTCGTTGAGAGATCTTTCCAGTTTGAAACCACTGCTAGTCTTGATACCGAGTGTTCTAAAGCCACTATGTCGTCAAAGATTTCTCTTGGCTTTTTTAAGATGTATTGAGGATTCTAACTGTTCCTTTTTGCAGAAATCCCAAGATCTAGTTCTCAGTTTGCTTTGGATGATCTCGATAGACTCATTTTTGGAGGTTCCATTGTCAAACAGGAGGCTCCAACGCCTGTGGTCATCAAACCTAGGATCCCAAATCTTCATTCCAAGACTTCTGGTAGTAAAAAGCGAAAGAGTTCTGATATGGATCTTGAGGTTTTTTGATGGCACAGATCCTGTTGAGACTGCCAAGAAAGTGCGATCCCTGGAGATCCTAGTAAGCAAAAATTAATATCCTGCATTAAGTGTTAGAATTTATGTTTAATATTTTCAAACATTATAGGGTCTAGACAAGATGAGTGTTGATCTCAAGGCTGCAGAGAAAAGAGCTGGCACAGCCGAAGAGATGGTTGAGGACATGAAGAAGATCGTTGTTGGTAAGTCCAAGCTTATGGAGAAGGATCTCCAGGAGATTTCAGATCTCAAGAAGGATTTTGAGGCTTCCAAGCTTTTACATCTAAAAGAGATTGAGGCCACTGTGGATGAGACCAAGAAATTTGCTGCTCTGAGCGTCCTTCAAACCAGGATTAAGATGGTTGAAAAGGCTTCTACTGAGGGTTTTGATGTGAAGGCTTGGGATCTCGAGGGATGGCGCAGGATCACAACGGGTCTGATGGGTGAGAAGGTGGAGACAAGCAAGGTTAGAGAGGAGGCTGGTGATGGTGTGGAGAAGGAGTTTCCACAGGGCGATGAGAGTAAAGATGCCGATGCATGAGCCCTATTTTTAATTTCTAGATGGTTTGTAATGATAACAATTTTCTGTTGGTTTTTTGAGGATCCCAGGTGTTCATGGGATAGACAATGATGGTTCGAGTGGATGGGTCCATGTTTTTGGATAAAGCTTGAATAATCTCTGATTATGCTTTGTAGACACTTAAGGATGGTCCAAGTAGATGGGTCTTGGTTTAAGACGAAGCTTGGGTCATCCTCTTATTTTCCTGCACTTAATATTAGTAAACAATCTTTTGACTATAAGTAATGATAAATAGGTTTTTATCAGGATTCTAGATCCCCAAGAATTATTTTAATAAGATGTTGTGTTTGCTTGACCAATGATCTTATAAAAAATTTTGTTTTATAAAGATTAATATAAATTTGAAAACATATATTAAACAATACATCACGTCCAATTCTTCAAATGTTGAAACTTATTCACCCTTGTAAGTTCCTTTCAATAGTAATTTTCAAGAGAGAATGAACGTACCCAATATCTTGATTTAACTAATGTGAAATCACCTTTTTATATCCTTAGTTGTTTCTCGGGTTTTAGTCTTGGATAGTTGGTATTCTTAGCTGTCCCCTGTGTAGTGTATTCTTCGATGATTGAATAAACTTCGTTGTTTCTTCCGTGAATGATTAAGTCAATTGAACTTGAAGATTTCCGGGGATATACCAGGGAGCATGTAAATGCTAATTCTAGGGAAATTCCCATTAAGATATTAGGGTTGCACCTCGGATGTGGCATGTTTATGCCAAACCATTAGTTTTAACATGTTTATGTTAAATAGTTGGGGTCATACCCGGTAGTAGTATAACATGTTTATGTTATTCAAAAGGATCCTAAATATAGCCAATAATAGTGAAATTTCCAGTAACCGTTACGTATACTGATTCCTACTATCTTGAACTACATTTGGATAATGTGCGCTCAGGCGGGGTGTAGAAACCCAATTCTTAGAAAGGTGAAAACCTTTAAACCGTTGAGGGGATTTAAAATACCCTTAGCTTAGAGAGATGGCCAATCTCTATCTTTTGTTATGATTCTCAAGAATAAAATCTGCAAAACTTCAAACCTTGGTGAAGGTGTTAGTTTTGGCTAACACCCCTCTGATGCTTAAGTCAGTATCAATAAATGAGGAAGATGAGTAAATCGAATAAATAATGATTAAAGACATACCGGATCTGGTTGGGATATGAATCTCATCGTACATGAAAAAGGTCTTGAGATAAGTAACATTCCATGATCTTGGCAGTATTCTTCCCTCCATAGTTGCTAGTCAGTATGCTCCTTTGCCAGCTTTTGAATCTCTGGTCCTCCGGGATTCTACCACTTTTCGAATACTTTTTGATGTGTGCTATCCATAAGCATCCTATACCTTCAAGATCCTGGTTTTCCAGGTCCCCTATATTTGATACTTGTATTGCTTCACCTTCTAATGGTGTATTATTGGGATTTTGCTGTCGATTGGTATTTTGAGTGTTGATCCCAGATTTGCTAAAGCATCGGCCTTAGTATTTTCTTCCCTAGGGACCTGTTCAATTTGGAATATCTCGAACATTTTTTGTAAATTTTTTTTTACTATTTCAAGATATTGTATCAATCTTTCACCTTCTGCTTCATAAGAGACATTAAAATGATTAGCAATTAATAATGAATCAACATATACTTAGAGATACCCGATCTTCATGTCTATGGCTAATCGTAAACCTGCTATTATGCTTCGTTGTTAGTTGCTTGGGGTTCACAACTAACTGACTAGGGTATTATGTCCCCCCGTGGCGATTTTAGTATGATACCTAATCTTGTACCCCTTACGTTAGATGCACCATCACTGTGTAGGATTCATTTATCATTTGTTTCTTCTAGCTGTTGGACTTCTAAATCAGCTTCTTGTTGAATATCACTATTGAAATCTGCCATAAAGTCTGTTATGTCTTTTCTTTTTTAACCCACTTTTAAGGTTTGAACAGCAGTAGCAAGATCAAGATTGGGGATCTTCAAGGATTCTCCACCAAACCTGTTTATATAATCCCTGAGGGTTTCATCATCACTTTGATTTATCATGTATAAATCGTTAGTTAATCTCTCAAATGTTCTACTGCAAGAAAAATGATTATTAAATAAATTAACTAAATGAGCAAATGAAGTAATAGAAAAAGGAGGAACGCTTAGTATCCATTTTAAGGTGGATCCGGTGATAGTTGATCCAAAGCCTTTGCATAAACATGCTTCCTTCAAATCCGAAGTGATGGGGTCTGAAAACGTCTTGGGATCTTCGCGTCGCATATTGGTGGAGTAAATCTGGACATTCCGTGGGTTGATGAGGATATTTCAGGTATTGGTTGTATCACACTAGATACACTCGAGATCATGTCCTTTAGTTTCTTTAATTCCTTAGCTATTATTGGACTAATCCCAGTATCTTGTATAAGTCCAATACTATTAGTGTTAAAAAATTGATTATTGTAAATGTTACCGTCGTCATTATTTTGTGATGAGGATCCTGATGGAACACTAGGATCCCTGGTTGATGTAACTCTAGCAGTTTGAGTTGGATTATTCATCCCGATTTGTTGCATGGGGGTGAAATCTTCTAAATAGTTTTCCGAAGATCCTGGAGTATTTGGGGTCTTTGGTTGTACTGCAGTTGTTGCTTCCACTGCTTGCTTTGATTCCTTCATCTTTTCTATTTCTCTCGTGAACATTTGATTAGTTTTTTGCTGCTATTCCATTGCTTATTTCATTGGTGAAAACATAGAGAGAAAATCATCATTTGAGACAAATAAAGGTACCCCAGAAGATGATCCGCGTTTCGGGATATTAGGGACAACAGATGTATTCCTGGGGGGTTGTGTTATCATTTTTCTTATGGGATACCGGAGAAGGAGAAACAGGAAGATTCAACCCATAATTTGAAGATGAAGTTAAAGAAGAAAACAATTTAGATTGGGACGACATTTTTTGAAAAGGATTTTGAGAAGTAAAAAAAATGAAATGTAGTTTCTAACAAGATTTTTGAGAAAAAAAGCACCACCTGCCCCACGGTGGGCGCCAAACTGTTTTGACAAAAATTAACAAGGATAATCAAGTAGCCAAACTTTGTATGTGAGGTAGCGTGCTTGTGTGATCTTGAGTAAAAATGAAGTTTAAATACAGAAATAACACAATGAGTTACGAGGAAAGCCCTTGATCTTTGAGGATCTCCGGCATAAAACCTCGGGAGCCGACTAAATTCGGACTGCCTTGTTTGTTCTTATTGAATTCGGTAAAAAGTACAATGAGAGAGCAATATGATTGAGCTAAGTGTTACAAATGAGTAGTGCGAATGTGTAGTGTTTTTGTGTTGTGTATATCGTGTCCTAATGATCATTTTCTTCCCCTTATGTACAATACATGTCATTAAACTAAAGGCTAATATCCCGGAATAGTCTTAATTGGACCGTTACAAGCTTTGTTTGATGAATATATCCGTTGTCTTTAATGTTATTATGCGTCTCCGGCCAATAGTAATGATGAACGAACATTACCTACATGACTAAGTCAAAACAAATGCGAAATATTAATTGTTACAACGGTCAGTTAATCGGGATACTGAAACATAGTAACGATTAGGGATACCGATACTTATCTGGGAATCCGAGATACCAGAAGGTAAAAATTGACCCCTAACAATGACGTAGTCACCAACTTGGAATTCTAATGGTCGTCGACGTTTATCTTCATAACTTTTCTATCGATCTTGTGCAGCCTTCAATTGTTGTTTGATCTGGACTATCCTATAAGTCGTCTCTTGTAAGATTTTAGGTCCAGATAGTTGGCTATCTCCTACTTCAGTCCAACAAATTGGGGTTCTACATTTTCTATCGTATAATGCCTTAAAAGGTGCAGCTTTTATACTTGAATGATAGCTATTGTTGTAAGAAAATTCTATCAATGGAATATGATTATCCCAGCTACCTCCAAATTCTATTGCACAAGCCCTTAGTATATCCTCTAGAGTTTGGATTGTTCTTTCACTTTGTCCATCAATTTGAGGATGATACGATGTACTGATATTAATTCGAGTTCCCAACTCTTTCTGGAAACTAGTCTAGAATCTGGAAGTGAACCGACTATCTCTATTATAGATAATAGATAATGGTATACCATGGCGACTCACGATCTCATTGATGTAGAGTCCGGCAAGCTTATTCATTGAATAATTCTCACTGATAGGAATAAAGTGTGCCGATTTGGTTTGTCTGTCAACCACGACCCAAATAGCATCATGCCCTTTCTGGGTTCTCGACAGTTTTGTGACAAAGTCCATAGTAATCCTATTCCATTTCCACACAGGTATCTCCAACTATTGTAGTTGACATGCGGGTTTCTGATGTTCGATTTTGACTTGAAGGCAAGTCAAACATTTCTCTATATAATGGGCTATAGATCTTTTCATGTTAGGCCACCAGAATTGAGTTTTCAAGTCTTTATACATCTTACTAGCTCCGGGATGCATCGAATATTTGGATTTGTGAGCTTCATCCATCACCTTTGTTTGGATTTCCCACGTATAGGAATCCAAATTCTTCTTCTAAATCGTAGGATTCTATCATTGCCTTTGGTTAGTAATTTCTCCTTACGAACCATGCGTTCCTTCCTAATGTTATCTTCTTGTAGTGCTTGTGTTTGAATTTCCTTGATCTGATCCATCCAGTCTATCTTGATTTCTAACTTTAAGGCTCTAATCTTGATAGGCTTGATTCTCTCCTTCTGACTCAATGCATCTGCTACAACATTAGCTTTCCCGGGATGGTATTTAATCTCACAATCATAATCATTAATGAGTTCCATCCATCTCCTCTGTCTCATATTCAAATCCTACTGATTGAATATTTGTTGGAGACTTTTATGGTCTGTATATATCACACACTTAGTACCATATAGATAATGTCTCCAAATCTTTAAAGCAAACACTATGGCACCAAGTTCGAGATCGTGTGTGGTAAAGTTCTTCTCATGAACTTTGAGTTGTCGTGATGCGTAGGCTATAACCTTTTCTCACTACATCAATACATAACCTAGACCAATTCGGGAAGCATCGCAATAGATGACGAAGTCATCATTCCCTTCGGGTAAAGCTAAGATCGGTGCGGTACTGAGTTTCTGCTTAAGGGTTTTGAATTCCTCTTCTTACTTCTGACCCCATTCAAACTTCACTGCTTTCTGAGTTAGAGTAGTTAGTGGAGTAGAGATTTTGGAGAAATCTTGTATAAATCTTCGGCAATATCGAGCTAGACCAAGAAAACAGTGAACCTCAGTCAGAGTCTTTGGAGTTTCCCATTTCATAACGGCTTCAATCTTGGCTGGATCTACTTGAATTCCCTGTTGGTTTATAACATGCCATAAGAATTGTACCTCTTGTTTCCAAAACTCGCATTTGGAAAACTTAGCGTACACCTGCTCTTTTCTAAGGGTTTCAAAGATTATCTAAAGATGTTTGGTATGATCTTCTTGAGTTCGGGAGTAGATACGGATGTCGTCTATGAACACTATAACGGATTTGTCCAAGAATGGTTTAAAACTCGGTTCATCAGATCCATAAATGTTGCGGGAGCATTAGTTAGACCAAATGACATAACTAAGAATTCATAGTGTCCATATCAGGTTCAAAAAGGAGTCTTAGGTACATCTTCCTCCTGTACCTTCAACTGGTCATATCCTGATCTAAGATCAATTTTTCAGAAGTATTTTGCTCCTTGTAATTAATCGAACAAATCATCTATTCTAGGCAATGGATATTTGTTCTTTACAGTAAGCTTATTCAGTTCCTGATAATCTATGCACATACGCATACTTTCGTCTTTCTTCTTTACAAACAAAATTGGTGCTCCCCAGGGTGAAGTACTTGGACGTATAAAGCCTCTATCTAATAATTCTTGAATCCGCTTCATCAATTCTTTTAATTCAGACGGTGCTAGACGATACGGTGCTCTAGCAATGGGTTTAGCTCCGGGAATGAGTTCGATTCGAAATTCGATTTGTCTATCCGGTGGTAGACAAGGTAATTTTTCAGAAAATACATCTGGGTGATCGCATACTACAGGAATGTCCATAATCTGCCATTCGGGTTTAGAGTCTAAAGCATAAACTACGAATACACTACATCCTGTATTTACACATTTCTTAGCCTTGGCTACAGAAATCGTTTCAATCTTATCCTTATCACTATTGCATTGTATCAATATAGATTCTCTGTTAGGCCTACAAATCCTAAAAGTCCGTTGATCACAAACGATCTGAGCATAACATTGGTTTAACTAATCCATCCCAATGATAACATCGTACTTGCTCATACTCATTGGCATTAATTCAATCATTGATTTTTTGTTGCCAAGAGTCATCTTGCAATTTGCATACGATTCTGTTATCCTAATATGCTCACCACTTGTTGTCTCAACTACATAATCACGCTCAAGTGGGGTTGGTTTCATGCCTAAATATAAACTAAAGGCATCTGAAATAAAACTCCTATTCGCTCCTGTATCAAATAGGATTTTAGCATAAATATTGTTAACTAAGAATGTACCATTTACCACTTTGGCATTGTCGTTTCTATTTCCTTCACCTACCACAAATACCCGACCTTTAGCCCCTCCTCCGGGCTTCTGTTGCATGGGTTTAGTACAGTTCCTTACCAGATGTCCCATCTCATTACAATTAAAACATCTAAGAGATGGACAATACGTTGCAACATGTCCCAGCTTTTGGAATCTAACGCATTTTATCTCTTGGGGATTTCTAACGAAATTGTTTCCCTCTCTCCTAGGGAATTTGAAGTTTCTCGGTTTGAACCGATACATGACTTCCTCACTCTTCCTTTTGGTTTCTACAGGTTTTACCTCTATTGCCTTCTCAGCCTTATCCTTGGCTTCTTGGGCTGCCACATCATCATAAACTGTGGCACTTAATGCTAAAGCCGCATCCATCGTTTGCGGTGCATATGTTTTTACCAAGGTTTGCACCTTTAGCGGTAGACCTTTGATAAAATGTTTGATTCTTCGGGGTTCGGGTGTCACCAGATATGGCACCAGTTTAGACATTTCATCAAATTTTGTCGCATATTCCTGATGCGTCATAGTTCCAGCCTCCAGACGCTGAAACTATTCCTCAAGCTTATCAAGTTCCTTTTGAGGACAGAATCAGTTCCTTGAACTCGTTCCATTTCATGTTGTCCACAACTTGTTCCCCTCTGGATTGCTTTACAGATTCCTACCAATCCAGCGCGGTGGTTTCTAGAGAATTGGCAGCAAACTTAACTGTCTGGTCACTTCGGCACTCACTTAGCTTGATCGCAGCCTCCATCTTTGTAATCCATTGAGTAGTATCAATGGCTCCCTTCTTGCCGTCAAATGGCTTTGGTTTGCATCATTCGAAGGATTTGTAGTTGCATCCTTCGTGATTCTCAGTTCTTGTTGCTGAGCTGGTATTGGCGTTTCCATTTGCCCCTCCGGTATTGTTATTGGTTCCTCCTCCAGTATTTCCAGTACCCATCCTTCTTGAAAGAGCTTCGTCTAGCAATCCGGGTAATGTGTTTCGTAAAGCTTTTGTCACCTCACTGGCCACAACATCTTGAAACTGGGCCTCAAACATGAATACTTCTTCGGTATGAGTATTAGTATGGTTTTCGTTCTCGTTTGTGTCATGATGGTCGTTAGTATCGGCGTTAAGTTCAGCCTGCCTACGGTTCCTAGTAACCGGAGTTCGACCCGTTCCTCTACCTCTACCTCTTCCTCTTCCTCTTCCTCGTCCCACCATTGTTACCTATACACACAGATGTATGACATCAGAATTCGTATCACCGGTTATGATCCAGAAAATCAGAAATTAAAGACATTTGGCCAGGAATGTACTTAATATCTGTTTTCTCAATATCTCCTGTTATATTCATAATGACAATCAACATCTCAACTTATATCCTATGGCATTCCATCTATTCTTAGAGCTTATAGTTTAAGTCTAGATATTAATCTTACCTATTAGTATCTAAATCCCTTAAACGGTGGCTCTGATACCAACTTGTCAAACCCGTAACACACGACAGTCATCTACCAGAGTAGTACCTCCAACAGATATGTTCCCAGGTAAGAGCGACGGGTCTAGCAGAAATTTATACACCGCTCTTTCCTAGATAGAACATTCCGCTCGTCGGATAACTACATACCGGTTGAATGTCGCCTTCTAGTTACTGTGACGTTGATACCAAAAACACACAGCGAAAGACTTAACATCATAACTTATTTTATTTCATAATATAACATTTGTATAACAGGGACTGACTGACAAAATACATCATAAACAAACTATGGACTTATAGCTCACGAAGAATCATGCCATTCACTCAGGCCTTGTGGTCACTCAAGAACCTGCCCTCAGTCATCCCTATGTCCAACATCTGTACATCTCCTGGAATGCCAACTACCAGCTTGGGTTCACCTGTGCTCAAAACATTTGAATACATTTTGGATCAGCTTACGCTAGTGAGTTCATAAACAAAATCATATTTACGTTATCTTTGATACAAGAATGAAATGCCTCGTATGGGTCTAATGATCATTCCCTCCAATCCATCACCTGAATCGCCCTTAGATTCTAAGTCTACAACATACATATATACAGAGACCTTCCGGCGCGCTGGTCCCATATGTACCGGGTCTCAAACAAGAGGATCAGTCTTGTCCGTAGGTCTCACCCCAATCATGGCTATAATAAGTACTTATTATAGGATATATGCACGGATAGTATTGGGATCTCATATAAAAATTATTTACAAAACATTTCATAGAGCACAGTTCAGAGGAACTCACCTCAAACAGAACCTCCTCCTGTATTGAATATAACAATCAACACTTCGACAGAACCCTAAATCATATTTGACATTATCATAATCAATATCCCTATCTTAGTTTTACACAAAGAAACCTCAGGGTGTTCTGAAACCTTACCTCGGCACTATCCATGGCAGTTTTGTGGATGATTCGTGAGAAATTGGATTCTTGGGAGCGGACCAGAACCTCGGGAATCGAGCTACCAGAGCTTGAGTGTGTGTATTTGAAAGTGTTTGTGTGTGCGAAGGACTGAAATCGATCCATCTATTTATAGGGTGAAATCGGCCCCATGTCGGACTGATATCCAGGAGTATATCGGTCCGACATCCCTTATGTCGGCCTATTTGACTTCGCGCACACACATCGGACGACATAAGAACCATATCGGTCCGACATCAAGCTGAGTCATAGGACACATGTTGTCCCCCGATTCAATCCTTCCTCTACACATATCGGACCGATATGGGGTAGGATATCGGTCTGATATCCGCCTCATTCTCAGATTTTTCATTTTAAATCCCTCAACGTTGGAAACTTATAGTTTAACCCCTAAACTTTGACTTTTGATACTTTTTGCCTTTATTTCACTTGAGAATTATTTGGGTGTGACAAATATTGATCTACAATTACATGACTCATGAACTACACTTGACCCTTACATATAACCTTAGGACAATATATCTCATATGCATTCATAAGCAATTAGCTTAAAACCTGACTCTTCCCGACCATCCTTTAACACGTCACACGTTATTGACTCATACCACTAGCTCACATACTCCTACGGGCGCACCATAAACCCTACGACTCTTTACTAAACATTTTATAACAAATCCACCGGGTTAAAACCCAAAACCCTTGACACGATTAAATATATTAACATCTCTTGAAAGTATGTACGATAGCCCCCAAACAGTAAAACATTTAAAGTAGGGGATTAGAAACTCACCGGTTATATTGAGTCTCAGTCCTTGTTCTTCAACTCGTCTGTCTACGCTTGAATCTCAAACCTGACAAACACGTGATCTCATGATCAGAACATGTTCAAAACTTACGTCGAACCTTGTATATAATTATAATTAATCCCGACACTCATCACATCATCCCAACGTCTCTTCCCCTCTTGCATGCAGGCATACACAGGTGTCCAACAAGCCCTAGCTCCACGAACATGTAGTTGCCCGAGCCGGACTCCCACGCATGCATGCATGTACGTTGCGCACAAAAACTAATCGGGTGTAACCCGATTCCCTTCTACCCCCAACCACCATCGTGAACTACTAACGCACAACACCACCAAGCTCCACCATGTGACTCGTCTTTGTCCTCGTGTCATAATTCATCGGCCTACCTCCACCATGCACCACCATCAGGACGGAGATAACCCTAACCAGCGTGTGTCTCCGTCGCTCATCGCCTCGTGACTTTCCACTACAGCCAGCTCCTGTGACCACCGGAACCACCCATCGCTGCCTTCCTCGCTTCTAGCGACAGCCGTATCCACCACCCTAGTTTTCGGACCTCCATAGCCCATCAACTTCCTCCTCTTCGATGCGTCTCACTACCGGTCGCCATCACTACACTCCGCCTCATGTCACAGTTGCGTACAATCGTCTTCGCGCACGATTACCACCCCACCACCCGGTCTGTTGCTGTCGCCGCTTGCTACCTACGCCAATGTCACCACAACCCTAACCGAAACCCTAGTCGGGTTATCTTGCTCAACGGATACAAGATTAAAAGGAAATTAACAATTAGTTTACGCGATTTACCTTTCGTGTAAAGTTCTTCCCCTGCTCATCGCCGCCGTTGAACCGCCGCAAGACCGCCGAGCTCGCCTGCTCTCTCTCCCTTACGTCCCACTGTTGCCGTCGAACACCCCCTAGCCTGAATGGCCTAGGGTTTTCCCTTAAACCTTCTAGGTTTACACTCGTGTCCATACGGTTCCGTACTTGCGCATTTCGATCTTAAATTGGACATAACCCGGTTAGCCGAACTCTTTATGACCCAACAATATGAAATGCGCGCGCCAATTAAGCTAACACACCTGTTTAAAAGAGATTCGGGTCATCCCCGACCCGAACTATCAGCTTAAGAAATTTTGGGATATTACACTGATTCTAGACTTGAATTGAGAATTTAAAGGTTTGTTAGATTTGATCCTAAATTGGGTCAGTTTGCAAGTTGAAGGGGTGAAATAGAAAATAATTTATATTAGTATTTGAATTTGAGTCAAAAAGTTTGAGTTTTATGTTATCTCTTATTTGTTTGAGTTAGTATAGAATTAAAAGTGGTGTTAGAGTAAGATTAGGGTACTGTAACATCCCAAAAATCTAGCTTTAATGATTCGGAATAATGGGTGACCTGAATCCCTAGTAAACGAGACTGTTGACTAGGTTTTCGCGTAAAACCAAATTTAAAGGAATTAAGGGACCTGGTTAGCCATTTATTTCACAGTTCGAGATGAAAACGCGTTAGACGTAACGGGAGGGACCCGAAACAAAACTCGTAATTGTTTATATACAACTTACAGGCAAACCCTAGGGCATTTTCGACCTTAGATGTGTTGGGAATCATGGTACCAGTTTTAACTTTTAAAACATTAATTATTTAAACCTTTTAAATAAACAAATCAGATATATTTTAGCGGAAAAATTTTAATAGTACCATTACCAGATCAGATCTGGATTCCATTCAGTGATCCGATTACACGCGTATAAACAATATTTAAAAACCAACCATAGGGTGTTTTGAATTATACCTTTGACGATAACCAGATCTGTAACACCTTAGTTCAACGAACGTCACACTAGTTGACATGTACACGAAAACTGCAGCAAAACGTCACACGGTTGCGCAGAGGAGAAACCGGACTCGGCGACGGCGGTGGCCGGCTTGGCGGCGCACGGTGATGGGGTGGTGGAGTCTGCCGAACCAAGGAGAAAGCGGGGGGTAGCGCTGATTTTGAGGAGTGGGATTAGGGTTTTAGGTTTAATTATAATGGTATATTTATAACCATTATATTTACACATCGGTCCATCTGGTATTAACACTTAATACCCCAGTAATAATTAACCTTTAATTATTATATCCCTTGTATTTACTAATCATAATATAATTAGTAAAAATCTAATCTTTAAATTTTAACTGATTAAACATTTATTCCCCTCAAATAATTAATTAATCAGATAATTAATTATCACAATCACCGACAAAAATTTCTCCAAGTATTTACTTACCATTTATTGTTTCCGTCTTTTGTAAATAATATTTAACAATTAAATATTATATATTTTGTTCGTTGCCTAAGGTGTAACTCTTTGGATCGTACCTTAATAGTAACGTTGACTTAATTGACGATCGGGCATCATATATTAAACAATCTCCCACTTGGTCGATTCTTCAATTAATCGGTTCAACGTAGACAGTGGTGGACGCCTAGCTGCGTCTCACTGCCCCTAGCAAGGTGTGATGGATTTACAATCGTCAAACTATTTCCTTATGTACAAATAACCTTTACTTTACAAAGTATAACAGTCCTAGTAAGCATTTGTATCCTTTCTTTTTAGGGCATCCGTTGAACATGAGACATGGATATAATTCTCTTCTCATATGTGGTAAAAATGTTCTTATTCTCGTTCTCTAATTCAAAGTGGTCTAAAAAAACTACACTTTAGTTTGAGCATGGCCATGCGTTTCACACTAGCTTGAATCAACGAGGGCGCCAGAATGTCCAGCTACTAATTAAAGAAGAACATAATTCTTTTGGCCACGTACAACTCCCACTGAAGTTCAGATTACTCCCGATCATACCCTTATTACTGTCTGTTAAGGTACATCGTTAGATAAGATCAAAGAACAACCTTTAGTCAGAGTAAGTTCTAGTAAGTGCCTCGGGTCGAGGATCGACAGATCTTACTTTATTCAAAACATCTCAAAATATCAATCCATGAAGATGGATTTGAAACGAGTTACGTCCAATAATTATTCTCTAATAATTATCTGTGAATATGGTCTCCAACTTCTTGGTCTTTCATTCATAATGAACCAACCATCTGATTCACAATAGTCTTACGTTCAGATTGATTCCCATGAATCTGATCGACTACGGACCTTTAGAATAATCTATGTATTCAAGGATTTCTAAAACGTATAAACTGTTGAACACAACAACATCTAATTATAATGCATTTAACCATTAAATCATTCATAAAAAAACAATGTAACAGAATAGTTTGAATGCACCAAATACTAAATACAGACCAAACTCAATGTCTAGCAAATCTAAGGCATATCTTGTCAGCATGCCCCACATGTTTAGAATGAGGCATAGGCTTAGTGAACGGGTCTGCTAAAATCTGATCTGTGTGAACTTTGTTTAACACGATGTCTCCCCGTTCTATTATATCCCGGAAATATAATGAAATCTTCTGATTATGTCCTTCGTGTTGTGGTGTGGCCTTGGTTCTTTAGCTTGAGCAATAGCAGCAGTATTTTCACACAGTATCTCGATTGGTTTCTGAATGCTAGGCATTACTCCGAGATTAGCAATGAACTTCTTCATCCAAGCAGCCTCCTTTGCAGCTTTCGAAGCCGCAATATATTCTGACTCGGTGGTGGATTGTGCAACAACACTTTGCTTAATAATTTTCCAAGTGATCGCACCACCATTCAGAACAAAAACAAATCTTGTTTGTGATCGAGAATCATCTCGATCCGTCTGGAAGCTAGCATCAGTGTAACATTTAATAGCTAGTTCTCCTTCCAGTCCTCCGTATATCAAGAACATATCCTCAGTTCTTCTCAAGTATTTAAGAATGTTCTTTTTACAGCTATCCAGTGACTCTCACCAGGATTCTGTTGATATTTGCTTGCCATGCTTAAAGCATACGATACGTCAGGTCTAGTACATAGCATGGCATACATGATTGAACCAATCACAGAAGCATATAGAACCTTTTCCATTTTCTTCTTGGCCTCGTCAGACTGAGGGCACTGTTTGTTATTCAGTATGGATTCATGTGCCATAGGCAAAGATCCTCTCTTAGAGTCTTGCATGAAAAAGCGTCGAATGACCTTATCAATGTATATACTTTGACTTAAACCTATAAGCCGCTTTGATCTATCCCTATAGATCTTTATTCCCATAATATAAGCAGTTTCACCAAGATCTTTCATCGCGAAACATTTTCCTCACTAAGACTTTACGTCTTTTAGCATAGGAATATGGTTTCCAAAGAGCAATATGTTATCTACATACAGAATCAGAAAAGTCACATGGCTCCCACTTTCCTTATTGTAAACACACGGTTCATCTTCGTTCTTGACAAAACCAAACTCTTTGATTTTCTGTGCAAAGCGAAGATTCCAGCTTCTGGATGCCTCCTTTAATCTATAAATGGATTTGTTCAACTTGCATACCTTATTAGGATTCTCTGGATATTCAAAACCTTGCGGTTGAACCATGTAGACATCTTCAGTAAGATGTCCATTTAGGATGATCCTAATAGACTTAAGCATGGCTACAAGCGAGAAGGCAATGGCAAGCAAGATCCTAATAGACTTAAGCATGGCTACAGGCGAGAAGGTTTCATCATAATCAATTCCTTGAGTCTGAGTAAAACCTTTCGCTACTAGCCTTGCTTTGAAGGTTTGCACATTCCCATCCATGTCGATTTTCTTATTGAAAATCCACTTACTTACTACTGTCTGAATCTCGAGAGGAAGATCAACCAAGTCCCATACATGGTTGTCGTGCATGGATTGAATTTCAGCATCCATGGCTTCAAGCCACTTCTTAGATTCTGAATCTAAGATTGCAGATTTGTAACTAGTGGGCTCTGCCTGATCAGCTATCAGGACATCGTCAAACTGGTGGATCCTGATATACCAGTCGGGTTCATGACGATCTCTAGTACTTCTGTGAAAAGTTTGTGTCACAGCTGAATCTTGAACATTTGCTGATTCAGTTTCAGCAGTCTCATGTTGAATGGCCGGTTCAGATTATGGTTCTTGGATCTCATCCATATCCACACGGTTGTCTCCAATCCCTCTCACGAGAAGTTCTTTCTCCAAGAAAGTAGCTCTGCGTTTAATGAAAACACGATTTTCAGCAGGATTGTAGAAGTGGTAACCGATTGTTTTAGGGTATCAGACAAAAACAACTTTATTGCCACAGGGATTTAGTTTATCCATAGATTCACTTGTAACATATGCATTACATCCACAAACCCTAAGGTAGGACACTTTGGGTTTCTCCCCATGCCAAATCTCATAAGGTGTCACACCCCAACCGACGGCGGAAACGTCGGGACGTGAAGCGTGCAGACTGTTCATTGCTCATGGTTTGCTAAAGTTTGAATATTTAATAATTGTTTTCATTGCAATCAATAAGTTCAATCAAAACACAACCAATCCATAAAACAAAAATGTAAATTACATAGAATAAACTGGTTTAATTGAATTCTAGGTCCAAAAATCCTATGTGTAGCATATCTTGATTACTTCAAACATTGGTACCTAAAACATGGTTAAAACAGAGTCAACTAAAAAGTTGGTGAGAATACATAGGTTTTATCGTGTGATAGCAAAATACGTGTTGTGTGCATACAGTTCAATACAACATGACAATTAAGGCAATTATGGAGAGAAACCATGGTATGACCTATACAATCAAGCCTTTGTAACTTGCACTCAAAATTGTGTTGTCAGTAACAGACACCCTACCTGGGTGGGTTTGTCAGACTCAATAGATCTACCACTGTTTACTGTCGGATGATAGTTAATGATTGTACACGAAGAGCATAATAATTGGCCTACACCTAGTACTCAAGCACAAAGCGCAAAATTGTATACATGCATAGGACGGAACTGTATATGTGTATAATTGAAAACATGTAAATAGAACGCATGTTCCACCCCAAAAGTTTGTAAAATAGAGTAAAAGAGGGGCTATGTAACTCACGTGTTATGTAGCGTATAGATTGCACAAGCAAATGGAAAACGGCGGTGTGTTTGTGGATTGCTAGGTTCGACCTATTGAACAATATATGATTACATATTATTGAGTTGCGTTATTCGATGTCGGAAGCGGATTTGTTTAAGTTTAAGGTTTGTTTAAATATACTATTTATTTAATCAATAGTATTAGAATATACATTTATTTAAAATATAAGTTTAAAATAAATAATATTTGTTAAAGACAAAACGTATGGAATATATTGTTGTTCATAAAAATAATTATACAAACTTGTAGTATTTTATTGATTTTAATTTAAAGAAGGATTAAGTAATCGATCTTTAATAAACAATACTTGGTTCTGGATATTTTATAAAATAATTTTTATAACATTAAAACTGATTAAAATATAAAATATATTAAATAAAAGACTCTGTTAAAGGATGAACACGACCGTGCTCGTATACGGCACGACCGTGCTCAGCTCGTACGCGACCGCGCTTGGTCGGTAACGCGCCCGTGGTTGGTCAGAAGTCACAACAAGAGTCTGTTCATAAGACACGACCGTGCTCGTACCCGGCACGACCGCGTCTAGGGTTCGACTAGGTCAGGACTTGGTTTGTTTGATAAACACGACCGGGCCTTTCTCGGGTACGACTGTGCTTGGTCAGGCACGACCGCGCTCATAGGTTAGCGCGACCGTGTCTGGTCAATTTCAGAAGCAATTATTCTAGTTCTTGTAATACAACTGATTAGAAACTTAGGGTTTTCATTGAGAGAGTGTTTGCGAATCCAACCATACTATTTAATTGGATTTATAACACGTCTAGCGTGTAGTTTGATTAAAACCATTTATTTATAAAAACTCAGATTCAATTCGGTAAGATCGTGTAATGCGGTTACGAATTAAGTTGGGGCTTTCGATTAGCTTGGAGAGACGATCCTAATGACCTATTACTAACCTGTGTTGAATGGGCAACCAGTGCAGACGGCTACGGTGAGACTTCGCGGCTTTTCTTGATCGACAGACGAGATGGGGACGATGTAATGATAGATTTAGGGTTTAAGGAGGCTTATATAAGTCGCGGATAGGTATTGGATTAACTTAATTCGTTTGATTCTTGCCCCAATTACTTGATTCGGTTTAAAAAGGAAGTCGGTTTAGAATTTGCGAGTATTCGGACGATTGCATGTGTATTTGGTCGGGTATACGTCGCAACTGGTCGAGTAACTTCTTCTACAAGTCCCGCGGTTTCTAAAACTCGTTTGAATTCTATTTTTGGACAAGATTTGAGTCGGTTTGACCTTTTCAGAGTCAAACTGTAAAAGAGGCGCGACCGTGCTTAATGATAAGCACGACCGTGGTCATGGCACAAGCGCGACCGTGCCTAGGACTAAGCACGACCGTGCTTGTGTAGGTTTTTGGAAGTTTCAAGACTAGTCCTTGCAGTTTTGTAATATTGATGTTGTTTTGAGTTTTGGTCAAGTTTGGGTCCTCGAGGTTTGTAAGATGGTTTTAGTTAATATTGTAATATAATAGATGCGTGTATGCTTGTTATTGCACATGAACAATGAATGTAAGGTTGGAATCAGAATCGTCTTTTATTGCACGGCATAAAATAAATAGGGAAAACATGAAAATCAGAAAGGTTACATAAGGCGTTTTGTCCACCTTCTTAGTAGGAGCTAGATTTATGATTATTGTGGCAGTCTCAAGGGCAAAACTCCAGAAGGAATGTGGGAGGTTTGTACGACACATCATAGACCGAACCATATCTAATAGAGTTCGATTTCTCCTTTCGGATACACCGTTAAGTTGAGGTATTCCAGGTGGAGTTAGCTGAGAAATGATCCCACATTTCTTTAGATGTTCGTCAAACTCTATACTAAGATATTCACCACCTCGATCAGATCGAAGCATCTTAATCATCTTACCAAGCTGATTATGTACTTCGTTCTGGTATTGTTTGAACATTTCAAACGTTTCATGTTTATGCTTCATAAGATAAACATAACCATGTCTATTGAAATCATCAGTAAATGTCACGAAGTATCTTTCTCCACTTCTGGTCATTGTTCTGAATGGACCACATACATCAGTATGTACAAGTCCTAACAGATCCTTAGCCCTTTGACTGATACCGAAAAAAGGAGCTTTGGTTAACTTTCCACTTAAACATGATTCGTAATCATCAAATGACTCTTGACCTATAGAATTCAGAATTTCGGCGGTCTGGAGTTTCTTCATGCGATTCTTGTTTATGTGTCCAATCCTACAATTCCATAGATACGTATCATTGAAATCATATTTTGTACGTTTGGAGGAGATATTAAATATGACGTTATTATCATGGACTTCTATCTCATAGATTCCATTGTGAGGCTTTGTAGAAAAAAAAACAAACCATTCAAATATGCATAAATGAAATCATTGTCAAAAGCATAAATAAATCTTTGTTCCCGCAAAGCGGATACTGAAACGATATTCCTAGTCAAATTAGGAATAAAATAAACGTTGTTCAAAATAAGTTCTAATCCAGAAGGAAGTAAAAGAGTATATTCTCCTAAAGCCTTCACATCAACCTTTTGTCCATTTCCCACCTGGAGCTTCATGTCACCTTGCTTCAGTCTCCTAACCTTCCTTAGTCCCTGCAAATCATTACAAATGTGATAACCACATCCAGTGTCAAACACCCAAGATTTGCTAGACAGGGAGAAGATCTCGATAATAAACATACCTGAGGACCCTGCTTCTAAAGCCTTGGTCTTCCTAGCAAGGTATGTACGACAGTTACATTTCCAGTGTCCTATCTCTCCACAGTAATGACAGATGTCATTACTTTTGAAAATAGCTCTCTTTTTGCCACGCTTTCTTTGATCAGAAATCAAGGTGTCCAAAAGTCATTTCAAAATCCATTAGTGACCCTCGCAAATCAGATAAGGTTTCTCCCAATACATACTGCTTGTAGTAATCAACGAACTCTTCATATTCAACTGGAAAAGACATCAGTATGAAGTCTATTGCCACATCCTTTCTGATGGGAGAACCAAGATCTTTCAGGCTGTCAATGAGTTCTATCATTTTAGAAAAATGTGAGCTCATTCCTATCCCTCTTTCCATGCCATTTGTCAATGACTTAAGTACATTGAGATGCTCACTCCGATTTTGATGAAACATTTTCTTTAGTTCGTGAGCCATATCATAAGCAGAGTGATATTCCATCTCACTTCGTTAGAATCATTGATGTGTCATCTCCAAAGCATTTTGGAGCCGTCATTGGGAGGAACTGGAGGAATTGAAATTTCTAGGACATGGGATCTCTTTTCTTCCTTAAGAACATTTCCTAAGATACGGTACCATTCAGAGAAGTTTCCTCCTTTGAGCATGTTCTGATAAAGCATACATCTTAGAGCAGTGACGGAGTCGGAATTGATTTCGAAAGATATCTACAAAATTCAAAATTAAGTTTTAGTATTTTCATGCATAGATTTCCTAATATCATTTTATGACCCAATTACAAAAAATTTATATAATTAGGAATGAGATCCCGGTTCCCCATGTCTCAGTGAATGGCTGAGCACTCTCCACTAGCATAGCTAGACGAGTAGGTAACGATTACCAATTGTATTAACTATGCAACTCTCGGTTTGAGGGGCATGACGAGTAATGTCAAGCTTTGGATACGTTTTCCCTCAACTATGCCCACTTAAACGACTTAAGTGATATTTGTCCTTCAATTGTAACTGTAGACCTGGCCTAAGTGACTCAGGAATTGCGGTTCTACCTTCAACTAATACCGTAGGACCGGATGCAGGGTAATTCACTAACACTGAGGGTTCGGATAAATTAGTTGAAGTGTTACGATTAAGGATGGCGCAGAAATATCGATTTTATATATTGCGATTTCTTTAATGTTTTTTAATATTACCGTTTCGGGTCAAAAATATTTTGGTCAACGAGTAGCATGATACAAATCGCGCAATTTTATTAAACCAATTTTACTAACTATTAGTTCGTGAAACACTTTCAACACTCGACACGATCCAATTTCAAATACCCTATTAATTTAAATTGGTCATTTGTCGCGAAATGATTTTAAACTAATCAACTCTTTAATTAATTTAAAATTGTTTTAAATAAAAACTATTTAAATTTAAAACTTGTTTTTACTTTTAAATAAAACACCTTTTATTTAATTACATTTCCGAGAAAAATAAACAATTTAATTATCTCGTCATTTTTAAATTGTGTCAAAAGTTTTATTAAAAAATTTTGCGGTTTAATTTTTATCCTAAATAATTATATCACAACCACAAAAATAAATAAAACGCGGAATCGAGCAACTAGGAAAAATTGTCTGGTTTCGTTCGAGCCATCAAACGAACAACCGGAATGGTCTAAGGGATAACAAAAAAATCTGCTTTCTCCCACTTAGTCCAAGATCTCCAACTTTAATCCTGTCTTTGTCCGTCTTGGTCTTCAGGTCTTTATCTCTTTATGGTTACAATATTTATTTACAAATACACTAAAAATAAATAAATAAACAAACAAAACCCTAACTATTACATCAGGGTTCTAAATAACCCATAAAAAAATATAACAACCAATCAATAAACAACACAACCACAGGTCTCTAGTGCTCGATTCATTCAACACAATCACAACAAACGAAAAAGGCTCGATCTTTTGTCAAACAAAAGTTTTGACAAATAAAACAATAGATCGATTTAAAAAAAATATGTCTAAACGTGCGTAAAGGTGGCTCTGATACCACTATTTGGAATCATGCTACCAGTTTTAACTTTTAAAACATTAAATATTTAAACCTTTTAAATAAACAAATCAGATATATTTTAGCGGAAGCAATTTAATAGTACCATTACCAGATCAGATATGGATTTCATTCAGTGATCCGATTACGTGCGTATAAACAATATTAAAAAAACCAACCATAGGGTGTTTAGATTTATACCTTTGACGATAACCAGATCTGTAACACCTTAGTTCAACGAACGTCACACTAGTTGACACGTACACGAAAACTGCGGCAAAACGTCACACGGTTGCGCAGAGGGGAAACCGGACTCGGCGGCGGTGGTGGCCGGCTCGGCGGCGCACGGTGGTGGTGTGGTGGCGTCGGCCGAACTGAGGAGAAAGGGGGGGTAACGCCGATTTTGAGGACTGGGATTAGGGTTTTAGGTTTAATTATAATGGTATATTTATAACCATTATATTTACACACCGGTCATCTGGTATTAACCTTTAATACCTCAGTAATAATTAACCTTTAATTATTATAACCCTTGTATTTACTAATCATAATGTAATTAGTAAAAATCTAATCTTTAAATGTTTAACTGATTAAACATTTATTCCCCTCAAATAATTAATTAATCAGATAATTAATTATCACAATCTTCAACAAATATTTCTCTAAATATTTACTCACCATTTATTGTTTCCGTCTTTCGTTAATAATATTTAACAATTAAATATTATATATTTTGTTCGTTGCCTAAGGTGTAACTCTTTGGATCATACCTTAATAGTAACGTTGACTTAATAGACGATCGGACATCATATATCCAACAATTTGATGACCGGATGGAAGCCGTAAGGGAGGGCAAAACCGGACGAGTGGAAGAAGACGGCAGCTACGGAGGGTTACGAGGTGATGATCTGATCACATGGCTCTGTTAAGGTAATTACATTTACTCTTTATCACATTCGTATTGTTGTTCGCGTATGCGGTTACGAAAAGAGGGTAGTAGCCGGTGGTGGCCACGGCTGCCATGTCCACGATAGCAGCTACAGAAGTTGTAGGGGGCGGCGAAGTCATGGAGGTGGCGCGAGACGATGACAACAGGAAGGAGAGAAAGGCACGGGGGACCCGATTGGCGTGTTGGTCGACAACCGATGAGAGAGAGGGAGAGTGGCGGAGCAAGGACAGGCAGCATGAAGCAAGTGGCAGTGCTCGGCAAGCCGTGATGGCAGCGGTGGCGATACACTATAGTGGTGGACCGTGGAGGACGTTTATGGTGTTGTGCCCGGCGTAGGGTATGGCTTGATGGATAGTGAGGTACAACCGCCCACTACAATCATGGTGGCTTCGGTGGTGCTCGGGAATGGATGAGGAATAAGATGGAGTCGGGTTACACCCAATTATGGTTTTGGGGAGCTTAGGGTTTGCATGGAAATGCCACGCGCACACATGCATGGAATAAGGTTCGGATATTAGGTTCCTAAGCAGGTCAAGGACGAGCCGATGTATGAGCTGTGGAAATAAGGGATTGGTAAATCAGTAGGGCGAGCAGTTGAGATCAAGTGTCGGGATTGTTATTATTTCATGCGTTAGTCGATATATCTTTAGAATGTATCTGATCATGTGATCATACGTGGCAGGTTTGGAGTTCGAGCTAGGGGACAGTTACCGGACAAGGCTTGGATCTACACGACCGTGAGTTTCTAATCTCCTGTTCTTTTAAACGTTTTTACTACTTTTGGGGCTATCTTACATACATACAAGAAGTGTTTACATATTGAATAAATTGAGATATTTTGGGGTTTAACTAGACATGTTTATGAGCTACAATATTGACCAATGAGATGAAGAGTTTCGGGTTGTCTAAATTGATTAGGTGAGTGAGAGATAAGAGTTATTATTGTGATTTGTGTTAAGAGTAAGTCGGGGTGGGTCAAGATATAAGCTAAACGCTTATGATTACGTGTATGCCACGTTATTCTAGTGATATGTGCGAGGTGCGGGTGTAGTTAATGAGATGTAAATGTATGGTGATATTATGTGTTATATTTGTGTTTGTGCGTTTTGTGTCGTTGTGTTTGCATCACTGTCTTTATGACACGGCAGACGGGATTGAGAAGGACGAAGTCCTTCGGGGAGTCACCTAAGGTGGCAATATTCAGTAGGCTAATGATGAGCTCGGGGTGTATTGTACGCCCTGACGAGGGTAACCCTCACGATGGTGCATTGATGAGGTATGTGTTTGTATGCAAATATATATATATATATATTGTGTGTGTTAAATTGCATACAAGTGTTAAGTTATATTTATTGTGCGTGAGAAATTATTAATGTGATGTGTAGATAATATTAATGATTTGAGTAGAGTTAGATTGACCGTTGTGTCAGGATTGTGATGTGGTGTGTATAACTTTTGTGTTAGTTGATTTGTGAGAGCCTTAGTTAAGGCTGAGTCAATCGGTGTCTAGGGACTATTTGTGTTAACTAAGTTTTATATTAATATAGATAGTAGATTACGAGTATCTAGTATACAAGGATTGAGTGGTGTTGGTGAAAGTTATGGGTCTATGTCTGTGGGGTGAGTCTTGGGTGGTGAACCTTTTGGGGCAACATGAGATAACAGGAGTCATCTATGTGATGATAATTTATAAATAAAAAAACTATTTTTATAAGGACCGGAGGGTCTGGGTATATTTATATAACTTTTATGACGAGTTGTTTTTTAATGAAATTAAACTATTAGAACTCACTCAGCGTAGCTGACTTTGTGTGTACGTTAGATTGTGTGCAGGTGAGCTTTGGGGTCGCCGTATCTTGGTTTGGGAGAGATGCTACTCGGATTGGTGTGTAGGCATTTGTGAGGTAAACTTATGACGAAAACGACGTTAAATAATAATTATAGATTTTAGAAAGACTTACGCTGTAGTTTGATTAATAATATATGTATTTTAAAGAGAATAACCTGTTATGAGAACCAACTGTAGGATGTCTGGGTCGGGGTCTTACAGATACTTGTTTACTAAGGTTTATTTTAGTATAAACATATGCGTTAGAGGATATTGTAAGTGTGTCAAGAATCTAATAAACAGAAATAGTCAATCTCGGTTGAGATAAAAAAAATCTCGTGTTCGATTTTGGGCATGATTTCCAACAATTGGTATCAGAGCTTGGGGATGGTTTTAAGAGTGATTTTCCAGAAAGAGGGGAGCAACCCCCTCTTTGGTTGCAAGGCTGAGAACAAGAGGGTTTGGCGGCAAAGAGGGGAGGGGGTCTACAGTTTATGAAGTAAACAATTTTGAAGACTTAGGAGGCAGCTGTTTTGGGTGACCATCGAATAGATTGAAGTTGTAAAGCAAAGTAAGTTGGGTTCAAATTCTTGAATCCATGTGAAAGCAAGTAAGAAACCAAGTAAGTAAGCAAGCAAGCAAGATAAAGGGAAAAAAAAGCAAGCAAGAGTAAGAGCAAGTTTGAGCAAGAAAAATGCAGCAAGAAAACAAGAATGATAGAGAACACATGTAAGAAAGCAATAGTATGAGTTTATGAGCAAATGACTCTAAGAAACTAATTAGGACTTTATAAAACTTTAAAACAAACAAAAGACTTCTAAACATACTAAAACTCCTTACTAAAATTGCAGACTTCCAAGAGTTATACTTCAACTAAAACTAAAACTTTCCAAATATTCCAAAACACCCTCTTGAACTTTGTCATGTAAACTAAACAAAGATTAAGACCACATTAGTTGAGATTGTAAGAATGAAGCCCTTTGAGAATAATGGTGTCATTATCCTACAATATAAAAATTCAAGTGAACATAAATAAAGCAATTAATTGAGGCCTTAGGGAAGTTGATGTACCAGTGTCTTTTCTAATATAATCATATTTCAATGGTGAAGACCTCTGTAAAAAAAACCCACATTATACGGCCACCACTGACAGTTATTTGGACACCTCCGACAATTTATACGACTCGTATAGATCTATATGGGTCGTACAGTTCTATACGAGACGTATAAGAGTAAGTGGTGTCGGATGTTGTCTAGCGGCTATCCTATACGGCACGTATAAACATGTACGATCGAGCAGTATAGGTTGTATATTTATTTATTTATTAACTTTGATGAATTTTATATAGAAAGGGTGATGTAATAAACTTTTAAAAAAACTTGTATATAACGTATACGTCATGTCAAATATAGCGGTTTATACAGTAAGTTTTAGATGGATCTTTAACGATAAATCTTACGCCATGTCGAATAGTTTGCACGTTATAATTTTTTTATTTATCTTTTTTAGTTACAAATAGTAGGATGTTTTCATTACAACCAAGTTGAATAATCAACCAAGAGAAAGTAATATATAAATAAATATCAACATACCCAAAAATTTAGACATCAAAATAATATGTTCATACATAAACCACTCAGTAAGAATAGGCCTCATCAACTGGATTTGCCTCATGTTCCGCGTCTTATCGGGCGGTGGTAGTGGAACAAGCACGACATGCATAGCCCTCGCCATATCTAAAACAACCTAAACAAAGCGTAAAAAGACAATTTTATCGGTTAAATATAGGTCATACGACTCGTATAGCACAACACGAGCAGTGTAGTTGGTGTCCAGAGATCCAGTAGCTTTAACATCCCCATAAAAATGAGACTTGTAAGATTAATGACTATGTTAGTAACAAATTATCTAATACAAATAGTTAATTAGTTAAAAAATTAATTCTTTTGTTTACACATGAAAATGAGAAATCCATATGTTAATTAATTTGAACAAATTAGACAAGGAAAATATATTGAATGCGATTATGATAATTATTATTGAGAGAAAAACGAAAACTATATAATTTTAACAATTATTTTAGTGGACTACTAAAGACACACGGGAATTGCTATTTGGATCTGGCTCTATACGCATCGTATAGGCCAATACGATGCATATAGCTCTTCACAATTTCCCATGCCCGACAGCATCGTACAACCTGGTCATTCCAACCCCTATGCGCATCGTATAGGGCAATACGATGCAGTTTAGGTACGAGGTACCTTCTGCAACTAGTCATCCATCACATAGCTATACGCCGTGTATAGTCCTATACGCGGCGTATAGCAACGGCGTATAGCGATTTGATGGATGACTAGTTGCAGAAGGTACCTCGTATCCTAAACTGCATCGTATTTCCATATACGATGCGTATAGCAGGTTGTATGATGTTGTCAGTTTGACCAGGATCCTATACGCATCGTATAGGGCTATACGATGCTTATAGGGGCCAAATTTTGTGTATTTAACCGTGCAGAATTCTCATTTGAACGTATCGTTTAAAAAATTTTCAAACAATTTCCTCTAGAAAAATATAATCATGTCTTGGTGGTGGGATGGCAACTACGATTTTCAGGTATATTCTAATGAGTCGCTTGAAAAAAACCTTCAAAGTTCTGGATTTCAAGATGTGAACTGGGAGGAGGTCTCGTCCGACGTTTATTCTAATCAACGGGTAAGGCTACCAGATTTGAACGAGCCACTAAGCAATCCCGATGTCACACCCCGCCTCAGGCACCCCCTAGGCGTGTGCGAGCTCAATTGGTCTCACCTGCTTTGATTTCAGAATCTTTGTAAATACAGTGGAAGTCTTTCTCAAAAGGATCGTTTCAACATTCTTTCAACCTCAAGGGTTGTATTAGTAAATATCAAAACTCTGTTGGAAGACAAAAGTTTTATATTTACTTTATAAGCATAGGGTCTTAAATACCCTCCTTGATTTGATTACAAAACATGGTTTGAAATCAAATATATATAAGACACTGAAAATAGTACAGCCCAGGGTTGATCAATTCCCTGGTCCTATCTCCTTTTCATCTTTTCAGGATTTCCCTTTACACGAGGCCTGAGAATCCTACGTGCATTCCATCCTTTTCTTTTCATGGGTCAGATTTCATATCTGCCCGCCCTTATTCCTTTTTCCATCATAATTTATTGATTTCCTGAAAATGAAACGTCAGCGCGAACGCCGGTGAATACAATTATCTTGACACTAAAACGCATTTGGCACAAACAATTATTAATTTGATAATCACAACTTCATTGTTCAATCTACGCATTCAGCGGGCCCTTATGTCCTGACTATTGTATACACTGGTAATATGTCTTTATAACAACGGGGACTCATGTCTCCTCATTTGTTAAAAAGGGAAGTACCAGCCGTGATCCGAGACTTTCACCCGTGACCCGTGTATCCCTTGCAAGTTTTACGTATACCTATGGCCCGAATGCTTACACGTAGGTGAACGTTGAGCATTACTCCCTTAACCTTTATTTGGCCATTATCGTAAACAAAATGTTTAACATAAGTTTTCAGAGAGATAAAGTATTCACCTTGTTTATAGGAATGAGCCTCTAGAGTCGAAAGTTTATAGTTTAGCTTCTAAGCTTGATTTCTCTAGCGTATCAGCACTTCTACAAGCGTTTCCTCTTAATCTGGGAACTAGAATGAGCGGGAGTTGGACTGGGATCGTCGGGAGTGGTCTAGGTAGCTCCTAGAACAAGTTTTGGAAGTTGGATTCGTGTTTTTGGATGAGAAATTGACTGAGATCGATGGGCTATTTATAGGGGTGAATCTGGGTCCGTAGCGGACTGTTATGTATGGGTGTAGCGGTCCGCTACCGCCCACACATGACGTCAGCCCTATATGTCCCATTCTTATTGGATCGTACCTCGTTTTACGACTAGCGGACCGTTATGAGGGTGTTGAGTCACAAGACACGTGTCAGCTTGAGAAATTGTGGTTAGATTGCGGCTAGCGGACCGTTATGAGGGTCATGGCAGTCCGCCACCCAACCCTGACGCATAGCGGACCGTTATGGGATTTGATAGCGGTCCGCTATCTACCAAATTTTCTTATTTTTCAAATTTGACCCTAGACTTCTGATATTCATATATTTATAGTCCCCAGGGTTTGTACCTTGATTAAATCTTGGATATTTTTGTTGCAGGTGTTACATCCTCCCCATCTTGCTTTAAACTCGTCCTCGAGTTTATTCAAACAAGTGCGGATATTTCTTTCTCATTTCAGACTCCAGTTCCCACGTGTACTCGGGTCCACATCTGAAGTTCCATTTTACATTCACAGTCATCAGTTTCTTTCTTTTCAATCTATTTTCCTGCATGTCCTCAATTTGCAAAGGTTGTTCCACAAATCTTAGTTTTTCATCTACCTCTACATCTTGTAGGGGCAATACCAGAGATTCATCTGCCAAACACTTGCGCATATTGGATACATGGAATACATCGTGTATTCCATTCATTTCTTCTGGCAATTCGAGTTGATAGGCCACAGGCCCAACTCTTTTCAAGATTTTGAATGGTCCTACGAATCTAGGACTTAACTTTCCTTTCTTTCTGAATCTTACAACGCCTTTCCAGGGTGAAACTTTCAATAGAACGTTATCACCTACGTTAAATTCTAACTTCTTTCGTCTTTTATCAGCCTAACTCTTTTGACGATCACGAGTCGTTTTCAATCTATCTCTTATTTGAATAACTTTCTTAGTTGTTTTCGGGAGACTATTTCAGGTCCGGATAACTGATTTTCTCCTATTTCAGACCAACAGATTGGAGTTCGACATTTACGACCGTATAAGGCTTCAAAAGGAGCGGCCTGTATACTTGTATGATAATTATTGTTATAGGAGAATTCCATTAGAGGTAAGTGGTCATCTCAACTTCCTCCAAGATCAACGACACAAGCCCTTAACATGTCTTCAAGGGTTTGAATGGTTCTTTCGCTCTGCCCATGCGTTTGAGGATGGTAGGCAGTGCTAAGATTCAATTTCGTACCCATGGCTTTTTGAAAATTTTGCCAGAATCGAGAAGTAAATCTACTATCTCTATCTGACACGATAGATAGTGGCACCCCGTGTAATGGCACGATTTTATTAACGTATAGCTGTGCCAACTTATCCATATTGAATGCTTCTTTCATGGGAAGAAAATGAGCAGACTTAGTAAGCCTGTCAATAATAACCCAGATCGTATCATTCCCTCGACCGGTTCGGGGAAGTTTAGTAACGAAATCCATGGTTATCATTTCCCATTTCCAGATAGGAATTTCAAGTTGTTGTAACATACCAGACGGCTTTTGGTGTTCAGCTTTAACTTGAGAACAGGTTAGGCACTTTGCAACATAGATAGCGATATGCTTTTTCATTCCTATCCACCAATAATTGGCTTTTAGGTTTTTATACATCTTATCGCTTCCAGGATGCATGGTATACTTAGATTTATGAGCTTCTTCAAGAATCTCTTCTCATACGTTTCCATAGATAGGAATCCAGATTCTCTTATTCAATCTAAGAATTCCATCATTACTCTTGACCAATTGGTTGATCATTCCTCCCAATCCTTCTTCCTCCAGGTTGGGTTCTTCCAAAGCAAGTTTCTGAGATTCCTTAATGCGATTGATAAGATCGATTTGGAGGTCGAGTCTTAAGGCACGAACTCGTTTAGGTTTCTCATGTTCTTTTCTGCTTAAGGAATCGGCTACAACATTGGCTTTTCCTTCATGATAACAGATTTCACAATCGTAATCATTCAGGACTTCCATCCAACGCCTTTGCCTTATATTCGGTTCTTTCTGACTGAATATATACTTTAGGCTTTTATGATCAGTGAAAATAGTGAATTTGACTCCATATAGATAGTTCCTCAATAATTTTAAAGCAAAGATTATGGCGCCCAATTCTAAATCATGAGTCGTATAATTCTTTTCATAAGTTTTCAATTGTCGGAAAGCATAAGCAATAACTTTGTTCCCTTGCATTAATACACAACCAAAGCCGGTGTGTGAAGCATCACAGTATACTGAAAAGCCTTCGTTTTCATCTGGCAAAGCCAGTATGGGTGCTTAGGTTAGTTTCTGCTTCAGAGTTTTGAAAGCTTCGGATTGCTTAGGTCCCCATTCATACTTAACTGATTTGCGAGTCAGAGAAGTTAATGGAACAGTAATTCGGGAAAAAATTTTGGATAAATCTCCGATAATAACCATCTAAACCGAGAAAACTTTGGATTTCAGTTGGTGATTTCGGTATTTCCCATTTGGATATTGCTTCAATTTTAACAAGATCGACTTGGATGCCATCAGTGTTAATGATATGTCCAAGGAATTGAACTTCGGACAGCAAGAATTCACATTTCGAGAATTTAGCATACAATTTCTCGTTTCTCAGGATTTCAAGCAAAGTCCTTAGATGAGTTGCATGATCTCCCTTACTTTTGGAGTAAATAAGTATATCGTCAATAAATACGATGACAAATATATCCAAGTAAGGTTTACAGACTCGATTCATCATATCCATGAATGCAGTTGGGGCATTAGTAAGTCCAAACGGCATTACCGTATACTCATAATGACCATATCGAGTTCTGAAAGCAGTTTTAGGAATATCTTCTTCCTGTACTTTCAATTGATGATAACCAGAACGAAGATCGATTTTTGAGAAACATCGTGCTCCCTGGAGTTGATCAAAAAGATCATCGATTCTAGGGAGTGGATAACAGTTCTTTATCGTAACTTTATTTAGTTCACGATAATAGATACACATACGCATCGAACCATCTTTCTTTTTGACAAACAAGACCGGAGCACCCCAAGGCGATGAGCTAGGTTTTATGAATTCTTTTTTGAGTAATTCATCCAACTGTTTTTTCAATTCTGCCATCTCCATTGGAGCTAATCTATATGGGGCTTTAGCAATATGTGTTGTACCGGGTACTAGATTAATTTTGAACTCCACTTCTCTCTCAGGTGGAATTCGGTAGTTCGTTAGGAAAAACATCGGGGAATTCAGCCACAACCGGCACATCTTCAATCTTCGTTTTAGTGTCGGTGGTTACAGTTATAAGGTATGCTAAGCATCCTTTTCTTAAGTACTTTGTGGATTTCAACATGGAAATTATTCCAACAGAGTTGGATAATTTATCGCCATTGATTGTAAGAATATTGCCTTTCGGCGAACGAAGTTCTATTGCCTTTTTATCACATAGGATACGGGCTTGGTTAGAGGCTAACCAATCCATTCCTAAGATAATGTCAAAACCTGCCAAAGTCATTTACAATAATTTTGCAGGTATAACATGTCCTGAGAGTGTGATATGGCAATCGTTCAGAATTTAGGAGATTTGGACGAGGTCACCATTGGCAGTTTCTACCATATATTTCTTGTTTAATTTAGCTAGAGTTTTATTTAACAGTCTACAGAATCTATGATCTATAAAACTTTGGTTTGCACCAGAGTCAAATAAAACTCGAGCATAAATATCATTGACAAGAAATGTACCCGTAATAACATCGGGCATACCAGTGGCATCAGGAGTATTGAGAATGAATGCTCGCACATCCTTATTTACTCCATTTGCAAGTTTAGGACCTGTCCCATCAGGTTTCTTCAGTTTGGGACAATTGGTTTTGATGAGGCCGGCTTCGCCACACTCAAAGCAAGTAATTGGCCTTTTCCTAAAACAATTTTCAGTTTTGTGTCCAGACATCTTGCAAAAATTGCAATAAGGTCCAGATCGACATTGCCCTAAGTGCCTCTTTTTGCACCTTGGACACTCAGAGGTAGAAGAGTTGTTATTTCGGGAAGTAAAGAATGATTTCTTGTATCCACTTGGGCCTTGCCCAGATACTTCTTTCTTCTTCTTTACTTCGTCTTGATTTCTAATTAGGCTACTTGTTAATGATGCTCCCAAATCCATAGCATCATCTAGATTCTCACAATTTGCGACCTTAACCATGTCGCGAATTTCACCGATCAAACCCCAAATATAACGTTTTATCAGATTTGATTCGGGGGTAGCAAGATGTGAAACAATTCGAGCATATTCCAGGATTTTGATGGAATACTCTTGATGATTTGTTCCATTCATTATCAAACTTAGAAATTTCCCTTCAATTTGTTCCCTCTCATTCGGGGGAACGTATTTCTTTTCAATTCTTGCTTTAAAAGCATTCCAGCCCATTGTATATGATGCTTCTCTTCCTTTGGCAGCAACAATGTTGTTCCACCATTCAAGAGCTTGGTCTTTAAATAAGTCGGAAGCATACAGAACCTTATCTTCTTCAGCACATTTGTTGATTGCAAGCACAGACTCAGTTTTCTCAATCCACCTCAACGTGGCTATTCCTCCTTCTCTTCCAGAGAAGTTGAATGGCTTGCAGTCTTGTAACATCTTGTAGGTACATCCAACTAATTTCTTTTTCTTTTCTACGTGACCGTAGTTGTTACCTATTCCTTCTTCTTCAGAGGAGTTGTGATAATATTTTTCTTTTTCCATTCTCTTGGTTTTGTGAGTAGCAGAACCTTCGGGTTTCAGAGTAATAGGTTTAGATTGAGTGATAGTACGAGTATGTTGAATTAAAGGTTGAGAATGAACAGATTTTTGAATTGATGGTTGAGCAGATAATTTATCGGTTTGCCTCTTTTCTAATTCGGTAAAGATCATTGGAAGAGAATCCTTGATTCCTTCCGTAATCATCTTGTGGAGTTCTTTTCAGGATTCATTAGTATTAGCAGTATTCTCAACTGTCGTATGTTTCTTTCTTCCCCTGGTGTTATGTGAAGGTCCAGTATTTTTCGACATGCTATCACAGGAACAAGATTGGAATTAAAATAGCACTTTTATTGATAAAATATTTACAAGAAAATACATATAGAAATCATAAATTTTTAGAAATTTCTTAAATTATTTTCTTCAAGAGCTTGAACTAATAAAGCATTCCGAGCTTCAACTTCGGCTTTTTCTCATTCTAATTCAGTTATTCGGTTCAACAGCATTTGTTCCCTTTCACTTCCTGATGCATCCTTATTTATATGTAGAGCAGGAATAGGAATTGTCTCATAGTAAGGAACGTAAGGTATATTAGAGTCAGCACGCTCTTCTTCTTCAGGGTCACATCTATTTTCATAAGGTATTTCAGCGTATTTATCATGAAAGTTTTGTGAATAAATTGGAGTGAAGTTGTAGCTTCCAGCGGTAGGAGCAGAATGAAAACTTATAGCAGGATTACAGAGAACACTAGGGTTTCCTATTTCTCCGAGGCTTCTGAAAGTTGAACTTTCAGTTTCCTCATCATTTTCTATAGTTGTTTCATTTGTTCTACGTTCGAAGTAACTAGCAGGAGAAAATTTACGAAGAAAGCTAGGGCCTTTCCCTTTTCCAACCATTATGAAAATAAACAAAACGATTTTATTAAGAAAGTATATTACATTAAGAAACAAAATACAACAAAAGATTTAATCTTTCATCAGTTCTTCTCCAAGGGTCATCAAGCTTTCTCCATACTCGTATACGTTTTGCCCATAGAACATGGTTCTTGCCTTGTCCATTATCTTCTCCCTTGTTACTTCGTCCGTTTGGCGCAACGAACGGTCAACACATTCGATAGGGGAAGAAGGCATACTATGCTCATAACCGTATTTTGGTGGAGGCTCACGAGGTCCAACCATAATATCGTTATAAGCATTTTGGTATCCCAGAAGAGCTTGGAAATAGTTTGAAAGGACCATCATAAGGTGGTTCAGGAAACATATATGGGTCATACAGGACAGGAGACTCAGAGTTGTAAGATGGATTGTCAGAACTATTTGAAATAGGATTATTGAATGAATAGTCTTCAGGATTTTCAGAAGCGGGTTCATAATGATGAGATTCTTCAGACGGATCTTCTTCCGTTGATATATTTTGCTGATTATGACTAGATTCAGCTGTAGCAGTATTCCAATTGCTGAAATCTGATCCAGCATCCATCCTTTGACAGGAAGTATCATAGGACTGGGGATGGGACTCAGGAACAAGGTTATCCGGAAGAATGGCAAAGGGGTCATCGTTATAGTAGGGTGATGATATAGGATTCATTTGGAAACCTAGTGGATGGTATTCCGGGGATTCTTGTTTAATCGGATGATTAGAATCATAATAAACAGGAACAGAATTATCTCCAGACATCTGCAATCTTGAAGTATTAGTACTTATCTTAGACACTAAAGTCAATATTCTTATTTTAACTAAAGCTCTACAAGGATGGTTATCTTCCCAGAGTAGTACCTCCAACAGAGATGTTTTCAGGTAAGAGCGACGGGTCTATGAGAGATTTCTACAACGCTCTTTCCTTAAACAGAACATTCCGTTCGTCAGATAACTACATACCGGTCAGAAGGTTACCTTGTTTTCTTATCTTAAAAGCATTAACGGTTGAAGCCTAGATACTACTTCCAAGTATCTAATTCACTAAAACATGTGGCTCTGATACCAACCTGTCACACCCCGCCTCAGGCACCCCCTAGGCGTGTGCGAGCTCGATTGGTATCACCTGCTTTGATTTCAGAGTCTTTGTAAATACAGCGGAAGTCTTTCTCAAAAGGATCGTTTCAACATTCTTTCAACCTCAAGGGTTGTATTGGTAAATATCAAAACTCAGTTGGAAGACAAAAGTTTTATATTCACTTTATAAACATAGGGTCTTAAATACCCTCCTTGATTTGATTACAAAACATGGTTTGAAATCAAATACATACAAGCCACTGGAAATAGTACAGCCCAGAGTTGAACAATTCCCTGGTCCTATCTCCTTTTCATCTTTTCAGGATTTCCCTTTACACGAGGCCTGAGAATACTACGTGCATTCCATCCTTTTATTTTCATGGGTCAGATTTCATATATGCCCGCCCTTATTCCTTTTTCCATCATATTTTATTGATTTCCTAAAAATATTTTGAAAATGAAACGTCAGCGCGAACGCCGATGAATACAATTATCTTGACACTAAAACGCATTTGGCACAAACAAGTATTAATTTGATAATCACAACTTCATTGTTCAATCTACACATTCAGCAGGCCCTTATGTCCTGACTATTGTATACACTGGTAGTATGTCTTTATAACAACGGGGACTCATGTCTCCTCATTTGTTAAAAAGGGAAGTACCAGCCGCGATCCGAGACTTTCACCCGTGACCCGTGTATCCCTTGCAAATTTTACGTATACCTATGGCCCGAATGCTTACACGTAGGTGAACGTTGAGGATTACTCCCTTAACCTTTATTTGGCTATTTTCGTAAACAAAATGTTTAACACAGGTTTTCAGAGAGATAAAGTATTCACCTTGTTTATAGGAATGAGCCTCTAGAGTCGAAAATTTATAGTCTAGCTTCTAAGCTTGATTTCTCTAGCGTATCAGCACTTCTACAAGCGTTCCTTCTTAATCCGGGAACTAGAATGAGCGAGAGTTGGACCGGGATCGTCGGGAGTGGTCTAGGTAGCTCCTGGAACAAGTTTTGGAAGTTGGATTCGTGTTTTGGGATGAGAAACTAACTGAGATCGATGGGCTATTTATAGGGGTGAATCTGGGTCTGTATGGAACGTTATGTATGGGCGTAGCGGTCCGCTACCGCCCACACATGACGCCAGCCCTATATGTCCCATTCTGATTGGACCGTACCTCGTTTTACGGCTAGCGGTCCGTTATGAGGGTCAAAGCAGTCCGTTATGGGTGCTGAGTCACAAGACACGTGTTAGTTGAAAAATTGCGGCTGGATTACGGCTAGCGGACCGTTATGAGGGTCATGGCGGTTCGTCACCCAACCCTGATGCATAGCGAACCTTTATGGGATTTGATAGCGATCCGCTATCTACCCAATTTTCTTATTTTTCAAATTTGACCCTAGACTTCTGATATTCATATATTTATAGTCCCTAGGGTTTGTACCTTGACTAAATGTTTGACATTTTTATGGCAGGTGTTACACCCGAGTTCGTATACGGTGAACCCTCTTACCTTACACAACCCACAGACGAATTCGTGTACGGTGAAGTCTCTTACTCGACACAACAAACCGACGACTTCGTATACGCGGGGAACAAGCCGGCTAACGACTCCGATTACGAGGAACAAACCCATCCAACAGTGTCGTATAAAACTGACCAGGTATATATATATATATACCTACATTTAGTTTGTTGTTTATTAAGTTTTACATTACCGTTGTTGAATAATTTACAGTCTCGTGAACAGTTGGTGGATTGGGCTATCCGAAGAGGACGTGCAATGGTTACATCATTGTCACCCGACGATCGAGGAGAAAAGGCGATGACCTGTCTGAACCGGTTATCAAGGTGTGGCTTGTGTGTGACCGTCACGGCGAACGTAAGTCTACTGCCACGGTTCGACGTGCCGGTAGCAAGAAAATAGATTGTCCCTTTAAATTGGAAGGAGAGTACCAAGTAAATACTGGTGATTGGAAATTAACGGTGAAGAATGACAGTCATAACCACAATCCTAGTCAACATCTTGAGGCGCACTCGTTTTCCAGGATACTGTCTTAGTCGGAACGACTTTTGCTGGCGAAGCTGTATTTCAAAACATGTTGCCACGAAACATTCTGGCAACCATAAGGGAACAAAGCCCAGAGAGTAGTTGCATTAAAAAGGACATTTATAATGCGATACAAAAGATAAAAAAATGAAACGAAAGTCGGTGAAACTCCAATGCAGGTTCAGGAGCACCTGCTTTCTTCTAAAGATTACGTCTACTATACTCGGGACGATCCCGTCACAAACGTCATGGAGGAGGTATTCTTTGTTCATCGTATGAGATGTGGCGTGCGTTCCCGCACGTGTTGATGATCGACGCGGCATACAAAACAAACATGTATAGACTTCCATTTGTTCAAGTGGTCGATGTGACCTCCACACACCAGTCGTTTTGCGTCGCTCATGCATTTATATCTAAAGAACGGGAGGAAAACTTCGTCTGGGTGCTACTACAAATCAAAGGTATGTTGCAAAAGTGTATAGAGTAGCGTGTGATAGTAACAGACAGGGACAAAGCTCTTATGAACACGTGTGATAAAATATTCCCGAACAGTTCCAAGAACCTATGCCGGTGGCACATACACGAGAATATCTCAAAACATTTCAAGGCATCGTTTACAGACGAAGACTGAGAAAATTTCAAGTATTCATGGTTGGTATTGTGTGAGTCTCCCACGCCAGAAGTATATCAGTACAACTTCAACCGGCTTTACGAACAACTGTATGCAGCCAAATGAAGAAGTAAGTTTTGAATATTAAATATTTATTAGGGTTTAAATTATTTTCAATATTAAATATTTATTAGGGTTTAAATTATTTTTTCAGGAGTTATAGACTATGTGACCAAAAATTGGTTGGACCCATACAAAGAAAAGTTAGTATCCGCCTCGTCCAACTTTAACCTCAATTTTGGTCAACATACAACGAACCGAGTCGAGAGCCAGCATTCGCTCCTAAAGAGCTATCTTAGAAATGCTAACAGCTCGCTAGATAGACTTTTTGGGTTTGTTGATGAAATTGTAACAGATCAGTATGTACAATTACAGTTTGGGTTTGGAACAAGCCTCATAAGGAAAATGAACAGCAACGTAGCTATTGAATTGTTTGATAACCTACACAGTAAAGTTTCACATAAAGCTCTAAGTATGTTAGAAAACGAGTGGTACAAGTTATCAACTATACAGAAATAAAATGCAACGTGTGGTTGCCAACTTTTCAGTAGTTGTGGGTTGCCGTGTGCTTTTCGTCTGGCAAATATCGAAGCTACAAGTCAGGTCAACCTTTTAATATTTATAATGTTTTTTTCTAATTTATAACTATTCTGACTATCTCGTTTTAATACAGGTGGCAGAATCCCGCTAGATGCGGTGGACGTCTTCTGGAGGAAGCTTGATTTAAAACCGTCGTTTTTCGATGATGAAAATGTAGACGTGGATAAAGTACTTGGTCAAGTGAGAAACAAAATTATGTCACAACCCGATCAATTCAAAAAAAGTCTGTTGTCGAGAATCGCAGTGGTGGTCTTTCCGAGCAAAAGTAACAAGAAAGCGCCTATGGTACAAAAAGATATTCGCGGTCGTCCAACGTTAAAAAAGCAACAACAAAGGAAATAGTATGTCACGAGAAACATCTCGTTCACAGGATCCCAACAAAGCGGATGTGACCCAGCGAGACATAGCTCGTATATTGCGTCACAGAACTCTCGACAAGCGAGTTCAGTCATTCAACACCGTCGTTCAACGACGGGTAAAGGAAAGCAACCACAAGATGATAACGCCCGTCATGGGTTTCCGTTGATGATGGGGAAAGATGCAGTTAACAATATAAATTTTTTTAAGGATTCGATTCTATCTTTGTTTCATCCCTACATTTCACATATACAGGATGTAAATCCCGATGGTAACTGTGGTTTTCGATCGGTAGCTGTGGGCTTAAGGTTAAATGAAAACCGGTGGCTTTTTATTCGACAACAGCTTCTACAATAGATAGACAATAAAGAAGAATGGTGGAGAATTTTTTTTGACAGAGTCGCCTTTCAAGAGTATGATAGGATACGTCGCACGATAGATTAGCATGATGTGAAACAAGCATCGGTTAGTCGTTGGATGTGGATGCCATACACAGGACTCCTAATTGCATAAAGATTTGGGGTGATTGTTCATCTTTTAAGCATCGCCGGTAATCAAACATTTTTCCCGTTATGGTTTGGTCCTAACGTTCATGCTCAACATCAAATCGTATCGTTCATTCACGTTAAAAATGCTCATTTCATCCACATCAAGTTAGACGGAAATTTTTCGATGCCCCCACCGAGTGCACTTTGGGATTTGCATCGAAATGATTATGCAGCAGAATGGGAAATATACAGTGATCGTATCGAACGGTTTAAGAAGACAATGGCTACTGATACACATAAATTTCCACAATACGTCACGAATTACGGATGATGTTTGTTTAAAATTGTATTTTATTTGACTCATTTTTATTAGTTTTTATTACTTTTAATTATGTTTTAATTAGTTTTTATTATGTTTTAATTAGTTTTAATTAGTGTTTAATAATTTTAATTAATCTTAATTAGCTTCAAAAAAAAATATTTTAAAAAAATCTTATACGTCACGTATAGGCCTATATGTGGCGTATGAGCCAGATAAATGGTGGGAATATCTGAAATTTTCAAATTTCAGATATTTAATGCCTATACACTTCGTATATATCAATACGTATCGTATAGAATACCAAAGGTCAAGGGCTATACGCTACGTATTGGCCATTCTGATATACACAGAACTCCCTTCGTACAGAACCAAACGCCCCTCGATTTTTACACACAAACATATACGAAGCTTCGCTTGATTGAGATTGTCGGGTCCAAAATCTTCTCTTTTACTCGTAAAGGTACGTATTCTAAACTCTTGGTCGATAATATAGGTTTAATTTTGAGTTTTAGCCGTTAAAATTGGGTAGAATAGGTTTTTAAAGACTGTAAACGATGAGTTATATGCTGCGTATAGGCCTATACGTAGCGTATAGTTCATCCGAGGAAGAAGAAGAAGACATACGCTACGTATAGGCCTATACGCTGCGTATGGCTTAGGTTGCTCGGTAACGACCTTCGTTTGGTCTGAAGTTGCCGCGTATGGCTTGGGTTGCCCGATAACTAACATGCATATGGCTTGGGTTGCCTGCGTATGGCTTGGTTACCCTGTAACACCCTATACGCCACGTATAAAGCTATACGTGGGGTATAGGTATTTAAAAAAAATAAATTTATTATTATTTATATGAAAAAACATTTTTTTATTATTTAAAATTAAAAAGAAAAAAAATTTATTATTATTTTATATTATTTATATTAAAAAACAATTTATTATTATATTTAAAATTAAAAAGAAAAAAACAATTTATTATTATTTTTTATTATTTATATTAAAAAACAATTTATTATTATTTTTATATTAAAAAAACATTTTTTATTATTTAAAATTAATAAAAGGACCATTATGCCCTCTCTTTAAAAACAATAAAAAGACACATGTCAAGCCAAGAATCCTTCTTACTCTTCTTATTTTTAAAACCCTTTTTACCATAACCTAACCCATAAACACTATATATATTGTAAATATAATAAATATTTATTATATAACCTTATAAAAAAAATAAAAAGTATATATATTTTCATGGGAAACGGTCGGAATTTCAGACAACTTTCCCACAAATTTATTTTTAAAAATAAAATAATATTTTTAAATATACATTTGTTCAAATTTTGTAGGAAATTTCTGACCGTTTTCTCAAAGGCGTTTTTGTTCTAGGTATTTTGTGGGAAGAATTTTATGGAAATTTTTTGTAGAAAAACTTGTTTTCTAGTAATGAGTGAGTATATACTACAAGAAGTAATTATGTCTCAGTTGTAGAACGTACTAGTTAATTGTAAATGTTGACAAAGATTTATGGTCAAACATTTGCATTCTACTGAGTATATACTAAATGTTGACAAAGATTTATGGTCAAACATTGGTATTCTAGTGAGTATATACTACAAGAAGTAATTATGGTTGTTGTTTTTGAGTTTATAGTTATAAGTAAGGTTATTTGAAGTTTTTTTTTTATTGTTGTAGTGATTTTTAATATTATTGCTTCTTTGCAAACGTTCTATTAATTAAGTTATATTTTTAAAAGATTTGAAATATGTTGCTGATAAAAACTAAGTATTACTAGGTTATCGGACCCCTTAATTATCGGTATCTCGTATCCCAAGCTGGAAAAGAGTTGAATGTCACTAAAGTGTAAGTTTGGTGATCAAACGTCATATTACGCACATGAAAACATAATGGTGTCAAACATCTTTTGATTCTCAACCTCTCATTCCTTTTCTTTTACAATTCGGTAAAGCGGCTTCACGTCCTCGCCTTTCCGCTAATTATGAAAGTAATAACTTAATATGTTTGCCACTTATAAACTCGTCTCATATTTCATATTGCTCCTACGTGAGATTAAGGATTACAATCAAAATTCTTTTTCCTTTACCTAATGCTCAACCTTAGAAAATATAATTTACTTTTGTTGGTATAAATATTTCTACAGAAATATTAATGATAAATAATAATAATATCATGAAAAATGAAATATGACGTGGCATGGTTTATACAGGGCTCTTCACTAGCCTAAAGTTGGTATGAAGATCCCCACCCAATAGTTGTAATAATGATACAAGACAACTTGAGAAAGTGGCTATCATTACCTATATATTCTTCCTACGATAAAATAAGGGAAATTCTAATGAGATACGAAATATTGCTAATTGAACACGTTATCGTTCTATACATAGGGTCGTCCCTTATGGGCCTGCGGGCAACACAATCGTAGTGGGCCTAACATTTTGAGGGGCCCAAAAAAATTATATATAAATATATAAAATTTTCGAGGCTATGAAAAAAATAAAATTTATTGGGCCTTTTATAAAATTATACATTTCGTCATGGCCTTTTTTTTTGCTCGTGTAAAGCATTCGAATCCTCGGGACCGGCTCTGTCTATATGTAATATCCAGTATTTTCAACCTAGCTTTTCCTAAAACTTTGCACGGGTTATAAATTCAAAACTTGAAATTTTATTAAAATTTTATTCTAAAATGATAAATATTGAATTTATTAATGTATATTTTAAAACAATAATGTGCGATATATATATATAGATGAGACTCATTTAAAAATATATATATATATATGTATCTTATAAATGTGTTAAAAATTTCTAAGACTTTATAAGTTTGTAATTATATAAATTATATAATTTATAAACTTATTTTAAATACTAAAACTTATAATGGATCTTATAAATTATATTATAGAATTTTAAAATAATAAAACTTATGAAACTTTAAAGGGATTTTATAAAAATAAAGCATATTTATTTATTTTATAAAGTCTAGGGACCGAAACTGTCGCTTTTCGAAACTTATTTTAAACTAAATTCCAAGTTCTAATATAAAATGATAAAGGCTAGATACTTCAGGGACTGTTTGTGTAATTCGACCAAACTCACGAATTCCAAACCAGTCACCCGTTCGAAGCTCGCAGTAACCGGTTCTCATCCCCTTCACGCAAAAATCGCGATTTCGACCAGGTTCGATGAACCTCGAACTCGCCTAAGGCGTGCGACCAACGTCCAAGACCATTCAATGCTTGAACACAGTCCGAGACCCGCGTGTTTTGATTTTGAATTCATTTCCGTCAACCACCATCTCCCCAACCGATTCGAGCCTTTAAGACAAAAATCGGCTATAAATATCGGCCCTATCAACTCAACAACATCACCCTTTACCTCTGTAAACCCTCAATTCCATCGATCGAGACCTGCATTTGCCGTTTGAAGCTCGCGACAGCCGACTCCAAACCCAAGCTCGTTCTCTCTCGATTCTACACCATTTCAGGTAAATTTTGAGTCATTGGGTTCGTTTTCTCTTGAAGATCGAAAGTCCTCTCTTTAATTTCATTAACAGAGGGCAAATCGATGTGTATTTGGCCAATTTCGATTTTAGGGTTCATACGGTTTGGGGCTTGATTCGGGGTTCTGTTTAAGCATTTGATTTTCCATGTATTAAACTAACGAGACCCGTAGTCGGGCGGTTAGTGTGTGCGTGTAAGCTTCGACCCGGTCAGTGACCCGGGTTCAAGCCTGTTAAACCGGGTCTCGCCCTTTTCATTTTTTTAACCTTTTTAAACAAGCTTTAAACCTTTTAATTATTTTTATAAAATCTGTTACATTTTTATACACTTAAAAACAGAATCTTATTTACGTTTTATAATCTGGAACTATTTTAATTAAATAAAACTTGTAATAAATAATTCTTTAAGAATAGTTTTAAACACTTAAAACTATAAAAATACTTTTAAAACTTTATAAAACTTATATTCGAAACAGGAATTATGTTAATAATCAGAAACTATAAAATTATTTTATACTTTCTGAAGTAAACATATTATTTAGTTTTTTTAAAACAATAAATTGATTTATAAACTTTAGTTTAACAAAAACTTATATAAATCTTATAAAAACCAGAAAAGGTATATAAAACTTGCACATTATTTAGAAAACCTATGAACTTGGGCATTTTCTTTATAAAAATTAATACAAGACTTACTTATTTATTTAAATAAAACAATAAAATAAACATACGTATTTTATTCAAGATTAGGAATTTATAAAGTTATAAACTTATAAACTTTATAAAAATGTAAAACTTTAAACAATTATAAACTTGTAAACCTTATTTAAATACTTTAAGAAACTTTATTTAAAAATATTTATAGACTTATAAACTTTAAAACTTATAGATTAAAATATAAAACTTGATTTGACACTTTATTAAACTATAACTATATTTCATTTATTTATACTTATGAAAACATTTTTAACATTTTCATAAATACTAATTACTTAAATGCTTGAATAAATCATAAATAGTTTATATTTATTATTTTCAATTAGATAATTATTTACCCTAAATAATTAGGTATTCTTAAAATGTTTATTACAAAACCTTAATCATTATTCTTTAAATAATAGTTATCGATATATATTCTTTATTATTATTAATCTTTAATAATTATTTATTTTTTTAAATAATTATTGTTAAACTTTAATCTAGTCTTTCCCCTAACTATTATTACCACTTCACTTCTAGATACTTAGAAAACTATTTTTAGAAATTATCATCTAACTCTTGAAAGTTATGATTGTAAAACTCTTATTAATAAATACTTTAAACAATAAGCTTATTAAACTTGATATGCAAGCCTTGCATATCTATTTAAAAAAAAACCGTATTTGAAACTTGATTTAAACTTCATCAATCTCGTCTCTCATTTTGAACCCTAGACAATTCTAGTCAAATCCTGAAATCTTAGAATTCTTGTCCTAGACTTATAAGATCATACTTGAAACTTTAGACTTATATTCCTAGGCTTATTGTGAGGATATTCTCCCTCTCCAAGTCTTGCAAACACTTAATCTTGTCGGATACTCGTCATCATCCAAGTGAGTATACTTAGCCCCTTTTTCCTTTCTATGCTTTTGGGGTGAAACATGTTCAAAATTCTTAACTTATACAATTCTTGTACAACTATGACTACGTGTTTATTCTTATGTTAAACTTGAGACTTGTACGCTTAGATTAAACTTAAAACTAGCACATTCATTAACTTTGATCAAGCCTATGGTAACAATGATAGATCTATTGTATTTGACCAATCCACCTTGATTGATTGACCCCTTCGGGGGGGAGCCCTTGGTGATTGTTACTGAATTAAACTTTAAACTTGAGACTTATAAGGGTAACCTGCGGGTTATGCCTAAACTTGGTTGAAGGGTTGAAGTACACAATGTTTAAGATACTTGTTTCTCATACTTACATTAAAGAATGCATATATCATAGTGAATTGTAATTCTTCTCAAATACTTGTTAAACTGTGTCAAAACCTTTGTATCTCACCAACTATTTTGTAGTTGACAGATTCTTTCACATGTTTCAGGTTTACATCATGAGACTTATTCGTGATCACATAGGATGCTTTGGACCTAGACTACTTAAATTAAATGTTGTATTCGTTTTATTCTTCCTTGTATTGAATCTTAAATTATTCATTAATGAAATATCGAAACTTTAATAGTTAACTTTGTGCTATTGAACAACCGCGTCCGCCCCGACGTATAATTCATCGTCGGTTGGGGTGTGACAGATTGGTATCAGAGCCTTGGTTATAGGGAATTAGGTTATTAGACACATGACCTAGACTATAACTTAGGAGACCCAAACATGAGTTATCTCATGTCCTTTACTAGGAACTTTTTCCTCATTATATTCTTAAATCTTATACGTGAACGCTTGGAGATTCTACGTTTCTACTTACCTACGTGCTACAAGAGGCTACTACATCGAGGACACGTTCTTAGGCTTCAAGCCTAATCCACCACTAAACTCTCGTTAAGAATATTTAAGTTCTAGATAATGTGTGAGAACTTGTGCGGACCGGAAGGGTGGATACCTGTATTCTGAGAAATTCTGTCAAGGAAAGCATTTCGTATAAATCCAAATCAACCGTTGGACCCGTATGCTTTCCTGGGAATTCTTGGGATGAGTATCCACTTATAAGAATGCATGACTTCTCTAAACATTAGTGAGCTCAAATTCCTCTTGATATGTCAAAGTACTCGCTTAGTGATATGCACTAAATGAGTACCATCTCAAATACTTTACGCTTCATAAATTCATTATTCAAAAACTTTCCTCTATAACCTTTATTCTACGATTCTTAAGTCCCGTCTTGTCACATGACAGCATGCTTACTCGTCATGACCTGAAGGAGTTACATTCAAGGAGAAATTCTTACGAGATTATACTTAAAAACTACATACATAAACTTATATTTATAGATACTACCCAATAACCTTCGTGATCGTTGTAATACAACCCTTAAAACTATGTATTACTCTACAAATTCTCCTATAAACTTCATTATTTTATGAACATAACACTTAAGGGGAAACCCTTGTGTTTTCATCTTATTTTCATCACTCAACCAAACTACTCTAGATAACTCACTCAAACTTTTGCTACACTTTTATACATCTCAAAGTGTTCATACATCCTTAAACTTCATGAACCTTGTAATACCAGCACATTTAAAACCATGTATTATCCTATAAGTCCTTTTTTACAAACTTCATTATTTTATAAACTTGGCACATAAGGGGAAACCCTTGTGTCTCATTTCATTTTTCGTCACTCAAGCAAACGTCATTTTATGACTAACTCAAAACATTGTTACACTTTTAAATCTCAAAACCTTCATACGTCCTTAAAACTTACGCATCACCGTTCCTGTAAACAAAACTTAACGTCTTTTAAAATCTAAAGTACATTAACAAAGAAATTTGTAACCTAAGTAATTTCCTTGTAGAGGAAGAAGCCTACTATAGAACAAACAAGCTCCACGTTTAAATACTCTAAGCCCACAATGAACCTTGACATAGTACCATAAACCCAAAACATCGGTGACAACAACTGAGAGAAGTTGTAGGCCCATGAGGAAGTTCTGGCTAGGGAAATAGGGTACTTAAGTGAGTCCTTGTGACCACCCCTTTCTTTCGGGAATTTTCCTCGTTAGCCCTTCAACTTTCAAATAAAACTATTTTTGAAAATATTACTGTGATAACTCAGTATTATGTATAAAAACTTTTGAATATATTTAACCAACTTACTTACAACCTTTCTTTCTACCTTCTCTCTTGCTAGGTAATGGACTCACACTCACACTCTTCACCAGTGTATCGTCCGGGAGGAGAGTCCGACCGTGAAGAGAGCAGCGAGTCGCCGGTGTACCAGCCAAGTCCCTACCCTAATGCTAGGGCAAGAGCTGAGCTCAACACCAATTGGATCAGAAACCCTGGGACATCACCACCGAGGAATCCTTACCAAGCACCTCCTCTTCACCACCGGTTCTCGTCACCACCAAGGGACCCGTATCTAGCACCTACCCCTACCCTAAGGGCTAGGCATGCCGGAGTACCTTCCGTGGCAATGGGAATCCCGGTGCCTAACATTCCTAGGTTTGTGGAATCTGCGAAATTTATGAGGCGGGAGATGGAGCATAGGGCTCGGCAAGACTTGTTAAACCAAAGGATCGACGACCTGGCCAATCAAATCTGGATCCAGGAAGAAAAGATCACGACTTTGGAGGAAGACAGGGAGATCATCGAGCACCGCACCGAGACCACTAGGGCAGAGGCTAGGTTTGCCATCCGGGTAACCCTAGCAGTACTTGTCGTAGTACTAATCTGTTTCTTAGTGGAGAGCTACCTAAGGCGTGCATGAAGCCTCCATTTCTATTAAATTTTAAATTTTGTCTTATGTAAGGGCTAAAAGCCCAAATTTTGAAACATCTAATGAAAGTTATTTTGAAATTTCATCTTGTTATCACTTGTAAATTTGACACTTCTTTCATCATTACAAACTTAACCCTCTTACCCAAACACTTTCGTCAAGAGTGGCTCACGTTAGTACTTGAGAAAAATTAACAACATTGCATTAAACTATAAAAATCCTAAGTGACACACGCACACTTGAAGAATAAACTTTGAACAAACCTCCTAATTCGTAAGCACTCTTTTAAAACAACTCGACTTACGAACCACTGCCGTAATCAACTATGATCCTTACCCTTTATATAAACTTCACACTTCTAAACTTGACCAACTTTTCGTTTGACAATCATACGTACCTTTTCATAAGTCTTACTTATACTATTTATCAATGTGCAACTCGCCATTTTTAAACATCTTAATTACACCCTGTATAAAAGAAAACTATACCTGCTATTATGAAACGAGAAAAAAAAATCATCTATAAACACACTATCATAAACCTTATCGAAACTTTTACCGTTACCCTATACTAGGAGACTTTCCTCATTCAACTCTTGTCACGTAAAAGACCTACTATAAATCACAACGGGAACTAAAAGCTCAAATACACGTTAAACTTTGTATACACAACTATAAGGTCAGAGACTTTTGAGTCATGTAAAACTTGTGCAAATACTCAATCTCGTATTCTTAAAACTAAAACATGATCAATAAAGAATCATGTAAAGCTTAATACTGAAACTTGAAACTCAACTGACTTATCCTATTTTCAAACTTATACTTGGACTCTTAGTCTTGAAGACTTTGTGTGTCCATCTTAACCAAACCCTATAAGACTTGATAAACGTACATTCCATATATACGAGAAAACTTCACTCTGATACTAGACACTAGCAGGAAGAAGGACATTACTCTCTTTAGCAGAGTACATCCTCTAACTCCTATCTAAACCAAACATCGGGATCCACTAATCTTCTGGATAACTCGAATCTTCTGTGAGAAAACGTATAACGGTTAATCCTGTTCTAAACGCTGTCCCACACCTCTCTTAAATACTAGAGTATTTAGATAACCGCTTTATACTCAAAACGTAATCGTATACTTCTATACACTGAAGCTAAACTAAGAGACTTTAAGCTATTCTATGTTTGACGTATTCTTGTTCAAACACAATTTAACCTATTCTATGTTTGACGTATTCTTGTTCAAACATAATTTAAACTATTCTATGTTTGACGTATTCTTGTTCAAACACAATTTAAACTATTCTATGTTTGACGTATTCTTGTTCAAACACGATTTAAACTATTCTATGTTTGACGTATTCTTGTTCAAACACGATTTAAACTATTCTATGTTTGACGTATTCTTGTTCAAACACAATTTAAACTACTCCATGTTTGACGTATTCTTGTTCAAACATGATGAACGTATGAGACTTTAAACTACTCCATGTTTGACGTATTCTTGTTCAAACATGATGAACGTATGAGACTCTAAACTACTCCATGTTTGACGCATTCTTGTTCAAACATGATGAACGTATGAGACTTTAAAACTACTCCATATTTGACGTATTCTTGTTCAAACATGATGAACGTATGAGACTTTAAACTACTCCATGTTTGACGTATGCTTGTTCAAACACGATGAACGTATGAGACTTTAAACTACTCCATGTTTGATGTATGCTTGTTCAAACATGATGAGCGTATAAGACTTTTAAACTACTCAAGGTTTGATGTATTCTTGATCAAACACGAGGAAAGTGTAAAGACTTTAAACTACTCAATGATTGAAGTATTCTTAATCAATCACGAGGAAACTTTGAAACTCTAAATCTTGTCACGTTCTTTTCTTTACTCATTGAATGACGCTTCTCTCTGAGGGACTCGTTAATCAATGATCACTCTTATGTGTAAACTCTAGTCCTGAGTTAAACAAATTCTGGTACTCTTTCTTGATCCACACACAAACGGAAGGACCTATACGGACTATGCGACGATTTGAATGGTTGCGGGTGCACACGTAAGTATGAAAATCAGCGTATGGAAAGACATAGTAAACTCGGTCGTGTGCTACGATCTAAGACTTATCGTAAAAGGCAGCCACGAAACTTAGGTACCGTAACAATCCTTAGACGTATTAGACTACGAACTCAAACCATTAAACTATCATCGAACCCATTCTAAGTGATGCATTTCACTTTAAATTTTGAGTGGAAATTCATCAGTTATTCTCTCAAATATACTTCTGAAAACAAATCTACATATGCTTCGGTGAAACTATATACTTATTAGGGAAACTTCTGACAGTCTTGGGTTGTGAAGCTTATAACTCAAGCGTACTCTTATTCCTGTCATTCCATCTCTTTTAGAAATCCAAACGTAACCCATGGCTTACTTGGGAACGTAAAGTATTTTTCTCATTATCCTTATGCGTATCATGGACTTAAATCCCAAACAAAACCCTTCTACTTTAATTTCGGGACGAAATTCCCTAAGTAGGGGAGACTGTAATATCCAGTATTTTCAACCTAGTTTTTCCTAAAACTTTGCACAGGTTATAAATTCAAAGCTTGAAATTTTATTAAAATTTTATTCTTAAATGATAAATATTGAATTTATTAATGTATATTTTAAAACAATAATGTGCGATATATATATAGATGAGACTCATTTAAATATATATATATATATATATATATATGTATCTTATAAATGTGTTAAAAATTTCTAAGACTTTATAAGTTTGTAATTATATAAATTATATAATTTATAAACTTATTTTAAATACTAAAACTTATAATGGATCTTATAAATTATATTATAGAATTTTAAAATAATAAAACTTATGAAACTTTAGAGGGATTTTATAAAAATAAAGCATATTTATTTATTTTATAAAGTCTAGGGACCGAAACTGTCGCTTTTCGAAACTTATTTTAAACTAAATTCCAAGTTCTAATATAAAATGATAAAGGCTAGATACTTCAGGGACTGTTTGTGTAATTCGACCAAACTCACGAATTCCAAACCAGTCACCCGTTCGAAGCTCGCAGTAACCGGTTCTCATCCCCTTCACGCAAAAATCACGATTTCGACCATGTTCGATGAACCTCGAACTCGCCTAAGGCGTGCGACCAACGTCCAAGACCATTCAATGCTTGAACACAGTCCGAGACCCGCGTGTTTTGATTTTGAATTCATTTCCGTCAACCACCATCTCCCCAACCGATTCGAGCCTTTAAGACAAAAATCGGCTATAAATATCGGCCGTATCAACTCAACAACATCACCCTTTACCTCTGTAAACCCTCAATTCCATCGATCGAGACCTGCATTTGCCGTTTGAAGCTCGCGACAGCCGACTCCAAACCCAAGCTCGTTCTCTCTCGATTCTACACCATTTCAGGTAAATTTTGAGTCATTGGGTTCGTTTTCTCTTGAAGATCGAAAGCCCTCTGTTTAATTTCATTAACAGAGGGCAAATCGATGTGTATTTGGCCAATTTCGATTCTAGGGTTCATACGGTTTGGGGCTTGATTCGGGGTTCTGTTTAAGAATTTGATTTTCCATGTATTAAACTAACGAGACCCGTAGTCGGGCGGTTAGTGTGTGCGTGTAAGCTTCGACCCGGTCAGTGACCCGGGTTCGAGCCTGTTAAACCGGGTCTCGCCCTTTTCATTTTTTTAACCTTTTTAAACAAGCTTTAAACCTTTTAATTATTTTTATAAAACCTGTTACATTTTTATACACTTAAAAACAGAATCTTATTTACGTTTTATAATCTGGAACTATTTTAATTAAATAAAACTTGTAATAAATAATTCTTTAAGAATAGTTTTAAACACTTAAAACTATAAAAATACTTTTAAAACTTTATAAAACTTATATTCGAAACAGGAATTATGTTAGTAATCAGAAACTATAAAATTATTTTATACTTTCTGAAGTAAACATATTATTTAGTTTTTTTAAAACAATAAATTGATTTATAAACTTTAGTTTAACAAAAACTTATATAAATCTTATAAAAACCAGAAAAGGGTATATAAAACTTGCACATTATTTAGAAAACCTATGAACTTGGGCATTTTCTTTATAAAAATTAATACAAGACTTACTTATTTATTTAAATAAAACAATAAAATAAACATACGTATTTTATTCAAGATTAGGAATTTATAAAGTTATAAACTTATAAACTTTATAAAAATGTAAAACTTTAAACAATTATAAACTTGTAAACTTTATTTAAATACTTTAAGAAACTTTATTTAAAAATATTTATAGACTTATAAAATTTAAAATTTATAGATTAAAATATAAAACTTGATTTGACACTTTATTAAACTATAACTATATTTCATTTATTTATACTTATGAAAACATTTTTAACATTTTAATAAATACTAATTACTTAAATGCTTGAATAAATTATAAATGGTTTATATTTATTATTTTCAATTAGATAATTATTTACCCTAAATAATTAGGTATTCTTAAAATGTTTATTACAAAACCTTAATCATTATTTTTTAAATAATAGTTATCGATATATATTCTTTATTATTATTAATCTTTAATAATTATTTATTTTTTTAAATAATTATTGTTAAACTTTAATCTAGTCTTTCCCCTAACTATTATTACCACTTCACTTCTAGATACTTAGAAAACTATTTTTAGAAATTATCACCAAACTCTTGAAAGTTATGATTGTAAAACTCTTATTAATAAATACTTTAAACAATAAGCTTATTAAACTTGATATGCAAGCCTTGCATATCTATTTAAAAAAAACCGTATTTGAAACTTGATTTAAACTTCATCAATCTCGTCTCTCATTTTGAACCCTAGACAATTCTAGTCAAATCCTGAAATCTTAGAATTCTTGTCCTAAACTTATAAGATCATACTTGAAACTTTAGACTTATATTCCTAGGTTTATTGTGAGGATATTCTCCCTCTCCAAGTCTTGCAAACACTTAATCTTGTCGGATACTCGTCATCATCCAAGTGAGTATATTTAGCCCATTTTTCCTTTCTATGCTTTTGGGGTGAAACATGTTCAAAATTCTTAAACTTATACAATTCTTGTACAACTATGACTACGTGTTTATTCTTATGTTAAACTTGAGACTTGTATGCTTAGATTAAACTTAAAACTAGCACATTCATTAACTTTGATCAAGCCTATGGTAACAATGATAGATCTATTGTATTTGACCAATCCACCTTGATTGATTGACCCCTTCGGGGGGAGCCCTTGGTGATTGTTACTGAATTAAACTTTAAACTTGAGACTTATAAGGGTAACCTGTGGGTTATGCCTAAACTTGGTTGGAGGGTTGAAGTGCACAATGTTTAAGATACTTGTTTCTCATTCTTACTTTATAGAATGCATATATCATAGTGAATTGTAATTCTTCTCAAATACTTGTTAAACTGTGTCAAAACCTTTGTATCTCACCAACTATTTTGTAGTTGACAGATTCTTTCACATGTTTCAGGTTTACATCATGAGACTTATTCGTGATCACATAGGATGCTTTGGACCTAGACTACTTAAATTAAATGTTGTATTCGTATTATTCTTCCTTGTATTGAATCTTAAATTATTCATTAATGAAATATCGAAACTTTAATAGTTAACTTTGTGCTATTGAACAACCGCGTCCGCCCCGACGTATAATCCGCCGTCGGTTGGGGTGTGACACTATACGACCTCGTATAGGCCAATACGAGGCGTATAGGGTTCAGACTCTGACAACAGAATGTCATGTGTCATTACCTGTCTGGCGGCTGGGTCCCATACGTGGCGTATTGAGCTATACGCATCGTATGAGTCACGGGTTATATTTTTTGCTTCAAAAGTGGGCAGATTTGGAATTTAAGAAGCTTATACGTGGCGTATTGCCCTATACGCCACGTATAGGTTTTTTATTTAATTATATTTTTTAATTTAATTTATATAACTTTGTTAATATAAGTTTGTTATTTTTTTAATTTTTATCTGATTTTTTATGGTATCTGATTAAATAAATTATGAATTAGTGTTCACATGTACCTAAACTTCAAGCACCAAAAAGCAAAACTCAATATCATCATCCATCCCGCCCTTCAAAAAAAAAATATCATCATCCATTAAATATCTAGACACCTGAAGCATACGTTCTTTTAATGTTTTGGTTTTAATTCACAAACTTACCTATTATAAATTAAAACTACTCATTTTTTTTTAACGGCGAACATTGAATGTTGTGACGTCGCACCCCCCGTCACATGGGAGAGCCTCGTCCAACTCCGGCCAATATGTTGTCTTAACCGGGCCCACTTGGCGTCAGAGTTGGAGAGCATCCAAGGAAAAATCTCACCCAATACGGCCCCTTCCGGGCTTGATGGAGAGCCGAGGCTCGAACCCTGGGTCGGCGTGGGTAAAACCCTGGTGCATCAGCCTAAGAACTAGGCCTCATTTGCATGCCTCAGAAATTAATGGTGATGGCAGGGATTGAACCCGGGTCCCTTGAGACTTCAAGACTCACCTCAACCACTACACCACAAACTCTTTGGCTATTAAAACTACTCATTAATTCCACAAGAATCATTACTGTCCTTAAGGGTATACTATTAAATGAATATTAATATTCATTAATCTCTTTGACAAATTCATTAAACTTTTAAAACATATATTCTTGTATTTACTCAAACTAATATAAGCTTCTTCAATATAATACCAAAAGTGTTTATAAAATGCCCTCTTCCTTTCTTTCAACCTTCCTCTCAAAACCAACATTGATCATCCATTATGCTACTCACTCTGCAAATGGGGTTGTTCGTGTGTTTCTCCGCCGTGATGTTAACATTGTATGTGTTCTTAACGTTGTACCATGGAGCAGTCATCAATGGCGGAATTACAAACTCTTTCGTCAGAAAAGAATCCAAACCCATCGACATGCCTTTGAGCAGCGATGTCTTCTCTCATCCTCCTGGTTACAATGCCCCTCAACAAGTAATCTTTCTACTCGCGGGTTGTTGTGTTTTTGGTAACCGTTGAATTTATAGGTGGTTGTATTAGTAACCAACTTAGAACCCAGTGTTTACACACGGAGTGAAAAATATCAACACATAAAATTCTTAATTTTTTATATATATATATTTTACATGTATAAAAATCTATACTATATAATAAATAAAGGTTTCTTAATGTCACATGTCACTTTCATGTTAATTCTTATATTTTTTTTCCCGCATCTCTCTCTTATTAAAAATACACCTCCATTTTTTCAATAATAGTATATTTTTAAACAAATTATTAATTATACTTATAAAACACATTTATTTTAAATTATCTCATATTATAAGAAACTTTAAAATATAATTACCTAACTTATGTTTTCAATCAAACAGTAAATGAAAGTCAAATTAAATTGAATAGTAATTAATGTATTTTCGAAACTCAATTACATATTAATTTTTACACTTTTTGGGTTTTGTTTTCTATTGTAGTATATGTAATACATATTTCCATCTATAAGATATATATATATATATATAAAGATTTATGAACTTTATGTATTGATATATTTTTACCATTTATAGTACACAGGTTCTAATTTAGTGTATTACATATACGAATAATAGAAATAAAATTCAAAATATGTAAAAATTAATATATAATTGGGTTTCAAAAATAAGTTAATTACTATTTAATGCAATTTGATTTTCATTACTATTTGATTCAAAATAAAACTTACATAATTATATTTTAAAGTTTCATATAATAATGGATACTTTAAAATAAATGTGTTTTATTAGTATAATTAGTATTTTCTTTAAAGATATATATTATTATTATTAAAATTTAGAGGTGTATTTAATAAGAGAGATATACGAAAAAAAAATGATGAGAATGAATATGGAGATAACACGTGGCATGTAAAAACTTTTATTTATTATATAGTATAGATATGTAGAAATAAGTAAGTCATAGGGGTGGAAACCATTTTTATCAAATTTGAGGGTGCGACTTCAACAATACTAATAATATTTATATTTAAAAAAATCTAAATACAAAGTTTTGTCAGAAAAAAAAATGTCCATTCCAATATAACTTTTATTCAAAATAAAGTATCTTTTGTCTCATAAACATAAAAAAATTCTTTTACTTTAAACACAAATCCGTTTTCAATAAAATTTATATTCAAATATAGATAAAAAATTAAATAAAACTGTTAATTTAGATTTTCTAATAATATTAAATATTACAAGTTCTAAAACAAAAATAATTATATATTAAATGAAACATTGAAAAGTAAAAAAGTAAATTCAATTTTCATTTCTTGAAGTGGTATTAATGAACCTTCCAAAAATAAAAATATTCTTATTGTCGCATATTTTTTTTTTAAACGACAACAATAAGAAATCTCATATAAACGTTAGCGGGTGACTAACAGAAAACTCCAATAATTACAAGACACCCACACACTCAACTACATAACCCAGTTGAGCGCACCACAATACAAACAAAGAAGAAAAAGAAAAAAACCACAGTAGAACCAAAAAACTATAGCCAACATGCTTAGCCAAAACCACAAAAAGGATTGCTAGACCTATTGAATTCAAACCAATTGACCCAAATGGGTTCATGGCTCGTAAAGGAAAACCCATTAACCAATCTTGTTGAAAATAGTTATGGTTAATGACTTATATCATGTGCATTGATAGTTGTACATTTGTTTGGTTTGTTGTAGGTGCATATCACGCAAGGAGACCACGTGGGCCGAGGCGTGATTGTGTCATGGGTGACTCGATGAACCAGGTTCCAGCAGTGTGGTATACTGGTCTGATAAGAACCAACAAAAACACAAAGCCACCGGCAAACTAACTACTTACAAATACTATAATTACACTTCTGGATTCATACATCATTGCAATATCAGGAACTTAGAGGTGGGATTTGAAATTTAATTGTTAAAAGTTGAAAAAAAAATTCGATATCAAGGGGTTTAGAAAAACCAAAAGGTGAATTTTGAAATTGATTTAGCTTGTGGGGGAGTCCGGTCCGCTACGTGTAGAAATGGACGGGGATGGCTCTATAGTATAAGCAACTAAATCAATTGTTTTAGGCCTTAAAAACTGAAGATGTTACTTTAATCTATATTTTAATGTAAATATATGTGATAATTTATCAATTTATGTGTTTTTAGAAAGAAATGATAATATGTCAACTTTTTTGTTAACATTATACGTTTTCACCATCCATAAAATTACATTTTAGTAGTTATTATATATATTTAGAAAAGTTTCACAAAAAGTCATAATTTTGATGTTCGCTTTAGGCCCAAAAATATGTTGAGCCGCCCCTGGAAGCGGACTCACCGACTCCGCTACTTGTGGAGCAATTAAAAGATTTTTTTATTTTTTTATTCCAGTAATTCATTTAATATATAATTTAATTTTTCTTTTTTAATAACTCGTAATATTTAACTTTTTTCAAAAATTGAAGTACACTGATTTGTTCCATTTTTTTTTGTTAACATTGCGATATAAATTTATCAAAAACCGAGTTTTTTTTTAAAATAAAGTATTTTTTAGTACAGTAAATATATTTTGAAAATAACTCGGTTTTCAATAAAATTTGTATCGAAATGTTAAAAATATAAATAAACAAAACAGTGTATTTATTTTTTTTTTAAATTAAATATTACAATTTAATAGAGAAAAACCAAATTATATGTTAAATAATTATTTAAATAAAAAAAACATTATTAAGTCCCCTCCCACGACTCATTACAAGCCAAATCAATTTCAAATTTCAGCCAGAAATCAAAATGTTTTTTCAAAAACCCTTATAAATTGAAAAAAATACTAAAAAGTTTCAAATTTAATGTTTTAATTTGATAAAGATTGATCCAGTTCGACACCAAGTACTATTACGAGGTCGGGATTGGTCACACCACCAGGAGGTTCTGGTTCATGACTCCTCCTGCAGTCGGACCTGATGTTCCATACACTTTCGGAATCATGGGTATGATTTCGATTTGAATATATCACAATGAGCGTTCAGTTAGATTAATGACCAAATTTTATGCAGGAGATCTTGGTCAAACTGATGATTCGAACCATACACTTACGCACTATGAGATGAACCAGGTGAAAGGACAAGCAGTGTTGTTTGTGGGCGATCTGTCATATGCCGATCAGTATATGTTCGAGATGGGATAGTTGGGGGAGATTCGTTGAACGCAGTACCGCGTATCAACCGTGGATTTGGACTGCTGGAAACCACGAGCTCGATTATGAGCCGAGTATTGTAAGTTCAAGTCATCAAAAGTTGGGTAAAAAAAAAATAAGAAACTTTTGGCGGGAAATCTCAAGGTTTAAACAGTGCACATATATTGTTTAGTCAAAAATATTTCATGCATATGGTTATAAATATCGCTAAACCCTAAATATTTTCACTTTTTATGCAAATAATAACACATGCAAATCTATATGTGACGTAATATGATGTTGCGTATCACATTAGTTTCAGTCATCATTATTAGTAAAAAGCGTGATATATGAGTAACAGTAGATATGGGACCCTTAGTCGCGTGCCTTATGCTAAGGGAGTAAGGGGTGAGGCACTAGTAAGCATTTGATTTCTCTCTAAGAGATTGAGGTATTACGTTTGAATTTTGCTTCCACTAGTTTCCTATGTTATCCTTAATTGTTAAACAAGTTTAAATATAAAAATTAATGGGTCACTTATGTGATTTCAATAGTGTAGTTTTAAGTGTCCTGTGTATATAAGTATAATAGAAGGACTAAACTTGTAAATCCTTGTAGTTAAGTTTAGGGTTCCGGAGGTTCAACAAGGCAACGCGTCATTTCATTCTAGGTTAAATATACGAATCAATGTAAACATTCAGAGTTAATCGAATAATACAAATTTGTTGTTTAGGGTTAATCCCAAATCTTCATCTTCTTCTTTATGTGTTCTTGATTTTGATGATTTAATCCGTGATCTACCTGTGATTATATTCTATCATAACCTCTTGAAGGTCACCTGGCCAATGTAAGCTATGATTTGTCTGATTCGTTGGTTAGCAAGGTATTGACGGTCCAGTGAGTTTTTCGGTGACAGAGCCTCTTTGTTACCAGAAAAAATGAGTGATTTCATTCTAGCATTGCTATACATGTGTAACACAATAAACAAACTTTCATGATATTCTCTTATGTAGAACAATGTACTTCAGTAGCTAGTTATTTTAAAACGTAATAAGTAGTTTGGATAAACAATCTCAAACGTCTTCAACGTTATCAATTATACGGTGATGATTATTCTTTAGGGTGAAACCAAGCCATTTAAGCCGTTTCTTCATCGATACCATGTCCCCTTCCCGGTAGCCACTATGGTATTCAATCAAGCGGGCTTCGACGTATATCATTGTATTGTCTTCCTACTCGTCTTATAATGTTAACTTGTTTCCAAAATATGTTTTGTCACCTTTAATGGAAAACCTTATGATCAGAAAGATATATCGCGGCTTTGTGTAGGTATGTATACACCACAATACCAATGGCTACACGAGGAGTTTCGAAAGGTGAACAGAAGGGAAACACCATGGTTGATTGTTCTAATGCATTCACCATGGTACAGTAGTAACATTTATCATTACATGGAAGGTGAGAGCATGAGAGTCATGTTTGAGCCGTGGTTCGTGGAGTTCAAGGTCGATCTTGTGTTTGTCGGTCATGTTCATGCTTATGAACGCACGGTACGTTATAAAATAACCAAAAAAGGGATTATGTGTACACGCGTATACTTGTGTTTGATCTTTTTTCAAAAATATTATGCAGGAGCGTATATCGAATATCGCTCATAACATTGTGAATGGGGAATGTGCTCCGGTGAATGACCAATCCGCCCCTGTGTATATAACCATCGGCGATGGGGTAACATTGAAGGCATAGCAAACAGGTGAGGATAAATGATAAGTGTGAATTCATATGGTTGAAAAAGTTATTTATATGAGTGTTTGTTAAAAATTATATGTAGGATGAGAGAGCCACAACCAAAGTATTCCGCGTATAGATAAGCTAGCTTTGGTCACGCGATATTAGAGATCAAGAATCGGACACATGCTTTGTTAACTTGGTATGGAAGATCAGAGGAAAATAAATGAAGAATACACACTTGAACTAAACACGTTCGACTCTATTTTATTAATACTTAAAGAAAAAAAAAGATTACAATAATGAAGACTAACTAGGATATATATACTACTTGTAAACTAAGCAATCCTAATCCTACTTTACTTATGAATCGGAAGACACCAAGATAAACACCAAAATTCAAACTATTACTTCATTATCAAGCTAATCTTTAATTGTCTCTTTTAGCCCTTCTATTTTAGATCTCCTCCATAACCTCCCCTTGAGATCAACCGAACCTCCCTCTCGATCCTTTAGTCGTCCACATCACAGAAGTAGGTATTGAATGTATTTTCACACTCCCTCTCAATACCCACTTTACCCATATTCAAACTTGAACGAAACTCGATTAATTTCCACTTTGACAAACCTTTAGTTAGGACATCCGCCACTTGTGATTCTGTGTTAACATACTCAAGATCAATCTCCCCGTTCAACACTTTTTCCCGAACAAAATGATAGTGTACCTCTATGTGTTTTGTTCGTGCGTGAAAAGTTGGGTTTTCTGCCAACTTTATTGCAGGCGTATTATCACATAACAGCTTTGGCTTATATCGAACTTTCTGATTTATTTCTTCCATTAGACGTCTTAACCACGTGAGTTCTTTGGCCGCCATTGCCATAGCACGGTATTCGGCTTCGGTGGTGGACAACGAAACTGTTAGTTGCCTTTTGCTACACCAAGATACTACACTCTCACCAACAAAGAACACGTACCCGGTTGTAGAGCGTCTACCATTTGGATCTCCGGCATAATCTGCGTCACAAAAGCCTTTAAGCTCTGATGTACTCTCCCTCTTAAACTTTACTCCATAATCAAACGTTTCCTTCACGTATCTCAGCACCCTTTTTGCTGCATACAGGTGTGGTCTCCGTGGATTCTGCATGAAATGGCTGAGAACTCCCATTGAGAAGGCTAAATCGGGTCTAGTCAGGGTTAAATAAAACAGGCTCCCTATTAGATGTCGGTACTCAGTGGGATTTTCCAATTCAGCCCCTTTATCTGCGAGTAGTTTATGGTTTACATCAGTTGGGGTAGTAGCAGGTTTCGAGTCTGCCATGTTGAACCTAAACAGCAATTTTGTTACATACTTTCTCTGATGCAGCACTAGTACATCTTGCTTGTATTCCACTTCTAAACCCAAGAAGTGACTTAGGCTTCCCAAGTCCTTAATTTTGAAACGAACACTTAAGTTTTCTTTCAGTTGCTTGGTCTCTTCCACCCAATCCCCGGTAATAATTAGGTCATCTACGTATATTAACACTAAAGCGACCTGCTCTCCTCTTCGTTTAACAAATAGACTTGCATCTGAGGATGTACTTGTGTATCCGTTATGTTCAAGGAATTCTCCTATCTTCCCATACCAAGCTCTCGGGGATTGCTTGAGCCTATATAGTGTCTTTTTCAACTTGCATACATAGCCAAGATTTTCCTTTTCCTCGTACCCAACGGGTTGGTCCATATAGATAACATGGTTTAATTCCCCATAGAGGAAAGCATTGTTTACATCCATTTGACCCAGATCCCATCCACGACTTGCTGCTACGGCTAGGATAACTCGGACAGTTGTTAGCTTAGCCACAGGGCTGATTGTTTCATCGTAGTCTAGCCCATATTCTTGAGAAAACCCTCAAGCCACTAGACGGGCTTTATACCTGTCAACACTTCCATCCGGCTTTCGTTTAATCTTGTATACCCATTTTCATGAGACGGGTTTTACACCTTCAGGCTTGGGTACCAACTCCCAGGTTTCGTTTGCTTTCAAAGCTTCTAGCTCTTGTTGCATGGCAATTATCCATTCTTGTTGTTTGCATGTTTCATTAAAGTTAGTTGGCTCGGTAACCTTTTCTTCCACTAGAGAAACGTTTGCGTACCTAGGGTTTGGTTTATGGGGACGGTTTGACCTTCTGGGTTCCTGGGTTTGAGCACCAGCATCTGCATTTATTTGATGCTCACTTGTGGCTTCTTCATGAGTCCCTGATGCAGTCTCGTTTCCGGCTACAGATTCACCACTCGCGTGGTCAGTTGCCTCTGTCTCACTGTTGCCTTCGTTTAGGTTATAATTGACTCGAGCTATTTCAAGTCTCTCCTTTAGCTCGTCTGAGTCTGGCAAGTTATCCTTATTAGCTGACCACCAAGACGAGTTTTCATCAAACACTATGTTACGGGATACATAGCTTCTACATGTGTTAGGGTCACTAGTTTGTGTCTCAGGTGGCTAGGTATAAATACATAGCAGACACACCCGAATACTCTGAAATAGCTAACACTTGGCTTGACATTAAACAGTAATTCGTATGGTGTGATGATGTGTAGGTGTTCGTTGGGTGTTTATAATGCTTAACTATACGTTTTTATGTGTGATTTAGCATGGAATGCGTTTACTTTGCATGTGTTTATGATTTATAGGTGTTTGGATGCTAAGTACGTGTTTTGGAAGCATTAGAGAGGAAGTAGAGGGATTGGATCGAAAACTATGCAAAAGATGGAAGCTGAAGTGAAAGTTCTAGAAGCTAAATCTTGAAACAGACATATCTTGAGCTAGAAAATGAGTTACGAGACCCATAATATATGAATCTTGGGTAGCTCGAGAAGCCGAATCCAAAAAGTTGGTTAAAAAATACACTAGGGGCGTAAGATTACGCCCTAGGAGCGTAAGCTTATTCCGATAACATTTTCTGAACAGAAGCTTCAGCTCGGCGGAGTAAGCTTACGCCCCCAGCGTAAGCTTACGCTGGTTACGTTTCAGACGCGGATTTTTAGTGAAACAGCCGATTTTCAGTGTTTAATTGGGGGTTTCTTCCCCAAATTCAAAATAATCTTTTGGGAGACAGTTTTGGGCGATTTTTGGTGTGCTTGGAGGCTAGGAAACATTTTCTTGAAGATTGGTATCAAGAAATTGAAGAATCGAAGATGAATTCCACAACCATGAGCGGCTAATCCACCGGTAATCATTCCCGGGTGGATTGTTTGTAAGTTGTTAGGGTTTTATCATGTGCTAGCATTGAGAAACAATTCTTGTAATCGTTTGGTTTGAAATACTTGAATCTTTGTGTTTAGTATGGTTATGAACTCACGGGAGTCGATAAATTCTTGCACCATTGATCCCGTTAGATGATAATCGCTATGAACTTTGATTTGTGTTGAATCTATTGATTAATCTAATTCTATATTGCATACATTTGTCTCGATTTCATTCGTGAATATTGTTTTACACTATTTGCCAATGATGTATGAATGTTGATGTTCTTGGTTAGATTGGGTTAATTTTATTTGAATAACCATTTGATTGTTTGAACTCATATGTTGGTATGATAATCCCTAATTACTTGTGATATTGAAACCCGAGTGTGATTCCTTTTTAATTATTGTTTACAACTTAAACCGTTTATTTTCTACTTGATTACTCGTGATCGTTTTGCTAGTTGATAACCATTGCTTGTTGAATTTGTTAATTTCACCTCAATCATTGCTTGTGTTTGGTCAGAAAGACCCATTGCAACATCATAAATCACATTGTTAATTGAAGTTAAGCACCGAACACAAACTCTCCGTGGTTCGACACCCTTCTTACCCTAACTAGTTTAAGGTGATTAGGACACTCTAATTCTTTATTCAAACCACATCTTAGCAATAGACTCTTTCTCGATGGGTTCAAATGGCTTGAAGTTAAGCACCGACCACAAACTCTTCGTGGTTCGACACCCTTCTTACCCTAACTAGTTTAAGGTGATTAGGACACTCTAATTCTTTTTCGTTTGACCGGGTCGAAAAGCCCGGCCTATGGCTTGACGGGTAACAGATGGGTTCAAATGGACATCCAAAATTATAATTCTCGATGCCCCAACAAGTGATATTCCTTCACCACAAGCTTTTTTGGATCCAAAAAAGACCCGGGATTCAGAGGAGTTGTTGAACCGGTCCATTGATCTCTCGCGTTCATCGTTGTCATGGTCCCCGGTTATCATGAAAATCTGTTTGCCAACACTCCAGCCCTTGGTCTTCGCGGTTAGGCTCACCAAGAACTTTAGAGGCAGTAAATACTGACCAAACACTAAAAGCTTTTATCCCCCAGATTCACACATGCTAAGCATGTTCATAAAAAACTTAGCTTTCACTCCTTCAGTGTCATCTACTTTCTCTACTAACTTATCGATCTGATCATCGTTTCTTTCTTTAGAACCCGTGTTCTTTAAAAGATATTCGAGCCCAGGGTGCACGTAATCAGAGCTTACTTTGAACTTCGGGGCTGCTTTCTTCAACTCTGAAACCTTGTGTTTTTGGTCCGGGGTGAGCTTCAGAAAGACTGAAAAGTCAACTAGGCCCAGTAGTTCATCCAGCAGGTCTCCTTTGTAATAATGTAGAACGCTGCTAGTCATGTTGCGCAGATCTTCAATGATAGCCGCCTTCCTTTTAAAGTTATCATCTTCAAGCAGTGTATCCTCCACTGACTCAAAGAACTCCTTATCTGTACCCTTACCCGTTTTGCTTTTGAAATTTACCATGCTCATAATACGCCTTTTTATAGCTTTCGGCTTTTCCATTTTCAAAAACTTCAGGCGGACAAGGTTCAAACTGTTGAAAACCTCAGACACGTGATTTTGATACAGGGTTCCCGAAAGAACTACCTTCATAGGCGTTTTTACCTTGTCGAGAGAGGTGAACATGTTTGTTTCTTTATTCCTCGGGGTGTGACCTTCGTCTAATATGAGGAGTGACGGGCGGGTCAACAGTATATCTTGACAAAGAGCAGATGCCGGGCTTGTATCATTGTCACAGACTATTGAGGAGAACAGTTGGTAGCCTAGAAACAATATGCTTCTCTGTTTGGCCCATTTTTTTAGCACTTCTAACTGTTGACCTCTGCCATCAGCTTTCCCTGAGTACATGTCCAACAACAACAGGTCTTCAACTTGCCACCTGATGAACTCCTTTTTCCATGTTCCTAAAATGCCCCCAGGGAGAATCACCAACGGTCTAGCATCTGGATACTTGGCCATGAAACTCTGAATGAAGCTGATTAGCAAAAATGTTTTCCCTGATCCGGGAGCATGAGCAAGAATGCAACCACCAGAGTTTTCTGATGACACCAAGTTGCTGAGAAGAAAATTTCATTTGCTTTTTGTGCCTCGGGTGAACAGATAATTCACTCGCACAGAAATCAGTTTTGGGTAACTTCACACCATCAAGACTGGTATCTCCTGATTTATTCTTTTGCCCTTCATAATAATATGTTCTTATGCTCTTTGAACTCTGGATAGAAAAGGTAATAAATGATGTTATAGTGATGATATGATAAACAAAATGTAGCATAAATCCACCTGACTTGTGAGTTTATCAGCATAAATTATGAAATAAAACATTTTTTAGAACAGATAGAAGGTTGTATGAGAGAAGCTAGACCTTGGGACGCTGGAACTCGATTATAGATTCGATACTCCTTTGAATTAGCCCACAAACACAGCATACATAACCAATATCATCTTTCAAGATATAAGAATGGTCACAGTCTTGTCCATCTTCACTTGAATTTTGATTAGATGAAAGATATACATACTGACATAGATAAACAGAAAATCAAGTTTTAGGTTGTGATGATGATGATGCATGAGCATGCTGACGAGGATGATAACAAATGTATCACATCATTAATTACCTTTGAGGACTCTAATCCAATACTCATTTCTTTCCATATATCAGCTTCCCAATCAAAGTTACTGCCAGATTGTGAATCACTTTCATCCTCATCAACACCAACATACACACCCTTATCATGATTATTTTCAACCTCCACGTCATCATCTTCTACACTCTTGTTATTTTCAATCTCCATGTCATCATCTTCACCCTCCACCTCACCATCTTCTATGCCCTTGTCATTTTCACAATCCACAACACCTACTTCTACACTCCTATTATTTTCAACCTCCACATCATCAACCTCTATGGTCTTATCATCTTCACCCTCCAACTCATCATCTTCTATGCTCTTGTCACTTTGACCATCAACATCATCATCTTCTATACTTCTGTCTTTTTCAACATTGGGCTCAGAAGCAGTTGGTTTATCTCCCCCTCCAATGGAAGCTTGGCCTTGAACAGCATCTCTCCCCTGCATGGCAGTGAAATATAAATTATGTAAAATAAAAGGAACATGTATTCTAGATGAATTTAAAATGGAACATTCATATCTTCAACAAATTGTTGGAAAAGAACAAATGGGCTACTTAAACAATTTCATTTACCGGTATATGCTATACTTCTGATAAGAAAGTCTATCAATGCTATAAGCATAACTCGTAATGATTTAATTTATTTCTTTTCTGCAAGTAAACACACACACATATATGTATGTATGTATATATATAATAGCCTTCTATAGTTTGCCGGTCAAAAAAATAATACATAAGTATGTATGTATATAACAGCCTGCAATTTGCTTCTCTTTAAATGAAGTAAAATACATCCTCTCAATATTATATGGTAACATCTTCATACAACTGATGTTTTCCAGCAAGATAATCTCGTTTTAGACGCATTGAATCATATTATTGCAAAAATTAGGTCTCCTTGAAAATAGATCGTAATAAACTGCCAACATGTTGGCAAATTGATTCTACATTTGAGTGACTTGCAAGGGAATTAAGTAAAGATTTGGACCTTAGAAAAAAACATAACCAAAGAAAGCTGCAAACAGGAAAATGCATCAATCTAATTATATATTCCACAACACAACATGCCTGAGGTTGGCATTACCGTCAAGCAGTGTTGCTGGCCAACTGGAAAGATGCTAATGACATTTGATATAAAAGAGAAAAAAAGAAGGAAAAAACATGGCCCATGTGAGATTCATTTCCAAAGTGTATCTAATATCATAAGGGGTAATAAAAGAGAGAATACACACCGAACACTTTTGCAGGGAGACTTGACCATCAATATTAGATCTGTTCTGGTCCCCAGAAAGTTGTTCCAATGAAATTTTATCAATAGATAACGTCTTCCTTGCCTCATCATGTACCTTCATATGTTCAGTCATACCAAAGAATCAAAAACCAAGGAAAAACATGGATTACATAAAGCTAGATCCAAAATGGACACAATAAAATGCACAGGCAGCGTTAATATATTAAAGACTGAATCACAACAAAAGAGAACTTACCAAAATTGGTGTCCTTGGAAACTGCTCAGTAGAATTTTTTAATACTACATCTGGTTCTGGTTGTTGGAAAGGCCTCTGACAATTTGGCTCATCGTCATCTGAGTCGATGATGATAATTGGGTTTGTATCATGCCCTGTGTCATCATTTAGATTGAAAGAGTCCTTCCCAGGTTTCAAGTTCACTGAATCTCCTCTAAGTGATGGAAATCTTGTTAAAAAAGGTATCAACATCAGCTTCCTACTGGAAAAAGGATCTTGGATATCTTTGGTAACAGAACCAAAGTTAGCAGAATCAAGTCCTATCACCCAATCTCTAACAGCAAATGGATGTTTGTAATCAACTTTCTTATGCTTGTGATCATTAAACGAGTATGCCGTAGATGAAACTTCTTGATTGTTGTTCGTGCTCCTTCTACGTTTAACTGTTTCAAAAATGAACAAACGTATCCAAACAAAAGACAACAAGAAATCCTGAATCAAAACAACTGTTGCCGCAAATAATCGACCAAATGTAGAACATAAATCCAGGAATAATTGACAAAGTGATAGGCCCTAAACTTGACCAAAGCCGAGCTTTTGTCCCTGTATCTACTTTTCCTGTGTCTACTTTAGTTTGTATTCGTTTTATCTTTAAAAAGGTTTGTCAAGCTTGTTCATTAGTATAAAGTGATACCCGAAATTTGTTACTGTATTTCATGGTTAGAGATGTAAAATAGTCTTGAACGATGTTACACCCAAAAAATATCTAGTCTCATGCTTTTCTATTTCTACAAACCTACTCCACACCATGATCTTTCTTCATAAAATCAATCAGCTTAAAATTTTATAGTAAACTAATTGCTAGTTTCAAAATGCAAGAAAAAAACAAATGTTCATGGATCATGTGTACCAGATGACGTAGAATGCTTTTCCATCCCACGATCTGCCTCCATCCACGATCCTTGCAGCTAGAGAAACAGCACATCAAAATTAAAGCCGGCTTTTCACCTTGTGTTCATTTTCAATTTCATAATCCATAGAAACTCTTAGCATTTGAATAAATTCAGTCAAATAACACAAAACTACCACTAAGGGGGTATTTGGGTGTGCATTATCGAGCACTCAAACAAACAATTGATTATTTGATCCTTCACAGCTTCTAACAGCTAGATATGAATCCAGACATACGCGGCCCAGAGGCGGCTCAACCATTTTGGGGACCAAAGTGAAACCTAAAATCAGGCCCCTTCTAAAGAAATACTTTTAACAAAAAAATTTATTTAAATCGTTGTTGAACTCATTTGAGATAAAACAACACCCAAATTATTGATAAGTAAATGACATCTACATCATGCAAATATGTGTTGCTAAACTTGAGACAACTCATTTGCAGGTTTAGATCCAGTGAACTATTGAAATAAATGAAAGGAAGGTTGGATCTCCTAATTTAGCTTGAATTTATAAAGAGATCTTACAGTGTTGGACATAAACTTTCACTCCTAATTAGCAACCTGTAATGAACAACAAACCTAATCAATAGGAGATCTACATTAAGCTCTTAACAAGTTGTTTCAGAATTCACCGATTCATCACACATAAGTTGTTAACTAAATATCAAAATCAAAAGGCCTAGGGCAAATGAGGTTCAAAATCATACACTGAGACTTATATATTGTCAGGAAAATTCTCCTTGCCATCAATCTATATGAGAAAACACACAGTAAGTTAATCTAAAACAACAAACAAAACGATCTCTCTTCATATAAGATCAGGAAGCGTGAAATAAGTCGTAGCGGAATTCTTACTTGCTAAGCAACGATTGCTCAAAATGCACTTGAATCAAAGGAGCGTCGTCGTCTTCTTGAATGCCGTCGCCGTCGTATTGGTGGCGTCAATGGAGGAAAAAGGTTTTTAGTGAGAGTGGAGTGAGTGATGGAATGTTTTACGTGCTTGGAGCCATGCGTTACACGCTCAGTACGGAGGTGTGTATTTGTACACGTGGCGGGACGATAGTGGCTTTGACGGTTAAAAACTTGAGGGCAGGGGTCGTGTGAGTTTCTTGAGGAGCATGTAATCATTTCCTTGGGATTCACCGGGTGGATTTTTTTTATTTTTTTTAATGGCCAACAAAATAAAGGATGTTGGCAAAAGCTAGACCCGGATACTACGATCGCAAATGAAATAGGAATAAAAAAACACCAAAGCTCACTAACTCAAAATATAGAAAAGCTACATCATTAATCCCAAAACAAGCTTAGTAAGGGAGAATTGACTGTTGTTAAAGATCCGATCATTGAGGGATCTGTGGGCACCATGGGCGGTCTATTAATGAGGGAGGGGTAGCACCCGCTACCCCTCAACTTCTCCGGCGAAGTAGATTTTTTTTTTACGTTTTATGTATCATGTTACCCCTGAAAATATATTTGACTACCCCTCAATATTTTTTTAAAAGGCTAAAACTAATTATTGATTAAAACTCTAAAGCCCAAGTTTATAAAACTAAAAACCCAAGTTAATTAAAAGATTTAAAACCCAAAAGCCCAAATTAATTTAAACCTAAAGCCCAACCACAAAACAAACTCATCTAACAATTAACAAAAAAAATCGGGACTTTCAATTTACTCCACAGCGCACGAACAGCCCCACCCACTCACCCAGCGCTCCCGGCTCCCAGCCACCCACCCAGCGCTCCCGGCTCCCAGCCACCCACCCAGCTCATGTCGCCACTCGTCGCCGCCCGCCGCTGCTCCCGTGCTCCAATCGGTCTCTACTTTCTAATCTCTTACTTCTTAGGAAAATGTATTATTCTAATTTCTAAATTTCAAATTTCTAGGGTTTATGTGTAAATGATTATGAATTTATGGTTTAGATTATAATTTTAGTTGTTAATTTGTTATCGTGTTTAGACTTTAGATTATAGATTTATGGTTTAGTTTGTTGATTTGCTAAATTTCTAGGGTTTATGTGCAATTAACTTGAAACTTGGAAGATGAAACCACCTGGTAAACAAGTTCTTATTAGCAATCTTTTTAAAAGAATGAAAGAGGTGTCTTTCGGGTGATCTGAAGGTTTTTTATCACAGTAAAGGAAGATGATAGATTTGCAAAAGTGGATGGAATATGTGACTTTGCTCGGCTAATGATGGAAAACGAAAAAGGTTGTTCTTTTCCTTTGGTTTATCGAATATTGAAGCTAGCATTAGTTTTACCGGTTGCAACCGCAATAGTTGAAAGACGTTTTTTTCTAAATTGAAGCTTATCAAGACGGATTTACACAATTGAATAGGCGAATAGTATTTGAACAATGTTTTAGTGTGTGCGGTCAAAAGAGAAACATTTGATAAAGTAACAGAAGACGATGTAATGGCTCGATTGCAAGCTTTCAAATGCCTTTCGAATGCCGGAGAGGAGAAATCTATAAGGTACATGTTTTACTGTGTTTATTATCGGTTTTTTTTTAATGTACGGTAAAAAAAATTGTGCTACCCCTGAAATTATGTTCTAGATCTGCCACTGGTGGGCACAATCCTAAGGGGGTCGTTTGGTTCATGAAATTTGTTATAATTGTAACTGGAATCGGAATTGTAATTTAAAAGATTTCTTTGAAATCCATAATGTGTTTGGTTAGCATATTTGGAGCTAATTGCATAAATGACCCATGTGGTTTGATCAAATTGTACGTTTAGCCCCCATGATTGAAAATTACAAACTTAGCCAAAACATTTGTGAGTTGGTTGTATTTTGAGCCTCTGACGTTAAATAAAAGTTAGTTTTTAATGGAAAATTACCTCATGTGCAATTCACGTGAAGATAATTTAGACTTTTTAAATGTTAAACTCTAATAAACAAAAATGCATACAAAACAAGTATGAAACAGCATAAAAATACATAAAACTCTAATTAACTCGCATATTTGGTTGGATGCCGACGAGAGGAGGAGGTGCGCGAGAATAGTTCTCGGCTAGGGTTTTCTTCCATGGAACAAGAGTTAAGTTTTATTTAAAAGAAAGTTACACTAAGATCCTTCAAGTTATTTCATTTAGGCATTTTCCTTCAAGGATTAACAATCTTTACATTTAGGTCCTCCATGAAATCCTAGGTTGACCAAATAATCCCCAAAATTGAAAGTTGTGGCCATTCCTTTGTTACATACGCCTACGTTCTGTTCAAACGGAAATTACACTTTGAGTTAATCTTCCAGTTAACTCGCTTATAAGTTATCTAAGCCACGCTGCTTATCAGCAGCTGAGCTAGCTGCCATATACTTGGCTTCGCATGAGGAGAGCGCTACAATACTTTGCTTTTGGGAGCACCAAGTGATCGGGGCTGAACCAAAGTAGAACACGTGACCAGTTGTACTTCTACCATCATCTTGATCTATATTGTGACTACTATCATTGTAGCCAATCAACTTACTTTCCCCACCTCAAGCATGTTTTATTCCAAGACTTGTAGTTCCTTGCACATATCGAAGGATTTATTTAATAGCGGTTGGATGAGATTGCCTTAGCTTTTGCATGTATCTACTAACCATCCTGACCGAGTATGCAAGATCGAGTCGGGTTTGGAGTAAACACCTTAGACATCACTAGCTTTCGGTAACTTGTGACTTCAACATCTGTCTTGTCATCGGCTTTAGACATCTTGAGATTCGGATCCATTAGTACATAAGTGGGTTGCAGCTTTGCATTCCGACTTCTTTTAGAATCTTTCGAGCATAAGATTTTTGTTTGATCTTTACTCCATCTTTGCCTTGTGAGAATTCGATTCCTAGGTAATAAGTGAGGTTACTTAGGTCCAACATGTAAGGCCCAAACCCGGGAACCCTACTTGTTGGTACAAACACAAGCTAAGTAGTCTTAGACATCAAATAATATTAAAAACATGCAGCGGAATACAAAATGTCAAACCATAATCGACGTCCCATCGTCGAAACATAAACACAAGTCAAGTATTAAAATTTAATCAAACACTAAACAAAAGGGAATGTCATAGTTATCACACGCCAGTAACCAATTGCCATCCAAGAGCCGCCAGATCATTCCTTCTGTTTACCTTAAATACATACTAAAACGTCAGCTACGCTTAGTGAGTTCTATAGTGAGTTGTTAGGGATGATTTATCCCAAAAATCATTATCAAAATGGTTTCTTCTCAAAAAAGTTTATCACATCTCCAGATAGATAGTTTATCTCAAAACAATTAATTCATAGCAACGACACACAATTATATCCTGTTTACTGTATCCGTGGACACAAGCAAACACAGCTCTCCCGCCTGACCGTCATCAGACACAATAACCCGCTTGACTAGTCAAACACAATATCAAGCTTTCGCTCGATCTCCCGCCATGACGATTAAGTACGTGACACAACTAACACATTATCAAGCTTTCGCTCGATCTCCCGCCACAACGATTAAGTGTGTGACACAACTAACACATATACGTAAGCATAACGATTATTAAAATACCCATTTTATCACAAACACCATCCATGCATTACTTATAATAAAATGTTTACTTCACATGTAATTCATGCCCAAAAATATAAATCATTTAAAAGTAGGCAATAGAAACTCACCTTTACTCGACACACCTCGATCACTAGAACTCGCTAACTTCCCTTGCTCGCCTTTCGACTTCGCACCTAAAATACACACAACATACGAGTCAATAGGTGACTCGAAGTTAAACTTTCACTCACTCGACCAACCCTACGTCCCGCATGGCCACCCGCACATGCATGTCACCATGCATGGCTCCCATAAAATACGTGAACACCCGTGCACGTCCCCGAGGTTTCAACGCGTCCCAAGTATTCCCTCGGGTTATCGAACTCACGATGCATCAACCCCCGGGCACCTCGGTTACACCATTGAGCCTCTCTCGTGCGTCCATGATCGCGATGTCAAGGTCAATCAAAAACATTTATAAAATTCACTACTTAACTACCTTAGACTGTAGACAGGAAAGTAGGGTTGTCGAATCCACAGGGAACTCGTGGAGAATGCTATTCAAATCAAAACTATTCAACGACTACTAAAGTTTAAAACTTTATCAATTAAACTAATGTAATTTGTAAAAAGCAACGAACTTTAACTTTTGGAAAACGATTAGAGAAAAACGACCACTCCGGGTTTCAGATTCAGCAATACAAACACACAATTTTAGTTTCAAATCAGATAGGAGTTTACATAGACATAACCTTGTTTAACCGTTTAACCCAATCACACAATATCAAATTCAATCACAAAATCAGATTATTCTCGATGCAAGAAAACCAAGAAACGATGATAGATGTGACAAATCAAACACATGCAATTGTTCATAAATCAAACACACAATTGAATTCAAAGAACTTAAAAGGTTCACAAAACTTCAATCCAAACTGATAATCAACTAAAATATTATGAATACATGCATAAATCGTTCACCCGGAAGGATCATAGAGAGCTTAGCCGCTCATGATTGTCGAAAACAATAAAGTAATTATCTTGAAACTTACAAACATTGAAATCAAGAACAATTGACCAAAGAACTCTTGAAATTGCCTTGGATCTCCTCTGGGACGGCTAAAAGGAAGATAATTCGAGAATGGGAGTCACCATGGGTTTATAATTGGAATTAGGTTTAATTTGTCGTAAAACCCTTTCTTCGCATGTCGCGAACATTTCTGGCTGGGTCTTCGTGTGGTGCGAAGACCAAATTAGTCAGGGCCACTTTTCAAGACCTTCGTGTGTCACGAACAAAGTCTCCCAGGTCTTCGCGTGGCGCGAAAACCCTAAAATCCACGAATTTGACTTTTTAGCTTTAACTTCTCGAGCTTTGTACCTTCTTTATTTTCTTCATATACTCCAGCTCTTTTAGCACATTTATCCTGTAACACATCAAACTACCAAACACACGTAAAACCGACTCGATATACAAAACTAAACTACTAAACTATACAACCGACATTTATACTCGGTATATTTGACCCTACATCAGTCCACCGCCCTCGGCCGGTCCTACACAGCCGCCGTCAGCCTCACACCCGGCTGTCGTGGCCACCCGTCCCCGTCTCCGCCTCCTACGGCCTTCGACCAGCTTCCTCCGTCGCCGTCCAATCTCTCCACCGCACCTGCACGACACGACCCTTGAGCCTTCTCCGTCTCGTCATTGATCACACATCCCACCTGTCGGCCACCCTAAAGGTTCGGCCAACACCACACTCATCTAACACTCGATCCAAATGATAAACAACGATTAAACATAAGGGTTTTCGATAATATACCTCCAATCCATGTGACTCGTGTGAATCGAATCACAAAGAAACTCATCTTCCTCAAAGCTCGTCTCTTTCGAAACCCTAGAATCCTAAAAACGATCACCACGACCATCCGAGAATCAAAACACTTAAAGGAGGATTTGAGATCATGAAAATACCTTAGATTGAACTCCAAACGCAAAGATCGTCGCGTCTCCCCTCCTCTTTTGTTCTCGGCAGTCGTAACACCCAAATGGGGTCCCTCCCCCCCTTGCCGTCGCACCCTATGGGCCTAGTTTGGCCCACGCGCCAACTTGGTCTCCCTAGCTCGGCCTTTTTCGCGATTTAGAACAATCCCAGTTAAGTTCTAGCTAAATCTCCGTCAACTATATACGAAATATAAAATTTCATAAATCCCGTTAAGTTATAAAAACCCGGGATGTTACACGACACATCGAACTTTGATATCATGTCTTTCTTGAATTCCAAAATCACGTTCAAGCATGTACATGTTACAAACAAATCATCCACATAAACGACTATAATCAACAAGGCCCTTCCAATTACCTTTAGGTACATGGCTTGTTCTTGCACACACTGATGGAACTCATTTGTTTCAAGATTCCATCGAGTTTTAGGTTCCACGCCCTTGGAGCTTGTCTTAACTCATAAAGAGCTTTCAAAAATTTATACACTTTGTGCTTTTCATTCGGTTTCTCAAACCCTTCCGGTTGAAGAACATAAACTTCCACTTTTAAGTTTTCCGTGTAAAAACGTTGTCTTTACATCCAAATGGTGGATTTCCCAACCTTCCACGGCGGCTATGGCTATTAAAAACCGGATAGTTTTAATTCAGGCAACCGGAGCATAAACTTCATTAAAATCTATACCTTGTTCTTGTACGTAACCTTTCGCTACAAGTCTCGTCGGATAGGTGTAACAAGTTGGTATGTGCATGCACGTTGTTGCACTTTAATTTGTATATTTTTCTGGTGTACAATTTATGCTAGTGTCCGGCTAGCTATTTTAATGAAATCTTGATGTTCAAAAAAGTTGCATTTCATATTTAAACATTCCATTAGAGGGGGTAACAATCATCCGTCTAAGGTATGTGTAATACCCTCGTTTGTAAAGATGACGGATTCTAAAAAAAACTATTCCAGATTCTAAAAAGTAATTCTTTAAAAGACCTCTAACAAAGAAAAGTTTTAGGGGTTGTTTGGTTCATTAAGAGCTGAACCATTAAAAGCTCTGAATGGTTCAGCATGGTTTCTGTGCTGAACCATTAAGAGGTTGAATAAACTATTAATAGGCTGACAAAATCCGAAATAAACACCCCCTACCTCTGACCGGTTCAGAGGTAACTTATTAATGGAATCATTAAAAGGCTACCAAACAGCCCCTAATCATACTTGAAGTATAAAAGTTATTAAAAGGTAAATCATAAATTCTGATGTTATTTATTATTAAATTTAATCACCCGTAAAGATTGTTGAGGAGATCAAAGCTACCATTTTTCTTTGGATCAAGAACTGGGCTAAGGCAAATGATTTGGATTGGTCTCGTTGGTGTTCTAGTATGATTTATTTTTCTGATTATGGTCGCTTGTAACTATCTTTGTTCTAGCATCTTGCTAGTTTCCATTTATAAAATTTTGTCGTTCCAAAAAAAATTATTTAATCATAAAGTACAAGTTTGAAATCCAACTAAATTATAATAAAAACTAGGATTGAATATCCCGCGAGTTGCGGCGGGTAGCGCGTTACGACGACCCAGTTGTGAACATTGGGTCAAAATGTAAATAGAAATAAGTATGTTGTAACGGTATATTCTTAATTTAAAAAAAATTGTTAAGATGTTTAAAAAAAATTTCTAAACATATCATACTTGACTCGTGGGTTTTGGCTGTTATTATAAACATTATGATAACTAAATAATTGAAATAATTACAAAATTAATAATGGTTCTTATAATAATTAATATCCGCTATAAAATTGAAAACTTTCTTATTCCTCTCAGCCTCTTCTCTTCAGCAAGATGCGTGCTACGTCGGGTTATCCTCCCTAAACCTTATGGCACGACAGATCGGTTTTGAATTAAAAAAAAAAGTATTTTTTATATAAAGTAACAAAAATAAATCAAAAGAAAACCTTATTATAAAAAAATGAATTAAACAAATGAAAGTAAAAAACGTAAAATATAAAAAGAAACTTAAAATTAAATATTAAATTTTTACTTAAATAAATAAAGAAAAAAAAGAAATATGCCTTATTATTAAAAAAGGAACAGACACTAGAAAAATAAAAACACAGTGGAAACCGTAAAATAAAAAAAAAACTAAGAAAACAGTAAAATAAAATGCAAATATGTAATAAATTTTTGACACGAAAAAAATCAGATAAAATATTCATTGGAACTCTAAAATTTTATGGGGACTAAGAAAGTGAAATGAAATCCATTAAATTTAATTAACATTTTTAAAATCAACATGCTTTCTCTCTTCTTCTTACTTTTTTTTTACAGGAAACCTAATCTATCTTCTTCTCACTTCCTCAAATTTAATTTTATGCTTCCATGAAGACACAAATCGTTCGTTATCTTTTCCAAATCTCTGTCTGCTTCTTTTTCCCTGCTCACAACCACCGGCGCTCACTGTCACACTCCGACTGACGGCGGATTATACGTCGGGGCTGACACGATTATTCAAAAGCACATGGTCAACTATTAAATAAGTTTCAATATTTATTCAATCATATTAAGTATTCATTACAAGTAAATAAAAAATACATAGTACAAAAAAAACATGACATAATCAAAGTTTGAATTAAATATAACTAGGTACATAGTCCTATATGATCAAGATTTGTCCTCAAACGGGTACACCTGAAACATGTTAAGTAAATGTCAACTACAAGTAGTTGGTGAGCAGGAAGAGGTTGTATCTACACTTGATCACATGCAGTTCCACCCTAAAACACCGATCATATGCCCGACAATATACGATTAGGTCAGTTATTTGAGCTAATTTCATTCTTTTTTGTGTTTGTGTGGTGATTTTGAATGTAACAATATATATAATTATATGTTCTTATATATTATATTTTGTTCTTTTTAGTCACAAAAATACAAAAAAAGTTTATAAATAATGAAAAGACAATGTACTCTTTAATAAGTGAACTACTGTGTGAAACAGTATGGAAATTACCATCCCGTTTCTTGGTTTTTTTTTTGCCCTAATGTTTCGTTTGGTTTGACTGATATCGCGTCCTTTTTTTCCCTTAGGGTGTCATGCATTCTTCTATTTTGTCAGGTAAAAAACATCACCAAAAAGTGAGGTTACCAAGCATCTGAAAAAGTCAAACTTCTGGATGAAGAATGTACTGCACAAATCTTTATTATGCACTGCACAAATCATTTAATTGTTGGTGCTGGGCCATTCATTTGAGATGCAGCCTTGCAAATGGTGCTGGACCATCCCTTGAAAGTAGGTGGTTGAAGTCGCCCAAATGGTATTCTTAGTATAGAAACGATGTTTTTGACCTGGCAGTTAAATAAAACTAGCTCTCATATCTATTCTACATAATAAATAAAGGTTTTGGTGGGACACTTGTCACTCTCATATGCATCCTTAACTTTTTTCCCGTATCTCTCTCCTATTAATTATTCAAATTTCTTTAATTGTTTTTTATAATCTTTTGTTTCCCGCCTCTCTCTCCTATTAAATAATAATTATTTCTATAATTTTTTTTATAAAACATTTTTTATTTTTTTTAAATAGGTTTGTTCATAAAACATTTTTATAAATTTAACATTTTTTTATAAAACATTTTTAAAAAATAACTATATAACGTTTCTAGAATTTGTATTAAAAAACTATGTAATATGTCATAAATATGTAATATGTAAATTTTTATTACTAAATATATATAACATTGCATTTATTCAACCCGTGTAATACACCAGGTTTCTAAAGTTTAATATGAATAATTTATAACTGTCACGTAATATTTTATTTAACCCGTGTAATATTTTAAAGTTTATTTAACTCATGTAATACATATTTTTTATTACTAAGTATATAACATTACATTTATTCAACCCGTGTAATACACGAGATTCTAACCTAGTCATGCTAATATGAAACAAGTAGCATGCATATTTTTTCTTTTGAAAGTAGGATATGACTTAAAAATCATATATGTCGGAAGGGAGCTACCTATTTTGACGTTGGGAACATTGCCGTCGCTGCCGCATCGGGTTTACTACTAGTGTGTGTGTGTATATATATATATAAATATATACATACAATCATAACGGGAAAGTGTAGGTGTTTTAGCCATTAAAAGAGTCATATGTGTGCAATTGTATATTTATGTATAAATATATATATGTGTGTGTGTGTGTTAAACAAGGACAAAAGCAAAATAATCAAAAAGAAAAAGGGTTAACCGGGGTCGAACCCATGAACTTTAATAGGGGGGAATGTGTTAACAATTCGGACTGGGCATGAAGCCATGTTAGGTGTTGGATTGTTTAACTTTAAACAAATAACCCCAATCCCTTATCATCTTCCCCAAATCCGCCGAATAAAACCCTAGCCCCAATTGACAACGATTTCGCAACAATCGGCCATGAAACCTTAGGGCTTTTGTTCTATTGATCATAAGGAGTAAATAGACATATGAATTACCTGAGATGATTGTGAGACGAAGGAGGGCGACTGGGACCTAGGTTTCGAGTTCTTCCGTGTTCGATCGAGATCCACATGGGATACGAGGTGCAATTGAGAGTTCAGAAGGCTCAAATGGGGAGATGCAAAGGTGTTAAGCACGTTTAATTGATCCGATTATAACCAAACGTCGCCTTGAATTGGGTTCGCGATTGAAACGGCTTCGGGATGTATTTCCGAGTTAAAACCATTAAATTGGTGTAATTGGGTAATCAAACTCATTTGATGCAGTCGTTACAACGTATAGACATAATCACAACGAGTTAATGCACACGAATTGAACGATTTGGTAGTTGATTTGCAAGGATTTTGTCCCTGTTGACTTTTGGAGTCAAACTTTACGGGGGAGAGTTCTTGTTGACTTCAGAAAGTCAAAATACGGGTAAAAGTCCAAATTGAAATGCAAGGGTTCAAATTTGAGGGTTCATTGGCTTGTGGGGGGTTCAAATGCAATAAATGGGGGTTCAAAACACTTTAATTGATTTAAAAATCATTTGTAGTTATAAAACTAAATTGATTTTATAAAATTTATAAAAAATAAACTTATTAGGCTTAATCTAAACAAATTTATAAGGTTTTATTTAAACATATTTAAATACATGACTTTGTTTAAAAACCAAACAACTATTTTAATAGGGTTTGATTAATAATTCCAACTATAAAAAGTGAGGTTACTTGATTAAAATTCCTGAGTTTATTTTTGATTTAATTATCATAACAGAGTATATATATATACATACATATATATATATATATATATATATATATATATATTAGAAAAATAGTATATAATGCAAGGTTGAGAATTTGAATTGATACATATTAAAAATGATAACTGATGTGGCATAATATGTTGGACAGAGTTTAAATGTAGTGTTATTATTGCATAAAATAGAATAATTAAAAAAAATAAGGACGAAAAATCGTGAATGTTACACTCACGACCGCCGACGAACGCCACCAACTGCCACCGTTACCGACGATTTAAGGCGGTTCTGAAGGCGAGTTCAAGGCGGCATAGCTGGCACCAACTAAGGTACCGACACCGTGTTCAGGCGCATATCCATGGGCAACGAAAGTCGTTGAAGGGCGATTTCAGAAACAGTGTTTTAGAAGTTTATGGTCCGTCGCGACGACGTGTAACAGCGGTAATCCCGACAGGTTTCCGGCAAGCAACGTTTGTTCATCTTCTACCCATCGTTCTAGATTCAACATCATCGCACCTCACATCTTTCTTTCTTATATTTTTTCTTCTCCTTTTGGTTCCCTATGCCTCTGTTCCAGGACACCGGTCGTCCGGTGGATGTTTCTTTGAGAAAAGATAAAACTAAAAACCCACCACTTTTCTATACGCATTGTGGACTTGTACTGTAAGAATTGTAGGATGTACGGTAGCACTGTAGCCACTGACATCCTACTTTACTACTAACTAGTAATTTTACTCGTCGCGCGTTGCGGCGGCGTCGAAACGTAGCCTAACTCGAATTCCCGCGCTCTCAGTGTGAAACGGATCTTAAACGGTTGAGACGGTCACAAAAGAAATATAGTTTGTTACATAAAAAAAAACATATGAAGTTATGGCTACTCGTTTAACCCGGAAAAAAATGTAAAATAACAAAAGAAAAAAATGTTTTAGCGTTGACACTAACGTACCTAAATATATAAAAGTAACATACAAATTTGAGGCGGATCGGTTTTGAAGATTGAACCATAGATAAAAATATGTATTATGCCTATCACATTACGCCTAATAATTAAAAAATAGTAATGAAAAGAAAAGAAAAACAAATCAGAAAAGAACAAAGGAAAAAAAAAGATTGGTATTACGGGGCTGCCCAGGGTCTCGAAGCTGAGTCCAAGGGGAGGAGAGCCTTATGTTTCCCAAGCACGCATTTTGATATTTTATGTCTTAGATTTTTCAAACACGCATTTAGTATTTGATATCGTAGAAAACTTCCGGGCGTGACGCGCGGGTTGAACCCTTCTAGTTTCATTAAATTTTTAACAATTTAGCTTTCTAGAAACTGAAATTTATTTGATATTATTAAAACAAAAAAATAAATAAAATATTAGAGGATACTTAATTACAATTTAGTGGTTATTTTTTTAAGCTTATTTCATGATTTTTTTCCTTTAAAAAATGTCTATTATAAAATTAAATCAAATAATGTTTTATAATAGTAGAACAAATAAGGCATCTTATAATTAAAACATTTTTAATAACAAGACATAAATAAGTAAGTCACTCTAAGATCATGTCTATTTTTTAACAATCTTTTTATTTTTATCTTTACATCTTTTCATATTTGTATTTACTTCTTTTGCCTAATTTGCTCTTTATTCATTACAATCATGTGGTTTAATTTTTATATTTGCATCTTTATTGTATCATGAAAGTATAAAACCGGAGGTAGACCCTCACTCACCCTCTAGTCATCAAAACGCCTTATGGTTAGCCTTAATGCATAAGGTAGACCATATCAGGAACAAGTCCACTGCATCCGATTTAATGGAGTACAAGAGCAGTTTACATGCATGTATGTCTATGCATACCTTAAGAACTACTCTATGGATGATTCTTTTTAAAACTATAAAGTTTATGGATTTACGGTAGTAGGGCTTGTAGTGAAAGGGTGGATTTACGGTCTACGACCACAAAACCGAAGTCGAGTTTCATGAGATTTCCCGGCTTTGCTTGATGGTTTTGTAAAATCTATTTTGTAGGTTTTATAGTTTGGAATAGTCTGGACAATCTTTCTAAAAATGTGTACTCAAAAAACACGTGTAAAACATATCTAAGACTTTTGTTTTATAGCTGGGGAACCATCACAACATTTAGTTGAAACGACACAACGCTTCGTGAAAGAATGTAGGTTAGAACGTTTGTCACTTATTCGGTCACATCAACAATAGTAACTATCAAGAGTAACTGATGATTGGCTCATGTCAGGAGTAACTCAGCTACACTTGTTCGCCTAAGTCACTGGTGATTAAATTTTATGCAACTTTCTCTCAACAATGCAGATCCGAAGCAACTTCCAGATGTTTTCAAACATGGTAATCGGAGTTTCTCTCACTGTAGGCCTGACTCGCTGACTAGACAAGGAGACCCCCATCATGGGTGTTGTCGTGTTGCTCCTTGGAAACCGCTGTTCCTTGAACCTTCGAGTTTATTGGTGCTGAAAATCAGTTAAGTATTAAACAAGTATACACCCTATACATCTCAACTTGTATCAATATTTATCAGACTTCCTTTTATTCTTAAGTAAATCCAACTAACTAAAATAACATAATAACACTAAAACCACCATAACTTTTAAATAAAGTTAGCATTAAGTATGTCATACATTGACGTGTACCGTATATCTTTGAAGACAAAACTGCCATAACATCTACAAACCTCTCACTAAGTATCCTTTAAAGATAGCCTTTCAAAAAAGAGTATCCTTTAAAGATGCATAGGTCAAATGTTGACTTCCAGATTTGCATTCATTGTTGAATACATCCATTTTGACCAAAGGAACTATGATCATATCAATCAATCAATCAAATTCTTGGATCCCCCAACAGGTGTTGATAAATTCAGTAAATATAGAAGAATTACAACATAAAAGTATCAAGAAACCAAAATCGACGAGTTTACTCTTATCAAAATTCAACATCACTTTGACCATTAGAGAGACGTGAGCGATCCTGCAACCATGCATATAAAAATCAAATCTCAAAGCACGTCAGCAGCTGCAAATGGATCATTCCTTCCACATGTCTGCAAACTCATCAGTCTCAAGTGGATTTGTCATCTCATGCATTTTTCTTCTAGTCTTGGCTTTAACCTTCTTTGCATACTTGCCAGCTTTCTGTCTCTTCTCCAACGAGCGAATCTAAAAAAAAATAACCGTATGAACACCAATTAAGACCAGCAAAAATTTAAAGAGATACAAGAATGGGAATTCCTAACCTGATTAGGCGAAACATAGAATGGATTCTCATACAGAGTTGGACCTCCAAAGCTACCACCAAATATCTTTATTGGATTTAAACAAAATCTTGGACCAACCTGTTCGTTTATAAAAAAGATTTTAAAAAAAAGTCTAATATATATCTTATTAATGAATTCATTATTACAAACCTCAATAAGGGTCATCTTTTCCAAGCCACCTCGATCAATTTTATCTGCTCCAGTATGAGGACATGATATCTGTTTGCATAAGATGAACCAAGACATTAATTTAGTCTAAAACACATTGATACATGTGCATTGAATCAGTAAAACAAGGATCATCTTCATGACCAACCTGGTAATTACGAAACCATATGTGGTCATCAACAATTGAGAACACAAATACATGGTCATGGTAGGGCTTTGATTTCCTGTGTTCCTTGGGAGTTCCAAATATCTGTTCACAAAAACAAATAAAAACTTAAACTTAGCATTTTCATAAATCGGGTAAAGTATGATGTTTTCAACATCAAGCAGAATCAAGTTTAGGGGTCCTATTATTATTACTATAACCTACTAACTCATACTAAAGTTTCACAAAGAGGTTGGTAACTAATTCAATACAGTTGACTGGATGTGTCTTTCAGCATTTTTATTATAGCAAATTTTGAAGGGTAGCCAATTGGGCTACAAATGGTTTGCCTCATTAGTCATTACAAATGAGATCTTCCATTTTGCTTCTTATGTATTTTCTCTTGTTCATGGAATGTGCAACTTAGGCAAGTTCACTTCCTGTTGGGATATGGCCCGGCACAAGAACCGGACACATCCCAAAGCCCAAGTCCGGATAACCACCTACAAAGATATAGTGGCCGGGCCCACAGGCCCATAATCCGAGCTTTAACCAAATCAGACCCGGATAAAATAGGAAGAAAGAGACAAATAAATAACGGTAAAGAGGAGACAAGAATCAACATACCAGAGTACGAATCAATCAATAGAGGAGACCCGACAAAGCGCAAACCATTACTAACAACCTTAAAAATGGTCTAGCCATTACATATCTCAGCCAATAAGCAGGGAGCGGCCACAGGCTAAAGACAAAAACGCTCTAGGTATAAATACCTCATTAATCCTAAGGTAACGTTACATTCTCATTCACTCATTCTCATACTCTCTCGACACTTGTCTTCCCTACCAAAAACCCATACTTACTCTCACGCCGGAGGCTGGACACAGTGAAACCCCCCAGGGTCCTCACTGTGACGAGACTAACGGTGTTTACTGTTTTGCTAGGTCAAGCTCAGCATAACCCTTCTGGAAATTCCTTGATTGCCAGATCCTGATCCGGAGGTCTTGTAGTTTACAGTGGCGCCATCCGTGGGACGTGCTAGTACAAGTGAGCTTAAGAGTTCTTCTAGTAATATAAACAAATCTACGACAAAGAAGTAATTGTTACTTTATATTCTCTGTGTTTTTATATACTTGCAAGTTACTTCAGAATTTCAATGCTTCCCCTTTGTAGATGTCTAGATGCTTATTTTGGTCAACAATTGATCCCTAAAACAAATTAGATGCTCCTTGATCCAAATCAATTCCGAATTCTCAAGATTTTTCATTACAATCTAGTTACTTGACTAGTTTACTAGTAGTTGTATTGACACATTCAACACGTTTCAGTTTTAGTTAAGTATGCAAAAATCACTACCATTAGGATACTGGGATAACATAATCCAAATCAGCTTACTTTTAGGTAAATTTGTCAAAACTGGCATCTCGAATTTATCACGAGCCAGAGTTGAGTAGTTCATCTTTTTAAAGTATAATTTTCTAAAGGAAGTGACCACATACACCAAACTTCTTTGCTTTTGTTAAGGGGTGCCTTTCTAGACATCATTTTTCTTGCATTTGCAAATAAACTTGTTTTTACAACCTAAGCCCAAATCAAAATAAAACTTCTTGTGCCATTTTGTAATATTTCTTTTGTGACCTCAATCTGTTTGTTAAAGGTGATCTCATGCACTGATGCACTAACCTCAAAATCTCAAATCAAAATGGAACGGAACTTCTTGTGTAGCTATATTTTGAATTATTAATAATGATTTGCTGTTTTTGCAAGAAAACAAAGACGAAGAAATAGATTATGATTCTTTTTGGTATGGATTAAAATCATTGCATAATGTCGTGTTTAGCATTTAGTGTAATTCTTCAGAATAAAACCAAGAAACAAAGTAAGTTGTAGAAGAGATGAAAGACAGTAATAGTCAAGGATATGACTTATGAGCTGATCATGTTTTATCTTGCACAAAAATGATTATGCTCTGCATTTTGGGTGTGTAACACGAAAATGAAAATTCAAAAATTTAGAAGTCTATTCTTTTGGGTGTGTAACACACTAACACTGCAATTTTTTTCATTCAGACTATACATCCAGAACACCTATCAAACAGTTTGTTTTAGTTCAGAACCAAGTCCATACAGAGCCTTTGTATCATTTAGAGGCAAAATCATTCAGTTTTATCAAACAGCCCCTAAGTAGTACACTATTATAAGGTTCCTAATTGTTGATATTTCCTGTCACTAGTCATGTTCTACACACATAAAGAGTCATAACAAAGATTTCAAAGCAAAAAAGACCACCGTACCTGCGTAATCATTTCTTTCAAAAGTTTCCAGTGTGGATCTTTATCAAAATTTGACGAAAATGTGAGAAGAGGACGGGAGCCCTTAAGATGATTTCCAGTGAGCTTTAACTCTTCCATTGTGTGAACTAAAATACAATAAAGCAAATCAACAAACTTAGCTATTCTGCCAAGTACCAACCATATCAGAACATATCAATCCTATACTTGGTTTTAAAAAGCGAGAAGCGCACCGAAGCGACAAGGTCTAAATCCGAAGCGCAAAAGCGGACCCATTTTTGTACGTGAAGCACACATTTTAAAATAAATCTATAAATTATATATAAAGCACTTATAACACCTAAAACACATTAATATAAACATCTAAAACACCATAATATAGATATATATATATATATATATAATATATATAAACATGTGGGCTATTTAATTAGTTTAGGTTCTTATTGGGTCTGTTTGTTTTATTTTTATTTGGGTTGCAAACTTATTTAGATAAAAGCCCAGGTCTGTACAAATCTTAAATGTTAAGTAAGTGGGCTGACTTAAGCCCAAGTCAGTGACTCAGTGGTATATGTCCAGCCCCTTATTAGGTTTAGGTTTGGTGGTATATGTCCAGCCTCTTATTAGGTTTAGGTTTACTTACTGCACAAACAAACAGCCGCAAGGCTGGTAACCATTCAGAACAGGTTCTGTACAAGAAGCACACAAACAAACAGCCGCAAGGGCTGGAACAGTTGCAGCAAACACCCCTTGGTAACCATTCAGAACCGGTTTCCGGCATATCTGTCGATTTGTAAGTCCATTTGTTTGAAATACAAAGTTTTGTACAAAAAGCGCATGTCTTAGTGCGATTTTTTTCAAAAAAATGCGATTTTTTTGCGAGTCTTGTACAGAGCTCGAGTTGTGTTACATGACTCGATGAAGCTGTCGCCCCTACTCGAGTTGCGAGTACTCGCGCTTAAAGCGAGATTTTTAAAACCAAGATCCTATAACATAACCAATAAGAACCACATCATATATTTACTAGCTCTAAGTTTAAACAACTTGTCAGAATCAATTTTGGTTAACACGAGCGAAGACATTTGAACTAGCTTACCTGCATTCACTAAAAACTTCACAGATGGACCATTTGGACACTTGGACATCCACAAATAAAGATCTTTGTGTTTCCTGCACTGAAAAATGAACGCAAAGCCATCAAACATCAAATGAAAACCTAAGCACAAGGAATAAATCCAACAAACATATATATATTAGAGGTGTTCATAAACCATTCAAACCGACCAAGCCGTCCAATCCAAAGCAAGTCGGCCAGTTTGAGATTTATGCCATTTGGTTCACGGTTCGGTTTTGGAAGTTAACCATCCTGCCGACAGTTTGGAACTCAGAACAAGCCGTGTAAACAGAAACCGCCATCTAGTCGTTTTTAAGTATGCAATTATGTATATGTGTTTTAGATTCATGAAGCAATTTTATCATTTCAAAAATTATGGTTCAATCGTTAAACTGCTAAAACAGGCCTGTTTGGTTTGCAGTTTACGGAATTCGTAGTTAGCGGTTTGAGCCATAATTTTAGTCAAAACTGGTCAAACCAGACCTTTAACACTCTAAAATATATTACAACCACCTAAAGCATCGTATCAAATCATATCATATCAAAGACAGATATTAATTAAAAAAATAAAAGCAAAAAGTAATAAACCTCGAAGAACAGACAGGAAGAACAGTTTTTAAGTTCAACTAGTTCATTTAGGGTTGCTCCTTTGGTAGCCTTGGACTCAACTTTGTTATCCTTTTTGCAGTGAGGCAAAACCGATACCAGATTCAACATCAAATGCCGATACCTAACGAAATATGCGAATGTCAATTCGAATAAGTTACCAGCATCAAACTGAAAAACGTTAGAAAAACGATATCAAGCAATAAACATGTAACCTGTAATTGATGCGACGAGAGCAGGTGACTAGAACTTTCTCTCGGTTTCTAAAGCCTGTAGATTCTTGTTGGTTTTCCGGCTTCTCTTTCCAGCCTAAAAGAGTCCGTTTAGGTCTCTCCGGTGCCGTTTCATCCTTCTTCGCCGCCGGCACCTCTACTTCACTGTGTTTTCGCTTCTTCCCCATTTTGTTTTTCGAGCGAGAGAGAGAGAGTTGGATGCTGATTTTGTTTCGAACTAAACCCTAAACCCTAGAAATTGATTTAGGTAACAACGGGTGATTCGTGGACTTGGACTTGGCCTCTTGGGCCATGTTAATGATCTCAAAATTATATTTTATGGTAACATCTTTTGCCTTATTTGTTTTTTTAAGAGTAAATTATAAAAATCGTCCATGAGGTTTGGACCTGTTTATATTTATCGTCCCTGATTAACATTTTAAGCCATCAAATAATCTGATTGTAACAGTTTCCGATCAACCACTAACGATTTGAAAACAGTCTGTTAAGTAACCCTCATGTGCACATCACGTAAGAGGCAAAATTGTTATTTCACCACCCTCAGGGACGATTTCTGTCATTATTTTCATATCACCCACATGTTTCACAATTGTCACACCTATTTGGGTCATATGAGCCCTTCATATGGGGCTTCAAGCTCATAATCCTAAAACACTCCACCGAAATCCTAACCTTCTCCCCAATCTCACCTTTTCAAAATCAAATACGTTGTTGTCGCCAACTCAGACGCAGTCTCCGACGACACAATCAAAATCTATGACCTCCCCACCTCATCAGAGGTCGGTTCACTCAACGACCTAACTGCCGCCGTAACATCTCTCGTCCTATTCACCATGGGGACGAAACAAAAGGAGGGTAAATCTAATTCGTTGGACTGGTCACCAAAAATTGTCTGCTTTTTATACATAAAACTGAGTTTTTTTAAAGAAAAAACACGACTTATACCCCTTGGTTGTAGTTGGTAAAGAACATAATCTTATGATGATCCGTTGATTAAGATGTTTTAGTTCCACCACTTAATACGATTAAAATTTGGGAAAATTACCAAAATAGACATTTGACCAGTCAAACTTACTAAAATGGATAAACTTTTTCAGCCTACTAAGTTGTGGTCATTTAGACCAATACTCTGCTAAAGCCGGCTAGCTCAGCCGACTTGAAATTCCGTGCCCAACAACCTTTTATCATATTTTCAACCAACCAGCAGTTGACACGTAGCGGCTCTGAAACCCAAGCCGGTTAAAGCCCACTTCCTAGCAGGCTCAGCCGACGTGTAATTTTTTTTACCTGGCTTAGCCGGCTTGACTCCAGATGGCTTAGCCTGCAAAATGATCTAACGTACACACAAAGTCAGCTACGCAGAGTGAGTTCTAATAGTTTAGTTTAATTAAAAGCCAACTCGTCTCATTCATATAATTATTTCCATTCAAGACCCTCTGGTCCTTAGAAAATAGTTTAATAGATTTTCGTCATATAAATAACCTTTGTTATCTTACAATATCCCAGAGGATTTACCACTCCAGACTCAACCCACCATTTTAACTCAGTAAGTCTCTCCGACATAGATCGAGCTTACTACTCTGATAACACACAATTTACCATATATATATATTAACCATACACTGGTTAACTCAACCAACTTCTAGACACTAGCTTAACCAGTCCCAACCAAGACTTTTACACATCACCTGACACAACAGTTGTACCCGATGTACTCGTCCCTACACAACGGTCAATCTAACTCGACACACCACATTGATTCCATCTATTTATCACATCAATATCATCTATTACACAATTAATATAACTCATCATTTTCATGCAATTTAACACATATATAAGCACACAAATACATACATCATCACTGCACCCTCGTCAGGGTTAATGTAAGGCCCCTCTTTCAGGAAAACCTCACTCGTTGGATTTACTCATAAACATAGCCATTGATACCGAATTATAACATTTAAAACATTCAAAACGCAACGGAAGCATTCATCATTCAAGTACATAACATCGGAAGTCTTAACATTTATTAAAATGGGATGTCTGTCTCATGCCGGATAGCCATCACGCCTTCGCACGACCCTTCCTCTTGTTACCTGAAATGTATACTAAAAGTCAGCTAACGCTGGTGAGTTCTAGTTTAAGGCATTAGGTATAACGTTAGTCATTCATTCGTATCATTGGTTCATATATATATATATATATATATATATATATGTAGGATCGTGAAATTACAAGATGGTTCTGTTCTTAGTTGAGATTGGCAGAAACAATATCAACTGCACAATTATAATCGAGTAAACAAAAAGAATACTGATAAGAACACTGTTGTATTAAGCTTTTGTAGATAAACGATTACAAATGAAAACTCAATCGAAAAGCACACTTACAATGAAGTGTTTACACATTATTTATACTAACTTAGAATCAGGACAGACCCTTGATTCTAAGGATCAGATCTAACACAGACAGTTGATCTGATGAATATAGCTAACTATTACACATTTAGTCTAAACCTAGTTAACTTTATTGAAGCGTCTTCTTTATGCATTATTGTTTGCATGTCTGGAGAAGAGCATTGTTGTCTTTCATTGGTTGTGCCATTGAGGTTCCTTCTGCTTTTAGTGTGTCAGTTGCTTTTGTAGAAAGTTGTCAGTGACGCTTGGCATGGATAGTCAGCTGTGACGATTTGTCTTCAAGGCACACGGCTATCAGCAGCAAAGGTGATGATCAGTAGCAAGATGTAACCATCCAAAGCTGCTGATGATTTGCCTGTCAGCAGCATCAAGTGTTGATGCTGCTGAGAAGCCTATCTACAGCAACTTTGGTCTTCAGCAGATAAGGCTATCCGCAACAGATTTGTTCTTCAGCAGGAGAACAAGTATCCGCAGCAGATAAGCTTGTCCGCAGCAGTTTGTTGGTCAGCAGCAAACTCTGAGATCAGCTGCATTTGTACTTAGAGAATTTTGTAGCCATCAGTCTTTGTTTCTACAAACTCCCCTAGACTGATGCTACCAAAATTCTATTACTGTCTTTGTTGCTTAAGCTTTTGTATGTTTCTGACTATCCTTTCAACCTCATATCCTCTCTGGTCCATGCTGGGATTGTTAAGAGGAAGCTCAGATAGAGTCTTGATGTCTTTGCTTGCTATTTTGAAGATAGCTTTGCTTGAACACCTCATCTTCTGTCCTTTAACATCTGTCAGAGTGAATTCATTCTTCTCAGCATTGTAGGACCAGCTGATGAATGGAGAGTGGGATTGAAGAGGTTTGACATTAATGATTTCATCTTTGCTGGGGTTGAAGTAATGTCTGATTGCCAGCAATAGATGTCTCCCACCTTCATTCTCAGGCTCAGAGGATTCACCTAGCTCCATTATTCTTCTTAGATCAGAATCTGGAAGTTGTAATACCTCATCAACAGATGTATGGATTGATCTTTTAGCTTCTGTCCTCCTCCTGAACACTTCAAACCATTTGTCTTCAGGGCTGTATGACCATCTGATTATTTCTCTTGAGTCTTCTGGTTTGGAAGTGGGTTTGTTTTTCTTTTTGGGAGGTTGTTGATGAGTAGGAGCTGGGTGTGATGATGTGGACTTTGAGGGAGGAGATGAGGGAGGTCTAGGAAGGAGAGTGGAAGGTTGTTGGATTGAGGAAGTGATGGGTGAGAGAGAAGGCTTGGGTTTCTTTGATTTCCTTTCTTCTTCTTGAATGTTTACCCTTTTCTTGGAGCCTTTCTTCTCTAATCTTTCTTCCTCATCCTTCTTTACTTTAAAATAGAGGGCTAGCAGATTCATGAAATTCATGGGACCTAGCCTCTTTCCACTCTCTCCTCTAGCTATAATGAAGTCAATCATGATCTTCCTTTCTTCATGGGTTCTTTTATTAAAGGCAATTGTCTTTTTGGACTTTTGTTTGGCTTTTTCTTCTTCTTCAGCCTTCTTTTTCTTTGCCAATTGACCCTGCTGGCCCATGAAGGCTCTGTAGACTTCTTTATTTGACAGTTTCTCAAGGTAGTCTGCATCCTCACCTTGAGAAACTAGAGCCTTTACCCACTCCTCTCTCATTTCTTTGGCTAGTTCAGAATCAGTTATTCTAAACATAGCCTCTTTCTTCTTCTTCTTTTGAGTCTCTTCTTCTTCTCTATAGAATTGTTCCTGCAGTTGAAGAGCCAGAGCTTCATCTTTTTCAATTTGATAAACTGCATGAATCTTTACTTTCAGATCATCCAGCTGCTTTGCATACAGCTGGATTTGTTGTTCTCTGAGGAGTATGGCTGTTTTTCTTTCTTGAGCCTTTTTCAGGTCAGCCATCTCCTCTTCTTCTTTCTTCCTTCTTCTTTCTTCCTTCCCTCTCTTTTCTCTTAGCAACCTCTCTTCATCTTCTTCGGTCATATGCCCTTCCCTTTGTTTACACTGGATGCCTCTGCTTTGGCCTCACTGATCATAACAGCGGATGATTGTGCTGCTGTTGGGATCTCAGCCTCGGCTTCATTGGCAAATTGAGAGGTGAACAAGGGAAGGTCATTGGCTTCATCCGATTTGCACTCAGGACTTGTAAATTCTTTCAGCATTTCTTTGATAGTTGATCTTGACTCATATGCTGCAGCAAAGATGTCTACTCGAGGGGAAGCTGAGTCAGTATCAGTGTCAGAGTTTGACACATATACTTCCTCAGTAATTCTTCCTTCTTATTCAAGATGGGCTCTGACAGTAGCTATCATTGCCTGGCTTTCAAGGGAGTTGACATTGCAGATATTTGCCTTGAGTTGAAAGATCTTGTAAAGAAAGTCTGTAGGTAGTGACAGGATGTTCCTGGTGTTGATGGTGAGAGAGGAGTCGTTGCTTAGTAAGAAGGTGTGGTCAAGAGACTTAGTGCTTATCCATCCCAGCACATCTAAGTCTTTGACAATGAAGGTGTACAGAAATCTTCTTAAGCACAGAACTTCTTCTTCGGTGAGAAGACTGCTCCTTATAATTTCAAGTCTTCTAGGAGTCAGTCTTCTTTCTGCTGCTTTTGAAGATTCAGGATAGGCTACCCTTTTTGCTGCTTGTATTTGTCTTTCGAACTTGGGTAGATTATCCTCCATCAAGTCATAGAACCTGCCAATAGCAAGTTCTGCTGAGAGGTCCGTTGAGTTGTTGATGCAATCTAGATGGTATAGGTGAAGGACTTGGATGCTGTTGAGAAAGTCCCAGTTTAGCTCTTCTACTCCGCCAAACTCCCAACCAATCCAGAACCTCTCAGACTTTCCATCATACCCCCAAGCTAGTATTGTGTCAAACTCTAGCTGTGTTGAAGTTAGTGAAAATTGGGGGGAAGTGGATTGACTTATGATGGCTGCTGCTTCAGGGATGATGCTGAATGATGTATTTGTTTGTTCTGTGTCTTCAGCATCATTCAGCATCTCATCAACAGCCCTGACGACTAACTTCCAGTCTTCAGATGTCTCTTCTTCTTCGTTATCTGAAACTGGCAAGTCATGAACCTGTACAAAAGCTGGCTTGAATAGTGAGCTTTGAATTACAACATGCTCTTGAATCCAGTCGTCAAGACTGTCTGTGTCTTCCTCCATTGGGACCATCTCCCCCTTTTTGGTTACATCAGTAGACAAGTAAGCATCAGTTTGGGTGCCCACTGATACAAGAGAGGGAGTAGTTAAAGTTGAGCATTGATGGGCTTCATGCATAGAGACTTGGTGTCTTAGTTTGGACACTTCAGCTTCTAGCATAGCCACCCTGGCCGTCAATTCCAAGTTATGAAGTTGCAGTCTGTCCTCATCCACAGTTGTGGAATCCTTGGATCCAGATGGGGCCGTAGGCCTAGCCTCTTCATCCCCATCACCCATGGTTTCTTGGCGCCTGGGATTCCTCTTAGTGAGGGGAGTTTCCAAGGAAGCATCCTCACTGTGAGTTGCCGTGGTTGAGGTCTTATCAATGTTGTCACTGTCCTCCTGGTCATTTGATGGACCAGCAGTAGTGACAGCCTCTTCCACATCCACTCTTTCATAACTCCTAGAGTGGACCTTCAGGGTAGAAGAACTTGGTTTGGGTGTGTTGGAAGCAAGATCAATCAGTACCTTCGAGATAGTGGTAGTTGGAGAAGGTACATCATTTTGATCAGGTTCCTCAACACTTAAGTTCAGAAGAGAAAGGAAAGGCTCATGGGGCTGTTCTACGGATCCGGGAAGTGATCCTGATCCTAATAGAGAGACATCCGAAGGAGTTTCCCTAATAATGTGGCTTTCCTTTATGATATTCTCACCAGAATGTTGGGATTCTGAGTGAGGGCTGTTAGGTTGGGTTTGGGCCTTGGAGGCAAGAGAAGAAGGAGTTCTGTTGCCCCTTTTTCTAGTATATGTTGTTGCAATCGGGGCCCTGTGTTCCGGTTGAACGATAACATCCAAATAAGGTGTAAGTAATTTTTGTGCCTGTGCATCCTTAGTAGTATGCACAGGGGTTCGAATGGTAGAAGCAGATTGTTGTTAAGGATGTGAGGTGGAGGGTGTGGGATCAGTATCAGCTGGGATTGCTGAACTGTCACCCGGGGTACTTTGTACGTTCAGCATTGTAGATAACAATGGAACGTTGACCCTGAGAACTTTTTGGAAACAGTTCTCATGCTTTGAAAAATATTATTTTTATGTCCCAACATGATGTAGATTCTTGCAGGTTTTGAAAGTTCTTTTAGTTCTTGATTGAAAACTTCCTACAGGAATCTTGGGTACATAAAAAATTGTTGCTTTGCACCCTCTTGAAAGTTATATCTCAAACCCTCAAAGATGAGGTGTGCAAAGTTGAAGCCTTGGTTAGTGACCATACCATGGAAGGCGGAGGCAAGTGCGGAGCTCACCTGATGCCATCCACTCCTCTTCTGGGATATGCATTGGAGAAGAGTGTGGCAGAGATACTTCCATGGAGGGCCCATCAGCGCCTTCTCGATCGTGTACTCGGTCTGATTTCCAGTGTATCCAATGGATACAAAGGTCCTCATGTATTCGTCCTTGGAGTATGAGATGGCTTCTCCATCATCTTGAAGCTTAAGATGTTTTCTGAGTGTGGTTTCCAAGATGGTGATATCCTTGCCGTCTACTTTGGCTTTGATTTGGGGAATCCCCTGTTCGGTTGAGTAGACGGCGGTGCTCCAAAAATCCTCCATATGAGGGATATATATGGTAGGGTTGGTTGTCAGGGCAAAGTAGATTTTTAATCGACATAAGAAGTCGATCATTTCATTAAATCCTTCGGATTTCTTTCCTTTGGTAAGATATGCTGTAAGGTTGTGGTATGGGGAGAACTTATCATCAGGGTTATTGATGTCTGCCATTTTTGTTTGATTTGGAGGGAAGGTTAGAATATGGGAGGCTTTGAATGTTTTAAAGATGAAGGGTTTTGAATGTGGTGGGGACTTGAAGGAAAGTGATGTGGGTTTAGGGTGAAGTTGAAGGTGAAGAGGTGGTAAGGAAATTTGATTTGTTCTTATAACGGCAGCGGAGAGAAAAAGCAAAATGACTTGTACTGTACAACCTTATTTACCTTTTATTGTTACAGCTGTAATACACCGAGGCAGTCATGGTAAAGACTGACGTTAATTTCTTTTACAGCGGGTAAAAGTTAATTTGTACTTAAATTTACCCATCAGCAGCAAACTTGGTTGCTGTGGATGAATAAGCCTGTCCGCTGCAACCTTGGTTGCTGCGAAAGGTTAAGTCTGTCAGCAGCAAACTTAATTGTTGCTGATAGATGCAATGATCTGCAACAAGGATGTTGTTGCTGACAGCCTTAAAGCTATCCGCAGGAAACTTGTTCCTTCTGATAAGTTAAAGCAGTCAGGGGCAAATTCTTTGCTGCTGAAGATCAGACCCGTCAGCAGCCAAAAGGATGCTGCTGACTTATAACTTTTATTTACAACAAAGGACATACATATTTACAACAAAGGATAGACGCATTCAACTGAACCGATGATGATGCTTGGTGATTTCTTTGCCTTCCATTGTTGAGTTGGTGGTTTTCCAGCTCTCTTTGCCTTTTCAGCAGCAGACGTTGTATCTGAGGACGTTGGCTTATCAGCAGCAGATTTTGTTGCTGCTGATGGTTTTACTTGAGCAGCTGCAGACTTTGTTGCTGCTGAAGACTTTCCTTTTGGTTGCTTGGGCTTTACTCGATCAGCAGCAGTTATTTTGGCTACTGATGGTTTAAGAACAGACGTATGCCTATCCTTCTTCACCTTACTGATAGGATTTTGTATAATTGGGGTTGGAAGAAGAATCTGATTGAAAGGGTTAAACTTATAATTTGCAGCAAAGTGGTCTGATTCTCCACAGATGATGCAAGATTGGTGAGGTTTTGACAACTGCTCCCTTGGTGGAGAAAGAGATTTTCTGAATTGAGTTGTCTTAGCTTCAAACCTTCTTACTTGTTTGTTCTTCTTTGTCTTCTCAAAAGTATGTTGCTTGAGGTTTCTTTGCTGCTTAAGGTAGTAGAAACAGGTGCTGGCAGTGTGGTTATATTTTCCACAGACAAAACATGATTTTGCCAGTTTGTCCCTTGAAAGATAAACATAATCCTTTCTTTTGAAAAGGTCTTTGAAATTCCAAGGGTGAGCTTTGTTGTGCTCAAAAGTAGCTTCTTCCAATGTCTTTTGAACATATGGAACCCTCTCTCCAGGCGCATGACATATGTCAAACACCTTCCTTAGCTGGACTGAAGTTGAGGACTGGCCCTTTTCAGTATTTAGCTTCCTACCTTCTAGAGGATAGCTAATTTTGATTTGTTTGAATGGTGTAGGAACTGGTACTGAAATGGCTGGTACTGGTGCTGAATGGATAATGGGGACTTCATCTTTAGTCAGAATGACTTGAGGGGCAGGAGGAGATGAAGCTTCACTTGTTTCAGTGGAGTCTGAGCAAGTTGAATCAGACTCTGATGAGGTAGTGCATTCTTGTACCAAAGGTTCATCCTTAGAAGGATCAAGATTTATGTTGGCCATATCAAGATTTGCAAGATTGAAGCTTGGTTCATGGATGGCAACGTAGTCAGCAGGAGGTGCGACGACTTGATATTGTTCAGCATGATACCCTAGACCAGTTTTTACCTTTTCATGAATTTGAGCATCCAGAAGTCTTTGCAGCTTTTTGGATGCAAATTCATATTTGTCAACGTGAACTTTCTGCTCTGCCAATTCTGCTCTGGTAGCTTTTAATTTGGCCAGAAGATCATCAATCTGAGTTTCAAGATTGGTTTGTTCATGTTTTAATAATGAAATCTCTTTCTTTAGGCAGTTAATTTTTTCTTTGTAACTGTCTTCGACCTTTTTGAATTCAGATTTCATTTGATGAAACTCTTCATTTTTGATCTATGAGGTTTTGATTATGCTTTCTGTAGCCTAAAACCTTATCAATACAGGCTTGGGAACATAGATGTTCATATACCTGAGGCGGTATCTCAGTTGTGTCTGCCATAAGAGCTTGGTTTTTAGCAGGCAGATCTTCATACTGGAAGCTCTAGTCAAAGTCAGATGTTCCAACAGCTGCACAAGCTGTAGTTTGAGCTGGAGGAGTAGCTTGTTGTTGTTGTTGTCTTGGTTGGGCTTGGTGAGCTGCTGGGTTTGCCCTAGGTGCCTTGCATTCTCTAGCAAAATGACCCAGTTGGTTACAATTGTAACATCTTAGTTTGCTTTTATCCAAGCCAACTCTGGTGTTGGAGTTATTACTTGGAATGGGTCTTCTAGTTCTAGAGTAGAACCTTTTTGCTCTTATAGATAACATGGCATACGAGTGCTGTATGTCCATTTCTTCTAAGTCATCTGGATGGAAACATTCCAGATCCTCCTTGATAAAGGACATGTTGCTTAAGTTTTCAGAAACAAAAGCAGCAGAGGTTGAGGTTTGAGGAGGGGCTTCTAGGAGGAATGGAGATGTGTTTGTTTGAGAGGTTGGGGTTTGTGGATGGGTGACAATGGGTGGATAATAGTTGCTTGAACTAGGACCTGGGTGCTCAAAATGGAGGGCAGAGGAGATGGTGGTGGAAGTTGAGGCTGTTTGGTAGCTTGAGCTTCTTTCTTTTGCCTGAATCATCTCTAGCTCATAGGTTTTTAGCATTCCAAAGAGCTCAGTCATTTGGAGAGTCTTCAGATTATCTGTTCTTTTGATTGACACAGTGTAAAGTGTCCAGCAGCTTGGTAGAGACCTGATGAACTTTTTGAGAATATCTTCATTCTCTAGCTTCACCTTTGAGCACTGCAGCTCACCTACAAGATAGGTAAATCTGTTGTATAAAATAGTTAGAGATTCACCTTCCTTCCAGACGAAGTTTTCATACTGCTGCTTCAGGATGTCTCTTCTGTTTTCTTTGACTTCCTCAGAGCCAACAAACATCTTCTCAAGAGCCACCTAGAGCTCTTTAGCAGTTTTGTAACTTCTGAAGTTATGAAAAAATTCATTTGGAAGGCACATTTGGATAGCTCCGAGTGCCTTGAAGTCCACCTCCATCTTCTTTATGTCCTCTTCTGAGTATTTGGAGGGCTCCTTTGGAACTGGTGGTTCTCCAGAGTCAGCAGAGGCCACCATGGGAGTGTAGGGTCCATCCCTGATGGATTTCCACATTCCGTACTCCTGATAACAGAAAAAGCTTTCCATGCTATTCTTCCACATGTCGTAGTCTTCCCTAGATACCAATCTTGGTGGTCGGTTAATGCTGCCGTTGTCTTCAAACACATTGCTCTGTGCCATCTTTGTTTTTGGTGACTTAATGAAAGAGAGAGTTTAGAATAGAACCATAAGTGATTAAACAAGTGTGAGTTTGTTTAATCTGACTTGTTTAATCTGAGCCAAAGCTCTGATACCACTTATAGGATCGTGAAATTACAAGATGGTTCTGTTCTTAGTTGAGATTGGCGGAAACAATATCAACTGCATAATTATAATCGAGTAAACAGAAAGAATACTGATAAGAACACTGTTGTATTAAGCTTTTGTAGATAAACGATTACAAATGAAAACTCAATCGAAAAGCACACTTACAATGAAGTGTTTACACAGTATTTATACTAACTTAGAATCAGGACAGACCCTTGATTCTAAGGATCAGATCTAACACAGACCGTTGATCTGATGAATATAGCTAACTATTACACGTTTAGTGTAAACCTAGTTAACTTTATTGAAGCGTCTTCTTTATGCATTATTTCTTGCATGTCTGGAGAAGAGCATTGTTGTATTTCATTGGTTGTGCCATTGAGGTTCCTTCTGCTTTGAGTGTGTCAGTTGCTTTTGCAGAAAGTTGTCAGTGTCGCTTGTCATGGATAGTCAGCTACGACGATTTGTCTTCAAGGCACATGGCTATCAGCAGCAAAGGTGATGATCAGTAGCAAGATGTAACCATCCAAAGCTGCTGATGATTTGCCTGTCAGCAGCATCAAGTGTTGATGTTGCTGAGAAGCCTATCTGCAGCAACTTTGGTCTTCAGCAGATAAAGCTATCCGCAGCAGATTTGTTCTTCAGCAGGAGAACAAGTATTCGCAGCAGATAATCTTGTCCGCAGCAGTTTGTTGGTTAGCAGCAAACTCTGAGATCAGCTGCATTTGTACTTAGAGAACTTTGTAGCCATCAGTCTTTGTTTCTACAATATATATATATATATATATATATATATACTTACAACATTGTTTCAGTGAACATACATTGACTATACACGCAAGTAGGTGCATATGCATACATTGAACATTCCTTGGTCATACACATAAGCGTGATCTACCCGTCATTGATTGCGTAAGTCACAAAGACAGACGCTCCGTCCTACCATCGTAGGCCGTAATTCATACCGTGTCTACCGAAGTAGTCCGTACTTCATTACCGTACGGCAACCTTTGGCCGTCCGTCTACCGTCGTAGTCCGTCCTTTCGCCCATCTTCCACAAGGCATTCGTTTCCCATGTGAACTATTATTCATGCAACCGTTCTACTTATCACTGATAAGGCGTTTGCTTCGACCGTCCATTGATTGCCTTTCATACGTCCTAGCTGATGAAGGAACGTATATGTCCCGGTTGCATGATAGTCACATGGTCGTCCGTCTACCGTAGTAGCCGTTAGCATCGAAGCGTCCATAACATTCACATATATTCATAACATTCAGTATATAGTATATATATAAAGCACGATTTCATACTTTTGTGTTATATCATACTTTCATTCATAATTCATAACATACTTGCTATGTTTCTTTGTTCATAAACATATCTATCATACATATAACTATCATGCATTGTCATATAACACATAACATAACATTCATTCATATAATGTATACACTTCAGCCCCAAAATCATTTAAAATCATTTGCACGTAACACGTAGGGGGCACATAGAACTCACCTGATGAGCGGTTCCCGAAGGATACTTAGGAGCTCCGAGTTAGGTGGGTGTTAGTGGATCTGTCAAAGGTCATGAATGGAACAAGGTTATAACCTACATGTTTCATCCGAAATCTATCTTGTCCGAAATCTATTTCGACCGAAACCTTGCTCGGTCGAAACCTTTCTCGGTCGAAATCTATCTCGATCGAAATATCTTTATTAGTTAAACATTTCGTTCGAAATCTCTTGTCTGAGAACTTTTTCGTTCCAAATCTTTTGTCCGAAATCATGCCGTCCGAAAATACTTTTCAGACGAAAAGAGTTTTCGGACCATTCATCCGACTTTTCAGATGATTCAGGTGTTCTTGATCTTATTCTTCGTTTTTGATCCAAACTTCAATCTTTTTATGTCCAAAACTTGTATCTAGCTTCCATGAAGCTAGATACATACATTTTATGTGATTCCATGCGTAAAAATCCCATCTTTATGTGATAAACCCATATAAACCCTAAAACCCATTTCTTGACTAAAAGCTTAGATTCGAGCATGGTGGTTACCTGTTTTCGTCTTCTCTTCGTTTCTAATCGTTCTTGAGATGGAGAGTGATGATTCCCGAGCTTTTGAGCCGTTTCCTTTGCTTTCTCTCTCTAGACTCGGCTCTCTCTCTCTCTATAATCTTATGAAAATGGTGAAAGTGGAGGAAGGTTGTGGGGCTGTAGCTGAGTTGAGGCCTCCCCCTTGCCCACGGCCCATGGGCCGACCCTGGCCAAGCCCGCAAGTTTTCTTTTTACCTTGTTTTGTTAGTCTTGACCGTTCTCTCGTTTATTTGAGTTTATTAAAATTCGAGATGTTACAAGTCTACCCCTCTTAAAGGGGTTTCGTGCTCGAAACTCTTTACTAGTTAAACAATTGAGGATATAGTTCCTTCATTTCGTCCTCTTTCTCCCACGTAGCTTCTAAACCTTTTCTGTGTTTCCATTGTACCTTGACTAAAGGAATTGACTTATTGCGTAGTTGTTTTTCAGCTCGGTCTAGGATAGCTACTGGTTCTTCTACATAGTTCAAATTATTATCCACTTCGATCTCGTCATAGGGTATGTGAGCCGTGTCGTCGGCAAGGCACTTAAGTAGATGCGACATGTGGAATGTAGAATGAATTCCACTGAGCTCGTCGGGTAGGTTCAGTCTGTAAGCAACTTTTCCAACTTTTGCTAAGATTCTAAAAGGTCCGACAAACCTTGGACTCAATTTGCCACATTTTCTGAATCGGATAATTCATTTCCAAGGCGATACTTTCAGTAGTACCATGTCCCCTACTTGAAACTCTAAATCTCTTCTTCTCTTATCCGCGTATGATTTTTGTCTGTCTTTAGCGGCTTTCATTCGAGCTTTTATCTGGTCAAACTTCTCTGAAGTAGCCTTGACCACTTCGAGACTGGAAAAGTCTTTTTGTCCAATTTCCCCCAACAGACCGGGGTTCGACATCTTCTTCCCTACAACATCTCAAATGGTGGCATGCCAATGGTTGCGTGATAGCTGTTGTTATACGAAAACTCTGCCAATGGCAGGTGGCTATCCCAACTTCCACCGAAATCAATGATACAAGCCCAGAGCATGTCCTCCAAGGTCTGAATGGTCCTTTCCGATTAACCATCTGTTTGAGGGTGGTAAGCGATGCTGATATTTAGTTTAGTACCTATCGAGTCGTTGAATTTCTTCCAAAACCTTGATGTGAATCGAGTGTCCCTGTCTGACACGATCGTTAATGGCATACCATGTCTGCTTACGATTTCCTTGATGAATATCTCTGCTAACTTCTCAGACGAGGAAGCCTCACGTATTGGTAAGAAGTGGGCACTTTTCGTCAAGCGGTCGACGATCACCCAAATGGTATCATTGCCTTTAGCTGTTCGCGGTAGCTTGGTAACGAAGTCCATTGTGATCTCTTCCCACTTCCATTCCGGTATCGGCAAAGGTTGCATTTTACCGCATGGTTTCTGGTGTTCGTCTTTAACCAGAGAACAAGTTAGGCACTTGCCCACATATTCGGTCACGTCGTTCTTCATGCCAGGCCACTAGTATTCTTTCTTTAGATCTTGGTACATTTTATTCGTCCTGGGGTGGATAGAGTAACGAGACTTATTTTGCCTCATCAAGGATCTTGGCCCTAAGTTCACCAATCTTAGGTATCCACATCCGGCCAAAACGAGTTCGTACACGTTGGTTCCCAGATTACCCTGTTGCCCTACTATCCTTTTCCGTTTCACATTCCTCTCCAACAATGCTTCTTCCATTGCTTTCGCTATTTCATTCATTATACCCGATGTTATAATCAACCGACATGCTTTGATTTGAATAGGTGTTGATTCTTCTTTCCTGCTTAAGGCGTCAGCCACTACATTTGCCTTGCCTGGATGCTACATTATTTCACAGTCGTAGTCTTTCAGTAGTTCCAACCACCTTCATTGTCTCATGTTTAATTCCTTTTGCTCGAAAAAGTACTCCAGACTCTTGTGGTCGGAGTAAATGGTGCATTTAACTTCGTACAAATAGTGCCTCCATATCTTTAATGCGAAAACTACCGCCGCCAACTCTAGGTCATGAGTCGGGTAGTTAACTTCGTGAATCTTTAACTGTCGCGAGGCATAAGCAATTACCTTTCCTCGTTGCATAAGTACACAACCCAATCCTTGACCCGAAGCATCAAAGTAGACTACCAAGTCTTCGTTTCCCTCAGGTAAGTCAAGGCGGGAGCTTGGGTTAGTCGTGTCTTCAATTCTTCGAATGTGTTGTTTTGGGTTGGACCCCATTCATACTTCACTTCCTTACGTGTCAACTTTGTCAGCGGCGAGGCTATTCTTGAGAAATCCTGAATGAATCTCCGATAGTATCCTGCCAATCCCAGAAAACTTCGTATCTCTGTTGGCGTTTTCGGGATGTTCCAACCTTTTACTGTTTCGATCTTTGCAGGAACCACCATAATGCCTTTTGGGTCTATGACATGACCTAGGAAATGGACTTCCCTGAGCCAGAACGCACATTTGGAGAATTTTTCATACAACTTTTCCTCCTTCAGAAATTCTAATACTTCCCTTAGGTGACAGTGGTGATCACCTTTGTTCTTTGAATAGATAAGGATGTCATCTATGAAAACTATTACTAACGATCCAACATTGGTCGGCACACTCTATTCATTAGATCCATAAACTTTCCAGGGGCATTGGTTAGTCCGAAGGACATTACGAGGAACTCATAATGTCCATAACGCGTGCGAAATGCGGTTTTCGGTACATCCTCCTCCCTTACTTTCAATTGATGGTAACCCGACCTAAGATCGATCTACGAGAACCAACTCGCGCCTTGTAGTTGATCAAAAGATCGTCTATTCTAGGCAGTGGGTACTTGTTCTTTACTGTTCGTTTGTTCAATTCATGGTAGTCGATGCACATGCACATGCTGCCGTCTTTCTTCTTTACAAATAATACCGGAGCGCCCCATGGTGAGATGCTTGGTCGGATAAGTCCTTTCTCTGTCAATTCTTCAAGTTGAGTCATTAATTCTTTCATTTCTGATGGAGCCAATCAATAAGGTGCTTTGGCAACGGGCTCAGCTCCTGGCAGTAAGTCAATATGAAATTCTATTTCCCGATCGGGCGGCAAGCCAGGTAGATCCTCTGGGAACACTTCTAGAAAGTTGCACACCACGGGTACATCGTTGAGATCTTTTGTTTTCATTCTATCGTCAATAACATATGCAAGATAGGCTTCGCAACCGCGCCTCATGTAGCTTTCGGCCTTGATCATCGAGATGGCATTTGGCATCGTGTGATTCCGATCACCATAAACCGTAATCGGACTACCGTCAGTGGCTTTGAGATATATCATCTTTCGTTTACATACAATTTGTGTTTTGTTGGCAGCTAACCAATCCATGCCCAACACTATGTCAAATCCTCTTAAGGTTAGAAGGTACAATTTAGACTGAAACTTATGACCCTCTATTTCTATCATGAAATCATCAGTCATTCGGATGACTACTGAGTTTCTACCAACATTAGTTTCTACGCTAAAGGCCATTACGAGGTTTGTGATTGTGTAGTCTAATTTACGACTAAATGCAGTGGATATAAAGCTTTTACTAGCACCGGAGTCAAACAGAATAGCAGCATGTTCATCATTAACTAGGAACGTACCTGACACGACATCAGGGTTTCCTCTTGCTTCTTCCTCAGTTAAGGCATAGGCTCGGGTCCTAGTCTTAGGCTGTTCATGCTCTTTTTCCTTTCCCGAACCAGATGGTCCGGTCTTCCAGCAATCCTTAGTTGCATGCCCAAACACGCCACAATTTTGGCACTTGGCATTACCCCTACAATCTTTCGAATAGTGCCCAGCCTTCCCACATCGGTAGCATATCGTAGAGCCAACCAAACATTCACCGCGGTGTTGTTTCCCTCATTTCGGGCAATTTTCGCCCTCCTTAATTCTCGGCTTCTTAGTCTCAGTTGTGACAACTCCTTTTCCAGTTCCCCTACACGGGTTTTCCCACCTCCTCTTCTGTGTCTCAGGTGTCGGGTCCTCATTTGCATAGTCGTCGTAGATGATCCCACTCAGGTTTACTACTGACTCGAAGGTCGAGGGTAGGTTGGCTTTAATATGAACATGGACCCTTTGTGGCAGGCCCTTGACATAGTACTTAATCAATCGCTCTTCAGTCTCTACCATGTGGGGTACCAGTTGAGCCAGCTCATTGAATCTAGAAGTGTAATGGCGATGAGTCTTGTTGCCAGCCTTGAAGTTCAGAAACTCATTCTCTACCCGATCTATCTCGTTCTGGGGACAGAACTTTTGGATTATCAGCTTTTTCAAATCTTTCCAAGTCATTCTTTTGAGAGCGTTTGGTGACTTAGTCCTTTGAATGTTCCTCCACCAACTAAGTGCCTCGTTGGTGAAAGAGTGAGCCACATACTTCACAGCCTGGTCAGATCGACACTCGCTTATGTTGATTACTCTGTTCATCCTCTCAATCCATTCAAACGTAGCCACCGAATCCTTGTTCCCATCAAACTTGGGCGGTCACCGTCCTTCAACCCATTGTAGGTACACCCTTGGGTGTTCAGTACCACAGTGACCTCATCCCCATCACTATCATAAACTTTTTCCTCATGGTTCTTTTCTTCCTCTTCCTTGTTCTTCTTTAGTGCCTCAGATAACAGACCAGGCAGTACGTCCTTCAGAGTTAGTACAACCTCACGGGCAATAGCATCCCTAACTTCGGGTTCCAGTCGTAGAGATCCTTCATTGCCTTCACCCGGTGGAGTCACAGTAGTTTCGTGCACACTCTCAGTACGTTCTTCGTGCACGCTTTCCTCATCACTACGTCTTCGGTTCAATGGTGGTCTACCGACTCGGCCAGTGCGACCGTCTCGGCGTCCAGTCCCTCCTCTACGAGCCATAGTTTTCTAGATTTCCTGATAAGTAAAAGGGTATACATCAATGTCATTCTTTCTGATCATAGTTTTGAACAGTATGAGCAAGGTAAATTCTTAATTACAGTGACCGGTTTGTGATTAATAATTTGCTTTGCTTTTCGGGTTCGAAACTCTTCACATCAGTAGTGACAATGACATCTAATCGTTCTAAGTTAAGGCATCTATTCCTATCTACAGGCATTAACTTTAGTACTTACTTACTGTGCTGGCGTCGGCGTTAGCTACCCAGACTGACATCCGTGCGTTGGTCCCATTATCAGCTTGAGTCCAGACATTTAGAGATGTCTGAATCTCTCAAACTATTGCTCTGATACCAACTTGTAAGGCCCCTCTTTCAGGAAAACCTCACTCGTTGGATTTACTCATAAACATAGCCATTGATACCGAATTATAACATTTAAAATATTCAAAACGCAACGGAAGCATTCATCATTCAAATACATAACAGCGGAAGTCTTAACATTTATTAAAATGAGATGCTAGTCTCATGCCGGATAGCCATCACGCCTTCGTACGACCCTTCCTCTTGTTACCTGAAATGTATACTAAAAGTCAGCTAACGCTGGTGAGTTCTAGTTTAAGGCATTAGGTATAACGTTAGTCATTCATTCGTATCATTGGTTCATATATATATATATATACTTACAACATTGTTTCAGCGAACATACATTAACTATACACGCAAGTAGGTGCATATGCATACATTGAACATTCCTTGGTCATACACATAAGGGTGATCAACCCGTCATTGATTGCGTAAGTCACAAAGACAGACGCTCCGTCCTACTGTCGTAGGCCGTAATTCATACCGTGTCTACCGAAGTAGTCCGTCCTTCATTACCGTACGACAATCTTTGGCCGTCCGTCTACCGTCGTAGTCCGTCCTTTCGCCCATCTGCCCGAAGGCATCCGTTTCCCATGTGAACTATTATTCATGCAACCGTTCTACTTATCATTGATAAGGCATTTGCTTCGACCGTCCATTGATTGCTTTTCATACGTCCTAGCTGATGAAGGAACGTATATGTCCCGGTTGTATGATAGTCAAATGGTCGTCCGTCTACCGTAGTAGCCGTTAGCATTGAAGCGTCCATAACATTCACATATATTCATAACATGCAGTCTATAGTATATATATAAAGCACGATTTCATACTTTTGTGTTATATCATACTTTCATTCATAATTCATAGCATATTTGCTATGTTTCTTTGTTCGTAAACATATCTGTCATACATATAACTATCATGCATTGTCATATAACACATAACATAACATTCATTCTGTAAGGCCCTCTTTCCGGGTAACCTCACTTGTTGGATTTACTCATAAACATAGTCATTAATTACTGAACTTTTAATTAAAAACATTCAAACACAGCGGAAACATTCAACATTTGAGTACATTACAGCGGAAGTCTTAACATTCAAAACATTAACCATTGTCTAAACAAAACATAATGTGGGATGTCAGTCACATGTCGGGCAGCCTTCACGCCTTCGCACGACCCTTTCCTTTGATACCTGAAATGTATACTAAAAGTCAGCTAACGCTGGTGAGTTCTAGTTTAAGGACAATCATACATAATACTTATCTTATCATGAATATTTTATATATATGTGTACATAACATACGTAATTCTCGTACTTTTACATATTCTTTACTTTACTGTTCTCACATACATTCATTTTCATGTATATACATACGTACATACATTCTTACTTTTGGGGGGAGAACAGTTATTGGCCATAATCTTAAGGGAGATCAACCCATCATACTTGTCGCGAATGTCACAAAGACATCGCAGTGAGAACTACCGTCGTAGCCCTTTTCATTAACCGCCGGGCTCTAGAAAACCGTCCGTCGAAACTTAAATCCGTCCGGCAACCTTTGTCCGTCCGCTCTTAACCGTCCTACCGTCGTAGTCCGTCCTTTTATCCGTTTGCCCTAGGGCATCCGTTTCCCACGCGAACTATTGTTTATGCAACCGTTATACTATTTTAGCATTTGCTTCGACCGTCCGTTAATGCCTTTTGTACGTCATACTTGCGAAGGAACGTATCATTCCCGGTTACAAAATAGTCACGTGGTCGTCCGTCTACAGAAGTAGCCGTTGTCATAGAAGGGTTCATAACGTTTACATACATTCATAACATGCAATATATATATAATATAAAGCAGGATTTCATTCATTTACGTTATGTCTTTCTTTCATTCATTCTTTATAATCATACGCTTCATTCTTTATACATAATTCATTTTCATATATATAAGTATTTATATATATATATATATGCGTATGATCACATTGACATTTATAGCATTTATTCATTTAGTGTATACACTTCAGCCCCAAAACATTTAAAATGATTTGCACATAACATAGAAGGGGGCACATAGAACTCACCTGATAAGCTTCTCTAGGTTGTCCTAAACAAAGTCCAACAACGTCACTTCTGATCTGAATTGAGTAGTTAAATACACATCAGACCTAATCTCAACTCTAACGGTTTAATCATTCTAAACATACTGACTTTACTTAACCATTCTGATGCCTGCGCACTTAGCAAGTGCGTAGGGCCTTGGTCATGCGTACTTGACAAGTACGCAGACTTTACTTCATGCGCACTTGGTAAGTACGCAGACTTTACTTCATGCGCACTTGGTAAGTACGCAGACTTTACTTCATGAGCACTTGGTAAGTACGTAGACTTTACTTCATGCGTACTTGATAACTACGCAGAACCCTTCTTCCTGCGTACTTGATAAGTACACAGGATCTGATTCAGGCGTAAGAACCCTAAATTTTTGCATGCGGGTCTGATCATGTCAATATCTAAATTTTCTTTGATCAGAACGTTCGGTTTTTATTCTAGATGCTAGATCTTTGTTCATTTTCAAGTTTCATCCATAAAAACTTCACCTATTTAGCTAAAACCGAAAATCCTAAAATAATCATAAAAACTCAGATTATGATCGAACTCTTACCTGGATTGGAGTTATGATTCAGAGAAGATGATCACGAGCACAGTAGCAACGTTCTCCTGAATTCCTGAGTTGATCCGTCACTTTCTCTCTCTAGAACCGAGCTCCCCTTTCTCTCTCTAGAATTGCAAGTGGTGACAAGAAATGAATTGTGGCAGCCCTTGTCCTTTATATAGCTGGGCTTCCTTCGGCCCGTTCGAGCCGAACCCAAGCCCATCCATTTTTCTTTCGTTTCTTTGACAATAATAATCTCGATCGTGTTATTACTTATTTATTTACTATTTTTGGGATGTTACAAGTCTACCCCCCCTTAGGAAGGTTTCGTCCTCGAAACCAATTATACGTTAAACAACTGAGGGTATAGTTCCTGCATCTCGTCTTCTTTCTCCCATGTAGCTTCCGATCCCTTTCTGTGCTTCCATTGAACTTTGACCAATGGGATTGACTTATTGCGTAGTCTCTTCTCAGATTGGTCAAGAATGGCTATTGGTTCCACGACATAATTTAGACTGTTATCCACTTCGATCTCATCGTAAGGTATGTGAGCCGTGTCGTCAGCTAGACACTTTTGTAAGTGCGACACGTGGAACGTAGGGTGTATTTCGCTAAGCGCATAGGGTAGGTCGAGTCTATAAGCAACTTGACCCACTCTCGCTAAGATCTTAAAAGGTCCGACAAACCTTGGACTTAGTTTGCCACGTTTTCTGAATCGGATGATTCCTTTCCATGGTGATACCTTTAACAGTACCATGTCCCCTACTTGAAACTCTAAATCCCTTCTTCTCTTATCTGCGTATGATTTATGTCTGTCTTTTGCGGCTTTCATTCGAGCCTTGATTTGATTAAATTTCTCGGAAGTAGCTTTGACCACTTCGAGACTTGCAAAATCCTTCTGTCCAATTTCACCCCAACAAACCGGGGTCTTACATCTCCTTCCATACAACATCTCAAATGGCGGCATGCCAATCGTTGAGTGATAGCTGTTGTTATACGAGAATTCTGCCAATGGTAGATGGCTGTCCCAGCTCCCACCGAAGTCAATGATACAAGCCCGGAGCATGTCTTCTAAGGTCTGGATTGTCCTTTCAGATTGACCATCGGTTTGAGGGTGGTAAGCGGTGCTTATGTTCAGTCTAGTGCCCATCGCTTCATTGAATTTCTTCCAAAACCTTGACATGAATCTAGTATCCCTGTCGGACACAATCGACAACGGCATACCATGCCTGCTCACAATTTCCTTGATAAATATTTCTGCTAGTCTTTCTGATGAAGAAGTCTCACGTATTGGTAAGAAGTGAGCACTTTTCGTCAAGCGGTAGACGATCACCCATATGGTATCATTGCCTTTAGCTGTTCGCGGTAGCTTGGTAATGAAGTCCATCGTGATCTCCTCCCATTTCCATTCCGGTATTGGTAGAGGTTGCATTTTACCGCATGGCTTCTGGTGCTCGGCCTTAACTAGTGAACACGTTAGGCACTTGCTCACGTACTTGGTCATATCATTTTTCATGCCTGGCCACCGGTACTCTTTTTTCAAGTCTTGATACATTTTGTTTGTCCCGGGGTGGATAGAATAGCGAGACTTATGGGCCTCATCGAGTATTTTGGCTCTAAGCTCGCCAATCTTAGGTATCCACATCTGGCCAAACCTAGTTCGTACACCGTATGCGTTTGCATCCAAATTCCCTTGTTGTCCTACTATTCTTTCCCGTTTAATATTTCTTTCTAATAGTGCTTCATCTTGTGCTTTTGATATTTCATACATCAAATCTGGCGTTATAATCAGCTGACACGCCTTGATCCGGATAGGATCAGATTGCTCCTTTCTGCTTAAGGTGTCAGCTACTACGTTTGCCTTGTCTGGATGGTACAGTATCTCACAATCGTAGTCCTTTAATAATTCTAACCACCTCCTTTGCCTCATATTTAATTCCTTTTGCTCGAAAAAGTACTTCAAGCTTTTATGATCGGAGTAGATGGTGCATTTAACTCCGTACAGATAGTGCCTCCATATTTTTAATGCGAAAACTACTGCCGCTAACTCTAGATCGTGAGTTGGGTAGTTAACCTCGTGAATCTTTAGTTGTCGCGAAGCGTAAGCAATTACCTTTCCTCGTTGCATAAGTACACAACCTAAACCTTGACCCGAAGCGTCAGAGTAGACTACCAAGTCTTCATTTCCCTCAGGTAGTGTCAAGACTGGAGCTTGGGTTAATCGCGTTTTAAGTTCCTCAAACGCGTTGTTTTGGGTTGGACCCCATTCATATTTCACTTCTTTCCGTGTCAATTTAGTTAGTGGCGAGGCTATCCTCGAGAAATTTTGAATGATTCTCCGATAATAGCCTGCCAATCCCAGAAAACTTCGTATCTCTGTTGGTGTCTTTGGGACGTTCCATTCCTTTACTGTATCGATCTTTGCAGGGTCTACCATGATGCCGTTTGGGTTTATCACATGACCTAGGAATTGGACTTCTCTAAGCCAGAACGCGCATTTGGAGAATTTTGCGTACAACTTTTCCTGCTTTAGCACCTCTAGCACCTCCCTTAGGTGGCAGTGGTGATCACCCTCGCTTTTTGAATATACCAGTATGTCGTCTATAAAAACTATCACTGATCGATCCAACATTGGTCGGCATATTCTATTCATCAAGTCCATAAACGCTGCTGGTGCGTTGGTCAATCCGAATGACATCACTAGAAACTCGTAATGCCCGTAACGCGTACGAAACACGGTCTTTGGTACATCTTCTTCCCTCACCTTCAGCTGGTGATAACTCGACCTAAGATCGATCTTTGAGAACCAACTTGCACCTTGTAGTTGATCAAAGAGGTCATCTATTCTAGGCAGTGGGTATTTGTTCTTTACTGTCCTCTTGTTCAGTTCACGGTAGTCAATGCACATGCGCATGCTGCCGTCTTTCTTCTTTACGAATAGTACCGGAGCGCCCCACGGTGAGATGCTCGGTCTAATAAATCCTTTTTCTGTTAGTTCCTCAAGTTGAGACATCAATTCTTTCATTTCTGACGGAGCCAATCGGTAGGGGGCTTTGGCAACGGGCTCAGCTCTTGGCAGTAAGTCAATCTGAAATTCTATTTCCCGATCGGGTGGCAACCCAGGTAGATCCTCAGGGAATACTTCCGGAAAGTTGCACACCACAGGTACATTCTTGAGTTATTTCGTTTTCATTCTATCGTCAATAACATACGCCAGATAAGCTTCGCAACCGCGCCTCATGTAACTTTCGGCCTTGATCATCGAGATGACGTTCGACATCGTGCAATTCCAATCCCCATAAACCGTAATTGGACCGTCGCTAGGAGCTTTGAGGTGTATTCTCTTACGTTTACATATGATTTGAGCTTCATTGGCAGCTAGCCAATCCATACCCAATACTATATCGAATCCTCCTAAGGTGAGAAGGAACAATCTAGAAGGAAACTTATGGCCCTCTATTTCTATGATGCAATCCTCCGTTACTTGATATACTGCCGAATTTTTACCAATGGCAGTTTGTACGCTAAAGGCCTTTACTATGGTGTTGATTGTACAATCCAATTTACGACTAAATGCATTTGATATAAAGCTTTTACTAGCACCAGAGTCAAATAAAATAGCAGCATGTTCACCATTAACTAGGAACGTACCTGACACAACATCAGGGTTTCCCCTTGCTTCTTCCTCAGTCAGTGCATAGGCTCGAGTCCTAGCCTTTGGCTGTTCCTTTTCAGCTTCCTTTTCCTTTCCCGAACCGAATTGTCTGGTTTTTCTGCAATTCTTTTTCTGCAATCCCTGGTCATGTGCCCATATCTTCCACAGCTTTGGCACTTGACATCCTTTAAGCATTCTCTTGAGAAGTGCACCGGCCTTCCGCACTTGTAGCACATGGTGGTGCCGATTCGGCACTCGCCAAGATGTCGCTTCCCACACTTCTTGCAGGTTTCATTATCTTCTGTTCTTGGCTTCTTAACTTCAGTGTTTACATTCCCTTTCCCAGTGCTCCTAGGCGGGTTCTCCCATTTCCTCTTTTGTGTCTCGGGTGCCGGGTCCTCATTGGCGTAGTCGTCGTAGACGATTCCGCTCAGATTCACTACCGACTCGAAGGTCGAGGGTAGGTTAGCTTTTACATGAACACGGACCCGCTGTGGCAGCCCCTTAACATAGTACTTAATCATTCGTTCTTCTGTCTCCACCAGGTGGGGTACCAGTTGAGCTAGCTCATTGAACCTAGAAGTATACTCACGGTGCGTCTTGCTGCCAGCCTTGAAGTTCAGGAATTCGTTTTCAACTCGATCAATTTCATTCTGGGGGCAGAACTTTTGGATTATTAGCTTCTTCAGGTCTTCCCATGTCATTCTGGCAAGAGCGTTTGGCGACTTTGTCCTCTGAATGTTCCTCCACCAACTTAGTGCCTCATTGGTGAAAGAATGAGCAACATACTTAACATCCTGGTCCGGGCGACACTCGCTGATGTTGATTACAGCATTCATCCTCTCAATCCATTCGAACGTAGCCACTGAATCCTTGTTACCATCAAACTTGAGTGGGTCTCCATCCTTGAAACCTTTGTAAGTACACCCACGATTGCTTGATGCCACTTTTACTTCATCCCCGTCACTGTCATAAATTTTCTCTTCATCGTTCCCTTCATCCTCTTCTTTACTTTTCTTTAGTGCCTCAGATAGTAGGTCAGGCAATATGTTCTTCAGAGTAAGTACAACCTCGCGGGCAATAGCTTCCCTAACCTCGGGTTCCAACTGTAGAGGCCCTTGATTGCCGTCCCCAGTTGGGGTTACATTAGTTTCGTGCACACTCTCAGTGTGTTCTGCGTGCACACTCTCTTCCTCTTTACTTCTTCGATTCAATGGAGGTCTACCCACTCGGCCAGTGCGACCGCCTCGGCGTCCAGTTCTTCCTCCTCCAGCCATAGTTCCTAGTTTCCTGATGGTCATAAAGGGAATACATCAATGTCATTCTCTCAGATCATAGTCTTAGAACAGTACGAACAAGGTAAATTTTTAATTACAGTGACCGGTTTGTGATTAGAAATTTACATTGTCTTCCGGGTTCCAAACTCTTCAAATTGGTCGTGACATTGACATCTATTGGTTCTAGGTTTGAGTATCTATTCTTATCCAAGTGTATTAACCTTAGTACTTACTTACCGTGCTGGCGTTGGCTACCCAGAATGACATCCGTGCGTTGGTCCCATAATCAGCTTGAGTCCAGACATTTAGGGATGTCTGAATCTCTCAAACTATTGCTCTGATACCAACTTGTAAGGCCCTCTTTCCGGGTAACCTCACTTGTTGGATTTACTCATAAACATAGTCATTAATTACTGAACTTTTAATTAAAAACATTCAAAAACAGCGAAAACATTCAACATTTGAGTACATTACATCGGAAGTCTTAACATTCAAAACATTAACCATTGTCTAAACAAAACATAAGGTGGGATGTCAGTCACATGCCGGGCAGCCTTCACGCCTTCGCACGACCCTTTCCTTTGATACCTGAAATGTATACTAAAAGTCAGCTAACGCTGGTGAGTTCTAGTTTAAGGACAATCATACATAATACTTATCTTATCATGAATATTTTATATATATGTGTACATAACATACATAATTCTCGTACTTTTACATATTCTTTACTTTACTGTTCTCACATACATTCATTTTCATGTATATACATACGTACATACATTCTTACTTTTGGGGGGAGAACAGTTATTGGCCATAATCTTAAGGGAGATCAACCCATCATACTTGTCGCGAATGTCACAAAGACATCGCAGTGAGAACTACCGTCGTAGCCCTTTTCATTAACCGTCCGGCTCTAGAAAACGGTCCGTCGAAACTTAAATCCGTCCGGCAACCTTTGTCCGTCCGCTCTTAACCGTCCTACCGTCGTAGTCCGTCCTTTTATCCGTTTGCCCTAAGGCATCCATTTCCCACGCGAACTATTGTTTATGCAACCATTATACTATTTTAGCATTTGCTTCGACCGTCCGTTAATGCCTTTTGTACATCCTACTTGCGAAGGAACGTATCATTCCCGGTTACAAAATAGTCGCATGGTCGTCCGTCTACAGAAGTAGCCGTTGTCATAGAAGGGTTCATAACGTTTACATACATTCATAACATGCAATATATATATAATATAAAGCAGGATTTCATTCATTTACGTTATGTCCTTCTTTCATTCATTCTTTATAATCATACGCTTCATTCTTTATTCATAATTCATTTTCATATATATAAGTATTTATATATATATATATATACGTATGATCACATTGACATTTATAGCATTTATTCATTTAGTGTATACACTTCAGCCCCAAAATATTTAAAATGATTTGCACATAACATAGAAGGGGGCACATAGAACTCACCTGATAAGCTTCTCTAGGTTGTCCTAAACAAAGTCCAACAACGTCACTTCTGATCTGAATTGAGTAGTTAAATACACATCAGACCTAATCTCGACTCTAACGGTTTAATCATTCTAAACATACTGACTTTACTTAACCATTCTGATGCCTACGCACTTAGCAAGTGCGCAGGGCCTTGGTCATGCGTACTTGACAAGTACGCAGACTTTACTTCATGCGCACTTGGTAAGTACGCAGACTTTACTTCATGCGTACTTGGTAAGTACGCAGACTTTACTTCATGCGTGCTTGATAAGTACGCAGAACCCTTCTTCCTGCGTACTTAATAAGTACGCAGAAAATTTTATGCGATTCTATGCGTAAAAATCCCATCTTTATGTGATAAACCCATATAAACCCTAAAACCCATTTCTTGACTAAAAGCTTAGATTCGAGCATGGTGGTTACCTGTTTTCGTCTTCTCTTCATTGCTAAACGTTCCTGTGATGGAGAGTGATGATTCCCGAGCTTTTGCGCCGTTTCCTTTGCTTTCTCTCTCTAGACTCGGTTCTCTCTCTCTACAATCTTATGAAAATGGTGAAAGTGGAGGAAGGTTGTGGTGTTGTAGCTGAGTTGAGGCCTCCCCCTTGCCCACGGCCCATGGGCCGACCCTGGGCTAATCCCGCAGGTTTTCTTTTTACCTTGTTTTGTTAGTCTTGACCGTTCTCTTGTTTATTTGAGTTTATTAAATTTCGGGATGTTACAGTTATCCCCGTCGGGATACTCGTCCTAAGCTCAGCTCCACGCTTGTTACAGGGCCCCACCGCTAAACATAGCGAAACACTCGTCATCTATGATGACTACCCAGCCACCACACGGTGACTATATCATCTACCATACGGTGACTTACACATCACACGTACAATGATGACCCCGAAGGACTCCGTTATCCACATCACTATTAGCCGTATACACGAACAACAATGCAAGCACACAAAGTAACATATATATACATGTGACACTACCTGGACATGTACTACGACTCACCACCATTTACGGACACTTACGTGTGTAATCTAAAGCTTACTTAGACGTATCCTCATAACGTCAAGACACCTTACCCAACTCTTTCTGAATAGGAAGTTATACGACACACACACCATACTGACTTCTAGCCCATACATACTATGGACACCACATAGACTCATGCAAACATGATACCCGTCGTGTCACGAGGACAACGAAACAAGACACACAACATCAAGCACACGACGCATGACAGCATACTAGCACCCACTTGACTTGTTAATGAACCACGTACGGGTTCACATGCTAACTCTCCTTATATAACCATCACAGGTTTAACTAAATTCCTGACTCACCCCGACTAACTCATAAGATGATACACACAGATCATCACTACTCTTGTTCTCCCATCCTAGAGATCCCATAATGACTCTTAGCTCATTATTACATAATGGTCTCATAAAACACTTCAAGTTTAAATCATAACTCGTAATATGTTCGTTTAATAAAACATGCGAGTATGTACGATAGCCCCAAAACAGTAAAACGTTTAAAAAAGGGGATTAGAAACTCACAAGTTATGTTGAGTCTCCGTCCTTGCTCTGCAACTCGTCCGTCCACGCTCGAATCCCAACCCTGACAAACGCGTGATCACACGATCAGAATATGTTCTAAACATACGTTACATAGCGTGTAAATAGATAAACTCTAACACTCGGTCTTGACTACTCGCTATTCCAGCTTCCCAAATTCCTCCTTACTAGTACACGCGATCAGGGTACTCCTTAACCTACTCAGAAACTGAACGCCCAATACCGGGTTCCCATGCATGAAAGTACATGTGCATGCATACGCATGCAAAACCCTAATCGGGTGCAAAACCGACTCCACCCTCTCCCTCGTCATTCCCGTGAACCCCCACCATCGGTTTCACCACCGTGTACCTCTCGCCGTGTTCCACTGTCATGATCCGTCCTTAACACCTTCGTCTTCCTCATCGGCCTTGTTAGTCCGATCACCACCGTACGTTACCATCGTGCACCTCGGTTTCCCCCGCCTCATGCCGCCAAAGCGCTACCACGGCTGCTGCCATCTCCGTTCCCGTGATTCCCGTCACTTCTGCCATCCTAGTAGGGCCGCACCGTAGCCGAGTAACACATTCCAGCCGTCCTCCGCTTTGTGCCACCACAACTCACCACTGCTGTCATCACAGCCACCATCTACCTCCGTCGAGTCGTCCTCTTATCTCCCCATGACCACCACCCAGGCCGGCCACCGCCTCACCTATTCCTTTTTTAGCCGAAGACAAGCACTCAAACCCTAATCAGGTTTCATACAAACACGCAAACAAACACGTAAAAAGGTTGTACGAGGATTTACCTTTGCTAAACGTGAAGTTTCCCGTTCAAAGCTACTGCGGAACCACCATCTCCGGTGTCCCCCTCTTCCCCGCCTTCTCTACTGCCGTCATGCGCACCTAGGGTCCGAATGACCCTAGGGTTTGCCATTAGAGGGTATTTAAACCTTCCCATGTTTCGCTCGGGTCCCTCTATATTCAATTAGCGCATTTCTGTCTCGATCTACGAAATAAACGGCTACCCGGGTCCTTGTGATTTTATAAATAGCGTCACAACGTGAAAAACCCTCGTCACTATCTTATTTATAATTGGCTCGGGTCACCCGTTAGCTCAAATAATCCTTACGTGGATTTTCGAGATGTTACACTCAACCCATGGCAAAAGAAGATGAATTTAAATTCTCGTTTGATTTAAATGTTCCTGGAGATAACTATGAAAAAGATAGTTACTTTCCTTGTCATTCTGAGCCAAATAATGACACGTTTTCTTCTTATCCTAGTGAGACAACTTTTTATTCAAATCCGAGAAGTAATTTGTTTCCTATTAGTGAGGCACTAGAGCCATCACCGGATCGCAGTGTGCAGCCAAAACCCGAGCCTTTACCAGATTTTATTCCAGACCCAACACCAAAAAATTCTGTTGTTAAAACTGGTAAATCAATTAATAATTTTTTTGAAGGTATGTGTTTTAGAGATAAAGAACATTTAAAGCTGGAGCTAGGGAAAATGTGTGTTTTCGATTTCAAGGTTAATATATCTAAAAAGAATAGGTATGAAGCATCATGTCCTACGCCTGATTGTGAGTGGCGTATTAGGGCATACAGTTATGGTGAATCTGGTGCGTTTCATGTTAGATATTTTAATAACCAGCACACGTGTTCATGGACATAGACGTACCCTCATATCCGTAAAGCAAATAAAAAGGTAATCGGTGATTTGATAAAAGATCAACTTAAGGACCCCAGACGTGTCTACAGGGGAAAAGACATAATGAAAGATATTAATTCAAGGTTTCCTATCAAAATTACATACCACCAAGGTTGGCGAGGAAAGGAATGTGCATTGAAGATGTTGAGGGGAAATTCTAATGATTCATTTTCTGAACTTCCAGCTTATTTTCATAATCTGAAGAGGGCCAACCCTAGAACTGTCACTGATATTCTAACAGACAAGTTGAGTTGTTTTGAAATGTGTTTTGTTGCTATTGGTGTTGCGGTTAGTATGTTATTGTGTTTTAATGTTTATTAAAAAATAAAGTTTTTTATTTGTTTCTGACGCCGTTGTTTATATTACAGATAGAAAGTTTTAGGCGTTATCTTCGACCGGTAATTATTATTGACGGCGCACATCTCAAAGATGGTTTTAAAGGCACAATGTTTTTAGCTGTAGCCATGGACGGGAATAATCAGATCCTGCATGTTGCCTATGGTGTTGGAAAATCAGAGAGTGGTGGTTGTTGGACATGGTTTTTAACAAAGCTGAAAGAATGTATTGGTGAAAATCCAGAATTGGTGATCATATCTGATAGGGAAGCTTCAATTGACTTGGCTATTAGAGCCGTTTTTCAATACGCACATCATGGGCTTTGTTGTCTCCATTTAATGATGAACATGCGATTAAAATCTTTGGCGAAAAAACACGATCACCTTTGGTGGAAGACATGCAAAGCCTTTACGGTGTCTAATTTTGAAGACAATTTCAATGCCCTTTGTGAAGTAGTTCCTACTGTCCGCGATACTTTACTCGGTGTTGGTTTGCATAAATAGGCACAGACACATTTTGTTGGTCAACGTTATGGCATTATGACATCCAATAGTGCTGAGTCTATTAACGCGTTATCACACAATGCTCGACGGATGCCTATTACCAAACTAATAGAATTCTTTCGTGAGTCAGTCCAACAATAGTATTTCATAGGGGTGCAAACGAGCCGAGCCGAGCCCGAGCTTGACTAGGCTCGAGCTCGGCTCGTTTAACTTACTGTGAGCTCGAGCTCGGCTCGATTCGAGCTCTAATTTTGAAGCTCGAGCTCGGCTCGTTGGTAGCTTTACAAGCTCGAGCTCGGCTCGGGCTCGGCTCGTTTATTATATATTAATTAATTTATATATATTTATAATTATTTTTATATAAATTTTATTATAGTTTTTATATATAACATAATACATATTATTTAATTATATTTATCTTAATTTTATATATACTAATTATTATTATTATTTTATAAATATATATTAAATATATTAAAAACATTATATAAATAAAAGGCTCGTTAAGGCTCGCGAGCCGGCTCGAGCTCGATAAGTGAAGCTCGGGCTCGGGCTCGTTTAATAAACAAGCTTATTCTTAGGCTCGAGCTCGTTTAAGCTCGGCTCGTTTCGAGCTTTTTAACGAGCCGATCTCGAGTAGTTCGCGAGCAGCTCGGCTCGTTTGCACCCCTAGTATTTCAACAGACGACACCAAGCAGGTTCAAGTTTGTAAATAATTTTATACTATTATAGATGAATTTGTAGTTACTAATATATTTTGTACTTGCAGCTAAAAATACACATGATCTTACCGTTTGAACGAAAGATAAGGTTGCAAAAAGAATCTCAAAATGTGTGACAAGGACAGTGCATGGAATAGACGGTTACAAATTTGAAGTTGCATCCCCGTCAAGGAGAGATTTTGTGGATTTGCTTAATCTAACGTGTAGTTGTCGACAATGGCAACTGTCTGGTTTACCATGCGGTCACGTGATATCTGTTTCTAAGTACTTAAAGCAAACTAATTATAGCACTTGGGCGATGCATTGGTTTACAAATGAAGTATATAGAAGGACATACGAAGGAATTATATATCCCCTTCCTGAAGTAGCAGAATGGGAGCGACCCGATAACCTTATTATTGTCAAGCCACCACACATGGATAAAAGACAAGCCGGACGTCCTCGTGCAAATAATCGTATTCCATCCCAAGGAGAGGAAATAACACCGTTGTTCTGTGGCAGGTGTCACACAAGAGGTCATTCTCGAGACAATTGTAAAACCCCGGTAGCGTCTCAAATGTCAAGCAAATCCAAACACAAAGAAGAACCAGTTAATCAGACTGAGCCTACCAATGTCGAAGAAGAAAATTTCCGTCGGTATATGTACGAGTCAACCACATAACAGTTCGATTATGATTTGAATGATGAGTAGTGGAACTTTAATATTTTAGTTGCTTGTTGTCTTTAATGTTATCCATTTAACCTGTATTGTTTTATTGTTTAGACATTTAAGGTTTATTGTTGTCTAATGAATGTTGTGTTTATTAAAAAATAATAAGTCTACCAGGCTTAGGAAATGTTATTAGTAGGCTAAAAACAAAATAGGCTGACTTATAAGATATTGCAGGCTATGATAACAAATATATCATATGAAAGTAACATAAATGGCAGGCAAAGTTATCATATATTGCATGCTAAGATAAAAGTCACCACCAAACATTGTTTACCCATACTATACAAAACTTTAACATCATAACCAAACATTCACTACCCAAACGTTGTCAACCAAGGATTGTTTAACAAACATTGTCTAACATGAACCCAACATTGTTTAACACCAAATGATCAATCATCAAGTAGATGATCATAACAGATTTTAGCGAAACGATGTCGAAAATGGATCGCTGTCAACTCCGGGTCTGAATTAAAGTTAACCCATGCTCCTTTTCCAATCATGGCTGATTAAAATTTATATTTGTCGTTACACATGATAAAATCCACTTAAAGGAGTATCAAGGGTATTCTGGGAGAATGTTACAAAATATCGGCGATTCATGGCTGATAAAATTTATATTTGTCGTTGTTTACCGACACCTACTGACACGTAGAGTGATATTGTAACTTTTTTTATGTGTTTTGTTTTATTGAAATATTGTTATTTTTAATGAAATCTTGTTATTTTTAAGGAAATCTTGTTATTTTTAATGATATCTTGTTATTTATAATTGTTAGTTTGTTATAATTTTGTCAATTATAAAATAAATTACATTACGTGACAATTAACTAAAAATTAAAACTTACAAAAAAAAAAAAAAATACATGACCATAACATAAAAATAAAAATTTTAATAAACTAAAAATTAAAAATTACATAACCTATAACCTAAAAACATACATAAACTAAAATTATAAATTAAAGACGCTCGAAAGAATCAAAGGAGTTATCCTAATGCCACGAGCGCTCGTCTTCCCATGGATCAAAATAACTGGGACGCTCGTCCTCGGTGAGGTATTCCTCCTCGTCTTCAGACTTAGGAACGTACTCCTCTCCGGGGTCAGTGAGGTAACCCTCCTCAGAGTTAGGGAGATGCCCCTCATTTGAATCAGGGACATATTCATCTCCAGGGTCAGTGACGTACCCCTCTTCTGAATCGGGGACGTACCCCTCGTCTGAATCAGGGACACAGTTGTCCCCAATTTGGAGTTGGCCAAAAACCTGTTCAAATGCCCAATTCCACTCTTCATCCGTCCAGATCAAAGGTTCATCAAGTTCATCAGCTGGTCGAGAAGGGTTGGCAGGCTGTACAGGTTGAACAGGTTCATCAACCGGTCGAGAAGGGTTTTCTGGAAATGGATATCCTCCACGCATATTTTATAAGTTAAAGGTTGGAGTGAAAAATGAAAGTTGAAAAGTGAAAATGAAGGTTGAAATGATAAGATTCAGATTTATAAAACTTGAAAAAGGCTCAAAATACCACTTCAGCCGGCTAACCAGTGTATTAACCCATTCGGCGTCGGCTGAACCAAGCCAAGCCGCCTAAAACAAGCCAAACCGGAGTCAAGCCGGCTAAGCCAGGTAAAAAAAAATTACACGCCGGCTAAGCCTGCTGTCACACCCCAACCGACGGCGGATTATACGTCGGGGCGGACACGGTTGTTCAAAAGCACAAGGTTGACTAATAAAGTTGAGATATTTCATTAATAAATTAATGGGTTCAACATGACAAAAATAACATAAGGTTCAAGCATGAAAAGTAACAAAAGTTCAATTCTTGACCGTCTTTCTAAGTCCATGCATTCTACGTTTTCATAGATAAGCCTCACTCTTGTGCACCTGAAACATGTTAAGTAACCGTCAACTAAAAATAGTTGGTGAGATACGAAGGTTTTGACACTGTTTAACAAAAGTCTTTAAAAGTTTTACAATTCACTACGATTAATGTATCTAAGTATAAATGTGAGAATCAAGAAAGTTAAACATTGTGCACGTCAAACCTCCAACCAAGTTTAGGCATAACCCGAAGGTTACCCTTATAAGTTTCAAGTATAAATTTCAGTAACAATCACCAAGGGCTCCCCCCGAAGGGTCAATCAATCAATGTGGATTGGTCAAATACAATAGATCTATCACTGTTACTATAGGCTCGGCCAAAGTTAATGAACATGCTAGTTTTAAGTTTAATTTAAGCATGCAAGCCTCAAAGCATATAACACATAGAAGACATGTAAACATAGTTAAGTTTGAATTGTATAAGTCTACAAAGTTTGAACATGTTCCACCCCAAGTTTATAAAACAAAAACAAAACAAAAGGGGCTAAGTATACTCACTTTGAGTGGAATGTAAGAGTACTCAACAAGGATATATTGTAGTGGAACGTTTGAGGAAAGTTATCCTCACAACAAACCTAAATGACAAGTCTAACGCTTTAAGGATTTGATCATAGGATCTCTAAGACAAGAATTCAAGATTTAGATTTGACTAGGGTTCCAAACGGGAAGACGGGGATAATTGTGCTATAACGTTTAAGTGATAGTAAGTTTTAGTTAACCATGCTTTAACTAGTTTTATAAAATATAATTTGAGCAATAGATGAATAAGTATTAAGGTTAATAAATAATTATTCACAAGGTTTTAATATTTAAAATAGTAGTTATTTAAAAGAATAATTATCATGGGTTAATAATAATTACCCAAATGAATAATTCTCAATTGCAATTTTAAAAATAGGGCAGATAATTATTTAAAGACAAAGTAATAATTATCTAAAAGAGTTTGTAAATAATTGTTTTATCAAAATTTTAAAATGGTGCATTAATTAAAGTATTTATCTATTGAGTGCTCATTTTATTTAAATGACTAGAAATTATTCTAAGTAACATTTAGAAATTATTTGTAAGTCTAAATAAATAATGTATATTTATTTTCTGTTTACAAAATAAAAAAATAAGTTTTATGTTTTTAATTCTAAAACGTACAAGTTTATAAGTTTCTAATTTCTAAAATAAGGATATATGTTTTATAAATTTTTTTGATTTTATAACATTATATAAAAAAAACTTTCTGTCGAGTATATAAGTTTTATAAAAGTTTAGGGTTGTTTTATAGATTTTAAGAATTTAAAACTAATATTAAATATTACATTTTTATAGTTTTAAGTTTGGTTTTATTTGTTTAAAATATTTCTTGATAAGGAAAACAAAAATAAAAATCGATTTTGAGTTTATAAATGTTCAACATATTTTATAAAAATAAAAAGGATTTTTAAAACTAATTAGATGTGCATAAAAGAATTCGGAATCAAAACCCAGCCGGCCGAGTTCGAACACCCGACCTGCCCCGGGTCGATCCTTGCACACACACACAAACCGCTGGACCAGGGACTCATTTGTGTTATAATCCGGAGGCGGATTGTTTTAAACTCAACCCCGAACTCGCCCCCAAATCGGACGAACCCTAGATTTTCAAGCCCTAAATTCGAATCGATTTGCCCTCTGTTAATGAAATTAAACAAAGGGCTTTTGATCTATACAAGAATGCGAGTATTTTGGCCTTCGAGTTTACCTGAAATGATATCGGATTGAGGGAGATCGAGTTTGGGCTTGGCGTCGGCGGTCGTGGCTAGGAATCACGAAATGGAAGCCCGGTTGAATGAAATTGATGCTTGAGTGAGTTTCGGGATGATGCTTATGAGGTGTGGGGATCGATTTTTATAGTCAATTTGGCATTTAATGCGTGAACGGGTCGAGGGAGGTGGTTGGGCCGTTCGGAGTTAATTCACACTCCACGCAAAGCCTCGGTTGGAGATTATCATCATGGCGTCTTGGGGACGGGTCGCACGCGAGAGGCGAGCCCGAGGTTCAGTGAACCTGGACTGAAATCGCGATTTTTGCGTGAAAAGCGGAAAAGTCGAGGCTGCGGGGATTCGAACTCATGACCGGATTCTGGGCAAGTGGGTTTGGGTGAATGACACAACAGGTCCCCACAGTTTCAACTATTTTACATTTCATGTTTAAACTCTTTTTTTTGTTAAAGGTAAGTTTCAGAAAGGCGGTTTTAGCCCATAGACTTTATAAAGGATTTTTATAAAAATCAAATGAGTTTAACCCTTTTTTTTCTCTAAGTTTGAAATATTTTATAGTCTTTACACTTTAAAATTTTTAAGTATTCATATTTGTAAATTTAATATTTACACATATTTCCGTATTTTAGTCTTATATTTATTTAAGAATTGGATTTTTAATTAAAAACCAAACGATACGTTTATTTATCTTTGGAATAGAAAGGTTACATCGGGAAATGGAAATCTAAATACGAAAATGATACGTTGGAAAAACACTGGATATTACAGTCTCCCCTACTTTAGGAAATTTCGTCCCGAAATTTAAGAGGAGAGTCCAGAGAAAAGGTGCGGGTACTTGACTTTCATCTGGTCTTCACGTTCCCAAGTAAATTCGGGGCCACGTTTAGACTCCCAACGCACTTTGACTATAGGAATACGACAACTGCTTGACTTCACGATCCATGATCTCCACGGGTTTCTCTACAAAGTGCATAGTGTCGTCAATGCGTACTTCGTCGAGAGGTATGTGAAGGTTCTCATCGGCAAGACATTTCTTGAAGTTAGAGATGTGGAAAGTTGGATGAACGTTGCTAAGGCTTTCGGGTAGTTCAAGTTTGTAGGCCACCTTTCCGATCCTTTCGAGAATTTTAAAAGGGCCCACAAAACGAGGAGCTAGCTTTCCTTTCTTTCCGAAACGAACTACTCCTTTCCAAGGTGATACTTTGAGGAGTACAAGATCACCGACTTGGAATTCTAGCGGCTTTCGACGCTTGTCGGCATAACTCTTTTGTCGACTTCTAGCTGCTAGGAGATTATCACGAATACGATGAACTTTGTCGAATGTTTCTTGAATGAGTTCAGGTCCGGTGATTTGTGATTCACCAATCTCGTTCCAACAAACAGGGGAACGACATTTACGACCATAAAGAGCTTCAAAGGGTGCCATGTTGATGCTTGTGTGGTAACTATTATTGTAAGAGAATTCAATCAACGGTAGGTGCGAATCCCAATTACCACCGAAGTCAATGAAGCATGCCCTAAGCATGTCCTCCAAAGTCTGTATGGTTCTTTTGGATTGACCATCGGTTTGAGGATGGTATGCTGTGCTGAGATTTAATTGTGTACCAAGAGCAGGTTGTAAGGATTGCCAGAAACGGGAAGTGAAACGACTGTCACGATCAGAGATAATGTTAAGAGGCACACCGTGGCGACTAACTATTTCATTAACGTATATCCGAGCCAATTTTTCGACTCCGTAATCCTCATGAATAGGCAAGAAATGTGCGGACTTAGTTAGTCGGTCCACGATCACCCAAATGCTATCATGACCATGAGTGGTACGGGGTAGCTTGGTAATGAAATCCATCGCTATACACTCCCATTTCCACACGGTAATCTCTGGTTGTTCTAGAAGGCCAGACGGACGTTGGTGCTCGGCTTTAACCTTGGAGCAAGTGAGACACTTCGCTACGTATAACGCAATGTCTTTCTTCATACCGGGCCACCAGTATTGGTGACGAAGATCCTTGTGCATTTTGTCTGCACCAGGATGGACCGAATAGTGGGTTTTATGAGCTTCGTTCATAATGATAGTACGAAGGTCATCACGATCAGGAATCCAGATACGGTTCAAGAAATAGAGTAAGCCGTTGGGCTTAGTCTCTAATCGGAGCTCAGCTCCGCACGCCATTTCTTCGTACATCTTCCCTTCGGTGACCGAAAGGTGTTGTGCTTCGAGGATGCGGATTTGGATATCGTTTTGAACTCTCACACAATGTAACATGGTGTGTTCCTTCCGACTCAAGGCATCGGCTACAACATTCGCCTTTCCAGGATGATAACGAATGTCGCAGTCGTAGTCGTTAAGTAGTTCTACCCAACGACGTTGCCTCATGTTGAGTTCCTTCTGATTAAAAATGTGTTGAAGGCTTTTGTGGTCTGTGAAAACCACACACTTTGTACCATAGAGGTAGTGTCGCCAGATCTTGAGAGCGAAGACAACTGCACCTAACTCGAGGTCATGCGTCGTGTAATTCTTTTCATGAATTTTGAGTTGCCTTGACGCGTAAGCAATAACCTTGCCTCGTTGCATAAGGACACAACCGAGACCTTGGTTGGATGCATCACAGTAAACCACGAAATCATCATTACCCTCGGGAAGGGTCAAGATTGGAGCGTCACAAAGCTTTTGCTTGAGAGTCTGAAAGGCTTCTTCTTGTTTTGGTCCCCACTCGTAAGGCTTTCCTTTATGGGTTAAGGCTGTGAGGGGCACCGCAACTTTCGAGAAGTTAGAAATGAATCGTCAGTAGTAGCCAGCTAGGCCTAGGAATGAACGGACCTCAGTAGGGGTCTTTGGAGCTTTCCAGTTTTTCACTACTTCTATCTTTGTAGGATCTACATGAATCCCTTTCTCATTGACTATATGACCCAAGAATTGGACTTCATTTAGCCAAAACTCACACTTGGAAAATTTGGCGAACAAGGTCTCCTTCTTTAAGAGGTCTAACACCAACCGTAGGTGTTCCTCGTGATCCTTTTTAGTTTTTGAGTAGATTAAGATGTCGTCGATGAAAACAATTACGAATTTGTCCAGGTACGGCCTATACACACGGTTCATTAAGTCCATGAATACCGCGGGTGCATTAGTTAAGCCGAAAGGCATAACCATGAATTCATAGTGGCCATATCTTATACGAAAGGCTGTTTTTGGAATATCCTCCTCAAGGACACGAAGTTGATGGTAGCCAGAACGGAGGTCGATTTTGGAAAAGCATGCAGAACCTTGGAGTTGATCAAAAAGGTCATCAATTCTGGGTAATGGGTAACGATTTTTGACGGTAAGCTTATTAAGCTCATGATAATCGATGCACATACGAAATGATCCATCCTTCTTCTTGACGAACAGGACAGGTGCTCCCCAAGGGGAGACGCTAGGACGAATGAACCCTTTTTCGGAAAGCTCTTGAAGTTGGCTTGCTAGCTCTTGCATTTCCGAAGGTGTAAGGAGATATGGTGATTTTGCTACAGGATTTGCTCCTGGGATGAGGTCGATCCTGAATTCAACTTGTCGTATGGGAGGAAGGCCTGGTAAGTCTTCGGGAAACACTTCGGGAAACTCACGGATGACAGGGATGTCTTGAATGTTCTTTCCCTTCCCTTTCTTTTCCACGACGTTAGCTAGAAATGCCACGTAATTCTTCCGTAGATAATTACGGGCTGTGGTACAAGACATGAGTTTTAGACCGCTGGATGGTTTTTCACCATAGATTTGCAACGTGCTTCAGGATGGTAAGGGAATACGGATGCATTTTTCAAAGCATATGATTTCTGCATGATGTTCGGCTAACCAATCCATGCCTATTATTACGTCGAAGCTTCCAAGACGCATCGGGATGAGATTAATTGGAAAGTCGTGATCGTTGAGGTTAAGGACGCAGTCACGGATAACCGAGTCAATAGTTACAGGATTTCCATCAGCTACTTCTACCGTAATGGATTTTTCTAATTTAGAACGGTCTTTGGCAAGCAATAACTCAAATTCCAAAGAAACGAAACTCTTATCGGCACCAGTATCAAATAAAACGGAAGCATAATGTTGATTTACTAGAAACGTACCGTTGACTACTTCTGCGTTGGCTTGGGCTTCATTAGAGTTGATGTTAAAGGCACGTCCCCGTGCTCCCGGGTTTGGGTTTGGATTTGCGAGCCTTGGGCACTGGTTACGGAAGTGGGTTGGGTCACAACATCCAAAACATGCTCGGCCATTTGCCAAAACTGGTAGTGCCGGGACGTTGGGACAATTTCTCTGAGCCATTGGAGGTTTGTTGGCGAAGCAAGTAGTAGACAAATGTCCATAACGGCCACAAAGGGTGCACAATCGGCATGGCAAAGTGGTCGGATGATGGAACTTGCAGGTGTTACATTGGGGATGTGCTCCCCCATAGGGTTTCTTAACAAGAGCAACTTGTGCCAAAGGCGCTGCCGGTGTGACTACCGCATAGTTCCTGGCCTTTCGCTTTTTATTGAATGAGGGTTCAGTCTTAACCGTCTTGAGAGGCTCGGGAGTAGAGGTATCAACGGGCTTCTTGGAGCCCTTTTTGAATAGGGTTCCAGCCTTTACGTGATTATCCGTCAAGGTAGCAGAGAGGTGGATAGCGTCTTCCAGTGTGGCAGGGTTCCGACCCCACACCGTGTCCTGAATCTTCATCGGTAGCCCACCGATATACTTTTCGATACCTCGAGACAGAGGGGTAACCATGTGTGGCACTAGCAGACTCAGTTCATGGAAACGGGTTGTATACACCAGATTCTCTCCACTGTCCTGGGCAAGAACCCAGCCTCGAGTTTCTTCATTTCATTTCTCGGGCAAAATTCTTCGATCATTAGCTCCTTGAATTCTTCCCAGGTCAGTGACATAGCAGCGTCAACACCTCTATTTCGTTTTTCTCCGTTCCACCAGGTTAATGCCCTCTTCTGTAGAACACTTGATGCATGAAGAACTCTGAGGTTATCCGGGCAGTCACTATTCAGAAATGTGCTCTCCATGCTTTCAAACCATTGGAGGAGGCTAGTGGCTCCCTCAGTCCCAAAGAATTTGGCGGGATTGCAAGAGTTGAAATGCTTGAAAGTGCACGGAGGGTTTGAACCTGACTGGAGAGATCCAGAGTTAGCACTATTGTTGGCCGCTGCTTGGTTTAGTTCAGTGACTAGGGTAGGTAGGACCTTAGCCATCTGCTGAGCAATGAGTGTTGCCATGACTCTGCTTCGGCTGCGACGGGGAGGCATACTATAAAATGAAAAAGTTTGGACGTAAGAATAATAGGGTAAGGATCATATGATGAGTTTGGAAGATATTAGACGAGAGATGAAAGAGTCGGAAGAGACACGGAGAAAACGGGGCAAAATACAGATCCAGCGTAAGCCTACGCCACCAGCGTAAGCTTACGCCCCATCAGCGTAGGCCTACGCCTGAGTGTTTTCTTCATAGCAGCCTTCAGGCCCCCAGCGTAAGCCTACGCCACCCCAGTGTAAGCTTACGCTGGGTACGTTTCAGACGCGGAACTTCGGGAAAACAGCCGATTTTGAGGTTTATTTGGGGGTTTCCTCCCCAAATTCGAATGCAACTTTTGCTACACACTCCTAGGGCGATTTTGGGAGGATTCTAACATCCACTTGAAGATTGAAGATGATCCCCATCACCATGAGCGGGTGATTCACTTGTGGCTTCCTCCAGGCTGACGGTTCTTATAGGTTTCATGTTTTGATTCAGTTTATTTATGTTTTTTGGATCTATTTAGTTTCTGACAATAACTGAGTAGATTGATGTATTAGTTATTTTAAACAATTTATTTGAGTGCTTTGAGTTTGTTTGCTTTACGATCTTGTTCGGTTGATGACAAAACCTAGTAGCAAGGTTGGGTGACTAAAGGGGGCAACTTGGCATTCATAAATTGGGTGATTGGATTATATTGGTTTGTGACGGAACTAATCGTATAGGTTGCTGACAACAGCCTGTCTTCAATTACTATTTTAACTGATTTTCCAACACTATGTCTATGTGGTGTCCAGTTAAATAACTGAGTTTTACATAAACCTAGAATCTGAAGTTTGGGGGAGGTTACATCTTTATTTGATCTGTGTGTTTTCCTTCTAATTATCAAACTAAGCAATTTCACTAACCACTGATTCCTCGTGGATACGATACTCTTCTTACCCTTACTAGTTAAGTGTTTAAGGATTGTTTTGACCGACATAACGACATCGATCAAAATGGCGCCGTTGCCGGGGAATCGGTGCGCTTAGTTCTATTGCTTTAGTTTATTGTCTTTTGTTGATTTTAATTCTTATCAAAACCCCAAAAAGATTTTCTTTACTTCTGTTTTTATTATTTGTTTATTTTGTTTATTTCTTCGATCAGAACTACTTGGGTGTGCCACTTGTGCAGGTCGGCATGGACAGGAATTATCATGATGACCAGTATTACTATGAGCCATGCAGTAACTGTGGCATCACTGGCCACTGGGCACAAGATTGCCCAAGATACAATCAATGTGGTGGTGGTCCTGAGTACCCAAACTATCAGGAGAATTATAATCAAGACTACCACCCGAGCGGACCACCTGAACAAGACAACTATCAATCTGAACTGGAGGTCATCCGGTCAGATATGAAGGAGATGGCCAAAGTGGTACAAGCAGTGGTGCAGCAACAGGAGAGCCAGGCAAAAGCTCATCAAGCTTTGATAGATCTTGTTTCCCACTTAGCTGGGGTAGTTGCAAGCATCATCAAAGAAGTAGGTAAGCCTTGCAGTGCACATCAATCCTCAGATTCTCAAACCACAAACAGTGCACACCTAAATGATGTAAGTCTTCAACCCTCATCCGATTTTTCTGATGTTGAACATACTCCACCACTGGTAGTAGAGAAAGTGGTGGAGTACAGTGAGTCTGAATCTGATCATAATCAGGATTTAATTTCACAAAATAATCTGAAAAATAAAAATGTGAATAAATCTCTGAAAATTCCATTCCCTTCGGCTTTGCTCCCACCAGTGTTCCCACCAGTGTTAAGTGAACGGGATCCAACACAAGATGAAAGATGGGAGAAATTTGAAAATCATAATATTAATCTACCATTTTTGAAAGAACTTAAAGAAAATCCTGATAGTGTTGAGTGCTTGAAAGGTTTGATTACCCGTAAACGACGGCACAAATGTCCCGAACAGGTAAAGCTAAGTGTTAGTGTGAATGCTGTGTTTACGGGTACCTTTCCCCCAAAACTCCAAGATCCAGGGACACCTATTATTTCTATACATATAGGTGAAATTAAATTGGATAGAGCATTGCTGGATCTTGGAGCATCTGTGAGTATAATTCCAGGGAGTCTGTATGATCAGCACGATTTTGGTCCATTACAGAGAGTTAACACCACCGTGGTGTTGGCTGATCAGACTCCTGCACATCCTCGGAGGATTGTAAAGGATGTGATTGTGAAGGTAGGAGAGTTTTATTACCCAGTGGATTTCTTGGTGTTGGATTGTGTCAAGAACACAGAGCCAACTATTATTTTGGGTAGACCGTTCTTAGCCACTGCTCAGGCAAATATTAACTGTGCTGAGGGAACGGTAAGGATGAGGTTTGGGGCTCAGAAAATGAGTCTTAAAATATTTTCAAACTTGCAAACCCCGAAAGCTAACAAATGTGGATCACCTGAAAAGGTGAATCACACAGTCGAGAATGCTTGTGTTGTGTTTGACAGGTCAGCTGAGATGAAGAATGGTGAGACTCCAGACAATGGGAAGAAGAAGGTCAGAAAGAGAAGGCGGAAAGGGAAGAAACCGCGAGTTCATGATGTAGATCAAGAACTCTTTTCTCTGTTTATGAAGGCTTGGAGAAAAGTGGATGATGAGAGGAATTTAAGTGTGGGGAAGGAGGACTGCAAGCATCCTACCCGACCACCATGACCGAAGTAAGGTATACTGCGTCGGGCTGAGGACGTTAAACTTAGCACTCTTAGGAGGTAGCCTAAGGTATGTTTTACATTCATGTCTAGTTAAATGAACTTTGCGGGTGTGTTCAATAGAAACCCTCACGAGACTCAACTCGTCCACTCGGGCTACCGAGGGGTTTAAAAGGCTTGATGCATATGCTAAATGCATCCGTGATTCCTACGAAAGTGAGTTAGGAAATTATTTCTTTGTTTTGTGTGTGAGCCGGCCAAGTGTGGGGAATTTTCATGGGTTGTCAAGTGAGTGTGCGTGTCTTCAAATGAATGCTAGCCCGTTTGTAGAGTTTTAGAGGTGTGTGTTTTTTTTTTGTTTATATCGAGTCAGTTTTATGTTGTTATACATTGAGTCAGTTTGATGTTTTTGGGTTTGTTTCGAGTTTAATTTTTCCATCGTCTCTCATCCTACATTGGGGGCAATGTAGAGTTTAAGTGTGGGGATGGGAGACTGAGTTTGTATAGAAAAAATATATATATATAAAAATTGAAAAATCCATAAAAATTTAAAAATTTTCAAAAATGTCCTTGGATCAGAATTTTTGTAACTAAATGGAAAATGATAGATATAATTGGAAACTTTGCTTGTGTGATTACATTGAATAATAAATAGAAAACGTGTTTGATTTGTAATGTTTTGGTAGGCCCAACCGATCTAAAGAGCTTAAATATCCTGATATTGTATCTAGGGTTAATTGACAATTAATTCAGGATGTCTTGTGGGTTCTTATCTTAGGGGCTTCGGCAAGGTTGAAACTGTCATCATAGGGTGATAGGTACCACTATAAGCAAAAATTTATAAGTTTTTAAAATTACTTGGCACACCACTTTCTTTTTATGAAAATAAATCCAAAAATTGGTGACGCCCGCAATCCATAATCCATCTTGCATGAGCTTAATTAAACAAAATTGAGAGCTTGAGTTTAGCCTACGTGTTTCCCTTCGGGATGGTGACTTGAAGGATACACCCATGGGCGGGACTTAAGTGATCAATATTGGATGACTAAGTTAGGAGTACGTGTTTCCCTTCGGGATGGTGACTTGAAGGATACACCCATGCTCCGAAGCTTATATACTTCATGGCTTAAGAACTGCAGCCTACGTGTCATATATCATGTTCCAGCGTGATTGAAACACCACTGGGTTAGGTTCATTCATAAAATAATAATAAAAACTCAAAAACATGCATCCATCGATCCATAATCCCATAATTTTCAAAAACTCGTAAATTAGTGTTTATAGTTGTGGGAAATCTATAAGGTTTAACCCGTGCCTAAACATGACTTTGAGATGGGATTAGACTAAGTTGTAGCTTCCTGAATGTGAGACCCATAGAGAAACTGTTTCTTGGTAATAAATAGGATAGTAGATCACAGAATCGGGGGCTCAATAGATCGTTGGTTGGGTTTAGTCGGATAGAAATACCAATTGTTACAGTCAATGCGTGATTATGTTTTAATTGTATGAGACTATGAGAGCATGTTTCAATTATGATTCCATTGCATAATTCTTTTTCGGGACGCAAAAGAGTAAATGTGGGGATATGATAAGTAGCCAAAGTTTCATGTATTAAAAGGTGCAATATGTTATAATTATGCAAATTAATATGTGGAATACAAAGGTTTTGTGTAACTGTGCATGTGCAGGTGTTGGACGCTTAAAGTATGAGTTTGGAAGATATTAGACGAGAGATGAAAGAGTCGGAAGAGACACGGAGAAAACGGGGAAAAATACAGATCCAGCGTAAGCCTACGCCACCAGCGTAAGCTTACGCCCCATCAGCGTAGGCCTACGCCTGAGTGTTTTCTTCATAGCAGCCTTCAGGCCCCCAGCGTAAGCCTACGCCACCCCAGCGTAAGCTTACGCTGGGTACGTTTCAGACGCGGAACTTCGGGGAAACAACAGATTTTGAGGTTTATTTGGGGGTTTCCTCCCCAAATTCGAATGTATCTTTTGCTACACACTCCTAGGGCGATTTTGGGAGGATTCTAACATCCACTTGTAGATTGAAGATGATCCCCATCACCATGAGCGGGTGATTCACTTGTGGCTTCCTCCAAGCGGACGGTTCTTATAGGTTTCATGTTTTGATTCAGTTTATTTATGTTTTTTGGATCTATTTAGTTTCTGACAATAACTGAGTAGATTGATGTATTAGTTATTTTAAACAATTTATTTGAGTGCTTTGAGTTTGTTTGCTTTACGATCTTGTTCGGTTGATGACAAAACCTAGTAGCAAGGTTGGGTGACTAAAGGGGGCAACTTGGCATTCATAAATTGGGTGATTGGATTATATTGGTTTGTGATGGAACTGATCGTATAGGTTGCTGACAACAGCCTGTCTTCAATTACTATTTTAACTGATTTTCCAACACTATGTCTATGTGGTGTCCACTTAAATAACTGAGTTTTACATAAACCTAGAATCTGAAGTTTGGGGGAGGTTACATCTTTATTTGATCTGTGTGTTTTCCTTCTAATTATCAAACTAAGAAATTTCACTAACCACTGATTCCTCGTGGATACGATACTCTTCTTACCCTTACTAGTTAAGTGTTTAAGGATTGTTTTTGACCGACATAATGACATCGATCAGCGGATTATACGTCGGGGCGGACACGGTTGTTCAAAAGCACAAGGTTGACTAATAAAGTTGAGATATTTCATTAATAAATTAAAGGGTTCAACATGACAAAAATAACATAAGGTTCAAGCATGAAAAGTAACAAAAGTTCAATTCTTGACGGTCTTTCTAAGTCCATGCATCCTACGTTTTCATAGATAAGCCTCACTCTTGTGCACCTGAAACATGTTAAGTAACCGTCAACTAAAAATAGTTGGTGAGATATGAAGGTTTTGACACTGTTTAACAAAAGTCTTTAAAAGTTTTACAATTCACTATGATTAATGTATCTAAGTATAAATGTGAGAATCAAGCAAGTTAAACATTGTGCACGTCAAACCTCCAACCAAGTTTAGGCATAACCCGAAGGTTACCCTTATAAGTTTCAAGTATAAATTTCAGTAACAATCACCAAGGGCTCCCCCCGAAGGGTCAATCAATCAAGGTGGATTGGTCAAATACAATAGATCTATTACTGTTACTATAGGCTCGGCCAAAGTTAATGAACATGCTAGTTTTAAGTTTAATTTAAGCATGCAAGCCTCAAAGCATATAACACATAAAAGACATGTAAACATAGTTAAGTTTGAATTGTATAAGTCTAAAAAGTTTGAACATGTTCCACCCCAAGTTTATAAAACAAAAACAAAACAAAAGGGGTTAAGTATACTCACCTTGAGTGGAATGTAAGAGTACTCAACAAGGATATATTGTAGTGGAACGTTTGAGGAAAGTTATCCTCACAACAAACCTAAATGACAAGTCTAATGCTTTAAGGATTTGATCATAGGATCTCTAAGACAAGAATTCAAGATTTAGATTTGACTAGGGTTCCAAACGGGAAGACGGGGATAATTGTGCTATAACGTTTAAGTGATAGTAAGTTTTAGTTAACCATACTTTAACTAGTTTTATAAAATATAATTTGAGCAATAGATGAATAAGTATTAAGGTTAATAAATAATTATTCACAAGGTTTTAATATTTAAAATAGTAGTTATTTAAAAGAATAATTATCATGGGTTAATAATAATTACCCAAATGAATAATTCCCGATAGCAATTTTAAAAATAGGGCAGATAATTATTTAAAGACAAAGTAATAATTATCTAAAAGAGTTTGTAAATAATTGTTTTATCAAAATTTTAAAATGATGCATTAATTAAAGTATTTATCTATTGAGTGCTCATTTTATTTAAATGACTAGAAATTATTCTAAGTAACATTTAGAAATTATTTGTAAGTCTAAATAAATAATGTATATTTATTTTCTGTTTACAAAATAAATAAATAAGTTTTATGTTTTTAATTCTAAAACGTACAAGTTTATAAGTTTCTAATTTCTAAAATAAGGATATATGTTTTATAAATTTTTCTGATTTTATAACATTATATAAAAAAAAACTTTCTGTCGAGTATATAAGTTTTATAAAAGTTTAGGGTTGTTTTATAGATTTTAAGAATTTAAAACTAATATTAAATATTACATTTTATAGTTTTAAGTTTGGTTTTATTTGTTTAAAATGTTTCTTGATAAGGAAAACAAAAATAAAAATCGATTTTGAGTTTATAAATGTTCAACATATTTTATAAAAATAAAAAGGATTTTTAAAACTAATTAGATGTGCATAAAAGAATTCGGAATCAAAACCCAGCCGCCCGGGTTTGAACACTTGACCTGCCCCGGGTCGATCCTTGCACACACACACAAACCGCTGGACCAGGGACTCATTTGTGTTATAATCCGGAGGCGGATTGTTTTAAACTCAACCCCGAACTCGCCCCCAAATCGGACGAACCCTAGATTTTCAAGCCCTAAATTCGAATCGATTTGCCCTCTGTTAATGAAATTAAACAGAGGGCTTTTGATCTATACAAGAATGCGAGTATTTTGGCCTTCGAGTTTACCTGAAATGATATCGGATTGAGGGAGATCGAGTTTGGGCTTGGCGTCGACGGTCGTGGCTAGGAATCACGAAATGGAAGCCCGGTTGAATGAAATTGATGCTTGAGTGAGTTTCGGGATGATGCTTATGAGGTGTGGGGATCGATTTTTATAGTCAATTTGGCATTTAATGCGCGAACGGGTCGAGGGAGGTGGTTGGGCCGTTCGGAGTTAATTCACACTCCACGCAAAGCCTCGGTTGGAGATTATCATCATGGCGTCTTGGGGACGGGTCGCACGCGAGAGGCGAGCCCGAGGTTCAGTGAACCTGGACTGAAATCGCGATTTTCGCGTGAAAAGGGGAAAAGTCGGGGCTGCGGGGATTCGAACTCATGACCGGATTCTGGGCAAGAGGGTTTGGGTGAATGACACAACAGGTCCCCACAGTTTCAACTATTTTACATTTCATGTTTAAACTCTTTTTTTTTGTTAAAGGTAAGTTTCAGAAAGGCGGTTTTAGCCCCTAGACTTTATAAAGGATTTTTATAAAAATCAAATGAGTTTAACCCTTTTTTTTTCTCTAAGTTTAAAATATTTTATAGTCTTTACACTTTAAAATTTTTAAGTATTCATATTTATAAATTTATTATTTACACATATTTCCATATTTTAGTCTTATATTTATTTAAGAATTGGATTTTTAATTAAAAACCAAACGATACGTTTATTTATCTTTGGAATAGAAAGGTTACATCGGGAAATGGAAATCTAAATACGAAAATGATATGTTGGAAAAACACTGGATATTACACCTGCTAGGAAGTGGGCTTTAGCCGGCTTGGGTTTCAGAGCCGCCACGTGTCAACTGCTGGTTGGTTGAAAATCTGACAAAAGGTTGTTGGGCATGGAATTTCAAGTCGACCGAGCTAGCCGGCTTCAGCCGGGTATTGGTCTAAATGACCACAACTTAGTAGGCTGAAAAAGTTTGTCCATTTTGATAAGTTTGACTGATCAAATGTCCATTTTGGTAAATTTCCCTTAAAATTTTCATCATTTAACAATTAAGATTTGAATTTACGTCTTAAAAAAATACACAAAAAAGGTTAGTGATCTTCTTAGCCTATTTTTTTGATTAGTTAGTACACAACCAAACCCAACAACACTCCCTCAAATGTGAAGTTTTAGTTAAAAACTTCATGAAGAGGGTCAATCTTTTTGGGGTCCAAAAGCGAATTATAAAACTGGGCCTTTTTCATAAGAACATTTTTTTTAGAATTCTAACTCGTGGAAATAAAATGACGCACATTTTTTTGTATGCAATTACTTAAAGGCACACAATCGCACATATTAAACTTGGAGTGAGTTTAAATAAAAAGAAAACTCCTATTTTTTGTTCTCTTTTTCAAAACCAGAAAATTAAATGAAGTTAAATACTAAAAATTAAGGGCCCCTTAAATATGGAGGCAAACGATAACTTATTTTTTTACATAGTCAAGCCACCCCTGTTCATAAAACCAAAACATTTCTCTTGGTGTTCTAACTGCTCTGATGAATCTGATAGGTTAGATATTGTTGTTAGGTTGCATCTTGTCTATCATTTCTTATTTTAAAGATAAGTTATAACGTAAAGATAAACTGTTAGAAAATGTGTTAGACAGTATCATAGAAAAGTGCTCTTCAATAACAAAGTAAATAAGGGGTATTCAATGGTTCGGTTTTCGGTTTGTTTGGTTTATCCGGCTTTTAACTGTTTTTAAGCCTATCATTTAACCGAACCGAACCCTATCAGAAATTTATCTAACCGAACCGAATTCAACCGAATGAACAGAATTAAAAAAAATGTATAAACTGAATTCAATATATATAGTTATCACTTATTCGGTTAACCGAATTAAAAAAATATATATCTGTTAACTGAACCGAAAACCAAATTCACAATTCAAATACGGTTAAAAACCAAACCGAAAACCGATATCATAATTCGGTTCTGTTTTTTTTTTTGTTACAGATACGGTCCGTTTTCAAATTTTTTCAGTTTTCCGTATTTTTCGCAACCAAAACAAAATCCAAATCAAAATTCTATACCATACTAAAATATAAATTAAATAATAATTGAGCCCAATAACGGCCCAAATATGCTAAATGAAGCACTGTAGTGCAGAGTGCAGTATATCGAGGTCATCTAATCCGGGGATTCCAAAAACTATTCTTTTCTTGTTCAACAAGCCGGGTTTCTCTTCACCGATTTTGTTTCTGTAGCGACCCTATCAATCAGAGATCCACCGAATTCGATTTTCCGATGGCTAGTGAGGGCGAAGATGCCGTCCGTCGCCGAGGCGCCACTACTGAGTACCGGAAAAAGATGCTTCAACATAAAGAGCTCGATTCTCGAGTTCGAGCAGGTCAGATCTCTAACATCATTTGCATATAGAAGACCTAATTATTTCTGTTTCTGTAATTATGCGTTATTCGGCTCAGTAGGTATGAAGTTGTTACAGTTTACCTGTTCGTTGCATCCAAGGGTTTGAACTTCGAAGTATGCTTCTGGTGTCATGTTTAATTCTAATTATACGCCTTTTGATTCTGAAATGAATCGATTCGATTGCTAGGTCAAACAATTTATTAATGTGGCTTGGAAGGCTAGGGATATGTATGTCTATAGTTCTGTAAATTTTGAAAGTTTTACATAATGAATTTTGGTGTGTTTATTGATCGTGAGCATCTAATTATAGGATTTAGGTGGTTCTTGACCAACTCTAATATTAATGAAATCAAAATAAAAAGAGAATTGAAACTAGCCTAAGAAATTGATATTTTCTTTTAGCAATTGATCTTGAAAACATACACCTCTTTTATAGTAAATCAACCATCTTAACTTATTCTAAAAAGTACATGAGAAAACCAACCATCATCACTACATAAATAATATGATGGTTGATATTCTTAGCAAATATGATGATATTTCTTCATTTTAACCAAGGTTCACAGGCGTTGTGGAAAGGTAGATGTTGGCATGATCATGCCGTATTGTTGAACCATTGCAAACAGTTGGATATATATATATATATATATATATATATATATATATATATATATATATATATATATATATATATATATCTATATATATATTTGAATTTTCTATCATATATTCTTATGTTCTATGATTCTATCTGTTGTGATACTCAAGTTTTTGTATGAAAGAAGTGTTAGATTAACACTAGAAACTCCATAGTAGTTCTTTTAGTTATGCACGTTAGTTGGTGTGTATAGTGTGTGCCACATGAGCGTCTTAACTGTTAGACCATATTTGCTTGGTGGGTTCTTTCTGTAGACTTATTGAATGGCTGTAGCTGAAGTAACTATTGGCAGTAATACGAGTCATCTCCAAACGTTGTTAACAAGAAGTCCTGTGTGTACATATTCTTTTGCATTGCTTTCTTGCGGGATTGAGAGGTTGTTGTCAATGACATTTTGCGTTAAGCTTATCATCTTATCTATGGGTCGTTTCTAGGCACTCTAACTATCTGATATAAATAGTTACATCTTTAGTTTCGTGGGTAGTGGTGTGATTGTAGTTCCCTTCTATCGACCACTTATCATTGATTTCGTTCTTTCAAGTTTTTTGGGATCTACCCGACCTAATTATTGTTTGAAAAGAAGGGTTGCTTACAAGACCATTTATCATTAAGTTCTTTATTAGTGTCCAACACTTCTTTAATGGGTCCATTTCCCAGTTGTAGGTTAGATTTTTTGAGTGGTGCAGGGTGTCAGTTTGAACTATTAGTTTATTTGTATATGAGTCTAGTTGCTATTGTTGCTTGATTATTTTTTACTTTTATCTTTTACTTTTTATTGGCATTATCATTGGTAGCACTGTCATTGAATGATCTATATTCACATATATATTATATTTCATTAAAGCAAGTTTATATTTTGTTTGATGTTGTTATATGCGAGTATGCTATGCTAGATTAACAATAGCATAACTTGATGTTTGCAGTGAGAGAGACTTTGCGGAGTACAAAAAAAGATTATGCCAAAACAGAAGATGATTTGAAGTCTCTTCAGAGTGTTGGACAGATTATAGGCGAAGTTCTCAGGCCTCTGGACAGCGAAAGATGTATCTAGTTCTTCCAATATTCTCTTAGATTTTGATTAGAGCATTATACTAATCTCCTACTTTCATCGAACATTTCTATGCATTATCAGAGTTTCTTTAAACAATTAATGAATTTTATGATGTTACAGTGATAGTTAAAGCCAGTAGTGGTCCAAGGTATGTAGTTGGGTGCCGCAGTAAAGTGGACAAGGAAAAACTAACAGCTGGGACTAGAGTGGTTCTTGATATGACAACTCTCACTATTATGCGAGCACTCCCCCGTGAAGTTAGTATATGTGCTAAATATTTTTATACCAATTCCGTTGGTTGACAATTGTTTGACCACTTGTTTTGACTAGCTTAATCATAATATTTTTGCAGGTTGATCCAGTTGTTTATAACATGCTTCATGAAGATCCTGGGAATATTAGCTATTCAGCAGTTGGAGGGCTATCAGATCAGATTCGGGAACTTAGGGAATCCATAGAATTGCCTCTGATGAACCCTGAGCTCTTCCTAAGGGTGGGCATCAAACCTCCCAAGGTAGATATGACCACTTTCCAACATTCGAATTTAAGAGATTTTAGAAATATATTACTTCTGCTTAGGCTAGAGTTGTAAAATACTTGATGGAAGTGATTATCTTTTTTTTTAATCTCTAGGGTGTTCTTCTCTATGGACCTCCTGGTACTGGCAAGACTTTACTAGCTAGGGCAATTGCTAGCAACATAGATGCTAATTTCTTAAAGGTAATTCTTTGTTTTATTATTCAACTTCATGTTTTCACAATATATTTTGTCGACCTGTTCTTTATTTTAACATTTGGGAAATTGTTTGTAGGTCGTATCAAGTGCCATTATTGATAAGTACATAGGAGAGAGTGCAAGATTGATCAGGGAAATGTTTAACTATGCACGCGATCACCAAGTACTACTTTCAACATTCCCTTTGCTGTGGTTCTTTTTATCGACCAAAGATTTATTCTCGTCAAAATCCATACTTTTATCAATTGTTCTTATGTTTTGTTTGTTAAATTTACCAGCCCTGCATTATATTTATGGACGAAATTGATGCTATTGGTGGACGACGTTTTAGTGAGGGAACTAGTGCTGACCGTGAAATTCAAAGAACACTAATGGAGTTGCTCAATCAGCTAGATGGATTTGATCAGCTTGGGAAGGTTTGAGATTTTTTGTTCATTTTTAATTCCTATAATCCTGATTTACAAAACCCGTATCATCTCAATTAAACTTGCATTACTTAGAGAGGTTATTTTATTCGGTTGGTGTCTTTAGGTTAAAATGATCATGGCTACAAACAGACCTGATGTTTTGGATCCAGCTCTCCTTCGTCCAGGTAGATTAGACAGGAAAATAGAGATCCCACTGCCAAATGAGCAATCAAGAATGGAAATTCTTAAAATTCATGCTGCTGGTATTGCTAAACACGGTGAAATTGATTACGAGGCTGTAGTCAAACTTGCTGAGGTATCCAATGACTTTAAGTCAACACCTATAGTTATTTCTAAGTTGGAATCATTCAGAAATTTTGATAAATGGCATTTTTCTTTAGGGGTTTAATGGAGCCGATCTTCGTAATGTATGCACTGAAGCTGGTATGTCTGCAATCCGTGCAGAACGTGATTATGTTATTCATGAAGATTTCATGAAGGTAACAACGATCGTTAACTTTTTTCTGTGTCGTTACATAATACAATTCATGTCACCCGTTATTTTTCACACTTCCGGTAGAGATTGCAATTCCAACCCATTTACCTAAAAACAGGTTGATTTGGGTTGTATTTCGTTCCAGTGTGTTTACAAACGCTTAAATCCTCCAATTTTCTTTATTGAAAAAAGAAAGGAAACAAAAATCATGCATAGGGGTGTTCACAGTCCAGTTTGGGTCACTGGTCGGTCTCGACGAAAATTCTAGGCCGAACTACTAACTATGGTTTTGGGAAATGACAAACCAAAACTGGACGGTTTGAACCAGTATTTTCTTTTTCAAAATTGTTAGTTTGTATTAAATTGTTTAAAATGAAAAAAATTTCTTTTTCAAAACTGTTAGTTTGTATTAAATTGTTTAAAATTTAAAATGAAAAAGATGGTTCATAGGTATAATAGAGATACATAAATGCATATTCCAAAAATAAAAAAGAAAAGTTTAAATGGTCAGTTCCAAGTTCCAAACCGTCAGCCAGCCTGCCATATCATAGTATATCATGTTTATGTCACTTGATACCAAATTAAGGATAAAAAGTATACCTTTGACTTGATAAAAAGCGGAGTTACGTTTTGCTTTGAGAAAATCACAACTTTAAATGTGGAGCTCAAATTAATGATGAAAGCCAAAATGGTTGATATAAGCTTTTGTATGATTTTATACGAAAATAAAACGTGAACCTACATAAATTCTCAAACTGGCCGAACCTACCGACCTGCTTCGGTTTGGGTGGTTCGGTCTGTTTATGAACATCCGTAATCCTACACAACATTGTGCATTTCTTTGGGGTTGTAGAGTGTGAGGTTAATAATATATGATATGAGGCTGAGATCGTTTTGTTTTTTTTCGTGTTTGAAAAATGTATCAGGCTGTTCGTAAACTGAACGAGGCTAAGAAGCTTGAATCAAGTGCTCATTACAATGCTGATTTTGGGAAAGAGTAAGGTACTTGTTCTGTAAAAGATTCAACCTCTTATTTTTTATTCAGTCGTCTAGTACGCACCGACATTACCCATTAATCATGTTTTCGTCTTTCGCCATGTATGTGGCTTTCTAAGTTTATATATTGGTGAACAAAGGGCGCATAACTTAATGTTTACGAAAACTAAAATGTTATATAACACAGCTTGTCACTGTTACATAGGGCGCATACGTTAGGTTGTCTCATTCAACTGCATTTAAACTCCTAAACAAAATACTTAAAACCCAAAAAGGCGATTTACAAATTCAATTATGCGCGTCTTGCCAAGGAAAAATAAAGCGATATGATTCGAAACGAGTATATCGCTCGAAGGGTACACCAACAAATACTGATTATAAAAGAAGTTATATAGCATTCGAAACGAGTATATCGCTCGAAGGGTACACCAACAAATACTGATTATAAAAGAAGTTATATAGCATCCTATGTGCTTTATCAAGTATTGGTATTTTTGATGATGTATAAATCAACTTTAAAAGATAAAGAGATTGAAAAGTATAATCAATGTTTTCAGAACCGGACCGGACAACGAACCGGACGCATTAGAGGTTCATTGGTTGGACCGGATTCAAAAACCGGATGACGTAATAAATAATACAAATATTTATAAAAAGTAGAAACATAAATTATGTACCTTTTGTATCAGAAATATAAATTAGCAAAGATAAATAGTGTACATTATGTACATATAAACAATTTTCTTCCCAAGTTCATTAGCTAATAAAAACATAAATTATGTACGAGCCGTAAACACTGAAGTTTAATGGCAGTTGGTTTGTATACCTTCTGTTTAGGAGATGTATACAAGGAAGTTTAATAGTAATTGGTTGTTTTGTGATTATTTATTTGTTAAAAAACTCAAAAAGTAAAAAAAAAAAATCAATTTAGAGACCCGGTTCACGGTCCGACCGGTTATTCGTAAGAACCGCCCGTCTTTTTATAAAACGGTCTCATAACATGCAACCGGACCGTCGGAGGTACCGGTCCGGGTTTAAAAACATCGAGTATAATGGTAAAAACTGGGTGGAGAACTCTATAGAGTTGATAATGGTAGTGATAATAATTCATCATCTAAAGCACGACCACATGTTGTGATAATAATTTATTATATAAAGAGGATCCGATCACTAATAGAGTCCGGCTCGCTCACTTCAAATTTCCCCTTGCTTATTCACATAAAATACCTGATTACTTGACTAAACTAGTAAAAAATGTCCGCGCGTAGCGGTTGTTCGGTTCTGAACAACGTAAATCAAGATAACCACGTTGGAACGGTACATTTGAAACTTAAAAGAAATATGATATTTTAAAAGTTATAGTCTAAAATTAAGTATAAAGATTTAGATTAGCAAGAAAAAAAATTAAATTTTTTTGTGACATTTACGTCGTTAATTATGTAAAAGAAGCGTATAAAGCTGCGGTGGCTCGGTTTCGAATATCGAAACGTAGATAAAAACAACACATCGCAACGGTATATTCGGAAATCTAGAAATAGATATGTCGTAAAAGTGAGTGTAAAAAAACACAAAAGCTAATTCTTAAAAGTTCACTTCCCACGTGTTGCGGCGGCTCAGTTTTGAATGAAGTTTATATTAAGCACGTCGCAATGGTATTTTCGGAATTTAAAAAAACATTACGTTGTTGTGGAAAAAAAGTAAAAATGTATTATGTTTGACCCGTGTTAGTTTTGAATAAAATTTATATCGAAACGTAAATAAAAATAAACACGTCATAACAGTGTATTCAAAATTTTATAAAACATTATATTTTAAAAGTTATAAGAGATAAACGATATACATAATTATAATACTAAAATAATAGTAGTTTGAGGAGTTGTACCCTTGCGCTTGGAGAGCTTATACCCGTGTTAGTTTTGAAAAAAATTTAGAGCAAATTACAAATTACGCACTTTAAGTATTACTCAAATTTCAGAATACGTTCTTTAACTAAGGAAATCACATAAAACGTTCTTTATGTTTTAAAAACCTTGCACGTTACGTTCTTTAAACTAACGAGTGTTAATTTTCACCGTTAAGTCAGGTCACGTGTCATGCACATGTGAGTATTTTGGGGTTTTCACACATAAAAGAACTATTCTTATAATTTGGGGATGAAAGAATCTGCTTGGATTTATTACAAGAATAGTCCTTTTACGTGTGAAAGCCCAAAAATACCCACATGTGCATTACACGTGACCTGACTTAACGGTGAAAATTAACACCCGTTAGTTTAAAGGACGTAACGTGCAAGGTTTTTAAAATATAAATGACGTTTCTATGATTTCCTTAGTTAAAGGACATATTCTGAAATTTAGGTAATACTTAGAGTACGTAATTTATAATTTGCTCAAAAATTTATATCGAAACGAAAAATAAAAAATGGTTAACTGAAATTAAAGATATGAAATAAAAAAGTAAAATAAAAATATGACTTAAACAACTATATGTTAAAGTGTATATTTATTAAAAGAGTATAATTATCATTATCAATACTCTTAAAAGGAAGTGTCAACATCTCACCTCAACTTTGTAAACCCGGTAAAAATTACCCCTTAAGTTTCACACCTCCCCCTCAACTTTGTAACCTAGCAAATCTGACCCCTCAAGTTTATGAAGTTTCGATTTTACCCCTGCAATATAAATAGAATTTGATTTTTTTTTCAATAACTTTTGTTCGTTAATTTAAAAAAAAATAATAATATTTTGTGGCTGTATTTAATATTTTTTCTTGGCGTCCCGATATAAATTTTGTCATACTAATTTATAAGTGTCGGTAGTCTTTGTCACCGAACCCACAACCCCCCCTCAACTTTGTAAAATGTCAAAACCTGGTGGGTTTCCCCACCGCCATGTCATGCGTCACCTCCCTGTTGGTCCGTTATAATTTTTTTTGGTTTTCCTCGCAACGTGAATTTTATACGTTTTTTTGTGTGCTTAGCCACATTAATGTCACTGACTCAATCGTTTAAATTTTCTAAAAAATCTGTCCGCCTCCCACCGCGGAGCGGGGAGCTAACCCGAGTCGCCGTAACTTCATACGTTTCTTACTTAACCACGTTTCTTTTTTGGCTTAGCCACGTAAATGTCACCGCCTCAACCGTTTAAGGTCCGCCTCACGTCGCAGAGCGCGAGGACTAATTTTCTCGTTGTTTTAATTTAAGTGTTCAAAAACAAGATTAAATTATATCTTAACTAAATACATTAAATATGAAAATGGGAACAAAAATGGAAGAGTAAGCAAATAGAAGTAGAGGGCCGTAAGGATGGGGAATCGAACCCCTAACCTCATGTAATGAGATAACGAACCAAACCAACTCTTTTGTTAAATAATTCCAGTTACTTATATATAAGTAACAAAGAAGAAGTAAAAATAATATTTAAAAAGTGTTACTGTTCATCGTCATAAGATTTTAATACATATGGCACTGCGGCGAGACACACGTTAAGTCGGCTCAGTTTCGAACATAAAAACATTGACAAAAAAAGCATCAAACGACGATATCTTCGGAAAACATGAAGAAGTCACGTTGTGTAAATGAAAAAAATCCGTTTAACGAAAAGATAAAACCGTGTGAAGCCTTTGCGAACAAAAAATCGTAAAAATAAAAACCGATCAACATAGTTATAAAGAAAAAATAAATAAGAAACTAAAATAAAATAAAACGACATGTGTTTTACATCGATCGAGAACAATAAAAACAAATATCAACGTGGGTTCCAATAATACCGATTACGGTACCGATGTTGTCCATTAGTTATCGATTCGGTTCGTGAATATACTGGGTCTCGACATAGTTTACGATAAAAAAAAGTTTATTTGTGATGGTTTCGTCACACAAATGCTGTACGATGTAACCTGAAAAATAAAGTTGTGCTTTACATCGACGAAAACCATAAAAACGAACACCAATACCAGTTCTGATAATACCAATACTGGCAACGATATTGCTCGGTCATTATTGGTTCGATTCGTCACGGTATCGGAATGGTAACGGTAGTCTCTATAGCTTACGATACAAAAAAGTACTCGATATTGAATACAACTCCGTTTTCCAAAAATATTATATCAGAATGTCAAAAAAAAAACTAAAGACAGTTGTGTATTCTGGTCTTTTTTTCAAGTTAACGAACGAAAGTTATTACAGAAAAACGAAATTAGAAGAAAATAAATAATATTTTATAAACGGTTTAGTTAATTTGCTTATTGGCTAAAAACTAATAGAATGCAAACGGGCAACAAGCTACGTCGCAAACCCTTTTTGGATAGCAAAGCCAAGTTTTTTTAAAAACTACATTAATAGATCTTGGGGTCATAACATAACCATGCATAACCCGTTGGACACGACTAAGAAGCTCCACGGCCTCAGGCGCAAGGAAACAAAAAATATCAAATGCAAATGGAATAAACAGGTGTTGGTTATCAAGACACGCTTTCTCATGTTTGGTCACTTTGCATGAAGCATCTTTTAAAGCAGCTTGACCCACCGTAAAAACACTACCCCCAAGCCCACAAGAGGGGAAACCCATGTTAGGTCCACACAAGTGTGGTTCCCTCCTATCCAATCAAAGACCAAAATGTCAGCTAGTCTGAGTGTTGATCTTCCTTCCAATGAGTCGGTTAAAAAAATTCACCGGTGTTTCTTTCTTAACAGAAATCCCACCACACCTGAATATGTAAAAAAGAACGTCCCTGACCAAATCATGTCAGTACTTGAACCAGAGGAGGTCTCTACAATGTACTGCATGTTACCCAAAGGAGTCTAAACACGCCTTGCGACAAACATGGCATATCTCATCAACTGGAAAAAGGGAAATCATCAGGCGATACTTAAGGATAATACGATACTCCACCGAAGACATATGTTGACCTAACCCTTCTATAGGGATAGCAAGAAGAAAATCTTGAGCATGTGGTGCACGTAGACACTCAAAAACGGCTTTTTGTCTAACTGTCATGTCAAAGTCTACTTTCATAACCTGGACAATTTTACTAAAAAGGGCACTCGCCAATGCATGTTGGGCTTTATTGAGGGGGGGGGGGTGATGTCTTTGTTAGTGAAACCGCTGAAGTCGAAGCATGGAATCGTATCACGTAGACAAGCCAAAACACAACCATAATCAAAATCCATACCACATATGCCACTGTCTCGTAAGATGCGGTCCTGAAGCACCCAAGATTGGGCCCTCAAGGCCACAAAGGCGTAGGAAGAAGCCTCTAGAGCCGAATATAACCCCAAACCTAATAGGTAAGGAAGCAAGTCGCAATTAGAAATCTCCAAAGAAATGACCTCCACAAACCACCTTCAACCTCCCAGCGCAATCCTTTGTCAAAGAACTTTTGGTTTCCTTGCGCATGAGGTTGTGGAGCTTGACAACCAACACATGTTTATTCCATTTGCATTTGATACTTTTGGTTTCCTTGCGCTTGAGGCTGTGGAGCTTCTTAGTCGTGTCCAACGGGTTATGCATAGTTATGTTATGATCCCAAAATCTATGAATATAGTTTTTAAAAAACTTGGTTTTGTTATCCAAAAAAGGCTTGCGGCGTAGAAAATTAAATAGGCTAAAATGTATATTATATATAGTATAAGGGGTTAAAACGAAAATAAGAAATAACTTAAATCCCATCGTGGTTTGGTTTTAATAAGTGTGATAATAAATTAATAAGGGCATTATATACAATTTTTTTACCCGGTCTCTTTGTAACAACGATCACTTTTTAAATAGTTTTTTAAATTTAACTAACTGGACTCGGTTTTTAGAAGAAATTAGATTCTATTTATATATTTTCTTTTCATAATTATATTTAAAAAGTTGATCATTTCTTTAAATAACTTCTTTAATCTGCCTATATCGACCCAAATTGTATTTTAATTAAAAAAAATCTAAAACTTAAAAGTAACGTGTTTTGCATAAATAGAACAAAGTATATGTGAATTTAAAAACTATATAATATAATAATTTAATTAAAAACAAGTGAGCTCAATAAGTTTAACAAGTCAAAAATCGCTCACAATGTATTTTAGTAAAAAAAACAAAAGCTAACATTACCAAGAAAGTCAAGACCACCAAAATGTTAAACGATAGGTTGTAATTGTTTTCTTTGAGACTAGTTATGTATCTTTATATAATTATGATATCTAAAAGGTGTTTACTACTGTTATTTAGGGTATGAGATATACTCTCACGGTGAGGGTGCCGTGAAGGGTGTTGGAACACTGCCCTACTCTTGCGTGAAGGGGGGTGAGGGAGTAGCCGTGAGTGGCTTCACGGGAGAAAGGGGAAGAGTTGTGAGTGTTGGGTGGGTCCCCATTGTGGGTGTGGGTGTTGGGTGAGTCCCCCTATGGTTAAATATGTGGTATTTCACTCACTTGGGTATTTCCCTTGTCAAGTGAGACCCAAGTGAGGAACCAACCAAACTTATGTGACGCCCATGTGGAAGAAAAGTTACTCACTTGAGAGTGCCAAGTGAGAGTATACCACATACTCTTATACATAGAGTTCACATGTAACCCTATCATATATACAATCGATACCAAACCCTAGCGGCTGCCCATAACAGCCGTCGCTAGAAACCTAGTCACCACCTTGGTACCACCATCAGGTTTGCATTCGACACGCGAACCCACATTCAAAAAATCTCTAACGTTTATTCCGTCACCAACATAAGACTATTAGCTGGCGCAAACCAACCAAAACAAGACTATTTCAGCCAAGATCCACTGATGCCATCGTGATCAAATCTTGCCGGAAAACATACAGAAAAAAAAAGCCTCTCATCATCATGAGTTTTAAGTGTTGTATTTACAGCAAAAGGAGAAGACTTTTCGCAACTCCAACAAGTTTGTTCACCCTATCCCTACCAACTATGGTTACTAAAGACCATAATTCAACCCTTTCTTGTCACCGGTAACATATTTGAATATGTCTATGGAACAACATCTAACAGCATAAACCTAATTATCACTGGATTTTTAATGATGCACATGTTCGGTTGATAATTATCTGATATCTCCACTGTCTCGCAAGCCTCTTTACAACATATCCAAGGCACAACTAATTGCGATCTCTAAGTTGCCCAAGAACGGGATATGCTCCTCACACATCTTTTGGCGAATATACCCTTAAAACAACTTCTCAATCTTGAGATGAATTGTGATGAAACTACATCCAGTAACACTAAAGAATATGCACATGCATTTGCCTCTATTGCTCAAAATGTTTGGCATCTCTAATCTTCATAAAGAATACAATAGTCTTAAATCCACCATCATTACATTCATAAAACCCTGTGCTCTACTTAGCAATCACGGTAGATCATGACTTTGCATTTCAATTACATTCGGTGAAATGCACTTTTTAATTAGATTCGTGCTTCACAGAAAGTTCACGATGATCAACTGAAGCTCGCTCGGGTATGAGAGACATCAGAAAGCATGTGAAAAAGATGATACTTTAAAAGATTAAAAAAAATATATAAATTTACAGAACACAAACTTAAAAACATCAAGATTATGATTGATTATGTGTTTTCCAACATGCTTTACAGTATTTTTAGGAGCTAATCCTACGGGTTCCCGATGTTTGAAGATGAAATCATCCCCAAAACGATATCACTCTTCATCTAGTAAATGGATACCAATCGTCTAATCTGTACAGAAAGAGACGGTCATAAACTTTTTTTCCATAATAAATAATTAGCGCGTCAAATATGATTAATAACAATTATATTATTTCAATAATTAACTAACTTAATATAACTAGAAAAGAAAGTGTTTAATATCATATGGTAGTATGGTACCTTTTAGAGCAAATAAGGTCACTCCTTGCTCGATTTTGCCCAAAAAAGCCCTTTTTTTCTTGGAAAGTTGTTGTCTGACATGGATCGACTCCCCTTGGAACCGAAAGAGAAGTGTCTCTTTAAGAAATGCTTTCCTAAAGAAGACTTCATACTCGAACTCGAGGTCATCTTCGGGCTAATCTTATGATGATCAAGCATAATATCATCGCCATCCACCACCCGACTTCTTGATTTCTTGTTGATCCTAGCCTTCGACTCCAAATCAGCTTTCAGTGCTTTTTCAGACAACTTAATAACCTTTTTCTCACCAAAAGTACAAACAGGGCATGCGGGATCATACTTGTTAATTTCAGACGTCATGCTTTCTAAACACTCTGAATGATAGACATGACCGCATGTCAAAATGGCAACAACTGAAAGCTCATTAGTGGGTATAATTTTGTGGGTCCCCCAAGATGATTTTTCAGTTAAAAGCATGGAGCAAATGCCACATGTCTGTGCATCAATGGACGGTGAAGAAGACTCTCTATCAAAAGACCATAGTTCTCTGTGACTGTGAGAGGTTGCCATGAGGTTATTGAAGGCGGGTACAGACCAGTCATCTGAAGATCCAACATGGGACCCACGGGTTGACTCGTTGCTCCACCCACAGAGCATAAAAGGAGAACCGCCCTCTTCAGAAATTGACAAGGTTGGTGACTTCATTGCTGGAATTCTGCTATCTGACACCTGGCGCAGTAAATGGTGCCCTGGGGAACGGTTACGCCATCTTGATGTGGGGAGGATATGAAGTCGGGAAGAAGACAAAGGGGATGGTGAAAACGAAGAAACTGAGCGTGTGGATGATGACATCATCTTTGGAGACGGTTCTGAAGCAAGTTGAGTTTCACTTGACCCCTTTACCTATACAAAGAAACTTGGAGATATTAATTTTTATGATTTTCTTATAACATCCAATCGATCAGTTTTACTCACCTCTGAAGTAATTTGAGAGACAGATTGGTCTGCAAGGACAAGTAGAAGTATATGAGATATTTAACATATGATGGAAGATTGCCCAAAGCTATAAGAGTGTGTCAGATGCAAAAAAAAAAAGGAATCTAACCAAATATGCCATTTTGTGATTCACCTTACACTTAATCCAAAATCTAATGATAGATTATGGAATCTAAACAAACTGTCTGAGTAATGGCAACACGAATAGGGGTTGCAGTATTACTTGATCAATTTGAATCAGTGATATATTTTATTAACTAAGATTAACTTACTTGACTGAGGAACCGTATATCCTTCAGAAGGTGATGATTTTTGCGAAGTCAGATTTTGGAAACTTCCCAACGGACTACCCTCTTCTGATGCATAAGCAGTTCCAGCAGTTGTTTGAGATTTATTGTCCAACCTGTCATTTGTTCCAAGATCATCAGAAAACCAAGTTATAGAAGCTTCTTCCCCTGCTACGCGCCGCCTATTATCCCGCCTAACACTCCAAGATGGAGAATATCTGATATTTCTCGGCATACCATCACGACTGGATCCATTTGTTATAGTTCTGTCTCTAGCAGCAACACAGCAAGCAGACCCCATCTTTGCTCACATGCAAAACGTGCAAGAATTACTTGGAGCACCAACTACCAGTCCCACTATATGATACCAACTGTTTACGCCTCAAGTCATTATAGCATCTGTCATCTGAATATTCATGAGAACGACGATTGTCAAGAAAAACCATTGAAACAATGGGAAGATTAAAGCTTGTAATAGATAAATATAATATATCCGACATATATTAATCCAACGAGGGTATGTACTTGTAAACAGAAAGCTACAAAAGATTATAGTTTAGGGATAAAGGAGAAATCAAATAAGTATATGCATCAATGGACTGACGCATGGTAAAGGGTATAAGCAAAGATCTAAAAGTGAATATATGTATTAAAAAATTTAATGATGTTCACGAGACTTACTTTTATCCGAACTATAAAGGAACTAATTGAAACATTAAGTCAAACATTAAAGGCTCTTTCCATGGACAAAGAAAACATTCAAAATGTTATGAGAGCCATATGCATATTCTGCTCAAATATTGAAGTCGTGGTACCATTTCAGTCAATAATATGAGCTGAATCAAACACATGTCAACCTGGACCCAAATAAATACGAATGGCAGAAATAAATTCGGGCATGCACATAAAAATACTAATGATCAGAGGGTAATCGCTTTGGTGACATATCCAATTAGGTCATCAAATGAAGATGAAAAATTGAACACAACCACATACCTATTGCCTAGTTACAAATAGAGTATATATGTTAAAGAAAATCTAACCTAAACTAAATTAGTCTATGGAGAAAATACTGAAGCTGTGAAATGATTTGTATTTCTCTTAAATGATGCAATACAACTCAACATTTATTTATACTAGTTAAGCATCGCAATTAACCAACTAATTAACTCACTAACTAATGTAACTAACTCTATTTTATTTAATATATTTATAAATACAGTAGATTTGTAACCAAACCGATCATCCAAGTGTGGTCAGAAAATCCACAAAACAGCTTGAAACCCCCAAACAAATTAGAGCAGTTTATAAATGGAAAAAAGCTATTAAACATCTGCACACACACAATTACATAATCTAGAAACCATATCTATTTAGTTGTCGGTGGTCACTTCAGTCATTTCAATACCAGTTGAGATCACATCATACGAGCTGTATGATTTGGCGCTATAATCACCTTCCACTCCAATAATCCTCACCAGATATCATATCAGTACCTAGAAAACTCCATCTACCTTTGCCTGTTCATATCATATCTAGAATCATCGAAACGCTAGATAATCTATTAAAATTAATTAACAAAAACAAATCACAATTTCCCTAAAATACACCTCCAGCAGATAGCATCCGTTAATTTGCAAGGCGAACGAACTTAAACGGATCTATAAGTCACAGTAACCCTAGAAAGCGATTGATACACATTATAGCAAGTAGAGATCCGAAATAAGCGCCGATGAAGTAATGAACCAATTGTACATTCAACTTTTCAAATTAACAAAATTAACATAAACAACCTAATAATTTCAACAGATGTAGCATCTAATCAATCAAACCGCTTAAAAATTCGAACGTAATCTATAACATATCTATTGAACACGCATACACACACACACACTACATAATCTACGATCTATAATCATATCTATTAAACATCTGCATACACACAATACATAATCTATAAGCAGAAGTGACGTCAGCGTACCTATTTCACCGGTCTCCGGCCATACGAAAGAGGAAGAAGTGTGCGCTAAAGGGGTGTGTGTGTGTGTGAGAGAGAGAGAGAGAGAGAGAGAGAGAGAGAGAGAAAGAGTCTGATTCTTCTCTCTGGGAGGAATTTGGAGGAGCGAAGGATGTCAAATATGGTTTTCTGTAAAGTCGCTAACGATCCGCCGATTAATAAGAAGTTATTTACAAAATCACCCCTTCAATTCTTTCCATTTAACTCTAAAAACACCATCCGTCACTGGATTACTCCCGCCGTGTACGCTTAATTATGGAGTCTCCCTCTCATCCACATCTAATGCACCTAAAATGCGTTGTTGGTATTGAAGACAGACCATTACTTATTAACCCAACATCTCTCCTATAAATGGTCGATGTGAGATTTGCCTAGAGTATTACAATAACAAAGACTTGTTCAAATCACTAGAATTTTGAGGATGAGTTAAAGTTATTACTTACGTTCTATACTTAGTTGTTTTCCTAATAAATAAGTGCATCAATATAGAAGTGGACCTACGCTTGAAAAAGTTAATCGTTAATCTAGTTGAATGCATACACATGTTAAGGAACTCGGGCCTAAAAAATTCCAAACACTCAAGTATAGTTTCTATGGATTTAAAAAGTTAACAAACGGTAATTCCTGAACAAGTTCTGGTACTTAGTTTAAATATATACGGTAAATGATATATATATATATATATATAACTGGAATATTTTTTTTAAAATACTTACTAGAAATGAGGTATAAGTACTTTGTTAAGGTTTCTCGTTAAGTGACAGAGACAAAACCTTTTAAAACACCTAGGTTTGGAGGTCTTGGGTTCAAGTCCCACTGGAGTAAAGAAATGCGTTGTTCTAAAGAAAATATAATGTCGAATGTTTATGATGAATTATGGAATATGTAATGGATTAGTCAATGGTAGTTAGAAGTTACTAAAAATAGTAGAGACTTTTATGTCATCTACCATTTCTTGAAGGGCTGAATGGAGATTATTTGCACATAGTCAAAGCACAGAAAATATGTGTATTTAATCTGGGTCAACTTTGTAACCTCCTAGAATGTCATCATAAAGGGAGTTGAAAATTGTGGTCTTGTGTCACGTGTCCCGCGGATAGTTGTTGTATTAGTGCATTGATGGTACGTGTTATATCTTAAAAAAAATAAAAAAATTTATTTTTTTTTATTTTTAAGACAAATTTATTTATTCATGTCGAAACGAGACTTGAACTCATAGTCTCATTAAATCTTGATATTCCAAGAAAATTTATCTTTATCATTATGTCACCAACCTCAATGGCATCTGACATTCAACTAACACTTAAAAGCAAGTGTCGATGGCTTTTGTCACGGGAAAATTCAACCCTTCCTCTTTGTGAATTGGCAAAAATGACCCCTCAACTTTGTAAATTTTCACTTTGATCCCCTCAAGTTTTTTAAGCTTCAAGTTTACCCCTGTACTATATATAATCTGTGTTTTCCTTAATAATTTTCATTTGCTTGCTTATTACTTTTTCTTAACGTTCCGGTATAACTTTTTTTTAAAACAGAGTCGTATTCAAAATAGAGTATTTTTTAGGTATCGTGGGTTATATCGACTAACGGTGACTTGCTGGTACCTTGAACAATAAGACCGACACCGACTGAAAAACATCGGTTCCGTTATATAACTGTCTTTTATCTATGTTTCGATCTTCACAACCGAGTCTCCGTAACTTCATACGTTTCTTTTATGTATTTGATCACGTTTCTTTTTGTGCTTAGGCACGTTAATATCACCACCTCAATCGTTTAAGGTCCGCCTCCCGTCGTGGAGTGCGGGGCAAAATTTATTTAATCATGTTTCTTTTTTTGCTTAGCCACGTTAATGTCACTGCCTCAACCGTTTAAGGTTCGCCTCCCGTCGTGGAGTGCGGGGAAAAATTTATTTAATCGCGTTTTTTTTGCTTAGCCACGTTAATGTCACCGCCTTAACCGTTTAAGGTCCGCCTCCCGCCATGGAGCGACGGGCTACATTTCTAGTTACTCTTAAATTTAATCTTACTCATACATCTATATTATTTAATTATAGGACTTTGAACCCATGACGAAAGATCTTATTATATACAGATCTAGATATCATTGTTTTAATTTTTTTTTTTGACATATGTGTTATACATAAATGTAAAAAGGATTGTTATTAAATAATAATTATTAAATAAAAACTAATTAATTTAATAGATATAGGTTTATTTTAATATATATTTATTTGAATTTATATATTATTCTTATTTCTATTTTTAAATAAATATATATAAAAATAGGGAGGGATTATGAGAAAACCATATAATTATGTGAAAACCAAAAAAACCAATCATATAATTTATAAAGTATTTGATCCCTACTATATATATGCATATATATGGGTATGGATAAAATGAAAACCGTAACATAATGTTACACATACGTAACACATAGTGTTACGCATACGTAACAATTTCTCATTGACATAGTATTACGTATATGTAACACATGGTGTTACGTATACGTAACAATCATCATTATCATATTTACGTTCTACATATATGTAATAGATACTTAAATACTCTTTTGAAAATCAAAAGAAAAAATAATGAGTTAAGTTCAATTTTTGTCCCTTAGGTTTGGTCCAAAAATCAGGATTCGTTCTATTCGCAAATATTTAACACATCGTGTCACTTACATTTCAGAGTTTCCCACTTTGCGTCCCTAAAACTAAAGCATGCCCCCCCCCGCGCGTGCCCCTTACGTGAGGGTTATTTTAATCATTTCAGTTTTCGTCCCCAATATTAACTTTCATGTTCTCTCTTTCTCATTTGCTCTCTCTCCCTTTTACGTAACCCTAATATTTACAACAATTCTTTACAGACCGTTTTATCTAAAATTAATAGCTTCAGTCCATCTCTACTTTTAACTCTAGATAATGCAGGGATATGAATCGGCGATGACCATGTACTAAGCAATACTTTTGCATTAAATAATGCAGAGATATGAATCGGTGATGACATCCCATTATAAATCAACAAGACCTGAAAAACAATCCAAATTCTCCTTTCTTCAAAAATTCTAATCTATTTGTTTCAATGGTATCTAGCAACAGTCCTTCTGATGTACCATCAACTTTGGGTTCTTTGGGAGGGAAAGATGAGCCCAAGTTTTATGCTGGTGCTATGACTCCGGGCGCTTTATGCTCACCATGAGCAACAAACGAAGAAACTTCTTCAAGACTACACGAGGGGTGATGAAATGCAGTGACGAGATTTTGAAGAAGATGTATGAAATGAGGGTGCCAACTGGGAGTGACTCCAAAGACTGCTCGAATTTGTAGAACATACATTAGAAAAGTTGATACTCTGTGTTTATTGTAAATGTTATGTAAGGCCCCGAACCCGGGAGTCCTCGCTTATTGGATTTACTCATCAACACATAGCTTATAAACATAAGACATTCACAATTACAGCGGAAACGATTTAAACTTTAACTCATGCATCGGAATACATAACACGTCTTAAACATACCTGTCTGTTACGAATTTAAACTTGTCTTAAAACAACATAAACTTTAGACGTAAATGGGATGTCAGACTCTGATCTACGAGTAACTCTTCTCGCCAAGCCAAACCAAGCATCCATTCCATCTACTGCCACCTACACTTAACTGATGTGCATACTAAAAAGCAGCAACACTGAGTGAGTTCTAACGTTTACTTAAATCAATAATACATATATTAAAAGAAGAAGGTTTTGCTTGAACATATCTTTTAATGCCAATAAGGCAAAACTTTACATATAATCTTTTAAATCATACACACATTATCTTAACTTGAAACTTATTTTTAACTTTCCATTCCTTTCCATATCGTCCCAATGGCTCAAGTCCAAAGGCCGGAAAATAAGGGAAGGTTACACGATGCATCACCGTAACTTTTGTAACAGTCCTGACTCTGGTCAAGACGCTGCCACCATACCGTCAATTCCATTTGTAACTGCTTATGCACTAAGCCCTCTTAGGCACTGAGCCCCTTGTGAGTAACCGTCATCCCTCCTTGTCATTGAGAACCGGTTGATCAACCGTTAGCGAAGCGCAAAGGTTCTTATAGAGGGAGGTTTAGGGTCTTAAGGCCCATCATCACCTTCTACTCGGCCCAAATAGCGACCCGGCCCAAGGCCCGGTCCATCTCGCTTCCTTTTTCCCCATTTTCGTAAATCCCGTGCCAGTTCTATCGCTTTCGAAATACGGGATGTTACAAGTCTACCCCCTTACAATAGGTTTCGTCCTCGAAACCTGCCATAAGCTATACTGATAATAGATCACAGAATGGGTGGCATAAACCGTAGCTATGCGGGGCATCTTGGTCATGAAGGCCATTGTGATTAACTATCCTTGAGAATCTAGACGATTTGTCTTTTGATTATACGCGGTCAAATCTTGGGGCAATTCTATTTCTAAGGCATCTAGACAAACTGGGATGACTAAAGGTTTTCCAACGGCGCACGTTTCTATTTACACTATGACTCCCCTGAGAGTACATAAAATTAAACAGTTAGGAAAGGAGATACGTACACGACCTGGCGTCAAGCTTCCTCTCAATCCGTCTTATCGATCACCTGGTATACTCTTGCCTTTGCTGCTAGCTTCGGTTTCTTACATTCGTTACCATAGTGCCCCTTCTCGCCACAGTTATAGCATACACGCTTGTCTGGGCAGTCGCGAGAAAAGTGGCCTTGCTTGCCACACTTATAGCATCCCACCGATCCTAACCTGCATTCACCTCTATGTTTCTTTCCACATTTACCACACATCCCATCAGTCTATACCCTTGCCCTTGCTTCGCTTGGACCTTGGAGGTCTTCGCCGGTTCGCTTAACTGCTTGTTTCTTAGGTGCTTCAGGGAAGACTTCGGTAGAATCTATGTCATCATACACAACTCCACTCAGAATAACCACCGATTCAAAAGTACTCGGTGTGTTGGCTTTGACAAAGGTACGGACCTTAGCAGGTAACCCTTGGACATAGTAATGAATCCTCCTCTCCTCGGTGGTTACAAGATGAGGCACAAGGCGTTCCAGCTCATTATACTTGGAGGTGTATTGTCGGCGAGTCATGAGTCCGGCTTGAAGAGTCAGGAACTCTCTTTCCACCTTGTGGATCTCGTTCTTAGGACATAACTTTTCAGTGACCAGCTCCTTCAGATCCTTCCATCTTAACAATTCCAGTGTTTGATCACCCTTTGCTTGTCTCACAGTCTCCCACCAGTGTGCCGCCTCTCCTTTTAGTGAAGTTGCAACGGAGGTGACTGCTTGATCTGGTCGGCAATCGCGAGACGGATGGTAGACTCCATCTTGTTGATCCAATCCAGGGTATCTGATGCCTCCTTTTCCCCAGTAAGCACAAGTGGATCACAACCTCGAAACGCCTTGTAGTCGCATCCGCAAGCTGGCGGTTCAACATTTCCCACATGATTTGGCCCTCCCATAATTGGAAGTACCACAGGTCCTTCTATAATCCCCAAGAAATTTTGGCCTATATTTTTACTTTTCTGGCATTCTAATTTCATTATTACCTGATTTACATCTATGAAAGTGTCCTTTTTTCCAATTACATTTCATAAGTGTTCATACATACATACATACATTGAGTGCATTCTTTTTAAATTAAATACATATTTATTTGGGTTATAAATGTTCTAAAACTATTAAACAAATGCATACATGTTAGGCTATGTATATATATATACAAACATGCAAAAACAAATGTTATAAATGTTATAAATAAATTATGGATTTATAAAGATTTAAATAAAATAAATAAGTATATAATTACATTTATCAAACATTTTAAATAGGAATTATGTTGATGAAATGGAGTCATAAACATAAAATTAATGAGCACTTAAGTTAGAATATGTTATGAAATTAAAAACTATTCTTCATCTTTTGCATACTAGTCTATATAACAAATTAAATTTTGTGAATAAGTCCCTGATCCTACCCTATAAATAGAGCCCTTATTTCTCATGTATTATTCGCACCTAAACGATCATCTAGGGTTCTCTAGCTACTAAAGGTCGTTCTTCTCATCTTTTGGAAGATTCTAGCTTAAATCCTTCCATTCTAAGTAAGTTCTTCTTATGTTCTTGCTTGTTCATACTTTTCCTTTCAAAAAATCCCTCATAACTAGCTAGATCTATGATCCCTAACATGTTTATGTTATAATCATAGACCTATTCAAGATCAAAAGCCCTATTTTAATTAAACTTGTTCAAAACTTTTATTTAAAAGTTTGGTTTGATCTTTCTTGTTCCTTTCAATTTCAAAAATCATGTTTTTTACTAAAACTCCTTATTTTCAAATTAAATTATTTAATATTCAATTTCTATCTTTACTAAACTCATATTTCCACTTTAGCCCATATACTTTCCAAACACACCCTAAACTTGGTTAAGTATGCAAATAGAGTAAATTTCAAACTAGTATGTAGTTATCTGAAAAACATTAAAGTTCTGGCTAGGAAAAGACGGGGTTCTGATCCGAACAACTCTTTCCTGAGAACTTTTCTGTTGAAGGTACTACTTTGGAATGATAACCATTCTAGTATACAACAACCACTTTCAACTAATTATGATTATGATTATAAACCCATTTCTTTGCAAATATTTATACAAACTTTTATATAATTTTTTTTATTATAAGAGAACATTTAAAACACAGTTCTATACTTTTAATTAATAATTAATTATGGTTTAATTATTAATTAATTAGAACATTATTATTATACTTTAAATTTTGGTTTAATTACCAATTAACTAAATCATTATTTTTAACATTTATTTTTCATAAATCAAATGAAAGGTTTTATTCATTTATTTATGTAGTAAATTATTTAATTACTCAACTGATTATTACTCATTTATTTATTTATCCATTTATTAATTTATGCGATTGCAAATAAAAGAAAACTACTCATTTACTTATTTGTGTATTTATTTACAAACAAAAGGAACCTAATTATTTATTCATACATTTATATAATTATTGCAAACAAACAAAATCCTTATTTGTTCTTTCAAAGATTTACATAAAATATTATTTGCAACTCAAATAATTATTTTATTATTAAAATGAGGACACCCACATCAATCTCCTCGCACATTAGGATTCCCTATTTCATTTGTACAAATCATTGATACATATATTCCATCAAACATAGGATAACCTTGTGGTTAGCTAGAACATTTGTGCAACAAACAACATACTTGTGTGACATTCAAGCTTGTGAGGCCCCTTTCCTGAAAGGCCTCACTTATTGGATTTACTCATCAACACATAGCACTTTAAACGTAAGGCATTCTTTAACACAGCGGAAACGATTTAAAACTTTAACATACGCAGCAGAAACACATAACATGTCTAAACATAACTTGTCAACATACTAACTGAAACTTGTCTGAATCAACTAAAACCATAACATAGACAGGATGCCAGACTCTGATCTTCGGGTAACTCTTCTCTCTAAGCCCAAGCATCCACATCCATCATCTAAACCTGCACTTAACTGATATGCATACTAAAAATCAGCAACGCTGAGTGAGTTCTAACGTTTACTTTAAATCAATTATACAAAAGATTTACTAAAAACATATATACTGCCAATAAGGCTAAACTTAACACACTTTACTTTTCAAACATATATGTACTGCCATTAAGGCTAAACTTAACACACTTTACTTTTCAAACATATATGTACTGCCATTAAGGCTAAACTTAACACACTTTACTTTTCAAACATATATGTACTGCCATTAAGGCTAAACTTAACACACTTTACTTTTCAAACAGTTTAAAACGTATAATAAACCGTCAATTCCTCTTTACTGTACTGCCCTCATGGCTTACATCCATGAACCGACAAGTACCTGGTCAATGCCCCCATGATCAACGACCATGAACCGACAATACCGCTTATCCGTCAATTCCTTGTCACTACTGTACCGCCCCCATGGATTCATCCATGAACCGACGAGTACCTGGTCAATGCCCCCATGGATTCATCCATGAACCGACAATACCCTGGTCAATGCCCCCATGGCTCACGTCCATGAACCGACAATACCGCTTAACGCTAAGGGGAGGTTGCGTGGACCTCCCGAGCAACCGCCGTCACTCATCCCAGTTGTACAACCGTTAACGAACCACAAAGGTTCTTACTAATGGGTAGAACCCATATCTGACATCTTGTACAAGTAACATCTGTCCCAAGGACCTTTATAGCTGGTACATATTCCCGAAGGAAAACTGTTCACTTTACTGTTCATAAATATTTCTGTAAATCTGCTCATAACTTAACATATATCATGCCTTTGTTTATGTATATAAAAATATAGTAAACGCTTGCCAAATGATATATCTTTGCTTTTACTGAAACATAGCTTATCATAAAAATACATCTTACTTTCTGAAACATAGCTTATCATATATATCATGCCTTTGTTTATGTATATGAAAATATAGTAAACGCTTGCCAAATGATATATCTTACTTTACTGAAAACATACTAGCACATATATCATGCCTTTGTTTATGTATATGAGAATATAGTAAACGCTTGCCAAATGATATATCTTTCTTTCTAAAACATAGCTTATCATAAAATACATCTTGCTTTCTAAAACATAGCTTATCATAAAATACATCTTGCTTTCTAAAACATAGCTTATCATATATATCATGCCTTTGTTTATGTATATAAAAATATAGTAAACGCTTGCCAAATGATATATCTTACTTTGCTGAAAAACATACTTTTGCCTCTTTTAAACCTTTCACTAAAACATAGCTTTTCTCTTCAGTTTATAATATATAAAATATAATAAACACTTTACACTAAGTATGCACACCACCCCTAAAGAAGGCAAAAAGGGGATTAGAACTCACCTGGTATCTTAGCTGGTATGATCTACCGGATCTCACTCAATCTAAACAATCATAACAATTCGACACGTATTAGACTTAACTCGACACTGAACTGTTTCACTATTTCTGAACTTAAGGCTCTTCGAAACTTCCTAGTTTCGATACCTGCAGACCTATCGAAACTCCTAGTTTCGATACATGCTGACTATCGAAACTACCTAGTTTCGATACAGGTTGACTATCGAAACTTCTAGTTTCGATACATGTCCCAGACCTATCGAAACTTCTAGTTTTGATACACGCTGACTATCGAAACTACCTAGTTTCGATACATGTCCCAGACCTATCGAAACTTCTAGTTTCGATACATGTCCTAGACCTATCGAAACTTCTAGTTTCGACCTGCGCAGACCAGCCTTCTTCCCCGTGAAAAACCCTAACTTTCGCATGCAGGTCCGACCTTGTCAAGATCCGGACTTTTTTACATTCAAAACGTTTGTTTTTCGTTTAAGAACTCAAATCTTTACTTTTCTTTCAGTTTCATCCGCAAAATCACCATCTTTTTACTCAAAACCCGAAAAACCCCAAAATGAAGAAAAACTCAGATCTAGGAGAATCGGTTACCTGTAAACGCTTCCTTTTCGTTGATAAACACTCACGAGACTCTTGCTAACGATCCTTGAAGCTCACTCCGAAAACCGGGACTTTCTCTCTCTAAGCTCTCTCTCGCTTTCTCTCTCTAGAATTCCGAAAATGGTGTTGCAAATGAGGGTTGGGGCTGGTCTTGAGACTCATAAGGGCCCAAACCCTTGTCCCTTTCGGCCCATACACCCCGGCCCAAGCCCGATTCCTTTCTTTTTATTTAAGTTTTAATTCCTCGTGAATTCTCTCGTGCTCTAAAACTCGGGATGTTACAAAGCTACTCATTGCAAGGTGAGTTTACATAGCCCCTTTTTACTATTTTTACTTTTGGGGTGAAACATGTTTACAAACGCTTTACTTACACAATTCAATACCTATGTTCTTATGCTTTGATCTTTATGTTTTATGTCTTGAACTACCTGGTGACCATTACATGTGTTCATGCCAGTACATTCATTAACTTGCAGCCCAGTCCTAAGGTAGTACCTAACATGATCATTTATACGGGAATCCGAAACTATAACTTACCACAAAACCTTGGTGGGTTTTGTTGGGTATCAACTTACAACTTGGGTATCATCTTACCCCTTTTTCAGAATGGCAATCAGTGGGATTGCGTATCTAGTTTTCTATTGCTAGGATTGAATTGTACGCTTGGAATCTTGTATGTTTTCACATTTATGCTTTAGACATGCTTTGAACATATTGAATTGCAAAACTATACTTAACTTTGTTTGGTGTCAAAACTATGTTACTCACCAACTACTTGTAGTTGACATTTACTCAAACGTTTCAGTTGCACCGGTTTGAGGACACTACATGATCACATAGGACTATGGACCTAGCTTTAATAAATATTAAATTTAATTTGTGTTATGTTTGAACCCTCTTGTTTTTCCATTTCTATTTGTAACGGATGCTTTAACTATGATGAAATAATATTATCATTTATTAATAGATGATCATGTGCTTATGAACAACCGCGTCAGCCCCGACGTATAATCCATCGTCGGCCGGGGTGTGACACCTTCAGTGACCGGGACTGTACTGGGTCCCTCATTAGTTTTCCTCAAGGTCTCAGCCGACACGGGCGGTAAGGTTTCTTTCAACATTCGAGTGAATTCTCGGCCGAGAGCCGCTTGCACGACCGGTTCAAATTCGAACATCTCGTCAGCTTCTGACACTTGATCATCATTGGGTTGATTGACTGTCGTATTGGTATGAGTAGTATGAACACTCCCCTCAATCTCGTGCTCGTGGTTCACAAGTGCCCTACCGCGATGACCGGTATGTCCACCACTACGTCCTCATCCTCCTGTTCTTCCTCCATGTCCAGCCATTCCTCAACTGGAAGGTAGGGAACAAAAGAATTTAGTTATGTCATGCTAGGGAACATGTAGAACACAATAAGTAAGGTAAGATGTTAATATACACCGGCCATCGGCAATTAACCATTACATTACTTCTCGTTTTCTAATTATTCACTTTCATGGTTTCATTAAAGCCTCCATTCTTATCTTGACACTCTAAAAGGGGAAAACTTTACTTACTATACACCTCTGATGCTTTGGCTCTGAGTTACCCATTACTGGCATCCGCTACTTGGTCCCATTCTCAGTTTAAGTCTGGACATCGAGGATGTCCAAATCTCTCAAACTATGGCTCTAATACCAACTTGTAAGGCCCTGAACCCGGGAGTCCTCACTTATTGGATTTACGCATCAACACATAGTGCCACACCCCGCCACGGCGGAAAGGCGAGGCGTAACATTCATGGTTTCCAAAGCATATGATTACCGCAAACACATACATGGTAATTGGATACATAATCAAGTTTAAAGTTTTACATCTCAAAATGTCATTTAAGATTAAAAAAGTTAAGATTTAGCAAATATGATTCATATGTAGTTATACAAGAGAAATCCTCCAAAATCCGTATCCATCATGCATGCATGTAATCCTACATTGCTAACCTTGAGACCACGTTCAATTTCCTAAAAAACATACTTAAAAAGTGTCAACACGAGGTTGGTAAGTTCACAGGTTTTGATCAAATGTTCCTGTAGTTCCAACGTTCACAAACGTTCAAATGTATACGTTTTTCAGATCAAAAGTATATGTATAACCAATGAATTGAACAATTAATGACCAATTGACCCCATTTGTAAACAAGCAAGGAATACAAATAATATGTAATAGACGAGACCGTAACCAAACCATGACTGGTGAATGCCCCTCCCTCGCTATACCACGAGAACGGAATAAGACAATATGCGACCATTTGACCCTTCAGGTCCCGGTTAGCGCGACTAACCATGACCGGGGGCGTCACCCCCAATAGTACTATTCATAGAATCCTAGGCTAAGTCCATAGCTAATGGTTACAAAATGTTGATGTTGTTCAGGGGACTTTTAGCGCTATATTGTTACTCATGCAAACATAACGGTCTGGTCTTTGTTCGTTTCATTAATGTATGAAAATAAGTACAAGTATGTTTCTTCCCTAAAACATTTCAAAAACCAGAAAAAGGGGACAGTGAAACTCACCTTGACAGTAGTGTATGCTAGCAAATATTTGTATAAAAGTAGACCCCGCCTATCCGTATCCTAATTACACAAGGATACTTATATGTTAAGGCTACCCGTCTTAAACGCAAGTTGTTCACCCGACTTAACGAATCCCGTTAAGTACGTATTTGTTTAGAAAAACAGTGTTTTCATGTGACGACTCATTGATGATTATTATTCGAGTCTAGAAGCTTACATATTTTTTGAGAAAATATTATGTTTCCATATTGGAGACTTATTCCAAAAATAAATCTTATTTTTGTAACAACTTATAATATATTCATATTAAAGTTCGCGTATAATCTTATAATTATTTCTTAAAAATAATTATATAAAAATCACAAATATCGTTCAAGCATATTCTATGCATGTAATTACCCTACGTACGTATAGACCACATTACCACGTTCACATGCAAATACTTATGTTCCGAACGACATTTACTAACCCGTTTACGTTCGTCATGCATTTATTTTTACCAATATATGCGTACAAGTATATCCATATTTCAACATATGCCCAAATATGTTTTTCTATGCATCATGAATATCTTACTTTTCAAACCGCGCATTTTTAGTTTTCATGTTATCTAATCTTTTTCATAACTTATCTTCAAGATAATAATTTTCATTATGCATCCATATATACTTTGATTTCCTTTTATATATATATATATATATATATATATATATATATATATATATATATATATATATATATATATATATATATATATATATATATATATATATATATATATCAATTCCAAGTACCAACTACACCATATACATACACGTATACATTCCGGTTCCTAATCATGTGTATATCCATTTAACATCTTCAAATTAACAATAATTCCATATGCATACATATATACCTATATGTGTACATTTCGGTTCTTATACATGCATATGTACACTTTAACAATTATTCAAGTCAACAATTTATGAATATATGCACAAACATATTCTTATATCTAACTATCTTTCCAAGTTACTAAACTTTAACATACACACCTATATACATATAATTCACAATTTTTACATGCATATCGTACTTGGTCATTTCCCAATTATCAACTATATATATATATATATATATATTATCTTGACATGCTTATACACATACTCATATTTTATGACTTTTCCCAACTTGATAACTACAAACACATGTATACATATATATACATGTCACGATCTATATACATATATACTTCATTTATCATCAAGTTCCAACCACATTTTTATTCATCATGATTTTAATTCAATACTTACATTTTATCATCACAAGATCAAACAACAACACATATGTCTATATATATATGCAAAATCTCGACCCTTATATATATATATTTACAAAACTTTTAGTTTCTAAACTTAACAAAGTTAATTTTTTATAAAAACTCATTAATTCTTTAAAATCTCTTTGATTTTTATGGTGAACATCATGCCTTAACAAGAGAATAAAGATGAATCTAGAGATTGTGTCAGTTTCATACCACTAGACAAAGCTAGGAAGAGAATCCCGAGTAGAAAGTGTTAGAGGCTCGTGTTGCTATCTAAACCGATCCCTTCACCTCAAGAGCTCTCTTGAATCTTCAAGCTCCTAGTTATGACTCTCTAGACTTGTGTTCTTGGATTTGGAAAGATTAAGTGTATGTGTGTGTGTTTGTATGTGTCAATATATATGTAGAGAAAAGAGAGTTGGAGTGGAGTGTTGGACTATCCATCATCATTACAATCATGTTAGATGAGACTTGATTGGATTTTAGCTTGTGTAAGACTTGAATGAGCATGGCTCTTGCATGAATCATGAAGAAGTGGTTGATTTGTGTAAGTGGGTGGCCCCACTTGGCTTTTTCGGCCGAAATACTTAGGGGGGTTGGGTGTTGTCAAATCTCTTAGTTGCAATTCAAGTGTGTGTTAGATAGTTTTTAGGTGGTGAAAACCCGGTAAGTGATCCCGTGATATAATACCCGGTGTATGAACTTTTAAGATCAAAATCTTATATATTTTGTGTATCTTGACTAGTTTTCATAGTTTACTAGTGTATCCCGACATAGTTGTAGTCTTAACTATATTATACATGTTTACACATAAAAATAACCTAAACCATGTATTAAACACCTTTATGTCCGCTTTTAAAAGTTTAGTCACCAATATATATGTTTTTACATTAAAGCGTGTTTCTATACTTTACTTGTAACAATCTTGTTAATCAACAACGAACGTATATTGCGGGTTATAATTGTTTATTTCCTAGTAATTATTAAAATTACTAACATATGACATGTGTTCTTTTGCTAGACTCCTTGACAATACTTTGTTAAAATAAAAAAAATCAGGAAATATAAAGTATGAACGTGAAATTATGAACATGGATATTAACCTGAAATGTTGGGTATCACACATAGCTTATAAACATAAGACATTCACAATTACAGCGGAAACGATTTAAACTTTAACTCATGCAGCAGAATACATAACAAGTCTTAAACATACTTGTCTGTTATGAATTTAAACTTGTCTTAAAACAACATACACTTTAGACGTAAATGGGATGCAAGACTCTGATATTCGAGTAACTCTTCTCGCCAAGCCAAGCATCCATTCCATCTACTGTCACCTACACTTAACTGATGTGCATACTAAAAATCAGCAACGATGAGTGAGTTTTAACGTTTACTTAAATCAATAATACATATATTAAAAGAAGAAGGTTTTGCTTGAACATATCTTTTAATGCCAATAAGTCAAAACTTTACATATAATCTTTTAAATCATACATACGTTATCTTAACTTGAAACTTAATTTTAACTTTCCATTCCTTTCCGTATCGTCCCAGTGGCTCAAGTCCAAAGGCCGGCAAATAAGGGAAGGTTACACGATGCATCACCGTAACTTTTGTAACAGTCCTGACTCGGGTCAGGACGCTGCCACCATACCGTCAATTCCATTTGTAACTGCTTAGGCACTAAGCCCTCTTAGGCACTGAGCCCTACTTAGGCACTGAGGCCCTTGTGAGTAATCGTCATCATTCCTTGTCACTGGTAACAAGTTGATCAACCGTTAGCGAAACGCAAAGGTTCTTATAGAGGGGGACATAGCCCATAACTGACTTTCTGTACATAGTAACATCTGTTCCCGGAGGAACCATAACTTGACTTGGTACTTATTCCCGAAGGAAACTTTATCTTTACTTTCTTTAAAACTTTACTTTCATTCCTTTAAAAACATCTTTACCGTTTGTAAACATTTCGTAAACGTCATTCTTTGCATAAAACATTTCTTTTGCCTCTTTTAAACCTTTCTGTAAATCATGACTTTCGCCATTGTTTAATATAAATGCTTCATCTGGGACATATCATTTACTTTTGTTTATTAATATAAAAATATAATAAGCGCTTGCTAAGTATGCACACCACCCCAAAAGTAAGCAGGAAAGGGGATTAGAACTCACCTGACTTCTTAGTTAACTCTTCTTATGTATAAGGCTCAACGAGGTGCTAGGCGATTTGTTCGACCGATCATAATTGACACACGTTAACTTTTGGATAAAACAGTCTGACCGAAATCTACTTGGTCGAAAACTCATCTGTCCGAAAACTCTTTTCGACCTAAATCTTTTTCGGTCGAAATTTCTTTCACCCGAAATATCTTTCATCCGAAAACTATTTCACCCGAAAACTAATTCGTTCGAAATATCTTATCCGAAATCTTTTTCGTTCAAAATCTCTCTCTATGTTCGAAATACTTCTCGGACACGTCATACTTTTCGGACCATTCAAAGACTTTTTGGACGACTCAACTGTTCTAGGCTAGATTCTTCGTTTTTGATCTAAAATCTAAACTTTTTACGTCCAAACTGTTCTAATCTTAACCATGAAACTAAATCTATAGTTTTTAGTCATAAACACACGTAAAAATCCGATTTTTTTGAAGAAAACTCGGGTTAACCCTAAAAACCCATTTCAAGTAAAAACTCAGATTTGGACGGGTTTTGATACCTGGTTGGGCTCGATTCTTCAGAGAAACTTCAAGCAACTCATGAAGAAGCAGTATGGGCCGATCTCCGGTCAAAATAGATACACTCTCTCTAGAGGGTGGAGAATATGAAGTGAGACAAATGAGGTGGGTGAAGGAGGTTTAGGGTCTTAAGTCCCATCATCACCTTCTACTCGGCCCAAATAGTGACCAGGCCCAAATAGCGACCCGGCCCAAGGCCCAGTCCAACTCGCTTCCTTTTTCCCCATTTTAATGTAAATCCCATGCCCGTTCTATCGCTTTCGAAATACGGGATGTTACATGTTAGATGAGTTCCGTTGTATATATATATTTGGTTTGTTGTATGTGTGTGTATTTTTGGTTTTGAGCATGGTTGGTGCATATATAATTGATTGTTGGGTTTCTGTTGTATTATATTTGGTTTTGAGAGGTTTTTGGTTACTGGGTCGATGCATTATAATAATTTTATTTTTTTACTGAAAATATTTTTAAAGTGGTTTTAAAGACCGTTGTATTTGCTTAATAATAACCGTTGTATTTCCTTAAAATGACGTCATATTTGCATAAACAAAATTATTTTAATTTTAACAATTTAAAGCGGTTTTATGGACCGCTATATTTGATAAAATTAAAGACCAATGTATTTAAAGCAAGATGCAAGTGCAACTCAAGAAGACAGTTTCAAAGCTCTGTTACAGAAGCCCTGGAAGACACTACCGACATCTTTTTTATGATGAAGACCGAAACAAAATATATACAGAGAACACGTTTAGTTTGATCCACGTGTGGTTTAATTTAATTAATCTGAAAAACCCGGACTGAGACGGGTATAAAACTAGTTGTAATTGATATGAGAATTTAAAGCGACCATTCTTTCTGCTTTAATTGACTTTTACTTGGCGATGTATTTTTCATTTAAAGCGGTCATTTTTGTTTTTTAAAGCGGTTTTTGAATCGCTTTAAAAAACATTTCTACTATTTACAGCACATAGTCTATTATTAAGTTAGAATGATAATTAAATTCAATCATAAGTAGGGACACAAAGAAACCGAACGAACACGAATGAACGAACATGAATAAAGCCTTGTTTGTGTTCGTTCATTAACGAAATTTCCTGTTCATGAACATTAACCGAACGAGATTTCATGTTCGTGTTCGTTCATTAAAGAAATGAACATGTTCGTGTTCGTCCAATAATTCTATGTAACAAACGTAAACTAACACAAATGAACGTAAACGAATACAAAAGAACGTTCATGAACACAAAAGAACACAAATTCATTTGAGAATAAAGTTGATGTGTATGAGTTAGTAGTATATTTTTATTAACATTTGTAATACGATTATCAAGTTTTAAATTTATAAAATGAGTATTACTTTTAATAGCTACACACAATAGGCAAGTGCACCTATCGAAGCGTAACATAATTTAAGTAAGAACCAAGTATCAAACCAATGGACATAGTAGTGGCTCCCAATAATCAATCTTTGCTATTGTCTGACTAAAATAAAATGCGAAAGAGTGGTTGTAAAACAAAAGAAAATTAGTAGAGTAAAAAACTATTTAATCAAACAAGGTATCCCTTATGTTTGAATCCGCTTGGTGTAATTTAGTTATTTTAAGGTCAATCATGTAGTTAGTTATGGGGTTCATGTAACACCAGATGTCTGACTACTAGACTGAAGCCCATTTATGTTAGAATGTGGTTAGTTACAGAGTTCATGCATCACTAGATGTCTGGCTACTGGTCTGAAATCCAAACTAACCGCTTATGTTTCTCGGAGGTGAAATAGATAGGCTCTCGGGTAGGGTTACCGTGATCCACAATCCTTTGGAAACAAGAACAGATTGTTAAACAAGAAAGCATGAAAGGAATGTTAGAATAACTCGTCAAAGGAAATGACGACATTCTAAAAATGAACAAAAGAGTTTGGGTACCAATTTATGGAAACCTGCGAGAAAAGATTCTCGAGGAAGCCCACAAATCTAAGTACACTATGCACCCAGGGGGTGATAAGATGTACAAGAATCTAAAGCCCAATTATTGGTGGATTGGCATGAAAAAGCACATAGCCGAGTATGTTGCAAGATGCTTAACTTGTTCTAAAGTTAAAGCCGAACACCAAAATCCATACGGCTTGTTACAACAGTTAGAATTTCCAGCATGGAAATGGGAGATGATAATTATGGACTTCATCACGAAACTTCCTCGAACCAGTCGAGGGAATGACACCATATGGGTTATCATCGATAGATTAACCAATTAACCAAGTCTGCTCATTTCTTACCAATGAAGGAGACATTCATCATGGATAAATTGGCATAGTTATATGTGAACGAAATCGTGTCCTTACACGGGGTGCCACTATCCACAATGTCAGATAAAGTCATTCGTTTCACGTCTTGATTCTGGCAGAGCTTCTAGAAAGCGAGCTTCTAGAAAGCGTTAGGAACTCGATTAAACCTCAACACTGCATATCATCCTCAAACGGATGGGCGGAGTGAAAGGACAATCCAAACTTTGGAAGACACGCTCCGAGCATGTGTCATAGATCTTGGAGGAAGTTGGGACGACCACTTATGTGACACCCAGCATTTCAGGTCAATATCCATATTACATAAATGCACGTTCATACTTATTATTTCCTGATATTTTATTTTGACTAAGTAAAGTCAAGAAGTCTAGCAAAGGAGTTTTTTCCAAGTCTAGTAAATCTTAAAGAATTACTAGAAAAAGTAAGCAGTATAACCCGACTAAATACGAACGTAAATGGTTAAATAAAATAACCAGAAAAATATATATATATATATATATATATATATTACACAAAATTTACGTTGAACCAAGATTTTAATATTTTCTTCAACGAGCCATAAACTGGTTAAAATTATAATACCGTGAAGAATCTAAACCGAATTAAATTACCCCTTTAAAACTCTAATTGATACTAATACCATTAATAAATTAACACTTAAATCTAATTATTATTAACCCAAACCACTTCCTTGACTTTCTCGCCCGAAAATCAGAGGAGCCATTCTCCCACTTGCCAATTCACTCATATTTAGAAAAACCCATACATGCCTGCGAGAATTCAGATAAAAACCATACCTCCTCAGTCGAAATCTCACAATCCCTTTCATACTTCTCATTTTCTTACGGCAATTTCCCCTTTTTCCTTCAAGTCGAAGTCCAGTTTAAGGCAAAAATCCACCATATTTCGGTGCTATAAGAAGAGTTCCAGGTGTTTTTCTCAAGAAGCAAGCTAAGGAGCTCAAGATCATTCTCTGTTTCTCTCAAAATCACCATTTCTGTTCAGAGGTAAAAACTCGATACCATCCATTTCATTTTCTTTAAAACCATAGCTAAACATACAACTTATTTGAACGCAAGTAAGATAACAAGAAAAGTATGTCAAATTTAAGATTTAAAACATAAAATATGCAGGACTGATTCTGTCAATCAAAGTTCAGTAATCGAAACTAGGAGTTTCGATACCTGTTATTCAATCGAAACTAGGAGTTTCGATACCTGTTGTTCAATCGAAACTAGGAGTTTCGATACTTGTTGTTCAATTGAAACTAGGAGTTTCGATACCTGTTGTTCAATCGAAACAAGGAGTTTCGATACCTGTTGTTCAATCGAAACTAGGTAGTTTCGATACTATTTTTGCCAATCGAAACTAGGTAGTTTCGATACCCAATTTAGTCAATCGAAACTAAGTAGTTTCGACATCTGTTCTGTTAAATCGAAACTAAGAAAATTTCGATACCTGTTCATCAGTCCCATGGAGCAGTAACTTAGAACTATTTTATAACGAAACAAGTGTTGAAAAACTAAAAAGATATTTAAACAAAAACAATCAGATCTGCTAAGTCGGGTGAACAACTTGTGTGTAAGACGTGTAGTCTTAACGTGTATGCTATCCTTGTGTAATTAGGATACGGATAGGCGAGTCTGCTGATTATTCAAATATTTGCTAGCATTCATACTGTCGAGGTGAGTTTCACTAATCCCCCTTTTTCTAAAGTTTTTGGAAATGATTTGGGGTGGAAACATACTTGTAAAGAATTTTCGTATGTAAATGAATTGAACTAATGATCTGACCGTATGTGTGTATTGAGGGAAAAGTAAAGCGCTTAAAGTCCTCTGAATAAATTAGTAACCATTAGCTATGGATTTAGCCCGGGATTATATGAATAGTACTATTGGGGGTGACGCCTCCGGTCATGGTTAGTCGCGCTAACCAGGGGTCCAAATGGCCGAATGACCGCATATTGTCTTACTCGCAGAAAGGCGAGGGGAGGCACAGAATGTTGGGGTTTGGTTACGGTCTCGTACATTACATACTATTTTGTATTCCTTGCAAGCTTACAAATGGGGTCAATAGATCGGATTAGTATTCATATTCATTGGTAATACAAACAAAAGAGTTCTGATCAGGCTAAAGTGATCAGGTTTTAATCAAAAGAGTTCTGATCAGGCTAAAGTGATCAGGTTTAAACAAAAGAGTTCTGATCAGGCTAAAGTGATCAGGTTTTAAACAAAAGAGTTCTGATCAGGCTAAAGTGATCAGGTTTTAACAAAAGAGTTCTGATCAGGTTAAAGTGATCAGGTTTAACAAAGAGTTTTGATCGAAAAATGATCAGATTTAAACATTGGGTTTATGATAACTCTTTATAATAACTTGTGAACTCACCAACCTCGTGTTGACATTTTTAAGTATGTTTTCAGGAAATTGAACGTGGTCATTAGGTTAGCAATGTAGGATACATGCTTGCACGTGGATATGGCTTTTGGGAGGATTTCTCTTGTATAACTCATGGTCTTGAGTCATATTTGCGAAATCTTAAACTTTTGTAAACTCAATTTGATACTTTGTGATATAAATATTTTAAACTCGATTATGTATCCAATTAAATGTATGTGTTTTTGTAATCATATGCTTTGGAAACCAGTGAATGTTACGCCTCGCGTTTCCGCCTTGGCGGGGTGTGACAGAACTTGGTATCAGAGCCATTGATTACAGCGAACTAGGTGTCTAAAATGGAACCTAGTCTATAATTTGAATGACTCACTAAAACGTTTTCATTGCATAAGCATTGCATAACTAGTCATCATGTCATGTGGATATTGTAGTCACAAGCATGTCGTCACATTCACACTCTGACCCCGTCTCTGACCCTGAATCCAACGAGGAACTTTCCGCCACACGCCCCAAAAATCGAGTACAAGTTCGCAGCTCGACACCACCCAATGTTGCCCTGGGAGAACCGCCTATCGTCTACCGAAAGAAAAGCGGAGGACCAGTTAAGGTGCAAAGTGCTAGGAAGAAGGTTCGACTTCCACGCAAAAGAACCCTGGCAGCTCGTGACCCGGAAGACTTCGAGACTGATGAAGAACCATCTAGGAAACGACCCTGTTACCACCCTACGGTGGGGACTATCCGTTGGATGCCCCGTACCCTGGCACGATGGAGGGAGATGGAGAGCATTCCCTCTACCTTTGAGCTCGGAGAGTCCTCCAACACCCTTACCCCACACTAGGGAAGCCATGGAGCTCACAGTGCCTACATTAGTAGCACGTGTTCATACGCACGAAGAACGTCTTGATGATCTCCTAGATGATATTCGGGCACATGGGGATGTAGCCACGCGCTTACGTCAAAGGCTCGGATCTCGAGTACAGACTTTGGAGGATAGCACCTGAGACATACAGGGTGCCACTGACTACCTCGAGTTGAGAGCTGATATGGACTGGCAGTTCACTCTCACGGTCCGAGACATGGTGGAGGCGCTGGAAGAAAGGACTTCGGCTGCAGAATTTGTAGCTAGGGCTAGCTTTGTCATGGCAGGACTTGCCATGATAATTGGGTTGTATTCCCACTTCTTCTTTTAAACCTATTATGGGCGGGTTGTGCCCATAGCACATTATGTAGTTTAAAACTTTGGTACTGATGTGGTCATGAGAACCCATCCCTTTTTGTATCCATGTCTTTTTGGAACAATGTACTATATATGTTTTAACTATGTATGTGATGGATTATGTTGTAATGATGGTTGTTCACGTTTGATGTTGTTGTACCCTTATGTCATGATCTATCATTATTATTATATAATGTTGTTTCTTTTTAATTGATATGTTAGATAGAACGTCATGGCACCTAAGCGAAGGACGCCTCGTAACACTACTAGTGGCAACAACGAGACGATTTCCCCAAACGTGGAGCAACTCATAGCACAACGAGTAGCTGCTGCCATGGAGCAGTATGAAGCAAATCGAAATAATAGCGGAGGAAACGGAAACGGTACCGGCGGAGGAGGTGCAGGAGGTAGCGGTACAGCAGGAGGTAGCGGTACATCAGGAGGTTCCGGAGGTAATAAAAATAAATAAGCCATAACACATAGTCATGATCCGAATTAATGACGTTATGACTTGTGATTATACAGATGCTCCAAATAGGAAGTGCACCTACAAGGCCTTCCTATCCTGCAACCCCCGTAATTTCAATGGCACCGAGGGTGCAGTAGGTCTGATGAGATGGATAGAAAAGATGGAGTCGGTGATTGATATTAGTGAATGCACCGCTGACTGCATGGTGAAATATTCTACATGTGCGCTCACTGATAAAGCTTTAACTTGGTGGAATACTCAAATGAAGACTTTGGGGAGAGAAACAGCGTACCAATTGTCTTGGGAAGATTTGAAAAACATGATGATTGAGGAATACTGTCCTCGAAACGAATTGCAAAAGATTGAAACTGAGATGTGGAACCTACAGATGATAGGAGATGATGTAGCGGGATACACCGACCGTTTCAATGAATTAGCGATTCTAGTACCGCATATGGTCACACCAGAACATAAGCGTGTTGAGAGGTATTTGTGGGGCCTTGTGCCTCAAATTCGTAGCATGGTAACATCATCTAATCCAATAGATGCCAAGAGTGCTACAACTTTAGCATTCAAGCTAAGGGATGATGCGGTACGTAATGAATTGTTTGGGAGGAAAGAGAACGAGAAAGGTAGATCTGGGGAGAAAAGAAAGTGGATGGGAAATTCAAGTAACAAGTATGAGAAGCAAGGGCTTAAGAAACAAGGAACTATAAAGGCTTTTGCAGTCAACACAGTGGAAAGAAAGGAGTATGATAGGGGCCTACCGAGATGTAAGAAGTGTGGAAATCATCATGCCGGTGTGTGCATCAAGTGTGGAAAATGTGACAAGTTTGGTCACACCACACAAGCTTGTCGAACTAACAACCGAATGGGGAAAATTAAACCGGGATGTTTCATATGTGGTGACCTGAAGCACTTCAAGAGGGATTGTCCCAAGTGGAAGAATCAGAACAACGCTCAGGCACCAGGGAGGGCATTTGTGATGGGTGCAAGGGACGCACGCCACGACCCGAACATCGTCACTGGTACGTTCCCGATAAATAATCATTATGCCTCTATACTTTTTGATTCGGGTGCGGATATGAGCTTTGTGTTGAATGATTTTAAATCCTTACTCGGTATTAAGGCCAGCAAACTAGATCAAAATTATACAATTGAATTAGCAAATGGGAAATTAATAGAAACCGAAGAGGTCATTAGGGGTTGTACCTTATACTTAGAAAACCATACATTCAGTATAGACCTTCTACCCGTCGAACTAGGGAGTTTTGATATTGTTATTGGCATGGATTGGTTATCAAAGAATCGTGCCGAAATCGTATGCTTCGAGAAGATTGTACGTATCCCACTACCAAGCGGAGAAATTCTTTCAATTCAAGGCGAAAGGTGTAGAATGATGTTGAAGACGATAAACTGCATGAAAGCTCATAAGTATCTACGCAAGGGTTATTGTGCATTCCTGGCTCACATCGTCGAGAAGAAACCCGAAGAACGTCGACTTGAGGACATACCAATCGTCAGAGATTACTCGGAAATATTTCCCGAGGACTTACCAGGATTACCACCATCAAGACAAGTCGAGTTTCGGATCGACCTAGTACCAGGAGCCGCACCAGTTACACGATCGCCGTATCGTCTAGCCCCTTCCGAGATGCAGGAACTATCGAGCCAACTACAGGAATTACTTGACAAAGGTTTCATAAGACCGAGTTTCTCACCATGGGGAGACCCGGTCCAGTTTGTAAAGAAAAAGGATGGAACCTTTAGAATGTGCATTGATTACCGGGAATTAAACAAACTGACAATCAAAAACCGGTATCCTCTTCCTCGAATAGACGATTTGTTTGATCAACTTCAAGGTTCCAGTTTTTATTCCAAAATTGATCTACGATCAGGGTATCATCAACTGAAAATTCAGGAAGAAGATATACCAAAAACGGCTTTTAGGACTCGTTACGGTCACTACGAGTTCCTAGTTATGCCATTTGGCTTGACTAATGCACCAGCCGTCTTCATGGATCTCATGAACCGCGTGTGCAAGCCGTACTTGGATAAATTCGTGATTGTGTTTATCGATGACATATTGATATATTCACGAACCAAGGAGGAACATGAACATCATTTGAAATTAATCTTGGAGCTACTCAGGAATGAGAAGCTTTATGCCAAATTCTCTAAGTGTGAGTTTTGGATCCAAGAGGTTCATTTTCTCGGACATGTCATCAAAAAGAAGGGTATCCATGTGGATCCATCCAAGATTGAAGCTATCAAAAACTGGGAAGCACCAAGAACTCCGACTGAGGTGCGTCATATTCTGGGTTTGGGAGGATATTACAGGCGATTTATCGAGAATTTTTCAAAGATAGCCTTGCCTTTGACCACGTTAATTCAGAAGGACAAAAAGTTTGATTGGACTGATAAACAAGAATCAGCTTTTCAATTGCTGAAGCAAATACTTTGCAGTGCACCAATCCTATCCCTTCCCGAAGGAACTGACAATTTCATCGTGTACTGCGACGCATCACACCAAGGTCTGGGATGTGTATTGATGCAGAGAGAAAAAGTCATAGCGTATGCATCCAGACAGCTAAAAGTACATGAGAAAAATTATACGACTCACGATGTGGAATTGGGTGCTGTCGTATTTGCACTCAAGATTTGGAGACATTACTTATACGGTACAAAATGTACTATCTTTACAGACCACAAGAGTCTCCAGCACATCTTTAATCAAAAAGAACTCAACATGAGGCAACGTCGTTGGGTAGAACTACTGAATGATTACGACTGTGATATCAAGTATCACCCTGGTAAGGCAAACGTCGTAGCGGATGCCTTGAGTCGTAAGGAACGGGTTAAAACACTCTGTGTTCGTGCCCTAGAATTGACAATTCATACGAGTCTCACGACTCAAATCCGGATGGCACAACAAGAGGCAATTAAGGAAGAAAACATTCAGAGTGAAGCTTTACGAGGAATGATAAAGCAGTTGGAACGAAAGTCAGATGACACTTTATACTTCATGAATAGAATTTGGGTGCCATGTTTTGGTAACATACGGGAGTTGGTTATGGACGAAGCACACAAGTCCAGGTACTCCATTCACCCAGGTTCGGATAAAATGTATAAGGATCTGAAAGAACTCTACTGGTGGCCGAACATGAAAGGAGAAATTGCTATTTATGTCGGTAAATGCCTGACATGTTCAAAGGTAAAGGCAGAACATCAAAAACCGTCGGGATTGTTACAACAACCCGAGATACCTCAATGGAAATGGGAACAAATTTCCATGGATTTCATTACAAAGTTACCCAAGACGTCGAGCGGGTATGACACTATATGGGTAATCGTCGATCGTTTGACGAAATCAGCTCATTTTCTACCCATCAAAGAGACGGATAAAACCGAGAAACTTGCAAGGCTTTATATCAAGGAAATTGTGGCTAGGCATGGAGTGCCAATTTCTATTATCTCTGATAGAGACAGCAGATTCGTGTCTAGAATCTGGAAATCATTACAAGAAACCATGGGCACACGTCTTAACATGAGCACGGCATATCACCCACAAACAGATGGTCAAAGTGAAAGGACCATTCAAACTTTAGAGGATATGCTACGTGCATGTGCAATTGACTTCGGTGGAAATTGGGATGCTCATTTGCCGCAAGCTGAGTTTTCATACAATAATAGTTACCACACCAGCATCAAAGCCGCTCCGTTTGAGGCTTTGTATGGTCGAAAATGTCGTTCACCGCTATGTTGGGCAGAAGTTGGTGACAAGCATCTAACCGGTCCTGAGGTTATTCAAGAAACCACGGACAAGATTTTCAAAATCAAGGATCGTCTGAAAGCCGCCCGTGACAGACAAAAGAGTTACGCGGATAACAGACGAAGACCATTAGAATTCCAAGTGGGAGACAAAGTCATGTTAAAGGTCTCACCTTGGAAAGGAGTTGCAAGATTTGGCAACCGTGGCAAGCTTAACCCTAGGTACGTTGGACCGTTTGAAATTTTGGCTAGGGTTGGCCCTGTAGCTTACAAGCTCAAGTTGCCACAAGAACTAAGCAATATACATGATACGTTTCATGTGTCAAATCTCAAGAAATGCTTATCAGACGACACATTAATTATACCGCTTGATGAGATTCACATAGACGACATGTTGCATTTCATTGAGGAACCCATAGAAATCACAGATTGGAAGGTGCAGAGAACAAGGCGCAGCCGTGTTAAGCTGGTCAAGGTACGTTGGAATTCAAAGCGCGGCCCAGAGTATACGTGGGAGCGGGAAGATAAAATGAAATCTAAGTACCCCTCCTTGTTTACAAACACTCCAAGTCAGAATGACAAGAACTAAATTTCGAGACGAAATTCTCTGTAACATGGGGAGAATGTGACAACCAGCATTTCAGGTCAATATCCATATTACATAAATGCACGTTCATACTTATTATTTCCTGATATTTTATTTTGACTAAGTAAAGTCAAGAAGTCTAGCAAAGGAGTTTATTCCAAGTCTAGTAAATCTTAAAGAATTACTAGAAAAAGTAAGCAGTATAACCCGACTAAATACGAACGTAAATGGTTAAATAAAATAACCAGAAAAATATATATATATATATATATATATATATATATATATATTACACAAAATTTACGTTGAACCAAGATTTTAATATTTTCTTCAACGAGCCATAAACTGGTTAAAATTATAATACCGTGAAGAATCTAAACCGAATTAAATTACCCCTTTAAAACTCTAATTGATACTAATACCATTAATAAATTAACACTTAAATCTAATTATTATTAACCCAAACCACTTCCTTGACTTTCTCGCCCGAAAATCAGAGGAGCCATTCTCCCACTTGCCAATTCACTCATATTTAGAAAAACCCATACATGCCTGCGAGAATTCAGATAAAAACCATACCTCCTCAGTTGAAATCTCACAATCCCTTTCATACTTCTCATTTTCTTACGGCAATTTCCCCTTTTTCCTTCAAGTCGAAGTCCAGTTTAAGGCAAAAATCCACCATATTTCGGTGCTATAAGAAGAGTTCCAGGTGTTTTTCTCAAGAAGCAAGCTAAGGAGCTCAAGATCATTCTCTGTTTCTCTCAAAATCACCATTTCTGTTCAGAGGTAAAAACTCGATACCATCCATTTCATTTTCTTTAAAACCATAGCTAAACATACAACTTATTTGAACGCAAGTAAGATAACAAGAAAAGTATGTCAAATTCAAGATTTAAAACATAAAATATGCAGGACTGATTCTGCCAATCAAAGTTCAGTAATCGAAACTAGGAGTTTCGATACCTGTTATTCAATCGAAACTAGAAGTTTCGATACCTGTTGTTCAATCGAAACTAGGTAGTTTCGATACTATTTTTGTCAATCGAAACTAGGTAGTTTCGATACCCAATTTACTCAATCGAAACTAAGTAGTTTCGACATCTGTTCTGTCCAATCGAAACTAAGAAAGTTTCGATACCTGTTCATCAGTCCCATGGAGCAGTAACTTAGAACTATTTTATAACGAAACAAGTGTTGAAAAACTAAAAAGATATTTAAACAAAAGCAATCAGATCTGCTAAGTCGGGTGAACAACTTGCGTGTAAGACGGGTAGTCTTAACGTGTATGCTATCCTTGTGTAATTAGGATACGGATAGGCGAGTCTGCTGATTATTCAAATATTTGCTAGCATTCATACTGTCGAGGTGAGTTTCACTAATCCCCCTTTTTCTAAAGTTTTTGGAAATGATTTGGGGTGGAAACATACTTGTAAAAAATTTTCGTATGTAAATGAATTGAACTAATGATCTGGCCGTATGTGTGTATTGAGGGAAAAGTAAAGCGCTTAAAGTCCTCTGAATAAATTAGTAACCATTAGCTATGGATTTAGCCCGGGATTATATGAATAGTACTATTGGGGGTGACGCCTCCGGTCATGGTTAGTCGCGCTAACCAGGGGTCCAAATGGCCGAATGACCGCATATTGTCTTACTCGCAGAAAGGCGAGGGGAGGCACAGAATGTTGGGGTTTGGTTACGGTCTCATACATTACATACTATTTTGTATTCCTTGCAAGCTTATAAATGGGGTCAATAGATCGGATTAGTATTCATATTCATTGGTAATACAAACAAAAGAGTTCTGATCAGGCTAAAGTGATCAGGTTTTAATCAAAAGAGTTCTGATCAGGCTAAAGTGATCATGTTTAAACAAAAGAGTTCTGATCAGGCTAAAGTGATCAGGTTTTAAACAAAAGAGTTCTGATCAGGCTAAAGTGATCAGGTTTTAACAAAAGAGTTCTGATCAGGTTTAACAAAGAGTTTTGATCGGAAAATGATCAGATTTAAACATTGGGTTTATGATAACTCTTTATAATAACTTGTGAACTCACCAACCTCGTGGTGACATTTTTAAGTATGTTTCCAGGAAATTGAACGTGGTCATCAGGTTAGCAATGTAGGAGACATGCATGCACGTGGATACGGCTTTTGGGAGGATTTCTCTTGTATAACTCATGGTCTTGAGTCATATTTGCGAAATCTTAAACTTTTGTAAACTCAATTTGATACTTTGTGATATAAATATTTTAAACTCGATTATGTATCCAATTACATGTATGTGTTTGCGGTAATCATATGCTTTGGAAACCAGTGAATGTTACGCCTCACGTTTCCGCCTTGGCGGGGTGTGACAAGTTACCTCTGATGCAATTTTCTTACAACAATAGTTACCATACAAGCATCCAGGATGCACTGTTCGAAGCCTTGTACAACAGAAAGTGCAGGACGCCTGTTTGTTGGTCGAAAATAGGAGAAAATCAGTTACCAGGATCTGAGATAGTCCAAGAAACCACTTATAAGATCCTACAAATAAGAGAAAGGCTAAAGACGGCTCGTGACCGTCATAAAAGTTATGCCGATAAGAGACGAAAACCATTAGAATTCAATATTGGCGATAAGGTGTTACTTAAAGTATCGACTTGGAAAGGCGTGGTACGATTCGGAAAGAAAGGGAAGTTAAGCCTAAGGCTTGTTGGACCTTTTAAGATTGTTAAACGAATCGGACCAGTCGCATACCAGTTGGAATTACCAGAGGAAATGAACGGAGTACACAATGTATTCCATATATCAAATCTTCGCAAATGCTTGGCAGACGAAACCCTGGTAATGCCACTACAGGACGTATTAGTGGATGATAAACTTAAGTTTGTGGAACAACCTCTTCAAATTAAGGACATGCAAGTGAAGAAATTGAAACGAAAAAGACTTGTATTAGTCAAAGTGAAATGGAATTCCAGGCATGGACCCGAATACACGTGGGAATTGGAATTGGAAATAAAAAAAATACCCACACTTATTCGATTGAAAAATCTCAAGGGCGAGATTTAAATAAGGGGGGGTGTAACACTAGTCAAAATATCATCCCAATTGTGTTCAAGGAAAACCCACAAGGGTTAAAATTGTCAAAACCCAAAAGATAAGGAGGAAAAATAAAGAAAATGGAAATCTGGAGGGTGGCAGACCGCTACCCAATGGTTAACGGTTCGCTACAGGCGCCAAGGATTTCCCCCGCTAGAAGCTTGGCGGACCGACATCACCGTTGTAACAGTCCGCTATGAGTGGGCTTGTCTGGCGGACCGCCAGGTCCCAGCTAACAGTCCGCTATGTACTTCCCTAGACAGCCTCTACATGCGCCACGTGTCCTCGCCACGTGTAGGGCATGCGTCAGCATGTTTTACGTGTGGATTCTTGGCGGACCGCTACGGTATGCCAACACTGTCCACTATGGGTACGTGTCTCGCATGCAACCAGTACTGACACGTGTCAAGCATGCATACTCTTTAGGGCGGTGGTGGACCGCCAGCCCCTGGCTAACGGTCCGCTTTAGGTGGATTTCCAGTCTATAAATAAAAGCTCATTTCCCACACCAAAACCAACTCGATCTCTCAAGCTCCTCTCTAATCCCAAGCATCCAGAAGCAGTTCCGACTCCCAAGTCGCTCTCCCGAGTCCGACTGACTTTCACTTATCAACCGCACTCAAGCGTTTAAAGCCGAAGAAACCCGAGGAACATGTAGAAATGAAAATTAAGGTGTTAGAGCCCTAAGAGACAACTCTAGAAGCTACGTAGCACTAAGATTATTATCTTTTCACTTCGCACTCAAGGTGAAAACGGCCTTTAACGTAATTACATTTTTATACACTTTCAAAAGATCAAACTTTTACGTTTATGAAAAGGCAAAACATGCGCTAAATACTAGATGCATGTCGCCTTGTGGTGTTGGCTACGGATATAAATCCAGGGGTAGTTATTTACCCATAAATGTGTACGTAGAGTTTGATCAAATGTTTATACTTGCTCGGGAATATTTGGCCGAGCAGGGCTGGTGCATATGTCGAGCGTGTGTTAGACGCGGATCTGGTGATCCCGCATCCCTCGAGTATGTGACCGATGTACACGCACCAGACGGACGTAGTAATGTGTTTACTACTATCCTATGAATTTATGATTATTTATTTAACAAGTGTTTTGCCAAAAGGTTTTTCGTGTCATAAAAGTATTCACCAGCTTTTTGCTGACGTTTCATTTTTCAAGTGTTTTCAGGAAAAGAATAAATAAACAGTACCTGTCGGGACTGGCTACGGATATAGTCTCGAAGGTTGTTGTGGTTTTTTTGTTAGCCGGGTCTGGCTACGGATATAGACCCGGGAACAACCAGAAAATATTTTACAGGTTCTTGTTGTGGTGGATTGATACCTAAGCACAGGAAAGCACCTCAAGAAAGATTACAAGGCTAGGGGCCCTGATGATTACAATCCCTAGGCTTATACCTTCCTTGTAGAATAGATAAAAAGACTGACTGTTGTCAGTGGGTTTATTGATTTCAGATTCCATGTAATCAAACAAAGTTGGTTGTTAGACCCTGTTATTTAAGTGAAGATCTTTTGTCTACACAACGGGATTCTTGTATTTACAAAACCAACCCTCGAGATTGAGATTATGAAATAAACGATCCATTTATAAACGTTTTATACTACACAATACAAAATCTAAAATCAAAGCAGGTGCCAAACATGTCGCGCCCAGAACGACCGGGGGTGCCCGAGGCGGGGTGTGACACTTGAGGACAAACAAAGGTTCAAGTGTGGGGATGTTTGATGTGCACCAAATTATACATGTTTTATACATTAAATGTCACTCCATTTATGTTTGTTTTCTTGAAATTATAGTATATTAGACCCTTAATTGGTTTAATTTTACTTTTCAGGAGCAGAAGAGCAAGAATTGATCACAGAAGCAAAAAATACCAAGATTTGATCAAGTCAGCAAGACAAGCATGGGGTGTGTCAAACTTAAACACACCCTATGCCAAGTATCCAGCACGTGGGCCATGTCAAACTTCAGCACACCCTATGTCAAGTTTCCAGCACGGTGCGTGCCAAACTCAACACACCCCCGTGCCAAGTGTCAAGCACGGGGTGTGTCAAACTTCAACACACCCTGTGCCAATTGTCCAGCACGGGGCATGTCAAACTTCAGCACACCCCGTACCATGCATGCCAGAACAGCTTTTTCAGACTTTTCAGAGGCCGTTACATTGGATCAGACTGTACCCAAGCATGGGGCCGTGCCTAGGGGTGTTCAAAAGTATCCGTATCCGAAACCGAAACCAAAATATCTGAAATTCCGAATCTGAATTATCCGAAAATTCGGATATCCGAATTTTCGGATTCGGATAGCATTTTTCAATAATTTCGGATATTCGGATACCGAATATCCGAAAATATTTTTTTTATGATATCTTTCGTAGAAAGTGTTATGAATATAATATATATAAATTATATGGTTTTTCTGTTATGTGTTTAGCTCTCGTATTTAAAAAAAAACGTATTCGCGTCGTAGTTTCGAAAATTATAATTTTTTGGCCAAATTTATATATTGTTTCTTAGAAAGTGTTATAAATACAATATATATGAAGTATATGGTTTTTTATTTTATGTGTTTAGCCTTCTTATTTTTTTTTAAAACTAAAACGTATTCGCGTCGTAATTTCGTGAATTACTCAAAAATTGGTTTTTTAATGGTTTTTTTATTTATTTCATAAAGATGATATTTATTTAGTATATTTTATATATTTAGATTTTAATTTAAAAAATATATTTAAGTTAAAAAAAACCGGATATCCGTACCACTATCCGAATCCGAAATTTCGGATTCGGATACGGATAGTGAAATCCACTATCCGAAATTCGGATATCCGACTTTGAACACCCCTAGCCGTGCCTAGTAAAGCACGGGTCATGCCTAACCCTCCAGACAGCCTATAAATAGCCTTCAAGCCTCATTTGCAAGACATACCTCCACCATTGTATATACCACGAATTTTATATGTTTTCTCGGTAGTTTTAGCTTAGTTTTTGTAGTTAGTCTTCATCTTCAAGGTTCTAGAACCATTTAACAAATTTGAAATCTTGTAATAATGGTTGATTGTGTTTATACAAGTTTAATCTTTGTTATTTGCATGACCATTCTTGGCTAAGTTTTTTGAATCACTTTGGTGAGATGAACTTCCAATGAAGTAGTTAGTGTGTTTATGGATTCAATATTGGTGTGTGTGAGTGACTTTAAAATGTGATCTTTTAACATTGAAAGTCGACCCGCACAACCGTCGGAACGATTTACCAACTTTATGCTTCGTTGATTCGGGCATTCACACTTCTATGTCTATGTAGTCGGTGTGCTAGTTACTTGGAAGGGTGCTAGAAGTTATGAATTGTGATCGCGGTTGTAAAGGTCCTTGCTTTTTAATATGCGGTGACTTGGTATTCTAAAGACTTGAGTATATGCATTACCACTACATTTGTGGAGAGGAATCAAAGCAAATGAGTCATAGTGACTAGTGTGTAAATTCCCTTGTCTAAAGATATAATTTTGATACTTTAATTCTAACATTGAGGTGGTTATTATGGTGGCGTACTTTCCAATATTGTTGTGGGAGTCAATATCTCGACCCAAGAGTTGCTCCATTTTATGCACACACACATTACCACTAATCTTCAAGAATATGACGTGGAGTCCCGAACTCAGAAACACGTCTAGCTAAGCATAGCGATCATCTTGTTGTTCAAATTACTACCCCCGGGAAGACAAAATCAACCGAGCCATAGGGTCTAACGACTCAAGTGACGACTGCCATGCTTACGACATAGGGATCTTTTGAGAATCCATATACTAAAGCTAACTATGACATTAAAATGAATTCGAACCAAAATGATTTATTCTTGTCATTGATTACTACTACTAACTTTTACCATTTCTACCATTTTTTAAAGCTCCCATAATCAAAATCAAACAACTTTTAAATTCTGAAAAGATTAGACATCAACCAAAGTCCGGTACTAAGAGCCTTTGTATCCTTGGATCGATACTTGGTCTTACCAACACTATATTACGTCCACGATGGGTGCACTTGCCCTAAGTGTGTTGTAGTGAGTGACAGTAATTCCGTTTTTATAAATTTAAACCTTTTGTGTTAAAAATCATCAATATTTTATATATACACAAGATTTTAGGAAAGACCAAGGTCGTTGGCCTAACTGCCGAGTTCTAGGTTAAGACGTATGAATGTCGGATTCTGAATGAGTTAAATACTTAAATCGATCGATGGATGATGAATGATAGGGAATTAGAGAATATGCTTTTCTTTCTTTTTTTTTTCTTTTTTTTATTTGGCCCTAATAAGACAAGCCAAAAACTATTAAACAAGTTACAAACTCAATGATTATATACATAAAAAATATTAGTATGATTATATAAATAAAAAATATATATATATATGTGTGTGTGTGGAGGATCAAATAAGAAGTAGTTTTTCGCTAAAAATCTAAGAAATGACAAAAACCTTAATAAACGATATCAAACGAACTCCGATTGAGCTAATTTCAGCGGCGTTGGAACCGTCTCGTCGAACTCAATCATCTTATCTTTTAGGGTTTAGATTTTACGTTTGAATTTTAGGGTTTTAGCCTTATGGTTTAGCCTTAGGGTTTAGCTTTTAGGGTTTAGATTTTATGGTTTAGGTTTTTTTTTGGAGGTGGGGGTGGGGGGTTTAGGTTTTTTTTTTGGGGGGTGGGGGGGTTTAGGTTTTTGGGGGGTGGGGGTGGTGGTTTTAGGCTTTTCGGGGTAGGGTTGGAGGGGGTTTAGGTTTTTGGGGGTGCGTGTGGAGAAGGGTTTTGGTTTTTGGGTCCGGGTTAGGGTTCGATGAGACGGTTCCAACGCCGCTGTAATGAGCTCAATCGGAGTTCGTTGGCCCCACTTCTTAGTGGAACCGTCCCCTATATATATATGTATGTGTGTGTGTGTTATTCGGGTTATTCGAATAGGATCAAATAACAGATATTCAAATTCGAATTTGATTCGAATTCGACTTATTTATTTGAATCGAATAATTATTCGATTCGAATAACCATAAATTCAAATTCAAAATTTTTATTCGAATTTGATTCGAATCGAATTTCGGGTTATTCGAGTGCGATTCGAATAATAAACACCCCTATTTCTAGAGAGAGGTGTAGTGGGTATAACTGTAACTTTGGCAGCTTCTGAGCAGGAATCTCTATGGTTACAAGCTTGTGAGGCAATGATAGCCAAGTACTAATCGTAGTCCGCCGCGTGAAGATGGTTAAAATGGCTGGGCTATTGGCCAGAGGCCCATTATTTTGTAGTGCATTAAATCATTAAAACTTAAGCTTGTTTGAGCACTAAAGGCCCGCCACCTTATACGGTTATACCCAGAGATTAAAAGAAAAAGAAAAACCAGTTTGGATTTTTAAACAGGTTTTTACCCTGAACCGATTCCAGAAAAAGACCCGGTTTGGTCCAAACCGGTTCAGGCCCGACACAGCCGGTTCCTTACTCCGCACAAACAAACCGGTTTCAACCCGGTTCGGATTTCAAACCGGTTTTCAACCTGGTATTCAAACCGGTTTATACCGTTAAAAAAAGAGCCATTGGGGGATCCGTTTTTTTAACCGTTAGGGGCTAAACTAGCAGCTTTTTTGTGTTTTTTTTTACCATTTCGCCCTCATATGTTAGTATAAATATATAGTGGGTGTTTTGATTGAATCACAACACTAATTAATGCTCTCTACTCTTTAAAATATCAAAAACACTCATTATTCTCTCAATTTGGGGAAAAATCTTTCAAATGGCTTTAAGTGGGCAATCTTCCGCTGATGGTGGTGGTGCCTCTTCAAGCAATACGGTGGTTTGAGTTATTCCCACGAAGAAGAACCAAGAAATTTGGTGTAATTTTGATTTATGTGATATGTCGAGCGGTGTGAACAAGGCACGTTGCAAATTTTGTGGTAACTGTTTTTCAAAAGATGCAAATACGACGTTGAAAAACCACATTAACTTCAAATATTACATTTATGGGCTTATAACGTGAACCGCTCAAGTGAACATTAGTTACTTGTATAACTTATACCCTTCGAAGTTTAAACATACAAAAGTGCTCAAATTGGTTCTCTTTTCATTTCTAGATATAATCTTATTTTTCTTTTAAAAACTTGGCATTATATCATAATATTATAGTATCAAATACTTATACCTTTTCTTTAAATTTACATTAGGGTATGAAAGTTTGAAGCGTAAGGAAAACGAAAAGGATATAATAGTCAATATTATAAACTCTATTTAATAAAATGGATAAATATAAAATTTTTAAGTATTTTAGTGAATATATTTAATATTAATTTTCAATTGGGTAAATGTAATTTTATGTAAGTTTTTAGTACATATGATTTTTTTAAAATATTATTTAATATTTGAAACCAAATGTTTATTTTTATTTTATAAATTAAGCATTATTTTTTTAAATCAAGATTTTTTGAAATAAGTGGAATATCTATCTAGGCTTGCACAAACAATCAAAAGTTCTAACATGTAACAACATGCGCTACGCAAATTGGTTCGTCAGTGAGGCCCAAGGTTTGACCCAAAATGATTTTATAGGTTATACCGAAACCGAACTGAGGATGTTTGGATATGTATGTGAGCTTAAATAACTAAAACATGTCTTTAATCTAAACCCTCTAAACTAATCATTCAAATAATCAACATCAAATTAGTATGTTCATGGATATAAACGTTTGACATTCTCGGCCCGCCCAAGAACAAAGATCTCAACCGTTACACCAACTGGAATACTTAAACGCCGAGAGCCATGATCCACCATTACCTGTCACATGTTTGATAAAATGCCTCAGAGATAAGTAGTTTCTCGGAGTTTCTTGTTGATGATGATGAGAGCCTTCTTGAGAGTTCTCATCTTGTTTGTGCATATATTAATGGATGGTTTTGAAGCAAATTACATGTAGGATTGATTTTAACATGTGATTACATGCTTTATTTGGTTTCTTTTTGGTCAGTGGATAGTGATGGCTAGTAATATCTTTGTTGAGTGGTAATCCAAAAGTTGCATACACCCTTCTTTTCATCAACTTTGTTTCTTTTACTTTAACTTTTCATTATAACATGTCAATTCACTTTCATGGTGGCTGATTTTCATTTGCAATGAAATGTTGGTGTTCGTTTACATCAATTGGACAACTTATCGAATACATACTCTAGTCCAAACCCGTGGCAAGTAGGCCATTGTGATCAAGCACAATCATGTCATTTGGGACTTATGTGTTTTTGCAAGCAATTTGAGGATCCTTTGGATCTTCTTGATGTAACTAATTGGTGGGGCTAATTGCTTGAAAGATAAAGGTACCTACTTCCATTATGTCGATGTTCTTTTTGAATTTAATCAAAAGGAAATGCTTTATGTTTTGAGATCACTAAACAATTTCGTATTATTTGATAGACTCATTCTTCATGGTTGCTAAAGTACCACTACCGGAAAGAAATGGCTTTTGTGAGTTGTGACACTCTCACATTAATAAGGAGACCGAGCGACAAGAAGCATGTCGCAAGGAGATTGTTTCGATCAAACTATGTCGTGGAAGACCATTAGTGACGTAGGGTAGGCAATTCTTGCTAGAAATTTTGGGAAATTGGTTTTCCACTAACTTTGAATACCAATAACTATATGTAATAATTATGTGTGCGTGTGTATATATATATATATATATATACATATATATATATATATGTATATGTGTGTGTATACATATATGTGGGAGGGTTGCAAAGAAAAACACATAGTCAGGCGAAAACTAGAGAAAACCAAGGAAACCAATAATATAATTTATAAGTTATTTGATCCCTATTATATATATATATATATAGAGGTATGGATCAAATGAAAACTGTAACATAGTCTTACGTATGCGTATACATAACCCATAGTGTTGCGTATATGTAACAACTTCTTATTCGACATAGTGTTACGTATACGTAAGACTCCTCACTCTCGTATTGGTGTTCAACATATATGTAATAAATACTTAAATACTCTTTTGACAACTAAAATAAAAAATAATTTATAAATTACATTATTGGTTTCCTTGGTTTTCACTAGTTTCCACATAACTATATGGTTTTCTCTTGAACACTCTCCTACACGCGCGCGCGCACACACACACACACACACACACACACACATATATATATATATATATATATATATATTCAAGCACACATAATTATTACATATAGTTATTGGTATCCAAAGTTAGTGAAAACCCAATTTCCCTAAATTTTCTAGCAACTATTGCCTACCCTACGTCACTAGTGGTATCCAGAGTTAGTTAAAAGCCCTCCCATATATATGTGTGTGTATGTAATTGTTAATTAATGGCTTTGCGTTCTCCTTGAAGAGAGATTCACGATGAGCAAAGAAGTGTTCAAGATGAAGCTAAAGTAAATAAGACATCGATGCTAAAAGTGATATGTTTGAAATAAAATTGTTATTAGAGATTGTGTGGAAGTTGTTCCAGATAGGTGGGTGAACAGACCATGACTTGTGTTTTACTCCAACACTAAACACATATTCACATGGAGTTGCAAAATTCGAACTTGCGCATGTTTGTGACATGCATACACGAATGCCAGATAAAAACCCTCAGGTTCGCCGGAGCTGTGACCCGTCCAACTTTTGTCTTGTTGGAGTTAAACACAGTGTCAAACTCTTGTCTGTATAAGATGTACGTAATATCTAGCGTATGTAAGATCTGAACATATTATTCAACTCTTGTCAAAACTATACGAACTCATCAATGTTTAACTTTGCTCTTGCCATCAATGCAAAAAAAAACGTTTTGATCCATTCATAATTTTTCATCAAACTATTTACGATACAAATTAAGGCACCTAATACAATATAAATTTCGTTTAGTTTAGTATAAATGACATAATTTTTTTCTTTCGACATGACTATAAAACTGAGTTCACGAAAACAAAGAATACAAACCAAAATTTTAGCAACTAAAAATATATGATTTTCATGTTCGACTACAAGCTAGCAGTCTCATCTCCGCGCTCCGACATTACAATTAATACTCCGACTATATACCCTGAGATACAGATGTACATACACAAAAAATATGTTTTCAGATAACCGTGTTCATCACGAGGCCTCGGCCTTTATTTAGTTGGTATTTTTATAATATTTACTTAGACTATTTTCATTCTATTTACTTTCTTCTTCATATTATATTTACTTTATTATGAATTAACGTTTTTTTTAATCTAATATTACAACTAACATATATAGCATTGCAAATTCTTGTGATATTTTAAAAGGTGTTATTAGGAGTTAATAAGTCCTAGTCTTTTACCCGATAAAATAGTGTTGGTGACATAAAGAAAAGGAAAGTCATAAAGTACTCCTTCCATCCTGTATTTCTGGAACCGGTAACTTTGACATGTACGTCATAGATAATAACTGCTCCACCTACGAAAGTGCGGTAAATACGTACGTCTATTAGATATCAAAATATCTCATTACTTGTTCTTTTTCTTTTCTGTATTTATTATCTCACTACTATCTTGGTTCACCACCATTTGAGGTTGTGGTGGTTTTGGAGGATGGGTGGGAACTAGATAAACAACCGGTGGGTTAATACCAGTCAGGGTCGGCTCCAGGGCCGGCCCTGGGGTAGGCCGAGCCGGGCCGCCAGCCAGGGCCCATTTTTTTACGAGGCCAAAAATTTTATATATATGTTTTTTTATAAAATTTTATATAACGGTTTTATATATTGGGACTTTTTTATAATGGTTGGGCCCTCTTTAATCTTTATAATATAATGGTTGACCCCTAATCCGTTTAATCTTTATAATGTAAATATGTAATGGTTGATTGGTTAGGCCCTAATCCAGTAATACATTTAATCTTTATAATGTAAATATGTAATGGTTGAGCCCTAATTTTATAAAGAAATTAGAAACCATCGGCTGTAATGTTTAAAAATTTTAGTTTATATCTTTTGTTCTTAGGGGCCTTTTTTTTCCGGCTCGTCCGGGGCACTTAAATACTCAGGATCGGCCCTGGTCGGCTCTACCTTTTTGGAGGGTTTAAAGAGGATTCTAAAATCGTGATCCTTTTCATAAAAAAACTATTTTTTTTTCTTAGAATTTTAACACGTGAGAATGTGACTACACACGTTTTTTTATACGATTTCTAAAAGACACACAATCTCACATGTTAAAGTTTGAGATGGTTTTAACGAAAAGAAAATCCTTTCAAGTATACTGATTATTTGCTCTTGTTAAAACCTAAAAATTAAACGTAGTTAAACATTAAAAATTCGGGGGCCCTTAAATACAAGAGCCCCAAGCTTCATTTTTTTTACAGTCGAGCCGTCTACCGGTGGTGGTTGTGCTTGACGGAAAGAAACGATAACCACCACCATTGTTTATGGTTTTAAGTTTCTATATGTTTTTAAACACGACAAAAGAAGCCAAACATCAAAGGATGACCTAGTTGCAATGAATAGAATAAGAGGGCTGCAAATGAAATTTGAAGAGAAATTAAGGGTTGTTATTGTAATTTACCAAACTTAAAAGGACCTCCGGGTTCCAATGAAAATGAAAAGACAAGACCTTGTCTTTCTCTTCTACTTTTTCTTACATAAATGATTGAATAAATTGATGTTTTTACTTGCATATCCCATCCATTCACCATCATAAGTTTTCAACTAATAAGACAATTCCATAGGTCCAATGGTCCATCATTAATTTCTACTAAGTTCGACTCCCTTAATTCCCTCGAAAACATCAAATCCATGGAATCTGTTTTGTCTTTTAAACTCTTTTAACGTTTAAAAGACGGATTATTAGGGTGTTGGGGGCGGGATACCCGCGTATGATCGAGTATGTGAGAGGGGACCGGGTAAGTGGGGGTACACCGCCCCCAATGAATCGAGTAGAGGCGGGTTAAATAGCCGAGTAGTATGGAACGAGTATATTTACTCGGATGAAGCCACCCTCTCTTCACTCTTTCTCTAGTGGACCCCACCACTCCCACTCACACCATTTCTATTTATTTATTTTTTATTTTTTAAAAAGTGGGTGAGTAAATGAGTAGGTGTTTCCAATGAAATCTGGGTAAATGAGTAAATGAGTAGTTTTGAGGTGGCAAAATTCTATTGGACAGTTTTGGTGAGTAAATGAGTAATGAGGTTAATGGCCCCCAACACCCTTACTGATGTAATAAGTTGAAGGAGAGTATGCAATAAGAAAAAAATAAGAAGAAAGGGTAAGTTTAGCACAAAACGTCCTACTTTTACTTTCTTATCTATACTATATAATAAATAAAGGTTTCTTAATGCCACGTGTCGCCTCCCTATTCAATCTTATAAATTTTTTCCCGCCTCTCTTTCTTAATAAATACATTTTCATATTTTCGATTATAAATTATACTAATAAAACATATTTGTTTTAAATTATCTCATAATATAAACTTTGAAATGTAATTACATAGCTTATTATTTTAATCCAATAATAAATGAAAGTCAAATTACATTAAATAGTATTTAATTTATTTTTGAAACTCAATTATATATTAATTTTTACATATTTTTTTTTATTTTGTTTTCTATTGTTAGTATATGTATATATTTTTTCGCCTATAAGATATATTTATAAAGTTTTAAGAATTTTACGTATTAGTATTTTTTTCACCATGTGTATTACACAGGTTCTAAGCTAGTTTGTCAATATCCGTAACTATAATGGGACAGGGCTTGTGTTGAGAGGGTCTTACGGCGTTTTTGAATCACCAAGTTTCTGCCATTCCACTCTGATTATAATCATGGGTCACTAGTTTCATCCTGTTCTAACTGATAAGGAGAGTGGCCCAACTCTCGACCAGTGAGATACCAGAAATGTAAGAACTTGTGGCGCACATATTTTCTTAATCTTTGATCTCAAAAGATATGTAGGAATGACAAAAAATCCACACGTTTAAGCACATTTCCAAGTAGATTTGATTTTTAAATATTTGTCTCTTACACTTTAAACATATAAAATAAAAATAATTACTTGGAAGAAAAAGGTTAAAAGTCGCTCACTGTATTTCAAATGCATAGAACTTTATAAATAATTTGATTTGAAATAATATAACTTTTGTTAAGACCAAATAATCACCAAACTTTCTGGACAAAAAACAGTTTCAAACCCGACCCGACCCGACCCTTAAAGATTCTTGTTTTAGGCTTACAAGGTCATGATTTAGAATACTTTAAGAACCAACAAAGAGCCTAATTGCATCAAGATTAGCCTTTGTTTTAAGTTGTTAGTGATCTCAGCAAGGAAATAAAGCAATGGAGTGCATGCTTCGTCCGTAACATATCAAGATAAACTGAATTAGTTGATTCAGAATTAATTAATTAGCCAATAAACCAAATCAAGAAAAGGACACACTTTTCATGTCAACCATCCAAATTATCATGTCTGGCCACATGCTCCACAACCGTGTAAAGCAAACCCTTAATTGCACTTCCTTTCTTTTATCAAATCAAACATCTCTAAAGTGGTCAAAGAGGTTGTGGTGTAGAGGTTGAGGTGAGGCCTAAAGTCTCAAGGGACCCGGTTCAATCCCTGCCACCACCATTAATTTCTGCGGCATCGCAAATGAGGCCTTTTAGGCTGATGCACCAGGGTTTTACCCACGCCGATCCAGGGTTCGAGCCCCGGCTCTCCCTCAAGCCCGGAAGGGGCTGTATTGGGTGGGGTTTTTCCTTGAAAGCTCTCCAACTCTGACGCCAAGTGGGCCCGGTTAAGACAACATATTGGTCGGAGTTGGACGAGGCTCTCCCATATGACGGAGGGTACGACGTCACAACATTCAATGTTCGCCTTTCAAAAAAAAATCTCTAAAGTGAAAAAGCAAACCATGACATGAGATTTCATCATCTTTGTCCCTCTTATAATAATTTCATGTTGAAACCTTGAATGCTTTCACATGCAATACTAGATATATGTTAACTTATAATCTAAGTATGATGCAAACGTAAGCATAAACATAAAAACAAATTGATATAATATTGAATTTAAACTATTAGTATAGGTAAATCGAAATCTGGTAGGTAGGGTCAAATTTTGAAAAACTGAAATTGGTTGTCTAGAAATTAAATTGACTGCCTAAACAAACATGTAAATTACACAAATAAAAGATTTACGTGGTTTACAATAAAGGATGGAATTTGGTCCCGATGGTTGGGACAAACTGCCAATGGCGTTTTTCACATGATTCAGCTGAGATGTTTCGACCAATTACTTTGTGCATCACAGCTCTAAACGCAACGTATCAATGGATCGAACATTACCCCGAAAACTAATGTAATAATCTTAGGGAGCGTTTACTTCGTGGAATGTTTTGTATTGAAATTTAAAGGATTCTTTTGAAAATCCGTAATGTGTTTGGTTGATACATTTGTTAATAGAATTAGAATGTGTAAATACCTAAAAAGACAAATTACCTCTTAAAATCAACAAAATAAATCAAAGATTCAAACTCAAATAACTTTTAAACAAAGATTGAGATGGAACGAAAAGCGGTTAGGGTTATTACGTAAATTATAAACATTCCTGAGGTTTCCTTCGAAATGTTGAGGGATTCCAAATTTCATCAATTGAAGGATTTGGTTGGAATTAACTCCAATTCCAATTTTTTTCTCTTAACCAAGTAACCAACCAAACAGGAAAAGAAAATGAAATTTAAATTCCAATTACTTTGAATTTCCATAAATTTCTGCCAACCAAACGGCCCTCATAGTTTTCTATTATTAACTAAATTTAAAATACAACGTGAGTGAACAGTAAAATAATAATTTTTTATATTTTTTTTTATTTTCAACCCTCATCTATATATAATATACACTTTTAACACGTCTACTTTTCTAATAACTTCGTTTCTCTATTATAAATTTCGTTCTTTAAATTTTTATTAAAAACGAAAAGCGCAAATTTCTTTAGTTTTATTTTCTCAACGTTCCGATATAAATTTTATTAAAAACGAAGTTTTATTCAAAAGCGAGCAATTTTTTTCGTACGCTATAGCGACTGTACGTAAGTTTTAGCCCCCGCAAACGAGTCGAACCAAATTCGACAATGTCCCTGCCGTGTTGCGAGGGGCTTCGTTTTAGCCCCTCATAGGAATATAATATACACTTTTAACCCGTTTACTTTTCTATTTCATTTTCCTGTGCTAACTTTCGTTCATTTATTTTTTTTAACGGAATGCACGTTTTCTTTGTTTTTTTTTGCCAACATTCATGTATAACTTTTTATAAAAACGGAGTTATGTTAAAATTCGAGGTTTTTTTTCGTGCGTTATAGCGAGTCTGCATTTCAACATAAGTTTTATCCACCCAAATGAGTCGACCCCGATAATAACCAGACTTTTATAGCGAAGCGCGGGTGAAAAAAATTCTAGTTGGAATCAAGTTGTATGTATGAATTATAGAAAAGGCTGTATACAAGAATTCACTAGTACATAATGTCACATGTGTTATAATATAACTAGAATTACCTCAAGATTAGTGTTTGTAACATAAGAAATTTAGAGGGGATAAGAATAAGAAGTAGAGAAATGCATAGACTTTTATAAAAGTGTATACAAGAGGTGCACTTTCTCATTCACTTTGAGGTGATATTTATACTACAAAAGTTACTACATAGTAAACCAATAAACAAGATAAACTATTTGGAGTACATGTAGGTATGAAGCTAGGTTGAAAAATGTGTTCATCCATATCTTTTAATATTTCATAACACTCCCCCTTGGATGACACTTTTTTCAATTTTTGGAGATTTTGAAGTATTGCCTCATTAAAAACCTTGCTAAAGAAAACCCAGTCGAAAAAAACTTTAGCCAAGGAAAAAAGAGTGCAGCATATAGCTCCCCCTCAAGTTGTCATCTATAACTCACTATATAGTCCGTACATGTCGCATTCCAATATCATGAACGTGTTTCCTGAAAATTGTTGTAGGAGTGCCTTTGTGAAAAGATCAGCTGAATTGTTGCTAGATTGGACATATCTAATTTCAACCTGATTCTCTTTGATAAGGTCCTGAGTGTATGAAAAGAATCTTTGTAATTTGATTGAATACATTTCTTTAGGTTTTGAGCTTAACGCTTTAGGGATTTTAAATCCTTCAGGAATTTTCATGTAAATGTCATTATCAAGTGAGCCATACAAGTAAGCTGTAACGACATCCATAAGACACATTTCTAAATTTTTAGAGACAGCTAAGCTGATTAAATATCTAAAGGTAATTGCGTCCATAACGGGAGAATATGTTTCCTCGTAGTCAATACCTGGCCTTTGGGAAAAACCTTGAGCTACGAGTCTCGCTTTATATCTTGTAACTTCATTTTTCTCACTCCGCTTTCGCACAAAAATCCATTTATATCCTACAGGCTTTACGGCCTTAGGTGTAATAACAATAGGTCCAAAAACCTTCCGTTTATTAAGCGAATTTAATTCAGCTTGCATAGCATCTTTCCATTTATCCCAGTCATGTCGATTTTGACAGTCGTTGACAGATTTTGGTTTAGGATTGTCATCCTCGCTCATAATTTCACTTGCCACAGAATAAGAAAATATCTCATCAATATTTTCCATTTCATTTCGGTTCCATAATATATGTGTATGACCGAAGTTGATTGACATCTCTTTGTTGGTATCATTCACTTCTTCCTCAGAAAAGGTTTTGATATTTGGCGTTTCATTAGAATCAATTTCCTTTTCAAGTCCTTTTCTTTTTCGAGGATTTTTATCCTTTGAACCAATCGGCCTTCCGCGTTTCAAACGCTTCTGAGATTCATGAGTCATGTTACCATCTACTTGTTTATGTGGAATCTCAACTCGAGCGGGAGCATTAGCAGCTGGTATATGAGATTTAGTTATCCTTTTTGTATCAGTAAATGCATCAGGCAATTGATTTGCAATTTCTTGAAGATGCATTATCTTTTGAACCTCTGTCTCACATTGTCTTGTCCTTGGATCCTGATATAACAATGAAGGTTCACACCATGAGACATCATTTTCTTGATTTTTCTTTTCTCCCCCTAATGCCGGGAAAATTGTCTCATTAAAGTGGCAATCAGCAAAACGTGTTGTAAAGACATCACCTGTTAAAGGTTCAAGATATCTTATGATCGAAGTTGTTTCATATCCAACATATATTCCCAACCTTATTTGGGGACCCATTTTAGTGCGCTGTGGTGGTGCAATAGGAACATACACTGCACATCCAAAAGTTCTTTAGTGGGAAATGTTTAGCTCTTGGCCAGACACAAATTGTAGAGGAGAATATTTGTGATTTGCACTTGGTCTCATACGAATCAATGATCCAGCATGTAAAATTGCATGGCCCCAAATGGACACAGGAAGTTTTGTTTTGAATATTAATGGTCTAGCTATTAGCTGGAGGCGTTTGATTAACGATTCAGCTAAACCATTTTGTGTATGTACATGAGCAACTGGGTGTTCGACAACAATTCCAATAGACATAAAATAATCATTAAAAGCATGTGATGTAAATTCACCAGCATTATCGAGACTCACTCTTTTAACAGTATAGTCAGGAAAATGTGCTCGTAATTTAATAATTTGAGCAAGGAATTTAGCAAAAGCTACATTACGAGTTGATAATAAAGAGACATGAGACCATCTACTCGATGCGTCTATTAAGACCATGAAGTATCTAAATGGTCCACATGGTGGGTGAATTGGTCCACATATATCACCTTGAATTCTTTCAAGAAACATAGGTGATTCATTTTCAACTTTTAACGGCGAAGGCCTTGTAATCAGTTTTCCAAGTGAGCAAGATGCACATTGATGTATTTTATCCGTTTGAGGAATCTTTTGATCCTTTAAGGGATGCCCATGTGTATTTTCAATTATCCTTTTCATCATTGTAGACCCTAGGTGGCCTAATCTGTCATGCCATAAGTTGAATATACCATGATCACAATATTTTTCTTTAATTGCCATATGCGCTTGAGGCACATTAATATGTGTATAATGTAAACCTGAATGGAGCATTGGTAATTTTTCCAAGATGTGATTTTCATTCATGATATGCAAATATTTTTCATTATCAACAGTCCTTGACTGTGTATCGTATCCATTATGATATATGTTTTTGAAACTCAACAAATTTCTCGTTGATTTTGGGGAAAATAAAGCATTCTCTATTAAAAGCTTTGTACCATTTGGTAATACTAAATTAGTTTTTCCCACTCCTTCTATTATATCTGTAGGATCTGATATTGTATCAATAGTTCCCTTTGTTGGTTTCAATTCACAAAAATATCTCTTCGACTTAAGAATAATGTGTGTGGCACCACTATCCGCTATACACATATCTTCATCCTTTGTTTGATCTCGCGCTCCATTGATTTTCATTTTAATCTTCAAATATGAATAAAAGAATTAAGAGAGAAAAATAATAAATGTGTAAAGTATTCGTTACGAGATCTTCAATAAGATATATTCATTATGTTAAATATATTGCATGAAAGATTAAACATAGTTAAGCATACTTTGGGAAATACATAATATATTACATGAAATAGAAACTAATTAAACATAGTCAAACATAATTAGGAAAATACATAAAATGTTACATGAAAAGGGGAAACTAATTAAACTTAGTCAAACATAGTTTAGAAAATACATAATTATCACTAGTAACACTTATTTCATAGTCCCAATTCACCGATGAAGTCTGAGTTATTAAGCTCAGTGTTGGCATTGTTAAAATTATCCACATGGTTCACTTCTTTCTCCTTTCCTTTAAGGGACGCTTGGTATAGTTTACACAGATGTGAAGGTGTGCGACAAGCCTTTGACCAGTGGTTTGAACTTCCACATCTAAAACATGAACTGCCATGATTTTGAGACGTTCCGATTTCATATTTAGATTTATTTTGTTGGTTGGGATTGCCATTTTGTGGAGTGTGGTAATTGTTGGCTCTTTGGATACGACCACGGCCACGACCACGACCATGATCACGATAATTACCTCGATTATAATTGTTGTTCCATTTGAAGGAATGGTTGCGACCATTATTATGGTTTTTATCTAAATGGCTACGTCCACGACCTCGTCCCCATTTACGTCTATAATTTTTAGTATCATTATTGTTAACAGCATTAGCTTCTGGAAATGCTAGTGATCCCGTGGGACGAGCTTCATGATTTTTCATTAATAGCTCATTGTTTTTTTCTGTTACGAGGAGAAAAGAGTTTAGATCAGAATATCTTTTAAACTTTTGCAATTGATATTGTTGTTGCAAGTTTATATTCGATGCATGGAATGTGGAGAAATTTTTCTCCAACATATCTTCCTCCGTAACATTTTGCCCACAAAATCTGAGTGTTGAACATATTCTGAATAAAGCAGATGTGTACTCATTTACTTTTTTAAAATCTTGGAACCTGAGATTGTTCCATTCATCTCTAGCAGTAGGAAGCAAAACTTCCTTTTGATGATCAAATATGCTTTGTAAATCTTTCCACAACATGTGTGGGTCATCACAATTTGAGTATTCAAATTGTAACATTTTGTCAATATGTTTGTGGAGGAAGACATCAGCTTTCGCTTTATCTTGCTCTGAGCATTTATTTCCTTCTTGTATTGTTTCAAGAACTCCCATTGATTTTAAGTGCCTTTTTACGTGTGCCGTCCATGGCATATAATTTTCTCCAGTAATTTAAAGAGCTGGAAATTCAATTTTTGCAATGTTTGACATTTTGTTGCTAAACATAATAGAGCAAATAATAAGATAAATATTAGAATCCATATATATCAATAAGCATTGAGATACAATAGAGTGGTAGAGCTATAAACAAATATATAAACAATAAAAGTTTAAATTCTTCAGGTGGGACTTCAGAAAGTGAGATAATAACTAAAATGAGCATTATGGTGGCTAATAATAAAGCTGGGTGAATCATCTTTGAAAACTGTCTTGGATGAATTTGAGAAAATTAGATAATCTGTTTGTTGTAAGAGAAAAGAGATTGTCAATTTATAGTAAAAAATTATATCTGTTTACAAACGGTCATGTTACCGTTGTGTGTTTGAAAATTACTTTTGTAAAAGCGAAAAAAGTAATTTAGACATGAATTATGAGATTAAGACGTAAGAATAAAATTTAGTATGCACAAAATTAAGAAAGGATAAAAATGTTAGTATGCATAAATAAACGTTAGCATAAGAATAAAATGTCAGTATGAATAAATAAACGTTAGTAAACATAATTAAAAGTTAGTTGACATAAAATAAAGATTAGTTACATAAATAAAAGTTAGATGCATAAATAAAAGTTAGATTGACATATAAATAAAATGTTAGTTGCATAAATAAAAGTTAGTGTGCATAAATAAAGTGTTAGATTGTTAGTAGTCTCATAGTTAACAAATATCCATAATAAGATGTCCTATATACTTATTTCATTTGTCATAATACTTGTCTTCTCAATGTATATTATGAAATCTTATTAATGAAGTGTTTACCTTGCTTATGATGGATGTCTTTGTGCTTTTATGATCTTCTTGATTAAGGTATAAGAACTCTCGTGCTGATAACGTGTTATAATATAACTAAAATTACCTCAAGATTAGTGTTTGTAACATAAGAAATTTAGATGGGATAAGAATAAGAAATAGAGAAATGCATAGACTTTTATAAAAGTGTATACAAAAGGTGCACTTTCTCATTCACTTTGAGGTGATATTTATACTACAAAAGTTACTACATGGTAAACCAATAAACAAGATAAACTATTTGGAGTACATGTAGGTATGAAGCTAGGTTAAAAAATGTATTCATCCATATCTTTTAATATTTCATAACAACATGCTTTTTTTCTTCTTTTTTTAATGAATCCTCCCTCTCCTCTCTCCACCCCCTCCTTTTTTTTTTCTTTTTTAATGCAATCTTTCCAAGCATATAGGGATATATTTTATAGGCCTGGTTGCATTTTTATATTTTATATATTTGAGAAGAAATTAACATATAAGTTTGGGATAATTGAAAACAAAAGGTTATATCTTGTTGCCGAAGAATCTACTAGATCGTCTTCCAATCAACAATAATATATAAGAAAACCATCATTACTAAGGGGTGACACGGTGCTAAACGTTTGTCTCATGTTCAAATATAATTTTCACTGGTTTTCCGCCTCTAACCCCCTTGAAGGCCACATGCCCAACGCATACCGCGTTCAACCTGATCTAGTGAATAGGTTAGTAGGGTGTATTGGTGGGGTCTGTGAGTTTTCCGGTAACGAGTCTTTAAGGGGAGACATACAATTTGTTTTAAGGGGTCCGTCTTAACACGAATCCTTTAGCCACCATCGCCTTCTACTTTTGTTCTGGTTTTTCAGTTTCTTCAATTGTAGCTAGCTTTGAAATTTTATTTCCTTTCGTATTGTAATTTAATTCTAAATTGATTTATATTATCATGAACGGTTCTCCTACATCAATAATATATCAAGTTTCTTCCTTTTTTACTAGTCAAATGCAAACCATTCATTGAATCTACTATTACGCTAGTTTGAATTCATTTCCATTATTAAAGTGTATCAATAACTTTTTCACACAGTTCTCATATTACCACCCCCCAGGATTATTTACCCTTCCGGTTTTCTTATGGTATGCATTGCAATATCCGTCCTTGTTAGTACACCCGTTTAATTAATAGATCGTGTTCGAGTTGACATGTTTAACTCATTTAACTAATCAAGTTGACTTGTTTAATCAAACCATTTAAAATTTAAAAAAATGAATATATATACACGTACATAATACAAGGTCAACCCGTTTATCACCCATTTAACTCATTCATCACAACTCGCGTATCCGATATCTTTAACACAAATAAATATATGAGCATGTTAGGGTTTATCAATTCAATAGCCCAACCAAACACGATTAGCACCCTATCCTTGACTAAGGTAGCTAGCAAGATCATCCTTGAATAAGTTTATACATTGGAAACTAAGATCCTTAGGTCACATACCAAACCGGGGAACCATATGTATTTTCTTTGCTTTGATTTCGAGTTGAAGGTGATAGATCTTTTGTTTTAGAACAACTAACTCATATACCCTCAAAACATACTTCTAAATCTACATCAATGTCCACTATGAGACTAGAACCCTCAACCACTTCGAAAGTAACTTTACTACACCCCTTGATACCGCTAGGCTACAAGCCCTTTGATGAATGCGACACGTCTTGTAAATCCGATTGGCGTGTCTGGTTTCTTTATCAAAAGTAAAAAAGCAATTAGGGTTTTTGATAATTACCATATTAATCTTTTTGAATAATGTTGTGTTGTTTGTTTCTTGAGTTGAGATAAAGTTGAATGGAATCTAAAGAAATCAAACACTTGTATTTCTTGAATGGAGGTGAAGTTGCTTTTGTCATTTTTCACATGAAAGTGAGTACCAAATTTCCTTTTTCTTCTGTTTGGGAATTTCTTTTTAATGTACGTTGGTGGTGGAAGAGCTTTTAACAACCGATGATATTATTCTTTTGAAATTAAAATAAGTCAATAAAAATGTCGCTTTATAAAACTAAGGAAAAAAAAAGAGTCTTTATCAAGATTTCGTGGATGATTCTTGCAAAATAAAGTTGGAGGATTAATGGCATCAAGAAATATAGCCATACAGGTGGAGGGTCAAATTTTTAAACAACTAGAAATGTACACGTGTTAAATGATTAAACTATAATTTTTTATTTTTTTTTAAACACAAACATGCTTTTTAATTTATTTTTATTATTATATCACTATTATTAAGAGCTAAGTACGCAGATAGTCCCCGCGGTATGTCTAAATTTTAGATTTGCTCCCTAAGTTTGAAAAGTTACACTTTCATTCCTCAAATTATGTAAAACGTAACATGTTTTGTCTCTGAGAGTGGATGACAGTTAATTTTTCTGTTAAATATTTTAAAAATGACTAAAATACCCTTAAATTAAAAAAAACAAAAATTTCAAAAAATAGGTTTAAAAAAAGTGATGGTGGTGCCGCATGAGAACCAGGGGTATAAATGTAGGTTTTTTTAGTTTCTATTTTTTTAATTTTATTTTTTAATCTAGGGTTATTTTAGTTATTTTTTAAATATTTAACAGAAAAGCCATATGTCATCAACTTCATAGACCAAACATGTTTACGTTTATGCATAATTTAAGAACTAAATATGTAATTTTTTAAACTTAGTGACCAAATCTAAAATTATGCGTGTACTTAACTCTATTATTAAAGTTCTTATAAACATCCATTCGTCACTCACGAAAAATTGAAAATAGTGGCGGTAAGATAACCATCAAACAATCGATAGTTCTATTCTTTTGTGCTAATAAGTTGCAAAGAAAAAAAAAATATGTACAAAGATTATTATGTCGATTTTTGAAAAATAGAAAAATCTTTTTATGAAACTTTAAAGTAGTGTTTGGTATACCCAAATAAAGTTGTTAATCCAAACAAAATAAGACGTGTTTATGATCGTTAAAATTGGACTGGTTCACCTTTCGTCGGTTCGATTTGCATGGATTCAATTGTTGATGGTTGAATCATTCGGTTTTTGGTGAGTGATTGTTAAACCGGTAAGCTAAGTTAATGATTCGACTGATTTTGAGTATTTGTTTGTGAAAGATAGTTTTTTATAATAGTAAGATTTAGACTTGGGACCTCTTAGACACGTATTAAAGTGTTTGTTAATTAACTAATTTTAAAAAGTCTTGGTGTTATATTACTAGTTAGCTAAATCAAATATTATCCTCCAAAAATTCTTTAAATTAATATATTTTTTTAAAGAAAACAATATACTTTCCTTTTCTTTTAAATATAACCAATATAACAGTATAGTATTTAAATTTTATATAATACTTGTATGTTTTTTTGAAATTAATTATGACGTTATCTGATTATAAAATGCGGTTCAACTGGTTTGATAATCGTCATGTTCTTAAAATATCATATGTAAGAGTAAAATGGCCAAAGTTGTCAATAATAGTTTCTCAAAAAACTATAAATATTTTTTTTTTTCATAAAAAGTTGTTTAATTTTAATTCATAAAAAGTTGTTTTATTATTATCTTATTGAGTTTTCTTAGTTTAGTGTGTTGTTTGATTCTTTATGTTTCCAATAGATTTTGTATTTATTTTATCAAATTACATAATCTATACTACTATATAAAGCATATTGAAATAAAAAATTAATTTAATTTAAATTTTAAGACACTTAAGAACATTTATACTACATTTGATACAAGTGTTTATACATCAACAACTAGTCATTTAACAATTTTGTCCATCTTGTTTACAAATCTATGCCCATGCCACATCGGATGAGAAAAGAAATATGGATGAAAGAAATGATTATAAAATGACCATTTGGCTTTTCCAAAGAATTCATCCATTCTATTGTTTTTTTGTCCCATATCGATGAAGAACAAAAGTGTAGGGACCACATACTCTATAAAGTGGAGGCCCTAACCAAAACAATAACTGAAATATTCGGTTATCTATCTTTAAAAACGACTAGCTTCGGTTAGAAGCAGTTCATTTATTCAGTTTTGAAACTTGGGTCAGCTCATTTTTTGGTTAGTAACTAAAACTTAAGCAAAGAACGACTTGAGTTGGAGTTTTAAATTTTTATTTCAATTGGATTTAGTTAACAAGAACACCAAAAAGTTGAATGCATTTTATCAAAACGCTCATTCTATAACATACTAATCATTTGGTGTTTTGTTTATTTGCTAAATTTTAAGACACTATTTATATTTTTATAACTAAATACTATTTAAATTAAGTATTATCTTATTTAAATATTTAAGTATATAATTACTAAATATTTACATAGTTATAATAACAATAATAATAATAATAGCCAAATATAATCAGTGTTTAATACAGTTCGAGTTATATTGCGCTCTACAAAAAAGTCTCGGTAATACCCGTCGTTTTACGCGGACCAACCCACTAGTATGATAAAACTAAAATAGTAAATCTGAATTTATGCATATCAAAGGTCGATATATAAAGTAATATTAGTTTAGTAAAATATAATAATAAAATATATATTCTATCTTTTTTATGAATGTCAGACCATAAAATGAAAAGTAAAATTGAAACATATACAACGAATATAGTTGAATGATTATCTTTCATTTTCATTGCGAGGCTGTGAGCCAAAATCGTAATAAAATGAAATGGATTATTTAATTTAATTTAATTTCAATTCATTTTATTGTTATCTTGTTCATCAATTCCTTTGTATTTCAATTTTATCGACCAAATAAAAATTGTAGAGATTTATTTTAATGATTCTTCTGAAATCAAGTTATCTAGATACGCCATGTATACAAGTCAAATGAAGAAAAATAAGCCCGGTTGTTACTAATTTCATTGGATCTCAATCGACACATGCTAGTAACTAAGTAAAGCCAAATCAAGAAAAATGAAGCTCGATTGCTAATAGTACCATTGGATCTCAATCGACACATACTAGTAACTAAATTTTACGTAGTTTAGAAAATCAACTAAAACGAAATAACCAAATAACGTTGGCCATCAGTCCCCCACCCTCCACCGCCTCCAAACTCCACCACCAAAATTTAAAACCTAAATCAAAATTTATCACACACCTAAACCGAAACCTAATAACACATGAAGGACACACATAATGACACACGAATCTAAAACCTAAATCTCATGTTAAAAAAACTATGTTTGATCGAGTAGAATAGTATACGTAAAGAAGAACTTGTAAGCATAAACTTAATCTATCAATTTTTTGTAAATTACCAAATAGTAAACAACTTTTTAGAACTATTTTATTTATGAAAATTGATCAAAATATGTTATAATATACTTAAATGGCACAAATGAAACAAAAATAAAACTTTATTAAATGACAATTTCCCTACTTTTATGGATTGAGATTAATATATTCAAATGTTTTAGATAAAATAAAAAATTGAAACCTTTTTTTTTCTTTTAAACCAGTTACATAATGCCTAAAATATTAGTGTATGTAACGATTGTATCTAAAAATATTACAATTTTGTATAGGGATCTTAAAAAATACATGTGGGATGCACCTCGTTCGTTACCTCATATAAATTAGTTCGTTATGAGTTGATCTTGAACTTATTGGTTGGTATAAATGTTCGAGTTTAGTTTGAACTAAGGGTACCTTACTTGTATAAGAACTCAAGCTCATTTGACTCAATTATTGTTGTTAAATTGTTATTTAAAACTTTTATAAAAAGAAACATGTAAGATCATCAAAATTCAATTAGAAAAAATAATAAGTTGGCTCACTAAATTAAATTACAAAATATCTAGTATAAAAGTCGCAAATGTCAATCATTCCTTCATTTACTTTTAATAAAATTAATCCAACTTAACTAAAGAAAACATAATAATTGTAACCATAAATTAATATTATTATTATTAGTGACAATAATATCATTACAATCATAGCTCTTTGCACCCAAGATCAACTACTTTTTACCAACCAACAAATCTGATTTTCCTTTTTTTAAGATTTCGAGGAGATCCACATCAGTTTCAATACATAAACATGTCTGCAGAAGCCAGAATCGGCTGGTTAGCAAAAACATAACTCAGTGAGTTATTCATCAACTCGTCAACAAACTCATCTCCGTATAGCTCCTCCACAAACCCGCAACCCGTGTCCATAGACGGGTACATGAACATGAAACCGATGATATCGTTCAGCGACTGCAGCTGGTGGCTGAGCTCCGCTACCCGAGCTCTCAGAACACGATTCTCCGTCTCGATATTCATATAATGTTGTGTGGTGATATTGACACTCGATAGCATCTCATTGTTTTGTTTTCTGAGTTGACTCAGCTGAGTCGTGAGATCGTCCAAATGCTTTTGCTTCCTCTTTCTAGATCTCCTCGCGGATTCGCGATTAGATATCATTCGGTTCTTCCTCCTCTGGTCCATTAAGTGTTGTAGATCTTCTTCAGAGCCTGAACTCTGAATCGGATATGAACCGGAACCGTCAGACAATGTTTTCGTAGTGCCAGTGCTGGCACCAGAACCGCCAGACAATGTTTTCATAGTGCCGGGACCAGAACCGGCACCAGCACCAGAACCACCAGACAGGGTTTTCTTAGTGCCAGTGCCAGAACTGGCACCGAGACCATAACCACCTGACGGTGTTTTTTTTGTGCCGGTGTCAGGACTGGCACCAGGACCAGAACCACCTGACGGTGTTTTCAAAGTGCCGGTGCCAGAACCGACACCGGGACCAGAACCACCTGACAGTGTTTTCATAGAGCCGCTAGAGTAAGCCATTAAAACGCCTTCAAATTTGAAATTGCAGCTTGGAAGACGGAAGACGAGGATATTAAACAGAACTTCGAGGTGATTATAGATTTACGTATATATATGTATATGTGTATATAGATATAGATTTATAAATAATATTATGCGATGAAATAAAACCAGTAAAGGAAGACGACTGAGAACGATTGAACTAAATGGGTCTTGCGTATATACGTGGAATTGATCATAAACCCAGAAAGAAACAACTCACTTAGAATTTGAGTCATGTGTTTCAAAGATTAAAAACGATAGATTGCACATTAATGTTGAATTTGAATAACAACACTGGTGACAGATAACGGATTTGAAAAAGGGGGAACCAGAAACAGAGCAGATGAGAATGAAAATGGAAATTTGAGATGGGGTTTTGGAAACTGATGAAGAAGAGGGAGATGATGATACTAAGGATCTTAGAAAGAGAAGAAGGAGAGGGGGAAGAAATTTGGGAAGGATTGTGGGGTGGATTTATAGGACAATTTTGCAGACCAACAAGCAGAAAAGGTATCAATCGTGGAGATCTTTTTAATAAAATAATTAGAAAAATGTATAAAGGGAAATAAGGGAATCATCACTTTAATTTCAAGTTTTAACTATAGTGATAAACCAATCTTTACAATGTTACCATGATAACTGAGTTTATGGGCTACCTATTTAATGTTTATTTTCTTTTTATTGTAACTTAATCTTCACTTGAATAATATAAAGTCTTTATCTTTCTCTGTACATGTTTATCAGTTAACATGGTATCAGAGCTGATTCGATCCATGCTTGATTGAAAACTTTTGTTGTCACTTCTGCTCCGTTGTTAATTCAGTCGTTTTGGTTTGTTCGTTGTTGAAGGATTGTTTGTTGCAGTCTCGTTGTTGCTGCTCACGCTAGCTTGTTAATTTGTTCTCTTCGTATTCGTCACCTTCGCTTTCGTTTGATTACTGAATCTGAGCCGCCATCATCGAAACTAGGTAACCCTAATTTTTTATCTGCTGTAGAAACAACCCTATCAAAACTACCCTATCGAAACTACTTTTCTGCTTGATTCTGCTGTCGTTCTGATTTGATAATATGGTTGGGAAAGATGACTCTCTTCAGTCCATTAGTACTCGTCTGGATGGTAAAAACTACGCCCACTGGAGATACGTGATGAAAAACTTTCTTCGAGTGAAAAATATGTGGGGTTATGTCACAGGTACTAAGGGAAAGCCTATTGATAAGTCTATGGCTGCTGAGTATGCCTTAGCTCTCGATACATGGGAAACGGATAACTCTAAAGTTATCACTTGGATCAACAACTCTATAAGTCAGTCCATTGGTATTCAGTTGGCTAAGTATAATACAGCTAAGGAAGTTTGGGATCATTTGGAAAGGTTGTATACTCAGTCTAATTTTGTCAAGCAATATCAGTTGGAGTTTGATATTCATGCTCTTCAACAAAATGAGATGAGCATTCAAGACTTCTATGGAGCTATGTCGGATTTATGGGATCAATTGGCACTTACGGAATCCACAGAACTGAAGGTGTTTAAACCTTATATTTCTAGAAGGGAGGAACAACGTTTGGTACAGTTTTTGATGTCATTACTTTCAGATTTTGAAGGACTGCATGGAACGATTCTTCATCGTTCCCCTCTTCCAACAGTTGATTTAGTTGTTCACGAGTTAATTGCAGAGGAAATCAAGTTAAAATCTCAGGTTGATAAGGGTTCTAAAGTAACTACTACTCCAGCTGTGTTTGTCGTTCCCCCTAATCAGTCTAGACAAGGTGCTAAAGTTGCTTTTGATGAATGTGCCTTCTGCAAAGGGAAAAATCATTGGAAGTCTCAATGTCCGTTATTACTTAGTAGAAAGAATCCAAACTTACAGAAGCCCCCACAACAGAACAGATCAAGTGGACAATTTTCGTCTCGCTCATCTGCTTTTGCTGGTTCATCGGGTCCATCGTCATGGACATTTAGACCACATCAGTTTACTGATGCTGCTACACCACCTTCTGCTACACCACCATCTGTAGAAACTGCTAAACCACCGTCTGCTTTGGATCCGTAGGTTTTTGAACAGTTTAGACAGTTTCTTGCCACCAACCCTACCGCCATGTCTGCTGCGGGCCTGTCTTCATCTGGTATCTCAGGTATTTCGTCATCATTATGGATTTTGGATTCTGGTGCCTCACATCATATGTCTCCCTATCTTTCTTCTTTTCTTTCTTTGTCTCATGTTTCTCTCGTCTCTATAATGTCTGCTAGTGTTGCATCTATGCCGGTAGAGGGTGTTGGCTCTGTGTCTACCTCTCATGTGTCTCTCAATGGTGTTTATTATATTCTGAAGTTTGCCTTAAATCTTGTTTTGTTCAGTCATATCACACCCCCAAAATCCACTAACGGAGTTTTGCCGTTAGGCGTGTGACAAACCAGGATCTCAGTCATTAGTTACGTCAAACGACACTATATGAGTTTAAACAAAACCATTAAATGTTCAGATATAAAGGCGAAAGCGATTTATGTCAAGTAGTTATTGCGCAAAACACATGCGCACAAGTTTAGTTTAATAAAATCAAGTGAATTATTTTAAATGTTTGCATATGAATGAAAAGACAATAGAACTCAATGCATGTCCTAGGTGTGCAACATGTGCCTTGGCGACCTGAAAAAAACATGTAAGAAAAAGTGTCAACACGTGGTTGGTGAGTTCACAGGTTTGTAAGTAAATAAACTGTTTGAGTGTTTGCAGGATCCACATACGTAAGTCACACATATTGCTAGCTAGACAATGTACAAGTTACTCTAAGCGCTCGCAACCGAAGCTGACTGTTTGTGTTTGAATGCCTCCCGCCAGATCTATCAACTCTGGCAATGTGTTTAGGCCAATATTACACCCGTTAGACCTCCAATCGAGTTAGCGTGACTAACGCGGATGGGGTTTGTCAAACCCAGCAGTACTACCAAACATTAACTCGCTAAATCTATATTAACGGTCCGATGTGTGTGAGGACTTTCAATGATAGTGTGTTACGCTTAAGTAAACAAGTGGTAGTGATATACTATGTGATCCATGTTTGTTTGTGTGCATGTTTCTCCCCAACGGAAAAACAAGTAAAAGGATGTTCGTTTGTATGCATGTTTCTCCCCAACGGGAAAACAAGTAAAAAAGAATGTTCGTTTGTATGCATGTTTCTTCCCCAATTTAAAATGGAGAAAGGAACCGTGAAAACTCACATGTGTCTCCAATGTATTTTCATAACGATTCCTAGACGAGAGTAAGTGTGCCAATGTGGCGAGAAATTCTACTACACGTGTGAGCTTATCAGCATAACCCTAACCACAAATATTTGCATGTAATTTAATAATTACATATACTAGGGTTAAACCTTACGTGTGCGGTTGAGCGTTGCAGATTCACTTAGAGCATTATCGGTGTAGTATATGATGCCGGTTTTATGATCGGTAAAACTTGTTACTTAGGTTGAGTTGGGATCCTCAACTAGTATGCGTTACAAAAGTAGTGTTTAGAAAGTATAAGTTTGTCGTGCACCTAAACGTACATGACTATATGCGTTAAAATTCTATACATATAATTCGTGTTAATACGAATATTAACAGAATGTGTGTAACTCGATGTTTTAATAAAACGGTGTCAAGGCTTTGGTAACATGTTCGAATGTGTATCTATAAATATATATGTATATATATTTATATATTTTCAAAACTTTAAAGTATATTTGTATGGTATCGCATTTTGTAAATAAACGTCCGAGTTTATGTAAAGTATTTGCATCAATATTAATGTGCATATGTTATGTAATTATATATGTATATTCTCGAATCTAAATAATATGTCGCATAGCAAATCGCTTGGTTTTATAAAATATGGATATATATATATATATATATATGCATTTATGCGCCAACGAAAGTGTATATATATATATATATGTGAAATACTGTAATTGCATCCAAAATAATATTAACATTATTTTTGTTAAACCAAGATAATATTTACTTGAAATGCTCATCGTTTGTAAATCCATATCTATAGTTCTCGTTTAGTCGTTTACGCGTCCGGGTTATTTTTGTTATTATTTGGCTAATAATAATATACTTCCGACAATACGTTATATCACTCCTTTATCCAAGACATCATACAAATATATATATTTTCACCGATAGCGAATCTCGCATGCTCAATACAAACAACCGCATACACGCGTCTAGTTATCCCGTAAATAAATATAATTATCCTTGTATTCGTTTCATACCTTACCGTACGTTCAGTTCGTAAATACGAACCCGCTGACCCGCATGACCAGTTGACCACGTTTGACCGACAACCGAGACCACCAAGACATCTAGATCTACAATGTACAACACCGGATCCGGAGTTTAGAAAAAGTATTCAAAAGGAATGGGTTCGGGTTTGTTTTTACCTTAGTTGTCGGGAGGAAAAACGGAAAGTATAATCGTAGATCTGGGCCGGGGATGAACATGCATGGACGAGAAACGTAGATCTGGGCCGGGGATGAACATGCATGGACGAGAGGAGGTGTGGGATGTTATTCTCGTCGCCGGAGATTCTTCGGAGCCGGGAACAACGGATCTGGCCGGAACCCTAGCTATCTCGCCGGAAAACCCCATGCATGGCAAAACCCTAGAGCCGTCACCCCTTCTCGTCGGATTTCCGCCACCATCGTTGCGAACTAGGGTAAACCACCACCACCACCACTGTGTTTAGGACCACAAGGGCGTTCGAAAAATCCACGCCACGTGCTGCCACTAGCCGGAAACGCATCGCCGAAAAAACTGGCTCGCCGAAAAAACGGGCTCGCCGGAACCCTAACCGCGCCTCTGTTTCCGTCAGTTTTCTCCGCCATCACCACGAGTTAGAATAAACTACCATTAACACTGCGTTTATGGTGACGAGGACTACCCGGAACACTACTCCACCTTCTTGATGCGGGTTTTCTGCTGCAGGTCCGCCGAAGGGGTGGCCGAACCCTGCCCTCTCTCTCTCTCTCCGATTTGGTTCTCTCTCTCTCTAAGATTTAAGAGGTTTTGTGTGTGTTTTTGAAGGTGAAGAATGAGAGAGATGGAGGCTCCAAGTCATAAGGAGGTATTTATACCTAGGGTTAAGGGTGGTTGCTTGCAAGGGATTAAAATACTGGTTTTGTAGAACCGAGTATTCGTCCGAGCCTCGCATTCGACTAAAATATCCGAATTGATATTTTAAAATTTTTATAATTATGAAATATTTTTAATAATAATATTTATGTATTTAAATCGTGAAATTTTACGTTTTGATTACTGTGTGAGCCGGTACACGTCGGTACCGTGCTGTTAATGCATTCGTTCTTTTTAATATCTCTCGCTCCGATTTATAGAATATTATAATCGCCATATCAAATACGTATCAGTGACTGTCGTACCGTTATTGTCGGATCCACGATCATCTAACGTAGTTCAATGTTCTTATGCTCGCACTTCGCGTGTATTTGTCGTAGCCACGCGTTTGATGTCGTATAATTCCCGCGTAAATTTCTAAACACACATATGAAGTAAATATTAATAATTACTATTAATATTTAGTATTAGTGGTTAGACATCACGTTGTGCGTCGGTTATCAACCGCGTATGCGTTAATTTTAATAACCGTAGGCCGCAAGAATACGTAAACCCTAATATGTGATCTCGAATCATACTATGATCCGTTAAGCAGAGTTGGAAGTTTGGTTCGCCAATGATCCGGGTTTGACTCGTGTGTGATCCGGTAATTCTCCGAATTACCGCTACGTGAGTGTTTGAGTGATACCGACACATTTAATTAACCCTAATTAAATGTAATGCATGAGTGACTGACTGTGCTAACTGAGTTTGTATAACCTCGTGCTTGAGATAACGGTGTTTGTGTTAACGGAGTTAACCTGAAAATGTTGGATGCCATATCATCCACTTGTTGAAAGAATTTTTGACCCGAAAATTAGAATAAATAAAAAAAAATTATGGGGTGTCACATCATCCCGTAGTTGAAAGAATTTCCGTCCCGAAAATTAGAATTGTACCTTAAGTGTTTGACGCGGAGTGCTTGAACAGATGAGGATACTTGCGCATTATTTGGTCCTCGCGCTACCATGTGAATTCCGGTCCGCGTTTCGAGTTCCAATGAACTCTGAAAATAGGTATTTTACGGTGTTTGAGCGTTTTGACTTCCCTATCCATGATTTCTACCGGTTCTTCAACGAAGCGTAATTGTTCATCGATTTGTAGTTCCTCAAGAGGGACTGCGAGTGTCTCGTCTGCTAGACATTTCTTCAAGTTTGAGATATGAAAGACATCGTTGACACCACTCAGTCCTTCAGGTAGGTCCAGTTGGTACTCTACTGGGCCAATTCTCTTCACTATCTTGAACGGTCCAACATAACGAGTATTTGGTTTGTCTCGTTTGCCCAGAACGAATTTCGGACACTGCCATGCGATTTTGGATTTGCACGATCCTCTCTATAGTCTTGATCACGTGCTCAGGGCCAGTAGGTTGACTATCACACACTTTGATTGGCTTGGTTAGAATTGAAGAGGAGTTTTGAATATCGGATGCCTTATGTTGATTGACAATGGTTGTGGCTTCTCCGGATGCTTGTGTTACAGACCTAGTCTTGGTGATATAGAATACTTCGAGTTTAGAAGCAAGTTCTTGTATGAAAAGAGCTTCGAGTCTACGCACCATACTGAGGAGAAATGGAAGACACAATGAGATAGTATGTTGCATTCGGGGTGAAGCACATGAAATACATGCCGACTTCTGTTTGGATTTATTTGAGGAAAGTAATAACTGACACAGGGGTTAAATGAAAGAATCATTCAGAAAATATCTCAATTACGGGGGGGGGGGGGGGGTTTCAACACTTTATGTTTAAGGATGTGTCTACATAGATTATCGGCTCGGGTAGTGATCAAAAGTAATAAGTTCAAGCGTGAAGTTGTACAATCGATGTACGAAACACTAGGAAAATCCAGGGTGATTTGGAATTTGTAAGTCTGAGGCGTTGATAGGATTTTATGTTCTATCCACTATTAGTTCGGTGCTTTAGTCACGAAGCGAGTTGACAGGATAGAAAGAGTGTCAAACCATTCGTGGTGTAAAGACGAAACAAGAAGAAATGTGGTCATCACTAGTGAGGTCGTTACAGGAGCTTGATCGGTCATTACGAATTGAGTCAACAACTTCGTCTATTGATTATTAGAAAGAAAAGTTTGATCAATTGTCCCGCTAGAGTCAAGTTTCTCCACCGTTCTAATCGGGAAAGAGATTCGAGATTTACCACGTCATTATGCGCGCGTAGACTATTGGCAATAATGAGCATGAGTTTATACAGGCAAAAATTTGGTAAATCGGGTTGTTTTATCCATAGAAGGCATTCAATAAGTACTTGAACCATTAGAGGTTGAAATAAGGCTGAGGCGTGTCAGTGACAGTGCTTTTGTATTAAGTATCGAATTGTTGTTACAATAGGCATATGTTATGAGTTATATCATTAGTTTTCTTAATCAACTAGGGTGTTGCTTAGGCGATTAACAACCATTGATCCAAAACCCAAAAAAAATTACCGAGGAAAGGAGGATAAGGAATCCTCGATCACAGGTGGAGGTACCGATAACGATTTGGGTCACGTAACCATCGAGGTCGAGGGAATGATTCCATACGTGTTCAAGGTTTCATCACTAGGTTATCAATTTCCATTAGATTCGTAGTACGACCGCACCGGTAGGGAAATTTTGTGAGGTCACGCTGAGACTTCTGGTGAGATCTGCGCTTATTAGGCAGGCGTCGGTCAATGCAAATGCTAAGGGAGAGGTTCACATGTAGAGAAACATTTATTGTGAGATAACGATTCCAGCAATGTAAGGGATATGATAATTGTTTATGTCATCGCGTTCATCTGATGGTTGGTTAGATTGAATCTAAGTTTTCTAATGTCATTAGGGCAACTTGGTCATTTTGTGAGTAAATAAAATTTCGTTTGTAGAATCGGATATGTCGGATTATAAATCAAATTAGACTATGGGTTAGCCACAGGACAAAGTAATAGGTTCAAAGGGAATTTGGTGTTGGAGCGTAAAGGATAAAGTGTTAGCTTAGGAGGGGTTCTTCAAATTCCGCTTACATACTTGGAGTCGAAGGATTTGCCATGAGGTTCTAATAGGGTCTCAATCAAGATGGTTTCCTCGACTAAGTTTGGATGAGAGTCTTATGTTCGCTAAGACTCTTACATGAGTGAAAAGAAGATGATGGATTCCATTGATGATAGTTCAGTGTGTCCGTAAACATCTTCAACCTGATAATCACGTCTATCAACTGTTGAACAGGTTTAACGATACCAACTAGTCGCTGAGCGGGTTATGAGAATTTCTACTGACGGTAAGAACTTAAGTCTGTAAATCACATATTAGGACTATTTATCCACACACTAGGTTTCACCAAGGCTTACATGCACCTCAAATTATTATTACGTGTGCACCCGTAATGATAATTTGCTTTGCATGCTCACCCTAGTTCTCCATGTCCTGTGTCAAAATGTCCCTCAGTTTTTGTTGTCGAATACAGAGTGTTGCCAGATATGGTAAGTCATCGGAAGGTTTAGTCATCAACCAAAAATTGATCAACTAGGACACATATCAGGATGAGTAGTCGAGAATCGTTTGATCCGAGTATTCACTCGAGTTGAAATACACTACGCGAATCCAATCCAGCGGATTGTAGATGGGAACATGTACATGAAATACGACTTCGAGAGGTGGAACTAGTTCATGGATATGAGTTACTGGAAGAAGCAGAGTGGCCGTTCTACTAACCGAGTCAGACTAGTGTTTGAGTATGCATTGAGCAAGGCGTTCTCAACTTTGTGGTCAACCTATCTTCGACATAATATCGACCAAAGACGTGAGCCCATGGCTCGGAAAAGTGATGACATCAATGTGTCAATGGATTTCTGCTATATCACGTGCAACAGTCTGCCTCCACCTGGTGCACCTCACGCAAGGTCCACGGGTTCGGAGTTGAAGTAAAGTAAAGCTATTGAGGTCGGGGTATTGTTGCTAGTGGGTGCAGGAAGGAATCACCTTCGACGAACCCAACTCCCAGAGAGACATGTGCTAGTGTTGGGCGTCGCTCCTAACACGCACTTGAGAAGACCTACCATACCCGACGGTGTTATCGATAGGTTTAAGCCGGTGTCTTCATCAGCCCTGGTGATGTGGAGAGGGGTGCAGATGATGGTGGTGTAAGAGGCTCCTTCAAAGGCTTCGTCTAGTTACCCTTGAAATGGAGTGGATGTTGTTTTGGAAGTTCCACGAGTGTGGCCACTGGGAATGATGGTACAATGAGAATGACGTGTTCCTCGTCAGGAGAGGGTGATGTGGATGATGTCAACATGCCTGTAAGGCAACGTATGTATGGATACTATGTGTATCATGTATGAGTGTCTGTGTCGTGTAACTAATGCATGTGTGTAGTTATAGTCTAGTATGCAATTACTAGTTCTCTATAACTAATGTCTCTAATACCAATCTGTCACACCCCCAAAATCCACTAACGGAGTTTTACCGTTAGGCGTGTGACAAACCAGGATCTCAGTCATTAGTTACGTCAAACGACACTATATGAGTTTAAACAAAACCATTAAATGTTAAGATTTAAATGCGAAAGAGATTTATGTCAAGTAGTTATTGCGCAAAACACACGCGCCCAAGTTTAGTTTAATAAAAGAAAATGAATTGTTTTAAATGTTTGCATATGAATGAAATGACAGTAGGACTCCATGCATGTCCTAGGTGTGCAACTTGTGACTTAGCGACCTGAGAAAACATTTAAGAAAAAGTGTCAACACGTGGTTGGTGAGTTCACATGTTTGTAAGTAAATAAACTGTTTGAGTGTTTGCAGGATCCACATACGTAAGTCACACCTATTGCTAGTTAGACAATGTACAAGTTACTCTAAGCACTCGCAACCAAAGCTGACTGTTTGTGTTTGAATGCCTCCCGCCAATTCTATCAACCCCTGCAATGTGTTTAGGCCAATATTACATCCGTTCGACCTCCAATCGAGTTAGCGCGACTAACGCGGGTGGGGTTTGTCAAACCCAGTAGTACTACCAAACATTACCGCGCTAATCCATATTAACGGTCCGATGTTTGTGAGGACTTTCAATGATAGTGTGTTACGCTTAAGTAAACAAGTGGTAGTGAAATACTATGTGATCCATGTTTGTTTGTGTGCATGTTTCTCCCCAACGAAAAAAAAAACAAGTAAAAGGATGTTCGTTTGTATGCATGTTTCTCCCCAACGGGGAAACAAGTAAAAAGAATGTTCGTTTGTATGCATGTTTCTACCCCAATTTAAAATGGAGAAATGGGCCGTGAAAACTCAGCTGTGTCTCCAATGTATTATCATAACAATTTCTAGACGAGAGTAAGTGTGCCAATGTGGCGAGCAATTCTACTACACGTGTGCGCTCACCGGCATAACCCTAATCACAAATATTTGCATGTAATTTAATAATTACAGACACTAGGGTTAAACCTTACATGTGCGGTTGAGCGCTACGGATCCACTTAGAGCATTATCGGTGTAGTATATGATGTCGGTTTTATGATCGGTAAAACTCGTTACTTAGGTTGAGTCGGGATCCTCAACTAGTATGCGTTACAAAAGTAGTGTTTAGAAAGTATAAGTTTGTCTTGCACCTAAACGTACATGACTATATGCGTTAAAAGTCTATACATATAATTCGTGTTAATGCGAATATTAATAGAATGTGTGTAACTCGATATTTTAAATAAAACGGTGTCAAGGGTTTGGTAACATGTTTGAATGTGTATCTATAAATATATATGTATATATATATATATTCAAAACTTTAAAGTATATTTGTATGGTATCGCATTTTGTAAATAAACGGCCGAGTTTATCTAAAGTATTTGCATCAATACTAATGTGCATATGCTATATAATTATATATGTATATTCTCGAATCTAAACAATATGTCGTAAAGCAAATCGCTTGGTTTTTATAAAATATGGATATATATATATATATGCATTTATGCGCCAACGAAAGTGTATACATACATATATATATATATATATATATATATATATATATATTTATATATGTGAAATACTTGTAATTGCATCCAAAATAATAATAACATTATTTTAGTTAAACCAAGATAATATTTACTTGAAATGCTCATCGTTTGTAAATCCATATCTGTAGTTCTCGTTTAGTCGTTTACGCGTTCGGGTATTTTTGTTATTATTTGGCTAATAATAATATACTTCCGACGGTACGTTAGATCACTCGTTTATCCAAGACATCGTATTAATATATATATTTTCACCGATAGCGAATCTCTCATGCTCAATATAACCAACCGCATACACGCGTCTAGTTATCCCGTAATAATAATATACTTCCGCCACCATCATCGCGAACTAGGGGAAACCACCACCACCACTGTGTTTATGACCATAAGGGCATTCGGAAAATCCACTCCACTTGCTGCCACTCGCCGGAAACGCGTCGCCGAAAAAACGAGCTCGTCGGAACCCTAGCCGACGCATCTGATTCCGTTAGTTTTCTCCACCATCACCACGAGTTAGAATAAATTACCATTACCACTGCGTTTTGGGTGACGAGGACTACCTGGAACACTACTCCACTTGCCACCACTCGCCGGAGGAACCAGCGCCGTCGCACGCTACCGTTCCTCCACCTTCGTGATGCGGCTTTGCCGCTGCAGGTCCGCCGCAGGAGTGGCCGGACCCTGCCCTCTCTCTCTCTCTCCGATTTGGTTCTCTCTCTCTCTCTCTAAGATTTGAGAGGTTTTGTGTATGTTCTTGAAGAATGAGAGAGATGGAGTCTCCAAATCATAAGGAGGTATTTACACCTAGGGTTAAGGGTGGTTGTTTGCAAGGGATTAAAATACTGGTTTTGTAGAACCGGGTATTCGTTCGAGCCTCGCATTCGACTAAAATATCCGAATTGATATTTTAAGATTTTTATAATTATGAAATATTATTAATAATAAAATTTATGAATTTAAATCGTGAAATTTTACGTTTCGATTGGTGTGTGAGCCGGTACACGTCGGTATCGTGCTGTTAATGCGTTCGTTCTTTTTAATATCTCTCGCTCTGATTTATAGAATATTATTTTACTAAAAATATTAAAATAACTATTTATTATAATTTCCATATCAAATACGTATCGGTGACTGTCGTACCATTATTGTCGGATCCACGATCATCTAACGTGTGACAATTCGACTTTTTAGGTTAACCCCGTTAACTATTCCGTTAAGTTTCCTATTAAAAACTTAATCCCGTTAACTAAATCTAACCCCAGGGACTGATTCTGTCACAAATCCAACTCAAAATTACAGGGACTAGTTGTGTTAGTATGCTAAATCAAATAAATTGACTTCTCAAAGTCAAAAATCCGTGATCAATTGATCAAAATTCACAAAATTAACCTCAAATCCGTTGGAATTCATAACGAAATCAAGTCTTAATAACAATAATCAATCATTATTAGGACCTTAATCATAATCAATTCAAATTAAACTCAAATTATGATCGTGGTTTTCGTAACCGTCGACTTCATTTTCCATTATCATCAAATCCGACAAATTCCTGTATTGCCTTCACGAATTGAGACACTGCACAAACTCGACGAACCTCTCTGAAGCTTTTGCACAAACTTAATTGGCCGGAATAGCAGTCGAAGACGCCGGGGACCTCTCGTCGGAATCGCGATTGGGTTCTAGCCGAACACCATCAATTCGAAAACAACTCAGGTATCTAATCATACCCTCAGACTCGCCTTCATCTCTATAACGAAAGCCCTAACATATCTAGGGCTTATAACACCGAATTTAACTCGAACCAATTCTAGGGTTCATAAGAAATCGGATTTGGGGCTTTTGATTCTAGACTTGTTCTCAATGCAATTAAATCATACCATTAGTTTCGAAATATTCAGTTTAATGATAACCTTATGTTAATTGAATTGAACAACATCCAATTTTACAAAATCAGATTCTGGAGTTCATTTGAAAACGTTTTAATCAAACTCTAACCTAGACACAATGTTAATCCAATTAAACTATATAGTTAGAATCGCCATAATCAATCCTTGGAAAGCCCTATTCTAATTCGAACATATAACATCGAATTTGTGGGGAACCGATTCTAGGGTTTATCACGGTTCGGGTTTAATCGAACACTGATCTGAACACAACCTCATTGCAATTAAACTTTATGGGTAGTTTCGAAATCCCTCAATCTGTATTAGCCCTATGAATCGAACCACTTTTAATATCAAATTCAACAGATCTTATTCTTAGTTCTAAAACTAGGGTTTCGCCCCGTTTTTCTATAATCTAACGATTTTAAACTCGTTAAACTCGCAATTGAAACTGGCTACAGAATCGCCAAGGCCCTATTTATAAAACCCCTATATTGTCTTGTTCGGTCATAACCGGAATCGACAGGATTGGACTGGGAATCGATCGCGGTGTATACGGAAGGGATATCGCAGAAACCCGGATGTTAAAACCATTCTTTCTCGGGTTTGTTTGCCAATCCCTAGCGGGCGGGATTGGTTAGAGCGATGTGCGTGTGTGGGAGAGACCCGGGTTCGAGACCGGGCTCCCACAATTATTTTTAAAACATTTTTCTGGATTATTAAATTAATAAAAATCAAACCTTTTAATATTGTATTATTATATAAATGGGTTTTAACCCGGAAAACAACTCGTAGGCTCGGGTTTGAAATATTAGTTTGTTTTTATAAATTGTACCCACTTTTATGATTTATACATTATTATTATTAATAAGTAAAAATAATATTTATATTATTTTTAAGCCGTAAACTCGTGTAAAATAATATGTTTATATTATTCTCAAATTGTGACCCGTATTATTAAACAATATATATTTATATTATTTCAAATCATTTTATAACGCCGTAAATCAATCGAGACTAAATAATAATATAACTAATTATATTATCCACTCGTATATATATATTATTATTTATGTCGTTCGTCGCGTAAAGTAATTCTTAAACCTGTGGACACGTTCGTCCACTCTCGTTCATTGGAACGGTTCTTTAAGACGTTCCTTCTGTGTCACAGTCACAATTCCCATTATCGTTCCTAATTTATATGTTTATAATTTTAGGACATTCGTAGGTCTTTTGAGACTTACACTCGTGGTTCCAACTTACTTCTAGTGTGAAACTACCTTCAACGCCAAGCAAGTGAGTTTCCACGACCCCTTTTTTTACTGTTTTAACTTGGGGGAGAAAACATGATTAAACTACTTTTGAGATTTTGTATTTCATATGCTATCAATGTTAAAGCTAAGTGTAACACGCTATCACAGAAAGTCCTCATCTTATCTCGAACCGTTAATATGGATCTTAGCAAGGTAATATTTAGTAGTACTACTGGGTTTGACAAATTTCACCCGCGTTAGTCGCGCTAACTCAATTTACATCGAACGGGTGAAATGTTAGCCTACTCACACCGCCAGTGTTGATAGACCTAGCAGGAGGCAATAAACAAACAGTCAGCTTCGGTTGCGAGCACTTGAGCTAAACATGAACATAGGTTAGCTACCTATAGATACATATTGAATGATCATAAATCTGGTAAACGCTTACGTATTTATTTGAAACCTGTGAACTCACCAACCTTGTGTTGATACTTTTTCTTACATGTTTTCTCAGGTCGCTAAGATAAGACACAAGGTGCACGTTAGGACATGCATGGGATTCAACTATTTTACTTATGATATATTTTATGACTTCCTTGTATTGTATTTTGGTTGGTTGGACATTTTGGACTTTTTGGACTTTGGTTTGGGCGCGTGTGTTTTGCGCATTTACTTTTCGTTACGCTTCCGCATTGAACTTTGATTATAATGGTATTTTCATTTGAGTCCCATGTAGAGTCGTTCAAAGTAACTAATGTCTGAGATCCTGGTTAGTCACTTTCAAAAACGGTAAAACTCCGTTAGTTGAAATTTGGGGGTGTGACATAACGCAGTTCAACATTCTTATGCTCGCACTTCGCGTGTATTTGTCGTAGCCACGCGTTTGATATCGTATAATTCCCGCGTAAATTTATAAATACACATATGAAGTAAATATTAATAATTACTATTAATATTTAGTACTAGTGGTTAGACATCACGTTGTGCGTCGGTTATCAACCGTGTACGTGTTAATCTTAATAACCGTAGGCCGCAAGATTACGTAAACCCTAATATGTGATCTCGAATCATACTATGATCCGTTAAGTAGAGTTGGAAGTTTGGTTCGCCATTGATCCGGGTTTGACTCGTGTGTGATCCGGTAATTCTCCGAATTACCGCTACGTGAGTGTTTGAGCGATACCAACACATTTAATTAACCCTAATTAAATGTAATGCATGAGTGACTGACTGTGCTAACTGAGTTTGTATAACCTCGTGCTTGAGATAACGGTGTTTGTGTTAACGGAGTTAACATAAAAATGTCGGATGTCACAAGTCAGTTGTGTAAGTCAGGAATTTGGATTTTCTTTTGTGACTCTATTTGTGCTATGCAGGATCAACACACTCAGAGGGTGATTGGGATCGGCCGTAGGGTGGGAGGTTTATATGTCTTAGAAGAACTCAAAGTGCCTGCACCTCATGTTGGTGCCTCAAGTGTTGATTAATCTTCTTTTCGTTTAAGTCCTTTGCCGTCTGAATTTTATATTTGGTATTCTCGTTTGGGACATGTGTCCGCATCTCGTTTAAAATTTTTGGTTTTCACAGGTGTTTTGTGCAGTTGAACACTTGCGATATTTCTGATTGTAGTGGTTGCAAACTTGTTAAATTTTTTGCTTTACCTTTTGATAAAAGTACTTCTCGTTCCGTTGCACCTTTTGATATTGTTCATTCTGATGTGTGGGGACCATCACTGGTATCCACTAAGGGTGGTTCACGGTATTATGTTTCCTTTATAGATGAATACACTCGTTATATCTAGGGGTACCTTATGAAACGTAGATCTGAGTTTTTTACATTTACAAAACCTTTACGGCCTATGTTCAGACGCAATATTCGGCTGTGATAAAGTGCTTTAGGTGTGACTTAGGGGGTGAATACACCTCTAATGATTTTACTTAGTTGCTTGCATAAGATGGTACCATACACCAATCGTCTTGTACTGACACCCCTCAACAGAATGGTGTTCCTGAAAGGAAGCATCGTCATCTTATGAAGACCGCTCGCTCATTCCTTTTATCCGTAGAGGTACCTAGTGTATTTTGGGGAGAAGCACTCCTGACCGCCCAACATGTGATTAATAGGATCCCTACTTATCACAATGATGGGATGTCTCCATTTGAAAGTATTTTTGGTGAACGCCAAGATTATGGTGAGTTACAGGTTTTTAGATGTACTTGCTTTGCTCTCCGTCCTCATGTTAAACGAGACAAATTAACAAATAAGTCAGCCTTATGTGTTTTCTTAGGATATGGCAGTGGTCCCAAAGGATATGGCACGAGACAGAAAGGATATCGTTGTTTTGATCCTCTAAGTCAGAAGTTATATGTATCAAGGCATGTTACCTTTCTTGAACATATTCCCTTCTATTCGATTCCAGCTAAGTCACATGATGTAACAAAGTCAGATCTTCAGAACGTTGATCCTTTTGCTAGCAACATTGATGTCTCAAACTCTGATGTTCCAGATTCGTCTGTTGATCCTAATATGTCTGCTCCAGATACGTCTGTTGCACATGATGTGCCAGCTCATGAACCATCCACATCATCCGGTACTACTACTAATCCTCTGTCAGTTGAAACTAGAAATCCTCCACCTCTGAGATAGTCTACTCGTGAATGTAAGTCTACCCAACTACCAGGCTTTGCATACTCTGCTTCGTTTGGTTCATTTATCGCGAGCATTCATCATCTGTCTGAACCAGAATCATATAAAGAGGCTGTCTCTAACCCTCTATGACAGAATGCTATGGCTGAAGAGCTCACAGCTCTTCATCAGACTCATACATGGGATTTGGTTCCACTACCACCAGGTAAACATAAAGTTGGTTGTCGTTGGGTGTATAAGATTAAAACGAAGTCTGATGGGTCTGTTGAACGATACAAGGCCAGATTTGTGGCAAAAGGATATTCACAAACGTATGGTATGAATTATGAGGAGACTTTTGCCCTAGTGGCAAAAATGACGACGGTTCGTACTTTAATAGTTGTTGCGTCCGTTCGTCAGTGGAAGATCTGTCAAATGGATGTAAAAAATTCCTTTCTGAATGGTGATCTTCATGAGAAGGTTTACATGACTCCACCCCCGGGAATATCTCATCAGCCTGGTGAAGTTTGTCGCCTTCGAAAAGCTCTATATGAGCTCAAACAGGCTCCTCGTACCTGGTTTGAGAAATTCTCTACAGTCATCACTTCCCTTGGTTTCTTTCCTAGCAATCATGATTCAGCATTATTTGTTCGATGTATGAATGTTGGACGCATTCTCTTTTCTTTATATGTGGATGATATGATTATTACAGGCGATGATTATGATGGCATTGAGTCTTTGAAACGTGACTTGGCTCACCGTTTTGCTATGAAAGATTTGGGATTATTACGGTATTTTTTGGGGATTGAGGTAGCCTAATCTAAAAAGGGATACCTTATCTCTCAGACGAAGTATATTTCTGATATGTTTCAACGTGCGAGACTCTCTGATAACAGAATTGCAAACACTCCTCTTGAAACCAACACGCGTTACTCTCCCACTGTAGGCAGTTTGGTTTATCTTACAATTACTCGCCCTGATATCGCTCATGTTGTTCATGTGGTTAGTCAGTTTGTTACCGCTCCTACTTCTGTTCACTAGGGAGCTGTTCTTCGTATTTTGAGATATCTTCGTGGCACTCAGTTTCAAAGTCTTCTATTCCCCTAAACATCTTCTCTTGAATTACGTGCATATAGTGATGCTGATTGGGATAATGATCCTAATGATAGTAAATCCACCACTGGCTTCTATATTTTTCTTGGTGATTCCTTAATCTCATGAAAATGTAAGAAACGTGATGTTGTTTCTAGGTCCTCTACTTAGGCTGGATATCGTGCTAAGGTTGTGACTACATGTGAAATTGTTTGGTTACAATGGCTTCTGGCAGACATAGGGGTTGTCATTTCCTCGCCTACCCCGTTACATTGTGATAATCAAAGTAGATCTCCAAGAACTCTGTCTTTCATAAACGGATAAAACATATTGAGATAGATTGTCATTTTACTCGTCATCATCATCAGCTCGGGACCATCTCGCTTCCCTTTGTTCCATCAGGTTTGCAGACTGCAGATGTTTTCCCCAAGGCTCAATCGACATCTCGGTTTCGTTTTATGTGTGACAAACTCTCAATGTTTATTTCTGTTGCATTGTGAGTTTGAGGGGTGATGCTAGCATAATAAGTCAGTTTATGGGTTTTAGCCCATTTAGCTTGTAAGTCTTAGCCTACCTATTTAATGTTTGTTTTCTCTTCGTTGTAACCTAATCTTCACTTGAATAATATAAAGCCTCCATATTTCTCTGTACATGTTTATTAGTTAACATAGACATCACTTGCTTGTTTATACATGATCGATTAAACAATCAAGAAAAACAACATCAACACACACAAAATATTGCGGAAAAGGAAAAAAAAAGGACTTGCTAATTTGTGTGGTTCACTCGATCAGTGAGATCGAGCTAATGTCCGTGGCCAACTACAGATATTTTTATTCTTATCTTGATGTGTAGGTTTTTTACTATAATGGAGATAAACTATAGGGACGGATTAGGATATATCTGATTTGCCCCAATCAAGGCGTTGCGTCCTTGGAAACCCGTCTCCCTGACTCTAGCAGTGTCAAACCGACGTGCCAACAATTGTATCAACAACTCAACAATATGAGATTCTATCATAGGTTATGTCCTCAACTCCTACTAATGGCACTTACGAACTCTTAAATAATGGGAGGAGGTTACGAGAAAGGCGTGGGTTTCTTAGGCTACAGACAAAAGATAGACAACCATGAAATCAAGAAATAACTAGTTTTGTAGTAAAACTTGGTTTTGATTGATGCGGGCAATTCAGGTCGTCTTTGGATTGATGTGTTGTGTCATGATGGACCCAAATAAATGCGTGTCATTTTCATGTTAACCTAGTTTAATTTTATGTTGGGCATAACTTATGTTCTAAAACAATGTTAGGTTTGAGTTACGTTTCGTGTTGATCTACTTTTATGACTTGTATATTTGTTGGGTTTCTGTTTTGTCGATTTATAGGTTCAAATGCTTTGGTTTTTAAATAGAGAAGGTTAGGACTTAGGTGAATCAAACGTTGCCAAACTGAACACTGAAATTAACTGGATTCATGTTTGTGCGTACACACGTATGTATTTCCACCTAGTATTTCTGATCGTTAATAAGTAACAGAGTAAACTGTCATTTCCGTCCCTATGTTCAGTCATTTTTGTCAGTTTTATTCAAAATATTTATTTTTTCTCCTATGTAATCTCGTGGTTTACAAAACTAGTCATTTTCATCCAGTTGATTAACTCAATCCATATTTTAACATTAAATGAGGGATATTTGTGTTTTTTTATATATTTCTTTAAAATATATAAAAATAAGTATATTGATGGAGTTAAGTGATTGGACACAATTGCCCTCATTTAACGTTAAAATATGAATAAAATTAAGTAATTAGACAAAAATGACAACTTTTGAAAACCATAAGAATACAGAAAAAATAAATAATTTTTTTGGATAAAATTAATAAAATTAACTAAACCACATAAATAAAAATAATAGTTTGCTGTAATTAATAAAAAAAAAGGCTAAATTATTTCACGATCTAAATTCCCATCGAATTGACTACTTTAGTTGAGTGGTAACTTTCTTGAGACATGACTTTTGACAATTTTCTAGTCTTTATTAAGTTTACTGTTTTTTTCTCTAAATATTATTTTATAGTATAATTATAAACGGGTAAAATAAATAGATTGTAATTTAACCGGTAGTATTTTTAACCCAGCCTAACTAATATTTTTAGAATTGGTCACCAATATATATTCATTAGAAAACTTTTTTCCTTAAATACCATAAGTTTAAAAGTGTTTTTAGAAATGAATTATTATACCGTTAGTCATTTGGTGCAATGGTAGCACCAAGACTTCCTATAGTAGCGGTCTTGGGTTCGAGTCTTGTCTAGAGTAATTATTTGTGTTGAGCCAGTGGGTTTTCTCAGTTGTGCGTTTCCTCCTGGATTAGGGGTTCGATCCGGATTAGTGAGGTAGTTAGATCCGATTTAGATAACATCTATCTTCCAAAAAAATCATGATGTCTGCTTTCTAAAAAAAATAATTATTATATATTTCAAAAAGAAAATAAATTTTGTTGTAAAATGAACACATTTGCCCCAGCAGGGTTTGTGAGGACCCCCACCTCAAAAATCCATAAAACAAAAAAGTAGGGGACCCTGTAGAACAAACATATTTAAATAAAGCTAAAATCGAGATCTATTATTGATAAAGATAATATATTTGGTTCCTTTTCCTGTAAATATAACTAGCTTAATACCCATGCTTCACGATAGGTGTCACTTGTCAGGTTACCTAATTCACTAATAATAGGTTTAGTTCGTCACAGTATCACAACGGTAACAACACTCGATATAGGATACGAAATCAAAAATAACTCGATTTTTAAACTACTTTTTCAAATAAATTTATATCGAAACATTGATAAAAAAAATTTTTTGGATAAAATGACACAGACAGTCTTGATGACTGGATTCAAGAGCAGGTTGAAATTCAAAGCTCACTATTCAAGCCAGCTTTTGTACAGGTTCATGACTTGCCAGTTTCAGATAACGAAGAAGAAGAGACATCTGAAGACCGGAAGTTAGTCATCAGGGCTGTTGATGAGGTGCTAAATGAAGCTGAAGACAAAGAACAAAAATATCCAGCTTTCAGCATCCTCCCTGAAGCAGCAGCCATCATAAGTCAATCCATTACCCCCCAACTCTTTCAAACTTCACATAAGCTAGAATTTGACTCCATTCTAGCTTGGGGGTATGATGTATCAGCTGAGAGATTTTGGATTGGATGGGAGTTTAGTGGAGTAGAAGAGCTAAACTGGAACTCTCCCAATGCCCTCCAAGTCCTATAACTGTATTTAACTAACTGCATCAACACTTTATCAGATCTCTCAGCAGAACTTGCCATTGGCAGGTTCTATGACTTGATGGAGGATAATCTACCCAACTTCGAAAGACTCATACAAACAGCAAAACGGGTAGCTTATCCTGAATCTTCGGCAGCAGCAGAAAGAAGACTGACTCCTAGAAGCCTTGAAATAATAAGGAGCAGTCTTCTCACTGAAGAAGAAGTTCTGTGCCTAAGAAGATTCCTGTATGACTTCTTGGTCAAGGACTTGGATGTGCTAGGATGGGTGAGCACTAAGTCTCTTGACCACACTCTACTACTAAACAACGGCTCCTCTCTCATCATCAACACCAGGAACATCCTGCAACTGCCTACAGAATTTCTCTACAAGATCTTTGAACTCAGAGCAAATATCTGCAATGTCAACTCCCTGGAAAGCCAAGCAATGATAGCCACTATCAGAGCCCACCTTGAACCGGAAGGAAGGATTGCTGAGGAAGTATATGTGTCAAACTCTGACACTGACTCTGACTCAGCTTCCCCTCGAGTAGACATCTTTTCTGCAGCTTATGGGTCAAGGTCCGCTGTTCAAAGATTTCTACAAGAATTAGCAAGTTCTGAGTGCCAATCAGATGAAGATAAGGACCTTCCCTTGTCAACCTCTCAATGTGCCAATGAAGCTGAGGCTGAGATCCCAATAGCAGCACCATCATCTGCTGTTGTGATCAGTGAAGCCGAAGCAGAGGCATCCAATATAAACAAGGGAAAGGGAATTATGACAGATGAAGATGAAGAGAGGTTGCTAAGAGAGAAAAGAGAGGGGGAAGAGAAGAGAAGAAGAAGAGAAGAAGAAGAGAAGAAGAGGAGATGGCTGACATTAAAAAGGCTCAAGAAAGAAAAACAGTTATTCTCCTCAGAGAACAAACCATCCAGCTGTATGCTAGACAGCTGGATGAACTGAAAAGAAAGATTCATGTAGTTGACCAGATTGAAGAAGATGCAACTCTTGCTCTTCAACTGCAGGAACAATTTAACAGAGAAGAGGAAGAATTGGCGAAGAAGAAGAAAGAAGAAGCTAAGTTCAGAATAACCGATTCTGAACTAGCCAAAGAAATGAGGGAGGAGTGGGTAAAGGCTCTAGTTTCTCAAGGTGAGGATGCAGACTACCTTGAGAAACTATCAAATAAAGAAATATACAGAGCCTTCATGGGTCAGCAAGGTCAATTGGCAAAGAAGAAACAGGCTGAAGAAGAAGAAAAAGCCAAACAAAAGTCCAAAAAGACCATTGCCTTTAATAAATGGACCCATGAAGAAAGGAAGGTCATGATTGACTTCCTTAAGGCTAGAGGAGAGAGTGGAAAGAGGCTAGGTCCCATGAACTTCATGAACCTGCAAGACCTCTACTTCAAAGTCAAGAAGGATGAGGAAGAAAGATTGGGGAAGAAGGGCTCCAAGAAAAGAGTACCTATTCAGGAAGAAGAAGAAACAAAAGCAAAGAAACCCAAGCCTTCTCCCTCACCTACCTCTTCCTCAGTCCAACAACCTTCCACTCTCCTCCCCAAACCTTCCACTCCTCCACCCAAAAAGTCCAAACCATCCCACCCAGCTCCCACTCATCAACAGCCTCCCTTGAAGAAATCCAAACCCACACCTAAACCAGAAGACTCAAGAGACATAGTTGATTGGGTCTATAATCCACAGGATCAAAGGTTTGAGATCTTCAGGGGGAGAACTGAAAGAAGAAGATCTATCTACAGATCTGTTGATGAAGTTCTGCAATTGCCAGATTCAGATCTTGGCAGAATGTTGGAGCTGGGTGAAGCTCATGAGCCTGCAAATGAGGGTGGGAAACGTCTTGTGCTAGCCATCAAACACTACTTCAACCCTAGCAAAGATGTGATCATTGACATCAAACCACTCAAGTCCCACTCTCCATTTGTAAGTTGGTCCTATAATGCTGATTTGGATGAGTTCACTTTAACTGATGTAAGGAAGCAGAAGATGAGATGTTCAAGCAAAACAATCTACAAAATGCCACATAAAGACATCAAGACTCTGTCTGCACTTCCACTGAACAATCCCAGCAAGGATCCAAGAGGCTATGAGGTTGAAAGGATAGTCAGAAATGTGCAAAAGCTTCAACAACAAAGGCAATAAGAGAATTTTGGTAGCATCAGTCTAGGGGGAGTTTGTAGAACCAATGACTGATGGCTACAAAATTCTCTAAGTACAAATGCTACTGATCTCAGAGTTTGCTGCTGACCAACAAACTGCTGCGGACAAGCTTATCTGCTGCGGATACTTGTTCTCCTGCTGAAGAACAAATCTGCTGCGGATAGCCTTATCTGCTGAAGACCAAAGTTGCTGCCGATAAGCTTCTCAGCAGCATCAACACTTGATGCTGCTGACAGGCAAATCATCAGCAGCTCTGGATGGTTACATCTTGCTGCTGATCAACATCTTTGTTGCTGACAGCCTTGTGCCTTGAAGACAAATTGTTGCAGCTGACTATCCATACCAAGCGTCACTGACAACTTTCTGTAAAAGCAACTGACACACTCAAAGCAGAAGGAACCTCAATGGCACAACCAATGACGGACAACAATGCTCTTCTCCAAGCATGCAAGTAATTATGCATAAAGAAGACGCTTCAATAAAGTTAACTAGATATAGACAAAACGTGTAATAGTTAGCTAGATACAACAGATCAACGGTCTGTGTTAGATCTGATCCTTAGAATCAAGGGGCTGTCTTGATTCTAAGTGAGTATAAATAATCTGTAAACACTTCATTGTAAGTGTGTTTTTTGTGCTTTCTGATTGAGTTTCAATTGTAATCGTTTATCTGCAAAAGCTTAATACAACAGTGTTCTTAAAAGTATTCTTTCTACCTGTTCGATTACATTTGTGTAGTTGTTATTGTTTCCGCCAATTTCAACTAAGAACAGAACCATCTTGTAATTTCACGATCCTACAAGTGGTATCAGAGATTTGGCTCAGATTAAACAAACTCATACTTGTTTAATCACTTATGGTTCTATTCTAAACTCTCTCTCTTTCATCAAGTCACCAAGAACAAAAATGGCACAAAGCAACGGGTTTGAAGACATCGGCAGCATCAACCGACCACCAAGATTGGTGTCTGGTGAAGGCTACGACATGTGGAAAAATCGCATGGAAAGTTTTTTCTGCTATCAGGAGTACGGAATGTGAAAATCCATCAGGGATGGACCCTACATTCCCATGGTGGCATCTGCTGACTCTGGAGGACCATCAATTCCAAAGGAGCCCTCCAAGTACTCAGAAGATGATAAAAAAAGGATGGAGGTGGACTTCAAGGCACTAGGAGCTATCCAAATGTGCCTTCCAAATGAAGTTTTTCATAACGTCAGAAGTTATAAAACTGCCAAAGAACTCTGGGAAGCTCTTGAGAAAATGTTTGCTGGCTCGGAGGAATTCAAAGAGAACAGAAGAGACATCCTGAAGCAGCAGTATGAAAACTTCGTCTGGAAGTAAGATGAGTCTCTAACTGTTTTATATAACAGATTTACCTATCTTGTAGGAGAGCTGCAGTGCTCAAAGGTGAAGCTAGAGAATGAAGATATTCTCAAGAAGTTCATCAGGTCTCTACCAAGCTGCTGGACACTTTACACAGTGTCAATCAGAAGAACGGAGAATCTGAAGACTCTTCAGATGACTGAGCTCTTTGGAATGCTAAAAACATATGAGCTAGAGATGATTCAGGCAAAAGAAAGAAGCTCAAGCTACCAAACAGCCTCAACATCCACCACCACCTCCTCTGCCCTCCATTCTGAGCACTCGGGTCCTAGTTCAAGTAACTATTATCCTCCCATCATCACCCATCCTCAAACTCCAATCTCTCAAACAAACAGCTCACCATTTCTCCTAGAAGCTCCTCCTCAAACATCAACCTCTGCTGCTTTTGTTTCTGAAAACTCAAACAATATGTCCTTTATCAAGGAGGATCTGGAATGCTTTCATCCAGATGACTTAGAAGAAATGGACATACAACACTCATATGCCATGCTCTCTATAAGAGCAAAGAGTTTCTACTCTAGAACCGGAAGACCCATTCCATGTAACAACTCCAACACCAGAGTTGGCTTGGATAAAAGCAAACTCAGATGTTACAACTGTAACCTACTGGGTCACTTTGCTAGAGAATGCAAGGCACCAAGAGAAAATCCATTCACTTCTCAGTCAAGACAAGCTCACCAAGCCCAATCCAGACAACAACATCAAGCTACTCCTCCAGTTCAAACTGCAGCCTGTGCAACTGTTGGAACTTCTGAGTTCGACTGGAGATTTCAATATGAAGAACTGCCCGTCAACAATCAAGCTCTAATGGCAGACACTACAGAGATACCACCTCAGGTATTTGAACATCTTTGCTCTCAAGCCTGTATTGATAAATTTTTGGGTTATAGAAAGCATAACCAAAACCTTATAGATCAAAATGAAGAGTTTCATCAGATGAAATCTGAGTTCAAAAAGGTTGAAAATACTTATAAAGAAAAGATTAACTGCCTTAAGAAAGAGATTTCATCGCTAAAACACGAACAAACTAATCTTGAAACTCAGATTGATGATCTACTGGTCAAACTAAAAGCTACCAGAGCTGAACTGGCAGAACAGAAAGTTCATGTTGAAAAATATGAATTTTCCTCCAAAAAGTTACAAAGACTTTTAGATATTCAAGTCCATGAGAAGGTAAAAACTGGACTTGGGGTATAACAATGATCAGTACAATGCTGTTCCTCCTCCTGATGACTATATTGCCATATACGAACCAAGCTTCAATGTTGAAAATCTTGACACTGCAAACCGAAACCTTGATCCTTCAATGGATGAACCTTTCATCGAAGACTGCACTACCTCATCGAAATCTGAGTCAACTCACTCAGACCATGATGAAACCAGTGTAGTCCCATCTGAAGCTGTTCTGAATAGAGTTGCAGTTCCTGCTGTTCTTCCAGCTATTCCAGCCCCTGTACCATTCAAACAGATCAAGATCAGCTATCCTCCAGATGGAAGAAAGCTAAACACTGAAAAGGGACAGACATCAGAACCCACAAACCCAGTTCAAGCCAATCACAAAGAGAAAGATATTTGATATATGTCGTAATCCTGAAGAAAAAGTTTCATATGTTCAAAGGACCCTAGAAGAAGCCACCTTTGAACATAACAAAGCTCATCCATGGAACTTCAAGGATCTGTTCCAAAGAAAGGACTATGTCTACCTTTCAAGAGACAAACTGGCAAAATCATGCTTTGTGTGTGGCAGATATAACCACACTGCCAGCACCTACTTTCATTACCTGGAATATCAAAGAAATTCAAAACAGCATGCCTTTGAAAAGACTAACAAAAATAAGAAGGTAAGAAGCTACGAAGACAAAGCAACTAAGTTCAGAGAGTCTCTATCTCCCTCAAGAGTGAAGCTGCCTAAATCTCAACAAACTTGTATCATTTGTGGTAAATCAGACCACTTTGCTACAAACTGTAAGTTTAACCCTTTCAACCAGATCCTTCATCAAGCTCCTCAAAGACAAAGGGTAAAGAAGGATCAGCATACATCGGTTGTTAGTCCAGTTAAGCCCAAGAAAACAAAGCAGAAGCTTTCAGCAGCAAACAAGTCTGCTGCTGATAAGCTAAAATCCTCCGCAGCAAAATCTGCTGCTGATAAGGCAAAGACATCAGCAGCAAGAGTGTCCACTGCTGATAAGGCAAAATCCAAGGCAAAGCCTACAGTAGCAAAATCTGCTGCTGACAGTGTGAGGAAAACTAGAAAATCACCAACAAGGCAATGGAAAGCCAAACCATCTTCAAGCACTGTCATTGGTTCCATTGACTGCAAACATACTGAAAAGGATAAACTAACAACCATCTTTTTCAAGTCTGCAGACTCTTGGGTTCCTTCTACTAATTAGAAATATATCATGTGCAGGGACAGCCAGGTCACAAGAATAACACTTGGGTGGTAGACAGTGGGTGTTCCAGGCACATGACAGGCAACAGATCCATCCTCTCAAACTTCAGACATTTCAATGGAGGATATGTTGCATTTGGAAGTGACTCAAAGGGAGGATTCATTTCTGGACAAGGAACTGTGCCCAACGAAAGAATGAGCACTAATAAGGTCAACTATGTTAAAGAATTGGACTTCAATCTCATGAGTGTTTCCCAGGTCTGCGACCAAAAGCATTAGATGCTCTTCACAGATAAAGAATGTTTTTTAACTAATTCCAGGCTTATCCACACCTCCTCCAGAAAGCATTTTATTAACTGCTCAGAGAAAAGAAAATCTCTATGTACTGGACATGAATGAAGTCACTCCATCTGGGAGTGTTTCCTGCTTTTTATCAAAGGCCTCAGTTGATGAATCAGCTCTCCGGCATAGGAGATTAAGCCATGTTAATATCAAAACTATCAACAAATTGGTGAAGAATAATCTTGTCAGAGGGATTCCTGACAAAGAATTTCAGCTGGAAGACCACTGCATTGCATGCTTAAAGGGGAATCAACACAAAAGCTCTCACAAGCCCAAGACCTTGAATACAAATGACACTCCACTGCAACTGCTGCATATGGATCTCTTTGGTCCTACAAATGTCATGTCAATGGGCAAGAATTCGTACTGTCTGGTGATAACTGATGACTACACCAGATTCTCATGGGTATACTTCTTGAGAACTAAAGATGAAACTGCTGAAATTCTCAAATCCTACATTCTCAGGGTAGAGAATCAAAGCAATCAAAAGGTGAAGATCATAAGGTGTGATCAAGGCACAGAGTTCAAGAACCACACCTTGAACTCTTTATATGAAAGCAAGGGGATAGAAAGACAATACAGTGCTCCAAGAACTCCTCAACAAAATGGAGTTTCTGAAAGAAGAAACAGAACTCTTATTGAGTCAGCAAGATCTATGTTGGCTGACTCAAAACTGCCACTCAAGCAATTAGCACAGCCTGTTATGTGCAAAACCGAGTTCTAATTGTCAAACCCCTCAACAAAACACCCTATGAACTTTGGTTTCAAAGAATTCCCTATATTGGGTTCCTAAAACCTTTTGGGTGTCCATGCACCATTCTCATCACACATGGGATTCTTCCTAAGTTTGGTGCCAAATCTGATGAAGGATATTTCGTAGGCTATTCCTCTCAATCAAAGGCCTATCGAGTATTCAATTCAAGAACAAGAATTGTTGAAGAATCAGCAAATGTGGAATGCAGAGAACACATTGTCTGTGAGCAGGGAAAAGGACCAAACTGGCTCTTTGACATAGACTCATTCTCCTAAATATTTGAGCCTCTCACCTTCTCAAATATGGAGTCTACGTCTACACAAACACCTGCCTCCACTTCATCCACGGACTACAGACTGGATTTTCCAAAATCTTCTATCAGTCTGAGAAGACCATCAATTGATCCTCCATCAGTTATGGAAGCAATTGAAGCAAGTGAAGCAGGAACAAGACTGTCTAATATCACCAGCAACAGCCTGTCTGAAACTGAAAATCTAAATGAAGACTCTTCGGTAAATGCTGTAGATGCTACTGATGCTCTTGCTGAAAATATTGATGTGGATAATGCGGTTGAAGACTCTTCCACCATGAATGAAGAGGCCCCTGATCAAAATCAAAGCAATCTAGAGCAAGGGATATAGCTGGAGGTGGTACCAGCACAGAGGATTCACAAAGAACATCCTCAAGAGAATATTATTGGTCAAATACACCAAGGAGTTCTCACAAGGAGCAAATCTCATGAGGCCAATATATGCTTGTTTTCTTGTTTCTTATCTCAGGTGGAACCCAAGAAGATAGATGAAGCACTCAAACACAGCAGCTGGATTGAAGCAATGCATGAAGAATTGCTGCAATTCAAGAGGCATGATGTCTGGAAACTTGTTGATCTTCCACCAGGTAAATATGTTTTTGGCACACGATTGGTTTTCAGGAACAAGCAAGACGAGAGAGGCATTGTAGTCAAGAACAAAGCCAGACTTGTAGCTCAAGGCTACACTCAGGAAAAAAGGATCGACTATGATGAAGTCTTTGCTCCTGTTGCTAGACTGGAGGCCATCAGAATCTTCCTGACATATGCTGCATCCAAGAATTTCACTGTCTATCAAATGGATGTCAAAAGTGTCTTTCTGTATGGGAATATTGGTGAGGAAGTATACGTCAAACAGCCTCCAGGCTTTATAGATCCTGCACATCCTACTCAAGTGTTCAAACTGGACAAAGCTCTGTATGGCCTACATCAGGCACCAAGAGCCTGGTATGAAACCTTGTCAGGATATCTACTAAGCAACAACTTCAGAAGAGGTGCCATAGACCATACCTTGTTTATCAAAGATGAAGGGGGAGAAATCTTACTAGTTCAAATTTATGTTGATGATATCATCTTTGGATCAACAAGGAAACAGCTGTGCAAAGACTTTGAGACTCTGATGCACTCAAAGTTTGAAATGAGTTCAATGGGTGAACTAAATTTCTTCTTGGGTCTACAAGTCAAACAGGTCCCAAATGGAATCTTCATCAGCCAATCCAAATATGTAAAGAACATTCTGGAAAGATTCAAAATGGCTGACTGCTCTGCTGCAAGAACCCCTATGCAAGTGCATCATCAACTGACTCCAGAAAAAGATGGCCAAGACACTGATCAACATCAGTATCGTGCAATGATAGGGTCTCTCATGTATCTCACTACCTCAAGGCCAGATATCATGTTTGCAGTATGCCTCTGTGCAAGATTTCAAGCAGCTCCAAAAGTTTCACATCTTCAGGCTGTCAAGAGAATCTTTAGATACCTAAGAGTTATGAAAGAGTGGATGTGGAAGAGGCTGTCACTACTGCTGGTCCATCAAATGACCAGGAGGACAGTGACAACATTGCTAAGACCTCAACCACGGCAACTCACAGTGAGGATGCTTCCTTGGAAACTCCCCTCACTGAGAGGAATCCCAGGTGCCAAGAAACCATGGGTGATGGGGATGAAGAGGCTAGGCCTAAGGCCCCATCTGGATCCAAGGATTCCACAACTGTGGATGAGGACAGACTGAAACTTCATATCTTGGAATTGACGGCCAGGGTGAATATGATAGAGGCACATCAATGCCCAACTTTTCTTACTCCCTCCTTTGTATCAGTGGGCACCCAAACTGATGCACATTTGTCCACTGATGCAACCAAAAAGGGGAGATGGTCCCAATGGAGAAAGACACAGACAGTTTTGACGACTGCATGCTGTATTTCAATGTACAAGATGGCTGTTTTCGAAGCTTTTTTCCTTTGGTTGAAAGGATAGTCAGAAATGTGCAAAAGCTTCAGCAACAAAGGCAATAAGAGAATTTTGGTAGCATCAGTCTAGGGGGAGTTTGTAGAACCAATGACTGATGCCTACAAAATTCTCTAAGTACAAATGCTACTGATCTCAGAGTTTGCTGCTGACCAACAAACTGCTGCGGACAAGCTTATCTGCTGCGGATACTTGTTCTCCTGCTGAAGAACAAATCTGCTGCGGATAGCCTTATCTGCTGAAGACCAAAGTTGCTGCCGATAAGCTTCTCAGCAGCATCAACACTTGATGCTGCTGACAGGCAAATCATCAGCAGCTCTAGATGGTTACATCTTGCTGCTGATCAACATCTTTGTTGCTGACAGCCTTGTGCCTTGAAGACAAATTGTTGCAGCTGACTATCCATACCAAGCGTCACTGACAACTTTCTGTAAAAGCAACTGACACACTAAAGCAGAAGGAACCTCAATGGCACAACCAATGACGGACAACAATGCTCTTCTCCAAGCATGCAAGTAATTATGCATAAAGAAGACGCTTCAATAAAGTTAACTAGATATAGACAAAACGTGTAATAGTTAGCTAGATACAACAGATCAACGGTCTGTGTTAGATCTGATCCTTAGAATCAAGGGGCTGTCTTGATTCTAAGTGAGTATAAATAATCTGTAAACACTTCATTGTAAGTGTGTTTTTTGTGCTTTCTGATTGAGTTTCAATTGTAATCGTTTATCTGCAAAAGCTTAATACAACAGTGTTCTTAAAAGTATTCTTTCTGACTGTTCGATTACATTTGTGTAGTTGTTATTGTTTCCGTCAATTTCAACTAAGAACAGAACCATCTTGTAATTTCACGATCTTACAACAAAAATGACAACTTTTGGAAACCATAAGAATACAGAAAAAATAAATAAATTTTTTGGATAAAATTAACAAAAATAACTAAACCACATAAATAAAAATAATAGTTTGCTGTAATTAATAAAAAAAAATGCTAAATTATTTCACGATCTAAATTCCCATCGAATTGACTACTTTAGTTGAGTGGTAACTTTCTTGAGACATGACTTTTGACAATTTTCTAGTCTTTATTAAGTTTACTGTTTTTTTTCTCTAAATATTATTTTATAGTATAATTATAAACGGGTAAAATAAATAGATTGTAATTTAACCGGTAGTATTTTTAACCCAGCCTAACTAATATTTTTAGAATTGGTCACCAATATATATTCATTAGAAAACTTTTTTCCTTAAATACCATAAGTTTAAAAGTGTTTTTAGAAATGAATTATTATACCGTTGGCCATTTGATGCAAATGTAGCACCAAGACTTCCTATAGTAGAGGTCTTGGGTTCGAGTCTTGTCTAGAGTAATTATTTGGGTTGAGCCAGTGGGTTTTCTTAGTTGTGCGTTTCCTCCTAGATTGGGGGTTCGATCCGGATTAGTGAGGTAGTTAGATCCGATTTAGATAACATCTATCTCCTAAAAAATCATGATGTCTGCTTTCTAAAAAAAATAATTATTATATATTTCAAAAAGAAAATAAATTTTGTTGTAAAATGAACACATTTGCCCCATCAGGGTTTGTGAGGACCCCCACCTCAAAAATCCATAAAACAAAAAAGTAGGGGACCCTGTAGAACAAACATATTTAAATAAAGCTAAAATCGAGATATATTATTGATAAAGATAATATATTTGGTTCCTTTTCCTGTAAATATAACTAGCTTAATACCCATGCTTCACGATAGGTGTCACTTGTCAGGTTACCTAATTCATTCATAATAGGTTCAGTTTGTCACAGTATCACAACGGTAATAACACTCGATATAGGATATGAAACCAAAAATAACTCGATTTTTAAACTACTTTTTCAAATAAATTTATATCGGAACATTGATAAAAAAAATAAAAACAGTCGCGCAATGAAAAAAATATAAAATAAAACAGTCGCACAATCCGTTTTTTGAAAAAAGTTATTAAAGAAAAACGAAATTAACAGGCACGCTCCGCGACGGGTGACGGGTCGACAAAAGACAAGAGCTTGCTCGTTATTGGTTCGGGTCGTCGAAAAACAAAAAACCGAATACCGAATCCAGTTCCGATAATACCAATACCGGCAATGATGTTGTTCGCTCATAATATGTTCGGCCCGTCACGGTATCACAACGGTAACGACAATCGCTATAGAAAACGATACAAAAAAAAGCTCGATTTTGAATATAACTCAGTTTTCAAACAAATTTATATCGGAACGTTAACAAAAAAAACAAAAAATAGTCGCGTTAACGAACGAAAGTTATTAAATGAAAATGAAATTAATAGAAAATAAAACGTGTTAAAATTGTATATTATATATAGTATAAGGGGAGAAAATAAAAATGTAAAAAAGAAAAAGAAAAAAAAACATGTCAAATTTTGAATGGAGATGGCACTATTGAACTTCACTTTCATATAATCTATAGTACACTTTTGAACATTTTGTTATAATATAAGTATAATTACCACAAGATTAGTGTTGTAACTTAAGAGATTTAGAGAATATTATAAGAATAAGAAGTAGAGAAATGCATAACTTTATAAAAGTGTATACATGAGGTGCGATTTCTCATTCACTTTGAGGTGGTATTTATACTAAAAAAAGTTAATCACATGGTAGATAAGTAAACAAGATAAAATATTTGAAGTACAAGTAGGCATGAAGCTATATTGAAAAATGTGTTCATCCATTTTAATTAATATTTCATAACACATTTACATTTTTTTAGTATTTTTTAATAACAATTTTTTACACTGAAATATCACTTAACCTTGTATGTGCAATTATTTAATCTCACATTATTTTTGTGGGGGGCAAACACCATAGCACTAAACTACTGAGGCTACGAGTTAGATACATTTTTTTAGTATTAAAGAGAGCAAAAAAATATATATATTTCTGCATTTGCGTATTGACATGTTCAAAAATTACTCAAAATAAGTATTTCATTAAAAGTATAAGTTTGAGTTATTTAAACAAGTCACTATATTATTACACTTACTTTTAATCATCATTTGTATCTTATGCTTAACTTGATCGTTTTTTATATGTTAAATTGTTTTCTAAACCATGTTATGTATATATTTGTTCCTAATTTATGTTAATGATTTATCATATTATCATAATTTATTAAACGATAAACAAATATAAAATATAAAATATAAACTCGTGATCTTTATATATTAAAGATGTTAATAGATCATATATTTTCTAGTCCACTTGTTGATGAACCTTAAATTTTTAAGAACAACTTTTGTACGATAATATTTATGGCGGACAAACAAACACGATCTATACGCAAAATCAATGTATATAAAGTGAGAAATCTTTTATTTATTTTTTATAGTTTGTATTTTCTAATTGACTTAATACTAACATAAGAGGTTTATGGTTTTTATAATTATAATTTCAACATTATTTATGTTAAAATCATATGCTAGTATATTTAATCAATTAAAATAGGATGAACTAACACAAACAAAAGTTAATAATGAAACTTATATCACGGTTCTCATAATTTAAATAGACATGAAAGAGTACTACACTCCATTAACTCCTTCTCTAGACAAGGATGATATGAAACATGACCCGTTTAAGACCGATGTGTGTGCGATAGACACACGATGAAATCACAGAGAGGGGAATAGGGATCGCGTTTTTAGTTTCTTTTGACGATGTAAACTCGTGATAGGCAAATGCATTATCAATCAAGTCAACATAAGTTATTACAAACAAGTTTTACCTTACTAACTAAGTTAGTTGAACACTTTTTTTTAACGACACCACCTAGATATTCTAGGATAATTGGGTTTCCCCGGGGCAACACCTAGAACATCCAGGGCAACCCACCCTAGGAGGAACCCTCAACTGGGTAAACCCACTGACCTAGCCACAAACCCTTTTTTGTTATGGTTCGGATTCGAACCCAAGACCTTCAATATGGGAAGTCTTGGGTCTACCATTGCACCAAATGACCAACGGTTAGTAGAACACTTAACAACCATAATTTACACCGCTTCTTTACTAAATATTGGGCCAAAATATTAATAGCCCAATTTATAAGTCATATGGGCTAAAAGGAAGAACTATAGGTTTTGAGTCATATAGGGTTCAGTTTTACTTTGTTTTATAGGATATGAATCTAATTGTTTTGGTTTGGGCCGGTCATGTATCCAATATTTTCCTTATCCTAATTAATTTCTTTAAACTATGGGTTCCAAAAACCCTTCAGGAAGTGAGGAGATCTACTCGATGGAACAAATGGGTTCAAAAAAGGTGAACATTTTCGTCTGGAGACTTTTGCTTATCAGGTTACTTACGAGAGAAAAGATTAGTGACAAAGGGATTGACGTTCCTTTTATCACGTGCCCTTTTTGTACGAGGGAAATTGAATATGTGGATCACATCTTTGGTAATTGTGGGGTGGTTGTTGCAGTGCGAAGATCAATCAAGTCATGGATGGAACTCCTGATTCCGAGTACACTGAGACCAGAACAATTCATTGATTGGTTCGAGCATTTGGTTATGCCAAGTGCACACCCCCGCCAAGGCGGAAACATGAGGGAGCGACGAAATTGAACCATGCACTTGGAATAAAGAAATACCAAAGCATTATATTAATTAAATTGTTTCCACAAACTTGTTCAACAAAATAGAACATAAACAAAATGACTTCCAGATTTTATTAACTAGGTCTCCTTCCTGATCCTAGCATGAGCAGTCATCATATCTTTAAACTCTAGTTTTCGTTACCTGAAAAAAATGCTAAAATGGGTCAACTACAAAGTTAGTGAGATCATAGATTTGATAAACAATTGTAATCATAGAGTTGTACAAATCATAAACAAGTTCAAGATATACACGTAATTAAATTCAGATACATGTCGTCCACAACCAACCCTAGTGACTGTATGCCCTCTGGTGTTTGACTCCTTGTCACGGGGAAGTCAAACTGTGTTGTTACTTGTGCTGGATTTTGAACATCCAACTCCCTACCTGGGAACCCCGAAGCTGGGTAGCATGCACCAACTCGAGTATCAGATGGGTTTGTCAAATCAATAGTTCTATTAAACATACTACCGTTGGCTTCACAAAGTTAATGGTTGTGTAAGTGTTGTAGCGAGAAGGACTTTTGTGTAAGTGACAAATGAACCTGTGCAACATGTAAAAGCCATTTAATTTTTACAAGTATATGAAAACTGTTGTTGAATTGTTTGAAAACGTTGTTGTGTTTGCGAGCATGTTTTCCATCCCAAAGGATGTAAATTGTAAATAAGGGACTATGAATCTCACCTTCAATCTTGAAACTTGAACTTGTGTATATGAACCGGTTAGTGGTGCCCTAAAGTATAAGGGTTTGAAGGTTAACTTGGTGATTATAAAAGGATTAATTGAAATCAAAGAGGTTTATGAAGCTAAGGAAAGATTTAAAAACAAGGTTGAAATCATTGGTTGGAAAGTTTATGAATCAAAACCCTAGTTTTTATGTGATGATTTTCTATGAAGATCAAGTGATAAACTTTAATTTTAAATCTTTATTTTTATTGTATTTTATCATAAAAACATTGCATAATCATTAATGGTTTAAAATTCTTAAAAGAAAAACTTGAGATAAGTTTGGACAGATTATAGGGTTTCTGCGCACTAAGCTTGTGTCGGCAATTTGAAGGTCGAATCTTTGGAGTTTTCAGGTAAAATCGGTGGGGATTGAAAGCTAACTCAATAAGCTAAATTTGGAAATAAAATCACTTAATTTGGATAAGAATTGAGGAAATTATAATCATTTCAAGTTTGACTAAAGTTTTCTGGTAGAATAGAAAATTAGAGAGAAAGAATAAGATGATGAATGCTATGGTGAAAACATGATCATCTTGAGTTTAAATCTTTTGTTTGATCCATGATTTCTACAATAAGTATGTATGATCATGGATAAACATTTGATATAGATTGAAATTAGTAGATGATAACATCTAAATAGGTTTTATATAAGGAGATTGAAAGATTAAACACAAAAAGAAATAAGAACAAGAACATGAATGAAAAACTAAGAACGAATGAAGAACACTTACTTGAATGTTATAGCTTTGCATGCTACGCCTCCTAGTTTGATCCTAAGCTTCTTAGGAATGCTTGTTGTTGTTGTTTGAGGTGTGAAAAACAATGAAGGCGAAGCCCCCTATTTATACTAGTGGGATTTGTTGAGAATCGAGGTACTAGTTTTAAGTTTTAAATCAATAATTATTTAAACCTTTTAAATAAATCAGATATATTTTGCGAAAGCGATTTAATATTACCTTTACCAGATCAGATATGGATTCCAATCAGTGATCCGATTACACGTGTATACACAATATTAAATAACCAACCATAGGGTGTTCAAATTTATACTTTTGACGATAACCAGATCTGAAACACCTTAGTACAACGAGACGAAAACCTGTAGCAAAACGTCACATAAGATGCGCAAAACGGATCCGACCACGGTGATGGCTTGCGACGGCGGTCCGGTGCGGCGGTTCGGGGTGGTGGGGCTGGCCGGAACTTGAAAGGAGGAGGGGAGGGGTTTTCTAAATTCTTATGGTGGCTAAGAACTTTGATTAGGTTTTAGGGTTAGAGTTAAGGTTATATTTATAAATCTATAACTTACAATCTAGCCCCTGAGATATTAACATTTAATACCCAATAATAATTAATTGTTTAATTATTAACCTTTCTATTTTACTAATTAACAATAATCAGTAAAATCTAATCTTTTAAATGTTTAACAGATTTAAACATTTATTCCCCGTAAATAATTAATTAATCAGATAATTAATTATCTCAATCTCCGATAAATATTTCACTAAATATTTATTCACCATTTAATAAATCCGTCTTTCGTGAATAATATTTAACAATTAAATATTATATATTTGGTCGTTGCCTAAGTTGTAACTCTTTGGATCGTACCTTAATAGTAACGTTGACTTAATTGATGATCGGACATCATATATCCAACAATCTCCCACTTGGTCGATTCTTCACTTAATCGATTCAACATAAACAGTGATGGACGCCTAGCTGCATCTCATTGCCCCTAGCAAGATATGACGTATTTACAATCGTCAAACTATTTCCTTATGTACAAGTAACCTTTACTTTACAAATTCTAACAGTCCTAGTAAGCATATGTATCATTTCTGTTTAGGGAATGTGTTGAACATGAGACATGGATACAACTCACTTCTCATATGTGGTTCAACTATTCTTGTTCTCGTTCTCCAATTCAAAATGATCTAAACAAACTACTTTTTAGTTTGAGCATGACCATGCGTTTTACACCAGCTTGAATCAACGAGAGCGCCAGAATGTCCAACTCCTAATTAAAGAAGAACAGAATTCCGTTGGCCACGTACAACTCCCACTAAACTTCAGATTACTCCTGACCAGACCCTTATTACTGCATGTTAAGGTACAACGTTAGATAACATCAAAGAACAACCTTTAGTCAGAGTTAGTTCTAGTAAGTGCCTCGGGTCGAGGATCGACAGATCTTACTTTATTCAAAACATCTCAAGACATCGATCCATGAAGATAGTTTTGAAGCAAGCTACGTCCAATAATTATTCTCTAATAATTATATGTGAATATGGTTTCTAACTTCTTGGTCTTTCATTCATAATGAACCAACCATCCGATTCACAATAGTCTTACATTCAGATTGATTCCCATGAATCTGATCGACTACAGACATTTAGAATAATCTATATATTCAAGGATTTATAAAACATATAAACTATCGAACACGGTAACATCTAATTATAATGCATTTAACCATTAAATCAAATATAAAAACTAATGTAACTGTATTGTTCGAAGCATCAAATGCTAAATAAAGATCAAACCCACTGTCTAGCTAATCTAAGGCCTATCTTGTCAGCATGTTCCTCATGTTTAGAATGAGGCATATGCTTAGTGAACAAGTTAGCTATATTCTGATCTGTGTGAACTTTGTTTAACACGATGTCTCCCCGTTCTATTATATCCGGATATAATGAAATCTTCTGAGTATGTGCTTCGTGCTGTGGTGTGACCTTGGTTCCTTAGCTTGAGCAATGGCACCAGAATTGTCACATAGTATCTCGATCGGTTTCTGAATGCTAGGCATTACTCCGAGATCAGCAATGAACTTCTTCATCCAAGCAGCCTCCTTTGCAGTTTCCGAAGCGGCAATGTATTCTGACTCGGTGGTGGATTGAGCAACAACACTTTGCTTAATACTTTTCCAGGTGATGGCACCACCATTCAGAATAAATACAAATCCCATTTTTGATCGAGAATCATCTTTATCAGTCTGGAAGCTAGCATCAGTGTAAAATTTAACAGCTAGTTCTTCTTCCAGTCCTCCATATATCAAGAACATGTCCTTAGTTCTTCTTAAGTACTTAAGGATGTTCTTCATAGCTATCCAGTGACTCTCACCAGGATTATGTTGATATCTCCTTGTCATGCTTAAAGCGTACGATACGTCAGGTCGAGTACATAGCATGGCATACATGATTGAACCAATTACAAAAGCATATGGAACCTTTTCCATTTTCTTCTTGTCCTCGTAAGACTAAGGGCAATGTTTATTATTCAGTATGGTTCCATGTGTCACAGGCAAAGACCCTCTCTTAGAGTTTTGCATGAAAAAGCGTCGAATGACCTTATCAATGTATGTACTTTGACTTAAACCTATAAGCCGCTTATATCTATCTCTATAGATCTTTATTCCTATAATATAAGTAGCTTCACTAAGATCTTTCATTGCGAAACATTTCCATAACCAAGACTTTACGTCTTTTAGCAAGGATATGGTTTCCAATGAGTAGTATGTCATCTACATACAGAATCAGAAAAGTCGCATGGCTCCCACTTGCCTTCTTGTAGACACACGGTTCATCTTCGTTCTTGACAAAACCAAATTCTTTGATTTTCCGGTCAAATCAAAGATTCCAGCTTCAGGATGCCTGTTTTAATCCATAGATGGATTTATTTAACTTGCATACCTTATTAGGATTCTTTGGATCTTCAAAACCTTCTGGTTGAACCATATAGACATCTTCAGTAAGATGTGCATTTAGGAACGCGGTTCACCGTGTAACACATTTAAAAGTGTGATTTCATGAGAATTATGTACTTGATTGTTGTTATAGTATAAAGAACTTTAACATCACAAGTAAAAATGTTGTGTGTATCAAATAATGCATGAACAAACAAATCGTCAAATAAGCGAACATGTAACTTGAATTTGCATTGAAACGAAGTGGTTTGTGAACAAATGTGTAGAAATATGAGATGTTACACCTAGAAAAAAGAAAGAGGTTGTGGAGGCGATTATTTATACATCTTGGTGGGTTATTTGGAAGGCTAGAAATGAGACGGTTTTTAAAGCTAGCGACTTGAAGACGGAGCTCATCTTTGACTCAGTTTTATACTTTAATTCATGTGGATAGGGAATCGGAATAGTAAACTTAAACTCTTGGACCAAGTGGTTACAAAACCCTTTTTTTCATATAACTCTTTATTTTTGTTATTTGGTTAGGTTTTTCCTTGTTGTTTATAAAATCTTTGTTGTTAAAAAAAATTCTTTAAAATATGTAATACAAAAATATTTTTTTTAACCATAACTTTTTTCAAAACATGTAAATCTACCCATGGTTCGGGGTTTAGCCGGTCAAAGGAGACCTAAACAGCCGTTTCAAACTTTCAGTCAAGTCAAAATGAATTGGTCAACTGCAATTCTATGAACATGTCACTTGAATTTTCTTTTAGTAACTTAACTAGGCTAAAATCCGGTGTATTACACGGGTTGAATAAATAAAATTTTATATACTTAGTAATAAAAATTTTATATACTTAGTAATAAAAATTTTATATTTTTAAAAACCCGTGTTTAGTAATAAAAATTTTATATTTTTAAAAACTTGTGTAATACACGGGTTGAATAAACCGGTATATTACATCGGTTGAATAAAATATAATGTAATTTGTTAACACACACTCGTCAAAATATGTCTTTAAAAATGTAATTTGTCGTGACAGTTATAAGGTCTGTTAAGTTAGTTTTTAAAACATTTTTTTCAACTAAGTATTAATTTTTTAATTTAATTGATAAATGTTAGTTCATATTAAATTCATTTGATTGATGATATAATGACTATTTATAATTAAATAATAAGTATCCGTAATTAGATTTATATGAAAAATCTAAAAATAAATTCTTTTAATATCATTATTCAATATGAGAGAGGGAGAGACGGAAAAAAAAAATGATACAAATAAACCAGAAAGTGACACGTGTCAATATAATTTTATTTATTAATATAAAGATTATTATTTAATAGGAGAGAGAAACAGAAAAATTAATATTTAATAGGAGAGAGACAGAAAAATAAATGTGAGGAGTAATCAAATAGTGACACGCAATGTTTTTAAAACCGGACCGGACCGGCCAGTCGGACCGGGAACCGGGACCTCCACCGGTCCGGTTACATGCTCTGAGACCGTTTGCTGGTTGAACCGGGCGGTTCAAGCGGTTCTGCGGTCGAACCGCGAACCGGGTAGTTTAATTTAAAAAAAAAATAAATTTTTTACTATTTTTTTATCTTTTTTATCCTATAGTACTCCTACTTACTTTTATTTACAATTTTAACTCAATTTGGCTCTTTCCTTTTAACTTATACGCTGCCACAGGTCCTCTAAAACCCTAATCAAAATTAAAATTGAAGATTCAAAAGAATTAAAATTCATACAGACCTACAACCCTCGTCCTTGACTCAAAATTGTTTAAATGGTTGTATATGTAGTATTTGGAATTTTTATATTTTTCTATATATTTTTATGAATATTTATATTATTTATTGCATCATCCGGTTCTTGAATCCGGTCCGACCGGTCCGACCAATGAACCTCTAAGACGTCCGGTTCATTGTCTGGTCCGGTTCTAAAAACATTGATGACACGTGTCCCTTATGATTTTTCTTTATTATATAGAATAGATATAGATTAACTGGATTGTTTGATAAATATATTATTATAATACAAATTGGGTAATTTAAACTTATGACATGTTTGACAAAAAGTTGTTGAAGCTATCACATGTAGCAGGATCTTACACTTATTTTTTTTTTAACGACGACGGATGGAACATTTTACAAAACATTAGCAAAAAGCTAGAAAAATCATACAAACATCAAAACAAATAAGTTTAGAAATTACATAAAAAATTATGACATGATTCTCACTCTACTTCTAGAAGACTTGCTCTATTTTTAACCCATATAAATCCCCAAGTTTTGATGTCCTCCACAATTTTATGAGCCGATAGTTGCTGACCCTTGAAAATTAGAGAGTTTCTTGCACCCCAAATGTGCCACATTGTTATCATAATAATCGTCAATGTTAGTTTTTTTAGCGGGAAAGCATCCAATCCTCAAAGCATTTGAGCACATCTTCAATCGATCCCACGCTTGCCAGTGGGAACTTGCACCAAGCCCACACCATTGCCCAAATTTGTTGCTAAAACACTAGCAAGGATCTTACACTTATGAGGTTGAACTTTTAGTTGTTAAAAAATAAATCTATATCTATATCTATAACATATAATAAAGAAAAATAATGTGGGACACGTGACAAGTTATGAGGGCATCATTTCTTGTGTTTTCCCGCCTATTGCCCATGGGTAAAAATAACACCACGCGGATCTTAAATGAACAAAACCCGACCCGATTATTGAAATAACCCTAAACCCTATCTCCTTCCAGATTCATTCTTGATATATGATGAAGTTGTTCTGTAAGTTCTTAATTATACCCATCTTATGTTATTTAGTGACAACGTTCTTGGAATTTTTATTGTTAAATTTATTTCAATGACATATGGTAGATAAATTAGACTTAAAAATTGGCGTTGAATTTATTTCAATGGCATACAGTAGGTAAATTTGACAAAAAAATATATAAATCCACATTGTTTTGATAAAAATACTAGGCTTTTCAATAATAAATAAAAAAAAGGATCATGTGATGTAAAATTAACTAAATTTATGAAAACAAGAAATTAGTAGATTTGTATGCCATTGAAATAAATTGTATACTTCTAATTTCATCTTCCCATCATGAATTTTTAACTTTTCAAATTTGTTATCTGTTTTTGAATTTTAAATTTAAATGTTAGTTGTTTTTGAATTTTTAACTTTTAAAGGATTTGGGTTTTAATTCTTAAAGCTTTTGAATTTTTAAGTGACTTCTAAAATTAGGATTTTGGTCTTTCAAATTTCAAAATTTTAACTTATATTTAGTATGTTTTACTAAATTAATTCAAAACCGTAAATATGTATATATTAAAGGAATATATTTAAAACGGTTTGTGTAATGGTACTAGATTACAAGTCATATTACTTGGTAATTGAGTTATAAAAGCAGAGATAATATCTAGAGGTAATATTGGTACTCACGCGGGGGGCCGGGATTTTTTTTTTCATATAGGGGGGCCGGAACTATAAAATTTTCGGCCGAATACGTATAAATTAACACTACTGAGCGAAAAATCAGCCGAATACGTATATATTAACACTTCTGAGCGAAAATAGTTTGAACTTAAAGATTCAACTAAAAAGAAAGAAAGTCAAACGGGTCAAGCAAGTTGAAAGTCGTCCAACATGCATTCAAATACATATAACCCCATAAACTATATAGTTTTTTTTATCACATCTAGCACGCTAATCTTGGAATTTCATCAGCACAAATGAAGTAGCAATAGACATACCTTATCAAGAAAGCTATCTACATTTCAAAAACAGCCTACATACAACCTTCAACCTGAAATTAAAGGTACATAAGCTAAAATAATAAACGAAGTCAAAATCAAAGGAAAAAATGTAGTAACATAAAGACTCTTACAAAAAAAACAATTTATACATCAACATAAATCACCCCCATCAACCTGAAAATATAAGTCCCCCACACACAGCACAAGATAGTAGGTGTTTCAATTATATAAATATGTAGTATAGAAAATACCAATTAAAAACTTTTTAACATAAAATGGATTAGAAGGTTGTAGGTGTTTTATTTAGGAGGTTGTAAGCATTTGAATAACCCTCATGCCACTATTGACCCGCTCAACCCGTTTCACTTGTTTACTTTGTAAACTAAAATCTTATGCTTTACATGTTTTAACCACCATCAATAACATACAACCACAACTAACCGTTGCACAATCTTACCAAAAAGGTAACTAAATGTTGTAAATTTTTAGATTTGAGGATGCTTACACAAGAAAAATGGAACTCAGAAAGCACGATATGATGCTGAAATCCAACATAAGACAAAGAATTAGGCACACATACCTGGTACCAATGCAGACGTGCAATGAAAGCAGCTAAAAAAACAGCAGTACAAACTTAACCTCACTAAAGAAACATGCACAAATGTATTAAATCCAACAACTGTAGAGGGGAGGTTCTCTACTTGCAAATCAATTAATAGCAATTAACAGTTCAATTGGCAAATTAAATGTATACATAACATCATTATACATACAAACAATAGTTCCACTTATTCATAGTTGATAACATAAGCGATAAAGAAAACCCTCAAACAAAACATATATAAAAATCCCATCCTTTTTATACCCAAATGAAAATACAATACAAATTACTGCCACTAAATCATTCAGTTAAAAAACTACTCCAATAAAATGTGGAATTGCAACATAATGACATCTAAATTCAAATTCAAACTGAAACTCATATAATATGTAATCCAATTGTGGTACAACAGCCATAACTTGAAGATAAAACTGACCAGTTCAGAGGCAATTGCAGTCTAGAATCTGACTTGTAATACACACAGATCATTCGCAGTTTTGACAAAAAAACAGACCTGCACCAATGCAAAACAACACTTAGTTTCAGCCCAAAATCAAGGAATAAACTGTCTAAAGACAACATCAAAATAACATCTCAACATCAACGGTTCTGCATTAAAATTCAGCATAAAATCAACGTCAAACTGTCCAAAGACAACTGTAAAAAAGCATCTCAACAACAACATGTACAAATACTGGTTTGACCCATTTGTTTATTACAACAGTTTTTTATTGAGTTATACCCTCAAGGACATCTTTCAAACATATAAAGCATCTTTAGCACATTTTTAAATCACAATCTAATAACTTCTTATCACAACTGTGTATTTAAACCACATTAGTATCTTTATGAGTTTCATCTCCCTTTCTTTACTTAAATATATTTATGTATATATCCCTGAGATTAAAACCATGTTGAAAATTATGATGTGTTTACTTGTTTCCTTAGTAGCATGTATATTCAAGGATTTCCAAAATTTCCTTAAATTTATGAGATTTAAAAGTTTCAATCTCAACTCTTAACTCCTTTAATAATTCTGAAGCTATATCACACTTTCAAACTTCATTATAGATGTTTTTACATTAGATTTATACGCCAACTCCAAAATAAAAGACCTCATACATATATAGTCAAACTCATGTAATCGAACATTAGAATACTACACGAGCCTGTAATATAAAAGCTTTCCATAGTCTTGTAATAATAAAATTAACCAATGTCACGATCACATAATTGTACAAATAAATTAAAATGAAAGCTTTAAACCCATTTATAAACTGAAAGTAAAACAAAATGACTATGCTAAAAGAAAGCTTTATACCCATTTACAAACTCAAACATAATTTAGTATTTATGTGCAGTCAACTACTGTTGCTGTGAGTGGCCCTCAAACCAAACCGAAGACAAAATCCATGAATTAGTCAAAACTATGAAGTAGGTGCAGATCCATAAATAAAAAATCAAAGTAAATTAAAAAGATTTTGATGCGTACCAGATCATAACCCTCACTTAGTGTTACATCTAAAGCTGCTTCTATAACTCCCAAACAACACCCCTATCAGCAAGGCAAGCAGCCACAGCCACATCTTTCATCTAAAGTGTGGCAACTTTCCTTAATTGATCACGAGAAAAAGAATTAAACACCACAATCTCATCAAGCCGGATCAACAGCAACGGTATAAAATGCTTCCTCACCTATGAGTGATTAAAACTTATTAGTTGAAAACCAAACAACTTTAAAAAAATAAATATTTTTTTATATTTCATGAATTTTGACATAACTATTTGAAATTTTGTGGATGAACACCAAAACAATCTGCTTGAAATTTTTCCAACAAATGAACCAAATAGAATTAACTTACAGTTGGAATAAAAACCAAAAGCAATTCAACAAATTAACAATTCACTAAATGAACGCATACAACTCAAATTAAACTACATTTCAACACATAAGAAATCATATTATCATCCATTACTGCATAAACAAATTACATACATCAATTGAAGATGTTGAATTACTATCATCCTACAAATCACATCTAAAATCAATCATTAGATAAAAATGCAGAGATGTGATACATACCGGCTTGGTTTCGACGGTGGAGGTTGCAGATGACGCACGGTTATTTGTTTTAGATGACGCACGAGTTAGCATAAAACTATTGACTCCCACTCGCTGTCGGAGGTACCGTTTTCCTTTTCAGATTGAAGGTACTTGTTGAGAATGAAGATGAATGCAACGATCAATTTTAGGAAATGATTTGCTGTAACCACATCTCCATGAAAGCGCCAATAAAGAGGTGTAGAAAGGGAGTGAAACGGCGAGAATGAGAGATTGAAAGAGACAATTAGGGTTTGCACCCAAAAGGAAATGGGATTATCAGAAACGGGTATGGACGGGCATAAGGATCCGCGTGTTACTTTATCCGCGTGTTACTTTAATTGGGTCAAAGAGAATGGGCGGGAAAAATAATGAGAAGGTGGTTATGAGAGTGACATGTGTCAACAAAAACCTTTATTTATTAGTATTTATAGATTTGAACTAAAATGTGCACTTTTGGTTTAGTACCTAAACTAATATGTTGTCCTAAGTTCTTTGGCAAGCTGTATTGATATATGACTTGAAAGCATGGAGCTCATATGGTGGCATTTAATATGGAGGTTAGGCATCTAATTAGACAAAAAAAAATTAATCTGCCATAATCATCGAATTGATCTCTTAAGAATGTGAGTGATTGATATAGGCTAGGGTTGCTATCTTTAGTGTGTAACTATCAATTATCATGAGATGGTGTACTATTTTTGGACTGTTGGACATTTTCTGCTAATGTGTTAAATCTGATTACAAATATTATAGGGCTATAATCTATAACCAAAGATTTATATAACCATATGTTTTTGTGGTTCTTGACAGGCTATGGAATTTTGGTTCATTTTGATGGTCATGCGTTCAACCTGTAGACGCGGTTTCGATCCCACACTCCCCCCGAAATAGGATGAAGATGATGATGTTACCCTTTTTGTCATTTTGAAATTGAGATCGTTGTGCTTTGTTGCCATTTGCAAGAACACTGTTTTGACCTAAAAAACGCGGTATTCATTTCCATAATTTATTTTTATTAAAAGATGCATTCATAATCTTGAATCAAACATCTAGATTTCTGCAATCAATTGTTGATGTTAGGACTTAGGTGAAGTCTTTTGTTTAGGGTTGTCCAATATGTGCAGCAAATTGCTCATTTCACATATTCGATAAAGGTACACATCTAATTAAGGGTGTAGTAAGGTATTTTCTCCTTTCCTTGTCTGTTGTTAGAAATTTTTGTATAACTAATTCTTCATTATACCAATCCTTTCTTTTCTTTATTTGGCAGTTTTGCATCAGCCCTAATTAGCAATTAACTAGATTGTTGGGTTATGAATGTTGTTTGTGTTAAACACGTTGCCCTAATCTAATAAAGTTCAAAGGGTCTAAAAATCATGAACCTGGGAGGTGGTGTTCGAGCTACAAATGTTACGGATGTTCTTCGTGATGAGGATGGTTCATCTGTTAACACCTTTTCATTTCTCATTGTGTTCTGTATTCAACTCTATAATGCACCATTAATTTTATAATATATTTAGAGATTTATGAATTATGTACACAGTTTTTTATTTCATATTGTTTTTATGTATTCAACCCGTGTAATATTAGGGTAATTAACCTAGTAAATAAATAAAATAAAACTCCATGTAGTTGAAAATTGTAAAATTACATAAAACATACACAAAATATATATTTTTCTTCTTCTGAAAACTCTTTAACTTTGTATTTTGAGTAGCTTCCTTTTCACAAATATATATTAATATTTAATTAGCAGCGATATTACCTAAATATTATATTTTTTAAAATGTTATTTTGTTTTAATATTTTCTTTAATGTTTTGTAAATTTAAATAAACACAAATAATAAAATTTAACAAAAATTATAGTATTACTTAATAAGCAAAGTCGTGGCTTTTTGCCATCTACATACTCCCCCCTTACACTTTAATAAATTGTCATAATTCACCTCTACTCAAGTTAGTTATTTTATAAAACCATCCTTTCAAGTTGGGTTTTAATACATAACTACTTTTGACTATTTTAAAAAACCACTCCCTCAAGTTTATAAAGTTTCGATTTTACTCCCTATAAATATAATATGTATAATTTAATTTTTTCTCAACAATTTTCGTTCGCTAATTTTTTTTAAATAATTAGTGTGGTTGTGTTTAATATTTTTTTTCTTGCCGTCCAGATATAAATTTTGTCATACTCATTTACAAGTGTCGGTGGCCTTTGTCCCCGAACCCACAACTCCCCCGCAAGTTTGTAAAATGTCAAAAATTGGTGTGTTTCTCCACCGTCACGCCACATGTCACCTCCCTGTTGGTTCGTTATAATTTTTTTGAGTTATTTTCTTTGTTTTTTTTTTCACAACGTGAATTTTATAAGTTCTTTTTTGTGTTTAGCCACGTTAATTTTACTGTCTCAACCGTTTAAATATTCTAAAAAATATGTCCGCGTCCCACCACGGAGCGCCGGGCTAACCCGAGTCGTCATAACTTCATACGTTTTTTGTATGTATTTAACCGTGTTTCTGTTTTTACTTAGTCACGTTATTGTCACCGCATCAACCGTTTAGGTTTCGCCTCCTGCCGTGGAGCGCGGGCAAGCTTTCTCGTTAAATACAATATATATATATATATTTATACAAAAGAAAAAAAAAACTAGCTAAGTAGGGGGAGGATTTTGGGGTGATGTCTATCCTGACTGTCATTCGGCCAAGTACATGGTCGATCAGAGTAGCTACTGGTCAGCCTCATGTTGTGTGACTTGTGCTGCTAAGCAAATTAAAGTCGGTTAACATATTTATAACAAAGAGCAACAGAAAAAGATAAATCTTTTTAGTACCAACCATATAGGATATAGAAGCCTTAAATGCATGTATAGTACAAAAAATAAAAACCTTCTCAAGTTGTAAAAAGGGCAGGAGACAACACAACTTCCTCTTAACACCTTCCGCAAAGGTTCCCTACAAACAATAATTATCGCATATTCCAATGCAGAATTTTTTTAGGTCTAAGCCCATCAGGTATGCTAGTCTTTATCACGCCGTCGTCCAAGGAGGAGCCAAACATCACGGCGTGATTGTAAACCCACACCGCCCCCTTGAAAAAAAACACGGCGTCCTTTGTTGTCATGATTTTTTTCACGCGAGACTTGTTCCATTTCAAACAAAATAATACCGTTGAACGGTATTATTTTCGACTGTTGAACAAAATAAATTAAATAATTAATAATATTAAAAACTCACTATAAATACCCCATTTTACTCCATAATATTTACACTCATTTCTAATTTCTACTCTTCTACTCACTCTTCTAAAATGTCTTCATCATCAAACGAGGAAGCCCGGGTAATGGCGTTCGGAGTTATGGCATCGGCGGCGGTTAGGTGGTGGCAATAAGCGGAATCGTCCTCAAGACCATTAAAACGAAGCGCACGTCTCAACCCGTGACCGGCGGCTGCTAACACACTTTTACTCAAAGATTACTTTGACGAAGGTTGTTTGTACGGGGAGGAGCAATTTAATACCCGGTTTCGAATGAGTCGGAAATTATTTTTAAGAATCAATACTGATCTCGAGAGAGACGTGCCTTGGTTCCGTCAACGTGTTGACGCGAGAGGTCGGGTTGGCTTCACCTCCATTCAAAAGTGTACGGCCGCGATTTGTCAAATGGCGTATGGTACCGCTAGTGATTCGTTTGACGATTACTTGAAGATGTCAGAACGAACGATCAGGTCATGTAATTACAAGTTTTCTAAAGCTATAATTATATTGTACGGTAAGAGATATTTAGGTAAACCGTCGGCTAGCGACATTCAAAAGTTATATGCTTTTCATGAAGCTAAACACGGATTTGTCGGGATGCTCGGTAGCATCAATTGCACGCATTAGGATTGGAAAAATTGCCCCAAGGCGTGGCGATGTCAGTTTGCACGGGGCGATCATCCTCGATCAAGTATTATGCTTGAAGTTGTGGCTTCAAATGATCTATGGTTTTAACATGCATTCTTTGGCGTTGCCGGTGCGAACAATGTGTGACACCCGGCAAATTCAGGTTAATATCCATACCCGACTATTACTTGAATTCACGTGATTTCACTTGCATCATACTTAATTATAGAGTAATTAAGTACATATTTTGTTTAATAAGTCCATTCGTTTCATTTCATTTCATGCATCGGTAATCGGACGGATTACTGGGTCACACACGCGTCCTGTCACACGAACATTTGTGAATTTTAGAAATAATACTTAGACATATAATTGGTGTGTAAAAATTATATGTAATACTGTGATTTAATATTCCATGCTTATATGAATTTTTCCGGAATTTTTAGAGCAACTTTTAAATTAACGCTTTTAAGCGGATACGCGATATGTGCCAACAACACTAAATTAGATTTTATAAAAATGATGGATTTATAATTTGGGCCAAATAATTCAGCTTTTTACTAATTAAAAATCTATTAGTAGCCCATTTGATTTGTAAAAAGCCTTAAAACTCAAGAAAGCCCAACACCCTTTTTACTAAAACTCTCCTAAACACCCTTAACTCTCATTTGAAAACCCTAAACCTACACACTTCTCTCTCCCTCTCCTCTCTTTCTCACGGCCGCCAACCCCCACCCTAGCCCCCATTTCTCTCAAACTTTCTTCATCCATTTCATGCATTACAAGTCCATTTCAAAGTGATTCAAGAAGGATTCAAGCTTATTCAAGTCAATATCTTCAACATACCTAAGTTTTGTAAGAATCCATCCACTTTCTTTCATTTTTTTTTCGGCCATATGGAGTACCACCATCATCCAAATGGGTTTTGTTGATTCAAGTGTTATAATGCATGTTTCTAACTAAAAGTTTTCATAAAATAAGGTTGTTGACACATATTTACACATTTTATGGTTTGAAATACTTGTTTAGATGGTTATTTGCTCGTTTCTATTTATAGAAACTTTGTTGGATGCATTTTTGCAAAACTTGATGTGTGATATGTTTGTTAGTTTAAATGGTACTCATAATAGTAGAATAAGTAGGAAATATAATCTTTTTGGTTGAAATGTCGTTTTTCACTAGGTTATGGTGACTTACTATTTAAGGAAACTTTAATTTTGCATATTTTGTGTTATGAGTTTCTATTGGATAAAAACTTGATATTATGGTTCTATAATATATATTAAAGTAGTAAAAAGAGTTATTTGAGGTTACACATGTGCAATAGGGTCGTTTGGACCACTTTCCTAAAAAGGAAACTTTAATTGTTCATAATTTGTATGTGTAGGTTATAAATGTTTAAAATGGATTATATAGCTTCATTATCATATGAATAGATGACTTATGCAAGAATATGTAATTTGAAGTTGTGTTATGACATGTTTTGGTGAACCTTGCTAAATAAGGAAACTTTATTTGTTGAGAAAACTTCATAATTGCTTGAAATAGAAAGTAAATGCATAGAATCATGTTACTAATATGTTACTATTATAATTTCATGTATAACTTGTTTGTTTGGGCTATGGCACCTCAAGTGCACTAAAATCCTAATTGTCAAAAATGGAAACCTTGTTATGTTAAGAGTTATGGAATTTTGCAATGACATATTATGCTACTTGTTTGAAAGTGTTGAAATGATACTAATAGGTTATTAATATGATGACATGAATTATGTGTATGAAATGTGCCATAAAGATGTGCAAATGCTATGTCACTTATCACATGTTAGTTTCTTATACAACTAGTTGAAGCTTGTATGTTATGTCACAAGGGGTTACTTATACATTACTTAGATACAACTTATATGTTCTTTATGTGTCACACATGTACAACTTATATGCTACTTGAGTGCTACACATGTATAACTTGTATGATGCTTATGTGTTACATGTTTACAACTTATATGTTACTTGTGTGTTGTTTATACATTGGTCAACACTAGTCAACATTGGTCAACATTAGTCAAACTTGGTCAAAGTTGGTCAAACCTTGGTCAAAGTTGGTCAAACCTCGGTCAGCTTTGGTCAAACCTTTTCAAAACGTCAATGTAACCTTTCAACGTTGAGTCATTTGGATGAATGTGGTTACATAAACCATGTTTACTTTCATAGACCTTATAGCCTTATTAATTCTTAGGGCTCGGTTAGGTCGGTTACCCGGAGTTACTCGATTTCTCTCGTTACTCCCATTTCTCATTCACCGCATTTCCAGGTGAGTTTTCACGGCCTCATTTTACCTATTTTTCATTGGGGGAGATACATGCTCAAACTTACTTTCATAGTTTTATGACGTTACTTTGATTTCACGTTAGATACATGCACAAACTTACTTTCATAGTTTTATGACGTTACTTTGATTTCACGTTAATATATAAGTGGGTGCATTTCCCGCACGTAAAGTCCTCTCACAATCGAACCGTTAATTATTTCCCAAGCGAGGTAATCATGAATAGTACTGTTGGGTTTAACCACCCCCACCCGGGTTAGTCGCGCTAACTTAGACTGGATGTCTAACGGGTGCATCATTGACCTAATCCATGCGTGCGGGGCACGTAAGAGGCAAAATGCAAGTTTCAGCATCCTTTTCGTTAGCTTCGGTTTCGGTGAATTGCTTATATTATTATCGCATATTGTCTGATCAACAATCGAATCATGAGTAGAATTTTCCTACTGTTACACTGTTTTTCATTTCTTTACTGTTACTTAAACCTGTGAACTCACCAACCCTGTGTTAACACTTTTAAGCATGTTTATCTCAGGTCTCTAAGCATTCACGCACGGACTAGGATTGCATGTCTAGAGTCTCACATCATGTTTTTCATTTAGAAGCTAGGTTTATGGGAACCTAAATTGTTATGCTTTTGTATTTTACTACATTACTTTGCTTCCGCATTTACATTCCGCATTTTCTTAAACTCTGTAAACTTATGTATTTCGAATGATGTTCAAATGGAATGACTTTTTCAAAAACCATTTAGAGGTCGTTCAAAATGACCCGGACCGATGATCCTTGACAGTCACAATCCGCGGGTAACCCGCTGTGGAATTTCAGGGTGTGACACAATGACATTAATGTTCTTAATCAATCGTCTATATTCGACGATATGATCAATGGAACCGCACCCGACTTATCGTTTGAACTTAGAGGATCGCATTACAAGCGTGGGTATTATCTAGCCGATTGAATATATCCAGAATATGCTACAATTGTCAAGTCTGTTACGTGTCCAGAAGGTATTAAACGTAATAATTATAAAAAGCCTGATGAGGCGGCAAGAAAAGATATTGAACGAGCGTTCGGCCTCTTGAAGAATAAGTGGCATATAATCGAACGGCCGGCTCGATCTTGGTCTCAAATCAAAATCCGGAACATTATGTATGCTTGTGTGATTTTGCATAATATGATTTTATAGGATCAAGGAGTGACAATTTGTCAATACAACCCAAATGAGGAAGAGGTTACGTACGGAGAAATTGATGAAGATCAAAAGCGAGTAAACCGACAAGAAATACGCAATCGAGAAATTCATAACGCACTAAAGACGGACTTGATTGAGTATGTTTACGAAAAATCAAATCATTAGTAATGTAACTTTTTTTAATTATTAATGTAATTTTTTTTAAATATTAATGTAATTTTTTTTAATTATAAATGAAATATTATTTATTATGTTTTATTTAAATGAAATATTATGTTTTATTTTATTTAAATGAAAATTAAAAAATAAACATTTAACTATCACACCACCGCAATCACACGGGTATACCCCTTGCCTAGTGATGGGTGGTGTGATAATGAGGATAGTGGCGTGACGCCACATAGCGTGCACTTTATTATCACACCACACCATAATCACATCGGTATACCTCATGCTTTAATAGAAGTAGAACAGAACGCATTCAAGACAAGGGAACTTTGTATAAAGTTATTAATTAAATAGGGCAATAACATGGATCTAAAATAATGACGGTACATTATACTATAATATTAGTAATGGCGCTACATGACAGATTAGTTTTCTAAGAGCATGGGGTATACCGGTGTGATTATGGTGTGATGTGATAATAAAGTGCACGCCACGTGGCGCCACGTCACTACCATTATTATCACACCACCCATCACTTGGCAAGGGGTATACCCGTGTGATTGTGATTGTGTGATAATTAAATGTTTAAGCTAAGGATAATGAGAATAATGAAAATAAAAAAATAAAAAAACTATGTATTCGTTGAAGCCAAGGAATCACCCCGTGATTATTCTCACGCCACACAATCACGCCACCGGGGGGTGTTCCCTCAAGATCACGCCGTGATGAAGGTGTCCACATCGGATCACGCCATGGAAAATAAGGGTATACCGGATGACCTAATGTTGTGATTGTCGAAATTAACGTGATTGTAAAAATTAAGGAAATTATCTCCATGTTAGGAAGCAATCAAATGAGGAAGAAACAAGTAAAATCCTTAGATTAGTAAAGAAGTTACAATTTAAATAACTATTCATAAATGAAAATGATATGAGTTTAAAAAAATCAAAATTTGTAATAATAAGTCAATAGAATAATTGATTTATTATTATAGTTAATAAATACCAAGGGTGGAGGGGGCGCCCACGATTTGCCTTCACGACATTGTGCGGCTTCAACGGCAACACCGCCGCCACCCCCTCTACACGTCCCACGGCTTCATTTCACGGCTTTGGAGCGTAGCTCCATCTCAACTCTAAAATGACCGTTGGAGATGTTTGTGTCGTTGGGTAACGGCTAGATTTAATTAAAAAAACAAAACAAAAAAAAACCACTCTAAATACAAACCATAAACCAAAATCCACTCCATTCCAAAATATATTCCACATCCACATTTAAAAAACAACTCCAAATGGATCGAAGGCAAAACAAAAATCCCGCCAAAAAATTTAGGCCGAAAATTCGCTGGAGTCCTAGTGAACCGACTCCTCCAACCCATTCGTCTCAAACCCCGAACCCGTACTACCAACATCCTCATCAAAACGTACTCAACATGCCAATTTTTGTAGCTCCCGGTCATTTCGTACTCAATGAACCACAACAATTTGCATATAACCAACACATTCCCAATCCGTTTCAAAACCTACCCCGTACCGAACAACCACAATTTCAACCAATAGTTCTAGTCAAAACTGGTTCTAAAAATACCCGAAAGCGGTTCTACTCAAAACCTACAATGATAAACAGTAAAAAATGAGTAAGTGACCATGGCTGATGTACTTCTTGAGCTATAGTTGAAATCAAAGGGCTGGCCCGAAGGCCCAGTTGAAACATAAATAGGTAAAATATTGTCACACGAGAAGAAATGCAGCTGATCTGGCAGTAACCATGGAAAGAGTCGCACCTATGTTTCTTCATTTGGCTGGAGAGTCCCGCCAGCCAATACAACATTAGTTTTGTTTATCTCCATATCCACTAACCTAAGAGACAAAAAAGCAAGACCATGAGCAATTTTGTAAAAAAATAGATATGTAATTACTAATTACTAATCCCAAGAAAGCTATATGAATCATATTACTGTCTTTAATATATTGCAGCAACTTCACTAAGTTAATGTTGTCAATATTGAGAGAAAACACAAATTCATTGATGCATAAAGAGCACTCTGAGCCACTAGAATTTACCAAATTAGGATCATCCTTGTTGCACAAAGTTTGTATAAAAGCATGAGTGAGAACCGTTAATGTTTGAATGTGCCTTATATTTCCTTGTCCTAAGAGGTTTTGAAACCGCTGAAAGTAGCCCTTTAATCTGGAATTAACAAGCTCCAACTGTAATATGATTTTGATTATAAGTTTAAAGGTATATAAAAGATTCAGTTCTATAAACATTACTTGCAAGAAAAGACACAAGATCCATTCTCTTATAGAAAAACAAGAATAATAGAGAGTAAGTATTACAAAGAGTTAACTGTATAAACAAAGTAACCAACTTTAGACTGATTTCTGCTTTGGTTAACCATCTTATATAAGGCTATAAAAGACCAAAAAGGTTTCAAAAAACTAATATAAAGTAATTACCGAAGATAACATGTATGGTCAAAAGCTACCCACACTTCAGTGCCACAACAACCTTATTTACATTGTACTACTGTACCAGGTCAAATTGGCTTAAATTAAGAATTTTAAAACATTAACTGAACAAATTCATAACCTAATCAAATACAAGTCACAATTAGGGGAGAATACTAGGGCAAAATCCCCAAATCATAATTAGCAGATCATCGTCAAATTCATATATAATCAAAATCAAACAACAAACACCATCCAATTCTTAAATTAATTAGCAGAAGATCAATAATTAATGATAGATACATTATACACACATATTAATTACCTACAAGATCCATAGAAACAAGATCAGGGCTCCTTGTTCAATAAATCAAAGACGCCTCGGAACAAAGTAAGAAAAAAGAAGGAGAAAACGGAAAAGAAGAGCCTCTGGATTCCGCCGAAGGGAGAGTTGAGAGATGGGAGAAGAGGCGATGGGATTTAGGGTTACGAGTCAGTGAAGTAAAGGTGTAACGAACCAACTTCTGAATTATTATTATAATATAATCATATTATATTATAAGGATGTAAATAAATAAAATGGAAAGTTAGAGGTTTGTTACAAACATTAAGTTTTCGTAGTTTGGTTGAAAGGAGTCAAAAATGAAAGTTAAGGGGATACTTTGTAAATATTGAAAAGTCAGATTTTTATAGGGGGGGGGGGCTGCGATGTGTGTTCTTGAGTTTTGCAAGGAAGAACAAGGAGAAACAAGTGCTGAGTTGGAATTTGAAGTTGTTGCATGTGCAAAGTGAAGGTGTTAATTTACTCATCATCTTCTAATCATCAAGTAAGCCTCCATTCCAACTTTTGATTCACCACTGAAGTGTTCTTGGTGGGTTTTTAGATGAAATCTGAATTTAGTTGAAGTTGGGAGAAATTAGTGATATATAATTAGTTATCTAGCTTAGATTGATGTGTTGAAAGGTAAATAACATCATTTAAACATCTAATTTAAGGATTCAAGAATTAGGGTTCTTGAAAGGAAATTGGGGGTTTTGATTTAATGATGTTATGATGTTAAATTGAAGTTAGTTAAGTGTTATGGAAGTTGTTAGACACACAATTGTATATAAAGCCCCAATTGTTATGGTGTTTTGTAAAGTTGAAATTTGATGAAAATTGGGTGATTTCCTAAACGGGTCAAATGGATAAAAAGGGTGTTGGAAGAGTGTTAAAGCTTTGATTATGATCATACACTCTAGTCAAAAGTGCATATTGATTGTTGGATGATATGGGTGTGTTTGAAATCTCAATTGATGTAAATTGAGATGTTAAACTAACGTTGAGATAACTTGTTTAGGTACTCGTGTGCCTAAGATTGAAGCTACACCGGAATCGTCTAAATCTCAAGGTAAGTGTCTTGCACTTACTTAGTAGTGTTAGAATTAGATTAATTGTTGTCGATTGATATTTAAGTATTTAATTTAGAAATTGAATGATTGTTGTTGTATGCAAAAGATAGTGTGGTAATAAGAAATTGAAGTCTTGAACTTTACAAGTATGAGGGTATTGGGATCCTTGAATCCCACTTGTTATGTATTAGATATGTTTGTGTAGATTGCCTATGTGTTCATTGTTATATGTTAAAGAATGTCATTGAGGTCTAAGAACCTCACATGTGGTTATTGAAGTTATGAACTTCTTAAAGGTGGGTGAAATTGAAGTCTAAGAACTTCACGAAAGTGGTATACAATTGTGATCAAGGGAATCACACATGAAGGGATTGGAGTTTGAGAATTAAGAGTCTCATATAAGTGAATGTAACTTGAGGTTCGAACCTTACAAATATGCTTTGATGTTTGAAGTGTTAAACTTGAAAATAGTAGTATATCTCGTTATTAGCTTCAATTCTAATTATGTTGGGTGGTTTTGGATTTATATAAATCATCTTATGGTACTAAGAAGGTGTTATATGAAGTATATAATGATGGTATATCGCTATGGGGTTGTCAAAACGTCCGAGGATCGAGTCGGGAGGGCTGGAACAACCTTAAAACGAATTTTGGAATGTGCAGACCTGCAGGGGGCGCAATTTGCGCTGGTAGGGGTGCAATTTGCGCTGAACCTGCGCTGAAACTTCACTGATTTGCGCTGAAATGTTTTCGAAAAGTGTTGTTTTGACCCGAGTTAAGGCATAAACTTATAAGGGGTCCTAAGGGGTGTCTATCATTACTAATGTTTGTTTGTTTGGTTATTTTTATGTAGGAAAAGCTCCGATATAGTCCCAGGTCATATTTCAAGGCATGGAATCTCATTGGAAGATCGTTTGGTGCAACCGTAAAATGTTTTAACTTTCCTACAAGTGTCTAAGTCTTTTGGAACTACATATGAATGAAGGGAATAGTGAATGGTGTATTTTGATCATGTGTGACTAGTTAACTTAGGTTCAGGCAAACTATGTTAGTTGACTTTCAAAGTGTCAAACTCGTTGTGTACAAAACTTTTAACGGTTGATTTTGAAGTTAGTAATTGAATGAATGAATGAATGGAAATATGTATTGGGACCTAAATTCCGATGTGTTTTAAAAAGTTTAAATTGGTTGAGATTTTTGGGTATTTCAAAAGGGTCTGAAGGAACAAATTAAAATGCCCAATAACTATAGTTGATCTGAATAAAAACACTTTACACATGTGTATAAATCAAATACAGAAGTGTAAAACGGAGGTGGAACCCATATCTTTTCTTGATTATTCATTGTTTACAACTTGATTCTTCCTTGTTTATAACTTGATTCATCCTTGTTCACATCTCAGATCTGGGTTGTTCACATCTCAGATCTGGGTTGTTCAACATATTATTCATTTTACACATGTGTAAATTGAATTTACACATTTGTAAATTAAAATATAGACTTTTCATAAATGTTCAGATCAGAATCAACATAAAAACACATGAATAACAACTCTTTACACTTGTGTAAATTCAGTTTACATATATGTAAATTTAATTTAAATATGTGTAAATTAAAATTGGGGCTTTCCAAATCTGTATAAAATCCTATTTTATGGTTCATAGCCGTTTAAAACCAGAAAAAAAAATGTGTGATTAGTTTAGGAAAAAATAAAGAAATTTGTTCAATCAAGACCTGTTGTCACACCCCGCCAGTGGCGGAAACGCGAGATGTCACACATGTAGTTCATAGCACAAGGTACAAATACAATCACTAAGGCATCACATAAATTATTAAATTTCATAAATTAATGTTTACACTTTTTCAAATCAAACAAACAATAAGAGAAATTATTGTTCAATTTATTAACTAAGTCCAAGAGCTTTCCTATGTGATCCTTCATCATCAACGATTTAATTACTGAATGGGTCAACATAAAGTTGGTGAGAGACATAGGTTTTATAAGTCATTGAATTAAGTTGACATAAGAAAAGGTATACAAATTCAATACAAGTTCAATCAAGTGTGCAAACATATTAACACAAAATTTATTGCAATCAACCCTTAATGTTATATGCATCAACAATCTCAAAGATTATGTCGTTGAAATGTTATTGCATCCACAATCCCAAAGATTGTGCCGTTGTTATATCGGTTTCTCCTATATGGTACTACCTTAGGCTTGAAATCAAGTTAATGGTTGCAACATTATTTAGTGTTCAAATATCAAGCACATAATTGAAATTACTTGTTTAACAATTTTTTTTAAATAAAAAGTTTGAGTTATCAAGCATATGTACATGTTTCACCCCAAAAGTAAAAGGAAAAGGGGGCTATGAATCTCACCTTGATAGTAGAGGGTTGAACTAGTAACTTGTAGCAACAAGAATTAAGGATACCCTAAGTTAAATAAGATACGTTAATATAATGTGGAAACGGTTAAGGGAAACAACAATGGAGTGATTTAGGATTTTGGAATGGACGAGTGATCGAGTACATAAATAATGTTTTTTTATAAATTTGATTTATAAAAGAAAACTCGATGTCAACAATAAGTATTATTAAATATATTAAATATCTTAATACTATATTTGTATTATTAAGACGATTCCAAATGTGCTTAAATTAGGCTAAAATAATCATCATTTTATAATAATATTCATAAGGATATAATTTGAAATAAATAAGTTTGTTATGCGAATTGTAATATTACTAATACCATATTAATAAGGGTTTTAGCACCATCACAAAACCACTTTGCAATTCACTCTTAAAAGATGTCCCATTTGTTTTTGATAAGGAATGTTTAAAAGCATTTAATTTTTTAAAAGAAAAATTGGTAGATACCCCGATCTTGCAAGCACCTAATTGGTCACTGTCGTTTGAAATCATGTGTGATGCAAGTGACTTTGCAATCGGGGCAGTCTTGGGGCAAAGGGTGGATAAGAAACTAGTGGAAATTTACTATGCCAGCAAGACCCTGGATGGGGCACAATTGAACTATACTACTACTGAAAAAGAGTTACTTACAGTTGTGTATGCTCTTGATAAGTTCAGGTCTTACATCTGGGGAAGCAAGGTGATTGTATACTCGAATCACAGTGCAGTGAAGTATCTGATGGAGAAGAAGGATGCAAAGCCTAGGTTGATCAGATGGGTACTATTGTTGCAGGAATTCAACCTAGAGATCTGAAATAAGAAAGGAACTGAGAATGTGATGGCAGATCACCTATCACGGGTTGTGAATACAGAAAATTCTACTGAAAGAATAGGGGAGACATTCCCAGATGAGCAAATTTTATATGTTTCTACTGACCCATGGTATGCTAACATTGTTAATTATTTGGTTGCAGGTAAAGTTCCAAAGCATTGGGCTAAGAAGAAGAAACAACACTTCATGTCTCAAGTAAAGCAGTACATCTGGGATGAACCAGATTTGTTTAAAGTAGGGGCAGATCAAATGATCCGACGTTGTGTGCCCGAAAACGAAGTCCAGTACCTATTGGAACATGCCCATTCATATGCTTGTGGAGGGCACTTTAGTGGACAGAAAACAAGACATAGGGTCCTAACTTGTGGGTTCTTCTGGCCTACAATTTTCAAGGATGTAGCAGAATTTGTGAAGAACTGTGTACGGTGTCAATAACTAGGGAGCATCACTAAGCGGGATAAGATGCCAATGCGACCTATCATGGCCGTCAATATATTTGATGTTTGGGGAATCGATTTCATGGGCCCTTTCCCCTAATTCTATGGGGCATGTGTATATTTTAGTGGCGGTTGATTATGTTTCTAAATCGGTTGAAGCAATCGCCACTAAGACAAATGATCATACTGTGGTGTGCAAGTTCGTGCAGAGTAACATCTTTTCCAGGTTTGGTGTCCCTCGTGTGATCATCAGTGGTGGAGGTTCACATTTTAAGAATTTTAAATTTGGTAAACTGTTAAAACGGTACGGTGTGAACCATCGAATCGCCACTCCATATCACCCACAAACAAGTGTGCAAGTGGAAGTGTCAAACAGACAAATAAAGGAGATTTTACAAAAGGCGGTACGGCCTGATCGTAAGGATTGGTCAACCAAACTTAACGATGCTTTATGGGCCTACCGAACAGCTTACAAAACTCCGATTGGTACCACACCCTACCGACTAGTTTATGGAAAAGGATGATATCGTGCATTATGGGTAGTTAAATCTGTTAATCTTGAGTATGACAATGCAGGTAAAGAGCGAAAGTTGCAATTATGTGAGTTGGAGGAGCTGAGGGATGAAGCTTATGAGTGTGCATCTCATACAAGGCAAAAATGAAAGCTGTTCACGATTCCAAGTTGTAGAAGAAGGTTTTTGAGGTAGGCTAGAAGGTGTGGCTATAAAATTCAAGGCTGAAGCTATTCCCTGGGAAGATGAAGAGTAAATGGATGGGTCCATACTTGGTGATCAGGGTAGGACAGTTTGGGGAGATAGAGATTGAAGATTTTGACGATCACCTTAGGCAGGTTGTGAATGGGCATAGATTGAAGCCATACTTAGAGACAGATGAAATCAATGACACCAAGGAAGAATCTGTAAGCTTTGTCACCGAAGTAAGGTACACTGCGTCTGGCTGAAGACGTTAAACTTAGCGCTCTTAGGAGGCAACCTAAGTTTTAATTTATTGTCTAGTTAAATGAACGTCGTGGGTGTGTTCTCTAGAAACCCTCACGAGACTAAACTCGTCCACTCGAGCTACCGAGGGGTTTAAAAGGCTTGTTGCATACGCTAAATGCATCCGTGATTCCTACGAAAGTGAGTTAGGTTTTTGTGTTTTAAATATGGGAAAAGCCCGAGTGTGGGGACGTTCTAGGAACGCTGAGGCGTATAGTAATGCAACGGGGTCCATGCATCATTCTCTAGGGGGTAGGATACAGTGTGTAGAGTTTGTAGAGTTGGAAGTCTTCAGTTTTAGTGTTTTCGGTATGTTTTTGTGTATTTTAAAAGTTTTTCGGGGATTTGGGGCCATTCGAGCATGAAAAATCATCACAAATCACGTTCCAGGTATATACGAACTTAATTAGAGAGTTGGAATGAATTTTGAAAAAGTTAAAAATTTTGACTTGAAAAACTCAAAAAAGTTTCTAAGAGAAAAAGTTGAAAAATCGTCTAATCTTTCCGTGATGGAAGTGTCTTCGCGCCACGCGAAGATCCAAGAAGAATTCTTCACGTCACGCGAAGAACAAACAATAAGGCCGGCTGAATTTTTGTCCCCCGCGCCATGCAAGGGTTTGGTCCCAAGTCTTCGCGACACGCGAAGACCCTGAAATTAGGGTTAAATTTTGTAATTTTTTATTTTTGTAATTTTGAGTCGTGTCAGTCCGTAGGTTTTTTTATTTTTATTTGAGTTTTATTATTGAGTCGATATGATGTTGTGGGTTTTGTTTCGAGCTTATTTTTGCAGGTTTTGATTGATCCGCCCGTACTCAATCTCCATTCGGGTGGTGATTTCCGACTTTTGATCAATTCTCTTGTACAAAGCAGCCCACTTGCATCCGTGGAGCACGATCGCGAATGAAATGCTATACGATCGTCCATCCAGCTAAGTTTTCTTTTCTTTTTGTATTTTGCTTTCGTTTTTGAGTTACTCTTCCTACATTGAGGACAAGGTCGAGTTTAAGTGTGGGGATGGGAAACCTTAGTCCAGGTCTGTATTTGAGTCATAAAAATCAGAAAATCCATAAAAATTTAAAAATTTTCAAAAATATCCCTGGATTAGAGTTTTGCAGTTATATGGAAAATGATAGTACAATAGGGAATTTGTGTGTGGAATTTAATTGAATAAGGATAATCAAACATGTTTAATTTGTAACGTTTTGGTAGGCTCATCCTGATAGTGAATCTGGTTTAATTGAATAATTAATTCAGGATGTCCTGTGGGTTCTCATCTTAGGGGTGTCGGCAAAGTTGAAACTTTCAATATAGGGTGATAGGTACCTCTATAAGCAAGAATTTATAAGTTTTTAAAATCTTTTGGCACATCACTTTCTTTTTATGAAAATAAATCCGAAATCTGGTGGCGCCCGCATTCCATAATCCGCATCATTCATGAGCTTAATTAATTAGATTGAGAGCTTGAGTTTGCCTACGTGCTACCCTTCGGGTTACAGTTTGGTTGAAACGCCCATGGGCAGACTCTTGTGATCAATCATAGATGACTGATTTGACTTATGTGTTACCTTCTGGGATAGTGACCTGGTCGAAACGCCTCTAAGTTGAGTTTATGTTCTTCATTGCTAAAAACTGCAGCCTACGTGTCACACGTCGAGTTCCAGCTTGATTGAAACACCACTGGGTGAGGTTTATTCATACATCATTAATATAAAGCTCGCATCATTCATTCATCGATCCATCATTCATCTGATTTTGAAAATTTATAGATTAGTGTTTATTGAGGTGGGAAAAATCTATATGGTTTAACCTGTGCCTAAATATGACCTTGAGATAGAACTAGACTGAGTCGTGGCTTTCTAAGTGTGAGACCCATAGATAGACTATTTCTTGGTAATGTATAATATTATAGATCACAGAATTAGGGGCTTGAGAGTCGGTGGTTGGGTTTAATTGGATCGAAATACCGATTGTTATGATTAGCGTGTTATGAAATCTGTGCTGTGTAAAATGAAAGTGTAAGTTGCAAGTTTTCCGATTATGATTCCATTGCATTATCCTTTTTCGGGACGCAAAAGGTCAAGTGTGGGGATGTGATGTATGGTCAAATATCCCGTGTATAAGAGTCTAACTTGTCTAGTTTAAACATTTAGATTTGTATATCGAGTCTGCTTTATGTGCATTTGGTGTTTGTGAGAGTTACAGGTTTAAGATGCGTATTGAGTGGGAGATATCAAAGTTTAAATCAAGAGGATAGCAGCATACACGGGGCCCCGTAGAAGTAAAAGTCAACAAAAGTCAAAATTGTGGAAATCAGGATCTTCGCGCCACGCGAAGATTAGAGGAGGATTGTTCGCGACACGCGAGGGCTTTGAAAGCTCACCCGATTAATTTGTTCTTCGCGCCATACGAAGAACATGAATCCAAAGTTCGCGACACGCGAAGAAGTGTAATTTCGACAAATTAAACCTAATTCCAATTATAAGCCATTAAGGAGTCCATATTCGAAATAACTTCTCCCCAGCCGTCCCAGAGCATTCCTAAGGCGATTTTCAGAGGAAAATTCCAAGTCTTTTCAGGTTTTTGATGCTAGATCAAGCTACACCAACCATTGAAGAATCGATGATGATGTCGATGAGCGGCTAATTTCTCCTTGTCATTTTCGGGTGTAGGATCTACTTGTAAGTGATAGACTAAGGTTCATAATTGATTTGGTGTGCTATTCTTGTAATTGTATGATTGTTTGAATGCATGATTTTTAGATTTGTTTGAAACAATTTGGTTTTTATTCAATTTAATACATTTATCAATTTTGGGTTTTCTATCGTGAATCATTGAATATTTAGATCTGATCTTCTAAGTTGTTAATTAACTATTGAGTTATTTATCTGTGTCAAGTACCCGGTTTGGTAATCGTTGCTCAATACAGTCATTATCTTGGTTGTTAATTGTTTATCAATTCTAATGAATGAGTTATGTCTATGTAACTTCCAATAAGTACAAACCAGTCATCACAACACTTGCAATCTGAACCTAGAAGCAATCCGTTTTCTCTACAATTGTTTTTACAAAGTTAAAGTTAATTGATTTTTGATTCAAATTCGAACAATTTTCTTAAACAACATTGTCCACCAATTCCCTGTGGATACGACACCCTACTTCACTATACTATAGTTTAAGGTAGCTAGGGATTAGATATAATATTGTTTTTTATTAGCCTTGACACAACGATCAGAGTCACGGGTTGAAAATAATATAAACATATTATTGTATTCGAAGTCGTGATTTGAAAATAATATAAATATATTAGTTTTAAAAGCGGAAATAGTATTAATTATGAGTTATAAAACCAATCCCGAGCCTACGGGTGGTTTCCGGGCTCAAAACACATTAATATAATAATATATTAATATTGGGAAAATTTTTATATTGAAAATAATACTTAAAAATCGATTTAAAAAGAATTGGGGTTGGAGGGACTCGAACCCGGGTCTCCCCTCAAGGAGCACTATGACTTAACCATCTCGCCCGCCAGGGTCATCGCGATGGAATTAGGTTCTAAATGTTTTTATCATACAAGTTCATGTGGTATCCCTCCTATACACACCAACGGACCAAATATGACCAATAACCCAAGAAATCGACCATGATTGGAATCAAATGCATAGGGTTTCTGTTAATCGGGGGTTTGCGAACCAGAGGTGGGTTTTGATTGCAAAAATAACAGGTTTAGAATCGTTCAATTAAAGATCGAGGGAATGCAAACCCTAGATATGAACATGGAATCGATTTGATCAAATTTTGTAATAAAAGTTATTGATTTCATGGGGCTTTTACTGATTAATACATTGCGAAACTGTTGTTGTGGTTTAATTGGATTTAAATTGACTCTAGGATCAAAAACCCCAAAACAGGTTATGAACAAACCCTAGATACGGGTTTGAATTCAATTCGATGTTATATGATCAAATTAGCATAGGGCTATCAATAAAAAGGTGATTACGAGTCTAGTGATAAAGGTTAATTTGATTTAAAACAGGTCTGGAGTAGGGTTCGATCAAATTGGAAACCCGAAGAACCCTATATGTTCTTGATCGAATCAGTGTTATAAGCCCTAATTGGTTTAGGGCTTTCATTCTACGGATAAAAACGAAGCTATAGGTGTAGATAATTACCAGATTAAATGACGAATCGGGTGTGGTCGACTAAGACCGAGGCCGACGATGACTGGTTTGGTTCCCGGCGACTTCTGCTGGGATTCCGGTGAAATTGACGCGTATAATAGCTTCACAGGGTCTCGTTCAATGTGTGCAGGTGATCAATTTGATGGAGTGACATCGAATTGGTCTGGTTTGGTTTATAAGAACAATGAGGTCGATGGTTTCGGTTTAAAGCTCATAATTGAGTTTAATTTGCTCAGTAATGGTGTCTTAAAGTCTTAATGATGTCGTTTAATGGTGATGATCATGAATGACGGTTTCAAATCAACAGATTTCGCGAATTCAAGCTCAAGAATGGGATTTTGACTTTCAAAAGTCAACACAAATCAACTTTTGAATAAATACAGAAGCAGTCCCCCTAGTTTCATGCAGTTAGGTTTATAAAGTTGGCAGAACCAGTCCCTATGGTTAGAAATGAGTTAACTAGGTTAAGTTTTCGGTTAGTTTGACTATTAAAAGTCAACAGGAACTAAAACTCTTGAATTTTGACTTCCCTTGGTCAACATATTGAGTTTAGCTTAATTACAGGTTTAGTCCTTCAAGTTTTAGTGTATATAAGTATGAGAAATGATATAAATAGTCCCTGGAGTTTGAGATAAGGTTAGATAGGTTAACTTTAACTGGATTTCTCTAACGGAGTTAAACCTAAATTGCCAGATGTCACATCATCCCCTAGTTGAAAGAATTTTCGTCGCGAAAATTAAAAAAAAAAATTCCGGATGTCACATCATCCCCTGTTAAAAACCAGAAAACAAAAACACATGAATAACATAAAAACACATGTTTAGATCCAAGTTGTTCACAAAAACACATGAATAAAATAAAAACACATGTTCAAATCCAAGCTGTTCCCACAAGTTTTTTGAATTATAGGAACAAAAACTAAATCAAAAGTAAACTAATTCTAATTCTTGAAACATAAATTTAAAATTGCAATCGTGAAACAAGAAACTAAAATTTGGAACCTGTAGTTCCTTTTTAAAGTTGCAATCGTGAAACTAGAAATTTTAATTTGAAATCAAAATTAAAATTTTGGTTTTAATCAAAAAATAAAATTTGATACTTGCGATCTTAAAAAAGATTATCATTTAGACTTGTAAGCCATAATGTAAAATAAAAACAAGCCCAACATATCTAATCAAGGTGAGAGTTGCTTACTTGATGCATCAGTTGTGGAGAACATGAAACCCATAATCAGTAGCGAAGACAACAAACAAAACCACCTTTCATCTTTCTTTTGTTTTCAGAGAGAGAAAGAGAGAGACAAATAAATAGGAGGGTGGGAACATGAAACAAAACCACCTCTCTTTCTTGATGATTAGACTGCCACCACCGAACACCGCACCACCAAGCCATCACCCACCAATGCCAATCACAGATATGATTCCGCCACCACAGATTTGAAGCCGCCACTACAAGGTTTCGAGCAAATCAAAGTTGAACAAGCAGAATCTCAAATGGAGTGGTGGATGTATGAGTGGCCGACACCTCTCTTTCTGGCCGATTAGACCGCCACCACCGAACAATGTTAGCCACCACTGTTGCTCGCACTACCAAGCCATCGCCCACCAATGCCAATCATAGATCTGATTCCGCCACCACAGATCTGATGTTGCCACCACAAAGGTTCGAGCAAATCAAAGTTGAACCAGCACGAAGAAGAAAAACCCTAGAAAAATTTGAGAGAAGTCGGATTTGTGTTTTAGAAAGAGAGGACATAAATGGTTTTGAATGGCATGTTTTAGATAGATCTTGTTTTAGATAGAGAGATGCAAAAAGCACTTAAAGAGAGAGGGGGCGGAAGAGAAAAAGACCTAAATGCCCTTTTATATTAAAATAAATCAGAAAACCAAGATAATTAATGTGTGGCTAGGAATGAGTTTCTGGGTTTTTACAATAACTTAGAGTTTTCATTTGATACGTCCCCTATATATATATATATATGGACATGTTCAATTAAGAACCAAAATTTTGACGGGAACCAAAAGAACCATGTATTCTACACAAATGTAAGGATGCATGTATGCATTTGTGCATATATGAAGTAAGGATACATGTATGAATTTGTGTAGGAATGCATGGTTATTTTGGTTCTCGCCAAAATTATGGTTCTTAACTGAACATGTCCCTATATATATATATATATATATAGGGATATTCAAATAAGAAGTGGTTTTTCGCTAAGAAACCTAAGAAATGACAAAAACCTTAAGAAACGATATCAAACGAACTCCGATTGAGCTCATTTCAGCGGCGTTGGAACCGTCTCGTCGAACTCTATCATCTTAGCTTTTAGGGTTTTAGCTTTTAGGGTTTAGGTTTTTTTTGGGTGGGGGTGGGGGGTTTAGGTTTTTGGGGATGGGGGTTTTAGGATTTTCGGGGTGGGGTTGGAAGGGGGGTTTAGGTTTTTGGGGGTGCGGGTGGATGGGGTTTAGGTTTTGGGGGGCGGGTTAGGGTTCGATGAGACGGTTCCAACGCCATTTGAATGAGCTTAATCGGAGTTCGTTTGACCCACTTCTTAGTGGAACATTCCCATATATATATATATCTATATATATATATATATAGAGAGAGAGAGAGAGAGAGGGAGGATCCCCTAAAAAGGAGATTTTGCCTAAGTAGCCTAAAAAAGATTTTTTAAAATTAAATATCTAGCTCTAACGAACTCCGATTGAACTCATTCGAGCTCGTCGAACCCTAACACAAATCCCTAAACCCTAAACCTTAGCACTAAACACTAAAGCTAAACCATAAGGCTAAAACCTAAAATCTAAACCCTAAAAACTAAAAACGCTAAAACCTAAGCCTAAACCTTAAAACTAAATCCTAAAAACTAAACTCTAAACCCTAAAGCTAAAACCTAAAAAACTAAACCGTAAATTCTAAAACCCAAAAGCTAAACCCTAAAAGCTAAGATAGCAAAGCTCGACGGGACGGTTCCAATGTTGCTGGAACGAGTTCAATCGGAGTTGGTATGAGCCGGATATCGAGTTTTTAAAAAAAAAATTAGGCTACTTAGGCAAAACCCCTTTTTATTTGATCCTCCCTATATATATATATATATATATATATATACACACACACAGTAGGTTAGGTACGCGTGTATTACACGGGCTGAACTATAAATATTATATAAGTAATGACTATATAAACAAAAAAAATATAAATGAGATATTATTTTTTATTAAATAAGGACAAAGTAAAATTACATTTATAATTAATAAACATAAAAAAAATCATAAATCTCTAAATAGTTCCTTGTAAACAACATTTGATTTTTTGTTTTTGACTTTATCATCTTTGTCTAATGTTAGTTATTTTACTCCGTCATTAGTAAGGTATGTCTAAAATAAATTAAACTTTGAATAGGACCAGATGAGTCATTGATTAGAAGATCATCAGGTATGTGTATTGTTGCTTCACCATCATTAATACCACCAACATTTCCCTCACATAGATCTAACAACCATTTTGCAAATTATTTGTTTGTTGCATATCAGATGCCTGAGCTCCTATGGTTAGCCTCGTGATTTTTTTGTTAATCTTAGTCGTTTGCATTTGCCCCAAATATACAATGAACTTAAAGATGCATTTATGATTTCTTGCCTACTTTCGTTGGGAATAACAGGAAGAATTTGTCTAAAATCACCAGCAAAAACAATAACTTTACCTCCAAATGGTATGTTGGAATTGATTGAAGTATTAGGCGCCAATATGTCTTTCATTATTCTATCAAGAGCTTCAAATGCTTGTTTATGTACCATTGGTGCTTCATCCCATATAATCAATTTTGTTTCCTTTAGTAAATACACAACATCACTGTTTGGTTTTATGTGTCAAAGTGAATCATCGTTAAGATTTATAGGAATATGAAATCTAGAGTGTGATGTTTTACCTCCTGATAATAATAATTATGTAATCCCACTTGAGGCAACATTTAATACAATCTAACCTTTACATCTGATGGCTGAAAATAATGTCTTCCATAAAAAGGTTTTACCAGTTCCACCACAACCGTAAACAAAAAAAACACCTCCCTTGTTAACTTCAATGGATTTCATGATATCATCATAAACATATCGTAGTTCATTTGTTAACGAATTTAGAATAGTATCCAACTCAATTCCAAGAATCATTATGTCATAAGATAGCTCTTCATTGAATAAACGGTTGCTTGAAAAAGACAAAGACTCATCATCCGGGTAAGGCATACTTGTAAATCGGGTAAGGCATACTTGTAAATCTTTGTAGGCTAGAGTTATTGCGAACTAAATATTTTTCAACTTCAAACAAATTTAAGTTTTTAATTTGATTTTTATGAAGATCTAAATCTGTAAAAATTGGGAAAAAATGGTATATAAGTATTTGATGTATACAAAACAATTCAATAATCTAACGGGAAACAGTATGTTATTTTAAAGTTTAATATCTATAAATAATAATTTAATATTGTAGGATCAAAATATATTAATATATGTCAAATGCATATTAAAAAAAATAAACAATTTAAAATATTTACCTCGAAGCCGTAATATTCGTTGTCGTTTGTATTGAATGCAACCTGACAAGTATTGCCACGTTTTTCCCCTCACAAAATCTGGTCTGGAAAGAGATTTAGACAATAGCATTGTTCCAAATAAACTACAAAAATAATAACCTCAAAGACTTGCTTCTTTAATTGCCTCAATATATTCAATGTCATCATCTAGAAATTTAAGTGCATAACATTCATCTCTAAATGAAGAAAATGTTTCTCCATTTACTGTTTTATTCTCTTCAAATAATTTTGTTCATTTGACTTTGTTAGATGAATTCTTAAAAAATAAGCTTTACCAAGTGAGGGAGATAAATCGAATGAATTCTACCAATTGAAAAACATTTTTTTTTCGTGGTTGCATATAATTTATTAAACATATCTATTTTATGTACAAAATTCCATGGGTTAAACATATCTTTTTTTATAGGTTAGAATCTTGTGTATTACACGGGTTGAATAAATGTAATGTTATATATCTAGTAATAAAAAATTAATGTCTTTAAAAACTCGTGTATTACACGGGTTGAATAAACCCATGTACTATACGAGTTGAATAAAATATATTGTAATCTGTTAACACATACACTCGTTAAAATATGTCTTTAAAAAATGCACTTTGACGTGACAGTTATAAATTCTGTGAAGTTAATTTGTAAAACATTTTTTTTTCAATTGGAGATTAATTTTTTTATGTAATTGATAAATGTTAGTTCATATTAAATTCATTTGGTTAATTATATAATAACTATCTATAATTAGATTTATATTAGATATTTAAAAATATATTCTTTTAATTATTATTTAACAGGAGAGAGAAGCGAAAAAAACATGTTGAGAATGCACCAGAAATTGACACATGTCACCCTAACATTTTTATTTATTAGTATAAAGGTGTGTGTATATATAAAGAGAGAGAGAGAGAGAGAAGGGAGGGGGCGGGGGGAGGTTCCTGTGTGTTTTCCCTAAAAAGCCGAGAAAATAATCACAACCGTTCATTTTTTTAATCAATGGATGTGGTCAATCTTAGAAATTGAATGACGTTTTAATATCAATCATGCTTAAAAGTCTTTGTATAATAACCGACCCATATATATATATATATATATATATATATATTAATTACCTATTCTTACTGTGGTATGATCGTGGTGCAGTTTTGGTTCTAAAGTTTTATTAATTACAACTTTGTCCAATAGTTCGTCCAAAATTAACATAGATAGTCCGTGGAGTGGATGTGCATTACCTTTACTGTTAAATGTGTGCAAAATGACCAAAACGGTACCACTCCAGCAATGGCAGAGCCAGGAATTTTTTCCTATAGGGTTAATAATTTTCGGTTCTCGCATTTCTAACAACCCGACGTCATAATTTTCGGGACGGGTGACAGGCCACATGTAACATCCTGAAAATTCGTAAACTAATGGTGCGGGTTAGTGGGTGACCCGACTCTTTATTAAATAAGAGGATTTATAGGGTTTGTCTTTTAAGGTGCGTTTTAACGATGGAAAAGAGTCGGTTAGTCGTTTAAAAAGATTAAGGGGTTTAAATACCACTTATATCACAAACCCTAGGTCATTCTTGACCTAGGTGTGCCACGGCTGGAGAAAGACGCAAGGGGAGAGGGACGACGACGAGGAGGTGGTCCGACCAGGTGACTCCAAAACGCGTTAAGGTAATCTCGTGTACTCTTTCTTTTGTCGCATTCTTGCTTTCGTTTTACGTAGGGTTTTGCTTAGATATCGGGTACGGGTCTGAGGAGGGGGTAGGAGAGATACGATTGTCGGCGGTTGGTGATGACGGTAGTGGCCAGGAGGAGGCGCGTGGCGGTGAAAACCGGAAAGCACAGGAAGATGGTGGACCGGTTGGTGTGACGATCGGATGTCGAGAGGAAGAAGGAGAGATAGGGGATGGTGAGCAACGGGTTAGTCGTAGTGATCGGCTTCAACGATGGTGTCCGATGGCTGTCGTGGTGGCGCACCATGGCGAAGGACAGGCGAAGCATGATGGGACTCGGTGGCCGTAATGGTGTGCTTTGGCAACCATGGTGATGGCTGACTCGACAGCGAGTGTGGCTCGGTGATGGTGGTCACGACTAGGAAGTTGTTTCGGCAGCAAGGCATGACGGTGGTGCACGGTGTTCGTTGGTGGTGATCGACGAGGACGATGATGACGATGGAAACCGACGGAGACGATGACAGGAATGGTGGTGGCCATGGTGACGACGTGGTGGCCACAGTGGTGGTGCACAACGATGGTAATGGTACCCGTGGTGGTGCATGGACAAGCTCAGGTGGAGCTAGGGTTTGCATGGCGAGATTAGGGTTTGCATGGTATGTGTACATGCATGCATGGGAATCTGGTTCGGGTATTCGAGTTCTAAACGGGTCGAGGACGATCCGATCAGTGTATTCGTGGAAAAAGGGTTCGAGGATCGGAGTAACGAGTTGATGTGACGGGTGTCAGGGTTTCATTATATTTATACGTTATTCAACATACGTTTAGAACGTAATCTGATCACTTGATCATACGTTTTTCAGGTTCGGGTTTCAAGCGAGAGGACAGTTGCAGAGCAGGATTTGGATCTTCACAACCGGTGAGTTTCTAATCCCTTTTTTTTTTTTACCATTTTTACTGTTTTTAGGGTTATCGTGCATACCTGCATGTTTTATTTTATTAATTAAACATGTTACGAGTTTTGGTCAAACCTGAAGAATTTTATGAGTTAAATATTCAATAACGAAGCTAATGGTATATGTGGTGTTCTTAGGTCGTGTGGGCTAGAAGTCGGTATGATACTTGTGTGTCGTGTAATGACTTATCCTGGATAAGTCGGGTAATGAATGTAGATGTTTTAAGGGTACATCTAGGATGTGTTAGCATGAGAATACGTATGTGGTTCGAGCTTAGGTAACGAGTCATAGTAAATGCTTGTGTGCTACTTTGTGTTACTTGCTTGTTATTGTGTGTGCTTGCGTTGTTGTCCATGTGACACGACAAACGATGATGTGAAGGACGATGTTCTTTTGGTGGTCACTGTGGGTGGCAATGCCCTTCGGGGGTAGTGATGAGACCCAGTGGGGAGCTCGGAGTATGATGAATACTCTGACGAGGGTAACCCTGACGAGGGCAGTTGTGACAAGACCGGTAAAATCCTTCGAAGGTAATTGTTGTGTGTATAATATTTGACTTAATTGCATGCAAACGTTAATTGATGTTCATTGTGTTATGATGTTGTTGCTTTCGGTGTTAAGCATTAGATGGACTACTATGTTGGTGCAATATCGTGGGTACGACTGATGTGTTAGTAGAACTGGTGAGAGTCTTGGTTAGGGCTTGTCAGGTCTATGTCTAGGGGTCGGTTGGGTTAACTGGACTTCGTGTTGATATGTGTGGTAGATTATAAATTAGTAGCGTAGTAAGTTCGTTCCATGTCGATGAGACTTAATAGGTTATGGTTATGGGTTGTTGGACCCTTATGGGAACTTGTAGGTAACGTGGGTTACCGATATATTATTAAACGACAAACCAATTTATGAAGGACTGGAATGTCCTGAGTTGAAATAAATGATATTTGTGACGAGGAGATTTCTGTTTAAAACAAACTGTTAGAACTCACTCAGCGTAGCTGATTTTGTATGTACGTTAGACTGTTTTGCAGGTGAGTTCACATGATGAGGTATCTTGACTTGGGAGCAGTGCTACTCGGATTGGTGTGCATACATTTGTAAGGTAAGGTTAAGAATGATAACGACTTTAAATGATAATTACTATTTTTTGAGTAAAACTTCCGCTATATGTTTTTTTATAAAGCATTAAGTGTTTTCAAGGAAAAACCCTGTGATGTGACTCAACTATAGGGTGTCCGGTTTGTGGCCTTACACCATATAAATATAAGATTATTATAAGAAGCCGATATAAGGTTTTTCCGAGTCGGTTCAAGTTTTAACCTAGCTAAAGCCTTCGAGGATTCAAGTCTAAACAAGTTTCATTCAACAAATTACAATCAACATCAAGTTTCACATAAATCAAATTTTAAAACTTCTAATTTTAACATTTTATGAAATTTAAACAAGTGTAAACACATCTAATTTTATGAGGTTAAACAAGAAAAAACAAGAAACTAACCTTTTTTTAAAACCAATGGCGTCAATCGTAAAAAAAGATTGGGGTCGTTCGAAATTCTCCTGTTATATGTTCTACATGAAAGTCGAAAAAGAATGGTGTCGGTTGACCCCGACACCACCTTACTACATCCGCCAACGCACTCCGGATCTATTTCTTGATGCTCTGTGGTGAAGATTGTGAAGGAGATAGCCGGAAAAACGTGAGGGGTTTAAAGCGTCGGTGGTGTTGTTGGTTTCAAGCGTTGGGGATGATTTTTAGGCAAGTTCAGTTAGTGTGATGGCCGGCGGTTAGCGACTTACTAGTATGGCCGAAGAAGAAAGGGGTTGGGGAGGGGATCGGATGGGGTCCTCACAGGTTAATATTATAACTTCTTTTTATTTTGTTTTTAATTTTTTTAATATTAAGGGTATTTTAGTTATTTATATATAAAATTGACCGAAAACTTAACGTCTATCCATTTTAAAAACTACATGTGTTACGTTTGAAGAAACTATTAACTAAAGATGTCACCACATGGACCATCCGCATAATTATTCTAGTTTTTATAAAACATCATAGACGCCATCAAACAACAAATTAACTAATTAAAAAAAACTAATTAAAACGATAAAATTAGAAAAGTTCTTTGTTCCAAAAGATTCCGCACCCCAAAAGTCAAAAATTCAAACGTTTGACTTCCGTATTACATACATGTCACCAGCCATGGAATCATTACTCAATTATGCCGCTCTCGCAGAAGCCACACAATACAATAATGAATAATTCGTCTCACTCCCATAATCAATTAAATCCTTCGTCTCTTTCATTGTCGATATTTGTTTCCCTGATCTATTTCAGATCAGCACCGGCCGATTGTGTATGCCGTTCCATCTTTTCATTAAAAGGAATGTTTTCTTGAGGATAAACTGATCAATTACGACTCATTGTACATGAATTCAACTTAATTTTTTGATGGTGATGCAGTTTTTGTTCTTGAAAGAGGAATTCTTCTGAGATTTTAGTGAACTGCGAGTCGATGTCTGGACCGCTCGATCGATTCGCAAGGCCTTGTAAGTGTTTACTTTTGTTATATCATCTTGTTGATTCCACAAGGGAAGTTTGTTGCACTTTATATACTGGGTAGTCTTATCGGTACACCAGCCCCATTTTATTCAGATGCAATAGGCGCCCTTTTTCGCCTACAATACGGGCTGGATGGGGTGTGTTTTTCACTCATATGATAGATACAATTTGGGTTGTACTACCTTTTCTGTCTGACACAGAAGCGACCGTGTGACAGATACAATACGGGCCGTATTACCTTTTTTGACTTACACATAAGCGATTAATGTGACGTGTACATCACTGACAGATACAATACGTGCCGTATTACCATTTTTCGCCAACAATATAGGACATATGATAGATACAATATGGGTCGTATGATATATACAATACCGGTCTTATTACTTTTTCTGGCTGACACAAAAGCGATTGATGTGCCGCATACACCATTAACAAATAAAGTACTGGTCGCATTACCTTTTCTTACTGACACAAAAGCGACTTATGTGACGTGTACACCATGACAAACACAATACAGGCCGCACCTTTTTTGGCCAACAATACGGGCCGTTTGATGACGTGATCTGGTATAGCTATAACAGGACTTGATATATATTAGATATTTCATGATTGTTTGCTATTCTGCAAGAGATTTGTGTTATATGAGTTATGTTAGCGGATAATAAACAGATATGTATATGTTGTTTTATAGGCTTTGAGGGGTCGTCAGGCAATGATGAGAGACCGGATAGAAGAAACAGATCACAGAGAAGAGAAAGAAAATCTGATTTTGAAAACTCAGAGGATGAAAGGAGGACAAGAATTGGTTCACTGAAAAAGAAAGCACTAAATGCATCTAGCAGGTTCAAGCATTCTCTCAAGAAAAAGAGCAGTAGAAGAAAAGGTGACGGGCAGGTCAGCTCTGTCTCAATTGAGGATATTAGAGATGCAGAGGAGCTACACGTTGTTGATGCATTCAGACAAGCACTCATTTTGGATGAACTGCTACCAGAAAAACTTGATGATTATCATATGATGTTGAGGTGCTTGGCTTCTACATATCTGTCACAGTTTTGATTTTCTCATAAATGAACATGGCATTCTACAGGAAGAAATAATCACCAAGTTTCATAGTTGTTCAGTTTAAGTCAAATTAGAAAAAAATAATAACTAAATAGTAACCAGTATTCATGTATGTTCCATTTAGGTCGCTTAATTTTATTATATTTTAATATTTATAAAAAAAGTTCACAAGATTGGAACAACTAAGGAAAGAGTGACTTTAAAAAGATAAAAAAAATTGATTCACTTTAGTGGAACATATGTGAAACTTGGTTACTATTGCGTGAAATTTTCTCCTCTCATGTCTATGAGAAGACCGAATCCTGGCACCCAATGCACACACCTTTTCCCTTGTTTCCTAGGAAGTGAATAAAGCCATATACCTTTATAAATTAAACCTTTTTCTTTACTATAAACTTGCAATGTGCAATTACACATGTTTTGGTACCTAAATAATATGATGTTCTAAGTTCTTGACACAAATTTGGCAGTTATCTGTCTTTAGATTTCTTGTTTTCTTGGATCATATTTCTCAATGCAAGCTATATTGATACATGATCTAAAAATATGTTTTGCCAATCTTTACAAACTTATAGTTTTTGTTAATCTGCTTAAGGTTTCTGAAAGCAAGGAAATTTGATATTGAAAAGGCAAAACAAATGTGGGCTGATATGATTCACTGGAGAAAGGAATTCGGTGCTGATACGATTATTGAGGTGTTTAAACATACAAGTTTGCATTCACTGTCTTAACATGTTTGTCATATAGCATCAAAACTAATATTTATTTTGATGATTTTTATCAGGACTTTGATTTTCATGAGTTGAATGAAGTTTTGAAGTATTACCCTCATGGTAATCATGGAGTGGATAAAGAGGGAAGACCCGTCTACATCGAAAGATTAGGGAAAGTTGATCCTAACAAACTCATGCAAGCGACGACCATGGATCGTTACCTAAAATATCATGTGCGGGAGTTTGAAAAAAGTTTTTCTTTTAAATTTCCCGCCTGTTCAATTGCTGCAAAAAGACACATAGACTCGAGCACGACCATTTTGGATGTTCAGGGTGTGGTATGTCACTATGTCCTGAGTTGTGCTATATATTATAAAAGATATATGCATAATTCTCAATGTGTTATGTCCATTTTGAATGATTCAGGGGCTGAAGAACTTCAGTAAGAGTGCTCGTGAGCTCGTAATGCGGCTACAGAAAATTGATGGCGACAATTATCCTGAGGTAGGACTATGGCCGCTAAACAGGTTATGTTTGCGGGTTGATGGGTCGAACCCGACACGAACCTGTAAATCGTGTCACACACATAAACGGTAAACCTGAACACGACACGTGTATTCGCACGTTGACACGAACACAACCCGTTTAACCCGAAAAAATAATTTAATTTTTTTTGCATGTTAATACTTTAAAATTCTAAATTTACATATTATTTTTATTTTTTGAAAGCAATTATGTTTAAACTATGCTAATTTATTCTTAAACTTTTAAATTTTGGGCTAAAAATACCCAAACAGTTTAAGTTATTACATAAAACACATTAAAAAATAAATAAATGGTTAAACGGTGGGTCAACACGAACACGACCCGTTTAGCTAAACATGTGGCCCGAAACTGACCCAAACCCGTTTAGACTAATCCCAAACCCGTGAATTTCGTGTTTGGCAGTTTATTTACAAATGAAGTCTACTATACTTTCCATTTGTAACTAACTTTATTTGTTCAGACACTCCATCAAATGTATATAATCAACGCCGGGGCCGGTTTTAGGCTGCTATGGAGTACTGTAAAGTCATTTCTAGATCCCAAAACGGCTGCAAAGATTCATGTATGATTAATGATTGTACTTTTCTCATGGTGTCTTTATAAGAATCACAAATTCTGTACAAGCTTGTTGTATAATTTCATTATTCTTTTGTGTTGGTTTTTCCTCAGGTTCTGAGTAACAAGAATAAATTGCTTGAGATAATTGATGCCAGGTAACGCGCGCCTTCACTTCATTATAAGCGCTCCTTTATAAGTAAAATATCGTCTAAATATGAAAAAAAAAATGGCTTTTTGTGCAGTGAATTACCAGAATTCTTAGGTGGCACCTGCACCTGTGCCGATAAAGGAGATTGTCTTCTATCTGATAAAGGGCCATGGAATAACCCTGAGATCTTGCAGGTTATCATTGAACTCAAAGCACTTATAATATCATCTGATTACTGATTCTTTTTTTTTTTTGGAACTTAATCAACCGTTGTGGGACACTGTATTGCAGTTGGCTCTTAATAGTGAAGCAAGGAGTGCCAGACAGGTGGTTAAAGTTTTAAATAGCGAGGGCGAGATTGTTGCATATGTTAAGCCTCAGTTTCCCGCGGTAGGAAAACACAACTTTTGTAATGTACTATCATTGTTGTTTTACATTAGCTTCTGGAAATTTACAATATTTATTTTGAGCAGCTAAGAAGCAGTGATACATCCGCTGAGTCGGGTTCAGAAGCTGATGATATGGCATCTCCAAAAGCAATGAAGAGTTATTCACATCTTAAGTTGACTCCTGTTCGCGAAGAAGTGAGTATTCATTCACCTTTTTTCCTTATGCAAGTTTCTCAAAAATAAAAAATAAAAATAAAAAAATTAAAGAGATTAACACTGAGAAAAGAATAAGTTCTATTGAATTATCCTTTTTAGTTTCAAATTTAAAGTATGAATTTTCATTATGTTCATTATAAGACGTATATAATTCGTGTTGTATATAGGCCAAGACAATTGGAACTTCAAGTTATACTGGTCAATTTTCCGGATATGATGAATATGTTCCCATGGTTGATAAAGCTGTTGATTCTGGATGGAAGAATCAACCTTCAACTCCAAGGCCTTGTGATACCAGAGGTCTGAATTATGTGCTTTACCTCACTGTTTACAGTAGCTTCTGGCAAAATTCATTTTTTTATGTTGTATTCTAATAATAAAGGTAGTAAAAACAAAAAAAATGGTTTTGATTGTTTTTTCTAGGAGTTCTCGCAATATTTAGGAGTTCTCAAATGATCCATCTCCTATATATGTGTATAGGGGGTGCCGCTGACAAGAATTACTTCTGTCAGGTTTTAGAACAATTTTACAAATAATTTGTGTTAATATGATTACAGTATCTATATTAGTAACAATAATAATCTAATTTGTCGAATAAGATGATTTAGGAGGTTTTACGCATTAAAAATACACTTTTGGCGACTTACAAACGTTTTTTCCTTCTAAGTTATTTTTCTTAAAAATAACCCATTAGAGATAAAACATAACCCGAATCGACCCATTTACAGATCTCAGAAACCTGATTCCAAATGTTGGTGATACAGGCACACTTATTGAACCTGCTGCTCAAATGAGACCAGAAAAACTTCATTCACAGATATGGATGATGCTTTTGGCCATGTTCATGACCATTTTCACCCTGTTTAATTCAGCCATGAGCCATGTAACTAAAAAGGATGCTGACTCACCATCCGAGGTTGCCCAAAACACCGAGGATTTCTGTTTTGATGCATCAACAACCAAGGAGGAAGCCCGGCCTCCATCACCACCTCGTTTGTTTAAAGAGGCAGAAATTATGAATTCTGTTTTGAAAAGATTAGGTGAACTTGAAGAGAAGGTTGATACACTCAAAGCAAAGCCATCAGAAATGCCTTATGAGAAAGAGGAATTGCTACATGCTGCTGTTTGCCGTGTTGATGCTTTAGAAGCAGAACTTATTGCTACCAAAAAGGTAAACATTTAATTAATTTATTTTATTTCTCATTGTTATGAAATTCACACACAATGCAAGGTAATTCTTCACCATGCTATTGCTATAAAACATTGTGAGGTCTGGATACTTTGATTTAGTCTGTAATTCAAGTAATAGTCCCTCTGTCACATAATGTTTGAAGTTGGCGTATTATATATGTATTGTTATATTTAAAAAAAAATTCTGGTCCCAAATTAATATAATTAAAAAATTTATGATGATGATAACATGAAAAATATATAATTATAAATTTTGCCACGCCTGCCACGTCAACCCATGTCTATCTCTCACGAAACCGTTACACATAGCCTAGGAAGCACATTTTTATTAGTGTGGCCATTGTTTGACTGACATGACATCATTGGTGGCAAGTGCTTTGTGACCATGTATGCTAGAGGTGGCAAAATTGACTGGTCTTGTGGGTTGAATAACATGTTCAGGCCAAACGGCTGCTTTTGGTGCAGCTGGGTCTTATTGGGTTGACCCGGAACACTTTTTGTCCAAGAATTTTATATTTTTATAAATAATTAGTGTACTAAATATGATTACAAAAATAATCTAATTTTTTTTAATATAACGATTTGGTCTTATGCATTAAAAATACATTTTGGAACATGTTTCCTTTTAAGCTAATTTTTTTCATTTGACAAACCTAACCCGAATATGAAGAAACCCTGCTACATCTTTCGCAGGCCCTGCATGAAGCTTTGATGAGGCAAGAGGAATTGCTAGCTTACATTGACACTCAAGAGGAGAAAAAATTCAGGGTGAGTTGAAACTGAGATGTTTGTGTGTGTATATATAGTAGGTTAAAAACCTGTGTTTTACTCGGGTTGAATAAAAGAAATATTAAATAGTTAGTAATGAAGATTTATGATTTATAAAGGAAATATTATTGAAGATTTAGGAATTAATAAAGGAAATATTAAATAGTTAGTAATGGAGAAAAAATTAAGCGGGAAAATAAATCTTGAACTCACATAATCGTGGCACGTGGCACAGCTATTTACTTATTTATTAGGTATAAATATATATTATTAATATTTATTGATATAATTTATTGCTACATGTGTTTGCAGAAGAAGAAATTTTGCTGGTGAAGAGTGTTGAATGTAAGGATGTGTATAACTGTACACAACTGTTTCCCTTCTCATGTTTTTTGAAAATATTGTATACAAACATGTTAACATTAACCTTTTGTTCCAACTGTGTCAACTTTGAGAGAGTGATATTTGTTAAAAGAACCAGTGTGATGGTTTCAAGCTCGTGTTGACAATGACTTCTCTTGCAGAGTTTAGGGTTGTAAAAGGATCAACAACCCGACCCGTGCTTGGTTTCAGATGGGTTGATACGTCAAGTTTTTCATGAGACCTATTAGAGGCTTCAACCGGGACCGGACCAATCTGTATGGTTTAATGGTCTTGATTTTCTCATTCTATAAGCTTCCTGTATTGTTTTTGCAGTTTGCTAGTCATGACCCGTTTCATCTTTCCGGCCCGTGACCTTAACTACAAAAAAGTAAAAAAAAAATATAAAATTATATGTGGCCGGAGTTAAAATATAAACTTACTACGAAAATATATATACATGCAAGAGTCCCTCTTAAAACTGCATTATAAACATCAAACAATGTTATTCTTGAATCTTTTCTAGTTTCATTGAACTGGCCATCAAAGTCCACAGAGGATTCCGTATACACATTTAAATTTGCCACAAAATCTAGTAACAGATAACTGCAATTGAGCCTCAAATCCAACAAAATAAGATTGAACATGAATCTTGGTGGACAAGAAACTAGATTTTTGAGTTTGAAACAAACCAAACACTTCGCCGTAAGCAAGCGAAGATATTCTTTAAAGATATCATTCGAAGGCGCAAACGTGACTAAGGTTCAGTACTGTTTGAATGTAAGGGAAACTAAGACGTGTAAATGTGTTTGGTTGAATTCACATATGTGTTTTCAGAACCAGACCGGGCACATAACCGGTCTGGTTGTGTGTAGTTGAAACGCTTTCATTTGAACCGGACAGGATTTCAATTTTTTTTACTTCAAAATCTCATTTTCTTATTAATTTAGTATTCCAAGTTGCATATTTTATTTATTTAAGCATTCCTATAACATTAAAACTTCAAATTCACATCAAAACAAAAAAAAAAACGTTTTATATCTTGTATCTACATACATGTTTTAAAATTTTATATTATTTATGACGTCATCTGGTTCTTAAATCTGGTCTATCAGACCGGTTCGACCAGTGGACCTCTAAGACAGCCGGTCCGATGCTAAAAACATTAATAACATGCGAGTGGGATGGATCCTTTTCAAGTAGTATCTTGTTTATACATAATGTTGTTGCTTTGCCATTATGGCTAATATTTGTTGTCATGAAAATATAAATGATCGAGATAACACTATACCCCGAACATGTATACACCGGGGTAGCAACTCGATTAAAGACACACGATGCGCAATTCTAGCCACACACGTGAAGGAGTGAAACATTTGCTCGAAGATTGGCGTGCCAGTGGAGCTGGTCTAAAACTGTGATGGTGAACAGGGGCGGCTCAACCGCTTTGAGGACCTTTTTTAAGTTTCATTGTTACCAAACCCTCATCCTATTAGTTCGCTATGTTTTGACCACACGTTAAGTTGCTAAACAGATTACTAATTAAAATGGGATTGCCATAGATTTAGTCATTAGGCATAAATAGATTATCATTTAGTCAGAAAATGAACTTACAATGGTGTTGGAGTTTGGATTTATGAGAGGGGGATGTATTATGTTGATTACCACAGTGTAACCGACTAACCGTCCAACACTAGGGATGAGCATTTGGTACCGAGTACCACTTCAAACAAGATATTAGGAAAAAGTGGGCCAAACAAAGCCCATCACTCTTATGGGCTTTCGGGAGTATACAAAACCCTCCTAATCCTTTTAGGGTTCACCACCACCAACCCCGTTCGTCTCTTATTCCTCGCCGGACTCCGCCGCCGCCGCCGCCGCACACCGTTTCTCCAACCGATCAAATGGTGCGTGATTTAAAACTTTTACACTAAACTGTTATGTGAGATCTTAAACCCTAACGAATCTGCGATACATTATTACTATTTTGCAGGCGCCGAAGAAGGAGAAGGCTCCTCCACCGTCCTCCAAGCCTGCCAAATCCGGCGGTGGAAAGCAGAAGAAGAAGGTCATAGTTACACCGATGTTTACGATTCCGTTTATACATAGAATATCACGCAATTTATGCTCATGAATGTTATGTTTACGTGCAGAAATGGAGCAAGGGAAAGCAAAAGGAGAAGGTGAACAATATGGTGCTGTTTGATAAGGCTACTTATGACAAGCTGCTAGCGGAGGCTCCCAAGTTTAAGCTCATCACACCTTCAATTTTATCCGATCGTCTTAGGGTAAGCTTTTTTTGTTCATATAATAATATTATTATTTATTTATCTGATTTATTATTCAATTGCATGATAGATTGTAACTTGTAGGTGATTAATTTTAGCAGATATTATTTTGTAATTTTTGGTTGGATTAGTGTCTTGGTTTTAAAAAAGCCGAGGCGACCTCATGCGCACAGGGGATCGCTTCTGGTGACTTAAGGCGCATGTATACAAAAAAGCGCAGCTGATGCGCGATTTTTTGGCAAACTTTTGGCTTGAGGCGAAGGTGATGCGCGCGCCTTATGTATATGGGCCTTTTTTGTATAGCAGAATGTTGTACATCGGGCTTTTTAGGTTGTACATGTAGGTAATTTATATGTTAAAACATATATGAAGCTTATTATAGTTAAATTTTTGGTAGAGGATGCTAAAAACCTATTATATATATATATATAAAAATTATATAATCATGTTGCACCTCGCGTACGAAAAGTTGTCCGCTTTTTCTCTTTGCGCTTAGCGCCTCGGTTATGAAGATAGCTAAAATTGTAAATTTGGCATATTTATAGAGGTTTATGAGCATAGTGAGCTTGAAATGAAAGTGATAAGCCAGTTGACTTAAAGCAAATTAGCATTCAAGAAACCCTTTGCAATGTTTTCTTTCTTCCAATATTTCACGATATGTTATTAAGCAATCCAAACATGTATTATCTTTTGTTTAATATGTAATATTTTTTTCAAAATTTTATGTTTAAATGCATTGTGAGTCCAACATTATAATGTCATGGCCCATTTCTACGAGTGCCGTGTGTTGAAAACTTGAGATAAGGGCTAAAGTGCCCCTCTTTTCGTACGCGAAGCGCAAATTGCATATATAATTTTTTTTATATATCCCATAAGTTTTTTGTATCCCCTACCCAAAATTTAGCTATAAATAAGCTTTATATATGATTTAATATATGAATTATCTACATGTACAACTTAAAAAGCCTGTAGTACAACATCCTAATGCACATTTGCCCTTTTCGTACAGCTCATGCCTTATTTAGACAAAAGCGAAGAGACTTGCGCCTTGGAGCGCCTCAGGCGCGCTTTTTTAAACCAAGATTGAGGTTCACTGTTTTAGTCCTTGTTTGGACTTGCGATCGTTTGGCTTAACAAGCATTTTGAACAATTTATGTTTTGAAACTGATATTTTGTTTAGTTTTGTGGTTGTAATCTATACCTAATAAATAAATAACTGGTTGCACCACGTGTTACACCTATGTGTGCCCAAGATTCTTTTTCATTACTAACTATTTAATATTTTCTTTATTACTACTTAATATTTTATTTATAATTTCTAAATTTTCATTACTAAATATTTAATATTTAGTAATTATTCAACCTGTATAAAACACTTGTTTTAATTATATATTGTGATTGCAGATTAATGGGTCACTTGCTAGGAAAGCAATCAGGGAATTGATGGCAAGAGGTGCAATCAGGATGGTTTCTGCACATGCCAGCCAGCAGATATATACCAGGGCTACCAATACTTGAATAAGTCCTTTTTGTTTTCTTCTATGCATCCTGATTTTCGTATGTTCGATGAGGATTTTGCTTATTTGTTACTTTTGAACAAGTAGAGTTGAGCAAACTATTTTGAATGATTAAATTTGGTTAAATATAACCTCAAAGGTTGTGCGTTCTAACCTTGATGTTTTCGGGTCAACGCGTTGACCGGGTCAAGACGGCTCTACGTCATTATTCTTCGCAACACTATGTAACTTTGTTTGGAATGCCACGAGACTATACGTTGTTGTTCTCGGGCTTAAGTGGAGTGGTTTGAATTCATGACTTGTTTGGCAACGTATGGTTTGATCGTAGTAACAATGGTTGGCATGCCAAGAGGTTGTGCGTTCTAACCTTGAATTGTGAACAGTAAATCGTATTAAAAGAATTAGCAATGACCGTCTTGAAGAATGATAAGAAATGTGAAATTATTAGTGCTTGAAAACGTAATTGAGCTTTGTGAATACCAATAATATACTAGAAAAGTAACAGATTTAACTTGTCACAAGTATTTAATTTAATTTTTTGTCGCATGTATTTAATTTAATTTCGTGTTTCATGTAATTAATTTAACTTCTAGCCAAGCTATTTTGTTGTTCCAAATTCCAAGACCATTTGCAATTGCCTGTTCGTCGTCAACTTTTCGCTGATTTAAGTTAATATTCTCCCGGCTATGTTTTTTAAAGAAGATTCACACCTAGTTGACTAGTTCTAAGGGTTGTCGACTTTTCACCTTGTTTAACTTTTCAGACGGTCGACGAACCGTACGTCATAAATCCGTTACAAATTGATATTATAAATATCATCAAACCCTCCTTATTCTAAAACATATTCTATAGATTTCAAATGTATAAGTCTCGTGAGATATGTATTATTCGTTCAATAACAATACATACTCCACATGTCATACTTTTAGTCGCAAAGTCCTTTGTTGATAAGCTCGAAGATTGAAAGAGAACCAGGAATCGACATGTTAAGTTAGTTGGATTCACCAGCTTTTGGAATGGGAGGCAGGTTCCAGAGACGGCTCTATGCATAGAAATTTTAGGCTTGGGGCAACGCCCTCCAAATTACTAGGGCCTCTATTTTAAAAAAATTAATAACTTTAATACATAGTCTAATCAAGTTCTTTGTTTTGAGCCTAAATATGTCCAATCCTACTTTAACAAAATATTTTGTGTATAAAATTTTCTTTATATACATAGTCCAATCCTACTTTAACAAGATCTGTCATTGTTAATGGTGACATTTAGAATAAGGCCACAGGTTTTTACTTTGCCTTAGGCTCTCAAAATGGTTGAGCCGCCTATGGCAGGTTCGTACCAGGAGTTGGTTTTCTCAAGAGTGCATGATTCTCCCATGCATACACATTTCTCTAGTTAAGTTAACTAACATTTTCTGTTTTAATCTTTAAGATATGAAAATATAATGTAATTTATCTTTAAGATATGAAAATATAGCTTAATTAGCCTATAAGTTCTATATATGTAATGTAGTTTATATGTAAGATCTGAAAATATAATGTGATTTATTGATAAGATTTGATGATATAATTAATTTATATATAACATTTTCCAATTGATACATTGAGTTATCATGTAAATCAACCAACTAACACATGGAACGACCCATTAAGGCTCAAAAGTCTACCATTAATCATACAACCGTTTTTAACACCAAAATGACTTGTTATAAACTAAAATAGTTTTATGTAACCTAAAACAACACGATAACTAATGTTAAGGTCCATCAAGTCTGAAAAGTATACCATTAACAATATACACATGTTTTTAACACCAAAATGTCATGTTATGACCTAATTGACTTCGTAACCTAAACCAACCCAGTAACACATCCCAAGTCTTGTTAGCCCAAAAGCGTACCATTAACCTCACACACGTATTTAACATCTAAATCAACCCACAATTCGTCGCTCCTCCTTCGATAATCATCAACGAAAGTTGCAACGACCTTTCCGTCGGTGAGTACGTTGCTCCAGAGTTGGGTAGAACGTCGACAAGTTTTCCAAATTATATATATATATATATATATATATATATATATATATATATATATCTTGTTGAAGTACTTTGATTAATTGTAATATTATTATGGGTTACGACTCGATCTTGTTCATATCATGGATAATTAGATAGATTGGTTGATATTGTAAATGACCTTATATTTATAAAACTACAACTCTTACAACATGTAATAGAAATGTTGATTTATAGTTGTTATGCGGATGCATTTAAATATATGAGCTAATTCTATCTTTTTTTTGTTGTTAAACTGTAGGATTGAATCCACTAGCTGTATCACGAGACACATGTTGAAACCGAGCCCAACGAAAGTTCATCGTTGTTATATATTTGTTTCACCGACGAAGTTATTGTAGTTTTTGTAATTTTTTATTTCCATAATTTATAATTTGTTTTTAATTTTCAAGAAATAAATATAATTTATACTATTTGTATTTAAATAAAAATGAATATTACCAACCGATTAACGAGGGAAAATTCGTCAGCAAAATAAACAAATCAACCGTTGGTAAATCGTTCATAAAGCGTCCTTCGATAATCTGTCGGAAAACCTCTAAGCGCGACGTTGGAATAATTGTCGGTAATCCGTCACTGGTTGTCATATCGGTGATCCATCATAAAACGCAAAAATCTTATTAATACAAAAAGTCCATAACCATTTCATATTAGCCCATGTCCCATGATCCATTTATTAACTCAAAATCTACTATTTGAAGTTTGCACTTTAGGTTTACACTCTGTTTGAAGTTTGCACTTTGTAGTTTGTACATGTTGTTTTAGACTATGTTCGGGTTTTATATGTTTTGTTTTGGTTTTAAACTATTAGTTTTAGAATATGATACAAGTTATGTTGTTTGAATTTGTTGATGCACTCCGAATAATAAACCAAAACTGGACAAAATATTATATTCAGTTAATTCGGTTATAACTGAAAACCGAACCAAACGGTTAATCCGGTTTAGGTAAGCTAACTTTGAATTCGGTTTGGTTCACTGTTAAGACTAAAAAAACCGAATTAACCGGATTGACCGATAATCGAACCGATAAACACCCCTAATTAAAGCATTATCGAATATGAATAGTAACCTATTTAAAACTATGATATTTTGTCACATACATGCCCGTACGTTAGTGAAAGTGAATGGCCTTTGAAGCATTCCTAAACACTTCTCTAGGGCTTTCCAAAAAATTTAACGACCTAATGCAATCCATATTCATCTTGTTGTTGATGGAGTGTAACGAACCAACTTTCGGGTTGCCCTATAATATAATAATTATATTGTAGGGGTTATATTTAAATAAAAGAAAGTTTGAGGCTTTTGTAAATTGGTGGATTTGTCTAGTTTGGTGCAAGGAGTTTAAATTGAAAATGGAGGGACTAAACCCGTTAATTCACCAAATATGATTATTATAAGGGGGAGGGGTCACACACACACGCAATTGTGTGTGTGTGTGTGTGTGACTTTGAGAAGAGAAAAGAGAAGATGGAGAACTTAATCAAAAGCTCAAGAACCTGGGATTTTGTGCTTGTTGTGAAGGTCTTGTTATGCATAAACCATTCCTAATGACAAGTAAGTTCCTCTTCACCTCTTGAATCCACCATCCATGGTGTTCTTGGTGGGTTTTGTTGAAATCAAGCAATGGAGCTAATTTGGGTGGTGTAAATGATTATTAACTTGATAAAAGTGATAATCTAGCTTGATTAAAGGTTAAGGGTGGTAGATAACATCCGATTTGATTATTCAAGAATTAGGGTTCTTGAGGGTAATTTGGGGGTTTTCTAATTGGAGATGTTTAAATGATGAATTGAGGGTTGGTAAGTGTTTATGGTGGTAATAGACACTTTAATTGATAAGAAACCTCAATCAATTTGTTGATTTGAAAATTAGGGTTCTTGAGGACCTAATTTGGAGGTTTTTCAATTGGGAGGTTTAAAGGTTGAATTGAGTATGTATAAGTGTTTGAGGTGTTATATAAACACATTTTCAAGTTGAAAACTCAATTGTTTCGGTGAATTATAATTGGATGAAATTGTGGAAATTTGGTGAAAACCTTAATGGGTCAAATGGGTGAAATTGACTTAGAATGATTAAAAGCTTGTGTGGAGCTTAATAAACTAAGATTAGATGATGGATGAGGATCACAAGATATTGGGTGTGCGTTAAACTTCAATTGATGAATGTATTGGGGTAATTTAGATTACTAAAACATGTGGAATGTTTAGGTGATCAAGGCGATAAAGGTGTTAGTTTTGAAGACCGACTGAAATCTTCATTAGCCAAGGTAAGTGCTTACTTTGTAGTAGATAAGTAGTTTACATGTAAGTAGATTATGTGGTAAATTCTATTTACATGTTGTATGTTGATTTTGACTTACTATGATATAAGTCAAACATTGTGGAAAATGGTGAAATTGATGTAAATTGACTTAATGTGGTATAAGTCAAACCATTGTGGGATAATGGTGAAATTGATGTAAATTGACTAATATGTGGTATAGGTCAAGCCATTGTGGATTATTGGTGTAATTTGACTTTATGTGATATAAGGTCAAACTAATATGTTGATTTGGTGTAATTTAACTATGTGGTTAATAGTCAAACTTGAATGTGGAATGTGGTGAATAAGCATGATTTGACGATGTGGTTAATAGTCAACCTTAAATGTGGTGTGTGGTAAATAGGTGTAAGTTGACTTATGTGGTTATTAGTCAAACTTGAATGTGGAATGTGGTAGATTTGATGTAGTTGACTTAATGTGGCAAATAGTCAAACTAATAGATGATATATGGTAAAATTGGTGTAGTTGGCTTAATGTGGAAATTAGCGAAACTAAATTATTGAATGTGGTTAAATGGTGTAAATGACTCAATGTGGTTAGAATCAACTAAAAATGTAGAATGTAGTGAAATTGGATTAAATTGACCTAATGTGGTATGAGTCAAACCGTTAGTGGTAAAGCGGTAAATTAATTGATTTAATGAAGTGGGGATACTTCATGGGGTTGACGTGAAGTCAAATACTTCACATGTGGTAGTGAGGTCAAATACCTCACGGGTGGTAGTGAGGTCAAATACCTCACGGGTGATAGTGAGGTCAAATACTTCATGGGTGGGCATGAGGTCAAATACTCCATGTGGAAAAGCGAGTTGTGGTTCTCGCATTAGACACGTGGAAATGTCTAGTTAATAGTTGATAAAATGTTAGGACTTGTATGGTGTCAATACTTGTCTAAATGTCGGTCGTTGTACATAAGTACAAAGAAGTATGACCGGGTTACTGGGGAGTAACTAACTAAAGTAGGCATATATAGATGTTATTGCATGTAATGGGGTGTATCTGGGAAGTAAAACGGGTTGGGGTCGCAAGCTAGTGGGAAAGCTGGACCAAAAACCAAAAAGTTGGAGTGAAAGTGCAGGGGTGGCGTACCCTACGCCCAAAACCTCTGCAATACGCCCACCTTATGCCCAATGCTGAAATTTTTCGTTTTGGGCTGTCATTGTAGGGACTTGTGGAGAGGTACTGAGGCTACTTATCTTTACTAACCATGTTCAAATTGATGTTTTAAATGTATGGAAAGCTCCGGAGTGATCTCGGGCCTCGCATAATGTGGATTGGATTCTCATGGTCATGTCTTGTATATGATTTTGTTAACTTTCTCGTATGGAGTCTTTACAAACTATTTGGGGTCATTACAAGTTGTGGGTAACTTGATTTTTTTTAACTTTTATTAAACTACTTTTGTGGAAATTATGTAGTTTAATTCATGTTTGTAAAACTAAAATGCGTGGATACATTAAATGTTGTTTTGGGACCTTAATTCCGCGTGTTTTGAAATGTTTAAATTGGGTTGGATTTTTTGGTGTTACATGGAGGTCGGATTGTTAAGTCATCAAATGATCATCGAGAACTGGTGGAGCGCTTGCACTCATGGAATTAAGGTTTATATGTATTTGTTAATTTATTGAGGATACTCGTGCAAACGAGGGATAAGCCGTCCACAACAAGGAAGATGACAGCTTTAGCTGTTTGCCGCGATTGATAACAACCACAGTTGGTTATCTACTTGCGATCTTCGTACACATAATCATCACCCAATCAAATCGCATAACTTAAAATGTTGAATATGAAGACCGGTTCATACTTTGTAAAAGTTGTTCTTTTATTGGCTAACTTAGACTTAGCTTATTATGTGAGTTTGAATTTAGTGAAACATCAATGTTTATGAAAAGTTGATTGCTAGATGTACAACTTGGGCTATGGTCGATTTAGGCAATGTCAATGTAACATATACTCGCCTCTATTATGATATCCAACACCAAGAAACTAAGCCGACCATCAAACACTAATGCCTAGACTATGATGATCAAAATTGGTTATATGGTTGATTTTGATAAAACTTCAAATAAACAGGTAGTCGTTTAACTAGTATGAATGAAACCGTTGTTATGATCGTCATGCATGACTCAACTGTTTTTTCAAGTCAAAATAAAAAGATACACTTTTTTTACAAGAAGTGTAATATAACCATTAACTAACTTTTCATGAACCATCATAATGTTTTCATGAAACATGTTCTATTTGAATATTGGTCTCAAGGAAGAAAAACAATCGATTATGATCTTCATGTTATTGCAACTATGTTAAGTGGCGGATCCAGGAATTTTTTCCATTGGCTTCACTGTTTTTAGATGCTCCAATTTCATAGGGCCGGACATAAAAAATTTCGGGTCGGGTAAGGTTCATCAAATAACAAAAATACGATACAATAATAAAAAAACACCGTCATTAGAAATTAAAAGACACATAATATAAATAAAATAGTTTTTATGAATAAAAAATAACTAGAGTTGTTCCCTATGAGCGGTGGTGAGCGGTGGCCGGTGGCTGCAGACCTGCAGAGTGACTAGGGGAGGGGCGGACTTTTGTTCTACTATGGACCAGAGGCAGCTTAAGCATTTTGGGGGCCTAAAGTAAAGTAAAAATTCGGAGGCCTAGTTTATTTTTTTTTTCCTTTTTGAACTACTTTTGATTACGATTTAGGTTGAGCATTATGTTGGTTCGAGTTATGTTGTATGGGTAAAATAAAAAATAGGTTAAAGGAAACAAAATAAGAAACTTAAAGAAGCTGAAACATCAATTTGTTAATAAGGCAAACAAACAGTAAACTAATCAAGATTATCAATTCAATTAAAATAGTAATTAAGTAAATCATGTGATACCTGAGGTGAGATTAAACATAACTGTTTGAAGACTTCGTGTAACCCGTCAAGCCGTCTTGAACACCGACAATTGTAGGCGTTGGAACCAAAACCATCATCAGAAAGTATCTAAAAGATTTAAGGACCAAATTAAAAGAAAATTACTATATATAACGAAAGGATACCATTGCTAACTATTAATTATCTAGAAGTTATGTCATGTCTCCCATTTTACAGCCTCCACAAAGTTGTAGCGCGAATGAAATTTACATAAAACATCATTCATAATTGAAGGGAAAAAAAGACAAATGTGTATGTCTGCGTGTACATCTAGGCATGATATGATAAGCACATAAATCAACTGCCAACCTGAAAATGTTTTTGTGTCCAAAAACAAACATCTAATTCAAATTATTTTAGATTAACATCTAAATTGTCAAAAGTCCCAAATTAACGTCTAAGAAGAGCAAGAAACATCTAATTCAAATTCTTTTAGATTAACTCAAATTAAACAATAAAACCCTAGATTTTCTTTTTACAAACAAGAGCAAGAAACAAGTCAACAAGAAAACAACTAACCTGTGGTGGCAGCGGCGGCCGGCGGCAGTGAGCGTCTGTAGTCCTTTTAGTCGTTTGTTCCTGAATGCCTGAAACCCTCAATCATCGATTCATCATCTGAGTTTTAGTTGATTACCAAAAAAGAAAAAGCCCAGATGTGAGATGCAAAATTGTTAGTGGAGGGATTCGAACCCACAACCTCAAGGTTATAAAGCAAAGCCTAAACAACTACACCACTTGTTAAACTTTGTATAAGGGTTCACCTTATAATTTATTTAGGGGTTCACCCCAGTTTTTTTACATAACGTTCTATAAAAAATGTTGAAACTCGGGAGTTCCGGTGAACCCCCTCCCGACAATGTAGGTCCGCCCCTTACTATGTTGACATTTAACGATTTCTATGTGTTAAGGCTATAGTTTTGTACCTTGAAAGTTGAGTGTTTTCTTATTATTTCAAATAGAACACGTTTTTCGGGTTGAGTAGACTAAGATTGATGACGATGACGGAGTAAGGGACGATTAATAGACAAACCAAATTGATTAGATTAATAGACTTAAACACAAAAAAGAAATATGATTTATTAATAGCCAAGAGAAAAAAAAGAGGATGATATGAATCATTTAAATTACATTATCATCTTTAGTTATTCATGAAAAGTTTTGTTTATATACAACAAACGATGAATTTCTTTCTTCTAATCATTCAAATCGTTTAGGGTATAAAACGCGGAAGTTTGTGAACCAAACTTGATTATGTTCTAAAAATTAAAATAAAACAATGAATTTCCTTCTTACAATCCTTTTAAAAACCAAACATTTAGTGGTTTATGCGTGCGAAAAATAGACCTTGTGACAACCAGTTCCGATTCAACTGGTCTAACCGGCCGATCCGGTCCGATCTTAATGACATTGTTGCAAGATAGGATTCCCGTCTTCTAATATTATCTACATAGGTAACATGCAAATTATGTTGTGTCGGGGCGGACTCATTGGATCATGTGTTTTTGTCATGTCATTTTTATTTTGCGAAGGAGATCTGGAGGTGTGGTTGAGATTTCTCTAAGGTGCGGTTGAGATTTCTCTAAGGGCGGACTCATGTGTTTGATTTATTTGAAAATCCATGACATTCAACTTGATAAAAGTTCTACCATCAAATGTTAGTTTAAGAAATTAAAACTCACACCTTCTTATGGATTAAACCCTAGGTCGAGTTTAAAATCTATAATTTGGTCAAACTATTTTGTTGCAATAAAAATTTGGTCTAACTAGTTTGGTCAAACTACCATCATATTAATTTGGCCAAATTTAAAAAAAAACTTATCTAGTTTTAGAGTTAATTACTATTTGAGTCCCTGACGTTTGACCATTTTAACTAGTTGAGTCCCTTATGTTTAAAATCATTGCTCTGAACCCTGACTTTTTATTTTTGCATATGTTTGAGTTCAAATGGCTAATGTCGTTAGATTTTCTTGCAGAACATGTCTTGTTGCCCAACTGTCAACTTATAGCTCCATTCTTGAACACACATGCATATTGAACTAGTCCCAAATACATACCATAAAAGATTTAACTTAATGTTAAGTAGTAGTATAAAGAGTATAATCATAACATATACACATAAATTATATTTAATTTAATTTCTATGTAGTAGAATCAAAATCTGAAATAGTTTTATACGAGTTATGACTTCGAATTTTACAATCGATAAATCAATTTCATTTAACAAGTCACTTATTGTTGAACAATTGCATATGATTACTAAAATGCACATGTGCATTACACCATATTGAGAGTTTAAGAATAGATGCTAGGAGGGTGTCTTTAATTTTTTTGATAACATTTAGTCTAAGTTTTCGAGTCCAGATCAGTTTACCAGGAACTTTATGCATATTAAAAGAAGTTTTATTGAAGATTCTATATGCACACATGTAGCAATAAATAAATAATTACAATTTAGTACCAAATATAAACCCAAATTTTAATTTGTATCACAAGATCTAGAAGCAAATTATCAACCAATTTTATAAATCATCATCTTTTGGTGAAAAAAAATCAAAAAAAACATTTGTTGAATTGTACTCATGGTTGAACAAGCTCCTTCCATTTCTCAAATCCACATTAGTGGTGATAGATCTGAACACGACAATTAAGTTGCATCTTGTAACATCCACCAAATTTTTAGTATATCCATACTGAAATTCTAGACAAAGTGCACTCATTAGGACTTAGTTAATATCGAACTAGGTCAACAAACTATGTGCATCAATTATTCTATGCTAATTTCATGAAATAATGAGAGTTCAAGACTCTAAACTATGATCTATGATATAAGATCACATATAATAGGTTAAACTATGTCTAATTCTACACTAATTACTTAGTTATACACTAATCATAGTGTAATTAACTTAATTGGGTCTTATTCCATGCTAAGTAACTTAATTATACCCTAATCTTGGTATAATTAGCTAAACTATGTCTAATACTACTCTAATTTCATTAAACTTGATGTAATTACTCAAACTATGTCCATCCATATTTTATGTAAAACCATATCATATGTACATGATTTAAAAACCCTAATTCATCTATTTCATGTCATATTTATATAAAGACTTTTATATATATCATTTTATGAACATTTTCTTATATGACTATATATATATATACACTTACCTTCTATTTTATGCAACATCCACATATATATATATATATATATAAACACTTATGCAAGACTAAAATCTTACAACATTTATAAAACATCTTCATTTTTATAAAAACCCATCATTTATAAACCCTTGTACAAGAATAACCTACACAAACATCATCATTCCATTACCTTACAAAACTCACTATACACTCCACCTCTACCACTCCATATTTACGGTCCAAACACCCTCACTCAACCTCCCATTCTTTTCTTATATCTTATCCTAATGCAATCTCAAGAAACTATTTTTATATTAAACCAACCATACCATCTTTTTCATATAAATACAAGGCTAAACCATTCATTTTCACTTGCACCAATTCACCAACACTCTCCATTTTCTTTCTCTCTAAAATCTCGGCCAAAGGAGGAGGTGCAAGACCAAATCCAAAAGCCTTGAATCCTTCAAGCTTGTAAGCAATCCTTTCATCTAGTTTCTATCTTTTTTTCTTTCTTTCATTTATTCTAGATCATGATATTTTATAACTAAAAGGTTTATGGGTTTTATGATACCATATACTTGTGATAACAAGTGGTAATCTATGACTAAGGTCAAACCATAAACACACCTTCAAAGATCTAAGAACTAGTCCATGTACTTCATGTTTTTACTTTATATTTCTCTAGATCTTGAGTTTGATAACAAAAAGGTTTATGGGTGTTATGATACCATCATACTTGTGTAAACAAGTGGTAATCTATGGCTAGAGCCAAACCATAAACATACCTTCAACACTAAAAAACTAGTCCATTTAAATTCTTGTACTTACTTTATATACACTTTATTTTTCATGTTCTTTATTCTTACACTATTAAAAACTTATATGGGCATAATATGGTTTGGGTAAACATAAAAACCAAGCCTCTAAAGTCATAATGATAAAATATTAACACAAGATGTCATGTGTTGACTTGAAACCATGCATCATGTGGTGACTTTCTCACTAACATGTCAAACACTTAAAAACTTGTTAGAATTACTTTTGTTATATTATATAACATATATTTAAAAGGTTGGATGAGTTAAATAAGTTTAAAATAGTCACATGCAACTTAAATAAGAACGTACACCGTTTAAAAACCCGGTTTTTAACCCAAAAATATGACTTTAACTTCTTGACTTCTAAAAATTCCCATATTTTGGAAATAACTTCGACCTACTATAAAAAGACTCTATATTAAATTTTATGATTTTTGGAGTTAAATAGCTATGTTAATAAATTAAATCTTACGTAAACAAAGGTCGTTTTTATACTTCAAATTTTTATAAAATTCTCAAACTTTTACCAAGTGAACCGCTGGTCCTAAGGTTGTTATAAAATAATAATATTAATTTTTTGACATAACTAACCATCCTTTCAAAAATTTGCTATCTTAAATGATTTTTGGAAAAATACTAAACTACTTCAAATAAGTCTACAAAAGTTCCAGAAAGTTTCTTATATTTTATCAAGTTTACAAACCAAATTTCAAAGGGATTGGAGGTGGATAGCTATACTTTCGAAATTACAACTTATTTTGGGCATTTACGACCTAAACAAACGATAAAACGTCTTTAAACTCACATTCGTGACTCGACCAACTTTTGGAACTTTTCTTGTAAATAAATTAAGTCTATTCGAGTCATCAAACTACTATTTTATCAAGAATCACGACCATAGTATTTTTGTAAGTTTAATCAATCGAAAACCGTCGTGTAACGACTAATTTTAAGAATAACGTTCTTCAAAAATATTTGAGGGTTCAAAACCTTATAAAACTTAACACATGTACTTTTGATCATAAGGTATGAGTTTTACTAAGTTTAACCAATGAAACGTTACATCCACTCTTAAAACGGTTTGCGTAATTTCAAGAACAATTTTTTAATGATATTTCAACGCATGTGTGACTTCTACTTATTTCCATCCATCCGACCTCTCTATTAAACCCTAACAAGAGTTTGACATATTTTCTAAACCTCGTTACCATTACTATTCGATTTCATCTCAACTTCTAAACTTATAATATTTGACGGTTAACGCCGTGAATTCAATCGCTTTTCTATATAACTTCCAAGAAACCAAGAACTATTACTTATATTTGGACGACGTGATGTCTTAGTCCAACTTAACTTAGAATGAAGTCCATATAACTCATAGAGTCCCACCATTGTAGGACCCGAGTAGGACAATCTCTCTACCACAAGAAACTACATTTCCGCATCACTACGTGAGTTTTCGTGGCCTCTTTTTCCTTACTTTTTAGGGGAAAAATATGCTTACTATGCTTTTATACTTACTCATTGTATTTTTGTACTTGCTCGTTATACTTAAAAATCTTCACACTTTACTTTACGTATTTAGTAATACGTGAGTCTTCGTAGCCCCTTTTTCTCTTAAACTTTTGGTGGGGGGAAATATGCTCTAACTATTTTCACTATTTACTATATTGATTATCCGCTTGTCCATTTGACTATATAACTTGAGTTGAACAAGAATTATTATCACTTCTCAAGTCCCCTTTTCCAGAAACGCAAATATTGATAGATCTAGACTGACGCGTTTAAAACAGCAGAAAACGTGATGAATGTTTATTTCCGATTCTAGAAACAATAATTAATGCTCCGTGATAAGGCATTAAGCAGGGGCAATCATACTAGGTCATCAGGTTTAGTTACGGGCTCAATGTTTATATTATCTTGTTCATATGCACATTTTGTCAATATATTATGACAACCTTTCATGTGCTATTGATATTCAACTATTTACTCGCTTACTCTATACTTAAACCTACGAACTCACCAGCTTTATAGCTGACCTTTTAAGCATATTTTTCAGGTAACAATTGTTTAGCATACGAGCAAACAGGATATGAAGTACTATAGAAGATTTAGAGGAGATTGCTTTTGGATAGTTAATATACATTTATAAATCTTCAAAATGTACTTAGAACTAAGTTTATGTAATATTTTGGAAATGAATACAAATAGTATTTCTCTTGTAAACAATGTGTTCATGATTTCCAAACAACTGTCTCAACCCGTGTTTCCACCTTAGACGGGGTGTGACACGTCTCTTACTCCACTGCACTCACAAAGACACATCTCCATTGTTGCAAATGCATTCAAGAAAAAGAAATATTACTAGATAATGGAAAAGAATTACTTCAAATTCATAATTTTTTTTATAATTCATCTAGAAAAATGAAATATTACTAGCATTTACCTCATAAAATAGTTGGTTAAACCTAAAACAGAGAGTTAAGGATGGCGAATGGTCTTGAACGTTGAGGCACGGTGGGTGGCGGTTATGGTTCTTGAACACAACCCGGTTGTGCCGGGGGTCAGTTGATAGTTATGGTTCTCTAACACGAAGGTTTGTCTCGAACATACAATGGGTGGCAATAGTTATTGGCATCAAGGACGGAGATGGAGGTGTTTGTGCGGGAGACCGTTGTTAGGGTCGTTATCTCCAGACGAGAACTTTTTTAGGGAAGATCGATCACTATCATGTGCCTCCTTTGAAGAGATATCAAAAATTGCAAACCTCCTTTGAATGCTTGGATTGTTACGGTGGCACAATGAAAAAAGAAGGAGAAGACAGAGGAATAAAGGTCGATTGGCATTCTTTGTCTGCGTCTTTTGCTTCCGATGGGTTTTTTTGAGAAAAATTATGGTGGAAGGTTGGAGATACAGAAGAAGTGGAGGGAGTGGGCTATGTTAAATACCAATAATACCCTTTCTTTATTTATTTGTTTAGTACTACAAATAATGCTTTATGTACAATAACTTAAGCGGTTCTCAAGGTTCTTGACAAAATCATGGTTCTTAAAAGAATGCCCCTTTATATATATATATATATATATATATATATATATATATATATATATATATATATTCCAACACTCCTAATTTCTAGCTCATTCAGTAACCCAAATCTAGAGAGAGAGAAGACATCGGGAGAGAGAGAGAGAGTGGGGCGGCCGGCCACCCCAATGACGATGGCAGCGGCGTCTGGTGACGGGGTGACAAAAGTCGTTCTGGCCGGAACCCTAATTTCCTTTCGTCGGTGTTGGAATCGAAGTGGGTTTGTTAGAAACGGAATATTTGAGGCGATTGAGGGTGGATTTGATGTGGGTGAGATGTTTTAGATGACGGAGGGTTTTGGATCTCCGTACGAGGTAGGCTCTGAAGTGGGTTTGGATGGTATAGGCGGCCACGTCACATAGGGGGGATGATGGTGGGGAGTTTTTACGGCGGTAAAAGGAGGATTCCAGGGCGGCGATGCAGTAGATAAGGGATGACACGGTGGTGGTGGTGGTGGAAATCTAAACGACTCAGGAGTGTTTTGATTTGGGTATAGAAATAAAACCCAGATGAATTACGGTTCTTCGATTTGGCTTTCGAATCCAAAAAGCGTCCACTGTGATTTCGATTTTGTATATGGTTTTTTATTTGCTTCATCGATTTGGTAATTGAAATTGAACCTCCGCTGTAATTTTGGTTCTTGTTGGTTTTATCATCTGTTCTTAATGATTTGATTTGATTTTATGAGGTATTTGTGAGTCATTTAGGTAATTTTTTTTAATTTCGAAATCAGAATATGAAAACCAATAAGAAATCATGTTTCCATCTTCTTGATTTCATAACAACCATGTTGTTCCTATGTGATGAAGAGAAAACATGGTTTATGTAAATGGAATTGAAGTTGCACAACCGGAGGAGAAAAGAAGTGGTGGTGGTGGTGGGGAGAAGAGAGGGAGTAGAATATATAATGTATTTTAACCATTTAAGTCCTTGAGGGTATTTTGGTCATTTCAGAAGAAAGTTAACTGCTAAATCTAACGACGTTAGCCATTTTGTAATATCCGTACTTTCCACATCATCGTTTATTTACATTTTGTACCCTTGTACTTTCATTTTTAAATTCATTGTAACCCGAGACTTATGATCAATGAATTTATTGGATTTATTCAATTACATATTTACAACATACATTACATTTATACATATGAAAGACAACATCATACGTGCAATATTACAAACACGCGTTTCACTTTTTTTTTTACATTTATATTCTCGTTTCACGTCCATACACGCTCGGGTTATTATTATTATTAGTAGTAGTAGTATTATTATCATTATTATCATTTGTACTATTATTATTATTATTTTATTTTTTTTCTTTTTAAAAAAAGAATCACCTCCCTTTAAACCCCCAACTCCCAACTAACTCATTTAATACTCCAAACCCTAATCCACACTTATAAATACCCACTCCCTTTCACTCCTCCACCCTTACACCCTCCAAATTCTCTCACAAATCTCTCCAAGTGCTCCATTTCTTCCAAGATTTTTTGACAGAATTTTATAAGGTAAAAACCTTATTTTTCTTCAAGTTTCTTCCTTTTTTTTTCTTAACAATTCTTCCTTCACCCTCTTGGATAAACCTCTAGGATCTTATCATTTGTTTACCTTGGTAAACATCTAAGATAAGTCACCATTTGAGGTCCAAGTTGTGGTCTTTCAACTAACATTTCTTCTTCTTCATGTTCTTGTTTGGATATTTTACATCTAGTTGTGGTAAAACCAAACCAAGCTTCCATCAAAATTCTATGATGGAAGCCCTGTGCTAAGGTATTTGGATGAAGTAGATGAACATAGGTTCATCTACCATAAGACATCCAATAGCCACAAGGTGTTCAAATCCTATACATAAATATTATAAATAAATCTAACAAGGTTTGTGGATTTCCCAACCTTTCTCTTGGCCATTTCAAGTGGTATATTACTAACTATACTAACCTTCGACCATCCGAATTCCTAACTAAGTTAGGGGTTTGTGTTTCGGTCCGCCGTCGGCGATGCATGACCAACTTGATACTATTATACATATATATTATTTATTATTTCTTCTCCACCGAACTTATGCCTACGTTACCTTTTAGGTTAACCGGCATTCCTGACTCTTCACCTTCCCGTTCATCCTTTCGTTACCACGCCAAACCGTGAGTTTCATACTTGCCCCTTTTACATTTTTGCACTTTGGGACTTGAAAACATGTACATATTCAAAACCCATACACTATAAGATTCACACTTTATTCAAACACAATTCATTAACATGCTCATGTGACAACAACTTGACTACATGCTTAAATACAACTTGTTAATACAATAGTTCATTAATTCTTGCAAAACCGCACTTAACAAGTGTAGCGCTATAGGATTGACACCCGTCGGCTTTTCGTTACCTTTATGGAGCTCTCGATCTTGTTATGTTATTTTTTTTCGACTAGTATTCTTTGGATGCTAGGTATGCTATGTCAACAATAGGTTTGAACTATATCATTACAAATTGTATGAACATTAATAAAGTATGTCTATGCATGTGAATTGTTGCTTTAAACATGATTATTATATGTATGAAACTTGTATGAACTCACCAACTTTCTTGTTGATCAAATATTATTTTACATGTTTTCAGGAGATGTTTGATGCTACCATGGAAACGGAATCTAGGGATTTTGCCTTAGATGTCAAATTTAAATATTTTTGTCTTTTGTTTATCAATGTATTTCCTTTAATTGAAACAATTGTATTTGAAATTCTTAGTTTAATGAAATCGGTTAAATTTATATTTCAACAATAGTGCCACGATGCCTTTGAACAATCCTACACGTCACGTTCGGTGATTCCGCCGCCGAATGGGTTGTGACAGATTGGTATCAGAGCCGTGGTTATAGGGAATTAGGAAAATTGCTTATTTGACTTAGCCTATAACATAGGACCCGTTTTAGACCATTCCTTATGACTCTTAATACGCTTGTTCTACCACCTTTGCTTCTTACTTATTCTTTGGACTAAATACACCGTCATGGATTTCAAGACATCAAGACACTCATATTTCACCATAGAAACGAACTCACCAAAAGAGGGTAATTCCTCATTCGGTGATAAGTTTCACTCCGCCTAAGACTTAGGAATTTACCATCAAGTTAGATGTGAAAACCTCACCTTGACGGTAAAAGAATTCCACTCACAAACGCTCTTGGGAAACCTTACCGTTAAAGTTAGGAGTGATTTCCTATCTCAAACGGTTAAGGCACCAACCCTATACAAAACGGAACGACACCACCAAACTAGGAGTGAAATCCACAATTTGGTGATTAGTTCCACTCTTAAAATTTTCAATCTCGCCAAAGTCTCGGCTTTGCTATTGACTAGGGACACGTAGTAACCGGAAGGGTAAAATACCGTTAACCGAATTACCGGCTAGAGTATTTTATCTATTAGGCCAAAACGTGTTTCCCGAACTCAATAGAAGGTTTGACCACTTGGGTTAGTCGACGTTTTCGTTAGTTCAAGAGCCGAGCTAACGAGACACTCCAACTTTTTACAAACAAGCCTCTCTTTTATATATAAACTATTTTCACTACTATTATTATACTAACTCGGTTCGATCTCGTGGACGCTCGCTTTTCGCTACTCGCCTTACTAACTTCAAAACGCTAATACATTCGAGAACCAATTAAATTTATGCTCTTTCATCGTCACATGTTTGTTATATACACTATTTCCATACATGATTCACATGACCAAACGTGTTATTACATGAAATTACTTGATTACTTGTGCCATACGTGAAATTTACATACTCATATGACAACAATTTTTATGCAAAACCATTGATCTAAGTCTCACAACCCCCTTTTGTAGATGTCTTCATCTCGCCACTCTGCTACCGCCAGGAACAACAAGAGGGACAAGCGTTTGGCCTCACTCGTGGCCAAGCAAATGGCCCAAGTCATCCCTGGCCTCATCCAGAACCTCACCCCCAACGGATCGGTCGAATCCAACACCGAAACTCCCAACTCCCACGCCCAACACTACCGAACCTTCCTTGCTTGTCGTCCCGAATCTTTCACGGGACTCGAAGGTGCAACCAAGCTCCTTAGCTGGTTTGCGAGCATGGAAAACACCTTCTCGGTAAGTGAGACCCCGGACCACCTCCGGACTCGCTACGCCGCTAGCCTCTTCAAAGAGCAAGCTCTCGCTTGGTGGGATAGCGAGAAGGAGCTCGACGAGGAGATCGTCACCCTGTCTTGGAAGGAACTCAAAGCATTTATGCGCGAGGAGTACTGCCCTCCCCACGAGTTGCAAGCACTCGAGGAGGAGTTTTCACCCTCAAACAGGACATCGGTGACAATGCTGCCTACAACCTCCGCTTCCAACAACTCTCCATCCTTGCGCCTCGCCAAGTTGACACCATAGAGCGATCCGTGGCCATGTACATACAAGGCCTCCCGTCCGTCATCAAGGACACGGTCGCCGCCGCCGAACCCACCAACCTCGCCAAGGCCATGCGCCTTGCGGCCGCTTTCTCCCGAAACCGTGTTCAGGATGGTACTTTAACCATTCGGGGCACCAAGAAGCACGCCACCCAAGCGACCGTTGAGCCCACCGAACCCAAAGTCACCGAACCAAAACCCGCCAAAACCCCTACTCACCAAAACAACAAAAAGCGCAAGTCCCAAGCCCGGAACTATGCGGTTGTCACCCCCGTTAACCAAGTGCCGATGAACCAAGACCCGACACCCCAAAAGAAACCGTATGGTGGATCTTACCCATTATGAAACACTTGCCAATACCACCACCCAAACAACCTCCCATTCCGAAAATGCACCTCGTGTGGCAAATTCGGACACCTTGCCAACCTATGCCGCAACCCACAACAACCCCATAACACCCAAGCTCCCCCACCAAACCGAAACCCACCGGCCACCACAAATGGTCGGGCTTGCTACCGTTGTGGTGATCCAAACCACATGAGCCCACAATGCCCACAAAACCAAAACCAACACCACCACAACAACAACCCCACCAACAACAACAACCGCAACCAACCACCCAACCAAAACCAACCCACAAACCCAAGAGGCCGTGCTTACAACATCAATGCGGCGCAGGCACAAACTGATAACGACGTGGTGAACGGTATGTTTCCTATCAATGGTCGGTATGCTTCTGTTTTATTTGATACCGGTGCGGATAAAAGTTTCGTATCGCTAGAATTTGAACTTATGTTAGCTAAGACCCGATCTAAGTTAGAGAACTCCTTCACTGTCGAAATCGCGGACGGAAAATCCACCTTTTGTGACACGATTATCCTCGATTGTACTCTCGACCTTAATGGTCATCCCTTCTCGATCGATCTCATACCCATGCAATTGGGGAGTTTTGATGTCATAGTAGGCATGGATTGGCTTGCCAAGAACCATGCCGAAGTCGTTTGCTTTGAGAAATTCATCCGTATTCCCCTTCCATCCGGTCAAGTTTTGCAAATCCATGGCGAAAGGCCATCCGGTGGACTCAAACTCATGTCCTGCACCAAAGCCCAAAAATATTTACTAAAGAACTACGTGGCCTTTTTGGCCCAAGTAGTGAAAAAGAAAGAAAAGGGCAAAGGTGTAAAAGACATTCCCATCATTTGCGATTTCCCCGAAGTCTTTCTCGAGGACCTACCCGGTCTTCCTCCATCCCGTGAGGTCGAATTCCGAATTGATCTCATGTCCGGTATGACTCCGATTGCCAAAGCTCCTTACCGCCTTGCACCCTCCGAGATGCAAGAACTTGCTGGTCAACTTCAAGAGTTAGCCGACAAGGGTTTCATTCGTCCGAGTTCATCCCCGTGGGGCGCTCCCGTTTTATTCGTTAAAAAGAAAGACGGATCGTTCATGTGCATCGATTATCGTGAGCTTAACAAACTCACTATCAAGAATCGATATCCTTTGCCTCGCATCGACGATCTTTTCGACCAACTCCAAGGTGCGTCTTTTTTTTCCAATATCGATCTCCGTTCGGGATATCATCAACTTCGTGTTCATGAGGACGACATTCCCAAAACCGTATTTCGAACCCGATATGGACACTACGAATTTATGGTGATGCCTTTCGGGCTAACCAATGCACCCGCGGTTTTCATGGATCTCATGAACCGAGTGTGCAAACCGTATTTGGACAAATGCGTAATCGTCTTCATTGATGACATTCTCATCTATTCCAAATCCCGATCCGCCCACGAGGAATACCTTCGCTTAATATTGGAGTTACTAAGAAAAGAACAACTTTACGCCAAATTCTCCAAGTGTGAATTTTGGCTTAAGGAAGTCCAATTTTTGGGACACATTATTAGTGATAAGGGTATCCATGTGGATCCAGCCAAAATCGAAGCAGTCAAGAACTGGATTGCTCCGAAATCTGCTACCGAAGTCCGCTCATTCCTTGGTCTTGCGGGCTATTACCGTCGTTTCATCGCCAACTTTTCCAAGATCTCCGTTCCTCTCACCGCATTAACTCAAAAAGGGAAACCCTACGAGTGGGGCCCTAATGAAGAGGAAGCTTTCCAAACACTTAAGGATAAGCTTTGCAATGCTCCGATCCTTACTCTTCCCGACGGAAACGATGACTTCGTGGTGTATTGCGACGTCTCTAACATTGGTCTCGGTTGTGTTCTCATGCAACGAGGCAAGGTCATCGCTTACGCATCCCGTCAACTCAAGATCCATGAGAAGAATTACATGACTCATGATCTTGAACTCACCGCCGTCGTCTTTGCTCTCAAGCTTTGGAGACACTACCTTTACGGTACCAAATGCGTGGTCTTCACAGATCACAAGAGTCTCCAACATCTTCATAACCAAAAGGATCTAAACATGCGCCAACGCCGAGGGATTGAAACAATCAAAGATTACGAATGCGAAATTCGCTACCATCCCGGTAAAGCGAACGGCGTTGCCGATGCCCTCAGCCGAAAGCACCATGTGAAGTTCCTTTGTGCTCGTATGCAACCCGACATCCATGTCCGTATTTGTGAAGCCCAACATCTTTCGGTCACCGAAGGCGACATGTACAACAAAATGTCTTGTGGTGCCGAACTCCAACTCGAGACCAAACCTAACGGTTTACTTTATTTCATGAATCGTGTTTGGGTTCCCAATCGTTCCGATCTTCGTTCTTCCATCATGCATGAGGCTCACAAGTCTCGGTATTCAGTCCACCCTGGTATAGACAAAATGTACAGGGATCTGCGTTCTATCTACTGGTGGCCCGGTATGAAAAAGGATATTGCGCTCTATGTGTCAAAGTGTAATACTTGCGCTAGAGTGAAAGCCGAGCACCAACGTCCATCCGGTTTGCTCGTGCAACCGGAGATTCCAGTTTGGAAATGGGAGAGCATTGCTATGGATTTCATTACCAAACTCCCATTGACATCCTCTCGTCATGATTCCGTTTGGGTTATCATCGATCGTCTCACCAAATCTGCTCACTTCATTCCCATCTGCGAGAGCTACCCCGTTGCAAGGCTAGCTCAAATCTACATCGCGGAAATCATTAGTCGTCATGGTGTTCCTTTGGACATCATATCCGATCGTGACAGTCGTTTCACCTCCCGTTTTTGGGAATCCTTCAATGAAGCCATGAGTACTCAACTCAATCTTAGTACGGCTTACCACCCTCAGACGGATGGTCAGACTGAACGTACTATCCAAACTCTCGAGGATATGCTTCGATCGTGTGTCATTGATTTCGGTGGTAATTGGGACGTGCACTTGCCTTTGATCGAGTTCTCTTACAACAATAGTTACCATACCAGCATCGGCATGGCTCCATTTGAGGCACTTTATGGTCGAAAATGTCGGTCACCCGTTTGTTGGACCGAGATCGGCGAAACACAAATTACCGGACCCGAGTTAATCCAAGAGACCACAGACAAGATCCTCAAAATTCACGACAACCTACGTACCGCTCGGAGTCGACAAAAGAGTTACGCCGACCGAAAGCGCTACACGGTTACTCTCGAAGTTGGAGATTTCGTTTTCCTTAAGGTTTCACCTTGGAAAGGAGTCTTTCGCTTCGGGAAGCGAGGAAAACTATCCCCACGTTATGTTGGTCCTTTCAAGATTTTCGAGAAAGTCGGTTCTGTTGCATACAAACTTGATCTCCCTACCGAGCTTAGCAACATCCACCCCACCTTTCACGTCTCTAACTTGAGAAAGTGCTTATCAAATGAAGATCTCCAAGTTCCACTTGAAGACGTTCAGATCGACCCAACAATGCACTTTGTCGAGAAACCTGTTGAGATAATGGATCGTGAAGTCAAACAACTCAAGCGTAGTCGTATTCCAATCATTAAGGTACGTTGGGAAGGAAAACGTGGTGCAGAATTCACTTGGGAACGTGAAGACCAAATGAAAGCCAAGTACCCGCATCTTTTTTCAGAGTCTTCCTCATGAAAGAAATTTCGGGACGAAATTTTCTAAAGTCGGGGAGACTGTAATATCCGTACTTTCCACATCATCGTTTATTTACATTTTGTACCCTTGTACTTTCATTTTTAAATCCATTGTAACCTGAGACTTATGATCAATGAATTTATTGGATTTATTCAATTACATATTTACAACATACATTACATTTATACATATGCAAGACAACATCATACGTGCAATATTATAAAATTATATATTACAAACACGCGTTTCACTTTTTTTTTTTACATTTATATTCTCGTTTCACGTCCATACACGCTCGGGTTATTATTATTATTAGTAGTAGTAGTATTATTATCATTATTATCATTTGTACTATTATTATTATTATTATTTTATTTTTTTCTTTTTAAAAAAAGAATCACCTCCCTTTCAACCACCAACTCCCAACTAACTCATTTAATACACCAAACCCTAATCCACACTTATAAATACCCACTCCCTTTCACTCCTCCACCCTTACACCCTCCAAATTCTCTCACAAATCTCTCCAAGTGCTCCATTTCTTCCAAGATTTTTTGACAGAATTTTATAAGGTAAAAACCTTATTTTTCTTCAAGTTTCTTTCTTTTTTTTTTCTTAACAATTCTTCCTTCACCCTCTTGGATAAACCTCTAGGATCTTATCATTTGTTTACCTTGGTAAACATCTAAGATAAGTCACCATTTGAGGTCCAAGTTGTGGTCTTTCAACTAACATTTCTTCTTCTTCATGTTCTTGTTTGGATATTTTACATCTAGTTGTGGTAAAACCAAACCAAGCTTCCATCAAAATTCTATGATGGAAGCCTTGTGCTAAGGTATTTGGATGAAGTAGATGAACATAGGTTCATCTACCATAAGACATCCAATAGCCACAAGGTGTTCAAATCCTATACATAAATATTATAAATAAATCTAACAAGGTTTGTGGATTTCCCAACCTTTCTCTTGGCCACTTCAAGTGGTATATTACTAACTATACTAACCTTTGACCATCCGAATTCCTAACTAAGTTAGGGGTTTGTGTTTCGGTCCGCCGTCGGCGATGCATGACCAACTTGATACTATTATACATATATATTATTTATTATTTCTTCTCCACCGAACTTATGCCTACGTTACCTTTTAGGTTAACCGGCATTCCCGACTCTTCACCTTCCCGTTCATCCTTTCGTTACCACGCCAAACCGTGAGTTTCATACTTGCCCCTTTTACATTTTTGCACTTTGGGACTTGAAAACATGTACATATTCAAAACCCATACACTACAAGATTCACACTTTATTCAAACACAATTCATTAACATGCTCATGTGACAACAACTTGACTACATGCTTAAATACAACTTGTTAATACAATAGTTCATTAATTCTTGCAAAACCGCACTTAACAAGTGTAGCGCTATAGGATTGACACCCGTCGGCTTTTCGTTACCTTTATGGAGCCCCCGATCTTGTTATGTTATTTTTTTCGACTAGTATTCTTTGGATGCTAGGTATGCTATGTCAACAATAGGTTTGAACTATATCATTACAAATTGTATGAACATTAGTAAAGTATGTCTATGCATGTGAATTGTTGCTTTAAACATGATTATTATATGTATGAAACTTGTATGAACTCACAAACTTTCTTGTTGATCAAATATTATTTTACATGTTTTCAGGAGATGTTTGATGCTACCATGGAATCGGAATTTAGGGACTTTGCCTTAGATGTCAAATTTAAATATTTTTGTCTTTTGTTTATCAATGTATTTCCTTTAATTGAAACAATTGTATTTGAAATTCTTAGTTTAATGAAATCGGTTAAATTTATATTTCAACAATAGTGCCACGATGCCTTTGAACAATCCTACACGTCACGTTCGGTGATTCCGCCGCCGAATGGGTTGTGACACATTTGGACTCAAACAGATGCAAAAATGAAAAGTCAGGGTTCAGAGCGATGATTTTAAACATAAGGGACTAAACTAGTTAAAATGGTCAAACGTCAGGACTCAAATAGTAATTAACTCCTAGTTTTAATCTTATGCCACTTTTGGGGCAAAATGGTAATGATTGAAAGTTTAGGGTATAAAACGCCACTTTTAAACAACAGCCACTTTCCACCACTCGTAAACCCTAAATAAACATCAACAACACACTTCCCCTAAACCCTAACTCAATCGGAGCAGCAGCCAACAATGGGTGGAAAGGCCAAGGGAAAGCATCGTTTGGACAAGTTTTACCACTTAGCCAAAGAGCATGGCTACCGTTCTCGTGCCGTCTGGAAACTCATCCAACTCGATTCCAAATTCAATTTCCTCCGATCGTCTCACGCCGTCCTCGATCTCTGCGCCGCCCCTGGCGGTTGGATGCAAGCCGCCGTTGAACGCGTGCCTGTCGGAAGCCTAGTAATCGGCGTCGATCTGGACCCTATCCGCCCCATCCGTGGCGCCATCGCCGTCCAAGAAGACATCACCACACCTAAATGTAGGGCTACGGTTAAGAGATTGATGTCTGAGAACGGAGTCAAGGCGTTTGATCTGGTGTTGCACGACGGATCTCCTAACGTCGGTGGCGCGTGGGATCAGGAGGCTACGAGTCAGAATTCGTTGGTTATTGATTCCGTTAAGCTTGCTTCGGAATTGTTGGCTCCGAAAGGCGCATTTATCACCAAAGTATTATCTCTTATTTAACATGAAAATTTTGTTTATAAATTTGTTATATTATCTCTTATTTAACATGAAAATTTTGTTTATATATTTGTTATCACCAAAGTATTATCTCTTATTTAACCTGAAAATTTTGTTTATTGAAACTTGAAAGTGTGATTTGATTGATGATATTTGATAATATTTGTTATCTATGATAGGTATTTAGGTCTCGGGATTACAATGCTGTTCTTTATTGTCTTAGACAGGTATTGGATTAATGGATTGTTTTTTGACTGTAATTGAATGGATGCGGCTTTTAACTTTGGAATTTGTTGGCAGTTGTTTGAAAAGGTGGAGGTTGATAAACCGGCTGCTAGTCGTTCGACATCTGCTGAGATTTTTATTGTGTGTATGAAATATAAGGCTCCTGCTAAGATTGATCCTCGCCTTTTCGATGTTAGGCATCTGTTTCAGGGAGGCAAAGAACCTGCAAAGGTAAATATTATTCAAGTTATAGTGTTAGATAATAATTAGGGGTGTTCACGGACTGGTTTGCTCGGTTTTAACAAAAAAATATGGGCTTAACCATATTTTTCTTTAAAATTGTTGGTTTGTATTAAATTTTTCAAAGAGATAAAAGAATATAATACATATACATAGCTTCATATGTCGAGATTAAAAGATAAATAAATAAAAAGGTTAAGTGGCCGGTATGGTTTACATGGCCGGTTCCATGTTTCAAACTGTCGGCCGGACCGTTGAACAGCCATAGCCAAACCGTGAACCGAACCGTTTGTATCTCAAATTGGTTGAACTGGTCTTCAACAGTTTATGAACATCCCTGATAGATATCTTTTCTTCTATGATTGCCTTATTGTAATATAAAAACTGAAGAACTCTGATTTTGTGTGAACTTACAATTCAGGTAGTGAATGTACTTGAAACAACAAAACAGAAGAGACATCGTGATGGGTACGTCGTCTTTATATGTGCTAGTTATTTTAGATATTTTTCATCTATGTGCTCCCTTTGTGACAATGAATGCGCTTTTATCTCATGAAGAAGTGTGTGAGTTGTGAGAATGAAAGTTTATTTGTTTCCAGTCGTATGCGAGATAGAAAACGAGAGGTTTTAGTTGTTGGCTTGTTGCTAACTACTTTAATGTATCAGGTATGAAGACGGTGATACGACTTTGAGGAAAACTTGTTCAGCTACAGACTTTATTTGGTCAAGTGCTCCTCTTGATGTTCTTGGTACTGTTACATCTATAACCTTCAGAGATGACGCTTGTCTGCCTATCAAGAATCATGCATTGACTACAGAGGAGGTAATTCTATGATTTTTTTCGTTTTTGTTTTTTTATCAGTATGATTATTATTGTTTCATTTGTTATTTTCCTAGAAAGTACCTGTGACAATTTCAACTTCTTGTTTTTACCAGGTTAAAGCGCTATGCGACGACTTGCGCGTTTTAGGGAAGCAAGACTTCAAGCATCTGCTGAAGTATGGAGGACCTCACCTTTTCTTTCTTTTTTTGGCTGCAGACACACACACACACACACATATATATATATATATATATATATATATATATATATATATCTAGAGTACATTAATATCCTTTTTGACTTCTGTTTCATGATTCTGAAACCTTTTTTGTTATTTTAATTTGCCATATTTAGGTGGCGTATTCTTATTAGAAAGGCACTTTCTCCAGAAAAGGAAACACCTAAACCCGCAGATGTTGAACCCGAGAGCAAGGCTGATGAAGACGAGGACGGTGATGAAGATGGACTGAAAGAAATGGAAGAACTAACAAATGCCATGCTGAGGAAGAAAAAGCAAGCAAAAAAGATAATTGCAAAACGACGAGCTAAGGTTTGTTCTAGTTTTATTATTTTCCATCTTAATTATAGGTCCTTTTACTCGTTTTTCTTGTCTGTTAACATATACATATATGCATATATATAATTGATTAATTTAGTTCACTTGTAAAACATGTTTAAATATTTTATATCCGTTTTATTGGGGGATCCCCTAATGTAGGCAATATGTTGCATCACTTGTGGTTGTCGATGCTTAAAGTGACATTTTTTATTGCAAAGATTTATATTAAGCTTCTCTAGTTATTATCAGGATCATTAAGTATGTTCTTGGCTGGCACTTTAGATTAATATTTTACGCTTCCATCTCACTTGAATATGCAGGATAAATCAAGGAAAGCAACCGGGATGCAGAGTGATGTAATGGAAGATGGATATACTGATTATGAGTTGTTCTCTTTATCGTCTATCAAGGTGAGATTAATTTTTTCATATTAGAAAGCAGTTCAATGATTTTTTAAAAATATTTTTTTAACACATTCCATTGTCATTCAGGGAAAGAAAGATCTGGTAGCTGTTGATAACACCGAAGACGATGGTGCAAATAACGAAGTAATGGACAGTGATAATGAGGGAGCCCAAGTTGAATCTGAAGATGAGTCATTTAGTGACATGGACTCTGATGAAGAACGTCGAAGGTGAGGGAATGTCATTTTTTTTATTTGGATTAAAAGATATTAATGATTCTTAAACTTGGGTAGTCATATGAGTAAATGCCACATTTTGTTTCTAGATATGATGAGAAAATGGAGCTGTTAATGGAAGAAGCTTACGAACAGTATGTAGCCAAGAAAGAAGGTAGTACGAAGCTGAGAAAACGAATGAAGCAAAAGCACTCTGAGGATGGTGAACTTCTTGAGGTTCGGGTTATTTGCTCTTTTTCTTGTCTTATCTCAAGATTTTTTTTCTTTCTATATTTGTCTTTCTTGTAGAGTTGGCAACATGGGTGGGTCTTCTAATGCGTTGAAACATGCAACTTTTTAGTGGTTCAAATTGTCCCGACCCAAAATGACCCATTAACACACTTTTTTAAATAAAACAATCTAGGATGTTTATGTGTTTTTAGTACATTTGGGTGACTTTCAACCTGTTCCCATTTAACACATTTGATTCATTAGTGGACCGGTGACAGAATATAGCACAAATTGACCGTTTGACTAACAAATGGGCTGTTGTTACCTGTTGCTTTGTTTTATTTTTGTGACAAAAGGTTGACTTGTACTTGTTTGGTCATGTTAGGGTGGTGGTGATGATGATGGTGATGCTTTTCATATGGATGAAGACTCTGACAATGATCAAGAATCCAATCCTCTAATGGTACCACTTAATGATGACGAGCCTACTAAGGAAGAAATTACTGCAAATTGGTTCAGCCAAGATGTCTTTGACGATGATGGACAAGAAAATACAAAAATGGACTCTGAAGATGAAATGCAAGTGGATAAAAAACCCGATGATCAACTCATGATTCCAAAGAAGCCGTCATCAAAAACCAAACCACAAAAACCTCAATCCTCTCAACCTGCTGCTACTGAAGATTTTGAGGTGGTCCCCGCCCCAGAGACAGATTCGAGCGATGACTCATCATCAGACGACTCAGATGATGACGTGGAAACAAAAGCGGAAATCTTGGCTTGTGCAAAGAAAATGCTAAGGAAAAAGCAGAGAGAACAGATGCTTGATGACGCATACAACAAGTACATGTTCCATGATGATGAGGGATTACCAAAATGGTTTGTAGATGAAGAAAAGAAACACATGCAGCCCATTAAGCCCATAACGAAAGAAGAGGTTAACGCAATGAAAGCCCAGTTCAAAGAGATAAATGCCCGGCCTGCCAAGAAGGTGGCCCAAGCAAAGGCCCGAAAGAAGCGGGTTGCAATGAGGAAGATGGAGAAGGTTAGAAAGAAGGCAAACAGTATTGCTGATCAAGAGGATATAAACGATCGGTCCAAGATGAAGATGATCAATACGCTTTATAAGAAGGCGACCCCGCAGAGGCCGAAGAAAGAGTTGGTGGTAGCAAAGAAAGGAGTGCAAGTGAAGGCTGGCAAAGGGAAAGTGCTTGTTGATAGGAGGATGAAAAAGGATGCAAGGAAGCATGGGATGAAGAAGGATAAGGAGAAAGGGAAAAACAAAGGTGGAAAGGGACAGAAAGGTAAAGGATCCAAGGGTAGAATGGGGAAAACTGAAGGGCCCAAGGGTAAAATGGGAAGAAAGTGAAGTTGCAGCAGTTTTGAGATGGTTTTTTTGAGTTGTAAAAGAAATTTTTGTTTTAATGATATAATCATATGCTCTTTCTTTTATAAAAACACCTACTAAATTAAAAAAATTGGTTTTATTTTTTTCTGACTAGACCTTTACGAAAGTATGATCTTTTGATACTTTGAGTGCTTTATGATTCTGACTTGATGCAGAGTATACTATAAATATATAATTACCACTTATATTACATGTTATGGTACATTTTAATGTCACATGTATGCACTATGAACTATTCTTTGTATTAGTTGAGGTAAAGTTGAGCCAATTTTGAAGTCATATCATTTGGTTTTTGCCTATGGAGAAGTGTTTGAGGGTGGACCTTGGAGTAACCGGTAAAGTTGTTGTTTTGTGACCTTAAGGTCATGGGTTGAAGTCGTGGAAATAATCTCTTGCACAAAGTGTAAGGTATAGCTGCGTACATTAGATCGCAAAGCTATCCGCCCCCTCCTTGTTCCCTGTGTAAATGCTGGAGCTAAGTCAAGCACCGTGTTCGCTCTATTGACGAGGTGGTTACCGAAGAATCTCGTGATGAAAAGGGAAAGAAGTGTTTTTATTTATAAACTCTTTTATTTTTCATTTGTTTATAGTTAAAAAGGGTAAAACGGTTAGACTTGTAAAGTTAATCGACCGGTGACCAGTTTTATAAGTTTTAAAATTTAGGACGCTCTATGTAATTTTAAAATGTTAGGAAAGAAATCATAATTTGATTTTACTAACAAAAGCCAAACTTAAAAGTGGTGAAGCCTAATTTACAAGCCATCAATGCATGAGTCTTTTAACTCTTTTTTAATTTAATTGATTTTTCTTCATCTTTTTAATTTTTTTTTTATTTTTATATGATTTATTTTATTAATTAATATTATTTCTTTTATTTTTATGTTTCTAAAACGTTAATTTCTTTCATGGGTTAACGCGCTACAACGCGTAAAGGTTTCGCTTTTTCATATAAAGTTTCGAAGACGTTATTTTTTTACGCGGTTTAACACGTCGTAATGCGTGGGTTTTAATGTCACACCCCCAAAATCCACTAACGGATTTTTACCGTTAGAAGCGTGACAAACCAGGATCTCACTCATTAGTTACATCAAACGACACTATATGGGACTTAAAATGTCATGACATAAAAGTTCAGAGTTAATGCGGAAGCATTTAAACAAGAAAGTAAATGCGCAAAACAACGCGCCAAAATTTAGTTTAATAAAAGTAAGTGAATTGATTTAACGGTTTGCATATGAGTGACATGATAGTAGGACTCCATGTATGTACTAGTTGTGCAACCTGTGCCTTAGCGACCTGAGAAAACATGTACGAAAAGTGTCAACACGAGGTTGATGAGTTCACAGGTTTCAAGTTTGCAATAAGAGAGTGTTTGCCAGATTATGTACATTCAATATGCATATCTATATGTAGCTAGCCTATGTTCATGTCTTGCTAAAACGTTCGTAACCGAAGCTGACATGTGTTTGTTTGTTTGCCTCCAGCCAGGTCTATCAACTCTGACTAATGTGAGTAGGCTAATATTTCACCCGTTTGACCTCCAATCGAGTTAGCGCGACTAACGCGGGTGGGGCGTGTCAAGCACCAGTAGTACTACTAAACATTACCACGCTAAGATCCATATTAACGGTACGATGTGAGTGTGAGGACTTTCAATGATAGTTGCAATACGCTTAGCCCCAACAGTGATATCATATGAAGTACCATAATCAAAATAGTTTGCGTCATGTTTTCTCCCCCAACGGGAAAAACATGTAAAATGATGTTTGTTTGCGTACATGTTTCTCCCCCACGGGAAAACAAGTAAAAGTATGATGGTTTGTGTACATGTTTCTCCCCCAACAGGAAAACGAGTAAAAAAGGGGCCGTGAAACTCACTTGCGTTGCGTAGTAGGTAGTATCACACAAGTATGAGATTGAAACAACAAGTGTTAGCCTGAAACGGCTCACGTATGCCCTAGAATTATAAACATAACAATTAGGGACACATTGGGATTTGTGACGAAGATTAGAACGTCCTAAAACATTCTAAGGATCAATGAGTAGACGAACGTGTCTACGGGAATATAGGTTTCTTAAAATAAATAAGATGAGTGCGTTACGTGCCGAATGTTAATAACGAATCATATTAAATAAATAATTAAATACATCCGTGCGTTTGTACCATTAAAATAATGGCTAGGAAAATAATTATTTTTGAACTCGTAGAAAAATATACGATAATCATTTACGTGACAAAAATAATAAATATATTATTTTTATTTGAGACTATGAACGTGAGTAAATAATATAATTAATTATATTATTAATTCGTTTGAAACGTTACACGAGATTAATAAACGAGGCGAAATAATATATATTATTTTATACTAGGAGTCACGAGTTGAAAACAATATAAACATATTATTTTATTCGAACTCGTGGTTTGAAAATAATATAAATATATTAAGTGGAAATAATAATAATTATGAATTATAAAACCAAACCCGACTTTACGGGTGATTTACGGAGTTAAAACACTTTAATATATTGTTATAATGATATTGGAATTCATTTTGTATTAAAAATAATAACAGAAAATGATTTAAAAAGAAAAGGGTATGGAGAGACTCGAACCCGGGTCTCTCCCACACCAACACATAACCTTAACCAGTCCCGCCTGCTAGGGTATCACACAAGAACCTGGTTTCATTTGCTTTTAACATACAAGTCAAATGAACTCCCTCCCCGTATGAACTTGCGATCGAACTCCCCTTCAAAACCTCTGATTTCGATTTCGATTGAATCAGATAACATGGGGGTTTTGTTAATCGGGGAATGGCGAATCTAGGGTTGATTTTAATTTGAAAAACATTAAGTTTTTAATCGTTAATTTGCAGATTCAATTACCGAAAACCCTAGTTTCTAGCATGGATTCAAATCAGTAGATTTTGATAGTAGAATTGATTAGAATCATAGGGTTTTTAATAAACAAATGGTTGCGAATTTAGCCATGTATGTTAATTTGATTTACAAATCTGCCAACATTGAAAACCCCAAATATTTTTAAGAACAAACCCTAGTATATGGATCTTGAACAATTTGATGTTAACAGATTAATTAAGCATAGGGCTTTCGTCAGGCAAGGAATTACGATTCTAATGGTATAGGTTAATTGGATTTAAACAAGGTCGAAGGTAGTGATCGAGTAAACCGGTTTCACATGAACCCTAGATTTTGGTTCATGTTTAATTTGGTAATGTAAGCCCCAGATAACATAGGGCTTTCAATCTGTAGATAAGAAATAAACTGTAGATGTGATTTGTTACCTAAAATGTGATCGAATTGTTGGTGATCGACTAAAACCGCCGCCGACGATGACAGAGTTGGTTCCCGATGACTTATGTTGTTTCTCCGATGAAACTGATGATGTAACCTTTCTGATTTTCATGTTTTCATTTTAGTACAATAAAGCATGTATAAATTCCAACCCTAGTGCAAAGGTAATATCAAACCCTAAGAATCAACGCAATTCACGAAATTCTACTTCTCATTTATTTTAAAGTCGTTATATATATATATACATGCATTATACAAGTACATACACGTACATACACTCCATTAACAATCAAATTGAACCCTTAACCATTTGAACTCTCAAGCATTGAACCTACACTTCTAATTTTGACTATAAAAAAATCGATTTTGACCCTTGTTCTTACCAGTTGACTTACGAAAGTCAAAGCAGGCCAAATCGCAAGGATTCAAGCATGCCAGCAGCTGAATTCTTGTTGGATTGGATTTTTGTGGCTACACTAACAACAATCGACCCAAACCAGGCCCAATCATCAAACAAATTCAACCTTTCACGCGGCCAATTCAAATTTCAAACAAATTTGACTATCCTAAGTCAAATCCGTATCAATTACCATTCAATACGTGAAACTGACGCGTCTCAATCCCATAAATCACTCGCAGGGAAATCTCGGGTGTACCTGGACCTGTATCAAGACCCAATTCACTCCCAATTCGGTGAATTAACGCGTAATCAGTCCCCGCAAACATTTCGGTCAAATTGAAATCGAATTGACTAATACGAATGAAACTAAACGAATTAAATCACTCACCCACTCTCGTATACGTCCACACAAACTCTCCCCACCCTCGATCAAACCGCTTTTCGCTTCTGGAATTCTGTCGATCACCAAGAACAGCCGATCCAACTTCGTAGCCGTCTGCACTTGTTGCCCAATCATAAGGTGTAAGTTTTACATCATTAGATTCGTAATCGAATCCTGAACAATAGCCCTTTATCAATTCATGTTAACAACGCAGATTCGAACCGATTTGAATTCTAGGTTTTTTTTGTTCTTGGCGCTAATCTGATTTGGGGGTTTGTTTTGAACTCGTGTTTTAATGTATTCGAATACGTAATCAACCAGCGAAACCACCTGGTCCGGCCGGTAAGTTACTGCACCGCCGAACCAGGTGGCGTGGGTTCGAAACCCACCAATCCGGCCTTTTTGCGCAAATATAAAACCCAAGCCCGGCCTGACCCCAACGACATGTTAAAACCAGTTCAATCAGTCATCCATCACAACCACAGGCCTCGGCCCAGTGGTTTGTTTGTCCGGACTTCCCAGCGCAGACCCGGGTTCGAGCCCCAGGGTCTGCTTATATTTTAAAAACCCGTTTTTAAGGCTCCAAAAATTATAAAAAAAATTATTTTTATAAACTTTACAAATATTAGAACAAGATGAAACCAGTTTTATAATTTTTACATATGAATCTCTATTTTTATAAAATTATGTAATGAATACTCAATTTAAATTGAGTATTTATTTTGAGTGAATTATTTATAAAATTTGGGGAAAATTTTATAAACACTTTATACAAAGTTTTATAAAATTTAAACTTTATTTTTAACACAATAAAAAAAATAAAATTTATAAATTTTCTATATAAATTCATCTTATTATTACTTTATAACAAAAAAAAATGTACGTTAAATATTTAATGCAAAAATCTAAATATTTAAATTAATTTCTAAATAAAAACAATTGATTTTATAAAATTTATAAAATATTAATTTTGTTTAAAACGATCAAATACTTATTTCTAAATAATAAATAAATAAAATTTATTTATTATAACCTACAAAGTTAAATGTATAGTTATCATTTAAACCCTACACATAAACATTATTTACACAACTTCAAATTACGCATCTTTATAAATAAATAAATAGGGTAAAAATATTTATTAAATTTATGTTTAATATAATACGCCAATTATTTTTATAACTAAATGAATAACTCACATACCTTTATAAATAAATAAGTAAAGTAACAATTATTTATTTAATTTATATTTAAACAAAATTGGTTATTTAGGCTATACTTAAATAAACCGAACAACTACATTATTTTGTAACTAGAAAAATTAAATAATAATTATTTAATTTAATTATTCAAATCCAAACCCTAATTTAAAAATATTTAAACTATTCATTTCAAATTGTTTTCATTTTATTCAACACCTACACAACCCTTTTTCATAATTTAACACAAACTCATTATAAAATTCCTCATACTCACATCCATTGAAACCCTAGACTTTGATTTAGACGTTTTATTAATTCATGTTCACACGCAATACACTTTAGGTTAACGTTGTGCGTACAAGGATCATGTTACTACCTAGTCTCTCGTGTTAGCTACACCTTTGAATCAAGTGAGTATTGCATAGCCCCTTTACTCTTTTACACTTTTTGGGGTGAATCATGAATTTTATACAAACAATTGCTTACATTTACACAAACTATACAAACACAAATCCTCTTTACATTCATGTGTGCAAATTTGAGCTTTATGTTAGAGTGCTAGGCGTGTTAACTTTTGTGTGCAATTTATGTATAATCATTAACTATTCAAGCCGACGGTTAACAATGATAGATCTATTGAGTCTGACAAACCCACCCAGATTGGGGTGATTGTTACCGACAACACAATTTGCATGCTAGTTACAAAGGTTTGATTGTACTTTAGTTACACAATAGCTGCTCCCCATAAATACATTATTTTATCATGATATGTAAGGATTTGTTTATTCATATCTATACACTATCTATGTACAAACCTGTGTATGCTCACCAACTTTTTAGTTGACTTTATTTTATTCATGTTTCATGTGCTAATGAGTGAGTTTGATTAAGGCATGCTACACATAGGCTTTGGACTTAGTTAAATTTAAATAAAGACTATTATGTATTTCGTTTATGTACTTGTTTGAATTTGGTTGTGTTGAATTATTTGAAGTTAAATTTGAGGATTAAAATATTGAAATCTAGTCAACCTTGTGCTCATGAACAGTCTACATGTCCCGCCCCGACGTTTCCGCCGTCGGTTGGGGTGTGACAGATTGGTATCATAGTCTTGGTTATAGGGAATTAGGTTATTAGACACTCTTGACCTAGACTATAACTTTAGGACACCCACTTATGCCATGCTTCATGATTATGTGATATGTGCTACATGCAAGGTGTTTACATGCTTACTATGATTAGTTACTAATTAATTTTGATGCCTTACTTGCTAAAATTCACGACTTATTAGACTATACTTAAATAATGAATTAAATAAACAATATCCCTACATATACTTTAAAGCCTCATAACCTCCTTACCTATCTCTCTATCATCATCCTCTTGGCATGTGGAAACTTCATGGATCTAAATCTATAAAAAAATTTCTTTATTTCCTCGTTAAGGCTTTTAAACTTTGTTAATTATTTGAGGACACGTGCAATCTGGAAGGGTGACACCTGTATTCTGGGTTTTCTGTCTAGGAAATCATTTCGTATAAATCCCAATCAACCGAGGGACCCGTATGCTTTCCTGGGAATTCCCGGGATGAGTGTTTACTTATAGGCTAAAGCATGTCTCCTGGAAAATTATATGAGTTTAATTAACATTAATGTGTCACAGTATTCAAGTGATTATGTCACTATTTGAGTACAATCCAAACTATGATTTACTATTTCATCTATTATTTTGTCCCCTTTTAAATTCAATCAACTTTCATAAGTTCTTACATCTTTTCTTGTCTTGTGCAAATCTGTAGAATGCCTCCCCGTCGTGCTACCGTGACCAACAACAACATCGACATTGCTGCTATCCTTGCATAACTTGTAACTCAACTCACCCAAGCTAATGGAGCCATTAGTGGTACCCAAGGAACTAATGGTGGTGGTGGTGCCAACCCACCGCAATGTACCTTCAAGCACTTCAATTCGTGTAATCCTCTTAAGTTCTATGGTACCGAAGGGGCTACGGGACTCCTTCAATGGTTCGAAAGTATTGAGGGCACCTTCCTTAATAGTGACTGCCCCGATAACCTTCGTGTTCGTCATGCCACAAGTGTCTTCCAAAAACGGGCACTCACGTGGTGGAATGGGGAAAAGAGAACTAGAGGTATGGAGGCAACCATGGCCTTACCATGGGATGAGGTTAAGAGACTAATGACCGAAGAGTTCTGTCCTCGAAATGAGGTGGGGAAGCTGGAAGCTGAGTTTTGGGATCTTACCCAAGACAGTGGTGAAAGTCTGGCTTATACAACCCGGTTTCATGAACTGAGTCTCCTTGTGCCCCATATGGTCACACCCTTATCCCGCTGCATTGAAAAGTACATCGGTGGATTACCTAGGCAGATTCAGGATACTGTCTTAGGGAGAAATCCCGCAACACTTGAAGATGCTATCCGATTATCTACTACTTTGACCGACAACCATGTGAAAGCAGGTACTCTGACTAGAAAAGGCACCAAGAAAGCTCCCGACACCACAACTCCTCCTGTACACATCAAAGAAGCCAAAACTGAACCCTACCACCATAATAAAAAAAAGAAAGTCTAGAAATTTTGCTGTGGTCACTCCTGCTATGCCTGTTAACCAAGTTGCTCCTATGGCTCAAGCACCAGTCAAGAAGCCATATGTGGGGACCTACCCACTTTGTGCCACTGCAATTATCACCATCTCCAAAATATTCCCTGTCATCTTTGCACTCACTGTGGGAAATATGGCCATACGGTTAATGTTTGTAGAGCCAAAGCACTTGCGGGTCAAGTCAACCCACCAACCCGATCTAACCAACAAGTGGCTAATCAAGGTGTTCCCGCTATTGCAAATGGGCATGCTTGTTATGAATGTGGCAACCCAAATCATTTTCGTGACCAGTGCCCGAAGTTCACCAATGCTAGACAAGGCGGAGCTCGTGGGCGTGCTTTCAACATAAACACCAATGAAGCTCAAGCCAACAATGATGTGGTCAACGGTACGTTCCTTGTTAATAGTCAATATGCCTCCATTTTATTTGATACCGGTGCAGATAAAAGTTTTGTGTCATTTAACTTTGAACCCTTACTTGCAAAAACACGGTCCAAATTAGAGAAAACCTTCACTGTCGAAGTTGCAAACGGTGACTCCCTTACAATAGACTCTGTTATCCACGACTGTTCTCTAGAACTTAATGATCATACATTTCCAATCAACCTCGTGCCAATGACACTAGGAAGTTTTGATATCATCATAGGCATGGATTGGCTGTCAAATCACCATGCCGAAGTCATCTGTTTTGAGAAATGCATCCGAATACCCCTTCCGTCCGGAGAAACGTTAAGAGTCTTTGGTGAAAAACCTTGCAAAGGACTCAGGTTAATGTCATGCACTACTGCTCAAAAGCACTTACGAAAGAAGTACGTGGCCTTCTTAGCTCATATTGTTCAGAAGGATGTCAAAGAGAAGAATATTCAAGACATCCCCATTATCCGGGACTTTCCCGAAGTATTCCCCGAAGACTTATCCGGTCTTCCACCCGTTCGACAAGTAGAATTTCGCATTGACCTTGCACCCGGAGCTAACCCAGTGGCTAGAGCTCCATACCGTCTTGCACCTTATGAAATGCAAGAACTTACAAGTTAACTCCAAGAACTCTCCGACAAGGGCTTCATCTGTCCAAGTCATTCACCGTGGGGTGCACCCGTCTTATTCGTCAAGAAGAAGGATGGATCATTTCGCATGTGTATTGACTACCGCGAACTCAACAAACTTACCATCAAGAACCGATATCCATTGCCTAGGATTGATGACATCTTCGATCAAATTCAAGGCTCTACTTGCTTCTCGAAGATTGATCTTCGATCTGGTTATCACCAACTCCGTGTACAAGAGGAAGATATTCCAAAAACTGCCTTCCGAACAAGGTATGGTCACTACGAGTTCATGGTCATGCCTTTTGGGCTAACCAATGCACCCGCGGTTTTCATGGACCTCATGAATCGTGTGTGCAAACCGTACATTGATAAATTAGTTATCGTCTTCATTGATGATATCTTAATCTACTCCAAGACTAAATCTGATCATGAGCAACACCTTAAGTTGGTTTTGGACCTCTTGAGGAAGGAGCAACTATATGCCAAGTTCTCCAAATGTGAATTTTGGCTAAAGGAGGTTCAATTCCTGGGTCATATTGTCAACGAAAAAGGAATTCATGTTGACCCGGCTAAGATCGAAGCTGTTAAGAATTGGAATGCCCCTAAGACCCCCACCGAAGTTCGTTCATTTCTTGGTCTTGTGGGATATTATTGTCGTTTCATTTCAAATTTCTCTAAGATTGCTGTTCCTCTCACCGCTTTGACCCACAAGGGTAAACCTTATGAATGGGGACCAAAGCAAGAAGAAGCTTTCTAAACTCTCAAGCAAAAGTTTTGCAATGCCCTAATTTTGACTCTCCCTGATGGGAATGATGATTTAGTCGTCTACTGTGATGCCTCCAACCAAGGACTCGGTTGTGTCCTCATGCAACGAGGCAAGGTAATCGCTTATGCATCGAGGCAACTTAAGATTCATGAGAAGAATTATACAACGCACGACCTCGAATTGGGTGCGGTTGTATTCGCATTGAAGATTTGGAGACATTACCTCTATGGCACAAAATGTGTGGTGTTCACCGACCATAAAAGTCTCCAACACATCTTCAACCAAAAAGAACTCAATATGAGGCAATGACGTTGGGTTGAACTCCTTAACGACTATGACTGCGAGATTCGTTACCATCCTGGCAAAGCGAATGTTGTAGCCGACGCTTTGAGTCGAAAGGACCATGTCATGCTTCATTGTGTCCAAATTCAAACCAACATGCAGAATCGTATCCTAGAAGCTCAACACGTCTCGGTCACCGAGGGTAACATGTACGAGGAAATGTCGTGTGGTGTTGAACTTCAGCTCGAATCAAAACCCAATGGCTTACTTTATTACTTGGGCCTTATTTGGGTTCCCGGTCGTGATGATCTCCGTGCATTTCTCATGAACGAGGCCCACAAGACTCGTTATTCTATCCATCCTGGTGCGGATAAAATGTACCAAGATCTTCGCCATCAATATTGGTGGCCCGGTATGAAGAAAAACATTGCCCTCTATGTTGCTAAATGTCTAACTTGCTCCAAAGTCAAAGCCGAACATCAACGTCCTTCTGGTTTACTTGAACAACCGGAAATTACCGTGTAGAAATGGGAGAATTTAGCTATGGACTTCATTACCAAACTTCCTCGCACCTCAAGTGGTTATGATAACATTTGGGTAATCATTGACCGCCTCACCAAATCTGCTCATTTCTTGCCTATCCGTGAAGACTATCGGGTTGAGAGATTGGCCCGAATCTACATTGAAGAAATTGGGAGCCGTCACGGTGTTCCCTTAAACATAATCTCCGATAGAGATGCTCGGTTCACCTCCCGTTTCTGGCAATCCCTCCAAACTGCCCTTGGCACACGACTGAATTTGAGCACGGCTTACCATCCCCAAACTGATGGTCAGACCAAGCGTACAATTCAAACCCTTGAGGACATGCTTAGAGCTTGTGTAATTGACTTGGGAGGTAACTGGGATTCACATCTATCTCTAATTGAGTTCTCTTACAACAATAGCTACCACACAAGTATAAATATGGCTCCCTTTGAAGCTCTCTATGGCCGTAAGTGTCGTTCTCCTATCTGTTGGAACGAGATTGGTGAAGCACAACTCACCGGTCCCTAGCTAATCCAAGAAACATCCGACAAGATCATTCAAATCCGTGACAACATTCGAGTGGCGAGGAGTCGGCAAAAGAGCTATGCCGACAAATGACGAAAACCCTTGGAATTCCAAGACGATGATCTTGTCATTCTAAAGGTGTCTCCATGGAAAGGCGTGATCCGTTTTGGAAAGAAAGGCAAACTAGCACCTTGCTATGTGGGTCCATTCAAGATCCTTGAAAGGATTGGGAAAGTGGCTTACAAACTCGAGTTACCTCCATCACTTGGCAATGTGCATCCTACATTTCATGTGTCTAATCTGAAGAAATGCCTTGCTGATGAAAATCTCCATATACCTCTTGACGACGTGCGCATTGACGAAACGATGCACTTCGTTGAGAAGCCGGTAGAAATCATGGATCGTGAGATCAAGCAGCTCAAGCGAAGTCGTATCCCTATTGTCAAAGTTCGTTGGGAATCAAAACGTGGTCCTGAGTTTACTTGGGAACGAGAGGACCAAATGAAGCTCAAGTACCCCCACCTCTTTGCTGATGCAGTCGCCCCAACTAGCTAGATTTCGCGACGAAATTCACTCAACATGGGGATACTGTAACCTTTCTGATTTTCATGTTTTCATTTTAGTACAATAAAGCATGTATAAATTCCAACCCTAGTGCAAAGATAATATCAAACCCTAAGAATCAACGCAATTCTACTTCTCATTTATTTTAAAGTCGTTATTAATATATATATATATATATATATATATATATTCATGCATTATACAAGTACAAGCACGTACATACACTCCATTAACAAACAAATTGAACCCTTAACCATTTGAACTCTCAAGCATTGAACCTACACTTCTAATTTTGACTATAAAAAATCGATTTTGACCCTTGTTCTTACCAGTTGACTTACGAAAGTCAAAGCAGGCCAAATCGCAAGGATTCAAGCCTGCCAACAGCTGAATTCTTGTTGGATTGGATTTTTATGGCTACACTAACAACAATCGACCCAAACCAGGCCCAATCATCAAACCAATTCAACCTTTCACGCGGCCAATTCAAAATTCGAACAAATTTGACTATCCTAAGTCAAATCCGTATCAATTACCATTCAATACGTGAAATTGACGCGTCTCAATCCCATAAATCACTCACAGGGAAATCTCGGGTGTACCTGGACCTGTATCAAGACCCAATTCACTCCCAATTCGGTGAATTAACGCGTAATCAGTCCCCGCAAACATTTCGGTCAAATTGAAATCGAATTGACTAATACGAATGAAACTAAACGAATTAAATCACTCACCCACTCTCGTATACGTCCACACAAACTCTCCCAACGCTCGATCAAACCGCTTTTCGCTTCTGGACTTCTGTCGATCACCAAGAACAGTCGATCCAACTTCGTAGCCGTCTGCACTTGTTGCCCAATCATAAGGTGTAAGTTTTACATCATTAGATTCGTAATCGAATCCTGAACAATAGCCCTTTATCAATTCATGTTAACAACGCAGATTCGAACCGATTTGAATTCTAGGGTTTTTTTGTTCTTGGCGCTAATCTGATTTGGGGTTTTGTTTTGAACTCGTGTTTTAATGTATTCGAATCCGTAATCAACCAACGAAACCACCTGGTCCGGCCGGTAAGTTACCGCGCCGCCTAACCAGGTGGCGTGGGTTCGAAACCCACTACTCCGGCCTTTTTGCGCAAATATAAAACCCAAGCCCGTCCTGACTCCGGCGACATGGTAAAACCATTTCAATCAGTCATCCATCACAACCACAGGCCTCGGCCCAGTGGTTTGTTTGTCCGGACTTCCCAGCGCAGACCCGGGTTCGAGCCCCAGGGTCTGCTTATATTTTAAAAACCCGTTTTTAAGGCTCCAAAAATTATAAAAAAATTATTTTTATAAACTTTACAAATATTAGAACAAGATGAAACCAGTTTTATAATTTTACATAAGAATCTCTATTTTTATAAAATTATGTAATGAATACTCAATTTAAATTGAGTATTTATTTTGAGTGAATTATTTATAAAATTTGGGGAAAATTTTATAAACACTTTATACAAAGTTTTATAAAATTTAAACTTTATTTTTAACACAATAAAAAAAATCAATTTTATAAATTTTCTATATAGTTTCATCTTATTATGACTTTATAACAAAAAAAAATGTACGTTAAATATTTAATGCAAAAATCTAAATATTTAAATTAATTTCCAAATAAAAACAATTGATTTTATAAAATTTATAAATATTAATTTTGTTTAAAACGATCAAATACTTATTTCTAAATAATAAATAAATAAATAAAATTTATTTATTATAACCTACAAAGTTAAAAGTATAGTTATCATTTAAACCCTACACATAAACATTATTTACACAACTTCAAACTACGCATCTTTATAAATAAATAAATAGGGTAAAAAATATTTATTAAATTTATGTTTAATTTAATACACCAATTATTTTTATAACTAAATGAATAACTCACATACCTTTATAAATAAATAAGTAAAGTAACAATTATTTATTTAATTTATATTTAAACAAAATTGGTTATTTAGGCTATACTTAAATAAACCGAACAACTACATTATTTTGTAACTAGAAAAATTAAATAATAATTATTTAATTTAATTATTCAAATCCAAACCCTAATTTAAAAATATTTAAACTATTCATTTCAAATTGTTTTCATTTTATTCAACACCTACACAACCCTTTTTCATAATTTAACACGAAGTCATTATAAAATTCCTTATACTCACATCCATTGAAACCCTAGACTTTGATTTAGACGTTTTATTAATTCATGTTCACACGCAATACACTTTTGGTTAACGTTGTGCGTACAAGGATTATGTTACTACCTAGTCTCTCGTGTTAGCTACACCTTTGAATCAAGTGAGTATTGCATAGCCCCTTTACTCTTTTACACTTTTTGGGGTGAATCATAAATTTTATACAAACAATTGCTTACATTTACACAAACTATACAAACACAAATCCTCTTTACATTCATGTGTGCAAATTTGAGCTTTATGTTAGAGTGCTAGGCGTGTTAACTTTTGTGTGCAATTTATGTACAATCATTAACTATTCAAGCCGACGGTTAACAATGATAGATCTATTGAGTCTGACAAACCCACCCAGATTGGGGTGATTGTTACCGACAACACAATTTGCATGCTAGTTACAAATGTTTGATTGTACTTTAGTTACACAATAGCTGCTCCCCATAAATACCTTATTTTATCATGATATGTAAGGATTTGTTTATTCATATCTATACACTATCTATGTACAAACCTGTGTATGCTCACCAACTTTTTAGTTGACTTTATTTTATTCATGTTTCATGTGCTAATGAGTGAGCTTGATCAAGGTATGCTACACATAGGCTTTGGACTTAGTTAAATTTAAATAAAGACTATTATGTATTTCGTTTATGTACTTGTTTGAATTTGGTTGTGTTGAATTATTTGAAGTTAAATTTGATGATTAAAATCTAGTCAACCTTGTGCTAATGAACAGTCTACATGTCCCGTCCCGACGTTTCCACCGTCGGTTGGGGTGTGACAGATGCGTACAGGAACTTCGCAGTTGTTTGATTTAAGTGTGTAGGGTGTTCAATTGTAGAATTAACATAGGATTTAAACGAATTTGATGTCTATTATGATCATGTCGACGGTTATGCCATAATTGATAATTGGCTATCAATCTGATTAATTCGCTAATGATGATGATTTATGTTGGTAGTTAAGGCTGTTAATGACATTATTCATGCGATATCAGTTTCAATTCCAACTGAAAACGATCATAGGATTCGAATTTGGTTGAAATCGCGAGTTTGACTTTAGAAAGTCAAACATAAATCGAATTAGAGTTAATTACAGAATTGGTCCCTCTGGTTTCTTGTTTATGAGTTTGGGATTTGACAGAAATAGTCCTTGAGGTTCTAATTGAGTTAACTACATGGTTAGTTGACTTGTAAAATTTAACAGGACTTAACTATTGAATTTTGACTTTACAAAGTCAAATATAATTAGGTTTAGGTTAATTACACAATTAGTCCTTGAGGTTTGAGTTTGATAATTGACAAATCAAGTCCCTGAAGTTTGAGTTAAGTTAATTAGTGTTAACTTTAACTGGATTTGATTAACTGATTTAACCTGGAAAGTCTGGATTGTCACATTTAATCACCCACCCGCCTGATGCGGGTTCTACCCTAGGCAACGGCAGTTTTTAAAGTACTTTTTTTACCTTTATTTAACTTATTTTTACTATTTTTTACGTTTTTTTTTGTTACGGATTGAACTTTTTGTTAAATGGTTTTCTTTGAGTTCATTAAATAGTTTCTTAAAGGTCGCAATCGTTTTTACGTGACTTTTCGTAATTTCCGAATATATCATCACGTCGTCCTTATGTTTATCTACATTTCGATGTGCGTTACGTTTAAATGATCATTTTTTTGTGGTTTTGCGCGCCGACACAACACGCGGGTTCGCGACAACGTTTCAGTATTTTTTTATCATGGTTCTACACCCTTCGCAAAGCGGGGGTGTTAATACTAATTTCATACAAACAACATGAAAGGTTATATAATAATTTACATTAATTTCTAGAAAGAATAATTGTCATTTTTGAATGATATAGAAAACAAATTAAATATACAACTTATTACAAATAAATGGAATCAACAAGTCTCTTTTAACCTACCTAGAGGTGGGCAAACCAGGTTATTTTCATCAAATCGGTTCGGGTTATACATTGGTTTGGAGTTTTTTTTTGTTATTAACCGGTTCAGGGTTTTTTCTGAATTAGAAAATCGGTTTGCGCGGAAACCGGTTTGGGGCACAACCCGGTTTGGGTTGGAAAATACCGAACCCTATACAAACCAGCTTGGGCGGGTTGAAACCAGTTCGGACCGGGTTGAAACCAGTTTGGAAGCGCGAGGGCACGAACTGGTATACGGCCCGGTGGTTTGGGTTGAGCTCTAACCGATTTGGGCCAAACTGGTTTTTTTTTTGGGGTACCGGATCAGGTTATAAACTGGTGCGGAAATCCAAACCGGTTTTTTTTGTCCATTTCTATTTTTACCAACCAAAACATTTTATTCTTTTATGTTTTATTTTATCAAGATTCGAAATCTCTTAGAAGCATAAATTACGTTTAATTGTCCGGCTCAATACACCTTTTCACACATTTGTTATGGATTGTTCTTTAGATGTAGTTATGGGTTGTTTCTTTTTTATTATTAAAATTTCCTTTAATCTTTGATTGGTTATTAGGAGATGCTATAATTACAAATTTGGATTGTTGCCATGAAAACCTCATACTTCTTTTAATTATTTACTTCAAGATACATGATAAAAATATTAAGAGTAGATAAAGAAAAATAAATACAAGAGTATGAACTAGGAACACTAATCAGTTATTTAAAAACTTTGGATTTCCTTCCATCCCCTTCGCTGTCCAATAATCCACACACATATAGAGGTCGGTTCCGGTGGTAGATCTAGAAATTTTTTTCATGAGTATCAAAAACTTTCGGTGTTCGGTTATCTATTAAAAAAAAATTTGTCGGGTCAAGTCATTGAAATTTTTTTGCCGGATTAAGTTGAGTCATCGAACTTTTTTTTACCGAATTTAGTTAGGTCACCGAAATAAACTAAACATAAAACATTCAGTTACTCAAATCAATATTCATATAATCAATAATCTAATATTCTAATAAATAATCTAGAAAATAATCAAATAATAAATTAAAATTTAGAGAAAAAGTTTTAAACAATTAATAAGTGCATATTTGTAAAACTTTAAAGTTTTAAATTATTATTTTTTGGGTGATGTTTTGGTCAAACAAAATTTCATGAGGGTCGCTCGGGATTAGATCGTACATATAACAAACAATTTTTTTTTCATAGATGTCGGGCGACCCATCTCCATATGAGTGGGTACGCCACTGATTGGTTCTAAACTCCTGTACAAACCGTTTTTAGCCTAACAAGCATGGTCACCCATGAGGAGGTGACACATATGCGTGTGTGAGTTTATGACCGAGTGGTGCGTCCATTTATGTACGCAAATTTCTTGCATACATAACACCATGTAAATTGGTAAAAACACACATTGTTAATGTGTAATCGAAACCCATTTCAGATCTGGACACACATCCGCACCGTGTAAGTTCTTTAGACACATTCGTAATGTGTAAACTGAGATTACTGCACCGTATAAATGGTGTAATCGTACAATTACATCATACAATGCATTACACCTTTCAAAAACTTATCATTTTCTTAAAATAATATATCAATATTATACACATATTAAAAGAAATAGAATTTGGTATTTAAAAAAAAGTATATAAAAATTATTTGAATTTAAAAAATTAATGAACCTGGTATTTAATAACAAAAGCCAACAAGGGTGGACTTCTTTTACCCTTCCAGCCATTAGTAACTTTTAAGTAAGAGTTAGTTACTATTTGAGTACCTGACGTTTGACATTTTTAACTAGTTAAGTCCCTTATGTTTAAAATCGTCGTTCTGAACCCTGACTTTTCATTTTTGCCTACATTTGAGTCCAGATGACTAACTTCGTTTGATTTTCTGTTAAATTTTTTAAATAAAGATTGAAATACCCCTATGTACTCAAATAGTTATTATATATATATATGGGAAGGATCATAAGAAAACTCTTTGTTCGTGAGAAAACTCGAGAAAACCGACCCAAACGAACTCCGAATAAACTCATTTTGTCGGCGTTGGAACCGACTCGGCATTTAGGTTTTTGGGGGTGGGGTAGGGGGTTAGGTTTTTGGGGGTGGGGTTTTAGGTTTTTGGGGGTGTGGTTTTAGGTTTTTGGGGGTGGGGTTTAGCTTTAGTGTTTAACTTTAGGGTTTAGCTTTAGGTTTTAGATCGAGTTTGACGAGCCGGTTCTAACGCCGCTGGAATGAGTTCAATCAAAGTTCGTTTGGGTCGGTTTTTACGAGTTTTCTCACAAAGATAAGTTTTCTCATGAACTCAACCCTATATATATATATCAAACACACAAGCTAAATCTTGAAAATTTGCAATCTTTTTGCAATGTCTGATCAATGAGAGGCTTATTACCATGACTGCTGTCTTCTGCCGCCGATTACCGCCGTGGTAAGACCACCGTCTAGAGTCGCCTAGCCGCCAGGGAACAACGGGTTAAAATCCTCCTCCTCTCCTCCCTCTCGTGCTCTCTTTTAAGCTACACTTGCTTCCAATAGGATGAAATCGGATTTGTTTTGGGAAATTGGGATTTTTTTGGAGCTGTGTCGGTTCCAGAAGATTAAGGGTTTGATTTGGAGGTGGAAGGAAGGGTGGTGGAGGGAAGAGCTGGTAGAGAGGGTGTCGTCGTTGTCCTCGGCGGCTGAGGAGAGGAGGAGGTGGAGGTTGAGGGATCGGTCGAAGAGGGTGCGGGACCAAGTGAGGGCGAAGATGCCGATGTGGGTGTGGTAGAGGGTGGTGGTGATGTTGGGTTTGGATGATGATGGTGGTGGGGGTGGGGGAGGTGGCGGTGGAGGGGATGGGGAGTTGGTGGTGGAGCGGCGGTGGACGGTTAGATGGTCGGAGGACATGGTGAGTGTATTTGGTTATTGGAAGAAAGTCCAAAGAGTAAGAATGGTAATTTACTCTTAAAAGAATGGTATTTTAGGATATTAAAAATAAATATATTTTAACCATCTTTTTAAGGGTATTTTGGTTATTTCGGATGAAAGTTAACTATTAAATCTAACGACGTTAGTCATTTGGACTCAAACAGATGTAAATATGAAAAGTCAGAGTTCAGAGCGACGATTTTAAATATAAGGGACTCAACTAGTTAAAATGATCAAACGTCATGGACTCAAATAGTAATCAACTCTTTTAAGTAATAAAATATATCCCCTTCTTTTACCCAACCGGCCATTAGTAACTTTTAAATAACAAAGATCCAACATCCAACATAAACTAATAAAGTATACCCATTTTAAGCAATGTTTTTAAAGCCGGACCGGACCGGCCGGTCGGACCGGGAACCGTGACCTCCACCGGTCCGGTTACATGCTCTGAGACCGTTTGCTGGTTGAACTGGGCGGTCCAAGCGATTCAGCGGTCGAACCGTGAACCGCGAACCGGTGGTCGAACCGGGTAGTTTAATTTTTTTTATTACTATTTTTTTTATCTTTTTTATCCTATAATCCTTCTACTTACTTATATTTACAATTTTAACTCAATTTGGCTCTTTGCTTTTAACTTATACGTTGTCACAGGTCCTCCAAAACCCTAATCAAAATTAAAATTGAAGATTCAAAAGAATTAAAATTTCTACAGACCTACAACTCTTGTCCTTGACTCAAAATTGTTTAAATGGTTGTATATGTAGTATTTGGAATTTTTTATATTTTTCTATATATTTTTATGAATATTTATATTATTTATTGCGTCATCCGGTTCTTGAATCCGGTCTGACCAGTGAACCTCTAAGACGTCCGGTTCGTTGTCCGGTCCGGTTCTGAAAACATTGATTTTAAGGGGTGGACTTCTTTTACCCTTCCGGCCATTACCCTTGTGGACTTCTTTTAAGTAATTGTGGAATTATCACCGCATTGATCTTAACCATCAAATTGGGCAAATTGTTTCCTACAATTCTTAATGTTTTACAAAAAAAATATCACTTTATATTTGATTCAACCTCCTCTCTGTATCCAATTTTTTATAACTCAATTATAGCCATCAAATCATCTACTATAACTCTATAAGAATAGTTACCATTTATTATATTTTCATCATATAGTTTTATTTTGATTTCTAACACAATATGCTTTGATTTCATTTCAAAGTTAAATATTTCTTTAACGATTTTTAGAATATCCAATAGATATGATTCCATCCAATTCATCCACTGTCATTCTTGGTGTGGACACATGCTTTTCATCAAAATCAAGTTTAAAATATAACATTATTACAATCCTTAATATTATCTTGCTTTTGAACACCATAAATATTATTAAAATATAATCAATAAAATGTAACCTCGATTATTAAATGTAACGACTTAAGAGTTGTAATAATACTTGTTAGTATTTTAAAGAGCAACTTACATTTTACGTCCTTTAGTTATCGACTAAATTTCAGTATACGTCGTTAAACAAAGGAAATTACAGAATTCGTCCTTTATGTTTAGAAACGTTTGCACGTTTCATCTTTTCCACTAATGTCCGTTAACTTTTGGCGTTAACTACAATCATGTGCTCCTCATGTGAGGCAAAATGGTATTTTAAACCGTTAAGAAGAAAATGATGCTCATAGGGACACATTTATAGTAAGTAAATAATTAGTGAAATACCTGGAAAAGAATTAAAAAAATATCAATGTTTTTAAGGAAAACACGAAATCCAAATACCAAACACACATGATTCATACATATGAATCTATTTCACGTGTTTTTTAAAATGTGTTGGTGGAGGTCTAAGCCAACTTCCTCCACCAATCATTGTCTTGTTCAAGAAAGGTGCAATCTCATCACGTGACAGCTCACGTGACCATCCAACCCTCTTCGATCTATCAGCCCCTGGACCATAACACTTGTACTCACCATAGTAAACAGTCCTACAAACAAAATTCACAAAAAGAAATAAAAAAAATATGATTGACTGTTTTTTAAACCATGAAGTAAAATGTGATGATGTATAAAGATAAAGTGTGCACCTTTCCTTGCTTGGATCTTCCCAATCGCGCCATCCGTCTGGTGATATGGTGTTTGACATGTATGTTTGTGCGTATATGACCCGAGAATATGGACCCCACGGCCGTCTAAGAGCAGTGCCGTTGTCCAAGCCCGTTATTTTACAATCTAAGAATATAAAACCAGTGTTCTCTGATGGCGAATTTCGATGCTGAGCTGTTATTATTCCTAAGCTTTTAGCTAGTGAATTTAGTTGGCAACTCTACAACAAGTTTTTGAAAGCATTAGGGTAAAAGTACAATAATGAGAACATGTGAGCGTTAATACGATAAAAAATCAGCATACTTTCTTATTTTTCATAAAAGGGTAATATCCCAAAGTTACTAAATTTCACAAAAATGTTTAAAATGCGTCCCCTAGAACATGGGGACTTGTTTGTCCCTGAGATTTCGGGTGGCATGTGCAACTTGAAAAAATAGGCCCCTAAATATAAAGTTATATTCGAAAAAAATCATGTACTTTTAGATGGGTTAAATGAGTTTATATGGGCTGAAACTAAAAAAAAATGTTGATTAGTTTTTAAGAAAGTTTACTGGTTTATAAAATATTTTTGGTTTATAAACTTTCTATGTTTTTGTTTTAAAATAAATTTAAATACGTAATATAAAAAGAAATTAAAATTTTGGGCCCTGAAAAACCGGACCCTGTTTGGTCGCACATCCCACACCCCAAAAGGGCCGGCCATGGTTCGGGATAAATACCGGAGTGAGAACAGGAAGTATTTGAACATTTTTTAAGAAAAATGTCTGGTTACTACTTAAATCAGTTAAAATTCGAAAACACAACATTCACGGATTTATATTTCAAATAGTATGATGTTTCACGCCAACAAAAGAGTCTACAAACACAAAAATATTATCTAAAATAGGAAAACATGGTTGAAAGATTATTTAATGCAAAATAAGAAAATATATTAGTAAAAAAGAAACTTACATCAAAGACTGATGCAGCATTTCCACAAATAAAATCAGTAGCTCCTTCAATATAACAATTGTAGTAATAATGTCTACCAAAATCATCAAGCAAAGTGTCCTGGTAAGACGCGATTCGACACCCGTAAAACGCAGCCCGATCGGCCGACACCCTCAACGCGATACCTTTCCCGCTCGTTCCAAACTCATTCTACACAATCAACACGAACCAAACACAAAATCATATAAAAACAGTTTACACAAACAAAAAACAAAACTAAACAAATAAAACCATACGCGAATCGTTAGATATCTCGCAACAAAATCAGAAGCCATCACAGATAATGTCGGAGAATCGAATATGTCTCCACCGTCGTTCCATGTTACGGTGGTATTGGCACCCTCCGTACCACTCAAAGTTATAAACGGTTTATCCGCGGGAACAATAATCTTCTCTCTGATCAAAACAGAAATTCAAATTGAGTTTGAAATTGATTTTCTTAGATTTAAAGGGACTTAGATGATTGAATTTGGTTTGTAGGTGAATTATGAAAGCATTTTTGTTTCTAGGTAATCTGTTGTAATCTACTGGTCGGTGAAACAAACAGATTCAACTAATCCCCTAGTTCGACAAGCAAATTCAAATATGCTTCTTGCACGAGTAGATGCTTCTCACATCTATACGTACCCATTTTCCCTCATTTTTTACTTGTTGTACTCCCACCCTTGAAATGTTTAATCCATACCAACCCACACTTTTAGCTGTCATATACACAAAATCCCAACTTTTATTGTTTTTCTATTCTTGTTCTTTAGTTGAATAAAAAAATCAAATTTTTTTAAATGTAAAATGTTTTTTTTAAAATAGGTTTTTTAACATATACAGTTATTTATATATAAGTTTTAAAAAAATATTTTTCTTTATTTATAAAAAAACGTTTCTTTTTATTTTATAAAAACGTTTTTTAATATAATTTATAAAATTGTTTTTTAATTTATTTTATAAAAACTTTTTTTTTATTTTAATAAAATGTTTTTTATGAGTGTTTTTTGTTAATTTTTTTACAGAAAGTTTTTTTTAATTTTTCAAAAACATCTTATTAATTTTTTATAAAACGTTCTTTTTTTTATTTTTTTAAATACGTTTTTTACAGAAAGTGTTTTTCTAATGTTTCAAAAACGTTTATTTTAAATATTTTTTATTTTTTTTAGGAAGTGTTTTTAAACCATTTTTAAAGAAAAACCGTTTTTTTTAATAAGGATTTTTTCAAAGGGAATATGAAGTGTTTTAATGTGATTTTATTAGCCTAATCCTTTCTTAAATCCGTTTTATTAGGATATTATATTATACACTAGTTTAGATCCCGTGTATACACAGGGGTGAAAAATATCAATAAATATAAAAATTTAAATCTTTATGTGTATATTTTACACGTGTAAAAATGTATCTTATATTAAGGATAGAAAACAAAACTCAAAATATGAAAAAACTAATATATAATTGGGTTTTAAAAATAAATTAAATACTATTTAATGTAATTTGTTTTTTATTTATTATTTGATTGAAAATACAAGTTAAATAATTAGATTTTCAAAGTTTCATAAATGATAATTTAAAATAAATATGTTTTATTAGTATAATTAATATTTTCTTTAAATATATATTGTTGTTAAAAATAGTAGGTGGATTTAAAAAGAGAGAGAGGCGAGAAACCAATTGTACTGTAAACAGAATATGATTCCTAAATTCATCAATTTACAATACAATTGATTTACAATATATTGGCTAAATATAATGTATAATATCCTAGTACGCTTAATATCCAACCATCGGATAACACAGATTCAACTTATATGCTGGTTGGACAAGCGGATTTAAGCAAAATCTGCTGTTTGCACGAGCAGATTCTACTCACATGAATTTCTCGAATCCGCTTGTCCAACCATATTACCTAGAAACCAAAATGCTATCAAATTAATCTCCTAACTCCGCCGTAAATCCAAAAATATCGTTTAAAATTAAACCTAACTAAACTAAATTCAAATATTCAATCTAAAAGTAATGAGTTTGAGATTGAGATGAATCAAACCTGTATGTTCCTGGTTTAATCGAAATGTAAATAAGTTCGGAGTTATTGGAAGCAACCGAATGAACCGCTTCCTGAATCGTTCTGTAATCACCTTTTCCCGATTGATCTACGGTTATCAAAACCGCTTCCGACGTAGAAACCACCGTTGACGAGCAAATGTTGACGTTATAAAGCAAAATTGAAACAAGAAGTATGGAAATGACAGCCATGTGAATCAAAATCGATGATTTAGTAGAGCAAATTAATCAAGCAAATACGGAAAATTGGAGGGTAATCGAAGGGGTGAGAGACTAAATTTTGGAATCTAAGAAGAATGTGAAGGGGAATTTGAAGCGATTTGTTGGGTTACAGTGGGGTTTCGAAGCATGTGGAGAGAGTGGTGCAGAGAAATCACGGAACGTGTAATGATTTTGGAAAATGTTCCGGTGCTCCTTTCCCGCATTCTTTTTGCTGCGCGCCAAAAAGAAAAAAGAAAAAATAAAAAAAAATTAGTAAAAATTTTCTTGAATTTAGTTGAGTTTACTTAAATATGTTCGGGTCAGTTTCTGGTCTAATTCGTAGACACATTTTGTAACAGTCAAACTCGGATAGGTCTAACGTGTCACTTCTATACTATATAATAAATGAAAATGTAGGGTGCCACATGTCATAATTCTAAGCCTCCTTATATTAAATTTCCCGTCTCTCTCTACTTTTAAATGATAACATTAAATAGTACTGATATTATTTATATCATTTTTAGATTAAAAACAGTTTTTTTCAATAAATTTAAAACATATCTTTTAATTAAAAAACATACTTTTAAAAAAATTAATAAAATACGAAATTTTATAAAACACCGAACTTTTTTAATAATACGAAATATTTTAAAACAGGTCTTCAAAAATTAAAAGTAAAAAAAAAATTTAGAAAAAGAATTAAAAAAAAGAATTAAAAACAGAAGTTTTCAAACAACGAGATTTTTATTAAAAAAAGACATTTTTCAAAAACAATTGTTTTCAAAAACGATTTTTTTAAAACGAAAGTTTAAAAAAATGATATTATTATTTTATTACTTAAAGTACTTATTTATACATAATTTCAATCATATCTTATCTTAAAATATTGTTTTATGATTCTTAAATATTCATTACTAATTATTTAATATCTTCTTTATTTAACCCGTGTAATACACGGGGTACTATCCTAGTATACAATATAAGTAAATAACAAATTAACTAAATAGCCTGAATAAGTAAATAACTATTATTTACTAGTTAAAATTCATTAATTTATTTAACTAAAACACAAACATATATGATTATGTTTTATATTTATTTAAAACACACATATTTGTCAACAAAAGTCAAAACCGGTTTGAAAAATCAAACCGATTTGAAGGCAAAAACCAAACCGATTTGGTCGAACAAAAGTCAAAACCGGTTTGAGAGGGAGAGTTTGACCGGTTTAAAATCGGTTTGAGACCAGTTTTGAGGAGGTTTTGACCGATTCGGTTCGGGTTAAACCGGTTTCAGTTTATAGGTTTTAAACAGGTTTAAAAATCAGTTTAGGTCGGTTTGAAAACCGGTTTTAATAGTACGTATGACAGACAAGAAACTTACTTGAATGGGATGCGAAAGAAGTTTTTTTTTCATCGATTAGGGTTGAAATAGGGTCTATTTATAGGGTGGGGAGGATGACTGAGGTCTACTGGTTGCTTCCAAAATCATCGACCAAAATTACGGCCTTGGTTTGTTCATGCAAGAAGGAACCCATGTATAATTCATATTGATTTTCAAAACTCCTTCAATAAGACTTGACTTACTTTCTAACTCAATTATTATTGACTAAATTAGGAATAATAATTGAGTTAGAAAGTAAATCAAGTCTTATTGAAAGAGTTTTGAAAATCAATATGAATTATAGATTTAGTTATTTACAATTTTCTTTACATAATTTATGACTTATTTATTTTAAATATTATTATTATTCTTTAAAAAAATTTTGTTTTATTACACACTTAGTTAAACGGTTCAAGGGTTGACGTGTTTAACATGATTAATTTTTAATGTATGTTTTATTTTATAACTTAAACTATCTGGGTATTTATCTCAAAATTACAGGTTTTATAGTTTAACATAAATGTTTTATTTTTATTTATATTTTTTATATATATAATTCTAGAGTATTATTTATAAAAAAATCTGGTTAAATGGGTCGTATTTGTATTAAACCATGGATACAAGTGTCATGTTTAGGTTCATATGTTTGATATGATTTTTACTGCGTGTCAGTTTGACCCGTCAATGCACACACACGACCTATAAAAAATTAATAAAAAAGATTTCATATAATATAACTGTTTATAATTCAAGTAACAATGGCGAGAATACCCGGAACACTCAAAGTTAGGTGACGGTGTGTGATTAGTTTTAGAAATTTTTTTGGGTTTGAGACGGGTATGTGATTAGGTGTTATTTGGTTGATTACTCAAACATGTTTACCTAAATATATTAAAATATTATATAACTTAAGAAATATATAATAAATAGTTTGCTAAATTTGATAGAAAAATGAAATTATTAAAAGTGAAGCATGATTGATACACCATGCAATTAAGAAATTTACACAATTTGAGGTGACTTTTTTGTTTTTACCCATAATGGTTATACATCACTAAATAAGTCAAATCAGTCTTTTTTTTAATATAAGTTAACTAATTTTTATTTTTTTTACTCTAAATTTTGCTCATTATTATTTGGTTTCTTTGTTTTTTATTTTACTCTAAATTTTGTATATAAACTTAATATAATTTTTTAAAAATTTAAGTTTACTATTATTCTTTTTTTTAATTTAAGTTAACTATTGTTTAAAAATAATTTGTATGTAAATCTCAAAAGAAAATTAATAACAACAATAAAAATTTCACTAACAAATAAAAAAATAAAAAAAATTTAAATAAGAAAATAAACAATCAAATTTATTAATAAATAAAAAATTAATTTATAACTACATATTTAACAGGTTTTGCTACCCAATCTTTATAAAGCTTTTGACGTGATTTAAATACGTTTTCCCACTCAGTTGCGTCTCTTTCACTCCTTAGTATCCATAAGTTATGTGTGAAACCCATTTGAAACTCTCCAATGGGTTTATTTATGTTGAATTTTAATAAATATCATTTTATTTTAATAATAATGTTTAATTTTATTTATGTTTATATTTAACTATTTAATATAAATTTTCTAAAAATAATAAATGTTTAATTTTAATAAATATTATTTTATTTATGTTTATATTTAACTATTTAATATAAATTGTATAAATTATATATATATTTTTTGATTTAGTTTCGCGCTTCAACTTATGTGTCTATATTTATTTTGGTTTTGTCTCCGCCTTTATCATGGGTTCGATAGGTTAAAAGAAGCTTTATGTATGGATATTAGGAGGAGGAGAGAACAATAATGCACTTACCATTTTACATTTTAATACCCCTATATTTATAACTTCAACTTTTATGGGGTTATATGATCTTGAACTTGGGACGATTTTGTTTGAATTGAGATTCTGAAACTTTTTCTCAATATATTAAAAATTTTCTTATGACTGATTAAGTTAATATTTCTCAATATATTAAAATTTTAAAGAAACGGTTAAAAAGATTTAAAAAGTAATGGAAATACGTATAAGAAAAATAAAAAAAAAATTATTTTTATTGTTCCCTGAACTGGCTTTTCTAAAAAAAATCTTATTTATTAGCAGAAACAATTTTTAAAATTTTCATTTTATATGTTTTTTTCTTCTTACAAATATTAAAATATGATAAAGAAGTGTATTATTTGATGAAACACTTAATTATTTAATTTTACTTTATTATTCCTAATTTAATAATTTATAATCTATTATTATTAGTTAATGTGGAAAACCCGAAATGGGACGGGTATAAAACTAGTTTAAAAAGATATAAATGATAAATACAGTTTCACATGCTTAAAAACCGAATCAATGAGAAGTTACATATTACGGGGAATGAACATTATGCAACTTTCTTATCTATATTTTTAAAAGAACATAAAAATAATAAGTTTAAATGAATACAGAGAAATAAAATAATATTTGAAAATGTATCTCCTCATTTTTTTTCTTAACTTAACTTATTTTAATATTATTATAATTAAAAGACATTGAAAAAAGACAAAGTCCTCCTTGGATTTTCGTGTACTTCTCTCTCCCCCTCTCATATAGTGGGGTCCATATGTCAATTAATATGGTGTATATGGTTTAAATGGTGTATTAAACTCATAACCCTTATTAAAATTATAGAATTTTTAAAAATGTAATTGAGTATTTAACATTTCAAGCAAATATTGAGTTGAATTTAAGGCCGAGGTTTGAAGAATTAGCATCCCAATAAGTAGTGTTTAACCACATAGTATCGTAAACAAGTTTACTCGATACCACATGTATACCTGCGTATCTAATACTCTTGAGTCATGAGATTATGATTACCATATGTCCTATAGCCGATCCATTACCATCCATAGGTGACAAACCATTCTTAATAAATTAAGGGTTACTTGTGTGAAAAGTGAACCTCTTTCCATTTTATGTTTTACTAGGTTAGATACCCGTGTATTACACGGATTTAATAAATGAATATTAATTAGTTAATTTTAATCATGTCCCGGTACGTGTAGCGCAATCTAATTTTAATCCTGTCCTGGTACGTGTAGCGCAATCTAACTGTATTTGCTTATATTTGTTTGCTACCAAGTACTGTTTATTACGTACACATAATTCGGTTTAAACTTGGTCATTCAGTAAAAGAGACAGAAAATGTTGGTTGGTCACAACATTTGAACAAATAGACTATTAAAACAAAAAACTTCGTACCACCAAATCCGTTACGTAGACTTCTTTAAATCCATCAAAAAATGAAATGATATTTAGATAAGGCTTGAGTTATCCTTATGTTGTAACATCATATGCAGGTTATGATAAGCCCCAAATTAGTCATTATAACTAAATATTTACCTTTTTTTTTAACGGCAACACCTAGATATTCTAGGATAATTAGGTTTTCCCGGGGCAACACCTAGAACATCCAGGACAGTCAACCACAGAAGGAACCCTCCAACTGGGTAAACCCCCTGACCTGGCCACAGACCCCTTTTTTTGTTATGGCCAGGATTCGAACCCAAGACCTCCATTATGGGAAGTCTAGGGTCTACCATTGCACCAAATGGCCAACAGTACTAAATATTTACCTAATAATTAAGATTATAACTTCCAAAACTGAAATAATTATAGTGATTAATATTTATGAATCTAGTCATAAAGCATACTAATCTAATTCAAGATCTTCACTCATATGATTGCAACAAAAATTTATGACGTCTTACAAATAGACCCGCACAAAAGAATTATTTTCGCCTCGAGTATTAAATGTAGTCAAAGCATGCTACCCCTCCTTCCGTGAATCATGAGCTTATCTGATAGGTAAGCATCAGGATGAAGTATGCTTGTATCCTTCTCATATTTAGCATATTGTGACAAAATATGTGTGATTGTATAATATATAGATGAGCAAATGATATAAAGAATTATAATCAAAGTCCACGTATTAACTTACATAACATTAAAAAATAAACACATATTTTGAGATAATGTAGTACATTAAATTAAAAATAAAATAAATGAACATCAATATGTTCTCAGTAACATATGTTGTACATTAATATGTCTTGACACCGTAGGAAGAAAAAAACATAAGGATCAAACTAATACTAAATAAAAATTTGTTCATTAACGAAAGAAGAAAATACAAAGAAAAACAGGCAAATAAATTAAATAAGTTTCGCCACAAGTGCCGATGCACCTCCTCCACACATCAGCAACTCCATATTTGCCTCCTTTCTGCTTCGAAACCTGCAACCATCACACCTTTCATTTAACCTGTGTTCTATCAACATGTCATAGGGGTGTTCAAAAGTTTTGTAAACTGACTAAACCACTTAATCCAAAGCAATTTTTTTATTATTAATACTCTTATTTAATTTTGTATTTTGTTTCATTTTAAATGTATCATTCAGTTAACTTCATAATAAGTAGTGGGATTTGATATTAGGTTTAAATTTCATAATTTGTCTTATTCTTACACACTCTTGTATTTTTTTTTATCTTATATTTAATTTTATCATTTTCACAAGAATGATGTTTTATTTTAACTTTTAAACTAAAAACCAGGTGATTCAAAAACATCAATCACCATCATCCAATAGAATGGATTGCCAACAAACTTACATACTAAAAAAGTTCCTTTGTTGACATTTCTTTTAGATTAATAAAAGAGTTAAGTATTACCAGTTGAGGAGTAGGGATGCTTCCATTTGGATCCCCCATGTTAGAGCATGACCAATTGACCACCCCCTGCGCCTTCACTGAAACAAAAAGGACAGCAAGGACATATTCAGTTTAAACGTGTGCAAGAATCCACTTACATGTATTAAGTTATAATTCTAGAAAAATGTAAAATGTTATATCTTACAACCAGGCTTCTAAAAATCAAAAGAGTAACTATAGGCATTATCTTATAACTAAGGTCTAATCAGGGGCGAATTCACCTTTTGTTCAGCGGGGGGCGAGCCACCCGCTAGAATTTATCCGAGTAATAGAAAATTTTAGGTTTTTTTAAGTAGGCACCTTCGCAAATACTCGAGAGGCACCTTTGACATCGACAAACAGAAAAGAAAAAGAAGGGAAACCGAATATTTTGAGGATTTTTTACAAGAAGCTTTAATGGAGAACCCAAGCTCTGTGAAGAAGATGAAGATGGAAGAGATAAAGGGGGGTGGGGGGGAGAAGATAATGTTGATAAAGGAAAGGAAAACAAATTTGTCAAATAGTTAATTTCATTTTTCAAAATTAAAAGTTATAACATTTATTATGTCTTTATTTCCTATAGAGCTAAATTTGTAGAGTAATTGCTCTAGTCTCTTGTATTTTTTTTAATTGTAATCATCTCTTGCAAACATAGAAAATCATGTTTGATACTAGAATTTTTAAAAGTTTCACATATTCCCTTTCAATTGGTTGAAACTTACAAAGTAAACCTTTAACTTTGATTTGAATTTTTAATAACCCTAATGTATTAAATTAGGAATTTAGAGAAGTTATTTTAATAGTTTTATTGCGATTAGAAAGTGTTTCAATTTTCAACGGTCCGTATGGAGAATTATAGGAGTTTAAAATGAACTTTTTTTTCTATCAATGTTGGAAATTACTAAAATCAACATTAAATCTAAGAAGTTGGAACAATACAACTCATTTTAATTGCATATCTAATGAAAAACAAGCAAAAACAATCGAGGTCGACATTTTCTTTTGAGTAATTAGCCAAATAAATTATAATGATTTGGCCCATTATGAATTTATGACCGTCCATTTTTGGTATATTTGACCCGTTTTGACCGGTTTATTTTTTACCAACCCATTTTATGCACCCGCTGACAAAAAATCCTGGATCCGCCACTGGTCTAATAAGAGGTAAGAAGAAGCTCTCACCTCTGCAATTATGTGACCTCTGCAAAGTGTGGTGAGCTACATCCACTTGCTTCATGTATCTGATTTTATTTATTATAATGACATCTAACACTGATTGAAACTCACAGCTTGCTGATGGTAGATATTTAGGCTCAGATATGCATTTCAAGCTTTTAAGTCAACTTCGTTTGCAATTAAAAAGTCAAACTTTCTTATGCTTTGGGCCAGTTCAGCAAGCTTGATGAAAGGATTACCTAGATATCTTGGCTTATGGTTTTCTTATTCTTTTCACCAACTTGGTGCCTAAATATAATCTACCATACACATATATTGAAATACTTGTCAAAGAATATTACGAGATACTCAGATCACCAAATATTATGTTTTTGGCATATAATAATATAATATCACTTTGGTGGGTAGATCTGTTTCAAAAGTCTTGAGTTGACTTTAGTTTATATTAGATCATTAGTAATAGAATATCAGAATTATCTTAAAATGGTACCTTAAAAAGTTAATATTACATTACCTGATTCTTTTTTAAAAGGGTAATTTCGAGAATCGAACTCGTTACCATGCTTCGCTTTGTAACTTAGCAGTCCAAGTTCACAGACTTTTGCAGACCTGAGATTTACACCTGCAACAAATCTAAGAATCATCATATACGCTACATTATATGATTGTAAAAATTTGTAACCATTAATTACCAACAAAATATTAAAGAATACATCCCGGTTAAGAATTTAAAAATTGGTTAGTGGAATTTATTACAAATTCCTACCTTAATTTTGTCAAATTAACATAGACTTTCAGAAACCAAATAAAATATTTAAAAATGATCTAAATACTCACTTCTAAATTTGAGAAATTACAATTGTATTCAGAAAGCGAATCAAGATGGCCCCACTGTCATGAAAATATCAAACCTGATGCACAGTGTAATAAAACGAACATAGATTGTAGCACATACCTCTATCCCCAAAACAGGAAAAGGCCTGCTTCCATAAGTCCTCTTGCAAAAAAAAACAGATATAAAACAACATTAAACCACTAAAATATATGCTACAATCATATCATCAAGATTCAAAGGTTTGACATTTGACTTCCAAACCCTAAGCTGAAAAAAAAAATAGATTGCTTCATTCAAAAACAAATTAACTGTAATATAGTATTGCCAATTCAGGCTGCTCATTGAAAAATTGATTCAGACATTAAACCATTAAAATAGTTTGCTTCATTCAACCGAAGTCTTTTTTGAGAAAAATATGTATGTGATTTCTGATTTCTAGATGAAGAGAACACAAACTTAAGTAAGACTCTAACAAAATAGTTTGCTTCATTCAACCGAATCACAAGTTCAAGAATTACATAGTAAGACTCTAACTTAAGTAAATGAAAACATGTCATATATGTACACATACAAGTAAATGTATCTGGGTTACTGCTTCTTGTTTCTTGATAGTTGATATTTAACTTAAGTTTCCATTTTTATATAATTTTTGAAGAGTTTTTAGTACAAAAAACCTCAAATTTCATCAGGAATAAGTGTAATACTGTAAGTTATGGTCATGAAATAATCTAAACTGAAATTGATCAACAAATTAACCAATCACATTCAACAACTACCAAAAACAATGGCCCCAACCTTTACTAATTTGCCAAAAAATAGACGGAAAAATATATCAAAATTAGGGTTTTGGGGAATCAAACAAATTCAAGCCAAATACATGGAGATTAGGTCATCATGAAGGCCTTCATCTATATAATTCAAGTATTATGCTATAACTATGAAAAGATCAGGCGACATATTACAAATTACATAGGTCACAACATTCGAAAACACAAATCATAACTACTCCATGATTAGAATTATGCGAATGAAGACCAAAATCAACTAACCTTGCGTAGAATTAGGCGAATGAAGACCAAAATCAAGTATTCTACTCCATGATTAGAATTAGAATTACTTAAAATTGAAATCAAAGTGTATATAAAAATATCGACGGTGAGAAACTGAAGGTGAAATCAACTAACCTTGCGTACAAACAGAAGTCGGGATTGAGCTTTGCTGATTGTGTGAATACAAAATCTTCGTACAAAATCAAGGAAAATGCAAAGAACAATAGCCTCATCATGATGCCGATTGTTGGATGCTCGACTACAAGACCTCAGATTGAGAACGGGCGATTGAGAAGGGCAGATTGATTTAGTTTTCGTTAGGGATTGAGGAGAGAATTCCAGGAAGAGGGCGATAGTAATTAGGGTTAGAAGGCAATAGGGTGCTTCACGAAGGACGGGTCGGTTTTAAGGATCCGCGCATGGATCTAAATGGGTATACGGGTAATGGGAGGGAAAACATCAATTTTAATAGCGTGAATGAATGTCACGTGTCCTTTAAAACCTTTATTTATTAGTATGTATAGATATAGATATAAATTATACATGATAAATAAGTATTTTGTTGCACCACGTATTATTATTTTATGAGTTCAAAACTTTTTTTTTGGCTCGTTTTTTCTTCATTACTTACTATTTAATATATCCTTACTAACTATTTGATATTTTCTTTACTAATTTCTAAATCTTCATTTCTCTTTAATATTTCTTTTATAATTTTTAAATCTTCATTATTAACTAATTAATATTTCATTTATTCAACCCTTATTTAATATTTCCTTACTAACTATTTAATATTTCATAAATGTTTATTACTACTTAATATTTTTTTTAATCTATACTACTTTATAAAAGATATAGGGAGGATAGTTTGGTAATTTACCAACTTTTTAAGACGCTTGAATTAAGATGCCGGAGTCTTGCCGGAGTACGCGCCCTTCCCCCTACTCCTGTATCCCGTCGATTGAAGTGGTCGGCTTTAATGGGATTGAATGCGCCCATGCATTTCCAGCCCCTTCCCGCCTGTTAAGAACTCCGCCAGACTCATTGTGAAGATTTGGGAGTAAGTTTTTGTTAAATTTTGATTTGCAGATGCAAAGAGAAACAGACTTCTCGGCTTCAATATGTAAACCGAGAAGTGGCCGACTTTAATGGGATTGAATGCGCCCATACGTTTCCAGCCCCCTCCCCCTATTAAGAACTCCGCCAGACTCATTGTGAAGATTTGGGTGTAAGTTTTTGTTTAATTTTGATTTGCAGATGCAGAGAGAAACAGATGAAAGAGGCTTCTCAACTTCAATCTGTAATCTGGAAGTTGATTATAATGAATAAGCTGTTAATGGAGGAAAATGATCGTCTGTAGAAGTTATTGAGTCGTGTATGTTTTTTTGTAAATGTTTGGTTGATAAACATGTTTGTCATTCGTAAGGATTTCTTCTTTTTATTAACGGGTCATGCCGAAATTTTCTTAAAGACCCATCTATTACACGTGTTAATAAAGTTGTGTTATGTGATTAGTAATTTGAGATTTTCTTAAAGACCCATCTTTTTATTGAGTAATGATTTAAAAAAATGGGCCTATTTTCAGCAAAAAACATAAATAAGGTGTTTATAAAATTTTAGGGTGTTACAAAAAAAAGAACTCTCATTATAGACTTAAAACCTTCCGCGAATCGCGGGGAGTATTTACTGGGGTTGGAATTTAATTACCTAAAAGTATATCGATGATTGTAATATAAAAGCACACGTTGCAAATTGTCACCGCTCCGCATCGCGTGGGTTTTTCTACTAGACATCGATATGAAAACATTGTCTTTTTCGATGTCTTCATTAAGAATGTTGTCTTCTATTATTTAAAAGAGTTTGTGAATGCAACATCTTTCAAACCATAAGCATTATGCCAGTTTGTTATAATGCTATTTCATGATAATCCAGGGGGAGCTGTAGGCATCTCATCGTTTTCTTCATGCATTCATGAACGTCACTTTTTAGTCTTGGTATCACATCTATTTCTTTTGCCTAGTCTGGAGTCTTCAGAATGCCACCATGTCGGTTAAAAGCAGTTAAGAATCCCAGTGATTTTTTTTAGTGAGGAATATTAAAATTCAGAATTCTTGGCAAGTCTGGTGATTGCTGTAGTTATGGATAGGTCATGTACATTTGTCATTGAAGTTTAGGTGCTTTTTATTTGATTTCTTGAGTTATGTTCTAAACAGTGACCATTATTTAAATATATGAGAACTTGAAAACACAAATGAAAGAAAATAAGTAAATATTTAACTAATAAATCAAGAGTGGTCAGATTTCACAACCGTCGCGAAGCGCGGGCTTACCCACTAGTAATTCTTAAATCTTCATTACTAACGGTTTAATATTTTCTTTATTCAACTCGTATTTAATATTTTCGTACTAACTATTTAATATTTTCTTTATTAATTTATAAATATTTAATATTTTATTTATTCAACCCGTCTAATAAAAAAAATACAGAACGGTTACAACAAGAATCATGATTTTTACAAAATTGTAAGAACTAATTTGAATATTTTATTTCTCTAGATCTTAATTATTCATTTCAATAAATGAAAAAGATATAAATATAAAAAGCCATTTCTTTTTCTCTCCGTAAATCTCTATATATAGCCCAATAAAAATAATAGAAAATTTCTCAAAATAAACATTTGAAAAGTCAAGTTTCTCAAAATAAACATTGAAAAGTCAAAATTTTAAAATGAACTTGTGCTCTCTCGACGAAAAAGCCGACCTCTTTTTTTGTTCACCCTTATTGATAAATATTCATACAAAACTCAAAGTGGAAGAAGGCGGAAGACGGTGTCGTCGCACCCAAGCGGAATTTTGGTCAGCATTAACGCCTTGATGAACATGTGGAGCATTCGGAGTGGGCCACGTGGATGGCGTGTTCGCACTATAGGTCGGCTTTTTTTTTCCAAAGAATACAAGTTCATTTTGAGATTTTGACTATTCAATGTTTATTTTGAGTAGTTTTACTTTCCAATGTTCATTTTAAGAATTTTTCTAAAAATAATTTAGCTAATAATTTGTTGGATATCATATTCTTTCAACTAAATGCACATTTGCATTCGCATAACAATTTACAGCCAACAAAAGTATCATATAACTTTGACAAAAAATCATATGTGCAAGAATGTTAGAACATCTTGAAAACACTTTATAACATTTGAAGTGGTAAAATTATATTCTACATAAAAACACTATGTATAAGATAAGTATACATATAAATAGATGCACATATACATATACATGAAAGAACATATCATTTTTATTACTTCATATAAAATTATAAATTATTTGAAAATCCTAAATCAAACTAAATGTTTATACTTAAAAATATAGATATTCATATTTGAAGTGGTAAAACTTTTTACACATGTATAAAAATATAGATATTCATATTTACGGGCTTTTAAGGAAGTTTAAATAATATTTAATGCTTTATCATTTATCCATCTATTACCGCTAGAAAAGAGTCAGTTTTCCTACGAAATTTTGCCAAAAAAAATATTTTGTCAGAACTTTCTACAAAATTCCGACAAAAATGAAACCCTAAAATTAGCGATGACTTTACCACAAAATACCGAGAACTAAAAAGTCTGTGGGAAAACGGTCGAAAATTTTTCGACAAATACATTTTAAAAAATATTATTTTATTTCTAAAAATACATTTGTGGGAAAGTTGTCAGGAATTTCCGACCGCTTTCCCACATAAATATTTTTTTTATTTCTCTTAGAAGGTTATAAAACTTGTGGGAAATCTGCCGGAAACGTTTCATCGGAAAGTGATCGGAAATGTTTTGTCGGAAAGTGGTCGGAAAAGTTGTCTGAAAGTGGTCGAAAAAGTTTTGTCGGAAAGTGGTTGGAAGTGTTGTGGGAAAACTGTCCATTGCGAAACCTTGATTTTTTAGGGAAAGCTGTCGGAAACGTGTTTTGTGGGAAACTTCTCCGAAATTTCTGTGGGAAAGTTGTCGAAAATAATTTATCACGACCTTTGTCCCAACAAAGTTTTTTTTGGGAAATTTGCCGCTAAATCCGTTTTTCACATAAAAACTGTCGGAAAAGCTTCACTTTTCTAGTAATTATATGTGTTTGATCACTATCATCAATATTACATTATAGTCTAGTGATTTTATATATATAATTCATAATGCATTTTACAAAATAGAAAGCTATAGTGAATAAAGCGTAGGTGGTGTTTTCATATAAAATTTAACGTTTTTTCCTTTTTGGCTAAGTCCACTGACCTAACTCAATAATTTAATAAAAATATTTTAACAAGATATTTTAAAAAATATTTTTGACAGATGCACATACATATGCAACCAGTGGCGAAGCTTGAAGAAAAACGCAGGGGGCCGGAACTATAAAATTTTCACCGAGTACGATAAATTAACACTATTGGGCTAAAATCGGCCGAATACGTATAAACTTACACTATTGAGTGAAAAATCGGGGGGAGGGGGGAAGGGGCTCCCCCGGGCTCTAAGAAAGCTTCGCCCATAACATATTATTTGTATTGGTTCATTTAAGTTATTTGAAAAAACCTAAATCAAACTTCCCAACAATAATAGTTTTTTTAGAATAATAACGTAACATTTTGCTATTCTTTTAGAACTTTAATAAAGTTTGATTGTCATTTCTAGGTATTTTGAATTTGCTTTGAAGCATTTTTTTAACTTCATTACAAGTTAAAACAATTTTGTGATTTTTCTTTTATTTCATAAAGTCATTTACTACTTTAAATAATATCACTTAAACTTTTACATTCAAGAAATATTTCCTTTTAAATTTCAAAGTGCCATTCTCATTATTTAGTTAATTTTAAGTTCGTATAATTTGTTTTAACTAAAAGCTTGTCATATTTTTGTTTTAAGGCAAATTAGTTTTTAATAATCTAAACTATGATCCATTGACTGATAATAATTCATACTAACAATTTGGTTAGTGGCAATCTCAACTTTCACTTTTGTTGTCAAAGATAGTCCTAATAACATAAATGCATAATCATAATGGATTTACACTCGGTCCGCACTTGATTTCGTTTGTACGTTACTCCATTTCATTTAAAATCATCATTTTGAGCGAAATAAGTGTAAATCTATTATAATTATGTTATTGGACTGGATTTGACAACAAAAGTGAAAGATTTGACTGTCATTAACCAAATTGTTAGTATGAATTATTCTTAGCCATCGGATCATAGTTTGAAAATTTGCCTTATTTTAAGTAATCATAATGATCATGTGAATCATTTGTACTAGACATAAAACACACTTCCTTGTGTTATTCTTCAAAATCACCCTCCTTTGCATGTTGAGACAATGTTACAGTATTCGCAACCCGTTTCTTATCTTTATAATACACTAAAAATTACTAACTTTTCTCTCTTATTTTTAATTAAATAATATTTTTTATACTTTTATCATTACCTTTTCTATCTCCTCCACTCACAACCACTTTTAAAAAATATTAAAAAATTTATACAGGTGAACAATGTTTTCACAAATATACAAAAAATTTATATCTTTTCTCTCTCCTCCACTTATAACCATTTTAAACCACTCATTAAAATATACAAAACACACTTACAAACATATACCAAACCGCCTGTGAATGCTCTTAGAAATAGTTCTCTATTTTCTTTAATCATTTCCATATCATCAAACAAACCTTTTCCACATGTATAAAAATATAAATATTCATATTTATGACCTTACAAGGAAGCTTAAATAGTATTTAATGCTTTATCATTTAACAATCTAATTGTTTCATTATACATGTTTAATCCCACTGATCTAACTCAATAGTTTTTGTAAAAGTATTTTAATATTTAATAAATTCAATACTAATACTTCTCTCTATTCTTTGGAAGGGATCTCACTAGTAATTTAATAATGTATACGACAATGAGTTCTTTAGATACTTTCTCATCAAACCTCTTGACTTTGAGTTATTTGATCTTTTAATATGATAGATATTTTTTTAATCTATACTATATAATAAATAAAGGTTTTGAAGTGACACTTGTCACTACCATATTCACCCTCAACATTTTTTTTCTGCCTCTCTCCTATTAGTTACATAAGTTTCTTTAAATTTTTTTCCCGCATCTCTCTCCTATTAAATAATAATAATTTTTAAAAAAAAAAATTATTTAAAAAAAATATGCATGTTCATAAACTATTTTTATAGATTGAAAATTTTTTCATTTCTTTTTATAAAATAGTTTTAAAAAATAATAATTTCACCAATAACATCCAACATACAAGTTGTTTTTATTCAACCCATGTAATACATGGGTTTTAACCTAGTTGAGAGAACATAGTTTCATGTTTATGAATTTTTAAAATGTTAAATGCACGTGTCGTTAAAGTATATGAAAGCAAATTCAAGGACCAAAGGTGACAGGCAGTTGATAGTCGACCCATGATTGATATTCGGTCGAGTGTCGTGTCGACCGTTAGAATGCAACTTATTACAACAATCTATGTAATTTGTTTCGTCTAAAAACTTGAGCATTATTATCAGTTTTTTTATCTTTATCTTTATAATTTAACTAAAAACATCATTCCATAAAAAAATTATTCAAGGAAGAAGTTACAAGTTTTTAGTCCTGATAGGGGGTGATTATTGGGCTAATCTTGTCATAGTCTAATAGTCTACGGGATACAAGGAAGAAGTTACAAGTTTTTAGTCCTGATAGGAGTCAAATGCTTGTTTATTTTATATTTGCTTATTATTTGGTATTATCTTTAAGTATTTGAGTATGATTAAAAGACTTGATTAGCAAGGTTTGTTTTAGTATAAATAGATGTGTTAGAGATCATTGTAAGTGTGTCAAAAATTATAATAAACAGAAAAAGTCGATCTTGGTTGAGATCAAATTTTGTGTTCGTGTTCTTGGGCCTGATTTCCAATATTGTCAAGTTATATTTTATCATATACCATTTTTTATTTGTTGATCTTGTATTGTTTAACATGAAATTATATATTTTTTTTGAAACATGGTTTGTTGACTTTGTTGATTTTCTTGGAAGATTGAACTACAATTCAAGTTTTCCAGGTCATGACAATGTCGATCCATACAACCGTGCGTCTTCTGTGTATAATAAGTTATATAAAGAGAGCCCAATAGCTTTATAATTTACTTTTTTGGGTTTAGTTTAGCTTTTACGGTTAAGTTTTTGGGTTTAGTTTTTAGGTTAGGTTTTTTTTTTTTTTTGGGGGGTTGGGGTTTAGGTTTTTGGGGAGGGGGGGGTGTTAGGTTTTTGGGGTGTATGAGAGGGTTATGTTTTTGAGAATATATAATGACATTATAATTACAAAAATGCCATTAATTGGAAGTTTCTTGGTTCTCTTATTAAAACGAGTTTTCTCATAAACTCAACCTTTATATATATATATATATATATATATAAAAATATAAAACCAAAAAACTTATTGGCCTCTCTCTATATAACTTATTAAGTTATTGGGCTCTCTCTAAAACAAAAAAATATAACTTATTAAGTTATTGAGCCCAAATAAACTAATTTGATCCATTTAATATTCATTTAAACATAAAAAATCAAAAAATAAAAACAAAAAATTTGCGACTACAACCTTTAGCGAACATGTACAGTCGACCACCAGACGTCCATACCACATCCCACCACCGTCGTCCGTCAACCACCGCGCCACCACCAGCCACCACCGTAGCCCACCGTCAACCACCACCACATCCCCACCGTCAACCACCACCACATCCCCACCGTCAACCACCATCAAGGTATGTTTTCTTATTTTTTTTTTCCAATTCCTTGAATCACGCAATTTAGCGCTAATTTATAATTGTTGAATGTTGAGCCCTAAATTGGGTTTTTTGTTGAATGTTGAGCCCTAAATCGGGTGTTTTGCTGAATGTTGAGGCTTGAGCCATTATTTGGATGTTTTGCTGAATGTTGAGCTCTAGATTGATTTTGAATTTGGATTTGATTTTTAGGATTATGCATAATTGCCTCTTAAGCAACCATCCGGTGCTAAAAAACGTTTTAAGAGAAAACGAGATGAAACAATGAAAAAGTATCAAGCCGGTGCTATATTTAAGTTTGCTATCAAGAAATCGAGAAGAGCTTCACGAATCATCAGTTAGCTATTGCAGTATGTCATTCTAATACAACATTTTTGCTATTTTTTTGTTATAACGTTAATCGTCGTTTAAAAAAAATTAGTTTATATAATTCATTTGGGCCTATGGGCATTTTTTTTGGCTAAGGCCTTGGCATTTAAATCCTAGGACCGGCCGTGAGTATTTTTATTGTCACTTTTGTCTTTATGTTTATGAACTCAAGAAGAAAATAGAATGTAAACATATAATTATTTGTAATTAATATTTAGAGTTAAGTATACGGATGGACTATGTGGTATGTTTAAATTTTAGATTTGTTAATAAAGTTTAAAAATTACATTGTTAGTCTCTAAATTAAGTATAAACGTAACATGTTTGATCTTTGGAGTGGATTACAGTTAATCTTTTCTGTTAAATATTTTAAAAAATAACCAAAATACCCCTACATTAAAAAGATAAAAATAAAAAAAATAGAAATTTAAAAAACTTATATTTATACCTCTGGTTCTCATGCTACACCACAACTTTTTTTAAACCTATTTTTCTTTCTCTCTCTATTTCTCAAATTTTAATGTATTAAAATAAAAAAAAAATAGATGAAAAATGAAAGATGATGATGTGTCGAAAGATGTTGCAAATTGAAGTGGAGGTATACAAATAACGTGAGCCATTAGACTTCTAGTCAGGAAAGTTTTCATGTAAAGAGTTTCCTCCTGAAAAGATCATGAGTTCGAATTCTGAACCAGAAGTTAGCCGATAAAAAAAAAGAGTTAGATTAACGTAGAGTAGAAAATAAAATAAAATGTATATTTAAAAAAGATAATAAAGTTGATTGCAGGTCAGCAGGTGGTTGTTGGCTGTTGACGATGTTGCGAATATTCAACAGGTAGGAGAAACGAAAGTGCATGCCACCTTGAGTCAATATTAAACTCCTAATTTAATCTTTCCAATTCGATGGCGGCTCCGGTCACACCTATCCTATAACTCAACACGCTTTCTCTTCAGATCCAATCAATCCTACACACAATGAGTTCCCGAATGCAAACTTTAAACGAAGAACAAGAGTACAACTGGACCCAGAACGACTCCCTCGATCGCCGTCCCGCCCGTGATATCATCATCGCCGTCGATCATGGCCCTAAATCTAAACACGCCTTCGATTGGGCGCTTCAACACTTCTGCTGCGCCGGCGACACCGTCTACCTCGTGCACTCTGTCTCCAGTAAGTTCCGATTTTCGATTTACGTTTTCAGTTGGATATAGCGAACGAACGAATTGAGCTTAATTGAATTTGTTTGTTATGGTTAGGTTTGAAGAACAATATCGTTTATGAGGCGTCGCAGACGCTGATGGAAAAGCTCTCTGTGCAGGCTTTGAAGGTTTCTAGGGTGAGGAAATAGTTATTTGTGTTTACTTATGCTTAAGATTATATTGATTTGGATTAATTTGCTTAAAATATGGTATCATCCTGTGGCAAACCCTAGATCCCTAAAATACGTGCCTGAAATTTGAACCAACTCTATTTGGTTGTAGTCTATGGGTTCGGTTTAATTAACTATACACGTATGGAGATGTATGCACATTTATAGGTATTTGAAAATACTATATGCCTAGACAGTGTGCTTTGGCTGCATGATCACCGATAGGGTGTAGATATGTGGTTCATGATTTATTCTCTTGATCATTTAAAAGTTCCATTCATCGGGTTTAGGGTTCCTGTTTGGTTAGTGAAGAGAACAGAAATGTTCAGTAGTACGTCATATGGCTAATTGGTTATTTGGTTGGAGAAAGAGATACTTGATATGTTATTTTGTTTGGTAACCTTTAAGACGATGCGTAGTGGTAAGAGTCTGAATGACTGAATCCCTCTAGCAGAGAGGTCTTTCATTCGCATCTAGTCATTGGTTTCTGTCTTTAACCTCTTGAAGACCACTTGCATAGCTCAAGCTGCGTTTTAACTTTTAACTGGTTCCATTGGTTAGCTGGGTATTGGTGGGGCTTCGTGAGTTTTCGTTCTCACGGTCACTAGAAAAATAAAATTTTATGTGTGTGTGTGCGCGCGCGTCCGTGAGTGCGTGCGTGCGTGCGTGCTTGTGTGTCTGTGTGGCTGTTGCTCTGTGTGCATGTGTGTCTGTGTCTGTCTGTGTGTGTTTGTGTCTATGTATGTCTGTGTGTGTGTGCGTCTGAGTGTGCGTGCCGTGTGTGTTTGGGTATGTGCGTGTCTGTTTGTCTAGGTGCATGCGTGTGCGTGTCTGTGTGTCTAGGTGCGTGCGTGTGCCTGTCTGTGTGCTTGTGTGTCTGTGTGTCTGTTGCTCTGTGTGCATGTGTGTCTGTTGCTCTGTGTGCATGTGTGTCTGTGTCTGTCTGTGTGTGTTTATGTCTATGTATGTCTGTGTGTGCGTGCCGTGTGTGTCTGGGTATGTGGTGTCTGTGTGTCTAGGTGCGTGCGTGTCTGCGCGCGTGCGTGTGCGTGTCTGTGTGCTTGTGCGCGTGCCTGTGAGTCTGTGTGTGTGTTTGGATAGCACTTCTATTAGCTATTGTTTTTAAAAGGCACGCCTGAGGTGCGAAACGAACGGGAAAACGCCTTGGGCCTTAAGGTGACACTTCATGCTCATCTGGGTCAAATTTGGTCAAAATTAGGGTCTTGTGGCCTGTGGGAGGCTGGCATGTAAAAACAACCAAAAGGATGAAAGCATTATAAATGGTTTACTTAATAAAAAGGCTGAAATATAAAAGAGATGAAAGAGATGCAACTTTTGGTCGTACATAAAGCAATACCTCACTCACATGAAGCTCTTGTCTTGCTCATTTTAAAGCCAAGATTAGCTAGACCCTAGAAAGCAACTAGGTTTATGTTTTTCCTCCCTTTTTCGTGCCAACATGTTGAAATTAAAGTGTGTTCCTGTCATGTGTCTGCGTATCGATGACATACTACTGTACCATGTTCCTGTTATATGTTCTTGATATCTAGGGTCTACTAATTTGTTACATTTATATTGGAAATTGCTCCCATGTGAAATTATATGGTCCTGACTTCTAGGGCCTACAAATTATCAATCGTGTTTTCCATTTGTCGATTCTAGTGACAACAAAAAGTGGCATGTACTTATTAAATTCTCATGGTCCTTTTGGTGAGGTGTAGTGGTTATGAATTTATGTAAATTAGTTTATATTTTGGAATTAGGCAATCCTCTTGTTGCTGTATAAATACTATGTGAGTTGTGTATAGACCAAGTAAATTGTTCCACCATAAAAAGTATGAATTAATTGGTTATAAGTTAGCAATTTTCTGATTTTGGTTCTAAATTTTATAATTTTACATGAGAACAGGTAAAAATAGTGCCTCGGATAGTGGAAGGAGATGCGGGTAAGGCAATTTGCAAGGAAGCAGAAAAAGTGAAGCCTATAGCAGTTGTCATGGGTACAAGAGGCCGGAGCCTAATGCAAAGGTATTCTTTAGAGGTGGTTAAATAGGCGGGCTGGGTAACGGGTTCTGGTCAAAATGCGTAGTTTTTGTAACACCAGTTTAGGTCGACCCTTTACACTTTGTGCCCAAAGTTTACAAATAACTGGTCAAATATGATAAAAATGAAAATGATTATATCATAATACTCTTTTATCTTTTTGACCCCTTTGAACCGTTTTCTTTTAAGCTAACTCTCCCTCCTTCCTTCCCCTACCCATTTGACTCGTTAGTGATCAAATATAATCCAGTTTACACACAATATGTTGCATAGTCTCACTCTCCATTTCCTTTTTTCCTTCATGTTTTTAGTGTACTACAAGGAAGTGTAAGCGAGTATTGTTTCCACAACTGCAAAGCCGCGCCTGTCATAATTGTTCCTGGAATAGGTATCAAGTCTTATTTACTTTTTATTTGGTCTTATATTAATAAATTCTTGTAAACAAGGGGTTCTAAATTTATTTATTATACGATACAGTAGAAGCCGGGGAAGAATCAGTGGTTTCTTTCGACAAGAAATAAGTACATTGTGAAGTGTTGTTTCTCTGGAAAAATATGTCTGAATTTAGTTGATAGTAGCGGTGGTTGTGAGGCGGTAGTTCTTGTTAAAGATGGTGGTTGTGAGGCGGTAGGTCTGGGTACAGATGGTCATTGATTTCTGGGATTGATTGTTTACATTCTTCATTTGTAGATTGTGTTGTATTTAATCCTATCTCTTTTGTATGCTATTATTGTTTTTGGATCTGCATAATTTAGTACTATATATCTTTACTGTGTAAAGCTTGTTATTCTCTTAGGCCCTTTGCACTAGAGAATGTCACATGTGTTAGTGGATACATATAATACATTTAAATGATTTATGTTTTTATGATAATAAAAGCTAAGAATATTGATATAAGTGATTTTGTTAAATATAATTATATACAAGATTAGAGAGAATAGGGAAAGATAGTTTGTTATTTTCTTCTACATACTATCAATCAGTTTTTTTTTGAACGGCAATTTGGATCACTGACTGGCTACTGACCCACCCGATCAACTCCATTGTTCTCAGGAGGAAACTCACCATAGGTGAGAAAACCCTTTGGCCTAACCTGGACCACCTTTTTTTTTTTATCAAAAGTGGGACTTGAACCCAAGACCTCCCAATTTTAGTGAAATCTTGGGTATACACCTAGGCTAAGCAGCGGTTGTATCAATCAGTTACATATGTAGTTTTTAAACAATGACTTCTCTAACTACTTTGATGCCACCTGTCAACTAACTTCCAACTCAGCATCAAGGTTATCATTCTTATACATTTAAGATTTATTTAATAAATGATTACATGACCATGTTAGGACTTTTAAATGACCACTTTCGAATAAACATACCTTTAAGTTATACAACTAATATAGTTTTTTAAACTAATCTTAACTTCATAAAAGAATTTCAAGTTTATAAAATGTGAGTCTTTGTCGTAAAATATCTTGAGAATGGTCCATATGAAGATGCTTTAAAAGGTCAAACTCACCATGATAACACGTTTGAAATATTTATGTTAAATGACGGATATTTTGAGCATGTTCCAACTCTTCTTTCATACATTAATAAGTTAACTAATGCAACAAAGCTAAGGCTCTTTTTTAGATTGATATAGTCGAATAAGATTTTTGTAATACTCTAATTTTTTATTTCGAACCCTCTTGATTCGAGTTCGAAATTTGAATTCGGTTCGAATTCGAGTTAATTCAGTTCGATACAAATTTAACCAGAAAAATAAATTATTTTACTTGTATTTTCAAAACTACTGTAAACTTGAATTTCTTTTAACATAAAAATACAAGAATATGAAACTAATAAACCATCAAAATGAACGACTGAAGGAGTGACGACTATCGAGGGATGATGAGGGCTTGTCTAGTATCGACTTTGATGAGGGCTTAACAATGGTTGTCGAAGGTCGATGAGGGCTTGAGCGGCTGAGGGAATGACGACTGTGACTTTAAACTAGGGTTCGAGACATGTTTTTAAAATTAGGGTCGATGAGGGCTTTAGAGTTAAAAGGGCTTTAGAGTTAAAAACCAGTTAGATTTATACTTTTAGAATTTAGATTATTAGGGATTTAGTGACTTAGGGTGTGGATATTGGATAATTGGATGTAAGACATTAGAATAATTGTTGAGGCCCAAATGTTAGAACTTAGAATCATAAGCATTTTTGTGTGTGTATATATTTATAAAATTATAAATTACGTATATATAAAAAATAAAAAAGATATGCATAATTCTAATTCGAATTTCGAACCGTATCAAAAATCACAAATTCAAAATTCGATATCAGAATTCGAATTGAATCGAACTCAAAAATTCTAATCAAATCAAATTTAATTTCGAGTTTTTCAAGCCTGATTCGAATATCAAACACCCTAATCGTAACAACCACAACTGCCATCGATATTCTCCACCACTCTGTCTGTCGCTTTTGAGTTAGTAATTTTTAGTATTTTGGTATTAAAGTTAATTTTTATGTACATAATGAAATTTAGTTAATCTACTAGTTTTATACTTACAAAATAACCTTTACATAAATATGGAAATCTGAATAAAATGTAATTTCATGTTTACTACTAAATTATTAAAATAGTAATTTTTAAAGAAAATTATAAAACTGTGAAAAATAAGATAAACATGTGATAAATTGATATGGCTCAAATTATACATGTTTTACATGTATAATTATCCTTATATCCTTATATTTGTTTGATTTCTTAGCAATCATACTGGAAAATAGACTAAATTGCCTCTCTTTTGATTTTTACAGTTAAATCGACCTCTCGTGTAAAAAGAAACGAAAAGTCAAGGAAAAAGTCACTAATTTGTGAAAGTCAGAAGAAAGGCACGCTCGTGCATGGCCAGCAACGACCGTGCCTTCCTTGGATCTGGTCAGGAAGATTCAGGAAGCCAGTCAACGCACAGTCAACACCATGCACGCCGTGAATAAGAGTGCACAGCCGTGCACCTTTTCAGAATGCCATAAAAAGTAGATCATTGTATAATAGAGATTCGCACAGACCATACAGTACGCACACCCGTGCGTACGGACACACGACCGTGCCTCCCTCCGGATATAGCCTATAAATAGAGGGCTTCACCCCCTCATTTGACATGCAATAACTTGGGGAGAGAGAGAGAGAGAGATGGCAATTATTGGCTAGTATTGTTATATTACTTGGGTGGAGATGAAACTTGGTGTAAGATCTATATTTTAAATTAATGAATGATGTGTTTATGTTTGCTTGTTATTTTTAACTATGATCTTCCTTTACGGACGTGAGTATTTGATTTTCGGTCATTTGAGGTTTTAAATCTTGTGGATGCCCTGAGCAAGACCTCTTGTTTAAGCATCCATTCAAAGTCGTACGTCTATATAGAAGTCTTTGATACTATACTAGGCCCAGTTGGTAAAAGATTTGAACTTTGGGTTGGTTGGGATTAGGCATTCAAGTAAATCATTTTGAGTCTTAGCTAGACCATGTGTTTTGTGCGATATTTCTTCTATCCTTCTATCTTGAATCGCGAAGGACTCTTAGCCGGAGCCACGGTGCTTAAGGCTTGAGGTGGGAGAAATATTTATTTAATGTTGTAGTTAAAATGTCCTTATTCTGATCTAACGGTGGTTAGCGTGTCTTATCATTCTAGCTTTACAAAAGATTGAGGGTCGTGGTAACCCTAGGAGCCCTTTCATTTTATTACTAAAGAACATAAATTAGTTAATCTTTTTGGTCTTCATGAGTGGTTTGGAGGTAGTTGTTTGTGCATCCGACTGTCCAAAGATCCACACAGTTTGGTAACCCTACTTGGGAGCCAAGTCAAGATAATATTAGTCCGAATAATGACCCGAGGAAGCGTTAGCATTTACGGGAGCTTGTTAGCATTCCAGATGGCCATTAGGACAATAGCCCGACCAAGGAGCTGTTCACCCCCTATATTAACCACATCACTAATTTAATTCTAAAAGATTAATTTAATACCAGGTGGATTCGAAACCTAAGTGATATGCGTTTGATCTGATTATCTCTCGACCCTCTGCCTCATTTTATTGCCTCATTTTTTTACTTTTAAAAACCACTATCCTTATTATTAGACTAAACAATAACACCGATTGAGTACCAAAAGCCGTCGTGTCCATTAGTTCGATACTTGGTTCTTACCTAGATTATACTACGTTGCGATAGGTACACTTGCCTATTGTGTGTAGTTAGTTAAAGTATTAATCATATTATAAATAATAAAACCAGTGTTGTAAAAATCGCTAGACGTTAGTCAGGCGGTGGGTATCGACTAGGGATTAATCAGGATTAGTCGGGATTAATTGGATTAGAATTTTTATATGTAATTTTCATATTTATATATATACACACATTTTTATATGTAATTTTCAAAATTATATATATACACACAATTTTATAAATAGCAGGAATTTACAAGAATCTCACCGGAAAAGGGAAATGGCCGATTAAGGCCGCCTAGGGCCGATTTTGACCAGATTTGACCGATTAGCGATTTTTAGTCCGACTAGGGAAAAATTCCTAGGTAAAATGCCGATTACCGATTAATTGGCAACTAATCAGGATTTTTGCAACATTGATTAAAACCTAATAAAAGTTTAAAAAATCTTACATAAAAATATATAATAACATCGCACATCAAGTTTTTGGCGCCATTGCCGACGACACGGTGATTTTAAGAAAAATATGAGTTACCGAATTAGTCTCTTAATATCTATCGACCCTCTCACTTCCTCTCTTACGTTTGTATCAGGTAGTGCATGAGCCATTCGTCGGCTACTGGCCTTGTCGAACCATTAGGTGAGCCCGAAAGATTCTTCCACAGTCGAATAAGGAAAAAAATGCGAGCGACTAACCCTGCAATTGTAGAGAAATCTCCAATGGCGGTCAACCATGGGGAAGATCGGACCATCTCTGATTTTGCTCGGCCGTCACTTGACCCTTAGGATCTAGTATCACAAGGCCAGCAATTTACGCCAACAATTTGGAGATCAAATCTCATGTTATCCAGATGATTCAATCATCATGTACTTTTACCAGTTTGCCAGATGAGGATCCCCATGCCAATATTAAAAGTTTTCTAGTAATATGTGATACGTTTAAACTGAACGGAGTTTCTAATGATGCCATAAGACTACGTACTTTTCCTTTTTCACAATGAGATCGCGCAAAGGCATGGCTTAACTCTCTGCCCACAGGTTCTATCACCACATGGGATGTTCTTGCCCAAATTTTTTTGTTCAAATACTTCCCACTAGCTAAGACAACCAAGATGATAAACAACATTACTTCCTTTACCCAGGAAGATGGTGAATCGTTGAATGAGGCGTGGGAACGTTTTAAGGATATGCTGAGGAAATGCCTTATCACGAACTTGAAGTGCGATTGCAAGTGTCGACTTTCTACAATGGTCTATCCCATCAGGCTCATCAGACTCTTGACGCCACCGCTGGCGGCATCTTTGTAAATAGAAGGCCAAGTGAAGCCTATAATCTCATTGAGGAGATAACTAAGGTATAATCTTAGAAACAATAAGGGTGCCAAGGCATGAAGTGCACCGCATTGATACAATCACCTCTCTGACTGCACAGATCGAGGTCCTGTCAACCAGAATGAAAAATGAGCAAGGTTCCAGCAAAGCATGAAGTAGTAGATGGGACACCTCCTAGCTCGGAGTGTCAGTAAGAACCAACTATGGAGTATGAGCAAGTCGGTTATGTCGAAGGCCAAAACCGCCAGCAGAATAACATAGACAACAACACGTATAACTCTGGTTGGAGGAAGCATTTGAATTTCAACCGGAAGGAAGAAGGAAACACAAATCAATCTCCTCCTGGTTTCGGGCAGCAACAGAATAAGTATCAACAATAACAGCCAAGGAAATCCCAGCAGAACTTTCAACCCCGTCCGAAAGAGTCTGACGACATCAATGGTGGTGTGTTTGTGGTGGTGAGTAGCAGAAAACAAAAAGGAAGACGAAGAGAAAAATTACCTGGACTGATGTAATGCCCTGAATTTCATTATTTAATATTTGTTCATTTTGGAGAAATAAAGAAAGGAAAATAAGATCGAGGGAACAAAGTCATACACGAAAATCGGGAGAGTAGGGGCTATAACCCTAGCCGCCACCCCATGCCCTCATTCCACCATTTCCATTTGAACTTTCTAGAGAGAGAGAAGAGAGAGTTCTAGAGAAAGAAAGTGAAGATTTGCATCCAAGATCGTTTCTCTATCATTCTCAGTCATCTATGGAGTTCTTAGCATGAGATTCTGGACATTTTGAGGTTAGTATCGAGCCCTAATCTCCAGTTTTGATTAAAATGAGTTTTTGGTGGGTTTCGGGTTAAAAACTGGATTTTTACGTGTAAATCGCCATGCAAACGTTGGATCTGGCTTATTAAGAGTTAAACAAAGAGCTTGAACGTAAAAAGTTGGAAGCTTGAATAAAAAATGGGTAAAATGCAGTCGACGTAAGTCTTTTGGCAAAACTTTCAGAGCGAAAGTTCTAGCGAAAAACAAGTGGAGGAACTTTCGGTGAAAGTTTCCCCATGCGAAAGTTCTGGAAAAAGTTGAGATTTTGACGTTTTTCGCATGCAAACCTTCGTGCAGATTGTAAAGCGTCCCGTTTAGTCAAAGTCACCCATCTGGTATAGTTAAAGATCACCAGGCGAGTTTCTAGACCCCTCTTTACTTAACTGTTTTGGGGCGGCGTGCATACTTGATAAAATTTACCAAATCAAAGCATTACATTTTAATGTATGGAATAGTTTGATACAGTTTGCTAAAGTAAAGTTTGTGCATAGTACAATATAGTTATAAAGAAAGTGACAGTATAACCTATAGTCTCGTAGGCACCGGGGACATGATGAAAGGGTTACGTCTAAAGTCAATGTTCCCTGAATTACAAACGTGATACGCGAATAGTTTCTAAAGTCAAAGTAAAGTAATGTGGTAAAGTGGTAATGTCATAACGTGTTAAAGTGTGAAGTATCCATAGTATGTATGATGCGTTGTTAAAGGCTAAAGTATAGTGATAAAGTATAAAACATCTATTGTATGAACGATTTGACGTTTAAAGGTTAAAATAGACTTATCACGTCTAAAGTTAATGCTGGTGTCTAAAGTTAACACCGAAGTCTCAACTGTCACACCCCAACCGGCGGCGGAAACGTCGGGGCGTGAAGCGTGCAGACTGTTCATAAGCTCATGGTTGACTAAAGTTGTAATATATTAAATAACCAATTCCATTTCATAGTTCAAGTAATCAAGTAGAATGTTTTCAAGAGTCAAAATACAAAATTTCTTTATCAATTTAGATACTAGGTCCAGTTCCTATGTATAGCATCTTGGATATGAGCTCAAAGCTTAGTACCTGAAACATGTTTAAAACGAGAGTGTCAACTATAAATAGTTGGTGAGCATACATAGGTTTTGACACCACAAGTAAAGTTCAAATGTTTTGTGTACAATTCGTATGATACATGGTTTAAGAAGCATTTATGGAGAATCTAAGTTAAGCTAGTTGCACAGATGTAACCTTGTAATTGAATAACATACCAATGTTAACCAAATGAAGGGCACAACATACCAATGTTGGCCCAATGGAGGGCATAACATACCAATGTTAGCCCAATGAAGGGCATAGCAACACATGCTATCCCGTTGTATGTGTAGTATAATTGCACGAGTATGTCATGTGTATGTATTGTATAATTGCACGAGTATGTCCTGTGTATGTGTTGTATAATTGCACGAGTATGTCATGTGTATGTAGCCTTAACAGTTAGTATTCAGGCACAAAGCATAAATAAACACATATGACCATATGGTAGAATTGTACGCACGTAGTTGTAAATAGCGAGTTGTTGAAGGAACATGTTTCACCCCAAAATATGTGTAAAAGGAAAAGGGGCTATGTAAAACTCACTTGTGTTGGGTAGTGTAGTTTGCACAGATCAACAAAAATACCAAGCGTGTTGTAGGTCGCTACGTTTGACCTATTGGATAAATGTATAACGCGTGTCATTGTTTGTGTTATTTTTATGTCGAAAAATGGATTTGTATGTTTAGGGTTTGTTTGAAATAAATAAATAAATAATTTTATTTATCTATTTAGTACATTTTAAATAGTAGTGATATATATATTCTTTAAAATGCAAATTTAAATAACTGATATATATTTATATTTATTTAAATATAAATTTAAATAAATAATATTTGTTTAAGTCAAAATATACATTTGTATAAATGGTTTTATAAAAATGATTATATGAACTCACGATTTCATCGGTTTCGAACTATCGGGAATTAATCGTTTTAAATCTCTAAATCAAGGATTTGGTTTATAAATGATTCCCGGGTCTTGGGATTTTATAAAATAATTTTTATAATTACATTTTGAAATTTTTTAGCTAAAATATGTTAAATAGACTTTAAAAAAGAAAAATAATTGATTCTGGTCAAGGAGCACGACCGTGCTCAAGTAGGGCACGACCGCGCTTGTTGCCGGGCGTGACCGTGATGGTCTGAGCGCGCCCGTGGTCGAGTCAGAAGTCACTACAGAGGGTCTGGACATAGAGCACGACCGTGCTCGTATCTGGCACGACCGCGTCTAGTGTTTGTTTTTGGTCAAGACTTGTTTGCTTGGTAAGCACGACCGGGCCACACCTGGGGCACGACTGTGCTTGGTCAGGCACGACCGCGCTCAGGGATGAGCGCGACCGTGTCGGGCCTTTTTCAGACGCAATTCGATCGATTCTTATATTAATAGCTTCTGGATTCTTAGGGCTTTCACTTAGTGGATGATTACGAATGTTTCTACATAGTTTAATTGTATTTATATCTTGTCTAGAGTGTAGTTCGAGTAAAATTTATGTTTCGGCTTTTTGGTTCAAAATCGGATCGATTTGAGTGTTTCTACTACGAATTGATATAGGGCTTTCGTAGTAGAGGTAGATACAAAGCTGAAGACGTGTTACTTACTTGCTGAAAGTGGGCAATCGAATGCGGTCGGCTACGGGTCGAGCGGCTTCGTTTCTTGGCGATCAATCGGACGACAGAGGTGTTGTGAGCGTCGAGTGAGAGTTCTGAGAGATTGAGTGGGTGTATATGAGGGTGTAGGAAGCCTGCAACTTGCTCTCAATTGTTTAATTCGCGAGACTTGGTTGTGGTGGGTATGGGATTAAACAAATGTGCAAATTGGAGGACAATTTAGGCGTGTTGCAGGTTGAATTCAGTCGAGTAAGGTCTGACGCGTGAAAACCGGCTTTTCTTTATTTTAAATTTCGCGAATTCAGAGGGTATGGTATGGTTTGACTTCTGCAGAGTCAAGTGGGTTCATCAGCGCGACCGTGTCTACTTTAGGCGCGACCGTGCTTAGGTTGCAGGCGCGACCGTGCCTAGTCCTAGGCGCGACCGTGCTTGCCTAGTTTTGTAGTTTTTGAGTTTTGTCAGTTTTGGTCCTCGAGGCTTGTGAGATAATGGTGTTTTTGTTTAATTTGTTTATTGTAATAGAATAGTTTGTATATGTAACTGCATCGTAGTTTGTTTGTACACGAATCGAAACTGAAATGTGTTTGTTTATTGAAATCAAACGATTACATGATGAAAATCAGAAATGTTACAGTCTCCCCTTGTTGAGGGGATTTCGTCCCGAAATTCAACTAGTTGAGGCTGCAGAATTTGTGAATAGGTGAGGATACTTGAGTTTCATTTGGTCTTCGCGTTCCCATGTAAACTCGGGACCGCGTCTGGAATTTCCGATGGATTTAAGGTAGGGGATTTGACTGGGGGGGGGGTATAGTAATTAACAACCAGCTTAGGTCTGTTACCCGAGGTCAGGTATGAGTAGTATTAATGAGTTAGGTTAAGAGGATTAAGGAGAAACTGTTGGAAGGATACGTTGGGCTCCAAAGGTGAGATGCATTACTGGGAACAGTGTTGATGGGAATTTGATGATTATAATTTGTTCAAGAAGTAACCTACTATGCTTAAGTATTGTCAGTGGTTAAGTGGTTTCACAAACATTGGCCCGTTAAACAACATGAAACTTTACGTGATACGAATAACGCTACTGCTGATAATATGATAGGAACACTTATATATAGGAAGTACCAGCGGCGTATCCACCATGCCCTTGTCGTATTTCATCAGTTTCGTTATTGTATATCATGCTAGGTTTCACGTCATAGCACACTATAGAATTTGCTATGCTTTCCATGCGCTGATTTGTATAATTTCGTGTGCACCCGTAATTATCCAAATCGTCGTATGGTCCGTATAGTTCATCCCATTGTGTGTGGGACCAGGGGGTAACACAAAATCACATAATTTGTAACTACCGTTTTCACGTATGCGTTGCAAATAATTGTATACCTAGATAGTAAGGTCAATTGCAACAATTGTAAGCAATTTAGTTCCGTGTAATATGTAAGCACTCACTATATGTATGATCTAGTGTTATGTATATTGTAAGCATGTATAGTGTGAATAGTTTAGTACCATGTATGTAGCAACAAATGAGTTTCATGTATAATGGAAACAAATAAGTTTTTTTCATGTATGATGTAAACATATTGAGTATCGTGGGCAACCAAGCTTTATGTATTATGTGGTTAATCTAGTTCATGTATCATGTAATCGATCTTGTATCGTGTATGTTGTAAACAACTAAGGTTCATGTAGCGTGTAATCAATCATGTATATGGTAAACGACTACGTTGCATGTATCATGTATGTTTGTGAATAACTGCGTCTCATGTGATTTGTGGATGTTCGTGTGTAAGCTATTGAATCTCATGAGTGACGTACATTAATGAATTTGTTTGCATAGGTGGTCGAGTGTCGAGGACAAGCGTGTTGTTTGATATTCATGAAAGAAAAAAAATGCGGGTAGACGAGTTTTTAGGTGTCGGTGTTTGTATGTATGGTAAATGCTCATGCGGAAAGACTCATCTTCTTGAAATTGGCTAGCAAGCTCAACCCCCCCTTTTTTTTTTTTTTTTTTAATTAATAGTGGCAAACAGCGGTAGGTGTAAATAGTTCGAACAATGACAAGATAACGTAAATGATTATAGTGCGAAATTTTATTCTAGATTGGGTCTTCATCATTTGACTCCATCTTGCACTAGCTTCAATTGGTCTCATTCACTGTCTCGGTGTTGACTTGATTTTCGTTGGTGTTTATGTTGAAAGTACGTCCACGAGCACCACCTTGGACAACGTTGACAATCCGGGGACATCGGTGACGGAAATGGTTTGGGTCGCCACATTCAAAGCAAGCTCGTCCATCAGTAATAGCCGGAACCACTGGGTTTATCCCTTGCTGCACGGTCCTGTTCCCTTGGTTGGTTTGAGTAATGGGCGGTCCAGATCGGCAAACATTGGTAGTATGGCCATATCTCCCACAGTTGGCACATAGACGGCATGGCATTTTTAGGAAGTGATGATAATTGCATGTGTTGCACAAAGGGTTGTTGCCCATATATGGTTTCTTATTCTGGTTCAAATGGTTTAGTGGAGCAGCTTGGTTGATTGGTACCGCAGGGATAGCGATCGTGAAATTTCGTTTCTTATTGTATTGGGGAAGTTTGGGTTTGTCTTCTCTAGGGGGTTCAAAAGGGGCTGCTGGGTTAGTGACTTTCATTGCACCCTTCCTTGTTAATGTACCCGTCTTCACGTGGTTATCAGTTAATGTGGCAGCTAGGCGAATAGCGTCTTCAAGAGTTGCTGGGTTTCTTCCTAGGACAGTATCCTGAATCTGCCTAGGTAAACCACCTATGTATTTGTCAATGCATCGGGCTAATGGTGTGACCATGTGGGGCACAAGAAGACTTAACTCGTGGAAACGAGTTGTGTAGGCCATACTTTCACCGCTGTCTTGGGTAAGATCCCAAAACTCAGCTTCCAACTTCTTCATTTCATTTCGAGGACAGAACTCCTCGGTCATGACCCTTTTCAATTCTTCCCACGGTAGAGCCATTGCCACATCCAGGCCCCTAGTTCTTTTCTCACCATTCCACCAGGTGAGCGCCCGTTTCTGGAAGATGCTGGTGGCATGACGAACACGGAGGTTGTCGGGACAGTCACTATTGAGAAAAGTGTTCTCAATACTCTCAAACCATTGAAGGAGTCCCGTGGCTCCTTCGGTGCCATAAAATGTGAGGGGATTACACGAGTTGAAGTGTTTGAAGGTACATTGTGGTGGGTCGGCACCGCTGCCACCACCAGTATTAGCACTACCACTGGCGTTTCCATTATTGTTGTTGTTGGCTTGAGTTAGTTGAGTTACTAGATGAGTGAGGAGAGTGGCAAGGTTGGTGTTATTGTTGTTGTTGGCATTGTCGGTATTGGTGTCGGTGCTATTGTTGGCGTTGTCGGTGTTGCGGCGGTTGCTGTTACGACGAGGAGGCATTCTATACAAAAAGAGAATGATATAAAAGAGTTGTGAGGATTTATAAAAATTTGTTGAAATTTAGGATAGGAGGAATAATAACACATTTATTTCATAGTTCGGATGGTATTCAAGTAATCATATTACTGTTTGAACACTATGACATATTAAGGTTAATTAGACTTATAAAATTTTCAAGGAGACGTGCTTTAGCCTATAGGTAAACACTCATCCCGGGAATTCCCAGGAAAGCACACGGATCCCTCGGTTGATTGGGATTTATATGAAATGCTTTCCTAGACAGAAAACCCAGGGTACAGGTGTTACCCTTCCAGATTGCACGTGTCCTTTAATAATTATCCAAGTCTAAAATCCTTAACGAGGTGCAAAAGAAAATTTAATAGACTAGTGTCCATGAGTATGATGTTCCACAAGCGATGATGATGACGACATAGAAGCAGGCAAGAGGGATATGTGGTTTAGGCTATGGGTGTGAATATTGTTTGATCAGTTTATTGCCTAGGTACACCTAATATGTCATGAATTCTAATAAACATTTTAGGTAGCAAGTAAACCAACACCTGAGTTAATGAACATGTAACACATAGCATGTAGATAGTAATGAATGTAAGCACAAAAGTTATCAGGTAGTGTGACACATAAGTCATCATGTATCGCATCATGTAGTGTAATTACTTATGATAGTATATAGAAATATTTCTACAAGAAGTAATCATGTAACACGTAGTAGCATGGCATTGTATGGGTGTCCTAAGGTTATAGTCTAGGTCAAGAGTGTCAAATAACCTAATTCCCTATAACCAAGGCTCTGATACCAATCTGTCACACCCCAACCGGCGGCGGAAACGTCGGGGCGTGAAGCGTGCAGACTGTTCATAAGCTCATGGTTGACTAAAGTTGTAATATATTAAATAACCAATTCCATTTCATAGTTCAAGTAATCAAGTAGAATGTTTTCAAGAGTCAAAATACAAAATTTCTTTATCAATTTAGATACTAGGTCCAGTTCCTATGTATAGCATCTTGGATATGAGCTCAAAGCTTAGTACCTGAAACATGTTTAAAACGAGAGTGTCAACTATAAATAGTTGGTGAGCATACATAGGTTTTGACACCACAAGTAAAGTTCAAATGTTTTGTGTACAATTCGTATGATACATGGTTTAAGAAGCATTTATGGAGAATCTAAGTTAAGCTAGTTGCACAGATGTAACCTTGTAATTGAATAACATACCAATGTTAACCAAATGAAGGGCACAACATACCAATGTTGGCCCAATGGAGGGCATAACATACCAATGTTAGCCCAATGAAGGGCATAGCAACACATGCTATCCCGTTGTATGTGTAGTATAATTGCACGAGTATGTCATGTGTATGTATTGTATAATTGCACGAGTATGTCCTGTGTATGTGTTGTATAATTGCACGAGTATGTCATGTGTATGTAGCCTTAACAGTTAGTATTCAGGCACAAAGCATAAATAAACACATATGACCATATGGTAGAATTGTACGCACGTAGTTGTAAATAGCGAGTTGTTGAAGGAACATGTTTCACCCCAAAATATGTGTAAAAGGAAAAGGGGCTATGTAAAACTCACTTGTGTTGGGTAGTGTAGTTTGCACAGATCAACAAAAATACCAAGCGTGTTGTAGGTCGCTACGTTTGACCTATTGGATAAATGTATAACGCGTGTCATTGTTTGTGTTATTTTTATGTCGAAAAATGGATTTGTATGTTTAGGGTTTGTTTGAAATAAATAAATAAATAATTTTATTTATCTATTTAGTACATTTTAAATAGTAGTGATATATATATTCTTTAAAATGCAAATTTAAATAACTGATATATATTTATATTTATTTAAATATAAATTTAAATAAATAATATTTGTTTAAGTCAAAATATACATTTGTATAAATGGTTTTATAAAAATGATTATATGAACTCACGATTTCATCGGTTTCGAACTATCGGGAATTAATCGTTTTAAATCTCTAAATCAAGGATTTGGTTTATAAATGATTCCCGGGTCTTGGGATTTTATAAAATAATTTTTATAATTACATTTTGAAATTTTTTAGCTAAAATATGTTAAATAGACTTTAAAACAGAAAAATAAATGATTCTGGTCAAGGAGCACGACCGTGCTCAAGTAGGGCACGACCGCGCTCGTTGCCGGGCGTGACCGTGATGGTCTGAGCGCGCCCGTGGTCGAGTCAGAAGTCACTACAGAGGGTCTGGACATAGAGCACGACCGTGCTCGTATCTGGCACGACCGCGTCTAGTGTTTGTTTTTGGTCAAGACTTGTTTGCTCGGTAAGCACGACCGGGCCACACCTGGGGCACGACTGTGCTTGGTCAGGCACGACCGCGCTCAGGGATGAGCGCGACCGTGTCGGGCCTTTTTCAGACGCAATTCGATCGATTCTTATATTAATAGCTTCTGGATTCTTAGGGCTTTCACTTAGTGGATGATTACGAATGTTTCTACATAGTTTAATTGTATTTATATCTTGTCTAGAGTGTAGTTCGAGTAAAATTTATGTTTCGGCTTTTTGGTTCAAAATCGGATCGATTTGAGTGTTTCTACTACGAATTGATATAGGGCTTTCGTAGTAGAGGTAGATACAAAGCTGAAGACGTGTTACTTACTTGCTGAAAGTGGGCAATCGAATGCGGTCGGCTACGGGTCGAGCGGCTTCGTTTCTTGGCGATCAATCGGACGACAGAGGTGTTGTGAGCGTCGAGTGAGAGTTCTGAGAGATTGAGTGGGTGTATATGAGGGTGTAGGAAGCCTGCAACTTGCTCTCAATTGTTTAATTCGCGAGACTTGGTTGTGGTGGGTATGGGATTAAACAAATGTGCAAATTGGAGGACAATTTAGGCGTGTTGCAGGTTGAATTCAGTCGAGTAAGGTCTGACGCGTGAAAACCGGCTTTTCTTTATTTTAAATTTCGCGAATTCAGAGGGTATGGTATGGTTTGACTTCTGCAGAGTCAAGTGGGTTCATCAGCGCGACCGTGTCTACTTTAGGCGCGACCGTGCTTAGGTTGCAGGCGCGACCGTGCCTAGTCCTAGGCGCGACCGTGCTTGCCTAGTTTTGTAGTTTTTGAGTTTTGTCAGTTTTGGTCCTTGAGGCTTGTGAGATAATGGTGTTTTTGTTTAATTTGTTTATTGTAATAGAATAGTTTGTATATGTAACTGCATCGTAGTTTGTTTGTACACGAATCGAAACTGAAATGTGTTTGTTTATTGAAATCAAACGATTACATGATGAAAATCAGAAATGTTACATCAACAACGTCTAAAGTTAACACTGTGGAGGTTAAAGAAGGCTTATCGTGTCTAAAGTTAACGTCGGTGTCTAAAGTTAACCTTGAAGCCTCAACATCGTCTAAATTTAACGCTGTGGTCATAAAAGGGCGCCAGTGTCTAAAGTTAACACTATGATTAAAAGTTATATGGCAATGTTTGTGTGGCTTGCTAATGTTTGTGTAATTACTTAATACAGTATATTATATGTGTTAAAGTTATTAAAGTATAAAGTTATGTTAAGTTGCTTGTTAGGTAAAACTTAGGTAGATTCTGGAGGCTCGTGTGGCTCAAGATGTTCGGTTGGAAGGGCTACTCGGGCGTGTGGCTGACGTCCTTTGTTATTTATCTTTCAAACAATTATGTTTAATTTGTTATGTAATGACTTGATGAAATGTTTGAACAAGTTTTTCGCAGTGTTTAAATGAAACTTTTAGTTTAAGAACTATTATACCGATGTGTAAATCCAACGTATGTAACCCCCGAGTTTGGAAGTTTCAACTGAGCGGCGGGAATGAATTTTGTCCTAAAATTACCCATGGATTTTCCGTCGGTAACTTATAAGTATTTTATTATATGTTTTACTTATTCTAAATTCCGTCATTCAATCCATAAGAAATCCCCGACTAAACACATAATCCGTCTGTAATTTTTGACAGATTTCCGACGGATTCCTTCAAATAATTTTTATCACAACTCATTTTTCCATCAACATCCGTTATTGTTAGTTTTAAGTCATACAAAACCATATAACTTGATAACAAGTATTTTTATGACATTCATATTTGATTAATGTTGTCGAATTTGTGTTACTGTTTTATTACACAAGGTGAAGTACATTAATATCTTTTGAGATCATACATATACAACCACCTTAATTATATATCAAAGTATTATAGATAAATTACATTACAATTTAGATACTATAAATAAATCCATTACATTTCCAACTATTATATTCAAAACTGGTTAGCCTATTATTACTCATAAGAGGCAAACACTTCCATTTTGAGCTGGATCATGACCATACTGACAAGCTGGTAGCATTGTTTACACGTCAACTACATTACATTTCCAGATCTAAAAGATCAAGATAATAAATGTTAGTTAACTGAAACATAGAAATGTATGCTCAAGGAAGAATCATGCACACATGGTAACTCGACTCCTAGTAGCGGGCTACATCCCGTCTCAAGTGTTAAGGAATCCTATTAGCTTATCGTGTCGATTCTCAAATCTGTTTCAGTCTACATGCTCGTCAACAAAGGACTCCGTGCAAAGCTAGATTGAAACGAATGCTAGTGGACATTATTTGAATTCCGAGACCACCAACTCTAATTAAACCACTAACATCATATTTGCTGCTCATATGACGAATTTAATATCGGATTCACCATATTTAACTTCCGAGACCATCGATTCCAACTGAAAGTATGGAGTGCGGAGTATATCTTGATCCTTAATGAATAAAACATTTCATGAGATTTATAGATTTGAAAATGAGAAAATGTGTTTGAAGGCAAAGGTTCGGTTGTTGTGTTATAAGCACTTTTTACGATGGAATTATCGACTGAATTTCCATCGAAAATATTTTTGAACACAAATCATGTATCTTTCTTGAAATGCCCGGTTTTAGGGACATGCGCATTTTTGGATACCACCCATTTTCTAATGGAAAGCCCGTCGAAAACTATTACTAAATACTGGGTTTAGACGGATTCTGCCGGTGATCTGTCGATACATTTCCGACGGTTGTATCCATCGGTAATTATCTGTCAATGATACACCACTTTTCTAGTAGTGCTACTACACATCATTCTTTCCACAAATGACGAGACAAACAAAAGCTTGATCGGACTCGTGATTTCATCTTTGACAATACAACTATTGCTTCGGCTGTTGAACCATAGGAGACAAGCATGTATTCTAAGAGGAGATGCGAAATGTGTTTTGAGGGAACTTTGTCAAACATAGGCCTGAGCCAAATCTAACTCATTCCTAGTAAAATTTTGAGGTTGCAAATGTTGGTCTAAATTCTTTCATGTTTACGTAATATATATTTATATTTTACACAATCTTGCATAAACAAGATTGCATTATATTGTTCCCGAACGTATTTTCCTATATAAGGTGATCTCTATCTATATTTAGTGAGAGCATAGTGATAAAGAAATCTTACCACTATATATTTTTATGTTCATATAATGAGATCTTTCAAACTTTATTCTCCTTATATTATTGTTTGATTCTTGCGGAGTTGTTCAAAATAAATAAGAAAAAAATCGACCCTAAAACAAATAACCTATTCACATCCCTAGAGTTAATGTTGCCCAAGATCCTTATGAACAATCAATTGAACAAAACACAAAACACTATTTTTGATAACTATGAACGTGATTCGTTTGGGTTTTATAATCCTAATTGGGAAACGACTCAACGATAGAGATAGTCGCACCCCTTACAAACGTGTTACAGTTTTCAACTTTGGATTTTGACACAAGGACCCCTTAACTTACAATAATTACATAACTGACTCTAAGTTACACTTTGACTTATTTATATAAACGACCCATAAACTAGACTTGTATGGGTTAATCAAATTAGAGTTCAATAGTTAAAACATACTTTGTGATAAACAAGACCAAAGATTTATATGGAAAATGTTCCTAAAAATATATCTTTTCCCTTTAAAGGTCGAGCGATATCCACACTTTGGCAAGAGAACCTTATTTATTTTGTTGTTATTATCCCTTGCAATTTGCTTATATGAGGTGCAGAATTGAAGGTTTTTAAGAAAGAATAAATCGGTGCCTGTTGAAGTGGGCCTAGTGAAACAAGAAGTTTTATTGTATATCCCCATCGGGTGAGGCAAACAAAATCAACAAGATCTTGCCGTGAATGATGCCGGATTCACCGGTCCTTGTTATATATGGCCTGAAAATGATAGAAAGCTGCGGCTCCTAGACGCCCTATGACCAAGTATATGCTGCAAAACTCACAGGCAGTTTTCATGGTCCCCCTTGTCTTCATATAAATCTAGAAGTAATAAACAAGAAGGATGTTGATATTTAATACTATCATCGTGGCTGCGCGTGCTGTGTGCTAACGACATTAGTGCAAAAAGTAGTTAGATTTGAATGTAGGTTGAGTTCCAAACTATCTACTTTAGATGTAAGCATGGTCGGATGATTATGGGATAACTAGTTTTTTGCAAGTTTTAGATTGGTGGAGTAGGGATGAGTGGCTACACGTGTGGTCCCTTCGAAAGTGAGATCTCTCGTTATTTATTGCACGGGATGTCTCTTTCGGTCCCAAAAGCGAGCGTACCCATACGAATTATTGGCTTGTTGCTGTCTGTTAGTTTTTGAATTGTCGTTGGCTAGTGACATTTAGGTGACATTAGTCTCTCATGCTATAGATGACAGTAGAGGTGGCCAACACATTTGAGTAATGAGTCAAAACGGTTTGAGGTTGAAACGAGTCACTTTTAGTATTGGTCAAACGGGCCTGCAGGTTGTGTTGACTCGCTAACATTTTTTTTTTCAATAACGAGTGTGTTACTTATGATTAAAAAACTATATTATGACATATGAATAAATCAATTTAGGATGCTTCATGCATTAAAAGCATGGCCAACTTTCAATTGGTTTGAATTATTTATTTTTTTAGCTAAATTTTGTTTTACTTGATCTATTTGATTAGTTGGATAATAAACGTAACCCAAATTGGCTCATTCATTAATTAGGAAATGAGTAGAAATGGCCACTTCTAATTGAGAGGTTGTTGTACTACAACAGTAACACCATATAGCGATGAAATTTTTTTACCCTATACCGACGACTTGTCGTTGGGATAGGCTATACAGACGATAAGTCGTCGGTACAGGGTTTGTCGGGACTGCTTCGTACCAATAGCTTAAAGGTGTCGTCGGTATAGGTGTCGTTGGGATAGACCGACTTATACCGACGACATGTCGTCGCTATAGGGTCTAATTAAAAAATTCAAAAAGAAAATCTATACCGACGACATGTCGTCGGTATAAGGTTTATGCCTATACCGACGACATGTCGTCTGGACAGACCCAACCTCGTCGGTATAGATTTTTTCCATTTTTTTAAATAATTTTTGGAAAAGACCTATCCCGTCGACATGTCGTCGGTATAGGTCTTTTCTGTTTTCTTTATATTTTTTAAATTTGCAAATTTTTCCAGAAATATAAAATTTTCTAAAAACAAAAACCTGTAAATCAGATAATTCAAACCATTCAAACCCGAAACATATTGTTTGATACACAAAGTTGTTCGACAAACCAAATATTCAAACATAAAGTTGTCCGACACACAAACATGCAAATTGTTCAAAAATTCAACAATAGCTCCAACAACAAAGGCATATGCAACAACTCCAAGCTAATTATCATCGCTGCTAGTTCGGCGTTTCCATATCCGACGCATTTCGTCCATTTGCCGTTGCATTTCAAGCATTTGTTGATTATGCACACGACGTTCTTCCTCTCGTTGGGCTTCGCGTTGTTGTTGTTCTTGAAATTGTTGTTGATGGTGAGCCACATGCTCATTCACTTCTTGCCAATGGGGTTGTGGAGTGGGGTACTGAACACATCAGGTGTGGGATTACTCACCACACGACCAACACCACGGATATGACCACGCCGATGACCCAATGCACGCTCCATGCATGCAAACTCATCGACAACAGATGAGTCACCACTAGACTCGACAGAGGATTTTGCATACTCCTCTTGAATTCGGTCCTGCATTAAACAATGTAATAAACAATCACTTGACTATTTTACTAAAATTTGACAGCATAACTGCTGTAAAATGGATAACCAACCTATTAAACTATAAGTCATAAACGACCTAAATTCACAAATTCCAATCAACCAACACTAATAACAACAAATACTAATAATACTAGCAAAAATATTCAACAATTGGGCTCGAGTTGGATGTTCTAAGTCTATTAAAGTGTGTTTGGGTCATTTTGACCCGTTTAAAGTTAAAGTTGGATGTTTTAAGTCTATTAAAGTGTGTTTGTGTCATTTGACCCGTTTAAAGTTACAGTTGGATGTTCTAAGTATATTAAAGTGCGTTTGGGTCATTTTGACCTGTTTAAAGTTACATTTGGATGTTCTAAGTCTAACAACAAAATAATTTTACTTACGTAGTCTATTGATGCAGTCTCATTGCCCAACCCGTCCCTTCTTTATAATGGGTCGATCTGAACACCTCAATAGGGCCGGTTCCCTGTGAAAAACAAAAATAATAGCACTAAGAATTAATAAGCATGTTTGTATAATACTAACAATTGTATTTCATACGGCGCTGGGCATATGATTTGCTCCCATGGAAACTTGGGTAGCGTTGCTATGCTCTGTTTTGCTTGTTCTTCTCGGAGCGGTTTCTATAGTCCGAAGTTAAAAACAGCTCATCAATCAAAATATCCCAATTTCCTCGATCAACATCTGCTGGTGGATTATTCCTCGCCGCCTCCACATCATCGTATTCCCCCTACTCTTCGAAATGAACTTTCAACTCTCTCTTGTGTTCTTTATACGCCCTCTGGCACTCGGCGATGATCCAAGTCCAATGCCTTACCACTTGTTAGTGTTTCTTCAGCTGTCAAGATCAAAATATTCCTACAAATGGAAGTAATTAGAAAAAATCTAATAGTTATTAAATTATAAGTAATTATAAAACATCTATACTTACTAAGAGAGTGGGATATACGACCTATTTCTTTTCATTTGGAACCTTGGCCCAATTAGGATAATGTGGAGGAACCACCTTTTCAACCTCCACAGAGATAACATGTATAAAATCAGACGCTTTAGGACCCACGAACTTGTACCCCCCGCATTGTAGTTCAACATCAATGGGAAGAGGCTTCTTCCCATTTTGCTCAAATTTTTTGTATAATTTTAGGTTTTTGACTTTCGAACGCCTTTTCTGGGAGGAACTATCTACATTGACACATAAAATAAAAAAGTTAGGCAATTATAAAGACATACATTAAACACCAACAAGTAACTTACCATCAGATCCAACCGCACAACCCGAGTCGAAGTTATACGGACCCCCATATCCACCGTCTCCACCATCACCACCGTGTGATTGCGCCATTGTTGCCATTATTCCTTCAACAAAAATAATTAATAATCAACAAAGATAAATAGTACATTTATAACATACATTCAATCAGAATCATCACTACAATAACGTATCTCAACAACATCATCATCTTCTTCTTCACCGTCGTCATTTATTTCATCTTTCTCATCTGAATTGTATGCATCTTCATCTTCTTCATCTACTTCATCATCATTAATAAAACTTTCATCGAGATCAATCGGGGCAACATGACTTGGGTCATCACCCTTATTTAAAGTTGTACGCATAGGCAAATAGCCTAAGTTGACAACCAAATTACCAAAAAATGATTAAGTTTCCTGTGTAATAAATTGATTGTCTGCATGGGAAATTGGAGTTTGGTCACCACCTACGTGACTTGATTCACCAACTTCACATCCGGTGTCGACAACCAAAGTATAATCATTTGATTGGGTGTCGTGCAATATATCTATCTCATTAACAACACTAGGATGATCCCAAAGCTTCCGATGGTGAACGTCCTCAACAGCCCTCCATTGGCCAGTGGTTCGAGAAGGATCTCGAAGATAGAACACTTGTTTAGCCTGTGTGGCTAATATATATTGGACATCGTCATACCATTCTTTACCAACATACCATTCACGGCCGATGTCAATTATAATGGTATTGTTTTGCTTAATTAATCTTTTACCCCTCGTGTCAAACCATTTACAACGGAATTGTACAATAGAGTAACCATTTATGTAGTTCAACTCTATGATCTCCTCTAGTTGACCATAAAATGGAGTATCGTCTTCTCCTATTGTAACCACACCATTGTTCTGAGTAGTGCGTCGGGCATCACGATTTTGTACGACAAATCTAACACCATTGACTATGCAAACAATGTAAGAATATGCATTCAAGGGACTATGTGCCAATGCCCTTAATTCTTTGTTATCGGGTGTAGAAGATGAAGATGAAAATATATATGCTTCATATTTTAACCATGAAGAAAAATCGGTTTGCATATTGCGTTCAGGAAATTTAGATTCAAATTCACTGGTAGATAGACAAAATAAAATTCAAATTAGTTTATCATAATAGCTAAAACGAAAATAGTTTATCACTAGTAGATGGACAAAAAAAACTTACGATTTGTAGACTTTGATTTCATCGCAGTTGTTTAACACAAACCATTGTAATGATTTGTTGGCATGTTTAGAGAGCGCGATGATTTTCTTTTTCAATATTGGTCGACATTGTGATGAAAACACTTGAAACTGCCTTTTGGGAATGCCAGCATCTGCATTTCTATCTGGTCGGTTAAATTTGGTTTGCATACCGTCCAGATACATAGAGCAGAATGTCAAGGCTTCATCTGCAACATAACCCTCTCCAATTGAGCCTTCAGGTTTGGCTTTGTTTCTAACATATGCTTTGAGCTTTTTCATGTATCTTTCAAAAGGATACATCCATCTCATATACACAGGGCCACCAAGAATAGCTTATTCAGGTAAATGAAAAATGAGATGAACCATTATGTCAAAAAATGCTGGAGGATATATCATTTCCAAATTGCATAATATCTTAACCACTTCCTCATTTGCTTCATACATGTCTTTCACATCTACTGATCGTGCACAAATTTTTTGAAAGAATGTGCAAACGTCATTGATTGTTGTTGAAACATTTTTGTGCAGACCCCATCGTACCCCTATTGGCAGCAATCGTTGCATGAGGATGTGATAATCATGGGACTTTAACCCAATTATATTTGAATCATTGGGAAGTACCTTATTTTGAAATTCGATCCAAATCCATCATGCAGTCTCACTCCTCTAATAAACTGACAAAAACGTTCTCGATCACTAGGTGTGAAAGAGTAAGGAGCTTGTGGTTGGTACAACTTGTTGTTTTTTTGTGTTAGCCATAGGTTATGTCGAATACCCATATTTTCCAAGTCTCTACGGGCTTTGTGTGTGTCTTTTGATTTATCGTTCATCAACAAAGTACCCAATAAACTCTCACACATACTTTTCTCCACGTGCATAACATCAAGATTGTGTTTTAAAAGTAGAGAAGACCAATAATCAAGCTCAAAGAAGATACTTCGTTTAGTCTAATTCAACTCTGACGTAACACGCTTTCTTTTTACACCTCCATGCCTTGGATGTTTCCCCAGAACACGATCGGGGAGACCTTTTAGTTGTTCTAATATTTGAGCATTACTCAATCGTTGGGGAGGATCTCTTGTCTCTTTCTTGCTATTAAATGACAGATCATTCCTCCATTTATGCTTTCTAGGCAAGAATCTTCTGTGGCCAACAAAAGCTATCTTATTCATTATAGAGCATGAAGGTGTGTCAACGTTACACGTAAGGCATGCTTTATAACCTTGACCACTTCATCCAGACACGCTACTACGAGCAGGATAATCGTTGATAGTCCATAATAGTGCGGCATGCATCCTAAATACAGTTTTGGTTGATGCATCTCTCACTGGGACTCCTTCAGCCCATAACATTTTCAACTCATCGACCAAAGGCCTTAAGAAAACATTAATGTCCTTACTAGGTGATTTAGGCCCGGGAATTAGCAAGGTTAACATGAAAGAAGACTCTTTCATACATAACCATGGTGGTGTATTATATGTTGTTAACACTACCGGCCACATACTGTAAGTCTGACTCATGTTAACGAATGGATTAAAACCATCGACAGTCAAACCTAAGCGGACATTCCTTGGTTCTTTAGCAAAATTCAGATATCTCTCATCAAATTCTTGCCATTCCTTCCCATCAACCGGAAGTCGCATCATACCATCTGTTGAGCGTCCATTATTATGCCAGATTATATCTTTTGCCGTTAATCTTGAACTATACCTTCGTCGAAGCCGTGAAGTTAAGTAACACAACACTTTCTGTGGTACTTTCTTCCCCTTTGTGTTTTTGTCAACCCATCTGCTCTCATTACAAACCGGACAGTTTTGCATTGATTCATTCTCCTTCCAAAACAGAGCACAATCATTAATGCAAGCATGGATAGACTGATATCCTAATCCAATCTTACTCAGTTTCTTCTTAGCTTCATAGTGTGACGCTGGAATGTGATTTTATTTCGGTAATGCAATTTGTAGAAGCTCTAACAGTTGTTCAAACGAACTATTCGTCCATTTATTGATAACTTTAATATACATCAATTTGGCTAGGAAGTTTAGGGAAGACATTTGACTACATCCGGGGTATAACTCCTTATTATCAAACTCAAGGTCTAAACCAGTTCTATCTTCATCTATATTATCCTCGTTTGTATTTTGCTCTGCCATCACATCATCTATGGCATCAAAACATCTCATTATTTTTTGTTGTAGTTATTGGCAGAGTAGGTGTTCTATTTGGGGCAAAAAGTGATGCGATCTCCGCCGCACGAGGATGCTGTTCACCATGATAAATCCAATTCTGATATGATTGTAGAAACCCACGGTCATGTATGTGGCCATATAATGTGTTCAAATCCCGTCGACACGCATTACAACAATGTCTACACGGGCAAAACGCTCTACCTCGACCGTCGACATGGTTCTTGACAGTCTCTATAAAGTTGTGAAGACCGCTTAAGAAAGCCGGAGAATTCCGATTTCCCAGTGTAACCCAGCTTTTATCAATTGTCATATCTAGTGTCATATCTATTGTGTTATAAACATACACATATACGTGCATACAATAAATGATATAAATGAATGTATATGATTTGATCGGTACTCTAAGGCAGTGGATCCTAACCCACTTTTTGAATATTCTATCTCATACGTATACATTTTAACGAGTTGACTATTTAAGAAAAAAATCAGCAACATTTTCCCTAAACTCCCCAAGTTTGCAGATAAACCGCAAACTCGAAGGAGTAAGGAGAAATAGCTACTGATTTTTTCTTAAATGTCATCCCGTTAAAATATATACATGTCCTAAATGAGATAAAATATTCAAAAAGCAGTCCCAAATGGGACAATCCAAAATTTATCTCTATCAGATAAATTTCGGACTGGTATATTCTAAAGGGTTATCCTAAATAAATTTACTAGTGTTCACAACATGAGACATGACATACATAAACAAAGACGTACATAAATGACATTAGAGGTGTAAGCCTTTTGCTTATTTATTTTTTAAAATTATAAAATATATATTTTTTTAATATATAAGTAATAGTATTTATAAAATCATGATAAATGAGCCGTTTACACCCTAAATAAAATAAAAAACTAACTACACAAACAAAAATATACAAAGGTAAAAAAATCGGGATACGTACCTTAAATAAGTTCAATGAAACACAAATATAATGTTATTCCACGTCGTCAACCGCAACGAGTTTCAAACTTGTAACAAAATTAAATAAAGTTACATATACATACAACACATATATACATACATACACACTTACATATATACATACATAATTATATAGATACAAATCATACAAATACATACATACACATATAAACATAAACAAACATACATACAAATACATATATAAACCTATGAATAAATACACAATTATATACATACAAATCATACAAATACATAAACATACATAAATAAACAGAAATATACATACAAAACATACATACACATATATACATTCATATTAACTAATCATACAAACTAATCATTATAAACACAAATTACACACATACATACAAACTAATCATTATAAACACAAATTAAACACATACATACACATACATACAAACTAATAATCATAAACACAAATTATATACATACATACAAACTAATCATACAAACTAATCATCATAAACACAAATTACACACATACAAACAAACTAATCATACAAACTAATCATCATAAAAACAAATTACACACATACATACAAACACTAATTTACATAAACTAAATTATATAAACTAATCACACATCTAAACCAAATTACATAAACTAATAATAAATTACTAATTCCATCATACATACAAACATACATACTCATACATACACATACATATAAAATCATAAAAATCTTAGATCTAAACCAAATTTCATCACAAATTGGTAATTAAAACGAGTAATTACCTTCACAAAACTACAAATCCAAGAAATGTTGAAACTCCTAAAAAACCTAACAAAACTAAACAAACAAAACTTCAAAATCTTGAACAATTAGCTAAAATATGAAACTCGAATGTTAGCTCACCTTAAATCCCGAGAGTTTTGTGAAAAATTGCTCAACCTTAAAATCGTCGGAGAGAAGAGTTTGGGAGAGTTTTTTTTTTTTTTTGGGGGGGGGGGGGGGGTTTGGGTGGAAATGAGGGTCTGCCGTCTGTTTTCCCTATTTGTTCCTCCTTAACCTTGTACCGACGACATGTCGTCGGTATAGGCCTGTTTGTCGTCATCATAGGTAGCCTATACCGACGACATGTCGACAGTATAGGCTTTTGTAGGATGTTTGATTGGTCAACAAATTAAAGACCCTATCCCGACGACATGTCGTCGGTATAGGGTTTTCCAGATTTTTTTTAATTTAAAAAAAAAAAATTTACCATGAAAAATTTAATAAATAAAAAAAAGGAAAAAAGAAAATCAAAATTAACATGTCGTCGGTATAAGTTTTCCCCAATAATTCATTGGGCGCCAGTTTTCCCTCCAGTCTGGCTCAACCATGGGGCCGACGACATGTCGTCGGTATAAGATCTCCCGTATTAAATTTTGGGTTTGGCCTATCCCGACGACATATCGTCGGTATAGGGTGACATATCCCGATGACAAATGTCGTTTGGATAAGCGACGTCGAGACAGAGTCATATTCTTGTAGTGTAGGTGCATTGTTCAAATGTATGATCCTAAATGGGCTTTTTCTTTTCTATACTAACTACCCTTAAACAAATGCACTTGAAGATTGTTTTTTGAAACCTTTATCTGAAAACTCACAGTACCGTCAATACTCTGCTAACCAACAGGATATGTCAATTTGCATTAGCATGTGGCCTTGAAGGAGGTTAAAGACAAAAACCAATGGAAGCTGAATTCGAACCACAAACCTATGCTAAAGCACTTACCACTACGCCGCCCCCTTAAGGTTACTTGACGACCATTTTGAATACATTGAATGTGGTTGTTTCATAATTTTGCTAACCAAGTCGACCTTTGTTCAACTATGGGCCATTTTGTTAAAACTTGACACTGTTCATTTGCTTCTATGTCTTTGCAAGTTGCAGTTTGTAGGCCAATTGTGAGATTGGACCACCAATTGATAGAGAACGACTATAATCATGGTTGAAATTAATTCGTATCGTGTCGTTTTCTTGGTCCCTGCCTATGTTTCCATCTTTGATGTATTAAATGTCGAAAAACCTTATCTATATCATCATAAATTCTGCAACATAAGGTTGAAATCTTATTTCTAATACGCGTTCTATATTCTAAAAGTTGTTCCTAAAACTTGCATATACGATATATGTATACATATACTTGGCCAGTTGATCAAATAAAAAGATCATTAACATTTTGACTTAATCCATGCAGCAAAAACTAACTTCCACTAGCTGGTCATGTCTCCATCTTCAGATTACTTGCTTCATTTGAACCTGAAAACATACAAGTAGAACTCCTTTAGGTTTTAGTGATTCATTGTACTAATTTTTCCATTGGCTTTTGCAAAAAAAGATGTTTTTATAACTAGAATCTAGAGTGGCGTGGCTTTTGCAAAAAAAGATGTTTTTATAACTAGACACAAAAATAATATGGTTTTAGGTTGTTATGTCTAACCCGTTGATTGTATTTCAGGTTGACAGAACGCAATTAGTTAAACATGTCGATTAGTTAACCTGCTTAAAAATAGAATAAAAAAATATAAAATATAAAAAATATATTTTATAAGGTCAACCAGACAACCTGTTTACGACCAGTTTAACCTATTTATTACAAACGTCAACCTGTTTATGACCTGCTAATAATTTGATTACAATCCGTTTACAACTCGTCAAATGTTTGAAACCCGTCACCCATTTAACTTATTCAGATAAATAAGTTACATGAATCGTGTCGTTATTACACGATTTTAAGTGTGTGATTGATCTCTTGAACAAAAATTTAAAAATTATTAATTTAACCAATTAATCTATTAACCCACCATCTCAAATCGAAAAACTTTTGAGTGTTGACTTTAATGGTAGGCTAGAAGTTCATTATCTTTAAGTTGGCTTTTTTTAATCAAAATGGGGAATTTATTATTTATCTAGAGGACTAATGATTTTTGGTGGAAGACAAAGATAAAGACAGATACCTACTATGCAATTTCTTGGTTATTGAGCTTGGACCAATTTATTCTTTTGGAAAATCATTCCAACTTTTATGGGTCTCTTTATATTGATATACTCTACGCAACGGTAACGCTTACAACCATCGATCCTATAAACAGTTCTAGTTAGCATGACACATCTGTCTTTTTTCTCATCTTTCTCACAAACTCATTTTACCTTCAACACTATCATACTCATCATTCCCACAAACAGCCTCATTATTTCCACATCTTTTTTTATTTTCATTTATTTATTTAAATTACTATTAAATAACTTAAATTAATTAATAAATAATTAAATAATAAAACAAAAATTAAAATTACATTAAATTAAATAAAAACAACAACAACCCAAAACAATAAAATGGTTTAGGTGTTTAGATGTATTTATAGTAGAAAAAAACCAGCCGTTAGGAAAAATACAAAAAAAACTAGCCGTTAGAAAAAATACAAAAAACTAGCCGTTAGGAAAAATACAAAAAAAACTAGCAGTTAGAAAAAATAGAAAAAAAACTAGCCGTTAGGTTTTAATTATGTAATTTTATAAGATTTAAATCAGGTTTTTAATTATGTTTTAAATTAATGTTAAATTAGGATTTAAATATGTTGTAAACTAAGTTTTAAAAGATAATTTCAAATAGGGAAAAACAATTTTTTTTATTTATATTTAACTAGCCTAACCGTTAGATATGGAAAATTTTTAAAATTATTTAATTAAATTAAAACTAACATGGTAAAAAAGAGAAGAAAAAATAACCTAAAACCAGTGGTGGGGTCCACAAACTTCAAACAAATGAAGTTCATGGGTGTGGATGGTTGCTCACGGGCAGATGGCACTCAATGCTGTCATGTCCCACATGCATATGTCACATAGGCCATGGATGGCTGAATAATCTTGCGTTGCGGACATCCTTAGTAGTATTCCATCATTTCATATTTTTTATTTTTCTGATTTTTAAAGATTTTTTAATTTCAGTTCAATTTACCTGTAAATTGATGGGATTGAAATGGTATCAATGTTCCTTGTTCAAATTCCACTTTGTACAAATTCTGTAAATCAGCATCCCACGTTGCAGTTGGCTGGATTTGCTGTAACAGAAAAAAGGTTGAATCTTTGGTAAGAAACTACGGATTATGCTAACTTTGACCCGCATTTCTAGTTGTACTTTATGCCATTATGGTTGTACCATATGGGTCCATAATGACATGAACAAACCTCAAATGTTTGACTTAGTTTCAACAGGCAACAAGAGTTACAATTCAAAGAATTATAAAGTTGAAAGATCAGAAGAAATTACATTGAAACAAGACGAATCCATAAATGCTTCAGGTACCGAAACCGGGGCACTTATACTTCTTCTTAATCCCATTTCTGATGAGTTAATTCCCATGTCTAATCCGCTATACGAAACCACTTGATCCAATGAGTTCAACTGATCAAAATATGCAGAATTCGTTGAAGAACACGCGAGTGCTGGAAACTCGCTTGTTGAGGATTCAAACATCTGATGATATCATGAACATAAATCTTGTTATTATAAATAACAACTTAAACATCCTGGGAATCATGTGGTGATGTTCTTACCTCTCTCGTGAACGCGTTATCGATGTTGAAATCTAGCTCCGGATTAACAGTAGCAAGCTTCATGGACAGAAACTGTTAAATTACACAAACACTTAGCATCTCTTTTATTAATTAATTGTCTTAAAAATGGCTAATAATATGATACATGCAAATTGGATTTTTAATAATTCAAATTATGACCCATTGGTCGATAGTAATCCATACTGACAATCCTAACTTTTACTTTCGTTGCTAAGGACAATCTCAGTAGCATAATTAAAATAAATTCTCACTCGATTTACACTTGATTACCACTTGATTTCGCCTGTATGTTTCTCTATTTCGTTCATAATCATCATTGTAAGCGAAATAAGTGGAAATAAAGTGTAAATCTACGATAATTATGCAACTGAGATTGTCCTTAATTATAAATGAAAGTGAAAGTTAGGATTGCCAATGGTCAAATTGCTAGCAAGAATTATTATCGGCCAATGAGTTATATTTTGGATTATTAATAGCAATTTGCATATTATGATATATTAATTACCTCAACTTGTTTTTGAAGGGACTGAACATAGTTGATAATTTCATCAAGCATTCCAGCTTTTCCTGTGATCTTGTTGCAGCCTGGTACCAAATCCTGAAGGAACTTCATTCTGTCACTAATTTTCTCCCTCCTTACCTGTGTAATAACATAATCAAATTCACTCATAACCATCAATCTTTTATGTAAAATAAATAAAATAAAAATAACATTTTAATCATTTTTCGGTTCACATACTCTTTCAGCTAAACTATGGCTGTCTGTAGCTTGTCCACGGCGTGCTCGAACATGAATATAATCAGGTTTTTGAACCTTGGAAACCTTAGATTTGTCTTTAGACGAATTGTTACTGTTACTGTTGTTGTTGCTGCTGTTCTGACGTGTGATTTTAGAATCCCCGTCAGAACATCGTTTTATTTTCTTTTCTTTTTCAGAAACTACCTGAAAATGTCGCACATCAAACTTATTAACATAATTTAATAAACTTAAATTATGTACTTTTATAAAAAACTTATCATCAAAACACAATAAAATAAAGATTTTAAAAACCAAACCTGTAGGGTTTGACCCTTATCAGCTTTCCTCTTCCTAGGTGACACCGAAACTGAAGTTAAATTCCCATGAAGAAACATGTGATCTCCACAACCCAATTGATAACCATACGCACCCGCATCGAGTCCGGCCCAACTGTCGTCCATTCCCGGGTCGGGTTTCACGATGTTTATACCTGAAGTAAACATGTTTTGAAGGTGATGATCATTCTCAATGAAAAAAGATTGTGGTTGTTGCCATTTTATTCCTCCCTGTGACCTGACTCCGGCGTTTGATTCTATAAACTCCGGATTCATTTTCAATCAAGAAAAGGTGGATTTGGTAGATTTGTACTAAACCAAATAATATGCATTAAAAAGACCTTTTTGTACGTCAAAGTGTTTATATTCTCTCCTTTTGCAATGTAAGGGGGTGGGTGGGTATAAAAGTATAAAATTGTAAATATATAGAAGAGGAGAAGGTCGCCGGAGAGTGAGGGCTGCTGGAGGACTCTGACACAATTGGCCGGAATAAATAAGAGGATAGATGAGAGAGAAAGAACAGCCATCGAATGTAAACGCAAGGAGTGGCCATGGGCAGTGGGGCAGCCAATGACATGACTGCCACGTGGGTATGTCCTGCCCAACACCCAGATTAATTAATTATTTGTTTTATGGTTTTAAAATTGGATAGCGCCTTTATATTATCAAATCCTGGCATCCGCCAAATATGTTATATTTTAGTGGTTGAGCTGAAATCTGAAGTTCTAAGGGATTCGGGTTTAATCTCTGTCATCATCATTAATTTCTGAGACATGCAAATGAGGCCTAGTTCTTAGGCTGATACATCAGGGTTTTACTCACGCCTATCCAGGGTTCGAGCCTCGGCTCTCTCTTAAGCCCGGAATGGCCGTATTGGGTGAGATTTTTTCTTGGATGCTCTCCAACTCTGACGTCAAGTATGTCCGGTTAAGACAACATATTGGCCGGAGTTGGACGAATCTGTCCCATATGACGGGGGGTGCGATATCACAACATTCAATGTTCGCCGTTCAAAAAAAAAAATCCTGCCACCCCACTTCATTTATTTTCTGATGTAAATGATCAATTCCCAAGTCATATCGTGTTGTCATACATACACATGTATAGCCTTCATACATGCATGCGTACATCGTACAACATACATATACGCACGCATGCATAGCTGATTCCAAAGTCAAAAAGATAAATCATCTTGCGTGATTTCATGGCCGACTCTAGGTTGTTTGTGTATGAATAGGTGGGTTGGGGTGTTCAGCGGGTGAATACCAGTGAATACTGCTAAACAAATGAGTATCATTGATGATCATATATCGATTGTAACGACACGTTCAGTTAGTAATTTCCAACATAAACCCAAAAAAAATCAAAAATATTTTTAAAATTACCGTTATAATTCAAAGTGTCCTTGGTTTGGTGGAAAAGCATTACCGACGGACAATCCCTCGCTAATTAGTCAGTAAGTTAAGATTAGATTTTTGATAAGATTCCCACTTAGGTTTTTCAGATGATTATCAGTATGGGCTCACGATTCCGTCGGTAACTAAGGATTAGACTTCTGATAAGATTCCCACCCACACTTTTAAGGCGATTGTCAGAATGGGGCCCATTACCGATGAAAATTCCATTGGAAAGCCTTTGGTAATAATGTCTATATATTGCCCCAAATCTGACCCTTAATGGCAACCCAAGATCAATCAAAGGTAGCAATGTTTGTTCGATTTCATCATTGTTTTCGTCCCACAGCCAAACCTCCTCATTTTTATACCCTCGATGTTTGTTTGGGGTGATTAAAATGTTGGAATTGGTGGACTCTGAATTAAAATACTGCTTCTTTGTATGTGGTATCATCGTTTATGCACGATAGGTCACCTTGGATAATAAAGATGAAACATCGACGTGGTTTTGGAATCCTCGTCTTTGTATGTTGTTTACCCATTAAGGCAAGGCAAATCACCTAGGAAAACAAAGATTAACTGTCCACGAGCGATTGAATTCCTCTTCTTTGTCTGAGGTTACCCCATTGACATCTTGGGAAGTCATCTATCTTAACAAGTTATGATGATTTACTAGTTTAATTAACGAAACATGGCGTTGGTGTGCCTTGCACAAAACAATGGTGGTATACATTAATGCATAGAAGATTGTCATCCCTAGTTATTAATTAGGCGTTGGTGTGCCTTGCACAAAACAATGGTGGTATACCCGCCGGGTTCGTGTATACCCATCGAGTTCATGTTTTTTTGCCATCCCTAGTTATTAATTATTAATTATGCTACTTTCTATGTGTTAATTATTAATTATGTTACTTTTTATTTTAGGACTCATTGAATATGTATTATTTATGCGGATTTGATGACAATCGTGCTAACAAGAAAATAACAAACATACTCGAGAGTTGTTTTGCTGGTCTTTGGTGCTATTGGAAGGACGTCTAGCCGCCAAATCATGTTCAACCGCTTTCGTGTAAGTATATATTGAACCTTTATTATTGTATTTATATATTTAACTTTATATCATTAACCATGACTAATTAAGTGTATGTGTGTGCATGCGTTTTATCAGTGGCATGCTAGCTTAGATGACACGATCTATCGAAGATGGACTGAAGTTTTTGCCTCACGGTACTCCGACACTATGAGGCTTGTGCACCTTGACATAGCGAAAACTGCACTCGCCAAAGATGGACGGATTTTTGAGCTTTCCAGCCTTGACTTCAATATAATGACGGTGTACCCTCCTTGTTGGATATCACATCTTGAATGGGAAGAAATGATCGACATGGTACTTATTACTTATTTTTTAATGTAATATATTTATTTCTTATAATAATTTGGTAGAATTTTTTTGAAAGGAGTGGGACACCGAGAAGCGGAAATCTAAGGCGAGGTCCATCAAGAAAAACATGACACCGAGTATGGAGGTATTCATCCCCGCACACTTGGGGGTTTATACGTTTGTTTCATTATGCATGAAACGTTTGTAAAGCAGCGTAATAACATGCGCACATCTTCGGGGTCCGACACGCCATCTTTGGGGGCAGGGATCACTACTAATTCCTAATCCACATGTATGTAATAAATTTATACAATCGACTTATTAAACAGTCAACAATAAACTAATTATCTGTTTAATGTTTGTAGTTTTCCACTTTAGAAGCGCAATTGCAGGAGATACGGGTAGGGCGGGAGGCTGAATGGGAGATCTTACAGAAACTCCAATAAGAAATTGAAGAGCCGAGGAGGGAGCGGAATCCAAGACGATGTCGAGACCCGATACACCCTCAAGACCCACCCCCTCCTTAGCTAGATTCTTTTCTATTTCGTTTTCGTATAATTGCAACTTGAGTGGTTTTTGCAGTTCGAAAAAATTGTGAGCGATTTTAGTGCAACACTATAAGGTGAAATGTTCCCTTAATCTTAAGCCTAAATACTGGCCATCTAAATTTAACCACAAATACTCACATGATGATTGACAACTAAAGGGTTAAGTTAGTTAGTGACATACCGCTTATACATGTCTCTTGCACTCTGAATTCCATTTTTCTGTAGAACAAAGTTTATAATCGCAGATGATAGGGAGAACCCGTCGTCACTACCACCATCTCTGATCAACGAACTTAGAGAAATATCCACCAACTTGTCAAAATAATGCTTGTGATTCGAAAAATATTTCAACCCCTGCACAACAATGTAGTAATGTAGTATATAGTCAAACCTTCTAACTTTTAAGAATTGTTATAAAATAACAAATTAGTACATAACTAATGATAATGAGGGAATGAGAAGAGTATACCATAAGCCACAGGCTCTCAGCTTGCAAAACAGAAACTTTTCTCAGAGGATTTTGCAGGAGATCGAACAGGTATGACAAATCAGCTTTGCTTGGTGTTCTAATACGTTTCATCTCTATTGAAAGGCGTAAAACCCACAAATTTACTGCTTCTGAGAGTTCTCCATTGCAAAACTTTTCTGCCAAATTTCTACCATCATCTAATCTCCCAAGTTGTAACAAAAAGGAAACGTGTTGGCAAGCAAGATCTTCGGAAATGCATGCCATGCTTTGAGCCTTCTCAAAGATCATTAAAACATGTGTAACGGGATCTATGTAATTGTCAGATGAATCAGAAAGCCTAGAACTTTGACTGTGCCCATTTCTACCAATTATATCCATCAAGAATTTGATATATAGATCAAACATTGTAGGTGATGGTATAATCTTCAAAGCCTCATCATAAACCTGCACACACAAAAGAAAGAGCATGCACCTTGAAGCTAGGGAACTTAATATTACAAAATACGTATAGAGGATACAGATTAAGGTTTTTACTTCAAATAAGAGTTAGTATACCTGAACTGCATTGGATAACTGATGAGGAGTTATTTCTTTCCTTTCATCTTGTGTATTCTTACGCCCAGCTGCTTCATATTTTGCAAGCCAGTCCCAGTATGAAGGTTCTTTTGAAAATTCATTTTTCATGTCAGCAAGTATCTCCTTTTGCATATTTTTTGAATTTGCCAAGTTTGTTGCAAATAAATTTTATTTTATATCATGTTTTTATTTATCTGGGAAATATAAGTAAATTTTATTTTATTTGTTTAATTGAAATTCAATTATTGTCGGATTATCGAGGAAAAAATTGTTGGCAACTAAAATACACCGTCAATACTAGTGTATTTTCCACATGAGAAGACTTGTTGGCTATCGGAGAAGACTTGCCGCCCACCAGAGAAGACCCGTTGGTAATTCGTTACCAAAAAACCGGCATTAATCCCTTGGCAACCAGATTACCCATGTCCAAATTACCGACAAACTTTCACCAACGGATTCTCATCCGTAACGACTTTCACTGGCGGATTTTTGACGAAACTGTACGTCAGTGACACTCATTTGTTTAGTAGTGGAACCTTAACCTGGTTGAGCATGCCAGCAACAATCTAAGTAAACCGTGCAAGAATATTGTTTGCTTTACCCCCGATGGGTTGCCTCTCGAGGAACTCACAATTTTGTTTCACCCGGTGAATTGCTCGCCCAGGAAAAACGCGTCCTGGTAGAGAAGGTTTTCACCTCCTTACAAGGAAGGCTTCGATATCCCCTTTAACCGATGTGGGACTTACATCTCCACCTAGGGGTGTGCATGGGTCGGTTTTATGGTAAAACTGACCCAAAAACCGAAAGTTCGGTTTTTGAAAACCGTTTAGTTTCAGGGTTTTCGGTCTTTACAGTGGGTTCGGTTCGGTTTTGATTTTTTTTGGTTTTACCAATTCAACTTGAATTTTTTAAAATAATTTTTTTGTTAACTAATGGTTAATTGCTTATTACACATTTAGTCCCAAAACGTTTGGGCTATATAATTTATTAGTTTCTTATAAAGTATTTAACATTAAGAAATAAACATTATAATCCATAAGTTCAATATAAATATAAATATTAACCTACTATTAATGCGAATATGTGTAACATACACACACACACACACACATATATATATCCATACACATAATATATTATAAAAGTTTATATGTATACGTTCAGTTCAGTTTGGTTTTTTCGGTGTTCAGAAAATACAAAACCAAAACCGAACCGTAATTTTCGGTTATTAAAAAAAATTACATAACAAAACCGTCGGTTTTTAGTTTGAGTCGGTTTTTTCGGTTCAGTTAATTCAGTTTTGGTTCAGTTTTTCGGTTTTTTACTCAGCCCTATCTCCACCCCTCTTACGAGCCAAGCGTCCTCGCTGGCACACTGGACGACCCCTGGCTCTGATACCATTTGTAACATGTAACATCCCAAAAATAAAACGGCAATTATAATAACGGGTGAAATGCGAGATGAACGGAATAGACGAACGAGGCATGATGGGACGGCCGGAATGGGCCTGACGAACTTGGGGTGGCGAACAAGGGGGGAGGAGCCTCCCTATAAGTAACTAAACCCTCCCTTTCTCTCATTTTGTAAGTTCTAGAGAGAGAAACCGTAGAGAGAGAAAGTGTTGGATCGACCCGTGAAGCTAGTATCTTGCTCCTCTACTACTCATGAGCAGAACCTCCGAATCAGCGTTTCAGGTAACGAATCAACCTAGATATGAGTTTTTGTTTATTTTGGGGTTTTCAGGTTTTTGGATAAAAAGGTGATGATTTTACGTATGAAACTTGGAATAAACATAGATCTGGCATCTTGAATGAAAAACAAACTTTTTGAACGTAGAAAGTTGGGATCTAGACGTGATCAGATCCGCATGCAAGAAATTAGGGTTCTTGGGGATGAAGACAGCCCCGCTGGCGAACTTGTTGGAGTTAAGCAAACTTGGCCAAGCGAATTTGATAACTTTGCTGGCAGCCTATGGCTGGCGAACTTGGACAAACTCGCTTGGTATGTTCGTTGGAGTTTTGGTTTAAGCGAACTTGGTAAGTTCGCTAGGGAATGTTCACCTGATGGAAAGAAGAAGCGAACTTGGTAAGTTCGCTGGTTATGTTCACTTGGTTCTATGGGGCGAACTTAGCCATAAGTTCGCCTAAATCAGTAGGGTTAAACCGTTAGAGTCGCGATTTGGTCTGATGTGTATTTAACTAATCAAATTAGATCGTGCGTGACGTTGTTGGACCTTTGTTTAGGACAACCGCGACTAGCTTATCAGGTGAGTTCTAGAATCCTTCTTTAAACGTTTTAAATAATGTTTTCGGGCTGGTGCGCATAGGGGATGTTGTGACCGTTTTAAAAAACAATGGTTATGAATGATACTTGTGATGTTTTATGAAACGATGTTTATTAATGATGTTTTGGAAGGAAAGGTTATGAAAGATGTGTTTATGAAATATTTTTCTAAAAGAAGTTTATGAAGTGTTTACGAATGAATGAATGATTTTTAATAAAACGTACGAATGCTTTAACTGAAGTTTTGGAAGTAAAAGAAGTGAATGTTTATGAAAGTCACAAACGATCGAATCTGCCATGATTCCTTACGGAATCAAGGTTATGGGTATGGGATGTATGTTATGGGTCTTACCTTTATAAGGGCCTTTGTGACTGGCCAACTGTTATACAACTAGGGTGATGATGGTCACCAAGGGGATTATCGTGATCCTTGAAGTTTTGTATTTGTGCCTTGCAGGGTACGGTACTTGAAGTTTGGTACGACTACTCCATGGAGTATCGTGCTTGAAGTTTGGTATGTGTCATCCTTGTGATGCCGTGCTTGAAGTTTAGTACGTGTGCTCTATGAAGCACCGTGCTTGAAGTTGGAATTGACTGTTACAAGAAGGCGAAGATTCGATGTATTCGTTTGACTTATGTGTTATGTTTTGTTATTGCATGTTTACGTATTCTTTTATTAATTAAGTTGAATGTTTGGTTCGAACCTTCCGGCCTCCGGTCCAACCCCCATTTTGCTTCTGTTTTCATTTTTTTATTTTATTTAATTATCTTAACTTATTTTAATATTATTTTTATACACTAAAGACTAAAACGAGTCGGTTTGATCGTTCGTTTATTTTGAAATCAATTAAACAATCTTTTTATCTATAAACTATTCCAATTTTTATAAATCTTATAATATTTTTATAAACTTATTTAAACACATTTTTATATATAAAATGTCCTATATTTTTATAAATCTTGTAACATTTTTATAAACTTATTAAAATACATTTAATATGTAAAATGTCTCATTTTTATAAATCTAGCAATTGTTTTTAATAAACTTGTTTAAATTCTGAATATCAACATAATTAGTCAAATAAAGACTTTTCTTTTATTTTGTTATATTTTTTTATATAAATACATTAAATATAACAATACTTGTTTAAAACAATATATATATATATATATACTCATAAGTTAAAGTTTTACAAAAACTATTATCATTCTATTTCCATACTTTATACAAATAAATAGTTAGGAAGATTATATTAAAGCTTATATACATTTAAATACAAATACACACCTATACGCATACAATAATACCCATTTGTCTACATAGGGTATCAACGTGCTTAGGCTTCCACATACTTATCACCTACACGCGTGGAAAAATACCCGCTAGCAAGGTGAGTTACATAGCCCCTATTTTACATTTTTATAAGTTTTGGGGTGAAACATTATACATGCTACTCATATTGTTTATACGTGTTATACATGAGACTATATGCTTATTCTTTGGATGTACATACATTTATACACAAGACAACCAACTGTAATATTGATAGATCTATTGTGCCTGACCAGCCCACCCGTTTAGGGTGTTTATTACTGCATACTCGGATATAACCGCGTGTTATATTCAAACATATCGGATATAGTGGGTAACTATATTCAAGCATACCGGACTTAGCTGTTGTGCTCTGTTCAAGCGCGTCAAACTCGGTTTGAATTGTGATTAAATAAATGATACATCATATACTATGTTTAACAAGATAAACAATGAGTTACAAAACGATTTACACTACTATTTACCGGATTTACTAAACCTATGTACTCACCAACTTTTTAGTTGACACTTGATTTAAATAATGTTTCAGGTTTGGTATGTGACTGCTTGCCGAAGATCTATCCACTTAGGAACTATGGACCTAGTTAAATAAATTAATGTTTTGAACTAGACTAGGTTATTTGAAATGTATTGTATTTGGAACTTGTTGTCTTTAAATTTAATTAATGAATTATGCAACCTTTAGTTATCATGTGCTTTTGAACAATCATTCCATTGTCCGCCTCGATGATTCCGCCATCGGTCGGGGTGTGACAGATTGGTATCAGAGCCATGGTTATAGGGAATTAGGTTATTAGACACAATGACCTAGACTAAAACCCTAGGACTCCCTTTTATGTGTTATGTGCTAAATGATTAATTGCAATGTGATTTATTTGTAGTTAGGAATTGTTTGAATTTTCCCGAGTTTGGTACATGAGACTTATACACATACAAGACTTTGATACATAATACATACTTTACATACACATTTGATCAACACATTTATGCAAACAAATACACTACCCATCCTTATCCATACTCTTTCCTAGTCCTTATAAATTGCAACACTCCTACACATTTTATACTCATAGACTCTCAAGTCTATCAAAAATCTTGAAAATCTCGTCAACGACTTAATTTCTTGAGACTAGTAAAGGACACGTGCAATCTGGAAGGGTGACACATGTACATTGGGTTTTCTGTCTAGGAAAGCATTTCGTATAAATCCAAATAAACGGACCCGTATGCTTTCCTGGGAATTCCTGAAGTGAGTGTTTACCTATAGGCTAAAGCATGTCTCTTTGAAAGTTTCGGGAAATTAATTAACGTTGATAAGTCAATGTATTCGCAAGGATACAATCCGAAATTAAACTTAAAATTTGGGGATATTATAGCAAGATAGGAAGAACTAGACAAACATGCAAAACAAATCATTATTACGGGTGCACACGTAATAACGATTTGTAATGCATGCAAGTCCCGACAATTCCTATTATGCAAATAATGATCTATAACATCATGTCCTGCCCGGAAAAGATGACTTAGTTTCCCCTATCAACTTAGAATAAATACACATGCACTGGCACGCGTCATGATAAATCTCGTATTTCTGCTTACATTATTTCCCGTTATAACTCATATTTATCCGTCTTATCTAAAATATCATTGTCTTTTCATATGGTGTTAGAATGCCTCCTCGACGTGCAAACTCTAGCACTTCCAACCCGGATCTTGCTACTCTCCTTGCCCAGCTAGTAGGGCAAATGACCCAAGCAAACAACAACAGTGACGGGTCTCACAACATCCAAGGGAACGGTGGTACCAACCCGCCTCATTGCATGTTTAAGCACTTTAACTCGTGCAATCCTACTAAATTCTTCGGAACTGAAGGTGCTACCGGCCTACTTCAATGGTTTGAGAGCATGTGTGACAACCCGACATTTCAGGTCAATATCCGTACACATTATGAACAAGTTTACATTACAATAAACGAGTTTACATTATAATTATTTTTGTGATTTATTTAATTTCACAAACAAGGACATTAAGGTCTAACAAAAACCGAACATTGTCTCAGTTCACATTTGGTAATTCTAGGAGTTACCGGTTCACATACACTTATAACCCGAATAAATTCGAACACTAGTGGTTAATTTAAATAACCAGAGAAACATATATATTTTATTTCCACAAACTTTACGTAGAACAATAAATTATTTTCAGAATAAATTTATAATAATGTGGAGGATCTAAACCGGATTTATCTACCCCTTTAAAACTATAATTGATATTAATACCTAAATCTAATTATTATACTAATTAAACCCAACTTACCCTTGACTTCTTGGCCGAAGTGCAGAGAAAACCCATACCATACTTGCGAAATGCAGATAAAGGCCATACCACCCTCAATTTCTATCAATTCATCACTCAAAACTCTCACGAACCTTTTATTTATCTCATTTTCATACGGAAAACTTCCCATTTATCTTCAAAATCAAAGCCAAGTTTTAAGACAAAAACCATCAGGATTCAGTGTTTTCAACTGTTTCTGAAAAGGGTTTAGCAAAAGATTCAAGATCATCTCTGTTTTCTCTCATCATCATCGCCACTGTTTTAAAGGTAAAAACTCCATATTTTCATATTATTTTCTTAAAAACCGGAGCCAATCATGCAAAATGTTCAAACGCAAGTAAGATAACAAGAAAAGAGTGTCAAATTCAAGTTTTAAAACAAAATATACAGGACTGATTCTGTCAAACAGAAGTCCAGTAATCGAAACTAGGAGTTTCGATACCTGTCGCTCAATCGAAACTAGGAGTTTCGATACCTGTTGGTCAATCGAAACTGGGAGTTTCGATACCTTTTACTCAATCGAAACTAGGTTGTTTCGATACCCAGTTTACTCAATCGAAACTAAGAAGTTTCGACACCTGACTACTCCATCGAAACTAAGTAGTTTCGATGCACATTTGTCCAATCGAAACTAAGAAGTTTCGACACCTGTACAACAGTCCCATTTGGGCAGTAACTCAAAACTATTTTATAACAAAACATGTGTTGAACAACTAAGGAGATATTCAAACAAAAACAATCAGATTTACAAGGTCGGTGAACAATTTACAATTAAGACGTTGGTCTTAACAACAATTTACCCTTGGTATCTAGGGTACGAATAGTCAAGGTTGACTACAACAAGTTTTATTACAAGTATACACAAACTCAAGGTGAGTTTCACGGCCCCTTTTTACTGTTTTCAATATTTGGGGGAAAAACATACTTACAATTATTTTATGGGATAACAAGAGAATAAGACACGACTTGTATGTTTACATGAGATGAGAACAACAATTTGAGGCCGGAAAAGTCCCCTGGAACAACGTAGTAACCATTAACTGTAGCCTAGGGTCCTATGAATAGTACTATGGAGAGTGACGTCTCCTGGTCATGGTTAGTCGCGCTAACCACAATCTGGAGGATTTATGGCCGCATAGAACCGGATAACGAAATTAGGGGCGTGTACAATTGTCATGGTTTGGTTACGCCTCATGTAGGAACATATTATTTGTATTCCTAGCTAGTTTACAAATGGGTCAACAATTCTTATTCTGTTTATCACATACAACTGAAACTATTTACGAACAATGAAATTTTACAAAGAACTATTTGATTAAACCTGTGAACTCACCAACCTCGTGTTGACGATTTTAAGTATGTTTTTCAGGTAACTGAACGTGATTTCAAGGTTAGCAATGTAGATTACATGCATGCACGATGGATACTACTCAAGGAGGATTTCCCTTGTATAACTCATTGAATTGAGTCATATTTTGTGAAATCTTAACTTTTTGTAAACTCAGATTACATTTTTGTAATGTAAAACTTTAAATTTGTTTATGTATCCATGTATCATGTATGTGTTTGCGGTAATCATATGCTTTGGAAACCATGAACGTTGCGCCTCGCGTTTCCGCCTTGGCGGGGTGTGACAGCATGGAAAGCACATTCCTAAACAACGACTGTCCCGATAATCTTCGGGTTCGTTATGCCACAAGTGTACTCCAAAAGAGAGCCCTCACCTGGTGGAACGGTGAGAAACGCACTCGTGGTGCTGAGGTTGCTACATCCTTATCATGGGATGATCTGAAAAAGGCCATGACTGATGAATTCTGTCCTCGGAATGAAATGAGGAAGCTCGAGGATGAGTTTTGGGATCTTGCCCAAGACAGCGGGGAAAATCTGGCTTACACCACCCGGTTCCAAAAACTAAGTCTATTGGTGCCTCACATGATCACTCCCCTCGCTCGGGGAATTGAAAAATACATAGGCGGCCTGCCTATGCAAATTCAAGATGCTGTGCTAGGAAGCAATCCTCCTACTCTTGAAGCTGTTATCCGTCTATCTGCTACGCTATCCGACAACCATGTCAAAGCCGGAACCTTATCAAGAAAGGGTTCCAAGAAGGTTGTGTCTACTCTTACGGCCGTCAAAGATGTAAAACCCGAGTCTTCTAACCGCAACAAGAAACGAAAGGGTCGAAACTTCGCAGCCGTAACTCCCGCTGTGCCTGCTATTCAAGCGGCCCCTTTGGGTCAAAACCCGAAAACTTATCAGGGCCCGAATCCCCAATGCCAGACCTGCAAGTACCATCATCTTGCCAATCTACCATGCCGATTGTGCTCAAGCTGCGGGCGATATGGACATGTGGTCACTACTTGCCGTACCCGTCCTCCCGTCCATCAAGCCGCTCCAGCCAACCGTCCCGTCTATCCGGCACCTCCCAATGGCCGGGCATGTTACGAATGTGGAGATCCAAACCATTTCCGTGATCGATGCCCAAAACTTCATCATCAAGGTGGTCCTCAAGGACGAGCGTTTAACATAAACGCTAATGAGGCTCAAGCAAACAACGACGTGATAAACGGTACGTTTCTTGTAAACAATCATTATGCATCCGTTTTATTTGATACCGGAGCCGATAGGAGTTTTGTGTCTCTTACCTTTGAAACTCGACTTGCTAAACAAAGAACGAAACTTGACAATTCTTATTCCGTGGAGATAGCAAACGGAAAATCTATTACTATAAACTCTGTTATCCGCGACTGCAATCTCGAGCTTAATAATCATGAATTCTCTGTTGATCTCCTTCCAATGCAATTGGGAAGCTTCGATATTATAATTGGCATGGACTGGCTATCCAAGCACCATGCCGAGGTTGTTTGCTACGAAAAGTGTATTCGTATACCTCTCTCTTCAGGCGACACGCTAGTTATTTTCGGTGAAAAACCGTGCCGTGGTCTTCAAATCATGTCTTGCACCTTGGCACAAAAGTACTTGTGAAAAAAGTACGTTGCCTTCTTGGCCCACATAGTTGACACAAAAGACAAGGGTAAGAAATTGCAAGACTTTCCAATCATCCGAGATTTTCCCGAGGTATTCCCCGAGGATTTACCTGGTCTTCCTCCCCCTAGACAAGTGGAGTTTCGTATCGACCTTGTGCCCGGGGCAACTCCCGTGGCAAAAGCCCCCTATCGTCTTGCACCTTCCGAAATGCAAGAGCTTGCAAGTCAATTACAAGAACTCTCATCCAAAGGATTCATCCGCCGAAGCCATTCACCTTGGGGTGCTCCCGTGCTGTTTGTAAAGAAAAAGGATGGATCATTTCGAATGTGCATTGATTATCGTGAGCTCAACAAACTTACAATTAAGAACCGATATCCTTTACCCCGTATCGACGACCTTTTCGATCAGCTTCAAGGTTCAACATGTTTCTCCAAGATTGACCTTCGTTCCGGATACCATCAACTTCGTGTTCTCGATGAAGACATTCCGAAGACTGCCTTTCGAACTAGATATGGTCACTACGAGTTCATGGTCATGCCCTTCGGTTTGAGTAATGCACCTGCGGTCTTCATGGACCTCATGAACCGTGTGTGCAAACCTTATTTGGACAAGTTCGTGATCGTTTTCATTGACGACATTCTCATCTATTCTAAAACGAAAGCGGAACATGAACAACATCTTCGTTTGATTTTGGAACTCTTGAAGAAAGAACAACTATACGCCAAGTTCTCCAAGTGTGAATTCTGGCTAAAAGAGGTTCAATTTTTGGGTCACATAGTCAACGATAAGGGGATTCATGTGGACCCAGCAAAGATCGAGGCGGTAAAGAATTGGAGTACTCCTAAGACTCCTACCGAGATTCGTTCATTTCTTGGACTAGCAGGTTACTACCGCCGTTTCATTTCAAATTTCTCCAAGATTGCGGTCCCGCTCACTGCCTTGACTCACAAAGGTAAGCACTACGAGTGGGGACCCAAACAAGAGGAAGCTTTCCAAACGCTAAAGCACAAGCTCTGCAATGCTCATATTCTAACTCTTCCTAGTGGTAATGACGACTTTGTCGTTTATTGTGATGCATCCAACCAAGGTCTTGGTTGTGTTCTTATGCAACGAGGTCAAGTAATTGCATATGCATCACGTCAACTCAAAGTCCATGAGAAGAACTATACGACCCATGACCTCGAGCTTGGTGCTGTCGTTTTCGCCTTGAAAATTTGGAGACACTATCTATATGGCACCAAATGCGTGATTTTCACCGACCACAAAAGTCTCCAACATATTTTCAATCAAAAAGAGCTTAATATGAGACAACGACGATGGTTTGAACTTCTTAACGACTACGACTGCGAGATTCGCTACCACCCCGGCAAAGCAAACGCTGTAGCCGACGCCTTGAGTCGTAAGGAGCGTATCATGCTTCATAGTGTTTATATCCATAATGATATCCAAGCCCGTATTCTCAAAGCACAACACACCTCGGTTACCGAGGGAAACATGTATCAAGAGATGGCATGTGGCGTAGAACTCTTTCTAGAAACTAAGGCCAACGGTCTATTGTATTACTTGGACCGTATCTGGGTTCCCGATCGCGACGATCTTCGTATATTTTTGATGAACGAGTCCCACAAAACTCGTTATTCGGTACATCCCGGAGCTGATAAGATGTACATGGGGCTCCGTCAGCAATATTGGTGGCCCGGCATGAAAAATGATATTGCCCTCTTTGTGGAAAAATGCCTAACTTGTTCTAAAGTGAAGGCCGAACACCAAAAGCCTTCCGGACTCCTCGAACAACCTGAAATTCCCGTGTGGAAGTGGGAGAACCTTGCTATGGACTTCATCACCAAACTTCCACGCACTTCTAGTGGGCACGATAGTATCTGGGTTATTATCGACCGACTTACAAAGTCTGCTCATTTCTTGCCTATTCGTGAGGACTATCGAGTCGAGAAATTGGCTCGAATCTACATTGATGAGATCGTAAGTCGTCACGGGATCCCTTTGAACATCATCTCTGATCGTGATTCGCGTTTTACTTCCCGATTTTGGCAATCACTACAATCAGCACTTGGTACTCGTTTGGATTTAAGTACGGCCTACCATCCTCAAACTGATGGACAAACCGAGCGAACAATCCAAACTCTCGAGGATATGCTTAGAGCTTGTGTCATTGACTTTGGTGGCAGTTGGGATTCTCACCTACCACTGATTGAATTCTCCTACAACAACAGCTATCACACAAGTATTAACATGGCACCGTTTGAAGCTCTTTATGGACGAAAATGTCGTTCACCAATTTGTTGGAATGAAATTGGCAAAGCACAAATCACCGGTCCCGAACTTATCCAAGAAACCACCGATAAAGTCTCTCTTATCCGTGACAACATTCGGGTAGCAAGAAGTCGGCAAAAGAGCTATGCCGACAAGCGACGGAAACCCTTGGAATTTCAAGTTGGAGATATGGTCCTTCTAAAGGTATCACCTTGGAAAGGCGTAGTCCGATTTGGAAAGAAAGGAAAACTTGCACCTCGATATGTGGGTACATTCAAGATACTCGAAAGGGTAGGAAAAGTAGCCTACAAACTCGATCTTCCTTCAGAACTCAGCAACGTTCATCCGACTTTTCATGTGTCTAATTTGAAAAAGTGTCTAGCCGACGAGAACCTCCACATCCCCCTTGACGAAGTGAGTATTGACGATAAAATGCACTTTGTTGAGAAACCCGTGGAAATCATGGACCGAGAAGTTAAGAAACTCAAGCGTAGCCGCATCCCCATTGTCAAGGTCCGTTGGGAGTCTAAACGTGGACCCGAGTTCACTTGGGAACGTGAAGACCAAATGAAGACCAAGTATCCACATCTCTTTTCATAGCCTCCACTAGCTGAATTTCGGGGCGAAATTCCTCTAACATGGGGAGACTGTGACGTTTCGGATTTTCATTCACGCACTTGTGTTATATTTATCGTGTAATCATCTCCTATTTTAATAAAGTGTAAGAGTTTTATTTAGTTTTATACGATTAGGTATTTTATTTCACGGATATAAATTAATTAAAATTTTATAAGTTTTAAAAACTTATATAAAATTTTATATAAAATCTAAATTTTAAAAGTTTCATATTTAATAAAAGAATCTATTTAAATAAGATAAATAACTTTTATAAAAATTATTTATAATAATAAAAAAATAAATAAAATAAGTTTATAAAAACATTTTTAAATTAATTTTATTTAAAAGAAATTAAATTAATTTAGTTAAATAAAAGTTCAAGGGTTGTTTTGTAATTAATCAAACTAGAAGGTTATAAAAACTGAAATCTGTCGAGGGACCATTCCTGGACAAGTTAAAGTACAAGGACCCATCCGTATTTATTTCAAGGGTTAAAATAAGTCAAACCAAAATCCAGGGACTAAAACTGCGAAATTCTAATTCGATTATCCGGTCACCCCCTTCGATTGTCCGGCGGTCCAAAGTCTTTTTTCGGCGACTCCCGACAGGGCTGTTCCCTGCACCTCAACAGCCGACAAAAACTTCTCTGGCCTCATCGTCCCCACGCGAACAAAAGCCCTTGACAAATTTGTCGATTAAACATAGTGATCGACTGATCCTGTTGGTGGCCGAAAAACCCACGATCGAATTCGCGCTCGACAGGCCACTTCCACGCGTGTCGATTGTCTGGTTAGTTTCGTCTCGTTCAGACCAATGTCGGGACATGCCCAATTTCACGTTCTAACATAGAAATCAAGCTCGCCTATAAATGACCATTGTCGGCCCTACACGAGCTCGCTACCATCCTTCCACCTGCTCTCGCACCAAATTGAGGATACCATCACTTTCGTCGTCCCTGAGTGAAGCTGTGACCAGGATTTCGAAAGCTAATTCCACACAGGAATCGAATTCCACTTTTGACATTTTCGAGTTTCAAAACTGTGCCGACCAGACCCATTGCAACGTGGTTCGAGCCTCAAATCGACTCCACTACCTTCTATTAATCCCTGGTAAACAATCCAACTCGAAATCACGGCAATCGCACGAGAGTTACCGGGCAAACCCAGTGTCCTCGGACACGGTTTGCCGGTCACCGAGGTCCAGCGACCTGATTTGCCCTTGTGTATTTAATTTATCCGTTACACACATAACCAGCGATGGGCAGTAGCCCGGCTGGTTATGCGTGTGTGTGTCCGAGGCTGAGGTCGCGGGTTCGAACCTTCCGGCCTCCGGCCCAACCCCCATTTTGCTTTTGTTTTCATTTTTTTTATTTTATTTAATTATCTTAACTTATTTTAATATTATTTTTATACACTAAAGACTAAAACGAGTCGGTTTGATCGTTCGTTTATTTTGAAATCAATTAAACAATCTTTTAATCTATAAACTATTCCAATTTTTATAAATCTTATAATATTTTTATAAACTTATTTAAACACATTTTTATATATAAAATTTCCTATATTTTTATAAATCTTGTAACATTTTTATAAACTTATTAAAATACATTTAATATGTAAAATGTCTCATTTTTATAAATCTAGCAATTGTTTTTAATAAACTTGTTTAAATTCTGAATATCAACATAATTAGTCAAATAAAGACTTTTCTTTTATTTTGTTATATTTTTTTATATAAATACATTAAATATAACAATACTTGTTTAAAACAATATATATATATATATATACTCATAAGTTAAAGTTTTACAAAAACTATTATCATTCTATTTCCATACTTTATACAAATAAATAGTTAGGAAGATTATATTAAAGCCTATATACATTTAAATACAAATACACACCTATACGCATACAATAATACCCATTTGTCTACATAGGGTATCAACGTGCTTAGGCTTCCACATACTTATCACCTACACGCGTGGAAAAATACCCGCTAGCAAGGTGAGTTACATAGCCCCTATTTTACATTTTTATAAGTTTTGGGGTGAAACATTATACATGCTACTCATATTGTTTATACGTGTTATACATGAGACTATATGCTTATTCTTTGGATGTACATACATTTATACACAAGACAACCAACTGTAATATTGATAGATCTATTGTGCCTGACCAGCCCACCCGTTTAGGGTGTTTATTACTGCATACTCGGATATAACCGCGTGTTATATTCAAACATATCGGATATAGTGGGTAACTATATTCAAGCATACCGGACTTAGCTGTTGTGCTCTGTTCAAGCGCGTCAAACTCGGTTTGAATTGTGATTAAATAAATGATACATCATATACTATGTTTAACAAGATAAACAATGAGTTGCAAAACGATTTACACTACTATTTACCGGATTTACTAAACCTATGTACTCACCAACTTTTTAGTTGACACTTGATTTAAATAATGTTTCAGGTTTGGATATGTGACTACTTGCCGAAGATCTCTCCACTTAGGAACTATGGACCTAGTTAAATAAATTAATGTTTTGAACTAGACTAGGTTATTTGAAATGTATTGTATTTGGAACTTGTTGTCTTTAAATTTAATTAATGAATTATGCAACCTTTAGTTATCATGTGCTTTTGAACAATCATTCCATTGTCCGCCTCGATGATTCCGCCATCGGTCGGGGTGTGACAACTTAAACTGTGAATGGGGCCAAGAACGGATGCCAATATGGGTAACTCTAGCCACATCATCAGGTATGAAAGTAGTTTATGTCTAGTATGCCTTAGAAAGTATTATGTAGGGACTTGTGTTCTGATGGAATCATAAAGGTGGTCAAATAGAAGTCAAAAGGTAGTGTAATGGTTAATTGCAGATGGCTAGTGTATATTAACATCTTACAATACTTGTTGAATTCTATTTGTTAACTAGCATGATGACATTGGATCCCTTGTCTTATAGAACGAAATGGCGGGACGAAAGAACGAAAGGCGTGGTGGGGTCGTATCGGTGGTCATGATATTACTCCTGCTTGTCAGGAGTAGAGTGTCACACCCCGGCCGGTGACGGATTATGCGCCGGGGCTGACGCGGTTGTTCATAAGCACATGATTATCTATTTAATATGATAGCATTTATTATTCGAATTAAAAGCATCCGTTACAACTGGAAATAAGAAAACAAAGCGTTCAAAACATAACATAATTCAAATTTAAATAGGTCCAGTCCTATGTGATCAAGTTGAGTCCTCAAATTGGTACACCTGAAACATGTGAGTAAATGTCAACTACAAGTAGTTGGTGAGTAACATAGGTTTTGACACCAAACAAAGTTAAGTGAAGTTTACAATTCAATATGTTTAAAGCGTGTCTAGAGCATAAATGTGAAAACATACAAGGTTCCAAGCGTACAATTCAATCCTGATAATGGAAAACTAGATACGCAATCCCACTGATTGCCATTTTAAAAAAAAGGGCAAGAGAATACCCAAGTTGTAAGTTGATACCCAACAAAAACCCGCCAAGGTTTTGTGGTAAGTTATAGTTTCGGATTCCCGTATAAATGATCATAAAAGGTACTACCTTAGGCTTGGGCTGCAAGTTAATGAATGTTCTGACATGAACACATGTAATGGTCACCAGGTAGTTCAAGATATAAAGCATAATGATCAAAGCATAAGAACGTAGGTATTGAATTGTGTAAGGAAAACGTTTGTAAACATGTTTCACCCCAAAAGTAAAAATAGTAAAAATGGACTATGTAAACTCACCTTGCAATATGAAGCCTTGTATGCCGCACAAGTATATTGTTTGTTGCACAAAAGTTCAAGCTAACATCAATGTTAACCTATGATTTAATGATATAATTGTATCAACGATGTGTTTAAATGGATAAAGGAGGTTCTAAGGTGCAACGGGATTGATGTGGGTTTTTCTCCATTTAATTAAGAGAATTAGTTGTAAATTTTCAGATAATGATTTTATAAACTTTGATAATTAATTGTATTATAACTTGATTATGTGAAAGGATATTTAAATGATTCTCCTTTGTTCGTAGATATATGAGTAAATAAATAGACAGTTGAATAATTAAATAAATAGTTAGATGAATAAGTAACTGTATGAATAAATAAATTCTTTTATTTATTTGTAGTTTTAATTTCCATGAAAATTAGATATAAATATAATGATCTAATTAATTTATAATTAAATCAAATTAATTATTAATCAGGGGTATACAACTTGTTTTAAAAGATTTATATAAAAAGATAATAAAGAATTTGTAAAACTTCAAAAGGCAAATGAATCAATAAAATAATCTCGTTTATGTTTCAAAAAAATGTTTTGTAAGTTTTATTTATAAGAGGGATTTTAAGGTTAATATTATTTGCCTTTATAATAGATATCTTACCGGGACAAATTTGATATACATATTTATATATAACTTTTTGATTTGCTAAAAGTCGTGAGGTTACAACTACGATTATATTGTAGTTTCAAAGGTTATAAAAGTAATAGGGTTTGTGATATGCACTAAACAATTGGGATCCTTAAGTGATATATACTAATAGCGAAATAATTCACGAGTATGTCCATATATCATTTGTTATACGTTTAAAATGCTTGAACATGGTTATAACTATATGCATATATTTTTATTTAAAACGGATATTAATTGTAGATAGAATAATGATAATTCTTATATAAACACTACATATAAACATTTATAAAAATATAGTGTATAGATGTTAGAGTTTAATTACAAGTTACAATTATTTATATGAGATTCATCTATAGTAATACATGTAAATATAGGTGTGCATGTGTTGAACAAGGAGGGTAGCAAAGCAAACAAACAAAAAGAAAGCGGGGGCCGAGTCTACAACCCCGTGGCCTCCTGTATGGTAGGGGAAGATGTTAACCACTGGGCCAGATGCTTGTCCTTGGTTTAAGACAGAAATAAAATAGTTTTAACAATTGGCTCCCAGTTGTCATTTTCTCCAAACCAGGAATTTGCAACAGGGCTCCCATTCCCAAACCCTAATTCACGATTTGAAAGCACACCAGAGGCGCTACAGGAAAAGCGATGTTGAGGGAAGAACTCGTTACCTGATGATAGTTTTGAACCCGATTGTACTTCGAGGTCGTGAGGCTCTCCGTTCCGGTCGCACGGGAGGAGGAGAGGAGACAGATTTGTGCCCGATTTTTGGTTGTAACGCATTGGTTCTGTGCGATTTATGTTGGTAATGCCGTTACAGACGAAAAGGTGTGGGATTTGTAGGGATTTGAGGTCCGATTTGTGTGTTTTCAATTCATAACCGAAAGTTCCAAATTTGGTTCTTAACTAGCTCGTGAATTCGCAATAAAACACGAATTAATTCTTCTTAATGATTGTAAATGAGTGGAGAAACGTTTTGGAATGAATTCATTCCCGTAACTTCAGGGGAATCGAAGAGTTTGGATGATTTTGACTTGGGGAAGTCAAAATTGAGAATGGGTATATTTATGGTTCAACTCAAAGGGTTCTAATGCCTAGGAAGGGGTTCAAAAGGTTTTTTTTTTTTTGGGGAGGGGGATGTCCAAAAGGTTTCGGGAGAAGGGGAGGGGGGTGTTTCAAGCTTTAAAATAGGGTTCAAGGTTAATTTAGTTTTGTTTTTAAATCTTTAATTGCTTATAAGATGTCTTTTCTTTTTATGTAAAGTTTTTACTTAATTATAAATATTTTATAAAAGGTAATTTCTCAATTTCTATAACTTTTATCAATTGTATAAATATCCATTTAATTAATATGATTAAATGTATACATATTTATATATATATTTGTAATTAAACACATATATACATATATATATATATATACACACTACTAAAGCTCACAGGTATTATTTTTTTTTAAATGACAAGTTGTATGCTTGGTTTACTTGGTAATAAACACATATGTATATGTTTACACATATATTTATAATTAAATACCTATACATATGATAAGAAAATTTTACATGTTACATTTTAATATATATATATATATATATATATATATATATATATATATATATATACACTTGCTATAACAAAGTGTTTACCTATATATATATATATATATATATAGGGGTATGTTCTTTTGAGAACCAACAATATGTTAAGAACCGTGAGAACCGCATTAACTCTTCCTCTATTTATAATATAAATTGACTAGAATTCATGTACATTTCAATATGTTTAAGGTTTGGTTTTAAAAGACCTCGAATTTATAGTCGTTTTTTAAATGCATATATGCACTCACACTATATGCACAAATGAATGCATATATGCATATTTTTATAATTTTCTTAAAAAAATTCAGAAGAGAGGAGATAAACTCAAACTAAGAGTGGGAAGAGATAAATAAAACATTGTTGTTGAATTTTACTTTTTTCACTAAAGCGATATGTACACGTTTTGTGCGGTTCTTTCGGTTATCAACATATGGTTGGTTCTCAAAAGAACATGCCCCTATATATATATATAATAAATGGGTAGTATGTAAGGCGAGGTTGAAAATTCGAGTAGATACATGTTACAAATAACACTTAGTGTGACGTAATGTGTTTAAACAAGTACGGGATTGAAAAAGGTTATCATTTTTGTACAGGATAAAATAAAAATAAAAATATTGCCGGAAAATCATGAATGTTACATACAGTGAGGATGGAAGCGTACACACAGAGCCGGAAAACAGTGTGCACGAAACTGTACGGACTCCCGTTGAAGAACAACATTTTACCTTTGAGCCGGAAGTGAAAGCGGCCGTGGCTTAAGAATTTACTGAGTTGATGAAGGCTTACTTGCCAGACTTGTTGGCTGAAGCACTGAAGAAGGTTAGCGGGGCAGGTGGGTCTAACCTGACAACTCGTTCCCCGATCATTTAGGCAGCTAACGCGCCGGTTGCTCGCGGTTGTGACTATAAGTCCTTCAAGGCATGTGACCCACTAGTTCTGACTGGGAAGAAAGACGCGGTGTCTACTTTTGACTGGGTGATCCGTATGGAAGTCGCGATTCGTCCGAGTGAATGCCGAACTGATCAGATTATGAAATTTGCTTCTAACTCCATTTGGAAGGAAGCGTCTCACTGGTGGGAAGGTGTAAGGCAGGCAAAAGGGGACGAGACTGCTGACTCGATGATGTGGAATGAACTGAAAACTTTTGTGATTAAGAACTTCTGTCCGAGGAATGAAATTGAGAAGGTGGAGAGAGAGAGTTTCTGGAGTTGAAAGCTTGAAGCATGACCCATCAGCAGTACACCACCCTGTTCAATGAACTTGCACGTCTGGTGCCACATCTTATCACAACCGAGGAAAGGAAGATTGTTTTCTATATTCAGGGACTGCCGGTCCAGGTCCGCACCTACGTTAAGGAAAACGCCCCTACTACCTACGATTTGGTAGTAGAACTAAGTGGCATTGTATTTGATGATCTGGCGCTGAATGTCGTTACCATTGATGAGCCCAAGAAGAAGTTAAGTTTTCCTGCCAAGCGATCGGGTTGGAAGTTATTTGCGGCTCAGGACAAACAGGCCAGGGTAGGCGAGATAGCGGTATGTGGGAAGTGTGGAGGAAGGCATGCAGGTGAATACCGGTTGGGATCAAATTTGTGTTTTAAGTGTGGAAAGACCGGGCACTACTCCCGTGAATGCCCATAAGGCTTCAAGTGCTATAATTGTGGAGAGAGCGGTCACATGAGCCGAGAATGTCCTAAGCCGAGAATGGGGGAAGGCAGAAAACGAAAAGGCCCGGAGTAGAAGGAAGAACAGCCCCGAGCGTATGCGCTGACGCAAGAACATGCCAGGGTAGACCTCGATGTGGCGTCAGGTACGTTCATCCTTGACAACACTTTTATTTCTGTGTTATTTGATTCGGGTGCTAGTAAGAGTTTTATATCTGCTACGTTATGTAAATAGGTAAAATACTCATTCAGTAAACAAGAAAGAGCCTTTAGTGTAGAAACTGTTGAGGGTAGAACTGCGAGAGTAACTGATGTAGTTGACAATTCCACGATAAAAATAGAAGGCCATAGATTCCTTGTCCGCTTGTTTGTTATAGTTTTGGGAGGGTTTGATGTCGTGTTGGGTATGGATTGGCTAACTGCCAACGAAGCACAGATTATATGCAAACGAAAGATAATCCGACTCAAGGCTCTCGATGGTAGCGTTTTCGAGGTCTTCGGGGATCGCGATGTCCCGATGCCTAATGTTATCTCGATGATTAAGGCAATAGATTACTTGACGCGCGGATGCGATGCTTATCTGGTGTATGTGATTGACAATGTAAGGAAGTGGAGGAACTAGACGATGTGCCCATAGTACGGGAGTATCCGGAGGTGTTCCCGGAGGATTTGCGTGGAATACCACCTGACCGAGAGATTGAGTTCCGAATCAACCTTGTACCAGATGCCCAGCCCGTAGCCAAGGCTCCATATCGGTTAGCATCAGTGGAGATGAAAGAACTTATGATGCAACTAGACGAGTTACTTGAGAAAGGATTTATCCGACTGAGCATCTCACCTTAGGGTGCTCCGGTGTTGTTTGTGAAGAAGAAAGACGTCTCGATAAGGATGTGTATTGACTACATAGAGTTGAACAAACGCACGGTGAAGAACAAGTACCCTTTGCCAAGGATCGATGACCTGTTTGATCAGTTACAGGGCACAAGTTGGTTCTATAAAATCGACCTTCAGTCTGGGTACTATCAGTTGAAGGTAAGAGACGAAGACATACTGAAAACCGAGTTTCGCCCGCATTATGGACATTTCGAATTCCGCGTGATGTCGTTCGGATTGACGAACGCCCCTGCAACGTTCATGGATTTGATGAATAGGGTTTGTCGACCGATGCTGGACCGATCGATAATAGTGTTTATCGATGATATCCTCATCTACTCCAAGAATGAGGATGATCATGCATGTCACTTGAAAGACGTGTTCGAAGCTCTGAAGAAGGAAAATTTATACGCTAAGTTCTCCAAATGGGCGTTCTGGCTTAGGGAAGTCCAATTCCTAGGTCATGTCATTAACCCGAATGACATTATGGTCGACCCAGCAAAGATCATGATAGTAAGAAACTGGAATATCCCTAAGACCCCAACTGAGATTCGCAGTTTCTTGGGATTGGCGGGCTACTATTGAAGATTTATCCAGGATTTCTCGAAATAGCTTCGTCATTGACGAAGTTAACACGAAAAGAAGTGAAGTATAAATGGGGTCCGACCCAGGAAAGGACATTTGAGAACTGAAGGAGAAGCTAACCCAAGCTCCAGTTGGCTCTTCCCGAGGGCAATGAAGACTTGGTAGTTTACTCTGACGGTTCGGGTCAGGGATTGGGGTGCGTACTTGTAACATTCCAAAATTTAATGGCTCGAGAAACAAAAACGACAAATAAAACAAGCAAAGCAAAGTCCAAGGTTTAAAATAAAATTTTGAATTTTCGAGCCATAACGGACCGTAATGGACGGTAACGGTCCGTTATGAGCCGTGACGGACCATCACAGAACGTTAACGGTCCGTTACGGGTTGAGCGAGGGTTTGAACCGGAGAATGACACATGTCCTGTGACTCATCTTGGTGAAGTGACACGTGTAAACCCTATGACGGACCGTCATGAAGAGTAACGGTCCGTTACGGGTCATGACGGACCGTCGCGAAATGATAGCGGTCCGTTACGTATTGGCGAATGACTTGGCGACTATGGAACAAACGGTGACGGACCGTCACCGTTTGTAACGGTCCGTCACGGACCCAAGAGCCAGCTGATAAATAGATGAAGTTGGCCATGCACTTTTCTCTCAACAAAACACACAATCTTACACACACACGAAATTATGAAGAAGCAAGGGACCCGGTGCGGTGCGTTTGAGTACGAGTACGATACATTGTGAGTTTGGTTCGAGTCCGAAGAACGTTTAAAGCGAGGAACGAACTTAGGAACTACTCGAGGATAATGTAAGTAAACTGGACCCGTACCCTAGACATGATTATGTGAATTATGTGCTTAAATGATATGTGTTAGGTGATATGTATATGACGAGGGTACGGTGTAATGAAGGGTTAGTCTAAACACTAAACGAGAATAATGGAGTAGCCACGACGTATCCAACAGGTGGTGGATACGCCGCTGGTACTTCCTATATATAAATCTCTTTGATACTTCTTGGTGAAACCATTATGAATGTTTAGGGGTATAGACTAAAAGACAGTAATGAAATTATAGTAAACGTATAGGAGGACTTCCAACCGGTATGTAGTTATCTGACAAACGAAATGTTCTGTCTAAGGAAAGAGTGGTGTATAAATCTCTCCTAGACCCGTCACTCTTTCCTGGGAACATCTCTGTTGGAGGTACTGCTCTGGAAGGATAATCACCCCAGTTTACAATATATGACGAGTATAAATATATGATGAAATTGAATCCATGAATACATGGAATATGTGATTCATGATGAATATGAATACGTGAATGCATGATGATACATGCATGTATGAATGAGTATGATGGAACTAGTGTAAACCCTAAAATGGAATAACGAAGCATTCACAAAGTGTTAAAGGGGTGGTGGATAAGCTGCTGGTACTTCCTATATATAAACCCTTTTAATGCATCATGGAGAAATCGTTACGAAGTTTTAAGGTGAGGACTGATTGGGAAATAAATCAAGCATATACATGAAATGAAAACAAATGCTTGATACATTTGGGAAGCTGTGAGTCTGAGATACTCAAGGTCCCAAATGAAATGAGATACCCGGCCTGTAAGGTGGATCTCAATAATAAAGAAGAAAACTAAAAGATTCCAAGCCTTCGGGGCTGAGGAAAAAGGGACTCCAAGCCTTCGGGGCTGAGGAGGAAACAATTCCAAGCCTACGGGACTGAGGAATGAATGAGTCTTCGTGACAAATGCAAGCGGTCTATAATGACAAGTATAAGAACCTTGCTAGTACTCGGACCGAAGGTACGACCTAAGATAGTTGTGAGGGGGTTAGCACACCCATAAAATATACGAATGACGTGACCGGAGGTACGTCCGGAGATGGTCACGGGGGCGCCGAGAGCCTGGAAAACTTGATCAATAATAAGAACCTAAAGAGTTCAAAATAAAATGAACGATGCAGTGTACTTACTTAGCGTAAGTTAATTCAAAAACGTTTTTCAAACACTGCAGGAAAGAGGCACGTGGAATAGAGCTTCCTGTGGGTGAAGTCGGACGGAATGAAGAATCCCTAGATTATGTAATAAGATATTGTACATGTAAAACAATATTTATAAATGAAAATTATACCTTAGTCATTTAATGGCAAGGTTTTGATAAACTGGGACCGTGTTCCGCACTAAACTCTGATAAAATAATAAAGAAATAAGTAGGGTGTTTTAGGTTGATATCAGAGCACGGTTTGAGGGATTTAAGTATCATAAGAGGATACTTAAACTCAAACCATAAGTGCTCATGATATAAATAGGGATTCAATCCGAGGCCGTCCAAGGAAGCATGTATGTTTAAATTCCAGTGCTAGAACAGAAATGTATGAGTATACATGGGCAGAAATTTGTATGAGATAAGCTTCATGTGATAATTGGGAGTATCATGATATGTAACATACATTGCCATATACCTGGCCAGTATTGGAGCTAATGTATGGGACCATCATGATGCAAACATCATATGATTACTTATTTCAGCAGATAGTAAGCTGGGAATGTGATTATGCATGAATGAATGTGCATATGTGTAAAATGCATAGATGGGGCCTTATGTGAAAACCTAGAATACTTGAATAGGGTTAAACTGATAAAAGACCTGTAGTATAAAACCCTAGAGTATGATTAGGGTAATCGAGCGAGAGATTAAACGAAATTCATGTATCCGCAAACGATGGCTGAACATCAGAACGACAAAATACGTGACGAGGGAAGCCACAGGAGAGCTGATTCTCCAATTCATGATGAGAACGAAGTCGAGCAAGTCCCGAAAAATATCCGGAGATAAATTGCAATAGAAGTAGGAAAGGCATTTGATGCAAATTTCCAGATCTTACAAGCAGATCTACAGAACTCATTAGAAAGCTGGTTTAAAGCCACAAAGATGTTACTCATAATGGAGAAGGAAGAAATCCAAAAGTTGATACGAAGTTAACTCGTTGTACGTATAAGGATTTCGTGACTTGTAAACCTTAAGAGTTTAAGTGAGCTGTTAATCCCTTTGAAAGTCAGAGATGGATCGCCTCAATAGAAAGGGCATTCGATACATGTCAATGTGAAAAGGAAGATGAGGTTACCTTCGCTACCAACCAATTAAAAGAGCGAGTTGACGATTGGTGGGGAGTAGTGAAGAGAGAGAAAGGTAGAGACAAAATTAAAGAGATGAGTTGGGAAGAGTTCAAGGATCTTTTCTTGAAACACTATTGCCCTCGAGCGGCAATTGAAAGAATTACTGAGGAGTTTCTTCAACTCCGTCAAACAATGGAGACTGTGGATGAGATCACAGGGATCTTATTTGACAAGGCCCGATTCTGTCCGGCTTTGTTAACAATCCCTAAGATGTGGATGATGAGATACCATTTCGTTTTGAAAACAGAGATTAGAGAGTTTATCCATCCGTCCAAGTGCGCAAACTTGGAGGAGATGATTGATTGGGCTCGGGAATGTGAGACAGAGCTCAAACGGCAGACTGAAAGAGACGGGAAGAGGAAAGGAGAAAGTTATCCTTCTCCTATTCCTCTTAAGAGGTTTAAGTTCAATAAACCAGGAGGTGGTTCCTCTCTAAAGAAAAGTATTCAAAATTGTAAGACTTGGGGAAGAAGGCACATGGGAGAGTGCTGATTCAGGTCTACTACTTGTAACAAGTGTGGAAAGGCAGGACACACTACATTGCAGTGTATGAGTGGCACCCGTTTGTGCCACAACTGTTATAAGCCAGGACATTTTAGCAGGGAGTGTCCTGAGCTGAAATCTCGAACAGAGAAGACCGGGAAAGGGTCTAGAGTGGCAGAGAATGAAGTCAAGAGAATCGAAGCTCCGAAGCCGAGGGGTAGGGTTTTTCAGATCACTACTGAGGAAGCGAAAGATGTTCCTGACATTGTATAAGGTACATTCCTCTTGAATTCCCTACCTGCTTGCATTTTGTTCGATACGGGAGCTAGTCGATCATTTATTTCGTTAAAATATGTAAATACTAGAAACTTCAATAGAAGTAAGTTGGCTAAGGCATTAGAGGTTGAAATCGCGAGTGATCGAAACTGCGTAGTAACTGAAATATTCCGAGATTGCCGACTACTGATAGAAGGAGAAGAATATCTCGTCGACTTAATCCCGATGCCAATGCAAGAATTCGACGTGATCATTGGAATGGACTGGTTATCTTCGCATGATGCAACGATTATATGCAACCAAAAGATCGTGCAATTCATGACGCCTACAAAAAAGGAAGTTAGCATCATTGGCGAACGACAAAACCAGATAACGTTATGTACGATGGCTAAGATAAGTAGCTACGTGAGGCAAGGTCACCAAGTGTTCTTAGCTTATGTAGCTGAGATGAAGATAAAAGAGATGGAACTGAATCAAGTTCCGGTGGGGAATGAATTCCCCGAGGTATTTCCAGACGATCTTCCAGGTTCCCCACCTGAATGAGAAATCGAATTCAAAATCGATTTAATTCCTGAAGCTAAACTGGTAGCTAAGGCTCCATACCGGTTAGCACCAACTGAGATGAAGGAATTAATGTCACAACTGCAAGAGTTGTTGGACAAGGGATTTATACGCCCTAGTGTATCCCCTTGGGGTGCACCAATTATGTTCGTGAAGAAGAAAGACGGTAGTATGGGGTTGTGTATAGACTACCATGAATTAAACAAACTGACTATCAAGAATAGGTATCCCTTACCTAGAATTGACGATCTGTTTGATCAATTGCAAGGATCAAGTTGGTTTTCCAAGATTGACTTAAGATCCGGTTATCATCAGGTTAAGGTACGAGAAGAAGATGTACCTAAGACAGCATTCAGAACTCGTTATGGACACTATGAATTTATAGTGATGCCATTTGGAGTAATAAATGCTTCGGCAGTTTTCATGGACCTCATGAATAGAGTATGGCGGCCAATGTTAGACCAATTTGTTATTGTCTTCATTGATGAAATCTTGATATATTCAAGGAATGAAGAAGAACATGCACAACATCTTCATGAAGTACTTAGTACTTTACGAAAGGAGAAATTGTATGCAAAGTTCTTAAAATATGCATTCTGGTTAAGAGAAGTTCAATTTCTGGGCCATGTTGTAAATGCAGAAGGCATCTCAGTAGACCCAACAAAGAGGCTGTAATGAAATGGTCTCCACCTAAGAATCCATCATAAGTTAGAAGTTTTTTGGGGTTAGTTGGCTATTATAGAAGATTCATCCAGGATTTTTCCAGGATAGCCACCCCATTAACTAAGCTAACTCAAAAGAACTCGAAATACGAATGGAATGCGGCACAAGGGAAGGCATTCTATACTTTGAAAGAAAGGTTGACACAAGCTCCAGTTCTGGCATTGCCAGAAGGAGTAGAAGACTTTGTGGTATATTCTGATGCCTTGAAACTTGGGTTAGGATGTGTTCTGATGCAAAGAGGAAAGGTGATAGCCTATGCCTCTCTACAGCTAAAGAAAAATGAAGCAAACTATCCAACCCATGATCTGGAATTAGCTGCAGTGGTGTTCGCACTAAAGATCTGGAGGCATTACCTGTACGGAAAGAAGTGTACAATTTATACGGACCACAAAAGTCTTAAGTATTTCTTTGACCAAAAAGATTTAAATATGAGGCAACGAAGATGGTTAGAACTGGTCAAGGATTATGATTGTGAGATCTCGTATCATCCGGAAAGGCTAACGTGGTAGCCGATGCTCTAAGCCGCAAGGAAGAGCATTATTGTTGAAGCACTTTCCTGTGACAAACACTTTGGATAGATAGAGTCTTAGTCTTAGGTTGTTTTGTCTTGTTTGTAATTTTCTTTGTATGTAAGAGTCTTTATGTATTAGTTTATCGAGTTGTATTTACTTTTACATATTGATTGTTGCAAAATTCTCCAAGTGTTTTGCGCACTTGTAAGTGCGCAGGAGAAAGCTCCTGCGTACTTAGCAAGTACGCAAGAACAACTTTGCGTACTTGTTAAGTACGCAAGAGCATTTTGCCCTGCGCACTTGCTAAGTACGCATGCATCAGGTCTTGTATAAATAGGGTAGGTTGACAGAAGTTAAGTACGCAGACTTTAGTTCAAATACGCAGATTGTAATCTCAGTGATTTTTTCTGTAACCTTCAAGTGTTTATAATACAAAGAAAGTTTAAAGTGTTTTCTCTTGTCGGTTTACTTTGTTTAGCTAGACTCTCCACCTAGTCACATGCATTCCGCACCCGGTCCGACTAGTAGACCCACTTGCATGTGACGATCTGCCACACCCGAGGGACCTACAAGTGGTATCAGAGCACTTGCTTCTGATTTCGAGTGTTGTGAGTGAGTTTGGAGAGTTTTTACAAACAAAAAGAGGTATTTTTGTGATAAAATAGGGTAGCTCTTGAGCACTATTTTAGAAGCAAAAATCACTCAAAAACTGATTTTTGTTGTGTATTTGAGTGTTTTGAGCATCAAAGGTTGGTTAGAAACAAGTTTCTGACCCTTTGGCTCATTTTCATTGATCATCAGACGAATTTTTACCATCTCCGGCGACTTTCAGGTGACCGAAAAAGTTTGGTGAAAGTTGCTGAAAAGGTATCCTGCGTACTTACCATTTCCGGCAAAAAGTACAGTTTTGTGCGTACTTACTAAATACGCAAGACTTATCTCCTGCGTACTTATAAGTGCGCAGGACTGAACTTGTGCAAACTTAAGTTATATCCTGCGTACTTACATTTAATCCTGCGTACTTACAAGTACGCAAGAGGAAATCTAAATACGCAAGACCATTTCTCAAGTGCGCAGGCCAAAATCAAGTGCGCAACTGTGTCTGACTTTTCTGAAATTTGACTAAGTGTTCACTATGTCGAATCTTCAGAATCTTGGAAACCTGTTAAATTATGATAATGAGATCGGTACACCACAGAAACCACCAAAGTTGCTGAACGTGAACGATTATTCTAATTGGAAAGCACGTTTCGAGCACTACATTTGTTATACCGACTCATCACTATGGATACCAATCCTTGAGGGATATAAGCATCCCACACACATCTATCTTGATGAAACAATGCCCAAACCTATCTCTAAGCTTTCTGACGAAGAAAAGAAAGCTTATGATCGTGAAAAGAAGGCACTTGGTTCGATCACTATGGCATTAACTCGGGAATTGTTCCATAGTTTCCGAGGGTATGACAATTCTAAGGATCTCTAGAAATCTTTACAGAAGAGATTCGAAGGAAATAGTGACATCAAGAAGAGTAAGAGGGATCTTCTCAGGAAGCAATATGAGTGCTTCAGATTTTTAGAGAACGAATCTTTAGATGACCTCACCTCTAGATTCTATCATTTACAGACTGAGTTGAAGACTTTTGAACTCAGGTATCCAGATGAAGAGATGGTGGAAAAGTTTTTGGATGCTTTACCACCCAAATTTGAGATGTACATAACCCTGATGAGGGAAAATCTTAAATTCTATGAGTTGACAGTAGAGGAGGCAATAGGAAAGGTTCAAGCTCATGACATGAACCTAAGAAGAAAGGAGAGCTCTGGAAGACCCCAGATACAAGACCCTTCTATGTATCATGGGACGAATTTTACATCCAAGTCATCGGGCTCTGGAATTGACCTCTTCACTGGAAATCCTACTGAAGAAGACCACTCAACTGGGTGTGGTGGTCATGCTTGCTTTGCTTCAGGATCAGGGTTGGGGTCTCATCATCAAAATACCTCAAGAAATCCTCCTACTACATCTTCAGCTAACAACTCAGCTATAGCCAGAATAGCTGAAGTGTCACACCCCGACCGATGGCGGAATCATCGGGGCGGGACATGTAAGACTGTTCATAGCACATGGTTGACTAAATTGAAATATATTAAAGTCAAATTTGCATTACAAATAATCCAAGTACAAACCAAATTCAAACAAAGAAACATAAAACAACTCATAGAATTCTTGATTTAAATTGCTAAGTCCAAATCCTATATTGAGCACGTCTTGAATCATTCTCACATATTAGGGCCTGAAACATGAATAAAATAAAGTCAACTAAAAAGTTGGTGAGTATAACACAGTTGTATATAGATAGCATATAGTTGAAAACAAATCCTTTACAAGACATGATAAAATAAGGCATTTATGGGGAGCAGCTATTGTGTAATCAAGTACAACCAAACCTTTGTAACTAGTATGCAAATTGTGTTGTCGGTATCAATCACCTCCACTTGGGTGGGTTTGTCAGACTCAATAGATCTATCATTGAAAACCGTCGGCTTGTATAGTTAATGATTGCACATAGTTTTCACAAAGATTAGCACAACTAGCACTCGGGCACAAAGCTCAAATTTTGCACACATGTATGTAAATAGGATTTTGCACTTGTGTTGTTTGTGTAAATGTAAATGTGTAATGTGTATAAAGTTCATGTTCCACCCCAAAAGTGTAAAAGAGTAAAAAGGGGTTGTGAATACTCACTTGATAAAGAGGTGTAGCGAACAAGGATAATAGATAGACAAATAAAGATCCTCGAGTGCACAAATTAACCTAAAGAGTAATGTATGTTGTATCAAATCGGTGTACAAAGTTTAAGTCTAATATTGAAGGTTGAGTTTGTGTATAAAAGGTATTAAATGAAATATATAAAGTTGTAGTAACCATTTTTGGAACATTTGATTAAAGTTTGGAATTTAAATAATAAAATAGAATTTTTATAAAATTGTTGATTATGAAAATAATGCTTGTGTTAAATGTAAATTAATAATTAAATAAATGATTATAGTTTATAAAATAATGTAAATATTGATTGTAATTAAGTATAAATAAATAAATGATTTTTGTTTAAATATTAAATAAATAATTATTATCTTATTTATTTATAAACTTGTAACTTAATCATTTAAAACATCCTTTAAGTGTAAGATAAATATAAATTTAATTTTTTATAAATTTTTAAATAAACTTTTAAATAAATAATATTTATCTCTTCAAATACAGAAAACATATTTTTATAAAATTTGAAACATTTATTGATTGAAAAATAAAAAATTATAATTCTAATAAAATTTCCGAGTCACACACGACCGTGCCTCGGAAGGGCACGATCGTGCTCAAGCCACGGGCACGATCGTGCTCAAGCCACGGGCGCGACCGCGCTAGTCGAGGCGTGACCGGGTTGATCAACAGAGGGCACAAACTAGGCAAGTCAACAGGCACAACCGTGCCTTGGCCCGGCACGGTCGTGTCTATGATTCTTAGACACAACAGAGATTAGCCCAAAGGGCATGACCAGGTCTGGACAGGAGGACACTACCGCACTGCTAGTCGGCACGACCAAGTTACATGAGGCACGGCCGCGCTAGATGATTAGCGCGACCGTGTCTAATCCAAATCAGACACGAATTGAACAAATCTTGTATTTATAGCATTGGAATTGATAGGGCTTTTTATTACGGAGTTGTTACGAGTCTATTCATATAACTTAATTGTATGGAAAACGTGTTTAAGAATGGATTCGATTAAATCCTTTTTATTAAAAATAGGGATTTCGGTTCCGGATAATTTCTGTAATGGAAGCCCAGATTAACAGGGGTCTTTTGATATTGTTACTGAAATGAATGAGATGGAGAGTATACTTACCCGGAAGCGTATTGAATTGATAGAAAACGGTAGAAGGAAGTTCCGGCGACGGAGAGATTGAGCTCCGGTGATCCTTGTTGCACTCCGGCCAAATTAGACAGCCCAGAACTTTACGGGAGGGACGAGTGACACGAATTTCTTGCTTGATTGGGATAATACGGATTGCAGGGGAGAATCCTTGATTTTTCTTGGAATGCTTTGAGAGAGAATTTTCGAAATTGGTAATATGAAAATGAGACGTTTGAGGAATTCGAAAATTGTGATACATTCGTTAAGGGGAAAAGAAACGGATGACTGTTACGGATTTCCAACGATCGGGTGATTAAACTGCATTTACGTTTCAGCTGTTATACAGGCGCGACCGTGCCCAAGAGAGGCGCGACCGTGCTTAGGCACTGGGCGCGATCGTTCCAGGACCAGTCGCGCGATCGTGCCGAGGAACTTGGCGCGACCGTGCCAGGACGAAGCACGACCGTGCTAATTAGGGTTTCTTGATAAATTTTCAACTTTAGTACTTGACTTTTCAGGTTTGATTAGTTTGAAATAATTAGTTACTTGTATAGCGTTTAAGTGTATATAATCGAGCAAAACTTGTAAATTTGTATTGAATCATTGCATTTAGTTTACTGTAAGCAAAATAATAAGACAGTGCACGAGTATTGAATTCGAAATTGTATTACATTGAATTGAAATATGAATACTAAAAATCAGAAATGTTACAGTCTCCCCATGTTGAGAGAATTTCGTCCCGAAATTTAGCTAGAGGAAGCGACGACATCGGTAAAAAGATGAGGGTACTTGAGCTTCATTTGGTCTTCTCGTTCCCAAGTGAACTCGGGACCACGCTTAGATTCCCAACGAACTTTGACAATAGGAATGCGACTTCGCTTGAGCTGTTTGACTTCACGATCCATAATTTCCACCGGCTTTTCAACGAAGTGCATCGTTTCATCAATGCGCACATCGTCAAGCGGTATATGGAGATTTTCATCAGCGAGACACTTCTTCATATTAGATATATGAAATGTAGGATGCACATTTCCAAGAGATGGAGGTGACTCGAGCTTGTAAGCCACTTTCCCAATCCTTTCAAGGATTTTGAATGGACCAACATAACGAGGTGCTAACTTGCCTTTCTTTCCAAAACGGATCACGCCCTTCCATGGAGACACCTTTAGAAGAACAAGGTCACCGACTTGGAATTCCAAGGGTTTTCGACGTTTGTCGGCATAACTCTTTTGCCGACTCCTCGCTACTCGAATATTGTCACGGATTTGAATAATCTTGTCGGATGTTTCTTGAATTAACTCTGGACCAGTGATTTGTGCTTCACCAATCTCGTTCCAACAGATAGGAGAACGACACTTGCGACCATAGAGAGCTTCGAATGGAGCCATGTTGATACTTGTGTGGTAGCTATTGTTGTAAGAAAACTCAATGAGGGATAGATGTGAATCCTAATTGCCACCAAAATCGATTACACAAGCTCTAAGCATGTCTTCAAGAGTTTGGATTGTTCGCTCGGTTTGACCATCAGTTTGCGGATGGTAAGCCGTGCTCAAATCCAATCGAGTACCAAGAGCCTTTTGGAGAGATTGCCAAAATCGAGAGGTGAACCGAGAGTCTCTATCGGATATTATGTTCACGGGAACACCATGACGGCTCACAATTTCATCAATGTAGATTCGGGCTAGTTTCTCCACTTTGAAGTCTTCGCGAATAGGCAAGAAATGAGCGGATTTAGTGAGACGATCAATGATCACCCAAATACTATCATATCCACTCGAGGTGCGAGGGAGCTTGGTAATGAAATCCATAGCTAGATTCTCCCATTTCCACACGGGAATTTCTTGTTGTTCGAGCAAACCAGAAGGACGTTGATGTTCGGCTTTGACTTTGGAACAAGTTAAGCATTTGGCCACGTAAAGAGCAATATCTTTCTTCATACCGGGCCACCAATAAAGTTGGCGAAGATCTTGGTACATTTTATCCGCACCAGGATGAATAGAATAACGAGTCTTATGAGCCTCGTTCATGAGAAATGTACGGAGATCATCGCGACCGGGAACCCAAATACGGTTCAAGTAATATAGTAAGCCATTGGGTTTTGATTCAAGAAGAAGTTCAACACCACACGACATTTCTTCATACATGTTACCCTCGGTTACCGAGACGTGTTGAGCTTCTAAGATACGGGTTTGAATACGGGCACAATGAAGCATAACATGGTCCTTTCGACTTAAAGCATCGGCTACAACATTCGCTTTGCCGGGATGGTAACGAATCTCGCAGTCGTAGTCGTTAAGGAGTTCGACCCAACGTCGTTGCCTCATATTGAGTTCTTTTTAGTTGAAAATATGTTGAAGACTTTTGTGGTCGGTGAATACCACACATTTTGTGCCATATAGGTAATGTCTCCAAATCTTTAACGCGAATACGACCGCACCCAACTCGAGATCGTGCGTCGTATAATTCTTCTCATGAACTTTGAGTTGCCTAGATGCATAAGCGATTACTTTGCCTCGTTGCATGAGGACACAACCAAGACCTTGGTTAGAAGCATCACAATAGACAACTAAATCATCATTTCCATCGGGGAGAGTCAATATGGGAGCATTGCACAACTTTTGCTTGAGGGTTTGGAAAGCTTCTTCTTGTTTCGGTCCCCATTCAAAAGTCTTACCCTTGTGGGTCAAAGCGGTAAGAGGGACAACAATCTTTGAGAAGTTGGAGATGAAGCGACGATAATAACCCGCAAGACCAAGAAATAAACGAACTTCGGTAGGAGTCTTCGGGGCATTCCAATTCTTAACCGTTTCAATCTTAGCCGGATCAACATGAATACCCTTGTCGTTGACGATGTGACCAAGAAATTGAACTTCCTTTAGCCAGAATTCACATTTGGAGAATTTGGCATATAGTTGTTCTTTTCTCAAGAGGTCCAAAACCAATCTAAGGTGTTGTTCATGATCGGCTTTAGTCTTGGAATAGATTAAGATATCATCAATGAAGACGATCACGAATTTATCAAGGTACGGTTTGCACACACGATTCATGAGATCCATGAAAACTGCGGGTGACTTGGTTAACCCGAAAGGCATAACCATGAACTCGTAATGACCATACCTTGTTCGAAAAGCAGTCTTAGGAATGTCATCTTCTTGAACACGAAGCTGATGATAACCGGATCGAAGATCAATCTTGGAGAAACAAGTAGAACCTTGAAGTTGATCAAAGAGATCATCGATTCTAGGCAAAGGATATCGGTTCTTGATAGTAAGCTTGTTGAGTTCGCGGTAGTCAATACACATGCGAAATGATCCATCCTTCTTCTTAACAAATAAGACGGGTGCACCCCACGGTGAATGACTTGGGCGAATGAAACCTTTGTCGGAGAGCTCTTGAAGTTGACTTGCAAGTTCTTGCATTTCGGAAGGTGCAAGACGATAAGGAGCTCTAGCAACGGGGTTAGCTCCAGGTATAAGATCAATACGGAATTCTACTTGACGAACGGGAGGAAGACCGGATAAGTCTTCGGGGAATACTTCGGGAAAATCTCGGATAATGGGGATATCTTGAATACTCTTCTTCTTAACATCCTTTTGAACGATATGAGCTAAGAAAGCGATGTACTTCTTTCGTAAGTACTTTTGAGCGTAGTACACGACATCAACTTAAGTCCCTTGCAAGGCTTTTCACCAAAAACCCTTAAGGTTTCTCCCGATGGTAGCGGAATTCGGATACACTTTTCAAAGCAAATGACTTCGGCATGATGATTTGATAGCCAATCCATACCTATGATAATATCAAAGCTTCCTAGTGGCATTGGAACAAGGCTGATTGGGAATGAATGCTCATTTAGTTCTAAGGAGCAATCATAAATAATGGACTCAATGTTAAGGGAGTCACCATTCGCTATTTCAACGGTGAAGGTTTTCTCTAATTGGGATCGTGTCTTTGCAAGTAAAGGCTCAAAATTAAGTGACACAAAACTTTTATCGGCACCGGTATCGAACAAAATGGAGGCATAATGACTATTAACAGGGAACGTACCATTAACCACGTCGTTGTTGGCTTGAGCTTCGTTGGCGTTTATGTTGAACGCACGCCCACGAGCTCCACCTTGTCTAGCATTTGCAAGTCTTGGACATTGATCACGAAAATGGTTCGGGTCACCACACTCATAGCAAGCACGCCCATTAGCAATGGCGGGAGCACCTTGATTAGCCACTTGAGGTACGGTTCGGTTTGGAGGGTTGACTTGGCCCGCAAGAGCTTTGGCCCTACAAACATTGATAGTATGACCATATCTCCCACAATGAGTACAAAGGCGACATGGGATAGCTTGAGGATGATGATAATTGCAGGTGGCACAAAGAGGGTAGATCCCAACATATGGCTTTTTAGCCGGCGCTTGAACCATAGGTGCAGCTTGGTTGACGGGAACAGCAGGAGTAACCACAACAAAATTTCTAACCTTCGTCTTTCTATTATTGCGGGAGGGTTCAGTTGTGGTTTCTTTGCTGTGAGTAGGAGGGGTTACGGTTTCAGAAACTTTCTTAGAACCCTTTTTGGTAAGAGTTCCAGCTTTCACATGATTATCAGTTAAAGTAGCAGATAGACGAATAGCATCTTCCAGAGTAGCAGGATTTCTACCTAAAACCGTATCTTGGATTTGTCTTGGTAGCCCACCAATATACTTTTCGATACAACGGGACAAAGGAGTGACCATGTGGGGCACGAGAAGACTCAACTCATGGAACCGAGTTGTATATGCTAAGCTTTCCCCACTATCTTGGGCAAGATCCCAAAATTCAGCTTCTAACTTTTTCACTTCATTTCGAGGGCAGAACTCCTCGGTCATAAGCCTTTTGACCTCATCCCAAGGTAAAGCCATAGCTACATCAACACCCCTATTCCTTTTCTCCCCATTCCACCATGTAAGTGCCCGTTTTTGTAGGACACTTGTAGCATGACGAACACGGAGATTTCGGGACAGTCACTATTGAGAAAGGTATTCTCAATGCTTTCAAACCATTGAAGGAGTCCAGTAGCTCCTTCGGTACCAAAGAACTTGAGAGGATTGCACGAGTTGAAGTGCTTGAAGGTGCATTGAGGTGGATTGTTACCACCATTTCCACCATTTCCACCATTATTACCACTATTGCTTCCATTTCCACCATTGTTGCCATTGGTGGCTCCATTGGCTTGGGTGAGTTGTGTCACCAATTGAGTAAGAATAGTAGCAATGTCGGTGTTGGCGTTGGTTGCGGGAGCACGACGAGGAGGCATTTTACAGATTTTCACAAGACAAGAAAGATTGTAAGAACTTATGAGATTTGATAGGATTTAATAGAATGAGATAATAAAAATAGATATTCTTAGTTTGGATTGTACTCAAAAGTGACAAAATCACTTGAATACTATGGCACATTAAGGTTAATTAAACTTATATAATTTTTCTAGGAGACATGCTTTAGCCTATAAGTAAACACTCATCTCGGGGATTCCCAGGAAAGCATACGGGTCCCTCGGTTGATTGGGATTTATGCGAAATGCTTTCCTAGACAGAAAACCCAAAATACAGGTGTCACCCTTCCAGATTGCACGTGTCCTCAAATAATTTAACAAGTTTAAAAACTTTAACGAAGAAATAAAATTTTTTAAAGATTTTTGCTTCAAGAATTTTCCACATGCTTAGAAAAGATAAAGATAGAAAGAAGTTAAAAATAATATGAGGTTTTAGAATATAGGAAAGGATATTATTTATTTAATTATTTAGAATACCCTAATAAGCCATGGATTTAAAACACATAAGTCATCAAAATGAAATAATAAGTAATCATATTAAGCATGTAACATATAACATGTAGCACATAGCATGTAACACATAACACAAAAATCATGAAACATAGTATAAGTGGGTGTCCTAAAGTCATAGTCTAGGTCAAGGTGTCTAATAACCTAATTCCCTATAACCAAGGCTCTGATACCAATCTGTCACACCCTGACCGATGGCGGAATCATCGGGGCGGGACATGTAAGACTGTTCATAGCACATGGTTGACTAAATTGAAATATATTAAAGTCAAATTTGCATTACAAATAATCCAAGTACAAACCAAATTCAAACAAAGAAACATAAAACAACTCATAGAATTCTTGATTTAAATTGCTAAGTCCAAATCCTATATTGAGCACGTCTTGAATCATTCTAACATATTAGGGCCTGAAACATGAATAAAATAAAGTCAATTAAAAAGTTGGTGAGTATAACACAGTTGTATATAGATAGCATATAGTTGAAAACAAATCCTTTACAAGACATGATAAAATAAGGCATTTATGGGGAGCAGCTATTGTGTAATCAAGTACAACCAAACCTTTGTAACTAGTATGCAAATTGTGTTGTCGGTATCAATCACCTCCACTTGGGTGGGTTTGTCAGACTCAATAGATCTATCATTGAAAACCGTCGGCTTGTATAGTTAATGATTGCACATAGTTTTCACAAAGATTAGCACAACTAGCACTCGGGCACAAAGCTCAAATTTTGCACACATGTATGTAAATAGGATTTTGCACTTGTGTTGTTTGTGTAAATGTAAATGTGTAATGTGTATAAAGTTCATGTTCCACCCCAAAAGTGTAAAAGAGTAAAAAGGGGTTGTGAATACTCACTTGATAAGGAGGTGTAGCGAACAAGGATAATAGATAGACAAATAAAGATCCTCGAGTGCACAAATTAACCTAAAGAGTAATGTATGTTGTATCAAATCGGTGTACAAAGTTTAAGTCTAATATTGAAGGTTGAGTTTGTGTATAAAAGGTATTAAATGAAATATATAAAGTTGTAGTAACCATTTTTGGAACATTTGATTAAAGTTTGGAATTTAAATAATAAAATAGAATTTTTATAAAATTGTTGATTATGAAAATAATGCTTGTGTTAAATGTAAATTAATAATTAAATAAATGATTATAATTTATGAAATAATGTAAATATTGATTGTAATTAAGTATAAATAAATAAATGATTTTTGTTTAAATATTAAATAAATAATTATTATCTTATTTATTTATAAACTTGTAACTTAATCATTTAAAACATCCTTTAAGTGTAAGATAAATATAAATTTAATTTTTTATAAATTTTTAAATAAACTTTTAAATAAATAATATTTATCTCTTCAAATACAGAAAACATATTTTTATAAAATTTGAAACATTTATTGATTGAAAAATAAAAAATTATAATTCTGATAAAATTTCTGAGTCACACACGACCGTGCCTCGGAAGGGCACGATCGTGCTCAAGCCACGGGCGCGACCGCGCTAGTCAAGGCGCGACCGGGTTGATCAACAGAGGGCACAAACTAGACAAGTCAACAGGCACGACCGTGCCTTAGCCCGGCACGGTCGTGTCTATGATTCTTAAACACAACAGAGATTAGCCCAAAGGGCATGACCAGGTCTGGACAGGAGGACACGACCGCGCTGCTAGTCGGCACGACCAAGTTACATGAGGCACGGCCGCGCTAGATGATTAGCGCGACCGTGTCTAATCCAAATCAGACACGAATTGAACAAATCTTGTATTTATAGCGTTGGAGTTGATAGGGCTTTTTATTACGGAGTTGTTACGAGTCTATTCATATAACTTAATTGTATGGAAAACGTGTTTCAGAATGGATTCGATTAAATCCTTTTTATTAAAAATAGGGATTTCGGTTCCGGATAATTTCTGTAATGGAAGCCCATATTAACAGGGGGCTTTTGATATTGATACTGAAATGAATGAGATGGAGAGTATACTTACCCGGAAGCGTATTGAATTGATAGAAAACGGTAGAAGGAAGTTCCGGCGACGGAGAGATTGAGCTCCGGTGATCCTTGTTGCACTCCGGCCAAATTAGACAGCCCAGAACTTTTCGGGAGGGACGAGTGACACGAATTTCTTGCTTGATTGGGATAATACGGATTGCAGGGGAGAATCCTTGATTTTTCTTGGAATGCTTTGAGAGAGAATTTTCGAAATTGGTAATATGAAACTGAGACGTTTGAGGAATTCAAAAATTGTGATACATTCGTTAAGGGGAAAAGAAACGGATGACTGTTACGGATTTCCAACGACCGGGTGATTAAACTGCATTTACGTTTCAGCTGTTATACAGGCGCGACCGTGCCCAAGAGAGGCGCGACCGTGCTTAGGCACTGGGCGCGATCATTCCAGGACCAGTCGCGCGATCGTGCCGAGGCACTTGGCGCGACCGTGCCAGGACGAAGCACGACCGTGCTAATTAGGGTTTCTTGATAAATTTTCAACTTTAGTCCTTGACTTTTCAGGTTTGATTAGTTTGAAATAATTAGTTACTTGTATAGCGTTTAAGTGTATATAATCGAGCAAAACTTGTAAATTTGTATTGAATCATTGCATTTAGTTTACTGTAAGCAAAATAATAAGACAGTGCACGAGTATTGAATTCGAAATTGTATTACATTGAATTGAAATATGAATACTAAAAATCAGAAATGTTACATGAAGGTCATGTGGCACTATTCTCATCTTGTATGCTTGCATATGAAAATTTAATAGGTGGCAAGCTTACTGATCCAGAGACGATTGAAGAAGATTTTAATCAAGTGGATCCTGATGATATGGAGGACATGGATATTCAATGGAATATGGCCATGCTATTGAGGAGAGCCAAGCGTTTCCTGAACAGAACAGGAAGAAAGTTTATTGGCGGGCATCCTAATGCATAGGTCGGGTTTGACAAATCTAAGGCCAAATGCTACAAGTGTCTGAACTATGGACACTTTGCTCGTGAGTGTCAGAAAGACAGAGCACCTGCCTCTGGTTTTACCCGACCCAGCCAAGGAAACAGCCATGGCCACAACAATCCAAACCACCACAATCAAAGCCAAGGTGGAACGTCCAATGCACTGGTAGCCCAACAGGACGACAACTTTGATTGGGGCGTTCATCTTGAGGATGCCATCATCGCACAAACCCAGGTTGGTCTCATGGCTGAGATCATGGAGATGATGGAAGCAGAGAAAAGGGAAGCTTCTATGGCTGACCTAGAAGAATCTATAACTGCTGCTACAGAGAAGGTGAAGGAAGCTGAAGAAAAGGAAGCTTCTGTAGCTGATGAAGAGGAATCAACCACTGCTGTTGCTCTCATGGCCATTGGAGAAGCAACAAGTTCATCGTCTGAGGTAGATTCTAACCCTTTCTTTGTTATTTCATGTTCTAAATGTATAGGGCTAAAACTTGAAAATTCTAAGCTCCAAGACAAAATCGAACCCCTAAGTTTGACAGCTCTAAACTATAAAGAAAATGAAAAACGTTTTAAAGATTCTATTGAAACGTTAAAAAAGGAAAAAAATGTGAAGATTCTTTAAAAATAAGTGATCAACAGCTTCACTTAGATGTTGCATACAGGGGGTTAGAAAAACGGAACAATGAAATCAAAAAACTGCAAGATGAGATCTTGCAGTTAAAATGCACTAATGAGAAGTTGGAAAACTCTCGCTTTGTGGTGGAACACTACGAGTCTGTGGTGAGACAACTGAATGGGTTAGGTTTGGGTACTAATGCCATTCCTCCACCAGTGAGCAGGAAATTTGTCAATAGCTTAATAGACATTGATCTCACTTGTCTAGATGAGTCCTCTGATAAGGATGATTCCCTTAAAAAGGATGAATCCTCAAGTAAGGCTAACTCCACATCTAGTGAGGAGTTTGTTACTGCTTCTGAAGATGGGTCGATTAACTCTTGCCCTGAAGGAGTAGTATCTGATGAGTTGTTGACTGAACAAAAGGTAAGGAAAAACGTTATCACTAATGGTGATAATTACATTTTAACTGAACCCGATATCATTGAAACAAATGATAATCTAAAGGTAATGCTTTATGGGGGTTATAAAAGTCTTAACCAAGCAAAGAAAGAGGCTTTTTCAGCTCATTATGGGCTTGGGTATAAAGAAAATTTAAAAAAATATTACACTCCCAAAAACCAAACTGTTAAGGTTCAGACTAATGTTCATAAACCAACTCCTCCTTCTCATAATGCTAAGTTATCTAAGGCCAGATCTAATGAGCCTTATGTAGGTCCCGGGAGCCTCGTCGCGCAGCGGATAATAACACGATCTGTTCTGTGATTTGTGTGGGAACAAAGAAACGAGACAGAGAACATGAACACAGATAAAAGACGATGAAACGAAACGTAATCCATAACAAAGAAGTCATCCCGTATTACAGACTACATACCGAAGGAACACACATCTCTCATCTAAGCTCACGGTCCAGGGGTCGGGAGAGCTCTTCCCGACCCAGACAACCTGTTCCAGAGTTTCCACCTACAAATGAAGACAAGTCTTCTATTTATAGGGGCAGGAACACTTCCTGCGTACTTGACAAGTACGCAAGGCAAAAGCCTTGCGTACTTACTAAGTACGCATGGTTTGGTCATGCGTACTTGACAAGTATGCAAGGCAAAAGCCTTGCGTACTTACTAAGTACGCAGGAACAAACTGGTGTGCGGGCTAAGTACTCAGGAACACCCTCCCGCGTACTAGCCACGTACACCGATACATAGAATTTAATCTATAGTTACAAAACATGCTTCTACAAACTCCCTCTTAACTATAGCATCAAATTCTATCTATCACTAACACTGATAATCATCAGTTTACAAAGAATATCCTAACAGACTCCCTCTAAACTAATGACATCACGTGTCTTTTGGCGAGACTTGATCTTCTGACATTCCACTTGAGATCTTCAAATCTTCAAACTTCAGTCTTCAGTTGCCGAGTGATGACAAACCCGACTTCCTCTAACTGTAGCTTTCATTGTAGACCAAACCAAGTGCTTCAATAAGAACCAACTAACCCAACACAACTCATTGTAGTTCATCCTCTCAGCAGTAGCAACCTCCACCCTAACTTAGAACTCTGAGTCTGACAATGTCTTCCTAAACAGGTAACAATAGTAGACTAAGACAGCTCCAAATCAGCTGGCATATGATAGAGAGTTTGAGTTTCCAATAACCTGCATCAAACTAATCAGCTCCCATAGGAATTCCAGTAAGATAAACTTAAGTCTTCAACCAGATGTATCCAACTCTATCCTGTATCTTCACGAGTCAACCAAATTCCCGAAGACGTTCATTTCCAATATCCCCTTTCAGGTTAAGCTCCATCTGACTAGACCAGAAACAAGGGTATGTTTCCTATCCCATCGGCCAATGATAAAAGGTTCCATCTTCAACTAATAATCCAACGAATATCCAGTTTCATCTTGAAAACACATGATAGAATCAAACACGATAAATATAGTTTACACGAGAAATCACGGTTGAGATCCACGTTACGTCAAAGAGGTATATATATAGGAAGTACCAACGGCTTTTCCACCACCTCTTTAATGTCTCATGAATACTAGATATTATCCCCCTCATTTCTCTGTAAACTATGACCAGCTTCATCACCACTTCACTCAAATCCTCAAAAAGCACAACTAGCCAACTCCAGAATTTTATTCTTTATTCCTTTGCAAAGATCCAAAACAACAAACCTTGGGTTCAAGTTGTTCCAGTATTCATCCCCTATTAAAGAAGTATCCGAGGACACTCGTAGCCTACATATTCAGGTTTGAATACCTAAACAAGATGATTCTTTTTTCGAAAGACCCAAAGCAGCCACATCTTCACAAATAGAACGAGACCTTTAGCCGATGACGACCCAATTGCTCCCATTAGTTCAGCATTCATACCCTATTAAATAAGTATCCCGGATACTCGTAGCCTACATTTTCAGGTATGGACCCTTAAACAATGTATGACAAGTGGTATCATCCAACAAAAATCTCGTTCGTGTTTCGCCAAGCCACATCGTATACAAATTCTGGTCCAGAAAAACCAAAATTACTATCTTCTCAAGAATGGGCCGAAACACACGTACAAATGATCACACAAAATTTTGGACAAGGAAGGTTTTCCCGCCAAAAAACTTTTTTTTTTTTTTAATCCCAGATGCTAGTCCATGCGTACTTAGTAAATACGCATATGTAGGGTGTTGCTGCGTATTTAGCAAGTTCGCAAAGCCAAGTACTCATGCGTACTTGCTAAGTGCGCAGAGAAATGCTCTTGCGTACTTAGCTAAGTACGCATGTCACTTCTCATGCGTACTTACTAAGTACGCAGGGCTAACCCATGCGTACTTAGCAAATACGCAGAAAAGGTGATTCTGCGTACTTGTTCAGTACAGCAGTGTTCTTGACGGATCTTGAGGAAAATGCTCGAAAAGTGACGGATCTGAGAAATTAATGCTTCCAAAAGCTTCGAAAACATCATCTAACAAACCCTTAGCCTTTCAAACACCAAATGAAGTGATAACAAACTCGATTTTAAGGATTTTAGGTTACGAACTCGTTTTGCTCAAAACCCTAAAAAAATCGAAACTGGAACACAAATCAACGAACACCGAGGCTCTGATACCACTTGTAGGTCCCGGGAGCCTCGTCGCGCAGCGGAAATAACACGATCTGTTCTGTGATTTGTGTGGGAACAAAGAAACGAGACAGAGAACATGAACACAGATAAAAGACGATGAAACGAAACGTAATCCATAACAAAGAAGTCATCCCGTATTACAGACTACATACCGAAGGAACACACATCTCTCATCTAAGCTCACGGTCCAGGGGTCGGGAGAGCTCTTCCCGACCCGGACAACCTGTTCCAGAGTTCCTACCTACAAATGAAGACAAGTCTTCTATTTATAGGGGCAGGAACACTTCCTGCGTACTTGACAAGTACGCAAGACAAAAGCCTTGCGTACTTACTAAGTACGCATGGTTTGGTCATGCGTACTTGACAAGTACGCAAGGCAAAAGCCTTGCGTACTTACTAAGTACGCAGGACCAAACTGGTGTGCGGGCTAAGTACTCAGGAACACCCTCCCGCGTACTAGCCACGTACACCGATACATAGAATTTAATCTATAGTTACAAAACATGCTTCTACACCTTACAAGAGAACTTATGTAGACAAGAGGAATTGTTTTCACTGTGGCTTGGTTAGTCACATTCTTGTGAACTGTCCTTTTAAGAACCAAGGGAAATGGCATGTTGTTTCATAATCAGCTGTTATCCCCAGGTCGCCACCAGTGAAACCATCTCCCAAACATCCAAAGCAAAATGTGGTGAAACCACCGGTCAAACCGATGGTAAAGCCTAAGATCAAATCTAAAGCTAAACCATCTGTTTCAAGAAAGGTAACGCAACCCGCTGTACCTTGTGTATCTACCTCCGGTACTACACTCACTGGTGAGAAACTTGTGGCGAGACTTTCAAAGCCACAGAGAAGAAGAAGAAACAAGAGGTTGAGAATGCTGGAACAACTGACTTCAGTTCAATCAGGTGAAGCTTCCACAAGTTCACCTGCGATTGTTGAATCTAAGTCTCCTGTTCCGGTTAAGAAACAGAAGAGATCCTGGACTTCCAAATCCAAAAATTCTCAATCTCCCAATTCTAATTCTTTTAAAGATTCATCAATTTTGAACAGTCATCACGACTGTGAGTTAAAGGAAGTAGTTTATTTTGAAAAGGATGGACGACCCAAGACCACAATGGCTTGGGTCTCCAAATCTAACTAATTCTTTTGTGACTCGTGCAGGGACGTCCGAAGGGTACTATCTCTAACCAATGGTATGTAGATAGTGGATGTTCCAGGCATATGACAGGAAACATGGCCTTGCTTCAAGATGTTAAACCATTCAGAGGCAGCTATGTGGCCTTTGTCGAAGAAAAAGGCGGCAGCATCACGTGTCAAGGAGTGGTTTCGAACGGTTGTGTCAGCTTTGACAATGTCAACTTCTACGAGTAGCTGAAGCATAACCTGTTGAGTGTCTCCTAAATGTGTGATAAGGAGTACTCGGTGATGTTTGACAAGTCAGAATGCCTGATTCTCAAACCCGGTTTTGAAGTTCCCGAAGATTGGATCCTGATGAGAGCGCCAAGAACAAACGACACCTATCAGATCGATATGAGCGTGGCAAGAACCACCTCATCAGTTCCTACCTGTTTGCTTACTAAAGCGACAGAGCTCGACTCCATCTTGTGGCATAGGAAACTCAGACATATTTCGTATCGTAAAATGAATCATCTTGTCCGAAACGGTTTGGTAACCGGGGTTCCTAAGCTGAGGTTTACCGTTACAGATGACTGTATGCCTTGTAAAAAGGGCAAACAGCAACGGAAGTCTCACAAGCCCAAGCTCCAAAACTCTATTGATACCCCTTTGGAGTTATTACACATGGATCTGTTTGGCCCCATAAGTATCAGGAGTATTGGAGGTAAGTCGTTCTGTCTAGTAGTAACTGATGATTTCTCACGTTTTTCCTGGGTGCATTTTTTAGGTACTAAAGACGAGACTGCTGATATTCTTCAATACTTGATCCTGAGCTTGGAATCTCTTTGCAAGCTGAAATTTAGAAGAATAAGGAGTGACAACGGAACTGAATTCAAGAATAATTTGATGGAGCTTTTCTGTCTCAAGAAAGGGATCCGTCACGAATTCAGCGCGCCGTACACGCCTCAGCAGAATGGAGTTGCTGAACGAAAGAACAGAACACTGATTGAGACTGCAAGGACTATGCTGTCAGATGCAAAGGTTCCTGTCACTTTCTGGGTAGAAGCCGTTAATACAACTTGTCACGTCTTAAACAGAGTTCTGGTTGTGAAGAGGCACAACAAGACTTGTTACGAGTTGATCAACAATCGACTTCCCAATCTTGATTACCTAGTTCCTTTTGGTAGTCCCTGTTCCTTGTTGCTACAGTACAAAGACCGCCAGTCTAAGTTTCATGCAAAAGCGGTGGAAGGCATCTTCTTAGGATACGTTGCCAACTCGCCTTGCAAGAGAGTGTACAACGTAGGAACTTGTACTGTCAAGGAATGGTTTGAAGTGGATTGTAGTAAACACAACATTCCACCCGAACCAACAGGTCCAGCTTGGGGTTTTGATTATGATGCGCTATTCAAGTCATTCAATCTTCCTGATCTATCTGCAGTTGACGTCGCAAATGTTTATGAATTATTGGGTGGCGACAATGACTCCAGCTTCTCTACTCGTGCTACTGTACTGATTGTATCTCCTGATTCCAATGTTGCATCTATATCTGGAACTCATGACAGTGATAACAGTGAAAGTGTTCATGTGGTTGGAGATGACGCTCAAGCCAATCCTAACACAACTGTAGGAAATGAAGCTCCGGCTGATCCAATTAACATTGAATCTTCTTTCTCTGGAACACAAGAAATGGGGGAGTTAAGCACGAATCTAGATCTAGAGATTCAGGAACCGATTGTACCGGAGACGAGAGTGCATAGGAATCATCCAATCGACAACATTATTGGTGATCCTTATGCCGGTGTTCAAACTCGTCATCGAACCATCACTGAGAACACCAGTCTTTACACAGAGATACTTGACACTGGTGTCATGGAAACATGTCTGCATGCTGCATTCGTGTCCCAGTTAGAGCCGAAGAATGTGAAGGAGGCTCTCATTGACAACTGCTGGATTGAGGCAATGCAAGATGAATTGTCTCAATTCCAAAAGTTGCACGTGTGGGATTTGGTTGACTTGCCAAAAGGCTTTCAGCCAATTGGAACCAGATGGGTGTTCAAATGCAAGACGGATGATCGTCATGTGGTTGTGAACAAAACAAGATTGGTTGTTTAGGGTTTTTATCAGCAAGTGGGCTTGGATTACACGGAAGTATATGCCCCAGTTGCTAGAATTGAGGCCATTCGGCTGTTCTTGGCTTATGCCACATATGTCGGCTTCAAGGTCTATCAACTTGATGTGAAGAGTGCTTTCCTTTATGGTAAAGTTCATGAAGAGGTCTATGTCACTCAACCTCCCGGTTTTGAAGATCCGCATAATATCAATAAAGTGTATAAGCTCGACAAAGCACTTTATGGTCTTCATCAAGCACCGCGGGCAAGGTATGAGACATTATCTAAGCATTTACTGTCTAATGGTTTCGACCGTGGACAGATTGACTCGACCCTCTTCATTAGGAAAGCAGGCGGTGACATTCTTCTTGTACAAGTATACGTCGACGACATTATCATTGGATCTACCAATGAAGGGATGTGTAGGGAATTCGAGTAGGTGATGAAGTCCAAGTTTGAAATGAGTAATATGGGTGAATTGTTATTCTTCCTGGGTCTGCAAGTCAGTCAAAGAGAGGATGACATTTATCTACATCAAACTAACTATGTGTAGGACATCTTGTCAAAATACAAGATTAATGATAGCAGTACTTATGGCACACCTATCCTAGTCAATCATGGTCTGCATCCTGACAAAGATGGAAATGATGTAGATAGCAGATTGTAGCGTGGGATGATCGGATATAATGTATCTCACAGCTTCAAGACCCGATATAATGTTTGCTGTGTGCTTGTGCTAAAGGTTTCAGTCTCAACCGAAGGAGTCACATATGATAGCCGTGAAGAGAATTTTCAGATACCTGAAAGGGAAACCCCGATTAGGTCTTTGGTACTCTAAGCAGCAGTCATTCGACTTCAAAGCCTACACTGATTCAGATTATGGCGGTTGTAACCTTGACAGAAAGTCAACTTCTGGTGGATGTCAATTCTTAGGAGACAGACTGGTCTCCTGGAAGTGTAAGAAGCAGTCAACGGTTTCTATCTCAACTTGTGAAGCAGAATACATTGCTGCAGCAAGCGGTTGTTCTCAGATACTGTGGATTCAGCAGCAGTTGAGAGACTATGGCTTAAACTTCACTGGAACTCCTCTATTCATTGACAACAATGCCACCATGTCCATCACAAATAACCCGGTGAAACATTCCAAAACTAAACATATAGAGATTCGCCATCATTTCATCCGTGATTGTGCTGAAAAGCATTTAATTGAACTTGTAAAAGTTCACACGGATGACAATCTTGCTGACCTTTTCACAAAGGCATTTGATCCATTCCGTTTTGAGCATCTTGTCAACTTGCTAGGAATGTTCAATCCTGAGTGAAAATTATTTTTTCTTAAATCAATTCAATTCATGGAAGTTAAATTTTATTTCTTTTAAATTTTATGTATTGTTCTTTTAAGTTTCAAAATATTTTACAAAACAAAAACAAAATAGAAAATGGAGAAAATTTCAATGTTAACTTGAGGAAAGAGGAAATGATAGTACATCAGAAATGATCTAAACGTCACAGACTGCTCATATGGGAAATGATTGCGTCATGCTTACTTAGTTGTTTAAATTATTATGTTTTTAATCTGCTTATTTACAAGTAATTTAAATTGTCAGTAGGCTGTATGCGTCTTTGAATCACTAGTAGTGTGGAAACTAAATCTAAATTACAACTGTGATTTGAACCCATGTTTGCAAGTGTGTGTGCGTAAAAGAATAGAAAAGATCATTATCAGATATAGGATGTTAGATTTTGGCAATAATTTTCTTTTGAAGTCAGTTTCGGGTTATGTCGTTAGCACAATTAATGTGGTTCATCTCACTGCCCATACTCACAAGTATGCAAGGAGAGATTGAATCAAGACACGTCTCTACATTAACCGTTGAACATGTATTCACCCTTGAATCACTCCTGATTCATTGAAATCAAATCCAGATAAAAGTTGGATCCCCTTACCTTAAAACTCAAACACCATATATATTATCCTGAATCATCATACCGATATTCAATGAAGAAAATCAAATGAAACCAAGACAAATGAATCACTCGATTCTGAATCTTATGATTCCTGATAATCCTTATGGATTCTGCTTGATTTTTCCTGTGCTAATTGATGTAACTTCATTCTGAAAATTTAGAAAATCATTGGGAAAATCTTAGATGCCATGAGATAATGCAATTTACATTAGTATAGCATATCAGTGGGTTACACGTTGTATATCTTATAAATAATACCTTAATACACAAGAATGTGATACAAAGATGCTTATAGTTTCAAATCTTATAATATTGTCAACTTGAATTACTTGTTTATATGCTTATTACGTATGAATAAATAGTAATCCATGACATGATCCCGTATTCTTTGATGTTTATATTGTATCGTTTTTGCTAAAAGATAGCCTGATATGATCCTCTGCTCGTGTCTTTGATCAAAAATAGTTTGTGTGAATACTTGTATATTTTTATTAGAAAAGATTAAAAAAAAATAAGGATTTTAAGTTTATGCATAGTTCAATTTTATTCAGAAAAGCCAAAAATATTTGTGTTCAACCTTCCTAAATTGTATTTGAATCCTCTTGATTGAATATTTTTAACTTGTTCGTTATTTGACTTGAAAAACTTCATAAATTTGAGTTAAAAGTTTGCGCACTTAAGGGTTTGTGCGTACTTGTAAGTGCGCATGAGGTTAGCCCTGCGTACTTAACAAGTACACAAGAGTTAAGTCTTGCGCACTTGTAAGTACGCAAGAGTTAAAGCTTGCGCACTTGTAAGGACGCATGAGTTAAAACGTGCGCACTTATTAAGTACGCACGGCCTTTTAGTGTTGAGTATATAAAGAAGACTTAGAGATTTTCAGGGTTTTTCACCACATTCAAACAGATTTTTCCCTCTGCAAACTTACTCAAAAATCCAAGTGTTCCAATCTGATTTTTTCTTCCCACTACTAGTTTCATCACCTCATAACATCGATTTGGTGAAATTTTGGGCTTAATCCATCCACAAAAACTCTCAATTTTGGACCGATTATCCTAGGTTATTGTTCGAGATTTTTTTAGACAATTTTTAGGTTGTTTGGGTAAAACCTAATAATTAAAACTTGTTAAGAATCATTTATCGATCACTAATCGACCATTAATCGTCCATTCGAGTGTTTGATTTTGACTTTAGGCTAGAATTTGAACCGACGGTTGCTCATTCGACTGATTAGAACAAATTAGGTCAAGTTTAGCAGGTATCTGGTGTAAATATTGGTACCATAGGTTCGAATCGTTGATTCCGACCTAGTGGTGACCCAATACACACCAATTTTTGATCATCAATTTGGATTTCAAACTTCTGAACTTTTCACCAAGTACGTTTCCTGCACACTTAACAAGTATTCAAGAAGCACTTCCTGCGTACTTGTTAAGTACGCAAGAGGAAACTCCTGCGTACTTGCTAAGTACGCAGGACCAACACTTGGCAAAAATTCCTAAGTCTGAAATTCAGTTCAAAGAGTAACCGCTATATTGAGTCATGTTTATCCGTTTCCAATGATACGTGTTGTTCTTATTATGTTTTCTGTGTGTTTTTGCAGATCATGGCTCGGGCGTTTACTAACGAATTCAACTTGTTAGCTAACACTGAACCAGAGTGGAAGGGTGCAGCATTGTAGTACAGAGACATAGTTGATTTCTTAAACCGTTCAAGAATCAGCTACGCCATTTCTACAGACCCGATCGTGTGAAGACCCTACCTCGAGCAGTTTTGGGAGACTGCAGAGCACGACTGCATGGTAACCCCCAACGTTATAAGGGCTACCGTTGCTGGTCATGCTATTGCTTTCTCTGAAGATACTATACGAAGGGTCCTTCAATTCAGATATCTCGCAACCGACCCGACAGCCTATCCAGACTACTTTGTGGACGGCTGTTGGAGACAAAGAATGGGATATGTCGGTGCGAGGGACTATGATTCATACAAAAAGATGTGGGTATTAGACCAATGGAGATATTTCGCCCACGTCATGATCATGTGCATCTCATCAAGGAAAGCTGGGAAAGATGCCATGGGTCATGACCTTGCAGCAGCCATGGTCGGCCTTTCTCTCAACAAGGGCTACAACTTCTCCCGCTACATCTTTAAAGCCATCAATGATCAGATCAACACGGCGGAGAGGTTTCCGTTCTTGTTATACCCTCAGTTTGTGCAACTTCTGATTAATGATGCGTTGCCAAACCTTCCTGCTATAGGGGAGAGACTGCAAGTAAAGAGAGTGGACAAAAGAGTATTCGCCCAATTCCTAAATCCAGGCAGTGTAGATCCTACCCCTGTGCATACAGAACTATTTGGCCACCTCATCAGTGAAGCGTATGCGGCCCCAGGTGACTGGAGATGGTACAGTCCCGACTCGGAGCCTGAATTGAGTGAACACTCCGACGAACAACAGGAACAACAACAGGAGGAAATGGAGAGTGATGATGGATCGTCTGATAATGGAGACGACGGAGGAGGAAATGTTGGTGCTGAGGGATCCGACTCGGAAGCGTCTGAGTCATATTCTTCTGATTCTGATGATGCACCGTCGCAGGTACACCCGAGGAGAACGGCTAAGGTAACCCTACCCGATTCGTCCTCCAAGAGAAAGCGACAGTCCTATAGCAGCGAATACGAGCCAGGCTCTGACTCTGACGCTGCTGTAGAAAGACTAAGAAGGGAAAGCATTCACAAGAACAGGGGCGATAGGCAACAGCAAGTACAAGTATCAACTGCTAGTCTAGATTCAGCCTCCACCCCACCTTCACAGTAGCTTCACCGTAGGAGGAGGAGGCCACAAGTGCAAAGTGAAGTGGCCGTCACTACATTCACAGAAGTGATTCCTGTGATAGTGACCCTCCCTACCACAACTACTCAGGTGGCGGTGCCTACTCCAATTCTCACGGAGTCCGTCACCATCACCCCTACCATTACCCCTACAACTTTTGTCACATCTTCCATCCCAACCACCACCACTGAGCCTTTAAGTCAACCCTTCAATTATGGATACTTTACACAAGGGTTTGACTTTGATACCATATTCTCTTCCCCTACTCATAATGCCGAGGCTTCCTCATCCAGACATCCTGATCCGAATGATGCAAGGATAGATGTTCTGGAAACCAAGTTGCTGAACTACTGGAGACTGTTCGGAAATCAAAGGAGGAGTCTGACGCTCAACAAGCACAGATCAATTCTTTAGTAGACGAAGTCAGAATCCTTCGTAGCCAGAGAACGGGGACTGAGGAACGACTGAAGAACATCATGGCCCAGAACGAGCTCCTAACCAAGACAAATGAAATACTTCTGGGTCACAGGTCGTCCTTGGAGCTGCGGTTTGACGCTCAAAGGAAGGAGCATGAGCTGATGGTCAAGCTGATTGCTAATTTGACCAAGAAGCTTGATGCTCAGGGGGAGAAGGACAAAGAGAAAGAGAAAGAGAAGGAAAAGAGGACTACTGGTGATGAGGCGTGTCATCCGGTCGACTTGACTAAGGATGATGACAAGGACAAGGATCCCGAAGCCTGTCCTAGTGGAGGTGAGCACCAAGCTTTAGCAATCGTGCCCATCTCTGCTGTTCCAATGGCTCAGGGGGAGTCAATCTCATCAAGAGGGTGGTGATACCTCTGGTGGAGGTGGTGGTGATAAAGGAAAGTCAGTAGCTGAAGTACTTAAGGACTTATCTGATGATGAGATCCTATATCTAGAGCCTGACTATTCCAATGAAGCACAGATCGATGCTCTCTTCAACCTAGAAGAAGGAGAGATCGACTCTGGTGACGATTGGGATGATGATGACGAAGATGTTGTGATCAAAATTCCCAAGGGTGACGGGGAAGGAGAGTACGAGCTAGAAGATGGAGAGATCTTTGAATTTCCATCCTTCGACGCTCCGCTCGACACATGTTCAGCCGAGCAGGCTAGTAATGTAGAAGCCTCGACTGAAGCCTCCCCAGTTGACCCTGAACCTGTGGACCTAGAGACACCGAAAGAAACAGACATGCCTTCTACTTCATCAAAGGGTCCAGCTCCTGTGTGGCAAAAGACGTCTATAATAGACTAACACGGAGCAACAGGGATGATCTTGGCTGTAAGGTTCGAGGAGGACAAGCAGCTGTTCGCTATCAAAAGATCTGGGGGGTTCAATACTTGAAACCCACCAGTGAAGCGTTCAGCTCCTTACGACCTTGTGAACCTAGCAAACCGAGAGCAGCTGAGTCATTCCAATCACGTAGTGGCGATGGGTTTGTGGGTGGTTCTGCAGCGAGAATCAAGATCAGGGAAGTTCGAGATGTTCAAGCCTCAAGTGCCCAAGAGAGTCAAGGATAAGCACGCTGTACATCCTTTGACGAAGAAGCACTTAAAGAAATTGGTATACAAGCCAATGCGATGTGAAACTAAGATTCCCCTGAGCAAGTTATCTCAGGATATTCTTGGTGACATGTGATACTGGTACGTAGATCCAAAAATGGGCGAGGCTGTGATCATGGGTAAAGGACGTTCAGAGAGCGGAAACATGGTGCCAAAGGAACTGATCAGAATTTTTGATGAAGTCTGCTTCATCAACTTTTCTGTGAAAGATCTGGAGGTACTAGCAGAACGCTACTGCGTCTACACGGATGAGTAGACAAAGCTCCTTGCTTCTAAATACGACAAGGTGATTAAGTTCTGCCTTGATTACAAGAAGAAGATGGAAGCTAAAGATCAAGCGCTGTGAAGACTGAAGCTGTGAAGACCGAAGACTGAAGATTATCCAGAGCTGTTGTCAAGGGGGAGTTTGTTGAAGCACTTTCCTGTGACAAACACTCTGGATAGATAGAGTCTTAGTCTTAGGTTGTTTTGTCTTGTTTGTAATTGTCTTTGTATGTAAGAGTCTTTATGTATTAGTTTATCGAGTTGTATTTACTTTTACATATTGTATGTTGCAAAATTCTCCAAGTATTTTGCACACTTGTAAGTGCGCAGGAGAAAGCTCCTGCGTACTTAGCAAGTACGCAAGAACAACTTTGCGTACTTGTTAAGTACGCAAGAGCATTTTGCCCTGCACACTTGCTAAGTACGCGGGCATCAGGTCTTGTATAAATAGGATAGGTTGACAGAAGTTAAGTACGCAGGCTTTAGTTCAAATACGCAGATTGTAATCTCAGTGCTTTTCTCTGTAACCTTCAAGTGTTTATAATACAAAAAGTTTAAAGTGTTTTCTCTTGTCGGTTTACTTTGTTTAGCTAGACTCTCCACCTAGTCACGGGCATTCCGCACCCGGTCCGACTAGTAGACCCACTTTCATGTGATGATCCGCCACACCCGAGGGGCCTACAATTATCCTATTCAGGTGAAAGTATATAAGTTAGTGATAACTCCTGATTTCATGAGCCAACTTCGAGACGCACAAATCAAAGCATTAAAAGGTGAGAATGTTAAGAATAAAGAATGGCTGGCCAGGAGAAGTTTCTAGAAGAGAATGAGTATAAATTCAAGACTCTATTTGGTCGTATGTGGATACCACGATCAGGTGAGTTTAGACTTAAGATTCTCGATGAAGCTCATAAAACACCATATTCTATTCATCCAGGTACTACAAAAATGTACCAATATCTGCGCAAAGATTATTGGTGGCCCGGAATGAAATTTGATGTCATGAAATATGTGGCTAAATGCTTAACTTGCCTTTAAGTTAAAGCAGAACATCAGAAAACTTACGGGAGATTACAACCATTAGAAATCCCAGAATGGAAGTGGGAACATCTCACTATGGATTTCATAACAAAGCTACCCAAAAGAGCTAGAGGTTATGATACCATTTGGGTGGTTGTAGATCGGCTAACTAAGAGTGCTCATATTCTAGCAATACGTGAGACATACTCTTCAGAAATGTTGGATGATCAGTTCATTAAAGAGATTGTTTCAAGACATGGAGTGCTAGTCTCGATTGTCTCTGATTGAGATACTCGTTTCACTTCACGTTTTTGGAAAAAGTTCCATGAAGAGTGGGAACTAGATTATTAATAAGCACAACATACCATCCTCAAACTGATGGCCAAAGTGAGAGGACGATACAAACCCTCGAAGATATGCTACGTGCTTGTATAATCGATTTCGGTGGAAGTTGGGATAATCATCTGCCGTCAGCAGAATTCTCATACAATAACAGCTACCATTCCAGCATTGGTATGCCACCATATGAGATGCTATATGGTAGAAGGTTTAGGACTCCCGTATGTTGGGGATAAGTTGATCAGAAAGAGTTAGGGAACAAAGAAATAGTTCAAGCCACGTCAGAAAAGCGTGACTTAATCAAAGCATGTTTAAAAGCTGCACAAGATAAACATAAGTCATACGCAGATAAGAGACGTAGACCAATAGAATTCCAAGAAGGAGATTACGTCTTGTTGAAAGTATCTCATTGGAAAGGTCTAATCTGATTCAAGAAACGTGGAAAGCTAAGTCCACGATTCATTGGTCCTTTCAGAATCAATTAAAGAGTCGGAAAGGTAGCCTACAAGTTAGAACTATCTGAAGAATTGAATAAGATACACAACATGTTCCATGTATCTTATTTAAGGAAATGTTTGGCGGATGAAGATGCTCACGTTCCTTTTGAAGAGATAGAAGTTGATGATAAGCTGACTTATGTTGAAGAACCTATCAAGATTCTAGACATAAAAGAGAAACAACTACGTCACAAAACAATCAAACAAGTATTTGTACAATGGAAGCACAGAAAAGGGTCGGAGATGACCTGGGAAAGTGAGGAAGAAATGAGGAAAACTTATCCTCAACTATTTAAGGACTAACACGTTTCGAGGACGAAACCTAATTTAAGGGGGGGGGGGGGGAGAATTGTAACATCCCAAAATTTAATGGCTCGAGAAACAAAAACGAAAAATAAAACAAGCAAAGCAAAGTCCATGGTTTAAAATGAAAATTTGAAGTTTCGAGCCATAACGGACCGTCATGGACGATAACGGTCCGTTATGAGCCGTGACGAACCGTCACAGAATGTTAACGGTCCGTTACGGGTTGAGCGAGGGTTTGAACCGGAGAATGACACATGTCCTATGACTCATCTTGGTGAAGTGACGCATGTAAACCTTATGACGGACCACCATGAAGAGTAACGGTCCGTTACGGGTCATGACGGACCGCCACGAAACGATAGCGGTCTGTTACGTATTAGCGAAGGACTTGGCGGCTAAGGAACAAATGGTGACGGACCGTCACCATTGGTAACGGTTCGTTACAGACCCAGGAGCCAGCCTATAAATAGATGAAGTTGGCCATGCACCTTTCTCACAACAAAACACATAATTTTACACACACACACGAAATTGTGAATAAGCAAGGGACCCGGTGCAGTGTGTTTGAGTACGAGTACGATACGCTGTGAGTACGGTTCGAGTCCGGAGAACGTTTAAAGCGAGGAACGAACTTAGGAACTACCCGAGGATAATGTAAGTACACTGGACCCGTACCCTAGACACGATTATGTGAATTACGTGCTTAAATGAGATGTGTTATGTGATATGTATATGACGAGGGTACGGGGTAATGAAGGGTTAGTCTAAAAACTAAACGGTAATAATGGAGTAGCCACGACGTATCCAATGGGTGGTGGATACGACACTGGTATTTCCTATATATAAATCTCTTTGATACTTCATGGTGAAACCATTATGAATGTTTAGGGGTATAGACTAAAAGACAGTAATGTTTTAGTAAACGTACGGGAGGACTTCCAATCGGTATGTAGTTATCTGACAAACGGAATGTTCTGTCTAAGGAAAGAGTGGTGTATAAATCTCTCCTAGACCCTTCACTCTTTCCTGGGAGCATCTCTGTTGGAGGTACTGCTCTAGAAGAATAATCGCCCCAGTTTACAATTCTCTGTTGGAGGTACTGCTCTGGATGGATAATCGCCCCAGTTTACAATATATGACGAGTATGAATATATGATGAAATTAAATCCATGAATACATGAAATATTTGATGCATGATGAATATGAATACGTGAATGCATGATGATACGTGCAAGTATGAATGAGTATGAAGGAACTAGTCTAAACCTTAAAATGGAATAACGAAGTATTCATGAAATGTTAAAGGGGTGGTGGATACGCCACTGATACTTCCTATATATAAACCCTTTTAATGCATCGTGGAGAAACCGTTACGATGTTTTAAGGTGATGACTGGTTGGGAAATAAATCAAGCATATACATGAAATGAAAACAAATGCTTGATACATTTAGGAAGCTGTGAGTCTGAGATAGTCAAGGTCCCAAATGAAATGAGATACCCGGCTTGTAAGGTGGATCTCAATAATAAAGAAGTAAACTAAAAGATTCCAAGCCTTCGGGGCAGAGGAAAAAGGGACTCCAAGCCTTCGGGGCTGAGGAGGAAACGATTCCAAGCCTACGGGGCTGAGGAATGAATGAGTCTTCATGACAAATGCATGGGGTCTATACTGACGAGTATAAGAACCTTGCCAATACTTGGACCAGAGGTACGGCCTAAGATGGTTGCGAGGGGGTTAGCACACCTATAAAATATACGAATGATGTGACCGGAGGTACGTCCAGAGATGGTCACGGGGGCGCCAAGAGCCTGGAAAACTTGAACAATAATGGCAAGGTTTTGATAAACTGGGACCGTTTTCCACACTAAACTCTGATAAAATAATAAAGAAATAAGTTGGGTGTTTCAGTACTGATGCAACGTGGGAGAGTGATCGCATACGCATCACGACAGCTGAAAGTTCACGAAGTCAATTATCCAACTCATGATTTGGAACTGGCTGCTATCGTGTTTGCATTGAAAATCTAGAGACATTACCTTTACGGAGTGAAGTTTACCATTTACTCTGACCACAAAAGTTTGAAGTACTTATTCGAACAAAAGGAACTAAACATGAGACAGAGGCGATGGCTAGAACTTTTGAAGGATTATGATTGCGAAATCATATACCACCCTGGAAAGGAATATGTGGTGGCCGTTGCTCTAAGCCGGAAGGACGTACCAAATCCTATTAGAGTGAAAGCTTACCAATTGGTGGTAACACCGGACGTGGTGACAGAGATTGAGAAGGCTTAAGATGAGGCACTTAAAAAAGAGAACATAAATAAATAGAGAATGGTTGGACAACATGACAAGTTGGAATATAACACCCTTGGTGTGAGGATACGTTTTGGACGGGTGTGGATACCTATGGGTGGTGGGTTTAGAACTAAAATCCTAGATGAGGCTCAAAAGTCTCGTTACTCTATCCATCCCGGTACCAACAAAATGTACCAGGATCTGAGGAAGGACTACTGGTGGTCTGGAATGAAACATGAGGTGACGAAATACGTAAGCAAGTGCTTAACTTGCTCACAAGTAAAGGCCGAACTCCAGAAACCGTATGGGAAGATTCAACCACTTGATATACCGGAATCGAAGTGGGAACACATTACAATGGACTTCATAACCAAGCTACCTCGCATAGCTAAAGGTCATGACACCATTTGGGTAATTGTGAACTGGTTAACGAAGAGTGCTCATTTCCTACCTATTCGCGAGACATTCTCGTCGGAAAGGTTAGCGGAAGTATTTATTAATGAAGTAGTAGCACGACATGGAATGCCTTTGACGATTGTATTTGACCGGGACACACGATTAACATCGATGTTCCGGAAAAGATTTCATGAAGCGATGGGCACGAGACTTAATATCAGCACGACATACCACCCGCCGACGGATGGTCAGTACGAAAGGACCATTCAAACGTTGGACGACATGCTCCATGCTTGTATTATTGATTTCAGCGGTAGTTGGGACAGTCATCTGTCGTTAGCCGAATTATCCTACAACAACAGTTATCACACGACGATAGGCATGCCACCTTACGAGATGTTGTATGGGAGGAGATGCAGGACACCGGTTTGTTGGGGTGAGATTGGATAGAAGGACTTGGGAAGTCTTGAGGTCGTTAAAGAAACATCAAAAAGGTTCGATCAAATCAAGGCACGAATGAAGGCACCTCAAGATCGTCATAAACCCTAAGCGGATAAACGACGAAGGCCTATTGAGTTTGATGTTGGCGACAGAGTAATGTTGAAAGTGTCGCCCTGGAAGGGAATCATACGATTCAGAAAGAGAGGAGAGTTAAGTCCGAGGTTTGAAGGACTGTTTTGAATTTTGGCAAGGGTTGGTGAAGTCGCTTACCGGTTGGAGTTGCCTGATGAGTTAAGTGGGATTCATCCTACTTTCCACGTGTCGCACTTGCGTAAGTGTTTGGCGGATGAATTAGCTCATATACCACTTACTGACATCGAGGTCGACAACAACCTTAACTACATCGAACAACCCATGGCCATCTTAGACCGGAAGGAGAAGCATTTATGAAATAAAGTCATCCAATTGGTTAAGGTACAGTGGAAGCACCGGAAGGGATCAGAAGCTACTTGGGAAATGGAGACGGAAATGAGTGTAACATTCATGATTTTCTTATGCTTTGTTTTGTGCAATAATAGCATTTCAATTTCATTTCTGGTTCATTACATCGTGTCACATTAACCATAATTACAAAAGTGTATTAAATTTAGAATTTCAGTCATACAAATTCATATTTTAGCCTTACAATAAATATTTTTATATATATATATGCTCGATGTGACACCCGACAAATTCCCGTTAACTTAGTTAACTCAGTTACAAACCATAGGGACTAATTCTGTCATTATTTAAACAAAACTACAAGGACTAATTGTGTAAATAGGCAAAACCCAATTCTGTTGACTTAGAAAGTCAAAATTGAAGGATTTTGGTTCCTCTTGACTTCTAAAAGTCAAACCCGTAGCTTTTGATCCAAATTCGAACTCCACACTTGAAATTTGTTGCAATTCATAACCGTTATGCACGACCAGACCATTTACGACCATCATTAAGTCTTTAATCATCGACATTACTTGCAATTAAACCCAATTATGGGTGATTATGTTGTAACCGTCGACTTCATGGTCTATTACCAACCAAATCCGACCAATTCGTTTGCCACTCTCTCAATTGAACACCTGCGCATGATAGACGAGTCTTTCTGAAGCTCTTGCACACTTCTGTTTCACCGGAAAAGCGGTCAAGCTTGCCGGAGATCAAACCACCAGAGGTCGGAACCTGCTCTTGGCGTACACCATCGATTCGAGCACCATTCTGGTAACTAATTATACTTTTAGTTTCATTTCAACACCGTGAACGAAAGCCCTAATCTCTTAGGGGCTTATATCATCGAATTGAACAAGAATCAAATCTAGGGTTCATGCGAATACGGGTTTGATCAAACTCTAACCTAAACGCAATCTCAATTCAATTAATTGGTATCGTTAGAATTGCAAACCTTCACTCTTTGAAAACCCTATGAAACCAACCATTTCTATTATCGAATTCATTAGAATTGATTCGTGATTCAAACCTAGGGTTTTCGGCTCTTTTAAACAGGAATTAACGACCCTAAAATCGCTGGTTTTTACAATTAGATACACCCTCAGATTCGTAATTCAATGATGAACAAAACCCCTAAACCCTTGTTTCAAATCAGTAACGAAATCGATGGATTTGGGAGGGAGTTGAGTCGGATCGCGATAGGAGAAGAAACCACAGGAACTTTGTATGTTAAAACCAATTGGATCCGGGACTTGTTGCGAAACCATAGCGGGCTGTGATGGTTAAGATTGTTGGCTATGGGGGAGGAGACCTAGGTTCGAGTCCCTCCACCCCCAATTCTTTTTAAATCAAATTTTAAATATTATTTTCAATATAAAAATTATCCCAATATTAATATATTATTATATTAATATATTTTATACCCAGAAAACACCCGAAGGTTCGGGTCTAGTTTTATAACCCATTTTAATATTATTTTCTCACTTTTAAAATAATATATTTATATTATTTTTAACCCATGACTCCGATTTAATATATTATTTTCATCACGTTTATAAACATTGTGTAACGTTTCAAGCTTATAAATAATATAATTATTTATATTATTTACCCATATTTATATCCTCAAATAAAAATAAATATATTTATTATTCTTACCACATAAATGATTATTTTATTAATCCGACGAACTTAAAAATAATATATATATAGTTATATTATTTTCCTAAACCGTTATTAAATGGTACAACCATACGAATATTTATTTATTAATATTATTCGTAATTAGAAAAACGTTCGACACGAAACATATTTATCTTAATAATTATTATATTAAGAAATCCTTATTCCCGTGGACAAGTTCGTCTACTCGTTGATCCTAAGTATGTTCTAGGATGTTCAAATCTTCCGTGTCGTCGTCACAAAATCCCAATGTATCCCTAACTATTATGCTTATAATTATAGGGCACACGAAAGCCGTTTACAGGCAAACACTTATGATCCCAATTGCATCCTTGTGTGGTGCTATCTACTCGTACACAACTCACGTGAGTTTACATAGCCCATTTTTCATATTTAAAACTTTGGGGTGAAACAAAATTTCATTCAAACTATTTGCAATTATTACAATTCAAATATTATGATCATGTGTGCAATTTGTGCCTTATGCTTGAACACTCTTTGTGCAAACAACAATTACATACTTTTTGTGCATAGTGCAAGTGTAATCATTAACTCAGTACAAGCCGACGGTATACAATGATAGATTTGTTGAGTCTGACCAACCCACCCGGTTCAGGTGATTGTTACCGAAAACACTTAAGGATAACCGTTGTGTTATGCCTATCACTTAAGGATAACTGTTATGTTATGCCTATCAGTCACAAGGTTTGATTGTGCGCCCCAGTTTAAACTATAGTGGTTCTCCATAATCGCCTTATTAATCCATGCATCATATGAATTGTACACAAATTCTTGATATTACTTGTGGTGCCAAAACCTATGTATACTCACCAACTATTTTTAGTTGACCCTGTTTTCATCATGTTTCGGGTACTAGTATTTGAGATCATATGTAAGATACTAAATATAGGGTTTGGACTTAGTGAACAAGAATTTGAACATGTTGATGTATTGGATTTTTGGTTGTTGATTGAACTTATGTAATGAAATCATGATTTAATAAACATATGGAATTATAGTTGATCATGTGCTTATGAACAGTCTACACGTCTGCCCCGACGTATTTCGCCGTCGGTTGGGGTGTGACAATGAGGGAGTCGTACCCTTAACTATTTGACTTATGATAGGTTTCAGGTACGAAAACTATTGTACAGGGGGTAGAATTGTAACATCCCAAAAATAAAACGGCAATTATAATAACGGGTTAAATGCGAGACGAATGGAATAAACGAACGAGGCGTGATGGGCCGGGCCGGAATGGGCCTGGCGAACTTGGGGTGGCGAACAAAGGGGGAGGAGCCTCCCTATAAGTAGCCAAACCCTCCTCTTTCTCTCATTTTGCAAGTTCTAGAGAGAGAAACCATAGAGAGAGAAACCGTAGAGGGAGAATGTGTCGGATCGACCCGTGAAGCTAGTATCTTGCTCCTCTACTACTCATGAGCAGAACCTCCAAATCAGAAACTCGTTTCAGGTAACGAATCAACCTAGATCTGAGTTTTTGTTTATTTTAGGGTTTTCGTGGTTTTGGATAAAAAGGTGATGTTTTTACGTATGAAACTTGGAAATAAACATAGATCTGGCATCTAGAATGAAAAACGAACATTTTAAACATAGAAAGTTGGGATCTTGACGTGATCAGATCCACATGCAAGAAATTAGGGTTCTTGGTGAGGAAAACAACCCTACAGGAGAACTTGATAAGTTCGCTAGCAGCCTATGGCTGGTGGACTTTATCAAACTCTCTTGGTATGTTCGCTGGAGTTTTGGTTTAAGCGAACTTGGTAAGTTCGCTAGGGCATGTTCGCCTGATGGCAAGAAGAAGCGAACTTGGTAAGTTCACTGGTTATGTTCGCTTGGTTCTATGGGGCGAACTTAGCCATAAGTTCGCCTAAATCAGTAGGGTTAAACCGTTAGAGTCGGGATTTGGTCTGATGTGCATTTAACTAATCAATTTAGATCGTGCATGACGTTGTCAGACCTTTGTTTAGGACAACCGAGAATAGCTTATTAGGTGAGTTCTAGAAACCCTTCTTTAAACGTTTTAGGGCTGGTGTGTATACGGGACGATGTGACTGTTTTTTAAAACAGTGTTTATGAATAATACTTGTGATGTTTTATGAAACGATGTTTACGAATGATTTGTTTATGAAATATTTTGCCAAAAGAAAGATGTGTTTATGAAATTTTTTTTCAAAAGAAGTTTATGAAGTGTTTACGAACGAATGAATGATTTTTAATAAAACATACAAATGCATTAACTACAGTTTTGGAAGTAAAAGAAGTGAATGTTTATGAAAGTCACAAACGAATGAATCTGCCATGATTCCTTAGGGAATTGAGGTTATGGGTATGTGATGTAAGTTATGGCCCTTACCTTTATAGAGGCCTTTGTGGCTGGCCAACTGTTGTATAACTGGGGTGATGACGGTTACCAAGGGGATTATCGTGATCCTTGAAGTTTGGTATTTGTGCCTTGCGGGGTACGGTACTTGAAGTTTGGTACGACTACTCCACGGAGTATCGTGCTTGAAGTTTTGTACGTATCATCCTTGTGATATAAGGTTAAATATTCCGTGTATAAATGTCGGTTTTTGTATAGTTTAGTAGTTTAGTTTTGTTTATCGAGTCAGTTTTATGTGTGGTTTGTAGTTTGCTGTGTTGCAGGATAAATGTGCCTAGAGAGCGGAAGTATGTGTAGAAATTAATAATGGCACAAAGCTCGAGAAGTCAAATAAAGTCAAAATCATGGAAATTGGAGTCTTCGCGCCACGCGAAGACTGAGGTGGAGAAGTTCGCGACACGCGAAGGGCTTGAAAATTGGCCCCGACTAATTTGGTCTTCGAGCCACGCGAAGACCCAGCCAGAAATGTTCGCGATACGCGAAGAAAGGGTGTTTCGGCAATTTTAACCTAATTTCAATTATTTACAATTATCTCTTCCTCCAGCCGTTTCAGAAGTTCCTACGGGTGATTTTCAGTATTCTTGGCTTAATTGTTCTTAATTCTTCATGCTTGTAAGTTCTAGATTGATTATTAAGACGTTTGCTACAATTATGAGCGTCTAAGCTCTCTGTGATCCCTCCGGGTGAACGATTTATGCATGTATTCGTATGATTTTAGTGGATAATCAGTTTGGATTGAAGTTTTGTGAACCTCTTAGGTTCTTTGAATTCAATTATGTGTTTGATTTATGAACAATTTCATGTTTTCGATTTATCGAATCTATCATCGTTTCTTGGTTTTCTTGCATCGGGAATAATTTGATTTTGTGATTGAATTGATTATTGTGTGGTTGGGTTAAACAGTTAAACATGGTTATGTCTATGTAATCTTCCATCTGATTTAAAACTAAAATTGTGTGTTTGTGTTGCTAAATCTGAAACCCGGAGTGGTCGTTTTTCTCTAATAGTTTTCCAAAAGTTAAAGTTTGTTGCTTTTTACAACTTACATTAGTTTAATTGATAAAGATTTAAACTTTAGTAGTCGTTGATCAGTTTAGTTTAAATAGCATTCTCCACTGGTTCTTGTGGATTCGACAACCCTACTTTCCTGTCTACAGTCTAAGGTAGCTAAGTAGTAGTTTTTACAAATATTTTTGATTGATCTTGACACCGCGATCAAAATGGCGCCGTTGCCGAGGAACTTGTGCGCAACGTGCTATTTTTGATTTATTTTGTTCAGTGCTACTATTTTTGTGCTTACGTGTGTAGGGACAATTTTATGCATATTAGGTGCTCAGGTAAGGAATTACCATTGCTATTTGATTCTGAAATAGAGAAAACAGCAAGAGCCAACCGAAAGCTTCAAGGAACAGTTCAGATAATTCTAGAAAAGCTTGACAGTCCGAAGGTAAGGATGTCACAGAACCAACCTGAAAACCCAGATCCTAACCAAGGTGGGGGACCAAACCCACCTATTCCACCATTACCAAATCTCCTATTCCCAAACCAATAACAACAACCACCTCAGAACCAACCGCCTCCTCCACAAAATCAAGAACAACCTCCACAAAATCAACCACCACCACGATACCAACAACCTCTACCAAACCGCCAACCAATTTTCCAAGATCACTAATACCACATATATAACAGCTTTCCAAGCCAGTCAGAGTATGTGGGTGATGGGCCTGTGTCACCGGGACGCAACCATCACCCAGAGCATGGTTCTCAACATGAGAAATGGAACGAGGAAGAAGAGTGGTATGACCTAAACCACCAGGAGGCATTCCCTCCACGAAACCAAAGACAGGATGGCATTGACGATTGGGTTCAGCCACCACTGAGGGCAGAATATGGGTATTTACCGAGGAGTAACCGTCAGGGGAATCCAGTGCATCTTGACCGAGAGAACATGTATGGTCAGCCGCAAGTGAACAAACCTAACTATCAAGAGGAACAGCCGAGGAACAGGTACCCAGTCAGGCACGATCAAGGGGTGGATAGTCACTTCCGCCCCGCTCTAGCTTTGAATGCGCCTTCTGTCATCCCTCCAGTCCGTAGGGGGAATGCATTTGAAATCATATCGGGTTGCCTTGGGATTCTCCCACACTTCTTTGGGAGAGCTACTGAAGAGCCTTACACACATCTTTCTGAATATGAGGCTACTTGTAGGACCATAGGTGGTCAAGGGTTTACAGCTGACGAAGTGAAACTGGTGCTCTTTCAATTTTCACTAAAAGACATGGCAAAGAAGTGGTTTTTATCCTTACCGTCTGCAAGCATCGCCACCTGGGCAGAGCTACAGCAGCAGTTTCTTGATGAGTACTTTCCACCTCATAAAACCAATGAGGCCTGTGCTGCTATACGGGATTTCAAGCAACAATAAGGGGAGCCTTTCTATGAGGCATTCAAAAGATTCAAAGAGTTGCTTCGAAACTGCCCACATCATGGAATAGAGAAGTGAGAGCTCATACAGGCTTTCTATGATGGGTTATTACCTGAGGATGTGAGAGATGTCAACGCCACCAGTGCAGGTTCTTTCTTTGCAAATCATGTAGATGATGACTGGGAAATTTTAGAGAAGATGGCAGTGACATCAAAGAGGCAAGCCAATGCTAGTAGAAGAGAAAAGACGAGAGTAAATGCGAAAGTAGTTTATTATGAAACTCAAAAGCGTCTGGATGCCATGGAACTTCAAATGGCAAGGCTTGGCAGACCTAGTGGAAGAGAGGTATCCAATGTTTCACAGGGATACCCGGTATGTGAAGGATGTGGTGATCTGGGCCACACCGTGGCAAGCTGTCCAAGGGAGCAAGGCAAGGCGAAATAAGTGAATCAAGTTGGAGGAGATAGGAAGCGGGACATGAATGCAACCCACTACCATCCGGGACTCCGAAACCATCCAAATCTCAGGTATGGTAATGCATCTAATCAATTAAATACTAACTTTTAGTTCTGATGTGCAGGGTGGGAGTCAGCAGCAGTACCAGAATCGCCAACAAAGCTATAATCAAGGCGGGTACCAAAGAAATCAAGGTAATCAAGGGTACCAACAAGGGGGCTATCAACAAAGAAACTACCAACAAAATCAACCCCAGCAGTATCAGTAACAGGGAAACCAGCAGAATAAACCTACAAAAGACGGTGACCCGCAGCTTGCAGCCATATTGGAATCCCTGAAAATAATTGAGCACGATAGAGAGATCCAAGTAAAGACCAATGAATCATTTGAAAGGCAACTGGTCAACTGACAGAGAAATTATCTGAAGAGGCAGGGAGACCACAGGGACAACTCCCAAGTAACACTAAGCTAAATCCGCAACATCAAGGAGCCAGCTCTTCTGGCTCAAAGAATGCCTATGTCAATGTGGTAAGTACCCAACAAGAAGGTGAAGAGAGTGAGTTAGAAGATGAAGAGGAGCAAGGAGAACCCATCATCCCTGTAAAAGTTGGGGGAATGAAAATTGAGCAAGCCTTACTGGATTATGGGTCAAGTGTCAGCATACTACCAGGCAGTCTATATGACCAATCTGACTTTGGTCCTCTATAGCATGTTGACACCACTGTGGTGTTAGCTGACTTGACCTGGAAACGGGCTAGGGGGATGGTTAGAGGTGTTGTTGTGAAGGTGGGGGAATTCTATTACCCTAAAGATTTTCTAGTAATTGAATATGAACATACAGTGAATGAGAAGCAAGAAAGGGTAATCCTAGGCAGACCATTCTTGGCAACTGCCAATACTTTAATCAACTGCAGAGACAACAGCGTCAGCATGTCATTCGGTAAGAAAGAGTTTAACTTAGACATTCGCTCTAATTCTTTTGCATACTTTTATAAAGTTAAATGTCCTAAAACATGTGCTACTAAAAAGTGTCTCCCTCGGTCCAAATTGGATGAGGGTGGCACAAAAGATAAAAGTGTTGTGGTTGACAGGTTTGAGTTGAAGACTGTGATCAACACGGTAGTGGATGAAGTAAACCCTAAGTGGGGAGAAGTTGGAATACAAGTGGGAAAGCCACCATGGAAGCATCAGGCAGAATATTTAGGTGGTTATAATAGATCAGGAACAAGATCATCAGGGTCACCAGGGAGGTCAAAGAAACCTCCTAAATTCTTCATACATTCATATGAAACCGGTGATCCGTGGGACATGCAAGATAAAGAAGAGTTCATGGATGTCGAACACATACAGAACCTGAACTTGAATGGTAATCAATACCAAAGAGCATGTGCAGCAATCGGTAAGGAGTTTGTGTTCCAACCACCATAACATAATGAGGTACACCGCGTCAGGCTGAAGACGTTAAACTTAGCGCTCTTGGGAGGCAACCTAAGTTTTAATTCATGTCTAGTTAAATGAACATTGTGGGTGTGTTCTCTAGAAACCTTCACGAGACTAAACTCGTCCACTCGGGCTACCGAGGGGATTAAAAGGCTTGTTGGATATTCTAAATGCATCCGTGATTCATACGAAAGTGAGTTAGGTTGTCATTTCTTTATTTTAGTTAATTGTTTGCAATTGGCCAAGTGTGGGGACGTCTCAGGGGAGATTATGGTTGGAATGAGTGTAATTGAGGGCAATACACAAACCCGTGGGGGGTAGGATGCCTTTATAGAGTTTGAGTTTGTATAAGTTTTTGTGTCTTTTGGTATAGTTTTGTGTCTTTTCTAAGTTTTTACAGGGTTTCGTGGCAATTTGGGTGTTAAAAATCATCAGGAAAGACATTCCAGGTATGTGTGCTTATAATCTAAGTGTTGGAATGCATTTTTGAAGAGTTTGAAAAATTTGTGTTTTAAGAGGCGAAAAAATTCTAAGGCAAAAAGTTGAAAAATCGTCTAACCTTTCTGTGATGGAGGTGTCTTCGCGCCATGCGAACTTCCCAGGGCCCATCTTCGCGACACGCGAAGAACAAACCAAGGGGTCGGACATTTTATGTCTTTCGCGTCACTCGAAAGATTCCTTCTAGGTTTTCACGACACGCGAAGGACCCCTGAAACCCTAATTTTTGTAAATTTTTTATTTTTATTTTATTTTATTTTTTAATTAAGTCGTTCGAGTCAGTCGAGTCTTTTATTTTGGTAATTGAGTCTTTGTATTGAATCGATATGATGCTTTTGGGTTGTTTGGAGTTTAATTTTTTGCAGGTTTTGATTTATCTACCCATACTCAATCTCCATTCAGGTGGTGATTTTCGATTCTTGCTCGATTTGTTTGTACAAGGCAACCTGTGCGCATCTGTGGAGCACGATCGCGAATGAAATGCTATACGATCGTCCATCCAACTAAGTTTTCTTTTCTTTTTGTATTTTTCTTTCGTTTTTGCGTCGCTCTTCCTACATTGAGGACAATGTCAAGTTTAAGTGTGGGGAGGGGAGACCTTAATCCAAGTCTGTATTTTGAGTCATAAAAATCAGAAAATCATAAAAATTTAAAAATTTTCAAAAATGTCCCTGGATTAGAGTTTTGTCCCTGAAAATGATAATACAATTGGGAATTTGCGTGTGGGATTTAATTGAATAATAATGATAATCAAATATGTCTGATTTGTAACGTTTTGGTAGACCCAACCGAATTAAGAGCTTAAACATCCTGATAGTGAATTTAGGTTTAATTGAATAATTAATTCAGGATATCTTGTGGGTTCTCATCTTAGGGGTAAAGGTAAGGTCGAAACTATCAATATAGGGTGATAGATACCTTTATAAACAATAATTTATAAGTTTTTGAAATCTTTTTGGCACACTACTTTCTTTTTATGAAAATACATCCGAAAGTTAGTGGCGCCCGCATTCCATAATCCGCATCATTCATGAGCTTAATTAATTAGATTGAGAACTTGAGTTTGCCTACGTGTTACCCTCCGGGTTACAAGCTTGGTTGAAACACCCATGGGAAAGCTTTAAGATGTTTGCTACAATTATGAGCGGCTAAGCTCTCTGTGATCCCTCCGGGTGAACGATTTATGCATGTATTCGTATATTTTAGTGGATAATCAGTTTGGATTGAAGTTTTGTGAACCTCTTAAGTTCTTTGAATTCAATTGTGTGTTTGATTTATGAACAATTGCATGTTTTCAATTTATCGCATCTATCATCGTTTCTTGGTTTTCTTGCATCGGGAATAATATGATTTTGTGATTGAATTGATTATTGTGTGGTTGGGTTAAACAGTTAAACAAGTTTATGTATATGTAATCTCCTATTTGATTTAAAACTAAAATTGTGTGTTTGTGTTGCTGAATTTGAAACCCGGAGTGGTCGTTTTTCTCTAATAGTTTTTCAAAAGTTAAAGTTTGTTGCTTTTTACAAATTACATTAGTTTAATTGATAAAGTTTTAAACTTTAGTAGTCGTTGATCACTTTAGTTTAAATATCATTCTCCACTGGTTCCCTATGGATTTGACAACCATACTTTCATGTCTACAGTTTAAGGTAGCTAAGTAGTAGTTTTTATAAATATTTTTGATTGACCTTGACACTGCGATCACCGTGCTTGAAGTTTGGTACGTGTCATCCTTGTGATGCCGTGCTTGAAGTTTGGTACGTGTCATCTTTGTGATGCCGTGCTTGAAGTTTAGTACGTGTGCTCTATGAAGTACCGTGCTTGAAGTTGGAATTGACGGTTACGAGAAGGCGCAGATTCGATTTATTTGTTTGACTTACATGTTATGTTTTATTATTGCATGTTTACATACGCTTTTATTAATGAAGTTGAATGTTATGTTTTTGGTAAATATTTGAAGTAAATGATTTATGTTAAAACTAGAACTCACCAGCGTAGCTGACTTTTTAGTATGCACATTCAAGTTAAGGAATGGTGTGAAGGTTGAACGTGATGCTTGGCTGGCGAAAGGAGTTACATGGTTGATCATGACGACTGGCATCCCGTTATGACTTTTGATTATGTTATGTTATGTATTAGACAATGTCTTATGTTTATGTATGTTGAACAAGTTTAATTATGTTTGAATGAAAGTTTTCCGCTGCGTTAATGCTATTCAAGTTTAAGAACTGTATGTTTATGAGTAATTCCAACAAGCGAGGCCTCCCAGGTTTGGGGCCTTACATAACAACCCAAGTAAGTTATGCCGTAGTATTTTCCGCTTTACCCCCGATGGGTTGCCCATGCAAGAACTCTCGGTTTTGTTTTCACCTAACGAATTGCTCGTCGAGGCAAAACATGTCTTGTTAGACAAGGTTTCCACCCCTCTATAAGGAAGGCTTTGTTCTCCCCCCCCCCCCAAAACGATGTGGGACTTACATCTCGCTGGGCTCCTTAAGGGTGGTGGAGATGTAAGTCTCATATCGGTTGAGGGGGAGAACGAAACCTTCCTTATAAGGGGGTGGAAATCTTCTCTACCCGGACGCGCTTTTCCTAGGCGAGCAATTCGTCGGGTGAAAACACAAACATGAGTTCCTGATGGGCAACTCATCAAGGGCAATACGAACAATATTCTGGCACGACATACTTGGGTTGTTACTAATGGTATCAGATCTAGGGGCCGATAGATGTAAGTCCCACACCAGTTGAGGGGGAGAACGAAGTCTTCCTTATAAGTGGGTGGAAACCTTCTCTACCAGGATGTGTTTTTCCAGGGTGAGCAATTCGTCGGGTGAAATCAAGATCATGAGTTCCTGGATTGGCAACCCATTAGGGGGTAAAAGGGACAATATTATGGCACGACTTACTTGTGTTGTCACAAATGGTATCAAAGCCAGAGGCTGGGCTAGTGTGACACTGGGGATGTTGGGCTCCCTAACGGGGTGGATATGTTAGTGCCACATCGGTTAAGGGGGAGAACGAAGCCTTACTTATTAGGGGGTAGAAACCTTCTCTACCCTGACACGTTTGGCCTGAACGAGTAATTCGTCAGGTGAAAACAAAACCGTGAGTTCCTGGATGGGCAACCCATCTGAGGCAAAAGAAACAATATTCTGACACGGCTTAGTTGTGTTGTTACAAGTTCGAATTGTATTAATATTTTTAGTTTTAATGATATAATGGGTGGGTATTGGGTAAGACCTAAGGTAACTATAATTAAATGTTTTTTAGGATTGTGTGTTTGAAATCGCGATCATTTTTCATTAAAAGCTATGGCTTTAACCGATTGTTACCAACTTAGTGATATTTAATAATTAAATTATATAAATATATATATATATATATATATATGTATTATTGTATAATCGATCATGTTTTATTAAGTTTGTATCTATTATTGAGTTTTATTAATACTTATATTTATTATTGAAATTTCTATACACATATCATAAGATTTGTATTTTTGTTTAGTTATTGAAGGATAATAACATATATGGTTAGTTTCAAATAAGAATGATTTTTAAAATAAGAAGGGTGAGATGAATTTATGGCCATTAGATCAAATTGTAGAAAAGATTTAATGGTTGAGATCAAATTGTAGGAGAAAAAATTGTTGTAAGGGTATTTTAGTCTTGACCATTTTTGTTGATTTTTTTATCAAGTTCCCCCTATTTTTTAAACGTTCATAACTTTTACATACGACATTATTTTTAAAAAAAAATTACACTATAAAAACGAGCGTTTTTTTATCTTTAAAACGAGTATAGTGTAGTTATATACAAAAACGAAAAAAAATTACGTTTTCTAGCTCATTGTGTAATTTATCAGGTTATTGTGTAATATCAGGTCGTTGTGTAATGTCAGATCTAGTCATTGTGTAATACCAGATCTGACATTATACAATGACCTGACATATTTGAGCAAATTACACAATAATGAGCAAATTACACAATGCGCTAGAAAACTTAAAACACAATGATAAATAAATATAACACAATGATAAAAAATATTTGATAAAATGAGCAAATTACAAAATGAGTTGGAAAACGTAAAACACAATGATAAATACATATAACACAATAAGTTGAAAAATTTCTATACACATATCATAAGATTTGTATTTTTGTTTAGTTATAGAACGATAATAACATATAGGGTTAGGTTCAAATAAAAATGATTTTTAAAATAAGAAGGGCTAGGATTTATGGCCATTAGATCAAATTGTAGAAAAGATTTAATGGTTGAGATCAAATTGTAGTAGAAAAAGTTGTTGTAAGGGTATTTTAGTGTTGAGCATTTTTGTTGATTTTTTATCAAGTTCCCTCCATTTTTTAAACGTTCATAACTTTTACATACGACATTATTTTTTTAAAAAAATTACACCATAAAAACGAGCGTTTTTTATCTTTAAAACGAGTATAGTGTCGTTATATACAAAAACGAAAAAAAAATTACGTTTTCCAGCTCATTGTGTAATTTGTCAGGTCATTATGTAATATCAGGTGATTGTGTAATGTCAGATCTGGTCGTTGTGTAATACCAGATCTAACATTACACAATGACTTGACATATTTGAGCAAATTACACAATAATGAACAAATTACACAATGAGATGGAAAACTTAAAACACAATGATGAATACATATAAAACAATAATGAAAAATATTTGACAAAATGAGCAAATTACACAATGAGTTGGAAAACGTAAAACACAATGATGAATACATATAACACAATAATGAAAAATATTTGAAAAATGAGCAAATTACACAATAATGTCAGTTCTAGTTATTGTGTAATGTTAAAAATAACACGAAATTATCTAAAACGTAAAACACAATGAAGAAAAACGAACATTTTTTATCTTTAAAATGAGTATAGTGTCGTTATATACAAAAACGAAAAAAATCTACAAAAACGAGTATAGTGTCATTATATACAAAAAATTACAAAAACGAGTATAGTGTCGTTATATACAAAAACGGCATTATTGCTCATTGTGTAATATGCTCATTTTGTCAAATATTTTTCATCATTGTGTTATATGTATTCATAATTGTGTTTTACGTTTTCCAACTCATTGTGTAATTTGATCATTTTATTAAATATTTTTTTATTATTGTGTTATATGTATTTATCATTGTGTTTTACATTTTACAGCTCATTGTGTAATTTGCTTATTATTGTGTAATTCACTCAAATATATCAGGTCATTGTGTAATGTCAGGTCTGGTCATTGTGTCTAATATCAGGTCATTGTGTCAAATATTTTTCATCACTATTTTATATATAATACATAAAAAACAGAGACAAAAATAACACGAAATTATCTAAAACGTAAAACACAGTGATTAATACATATAACACAATGACCAGACCTGATATTACACAATGACCTGGAATACTACACAATGACCATTATGCCCTCCTTTTAAAAACAATAAAAGGACACATGTCAAACCCAAAATCCTTTTTACCCTTCTTATTTTTAAAATACTTTTTACCATAACCTAACCCATAACATATATACATTCGTTATTTTGTTGATTTTTTTCTTCTATGCCTAAATTAAGTTGTAATATATTTTTTTCAATGTTACGTACTTTAAACTAATTTTTAAGACACACAGTTGTTAAATTTGGTCTGACCAGTACAACCGATCCGACTAGTGAACTTGTAAGATGATCGGTTTGTTGTCTGGTCCGGTCTAAAACTTTCTGCCAAAAACATAAACATGATTATAGGATTAAAATAACTATATTGACGGAAACTTATGATACTAAAATTAGTTATGGAGTCTCCAAAATTCATGGCATGCTATCGACAATAAAAGTGTTGGTTTTATAATTCATGTATGCTTGAATATCTATTTAAATCGTGTTAAAGACACTTTAAAATTGAAAAATTTGATTAATACTCACGAATTTTCAATCAGATAATAGAGAAATTAACAATAACTAGTATGCAAGTTCTATTGTGAAATATGCATGAGAATTCGTAACTGAATTCGTTATCCTAAACCATACCAAAGATCACATATTTATAAGGGATAAACCATTACAATTTTTTAGTCGGCGGTGGATAGTTGACTAATAGAATTGTAACGTGTGACGCAACCAATTGTTTATTGATCAGATACAGATAATTTAACATATAGTTTAATTGGGGGTATATACCGCGAAGTGCTAAGGCCTTTAGTTTTATATTCTTCGGTTTTAATAATAAAATTTTGTGTGGGCTCCATACCCTAAAACATATGGTTTGATAAGGTTAATGTATTATTAGTAGAAAACTACTTAGGAAGATCATGGGGATCCAAAAGTTATCCTCATTGCTCATATTCTACAATAATGTGTTAAATACACTCGTGCATAAACTTTTATTTTTATAATATCTAATAATGAACATACAATAATTGATAAATATATAGATATAGTAAATGATCAGTTTGAAGTGTAAATATCTGAGTTGTGGGGCTGCGGGTCCACTTTTACAACCATGAAGGATGGCGAGAGGCTCTCCGGCTGGTCGACGTCCATGGGTCACGTGGGGGGTATGGGGGACGATGGTTATGTTACACGTGGGAGGCGTTAATTGGTCAGTCAAGTTAGATTAATTATTTAAATTGAAGATCCTAACGAATAGCTCTCATGACTTCATCTCTGTAAATAAGTTAGTTTATAGCTTTACAATGAAAATGGACAAGTTTTAGGATTCGTATTTGTTTGAGGTTTTTATATAAATTCATGTCAATTTAAAAGGTATGAAAAGTGGGGTGCACTATATACTTTTGGTTTTATCCTCTACTAATTCTTTCTTGGATGTCAATGTAAAAAATATAGGGTGTTATTCGGGCTTTAGTTCTATATACTGTACCTATTTTTTTATGGATGTCGGTTGATACCTTAGGGGATCATATCGGTCCGCCCATTAATTTTTTTATAAAAGCATGTCATACATACATATATACATAGCCGTCTTCGAGAATCCCCAAAAAATCTTGGGCTCAAGATTTGTAGAAAAAATGGCCCTCTATTATATAAACTCAATAACTCATATATAAAAAGTTTATAATACGACGATAATTGTTATAACCATATACAAAACAAAAGTATAAACTCAATAACTCATATATAAAAAGTCTAAAAAAACTACATACATAAAATATACGTAATTCTTTTTTTTTTTTTTTTAATTTCAAGCCCCCCAAGACAGTGGGCCCTGGGCCGTCGCCCACTTTGGCTTTGCCCTAAAGACGCTCCTGATATATACATGGATGTATATAATACAAAACTAATTTTAAGTATAAAACTGGAAGAATTACACAAACACTTATGCTATTGTTTTAATTATGATATATGAGACGATTATCTAACTATTTAACATGCTAACATGCTCTAGTTCTTTTCCCACTTTATTGTATAGAATAATGAAAACGTGTACGTATTGTGTATTATTAACATACTAAAAAACTTAATTATATCATATCTTTCAATGATGATATAGTATATATAAACAAAGGCGTCTCCGAGATTTCAAATGCACAACGCGACTACAGAGAAATACCCATAGAATATGAACATATATTTAAAAAAAATTGAATTGGGTTTAAAACCATTGTATTTAAATTAAATTTGGGCCAAAATAAATTTGAATTTTAATGGGTTTAAACTTTAAAGTTTTTTATAAAATATAATTTTATATATATAATATATATGTGTATATATATAAATTTTAAAAATTTTAGGCCCCTCGAAAACCATCAAAATTACGTGCCCCGCTCGATGGCACATGCCGCCGAGCCACCTCTGTATTACAATAAACTTTATCTAATATACATTCTTTCTAATATATTGAACAACTTACAAGTGCTTTATGTTAAGTTTTATCAGTTGTTGGTACTTTAATGCATTAGTATGGTTGGTTTTTTCTTATGCTATTGTTGCTACAACGATAATGCGATAAGGATGAATGTTCTTTATTAATATAATGTCTCACTTATCCTTGGGGAATCGAAGGCTAAGCGGTATAACCTTTATGACAAGTACAAGAAAATACTATAAGAGATTAAAGGAGAAGTAAATCAAATATAAGGGGAAGCCACTGATTATGAGGGGAAGCCACTGATTATGAGGGGAAGCTACAGGAGAACTGGGAGAGGTAAGTAGGAGAGGATTAGGTTATGTAGTATGTTGATGTTTATAACCCGGTGTGTGTTTGAATGAAGCCTTGGACTTGTATTTATAGTGCTTTTGAAGGATTGCTCATTCTCCTATCTTGTCTCGTGATTTCTCTAGAAAAAGGAAGTTCTTTAGAGACCTTTCCTTCTTTCAGATTCCTGTCCATCCCCTTTTCAAGTAAGAGATTGACTTCTTTTTCTACAGACAACTACTCTTCCTTTTGTCCCTCTTACCGAGTCAACACTTTCTTCGCTGAACTCTTCAGGGCTTGGTTCTTGTGAATATGCTCTTCGGTTATTGTGTTGTCGTTTTATTGACTCGCTTAAAGGAGAAGTCTCCTCCTTATTAATTAACGGCTGAGTATTGGAGACGTACTCTTCTACGTCATCAGCTATATTATGCTTAAACTTTATAAGTTGTTGGATATATGTTTCCTTGATGCATTGTATGATTGATTTTTATTTAGGTTGCATTATGTTTAAACTTTACTAGTTCTTGGATTATGTTTAAAATTTCATGCTTTTTACAATTAATTTTGATATTGTAATGTTGGTTTAAACTTCTATATTTTATGTATTTTATATTCTATGCTTTTGTATTATTTATTTTAAAGTCACATAAACATAAACCATGAAAAGAAATCGAAACCAAATTTTTGGTACGGTTTTGTTTGTTTTGGTTTTCTCTATTGCACGTTTTGGTTCGTACGGTTCCACTATTGCATGATTTGGTTTTGGTTTAGTGAGATAAAAACCGTTACTAATTGTTTCACTTAAAAATCATCAACACCAAGCAACAAATATCTCTTTCTATATGTATATATTGTTCAATTATTATGTTTAAGTAACGATATATAACAATACTTTTATTAAGGTACGATCTAAATAGTTATACTACGAACAACAATCATAAATTGCTCTGTGAAAACATTTAGACATATTAGACCAAATATGTAATGTATTAATTAGACTAGAGGGTAGAAAATGTAACACTGGACTCCATATATTGAGACCCACATTTGTAACCATAACAATGCAATCAATACAAACAACCTATTTCTGCTTCAATTTGGTATCAGAGCTAGGAGAAGCCGTCACCATCGTGAAACCCTAGACAGGGCGGCTCGCCGCCGCCTTGCCTCCTTCTCTTCTTGTTACAGCCTTCAAGATCTTCATTTACAGCTTTTCCTTTCCAAGAGACAGATCCGGCAGAGCTACCATCACAACAAAACAACCACCACTACAGCTTCTACTCCATAACCACCAAACCATAGAGTTGAAGCCCTTACAGGCAGCCTCCGCTCGATCTTCTCACCCACCACAAGACGTCGCCGCTGTCAACATTCTCACACTAGGGTTCTTAGAAACAACCTGCCTTTGGAACCTTAACCATCATCGCCACAATCACGACGCTACCGACCACTGCGTCGCCGCTCCACAATAGCGATGTTAAAGAACAATCTGGTGCGCAAGTCACACATTCTTGCGAAAGAAGTAATCGTACAAAGTGACACTTTCGTGTGAAAATACAAAGTTACGCTCAGAAACTTTCGCACGAAAGTTTCAAGCGAAAGTCCTAAACGAAAGTTGGTGGGATGTGAAGAAATTCTGCACGAAAGTTAGCAGGGGAGACGCCAACACATGTTGCTCAAGACAACCATCAGTTCACGGGGGGATACAACCCGTCGTCAACCACCATCACCACATGCTGCTAGATCTCGTCTTGTTGGAGTTGTATGCTTAAGTAACGACATTTGACAATACTGCTAACTTGGTAAGATCCAAAGGGTTACACCTTAGGCAAAGATTACGATAAATAGATATATTAAAGGTTAATATAGTCCATTACACGAATATATATAAATAGACGAGATAATTATGTAAGGCCCCAAACCCGAGAGGCCTAACTTGTTGGATTTACTCATTCACGATATAGTTCAAAAACTGGAATTACATAAAACTTGGCAGCGGAAAACATCATACGGAAATAAAACATCAAACATTGTCCTTAAAATAAAACATAGAGGCGGGATGTCAATCTTGAGCCAAGTAGCCTTCATGATGTCACACCCCGCCAAGGCGGAAACGCGAGGCGCAACGTTCATGGTTTCCAAAGCATATGATTACCACAAACACATACATGATAAATGGATACATAAATAAGTTTAATGTTTTACATTCCAAAACGTAATCTGAGTTTACAAAAAGTTAAGATTTCACAAATATGACTCAATTCAATGAGTTATACAAGAGAAATCCTCCTTGAGTAGTATCCATCGTGCATGCATGTAATCTACATTGCTAACCTTGCGATCACGTCAATTTCCTGAAAAACATACTTAAAATCGTCAACACGAGGTTGGTGAGTTCACAGGTTTAATCAAATAGTTCTTTGTAAAATTCAATTGTTCGTAAATAGTTTCAGGTGTATGTGATAAACAGAATAAGAATTGTTGACCCATTTGTAAACTTGCTAGGAATACAAATAATATGTTCATACATGAGGCGTAACTAAACCATGACATGTGTGAGCCCCTATTAAGCGTTATTAGATTCTATGCGGCCATAAATCCTCCAGATTGTGGTTAGCGTGACTAACCATGACCGGGAGACGTCACTCTCCATAGTACTATTCATAGGACCCTAGGCTACAGTTAATGGTTACTATGTTGTTCCAGGGGACTTTAGCGGCCTCCAATGTTGTTCTCATCCCATGTAAACATAAAGTCGTGTCTTATTCTCTTGTTATCCCATAAAATAGTTGTAAGTATGTTTCTCCCCCAAATATTTGAAAACAGTAAAAAGAAAGGGGCCGTGAAACTCACCTTGAGTTTGTGTATACTTGTAATAATACTTGTTGTAGTCAACCTTGACTATTTGTACCCTAGATACCAAGGGTAAATTGTTGTTAAGACCAACGTCTTAATTGTAAATTGTTCACCGACCTTTTAAATATCGTTTTAGTTTTCCAACACATGTTTTGTTATAAAATAGTTTTGAGTTACTGCCCAACTGGGACTGTTGTACAGGTGTCGAAACTTCTTAGTTTCGATTGGGCATATGTGTGTCGAAACTACTTAGTTTCGATGGAGAAAAAGGTATCGAAACTACCTAGTTTCGATTGTGTAGTTGTTAGTGAAACAATCTAATTTCGATTGACAAGAAGGGTATCGAAACTACCTAGTTTCGATTGAGCAATATGTATCGAAACTACCTAGTTTCGATTGAACAGTTAGTATCGAAACTCCTAGTTTCGATTGAGTAACAGGTATCGAAACTACTTGTTTCGATTGAGTATAGGTATCGAAACTTCATAGTTTCGATTACTGGACTTCTGTTTGACAGAATCAGTCCTGCATATTAATATTTTAAAACTTGAATTTGACACACTTTTCTTGTTATCTTACTTGCGATTGAACATTTTGTATGCTTAGATACGGTTTTTAAAGAGAATAAAATAGATGGTTTTGAGTTTTTACCTTAAAACAGTGACGATGATGATGAGAGAAAACAGAGAATGGTCTTGACTCTTTTGCAGAATTTTCTTTAAAACACTTGAAATCCCTCTTCAAATACCGAAATAAAGTGAATTTCACCTTGAAACTTGACTTCGAATTCGAAGAGAATGGAAACGTTTGCCGAATGAAAATGAGAGTGATGAAAGGAATTATGAGAAAAGTGATGGAAGTGAGTATGGTTATGTCTGAGTTTTTCGCAATAGGAGGTATGGGTCGAGTAAGGGGGTGGTTTCCTCTGGCTTTTTCGGCCAAAAGTCAAGGAGTGGTTTGGGGTTAATATAAATCAAACAATTTGTTTTTACCACTAATTTATTAATGGTATTAACATCTATTAGAGTTTTAAAAGGGGTAGTTTAATTCGGTTTATTTTCCCCACGGTATTATAATTTTATTCTAAAAATAATTTATTGACCATCTTAAAATTTGTGTAATATATATACGCCTAGATATTTAATTTATCCACTATTGTTCGTCTTAGTCGGTTTGTACTGGTACTTGCACCGGTAATTCCTAGAATTACCCAAGTATAAATTGAGACCATGTACGATCTTTGCTAGACTCTAAAGTCCTTGTTTGTGAAATTAAATAAATCACAAAAATAATTATAATGTAAACTTGTTTATAATGTGTACGGATATTGACCTGAAATGTCGGGTTGTCACACATGATCCATTTCAGTCAATCCATTAAGCATTCCATTTGAATATACTTTTAACCTGAAGTGCATACTAAAAGTCAGCTACGCTGAGTGAGTTCTAGTTTAAACATTTTGTCATAACATCATTACCATAACACATTGCTTCAATACATTAAAACATTCATCATCACTATTACCATTTCATATATGCTTCGGTAAACATTCATCATAACTTTTATCATTTCATAATCTACTTTCATAACAGTTACATAACACATATAGATGATCATCTCGTTCCGTTCGTTTATCATGCAGACAATCCGTATAACCGTCCGTCTACATAAGTAACCGTATAACCGTCCGTCTACATGAGCAGCTGTATAACTGTCAGTATACATGAGTAGCCGTATAACCGTCTGTTTGCATAAGCAACCATATTAACAATCATTCATCACTTAATACACATTGTCATCTAGAAACTCACCTGGTTTGCTGTTACCGTTCCAATTATAATGTTGCAAACAAGCCCGGGTACTACATGATCTGTATGGAATCAACACGTGAAAATCTATTGACTTTCTGCTAGTGTTGTCTATAGTGTCATCAAGGTTAGTGTTGCCTGGACATTTAGTGTTGTCCTATAATAGTGTCACCCCTTAGTGTCACCTCATGAATAGTGTCTCCTTATGATTAGTGTCTCCACATGATAAGTGCCTCCACGGGATCAGTGTCTCCTCATGATCAGTGTCTCCACATGATCAGTGTCTCCACATGATCAACGTCTCCACATGATCAGTGTTTCCTCATGATTAGTGTCTCCACATGATTAGTGTCTCTAAATAATCAGTGTCTCGTCATGATTAGTGTCTCCACATGATAAATGTCTCCACATTATCATTGTCTCCTCATGATCAGTGTCCCCACATGATCAGTGTCTCCACATGATCAGTGTCTCCACATGATCGGTATCTCCTCATGATCGGTGTCTCCACATGACCAGTGTCGCTGGATGAACTAGTGTCGCCAGAAATTGCATTATGGACTTTATGTCACGACTAATATTGCTGGGTACTAGTGTCAGTGTCTCCACATGATCATTGTCGTCGGATGAACTGTTTTCATGTAGTTTCTTCTTTTTGATCCAAAACCATAACTTTTTATGTTCAAATCATTTTTCTATCTATCACAAGGCTAGATCTAAGATTTTAACACCATTTCATATGTCAAAAATCTGTTCTTTATTGATAAAACCCCTTTAAAACCCTAAAACCCATTTCAAACATAAACATGCATTCTGTGCTCGATTCTTACCTGTAACATTTCTGATTTTCCGACCCTATTTTAATTTATTTTAACTAATAAAATAACAACACGATATTGAATCATGTACTTGTTCAAACCTACACCTCATTAATCGTTAGCCGATCGTATTCAATTCAAAGATTTAGAACTCATAATCATGTGGTAACACCTCTTAGAGTTAATCCAGTTAGTAATCCCGTTAGGTGTTCTGTTAAATCCTAACCAAGCTAATTCTGGCAAAGCGGAAGTTGCAAGGGCTGATTTAGTAAATAACCAGAAACCCTAGTAGGCACGGTCGCGCCATGTTTTGGCACGGTCGCGCCTTATAGGCACGGTCGCGCCTCATAGGCACGGTCGCGCCTCATAGGCACGGTCGCGCCTCATCTGGCACGGTCGCGCCTCTTATAGGCACGGTCGCGCCTCACATAAGTTGAAACATAAATAGAGTCTTTAATCGCTAGATCATTCGAATTCGTAACCATTCCACATATTGATGAACCCAATTAACATTTTAATCATAGTAATTACGACGAATTAACCTATTATACCAATCCCATGCGTAACCGTCGACCAAAATCTCAACGTTATCAAATTCGTTCGTTTCTATTATCCTTACTGCAAATCAACCTTCTACACACACTCGACGAACATCCTAGGAGCCTTGCGCTCAGCAATTCGATCGAAGTCGTACCAGAAGTCGGCGGAGGACACAACCGCCGAAGCCGAAACTCATATTAATCGAGACCCTTCAATTCATCAAGCATTCCGGTAATTTCTTGTAACTACAGTTCCATATCTAGGTCTAGACCAATAACCCTATATTAATCGGATCGACTAGCATCAGATTGAACCCAATCCGTAATCTAGGGTTCATTTCAAAATGGTTTAATCGAATACTACCTTGGAGATGTTTTAAATACAATTAAACTATACAAAATATTCGTAATAGCCTAATGGGTGAAAGCCCCGTGAATTCCAACATTAACAATATAAGAATTAGTCAAATCGATTCTGTTTTGGAACAGACACGGTCACGCTAGTATTCTAGCGCGGTCGTGCTTCATGAGACACGGTCGCGCCAAATATCAGCGCGGTCGTGCCTCACCCTCTGACCCGGTCGTGCCTCTTGGCTAGACCTGGTCGTGCTATCAGAACCCTAGACACGGTCGTGCCTAGTAAACTGCCTAGTTATGCCTTCTGTTTGGTCAACACGGTCCCGTCCTTGACTAGCACGGTCGCTCCCGTTGTCCTAGCACGATCGTGCCTTGTCCAGGCACGGTCGTGTGTGAGAAAAACCTTAACAGAATAATTACTTCCATAATTTAAAAACAATAAGTATTTCAAATTAATTTTTAAATAAAAATAATTGATTTTATAAAATAAATAAATAAAAATTAATTATTTAAAACTTACAAAAAAATTAAATTATTAAACCCTACATTTAAATATTATTTACACAACCTAATTACATATCTTTATGAAAATAAAGTAAGAAAGGTTTATACTTAATATAAAACAATCAATACATTTTTTTATAACTAAATGAATGAAGAATAATTATATTAGTTATTTAATTATTCCAAATTCAAATCTTAATTTGATCTAACTCCCTTACCTACAAATTCAATTTCTTATACACACATCCAAGTCAACCTTAGACTTAGACATAGATACTTGTACACACTATTAATTCAAGACACATCACACTCTAGGTTAACGTTGTGCATTACAAGGATCTCATTTCTAGCGAGTATTTCGTGTTAGCTACGCCTTCAAACCATGTGAGTATTACATAGCCCCTTTTACTCTTTCACACTTTTTTTGGGTGGAACATGAACATTATACAATACCATTGTTTACATTTACACAGACTACACAAATACAAATCCCCTTTACATTCATGTGTGCAATTTGAGCTTTATGCCCGAGTGCTAGTTGTGCTAACTTTTGTATGCGATTATGTGCAATCATTAACTATTCAAGCCGACGGTAAACCATAATAGATCTATTGAGTCTGACAAACCCACCCAGGTAGGGTGATTGTTACCGACAACACAATTTTTGCATGCTAGTTACAAAGGTTTGATTGTACTTGGTTACACAATAGCTGCTCCCCATAAATGCCTTATTTTATCATGATATATAAGGATTTATTTATTTACAAACTATATGCTATCTATATTCAAACCTGTGTATGCTCACCAACTTTTTAGTTGACTTTATTTTTTTCATGTTTCAGGTACTAATGTGTGATTTGATCAAGATTTGCTTCACATAGGCTTTAGGACTTAGTTAATTTGAATAAAGGATTTTATGTATTTCAATTTTGTTCTTTCTTGGATTTGGTTGTGTTTGGATTATTTGAAATGAAATTGATGTTTAATATATTACAATTTAGTCAACCTTATGCTCATGAACAGTCTACATGTCCCGCCCCAATGATTCCGCCATCGGTCGGGGTGTGATAGATTGGTATCAGAGCCTTGGTTATAGGGAACTATGTTATTAGACACCCTTGACCAAGACTATAACTTTAGGACACCTAGACAATTCCATGCTACTACATGTTACATTATTAGTTCTTGTGTAAATATTTCTACATGCTATCATAAGTATTTACACTACGTGATACAATACATAATGACTTATGTGTCACACTACTTGATAACTTTTGTGCTTACACTCATTACTATCTACGTGCTATATGATTATTTTTTTATGTGAATATTCTTACATGTTATACTATATAACTACATCATATGATACAATACTTAATAATCTATGTGTCATATTACCTTCCCACTTTTTCTCCTATTCATTGCTACCTATTTAATTTATTTAAAAATGCTATCCTAAGTTTCCACACACACACATACACACTTATTTATTCATGCACCCCTAAACTCACATACATAATACCACACCTCTTGTGAACAACAAAATTTTAAACTATTGGACCTAATGTCCATCAATAATAAACTAAGAAGTCCATCTATCCTCCAAGAAGCAAAAGCCCACTGAAATGCATAAACCTTACTTTCAGGCCACAAGGCCCAGTTCACAACAATTCTCATCATGACCATGAGCCCCACAATAGTGTTATTAATACATGATGGCTGGAAGTGTGTGTAGGCCCATGAGGGATTCTGGCTAAGGAAAGATAGGGTACTTAAGTGTGTCCTAGTGACCCACCCCTCTTTCCTGGGAATTCTCCTCAGGGATACACTACTTATAGGTAAAGTGTACTCCTAAAATACTATTGTGAAGACTCGGCGTTATGACTAGTCAAACTCTAAACCTATGAGAACTCCTATATTTGACACTCAGTATTTTATTATCGCTTACAACCTTTCCATTGTTTTCCTGCTAAGCATGGACTCCTACTCTCCTACCTCCCCGGTATACCGTCCCGAAGAAGAGTCTGATTGGGAAGAAGACATCGGATCACCTGTGCATCGATCACCAACACCCGCAGCTGCTAGACCAAGGTTTGATGTAAGGGCAGATTGGACTAGGAACACCGACCCAAAACTTCGAACACCTGGATCACCCGCACCCAGAAACCCGTATCAGACATCCCATCTCCACAATCAGTTACCACCCCCACTAAGAGACCCATATCTAATGCCCGACCCGTACCACTCTAATCCTTGGGTAGGACATATCATGGCATTCACTAGTACTATCAAAATCCCAATCAATGGCACGCACCAATATGTAAGGATCTCATAATTTAAGAGGCAAAGAATGGAGCAAGGGGTAATGCACGACTTGCAAGGACAAAGAATGGATGGCCTAGCAAACCAATTAGGGTACCAAAAGGAGTTAACCTCCATCCTTTAAAAAAAAAAATACTGGAGCATCGCACGGAGACAGCTAAAGTTGAAGCCAGATCGGCTACCCGAGTGACCATAGCGGTGCTGGCCTTGGGAATTATTCTCCTTCTAGTGGAAAGCTACAGGAGGCGTTAACAGAATTATTTTTCTTATTTATTTCAGTTTGAGAACCATTTCCCTGTGTTTGAATAATGTTTTACATTTCAGCATTTACTAAATTTTATATTTTCCCACTCTAAAGTTATTATTCATAAATTCAATACGTTGAGTGTGAATTACACCCATCATATTTTCATCAAAATTCTCCAAGTATCATCTTTCTCATTCACCACAATTTAGTACACTACCAGCAATCTCCTTCGTAAGCAAATAATCCTATTGTTTGATTTAAGCAAACTTCGCTATTTTGTTCAAACAAAATGTGTATCAAACTTTTAGATAGTATCAAAAACATAAATTTTTCATAAAACTTCTCACCTGATAGGGAAACTTAATACAATCTATTTTATAAAAATATTATTTCGAATTGATAAATAATTATGATTTTTCCTCATTAAAGAAAAATATTTCTAAACCTGGCTAAATTAGTATACGACTACTTGTTTAGCCAATAATTCCGCTTAAAATTATTCTCTTATTAATAGTTGAAAATTTAAATTAAAAGATTTTTCCCATAAATTGTCTATTTATTTAAATTATGTGACTCAATGGATTCACTACGCTATATGTCTACAACCAAGAATAATTTACCTCTTTCTATGTTTAAACAAAGATCAGTATTTGTAAACACATTCCCCCGAATGTTTTTTTTTTCAGAACCTCCTCGCTACCTTTCGCTTGTCGCTTCAAGAGACGATCCATACCGCGTAGACGTTAACCCTCCCCATCAACCTCAAGGAGATTTAAGAGCTAGAACCTAACTACCACATTATACAGGAACGTCAAACAACACGCTTTTCCGCAACACTCGATCATATACAAAACCCGTTAGTATACATCACACACGAAGTTCAATAACTTACGTATGCACCTTCACAATAAACCCAACGCAACCACATAGTACGTGAAAGTCAATTATTTTCAATATATCCAATGCTACACAAATTACATAATACATGAAACTAGTTTGTCTACAAATCACGATTACTTGATTGATCGCATAACATACGGAACATGTTTATTTGCAATACACATGCTACTTGATTGAGCACATAATACACGAAACTTAGTTGTTTGCAAAATACATGATGCATACCAATTGGTTGATTGGTACATAATTCTAGATTGACCACATTAAACATGAAACCCATTTGGTTACAAGGTACATTATACTAAATTATGCACATTATGCAATATACATAATACTAAATTGTTTATATTACACATGAAAGATATTGACTTACAAAATACATGACACTAAGTGTCGACACCATACATGAACTTCATCTTCTACAATACACATGATACTAGGATGTTTACATACCACATGAGAGCTTATTGATTTACAAAATACATGACACTAAGTTGTCGACGCCATACATGAACTTCATCTTCTATAATACACATGATACTATGTTGTTTATATTCCACATAGGAGCTTAATGATTTACAAAATATATGAAGCTAAATTGTTCACGCTACACATGAGACCTATTTGATTATGAGCTATGTGACACTAGATCATACATGAGACTTGTGTGTTTACTTTATACACGAAACAAAATTTGCTTACAATTATTGCAATTGATTGATTTCATTATACACAAGACATGGTCATGCACTTTTGTTCACCAAAGTTGAAGACCATAATACACTGAAACGACTCGGGGTTTGAAGTATTCTTGTTCAAACCCGAGCAAACTAAGAAACTTTAAGTTATACTACTTTACTACTCTTTAGTTGCGAACTGACCTGATTAGGGACATAGTTACTTGTTAGCGACTGTTATGTGAAAACAATAGACGTGATTAGAGTGAAATTGTGCCCCCTTGACCCGCACACAACAGAAAGATCTATATGGACCATGCGATGATTTGAGTAATTACGGGTGCATACGGAATTATGAAAATCAGCGCATGGAAAACATAGTGAAATTTTGTATTGTGTTGTGACCTAAAACTTATCATGATATGTAACAACGAAACTAATGTGATATGACAAGGGCATGGTGGATACGCCGATGGTACTTCCTATATATAAGTGTCCTATAATATTATCAAAAGTAGCGTTACTCATGTCATGTGAAGTTTTGACCTAGACCAATGTTTATGAAATCTTTTACTCGCTGACAATTTTAAAGTATATTATACTACATCTTACACAAACCCTAATTATCAAGATTCCATCAAATTCATTCCTAATAATACATCTCACATTTAGAATTCAGAATTATTATTCGACAATCTCCTCCTTAAATCCATTTCAAAACAAAATTCATTATCACCCTTCATATTCAATTTTGAGTATCAGGCCTAAGCCATGTCAATGGTTACACACCCCAGAATCCAACAATCAAAACTCATCGAGAACCCAAAACTCCCACCTTTTTCTTGAATTTTAGTAGCCTCCATTAGTTAAATTTCGGGACGAAATTCCCTTAACATGGGGAGACTGTAACATTTCTGATTTGCCGACCCTATTTTAATTTATTTTAACTAATAAAATAACAACACGATATTGAAACATGTACTTGTTCAAACCTACACCTCATTAATCGTTAGCCGATCGTATTCAATTCAAAGATTTAGAACTCATAATCATGTGGTAACACCTCTTAGAGTTAATCCAGTTATTAATCCCGTTAGGTGTTCTGTTAAATCCTAACCAAGCTAATTCTGGCAAAGCGAAAGTTGCAAGGGCTGATTTTGTAAATAACCAGAAACCCTAGTAGGCACGGTCGCGCCTCGTCTGGCACGGTCGCGCCTAACATCAGTTGAAACGTTAATACAGTCTTTAATCGCTAGATCGTTCGAATTCGTAACCATTCCACATATTGATGAACCCAATTAACATTTTAATCATAGTAATTACAACGAATTAACCTATTATACCAATCCCATCCGTAACCGTCGACCAAAATCTCACCATTATCAAATTCGTTCGTTTCTATTATCCTTCCTGCAAATCAAACTTCTACACACACTCGACGAACATCCTAGGAGCCTTGCGCTCAGCAATTCGATCAAAGTCGTACCAGAAGTCGTCGGAGGACACAACCGCCGAAGCCGAAACTCATATTAATTGAGACCCTTCAACTTATCAAGCATTTCGGTAATTTCTTGTAACTACAGTTCCATATCTAGGTCTAGACCATTGACCCTATATTAATCGGATCGTATAGCATCAGATTGAACCCAATCCGTAATCTAGGGTTCATTTCAAAATGGTTTAATCGAATACTACCTTGGAGATGTTTTAAATACAATTAAACTATACAAAATATTCGTAATAGCCTAATGGGTGAAAGCCCCATGAATTCCAACATTAACAATATAAGAATTAGTCAAATCGATTCTGTTTTGGAACAGACATGGTCGCTCTAGTATTCTAGCGCGGTCGTGCTTCATGAGACACGGTCGCGCCAAATATCAGCGCGGTCGTGCCTCACCCTCTGACCCGGTCGTGCCTCTAGGCTAGACCTGGTCGTGCTATCAGAACCCTAGACACGGTCGTGCCTGGCCCAGGCACCGTCATGCCTAGTACACAGCCTAGTTATGCCTTCTGTTTGGTCAACACGGTCGCGTCCCTGACTAGCACGGTCGCGCCCGTTGTCCTAGCACGATCGTACCTTGTCCAGGCACGGTCGTGTGTGAGAAAAACCTTAACAGAATAATTACTTCCATAATTTAAAAACAATAAGTATTTCATATTAATTTTTAAATAAAAATAATTGATTTTATAAAATAAATAAATAGAAATTAATTATTTAAAACTTACAAAAAAATTAAATTATTAAACCCTACATTTAAATATTATTTACACAACCTAATTACATAACTTTATGAAAATAAAGTAAGAAAAGTTTATACTTAATATAAAACAATCAATACATTTTTCATAACTAAATGAATGAAGAATAATTATATAAGTTATTTAATTATTCCAAATTCAAATCTTAATTTTATCCAACTCCCTTACCTAAAAATTCAATTTCTTATACACATATCCAAGTCAACCTTAGACTTAGACATAGATACTTGTACACACTATTAATTCAAGGCACATCATACTCTAGGTTAACGTTGTGCATTACAAGGATCTCATTTCTAGCGAGTATTTCGTGTTAGCTACGCCTTCAAACCATGTGAGTATTACATAGTCCCTTTTACTCTTTTACACTTTTTTGGGTGGAACATGAACATTATACAATACCATTGTTTACATTTACACAGACTACACAAATACAAATCCCCTTTACATTCATGTGTGCAATTTGAGCTTTATGCCCGAGTGCTAGTTGTGCTAACTTTTGTATGCGATTATGTGCAATCATTAACTTTTCAAGCCGACGGTAAACAATGATAGATCTATTGAGTCTGACAAACAGATTGTTACCGACAACACAATTTTTGCATGCTAGTTACAAAGGTTTGATTGTACTTGGTTACATAATGGTTGCTCCCCATAAATGCCTTATTTTATCATGATATGTAAGGATTTGTTTATTTACAAACTATATGCTATCTATATACAAACCTGTTTATGCTCACCAACTTTTTAGTTGACCTTATTTTATTCATGTTTCAGGTACTAATGTGTGATTTGATCAAGATTTGCTTCACATAGGCTTTGGGACTTAGTTAATTTGAATAAAGGATTTTATGTATTTCAATTTTTTTCTTTCTTAGATTTGGTTGTGTTTGGATTATTTGAAATGAAATTGATGTTTAATATATTACAATTTAGATAACCTTGTTCTCATGAACAGTCTACATGTCCCGCCCCGATGATTCCGCCATCGGTCGGGGTGTGACATTACTGGAAATCATCCGATTCTTTGTCCCTTCTCTTTAGTAATCGATCCACAACGTCAATGGGGTAAGATTGAAGGCTTGGAAGCTGATTTCAAGCTTCTCTCTCTAGATTCTCTCACTCTCTCTCTTTTGCTTGAAGTTGCAAATGGAAGAATGAGAGGATAATAGGTGGCGGCTAGGGTTTATGGCCCTCCCCCCTTCTTTTTCCATCTTTCGATTATACCTGCTTTAGTCCTCGGTCCTTATTCATTCGATCCCGTTCACAAATAAGGTGTCGGTTTTGGGATGTTATAAATTATTTGTGAAATAGTTATCAAGAAAGACGAACGGTTGGATATGACAACTATTTGTGAAATAACAATAATTATTAATGAGATTAATAATAAACTAGTGAAAAATATATTCGTAACAAATATATTAATGAGTAAACTCCAGTTTTCGTCCCTGAGGTTTGAACAACACATCAGGTCTCGTCCACCTGTAACACATTTGATCCCCGCCATTTTATATTTTAACACTTTGCGTCCTTATGTTTTAAGACTGGAATTGTATTTATATAAAAGATTGAGGATCAAAAATAAAAAAATTCTGAAAACAGGCCGGTAGCGGACCGCTACATGTTAAGGAAGGCAATCATGTAACACCCAAAAAATTCAACCAATTTTAACTTTCAAAAACAGCAGCGGAAGTAGGTCCCATTACCATCCTTTGACAAAACAACTCATGTTAACTCTAATGAAAATATAACTCCAAGATTTGGTTTAAAAAGATCGCCCAAGATCCCAAAACAACAAGAAGTTTGAACAATTGACAAGTCAACTACGACGGTTTGACTTGACCCTAGTTTAGACGTCATCTAATTCAAAACATAAGTTTTGCCACTTAATTACATACATTTATACTTTCATAAGGTTTAAGCACTCCTACAGAGGCTTAAACCAACAATCATCGCATCAAAGATCTTCCAATGAGAATCTGAAGCTTGAAACATGACCCGAGGCTAGACCGGAGCTTTCCCTGCATAAAAACACCCAAACAAATAACCATTAGTAATGATAGACACCCCTTAGGACCCTTAACAAGTTAATGCCTTAACTCGGGTCCAAACACCACTTTTCGGACTCAATTCAGCGCAAAATAGAGGGATTTCAGCGCAGCATGCTCTGCCCAGCGCATCATGCTCCAGAACCAGCGCATATTGCGCTGGTGCCTGACCTTCACACACCAAATTCTATTTTATGTGTATTCCAGCCCTCCCGACTCAACCCCCGGTCGTTTTGACAATTCCACAACGTTATGCCATCATTATAATCAACATATAACACTTCCTCAACACCCTATGAGGATTCTTGTGAATCCATACCAATCATGCAATTCTTGTGAATCCATACCAATCATGCAACAAATCAAATTTTAGTTAAAACTAACTATTCTACCATTTACAAGCTCAAGGCTTTTAATTGTTGACACACCATTGTGAGGTTCAAGACCTCAATTATTCATTCACTTATGAGATTCTTAGATCTCAATTCCAAACCATATTGGTGTGGTTCTTTGACCACAACTAGACCCACCCATGTGAGGTTCATAGACCTCAATTACCGGCACCTTTGTAAGGTACTTTGACCTCATATTCAAACCGTCCTTGTGAGGATCAAGACCTCAATTTCAAACCACCTTTGTGAGGTTCTTAGACCTCAATATCATCCGTCTTGGTAGGATTCTTAGAACTCAATTACCAAACGCCTCCTTTCCCTTTTTATGCATATTTGACCCATATGCTTTTCAGTTAATATCACTTACACACGAGTGCACATAAGTTAATCTACAAATCATAATGCACATACTTAAGGTTAGTAATCACTACTATCTATGACTATCAAGTACGTACAAAACTAAAACTAGTGAAGTTCAAAGTCTTCAAACAACAACAACAACACATGTGAGGTTCATAACCTCAACTACAACGAGTGGGGTTCTTAGACTCCAAATACCGACTCTAAACATACAAACAAGTGTCACGCACATTACCAATCTATCTTTATAATTCTTACATAATTTAACAACATGTGGGATTCAAAGACCCCAAAACCATCATTTTCGTTTGTGAAGTTCAAAGACTTCAATCCTCTATTTCATCCCCAACGCTTGCATACAACATGGTCATACAAATACATTACTTAAACACATAAGTAATTCAAAGATTTTAACCACCATACTACATTATGAGGTTCATGGACCTCAAGCACCTTAAACACCAACCCTTTGCATACATTCCCAAATACAAATCTACCAAATTAACAAACACACATTGCACATATAATATTTAACAAAATTAACATGTATATCAAGTATGTGTATTTTACTACCACCTATCATTACTAAGTAAGTGCAAAGCACTTACCTTTTGCTAAAGATGATCCCGCTTGATCCTCCAAGCTAGCTTCCTTCCAGTCACACCCCAGAATTAGGACACCCCAGGCGTACGACCAGATTGACACCTCCAATCTTATTTTATTTATGAAATCAGAGTTTGTTTAGCAGCAAAAATAATTTTTGGATCAAACTTGTAAGAATTCTAAACCTGTGGTTGATATTGTATATTTTCCAAATCCGAGGATAAATAAATATCTTTTCATTTCACTGGGGATTTAAATACCCCTTTTTCCGTACATAAAAACAATGGTCCACGACCATTTACATGTCACTTGCCTAAGCAGGGTAAAACTAGAGCCACAAGGTAGTTGGCCTGTGCCTGAGGAGTTAACCCTGTCCAATACCAAGCTATACCAGCATTGGTATCTAAGGGTTTTACCTTCCGGCACCTAACCCTGTGCATAACAAGGGAGTATCTATGTCTAGGAATACATCTTCCTAACACATCCTCTTGTTTTCATTACTGCATAGTTATCTCCATGCTAGCAGCACATAACCCTGTCAAAATCCTTTTATGTACACATTTATCCTAAGACTATCCCGTAGGACTAGTCTTATAGATAATCATTGATTACCTGAAAAATATTTTTGGAAAATAAAACGTCAGGGCGAACGCTGGTGAACATGATGACCAGTTTCAGTTGGCAAATAAAGTATCAAAACATTTAACCATAATATGGTTACAATCTATCATTCAGCAAAACTATTTCATCTGAGTGTACAACCACGATATACACCAATAATTTCTGTAAAAGGACTGCTGGCATTTGTAGACTTACTTACCGCGATGTCCCTTAACTGAGACCCCGTCTTACATCCAGTTATAGACAATTACCAGCCCCAATATGGGAATTTCACCCATAAAGTGTGCATCCCTTGATCAATTTTTATGTATACTTATGACCTGAATGTTTTACATAGACGCCCTTATGCATCAAACTTTTGAATACAAGTATTGCCATTTTGTAAACGTACAAACTTTCAAAGTTTTGAAGATAAAGATAAACATATTCACCTTAACAGTAGCTTGGCTTATCTTAGGGGTAGTCTTTGAGTGCTAGTGTAAATATTAAAGCAAGTTTTAATTCAAGTTAGTATCTTAACGCACGAATTTGGAAATAAGCGAAAGTGCGGAAATAAGCGAAAGTCAGATAAATTTCTGAAATGATGGCACGAGGATCGAGGTATAGCAGCTCCAAGAAGTGTGGAGGGTGTTGTGAGTTTGGATGTGCCAAAGTGAGAAGTCGATGGCTTCTATTTATAGTTGCCTGATAAGACCCGTAGCGAACCGTTAGACTGGAAGGTAGCGGTCCGCTACCGCCCAATGGGACGTGTGTCACACCCCTACCGATGGCAGAATCATCGGGGCGGGACATGTAGACTGTTCATGAGCACAAGGTTGACTAAATTGTAATATATTAAACATCAATTTCATTTCAAATAATCCAAACACAACCAAATCCAAGAAAGAACAAAATTGAAATACATAAAATCCTTTATTCAAATTAACTAAGTCCCAAAGCCTATGTGAAGCAAATCTTGATCAAATCACGCATTAGTACCTGAAACATGAATAAAATAAGGTCAACTAAAAAGTTGGTGAGCATACACAGGTTTGTATATAGATAGCATATAGTATATAAATAAACAAACCCTTACATATCATGATAAAACAAGACATTTATGGGGAGCATCTATTGTGTAACCAAGTACAATCAAACCTTTGTAACTAGCATGCAAAAATTGTGTTGTCGGTAACAATCACCCCAATCTGGGTGGGTTTTTCAGACTCAATAGATTTATCATCGTTTACCGTCGGCTTGAATAGTTAATGATTGCACATAAATCGCACACAAAAGTTAGCACAACTAGCACTCGGGCATAAAGCTCAAATTGCACACATGACTGTAAAGGGGATTTGTATTTGTGTAGTCTGTGTAAATGTAAACAATAGTATTGTATAATGTTTATGTTCCACCCCAAAAAGTGTAAAAGAGTAAAAGGGGCTATGTAAACTCATTTGATTCGAAGGCGTAGTTTACACAAAATACTAGATAGAAATATGGATCCTTGAAATGCACAAGTTAACCTAAAGTGTAAAGTATATTGTATTAATAGTGTGCACAAAAGTTTAAGTCTAAAGTTGCATTTGTACTTGTGTAAAAAGTCATTGATTTGTACTTGAAAGTATTGAATAAAATATAAAGTTTGAAACGAATATTTTTGGAACATTTTGATTTAAGGTTTGAAATTGATTAACTAAATAAGTAATTTAAATAATTATTGTTTATGAAAATAATGTAAGTATTAAACGTAATTAAGTATAAATAAATAATTGTTTATGTTTAATTATAAAATAAATAACTATTTCTTTATTTATTTATTTATAAAATATGTAACTTAACCATTAAAATACTTTTTTTTACTATGAGGTTTAACAATAAGTGTAATTTAATTTTATAAAATTTAAATAACAAATTCTATTTATTCCCAGATTAAATATTTGGTCTTTTTAAATAGAGTCCAATACATTTTTATAAAAATCAATTATTTTATTTTGAAAATTAATCTGAGATATTCATTGTTTGTAAAATATAAAAATTATAATTCTGTCAAGAAATTCTAACTCACACACGACCGTACCTGGGTAGGCACACGATCATGCTCTAACCACGGGCGCGACCGTGCTAGTCAGGGCGCGACCGTGTTGATCAAACAGAGGGCATAACTAACCAAATCATTAGGCACGACCGTGCCTTGGCCAGGCGCGATCGTGTCTATGATTCTAAAACACGACTGAGATTTGCCAATGGGCATGACTGGTCTGAGTGTGGGAGGCACGACCGCGCTGGTATTTGGCGCGAACGTGTCTCATGAAGCACGACCGCGCTAGAATGCTAGCGCGACCGTGTCTGTTCCAAAACAGATTCAATTTGACTAATTCTTATATTGTTAAAGTCGGAATTCATAGGGCTTTCACCCATTTGATCATCAAGAGTCTTTTTGTATAGATTATTTGTATTTAAAACGTGTCTAAGGTTCGATTCGATTAAATCATTTTTGAATAAAATATAGATTCGGGTTCATGGTGATTTCCATATTGCAAGCCCAAATTAAGATGGGGCTTTTGATCTATGAACTGAAACGAGTGAGAAAAAGGTTTCAATTACTCGGAAGAGTAGCGAATTGATAGAGAACGGTAGGGAGGAGTTCCGGCGTCGGCGAGCTTGGCTTCCGGCGTCTTCTGCTACGATTCCGGTTGCTTCAAATGGGTCAGTAGCCTCTGGGAGGATCGTGTAGCGTGTGGTTGAGGGAAATTCACTCCAGAGTAGGAGGATCGATGTTCAAATGAGAGGATTTTGGTTTTCTTGAGATGAATCGGGTTTCTGATGTTAATGATTACAATTGACAACATTATTTTCTTTGTTAATGAAAGTGAAACGCATATCGGTTACGAAGCTCAATGATCTCGCATTTAAAACTGCATTTACGTTTCAACTGGTACTAGGCACGACCGTGCCCAAACGAGGCGCGACCGTGCCTAGGCACCCGACGCGATCGTTCCAAAGCGAGTCGCGCGACCGTGCCAAAGCACTTGACATGACCGTGCCAGAACGAGGCGCGACCGTGCCTATTAGGGTTTCTTGTTACTTTTCAACATCAGACCTTGTAACTTTAGTCTTTGACATATTTGTATAAGTAGATACTTATGTAGTGTTTAGTAGGTTGTAACCGAGTAAAATTTGCGGATTTGCATTGAAATATTGTATTTAATTGATGGTACGAATAGAACGAAACAGTGCACTAGAATTGGGTTTGAAATGCATTACATTGAATTGAAATACGGATACTAAAAATCAGAAATGTTACAGTCTCCCCATGTTGAGGGAATTTCGTCCCGAAATTTAGCTAGAGGAAGCGACGACATCAGTAAAAAGATGGGGGTACTTGAGCTTCATTTGGTCCTCTCGTTCCCAAGTAAATTCAGGACCACGCTTAGTGTAACATCCATGATTTTCAGACCATAAATTTTCTTTATTCATTTTACTAAATAAACACTTGAAGTCCCATACGTGTTCGAACACAATATGTCACAACAATTATTATTTTAACGAGTATCAATTCTAATTTTCGATCCCGCAATTAAAAATTTTTCTCCTATCTCATATATAACGTATGTATGTATGTTCATATAAGTTTATATACATATTTGGTTATATTAAATAAACAATTTGTACAAAATATAAAATATTTGTTTAGTCTTAAACAAACATACATACTTGGTATTATTAAATTAATAATTATAAATTTATTTAAATTAAACATGACATGTTTAGTCTTTTTTAATAATAAATTTTATAGAACTCAATTTAGAGATGTACAATTTAAAATAAAAGCAGACTTGGTTTGAACCCAATCCATTAACCTTGAATCCCTTCACATTCAATTTAGCTCTTAAGTGAACCCCATTCTCAACCTTGAACCCTGGAACTAGATTTTTGTGTCAATTTTGACTTGTAAAAAGTCAAACCCGCCCAGTCCCTTCCAATTACCTGAAATTTCGGGATTTAAACCTTTCTAAATCAATTTGCCACTCATTTTCAGTCGTATGAAACTTGTAATCATCCTAATTGATTGAAAAATTCAAGGTTTTAAAGACCCATTTATGGGTTTCAAAAACCCACATATCAAGCTTCTAAATCCCACGAATCTCGTTTAAATCACAGCTGTAAACGCGTGTTTGCACTCTCTAAACACCCAATAAATACCAGTTTCAATCGCAATCCCAAATCACCACTTTTTTTTTGTTCTCTTTCTCCATGGTTACGATCGGTTCAAGTATTTGGCCCTCCCGAAATCAGCAACGACGTTAGTGTTATTCGCCGATCGATTACAGGTTAGAACTCCCCTTTTTTTGTCACGTTTCCTTGTATTTTCTTAACCTGAATCGAATGGGAATGGGGTTGCGACCTGTATATTTTGAGTTGGTGAAGAAGAAGGTTCATAAAATTAAATGATAAAAAAAAATGTTTTCAGAAAGTTAAACCAATATATAACAAGAGTAGATTGGTTAAACTGTATGAAACTTAAACCACAAAGGTCACCGGTTCTAACCCGGAGGACCCTTTTTTCCTTTTTCCTTTCCTTTTTCTGTTTTAAAAAAACTGCAAATAGATATTGAGTACCAAATTTAGTTCAACCTAAACTTTATTTATTTTTAATTCCTCTTACAACTATCCTTATTTAAATCTATATAAACCTTATAAATTCTTGAAAAAATTTACATTCTAATTGTTAACTATACTTCTGTATGTTTTAAAGATTTAAGATGAAAAAATAAATACGCCAAAATTTATACTTCTATTATCAAACATTATTTAAAGATTGTGTTTCCTTCTTTAAAACACTAGGATTACAAATTATAAATCCTTTAAAATTGGTTGAAACGTTTTAGTAAAAAAAATATATATTAAATAAAACACGTGATTGTTTCTTTTTATGCTTAGAATAATAGTTTTACTATTACTCTTTATTTCCTAGCAAACCTTCCAGTATTCAACTTATATATTTCGATCCTTATTAAATACACATTTTCACTTTAGCCCTTATACTTTCCAAGCTTACCAAACTCACCCTAAACTTGGTTAAGTATGCAAATAGAGTAACTTTCAAACCAGTATTTAGTTATCTGACAAACATAAAAGTTCTGGCTAGGAAAAGACGGGGTTCTGATCCGGCCAACTCTTTCCTGGGAACTTTTCTGTTGGAGATACTACTCTGGAATGATAACCACTCTAGTGTACAACAACCACTTTCAACTAATTACACTGTCAACCCCTCGACTATCCATAACGTGTTTCTAACGTAACAAACTTAACTTAGGAAATCCTTAAGGCATTGAATCCAAGTTACTACAAGTTCAAGTTCAACCCTCTAAACTTGCAAGGTGAGTTTACATAGCCTCTTTTTCTTATTTACATATTTGGAGTGAAACATGATTACATTCAAATACTATTACACACGTACAATTCTACAATATGATCATATGTGTTTATTTGTGCTTTATGCTTGAATGCTAATTGTTAAGGCTACATATACATGATATACAAGTGCAAACACAAATACATTACTTTAGGCTAACATGTGTTGTTATGCCCAACATTAGGATAACATGTGTTGTTATGCCCTACATTTACATTAGGATAACATGTGTTGTTATGCCCTACACTTACATCAGGATAACATGTGTTGTTATGCCCTACATTAGGATAACATGTGTTGTTATGCCCTTCAATTACAAAGTTCCATTTATGCATCTAGCTTAACTTAGATTCTCCATAAATGCTTTATAAACCATGCATCATATGAATTGTACACAAAACATTTGAACTTTACTTGTCGTGTCAAAACCTATGTATGCTCACCAACTATTTATAGTTGACCCTCTCATTTTATCATGTTTCAGGTACAATTGTTTGAGTTAAGATTCAAGCTACTTCACTTAGGGTTGAGGACCTAGTCTTAAATTTTAATATGGAGATTTATGTATTCTTTAATTCTTGTAAATGATGTAATTGATTACTTGAGTTATGAAATGAAACTTATTGTTTATTTATTACAACTTTAGCAAACCATGAGCTTATGAACAGTCTACATGTCCCGCCCCGACGTTTCCGTCGTCGGTTGGGGTGTGACACTTAGATTCCTAACGAACTTTGACAATAGGAATACGACTTCGCTTGAGCTGTTTGGTTTCACGATCCATGATTTCCACTGGTCTCTCAACGAAGTGCATCGTTTCGTCAATGTGCACATCGTCAAGGGGTATGTGAAGATTTTCGTTAGCAAGGCATTTCTTCAGATTAGACACATGAAATGTAGGATGCACATTCCCAAGTAATGGAGGTAACTCGAGTTTGTAAGCCACTTTCCCAATCCTTTCAAGGATCTTGAATGGACCCACATAGCGAGGTGATAATTTGCCTTTCTTTCCAAAATGGATCACACCCTTCCACGGAGACACCTTTAGAAGAACAAGGTCACCGACTTGGAATTCCAAGGGTTTTCGTTGTTTGTCGGCATAACTCTTTTGCCGACTTCTCGCTACTCGAATGTTGTCACGGATTTGGATAATCTTGTCGGATGTTTCTTGAATTAGCTCAGGACCGGTGATTTGTGCTTCACCAATCTCGTTCCAACAGATAGGAGAACGACACTTGCGACCATAGAGAGCTTCAATTGGAGCCATGTTGATACTCGTGTGGTAGCTATTATTGTAAGAGAACTCGATTAGGGATAGATGTGAATCCCAATTGCCACCAAAATCAATTACACAAGCTCTAAGCATATCTTCCAGAGTTTGGATTGTTCACTCGGTCTAACCATCAGTTTGAGGATGGTAGGCCATGCTCAAATCCAATCGTGTACCAAGCGCAGTTTGGAGAGATTGCCAAAAGCGGGAGGTGAACCGAGCATCTCTATCGGAGATTATGTTTAAGGGAACACCGTGACGGCTCACAATTTCATCAATGTAAATTCGGGCTAGTTTCTCAACCCGATAGTCTTCACGGATAGGCAAGAAATGAGCAGATTTGGTGAGACGATCGATGATTACCCAAATGCTATCATAACCACTTGAGGTGCGAGGAAGTTTGGTAATGAAATCCATAGCTAAGTTCTCCCATTTCCACATGGGAATTTCTGGTTGTTCATGCAAACCGGAAGGACGTTGGTGTTCGGCTTTGACTTTGGAGCAAGTTAGACATTTGGCAACATAGAGAGCAATGTCTTTCTTCATACCGGGCCACCAATATTGTTGGCGAAGATCTTGGCACATTTTATCCGCACCAGGATGAATAGAATAACGAGTCTTGTGAGCCTCGTTCATGAGAAATGTACGGAGATCATCGTGATCGGGAACCCAAATACGGTTCAAGTAATAAAGTAAGCCATTGGGTTTTGATTCAAGTTGAAGTTCAACACCACATGACATTTCCTCATACATGATACCCTCGGTGACTGAGATGTGTTGAGCTTCTAAGATGCGGTTTTGAATGTCGGTTTGAATTCGAACACATTGACGCATGACATGGTCCTTTCGACTCAAAGCGTCGGCTACAACATTCGCTTTGCCGGGATGGTAACGAATCTCGCAGTCATAGTCGTTAAGGAGTTCAACCCAACGTCGTTGCCTCATATTGAGTTCTTTTTGGTTGAAAATGTGTTGAAGACTTTTGTGGTCGGTGAACACCACACATTTTGTACCATAGTGGTAATGTCTCCAAATCTTCAATGCGAATACGACCGCACCCAACTCGAGGTCGTGCGTCGTATAATTCTTCTCATGAATCTTAAGTTGCCTTGATGCATAAGCGATTAATTTGCCTCGTTGCATGAGGACACAACCGAGACCTTGATTTGAAGCATCACAGTAGACAACTAGATCATCATTCCCATCAGGGAGAGTCAAAATAGGATCATTGCACAACTTTTGCTTGAGAGTTTGGAAAGCTTCTTCTTGTTTTGGTCCCCATTCATAGGTTTTTCCCTTGTGGGTCAAAGCGGTAAGAGGAACAGCAATTTTGGATAAATTTGAGATAAAACGACGATAATATCCCGCAAGACCAAGAAATGAACGAACTTCGGTGGGGGTCTTCGGGGCATTCCAATTCTTAACCGCTTCGATCTTAGCAGGGTCGACATGAATTCCCTTTTCGTTAACGATATGACCAAGAAATTGAACTTCCTTTAACCAAAATTCACATTTGGAGAATTTGGCATATAGTTGTTCCTTCCTCAAGATGTCCAAAACCAGTCTAAGGTGTTGCTCATGGTCGGCTTTAGTCTTGGAGTAGATTAAGATATCGTCAATGAAGACGATCACAAATTTATCAAGGTACGGTTTGCACACATGATTCATGAGGTCCATGAAGACTGCGGGTGCATTGGTTAGCCCAAAAGGCATGACCATGAACTCGTAGTGTCCATACCTTGTTTGGAAGGCAGTCTTTGGAATATCATCCTCTTGCACACGGAGTTGGTGATAACCAGATCGAAGATCAATATTTGAGAAGTAGGTCGAAACTTGAAGTTGATCAAAGAGGTCATCAATTCTAGGCAAAGGGTAACGGTTCTTGATGGTAAGCTTATTGAGTTCGCGGTAGTCAATACACATGCGGAATGATCCATCTTTCTTTTTGATGAATAAGACGGGTGCACCCCACGGTGAATGACTTGGACGAATGAATCCCTTGTCGTAGAGCTCTTGGAGTTGACTTGCAAGTTCTTGTATTTCAGAAGGTGCCTGACGGTAAGGAGCTCTAGCCATGGGTTTAGCTCCGGCCACAAGGTCAATGCGAAATTCTACTTGTCGAACGGGTGGAAGACAGGATAGATCTTCGGGAAATACTTCGGGAAAATCCCGAATGATGGGAATGTCTTGGATACTCTTCTTCTTGACATCCCTTTGAACAACATGGGCTAAGAAAGCTACGTACTTCTTTCGTAAGTACTTTTGGGCAGTAGTGCATGACATTAACTTGAGTCCTTTGCAAGGCTTTTCACCAAAGACTTTTAACGTTTCTCCCGATGGTAGAGGTATTCGGATGCACTTCTCGAAACAGATGACTTCGGCATGATGATTTGATAGCCAATCCATGCCTATGATGATATCAAAACTTCCTAGTGGCATTGGTACAAGATTGATTGGGAATGTATGTTCATTAAGTTCTAGAGAGCATTCATAGATAACGGACTCAATTATAAGTGAATCACCATTTGCTACTTCGACGGTGAAGGTTTTCTCTAATTGGGATCGTGTCTTTGCAAGTAAGGGTTCAAAACTAAGTGACACAAAACTTTTGTCGGCACCGATATCAAATAAAATGGAGGCATATTGACTATTGACAAGGAACGTACCGTTGACCACATCATTGTTGGCTTGAGCCTCATTGGCGTTTATGTTGAAAGCACGCCCACGAGCTCCGCCTTGTCTAGCATTGACTAACCTTGGGCATTGATCATGGAAATGATTTGGGTCGCCACATTCATAACAAGCACGCCCATTCACAACAGCGGGAACACCTTGATTTTCCACTTGCGGGTTGGTTCGGTTTGGTGGGTTGACTTGGCCCGCAAGAGCTTTGGCCCTACACACATTGACCGTATGACCATATTTCCCACAATAAGTGCAAAGGCGACATGGGGTGTTTTGAGGATGATGATAGTTGCATGTGGCACAGAGTGGGTAGATCCCAACATATGGCTTTTTGGCTGGTGCTTGAACCAGCAAGAGTGACCATAGCATAGTTTCTAGCCTTTCTTTTCTTATTATGTCGGGAGGGTTCAGTTGTGGCTTCTTTGTTTTGGGTGGAAGAAGTTGCAGTGTCGGAGACTTTCTTTGTGCCCTTTTTAGTAAGAGTCCCCGCCTTCACATGGTTATCGGTTAAGGTAGCGGATAAACGGATAGCATCTTCAAGTGTTGCGGGATTTCTCCCTAGGACAGTATCTTGAATTTGCCTAGGTAATACACCAATATATTTTTCAATGCAGCGGGATAAAGGTGTGATCATGTGGGGCACGAGGAGACTCAACTCATGGAACCGAGTTGTATATGCCAAGTTTTTCACCACTATCTTGAGCAAGATCCCAAAATTCGTCTTCGAGTTTCTTTACTTCATTTCGAGGACAGAATTCTTCATTCATTAGCCTTTTAACCTCATCCCAAGGTAAGGCCATTGCTACATCCACACCTTTATTCCTCTTTTCCCCATTCCACCACGTGAACGCCCGTTTTTGTAAGACACTTGTGGCATGTCGAACACGAAGATTGTCGGGGCAGTCACTATTGAGAAAGGTATTCTCAATACTTTCGAACCATTGAAGAAGTCCCGTAGCTCCTTCAGTGCCATAAAACTTGAGGGGATTACATGAGTTGAAATGCTTGAAGGTGCATTGAGATGGGTTGGCACCACCATTTCCACCATTACCACCATTTGCCCCATGGTTACCATTGGTGGCACCATTAGCTTGAGTGAGTTGAGTTACGAGTTGTGCAAGGATGGTAGCGATGTCGGTGTTGGTGTTGGCCACGGGAGCACGATGGGGAGGCATTCTACAGATTTTCACAAGACAAGAAAAGATGTAAGAACTTATGAATGTTGTTTGAGTTTAAAAGAATAAGATAACAAATAAAATAGTAATTCATAGTTGGGATTGTACTCAATTAGTGATATAATCACTTGAATACTATGACACATTAAGGTTAATTAAACTCATATAATTTTCAAAGTGAGAAGCTGATGGCTTCTATTTATAGTTGCCTGATAAGACCCGTAGCGGACCGTTAGACTGGAAGGTAGCGGTCCGCTACCGCCCAATGGGACGCGTCAGCCCTAAACGTCACATCCTGATTGGACCACACCTTAATTGGCGGCTGGCGGACCGTTACGGAGGGCGTGGCGGTCCGCCACGGTGACACGCGTCAGATTCTCCGGCTGAGTCACCGGACACGTGGCATCACGAGTGATTGCGGCTAGATTGCTGCTAGCGGACCGTTACTGATATGGTGGCGGTCTGCCACCCAACCCTTCAGCCTTAGCGGACCGTTAAGAAGAATGGTAGCAGTCCGCTATCAGACCGATTTCAAAAATTTTCATTTTCAACCTTTTCATTTTGGGGACTTGGCAAATTTCAACCCCTAGGGTTCAAAGTTGGCAAATTAGGACCTCGAAATTGGCCTGGTGTTACATTTCCTACTTGATCACTTATACGACCCATTTATAATTAGTAATCCATTGATCACCAATTGACACCCAACACACCTTTGTGATCCAAATGACCCGTTTGACTTATAATAGTAAAACTTTCAATTCACCATCTATGTTCACCATAAGCTTATGCCCACTAACTTAAACTTGACTTATAATTCTTTATATAAAACAAGTAAAGCTTGTAAATCACTCAAGTTTTCTACTAAACATTTTGGTTTAGGCATTTAATCAAACACCTTATGGGTATAAACTTTAAATCACCATTTACCATCCAATTTTGGGGATTTCACCAAATGTTGTATCTATTAACACCATAGACACCTACCAACCTTTAATTTAACAATTTAACATCCCCCAAATCAAAACCCTCAACTTACAACTCAAGAACCCTAACTTCTCATAATTGAAATTAGATGATTCTAGGATGTTAAGCACACTCCAACACCCTTAGACAAGCTAGATAACAAGTTATCTATCATCAATTTCACTCAATTCAGCCCCAAACTCGATTTATACCAAAACCCACCAAGAACACTATTGAAGAAGATTCAAGGATGGAAGAATGCTTACAATTGATGTTTGGAAGAAGTGGATTGCATCAAAACCCACTGATTTCACATGCATAATCCTAATTTCAGATTTTGGTCTTCCCCTTCTTGTTCTCCTGATGACCCACACCAAAACACACACATATGTGTGTTTTGCATGACACCACTCCTTAAACACAAATTAGGTTTGTGTAAATTACATAACAGCCCTTACACTTCTAATTTTGACTCCCTCTTCCATAACTAGTGAATTGTATTAGTTAGAACAAACCCTCCATATAACTTTAATCCAATTTCACCCCTCGTACAAATATTAAGGCAATTAATATAAAATTTGGATTTTTTATTCGTTACAAATCATGAGAGAATTCCACGTCATCAGACGCGTGTCTGATGACTCAGCGCTATGGCGAACCGCTAAGCCCTTGGCTAACAGTCCACTAGCCGCAATACGGACCCGGACAACGAGCAACTGACGCGTGTTCAATGACTCGCTTAACCTAGTTAGGTGGTGGACCACCACCAACATGGTTAATGGTCCGCTACGTGGTGTGCAAGGACCCTATCAGAAATTGAGGCGGTGGCGAACCGCCACCACCCTGGTTAGCGGTCCGCTAGGGGTCCGATTATGGCCTAAAAATAGAAAGCATGACTTCAGTGTTTAGGCATTAGTTTCTCAACACAAAACACACACAAATACTTTTGGAGATCCCGGTTCCAAGACCCGGTTTGATTTAGAAAGTCCGGTTTCTAGCCTAAAGCCTTCAAATTGCCGTAGATAGTTCTGAGGTAAGTAATACCTGACCCTTGTAAGATTTGTTATATACCACTAAGTTTATTATACGTTTTAATTAAGAAATGTCGATATTATTAGGTTATTGTTCGAGGTTATTATTTTAGTTAAATTACGTCGAGGTGCTGTCTAGGTGAGTTCCTCTGAATTAAAATGTGTATTTGATCACACAGTTGTTATTTGAAATAGTCTGATAAGTAATTCCCTATTCCAAGTACATATAATGCGTAGTAAGTACTTTCTACGTTTCAAGAGTGGATGGGACTTACGGGTGGAACGATTATCTCATTTTATTGGTGTGGAAGGACCAGTAAGATGGGACAGTTGTTTCATTTTATACTAGTGAAAGGTAGGCCAGTGGCGGGAACGGTTGCCCAATTATATATATAACAAAAGCTCATTAGTTTGTTTCAACTAGCGGGTGGGACGTGGGATTGCTGATGATCGAATAACAACCATGTAGTAAAGATTCATGAACTCACCAACTTATGTTGACCCTATTCCAAGTATATATAATGAGTAGTAAGTACTTTCTACGTTCCGAGAGTGGATGGGACATACGGGTGGAACGATTATCTCATTTTACTTGTGTGGAAGGACCAGTAAGATGGGATAGTTGTTTCATTTTATACTGGTGAAAGGTAGGCCAGTGGAGGGAACTGTTGAGTAGTTATATATATAACAAAAGCTCCCTAGTTTGTTTAAACTAGTGGGTGGAATGTGGGATTGCTAATGATCTCACCAACTTATGTTGACCCACTTATGTGGTAAAGAATCATGAACTCACCAACGTATGTTGACCTAGTTACTTTTAATATTTTTAAGAGTAAATTTCGTTTTGAGTCCCTGTGGTTTGCTCAAAAAATCGTTTTGAGTCCAATAGTTTCAATTGGATTTTTTGAGTCCTTGTGGTTTGTCAATTGTCCCAATCAACTCCCCCTCTCTAATGGCATCCAATTTTTCAGGTAAGTTTTTTTGAAAAGATGAAAATACCCCTAAAACAAAATAAAACCCTACCCCACCCCATCCCCTTTCTTCTTTGCCTGCAAACGTAAACCCCCACCCAGACATTTCTAATTTTTTCGATGGTGGTGCTGGCGGTCTTTGATGGTGGTGGTGTGGAGGCAAGATCCGACAGTCGCGATGGTGTGGAGGCCAGATGATGACCAGATGAAGACCACCCAACCCAAACCCTAAATCCATCGCAGACCCAACCCAACCCTAAATCTATCGCAGACTAGATGATGACCAGATGAAGACCACCTACATTAACCCTAGACTAGGTAAGGCGGTGGTAGTGGTGGGTTATTCAAGCAGGAAAGCGGCGACACTAGTGAGGACAACATAGACGTGGTGTTGCGCATTAGTGGTAGGTCGGCTCCTTGTGTCTTGAGTTCTAGTGCTGAATCCCCTTTCTCTTTTCTGAGTTCATCTTTGGATGTTGGCTGCAATGCACGAGAAGATTTCTTGTGTAGAAAAGCTTATTGAAGTTGGGGGCTAATGTATGTTAATTTCCCCTTTTGATCAACGATGAATTTGATAGAAATCAATTGTCTAAAGTAGAAATGAATAATGATATTGTTCAAATTTTGTAGATTTTGATGTTTGATTCACTAAATAGAAGAGCATGCCTGCACTATAATGCTTAATATGGCCACTCTGATTGTCTCAAGACTGTTCTTTCATATGCAAGAAACTCCCACGTTGCGGTTTCTTGGTGGATCTCAGCCGGTGGATACGGGTACTAATTATTTCAATTAGTTGTTATGTAGTTTATAACGTTTTTAAATCTTTTCTTTCTTGTTTGCAAAATTAATCTCATTTTGCAGTCATCTTGGTAGCATTCCACTTCATTTGGCTGCAAGAGGGGGTTCACTAGATTGCATCCAAGAATTATTAGCATGGGGTGCTGATCGACTTCATTGAGATGCATCAGGGTAAGATCTTTAATAACGATTCAATAATAATGTTATGTATGGTCTAATTTATCTAAATAAATACAGGAGGATTCCGTATACGGTTGCTTTAAAACATAAAAACGGAGCTTGTGTAACTTTATTAAACCCTTCATCCGCAGAGCTATTAGTGTGGCCATCAACACAAGTTCAGGGGCGGTGGTGCTTTGAAGACGGCGAGGAGAAGAAGGAGGGTGGCAGTGGTTGGTTTGATTTAGCCGGAGATTGCAGCCACGATTTGCTGGAGGTGTTAATTCTCCTAAGATTTGATATGTACTTCCTGAATGTCTTGAACTTGTTCGAGTTTCTAAATCTGTTTCATTTGTAAGCTGGAATTCATATCCAGGTGGAGCGTATTTTTGAACATAGAAGGGACCTTTTCCTTTTCCAGTCATCTGAATAAAACAAAACACTTTTATTTATACTTTATATTTTACATAATAAATCGCCCTATTTATTATATTTAGTAGACTAGGGTGGTTATCGTTCCAGAGTAGTACCTCCAACTAAATTGTTCCTAGGAAAGAATGACGGGTCTGTGAGAGATTTATACACAATTCTTTCCTTAGACAGAACATTTAGTTTTCCAGATAACTACATACCGGTCGGATGGTTACCCTTACGTCTAGTTAATTTATTCTTTTTTATCTTTTCTTTTCTTTTCTTTTTCTTCCTCTAGTTGACGAACCCTTTCCTTGAGCTGCCTTGATTCTTTCTTGACTTCATCAGTTTCTCTTAAGGCACGATCAAGGAAGTCTATGGGTGTTCCAAGATGAGATGACGAATAATTATACTGAGGAGGTGGTTCACGAATACCAAATAATATGTCGTTAAACACATTACGGTATGGATCACTAGGACCATCAGCTGGTTCTTCAATATACTCCTCTAACATTGTTGGAAGAGTATAAGGATTTGAAGTACCTTCAGGATATATATATGGATCTTTCATTTCCATTTTATTAGGTTCCTCTGCTTTCGGTACTTCCTTGTAGACTTCCTTCATTTCTTCTGCAGACACATGCACATGCTCGGTCGGAGTTTGTACACGCATTCTTGGTTTAGTAGACCAAATGGGTCCAACTTCATTTATATCTACTTGGTTTACTAAAGGTGGAGTATCAGTTCTCCAGTTCTCAAAATCCGAAGTAGCTTCCATCCGGGATGAGCTAGATTGATTTTGATGATAGGATTCATTGTCAGAGACAATGATAGAATCAGAAAGGGATTCACTAGTATTAGGAATGATTAAAGGAGTTTCCATAGATCTAGTAGGATGATAACGTTCTTCTTCAGATCGTCCAAAGATATAAGTATAGTAACTATTTCTAGACATCTGTATAGTTATCACTTAATTATTATAGAGGTCTACCTACTTTTCTTAACAGGCAGTCTATACTTGTTTAAGCTTAGATACCTTATCTGAGTATCTTAATTTGCTAAACCAAATAATATCATAATCAAGTTACAGCTTAGATACTAATTTCCAGTATCTAATATGCGGAAACAATGGCTCTGATACCAAACTGTTACACCCCGGGTTTAACCCACCCGGGCGCGCGACCAACGATTGGTACCTGTTTCTTATTTTATCTCATTAGAGATTTATAAACACAGCGGAATAATTTATAACTCAGGATCTTTTGAAAAGACGGGGAATCTCCCGTTTCATTTTATTATAACAGGGATAAACCCTGATATTGTATACAAACGTTTACTTTACAAAACCAAGGTTTTATATGAGTCATTTCTTTCAACTACTGTCTAGGGTGGACATTCCCTTTTTTTCATGTAATCTTTTCTTTATCATCACATGGCTAATCAATTCACCCTTGGTTACGTGTAAAAACGTTTAAAAATATTTTATCAGTATAAACTGGTGAATACAAGTATATTGGAATCATAATCTGACAAGCGTGAATAAATAGAACAATTTGTCCGTAGTTTCTGGTTAATTTACATAGTTAACGGACTAACCACCAGCCACACCAGGGACCTTGGATATATTTTTACGTCTATTCAATATTCTGCCTCTCGCTTCAAGCGACAGGTCTTTCACAACAACCAAGGGTTCAACCCCTAGCCTTGTTACAGCGTCTCATCGGTAAGCCCTTGGCTAACGCTCCACTACCCGCAATACGGACCCGGACATTGTGCAACTGACGCGTGTACAATGACTCGCTTAACCTAGTTGGGTGGCGGACTGCCACCAACATGGTTAACGGTCCGCTACGTGGTGCGCAAGGACCCTATCCGAAATTGAGGCGGTGGCGGACCACCACGACCCTGGTTAGCGGTCCGCTATGGGTCCGATTATGGCCTATAAATAGAAAGAACGACTTCAGTGTTTAGGCATCAGTTTCTCAACACAAAACACACAAAAATACTTTTGGAGATCCCGGTTCCAAGCCCCGGTTCGCTTTGGAAAGTCTGATTTCTAGCCTTACGCCTTCAAATTGCTTTAGATAGTTTTGAGGTAAGTAATACCCGACCCTTGTAAGATTTGTTATATACCACTAAACTTATTATACGTTTTAATTAAGAATTGTCGATATTATTAGGATATTGTTTGAGATTATTATTTTAGTTAAATATACGTCGAGGTGCTGTCTAGGTGAGTTCCTCTGAATTGAAATGTGTATTTGATTACACAGTTGTTATTTAAAATAGTCTGATAAGTAAATCCCTATTCCAAGTACATATAATGCGTAGTAAGTACTTTCTACATTTTGAGAGTGGATGGGACTTACAAGTGGAACGATTATCTCATTTTATTGGGGTGGAAGGACCGGTAAGATGGGACAGTTGTTTCATTTTATACTGGTGAAAGATAGGCAAGTGGCGGGAACGGTTGACCAGTTATATATATAAGAAAAGCTCACTTGTTTGTTTAAACTAGTGGGTGGGTCGTGGGATTGCTGATGATCGAATAACAACCATGTGGTAAAGATTCATGAACTCACCAACTTATGTTGACCCAGTTACTTGTAATACTTTTAAAGGTTATTACAGGTGGATCTTTAGATGGCATTCTAGCTAGACAGACGTGTACAAGTGTCGTCTGATTGGTCAGGTGGTTGTGATGAAGGAATGCTTGCTAGAGCTATAAGTCCTGGGGTGTTTGAGTTCCATGACTGGAATTGATGAGTATGATTAGTTAATCTGGTTTGTAATAGATGTTTGGTTATGATGTAAAACACTTTAATAAAAGAGGTTGATGGTTTAGCTGCCGTTGTGTGTTCTGTACCGTGCGTCAGTGCTTGGGACTTGGGTGTGACATGAACTCCTTCAGATCTGATCATCAAATGCCCGGAAATCTGAACTCTTTCAGTTCCACCCGCGAATCACCTGCAAATATGAACTCTTTCGGATCCACTTGCAAAACACCCGCAAAACTGAAAACAACCATAACTGGAACAAGACTGGTAACGGTAAATCAGGAAAACGGCGGCGTATGGGCGACGGCTTTGGGAGCAGCGGTCAAGGCTGCATTGGCTGGCGGAGGTGGCGACATCTTCGGCGGTGGTCGGCGATGCGACGGTGGCAGATGTGGCGACCGGTCGGCGACGGTACCTTGGACAGCCCGACGTAATGGGAAGGGGGATTTAGGGTTGGCAACTCTTTTGTAAACTCTTAGGTTAATTGTTCTCTAATCACCTCCTCAAGGCCCCTATTTATAAGCCACTAACTTGATCACCAAGTTAGGGTTTAGGGTATAATTAATTACAAACTAGTCCGTGTAATTATCCTATAATTACATTTATGGATCTCACTATTTTAATTGTTAATTAACTAATTATTACTTAACTAATATCCAATATAATTATAATTACAATTAAAATAACATTGTAATTAATAAATATGTTTCAAACATATTTTCACCAGATTATTATTAATCTCATTAATAATAACAGTAATTATTTCACAAATAACTATCACATCCAACCGTTACCGTTCATTCGCCTTGATAACTATTTCACAATTAATTATCTTGCCTCCTTATATATTCGTGTAACAGACTATATTAATATTTAATATATCCATTGATTGTAATTGTTGGCCAAAGTGTAACCCTTTGAATCTTACCTCGTTAACAATACTATCAAATGTCGTCATTTGAGCATACAAGTCCAACATGGGTATGTTTTGAGCTTTGTTTTGTCCTGCAAGTGGTTTACTACCTTATTTTAGCAAAATCTCCCTTTATAATTTTTCATGACATTAAATCAATTAAAAGAAAAAGAAATACAAAAACAAAAATAAAATAAAAGGTCAACCGTTTAGCATTTTAAATTTTTGATAAACGAAAAGGTTTTATTTTCATAAAGCATTTGATATAAAATACCATCGAGTCAACTATATTTTTTTGTGATAAGCGTGAGTTTGGTGAGCTAAACGAATGAATTGCATGCTTAACTTTATACTTAGACCAATTCCTTCAGTTTCCGTGAGTTTATTTTTGAGCCTTAACAGCTGATTTGAGGTAAGAAACTATCTCTAATATGAGTTTTTTTAGAAAAAGGGTTTTTAGGGTTTATGGGGTTTTATCTCAAAAAGATTGGATTTTTATGCATGAGAAACGATTTAAAGCTCAGATCTAGCTTCATGGAGGTTAGATAAACGTTTTGAACAAAAAAAGTTAAGGTTTTAGATAAAAAATCAGACCTGCAAATGCTCAATTTTCTTGAGCCGACTCTCGAGAGTCGAAAACCTACATGTGGCAACTCTCAGCGAGGAAGAAAAAGATAGTCGGCTGTCAGAGAGTCGACTGTCGGAGAGTCAGCCCTCCTAAATCATGAACGCAAGTTCAGGTTACACTCAGAGTGCCTGATCGACACTCTGTTTGGCGGGTCGACAATATCGGGCGACAATCTATTTGTCTGGTCGACACTATCGGGTGACACTAGAAAGTGTCAGCCGACACTAGCAAAGTTTAACCAATGTCATGTATTGTATTCGTACAGATCACGTAACACTCGTACAGCCTAAAGCTTTTTAGTTTCCGCAGCAGATCGTAAACCAGGTTAGTTCTAATCCCCTTTTTGCCTGCTTTAGGGGTGGTGTGCATACTTAGTGTAAAGTTTTTATTATATTTTATATATTAATAAACAAAGTAAAAGCTATGTTTTAGTGTAAAGTTTAAAAGAGGCAAAAGTACATTTGAGTAAAGTATACCTGTATTATTGGCAAGCGTTTACCATATTTTATATACATAAATAAAGGCATAATATACGTATTAGCATTTCTAAGTAAAGCAAGATATATCTTTATGGCAAGCGTTTACTATATTTTCTATACATAAACAAAGGCGGGATATATGTGTTAAGCTATAGTTCAGTAAAGGTAAAGGTATTTATGGCAAGCGTTTACTATATTTTCTTATACATAAACAAAGGCATAATACATATTAAAGTTTTGATCAAGTAAAGTAAAGTTATGTAAAGAAAGTAAAGAGATTTTCTACGAAAATGTGTACCAACTGTAAAGGTCCTTGAGACAGATGCTACTTGTACAAGATGTTAGATATGGGTTAAGCCCATTAGTAAGAACCTTTAGGTTCACTAACGGTTGTACAACTGGGATGAGTGACGGCGGTTGCTCGGGAGGTCCACGCAACCTCCCCTTAGCGTTAAGCGGTATTGTCGGTTCATTGCCGTTGGCCATGGGGGCTGTCACACCCCCAATTTCCACTAACGGAGTTTTACCGTTTGGAAGGTGACACACCAGGATCTCAGTCATTAGTTACATCAAACGACACTATATGGGACTTGAAATGTCAAAACATAAAAGTTCAGAGTTAATGCGGAAGCGTAAACGTTAATATGAAATCAAAAGTAATTACACGCAACAAGCGTCGATTAATGTAATTAAATAAACTGTTTAAAGTATTTGAAATGAATGATATGACAGTAGGACTCCATGCATGTCCTAAGTGCGCAACCTGTGCCAAAGCGACCTGAGAAACATGTAAGAAAAAGTGTCAACACGAGGTTGGTGAGTTCACAGGTTTCAAGTTTACAATAAGAGTATGTTTGCCAGATTATGTACTTTCAATATGCATATCTATAGGTAGCTAACCTATGTTCATGTTTTACTAAAGCGCTCGCAACCGAAGCTGACTGTGTTTGTATGCCTCCTGCCAGGTCTATCAACTCTGGCACATGTGAGTAGGCTAACATTTCACCCGTTCGATATCCAATCGAGTTAGCGCGACTAACGCGGGTGGGATTTGTCAAACCCAGTAGTACTACTAAACATTACCTCGCTAAGATCCATATTAACGGTTCGAAATAATATGAGGACTTTCTGTGATAGCATGTTACGCCTAGTCTCAACAGTGATATCATATAAAGTACCATAATCAAATAGTTGCGTCATGTTTTCTCCCCTGGCGGGAAAAACAATATTTGCTTGCGTACCTGTTTCTCCCCCACGGGGAAAACAAATAAAAGTATGATAATAGGTGTTTCATGTTTGTTTCTTCCTCAACAGGAAAACAAGTAAAATACGTTTGTGTGTAAGCATGCTTCTCCCCCAATAGTAAAACAGGTAAAAAGGGGCCGTGAAACTCATCTGAGTTGCGTAGTAGGTAGTATCACACAAGTATAAGTTGGAACCACGTGTGTAAGTCTCAAACGACTTACGAATGCCCTAAAATTATAAACACATAAATTAGGGATAAAAATGGGAATTGTGACAACGACACGGAATGAGAAGCGTCCTAAAGAAACGCTCTAGTAACCGAGAGTAGACGAACATGTCCACGGGAATAGGAATTCTTTAATTAGTAATTAGATTATATATACGTTACGCGACGAATGACAACAATAATAATAAATATATTCGAGCGTTTTGTCATTTACAAACATTAAGAAAATAATATATTTTAATATATTATTTTTAGTTTTGAAAGGATATTCTAATTACTCATTCGTGGTACAAAATAATAAATATATTATTTTTATGAACGCGATAAATGCGAGTAAATAATATAATTATATATATTATTATTTGGTTTCAAATGTTATTCGATGTTACAAAACGATGCGAAATAATATAAATCTATATATTATTTAATAATACGAGTCACGGGTTGAAAATAATATAAACATATTATTTTATACAACTTTATGGTAAATATATTATTTTTAAAAGTGGGGAAATAATATAAAAATAAGTTAATAATTCAAACCCGAGCCTACGGGTTGTTTTCAAGGCTTAAACATATTAATATATTATTAAGATAATATAAGAATTATTTTTAAATAAAAATAATGTCTCAAAAATGGTCAGAAAAAAATAAAACCGTGGGTGAGGTTCGAACCCGGGTCTCACCCACACCAACACCAACACCAAGCTCTAACCATTCCACCCGCTAGGGTAATCGCAAGGATACCCGGTTCTGAATTGCTTTAACACGAACACTCCCCGTGTTCTTCCCCCTTTACGCGATCTGAAGCAAAAATCCAGCCAAATTCTCACGATTTCGATAATATTATGAATCAGTTGTATGGAAGTTTTGTTAGTAGATCGATTTTGAATCTGTGGGTTCATTTAATTGCAAAAATAAATAGTTTTGGATTGTTAAATTCCAGAAAAACTAGTCGGAACCCTAGTTTAAGACCATGGGATCGATTAGGTTAATTCTTGTGATAAACGTTTCTGGATTCATAGGGCTTTCGGTGATTAGGACACTGCGAAACTATATATATGATTTAATTTGATTGAAACCGAGTGTAGGATAGGGTTCGATTAGTTCACTTAGACGATGAACCCTAGAATTGGATCGCGATGAATTCGATGTTATAAGCCCGCATTATCATAGGGCTATTGCTTCGAGGATGAATACGAAACTGTGGGTGTGAATGGTTACCTTACTTGGTGTCGAAATGACAGAGATCGATTAGACCACCGTCGTGGGTTTGACGGGTTAGCTCCCGGTGTCTGCTGTTGTGACTCCGACGAATTTGGTGTGTGCAAACGTTTGCTAATGGTTCGTTTGAGGTTTGCAAATGCTACATTGCAAGAATGGTAATCGAATCAAGCGAGTTTGATAGGGATCGACGAGGGGTCGACGGTTTCGGTAAAGGAAGTTAATTTGCAATAATTAACAATGATAAATGGTTAATAACGTCACAATAATGGTCGGAACTATCAATGTTAGGCGTTACCGATTCTGAATGCGAACAATTTCGTGGTTAGAGCCACGGATTTTGATCAAGAACAAGACGGCTTTGACTTTTAAAAGTCAACATGAACAAATAAGGTAGATTTTGACTTTGCATGGTCAAAGGGGTGGAGTTTTGACTAATTACACACTTAGTCCTTGTAGTTCTCACACCATAGTTTGAGTTATGACAGAAATAGTCCCCTAAGGTTTGTAACTTGGTTAACTAGGTTAAGATTTTGGTTTAGTTTGACTATTAAAAGTCAACAGAATTGGATTTTGACTTTTCAAAAGTCAACAGAATAGTTTAGGGTTATGACCTAACTAGTCCCTGGAGTTTAAGTTTGAGATATTGGCATAAATAGTCCCTGAAGTTTGAATAATGTTAATTTCAGTTAACTTTAACTGGATTTTACTAACGGAGTTAACTGGAAAAGTCCGGATTGTCACATCATCCCCAAGTTGAAAGAATTTTCGTCCCGAAAATTAAATAACACAAAAAAATTTTTTTTGAGGGTGTCACATCATCCCCAAGTTGAAAGAATTTTCGTCCCGAAAATTAAAATAGTACCTTAAGAGTTTGTTGTGGATTGCTTGAACAGATGAGGATACTTGTGCATCATCTGATCCTCGCGTTCCCACGTGAACTCCGGTCCATGCTTCGAGTCTCAACGAACTCTGACAATAGGGATTTTGCTACGCTTCAGCGTTTTGATTTCCCTGTCCATGATCTCTACCGGTTCTTCGACAAACCGTAGCTGATCATCAATATGCAGTTCCTCAAGAGGAACCGTGAGAGATTCGTCTGCCAGACATTTCTTCAAGTTTGAGATATGGAAGACGTCGTGTACACCACTAAGTCCTTCCGGCAGGTCCAGTTGATACGCGATTGGGCCAATTCTCTTTACTATATTGAAAGGTCCAACATAACGAGGGTTCAACTTTCCTCGCTTTCTAAAGCGAATGACACCTTTCCAAGGTGAGACTTTAAGCAAGACCATGTCACCGACTTGAAATTCCAACGGTTTACGACGTTTGTCGGCATAGCTCTTTTGACGATCTCTAGTTGCCGCCATACGGTTTCGGATTTGAATGATCTTCTCAGAAGTTTCGAATACGAGCTCGGGACCTGTAAGCTGGCTATCCCCAACTTCGGCCCAACAGATAGGAGATCGGCATTTATGTCCGTACAATGCCTCAATGGTGCTGCTTGGATGCTAGTGTGATTACTGTTGTTGTAAGAGAACTCCACTAAAGGTAAGTGAGACTCCCAAGTGTTACCAAAATCGATCACACAAGCTCGTAGCATGTCTTCAAGGGTTTGGATGGTACGTTCCGTTTGTCCATCGGTTTGCGGATGATAAGCTGTACTCATGTCTAGGCGAGTGCCTAGGGCTTTGTGTAGAGATAGCCAGAAACGGGAGGTGAATCGAGCATCTCGATCCGAGATGATAGAGATTGGCACTCCGTGCCGAGAGACTACTTCTTTCAAGTAAATACGAGTGAGTTTTTCCACCTTGTCGGTTTCTTTGATTGCGAGAAAGTGTGCAGATTTAGTCAAACGATCAACAATTACCCAAATTGTGTCACATCCACTAGGAGTTCGGGGTAATTTGGTGATAAAGTTCATAGAAATCTGTTCCCATTTCCACATAGGAATCTCCGGTTGCTGTAGTAAGCCAGAAGGATTTTGGTATTCCACCTTGACCTTTGAGCAGGTCAAGCACTTGCTCACATAGGTGGCTATATCAGCTTTCATCTTTGGCCACCAATATAACACCTTTCAAGTCATGGTACATCTCGTCGGAACCACGATGAATAGAGTATCGAGATTTATGAGCTTCATCCATAACCAGTTCCCTTAAGTTCACGTACACTGGAACCCACATTCGCTCTACGAAGTAGCGAATGCCGTCTGATTTAACCTCAAGTTGTTTCTCCATACCACGCGTGGATTACAACGGTAGGTTTTCCTCTTTCAGGGCTTTGAGCACTACGGATCTGATCAAGAAGTCCAAGGTGGATAGTGAGCTGTAATGCTCGAACTCGTTTGGGTTTGGTGTCCTTACGGCTTAGGGCATCGGCTATCGCATTAGCCTTACCCGGATGGTATCTGATTGCACAGTCGTAGTCGTTCAAGCGTTTGACCCAACGACGCTGTCGCATGTTCAACTCTTTCTGTTCAAAATATGTTGAAGACTCTTGTGATCGGTGTAAATAGTGCATTTGGTACCGTACAAGTAATGTCTCCAGATCTTTTGTGCAAATACCACGGCTCCCAACTCTAAGTCATGAGTCGTGTAGTTTTTCTCATGGATTTTCAGTTGACAAGAAGCGTATGCGATCACTTTCTCGCGTTGCATCAGCACATAACCAAGACCTTGAATGGATGCATCACAGTACGCCACAAAATCATATGTTCCCTCTGGTAGAGATAGGATGGGTGTACTACAGAGTTTATGTTTGGTGAGTTGGAACGCTGACTCCTGGGTGTCACCCCAGTTATAGGGTTTACCCTTTTGAGTTAGAGTAGTGAGGGGTTGTGCAATCTTGGAGAATCCTTCAATGAAGCGACGGTGATAGCCAGCCAATCCCAGAAATTGTCGCACCTCAGTTGGCGTTGTAGGTGTCGCCCAATTCTTGATTGCTTCTATTTTAGATGGGTCGACATGTATCCCTGTCTCGTTGACTACATGTCCTAAGAATTGCACTTCACGAATATAGAATTCGCACTTGGAAAGTTTGCATATAGATGCTCTTGCTTCAGAAATTCCAGAATCAAACGTAGGTGTTCCTCATGTTCATCACTATTCTTGAAATAGGTGAGGATGTCATCAAAGAATATGATGACGAACTGATCAAGGTACGGTTTACACATACGGTTCATGAGGTCCATGAATATTGCGGGTGCGCTGGTTAGTCCGAATGGCATGACCACAAACTCGTAATGGCCGTACCTAGTCTTAGAGACGTCTTCGTCTCGGACTCTCAACTGATGATGACCGGATCTGAGGTCGATCTTGGAATCGAAACTTGATCCTTGGAGTTGATCAACAGATCATCAAGACGGGGTAGGGGATAACGGTTCTTGATCGTCACTTTATTTGGCTCACGATAGTCGATGCACATGCGGAAAGTCCCGTCCTTCTTCTTGACTAATAGGACTGGAGTTTCCCCATGGCGATGAGCTAGGTCGAATGAAACCTTGATCCAACAAATCGTGCAACTGAGTGGACCATTCCTGTAATTCACTGGGTGCTAACCTATAAGGTGCCCGAGCGATCGGTGCCGCTCCGGGTGCTAGGTCGATTTGAAATTCAACTTGACAGTGCGGTGGCAGACTAGGCAATTCCTCGGGAAATACTTCCGGATAGTCACGTACGATTGGTATATCATCAATTTTCCTCTCCTCAGATGACTGCTCGGCGACGAGTGCCAAAATAGTAGTATGACCTTTTCGAAGACATTTCTGTGCTTTCATGAAGGATATGATGCCAACGACTGCACCACTCCTTTTGCCTTAGACAGAAGGGATTTCCCCTCTAAGGAGAGGAAGACCAACATTTTGTCACAACGGATGGCCTCAGGTTGGTTCTTGGATAACCAATTCATACCGACAATAAGGTCGAAACTGCCATGTGTAACTGGCAGAAGGTCAATGTCAAGTTTATGACTAACCAATACTAGCTTACAGCTGTAAGAATGTGAGTTGTTTCGATTCTCTGAGCGTCTACTATCTCAATAGTATACTTGGCTTTTAATAGAGTTGGAGCACGACGCACTAATATGGAATTTGTGAAGTCATACTGAGACTTCTAGTGAAACCCGTGCTTATAAAGCAAGTGTCAGTCAATGCATAGGCTAAGGGAATAAGTTCACATGTAAGAATGAAAAGTCTAATGAGATATAGATTCCAGTAGCATAAGATATAGGATGTATGTCTAAGTAGTTGCGTTCAACTGATGGTTGGTTAGGTTAAATCTTCGTTTCCTAATGTCATTGGATCAACATGATCATTTCGTGGAGAAAGAAATCCGTTTACAGGATTGGATATGTTGGGGTAAAATTCGAAGTTAGACTAAGGATTAGTCACAAGGTGAGGTAATAAGGTCAAATGCGATCTATTGTTGGAGTGTAAGGAATAATGTGTTAGCATAGAAAGAATTTCTCAAATTCGGTGTACATAGTTGGAATCGATAAGTTTGCTATGAGATTCTATTAGAGTTTCAATCAAGATGGTTTCTATGATCACGTTTAGATGAGTGTCTTAATTTCACTAAGACTCTTACATGAGTGAGAATAACATTGATGGATTTCATTAATGATAGTTCTATGTGTCCATAGACATCTTCAACCTGATAGTCGCGTCTATCAACTGTTGAACGAGTTCAACGATACCAACTGGTCGTTGAGTAGGCTACAAGAACTTCTACTGACAGTGGAAGTTTAAGTTTGTAGATCACTGATATGGACCATTTATCCACACACTAGGTTTCACCAGGACTTACATGCACCTCAAATTACTATTACGTGTGCACCCGTAATGATAATTTGCTTTGCATGCTCACCCTAGTTCTCCATGTCCTGTTTCATAATGTCCTTAAGTATGTATTGCTGAGTACAGAGTGTTGTCAGATATAATAAGTCATTGAGAAGCTTAGTCATCAACCATAAGTTGATTAACTAGGACTCATATTAGAATGAGTAATCAGGAATCGTTTGATCTAAGTATTCACTCGAGTTGGGACATAATATGTCACACCCTGAAATTCCACAGCGGGTTACCCGCGGGTTGTGACTGTCAAGGATCATCAGTCCCGGTCATTTCGAACAACCTCTAACTGGTTTTCGAAAAGACATTCCGTTTGAACATCATACAAAATTAAATAGTAATACAGAGTTTGAAAATGCGGAATGTAAAGTGCGGAAGCAAAAGTAATGTTGCAAAATACAGAAGCATGACAAATTAGGTTCCCATAAACCTAAGCTTCTAAATGAAAACATGTTGTGGGACTCTTGGAGTGCAATCCTAGTCCGTGTATGAATGCTTAGCGACCTGAGATAAACATGCTTAAAGTGTCAACACAGGGTTGGTGAGTTCACAGGTTTAAGTAACAGAAACAGAAATGAAAACAGTGTAACAGTACGCATGTATACTATTGATTCGATTGTTGATCAGACAATAAACATTAACTATATAAGCAACACCGAAACCGAAGCTCAACGAAGGAATGCAGAAACTAGCATTTTGCCTCTTACGTGCCCAGCACGCAATGGATTAGGTCAATTATGCACCCGTTTGACTCCCAGTCAGAGTTAGCGCGACTAACCCGGGTGGGGGTTGTTAAACCCAATAGTACTATTCATGAATCACCTCGCTTTGTGTAATAATTAACGGTTCGAATATGAGAGGACTTTATGTGCGGGAAATGCACCCACTTATATAAATTAAAGCGAAATCAAAGTAATTGTCATACGACTAAGTAAGGAAATGGTTTAGCATGTATCTCCCCCAAATGGAAAAGTAAGTAAAATGGGGCCGTGAAAACTCACCTGGAAATGCGGTGAATGAGAAATGGGAGTAACGAGAGGAATCGAGTAACTCCGGGTAACCGACCTAACCGAGCCCTAAGAATTAATAAGGCTATAAGGTCTATAAAAGTAAACATGGTTTATGTAACCACATTCATCCAAACGACTCAACGTTGAAAGGTTACATTGACGTTTTGAAAAGGTTTGACCAAAGTTGACCGAGGTTTGACCGAGGTTTGACCAACTTTGACCAAGGTTTGACCAACTTTGACCAAGTTTGACTAATGTTGACTAATGTTGACCAATGTTGACCAATGTTGACCAAGTTTGACCAATGTTGACTAATGTTGACCAATGTTGACTAATGTTGACCAATGTTGACTCATATTGAAGTCATGTATAAACAACACACAAGTAACATATAAGTTGTAAACATGTAACACATAAGCATCATACAAGTTATACATGTATAGCACAAGTAGCATATAAGTTGTACATGTGTGACACGTACGGAACATACAAGTTGTACCTAAGTAATGTATAAGTAACACCTTGTGACATAACATACATGCTTCAACTAGTTGCATAAGAAATTACATGTTATAAGTGACATAGCATTTGCACCTCTTAATGACATATTTCATACACATAATTCATGTCATCATATTAATAACCTATTAGTACCATTTCAATTCTTTTAAACAAGTAGCATAACATGTCATTGCAATTTCATAATTCTTAACATAACAAAGTTTCCATTTTTGATAATTAGGGTTTTAGTGCATCTAAGGTGTCATAGCTCAAACAAACAAGTTATACATGAATTTATACTATTAACATATTAATAACATGATTCTATGCATTTACTTTCTATTTCAATCAATTATGAAGTTTTCTCAACAAATAAAGTTTCCTTATTTAGCAAGGTTCACCAAAACATGTCATAACACAACTTCAAATTACATATTCTTTCATAAGTCATCTATTCATATGATAATGAAGCTATATAATCCATTTTAAACATTTGTAACCTACACATGCCAAATATGAACAATTAAAGTTTCCTTTTTAGGAAAGTGGTCCAAACGACCCTATCGCACATGTGTAACCTCAAATAACTCTTTTTACTACTTTAATATATATTATAGAACCATAATATCAAGTTTTTATCCAATAGACACTCATAACACAAAATATGCAAAATTAAAGTTTCCTTAAATAGTAAGTTGTCCATAACCGAGTGTAAAACAACATTTTAACCAAAAAAATTTATATTTCCTATCTATTCCACTATTATGTGTACCATTTAAACCAACAAACATATCACACATCAAGTTTTGCAAAAATGCATCCAACAAAGTTTCTATAAATAGAAACGAGCAAATAATGACCTAAACAAATATTTCGAAACATAAAATGTGCATATGTGCATCAACAACTCATTATTATGAAGTCTTTTAGTTAAAACAAGCATTATAACACTTTGAACCATCAAGACTCGTTTGGATGATGGTAGCACTACACATGGCCGAAAATGATGAAAAAGAATGGGTAGATTCTTACCAAAAGCAAGTATGATGTTAGAAATGATGTGTTCTTGTCTTGTTTCACCTTGAATCACCCTTGAATGGCCTTAGAATCACTTGAAGTGGATGAGAAAGCTTGAGAGAGATGGAGGCTAGTGATGGGGGGTGGCGGCCGAGAGTTAGAGGAGAGGGAGAGAGGGTTTCAAATTTAGGGTTAGGGTAAAATGAGGTGTGGAAGGTTTAAGGGAGTTTTAATGGTAATGGGTTTGGGCTTTCTTGCATGTCTAGGCTTTTTATTTGATTAAATGGGCTACTAATGATTTTTAATTAGTAAAAAGCTGAATTATTTGGCCCAAGAAATAAACCCATCATTTTTATAGAAATCAAATTCGTAGTTGTTGGCACATATCGCGTATTTTCTTAAAAGCGTTAAAATAAAAGTTGTTCTAAAAATTCCGGAAAAATTCACATAAACATGAAATATTAAATCACAGTATTACATGTAATTTATACACACCAAATATATGTCTAAATATTATTTCTAATATTCGTTAATGTTCGTGTGACAGGACGCGTGTGTGACCCGATAATCCGCTCGATTACCGATGCATGAAATGAAACGAATGGACTTATTAAATGAAATATGTACTTAATTACTCTATAATTAAGTATGATGCAAGTGAAATCATGTGAATTCAAGTAATAGTCGGGTGTGGATATTAACCTGAATTTGCCGGGTGTCACATAATACGAGAGTCCAATCCAGCGGATTGTAGATGAGAGCATGAAACAAACATGTACATGAAATGTGACTTCGAGACATGAAACTAATTCATGAATACAAGTTACAGGAAGCAGCAAAGTAGCCGTCCTTTCAATTGAGTCAGGATAGGGTTTGAGTATGCAATGAGCAATGCATTCTCAACTTTGTGGTCAATCTATCTTCAATAGAATATTGACCAAGACGCGAGCCCATGGCTCAGGAAAGTGATGACATCTACGTGTCAATGGATTCTGCCATAATACGTGCAACGGTATGCCTTCACTCGGCGTATTGTTACTAGTGGGTACAGTAGGGACTCGCCTCCGACGATCCCAACTCCCAAAGAGACATGTGCTAGTGCTGAGTGTCGTCCACAACATGGACCTGAGAAAGCCCACCATACCCAACAGGTGATGGTGATGTAAGTGACTCCTCCGAAGGCTCCGTCTCGCTGCCCTCGAACGGGAGTGGATGTTGTTCTGGTGATTCCCCGAGTGTCGTCACTGGGAATGATGATGTAATGCAAATGATGTGTCCCTTGCCAATTGAGGGTGATACGGATGGTGTTACATGCCTGCACTGCAATGTATAGTTGCTATATGTATCACATATAAGTGTCTGTGCCGTGTAACTAATGTGTGAGGTTATAGTCTAGTATGCAATCCTAGTTCTCTATAACCAATGGCTCTGATACCAATCTGTCACACCCCCAATTTCCACTAACGGAGTTTTACCGTTTGGAAGGTGATACACCAGGATCTCAGTCATTAGTTACATCAAACGACACTATATGGGACTTGAAATGTCAAAACATAAAAGTTCAGAGTTAATGCGGAAGCGTAAACGTTAATATGAAATCAAAAGTAATTACACGCAACAAGCGTCGATTAATGTAATTAAATAAACTGTTTAAAGTATTTGAAATGAATGATATGACAGTAGGACTCCATGCATGTCCTAAGTGCGCAACATGTGCCAAAGCGACCTGAGAAACATGTAAGAAAAAGTGTCAACACGAGGTTGGTGAGTTCACAAGTTTCAAGTTTACAATAAGAGTATGTTTGCCAGATTATGTACTTTCAATATGCATATCTATAGGTAGCTAACCTATGTTCATGTTTTACTAAAGCGCTCGCAATCGAAGCTGACTGTGTTTGTATGCCTCCTGCCAGGTCTATCAACTCTGGCACATGTGAGTAGGCTAACATTTCACCCGTTCGATATCCAATCGAGTTAGCACGACTAACGCGGGTGGGATTTGTCAAACCCAGTAGTACTACTAAACATTACCTCGCTAAGATCCATATTAACGGTTCAAAATAAGATAAGGACTTTCTGTGATAGCATGTTACGTCTAGTCTCAACAGTAATATCATATAAAGTACCATAATCAAATAGTTGCGTCATGTTTTCTCCCCTGGCGGGAAAAACAATATTTGCTTGCGTACCTGTTTCTCCCCCACGGGGAAAACAAATAAAAGTATGATAATAGGTGTTTCATGTTTGTTTCTTCCTCAACTGGAAAACAAGTAAAATACGTTTGTGTGTAAGCATGCTTCTCCCCCAATAGTAAAACAGGTAAAAAGGGGCCGTGAAACTCACCTGAGTTGCGTAGTAGGTAGTATCACACAAGTATAAGTTGGAACCACGTGTGTAAGTCTCAAACGACTTACGAATGCCCTAAAATTATAAACACATAAATTAGGGATAAAAATGGGAATTGTGACAACGACACGGAATGAGAAGCGTCCTAAAGAAACGCTCTAGTAACCGAGAGTAGACGAACATGTCCACGGGAATAGGAATTCTTTAATTAGTAATTAGATTATATATATGTTACGCGACGAATGACAACAATAATAATAAATATATTCGAGCGTTTTGTCATTTACAAACATTAAGAAAATAATATATTTTAATATATTATTTTTAGTTTCGAAAGAATATTCTAATTACTCATTCGTGGTACAAAATAATAAATATATTATTTTTATGAACGCGATAAATGCGAGTAAATAATATAATTAATTATATTATTATTTGGTTTCAAATGTTATTCGATGTTACAAAACGATGCGAAATAATATAAATCTATATATTATTTAATAATACGAGTTACGGGTTGAAAATAATATAAACATATTATTTTATACAACTTTATGGTAAATATATTATTTTTAAAAGTGGGGAAATAATATAAAAATAAGTTAATAATTCAAACCCGAGCCTACGGGTTGTTTTCAAGGCTTAAACATATTAATATATTATTAAGATAATATAAGAATTATTTTTAAATAAAAATAATGTCTCAAAAATGGTGAGAAAAAAATAAAACCGTGGGTGAGGTTCGAACCCGGGTCTCACCCACACCAACACCAAGCTCTAACCATTCCACCCGCTAGGGTAATCGCAAGGATACCCGGTTCTTAATTGCTTTAACACGAACACTCCCCGTGTTCTTCCCCCTTTACGCGATCCGAAGCAAAAATCCAGCCAAATTCTCACGATTTCGATAATATTATGAATCAGTTGTATGGAAGTTTTGTTAGTAGATCGATTTCGAATCTGTGGGTTCATTTAATTGCAAAAATAAATAGTTTTGGATTGTTAAATTCCAAAAAAACGAGTCGGAACCCTAGTTTAAGACCATGGGATCGATTAGGTTAATTCTTGTGATAAACGTTTCTGGATTCATAGGGCTTTCGGTGATTAGGACACTGCGAAACTATATATATGATTTAATTTGATTGAAACCGAGTGTAGGATAGGGTTCGATTAGTTCACTTAGACGATGAACCCTAGAATTGGATCGCGATGAATTCGATGTTATAAGCCCGCATTATCATAGGGCTATTGCTTCGAGGATGAATACGAAACTGTGGGTGTGAATGGTTACCTTACTTGGTGTCGAAATGACAGAGATCGATTAGACCACCGTCGTGGGTTTGACGGGTTAGCTCCCGGTGTCTGCTGTTGTGACTCCGACGAATTTGGTGTATGCAAACGTTTGCTAATGGTTCGTTTGAGGTTTGCAAATGCTACATTGCAAGAATGGTAATCGAATCAAGCGAGTTTGATAGGGATCGACGAGGGGTCGACGGTTTCGGTAAAGGAAGTTAATTTGCAATAATTAACAATGATAAATGGTTAATAACGTCACAATAATGGTCGGAACTATCAATGTTAGGCGTTAGCGATTCTGAATTCGAACAATTTCGTGGTTAGAGCCACGGATTTTGATCAAGAACAAGACGGCTTTGACTTTTAAAAGTCAACATGAACAAATAAGGTAGATTTTGACTTTGCATGGTCCAAGGGGTGGAGTTTTGACTAATTACACACTTAGTCCTTGTAGTTCTCACACCATAGTTTGAGTTATGACAGAAATAGTCCCCTAAGGTTTGTAACTTGGTTAACTAGGTTAAGATTTTGGTTTAGTTTGACTATTAAAAGTCAACAGAATTGGATTTTGACTTTTCAAAAGTCAACAGAATAGTTTAGGGTTATGACCTAACTAGTCCCTGGAGTTTAAGTTTGAGATATTGGCATAAATAGTCCCTGAAGTTTGAATAATGTTAATTTCAGTTAACTTTAACTGGATTTTACTAACGGAGTTAACTGGAAAAGTCCGGATTGTCACAGGGGCATTGACCAGGTACTGGTTGGTTCATGGACGTGAGCCATGGGGGCGGTACAGTAGTGACAAGGGAATTGACGGATAAGCGGTATTGTCGTTTCATGGCCGTTGGCCATGGGGGCATGACTAGGTACTTATCGGTTCATGAACGTGAGCCATGAGGGCAGTACAGTGTAAAGGAATTGACGGTTTATCATATGTTTTTAAACTGTTTTGAAAAGTAAAGTATGTAAAGTATTGCCTTATTGGTAGTATATATGTATTAGTAAATCTTTTGTATAATTGATTTAATGTAAACGTTAGAACTCACTCAGCGTTGCTGATTTTTAGTATGCACATCAGTTAAGTATATGTGGCTGTAGATGGATGAGGATGCTTGGCTTGGCGATGAGAGTTACCCGAAGATCAGCGTCTGACATCTCGTTTATGTTTTGTTGTTTAAGACAAGTTTCAGTTTGCATTTGACAAGATTGTGTTAGACATGTTATGCTTCCGCTGCTATGTTGAAAGTTTAAATCGTTTCCGCTACTAGTAATGAATGTTTTATGTTTAAAGTGCTATGTGTTGATTAATAAATCCAATACATAAGGCCTCCCGGGTTTAGGGCCTTACATGTTTCAATTTCTTAGTTTTTGTAGGAGTTTTTATCTAAGGAAGTTATTGACTTAGTTCTCTTAAAAAAGTGGAAAGAAAATAAATGAAAAATATATTATAGAATAGAATTCACCACCATTATGTGAATATTAGCCGAAAATAATAATTTTGTGTGCAAAAATCTAAGAATCCATTTGATAGCTTTTGGTTTGGTGTATAAAACCACTGTAGTTTAGTTTAGTTTTCTCTTGTAATTCTTGTAATTTTTGAGTTAGCATTGCCTCCGGGTTTTTAGCCTTTTAGACACTTTGAAATTTCCATTTCCACACCCTAACCATTACCAAATTACAACCCAATCAAAACCCTCTAAATTTATGCAATTATTTCATGTTAGTAGGTGGAGTTTTGATTCTTTAGCAAGCTTATGATGTTGCATGATTCATTGTCTTGGCATTGAGTGTTCTATATAGGGGTGTTCAAAGTCGGATATCTGAAAATTCGGATATTTCGGATATCCGAAAATTTCGGATAGTGGATTTCACTATCCGAATCCGAAATTTCGGATACGGATTCAGATATTTAAACGGATATCCGAAATTTTTCCAGCTTGTTAGAAGTTCTAAATTAGCAAAAATAAAACTCCACAATCCCAACCAAAATACAATTAACCAATATCCAAATTTCAATTGTACAATATCCAAATTTCAAAACACATGAAATGCAACCAAATAAAAAATAAAACTAATGCAAGGATATTTCTCTTTTAGTCTTTAGCAAGCTGAAACGCATCACGAACAAGGTTTGCTTCATCACCGGTGAACATCTATAACACCACAACAAAGTATGTTAATACACACACATAAAACCACATCAAAGTTGTTATCACAAAAATTATATGCATATAGGATCAAAGTTGTTGTTATCAAAATCCTCACTAAACTGCATCACCATTTACATACAAACCAAAAATACAATAAGATTATATGCATATAGGATCATGTTTTAAATTAAAGAAGATTACTAAATACCTGGTGTGTCAAAATTGTAAAACAATTTCAATTACTGATTAAAACATCTTTTTGTTAACCAAGAACTCCAAACTTTTGACTCAACTCAGAAACAAATTAAAGAAACATATAAACTCAAATATTACTGAACTTTTTGACTCAACTCACGTTACTATATAGGTTACAAAATTTCTGCCAATGTTAATACCAACAAAATCCACATAGAACATTGTACTCCATAAAGCAACATAACTAAGTATGACTGAGATTAGGCAGGCAAGTTATGTTTCTAAAAAGAATAAAGAATGCAGCCTTGAACCAGGTATCCGATGTAAGTTCCTCAAAACCTTATGAATATGATAGCAAAAAAAAGAGTAACTGTAAACAATGTTCGATGAAAGCTGAAGCTGAGAAACTGTATACCAACTCAAACATAATTGTTGTCTATTGACATAAAGATAGCAATGCCCCCTTTTAAAAGGGGAATGTTAGGATATGCAAAATTTTTAGATAACATCATAGCATCAGAACATAAATTAAAACTTTTCCCAATACAACTCAAACAAATAATTAAACCTAATTCATCCTAAATTTTCTTAATTGTATGAAAATCATATATCTCAACCCTCTCACATGAATTTAAAAAGTAAACGAAGCCATTGTGATTATCAAAGACACTAATAATAAAGCAGATAACTCACATCAACATTTAAACAGAAGACAATAAAGATTCTGAACTTCCGAGATAATTATCAATAAAAATCATAATCGGAAAACCTAATCGATACTTGTACAAACTTACAGATCGATGCAGAGAGATATGCGAGAGTCTAGGGTTTTGAATTGTGACCGACAGCCGAGCGATTGTGGGAGGAACGAGGAAGTGACGGTGAGGGTGAGGATGAGGAAGAGGAAATGAGAATGAGGATTGAGGGGGCGGTGTGTGCTGGTTAGTCACGTAGGGTTTTAAAAAAAAAGAATTATTTTTAATTTAAAAAATTTAATATAAATGTAAATTTCGGATATTCGGATATCCGAACTATCCGAAAATTTTGAAAATCTCTATCCGAATCCGAATCCGAAAATTCGGATATTTCGGATTCAGAATTTCGGATAATTAGGGTTCGGTTTCGGATTCGGATATTTTTTAACACCCTTAGTTCTATACATACACCATCACAAGTATGATTACACATATAACCAAGTGTGTATAAACATTGTGACTAGTGTAAAGTTTTGCATGCTAAGGACTTTATAGGTGTAACATCCAGCCCCTCATACTATCAATATTGTCCGCTTTGCCCACTAGGAGTTCACGGATTTGATTTTGGTTACTCGGGTGAAAACTTCCCAAGGGGTCACCATCCCTAGATTACTCCCATCCAAGCATGCATAACCATGGAGTTCTCCTCTCATCCACAGCCAATACGCCCAAAACGCGTTGATGATATATGAGGCAGGGCATTCCTTATGAATCAAGAATCTCTCCTTGCCACGATCGATGTGGGATTTGCCTAGGGTGTTACAATGGGCCATGCAAATCTTCTCTGTATCGTTATAATAGGTGTATCATTGTTATTCGGTTATTACTACACATATTCCCAAGTGTTCATTTGGATTTCATTTAGTTAATTATGTCTTTATTGAAAGTCTTCCAAACCTTTATGCTTTTATTTATGCTTGCGGTATGCTAGTTGATCCTTAGTGCTATTGGGAGTTTTGTTTAGTTTTGGTTTGCTTGAGGACAAGCAAAGTTCAAGGGTGTGGATATTTGATGTGCTTGAAATTACACATCTTTACTCCTTTTAGGCAAAACTATTGGAAATTGGAAACTTATTTGCTTTGTTTGTGAATTACTAGGTTTTTATGAAGCAAGAGGTGAATTTTGGAAGTTCTAGGAACAAATTAGGGTTTCTTGTGCACTCCAGAAGGGGCGCACGATCGTGCCCCTTACTAGGCACGATCGTGCCTAACCATAACCCTAATTCTACTTATACCTGCTTCCCACGATCGTGTCTTCGACGCCTTAAGATCCCGGAGTGAATAGTGAACAGTTATCTCGGAGAAGGAAGAACTAATGGACATTGCTGATCAGTCAAACACCTGACCATGACCGTACCAAGACAACAATATCCCGACGCGGTCGCGGTTAATGCCTTTTCTATAAAAACCTCAAAAGTTCTCTAGAGAGTGGGGGGAGTCCAGCAGAAAAACTACTACTTTCAACTCCAAACTTTGGTGATTTACACCCAATTACAAGCTTCTAGAAAGGATACCAACATCAAGAGGATCATTACACATCATCATCATCATCATCATCTACCTTGGACTTTTGGTTTGATTCTTGTTATTTTTATCATGAATCTTGTAACATTTCTAAGCTTGTTTGTTGTTTTTAAGCTTATGATGAGAGAAACTCTTTTTATCACTTTGATTTAGTTGACGTTTAGTAACATTTAACAACATAATGGATTATTGGAAAAGTTTATGTTAATGTTACAGTGATGGCATGATTATACTCAATGGTCTTGTATGTTTGAATGTTTGATTGGTTATTCAAGACTTGTGGATATTTGGTTATGTTATGTTGGAAAACTCATGATTTAAGTATCCATTCATGGATTTGTGTATGATTATGCTAGTCCGTGTCTTTTGAACTAGGAATATTGAATGAAGTTATGTTTATACTTGAAAACTCTTGAATGTGCATCCTAATGCTTATTTTTGGAAAGACAAAGTGTTTGTTATGGTTTGTCATGTTAAATGTTGTGTTTATTTAGAGTTTGTTGACACAAGCTTCTAATTTATGTAATTTTAACATGAACACATAAGTTGAAGAAATGCATGCTATTACTTACTTATAATCAACTTTAGGTTAATATTATGTTTTTTATGTTATCTTTCCAAAGAGTTGTTGGATTAGTCATCCATGATAGGAAATTAGTCCATGGTTATAAACATTAACATGATTTTATAACTTGAGCTTACTTGCATTATTTTAGGTGGTTAGTTTGTGCATTCCGTTCTAACTTTCCAATAATCATTTGATTAGATATCTCTAGCGAGAATTTGGTCATCTTTGTGTTTCGTGATCTTGCCATGTATTCATGTTTGTTGTCACTTGCTTACTAAATGGATTCGAGATTAAAGTGATTCAAGATTAAAGTGATATTCTTCCTTGATTGATTGTTCTCACTTTCATTAGTTTAGTTTCCATATTTTGCATGATATTTGAGTTTAAACACATCAACCAATCTTTTCATAATCACTTGGCTAAAGAGTAATAACGATCCATTATCGTAATCCATCGTGTTCACGGATTGATATTCGGTTCTTACTTCTAGCTATACTAATATCCGATAGGTACACTTGCCTATTGTGTGTGTGGTTAGTTCTTAGGATAAAACTCTTTTAAAACTTAATTTGTGTGAAAAATCTTTATTAAAATTATATATACTTTCACGCACATAAAGTTTTTGGCGCCATTGCCAGAGACCCAGTAATTGCGAGAACGATTGGAGTTATGATTTAGTCATTTAGTATATATTTGTGCATATTTTGTATTCTACTTGTTTCATTTTATTTATTTATTTACTTCCTTTTGACTCTGTATCCTTAGGTTCAGTTGCATTGTAGTCTTTATTTTCTTTTAAAGATTATGTATCTTCTCAACTCCCGTCGCAAGAGATTGTTGATCCTTCCTTGGAGCCGGAGCCGGATCTTCATCGAAGGTTACGGGCCATGTAAAAACCCAAAAATTCTAATGTACTAGTTTTCAACACTTTATTTGTTATAACACTGAAGATATACTAATTTCTTTAGCTTTGAATTATGCCAAAAAAGGTATATTTTCTAAAAAATATTAAAATTTAGATATGTACATTAGCATTTAAAATGATTTGTTTTATTGAATTCATTTGTGAGACACACCTATTATAAAATTTGTCTTGCCCAATTAAGAATCATATTCTTATTTAATCCATCGATCACTTTAACTTCCACAGGAATAAAAGAAATTATGAATGAGTTGGAGAGATCTTATTTTAAATATCCATAAAAATCTTGACATATCTCATACACAGTGCTAATCCATAACAGGGAATACGTCATGCATTACCAACACATTATCATAATACATATATATATATATATGAGAGGTGGCCAAGTATCACATGCGTCATGTGCTGCCGTGCGAGGCATATGATTTTGATGGTTTCGCACTGGGCGTGTAATTTTGAGGGGCCTAAAATTTTTAAAATTTATATATATAGAAAAATTATAGTAGAAAGTTATATAAAAAAATTAGGGTGAACCCCTTAAAAAAATATAGGGTGAACCCCTTAAAAAATTGAAAACTGATCAAGAGAGAAGGAAGAGAGAAGAGAAAAACAAAAATGAAGTTTTCCGGCCGGTGAACTTACCTGTACTCTGTTATGAAGATTGAGCTCTAAAAGAAAATGAACGAAAAGAAACGATAACCAAAAGTATTTTAAAAGTAAAATAGCTAGAAAAAAAATATAATAGCTGTTGAGAGGCTATGTTTTTAGGGAAACCTCCATACCCTTTCATTCACTGCATTCAATGACCAACTTTTATATTTATATTATTATTTATTTTATCGAAAACTTTCTTATAGATAACTAAAATATATATAACTAAATTTTTTTTATTAAATAGAGATGTTCATATGTTATAAAACTTAAAAATATGGTGAAAAAGTTGAATTAATTTTAACCTTTATAAACTCACTAAATTAAATACAAATGAAAATAATAACAAAATGAAGTTAAATTATATAAAATTGATGGTAATTTGATTTTGAGTATACCAATTAATGATCATTGATTGGTAATAAGAAGCAATTTGAGACAATTAAGGAAATGATACTTAACGAAATATCATTAATCTCTATCAAAAGTTAAATTATGTTATGACCCCCTAGTTAATAATATCTGGTTCCACAACTGTCTTGAAAATATTGAAAATTTGTTATTATTTTGGGTAAGGATGAATGTAGAATGATACGTGTCTGTGGTGAGAAACAACTATAGGCATTTTTTTTTAATTTGTAAAGATCATTTTATCTATATTATGTGTTTTTTAATTTCTAATGACGATTTTTTTATTATTGTATCGTATTTTTATTATGTGATAAACCTTACCCGAACCTAACCGAACCAAAATTTTTTATGTCTGAACCTATGAAATAGAAGCATCTAAAAACAGTGAACCCCCTGGAAAAAATTCCTGGATCCGTCACTGATTGCATACAGAGTTTTGTTGACAATTCCAGTAACTGTGGCATCTGCAGAAAGAAGTTTTTCAAAGTTGAAGTTGTTAAAGTCTTATTTACGATCTAAAATGGCCCAAGAAAGACTAAATGGATTAGCAATAGTAGCTATTGAGCACGAGATGTTACAAAGTTTGGATTATGACTAGTTGATCAACAACTTTGCTTAGAAGAATGCTCAGAGAGCCTCCCTATTAATTTAGGTATATGTTTTGCTACAATATTTTTATTTTGTTAATCTTTTTATTACATTTATTTCTATATAATCGGATTTTTTTATATGATTATTTTTTTTTAAATATAAGTTCATATTCTATGGACATTTCTCTTTATTCGCGCTGGACATTTGAAATCTCGGAGACGCCTCTGTATTTGATCATAATTTAATTGACCTACTTAAATCAGATACTACATCATTACTTTTCGATTAATCTTGATAGTCGGGGACATATTGATAATAATTTGATTCTATGGTAGCATTTTGGATCAAATTAATACCATATTTACAATTAAGAGAGGTTAAATTAATTATTGATTAACTCTAAATTAATCACAAGTTCGTAGTAGTTTGAAATGACATGTTGACTCCCTACACCAGTCCGCCCGGTCGGGTATGTGTGGTGTATTATCATTACGATATCTTTTTATAAGAAAAAAAAAATGCCAGAATATTATGATAGCATAAAGACTATTTATATGTATATTTTATTAGGGTTAAAAATTCTTACAGTAATTTAATCTATTTTCTTTTTTATTTTAAAATCATATGATCGATGCGCCATCTTTTATATATTTTTTTATTGAACATTGTATCCCATATTTGATTGTTTTTATTGCATTTTCACAGAGATTAGACCCTTAATATGTTTCTTTGTGAATTTGCAGCAACATTTGACGTCTCGGTGATAAATAAGCAAACAGATGAAGAAAATAAAAAAAAACTCACCATTGTGGAACGAAGCACGCCGGTGCCTCCTTAGCCACGCTCGTGCCTTTACAAACCCTGTTTCAAGACTAAGTAGCAGAGCACGCCATGTTCGGTCAACACACAGTCAACACCAAAGCACGACCGTGCTCGACCAATTTTGTTCAATGAGATGAAGACCATACATTATCTGATCATGGAGCAGTTGTTGGGGAAATGGCACGGTCGTGCTCTATTATGCACAACCGTACTCCACTATTTTCTGCCTATAAATAGCAGCTACTCCACTATTTTCTGCCTATAAATAGCAGCAACTTCCAGCAGATTGGAATGCAAGTTTTTAGAGATAAATCCCACTGTTTTGGTCTCATTCCAGTGTTGTTACTGTCCATTTCAAGAGAGACCGACAGAGAGAGATACCGACAGAGAGTGAGAGAGAGAGCGCTTGAAACACCCCAAACCAGGTACATCTCATAGTTGGCACAAAACAAAATTATCATAGTTGTTAAACTGTAAATCAGAATCTATTACAGCGAAGTGTTGTTTCAATAAACCATAAAGAAATTAACTTTAACAAGTTTAACTAATCATTGTTCAATCATACACTGTCGAGAAAGGGAATGTCAGCGTTCAACGCAGCAACCCGGTAGTCCATACTATCGAGCCCTCACGGCCCGTCAACTTAAACTTTACCTTTACTTGTACCACCTGACATGTATACTAAAAAACCAGCTAATGCTGTGAGTTATATCTTTTCTTTAAACTGTAAACTTTCTTTTAGGTAACTTAATTTGATAAAATAAAATAAGATTTCTTTCTTTATCTTTAAAACAACCTTTCCTTTACTTTAATACTTTACAACGTTACAATTTATAGAAATCGTTCCGTCACTATCTTTCATTAAAACTTTTCATTTTAAGGAAACCAGTTAAGGTGTCCCTCTTTACTATTTGAAAACTTTCTTTTCACTCGTACAAGAAAAAGTGACTATCACATACTTTAACTATCACATATGGATCATTGTCCGAGGACAAGATCTCTTTCTCGCTTACACCTTGGGATAAGACTTCCACTTTAGTTGTGCCTACACCTCAAGGTGAGACTTTCTCGCTTACAGCTCAGGGTAAGACTCCTTTAGTTGTGCTCACACCTTAGGGTGAGACTTCTACTTTAGCTTGCTCACACCTCGGAGTGAGATTTCTACTTTAGCATGCATGCAGGACTTTCTACTTTACATTACTACTATGCAATTATACTACAACACACAATATAATGCATTCAAACAAACATCACATAGACAAATATCACATATTAACATATAGACATATAACATGACATCTGTCACTGTCACTGTCAAGTTGTACCAATGTACAACTCCTTTATATTTCTTTACTTTCGTTCATTACTTTCTTTAAAATATTTATTTCAAAGACAACACTATACTATTTGTCTGTTTTCTCTTTCTATTTATAAAAATACAATTTTTTTAAAAACAATACTTTAACTTTCAAAATACTTTCTGTCAATACGCATGCCAGCCCAAAACCATAGGAAAAAAGGGCAATAAGAACTCACCTAAGCTAAGTTGTTGGTATAACGAGCCTAAGCATGGTTGGGAGTCTTTATGGATCCTTTAACATGTACATATACATTCTAAGGGCTCAGTTTCGTGTGCTAAGTGTTCGTGGTGGAAGTTCTCGTATCATTGACCCGAGAACATTGTCCTGAGAACATTGACCCGAGAACTATGAAGTCCTCGTCTATGGAAGTTCTTGTATCAGGCCTCCGAGAACTTTAGGATTTTACTCTTCGAAGTTCTCGCATTTGAGTATCCGAGAACTATGGGCCGAGAACTCCATGTTCTCGGTTCTGAGAACCTTTCCTGAGAACATTGCCGAGAACTTCGTCTAGGGCCGAGAATTATATCTAGAACCCTGGTTTGCATGGATTCAAATCTGGATAGTTTTGGACGCAAAGTTTGGAACTTTATACGTCCAAAACATTCGTTCAACACCCTTGTTTCTAAATCTATTAGCTTTATCTCAATAAATACGTAAAAAGGTAGTCTTTTTGGATTAAAACCTCATTATTTTCATAACCCAAAACAACTAAGAAAAAGGTGACATTTTAGGGTCGTTTATTACATGAAAACCCATGTAGTCTCTGGCCTATGAATTTTCCTTAGATCCTCAACAGTTTGGTACGCAAATGAAGTCCCAAAGCTGACCCTTTCTTCCTTCTATCCACTGGCCGAGTACTTCGTCAAATTCCCTCTCCCTTGCGTGAACTTTTCAGATTTGGAGGCGGTGGTGTACTTGTTTAAGGTTTGCAAGGATTTTATATGGGGTGTCTCCCATACTTTGAGATGATTACCTAATCGGTCCTCCCACTTTAGACATTTATTGAAGCCCCTTCTTTTATTTATTATTTTTGGGATGTTACAACGCTTATCTTCATCAACCAAGATCAAGAAGCATTTCATTTCCCACTACCCTTGGCTTTTGTTTGAATTCTTGTTTTCATTCAATGATTTACGTATCACCAAGTGTTTGTGATTTCATTTGTATGGCCATTTGTGGCTAGTCTTTTTGTATCACTTGGGTGATGGTGAAACTTGGTGTATTTTGATATTTAATTTTAGTAAAATGGCGTGTTTATGTTTTTATTATTCTTGGCTATAACCATTCTCTATGAATGTGAGTTATTGGTCCTTGATTACTCAAGTTTGAATCGTGTGTGTTTTAGGAAATACATGGTGAAAAACTGTTGTTTGAACATACATTCAAAGTTTGTACGCCTTTATACAAGACGTTGGTGCTACATTAGAAATGATGGGTAAAGGTTTATACACTATGTAACCTCAGTTAGGTTTACATTCAAATCATTTGAGTTTTAAGGAAACCTTGTGGTTAGAGTTGGTATTTCTTTTATCTATTTGTCTACACCTTCAAAGGACTCATAGCATGAGCCTTGTGATATCCTAGCATTGAGTTGAAGTTTTACCCTTATAGTTTATCATATTTAGGATGTCATTATTCTGACTTCGAGGTGGTTTGCGTGTCTTATCATTCTATCGTTCCAATAAGTTGGGGGAGTCTTTCCATTTTATTACAAAAGCACAAATTAGTCATTTTTGTCTTCATTGCATGATTTGAGGTGGTTAACATGTCTCACCATTCTAGTTTTCCAAAGAGTCATATGATTTGGTAGTCTTAGCGGGGGGCCTTGTCTAGTTGTCTATATTTGCACTCTTTTGACCACACCATTTGTCTATCTTTAAATAACATTTTTGCACCAAGTGGATTGGAGCCCAAGTGATATCCCTTTTAGATTGATTGTTTCTCAAAATCTTGCTTCATTCTATGTTCATTTTCATTGTTGCATTTTTTTACTTGTTTACCATCCACCACTTTTATTACTTGACTAGACTATTGCAAGAGTCGAGTATTGGGAGCTACCGTGTCCATTGCTTCGCTACTTAGTTCTTACCGAGACTATACTACTATGCGATAGGTGCACTTGCCCCTATTGTGTGCAGTTGGGTCAAAATATTAATCATTTTATAAAATTTAAAAATGGAAATTGTGTAAAACTATTAATTCGAATATATATACACACACACACATATATATATATGTATATGTATGTATATATATAGGAAAAGGGTTCAAATGCTAACAAAATTTTTATGTGATAACCGTGATAACCACTCTTAAACAATCACATAATTTATAAATTATTTTTTCTTTTAATTGTTAAAGAGGATTTAAGTATTTTGAACATATATCTTAAACATAAATACGGAAATGAAGAGTTTTACATATACGTACCACATAATGTTACATATACGTGACACATAGTGTTACGTATATGTTACTCTAACAGAATGATAATTATTACATATACATAACTACTATGTCTGAGAGTGGTTATCACATATATATATTGGATATCATTTGAACCGCACCATATATATATATATATATATATATATATATATATATATATATATATATATATATATATATATATATATATATATATATATATATATATATATAGGGTGAGGTTTAAATGCTAACCAATATTTATGTGATAACCACTCTTAAAAATAGTGTTACGTATACGTACCAAATAATGTTAAACATACGTAAACACGATGTGTCACGTATATGTAACATTATTTGGTACATATATGTGATGCTCATCATTTCCGTATTTATGTTCAAGATACTTAAATACTCTTTTAAGAATTAAAAGAAAAAAAATAATTTATAAATTATGTGATTGTTTGATAGTGGTTAGCACGGTTATCAAATAAAAAGTTGGTTAGTATTTGAACCCTTCCCTATAAAACGCTAAGTACTTTTTTTTAATGTTGAAAAATAAAAAAAAATCAACGTTTTTTTATCATACGTCAGCATGTTACATATGTAACACACGATTTTACATACGTAAAAAAAATTTAAATTTTTTTTTATAAAAGAACCACTCGGCGGTTTTTTTTTTACCAAAAGTGATGAAATTAGATATAGAAGCTATCCTAAAAAAATATATTTTACCTACGTTTTAAATTTTACATATGTAACACATGATTTCCATATTATCCACCCCCTGTATATATATATGTATGTGTTTATATGCAAAAGTTTCTTCATGTGTTTATTGGGGAACCACAAAAAAACGACTTTTTCATGTGTTTATATGAAAAAACTTCGAAAAAAATTACGTAAAAATGAGTTTTTCACATGTGAAAATGAGTCTTTTTATGAGTTTATTACATGTGAAACATATGGTTCCTCGATTCCCCATTTTTTGATGGTTCCCTAATGAACCACCATATATATATATAGGGTGAGGTTCAAATGATAACCAATATTTATGTGATAACCACTCTAAAACATAGTGTTACGTATATGTAACAATTATCATTATGTAAGTGTTACATATACGAAAACATTATGTGTCACGTATATGTAACATTATGTGGTACGTATATGTAGGACTTCTTATTTATGTATTTATGTTCAAGATATATGTTCAAGATACTTAAATACTTTTTTAACAATTAAAAGAAAAAATATTTTTTAAATTATGTGATTGTTTGACAGTGGTTATCACTGTTATCACATAAAAAACTGGTTATTATTTGAAACATTCCCTGTATATATATATATATATATATATATATATATATATATATATATATATATAGGGGACGTATCGGTTGTAAACACTGAGTTGTTGTGAAAACCCAAAAACCCATTCTGGACCACACATTTATTTTCTTGGTTTTTTATTTTTTTTAATCTGCAAGGGCATTATAGTAATTTGACCATTACCACATTATATATATATATATATATATATATATATATATATATATTATACACATTTCTCTTTCATCTGATGAAGATCTGATCGAGACATATATATTATATATACACATTTTTTTTTAATCTACAAGAATTTCATCTAACTCTCTCTCTCTCTCTCTCTCAGATAGTTGGTTTTTTGAACACCATCTGACTCTCTCTTAAATAGAGAAATGAAAGAGAAATGTGTAAACAATCACATAGTTCTTGTTTTTATTTGTTTAAACATAAAAATCTGATCGATCTTCATCTAACTCTCTCTCTAAAAACATCCAAATCTTGTACTTCTTCATTTTCTCTCTCTAAAAAAATACAAGAAATCCAGAAGACCCAGATATAAGAACAAGAACTAATTCCATCAGGTGAATCATGTTTTGGAGAAGAATGCAATCGAAGAATAAGTTCCAGATCGAAGAACAAGAACTAGATCCAGATCTAGATTGTTGTTGCCAACGATAGCAGGCACACCACGTTCTAAATCAAACTGCACTTGCGCTTCATGATTGTCCCTTGGTGCGAATGATATTGCTAACACATTTCTTTTCACCAGGTAAGCACCCCAGCTTGCAACCTATGTTAAGATTGTGAAATCAGCCCCGAGGGATGTTTTCTCTCGGGAATGTCATGGCCCGCTTTTGTTCATGGCAAGGTGTGTAGTCGGTGTATTGACATCACACGGTTTGAACATTTTAGACTTTGGTTTGGAAGAATCGGGGATTGGAATACTATGGTGAGAGTCAAAATCAAGGGTGGAAAAGTCGTCTACACATTCGGTTTTCTTGGTTATGTCCATTGCTATACTGTCTCCTTTTCCAAAACCACTTTTTTGCCATGTTCCCAGTAAGTAAAATAAACAGCAGAGCCCAAACACAATAATTATAGATAACGACGGCGACGAGTGGTGTTGGGGGTTCTGGCGGCTCAATGTGTAGGGATTTCTTTTTTAGTATAACTCTTTTCAAATTTGTATAAAAATTTTAAAAGTTTTTAAACTTGTTTAAAAAGTTTCTTGTTAAAAACGTTTTACACACATTTAAATTGGGACTTTATGGTTTTAAACGTGCCTGAACCATAAAATAGGGTTTTTATATAGATTTGGAAAGCCCCAATTTTAATTTACACATGTTTAAATTGAATTTACACAAGTTTAAAGAGTTGTTATTCATGTCTTTTTATGTTGATTTTGATCTAAACATGTATAAAATTGTGTTTGTACAAATTTGGAAAGCCCCAATTTTAATTTACACATGTTTAAATTGCATTTACACATGTGTAACCTGAATTTACACATGTGTAAAAAATTGTCATTCTTGTGTTTTTATGTTGATTCTGATCTGAACATGTATGAAATTGTCTTTGTTGATGTGTATATACATATGTTAATTTTCTTTGTTTATGTGAATTGATTTTTGTATATGGGTTTTAGATGGGGTAGCAAGTGTAACATTTCTGATTTTTAGTATCCGTATTTCAAATTCAATGTAATGCATTTCAAACTAAATTCTAGTGCACTGTTTTGTTCTATTCGTACCATCAATTAAATACTATATTTCAATGTTAATCCGCAAATTTTACACGGTTATAACCTACTAAAACACTACATAAGTATCTATTTATACAAATATGTCAAAGACCAAAGTTACAAGGTCTGATGTTGAAAATTTACAAGAAACCCTAATGGGCACGGTCGCGCGCCTTGCTTTGGAACGGTGGTGCCTTGGCACGGGCGCGTATCATATTAGCACGGTCGCGCCCCTCATCAGTTGAAACGTAAATGCAGACCTTTAATCACAGGAACGTTCGGTTTCATAACCGTTCGACACGTTTTTGTCATTAACAAACTCCATTAAGCCCTTTAATCATCACCATTACAACAAATGAACTTATTATCATCGAATTACCTCATAATCACCAAATTCTCTCACAAAATCACTAAATTCACCAATTTGATTACAATTCTTCCAAGCCAACATACCATCGATCCTCTATAAGGCTCTGGACACGCTGGTCTAGTCGGAATTGCAGCAGAGGACGCCGGAGACAGAACCCGTCGTCGCCGGAATTTCTCTCTACCGAACACTATCAATTCGTCGTCCTTCCGGGTAATTGAAACCTCTCACACTTACGTTTTAGTCTACTAATCAAAAGCCCTAATCTAATTTGGGCTTACAATATGGGAATCATCACGAACCGGAGTCTAGTGTTCGTTCAAAATAGATTTAATCGAATCCAACCTTGAACATGTTTAAAATATAATTAATGTGTCCCAAAATACTCGTAATAAATCTACAGATGAAAGCCCTATGAAATCCAACGTTAACATTATAAGAATCAGTCAATTCGTTCCTGTTTTGGAACAAACACGGTCGCGCTAGTCTTCTAGCGCGGTCGTGCTTCATGAGACACGGTCGCGCCAAATACCAGCGCGGTCGTGCCTCACACACTCAGACCCAGTCATGCCTTTGGCTAAACTTGGTCATGCCTCAAAACCCTAGACACGGTCGTGCCTAGTCCAGAACACGATCGTGCCTAGAGAACAATCCGATTGTGCATTTTGTTTGATCAACACGGTCGCGCCCTGACTAGCATGGTCGCGCCCGTGGTTTGAGCACGATCGTGCCCTTCCCAGGCACGGTCGTGTGTGAGTTAAATTATTGGCAGGATTATAATTTTATATATTTTTTAAACAATAAATATTCTGATTACAAAATAAAAATAGTTGATTTTTATAAAATTGCATTTAATCCTAATTAGAAAAAAAACAAATATTTAATAAATAGAAAATTATTCATTTAAAATTTATAAAATTTAATTTACATTTATTATTAAACCTTAAAAAGTATTTTAATGGTTAAGTTATATATATTATAAATAAATAAATAAAGAAATGATTATTTATTTAATTTATATTTAAACAAAAACAATTAATTATTTATACTAAAGTATAACTAATACTTACAATGTTTTCATAAACAATAATTATTTACATTACTTATTTAATTATTCTAACTCAAACATTAACCAAAATACTCTAAAAATATTCTTTCAAACTTTATATTTTATTCAATACTTTCAATTACAAATCAATGACTTTTTACACAAGTCCAAATACAACTTTAGACTTAAACTTTTGTGCACACTATTAATACCATATACATTACACTTTAGGTTAACTCGTGCATTTCAAGGATCTTTATTCTATCTAGTATCTTTGTTAGCTACGCCTTCAAACCAAGTGAGTATACATAGCCCCTTTTACTCTTTTACACTTTTGGGGTGAAACATGAACTCTATCAAATTACATGTTTACATTTACACAAACAACACAAGTACAAATCCTATTTACATTCATGTGTACAAATTTGAGCTTTATGCCCGAGTGCTATGTGTGCTAACTTTTGTATGCGATTATGTGCAATCATTAACTTTTTAAGCCGACGGTTTTCAATGATAGATCTATTGAGTCTGACAAACCCACCTAGATTGGGGTGATTGATATCGACAACACAATTTTGCATGCTAGTTACAAAGGTTTGATTGTACTTGGTTACAAAATAGTTGCTCCCCATAAATGCCTTATTTATCATGTTATGTATGGATTTGTTTTACAAACTATATGCTATCTATATACAAACCTGTGTTATACTCACCAACTTTTTAGTTGACTTTATTTTATTCATGTTTCAGGTTCTAATGTGTGAGATTGGTCAAGATGTGCTACACATAGGCTTGGACTTAGTTAATTTAAATAAAAGAACTCTATGTATTTCATTTTGGTTTCTATCTTGGATTTGGTTGTGTTTGGATTACTTGCAATGAAATTTGACGTTTAATATATTCAATTTAGTCAACCTTGTGCTTATGAACAGTCTACAGGTCCCGCCCCGATGATTTCGCCATCGGTCGGGGTGTGACAGCAAGCACATGAGGGATCGAAGATCTTAGTTTAAGACTGTGTAAAAGTTGGCTTCCTTGTGTATATGTTTTTTTTTTGTAAAAATATTTGTGTATTTTTTATGTAATTTTCTGATTTGTAAATATGTGTAAATTACTTTAACACCTTGATTCTTTAAAAATCATATTGATCTGTATATTAATTGATGAGAGAGAGAGTTTGTGTTTACCAAGATTTAATAAAAAAAATAAAAAAAATTGTATTTACCTTTTTACCCCTGTATTAAATCTTGACCACATGTTTTTTAATTTAAAATAAAAAAACTCATATTCAATTACAACCACATATTATAATAAATAATTTTGAATGTGTGGTTGTGGTTGACTTTAAGGGTTTTCATAACAACTCAGGGTTTACAACTGATACGTCCCATATATATATATATATATATATATATATGGGAAGGATGAAGAGAAAACTGCAAAGTTAGGCGAAAACCAAGAAAACTCCTCTCAACCATTTTTTCTATTTAATTTTTGAACTTTTAATTAGAAGGTTAATTTTGTAATTTTAACATCCTTAATTTGGGGGTTATATATTTTCTTTTTTAATCCTTGATTCACTCCATGATTAATTTATTCTCTCATTTCTCTCTCTAAATTTTTTCTATTTAATTTCTCTCTCATTTCACTCCATGATTGATTAATTCCTTTATTTGGGTCAGGGACGTTTGTAATTCATGAGAAGAATAATGGTTTCAACGATGAGCTACATATATGTAACTCACGACCCATCTCTTGTATACGTAACTCGTTTTTTTTTGTTTGAGCTACGTATACGTAATAGTTTCTTTCCATTTTTTTTGTTTTGTTGTAAGGCTTCAAACCCGGGAGACCTTACTTGTTGGATTTACTTATAAACATAGTCATTGGAATACTGAACTAAAATTAAAACATGCAAATGTAGCGGAAGCATACATCATTCGATTACATAAACATCGGAAGTCTTAACATTAAAAGAAACATTGTCTTATCACATAAGCAAATAAATAGGATGTCAGTCTTGGGTTAGGTAGCCTTCACACCTTTTCCCGTCTTTTTCTCTTGTTACCTGAAGTGCATACTAAAAGTCAGCTAACGCTGGTGAGTTCTAGTTTAAAGCAATTAGGTATAACATCATTCATTCATTTGTACACATTTGGATTTATATATATATATATCATTTTTTTCGTTGAACATACATTAACTATACACATATATATATATATATATATATATATATATATATATATATATATATGCATATATCATTGCTTTTATTGAACATTCATTGGTCATACACGTAAGGGTGATCAGCCCGCCATTTATTGCTTAAGTCACAAAGACAGACGCTCCGTCCTACCGTCGTAGGCCGTAATTCATACCGTGTCTACCGAAGTAGTCCGTCCTTCATTATCATCCGGGAAACCTTTGGCCGTCCGTCCTACCATGTCTACCGTCGTAGTCCGTCCTTTCGCCCGTCAGCCCTAAGGCATCCATTTCCTATTCGAACTATTTATGCAGCCGTGCTTCGATTAAGGGCCTTCGTTCTACCATAGTAGCCCGTATTTAGTCTACCTTTTAACATACCGTCTGCATAATAGTCGCATGGAAGTCCGTCTACCGTAGTAGCCGTGATCATCGTACTGTTCTACCGAAGTAGTCCGTATTTCCGTCCATAACGTTTACATACATTCATAACATGCAATATATATAAATATAAAGCAATATTTCATTCATTTACATTATGTCATTCATTCGTTTCATTCTTTGTAAACATTCGTTTTATCCTTTATTCATCATTTACTTTCATATAGCATGTATGCTTATATTTGCATACATAACATTCATTCATTTACATGTATACACTTCAGCCCCAAAACATTGGAAAACATTTGCACATAGCACATAAGGGGCACATAGAACTCACCTGATGAGCGGGTTCCTGAGGTATACTAGCTGGTCAGTGAGTGTCACTAAGGTCACATACAATCTGTATAATCAAGTCATACAAGATAAGCTAATGAACCTAAACGACACTAGACATTTCTACATTTAGGACCTAAGTTCGCCACTTTTGGCTTAAACGAACATGAAAAATTCGCTTCATTGAACTAGGCGAAGATGTGATAAGTTCGCCATCCTTGAGCTTAAGCGATCATGACAAGTTCGCTACTTAGACATTAGGCGAATGTATGGTAAGTTCGCTATCTTTGGCTTTAGATAACATACAGTAAGTTCGCTATCTTAGTATGGGCGAACATGCTATAGCGAACATGTTAAGTTCGCTGGAATGGTGCCAGTCGAACATGATAAGTTTGCATGCGCGATCATCTTCCCCACCAAGATACCCTAATTATTGCGGCTAAGGTTCTAGGCATTCAAGCTTCGATCTTTTTACGTTAAAACGTTCATTAAAGTTCATGATGTAACATCCCAAAAATAGTAAATAAATAAATAATAAAGCGAGCGAGATTTAATAGACCAAAAACAAAAAAAAGAAATGAATGAAAGGAAAATGGATGGGCTTGGGCTCGGCTCCAACGGCCGAGGGAAGCCCATGTATATAAGGATCAAGGCAGCCTCAAGTCCACCATTTGCAAACATAGAGAGAAAGGAGAGCTCGGGCCTAAAGAGAGAAAGTTGACGGATCGACCCGGAATTGAAGGAGCACGTTACTGCTGAGCTCGTGAGCAAAACCTCCGAATCAGAATCCCAATCCAGGTAACGATTCAACCCTAAACTGAGTTTTTGTTTAATTTGGGATTTTCGGGTTTTAGCTAAATAGGTGACGTTTTTACGGATGAAACTTGAAAATAAGCTTAGGACTAGCATCTAGAATGAAAACCGCACGTTTTGAACAAAGATAGTTGTAAGATTAAGATGATCAGGTTAGCATGCAAGAATTTCGGACTTGTTGGGGAAGAAGACTGATCGACAGGCGAACTTATCAAGTTCGCTGGCAAGGTTGAGGCGAACTTATCAAGTTTTCCTGGCAAGGTTGAGGCGAACTTATCAAGTTCGCTTGACAAGTTCGCCTTGAAAATTCGCTTATGGCCATCAAGAGGCGAACTTAACATGTTCGCCTATTAAGTTCGCCTGATTATGTTCGCCTATTAAGTTCGCCTGATTATGTTCGCCTGATTATGTTCGCCTGATTAAGTTCGCTTGGTTAAGTTCGCTTGGTCAAGTCAGGCGAACTTAGGACAAGTTCGCCTATATGTTCGCCTAGACTTTAGGCAGCAAACTTAGCCTTAAGTTCGCCTAGGTCAGCTGAAGTAAAAGTGTGTAATTTAAATTAGGTCTGATGTATGTGTAATTAACCAATCCAGATCGTGTGTGGCACTCATTGGACCGCTATTAGGACAGGACGAGACTAGCTCATCAGGTGAGTTTTATGTGCCCCTTCTATGTTATGTGCAAATCATTTTAAATGTTTTGGGGCTGAAGTGTATACACTAAATGAATAAGTACAATGAATGTCAATGTGACCATACGTGATAGACACATAAAGATATTAAAGTAATTACAAACAAAGAACGAAACGTATGTTTACAAAGAATGACCTAACGTAAATAAATGGAAATCTTGCTTTATATTATATATATTGCTTGACATGAATGTATGTATATGTTATGGACGCTTCTTGAATGACGGCTACTTCGGTAGACGGACGACCACGTGACTATTTTGCAACCGGGACAAAAAATGTTCCTTCATCAGCTAGGATGTATAAAAGGCACTAATGGACGGTCGAAGCAAATGCCTTATTACATGTAGAACGGTTGCATACATAATAGCCGTGTGGGAAACGGATGACTTCGGGCAGACGGGCGAATGAACGGACTACGACGGTAGGACGGGTTTTAGGCGGACGGACAAAGGTTGCCGGACGGATTTATGTTACGACGGACGGTTTCTAGGGCCGGACGGTTTATGAAAAGGACTACGACGGTAGTTCTCATGGTGTTTGTCTTTGTGACTCATGCAACAATTATGACGGGTTGATCACCCCTATGTGTATGACCAGTGAATGTTCTCCCCAAAGTAAGTGTGTATATAAATATATATATGCAATATGAATGTTATGTGAGAACAGTAAAGCAAAGAATATGCAAATGTACGTATTATATATATATATATATATATATATATATATATATATATATAATACTAAATGATAAGATAATTGTTTTGTCTGATTTTTTTCAAACTAGAACTCACCAGCGTTAGCTGACTTTTAGTATATATTTCAGGTAAAGAAGGGAAGGGTCGTGCGAAGGCGTGATGGTTACCCGGCAAGCGACTGACATCCCACTTTTATATATGTTAAGACAATGTTATGTTTTTAATTGTTAAGACTTCCGCTGTTATGTTATGTTATGTTATGTTATGATTTCGAATGATGTTTTCTTCCGCTACTCTCAATTTTTTTTAATTTAAGTTCAGTATTTATGACTATGTTTATGAGTAAATCCAACAAGTGAGGTTACCCGGGAAAGGGGCCTTACACATGAACACATATATAAGCTTAGTTTCTTATTTCATACGTAAAAACCGTGACTTTACATGAGTTTTAAACCGAAACCCTAAAACATAAAAATCTCAGATTTGAGCTACAAGGTTACCTTCTAGAGTGCGGTTTCTGTTGCTATACGTTACTGAGGTGATGAGAGACGATTCCTGAGCTTTCTCTCTCTAAACATGTGACCTCTCTCTCTCTCTAGCCTTTGCGAAAATGGGAAGAATGGGGAAAGGGGTGCTTGTCACACTTTATATACTTGGGCTCCCCTAGGCCCATTGGAGTCAAGCCCAAGCCCTTTCCATTCCCTTCCCTTTTGCTTTTTATTCGAACCTTCGAGTTAATCGTGACCTCGTTTTTTTTATTAATTTTTTATAAGTTTGGGAAGTTTCAAGTCTAACCCACTTATAAAGGTTTCGTCATCGAAACCTGTTACAAGTTAAACATTCAAGGGTATAAATCTTTCACTTCATCCTCTTTTTCCCAAGTAGCTTCTGACTCTTTTCTGTGTTTCCATTGTATTTTTACTAACGGAATTGATCTGTTACATAGCCGTTTCTCAGCTCGGTCAAGAATAGCTATTGGTTCTTCTACATAGTTTAAACTGTTATCTACTTCGATCTCGTCATATGGTATGGAGCCGTGTCGTCAGCTAGACACTTGCGTAAGTGCGACACGTGGAAAGTGGGGGTGGATTCCTTTAAGCTCATCGGGTAGGTCAAGTCGGTAAGCAACTTGCCCAACTCTTGCTAGGATTTTGAAAGATCCGACAAACCTTGGACTTAGTTTGCCTTGTTTCCGGAATCGGATGATTCCTTTCCAGGGTGATACCTTTCGCAGTACCATGTCTCCCACTTGAAACTCTAAATCTCTTCGCATTTTATCCGCGTATGATATCTGTCTTTAGCGGCTTTCATGCGGGCTTTGATCTGTTCGAATTTCTCGGAAGTAACTTTGACCAATTCGAGACTTGCAAAGTCTTTTTGTCCGATCTCTCCCCAACAAACCGGGGTTCTACATCTCCTTCCGTACAACATCTCAAATAGCGGCATGCCAATGGTTGAATGATAGCTGTTGTTATACGAAAACTCTGCCAATGGCCGATGGCTACCCAGTTCCCACCTAAAACAATGATACAGGCCCGGAGCATGTCCTCCAAAGTCTGAATGGTCCTTTCAGATTGACCATTGGTTTGAGGGTGGTAAGCGGTGCTAATGTTCAGTCTAGTACCCTTGGCTTCATTGAATCTCTTCCAGAATCTTGATGTGAGTCGAGTGTCCCTGTCCAACACAATTGAGAATGGCATACCGTGTTTGCTCAATATTTCGTTGATGAATAATTCTGCCAGCTTCTTAGACGAAAAAGCCTCATGTATCGGTAAGAGGTAAGCACTTTTCGTCAAACGGTCGACGATCACCCAAATGGTATCATTGCCTTTAGCTGTTCGCGGTAGCTTTGTAATAAAGTCCATCGTGATCTCCTCCCACTTCCATTCTGGTATTGGCAAGGGTTGCATTTTACCACATGGTTTCTGGTGTTCGGCCTTAACCAGTGAACAAGTCAGGCACTTGCTCACATATTCTGTCACATCGTTCTTCATACTAGGCCACTAGTATTCTTTCTTCAAGTCCTGATACATTTTGTTCATCCTGGGGTGGATAGAGTAGCGACCTCATCAAGGATTTTGGCTCTAAGTTCACCAATCTTGGGTATCCATATCCAGTCAAACCGTGTTCATACACCATACGCATTAGTTCCCAGCTTTGCTTGTTGACCCACTATTCTTTCTCGTTTCACATTCCTTTCTAACAGAGCCTCCCCTTGTACTTTTGCTATCTCAGTCATCAGGTCCGGTGTTATAATCAATTGGCATGCTTTTATCCGGATAGGTGTTGACTCTTCTTTTCGACTCAAGGCGATAGCCACTATCTTTGCCTTGCCTGGGTGATATAGAATCTCGCAATCGTAATCCTTTAGTAGTTCCAACCACCTTCTTTGTCTCATGTTCAGCTCATTCTGCTCGAAGAAATACTTCAAGCTTTTATAATCGGAGTAAATTATGCACTTAACTCCGTACAGGTAATGTCTCCAAATCTTTATTGTGAAAACTACCGCCGCCAACTCTAGATCGTGAGTCTGGTAGTTAACTTCGTGAACCTTTAGCTGTCGTGAGGCATAATGGTCACCTTTCCTCGTTGTATAAGTACACAACCCAATCCATTACCCGAAGCGTCAGAGTAAACTACCAGGTCTTCGTTTCCCTCGGGTAAGGTCAAGACTAGAGCTTGGGTTAATCGTGTCTTTAATTATTCAAACGCGTTGTTTTGGGTTGGACCCCATTCAAAAGTTACTTCTTTACACGTTAACTATGTCAGTGCCGAGGCTATTCCCGAGAAATCCTGAATGAATCTTCGACAGTAACCTGCCAATCCCAGAAAACTTCGTATCTCTTTTGGTGTTTTCGGGACGTTCCATTCTTTCACTGTTATGATCTTTGAAGGGTCTACGATAGTTGTAACACCCCAATTTCCACAGAAATACAAGTTGGAGGACTAAAATGACCATTTGATGAAACCCTAGGGGTTAAAATGAAATTTTATAAAAGTATAAGGATTAGAATGCAATTGACTTAAAGTTCAGGGGCTGAAAACGAAATATTGTGAAAATGGGCGGATGTCGGACCAATGTCGGATCCATATCAGTCCGACATGTAGGGTGCAAGGAATCATGCAGAAGATGACACGTGTAGGATGACTAGCCATTGAGTTCTGACGCGTGTAAAACAGATATCGGACCGACATGAAACCATATCGGTTCGTTATGCCCTTAGCGGACCGACATCCATATACATAGCGATTTGCTATGTACTCGCCAAGTCAATAAACCGCCTCACTTGGATGTCGGACCGACATCACCAGGGATATCGGTCCGACATGAGTCGCATCTCAACCCTATAAATAGATGGCTTTGGCCATCCATTTGAAAGCATCACAAACACCACCACCTCACATACACACGGATTTTGGAGTACGACTGCGATACGCTGCGAGTGCGGTTCGAGTTCGGAGAAACATTTAAAGAAAGGAACAAACTTAGGAACTACCCGTGGATAAAGTAAGTACAATGGACCCGTACCCTAGAGACGATTATGTGAATTACATGCTTAAATGATATGTGATATGTACATGACGAGGGTACGGGGTAATGAAGGGTTAGTCTAAACACTAAACGGGAATAATGGAGTAGCCACGACATATCCAAGGGGTGGTGGATATGTCGCTTGTACTTACTATATGTAAATCTCTTGGTATTTCGTGGTGAAACCATTATGAATGTTTAGGGGTATAGACTAAAATAAAAGTATAGTAAACGTACGGGAGAACTTCCGACCGATATGTAGTAATCTGACAAACGGAATGTTCTGTCTAAGGAAAGAGTGGTGTATAAATCTCTCCTAGACCCATCACTCATTCCTGGGAACATATCGGTTGGAGGTACTGCTCTGGAAGGATAATCAGCCCAGTTTACAATATATGACGAATATGAATATATGATGAAGTTGAATCCATGAATACATGAACACGTGAATGCATGATGATACATGCAAGTATGAATGAGTATGATGGAAGGAGTCTAAATCCTAAAATGGAATAACAGAGTATTCACGAAGTGTTAAAGGGGTGGTGGATACGCCGCTGGTACTTCCTATATATAAACCCTTTTAATGCATCGTGAGGAAACCGTTATGAAGATTTAAGGTAAGGACTAGTTGGGAAATAAATCAAACATATATGTGAAATGAAAATAAATGATTAATACATTTGGGAGGCTGTGAGTCTGAGATAGTCAAAGTCCCAAATGAAATGAGATACCAGGCCTGTAAGGTGGATCTCAATAATAAAGAAGAAAACTAAAAAGATTCCAAGCCTACGGGGTTGAGGAATGAATGAGTCTTTGTGACAAATGCAAGGGGTCTATACTGATGAGTATAATAACCTTGCCAATACTAAGACAAGAGGTACGGCCTAAGATGGTTGTGAGGGGGTTAGCACACCCATAAAATATACGAATGACGTGACCGGAGGTACGTCCGGAGATAGTCACGAGGGCGATGAGAGCCTGGAAAACTTGAACAATAATAAGAACCTAAAGGGTTCATAATGAAATGAAGCAGTGTACTTACTTAGCGAAAGCTAATTCAAAAACGTTTTCTAAAACACTACAAGAAATAAGCACGTGGAATAAAGCTTCGTGTGGTTGAGGCCGGACGGCATAAAGAATCCCTAGATTATGTAATAAGATATTGTACATGTAAAATAATATTTATAAATGAAAAATATACCATAGTCATTTAATGGCAAGGTTTTGATAAACTAGGACCGTTTTTCACAAATTAACTCTGATAATGTTATAATAATAAGTAGGGTGTTTCAGGTTGGTATCAGAGCACAGTTTGAGGGATTTAAGTATCAAAAGGGGTACTTAAACTCAAACCATGAGTGCTCATGATATAAATAGGGATTCAATCCGAGGCCGTCCAAGGAAGCATGTATGTTTAAATTCCAGTGCTTAAACAGAAAGGTATGAGTATACGTGGGAAGAAATTTATATGGGATAAGCTCCATGTGATAGTTGGGAGTATCATGATACATAATATACATTGCCTTATACCTGGCCAATATTGGAGCTAATGTATAGGACCTTCATGATATCGCAAACATCATATGATAACTTATGTCAGCAGATAGTAAGCCGGGAATGTGAATATGGATGATTAAAATACATGATTGAATGTATATATGCATATGAATATGAGCCTTATGTGGAACCCTAGAATGATTAAGTAGGGTTAACTTAATATGAGGCCTGTAGTGTAAAACCCTAAACTATGATTAGGGTAATCGAACGAGAGGTTAAACAAAATTCATGTATCAGCAAACGATGGCTGAACATCAGAATGACGAAATACGTGATGAGGGAAGCCACAGGAGAGCTGATTCTCCACTTCATGATAAGAACGAAGTTGAACAAGTCCCGGAAAATATCCGGAGACAGATCACAATAGAAGTAGGAAAGGCATTCAATGCAAATTTCTCGATCTTACAAGCATATCTACAGAACTCATTAGAAAGCTGGTTTGAAAGTCTCAAAGATGTTTCACATAATGGAGAAGGAAGAAATCCAAAAGTTGATATGAAGTCAGCTCACTGTACTTATAAGGATTTCATGACCTGTAAACCTTTAGAGTTTAAGGGAGTCGTTAACCCTTTAGAAAGTCAGAGGTGGATCGCCTCAATAGAAACGACGTTCGATACGTGTCACCGTGAAAAGGAAGATGAGGTTACCTTCCCTACCAATCAATTAAAAGAGCGAGCTAATGATTGGTGGGGAGTAGCGAAGAGAGAGAAAGGTAGAGACAGAATTAAAGAAATGAGTTGGGAAGAGTTCAAGGATCTTTTCCTGAAAAATTATTGCCCTCGAGCGACAATTGAAAGAATCACCTAGGAGTTTCTTCAACTCCATCAGAAAACGAAGACTGTGGACGAGATCACCGGGATCTTCTTTGACAAAGCTAGGTTCTGTCCAGCTTTGTTAACAACTCAAGAGATATGGATGACAAGATACCATCTCGTTTTGAAAACAGAGATTAGAGAGTTTATCCATCCATCCAAGTGCGCGAACTTGGAAGAGATGATTGATTGGGCTCGGGAATGCGAGACTGAGCTCAAGAGACATGCTGAGAGAGAGGGAAAGAGGAAAGGAGAGAGTTATCCTTCTCATATGCCTCTTAAGAGGTTTATGTTCCATAAACCGAGAGGCGGTTCCTCCCCAAGGAAAAGTACCCAAAATTGCAAGAATTGTGGAAAGAGGCACCCAGGAGAGTGCCGATTCAAGTCTATAACTTGTCACAATTGTGGGAAAGAAGGGCACATTACATTGCAGTGTATGAGTGGAACCAGATTATGCTACAACTATTATAAGCCAGGACACTTTAGCAGGGAATATCCTGAGCTAAAATATCATATGGAGAAGACTGGAGATGGGTCTGGAGTGGAAGAGAATGAAGTTAAGAGAATCGAGGCTCTAAAGCTAAGAGGTAGGGCTTTTCAGATCACTACCGAGGAAGCAAAAGAAGTTCCTGACGTTGTATCAGGTAAATTCCTCTTGAATTCCCTACTTGCTTCTGTTTTATTCGATACTGGAGCTAGTCGATAGTTTATTTCTTTAAAGTATGCAAATGCTAGAAACTTGAATAGAAGTAAGTTGGCCAAGGCATTAGAAGTTGGAATCGTGAGTGATCGGAAATGTGAAATAACTTAAATATGTCGAGATTGCCGACTACTGATAGAAAGAGAAGAATATCTCGCCGACTTAAATCCGATTCCGATGCCGATGCAAGAATTCGACGTGATCATTGGAATGGACTAATTATCTTCATATGCTGCAACGATTATATGCAATCAGAAGATTGTACGGTTCATGACGCCTACAGGAAAAGAAGTTAGTGTCATTGGTGAACGGCAGAACCAGATCACGCTACGTACGATGGCAAAGATAAGTAGCTACGTGAGACAAGATCATCAAGCCTTCTTAGCCTGCGCAGCTGATGTAAAGATAAAAGGGAAAGAACTAGGTTAAGTTCCAGTGGTAAAAGAATTCCCAGAAGTATTCCCAGACGATCTTCTAGGTGCCCCACCTGAAAGAGAAATCGAATTCAAAATTGATTTGATTTATGAGGCTAATCCGGTAGCTAATGCCCCCGTACGACAAAGGATTTATACATCCAAGTGTATCCCCCTGGGGTGCACCAATTCTATTCGTAAAGAAGAAATACGGTAGTATGAGAATGTGTATAGACTACAGTGAATTGAACAAGCTAACTATCAAGAATAGGAATCCTTTACCTAGTATTGATGATCTGTTGGATCAATTGCAAGGATCAAGTTGCTTTTTCCAAGATTGACTTAAGATCCGGTTATCATCAAGTCAAGGTACGAGAAGAAGATGTACCTAAAAAGACATTCAGAACTCGTTATGGACATTATGAATTTGTGGTGATGCCTTTTGGAGTGACGAATGCTCCAGCAATTCTCATGGACCTCATGAATAGAGTATGCCGCCCAATGTTAGACAAATTCGTTATTGTCTTCATTGATGACATCCTGATTTATTCAAAGAACGAAGAAGAGCATACACAACATTTTCATGAAGTACTTAGTAATTTACGGAAAGAGAAACTGTACGCTAAGTTCTCAAAATGTGCATTCTGGTTGAGGGAAGTTTAATTTCTGGGTTTTGTTGTAGACGCAGAAGGAATATCGGTAGACCCATCAAAGGTAGAGTCTGTGATAAAATGGTCTCGACATAAGAATCCATCAGAAGTTAGAAGTTTCTTGGGATTAGCTGGCTATTATAGAAGGTTCATCCAGGACTTCTCTAAGATAGCCACCCCATTAACTAAACTAACTCGAAAGAACTCGAAATACGAATAGAATGCGGCACAAGAGAAGGCATTCCATATATTGAAAGAAAGATTGACACAAGCTCTGGTTCTGACATTATCAGAAGGAGTAGAAGACTTTGTGGTGTATTCTGATGCCTCTAAACTTGGGTTAGGATGTGTTCTGATGCAAAGAGGAAAGGTGATAGCCTATGCCTCTCGACAGCTAAAGACACACGAAGTAAACTATCCAACCCATGATCTAGAATTAGCCGCAATAGTGTTTTCACTGAAGATCTGGAGGCATTATCTGTATGGAACGAAGTGTACCATTTACACGGACCACAAAAGTCTTAAGTGTTTCTTTGACCAGAAAGACTTAAACATGAGGCAACGACGATGGTTAGAACTGGTCAAGGATTATGATTGTGAAATCTTATATCATCCCGGAAAGGCTAACATAGTAGCCGATGCTCTGAGCTGTAAGGAAGAGCATCATCCTATTCGGGAGAAAGAATATAAGTTAGTGATAACTCTTGATTTTATAAGCCAGCTTCGAGACGCACAAATCAAAGCATTAAAAGGTGAGAATGTTAAGAAAGAAAGAATGACTGGTCAAGAGAAGTTTTTAGAAAAGAATGAGTATAAAGTCATGACTCGATTTGGTCGTATGTGGATACCACAATCAAGCGAGTTTAGACTTAAGATTCTCGATGAAGCATATAAATCACGATATTCTATTCATCCAGGTACTACGAAAATGTACCAAGATCTACGCAAAGATTATTGGTGGCCTGGAATAAAGTTTTATATCATGAAATATGTGGCTAAATGCTTAACTTGTTTACAAGTTAAAGCAGAACATCAAAAGCCATATGGAAGATTACAACCATTAGAAATCCCAGAATGGAAGTGGGAACATCTCACTATGGACTTCATAACCAAGCTACCAAAGATAGCTAGGGGTTATGATACCATTTGGGTGGTTGTAGATCTACTAACTAAGAGTGCTCATTTCTTAGCAATACATGAAACATGCTCTTCAGAAAAGTTACCCGATTTGTTCATCAAGGAGATTATTTCCAGACATGGAGTGCCAGTCTTGATTGTCTCTGACCGAGATACTCGTTTCACTTCACGTTTTTGGAAAACGTTCCATGAAGAGATGGGGACTAGACTTCTAATCAGCACGACATATCACCCTCAAACTGATGGACAAAGTGAGAGGACAATACAAACTCTTGAAGATATGTTGCGTGCTTGTATAATTGATTTCGGTGGAAGTTGGGATAATCATCTGCCATTAGTAGAATTCTCATACAATAACAGCTACCATTCCAGCATTGGTATGCCACCATATAAGATGCTATATGGTAGAATGTGTAGGACTCCCGTATGTTGGGTAGAAGTTGGTCAGAAAGAGTTAGGCAGCAAAGAGATAGTTCAAGCCACATCAGAAAAGCTTGACTTAATCAAAGCACGTTTGAAAGCTGCACAAGATAGAAAAAAAATCATACGCAGACAAGAGACTTAGACCAATAGAATTCCAAGAAGGAGATTAGGTCTTGTTAAAAGTATCTCCTTGGAAAGGTCTAATCCGATTCAAGAAACGTGGAAAGCTAAGTCCCCGGTTCACTGGTCCTTTCAAAATCATCAAAAGAGTCGGAAAAATAGCTTATCCGTTAGAACTACCTGAAGAATTGAATAAGATACACAACACGTTTTCATGTGTCTTATTTAAGAAAATGTTTGGCAGATGAGACTGCACATGTTCCTCTACAAGAAATAGAAGTTGATGATAAACTAACTTATGTGGAGGAACCTATCAAGATTCGAGACACAAAAGAAAAGCAGCTACGTCATAAAACAATCAAGCAATTATTAGGGAAATGTAGGCACAGAAAAGGATCAGAGATGAATTGGGAAGCTGAAGATGAAATGAGGAAGAGTTATCCTCAATTATTTAAGGATTAACACGTTTCGAGGAAGAAACCTAATTTAAGGGGGGTGGGAGAGTTGTAACACCACAATTTCCAAAGAAATACAAGTTGGAGGACTAAAATGATCATTTGATGAAACCCTATGGGTTAAAATGACATTTTATTAAAGTTTAAGGATTAGAATGCAATTGACTTAAAGTTCAGGAGCTGAAAATGAAATATTATGAAAATGGGCGGATGTCGGACCGACATCGGATCCATATCGGTCCGACATGTAGGGTGCAAGGAATCATCTAGAAGATGAAACGTGTAGGATGACTAGCCATTGAGTTCTGTCGCGTGTAAAACAGATATCGGACCCACATGAAACCATAGCGGTTCGCTATGCCCATAGCGGACCGACATCCATATACATAGCGGTCCGCTATGTACTCGCCAAATCAATAAACCACTTCACCGGCATGTCGGACCGACATCACCAGGGATATCGGTCCGACATGAGTCGCATCTCAGCCCTATAAATAGATGGCTTTGGTCATCCATTTGAAAACATCACAAACACCACCACCTCACATACACACGAATTTTAGAAGGAGCAAGGGTCTCAGTGCAGCGCGTTTGAGTACGAGTGCGATACGCTGCGAGTGTCGTTCGAGATCGGAGAAACGTTTAAAGAAAGGAACGAACTTAGGAACTACCCGAGGATAAAGTAAGTACACTGGACCCGTACCCTAGAGACGATTATGTGAATTACATGCTTAAATGATATGTGTTATGTGATATGTATAGGACGAGGGTACGGGGAAATGAAGGGTTAGTCTAAACCCTAAACGGGAATAATGGAGTAGCCACGACGTATCGAAGGGGTGGTGGATACACCGCTGGTACTTCCTATATATAAATCTCTTGGTATTTCATGGTGAAACCATTATGAATGTTTAGGGGTATAGACTAAAATAAAAGTATAGTAAACATCCGGGAGAACTTCCGACCGGTATGTAGTTATTTGACAAACGGAATGTTCTATCTAAGGAAAGAGTGGTGTATAAATCTCTCTAAAGACCCGTCACTCTTTCCTGGGAACATCTATGTTGGAGGTACTGCTCTGGAAGGATAATCACCCCAATTTACAATATATGAAGAATATGAATATATGATGAAGTTGAATCCATGAATGCATGAATACGTGAATGCATGATGATGCATGCAAGTATGAATGAGTATGATGGAACGAGTCTAAACCCTAAAATGGAATAACGGAGTATTCACGAAGTGTTAAAGGGTTGGTGGATACGCCGCTGGTACTTCCTATATATAAATCCTTTTAATGCATCGTGAGGAAACCGTTACGAAGTTTTAAGGTAAGGACTGGTTGGGAAATAAATCAAGGATATACGTTAAATGAAAATAAATGCTTGATACATTTGGGAGGCTGTTAGTCTGAGATACTCAAAGTCCCAAATGAAATGAGATACCCAGCCTGTAAGGTGGATCTTAGTAATAAAGAAGAAAACTAAAAAGATTCCAAGCCTTCGGGGCTGAGGAAAAAGGGACTCCAAGCCTACGGGGCCGAGGAGGAAAAGATTCCAAGCCTACGGGGCTGAGGAATGAATGAGTTTTCGTGACAAATGCAAGGGGTCTATACTGACGAGTATAAGAACCTTTCAAATACTCGGACCAGAGGTACGTCATAAGATGGTTGCGAGGGGGTTAGCACACCCATAAAATATACGAATGACGTGACCGGAGGTACGTCCGGAGATGGTCACGGGGGCGACGAGAGCCTGGAAAACTTGAACAATAATAAGAACCTAAGGGGTTCATAATAAAATGAAAAGATGCAGTGTACTTACTTAGCGAAAGCTAATTCAAAAATGTTTTCTAAAACACTGAAGGAAAGAAGCACGTGGAATAAAGCTTACTGTGGATGAGGCCGGACGGAATAAAGAATCCCTAGATTATGTAATAAGATATTGTATATGTAAAACAATATTTATAAATGAAAAATATACCTTAGTCATTTAATGGCAAGGTTTAGATAAACTGGGACCGTTTTCCGCAAATTAACTTTGATAGTGTTATAATAATATGTAGGGTGTTTGAATAATGTCGTTCGGGTTTATAACATGACCTAGGAATTGGACTTCCCTAAGCCAGAACGCACATTTGGAGAATTTTTCGTATAACTTTTCCTGCTTCAGAACCTCCAATACTTCCCATAGGTGACAGTGGTGATCACCTTCGTTCTTTGAATAGATGAGAATGTCATATATGAAGACTATCACTGATCAGTCTAACATTGGTTGGCACACTCTATTCATTAAATCAATAAATGTTGCAGGGGCATTGGTTAGACCGAATGACATTACGAGAAACTCGAAATGTCCATAACACATGTGAAACGCTGTTTTCGGTACGTCTTCTTCTCTTACTTTCAATTGATGGTATCCTGACCTAAGATCAATCTTTGAAAACCAGCCCGCTCCTTGTAATTGGTCAAAAAGGTCGTCTATTCTTGGTAGCAGGTATTTAATCTTGACCGTTCATTTGTTCAGCTCTCGGTAATCGAAGCACATGCGCATACTACCGTCTTTATTCTTTACAAATAGTACTGGAGCGCCCTATGGTGAGATGCTCGGCCTAATAAATCCTTTCTCAGCGAGTTCTTCCAATTGACACATTAATTCTTTCATTTCTGACGGAGCCAATCGGTAACGTGCTTTGGCAACGGGCTTGTCTCCTTGCAATAAGTCAATTTGAAATTCTGTCTCCCGATCGGGTAGCATGCCCGGTAGGTCCTCTAGGAACACTTCTGGAAAATTGCACACCATAGGCACATCTTTGAGTTCCTTGGCTTTCATTCTATCATCGATAATAAACGCCAGATAAGCTTCGCAACCGCGCCTCATGTAACTTTCAGCCATAATCATTGAGATAACGTTTGGCATCGTGCAATTTCAATCACCATAAACCGTAATTGGGCTGCCGTCAGTAGCTTTGAGATGGATCGTCTTTCTTTTACATACAATTTGTGCTTCGTTGACAGCTAGCTAATCTATACCCAATACTATATCGAATCCTCCTAAGGTCAGAAGGAATAATCTGGAAGGAAACTTATGGCCCTCTATTTCTGTCATGCAATCGTCAGTCATTTGGAAAACTACTGAGTTTCTGCCAACAACAGTTTCTACACTAAAGGCCCTTACAATGTTGCTAACTGACCAGTTTAGTTTGCGGCTAAAGGTATTAGATATAAAACTTTTACTAGCACCGGAATCAAATAAAATTTCCGCATGTTCATCGTTAACTAGGAACGTACTTGACACAACATCAGGGTTCCCCCTGGCTGTCACACCCCAACCGACGGCGGAATCATTGGGGCGGGACATGTAGACTGTTCATGAGCACAAGGTTGACTAGATTTCAATATTTTAATCATCAAACTTAACTTCAAATAATTCAACACAACCAAATTCAAACAAGTACATAAACGAAATACATAATAGTCTTTATTTAAAATTAACTAAGTCCAAAGCCTATGTGTAGCATGCCTTGATCAAATTCACTCATTAGCACCTGAAACATGAATAAAATAAGGTCAACTAAAAAGTTGGTGAGCATACACAGGTTTATACATAGATAGCATATAGATTGTAAATAAACAAATCCTTACATAACATGATAAAATAAGACATTTATGGAGAGCAGCTATTGTGTAACCAAGTACAATCAAATCTTTGTAACTAGCATGCAAAATTGTGTTGTCGGTAACAATCACCCCAATCTGGGTGAGTTTGTCAGACTCAATAGATCTATCATTGTTTACCGTCGGCTTGAATAGTTAATGATTGCACATAAATTGCACAAAAAAGTTAGCACAACTAGCACTCAGGCATAAAGCTCAAATTGCACACATGAATGTAAAGAGGATTTGTATTTGTGTAGTTTGTGTAAATGTAATCAATAGTTTGTATAATGTTCATGTTCCACCCCAAAAAGTGTAAAAGAGTAAAAGGGTCTATGTAATACTCACTTGATTCAAAAGGCGTAGCTAACACGGGAGACTAGATAGTAAGATGATCCTTGTAATGCACAACGTTAACCTAGTGTGGAATGTATATTGAATTAATAGTGTGCACAATAGTCTATGTCTAAGTCTAGGGTTGAATTGGATGTGTGTATAAAGCTTGTGGTTTGTACTTGAAAGGTATTGTATAAAATGAAAGATTTGAAATTGATATTTTTAGAACATTTTGATCAAGGTTTGAGTTTGAATAACTAAATAAATAAATTACATAATTATTATTTATTCACTTAGTTATAAAAATAATGTAGGTATTAGGGGTAATTAAGTATAACCTAAATAAATAATTTTTGTTTAAATGTAAATTAAATAAATAATTGTTACCTTATTTATTTATTTATAAAATATGTAACTTAGTCATTTAGTTATAAAAATGTATCGGATGTTTTATATTAAATATAAATTTCCTTACTTTATTTTCATAAAGGTGCGTAAATAAGTTGTGTAAATAATATTTAAGAGTAGGGTTTAACAATAAGTACAAATTTAATTTTGTAAATTTAAATACCTTCTATTTATTTTAGGATTAAGAATTTGAAAAAGTTAATATAAATCTTTATAAAATCAATTATTTTTATTTGAAAATTAATCTGAAATACTTATTGTTTTTAAAATATAAAAATAATTATTCTGTCAAGATTTTTCTCACACACACGACCGTGCTTGGGACAAGGCACGATCGTGCTAGGACCACGGGCGCGACCGTGCTAGTCAGGGACGTGACCGTGTTGACCAAACAGAAGACATAGCTAAGCTGTTCACTAGGCACGGCCGTGTCTGGGCCAGGCACGACCGTGTCTAGGGTTCTGAGGTACGACCTAGTCTAGCCAAGAGGCATGACTGGGTCTGAGTGTGTGAGGCACGACCGCGCTGGTATTAGCACGACCGTGTCTCATGAAGCACGACCGCGCTAAATGGTTAGCGCGACCGTGTCTGTTCCAAAACAGGAACGAATTGACTGATTCTTATAATGTTAATGTTGGATTTCATAGGGCTTTCATCTATAAGGTTATTACGAGTCTATTGGAATATATTAATTGTATTTAAAACGTGTTCAAAGCAGGGTTCGATTAAACCATTTTGAACGAAACATAGATCCGGGTTCGTGATGATTTCCATATTGTAAACCCAAATTAGATTAGGGCTTTTGATCTATAGACTAAAACGTAGATGTAGGAGGTTTCAATTACCCGAAAAGATGATTAATCGATAGCGTGTGGTAGGAACGAGTTCCGGCGGCGACGGGTTTGATTCCCGGTGCTCTTTGCTGCAACTCCGGCTAAACCAGCGTGTCCAGAAGCTTTAGAGAGGATCGAGTGGTGTGGTTCGTTTGTTTGCTTGAGAGAATTTGGATCGTAATGGAGGAATTTATGGTCTTGCAAAATTGAATTGACGGTTTTGAGGCTAATCGAATTTCACCGAGTTAATGGTTGTAATTGAGGTGTTTATTCGATTAATTGTTTTCGCTAATGGTAATGATACGTATATCAGTTACGAATTCAAACGATTCTGCGTTTAAAACTGTATTTATGTTTCAACTGGCGCGAGGCGTGACCGTGCCTATACGAGGCGCGACTGTGGCGCGACCGTTCCAAAGGAAGGTACGCGACCGTGCCAAGGCACTTGGCGCGACCGTGCCAGAATGAGGCGCGACCGTGCCTATTAGGGTTTCTTGTTAATTTATAAAAATCCGTTCTTGCAAATTTCAGTTTTGATAGATTTGTATAAATATGAACTTATATAGAATTTAGTAGGATATACTCGTGTAAAATTTACGGATTTGCATTGAAACATAGTATTTAATTGATGGTACGAATAGAACAAATCAGTGTACTAGAATTGGGTTTGAAATGTCTCACATTGAACGGAAATATAGATAACGAAAATCAGAAATGTTACAGTATCCCCATGTTGAGAGAATTTCGTTCCGAAATTTAACTAGTGGAGGCGACGACATCAGTGAAAAGATTGGGGTACTTGAGTTTCATTTGGTCCTCTCGTTCCCATGTAAACTCATGACCACGTTTAGATTCCCAACGAACTTTGACAATAGGAATACGGCTTCGCTTGAGCTGTTTGATCTCACGATCCATGATTTCCACTGGTCTCTCAACGTAGTGCATCGTTTCGTCAATGTGCACGTCGTCAAGAGGTATGTGAATATTTTCATCAGTAAGACATTTCTTCATATTAGACACGTGAAAAGTAGGATGCACATTGCCAAGTGATGGAGGTAAGCCGAGTTTGTAAGCCACTTTCCCAATCCTTTCAAGGATCTTAAATGGACCCACATAGCGAGGTGCTAATTTGCCTTTCTTTCCAAAACGGATCTCACCCTTCCATGGGGACACCTTTAGAAAAACAAGGTCACCGATTTGGAATTCCAAGGGTTTTCGTCGTTTGTCGGCATGACTCTTTTGCTGACTTCTCGCTACTCGAATGTTGTCACGGATTTGGATAATCTTGTCGGATGTTTCTTGAATTAGTTCTGGACCGGTGATTTGTGCTTCACCAATCTCGTTCCAACAGATAGGAGAACGACACTTACGACCATAGAGAGCTTCAAATGGAGTCATGTTGATACTCGTGTGGTAGCTATTATTGTAGGAGAACTCGATTAGTAATAGATGTGAATCCCAATTGCCATCAAAATCAATTACACAAGCTCTAAGCATATCCTCAAGAGTTTGGATTGTTCGCTCGGTCTGACCATCAGTTTGGGGATGGTAGGCCGTGCTCAAATCCAATCGTGTACCAAAAGCAGTCTGGAGAGATTGCCCAAAACGAGAGGTGAACCGAGAATCTCTATCGGAGATTATGTTTAAGGGAATACCGTGACGGCTCACAATTTCGTCAATGTAAATTCGGGCTAGTTTCTCAACTCGATAGTCTTCACGGATAGGCAAGAAATGAGCAGATTTGGTGAGACGGTCAATGATCACCCAAATGCTATCATAACCACTTGAGGTGTGAGAAAGTTTGGTAATGAAGTCCATAGCTAAATTCTCCCATTTCTACATGGGAATTTCCGGTTGTTCAAGTAAACCGGAAGGACGTTGAGGTTCGGCTTTGACTTTGGAGCAGGTTAGACATTTGGCAATATAGAGAGCAATGTCTTTCTTCACACCGGGCCACCAATATTGTTGACGAAGATCTTGGTTGTAACATTTCTGATTTTAGTATTCGTATTTCAATTCAATATAACGCATTTCAAACTCAATACTCGTGCACTGTTTTGTGTTATTTTCTCGACATAAATTATATGCAATGATTCAATACAAATTCGTAAGTTTTACTCGATTATATGCATTTAAACACTATACAAGTAGCTATCTTATTCAAACTTGTCAAACCTGAAAGGTTAAGGACTAGAGTTGAAAAATAACAAGAAACCCAAGCTAAGCACGGTCGCGCTTGTCCCGGCACGGTCGTGCCGAAGTGCTCTGGCACGGTCGCGCGACTAGCCTTGGAACGATCGCGCCCGGTGCCTTGGCACGGTCGCGCCTCTTTTGGGCACGGTCGCGCCTGCGTAACTGTCAAAAAGTAAATACACTTTTAATCACCGATCGTCGAGAATCCGTAACCGTTCCTTCGTTTCATTCCGATTGTGAGAGTAATACCATTTTCAAATTACTCAAACGCCTCAGTTACATTCCATCAAACTCGAAGAAAAACTCTCTCAAGCATTCCAAAAAGCTAGAATCCGCTTTTCGATCCGAATCCCCTCAATCCAGCAGCAGAGTCACACTACTCGATCCTCCAGGAGCTACTGATCCTTTGTAGTCGCCGGAATCATATCAGAAGACGCCGGAAGCCTTTCTCACCGACGTCGGAATTCCGTTCTACCGTGCTCCATCAATTCGATACGCTTCAGGGTAACTATAATCGTTTCCTTAGTCGATTCAGTCTCCTTATCAAAAGCCCCTTATCAATTTGGGCTTACAATTTGTAAATCATCCCGTATCAGAACTCGTATTTTATTCAAAAATGGTTTAATCGAATCCGACCCTAATAATGTTTTCAATACAATTAAAACATCTCAGAATACTCGTAACAACCCAGTAATCAAAAGCCCTAACAATCCCAACATTTACAATACAAGATTTTGTCAATTCGTGTCCGATTTGGAAGAGACACGGTCGCGCTAATCATCTAGCACGGCCGTTCCTCATGTAGCGCGGTCGTGTCGAATAGCGGCGCGGTCGTGTCCTCCTGTCCAGATCTTGTCATGCCCTCTGGGCTAATCTCTATTGTGTCTAAGAATCATAGACACGACCGTGCCAGGCCAAGGCACGGTCGTGCCTGTTGACTGGTCTAGTTGGTGCCCTCTGTTGATCAACCCGGTCGTGCCCCGACTAGCGCGGTCGCGCCCCTGGCTTGAGCACAATCGTGCCCTTCCGAGGCGCGGTCGTGTGTGACTCAGAAATTGTATCAGAATTATAATTTTTTTATTTTTCGATCAATAAATGTTTCGATTTTATAAAAATATATTTTCTGTATTTAGAAATGGATTAAAAGTTTAAATCTTGGCATAAATATAATTTATTTAAAAGTTTATGAGAATTAAATGTATATTTATTATCTTACACTTAAATGATATTTTAAATAATTAAGTTACAAAATTTATAAATAAATAAGTTAATGAATATTTATTTAATTTTCATTTTAAATCAAAAATCATTTATTTATTTATACTTAATTACAATTAATATTTACATTATCTCATAAACTATAATTATATATTTATTATCCAATTCAAACCTAATCAAATTGTTTCAAAAATATTTTATTTCAATCTCTATATATTTTATTCAATACTTTTAAATACAAATCAATAGTTTTATACATAAATTCAACTTTTATTTTAGACTTAAATTTTATGCATCTATTTGATTCAATACACATTACTCTTTAGGTTAAATTGTGCATTTCGAAAATCATATTTGCTATCTATAATCTTTGTTAGCTACACTTTCATACCAAGTGAGTATTCACAACCCCTTTTACTCTTTTACACTTTTGGGGTGGAACATGAACTCTATACACATTTCACATTACACATTACATTTACACAAACAACACAAAGTACAAATCCTATTTACTTTCATGTGTGCAAATTTGAGCTTTATGCCCGAGTGCTAGGTGTGCTAACCTTTGTATGCGATTATGTGCAATCATTAACTATACAAGCCGACGGTTTTCAATGATAGATCTATTGAGTCTGACAAACCCACCCATGGTACGCGGTGATTGAAACCGACAACACATTTGTTTTGCATGCTAGTTACAAGGTTTGATTGTACATGGCTAGACAATAGCTGCTCCCCATAAATGCCTTATTTATCATGATATGTAAAGGATTTGTTTTCAACTATATGCTATCTATATACAACTGTGATATACTCACCAACTTTTTAGTTGACTTTATTTTATTCATGTTTCAGGCCCCAATATGTGAGATTGATTCAAGACATGTTCAACATAGGATTTGGACTTAGCAATTTACATCAAGAATTTTATGAGTTGTTTTATGTTTCTTGTTTGAATTTGACTTTGTACTTGGGTTATCTGTAATGGAAATTTAACTTTAATATATTTCAATTTAGTCAACCATGTGCTATGAACAGTCTACATGTCCCGCCCCGATGATTCCGCCATCGGTCGGGGTGTGACAGATTGGTATCAGAGCCTTGGTTATAGGGAACTAGGTTATTAGACACTCTTGACCTAGACTATAACTTTAGGACACCTATACAATGCCATGCTACTACATGTTACATTATCAATTTCCGTGTGATTATGTTTACATGCTATCCTAAGTACTTACACTACTTGATACAATACATAATGACTTATGTGTCACACTACTTGATAACTCTTGTGCTTACACTCATTACTGCCTACATGCTATATGATTATCCTCCTATGTGAATATTTTTACATTGTTATACCATATGATTACATCACATGATACAATACTCAATAGTTTATGTGTCACGTTACCTGCCCACTTTTTCTTCTGTGCATAGCTACCTACCTAAATTATTTAAAAACACTATCCTAAGTTTAACACACACACATACACACCAAATTATTCATACACATATGGACTCCCATACATGATACCATCACCCTTTTATGAGCAAAGACTTAAACTATTGGGCCTAATGCCCACCAATAATAAACTAAGAAGCCCATCTATCCACCAAGAAGAAGAAGAAGCCTGCTAAAAAGCATAAACCTTACTCTTGGGCCTCAAAGCCCAGTCCACAACAATTCCCATCATAACCATGAGCCCAACAATACTATTATTAATACATGATGGCTGGAAGAGTATGTAAGCCCATGAGGAATTCTGGCTAAGGAAAGATAGGGTACTTAAGTGTGTCTTAGTGACCCACCCCTCTTTCCTGGGAATTCTCCTTAGGGATGCATTGCTTATAGGTCAAGTGTATTTCTAAAATACTATCGTGAAGGTTCGGCGTTATGACTAATCAAACTCTAAAACCCATAAGAACTTCTATATTTGATACTTCATATTTCATTATCACTTACAACTTTTTCATTGTTTTTCTGCTAGACATGGACTCCTACCCTCCTCCCTCCCCGGTTTACCGTCCTAGATCAGAATCTGATTGGGAAGAAGACACTGAGACACCCGTGTATCGGTCACCAACACCCCCAGCTCCTAGGCCAAGGTTTGATGTAAGGGCGGACTGGATTAGGAACACCGACCCGAGACTTCAAACACCTGGATCTCCCGTACCCGTAAACCCGTATCATACACCTCACCTCCACCATCAATTTCCACCCCCACTAAGAGACCCATACCTAATGCCCGACCCGCACCTTCCTAACCCTTGGGTAAGGCATACCATGACACCCCCTGGTGTAATGGGAATTCTAACCAATGATTTCCATCAATATGTAAGGAATTCAGAATTTGAGAGGCAAAGGATAGAGCAGGGAGTGATACACGACTTACAAAGACAAAGAATGGATAGCCTAGCAAACCAATTAGGATATCAAAAGGAGTTAATCTCCATCCTCGAAAAAGAAATTCAAGCACATCGCACGGAGACCGCCAGGACTGAAGCCAGATCTGCTACTCGAGTGACTATAGCGGTGCTCATCTTGGCGATTATCTTCTTCCTAGTGGAAAGCTACCAGAGACGTTAGAAGGAGCTTCTACTGATTTCCTTTTCGATTTGAAAAACCATTTCCTCTATATTTTGAATAATGTTTAACATTTCAGTATTTAATCAATTCCATATATTTCAACTCTACAGTTATTGTTCATTGATTTGATTCGTGGAGCGTAAATTACACCTATTATATTCCCATCAAATTTTCCCAAATGTCACTTCTTTCATTCAACATGGTTTAGTACATTACCGACAATATTTTTCATTAAATAAATCATCCTATTTTGTGATTTAAACAAAACCTCATTATCTTGTTTAGTCAAAATGTTTATCAAATTTTTAGATAATATCAAAAACATAAATTTTCCATAAAACTTTTTCACCTGATAAGGAAAGTTAATACAACCAATTTTATAAAAATATTATTTCAAATTGATAAATAACTATGATTTTTCTTCATTAAAGTAAATATTTCTAAACTTTGGCTAAATCATAGACTACTTGTTTAGCCAATGGTTCCACTTAAAAATATTCTTTTATTAATAGTTGAAAGTTTAAATTAAAAAAAAAAAATACTTTTCCCATAAATTGCATATTCATTTAAAATATGCGGTTCAATGATTTCACTACTTTATATATCTACAATCAAGAATGAATTTCCTACTTTCTATGTTCAAACAAAGACCTGTATTTGTAAACACAAATTCCCGAATATTTCCAAAACCTCCTCGTTACCTTTCACTTAACGCTTCAAAAGACGATCCATACCGCGTAAACGTTAACCTTTCCCACCAACCTCAATGAGATTTGAGGACTTGAACCTAACTACCACATTATGCAGGAACGCCAAATGACACGTTTGTCCGCAGCACTCGAACACATGCAAAACCCGTTAGTACACATCGCACGCGAAGTTCAATACTCACGTTCACAATATATATTCAATGCAATCTTATGGTACATAAAACTCAATTATTCTCAATAGATCCAATGCTACACAAATTACATGATACATGAAACTAGTTTGCCTACAATCACAATTTGCTCGATTAATCACGTAAGGCACGAAACATGTTTAATTGCAATACACATGCTACTGGTTTGAACACATGATACAAGAAACTTAATTGTTTGCAATATATGTGATACATAAGAATTGCGTCATTGATACATAGTTCTAGATTGACCACACTATACATGAAACTCATTTTGTTACAAAGCACTTTATACTAAACGGTGTACATTATACAAAATACATGATGCTAAGTTGCTAACACTATACATGAGATCCATTTCCTACAATACACATAATACTATGTTGTTTACATTACACATTAGAGCTTATTGATTTACAAAATACAAGACGCTAAATTATTTACGCTATATATGAGACCTGTTTGATTACAAACTACGTGACACTAGATCATACACGAGGCTTGTGTGCTTACTATATACTCGAAACAAAATTTGCTTACAATTATTGCAATGGATTGATTACATTATACACAAGACATGGTCATGCACTTTGTACACCAAAGTGAAGACCATAATACATTGAAACGACTCGGGGTTTGACGTATTCTTGTTCAAACACGAGCAAACTAAGAAACTTTAAGTGTTACTACTTTACTACCCTTTAGTTGCGAACCGACCTGATTAGAGACTTAGTTACTTGTTGGCGGCTTTTTATGTGTAAACAATAGACATGATCATAGTGAAATTGTGCCCCCCTTACCCACACACAACGAAAATGATCTATACGGACCATACGATGATTTGAATAATTACGGGTGCACACGGAATTATAAAAATCAGCGCATGGAAACTATAGAGAAATTTTGTCGTGTGTTGTGACCTAAAACTTATCAAGATGTGTAACAATGAAACTGATGTGACATGACAAGGGCATGGTGGATACGCCGATGGTACTTCCTGTATATAAGTGTCCTATCATATTACCGAAAGTAGCGTTGTTCGTGTCAGGCGAAGTTTTGACCTAGACCAATGTTTATGAAATCTTTTACCCACTAACAATTTTGAACACATTAGACTACATCTTACACAAACTCTAAATTTCAAGATCCCTCCAAATCCATTTCAAGTAATACATCTTACATTTAGAATTCAAATAGCTATTCGACAACCTTCTCCTTAAGTCTATTTCAAAAACTAAATTCATTGTCATTATTCATATTCAACCTCGATGATCAGGCTTAAGCCATATCCAACAATCAAAATTCACCGAAAATCAAAAACTCCCTCCTCCTTCTCGATTTTGCAGCCTCCATTAGTTAAATTTCTGGACGAAATTCCCTTAACATGGGGAGACTGTAACATTTCTGATTTTAGTATTCGTATTTCAATTCAATATAACGCATTTCAAACTCAATACTCGTGCACTGTTTTGTGTTATTTTCTCGACATAAATTATATGCAATGATTCAATACAAATTCGCAAGTTTTACTCGATTATATGCATTTAAACACTATACAAGTAGCTATCTTATTCAAACTTGTCAAACCTGAAAGGTTAAGGACTAGAGTTGAAAAATAACAAGAAACCCTAGCTAAGCACGGTCGCGCTTGTCCCGGCACGGTCGTGCCGAAGTGCTCTGGCACGGTCGCGCGACTAGCCTTGGAACGATCGCGCCCGGTGCCTTGGCACGGTCGCGCCTCTTTTGGGCACGGTCACGCCTGCGTAACTGTCAAAAAGTAAATACACTTTTAATCACCGATCGTCGAGAATCCGTAACCGTTCCTTCGTTTCATTCCGATTGTGAGAGTAATACCATTTTCAAATTACTCAAACGCCTCAGTTACATTCCATCAAACTCGAAGAAAAACTCTCTCAAGCATTCCAAAAAGCTAGAATCCGCTTTTCGATCCGAATCCCCTCAATCCAGCAGCAGAGTCACACTGCTCGATCCTCCCAGGAGCTACTGATCCTTTGTAGTCGCCGGAATCATATCAGAAGACGCCGGAAGCCTTTCTCACCGACGTCGGAATTCCGTTCTACCGTGCTCCATCAATTCGATACGCTTCAGGGTAACTATAATCGTTTCCTTAGTCGATTCAGTCTCCTTATCAAAAGCCCCTTATCAATTTAGACTTACAATTTGTAAATCATCCCGAATTAGAACTCGTATTTTATTCAAAAATGGTTTAATCGAATCCGACCCTAATCATGTTTTCAATAAAATTAAAACATCTCAGAATACTCGTAACAACCCAGTAATCAAAAGCCCTAACAATCCCAACATTTACAATACAAGATTTTGTCAATTCATGTCCGATTTGGAAGAGACACGGTCGCGCTAATCATCTAGCACGGCCGTACCTCATGTAGCGCGGTCGTGTCCTCCTGTCCAGATCTTGTCATGCCCTCTGGGCTAATTTTTGTTGTGTCTAAGAATCATAGACACGACCGTGCCAGGCCAAGGCACGGTCGTGCCTGTTGACTGGTCTAGTTGGTGCAGTCTGTTGATCAACCCGGTCGTGCCCCGACTAGCGCGGTCGCGCCCCTGGCTTGAGCACGATCGTGCCTTCCGTGGCGCGGTCGTGTGTGACTCAGAAATTGTATCAGAATTATAATTTTTTTATTTTTCGATCAATAAATGTTTTGATTTTATAAAAATATGTTTTCTGTATTTAGAAATGGATTAAAAGTTTAAATCTTGGCATAAATATAATTTATTTAAAAGTTTATGAGAATTAAATGTATATTTATTATCTTACACTTAAATGATATTTTAAATAATTAAGTTACAAAATTTATAAATAAATAAGATAATGAATATTTATTTAATTTTCATTTTAAATCAAAAATCATTTATTTATTTATACTTAATTACAATTAATATTTACATTATCTCATAAACTATAATTATATATTTATTATCCAATTCAAACCTAATCAAATTGTTTCAAAAATATTTTATTTCAAACTCTATATATTTTATTCAATACTTTTAAATACAAATCAATAGTTTTATACACAAATTCAACTTTCATTTTAGACTTAAACTTTATGCATCTATTTGATTCAATACACATTACTCTTTAGGTTAAATTGTGCATTTCGAGGATCATATTTGCTATCTATAATCTTTGTTAGCTACACTTCCATACCAAGTGAGTATTCACAACCCCTTTTACTCTTTTACACTTTTGGGGTGGAACATGAACTCTATACACATTTCACATTACACATTACATTTACACAAACAACACAAAGTACAAATCCTATTTACTTTCATGTGTGCAAATTTGAGCTTTATGCCCGAGTGCTAGGTGTGCTAAGCTTTGTATGCGATTATGTGCAATCATTAACTATACAAGCCGACGGTTTTTGTAACATCCCAAAATAAATAGAAACCCAAATAAAGGAAACAAAGTGGGCTTGGCCAAAGTTTCGGCCCATGGGCCCGAAAAATGACAGGGAGCCTTCATAGCAGCAGCCATCAGCCTCTCCCTCATTCACCACACTTGTCACGCAAGTTTCTAGTGAGAGAAAGAGAGAGTGAGAGTTTGGGTCTAGAGAGAGAAAGCTCGGGATCAAGCTCAAAGTCTCGAGGATTGTTGCTCAACATCTCTGGAGCATAAAGAAACGAGAAGGAAGCTGTAACAGGTAATTATTATGCCTAAATCTGAGTTTTTGTAACTTTCGGGTTTCGGGTTAATAATCGAGTAAAGGTTTAGATTTTTACGTGTGAAACTGGAAACAAACCACGGGTTTGGGTTCATGGGGGAAAATGGAACATTTCGAACGTAAAAAGTTCAAAGCTTGATCGATTAGAACAAAGGGACCAGATCTAGGGTTCTGTTTGGGGAAGGAGACTGCACAGTCGAAACTACTAGTTTCGATATGGACGCATCTATCGAAACTACCTAGTTTCGACAGGGGCAGACCCATCGAAACTACCATAGTTTCAATATAGACCCAAGACCTTAACTAAGAATTTATATAAGTCATACGACTCGAAACTACTTAGTATCGATAAGAAGCAGTGACTCGAAACTACTTAGTTTCGATAAGAAGCAGTGACTCGAAACTACTTAGTTTCGATAAGAAGCAGTGACTCGAAACTACTTAGTTTCGATAAGAAGCCAGGGCTCGAAACTACATAGTTTCGATAAGGAGCCAGGACTCGAAACTGCCTAGTTTCGATAATGAAACCATGACCCGAAACATCTGAGTCAAGCCTAGTAATGTCTAAGTGTCCCCTAGGAACACAGCCTTACGCCTATGACTTGATTATACAGATTGTGGGTGACCATAGTGACATTCAGGAACCGGCTAGGTGTAAACAGAAACGATTCATCTGGTGAGTTCTTATTGCCCTTTTTCCTAATGGTTTTGGGCTGGCATGCATACTGGTATAGTATTTTATAAAAATGTTATTTTTATAAAATGAAAGGCAAAGTATAGTATTTTATAAAAATGTTATTTTTATAAAATGAAAGATAAAGAACAGAAGAGCATAGTATTATCTTTTAAACAAGTTTTTGAAAGATAACAATGAGCTAAAGAAAGAACGATAAAGGAGCCGTACTTCGGTACAGCTCGACAGTGACAGTGACAGTGACAGTGACAAATACCATGTTATATGCTTATGTGTTAATATGTGTTATTTGTCTATATGAAAGTTATGTGATTGCATTTCTATTTGTGTAATAGTGTAATTGCATTGCATAATAGTTGCATAGTAGAAAGTCCTGCAGGCATGCTAAAGTAGAAGTCTCACCCTGAGGTGTGAGCAATGCTAAAGGAGTCTTACACTTCGGTGTAAGCAATGCTAAAGGAGTCTTCACTTCGGTGTAAGCGAGAAAGTCTCACCCTGAGGTGTGAGCAATGCTAAAGGAGTCTTGCACTAACGTGCAAGCGAGAAAGAAAGTCCCACCCTGAGGTGTGGGCAGCGCTAAAGTAAAAGTCTTACCCTGAGGTGTAAGCAAGATAGGGATCTGGTCCTCGGACCACGATCCATACGTGATAGTTAAAGTATGATAAAGTCACTTGTCAAGTATAAGTGAAATGATAGACAGAGTACAGTGGGACACCCTAACGGGTTTCCTTAAAGATAAAGTTTTAATGACAGATAGTAACGTAACAGATTTATAATTGTAACGTTGTAAAGTTTTAAAGTAATAGTTAAAAGTTTATTTCAAAGAAAGTGAAAGTAAAGCTTAGTTTAATTTAATAAAACTAAGCTACCAAAGATAAAGTTTACAGTTTAAAGTAAAGAGAGAACTCACCAGCATTAGCTGACTTTTAGTATGCATGGCAGATAAAAAGGGTAAAGCTAAAGAAAAGTGAAAGAGCCATGTGGGCTGGATAGCATGGACATCAGGCTGCGGTATTGAAGACTGACATTTCCAATCCTGATAGTTCATGTTATAGACAATATTTCATGTTATAGTTTGATGAATGATTTGAATTAAAGACTTCCGCTGTAATAGATTCTGATTTCCGGTTTAAGAACTATGTTTGTTATGTTGTGTGCCAACTATGAGATGTACCCGTTTTGGGGCGTTTCAAGTTGGTATCAGAGCCATAGTTTGAGAGATTCAGACATTTGCGATAATGTCTGAACTTAAACTGAGAATGGGACAAAGCAAAGGAAGGGAAGGAATGTCAGTCGGAGCAGCCCGTCCATGAAAAGATAGTAGACAGAAGGTAGTCAATGTCCTTACATAGAACATAGACAATAATGCCTTAGTACAGATAGCAGAAAGTAGATGCTTTAGCATAAATAGTACATAGTACATGCCTTAGCACAGACAGTAGACAGTAGATAGTACGTGCCTTATAGTAGAAACTCTGAACTTGGATGCAAATGTTACTCGGAAAGGAAATGTTCAGAACCCGAGTAGTAAAGTAAATTAGTAATTTCATACCGGTCTCTGTAATTAGTAATTTACAGTACTCGAGGTGTTCTAAATTGTTACCTATCTTGATAACACGAGCTATCTTTGTTCACAGTAGACACTAAATGGCTAGAGCAAAGAGAGGAGGTCGCACGGGGGGTCGTACTGGTCGTCGAGGCCGACCTCCAGGTAACCGGAACCGTCCTGAAGAAAGTGAGCACTCCCGCAACGAAGCTGAATCGGTGCATGTGGAGCTTAATGATAGTGGGAACCATGTGTCGGCTCCTAACAATGCCCCTAATGAGGAGCTTGAGTTGGAACCGATTGTGAAAGAAGCTATAGCGGCAGAGGTTACTTCAATCTTGAAGAAAGTTCTACCAGAAGCATTGGGCGAGGCCCTTAAAGAGTTTAATATAGGGAAGAAAGAAACGAAAGAGGAAAGCAGCAAGAGACTTGGAGTCACTGACAGTGATGATTCTGATTGTGAAATGGCAACCCGGGGTTGCAACTATAAGTCCTTTCGGGGGTGTGACCCGCCGAAGTATGATGGACGGAAAGATGCTGTTGCCACTTTTGAGTGGATAGAGAGAATGAATGGGGTGATCAACATTAGTGAGTGCCGTGATGATCAAGCGGTCAAGTTTGCCGCTCACTCATTCACTAATGAGGCATTAAGCTGGTGGAGATCGATCGAAAGAATCAAGTCTTCTACTGAGATGAAAAAGATGAAATGGGACGACATGAAAAAGCTGCTAATCACTAAGTTCTGCCCGCAGAACGAGATTGACAGAGTTGAGAGGGAATTTCTGGGGCTCTGTGCTGGTAGTATGACTCATCGCCAGTATACCTCCAAATATCAAGAGTTGGCTCAGCTGGTTCCACATCTGGTGGACACTGAGGAAAAGAGGATTAAGTACTACATCAAGGGACTACCACAGAAAGTCCGTGTGCACGTGAAAGCTAATGCTCCCACGAGTTTTGAATCTGTGGTATCACTTGCTGGGATAGTTTATGATGACTTCGAATCCGCAGACCCACTGCCTACTGAGAAGAAAGTGACCAATGCCGTTAAACGGCCAGCTAAAGAGTGGGCGGGGCCGGAGACGAAGAAACTGAGGATTGAAGATGGGGTTGAATGTGCTAAGTGTGGCAGGAAGCACTCGGGCGAGTGCCGAGTTGGGTTAAATATGTGCTATAGGTGCGGAAAGACCGGACACTACTCTCGAGAGTGTCCCGGGGCACAGTCTTGTTATAACTGCGGGATACCTGGCCACATGGCCAAAGACTGTCGGAAACCCAAGGCTACTGGCACCGAGAAGGGTAAAGAACCTGAGAAGCCGAAGGCAAGGACCCGGGCGTATGCACTGACACAGGAGGAGGCTAGGGGAGACCCAGATGTTGTGTCAGGTACGTTCATCCTTGACCACACTTATGTTTCAGTATTATTTGATTCGGGTGCCAGTAGGAGTTTTATATCATCATCTAAGTGTAAAAGAATGAAATGCAAAGTTACTAGAGTAGAGCAGGCCTTTAATGTGGAAACCGCAGTGGGCAAGACCACGATAGTAAGTGAATTGGTAGATAATTGCACGATAAAGATTCATGGCCATAGATTCCCAGTTAGGTTGTATGTTATGACCTTGGGAGGATTCGATATAGTTTTGGGTATGGATTGGTTAGCTGCCAACGAAGCCCGAATAATATGTAGACGAAAGATAGTTCAACTCAAAGCTCCAGACGGTGGCGAGGTTTTGGTGTACGGGGATCGCGACGGTTCACTAACGAACGTCATATCAATGATAAAGGCAGAGAAGTATATAGGGCGCGGATGCGAGGCCTACCTGGCCTATGTGATAGACAATGATGTAAAGGTGAGAGAGTTAAAAGACGTACCAGTGGTATGTAATTTTCCGGGGGTGTTTCCTGAGGAGTTGCCTGGGTTACCACCTGACCGGGAGACAGAGTTCCAGATAGACTTAGTGCCAGGTGCCCAGCCCGTGGCTAAAGCACCGTACCGACTTGCACCTCTGGAGATGAAAGAGCTGATGGTACAGTTGGAAGAACTTTTGGATAGAGGATTTATCAGACCAAGCATTTCTCCATGGGGTGCTCCGGTTCTGTTCGTAAAGAAGAAAGATGGTGCCATGAGAATGTGCATCGACTACAGAGAGTTGAACAAGCGTACAGTAAAGAACAAATATCCGCTACCAAGGATCGATGATCTGTTCGACCAACTACAGGGCGCCAGATGGTTCTCCAAGATCGATCTGCGGTCGGGATATCATCAGTTAAAGGTAAGAGACGAGGACATACCTAAGACAGCGTTTCGCACGCGTTATGGGCATTACGAGTTTCGCGTGATGTCTTTCGGCTTGACGAACGCTCCGGCAGCATTCATGAACATGATGAACCAGGTGTGTAGACCGATGCTAGATAGGTCGGTGATAGTGTTTATAGACGACATACTCATTTATTCGAAAAGTGAAGGTGATCATGCTTGTCATCTTCGAGAAGTACTAGAGACGCTACAAAAAGAAAAGTTGTATGCCAAGTTCTCCAAATGCGCGTTCTGGCTTAAGGAAGTCCAATTCTTAGGTCACGTTATCAACGCAGACGGCATTATGGTTGACCCGGCTAAGATAGAGGCAGTACAGGAATGGGAAACCCCGAAGACGCCAACCGAGATTCGGAGTTTTCTGGGATTGGCAGGTTACTATCGAAGGTTCATTCAGGACTTCTCGAGAATAGCTTCGCCACTGACAAAGTTGACACGTAAAGAAGTAAAGTACGAATGGGGTCAGGCTCAGTCCAAAGCATTTGAAGAGTTAAAGAAGAAGTTGACCCAAGCCCCAGTGTTAGCACTACCCGACGGTAACGAGGACCTGGTGGTATATTCTGACGCATCGGGACAAGGGTTAGGGTGTGTTTTGATGCAGAGGGGAAAGGTGATCGCGTATGCGTCACGACAGCTAAAGATCCACGAAATTAACTACCCGACTCACGATTTGGAGCTCGCGGCAGTTGTTTTTGCGTTAAAGATTTGGAGGCATTACCTCTACGGGGTGAAATGCACGATTTATTCTGATCACAAGAGCTTGAAGTATTTCTTCGAACAGAAAGACCTGAATATGCGGCAAAGGCGGTGGTTAGAATTGCTGAAAGACTATGACTGTGAGATCCTATACCACCCGGGAAAGGCGAATGTGGTCGCTGATGCCCTAAGTCGTAAGGAGAATCATTCTCCTATTAGGGTAAAAGCGTACCAGTTAGTGATAACCCCAGATTTTATGACAGAGCTAGAAGCAGCACAGAAGGAAGCACTAAAGGAAGAGAACATAAAGAAAGAAAGAATGGTCGGTCAACAGACAAAGTTAGAGTTAAACACTCATGGAGTGAGGACCAGGTGTGGTCGCATGTGGGTACCGAAGGGCGGAGAGCTTAGGGCCAAAGTACTTGACGAGGCCCATAAGTCTCGATATTCCATCCACCCAGGAACCACGAAAATGTACCAGGATTTGAAGAAAGAGTATTGGTGGCCTAACATGAAGAATGATGTGACCGGATATGTAAGCAAGTGTCTGACTTGCTCACAAGTTAAAGCAGAGCATCAGAAACCGTACGGGAAGATCCAGCCTCTGGAAATACCCGAATGGAAGTGGGAGCGTATCACCATGGACTTTATTACAAAGCTGCCCCGCACAGCAAAAGGCCATGATACGATTTGGGTTATAGTGGATCGTCTGACAAAGAGTGCACATTTCTTGCCAATTCGCGAAACGTATTCATCTGAGAAGTTGGCAGAAGTATTTATCAATGAAATTGTCTCTCGACATGGCGTACCGTTATCAATTGTATCTGACCGGGACACCCGATTTACATCGAGGTTCTGGAAAAGATTTCACGAGTCAATGGGTACAAGACTGAACATCAGCACGGCTTATCATCCACAGACGGATGGTCAATCAGAAAGGACCATCTAGACGTTAGAGGATATGCTCCGCGCATGCATTATAGACTTCGGTGGCAGTTGGGATAGTCACCTACCGTTGGCAGAATTCTCCTACAACAACAGTCACCACGCCACGATTGGTATGCCGCCCTACGAAATGTTGTATGGTAGAAGATGCCGAACCCCGGTCTGTTGGGGCGAGGTAGGACAGAAAGAGTTGGGGAGTTTAGAGGTAGTCACAACAACCTCTGAAAAGATTGACCAGATCAAGGCCAGAATGAAAGCTGCACAGGACCGTCAAAAGTCCTACGCGGATAAAAGGCGAAGACCAATCGAATTCAAGGTCGGGGATCAAGTACTATTGAAAGTATCTCCCTGGAAGGGGATCATACGATTCAGAAAGAGAGGGAAGTTAAGCCCAAGATTCGTCGGGCCTTTCAAAATACTAGCACGGGTTGGTGAAGTCGCTTACCGGTTAGAATTACCTGATGAGCTGAGTGGAATTCACCCAACCTTCCACGTGTCGCACTTGCGCAAGTGCCTGGCCGACGAATCGGCACACGTGACACTTGACGACATCGAGATAGATAATAGCCTCAATTACATCGAGGAACCCGTCGCCATATTAGACAGGAAAGAAAAGCGGTTACGGAATAAAGTGATACAGTTAGTCAAAGTACAATGGAAGCATCGTAAAGGTTCGGAAGCTACATGGGAAACCGAGACAGAAATGAAAGAGTCGTACCCGCACCTGTTTGACTTATAACAGGTTTCGAGGACGAAACCTTTCGTAAGAGGGGTAGACTTGTAACATCCCAAAATAAATAGAAACCCAAATAAAGGAAACAAAGTGGGCTTGGCCAAAGTTTCGGCCCATGGGCCCGAAAAATGACAGGGAGCCTTCATAGCAGCAGCCATCAGCCTCTCCCTCATTCACCACACTTGTCACGCAAGTTTCTAGTGAGAGAAAGAGAGAGTGAGAGTTTGGGTCTAGAGAGAGAAAGCTCGGGATCAAGCTCAAAGTCTCGAGGATTGTTGCTCAACATCTCTGGAGCATAAAGAAACGAGAAGGAAGCTGTAACAGGTAATTATTATGCCTAAATCTGAGTTTTTGTAACTTTCGGGTTTCGGGTTAATAATCGAGTAAAGGTTTAGATTTTTACGTGTGAAACTGGAAACAAACCACGGGTTTGGGTTCATGGGGGAAAATGGAACATTTCGAACGTAAAAAGTTCAAAGCTTGATCGATTAGAACAAAGGGACCAGATCTAGGGTTCTGTTTGGGGAAGGAGACTGCACAGTCGAAACTACTAGTTTCGATATGGACGCATCTATCGAAACTACCTAGTTTCGACAGGGGCAGACCCATCGAAACTACCATAGTTTCAATATAGACCCAAGACCTTAACTAAGAATTTATATAAGTCATACGACTCGAAACTACTTAGTATCGATAAGAAGCAGTGACTCGAAACTACTTAGTTTCGATAAGAAGCAGTGACTCGAAACTACTTAGTTTCGATAAGAAGCAGTGACTCGAAACTACTTAGTTTCGATAAGAAGCCAGGGCTCGAAACTACATAGTTTCGATAAGGAGCCAGGACTCGAAACTGCCTAGTTTCGATAATGAAACCATGACCCGAAACATCTGAGTCAAGCCTAGTAATGTCTAAGTGTCCCCTAGGAACACAGCCTTACGCCTATGACTTGATTATACAGATTGTGGGTGACCATAGTGACATTCAGGAACCGGCTAGGTGTAAACAGAAACGATTCATCTGGTGAGTTCTTATTGCCCTTTTTCCTAATGGTTTTGGGCTGGCATGCATACTGGTATAGTATTTTATAAAAATGTTATTTTTATAAAATGAAAGGCAAAGTATAGTATTTTATAAAAATGTTATTTTTATAAAATGAAAGATAAAGAACAGAAGAGCATAGTATTATCTTTTAAACAAGTTTTTGAAAGATAACAATGAGCTAAAGAAAGAACGATAAAGGAGCCGTACTTCGGTACAGCTCGACAGTGACAGTGACAGTGACAGTGACAAATACCATGTTATATGCTTATGTGTTAATATGTGTTATTTGTCTATATGAAAGTTATGTGATTGCATTTCTATTTGTGTAATAGTGTAATTGCATTGCATAATAGTTGCATAGTAGAAAGTCCTGCAGGCATGCTAAAGTAGAAGTCTCACCCTGAGGTGTGAGCAATGCTAAAGGAGTCTTACACTTCGGTGTAAGCAATGCTAAAGGAGTCTTCACTTCAGTGTAAGCGAGAAAGTCTCACCCTGAGGTGTGAGCAATGCTAAAGGAGTCTTGCACTAACGTGCAAGCGAGAAAGAAAGTCCCACCCTGAGGTGTGGGCAGCGCTAAAGTAAAAGTCTTACCCTGAGGTGTAAGCAAGATAGGGATCTGGTCCTCGGACCACGATCCATACGTGATAGTTAAAGTATGATAAAGTCACTTGTCAAGTATAAGTGAAATGATAGACAGAGTACAGTGGGACACCCTAACGGGTTTCCTTAAAGATAAAGTTTTAATGACAGATAGTAACGTAACAGATTTATAATTGTAACGTTGTAAAGTTTTAAAGTAATAGTTAAAAGTTTATTTCAAAGAAAGTGAAAGTAAAGCTTAGTTTAATTTAATAAAACTAAGCTACCAAAGATAAAGTTTACAGTTTAAAGTAAAGAGAGAACTCACCAGCATTAGCTGACTTTTAGTATGCATGGCAGGTAAAAAGGGTAAAGCTAAAGAAAAGTGAAAGAGCCATGTGGGCTGGATAGCATGGACATCGGGCTGCGGTATTGAAGACTGACATTTCCAATCCTGATAGTTCATGTTATAGACAATATTTCATGTTATAGTTTGATGAATGATTTGAATTAAAGACTTCCGCTGTAATAGATTCTGATTTCCGGTTTAAGAACTATGTTTGTTATGTTGTGTGCCAACTATGAGATGTACCCGTTTTGGGGCGTTTCAGTTTTCAATGATAGATCTATTGAGTCTGACAAACCCACCCATGGTACGCGGTGATTGAAACCGACAACACATTTGTTTTGCATGCTAGTTACAAGGTTTGATTGTACATGGTTAGACAATAGCTGCTCCCCATAAATGCCTTATTTATCATGATATGTAAAGGATTTGTTTTCAACTATATGCTATCTATATACAACTGTGATAAACTCACCAACTTTTTAGTTGAATTTATTTTATTCATGTTTCAGGCCCCAATATGTGAGATTGATTCAAGACGTGTTCAACATAGGATTTGGACTTAGCAATTTAAATCAAGAATTTTATGAGTTGTTTTATGTTTCTTGTTTGAATTAGACTTTGTACTTGGGTTATCTGTAATGGAAATTTAACTTTAATATATTTCAATTTAGTCAACCATGTGCTATGAACAGTCTACATGTCCCGCCCCGATGATTCCGCCATCGGTCGGGGTGTGACATTGGTACATTTTATCCGCACCAGGATGAATAGAATAGCGAGTATTGTGAGCCTCGTTCATGAGAAATGTACGGAGATCATCGCGATCGGGAACCCAAATACGGTTCAAGTAAAAAAGTAAGCCATTGGGTTTTGATTCAAGCTGAAGTTCAACACCACACAACATTTCCTCGTACATGTTACCCTTGGTGATTGAGACGTGTTGAGCTTCTAAGATGCGATTTTGAATGTCGGTTTGAATTCGGACACATTGAAGCATGACATGGTCCTTTCGACTCAAAGCGTCGGCTACAACATTCGCTTTGCCGGGATGATAACGAATCTCGCAGTCATAGTCGTTAAGGAGTTCAACCCAACGTCGTTGCCTCATATTGAGTTCATTTTGTTTGAAGATGTGTTAGAGACTTTTGTGGTCGGTGAACACCACACATTTTGTGCCATAGAGGTAATGTCTCCAAATCTTTAATGCGAATACGACCGCACCCAACTCGAGGTCGTGCGTCGTATAATTCTTCTCATGAATCTTAAGTTGCCTTGATGCATAAGCGATTACTTTGCCTCGTTGCATGAGGACACAACCGAGACCTTGGTTGGAAGCATCACAATAGACAACTAGATCATCATTTCCATCAGGGAGAGTCAAAATAGGAGCATTGCACAACTTTTGCTTGAGAGTTTGGAAAGCTTCTTCTTGTTTTAGTCCCCATTCGTAAGGATTACCCTTGTGGGTTAAAGTGGTAAGAGGGACAGCAATCTTAGAGAAATTTGAGATGAAGCGACGATAATATCCCGCAAGACCAAGAAATGAACGAACTTCGGTGGGGGTCTTTGGGGCATTCCAATTCTTAACAGCTTCAATCTTAGCAGGGTCAACATGAATTCCCTTGTCGTTGACAATATAACCAAGAAATTGGACTTCCTTTAGCCAAAATTCACATTTAGAGAATTTGGCATATAGTTGTTCCTTCCTTAAGAGGTCCAAAACCAACCTAAGGTGTTGCTCATGATCGGATTTAGTCTTGGAGTAGATTAAGATATCATCAACAAAGACGATCACAAATTTATAAAGGTACGGTTTGCACACACGATTCATGAGGTCCATGAAGACCGCGGGTGCATTGGTTAGTCCAAATAGCATGACCATGAACTCGTAGTGACCATACCTTGTTCGAAAGGCAGTCTTTAGAATGTCTTCCCCTTGTACACGGAGTTGGTGATAACCAGATCGAAGGTCAATCTACAAGAAGCAAGTAGAACCTTGAAGTTGATCAAAGAGGTCATCAATCCTAGGCAAAGGGTAACGGTTCTTGATAGTAAGCTTGTTGAGTTCGCGGTAGTCAATACACATGCGGAATGATCCATCCTTCTTTTTTTACGAATAAGACGGGTGCACCCCACGGTGAATGACTTGGACGAATGAAGCCCTTGTTGGAGAGCTCTTGGAGTTGACTTGCAAGTTCTTGCATTTCAGAAGGTGCAAGACGGTAAGGAGCTCTAGCCACGGGGTTAGCTCCGGGTATAAGGTAAATGCGAAATTCTACTTGTCGAACGGGTGGAAGACCGGATAGATCTTCGGGAAATACTTCGGGAAAATCCCGAATGATGGGAATGTCTTGGATACTCTTCTCCTTGACATCCTTTTGAACAACATGAGAAGGCTACGTATTTCTTTCGTAAGTACTTTTGGGCGGTAGTGCATGACATTAACTTGAGTCCTTTGCAAGGCTTTTCACCAAAGACTCTTAACGTTTCTCCCGACGGTAGAGGTATTCTGATGCACTTCTCGAAACAGATGACCTCGGCATGATGATTTAATAGCCAATCCATGCCTATGATGATATCAAAACTCCCTAGTGGCATTGGTAAAAGGTTGATTGGGAATGTATGATCATTAAGTTCTAGCGAGCAGTCATGAATAACAAAGTCAATTGTAAGGGAGTCACCATTTGCTATTTCGACGGTGAAGGTTTTCTCTAATTGGGATCGTGTCTTTGCAAGTAAGGGTTCAAAGTTAAGTGACACAAAAGTTTTATCGGCACCGGTATCAAATAAAATGGAGGCATATTGACTATTAACAAGGAACGTACTGTTGACCACATCATTGTTGGCTTGAGCTTCACTGGCGTTTATGTTGAAAGCACGCCCACGAGCTCCGCCTTGTCTAGCATTGATTAACCTTGGGCACTGATCACGAAAATGATTTGGGTTACCACATTCATAACAAGCACGTCCATTTGCAATAGCGGGGACACCATGATTAGCCACTTGGGGGTTGGTTCGGTTTGGTGGGTTGACTTGGCCTGCAAGTGCTTTGGCTCTACAAACATTGACTGTATGGCCATATTTCCCACAGTGAGTGCAAAGGCGACATGGAATGTTTTGGATATGGTGATAGTTGCATGTGGCACAGAGTGGGTAGATCCCAACATATGGCTTTTTGGCTGGTGCTTGAACCATAGGCGCAGCTTGGTTAACAGGGATAACAGGAGTGGCCATAGCATAGTTTCTAGCCTTTCTTTTCTTATTGTTACGGGAGGGTTCAATTGTGGCTTCTTTGACGTGTGTGGGAGGGGTTGCAATGTCGGGAACTTTCTTGGTGCCTTTTCTAGTCAGGGTTCCCGCTTTCACATGGTTGTCGGTCAATGTAGCAGATAAGCGGATAGCATCTTCGAGTGTTGCGGGATTTCTCCCTAAGACAGTATCTTGAATTTGCCTAGGTAATCCATCAATATACTTCTCAATGCAGCGGGATAAAGGTGTGACCATATGGGGCACAAGGAGACTCAACTCGTGGAACCGAGTTGTATAAGCTAGACTTTCACCACCATCTTGGGCAAGATCCAAAACTCGGCTTCCAGTTTCTTTACCTCATTTTGAGGACAAAATTCTTCGGTCATTAGCCTTTTAACCTCATCCCAAGGTAAGGCCATTGCTACTTCCACACCTCTAGTTCTCTTTTCCCCATTCCACCACGTGAGTGCCCGTTTTTGTAAGACACTTGTGGCATGACGAACACGAAGGTTATCGGGGCAGTCACTATTGAGGAAGGTATTCTCAATACTTTCGAACCATTGAAGGAGTCCCGTAGCTCCTTCGGTACCATAGAACTTAAGAGGATTACATGACTTGAAGTGCTTGAAGGTGCATTGTGGTGGGTTGGCACCACCACCCCCATTAGCTCCATGGTTACCATTGGCGGCCCCATTAACTTGAGTGAGTTGATTCACAAGTTGTGCAAGGATGGTAGCAATATCGGTGTTGTTGTTGGTCACGGTAGCACGACGGGGAGGCATTCTACATAATCGCACAACACAAGAAAAGATGTAAGAACTTATGAATGTTGTTTGGATTTAAAAGAATAAGATAACAAATAAAATAGTAAATCATACTTTGGATTGTACTCAAATAGTGATAAAATCACTTGAATACTATGACACATTAAGGTTAATTAAACTCATATAATTTTCAAGGAGACATGCTTTAGCCTATAAGTAAACACTCATCCCGGGAATTCCCAGGAAAGCATACGGGTCCCTCGGTTGATTGGGATTTATGCGAAATGCTTTCCTAGACAGAAAACCCAGAATACAGGTGTCACTCTTCCAGATTGCACGTGTCCTCAAATAATTAACAAAGTTTAAAAGCCTTAACGAGGAAAATAAAGAAATTTTTTATAGATTTAGATCCATGGAGTTTCCACATGCTAAGAAAATGATGATAGAGGAGTAGGTAAGAATATTATGAGGTTTTTTGGGTATAGGTAGGGATATTGTTTATTTAATTATTATTTAAGTATATCTTAATAAGTCATGAATTTTTTTAACAAGTAAGGCATTAAAAATGAAATAATAACCAATCATAGTAAGCATGTAACACATAGCATGTAACATATAGCATGTAGCACATATCACATAATCATGAAGCATGGCATAAGTGGGTGTCCTAAAGTTATAGTCTAGGTCAAGGGTGTCTAATAACCTAGTTCCCAATAACCAAGGCTCTGATACCAATCTGTCACACCCCAACCGACGGCGGAATCATCGGGGCGGGACACGTAGACTGTTCATGAGCACAAGGTTGTCTAGATTTCAATATTTTAATCATCAAATTTAACTTCAAATAATTCAACACAACCAAATTCAAACAAGTACATAAACGAAATACATAATAGTCTTTATTTAAATTTAACTAAGTCCAAAGCCTATATGTAGCATGCTTTGATCAAATTCACTCATTAGCACCTGAAACATGAATAAAATAAGGTCAACTAAAAAGTTGGTGAGCATACTTAGGTTTATACATAGATAGCATATAGATTTTAAATAAACAAATCCTTACATAACATGATAAAATAAGGCATTTATGGAGAGCAGCTATTGTGTAACCAAGTACAATCAAACCTTTGTAACTAGCATGCAAAATTATATTGTCGGTAACAATCACCCCAATCTGGGTGCGTTTGTCAGACTCAATAGATCTATCAATGTTTACTGTCGGCTTGAATAGTTAATGATTGCACATAAATTGCACACAAAAGTTAGCACAACTAGCACTCAGGTATAAAGCTCAAATTGCACACATGAATGTAAAGAGGATTTGTATTTGTGTAGTTTGTGTAAATGTAATCAATAGTTTGTATAATGTTCATGTTCCACCCCAAAAAGTGTAAAAGAGTAAAAGGGACTATGTAATACTCACTTGATTCAAAAGGCGTAGCTAACACGGGAGACTAGATAGTAAGATGATCCTTGTAATGCACAACGTTAACCTAGTGTGGAATGTATATTGAATTAATAGTGTGCACAATAGTCTATGTCTAAGTCTAGGGTTGAATTGGATGTGTGTATAAAGCTTGTGGTTTGTACTTGAAAGGTATTGTATAAAATGAAAGATTTGAAATTGATATTTTTAGAACATTTTGATCAAGGTTTGAGTTTTAATAACTAAATAAATAAATTACATAATTATTATTTATTCACTTAGTTATAAAAATAATGTAGGTATTAGGGGTAATTAAGTATAACCTAAATAAATAATTTTTGTTTAAACGTAAATTAAATAAATAATTGTTACCTTATTTATTTATTTATAAAATATGTAACTTAGTCATTTAGTTATAAAAATGTATCGGATGTTTTATATTAAATATAAATTTCTTTAATTTATTTTCATAAAGGTGCGCAAATAAGTTGTGTAAATAATATTTAAGTGTAGGGTTTAACAATAAGTATAAATTTAATTTTGTAAATTTATATAACTTCTATTTATTTTAGGATTAAGAATTTGATAAAGTTAATATAAATCTTTATAAAATCAATTATTTTTATTTGAAAATTAATCTGAAATACTTATTATTTTTAAAATATAAAAATAATTATTCTGCCAAGATTTTTCTCACACACACGACCGTGCTTGAGACAAGGCACGATCGTGCTAGGACCACGGGCACGACCGTGCTAGTCAGGGACGCGACCGTGTTGACCAAACAGAAGACATAGCTAAGCTGTTCACTAGGCACGACCGTGTCTGGGCTAGGCACGACCGTGTCTAGGGTTCTGAGGTACGACCTAGTCTAGCCAAGAGGCATGACCGGGTCTGAGTGTGTAAGGCACGACCGCACGGGTATTAGCACGACCGTGCCTCATGAAGCACGACCGCGCTAAATGGTTAGCGCGACCGTGTCTGTTTCAAAACAGGAACGAATTGACTGATTCTTATAATGTTAATGTTGGATTTCATAGGGCTTTCATCTATAAGGTTATTACGAGTCTATTGGAATATATTAATTGTATTTAAAACGTGTTCAAAGCAGGGTTCGTTTAAACCATTTGGAACGAAACATAGATCCGGGTTCGTGATGATTTCCATATTGTAAGCCCAAATTAGATTAGGGCTTTTGATCTATAGACTAAAACGTAGATGTAGGAGGTTTCAATTACCCAAAAAGATGATTAATCGATAACGTGTGGTAGGAACGAGTTTCGGCGACGACGATTTTGATTCCCGGTGCTCTTTGCTGCAACTCCGGCTAAACCAGCGTGTCTAGAAGCTTTAGAGAGGATCGAGTGGTGTGGTTCGTTTGTTTGCTTGAGAGAATTTGGATCGTAATGGAGGAATTTGTGGTCTTGCGAAATTGAATTGATGGTTTTGAGGCTAATCGAATTTCACCGAGTTATTGGTTGTAATTGAGGTGTTTATTCGATTAATTGTTTTCGTTAATGGTAATGATACGTATATCAGTTACGAATTCAAACGATTCTGCGTTTAAAACTGTATTTACATTTCAACTGGCGCGAGGCGCGACCATGCCTATACGAGGCGCGACCGTGCCAAGGCACCGGGTGCGACCGTTCCAAAGCAAGGCGTGCGACCGTGCCAAGGCACTTAGCGCGACCGTGCCAGAACGAGGCAAGACCGTGCCTCTTAGGGTTTCTTGTTAATTTATAAAAATCTGTTCTTGCAAATTTCAGTTTTGATAGATTTGTATAAATATGAACTTATGTAGAATTTAATAGGATATACTCGTGTAAAATTTGCGGATTTGCATTGAAACATAGTATTTAATTGAGGGTACGAATAGAACAAATCAGTGTACTAGAATTGGGTTTGAAATGTCTCACATTGAATGGAAATATAGATAATGAAAATCAGAAATGTTACACTGGCTTCTTCCTTAGTTAAGGCATAGGCTCGGGTCCTTGCCTTGGGCTGTTCCCGCTCCTTCTCTTTTCCCAAACCAGACTGTCCGGTTTTCCTACAATCCTTTGTTGCATGCCCAAACATGACACAGATCTAGCACTTGCCGTTACCCCTATAGTCATGCGAGTAGTGCCCTTCCTTCCCACATCGATAACACATGGTAGAGCCAGCTCGGCACTCGCCGCGGTGTTGTTCCCCGCACTTCGTGCAAGTTTCATTCTCCTCGGTTCTTGGCTTCTTGGTATCTGCTGTATAGTTCCCCTTTCCATTTCCCGTAGACGGGTTTTACCACTTTCTTTTCGGTGCCTCGGGTGTCGGGTCCTCTTTAGCATAACCGTCAAAGACGATTCTACTCAAATGCACTACCGACTCGAAGGTCGAGGGTAGGTTGGCTTTCACGTGAATGCGGACCCTTTGGGGCAGGCCCTTGACATAATACTTGATTAACCTTTCTTCAGTCTCCACCAGGAGTGATACCAATTGAGCTAACTCATTATATCTGGAAGTGTACTGGCGGTGACTCATGTTGAGCTAACTCATTATATCTGGAAGTATACTGGCGGTGAGTCATGTTGAGCTAACTCATTATATCTGGAAGTCTACTGGTGGTGAGTCATGTTGCCAGCTTTGAAGTTCAAGAACTCGTTCTCTACCCTATCAATCTCGTTCTGTGGGCAGAACTTCTTGATCATCACCACATTCAAATCTTCCAAGGTGTGACACTTGCAAAAATTCTAGAATCTAAAACCAAGTTGTTGGGCTAGGCCCATTTGAGGCCCAATTTGGATCCAAGCCAGTTAGAGATCCAATTTACATAATCCTAACTTTATACTAGCCACTCGGTTTCGTCTAATGACTCGTTACACGATTTTGAAAATTTAAGAAAAGATATAGGAACGTACGCGAGTCAGTAATTTTAACGTTTAACGTGTCACACATCGGTTTATTTTTGGATATTAGGTAAAATGATTAAATAAGATAACGAATCATTAATATTAAGTATTAAGATTCATATGGAAGACTATTCGGATAAACACATGCGTAGTATGTGTATACGAACATTAAACCGCATTAGACGCTCGTAAAACTAACAATAACAGTACGGTTGTTACCGATACGTATTATGACACGTCAATTGTTATCAGTGTTTATTTTAATATTATTAATGAAATAATACGAGTAAAACGCGAAGCGTGAAACGTTTAAGAAGAGCGAATGTGTTAAAAATGCGGTACCAACGCGTACCGGTTCGTATATCAATTTAAAAGTAAATTTCATGATTTAAAATACTTAAATAATATTAGTAATCACGTTTCATAATTCTATGTATTCTAAAATAAAAGTTTGGGAGTTTTAGTCGTGACGGAGACCCGTGTGGATACGCGTTATATACAAACCAGTATTTTTGCCCTTGAAAACTCCCACCCTAAAACCCTAAGTATATATTCATCTCATCCTCATCTTCCCCTCATTTTTCTCATTTCACACCCTAGCACACCAAAACTTAGAGAGAAAGAGAGACCGGATACATGAAGGGAAGAGGCCAGCCACACCCCTCGGCGGCTCCTCTCGGCGGCCCTAGCGCCCTAGCAGCGGCAGTGGAAGAAGAACAACGGCGGGTAAAGGGTTTCGTGACTAGGGATGGCGGCGGCAGTTGTTTGTGACCACGGAGACGGCGACAAAACGAGCGGAAAACAGAGGAGACGAGGACGACGGGTGGCGGCGATCTGAGGGGAGATCTGACATTTCCTCGTCTTCCCGGTGACCACAGGAAAGACACAACCCACGCTACAACGATGGGGGGAAGATGACGACAGCAGCGGCTAGGGTTACAGGTCATACATCTACCCTGTGAATTTTGATTTACCGGCTAGTCTACAAATGGGTCAACATTACTTGTTTTGTTTATCATATACACGTGGAACAATTGGATTTACAAGAACTATTTCATCGGGAAAACTACTCGTTTTATGAGTATGAAGTCATCATATGTTTTCATTGGGAAAACTACTCATTTTATGACTATGAAGTCATCACATGTTTTCATTGGGAAAACTACTCATTTTATGACTATGAAGTCATCACATGTTTTCAAAGAAAACGGTTTTACAATATGGCCATGTACACGTTATCAATGTTTTCAAGGAAAAGGTTTTACATCAAGACCATGTACATATTACAATGTTTTCAAGGAAAACGGTTTTCATATTATGGCCGTGAGCACACTAATATTGTTTTCAAGGAAAGCCACTTTACATAGTTATGGCACGGTTGGAATAGGTTAGCTATTTGGACTAAACCCTAGAAGCCGAAGAAGCATAATTGTCAATCCTCAAGAAGGTTTTAATCAATATGGTTCTAGGACATTTAGCTTATATTAGTATTTGTAATGGTGTTCAACATATAGAAGTCGTTACTTTAGCTTCTGCTGTTGTGTAATGTTACCAGTCATTGCGACCTTTATTTATTTATTAAGTAAATAAATTTTGGGGTGTGACAGATTGGTATCAGAGCCAATGGTTTTAGCGAATTAGGTTACCTTAGTAACACCTAGGCTTTAACCAGATTTAATTAGGGACCAAGATTTCTAAGCCTCACATCACATTATGAACACCCAAGACTTGAGTATAGAAATTCCAACCGTTGTAGAACAACTTGAGTAGACCGTTAGTGTATGTGGTTACACTAGGGTATCATTGGCTTCACTAATACATATTACAATTACATGGCACATGTAACGAACACTTATAACGATTTGGAAATAATAAACACCTACAATGTTTCTCAACAAAGTGTCACTGTTCGGACTACGAATCAAGGATAACGGGTACTCAGCACACTGCGACCCTAGAAGATCGAGTTACGAGTTGAGCCTGGGCGACGGCGATAGCAATCGCCAGTTATCGATCTTGGTATCACAACAGGCTAAACCCGTACCTGAACTTGTACTTGTACCTACATCTACTCCAGCTATGGAGTCAGTTTTCTTTTTTGACAAATGTTGTCTTCATTCAGTGTTATATATATATATATATATATATATACCTTCTTTCACGATTTGCTAGGGAACCCAAAGTGGACAAGCAGGACTAAACGGGAGAGAACTCCACGGGTCAGGAGACTCATAGACTCATCGGGATCATGTTGATCCACATGTACATACAAACTTGGAGCCTGATTAGGTCGACACGGAATTGAGGAACTCTGCCCTAACATAGTGCCTGACTTCCATCGCACACGTCCTGTTATTAAAAGACATCGGTTGTGTCTCTCTACCATTAACTCCATCCAGCAACTGCCTTAGTCGACAGATTCACGGGTATTGGTGGGCATGACTAAGAGTAATCTGATAGAACATACACACTCTTACGCAAGAGAACGACACGATGACACGATCTAATGAACATTTCAGATCCCTTTTAACTGAGTGCTTGGGATTTACTTATAAACATAGTAATTGGAATACTGAACTTAATTTAAAAGATGCAAATGTAGGGAAGCATACATCATTCGATTACATAAACAACGAAAGTCTTAACATTAAAAGAAACATTGTCTTATCACATAAGCAAATAAACAGGATGCCAGTCTTGGGTCAGGTAGCCTTCACACCTTTGCCCGTCCTTTCCTCTTGTTACCTGAAGTTCATACTAAAAGTCAGCTAACGCTGGTAATTTCTAGTTTAAAAAAATTAGGTATAACATCACGCATGCATTTATACACATTTGTAAATATATATATATATATATATATATATATATATATATATATATATATATATATATCATTGTTTTCGTTGAACATACATTGACTATACACATTTATATATATATATATATATATATATATATTTATATATATATATATATATATATATACGCATATATCATTGCTTTCAATGAACATTCATTGGTCATACACATAAGGGTGATTAGCCCGCCATTGATTCCATAAGTCACAAAGACAGAAGTAGTTCGTCCTTCATTACTGTCCGACAAACCTTTGGCCATCCGTCATACCATGTCTACCGTCGTACTCCGTCCTTTCACCCGTCTACCCTAAGGCATCCGTTTCCCATACGAACTATTTATGCAGCCATGCTTCGATTAAGGGCCTCCGTCCTACCGTAGTAGTCCGTATTTAGTCTACGTTTCTAGACTTTAACATACCGTCTGCATAATAATCGCATGGTCGTTCGTCTACCGTAGTAGCCGTCATCATCGTATCGTCCTACCGAAGTAGTCCGTATTTCTGTCCATAATGTTTATATACATTCATAACATGCAATATAATAAATATAAAGCAATATTTCAGTAATATACGTTATGTCATTCATGCGTTTCATTCTTTGTAAACATTAGTTTTATCCTTTGTTCATCATTTACTTTCATATAACACGTATGGTCATATTAGCATTCATAACATTCATTCATTTGCATGTATACACTTCAACCCCAAAACATTGGAAAACATTTGCACATAGCACATAAGGGGCACATAGAACTCACATTTGCACAAAACATTGGAAAACATTTCCTAAGGTATACTAGTTGGTCGATGAGCGTCACTAAGGTCACACACAATCTGTATAATCAAGTCATACAAGATAAGATAATGAACCTAAATTACAATAGACGTTTCTACATTTAGGGTTTGGCGAACTTAAGTAATTTCGCCACTTTTGGCTTAAGCGAATATGATAAGTTCGCTTCATTGAACTAGGTGAAGATGTGATAAGTTCGCCATCCTTGAGCTTAAGCGATCATGACAAGTTTGTTACTTAAACATTAGGCGAACGTATGGTACGTTCGCTAGTTTTGGCTTACTCGATCATACAGTAAGTTCGCTATCTTAGTCTGGGCGAACATGCTATAGCGAACATGATAAGTTCGCATGCGCGATTATCTTCCCCACCAAGAAACCATAATTATTGTGGCTAAGGTTCTAGGCATTCAAGCTTCGATCTTGTTACGTTAAAAACGTTCCTTTTAAGTTCATGAACACAGATTTAAGCTTAGTTTTTTATTTCATACGTAAAAACTGTGACTTTGCATGAGTTTTAACCCGAAACCCTAAAACATAAAAATCTTAGATTTGAGCTAGAAGGTTACCTTCTGGAGTCCGGTTTCTGTTGCTATACGTTGCTGAGGTGATGAGAGACGATTCTCGAGCGTTTGAACTGACTCCCGAGCTTTTTCTCTCTAAACCCGTGACCTCTCTCTCTCCAGCCTTTGCAAAAATGGGAAGAATAGGGATTGGGGTGCTGGTCACACTTTAAATACTTGGGCTCCCCTTGGCCCATTGAAGTCGAGCCCAAGCCCGTTCCCTTCCCTTCCCTTCTTTCTTTTCATTTGAACCTTCGAGTTAATCCTGACCTCAGTTTTTATTATTTTTTTCTATAAATTTGGGATGTTACATCTGTTGATCCATATGTAAATATGTAAACTTGAGTTTTTTTTTTCTCTGGGCTACGTATATGTAACTGGGTTACTCTTTCCTCATTTTATTATTTATGTTGACACACGTTTACATATGTGTAAACATGTTTACATATACATAAGCGTTTACATATACATAAGCATATATGTAATTATTGATAAATAAAAAAAAAATGTAGTCACTCAATTGTTTTTCAATCATTTGTGTAAATCCTGAGTTTTGATTTTAAATGAAACTGATTTTAGGTGGAGAGAGTGAGAGAGAGAGAGGTTTTTAAGGGATTTTGATTGTTTCAAAAATATAAAAATTGAAATCTACCCAATATACCCCTATAGCATTTAATTAAATCCATTATCTATTAGATATTTACAGATTTGCTACTGATTAATCTCACCCATTGATCAATTTCAATCAATGGTCAAAAGTTGGTTTTCCTAGTTTTCGCCAAACTCATATATATATATATATATATATATATATATATATATATATATATATATATATATATATATGGAATTGATCATTTAAGAACTTCTAAATATTTTGAGAACTTGCGAGAACTCGTCAAAAAACCAATTAAAACTATTTTTTTTTTGCTTTTACTATCTTTATTACTAAAATACAATAAAAAAAATGAATTTATATATTTAAATTTACATGTATTCATATATTAAAAAAAATATACACATGTGTAAGTGTATAAATTTTTTTAAGAATAATTTAAAGAGAAGAGATGTATTAATTGGAGAGATAAATCATGTTTTATCTTGTATTTTAATAATAAAGGTAGTGAAAACAAAAAAAAATGGTTTTAATTGATTTTTTGACGATTTCTCAAAATATTTAGAGTTCTCATTTGAATCTAACCCTATATATATAGGGTTAGGTTCAAATGAGAACTCATAAATACTTGACAACTCGTGAGAACTCGTCAAAAAACCAATTAAACCCATTTTTTTTTTGTTTTCACTATCTTTATTATTAAAATACAATATAAAAAATCATCTATCTCTTGAATTAACTCATCTCTTCTCTCTAAATTATTCTTAAAAAAGTTTATATGCATGTGTAAATGGTAAACACTTTTACATGTGTATATATTTTTTAATATACTCATACATGTAAATTTAGATATATAAATTTATTTTTTTATGTTGTATTCTAACCCTAAAGATAGTAAAAACAAAAAAATGGGTTTGATTGGTTTTTTGACGAGTTCTCGTGAGTTCTCAAAATATTTATGAGTTCTCAAATAATCCATTCCCTATATATATATATATATAGAGAGAGAGAGAGGTGGGTTCCAGAGAAAACCAATAGTTAGATGAAAACCACTAAAAAAATCAATTTTAACTAATAATATAATAATATTTATTTTTTATTTTATTTTATTTTTTTATAAGAGTTTCAATGTAATATTACAAATTTTTACCAAAAAACCATTTAAATATTGGCTTACGTATACGTAACCCATAGTGTTACGTATACGTAAACAGAAAACAAAAAAATTCAAAAAAATTGCATATTACACATTGTTTTAGTGGTTTTCTCGGTTTTCGCATAACTTTGTGGTTTTCTCTTGATCCCTCCCTTACACACACACACACACACACACACACACACACACACACACACACACACACACACACACACATATATATATATATATATATATATATATATATATATATATATATATATATATATATATATATAGGGAATGGATCATTTGAGAACTCCTAAATATTTTAAGAACTCGCGAGAACTCGTTAAAAATCCAATAAAAACCATTTTTTGTTTTTACTATTTTTATTGTTAGAATACAATATAAAAAAATAAATTTATATATGTAAATTTACATATCTTCATATATTAAAAAAAAATATACATTTGTGTAAATTTACCACTTACACATGTGTAAGTGTTTACCATCTACATATGTATATAATTTTTTTAAGGATAATTTAGAGAGAATGGATGAATTAATTGAACAGATAAATCATTTTTTATGTTATATTTTAATAATAAAGATTGTGAAAACAAAAAAAATGATTTTAATTGGTTTTTTGACGAGTTCTCGCGAGTTTTTAAGTATTTATGAGTTCTCATTTGAACCTAACTCTCTCTCTCTCTCTCTCTATATATATATATATATATAATTAAAGACTATATATATTTAGAAACTACTTGGTTCACCGGTGAATGCATGTGTTTATCGATTAATACAATATTTTTAAACCGTAGTGATTCACCACATATTTTATGGTTTTCATTTGAACCTACGAGTAGGGGTGTTCATTATTTAAATCGGACTCGAAAAATTCGAAATTATTTTCAAACCGAATTCTAATAATGATTTCAAATTCGAATCGATTTCGATTTTAATATCTTGAATTCGAATTTGATTCGAATAATTAGAATTAACTGTATACATAGATTTGTTTTTATTGCATGAGTTTCAAGTCTTCAACCTTCAAGCTTTTTAAGTATTGAACTCTTTAATTTTTATGGGCATTAAATCAATTAATCAGTTCAAACTTCAAAACAACATCGATTCTTCACTTTTATTCTAATCTGTTAACTACTATGGTAGTATGGTACCATACCCGACTTTAGTTTTTAGTTATCTTTTTAGTTGTTACACTTTTATGTTCCTTTTTTTTTTGCATTTATGCATGAATTATATTGTTAAATTTTTAGAAATGTAATTAAAAATCTAAATATTTGTAATTTTTTGTTTTTATTTTTCTAATGACCAGTATATTCGAATTCCTGCGAATATAAATTAGTCCTATAAACCAAACAAAACTTTTTGAACATTGGTAAACATCTTTTTTCATATACTAGCAACACATACTCATTGTGATTCCAGGTTGAGAAACCAAATCCACCTTAGTATCTTAACTAAAGAATATAGCATCAAAGCAACTTTTATATATGAGGTTAATGTAATTGCTATATATAATCATTTGTTTGGAATAAGTGAATAAAAGATTTGAGCAAATGAAGTGATGAATGCGAATTTGAATAATGGATTCTAATCATGAAATTGTAGCAATAATAGAGAAACAAATTCAGTGGCAGGTGATTTGATAGTCAAAATCTCAATGACATGCTGACATGTTTTGCTTCATGTGGGCTAAATTCTATGCAGCTCTTGTGACCCTCTTATTTATTTGAAAATTTATCAACATCATAACTGCCCATACCCAACCCTACCTTTCTTCTTCCCGTTTGCTACAAATTATCTGGTCGGACCGTATTTATTCTTTCTCGAGTAAAGGATTTTATTTGTTTGATATAGATTTCGGTATTATAAGAAAGTTTTTGATTATATAGAAACATGTGTTGATTAAAATAATATTTTGTAACATTTTAATTGGTTTGAATTTATATTATTTGTTTTAAAGATGTTTTTGCATCGGGTCTAGTGGTAAAAGGGGGTCTAGTCGAACGAAAAGAATATCCCATTTTTCGGTTTGGATTGATTGATGATCGGTTAACAAAACTGGTAAGATTTTGAAAGACGTTGCCACTTATGGTAAACTAGCTATCAAGTTACTATGTATAGAAATAATTACTGATATAAGTCCCCCCGTAGACTTGTCACACCAACAACCGACAAAAAATCTTGTATAGGAATTCTATTCGAAATATTATCATGACGGATTACCTATTGAAAATCCTTTCCCGCAAACAACGACCAAGCCTAGCGTTGGTGGCTGTTGGTAATCCATCAGTAATTATTTAAAGTTCACACCGTCGGTAACCCTTGATGATTACCAACGGATTACTGACGTGTAATATAATTATTCATTTTTAATTATTTTTTTTTCGGATTTTGATGGATTTAATCGCTTATCCAATCCATCGGAGTTTGGCCGTATGTTATACTCATTATTCTAGTTATGATTTAATGTTTGATATATGAGTTATACATATTTTTTCGTTATATTTTATCTTTGATACCATCGTGTATTTCAATCTTATGTCGGATATATAATTAGGAATATGAAAAAACCCAAAATATATTATATTTCTACAATCAACAATATATTAATATATAGTATTACACGAATGTTCTGGAAAAAAGAACCTGTTATCTTCTATGCAGTGTGGTTCAGTTATGGAGAAGTTTAGGTATGGGAAAATGCAGATATGGAAGGACACTTCATGGACCAATGATTTCTGCGGCAGATCCAAGGTGAGATTCTAGCTCATTTATTTTTTATTTAAAGGCCAACAAATTTATTTTCACCAGGCTAACCTGCAAATTAGCCAATATAGATTACAGAAAATGGTCACCAATAAGATTAAAAACCAACCAACTAAACATCCAAAGTTCGAAACTAGATAAATCGAAAAAACACCATTGGTCCCAAGAAAAAGCTTGAGATTTTGAGTGATTCTTTAGCCAAAGGAACCTAAGCGCTTTTATATCCCCTACGACTTTTTCCATGCTAATCGATTTTTGCTCAAAGATCAACGCGTTCCGATATCTTCACAACACCCATATAGTAGTTTGAATGACCGTATAAATGATTTTTTTCCATTTCGATGAGTCCCGAGCATGAAGATGATAATTTACTAGATCTCTAGTTTCAAAGAGAAAAAATGATGATAACTTACACCAATTGGAGATGAAATCCCAGATCTTTTGTGCAAATTGACATGGCACAAAAAGGTGACCAAGGTTTCTTCATTTTCACCACAGAGTACACAGCAGGTGTTTGGGAGATGGACATTTCTCCAAATTAAAGCATCAAAAGTTGGGAGTCGATCCAAAGAAAAACGCCAAGGAAGTTTACTTTAATTGGAGACAAGCTATTCCAGTGGAAGGAAAGTCCCAGATCCGAATACTAAGCTGACTGCATTGTCTTTTTCAGACTGTTCACAGAAAATGAGTTGGAAGAGTCAAGGTCCTATAACCACCTGGACTGATGGAGCGGGTCAGCCATGGGCCGGATGAGCCATGGGCGGAATTCTAGCACATTTATATTTAGAAATTTATAAGTAATAATAATGACTCCATGGATAAAACGGTTAAAGTGGAAAAAATTCTAGAAGAAATCAAGTCGTTCGGATTTCTATGGCTAAAGTATAAATCTTAAGCACAAGTCCCTTCTTTGGAAAGATTGGTGTAATTTTAATTTTTTTATAATAGCGATATCAGATGAGGTAGCCATGCATTAGGGTATTGATAGGGATATCGGATGAGGTAGCCATAGAGAAGGAAGAAAGAGGAAACGAGAAGGAGGCTAACCAGAGGGGGGAAAACGGAAGTGGGAAGGGAGGGGGAAAGAGAGGACCCTAAGAGGCTCTTGATACCATATTGAATGTTAAGTCTCTCTGTCTCTGTGTCTTCACACATAATGGAGAGGAGTTTTTACAGAAAATAAATATACAAATAGGTACATGAAATAATAACAAATGTACAAGTATCCTTAATCCATAAATGACTAATCATAAATGTGGAGCTCTAATAGTTACAATTATTTCATCCGGAATCTGTGAAGAATTAAACTTGATTCTATAAGATATATACTTGATTGTTCCTAGTTCTTTAATACTACTAGATAGAGCGTAAGATTGCAGCCTTAAAGTATTTAGCAATTAGCACCTAAATTTGGACAAAAATGTAACTAAACAATAGACACTACACCTAGATGACAATGATTAGTATTAGACAATGATTAGTATTAGACATTATACGTGATGTTTATTTGCATAGTACTTTATGTTTTAATTAAGTTGCATCGAAAACTTAATGCTGCTCTTGGGTTTTTACTTTTTACTTTGTTTTTTGATAAAATTAATTATGGATTTTCAAATGCTAAGAGGTTGATTGGAAGGATTTTCAGTGATTCCAACATGATGACATGAAGTTGTGGCCTTTTGACACACCAAAAAGATTGTTGTCACTTACAAAGGTCAAGGGACGGAGTTTTTAGCTGAAGAAATTTCATCAATGATCATGAAAGATGCTGTGATAACTGTTCGTGCTTAGTTCAATGATTCACAGTGCCAAGCTACCAAGGACACTGGTACTATTGCTACTTGCTAGATTACGTCATTTCTATGATCAATGAGCCAACATCAACTGCAAATGGGTATAGACTAGACCATAACTCTGATATTGTTGGCAAGATAAATTATGTGCATTTCTCTATTAACTATTGATGAATGACATACTTTTGATGTGAAAGCTATTGCTGGTGACTCATTTGCGAGGTGAAGATTTTGACAACGCATGGTGGATCACCGTGTTTTGGAATTCAGGAGGAGATGGAATAAGGACTTGACTGGAACCAAAGAGTATTGGGGAGACTAAAATTTCCTTGTGAGAAAGCAAAAAAGGATACTCTCGTATGAGTTACATCATGTTATGTATATATGTAACATGTGTTACATATGTGTAACACTATGAGTTACATATATATAACACTTTGTGCTACATTTTTTTTTAAACGGCAACACCTAGATATTTTAGGATAATAGGGTTTCACCGGGGCAACACCTAGAACATCCAGGGCAGCCCACCACAGGAGGAACCCCCCAAACTGGGTAAATCCCCTGACCTGGCCACATACCCCTTTTTGCTATTGCCAGGATTCGAACCCAAGACCTCCACTATGGGAATTCTTGGAGCTACCATTGCACCAAATGGCCAACTGTACTTTGTGCTACATATATGTAACGTTATGATATGATTTTGGTTTTGTCTTTGTGCTATATAATTCTTTTATATAGTTACATATATGTATCTTATTGTAGTTTGAGTTGAAATTATACGATTACATTTATGTATCTCGGTTCTTTTTCTGCATCTTTTTTTTATTTTTTTTTTGTTTTTGTAAAGTTTTCATATATGTAGCTTTTTTTGTTCACCGTAAATAGGAGAGATGAAAGAGAACAGTAAATTTATGGATTCGATTGTGGTTTATAAAATTAATGTTTTTTTTCTACCGGATTTGCCTTTATCCTACTTAATTAAACAACTTTATTTACATTTACTTACTTAAATGTCATTAATTGTTTATATCAACCATTAATCACTAATTTATTAAATGAAACAAATATTATCCTGAACATTGGATAATTATCATCTCTAGTTTTTCTAATTAATTAGTTGAAATTAATCCTATATATAATAAAACATATCTTACACATAACAATTTTTTTTCTTATACATAACGAAACTTATTCTACAAATAACAAAACTTATCCTACACATATCGAACGAACCTTAGTCATCTCTCATCTCTCTAGGTAATTAGTTGAAACAAACTCTATCCTACACATATGAATGTATTTATTAAAACTTATCCTAGACATGTCAAAACCTATCTTACACATATTGAACAAACATTAGTTCTCTCTCCATTTAATTAATTATTTGAAACGTATCCTACACATCTGTATGTACCAAATTCTTTGGTTTTTATCACATTCAAAGAGATTATGTATTAATTTCTTCATGTGTTTTTTATGTATAGTAATGTAGGTTGAAACTTCTTATGTGTATATGTGTAGGTGATTATATCCCTCATCCACGACCACCACCGGCACAGTAGGATCTCCGACCACTTATGCAAGTCTGATAACACATATTTTAAATTACGCCTCTAATTGGTGCATAGTTAATTGCATGATCTAACCGTGCAAGCTACAGCTTGTGCCCAATACTTGAGCCTTGCTTTCACTTCCTCAGGATGATCACCAAGACTTGAGATCTCAATGTAAACGAACGATGTATCGGTCGCACATTAAGTAAAGCTCAATGTAAAGAGCATTGTAGATGACTTGGAGAACCAAGCTCTTGGGGCTTGCTTGAGGCTATAAAGAGTTTTGGGTAACAGGCACATATGATGAATCAACAAAACCAGAAGGTTGTGCCATATACACAGTCTCAAATTATATATCTTTATATAAACTGATTGTAAACAACAACCTGCAGAATATCCCATCCTCGAGCAAATGCAATTGGTAAAATCGACCGGATAATGACAGGTTTGACCATTGGGCTAAAGATCTCTGTGTAATCAATGCCCCATGTCTGATGAAATCCCTTGGTAATAAGTTGGGATTCATATCGACTAATGGAACCATTAGGCTGTCTCTTGATTCTGTAGACCCACTTACACCTAACAATATTAGCTTGAGAAGGAGCATGCACCAATACCCTAGTCTAGTTAGAGTGTAGATAATCTATCTCTGTACGTATCGCATCCCACCATACAAGGCAGTTTTGTGCCCGTAGAAAAGTACCATGGGGTGGGTGTTTAGTTAGAGGTGGGAATGAAGTAGTAGAAGTGGATGAAATAGAAGGTGGAATGATTGAAAATTAGGGTATGTTAGTAGTAGGAGGCTCAGAAACATGAGTCAGTGAAGGGATAAAAAAGAGAGTCACATGAAAGACTACATGATTAGAAGTGTACTTGCGAAGGATATGTGGATCATAGCATAGATATCCTCGATTATTAGGAGCATACCCAAGAAATATACAGGGAACATGTTTGGGTTAAAGTTTATTTGATCGTGTATCCCTAAGGAACGGATAGCAAAGACAACCAAATGTGCGTAAAAGAGTATGATGAGGTCGAGATCAAAAAAAGTGTTTCATACGGAGATGAACGATTAAAAGTCGAGGAAGGTAATCAGTTAATAAGAAAGGCTATACTTAAGTTTTTAAGGTAGATGGGCATGAAAAAGTAAAGCTCGAGCAATCTCAGACAAATGATTGGTTTTCCACTCAGCAACCCCATTTCTGTTGGTGTGTGTAGGGACAGGAAATTCGATATGTGATACCTGACTCAGAAAGAAACTGGCACTTTGGGCCTCGTGTGAGCCCATGATCACCATCACACTGTAAGTGTTTGATGGTGGAGGAAAAGAGGTTCTCCACAAGAGGTTTAAAATGCCAAAAAGAATCTATTGCTTAGGAACAATGAGATAACAGATACATCTAGGTGAATCTGCTTAAAATTATCAATAAATGTGATAAAATATCGATAAGCAGAACGAGAATTGGTTATATCACAATGAGTTATGTATAAAGGATAGGTACTACGAGATATAGATGGTGAAAATGGTAATCGTGTAGACTTGGAAATACTACACGCATGAGAATGACTATGTAAGGATTTATGAGGAATGGGAAGAAACGAAAGATGTTGTAAAACGGAACCAGAGGATAACCAAGTCGAGAATGCCACAACTCATGAGACTCTAATGTAGTAGCAGAAAATGAATAAAGCTGATGTGGTCTCGGTAGTATATTATGAAGAGTTTGTCCTGCTAGAGTCAGAACATATAGGCCACGGTACGAGAACGTAATGGCAAGAGGAAGATCTAGTACTAATTGAGTATTAAACAAGATTAGACCAGTAGTTACAAGAACGTTTTTAAGGGTAAGTGTAAGATGGGGTAACGAAAGCACAACTTGACCAGTAAGTGAAATGTTAAGCACCATACCATTATCGATATTTTCTAAACCAAAATACGGTGTGGCATCATGAACCATACACATATCGGAGACCATATGAGCCGTGGCTCCAGAATTAGAAATCCAAGTGTTAACTATCGCTCGCATGTCTGAAAAAAGGTCTATCCAAAATACGAAACAACTGGTTTTTTAGGAGTCCAAGTGTTAAAAGATTTAGACTTACAAGAGATGAAGCCCAAAATAATTATGAGAATTAGACCCAAAAGTAGGTTAAATCTTTGGTCTAAATTCGGTGCAACTAATAGTGCTATTGTGGGTCATATGCCACGAATCTGTGGACTCCATATTAAATTGTGTTCTTTGTTTCTTTTTAATGTGAAATTGGGTTGTGAGCCCATGAAATTGATGGCTCCTGTTATTTATTATTATTTTGTCATGAAACTTTGGTTATAATTAGGGGTGTCAGGTTGAACTATGCAACCCGAAAACTATCCATATTTTTATTCGTATAAAAAATTTCAACTCTAACCTTAATACACTTAATCCAAAATCTAATTCATTTAAGGTACACCGAAAATTAATTAAATAATTATCTCTAAAAAGGAAAAAAAAAAGTTTTGGTATAATTCAGTTTCTTTATAATAAACACTAAATACAAAAGTAATTGAACAATTGTTTCTATCATGAAAAAAAAAAAAAATTTGTAACCTAAACGGGTCAACGGGTTAACCCGTTTTTAAATGGGTCAACCCGAACCCGACCCGTTTATTAAACGGGTAAACCCGAATCTGGCCCGTTTTTTAAAACGGGTTGAAATGACCAACTCAAAACCTAATTATTTTCGTGTTATGTATGGGTCGTGTCATGTAGCATCCCGAAAACCCGACACCTTTAATGGGCCTAACAAAATAAAAGAAGGGAAAGATTATGAGTAACGAGCTTGTGGATAGGTGTGGGCTTGGCCCATAGAGGGTTCCCCTAAACCCTTCTAGGTTCAAGTCAGCCTCATTTGCCATCTAAACACACCAAAACGTCTAGAGAGAGAAAGGGTAAGATCCTAGAGAGAGAAAGTCAAGATCCAAGTTGTTTTTGCTTCAAGAATCACTTCAATCAGTTACTCCAGTGCTGTAGAAGATGACACCGTCGATTTTGAGGTAAAATTCGGGTTTTGATTTCAAAAGACTTGGTTTTTACATGTAAAAAGGGGTATAAAGCCCAGATCTGAGCTCATGGGAGTTGAACAAACGGTTTGGACGTAAAAAGTTACGAACTTGGGGTAAAAACGGGTCTGAAAATGAATATCTTCAAGCGGCGACACTATTTCTTGTGTAAGGCCCTAACCCGGGAGGCCACACTTGTTGGATTTACTCATTCACAAACAGTTATTAAACTTGAATATCAAATAACGCAGTGGAATCATTCATTCATCATAATTAAAACGTGTTCAAACATGCGGAAGCGTAACATTGTCAAATACATAAACATAACATAAACGACTCATAACAGGATGCCAGTCTTCATGATCAGCCGGGTAACTCTTCTCGCTTGCCAAGCATCCCCGTCCATCACCCATACCTGCCTTAACCTGAATGTGCATACTAAAAAGTCAGCTACGCTGGTGAGTTCCAGTTTTTCATTCGATTTAATAAATGGTTCTTCATTCAATAATTCATCAGGGTTTAATATCATGTATAGAAAACAGGGCCTTTCGTTCATCACTAAAACTTTCAAACATTTATCATCATCATCATCATAAAACACGTTGAACGGATCATTCGTTTAAAACATTTAACAATTATTTAAGTCATACATTACTATCTAAATCTGTGTTACCATTCGTTCCATCACCTAGTATTGTATTGCCCCTAAGGCTTAACTGCACGAAGACCGACAATACAATACATTCCGTCAATTCCCTTTTGTATTGCCCCGAATGCTTAACTGCACGAGGACCGACAATACCCCTTTAGTTGCCCCTATGGCTCTCATGTCCATAAACTGACAACTTCCATCGACGGCTATGGCTCACGGCCATAACATCGTCGGATCATAATTTAACCTCAATAGGGTCACATTAACCCCTGAGTAACCGTCGTTACTCCCATACCAGTTGTACAACATCATAACCATTGGAAGGCCACCAAGACACTGCCCCTGTTGTTCCTATGGCAACTATGGCTCATTGTCCATAATCTACCACAAGGCTTAGAATTACATTCCCAGACTTCATTCGTCAATTCCATTCATTCGACAGACTAAATTTGTAATGACTTCTTTAAAACCTTTGCCCTTTTCTTTTCTTTTCATAAAACCTTTCATTCATTTTCAAAACCCTTTACTTTTAGTTTAAACCATTTCTTTATAAAACATTTCGTTCATAAAACTTTCTCTCCATAAACCGTTCATTCCAAATCATTTCATTTCGTAAACATAGTTTCATAAGCATCATTTCGTATGTATGCACACCAGCCCGAGAACATTATATAGAACATTTAAAATAGGGCTTCTAGAACTCACCTGATAAGCTAATCTGGGTTGTCCTAAACAAAGGTCCCACAACGTCAATTCCGATCTGAATTGATTAGTTAAATACACATCAGACCAACTCCCGACTCTAACGGTTTAACCTTCTAAACATACTGACTTTACCTAAACAGCCTGATGCCTGCGCACTTAGCAAGTGCACAGGGTCTTACTCTTGCGTACTTAATAAGTGTGCAAACCTCGCTTCATGCGTACTTCATAAGTACGCATGATCCTCTTCCTGCGTACTTGATAAGTACGCAGGACCCTCTTCCTGCGTACTTCATAAGTACGTAGGACCTTCTTCCTGCAAAAACCGTAACTTTCGTCTTCGGGTCTGATCACGTTAAGATCCTGAACTTGTTTACATTCAAAACGTTTTCTTTTCATTAAGGAACTCAAAACTATGTTTTTCTTCCAGTTTCATCCGTAAAAACGTCACATTTTCGTCCAAAACTCGAAAAACCAAAAAACGAACAAAAACTCAGATCTAGGTTGGATCTTTACCTGTATCGAGCTTCTGATTCGGAGGTTCCTCTCACGAGCTATGGAGCAACGCACTTCTTCAATCTTGGGTCGATCTGCCGACTTTCTCTCTCTACCGTTTCTCTCTCTATAACTTGCAAATGAAAGAAATGTGGTGACTTAGGCTATTTATAGGGGAAGCTCCCACCGGCCCATCCGGCCCGGCCCGTCATGCCTCATTCGTTTATTCCGTTATTATAATTGTCGTTTTATATTTTGGGATGTTACAAGTCTACCCCCTTACAATAGGTTTCGTCCCCGAAATCTATCATAAGTCAAATAGTTGAGGGTACGACTCCCTCATTTCCGTCTCCGTTTCCCAAATAGATTCCGATCCCTTTCGGTGCTTCCATTGGACTTTAACCAATGGAATAACTTTATTACGAAAACGCTTCTCCTTTCGGTCTAAGATGGCCACAGGTTCTTCGATGTAGTTCAGGCTATTGTCGACCTCGATGTCAGTAAGTGGTACGTGAGCCAATTCATCCGCCAAACACTTTCGCAAGTGTGATACATGGAAGGTAGAATGAATCCCACTTAACTCATCAGGCAACTCTAACCGATAAGCGACTTCACCAACCCGTACCATTATCCTGAATGGTCCGACAAACCTCGGACTTAACTTTCATCTCTTCCTGAATCATATGATTCCCTTCCAGGGTAACACTTTCAACATTACTCTGTCCCCAACATCAAACTCGATAGGCCTTCATCGTTTATCCGCATAGGATTTCTGATGATCTTGTGCGACCTTCATTCGTGCTTTGATTTGATCAAACCTTTCCGACGTTTCTCTTACTACTTCAAGACTCCCTAATTCCTTTTGTCCAATCTCACCCCAACAAACCGGGGTCCTGCATCTCCTCCCATACAACATTTCGTAAGGCGGCATGCCTATATTCGTGTGATAACTATTGTTGTAAGAGAATTCGGCTAACGGCAGATGACTGTCCCAACTGCCGCCAAAATCGATAATACAAGCGCGAAGCATATCCTCCAATGTCTGAATGGTCCTTTCAGACTGACCATCCGTCTGTGGGTGGTATGCCGTGCTGATATTAAGCCTCGTGCCCATCGCCTCATGAAATCTTTTCCAGAACCTCGATGTGAATCGTGTGTCCCGGTCAGATACGATCGTTAAAGGCATACCATGCCGTGCTACTATTTCGTTAATAAATACTTCCGCTAACCTCTCCGACGAGAACGCCTTGCGAATAGGTAGGAAATGAGCACTCTTCGTTAAACGGTCCACAATTACCCAAATGGTGTCATGACCTTTAGCTGTGCGCGGTAGCTTGGTTATGAAGTCCATGGTAATGTGTTCCCACTTCCATTCCGGTATATCAAGTGGTTGACTCTTTCCATACGGCTTCTGGTGTTCGGCCTTTACTTGTGAGCAAGTTAAGCACTTTCTTACATACTTTGTCACCTCATGTTTCATTCCAGGCCACCAGTATTCCTTCCTCAGATCTTGGTACATTTTGTTGGTACCAGGATGGATAGAGTACCGAGACTTATGAGTCTCATCCAAGATTTTGGTTCTAAGCTCGCCACCCATAGGTATCCATACCCGTCCAAAACGTGTCCTAACACCAAGGGTGTTATATTCCAACTTGTCCTGTTGGCCAACCATTCTTTCCTTCTTTATGTTTTCTTCCTTAAGCGCTTCATCTTGAGCTCTTTCAATTTCCCTCATCACATCTGATGTCACCATCAACTGGCAAGCTTTCACTCTAATAGGAGCAGGCACATCCTTTCGGCTTAGAGCACCTGCCACCACGTTTGCCTTTCCAGGATGGTATATGATTTCATAGTCATAGTCTTTCAATAGTTCCAACCATCGTATCTGCCTCATATTAAGTTCCCTTTGTTCGAAGAAGTACTTCAAACTTTTGTGGTCGGAGTAAATAGTAAACTTCACCCCGTACAGGTAGTGCCTCCAGATTTTTAATGCGAATACGACAGCAGCAAGTTCCAAATCATGAGTCGGATAATTAGCTTCGTGAATCTTCAACTGCAGTGACGCATACGCGATTACTCTCCCGCGTTGCATCAACACGCATCCCAATCCCTGACCTGAAGCGTCAGAGTATACCACTAAGTCTTCATTGCCCTCGGGAAGGGCCAAGACTGGGGCTTTGGTTAGCTTCTCCTTCAACTCCTTAAACGCCTCGTCCTGGGTCGATCCTCATTCGTACTTTACTTCCTTCCGAGTCAACTTTGTCAATGGCGAAACTATTTTTGAGAAATCCTGGATGAATCTCCGATAGTACCCTGCCAATCCCAAGAAACTGCGGATTTCAGTTGGCGTCTTAGGAATATTCCATTCCCTTACCGTCATTATCTTTGCTGGGTCAACCATAATGTCGTTCGGGTTAATGACGTGACCTAGGAATTGGACTTCCCTAAGCCAGAACGCGCATTTGGAGAACTTAGCATACAACTTTTCATTCTTCAGAGCCTCCAACACCTCCTTTAAGTGACATGCGTGATCACCCTCATTCTTGGAGTAGATGAGGATATCATCGATGAACACAATTACCGATCGGTCCAGCATCGGTCGACACACCCTATTTATCAAATTCATGAACGTTGCAGGGGCCTTTGTCAATCCAAAAGACATTACGCGGAACTCGAAATGTCCATAACGCGTGTGAAATGCGGTTTTCGGTATGTCTTCTTCCCTCACCTTCAACTGATGGTACCTGGATCGAAGGTCGATTTTTGAGAACTAACTTGCGCCTTGCATTTGATCGAACAGGTCGTCGATCCTTGGTAAAGGGTACTTGTTCTTCACCGTTCGTTTGTTCAACTCGCGATAATCAATACACATTCTCATCGATCCATCCTTCTTCTTCACAAACAACACCGGAGCACCCCAAGGTGAGATGCTCGGTTGTATAAATCCCTTCTCAAGTAGTTCGTCTAATTGGGCTATAAGTTCTTTCATTTCCACTGGTGCTAGTCGATATGGAGCCTTAGCCATGGGCTGGGCATCTGGTACTAAGTCGATTTTAAATTCAATCTCTCTGTCGGGTGGTATCCCAGGCAAATCCTCTGGAAACACCTCCGGGTACTCGCGTACCACGGGTACATCGTCTAGTTCCTTCACTTCCTTACACTTGTCAATTACGTACACCAGATAAGCCTCGCATCCGTTCCTCAAGTAATTTGTTTCCTTAATCTTCGAGATGACGTTTGGCATCGGGGCGTCACGATCTCCAAAAACCTCGACTTTGCTACCATCCGGAGCCTTGAGTCGGATTATCTTTCGTTTACATATGATTTGTGCTTCGTTGGCAGTTAACCAATCCATACCTAACACGACATCAAACCCTCCCAAAACCATAACAAACAATCTGACAGGAAACCTATGACCTTCTATTTTTATCGTGGAGTTGTCAACTACATCGGTCACTCTCGCTGTTCTACCCTTAGCGGTTTCTACGCTAAAGGCCCTTTCTAGCTGACTGACAGTGCACTACACTCGTTTACAAAAAGTCGCAGATATAAAACTCTTACTGGCACCCGAATCAAATAACACAGAAACAAAAGTGTTGTCAAGGATGAACGTACCTGACGCCACATCGGGGTCTGCCCTGGCTTGGTCTTGCGTCAGCGCGTACGCATGAGTCTTTGCTCGGGGCTTTTTCTCTCTTCTCTGGGCCTTTCCCTTTCTCGGCTTCACCCATTCTGGGCTTGGTGCATTCCCGGCTCATATGACCACTCTCCCCACAGTTGTAGCATTTGAATAGCTGGGGACATTCACGTGCGTAGTGTCCGGTTTTACCGCATTTAAAGCATAGATTTGACCCTAACCGACATTCACCCGCATGTCTTACCCCACATCTTCCATAGAATGCCGTCTCGCCTACCCTGGCCTGTTTGTCCCGAGCCCCAAACAACTTCCTAGCCGATCGCTTAGCGGGGAAACTCGGCTTCTTCTTAGGCTCTTCGATGGCAACGACATTCAGTGCCAGATCATTGAATACCACGCCGCTCAGTTATACTACAAATTCATAGGTCATAGGGGCGTTTGCCTTAACATAGGTGCGGACCTGGTCCGGCAGCCCTTGAATGTAACAGGAAATCTTTCTTTCCTCAGTCGTGATAAGGTGTGGCACCAGACGTGCCAGTTCATTGAATCGAGTTGTGTACTGCCGGTGCGTCATGCTCCCGGCCTTCAAACCCAGAAATTCCCTCTCTACCTTCTCAATCTCGTTCCTTGGGCATCTAGATCACCAAAGTTTTCAAGTCAGCCCACATCATCGCATCCACAACCTCGCTCCATTTTGCTTGACGTACACCTTCCCACCAATGGGATGCTTCCTCTTTCAAGGAATTAGCACAAATTTTACAACTTGATCCATTCGACATTCGCTCAGACAAATGGCAGCCTCCATATGAATCACCCAATCAAACGTAGCTACCGCGTCTTTCTTCCCAGTCAAGACCGGCGGGTCACATGCCTTAAAGGACTTATAGTCGCAACCACGGTTAAGCGGTGCGTTGATTGCCTCAGCGTTCGGGGTATCAACCGCCATGTTAGACCCACCCGTCTCATTAACCTTCTTTAATGCTTCTGCCAATAGTCCTGGCAAAGAAACTTTCATCAACTCTGTGAACTCTCGAGCTATGGCTGCTCTCACTTCTGGTTCAAAAGTGAAAGGTTGTTCTTCAACCTGTGTCTGCTCGGTTCCATGCACACCAACCGCTGGTTCAGTGTGAACACTTCCTTCTTCACTATACTCTTGGCGTGCAGGGGTCTTGCCGCGCCCACCGTTACCACCACCAGTGCGACCACCGATACGGCCCCCACCACACCTTCCGCTCTTTTGTCCCACCATTTCGTTCTATAAGACAAGGAATCCAATGTCATCATGCTAGTTAACAAATAAAATTCAACAAGCACTGTAAGATGTTAATATACACTGGCCATCTATAATTAATCATTACACTACCTTTCGACTTCTATTTGACCACCTTTGTGATTCCATCAGAACCTTACCTAACCCTTTCTAAGGCTTACTATATATTTAAATATATACTACCTTCATACCTGATGCTATGGCTCGAGTAACCCGTACTGGCATCCGCATTCGGTCCCATTCACAGTTTAAGTTTAGACACTTGGAATGTTTGAATCCCTCAAACTATTGCTCTGATACCAACTTGTAAGGCCCCAACCCGGTCACTTGTTGGATTTACTCATTCACAAACAGTTATTAAACTTGAATATCAAATAACGCAGCGGAATCATTCATTCATCGTAATTAAAACTTGTTCAAACATGCGGAAGCGTAACATTGTCAAATATATAAACATAACATAAACGACTCATAACGGGATGCAAGTCTTCATGATCAGCCGGGTAACTCTTCTCGCTTGCCAAGCATCCCCGTCCATCACCCATACTTGCCTTAACCTGAATGTGCATACTAAAAAGTCAGCTACGCTGGTGAGTTCCAGTTTTTCATTCGATTTAAGAAATGGTTCATCATTCAATAATTCATCAGGGTTTAATATCATGTATAGAAAACAGGGCCTTTCGTTCATCACTAAAACTTTCAAACATTTATCATCATCATCATAAAACACGTTGAACAGATCGTTCGTTTAAAACATTTAACATTCATTTAAGTCATACATTACTATCTAAATCTGTGTTACCATTCGTTCCATCACCTAGTATTGTATTGCCCCAAAGGCTTAACTGCACGAAGACCGACAATACAATACATTCCGTCAATTCCCTTTTGTACTGCCCCCAAGGCTTAACTGCACGAGGACCGACAATACCCCTTTAGTTGCCCTTGTGGCTCTCATGTCCATAAACCGAAAACTTCCATCGACGGCTATGGCTCACGGCCATAACACCGTCGGATCATAATTTAACCTCAACAGGGTCACGTTAACCCCTGAGTAACTGTCGTTACTCCCATACCATTTGTACAACATCATAACCATTGGCAGGCCACCAAGACACTGCCCCTGTTGTTCTTATGGCAACTATGGCTCACTGTCCATAATCTACCGCAAGGCTGAGAATTACATTCCTAGACTTCATTCGTCAATTCCATTCATTCGACAGATTAAATTTGTAATGACTTCTTTAAAACCTTTGCCCTTTTCTTTTCTTTTCATAAAACCTTTCATTCATTTTCAAAACCCTTTACCGTTAGTTTAAACATTTTCTTTATAAAACATTTCGTTCATAAAACTTTCTCTCCATAAACCGTTCATTCCAAATCATTTCATTTCATAAACATAGTTTCATAAGCATCATTTCGTAAACATCATTTCGTATGTATGCACACCAGCCCGAGAACATTATATAAAAAATTTAAAAGAGGGCTTCTAGAACTCACCTGATAAGCTAATCTGGGTTGTCCTAAACAAAGGTCCCACAACGTCAATTCCGATCTGAATTGATTAGTTAAATACACATCAGACCAACTCCCGACTCTAACGGTTTAACCTTCTAAACATACTGACTTTACCTAAACAGCCTGATGCCTGCGCACTTAGCAAGTGCGCAGGGCCTTGCTCTTGCGTACCTAATAAGTGCGCAAACCTCTCTTCATGCGTACTTGATAAGTACGCATGATCCTCTTCCTGCGTAGATAAGTACGCAGGACCCTCTTCCTGCGTACTTGATAAGTACGCAGGACCCTCTTCCTGCAAAAACCCTAACTTTTGCCCATCCGGCCCGGCCCGTCATGCCTCATTCGTTTATTCCGTTATTATAATTGTCGTTTTTATATTTTAGGATGTTACATCTTGAGGCAATACATGTCGCATCCATTTGAAGAAGATGAAGCCTCGTGGGACGATACTAACGTGTGACGACACTAAAAGTGTGGCGTCGTCCCCAAGATTTCCAATGATTGGGACATGTGTCATTCCATCGGTGACACTAAGCCTGGCGACACTGATCTTGTCCCGACCACAAGACGTCCGATGACACATATGATAGAATCTGCGTGTGAACTTATGTGCAGACCGGTTAGCAAGTTAGCACCAACTAGACGTCCGATTCAGGTTAAGTTACAAACGAATAGGTGAGTCAAGAATCCCTATTTACTTGTTTCTAGGGTGATGTGCATACTTAATGAATGTTTATGAAAAGATAAATGGAATGAAATGTTTACGAATGAACGGTTTTCTAAAGAAACAATGTTTGAAACAAGAACCTTTATGAAATGAATGTTTACGTAAGGAGTGATGTAAAGGAACGGTTTTAAGTAAATGAAAAGGGTTTTGTGAATGAATGTAACATTTTTTGTAAAGAAATGGCCGAAAGTTTTAAAACACACGTCTAATCTGTTAAATGAAGGAATTGACGAACGAAGTCTGGGGGTGTAAGTCCCCAACCTTATGGCACGAATTGCCATTAGCATAACAGGGGTAGCGCATATGTGCCTATTAACGGGTATTACGTTTTTCAACTGGTGAAGTAAGGGTAACGACGGTTACTCGGGGTTATCATGACCCCGAAATGATGTCACTTGACGCTTGCGGGTTCTAAAAGTGATGAAAGAAAGGAATGAACTTGGACCTACAGGTCCCAAGGGCGATGATTATTACTACCTTATTGACCTATGAGTCGTATGGGCGATGTTATTACCTTATTGACGAACGAATGAAAAATAAACGGACGGAATGAACGATGATACAGAATTAGTCAAATAATGTATGACTTGATAAATGTTAAACGATGAATGTAAATGATGAATGAATGTATGCCCCATTTTCTTTACGAATGATAAAACCCTAACGAATGATTTGAACGAATGATAAACCATTTCCTTAAACGAATGAAAGACTAGAACTAACCAATGTTAGCTGACTTTTAGCATGCATGTCAAGTTGAGAGTGGGAAGGTTGATGATTGGATGCGGCTCGGCTAATCTGAAGAGTTACTCGGCGTGAGAAGTCTTGCATCCCATTTTGAATGATTGATTGGATGTAATAGAGAATGTTTTATTTGGTTGTGATTTTTAGACATTGTAATGACATTTATATTCCGCTACTTATGATATTCAAAGTTTAAGAACTGTTTGTGATTGAGTAAATCCAACGCGTGAGGCCTCCTGGGTTTGGGGCGTTAAAAGTTGGTATCAAAGCAATAGGTTGAGAGATTCAGACATCCCCGATGTGTGGACTTAAACTGAGAATGGGACCAATTAACGGATGCCAGTACGGTTAACTCGAGCCAAAGAATCAGACACGAAAGTAGTAAGTATATTCTTGCCTTAGAAAGTAATAGAAAAAGGACGAGAGTTTGATGGAATCATAAAGGTGATCAAATAGAAACCAAGAGGTAGTGTAATGGTTAATTGTAGATAGCTAGTGTATATTTACATCTTACAATACTTGTTGTGTTCTACTTATTAACTAGCGTGATGACATTAGATTCTTTTTTCTTATAGGAAGAAATGGCAGGACGTCGTGGTGGGGGTCATACCTGTCACACCCCAACCGACGGCGGAATACATCGGGGCAGACGTGTAGACTATTCATAAGTACATGATCAAGCTAAAGTTTCATATATTAATTACATCAAGATTTCATTACATAAATTCAATCAACATCCAAAATCAAATACATCAACATGTTCAAATTCTTTTTTCACTAAGTCCAAATCCTATATGTAGTTTCTTGCATATGATCTCATACATTAGTACCTGAAACATGATGAAAACAGGGTCAACTAAAAATAGTTGGTGAGCATACATAGGTTTTTGACACCACAAGTAATATCAAGAGTTTGTGTACAACTCATATGATACATGGTTTAATAAGGCAATTATGGAGAATCACTATAGTTTAAACTGGGGCGTACAATCAAACCTTGTGACTGATAGGCATAACACAACAGTTATCCTTAAATGTTAGGCATAACACAACAATTATCCTTAAGTGATAGGCATAACACAACAATTATCCGTAAATTTTAGGCATAACACAACAGTTATCCTTGAGTGATAGGCATAACACAATAGTTATCCTTAAGTGATTTCGGCAACAATCACCCTAACCGGGTGGGTTGCTCAGACTCAATAGATCTATCATTGTATACCGTCGGCTTGTACTGGGTTAATGATTGCACTTGCACTATGCATAAAAAGTATGTAAATGTTGTTTGCACAAATAGTCTTCAAACATAAGGCACAAATTGCACACATGATCATAAAGTTTGAATTATGATGATTGCAAATAGTTTGTATGTAATCATGTTTCACCCCAAAGAATGTAAAAGTGAAAAAGGGGCTATGTAAACTCACATTGGATCTGTAGCTTGAAATCACAAGTACGAGTAGTTACGCTTGTTGTTTCGCTAACACGAGGTTAACCTATGATTAGATTTATATATGTATCAATGAAAAATGCTCAAAGGACTAATGTATCAAGGTATTGCACTAGATTGAATGGTGTATTTACGTTTGTTATTAATGAAATAATATGTTCGTTTAAATAGGAATAACTTGTTTGCTAATAAAGGACTGAATATATGTGTATATAAGTATAATATATATATATATATGTTATTTTGTTTACAAATAAGTATTCGACTATTATTTATATAAATAATTATAATTTCTCAATTAATTAAATAGTCAAATTAATTCTTTATTAAAATAAGTAAATGATAAATAGCCATAAATTATTCTAAATAATTGGGTATTAATAAGATAGCTCATAGGGTTTTTAAATTAATTAATTATATAAATCTTTAATAAAATTCATTTGTTTTTAACTCTCTAAAATGGTTAACAATTCTTAAAAATTGTTATGTTAATAATTTAGTTCATAAAATAAACTCGAGCCTTGGGGTTTTATAAAATAATTTTTATAAAGAAATTTGGATTAAAAAGAATATATTTTTAAAAAAAATGATTAAAAAGATAAAGCTGACCACGGGACACACGACCGTGCCAGGGTAGGGCACGGCCGTGCCTAGGCTCGGGACGCGACTGCGTCTAGTCAGGAGGCACAACCACACTTGGAGTAGAGGCACGGCCGTGCTAATGGATGAGCACGACCGTGTCTGGTTTCGTCCAGAAAACAAATTGACAAAATCATGTATTAATAACAGTTGGATTCATAGGGTTATCAAAGAGTGGATGTTTACGAACCTAACCGTGCAATTTAATTGAATTGAGACTGAGTCTAAGTGGATTTCGATTAAACCCGAATGGGTATGAACCCTAGAATCCAATCGTGTTCAATTCATTGTTGTAAGCCCCAATTGGGTTAGGGCTTTCCATCTACATATGAAAACGAAACTGTGGGTGTGATTAGTTACCTTAAATGATCTCGAATTGATGGTGTTCGACCAAATGGACCTCCGACTTCAAACGGCTTAGCCCCCGGCGTCTCTAGTTCCTTCTCCGACCAAATTGATGTGCGCAACAGCTTCTGAGAGGTGCGAGTAAGGTGTGTAAAGGGTCGTTTGCGAGGAATAACAACTCAGATGATCGAATTTGGTGATATAGTCGACGGTTTTGGCTGTAAAGTCCATAATTGCATTAATTCTATTAAATGACGGCGATGGATGGTTAGAAACTGTCTAATGATGTCCGAAACAATCAATGTTGAGTTATGGCTGTGAACTCGAACGTTTTGAGGCGTTACAGATTGAGTTTGCGTCTTGACTGCGCACGAGGCGCGACAATGCCTGGAATTAAGCGCGACCGTTTCAGTGTTCTTGGCGCGACCGTGCTCAAGCAACGGCGCGACCGTGTCAACTTGAGTTTTGGTTAAATACAGGAATAGTCCTTGTAGTTTGACGTTGGTTTGAGTTTTGTCAGTTTTGGTCCTTGAAGTTTGTGAGATAATGGAGGTTTATCATTTGTTATTGTAACAAGGTAAAAATGTGTATATGTACCTATATCATTATGATAATACTCCGTAGTTATTGCACATGAAAATAATAAATGTTGTGACACAAAGTTTTGAATGTAAAATGAAATTGAAATTGTCATTCATTGCACAACATGAAATATTAGGAAAAAAACATGGATGTTACAATACCGGACGTCGAGGTAGGGCACCCGTTAACCGAAGGCAGAAGGATGAGGAAAGCGTTCATAACAGTCCTGTACAAAGCCAACATGATCCCGAGGATACCCTGGTGGCTGAACAACAGTGCAGTTTCGAGCCTGAAGTGAAGACTGCACTGGCTCGAGAAATCATCAAGATAATGAAGGCCACCCTGCCGACTATGTTGACCGACATAATGAAAAGCACGAATGGATCGACTGGTACTAACCCTGGTGCCGAAGGGCATGTTATCATTGTGAATGACGCACCTCCTACTCGCGGCTGCGACTGCAATTTCTTTAAGGCGTGCGATCTGCCGATACTCCCTAGTAAAAAGGACGCGGTGGCAACGTTTGACTGGGTGATCCGAATGGAAGTCGCCATCCGTTTCAACGAATGGTGAGTGGATCAGATTTTCAAGTTTGCAGTGAACTCGCTGAGGGAAGAAGCGTCCCACTGGTGGGAGGGGGTAAGGAAGGCCAAGGTTGACGGGGCCATCGATGCAATGATGTGGAATGAGCTGAAAAAGCTAGTAATTAAAAACTTCTGCCCGAGGAATGAGATTGAGAAGCTGGAGAGAGATTTTCTAGGGTTAAAGACCGGGAATATCACTCTCCGGCAGTACACCACGAGATTCATTGACTTGGCACGTCTAGTGCCACACTTAATCACTACTGAGTATAGAAGGATTGCTTGTTATGTCCAGGGGCTACCCGACAAAATTTGCACGTATGTTAAAGCGAACACCCCTCGGACGTTCGATTCCGTAGTGGAGCTGAGTGGCGTGGTGTATGATAATCTGGCCTTGAATGATGCGGTTATAGAGGAGCCCATGAAAAAGCTGACCTTGCCTAGTAAACGCAATGGTGGAAAGTTATTCGGGCCAAATGATAAGAAGGCAATGGTGGGAAAAGAACCTGTTTGTGAAAAATGTGGAATGGAGCATCCGTGTGAATATCGACAGGGGTCGAATCTATGCTTTAAGTGTGCAAAGTCAGGCCACTAGGCCCGTGATTGTCAAGGCGGCTGGAAATGCTACAATTGTGGGGGATGGGGCACTTAAGCCCTGAAATGCTACAATTATGGGGGATGCTACAATTTTCGAAAGCCGAAGGAGGCGGGGAAAGGGAAAGAGGCGGAAAGGTCGAGGGCTCGAACAAGGGCATACGCACTGACTCAGGAAGAGTAGAGGGGAGAACCTAACGTGGTTTCATGTACGTTTATCCTTAACAATACATTCACATCCGTACTCTTTGACTCCGGCGCTAGTAAAAGTTTTATATCCTCTACGTTCTGTGATAGAAAAAAAGTGCACGATTGATAAAGTAGAATGAGCCTTTAGCGTAGAAACTGTTATGGGTAAAACCACAAAAATGATAGAAATTGTAGACAATTGCCTGATAAAGATAGGTCACCATAGGTTCCCTGCTAGTTTGTTTGTCAAAGCATTGGGAGGGTTCGATGTGGTACTGGGAATGGATTGGCTAGCTGCCAATGAGGCACAAATTATCTGTAAACGGAAGGTTATCCAACTCAAGTCTCCTGATGGTAGCGAAGTCATGATCTATAGGGATAAGGATATCCAGAGGCCAAACGTTATTTCGATGATCAAGGAGAAAAGGTATATGAGGCGCGGATGTTAGGCTTATCTAGCATATGTGATTGATAAAGAGAAAGAGGTGACAGAACCAAACAATGTACCCGTGGTGTGTAACTAACTGGAGGTGTTCCCAGAGGACTTGCCTGGAGTGCCGCCCGATCGGGAGATAGAGTTCCAGATTTATTTAACGCTAGGTGCCCAACCCATCGTGAAGGCACCGTACCGACTAGCACCACTTGAGATGAAAGAGTTGATGACATAATTGGAAGAATATCTAGATAACGGCTTCATTAGACCGAGCATTTCGCCTTAAGGTGCTCCAGTTTTATTCATAAAGAAGAAAGATGGGTCTATGAGGATGTGCATCGATTACAGATAACTGATTAAAAGAACGGTGAAGAACATATACCCTCTACCTAGAATCGATGACTTGTTCGACCAGCTGCAAGGCGCAACTTGGTTCTCGAAGATTGATTTACGGTCGGGGTATCATCCGTTGAAGGTAAGGGAGAAGGTTATACCTAAGACCGCGTTTCACACTCGGTATGGACACTAGGAGTTTCTCGTGATGTCCTTCGGGTTGACAAACACCCCAGCATCGTTTATATATTTGATTAACAGAGTTTGTTGTCCGATACTAGATCGGTCGGTAATAGTATTTATAGATGATATTCTCATTTACTCAAAGAGTGAAGGCGATCATGCCTGTCACTTACGAGAAGCACTAGATACTCTGTAGGAAGAGAAGTTGTACGTCAAATTTTCCAAATACGCATTCTGACATAGGGAAGTTCAATTCCTAGGTCACGTTGTAAACCAGAACAGCATTATGTTTGATCCAGCAAAGATCTTAACGGTGAAACAATGGGACATCCCGAAAACGCCGACCGAAATACGGAGTTTTCTGTGATTGGCAGGCTACTATCAGAGATTCATACCGGATTTATTTAGAATAGCCTCGCCGCCGACGAAATTAACGAGGAAAGAATTTAAGTATGAATAGGGTCCGGTTCAGTCGAGGGCATTTGAAGAATTGAAGGAGAAGTTGACTCAAGCACCGGTATTGGCCCTACCCGAGGGCAATGAAAACTTAGTGGTCTATTCTGATGCTTCTAATCTGGGATTGGGTTGGGTTGCGTATTGATGCAACGGGGAAAGGTGATTGGATATGTGTCACGTCAACTGAAGACTCACGAAGTCAACTACCCGATTCACGACTTACAGCTCGCGACAGTTGTCTTTGCACTAAAGATCTGGAGGCATTACCTCTATTGGGTTAAGTGCACCATATACTCCGATCACAAGAGTCTGGAGTAGTTCTTCAAACAGAAGGAGTTGAATATGAGACAAAGGCGGTGGTTGGAGTTGTTGAAGGATTACGATTGTGAGTTCTTGTACCACCCGGGGAAAGCAAACGTGGTGGCTGAAGCTCTAAGTCGATAGGAAAGACCAAATCCTATAAGATTGAAAGTATGTCAACTGGTGGTGAGACCTGATCTTCTGACCGAGATGGGGAAGGCATAAGTTGAAGAACTTGAACTGGAGAATGTAAAAAAGGAAAGAATGGTAGGTCAGCAAGAGTCACCTGAGATGAGCACCTTTAGTGTGCGGACTCGGTTTGGCAGTATCTGGATACCCAAGGAAGGTGAGCTTATGGCTAAGATCATCGACGAAGCCCATAAGTCTTGTTATTCTATACATCGAGGCACCATAAAAATGTATCAAGACTTGAAGAAGGATTACTGGTGGCTTGGCCTAAAGAACGATGTAACCTCTTATGTAAACAAGTGCCTGACTTGTTTGCAAGTAAAGGCCGAACACCAGAAGCCTTGCAGTAAGATCCAACCTTTGGAGATACCAGAGTGGAAATGGGAACACATCACGATGGACTTCATTACCAAGCTATCTCGCACATCTAAAGGTTTTGACACCATCTGGGTGATTGTGGACCAACTGACGAAAAGCGCTCACTTTCTGCTGATTTGCGAAAGGTTTTCATCTGAACAATTGGCGGAGGTGTTTGTAAATGAAGTTGTAGCTCGTCATGGGGTGCCGGTATCCATTGTCTCTGACAGGGATACTCGGTTTACTTCACTGTTTTGGAAGAAGTTTCACTGAGCGATGGGTACTAGACCGAGCGTAAGCACAACATATCATCCTCAAACGGATGGTCAATCCGAGAAGACCATTCAAACCGTGGAAGACATGCTCTGTGTCTATATCATCCACTTCGGTGGTAGTTGGGACAGTCATCTACCACTAGCGGAGTTCTTTTATAACAACATTTATCACTCGACTATAGGCATGCCACCTTTCGAGATGTTGGATGGGAGGCGATGTAGGACTCCGCTATGCTGGGGAGAAATTGGGTAGAAGGAGTTTGGAAGTTTTCAAGGCTACATCCGACAAATTCGATCAGATTAAGGCAAGAATGAAGCCTGCGCAAGATAGACAGAAATCTTACACCAACTGGAGACGGTGATCCCTCGAATTCCAAGTCGGATACCTTGTGCTACTGAAGGTATCTCCCTGGAAGGGGATAATCCATTTTCGTAAAAGAGGTAAGTTGAGTTCGAGGTTCGTTGGACCGTTTAAAATTTTAGCGCGGGTAGGGAAGTTGCGTATAGACTGGATCTACCTGATGAGCTAAGTGGTATTCATTCTACTTTCCACGTGTCACACTTGCGAAAGTGTTTGGCTGACGACACAGCCCACGTGCCGCTATCAGACATCGAGGTTGATAATTGTCTAAACTATATCGAAGAGCCCGTAGCCATTTTGGATAGAAAGGAAAAGCAACTAAGAAATAAAGTGATACAATTTGTTAAGGTACATTGGAAACACTAACGGGGTATGGAGGCCACCTGGGAAAAAGAGGATGAGATAAAGGAGTCATACCTGTAACTGTTCGACTTGTAAAACGTTTCGAGGACGAAACATCTTATAAGGTGGGTGCACTTGTAACATCCCGAAAACCCGACACCTTTAATGGGCCTAACAAAATGAAAGAAGGGAAAGATTATGGGTAACGGGCTTGATAGGTGTGGGCTTGGCCCATAGAGGATTCCCTTAAACCCTACCAGGTTCAAGTCAACCTCATTTGCCATCTAAACACACCAAAACGTCTAGAGAGAGAAAGGGGAAGATCCTAGAGAGAGATAGAGTCAAGATCCAACTTGTTTTGCTTCAAGAATCACTTCAATCCATTACTCCAGTGTTGTAGAAAAAGAAACCGTCAAATTTGATGTAAGAATCCAACGTAAACCCTCTGTTTTCAGTCTAAATGGGTTATGGGGTAAAACTAGGGTTTTGATTTCAAAAGACATGGTTTTTACGTGTAAAAAGAGGTATAAAGCCCAGATCTGAGCTCATGGAGTTAAACAAACGGTTTTGACGTAAAAATTTACGAACTTGGGGTAAAAACGGGTTTGAAAATGATGATCTTTAAGTGGCGAAACTAATAGGCGACACGTTTTCTTGAGGCGACACTAGTCGCGGCTAGTTGAAAAGGATGAAGCCTAGGGGATGACACTAACGTGTGACAACACTAAACGTGTAGCGAAACTAAAAGTGTGGCGTCATCCCCAAGGTTTCCAATGATTGGGACACGTGTCATTCCATTGGTGACACTGATCTTGTCTCGGCGACACTAGCACAAATGATAGAATCTGCGTGTTAACTTATGTGTAGATCGGTAAGCAAGTTAGCACCAACTAGACGTCCGATTCAGGTTGAGCTACAAACGAACATGTGAGTTAAGAATCCCTATTTACTTGTTTATAGGGTGATGTGCATACTCAATGAATGTTTATGAAAAGATAAATGGAATGAAATTTTTACGAAAGAACGGTTTTCTAAAGAAACAATGTTTGAAACAAGAACAATTACGAAATGAATGTTTACGAAAGGAATTATGTAAAGGAATGGTTTTAAGTTGTGAATGAATGTAACGTTTTATGAATAGAAATGGGCGAAAGTTTTAAAAAAAGTAAGTACATGTGTAATCTGTTAAATGAAGGAGTTGACGAACGAAGTCTGGGGTGTGAGTCCCTAGACTTATGGCACGAATTGCCATATGTATAACAGGGTAGCGCCTATGTGGCCTATCAATAGGTATTACGGTTGTCAACTGGGGAAGTAAGGGTAACGGCGGTTACTGGGGGTTAACGTGACCCGGAAATGATGTCACTTGGAGCTTGTGGGTTCTAAAAGTGATGAAAGAAAGGAATGACGTTGGACCTACGAGTCCCAAGGGCGATGAATGTTACTACCTTATTGACCTATGAGTCGTAAGGGCGATGTTATTACCTTATTGACTTACAAGTCGTGAGGGCGATGGACGAATGAAAACAAAACGGACGGAATGAACGATGATACAGAATTAGACAAATAATGTATGACTTGATAAATGTTAAACAATGAATGAATGTATTCCCCATTTTCTTAACGAATGATAAAACCCTAACGAATGATTTGAACGAATGATAAACCTTTCCTTTAAACGAAACAAAAACTTGAACTCACCAGTATTTGCTGACTTTTAGTATGCATGTCAGGTTGAGAATGGGAAGGTTGATGATTGGATGCGGCTTGGCTAATCTGAAGAGTTACCCGGCGCGAGAAGTTTGGCATCACGTTTTGAATGATTGATTGAATGTAATAGACAATTTTTTATTTGGTTGTGATTTTTAGATAATGTAATGACACTTATATTCCGTTGTTTATGCTATTCGAAGTTTAAAAACTGTTTATGATTGAATAAATCTAACGCGTGAGGCCTCCTAGGTTTGGAGCCTTACATGTTAGGAATTGACACCCCTAGTCATAATCCATGGGCAATTCATATCTAAATGTATTTAGTAGAACCTCACCGATGCATTTTTGTGGCTTCATAAGAATTTTGAGGGTGAGGAACTGTCGCTCCCATCTACCACTACCATGAGGCTACCACTGAACCAATGTTTGTTACTTCGACTGACATTTTTGGATAGGTGCATCAAAATATAATCCGGTCAAAATTAAGTCGGCTAGTGCTCATGAGAGTAGGTAATTAGATTTTTTACTTCAATTATTTTACCTTTTGAGATTTCTTGTCTCAGGCTCGTCAGTTGCTTTCCGATTTCATTGTCGTTCCAAAGCTTTCTTAGATTAGAGAATTCTTCAACTTGTAAATTCTACAATCTGAATCTTTTATTTTCTAGAATATATCTGAATGTATCGGTTCTCCACTACAACTTTGATTTGAGTAATTTTGTAGATCTAGAGTGATCACCGCTCTGATACTATAAAAAAATTATACAAGATAATGAATATAGAGAGATGTATTTCTTATAACGTTGTTCGTCTCAATCAAGAGGACACAAATACAAATATATAGAAATAACAATATGAAGCACCAAAGAGCTTGTAGTCCAATGGTATCAATGTGTTGAATTGGTGTCCCTCCCAAGCGGTGAAGCTTCAAGTCCCGTTGTGGACAAGTCGTGTAAATTTATAAGTAGATTTAGTAGGTGTGTGAGTTTGTCGGAACTCGGAAACAAAATATCACCATAACAAACAAAACAATTATCTATACCTACACTCGATAAACACAGCCCTTCCTCTTCATGGTTTATTCACACTACCCCTTTTCCATATCAAGATTAACACCTTCACATCGTCTTTGCTTGTAAATCCTAGGAATATATACCTACACACGTGTATTTCCATATACGACATATATGAACACACATACACATGAGAAGTTAAATCCGACCTGTTTTACTCCAACACAACTTATTCTGACTTAGGCTTTGTTTTTAGTAGATTAGGGTTTTCCATTCAGAAGGGGATGACGGCGCAGTTTGTTGCCCTTCTACCTGCTATCCTTATGTAATTTGCCTTGATGATATATAATTAAACAAGTTTATCTTAAAAAAAAAAAATGTGTAAACATGAAAAATATTCATTACTTCTGATTATTCTTCTAAAGGATACTTTAAGTTTGAAAAATATTCTATTTTTAAAGAGATGAAATATCCCGATTATTGTGGTTGTTAGTTAATTTTCAATTTGTTAAATGAGTTGTTGAAGATAAGAAGATCATTACCAAATCGACCAACACTACAACATTTTGAGGCCTTCCTTTTATAGTAATTGGTCGTTGAGGAACAATACTAATTTATAAAGTTACCAGCTTAGATTCCGGTGTATTACACCGGCTGAATAAATGTAACGTTATATACTTAGTAATATAAAATTTATGTTTTTAAAAACCCGTGTAATACACGGGTTAAATAAAATATAATTTAATATGTTAACACATACAGTCGTTAAAATATATTTTTTTAAAATATACTTAAATTATGTTAAGTTAATTTTTAAAACATTTTTTTCAACTGTGTATTAACTTTTTTTATGTAATTGATAAATGTTAATTTATATTAAATTCATTTGGTTAATGATATAATAACTATCCATAATTAAATAATAAGTATCCATAATAAGATTTATATTAAATATTTAAAAATTTAAAAATATATTATATTAATATCATTATTTAATAGAAAAGAGATGCAAGAAAAGTATGCTGATGATACATCAGAAAATGACACATGTTCTTCTAAGATTTTTATTTATTAGTATAAAGATTATAATTCATTTGTATACAATCTACACTGGATCGTGTAACGTGGTATGTACATTATTGCAAAAATAATCAAGTATTTTTATTTTAATTTAACATATAATGTATACCAAATAAATTATTATTTTAGGATAATACGGTCCCAAAATGTATTAAAGTTATTTTGGAATTGAAACAGATTAACATTATATAATTATTTTGGAACCAAATAGTATTAAAGTTATCTTATGAGATACAATCAATTAATGGTTAAATTTTATAAAGATTGTCTCTATAGGGCTAGTCATGGAGTAGATGATGGGATACCGACGAGGAGGGTAGTGGACCATTGAACCACTAATAGTGGCATCTCAATATTTTTGTAGGACTGAATCGAAATGAAAATTCGAGCCCTTTTCCGAATTTCATATTTTCGCTCACAACACGGTAAATCAAATGTATAAGATTTAAAACAAATTTTATGAATGTAAGTAGGGAAAATCAACAAAATGTGCATGTTGACCTAATACTTTTTGTAAAATGTATATTTCACTTTTAGGTCACTAAAAAATAAACATATTCAAAATCATCAAATCAGAAAATGCCACATAAGTCAACCGGCTAGATTTTAGCCAACAAGTACACGTGACTTGTTTTGATTGATTGGTTTTGTTGACTGATGTGTTTTTTTATCTTTTTCCTTGCCGGCTAAAATTTACCTTTCTTAGCCGGCTTGGGTTACGACTTACGTGTCATAGTCTAATTGGTTGCTTTTGGACATGCTTAGTTTAAAGTGGGCTAAAACTTAATATAATTTTGAAAAAAAAACTTGCTAAGATGTACATTTTGGTGATTTGCCCACAACAATAAGCCAATCATGCATTTGACTTCTTGCGAGTTTAGTTTTGGAAGACCTCGAGATCAATTTCCCTAATTCGGTTTTCCTTCCATTCTAAAATGTAGATATATAGTTATAGTCTTAAAATAGTACACTAAAGAATATTGTAGGAACAATAGAGAACAAAAGCAAAAAGGTCAAAGAAAAGAATTATACACATTACACACATAAATAAATGGTAGTAATAAAGGGAAAAAACATCAAAATAGCATGTTTGAGTGTTTGACTCATTTTCTTTCTAAAATAAACATTTATTTTTAAACATCGAAAAATAAATCAATCACAAAAGGTCATCTAACCCATTCTCGGATGACCACGCTAAATACTAGCCGTCAGCTAAGCCACTAACTGCCGCAGCCAGCCACCTCTAAGGGGTTGCCGCTGGCTAAGCACCAGCCCTCAACTTTTTTCATGACAGATTCTGGTTGGTTAATTATATGGACCCATGTGTACTTTTAGTGATTGTTGTGCTAGCTACAAGCCTGCCGATTTAGTCGAGAAGGTGACAAAAAGTCGATGGTTATTTTGCAAATTTTTTGAGTCAACATTTTCGTTTTGGTGATTTTACAAATAATTTTTTTTGAACGGAAACTCACAAACCCACTAAATTTACAATTATTCATAATAAGACTTGAACCCTCACCATTTGAGAGACACCAATTCAATACCTTATAAGGAAACAAATAAATAGTAACACAAATAGCCACAAACCTCGAACAACTTTAAGAGGGTCTTCTTTTGCTTCTGCAGTAGTGTAGCGTATGGTGTATGTGGAGCATACAAATCCCATCACGCAAGTTTATAGAGCTGGTCCTGAGTATTCGAATGCCCTACACGAGCCGAAAAAAAAAGGCTCATGGGCCTAAACACATTTAACATATTTTTTAAGAATATAATATATATATATTTTTTAAGCCTAATACAAAATTACAAAGTGTTGGGTTGGATTGGATTCATGGGTCTAAACACATTTAACATTTTTAAGCTTAACATACTTTTAAAAAAGACACAATTGTTTTTTCTTGATATATTTGATCCAATAATTTTTTTTTAAAAAGACTCGAAAATTACTTTTTTAAAAAGGCCAAATAATTTTATTTTAAAAAAAAAAATTTAGCCCCTCAAAATGTTAGACCCACTACAAATGTGTTGCCCGCAGGCCCAGTGGGCCGCCCTGCAAGTTAATATAGAACCAATAACATCACCTTAAGTGTTCAAAACCTGATTGGATGTTGAGTTTATAAATTTAAATTGGTAAATTTATATAAAATGGATTTTAAAGAGAGTTCAACCTAATACAATATAGTAGTCAATGAGCAATTAAGTATAAAATCCCATTATCAAAATAATTCCTTGACAAATTGAGACTTCGATTAGCTCTTCAAAGTTGAAATAAAAGCCCACAGTTTGAAATAAATGATTTTTTACGCTGAATTACATATATATTTTTATTTTAAAAGTTAATTACATATATACCTAATCCAAACTAAAATTATATATATGATATATCTCATTATTTTATAAAATTACATATTATGACAAAATGCCCATTGGATTTTGAAGATTGTTACATTGTTTGTTGGATATTGTTTTTTTGCATGATCTTTTGACACTATAATGGGTTAAAAATTTGACACTTGTTATATATATTTTGGTAATTATTGAAAATAAAAGTAAAAATTGACACTTGTTTCGTACATTTTGTTGATTGTTGAAAAAAAGAATGTAAAAACCGAAAAAAAGGCAAAAAAAAAATAGTTAAAAATGGATAAATTTGTAATTTTTAAGTTTTAGTAAAAAAGGGTAAAATAGTCATTATCTAATTTATTTTTATTAAAATAAATCAAAATAGGTATATTTGATATTTTTAGTTTTAAGAAAAGGGATATATGTAAATTAAATTTTAGGCTGATATATATGTAATTTATGACGTTTATAGGGATATAAGTAATTTATGAAAAAAACGGGTAAAATAGTGATTCTCTAAAGTCATTGCCTAGGCTATTGGGTTGGCCTTGTTGCTATTATGTTACGTACAAAGGGAATGGGCGTTGAGAGGTGACTTGTTTTTCAGCCCTAAACTGTCTTCACTTGGTTGAGAGGTGGGTCGGGTTACTAGCCGGTTTGAGTTTGATAGGAGATATCGCTACACAATTTAACACATGATAAGTTGAGCAATGAAGGTTAGTTTGGATAAACGAGGTCAAAACATTATATTTATTTTTAAATATGATTATTTTTGTTATAATCCCAAATTTAAATAAAGTTGTGAAAATTATGAATATCCAAAAGAGATTACTATAAACATTTTTTACTTAGAGCATTCTCATTTGGATCTCCATTTTCATCCCCAATTCCTTTAACTCTAGAGAAAGTACATAAAATACTCTTGTTTCACTCCTCCATCAATGTCCCCTTCCCCATTCTCATCCTCAAATTTTCCCCATTCTTATCCTCAAATTTTTAAGGGAGGTACACCATGAGTAAGGTAAATTGTTAATTACAGTGATCGATTTGTGATTAATAATTTACTTTACTTTTCATGTTTTAAACAATCCCTTTTAAGAGTAACACTGGCCTCTAGGTCTCTATACAACGTACTAAGGTACTAACTTTTTATGTTCTACTTTAGGTAAACTCTCGTGACCTCTGGGCACCCATACTGACATCCTTGACTTGGTCCAAATCTCAATTTAAGTTTAGATATCAGGGAATGTCCTAATTTCTCAAATTATGGCTTTGATACCAACTTGAAACACTCCAAACTCGTGGGTCTCAACAGTTGGATTTACATATTCATAATATAGTTCTTAAACTAGAAACTTCATTCATAAGCAAGGGAAATCATTCAACAAAATATCAAGTCTTACAACGCAAAACATAATCCACAACATACGTAAATGTCTAAAGACAAAATATAAACAACGACTTGTTAGTCTTCAGGAGGAGTAGCTCTTTCATTCATGCCTTTCAAGCACTCACAGCTTCCATAACCTGTCTACACTTTAATCTGATATGCATTCTAAAAGTCCGCTTCGTTGAGTGAATTCTAGTTTATAAACATCATTAAAACATTAACATACGAAGTATCCATTTAGTTTTAAATAACACAATAGATGCATTTAGGTATAATCCCCCTCTCACAAACATACAATGAACATTCAATTTAAATCAAACATTAGATGTCTAATTTATGTAACATACATGTTATTTGTGACAATTGTAACTCTATTTTTTAATTGTCACTCTCTTTAAACATACTCAATTAAAAAATTGTGGGCAAGCCACAAAGGTATTGCCCTTAATAGGACCTGTAACACATGCCCATAGCGGGACCTATAACACATGCCCTTAGCGGGTGTAACACATGCCTTTGCAGGACCTCTAAAGCATAACACTTAAGCCCTTTTCATAAATCATTAAAACCTTGCCCTTAACATACATTAAACATAACCAACCATTCATTCATTCAATTAACACGTTTTACCTTACTTTACTTTTACCAAGTATGCACACCAACCCAAAATAGATAAAAGGGGGGGGGGGTGTCTAGAACTCACCTGAGTAACTCGTTACTAAAATCTCTAGGCTGTATGATTGTAGAATATTTACAGGGCATTTGAACAAACAGCCAAACTGGTCAAAGGTTCACATGTGAAGCATGTTAACTTTCGTGTATACGTTCTAATCAAAAGTTAGACTTTAAACTTAATCGAAAGTTGGGACTTTCGAGTGAAAACTCCTTAATCGAAAGGTAGGATCTTTCTATCGAAACATCCTTAATCAAAAGTAAGGATCTTTCGATCGAAACATCCTTAATCGAAAGTTAAAATTGCGGTCGAAACATACCTTTCTTGCTCAGCCGAAACCCTCCCAGATCTAGAAATATGTCAAGATCCCAACTTTATCTCATGAAACTCTACATAATCATCATACAACTCGATTCTAGGCAAAATCCAATGTAAAGTTGCAAACTTTTACGTAAAAATCTTACCTTTGAACTCAAAACCGAGTTTGAGTTAAACCACCTCATGTTTGCTTCCTTCAGCAACAAACAACCCAAACTTCTGCTCCCTTGATGGTCTTCTAACTCAAGATCGTCTCCTTCGTCGCAAATGACTCAACCGAGAGTGTAACTTGAATAACACTCGGTTTCTTTATCTCCCTAGCTCTTCTATCTCTCTCTAAACAAGGAAAGGAGGTGGTGGAGAATGAGGCGGCTAAGGCCCCTCATTTCATTTTTAAGGTTATTCAATATTTACATTTCACACCCCTCTACCATATTTTTTTTAATAACCCCTTAAATAGGTTTAACTACAGATGAGAGAAAAGCGGGATGGTATAAGTCTACCCTCCTTACAATAGGTTTTTTTCTCGAAACCTGTTACGCTTTAAGCAAATGATGGTAATACCCCTTCATCTCCTCTTCTGATTCCTATGTAGCCTCAGACCCTCCCCTGTGCTTCTATGGCACTTTCAATTGCCCGATGACCTTGTTGCGTAGGTGCTTTTCCTTTATATCGAGGATTGCCATGGGTTCCTCAACATAATTCAACTTAGCATCCACTTCAATGTCGATAAGCGGCACATGAGTTGCCTCGTCCGCCAAGCAAATATTTTTCTTTCTTTTAAGGATTGCCACATGTTCCTCAATATAATTCAACTTATCATCCACTTCAATGTCGATAAGCGGCACATGAGTTGCCTCGTCCGCTAAGCCCTTGCGTAAGTGTGACACATGAAAGGTATGATGAATTCCACTTAGTTCTTCAAGTAAGTCCAATATATATGCCATCTCACCTACTCGTGCCAATATCTTGAAGGGTCTAATGAATGTTAGACATAATTTTACCCTATTGCGAAAGCTTATAATACCCTTCCAAGGAGATATTTTAACATTTCTCTATCCCAAACATTAAACTCAATAGGTCGGCGCCTGCTATCTGCGTAGGATTTCTGTGACACCCGACATTTCAAGGTCAATATCCGTACATAACATAAACTCGTTTACATAATTCATGTTTCCTGAATTGACTTAAGATGAATTAGATCGTTAAGTCTAGCAAAGGCCATACGTTAGTTCAATTCAAGCTTTGGTATTTAGAATTACTGATTCACGTATACGTATAACCCGACTAATACGAACGTTGGTGATTAACCTAAATTGTCCAAAGATCCATAATACATGAAATATATGTTTTTACATTCCAATATATATTTTTAATTCCACATTTCATAAAACGATTCGAAACGACTTAAATCGAAGGTTTTACCGTATACCGTCAACTTCAAATGTCCATACCTGAAATTAATTACAGCTATGACTTATACAACACCCAATTGGATGATTTTAATTAAAACTACTTAAATTTCACATTTAAATACAATTAAGAACATTATATCAAATTAATTTACCGTTCCGAACCAAAACCGAGATTTAACACACCAATGACCGGATAAACTACCACGTTTAAACACTAAAGCAATCAACTAACCCTCCCAACCCCCCTTGTCCATTTTCCAGCCATGAGATCTTGGGGGCCCCACCCAAGACTCATTTTTCCTTCCTTCTAATTCTTTATTCCACCATCCATGCTCCCACTTACAAGATTGGTCCATAGAAGTCTTCACATCTCTAATTTCCATCATTCAATCTTTCTTTTCTCCACTTAAACACTCCACCCTCTCCCTCCCTTCAACTTGAACGACACACACACAAACTAAACACACACTTCTTTCCTTCATTTGATCAAGCTCCATTCAAGAGTTTAACCATCCAAGTGTCTTCAAGAAAGATCAAGAGGTGTAGCAATATTTTTGGACTTGGAACTTCCCTCTAACTCCTTTCTTCTATCCTACTTGTTGTGAGTCTTCTATATATCTCCATCTCCTTAATTTTACTAGCATTACAAGTATTTTTCTTGTAGAAAACTCCATCCAAAAGAAAACTACTTAAAAACTAGTAAAAACATGATTTACATATTTTTAACAAAAGGTTTCTCTAAGAATTCGAGTTCATGCTTTATGAACATACATGAGATTTTAAACAAGAACTAAAACTTGGTACACACATGTTTTTATAAGAAAAGTTAGTCTAAAGAAAGCTTGTTGGTGATAATCTTGAGTAAAAAGTTAGATCTACAAGTACAAAAACTCTAATTCTTGAATCTTGAACAAACATGGGACATGGACATAAAACTTACGAAACAGAGTATATTCTTGGACAAATATTGACATGGGACATGTATATGTACTAGATACAACCTAAACATTAATAAGAAACTTGATCAAGTGGTAAAACAAGTACACTCTAAATGAAAATATGTTAAAAAGTAAAGTCTTGAACTGGACAGTAGCTGGCAGAATACTTTGGCTGTGTTTAGAGGGTCATAACTCAGTAAATATACACCCAAACTTGACGTATTTTTGGTCTAAATCTAAGTATGAAGAGTCAAGAATCCAACCCAAGTGGTTTCACAAACTTTTGTTGAGTTTTGATGCCCCAAAATGGTCCTACGAGAAAAGCTATCAAGGCTGTCTTTTTCGACATAATTTTGTGTCACTTTTGAGGGTCATAACTTGGTCATAACAAATCCAAATAAGTTGATTCCACTTTCTAAAGTTAGCATTTTAAGTATTTAGAAAAATTTGTAGGGTCTTGAGTCATAAAAACGGGTCTAGATCAGTCAATTAAGACACTCAAGAACCAAACACTACTGCCCTCTCCTGTCCAAATAAATATTTAAAAATATTTAAACATGTCATAAATTGTTGATTAATACATCCCTGTAACTCTAAGACATAGAGGTAGCTTGGAATAAAATTTCATGACTAAATGAGTTCATTTAGTTAATCAGGAAATTACCTATCAAAACCCTGGAAATTCCGACAAACTAGGGATGCTTTGATAATACGGTTTAAGAAAATTACCTATCAAAACCCTAACACGATATACATATAACAACTTATGGACACATATTTATACATATAACATCAATAGTATATATATTTTATGATTAAACATGTATACGTATCATGAAACTCAAAGACAAGTCACCAACGGTTCGTCGGGCCACATTTTCTAAACATGACACTTACATTTTTTAGTCATTGGATGGACTTTGTACATGACCGACTTGTATGTTGATACTAAATCTTAAGTTCATAAGATAACCGCCACTGTTTAGGTCACGGTTACGACGGTCTTGCATCCACTTGGATTATTTGCTAGCATATTCATACCGATAGCTCACAAGGTGAGTTCATTGCCCCCTTTTTACTTTTAAATGTTTTAGAAACATCGGGGGAGAAACATACTTGCTTAACACGTTTGGAAAACATGAAACATTAGCGTTTGATACATTTGAAAACATCATTGTTTGATACATTTGAGAACACCATTACGTGATACATTTGAGAAAACATGAAACATATTTGCTTTGTATGTAGAAACAAGGAATCATGACAGACCATTTATGTTTACATGAGACAATCGTGGAAGAGCTCGTAAATTCCCATACGTGGATAATTTATTAACCATTAACTCGTATAGCTAGGATATTATGAATAGTACTATTGGGACTGACACTCCCAGTTATGGTTAGTCACGCTAACCAAGTGTCCGTATGGCCCGATGACTGCATATTGTCTTAACTTTTGAGCCCGTGGGGAATGGGCGAGGGGCGAAACACTTGTGTTTGGTTTGGTTAACACTCATGTAAAATAAACTTCGTATGCCTAGCTAGCTATGATGGGTAAACTTGATAGGTCAAACTTGATAAGATTACTTGGTTTCGTTTAACGTATACTTGAAAACGTTTTTGTGCACAGGAAAACTTGAATACTTGAAACTTGGATACTTGAAACTTGAATGATTGAAACTTGGATACTTGAAACTTGAATACTTGAAACTTGAGATTATTTTTATGCAAATTGGTTTTGCCAATCGTTTACATATAAATGGTTTTGCCATTCATACATGTGTAAATGTTTTAGTCAATGTTTTCAAGAAAAACTGGTTCATATTATGGTCGTGTACGCATTTTAAATGTTTTCATTGAAAAGCGTTCCATATTATGGCCACATGCACTTTGTCAATGTTTTCAAGGAAAACTACTTTACACTGAGAGAATTAAACATGTGAACTCACCATCCTTTGTGTTGACACATTTAAGTATGTTTTTCGGGTAATTCGTAGCCATGGAAAGGTTGGAATAGCTTAACCCTTCGGATCAAAACCCTAGAATCCGAAGAAGCATGATTGTCAAACCTCGAGTCGGTTTTGACCTATATGGTTCTAGGACAATGTACCAGTTTAATTTAGTATTTGTAATGATGTTCAATATTTTAGAAGTCTTCAATTAGCTTCCGATATTGTGTAATGTTACCAATCGTTGCAACCTTAATTTATTTATTTATTAAGTAAATGAATTTGGGGGTGTGACAGATTAGTATCAGAGCGAATGGTTTTAGCGAATTAGGTTTCCTTAGGGACACCTATGCTCTAACTAGACTTATTTAGGGACTAAGATTTCTAAGACTTGCATCATGTTAATAACACCCCATACCTGATTATAGAAATTCCAACCGTTGCCGAACAACTTGAGTGGACTATTAGTGTATGTTGTTACACTAGGGTATTAGCTACACTAATACTTAATACAATTACATAGCACACGTAACGAACACTTAACACGTGTAACAATGTGGAAATAATAGACACCTACAATATTTCACAACAAAGTGTCACTGTTCGAATTACGAATCAAGGATGATGGGTACTTAACGCACTATAGCCCTAGAAGACCGAGTTGCGAGCTGAGCTTGGGTGACAACGGTAGCAATCACTAGTTATCGATCTTTGTATCACAACAGGCGGAACCCGTACCTAAACCCGCACCTGAATCTGTTCATGTACCTGCACCACCCTACATCTACTCCAGCTGTGGAGTAAGTTTTTGTCACACCCGCCCCAGGCACCCCCTGGACGCGTGTGAGCATGATTGGCATCACCTTTGAACTTTGATTTTAGAGTTTTTATAAACACAGCAGAAGTCTTTTTCAAAAAGGATCGTTTCAACATTCTTTCAACCTCAAGGGTTGTAATGGTAAATATCAAAACTCAGTTGGAAGAACAAAGTTTTATATTTACTTTATAAACATAGGGATTTAAATACCCCTTTTATTTTGATTATAAAACAGTGTTTGAAATCAAATACATCTATAGCCGCCGGAAATAGTATTATCCAGGGTTGATCAATCCTCTAGTCCTATCTCCCTTTTTCTTTTGTTTAGGATTTTCTATACACGAGGCCTGAGAATCCAACGTCCAAGTTTATCCTTTTCACATTTTCTTTTCTTGGGTCAGATCTGATGTCTGCCCATACCCCATTCTTATTTCAGTTTATTCATTTCCTGAAAAGATTTTGAAAATAAAACGTCAGCGCGAACGCCGGTGAATACAATTATCTTGACGATAAAATAATTTGGCACAAACAAGTATTACTTTCATAATCATAACTTTATGTTCAATCCAAACATTCAGCAGGCCCGTCATGTTCAATCTCACCACAGTATACACTAGCGTCATGTCTTATAATAAGGGACAGGTTTGCCTCCGAAGTTATTATAAGACAAGCACCAGCCGCAATCCGGGAATTTCACCCGAGACCCGTGTATCCTGTGACATCCGAACTTTTTAAGTTAACCCCGTTAACAAATTTTGTTAAATCCTAACCTATTTAACCCTATCACAAACCTCAGGGACTGATTCTACCATTTCCCCAAACTCTAATTCATATAAACTGTAGGAACTACTTGTGTAATTAACCTAAACCCATCCTGTTGACTCAGAAAAGTCAAAATCAAAGGTTTTAGCTTCAGTTGACCTTCAAAAGTGAAAATCAGATGTTCTTGACTCAAATTCGAACTCCACATCGGATTTTCGTTGCAATTCGTAACTGCTAAACATGTCCATGACATTAACGACCATTAATAAGGCTTTAAACCCCGACATTGATTCGAATTGAACCCAATTATGGGTAATCAAACCATAACCGTCGAAACCGTAACTAAAACCACTCGATTCGATCATTTAGTCTAAATCAAACACCCTGCGCATCTTGTACGAAGCCCCTAGGAACTTTTGCACACGTCAGATGGATCGGAGAAGCAACAGGAGTCGCCGAGAACCAAATTGTTCATAGACGAAGGTCCATTTGGTCGAACACTATCAATTTAGACTCCATTCTGGTAATTGAAACCTTCCACACTTTTGTTTTAGTCTCCAGATCAAAAGCCCTAACATAATTTGGGCTTTCATTATCGAATCTAACATAAATCAATACCTAGGGTTCATACGCTTTCGGTTTAGTTAAACCTTATCGATTCGATATCTATTAACGAAATTAAAAAACTCCTAAGACTTGTCTCGAGGTCTAGATTGAAAGCCCTATCAAACCAAGGGCTTATAACATCGAATCGATGATGAACCGAATCTAGGGTTCATCATATATTCAGGTTTAATCGAACACCAGTCTTGACCCGATCTCAATCTAGTTAAATTATACGGTTAGACTCGTAATCCAGCGCTTGTCAAAAGCCCTATGAATCTAATAATTTTTATTATTGGATTTAATAAATTTGATTTGTGGTTAGAACCTAGGGTTTTCGATATCTCAAAACATAAATTAACGGCTTTAAATCCAACAATTTTGCAATTAAATCTCACCCCAGATTCGCAATAACTCGATTAACAAAACCCCTAATCAATTTTGCTCGATCGTGGTCGGATTTGTTGGTATTAGGACTGGTTGGGTACAGCTTCGATTAGGGGGAGGATCACAAGAGGCTTTTATGTTTAAAACAATTGGATCTGGGTATGTATGCGATACCCTAGCGGGCGGGACTGGTTAATGTTGTGTGCTACTTGGGGGGGGGAAACCCGGGTTCGAGCCCTCCACCCCTGTTTTGTTTTTAAATCATGTTTTTAAGATTATTTTAATTATAAAAATCATTCATATATTATTATAATCACATATTCATATGTTTTAACCCCGGGGAACTCCCGTAGGCTCGGGTTTATTTTATAACCAATTTTTAATAATATTTCCCTCATTTATAATAATATATTTATATTATTATTCAACTCTTGACTCCGATTAATAAAAATAATATATATATATATATATATTATTTTCGCCACATTAATAAACATTATGTAATTCTTCAAACTTATAAATGATATAATTATTTATATTATTTATCCACGTTTTATCATCGAATAAAAATAATATATTTATTATATTTGCCACATAAATGATTGTCGTATTAATTCTGCTAGTTTAAAAATACTATAATAAGTTATATTATTTTTCTAGACCATTTATTTATGGTACAAATGCACGAATATATTTAATTATTAATATTATTCGTAATTAGAGACGTTCGACACGAAACACTTTTATCTTAATTATTATATTAAGAAATCCTTATTCCCATGGACAAGTTCGTCTACTCATTGATCCTAAGTATGTTCTAGAACGTTCAAATCTTCCGTGTCGTCGTCACAAAAATCTCATGTGTCCCTAACTATTATGCTTATAATTCTAGGTCATACGTAGACAGTTCACAGTCAAACTCTTGTGTTTCTATTTGCATCCTTGTGTGGTGCTACCTACAACTCGTACACAACTCAGGTGAGTTTTCACGACCCCTTTTACCGTTTTAAATTAGGGGAGAAACATGCATACAAACGAACATCATTTTACTTGTTTTCCCGTTGAGGAGAAACATGAATACAAACGAACATCATTTTACTTGTTTTCCCGTTAGGGAGAAACATGCATACAAACAAACATCATTTTACATGTTTCCCTTTGGGGAGAAACATGCAAACACACGAACATCATTTTACTTGTTTTTCCGTTGGGGGAAAAACATGCATACAAACGAACATCATTTTTACTTGTTTTCCCGTTGGGGAGAAACATGCTTGCAGACAAACATCCTTTTACTTGTTTTTTCGTTGGGAGGAAACATGCACACAAACAAACATGGATCACATAGTATTTCACTACCACTTATTTAATTAAGCGTAACACACTATCATTGAAAGTCCTCACACACATCGGACCGTTAATATGGATTTAGCGAGGTAATGTTTGGTAGTACTACTGGGTTTGACAAACCTCACCCGCGTTAGTCGCACTAACTCAATTGGAGGTCGAACGGGTGTATCATTGGCCTAAACACATTGCCAGGGTTGATAGACCTGGCAGGAGGCATTCAAACACAAACAGTCAGCTTCGGTTGCGAGCACTTAGAATAACTTGTACATTGTCTAGCTAGCAATAGGTGTGACTTACGTATGTGGATCCTACAAACACTCAAACAATTTATTTTCTTACAAACCTGTGAACTCACCAACCTCGTGTTGACACTTTTTTCTTGCATGTTTTCTCAGGTCGCTAAGGCACAGGTTGCACACCTAGGGCTTGCATGGAGCCCTACTGTCATTTCATTCATATGCAAACATTTAAAACAATTCATTTGCGTTTATTAAACTAAACTAGGGCGCATTTGTTTTGCGAAGTAACTATTTGACATAAACCGCTTCCGCATTTAACTCTTAACATCTAATGGTTTTGTTTAAACTCATATAGTTTCGTTTGACGTAACTAATGACTGAGATCCTGGTTTGTCACACGCTTAACGGTAAAACTCCGTTAGTGGATTTTGGGGGTGTGACAGATTGGTATCAGAGCCATGGGTTATAGAGAACTAGGTTTGCATACTATACTATAACCGCACACATGCATTAGTTACACGACACAGACACTCATACATGATACACATAGCATCCACACATACATTGCATTGCAGGCATGATGACATCATCCATATCACCCTCTACTGACGAGGGACACGTCATTCTCATTGCGTCATCATTCCCAGTGGCGACACTCGGGAATCACCAGAATAACATCCACTCCCGTCCGAGGGCAGCAAGACGGAGCCTTCGGAGGAGTCACTCATACCACCATTATCTGCACCCTTCTTACACCACCAGGGCCAAATATAAGACCGGCTTGAGCCTATCGATGGCACATGTCACACCCCCAATTTCAATTAATGGAGTTTTACAGTTTGGGAAGTGACAAACCAGGATCTCAGTCATTTGTTACATTGAACGACACTATATGGGACTAAAATGAAAATATATCATAAATGTTCAAAGTAAGTGCGAAAGCGTAAAACGAAAGTAAATGCGCAAAACAAACGCGCCCAAGAAAAGTCTCAAAGTTTTCAGTCCAAACAAAGTCCAAAAAAAAAGTACAAGCAATTCAACAATATTATTTTATAAATAAATCATAAGACTACATGCATGCCCTATGCGTGCACCTGCGCCTTATCTTAAACGACCTGAGAAAACATGTAAGAAAATGTCAACACGAGGTTGGTGAGTTCACATGTTTCTGTTGAAGCACTTTTGTGTGACAAACACTCTGGATATTGTCTTAGCTTTTGTACTTGTCTTGTATATATTAATCTTTGTATGTTAGTGTCTGTATGTATTAGTTATCGAGTTGTATTTACCATTGTATGTACTCGTTGTCTAATTTCTCTAAGTGTTTTGCGCACTTAGCATGTGCGAAGGAGTTATCTCCTTCGTACTTAGCAAGTACGCAAGAACTCTCTGCGTACTTGTTAAGTACGCAGGAGCAATTTTCCCTGCGCACTTGTTAAGTGCGCAGAGATCAGGTCTAGTATAAATAGGCTAGGTTAACAGAAGTTATGTACGCAGGCATTTGCACTAAGTTGTATTCTCTCTGTAACCTTCAAGTTTATAATAGACGGAGTTTGAAAGTGTTTTCGTTGTCGGTTTACTTTTTGTTACTTGATTCTCCACCTCGTCACGGCCATTCCGCACCCGGCCAGACTAGTCACACACCCACACGTAACGATCCGAGACACCCGGGGACCTACAAGTGGTATCAGAGCATAGCTCTTGATTTCGAGTGTTCTGAGTGTGTTAGGAGCATCTTCTACACTTCCTATAGAGATTTTGCAAGCAAAAGTGGGTGTTTTTATTGATTTTTGTGATAAAATAGGGGTATATCTTGAGCACTATTTTAGAAGCAAAAATCACTCAAAAACCGACTTTTGTTGTGTATTTGAGTGTTTTGAGCATCAAAGGTTGGTTAGAAACGAGTTTCTGACCCTTTGGCTCATTTTGTTTGGTCATATCCTCAACCTTTTCTGTCTCCGATGAGATTCTAGTGACCGGAAAAAGTTGGTGAGGGTTGGTGAAAAAGTGATCTGCGTACTTACCATATTTGGCAACAAGTATAGTCTTGCTGCGTACTTACTAAGTACACAAGACCATATTTGCTGCGTACTTAATTGATCTCATGCGTACATATAATTTATTCCTGCGTACTTGTCAAGTACGCAAGAGCAAATTCTAAATACGCAAGACCAGGTATTTAAGTGAGCAAGGCCAAATTCAAGTGCGCAAGTTGTTTTGATTTTTCTGAAATTTGACTAAGTGTTTCACCATGGCAAATCTTCAGAACCTCGGTAACCTTCTTAATTATGAGAATGAGATTGGAACCCCACAGAAACCACCAAAGCTGCTTAATGTAAACGATTATTCATACTGGAAAGCACGCTTTGAGCACTATATCTCATATACCGATTCTTCACTTTGGATACCCATTCTAGAGGGTTGTAAGCATCCCACATATACATATCTTGACGAGGAAGTTCCCAAGCCTATCTCCAAACTTGATGAAGAAGAAAAGAAAGTTTATGCCGAGAGAAGAAGGCACACAGATCTATTACTATGGCCTTGACCAGGGAGTTATTCCACAGCTTTAGGGGATATGATAACTCCAAGGATCTCTGGAAGGCTTTGCAGAAGAGATTCGAGGGAAACAGCGACATCAAGAAGAGTAAGGGGGATCTTCTTAAGAAGCAGTATGAGTGCTTCAGATATCTGGAGAATGAATCTATATATGAGCTTATCTCTAGATTCTATCATCTGCAAACTGAGCTGAAAGCTTATGACCTGATCTATCCGAATGAGGAGCTGGTTGAAAAATTTATGGATGCCCTACCACCAAAATTTGAGATGTACACCACTTTGATGAGAGAGAACTAAGAGTTTTCTCAGATGACTATTGATGAAACAATTGGAAAGGTTCAAGCACATGATATGAACCTAAAACGAAAGGAGAGATCAGGGAGACCTCAAATACAAGACCCTTCTATGTATTTTGGGACGTCTTCCACAGCCAAGTCATCAGGTTCTGGAATTGCCCTTTTCTCAGGGAACTCTCATGAGGAGGATAACTCAAATGTCTGTGGTGGTCATGCTTGCTATGCAGCATCTGGATCTGGTTCTGGTTCTGGATCTCATCACCAGAATTCCTCAAGAAATCCTTCTCCGACATCTTCAGCTAACCAATCAGTAATAGCCAAGATAGCTGAAGATCATGTGGCTTTATTCTCATCATGCATGCTTGCCCACGGATCCTGAAACCATAGAGGAAGACTTCAATCAGGTGGATCTGGATGATATGGAGGACATGGATATTCAATGGAATATGGCCATGATCTTGAGAAGGGCAAAGCATTTCCTTAACAGAAAAGGAAGAAAGTTTATTGGTGGACATTCAAATGCCAAGGTGGGATTTGATAAAACTAAAGCCAAGTGTTACAAATGCAATAACTTTGGGCATTTTGCAAGAGAATGTCAAAAGGACAAAGCACCGGCCTCGAGATTCACCAGACCTAGCCAAGGGTACAACAATTACAACAACTGCAATCAAAGTCAAGGTGGAACGCCCAATGCTTTGGTAGCACAACAGGACGACAACTTTGATTGGGGTGTTCATCTGGAGGATGCCCTTATTGCTCAAACACAGGTTGGTCTCATGGCTGAGATTATGGAGATGATGGAAGCTAAGGAACGGGAAGCTTATGTGGCTGATCAAGAAGAGTCTACAACTACAGTTGCCCTCATGGCTATTGGAGTGGCATCATTTTCATCGAATGAGGTAGATTCTAATCCTTTTGCTGTAATTTCTTGTTCCAAATGTCTAAGCTTAAAGGTTGAAAATTCTAAGCTTCAAGACAAATTCGAACCCCTTCGTATTGCAGCTTTAAACTACAAAGAAAACGAAAAATGATACAAAGATTCAATTGAAACACTGAAGATAGAAAAATGTGATTATTCACTTAAAATCAGCGATCAACAGTTTCATTTGGATGTTGCGTACAAAGGGTTAGAGAAAAGGAACAATGAGATCAACAAGCTGCAAAAATGAGATCTTGTAGTTGAAAGGTAAGATTGAGAAGTTGAAAAATTCTTGTTTTGTGGTGGAACACTACGAGTCTGTAGTGCGACAAGTGAATGGCTTAGGTTTGGGTACTAATGCCATTCCTCCACCAGTTAGCGGGAAGTTTGTCAACGACTTAATTGACATTGATTTGTCTTGCCTTGATGAGTCCTCGAGTCAGGATGATTCCTCAGGTAAGGCTGACTCTGCATCTGATGAAGAGTTCCTTACTGCTTCTGATGATGGGTCTGAGAACACCTGCCCTGAAGGAGTAGTCTCCGAGGAGTTGCTCGGTGAACAGAAAGTTAAGAAAAACATTATCACGGATAGTGATAATTGTATTTTGACTAAACCCGATATCATTGAATCAAATGAAAAATTAAAAGTGATGCTTTATGCGGGATATAAAAACATTAATCAAGTTAAAAAGGAAGCCTTTTCAGCTCATTATGGGCTTGGCTATCAAGAAAATTTGAAAAAATATTATATTCCCAAAAACCAATCATCACGGGTCAAACTACTGTTCACCAAACAACTTCTCCTGCTCATCATGCTGAGTCATCTAATGTCATATCTAATGAGCCTTACAGGAGGACTTACAAAGAAAAGAGAACCTGTTTTCACTGTGGTTTGGTCGGTCACATCATTGTGAACTGCCTGAATAAGAACCAAGGGAAACTGCCAGTTGTTTCACAACCATTTGTTATCCCCAAGACACCACCAGTGAAACAGCCTAAAAGTCCAAAGAAGAATGAGGTGAAACCATCAGTGAAACCGTTGGTGAAGCCAAAGACCACCTATGAAGCTAAACCTACTGTTCCAAGAAGGGAAAAGCATCATGCTAAACCCTGTGCATCTACATCTGGTAGTGCACCTACTGATGAGAAACCTGTGGTAAAACTCTCCAAACCAAAGAGGAGAAGAAGGAACAACAGATTGAGAAATCTGGAACAGCTGGCTGGAATTCAATCAGGTGAAGCTTCCATTAGTTCACCTGCTGCTGTTGAATCTAAGTCTACTGTTCCAGTTAAGAAAAAGAAGAGGTCCTGGAACAAGAAATCCAAAAGTTCTCATTCTCCTAGTCCTAAGTCTTCTAAAGATTCATCCATTTTTAACAGTCACGACTGTGAATTAATTGAGGTTGTTTATTTTGAGAAAGACGTACGACCCAAGACTACTATCGCTTGGGTCTCCAAATCTAATTAATTTCTTGTGTCTCGTGCAGGAACATCTGAAGGGTACTATCTTTAATCATTGGTATGTAGATAGTGGATGCTCCCGGCATATGATAGGTAATGTGGCCCTACTTCAAGATGTGAAACCATTTAGAGGCGGCTATATGGCCTTTGCTGGAGAGAAAGGAGGTAGTATCACGTGTCAAGGCGTGGTTTCAAATGGTTGTGCCAGCTTCGACAACGTCAACTACTACGAGCAGCTAAAGCATAACCTGTTGAGTGTCTCCCAGATGTGCGACAAGGAGTACACCGTTATGTTTGACAAGACTGAATGCATGATTCTCAAACCTGGTATTGAGGTTCCTGAAGACTGGATTCTGATGCGTGCACCAAGAACGAATGATACCTATCAGATCGACATGAGCGTGGCAAAAACCAAATCTTCAGTTGCTACTTGTTTGCTTACCAAAGCGACAGAGCTTGACTCAATCTTGTGGCATAGGAAAATCGGACACATTTCTTATCGAAAAATGATTCATCTTGTCAGAAACGGTTTGGTAACCGGTGTTCCTAAGCTGAGATTTACCGTTGCAGATGACTGTATGCCTTGTAAAAAGGGCAAACAGCAATGGAAGTCTCACAAGCCCAAGCTCCAAAACTCCATCGATACCCCTTTGGAGCTATTACATATGGATCTGTTTGGCCCCATAAGTATCAGGAGTATTGGAGGTAAGTCATACTGTCTAGTTGTAACTGATGACTTCTCACGTTTTTCTTGGGTACATTTTTTAGGTACAAAGGACGAGACTGCTGACATTCTTCAATACCTGATCCTGAGCTTAGAATCTCTTTACAAGTTGAAGGTTAGAAGAATAAGGAGTAACAACGGAACTGAATTCAAGAATAATTTGATGGAACTTTTCTGTCTCAAGAAGGGGATCTGTCACGAATTTAGTGCCCCATACACACCTCAGCAGAATGGAGTTGCAAACGGAAGAACAGAACCTTGATCGAGACTGCAAGGACAATGCTGTCAGATGCAAAGCTTCCTGTCACTTTCTGGGCAAAAGCAGTAAATACCGCTTGTCACGTTTTGAACAGAGTTCTGGTTGTGAAAAGGCACAACAAGACCTGTTATGAGTTGATCAACAATCAACCTCCCAATCTTGACTACCTAGTTCCTTTTGGTAGTCCCTGTTCCTTATTGCTACAATTCAAAGATCGCACGTCTAAGTTTCATGCAAAAAGCGGTGGAAGACATCTTCTTAGGATATGTTGCCAACTCGCCTTGCAAGAGAGTGTACAATATAGGAACTCGTACTGTCGAGGAATGGTTCGAAGTGGATTACAGTAAACACAACATTCCACCATAACCAACTATTCCAGATTAGGGTTTTGATTATGATGCGCTATTCAAGTCTTTCAACCTTCCTGATTTGTCTGCTGATGACGCCGCAAATGTGTATGAGTTCTTTAGTGGCGGTAACGAGTCTAGTTTCTCAACTCATGCAACTGTACCAATTGTAACTCCCGATTCCAATGCTACATCTGCATCTGGAACTCATGATAGTGATAACATTGAAGTTGTTCATGTTGACGGAAATGACGCTCAAGCTAATCCTAACACTCATGTAGGACATGAAGCTCCAGCTGATCCAATCAACATTGAATCTTCTTCTTCTGGAACACAGGATATGGGGGAGTTGAGCACAAACCTCGATTCATAAATTCAGGAACCAGATATACCAGAGACGAGAGTGCATAAGAATCATCCAATTGACAACATTATTGGTGATCCTTTTGACGGTGTTCAGACTCGTCATAGAATCATTGCTGAGAATACTAGTTTGTACTATGAGATACTTGACATTGGTGTCATGGAAACATGTCTGCATGCTGCATTCGTGTCCCAGTTAGAACCGAAGAATGCGAAGGAGGCTCTCGCTGACAACTGCTGGATTGAGGCGATGCAAGATGAATTGTCTCAATTCCAAAAGTTGCATGTGGGGATTTGGTTGACTTGCCAAGAGGCGTACAACCAATTGGAACCAGATGGGTGTTCAAGTGCAAGACGGATGATCGTCATGTCGTAGCGAAGAATAAAGCAAGGTTGATAGTTCAGGGTTTTTATCAACAAGAGGGCTTGGATTACACAGAAGTATATGCCCCAGTTGCTAGACTTGAGGCCATTCGACTGTTTCTAGCTTATGCCTCCTATGTCGGGTTCATGGTCTATCAACTTGATGTGAAAAATGCCTTCCTGTATGGAAAAGTTCATGAAGAGGTCTATGTCACTCAACCTCCCGGCTTTGAAGATCCGCATGATATCAATAAAGTGTATAAGCTCGACAAAGCACTTTATGGTCTTCATCAAGCACCTCGGGCATGGTATGAAACGTTATCAAAACATCTACCGTCAAATGGTTTTGACCGTGGACAGATTGACTCGACCCTCTTCATTAGGAAAGCAGGAGGTGATATTCTTCTTGTACAAGTGTATGTCGACGACATTATCTTTGGGTCTACAAATGAAGAGATGTGTAGGGAATTCGAACAGGTGATGAAGTCCAAGTTTGAGATGAGCAGCATGGGTGAATTATCATTCTTTCTAGCTCTGTAAGTCAGTCAAAGGCATGATGACATTTATCTGCATCAAACTAAGTATGTGCAGGACATCTTGACAAAATAAAAGATGAATGATAGCAGTACTTATGGCACACCTATCCCCGTCAATCATGGTCTTCATCCAGACAAAGATGGAAAGGATGTGGATTGCAAATCGTACTGTGGGATGATCGGATCTCTTATGTATCTAACAGCTTCAAGGCATGACATAATGTTTGCTGTATGCTTGTGCTCAAGGTTTCAGTCACAACCGAAGGAGTCACATATGATAGATGTCAAGAGGATATTCAGATACTTGAAAGGGAAACCCCGATTGGGTCTTTGGTACTCAAAGCAGCAGTCATTTGACTTCAAAGCCTATACTAATTCAGACTATGGCAGTTGTAACATTGATAGAAAGTCAACTTCAGGTGGATGTCTTCCTGGCAGTGTAAGAAGTAGTCAACGGTTTCTATCTCAACATGTGAAGCAGAGTACATTGTTGCAGCGAGCGGTTGTTCTCAGATATTATGGATTCAGCAGCAATTGAGAGACTACGGCTAAAACTTCACTAGAACTCCACTGTTCATTGACAAGAATGCCACCATGTCCATCACAAACAACCCGGTGAAACATTCCAAAACTAAACATATTGAAATTCGCCTTCATTTCATCCGTGATTGTGCTGAAAATCATCTCATTGAACTTGTAAAGGTTCACACGGATGACAACTTTGCTGACCTTTTCACTAAGGCGTTTGATCGAACCCATTTTTAACATCTTGTCAACTTGATAGGAATGTTCAATCCAGAGTGAAATCTTGTTTTCCTTAAATCAATTCAATTCATGAAAGTTAAATTTTATTTCTTTTAAGTTTTCTGTATAGTTCTTTTACTTTTCAAATATTCTACAAAAATCTAAGCAAAATAGAAAATGGAGAAAACTTTAAAGTTATCTTGAGAAAAGAGGAAATGATAGTACATCTGTAATGATCTAAACGCCATAGACTGCACATATGGGAAATGATTGCGTCATGCTTACTTGATGGTTTAACTTTTTGTGTTTTTAATCTGCTTATTTCCAAGTAATATGAGTTGTCAGTAGGCTGTAGGCATCTTTGAATCATTAATAGTGTGGAAACTAAATCTAAGACTATAACTATGATTTGAACCCATGTATGCATGTGTGTGTGTAAAAGAATACAAAAAGATCATTATCAGATAAAGGATGTAAGATTTTAGCAAATATGTTCTTAAGAGACAAGTTTCGGGTTATGTCTTTAGCACAATTACTGCGGTTTATCTCACAAGTATGCAATGAGAGATTGAATCAAGACATGTCTTTACATCAACCGTTAAGCATGTATTCACCCTTGAATCATACATGATTCATTGAATTCAAATCCAGATAAAAGTTGGATCCCCTTACCTAAATCCTCAAACACCATAATCATTATCCTGAATCATCATACTGATCTTCACTGAAGATATCACATGAAACCAATACAAATGAATCACTCGATTCTGAATCTTATGATTCTTGATAATCCTTATGGACTCTGCTTGATTTTCTCTGTGCTAAACGATGTAACTTCATTATGGAGATTTGAAAATCTTTGGGAAAATCTTAGATGCCTTGAGATAGTGCAATTTTCATTTCTGTAGCATAACAGTGGGGTACACGTTGTATATCTTAAAATTAATACCTTAACACACAAGAATATGATAAAAAAGATGCTTATGGTTTCAAATCTTATAATATTGTCAACTTGAATTACTTGTTTATATGCTTATTACGTATGAATAAATTGTAATCCATGACATGATCTCATATACTTTGATGTTTATCTTGTATCGTTTTTGCTACAATTTAGCCTGATATGATCATCTGCTCTTGTCTTTGATCAAAAATAGCTTGTGTTTGCATATGTGTATATCGTTACTCTGAAAAGATCAAAAAGATTTTAAGTTTGTGTACAGTTCAATTGTAATCAGAAAAGCCAAAAATATTTGTGTTTAACCTTCTTAAATTGACTTTGAATCCTCTTGATTGAATGTGCTTATCATGCTCGTTATTTGAGTTGACATCATCATAATTTGAGTTGAAAGTTTGAGCACACAAGGGTCTCTTCGTACTTATTAAGTGTGCATGAGGTAAACCCTGCGTACTTAACAAGTACGCTAGACTTAAGTCATGCGTACTTGGTAAGTACGCAGGAGTTAAGTCCTGCGCACTTAACAAGTACGCACGACCAGTTTGTGTTGGGTATATATACAGCAGTTAGAATTTTTCTTGAGTTTCATTTCATTTCAAACGCATCTACTCTGTTGAATACCTCCTGCTCATTTTCACTCAATATTTTCGTGTGTTCCTAAATGATTTTTTATCCCGATCTTCGTTTCATCTTCACCTTAATCATCTTTGGTGAGAATCTCAATCCATTCCACCCATTAAATCTCCTGTTATTGACAAATTCTTTGAAGGTTCTTGATAGTGAAACTTTGACCGATTTTGGTTGTTCTAAATGAAAATTAAGACCTAAATCTAGTTATAAGTCACTAATAGAAGCTTCTTGACTTCAAAATTGACTGTATCAGTGTTTGATTTTGTCTTTGACCCCTTGTTTGACCGTAGGTTACCTTCGGACCAAGGCTAGGTCAAAATTGAATAGTTTAGCAACTCATTGATGTTGATAGTGGGTCCATAGGTCATACTCATGTATTTCGACCTTGTGGTGACCCTAATCTACAGCAATATCTTGATCTGTTGAATTTTTGGAGTTTGAAATTTGGCTAAGTGCAAGTTCCTGCGCACTTAACAAGTACGCAAGAAGTAATTCATGCGTACATGCTAAGTGCGCAAGAACTAACCCCTGCGTACTTGCTAAGTACGTAGGAAGGACACTTGTGAAAAATTTCTAAGTCTGAAATTCAGTTCATTGTGTAATTGCTATATCAAGTCATGTTTGATTCATTTCCAATGATGCTTCTTGTTCTTGTTGTGTTTATTGTTTTTTTTTTGCAGTGATTGCTCGTGCATTTACCAGCGAATTCAATCTTCTGGATCTAACACAACCCGAGTGGAAGGGTGTTGCACTTCAATATAGGGAGATAGTCGATTTCCTGAACCGATCGAAGATCAACTATGCCATCTCTGCTGATTCTATTGTCTCAAGACCGTATTTGGAGCAATTCTGGGAAACTGCTGATCATGACTGTACAGTAACCCCAAACGTCATTAGGGCTACTGTAGCAGGTCATGATATTGCTATTTCTGAAGACACCATCAAACGAGTACTACAGTTTAGGGAGTTATCAACTAATCCGGTGAGCTACCCTGACTACTTCGTTGATGGATGCTGGAGACAAAGGATGGGGTATGTTGGTACCATGGACTACTCCTCGTATAAGAAGATGTGGGTACTTGATCAGTGGCGTTACTTCACGCACGTCATGATCATGTGCCTGTCTGCTAGGAAGGCAGGAAAGGATGCCATGGGGCATGACTTGGCAGCTGCAATGGTTGCCCTCTCTCTTAACAAGGGTTACAACTTTTCAAAGTATATCTACAAGTCTATCACCGATTAGATCAATGCTGCTGATAGGTTTAGATTTCTATTATAACCTCGGTTCGTGCAACTGTTGATTAATGATGCTGTACCTACTCTACCGACAATTAGAGAGAGATTACAAGTGAAGCGGGTGGCCAAGAGATTTTTCTCACAGTTCTTAACGCCAGGCAGTGTAGAAACTACCCCTGAGCATACTCCACTCTTTGGCCACCTAATTAATGAAGCTTATATGGCCCCTACTGACTTCAGATGGTATAGTGCAAAGTCTGAGCCTGAACTCAGTCAACACAGTGATGAACAACAGGAAGAAGAGAAAATTGATTCTGAAGATGAGATATCTGAAGACGAAGGAAACGAAGAACAGGGAGTTGGAAGTGCTGAAGATTCCGACTCAGAATCGACCGAGTCAGATTCCTCTGATTCTGATGATGCACCATCTGATTCGGACAAGCGACTAGCAGTGAATACGAGCCCGATTCTGATTCGGACGCTGCTATACAGAGACACAGAAGAGAAAGTATAAATAAGCAATGGGGGGATAGGCCGCACCAAGCCATCCTTCGTGAGGTAGAAGTCAATGCTCATAGGAAAGCACGGGTAACGGCTGCGAGTATTGATTCTACCTCACCTTCACAACAGCTTTACAGGCGACAGCGGAGGAGGCTAAGTGTAACAACTGATGTGGCTACCACTGCTATCACAGAGGAGGTTCCTATGATAGTGTCCCTACCTGTGCAATCTGTCCATATAGCGGTGACAAATCCAATTCTAACCGAGTCTGTCATCATCACCCCTACCACCATCCAAACAAGCACCATCCCTACCTCAATTCCCACAACCACTCTTCAACACATTAGTGAACCATTTCCTTACTCATGGATTTGATTTTGATGAAATCTTCATGTTCCTAACTCATCAAGCAGAAGCATCGTCTTCCAGGGGACCTGATCCTCGTGATACCCGGATCAATACCCTAGAGACTCAAGTCTCTAGTCTTCTTGAAATGCTACGGAAATCAAGAGAAGAATCTGACAAACAATAGGGGCAGATTAACTCTCTGATTGATGAGGTAGCCACACTAAAGAAACAGCGGGCGGCTGATGACAAGCAGGGTTTAGAGCATGACACTTTGGTGAAATTGGTCTGTGATATGGCCAAGACGCTTGCTGCTCAGGGGGAGAGATTGAAGGAGCTGTTGGAAAAGCAATCACCCAAGCCTAGCAGTGTAGAGGCTTGTCACGTCGTTGACCTAACTAAGGGAAATGACCAGGACAAGGATCCTGAAGCCGGACCGAGTGGAAGTGAGCAGCAATCTTCGGCTTTGGCGATTGTTCCCATTTCTGCCGTGCCTATGGCTGAGGAGGAGTCCACTCAGTGTGAAGATGGAGGTGATACTTCAGGTGGTAATAAAGGAAAGTCGGTGGCTGACATCTAAAAGATCTATCTGACGACGTGTCGGATGATGTGATCCTATTCTTAGAGCCTGACTATTCCAAAGAAGCACAGATTGAAGCTCTCTGCAATCTGGAAGAGGGAGAGATCAACTTTGGTGACGACTGGGATGAGGAGGATGATGATGTTGTATTTGAAGTTCCCAAGGGCGACAGGGAAGGAGAGTATGAGTTTGAAGATGGTGAGATTTTCGAAGTTCCATCCTTTGAAACTTATCTTGACACAGGTTCAGTCGAGCCTGCTAGTACGGTTGAGGCGTCGACTTAAGCCTCCCCTGCCGACCTTACACCAGTGGATCCAGAGGCACAGAAAGACGAACATATGCCTGCAAGTTCATCAAAGGATCCGGCTCCTGTCTGGCAAAAGACATCAATCATAGACAAACACGGAGCGACAAGGATGATCTTAGCTGTGAGGTTCGAGGAGGATATGAATTTGTTTGCAGTCAAGCGAGCTGGGGGGGGGGGTTCAATACTTGAAACCAACCAGCGAAGCTTTCAACTCCTTTCCAAGATACGAGCTCATGAACCAAGCAAACCAAGAGCTGCTGGGTCACTCAAATCACGTAGTAGAGATGGGTTTGTGGCAGGTTCTACAACGAGAGGTAAGATCTGGGATGTTTGAAATGTTTAAGCCTCAAGTGCCCAAGCGAGTCAGGCAAAAGAATGTTAGACATCCTGTGACTAATAAAAGCTTAAAGAAATTGGTATACAAGCAGTGCTGTGTGAAACCAAGATTCCCCTGAGCAAGTTATCTCAGGATATCCTCGGTAACATATGGTACTGGTACGTAGATCCTAAATCGGGTGAGGCAGTGGTGATTGGAAAGGTGTGGTCCGAGAGTGGAAGCTTAGTGCCAAGGGAACTGATCAGAGTGTTTGATGAAGTCTGCTTCATAAACTTTTCTGTGAAAGATCTGGAGGCGCTAGCTGATAAGTACTTCATGTACACGGATGAGTGGACAAAGTTCCTTGCTTCTAAATAAGGCAAGGTGATCAAGTTCTGTCTTGGCTACAAGAAGAACATGGAAGCTAAAGCTGGGTAGCACTGAAGACCGAAGACAATCCATAGCTGTTGTCAAGGGGGAGTTTGTTGAAGCACTTTGGTGTGACAAACACTCTGGATATTGTCTTAGCTTTTGTACTTGTCTTGTATGTATTAGTCTATGTATGTTAGTGTCTGTATATATTAGTTATCGAGTTGTATTTACCATTGTATGTACTCGTTGTCTAATTTCTCTAAGTGTTTTGCGCACTTAGCATGTGCGCATGAGTGATCTCCTGCGTACTTAGCAAGTACGCAAGAACTCTCTGTGTACTTGTTAAGTACGCAAGAGCAATTTGCCCTGCGCACTTATCAAGTGCGCAGAGATCAGGTCTAGTATAAATAGACTAGGTTAACAGAAGTTATGTACGCAGGCATTTGCACTCAGTTGTATTCTCTCTGTAACCTTAAGTTTATAATAGACGGAGTTTGAAAGTGTTTTCGTTGTCAGTTTCCTTTGTGTTACTTGATTCTCCACCTAGTCATGGGCATTCCGCACCCGGTCAGACTAGTCACACACCCACACATAACGATCCGAGACACCCGAGGACCTACAGTTTCAGTTTGCAACAAAGTTCAATAGGTTAATGTACATTAAATATATAAATCAATAGGTAGCTAACCCATAAGAATGTTAACTAATGCGCTCGCAACCGACAGCTGACTGTTTATGTTTTTGCCTCCTACCATGGTGCATTTTTAGGTCAAGACTTTACCCGTTCGACATCCAGTCGGGTTAGCGCGACTAACGCGGGTAAGGTTTGTCAAACCCAGTAGTACTACTGAACTTACTTCGCTATGTTCATATTAACGGTCCAATGTGAGGACTTAGTGATAGATGTGTACGCATAGTTAAACAAGTGATAACATATATGAATTACATAACCAAAAATGTTTATGTCATGTTTTCTCCCCCAAATTATAAAATAGTAAAAGGGACCGTGAAAACTCACCTGCGTTGCGTAGGAGGTAGTATCACACAAGTATGAGATTTGAATCTCAAGCGTTAGCCCAACACGGCTCACGAATGCCCTAGAATTACATCATAATTATTAGGGATGAAATGTGATATATTTGGATATGTAACGACGACACGGAATGTTGAACGTCTTAAAAGAAACGCTCTAAAGATCAAAAGTAGACGAACATGTCTACGGGAATACGAATTTCTAAGTTAAATAATTAGAATGATTACGATATGCGACGAAAGACAATAATTACAATAATTATTAAATATATTCAATCGTCTTCGTCATTAAATAATGATTTCGAAAAATAATATTATTATATTATTTTTAAACTCGCATAGCTAATACGATAACTATGGATGTGGTAAAAATAATAATATATTATTTTTATTCGAGTATATGATTACGGGTAAACAATATAAATATTTATATTATTTATAACTTTGAAACGTCTAACAATATTTAAAACGTGACGAAAATAATATATAAATATATTATTTTAAATTGGAGTTATAGTTTGAAAAATAATATAACTATATTATTATAATAGTGGGAATAATATTAAAAATAGGTCATAGAATCAAACCCGAGCCTACCAGTGGTTTCCGAGGCTAAAATATATTAATATATCAATATAATAATATAGAGTTTGATTAAATATTAAAACAATAGCTAGAAAAATGTTTTTAAAAATAAAACCGTGTGGAGAGACTCGAAACTGGGTCTCTCCCACACAAGCACAACACCTTAACCAACTCAGCTCCTGTCCGAATTGCAAACACACCCGGAACAAAATGGTTTTATCAAACAAGTCCCTAAGGTTTCTCCCCCATGGCAACCCGCGATCGATCCTCAGCCCCGATTCCCTCAAATCCGATTGTAAAAGATCAAAACAGTAAAAGGGTTTTGTTAATCGAGTCTATACAAGTCTGTTGTGAGTTTTAATTGAAGTTATAACAAGTTTAGGATCGTTTAATTAAGGATTTATTGACCGAAAAATTTAGTTATGAACACAGGATCAAATTGATCAAATTGGATGATAGAAATCGATGAAATCATGGGGCTTTTACAATTTAGGATGTTGCGAAACTGATGATACAATTTAATTGGATTTAAACAGGGTTTAGAGTTGAATTCGATTAAACCCGTTTTCCATGAACCCTAGAATTTAGATCATATTCAATTCGATAATGCAAGCCTCTAAAAGCATAGGGCTTTTGATCTAGACATCGAGACGTGATCAATTTCAGTATTTGTTATCGAATTGATATGGTTCGATTAAACCTGAAAGTAAATGAACCCTAGAACTGGTTCACGTTGAATTCGATAATGTAAGCCCTGATAATGATAGGGCTTTTGATCTATGAATTGAGACGAAACTAAGACTGTAAACAATTACCAGAATAGATGATGGATTGATAGCGTCCAACTAAAACGAGTGTCGTCGGCAACGGGGTTGATCTCCGGCTATTACGGCTGTGTCTCTGACCAAATCAACATGTGCAGAAGCTTCAGAGAGGTGCGATTTAGGTGTGTGTAAGCTAGAACTGTAAAAACAATACGCGAATTCTTCGAATTTGATGAAGGGGTCGACGGTTTCGACCAAAATGCTTTCATTAGGCGTTAATTGGCTTAATTCGCGATTGATGAGGCTGTTAATGGTCGTAATGATTATTGTTAAAGACATGGACGTTTTTCAGTTACAATATCAAACGAGAATCGATAGAGGGATTCGAATTTTTAATCAAAGAGAGTGATTTTGACTTTTTAAAAGTCAACAGGAATTCAAAACTTGAATTTTGACTTCAAGAGTCAACAGAAATGGAGTTTGGGCTAATGTCACAACTAGTCCCTATAGTTCTAGTTCAATTAATGACAGAAACAGTCCATGGGGTTTAATATTGGGTTAACTGGGTTAGGATTTAATATAATATTTAACGGAAGTGCTAACGGAGTTAACTTGAAAAGTCGGATTGTCACATCATCCCCTAATTAAAAGAATTTCCGTTCCAAAAATTAAAAAAATTTCCGGATGTCACATCATCCCCTAGTTGACAGAATTTTCATCCCGAAAATTAAAATAGTACCTTAGGAGTTTGACGTGGAGTGCTTGAATAAATGAGGATAGTTGCGCATCATCTGATCCTCAAGCTCCCACATGAATTTCGGTCCGCATTTCGAGTTCTAACGGATTCTGACAATAGGAATTTTACTACGCTTAAGCGTTTTGACTTCCCTATCCATGATTTCCACGGGTTCTTCGATGAAACGCAACTGTTCATCGATGTGTAGTTCCTCAAGAGGAACCGCGAGTGACTCGTCTGCCAGACATTTCTTCAAGTTTGAGACGTGAAATACATTGTGTACACCACTAAGTCCTTCAGGTAGGTCCAGTTGATACGCTACTAGACCAATTCTCTTCACTATATTGAATGGTCCAACATAACGAGGATTTAGTTTGCCCCGTTTCCCAAAACGAATGACACCCTTCCAAGGTGAGACTTTTAACAAGACCATATCCCCTACTTGAAATTCTAACGGTTTACGACGCTTATCGGCAAAACTCTTTTGAATGTCACCAGCAGCTGCAATACGGTTTCTAATTTGAATAATTTTCTCAGAAGTTTCAAGTACGAATTCAGGACCTGTAAGTTAACTATCCCTAACCTCGGCCCAACAAATAGGAGAACGGCATTTCGATCCATATAATGCTTCAAATGGAGCTGCCTTGATGCTAGTGTGATAACTGTTGTTGTAGGAGAACTCCACCAACGATAGGTGAGATTCCCAAGTGTTACCGAAATCAATCACACAAGCTCGTAGCGTGTCCTCCAGAGTTTGAATAGTACGTTCTGTCCGGCCATCAGTTTGAGGTTGGTATGTTGTGCTCATATCTAGACGCGTGCCTAAAGCTTTATCTAACGATTGGCAGAAACGAGAGGTAAATCGTGCATCGCGATCCGAAATGATAGAGATTGACACCCCGTGCCGAGAGACTACTTCTTTCAAGTAAATATAAGTAAGCTTCTCCATTTTTTTGGTTTCCTTGATTGCTAAAAAGTGAGCGGAATTTTTTAAACCATCAACGATTACCCAAATGGTATCATTTACGGTAGGAGTTCATGGAAATTTTGTGACAAAGTCCATGGATATCTGCTCCCATTTCAACATGGGAATCTCTAGTTGTTGGAGAAGACCAGAAGGCTTTTGATATTCAACTTTGACCTTCGCGCAAGTCAGGCACTTGCTCACATAGGTGGCTATATCGGCCTTCATCTTTGGCCACCAATACAGCACCTTTAGATCATGGTACATCTTTTCGGAACCTGGATGAATAGAGTAACGAGATTTATGAGCCTCATCCATGACTAGTTCCCTTAAGTTTCTAGATACTGGAACCCATATTGGCTCGGCGAAGTAGCGAATACCGTCAGATTTGACCTCGAGTTGTGCTTCCATACCGCGCGTACCTTCTAGCTGTAGGTTCTCCTTTTTAAAGGCTTCGAGTTGAGCACTACGGATTTTGTCAGGTAATCCAGGGTGAATAGTAAGCTGTAATGCTCGAACTCGTTTGGGCTTGGTTTTCTTTCGACTTAGGGCATCAACTACAACTTTAGCATTACCCGGATGATACTGAATCGCGCAGTCATAATCATTCAAGAGCTCGACCCAACGACTTTGTCTCATGTTCAGCTCTTTTTGCTCGAATATATGCTAAAGACTCTTGTGATCGGTGTAGATAGTGCACTTGGTACCGTACAAGTAATGTCTCCATATCTTAAGTGAGAAAACTACGGCTCCCAACTCTAGGTCATGAGTAGTGTAGTTTTTCTCGTGAACCTTAAGTTGTCGCGAAGCATATGCAGTCACCTTTTCTCGTTGCGTTAGTACACAACCCAGACCCTGAATGGATGCGTCACCATACACCACAAAGTCATATGTTCCCTCCGGAAGAGCTAGAATAGGTGCACTGCAAAGTTTCTGTTTAAGATGTTGGAATGCTGACTCTTGGTTATCGCCCCAATTATAGGCTTTACCCTTCTGAGTTAAGGCAGTGAGAGGTTGTGCAATCTTAGAGAATCCCTCGATGAATCTCCGATAATAACCAGCCAATCCCAGAAATTATCGCACCTCATTCGGAGTCGTCGGTGCTGGCCAATTCTTGATGGCTTCTATCTTTGATGGATCGACATGTATTCCCTTCTCGTTAACCACATGTCCTAAGAATTGAACTTCCCGGATCCAGAATTCACACTTTGAAAACTTAGCATATAGCTGCTCCTGCTTAAGTAATTGCAGAATTAAGCGTAGATGTTCCTCATGTTCCTCCTTGGTATTGGAATAAATGAGAATGTCGTCGATGAAAACGATGACAAATTGATCAAGGTATGGTTCACACACAAGGTTCATGAGGTCCATGAACACCGCGGGTGCGTTGGTTAATCCGAAAGGCATAACCATAAATTCATAGTGGCCGTACCTTGTCTTGAAAGCAATCTTAGAGATATCCTTATCTCGGACTCTCAATTGATGGAAACCAAACCTAAGATCTATTTTGGAATAGAAGCTTGATCCTTGGATTTGATCAAAGAGATCATCTATACGAGGCAGTGGATAACGATTCTTAATTGTGACTTTATTCAGTTCACGGTAGTCGATACACATACGGAAAGTCCCGTCCTTCTTCTTGACAAACAGAACTGGAGCTCCCCATGGCGATGAGCTAGGTCTGATGAAACCTTTATCCAACAATTCCTGTAACTGAGTGGACAACTCTTGCAATTCACTAGGTGCTAGTCTATAAGGTGCCCGAGTGATCGGTGCCACTCCGGGTGCTAGATCAATTTGGAATTCCACTTGACGGTGTGGTGGCAGATCAGGCAAGTCTTCGGGAAATACTTCCAGAAAATCGCGAACGATGGGAATATCATCAATTTTCTTCTCTTCCGGGTGCAAGAATAGCAGTATGACCTCTACGCAGACACTTATGCGCTTTCATGAATGATATTATGCCTACGACTGCACCACTCTTTTAGCCTTGAAAAGAAACGATTTCTCCACTAGGGAGAGGAATGCAAACAATTTTCTCACGACAGATAATTTCAGCTTGGTTTTTAGATAACCAATCCATACCAACAATTACATCAAAACTACCAAGTGTGACCGGCATAAGTTCGATATCAAGTCTATGACTAGCCAGCTCAAGCTTACAACCCTTAAGAATGTGGGTTGCTACAATTATTTGGCCATCAACTATTTCTATTATATTCTTAGCTTCTAACAGAGTTGGAGTTCCTTTTATCATATCACTAAACTTCTTAGATATAAAACTCCTATCAGCACCGGTATCAAATAGAACAGAAGCGAAGTAATTGTTTAAGAGAAACTTACCGGTGACCACATTATAATCATATCGAGCTTCTCCAGATCCTAGCATGAATGCTCGTCCTTTCGCACAATTCCCTCCATTATTGACATTATTGCCACCATTGTTGTTGACTTGATTGCCATTGTTACCATTGCCATTACCATTTCCATTACCACCCCTCTTCGACTGAGGAAAATCCCTCTGCATATGTCCCTCCTTACCGCACTGAAAACATCCTCATGTGGACCCTTGCGGTCGGAATGGTTGCTTGTTCTGAAGATCAACTCTACAATCTTTTGCAGAGTGGCCCATCTTGCCACATCGTTGACAACAGTTACAAGCACCGACATGGTGGTAATTGCACTTGTTGCACTTGGGGGCTCTTCCCACATAACCACCTTGATTTTGACCTAAAGAGGTCGTCTGATTAAAGTTCTTAGCAGGCTCAAACTTTCGTTGCTGCTGCTGGGGTTGATTGAACTGGGGTCCCTTAGAGTTGGAGTGAGAGTTGGAGTTGTGATCAAACTTGCGCTTATGATTATCATTAGCTTTAGAAACTGAACCCCTCAGAGGTAGAGTCCCTTGAGTTACCGCCTGGTCAGTTAACTTGTCGGCAAGTCTGATAGTCTGCTGGATGGTAGTTGGGTTGGACGAAGTAACCATACTTTGAATCTGAGGAACTAAACCTTCAATATACAGCTCAATCCTCTTGTAATCAGAAGTCACCATATGTGGGCACATGGTAGCAAGCTCATGGGAACGAGTGGTATAAAGCTCAATTTTTGAACCTTCCATCTTTAGGTTCCAGAATTCTCCTTCCAATGTTTTGAAGGTGCAGGCTGGTTGCTGATTCTGCTGACCTGGATTTAGAAACATAATATAGGATCGAGATTATAAAGCTTGGGAAAGGCGCTTTGAGAGATGAATTGACCTTTCTAGTCAATGGTTATAGCATTTACCTGCAACATTCTGTGCTGCTAGAGCCTCAGCCACACTATCGTTGATTAGTGCCACCATCTCAGCTGCTGTCATGTTGATGGTACCTCGGCCACCAGCACGACCTCCATGTCCTCTTCCCGACATGATTCTTCACATTCACAAATACAAAACAATGAGAAATATATCGCATATTAAACATTATTTATGTACAAGTAAGGAAATACAACATCTAACATTTTGAAAATTAAATAAATTGCAAGGCTACAAAATAAATAACTCAAAACTTTAAACTTCTCATGCTTTTATTGAATGGGAACAACCTTACCCATCGAGGTTTGAAAAGAAAATAACATAAACGAAGCATGAATGAAAAGGAAAGATAGACTAGAAGGATCATCAAGCATCCTTGTCATCGGAAGAAACGTATGATTGTGCATCGTCAATCTCCATCGGTTCCTCCTCGGGTGGCTCCTCCTCTAAGGGCTCATCCTCGAAGGGCTCCTCCTCGTCGTCCAAAAGTGGAATGTCTTCTGGAAATAGGGCTGCTTGTAGTTGGGCTTCTAAGTGGGTCACTCTCTCCCGAAGTCCTTCAGCATCATGGTCTTCTACTTGTAGTTAGGCTTCTAGATGAGTCACTCTCTCCAGAATCCCTCCTAAATCATGGTCCGAGGTGTCCACCCTCGTCTCTAAATGTGCAACCCGATCCACCAAATGGTTATGGACCTGATCCGTTACTGCTAGTTCAGTGGTCAGATGCTCTATTTGCTCCTTGTTTTCTTCCATTTGTAGCTCTCGTTCTAGAATGCCGGGTATCTCATCAGTGGCTTCCTTCATCGCTTTTAACTTCTTAGTTATGATAAACATAAAAGCTGCAAAAGCTTGTTCCATGGTGCATGACAAGCTTGGCAAAGTAGAGGATGAGGAAGTGGAACCAAAGTAAGGTGATGGAACATTTCCCATCTCGATCCATCTTTGGATCATCTTCGGATATGCATTCCATGTAAGTGTTGTGTTCCTTGCTTGTGCATTACTTGGTTCACCCTTTTCCACCGAGTTGTCACTAGAACTAGTCCGGCGCCTTTTGGGCTCCGGGGATGATAAGATAGGTGCCTTAGGTGATGGTGGTGGGGTTGACGACATGATCCTGTAACGTAATACATAAGTTCCAATACATAACGCTTATGATATGTAACTAATGTGTGAGGTTATAGTCTAGTATGCAATCCTAGTTCTCTATAACCAATGGCTCTGATACCAATCTGTCACACCCTCAATTTCAACTAACGGAGTTTTACCGTTTGGGAAGTGACAAACCAGGATCTCAGTCATTAATTACATTGAACGACACTATATGGGACTAAAATAAAAATATGTCATAAATGATCAAAGTAAGTGCGGAAGCGTAAAACAAACGCGCCCAAGAAATGTCTCAAAGTGTTTAGTCCAAACAAAGTCCAAAAATAATGTACAAGCAATTCAGCAATATTATTTTATAAATAAATTATAAGACTCCGTGCATGCCCTATGCGTTCACCTGTGCCTTATCGTAAGCGACCTGAGAAAACATGTAAGAAAATGTCAACACGAGCTTGGTGAGTTCACAGGTTTCAGTTTGCAACAAAGGTCAACAGGTTAATGTACATTCATTATATAAGTCAATAGGTAGCTAACCCATAAGCATGTTAACTAATACGCTCGCAACCGACAGCTGATTGTTTATGTTTTTGCCTCCCACCAGGCCTATCAACCATGGTACATGTTTAGGTCAAGACTGTACCCGTTCGACATCCAGTCGGGTTAGCACGACTAACGCGAGTGAGGTTTGTCAAACCAAGTAGTACTACTCAACTTATATCGCTATGTTCATATTAACAGTACGATGTGAGGACATAGTGATATATGTGTACCCATAGTTAAACAAGTGATAACATATATGAATTACATAACCAAAAATGTTTACGTCATGTTTTCTACCCCAAATTGTATAACAGTAAAGGGGCCGTGAAAACTCACATGCGTTGCGTAGGAGGTAGTATCACACAACTATGAGATTTGAATCTCAAGCGTTAGCCCAACACGGCTCACGAATGCCCTAGAATTACATCATAATTATTAGGGATGAAATGGGATATATTTGGATATGTGACGACGACACGGAATGTTGAACGTCCTAAAAGAAACGCTCTAAAGATCAAGAGTAGACGAACATGTCTACATGAATACGAATTTCAAAGTTAAATAATTAGAGTGACTACGATACGCGACAAAAACAATAACTACAATAATTAATAAATATATTCAATTGTCTTCGTCATTAAATAATGATTTAGAAAAATAATATTATTATATTATTTTTAAACTCGCATAGCTAATACGATAACTATTGATGTGGTAAAAATAATAATATATTATTTTCATTCGAGAATATGATTACGGGATAACAATATAAATATTTATATTATTTATAACTTTGAAACGTCTAACAATCTTTAAAATGTGACGAAAATAATATATAAATATATATTTTAAATTGAAGTTATAGTTTGAAAAATAATATAACTATATTGTTATAATAGTGGAAATAATATTAAAAATAGGTCATAGAATCAAACCCGAGCCTACGGGTGGTTTTCGAGGCTAAAACATATTAATATATCAATATAATAATAGAGTTTGATTAAATATTAAAACAATAGCTAGAAAAATGTTTTTAAAAATAAAACCGTGTGGAGAGACTCGAACCCAAGTCTCTCCCACACAAGCACAACACCTTAACCAACTCAGCTCCTGTCTGAATTGCAAACAGACCCGGAACAAAATGGCTTTATGAAACAAGTCCCTGAGGTTTCTCCCCCATGGCAACCCACGATCGATCCTTAGTCCCGATTCCCTCAAATCCGATTGTAAAAGATCAAAACAGTAAAGGGGTTTTGTTAATCGAGTCCATACAAGTCTGTTGTGAGTTTTAATTGAAATTATAACAAGTTTAGGATCGTTTAATTAAGGATTTATTGACCGAAAAATTTAGTTATGAACACAGGATCAAATCAATCAAATTGGATGATAGAAATCGATGAAATCATGGGGCTTTTACACTTTAGGATGTTGCGAAACTGATGATACAATTTAATTGGATTTAAACAACGTTTAGAGTTGAATTCGATTAAACCCGTTTCGCATGAACCCTAGATTTTAGATCATATTCAATTCGATAATGCAAGCCTCTAAAAGCATAGGGCTTTTGATCTAGACGTCGAGACGAGTCTGTGGACGTGATCAATTTCTGTATTTGTTATCGAATTGATATGGTTCGATTAAACCCGAAAGTAAATTAACCCTAGAACTGGTTCACGTTGAATTCGATAATGTAAGCCCTTATAATGATAGGGCTTTTGATCTATGAATTGAGACGAAACTAAGACTGTAAACAATTACAAGAATAGATGATGGATTGATAGCGTCTGACTAAAACGAGTGCTGTCGGCAACGGGGTTGATCTCCGGCGATTACGGCTGTGTCTCCGACCAAATCAACGTGTGCAGAAGCTTCATAGAGGTGCGATTTAGGTGTGTGTAAGCTCGAATTGTAAAAACAATACGCGAATTATCTGAATTTGATGAAGGGGTCGACGGTTACGACCGAAATGCTTTCATTAGACATTAATTGGCTTAATTAGCGATTGATGAGGCTGTTAATGGTCGTAATGATTATTGTTAAAGACATGAACGTTTTTCAGTTACATTATCAAACGAGAATCGATAGAGGGATTCGAATTTTGAATCGAAGATAGTGATTTTGACTTTTTAAAAGTCTAGGAATTCAAAACTTGAATTTTAACTTCAAGAGTCAACAGAAATGGAGTTTGGGCTAATGTCACAACTAGTCCCTATAGTTCTAGTTCAATTAATGACAGAAACAGTCCCCGGGGTTTAATATTGGTTTAACTGGGTTAGGATTTAACAGAATATTTAACGGAATTGCTAACGGAGTTAACTTGAAAAGTCGGATTGTCGCATCATCCCCTAGTTGAAAGAATTTTCGTCCCGGAAATTAAATAAAATAATTAAAAAAATTTCCGGATGTCACAACACAATCGGGAATGGTGGGCCTTCTCAAGTCCGTGTTAGGGACGACACCCAGCACTAGCACATGTCTTTTTGGGAGTTGGGTTCGTCGGAGGCGAGTCCCTCCTACACCCACTAGCAACAATACTCCGGCCTCACTAGCTTTACTCTACTCCACCCCGAACCTGTGGACTTCGCGTGAGGTACACTATGTGGAGACAGACCGTTGACGCATTATTACAAAAATTCATTGACACTTAGATGTCATCACCTTCCCGAGCCATGGGCTCACGTCTTTGGTCGATATTCTGTTAGAGATAGATTAACCACAAGGTTGAGAACGCCTTGCTAATTGTATACTCAAACACTATTCTGACTCAGATGGTAGAACGACTACTTTGCTTTTTACCAATAACTCATATCCATGGACTAGTTTTACCTCTCGAAGTCATATTTCATGTGCATGATTGTTTCATGTGCATGTTCCCATCTACAATCCGCTGGATTGGATTCGCGTATTGTGTTTCAACTCGAGTGAATACTCGGATCAAACGATTTCCCAACTACTCATCCTGATATGAGTCCTAGTTGATCAACTTATGGTTGATGACTAAGCCCTTCGATAACTTATCATCTCTAACAACACTCTGTACCCAGTAATAAAAATTGAGGGACATTTTGACACCGGACAGGGAGAACTAGGGTGAGCATGTAAAGCAAATTATCATTACGGGTGTACACGTAATAGTAATTTAAGGTGTATGTAAGTCCTAGTGAAACCTAGTGTGTGAATAAATGGTCCTAATCAGTGACTTACAGACTTAAGTTTCCACTGTCAGTAGAAATTCTCGTAACCCGCTCAACGACTAGTTGGTATCGTTAAACCTGTTCAATAGTTGATAGACGCAACTATCATGTCTAAAATGTTTACGGACACACTGAACTATCATCAATAGGATCCATCATTTTATTTCACTCTTATAAGAGCCTTAGTGAACTTAAGACACTCATCCTGACTTGATCAATGAAACCATCTCGATTGAAACTCTAATAAAACATCATGGTAAACCCACCGACTCCAACCATGTAAACGGAATTTGAGGAATTCTTTCTAAGCTAACACGTTATTCCTTACACTCCAATAATAAATTCCATTTGACCCTATTACCTTATCCTGTGACTAATCCTTAGTATAATGTGAATTATACCCTAACATATAAATCAAGCTGAAATCATTTGTCATGACAAATTATTCGCCTTTCTCTCCCTAGTGGAGAAGACCTTTCTACCCAAGGCGAAAAGAGTGGTGCTGTCGTAGGCATCATATCTTTCATGAAGGAACAAAAGTGTCTACAAAAAGGTCATACCGCTATTTTGGCTCTTTTCGCCGAACAACCATCCGAGGAGAAGAAGATTGACGATATTCCCATCATACGTGACTATCCGGAATTATTTCCCGAAGACTTGCCTAGTCTTTTGCCGTATCGTCAGGTCGAATTCTAAATTGATCTAGCACCCGGAGCAGCGCCTATTGCTCGGACACCCTACAGACTTGCACCCACTGAATTACAAGAACTATCTACACAACTGCAAGAGTTGTTGGATAAAGGTTTCTTCCGATCTAACTCATCGCCATGGGGAGCTCCAGTCCTACTCGTCAAGAAGAAAGACGGGACTTTTCGCATGTGCATCGACTACCGTGAGCTGAAAAAAGTGACGATCAAGAACCGTTATCCTCTACCCCGCATTGATGATCTATTTGACCAACTCCAAGGATCAAGCTTCTATTCCAAGATAGATCTTAGATCTGGTTACCATTAACTGAGAGTCCGAGATGAGGACGTCTCAAAGACGGCATTAAGGACTAGGTACGGTTACTATGAATTCATGGTCATGCCATTCGGACTGACCAACCCACCCGCAGTATTTATGGATCTCATGAACCGTGTGTGTAAACCTTACCTTGATCAGTTCGTCATCGTCTTCGTTGACGATATCCTCATCTATTCTAAGAATAAGGAAGAACATGAGGTGCATCTGCGTTTGATTATGGAATTGCTGAAACAAGAACAGTGGTACGCAAAATTCTCCAAGTGTGAATTATGGATTCGTGAAGTGCAATTCTTAGGGCATGTAGTCAACGAGAAAGGAATCCACGTCGATCCATCTAAAATAGAAGCCATCAAGGATTGGGTGGCACCGACAACTCCGACTGAGGTGTGACAATTCTGGGATTGGCTGGCTATTACTGTCGATTCATCGAGGGATTCTCCAAGATTGCTCAACCCCTCACTGCCCTAACTCAAAAGGGCAAACCCTATAATTGGGGTGACACCCATGATTCAGCATTCCAACTTCTGAAACATAATCTCTGCAGTGCACCCATCCTATCTCTTCCGGAAGGAATGGATGATTTTGTGGTGTATTGCGATGCATCCATTTAAGGTCTTGGTTGTGTACTGATGCACCGCGAGAAGGTGATCGCATACGCTTCTCGATAACTAAAGATTCATGAGAAAAACTACACAAATCATGACTTAGAGTTAAGAGCCGTGGTATTTGCACTAAAGATCTGGAGACATTACTTGTACGGTACCAAGTGTACTATCGACACCGATCACAAGAGTCTTCAGCATATCTTTGAGCAGAAAGAGTTTAACATGCGACAGCGTCGTTGGGTAGAACTTTTGAATGACTATGAATGTTCGATCAGGTACCTTTCGGGCAAGGCAAATGTGGTAGTTGATGCCCTAAGTTGAAAGGAAACCAAGCCTCAACGAGTTCGAGCATTTCAGCTTACTATCTACACCAGATTACCTGATAAAATCTGTAGTGCTCAACTCGAAGCCCATAAAGAGGAAAACCTACCGTTGGAAGCCACACGTGGTATGGGAGAACAACTTGAGGCTAGATCAGATGGCATTCGCTACTTCGCGGAGCAAATATGGGTTCAAGTGTACGAAAACTTAAGGGAACTGGTTATGGATGAAGCTCACAAATCTCGATACTCTATTCATCTTGGTTCCGACAAGATGTACCATAACCTAAAGGTGTTATATTGGTGGCCGAAGATGAAAGCTGATATAGCCACCTATGTGACCAAGTGCCAGACCTGCTCAAAGGTCAAGGTGGAATACCAAAGGCCGTCTGGTTTGCTTCAACAACCAGAAATTCCAATGTGGAAATGGGAGCAAATTCCTATGGACTTTATCACCAAATTGCTCCGAACTCCTAGCGGATGCGACCCCATCTGGGTGATCGTAGATCATTTGACAAAATCCACACACTTCTTAGCAATTAAAGAGACTGAAAAAATGGAGAAACTTACTCGTATTTACTTAAAGGAAGTAGTCTCTCGGCACGGAGTGCCAATCTCAATCATCTCTGATCGTGACTCTCGATTTACCTCACGTTTTTGGCAATCTCTACCAAAAGCTCTAGGCACGCGCCTGGATATGAGCACGGCGTACAATCCACAAACAAATGGCTAAACGCAACGTACCATTCAAACTTTAGAGGACATGCTACGAGCTTGTGTGATTGATTTCGGTAACAGTTGGGAAACTCACTAACCATTAGTAGAGTTCTCCTATAATAACAGTTATCACGCTAGCATCAAGGCAGCACCATTCGAGGCATTATACGGACGGAAATGCCGATCTCCTATTTGTTAGGCTGAAGTCGGGGATAGCCGACTTACGGGTCCTGAACTTGTTTTCGAAACCTCTGAAAAGATCGTTCAAATTAGAAACCATATGGCGGTAGCTCGTAATCGTCAACAGAGCTATGCCGATAAGCGTCGTAAGCCATTAGAATTTCAAGTAGGGTACATGGTCCTACTAAAAGTTTCACCTTGGAAAGGCGTGATTCGCTTTGAGAAACGAGGCAAACTAAATCCTCGTTATGTTGGACCGTTCAAGATAATGAAGAGAATTGGCCCAGTAGCGTGTTAACTGGACCTACCTAAAGGACTTAGTAGTGTACACAACGTCTTTCATGTCTCAAACTTGAAGAAATGTCTAGCAGACGAGACAATCACGGTTCCTATTGAGTAACTACAAATTGATGAACAACTACGCTTCATTGAAGAACCTGTAGAAATCATGGATAGGAAAGTCAAAACGCTCAAACACAGTAAGATCCCTATTATCAGAGTTCGTTGGAACTCGAAACGCGGACCGGAATTCACAATGGAGCGCGAGTATCAGATGATGCACAAGTATCCTCATCTGTTCAAGCACTCCACGTCAAACACTTAAGATCCTATTCTAATTTTCGAGACGAAAATCCCTTCAACTAGGGGATGATATGACATCCAGAAAAAAAAATTTATTTTAATTTTCAAGATGAAAATTCTTTCAACTAGGGGATGATGTGACATCCGAACTTTTTAAGTTAACTCCGTTAACAAATTATGTTAAATCCTAACCTATTTAACCCTCTCAAACATCAGGGACTGATTATACCATTTCCCCAAACTCTAATTCATATAAATGCAGGGACTAGTTGTGTAATTAACCTAAACTCATTCTGTTGACTCAGAAAAGTCAAAATCAAAGGTTTTGGCTTCAGTTGACTTTCAAAAGTCAAAACCAGATGTTCTTGACTCAAATTCGAACTCCACATCTGATTCTCGTTGCAATTCCTAACCGTTAAGCACGTCCATGACATTAATGACCATTAATAAGGCTTTAAACCCCAACATTGATTCGAATTGAACCCAATTATGGGTAATCAAAACGTCGAAACCGTAACTAAAACCACTCGATTCGATCATTTAGTCTATCACTTTCAAAATCAAACACCCTACGCATCTTGTACGAAGCTGTCACACCCCAACCGACGGCGGAATACATCGGGGCAGGACATGTAGACTGTTCATGAGCACAAGAGTGACTAGATTTCAATATTTTAATCATCAAATTTCGTTTCAAACAATTCAAACACAATCATATTCAAAATAAGTACGTATATGAAATACATAATATTCTTTATTTAAATATAACTAAGTCCAAAGCCAATGTGTAGCATGTCTTGAGCAAACTCACACATTAGCACCTGAAACATGAATAAAATAAAGTCAACTAAAAAGTTGGTGAGCATACACAAGTTTATACATAGATAGTGTATAGATATAAATAATCAAATCCTTACATAACATGATAAAATAAGGCGTTTATGGGGAGAAACTATAGTGTAACCAAAGTACAATCAAACCTTTGTAACTAGCATGCAAATTGTGTTGTCGGTAACAATCATCCCAATCTAGGTGGGTTTGTCAGACTCAATAGATCTATCATTGTTAACCGTCGGCTTGAATAGTTAATGATTGCACATAAATAGTTAACACACCTAGCACTCAAACAGAAAGCTCAAATTTTGTGTATATGAATGTAAAGAGGATTTGTGTTTGTGTAGTTTGTGTGAATGTAAGCAATTGTGTGTATAGAGTTCATGTTTCACCCTAAAAAGTGTAAAAGAGTAAGAGGGGCTATGTAATACTCACTTGAATTAAGGGTGTTGCTAGCACGAGAGTCTAGATACCAAAGTGATCCTTGAAATCACACAACGTTAATCTAGTTTGTAATGTGTATGAATATGAATCAATAATATGTCTAAGAGGATGTCTAGGGTTTTAATGGGTATGAGCATAGGGAATTGTACAATGAGTTCGTGTCGTATTATGTAAAAGGATTGTGTTTTGTATTTGAATAAATGATTTAGGGTCTAGATTTGAATAACTAATTAAACAGTTGTCATTTATTTATTTAATTAAAAGGACAATGTGAAATTATATTCATTCCAATAAAATTTAAATAAATAACTTTATTTTATTTATTTACTTATAAAAGTGTGTAAATAAATATTGGTGCATAATAACTAATTTTTAATTTAAACTCTTAGTGAGTTGTAAAAACAAATTATATAAATAATAAATAAATTTATTTATTTATTTATCATTTAAAATAGGTATGTTATAATAAATAAATTTAATTTAAAAGTTAACGTGTATTCTTTACGTATATAAAACCATATATGCTTAGATATTAAAATATAACTTAAAATTTTTTTTTATAAAACTTTGTATAACATGTTCATAAATTTGTCACAAAATTTTATAAATAATTTACTCCAAATAAATAACATAGTTTAAATTGAGTGTTTAAAAATTAATTTATAAAAATAGAGATTTTATGCAGAAATTGTAAAATCTATTTCATTCTGTTCTAATAAATGTAAAGTTTATAAAAATAATTTTTTAATGATTTTTGGAGCCTTAAAATGGTTTTTTAAAAAATAAACAGACCTGGGGTTCGAACCCGGGTATGTTCTGTATGAGCCTCGAGAACAAACCACTGGACCAGGAGACTATTCTTGTTACTAGGCTCGTTTTGGATGGGTCTAAACCCATTATTAAGAGGGTCGGGTTTTAAATGAGGAGCGCAAGAAAAACAGGCCGGCCACGGGCCGTTGTTTTTGAACCCACGCCACCTGGTTCGGCGGCGCAGTGACTTACCAGCCGGACCAGGTGGTTTCGCTGGTCGATTATTGATTCTATTTAATTATAACATGAAACTAAACGAAACCCAAATTCGAATACACATCGACCCGCCAAGAACCCTAATCCCAATCGACCTCGATACCTTCTCCCATCACGAATTGGCAGAGTGCTTTCGATAACCAGGGGATTACGAATCGATTGACGTAATTGGTACCTGAATCGGCGTGGGAATGAATGAGAACGACAAGATCAAATGTTCGGCTGATCTTGGTGCTCGACATGCTCCATGCGGTGATATGCGGCTCGATTTTAGGATGAGAGAGTTTGGGTGGACGTATACGAGGGTGGGAGGGTGTTTTAATTCGATTAATCTAGCTTGTAATGACCGATTTGATTTCAATTTTGAATGCAAATGATGCGGACGACTAATCACGCATTAATTCATTGATTCGGGATCGAATTGGGTCCTGATAATGGTCTAGATACACGCGAGATTGATTGAGGAGTGAATTACGGGATTACAACGCGTTAATTCTTTGGATTGAATGTTGATTGATACGGGTTTGACTAATCCGAGTCAAATTCTTTCAAAATTTGAATTGACCGCGTGATTGAAAGAATTGATTTGTTGTTTGGGTCTGGATTGGGCCGATTTATTGTTTGTACGCGAGATAGGACCCCACGAGACTTGATTGGATCCGTATCGTGGCTTGGATTGAAAGAATTCGGCTTCGTTTGACTTTTGAAAGTCAAACTTATCGATTTCTCGGGAGGCTTGGATCAATTTTGACTTTTATAAGTCAATCTATTTACATTTACGAGTTTAAGATTAAAAAGAGGGCTTCAAATCATTGTGTGTTTATATACTTGTATGTATTTGAAAAAAAAATGTTTAAATATATATGCATATAAAGGAATTTTAGAATGAATGAGGATTGGGATTTGTGATTTCGTATCGATAATTTGGGTTTAGTTGTTTGCACAAATAACTTTAAACCGTTACACTAGATTTGAATTTGAAATGTGTTACATTGAGTTGAAAGTAAAGATAATAAAATCAGAAATGTTACAGTATCCCCATGTTGAGGGAATTTCGTCCCGAAATTTAGCTAGTCGAGGCGACTGAATCAGCAAAAAGGTGCGGGTACTTGAGCTTCATTTGGTCCTCACGTTTCCAAGTAAACTCGGGTCCACGCTTAGATTCCCAACGAACTTTGATAATAGGAATACGGCTTCGCTTGAGTTGTTTGATTTCACGATCCATAATCTCTACGGGTCTCTCAATGAAGTGCATCGTTTCATCAATGCGCACGTCGTCAAGAGGTATATGGATATTCTCGTCAGCAAGACATTTCTTTAGTTTAGACACATGAAATGTATGATGCACATTGCCAAGTGATGGAGGTAACTCGAGTTTGTAAGCCACTTTCCCAATCCTTTCAAGGATCTTGAATGGACCCACATAGCGAGGTGCTAGCTTGCATTTCTTTCCAAAACGGATCACACCCTTCCATGGAGACACCTTTAGAAGAACAAGATCACCGACATGGAATTACAAGGGTTTTCGTCGTTTGTCGGCATAGCTCTTTTGCCGACTCCTCGCTACTCAAATGTTGTCATGGATTTGAATGATCTTTTCGGATGTTTCTTGAATTAAGTCGGGACCGGTGATTTGTGCTTCACCAATCTCGTTCCAACAGATAGGAGAACGACACTTACGACCATAGAGAGCTTCAAATGGAGCCATATCGATACTTGTGCGGTAGCTATTGTTGTAAAAGAACTCAATTAGGGATAGATGTGAATCCCAATTGCCACCAAAATCAATTACACAAGCTCTAAGAATGTCCTAAAGAGTTTGAATTGTTCGCTCGGTCTGGCCATCAGTTTGGGGATGGTAAGTCGTGCTCAAATCCAATCGTGTGCCAAGAGCAGTTTAGAGGGATTGCCAGAAAAGGGAGGTGAACCAAGCATCCCTATCGGAAATTATGCTTAGTGGAACACCGTGACAACTCACAATTTCGTCAATGTAAATTCGGGCCAATTTCTCAACCCGATAGTCTTCACGGATAGGCAAGAAGTGAGCAGATTTGGTGAGGCGGTCAATGATCACCCAAATGCTATCATAACCACTTGAGGTGCGAGGGAGTTTGGAAATGAAGTCCATAGCTAAATTCTCCCATTTCCGTACAGGAATTTTCGGTTGTTCAAGCAAACCGGAAGGACGTTGGTGCTCGGCTTTGACCTTGGAGCAAGTTAGACATTTGGCAACATAGAGAGCAATGTCTTTCTTCATACCGGGCCACTAATATTGTTGGCGAAGGTCTTGGTACATTTTATCTACACTAGGATGAATAGAATAACGAGTCTTGTGGGCCTCGTTCATGAGAAATGCATGGAGATCATCGCGATCGGGAACCCAAATACGGTTCAAGTTACAAAGTAAGTCATTGGGTTTTGATTCAAGCTGAAGTTCAACACCACATGACATTTCATCGTACATGTTACCCTCGGTGACCGAGACGTGTTGAGCTTCTAGGATACGATTTTGAATTTCGGTTTGAATTCGGACACAATGAAGCATCACATGGTCCTTACGACTCAAAGCGTCTGCTACAATATTCGCTTTGCCGGGATGGTAACGAGTCTCTCAATCATAGTCGTTAAGAAGTTCAACCCAACGTTGTTGCCTCATATTGAGTTATTTTTGGTTAAAGATGTGTTGGAGACTTTTGTGGTCGGTGAACACCACACATTTTGTTCCATAAAGGTAATGTCTCCAAATCTTCAATGCGAATACGACCGCTCACAATTCGAGGTCGTGCGTCGTATAATTCTTCTCATGAATCTTAAGTTGCCTTGATGCATAAGCGATCACCTTGCCTCGTTGCATGTGAACACAACCGAGGCCTTGGTTGGAGGCATCACAATAGATAACTAAATCGTCATTCTTATAAGGGAGGGTCAATATAGGAGCATTGCACTGCTTTTGCTTGAGAGTTTGGAAAGCTTCTTCTTGCTTTGGTCCCCATTCAAAAGGTTTACCCTTGTGGGTCAAAGCGGTGAGAGGAACATCAATCTTAGAGAAATTTGAAATGAAACGACGATAATATCCCGCAAGACCAAGAAATGAACGAACTTCGGTGGGGGTCTTAGGGGCATTCCAATTCTTAACAACTTCGATCTTAGCAGGGAACACATGAATTCCCTTTTCATTGACGATATGTCCCAAGAATTGAACTTCTTTTAGCCAAAATTCACATTTGGAGAACTTGGCATATAGTTGCTCTTTTCTTAAGAGATCCAAAACCAACCTAAGGTGTTGCTCATGATCGGATTTAGTTTTGGAGTAGAATAAGATACATCAATGAAGACGATCACAAATTTATCAAGGTACGGTTTGCACACACGATTCATGAGGTCCATGAAAACCGCGGGTGCATTGATTAGCCCAAAAGGCATGACCATGAACTCGTAGTGACCATACCTTGTTCAGAAGGCAGTCTTTGGGATATCTTCCTCTTGCACACGGAGTTGGTGATAACCAGATGGAAGATTAATCTTTGAGAAGCAAGTAGAACCATGAAGTTGATCAAAGAGATCATCAATTCTAGGTAAGGGAAAACGGTTTTTGATGGTAAGCTTGTTGAGTTCGCAGTAGTCAAAACACATGTGGAATGATCCATCCTTCTTCTTAACGAATAAGACGGGTGCACCCCACAGTGAATGACTTGGATGGATGAAGCCCTTGTCGGAGAGTTCTTGGAGTTGACTAGCAAGCTCTTGCATTTCAGAAGGTGCAAGACGGTATGGAGCTCTAGCCACGGGGTTAGCTCCGGGTACAAGGTCAATGCGAAATTCTACTTGTCGAACGGGTGGACGACCGGAAAGGTCTTCGGGGAATACTTCGCTAAAGTCCCGGATGATGGGCATATCTTGAATACTCTTCTCTTTGACATCCTTTTGAACAATATGGGCTAAGAAGGCTATGTACTTCTTTCGTAAGTACTTTTGAGGAGTAGTGCATGACATTAACTTGAGCCCTTTGCAAGGCTTTTCACCAAAGACTGTTAACGTTTCTCCCGACGGTAGAGGTATTCGAATGCACTTCTCGAAACAGATGACTTCAGCATGGTGATTCGACAGCCAATCCATGCCTATGATGATATCAAAACTTCCTAGTGGCATTGGCACAAGGTTGATTGGAAACGTATGATCATTAAGTTCTAGAGAGCAGTCATGGATAATCGAGTCAATTGTAAGAGAGTCACCATTTGCTACCTCGACGGTGAAGGTTTTCTCTAATTTGGATCGTGTTTTTGCAAGTAATGGTTCAAAGTTAAGTGACATGAAACTCTTATCTGCACCGGTATCAAATAAAATGGAGGCATATTGACAATTAACGAGGAATGTACCGTTGACCACATCATTGTTGGCCTGAGCTTCATTAGCGTTTATGTTGAAAGCACGCCCACAAGCTCCGCCTTGTTTAGAATTGTTGAACTTCGGGCACTGGTCACGGAAATGATTCGGGTTTCCACACTCATAATAAGCACGCCCGTTTGCAATAGTTGGAACACCTTGATTAGCCACTTGTTGGTTGATTCGGTTTGGTGGGTTGACTTGACCTGCAAGTGCCTTGGCTCTACAAACATTGACCGTATGGCCATATTTCCCACAGTGGGTGCAAAGGCGACAGGGAGTGTTTTGGAGGTGGTGATAATTGCATGTGGAACAGAGTGGGTAGATCCCAACATATGGCTTCTTGACTAGTGCTTGAGCCGTGGGGGCAACTTGGTTAACAGGGATAGCAGGAGTGACCACATCATAGTTCTTAGCCTTTCTTTTCTTATTATTGTGGAAGGGTTCAGCTTTAGCTTCTTTGACAGGTGCAGAGGGTGTTGTGGTGTCAGGATTTTTTTTGGTGCCCTTTCTAGTCAAGGTCCCTCCCTTCACATGGTTGTTGGTCAAAGTAGCAGATAACCGGATAGCATCTTTGAGCGTTGCGGATTTCTCCCTAAGACAGTATCCTGTATCTGCCTAGGTAATCCACCAATGTACTTCTCAATGCAGTGGGATAAAGGTGTGACCATATGGGGCACAAGGAGACTCAGTTCATGAAACCGGGTTGTACAAGCCAGATTTTCACCACTGTCTTGGGTAAGATCCCAAAACTCGGCTTCCAGCTTCCTCACCTCATTTCAAGGACAGAACTCTTCGGTCATTAGTCTCTTAACCTCATCCCATGGTAAGGCCATTGCTGCTTCCATGCCTCTAGTTATTCTTTCCCCATTCCACCACGTAAGTGCCCGTTTTTGGAAGACACTTGTCGCATGATGAACACGAAGGTTATCAGGGCAAAAACTATTAAGGAAGGTGCCCTCAATACTTTCGAACCATTGAAGGAGTCCCGTGGCTCCCTCGGTACCAAAGAACTTAAGAGGATTACACGAATTAAAGTGCTTGAAGGTGCATTGTGGTGGGTTGGCACCACCACCACCATTAGTTCCATGGGTACCATTAATGGCTCCATTAGCTTGGGTGAGTTGAGTTACAAGTTGTGCAAGGATTGCAGCAATGTCGGTGTTGTTGTTGGTCACGGTAGCACGACGGGGAGGCATTTTACATATTTACACAAGACAAGAAACGATGTAAGAACTTATGAAATTTGATTGAATTTAAAGAGGGTAAGATATTAAATAAAATAGTTATTCATAGTTTGGAATGTACTCAAATAGTGATATAATCACTTGAGTACTATGACACATTAAGGTTAATTAAACTCATATAACTTTCAAGGAGACATGCTTTAGCCTATAAGTAAACACTCATCCCGGGAATTCCCAGGAAAGCATACGGGTCCCTCGGTTGATTGAGATTTATACGAAATGCTTTCCTAGACAGAAAACCCAGAATACAGGTGTCACCCTTCCAGATTGCACGTGTCCTCTAATAGTTAACAAATTTTAAAACCTTAATGAGGAAATAAAGAAATTTTATAGATTTAAACCCATAAAGTTTCCACATGCTATGATGATGACTACAGAGAAGTAGGTAAGAAGGTTATGAGGCTTAAGGTATAGGTAGGGATATTGTTTATTTAATTTATTATTTAAGTATAGTCTAGTAAGTCATGAGTTTTAACAATTAAGGTACCAAACTATATAATAATTAACATAGTAAGCATGTAACACATAGCATGTAACACATATCACATAATCATGAAGCATGGCATATGTTGGTGTCCTAAAGTTATAGTCTAGGTCGAGGGTGTCTAATAACCTAGTTCCCTATAACCAAGGCTCCGATACCATTCTGTCACACCCCAACCGACGGCGGAATACGTCGGGGCGGGACATGTAGACTGTTCATGAGCACAAGGTTGACTAGATTTCAATATTTTAATCATCAAATTTCATTTCAAACAATTCAAACATAGCCAAATTCAAAACAAGTACGTATACGAAATACATAATATTCTTTATTTAAATTTAACTAAGTCCAAAGCCTATACGAAGCATGTCTTGATCAAACTCACACATTAGCACCTGAACACATGAATAAAATAAAGTCAACTAAAAAGTTGGTGAGCATACACAGGTTTATACATAGATAGTGTATAGATGTAAATAATCAAATCCTTACATAACATGATAAAATAAGGCGTTTATGGGAAGCAACTATTGTGTAACCAAAGTACAATCAAACCTTTGTAACTAGCATGCAAATTGTGTTGTCGGTAACAATCACCCCAATCTGGGTGGGTTTGTCAGACTCAATAGATCTATCATTGTTAACCGTCAGCTTGAATAGTTAATGATTGAACATAAACAGTTAACACACCTAGCACTCAAACATAGAGCTCAAATTTTGTATACATGAATGTAAAGAGGATTTGTGTTTGTGTAGTTTGTGTGAATGTAAGCAATTGTGTGTATAGATTTCATGTTTCACCCTAAAAATTCTAAAAGATTAAGAGGGGCTATGTAATACTCACTTGAATTAAGGGTGTTGCTAGCACGAGAGTCTAGATACCAAAGTGATCCTTGAAATCTCACCACATTAACCTAGTGTGTAATGTGTATGAATATGAATCAATAATATGTCTGAGAGGATGTCTAGGGTTTCAATGGGTGTGAGCATAGGGAATTGTACAATGAGTTCGTGTGGTATTATGTAAAAGGATTGTGTTTTGTATTTGAATAAATGATTTAGAGTCTAGATTTAAATAAATAATTAAACAGTTATCATTTATTTATTTAATTAAAAGGATAGTGTGAAATTATATTCATTCAAATAAAATTTAAATAAATAACTTTATTTTATTTATTTACTTATAAAAGTGTGTAAATAAATATTGGTGGAGAAGAACTAATTTTTAATTTAAACTCTTAGCGAGTTGTAAACACAAATTATATAAATAATAAATAAATTTATTTATTTATTTATCACTTAAAATAGTTATGTTATAATAAATAAATTTAATTTAAAAGTTAACATGTATTCTTTACGTATATAAAACTATATATGCTTAGGTATTAAAATAAAACTTAATTTTTTTTTTATAAAACTTTGTAAAATGTGTTCATAAGTTTGTCACAAAATTTTATAAATAATTTACTCCAAATAGATAACATAGTTTAAATTGAGTGTTTAAAAATTAATTTATAAAAATAGAGATTTTATGCAGAAATTGTAAAATCTATTTCATTCTGTTATAATAAATGTAAAGTTTATAAAAATAATTTTTTTTATGATTTTTGGAGCCTTAAAATGGTTTTTTAAAAAATAAACAGACCTAGGGTTCGAACCCGGGTATGTTCTGTATGAGCCTCGAGAACGAACCACTGGACCAGGAGATTATTCTTGTTACTATGCTCGTTTTGGTTGGGTCTAAACCCATTATTAAGAGGGTCGGGTTTTAAATGAGGAGCGCAAGAAAAACAGGCCGGTCACGTAGTGACTTACCGGCCGGACCAAGTGGTTTCGCTGGTCGATTACTGATTCTATTTAATTATAACATGAAACTAAACGAAACCCATATTCGAATACACATCGACCCGCCAAGAACCCTAATCCCAATCGACCTCGATACCTTCTACCATCACAAATTGGCAGAGGGCTTTCGATAACCAGGGGATTACGAATCGATTGACGTAATTGGTACCTGAATCGGCGTAGGAATGAATGAGAACGACAGGATCAAATGTTCGGCTAATCTTGGTGCTCGACAGGCTCCCTGCGGTGATATGCGGCTCGATTATAGGATGAGAGAGTTTGGTGGACATATACAAGGGTGGGAGGGTTTTTAATTCGATTAATCTTGCTTGTAATGACCGATTTGATTTCAATTTTGACCGCAAATGATGCGGACGACTAATCATGCGTTAATTCAGTGATTCGGGATCGAATTGGGTCCTGATAATGGTCTAGGTACACGCGAGATTGATTGAGGAGTGAATTTCAGGATTACAACATGTTAATTCTTTGGATTGAATGTTGATTGATACGGGTTTTACTAATCCGAGTCAAATTCTTTCAAAATTTGAATTGACCGTGTGATTGAACGAATTGATTTGTTGTTTGGGTCTAGATTGGGCCGATTTATTGTTTGTACGTGAGATAGGACCCCACGAGACTCGATTGGATCCATATCGTGGCTTGGATTTAAAGAATTCGGCTCCGTTTGACTTTTGAAAGTCAAACATGTCGATTTCTTGGGAGGCTTGGATCAATTTTGACTTTTATAAGTCAATCTATTTACATTTACAAGTTTGAGATTAAAAGGAGGGGTTCAAACCATTGTGTGTTTATATACTTGTATGTATTTGAAAAAAAAAATGTTTAAATATATATGCATATAAAGGAATTTTAGAATGAATGAGGATTGGGATTTGTGATTTCGTATCGATAATTAGGGTTTAGTTGTTTGCACAAATAACTTTAAACAATTGCACTAGATTTGAATTTGAAATGTGTTACATTGAGTTGAAAGTAAATATAATAAAATTAGAAATGTTACAGAAGCCCCCAGGAACTTTTGCACACATCAGATCGATCGGAGAAGCAACAGGAGTCGCCGGGAACCAAGTTGTTCATAGCCGAAGGTCCATTTGGTGGAACACTATCAATTCAGACTCCATTCTAGTAATTGAAACCTTCCACACTTTCATTTCAGTCTCTAGATCAAAAGCCCTAACATAATTTGGGCTTTCATTATCGTATCTAACATTAATCAATACCTAGGGTTCATACATTTTCGGTTTAGTCAAACCTTATCGATTCGATATCTATTAACAAAATTAAACAACTCCTCAGACTCGTCTCGAGGTCTATATTGAAAGCCCTATCAAACCAAGGGCTTATAACATTGAATCGATGATGAACCGAATCTCGGGTTCATCGTATATTTGGGTTTAATCGAACACCAGTCTTGACCCGATTTCAATCTAATTAAATTATACGGTTAAACTCGCAATCCAGCTCTTATCAAAAGCCCTATGAATCCAACAACTTTTATTACCGGATTTAATCAATTTGATTTGTGGTTAGAACATAGGGTTTTCGATATCTCAAAACTGAAATTAACGGCTTTAAATCCAACGATTTTGCAATTAAATCTCATCCCAGACTCGCAATAACTCGATTAACAAAACCCCTAATCAATTTTGCTCGATCATGGTCGGATTTGATGGTATTAGGACTGGTTAGGTACGGCTTCGATTAGGGGGAAGATCACAGGAGGCTTTTATGTTAAAAACAATTGGATCTGGGTGTGTATGCCATACCCTAGCGCGCGGGACTGGTTAATGATGTGTGCTACTTGGGGGGAGACCCGGGTTCGAGCCCTCCACCCCTGTTTTGTTTTTAAATCAAGTTTTTTAGAATATTTTAATTATAAAAATCATTCCTATGTTATTATAATCACATATTAATATGTTTTAACACCGGGGAACACCCGTAGGCTCGGGTTTAGTTTTATAATCTATTTTTAATAATATTTTCCACATTTATAATAATATATTTATATTATTATTCATCCTTTGACTCCGATTAAAAAAATAATATATATATATATATATATTATTTTCGCCACATTAATAAACATTGCGTAATTCTTCAAACTTATAAATGATATAATTATTTATATTATTTACCCACGTTTTATCCTCGAATAAAAGTAATATATTTATTATTTTTTCCAAATAAATAATTATCGTATTAATTCTGCGAGTTTAAAAATAATATAATAAGTTATATAAATTTCCTAGGCCATTTATTTATGGTACAAACACACGAATATATTTAATTATTAATATTATTCGTAATTGGAGACGTTCGACACGAAACACTTTTATCTTAATTATTATATTAAGAAATCCTTATTCCCATGGACAAGTTCGTCTACTCATTGATCCTAACTATGTTCTAGGACGTTCAAATCTTCCGTGTCGTCGTCACAAAAATCCCATGTGTCCCTAACTATTATGCTTATAATTCTAGGGCATACGTAGACAGTTCACAGGAAAACTCTCGTGTTTTCTACTTGCATCCTTGTGTGGTGCTACCTATTGCTCGTACACAAGTCAGGTGAGTTTTCACGGCCCCTTTTACCGTTTTAAATTGGGGGAGAAACATGCATACAAACGAACATCATATTACTTGTTTTCCCGTTGGGGAGAAACATGCATACAAACGAACATCATTTTACTTTTTTTCCCGTTGGGGAGAAACATGTATACAAACGAACATCATTTTTACTTGTTTTCCCTTTGGGGAGAAACATGCTTGTAGACAAACATCCTTTTACTTGTTTTTCCGTTGGGAGGAAACATGCACACAAACAAACATGGATCGTATAGTATTTCACTACCACTTGTTTACTTAAATGTAACACACTATCATTGAAAGTCCTCACACATATTGGACCGTTAATATGGATTTAGAGAGGGAATGTTTGGTAGTACTACTAGGTTTGACAAACCCCACCCGCGTTAATCGCGCTAACTCGATTGGAGGACGAACGAGTGAAATATTGTCCTAAACACATTGCCAGGGTTGATAGACCTGGCGGGAGGCATTCAAACACAAATAGTCAGCTTCGGTTGAGCATTTTTCCCTTAACCTTTATTTGGCCTTCGTAAATAAAATGTTTGACACAAGTTTTCAGAGAGATAAAGTATTCACCTTGATTATGGGAATGATCCTATAAGTTAGGAAATCTACTGAATCAATCCCTTAGCTTGGTTTCTCTAGCGTTTCGACCTTTCTACTAGCGTTTCTTCCTACATCGGGCACTACAACAAGCGGAAGTCGAACTGGGATCGTCGGGAATAAGGGGTCTCTAGAATGATTTTTGGGTGTGGAGATCGGTTTGAATGTGAGAAAAATAAATGAGCTCGACCATCTATTTATAGGGCAACTTTTGGACCCGTGACGGACCGTTACGGGTGGTGACAGTCCATCACCAGATTAGGGTTCACGAGTCATCAGACACGTGTCGCCCTCTGGTCTTTTTGTGTCATGACGGACTGTTACCAGGCGTGACGGTCCATTACAGAGTGATACGTGGCGCACCCTGGTGCTATTGCGTCCGTGACGGACCGTTACCAGGCGTGACGGTCCGTTATAGGGTTTCTAAACGTTAGATTTTGAAGATGAGTCACTGGACATGTGCAAGCCATCAGGGTTTGCGTGCCTGGTCCATAACAGACCGTTACCGATGAATTTTTATGTTTTTCACTTTTTAAACCTTGATCTATAGGTTAATTACACTTATAGTCCTTGTGGTTTGTACCTTTGTCAAATCTTGGACATTTTCGTGGTAGGTGTTACATCCTCCCCAACTTGTTTTCATCTCGTTCTCGAGATCATTCGAACAAGTGAGGATATTTCTTTCTCATATCAGACTCCAGTTCCCACGTGTACTCAGGTCCACGTCTAGAGTTCCATTTGACTTTCACAATCACTAGTTTCTTTCTTTTCAATCTCTTTTCCTGCCTATCCTCTATTTGTAGAGGTTGCTCCACGAATCTTAATTTTTCAGAGTGATACGTGGCGCACCCTGGTGCTTTTGCGTCCGTGACGGACCGTTACTAGGTGTGACGGTCCGTTATAGGGTTTTCACGCGTTAGATTTTGAAGATTAGTCACTAGACATGTGGCAAGCCATCAGGGTTTGCGTGCCTGGTCCATAACAGACCGTTACCGTCCGTAACGGTCCGTTACCGATGAATTTTTATGTTTTTCACTTTTTAAACCTTGATCTATAGGTTAATTACACTTATAGTCCTTGTGGTTTGTACCTTTGTCAAATCTTGGACATTTTCGTGGTAGGTGTTACATCCTCCCCAACTTGTTTTCATCTCGTTCTCAAGATCATTCGAACAAGTGAGGATATTTCTTTCTCATATCAGACTCCAGTTCCCACGTGTACTCACGTCTATGTCTGGAGTTCCATTTGACTTTCACAATCACTAGTTTCTTTCTTTTCAATCTCATTTCCTGCCTATCCTCTATTTGTAGAGGTTGCTCCACGAATCTTAATTTTTCATCTACCTTTATATCTTGTAGGGGTATTACCAAAGATTCATCTGCCAAACACTTGCATAGATTTGACACATGGAATACATCATGCACTCCATTCATTTCTTCTGGTAATTCGAGTTGATAGGCCACAGTCCCAACTCTTTTCAGGATTTTGAATGGTCCTACTAATCTAGGACTTAAGTTTCCTTTCTTTCTAAATCTTACGACGCCTTTCCATGGTGAAATTTTTAACAGAACGTTATCACTGACGTTGAATTCTAACGGCTTTCGTCTCTTATCATCATAACTCTTTTGATGATCATGAGCCACTTTCAATCTATCTTTTATTTGAGTAACTTTCTCAGTCATTTCTAGGACTATTTTAGGTCCGGAAACTGATTTTCTCCTATTTCGGACCAACATATACGACCGTATAAGGCTTCAAAAGGAGCGGCCTGTATACTCGTATGATAGCTATTATCGTAGGAGAATTCCATTAGAGGTAAGTAGTCATCCCAGCTTCCTCCAAGATCAATAACACAAGTCCTTAACATGTCTTCAAAGGTTTGAATGGTTCTTTCACTCTGCCAGTCCATTTGAGGATGGTAGGCAGTGCTAAGATTCAATTTTTGTACCTAGAGATTTTTGGAAACTTTTCCATAATTGAGAAGTAAATCTACTATCTCTATCTGACACGATAGATAGTGGCACACCGTGTAACGATACGATTTCATTAACGTACAATTGTGCCAGCTTATCCATGCTGAACGTTTCTTTCATGGGAAGAAAATGAGCAGACTTAGTAAGTCTATCAACAATAACCCAAATTGTATCATTCCCCCGACTGGTTCAGGGAAGTTTAGTAATTAAATCCATGGCTATCATTTCCCATTTCCATACAGGAATTTCAAGTTGTTGTAACAAGCTAGAAGGCTTTTGGTGTTCAGCTTTTACTTGAGAATAGGTTAAACATTTTGCAACATAGATAGCGATATGTTTCTTCATTCCTATCCACCAATAGTTGACTTTTAGGTTTTTGTACATTTTATCGCTTCAAGGATGCAAGGTGTATTTGGATTTGTGGGCTTCTTCAAGAAATTCTTCATGTATATTTCCATAGATAGGAACCCAAATTCTCTCATTCATTCTAAGGATTCCATCATTACCCTTGACCAATTGGGTCGATCATTCCTCCCAATCCTTCCTTCTCAAGGTTAGTGATATGTCCTAAATTATACATGTTTTGCATGCATAATAATCCCCATATTATGGTACTAATTGATTAATAGCCTTGCAATTGATACTTAAAACGTTAATATTTCACAAGGTCTCACTTGTACCCTGTTTGATTCCCAAGGTGTTTGCACGTCCGTTCAATCTAATGCACGGCCGTGCATTGCTCATTTTGAGGCCTATAAATAGATGGCTTGAGTTCTTCATTTCACACACCAATCGACACCTTACAACAACCATCCAGACCTCATTTGAGAGCGTACTTCATTGTTAGAGTAGATAGTAGTGAGTAGAGGGGCTCTTCCTCCTTGTTTCGCAATAGGGGAGCCTACAAAACTCAGCGTTATGCTAGTTAGTATCGCCATTCGTGGTTAAACTCTTTGTATTGCTAGGGTGAAGAAGAAGTTTGGTGCATGTTAATGTTTAACATATTAATCCAAGTGATGTGTTTATGTCTTTAACCTTTCGTCCTTAAAACCACCATTTTGGTGGGCTTTTATTTTTGTCTAAATTCGTCTTTATATTTATGAGTGTTCTTGGTTTTAAAGTGTAAGATCGTAAAACCTTTTTAATCATACTTCTTTCGAAACTTGTACGTTTTTATACAAGGAGAGATTGATAAGCCAAGGCTTGGTCAACACTAGTAAGGTCGTACGTCTTTATACGAACTTATTATGCGACCAAGAATTGGTGAACTCATGTTGGGAATGGTACGTCTTTATACTTGGTCCCATTGTTACCCCGCCTCCCGGTGAGCAAAATATAATCACCTATTTAACCCTAATATAAAGCATTTTACGTTCGATGTCTTAAACCAACCCAGAGATGACCATTCGATGGGTTGAGGGTAATTGTTGTCCTTAACGGGAGGCACTACCATTTGTTAAAGCTTTTAAATTTGCAAATCAAATGTCATTAGGAGGAGGCTCTAGCGGTGACCTGGGTCACATGTTTGTAGTAGTCATGTCACTGGATTAGTCAACTTAACATTATCACGTACCAAGCGGATTCGAAACCCAAAGCAATACTATTCGTAACCTGATCATTTCCGACATATTTACTTTCCTGTTATTTACTATTCTGTTCGTAACATTTCTATTACACATTTCACGCACGTTTTTACTTTTCTACTATTTACTTTAACGCCATTTACTTTTCTGTCATTTACTTTTCTGTTTCACAAACACACAAAAATCACTCACTATTTAAACCAAATAAACGATAACAAAAGTTGAGTATTGGAATTCGACCGTGTCTGTTGGTCCGATACTTGGTTCTTACCTAAACTATATTACGCTGCGATAGGTACACTTGCCTATTGTGTGTGTTTTAAGTTTGAGTATTTATCATTTTATAAATTTAAAACCAGATCTCGTGAAACCATTTCTAAAACAAATATATATATATATATATATATATATTTATATAACTTAACCATGTACACATCAAGATTTTGGCGCCGTTGCTGGGGACACGGTGATTTCAAGAAAAATTCAAGTTAGCCTTATCATCTTCCATCTATTCTTCTTCTACATTTTTGTTGCAGGTAGTGTATGATCCATAGCTCCACTACTAGTTTATATCAACATTTAGAATAGCCCGAAAGATTCTTTCACCGCCGAATACGAGAAAACCGTACTAGAAGAATGGCCGTTGAATACCGCACAATTTCCGATTTCGCAAGACCGTCACTAGAGGCTTTGGGGTCTAGTATCACAAGGCCAACGGCTGACGCTTACAAATTTGAGATCAAATGTCATGTGATCCACATGATCCAGTCATCATGCACTTTCCATGGATTACCCGATAAAGATCCACATGCCCACATTGCAAATTTCCTTTAAATTTGTGACACTTTCAAACTGAACAAAGTGTCGAATGACGCAATTCGCCTCCGAATGTTTCCCTTTTACTTAAGGGAACGAGCTAAGGCATGGCTAAATTCTCTTCCTACCGGGTCGATCACTACATGGGATGATCTAGCCCAGAAATTTCTGTCAAAATACTTCCCGCCAGTAAAAACTACAAAACTAAGAAATGATATTACCACTTTCACCCAGGAAGATGGTGAATCACTATATGAGGCATGGGAACATTTTAAGGATATGTTAAGGAAATGTCCTCACCATGGGCTAGAAGTTTGGTTACAAGTATCATCATTCTACAATGGGTTGCATAATCAAGCTCGTCAGACACTCGACGCTACTGCAGGTGGTATTTTTGGAAACAAGAGGCCACAAGAAGCTTACAACCTACTTGAGGAAATAGCTATGAACAGCTATCAATGGTACAATCCAAGAAACACCAGGGGAGCCAGGCAAGGAGTTCATTCTGTCGATATTGTCACATCACTTTCTGCTCAAGTAGACGCCCTCACCACTCGACTCAATCAACTTAGTAAGGGCAAGACCGCCGCTGAGGCTACTGAAGAAGTAAAGATTATCACTACTAATACCGAGCAGGTTGACTTTATCTGAACAAATCGCCTACAATACAACCCTTATAGTAACACCTACAATCCTGGATGGAGGAACCATCCAAACTTCAGCTGGAAGGATAACAACAATCAGGGACAATCTAGCTTCAGACAACAACAACAACAGTTTCAACAAAGACCATCCCAAAACAATCAACCTCGTCCACAATTTCAGGGAACTAACAAACCAAGCAACGGGATAAGCTTGGAGGACGAGGTAACTAAGTTAATCTCTACAACTGAAAGTCAAGCCCTTTAAGCGGATTCCCATCACAAAAAATATGAGGAAAAGTTTAGTCTTCACGAAACTGAATTTAGAACACAAAAAGCAACTCTTTAGTCTATTGAGACGCAATTAGGACAAATTGCAGAACTTCTATCCGAAAGACAACAAGGATGTCTCCGGAGTAATACCGAAACCAATCCAAAAGCAAATGTAAGTGCTATCACTATGAGGAATAGCAAGGTTTATCTAGAGCCACCAATGCCAGAAGAAGAAGTTCAATCAAAAAGGAAAGAAATATTCACCGGAGTACCGCTACGCCCACATATCGTAGAAAAAACTACCCAAGAATCACATTCGAAGGTAACTCCACCTCCGGCTCCAGTGGATACTCCTCCAAAAGTTCTGACAAAGAGAACGTTCCATTCTCACATACCCTACCGAGGAAGGTTAGTAAAGCAGAAGACTGACGAACAATATGAGAAATTCAACGACCAATTAAGCCAGATCCATGTCAATCTTCCTTTCCTAGATATCATATAACAAATTCCTAAGTATGGGCGTTTCTTGAAAGATTTCCTCACAAACAAAAGAAATGGAAGAAGCAGTAGAGAGGACTAATCATTGTGTCACTTTTATTGAAAGATGTCTTCCAAAGAAACTTTCATATCCAGGAAAGTTCTCTCTATCATGTTCTATCGGACCATTTCCGACAACCTTTGCACTCGCTGACCTAGGAACAAGTGTGAATGTAATGCCTTATGTCATGTTTAAAAGATTAAAAATTAGGAATCCACGACCTGTCACTGCAACTATCGAACTCGCAGATGGATCAGTCAAATCACCCATAGGAGTCATTGAGAACTTACTAGTAAAAGTCGGCAAGTTTGTCTTCCCTGCCGACTTCATGGTTTTAGAAATGGGACCCGACTATTTTGTACCTCTGATTTTGGGTCCTAGTTTTTAGCTACTGCCCAAGCCGTTATCGACATGAATGAAGGAATTTTGATGCTTCGTGTCGGAAAACAATCAGTGACCTACAACATAGGGGGAAATGAATGCCTGTCTAATGATCCATTTGAAATTGCCCAATTCATCGATATAATCTGGACTACCAACTTAAGAAAGCTAAGGAGTTCAACAAAGGAAAGAAACTAAATATTGGGAAGGACTTTGAGAACACTGACTGGATCGATGAATACTTTGACAAGCTACCAAAACTGAAGGACTTGAATGAAGGAACAACAGATACGATGGAAGTCGATGGCTCCCACCCAAAGAAAGACTGATGAAACACGTACGAGTCTAGCCAACGACCCTTAAATAAACGTGGCGCTTCCGGGAGGCAACCCCGATGATCATGAATAAATTAAGAAGTTGGTGCATACGGCAAAAAGCATGGATCTCAGGTTTGTTTTTTCCAAATTTAAAGTTTCTTTTACTTCAGCCCCAGGTATGCCTTCTTGATACTAGGACCTTAGTAGCATACCTACTACCTTTTATTTTCCTTGTCTGCTTTTATGTTTTCCTTTGTGTGTCAGGTAGAATAATATCACCAGATAGCTCCACCACTTCTTTGAGGAATCATATTCCATCTCTACAACCTAAGGAATCAATCACCACATCAAATTTCTTTGAAATCCGATGAAGTCTTTAAAGCAACATGTTGACAAGCAGCTGATAGGCACAAACTGACAACAGCAATACATTTTGCCCTTAGGTTATACACCGAATTAACAGGGAGAGTACCCGTTTCTTTTCCCTTAAAACTTCATGCATTTAAATTCCTACATATCATTTCATTACATGTATTTGTACATTGAGAGTAATGCACAGTTTTAAGTATAGGGTGTGGAATTAGAGATTCAGGACTACTTGTAACCTCAAATCAGTAAAATTTTAACTTATGATTTTTTACCCATTTGACTAAAACATTACAAATACCTACCTTTTGTAAAACCCAGAAAATTTTCAAAATTTTAAACCCTAAAATTTAAAATCTCTTTGAGTTAGCACCTAATAAAATAAAATGAATACATGGCAAGTAGAAAGAAATGAATATTTTGCATAACTATTCGCTAAACCCTATCCCATCCGTTTTCATGTGAGGAAAATCAAGCCTATTACACAGCATCAAGTTTTTGGTGCAGTACATAATTATTCGCATGCTCTTTTGTTTGGCATTATTGAGTGTTTTTCGATTTAATTTTATGTGTAATTAGAACTTGTGTGACTTATATATATCAAGACCATGAACTAGTAGAAGTATGAAAGTGATTGAAGCACCTAGGACTTTGCTACCCTTATCCTTAAACCCAAAAATCCCAAAAATATAATCTGCATAGATAGCCCTTTGAGCCTTAGCTTATTCTTTTCTACTACCCACAATTATCACCCAACCAGCTATTCGTAAACACCGGTTATTGGCTAATATCTTCAAAATGGAAAAGTTATCCTATGTCGTTATTTCAAGTTTATTACCATTGAGGCAACTTCGGAAAGAATCTGTTTTACTCAAAGGAATTGGAATATACAAGAAGGTGGATGTATTAGGAAGAAACAGCCGAACTATCTGCAAGGAACTTACGGAAAAATTATTTCAAGGAAATTGAGGAAAAAGAATTATTGAAGAATTTGTCTTGATACAAAAAAAATGGAAAAAGGAGAAAAGAAAAAGAAAGAAAGAAGTGGGTCTTTTACCGGCTAGACTTTAAAGAACTGGACATGTATTCCTTTGATTTCAATTTGCTTTTCTGCCTTCATTTCGCAAAGCCTGAATTACCGCACGAACTCTGAGAGAAAGTTTTCAAAGCAATCAGTAATATAAGAAAACGGTGGCACAAGCAAGAACAACTGCCACCATTCTACGGCTTGTCAAAAAGTGTCGCCAAAAGATACGAGAAATGTGTGAAGTGTGGCAACTGGAGCCACGATGGGAAATGTAGCAAGAACCAAACCTATTCCCAATAGGAGCTATTAGGCTACAAGCCGAAGGATCCATACGAAGAGGTAGTAATGTATACTACGCAGTAAGGAAAGAGTTGGCACTGATGAATGATTTTGGTCTTGGCAATCTGACTATAAACGAACCCTCGGATTAGTTATACCCTCATGATCCGAGTACTGTAAAGGGACCTGCTAGTATTTTTCATTTTAAGCCATGAAGCCGTAGTTGTGTGTTTCACGATAGCTGCAACCTTTCAAACCATTTTAAAATCCCTAAAAACCCAAAAAGATTTTCATTTTCACCCTTTATATTTATTTTAGCCACATTACAACCCTTTTAAAGTTCTCTTCATTCATGCATACTACTTAATTAATTGGTGGTGACTTGATTTGCATACAAGCTTATAACCATTACATAATTCGATTCGAACTTGAGTGTTTCACTTAACTTACATTAACCATACATATATAACCCTAGATTTTATGCATAATTGAAGTTCTAATAGGCTTTTCATGGATTCCATAATAGAAAAATACAAAAATAGAATAAGCAACTCAAGTACCGGAGTTTCCAAATACTTGGGGCTCCATTTCCCTTGTAAAGTTTTTTAGTTATTGGTATGATCATACATGAGTTTGCTTGAGGACAAGCAAATTTTAAGTGTGGGGTATTATGATATGTCCTAAATTATACATGCTTTGCATGCATAATAATCCCCATATTATGGTACTAATAGAAAATAGCCTTGAAATTGATAATTAAAACGTTAATATTTCACAATTGCAGGTTATTCGGTGCTCCAAGATAAACAAAGCAAAAACCAGCTTAAAACAAGAAGAAATCAGGCTTTTGGAGGACCAAACCCGAGCATTGATCCCCAAGAAGTCAAACCAGGTCAAGGAAAGTGAACACAACAGCAAAAACACAAAACTGGGAGGCAAAGGAGGGTTGCACGGCCGTGCAACCCATTGCACGGTCTTGCATTGCCTAACTTTCACCCCAATGCTCCAGTACACTGTCACTTGTACCCTGTTTGATTCCCGAGGTGTTTGTACGCCCGTGCAATCTAAAGCACGACCGTGCATTGCTCATTTTGAGGCCTATAAATAGATGGCTTGAGTTCTTCATTCCACACACCAATCCACACCTTACAACAACCATCCAGACCTCATTTGAGAGCGTATTTCATAGTTAGAGTAGAGAGTAGTGAGTGGAGGGGCTCTTCCTCCTTGTTCCGTAATAGGTGAGCCTACGAAACTCAGCGTTATGCTAGTTAGTATGGTCATTCGTGGCTAAACTCTTTGTATTGCAAGGGTGAAGATGAAGTTTGGGGCATGTTAATGTTTAACGTATTAATCCAAGTGATGTGTTTATGTCTTTAACCATTCGTCCTTAAAAACACCATTTTGGTGGGCTTTTATTTTTGTCTAAATCCGTCTTTATATTTGTGAGTGTTTTTGGTTTTAAAGTGTAAGATCGTAAAACATTTTTAATCAATCTTCTTTCGAAACTTGTACATCTTTATACAAGCAGAGATTGATAAGTCAAGGCTTGGTCAACAATAGTAAGGTCGTACGTCTTTATACGAACTTATTATGCGACCAAGAATTGGTGAACTCATGTTGGGAATGGTACGGCTTTATACTTGGTCCCATTGTTACACCGCCTCCCGGTGAGAAAAATATAATCACCTATTTAACTCTAATATTAAGCATTTTACGTTCGATGTTTTAAACCAACCCGGAGATGACCATTTGATGGGTTGAGGGTAATTGTTGTCCTTAACGGGAGGCACTACCATTTGTTAAAGCTTTTAAATTTGCAAATCAAATGTCGTGAGGATGAGGCTCTAGCGGTGACCCGGGTCACACTTTTTTAGTAGTCATGTCACTTGATTAGTCAACTTAACGTTATCACGTACCAAGCGGATTCGAAACCTAAAGCAATACTATTCGTTACCTGATCATTTATGACATAGTTACTTTCCTGTTATTTACTATTCTGTTCGTAACATTTCTATTACACACTTCACGCACGTTTTTACTTTTCTGCTATTTACTTTACCACCATTTACTTTTCTGTCATTTACTTTTCTGCTTCACAAGCACACAAAACTCACTCACTAATTAAACCGGCTAAACGATAACTTGGTTCTTACCTAAACTATATTACGTCGCGATCGGTACACTTGCCTATTGTGTGTTTTTAAGTTTGAGTATTTATCATTTTATAAATTTAAAACCTGATCTCATGAAACCATTTCTAAAACAAATATGTATATATATATATATATATATATTTATATATTTATATAACTTAATCACTTACGCATCAGTTGGGTTCTTGTAAAGCAAGTTTCTGAGATTCCTTAAAACGAGTGACATGATCGATTTGGAGATCGAGTCTTAAAACACAAACTCATTTAGTTTTCTCATGTTCCTTTCTGCTCAAGGCGTCAGCTACAACATTAGCTTTTCCTTCATGATAACAGATTTCGCAATCGTAATGATTTAGGAATTCCATCCAACGTCTTTACCTCATATTAAGTTCTTTCTAACTGAATATATACTTTAGGCTTTTATGATTAGTGAATATAGTGAATTTGACTCCATATAGATAGTGCCTCCATAATTTCAGTGCGAAGATTATGGTGCCCAATTCTAAATCATGGGTCGTACAATTCTTTTCATGAGTTTTCAATTGACGGGAAGCATAAGCAATAACTTTACTTCCTTGCATTAACACACAACCAAAGCCAGTGCGTGAAGCATCACAGTATACTAGGAAAAAAATTGGATAAATCTTCGATAGTAACCAGCCAAACCGAGAAAACTACGAATTTCGATTGGAGATTTTGGGATTTCCCATTTGGATATGGCCTCAATTTTAATCGGGTCAACTTGGATACCAGCAGCGTTAATGATATGACAAGGAACTGAACTTCTGATAACCAGAATTCGCATTTTGAGAATTTAGCATAAATTTTTTCATTTCTCAAGAGTTTAAGCAAGATTTTCAAATGATTAGCATGATCTTCCTTACTCTTGGAGTAGATAAGGATATCGTCAATGAATACGATAATGAATTTGTCCAAGTAAGGTTTGCAAACTCGATTCATCATATCCATGAAAGCTGTTGGAGCATTAGTAAGTCCAAATGGTGTTACCGTGAACTCATAATGACCATACCCACCGAGTTCTGAAGGCAGTTTTGGGAATATCTTCTTCCTGGACTTTCAATTGATGATAGCTAGAGTTAAGATCGATTTTTGAAAAGCATCGAGCTCCCTGGAGTTGACCAAATAGATCGTAGATTCTGGGGAGTGGATGACGGTTCTTAATCGTGACTTTATTCAGTTTCTTCTTAACGAAATAATTGATACACATGAGCATCAAACCGTCTTTCTTCTTAACGAACAAGACCAGAGCTCCCCAAGGCGACGAGCTTGGTCTTATGAATTCTTTTTCGAGCAATTCATCCAACTGTTTCTTTAATTCTGCAATCTCCGTTGGAGCTAATCTGTACGGGGCTTTGGCAATTGGTGTCGTACCGGGTACTAGATTAATTCTGAATTCCACTTCTCGTTCAGGTAGAATTCCGGGCAGTTTATCGGGAAAAACATCAGGAAACTCAGCTACAACCGGCACATCTTCGATCTTTTTTCTAGTGTCGGTGGTCACAGATACGAGGTATGCTAAGCATCTTTTTCGTAAATACTTTGTGGCTTTTAACATGGAAATTATTCCAACAGAGTTGGATAATTTATCAACATTGATCGTAAGAATAATGCCTTTCGGCGAACGAAGTTCTATAACGTTCTTATCACATAGGATATGGGATTGGTTAGAGGCTAACCAATCCATTCCTAGAATAATGTCAAAACCTGCCAAAGTTATTGGCAACAGTTGTACAGGAATAACATGTCCTAATAGTGTGATATTACAATCATTTAGGATTTCAAAGATTTGGACTAGGTCCCTGTTGGCAGTTTCTACCACGTATTTCTTGTCTAATTTAGCTAGAGTTTTATTTAAGAGTCTATAGAATCTATAATCTATAAAACTTTGGTTTGCACCAGAGTCAAACAAAACTCGAGCGTAAATATCATTGACAAGAAATGTACCCGTAATGACATCGGACATACCTGCTACTTCATGAGCATGGAGAACGAATGCTCGCGCATTCTTCTTTACTCTATCGGCAGGTTTTGGACCAGTCCCATCAGTTTTCTTTAGCTTGGGACAATTGATTTTGATGTGGCCGGTTTCACCACACTTAAAACAAGTGATTTGCTTCTTCTAGAACAATTCTCTGTTTTTTGACAGGTCATCTTGCAAAAGTTGCAGAAAATTCCAGCACGACATTGTCCTAAGTGCCTCTTTCTGCACTTGGGACATTCCTAAATGGAAGAGTTGTTATTTCGGGGAGTAAAATTGGATTTCTTCGATCCACTTGGGCCTTGCCCAAATTCTTTCTTCTTCCTTCCCTCCTCCTAGTTTCTAATCAAACTGCTGGTTAGTGATGCTCCTAGATCCATAGCATCATCAAGATTTTCACAATTTACGACTTTGACCATGTCGCTAATTTCTCTAATCAAACCCCAAATATAATGCTTTATCAGGTTCGATTCAGGGGTAGCAAGATGTGGAACTATTCTAGCATATTCAAGGAGTTTGGTGGAATACTCCCGATGATTTGTTCCTATCATCTTAAGACTCAAGAATTTTCCTTCTATTTGTTCCCTCTCATTATGGGGAACGCACTTCTTTTCTACTCGGGTTTTGAAAGCACTTCAGCCCATTGCATAGGCTGCTTCGCTTCCTTTGGCAGCAACAACGTTGTTCCACCATTCTAATGCTTGGTCCTTAAATAAATTTGAGGCATAAAGAACCTTGTCTTTTTTAGCACATTTGCTGATAGCTAGTACAGATTCAGTCTTTTCTATCCACCTCAATGTGGAAATTCCTCCATCTCTCCTAGAGAAATTATATGGCTTGCAGTCCTGAATCATCTTGTATGTACAACCAACCACTTTCCTCTTCTTTTCTATATGACCATAGTTATTTCCCATACTCCCATCTTCAGAAGACTCGTGGTAATATTCTTCTTTCCTAGTCTTCTCGGTCTTATGAGTTGCGGTACCTTCAGGTTTCAGAGTAACTGGCTGATACTGAGTGATATTTCGGGTATGCTGGGTTAAAGGTTGAGAATTGATAGATTTTTGATTTGATTGTTGTTCCGATAGTTTATCAGCTTGTCTTTTCTCCATTTCAGTAAAGATCATAGGAAGGGAATCCTTGATTCCTTCCGCAATTATCTTTTGGAGTTCCTTTCGGGATTCAGTAGCAGTATTTTCAACGGCCGTCTGTTTCTTCTTTCCCCTGGTGTGATATGAAGGTCCAGTATTTTTTGACATACTATATAGAAATAAGATTTGAACAAAACCTTTTTATTGATAAGAATACATTACAGAAGATGATACATATAGAAAATTACTGTTCCTAGAAATTTCTAAAATTCTTTTCTTTAAGAGCTTTTATTAGCAAAGCATTCCGAGTTTCAACTTCAGCTTTCTCTTGTTCCAATTCAACTATTCCGTTCAGCAACATTCGTTCCCTTTCACTTCCCGATGCATTCTCATTTATATGAGGAGCAGGGATGGGAATCGTCTCATAGTATGGAATGTAAGGTATAATAGAGACATCACGTTCTTCTTTTTCAGGATTATTCTATTAAGGCATATCGGCATATCCCTCATGAAAATTTTGGGAATATAATGGGTTGACATTATAACTTCCAGCGGTTGGAGCAGAATGAAAACTTATAGAAGGATTATAGGGAACACTAGGGTTTCCTATTTCTACGAGGCTTCTAAAAGTTGAACTTTCAGTTTCCTCATTATTTTCTATAGTTGTTTCATTGGTTTTTCGTTCATGATAACTAGCTGGAGCAAATTTATGAATAATGCTAGGACCATTCTAAAAAATAAACAAAACGATATTTTATTATTATAGAAAATATATTACAAAATACAACAAAAACGATTCTAATCTTTCATAAGCTCTTTTCCAAGAGTCATCAAGTTCTCTACAAATTCATATACTTGTTTCCCATAAAATTTGGTTCTTGCTTTGTCCATTATCTTCTTTCTTGTTACTTCATCCGTTTGACGAAACGAACGGTCTAAACATTCAATAGGAGAAGAGGGTATACTTTCCGCATAACCATATTTAGGAGGGGGCTTATGAAGTCCCGTCATAATACCGTTATAAGTATTTTGGTATTCCGGGGAGCTTGGAAATACTCTTTGAAAGGGCCATCATATGGAGGTTCAGGAAACATATAGGGGTCGTATAAAACAAGAGTTTCAGAATTATAAGATTGATAGTCGAAACTATTTGAATTAGGATTATTGAATGGATAGTCTTCCGGGTTTTCAGAAGTAGGTTCATATTGGTGGGATTCCTCAGATGGATCCTCTTCTGTTGAATTATTCTGCTGGATGTAACTTGATTCAGCTCATTGTTTCCTTGCAGTTGTTGGTTATTTATATTCCAGTTGCTGAAGTTTGAACCAGCCTTCATCCATTGACTAGAAGAGTTATAAGATTGAGGGTGGTATTCGGGAGAGTTGTTATTAGGGAGAATGGCAAATAGATCGTCGTTATAGTATGGTGAAGAGATAGGGTTCATTCGAGATCCTAAAGGATGATACTCAAGTGATTCTTGTTTAATTGGACGATTGAGGTCATAATAAACAGGTACAGAATTATCTCCAGACATCTGCAATCTTAAAATATTTGTACTTATCTTATTTAGGTCAAAACTTAGATACTAAGGCCAGTGTCTTTATCTTAACTAAAGCTCTATAAGGATGGTTATCTTTCCAGAGTAGTACCTCCAACAGATATGTTACCAGGTAAGAGCGACGGGTCTAGGAGAGTTTTATACACGGCTCTTTCCTTAGACAGAACATTCTGCTTGTCAGATAACTATATACCCGTTGGAATGTTACCTTGTTTTCTTATCTTAAAAGCATTAGATAAACTTATGGTTAAAGCCTAGATACCAGATCCAAGTATCTAAATCGTTAAAACCTGTGGCTCTCATACCAACCTTGTCACACCCCGCCCCAGGCACCCCCTAGACGTGTGCGAGCACGATTGGCATAACCTTTTAACTTTGATTTCATAGTTTTTATAAATACAGTGGAAGTCTTTTTCAAAAAGGATCGTTTCAACATTCTTTCAACCTCAAGGGTTGTAATGGTAAATATCAAAACTCAGTTGGAAGACAAAAGTTTTATATTTACTTTATAAACATAAAGATTTAAATACCCTTTTTATTTTGATTATAAAACAGTGTTTGAAATCAAATACATCTATAGCCACCGGAAATAGTACTATCCAGGGTTAATCAATCCCCTAGTCCTATCTCCCTTTTTCTTTTGTTTAGGATTTTCTATACACGAGGCCTGAGAATCCAACGTGCAAGTTTATCCTTTTCATAGATCAGATCTGATGTCTGCCTCTCACATTTTCTTTTCTTTGGTCAGATCTGATGTCTGCCGATACCCCATTCTTATTTTAGTTTATTCATTTCCTGAAAACATTTTGAAAATAAAATGTCAGAGCGAACGCCGGTGAATACAATTATCTTGACGATAAAATAATTTGGCACAAAAAAATATTAATTTCATAATCACAACTTTATGTTCAATCCACATATTCAGCAGGCCCGTCCTGTTCAATCGCACCACAGTATACGCTGGCGTCATGTCTTATAATAAAGGACAAGTTTGCCTCCGAAGTTATTATAAGACAAGCACCAGCCGCAATCTGGGAATTTCACCCTAGATCCGTGTATCCCTTGCATGTTTTACGCATACCTATGGCCTGAATGCTTTGTTCGTAGAAGAACGTTGAGCATTATTCCCTTAACCTTTATTTTACCATTTTCATAAATAAAATGTTTGACACAAGTTTTCAGAGAGATAAAGTATTCACCTTTATTATGGGAATGAGCCTCTACGTTTGGAAATCTACTGAATCAATCCCTTAGCTTGGTTTCTCTAGCGTTTCGACCTTTATACGAGCGTTCCTTCCTACACCGGGCACTACAACGAGCGGGAGTCAAACCGAGATCGTCAAAAATGAGATAAGGGGTCTCTGGAATGATTTTTGGGTGTGGAGATCGGTTTGAATGTGAGAAAAATGAATGAGCTCGACCATCTATTTATAGGGCAACTTCTGGACCCGTGACGGACCGTTACGGGTGGTGACGGTCCGTCACCAGATTAGGGCTCGCGAGTCATCAGACACATGTCGCCCTCTGGTCATTTTGTGTCATGATGGACTGTTACCAGGCGTGACGGTCCGTTACAGAGTGATACGTGGCGCACCCTGGTGCTTTTGCGTCCGTGACGGACCGTTACCAGGCGTGACGGTCCGTTATAGGGTTTCCATGCGTCAGATTTTGAAGATGAGTCACTGGACACATGGCAAGCCATCAGGGTTTGCGTGCCTGGCCCGTAACGGACTATTACCGTCTGTGACGGTCTGTTACCGATGAATTTTTATGTTTCTCACTTTTTGAACCTTGATCTATAGGTTAATTACACTTATAGTCCTTGTGATTTGTACCTTTGTCAAATCTTGAACATTTTTTTGGAAGGTGTTACAGTTTTCTTCTCTAACACATGTAGTTTTCATTCGGTGTGGGATGTATACTCTCTTTTGTGAATTGTTGGATTGGATGACCAAAAATCTTCGCCATAAGATATGATAGACGAAACTGCCCTATCAGAAGGGAACCCAAGGTGGATAATCAGGACTGAACGAGAGAGAACTTTACTATTTAGGAGACCCATCGACTCATTGGGATCATGAGGATCCGCACGTACATACAAACTTGGAGCATGAATTGCTTGACACAAATTTGAGGATCTCTGCCCGAACATAGTGCCTGACTTCCACCGCACACATCCTGTTATTAGAAGACATCGATTGTATCTCTCTACCTTTAACTCCATTCAGCAACAGCCTTAGTCGGCATATGCATGAGTATTGGTACACATGACTAAGAGTAATCCGATAGAACATACACACTCTTGCGCGAGATTGCAACACGATGGCACGATCTAATGAACGTTTCAGATCCCTTTAACTGAGGGCTTGGGATAGGAGAAACACTATAGGGACCATGCAAAGTAAATTATCATTACGGGTGCACACGTAATCATAATTTATAGTGCATGAGAACTCTAGTGATTCTTATTGTCCGAGCTAATGTTCATGATTAATCTGTATCCCTAATCTCAATTCCCAGTCACTCAATTAACGATCTAAATCACCATAACCATATGGGTTAATCCAAAAGGCATCAGATGATGCGATGGGCTATCACAAGTGACGTGGAAATGTACATCATCTCCTTCATCTTTGAATTCTAATGAATCCAAAACTCTTAGCGAGACTTCATTGGCACGACAATTTTAACCAAAACCTTGAAGAGATCTATTCTTGGTGCTTTGTCCTCGGCTCTTGGATTGAATTGGGAAATTCCATGTAAAGTACTACTTCAACTTTTAAGATTGCGCTATAGGTTGTCTCTTTTCGATTTTTGTTATTTATCGATCAATGCACGTGACCGATCTTTGGTCTAGCATGAATCTGACATTAACATTTCTAATTCCCCTACTAGATCTTCATATAACATTTTCGTAATTCGGAAGGAACGAGAGAAACTCGAATTTGACGTACCCGACTCTTAATGGGTCTTGAACGACAAGTCTCTCTCATACGTTTGAACTTTCTAAAACATATCCTCTTGAAACACATAAATTCCAGGTTTCTCCTTGCGACGATCAGCACTTACAGTAATTGTAAAACTATTATTGGAGATCACGTCATAATATAAGGGTCTATCTTACAATTTAGTATCACACTTACTTGAAGTCTACATCGAAAGTGCTATGCACTAACTTCTGTAAGGGGATGGAAATTTATTCTGACTCTCCTACACGTGACACCTATAAGGTGTTGTGGAAACCGGACTTGAGACAAGTGGATAATATTACATCCTTTTGTACTTACATTTCCCTAAGGATCATTTTGTTGTTTGAGTATCTGATTTCAACCTATAGGAGAGACATGTTCACACCTCTTACTCCCAGCCTTTTATAGTTAGAGATCCCTAGAGCACCTATTGTTAGGAAATGACTTCTTAACACATGCTCAGGTAGAATACAGAACTTTGACATTTAACACTCATTATCGCAATTCTATGGCTTAAACCCTTGTGCAAAAGACTGTAAGGCTATAACCGATATGAGTGGAATACTTAACGGTAAGTCATCATAATACCATTTGAATGATAGGGAAGTTGCAGACGTACTCTATTTCCAGTTGTTGGCTAATTCTGAAAAATCCTGATCCTTTCCACCAACTTTAGTGGGAAATAAAAGAACAAGTTGAAAGTTGCGAACTTCATCGTTTGAGAGATACGTCTTACAATCATAGGAATGCAATTTTAAGAATCTATTGTAGTGTTCTACGATTGTTAACCATTTTAAGCTGTACGCTACCAGAAAAATGAACAAAGGATGAATCATATCTGACCTTGCTCTTCTAGAGGTCTACACATATACATTTCTTACGACTTCTCAACTTTCCTTCAAATTAGATCTTTTGAGATGCCTATGTGTTATCCTTAAGGAACCTAAGGAAATCCCTAAAGATTTACATGATTTTGGTATTATTTTCTGACATCTAGTTTAGGGGGTCAAGCCCCATATTAGATTGAATAATGATATCATATCACAGTCTACCAACTTAATGGGTTGGCAAGCCCGTAATCAATTTTAAGAGGACGTTATTTCTATGAGACTATTTCCACAATCCCACTGTTTACTTCCCCACCTAGATGAACTGTGGCTAACCTAAACGAATTTAGAACTCCTTAAGACTTATCTGCCTCATGGACATGATAGTCAAACCATGAACCTACAAACCATGATAGTACAACCTAAATACTAAACTACAGTAGAAGTGTAGTGCAAACAAGGGTTAATGAGGTATTAAACCCAACCCTCGTCAGTGAAAGCGTACAAGAAATTTTGAAATCTTTAATCCATTGCGGCCAATGCTAATGGAAGATTTTACATGACACAAAACATAATATGAGAGTAAAATTTTAATCCCAGAAAATGCTTTCGAGGAGTATAAGGGAACAACCATAAAGTTTCATTTCTGCATTCCATCAATGCTATCCGATTTCAGCAAGATAATGGTAATGCAGTTAGAAAACGAATAGAAATGGAACTACATCACTAACTCTCAATAACTAGTTAAAAGTTTGAACTCACTTTCTTTGAACCCCGTGAAGATTCATTTACCTTTAATAACGGTTGAGCCAGATCAATTCGATGCTTCTCAAATACCCTAACATTTCTTCCTTCTTCATCTAGATTCGCCCTCATCTATAGATGGACCACGGAAATCTTGACTATTCAATGTTACCGTGAGAAATTTTGTTGCTTCAGTTATAATTCAACATCTATTTCATTAAGAGAGCAATCTACACCAAGCTACGAATAACATTCGTAATAGAATTACCCGTAATGAGACTTGACAAAACCAAAGTTGACCTCAGGAAATCATATCTTCATAAAACTTCATTCCATATTTTAGCTGTCTAATTCACTACCTAGACAACTACTAACGGTTCCCCTAAACCATTCTAGTTTATCTAAGAGAAATAGCATACGAGGATGTTATTTTCTAGAACTCAATTGAACAAATTTAAACCACATTCTGATTTGACAAATGAAATGCCAGTTTAAATCTTTTGCTCTAGAAATATTGAATGCATCAAGGCATTGACTCGTTGCGAGAAATAGTCAGGTATCGGATTTTGAACTAAGACCCGAACATCTCATTAAATCATCGGACATATCTTACTTCCAGCATTTTCTTTTAAATTATATCATGATCCGGTCCTCATGCGTTAAAACACGTATATGAATAAAGAGTACGTGCCCACATACATTTAGAATTTCGCGTGCACGAATGCACCGCTACATTCCATTACCACAGATGATTATCATATAGTTCCACTCTGATAAGAGTGATCATGTAATAAAATTATTTGACATCTAATCGTGGATTATTTAACATGGTGTGTGAATTGTCCACCTGGTTTGTAAAAACACAATAATTTAATTCACATCAATCCGAGAACCTCTTAATGAGTCACTCACTACATAGAGGTGACCTTACGGATTGTAATCCCTTTTCTTCATGGAACTCTGGTGATGATTTTATCACCTCAGGTTATAGCCAACGTCATTCCCTTGTCAATATGTTCAAAGAACTTTCAATCTATTCGTTTGAAATAATAAACATTCAACGATACCGTTGAACTGTTACATTATACTATGATATCTCAAACCCTTACACATACAATATCGTTAGTAGGTGAGGTATTCCCTTTACCTTTTAATACCGACTACTAAATGGATTTAGTTAAAATTCCCCCTATAATCGATAAATGAATTAAGGATACAAAACATTCATCCGAATAAATTAAATCAATCCTAGAGGTTAACTTAAACAAAGTTTCGAGGACGAAACCTCTTTAACGAGGGGAGAATGTGACACCCGACATTTCCAGGTCAATATCCGTTCATAACATAAACGCGTTTACATAATTCATGTTTCCTGAATTGACTTAAGATGAATTACATCGTTAAGTCTAGCAAAGGCCATACGTTAGTTCAATTCATGCTTTTGTAATTTTAAGAATTACCGATTCACGTATAAGTATAACCCGACTAATAGGAACGTTGGTGATTAACCTAAATTGTCCAAATTAATGTCCAAAGATCCATAATACATGAAATATATGTTTTTACATTCAAATATATATTTTAAATTCCACATTTCATAAAACGATTCGAAACGACGTAAATCGAAGGTTTTACCGTATACCGTCAACTTCAAATGTCCATACATGAAATTAATTACATCTATGACTTATACAACACCCAATTGGATGATTTTAATTAAAAATAGTTAAATTTCACATTTAAATACAATTAAGAACATTAGATCAAAGTAATTTACCGTTCTGAACCAAAACCGAGATTTAACGCACCAATGACCGGATAAACTACCCCAGTTAAACACTAAAGCAATCAACTAACCCTCCCAAACCCCATTGTCCCTTTTCCAGCCATGAGCTCTTCGGGGTCCCACCGAAGACTCATTTTTCCTTCCTTCTAATTCTTTATTCCACCATCCATGCTCCCACTTACAAGATTGGTCCATAAAAGTCTTCATATCTCTCATCTCCATCATTCAATATTTCTTTTCTCCACTCAAACACTGCACCCTCTCCCTCCCTTCACCTTGAACGACACACACACTAAACACACACTTATTTCCTTCATTTGATCAAGCTCCATTCAAGAGTTCAACCATCCAAGTGCCTTCAAGAAAGATCAAGATGTGTAGCAAGATTTTTGGACTTGGAACTTCCCTCTAACTCCTTTCTTCTATCCTACTTGTTGTGAGTCTTCTATATATCTCCATCTCCTTAATTTTACTAGCATTACAAGTATTTTTCTTGTAGAAAACTCCATCCAAAAGAAAACTAGTAAAAATATGATTTACGTATTTTTAACAAAAGGTTTCTCTAAGAATTCGAGTTCATGCTTTATGAACATACATGAGCTTTTAAACAAGAACTAAAACTTGGTACACACATGTTTTTATTAAAAAAGTTAGTCTAAAGAAAGCTTGTTGGTGATAATCTTAAGTAAAAAGTTAGATCTACAAGTACAAAAACTCTAATTCTTGAATCTTGGACAAACATGGGACATGGATATAAAACTTAAGAAACAGAGTATATTCTTGGACAAATCTTGACATGGGACATGTAAATGTACTAGATACAACCTAAACATCAATAAAAAACTTGATCAAGTGGTAAAACAAGTACACACTAAATGAAAATATGTTAAAAGGTAAAGTCTTGAACTGGACAGTAGCTAGCAGAATACTTTGGCTGTGTTTACAGGGTCATAACTCAGTCAATATACACCCAAAATTGACGTATTTTTGGTATAAATCTAAGTATGAAGAGTCAAGAATCCAACCCAATTGGTTTCACAAAATTTTGTTGAGTTTTGATGCCCCAAAATGGTCCTACGAGAAAAGCTATCAAGGCTGTCTTTTCGGCAAAATTTTTGTGTCACTTTTGAGGGTCATAACTTGGTCATAACAAATCCAAATAAGTTGATTCTACTTTCTAAAGTTAGAATTTTAAGTATCGAGAAAAAGTTGTAGGGTCTTGAGTCATAAAATGGGTCTACGGCAGTCAATTAAAAGGAATCCCACAAGACACTCCAGAACCGAACATTATTGCCCTCTCCTGTCCAAATAAATATTTAAACATGTCATAAATTGTCGATTAATACATCTCTGTAACTCGAAGACATAGAGGTAGTTTGGTATAAAATTTCATGACTAAATGAATTCATTTGGTTAATCAAAAAGATAATGCACAGACGACGTAAAATTCTGAAAATTCCGACAAACTAGGGATGCTTTGATAATACGGTTTAAGAAAATTACCTATCAAAACCCTAACACGAGATACATATAACAACTTATGGACACATATTTATACATATAACATCAATAGTATATATATTTTATGATTAAACATGTATACGTATCATGAAACTCAAAGACAAGTCACCAACGGTTCGTCGGGTCACATTTTCTAAACATGACACTTACGTTTTTTAGTCATTGGATGGACTTTGTACATGACCAACTTGTATGTTAACACTAAATAGTAAGTTCATAAGATAACCGCCACTGTTTAGGTCATGGTTAGGACGGTCTTGCATCCACTTGGACTATTTGCTAGAATATTCATACCGATAGCTCACAAGGTGAGTTCACTGCCCCCTTTTTACTTTTAAATGTTTTAGAAACATCGGAGGAGAAACATACTTGCTTAACACGTTTGGAAAACATGAAACATTATCGTTTGATACAATGGAAAACATCATTGTTCGATACATTTGAGAACACCATTACGTGATAAATTTGAGAAAACATTAAACATATTTGCTTTGTACGTAGAAACAAGGAATCATGACCGACCATTTATGTTTACATGAGACAATCGTGGAAGAGCTCGTAAAGTCCCCTACGTGAACAGTTTATTAACCATTAACTCGCATAGCCGGGATATTGGGAATGGTACTATTGGGACTGACACTCCCAGTCATGGTTAGTCGTGCTAACCAAGGGTCCGTATGGTCGGATGACTGCATATTGTCTTAACTCTTGAGCCCATGGGGAATGGCCAAGGGGTGAAACACCTGTGTTTGGTTTGGTTTACACTCATGTAAAATAAACTTCGTATGCCTAGCTAGCTATGATGGGTCAACTTGATAGGTCAAACTTGATAAGATTAATTGGTTTCGTTTAACGTATACTTGAAAATGTTTTTGTGCACGGGAAAACTTGAATACTTGAAACTTGGATACTTGAAACTTGAATACTTGAAACTTGAGATCATTTTTATGCAAATTGGTTTTGCCAATCGTTTACATATGAATGGTTTTTCCATTCATTCATGTGCAAATGTTTTAGTCAATGTTTTCAAGAAAAACTGGTTCATATTATGGTCGTATACGAATTTTAAATGTTTTCGTTGAAAAGCGTTCCATATTAAGGCCACATGCACTTTATCAATGTTTTCAAGGAAAACTACTTTACACTGAGACAATTAAACATGTGAACTCGCCAACCTTTGTGTTGACACATTTAAGTATGTTTTTCAGGTAATTCATAGCCATGGCATGGTTGGAATAGGTTAACCCTTCGGATCAAAACCCTAGAAGCCGAAGAAGCATCATTGTCAAACCTCGAGTCGGTGTTGACCTATATGGTTCTAGGACAATGTACCAGTTTAATTTGGTATTTGTAATGATGTTCAATATTTTAGAAGTCTTAAATTAGCTTCCGCTATTGTGTAATGTTACCAATCGTTGCAACATTAATTTATTTATTTATTAAGTAAATGAATTTGGGGGTGTGACAATTTATGTCTGTTCTGAGCACGTTTCATAAAAGCCTTAATCTGATCAAACTTTTCTAAAGTGGCTTCAACAACTTCTAGCCTTCCCAATTCCTTTTGTCCAATCTCACCCCACATACCGAAGTCCTACATCTCATGCTATAAAGCATCTCGTAAGGCGGATTGCCTATACTTCTGCGATAACTTTTGTTACCAATGTCAATTATATACTCACGGAGCATGTTCTCCAGGGTCTGAATGGTCCTTTCTTACTGTCCAACCATTTGAGGATGATATGCTATGCTCATATTTAACCTTGTCCCCATGGACTCATTAAACCTCTTCCAAAACCTTGACATGAATCGTGTATCCCTGTCCGATACAATCATCACCGGTACTCCATTTTGTGCTACGATATCTTTGATGAACACATCAACCAACCTTTCTAATGTAAAGGTCTCACGAATAGGCAAAAAAATGAGCACTCTTCGTTGGACGATCCACGATTACCGAGATGGTGTCGTAACCTTTAGTTGTACGGGGTAGCTTAGTTATGAAATCCATTGTAATGTGTTCGCATTTCCATTTAGGTATATCTAAAGGTTAGATTTTACCATAAGGCTTCTGATGTTCAACTTTCACTTGCAAACAAGTCAGACACTTGCGCATATATTGTGTTACATCATACTTCATACCCGGCTTCAAGGATTTTGGCCCTAAGCTCACCGCATCGGGGTGTCCACATCCGACCGCACCTAATTTTGACACCATAGGAGTTGTCCTGCTAAAGATTTAGTTGGCCTACTATTCTTTCTTTCTTCATGTTTTACTCCTTTAGTGCTTCTAATTGAGCCTTCTCGATTTATGACATGAAATCTGGGGTCACTACGAGCTTGTAAGATTTTACTCGTATAGAATTCGGTCTTTCCTTTCTACTCAATGCGTCAGCGACCACCTTAGCCTTTCCTAGTTGATATAAAATCTCATAATGATAATCTTTAATCAGTTACAACTATAGCCTTTTCTCATATTCAAATCCTTTTACTCAAAGAAATACTTCTTGTGATCGGAGTAGATGGTGCATCTAACGCTGTAGAGGTAAACTCTTCAGATCTTTAATGCAAAAACGACTGCTGCGAGTTCCAAATCATGATATGGATAATTAACATCGGGGGTTTCAGTTGATGTGAATTGTAAGCTATGACTTTACCCCATTGCATAAGTACACAACCCAGTCCTTGATACAAGGGATCTAAATAAACTACCAAGTCTTCATTATCTCCAGGAAAGGTTAAGATTCGAGCTTAAGTCAGCCTCCTTTTCAACTCTTCAAATGCATTCTCTTGAGCTAAACCCCAATCATAATTTACTTCCTTTATGGTTAACTTTTTCAAAGGCGGAGCTATTCTCGAGAAATCCAGAATGAATCTTCAGTAATAGCCTGTCAATCCAAGAAACTTCGAATCTCAGCAGGATTCCATAACTGCTTCTATCTTAGCAGGATCTATAATGATTCTGCTTGGGTTGACAACATGACCTAGGAATTGAATTTACCTAATCCAAAATGCACATTTGGAGAACTTTGCACACAATTTCTCTTTCCTCAACGTCTCTAACACTTGTCTGAGATGACAGACGCGATCACCTTCACTCTTTGAGTAGACCAATATATCGTATATAAACGCTATAACGGATCGGTCCAACATTAGACGACATACTCGATTCTCCAATCCATAAATTCTGCAGAGGAGTTTGTCAATCTGAAGGACATCACTAGGACTTCATAGTGTCCGTAACTCATACAAAAAACTGTTTTTTGTACATCTTCTTCTCTGGCTTTTAGCTGGTGATAACTCAACCTAAGATCGATCTTTGAGAACCAACTTGCTCCTAAAAACTGGCCAAATAGGTCATCAATCCTTGGCAATGGGTATTTGTTCTTTACAATGAGGTTGTTTAACTCTCTGTAGTCAATACACATTCACGTACTACTGTCTTTCTTCTTTACGAACATAACCGGAGCACCCCAAGGTGGAATGCTCGATATGATGAAACCTTTATCTAGGAGGTCTTGAAGTTGGGTCATTAACTCTTTTCTCTCTTATGCAGCGAAACAGTAAAATGCTTTAGATACGGGCTGAGCTTTGTGCAATAAGTTAATACGGAATTATATCTCTCTATTGGGTGGCACTCCAGGCAAGTCCTCGGGAACACCTCTGCAATGTCCACACCATGGGTAAATCTTTCATTTCTTTCGTTCCAGCTTTAACATCAATAACATACGCCAAGTAGGCTCCACGTGCTCACTTCTTGAACTTCTCAACCTTGATCATGGAATTAATCAGCGGCACTATACATACTTTGTCATAATATATTGTTACAAGACTATTGTTAGGTGCTTTGAGATGAATCATCTTCTTGTTACATATAATTCTCGCTTCATTTCCGGCTAGCCAATATATTCCCAACACTACATCAAACCCTCCTAAGGCCATTAGAAATAGTCTAACAGGAAATTTATAACCCTCCGGTTCTATCAAGCAATCATCTAGGGCCTTTATCACTCTTGTGACTTATCAACAACAGTTTCTACATCAAATCCATTTTCTATCCTTCTAATCGAACAATTTAGCAAAGAACAAAATGCAGTAGCTACAAAACTTCTACTCGCACCATAATCAAATATAACTAAAGCATGCACATTATTGATCAGAGATATACCTAACAAGACATCAACTTTCCCTTGTGCTTCCTTCTAGGTAAGAGTGTAGGCTCTTGTCCTAGCCCTAGGTCTTTCCACTTCTTTCTTTTCTCCAGCCATCTCATTTCTCGCCCCGCCTTGTCTTCTTACAATCCCTGGCTTGGTGCCAAATTCCCCCACAGTTGAAAATTTTTAAGGTACATGGCAATCATGAGAATAGTGCCCAGACTTCCCACACCTGTAGCACAGGTTTGATCCCACTCTACACTCCCTTGCGTTCTTCCTTCCACATTTCCCCGCACAAACCATAGTCCTCCACCCTTGCTCTTTTCTCCTTGGGTCCAAAATTATCCCTTCCTTGTCTCTTAAAAGAACTTATCCATTTCTTCTTGGGTTCCTTAGGACTCAGGTCCTCAAAAGAAACACCATCATAGAGTATCCCACTTAACTCCACCACTGACTCGAAAGCCCTTGGTGAACTAGCTTTCATAAAGGTGTGAACCTTTTGAGGCAACCCAAGGATGTATCATTTCATCCAACAATCTTCAGTACTCACTAGATGAGGAACTAGTCTAGCCATTGCATTAAACTTGGAGGTGTACTACCGGTGAGTCATGCTACTAGCCTTTAACCCAAGAAATTCTCTTTCCACCAGGTTTATCTCGTTTTAGGGACATATGTTCTCGATTACCAGTCCCTTCAGATTTTCCCACTTCATTCGATTGATTTCATAGTTACCCTTTTCTTGCTTGATAGTCTCCCACCTGTGTAAGGCCTCGTCCCTGAATAAGTGTGCAACAAATTTAACAGCTTGATCCTCACGACACTTGCTCAGAAGGAAGTACAGGACTTATAGGAGCAACCATGAGTATGTTCCTCATCACCCTCCTCAATAATGAACTCCCTAGTGTTATCATTTCCACCTTCTTCGCCTCCATTTGTCTTTAGGGCATCAGTCAGGATTGCGGGCAGGGAGTGTTGCAGTACTTAAGCAATTTTACGGTCTATAGCCTCCCAGGCCTCAGGTTCTAGTTGGGGTTGCTCTTAATGATTCTCTACCGACCTAGTTATGATGGTCTCATTCACACTATTGTCAAACCTAATTTGAATACTTTCTTCCTCAACTTGCCTTTGGTTAACAGGCAGCCTACCTCGGCATACAGTGCGACCACCCGTTCACCACCACCTTTTCTACCAGCCATAATCTAGGTTCCTGAGAGTTAGGCGGAACACTAATGTTGTCATGTAAGGTAATAATCTAGAACACCACGAGTAAGGTAAATTGTTATAATTACAGTAACCGATTTTTTATTAATAATTTAGTTTAATTTTCATGTTCTAAACATTCCCTATCAGGAGTAACACCACCCTCCAGGTATCTAGGTCTCTACACTATGAACTAAGGTACTAACTTTCTATGTTCTACTTTAGCTAAACTCTCATGGCATCTGGCTACCCGTACTGACATCCTTAACTTGGTCCCATTCTAAGTTTAAGCTTAGACATCAGGGAATGTCCGAATCTCTACAACTATGGCTCTAATACAGTAACACCAGTCTAGAAATGGTCCAGATTTGTCAAGTAATAAACTCTAGGGACTAATTGTGTAATTATTCCAAAGTTAAAGGACTAAAAAGACAAAGAATCAAGATACAGAGGTAGTGACGGACTATAACCCACCATAATGGTCCATTATGACCTGATCAAGGAAACCCATCGGAGGTTGCCGCGTGTCCTGGTGACTCATGATGATGAGTTGACGCGTGTAACCCTATAACGGACTGACACCCCCGGTAATGGTCCGTCACGATGAAAGTCACTTAGAGGCTGACACATGGATGATGACTCGTAAACCCTAAAGCGGTGACCGACCGTCACAAGCCATAACGGTCCGCCACAAGGAAGCGATGACCTCTCATAACGGTCTGTCACGACCATGAACTTTGCATATACATTGAATTCAGCCCCCGAGCCTTTCTACACCATCACCAATGACTTCTTACCTTCTGATACAAAATCCCACTTCTGATTAAACACACCGCACTTCGAAGAAATACGTGGTACTCGCTTAAATGCCGCACTCTTTATGAGAAGTTGCGAAGAACATACCAACGCTTAAGAACTGACGTAAGGTGATAGAGCTCTAGTACCACATCCTAGAAAGCTACCAAACCTAGCCGTTACTCTCTTCATTCAGGTGATTACGTTTATGTGCTTTCAAAACTTTGAAACCGTTTACTTTTGTTAAAATGGCCAAGCAGACATTAAATACTTTAATGGGTGTAGCGCTTGCTACTAAATTGGCATTCGGGTCATAAGTATACGTAAAAATTGATCTTGGGATACACACTTTATGGATTAATTTTCAATAAGTGGGCTGGCACCGAATCTGTATATGATGTAAGACGAAGGGGTATCCCACACAATGAGTAAGCTTGGGGTAGTGGCCCAAACTGTCACATTATAGAGGGGAGATGCCAGTGTATACACCAGCATTCGCGCTGACGTTTGATTTTCAAATGTTTCAGGTAATCAATAAATTGTATTTAGAGACTTGTCTTGAGGGACAATCTCCTGTATAATGTAAATATGTTTTTGACAGGGTTATGTGCTGAAGGAAGTCAACTCTATAAGCACAGGAGATAGCCCTACAGTTATATTTACAAGGATAGGTGCCAAAAGGATATAGTTCCTAGGCATATATACCTATCTTGTGGCTCTATAATATCTGCGGGTCTATAATATCTGCGGGTCACAGGAGATTTATGTAGTGGTTTTTGAAACCATGTTTTGTAAACAATTGGGTATTTAAATCCCTGCTCTATAAAATAATATTTTATTCCAAAGAAATTGGAATTGTTTAATATCAACCCTCGGGTTGAGGATTTATGAAAAGATCGACCCAAATCATTTTCTGCTGCAAAATACTCTTATCTATCCGAAAGGATAAGAATAAAAAAATTGATTGGAGGTGTCAATATGGTCAAACGCCCAAAGCGTTCTGAAACTGGAGTGTGACAGGTTGGTATCAGAGCCCAAGGTTTTAACGAATTAGATACTTAAGCTAGTATCTAAGCTTCAACCTTTATAATACCTCAGGTTTTAGTTAGATACGTGCTGTATTATCTAAGGTTTAATCAGATTGAGGAATAATGCATACTAAGTAAAAGTAGGTAGATACTAATACTTTAAAATTGGCAGGATGTCAGGTAATAATATTTATTATGACACAAATCATCCTATAAAACAGGAACCACCTGAGTATCCAGTTTATGGATGTCAGATTATGCATATCCCAATCCTTTATGACGATGAACTTTTTTCTATTACCTTGGATTCTCCTATTCCGGGGCATCAAACTCAAGTATACAAATCAGAGAATTCAGGGCTGGCGGCAGATTCCAATTTTAATAATTGGCGGTTTGATAAACCACCATCCCCACCGGTAACTAATTAGGCTGGACATAGTAGGGCCAGGAAGCCAAGGATGAGAGTGGGAATGCCCACGAAAACTGTTTCTATTCCTTCTACAGAGGAAATGAAAGGAATTTATTGAAATATACCGATGGAAGAGGATTCTGAGGAAGAATCCTAGTCTTATGTTCCAGCTTCTGAGAATCTGGAAGACTATACCTTTTTTCAGCCCTGAATCTCCAATAGTCTAAGATCCTTATGTTGCTCCAAATCCCATGAATTTTGATCCTTTTAATGAATATTTCAATATTCCTCCTTCTTATCAGAACGCTTACAATGACATTGTGGTGGGAATTCGAGAACCACAACCATAGTTTGGTTACCCTCATAGTCTTGACCGTTCTTTGCGAGAAACGGACGAGGTCAAGAAGGGATGATTTAAGGATAAGGAGAAGAGGAAATCTTTTAGAGCACAAGTTTGGGAATACGGAGATGAAATGAAGAAACTCGAGGAGGAACTTATGAAGGACTAATTATAATATTTTATATTAAGATTCTTTCAGAATATATATTTTGTACTTGTAGTTTCTATTTTAATGAAAATTTTGTTTTGTGCTATTCCCTACCAGAATGCCAGGAAAAGGTAAATGACCTAGTTTCATCTGTATACACGCACCACCTAATTATGAGGAACAAATAACAAATGAAACAGGTTATGAACCCGGAGTGGATACTGAGAGTTCTACTTTTAGAAGTCTAGAAGAATTAGAATCTATCCATAATCCGTATATTCCTTCTACAAGTATCCATTCTACTCCTACGGCGGGGATCATAATGTCTCTAATTCCTTATAATATTTACGAAGGACTTCCCGAAATTCCATATGAAAATCCGTATAGCCTTGTAGGAGACGAAAGAGCATATTCTAATTTGCCTTATGTCGCATACCAAGAACCTCTGAATGCACCTGCCCCATGTGTAACTAAGGAAACACTTGGAATTGAACGGGTGAGATCCCTGTTAAATTGTAACAAGGCAGCCTACTGTTGGTTCTCATCATTGTGTATTCTCTTTAAAATACTCGTTTTATTATTCAAACATACAGCGGAAATCTTTCTAAAAATAATAAGCGTCTTTGTTACACATTATCATTATTAACTTTACCTCAGGAATGCTTACACACCAATCCGAGTAGCACCACTCCCAAGCCAAGATATGTCGACCACGAAGCTCTCCTGCAAAATAATCTAACGTAAACACAAAGTCAGCTACGCTGAGTGAGTTTTATAGTTTAATTTAAATAAAAACCACTGCTTCACGGGTATTAGTTATCTCCACTCAGAACATCTCGGTACTTACAAAATAGTTTTATGATTTATTTTCGTATAGGTAACCCCTGTTATCCTATGATATCCCAAAAAAGTTCACCACCCAAGACCGTTCCCAATTATTTTAACCCAGTAAGTCTCACCGACATGGATCGAGCTTACTACACTACTAACTCGTATTCTACTACACATACTAACCCGAAACGCGGCTATCACAACCAACCTCTAGACATCGACTTAACCAGTGATGTGTCATCATTTATACATGTTTTTCATGCATAATAATCCCATATTATGGTACTAATTGAATAATAACCTTGCAATTGATACTTAAAACGTTTATATTTTATAATTGCATGTTATTCGGTGTTCTAAAGATAAACAAAGATAAACCTATCAAAAGCACCAAGAAACTAAGCTTCTAGAAGGATCATTCCCGAGCTTTGACCCCCAAGAAGTCAACAGATGTCAATAAAAGTCAACCAGCAGCTAAAAGACAAAAGTGGGCAACAGGGAGGGGATGCACGGCCGTGCATCCCAATGCACGGGCTTGCATAAGCCCACCTTGCTCCCTACAGCTCCAAGTACACTGCCACTCACACCCTATGATTCCCTAGGTGTTTGCACGACCGTACATTCCAATGCAGGGCCGTGCATTGCTCATTCTGAGGCCTATAAATAGGAGGCTTTGGTTCTTCATTCCACACACCTCAAAAACGATCAATACACTATCCAGGGAGAGAGAACTTCATAGTTAGAGTAGAGAGTAGATAGTAGAGAGGCTCCTCCTCTTTGTCCGCAATAGGGGAGCCTACGAAACTTAGCATTACGCTAGTTTGTATGGCCATTCGTGGCTAAAATTCTTTGTATTGCTAGGGTGAAGATGAAGTTTGGTGTATGTTAATGTTTAACATATTAATCTAGTCGTATGTTTGTCTTTAATTATTCGCTCTTAAAACCACTTTCTAGGTGGGCTTTTTATTATTATCTAAATCTGTATTTACACTTGTGAGTGTTCTTAATTTTAAAGCGTAAGACCGTAAAACCTTTTTAATCAAACTTCTCTCAATGCTTGTAAGTCTTTATACAAGTGGATCTTGATAAGCCAAGGCTTGATTAATATTAATAAGGTCGTACGTCTTTATACAAACTTGTTATGTGACCAAGAATTAGTGAATTCACGTTGGGAACGATACGTCTTTATACATGGTCCCATTGTTGCACCGCCTCCCTGTGAGCAAAGTCTATCACCTTTTTAATAATAATAATTAAGCATTTAAGTTCGATGTCCTAAACCAATTTGGAGATAGCATTCAAAAAGTTGAAGGTAACGTTGTCCCTAGGTAGGAATCATTACCATTTTATTATTAAAGATGATAATTCGTGAATCAAATATTGTGAGAATGAGGCTCTAGCGGTGTACCGTTCACATGTTTGTAGTAGTCATACTACCAGATTAGTCAAGTTATCATTATCATATATCAAGCGGATTCGAAGCCCACATCAATACTCTTCGTAACCTGATCATTTCTGAGATATTTACTATTCTGTATTTACATTCCTATTACACACATCACGCACGTTTTTACTTTTCTGTTATTTACTTTACCGTCATTTACTTTTCTGTCATTTATTTTTCTATTGCACAAGCACACAAAACGCACTCACTAATTAAACCGGCTAAAAGATAACAAAAGTTGAGTATCGGAACTCGACCGTGTCCATTGGTTCGATACCTGGTTCTTACCTGAACTATATTATGTTGCGATATATACACTTGCCTATTGTGTGTGTATAGTTATATATATTTTTTTCATATATAAAGCACACGTGCACATTTCTAAAACAAATATATATTTATCATTTTATAAATTTAAAACCTGATCTTGTGAAACCATTTCTAAAACAATTATATATTTATGTATATATTTTCAAATATCAAGCACACGTGCACATCAAGTTTTTGGCGCCGTTGCCGGGGACGCGATGATTTTAATAAAAAAATCGAGTTAACGGATTAGCCTTTTCATTTTCCATCTGTTTTTCTGTTACCTATTGTTGCAGGTAGTGTATGATCCATAGCTCCACTACTGGTTTATATCAACCTTTAGCAGAGCCCGAAATATTCTTTCACCGCCAAATACGAGAAAACCGTGCTAGAAAAATGGCCGTAGAAAATCGCATTATTTTCGACTTTGCAAGACCGTCACTAGAGGCTTTGGGGAATAGCATCACAAGGCCAACGGTTGACGCTAACAATTTTGTGATCAAATCGCATGTCATTCACATGATCCAATCATCATGCACTTTCCGTGGAATACCCGACGAAGATCCACTTGCACACATTGCAAATTTCCTTGAAATTTGTGACACTTTCAAACTGAACGGAGCTTCGAATGACGTAATTCACCTCCGAATGTTTCCCTTTTCCTTATGGGAATGAGCAAAGGCATGGATAAACTCCCTAACTACCGGGTAAATCACTACATGGGATGATCTTGCTCATAAATTCCTGTCGAACTACTTACCGCTAGCAAAAACTGCTAAATTGAGGAATGAAATTACCACTTTCACCCAGGAAAATGGTGAATCACTATATGAGGCATGGGAACATTTTAAGGACACGCTGAGGATATATCATCATTTTACAATGGGTTGCACAATCAAGCTCGTCAGACACTCGACGCTACTGCAGGTGTTATTTTTGGAAACAAAAGGCCACAAGAAGCTTACAACCTAATTGAGGAAATAGCTATGAACAACTATCAATGGTACAATCCAAGGAGTAACAGAGTTCATTCTGTTGATACTGTCACTTCAATTTATGCTCAAGTAGACGCCCTCACCACTCGACTTAATCAACTTAGAAAGGGCAAAACAATCGTTGAGACTATTGAAGAAGTAAAAAAGCATCACTGTTGATGCTGACCAGTTTGACTTTATCGGAACAAATCGCCTGCAGAACAACCCCTACAGCAATCAAGGACCATCTGGCTTCGGACAACAACAACAATATCAACAAAGACAATCTCAAAACTATCAGCCTCGTCAAAAATTTCAAGGAACTAACAAGCAAAGTAATGGGTTGAGCTTGGAGGATGCCCTTCTAGCGAATTCCCATCCCAAAAAATACGAGGAAAAGTTTAGTCTTCACGAAGCTGAGTTAAGACACAGAAAGCAACTCTTCAGTCCATTGAGATACAACTAGGGCAGATTACAAAACTTCTCTCTGAAAGGCAACTAGGTAGTCTTCCAAGCAACACTAAACCTAATCCAAAAGCAAATGTAAGTGGTATCACTCTCAGAAATAGAAAGGTTTATCCAGAACCGCCATTACCAGAAGAAGAAGTTCAAACACCAAGGAGGGAAATATTCACTAGAGTACCACTTTGTCCGCCTGTCACAGAATCAACCGTTCAAGAATCACCACCAAAGGTAATTCCATAGCCTGCTCCAGTGGACACTCCTCCAAACGTTCCAACAAAGGGAGTTCTCAAATCTCACATACCATACCCAGGAAAGCTAGTAAAGAAAAGGACTGATGAACAATATGAGAAATTCATCAAGCTTTTAAGCCAAATTCATGTCAACCTTCATTTCCTGGATATCATACAACAAATTCCTAAGTACGGACATTTTCTGAAAGACTTCCTCACTAACCAAAGAAACATGGATGAAGCAGTTAAAAAGACTAATTAATGTGTCACTCTCATTGTAAGATGTCTTCCAAAGAAACTTTCAGATCCCGGAAAGTTTTCTTTATCATGTTTTATCGGACCACTGCCGATAACTTTCGTGCTCGCTGATCTCGGAGCAAGTGTGAACGTAATGCCATATAACATGTTTCAGAAACTAAAAATTGGGAATCCCCGACCAATCAATACTACTATCAAACTTACGGATGGTACTGTTAAATCACCTATAAGAGTCACTGAGAACTTACTAGTGAAAGTAGGCAGTTGTCATTGACATGAATGAAGGAATTTTGATACTTCATGTTGGAAAACAATCAGTAACTTACAACGTCGGAGGAAATGAATGCTTATCAAATGATCCCTTTGAAATTGCTCAATTCATCGATACCTATCTAGACTACCAATTGAAGAAAGCTAAAGAATTCAACAAAGGAAAGAAACCAGACCTTGGCAAAGATCTTGACAACACAAACTCGATTGATAATTATTGGGACAAGCTACAAAAGTTGAAATACTTGAATGAAGGGACGGGAGACACGAAGGAAGTCAATAGCCCCCACCAGAAGAAAGACTGATGAAGTACGTACGGGTATGGCCAATGACCCTTAAATAAATATGGCGCTTCCGGGAGGCAACCCGATGATCATGAATAAATTGAGAAGTTGGTGCATACGACAGAAATCATGGACCTCTGGTTTGGTTTTCCATGTTTAAATTTCTCATACTTCAGCCCCCAAGTATGCCTTCTCGATACTAGGACTTTAGTAGCTTAACTACTAAAGTCTCGTTTTTGTTTTTATGTTTTATTTGTGTGTCAAATAGCATAGCATCACCAGGTAGTTTCTCTATTTTTTTGAGGAGTTACACTCCACTTCTACAAGCTGGGACATCTGAAAATACATCAAATTTCTGAGAAATTCGATGAAGTTCTTGAAGCGAAGTGTTGACAACAACAAGAAGTTTGGCCATAGGTTATACACCGAATTGACCGGGGGAGTACTAGTTTCTTTTCTCTTAAAACTTCATGCATTTAAATTACTGCATAGCATTTCAATACATGCATTTGTACATTGAGAGCAATGCACAGTTTTAAGTATGGGGTGGGGAATTAGAGATTCAGGACAAACTTGTAACCTCAAAGCAGTAAAACTAAACTCGTGATTTTCTACTCATTTGACTAAAACCTTACTAAAAACCTACTTTTCTTAAAAAAATTTCAAACCCTAAACTTTAAATCTCTTTGAGTTCGCGCTTAGTTCAATAAAATGAAGACATGGCAAGTAGAAACAAATGGATATTATACACAACAAATCACTAAACCTTATCCCATCTGTTTCCATATGAGAATAATCTGAGCCTTGTCACGAGCATTATTATCATTATTTTTCGCAAGCTCTTTCGTATGGTATATTAAGTGTTTCTCGATTGAATTTTATGCATAATTAGAACTTGTGTGACTCATACATATCAAGTTCATGAACTAGTAGATGTATGAAAATGATTGAGGCACCTAGGACTTTATTACCCTTTATATACTTTCCTTAAATCCAAAATCCTAAAAATAATATCCGCCTAGATAACCCTCTTAGCCTTAGCCTTTTCTTTTCTACTACCCATATTTATCACCAAACCAGCTTTTCGTAAACACCGATTATTGGCTAACTGTCTTTGAGATGGAAAAATTGGACTATCTTATGTCGTTATTTCATGTTTACAACCACTTAGGCAATTTGGAAAATATATGTTTCACTCAAAAGAATTGGAATATAAAATAAGAAAGTTGATGTATTAGGAGGAAACAGCCGAACGATCTACAAGGAAGATATGGAGAAATTATTTCAAGAAAATTGAGGAAAATAATTATTGAAAAAATTAATCTTGATAATATGTTTAATATATATATATATATATAGAAGTTGGTCTTTTACCGTTTAGACCTTAAAGAGCTGGACATGCATTCTTTCGATATCAATTTACTTTCTTGTATTCATTTTGCAAAACCTAAATTGCCGCATGAACTCGGAGAAAAAGTTTTTGAAGCAACAAATGATGTAAGAAAATGGTGGCAGAAGCAAGAACAACTACCACCATTCTGCGGCTTGTCAAAAAGCGTCGCCAAAAGAAGAGCCAAAATATATGGCAAATGTGTGAAGTGTGACAACTGGAACCATGATGGAAAATGCAGAAAGAATCAAACTTACTCCTAACATGAGTATGCATATTTGATCAAAGTAGGTGCTATTAGGTTACATGCTGAAAAAACCATACAAAAAGGCAGTAATGTGTACTACATAGTGAGTGAAGAGTTGGACATGATAAGAAGTATCGGTCTTGGCAATCTGACCATAAACGAGCCCTCAAATTAGTTATACCCTCGTTATCTGAGTACTATAGAGGGATCCGTTAGTATTTTTCATTTTAAGTCATGAAGCCGTAGCTATGTGTTCAACGTTAGCTACAGCCCTTGAAGCCCTTTTAAATCCCTAAAACCCAAAAAGATTTTCATTTTCACCCTTTATTTTTCTTTTAACCACATTACAACCCTTTTAAATTCCTCTTGATTCATGCATACTACTTAGTTAATTGGTGGAGACTTAATTTGCATACCAGCTTATGACCATTGCCTAATTCGATTCGAACTTAACTGTTCCACTTAACTTACATTATCCATACATATATAACCATAGAGGTGAGTGAACATTGTGAGAAGTGAAGGTTTATGCATAATTGAAGTTCTAGTAGGCTTGTAAAGGATTTCATCACCCTAAAATAGAAAAACCTGAAAATAAAATAAGCGACTCATGAGTTATCCTGGAGTTTCCAACTACTTGGAGCTCCATTACCTTTTATAAAGTTTTTAGTTATGGGTCTGATCATGCATGAGTTTGCTTGAGGACAAGCAAAGTTTAAGTGTGGGGCGTTATCATGTGCCATCATTTATACATGTTTTGCATGCATAATAATCACCATATTTAAATAATTTGATAATCTTTTTTTTAAAGAAGAAAGAAATAAGGGCACTCGTTCTCCAATTTCTGCATGTTTTGCATGCATAATAATCGCCTTATTTAGATTTGGGCATTCTGTCTTATACATGTTTTGCATGCATAATAATCACCATATTTAAATAATTTGATAATCTTTTTTTTTAGAGGATGGTTAGAACCCGTGAGGAGACAAAGAAGAAAGAAAGCACCTCAACAAACAAAAACGAGTTTAAATAATTTGATAATCTTTTTTTTAAAAGACACTCGTTCTCCAATTTCATAATGCAAGATTTGTAAGAAGAAGCATTTTGGAAGATGCGGTTTTCGACCCTACTGTAACTACTGCAAAAAACAGGGTCATACTATTGAAAACTGTTCAAAAGATAAACCTTTACTTGCTTCGGCTATGGAGAGCCAGGGAATATTAAAATAGAATGCCCAAAGCTAAATAATGCAGGAGGATCAGGAACAAATCCTGCCGAAGGCGTAAAAAAGAAGGCAAGGGCATTTGTTCTTAACACTCGGGAATCAGCAAAGATACCAGACGATATCATGGGTATGTTTCTTGTCAACAATATTTATGTTAGGGTTTAATTTGATTCTAGTGCAAACCAAATCTTCATAGATAATAAGTTATGTGAGCTATGAGATAAACTCTTAGCTAAATTAGACTTATCTTACGAGGTCGAAACCGTAAACGAAGATTTAATCAAAATCTCAAATTCTCTAAACGACTGTGACATTGTTCTATCCGGACATGTCTTACCAGTACAATTGTTGCCTATGGCGTTGGCTGGTTTTGATATGTTCTTGGGTATGGATTGGTTTTCAACCAATCAAGCCCAAATATTATATGATAAGAAAGTAATCAAACTTCGTGTGCCTTCAAGTGAAATAATAACAATCACTAGAGATAAATTATCCAATTCCGTTGGAATAGTTTCCTTACTAAAGCCCAAGAAATATCTTAACAGCGGCTGCTTAGCATACCTTGTATCGGTACAACTAAAAAGAAAGAAAGAAGACTAGAAGACGTTCCGGTTGTAGCCGAGTATACAGAAGTATTTCCCGATGAATTACCTGGATTGCCGCCAAACTGAGAGGTAGAATTTAAAATCAATCTAGTACCAAGAACGGAATTAAAGAAACAACTGCAGGAACTATTGGAGAAAGGCTTTATAAGACCAAGTTCTTCCCCTTGGGGAGCTCAAGTCTTGTTTGTCAAAAAGAAGGACGGTTCAATGCGTATGTGCATTGATTACGGTGAGCTAAACAAGGTCACTATAAAGAATCGATATCCACTTCCACGTATCGATGATTTGTAGGTCCCCGGGTGTCTCGGATCGTTACGTGTGGGTGTGTGACTAGTCGGACCGGGTGCGGAATGCCCACGACTAGGTGGAGAATTAAACAACACAAAGTAAACCGACACAGAAATCACTTTAAAGTTCCTTCTATTATAAACTCGAACGGTTACAGAGAGAAAATACTGAGTGCAAATGTCTGCGTACTTATCTTCTGTCAACCTATTCTATTTATACAAGACCTGATCTCTGCGCACTTAACAAGTGCGCGGGGCAAATTGTTCATGCGTACTTAGCAAGTACGCAGAGTATTTTGCGTACTTGCTACTTAGAGAAAAATTACAACAGTGACATGCATTAGAAATTACAACTCGATAACTAATACATACAGACATTACAATATAAAGACAAAACATACATGACAAGTACAATAAACTAAGACACTATCCAGAGTGTTTGTCACACAAAAGTGCTTCAACAAACTCCCCCATTAATAACAGCTCTGGATTGTCTTCGGTCTTCACTGCTCCCTAGCTTTAGCTTCCATCTTCTTCTTGTAGTCAAGGCATAACTTGATCACCTTGTCGTATTTAGAAGCAAGGAACTTTATCCACTCATCGTACATGCAGTACTTGTCAGCTAGTGCCTCCAGATCTTTCATAGAGAAGTTTATGAAGCAAACTTCATCAAACACTCTGATCAGTTCCCTTGGCACTAAGCTTCCACTATCGGACCACACCTTTCCAATCACTACTGCCTCGCCAGTTTTAGGATCTACGTACCAGTACCATATGTTACCGAGGATATCCTGAGATAACTTGCTCAGGGGAATCTTGGTTTCATTTAGCACTGGCTTGTATACCAGTTTCTTTAAGCTTTTCTTAGTCACAGGATGTCTAGCATTCTAGTCCTTGACTCGCTTGGGCACTTGAGGCTTAAACGTTTCGAATTTCCCAGATCTTACCTCACACTGTAGAACCTGCCACAAACCCATCGCTACTCGTTATTTGAGTAACCCAGCAGCTCTCGGTTTACTAGGTTCATGAGGTCGTATCTTGGTAAGGAGTTGAAAGCTTCGCTGGTTGGTTTCAGGTATTAAACAACTTCCTATACTCATCGAACCTCATAGCTAAGATCATCCCTGTCGCTCCGTGTTTGTCTATGATTGAAGTCTTTTGTCATACCGGAGCCGGATCCTTTGATGAACTTTCAGGCATATGTTTGTCTTTCTTTGCCTCTGGATCCACAGGTGTAGGGTCGGCAGGGGAGGCTTCAGTCGACGCCTCAACAGTACTAGCAGGCTCGAATAAACATGTGTCAAGATAAGATTCAAAGGATGGAACTTCAAAGATCTCTCCATCTTCAAGCTCATACTATCCTTCCCCGTTGCCCTTGGGAACTTCTATCACCACATCATCATCTTCCTCATCCCAATTGTCACCAAAGTTGATCTCTCCTTCTTCAAGATTGAAGAGAGCCTCGATCTGTGCTTCTTTGGAATAGTCTGGCTCTAAGAATAAGATCGCATTATCTGACACGTCGTCAGATAGATCTTTCAAAACGTCAGCTACAGACTTTCCTTTATTTCCACCTGAAGCATCACCACCTTCCTGGTGAGTCGACTCCCCCTCAGCCATTGGAACAGCAAAAATGGGCACTATCGCCAAAGCTTGTTGCTCACTTCCACTAGGACCGACTTAAGGATCCTTGTCTTTGTCAACAACCTTTGTTAAATCAACCGGATGACAAGCCTCATCACAGGTATATTTTGATTCCTTTTCCTTCTCTTTCTAGTTCTCTCCCTGAGCAGCAAGCTTCTTGGTCAGTTCAGCTACTAACTTGACCATCATTTCATGTTCTTTCCGCTGCATGTCAAAACGTACCTCTAAGGACGTTCTGTGTCCCATAATCATATTATTCGTTTTGATTAATAGTTCATTCTAGGCCATCACATTTGCAAGTCTCTCTTCAGTCCCAGTCCTCTGGCTTCTTAGAATAGTAACTTCGTCCACCAACAAATTTATCTGAGCTTGTTGAGCCTCAGATTCTTCCCTTGATTTCTAAACTGTTTCAAGTAGACCAGCGACTTGTGTTTCCAAAGTGTTAATCCTGGCATCATTTGGATCAGGATTCCTGGACGTAGAGGCTTCATCATTGTGGAGGGGAGATGAAAAGATCGCATCAAAGTCAAAACCCTGGGAAAAGTCTCCAAAGTTGTAGGGTTGACTGATAGGTTCAATGGTGGTAGTGGGAATTGATGATCGGATGGTGGTTGTAGGAGTGGTGGAAGGAGTGATAGTGACTGACTCGGTAAGAATTGGAGCAGTCACCGTCACTTGGACAGATGTTACAGGGAGGGACACTATCACAGGAACCTCCTCCGTGATAGCAGTGATAGCCACATCAGGTGTAACCTGTGGCCTCCTCCGCTGTCGCCGGTACAGCTATTGTAAAGGTGGGGTAGAAGCGGAATCAGTACTCGCAGCCGATACATTTACTTGCGTCTGATCACTGACCTCTACCTCATGAAGGATAGCTTGTTGCGGCCTATCCCCCCGTTGCTTATTGATACTTTCTTTCCTACGTCTTTGTATAGCAGTGTCTGAATCAGAATCTGGTTCGTATTCACTGCTAATCGATTGTCGCTTTCTCTTAGAAGATGAATCGGGAAGGGTCACCTTCGTCAGTCTCCTTGGGTGTGCCTGGGATGGTGCATCCTCAGAATCAGATGAATCGGACTCAGTCGATTCTGAGTCGGACTCTTCAGCACCTTCAACAACTTCTTCCTCGTCCCCTTGATCTTCAGACATATCATCTTTCGATCCAACTTCCTCTTCTTCTTGCTGTTCATCACTGTGTTGACTGAGTTCTGGCTCAGACTCGGCACTATACCATCTTAAGTCAGCAGGGGCCACATATGCTTCATTGATCAGGTGGCCAAAGAGAGGAGTGTGCTCAGGGGTAGGTTCTGCACTGCCTAGCTTTAGAAATTGTGCAAACACTCTCTTGTCCACCCGTTTGACTTGTAGTCTCTCTCCAATCGCCGGTAGATTCGGCACAGCATCATTAATCAACAGCTGCACGTACCTAGGGTATAATAGAAATCTAAACCTATCAGCAGCATTGATCTGATCGGTGATAGGCTTGTAGATATACTTCCAGAAGTTATAACCCTTGTTGAGAGAGAGGGAAACCATTGTAGCCGCTAAGTCATGCCCCATGGCATCCTTTCCAGCCTTTCTAGCAGATAGGCACATGATCATGACGTGTGCGAAGTAACGCCACTGATCAAGTACCCACATCTTCTTGTATGAGGAATAGTCCATGGTACCTACATACCCCATCCTTTGTCTCCAGCATCCATCAACGAAGTAGTCAGGGTAACTCACCGGATCAGTGGATAAGTCCCTAAACTGTAGCACGCGTCTGATGGTATCTTCAGAAATAGCAATGTCATGTCTTGCTACAGTAGCCCTAATGACGTTTTGGGTTACTGTACAGTCATGATCAGCAGATTCCTAGAATTGCTCCAGATACGGTCTTGAGACAACAGGATCAGCAGATATGGCATAGTTGAGCTTTGATCGGTTCAGGAAGTCGATTATCTCCCTATACTGAAGTGCAACACCCTTCCACTCGGGCTGTGTTAGAGCCAGCAGATTGAATTCGCTGGTGAATGCACGAGCCATCACAAAGATGATTAAGGTGAAGATGAAACAAGAATCGTGACGGAAAAACTCTTTGGAACACACTAATTTTTTTGAGGAAAAGATGGCATAGGGTAATCAACAGTGGTCGACGTTTGAATGAGAAAGTTATGAAAAAGATCTAACACCTGTTTAAATACCCCAACACATTCGGTCTTGCGCACTTGATAAGTGTGAAGGAAGTAACTCATGCGTACTTAGTAAGTACGCATGACTTAAGTCTTGCGCACTTGCTAAGCACGCAAGGTGTAACTCTTGTGCACTTAACAAGTACGCAGAAACCAATGTTCACTCAAAATTTTAACTCAAATTATGAAGAAGTCAAATCAATTAACGAACAAGATAAGCACATTTAATCAAGAGGATTTAAAATCAATTCAAGAAGGTTAAACACAAATATTTTTGGCTTTTCTGATTAAAATTGAACTGTACACAAACTTAGAATCTTCTTGATCTTTTCTAGATAGAAATATACAAGTATATACAAACACACTATTTTTGCTCAAAGACACGAGCAAAGGATCATATTAGGCTAAACTTTATCAAAAATGATACAAGATAAACATCAAAGAATATGGGATCATGTCATGAATTACAATTTATTCATACTTAATAAGCACATAAACAAGTAATTCAAGTTGGCAATATTATGATATTTCAAACCATAAGCATCTTTGTATCACGTTCTTGTGTGTTAAGGTATTAATTTTAGGATATACAATGTGTACCCCACTGATATGCTACAGAAATGTAACTTGCACTATCTCAAGACATCTAAGATTTTCCCAAAGATTTTCAAATCTCCAGAATGAAGTTACATCTTTTAGCACAGAAAAATCAAGCAGAATCCATAAGGATTATCAAGAATCATAAGATTCAGAATCGAGTGATTCAGATGTCTTGATTTGATTGGATTTTCTTCTATGAATATCATATGATGATTCAGGTTAATAGATATGGAGTCTGAGGATTTAGGTAAGGTGATCCAACTTTTATCTGGATTTGATTTCAATGAATCAGGTATGATTCAAGGGTGAATACATGCTCAACGGTTGATGTAAAGACATGTCTTGATTCAATCTCTCATTACATACTTGTGAGTATGGGCAGTGAGATGAACCGTAGTAATTGTGCTAAAGACATAACCCGAATCTGGTCTCTTAAGAAAGTATTTGCTTAAATCTTACATCCTTTATCTGATAATGATCTTTTTGTATTCTTTTACACACGCACACATGCATACATGGGTTCAAATCACAGTTGTAGTCTAGATTTAGTTTCCTCACTACTAGTGATTCAAAGACGCCTACAACTTACTGAGAATTCAAATTACTTGTAAATAAGCAGATTAAAAACATAACAATTTAAACATTCAAGTAAGCATGACGCAATCATTTCCCATATGAGCAGTCTATGGTGTTTAGATCAATTCTAATGTACTATCATTTCCTCTTTTCTCAAGATTACTTTGAAATTTTCTCCATTTTCTATTTTGTTTGAATTTTTGTAAAATATTTGAAAAATTAAAAGAAATATACAGAAATCTTAAAAGAAATAAAATTTAACTTTCATGAATTGAATTGATTTAAGAAAAATAAGTTTTCACTATGGATTGAACATTCCTATCAAGTTGACAAGATGCTCAAAACGGGATCGATCAAATGCCTTAGTGAAAAGGTCAGCAAAATTGCCATCCGTGTGAACCTTTACAAGTTCAATGAGATGCTTTTCAACACAATCACGGATGAAATGATGGCGAATTTCAATATGTTTAGTTTTGGAATGTTTCACCGGGTTGTTTGTGATGGACATGGTGGCATTGTTATCAATGAACAAAGGAGTTCCAGTGAAGTTCAAGCCGTAGTCTCTCAATTGCTGCTGAAATCACAATATCTGAGAACAACCGCTAGCTGCAGCAATGTATTCTGCTTCACATGTTGAGACAGAAACCGTTGACTGCTTCTTACACTGCCAGGAAACCAGTCTGTCTCCCAAGAATTGACATCCACCAGAAGTTGACTTTCTATCAAGATTACAACCGCCATAGTCTGAATCAGTGTAGGCTTTGAAGTCAAATGACTGCTTCTTAGAGTAGTGACGTGAGGTCGTAGTCTCAATCAAATATAAACCAATTACAACTAAATAGCTAGCGGTAAGTGGGTATCGAACACGAGGAGTTTGTGGAAAATGTGTTATCTAAGTAGCTTTTATAGTAAACTAAAATTAAACTAGATTGCAGAAATGTAATTTTCAGAATTTTGATTGTTGGTTTTGAAAACTAGAATTATCTAAATTAATCGCAAATCAAAAGATTGTAATTTAGAAATGAGAGAATATGTCTTCCCCCGGTTTCAGGTTTCCATGAATGATAATACTGATGTTTAATTAGGAAGAACTACATAGACATAGTTCATGAAAATATGTTTGATTGTGATAAAAGGGGACCAAGTGCTTGGATTACAAGAACGCAAGATTGTCACCCGATGATTAATTAAATATATTCAACCCCGAATTCCTCCCAATAAATCTCGATTGCCAGCGGCACCAAGAACTGATGGTTTAAAAAACGATGTTAAACAATATCAACGATTACAATCAAACACATAAACACCACAATAACACAACCAAAATGATTAGATTATTGTCCTACAAATAACATAAACATCAACAAACATTCAAAAGATAAACCTTACAATCCGGAGGAAAACATATGAAAACTTAGCCACACATCGTTCGGTTGATCATCACTTCAATTCCGTTGTTCATACGAATCAAAAATGGAAAAGTAACAATAGAAACACCCAAAATAATGTTTTGACACCCTAAATTCGCCTCCTTCCAGTTCTGGATCGCCCCCAATGATTAGATCTCAAAAGCCTCTTCAAAAACTGTTTTAATAGGGCAGTTACACTTTTCACGCCAATGACCACCGTAAGCTACGGTGCCCACCGTAGCTTACGGTGGTGAGCAACAAGCTACGGTGGTCCAAAACTGCTTTACGATGCTAAGAAAATTCCCCAGATGCCACCGTAGCTTACGGTGACCACCGTAAGCTACGGTGGAGCTCAGTTCATTCTCTCCTTTTCTTTGTTTGTTTCAATGATGATTGAGTCTCTTTCCGCTTGCTTCAATCCTTGCGTTAAATGCATCCAATTAAACTCTTTTGTCCCTGAAACATTAAACCACCATAGTCATCTAATTCTAACAAGTAATCGACTTAAATGTAGGATTAAAATACCATTTATAGCATTTAAAGGTCGTCCTACGGACCACCCGTCACATCCCCACACTTAACCGTTGCTTGCCCCCAAGCAACTCATCAAAAACCATTTCATCAATTCTCAAGCGATCAAATACAAATCAAGCAACCAAATATCCTCATTTACTAACTTTTTCTTAAATCCCGCATAGCACACCCCTTACAATGACTCTCCTCTCGGCGACAAATAATAACTAGCAAGGATGAGCTAGAACACACTTAAAGCAAACGGGTGGTTGCACAACAATAAACTTATAGTCAAATCGGTCCTTCGCCTACATATCTTGCAAAACATGCACGTGAATCAAAGGGACTTAACGGTTGTAACGTGGCTAGGCAAATGGGTAGGACATGGAAATATATATGTAGTAGCTAATGATCCGACCCGGTCTTATTATTACATCTAAATAAACTCAACTAATTAACTAACTACAAAGCCTCGCATTTTTTTTTTCAAACTATTACCTCATTTATTTCCTTCTTTTTGCCATTTTCTCAGATTTTTTTTTTATTTTTTTAAACAAAAACAAAAACATCAAACACTACGTACTAAAACTACTAAACTTACTAAACCGGGTCTTCTCAAACAAGTAAGATATTTTGGGCGGTAAGCATGGGTTATCAAATGATAGGCAATAAGCTCAAATATGGTTACTAATGGACCAAACCCCCGCCCCTCTCGCTACCATGCTCATATGTGTACATTATGAGGCCCAACCCCCGAATCCCACACTCACACACATCGTGACGAGGCTACCTAAATGCCCTTATCCTTTTCACATACATATCAAGCTAAGGCCTCAAACCGCATTCAAGCATAAGTTCTAACATACCCCCTTCCGTTGCCACTCTCATCAATAAAGATATATTTTAACAATTCAAAGAAATGGCTCAAACTCTCACCAAGAAAGAAAAAGAAATATGGGCTGCCGATGTGTCATGCGGTTTAGTACTTAAGTGTTCAAATTTGGACCATTTTTCCGCTTAATTTTTCAAAATTTTCACAATTTTTCAACATTTCAAAAATTTCCCTTCATCCCCACACTTGGGATACATTGTCCGCAATGTACGGTTTTGAAGGAAAGCTCGCTTAAAACACAACTTCACTTGTTGCTTCTCTACTCAAAACCCAAAATTATATATATATTTTTTTATTTTTTTTTATTTATTTTTTTTTTAGATTCAAAACTAAACAAACACCACCCAACCGCCCAACCATAAACATAAACATAAAGATATACAAAAATGTACAAGATGAGGTAGAATACGACCTGATCAATAGTATCTCGGTTGAGGAGGTCCGAAAATGGACGTCATCATGTCGGAAAATTCTCCGAACCCGAACGAATCACTGCTACTGTCACCTTGATCTCCACCTTGATCAGCTTGTTGACTTCCCATGCCTGTGTGTGGATCCACCCACTGAGAATGATGCAATGGTGGGGTAGGATAAGTTACACTACCATCGTACGGTGGTAGAGTAGAGTAATCCACAATAGGAGGGTCGGCAACAACTGGTTGACCCGCATGCCAAGCATCATGCATACGTCTGTTCCGGTCATTAAGGTAGCGGTTGTTGATCTCCTCTTCATGAGCAAACATATGAGCCCGATTCCAGTGCTCTTGTCGATCATAGTTCTGCTTAAAAGCTCTCTCCATACTCGCTCCCATGAATGTTTGATGATCATAAGATACTTGTCTTGAATCTTCCCAGTTAGAAAAGGTAGGTGGACGCATACGCTCAACAACTTGCTCCATCGTTCCAACATGAGCCCAATTCGGATCATAAGGCATTTGTGAAAGATCAAATGCACTTCCGATGTACCCCGACTGGGTTCCTTCTCTTCTTCCACTTCCACTTCCTCTCTGGCCTCCTCTATCCGTTTCCATTGGTACTACGTAAGGGTCATCCCTATAGTCATCATCCCCACTCGGAGCTTCCTCTTCACTATCGGGCTCATCAGCCTCACCCGGTCGTAACGGCCTTGCATCCACTTTCAAGGCCCTCCATCTCTCACCCTCACTCTTGAGCTTATGATACCTCTCCGACTCGACATATTTCCATCCAATTCCCAACTGCTTAATGTCAAACGGCTTGAATTTCTTGTAAGAGCCTTTTTCCTCGGCTTGAATAGCTCCATACTTCTTCAACAGGGCAGTAATCAACCGACAATGTGGTATTATCTTTCGTTGATCACTATTCCGACTTATCCATATATTATTTAACACTAAAAATCGGAAAGGAAACAGCGGAGCCCCATTCAACAAGGCATACAAGATTGGCACCTCCGGATATCGTACTTCAACCTTGTCACCCAGTCGGGGAATGACATTTTGTGTGCAAATAATCAACATCAATTTAGCCTCGATCCTCAAATTCTTACGGTATAATTTCCCATGTGTAGTACCGGGCAAAAACAGATAATCCAACATCATGTGCCATCTCGGATGCTTCTCCGGCTCAAAATACAAATCCTCCAACCGCGGGATCATGTATTGATTTACAGGTTTACTATCAAACTTGGTTATCCTACGCAACGTGTCAAATGACATCTCAACATCAACCCCATTGACCGTCCCAATCAACTTCATTTTTGATGCACCTTTGTACGGGGGGCATTTTAAAGTGGCCATCCACTCTTGAATTTCCTCAACATACAAATTATTAGCCTCTTGATCGTAACACTTCAGTGCCGCTTCCCAACCCAAAGCGCGGAACTTATCAATGACCCCGAACGGACCAAAATCTTTTTCACGAACTTCTTTCTCACAAATGAATGCTTCTTTCCGTTGGGTTAACTTATTCATTTGATCATGGAACAGTTCCGCCTGCCATTCATTTGGTTGCTCGTGTAAAGGCCCAGATGTCCACTTCGGTTTCGGACCTATCGGCTGCTCTTCCTCCTGTTGTTCTTCTTCATCTTGATCTGCCAATCTGAGCAATCTTCTTTTCCGTTGCTGATTCTCAGGTGGGTTACTAGAAGACCCAACTTGTTCTTTCCCTTTTTTACCCATAACCTACAAGTACCAAACAAACCAAAGTTATGTTCCCATTAACCACATTCAATCCAAACATCTCCACACTTGAGGGTGATGAAGACAACAAGAACTTCAAGCTAAGCAAAAACCCACTAAAACCCCAAAATTTTCGGACCCGTAATGTCCAAAATCGACCACCAAAACAGAGGAATCTTTGAAATGAAAACACAAATCTAGAATCCTTGTGAAATTTTAGTCAAAATAGACCCCAAAACCACCCGATTTGGTTTAGATTTGAGAAAATAGTGCAAGGTTGAAGTTATGGGAGTTAGGGTTTTGTGTGGATGATGAAAGAAGAAGGAGGTGAGGTTTGGTGGTGAAAAAGGGAATAAACCCGTCACATGGTTGGGTATTAAAGTGAGTTTTTTTTTTTTTTTTTTTTTCGGACCCAGGTGTCAGACCTCCACCGTAGCTTACGGTAACCACCGTAGGCTACGGTGTACACTGGCAACAAAATCCCACCGTAAGGCAGTTTAGGAATGGCGTATGGTTTTAAATCCCCACCGTAAGCTACGGTGACACCGTATCCTACGGTGGTAACTGGCACTTAAAATTTTTTTTTTTTTTTTTTTTTTAAGAATTTTTGTAGTGTTTATATTTTTCGAAAATCATGAAAATACCCTACCCCCATGAAAAACCCGTGTTGTCCTCAACACTGTGTTAGAGAAATTCGTAAAAACTTCCCCACACTTGTTTCAAATTCAAGTTAAACGTGAGTACGGTAATTGTTTAAAAACAACTAAATTACACTAAATGAACTATTTACACTACCAAACTTGGGCCTCTCATGCTTGTTCTTCATTTACCGGGCGTAAAATGTAGCCCACCTTGTCAATTTCGAGAGTGTTGATGTCATTTCCTTCCAGATACGGCTTGAGCCGATGCCCATTCACCGTTTGCTTCGTATTAGTATGAATATCTTCAATATCAACATCCCCGAATCGACCCACTCGCGTGATCACATACGGCCCCATCCATTTACTTTTCAATTTTCCCGCGAACAATTTCAAGCGTGAATTGTACAACCATACCTTTTGGCCCACTTCAAAGGTTCGCTTCCTGATCTTTGCATCATGAACCTTTTTCAGTTTGTCTTTGTACGCGGATGCACATTCATATGCTTCGTCCCGAATCTCTTCAATTTCACTCAATTGAAGCTTCCTAATCCTACCCGCTTCATCGTAATGCGCATTCACCGTTTTAATCGCCCAATGTGCCCGATGAGCTAACTACATTGGTAAGTGGCACCCTTTCCCATACACTAACCGATACGGAGTTGTACCAATAGGAGTTTTATAGGCCGTTCGGTAAGCCCACAACGCATCATCCAACTTACTTGACCAATCTTTTCTATCCGTTCGCACCGTCTTCATGAGAATTTCCTTGATTTGACGGTTGGACACTTCAACTTGTCCGCTTGTCTGCGGATGATACGGCGTAGCGATTCGATGGTTCACATTGTACCGCTTCAACAATTTTCCAAAGTTAAAATTTTTAAAATGTGAACCGTCGTCACTAATTATAACTCTTGGAATCCCGAAACGAGCAAAGATGTTGGACTGAACAAACTTGCACACAACCGAATGATCGTTGGTTCTTGTAGGAATGGCTTCAATCCATTTCGAGACATAATCTACCGCCACAAGAATATACAAAAACCCATTCGAACTCGGGAATGGACCCATAAAATCTATGCCCCACACATCAAATATCTCAACCACCAAAATAGGTTGCAAAGGCATCTCATCCCTCTTCGAAATACTTCCCATTCTTTGGCAATTTAGACAGTTCCGGGCAAATTCACACGCATCCTTGAAAATGGTGGGCCAATAAAGCCCACATTGAAGAACCCGATAACCGGTTTTCTGCCCACTGAAATGACCCCCACATGCTGATGAATGTGCATGAGCCAAAACCTGCAACACCTCGGTGTCGGGAATACACCTCCGAATCACTTGATCCGACCCAATCTTGAAAAGGTCCGGTTCATCCCAAATATACTGTTTCACTTGAGCCATAAACCGTTGCCTTCTCTTTATCTCCCAATGGCTTGGAATGGAATCCGTGGCTAAATAATTCACAAAATGAGCATACCACGGTGCGGTAGACACGGCTAGCAATTGCTCATCAGGAAACCGTTCATTTATTTCCATCGTGTCGTCAACTCCTTCTAATGGAATCCGGGATAAGTGATCCGCCACAACATTTTCACATCCATTTTTATCCCGAATTTCTAAATCGAACTCTTGCAATAAAAGCACCCAACGAATCAAACGGGGCTTTGCATCTTTCTTCTCCATCAGGTAACGGACTGCACTATGGTCCGAATACACAATCACTTTGCTTCCCCATATGTACGATCGAAATTTGTCCAAGGCATACACCACCGCTAACAACTCCTTTTCGGTTGTGGTGTAGTTCAGTTGCGCCTCGGACAATGTCTTGCTTGCATAGTAGATTGCCACCGGTTTTTTATCAATCCGTTGACCCAAAACCGCTCCAATTGTTGTGTCACTTGCATCACACATGATCTCGAACGGCTTTGACCAATCCGGCGGTTGCAAAATGGGAGCTTTCACCAACTGTTCCTTCAAAATATTGAAAGCTTGCAAACATTCATTAGTAAAATCAAATGAAACATCTTTAAGCAACAAATTACATAAAGGTTTAGTGATTACACTAAAACCTTTAATAAATCTTCGATAAAAACCCGCATGTCCCAAAAACGACCTTACCCCTTTAACATTTTTCGGTGGAGGCAGAGTTGAAATTACCTTTATTTTTGCCTTGTCTACCTCCATCCCTCTATTGGAAATCACATGACCCAACACAATACCCTCTTGCACCATGAAATGACTTTTCTCCCAACTTAGCACCAAATTTTTCTCGACACATCTTTTTAAAACTTTTTCCAATTCGTCGAGACAAGATTCAAAAGTTGGGCCAAAAATGGAAAAGTCATCCATGAATACTTCAAGTGACTCCCCAACCATGTCCGAGAAAATACTCATCATACAACGTTGAAAAGTGGCCGGGGCATTGCACAATCCGAATGGCATTCGCCGAAAAGCGAAAGTGTCGTATGGACACGTGAAGGTGGTTTTGTGTTGGTCATCCGGATGAATAGCAATTTGGTTATACCCTGAATACCCATCCAAAAAACAGTAATATTTTTGACCCGATAATTTTTCAATAATTTGGTCAATGAACGGTAACGGAAAATGGTCTTTAGAAGTGGCGGCATTCAATTTCCGGTAATCAATACAAATACGCCACCCGGTGACCGGTCGGGTGGCGATTTGTTCACCATTTTCATCTTTTATTACTTGAATGCCGGCCTTCTTAGGCACTACTTGGGTAGGACTTACCCAAGCACTATCCGAAATCGGATAGATAATACCTGCATCCAACTACTTAATTACCTCCTTTTTTACCACTTCCCGTAAATTCGGGTTCAATCTCCTTTGAGCCTCTCGGGTTGGTTTCGCATCCTCGGTCGTGATGATTTTGTGCATGACGATTGATGGACTAATTCCTTTCAAGTCGGCAATCGTCCACCCAATCGCTTCTTTATTTGCCTTCAACACCTCCAACAACGCTCGCTCTTGATTCATTTCCAAATTAGAGGCAATAATGACCGGTAAAGTGTCATTATCCCCTAAAAACGCATATTTCAAGTGGCTAGGCAAGTTCTTCAACTCCACTTTCGGTGGAGTTTCCAGTGACGGTTTCGTATCCGAATTAATCTCCGCTGGTAAACTTTCAATTTGATGGGTCCACGGTGGTCGTCCTTCTCGAACCGCTAAAGCCTCTTGATTTTTCTCTTCCATCCTCAATGCGCATACATGTACCTGTTCAGAAAAATCACAAACACAAGTTTCCAAGACATCTTCCTCATACTCGTGCAGGTCACACCTGTCAACTAAATCTGCCATAAAACACTCATCACCACCCAAAGAGTTAGAAACGTTAGTAAAAACATTTAATCTCATTTTTCTATTTCCAAAGGTCATATCAACTGTACCATATCGACAATCAATAATGGCATGAGCGGTGTTCAAAAATGGTCGACCCAATATGACATTTTGTTGTTGACTTGGGTCAACCGATGAGTAGTCCAAAACTAAAAAGTCAACGGGATAGTAAAATTCATCCACTTTTACTATCACATCCCGCACAATCCCTCGGGGAAGCTTGTGAGATAAATCGGCTAAAACAACCGTTGTCTCGACCCGTTTCAATGGACCAAAATCGTTTTGGTCATATAAGCCCCCCGGTAAAATACTTACTCCGGCACCAAGATCCAATAACGCCCTCGACATTTGAAAATTTCCAACTTGAATATTAATTAATGGCGTTCCCGGATCTTGGAGCTTAGGAGGAAGATCCCCTTTTAAAACTGCACTTACCCGCTCAGTCAAATTAACCTGTTTAGGCACTTTCTATTGCCTCTTTTGGGTGCACAATTCTTTTAAAAATTTTGCATACGCGGGTACTTGCTTAATTGCCTCAAGTAAAGGAAGATTTACTTTTACTTGTTTGAACACCTCCCACATCTCCTCTTTTTGAGGGCCCCTTTTTGAAATAATGTTCTTCTTACCTGGGTCTATTAAAGCCGAAGGAAAAGGGATAGGATTTGACCCCCCCCCCACATTTTTCTTGTTATTCAAAAGTTCACTTAGACCCGGTTTTCCAAATACTTTTTCAAAAGTTTCACTTTTCGATTTACCCAATGGTGATGATGCGTCATCATCACTTTCCACACCCGTAATATCCTCAACAACCCCTTCAACCAAATTCGGGGAAGAGTCATTTTTGTATTCTTTACCACTTCTCAAAACACTTACATGATTAATAGGAACATTACGTGAAGAATTATGAGAGGGGTTTACCTTAGTGTCGCTTGGAAGTTGACCCTTATTCTTCTTTAAATCCACCACTTCGGTTGCAAGTTGACCCATTTGGGTGGTCAAAGATTGAATGGCCTTGTCACGAACTTCGTCTTTTTGTAGACGAGCATCATCCAACTGATTTCTTCTTTGCATCTCTTGTTGCATCGTCTTTAACACATCCATAACCTCATTCCCACTTGAATTGGATGGTCCCGGTCACCCAGTTTGTTGTTGGTATTGTCTTTGATAACCTTGATTACCTTGATTTGCATATGGTTGACGCGGAACAAAGTTTGATTGAGGTGCTCCTTGGAAATGTGGGTTGGATTGATTCGCGGGATTGCCATAACGAAAATTCGGGTGATTTCGCAACCCCGGATGATACGTATTTGAATTCATGTTATAATTTCTACCACCCCCACCTTGGCCTTGACCTTGAATTGCATTGACTTTTTCGAAATTTTCTTGAACCCCCAAAGTGCAATTATCCGCTGAATGGCCTAACTCGTTACAACTTGTGCAAACATCATAAACTTGATTCGGTGTTTGTACTTCTTCATTGTTGGCGGCATAAACTTGGGGTCTCGAAATAGCCGGTCTTGCTTTTCGTGCCGACTGTGCCTTCCTCTTTGATGTTATCGACATTTGTTCCAAAAATGCCCAATCCTCTTGTTCATAATTAGTACCGAATGTACCATTAGTGATCGACATCAAATCCCGCTCGTCCTCCAAATTCAACCCTTCATGAAAAGCATTCAACAACTCCCAAAGTGCAATATCATGATGAGGACAGTTTTTAATCATCATATTAAATCTCTCAAAAGCCTCGTGAAACATCTCACCCGATTGTTGTTGGAAGCTTCGTAATGCCTTTCTTGCATCATTTGTCTTTTGAGCGGTGAAGAAATCTTCCAAAAACCGTTGTTGCATTTCAGCCCAAGTATAAATTGAGGCGGAAGGCAACGTATAAAACCACCTCTTTGCTTTATCTTCCAATGAAAACTGAAAAAGTACCAACTTGACATCATCGGAAGAAAAACCTTGGCCTCCAATGGTATTGCAAATCGAATCATAGGCCTCCAAATGAAAGTATGGTTCTTCCGTAGCCAATCCCTTATACTTAGGCAAACTTTGTAACGAGTTGGTTCGCACCTCAAAGGTTCTCCCGTCGTTATTTTGAGGTATTACCACAGGGGAGGGATTATTTGTGATAACCGGCCAAAAATGAGCTTCAACCCCCTTACTACCCCTCGATTCTGTCTCCTTGGAATGCCCAACGGTACTTGTGGTGGCAAACCGGCTTGCCTAGGCATTTGTCTTCGAGGTTGAACTTGTCTAGGAATTTGTTGTTGAAATTGTTGTTGAGGTTGAAATTGTTGTTGAGGCACTGGTTGTTCATATTGTTGAACTTGTCGAGGTTGACCTTGTGGAGCTTGCGGTATACCTTGCGGTCTCCGCACAAATTCACTCCCTCCTTGAAATCCCGTTTGATTTCCATTACCCCCAAGGGTATATTCACCTTCATCATCAACCTCATATTCATCTTCATAACCGTCATCAAACCCATCATCTTGCACCCTCATAAACGGCATCGATGGTGGTTGTTGTACACCACCCTGATATTGAAACCTCGATGGTGGTTGTTGTTGTTGAACCGGGGTGGTAAAGGTTATAGGTGGGTCTTGTTGAAATGGGAATGGTTGACTCTGTTGGGAGGACGATTGACCTTGAGTCGGGAAGAAATGGCTAAATGGTGGTAAGGTTGATGCCGTTTGGTAGCTCAATGGATTTGGTGGAAGTGTGCTTGTAGGAACAGTGGTATTTGTGGGTTTGCTCTCACTTGTTATAGGACTTGATGGAATAGGAGGTGTGGTGGTTGGTAGTGTTTGACCCGTAGTAAGAATTGGTGGATCCATGATGCTTTTCGATGTAGTAGGAGACCCAATGACTTTGTTCTCCCTAAGTAAAACTCGGTTCCGTGAAAGTGTCCGTTCAATTTCCGGATCAAATGCTAATGGTGATGACTTTTTGGAGCCTCTAGTATGCATACACCTGTAAGTACCTGCACACTAACACAACCAGCGTAAACCCGAAAATAACAAACAAAAAACTACGAAAGTTAACACACGTTGCGCACTACTCCCCGGCAACGGCGCCAATTTGACGTGAGGTCGTAGTCTCAATCAAATATAAACCAATTACAACTAAATAGCTAGCGGTAAGTGGGTATCGAACACGAGGAGTTTGTGGAAAATGTGTTATCTAAGTAGCTTTTATAGTAAACTAAAATTAAACTAGATTGCAGAAATGTAATTTTCAGAATTTTGATTGTTGGTTTTGAAAACTAGAATTATCTAAATTAATCGCAAATCAAAAGATTGTAATTTAGAAATGAGAGAATATGTCTTCCCCCGGTTTCAGGTTTCCATGAATGATAATACTGATGTTTAATTAGGAAGAACTACATAGACATAGTTCATGAAAATATGTTTGATTGTGATAAAAGGGGACCAAGTGCTTGGATTACAAGAACGCAAGATTGTCACCCGATGATCAATTAAATATATTCAACCCCGAATTCCTCCCAATAAATCTCGATTGCCAGCGGCACCAAGAACTGATGGTTTAAAAAACGATGTTAAACAATATCAACGATTACAATCAAACACATAAACACCACAATAACACAACCAAAATGATTAGATTATTGTCCTACAAATAACATAAACATCAACAAACATTCAAAAGATAAACCTTACAATCCGGAGGAAAACATATGAAAACTTAGCCACACATCGTTCGGTTGATCATCACTTCAATTCCGTTGTTCATACGAATCAAAAATGGAAAAGTAACAATAGAAACACCCAAAATAATGTTTTGACACCCTAAATTCGCCTCCTTCCAGTTCTGGATCGCCCCCAATGATTAGATCTCAAAAGCCTCTTCAAAAACTGTTTTAATAGGGCAGTTACACTTTTCACGCCAATGACCACCGTAAGCTACGGTGCCCACCGTAGCTTACGGTGGTGAGCAACAAGCTACGGTGGTCCAAAACTGCTTTACGGTGCTAAGAAAATTCCCCAGATGCCACCGTAGCTTACGGTGACCACCGTAAGCTATGGTGGAGCTCAGTTCATTCTCTCCTTTTCTTTGTTTGTTTCAATGATGATTGAGTCTCTTTCCGCTTGCTTCAATCCTTGCGTTAAATGCATCCAATTAAACTCTTTTGTACCTGAAACATTAAACCACCATAGTCATCTAATTCTAACAAGTAATCGACTTAAATGTAGGATTAAAATACCATTTATAGCACTTAAAGGTCGTCCTACGGACCACCCGTCAAGTAGCAAAGACCCAATCAGGGTTTCCCTTTCAAGTATCCGAAAATCCTCTTTACAGCTATCATATGAGACTCCTTCGGTTGTGACTGAAACCTTGAGCACAAGCATACAACAAACATTATGTCGGGCCTTGAAGCTGTGAGATGCATAAGAGATCCGATCATCCCATGGTACAATTTACAATCCACATCCTTTCCATCTTTGCCAGGATGCAGACCATGATTGACGGGGATAGGTGTGTCATAAGTACTGCTATCATTCATCTTGTATTTTGATAAGAAGTCCTGCACATACTTGGTTTGATGCAGATAAATGACATACACTCTTTGACTGACTTGCAGACCCAGGAAAAACGACAATTCACCCATGTTACTCATCTCAAACTTGGACTTCATCACCTGTTCAAATTCCCTACACATCTCTTCATTTGTAGACCCAAAGATAATGTCATCTACATACACTTGTACAAGAAGAATATTACCTCCTGCTTTTTGTATGAAGAGGGTCGAGTCAATCTGTCCATGGTCAAAACCATTAGACAGTAGATGTTTAGATAATGTCTCATACCATGCCCGAGGTGCTTGATGAAGACCATAAAGTGCTTTGTCAAGCTTATACACCTTATTGATATTATGCGGATCTTCAAAGCCGGGAGGTTGAGTGACATAGACCTCTTCATGAACTTTTCCATACAGGAAAGCACTCTTCACATCAAGTTGATAGACCTTGAAGCCAACATATGTGGCATAAGCCAGAAACAGTTGAATGGCCTCAAGTCTAGAAACTAAGGCATATACTTCTGTGTAATCCAAGCCCTCTTGTTGATAAAAACCCTGAACAACCAACCTTGCTTTGTTCTTCACTACAACATGACGATCATCCGTCTTGCATTTGAACACTCATCTGGTGCCAATTAGTTGTACGCCTCTTGGCAAGTCAACCAAATCCTACACATGCAACTTTTGGAATTAAGACAGTTCTTCTTGCATTGCCTCAATCCAGCAGTTTCCAGTGAGAGCCTCTATCACATTCTTCGACTCTAACTTAGACACGAATGCAGCATGCAGACATGTTTCCATGACACCAGTGTCAAGTATCTCAGAGTAAAGACTAGTGTTCTCAGCAATGGTTCGATGACGAGTTTGAACACCGGCATGAGGATCACCAATAATGTTGTCAATTGGATGATTCTTATGCACTCTCATCTCTGGTACATTCAGTTCCTGAATTTTTGAATCGAGGTTCGTGCTTAACTCCCCCATATCCTGTATTCCAGAAGAAGAAGATTCAATGTTGATTGGATCAGCTGGAGCTTCATTTCCTACATGAGTGTTAGGATTAGCTTGAGCATCATTTCCGTCAACATGAACATCTTCACTGTTATCACCATCATGAGTTCCAGATGCAGATGCATCATAGGAATCAGGAGTTACAATCGGTACAGTAGCACGTGTTGAGAAACTGGAGTCATCACCGCCACTAAATAATTCATATACATTTGCGGAATCATTTGCAGACAAATCAGGAAGATTGAAAGATTTGAATAGCGCATCATAATCAAAACCCCAAGCTGGACCAGTTGGTTCTGGTGGAATGCTGTGTTTACTACAATCCACTTCAAATCATTCCTCGAAAGTACGAGTTCCTATATTATACACTCTCTTGCAAGGCGAGTTGGCAACATATCCTAAGAAGATGCCTTCCACCGCCTTTGCATGAAACTTAGACTTTCGGTCTTTGTATTGTAGCAATAAGGAACAGGGACTACCAAAAGGAACTAGATAGTCAAGATTGCGAGGTCGATTGTTGATCAACTCATAACAAGTCTTGTTGTGCCTCTTCACAGCCAGAACTCTGTTCAAGACGTGACAAGCTGTATTAACTGCTTCTGCCCAGAAAGTGACAGGAAGCTTTGCATCTGACATCATTGTCCTTGCAGTCTCAATCAAGGTTTTGTTCTTCCGTTCTGCGTCTCCATTCTTCTGAGGTGTGTACGGGGCAGTAAATTCGTGATGGATCCCCTTCTTGAGACAGAAAAGTTCCATCAAATTATTCTTGAATTCAGTTCCGTTGTCACTCCTTATTCTTCTAACCTTCAACTTGCAAAGAGATTCCAAGCTCAGGATCAGGTATTGAAGAATGTCTACAGTTTCATCCTTCTTACCTAAACAATGCACCTAATAAAAACGTGAGAAATCATCAGTTACAACCAGACAGAATGACTTACCTCCAATACTCCTGATACTTATGGGGCCAAACAGATCCATATGTAATAGCTCCAAAGGGGTATCGATGGAGTTTTGGAGCTTGGGCTTGTGAGACTTCCATTACTGTTTGCCCATTTTACAAGGCATACAGTCATCTGCAACGGTAAATCTCAGCTTAGGAACACCGGTTACCAAACCATTTCGGACAAGATGATTCATTTTTTTATAAGAAATGTGTCCGAGTTTCCTATGCCACGAGATAGAGTCAAGCTCTGTCGCTTTGGTAAGCAAACAAGTAGCAACTGATGAGGTGGTTGTTGCCATGCTCATATCAATCTGATAGGTGTCGTTTGTCCTTGGCACTCTCATCAGAATCCAGTCTTCAGAAACCTCAAAACCAGGTTTGAGTATCAAGCATTCAGTCTTGTCAAACATCACTGAGTACTCCTTGTCGCACATCTGGGAGACACTCAACAATTTATGCTTCAGCTACTCGTAGTAGTTGACGTTGTTGAAGCTGACACAACCATTTGAAACCACGCCTTGACACGTGATACTACCTCCTTTCTCTCCAGCAAAGGCCACATAGCCGCCTCTGAATGGTTTCACATCTTGAAGCAAGGCCATGTTACCTGTCATGTGCCGGGAGCATCCACTATCTACATACCAACGATTAGAGATAGTACCCTTCGGATGTCCCTGCACTAGTCACAAAAAGAATTAATTAGATTTGGAGACCCAAGCCATAGTGATCTTGAAACACACCACTTTTTAAAAGAACAAAACTTTAACGCGCGGAAGTCTTAACCCAGGAAATTTTTTTTTTTTTTTTTTTTTTACACTCTCGCGTAGCGCTAGAAAACTCCCTCCCTCCCTCGCGATACGCGAGGGAGTCAAATTTCCAGAAAGTTTCCATTTTCAGCAGTTTTCACACTTAGCCATTTTTCCAACTTTTTCCAAAATACAAGACAACAATTTTGCCCAACACATGGGTTTTAACCAAAAACCCCTTCAACAACATGATCACAACCCAAAAACATGTTTTGTTTATCAAATTACAATCAAAAAGGGGAATTCCACCAAATCATCAAAACATGAAAATATGCATACGAGGATCCGCCAACGCCTTGGACTTGACTTTGACTACCTCGGAGCTTTTCCTACATTCACCACACATATCACCATTAGTAATGAAGATAAATTCATAACAAACAAGTAAATTCCTACTTGTTTCACCCATTCACCCATTTGACCCGTTTCCACCCAAATTTTCATTTAGGCTACATTTTCTTGCACCCTTACTACAAGTTTCAATTATGATCAACACATGATCCATTTCCATTATGGCACAAAGGCCATAACTCCTTTTCATTTATGATCAACACATGATCCATTTCCAATATGGCACAAGGCCATATCTCCGTTTCATTTATGATCAACACATGATCCATTACCATTATAACACAAGGCCATAACTCCGTTTCATTTATGATCAACACATGATCCATTACCATTATAGGTTAACACTATAACCACATTCATTCATTGCACATACTAAATCATTCACAATTTATCATATCACAAGTATGCACACAACCTCATAATCCATAAAATTCACCATTTATCATCAATACTAAGTAAGTGCATAGGCACTTACCTTTTGGGTTAGACGACTCCGCTCCGCCTTCTAGACCCACAATTTGATTGCCTAAACATACACAGCTAGTTTAGTAATCTAATCATTCATTCAAAACACATACAATTGAGTTTACCACCCAAATTTCCATTTTCAACCCAAATTGACCCGTTTGGGTTATTTCCATATCCAAACACTCCCTTTAATCAAGAACTCAACTCAACCACTAAAATTCTCTTTCCAATACCTTGACACTAATTTTTATCAAACTAGTTTCTTTAAGTTAATTTGGGGTTTGTTTAAGTGTCTAACACCACTATAACACTTAATCATCATCAATTTATCAATTTTTCATCAAAACCCCAAAACCCCCAATTTCCTCCATATGAACCCTAACTTTCAAAAATCAAAATCAAAGGGTTCCATGGTGTTGTTCACCTTCCTACACCTTTAGTTTAGCTAGATTATCAATAATCTAACACCATTTTACCACATGCAACCATAATTTCGGGTTTTCAACAAAACCCAACAAGAACACCATAAATGGTGGATCAAAGAGGAAGAAATCACTTACTTGATATTAGAAAGGTGATGTGTGAGCCAACACCTTCAAGTTACAAGCTTCAAACACACGAATTTTGGCTTCAACCCGATTTCTCCTCTCTTCCTCTTCTCTTGAACGACCCAACTCCAAAATGAAGTCAATTTTGACTTCTAAAGGTCAAATATGGCAGATTTGCCATGTTTCACCTTTAGCCCTTCTACTTTCAATCTTTTCCATTTCCTTCCATAACTAGTTAAAATTAGTATATCCCCGTTACTAACTTGAAACCCGCTTGTTTCAACTTATTTCTAAAATATTATTTTCACCATAATATTTATTAGAATTATTTATTTATTTATAACGAGACCCGGATTTTGGTTCGTTACAGATCTTGGGTCGTCCGTCTTTCTTAAAATAAACAACCTCAATTAACTCACAGTCGTGACTGTCAAAAATGGATGAAACTTTAGTAAATTTGGGACCAGGAGATTGAGAACATTTGGATTTGTTATTCCAGGACCTTTTCTTTTTCTTAACTGGAACAGTAGACTTAGATTCAATAGCAGCAGGTGAACTAGTGGAAGCTTCACCTGATTGAATTTCATCTAGATGTTCTAGCTTTCTCAATCTCATGTTCCTTCTTCACCTCTGTAGCTTAGAGAGTTTCACCACAGGTTTCACACCAGTTTGTGCACTACCAGAGGTAGATGCACTAGGTTTAGCAGGTAGCTTTCCCCTTTTAGAAACAGATGGTTTAGCCTCGTAAGTGATCTTTTGCTTTACCATAGGTTTTACTGGAGGTTTCACCACATTTGCTTTTGGAGTTTTGGAATGCTTCACTAGAGGTGACTTAGGGATAACAGCCGGTTGTGAAACAATTGGTCGTTTCCCTCCGTTCTTAGCAGGACAGTTCACAAAAATGTGACCAACCATACCATAGTGAAAGCAAGTTCTCTTTTCTTTGTAAGTCCTCCTGTAAGGCTCATTTGATCTGGCATTAGATGACTCAGCATGATGAGCAGGAGAAGTTGTTTGGTGAACAGTGGTTTGACCCGATGATGATTGGCTTTTGGGAGTATAAAATTTTTGCAAATTTTCTTGATAACCAAGCCCAAAATGACCTGAAAAAGCTTCTTTCTTAACTTGATTAATGTTTTTATATCCTCCATAAAGCATCACTTTCAATTTCTCATTAGATTCAATGATATCTGGTTCAGTCAAAATATAATTATCACTATCAGTGATAATGTTTTTCTTAACTTTCTGTTCACCTAGCAACTCCTCAGAGACTACTCATTCAGGGCAGGTGTTCTCAGACCCATCATCAGAAGCAGTAAAGAACTCTTCATTAGCTGCAGAGTCAGCCTTACTTGAGGAATCATCCTTGTTAGAGGAATCATCCTGACTTGAGAACTCATCAAGGCAAGACAAATCAATGTCAACTAAGTTGTTGACAAATTTCCCGCTAACTGGTGGAGGAATGGCATTAGTACCCAGCCCTAAGCCATTCACTTGCCTCACTACAGACTGGTAGTGTTCCACCAAAAAATGAGAATTTTTCAACTTCTCAATATTACCTTTCAACTGCAAGATCTCATTTTACAGCTTGTAGATCTCATTGTTCCTTTTCTCTAACCCCTTGTACGCAACATCCAAATGAAACTTTTGATCGCTGATTTTAAGTAAATAATCACGTATTTCTTTCTTTAAAGTTTCAATTGAATCTTTGTAACATTTTTCGTTTTCCTTGTAGCTTAACGCTGCAATACGAAGGGGTTCGACTTAGTCTTGAAGCTTAGAGTTTTCAACCTTAAAGCTTAGACATTTGGAACAAGAAATGACAGCAAAAGGATTAGAATCTACCTCATTTGATGAACATGATGCCTCTCCAATAGCCATGAGGGCAACTGTAGTTGTAGACTCTTCTTGATCAGCCACAGAAGCTTCCCTTTCCTCAGCTTCCATCATTTCCATAATCTCAGCCATGAGACCAACCTGTGTTTATGCAATAAGGGCATCCTCCAAATGAACACACCAATCAAAGCTTTCGTCCTGTTGAGCCACCAATGCATTGGACGTTCCACTTTGACTTTGATTGCGGTTGTTAGAGTTGTACCCTTGGTTGTTTCCTTGATTGCTTCCCTGGCTTGGTCTTGTGAATCAAGAGGCAGGTGCTTTGTCCTTCTGAAATTCACGAGCAAAGTGTCCAAAGTTCAGACACTTGAAACACTTGGGCTTGGATTTGTCAAAACCAACCTTGGCATTTGAATGCCCGCAAATGAACTTTCGGCCAGTTCTATTCAGGAAACGCTTCGCCCTCCTCAAGATCATGGCCATATTCCATTGAATATCCATATCCTCTATATCATCTGGATCCACCTGATTGAAGTCTTCTTCTATGGTTTCAGGATCCGTGAGCTTACCGCCAATGAATTTCTCATAGGCAAGCATGCATGATGAGAATAAAGCCACATGATCTTCAGCTATCTTGGCTATTGCTGATTGGTTAGCTGAAGATGTGGGAGAAGGATTTCTTGAGGAATTCTGGTGATGAGATCCAGAACCAGATCTAGATGCTGCATAGCACGCATGACCACCACAAACCTTTTAAGTTTCTTCATCATGAGAGTTTCCTGAGAAAAGGGCAATTCCAGCGATGACTTGGTTGTGGAAGACGTCCCATAATACATAGAAGGGTCTTGTATTTGAGGTCTTCCTGAGCTCTCCTTTCTTTTTAAGTTCATGTCATGTGCTTGAACCTTTCCAATTGCCTCATCAATTGTCATCTCATAAAACTTAGAATTCTCTCTCATCAGGGTAGTGTACATCTCAAATTTGGGTGGCAAAGCATCCAGAAATTTTTCAACTAATTCCTCATTTGGATAGATGAGGTCAAAATCTTTCAACTCAGTCTGCAGATGATAGAATATAGAGATGAGATCATCTATGGATTCGTTCTCCAGATATCTGAAGCACTCATACTGCTTCCTGAGAAGATCCCTTTTACTCTTCTTGATGTCACTGTTACCCTAGAATCTCTTCTGTAACGCCTTCCAGAGATCCTTGGAGTTATCGTATCCTCTGAAGCTGTGGAATAACTCCCTGGTCAAGGCCATAGTGATAGATCAGTGTGCCTTCTTCTCTCTATCATAAACTTTCTTTTCTTCTTCATCAAGTTTAGAGATAGGCTTGGGAACTTCCTCATCAAGGTAAGTGTATGTGGGATGCTTATAGCCCTCTAGAATGGGTATCCATAACGAAGAATCGGTATAAGAAATATAATGTTCAAAGCGTGCTTTCTAGTTTGAATAATCATTTACATTAAGCAGCTTTGGGGGTTTCTATGGGGTTCCGATCTCGTTGTCATAGTTCAGAAGGTTACCGAGGTTCTGAAGATTTGACATGGTGAACACTTAGTCAAATTTCAGAAAATTCAAAGAAACTTGCGCACTTGTGTCTGGCCCTGCGCACTTAATAAACCTAGTCTTGCGTATTTAGAATTTGCTCTTGCGTACTTGATAAGTACGCAGGAGTAAATGATAAGTACGCAGCAAATATAGTCTTGCGTACTTGGTAAGTACGCAGCAAGACTGTACTTGTTGCCAAATAAGGTAAGTACGCAGGTCACTTTTTCACCAACTCTCACCAACTTTTTCCGGTCACTGGAATCTCACCAGACATGGCAGAAATCAAAAATGTGACCAAAAAAAATGAGCCAAAGGGTCAGAAACTCGTTTCTAACCAACCTTTGATGCTCAAAACACTCAAATACACAACAAAAGTCGGGTTTTGAGTGATTTTTGCTTCTAAAATAGTGCTCAAGAGCTACCCCTATTTTATCACAAAAATCAATAAAAACACCCACTTTTGCTTGTAAAATCTCTGTAGGATGTGTAGAAGATGCTCCTAACACAATCACAACACTCGAAATCAAGAGCTAAGCTCTGCTTCCACTTGTAGGTCCCCGGGTGTCTCGGATAGTTACGTGTGGGTGTGTGACTAGTCGGACCGGGTGCGGAATGCCCGTGACTAGGTGGAGAATCAAACAACACAAAGTAAACCGACACAGAAATCACTTTAAAGTTCCTTCTATTATAAACTCGAACGGTTACAGAGAGAAAATACTGAGTGCAAATGTCTGCGTACTTATCTTCTGTTAACCTATTCTATTTATACAAGACCTGATCTCTTCGCACTTAACAAGCGCGCAGGGCAAATTGTTCATGCGTACTTAGCAAGTACGCAAAGTATTCTTGCGTACTTGCTAAGTACGCAGGAACTAATTCTTGCGCACATGCTAAGTGCGTAAAACACTTAGAGAAAAATTACAATAATGACATGCATTAGAAATTACAACTCGATAACTAATACATACAGACATTACAATACAAAGACAAAACATACAAGACAAGTACAATAAACTAAGACACTATCCAGAGTGTTTGTCACACAAAAGTGCTTCAACATGATTTATTCGATCAACTCCAAGGAGCTTGTTGTTTTTCCAAAATAGACCTTTGTTTAGGATATCATCAACTCAAGGTTCAAGAGTAAGACATATCCAAAACAGCCTATAAGGTAGAACATGAATATCACTTGAGATTAATACTTGAACTCCTAAGAAACGAGAGATTGTATGCCAAATTCTCAAAATGCGAATTTTTGCTATCCAAAGTACAATTTCTCGGGCATGTCATTAATATTGATGGCATTAAAGTAGATCCTGTAAAAATAGAAGCAATTACCAAATGGGAGATTCTAAAGACGCCGACTGAAGTTCGAAGTTTCTTAGGTTTGGAAGGATACTACAGAAGATTTATCGAAGACTTCTCCCGAATTTTTTTCCCCTTACTTCTTTGACACGAAATCTGTTAAATATGAGTGGCGGCCGAAACAAGCTGAAGAATTTGAGACTTTAAAGCAAAAAATTAACGCATGCACCAATTCTGGCTCTACAAACGGAACATAGGACTTTGTAATTTATTGTGATGCATCAAACACCGACCTCGATTGTGTGTTAAAGCAAAGAAACAAAGTCATAGCACATGCGTCACGACAATTAAAAACTCATGAACGGAACTACAAGAATCATGATTTAGAGTTAGGTGCCATAATTTTCGCATTGTGTTCATTGACCATAAAAGTTTGAAGTATATTTTTGGTCAGAAGGAGTTAAATATGAGGTAAAGGAGATGGTTAGAAGTCCTCAGTGATTATGACTGTGAAATATGCTATCATGAGGGCAAAGCTAATGTAGTAGCTGATGCATTGACCCGTAAAGAAAAAGAAAAGTCTAAAAGAGTTCGTGGTATGAGACTCAATTTTCATATTGATCTTATGACAAAAATTTAAGAGGCACATTAGAAGAAACAAATATTGACAGAGAAGGAATGAAAGGCATGATTGAGCAATTAGTCAAAAGGAACGACGACATCTTACGAATGAACAAAAGAATATGGGTGCCAGTCTATTGTGATCTCCGAGAAAGAATTCTTGAAGAGGCACATAAATCAAAATACACCATGCACCCATGCAGTGACAAGATGTACAAGAATTTAAAAGTTGATTATTGGTGGAAAGGTATGAAGAAACACATTGATGTGTATGTTGGAAAATGTCTAACATGTTCTCAGGTTAAGGTAGAACATCAAAAGCCATCTGAGTTATTGCAACATCTAGGACTTCATTACAAAACTTCCTCCAACTAGTCGAGGGAATGATACTATCTGGGTTATCATAGACAAATTTACAAAATCTACTAATTTCCTAACAATGAAGGAAACCTTCAGCATTGACAGAGTGGCCCAACTTTATGTCAATGAAATTGTATCATTGCACGGCATGCCATTTTTCATAGTGTCAGATTGGCCTAACTTTATATCAATGAAATTGTGTCATTTTACGTCTCGATTCTGGCAAAGCTTCTACAAAGCTCTTGAGACTCGATTAAACCTTAGCACTGCTTATCATTTTCAAATAGATAGGAAGAGCGAAAGGATAATTCAGACTCTTGAAGATCTCGGAGGAAGTTGGGACGACCACTTACATCTAATGAAATTTTCTTATAATAATAGTTATCACACTACTATTCATGCTATATCGTTCGAAGCCTTATACGGTAGAAAGTGCAGAACGCCTATTTGCTGGGCAGAGGTCAGAGAAAGTCAATTTTCATGTCCTGAAATAGTTCAGGTAAGAACTTACAAAGTATTAAAAATTGGAGAAAGACTAAAGGTGGCACGTGATCGACAAAAGAGTTACGCCGATAAACGGAGGAAGCCGTTATAATTTAACGTAGGCGACAAAATGCTATTAAAAGTGTCACCCGGGAAAAGTGTGGTATGATTTGGAAAGAAAGGAAAGTTGATTCCACGTTTTGTGGGACCATTCAAAATACTGAAGAAAATCGGACTTGTCGATTACCAATTTGAATTACCTAAAGAGATTAATCGAGTACACGACGTATTCCACGTGTCGAGTCTGTGCAAATATTTGGCAGTCGAATCTCTGGTAATGCCTCTACAAGATGTAGAGGTGAATAAAAAATTAAAATTTGTGGAACAACCCTTGCAAATAGAGGATCGTCAGATCAAAAAGTTGAAAAAGAAAAGACTGGTGTTGGTCAAAGTAAAATGGAACTCCACTCGTGGCCCCGGATATACTTGGGAAGTGGAGTTAAAATTTAAAAAGAAATATCCGCACCTAATTCAGTAAATCTCGAGGACGAGATTGAAATAAAGGCGGGGAGGATGTAACACCAGTGCAGAAATGGTCCAGATTTGTTAAGTAATAAACTTGAGGGACAATTGAGTAATTATATCAAAGTACAAGGACTAAAAAGACAAAGAATCAAGCTTCAGAGGCGGTGACGGACCGTCACACACCGTAACGATCCGTTACTGCCTGAGCAAGGAAACAGACAGGTGGCTGCCACGTATCCTTGTTGGATATTAGATATCCGATCATCGTTAATATTAACGTTGTTATCGAGGTACAATCCGAAAAGTTACACTTTGGGCAAAGAAAAAATCATAGCGTTTAATTGTTAAACGTTATTTCATGAAACGCGAATTTTGAATTCGGTGGATTAAATATTTAGAGAAATATTTATTAGTCACGTTATATTTAATTATTTGGAATAACTAAAAACTAACGATAGACAGAATGAGGTTATATATATATTAGTGATATATATATATATATATATACGGGATTTTATATTTAATAGTTAAATATAAAGCGTGTTCGTTTTACGCAAGATTAGTTTATGATTAGTATAATTATAAACTACGGGGACTATAACTGATTACGAGTTAATTAATGAGTAATTAAGGGTTAATTAGTCCTGGGGTTGACTTGTAAATTTATTTAATATATATATATATATATATATGCTTAAAGTCAAAACCCTAATCAACCTTTTGCCTCCTCCCTTTTGCGCTACAACGACCGGCCGGAAACCACCCAGCCGCCATGAACCGGTGTCGTCCCCCGCCTACCACCATCTCCCGCAACCACCTGCTGCTCCGCCGTGAGCCAGCCACGCCGTCGCAACCCCTATCGACCGGAACACTCCTTCACACAAACCCCCTTTTTTCGTGAACCAGGTTCGTTTCGCGAGCCGAACCGAAAGCCGTGAGTCGGGTTTAGCGAGATACGTTTTCATGTAATGAGTTCGTGAGACGGATTCGTTTGGAGTCAACTAGCCTGACGTTCTTTATACCTAAGTGTTACAATCCGGTTATTAGTCAAAGGTATAAAAGTCATAAACACCCTATGGGTACGTTTTTATAATTATTATTGTCTAAACGTTGTGTAATCGGAACACTATTGGATAAAGTTCCGAACTTTATTATCGTGTGCTTTTGTTTACGCTTTCGCCTTAGTAAATCTGATTTTATATAAGTACTGTTTTAAACGTCAAAACCGGTGCACGATAACCAACGGCGGTATCAGAGCCACCTTTACGCGCGTTTAGACATATTTTTTTATTATTCGATCTCCGTTTTATTTGTTAACACTATTGGTTAACAAAATATCGAACTTTTATCGTTTTGGATTGATTGTGTTTGATACATCGAGCCCTAGTGACCCGTGGTTGTGTTTTTCATGATTTTGGCTTTTATATTTAATATGTCCTAAATTATAAATGTTTTGCATTCATAATAATCCGCATATTATGGTACTAATTGATTACTAACCCTACAATTGATACTTAAAAGTTAATATTTCACAATTGCAGGTTATTATAGAAGCATGTTTTTGTAACTATAGATAAAATTCTATGTATCGGTGTACGTGGCTAGTACGCAGGAGGGTGTTCCGGAGTACTTAGCCTGCACACCAATTTGGTCCTGCGTACTTAGTAAGTACGCAAGGCTTTTGCCTTGCGTACTTGTCAAGTACGCATGACCAAACCCTGCGTACTTAGACAAGTACGCAGGTAGTGTTCCTTCCCCTATAAATAGAAGACTTGTTTTCATTTGTAGGTGGAACTCTGGAACTAGGTTGAGAGGTGTCCGGGTCGGGACGAGCTCTCCCGACCCCTGGACCGTGAGCTTAGATGAGAGATGTGTGCTCCTTCGGTATGTTGTCTGTAATAAGGGATGACTTCTATGTTATGGATTACGTGTCGTTTCATTATCTTTTGTCTGTGTTCGTGTTTCTCTGTCTCGTTTCTTGGTTCCCACACAAATCACAGAACAAGTCCGTATAAATCCGCTGCGCAACGAGACTCCCGGGACCTACAGTTATTCGCTGCTCCAAGATAAATAAAGCAAAAACCAGCTTAAAACATAAAGAAATCAACCTTTTAGAGGACCACACCCGAGCATTGACCCCCAAGAAGTCAAACCAGGTCAACATAGTCAAACCAGCATCTAAAAGACGAGCCTGGGGAGCAGGCAGAGGGTTGCACGGTCGTGCAATGCCTTTCTGCCCTCCCTAGACTCCGGTACACTGTCCTTTGTACCATGTTTGATTCCCGAGGTGTTTACACGCCCATGCAATCCAATGCACGGTCGTGCATTACTCATTTTGAGATCTATAAATAGATGGTATGAGTTCTTCATTCTACACACCAATTCAGATCAAAGAAAACCCATCCAGGCCTCGTTTGAGAGTGCAGTTCGTAGTTAGAGTAGAGAGTAGTGAGCGGAGGGGCTCTTCCTCCTTGTTCCGCAATAGGGGAGCCTACGAAACTTAGCGTTATGCTAGTTAGTATGGCCTTTCGTGGCTAAACTCTCTGTATTGCTAGGGTGAAGATGAAGTTTGGTGCATGTTAATGTTTAATGTATTAATCCAAGTGATGTGTTTATGTCTTTAACTATTCGTCCTTAAAACCACTATTTTGGTGGGCTTTTATTATTATCTAAATCCGTCTTTATATTTGTGACTGTTCTTGATTTTTAAAGTATAAAACCTTTTTAATCAAACTTCTCTTGAGAAGTTTGTACGTCTTTATACAAGTAGATATTGATAATCCAAGGCTTGGTCAACACTAGTAAGGTCATACGTCTTTATACGAACTTATTATGCGATCAAAAATTGGTGAACTCATGTTGAGAACGGTACGTCTTTTTATTTGGTCCCATTATTACACCGCCTACCGGTGAGCAAAATATAATCACCTATTTAACTCTAATATAAAGCATTTTACGTCCGATGTCTTAAACCAACCCGGAGATGACCATTCGAAGGGTTGAGGGTAACTGTTGTCCTTAACGGGAGGCACTACCACTTGTTAAAGCTTTTAAATTTGCAAATCAAATGTCGTGAGGACGAGGCTCTAGCGGTGACCCGGGTCACACATTTGTAGTAGTCATATCACTGGATTAGTCAACTTAACATTATCATGTACCAAGCGGATTCGAAACCCAAAGCAATACTATTCGTAACCTGATCATTTCCGATCTATTTACTTTCCTATTATTTACTATTCTGTTCGTTACATTTCTGTTACACACTTCACGCACGTTTTTACTTTTCTGCTATTTACTTTATCGTCATTTACTTTTCTGTCATTTACTTTCCTATTCCACAAGCACACAAAACTCACTTACTAATTAAACCGGCTAAACGTTAACAAAAGTTGAGTATTGGAATTCAACCGTGTCCGTTGGTTCGATAGTTTGTTCTTACATAAACTATATTACGCTGCGAAAGGTACACTTGCCTATTATGTGTTTTTAAGTTAAAGTAATTATCATTTTATAAATTTAAAACCTGATCTCGTAAGACCATCATAAAAATATATTTATTATATTTTTATATACTTAAAACATTATGCATCAATATTCTTTGTATTTATTTTTCGGTTATTTTGAACACGATGTAATAGTTAGGTTTCTTTTTGTTCATTTATTTTTATTGTAAAAGTATATAAATTATAAACCTAACAAGACGAAGATTTGAATACCGAAGATGGGCGCAAACGGGATGTGAAGATCGAGATATTGGACTACGTGGGAGACGACAAGTTTGTTTGTTTTTGTTGTCCCTTAGACTGGGTTCGGTTTTCGTTTGATGGCTCGAACAAAACCGGACAACCTTACTAGTGGCTTGGTGGTTGTTTTATATTTTTTGTGGTTGTTATAATTATTTAGGATAATAATTTAAACTACAAATATTTTATAAAACTTTTAACACGATTTTATAAAACGACGGAAAAATTAAAAGGCTTAAAATTTCTCGGAAAGGTGATTAAATTACAGAGTTTTTGTTTAAAAGTAAAACGGGTTTTTAAATTTAATTATTTTATTTAAAAAATAATTTAAATTAATTAAAAGTTAATTAGTTTAAAAATTAAGTTCGCGATTAATGAACAATTTAAATTAAATTAAGATATTTAAAATTGGATCGTGTCGAGTGTTGAAAGCGTTTCACGAACTTATATAGTAAAATTGGTTTACTAAAATTTGACCAGTAACCAGTAATTTAAAACATTATAGCAAATCCAAAATCAAAATCGATATTTCTGCGCCACCCTAAATTGTAACACTTCAACTGATCTATCTGAACCCCTGGTGTTAGTGAATTACCCTGCATCCGACCCTACGATTTTGGTTGAAAGTAGCACCGCGATTCCTGAGTTACTTAGGTCGGGTCTACAGTTAAAATTGAAGGACAAATATCACTTCACTCGTTTAAGTGGGCGTAGTTGAGGGAAAACGTATCCAAAGTTTGACAATACTCGTCATGCCCCTCAAACCGAGAGTTGTGTAGTTGACACAATTGGTATTTTCATACCTACCTACCTAGCTATGCCAGTGGAGAGTGCTCAGTCATTCACTGAGACATGATGAACTGGGGTCTCATTCCTAATTATATATTTTTGTCATTGGGTCATTAATCTAAATTAGGAATTTTAAGCATGAAAATACTAAACCTTATTTGAATTTTGTAGATGCCTCCATCTGCTGATATGGTTATTCTAGAGCGTCTTAAAAACATCCTTAACATTAAAACTCGATGGAATAAATTTCTTGACCTGGTACTACAATATGAAGAACGTCCTTAGATATAACAAGAAATTACATGTTCTCAAGTTCCCTTTACCTAAGCAGACACCTAAGGATGCTTGCGAGTTTATTCTAAATGCTTGGAACAAATTTAAGGATGATACCAATGTTATATGAGACCTTATGTTTGCATCTGTTAGCCCTGGGATTCGAGCTTCACTCTAGTGCTTGACTACTTATGACATGATCTGTAACTTGAAGGAGAGATACCATCAAGATTATAACAAGGATCCTTCTTACTCTTTAATGTCACACATTAGAGACGTGGCTTTGGAGAATCCGAAACGTTTCATGATCATGAGGAAGAAAGTGGCAGGCCTCGAGAAAGCATGCATTCCCATAGACGATCACTTGGTCATAGATATTACTATTGATGACTTATTTGACGACTATAAAAGGGAAAAGCATCTACTTAGTCGTTTTGACGAAGTAAGGGATTTCATCTCATGGTACACCAAGGTGGAACCCGAGGTTGCTTTAAGCATATGCTTCGTTGACCCGCTTGAAAGGACTGGAGTTTACCCTAGTGACAATATCATTTGAGCTATGTTCAATGATGAGCTTCACTTGTCCTACATAAGCAAAGAGGTACCGGATGACACTGTGAAGACCGGGGACAAGGGCAAAGCTATTGGTGAGACCAAGGCGCACCTCTCTAAACCCAAATGCCGTGTGAGAAAGATGCCCGAAGCTGTTGTTGCTAGAGAATGCTTCAAAGCATATACTTCAGGTATCTAGGCAAATTTTCCATTGTTTCTTTATCACTTAAAAGCTACACTTTTAACATATGCAAAACTTGCTTTTTTGCAGAGATAGAAGAAAAGAAGGAAAGGAAGAAGAAAAGGAAGACTGAAAAAGCTTGAAGACTATTTCAAGTTTTGATTACACCATTGGATGATGTTACTTTATTTTTGTCTAGAACAAATTTAAATTCCGGATTTATTTTCTTTTGAGGATTGCTTAATTATTTGAAGTATGACTTATTATTCAAAATGTTTCATGCATTATATTGTTGCCTAACAATGAATTAAGAATTCAATAACATCTGAGACATGTGACACATGTGAGACATGTTATTCAAGTCTAATAGATATTACGTTAGATTAGATCTATCAGATACCGTGAAACAAATTAGTTGAGTCTTGTAAAAGGGTTATATGAGATGTAATGTTTTACGCATGACTTAATAATTGAAAGAGTTTCAATAAAAAATTTCTCTAGAAACAATCTTATAAGATAAGATATGAAGAGCGATAAGAGTTATTACTGCTTCAAGACTAAGTGGTTAGTCGTGACAAACCAGCTGCCATAATTGACATAATCTAAATCACTAGCCTTGAACCAATAGGTTCCTCCGGAACAGGTATAATAATTCATATGAGATATGAAAATAAGGAAGAGTCCTACGAACAATTAAGAATAGGATGTTATGAACACCTGTACGAAAGAGTTTCGTGTACCACCTTAATAATCATTCAAACTTAAGAAAAGATTGAAATTGTTCACAACCGTGACATACCTGATTCTTGAACAAGAAATAAATGTTGTTTAAAGTTCTGAATAAAAGATATTATTCAATTGCATAAACACGAAAATTCATATATACACGCAAGGATGAGATCCTTAATGATATATGAAAGTTTATCATAAACAAAAGATGAGATATTTTAGAATAGACATGAAATCATGTGATGATAGAATGATATTCTTTAGTAAATCACTTCATGATGACCTAGACACACAATCCATACTATGACAAATAAGATTTGATCAGACTAAAACAAGAATGAGATTCATCAAGATGTAGAAGTTGTTTTGGAAACAACAAATGGATCGTTCATACTAGAAGCTTGACATATTATCAAAAGTTGATAAAATAGGAATTACATTTCGGGTTTCTTTAAGAAGAAACAGATTACAAGTTTTGAGCAGTTGAACAAACTAATCAAAATGAACATGTATTATAAATACTAGAATGTTCTTGTAATAAAGTAGCTTCAAGGAAAGTATGAAAGTCTAAAAATGTCCGAGACGACTGAATCATTAAATTGATAAAATCAATTCGAAAAGGATTCAATATGATAGATGCAAAGGCCGGTGTGTGACACCTGCAAAATTTCAGAATCCAAAACCCAGTTGTTGGGCTAAAACCCAACTAGGCCCAATAAGGCCCAATAGGAAGTCAAGTCCATTTGAGGCCCGGTAAGGATCCAAGCCCGTTAAAAATCCAAATTTACACAATCCGAATATCATATTAGTCACACAATTTCATTTAATGACTCGTTACGCGATTCTGAGAATTTAAGAAAAGATATAAGAACGTACGCGGTTCAGAAATTCTAAACGTTAAACGTGTTAAACAACGGTTTTTACCGGGTATTCGACAGAACGATTAAATGAATTAATGAATTATTGATATTAAGTATTAATATTCATTTGAAAAGACTGTTCGGATAAATACACGTGTAGTACGTGTATACGAATGTTAAACCACGTTAGATCCTCGTAAAACTAACGATAGCGGTACGGTTATTACCGATACGACAAATATTATAAATATTTGTTTATAATAAAAATGTTATTAATAACCGGAGAGTGAAACGATAAATCCGACGAACAGACTCACACACGCGTTGTCAGCTCATACCGACTCGAATATTCTCCGGTAATAAGCTAACAAAATAAATTATTTGAATATTTATTTTAGTATTAATATTTATATTATGAACGACAAATATTAATCGGAAACTAAATGCATGACGATATTTTGGGTTTGACACGCGTTACTGGTAGGTAGCCTACCCACTTAAAACGCTAGATATATATATAAAATCTTCTCACCTTTTCCTCATTTTCACCCATTTCAAACACACACCATGTGTGTGTCTAGAGAGAGAAACCACCGCAGAGAGAGAGAAAGGCCGGTGGCCGGCTCCACAGCGGCGGCACTACCGGCGACGACCACGATGGCGGCGAGTCTGGTGGTGGCGAGCATGACGGAGGCGGAGTCCGGCCGAGCAGCCAGCGGCGCACAACGGCGGATCACAGCGGACCGGCGAGTGGCGGCAAGTGCACCACCTCATCTGATAGATCTCGACGTCCTGAGTCCGATGGTGGTGGTGGTTTGCACTAGATCGCGACGGTGGTGGAGATTTCGGCCAAAAACACTTTTCCGGCGACCTCGACAAATGGGGCTTTTGCTAGAAAAGGGTTCCTAAAGGTCCGATCTACGCATACGAAGAAGTTTGGGTCGAAAAAGTGAAGCTTTCCGGCCAAAACCATCAAATCCGGCCACTGTCCGGTTTTCTGGCGACGGCGGTGACCGGCGGCGCTGGTGGGGCTTGGCGAGACGAGTTCATGGCCGCTTGAATCACCTCAATCGGAGTTCGTATGATCAAGTTATGATCGAAACAAGTTTCTTCTCGCGTCGTGCTCAGCTTTTCGTACAAAACCGCTTAGAACGGCTTGTAGGCTAAGGTATGACCCGAAACACTTATATATCTATTGTCAGGTAGTAGCACGGGACCTATAAATTTTGTCGGGGACGTCTTTTGAGAACGTTTTTCGAGCACGTTAAATTGTATTATAATGATATAGTTTTTATATATTTATCAAATAATTGTCGAATTGAAGTATGACTTTAGTATTAGGATCTAAAGTGCGGTTTATTGGATTATTGGTGTAAGTTGGTGTTGTAATTGGACAATTGGATATTGTCGGGTTTAGCCAAAAACAAACGGGACTCTGCCCAATTTTCGTTAAAAATAAAGAGTTTGGTTTCTACAACTTAGATGTCCTCAACATGGGTTGGGTTTAGATTTGAAACCATAATGTTAGGGCACGATCCTAGTTATATTGTTGTTGATATTGACAACACTTGTTTGAACAATAGGAACCGTTTAGGATCGTTGCGCTCACTTGTTGTCAGTTGAGCTTGTGATCGCATTTGCTGGACTTGAGGTGAGTTCACTGTCCCATTTTAACTTTTAATGTTTTAGAAACATCGGGGGAGAAACATACTTCCATAACACGTTTGAAAACACGAAACATCATTACTTGATACATCTTAGAAAACATGGAACACATACTTATAAACATTTTCATATGGTAACAAGAAAACAAGACCCGACCTTTATGTTTGCATGAGTGAACACGTTTGGAGCTCGTAAAGCCCCCTGACCATCATATTTTATAACCATTAGCTAAGGATAGCCTGGGATTCTATGGATAGTACTATTGGGATTGACACCCCCGGTCATGGTTAGTCGCGCTAACCATGGGTCCCTCTGGCCAAATGACCGCATAGTGTTCAAACATTGCTCGTAAGGTATGAGCGAGGGGCAAAACACCTGTGTCATGGTTTGGTTATGCCTCATGTATGTACATATTATTTGTATTCCTAGCTAGTCTACAAATGGGTCAACATTACTTGTTTTGTTTATCATATTCATTGAAACGTTTTCGTACAGATGGATCTGCCAATCACTTATACACCAATGGTTTTGCCATTCGTTTACGTGGAAATGTTTTTATCAATGTTTTCAAGGAAAACAGTTTCATATTATGGCCATGTACACATTATCAATGTTTTAAGGAAAAACGACTTATTTTATGACTATGACGTCATCACATGTTTTCGTTGGGAAAACTACTCGTTTTATGACTATGAAGTCATCACATGTTTTCATTGGGAAAACTACTCGTTTTATGACTATGAAGTCATCACTTGTTTTCATTGGGAAAACTACTCGTTTTATGACTATGAAGTCATCACATGTTTTCATTGGGAAAACTACTCGTTTTATGACTATGAAGTCATCACATGTTTTCATTGGGAAAACTACTCGTTTTATGACTATGAAGTCATCACAGGTTTTCATTGGGAAAACTACTCGTTTTATGACTATGAAGTCATCACATGTTTTCGAGGAAAACAACCTTACATTAAACTCGTGTACATATTTTAAATGTTTTCAAGGAAAACAGTTTCGTATCATGGCCATGTACACAATATCAATGTTTTCAAGGAAAATCACTTTACATTGCAACAATCAAACCTGTGAACTCACCAACCTTTGTGTTGACATTTTTAAGTATGTTTTTCAGGTAATTCATAGTCATGGCATGGTTGGAATAGGTTAGCCTTTTGGATTAAACCCTAGAAGCCGAAGGAGTATGATCGTCAAACCTCAAGATGGCTTTCACCTATACATGGTTCTAGGACAATGTACAAGTTTATTATAGTATTTGTAATGGTGTTCAATATTCAGAAGTCTTTACTTTAACTTCCGTTGTTGTGTAATGTTACCAATCGTTGCAACCTTAATTTATTTATTTATTCAGTAAGTAAATAAATTTGGGGGTGTGACAGATTGGTATCAGAGCCAATGGTTTTAGCGAATTAGGTTTCCTTAGTGATACCTAGGCTCTAACCGGACTCATTTAGGGACCAAGATTTCTAAGACTTGCATCACACTAAGAACACCCAAGACTTGAGTAAAGAAATTCCAACCGTTGCCGAACGATTTGTGTAGACTATTAGTGTATGAAGTTACACTAGGGTATCATTAGCTATACTAATACAATTACATGGCACATGTAATGAACACTTAAACATATATAACAATATGGAAATAATAAACACCTACGACATGTTACTGTTCGGATTACGAGTCAAGAATAACGGGTACTCAGTATACTTCAACCTTAGAAGATCGAGTTACGAGCTGAGCTTGGACAACGACGGCAGCGATCGTCAGTTACCGATCTTGGTATCACAACAGGTTGAACCCGTGCCAGAATCTGTACCTATACCTGCACCACAACTACTCCAGCTATGGAGGCAAATATCTTTTTAACGTATTTACGGTATAAATACTCTCCTTCATAAGTTGTCGGATCGGATGCCTAGACTCTCGCCATGAGATGTGACAGACAGGATTGCCCAGACAGAAGGGAATTCAAGGTGGATAAGCAGGACTAAGTGGGAGAGAACTCCAAGGGTCAGGAGACCCAGACATACATCAGGATCATGTGGATCCATGCATATATACAGACTTGGAGCACGAGTTGCTCGACACTCATTTGAGGATCTCTGCCCAACACATAGTGCCTGAATTTCACCATACACATTTTATTTTAAGAGACACTGGTGGTGCCTCTCTACCATTAGCCTCATCCGACAACATACAAATTCGACAGATTCAGGAGTATTGGTACACATAATGAAGAGTAATCCGATAAAACAACACACACCCCTGTGCAAATGTGCAAACACAATCTAACGATTATTTAAAATCCATTTTGATTAGAAGCTGGGGATAGGAGAAACACTATAGGGATCAGGCAAGGCAAATTATTATTACGGGTGCACACGTAATCATAATTTGCAGTGCATGGAAACTGTAGTAAGTCTTGCTGTCCAAGCTAATGATCAATCCATGTTCTCAGTCAACTGATTTTAACAAATCAGACTTCTCAATTAGGTGCTCACAAAGCATTTTCCTAGTTTTGGAGGAACGAGAGAAATTCAAATTGAATTTAACCAATCCTTAGTAAATCCTGAACGATGAAGGAATTCGCACATTCATTCTTTGAGATTCTACTTGTCAGGAATGCTTCAAATTGAGCGTTACCACAACTAACACTTACAATAATTGCACAATTATTGGGAGATTATAGCGTAATCTCAGGATCCATCATACAGTTCAATCTCACAATTGCTTGAAAGTTACGCCAAGAGTGTTATGCACTAACTTCAGTAATGGGGCAGAATATTATTCTGACCCGCATACACATGGCACCTATGGATATGGTGGAAGCTTGACATGAGACAAATAGGTAATCGGACATTTCAGAATATCGGTCTCACAAGATTGCTCTCGCAGCCATTGACATTCAATATACCTTTAAGTCTGACTATTCTCTCGGTAATGGATAAGCCGGGGTTGATGCTCAAGTGAATGACAAAGAAACCTAAGTGTGGACTAATGACTATTGTCGCACTACCAGGAAAACGACATGTAAAACTCTTAAAGGAGTCCCAAATGCGGAATTTCATGCTAATCTCATTAAGTTCATGATATGCATAAGGGACGTAAGCTCGAGCTATTCACTACAGGCCACTGTCCACAAAGAGTTGAGAAGAATAATTCATTACTCTTTTGTACTCGCACCTCCCCAAAGTTCATCTTGTTGGATGGATCCCAGATTTTAACCTAGAAGAGAGGTGTGACCGCATCTTTCACTCCTAGTTTTCTATAATTGGGAAGCTATAGAGCATCTATTGTTAAGAAATGATCTCTTGAAATAGACTCAGTTAAAATAAAAAAGCTTTGACATTTAACACTCATTACCTCAATTTTATAGCTTAAACCCTTGGACTAGGGACTTAAAGGCTATAACCGATATGAGGGAAATACGTACTGGTAAGTCGTGACAATACCATTTGAATGCCAGGGAAGTTGCAGACAAACTGTAGTATCAGTTGTTAGCAAATTCTGAAACTCCGTGATCCATTCCGACCAACTTGACAAGAAATAAAGAACCTAAGTCGAAATCCGAGGATTTAATTCTGTGTACGCTACCAGGAAGATGAACAAAGGACGAATCAATTCCGGAAGTTTTACTTGACTGTCGTCTATTTCCTGACATCCGCTTAATGAGAAGTCAAGCCTTTGATTAGACAAACCATGATTTCACATCGCAGTCTACCAATTTAGTGGGTTAGCAAGCGCTGAATCAGTTTCGGGGAAACACCATTCTTATGAGGCTACTTCCACGATGCGACTGTTTACCTTCTCATCTAGACGAACCGCGACTTTTCTAAGCAAACATAGAACTTCTTAAGACTTATCTATTTCGTGGACATGATAGTCAGGTCATGAGTTCACAAATCAAGATATTACAGCCTAAATACCAGACTACAGTAGAAGTGCAGTGCAAACGATGGTAATGAGGTATTAAACTAAAACTTCGCCAGTGAAACCATACGAGAAATCTTGAAACCTTTAATCCGTTGTGACCAATGTTGATGGAAAAATCTCATATGGCACAGAACCTAATATGAGAGTATAACTTTAAGTCCCAGAAAATGCCTTCGTGGAGTATAAGGGAACAATCATAACGTTTCGTTTATGAATTCTGTCACTACTATCCGAGTACAAGAAGGTGATGGATATGCAGTTAGAAAACGAATAAGTGAAACTATGTCACTAACACTTAGCAACTGTTTGAGAGCCATTCTCACTTCTCCTTGAACCCCATGAAGATTATTAATCTTTAGTATCTGTTGAGCCTAGCCAACTAAAATATTCTCAAATACTTTGATATTCTCTTTCTTCTTCATCTAGATTCACCTTCATCTTTAGATGAACCTTAAAAAAAAAAAAAAAAATCTAGATGATTCAATGAGACTACGAGAATTTATTGTGGCGAGTTTGTTAATCGATATCCGTTTCGTTTAGATTTCAATCTAAATCAAATTACGGATAACATACGTGATGATGTTATCAGTAATGGAATTTGATAAAAACTAGGATCAATCTCAGGAGATCATGTCTCCGTAAAATTTTATCCCATATCATAGTTGTTTAATTCGTTAACTAGACAACTACTGACGTTCCATTAAACCATTCCAGCTCCTTTGTGAGAAATTGTATACACTGACATTATTGTCTTGAACTCAATTGAATCTGTTTAACCTACATACTGATTTGACGGACAAAATGTCAAAATTAAAATCTTTCATTCTAGAAGATTGAATGCACCAAGATGTTGACCCGTCGCGATGAACGGTCGATTACCTGATTTGGACTAACACATGGACATCTCATTAAAGAATCTGACCTATCTTTACCAAACGCGTGATAATTTTCTTTTAGATCCTAGCACGATTTGGTTTTCTGGAGAGAAAACCCGAATATGAATAATGAAGTATGTACCTATATATACTTTCGGAAATACGTGTGCATGAACGCACTTTTGTCTTTCATTATGAATGATAATGATCATACAGTTCCACTCTGATGAGAATGATCACATAATGAAATGCTTCGTCATCTGATCCTTGATTGTTTATTTTGGTGTGTGAGTTGTTCACTTGGTTAGTGAAAACTCATTATTATAATTCACATCGACCAGGCAATTCTCTTGATGACTTACTCATTACATGAAAGTGACCCCACTGATTGTAATCCCGTTGTTCATGGGACTCTAGTAATGAGTTTATCACTTCAGGGTATAGCCAACGCCGTTCCCTTGACGATATATTCAAAGAAAATTCCTAAATCTACTCATTCGAATTTAAGGTATACTCAACAGTAACGTTATACTGTTACATGATAAGAGAATATCTCAAATCCGTACACATCCAATATCGTTAATTGGTGAGATATCCACCTTATCTTCGTATACCAACTGCTATTTGGAATGAGTCGACATTCTTCGTAAGAATCCAAAAATGGAAAAGGATACGAAATCCTAATCCATGTGTTAATATCAAATTTCGAGGACGAAATTTCTTTATGGATGGGAGAATGTGACACATGCAAAATTTCAGAATCCAAAACCCAGTTGTTGGGCTAAAACCCAACTAGGCCCAATAAGGCCCAATAGGAAGTCAAGTCCATTTGAGGCCCGGTAAGGATCCAAGCCCGTTAAAAATCCAAATTTACACAATCCGAATATCATATTAGTCACACGATTTCATTTAATGACTCATTACGTAATTCTGAGAATTTAAGAAAAGATATAAGAACGTACGCGGTTCAGAAATTCTAAACGTTAAACGTGTTAAACAACGGTTTTTACCGGGTATTCGACAGAACGATTAAATGAATTAATGAATTATGGATATTAAGTATTAATATTCATTTGAAAAGACTGTTCGGATAAATACACGTGTAGTACGTGTATACGAATGTTAAACCACGTTAGATCCTCGTAAAACTAACGATAGCGGTACGGTTATTACCGATACGACAAATATTATAAATATTTGTTTATAATAAAAATGTTATTAATAACCGGAGAGTGAAACGATAAATCCGACGAACAGACTCACACACGCGTTGTCAGCTCATACCGACTCGAATATTCTCCGGTAATAAGCTAACAAAATAAATTATTTGAATATTTATTTTAGTATTAATATTTATATTATGAACGACAAATATTAATCGGAAACTAAATGCATGACGATATTTTGGGTTTGACACGCGTTACTGGTAGGTAGCCTACCCACTTAAAACGCTAGATATATATATAAAATCTTCTCACCTTTTCCTCATTTTCACCCATTTCAAACACACACCATGTGTGTGTCTAGAGAGAGAAACCACCGCAGAGAGAGAGAAAGGACGGTGGCCGGCTCCACCGCGGCGGCACTACCGGCGACGACCACGATGGCGGCGAGTCTGGTGGTGGCGAGCATGACGCAGGCGGAGTCCGGCCGAGCAGCCAGCGGCGGATCACAGCGGACCGGCGAGTGGCGGCAAGTGCACCACCTCATCTGATAGATCTCGACGTCCTGAGTCCGATGGTGGTGGTGGTTTGCACTAAATCGCGACGGTGGTGGAGATTTCGGCCAAAAACACTTTTCCGACGACCTCGACAAATGGGGCTTTTTCTAGAAAAGGGTTCCTAAAGGTCCGATCTACGCATACGAAGAAGTTTGGGTCGAAAAAGTGAAGCTTTCCGGCCAAAACCATCAAATCCGGCCACTGTCCGGTTTTCCGGCGACGGCGGCGGCGGAGGCCGGCGGCGAAGACCGGCGGCGCTGGTGGGGCTTGGCGAGACGAGTTCATGGCCGCTTGAATCACCTCAATCGGAGTTCGTATGATCAAGTTATGAGCGAAACAAGTTTCTTCTCGCGTCGTGCTCAGCTTTTCGTACAAAACCGCTTAGAACGGCTTGTAGGCTAAGGTATGACCCGAAACACTTATATATCTATTGTCAGGTAGTAGCACGGGACCTATAAATTTTGTCGGGGACGTCTTTTGAGAACGTTTTTCGGGCACGTTAAATTGTATTATAATGATATAGTTTTTATATATTTATCAAATAATTGTCGAATTGAAGTATGACTTTAGTATTAGGATCTAAAGTGCGGTTTATTGGATTATTGGTATAAGTTGGTTTTGTAATTGGACAATTGGATATTGTCGGGTTTAGCCAAAAACAAACCGGACTCTGCCCAATTTTCGTTAAAAATAAAGAATTTGGTTTCTACAACTTAGATGTCCTCAACATGGGTTGGGTTTAGATTTGAAACCATAATGTTAGGGCACGATCCTAGTTATATTGTTGTTGATATTGACAACACTTGTTTGAATAATAGGAACCGTTTAGGATCGTTGCGCTCACTTGTTGTCAGTTGAGCTTGTGATCGCATTTGCTGGACTTGAGGTGAGTTCACTGTCCCCTTTTAACTTTTAATGTTTTAGAAACATCGGGGGAGAAACATACTTCCATAACACGTTTGAAAACACGAAACATCATTACTTGATACATCTTAGAAAACATGGAACACATACTTATAAACATTTTCATATGGTAACAAGAAAACAAGACCCGACCTTTATGTTTGCATGAGTGAACACGTTTGGAGCTCGTAAAGCCCCCTGACCATCATATTTTATAACCATTAGCTAAGGATAGCCTGGGATTCTATGGATAGTACTATTGGGATTGACACCCCCGGTCATGGTTAGTCGCGCTAACCATGGGTCCCTCTGGCCAAATGACCGCATAGTGTTCAAACATTGCTCGTGAGGTATGAGCGAGGGGCAAAACACCTGTGTCATGGTTTGGTTATGCCTCATGTATGTACATATTATTTGTATTCCTAGCTAGTCTACAAATGGGTCAACATTACTTGTTTTGTTTATCATATTCATTGAAACGTTTTCGTGCAGATGGATCTGCCAATCACTTATACACCAATGGTTTTGCCATTCGTTTACGTGGAAATGTTTTTATCAATGTTTTCAAGGAAAACAGTTTCATATTATGGCCATGTACACATTATCAATGTTTTAAGGAAAAACGACTTATTTTATGACTATGACGTCATCACATGTTTTCGTTGGGAAAACTACTCGTTTTATGACTATGAAGTCATCACATGTTTTCATTGGGAAAACTACTCGTTTTTTGACTATGAAGTCATCACATGTTTTCATTGGGAAAACTACTCGTTTTATGACTATGAAGTCATCACATGTTTTCATTGGGAAAACTACTCGTTTTATGACTATGAAGTCATCACAGGTTTTCATTGGGAAAACTACTCGTTTTATGACTATGAAGTCATCACATGTTTTCGAGGAAAACAACCTTACATTAAACTCGTGTACATATTTTAAATGTTTTCAAGGAAAACAGTTTCGTATCATGGCCATGTACACAATATCAATGTTTTCAAGGAAAATCACTTTACATTGCAACAATCAAACCTGTGAACTCACCAACCTTTGTGTTGACATTTTTAAGTATGTTTTTCAGGTAATTCATAGTCATGGCATGGTTGGAATAGGTTAGCCTTTTGGATTAAACCCTAGAAGCCGAAGGAGTATGATCGTCAAACCTCAAGATGGCTTTCACCTATACATGGTTCTAGGACAATGTACAAGTTTATTATAGTATTTGTAATGGTGTTCAATATTCAGAAGTCTTTACTTTAACTTCCGCTGTTGTGTAATGTTACCAATCGTTGCAACCTTAATTTATTTATTTATTCAGTAAGTAAATAAATTTGGGGGTGTGACACGGTGGGAGTGAGTACCTACAACAATGCAATGTGTAGAGACACAATATCAAGAGGAATGTATAGAGATACACATAACACCATGAAAGGGGATGATAAGTGTTATTATAGAATGTATAGTGATACATTGCTAAAATTATGAGTTAAACATATCACTGAAAGATAAAGTATCTTTAGAAATGAATTTCAAACTTGGATTGATTACAACCATATATGAGATATATGAAGGGAAGATTCTAAAGTAAGAATTATAGCAATCTATTGACATTAGTAAGACTGTCTTAATGCTTTTTATGACGAACCAATAAAGACAAATTACTAACATTATCTCTAATCCTAAATCTCATTGGGATAAGATGAAAATGAAAGAGTTCATGTGGTTTCATCTAAAAGGATAATGAGCTATGTCAATACTTTTATATGATGAAAGAATTTTGAAATTCAACTCTGACAGAACAAAAGGATTATGCTTGAGAAGCATAAAATGGTGATGATTTATTTACTATAATTTGCATTATTGGCTAGCAATATTTTTTGTTGAACAATAAAATAAAATAAATTTATCGGTTGTGTAAGCCTTCTATATATAAGCACAACACAAGATATAAGTAAACAACTTTCTACCATCTCCAAGGTCAATTGGGTCACCTGGAATGGCATTTTCTTGTCTTCTTGTGTTATGAACATTGTGTATTGTCTCATCCATCATTCCAAACTCATAAAGTGTTATGATGAGATACTGCTATCTTATCATATAAGATACCGAGAATACTAGCTTTGACTATCAAGAAGAATTCTTGAAATAATGTGTCATAATAGGGTATGACAACTTGTCAGTCAAACACTACTGTCTTAAGAGTGAAGATAGAGACACCAAAAGACGATCATTGAGAATGATTAAATGAATACACCACAAGATACATCAGTGTTATCTAATGAAAATTTTTCATCAATAACAATTACACAAACATGAGATGTTGTGGATTGGAAACATTAGAAGACATCATTCTGAAAGAGTTCAGATAACTTCTAATAGTTGGAAAGGAGTTCCAAAAGAGGTTTTTCCATCATAAGTTTCATTAATGGGATCATGAAACTTAGAGACATCATACTAAAACAAAATTCACACAAATCAATATCTAGCTGACCCATTCACTAAGCCTATACCTCATTCTGTATGTGAAGAGTATGTTGATAGGTGTTAGACATGCTAGACTTGAGTTTGATTTGAATGTTAGTATTGGGTGCTTTCGAACAATATAGAAACATTGGTATTTCATATTGATTTAATGGTTAAATGCAATATAGATAAATGTTTCTATGTTCGACATTTTGTACGTTTTAGAAATCTCTGAATAATGTATTCTAAATGTTCGTAGTCGATCAGATTCATGGGAATCAATCTGAATGAAAGACTATTGTGAATTGGATGATTGGTTCATTATGAATGAAAATCCAAGTAGTTGGAGATCATATTCACAGATACTCATTACAGAATGATTATTGAATGTAACTCGTTTCAAAACTATCTTCATTGATCAGGGTCTTGAGAAGTTTTGAATATGGTAAGATCCATCGATCCTCGACCCACGGCACATACTAGAACTAACTCTAACTGAAGTTTGTTCTTTAATATTATCTAACGATGTACCTTAATAGGCAATAATAAGGGTATGAGTAGGAATAAATCTGAAGTTAAGTGGGAGTTGTATGTGACTAAAGGAATTCTGTTCATTAGGATTTGGACATTCTGGCGCTCTCGCTGATTCGAACTGGTATAAGTCGCGTGGCCACGCACAAACTATGAGTAGTTTGTTTAGACCATTTTGAATTGGAGAACGAGAATAAGAATAGTTGAACAAACATATGAGAAGTGACTTGTATCCATGTCTCATGTTCAACGAATGACCTAAACAGAAAGGATACATAGATATGTTTACCATGGTTATTGTACTTGGTTAAGTAATAGTTACTTGAACACAAGAAAGTAGTTGACAATTGTAATACGTCATCCCTTGCTAGGGGCAGTGAGACGCAACTAGGCATCCACCACTATCTACGTTGGACTGATTAATCGATGAATCTTCGAAATGGGAGATTGTTGGATATTAGATGTCCGACCATCGTTAATATCAACGTTGCTATCGAGGTACGATCCGAAGAGTTACAATTTGGGCAAAGAACAAATCATAGCGTTTAATTATCAAACGTTATTTCAAGAAACGAGAATTTAGAATTTGGTGGATTAAATATTTAGAGAAATATTTATTAGTTACGTTATATTTAATTATTTGGAATAACTAAAAACTAACGATAAACGGAATGAGGTTTTATATATATATTAGTGATAAATATATATATATATATATATATATATATACGGGGTTTTATATTTAAAAGTTAAATATAAAACGTGTTCGTTTTACACAAGATTAGTTTATGATTAAAATAATTATAAACTACGGGGACTATAACTGATTAAGAGTTAATTAGTGGGTAATTAAGAGTTAATTAGCCCAAGGGTTGACTTGTAAATTTATTTACTATACATATATGCTTGAAGTCAAAAACCTAATCAACATTTTTCCTCCTCCCCTTTGCGCTACAACGACCGGCCAAAAACCACCCAGCCGCCGTGAACCGGCGCCGTCCGCCTCCAGCCACGCCGTCAGCCCCTATCGACCGGAACCCTCCTTCACACGAACCCTCTTTTTCCGTGAACCGAGTTCGTTTCACGAGCCGAACTGGAAGCCGTGAGTCGGGTTTTGCGAGATACGTTTTCGTGAAACGAGTTCGTGAGACGGATTCGTTTGGAGTCAACTAGCGTGACATTCTTTGTACCTGAGTGTTACAACCCGGTTATTCTTCAAAGGTAGAAAAAGCATACACACCCTTTGATTGTGTTTTTATATTTATTATTGTCTAAACGTTGTGTAATCGGATCACTGTCAGATAAATTTTTGAAGTTTATTATCGTATGCTTTTGTTTACGCTTCCGACATAGTAAATATGATTTTATATAAGTATTGTTTTAAACGTTAAAACTGGTGCACGATAACCAACAGTCGTGGTAACTCGTGATGATGAGTTGACGCGTGTAACCCTATAACAGTTTGTCACCCCCGATAACGGTCTGTCACGCCGCAATTCACTCCGAGACTGACACGTGGATGATAACTCGCAAACCCTAAAGCGGCGACGAACCGTCACCAGCCATAACATTCCGTCATGAGGCAGCGGTGACGGATCGTCACCCCTCATAACGATCTGTCATGACCTTAAACTTTGCCTATAAATTGAATTCAGTCCCTGATAATTTCTATAACATCACCAACTACTTCTTACCTTTTGATACCATATCCCACTTCTAATTAAACACACCGCACTTCGAAGAATACCGGTACTCGCTTAAACATCGCACTCTTGACGAGAACCTGCGAAGAACAGATGAACGCTTAGGAACTGACCTAAGGTGATAGAGCTCTGGTACCATGTCCTAGAAAGCTACCAACCCTAGCCGCTACTCTCTTCATTCAGGTGATTACGTTTATGTGCTTTCAAAACTTTGAAACCGTTTACTTTTGCAAAAATGGCAAAGCATGTATTAAATATTTTAGTGGGTGAAGGGCTTGCTACTGAATGGCATTCGAGTCATAAGTATACGTAAAACTTGATCAAGGGATACCCGCTTTATGGGTGAAATTCCCATAAGGGGGGCTGGCACCGAATCTGTATGTGATGTAAGATGGAGGGGGTATCCCACGCAATAAGCCAGCCTAGGGCAGTGGCCCTAGAAATCACATTATAGAGAGGAGATGTATGTGTATACCATGGCTATATGATCAGATTAGTTAAAGTCTAATTAATCTGTCGGATGTGTAGTCTTTCTTAATTTGAATATCATTATTAAAGGCTTTAATATTTTTCATGCCAAAAGGTTTTCGTGTCCTAATAAATGTGATCACCAGCGTTCGTACTGACGTTATATTTTCAAATGTTTCAGATAATCAATGAATTGTATTTAGAGACTTGTCCAGAGGGACAGTCTCCTGTGCAATGTAAATATGTTTTTGACAGGGTTATGTGCTGAAGGAAATCAACTCCCTAAGAACAAGAGATAGCCCTGCAGTTATATTTCCAAGAATAGGGGCCAAAATGATATAGTTCCTAGGCATGTATACCTACCTTGTGGCTCAGTAATACATGCGGGTCGCAAGAGAATTATGTAATGGTTTTTGAAACCATGTCATGTAAACAGTTGGGTGTTTAAATACCAGTTCTATGATATATTATTTTATTCCAAAGAAATTGGAAATGTTCAAAATCAACCCTCGGGTTGAGGATTTATTAAAAGATCGATCCAAATCATTTTTGAAAGGCCCCTTTTACCCGGGAGACATCACTTGTTTGATTTACTCATAAACATAGTCATCAAATGCCAAACTTAAAATTTAAAACATCAAAGTAGAGGAAGCATACATCTTTCAATTACATAACATAGCAGCGGAAGTCTTAACATTAAACATAAACATTGTTTTAACATGAAATTCAAGTAAGGGGGATGTCAGTCTTTAACCAGGGTTGCCCTCACGCCTTCGCACGACTTTCTTCTTCTTACCTGAAGTGCATACTAAAAGTCAGCTAACACTGGTGAGTTCAAGTTTAAAGCAATTAGGTATAAACATCATTTCTTTATAAGTATATATATACACACACATATAAGTACACATTAACAAATTCTTTGCTTTCCTTTATCATCCATATGCGAGTACATTATATATGTATTCACCTTTACTTTCATTAATCATACATTGGTCATACACATAGGGGTGATCAACCCGTCTTATGTAAGTCACAAAGAAAAATGTTCTCGAACTACCGTCGTAGCTCATTTACTTCACCTTCCGACTCTAGAAACCGTCCGTCAATAGCTTAAAATCGTCCGAAAAACCTTCGGTCGTCCGTCATACCGTCCTACCATCGTAGTCCGTAATTCGCCCGTCTACCCGAAGGCATCCCACGCGAACTATTATTTATGCAACCGTTCTACTTATATTAACGCAATTGCTTCGACCGTTCATTAAGGCCTTTCATGCGTCCTAGCTGATGAAGGAGCGTATATGTCCCGGTTACAAAATAGTCACGTGGTCGTCCGTCTACCGAAGTAGTCTTTATCATCGAAGCATCCATAACGTTTACATATATTCATAACATGTAATATATGAAATATAAAGCAAGATGTCATTCATTTACGTTATGTCATTCTTTCATTCATTCTTGGTAAACATAGGTTTCATTCTTTGTTCTTCATTCATATATATATATATATATATATATGTATATATATATATATATATATATATATTGGTATTCATAACACTTATTCATTTAGTGTATACACTTCAGCCCTAAAACATTTTTAAATAATTTGCACATAACATAAAGGGGGCACATAGAACTCACCTGATTGTCTTGAAGTTTAGCTCATTTGATAATAACTTCAAGATAGGTGGATGCAAAAGAATCTGTAAAGGATTACAACTAGTCAAATTAATAACAAGTCATTTGGTCGAAATCCTATGCCCGAAATCTATTTCGGTCGAAATCTATTTCGACCGAAATATTTTACGACCGGAAACTAATCACTTGAAAATTATTTATTCTCATATTCTTTTGTTCAAAAACTTCTTGTCCAAAAACTATTTCGATCAAAATGTTTTGTCCTACGTCTTTGGCGTCCGAGTCACTTTTCAACCGAAATGTTCTGTTCGAAATCTATGATGTCCGAGTCACTTTTCAATCGAAAATGGATTTCGGACCATTCATCCGACTTTTCGGGCGATGCATCTGATTTTGATCAACTTCTTCGTTTTTTATACAAGCTTCGATCTTTTTATGTCCAAAACTTGTATCTAGCTTCCATGAAGCTAGATACATGCTTTTTATGCGATTCCATACGTAAAAATCTGGTCTTTTGATTCAAAACGCATTTAAACCCTAAAACCCATTTCTTAACTAAAACTCAGATTCGAGCCAAATGGTTACCTGTTTTCATTTCCTTATCGTTGCTAGATGTTGTTGGGATGTGGAGTGATGATTCCCGAGACGTTAAGCTTGATCCCGAGCTTTCTCTCTCTAACACGTTTTCACCTTTATCTCTCTAAGTTTGCGAAGAGGATAACTAGTGAAGGAGGGTTTTCTGAGCTGGTCTTTATATAGTTGGGCTCCCCTCCGGCCCATTGGAGCCAAGTCCGACCCCGTTCCCTCTTCCTTTTATCTTAATCCCGCTCTTGTCATTATTTGTTCGTTTTTATTATTCCAAGATGTTACAAGTCTACCCCCTTAAAGGGGTTTCATCCTCGAAACTCGTTACTAGTTAAACAACTGCGGATACAATCCCTTCATTTCGTCCTCTTTCTCCCACGTAGCCTTTTCGATTGTGTACTCGTTCTGATTTCCAGTGTACCCTATGGATACAAAGGTCCTCATGTATTCTTCCTTCGAGTATGAAATGGCAGCCCCCTCGTCTTGAAGCTTGAGATGTTTTCGTAGAGTAGCTTCAGTGATGGTGATGTCTTTGCCATCTACCTTGGCTTGGATTTGGGCTATCCCCTGTTCGGTAGAGTTCCAGAAGTCCTCCATGTCAGGGATGTAAATGGTTGGGTTTAAAGTGAGTGCATGGTGTATCTTTGATCGACAGAGAAAGTCGATCATGTCATTGAATCCCTCGGACTTCTTTTCCAAAGGTAACATATCCTCCATTGAAATGTCTGAAGTTGGAGATGATGGATCTGTTGCCTGGAACAACCACTGTCTACCACCTAGGTGTTATTCTTGTGACCTGGCTGCCCTTGCACATGAGAGAGATCTAGTTAGTGGGAGGAATCCAAGAGCTTGCATCCTTGAAAAAAAGGGTTCTCGGATTATCAGTATCAGCATGTGTGCATTCAACGGAACCAATGATGATTCTTGGAGGAATTTTGGTTTTCCAATGCTGAATTGGTGGTTTTCCAGCTCTCTTTGCTTTGTCAGCAGCAGATGTTACAACTGAGGACTTTGGCTTATCAGCAGCAGATTTTGTTGATGCTGATGGTTTTACTTAAGCAATAGCAATCTTGGTTGCTGCTAAAGACTTGTCTTTGGTTCGCTTGGGATTTAATTGATCAGCAACATTTTTGTTGACTGCTGATGGTTTAACTTGGGCAGCAGCAATCTTGGTTGTTGATGAAGGCTTTTCCTTTGGTTGCTTGAGTCTTACTTGATCAGCAGCAGTTTTGTTTGCAGCTGATGGTTTAATCTCCGAAGTATGCCTACCCTTCTTCATATTACTGATAGGATTTTGTTGAAGAGGAATTTGATGAAGAACCTGGTTGAGAGGATTAAACTTACAATTTGCAGCAAAGTGGTCTGATTCGCCACAGATGATGCAAGATTGTTGAGATTTTGGCAGATGCTTTCTTGGTGGGGATAGAGAGTTTCTGAACTGGGTTGCTTTGGATTCAAAGCTTCTTATCTTTTTGTTCTTGTTTGTTTTCTCAAAAGTGTGTTGCTTTAGGTTTCTTTGTTGTTGAAGGTAATAGAAGCAAGTGCTAGCAGTATGATTGTATTTCCCACACAGAAAGCATGATTTAGCAAATTTGTCCCTTTGAAAGTACACATAGTCCTTTCTTTTGAAAAAGTCTTTGAAGTTCCAGGGGTGAGCTTTGTTGTGCTCAAAGTTGGCTTCTTCCAATGTCTTTTGAACATATGGAGCTCTCTCTCCAGGCGCATGACATATGTCAAACACCTTCCTTTGTTGGATTGATTTGGATTGAGGCTTTAAGATGGTGGAGGTTGAAGACTGTCCCTTTTCAACAGTTAGCTTTCTTCCTTCTGGAGGATAGCTGATTCTGATTTGTTTGGTTGGTTGAGATACTTGTACTGTTTTTGAAGGGATGAAAGGGCTTGGATTGTTGGCTTTAATAACTTCACAGGTAGGTGGTGATGAAACTTTATTGGTTTCAGTGGAGTCTGAGCATGTTGACTCAGACTCGGATGAAGTAGTGCATTCTTGCATTGGGGTTTCTTAGACAACAGGGTCAAGATTTTGGTTGGCCATGTCAAGGTTGGAAAGATTGAAACTTGGTTCATGAATGGCTACATAGTCAGCGGGTGGAGGAACAACATTTTAGGGTTGTTCAGCTTGGAATCCAAGACCAGCAGTTACCTTTTCATGAATTTGAGCATCCAAAAGTCTTTGCAGCTTTTTGGATGCCAACTCATATTTTTTTCACATGGACCTTTTGGTATGCTAATTCGGCCCTTGTAGCTTTTAACTTAACCAGAAGATCATCAATTTGAGTCCAAGGTTTGTTTGTTCATGTTTTAATGATGAAATTTCTTTCTTTAAACAATCAATCTTTTCCTTGTAACTGTTTTCAACCTTTTTAAATTCAAATTTCATTTGGTGAAATTCTTCATTTTGATCTATGAGATTCTGGTTCTATTTCCTATATCCAAGGACCTTATCAATACAATCTTGAGTACAAAGATTTTCATATACCTGAGGTGGTACCTCTGATGTGTCTGCCATGAGAGCTTGATTATCCTCATACTGGAAGCTTCAGTCAAAGTCAGCAGTTCCAACAGCTGCACAAGCTGCAGTTTATGCAGGAGGAGTGGCCTGTTGCTATTGTTGCTGTCTTGGCTGAGCTTGGTGAGCTTGTCTAGTATGAGCAGCAGCTGGGTTTTCCTTTGGTGCCTTGCATTCTCTAGCAAAATAACCAAGTTGGTTACAGTTGTAACACCTCAATTTGCTTTTGTCCAAACCAACCCTGGTGTTAGAGTTGTTGCATGGAACGGGTCTTCCTGTTCTTGAGTAGAACCTTTTTGCTCTTAGAGAGAGCATGGCATAGGAGTGTTGTATATCCATTTCTTATAGATCATCTGCATGAAAACATTCCAGATCTTCCTTGATAAAGGACATATTGCTTGAGTTTTCAGAGACAAAAGCAGCAGAGGTTGATGTTTGAGGTGGGGCTTCAAGAAGAAATGTTGAGTTGTTTGATTGAGAGGTTGGAGTTTGGGGATGATTGACGATGGGAGAATAATAGTTGCTTGAACTTGGACCTAAGTGGTCAGAGTGGAGGGCAAAAGAGGTGGTGGTGGATGTTGAGGTTGTTTGGTAGCTTGAGCTTCTTTCCTTGGTCTGAATCATCTCTAATTCATAGGTCTTTAGCATACCGAAAAGCTCAATCATCTGTAGAGTCTTCAGATTCTCAGTTCTTCTGATGGACACTGTGTAGAGTGTCCAGCAACTGGGTAGAGACCTGATGAACTTCTTGAGAATATCTTCATTCTCCAGCTTCACGTTTGAGCACTGCAGCTCACCTACAAGATAAGTATATCTGTTATATAAAACAGTTAGAGAATCACCTTCATTCCAGACAAAGTTTTTATATTGTTGCTTTAGGATGTCTCTTCTATTTTCTTTTACTTCCTCTGAACCAGCAAACATCTTCTCAAGAGCCTCCCATAGCTCCTTTTCAGTTTTGTATCCTCTGAAGTTGTGAAAAACTTCATTTGGTAAGCACATCTGGATGGCTCCCAAGGCCTTGAAATCTACCTCCATTTTCTTGATGTCTTCATCAGAGTATTTGGAGGATTCTTTGGGAACCAGTGTACCTCTGGAATCAGCGGAGGCCACCATGGGTATGTATGGTCCATCTTTAATGGATTTCCACATCCCATATTATTTATAGCAAAAGAAGTTTTCCATTCTGTTCTTCCACATATCATAGTCTTCTCCAGACACCAGTCTTGGTGGTCTGCTGATGCTTCTAATGTCTTCAACTCCATTGTTTTGTGCCATTTTTGATTTGTGATAATGGGTGACTTTAGCAAAGGGATAGTTTTGAATAGAACCAGAAAATGATTAAACAAGTGTGAGTTTGTTTAATCTGTGAGCCAAAACTCTGATGCCACTTGTAGGATCGGTGAATACAAGATGGTTCTATTCTAGTTGAGATTGGCCGAAACAATCACAACTAAGCAATGTAAACAAGTAAATAAGAATACTGATAAATGCAATTTGTATTAAGCTTCAAATATTACAAGATTACAGAGAAAACTCTTAAGAAAAAGCACACTTATACAATGACTCTAATTAATACTTATATAGTAACTTAGAATCAAGACAGACCCTTGATTCTAAGAATCAGATCTAACACAAGCCGTTGATCTTGTATTGAAGCTATTCTACATGTAACGACAATAAATACTACAAAAGTTATCTTTACTCGAACGTCTTCTTAGGCATCATTGCTTGAGTCCTTGGAAGAAGAGCGTCGTTGTCTTTTATTGTCTTGCACCAGTAACATTCTTTCTGCGTGGAGTGTGTCGGTGTTGCAGCAGAAAGTTGTTAGTGGTAATGGTTGCTTTATCGAAGCCAGTCAGCTGCAACGTTTGATCTTCAGAGGGAATGGCTATCAGCAGCAATGTTGTTGATCAGCAGCAAGACACAACTGTCCACAGCTGCTGATGATTTGCCTATCAGCAGCAACTTTGGTCTTCAGCATATAAGGCTGTCCGCAGCAGATTTGTTCTTCAGCAGAAGAACAAGTATCCGCAGAAGATAAGCTTATCCACAGCAGTTTGTCGATCTGCAGCAAACTCTGAGGTCTACAGCAGTTGTACTTAGAGAATTTTGTAGCCATCAGTCTTTATTTCTACAATTTTTTACAGGGTTATGTGGTGAAGGAAATCAACTCCCTTAGAACAAGAGATAACCCGGAAGTTATATTTCCAAGAATAGGTGCCAAAATGATATAGTTCCTAGGCATGTATACCTACCTTGTGGCTAAGTAATACATGCAGGTCGCAAGAGAATTATGTAATGGTTTTTGAAACCATGTCATGTAAACAGTTGGGTATTTGAATACCAGTTCTATAATATATTATTTTATTCCAAAGAAATTGGAAATGTTCAATATCAACCCTCGGGTTTTGGATTTATTAAAAGATCGATCCAAATCATTTTTGAAAAGCCCCTTTTTTCCCGGGAGACCACACTTGTTGGATTTACTCATAAACATAGTCATCAAATGCCAAACTTAAAATTTAAAACATCAAAGTAGCGGAAGCATACATCATTCAATTACATAACATAGTAACGGAATTCTTAACATTAAACATAAACATTGTTTTAACATGAAATTCAAGTAAGTAGGATGTCAGTCTTTAAGCAGTGTAGCCCTCACGCCTTCGCACGCCCTTTCTTCTTCTTACCTGAAGTGCATACTAAAAGTCAGCTAACGCTGGTGAGTTAAAGTTTAAAGCAATTAGGTATAAACATCATTTCTTTATAAGTATATATATACACACACATACATAAATACACATTAACACGTTCTTTGCTTTCATTTATCGTCCATATGCAAGTATATTATATATGTATTCACCTTTACTTTCATTAATCATACATTGGTCATACACATAGGGGTGATCAACCCGTCTTATGTAAGTCACAAAGACAAATGTTCTCGAACTACCGTCGTAGCTCATTTACTTCACCTTCCGGCTCTAGAAACCGTCCATCAATAGCTTAAAATCGTTCGGCAAACCTTCGGTCGTCCGTCATACCGTCCTACCGTCGTAGTCCATAATTCGCCTGTATACCCGAAGTCATCCCACGCGAACTGTTATTTATGCAACCGTTCTACTTATATTAAGGCAATTGCTTCGACCGTTCATTAATGCCTTTCATGCATCCTAGATGATGAAGGAAAGTATATGTCCTGGTTACAAAATAGTCACGTGATCGTCCGTCTACCGAAGTAGCCGTTATCATCGAAGCATCCATAACGTTTACATATATTCATAACATGCAATATATGAAATATAAAGCAAGATTTCATTCATTTAGGTTATGTCATTCTTTCATTCATTCTTGGTAAACATAAGTTTCATTCTTCGTTCTTCATTCATATATATATATATATATATATATATATATCACGTATGATCACATTGGTATTCATAACACTTATTCATTTAGTGTATACACTTCAGCCCCCAAAACATTTTTAAATAATTTGCACATAACATAAAGGGAGCACATAGAACTCATCTGATTGTCTTGAAGTTTAGCTCACTTGATAATAACTTCAAGATAGGTGGATGCTAAAGAATCTGTTAAAGATTACAACTAGTCAAATTAATAACAAGTCATTTGGTCGAAATCCTATGCCCGAAATCTATTTCGGTTGAAATCTATTTCGACCAAAATCTAATTCGACCGAAATATTTTCCGACCGGAAAGTAATCACTTGAAAATTATTTATTCTCGTATTCTTTTGTTCAAAAACTTCTTGTCCAAAAACTATTTTGATCAAAATGTTTTGTCCTACATCTTTGGCGTCCGAGTCACTTTTCAACTGAAATGTTCTGTTCGAAATCTATGATGTCCGAGTCACTTTTCAATCGAAAATGGATTTCGGACCATTCATCCGACTTTTCGGACGATGCATCTGATTTTGATCAACTTCTTTGTTTTTGATCCAAGCTTCGATCTTTTTATGTCCAAAACTTGTATCTAGCTTCCATGAAGCTAGATACATGCTTTTTATGCTATTCCATACGTAAAAATCTCGTCTTTTGATTCAAAACGCATTTAAACCCTAAAACCCATTTGTTAACTAAAACTCAGATTCGAGCCAAATGGTTACCTGTTTTTGTTTCCTTTTCGTTGCTAGATGTTGTTGGGATGTGGAGTGATGATTCCCAAGACGTTAAGCTTGATCCCGAGCTTTCTCTCTCTAACACGTTTTCACCTTTATCTCTCTAAGTTTGCGAGAGGATAACTAGTGAAGGAGGGTTTTCTGAGCTGGTCTTTATATAGTTGGGCTCCCCTCCGGCCCATTGGAGCCAAGTCCGACCCCGTTCCCTCTTCCTTTTATCTTAATCCCGCTCTTGCCATTATTTGTTCGTTTTTATTATTCCAAGATGTTACAAGTCTACCCCCTTAAAGGGGTTTCATCCTCGAAACTCGTTACTAGTTAAACAACTGCGGATACAATCCCTTCATTTCGTCCTCTTTCTCCCACGTAGCCTCTGGCCCTTTTCTGTGTTTCCACTGTACTTTAACTAAAGGTATGGACTTATTTCGTAGTCGTTTCTCTGCTTGATCAAGGATAACTATTGGTTCTTCTACATAGTTCAAACCGTTATCCACTTCAATCTCGTTAGAGGGTATGTGAGCCGTATCATCGGCAAGGCACTTGCGTAAGTGCGACACGTGGAATGTAGGGTGAATTCCACTGAGCTCATCGGGTAGGTCAAGTCTTTAAGCAACCTGACTAACTCGTGCTAAGATTTTGAAAGGTCCGAAAAACCTTGGACTTAGCTTGCCTCTTTTCCTGAATCGGATGATTCCTTTCCATGGTGATACTTTTAACAGTACCATGTCCCCTACTTGAAACTCTAAATATCTTCTTCTCTTATCCGTTTACGATTTATGTATGTCTTTAGCGGCTTTCATTCGAGCTTTTATCTGGCCAAACTTCTCTGAAGTAGCTTTTACCACTTCGAGGGTGGTAAGCGGTGCTGATGTTCAGTCTAGTGCCCATCGATTCGTTGAATTTCTTCCAAAACCTTGATGTGAATCGAGTGTCCCTGTCTGACACGATCGATAATGGCATACCGTGTCTGCTTACGATTTCGTTGGTGAATATCTCTGCTAACTTCCCTGACGAGGAAGCCTCACGTATTGGTAAAAAGTGAGCGCTTTTCGTCAAGCGGTCCACGATCACCCAAATGGTATCATTGCCTTTAGTTGTTCGCGGTAGCTTGGTAATGAAGTCCATTGTGATCTCCTCCCCTTCCATTCCGATATCGGCAAGGGTTGCATTTTACCTCACGGTTTCTGGTGCTCGGTCTTGACTAGGGAACAAGTTAGGCACTTGCTCACATATTCGGTTACAGCGTTCTTCATGCCAGGCCACTGGTATTCTTTCTTTAAGTCTTGATATATTTTTGTCGTCCCGGGGTGAATAGAGTAGCGAGACTTGTGGGCCTCGTCTAGGATTTTGTCCCTAAGTTCACCAATCTTAGGTATCCACATCCGGCCAAAACGAGTTTGTACACCATACACATTGGTCTCCAGGTTACCCTGTTGTCCTACTATTCTTTCCCGCTTCACATTCCTCTCAAATAATGCCTCGTCTTGTGCTTTCTCTATCTCATTCATTACATCCGGTGTTATAATCAACTGACATGCCTTGATTCGGATTGGTGTTGATTATTCTTTCTTGCTTAAGGCGTCGGCCACTACGTTTGCCTTACCTGGATGGTACAATATGGCGCAGTCATAGTCTTTTAGTAGCTCCAACCACCTTCTTTGTCTCATATTTAATTCCTTTTTGTCGAAGAAGTACTTCAGGCTCTTGTGATCGGAGTAAATGGTGCATTTAACCCCGTACAGGTAGTGTCTCCATATCTTTAATGCGAAAACTACTGCCGCCAACTCCAGATCGTGAGTCGGGTAGTTAACCTCATGAATCTTTAACTGTCACGAGGCATAAGCAATTACTTTTACTCGTTGCATAAGTACACAACCCAACCCTTGTCCCGAGGCGTCAGAGTATACTACCAAGTCTTTGTTTCCCTCAGGTAAGGTCAAGACTAGGGCTTGGGTTAATCGCGTCTTCAATTCTTCGAATGCGTTGTTTTGGTTTGGACCCCATTCATACTTTACTTCCTTACGTGTCAGCTTCGTCAGCGGCGAGGCTATTCTCAAGAAATCCTTAATGAACCTTCGATAGTAGCATGCCAGTCCCAGAAAACTTCGTATTTCTGTTGGCGTTTTCGGGACATTCCATTCTTTCACCATTTCGATCTTCGCAGGATCTACCATAATGACGTATGGGTTTATGACATGACCTAGGAATTGGAGTTCCCTATGCCAGAACGCGCATTTGGAGAATTTTGCATATAACTTTTCCTGCTTCAGGATCTCCAATACTTCCCTTAGGTGACAGTGGTGATCACCTTCGTTCTTTGAATAGATGAGAATGTCGTCTATAAAAACTATAACTGACCGATCCAACATTGGTCAGCAAACTCTATTCATTAATTCCATGCCCACTAGATGGGGGTACCAGCTGTACCAGTTCATTATACCTTGAAGTGTACTGGCGATGAGTCATGTTGCCAGCCTTGAAATTTAAAAACTCATTTTCCACACGGCCGATCTCGTTCTATGGGCAGAACTTCTGAACTATTTTTGCTTTCAGGTATTCCCATGTCATTCTCCGGAATGCATTTGGCGACGTAGTCCTCTGGATGTTTCTCCACCAACTTAGTGCTTCGTTGGTGAAAGAGTGAGCAACATGCTTAATAGCTTGATTAGGTCGGCACTCGCTTATGTTAATCACTCTCCATTCATTCTTTCAATCCATTCAATGTCAACTGAATCCTTCTTCTCGTCAAACGTAGGCGGGTCACAGTCTTTGAAGCCCTTGTAAGTGCATCCCTTGGTGGTCAGTCCAACATTGACCTCATCCCCATCACTGTCATAAACTTTCTCTTTAGGGTTCTCTTCTTCCAGGTTGCTTTTCTTTAATGCTTCAGTTAACAAATCAGGCAGCATATCTTTCATAGTGAGTACCACCTCTCGGGCAATAGCCTCCCTAACTTCGGATTCTAGTTGTAGGGACCATTGATTGTCCTCTCTAGTTGGAGTAACATTAGTTTCGTGCACACCGCCGGTGTGTCCCACGTGTACACTTTCTTCTTCCCATGTCTTAGATTAAGTGGTGATCTACCGACTCGACCGGTACGAGCACCACGACGTCCGTTTCCTCTTCTACCAGCCATAGATTCTAAATTCTTATAAATAAGATGGATTACATCAATGTCATTCCTTCAGATCATAGTTTAGAACAGTACGAGCAAGATAAATTCTTAATTACAGTGACCGGTTTATGATTAATAATTTGCATTGCTTTTCGGGTTCAAAACTCTTCACGTTAGTGGTGACATTGACATCTATGTGTTCTAAGTTAAGGTATCTATTCCTAGCTACTGGCATTAACTTTACTACTCACTTACAGTGTTAGCGTTGGCTGCCTATACTGACATCCGTGTGTTGGTCCCATTATCAGCTTGAGTCCAGACATTTAGGGATGTCTGAATTTCTCAAACTATTGCTCTGATACCAACTTGAAAGACCCCTTTTTTTCCCGGGAGACCTCACTTGTTGGATTTACTCATAAACATAGTCATCAAATGCCAAACTTAAAATTTAAAACATCAAAGTAGCGAAAGCATACATCATTCAATTACATAACATAGCAGCGGAAGTCTTAACATTAAACATAAACATTGTTTTAACATGAAATTCAAGTAAGTGGGATGTCAGTCTTTAAGCAGGGTAGCCCTCACGCCTTCGCACGCCCTTTCTTCTTCCTACCTGAAATGCATAATAAAAGTCAGCTAACGCTGGTGACTTCTAGTTTAAATCAATTAGGTATAAACAACATGTTGGAACTAATTATAGGTCCTCGTATATAAAACAGTCTAAAAACGAAAGAATTCTTTGAAGTTAAAAGATTTCGACCGAAATCGTTTTTGGACGAAATACATTTCGACCGAAATGTATTTTGGACGAAGTCATTATTTGTCTTCTTAGTATAAATACTTGTATAGTTTGACCTTTGTAAGGGGGACTTCATTTTCAATATCAATAACATTTTGAGAGTTACACCTTTAACTATGTGTTTTTGATTCTACCTCGTTTCTTGATTCTTGTATTGGTGTATTGAATCTGCTATGAATAACAGGTTCCAACAAGTAGTATCAGAGCTTTCGGTGCTTAGTTTTGGGAGATTCAAGCAGATTTAAGCAATTTTCAAAGTTTGTTCAAGTTTTCACATTTTCAAGATTCAAAAGTCTTCAATTTGCATCAAAATTCACGTCATTGTTGAAGATTTATGATATAAAGTGATGGAGAATCAATTTTGGATCAATTTAAGGGTTTAAAGGGTTGTTTTGATGATTTTTTAAAGTTTTGGTGCGTTTCCGGGTTCAAACAGCATGAATCGTCCGAAAAGTACTTGAAGCGTCCGAAATCGTTTTCAAAAAGACTTTTTGTCCGAAATCTTTTTTGGTCGAAAAGTCTGTCCGAACTCTTTTTCGGTCGAAAACTCTGTCCGAAATAGTTTTCGGTCGAAAACTCTGTCCGAAATAGTTTTCGGTCTAAAAAACTTTTACCTTAGAAAAATTTTCACCTCCAAAAAAAAATTTTAAAAAAATAAAAAATAAAAAATTGTTGGAACTAATTGTATGTCATCGCATATAAAACAGGCTGAAGATGGAAGAATTCTTTGATGTTAAAAGATTTCGACCGAAATCTATTTCGATCGAAATCATTTTCGGACGAAATACATTTCGACCGAAATGTATTTCGGACGAACTTATTATTTGTCTTCTTAATATAAATACTTGTATAGTTTGACTTTTGTAAATGTGACTTCATTTGATATATCAATACAATTGGGAGAGTTACACCTTTAACTATGTGTTTCTAATTCTACCTCGTTTCTTGATTCTTGTATCGGTGTATTGAATCTGCTACGAATAATTGGTTACAACAGTGGTATCAAAGCTTTCGGTGCTCGGTTTTGGGAGATTCAAGCAGATTCAAGCAAGTTTCAAAGGTTGTTCAAGTTTTCACATTTTCAAGATTCAAAAGTCTTCAATTTGCATCAAAATTCACGGCATTGTTGAAGATTTATGATATAAAGTGATGGAGAATCAATTTGGGATCAATTTGAGGGTTTAAGGGGTTGATTTGATGATTTTTTAAAGTTTTGGTGCGCTTCCGGGTTCAAACAGCATGAATCGTCCGAAAAGTGCTTGAAGCGTCCGAAATCTTTTTCTGACAAACTTTCTGTCTGAAATCTTTTTTGGTTGAAAAGTTTGTCCGAACTCTTTTTCGATCGAAAACTCTGTCCGAAATAGTTTTCGGTCGAAAACTCTGTCCGAAAACTTTTACCTTAAAAAACTTTTCTCCTCCAAAAAAAATTCAAAAAAAATAAAAAATTGTTGGAACTAATTGTAGGCTATCGCATATAAAACAGACTGAAGATGGAAGAATTCTTTGATGTTAAAATATTTCGACCGAAATCTGTTTCGATTGAAATTATTTTCGGACGAAATATATTTCGACCGAAATGTATTTCGGACGAAGTCATTATTTGTCTTCTTAGTATAAATACTTGTATAGTTTGACTTTTGTAAATGGGACTTCATTTGATATATCAATACAATTGGGAGAGTTACACCTTTAACTATGTGTTTCTAATTCTACCTCGTTTCTTGATTCTTGTATCGGTGTATTGAATCTGCTATGAATAACAGGTTCCAACAGTGGTATCAGATATTTCGGTGCTCGGTTTTGGGAGATTCAAGCAAGTTTCAAAGTTTGTTCAAGTTTGCACATTTTCAAGATTCAAAAGTCTTCAATTTGCATCAAAATTCACGTCATTGTTGAAGATTTATGATATAAAGTGATGGAGAATCAATTTGGGATCAATTTTAGGGTTTAAGGGGTTTATTTGATGATTTTTGGAAGTTTTGGTGCGTTTTCGGGTTCAAACAGCATGAATCGTCCGAAAAGTGCTTGAAGCGTCCGAAATTTTTTTCTGACAGACTTTCTGTCCGAAATCTTTTTTGGTCGAAAAGTCTGTCCGAAATCTTTTTCGGTCAAAAAGTTTGTCCGAAATAGTTTTCGGTCGAAAACTCTGTCCAAAAACTTTTGTCTTAGAAAAATTTTCACCTAAAAAAAATTATAATTTTGGAAGATGTTTACACCTATGTTTCGGGCTGATTATGAAAATGAGGTGATAAAAAAAACTCGCTGGCTGACGAAGGTTGTGTACATATGGTCTTTGTAAGTGGACTGGGGTATATTCATCCAGATCTTTTTGAATCATTAAGTGTAAATAAGGAAGATAAGAAAAGACAAGCAAGACAAGACACATTAAAGAAAAGATATCAAGTATTCACACGCGCAGAAGGAGAATTTTTTACTGTCCAATATCACAGATATGTGGAATTGGTAAATAATCTAAAGGATGTTGATATTGAATACGAGAAATCAAAAGTCATGGATAAATTTCTCAATGCTCAACCACAGGAATGTGAGATTTATAAACTTAACATCAGAAATAAAGGATTAAAGTTTAATTCATTAGAGGATTTGTGTGCAAAGCTACAGATGTATGCGCTCAAAGCGGATCAGAACAGAAAAGTGATCAAAGGTGGATATGGTTATGATTTTCAAGGAAATTGTAAACGTATAGAATCCGATTTGGTTGCTGAAGAAGTGAAAGAGTCACAGGAACTTAAAGCTTATTCTGAACTGCTCAACGAGAATATGTGTTCTGTGGAGTGTTTTGAGAAAATTGCTGATTACAAGAAACAAAATCAACTTCTGATGGATGCTTTAAAACATTCACATACTATAAACAAGATTCTAAAATATCATGAGAAAGAGTATAAAAGAAATATTGATGATAGTGTTAAAGAAAATTCTCATGTGAAGCTTCAGTTAAAGAGAAAGAATTATGAAATTCAACTGTTGATTGCTGAACGAGAAAAAGAAAAGAAATTGTTGACCGAGAAGATGGAAAAGGTAGCAAACACAGCAATTAAAGTTGATAAAATAAAATTTTCTGGGAGAGTGGCTAGTAGGATTATCAAAGCTCAAATACATGACAAAGTAACTTCTGGGCTTGGATATAAAGTTACTAGGGAAAGCAATGAGGCTAATTTTACTGATAAGGTGAATAGCGAGATGGGATACAAGAGTGTTTCTCCTCCATTTACTACAAATGGATTTTATTCACATATGCCTCAACCATACATTCCAGAGCCATTTGTTCCAAATGTTTATCCTTCGTTAGAGCCAAAGAGAAATTCCAAAGCAAATAAAGTTAAATTGAAGATTCCAAGTGATCTTACAAATCTGAAGAATTCTTTGAATGTGTGGATTATTTTGACAATAAGGGTGGCTTAGGGTTCAAGAAAGAGAGTCCACTTAATGCTAATGTCATCCCGTTTGTTTCAAAAAAATTTGCTCCGCTCATGTTTGTTAAAGAGGGAGTAGAAACGTCAAAAGTTGTAGAACAGAAGTATAAAGACAAGTCAGAATCTCGAAAGGGACTTTATCAAAGAACATGTCCTGCTTTGAAGAAATGTTTCAGTTGTGGAAAGCAAGGTCATTTATCAAGAGATTGCTGCATCAAGAAACATAAGTCTCCAAAACAGAAGGTCGTTTCTCAACCTCAGAGAAGATTTCAAGAAAAGATTGTTAAAGTTTTTAATAGGTTGAAGATGTTTTGGACATACAATATGTCGAAACGAAAACAAGATTTGAAAGACAAAGCTAAACCAAGACAAGTTTGGAGGGTTAAAGCTTCGAGTCCAAGATCCAACTTTGATGATGCAAAGTGTTTGGGGGAGCTTGGCAGAATTCTTGTGTTTTGATATGCAATTACCTAGGGGGAGATTGTTGGAACTAATTGTAGGCCATTGCATATAAAACAGGCTGAAGACGGAAGAATTCTTTGAAGTTAAAAGATTTCGACCAAAATGTATTTCGGACGAAGTCATTATTTGTCTTCTTAGTATAAATACTTGTATAATTTGACTTTTGTAAATGGGACTTCATTTGATATATCAATACAATTGGGAGAGTTACACCTTTAACTATGTGTTTCTAATTCTACCTCGTTTCTTTATTCTTGTATCGGTGTATTGAATCTGCTACGAATAACATGTTTCAAAAAGATTTCGATCGAAACAGATTTCGGTCGAAATCTTTTAACATCAAAGAATTCTTCAATCTTCAGCCTGTTTTATATGCGATGGCCTACAATTAGTTCCAACAATTTTTTATTTTTTATTTTTTTTAATTTTTTTTTAGGTGAAAATTTTTCTAAGGTAAAAGTTTTCGGACAGAGTTTTCGACCGAAAACTATTTCGAACAGAGTTTTCGACAGAAAAAGAGTTCGGACAGACTTTTCGACCAAAAAAGATTTCGGACAAAAAGTCTGTCAGAAAAAGATTTCGGACGCTTCAAGCACTTTTCGGACGATTCATGGTATTTGAACCCGGAAACGCACCAAAACTTCCAAAAATCATCAAATCAACCCCTTAAACCCTCAAATTGATCCCAAATTGATTCTCCATCACTTTATATCATAAATCTTCAACAATGACGTGAATTTTGATGCAAATTGAAGACTTTTGAATCTTGAAAATGTGAAAACTTGAACAAACTTTGAAAATTGCTTGAATCTCCCAAAACTGAGCACCGAAAGCTCTGATACTACTTGTTGGAACCTGTTATTCGTAGCAATTTCAATACACCGATACAAGAATCAAGAAACGAGGTAGAATCAGAAACACATAGTTAAAGGTGTAACTCTCAAAATGTTATTGATATTACAAATGAAGTACCCCTTACAAAAGTCAAACTATACAAGTATTTATACTAAGAATACAAATAATGACTTCTTCCGAAATACATTTCGGTCGAAATGTATTTCGTCCGAAAACGATTTCGATTGAAACAGATTTCGGTCGAAATATTTTAACCTCGAAGAATTCTTCCGTCTTCAGCCAGTTTTATATGCGATGGCCTACAATTAGTTCCAACACAACATTTCCGTATAAGTATATATATATACACACACACACACATATAAATACACATTAACACATTCTTTGCTTTCCTTTATCATCCATATGCGAGTACATTATATATGTATTCACCTTTACTTTCATTAATCATTCATTGGTCATACACATAGGGGTGATCAACCTGTCTTACTTCATCATCCGGCTCTAGAAACCGTCCGTCAATAGCTTAAATCCGTCCGGCAAACCTTCGGTCGTCCGTCCTACCGTCGTAGTCCGTAATTCGCCCGTCTACCCGAAGGCATCCGTTTCTCACGCGAACTATTATTTATGCAACTGTTCTACTTATATTAAGGCAATTGCTTCGACCGTCCATTAATGCCTTTCATACGTCCTAGCTGATGAAGGAACGTATATGTCCCAGTTGCAAAATAGTCACGTGGTCGTCCGTCTACCGAAGTAGCCGTTATCATCGAAGCGTCCATAACGTTTACATATATTCATAACATGCAATATATAAAATATAAAGCAAGATTTCAATCATTTACATTATGCCATTCTTTCATTCATTCTTGGTAAACATAGGTTTCATTCTTTGTTCTTCATTCATTTTCATACATATATATATATATATATATATATATCACATATGATCACATTGGTATTCATAACACTTATTCATTTAGTGTATAAACCTTTTTAAATAATTTGCACATAACATAAAGGGGGCACATAGAACTCACCTGATTGTCTTAAAGTTTAGCGCACTTGATAATAACTTCAAGATAGTTGGATGCTAAAGAATCTGTTAAGGATTACAACTATTCAAATTAATAACAAGTCATTTGGTCGAAATCTTATGCCCAAAATTTATTTTAGTCGAAATCTATTTCGACCGAAATCTAATTCGACCGAAATCTTTTCCGACCGGAAACTAATCACTTGAAAATTTTTATTCTCATATTCTTTTGTTCGAAAACTTCTTGTCCAAAAACTATTTCGATCGAAATGTTTTATCCGAAATCTTTAGCGTCCGAATCACTTTTCAACCGAATTGTTTTGTTCGAAATCTATGATGTCCGAATCACTTTTCGATCGAAAATAGATTTCGGACCATTCATCCGACTTTTCGGACGATGCATCTGATTTTGATCAACTTCTTCGTTTTTGATCCAAGGTTCGATCTTTTTACGTTCAAAACTTGTATCTAGCTTCCATGAAGCTAGATACATGTTTTTTATGCGATTCCATATGTAAAAATCTCGTCTTTTGATTCAAAACCCATTTAAACCCTAAAACCCATTTCTTAACTAAAACTCAGATTCGAGTCAAATGGTTACCTGTTTTCGTTTCCTTCTCGTTGCTAGATGCTGTTGGGATGTGAGTGGTGATTCCTGAGAATTTGAGCTTGATCCCGAGCTTTCTCTCTTTAACACGTTTTCACCTTTCTCTCTCTAAGTTTGCGAAGAGGATGACTAGTGAAGGATGGTTTTCTGAGCTGGTCTTTATATAGTTGGGCTCCCCTCCGGCCCATTAGAGTCAAGTCCGAGCCCGTTCCCTCTTCCTTTTATCTTAATACCGCTCTTACCATTATTTATTCGTTTCTATTATTTCGAGATGTTACAATTTTCCGCTGTAAAATACTCTGATCTATCTAAAAGTATAAGAATAAAAAAATTGATTGGAGGTGCCAATCTGGTCACACGCCCAGGGCGTCCTAAAACCGGGGTGTAACAAATACCATCTTGAAACACCCCAAACCCGGGGGTCTCACAAGTTGGATTTACACATTCACAACATAGTTATTAAACTGGAAACTTCATTCATAAGCAAAGAAAATCATTCAACAAAACATTCAAGCCTTACAATTTAAAATATAATCCATAACATACGTAAATGTCTAAGGACAAAACATAAACAACAAGATGTCAGTCTTCGGGAAGAGTAGCTCTTTCATCCATGCCTTTCAAGCCCTCACAACTTCCACAACCTGTCTACACTTTAACCAGATGTGCATATAAAAGTCAGCTTCACTAAGTGCGTTCTAATTTATAAACATCATTAAAACATTAACATACGACATATCCATTTAGTTAGAAATAACACAATAGATGCATTTAGGTATAATCCTCCTTTCTGAAACATACTGTGAACATTCAATTTAAATTAAACATTAGATGTCTTAGTTATATAACATACATGTTATCTGTCACTCTAACTGTTAACTATCACTATCTTTAAACATACTCAATTAAACACCCATGGGCAAGCCACAAAGGCACTGCCCTAAGGTTTGCCCTTAGTGAGACCTATAACACATGCCCTTAGCGGGACCTATAATGCATACCACTTAAACCTTTTCATAAATCATTAAACCATTGCCCTTAACATACAGTATACATAACCAACCATTCATTCATTCATTCTATTAACACTTTTTACCATACTTTACTTTACTTTAATTTACCAAGTATGCACACAGACCAAAAAAGATAAAATGGGGATTCTAGAACTCACCTGAGTAACTGGTTACTAAAAGCTCTAGGCTGGTTGATTGCAGAATCTTTACAGGGCACTTGAACAAACAGTCAAATTGGTCAAAGGTTCACATGTGAAACATGTTTAACTTTCGTGTACACACTCTAATCAAAATTTGACACTTTCGATCGAAATAAACTAAATCAAAAGTTGGGACTTTCGAATGAAAAATCCTTAATCGAAAGTTAGGATCTTTCGATCGAAACATCCTTAATCGAAAGTTATACTTGCGGTTGAAACAAACCTTTCTTCCTCAGCTGAAACCCTAGTTGCATGGAATGGCGGCTACCTCTTTTCAGATATGGAAATACGTCAAGATCCCAACTTTATCTCATGAAACTCTACATAATCATCATACAACTCGATTCTAGGAGAAATCCAGCGTAAAGTTGCAAACTTTTACATACAAATCTAACCTTTGAACTCAAAAATGGGTTTAAGTTAAACCACCTCGTGTTTGTTTCCTTCAATAACAAACAACCTAAACTTCTGCTCCATTGATGATCTTCTTGCTGTAGATTTTTCTCCTTCTTTGCAAATGCCTCAACCGAGAGTGTAACTTAAACAACTCTCGGTTTCTCTCTCTCTCATTACCTCACTAGACTTATGTATTTAGGGTTGTTGTAATGTGATTGTGTGGCATTTAGTTAACTCTAGCTTTAGTTTCCGTTTAAGAACTTATAAGATTTTAGTTTTATGAGTTTATGTATTTAGTAGACTCGTGTAATTAATTTTGACTCGCTAGATTTGTCTAGTAACTTGGGTATTTCGGGTTATTGTAATGCGATTGTGTGGCATTTGATTAACTATAGGTTTTTTGTTTGAAATGTGATCATGACTTGCATTAGTAACTTTAATTTATTTTGTTTCACCTAAATTAACATTTATACAGATGAAGAGACCCATGAGAGACACCACACTACAAAAAAAAGACATTCAGTGACATACAAAAAGTGACACATAAAATCAAAAAAGTATCACTAAACACCCCTGTATGAATAAGCGGTACACAAAAAAGTGTCACTAGAAGCGTTACCACTAAAGCCTTTTAGTGTCACTCTTTTGGTCTGTCACTACAAACTTTTGGGCTTTTAGAGTCACTTTTTTTGCCACACTATAAAAAAAGGCTTTTGTGACACAAATTTTGTGTTAGTAAAAACTAATTTTAGTTAAATATCCATAATACTTTTACTGGCACATAATTTTTGTCACAAAAATCACATCAAATTAAATGACACTATAGACATTATCATATTAATTTTAATTAATTAAAAACTTTATTTACTTACAATATAAAATAAAAATAAAACTGTAAAATATAGAAATCATAACATGATCGTTTCAATTAAAAGTTCAATCGTATTCGAAACATATTCCAAATATTTGCAAACAATTGTCTAATAAATGTCAAATTAAAATTTTAAATATCAAACATATAAGATATAAAAAAATGATATACATGACTAGCAAAAGATTTTATTGTTAAAAGAGTTATAATTAAATGTATATTATTTTTTATTATTTTAATTATCTATTATTATTAGTAAACGTTTTTAAAAGGTTTTTGTTTAATTATCATTGTTGTTATTAGTAAACGTTATAAATATAATTATTACTATTATGTTTATGATGGTAAAAATAATAATATTAATAATTACGTTTATTTATTTAAAATAAAAAAAAAAACATTTTTAAAAATATAATTAATAAAAATAAGATTAAATCGCCTTTTTTTTAATGATACTAATAATTAAATTAAAATTATAAAAAGCCTTTGTCAGAAAATTCCGACGCAATTTCTAATATTTATTTTTATGTTAGTTATTATTATTACGTGTAGTAAACTTTATAAATATAATAATTGTTATGTTTATAATAATAATAACAATAATATTAATAGTTACATTTATATATTTAAAATTAAAAAACTGTTTTTAAAAATAAAATCAATAACAATAAGATTAAAACACCTTTATTAATGATATTAATAATTAAAATAAAATTTATGATTTTGAAGACCATCTTCTATGGTTTCTCAATATTATCCATTGGATTAATTTTCATTTAGGATTGTAAGCAAAATAAGTCGAGCCCTGATCTAACTAAAAGTCTTGGTTGAAGCTCGGCTTGAATGAAGATTTTCTTAATCGATGTGGAATAACTTTATATGTATTGAAAATTTACGAATGAATAAACTTTGCTATAAAAATAAAGGTTATAATCAGTGACACATGCATACACAAAAACTCACATACACATATAAATACAAATACAAACGCGTAAACACACATACACATATAAATACAAATACAAACGCGTAAACACACATACACATACGTATACATACACAGATACACATAGATACACATACTCATATACATACACAAAGATACACATATACATACAAATACACATGGATACATACACATACACACACACACACGTATATCTATACTATCTAATAAATAAAGGTTTTGGTGGGACAGTTGTCACTCCCTTATGCATTCTCAACTTATTTTTCCCGTCTCTCTTTCATATTAATTATACAATTTTCTTTAATTGTTTTTATAAATTTTTTTGTTTCCCGCCTTTCTCCTAATAAATAATAATGATATCTATAATTCTTTATATAAAACGTTTTTAATAAATATGTAATATCTAAATCTTTATTACTAAGTATATATAACATTTCATTTATTCAACTCGTGTAATACACCGGGTTTCTAAAGTTTAATATGAATTAACGCTTATCAGTTACATAAAAAATTATTAATACTCGGCTAAAAAAACGTTTTAAAAATTAAATTAATAGAATTTATTACTGTCACGTAATATTTTCTTTTGACCCATTTAATACACGGGTTTTTAAAGACAAAAATTTCTATTATTAACTATATAACATTACATTTATTCAACTCGTGTAATACACGAGTTTTTAAAAATATAATTTTTTTATTACTAAGTATATAACATTACATTTATTCAGCCCGTCTAATACACGGGATTCTAACCTAGTATATATGTAAATATATATATATATATATATACATACATATACATATACACAAACTCCTTAAAAATATATATTTTTTCACAAATACGTAGCAAGTTCATATCAATTTCCTACGCAAACTCTTAAAAATAGATATTTTTATCAAAAATGTGTAGCAAGTTGCTACTCATTTGCTACACAACCTATTGAAAATATATACTTTATCTCAAATACGTAGCAAGTTGCTACACATTTACTATGCATTTCTAGCAATCTGATTTGTTATTCGTTTTTCAGACGTTTTTTTCATTACAGATCTTTTTGCACAACTTCATTTTACATTAAATACTTTTATTTTACAAACTTATACATATTATACACCTACGTACGTGTACACCATCGGAACCCATTACCTAAAACACCATTTTATAATTTTAAATGTATATATGTATGTGTACACCTTCAGAACTACATACACATACATATGCATACACAAACATATACACACATACGTACACATAAATGCATACACATACACATACACATATACAAGCGTACACATACACATAGACATACAAATACACATGCATACATACACATACACATACATATACATACACACATATTATAATTGGTTTTGTCGCAATTTGTGAGACATTTGCAACAAAAATAATAATAATTACTATAATTATATGAAAAAGTATTTATGTATATATATAGGGAACGTATCAAATGAAAATTCTGAGTTGTTGTGAAAACTTATAAACTCATTGTTAGCCACTCATTTTGTTTCTATAATTTCTAATTTTTTATGTATGAGGGGTGTTTTTGGTAATTTACCTATTAACCATATATAATCCATTTTCTCTCTTAAACATAAACCAGATCTTAATTTTTCTCTTTCTCTTAATCATTTTTATCTTTCTCTCTTTAATCGGATTTCATCTTTAAATCTTCAAGTGAATCTGAGTTGAAACCAAGATCAGATCCAAAGAAACCTGATCTTCATTTCTCTCTCTCTTTTTAACAAACCGTCATTATCCTTCTTTTCCAATGAAACCCAACCAGATCCAAAGAAACCCGACATCCTTGAAGATCTATGGCGAAATGCTCAGATTTGGGTTGAAACCAATATCAGACTCCAATGACAGCACCCAAATCGAAGATGAAGACGACGGTGGTTTGAAGTTTTCATTTATTCCGATGCTCAGATCTGGGTTTAAACCAAAAGTTACAGGTCTGCCACGCCGGTGGTTCGAAGTTTTCATTGTTCCTTTTTCACCAGTTGAAAGAGATAAGTTGATTTAGAACAAAAATAGTGTTAATCTAAAACAAATGGATGCGATTACGTCAAAGTCAAGAGGTGGATCCATTTGCGTTCATCAGTTGCGGATAACCAAGTGAGCATCATTAGTTTATTATTTTTTTCTCATTTGTTCTAATTAATTTTGATTTATTTATTAATTTATATCAGTACATTTTTTTCTTTAAAGAAAGTAATGCTGATTATGGATTTACTGAAAAAATTATTAATTGTACGCACAGAGTAGGTCTTTGAGCAGCAAATTGATAATATCATGGGTGTAGCTTATGCAATGGATTTCTTAGATCTTATTCAGTAAGTAAGACTCTGGTTATTTTTAATTGTTATATTTTTGTTTTTATAAAAAGTAGAAATTTTAAAGGAAGATATGCTAGAAACTGCAGTGGTGGGAGAGATTGCTCACAAGCCTGCATATTTTTGTTCCTAGTATAGTTGACTTTGACTTGGACTTTTATAGAATGAACACGACTCTTAAATTAAATATAATTTTTCCAGATTCAATGTTAGTCTGGAATCTTCTTAGGGAATTCTGGATCAGGAAGGTGCACATGGCTATTGTTCTTAATGAATATGGAGGGGCTGTTGATGTATGTTCTTACCTTTGAAGATGTTGTTGAGGAGATTGATGGTGAAATCTTTGATGAGAATGACTCGAAGGTAAATTTCATGAAATTTATAACATTACTACCCTAAGATCGTTCATATAATTTCTAAAATTTCATGTTTGGGATAAAACATGACAAAACACAGTACAATTGTTTTCTGATTTGTGTTTGAAGTGACTGAAAATCAAAGGAGGAAATCTTAATTCATAGGCTTCTTGTCAGATCCGTTTTGGTTTCTAAATATGCTTGTTAGATTTGTTTTGGTTTCAAAATATGACCCTGATTTGAATTTACACATCTATAAAAGGAATTTACACGTGTCTATAATTAATTTACACGTCTGTAAAATGAATTTATAAATGTGTAAAGAGTTGTTTCTTCATGTGTTTATGTCTCTTCCTCCCCATATTCAAAGGACACAAAGTGGTTATATTTGTTTACAATTATTTTAACAGATCTTATTTCTAGGTTTTTTAAATTATGAATAACATATAATTTAAATTCAAATAATAATTTATGTTGTATTTTCCAGATTTCATATGGAAGGGAAAAGGCAAACGTGAAAACCCTAGAGACAAGAAAGAAAAATGTTCAAAAAGTAAGAAAACGATGTCATAAAGTTGTATTTCATAATATATTAGTCAGATTGCTGCTTATATAAATGGTAAATTAATTTTGTCATGTGTATTTGATTTATGTAAATATATTTGTTTTGGTTTACAATAGGTTTTGATTTTTACACATATGTATTTGATTCTTTACACATGTGTAAAAGAGTTTACCCATGTGAATTTGATTTTATTTATTTGGATGTAATTTTTTTTTCTTCTGATTTTTGTATACTTCTTTATTATTTGTAAAGATATTTGTGGTTTTTGGATGTAAATTTTTTTATTCATTTGTGTTTATGGATTTTACACATGTTTAAAAATGACGTTCTTCAATCGTTCTTGTGTTTATGTGGTAAACTGAATTTACACAGGCTTTTTACACACGTGTAAAAATATTTTCTTGAAGTTTTATCTTCTAATGATAAATATGAGAGAGAGTGATTTAAACAAAAAAGAAAAAAAAGGGTCTAATTACTCTTTTACCTCTTTATTAAATATACACCACATATTTTTTTTAAATATAAATATACTTTCCCTATATATATATATATATGACACATTTGTGACAAAATCAGTAACAATTACGATAATTATATGAAAACGTTATTTTTAATAATACTATTAAGATTATTATTAATTTTGTCACAAATATGTTGTAAACTGTGACACATTTACGACAAACGCTAGGCTTTCTAGGGTTTTCAATTTCGTAACTAACATGATATTTACGTCGTAAATTTTTTTATAGAAAACATATTTATTTCTAGCAGTGTCTTCTCTATTATTATTAACTCTTTATTGGCCATTGGAAGGAACAGTAACACATACCTCTCAGGCACTGTCATTGGGCAATTTTTTTTTTTTACATTTTCATTTTTAACTTTTATAGTATATATAATATATGATTTTAGATCATTTTATTTTCTATTACTTTCATTTTCCTTTAATAACTTTCGTTCGTTAACTTTTTTTAAATTACGGAGTGTGCAGCTGTTTTTAGTTTTTTTTGTCAATGTTCCGATATAATTTTTTTTGAAAACGGAGTTGTATTCAAAATCGAGTTTTTTTTGTATCGTTGCCTATAGCGAGTTCCGTTACCGTGACGAGACGAACAATATCATTGTCGATATTGGTATTATCAAAACCCATATTGGTATTCATTTTTATGGTTTTCGACCACCTGAACCGGTAATTTTTTTATTTTGTTTTTTCCTTTTTTTATTATATAGTTTTATGTTTATCTTTTATTAACATTATTTTTAGCGTTGTGCCTACGTTTTCATTTAATTTTATTAACGATAGACACGAAACCCGTCGCGAAACACGGGTATAACATCTAGTTTTTATTATTATCCAACAGTCTCAACTTTTGGAATCATACCAGAATCCAAAATTAATATAAAATATCTTAACATAAGTCAATTTTGCAATGATGTGATTCTTACGGAGATTCAAATAAAAGTAGTTTTTTTCTGATAAATCTAAAAAATAATAAAAACCTTAAAAACGATATCAAACGAACTCCGATTGAGCTAATTTCAGCGGCGTTGGAACCGTCTCATCGAACTTTACCATCTTAGCTTTTAGGGTTTAGCTTTTAAGATTTAAATTTTATGTTTGAATTTTAGGGTTTTAGCCTTATGGTTTAGCCTTAGTGTTTAGTTTTTATGATTTAAATTTTATGGTTTAGGTTTTTTTTTTGTAGGGTTTAGGTTTTTGGTGTGGGTGGGGGTGGGTTTAGGTTTGGGGGGGGGGGGGGGGGTTAGGTTTTTGGGTGTGGGTGGGGGTGGGTTTAGGTTTTGGGGGGGGGGGGGTTAGGCTTTTCAGGGTGCGGGTGGAGGGGGGTTTATGTTTTTGGGTCCGGGTTAGGGTTCGATGAGACGGTTACAACGCCACTGAAATGAGATCAATCGGAGTTCGTTTGACCCACTTCTTAGAATTTACTAACGAAAAACCACTTTTTAGTGAAACCGTCTCCGTGAGTCTCATATCTACAATAACTAAGAAATAATCATTTAAAGTATTCTTTAACTAAAAGTATCTCTTTATGATCATTTTTATCAATTTGTAAAAATGAGTTTTTGACGGAAATTCAACCTCACATTTGTTGTCAAGGTTTCATTTATCCCAATATCCAGGATCATAAATATTGTATGAGAAACAAACTATTGATCATCATATATATCTTCTCACCCATGATCTAGTAGTAGTGGTATCGTGTGTTGGTCTCCTAGAAAATTAATATGAATTCAAATTCGTAGCATAAGATTAGATGATTTTTAGGTGGTAACAAAAATTAGATATCTTCTCGTTGGGTTTTGTCATCCTCACTTAAATATGTACATATCATCCTCATCATTATTTTCATCATTTATATTTTCTTTATATTGTATTATAATATTTACATTTAAATTGTCATGAATGATCTATTTAAGTAAAAAGTTTATTAGTCATTGGGGTGGTGATCCAATGATAGAGGTAAAACCTCTTAAACACTTAAAAGTTTTAAGATCATGGGTTCAAGTCTCACTAAGTAAAGAAATTTGCTGTTAAAAAAAAAAGTAAAAAGTTTATTAATTGCAACTTTTTGTGATTTTATGAATTGCTTCTCCTTTTTTTTTTTACTCCAAAGCAAATATAATTTTTTTATACAATCTTTATATATATTTTTATGAATTAATCACAAGAAAAAAAAATAGAACACGCATCTTAAAGAGATAAAGTAACCGACACAAATTACAAATGAGAACCAATAGCTTAAAGCGGCCACCACCACCTCCACCTACCCCATTTATAATTTTCTAGGTAGTGCATGTGCTAGTTAGTCAATATTTTCAGCTAAACGGACATTAACCCTCTAAAGTTTTATAGTACATAATTTCTTTATATTTTAATATTAGGGGAGATGGATCCATATCAGTGGCGAATCTTAAAAAAACGAAGGAGGGGCGACGAAACTTAAAACCTATAAAATTTTTATGGGGCGGAACTTAATACCTAAAAATAGCTAGTTAGTCTTCCTTCCTCGCCAGCTAGGTGCTTGCCGGCCAGGGGAACTGCGAAAGGTGTTATGCTTTCCTGGTTCTATTGGGTTAGTGTTAAGTAGAATTCCCAATGAACAACATGATCTTGACCCATCATTTGTTCAATTTGGTCGATGTGATACTTAGTTAATTCTTTTATCATATATTTTTTTTTGTTTAGTGATCAGATTTTTTTAACAGCGGAAATATATTTTGTTAAGCTAGCAAGGAGCTAGAGCAAATATAAGTACAATGATAAACATATATTAAAATTACATAAATCATTCCAATCTTCGCTGTAATCTTGATCCAAAGAGACGTGCTCGCCTACGCCTCCTCAACTACTTTGTCCACATGAAGGATGTTACCTTTGAAAGTTCTTTTCGTATTCATTTTAAACTAAGGAAACAATGGTTTATCTCATGTTAATATATAACATATTTAATATTTTTTTAGTCTATGATTCTAGAACCCTAAAAGCAATTCATTTTTTGGATTATCTGTTCTTATGCTAGGTGTGGTAGTTTTATTAAAAGAAGTTAAAAACAAAGTTCTCTCACGTCACTAAGAGTGAAACCACTAAACAGAATCAGTAAGATATGTAATGGTTTCATTAACCATCATTAACTTAAAATTTATTTTTTTAACCACTAATCAATGACTTTATTGGTTGAAAACCCAACCCCGCACCCCACGCCCCATGATTTGCCTTACATGCCGCGCCCATCATGTCCAATAATATCCAAGAGGGACGGCGTTTCGCTCTCAATCACGGGCCACGTGCTCCACACTCCCCTTAACCACGGCGAGCCACTACACATGGCCTTGTCTCCATTTCAACAACTATATTGCACATGTATTATAAAAAAAGTCTCAAATAATTTAAATGCATCTCGATGTTCTTCAAGGATCCGTACATGCTCATTCAAAATTGATCAACCGCTTGGGCTTTTTATTTTAAACTAGTTTTCTCCTCCGCGCTACGCGGCGAGAGTTTGATAGTTATCGGTTCGACTCGTCGACGGGGTTAAAAATTACATCTAAACACAGTCTCGGTATAGCGTACAATACAAAAAAAATACTCGGATCGCTGACACAAAAAAACAAACCTGTCTGTTTAAAAAAAGTTAACGAACGAAAGTTATAACAAGAAAAAAATACTCAGCGAACTTTTTTTGCAATTTTATAAAAAAACCTTTACTCTATTGAAGTTTTGTAGCAAATCTCTAAAAAATACAAAACTGGGTCAAAATATAAAGTTGTGACAAATCTATAAAAAACAAAATTTTTGTGTCAAAAGAAAAAAAGTTAAAATTAAAGTTGTGCAAATCTATAAAAAAAATTTCTATAAAAAACAAAAAAAAGGGTGAAAGTTTCCTATTCAATTGTGCAAATCTATAAAAAAAAATTTGTGTAAAAAACAAAAAGGTTGAAAGTTTCCTATTCAACCTCACGACCAATTATAGTTATATAATGGTTCGGTTTCGGAAAAATGCAAACTTGTGTTTACCACAATAATCATTCTTTTATTTACTAATAATGTTTGGTAATCCTTATTATAATAAATGAATAAATTTATCTGTCACGTGTCGATTTCTGGTAAATTCTAGATTTCTGTTTCCCGTATCTCACTTTTATTAAATAACTCTCTCTACTATTAAATAATAAATATCGATTTTAGATAATTAAATATCTAAAATTTATTCTGATACTTTATTAAAATTTAATCATAAGAATATTTCAATTATATCTTATTTTAAAATATAATTTTATAATTCCTAAATCTTTATTATTTGTTATTTATAATTCTTAAATCTTCATTATTTGTTATTGATAATTTTTAAACCTTCATTATTTCTTATTTTATCGATGGCTGATGACAACATACAAATCTTTATAAAAACTGTTGTTTACAACAAATTGTATTTAGTCAACCCATTCAATACAGTTTCTAACCTAGTAAGAGATAAATACATTTAAAACGCACATACATACACGCGTAACATACTCACGATTAAGATACTTGTACACATACACCGTACTTAATCATTGTTCATGATATTTCGTCACGCGTTCAAGAATACATTTAAGACGTTTGTTATATTCAAATGGTCGCTCTAATGGTACGAGGTGCCCGGCATCCTTTATCCACTCCAAAGTTGTTTTGTCACCCAATTGCCTTTGATAAAACATAGTTACGTACGATATTAGGTACTCATACCATTTTCATAATTTCAGAGAGTTATTATATATTAAGAGGGGAATGCGACTTACGTTTTCATGGTCATAGCAAGGTCTAGATTGAAGATCTTGTCATCATCACCCCACACCATATGTATCTCCTATAAAAAAATGTAACTTAAAAACACGACTGTGTATATATAATCAAAATGATTTTTTTTTTATTGATGTGCATGTTTTGTTTTAAAGTGTATTTAGGATGAAGGGGGTGGAACCCTTTTAACTCCAAAGTATCCTAAAGATAAGGGTGAGGGGTTGGGGTCTAGTGGTAAAAGGGGAGTCTTATAACCAAAAGGTTGTGGGTTCAAACCTTACCCAAAACAAAATAAATAAAAAGTTTGCCGTTAAAAAAAAAGTACTCTAAAGATATGCCAATCAAAACACGTCGGTCATGCCACGTCATTTTTATCTTAAACTACCCTAAACACAAGAGGTGGGGAACCCTGTCATTGGGACGGTTTCACGGCAACGATGCCGCAAGCGGCACATGTTGGGGAACGGGTAGTTTTCATGGGTTAGTGAGGCCAAATTTCAAGCCGAAGAAAAGAACGTTGAAAAGGGATTGCATGTGACAGATGAAGAGAACGTTAGTCAATTTCATATTATATATACATTTTTTCTTTTCACGGCTGAAATGGGATTGGCAAGTGACAAGACAAGACAATCTTCTTTTAATTGTAAATTATTATTATTATTATTTTATTTTATAATTCTTTTTTTTAACCGTAATTTGGATCACTGACGGGCCACTGGTTAACCCGATCATCTCTACCACCCTTAGGAGGAAAGCCACTATAGGTGAGAAAACCTCATGTCCCAACCTGGATCCATTTTTTTTTTTTGACAAAAATGAGACTTGAACCTAAGACCTCCCTACTTGAATCCAATACCTCCCCATTTTATTTTATAATTTTTAATATTATTTTATTTAAACTTATATAATTTTTATAATGAAATTGTGTATTTAAATTTTATTTAAAAAATGGTAAGGTAGTTAGTGGTTTCCCACCGCTTGTGTTTGTGATAGTTTATGACAAAAATAACTTGACATAACATAACATGTTGGAAGATATAGCAACTATGATTTGGCACGTGCGCTGTCCTCCTATTATTGACTTTTGAAGGTAGCAGAATTGTATTAACGTAGCAGCCTTTTAACGCGGCTGATGTTAAGGGATTTAGAAAATGAATTCTTCTGCCAATTAACCCCATATTAACCCCAGATTAATTGGTGTTACAGAAAGCACCCTCATGGCCTTTTAATGTGAAGGTTATGGGTTCAAGTTTTACTTGGCGTAACATGTTCAGGTGGGTCAGAGGTTTAACAAGTGGGCCTTTGGGTGGTGGGTTTCCCCTGGAATGGTGGGCCAACATGGCTCACTAGCGTTGTCTGCGTTCACATGTATGAGTGACTTTTCGCCAATGAGTTTATCCGGGTGACTGGACTTATAGTATTTGTTGGTGGTTAAAAAAAATGAATTATTCTCTATTTTAAGATTAATTTAATTGTTTTTAATTTAAACAAATAAAAAAAATAAAAAACTCGGTAGCGTTTACGGGTTCTAACGCGGTTACATTTCATACGGGGGTAATCCCCTTTTTGCTTTTAATTTCCAAACCCTAGATCCGTTTTTCATACCGTCGCCGCAGTGGTGTGGTGGACGTGGTGGTTCTTCACAACTAGATCTATATACATGTTTATTTTTCTCTTTTGAGTAGTTTTCTTTAGAGACAAATAGATGAGAGATGGAGGGAACGTCGGACTTCCAAGAGAGGGGAAACAGGGATGCCATAGGAAGAATCGGTCGTCTCAGACGACTACTGGGCCTATTTGTCTCAGTCTAGTTAACTTCGTTTGGGTTAGTTTGTTTAATAATGGTCCAAGTACCTACATACTGTTAATTGAGTCATAGTCTCCATTTGATTTAGTCATTGTTTGTTTAGTTCAAATCAGTAGTTTTAGGTTTGAACGTGTCCTGTTTGTTGCGTCTTTTCTGGTGATCGTTGGTGATCTTTGTAAGATACAATCTGTCACACCCCCAAATTCCACTAACGAAGTTTTACCGTTTTGGAAGGTGACATATCAGGATCTCAGACATCAGTTACTTCAAACGACACTATATGAGACTTGAAATGTAATAACATAAAAGATCAAGGTTCAGAGTGTATATGCGGAAGCGTTAAACGAAAGTAAATGCGCAAAACAACGCGCCCAAATTCAAATACAAACGAAACATAAAGATTGTTCAATAGATAATTATTTAAGTTGAAGTCCAAGACACATGCATGACTTAACATGATCCTGAGTGCCAACCTGAGAAAACATGTAAGAAAACGAGTCAAAAATATGCTGGTGAGTTCACAGGTTTCAATCATTTCAAATAAAGCGTTTGCGTATTATGTGCATTCAATATGTATATCAATAGGTTGCATGCCTATATTCATGTTTTGCTAAAGCACTCGCAACCGAAAACTGACAGTGTGTTTGTTTGTTTGCCTCCAGCCAGGTCTATCAACTCTGACTAATGTGTTAAGGTCAATATAACACCCGTTCGACCTCCAATCGAGTTAGCGCGACTAACGCGGGTGGGGTTTTTCAAACCCAGTAGTACTACCAAAATTACTTCGTTCATACCATATTAACTGTCCGATGTGTGTGAGGACTTTTCATGATAGTGTGTTACACTTAGCCTCAACAGTGATATCATATGAATTTCAATAACCCAAAAAGGGTTGTGACATGTTTTCTCCCCCAAATAAAAACAGTAAAAGGGGCCATGAAACTCACATGCGTTGCGTAGTAGGTAGTCTCACAAAAGTATGAGATTTGAAATCTCAAGTGTTAGCATGCACGACTTACGTATGCCCTAGAATTATAAACACATAAGTTAGGGACAAGTTGGGATTTGTGACGACGACACGGAAGATTAAACGTCTTAACGCATTCTAAGGATTAAAGAGTAGACGAACGTGTCTACGGAAATATGTATACATTTCTTAAAATACTAATTAAGGGAAAAGCGTTACATGTCGTACATTAATAACAAATAGTAAATAAATAAATACATTCGTACGTTAAAGTTGTTTACAAAAGTTGGGAAAATAATATAATTTAATATATTATTTTTAGCCTCGTCGGATTAACTAAATAATCATTTGCATGGAAAAATAAAAAATATATTATTTTTAATCGAATGTATAAACGTGGGTAAATAATATAACAATTATATTATTAAATAGTTTAAAACGTCACACGAGGTATAAAACGATACGAAATAATATATATATATATATATATATATATATATATATATATATATATATTATTTAATAACATTAGCCACGGGTTGAAAATAATATAAACATATTATTTTATACGAAGTTACGGTTTGAAAATAATATAAATATATTATTTTTATTTGATAATAACATAAATATATATTTTTTTAAAAGTGAGAATAATATAAAAAAATAGGTTAATAATTCAAACCCGAGCCTACAGGTTGTTTTCTGGGCTAAAACACATTTACATAATAATATAATATTATAGGGTTTGATTTTTATATTAAAATAATACAAGAAAAAATGTTTAAAAAATAAAACAGTGTGGAGAGACTCGAACGCGGGTCTCTCCCACACATGCACACACATTTAACCAGTCCCGCCCGCTAGGGTAATCGCATTAGGATCCGGTTCCAGTTGGTTTTAATAAAGAACTCTGGGGTGTTCTTCCCCTTTACGCGAATCCGGTCGAACTCCCCCCTGAATCCACTGAATTCGATTTCGATTGAACCAAAAGACATAAGGGTTTTGATGATCGAGGTATTTCGAACGTGTGGGTGTAGTTAATTTCGAAATCATCAAGTTTTAGATAGTTAAATTCCAGTTTGAAAAGCCGAACCCTAGGTTCTTAGCATGAATTCGATTTGAACAATTTAGATAGTAAAACCTGTTGGAATTATAGGGCTTTTGACAAATAAAGGACTGCGAGTCAATCCCTGTGGTTTAATTTGATTGAGATGGTGACTGGATTGGGGTTCGATCAAACCAAAAACGTATGAACCCTAGATATAGGTTCGGATCAAATTCGATGTTATAATTTCAAATCATCATAGGGCTTTCATTACACACATTAGTACGAGTCTAAAGGTGTGAATTAATTGGATTAAGAACGTGTTTAGATTAGGGTTCAATTAAATCAGTTAAATATGAACCCTAGAATCTGGATTTGTCGAATTGAGTGTTATAAGCCCCAATTAGCATAGGGCTTACGATCCAGGGATAAAACCGAAGCTACAAGTGTAAGAATTTACCAGATTGGGATTCGAATTGGAGGTGCTCGACTTACACCGTTTCCGACTGTGAACAGTTTCAACTCCGGCAAGTTTGGTTCCACCTCCGATTGAATTGACGCTTGAAACAGTTTCACAGGGTTTCGTTTGAGGTGTGCAGAGTTCCAATTTGTGCGGATAGTATGATAATTTTTTGAATTCGATAGTTAAACAGTAATGGTCGACGGTTATGATGTAAATGCCCATAATTGGGTTTGATTACGATTCAATTTCTGTGTTTAATGTGATAATGGTGATCTTTAATGGCTGAGACGTGTTTATCAGTTACGAATTAAACAGAAATCGATTGTATAACTTTGAATTTGAACAATTGCCGCGAGTTTGACTTCAGAAAGTCAAACAGAAATCAAGTTAAGGTAAATTACAGAATTGGTCCCTCTGGTTTCCTGTTTTCGAGTTTGAAATGGCAGAACTTGTCCTTGAGTTTGTAATTGGGTTAAATACAAGGTTAGTTGACTTGTAGAAGTCAACATGGCTTAAACAATTGGATTTTGACTTTACAAAGTCAAATAGATTTAGTTTTAGGTTAATTACACAATTAGTCTTTGTAGTTAGGATTTGAAGAAATGACAGAAACAGTCCCTAAAGTTTGAGTTTGGGTTACAAAGGTTAGGATTTAACTGGAATAGTTAACGGAGTTGGACTAAAGAGTCCGGATTGTCACATCATCCCCTAGTTGAAAGAATTTTCGTCCCGAAAATTAAAATAAAAAAAAATTTCCAAGGTGTCACATTTATAGCTCTTGATTGTTCATGAATAAAGTGTCTTAGTAATTTGCAATCACATAGATACCTGCTTAAATTCCTTCAAGTGGTATCGGAGAACATTTGCAAAGCGACTTTTGTGAGAAAGAGAGTTATGAGCAATGATAGAAGAGCGGACAGTCTTTCAGAATCCTAGTGTGCCCAAATTCAAAGGAGATTAAGACCATTAGAGCTTGGTCATGGAGAATCTCCTTCGTTCTAAAGAGTATTGGCGAGTGGTAGAAGAGGGGTACACTGCACCTAAGGCTATGAGCAATTGACGCCGACGCAGCGAACAAATCTCATTGACATGCGGATTAAAGATTTGAAGGTGAAGAATTATTTCTTCCAATCGATTGATAAACACATTCTGAAGACCATCACTTAAAAGGAGAATGCAAAGTAGATATGGGATGCTATGAAGGTCAAGTATCGGGGAAATGCACGGGTCAGCAGCGGCTCACGCGGGATTTCGAAATCCTAGAAATGAAGATAGGGGAAACAGTGACTGAATAATTCGATAGAGTTATGGTTACTGCAAATGATATGCGGAATTGTGGGGAGGATATGCCTGGTGTGAAGATAGTTGGAAAGATCCTTAGATCAATGACAGACAGTTTCGCATTCATGGTCTGCTCAACTGAGGAGGCCAAGGATATCGATACTCTCTGTGTGGATGAACTGCAGAGTTCATTATTGGTTCATGAACAGAAGCTACGTCGAAAGAACACTGGAGAACAAGTACTGAAAGTCAAACATGAGAAATCTAGTGCACGTGGCAAGGGACGAGGTAGAGGTTCATTTAACAGAGGTTGGGGACGAGGCCGTAGCCGTGCCTCATTTGACAAAGCAAAGGTGGAATGTTACAAATGCCATCAAATGGGGCATTTCTCTTGGGAATGTCCTAATGAAGAACGATCTGCAAATTATGCAGAGTTTGATGAGTGCGAGGAGCTGCTACTGATGGCACATGTAGATATGAAGAAATCACCAACATAAGGTATATGGTTCTTGGACTCAGCGTGTTCCAACCACATGACAGGGACAAAGGAATGGTTTGTTCGTTTGGATAACAGCTACAACCACACGGTGAAGCTTGGAAATGATGTGAGGTTGGGAGTTCAAGGCACATGAGACATTCGTTTTGAAGTATAAGGCATTACTCGGGTAATTACTAATGTCTACTATGTTCCCGAATTAACTTCCAACCTTATTAGTGTGGGGCAGCTTCAAGAGAAAAATCTTACATTTGTCATTAAAAGAGATGTATGTAAGGTGTACCATCCAAAAAGGGGCCTTACTATTACCTCTAATATGACAAGAAACCAAATGTTTCTTATTCATGGGCCAGTAAAACAAGTGTCAACACCATGTTTACAAGTCAGTGAAGAAGGAAACCAATTATGGCATAGGCGTTTTGCTCATGTGAATCACAAAGCATTACGGACTATGCAATATCAGTAAATGGTTAAAGGATTGCCCAAGGTTGTGGAGAAGACAAAGGTGTGTGAGACGTGTAATGTTGGAAAGCAATAAAGAGAGTCCATTCCAAAACAAAGTCAATGGCGAGCCACCGAGAGGTTGCAAATGATTTATACAGATTTGTGTGGTCCATTCACTCCAGCCTCTCAAAGTGGTAAAAGGTACACACTTGTTTTTATTGATGATTACACACGAAAAACTTGGGTCTATATTTGATCACCTAAAGGAGAAAGCTTTGATCTTTTACAACGTTTTAAAATAATGGTGGAAACTGAAGTAGGAACTAAGATCAAAGGCTTAAGAAGTGATGGGGGGGAGAGTTCACATCTAGCTCGTTTAATGATTTTTGTGAACAAAATGGCATCAAAAGGCAGTTAACAGATGCATATACTCCGTAGCAAAACGGTGTAGCAGAACACCAAAATCGAACTATCATGAATATGGTTCGATGCCTTTTGTTTGAAAAATATATGCCTAAGTATTTCTGGCCCGAAGTTGCCAAATGGGTGTGTCATGTGTTAAACACGTGCATGAGTCGCAGCTTAGTCGATAAAGTACCTGAAGAATACTGGACAGGAAACACACCAAATGTAGATTACTTCCGTGTTTTTGGCTGTATTGGGTATGTTCATGTACCTAAGCAGTTGAGAACTAAACTGGATGACATAAGCTACAAGTGGATTCTTCTTGGAATTAGTACCGAATCAAAGGCTTATCGTCTTTATGACCCAATTCAAAGGAAGATTGTTGTTAGTAGAGACGTCATATTTGATGATGAAGATAAATGGGATTAGAACAAACAAGAAATTGGGTGTGAAGATCTAATCATTCATGAATAAGAAATTGATAATTTAATGACAGAAGAAGAAGAAGAAATCTCACCACTGGCAGATCAAAATCCAGGAATGGGTCAAGCCTCTAATTCTGTGTCTCTTAACTCAACAGAAACTTAGCAAACGAATCCGGTGCAACCAGGTACACATTCTTCTCATACTGCAGGTAATGATGCATAAAATTCTGGAAATGATGGTGTCGAGACCACATCAGCTCCTGCTGTCGTGGGGTCAACTCAAGCAGAGCCCTCAACACGGGTTCGAAAACCACCGGTTTGGATGCAAAATTACCAAAGTGGTGCTGGTTTTTCTGATGATGAAAGAGAAGATTTATTTGAAAATGAAGTGGGGTTCACCATATAAAGTTCCTTGGAAGATCCAACGTCATATGAATAGGCATGCAAAGAAGAAAAATGGGTCAAAGCGATGGAGAGTGAGACCAAAGGTATAGAACAAAATCACACCTTGGAACTAGTTGATGTATCTGCTGAAACGAAACCAATCGGTGTCAAATGGATATTCAAGACAAAACTAAATGAAGATGGGAAAGTTGACAAGTACAAAGCTCGACTAGTAGTGAAAGGATATACACAAAAGAAGGGAGTCGATTATAATGAGGTGTTTGCTCCGGTGGAACGATGGGATACTATTGGAACATTAATTGGTTTGGCAGCTCAAAGAAATTGGGTTGTATTTCAACTAGATGTGAAAAGTGCGTTCCTACACGAGGAACTCAAAGAAGTCGTGCACGTGGATCAGCCACAAGGATTTGTCAAAAAGGTGAAGAAACAAAGGTGTACAGGTTGAGGCGAGCTTTGTATGGATTAAAACAAGCCCCAAGAGCTTGGTTTAATCGAATTGAAAGCTACTTTAAACGGGAGGGGTTCAACAAAAGTTGTCATGACCATACCTTGTTCATTTGTAAGGCCCCAAACCCGGGAGGCCTCACTTGTTGGATTTACTCATTCACAAACAGTTATTAAACTTGAATATCAAATAACGCAGCGGAATCAATCATTCATCATAATTAAAACTTGTTTAAACATGCGGAAGCGTAACATTGTCAAATACATAAACATAACATAAACAACTCATAACGGGATGCCAGTCTTCATATCATCCGGGTAACTCTTCTCCCTTGCCAAGCATCACCGTCCATCACCATAACCTGCCCTTAACCTGAATGTGCATACTAAAAAGTCAGCTACGCTGGTGAGTTCTAGCTTTACGTAAAACCTTAACATAAACATTTTGCCAAAAAACATAACATACATTTTTTAACAAAAGCGTACGTAAAACATGCAATAACTTAACATCATCATAACATCGTAACATAAGTCAACATGAACCGAATCTGCGCCTTCTCGTAACTGTCAATTCCATACATCGCATACCAGCGGATGAACTTAAGGCTCGTTACCTCTAAGCCATCCGTCACACAGGACCCCTAAGGCTTGTTACCTCTAGGTGGACCAAACATACGTCTCCTAAGGCTCGTTACCTATAGGTAGACCAAACATACGTCTCCTAAGGCTCGTTACCTCTAGGTAGACCAAAACATACGTCTCCTAAGGCTCGTTACCTCTAGGTAGACCAAAACATAACTTAGGCACTATTTCCCCGCAAGGAATAGTACCTTCCATCGGGATCCCGGTAATCCCATGGGTGACCTTCGTCACCCCATCATCAACCAGTTGTACAACCGTTAGCCAGCCACAAAGGCCCCTCATAAGGTGAGGCCAATACATACATACATACATACCTTAGCTCCCGTAGGAACTCGTGGCAGATTCGTTCATTCGTGACTTCCATAAAACCTTTACCTCATTTTAGTTAAAGCATTAGTACGTTTTATTAAACAAAATATCATCTCTTTCGTAAACCTTTCGTAAACTTCATTTGGCAAAACATTTCATAAACATCATTTCGTAAACATCGTTTCGTAAAACATTTAAAAGAGGGCTTCTAGAACTCACCTTATAAGCTAGTCTCGGTTGTCCTAAACAAAGGCCTAACAACGTCACTTCTGATCTGAATTGATTAGTTAAATACACATTGAAACCCAATCCCGACTCTAACGGTTTAACCTTCTAAACATACTGACTTTACTCAACCAGCCTGATGCCTGCGCACTTAGCAAGTGCGCATACCCTGCTTCCTGCGTATTTGATAAGTACGCAGGATCCTCTTCCTGCGTACTTGATAAGTACGCAGTGCCCTCTTCCTGCGTACTTGATAAGTACGCAGGACCTGCTCCGTGCGCACTTGATAAGTACGCACGATCTGTTTCTTCGCAAAACCCTAACTTTCGCATTCAGGTCTGATCACGTCAAGATCCCGAACCTGTTTACATTCAAAATGTTTGCTTTCCATTAAGGAACTCAAATCTATGTTATCTTTCAGTTTTATCCGTGAAAACATTACCTTTTCACGAAAAAACCCGAAAAACCAAAAAACGAACAAAAACTCAGATTTAGGCCCGATTGTTACCTGAATCTAGTTTCTGATCCGGAGGTTCTTCTCACGAGCTATGGAGCAACACTTTTCTGAAATCTCGGGTCGATCCGCCAACTTTCTCTCTCTACGGTTTCTCTCTCTAGAACTTGCAAATGAGAGGAATGGTGGAGAGTCTAAGCTATTTATAGAGGAGGCTCCCCTTCCAGCCCGCCGGCCCATCCGGCCCGACCCGACATGCCTCGTTCATTTATTCCGTTATTATAACTGTCGTTTTATTTTTGGGATGTTACAAGTCTACCCCCCTTACAATAGGTTTCGTCCCCGAAACCTATCATAAGTCAAATAGATGAGGGTACGACTCCCTCATTTCCTTCTCCGTTTCCCAAGTGGCTTCCGATCCCTTTCGATGTTTCCATTTGACTTTAACCAATTGGATAATCTTATTACGCAAACGCTTCTCCTTCTTGTCTAAGATGGCAACGGGTTCTTCGATGTAATTAAGGCTGTTGTCGACCTCGATGTCAGTAAGTGGTACGTGAGCTGATTCATCCACCAAACACTTTCGCATGTGTGATACATGGAAGGTAGGATGAATCCCACTTAACTCATCAGGCAACTCTAACCGATAAGCGACTTCACCAACCCGTGCCATTATCCTGAATGGTCCGACGAACCTCGGACTTAACTTCCCTCTCTTCCTGAATCGTATTATTCCCTTCCAGGGTGACACTTTCAACATTACTCTGTCCCCAACATCGAACTTAATAGGCCTTCGTCGTTTATCCACATAGGATTTCTGACGATCTTGTGCGGCCTTCATTCGTGCTTTGATTTGATCAAACCTTTCCGACGTTTCTCTTACTACTTCAAGACTCCCTAATTCCTTTTGTCCAATCTCACCCCAACAAATCGGGGTCCTGCATCTCCTCCCATACAACATTTCGTAAGGCGGCATGCCTATCGTCGTGTGATAACTATTGTTGTAGGAGAATTCGGCTAACGGCAGATGACTGTCCCAACTGCCGCCGAAATCGATAATACAAGCACGAAGCATATCCTCCAATGTCTGAATGGTCATTTCGGACTGACCATCCATTTGTGGGTGGTACGCCGTGCTGATATTAAGCCTCGTGCCCATCGCCTCGTGAAATCTTTTCCAGAACCTCGATGTGAATCGTGTGTCCCGGTCAGATACGATCGTCAAAGGCATCCCATGCCGTGCTACTACTTCGTTAATAAATACTTCCGCTAACCTTTCCGACGAGAACGTCTCGCGAATAGGTAGGAAATGAGCACTCTTCGTTAAACGGTCCACAATTACCCAAATGGTATCATGACCTTTAGCTATGCGAGGTAGCTTGGTTATGAAGTCCATGGTAATGTGTTCCCACTTCCACTCCGGTATATCAAGTGGTTGAATCTTTCCATACGGTTTCTGGTGTTCGGCCTTCACTTGTGAGCAAGTCAAGCACTTGCTTACATACTTTGTCACTTCTTGTTTCATTCCAGGCCACCAGTATTCCTTCCTTAGATCTTGGTACATTTTATTGGTACCAGGATGGATAGAGTACCGAGACTTATGAGCCTCATCCAAGATTTTGGTTCTAAGCTCGCCACCCATAGGTATCCATACCCGTCCAAAACGTGTCCTAACACCAAGGGTGTTATATTCCAACTTGTCCTGTTGGCCAATCGTTCTTTCCTTCTTTATATTTTCTTCTTTAAGTGCTTCATCTTGAGCTCTTTCAATTTCCCACATCACATCAGATGTTACCACCAAATGGCAAGCTTTCACTCTAATAGGGGCAGGCACATCCTTTCGGCTTAGAGCGTCAGCCATCACGTTTGCCTTTCCAGGATGGTATATTATTTCACAGTCATAGTCTTTCAATAGTTCCAACCATCGCCCCTGCCTCATATTAAGTTCCTTTTGTTCGAAGAAGTACTTCAAACTTTTGTGGTCGGAGTAAATAGTAAACTTCACCTCGTAAAGGTAGTGCCTCCAGATTTTCAATGCGAATACTACAGCAGCAAGTTCCAAATCGTGGGTTGGATAATTAGCTTCGTGAATCTTCAACTGTCGTGATGCATATGCGATCACTCTTTCGCGTTGCATCAACACGCATCCCAATCCCTGACCTGAAGCGTCAGAGTATACCACTAAGTCTTCATTGCCCTCGGGAAGGGCCAAGACTGGGGCTTTGGTTAGCTTCTCCTTCAACTCTTTAAACGCTTCGTCCTGGGTCGAACCCCATTCGTACTTTACCTCCTTCCTAGTCAACTTTGTCAATGGCGAAGCTATTTTTGAGAAATCCTGGATGAATCTCCGATAGTAGCCTGCCAATCTCAAGAAACTGCGGATTTCAGTTGGCGTCTTGGGAATATTCTATTCCCTTACCGTTACTATCTTTGCTGGGTCAACCATAATGTCGTTCGGGTTAATGACATGACCTAGGAATTGGACTTCCCTAAGCCAGAACGCGCATTTGGAGAACTTAGCATACAACTTTTTCTTTTTCAGAGCCTCCAACACCTCCTTTAAGTGACATGCGTGATCACCCTCATTCTTGGAGTAGATGAGGATATCATCGATGAACACGATTACCGATCGGTCCAGCATCGGTCGACACACCCTATTCATCAAATCCATGAACGCTGCGGGGGCGTTCGTCAATCCGAAAGACATTACGCGGAACTCGAAATGTCCATAACGCGTGCGAAATGAGGTTTTCGGTATGTCTTCTTCCCTCACCTTCAACTGATGGTACCCGGATCGAAGGTCGATTTTCGAGAACCAACTTGCGCCCTGTAATTTATCGAACAGGTCGTCGATCCTTGGTAAAGGGTACTTGTTCTTCACCGTACGTTTGTTCAACTCGCGATAATCAATACACATTCTTATCGAACCCCAAGGCGAGATGCTCGGTTGTATAAATCCCTTCTCAAGTAGTTCGTCTAATTGGGCCATAAGTTCTTTCATCTCCACCGGTGCTAGTCGATATGGAGCCTTAGCCACGGGCTGGGCATCTGGTACTAAGTCGATTCGAAATTCAATCTCTCTGTCGGGTGGTATCCCAGACAAATCCTCTGGAAACACCTCCGGGTACTCGCGTACCACGGGCACGTCGTCTAGTTCCTTCACCTCCTTACACTTGTCAATCACATACACCAGATAAGCCTCGAATCCACGCCTCAGGTAATCTGCTGCCTTGATCATTGAGATGACGTTAGGCATCGGGGCGTCACAATCTCCCAGAACCTCGACTTTTCTACCGTCCGGAGCCTTGAGTCGGATTATCTTTCGTTTACATATAATTTGTGCTTCATTGGCAGTTAGCCAATCCATTCCTAACACGACATCGAACCCACCCAAAACCATGACAAACAACCTGACAGGGAACCTATGACCTTCTATATTTATCGTGGAGTTGTCAACTACATCGGTCACTTTCGCAGTTCTACCCTCAGCGGTTTCTATGCTAAAGGCCCTTTCTAACTTACTCACAGTGTACTTCACTCGTTTACAAAAAGTCACAGATATGAAACTCTTACTGGCACCCGAATCAAATAACACAGAAACAAAAGTGTTGTCAAGGATGAACGTACCTGACGCCACGTCGGGATCTGCCCTGGCTTGTTCTTGCGTTGGTGCGTACGCACGAGTCTTTGCTTGGGGCCTCTCTTCTTTATTTTCCGGGCCTTTCCCTTTCCCGGCTTCACCCATTCTGGGCTTGGTGCATTCCCGGCTCATATGACCGCTTTCACCACAATTATAACATTTAATGCCTTTCCTGCATTCCCGGGAGTAGTGCCCAGTCTTGCCACATTTGTAGCACAGATTTGTCCCTATCCGACATTCACCCGTATGTCTTACCCCACATCTTCCATAGACTGCCGTCTCGCCTACCCTGGCCTGTTTGTCCCGAGCCCCAAACAACTTCCCACCCGATCGCTTAGCGGGAAAACTCAGCTTCTTTTTGGTCTCTTCAATGGCAACGACATTCAGTGCCAGATCATCAAATACCACTCCACTCAGTTCTACTACCGAATCATAGGTAGTAGGGGCGTTTGCTTTAACATAGGTGCGGACCTGGTCCGGCAGCCCTTGAATGTAGCATGCAATCTTTCTTTCCTCAGTCGTGACAAGATGTGGCACCAGACCTGCCAGTTCATTGAACCGTGTGGTGTACTGCCGGTGCGTCATGCTCCCGGCCTTCAAACCCAGAAATTCCCTCTCTACCTTCTCAATCTCGTTCCTTGGGTAGAAATTCTTGATCACCAAAGTTTTCAAGTCAGCCCACATCATCGCATCTACAACCTCGCTCCCTTTTGCTTGACGTACACCTTCCCACCAATGGGATGCTTCCTCTCTTAAGGAGTTAGCAGCAAATTTCACAACTTGATCCGTTCGACATTCGCTCAGATGAATGGCAGCCTCCATACGAATCACCCAATCAAACGTATCTACCGCGTCTTTCTTCCCGGTCAAGACTGGCGGGTCACATGCCTTGAAGGACTTATAGTCACAACCACGGTTATTGCCTCAGTGTTCGGGGTAGCAACCGCCGTGTTAGACCCACCCGTCTCATTAACCTTCTTTAATGCTTCGGCTAACAGACCTGGCAGAGAAGTCTTCATCAACTCGGTGAACTCTCGAGCTATAGTTGCTCTCACTTCTGGTTCAAAAGTGAAAGGTTGTTCTTCAACCAGTGTCTGCTCAGTTTCATGCACACTAACCGCCGGTTCAGTGTGAACACTTCCTTCTTCACTATACTCTTGGCGCGCAGGGTACTGCCACGCCCACCATTTTGACTGCCGGTACGACCACCGGTACGGCCCCCACCACGTCTTCCGTTTCCTCTCCTTGCCATTTCGTTCTATAAGACAAGGAATCCAATGTCATCACGCTAGTTAACAAATAAAATTCAATAAGTACTGTAAGATGTTAATATACACTGGCCATCTGCAATTAACCATTACACTACCTTTCACTTTCTATTTGACCCCATTTGTGATTTCATCAGAACACAAGTCCTTACCTAACCCTTTCTAAGGCATACTATATATGTAATGAAATACTACCTTCATACCTGATGCTGTGGCTCGAGTTACCCATACTGGCATCCGCTTTCGGTCCCATTCACAGTTTAAGTTCAGACACTGGGAGTGTCCGAATCTCTCAAACTATTGCTCTGATACAAACTTGTAAGGCTCCAAACCCGGGAGGCCTCACTTGTTGGATTTACTCATTCACAAACAGTTATTAAACTTGAATATCAAATAACGCAGCAGAATCATTCATTCAACATAATTAAAACTTGTTCAAACATGCGGAAGCGTAACATTGTCAAATACATAAACATAACATAAACAACTCATAACGGGATGCCAGTCTTCATATCATCCGGGTAACTCTTCTCCCTTGCCAAGCATCACCGTCCATCACTATAACCTGCCCTTAATCTGAATGTGCATACTAAAAAGTCAGCTACGCTGGTGAGTTCTAGCTTTACATAAAACCTTAACATAAACATTTTGCCAAAAACATAACATACATTTGTTTAACAAAAGCGTACGTAAAACATGCAATAACTTAACATCATCATAACATCGTAACATAAGTCAACATGAACCGAATCTGCGCCTTCTCGTAACCGTCAATTCCATACATCGCATACCAGCGGATGAACTTAAGGCTCGTTACCTCTAAGCCATCCGTCACACAGGACCCCTAAGGCTCGTTACCTCTAGGTGGACCAAACATATGTCTCCTAAGGCTCGTTACCTCTAGGTAGACCAAACATATGTCTCCTAAGGCTCGTTACCTCTAGGTAGACCAAACATACGTCTCCTAAGGCTCGTTACCTCTAGGTAGACCAAAACATACGTCTCTAAGGCTCGTTACCTCTAGGTAGACCAAAACATAACTTAGGCACTATTTCCCTGCAAGGAATAGTACCTTCCATCGGGATCCCAGTAATCCCATGGGTGACCGTCGTCACCCCATCATCAACCAGTTGTACAACCGTTAGCCAGCCACAAAGGCCCCCCGTAAGGTGAGGCCAATACATACATACATACATACCTTAGCTCCCGTAGGAACTCGTGGCAGATTCGTTCATTCGTGACTTTCATAAAACGTTTACCTCATTTTAGTTAAAGCATTAGTACGTTTTATTAAACAAAACATCATCTCTTTCGTAAACCTTTCGTAAACTTCATTTGGCAAAACATTTCATAAACATCATCTCGTAAACATCATTTCATAAACATCGCATAAACATCGTTTCGTAAATCTCATTTCAAACATCATTCCGTATGTATGCACACCAGCCCAAAAACATTTAATTAAAACATTTAAAAGATGGCTTCTAGAACTCACCTTATAAGCTAGTCTCGATTGTCCTAAACAAAGGCCCAACAATGTCACTTCCTATCTGAATTGATTAGTTACATACACATCAGACCCAATCCCGAATCTAACGGTTTAACCTTCTAAACATACTGACTTTACTCAACCAGCCTGATGCCTGCAAACTTAGCAAGTGCGCAGACCCTTCTTCCTGCGTACCTGATAAGTACGCAGGATCCTATTCCTGCGTACTTCTTAAGTACGCAGTGCCCTCTTCCTGTGTACTTGATAAGTACGCAGGACCTGCTCCATGCGCACTTGATAAGTACGCACGATCTGTTTCTTCGCAAAACCCTAACTTTCGCATTCAGGTCTGATCACGTCAAGATCCCGAACCTGTTTACATTCAAAATGTTTGCTTTCCATTAAGGAACTCAAATCTATGTTTATCTTTCAGTTTTATCCGTGAAAACATTACCTTTTCACCCAAAACCTGAAAAACCGAAAAACAAACAAAAACTCAGATTTAGGCCCGATCGTTACCTGAATCTAGTTTCTGATCCGGAGGTTCTTCTCACGAGCTATGAAGAAACACTTTGCTGAAATCTCAGGTCGATCCGCCAACTTTCTCTCTCTATTGTTTCTCTCTCTAGAACTTGCAAATGAGAGGAACGGTGGAGAGTCTAAGCTATTTATACGGGAGGCTCCCCTTCCAGCCCGCCGGCCCATCCGGCCCGAACTGACATGCCTCGTTTGTTTATTCCGTTATTATAACTGTCGTTTTATTTTTGGGATGTTACATCATTAAGAAAGTGTGGAACAGGATAATCATTGCAAGTTTGTATGTAGATGACTTGATTTATACATGTAATGATGTAATGCTGTGCAACAGTTTTAAGAAATCTATGCAACAAGAGTTTGAGATGACTGATTTGGGCCAAATGAAGTTTTTCCTTGGTGTAGAAGTGCAGCAAACGCCTACTGGAATCTACCTATGCCAAAAGCAATACACAAAGGAGGTCTTAGATCGGTTTGGTATGGGGCAACGCAATCCAGTCAACAATCCTATTATACCTTATACGGTTCTCACTAGAGCTGGAGTAGGAAAAGAAGTCAATGCTACTACCTATAAACGGTTAGTTGGTAGTTTAATGTATTTGATGGTGATTCGACTAGATATAATATATGTGGTAAGCTTGATCTCTCGGTTTATGGCTAACCCAAGAGAAGAACATATGTTGATTGCTAAGCGTGTCCTAAGATATTTGAAGGGAACGGTTACTCATGGGCTGTTATATGAGCGAAATTCCACAGTGAAACTTCAAACATATACTAATAGTGATTATGCTTGAGATATTGAAGACCGGTGCTGCACTTCGGGGTATGTTTTCTTGTTCAGTAATGGTGTACTCTGCTAGACTTCTAGAAAGCAGAGTACAATGACCTTATACTCAACAATGGCAGAGTACGTGGCTGCTACAACATGTGCGTGCCATTGCGTGTGGCTAAAGGGGCTATTAGCAGACTTAGAAGAAAACACGAGTGGTGCCATCGAGATCCTCGGTGACAACAGTTCGACAATCAAGTTATCAAGAAATCCAGTGATGTACGGAAGAACTAAACACAAGGATGGTTATCTTTCCAGAGTAGTACCTCCAACAGAGACTTAGATACTAAAACTAGTGTCTTCAGAGTAGTACCTCCAACAGGGATGTTCCCAGGTAAGAGCGACGGGTCTAGAAGAGATTTATAGACCGCTCTTTTGTAAAACCCTAATTTTTGAGAAAATACAAGTTGAAGGACTGAAATGATCATTAGAAGAAACCCTACGGGTTAATATGACCTTTTATTAAAGTAGAAGGGTTAGAATACGTTGGAATTAAAGTTCAGGGACTGAAAATGCAAAATTCTGAAATCTGGATGGACGTCGGACCAACATCATCCTTCCCAACAGTCCGAAGTGAACCAAGGGTCAAATATCGGACCGAAATCAGTTGGATAACGGTCCAATGGCCGCTATTGCGCCGCAATTCCTAGTAATGATACGTGTTGGATGACTCACCGTTGAGATCTGACGCGTGTAAAAGAGATATCGGACCGACATGAAAGCATAGCGGTCCGCTATGTTCATAACAGACCGATGTCACATACATAATGGTCTTCTATGTGCTCGCCAAGCCAATAAGCCGCCTCACTTGGATGTCGGATCGACATCGCCAGGGATAACAGTCCGACATGGGTCCCAAAACAGCCTATAAATACATGTTAGAGCCGTTCAATTGACATAAACAAACACACACAACACCATAACACACACACACACTCTCTAAGAAGGATTAGAAGACCCGGTGCGGCGCGTTTAAGTGCGAGTGCGGTACGCTACGAGTGCGGTTCGAGTTCGGAGAAGCATTTAAAACAAGGAACGAACTTAGGAACTACCCAAGGATAATGTAAGTTCACTGGACCCGTACCCTAGGCACTATTATGTGAATTATGTGATTAAATGTTATGTGTTATGTGCTATAAATATAACGAGGATACGGGGTAATGACGTATTAGTCTAGAAACTAAACGGAAGTAATGAAGTAGTCACGACGTATCCAAGAGGTGGTGGATACGCCGCTGGTACTTCCTATATATAAATCTCTCTGATACTTCGTGGCGAAACCATTATGAATGTTTTGGGGTATAGAATAAAAGATTGTAATGAAATTATAGTAAACGTACGAAAGAACTTCCAACCGATATGTAGTTATCTGATAAACGGAATGTTCTGTCTAAAGAAAGAGTGGTGTATAAATCTCTCCTAGACCTGTCACTCTTTCCTGGGAACATCTCTGTTAGAGGTACTGCTCTGGAAGGAAAATCACCCCAGTTTACAATATATGACGAATATGAGTATATGATGAAAGTATACCATGCATGATGAATGTGAATACATGATGAATATGAATACATAAAATGCATGATGAATGCATGAATACATGATGATACGTGCAAATATGAATGAGTATGATGGAACGAGGCTAAACCCTAAAATGGAATAACGGAGTACTCACGAAGTGTTAAAGGGGTGATGGATACGCTGCTGGTACTTCCTATATATAAACCCTTTTATTATATCGTGGAGAAACCGTTATGAAGTTTTAAGGTGAGGACTGGTTGGGGGAAATAAATCAAGCATATGCATGAAATAAAAACAAATGCTTGATACATTTGGGAGGCTGTGAGTCTGAGATACTCAAGGTCCCATATGAAATGAGATACCCGGCCTGTAAGGTGGATCTCAATAAATAAAAAAAGAAGAGAACTAAAAAGAGAACTCCAGGCCTACGGGGCTGAAGGAGAAAAGATTCCAAGCCTACAGGACTGTGGAATGAATGAGTCTTCGTGACAAATGCGAGGGGCCTATACTGACGAGTATAAGAACCTTGCCAATACTCGGACCGAAGGTATGACCTAAGATGGTTGCGAGGGGGTTAGCACACCCATAAAATGTACAAATACTGTGATCGGAGGTATGTCCGAAGATGGCCACAGGGGCGCCGAGAGCCCGAGAAAACGTGAACAATAATAAGAGCCTAAAGGGTTCATAACGAAATGAAAAGATGCAGTGTACTTGCTTAGCATAAGCTAATTCAAAAATGTTTTCTAAACACTGCTAGTAAGCCGGGAATGTGAAAGTGCATGATTAAAATGCATGAATGAATGTGCATATGTGTAACATGCATATATGAGGCATTATGTGAAACCCTAGAATATTTTAATAGGGGTAAGAATTGTTCAAGGCCTATAGTATAAAACCCTAGACTACGATTAGGGTAAATGAATGAGAGATTAAACGACGTCATGTTTCAGCAAATGGTTGAACATCAAAATGAAAAAGTGTGTGACGAAGGAAGCCACAGGAGAGCTGAATCTCCACGTCATGATGAGAATGAAGTTGAACAAGTCCCGGAGAATATCCGGAGACAAATCGCATTAGAAGTAGGAAAAGCGTTCGATGTGAATTTCCTGATCTTACAAGCAGATCTACAAAGCTCGTTAGAGAGCTGGTTTGAAAACCATAAGGAGATTACTCATAATGAAGAAGGAAGAAATCCAAAAGTTGATATGAAGTCAAATCGTTGTACGTATAAGGATTTCATGACTTGCAAGCCATTAGAGTTTAAGGGAGCTGTTAATCCCTTAGAAAGTCAGAGGTGGATCGCCTCAATAGAAAGGGCATTCCACACATGCCATTGTGAAAAAGAAGATGAAGTCACCTTCGCCACCAATCAGCTAAAAGAACGAGCGGATGATTGGTGGGGAGTAGTGAAGAGAGAAAAAGGAAGAGGGAGAATCAAAGAGATGAGATGGGAAGAATTCAAAGATCTCTTCTTAAAACATTATTGCCCTCGAGCGGCAATTGAAAGAATTACCGAGAAGTTTCTTCAACTCCGTCAGACAACAAAGACGATAGATGAAATCACGGGGATTTTCTTTGATAAGGCTAGATTCTGTCTAGCTTTATTGACAACCCCGGAGATGTGGATGATGAGATACCATCTCGTTTTGAAAACAGAAATTAGAGATTTTATCCATCCATCCATCCAATTGTGCGAACTTGGAGGAGATAATTGATTGGGCTCGGGAACGCGAAACTGAGCTCAAGAGACAAGCTGAGCGAGACGGGAAGCGGAAAGGAGAAAGTTATCCTTCTCCTGTACCTCTTAAGAGGTTTAAGTTTAGTAAATCGGGAGGCGGTTCCTCCCAAAGGAAAAGTATTCAAAATTGCAAGACTTGTGGAAGGAGGTATCCGGGGGAGTGCCGATCCAAATACACAATTTGCAACAAACGTGGGAAGGCAGGACACACTGCATTGCAGTGTATGAGTGGAACCAGGTTGTGCTACAACTTCTATAAGCCAGGACATTTCAGCAGAGAATGTCCTAAGTTAAAATTTTAGACAGAAAAGACCGGAGAAGGGTCAAGAGTGGCATAAAATGAAGTAAAAAGGATCGAGGCTTCAAAGCTAAGGGGAAGGGCTTTTCAGATCACTACAGAGGAAGCGAAAGATGTTCCCGACGTCGTATCAGGTACATTCCTCTTGAATTCCCTACCTGCTTGTGTTTTATTCGATACAGGAGCTAGTCGATCGTTTATTTCTTTAAAGTATGCGAACTCTAGAAATTTCAATAGAAGTAGGTTGGCTAAGGCATTAGAAATTGAAATCGTGAGTGACCGCAACTGCGTAGTGATTGAAATATGCCAAGATTGCCGACTACTAATAAAATAAGAAGAATATTTTGTCGACTTAATTCTGATGCCGATGCAAGAATTTGACGGGATCATTAGAATGGACTGGTTTTCTTCACATGCTGCAACGATTATATGTAATCAGAAGATTGTATGTTTCATGACGCCTATAGGAAAGGAAGTTAGTGTCATTAGTGAACGACGGAACCAGATCACGATATGTACAATGGCCAAAATAAGTAGCTACGTGAGACAAGGTCATCAAGCCTTATTAGCCTACGTAGCTGATGTAATGATGAAAGGGAAAGAACTGGATCAAGTTCTAATAGTAAAAGAATTCCCAGAAGTATTCCCAGACGATCTCCCAGGTGCTCCACCTGAGAGAGAGATCGAATTTAAAATCGATTTGATTCCTAAAGCTAAGCCAGTAGCTAAAGCCCAATACCGGTTAGCACCAACAGAAATGAAAGAATTAATGTCACAACTGCAAGAGTTGTTAGACAAGGTACGTCCAAGTGTATCCGCTTGGGGTGCACCAATTCTGTTCGTGAAGAAGAAAGACGATAGTATGAGGATGTGTATACACTACCGTGAATTGAATAAGATGACTATCAAGAATATGTATCCCTTACCTAGAATTGATGATATATTTGATCAATTACAAGGATCAAGTTGGTTTTCCAAGATTGACTTAAGATCCGGTTATCATCAGGTCAAGGTACGAGAAGAAGATGTGCCTAAGATAGCATTTAGAACTCGTTATGGACACTATGAATTTGTAGTGATGCCATTTGGAGTGACGAATGCTCCGACAGTTTTCATGGACCTCATGAATAGAGTATGCCAGCCAATGTTAGACAAATTCATTATTGTCTTCATTGATGACATCCTGATTTATTCAAAGAAGGAAGAAGAGCATGCACAACAACTTCGTGAAGTTCTTAGTACTTTACGGAAGGAGAAATTGTATGCCAAATTCTCAAAATGTGCATTTTGGTTAAAGGAAGTTCAATTTTTGGGTCATGTTGTAAATGCAGAAGGTATCTCAGTAGACCCAGCAAAGGTAGAGGCCGTAATGAAATGGTCTCCACCTAAGAATCCATCCGAAATTAGAAGTTTATTGGGATTGGCTGGCTATTATAGAAGGTTCATCCAGAACTTTTCTAAACTTGAAATACGAATGGAATGTGGCACAAGAGAAGGCATTCCAGATATTGAAAGAAAGATTAACACAAGCTCCAGTTCTAGCATTGCCAGAAGGATTAGAAAACCTTGTGGTGTATTCTGATGCCTCGAAACTTGGGTTAGGATGTGTTCTGATGCAAAGAGGAAAGGTGATAGCCTATGCCTCTCGATAGCTAAAGACACATGAAGCAAACTATCCAACCCATGATCTGGAATTAGCTGTGGCGGTGTTCGCACTAAAGATCTGGAGGCATTACATATATGGAACGAAGTGTACGATTTACACTGACCACAAAAGTCCTAAGTATTTCTTTGACCAAAAGGACTTAAACATGAGGCAACGAAGATGGTTAGAACTAGTCAAGGATTATGATTGTGAGATCTTGTATCATTCTGGAAAGGCCAACGTGGTAGCCGATGCTCTAAGCCGCAAGGAAGAGCATCATCCTATTCGGGTGAAAGCATATAAGTTAGTGATAACTCCTGATTTCATGAGCCAACTTCGAGACGCATAAATCGAAGCATTAAAAGGTGAGAATGTTAAGAAAGAAAGAATGGCTGGTCAGGAGAAGTTTCTAGAAGAGAATGAGTATAAAGTCAAGACTCTATTTGGTCGTATATGGACACCACGATCAGGTGATTTTAGACTTAAGATTCTTGATGAAGTTCATTAATCACGACATTCAATTCATCCGGGTACTACAAAAATGTACCAGGATTTGCGCAGAGATTATTAGTGGCCTGGAATGAAGTTTGATATCATGAAATATGTAGCTAAATGCTTAACTTGCCTTCAAGTTAAAGCAGAACATCAGAAGCCATACGAAAGGTTACAACCATTAGAAATCCCATAATGGAAGTAGGAACATCTCATTATTGACTTCATAACTAAGCTACCAAAGACAGCTAGAGGCTATAATACCGTTTGGGTGGTTGTAGATCGGTTAACTAAAAGTGCTCATTTCTTAGAAATACGTGAGACATACTATTCAGAAAAGTTAGCTGATCGATTCATCAAAGAGATTGTTTCAAGACATGGAGTGCCAGTCTCGATTGTCTCTGATCGAGATACTCGTTTCAGTTCACGTTTCTGGAAAAAGTTCCATGAAGAGATGGGAACTAGATTACTAATCAACATGACATATCATCCTCAGACCGATGGTAAAAGTGAGAGGACGATACAAACTCTTTAAGATATGTTGAGTGCTTGTATTATTGATTTCCGTGGAAGTTGGAATAGCCATCTGCCATTAGCAGAATTCTCATACAATAACAACTACCATTCCAGTATTGGTATGCCACCATATGAGATGCTATATGATAGAAGATGTAGGACTCCTGTATGTTAGGGAGAAATTGGGCAGAAAGAATTCGGCGATAAAGAAATAGTTCAAGCCACATCAGAAACACTTGACTTAATCAAGGCACATTTGCAAGCTGCACAAGATAGACAGGAGTCATATGCAGATAAGAGACGTAGACCAATAGAATTCCAAGAAGGAGATTATGTCTTGTTGAAAGTATCTCCTTGGAAAGGTCTAATCCGATTCAAGAAACATGGAAAACTGAGTCCACGATTCATTGGTCCTTTTAGAATCCTCAAACGAGTCGGAAAAGTAGCCTATCAATTAGAGGTACCTGAAGAATTGAATAGGATACACAACACGTTTCATGTATCATATTTAAGGAAATGTTTGTCTAATGAAACATCACACGTTCCATTAGAAGAAATAGAAATTGATGATAAGCTAACTTATGTTGAAGAACCTATCAAGATCCTAGACACAAAAGAGAAGCAGTTACGTCATAAATTGATCAAACAAGTGTTAGTGCAATGGAAGCACAAAAAAGGGTCTGAAATGACTTTGGAAACTGAGGATGAAATGAGAAAAAGTTATCCTCAACTATTTAAAGATTAACAGGTTTCGAGGACGAAACCTAATTCAAGGGAGCGAGAGTTGTAACACCCCAATTTTTGAGAAAATACAAGTTGAAGGACTGAAATGGTCATTAGAAGAAACCCTACGGGTTAAAATGACCTTTTATTAAAGTAGAAGGGTTAGAATACGTTGGAATTAATGTTCAGGGACTGAAAATGTAAAATTCTGAAATCTGGAAGGATGTCAGACCGACATCATCCTTCCCAACGGTCCAAAGTGAACCAAGGGTCAGATATCGGACCGACATCAGTTGGATAACGCCCGATGGCCGCTATTGCGCCTCAATTCCTAGTAATGACACGTGTTGGATGACTCACCGTTGAGATCCAACGCGTGTAAAAGAGATATCGGACCGACATGAAAGCATAGCGGTCTGCTATGTCCATAACAGACAGATGTCACATACATAACGGTCTGCTATGTGCTCACCAAGCCAATAAGCCGCCTCACTTGGATGTCGGATCGATATCACCAGGGATAACGGTCTGACATGGGTCCCAAAACAGCCTATAAATAGATGTTAGAGTCGTTCAATTGACATAAACAAACACACACAACACCATAACACACACATTCTCTCTAAGAAGGATTAGAAGACTCGGTGCTGCGCGTTTAAGTGCGAGTGCGGTACGCTACGAGTGTGGTTCGAGTTCGGAGAAGCATTTAAAGTAAGGAACGAACTTAGGAACTACCCGAGGATAATGTAAGTTCACTGGACCCGTACCCTAGGCACTATTATGTGAATTATGTGATTAAATGTTATGTGTTATGTGCTATAAATATAACGAGGATACGGGGTAATGACGGATTAGTCTAGAAACTAAACAGAAGTAATGAAGTAGTCACGACGTATCCAAGAGGTGGTGGATACGCCGCTGGTACTTCCTATATATAAATCTCTATGATACTTCATGGCAAAACCATTTTGAATGTTTTGGGGTATAAAATAAAAGACTGTAATGAAATTATAGTAAACGTACGAAAGAACTTCCAACCGGTATGTAGTTATCTGACAAACGGAATGTTCTGTCTAAGGAAAGAGTGGTGTATAAATCTCTCCTAGACCCGTCACTCTTTCTTGGGAACATCTCTGTTGGAGGTACTGCTCTGGAAGGAAAAATCACCCCAGTTTACAATATATGACGAATATGAATATATGATGAAAGTATACCATGCATGATGAATGTGAATACATGATGAATATGAATACATGAAATGCATGATGAATGCGTGAATGCATGATGATACGTGCAAGTATGAATGAGTATGATGGAATCAGGCTAAACCCTAAAATGGAATAACGGAGTACTCACGAAGTGTTAAGGGGGTGATGGATACGCCGCTGGTACTTCCTATATATAAACCCTTTTAATATATCTTGGAGAAACCGTTATGAAGTTTTAAGGTGAGGACTGGTTGGGGGAAATAAATCAAGCATATGCATGAAATAAAAACAAATGCTTGATACATTTGGGAGGCTGTGAGTCTGAGAAACTCAAGGTCCCAAATGAAATAAGATACCCAACCTGTAAGGTGGATCTCAATAAATAATAAAGAAGAGAACTAAAAAGAGAACTCCAGACCTACGGGCTAAAGGAGAAAAGATTCCAAGCCTACGGGGCTGTGGAATGAATGTGTCTTCGTGACAAATGCGAGGGGTCTATACTGACGAGTATAAGAACCTTGCCAATACTCGGACCGGAGGTACGGCCTAAGATGGTTGCGAGGTACGTTCGAAGATGGTCACAGGGGCGCCGAGAGCCCGAGAAAACGTGAACAATAATAAGAGCCTAAAAGGTTCATAACGAAATGAAAAGATGCAGTGTACTTACTTAGCGTAAGCTAATTCAAAAACGTTTTCTAAACACTGCAAGAAAGAACCATGTGGAATAAGGCTTCCTGAGGACGGAGCAGTCGGAGTTAGAGATCCCTATGTAATATGATGTAATTACATTGTCTTTTGTAAAACAATGATATTATACTCTGATAATGGCAAGGTTTTTGTCAAAATGGGACCATTTTTCGCAATATAATACTCTGATAAAATAAGGAATAAGTAGGATGTTTCATCTTTCCTTAGACAGAATATTTCGTTTGTGAGATAACTATATACCGGTTAGAAGGTTACCTTGTTTTTCTTATCTTAAAAGCATTAATGGTTGAAGCCTAGATACTATATCCATGTATCTAATTCGCTAAAACCTGTTGTTCTGAAACCAACCTGTCACACCCCGCCCCAGACACCCCCTTGACGCGTGCTAGCTTAATTGGTAACTGCTTTGATTTTAGAGTTTTTATAAATACAGCGAAAGTCTTTTTCAAAAGGATCGCTTCAACTTTCTTTCAACCTCAAGGGTTATATCTGTAAATATCAAAACCCAATTTGGAAAAAACGAAAGTCTTGAATTTACTTTATAAACATAGAGATTTAAATACCCTTTTCATTTTGATTACAAAACAGTGTTTGAAATCAAATACATCTACAGCCACCGAAAATAGTACTATCCAGGGTTGATCAATTCCCCGGTCCTATCTCCTTTTTCTTTTCTTTAGGATTTCCTTTATACGAGGCCTGAGAATCCTACGTATAAGTTATCCTTTTCACTTTTCTTGGGTCAGATCTTATGTCTGCCCGAATCCCCATTTTCATCATTTTATTTTATTCATTTCCTGAAAACATTTTGAAAATAAAACGTCAGCGCGAACGCCGGTGAATAGAATTATCTTGACATTAAAATCATTTGGCGCAAACAAGCATTAGTTCATAATCACAACTTTATGTTCAATCCACACATTCAGCAGGCCCGTCCTGTTTAATCGCACCAAAGTATACACTGACGTCATGTCTTATAACAAGGGACAGGTTTGCCTCCGAAGTTGTTATAAGACAAGCATCAGCCACAATCCGGGAATTTTCACCCGAGACCCGTGTATCCCTTGCAAGTTTCAGAGAGATAAAGTATTCACCTTGGTTTATAGGAATGGGCCTCTAAGTTGGAAATTATACAGTTAGCTTCCTAACTTGGTTTCTCTAGCGTTTCAGCACCTCTACTAGCGTTTCTTCTTAAACCGAGCACTACAATGAGAGGGAGTTGGACCGGGATCGTCGTGAGCGAGGTAGGACGTCTTTGGAATGGATTTTTGAAGAGAGAATCGATTGTGGGATGAATAAAACTAATGAACTCGACCATCTATTTATAGGGCTAATTCTGGAGTCGTGACGGACCGTTACGGGTGGTGAGGGTCCGTCACCAGATTAGGTTTTGCGAGTCATCAGACACGTGTCACCGCCTGGTCAAATTGTGGTGTGAAGGACCGTTACTAGGCGTGACGGTCCATTACGGAGTGATACGTGGCGCACCTGGGTTAATTTGATGCTGTGACTGACCGTTACCAGTCGTGACGGTCCGTTATAGGATTTCTACGCGTCAGAATTCGATCATTAGTCACCGTACACATGCCGCATCATCAGGGTTCGTGTGCCCAGCCCGTAACAGACCGTTACCGTCCGTGACGGTCCGTTACCGTTGAATTTTCATGTTTTTCACTTTTTGAACCTTGATCTTAGGTATATTTACACTTATAGTCCTTGTGGTTTGTACCTTGCTTAAATCTTGGACATTTTTGTGACAGGTGTTACATCCTCCCCACCTTGTTTTGATCTCGTCCTCGAGATTACTTGAACAAGTGAGAATATTTCTTTTTCATTTCAGACTCCAGTTCCCACGTGTACTCAGGTCCACGTCTGGAGTTCCATTTCACTTTCACGATCATCAATTTCTTTCTTTTCAATTTCTTTTCCTGCCTATCCTCGATTTGTAGAGGTTGTTCCACGAATGTTAATTTTTCATCTACCTCTACATCTTGAAGGGGCATTACCAGAGATTCATCTGCCAAACACTTGCGTAAATTTGACACATGGAAATACATCGTGTATCCCATTAATTTCTTCTGGTAATTCGAGTTGATAGGCTACAAGCCCAACTCTTTTTAAGATTTTGAATGGTCCTATGAATCTAGGACTTAATTTTCCTTTCTTCCCAAATCTTACAACGCCTTTCCATGGTGAAACTTTCAACAGAACGTTATCACTGACGTTGAATTCTAATGGCTTTCGTATCTTATCAGGATAACTCTTTTGACGATCACGAGCTGCTTTCAATCTATATTTTATTTGAGTAACTTTCTTAGTTGTTTCTAAGACTATTTCAGGTCCGGATAACTGATTTTCTCCTATTTCAGACCAATATATTGGAGTTCGACATTGACGACCGTATAAGGCTTCAAAAGGAGCGGCCTGTATACTCGTATGATAGCTATTATTGTAGGAGAATTCCATTAGAGGTAAGTGGTCATCCCAGTTTCCTCCAAGATCAATAACACAAGCCCTTAACATGTCTTCAAGGCTTTGAATGGTTCTTTCACTCTGCCCGTCCGTTTGAGGATGGTAGGTAGTGCTAAGATTCAATTTTGTACCTAGAGCTTTTTGAAAAATTTGCTAGAATCGAGAAGTAAATCTACTATCTCTATCTGACACGATATATAGTGGCACACCATGTAATGATACAATTTCATTAACGTATAACTGTGCCAACTTATCCATGCTGAAAGTTTCTTTCATGGGAAAAAAATGAGCAGATTTAGTAAGTCTTTCAAAAATAACCTAGATTGTATCATTCCCACGACTAGTTCGGGGAAGTTTAGTAATGAAATCCATGGTTATCATTTCCCATTTCCATACAGGAATTTCAAGTTGCTGTAACAAGCCAGACGGCTTTTGATGTTTAACTTTAACTTGAGAACAGGTTAAGCACTTTGCAACATAGATATCGATATACTTCTTCATTCCTATCCATCAATAATTGGCTTTTAGGTTTTTGTACATTTTATCGCTTCCAGGATGCATGGTGTATTTAGATTTGTGGGCTTCTTCAAGAATTTCTTCACGTACGTTTCCATAGATAGGAACCCAAATTCTATTATTCATTTTAAGAATTCCATCATTACCTTTGACCAATTGGTCGATCATTCCTCTCAATCCTTCCTTCTCAAGGTTGGGTCTTTGCAAAGCAAGTTTATGAGATTCCTTAATACGAGTAATAAGATCGTTTAGGTTTCTCGTGTTCTTTTCTACTGAAGGCGTCAACTACAACATTAGCTTTTCCTTCATGATAACAGATTTTGCAATCGTAATCATTTAGGACTTCCATCCAACGTCTTTGCCTCATATTCAGTTCTTTCTGACTAAATATATACTTTAGGCTTTTATGATCAGTGAATACGGTGAATTTGACTCTATATAAACAGTGCCTCCATAATTTTAATGCGAAGATTATGGCGCCTAATTCTAAATCATGAGTCGAATAATTCTTTTCATGAGTTTTTAATTGTCGAGAAGCATAAGCAATAACTTTGCTTCCTTGCATTAACACACAACCAAATCCGGTGTGTGAAGAATCACAGTATACAGAAAAGCCTTCATTTCCATCTGGTAAATCCAGTATGGGTGCTTGTGTTAGTTTCTGTTTCAAAGTTTTAAAAGATTTAGATTGTTTAGGACCCCCTTCATACTTAACTGACTTGCGAGTTAATGGTACTGCGATTCAAGAGAAATCTTAGATAAATCTCGGATAGTAACCAGCTAATCCGAGGAAACTACAGACTTCTGTTGGAGACTTCGGGATTTCCCATTTAGATATAGCCTCAATTTTAACCGGGTCAACTTGGATGCCATCATCGTTAATGACATGACCAAGGAATTGAACTTCCGATAACCAGAACTCACATTTTGAGAATTTAGCATAAAGTTTTTCGTTTCTCAAGAGTTCAAGCAAGATTTTCAAATGATTAGCATGATCTTATTTACTCTTGGAATAGATAAGGATATCGTCAATGAATACGATAATGAATTTGTCCAAGTAAGGTTTGCAAACTCGATTCATCATATCCATGAAAGTTGTTGGTGCATTAGTAAGTCCAAATGGCATTACCGTGAACTCATAATGACCATACCGAGTTCTGAAGGCAGTTTTGGGAATATCTTCTTCCTGGACTTTTAATTGATGATAGCCAGAACGAAGGTCGATTTTTTGAAAAACATTGAGCTCCCTAGAGTTGATCAAAGAGATCATCGATTCTGGGGAGTGGATAACGGTGCTTAATCGTGACTTTATTCAACTCACGATAATCAATGCACATCCGCATTGAACCGTCTTTCTTCTTAACGAACAAGATCGGAGCTCCCCAAGGTGATGAGCTTGGTCTTATGAATCCTTTTTCGAGCAATTCATCCAATTGTTTCTTTAGATCTTCCATCTCCGTTGGAGCTAATCTGTACGGGGCTTTGGCAATTGGTGCCGTAACAGGTACTAGATTAATTCTGAATTCCACTTCTCATTCAGGTGGAATTCCAGGCAGTTCATCGGGAAAAACATCAGGTAATTCAGCTACAACCGGCACATCTTCGATCTTCTTTCTAGTGTCGATGGTTACAGATACGAGGTATGCTAAGCATCCTTTTCGTAAATACTTTGTGGCTTTTAACATGGAAATTATTGCAACAGAGTTGGATAATTGATATGACGTAAATTATACATGTGTTACACGCATAATTATCCCCGAAATCATCACATTTAGAGATAATATGATAATAATTGATGCCTAATCCACTCATTTGTGTTCCGATAGGATAATTGACCCGGATTTGCAAAAACATGAAGAAAACACTCAAAATCAAGGTAAAATCAGCATTCGGTGGCCAATTGAACGAAACCGGACGCAGAAGGTAAAAGCTGGAACTCAAAAAGTCAATAGGGAGCAAAACAAGGCAATGCATGGCCGTGCATTGCCTTGCATAGTCGTGCATCCCCAGTTTTGCCTCCCTGTACTCCCCCGTACTGCCAGATTCCGCACGTGAAAGAAATGGGTACTTTGTACGCCCGTGCAATCCAATGCACGGCTGTGCATTGCCAAAATATTTGCCTATAAATAGCAAGCTCATTCTAGTTTTTTAGGTGTCCATTACCAAGAAGTGTGAAGGCCTTAGTGCTCTGCTAAGAGCCGGAACTCTCTCGGTTTTGGTCTGTTTAGCTTTTCTTTGCTTATTTCCTTTTTAAAGTCTTGTAATATGAAGCAATTCTTCTCGTTCGAGTAAGACAAGTGGCATTCTACACCCGCTCTCCCTTGGTGTTGGAACACTTCCACACACTATCTAAGGGTTAGTGGAGTCACTTGTATGGTCATTCATGGCTAGTTCTCTTGTGTTGCTCGAGTTGGTTGAACTTTAATTAATTAATGAAGTATTTTTAGTATGTTATGTTTTTAAAGTCTTTACTATGATTTATCTTAAAAAGACAAGAATAAGTGATCTTTAAACCAATCTAATAATCTTAAATCTTGTGAGTTACTCAAGCAAGACTTCTTGTTTGGGAAGCTTATTCGATGTTTGTACGGTCTATATACAAATCTTGGTGCTATCATGCCAGTTAGTATAGATTTAATATTATGGGTTGATTGGAGGTTTGGGTATTCAGCAGGCCGTTTGTACCCTAACCAAACCGGGCATTTTGTGTTGGTATTTCTTTACTTCTCTCGTGTCGGCTTGCAGAGGACTTCTAGCGGGAGCCATGGGGTTTAATCTTGAGAATGAAAGTCTTATTTATTTAAAATAATATTATAAGTAAAGACAACTATTTAAGAACATAATTTGTTAGGTCCGAGCATTCATAAAGTAGCTCTGGAGGGAGTTGCGCATTCCGACTTTCCAAAGGAAGTTACAAGACATGACGTACGTCAGTCACTGGATAATCTTAGTTCGAATAATGAATTATGAGATACCGACGGACTTGAGACCCCGTTTAGGGTCCGTTATATTCATTAAGGAACAACTGGCTGACCGTATCCATTGTTCCGTTACAAAATACTAACTCCCCTATCGAAAAGGGTTAGTACTAGTAACTATGACCAATCTTACTTTAAATATAACATTAATTAACAATGGATTACAACTAGAGTAACGTCTTAAACGAGATAACCTTTTGTATTACATTTCTTATCTGTTTATTTTTCTTGTAAAACAAAACCCATTTTCCAACTTATTATCATTGTCAGACAATAGCAATGGTTGAGTACGGGATCCGTGTCCATGGTTCGATACTTGGTTCTTACCCATACTTTACTACGGTGTGATAGGTTCACTTGCCTATTGTGTGTGTATTTAGTTGAAGTAATTATCATTTTAATGTATAAATTTAAAACCTGATTTTTGTAGCTCCAAATAGAATATATTTATTACTAAAACTACGCCATCAAGTTTTTGGTGTCGTTGCCAAGGATATATATATTTATATTTCTATCTAAATATAAAACACGCATCAATATTTTATCTCCATGTAAAGTCAAGATTTTTACCTTTGAACGAAGTTCTATAGATTTCTTATCACACAGGATATGGGCTTGGTTAGAGGCTAACCAATCCATTCCTAGAACAATGTCAAAACCTGCCAAAGTCATTGACAACAGTTGTGCAGGAATAATATGTCCTGATAGTGTGATAATACAATCGTTTAGGATTTCAGATATTTGGACTAGGTCCCCGTTGGCAGTTTCTACCATGTATTTCTTGTCTAATTCAGCTAGAGTTTTATTTAACAGTCTACAGAATTTATGATCTATAAAACTTTGGTTTGCACCAGAGTTAAACAAAACTCGAGCGTAAATATCATTGACAAGAAATGTACCTGTAATATACATGCTGCCTCTTAAGTATTCAGAACGAATGCTCGTGCATTCTTCTTTATCCCATCAGCATGCGTGGGACTATTCTGGCATATTCAAGGAGTTTGGTGGAATACTCCTGATGATTTGTTCCTATCATCTTAAGACTTAAGAATTTTCCTTCTATATGTTCCCTCTCATTCTAGGGAACGTACTTCTTTTCTACTCAGGTTTTGAAAACACTCCAACCCATTACATAGGCTGCTTCTCTTCCTTTGGAAACAACAATATTGTTCCACCATTCTAATGCTTGGTCTTTGAATAAGTTCGAGGCATAAAGAACCTTATCTTCTTCAGCACATTTGCTGATAGCTAGCACAAATTCAGTATTTTCTATCCACCTTAATGTGGCAATTCCTCCTTCTCTCCCAAAGAAGTTATATGACTTGCAGTCCTGAAACATCTTGTAAGTACAACCAACTACTTTCCTCTTCTTTTCTATATGACCATAGTTATTACCCATACTCTCATCTTCAGAAGAGTTATGGTAATATTCTTCTTTCCCAGTCTTCTTGGTCTTACGGGTTACAGAACCTTCGGGTTTCAGAGTGATAGGTTTAGATTGAGTAATTGTACGGGTAGGTTGAGAATGGGTAGATTTTAGATTTGATGGCTGAGTAAATAGTTTATCAGCTTGCCTCTTCTCCATTTCAGTAAAGATCATCGGAAGGGAATCCTTGATTCCTTCTACAATCATCTTTTGGAGTTCCTTTCGGGATTCAGTAACATCAGCAGTATTTTCAACTGCCGTCTGTTTCTTCTTTCCCCTGGTGTGATGTGAAGGTCCGGTATTTTTTGACATTCTATATAAAAATAAGATTGGAATCAAAACAAAAACCTCTTTATTGATAAGAATATATTACAATACATATAGAAATCATTGTTCCTAGAAATTTCTAAAATTCTTTTCTTCAAGAGCTTGTATTAGCAAAACATTTCGAGTTTCAACTTCAGCTTTCTCTCGTTCCAATTCTGTTATTCTTCTCAGCAACTTTTGTTCCCTTTCACTTTCCGATGCATTCTCATTTATATGAGAAGCAGGGATGGGAATCGTCTCATAGTACGGAATGCAAGGTATATTAGAGGCAGCACGTTCTTCTTTTCCAGGATTATTCTCATAAGGAATAACGGCATATCCCTCATGAAAATTTCGGGAATATAATAGGGTGATATTATAACTTCCAGTGGTAGGTGCAGGATGAAAACTTATGGAATGATTATAGAGAACACTAGGGTTTCCTATTTCACTGAGTCTTCTAAAAGTTAAACTTTCAGTTTCCTCATTATTTTCTATAGTTGTTTCATTGGTTTTTCGTTCATGATAACTAGCTGGAGCAAATCTACGAATAAAGTTAGGACCCTTGACTTTTTCGACCATTCTGTTTAAATAAACAAAACGATATTTTACTATTATAGAAATATATTACAAATACAACAAAAATGATTCTAATCTTTCATAAGTTCTTTTCCAATAGTCATCAAGTCTTCTCCATATTCGTATACTTGTTGTCCATAAAATTTGGTTCTTGCTTTGTCCATTATCTTCTTTCTTGTTACTTTGTCCGTTTGGTGCAACGAACGATCTAAACATTCGATAGGAGAAGAGGGCATACTTTTTGCATAACCATATTTAGGAGGGGCTTACGGAGTCCCATCATAATATCATTATAAGTATTTTGGTATTCCGGAGGAGCTAGGAAATACTCTTTGAAAGGACTATCATATGGAGGTTCAGGAAACATATAAAGATCATATAAAACAGGAGTTTCAGAATTATAAGATTGATAGTCAGAACTATTTGAAATAGGATTATTGAACGAATAGTCTTATGGGTTTTCAGAAGCAGGTTCATACTAATGGGATTCCTCAGATGGATCATCTTCTGTTAAATTATTCTGCTGGATATTACTTGATTCAGCTTCATTGTTTCCTTGCAGTTGTTGGATATTCGTATTCCAGTTGCTGAAGTTAGAACTAGCCTCCATCCATTGACTAGAAGAGTTATAAGATTGAGGGTGGTATTCGAGAGAGTTGTTATTAGGGAGAATGGAAAATGGATCATCATTATAGTAGGGCGAAGAGATAGGGTTCATTCGAGATTCTAACGGATGATACTCAGGTGACTCTTTTTTAATTGGGCGATTTGGGTCATAATAAATCGGTACAGAATTATCTCCAGACATCTGCAATCTTAGAATATTAGTACTTATCTTATTTTGGTCAAGACTTAGATACTAAGGCCAGTATATTAATCTTAACTAAAGTTCTATAAGGATGGTTATCTTTCCAGAGTAGTACCTCCAACAGAGATGTTCCCAGATAAGAGCGACGAGTCTAGAAAAGATTTATACACCGCTCTTTCCTTAGACAGAATATTCCGTTTGTCAGATAACTACATACCGGTCAGAAGGTTACCTTGTTTTTCTTATCTTAAAAGCATTACTGGTTTAAGCCAAGATACTATATCCAAGTATCTAATTAGCTAAAACATGTGGCTCTGAAACCAACCTGTCACACCCCGCCCCAGGCACCCCCTGGACGCGTGCGAGCTCGATTGGTACTTGCTTTGATTTCAGAGTTTTTATAAATACAGCGGAAGTCTTTTTCAAAAGGATCGCTTCAACTTTCTTTCAACCTCAAGGGTTGTATTTGTAAATATCAAAACCCAGTTTGGAAAAAACAAAAGTCTTGTATTTACTTTATAAACATAGGGATTTAAATACCCTTTTCATTTTGATTACAAAACAGTGTTTGAAATCAAATACATCTACAACAACCGGAAATAGTACTATCTAGGGTTGATCAATTCCTCGGTCCTATCTCCTTTTTCTTTTCTTTAGGATTTCCTTTATACGAGGCTTGAGAATCCTATGTATAAGTTATCCTTTTCACTTTTCTTGGGTCAGATCTTATGTCTGCCCGAATCCCCATTTTCATCATTTTTTTTATTCGTTGCCTGAAAACATTTTGAAAATAAAAGGTCAACACGAACACTGGTGAATACAATTATCTTGACATTAAAATCATTTGGCGCAAACAGGTATTAGTTCATAATCACAACTTTATGTTCAATCCACACATTCAGCAGACCCGTCCTATTCAATCACACCAAAGTATACACTGGCGTCATGTCTTATAAAAAGGGACAGGTTTGCCTCCGAAGTTGTTATAAGACAAGCACCAGCCGTAATCCGGGAATTTCACCAGAGACCCATGTATCCCTTGCAAGTTTTACGCATACCTATGGCCTGAATGCTTTGTTCGTAGAAGAACGTTGAGCATTATTCCCTTAACCTTTATTTAGCCATTTTTGTAAATAAAATGTTTGACACAAGTTTTCAGAGAGACAAAGTATTCACCTTGGTTTATAGGAATGAGCCTCTATATTGGAAATTATAGAGTTAGCTTCCTAACTTGGTTTCTCTAGCGTTTCAGCACCTCTACTAGCATTTCTTCTTAAACTGAGCACTACAACGAGAGGGGGTTGGACCGGGATCGTCGAGAGCGAGCTAGGTCATCTCTGGAATGGATTTGTGAAGAGAGAATCGATTGTGGGATGAAGAAAACTAATGAACTTGACCATCTATTTATAAGGCTGATTCTAGAGTCGTGACTGACCGTTACGGGTGGTGACGGTCCGTCACCAGATTAGGGTTCGCGAGTCATCAGACACGTGTCACCGCCTCGTCAAATTGTGGCGCGACGGACCGTTACCAGGCGTGATGGCCCATTATGGAGTGATGTGCGGCGCACCCGGGTTAATTTGAGGCTGTGACGGGTCGTTATCAGTCGTGACGGTCCATTATAGGGTTTCCACGCGTCAGAATTCGATCATTAGTCACCGGACACGTGGCGCGTCATTAGGGTTCCGTCACGGTCCGTTACCGTTGAATTTTCATATTTTTCACTTTTTGAACCTTGATCTTGGGTATATTTACACTTATAGTCCTTGTGGTTTGTACTGAGTTAATGATTGCAATTGTACTATGCATAAAAGTATGTAAATGTTGTTTGCACTAATAGTGTTCAAGCATAAGGCACAAATTGCACACATGTTCATAATTATAAGTTGCAAATAGTTTTAAATGGAAATCATGTTTCACCCCAAAGATGTAAATATGAAAAAGGGGCTATGTAAACTCACATTGAATTTGTAGCTTGAAATCACAAGTACGAGTAGTTGCACAAGTTGTTTATCTAACCACAAGGTTTACCTATGTTTGAATAATATATATGTATCAATGATATGCTCGAGTGACTAATGAATTGGGCTTGGTTGAATGTGTGTGTATTCATTTGTTGTAAATAATATGTTTGCTAATAACGAAATAATATGTTCGTTTGATAAAGAAATAAAATGTTTGTTAATAAAGAATGTTATTGATATGTCCTAAATTATACATGTTTTGCATGCATAATAATCCCCATATTATGGTACAAATTGATTAATAACCTTGCAATTAAAACTTAAAACGTTAATATTTCACAATTGCAGGTTATTCGGTGCTTCAAAATAAACAAAGCAAAAACCAGCCAAAAACATGAAGAAATCAAGCTTTTGGAGTACCAAACCCGAGCATTGACCCCCAAGAAGTCAATCCAGGTCAACACAAGTCAACCAGCAGCTAAAAGACGAGCCTAGGGAACAGACAGAGGGATGCACGACCATGCATCCCTTTGCACAGTCGTGCAAAGCCAGTCTTGCCTCCTCGGACTCCAGTACACTATCTTTTGTATCATGTTTGATTCCCAAGGTATTTGCACGCCTGTGCAATCCAATGCACGGCCGTGCATTGCTCATTTTGAGGCCTATAAACAGATGGCTTGAGTTCTTCATTGAGGCATCCCTTACACACCCCAAGAACACACCAGAGAAAGCTTATTTCGTAGTTAGAGTGTAGTAGTTGTGAGTGGAGGGGCTCTTCCTCCTCGTTCCGCAATAGGGAAGCCTACGAAACTCAGAGTTATGCTAGTTAGTATGGCCATTCGTGGTTAGATCTTTGTATTGCTAGGGTGAAGATGAAGTTTGGTGCATGTTAATGTTTAACGTATTAATCAAAGTGATGTGTTTATGTCTTTAACTATTCGTCCTTAAAACCACCATTTTGATGGGATTTTATTATTGTCTAAATCCGTCCTTATATTTGTGAGTGTTCTTGATTTTTAAAGTGTAAAAATTTTTAATCAAACTTCTCTTGAAGCTTGTACGTCTTTATACAAGTAGAGATTGATAAGCCAAGGCTTGGTTAACACTATTAACGTCGTACGTCTTTATACGAACTTATTAAGCAACCAAGAATTGGTGAACTCATGTTAGGAACGGTACGTCTTTATACTTGGTCCCATTGTTACACCGCCTCCCGATGAGCAAAATATAATCACCTATTTAACTCTAATACAAAGCATTTTACGTTCGATATCTTAAACCAACCCGGAGATGACCATTCGTAGGGTTGAGGGTAATTGTTGTCCTTAACGGGAGGCACTACCACTTGTTAAAGCTTTTTAAAATTGCAAATCAAATGTCGTGAGGATGAGGCTCTAGCGGTGACCCGGGTCACACATTTGTAAAGTCATATCACTGGATTAGTCAACTTAACATTATCACATACCAAGCGGATTCGAAACCCAAAGCAATACTATTCGTAACCTGATCATTTCCGACATATTTACTTTCCCGTTATTTACTATTTTGTTCGTTACATTTCTGTTACACACTTCACGCACGTTTTTACTTTTCTGCTATTTACTTTACCGCCATTTACTTTTCTGTCATTTACTTTCATGTTCCACAAGCACATAAAACTCACTCACTAATTAAACCGGCTAAACGTTAACAAAATTTGAGTATTGGAATTCGACCATGTCCATTGGTTCGATACTTGGTTTTTACCTAAACTATATTACGCTGCGATATGTACACTTGCCTATTGTGTGTGTTTTTAAGTTAAAGTAATTATCATTTTATAAATTTAAAACCTGATATCGTGAAACCATAATCTCTAAATATTATTATATAATATTTAACTACATCAAAAATCACACCTCAAGTTTTTGGCGCCGTTGCCGGGGACACGGTGATTTCAAGAAAAATTCGAGTTAACGGATTAGCCTTTTAAACCTTAACGTTTACTTTTATGGTTTGTTTTGATTATTACTTACAACAACTTTCACGGATGACAACTACGAGGGTTGTTATGGAGGATATCAAGACTACTATGAGCATCACTATTTGGAGGTTTGGTGTGAGATCTGTGGGGAACCACACTACACCCAAGATTGTTATCACTATCAAGGGTATTCCACAGATTTTCACCAACCTTACTAGAAACCATATGAGGAAACCACGCCGCCCCAACATATTCAACACTCAGCTCTAGATTTCGACTCATGGACCTCAGGAAATCTGTTTCGTCATTTGGAAGAAATTAAGGTTCAACTCCTAAAGTGCTTTCCAACTGAACAACAAGATGATTCCTTCAAAGTCCAAGAATCGAAAGTCATAGTTCCAACATCTGAAGTAAGGTCAAGTGACTCTAAGGAGCAAGAATCTTCCATCTTCACAAGCATGGATCAATCGGAAGTGAGACCGGGTGATTCAGAAGAGACGGCTACTACAACTTTACAATCACTTCTTGACTTCTCTGAGAAGCTTGAAGCTAAACAATCAAAGGAGCCAGACGAGTGAAGATCTAAAGAAGAACTGGTAGGAATCCTAAATATGGAAGCACGGGAGGATGTAATCACCAACAAACAATTGACAAAGGTAGCACCTCTTCCTAGTAACAGTGATAGCTGGCCTGTGACCAAGCCTATCAGTGAATCATTCCATGAATCACATAAGCCACATGATAGGGCATATCACTCTAAGGACCACTTCTCATGGAATAAGCAACGTTCATCCAACGAATATTACGTGACAAAACTATCATATCGGGGTGACTGTATCATTCACTACATAGGTTTCTTAAAGTTTGGTCGAGGAAATTTCAAATGGTGGTGGCGTGATTTAAATACACCATTTTCTTTAGATGCTCTTCTTTAGAGCATTCTAAATTTGGCAGGTTTACAAAAATTTTTAAAATTTTAAATGGATCTATCCAAACTAAAATTAAAACTAAAAGTATACTTTGAAAATATATAAATCAATGATTCACCCGTTTTAACACTAAAAAGTTGAAGGTATAAAAATTAGAAAATTGGGGAAAATCTTTGATTTGTGAAATTGGGCAACTTAATGGGGGAATTTTTCTTGGACCACCGGGACAAACCGTCTACAGCCATTTTCCACATGATCCAGCTCGTCGAAACCTTTCCGTCACCTGGTCGGGGGCCCGCTAACTCAAAACGTAGCTCAAGTTATGACTGTTTCAAGTTTGAACTCTTTTTACCATGTTTTCCCTTGTCCAGCTGGTCCAGGATGGACTTCATTAATTCCTGGGTCAGCTTATCATCACATCGTACGCATGGTTATCAAATGGGTTAGATGAACCTCTCCACATTACAAGCTACCCATTTAACTGATTATTCCACCACAAGCACTAAATTGGAGACTGATGAAGCACGTACGGGTCTGGCCAACGACCCTTAAATAAACGTGGCGCTTCCGGGAGGCAACCCGATGATCATGAATATATTGAGAGGTTGGTGCATACGGCAGAATCATGGATCTCAGGTTTGACCTTTCAAATTTAAGTTTCTCACACTTCAGCCCCATGTGTGCCCTCTCGATACTAGGACCTTAGTAGTTTAACTACTACCTTTTATTTTCCTTGTCTGCTTTTATGTTTTCCCTTATGTATCAGGTAGAATAGCATCACCAGATAGTCTCTTTACTTCTTTGAGGAATCACACTCCATCTCTACAACCTGAGGAATCGGAAACCACATCAAATTTCTGTGAAATTCGATGGAGTCTTTGAAGCAAAGTGTTGACAACACCAATAATTTTTTGCCTTAGGTTATACACCGAATTTGTCACACCCCAACCGACGGCGGAATACGTCGGGGCGAACGTGTAGATTTGTTTGATACCCCATATTTATATAAATGATTGTATAGTTTATGTCTTTGTTTGAAAATAAACGAGCAAGTAAAATGGATGATAATTAATTGAGTAAATTATTAATTATAAAATAAATAGGTGACAAATCAAAGGAATAATCCTCTTATTCATTTATAGTTTAAGTTTCTTGGAAATTTGATGTGAAATTTGTGTATTTAACTAATTGAAAATTAAGTCCAACTTTAATCATTAATTAGAAGTATATATATAATAAAATTTACATTTTATATAGTTAATATATTTATAAAAAAGAAGGATGTATAAACCTTTACAAGACGAATGGTTTTATAATCATAATCATTTCTATGTCACACAAACTTATAATTTTTTTTGAGATTTCTATATAAATAATTTGCAAAAAAAATTACATCAGTTTATTGAGTTTTATCATATTTTAATCTAATAGTAACAAAACAAGTTGTTTTTCCTTAAAAACATATCAATTAAATTGTTAAAACAATTTATGGGTTTTATAGGCTTCATAAACTAATTTCTATAAAAGAAAATAGGTCAAAAACTATAAAAAAAAAAGATGTGTTCCCCAGGGTTCGAACCCGGGTCGATTTGGAGTTGCAGCAACACACTAACCACAGGACCAGGAACTGATCAGTGTAATATTGACTGATCTTTAAGGAATTCAACGTAGGGGGGGATCCGGGTTCAGTACACACTAGCGCAAAAAGGGGAGGAAAAAGATGGGGTGTTTGGTTTCGAACCCACGACCTTGGACGAGGAGGGCGAAGCGTTTAACAGGGTGATCTTGGCGTGATGCCTTGACAGGAATCCAGGTCCGCTTAGTTTTATCGTCTCAGCCCCAACCCTCCTTCGTCCCTGATTGAATCCCATAACCCTAGCCCCAACATTAACCCGATTAAGCCTCCGATTAAGCTCAGAATTATGGGGCTTTCATTCCTAGGATTAATACGAACCTAAGAGTTCAAGCATTACCTGAAGTGGTTGGATGTGGGGGGGGCGAACGGCTGGAGTCCTTGTCTCGTTGTTTCTTGGTGCTTGATCGCATACCAGCGATGGGATGGGTTGGATTCGGAGGTTCAGAACGTTTAAATGAGTGTGTGCGAGAGTGGTTGGATGTGGGGGGGGCGAACGTTCAAATGAGTGCGTGTGATTCGAATTTGGATCGATTAGAAACGACTTTGGGTTTTAAATTCGTAGTTACAACATTGAAACAGTGTAATTGGATCATTATGTAATGATCGGAACAGTTGCATAACCCCTAGGCACGATTAGTGTGCATTAACAACATCGAATTCATGAGTTTTAATGATTCATTTTAGTAGGTTAATTCAAACACAACTCCCAAAGGGAAATTACATAGAGATAGAAGGCAAACGGGCAACAAGCTGCGCCGCCAACCCTTTTTGAATAGCAAAACCAAGTCTTTTAAAAACTACATCTACAGATCTTGGGGTCATAACATTACTATGCATGACCCGTGGGATTGAATTTGGTTGAAATCTGCCTTCGTTGACTTTTCTGAGTCAACATACGAGGAAGGGGGAAAAGTAAGTTTGGATTTTGCACAATGGTCCCTAAGGTTTCATGAACTTGATATTTCATGTGCAAATCTAGTTTTAAATAGAATTTAGATTTCAGAATTTAACAAATTGAACCATGCACTTTAATAAGATGTAACATTATTAGATTTTTATAAAATCTAATATATTTAAATATTATATTAAATGTTATAAACATAAGAATATAATTTACAAAATAGAAACAATTTATTTCTATTAAAAAAATCATTTTCTTTAAAATCACATTTATAAATCCTAATTTTACTTATAGAATAAGTTTATATAAATACCTATATATATAGATATATATATAAATCAAATACATAAATACCTGATAAGGAAAAATGAAAAATTATGATTGCATGGTCAGATCTCACATGCTCTACTTTGATATATATTTGTTATATATATATTTATAAATTTGCATACATGTGCCATGCATAATAGAGGAATACTATATATTTATAAACACACGTTAAAGTAATAATTGTTGTGGCACAAAATGGGGGACCAACACAGGGTTTGAATGTAGTGTTATCATTGTGTAAAATAGATAAGTAAATAAAAAAAATATGTATATAGCAAAAAAAATATCATGGATGTTACAGAATTGACCGGGGGAGTACCAGATTCTTTTCCCTTAAAACTTCATGCATTTAAATTCCTGCATAGCATTTCATTACATGCATTTGTACATTGAGAGCAATGCACAGTTTTAAGTGTGGGATGAGGAATTAAGAGATTCAGGACTACTTGCAACCTCAAAGCAGTAAAAATTCAACTTGTGATTTTCTACCCATTTGATTAATTTTTTACAAAAACCTACCTTTTCTAAAACCCGGAAAATTTTCAAAAATTTTAAACCCTAATATTTAAAACCTCTTTGAGTTCGCACCTAACTAAAATGAATACTAGAACCACGACAAATTGAGTTATTCATTTAGGCATCCCTTACACACCCCAAGAACACACCAGAGAAAGATTATTTCGTAGTTAGAGTGTAGTAGTAGTGAGTGGAGGGGCTCTTCCTCCTCGTTCCGCAATTGGGGAGCCTACGAAACTCAGCGTTATGCTAGTTAGTATGGCCATTCGTGGCTAGGCTCTTTGTATTGCTAGGGTGAAGATGAAGCTTGGTGCATGTTAATATTTAACGTATTAATCCAAGTGATGTGTTTATGTCTTTAACTCTTCGTCCTTAAAACCACCATTTTGGTGGGCTTTTATTATTTTCTAAATCAGTCTTTCTATTTGTGAGTGTTCTTGATTTTTAAAGATTAAAACCTTTTAAATCAAGCTTCTCTTGAAGCTTGTACGCATTTATACAAGTAAAGATTGATAAGCCAAGGCTTGGTTAACACTATTAAGGTCGTACGTCTTTATACGAACTTATTATGCAACTAAGAATTGGTGAACTCATGTTGGGAACGGTACGTGTCACACCCCAACCGACGGCGGATTATACGTCGGGGCGGACGCGGTTGTTCAATAGCACAAGGTTGACTATTAAAGTTTTGATATTTCATTAATGAATAATTTAAGATTCAATACAAGGAAGAACGATACGAATACAACATTTAATTTAACTAGTCTAGGTCCAAAGCATCCTATGTGATCACGATAAAGTCTCATGTTCTAGATCCTGAAACATGTTAAAGAATTTGTCAACTACAAAATAGTTGGTGAGATACAAAGGTTTTGACACAGTTTAACAAATATTTGGAAAGAATTACAATTCACTATGATTTGTGCATTCTATAATGTAAGTATGAGAAAACAAGCATGTTAGACATTGTGCACATTCAATCCTCCAACCATGTTTATGCATAACCCGCTGGTTTAAAAGTTTGGTTTAGTAACAATCACCAAGGGCTCCCCCCGAAGGGTCAATCAATCAAGGTGGATTGGTCAAATGCAATAGATCTATCATTGTTACCATAGGCTTGATCAAAGTTAATGAATATGCTAGTTTTAAGTTTAATCTAAGCATACAAGTCTCAAGTTTAACATAAGAATAAACACGTAGTCATAGTTGTACAAGAATTGTATAAGTTTAAGAATTTTGAACATGTTTCACCCCAAAAGCATAGAAAGGAAAAAGGGGCCAAGTATACTCACTTGGATCGATGAAGAGTATCCGACACGGATAAGTATTTGCAAGACTTGGAGAGGGAGAATATCCTCACAATAAGCCTAATAATATAAGTCTAAAGTTTTAAGTACGATCCTATAAGTCTATGGAAACGATCTAGGATTTCAAGATTTACTAGGGTCCCAATTGGGAGATGGGAATGGTTGTGTTTATAAAGTTTATATAAGTTTCTAAGTAGGGTTTCACAAGGTTTGAATAACAAAGTTTGATAGGGTTATGGTTTAGAATAATTATTATTTAAAATAATTATTTAGAAACCTTATAATTATTAATTACTCAAGTTAGGAAATAATAATCTAAAATAGTTTTCTAAGTATCTTATGAATAATGTTGTACCTAATAAATGAAAGAATAAATAATTTTCAAGGATTAATAATAATTATTTTAAAGAATGAATATTTATTAAGGATTCATAGTAATTATTAAATAAATAATGACTAAGAATAATTATTTACTTAATAAATAACTACTAAGTGTTTATAATAATTATTTAAAGAATAAATAATTAAGATAATAACAATTTAATTGTTAAGGGTAAATAATTATTTAAACGAATACTTACTTTATTAAATAATCTATATAACGCATTAGGTATTTGTTTAGCAAACTATCTTGTAAGATGTTTTAAAACATGGTTATAAGTTTAGGTAAAGATGTGGAGTTATAAGTTTTAACAAATATGTTAAATAGGACTTTTTATAACGTTTAACTTATAAATAATTTATAAGTTTATAACTATTTTAAATAAGGCTTCTTAAAGTATTTAAATAAAATTTACAAGTTTAAAATGTTAAAATTTCCATTTAGTTTTATAAGTTTATAAGTTTAAATTAATGAAAGAATTCTTTTAATACAAATAATATAAGTTTATTTTAAATAAATAATTTTTGTGAAATTATAATTTTTATAAAAGTTTTAAAAAGTTTTTATAGTTTTTATGAATTTAAAACCATAATTAATTATAGGTTTTAACTAAGTTTCTATTTAATTAAAATATTCCAGAAAGTAAAAGTGTAACTAAAAATTGTTTTTTTGAGTTTATATAAATTTAACAGGTTTTATAAAAATTATTAGGAATATTAAATATGATTAAATAAGCATAAAAGAAATGAAATAAAATAAAACTGGGTTGGCCGGATCGAACCCGCGCCGTCCCGGTCGCAACACACACACAACATATTAACCATCCCGGCTACGGGGCTCGCTGTTAGTTTAACCGGAAAGAAAATTTAAAAACACATTACCGAATCGCCCCTAATTTCATTATGAACCCTAGATTCCAAATCCCGTAATTACACATCGAATTGCCCTCTGTTAATGGAATTAAACAGAGGGCTTTCGATCTACATGATGTAACGAACACAACGGTCACAGAAATTACCTGGATTGGTTTTGAATTGAGGGAGAACCGTCGGGGTTTGTATTCGGCGGTCGCTGGAATCGATCGGACAATGTGGTTGCGATACGAAGAAATTGATAGTTTAGATAGTTTAGGTGTGGTGTCGTCCAAGTATGTGAGTCGATATTTATAGCGGATTTCATCAATAAATGCCCGAATGGTTGAGAGGTTTATGGTTGAGTTTAAATGATTCAAACCCGGCTCTACGCGTGATGTTAGACGGAACTGAGCATTCAAGATTTTTGGTTTCGAGTCGCACGCGTACTGGGATGCCCGAGGTTCGGTGAACCTGGCCTGAAATGTGTTTTCGACGAAAATGGGGGCGAAAACGGTGTGGCGGGGGGTCGAACTCGCGACTGATTCTGAAACTCGGGAGTTTGGGTTTTAGGCCAAACAGGTCCCTGATGTTTCATGGGTTTAATACTGTATGTTAAAAAGTAGTTTCAAGTGTAAAATAAGTTTCAGTGATTGACGGTTTTAGTCCCTCAACTTTGTATAAAAGTATATATGTTTTATTTTTATTATTATTTTTTTTAAACTTAGATTGTTTTTATAAGTTTTATTATTTTATAACTCTATAAAATAATTTATAATGTTTGTTAGTTTATAAGTAACTATTAATGTGTCAAGTCTTAAGAAATTTATTATATTATTTATACAATAATAATCACAAAGTTTTTAGATTCATTTTTTTTTATAAAGAGTGTATATATATGTATATATACTTTCAAATAAATTTTATTTATATATATATATATGTGTGTTTCAAGTACAACGTTCTAAGGATTTATGTTTTTAAACAATAATTCGCGAAATGATACGTTCGGAAAATCCTGGATATTACAGTCTCCCCTACTTTAGGAAATTTCGTCCCGAAATTAAAGTAGAAGGGTTTTGTTTGGGATTTAAGTCCATGATACACATAATGATAATGAGAAAAATACTTTACGTTCCCAAGTAAGCCATGTGTTACGTTTAGATTTCTAAAAGAGATGGAATGACAGGAATAAGATTACGCTCGAGTTTATAAGCTTCACAACCCAAGACTGTCAGAAGTTTCCCTAATAAGTATATAGTTTCACCGAACCATATGGAGATTTGTTTTCAGAAGTATATTTGAGAGAATAACTGATGAATTTTCACTCGAAATTTAAAGTGAAATGCATCACTTAGAATGGATTTGATGATAGTTCAAGAATTTGAGTTTGTAGACTAATACGTCTAAGGATTGCTATGGTGCCTAAGTTCCGTGGCTCCCTTTTACGATCAGTCTTAGATAATAGCACACGACAGAGTTTACTATGTCTTCCCATACGCTGATTTTCATACTTACGTGTGCACCCGCAAGCATTTAAATCGTCGCATAGTCCGCATAGGTCCTTCCATTTGTGTGTGGATCAAGAAGGAGTACAAGAATTTGTTTAACTCACGACTAGAGTTTCCACATAAGATTGATCATTGATTAACGAGTCCCTCAGAGAGAAACGTCATCCAATGAGTAAAGAATGTGACAAGATTTAGAGTTTCAAAGTTTCCTCGTGATTGATTAAGAATACTTCAATCATTGAGTAGTTTAAAGTCTTTACACTTTCCTCGGATTTGATCAAGAATACATCAAACCTTGAGTAGTTTAAAAGTCTTATACGTTCATCATGTTTGAAGAAGCATACGTCAAACATGGAATAGTTTAAAGTCTTATACGTTCATCATGTTTGAACAAGAATACGTCAAACATAAAATAGTTTAAATTGTGTTTGAACAAGAATACGTTAAACACATAATAGTTTAAATTGTGTTTGAACAAGAATACGTCAAACATAGAATAGTTTAAATTGTGTTTGAACAAGAATACGTTAAACATATAATAGTTTAAATTGTGTTTGAACAAGAATACGTCAAACATAGAATAGTTTAAATTGTGTTTGAACAAGAATACGTTACATATAATAGTTTAAATTGTGTTTGAACAAGAATACGTCAAACATCGGATAGTTTAAAGTCTCTTAGTTCAGCCTCAGTGTATAGAAGTGTATGATTACGTTTTGAGTATAAAGCGGTTATCTAAATACTCTAGTATTTAGGAGAGGTATGGGACAGCGTTTGGAACAGGATTAACCGTTATATGCTTTCTCAGAAGATTCGAGTTGTCCAGAAGGTTAGTGGATCCCGATGTTTGGTTTAGATAGGAGTCAGGGAATGTACTCTGCTAAAGAGAGTAGTGTCCTCCTTCCTGCTAGTGTCTAGTATCAAGAGTTAAGTTTTCTCGTATATATGGAATGTACGTTTATCAAGTCTTATGGGGTTTGGTTAAGATGGACACACAAAGTTTTCAAGACTAAGATTCCAAGTATAAGTTTGAAAATAGGATAAGTCAGTTGAGTTTCAAGTTTCAGTATTTAGTTTTACATGATCCTTCATTGATCATGTTTAGTTTTAAGAATAGGGGATTGAGTATTTGTACAAGTTTTACATGACTCAAAAGTTTCTGACCTTATTGTGGTGTATACGAAGTTTAGTGTTTTAGCAACGTGAATTTAAGCTTTTAGTTCCCGTTGTGATTTATAGTAAGTCTTTTACGTGACAAGAGTTGAATGAGGAAAGTTTCCTAGCATAGGGTAACGGGAAAAGTTTTGATAAGGTTTATGATAGTGTGTTTACAAATGGTTTATCTTGATTCATAACAGAAAGTATAGTTTTCTTTTGTATAGAATGTAATTAAGATGTTAAAAAAAACGACGAGTTAGGCATCGATAAGTAGTACGAGTAGGATTTATAAAAGATAGGTGTGATTGTCAAGCGAAAAGTTGGTCAAGTTTACAAGTGTTAAGTCTATACAAGAAGTAAGGGTCATGGTTGTTTGGTGTAATGATTCGTAAGTCGGGTTGTTTTTGAAAATGTGCTTACGAATTAGAAGATTTGTTCAAGATTTATTCCTCAGGTACACGTGTCACTTAGGGTTTTTATAGTTTAATGCAACGTTGTTAATTATTTCAAGTACTAACATAAGTTGTTTTTGACGAAAATGTTTGGGTAGGTGTGTTAAGTTTACAATGATGAAAGGAAAGTTAAACTAGTAAATGATGACAAAATGAAATTTCAAAATGGTTTCCGTTTAGATGTTTCAAAATTGGGACTTCTAGCCCTTACAATTTAAACGGAAAATTAAAGTGTGTAAGTAAGTTGATTAAATATTTTCAAAAGGTTTTTATTCATAATACTGAGTCATCACAGTACTATTAAAATGGTCTTTGGTTTGACGAAGAGAATTCCCGGAAGAAGGGGTGGGTCACAAGGACTCACTTATGTACCCTATTTCCGTAGGTAGAATTTCCTCGTGAGTCTACAACTTTTTAGTTATTGTCACCGACATTTGGGTTTAAGGTACTATGTCGAGATTCATTATGGGTTTAGAGTTTTAAACGTGGAGCTTGTTTATTCTATAGTAGGCTTCTTCTCTTGCGGGAAAACGATTAGGTTACTAATCACTTTGTTAATGTACTTTAGGTTTAAAAGACGTTAAGTTTTGTTTACAAGAAACGGTGATGTGTAAGTTTTAAGGACGTATGAAGGTTTTGAGATTAAAAGTGTAACAAAGTTTTTGAGTTAGTCATAAAATGAAGTTTGCTTGAGTGACGAAAATGAAATGAGACACAAGGGTTTCCCCTTATGTGCCAAGTTTATATAATAATGAAGTTTGTAAAAGGGCTTGTAGGTCAATACATAGTTTTAAATGTGCTGGTATCACAAGGATCATGAAGTTTAAAGATGTATAAACACTTTGAGATGTATAATAGTGTAGCAAAAGTTTGAGTGAGTTATTTAGAGTAGTTTGGTTGGGTGATGAAAATAAGATGAAACACAAGGGTTTCCCCTTAAGTGTTATGTTCATAAGATAATGAAGTTTGTAGGAGAATTTGTAGAGTAATACATAGTTTTAAGGGTTGTATTACAACGATCACGAAGTTTATTGGGAAGTATCTATAAATATTAGTTTAGGTATGTAGTTTTTTAAGTATAATCTCGTAAGAATTTCTCCTTGAATGTAAATCCTTCAGGTCACGACGAGTAAGTATGCTGTCATGTGACAAGACGGGACTTAAGAATCATAGAATAAAGGTTATAGAGGAAAGTTTTTGAATCATGAATTTATGAAGCGTAACGTATTTGAGATGGCACTCATTTAGTGCATATCACTAAGTGAGTACTTTGACATATCACGAGAAATTTAAGCTCACTAATGTTTAGAGAAGTCGTGCATTCCTATAAGTGGATACTCATCCCAAGAATTCCCAGGAAAGCATACGGGTCCAACGGTTGATTTGGATTTATACGAAATGCTTTCCTTGACAGAATTTCCCAGAATACAGGTATCCACCCTTCCAGTCCGCACAAGTTCTCACACATTATCTAGGACTTAGATATTCTTGACGAGAGTTTAGTGGTGGATTAGGCTTGAAGCCTAAGAACGTGTCCTCGATGTAGTAGCCTCTAACGTGTCCTCGATGTAGTAGCCTCTTATAGCACGTAGGTAAGTAGAAACGTAGAATCTCCAAGCGTTCACGTATAAGAATTAAGAATAGAATGAGGAGAGAATTTCCTAGTAAAGGACATGAGATAACTCATGTTTGGGTCTCCTAAGTTATAGTCTAGGTCATGTGTCTAATAACCTAATTCCCTATAACCAAGGCTCTAAAACCAATCTGTCACACCCCAACCGACGGCGGATTATACGTCGGGCGGACGCGGTTGTTCAATAGCACAAGGTTGACTATTAAAGTTTCGATATTTCATTAATGAATAATTTAAGATTCAATACAAGGAAGAATGATACGAATACAACATTTAATTTAAGTAGTCTAGGTCCAAAGCATCCAATGTGATCACGATAAAGTCTCATGTTGTAGATCCTGAAACATGTGAAAGAATCTGTCAACTACAAAATAGTTGGTGAGATACAAAGGTTTTGACACAGTTTAACAAATATTTGGAAAGAATTACAATTCACTATGATTTGTGCATTCTATAATGTAAGTATGAGAAAACAAGCATGTTAGACATTGTGCACATTCAATCCTCCAACCATGTTTATGCATAACCCGCTGGTTTAAAAGTTTGGTTTAGTAACAATCACCAAGGGCTCCCCCCGAAGGGTCAATCAATCAAGGTGGATTGGTCAAATGCAATAGATCTATCATTGTTACCATAGGCTTGATCAAAGTTAATGAATATGCTAGTTTTAAGTTTAATCTAAGCATACAAGTCTCAAGTTTAACATAAGAATAAACACGTAGTCATAGTTGTACAAGAATTGTATAAGTTTAAGAATTTTGAACATGTTTCACCCCAAAAGCATAGAAAGGAAAAAGGGGCCAAGTATACTCACTTGGATCGATGAAGAGTATCCGACACGGATAAGTATTTGCAAGACTTGGAGAGGGAGAATATCCTCACAATAAGCCTAAGAATATAAGTCTAAAGTTTTAAGTACGATCCTATAAGTCTATGGAAACGATCTAGGATTTCAAGATTTACTAGGGTCCCAATTGGGAGATGGGAATGGTTGTGTTTATAAAGTTTATATAAGTTTCTAAGTAAGGTTTCACAAGGTTTGAATAACAAAGTTTGATAGGGTTATGGTTTAGAATAATTATTATTTAAAATAATTATTTAGAAACCTTATAATTATTAATTACTCAAGTTAGGAAATAATAATCTAAAATAGTTTTCTAAGTATCTTATGAATAATGTTGTACCTAATAAATGAAAGAATAAATAATTATCAAGGATTAATAATAATTATTTTAAAGAATGAATATTTATTAAGGATTCATAGTAATTATTAAATAAATAATGACTAAGAATAATTATTTACTTAATAAATAACTACTAAGTGTTTATAATAATTATTTAAAGAATAAATAATTAAGGTAATAACAATTTAATTGTTAAGGGTAAATAATTATTTAAACGAATACTTACTTTATTAAATAATCTATATAACGCATTAGGTATTTGTTTAACAAACTATCTTGTAAGATGTTTTAAAACGTGGTTATAAGTTTAGGTAAAGATGTGGAGTTATAAGTTTTAACAAATATGTTAAATAGGACTTTTTATAACGTTTAACTTATAAATAATTTATAAGTTTATAACTATTTTAAATAAGGCTTCTTAAAGTATTTAAATAAAATTTACAAGTTTAAAATGTTAAAATTTTCATTTAGTTTTATAAGTTTAAATTAATGAAAGAATTCTTTTAATACAAATAATATAAGTTTATTTTAAATAAATAATTTTTGTGAAATTATAATTTTTATAAAAGTTTTAAAAAGTTTTTATAGTTTTTATGAATTTAAAACCATAATTAATTATAGGTTTTAACTAAGTTTCTATTTAATTAAAATATTCCAGAAAGTAAAAGTGTAACTAAAAATTGTTTTTTTGAGTTTATATAAATTTAACAGGTTTTATAAAAATTATTAGGAATATTAAATATGATTAAATAAGCATAAAAGAAATGAAATAAAATAAAACTGGGTTGGCCGGATCGAACCCGCGCCGTCCCGGTCGCAACACACACACAACAGATTAACCATCCCGGCTACGGGGCTCGCTGTTAGTTTAACCGGAAAGAAAATTTAAAAACACATTCCCGAATCGCCCGTAATTTCATTATGAACCCTAGATTCCAAATCCCGTAATTACACATCGAATTGCCCTCTTTTAATGGAATTAAACAGAGGGCTTTCGATCTACATGATGTAACGAACACAACGGTCACAGAAATTACCTGGATTGGTTTTGAATTGAGGGAGAACCGTCGGGGTTTGTATTCGGCGGTCGCTGGAATCGATCGGACAATGTGGTTGCGATACGAAGAAATTGATAGTTTAGATAGTTTAGGTGTGGTGTCGTCCAAGTATGTGAGTCGATATTTATAGCGGATTTCATCAATAAATGCCCGAATGGTTGAGAGGTTTATGGTTGAGTTTAAATGATTCAAACCCGGCTCTACGCGTGATGTTAGACGGAACTGAGCATTCAAGATTTTTGGTTTCGAGTCGCACGCGTACTGGGATGCCCGAGGTTCGGTGAACCTGGCCTGAAATGTGTTTTCGACGAAAATGGGGGCGAAAACGGTGTGGCGGGGGGTCGAACTCGCGACTGATTCTGAAACTCGGGAGTTTGGGTTTTAGGCCAAACAAGTCCCTGATGTTTCATGGGTTTAATACTGTATGTTAAAAAGTAGTTTCAAGTGTAAAATAAGTTTCAGTGATTGACGGTTTTAGTCCCTCAACTTTGTATAAAAGTATATATGTTTTATTTTTATTATTATTTTTTTTAAACTTAGATTGTTTTTATAAGTTTTATTATTTTATAACTCTATAAAATAATTTATAATGTTTGTTAGTTTATAAGTAACTATTAATGTGTCAAGTCTTAAGAAATTTATTATATTATTTATACAATAATAATCACAAAGTTTTTAGATTCATTTTTTTTTATAAAGAGTGTATATATATGTATATATACTTTCAAATAAATTTTATTTATATATATATATATGTGTGTTTCAAGTACAACGTTCTAAGGATTTATGTTTTTAAACAATAATTCGCGAAATGATACGTTCGGAAAATCCTGGATATTACAGTCTCCCCTACTTTAGGAAATTTCGTCCCGAAATTAAAGTAGAAGGGTTTTGTTTGGGATTTAAGTCCATGATACACATAATGATAATGAGAAAAATACTTTACGTTCCCAAGTAAGCCATGTGTTACGTTTAGATTTCTAAAAGAGATGGAATGACAGGAATAAGATTACGCTCGAGTTTATAAGCTTCACAACCCAAGACTGTCAGAAGTTTCCCTAATAAGTATATAGTTTCACCGAACCATATGGAGATTTGTTTTCAGAAGTATATTTGAGAGAATAACTGATGAATTTTCACTCGAAATTTAAAGTGAAATGCATCACTTAGAATGGATTTGATGATAGTTCAAGAATTTGAGTTTGTAGACTAATACGTCTAAGGATTGCTATGGTGCCTAAGTTCCGTGGCTCCCTTTTACGATCAGTCTTAGATAATAGCACACGACAGAGTTTACTATGTCTTCCCATACGCTGATTTTCATACTTACGTGTGCACCCGCAAGCATTTAAATCGTCGCATAGTCCGCATAGGTCCTTCCATTTGTGTGTGGATCAAGAAGGAGTACAAGAATTTGTTTAACTCACGACTAGAGTTTCCACATAAGATTGATCATTGATTAACGAGTCCCTCAGAGAGAAACGTCATCCAATGAGTAAAGAATGTGACAAGATTTAGAGTTTCAAAGTTTCCTCGTGATTGATTAAGAATACTTCAATCATTGAGTAGTTTAAAGTCTTTACACTTTCCTCGGATTTGATCAAGAATACATCAAACCTTGAGTAGTTTAAAAGTCTTATACGTTCATCATGTTTGAAGAAGCATACGTCAAACATGGAATAGTTTAAAGTCTTATACGTTCATCATGTTTGAACAAGAATACGTCAAACATAAAATAGTTTAAATTGTGTTTGAACAAGAATACGTTAAACACATAATAGTTTAAATTGTGTTTGAACAAGAATACGTCAAACATAGAATAGTTTAAATTGTGTTTGAACAAGAATACGTTAAACATATAATAGTTTAAATTGTGTTTGAACAAGAATACGTCAAACATAGAATAGTTTAAATTGTGTTTGAACAAGAATACGTTACATATAATAGTTTAAATTGTGTTTGAACAAGAATACGTCAAACATCGGATAGTTTAAAGTCTCTTAGTTCAGCCTCAGTGTATAGAAGTGTATGATTACGTTTTGAGTATAAAGCGGTTATCTAAATACTCTAGTATTTAGGAGAGGTATGGGACAGCGTTTGGAACAGGATTAACCGTTATATGCTTTCTCAGAAGATTCGAGTTGTCCAGAAGGTTAGTGGATCCCGATGTTTGGTTTAGATAGGAGTCAGGGAATGTACTCTGCTAAAGAGAGTAGTGTCCTCCTTCCTGCTAGTGTCTAGTATCAAGAGTTAAGTTTTCTCGTATATATGGAATGTACGTTTATCAAGTCTTATGGGGTTTGGTTAAGATGGACACACAAAGTTTTCAAGACTAAGATTCCAAGTATAAGTTTGAAAATAGGATAAGTCAGTTGAGTTTCAAGTTTCAGTATTTAGTTTTACATGATCCTTCATTGATCATGTTTAGTTTTAAGAATAGGGGATTGAGTATTTGTACAAGTTTTACATGACTCAAAAGTTTCTGACCTTATTGTGGTGTATACGAAGTTTAGTGTTTTAGCAACGTGAATTTAAGCTTTTAGTTCCCGTTGTGATTTATAGTAAGTCTTTTACGTGACAAGAGTTGAATGAGGAAAGTTTCCTAGCATAGGGTAACGGGAAAAGTTTTGATAAGGTTTATGATAGTGTGTTTACAAATGGTTTATCTTGATTCATAACAGAAAGTATAGTTTTCTTTTGTATAGAATGTAATTAAGATGTTAAAAAAAACGACGAGTTAGGCATCGATAAGTAGTACGAGTAGGATTTATAAAAGATAGGTGTGATTGTCAAGCGAAAAGTTGGTCAAGTTTACAAGTGTTAAGTCTATACAAGAAGTAAGGGTCATGGTTGTTTGGTGTAATGATTCGTAAGTCGGGTTGTTTTTGAAAATGTGCTTACGAATTAGAAGATTTGTTCAAGATTTATTCCTCAGGTACACGTGTCACTTAGGGTTTTTATAGTTTAATGCAACGTTGTTAATTATTTCAAGTACTAACATAAGTTGTTTTTGACGAAAATGTTTGGGTAGGTGTGTTAAGTTTACAATGATGAAAGGAAAGTTAAACTAGTAAATGATGACAAAATGAAATTTCAAAATGGTTTCCGTTTAGATGTTTCAAAATTGGGACTTCTAGCCCTTACAATTTAAACGGAAAATTAAAGTGTGTAAGTAAGTTGATTAAATATTTTCAAAAGGTTTTTATTCATAATACTGAGTCATCACAGTACTATTAAAATGGTCTTTGGTTTGACGAAGAGAATTCCCGGAAGAAGGGGTGGGTCACAAGGACTCACTTATGTACCCTATTTCCGTAGGCAGAATTTCCTCGTGAGTCTACAACTTTTTAGTTATTGTCACCGACATTTGGGTTTAAGGTACTATGTCGAGATTCATTATGGGTTTAGAGTTTTAAACGTGGAGCTTGTTTATTCTATAGTAGGCTTCTTCTCTTGCGGGAAAACGATTAGGTTACTAATCACTTTGTTAATGTACTTTAGGTTTAAAAGACGTTAAGTTTTGTTTACAAGAAACGGTGATGTGTAAGTTTTAAGGACGTATGAAGGTTTTGAGATTAAAAGTGTAACAAAGTTTTTGAGTTAGTCATAAAATGAAGTTTGCTTGAGTGACGAAAATGAAATGAGACACAAGGGTTTCCCCTTATGTGCCAAGTTTATATAATAATGAAGTTTGTAAAAGGGCTTGTAGGTCAATACATAGTTTTAAATGTGCTGGTATCACAAGGATCATGAAGTTTAAAGATGTATAAACACTTTGAGATGTATAATAGTGTAGCAAAAGTTTGAGTGAGTTATTTAGAGTAGTTTGGTTGGGTGATGAAAATAAGATGAAACACAAGGGTTTCCCCTTAAGTGTTATGTTCATAAGATAATGAAGTTTGTAGGAGAATTTGTAGAGTAATACATAGTTTTAAGGGTTGTATTACAACGATCACGAAGTTTATTGGGAAGTATCTATAAATATTAGTTTAGGTATGTAGTTTTTTAAGTATAATCTCGTAAGAATTTCTCCTTGAATGTAAATCCTTCAGGTCACGACGAGTAAGTATGCTGTCATGTGACAAGACGGGACTTAAGAATCATAGAATAAAGGTTATAGAGGAAAGTTTTTGAATCATGAATTTATGAAGCGTAACGTATTTGAGATGGCACTCATTTAGTGCATATCACTAAGTGAGTACTTTGACATATCACGAGAAATTTAAGCTCACTAATGTTTAGAGAAGTCGTGCATTCCTATAAGTGGATACTCATCCCAAGAATTCCCAGGAAAGCATACGGGTCCAACGGTTGATTTGGATTTATACGAAATGCTTTCCTTGACAGAATTTCCCAGAATACAGGTATCCACCCTTCCAGTCCGCACAAGTTCTCACACATTATCTAGGACTTAGATATTCTTGACGAGAGTTTAGTGGTGGATTAGGCTTGAAGCCTAAGAACGTGTCCTCGATGTAGTAGCCTCTAACGTGTCCTCGATGTAGTAGCCTCTTATAGCACGTAGGTAAGTAGAAACGTAGAATCTCCAAGCGTTCACGTATAAGAATTAAGAATAGAATGAGGAGAGAATTTCCTAGTAAAGGACATGAGATAACTCATGTTTGGGTCTCCTAAGTTATAGTCTAGGTCATGTGTCTAATAACCTAATTCCCTATAACCAAGGCTCTAAAACCAATCTGTCACACCCCAACCGACGGCGGATTATACGTCGGGCGGACGCGGTTGTTCAATAGCACAAGGTTGACTATTAAAGTTTCGATATTTCATTAATGAATAATTTAAGATTCAATACAAGGAAGAATGATACGAATACAACATTTAATTTAAGTAGTCTAGGTCCAAAGCATCCAATGTGATCACGATAAAGTCTCATGTTGTAGATCCTGAAACATGTGAAAGAATCTGTCAACTACAAAATAGTTGGTGAGATACAAAGGTTTTGACACAGTTTAACAAATATTTGGAAAGAATTACAATTCACTATGATTTGTGCATTCTATAATGTAAGTATGAGAAAACAAGCATGTTAGACATTGTGCACATTCAATCCTCCAACCATGTTTATGCATAACCCGCTGGTTTAAAAGTTTGGTTTAGTAACAATCACCAAGGGCTCCCCCCGAAGGGTCAATCAATCAAGGTGGATTGGTCAAATGCAATAGATCTATCATTGTTACCATAGGCTTGATCAAAGTTAATGAATATGCTAGTTTTAAGTTTAATCTAAGCATACAAGTCTCAAGTTTAACATAAGAATAAACACGTAGTCATAGTTGTACAAGAATTGTATAAGTTTAAGAATTTTGAACATGTTTCACCCCAAAAGCATAGAAAGGAAAAAGGGGCCAAGTATACTCACTTGGATCGATGAAGAGTATCCGACACGGATAAGTATTTGCAAGACTTGGAGAGGGAGAATATCCTCACAATAAGCCTAAGAATATAAGTCTAAAGTTTTAAGTACGATCCTATAAGTCTATGGAAACGATCTAGGATTTCAAGATTTACTAGGGTCCCAATTGGGAGATGGGAATGGTTGTGTTTATAAAGTTTATATAAGTTTCTAAGTAAGGTTTCACAAGGTTTGAATAACAAAGTTTGATAGGGTTATGGTTTAGAATAATTATTATTTAAAATAATTATTTAGAAACCTTATAATTATTAATTACTCAAGTTAGGAAATAATAATCTAAAATAGTTTTCTAAGTATCTTATGAATAATGTTGTACCTAATAAATGAAAGAATAAATAATTATCAAGGATTAATAATAATTATTTTAAAGAATGAATATTTATTAAGGATTCATAGTAATTATTAAATAAATAATGACTAAGAATAATTATTTACTTAATAAATAACTACTAAGTGTTTATAATAATTATTTAAAGAATAAATAATTAAGGTAATAACAATTTAATTGTTAAGGGTAAATAATTATTTAAACGAATACTTACTTTATTAAATAATCTATATAACGCATTAGGTATTTGTTTAACAAACTATCTTGTAAGATGTTTTAAAACGTGGTTATAAGTTTAGGTAAAGATGTGGAGTTATAAGTTTTAACAAATATGTTAAATAGGACTTTTTATAACGTTTAACTTATAAATAATTTATAAGTTTATAACTATTTTAAATAAGGCTTCTTAAAGTATTTAAATAAAATTTACAAGTTTAAAATGTTAAAATTTTCATTTAGTTTTATAAGTTTAAATTAATGAAAGAATTCTTTTAATACAAATAATATAAGTTTATTTTAAATAAATAATTTTTGTGAAATTATAATTTTTATAAAAGTTTTAAAAAGTTTTTATAGTTTTTATGAATTTAAAACCATAATTAATTATAGGTTTTAACTAAGTTTCTATTTAATTAAAATATTCCAGAAAGTAAAAGTGTAACTAAAAATTGTTTTTTTGAGTTTATATAAATTTAACAGGTTTTATAAAAATTATTAGGAATATTAAATATGATTAAATAAGCATAAAAGAAATGAAATAAAATAAAACTGGGTTGGCCGGATCGAACCCGCGCCGTCCCGGTCGCAACACACACACAACAGATTAACCATCCCGGCTACGGGGCTCGCTGTTAGTTTAACCGGAAAGAAAATTTAAAAACACATTCCCGAATCGCCCGTAATTTCATTATGAACCCTAGATTCCAAATCCCGTAATTACACATCGAATTGCCCTCTTTTAATGGAATTAAACAGAGGGCTTTCGATCTACATGATGTAACGAACACAACGGTCACAGAAATTACCTGGATTGGTTTTGAATTGAGGGAGAACCGTCGGGGTTTGTATTCGGCGGTCGCTGGAATCGATCGGACAATGTGGTTGCGATACGAAGAAATTGATAGTTTAGATAGTTTAGGTGTGGTGTCGTCCAAGTATGTGAGTCGATATTTATAGCGGATTTCATCAATAAATGCCCGAATGGTTGAGAGGTTTATGGTTGAGTTTAAATGATTCAAACCCGGCTCTACGCGTGATGTTAGACGGAACTGAGCATTCAAGATTTTTGGTTTCGAGTCGCACGCGTACTGGGATGCCCGAGGTTCGGTGAACCTGGCCTGAAATGTGTTTTCGACGAAAATGGGGGCGAAAACGGTGTGGCGGGGGGTCGAACTCGCGACTGATTCTGAAACTCGGGAGTTTGGGTTTTAGGCCAAACAGGTCCCTGATGTTTCATGGGTTTAATACTGTATGTTAAAAAGTAGTTTCAAGTGTAAAATAAGTTTCAGTGATTGACGGTTTTAGTCCCTCAACTTTGTATAAAAGTATATATGTTTTATTTTTATTATTATTTTTTTTAAACTTAGATTGTTTTTATAAGTTTTATTATTTTATAACTCTATAAAATAATTTATAATGTTTGTTAGTTTATAAGTAACTATTAATGTGTCAAGTCTTAAGAAATTTATTATATTATTTATACAATAATAATCACAAAGTTTTTAGATTCATTTTTTTTTATAAAGAGTGTATATATATGTATATATACTTTCAAATAAATTTTATTTATATATATATATATGTGTGTTTCAAGTACAACGTTCTAAGGATTTATGTTTTTAAACAATAATTCGCGAAATGATACGTTCGGAAAATCCTGGATATTACAGTCTCCCCTACTTTAGGAAATTTCGTCCCGAAATTAAAGTAGAAGGGTTTTGTTTGGGATTTAAGTCCATGATACACATAATGATAATGAGAAAAATACTTTACGTTCCCAAGTAAGCCATGTGTTACGTTTAGATTTCTAAAAGAGATGGAATGACAGGAATAAGATTACGCTCGAGTTTATAAGCTTCACAACCCAAGACTGTCAGAAGTTTCCCTAATAAGTATATAGTTTCACCGAACCATATGGAGATTTGTTTTCAGAAGTATATTTGAGAGAATAACTGATGAATTTTCACTCGAAATTTAAAGTGAAATGCATCACTTAGAATGGATTTGATGATAGTTCAAGAATTTGAGTTTGTAGACTAATACGTCTAAGGATTGCTATGGTGCCTAAGTTCCGTGGCTCCCTTTTACGATCAGTCTTAGATAATAGCACACGACAGAGTTTACTATGTCTTCCCATACGCTGATTTTCATACTTACGTGTGCACCCGCAAGCATTTAAATCGTCGCATAGTCCGCATAGGTCCTTCCATTTGTGTGTGGATCAAGAAGGAGTACAAGAATTTGTTTAACTCACGACTAGAGTTTCCACATAAGATTGATCATTGATTAACGAGTCCCTCAGAGAGAAACGTCATCCAATGAGTAAAGAATGTGACAAGATTTAGAGTTTCAAAGTTTCCTCGTGATTGATTAAGAATACTTCAATCATTGAGTAGTTTAAAGTCTTTACACTTTCCTCGGATTTGATCAAGAATACATCAAACCTTGAGTAGTTTAAAAGTCTTATACGTTCATCATGTTTGAAGAAGCATACGTCAAACATGGAATAGTTTAAAGTCTTATACGTTCATCATGTTTGAACAAGAATACGTCAAACATAAAATAGTTTAAATTGTGTTTGAACAAGAATACGTTAAACACATAATAGTTTAAATTGTGTTTGAACAAGAATACGTCAAACATAGAATAGTTTAAATTGTGTTTGAACAAGAATACGTTAAACATATAATAGTTTAAATTGTGTTTGAACAAGAATACGTCAAACATAGAATAGTTTAAATTGTGTTTGAACAAGAATACGTTACATATAATAGTTTAAATTGTGTTTGAACAAGAATACGTCAAACATCGGATAGTTTAAAGTCTCTTAGTTCAGCCTCAGTGTATAGAAGTGTATGATTACGTTTTGAGTATAAAGCGGTTATCTAAATACTCTAGTATTTAGGAGAGGTATGGGACAGCGTTTGGAACAGGATTAACCGTTATATGCTTTCTCAGAAGATTCGAGTTGTCCAGAAGGTTAGTGGATCCCGATGTTTGGTTTAGATAGGAGTCAGGGAATGTACTCTGCTAAAGAGAGTAGTGTCCTCCTTCCTGCTAGTGTCTAGTATCAAGAGTTAAGTTTTCTCGTATATATGGAATGTACGTTTATCAAGTCTTATGGGGTTTGGTTAAGATGGACACACAAAGTTTTCAAGACTAAGATTCCAAGTATAAGTTTGAAAATAGGATAAGTCAGTTGAGTTTCAAGTTTCAGTATTTAGTTTTACATGATCCTTCATTGATCATGTTTAGTTTTAAGAATAGGGGATTGAGTATTTGTACAAGTTTTACATGACTCAAAAGTTTCTGACCTTATTGTGGTGTATACGAAGTTTAGTGTTTTAGCAACGTGAATTTAAGCTTTTAGTTCCCGTTGTGATTTATAGTAAGTCTTTTACGTGACAAGAGTTGAATGAGGAAAGTTTCCTAGCATAGGGTAACGGGAAAAGTTTTGATAAGGTTTATGATAGTGTGTTTACAAATGGTTTATCTTGATTCATAACAGAAAGTATAGTTTTCTTTTGTATAGAATGTAATTAAGATGTTAAAAAAAACGACGAGTTAGGCATCGATAAGTAGTACGAGTAGGATTTATAAAAGATAGGTGTGATTGTCAAGCGAAAAGTTGGTCAAGTTTACAAGTGTTAAGTCTATACAAGAAGTAAGGGTCATGGTTGTTTGGTGTAATGATTCGTAAGTCGGGTTGTTTTTGAAAATGTGCTTACGAATTAGAAGATTTGTTCAAGATTTATTCCTCAGGTACACGTGTCAGTTAGGGTTTTTATAGTTTAATGCAACGTTGTTAATTATTTCAAGTACTAACATAAGTTGTTTTTGACGAAAATGTTTGGGTAGGTGTGTTAAGTTTACAATGATGAAAGGAAAGTTAAACTAGTAAATGATGACAAAATGAAATTTCAAAATGGTTTCCGTTTAGATGTTTCAAAATTGGGACTTCTAGCCCTTACAATTTAAACGGAAAATTAAAGTGTGTAAGTAAGTTGATTAAATATTTTCAAAAGGTTTTTATTCATAATACTGAGTCATCACAGTACTATTAAAATGGTCTTTGGTTTGACGAAGAGAATTCCCGGAAGAAGGGGTGGGTCACAAGGACTCACTTATGTACCCTATTTCCGTAGGCAGAATTTCCTCGTGAGTCTACAACTTTTTAGTTATTGTCACCGACATTTGGGTTTAAGGTACTATGTCGAGATTCATTATGGGTTTAGAGTTTTAAACGTGGAGCTTGTTTATTCTATAGTAGGCTTCTTCTCTTGCGGGAAAACGATTAGGTTACTAATCACTTTGTTAATGTACTTTAGGTTTAAAAGACGTTAAGTTTTGTTTACAAGAAACGGTGATGTGTAAGTTTTAAGGACGTATGAAGGTTTTGAGATTAAAAGTGTAACAAAGTTTTTGAGTTAGTCATAAAATGAAGTTTGCTTGAGTGACGAAAATGAAATGAGACACAAGGGTTTCCCCTTATGTGCCAAGTTTATATAATAATGAAGTTTGTAAAAGGGCTTGTAGGTCAATACATAGTTTTAAATGTGCTGGTATCACAAGGATCATGAAGTTTAAAGATGTATAAACACTTTGAGATGTATAATAGTGTAGCAAAAGTTTGAGTGAGTTATTTAGAGTAGTTTGGTTGGGTGATGAAAATAAGATGAAACACAAGGGTTTCCCCTTAAGTGTTATGTTCATAAGATAATGAAGTTTGTAGGAGAATTTGTAGAGTAATACATAGTTTTAAGGGTTGTATTACAACGATCACGAAGTTTATTGGGAAGTATCTATAAATATTAGTTTAGGTATGTAGTTTTTTAAGTATAATCTCGTAAGAATTTCTCCTTGAATGTAAATCCTTCAGGTCACGACGAGTAAGTATGCTGTCATGTGACAAGACGGGACTTAAGAATCATAGAATAAAGGTTATAGAGGAAAGTTTTTGAATCATGAATTTATGAAGCGTAACGTATTTGAGATGGCACTCATTTAGTGCATATCACTAAGTGAGTACTTTGACATATCACGAGAAATTTAAGCTCACTAATGTTTAGAGAAGTCGTGCATTCCTATAAGTGGATACTCATCCCAAGAATTCCCAGGAAAGCATACGGGTCCAACGGTTGATTTGGATTTATACGAAATGCTTTCCTTGACAGAATTTCCCAGAATACAGGTATCCACCCTTCCAGTCCGCACAAGTTCTCACACATTATCTAGGACTTAGATATTCTTGACGAGAGTTTAGTGGTGGATTAGGCTTGAAGCCTAAGAACGTGTCCTCGATGTAGTAGCCTCTAACGTGTCCTCGATGTAGTAGCCTCTTATAGCACGTAGGTAAGTAGAAACGTAGAATCTCCAAGCGTTCACGTATAAGAATTAAGAATAGAATGAGGAGAGAATTTCCTAGTAAAGGACATGAGATAACTCATGTTTGGGTCTCCTAAGTTATAGTCTAGGTCATGTGTCTAATAACCTAATTCCCTATAACCAAGGCTCTAAAACCAATCTGTCACACCCCAACCGACGGCGGATTATACGTCGGGCGGACGCGGTTGTTCAATAGCACAAGGTTGACTATTAAAGTTTCGATATTTCATTAATGAATAATTTAAGATTCAATACAAGGAAGAATGATACGAATACAACATTTAATTTAAGTAGTCTAGGTCCAAAGCATCCAATGTGATCACGATAAAGTCTCATGTTGTAGATCCTGAAACATGTGAAAGAATCTGTCAACTACAAAATAGTTGGTGAGATACAAAGGTTTTGACACAGTTTAACAAATATTTGGAAAGAATTACAATTCACTATGATTTGTGCATTCTATAATGTAAGTATGAGAAAACAAGCATGTTAGACATTGTGCACATTCAATCCTCCAACCATGTTTATGCATAACCCGCAGGTTTAAAAGTTTGGTTTAGTAACAATCACCAAGGGCTCCCCCCGAAGGGTCAATCAATCAAGGTGGATTGGTCAAATGCAATAGATCTATCATTGTTACCATAGGCTTGATCAAAGTTAATGAATATGCTAGTTTTAAGTTTAATCTAAGCATACAAGTCTCAAGTTTAACATAAGAATAAACACGTAGTCATAGTTGTACAAGAATTGTATAAGTTTAAGAATTTTGAACATGTTTCACCCCAAAAGCATAGAAAGGAAAAAGGGGCCAAGTATACTCACTTGGATCGATGAAGAGTATCCGACACGGATAAGTATTTGCAAGACTTGGAGAGGGAGAATATCCTCACAATAAGCCTAAGAATATAAGTCTAAAGTTTTAAGTACGATCCTATAAGTCTATGGAAACGATCTAGGATTTCAAGATTTACTAGGGTCCCAATTGGGAGATGGGAATGGTTGTGTTTATAAAGTTTATATAAGTTTCTAAGTAAGGTTTCACAAGGTTTGAATAACAAAGTTTGATAGGGTTATGGTTTAGAATAATTATTATTTAAAATAATTATTTAGAAACCTTATAATTATTAATTACTCAAGTTAGGAAATAATAATCTAAAATAGTTTTCTAAGTATCTTATGAATAATGTTGTACCTAATAAATGAAAGAATAAATAATTATCAAGGATTAATAATAATTATTTTAAAGAATGAATATTTATTAAGGATTCATAGTAATTATTAAATAAATAATGACTAAGAATAATTATTTACTTAATAAATAACTACTAAGTGTTTATAATAATTATTTAAAGAATAAATAATTAAGGTAATAACAATTTAATTGTTAAGGGTAAATAATTATTTAAACGAATACTTACTCTATTAAATAATCTATATAACGCATTAGGTATTTGTTTAACAAACTATCTTGTAAGATGTTTTAAAACGTGGTTATAAGTTTAGGTAAAGATGTGGAGTTATAAGTTTTAACAAATATGTTAAATAGGACTTTTTATAACGTTTAACTTATAAATAATTTATAAGTTTATAACTATTTTAAATAAGGCTTCTTAAAGTATTTAAATAAAATTTACAAGTTTAAAATGTTAAAATTTCCATTTAGTTTTATAAGTTTAAATTAATGAAAGAATTCTTTTAATACAAATAATATAAGTTTATTTTAAATAAATAATTTCTGTGAAATTATAATTTTTATAAAAGTTTTAAAAAGTTTTTATAGTTTTTATGAATTTAAAACCATAATTAATTATAGGTTTTAACTAAGTTTCTATTTAATTAAAATATTCCAGAAAGTAAAAGTGTAACTAAAAATTGTTTTTTTGAGTTTATATAAATTTAACAGGTTTTATAAAAATTATTAGGAATATTAAATATGATTAAATAAGCATAAAAGAAATGAAATAAAATAAAACTGGGTTGGCCGGATCGAACCCGCGCCGTCCCGGTCGCAACACACACACAACAGATTAACCATCCCGGCTACGGGGCTCGCTGTTAGTTTAACCGGAAAGAAAATTTAAAAACACATTCCCGAATCGCCCGTAATTTCATTATGAACCCTAGATTCCAAATCCCGTAATTACACATCGAATTGCCCTCTTTTAATGGAATTAAACAGAGGGCTTTCGATCTACATGATGTAACGAACACAACGGTCACAGAAATTACCTGGATTGGTTTTGAATTGAGGGAGAACCGTCGGGGTTTGTATTCGGCGGTCGCTGGAATCGATCGGACAATGTGGTTGCGATACGAAGAAATTGATAGTTTAGATAGTTTAGGTGTGGTGTCGTCCAAGTATGTGAGTCGATATTTATAGCGGATTTCATCAATAAATGCCCGAATGGTTGAGAGGTTTATGGTTGAGTTTAAATGATTCAAACCCGGCTCTACGCGTGATGTTAGACGGAACTGAGCATTCAAGATTTTTGGTTTCGAGTCGCACGCGTACTGGGATGCCCGAGGTTCGGTGAACCTGGCCTGAAATGTGTTTTCGACGAAAATGGGGGCGAAAACGGTGTGGCGGGGGGTCGAACTCGCGACTGATTCTCAAACTCGAGAGTTTGGGTTTTAGGCCAAACAGGTCCCTGATGTTTCATGGGTTTAATACTCTATGTTAAAAAGTAGTTTCAAGGGTAAAATAAGTTTCAGTGATTGACAGTTTTAGTCCCTCAACTTTGTATAAAAGTATATATGTTTTATTTTTATTATTTTTTTTTTAAAACTTAGATTGTTTTTATAAGTTTTATTATTTTATAACTCTATAAAATAATTTATAAAGTTTGTTAGTTTATAAGTAACTAATAAGGTGTCAAGTCTTAAGAAATTTATTATATTATTTATACAATAATAATCACAAAGTTTTTAGATTCATTTTTTTTTATAAAGAGTGTATATATATATATATACTTTCAAATAAGTTTTACTTATATATATATATATATATATATATATATATATATATATATATATATATATATATATGTGTGTGTGTGTGTGTGTGTGTTTCAAGTACAACGTTCTAAGGATTTAAGTTTTTAAACAATAATTCGCGAAATGATACGTTCGGAAAATCCTGGATATTACAGTACGTCTTTATACTTGGTCTCATTGTTACACCGCCTCCCGGTGAGCAAAATATAATCACCTATTTAACTCTAATACAAAGCATTTTACGTTCGATATCTTAAACCAACCCGGAGATGACCATTCGTAGGGTTGAGGGTAATTGTTGTCCTTAACGGGAGGCACTACCACTTGTTAAAGCTTTTTAAAATTGCAAATCAAATGTCGTGAGGATGAGGCTCTAGCAGTGACCCGGGTCACACATTTGTAAAGTCATATCACTGGATTAGTCAACTTAACATTATCACATACCAAGCGGATTCGAAACCCAAAGCAATACTATTCGTAACCTGATCATTTCCGACATATTTACTATTTTGTTCGTTACATTTCTGTTACACACTTCACGCACGTTTTTACTTTTCTGCTACTTACTTTACCGCCATTTACTTTTCTGCTATTTACTTTACCGCCATTTACTTTTCTGCTACTTACTTTACCGCCATTTACTTTTCTATCATTTACTTTCATGTTCCACAAGCACATAAAACTCACTCACTAATTAAACCGGCTAAACGTTAACAAAAGTTAAGTATTGGAATTCGACCGTGTCCATTGGTCGATACTTGGTTCTTAGCTAAACTATATTACGGTGCGATAGGTACCCTTGCCTATTGTGTGTGTTTTTAAGTTAAAGTAATTATCATTTTATAAAATCGCACATCAGTTATGTTTAAAGAATTGAATACAAGTTTAAATAAATGAATGAGTGTTTTAAATAATATTTAATTTGAATAGTTAGATAATTAGGTTACTAAATTAAAATATTTCAATTAATTAAATAGTTTGATCAACTCTTTATTAAAATAAATAATGTAGAAAACATAAGTGGTAAAATAGTCGGGTAAGAAAAGTAATTCGTAGAGGTTCCAAATAAATATTTATACGAAATTATTAGTTTTTAATTTTTCTAAAACAAGTAAATAATTGATTATAATTGTCAGGTTAAAGATTTGGTTCATAAAATATACCTGAGCCTTGGGTGGTTTATAAAATAATTTTTACAAGAAAGATTAGATTAAAAATGGGTTTTAAAAGTGTTTTAAAATTAAAAACGAGCCACGAGACTCGAACCCAGGTCTCCTGTCAAGCAACCTAACCACTGTACCAATGGTCTGTAGTGGTATTAGGGCTGAATAAATGGTTTTAACAAATGGGGCAGTGCATCCGTGTCTCACGCGCGTAAAAAGGGAAAATGAGGTGCAGGGCTGGATATCTATTATTAATACGGTTTGCGTGATTTTAAAAACAAAACTTTTAAAATAACTCTTTTTAAACATGTACGACTTCTACTTATTTCCATCCATCCTATCTTTCCAAAACCTAACAAGAGTTTGAGATATTTTCTAAACCTCATTACCATTACAAGTCAATCTTATTCAACATCTAAACTCCTAATGTTTTGGCGGGTACCGCCGTAAATCCAAACATGTCAATATATAAGTTACAAAAGAAAACCAAGAACCAACATTTGTACAAAGTGACACCTTAATTCAACTTAAACTAGAATAAAGTCTATAAAACTCATAGAGTCCCACCATTGTAGGACCTGAGTAAGACATTCTTCGACTGCAAGAACGCAATTTCATCAACACTAGGTGAGTTTTCGTAGCCCCTTTTTCCTTACTTTTTGGGGGAAAATATGCTTACTATGCTTTTATACTTACTCATTATATTTCTATACTTACTCATTATACTTAAAACTCTTTACACTTTACTTTATGTATTTAATAATACGTGAGTTTTCGTAGCACCTTTTTATCTTAAAATTTTGGGGGGAAATATGCTCAACTATTTTTATTATTTACTATATTGACTATTCGCTTATCTATTTGATCATATAACTTGAGTTGAACTAGAAATATTATCACTTCTCAAGTCCCCTTTTTCCAGAAACGCAACTAGTTAACTTTGCTAAGCTGACGGTTAAATATTGATGGATCTATCAGGGTGACGCCCCGTTCATCCTTCTATCTGACGCGTTTAAAACAGCAGAAAACGTGGTGAATGTTTATTTCTGATTATAGAAACAAGAATTAATGCTCCGTGATAAGGCATTAAGCAGGGGCAATTATACTAGGTCAACAGGTTTAGTTACGGGCTCAATGTTTATATATTCTTGTTCATATGCATATTTTGTCAACACGTCATGACGATCTTTCATATGCTATTGATACTTAACTATTTATTCTATTACCGTATACTTAAACCTATGAACTCACCAGCGTTATAGCTGACCTTTTAAGCATATTTTTCACGTAACAAATGTTTAGCATACTAGCAAACAGAATATGAAGTACTATAGAAGATTTAGAGGAGATTGCTTTTGGATAGTTAATCTACATTTATAAATCTTAAAGATGTACTTAGAACTAAGTTTTATGTAATAATTTGGAAATGAATACAATTAGTATTTCTCTTGTAAACAATGTGTTCATGATTTCCAAAAAAACGGTCTCAACCCGTGTTTCCGCCCTAGACGGGGTGAGACACATAATCCTTGTGGGGCGTAACAGTCCCGTCTGCAAAGATTGTAGGGTTTGGCGCTAGGAAAGATCCATCAACAAATTTGTAGAGATAGAGGCCGTAAAGCAATGCCTCGAGTTGGGTTTTCCATCCTAAGTAGTTGTTAGAAGTGAGTTTGAGGGCTGCAGGGAACATGACCACAGTGAGATCCTTTATTGAAGTGTTGACAGAAAAGGAAGAGTTGTTGAGATTGCTGTCAGTCATGGAAGTTTTTGAGGGAGATGAAGATCTACTAGAAGGAGGGGTGTTTGTGGGAGTGGAGGGTTTTGAGCAGAGCTCTGATACCATATGAATGATCAGAGAAGATGAATGGAAATTTTATTAATTGTATTGCTGTAGAATACAGTACATATACACGAATTCTTGACTATAAGCAAAGAGATAAAAGTGGAGATACAACATATTTGACTAAGCTAAATAAACATGTGATTACAATTAAATTACAAATAACAAAAAATTAGGAGATAAGGATAGGGCGAAGCCCTATTCCGTAATAACATCCACCTCAAAAGTTTAATTTTTCTAAACTAATATGTACAAATAATTTTCCAGCTCTAGGTTTTTAAACGATTTGATACAACCTGGATGTCACACCTTACCTAGGCAGGACTTATTGTGACTGATTGATACCTAGACATACACAACAGAAAGATGACTATGGGATACATGAACACTCTGATCTCAAAACCAAGAAAGCATGGTAAGAAGAGAGTAACCCGATGCACACATGTACTACATCCCAGTTTAGGATAAAAAAGAAGGAAATGGCGTTTGTTTTTCGAAGTTATGGCGTTTGTCATTATTGTGGAGAAATTGGGCATTGGAAGTGTACCTGTCTATCATACCTTGCTAAGATGACCAAAGATTCAGAAGCAGGCTCTTCAGGCATGTTGGTTATTGAGATCTTCTCTCTGTCTAGAATATCTTGGGTGTTTGACACTGGATGTGGTTTTCATATTTGTAATGATTTGTAAGGACTAAAGAAGGTTAGGAAGCTGAAGCATGGCGACTTGGAGCTCCATGTGGGAAATGGGAAAAATGTCGCGGTGAAGGCTGTAGGAGAATATGTTCTTTTACTTCCTTCTGATCTTGAACTTGTTTTGAATAATGTTTATTTCATTCCTAGTTTGACAAGGAATATTGTTTCGGTCTCCACTTTGCGAGAACAAAGATTTATTTATGCTTTTGATTGTGATTACATTTCTGCATATTTAAATGAACTGTTTTATTTTTCTACAAAGCCTCATAATGGAATCTATGAGATAGAAGTCCATGATAATAACGTTCTATTCAACATCTCCTCCAAACGTAAGAAATTAGATTTTAGTGATACGTATCTATGACATTGTAGACTTGGACACATAAACAAGAATCGCATGAAGAAACTCCAGACCGCCGGAATTTTGAATTCCACAAGTCAAGAGTCATTTGTTGATTGTGAATCATGTTTAAGTGGCAAGTTAACCAAATCCCTTTTCACTAGTATCGGTTAAAGGGCTAAGGATCTGTTAGGACTCATACATACTGATGCATGTGGTCCATTTAGAACAATGTCTAGAAGTGGAGAGAGATACTTCGTTACATTTACTGATGACTTCAGTAGATATGGTTATGTTTACCTTATGAAGCATAAACATGAGGCATTTGAAATGTCCAAACAATACCAAAACGAGGAACAAAATCAGCTTGGTAAAACGATTAAGATGTTTCGATCTGATCGAGGTGGTTGATATCTTAGTCAAGAGTTTAACGGACATCTAAAGAAATGTGGGATCATTTCTCAACTTAATCCACCTGGAACACCACAGCTTAATGGTGTGTCCGAAAGGATAAATCAAACTCTGTTATATATGGTTCGATCAATGATGTGTCGTACAAAACTCCCACACTCCTTTTGGAGTTTTGCTTTCGAGACTGCCACAAGAATCATAAATCTAGCTCCTACAAAGAAGGTGGACAAGACGCCTTATGAGATATGGCATGGGGAGAAACCCAAAGTGTCCTACCTTAGGGTCTAGGGATGCAACGCATATATTACCAGTTAATCTACGGATAAACTGAATCCCTGTGGTGATAAAGTTGTTTTCGTTGGATACCCCAAAACCATTGGTTACTACTTCTACAATCCTGTTGAAAACCGGGTTTTCATTAAACGTAGAGCTACCTTCTTGGAGAAGGAACTTCTTGCGCGAGGGATTGGGGAAAACCATGTGGATTTGGATGAGATCCGAGAACCACAAGTAACCGAACCCCAAACTGAATCTGTCGTTCAACATGAGAATGTTGAAACTGAATCTGGAAATGTTCCAGATTCAGCTATGACACAAACCATTCGCAGAAGTACTAGGGATCGTCATGAACCCGACCGGTATATCGGAGTTCACCAGATTGATGACATCCTGATAGTTGATCAGGCTGAGTCCACTAGTTACAAGTCTGCGATCTTAGCTTCTGAATCTAAGAAATGGCTTGAAGCCATGGATGCCGAAATCCAATCCATTTACGACAACCATGTATGGGACTTGGTTGATCTTCCTCCTGAGAGTTGGACCGTAGGAAGCAAGTGGATTTTCAAGAAGAAAATCGATATGGATGGAAATGTGCAAACCTTCAAAGCAAGGCTGGTAGCGAAAGGCTTTACTCAGACTCAAGGAATTGATTATGATGAAATCTTCTCGCCAGTAGCCATGCTTAAGTCGATTAGGATCTTACTTTCCATTGCAGCGTATTATGACTACGAAATATGGCAAATGGATGTCAAGACCGCGTTCCTAAATGGACACCGTACTGAAGATGTCTATATGGTTCAACCGAAAGGTTTTGAAGATCCAAATAATCCTAATAAGGTGTGCAAGTTAAACAAATCCATTTATGGATTAAAGCAGGCATCCAGAAGCTGGAATCTTCTCTTTAACTAGAAAATCAAAGAGTTTGATTTTGTCAAGAACGAAGACGAACCGTGTGTCTACGGGAAGGCAAGTGGGAGCTATATCACTTTTCTAATTCTGTATGTAGATGACATACTACTCATTGGAAACCATACTCCTATGCTACAAGACGTAAAGTCTTGGTAGGGTAAATATTTTGCAATGAAAGATCTTGGTGAAGCCGCATATATTCTGGGAATAAAGATCTATAGAGATAGATCAAAACGGCTTATACGTTTAAGTCAAAGTACATATGTTGATAAGGCCATTCGACGCTTTTCAATGTAATACTCTAAGAGAGGATCTTTGCCCATGGCACATGGAACCATACTGAACAATAATCAGTGCCCTCGGTCTGACGAGTAAAAGAAGAAAATGGAAAGAGTTCCATATGCTTCTGCAATTGGTTCTGAAGCTGCAAAGGAGGCTGCTTGGATGAAGAAATTCATTGTTGATCTCGAGGTAATGCCTAGCATTCCTGTGTGACAACACTGATGCCATTGCTCAAGCCAAGGAGCCAAGGTCACACCACAGCACGAAGCACATACTCATGAGATTTCATTATATCAGGGATATACTGGACAGGGGAGACATCGTGTTAAATAAATGAGATTTCTAGTGGACCCGTTCACTAAGCGTATGCCTCAAGCTAAACATGAGGAGCATGATGATAAGATATGTTGTAACGTCCCAAAAGTTAATATCATTAAATACTAAATTTATGTTTGAAAGGGGGGTTAAAACCAAATTTATGTTTCACGGCAGAAAAGGTGGTGACCGGGCTGTTACGGCGTGACGATGGTACCTGGTAGTTGATGGGGGGCTGATGGTGGTTAACGGTGGATGTACGGTGGTAGCACGTGGTCGTTGGCGGCCTTATGTGTGACCTTTCAAAATTTTCGTTGTAAAATTTGTCACATAAATATAACATTCTATTTCAAAACATATACACGTATATTTAATTAAATTTATACAAATTGGCGTACAATTTATGTATTTTTAAAGTAAATTTTAAAAATATTTTAAGGTTATAAACTATGTAAATTATGTTATTAAATTAAATAATTTATATAAATAAATCGATGGTTTTCAATTTTATTAAATTAACCATTTAAAAAGATGGATTTTAAATAAAAACATAAGTTTTATAAATTTTATAAACTTAAATTTCATTTTAGTTTAAAAGAATTTAAGTTAAATAAACTTAATGATTTAAATAAATAATTTAATGCATTATTTCAAAAAGATAATTATTTAAAAAGATTAGTTTTATTAAAGAAAGTGGATTTATAAAATATATAAGTATAAAATAAATTAATTAAAGTTGAAAAAGAAATTAAATTTTATAATTAAATTAAAGTCAGGGGGCTATTTCGAATTAAACAGAACTTTAGGGGTTGTTTTGAAATTATTCCGAGGTCTGTTTTAAACATTTTCAAACCACAGGGACCAAAACTGCCAAAATTCATTTCGTTTCCCCGGTCACCATTCTCCTTTGTCCGGCGGACCAAGACCTTTCCGGCGAGCCCCGACAGCCTTGTCCCTCTACACCTCCACACCTAAAACCTGCACCATCGTACTCGCCTTCCTCGTGCGACCATGTTCCCCCGACCAATTTACTTTTTCATCATCAGATTCCCACGACGCCATTAATGAAACCGAAGTCAACCCAATGAAATTCGGCCGACACACAGTATCTCAACAACTAAAAGAGGACTCGTTAGTTTCGTAAGACCTGTCCGAACCCAATTGTGGAGCCAATTTCTGGTTCCATCATACGGATTTCCTTCGGGTATAAAAACCATTGCCGATCCCTCTTGAACCCCATTCTCCCTCGTATCGCTCTCTCTCCCTAAATTGGCATCACCCTCAGACTCGTGCCCTTTTTCCGAAGCCCCACCTCTAAATTGGAGTTCCAATTCGACCCCAAGGTCCGGTTCCAGCTCTGGGTATTCTCGGCTTCGTCCTCGACTTCGCCGACCCCCTTCGGTTCAGGTATAATCATCACATTCCATCCCTTAACCTTCGTCTATCCTAGTGCTAAAAATTCCGAGCATAATCCAGGCCATAGCCCACTGATTCCCGGCCAAACGAGATTACCCGGACACGACTCCTAGTCGTTGCCGAGAACCAGTAGGCAATCCTCGAAGTGGTTATCAATTAATTAGCGTGTTACTGACCAGCGATGGGCTATAGCCCGGCTGGTCAGTGTCGTGTGCGATGAGCATAAGGTCCCGGGTTCGAAACCTATGGCCTCCGGCCCAACTCCCTTTTTCTCATTTTAAGCCTTCTGGACCCGTTTCTGAACCCGGATTCGGGTCTGGGCCGACCCGGTCCGACCCATTTGGCTATTAAAATCTTATTTCATTTATTGTATATGTATTAAATTAATTAATTTAAAAACCATTTGTATATTCTTTATTATTACTTATTTAAATTAATTGTTTTAAAATCCATTTAATTATTTTAACTTATTTTAATATTCTTTTTACACAATAAATGCTAAAACGAGTCGGTTACTCGTTCGTTTATTTTGAAACCGATTAAACAAATTTTTATAAACCATCCCATTTTTTTGTAATACTTTTATAAACTTATTAAAATACCTTATAATATATAAAATGTCCCATTTTTATAAATCTTGTAATAACTTTTATAAACTTATCAAAATACCTTATAATATATAAAATGTCCCATTTTTATAAATCTTGTAATAACTTTTATAAACTTATTAAAATACCTTATAATATATAAAATGTCCCATTTTTATAAATCTTGTAATAACTTTTATAAACTTATTAAAATACCTTATAATATATAAAATGTCCCATTTTTATAAATCTTGTAATAACTTTTATAAACTTATCAAAATACCTTTTAATATATAAAATGCCCCATCTTTATAAATCTTGCAATATTTTAATAAACTTGTTAAAACAAATTTTAATCTATATAATATGATTAGCCAAATAAAGAATTTTCTTTTATTTGTTATTGTTATTTATAAATACATTAAACATAATAAATACTTGTTTAAAATAATATATATATATATAGATATATATATATATATATATTTTTTTATGAGTTAAAAGTTTTACAAAGCCGTTATCATTTTCTACCCTATTTTATACAAATAAATATTAAGGATATTATTATAAAACCCATACTCATTAAATACGAATGCGCTTATACGTATAAACATACAATAATACTTATCCATCCACATAGGGTTTCATCGTGCTTAGGTTTCAACGCCTTTATCACCCGCACTCGTGGATTATCGTATCCGCTAGCCAGGTGAGTTACATATCCCCTATTTACATTTTTATACATTTTGGGGTGAAACGTAATCTGTGCTTACTTACATACAATTCAACTTGTGTTTACATGTGTAGATTATTGTGCTTTTGTGCATGATCACTTGTTATGCTATGAATACTTTTAGGATGGTTTAAATTATGTGTAACCCACATAGTCTTGATTCCATGCCTATCACTTTTAGGGTAGCGGTATGCTACGCCTTTCACGTTAAACCTTTATGCTTATATACATAATTACATGCTTACAATTGGTATACATATAGTGAATTCTCCACATTATGCCATATCATACCATGTCAAACTATGAATTGTATAAACGTTTTTAACTAAACTTTTATTTTATTTAAACATATGTAAACTCACCAACTCTCGTAGTTGACACTTGTTTTGGATTACGATTCAGGTGAAGATATGTGATTGTGTGACTCTGTGTTGAAGGTGCTACACATAAGGCTTTTGGACCTAGTAAAATAATTATGTGTAATATTCTAGAATAGGGTGTTGTAACTTGAATTGTATTTGGATATTTGGTATTTAAATCTTATTAATGAATTATGTAACCTTAGTAGATCATGTGCTTATGAACAATCATTTCATTGTCCGCCTCGATGATTCCGCCATCGGTCGGGGTGTGACATTATGGTGGTCGTGGTAGTCATGGTAGTTCACGAAGATACCGAGGAGTCGGGGATGACACATGTTTCATGGCGTGAGTATGGTGGAAGTATGAGGAGGTCCGATAGCAATTGGTTACCTCTCATGGTAACCGACACGTCGAGACGAGTTCAGGGAATCATCCGATTCGAAGTCCGTTCGGTCTAGTTACAGGCCTAGTCAAAAAGAGCGGTTCGTGTCAAAGTTCTGGTACATTATGGGTTCGTGTTATAGATGTCGTGTTAGAGAATGTACATTCTTTGAACCCGTAGAATATTAAGTAGAAATACCAATTCGGGTAATGAATACCGTGTTTGAGGATGACGTGTAAGGATAAATATATATAAATATATATATGACAAACAATAACCGAAAGGAGATTAATTGTATTTTTATAAATGTTAATTAATAAAAACATAGAAAGATGGATATTGATGATAAAAGTTAAAAACCCGGTCATTCGGGTTATTTGTTATGATTCGGTAAAGGAAAAGGACAACTTGAATTGTCTGGATTAGACCAAAAACAAACGAAACTCTGCCCGATTTTCGTTAGAATTAAAGAAGCGTATTCTACCTAGACGTCCTCATTACGGTTTGGGTTGTTTGGGGAAAAGAACCAGTTCAGGCGAACTTAGCACGATTCGCCTAAAGCAAGGATGGCGAACTTAGCATGTTCGCCTAATGTAGAGGAGGCTAACTTATGGTAGCGAACTTACTAAGTTTGCTGGGCATGAACTAGGCGAACTTGGCCTATGTTCGCCTGTATGTTCGCTAGCTTAGTAAGAGGGCGAACTTAGCCATAAGTTCGCCTAATTCAGTATGGTTAACCCGTTAGAGTCAGGATTAGGTCTGATGTGTATTTAACTACTAAATCCAGATCTCGTACGTGACGTTGTTGGGCCTTCGATTAGGAAAACTGAGATTAGCTTATCAGGTGAGTTCTAGAAGCCCTATTTTAAATGTTTTAATAATATTTTGGGCTGGTGTGCATACTTACGAAATAGTGTTTACGAAATGGTGTTTACGAAATGATGTTTATGAAATGATGTTTACGGAATGATGTTTATGAAACGTGTTACGAAATGTTTTGTCAAAAGAAGTTTAAGAAGTGTTTACGAACGAAATGTTATTTAACAAAACGTATGATGCTTTAACTGAAGAGAAATAAAGGTTTTTATGAAAGTCACTAAAATGAACGAATCTGCCATGGTTCCTTTGGGAATCGAAGTATGTATGTTATGTAAAGGCCTTACCTTTATAGGGGCCTTTGTGGCTAGCCAACGGTTGTACAACTGCGTGGGAAAGGGGTGACGATGGTCATCAAGGGGATTACCGTGATCCTTGAAGTGGGTATTGTTCTCTGCAAGGGAACGGTGCTTGAATTTTGGTACGTGCTATCCTTTGGAAAGCCCTGCTTGAAAGGAATTGACGTTTATGTATGGTTACGAATGGTAAAAGTTACGAATGGTTTACGTTGGTACGTGTGCTCAATCGAGCGCCGTACTTGAAGGGAATTGACGGTTACGAAAAGGCGCAGATTCGGTTTATTGTTGACTTATGTTTTATGTTTATGTTACTGCACGTAGAACCAAAGACTGATGGCTACAAAATTCTCTAAGTACAAATGCTGCTGATCTCAGAGTTTGTTGATGACCAACAACTGTTGCAGACAAGCTTATCTGCTGCGGATACTTGTTCTCATGCTGAAGAACAAATCTGCTGCGGATAGCCTTATCTGCTGAAGACCAAAGTTGCTGCGGATAGGCTTCTCAGCAGCATCAACACTTGACGCTGCTGACAGGTAAATCATCAGCAGCTTTGGATGGTTACATCTTGCTGCTGATCAACATCTTTGTTGCTGACAGACTTGTGCCTTGAAGACAAATCGTTGTAGCTGACTATCCATACCAAGCGTCACTGACAACTTTCTGCAAAAGCAACTGACACACTCAAAGCAGAAGGAACCGCAATGGCACAACCAATGACTGACAACAATGCTCTTCTCCAAGCATGCAAGTAATGATTCATAAAGAAGACGCTTCAATAAAGTTAACTTTTTTAGACAAAACGTGTAATAGTTAGCTACATACAACAGATCAACGGTCTGTGTTAGATCTGATCCTTAGAATCAAGGGGCTGTCTTGATTCTAAGTGAGTATAAATAATCTGTAAACACTTCATTGTAAGTGTGCGTTTTATGTCTTTTGATTGAGTTTTTCAATTGTAATCGTTTATATGCAAAAGCTTAATACAACAGTGTTCTTAAAAGTATTCTTTCTGCTTACTCGATTACACTTGTGTAGTTGTTATTGTTTCCACCAATTTCAACTAAGAACAGAACCATCTTGTAATTTCACGATCCTACAAGTGGTATCAGATCTTTGGCTCAGATTAAACAAACTCACACTTGTTTAATCACTTCTGGTTCTATTCTAAACTCTCTCTCTTTCATCAAGTCACCAAGAACAAAGATGACACAGAGCAACGGATTTGAAGACATCGGCAGCATCAACCGATCACCAAGATTGGTATCTGGGGAAGACTACAACATGTGGAATGGAAAGTTTTTTCTGCTATCAGGAGTACGGAATGTGGAAATCCATCAGGGATGGACCCTACACTCCCATGGTGGCATCTGCTGACTCTGGAGGACCATCAGTTCCAAAGGAGCCCTCCAAGTACTCAGAAGAGGATATAAAGAAGATGGAGGTGGACTTCAAGGCACTAGGAGCTATCCAAATGTGCCTTCCAAATGAAGTTTTTCATAACTTCAGAAGTTACAAAACTGCTAAAGAGCTCTGGGAGGCCCTCGAGAAGATGTTTGCTGGATCTGAGGAAGTCAAAGAAAACAGAAGAGACATCCTTAAGCAGCAGTATGAAAATTTCGTCTGGAATGAAGGTGAGTCTCTAACTGTTTTATATAACACATATACTTATCTTGTAGGTGAGTTGCAGTGCTCAAAAGTGAAGTTGGAGAATGAAGATATTCTTAAGAAATTCATCAGATCTCTACCTAGCTGCTAGACACTCTACACAGTGTCCATCAGAAGAACTAAGAATCTGAAGACTCTTCAGATGACTGAGCTTTTTGGTATGCTCAAAACCTATGAATTAGAAATGATTCAGGCCAAGGAAAGGAGCTCAAGCTACCAAACAACTTCAACATCCACCACCACCTCTTCTGCTTTTCACTCTGAGCACTCAGGTCCTAGTACTAGCAACTACTATCCTCCCATAGTCACACATCCTCAAACTCCTACCTCTAAAACAAACACATCATCATTTCTTCTTGAAGCTCCTTCTCAAGCCTCAACCTCTGATGCTTTTGTTTCTGAAAACTCAAGCAACATGTACTTTATCAAGGAGGATCTTGAGTGTTTCCATCCAGATGATCTAGAAGAAATGGATATACAGCACTCGTATGTCATGCTCTCTATAAGAGCAAAAAGGTTCTACTCTAGAACCGGAAGACCCATTCCAAGCAATAGCTCCAACACCAGAGTTGGCTTGGATAAAAGCAAATTGAGATGTTACAACTGTAACCAACTGGGTCATTTTGCTAGAGAATGCAAGGCACCTAGGGCAAACCCAGCTGATGATCGAACAAGACAAGCTCACCAAAGCCAACCTAGACAACAACAGCAACAAGCTACTCCTCCAGCTCAAACTGCAGCTTGTGCAGCTGTTGGAACTTCTGACTTTGACTGGAGCTTTCAGTATGAAGATCTGCCTACCAACAACCAAGCTCTTATGGCAGATACAACTGAAATACCGCCTCAGGTATATGAACATCTATGTTCCCAAGCATGTATTGATAAGGTTTTAGGCTACAGAAAGCATAATCAAAACCTCATAGATCAAAATGAAGAGTTTCATCAAATGAAATCTGAATTCAAAAAGGTCGAAGACAATTACAAAGAAAAAATTAACTGCCTAAAGAAAGAGATTTCATCATTAAGACATGAACAAACCAATCTTGAAACTCAGATTGATGATCTACTGGCCAGATTAAAAACTACCAGAGCAGAATTAGCAGAACAGAAAGTTCATGTCGACAAATATGAATTTGCATCCAAAAAGCTGCAAAGACTTTTGGATGCTCAAATTCATGAAAAGGTAAAAACTGGGCTGGGTATCATGCTGAACAATATCAAGTCGTTGCACCTCCTGCTGACTACGTTGCCATCCATGAACCAAGCTTCAATCTTGCAAATCTTGATATGGCCAACAGAAATCTTGATCCCTCTAAGGATGAATCTTTGGTGCAAGAATGCACTACCTCTTCAGAGTCTGAATCAACTTGCTTAGACTCCACTGAAACAAGTGAAGCTTCATCTTCTCCTGTCCCTCAAGTTATTATGACTAAAGATGAAGTCCCCATTATCCATTCAACACCAGTACCAGCCATTTCAGTACCAGTTCCTACACCATTCAAACAAATCAAAATTAGTTATCCTCCAGAAGGTAGGAAACTAAATATTGAAAAGGGCCAGTCCTCAACTTCAATCCAACCAAGGAAGGTGTTTGACTTATGTCATGCGCCTGGAGAGAGGGTTCCATATGTTCAAAATACATTGGAAGAAGCCACCTTTGAGCATAACAAAGCTCACCCCTGGAACTTCAAAGACTTGTTCAAAAGAAAGGACTGTATGTACTTTCAAAGGGACAAACTGGCGAAATCATGCTTTGTGTGTGTGAAATACAATCATACTGCCAGCACCTGCTTCTACTACCTACAGCAGCAAAGAAACCTCAAGCAACATGCTTTTGAGAAGACAAAGAAGAACAAACAGGTAAGAAGGTTTGAAGCTAAGACAACTCAATTCAGAAACTCTCTTTCTCCACCAAAGGAGCAGTTGTCAAAACCTCTACACTCTTGCATCATCTGTGGTGAATCAGATCACTTTGCTGCAAATTGTAAGTTTAATCATTTCAATCAGATTCTTCTTCCACCCCAAATTAAACAAAAGCCTATTAGTAAGGTGAAGAAGGATAGGCATAAGTCTGCTCTTAAACAATCAGCAGCCAACAAAACTGCTGCTGGCAACCAAAAGGAAAGCTTTCAGCAGCAAAGTCTAGAGCTGCTCAAGTAAAACCATTAGCAGCAACAAAATCTGCTTCTGATCAGTCAAAGTCCTCAGATGCAGCTTCTGCTGCTGAAAAGGTAAAAAGAGCTGGAAAACCACCAACTCATCAATGGAAGGCAAAGAAACCACCAAGCATCATCATTGGTTCAGTTGAATGCGTCTATCATTTGTTGTAAATGTGTATGTCCCTTATTGTAAATAAAAGTTATAAGTCAGCAGCATTTTTTTTTGTCCTTCAGCTGCTGACAGGTTTAATCTTCAGCAGCAAAAGATTTGCAGCTGACTGCTTTAAGTTATCGGTAGGAACAGGTTTCCTGCGGATTTCTTTAAGACTGTTAGCAGCAACATCCTTGATGCGGATTATTAAATCCATCAGCAGCAGATAAGTTTACTGCTGACAGACTTAACCTTCCGCATCCACAGCAATCAAGTTTGCTGCTGATTGGTAAATTTAAGTCCAAATTAACTTTTACCCGCTGTTAAAATTCACGTCAGTCTTTACCATGACTACCTCGGTGTATTACAGCTGTAACAATAAAAGGTGAATTGGGTTGTACTGTACAAGTCATTTTGCTTTTTCCCTCTTCTGCCGTTAGAAGAACGAATCAAATTTCCTTACCACCTCTTCACCTTCAATTTCACCCTAAACCCACATCACTTTCTCTCAAGTCCCCACCATATTCAAGCCCTTCATCTTTAAAACATTCAAAGCCTCCCATATTCTGACCTTCCCTCCAAATCAAACAACAATGGCAGACATCAATAACCCTGATGATAAGTTCTCCCCATACCACAACCTTACAGCATATCTTACCAAAGGAAAGAAATCCGAAGGATTTGATGATATGATCGATTTCTTATGTCGATCAAAGATCTACTTTTCCCTCACCACCAACCCTACCATATATATCCCTCATATGGAGGATTTCTGGAGTACTGTCGTCTACTCTACCGAACAGGGGATTCCCCAAATCAAAGCCAAGGTAGACGGCAAGGATATCACCATCTTGGAAGCCACACTCAGAAAACATCTTAACCTTCAAGACGAGGGAGCAGCCATCTCATACTCGAAGGACGAATACATGAGGACCTTTGTATCCATTGGATACATTGGAAATCAGACCGAGTATATGATTGAGAAGGCGCTGATGGGCCCTCCATGGAAGTATCTTTGTCACACTCTTCTCCAATGCATATCTCAGAAGAGGAATGGATGGCATCAGGTGAGCTCCGCACTTACCTCCGCCTTCCATGGTATGGTCACTAACCAAGGCTTCAACTTTGCACACCTCATCTTTGAGGGTTTGAGATATAACCTTCAAGAGGGTGCAAAGCAGCAATTTTTTATGTACCCAAGATTCTTGTAGGAAGTTTTCAATCAAGAACTAAAAGAACTTTCAAAACCTGCAAGAATCTACATCATGTTGGGACATTAAAATAATATTTTTCAAAGCATGAGAACTGTTTCCAAAAAGTTCTCATGGGTCAATGTTCCATTGTTATCTACATGCTGAACATACAGAGTACCCCGGGTGACAGTTCAGCAATCCCAGCTGATACTGATCCCACACCCTCCACCCCACATCCTGAACAGCAGTCTGCTTCTACCATTCGAACCCATGTGCATACTACTAAGGATGCACAGGCACAAAAATTACCTACACCTCTTTTGGATGTTATTGTTCAACCGGAACACAGGGCCCCGGTTGCAATGACATATACTAGGAAAAGGGGCAAGAGAACTCCTTCTTCCCTTGCCTCCAATGCCTAAACCCAACCTAACAGCCCTCACTCAGAATCACAACATTCTGGTGAGAATATCATAAGGGACAGCCACATTATTAGGGAGACTCCTTTGGATGTCTCTCTATTAGGATTAGGATCACTTCCCGGATCCATAGAACAGCCCCCTGAGCCTTTCCTTTCTCTTCTGAACTTAAGTGTTGAGGAACCTGATCAAGATGATGTACCTTCTCCAACTACCACTATCTCGGAGGTACTGATTGATCTTGCTTCCAACACACCCATCCCAAGTTCTTCTACCCTGAAGGTCCACTCTAGGAGTTATGACAGAATGGATGTAGAAGAGGTTGTCACTACTGCTGGTCCATCAAATAACCAGGAGGACAGTGACAACATTGCTAAGACCTCAACCACGGCAACTCACAGTGAGTATGCTTCCTTGGAAACTCCCCTCACTGAGAGGAATCCCAGGTGCCAAGAAACCAGGGGTGATGGGGATGAAGAGGCTAGGCCTAGGGCCCCATCTGGATCCAAGGATTCCACAACTGTGGATGAGGACAGACTGAAACTTCATAACTTGGAATTGACGGCCAAGGTGGCTATGCTAGAGGCTGAAGTGTCCAAACTAAGACACCAAGTCTCTATGCATGAAGCTCATCAATGCCCAACTGTACCTTCTCCTTCTCTTGTATCAGTGGGCACCCAAACTGATGCTTATTTGTTCACTGATGCAACCAAAAAGAGGGAGGTGGTCCCAATGGAGAAAGACTCAGACAATCTTGTTGACTGGATTCAAGAGCAGGCTGTATTTCAAAGCACACTTTTCAAGCCAGCTTTTGTACAGGTTCATGACTTGCCAGCTTCAGATAACGAAAAAGAAGAGACATCTGAAGACTGGAAGCTGGTCGTCAGGGCTGTTGATGAGATGATGAATGATGCTGAAGACACAGAACAAACATATACATCTTTCAGCATCATCCCTGAAGCAGCCGCCATCATAAGTCACTCCATTGTCCCCCAATTTCCACTGACTTCAACACAGCTAGAGTTTGATACAATACTAGCTTGGGGGTATGATGGAAAATCTGAGAGGTTCTAGATTGGTTGGGAGTTTAACGGAGTAGAAGAGCTAAACTGGGACTTTCTCAACATCATCCAAGTCCTTCACCTATACCATCTACAATGCATCAACAACTCAACGGACCTCTCAGCAGAACTTGCCATCGGAAAGTTCTATGACTTGATGGAGGATAATCTACCCAACTTTCAAAGACAAATACAAGCAGCAAAAAGGGTAGCCTATCATGAATCTTCAACAACAGCATAAAGAAGACTGACTCCTAGAAGACTTGAAATAATAAGGAGCAGTCTTCTCACTGAAGAAGAAGTTCTGTGCTTAAGAAGATTTCTGTACAACTCCATTGTCAAGGACTTAGATGTGCTGGGATGGGTAAGCACTAAGTCTCTTGACCACACCTTTCTGCTAAGCAACGGCTCATCTCTCACCATCAACACCAGGAACATCCTGCTACTGCCTACAGACTTTCTTTACAAGATTTTTCAACTCAGAACAAATATCTGCAATGTCAACTCCCTCGAAAGCTAGGAAATGATGGCTACTGTCAGAGCACATCTTGAACAAGAAGGAAGGATTGTTGAGGCGGTATATGTGTCAAATTATGACACTGATTCTGACTCAGCTTCCCTTCGAGTAGACATCTTTGCTGCTGCATATGAATCAAGATCCACTGTCAAAGAAATGCTGATAGAATTTACAAGTCCTGAGTGCAAAACAGATGAAGCTAATGACCTTCCCTTATCAACCTCTCAAATTGCCAATGAAGCTGAGGCTGAGACTCCCACAGTGGTACAATCATCTGATGTTGTGATCAGTGAAGCCGAAGCAGAGGCATCAAACAAAGATAAGGGAAAGGGAATTATAACCGAAGAAGACGAAGAGAGATTACAAAGAGAAAAGAAAGATAAAGAAGAAAGAAGAAGAAGAAGAAGAAGAGATGGTTGAAACTAAGAAAGCTCAAGATAGAATCACAGCCATTCTCCTCAGGGAACAACAGATCCAACTGTATGCAAAACAGTTGGATGCTCTGAAGGTAAAGATTCCTGCAGTTTATCAGATTGAAGAAGATGAAGCTCTTGCTCTTCAATTGCAGGAACAATTTGATAAAGAAGAAGAAGAAATAGAAAAGAAGAAGAAGGAAGAGGCTAAGTTCAGAATAACTGATTCTGAACTAGCCAAAGAAATGAGAGTGGAATGGGTAAAGGCTCTAGTTTCTCAAGGTGAGGATGCAGACTACCTTGAGAAACTATCAAATAAAGAAATCTACAAAGCCTTCAAGGGTGAGCAAGGTCAATTGGCAAAGAAGAAAAAGGCTGAAGAAGAAGAAATGGCCAAACAAAAGTCCAAAAAGACCATTGCCTTTAATAAACGAACCCTTGAAGAAAGGAAGGTCATGATTGACTTCCTTAAGGCTAGAGGAGAGAGTGGAAAGAGGCTAGGTCCCATGAATTTCATGAACCTGCAAGCCCTCTATTTTAAAGTCAAGAAGGATGAGGAAGAAAGATTCGAGAAGAAAGGCTCCAAGAAAAGGGTAAACATTCAAGAAGAATAAAGGAAATCAAAGAAACCCAACACTTCCTCAATCCAACAACCTTCCACTCTCCTTCCTAGACCTCCCTCCTCTCCTCCCTCAAAGTCCAAATCCACACACCCAGCTCCTACTCATCAACAACCTCCCAAAAAGAAAAATAAACCCACTTCCAAACCTGAAGACTCAAGAGAAATAATCAGATGGTCATACAGCCCTGAAGACCAATGGTTTGAAGTGTTCAGGGGGAGGACAGAAGCTAAAAGATCAATCTATACTTCTGTTGATGAGGTACTACAGCTTCCAGATTCTGATCTAAGAAGAATGATGGAGCTGGGTGAATCCTCTGAGCCTGAGAATGAAGGTGGGAGACATCTTTTACTGGCAATCAGACATTACTTCAACCCCAGCAAAGATGAAATCACTGATGCCAAACCTCTTCAATCCCACACTCCATTCATCAGCTGGTCCTACAATGCTGAGAAGAATGAATTCACTCTGACAGATGTTAAAGGACAGAAGATGAGGTGTTCAAGCAAAGCTATCTTTAAAATGGTAATCAAAGACATCAAGACTCTATCTGAGCTTCCTCTTAATAATTCCAGCATGGACTAGAGAGGATATGAGGTTGAAAGAATAGTCAGAAATATGCAAAAGCTTCAGCAACAAAGGCAGTAAGAGAATTTTGGTAGCATCAGTCTAGGGGGAGTTTGTAGAACCAAATACTGATGGCTACAAAATTCTCTAAGTACAAATGCTGCTGATCTCAGAGTTTGCTGCTGACTAATAAACTGCTGCGGACAAGCTTATCTGCTGCGGATACTTGTTCTCCTACTGAAGAACAAATCTGTTGCGGATAGCCTTATCTGCTGAAGACCAAAGTTGCTGCGGATAGGCTTCTCAGCAGCATCAACACTTGACGCTGCTGACAGGCAAATCATCAGCAGCTTTGGATGGTTATATCTTGCTGCTGATCAACATCTTTGTTGCTGACAGACTTGTGCCTTGAAGACAAATCGTTGCAGCTGACTATCCATACCAAGCGTCACTGACAACTTTCTGCAAAAGCAACTGACACACTCAAAGCAGAAGGAACCGCAATGGCACAACCAATGACGGACAACAATGCTCTTCTCCAAGCATGCAAGTAATGATGCATAAAGAAGATGCTTCAATAAAGTTAACTTTTTTAGACAAAACGTGTAATAGTTAGCTACATACAACAGATCAACGGTCTGTGTTAGATCTGATCCTTAGAATCAAGGGGCTGTCTTGATTCTAAGTGAGTATAAATAATCTGTAAACACTTCATTGTAAGTGTGCGTTTTATGTCTTTTGATTGAGTTTTTCAATTGTAATCGTTTATATGCAAAAGCTTAATACAACAGTGTTCTTAAAAGTATTCTTTCTGCTTACTCGATTACACTTGTGTAGTTGTTATTGTTTCCGCCAATTTCAACTAAGAACAGAACCATCTTGTAATTTCACGATCCTACACTGCATTATTTACGTATGTTTTTATTAAATGAAGTTTGAAGTTATGTTTTTGGAAAAATGTTTAAAGTTAATGTTTTATGTAAAGCTAGAACTCACCAGCGTAGCTGAATTTTAGTATGCACATTCAGGTTAAAGACAGGTATGGAAGTTGAACGGTGATGCTTGGCTAGCGAAAGGAGTTACCCGATTGATTATGAAGACTGGCATCCCGTTATGAGTTGTTTATGTTGTGTTTATGTATTAGACAATGTTACGCTTCCGCATGTTGAACGATGTTATGATATGTTGAAATGAAATTTTCCGCTGTGTTATTTGATATTCAAGTTTAAGAACTGTTTGTGAATGATTAAATCCAACAAGTGAGGCCTCCCGGGTTTGGGGCCTTACAAGTTGGTATCAGAGCAATAGTTTGAGAGATTCGGACACTCCCAGTGTCTGAACTTAAACTGTGAATGAGACCGAAAGCGGATGCCAGTACGGGTAACTCGAGCCATAGCATCAGGTATGAAGGTAGTACATATAATATATATATATATATATATATATATATACACATATATAGTATGCCTTATAATTGTTAGGTTAGGACTTGTGTTTTGATGGAATCACAAAGGTGGTCAAATAGAAATCGAGAGGTAGCGTAATGGTTAATTGCAGATGGCCAGTGTATATTAACAACTTACAATAATTGTTGAATTCTATTTGTTAACTAGCGTGATATCATTGGATTCCTTTTCTTTTATAATGAAATGGAGGGTAGAATAGGCGAAAGGTGTGGTGGGGGTCATACCGGAAGGCTGCCCGCCCACCAAGTTTACAGTAAAGAGGCAAGTGTTCACGCGGAACCGAGAGGTAGTGTGCATGAGACTATACGAGTGTGTTCAAGTTGTCATTTATTGTGTAGACTTAGCGCGGGAGTGGAAGAGGTGCCGAGAAGAATACCGACGCAAAATCTCAACTTTGAAGAGACGCGAGTATTATGAAACGTTATAAGAGGAACTAGAATGCTCGAGTAAGGTAAATTGGCAATTACGTTTGGATCCGCGAAATTGTGAATTTACAGGTGCACGTGCATGATAGCGAATCTTATGGTGTTGATTAATGCTTACGTATCAGAGTTGACCTTATTACTCAACTATGACTACGAGATGTTAGTCACCCGAGTAACGACTTAAAGATATTGATGAACCTCATTAGTAATGGTAATGAAGTCAAAGATGGTGTACCTTACAAAGGTGAATGATGTCAGCAAGTACGAGCGACAGGCAAAATGAGGAGGAATGAAACTTCGGTTTTACCTAAGTCAGACGAGCATATGTGTGGAGAAAGCCAAGGAGCTAGTGCGGACTACACTTAGCACAAACAAGTTATGATGAATAAAAATCGGTCTACTATCGAAGTATGCATTAGCATGAAGGAAATAACCACACAAGTGTATGTCCAAAGAATATATGAGTGCATGAATGCACAAATGGCATCTTTCCATGTAGATGACAGTCCCAGAAAACTAATAAGAGTATCTCCTGAAACGAGAAAATAGATATACCAACAACAACAAGAGACGGAAACCGCGATGTTAATTAGGGCGTGCAAGCTAAACCAAATCAAACCAGATCCGACTCAATTATTGTTTGTCTAGAATGAATGTGAAGGACAAGTTTTGACCAACAATGTGAAGTAAGGCATGGGCACTAAGAAGATATTCAAGGCGATTCAGAGAACGCTCTACTACGGCTAAGTCTAATCAATAGCCGCGAGGGTTGTTAGAATTGGAAAGTCGTTGAGGGACCCACTAAAACTAGAAAGGAAATGAAAGTACAAGTGTCACCGCACTTGTCATTTGTCCGTAGTAAGACCAACGAAGGTGACTTTAGAAGAAATGCATGCAGAAAAGGCTAACGGAAACGAGTAGCTAGAGAATATATATATTGTCTGTCAGATGGGATGCCAATCCCTAAGACCATCCAGTGATATGAAGGAAGAATGGTGTTCAATGAACCAACGATGTGAAATGTAAAACCCGGACAAGTATGCTTGAAAGAAAGACTAAAAGGAGATTGTGTATGAAAATATGAATGTAAAGTTCGAGTGACTAGTGTTCCATCTGAATGAATACCTTCTCGACAAGTTGAGGGTGATGGGGGATACCTCATATGGTTGGGAGATACCTCATACGGTTCCTACGGGAACGAAGCGATACGGTTCCTACGGGGACGAAGCGATACGGTTCCTACGGGGACGAAGCGATACGGTTCCTACGGGGACGAAGCGATACGGTTCCTACGGTAACGAGACGATGTGGTTCCTTCGGGAACGAGACGATGTGGTTCATTCGGGAACGAGACGATGTGGTTCCTTCGGGAACGGGACAATACGGTACCTTCGGAAACTTGATAGTAGGTTTCATTCGGGAACGGGATGGTATGATTCATTCGAGAACGACATTTTATGGTCCTTCGAGGGCGAATGCACCATGGATAGCTTATAAGGTATACACAATGATCCAAACATTCGAGAGATGATCGATGGTAACCGTCTAGATGACGGAATAGACAACTCTAACGAGGAAGTGGATTTATGGCAATAGGAGTTTTCTGTGAACGACTCTGAGTTTGATAAGGCAAGTCACGTGGAATGACGAGATAAGAACCCTAACGATTAGATGTGAAAGGTCGACTAGGGATGTACGATGCCGAACGAGATAACGTCGATCAAGAACTAGAGAGGTATAGTCAAGACTACACAAGAATCTAGCAATGGAAAAGCAAAGTTTTGATTCTGATGAAAGACGTTAAATTTCCTAGGAGACATGCCTAAGTTTATAAAAGGGCTCATGACCCACTCAGCATGACAATCCATACAAGTGTATAGTGGATTCGAGTCAAGTCACACACGTGAAACACGTATGAGAGCCAAATAGATAAAGCTACTCGAGACAACATCAAGAGATGCTTGTTGTGAGGATAGAAGAGATAGTAGTGGCATGTATTCATTCCAAGCAATAGTATAAAACCTAACTACGTCCAGTACACAAGTAAAAACGAGTGTTCGTGTATCGAATAATGCAGGTCATGTTGGTTCAAAGGAACCTAAGAGACTACCTATTAAGGGACACGAGGTTTTAAATTGTGTTATGAGAATGACCGAATTTTGAGGACGAAATTCTTATAAGGAGGGTAGACTTGTAACGTCTCAAAAGTTAATATCATTAAATACTAAATTTATGTTTGAAGGGGGGGCTAAAACCAAATTATTGCATAGTGTAGGGGGCCAAAAGAAAAAATTCATTTAAACCTAAATCTCCTCTTTCTTGAACCAGCCGCCAAACCCGTTTCTTTCTTCTTCCCTTTTTCCAGCTGGAACTCCACGCACCACTCCCACCTTTAAACCCTAATCCGGCCAGCCATCATCGTATATTGTTCGACTCACTTGAAGGCAACGAGAAACCGGGTAAAGGTAACACGTTAACAAGCAGCAAATGGTAACCGGATTCGGCGTTCCTACGAGAGAGAAGGCAACGATGGCTACTGGAACTCCAATGACTCAACAACTTCGGCAACTGCCGTGTGAGCTGCTGCCATGGCTCCGGCGGCAGCAGTGGAACCTGTGGTGGGTGATGGTACATACCTAAAATAGTGGCGGGTTACGCTGGTGCTTGCAACCACATTCCGAACGGAGCTTCCTGGGTTCCGACAAGCCTTGAAACATCAATTAAACGGTAGTCGCTGGTTATGGTGGCGATGATGACTTGAGCCGGGAACCCACAACAGGAGATAGAGGCGGAAAAGAAGCTTCAACAGTGGTACGGTTTTACTGTGGAAACAGCTCTAGAGTGGTACAAACGGTGGTCGGCGACGGTATAAGGGGGAAAGTTGTGCAGGTCTCACGGCGGAAGTAGGGTGGCGATTAGAAGGCACGGTAACAGTAGAGACAATGGTGGTTGTCGACAACAGTGATAGTGAGTCTCACGGTGAAGAAGGTGATGGTTCCATAACGGTGCATGGTGGGTATACGATGGTGATTGTGTTTCACGGCAGAAAAGGTGGTGACCGGGCTGTTACGGCGTGACGATGGTACCTGGTAGTTGATGGGGGGCTGATGGTGGTTAACGGTGGATGTACGGTGGTAGCATGTGGGGAGTCGAGGATGACACATGTTTCATGGCGTGAGTATGGTGGAAGTATGAGGAGGTCCGATAGCAGTTGGTTACCTCTCGTGGTAACCGACACATCGAGACGAGTTCGGGGATTTTCGAATCATCCGATTCGGAGTCCGTTCGGTCTAGTTACGGACCTAGTCAAAAAGAGCGGTTCGTGTCAAAGCTCGGGTACATTACGGGTTCGTGTTCTAGATGCCGTGTTCGAGAAGGTACATTCTTTGAACCCGTAGAATATTAAGTAGAAATACCAATTCGGGTAATGAATACCGTGTTTGAGGATGACGTGTAAGGATAAATATATATAAATATATATATGACAAACAATAACCGAAAGGAGATTAATTGTATTTTTATAAATGTTAATTAATAAAAACATAGAAAGATGGATATTGATGATAAAAGTTAAAAACCCGGTCATTCCGGTTATTTGTTATGATTTGGTAAAGGAAAAGGACAACTTGAATTGTCTGGATTAGACCAAAAACAAATGGAACTCTGCCCGATTTTCGTTAGAATTAAAGAAGCGTATTCTACCTGGACGTCCTCATTTCGGTTTGGGTTGTTTGGGGAAAAGAACCAGTTCAGGCGAACTTAGCATGATTCGCCTGAAGCAATGATGGCGAACTTAGCATGTTCGCCTAATGTAGAGGAGGTGAAATTATGGTAGCGAACTTACTAAGTTCGATGGGCATGAACTAGGCGAACTTGGCCTATGTTCGCCTGTATGTTCGCTAGGTTAGTAAGAGGCGAACTTAGCCATAAGTTCGCCTAATTCAGTATGGTTAACCCGTTAGAGTCAGGATTAGGTCTGATGTGTATTTAACTACAAAATCCAGATCTCGTACGTGATGTTTTTAGGCCTTCGATTAGGACAACTAAGATTAGCTTATCAGGTGAGTTCTAGAAGCCCTCTTTTAAATGTTTTAATAATATTTTGGGCTGGTGTGCATACTTACGAAATGGTGTTTTCGAAATGGTGTTTACGAAATGATGTTTACGAAATGATGTTTACGGAATGATATTTATGAAACGTGTTACAAAATGTTTTGTCAAAAAAAGTTTAAGAAGTGTTTACGAACGAAATGTTATTTAATAAAACGTATGATGCTTTAACTGAAGAGAAATAAAGGTTTTTATGAAAGTCACTAAAATGAACGAATCTGTCATGGTACATTTAGGAATCGAAGTATGTATGTTATGTAAAGTCCTTACCTTTATAGGGGCCTTTGTGGCTGGCCAACAGTTGTATAATTGGGTGGGAAAGGGGTGACGACGGTCATCAAGGGGATTACTGTGATCCTTGAAGTGGGTATTGTTCTCTGCAAGGGAACGGTGCTTGAAGTTTGGTACGTGCTATCCTTTGCGACGCCGTGCTTGAAGGGCATTGACGTTCATGTATGGTTACGAATGGTAAAAGTTACGAATGGTTTACGGTGGTATGTGTGCTCAATCGAGCGCCGTAGTTGAAGGGAATTGACGGTTACGAAAAGGCGCAGATTCGGTTTATTGTTGACTTATGTTTTATGTTTATGTTACTGCATTATTTACGTACGTTTTTATTAAATGAAGTTTGAAGTTATGTTTTTGGTAAAATGTTTAAAGTTAATGTTTTACGTAAAGCTAGAACTCACCAGCGTAGCTGACTTGGCCTATGTTCGCTAGGTTAGTAAGAGGGCGAACTTAGCCATAAGTTCGCCTAATTCAGTATGGTTAACCCGTTAGAGTCAGGATTAGGTCTGATGTGTATTTAACTATTAAATCCAGATCTCGTACGTGACGTTGTTGGGCCTTCGATTAGGACAACTGAGATTAGCTTATCAGGTGAGTTCTAGAAGCCTTATTTTAAATGTTTTAATAATATTTTGGGCTGGTGTGCATACTTACGAAATGGTGTTTACGAAATGGTGTTTACGAAATTATGTTTATGAAATGATATTTACGGAATGATGTTTATGAAACGTGTTACGAAATGTTTTGTCAAAAGAAGTTTAAGAAGTGTTTACGAACGAAATGTTATTTAACAAAACGTATGATGCTTTAACTGAAGAGAAATAAAGGTTTTTATGAAAGTCACTAAAATGAACGAATCTGTCATGGTTCCTTTGGGAATCGAAGTATGTATGTTATGTAAAGGCCTTACCTTTATAGGGGCCTTTGTGGCTAGCCAATGGTTATACAACTGGGTGGGAAAGGGGTGACGATGGTCATCAAGGGGATTACCGTGATCCTTGAAGTGGGTATTGTTCTCTGCAAGGGAACGGTGCTTGAATTTTGGTACGTGCTATCCTTTGGGACGCCGTGCTTGAAGGGAATTGACGTTTATGTATGGTTACGAATGGTAAAAGTTACGAATGGTTTACGTTGGTACGTGTGCTCAATCGAGCGCCGTACTTGAAGGGAATTGACGGTTACGAAAAGGCGCAGATTCGGTTTATTGTTAACTTATGTTTTATGTTTATGTTACTGCATTATTTGCGTATGTTTTTATTAAATGAAGTTTGAAGTTATGTTTTTTGGAAAAATGTTTAAAGTTAATGTTTTACGTAAAGCTAGAACTCACCAGCATAGCTGACTTTTAGTATGCACATTCAGGTTAAGGACAGGTATGGAAGTTGAACGGTGATGTTTGGCTGGCGAAAGGAGTTACCCGGTTGATCATGAAGACTGGCATCCCATTATGAGTTGTTTATGTTATGTTTATGTATTAGACAATGTTACGCTTCCGAATGTTGAACGATGTTATGATATGTTGAAATGAAATTTCCCGCTGCGTTATTTGATATTCAAGTTTAAGAACTGTTTGTGAATAAGTAAATCCAACAAGTGAGGCCTCCTGGGGTTTGGGGCCTTACATATGTCACACCCCAACCGACGGCGGAATACGTCGGGGCGGACGTGTAGACTGTTCTTAAGCACATGATCAAACTAAAGTTTCATATATTAATCACATCAAAATTTTATTACATAAGTTCAATCAACAACCAAAATCAAATACATCAACATGTTTTAGTTGTTCACTAAGTCCAAATCATATATGGTGTATCTTGCATATGATCTCATACACTAGTATCTGAAATATGATGAAAACATGGTCAATTAAAAATAGTTGGTGAGCATACATAGGTTTTGACATCACAAGTAGTATCAACAATTTTGTGTACAATTCATATGATGCATGGTTTAATAAGGCAATTATGGAGAATCACTATTGTTTAAACTGGCGCACAATCAAACCTTGTGACTGATATGCATAACACAAATGTTATCCTCAAGTGTTTTCGACAACAATCACCCTAACCGGGTGGGTTGGTCAGACACAATAGATATATCATTGTATACCGTCGGTTTGTTGAGTTAATGATTGCACTTGCACTATGCACAAAAAGTATGTAAATGTTGTTTGCACAAATAGTGTTCAAACATAAGACACAAATTGTACACATGTTCATAATGTTTGAATTGTAATAATTGCAAATAGTTTGAATGTAATCATGTTTCACCCCAAAGATATAAAAATAAAAAATGGGTTATGTAAACTTACCTGTAATGAAGCTACAAGATGTATGAATTGTTAATGATAGATAGGCTTCGTGAGGATCCCTCACAAACAACCTACATTGTAGATTTGTATTCTAGACTTAATAAGAATAAAGAATTTTAAATCTATTTGAGTTTCTAGGGATATATATGTTTATCACAAGTATTTAATTAATAATGATAAAGTAAAATTAATTAGAATTGATTATGATTTCTAATTAATTATTTAGTATTTAATAATAATATTACGTTTGAATTTATTTAAATAATTATTCTAAAAATAATTAATAAATAATTTTTGGAACGAGAAATGTTTAAATAATTGTTTTATGTACTTAAAATGATTATTAAATCATTTAAACAATTTCTCTTACTTAAATAATTTATAAAAAAAAATATTAAATGAATGTAAGCTTTAAATAAAACTAGTTGAATTTGTATAATTACTAATCCAAAATAGTTATTTAAGCGTTCCTATAAGCTTTAAAATGTTTTAAATAATCATTCCTAGCCAAAATAACTATTTAAGATTAAAATAAATTTAATAATGCTTAAACAATTAATTATAATTTGTTTAATAACATTACTATTTTATGATTAAAACTACAAGATTAGATTTATCTAAAAATATCATTTATATCGTTTATTTAAGAATTTATAATGTTTATGATATGTTTTTAATAAAATAAAATAAATAAATATTATTTTCTATTTTTATAAAAAGGTTCTGATTATATTTAAAAGGTTTACAAAATTTAATTCAGAATTTTAATACTATTGTTTTATGTGTTAAAAATGAAAACAAAGAGATTAGCTCAAAATCGGCCTAACCGGGATCGAACCCGGGTGGGTTCCGTGTGAGTCAAGTGCACAAACCAAGTGATCTGGGCTTAAAATTTAATTCGGAATTTTAATACTATTGTTTTATGTGTTAAAAATGAAAACAAAGAGATTAGCTCAAAATCGGCCTAACCGGGATCGAACCGGGTGGGTTCCATGTGAGTAAAGTGCACAAACCAAGTGATCTGGGCTCAAAGCCTTGCAAGAAACTGATCTGTTTAACTTATAACAAACAATCCCAAACCATCCCCTTCTTCACCAAACCCAACCCTAGCCCCACAAATGTCCACGATTAAGCAGAGATCGTCACCCAAACCATGTGGCTTTCATTCTAGTAAACAAAACGATTAGAAAGAAAGGTTAAACACCTGAAATGGTTACGTGACGAAGGAGGATGGCAGGGGTTACTGTTTCGGTGTTCTTCGAGTCTAACTGAGCTTCAGAGGTGTAATGCTTTGTATACGAGAGTTCAGAAAGCTCAAAGGGGAGTTCGCGATGGTGTTAGACCCGATATATAGGTTCAATTACACACCAAACGTACGAATTGATTTCCATTGAGTGTGGAACGGTCATGGTTTGATTTTCGAGTTAATAACCTATGATTACAAATGAATTGGTCCATTAAGTGCGGTTGACTTGGTCGAGTAATAGTTCCGAGAGATTAGCGAGCATTAACACACTCGAATTCGGAGGTTTGAAGTTGGGATCGACGAGGTTTGACTTTTGCAGTAAAAATCGCCCTGGGGGGATTCAATCTTAAGCAAAGTCCAAATTGGGATTTGAGAGGGGTTCAAACTTGATAGGAGGGGGTTCAAAGGAAATTGGGGGTTCTTGGGCTATAAAATGGGGTGCATGACTCATACTATTTATTTTAAATCCATTTTTGTTTTCTCTAAATTTAATTTATTTATAAAAGATTGTTTTTATATATAAATAAAAAAATGAACATAAATTGTTTTATTACAAATATCTATAAAGGAAATAAGTTCCATTTTTACGAAATTACAATTTGTTTAGATGGTTTATGTAACAAAAAAAAGGATATATATATATATATATATATATATATATATATATATATATATATATATGTACTCTTATAAATAAATACATTGTACACATATACAAGAAAAGACGCAATGCATGATGAGTTCATTTGATATAATTATTTCAATAGAGTATATATATACATTTATAGGTATACAAACGTGTGTTATATATATAGATAGAAACTAATATGTGAATGTAAGGTTTAAATTTTGAATTGACTTAGTAATTAATGTGACACATTGTGTGGGATAAGTACGGGATTTAAATGGGGTGTCATTATTGTACAAAATAAATTAAAATATTATCATAAAATCATGGATGTTACAAGATAGGCTTTAGATTTGCTAGACAGTGGGTTTGATCTGTAATTTCGTATCTGGTGCTTTCAAATAATATAGTTACATTGGTCTTTTATTTTGATTTAATGGTTAAATGCATTATAAATAGATGTTTCTATGTTTGATATTTTATACGTTTTAGAATCCTTGAATATTGTAATCTAAATGTCCGTAGTCGATCAGATTCACGGGAATCAATCTGAATGTAAGACTATTGTGAATTAGATGATTGGTTCATTATGAATGAAAGTCCAAGTAGTTGGAGATTATATTCACAGATATTCATTAGAGAATGAATATTGGACGTAACTCGCTTCAAAACTATCTTCATGGATTAAGGTTTTGAGATGTTTTGAAAATGGTAAGATCTATCGATCCTTCGACCCAAGGCACATATTAGAACTAACTTTCACTGAAGTTTGTTCTTTGACTATACCTAACGTTGTTCCGTAAAAGGCAGTAATAAGGGTATGATTGGGAATAAATCTGAAGTTAAGTGGGAGTTGTACGTGACCAAAGGAATTCCGTTCTCCTTTGATCAGGAGTTGGACATTCTGGCGCCATCGTTGATTCGAATTGGTATAAAACGCATGGCCATGATCAAACTAAGAGTAGTTTGTTTAGACCACTTTGAATTGGTAACGAGAACAAGAATGGTTGAACAACATATGAGAAATGACTTGCATCCATGTCTCATGTTCAACAAATGCCCTAAACAGAAAGGATACATCGATATGCTTTCTATGAATGTTATACTTGGTTAAGTAAGAGTTACTTGAACACAAGGACATAGTTGACGATTATAATACGTAATACCTTGTTAGGGGCAGTGAGATGCAGCTAGGCGTCCACCACTGTCTACGTTTAACCGATTAATTGAATAATCGTCCAAGTGGGAGATTGTTGGATATATGATGTTCGATCGTCAATTTAATTCAACGTTACTATCAAGGTACGATCCAAAGAGTTACACTTTGGGCAACGAGCAAATTGATAGTATTTAATTGTTAAATATTATAGTTCACAAAAGATGGTTTTATTAAACGGCAAATAAATATTTAGAGTCGGTGAATGTATTAATTAATTATTTAGAGAAATAATTATTTACGGGAATTAGTGTTTAAAGTGTTAAACATTTAAAGGATTAAATTTTACTGATTATATGTAATTAATAAAATACAAGGTTTAACATTAATTAATAGTTAATTAACTGGGGATTAAAAGTTAATACCCGAGGGGTGCAGACTGCAATTGGGGTGTGCAAAGTCGGTTATGGATCGGTTGTGACCTCTTCCATAACCATAACCGCTTAGTCGGTTATGTCCTCTTCCATAACTATAATCATAACCGCTTAGTCGGTTAACCGCTTTTCGGTTAGCCGTCGGTTTCGGTTAATTAACCACTTTCGTTCTGTAATCACGAATCACACTTTTTTAGTAAAAGACTTGGGATTATGTTAGTAATATTATTATTTTTCTAGTTATAAGTTCATATTTAATGCATTAGTTATCTACAAATTTCTTTGAAAATAAATAGAAAAATTTGTGCATATATATTTTGTGCACCCTTAACCATAACCATAGTGAATGGGGAAAATAATTTGTATTTTGTGCATATATCTTATGCATAGGGTTGAATCGGTTCGGTTCGGTTAACGTTCGGTTATGGGACACCCTCAACCATAATCATAACCGCTTGATCGGTTAATCAAAGAACCTTAACCATAACCGTCGGTTATCGGTTAATTCGGTTCGGAGACGATTCGCTTATCGGTTAATTTCGGTTAACGGTTAAGGTTTGCTCACCCCTAGACTGCAATTAGGGTGGTTATAAATATAACCTTAACCTGAAACCCTAATCACAAGTTAGTAGCCTCCGCCTCAAAACCTGCGCCCCCTCCCCTTGCTCCGGTTTCCGTCCGACGCCAAGCCACCACCGGCTGCCACCGTCCGCTGCCCACCGCCGTGCAACACACCTCCTGCCGCCGCCGCAGGTTTCCTCCGTGCAATCCGTATGACGTTTTGCTGCAGGATTTCTGAACTGTCACTAGCGAGACGCTCATTGAACCAAGGTGTCTTTCGTTTGATTAATCGTCGAAGGTATAACCTGAAACACCCTATGGTTGGATTTAATTTATTGTTTATACGCGTGTAATCGAATCACTGGCGCATGGCGGGATCCCAGTTTAGAACTGTTATTCGTATCAAATGCTTCGGCTATATAAATCTGGTTTATTTATTTAAAAGGTTTAAATATAATTTTGTTTTAAAAGTTAAAACTGCTACGAAGATTCCATACAACATCTTATCTACTCAAATGTGTTATAAATGTTTTGGGTCTACTAGCTACTCTTGCAACTCATTGGGGAGAGCCTCAAGGACTAAGAAACGTTGAATGAAAGTGTTTACACTTCTCGCGTACCACTGATCTCAAGCTGTGGTCGCTCTCTGATGAGTCCATAACAGGATAAAACCAGTGACCCATATCAATAGCAGGACAAAATGCTTGCCCAGATGAGACCTTGGGTCACGCACCACTGATCGGGAACTATGGTCACTTCCCTACTGAGTCCAAAATAGGATGAAACCAGTGACCTATATCAATAGCGGGATAGAATGGCTCGCACAGGGGCCAGGAGGCCTTGAAAGACGCCTTCGTGACATTAGGTTACTATTCAAATACATGATCTAACCTTCTAAATTTTATGTTTATTTATAGAAGTTACCCTATTACTTTGACAAGTCTTTTTAACGATTAATCAGTTAATCATGTATAAAATGGAAAAAAGGTGTTGACAGATCAACCTGACCAATTTGAGTCACATTTAAAATTACAGGCTTCAAACTGAACCCATTTTAACCCGTTAGTAGAATCAATCCGTCGGGTTGCTATTCAATATTATAGTGACTTATACAAAGATTTCGGCACACGCAAATGCAACTTATTTCATGCAAAACAGTGTTGAACCCACATCATTTTGACAGAGGTTACAAAATCATGACCATACCTAATCGTAATGGAATGCAAGTTCAGATTACTGTACAAATGCTTATTCGTTTGATTGAAACACCGATAAACACCAAGACCCTTCAAATCCTATACCTTTATAGCAAATGATTTAATGGTAACCGACAGGTGCTGGAGCCTCCCTCAATTCCTTGCCCTGGAAATGGATATCCTGCAATAATAACAAACCCAAGTTCATGTCAATTAAAGATGAGTCAATTAGGATTATATTCTATTTCTAAGGGTTTAAGTAGAAAACTGTGAGAACCGCATAAATCTTGTAGATGATTATGTAACTGCATAACCGCCACTCTGTCTATGCAGTTAATGCGGAAAAATATCGGTTATCGGTCAAGGACCAATATTTGAGATATCGGTTCTCCCGGTGGGATGTCGGTAATTTTTATATCATGCATAAACTTATATATATATAAGGGACGGTTCCACTAAAAAGTGGTTTTTCCGCTAAGAAATCCTAAAAAGTGGGTCAAACGAACTCCGATTGAGCTCATTCCAACGGCGTTGGAACCGTCTCATCGAACCCTAACCCGGATTCAAAAACCTAAACCCCCTCCACCCGCACCCCCAAAAACCTCCCCCCCCCCCCTCCAACCCCACCCCGAAAAGCCTAAAACCACCCCCTATATATATACATATATAATATTAATAGTCAAATCAAAAGTCAAAACTAAAAAGTGTCAATATTTTATATTCGAAACATGATCTAGCAGGTGTGCGAAGTGCGAACGTGGGTGTATTAGGGAGTTAGGGCATTTACTTTGATGGTTTTGGCTATGGGTTCAAGGTATTAGGCCAACATTTTTAAAGGGGAATGGGCTTTGGGGCAGAAAAATGCTAAAAAAAGGGCCAAGATTAGTAAACCGAGAAACTCGGTGAGACAACCGATATTATGGACTTAAATTATCGGCGATATATCGGTAAATATCGCCGATAATATCAGTACCGATATTTCTTCTGATATTTTGCACCGATATTTTCTCAGAGGACCGATAACCGATATATGGCGATATCGACTGCATAGCACTCTGTCTCCTAATATATCTGCATGCACTATGTGCAACTGTTTATGCGATTCTCGCAGTTCTAACTAGTGGTTTTTTGTTGACAAGACCCAATTTCTAAGATGTAAAATGTGTAAAGGTTGTTGTGACTCACAGAAGCAAAATGGTTGACATCACGATGATGAGCTTCATCGGCTCGAATAACAGTAATGACATGTTTCAAGGTTGAATCTTTTGGCAATCTCCAATAGTCGATAGCAATAGCAGGGGCTGGAATGTTTTCAATCGCACCACTTTCAATGTCCTTGAGGAACTCGGTGTATGAATGTATGGCTTCCTCTTCAAGATACCCAACGATTCTGTGTGCTAGTTTGGGGGATAATATGTATATAACAAAGAAGGCGTTGAAGAAAACCCCCTGGACGGTTAGAACCAGAAGGCGTTCATACCATTTGGGTTTCACAAGCTCCACCATTGTCATCAGGTGCATCCTTTCATTCTCGGCTTCTTCAAGTAATGCTTTGATCCAACCGCCACTTTGCTGGAACTTGCGTAGAGATCTCAGATGCAGTAGCATTCCACCCACCATCCCGGGCACTGCTGCTACAGTTTCAAGCATCATTGCACGGCACCCGTATCGCCTCTGAAGAAACATAAACACCATTTTAGTATGGGTCAGACTTTTTATCCATTTTCTTAAAAAAGTTATTTAATTATTGTTTTAATTAGAATTACCGAAAAATATTATTACACGAATATAAATCTCTGAATATAACGATTTAAAAGGTTATATGGCGACTTTCAACTGTTCACCTATTAAGGCAACATCCAAGATCAATAATGAACCATTCACCCTTTGAATCTGTTCGGTGAATCAGTGTCAATCGAGTGTTGGATCGGTATATAACACATATTAATGAGTTGCGGATACTATATAACACACAAAGAAGTTATATCTCAGCTATATGTGTTTAGACCTACTGTGAAGAACATATAATGGGCATGGCTAATAATGCACAAACCTATAGAGTCGCACACACATAGCAAGTGGACACCAATCATATATTTAAACTATGTTCAACCCAAATATATGTGTGTGTGGTGCCTTTTTTTGTCTTGGGCATGCGTTTTTTTTTTTTTGCGCCTTGTGCCTTGGAGACAAGCGAGTCCTTTATGTGTTGAGTGCGTCTTGCGACTTTGACTACCTAGCCAAAAATAAGATAATAAAAGAAATACACACAATTTAATAATACAAGTCGCTCGCCTTTGTAGTTTTTCCTTCAACCTAGTGTTCTCATACCAAGAATGTTGGATCAGTTCACTTGTTTCACACAAACACACACTTGTTTGAACCTTTAACTTTTACCCATCCATATATTCCTTTAATTATTTATTTTCCAAAGGATACTTCCAAATTTACCATACCCACATCTGCTCAAGATGACTAAATAAACAATAGCATATTATCAGCCTACAGGAGCATATATCAACCTCAACTTTATGTGCCTATAGGTGGGACTTCAGTAAACAGATAAATAACTAATAATAAACATGAGCATAATAGCATAAGGAAGAAAGATACCTGGAAAAAAATATCAGTTGGAATCCTCAGCAGTTTCACTGTCCTGAAAGCAAATTTATCTACAAAGTTCTTTGGTACATGGTGTTTACTGAGATCGATTGACAAGTTCGATTCATAAGTATCCCATGGCTGCAAAGCAAGATAGAGAAAGAAAGATAAACACAATCAGGAGCGCAAAAAAAAAATTCAGAAACGAAACGACTGCAATATCATACATCTAACAATATCTGCCTTCCAAGAGAAATATACATCTAATAATATTCGGAATACCATTCTATTCTCCTGAATCAAAACAATAATTATCTAAAGAAATAAGAAAACCAACAAAGTATCACAATGCTCATATGTGAAATTAAATTGTTGCTACTTGCTACACAAAATTCACACAACTCAACATTAAAAAAGTCACTCAACCTAATTTGACATAACTTGTTTAAAATACTTTTTATTAGACTATTTTAGTGACATGAAAGACCACCCCATCATATTTCTTTTTCGATATAAATTTTACAATGGTCCACATAATACACGCATGTCAATTTTGATATGATATTACAATAAATATTGACAATGAACCCAAACCAAAGGTAGAAAAATCTTATTAACAGCAGCAGCTAATTTATTCAAAATAAAAATAGATGAGACGTCTAGATCCAACGGACAGAAATGAAATTCCAGATGAAATTTGCGATATGTTGATCTATTAGAACCAAAACCAATTCGATCAAATGCCGAGATCTCATAAACCTAAGTGTTCAATCATGCAATTATAAGAACTATAAGCAATGAATCAGTAAAATCAATTTGAAACAAATATCAAAATAAGTAACAGCGATTAATTAATTAGTTACCACTTACCATGAAACAGTTCCAAGGCCAATCAGTACCATCCTCCCTGGTAACCTTAGATCTCGAAATTCCCCAATAACTCGAAACCGCAACCTGATCACCGCCTTCCTTCTTCGCCGTCCCGGCGTCAGCCTGTTTCACCGACGGCGCCTTCGCCGCCGGTTCCGCAGCAGAGCTAATCATCCTCCTCCACTCAAAGTTTCCAAAATCCGGATCCCTAGCCATTACCGCCGGACAAAACGGCCTCAAACTAAATACCGCCGGTGCGGCGAACTCCGGCGACTGTAACATGCTTTCTCCGGCGATATTCCGGCCGCTGTTGATCACACACCTCTTCAAAACCGAATTGGAAAGTAATCGATTCATTTTGTAATTGAAAATTGAAACAAGCTGATTCAGATTTAGATCTTCTACACACTTCTTTGTATCGGTGTATATTGTTAGAAACTGAACAGAGCAGTCAACAAACCGTTTTGTTAATTTGTTATAAGAATTTGATCGGCTTCTTCGCGGTGTACGCTTTCAAATCTGTACCGTCACTCCACGGGAACAAAAATGAAGCACGGAAGTTGTACGGTGCAAGTTAATCGAGGGATGTTATTATTAATTAAGATATTGCTTATTTTGACAAAGATACCCTTGAGTTAAGATGGATTTACCATTTACGAGATATTCTTACTTTGTCCCCAAGTTTCGGGAGATGTTTGACAGGGGAGCAAGGACATGTGCGTGGTACATTGAGGGTACACGTGGTAAGATCCCATCAAACACTCTTCATGACTTTTCAAACTCTCTTGTTACTCGTCAGTCTATAGTGATATCATAATGTAATCGAATTAAATCCTTTAGGTAATGTTTGGTATGTATTATTGTATGTTGGGAATGAAATTGGTTATTGTGTTAGAATAAAAAAAATATGTTTAGTAATCACATAAGAATGAAAAATATCATTACATAAGAATATGATTCCTTCTCTTCTAATTAGGGCTGGCATAACATGTCAGACACGACCTGCTAACACACGACACGATAAGACACGATTACTGATGGTGCTAGACACGAACACGAACACGACACGATAACTAATCGTGTCATTTTTTTTCAAGCACGAACACAAACCAGTTAAGCATAGGGGAGGTGGGGGTTTTGAGATCGGACAGGGCGCTGGTAATGGATCGACGGACGAGGTCGTTTGTGGAGTTGTACGTGAGGGACCTGCTAGCGCAACTCCATTTTCCACATACGCCAGGCCTAAATCATCCACCAGCTGAGCTTTGCTCCGTATTCTTGTTTACCGAATCTTGAATCTCATCAAAAATGGAGGCTCCTAGGTTAATTTGAAGAAATTAGTTTGATTTCTGACAAAGGGGCTGATTAATGGTGGTGATGGGTGCCTTTTCATCGTGACACTGGCGGTGTAGGGAGGAGGCGATGGTGAAGGGCAGATGGTGTGGGTTCTGATGGGGATGATGAAGGGGTGGGGTGGGGTGGGGTGGGGTTGGATTTTAATTATTTTGTAATTACAGAAATAGTCCCTTCAAGTTCAAAATTATAATATTAGTCCTTATCAGTAAAAAGACTAAAATACCCCTTAATTTAACAGAAAAACTAACGGTGTTAGTGTCATGGGTTTAATTGAAACAAAAATGAAACCACAAGGACGCAAAAAGTCTAATTGAAACATTTTGATTCAAAACGATTATTTGACCAAACCACAGGGACGCAAAACGAAATTTACTTTAATTTTAAAGATAAAGATACGGTTTAAAGAATCTGATGTAAGACTCTTTTAAGTTAAATCTTATTTTTTTTCTCTTATAATTTAAAGATATGGTATATATACAATACTGATTTGGATGCTCTTAGTCAATTGTTGCTTATCTAATTACTTCAAACTTTAGAAGCTTAGCATTTTTATAAAGGTGTTACTAAACATTTGCCTTTTCTTAAAAAAAATAATATGAATTTATGTCCATTTTTTAAAGAAATTTGTGGATAACTAATGCATTAGTTATGAATTTATGACTAGAAAAAATAATAATATTACTAACATAATCCCAGATCTTTTACTAAAAAAATGTGATTCGTGATTACGAAACGAAAGTGGTTAATTAACCGAAACTGACCCATAACCGACGGTTAACTGAAAAACTGTTAACCAACCAAGCGGTTATGGTTATAATTATGGAAGAGGACATAAACGACCAAACTGTTATGGTTATGAAAGATGCCAAAACCGACCCATAACCGACTTTGCACACCCCTACCATAATATAAATTTACTAGTTAAAAATATTTTATTTTTCATAAATTATTTTCTTGTCTACCAATGAACACGAAGTAATGACTCATTTATTTCTCATAAGGTAACCAAACATGACAATAAAATGATAATGATCCATTTTTTCCCTTGTACATTCCATTCACTCGTCCATTACATTCCCCCGTTCATTATATTACCTCATACCAAACATACCCTTAGGGTGGAAGGGATGGAATATGGGTTCGTCTTCAGTTTTAATGGGTTCACAGGACATCGTCGCCACCCATTCAGGTAGCAACTACATGTAGTGGCGGGTAGTGTTTTCGGGTTGTGGAAGTAGTGAATGAAGCCGTGATTTGAGTGTAAGAGTTGGGTAATTTAAAAAAAGAAGTCTAGAGTAGTTTAGGGTTTTACCTCTTGTATTTAGGGTAGTTTAGGATAAAAATGACACGACATGTTTTGAAGTGACATGACATGTTTTGATTGGATAATCTTTAAGCTAGTTTAGGGTTCAAGGGTGTGGTTCCACCCTTATAAAAAATATGTTTTTTAATCGGCTAACTCAATCTCCCATTAATTTCACTTCTACATCTACATATTTTGTTCGTCATTAGATTTAAACCTTCAACCATTTTAAATGAACAATTTTTTAGTGCACATTGATATCATTAAACCACGTACCTTTTGGTATAAAAAATATACGTGGTAGGGTTATGAGGAAATCATCTCTTTTTAAAAACCAAATAAAAAAATAGCAACCAGATTAATCATTTGCTTTATTCGATTAATAATATTTTTACAACAAATTGCAACTATCATCGACTTAATTATAGGGATTACGAGTAAAATATGAAAATCAATTATTTGGTTTTCAGTCATTGGGGTTGGTGGTTCAATAGTAAAGGAAAATCATTTAAGAACATCAAGGTTTGAGAAGGTCATGGGTTCAAGTCTCACTCCCATAGGAATAAAGAAATTTGTCTTTTAAAAAAAAATTATTTGGTTTTCAAACTATTACCTAATCTATTAAACACAATGTTTTTAGAACCGGACCGAAAATCGAACCGGTCCACTGGTTGGACCCGATTCAAGAACCGGATAACGTCATAATTAATTTATTGATATATATATATATATATATATATATATATATATATATATATATTTTAATAATAAGTATAAGTAATTTTACATTAGTATTCATGTATATATAAGTTTGATAATAATTTGTATATATTTGTTTGTATGTATATAATTTAATTTAATTTAATTTAATAGTTGATAAATGTATTTAATATATATTTTCATCCAAACAAATTAGACAAAGATCTCTTGGGATGCTCGGTAAACAAACAATTATACAAGTATAAAGTCATGGGTTCGATGGATGGGGATATAATTTTAAACCTGATTAAAAAAAACCCTTTGAATACCTTTTAAACTCTATCATGTTTCATCCCACATCGGTTCTCAATGGAAACTTCAGCCTCAATTTGTATGTATAAATATAATGTGTTTAAGCAAAACCACCCCAAGAATCCAAACCCGACCCAACCAGTTAGCCATTGAACAGGCCGGCTCAAACAACGGCGGCCCATACACCCACAACCGGATCGGTTAAAGCCCCGTGTCCCGGCCGAACCGATCCGACTAGTCTGTCCGGTCCTGGTTCCTAAACATTGATTAAACACCAACTATTATGAATAGTTAAGCAATCTATAGTAGGCAACTGCTGATTTTTTCTTTCCATTTTCATCCATATACTATATATAATTTACGGTTTTCTCATTTAATTATGTATTAATTTTGTTTTTTATATTAACTTCCGCTCGTTAACTTAAAAAAAAGCGGAATGCACGACTGTTATTATTTTTTTTGTGAACGTCACGGTATAATTTTTTATTAAAACAGAATGTATTCAAAATCGAGAATTTTTTTGGTATCGTAGCCCATAGCAAGTGTCGTTACCGTTATGATACCGTGAGTACCCGGACCTATTATGAGCAAACATTATTGCTGGTAATGGTATTATCGAACCAGTGTCGATATTCGCTTTTCTGGTTTTCGACGGCCCGAACCAATAACGACTAAATTCCTGCCACAGGACATTGGAAAAAAAACGACCACACTCCCGCGACGAGACGCGGGTGTTCGTTTATGCAAGCTTATTCAACTCTTTTTTTGTTTTACGTGGATACATCCCGCCGGAAACGCGGGGCCGGGAGCCAACTAGTTCCTATAAAAAAGGAAACTAGTATATTTGTGTTTCATATATTAGTTTTTTTCACAAAATTAAATCATTTCTATAACATCAGTTTTTTCTTTGAATTTTTCAAATGACATAGAACACAATTTTTATGTAATTCGTTAGAAAACAAAGAACATAAACATTCGTGGAACATTTACATATATGTAAATGGTTAACGCACATATATGTAGATGGTTAACTTACATATATGAAAATTTTAAAAAAATTAAAAAAAAAACTAAAACAAAAAAGAAGCGTAAAAAACGAACCAAGTATGTTACATATATGTAATAATATGATTACATATACGTAACACCGTGTTCTTCTTGGTCCTTTGATTACGTGTTCTTCGTCGTCATTCGATTTCATGTTCTTCGTGTTTTTGAAACGAACACAAAAACTCTTTCTTCGTTTTTCTTGATTTATCGAATCTTTCATCTTTAACCTCTTCTTTCGAAAACTCCTCTCTCCTTTGTTGATTACAAAAGCCATCTTATGTTGATTAAAAAGAACAATATAAAAAGCTTTGCTTCACAAAGTCACTACCAAAAGAACTGATCCAATCTTTGATAAGTACTCGATCCTCACCGATCATCACCAAATAGTTGTTCTTCGCCTATATCACCACATATGCTAGAAATTGTTGGTGTTCTTCGCTTCTAATCATCACAGATAAAAACACTTACGTATATGCCTACAATCATTGGTGTTCGTCCCCTCTCGACATCACCGAACCGTAGATGTTAGGAAAAATTCTTCTTCTTGTGATTAGAGAGAGAGATGTGAATAAAATATTTTATTTGAATGTAGTAAAAAATATCCAATTAATCATGCAGAGAATAAAAAAACTTTTAAAAAAAAATAAAAATTACATAATTAACCTTCTAACTAAAAAAAAAATTTTGATTGGTTGAGGAGTGTTTTCTTGGCTAATCTCAAAACATGATCATTTTCTCTTGATCCTTCCTATACACACGCGTGCGCATCAACATATTGTTAATTTGCCATTGATGTATGATCTTAAAGAGTCACACAACATGCAATGATCGAGGGATTGTTGTTCGGAATAAAGCACGACTTGTTGTCCAGGGGTTTTATCAGGAAGAAGGACTGGATTATGATGATGTTTTTGCACCAGTAGCACGGATCGAAGCAATTCGAATCTTTTTGGTATATGCTTCATACATGAAATTCATAGTCTATCAGATGGATGTCAAGACAGCTTTCTTGTACGGGGTGGTCAAAGAAGTGGTTTATGTTAATCAACCACCAGGGTTTGAGGATCCTGCACATCCGTACCAAGTGCATAAGCTAGACAAGGCATTGTATGCTCTACATCAGGCACCACGTGCTTGGTATGAGACACTTTCGACTCATCTGGTTTCAAATGGTTTCACCCATGGCACAATTGATAAGACATTGTTCTTGAAGAAAGTGGGTGAAGATTTGCTGATTGTCCAAGTGTATGTGGATGATATCATATATGGATCGACTAATGAGAAATTACATCAAGAGTTTGAAGATGTGATGAAAAAGAAATTTGAAGTGAGTTTAATGAGTAAAATGCAATTCTTCTTAGGGTTGCAAGTTGAGCAATCTGATTCAGGCATTCTTATTCATCAGGCAAAATTACTCAACTATCTCACTCATACTCGGCCTGATCTTGCTTTTGCGGTTCAATTTCTCAGCCAGTTTATGAGTGATATGCGTGTTCCTCATTGGGATGCGGCATGGCATACTCTTCGTTATGTCAAAGGCACTTGTTCTCAAGGGTTGTTTATTAATGATGATCCTGATATGTCTTTGTCTGCTTATTATGATTCTGATTGGGCGGCTAGCCCTAATACTCGGCGTTCTGTCAGTGGCTACTTCATTTCTCTTGGGGGCAGTCCTATTTCTTGGAAATCCAAGAAGCAAGATATTGTTTCTCTTAGATCTGCTGAGGCTGAATATCGATCTCTCCGTCGTGTCACACAGGAACTTGCTTGGTTGACTCAGTTATTTGTGGAGTTTAGGCTTGACAATCTTACTCCCGTTCCTCTTAAATGTGATAGTCAGGCGGCCATTCATATTGCTAAGAATCCAGTTTTAAGAGTAATTCAAAGAACTAACGAATTGTTGATTGGTTACGTATATGTAATCAACGAAAACACAGGATATGTGTGTTTATATTAAACACTAGGTTAGAATCCCGTGTATTACACGGTCTGAATAAATGTAATGTTATATACGTAGTAATAAAAAAATTATGTTTTTAAAAATCCGTGTATTACACGAGTTTAATAAAATTTCACGTGACAATTATAAATTATGTTAATTTAATTTTTAAAACATTTTTTTAGCTGAGTATTAACTTTTTTTTCTGTAACTGATAAATGTTAGTTCATATTAAACTTTAGAAACCCGATGTATTACACGCGTTAAATAAATGCAATGTTATATATACTTAGTAATAAAGATTTACGTATTACATATTAATGAAAAACGTTTTATAAAAAAAGTTATAGATCTCATTATTATTTAATAGGGGAGAGAAAAAATAATTAAATAGATTTGTATAATTAATAGGAGAGAGACGCGGGAAAAAAACTTAAGAATGAATGAGAGAGTGACATGTGGCAACCTAAAACCTTTATTTATTAGTATATATAGATTTTCATCTGGATTTATGCTTATGACACATGGTTGTATCTCTAAAAAATTGATGTCTAAAACCAAACTAAATAGAGTATTTAGATTATTAAAGTAAATAATTACACTCATGGTCACATTTCATAATTTGAGAATTAAATCACAACATTATAATCATTTTTGTCAAAAATGGTAATCTGGACAAACCCAAACCAAAGAATTTTATACCCAGAAAATATAATATTCAACTTAAATACAAAGATACAAATGAAACATTAACATACCTAATATAAATACAAATTCATCAAAATAACGAACTAATACTAGTAGACACTCAAGAATCTGCTATCAAACTCTCAGATATACAGATGAGTTTCAACAACAAGATTGAAACCCTAATTCGGAGGAGATGAAAGAATCGCATCTGGAAAAACTATCTGATGAGAGAGAGAGCGAGCGCAATATGATCGAATAATAATCATCAGCCTTCAACACATGAGCTGCTTTTCTATATAACCGGGCCAGACCCGGACTGCCCAACGGGTGCCCATAACCTTTAGTCCAAGCCCAACTCCATAGCTTAGCAATCTTTAATTAATAAGTCCATATCAGCTCCAACCCATCAAAGCCCAGCTCATAATCATATAAGGAAAAACATATTAAAAAATATCACAATTCGAAATAAATGGAATTGATATTTTCAACAATTCTGTCACGTTCTGCCAATGATAACATCTTATTTGGTTTTCGTTTTTGTTGTTTACTTTTGTTTCATGTATTTAGCGCCCCTTTGATGTGGGGCTAAAAAGGTAGACTATGTAAAATGACATTTACGATTGAAATATTTGTCTTGAATTTGATCTGACGGATGTTAGTGAGTTGATAAGTAACATTAATACAAAAACAAGACGCTTAATGTGATGTGACATGCCGTCTTAATGTATAACGCCTTGTTTAGGTGAGTGCAAACCTTTACTTCTCATGTTAGATTTGATTGCTAAAATAAAATAAAAAACGGTTTCTAAATAAATAATAGGGTTTTATTTGGACTACCTAAAAGTAAGCCGGTCTAATAAATAACGATAACTCAATTTCTAGGTAAACAACATAAAACCATAATGATTCTCTTTGTTTATCGATTGTGGAACAACCCTCGAGTCTCAATCTGTCGATTGTGGAACAACCCTCGATTCTCTTTGTTTGGCGATTCTCTGGTTTGCTGATTTCAGTTTTCAAGTTCTGTTCAACACTTAAAGAGTTCAAGATATATATGGCTATTGACTAATTTCAAAGATTCTAACTTCAAGAGTTCAAGTTACGTACTTACGTTGAAGTTTTGATTCAAGCCTTGAAGACTCAAGAGTTCAAGTTAATGTTTAATGTTTATGTGAATTTGTTCCAACTTTCAATTTCTAGGTAAATTAGATGATTTGAGACTTGATTAATTAGATAAACTGAGACTTTGTGAGACTTGAGTAATTAGGTAAATTGAAACTTTATGAGACTTGAGTAATTTTCATATCAAATAGAAATCGAAAGCACGAATCAAATTGTTCAAAAAAGGGAAAAAAAATAACAATAAAAATTGAATAAACACCTCGGATTTTTACTTCACTTTGGGCCCAAAATGATTGAGTCACCCTCTATGACAGTAAGATTACCATGTTGTTGCTTATCCAGGTTAGAACTTAGAAGTGTATAAATCATTAGGTAATGTAAGAAGTCTGGGGATAGAATCTTACACTCGTAAATTAATTAATAAAACAACAAGCCGATAATAGAACTTTTATTAAAAAAAGTATATATAGGATAAATTCAGTTTAGTTATTGACAAAGTGGGTGGTTGTAATATCCGTACTTTTCACATCATCGTTTATTTACATTTTGTACCCTTGTACTTTCATTTTTGAATCCATTGTAACCCGAGACTTATGATCAATGAATTTATTGAATTTATTCAATTACATGTTTACAACATACATTACATTTATACATATGCAAGACAACATCATACGTGCAATATTACAAAATTATATATTACAAACACGCGTTTCACTTTTTTACACATTTATATTTTCGTTTCACGTCCATACACGCTCGGTTTATTATTATTATTATTAGTAGTATTATTATCATTATTATCATTAGTACTATTATTATTATTATTTCACTTTTTTTCTTTTTAAAAAAGAATCACCTCCCTTTCAACCACCAACTCCCAACTAACTCATTTAATACCCCAAACCCTAATCCACACTTATAAATACCCACTCCCTTTCACTCATCCACCCTTACACCCTCCAAATTCTCTCACAAATCTCTCCAAGTGCTCCATTTCTTCCAAGATTTTTGGCAGAATTTTATTCTTCAAGTTTCTTCCTTTTTTTTTTCTTAACAATTCTTCCTTCACCCTCTTGGATAAACCTCTAGGATCTTATCATTTGTTTACCTTAGTAAACATCTAAGATAAGTCACCATTTGAGGTCCAAGTTGTGGTCTTTCAACTAACATTTCTTCTTCATGTTCTTGTTTAGATATTTTACATCTAGTTGTGGTAAAACCAAACCAAGCTTCCATCAAAATTCTATGACGGAAGCCTTGTGCTAAGGTATTTGGATGAAGTAGATGAACATAGGTTCATCTACCATAAGACATCCAATAGCCACAAGGTGTTCAAATACTATACATAAATATTATAAATAAATCTAACAATGTTTGTGGATTTCCCAACCTTTCTCTTGGCCACTTCAAGTGGTATATTACTAACTATACTAACTTTTGACCATCCGAATTCCTAACTAAGTTAGGGGTTTGTGTTTCGGTCCGCCGTCGGCGATGCATGACCAACTTGATACTATTATACATATATATTATTTATTATTTCTTCTCCACCGAACTTATGCCTACGTTACCTTTTAGGTTAACCGGCATTCCCGACTCTTCACCTTCCCGTTCATCCTTTCGTTACCACGCCAAACCGTGAGTTTCATACTTGCCCCTTTTACATTTTTGCACTTTGGGACTTGAAAACATGTACATATTCAAAACACATACACTACAAGATTCACACTTTATTCAAACACAATTCATTAACATGCTCATGTGACAACAACTTGACTACATGCTTAAATACAACTTGTTAATACAATAGTTCATTAATTCTTACAAAACCGCACTTAACAAGTGTAGCGTTATAGGATTGACACCTGTCGGCTTTTCGTTACCTTTATGGAGCCCCCGATCTTGTTATGTTATTTATTCGACTAGTATTCTTTGGATGCTAGGTATGCTATGTCAACAATAGGTTTGAACTATATCATTACAAATTGTATGAACATTAGTAAAGTATGTCTATGCATGTAAATTGTTGCTTTAAACATGATTATTATATGTATGAAACTTGTATGAACTCACCAACTTTATTGTTGATCAAATATTATTTTACATGTTTTCAGGAGATGTTTGATGCTACCATGGAAATGGAATCTAGGGACTTTGCCTTAGATATCAAATTTAAATATTTTTGTCTTTTGTTTATCAATGTATTTCCTTTAATTGAAACAATTGTATTTGAAATTCTTAGTTTAATGAAATCGGTTAAATTTATATTTCAACAATAGTGCCACGATGCCTTTGAACAATCCTACACGTCACGTTCGGTGATTCCGCCGCCGAATAGGTTGTGACAGTGGTAGTAGTTGGAAATGGCGGCGTCCAATCCGGACAGGTAGAGAATAGTCGGATCTGGATCTATTGTTGAAGGACTTGGATCGGGTTCTTTTGGACCAGGGTGAAGACCATTGGGTGTGGTCGTTGGACGGGTCGGATGAATTCTCCGTGAAAGGGGTTAGAAAAGTAGTGGAGGATTTTCTTCTTCCGACGTGATCACAACATACGAGATGGAATAAATTTCTTCCAAATAAGGTGAATCTATGAGCGTGGAGAATTTGGATAGATAGGCTTCCTACTCGGGTAAAACTGGATCTAAAAGGTATAGATGTCCCTTCCTTATTATGTCCGATTTGTGATAATGTCTTGGAAACCGTAGATCATTTGTTCAGAGAATGTTATCTGGCAAAGTCTCTTTGGGCAAAGGCGGCGGCTTGGTTGGAGATTAATTGGCCGATGAATACTAATCTGGGGGCTTTGATTGAGTGGCTTGAGAAAGTTCGGCTTCGAAAATCATCTAAACAGATTATTGTAGTGGTCATTTTTGTTACTTGGTGGGCGACTTGGAAGATTTTGTTTTCGGTGGGAGTTCTTATAGTATTGGGTTATGTTTTGATGATATTTTGCATCTTTCGTTTCTTTGGTACGGTCATAGAAACCGTAATTATAAGTTGTCTTGGACAGAGTGGCTTAAAAGTCCGCTCTTATGTTTGTAAGTTTTTTGTGCTAGCTTCTTGCTAGTGTTTAATAATATGCCGTTAATAAAAAAAACATATATAGGATAAAAATTAAAGAGTATATTGATAATAATCCTAAGCAAACCCGTGATGAATAAGGTTAAGAATGCCAACAAACATTCCACACACTCACGGGATCACACTATTAACAATCTGCTAAGATATGCCTATTACCCTAATTTCCAAAATTATACGTCTTTTTTTCCTTTTTGTTTTATAAAAATCGTTGAATACAAACCCTATTTATGATTAAGACGTGCATAATTCAAGTGATTGTGACAAAAAAAAATTATGATAAATAAGAACTATTAAATATTTAGAAACTTACTCAACTAAGGACGTTTGTTGAATCGGTTTTGGATTTTCCGGGTCATTCGAATTTTGTTTTATTTTATTTTTTGAAAATGAATAAGAATTCAAAAAACCCATTTGAATTTCCTGTTTGTCGGAAGGCTTGCTTGGATTCTTTTGGGGAGCATGCTGTCCATTGCAGAGAATTACCGGGCTTCAAATACCGACATGACCTAGTTCGAGATGTGCTTTTTGATGTCCTTAAGCGGGCAGGGATCTCGGCTAAAAAGGAAGCCCCGGTGAACTTCTTGACCGACCCATTAGATGGGAGATCAACCCTTCGGCCCGCTGACATTCTTGTTTTTGGATGGGAAGGAGGGAAACACGTATGTGTTGATTTGACAGGTGTGTCCCTCCTAGTTGGGATAAGGGACCATGAGTTTAAGGCGGGTCAGGCGATAAACAAGGCAGAGGCGGGTAAAGTAGCTAAGCACGAAAAAGCTTGCATCGTGAATCAGCACGTGTTCGTACCGTTTGCCTTTGACACCTTTGACGCTCTCGCCCCTGATGCGGTGCGATTCCTTAAGCGGGTTCAGCGGGTGGTCAGCAGTAACACCGCATATATTTATGGGGGAACTTTGTGTTTAGTAGAGTAGGATTTGCTATTCAGAAGGGGGTAGCGGCACAGCTTGTTGCCCGTTTACCTGCCATTAGTTTGTAATTGTGACGGTCATCTCGATATATAATGGTTTATATTTGAATTCGAAGATATAAATTCGTTTCAAATCCGGGTTAATTCGATTAAACCAAATTACGAGGAAAAAATTAATTAATCAATTAAAATAAATAATATATATTATAAATAAAAAATATATGTTCTTTTTTCTAGAAAAAATAATATATGTATTTATGTAATATTGAATTAGGATATTCAGGTCGAATATATTCGAAAATCACTAATCAAATGTGATTCGAAATCAAAGTAGAAATTCAGTTTGGACACGAATTTGTGTTTTTTTTAGTCCAATTCAAATAATAAAGAGATCTTACTTTTAACATTTGAATCATATATATCATAACGCATTGTTGAGATCTCTTATGTTTATTTTATTTCATGAATCGCGATCATACACTATTTTTTTTTTCATAATCAAGATTAAAAATTGATTCGCTTAGCACTTAATTATTTAAAAATTATCATTTACTTTTACTTGAATAAAAGTGCGACACGTAGAAGTTGTAACGATAAATTATTTCAAGTTTTTAGCAAATTAGATCTTTGAATTTTTACTTTTTATAGCCAAAGTTATTTAAAACCAAAACATGTAGGTAACTTTTACAGTATAAGAAATGATTTTGATTGATAAATTCGGAATAACAGTTTTTTTGAACATCAATTTTTTTACTGCTAAATACCATCTATTCTTTAGTTACAAAATTTGAATTCACACCATTTTTATAAAGAATAATCACCAATACCAGTAGAACAACGATCAATAGGCAAATATAGAATAACAAAATCACCCAATCTTTGATTGAATATTTTCAGATTATTTGATTTGGATTCTTTTACATCCACACATCCTTATCTATCTTTATAAATAATTCGAGATACATATTACAAAAATAGTAAAAGTTTGATAGGACCATTTTGTCCTCCTTGCAAGCATATATTACCTTTTTTTTCTCTATATAATAAACCAACAGGCTTATAAGTTATAACAAAAAGAACATACCAATACACAAAGAGTTAAAGAGTATAACTGTATAAGTGAGAATCTTCTAAGAAACCTTATGGAGTCCTACACGAAGTTAGCCATCGTCACTATTGTTCTAGTCGCAACCCTCGTGACTGAACCCATGGCTACAAGTGACTTCCTCATATGTGGGGTGACCTTTGATGGTCTAAAGACATGCCAGCCCGCAGTGGCAAAAGATGTGGATCCTCTTCCACCACCGACACCAGAGTGTTGTGCCGCTTTAACTAATGCCAATATGCCGTGTTTCTGCAAGTTAAAGGACTCGAGCTTTTTGGGTCTTTATAATATTGACCCCGAACATGCCATGGAGCTACCAGGAAAATGCAAGCTACCGCAAGCCAGTTTCCATTGCTAGATCAAATTTCTTGTCCTTTTGTTGTCTTTATATTTGATGTCATTGTGGATAACAGTGTTGTTTGTGTCTTGTTTATTGTTAGCATGGTCGTGTTGTAGGCGGTGACACGGTTGGGTGGTGGTGGTGTATCATTGTGATCTTGTTTGATGGAGCTAAATATTAAAAAGATTTATGTTCATATATATGTTTTTGTTTTGGCATCAAAAACACACTTTAAGAAGAAATTACAAGAATGTTAGAAGATTCATATTTTATAGTGGCAATGTAACAAAATTCTATACATTTCTAGGACATATGCTCATACTTAGAGCTTTTCCAAGGAGAAGCTAAAAAACGCAGTCAAGTCGACACCAGCCTATGACAGGGTTAGAATCGAAAGAACAGAAAATACTATAAAATAAAGTAGGAAGGAAATTGAATTTTTTTTCCATAAATGGGCCATGGGGGAATGGTGGTTTAAACTAGTTTATTTAGGGGGTTGACGCTAATTCAATTGGCAACATATTTCATTTTTATAGGCGACATAATCCACTAATCATCCAAGTTAACCCAGACTTCAAGGCCATGTCATCACCTCCAAAAGCTACCGCCAATTCATTTGGCGACACTTTCCTTCCCCGATCAATTGGCAAGAGCTTTTAAAAGAATTGTGTTATCGCCAATTCAATTGAATGTTTTTAAAAGTAGGCGGTATAGGTTTTTTCAGGAATCTTTGCAGTGAATCAAATCAGGACTATGAATATGAAATTATGTGTTTATGAAAGAATTGTGTTGTAACTTTTTGTTACAACTGATAAGCTTTTTATAAACTTAAAAACTATTATTACCGGACAGTAAAACTCGATGTTCTGAATTAACAATTTAATTCCCATGTTTTGATTCATTCTTGTTGAATGATTGCCTGCAAAACCTATTCACCTGCTCATGTAGACTTCCTGAAAAGTCTATTGATACCACACAAAGTATATGATAATATAGAAATATAAACTGTTTGGAAAAAAAAAGATAAAGTGTCGGAGGAGAAATAAGGTTTTTTAAATTATGAGTGAAAATCTTATGTGACAGTTGATTTGACACTTTTGTTGGTTTTCGCACTTAAAGCACATTCAAACGTCCACGTAAGGGCGTCAACAAATAGTACAAACACCTTTCAACAAATCCAAAAGTAAATATAGTAGAATTAAAATCAATATCCTATAATACCTCATGAAGAAAGAAAATCAGAGGTTATTTCTAAACTGTAAAAGTAGACAATTCGCTACCGGTATAAGCGAATGTAAGCCAATTTCGTCAGTGGGTGCAAAGAATTCACCAAACTCGTTGGCTTGCCAAACGAATTCAACAAAGATTAATTATCTTATTTTTCTTTTACTTTTTAATATTTCATTTAATATGTAATTTAATTTTTCCTTAATATTTTATAATATTTAATTAAAAAAAATCTAAATGCACATGTTTTGTTTATTTATTTCTTTACTAAGTTAGAAACAAGTGTATTACACGGATTAAATAATAAAAACGGTATAATTCATAAATTTTTAAATATTTCTTGTGATTGAAGTTATGTATTAAATATCAAAGATAAAACTGAAATTTGCTAAAGTGATTGCTTGAAAATAGATTTTGATTTACTAACCATTACGTAGATTGTATAGTTAAAATTTTAACCCTAATTAGAACCGACCATTATATAAAAATAAATAAATTTTATCTCGAATAAAATTAGTTAAAAAAAAACAGTTGCACAATATTTCTACAAAAGCTATTAGGAATACCATAAAATTTTAGGGTATATTGATAAAGTGTTTAATTTATTTTTTTTTAAACATCAAGTTGGATCACTGACAGACCCTGGTCTACCCGATCATCTCCACCACCCTTAGGAGGAAACTCACAATATGTTAGAAAACCCTCTGACCCAACCTTGAACCCTTTTTTTGTCAGTGGAACTTGAACCCAAAAACTCTCTATTTTAATGAAGTTTTGGATACCTCACCTCAACCACCTGGGCTGAAAATCATTTTTAAATTTATCTCTAATCTATACTATATAATAAATAAAGGTTTCTCAATGCCACGTGTCGTCTTCATATTCATTTTTATAATTTTTTTCCCGCCTCTCTCTTATTAAATACACATCCATCTTTGCAATAATAATATATTTTTAAACAAATTATTAATTATATTAATAAAACACATTTATTTTAAATTATCTCATATTATAAGAAACATTGAAATCTAATTACCTAACTTATGTTTTCATTCAAAGAGTAAATGAAAGTCAAATTACTTTGAATAGTAAATAATTTATTTTCAAAACTTAATTATAGATTAACTTTTACATATTTTTGGATTTTGTTTTCTATTGTTAGTATAAGTAATTACATTTTTTCACCCATAAGATATATATAAAGATTTAAAAATTTTATGTATTAATATTTTTTCACCATGTGTAGTACACAGGTTCTAAGCTAGTATATAATACAATAATTATTGTCTCAATTCTAGAACATATAAATATACTAAATTACAATTTTTGTTATTTATGTTTGTCAAAATTATAAACTGGGTTCTTTAAAAATTTGACTTTCACTTGTTGTCCTTTATATGAAAAGTGGTTTCGTTTCTTGTTCATTAGACTAACGAAGGTTAAGTTTTCCAGTTAAATACTCACATGTGCTGTGCACATGAGCGCATTTTAATATTTTTAGTACTAACTTAACCTAAAGTTATTGACTTATAAAGCTTTCATCTTCTCTTCCTTAACCAAACCCTACAAACAACAAACCCCCATCTCCTTCTTCCCAGCAACCTCCGTCATTTTCTCATGGCCGCCGGCCACCGCAACCTATCCCCCTTCCGGTGACCTCCATCGCCGCACTCCCTTTGTCCCCCATCACCGCTTTCAATCGAATCCCCCACATGCGTTAATACTCCTTCCCCAATTTCCTCACTAACATATATGCTTCTGTTTCAATATTCATAATTCTTAAACTCAACCTTCAATGGATAGAAAAGAAAGAGGAATAACCTCTCAGATCCGTTCCGGTTCCCGTCACCGACGAGCATCATCTGCTCATCGGTAATCGAAGTTTTACTGCTGCAAAGCTAAGAAGCCCATCGTCGTCTTTAAAGCTAAGAAGCCTGTCATGACCCTTAATTTCGTAGCACTCCAGGACATCAATTTCTTGAGCTTTATTGCTGCAAAAATCATCTGCACACAAAAACAATCCAAAAATTCAATAAAGTTGTATATGTGAGTTTCTTATATGATTTAAGGATGTTTAGGATTCTTGGAGGGTGTCGGAGATGTCTGACAACATTTAAAGGAAGAACAGTTAATGAAATAAGGGTAAATTAAGGATGCTTGATTGTGGTGGTACCGAACTCGAACTGTTATTTCCATTGTTTATTTTCTTCAAATTTGGGGGTTTTTATTCAAGCACACCTTGGTTTAACTGAAAATTTGGCTTCTGTCTATGTGGTTCAGATGGTGGTGGGGGGGGGGTGAGGTGGGAGGATGCGGTGGTGCCGGCAGTGGTTGTGGTGATACCCAAGCCGGAGCTGGGCTAGGTCAGGGAAGACGACGAGGGGAAAAAGGTGGGTTGGGTTTATATTTTTAAATTTTTTTATAAAAGGGTGGGACCTATATATAATCAGATTTTTAAAAGATTTTTCTTTTAATAATGGAGGGTATCATGTTATTTTAAAATTTTTAAAGGTTAAAAGACTAAAATACCCTTATGTGTAGTACACATAAGGTGAGTTAACTGAAATACTTAACATCTGTTAGTGTAAATGACAAGAAAGGAGACCACTTTTTATATAAAAGAAAACAAGTGAAAGTCAAATTTTTAAAGGATGACAAAAATTGTAATTTAGTCTAAAATATAATTTGTTAATTATACTTTTTAGAAAAAAAGTGTGTATGAAACCTAAAAAGTGGTTCACATTAAAAAATAATGAAAGAAGAGAAAAAAAAAATCATGTTATTGTTATATTGCTTGGTTTAAACGATAGACATATTTATGTTATCTAGTTTTTCCGTAAGTATAAAAATGCTCGTGAGCGATGTGTTTGGCTAAACATTCTTCCTTTGCTTCCGATTTTTTTATTTGATCAGGCTCATAAATGATATAAATCCTAAAAAGTGTGAGAAACCACAAATACACGACATGTATACCATAAGAACGAAAGGTAAATGCGTCCGTCTAACAAAGTAAAATGCTTCCAACGATGCATATAAGTGGCACATCGGTGTATGGATTAGACACGTCATGTACCGGGGCCGTGCTTGAGTAAAGGTTTGGACACACCATTCTATATATACTTAATTTGCAATGTCGGTGGAGTTATCCATCGACAAAACCTCCCTTCAAGTTTGTAACTTGACAAAACTCGCCCCTCCACATTCTAAAGTTTAACTTTGACCCCCTCAAATTTTACAAGCTTCAAGTTTACCCCCTATAGCATATATAATCAGTTTTTTGCTCAATAACTTTCGTATTTGTTTGTTTATTTTCTTTGGTGGCGTCTTGGTGTAAATTTTGTTAAAAACAAAGTCGTATTCAAAATAGAGTATTTTTTAGGTACACATATCGACTGACAATCATGAAGAATGAGACCGACACCGACTGAAAAATTTCGGTACCGTCATCTAACTGTCTTTTATATGTGTTTCGACCTTCACAACCGAGTCACTGTAACTTCGTGTTTTTCTTTTTATGTATTTAATTACGTCTTTTTTGCTTAAGCACGTTAATGTCACCACCTCAACTATTTAACGTCCACCTCCCGTCGCGGAGTAAAATTTATTAAACCACGCGGTTCCCGCCGCGGAGCGCGGGGTATAATTTCTAGTTCTATTTAAAATGCATATATACCCTTTTAAAGAAAGTCAATTTTAAATTTAAATTAAAGAGAACAATGTTCATCGTGCAAATGGGTTAATCTCACCGTTTGTTACACAATGTATTACTCATTTTGAAAAAAATATCGTTTTCCTTAAAAAAGAAAAAAGCAACAATACTATAATTACTTTAACGACAATACAATAATCATTTAATGGTATAACTTTTTAAAAAGATAATCAAATATATCAAAACTATTTGAGTTTAAAAAAGTTAATGGAAACATAATATAATAAAGAAAAAAATTCAACAGAAGAACGATTTGCTCTTTTACCCATCCCATCCAATAATAACTTCTAATTAATTACGAAATTACTACTACACAAATTCTAATCTTTCTTACATTTTTTAGAAAAAAATATATATTATGCCACCCTGTATGTTGTGTGTTCTGACACACACACACACACATAAAATGACATTTATTTCAGAACCAAGAATTTGTTAAGAGTTGTAAGAACCGTGTAATGCACTTATACGTAGTGCTTTAAATGTGATACATAATATGATTATGTAACTGCCCAACTTTCTTTGTCCCACGTTTTTGTTTATCTTTTATGCATTATGTACACGCACATTATGCGACTCTCACAGTTCTCAACGTATTCCCAGTCTTAAAATGAACATGCCCTTAGGGGTATACAGGAGAGTTTTTTATGAAACTATAAATATTACGAGTGTATTCATCTAAGATTCTAACATAACAAGCGAAATATAACATTGTTATAATATACTTGAATTCATATATACATATTTTCATAAATTTATGTGTATTTATATATTACATACACTACACGTGTAGATTCAATATAATTTTATGATCCATGTATCAAGTTTTTATGATGAAGAGATAGAGGAGAGAAAGTATGGAAATTCATCGACTAAAAGCATAAATCATTTAATCTTTTATAATTATACTAGGTTAGAATTCAGGCTTGGTCCTGAGAATTTTTAAAACGTTTTGGGCCAGGGACTTGTAAAAAAAAATCCGGGCCTCTATATATTGAATTTTTTTGTTTACAATATATATATTGAATTTAAAAAAAAAACACATATATATATAAATTTAACTTTGGGTCTCGGGGGTTATCGAGCCTGTAGCCGTAACCCACTTTGTCCCCCCTTGGGGGCCGGCCCTGTTAGAATCATGTGTATTACACGAGTTGAATAAATGTAACGCTACATACTTAGTATAAAAAAAATATGTATTTAAAAATTTGTGTATTACACGAGATGGATAAAATATAATATAATCTGTTAACACATACACTCGTCAAAATATGTGATAGTTATAAATTATGTTAAGTTAATTTTTAAAACATTTTTTTTTTCAACTAGATATTAATTTTTTTTATAATTGATAAATGTTAATTAATATTAAATTCATTTGGTTAATGATGTAATAACTATCCATAATTAAATAATAAGTATTAATAATAAGATTTATATTAAATATTTAAAAATATATTCTTTTAATATCATTATTTAATAGCAGAAAGATGCGAGAAAAAAATGTTGATCGTGTATCAGAAAGTGACACGTGTCTTCTACTTTAGTTGTTTATTAGGTAGTTAGATTAGATTAGATCATATTAGATTAGATTAGATTAGATATAATTATATATTTTATTTAATTTTTAATAATAAATAACTAATTATTTAAAGAAATTTTACCTATATACGTGTGGGTTAGGGTAGAGGTGCACAAAAAAACCGGTTTTTTTTTAACCCGGTCTAAACCGGCAAACCGGTTTGGGATAAACCGGTTTGGAGCAAACCGGTTCGGGTTAGCCTCAAACCGCCGGTTTGAAACCGGTTTGAAGCTTTCTGGGTGTAATCGGGTATGGGACCGGTTTGTGTGAACCGGTTCGATAAACCGGTTTTTCGCTGAAAAAAAGTAGCTGTTATTCAACGGCTATATGGCCGTTGGGGTCGATTTTAGCCGTTTTTTTGGCCTTTTTTCACCTCTAATTTACTATAAATAGGTGGGGGTGTTTAGGTTTGATCACACCTCTTTCTACACTCTCTAATCTCTAAAACCGCTCTTTAAACGCTTAAAAACGCTCTCTAAACTCTCTCTAAACTCTAAAAAAAAGCATGGCAAGTTTTGGTGTTGGTGGTTCCTCAAACGAAGTTACTGTTGTGGAAATTCGAGCAACAACGAGAAATCCGGCAATTTGGTGCAATTACGATCTATGTTTGTTGTCAAACGGGAAGGAACGTGCTCGGTGCAAGATGTGTGATGCGTTTTTGGGGAAAGATTCAAACACTAGTTTGAAAACGCATATGGAAAAATCTTGTCCGTCCTTAAAGGGAATTCCAAGTGAAGGTCAAGCCTCGATGACAAGCGAAGGAGGAATTTGAAACTTTGATCCAAATATTGTTCGAGATCGAATGGCGAGGTTAGTGATTCAAGAAGGATTGCCGTTCAACCACTTTGACAATCCGCGCTTGACAAGGATGATTCAAGAGACACTCCAACCACGTTATCATCAAGTAAGTCGCACAACCCTTAGACGAGATTATATAAAAATGTGGAAAAAAGCAAAAAAAGAATTAATTTTAGGTTTTGAAAATTTGGAAACCGGTGTAAACTTAACCACCGATGTTTGGTCGACTCCACATGGTATTCCCGATTCGTACCTTTGCGTTACCGCGCATTAGGTTGATCCCAATACGTGGCAAATGATGAAGCGTACAATCGCGTTTGACTTGTTTAAATATCCACACACCGGCGAAAATTTATTTTATATATTGGATGGTGTTATAACCGAATTTAAATTACAAAATAAACTTTTTTAATGTCTTTTGATAATGCATCTAATAATACAAATGCGGTTCAAAAACTAAAAATTAAATATAAACCGGTTTGCAACGACGTTTTTTTCCATAGTCGATGTGTCGCACACATCATTAACTTGGCGGTGCAAGCCGGGCTTGCAATTGAAGAGGTTTCAAACTTAACATATACTTTTCGATTAATGCTTAAAGATATTTTTAGTAACAAAAAAAGATACCATGATTATATTAGATTTTGTCGTGAAACGAATAATCTTTGCTTAGGTCCGAATTAGGACGTCGAGACAAGATGGAACTCGACTTATACTATGTTTTATAGCGCTTTACGACAAAGAGAAACTTTAGAACTATTTCATGAAATGCTTGCCTCAAAACCTCGTCGTAAAATTCTAAAGTTTCCTTCTACGAGTTGGGACATTTTAAAAGACGTAACCGAATTGCTTGAAGTTTTCAAAACCGCCACCACTTTTTTGTCCGGTATTTATTATCCCACAAGTTCATTAACTCTAAAACAAATATATTTAATGGCTAAAAAGTTGTATGAACTTGAAAATAAAAGCCCTCTTTTTACAAAAATGATAGAACCGATGAAAGAAAAATTAGTGAAATATTTTAAAGAAATGTCTCCCGTTATAACTTGTGCCGCCGCGTTAAACCCTACAATAAATGTTTACGGGGTTGAAACTTTGATTGATAGAATTACTTACGCTTTGAATTTGGATAGTGAAGACATCCATTTTGCACAAGTCACAAAAACATATTTTAACAAATGTTTACAAGATTTATTTGATGTTAATTTACATAAATATGGTACAACTCCGACTCCACATGATACAATGGGTGCATCATCAAGTGGTAACTCGAGAGATGTTAATTTGAATTTATATAATGAAATGTTAAATGAATTTAGTAAACGGGCTCGATGTACCACCTCGAGTAGCGAACTCGGAAGGTATATTGGCACAAACTTTTTAGCGTTTATGCCTCCTACCGTTTTTGAGGAGTTTGATATTTTGGCTTGGTGGAAAAAAAACGAAGCTTCGTTTCCGATTCTTTCCGCCATGGCCCGTGATGTACTAACCGTCCAAGCTTCCACGATAGCTTCGGAATCTGCGTTTTCTTTTAGTGGCAGGGTCTTATCGATACGAAGTACTAGACTCACCCCCTAGCGGAAATGTGCATTTGCTTGAAGGACCATTTGGATGCGATGGATATGATACAAGACCAAACTTCTCTCGAAGACGAAATTCAAGCCGAAGAAATCATACACAACAACGAGGTTGATCTTGGAAAATCCGAACCAGTCACCGATGAAGAACTAGCCGAAGATGCAAGGCTACGAAGCTCCAGTTCCGAAGACAACGCACAAGAATAATCAATCAATATTCCAAAAAATAAAAATATATATTGTCATTTGTAATGTTTTACAATTTTATAGTTTTATCTTGTCATGTTTTTTAATTTCCGAACTTTCTAAATATTAATAAACGTTGAACTTTATGTTTTATATTTGTTATATTTTTTTTGATTTTATATTAAAAATATAAAATTTATTTGAATTTTTTTTTTATAAAAACCAGTTTAAACCGGTTTTTTTGGGCAAACCGGTTTGTAACCAACCCTAACCGGTTTGACCAGTTAGACATTTTCCACCTCCGAAACCGGTTTAACCCGAACTGGTTTAGGGCCAAACCGGTTTTGACTTTTCGTTGACCAAACCGGTTCGGTTCGGTTCGGTTTGAACCGGTTTGGGTTAAAAAACCGATTTGTGCACCACTAGGTTAGGGTATTTGGGGGTAAAAAAATACTTTAAAACACTAAAACCATGCTGTTTTTATTTGGACTGGACCACTACTAATGGGCTTTATAATGAAACCGAAAAACTGGGCTTCTTTCTTCATCAGTTAAAAGAAACCCTTCTAGGGTTTCTGTTCCTATATAAACACACACACTGACACGCATTCGGTCGTCTATCATCGTCCCCAGATCTCAACAACCTTGGTAAGTTCTTTGTATGTTTATTTCTTGTTTTGATACGTCTGTTAATTTTGAATGTGTAACTTTAAATAAATAAATTAGTAAGTATAGTAACCACATACCCTTTTTTTTTTTTAATTTGTTAAGAGCATTTGAATAAGTAATATCATCTAACATGTTATCAATAGTTGAATGTCATTTTAAAACCTAGACCTCGCAATCTTGACAAGAATGGGAAATAGGTTGGTTTGAGAAAATAATTTTAGAATGGGTTTGAATAGGTAACAACTGGTTAAGGACTTAAAACATCTTGGGTCAAGACGAGTCGCTTAAAATCTTTGTAACTTTAGGATGGGTTCGAACAGGTAACAACTGGTTAATGACTTGTTTGGCTAGAAAATCATATGAGATTACCATTTACACCACCATCCACCGTCTCTTGCACCGCCACGACGGCAACGCCATCGACCGTCGTTGCCCCAAAACCACTACCAACTGTGTTAAAGAATATAGTAGATTTTGATGTTTTTATTTTTCTAAGACAATTTATTTCAACCGAGTCACTTTTTCGTTACAACTCATTTTAATTTGAAGCAAATTGATACTTTTTAAAAACCATTTGTTTTGACCTGAATTGATTTTGGTCATAACCTGCTTTGACTCGAACCTATCCTGATCCAAACGGCCAAACCCGTTCTGACCTGTTACACAACCCGATTCAAACCGCCTATTTTGTCAGGCTTGCAAAAACTTCTTCTAATACTTGAAATATCATTTCATAAACTCTTAGGAGCTTACTTCATCTCATTTATTATTAACCCTTAATAAGCAATGTCGGTGGTATTATATTGTGACACACGACATTGCTTTTATGTTATATATTATGTGACTGAAATGTTAACACCAAAATTCAATTGGCTCAGTGGTTAAAGCTTTCCATCTTAGTTGAACCAACCTAGGTTCAAGTCTCTTGGTTGTATTTTCTTTTTGTTTTTTTTATTTTCCTTTTTTTCTTTGTATCCTTTTATATTTATTTTTTAAAATTATTTTATTTTTTTATTACTAATTTTTTAACGAATTTGTCATTACAATGTAATTTTTTAACAATTTCGCTTTTTTATATAAATTTTATCAGTATTAAAAATTCTTTTTGGTCTTCATTTTTTAACAGTTTTAATTTTTTTCGATAATTCAATGTTAATTTATTAGATTGTTTCGTTTTTGGTTTAAAGTTCTGAATTTTATCAACATAAATTCATGACTTGGAATACATTTTTTTGTATAGCGATTTTACCGTTTAAATATTAGGTCGTGTTTATGCTAGAATGTGGTAGCCATAATACCTTTTTTCTATATACACTGAACCGCCGCAACTACATAATTATCTTTTACGTTCTAACGACGTTAATGTCACCGCCGTAACACGTGTAGTGAGATTCACAAACGCGCGGGTTTAAATATATACTTAACGACATTAATGTTAACATCATTATTTATTTTTATTCTTTCTTATACCTTGAAATGAATAAGTGAAAAACATCATCTTAAATATCATTTCATAAACTTTTCCTAATATTCGAATATCATTTCATAAACTCTTTGTAACTTACTCTATCTCATACACCTTATTACATTTTCACATCATTATTTATTTATTTTTATTTATTTCTTAGAACATTCTTTTTATTTTAATAATTTATAAATAAAAATATACTATGATTTTAAATACAAGTATTGTTTTCTAGATTTGGATATTGTATAACAACCTTATCATATACACATTTAAAGAATGAACACAAACATAACACTTTTTTTCTTGAACAACTGAAAAGAATGTATATATATACCAATCCTGTCCAGAAGAAGCTAGATAGGAAAGTAAAAGGACAATACATAATCAATGGAGGGTTTTTAAAGTACTCGACCTAACCAATATTCACCTTTCTATTTCTGTTACAAAATGAAAGAAATGAAAAGTGAACAATCAAATAAAAAGGGTTTTTAAGTTACTCGACCTAGCCAATATTCACCTTTCTATTTCTACTACAAAACAAAAGAAACGAAAATGAACAATCAAATAAAAAATAGCGTTCCTCTTCGAATTATTAGCGTGGAAAACTGTATCACTTTGAAACTTCCATGACGTCTTTGGAATATCTATTGCATCCAAACAATTACACAAATGAGTTGGCTTGAGTGAGAGGGGCATGTCTAACTCCAACTAAGTGAAAATAAACCTCTAAGAACGAGTTGCAATATGGCACTCCCAGAAAACATGATCATTTGTCTCCATTGTGCGATTTCAAATAAGACAACGCTTGGAATAACCATTACATTTGTCACTAAGATTGTTTCTAGTTGGCAGACGATCCAAGAGTATACACCACGCTATGCTATTAAACTTTCTTGGGATGTGTCGATTCCAACTAGAAGGTCAATCTCTTTGAAACCATGGATCTCAGTGTTAATCTATTTGAAATGAAACCAGAAAGCTACAAATAATCAATTGATTTGTTATTTGCAACTGAAATTGAGTAGAAAGACTAATCAAGCATAAAAGATACTAAAACAACTCATAACCAAACAAAATCCGTCAATTATATTGATAATTGCACTGAAATGGTTACAATTAAGCCCCTGCTTGCTAATTACAGACCCTTAATCATAGAAAATGCGCACAAAAGTGGAAAATCAAAGCTCTAATGAACAAGAACACAAAACGACTATATATAGGCGAACTTTCGACTAGTGTCGCCTAAAGTGGCTGACGACACTAGTCATTGTCGCTTGAACAAACTCAGGTGAGACTACTAGTGTCGCCTAGGCCAAAAAGTCTTTAAAATCTTAGGTTACGCGTCGATCTTTTGTACGTTTAGTACACAACAACCTTTTATGGCTGAACAATTTCCTCCTAGGTTGTTGCATACCAAACGCTTAATCTTCTTGAAGTCTTTTTTCCAATACCAGGAAATTGTCTCTTATCTTCAGGGCTCTTGTAACCACCCTCATGAACAATGTAGCCTCATCTCTGATAGCATTCCCAGCTCCCACCTTGATTGGACTGGAATAGAGAAGATTTAGGTCTGAAGTGTCGAATAGAAACATGTCTATAGGATCAAAGACCTGAATGCTTTCACCATCATGTATTTGGATGACCGCTTCACCCGTCTGATTTTCATAATGGCACTTATTAAAATTAGTGAGCATTACCGGTAATTGAGAGGAATCTTGACGCAGTGAACAACTTCGGTAGGCTTGACATGAATAGTGATTTTGCCTTTACCAGTTGTTGGGTCGATCCTTTTCTTCGATCTTCTTCTCTTGACTTTCTGAGGTTGGAAAGTAGTGAAGCCAAACTGACACTGATTCCGAAGGAGGTTCTGGAAGTCGTTGGAAACAGAGTCATTGTTTGGGTTAAAGAGATTTAATGAGGCCAGCTTCGTGATGTCCCACCGTGGAAGAGACTGGAGGTCATGTGCAGTCTTGAATTACTAAATTATGCCGCCACGACGTTTCACGGCATATAAATCTTTTAGCGCTTCATATTTCCGGCTAATAATCTTGATGGTTTCTTTAGCGGTTTTAAACCATCCCATTTTATCAATATCAGATCTTAGAACATATGTGTCCTACATTCCTTCTATATCCTCAACAGTCTTTCCGTCGGCAGTAGTCTCATATACTGGTTTTGACTTGCTGCCTTCTTGAACATAGGAATCCGACTCATTATCATCATTATCTCCATCGGGGTCAGAACTTTCAAAGTCCCCTAACCCTGTGCGACTTTCTCCATCACCCCTTGGTCTTTGTCTTTGTCTTTGTTGTCCCTTTTCTTAGGCTCTTCATCATTAGCACATTCCACATCCTCTTCAACATCTTTATCACCTTCCTCTTCTTCATTCTCCATATCCAAAGTCTCTGTTTCTTTTAACCCTGAAGAACCTGAATATCCATGCTCATTCTAGAAGAGCCTTCACCTCCAACACAACTTGAATTGTAGAGTAATCGAATAAATCATCCCACGAAGTTTCCGGTGGCACATTAAGCTTGGTCTGGAGTTCGGTAATCATCCCAAACATCCTTTCTAAAGCTTTCTATTAGGCATCAATTACCTTCTGCTGAGTGAGTATCGTTGTTCTTAACTCTGTTATCTCCCTTTCTCTATCATCCTCCCTGTTATCTCCATTATCTGGTTTTTCAAATAACTGATCTCCCTACCTGCACCCTACTCAACATGTTCAAAATGTCCTCATCTCATCTGTCCTGGGAATGCTTGGTCCTTTTCTTTGATCTTTCTTGCTCTTGTTCAACTGCATTTCCTTTATCCCTGCTTGCCACATCTTCTTCCTGACATGATCTTGACCTGGTTATGCCCTAGAATCAGACTGCGTAGGTTGTAGAGACCTAACACGAGTATGTTTTGGTTGCCCTGAAGGATTTACTTTCTTTGTTTCTGATTCATCTCTCAGTCGTAGCCCTTGAGGCGCTTGTCTTTCATGTCTTTTCTTTAATCTTCTCTCATTTAAAGACCGTCTTATATTTCTTTCAACTTCAACATTTACTTTCACTTCCACATTCGCTTCCACTTCCTGTTCCCCAACAATTGCTCCCATATTTGCTTCCACTTCCGGTTCCTATACATTCCCTTCTTCACCTTGTTCTTGATCACCTTCATCTTCTTCTTGTTGAATTTCTTCAAGACGTGCCAGTGTATACATTTGATCGAATAGCCTTGTATAAGTACCGGAGAAGTCGGTGTGACCTTCTTGCATGTTAACAAAAATTCTTTTACTCATATAGGTCAGCTTTAACCATGCTCCGTTTGTTGGAAGATTCTTCAATTTGGCGTTAAAGATCATCTGTACGAACCTTGGATATGTTAGAAAGCTATCCTGTTGTGTGTTTCCAATCATGTAACTGTAAATCAGGTAGGAGAAGTTGAAAGCTTCATGCATCACCAAACACTTCATGGCTCCTACCCATTGTTGATTTAGCTGGTCAAACCCGCCTTTTCTGTTTGGCATGCACACAATCATTATGTGTGCAATGCACCTCCATTCACGTGACAGTAGAGTGTGATAAGATTTTTCTTTAGTCACCCTCATATCCCATCCAATCAAACAGGCTTTGATGTCACCTATCTCAACCCTTATCCCGTTTCTCCTTTCATCTTCAATCTCGAGTACTTCTCTGATGGTGTCCTCAGTCACTCAAATTTCTTGGTTGTGGACGGTTGCTTTGATGCATGTTGGTTCGACCCTTTGCAAATAATCTGCCGTGCTCCAGAATTGCCTGATAAGATCTTCAAATACTGGAATATTACATGTAATGGCATATTTTATCTTCAACCTGTTGATCCAGTTTAGCGCGTCTCTAAACGCGGCAGTGCACAGGTCAATAACGTCCACAAACGCACAGATGTTGTGGCGGGGATCCTTCTTTAGTCCAGCCATATCTGCAAAAGAACAAAATTTACAACACATCAGTGATGTCCACTAGTGTCGCCAAGACACATCTGGTGACAGTAACTCGTGTCGACCCTTAGTGTCACATGAGTAAATCAGACGACATTAATTTAGTGTCGTTAGATGACACAAATTAATGTCTCACACTAGTGTCATTCAGAACAATTATGATGACACCGATTAGTGTCGTACACTAGTGTCGTGAACTTTTGTTCACAAGGAAACCCTGGTAGTGTCGCATGATGGAGCAGATAGGGTCATCGGATGAGATCTTAGTGTCGTTCCAAGAAAATTACACCCAATCCAACAATGTTACTTCAAGGTTATAGTTTCAAGTCCAAAAACACTATAAAATGGAAGAAAAAGGACCTATTAGTACGTATGTAACAATAAGAACCCAATCCAATCACAATAAATTAGTGAAAATGACGAATCACAGACTAAAAGGCGAGTGCGTGTGTGTGAATCTTGGTGAATAAGACGAAAGCAAGTGAAAAGGCGCATTCAAAAATCCGACCATGTATATACTCCAAGTGTGTTCGGGGCAACACTAATTAGTGTCTCCAAGAGCATACGTGGCGACACTAACCAGTGTTCCCCCATTGTGTCGTTCAAAATTCCAGGCGACACTGCTAGTATCGCCACTAGTGTCGCCCAAACCCTAAATTTTTGTAATTTTCAAAATATTTTTGAAATGGAAAACCGACGCCTCTTACATGTAATCCAAGCAACAATTTGACATAAACGAGGAGATATCACAAAATACATGCACAGACACAAATAAAGCCACACTTTTGTTAATATTCTAGACACAAAGCCGTAAGTAAACGAAACGATCTATTTACACAAACTTTCTGAGGTATCAAACGAACCTGTTTATGAGATCATACTAACTCAATAAGGAAATCCCCTCTTCAACTTGCATCCAGATAGTTACAACCCAAGAATGATTGCCCTTTATGTTTGTCCACCTAAACTCATGCACCGTTCTTTTCAACAGGAAACTTGTGATTGTTTATCATGTTTGGTAGGATTTAGATGAACATATGGATCCCACTCTCAATAGGTGAAACCTACCCTTACCCATGGTCTTTCAAGTATAAGGTGATGAGAGCTCCATGTCTATGTTTCCATAAGAAAGGATATGATCACCTGATGCGTGTTGATGAAAGCTCCAGGTCTACCTTTACACGTAACAAGGGAGATGATCGCTCCTGGTCTGTTTCCATAACAAAGGAGTTTTAACAACATAAAAACAATGGATGAGCGGATGTGTGATGTAAGATAAGTATGTATGTATGTATGTATGGATGGAAAGAATAGCAGATGGAAATTATTGTATGGAATACATATCTAAATTGAAAGCGATAAGACTATATAAGTCGACTCGCAACCCTTCGTGAAGGGATTCAACTTTTGCAGTCCTAAATTGAGAATGGGTAATCCATTATTCATCGGTCGTTATGTTTGTCACAGAGTTACCATCTACTTCGTTTGAAATGCCGAGCCTACTGACATATCATTCGTTGTAGTTGTATTCTCCTTCAGGTCATATTTATGTGATGAAATAATCAACTTAGTTCCTATCATTTCCCATAATTAACAAATCACAATTACATACATAATATAATCAGCCAAAATCTTTTTGTCCTTTTTCTTTTCTTTCAAAACGAGACATATTCACAGACGCTAAATGAGACCGCTTTCTTTTTCTCATAAGGAATTCTCTCCTGAGAATTTTATTTTGGTGCCATCATAATGAAACTTTTAAACATAGCACACAAAAATAGAAATTTTCACAAAGAAAAAGAAAAACCGTTTGAAGAATGAACTAACTTGTGGAAGGTCTTGAAAATCTTTTTGGATTTTGAAAAATAGAAAAGAAAAAAAGAAATACACACACATTATATACATGATAGAGAGAGAGAAAATATGTTACTCAAAGGAAATTAAACCCAACAGTTTCACAAGAGACGGAAATTTAGACTTGTCAAATGCCTTTGTGAAAATATCTGCCTTCTGGTCATCTGTAGATACTGAGATCACTTTGATGTAACCTTTCTCAAAAGCATCACGAATCGCATGAATATGAACTTCAATATGTTTAGTCTTTGATTGCTGAATAGGATTCTTGACGATTCTGAGTGCTGCTTCGTTGTCATAGAAGTTTGGAGTGTGCATAAAGTTGATCCCATAGTACATCATCTGATGTTGAATCCACAAAACATGAGAACAAGAACTAGATGCAGCTGTATACTCGGCTTCAACAGTAGATGTCAACACAATCATTTGCTTCTTGCACTGCCAAGATACAAGTCAGTTTCCTAAGTATTGACATCCACGAGAAATTTTCATGTCAAGTTTACAACTTTGATGATCACTGTCAGAGTACGCAGATAATTCAAAATCACCACCCTTAGGATACGATAAACCTAACTTTGGTGCCCCTTTCAGATAGCGAAAGATTCTCTTAACAATTGTTTCATGTGATTCCTTAGGATTGGACTGGTACCGAGCACAATAACATACCGCGAACATGATATCCGGTCGACTCGCAGCCAGATACATCAGGGAACCTATCATTAATTGATAGTAATGTTGATTGACCTTCTTTCCCTGAAGATCCAGAGACAGAGGTGTCTGAGCGGCAAATGGAGTGAGTGATGGTGTGCGATCCGACATCTTGATTTAACTAAAATGTCATTGACATATTTAGCTTGATGAATGAGAATACCGTCATCAGATTGAACAACCTGTAGCCCGAGAAAGAAACACATCTCTCCCATTGAACTTATCTCGAACTTTGACTTCATAACAACCTCGAACTCTCTACACAATATTGTGTTTGTCGATTTGAAGATAATGTCGTCAACATACACCTGAACCAGAAGTTCATCATATCCAACCATCTTTGTGAAGAGTGTCATATCTATGGTGCTTCGAATGAAAATTTTTGAAGTAAGTGTTTGGAGAGAGTCTCATACCAAGCCCATGGAACTTGATATAATCTATACAAAGTTTTGTCTAGCTTGTATACATGATCAGGAATGTCTGAATCACCAAACCCTGGAGGCTGGCATACATACACTTCTTCATGCACCTTGCCATATATTAAGACACTCTTTACATCCATCTAGTATACTTTGAAGTTTTTGTATGAGGCATAAGTAAGGAAAATATGAATGGCTTCCAATCTTGCGACTGGAGCAAACACTTCTTCATAGTCTATTCCTTTTTCTTGATAAAAACCTTATACTACTAGACGTGCTTTGTTTCTAATGATAACTCCATGATCATCTTTCTTGTTTCGAAACTCCCAATGTGTTCTGACTGGATACTTATTCTTGGGAGATCAAACAAGTCCCACACTTTCAACTTCCTGAATTGTTGAAGTTCCTCCTGCATTGCCTCAACCTAACTAGGTTCTAATAAGGCCACGGAAATGCTTTTTGGCTCGATCTGAGACAAGAAGCAAGAATACAGATGGAGCAAAAAAGCATTTCCAAGGCCTGTATTCTTGCTTGTATTCTTGCTTCTTGTCTCAGATGGAGCCAAAAAGCATTTCCAAGGCCTTATTAGAACCTAGTTGGGTTGAGGAAATGAAGGAGGAACTTCAACAATTTAGGAAGTTGAAAGTGTGGGAGTTGGTTGATCTCCCCAAGAACAAGTATCCTATTAGAACACGTTGGGTGTTTCAAAACAAGAAAGATGATCGTGGAATTGTCATTAGAAATAAAGCTCGTCTGGTAGTACAAGGCTTCGCACGGGAAGAAGGTATTGACTATGAAAAACTGTTTGCTCAAGTTTCAAGATTGGAGGCAACCCGTATTTTTCTTGTGTACGCCGCATACAAGAATTTCAAAGTATACAAAATGGATGTCAAGAGTGCTTTTCTTTATGGAAAGGTACAAGAGGAAGTGTATGTCTGCCAGCCTCCAGGGTTTGGGGATCCAGACTTTCTTGACCGTGTCTACAAGCTAGACAAGGTGTTGTATGGATTACACCAAGCTACAAGGGCTTAGTATGAAACTCTCGCAAGACACCTGCTGCAAAATGGTTTTACCAGAGGAAGTATAGACATAACACTCTTTACAAAGAAGGTTGGAGAAGATTTTTTACCGGTTCAGGTTTTTGTTGATGACGTTGTTTTTGGTTCGACGGACGAAATGGTCTGCCGGGAATTCAAGGTTGTCATGAAGTCATAATTTAACATGAGCTCAATGGGTGAGATGTGTTTCTTTCTTAGGTTACAAGTTGTTCAGTCTGAAGCTGGTATTCTCATTCACCAAGCTAAATATGCCAATCACATTTTAGCCAAGTTCAAGATGTCAGATTGCATACCAACAAACACTCCCTTTGTTGCTCAGACACCTCTTTCCCCCGATCTCCAGGGAAAGGAGGTCGATCAACACTACTATTGATAAATGATAGGCTCTCTGATGTATCTAACTACAAGTCGGCCGAACATAATGTTTGCATTTTGTTATTGTGCTCTATAGATGTCAAATCCCAAGGAATCACATGAATTGGCTGTCAATAGAATATTTCGTTATCTAAAGGGGGCACCGAAGCTTGGTTTTTGGTATCCTAAAGAGGGTGACTTTGAACTTCATGCATATACATACATTGATCATGGTGGTTGTAGACTTGACAGAAAATCAGTCTCTGGTGGAAGTTAATACTTATCTCCTAGCAGTGCAAGAAGCAGACTACTGTGTCAATATCTACCGTGGAAGCCGAGTATACAGCTGCTTTCGGTTGTTGTTCTCAATTTCTGTGGATTCAATATCAAATGTTGGACTATGTGATCAACTTCATGCATACTCCAATCTGCTGTGACAATGAAGCAGCTCTTGGAATCGTCAAGAATCCAATTCAACTCTTAGCTTCAAAATTCCAAATTTTCATCTTTTTCTTCCTTCCAAGCCCGGTTTCTTCACCAATAATCTTCATTTTATCGTTGCTCATGAAACCATATGCGTTTTACAACACATCAGCGACACTAAGTTTTTGTCCGTTTTTCTGATATGTTGTAATTTCTATTGCTTTGCAGACATGGCTGGACTAAAGAAGGATCCCTGACATAACATTACACATTTATGGTTATTACTGACCCATGCATTGCCGGGTTTAGATATGCACTAAACTTGATTAAAAGGTCAAAGATTAAATATGCCTTTACATGCAACATTCCCATTTATGAAGACCTTATCCGGCAATTCTGGAGCACCGCAGAATACCTTGCAAGAGCCGAACCATCCTGTATTAAAGCAGTTGTGTGTAATCAAGAAATTCTAGTTACAGAAGACATAATCAGAGAAGTTTTAAATATTGATGATGAAAGGAGAAACGGAATAAGGGTTGAGATGGGAGACATTAAATCTTGATTCGACAGAACGAGCTACGAGGGTGATTACAAGAAAAATCTAATTACAAAGATACTACTATCAAGGGAATGGAGGTGCATAGTCCATATCATGATAGTATGCATGTCAAACATGAAAGGTGGATTTGATCAGCTGAACCAATAATGGGCGGGAGCCATGAAGTGTTTGGTTATGCATGAAGCCTTTAACTTCTCCTACATGATATATAGCTACATGATTGGGAATACCCAAAAAGATACTTTCCTTATGTATATGATGTTCATACAGATGATTCTGAATGCCAAGCATTCCCAGGAATGAAGATGACCCATATGAGCAAAAGGATTTTTGTTGATATGAGAGAATGTCACACCGACTTCTCTAGTACTTACACCAGATTTTTTGATCATATGTACAACACGTCTAACAGAGATTCAACAACAAGAGAATGAAGATGGTCAAGAACAAGGTGAAGAAAAAAATATGCATGAACAGAATGTGCAAGAAAATGTCCAGGAACCGGAGGTAGAGGTGAATGTTAAAGAATCAATGGTGGATGTAAATGTTGGTGTGGATGAGAATGTGAATGTGGAGGTACAAAATGTGAGTGAGGAGGCTGTTAATGTAAATGAAGAAGCTGAGAGGAATCTTAGACGATCATTGAATGATAGAATATTAAAGAAAAGACATGAAAGGCAAGCGCCATCATGGCTACGTGTGAAAGATGAGTCGGAGACAAAAGAAGTAAATCCTTTAGGGGAAACAGAACAGACTCGCGCCAAGTCTCCTCTACCTGTGCAGTCTGGTTCTAGGGTACAAACAAGCCAAGTCCATACCAGGAAGAAGATGACGACAAAAAGGGATAGAGGTAAAGATGTTGAACAAGAGCAATAACGATCGAGGAAAAGGCCAAGCATTCCCAGGCTGGGATGGATGAGGACATATCGAACATGTTGAGTGAGGCTGCAAGTTGGGAGATTAGTTATTTGAAGACATAGATTATGGATTTTAAAGATAGAGAGGATGGCCGAGAAAGGGAAATTACAGAGTTAAGAATAACGGTGGGCAAATAACAAAAGATTATTGACGCTTAATAGAAAGCTCTAGAAAGGATGTTCAGAATGATCACCGAACTCTAGACTAAGCTTAATGTGCCCCCAAAAAATTCATGGGACGATCTGTTCGATTACTCTGGGTTCCAAGCTAGTGTTGGAGGTGAAGGATCTTCTGGGTTGAAAATGGATGTAAAGGGTTCTTTTGGTGTGAAGGAGACAGAGACTTTGTATGTGGTGGATGAGGAAGAGGAAAGTGACGAAGATGATGAAGATAATGAAGATGATGAAGAGAATGAAGAAGACGGAGATAAAGGTGAACAACCTAAGAAAAAAGACAATGACAAATACCAAGGAGGTGATGGTGGAAGTGTTGCTGGGTTAGGGGATTCCGACATTACTGATACTGAATGAGATGATGATGCTAATGAGCTGGAGTCCTATGTTCAAGAAGGCAAAGGCGGAAAGCCAGTATATGAAACCGCTGATGGAACCCATGCTCGATGAGCCACCTCTTTTCTGCAGCAAGAGTTTTTGCATGTTGCTTCCATTCACCAACTACAACGTCAACCGCTTCTCTCTCTGTTTGCACTTTCAACCTCTCACCATTCAAAACAATCCTCTCAGCCTCCATACTAGCCCTTTCCTCCTCTAAACTTTGCTTCAAAGAAGAAAGTTTCTCACTATCAACCTCGTACTGCTTCTGAGCAGCCTCAAGCTTCTCCATTAACTCCTTCTCGCGATTAGCCAACATATACGCTCGATCCTCAGATGCTGACAGACAGGATTTCAATTTATCACGCTTGTCATAAACATGATCCATCTTTTTGGCGTCAACATAAATCCGATCAAATGCCTTGGGAAGAGCACTCATTTACCTAGCAGCATTTACAAGGATACGACCATAAAGAGTTTCATCGCTATCCTTGCGAAGGGCATCACGGTCAGTAGGGGTGGGAAAGTGTTAAACCATCTCCTGGCAAGTAGCATGACTCTTCACAGAATCCTTGTTTTTCAAAGACCATGTTGGCAGATACACATCATCTTCCTCCTCAGATACAAAATCAGACTTACCTTTCCCACTGCCATCCGATTCACCATTCTCACTCCCTTGATCTAGGGGCTCAATCTTGACAGTTGAAGGAGTAGAACCAATCATACAAGCGATAAAATCCTCATCATCGTCAGACAACTCAACAATTTACCATGAGGTCTGAGAAACAGTAGAAGAAGCAAGCCTCTTACTGGAACGACGAGGAGTATCACTTTTCTTCATCTTCGGCTGAGACGCATGCTTCCTAATCTCAGCTTTTGAGAGAAATACTAGCATAAACCCCTCCAACCCCATGACGAACATACTTGGTTAGAGCTAACACATCAGTTTGGCCCTTGCCTAACTCTTTTCTACCTTCCTCAACATTCAAAACATCATCCACTTGAAGAAAATCCAAAGCACTCATCTCTACAAAAGAATCCGTATAACAGGCATATCAACAAAATAAAATCAAAAACAAAAAAAGGAAAACAATAACATACCCTTTCATTTCACAAATAATATGGGGCAAACTTAGGATCCCATAACACGCTCAACCCAAGCATTACAAGCAATTGTTCGGGAAGAGGGCAAACATGGGTAGAAAAAACCTCAATTTAGAATACAATACAAGATCTAGAGAGGAAACCTCGGGTTCTTGTTCATTCAAATGATCATTTAGGTCTCTAAGAACAACTTCAAAAGGGATGACGACATCAGATACCCAAAAGAAATGATCCTTCCACGAACGAAGTGAAGAGACAGTGGTAGAAACGAGACCATCTTCAAGCTTCGTTTTCTCCATAGTGTAGCAATGACCATTCCTCGCAAGGCGGAAAAAGCGACGAAACATCAACAGACTAGGCTCGTGCCCTAAAGCACGACACACAACCTCAAAATGAACAACTTTAGCAACACCAACAGGGGCTAATCGAACAGGACTCAAACGATAATACTCCAGAAAATTTAGGAAAAACACCGAAAAAGGGAAACGAAGGTTCGAATGCTCGATATGACGAGCATACAATGCAACCATACCCTTAGGACATTGATCGACGGTCTCACCGACGGATTATACAGGAAGATGTACTAACCTTGAAGAAGATAAACGATCGGAGCAAAATCGGTAGGCAGAAAGGAAGAAGAATGCTTTGATTGAAAGGAAGAAATTGTGAAGATTCAAAAGAGTAAAATAAGAAATGAATGAGCAGACGCTTTAAAATTCAAAATTTGAAAGGTAAGTGACACAAGCCGTCAGTCTGTCATATCACATCGAAATACTCAAAGCATGGGACTAGAGCTCAATGAACGAAGCAAAATCAATTAGCATAAAAAAGTAAGTCAGAAGCATTCATCACTACGTAATAAACACTTAAGACTGGGGAGGTTGATGACGTGGGTACGTGCACGAACCAGAGTGCTTATTAAGCCGAACCACGGTATCAATATCCCTAGAACGAGGATGACGTGGCATGATGGGTAGCGATCATTTGGGCATCTTAGAAAAGTCTAGCGTCTGGTTATAAAAGGGTGCCTTGTGCACTCCAGGTAAGACACTACTCATCACTTTACCACATCACACTTATAATTCCCATGTCTACAAATCTTACCATTTTTCACCTCCATAGAACGGTTATTTTATTCTCACGCCGGAGGCTGATCACAAGAGGCCTCCTCCTGCTGTGAGACTATCAAACCGGAGAAAGGCTACTAATTTAATCTTGGTTTCCTACTTCGTATTTTTAATTTGGCATTTTTTTAATGTAAATTCAGGTTTGTTGGGTTAACCCGATTAACATTTTCTAACCTAATTACCAAACAGAATACTACCTTCTGGTTTGGTGTTAATCCTTAAACGGGTTCGGGTTCGGGTTGTTCGAGATCCATTTTAATCAGGTTAAAGCTAATTCGGTCAGATTTAATATTCTGGTTAGGGTAAAAACGACGCCCCTAGACCAGGAGACTCCAAACAAGAGTATTAAAGTGATTTAAGATCTTACGGTACCATCCTCTAAACCACTTGCAACAATTGGCTTTTGGAAACCCAAATTTGATGCTTAATCAACATACCGAACCAAATCATTGTGTATGAAGGGCCAAGAAGCAAACCATTTCTATATCCCATTAGTCAACTACCAGACTTTGACTGAGTTATCATAACCACGAGATTTCATTTTTTTTTTGAAAGTGTAGGGTTTAACACAAATAAAACGAGAACCGAAAAACAAATAAAAACAATTTGTTTTTTTTTGTTAAAACTAAAAAAAAATATAACTATAAAATATTAAATGATTTGTCTCTAATTAATTAATTTTCATAATTTTTTTCCCATTCTCTTTTACCCGTATTTCGTATACACATGTATAGATTAGAGAATTATAATTAATCTCCATATATGTAGATATTTATAATTAAGCATAATTTATGGTCATAAATTGAATCTCTCATTTTCTAAAATGGGTTAAACACACCGGATTAATTAAGACACCGAGTGCCATTGAAGGTGCCCATGTAACACAGGTTAAATGGTTAATCCCAACATGGTGAGCTTGGTCTATGAAGGGGCGACTCTTCTTTGTTGATTGTTGCTCGTATATTCGTTACCTGCAGAAGGATAAGACTCCATCTAGATTCTAGTTGTCTTGAAGTTATGCAATTTTACACAATAACTTGCGGGTTACACCCGCGCTCTGGGCGAGGGCGGACCGATTTTTAACAAAATTTAAATAGAAATGTAGTCGTAATATTAAAAATAACGATAACGTGGCGGGACGAACACTAAAAAGATAAAAAAGAAGTTAAAAAAAATCAAATAATATTAAAAAAAACAAACAAAAGTTACAAAAATATAAAAAAGCAATTAAAAGTAAAAAAACAAACAAAAGTTAAAAAAAAAATAATAATAAGTGCTTAAAAAGGGAAAAAATAAAATTTTATTTAATAATAAAAGTGGAAATGAGTTAAAAATATTAAAAAAGAAAAAAAAACTGGAAAAAAACCCAAAAGGAAAACAAGAAAATGTATGTGTGGTTAGGGGGTGGGAGATTGTGGGTTTCGAACTTGGGTGGCTTGGATAGGGGGGCGGCGTCCTACCATTAGGCTACGAGCATTTGTTGGTAACCAAAATCAATTTCTTATTTTTATGTTTTAAAAAGAATCTAAAAAAAAGAAATTAATGACTGCCACGTACCAGTCCTTGATGGGCTCTAAAGTTAGTGTTCCTCGCACTCGCCACGTACCAGTCCTTGACTGCCACGTATAAGATGTTTCATTACAAACAACTACCCTAATGGTGTATGTAGTTCATTTGTGTTTTCAGTAACTTGACCGCCAAGTACTCCAAGATTAAAGATAGAAAGGTGTAAAATTTTGAATATTTTCATTGGTTTGTTATTTAGTGATTCTTTGTGGGTGACTAGAGCTAGAGGCTTAAAAGTGGACGTCTCAAAAGGTTGAGTCACAAGTCAAAACTAGATTTCAAATAAGAACTGTAATAGATATGCTATTAACATTACATCAAAAGTATACTGTTGTCTAATGTTGATATCGTCGGTTATTATGTAAAACACCATGACCAAAAATCTAAAATGTCATGTTGAAAATTGGGGTCTAGGTATAAAACACCATGACCAAAAATTTAAAATGTTATGATGAAAATTGACGACCATGTTGAAAACGCCGTGACCAGAAACATTATGACCAGAATAACACCATCTTGAAAAACACCAAGTTTAAAACACCATGTTAAAAAACACCCGGATCAAAACACCATTTTGAAAAACACCCAGTTCAAAACATCATAGATCTAAAATAACATGTTGAAAAACACTCACTTTAAGTTTTTTTAAATACAAATGAATTTAAATATATATATATATATATATATATATATGGGAAGATTCCGCTAACAAGTGAATTTTCGCTAAAAAACCTAAAAAACTACGCCAAACGAACTCCGATTGAACTAATTCCAGTGGCGTTGGAACCGGCTCGTCGAAATAAAACCTAGAGCTAAACCCTAAAGCTAAACCCTTAAAGCTAAACACTAAAAGCTAAACGCTAAAGCTAAACCATAAAGCTAAACCCTAAAAGTTAAACCCTAAAGCTAAACCCTAAAATCTAAACCCAAAAACCTAACTACCCCACCCCTACCCCCCCCAAAAAAAAAACCTAAATCCTCCAACCCCACCCCCAAAAACCTAAACCTACCCACCCCACCCCCCAAAAAACCTAAATTCCCTCACCGTCACCCCCAAAAACCTAAATCCCCCCACCACCACCCCCAAAAACCTCGACGAGCCGGTTTCAACGCCACTGGAATGTGCTCAAACGGAGTTTGTTTGACCCGGTTTCGGTAAAAAAAGAAATCATTTCTTAGGTTTCTTAGCGAAAATTCACTTCTTATTTGAAGCTCCCCCTATGTGTGTGTGTGTGTATACGATGAGGTTCAAATGATAACCAAGTTTGATGAGAAAATCATGAAAACCAATTTTTAACCAATTATTAAACTTGATCTATGGTTGAGTTTCATTAATGGAAATTGTGTGAATATATGGAAGTTAGTGGATTTAATTTGGAAAATTACATTTTTTTAAAGTTTGGAAAGAGACATAATCATAAACATCTCCTAAAAATATGCTCTCTCTCTATATATATAATTTAACAACAAATCATTAAACGAAATTTATAAAATCGATTCCACATTTTTATATGAATTTTTTTATGGTGAAAACCTAATTTTTATGTAATTCATGGTTTATATATGTTTACGTATATGTAACAAACGTTGATTTAATCCATTAGATGGTTTAACCAGAATACAATTATTGATACATATATATATATATATATATATATATATATATATATATATATAGTAACACTGTAAAAAAATACACAAATAAAAGAAGATGAGGTGTTACGTATATGTAACACTTAGTGTTACGTATTGTAAGCGGTGTTAGATAAGGCTCCAAACACGTAAACCTCACTTGTTGGATTTACTCATAAACACATAGTGAATTAAACTTTGAAATAAAATTAAAGCAGTGGAAATATCATTAAAATTAAAAATTTGTTCAAACATAGCGGAAGCATTGTCTTAACATTAAATTCAAGTAACATAAATTGAACAGGATGCCAGTGTCATCGCTTGGGTCAACTCTCAGAACAAGCTCCGCATCCATCCACAACAGCAGTCTACACTTAACATGAAGGCATACTAAAACGTCAATTTTGCTTGTGAGTTCTAACTTTACATAAAACATTACACATCAAAACGTTTTGCAAAAGTATAACATTCATTCAATACTTATAACATTCATTCAATACGAATAAAATCGTACATAACATGCAATAACTATAAACATGAACCATTCGTGTCAAATATGCGCCTTTTCGTAACCGTCAATTCCTTTAGGCATTACTCGAGATTAATCGAGGCCAGTGTCTGCCAGGATGCCCGGTCTCATCCGGAATCCTAACCTAGACAGAATCACGCCCCACCGTGATAGTACATCAAAACTCGTGTGCATCTACATGGCATTTACATGTTAGCTAATCCCGTCGATAGCCAATCCCGTCGTCCGTTCCAGTTGTACAACCGTTTGCTAGCCACAAAGGCTTCTATATATGTATAGCTAATATTCGTGTCTAGGACGCCTAGTCTCGTCTGGATTCCTAACCTAGACACGGTTTCATTCATCACATTTGTTCCTGAAGGAACTGCTAGCAGACTCGACCTATTAAAGCGTTCATTCATTCGTAAAAACCTTTTAGTTAAAGCAGTGTACGTTTTATCAAAACATCCTTCATTTAAAACCATTCGTAAACATTTAGGGCAAAATATTTCCTAAATCCTTTCGAAAACATTTCATAAACGTTTCATAAGTATGCGATCGGTACCAAAACATAGTAAAACTTTCAACAAAAGGAACATCTAGAACTCGCCTGACTTTCTTAAGTAATCCTCCCTAAGTGTAAGGCTCAACAAGGTGCTAGGCGATATGTTTCAAGCGGTTATAAATGAAACATGTTAACTTCAAGATACAACAAAACGACCCGTCCGAAATCCCACTTGGTCGAAAACCTTTTCGTCCGAAATTCCTTTTTCGAGCGAAATCCCTTTCGGTCGAAATCCCTTTCTGTCGAAATCCCTTTCGCCCGAAATGTCTTTCATATGAAAACTATTTTGCCCGAAAACTAATTCGTCCATAAACCTTTTCACCGGTGTAGATTTTCGACCAGAACACAATGTTTCTCCTTTTCGGTCGAAAACCCTTTTCTGTCGCTTCAACCACTTTTCGAACCATTCATACAGTTCTTGGCCAAATCCGTCGTTTTTGATCCAAAATCCTAACTTTTTACGTCCAAACTGTTCTATTCTTATCCATGAAGCTTAATCCAAGGTTTTTAGTCTTAAACACACATAAAAATCGAAGCTTTTTGGATCAAACTCATTTTTACCCATATTTACCCAAAAGCTCTAAAACAGATATTTAGATGAGATTTGTACCTCAAATTCGCTCGTTTCTTCAGCAAAGCTTCGAGTAATCGATGGAGAAGGAGAATGGAACGATCTAAAGGCAAAACCGTCTCTTTCTCTCTCCAGGATGAGTGGGGAAGATGAAGTTGGAAATGAAGTGGGGAAGGAGGGAGCTAGGGTCTTGGGGGCTCCCCCTCCACCTTTAAGCCCGCGCGACCCTTTCCTCGGCCCAAGGCCTGGTCCATCTTGTCTCGCCACCCTCTCGAGTTAAAAACCCGCACCAGATACGAGATAAAATTCCGGATGTTACAAGTCTACCCTCCTTACAAGAGGTTTCGTCCTCAAAACCTGTCATAAGTCAAACAACTAAGGATACAACTATTTCATCTCATCAAATTCTCACGTGGCTTCCGAGCCTTTACGATGCTTCCACTGAACTTTCACTTGACGAATCACTTTATTACGCAACTTCTTCTCTTTCCGGTCAGTGATTGCTATAGGTGTCTCAACATAATTCAACCGGTCATTCACCTGAATATCTTGTCTAGCTTTTAGGCGAGCCTTAATCTAATCGAACTTTACTCATGTTTCCTTCACTACATCTAAACTTCCCAACTCCTTCTGACCAATCTCGCCCCAACACACCAGAGTTCTACATCACCTACCGTAAAGCATCTCAAAAGGAAGCATGCCGATGCTTGAATGATAACTGTTGTTGTAGGAGAACTCCGCGAGTGGTAAGTGACGATCCCAACTTGCACCGAAGTCAATGACACATGCACGAAGCATGTCCTCTAGGGTTTGAATGGTCCTTTTGGACTGACCATCCGTTTAAGGATGATATGTTGTGCTAATATTCAACCTCGTTCCCATCTCTTCATTAAACTTCTTCCAGAACCTCGACATGAATCGCGTGTCCCGATCAGAGACGATCGACACCGGTATGCCATGCAGACTACAATCTTGCTGATAAACAATTCCGTCAATCGTTCGGAAGTAAACGTCTCCAGAATTGGCAAGAAATGAGCGTTTTTCATTAGTCGGCCAACAATTACCCAGATGGTGTCAAAACCTTTAGTTGTACGCGGTAGCTTAGTTATGAAGTCTATGGGGATACGTTCCCACTTCCACTCAGGAATATCTAATGGCTGCAACTTTCCATAAGGTTTCTGGTGTTCGGCTTTCACTTATGAGCAGGTTAGGCACTTACTCACATACAAAGTCACATCATTCTTCATACCCGGCTACCGGTAATCTTTCTTGAGATCCTGATACATATTGGTAGCACCTTGGTGGATGGAATAACGAGACTTATGAGCTTCGTCAAGGATCTTAGCTCTAAGCTCGCCTCCCTTAGGCACCCAAATTCAACCAAACCTTGTCCTCACACCCGAGGTGTTTATTTCCAACGCTTCCTGTTGACCAACCATCCTCTCTTTCTTCACATTATCCGCCTTCAACGCCTCTTCTTGAGCCTTGCTAATCAGGGCCATGATATCTGTCATCATAGTCAGACTATACGACTTCACTTGGATAGGAGTATGGTCCTCCTTTCGACTTAAGGTGTCTACAACGACATTAGCCTTACCCGGGTGATACATAATGTCGCAGTCATAATCTTTGATCAACTCTAACCACCTCCTCTGCCTCATATTCGGATCTTTTTGCTCAAAGAAGTACTTCAAGCTTTTATGATAAGTGAAAATAGTGCACTTGGTCCCGTAAAGATAATGTCACCAAATCTTCAACACGAACACTATGACAGCCAGCTCCAAATCATGAGTCACCAAATCTTCAACGCGAACTTGTGCATTGAGGCGCTATGTGCCCTGTTTTTCCACGTCTATAACAAGTCGGGGGTTTAAGTTTGCATTCACCAACATGTTCTTTCCCACATGTTCGACATTGTCGAGCATTAGTCTTCTCCCAAGGCTTCTTGCTTGGGCTTAGGAACTTTGGCTTCTTAGAAGCCCCAATGTTTTCCTCTTTTTTGCTCTTTTCACCGCGCTCCTCCTGCCTCTTCAGTTCTGCCTCCCTCTCCCGACATCTATTAATCAAATCCACCAATGTCACACACTGAGAAGGGGAGACAAACTCCCTATAATCCACAAACAAGATCGAAAAGAAACAACCGATCTTCATCTTTTCTGTTGCCACAAGGTCCGGGCAAAACTGAATTATATCATAGAACGAACACACCAGCTCATCTATGGTCTCCTTCCTTTGCCTCATACGTAGAAATTCCTCTATGATGCGGTCTATCGCCGCTAGGGACTATGGTATTTCAGAAATACCTCCGTGAATTCCCCCCATGTCAGCCCGAGCCCTTTTCCTTACAGAAATTTTGTAGCCAGTTCTTAGCCCTATCTTTCAACAAGTTAATCGCGTAAGTCACTTGGTTTTCCGGATTGCAATGACTCATCTCGAAAGTAGACTCCATGTCCGAGACCCATCGATGACTAAGTAATGGGTCAATCTCCCCATTATACTCTTTTGCTTTACAAACCATAAAATCCTTGTATGTCCAAGGCCTCATCTCCTTTTTATTCCCTTTTTCAACCTCATCCGTGGCTTTATCCTCCACCAGCTTTGTCTTTCTTTAATTCTCCTCAAACACAGTTTTAACCGCATTCTGTATCTCTGCCAGAAAAACTGGCATAGTCCGCTCAAAGGCTTTAGCTACTTGTTCAGAAATTTGCTTTTTTATCCTCTCATAAATATCATCACCTCCATCACCCCCGAGAGGTGTATGCATGTATCTATTAGATTCATGCTCACTATCATAGCCTACATCGACTATCCTATTCGCATTGGCATTTTCTTCATCAGCCATTCTTCGGCTGAGAAATAAGAAACAATAACCTATTATATGTATACATACAATTAAGATATTTAACTCACGCTAAAGGAAAAACTCTTACACATATAAAGGTAGACACACATGCTTATCCACATTTACTTAATCCTTGTTAGTGTTCATTGTTATATGGTTACCACAATTGCACTTATGTATATTACATTAAAAATCATACTTGCCAGGCATGATTAGAAATCTAATACACCTAAGTGTCATTGTCATCTCCATACTACAATTCCAACAACAAGTTTCAGCATACACATAACACATAATCGATCAGCACATATACCATTACTAACTTTCATCATTCAAGCTCCAAGCCTCGATCAAGCTTTGTTGGATTTCTCATTTATCTTATCAAGAGCTCTGATACCAACTTGTAACACCCAAAATTTCAAAACAAATTAAACGTTCAAAATGCTTGAGGAAGATGGTCCCCATTTAAAACTTTTGCAATTAAGACATAAAATGATAAAACATGTGATAACGCCAAGTTAAATGTTTAGAACAACTATTACATAAGTTTAAGGTTTCTAAAGAAGTTTTTAACCAAAAGCAGTTTCATAAATGCCCAACATCAAAAGAGAAATCCAAATCCAATCGCTTGACATAGCGTTTGACAGAGGCCTACCGGCATTTCAAACGCTGGCATCAGGCCTGCACACCCCAAAATCGTCTTTTTTGCTTATCCAACCCATTAAGCTTGACCATCATATAGTTTTCACCATATTTAAACATATTGCAAGCATATTTACACCATATATTTGTAACCCATTCATTATTATCCCCGAAAACAAACGCACAACAATCCATGAGATCTAAGTCTCGTTTACATATATGAAGTCAAGCTTCAAAATTATTACCATGATAATCATGTCCTCACAACCTCCATGAGAACCATGAACTCATATTCCACATATTTAAGTTCATATCCTCACAACATCCATGAGGACAATAACTTTGCTTCATCTACATAAAGATCAAGTTCTCACAACCTCCATGAGAACCTTGATCACAATTACAATATTACATTCATATCCTCACAACATCCATGGGGACAATGAATTTATTTCACACCCGTGAGGTTCAGGTTCTCACAACCTCCATGAGAACCTTGAACTCACAATACTTCAATCTTAAAAGTTTGTTTGCAAACAACTTCACATACTTGATATTTTAACATGCAATCATCCAAACACATAATCAAGTATTCAATAAGCATAGAGATCACATCACTCATCTAAACACATGTTCATACAAAACTTAAGGTAACAACCTAACTACCATTACTAAGTAAGTGAATGAACACTTACCTTTGGCTTTAGGATTCGGGCCGTTCTTCTTTTTTCAAAGCTTGATTACCTAAATAATTCAAACCTATTGTTTAGTAATCTAAATTCACAAAGCACATTAAGTTATGCTTTACATACTCTTATGAGTTAATGCTTTCACTAATGATCAAATAACTCATTCTAAACCTTTAGCCTTCTAGAATTACCATAAAAATCGGTAACTAATCAACTCAACCCATTTAACCCGTTTAGGTTGAGTTCATCATCCACCCAAATTTCTCAAAATCTTTGATTATCAAAAAGTTTAGGCATTTCATTAGGTTTGTGTTTATAAACACCATAAACACTAAGAAACCTTCAATACAACATTTAAACATCCCAATAAAGAAAACCCCCAAATTCACCACAAGAGCACTAATTTTTACATAATCAAATTAAGTGTTAAAATGGTGAATTTCCTACACCGTTAGCTTTAGATAAGCTAGATAACAACTCTTAGCCAAGAATCACCCATCCAACATCCCCCAATTTATGTAATTTAGGGTTTTTACTCAAAATCCTTCAAGAACAAAAAAATGGTGATTCAAAGGAATGATTGTTACTTACTTAATGAATGGAAGGTAACGAGCAAACCAAAACCTTGAATCAACACATGCAAGTCTTTGAATTTCTGGATCAAAGTCCTCCCCTCTTTCTCCTATTTGGCTAAAATTGCAAGAACATATACTAAGTGCGTGTGTGTGTTCTTCGTAAAACACACCTAAAACCAAAATTGGGTTTGCCAAAAGTGCAAAACAACCCCTGAACTTTAGAATTTGGCCCTTTCTTCCCAAAACCCAAGTATGTTCAATACACAATAAACCCTCCACTTTTATTTTGGTTTATTTACAACATTATAATATGCTTACACATATTATTTATTTAAACCCAAAAATGGTTCGTTACACTTTGTCAGCTTAGGTATCTAGGGATTTTACCCCCAAACACCTATCCTTGAGAATCAAGGGAGTAACCCATGTCTAGGAAATCGTCATCCTAAGACACCTCTTCTTGATTTTATTCCTGTAGAGTTATCTCATGTACCTAGCGAGTCGATAGCCTTCATCACATAACCCTATCAAAATCCATATTTACATTTATCCCCAAGACTATCCCGTAGGACTAGTCTCACATATAATCAATGATTACATGTAAACATTTTGAAAAGTAAAACGTCAGCGTGAACGCTGGTAAACATGTTCATAATGATCGAAATTATTTTGGCAAATACAGTATCAAAACATTTAACCATAATCTGGTACAGTCTACCATTCAGCAGAACTATTTCATCTGAGTGTACACACCATGGTATACACTGGTAAATTCTTTAATAAGATTGCTAGCATTGCCAGACTGACTTACTGCGCGGTTTCATAATAGGAACCCCGTCTTACGACAAATTACAGACAAATACCCAATATGGGAATTTCACCCATAAAGCGTGTATCCCCTGATCAAGTTTTACGTAAACTTATGGCCTGAATGTTTCATGTACATGTCGTTATGCATCAAACTCTTAATACTTGTATTGCCATTTTCGTAAACGCAAAACATTTCAAGGTTTTCGAAAGCGGATAAACATATTCACCTTAGTGTAGCTTAGTGCTTTATCTCAGGTAGTAGCTCTGGTCTCTAAGTTATAACCTTATCCTCTCTTTCTAGCCAGGATAGCATGTTAAAGTCGGAATGCGGAAAATAAGCGAAAGTTAGAGATTACCGGGATCAGTGGCATGAATATCGAGGATGGGCGTTCACTTGGAAATTGTAAGATGGATTGTGTTTTAGATGGTTTGAAATGGGATGCCGAAGGCATCTATTTATATTTGCTAACAAGGACCCGTAGCAGACTGTTATGTAGGGGCGTAGTGGTTCGTTGCCGCCCACTTGCACACGTCAGCCCTACGCTCTTGTCCGGATTGGACCGCTCCTAGGATTGCGGGTGGCAGACCGTTAAGGGAAGGCTTGGCTGTCCGCCAAGCTGACATATGTCACCTTCAACCCATTAGTCATCAGCCACGGGGCAGCACCATAATTTACGACTGGACTGTGGCTCGCGTATAGCTAGGGACATGGTGGCGGTCTTCTACCCAAAAATTTTTAGCCTAAACGCACCCCCTTAGTGGACCTCCAGGAATGGATGGCCTTATCGGACCACTAAGGTCAGGGTGACGGTCCGCTAGGACTGACACATGTCAGATTCTTGCCTATTAGTCAGCAGACACGTGTCATTTCATTAGGGTTTCCTTAGCCAACAAGTGGCGGACCGTTATGGGCTTGGTAGGACTCTGCTACCCACCCATAATTCAAAATTTTTATTTTTCAACCCTTCAACTTTGGGAATTGGCAATTTCAACCCTGTAGAAGCATGTTTTAGTAACTATAGATTAAATTATATATATCGGTGTACTAGGCTAGTACGCAGGAGGGTGTTCATGCGTACTTAGCTTGTTAACCAGTTGGTCCTGTGTACTTAGCAAGTACGCAAGGCTTAGCAAGTACGCAAGGTCTTATAAAACCTTTTTCTTAACAACTCTTTAAGTTGTTTCTTCAGTTCCGCCATTTCAGTTAGAGCTAGTCTGCACGAGGCTTTAGATATCGGAGTTGTTCCCGGTACTAAATTTATTCTAAACTCTACTTCTCAGTTTGGTGGCAAGCCTGGTAGTTCCTTAGGGAATACCTCAGCATATGCGGACACAACTGGTACATCTTCCAGTTTCCTTTCTTTCTTGCTAGTTGTGCCTAACACAAGGTATGCTAAACATCCATTGTTAAGATATTTTGTAGCCTCAAGGAGTGATATTATTCCAACATGATTGGAACATTTATCTCCTTTGATAGTAATCATTTTACCATCAGGCACACGAATTTCAGTAGATTTCTTTTCGCAAAATATTCGGACCTGGTTGGCAGATAGCCAATCCATTCCCAAGATGTCAAAACCAGCCAAAGTCATACACTTGCACATGTATGACTTGTCCGGATAAAGAAATCTTACACTCGTTTAAGCAATTAGAGATTCGAACTAAATCTTCGTTCGCAGTTTCAACTTCATAAGATTTTGCTAACCTAGCTAAGGTTTTATCTTACAGTTTACATAGTTTAATATATATAAATCTTTGGTTTGCACCAGAGTCAAATAAAACCCTTGCATAGATATTTTCGACAAGAAACGTACCGGTAATGACGTCCGATCTTTTAGCTGCCTCATAGGTATTGAGGACAAACGCCCTGGCGTTCTACTTAACGCCCTCATCGAGTTTTGTTCATGAAGTTATTGTTTCCTTTAACTTTGGGCATTAACTTCTGATATGCCCCGACTCTCCACAGCCGTAAAAAGTAATTGGTTTCTTGTTTTTGAAACAGTTCTCGATAGAATGACCCAATATTTTACATGTGTTACAAAACGGTCTGGAACCGCATTTACCAAAATGCCTTTTCTTGTCAATCCGACATTCTAGAAGTGGTGTACGTGTGTCCTTACGACTGAAATTGCTTTTATGTCGTTTGGTCTCGTGTTTATTTTGAGGAGTGCTCTCGTTCTTCTTAAGTTACTCTTGGTTTCTCACCATCCCATCGGTGAGAAGAGCACCTAATTTGATGGATTCATCCATCGTTGTTGGCTTAGAGAATTTAACCATGTTTCTTATCTCTAGAGCTAACGCCTAAATATATCTCTTAATGAGGTTTGCCTCAGGGGTAGCAAGATAGGGCACTAAACGAGCATACTCGAATAACTTCGAGACATAATCTTGGTGGTTTGTGCCCACCATCTTTATATTGAGGAAGTTATTCTCAATCTTTTCCCTTTTGTTTAAGGGACATAATTTTCTCTCTATTTTTTCTCTAAAGGTAGTCCACTCCAGAGCATAAGCTTGCTCTCGGCCTTTGGCGGATATGATTGAATTCCACCATTCTAAGGCTTGATCTTTAAACATATTAGAAGCAAAGAGAACCTTATCATCCTCAGCGCATTTACTTATAGCAAGGACAGGTTCGGTTTTCTCTAGCCACCTAAGAGCGGCTATAGCTCCTTCTTTCCTAGCAAACTCATAAGGTTTGCATGTTTGAAATGTTTAAGGTTTCCTCTTTTTGTAGGATGCTCGTATTTTTCTTTGGAGCTAGCCACTGAGGAATCATGACTTTCCTTATAAGTTCTCTTGGAGGATTTTACTGTAACTGGAGTGTTCTCCCTCCGTGTTCCTAGTGTGATTAGGAATAGAGAACTCATTCTCATTTTCTTTGGTCTTTGAAACTTGTATGATAGATTCTTTTTTCTTAGCAGCTTTATTCTTTTCTATTTCTGCTACAATTTTAGGAATCGTATTCTCAATTCCAGAAGCAATCATCTTTTTCAAATCAGCTTTCAGAGCATCATGCTCATTATTGTTATAATTGCTTCTTTTTACCTCTGGTAATGTTCTAAGGTCCACTCTTCGACATTCTATATGAAAACTTCACGATTAAAATCAAGTGGAAATAAAACTTTATTTATTCAGAAAATACGAATACAAGGAGAATATAAAACATCATATTCTTATTTAATTGCTATGATTTCTAGCTTCTTCTAGAGCTTGTCGTAGCAGATTATTTTGAGCTTCGAATTCTGACATTCTTCGTTCCAGATCAGCTATTCGGTTCAATAATATACATACATGTTCATCTCCCGGTACTTCTTCATTTGCATAGGGAATGTTAGTTGCTTCTTCATTTTGGATATGCATTATTATTATTTTTATGTTATTGAGTTGTTCTTGAGAGAGAGAAAGAGAGAGAATAATTTTTTTAAAGCTAGATTTAATCAAAAAAAGAAAAAAAATGTAATTAGCTTATTACCCCTCTAATAAATCAAGATCACATGTTTTTTTCAATATAAATTAAAAAAATCCAGATTTAATCTAACCACGCATCTTTTTACAATTATTTTAACATGTGGTCAAGAACTAGTTAATTAGTTTTCTTTCCAAAGGTTAGTTTACAAAATATACAAACCCTATATATATACATATATATAGGGGAGTTATTCTACAAAGTCAAAAAAGTCGTTTAAACCCCTCCCCCCCAAAGCTTAAAACCCCCTCCCCAACCCGAAAAACCTAAAACCCCCCACCCCTAAAACCTAAATTCTAACAAAAAACTCTAAAAAGCCAAAAAATTCGTCTAAAAACACCAACCCCCCCCCCACCCCACCCCTCCCCTAAAAACCTAAAAACCCCACCCCTACCTCCTAAAAGGGTAAATCCTAAAAACTAAACCATAAGGCAAACAATAAACACTAAAAGCTAAACCCTACAAGCTAAGATCGTAGAGTTCGACGAGACGGTTCCAACGCCGCTAAATGAGTAAAATCAGAGTTCGTATGAGCCGGTTATGAGCGTTTTAAACGACTTTTTACACTTTTTTTTACTTTGTACCGAAACCTCACACTATATATATATATATATATATAGTTGGGTTAAACTAAAAAGGAGATTTTTCCTAAAAAGTAGGGGTGTGCATGGGTCGGTTTTGGAGTAAAACCAAACCCAAACCGAAAGTTCGGTTTTTGGTTTTTTTAAAACCGTTCGGTTTTAGTTTTTTCGGTTTTTACAATGGGTTTAGTTCGGTTTCGGTTTTTTCGATTTTAAAACCAATTGGGCTTGAATTTTTTGAGGAAAAGAAAAATGACCTAAAATAATAAACATGGGTTTGAAATTTTGGGCCTAAATTATTTTTATTAACTAATGATTATCACATATTTTGGCCTAAATAATTTAGGCTACAAAAATAATTAGTTTTTTTAAAAAATACTCAACATAAAAAATAAACATTATAAACTCAATAAATATAAATAATAACCTACTATTAATAAAAATACCTGTAACACAAATATGTATACACTTTTAACATACAAGCACACAACACAATATAATATATATTACGAAACGTGCATGCACACAATATATAATTAAAATATATATATATACGTTCGGTTCGGTTTTCAAAAATATAAAACCGAAACCAAACCGTAATTTTCAGTTTTCAAAAAATAAAAAACCAAAACCGTTGGTTTTAGTTTTGGTCGGTTTTTTCGGTTCGCTTTTTTCGGTTAATTCGGTTTTTTCTCACCTCTACTAAAAAGTGTAAAAAGTACATGTTTAGGCATGATGTTCATTCATTTTAGGCATAGTGTTTTTTAATTTTTAAATTTTTCACAAAAATAAAACATAGACATCATGCCTAAAATGAATGAACACCATGCCTAATCATATACTTTTTAGACAAAATCATCTTTTTAGTATAACCCACCCCTATATATATATATATATATATTATGTTTTCAGCAAAAAATTACGCCAGTGCAAACTCCCCTTACACTTGCGAATTTACAAAAATGCAAAAATAACATGACGTTGTATTGATGTAATAATGGTTTTTTTTTAAATTGTTTTGGATTGATTTTGGCAAAGTTAATAGGGTTAACATAATAACATATTGTTATTATGAGAACCAAATTCTATATGTGTGTGTGTATATATATATATATATAGGGTTAATATATGGTAAAAAGGGTTTTAAAAATAAAAAGGGTAAGAAGGCTTCTAGGCTTGACATGTGTCCTTTTATTGTTTTTGAAGAGATGGTATATTGATTATTGTGTAATATCAGGTCTGGTTATTGTGTATAATGTCAGGTCTGGTCATTGTGTCTAATGTCATGTTATTGTGTCAAATATTTTTCATCATTGTGTTATATGTATTCATCATTGTGTTTTACGTTTTAGATAATTTTATTGTCGAAACGTCAGGTCATTGTGTCAAATTATTTTCAATATTGTGTTATATGTATTTATCACTGTGTTTTACGTTTTAAATAATTTTATTGTCAAATACGTCAGGTCATTGTGTCTAACGTCAGGTCTGGTCATTGTGTCTAATGTCAGGTCATTGTATCAAATATTTTTCATCATTGTGTTATATGTATTCATCATTGTGTTTTACGTTTTAGATAATTTTATTGTCAAATATGTCAGGTCATTGTGTATAATGTCAAGTCTGATCATTGTGTCTAATGTCAGGTCATTGTGTTAAATATTTTTTATCATTGTGTTATATGTATTCATCATTGTGTTTTACGTTTTAGATAATTTCGTGTTGTTTTTGTCACTGTTTTTTTATGTATTATATATAACACAGTGATGAAAAAATATTTGACGCAATGGCCTGACATTAGAAAAATATTTGACATTAGACACAGTGATGGAAAATATTTGACACAATAACGTGACATTAGACACAATGACCTGACATTAGACACAACGACGATCAACAATCACAATGAATTGGAATACGTAAATTTTTTTTCATTTTTGTATATAATGACACTATACTCGTTTTAAGATAAAAAAAACGGTCGTTTTCATCATTGTGTTTTACGATTTAGATAATTTCGTGTTATTTTTGTCACTGTTTTTTTATGTATTATATATAATACAGTGATGAAAAATATTTGACATAATGACCTGACATTAAACACAATGACCTGACATTAGAAAAATATTTGGCATTAGACACAATGATGAAAAATATTAGACACAATGACTTACATTAGACACAATGACGAACAATAATTGCAATGAGCTGGAAAACGTATTTTTTTTGTTTTTGTATATAACGACACTATACTCATTTTAAAGATAAAAAAACGCTCGTTTTCATCATTGTGTTTTACGTTTTAAATAATTTCGTGTTATTTTTGTCACTGTTTTTTATGTATTATATATAACATAGTCATGAAAAATATTTGACACGATAAACTGACATTAGACACAATGATGTGACATTAGAAAAATATTTGACATTATACACAATGATGAAAAATGTTTGACATAATGAATTAGCATTAGACACAATGCCCTGATATAACATAATGACGATCAATAAACACAATGAGCTGAAAAACGTAATTTTTTTTTGTTTTTGTATATAACGACACTATACTCGTTTTAAAGATAAAAAAACGCTCGTTTTTATGGTGTAATTTAAAAAAAAATAATGTCATATGAAAAAATTATGAACGTTTAAAAAGAGGAGGAGGTTGATAAAAAGTCAACAAAAGGGCCATGACTAAAATACCATTCCAACAACTTTTTCTCCTACAATTTAATCTCAACTATTAAATCCTTCTCAATTTGATTGTAACATCAAAAAAATGAAACGACAATTATAATAACGGGTTAAACACGAGATGAGCCGAATAAACGAGCGAGGCACGATGGGCCGGGCAAACATAAAGGTGGCGAGGGAGATGAGTCTCCCTATAAATAGCCAAACCCTCCTCATTTCTCTCATTCTTGCATTTTAGAGAGAGAAAGTGTCGGAATCGCTCAAGATCGCACCAGCTCGTGTCTCCGGTTCTCGTTAGAACAACCTCTGAATTAGAAGCTCGATACATGTAACGATTTGGCCTAGATCTGAGTTTTTGTTTACTTTGGGGTTTTCGGGTTTTGAATAAAAAGATAGTGTTTTTACGTATAAAACTGAAAGATAAACATAGATTTGAGTTGTTAAACGAAAAGCAAACATTTTGAACGTAAAAAGTTCGGATCTGGATGCAAATGTTAGGGTTTTGTGGGGAAGAAGAAAGCCCGCAAGCATGTCCTGCGTACTTGATAAGTACGCAAGAAAAAAGTCTGCGTACTTGATAAGTACGCGTGAACAAAATCTGCGTACTTGATATGTACGCAAGAACAAAGTCTGCGTACTTGATATGTATGCAAGAACAAAGTCTGCGTACTTGATAAGTACGTAAGAACAAAGTCTGCGTACTTGATATGTACGAAAGAACAAAGTCTGCGTACTTGATATGTACGCAAGAACAAAGTCTGTGTACTTGATAAGTACGCAAGAACAAGGCCCTGTGCACTTGCTAAGTGTGCAGGCATCAGTTCTATGGGTAAATATAGCTGGGTAGTGAAGTCAGTATGTTCGCCAGGTTAGAAAGAGGCGAACTTAGCCTTAAGCTCGCCTAATTCAGAATGGTTAAACCGTTAGAGTCGGGAATAGGTCTGATGTGTATTTAACTACTCAATCCAGATCGTACATGACGTTGTTGGGTCTTTGTTTAGGACAACCAAGACTAGCTTATCAGGTGAGTTCTAGAGCCCTTCTTTTAATGCTTTAAATTATATTTTGGGCTGGTGTGCATACTTACAAAATGATGTTTACGAAACGATGCTTACGAAATGATGTTTACGAGATGACGTTTATGAAATGTTTTGCCAAATGAAGTTTATGAAAGGTTTACAAATGAAGTGATGTTTTGTTTAATAAAACGTACGAATGCTTTAACTAAAATGAGGTAAAGGTTTTATGAAAGTCATGAATGAACGAATCTGCCACGAGTTCCTACGGGAGCTAGGGTATGTATGTATGTATGTATGTATTGGCCTTACCCTTACGGGGCGCCTTTGTGGCTTGCTAACGGTTATACAACTGGTTGATGATGATGGGGTGACGACGGTCACCCATGGGATTTCCGGGATCCCCGTTGGAAGGCATTATTCCTTGCGGGGAAATAGTGTCTAAGGTACTGGTTGGTGTTGAATGACCTTGAGGTATCGGGCCCTAGGATTTCTTCACCCGAAGGACAGTACGGTGTTGATGGGCCTAGTGGTGGCGTGCCTCGGGGTTTCTCCGCCAACCGATGATGTGGAATTGACGGTTACGAGAAGGCGCAGATTCGGTTCATGTTGACTTGTGTTATGATTGTATGTTACGATGTTTTTACGATGTTAAGTTATTGCAAGTTTTACGTACGCTTTTGTTAAATAAATGAATTTTATGTTTTTGGCAAAATGATTATGTTAAAGGTTTATGTAAAACTAGAACTCACCAGCGTAGCTGACGTTTAGTACACACATTCAGTTTAAGGACAGGTACGGAGGGACGGTGATGCTTGGCAAGCGATGAAGAGTTACCCGGCTGATATGATGATTGGCATCCCGTTACGTTAAGTTTATGTTATGTAATGAATGTTTTAGACAATGTTTACGCTTCCGCATGTCTGACAATGTTACGGTTATGTTTAAATGAAAGTTTTTCGCTGCGTTATTTGATATTCAAGTTTAAGAACTGTTTGTGAATGAGTAAATCCAATAAGTGAGGTCTCCCGGGTTTGGGGCCTTACAAGTTGGTATCAGAGCAATAGTTTGAGAGATTCGGACACTCCTAGTGTCTGAACTTAAACTGTGAATGGGACCGAAAGCGGATGCCAGTACGGGTAACTCGAGACACAGCATCAGGTATGAAAAAGTAGAGTATGTTTATATAGTATGCCTTATGAAGTAATAGATTAGGACATGTGTTCTGATGAAATCACAAAGGTGGTCAAATAGAAGTCAGGGGTAATGTAATGGTTAATTGCAGATGGCCAGTGTATATTAACATCTTACAGTACTTGTTGAATTCTATTTGTTAACTAGCGTGATGACATTAGATTCCTTGTCTTATAGAACGAAATGGTGGGATGAAAGAGCGGAGGGCATGGCGGGTGGCCGTACCGGTGGTTGTAATATGACTCTTACTCGTCAGGAGTACAGTGAAGAAGGAAGTGTCCACACGGAACCGGAAGTCAGCATGCATGAAACTGAACGGACTCCCGTGGGAGAACAATACTTCACTTTCGAATCGGAAGTGAAGGCGGCCCTGGCACGCGAGTTTACTGAACTGATGAAGGCTACCTTGCCAGATCTGCCAACACGACAACTGATACCCTGATCATTGAGGTAGTTAACGCACCGCCTGCTCGCAGTTGTGACTATAAGTCCTTCAAGGCATGTGATCCACCGGTCCTGACTGGAAAGAAAGACGCGGTGGCTACGTTTAACTGGGTGATCCGTATGGAAGCCGCTATTCGTCTAAGTGAATGCCGAGCAAGTCAATTTATGAAATTTACTGTCACACCCCCGCCAAGGCGGAGACACGAGGGGGCGACGGAATTGAATCATTACACGTGATCAAAAGAAATTTCTATTAATTGAATAGTTGATTACATTGATTACAATAAATCAAACAAACAAGTATAACAAATAAGTCTTCTTTTGTTAATATCTAGCTACGTCCACTAAGGCATATTCCTTGATCCTAGCATGAGTTTAACAACATCCTAGTTAGCTTCACCTGAAAAACATGCTAAAATATGTCAGCTATAAAGCTAGTGAGAACATAGGTTTAAGTAATTACATAGTATAGATAACAAAGATTTGCAAATCATAAACAAATTTCAATAACAAGTAAACCAACTTTTATACATCGATTCAACCAAGCCTAATGACAAGAATTGGGTTCCCATAGTATTGATATAGCATGAATAACAAGTTTTGCAGGTTCTGTATATCTAGTTTCAAGTTGATATCGTATCTCGTCAACTCAAGAACTAGATCGGCTTGTCAGTCCCATAGATCTATGACTTACTCCCGTTGGCTTATCCCAAATTAATGGTTGTAGAGTGTGTATAAAACTGTTTAAGTTTACAAGTATAGATAGTTGTTATTGAAATTGCAAAAGTAGTATTTGAGTTTGATATAATTTGAACAACCTTTTATATACGAGCATGTTTTCCACCCAAAGATAAAAGGTAAAAGGGGCTATGTATCTCACCTTGCAAGTGAAAGGGTTGAATTTGAACCTGTAGTAACTTGGATTGAATGCCTTAAGGATTCCCTAAGTTAAGTTTGTTACGTTAGAAACAAGTTAAGGATAGTCGAGGGGTTGACAGTGTAATTATTTGAAAGTGGTTGTTGTACACTAGAGTGGTTACCATTCCAAAGTATTACCTCCAACAGAAAAGTTTCCAGGAAAGAGATGACCGGATCAGAACCCCGTCTTTTCCTAGCCAGAACTTTAATGTTTGTCAGATAACTACATACTAGTTTGAAAGTTACTCTATTTGCATACGTAACCAAGTTTAGGGTGTGTTTGATAAGTTTGGAAAGTATAAGGGCTAAAGTGAAAATATGAGTTTAGTAAAGATAGAAATGAATTTAATTGAATATTAAATGGGTTTAATTTGAAAATAAGGAGTTTTAGTAAAAACATGATTTTTTAAATTGAAAGGAACAAGAAAGATCAAAACCAAGTTTTTTAAATAAAAGTTTGAACAAGTTTAATTAAAATATGGATTTTGATCTTGGATAGGTCTATGATTATAACATAAACATGTTAGGGAATCATAGATCTAGCTAGTTATGAGGAATTTTTGAAAGAAAGTGTATGAACAAGCATGAACATGACAAGAACTTACTTAGAATGAAAGGATTTAAGGTAGAATATTCCAGAAGATTAGAAGAACGACCATTAGTAGCTAGAGAACCCTAGAGGATCGTTAAGGTGCGAAGAATAATGGAGGAATAAGGGCTCTACTTATAGGGTGAGATTAGGGACTTATAAGCAAAAATTAGATAGATAAATGGACTAGGTTTGTAAAAATATTAAAATAGTTTGTTACATAAATCTTATCGTAAAATTTATTATATTAAATAAAATAAAATAAAAACAAATTTGCAAATGGTGATAAGGGGATTCACGGCAAACACAAAAATAAATTTAGGATTAGTTCTATTTTCTTATTTAGTTAATTAAAAGATTAGGATTAGGATTAGGATTAGGATAGAATTAAGGAGTAAAAAAATAATGGTTTTTAATCGTTTTAGATAAACTTAAAGGTTTTAATAATTTAAATAAATTTAATTAATAAAAATATATATAATAAGAGAATTTCAAAAATAAATAATAAAAATAACATTTGACTGAAATTACAAAAATTAACCAGATTTTGAAGACGTTACAAAAGAAACCCTGAAATTTACGTATGAGTAAATTTTACCCTTGAAATTTTATTTTAGTCAAACCAAGTTATAAACTTGAATTCTAATTCATCCAAAGTTAACATAAGTAGCAAGTTCTAGAATGAATACGAGAATCAGATATGGTATCATAATAGAATAAGCAATTCGTTCTAAAACGCAATAGAATACTCGCTTTAGACAAGACTCAGAAGTTTGAAATGAAATGATATCGCAAGTGATATGAGGCATCAAAAGGTTCATAGTATAAGAATTTAATCAATGTTACAAGGTGGAAACAAAGGATCAGGCATAGAAATCAGGGATGTCACAGTCTCCCCTTGTTAAGAGAATTTCGTCCCGAAATTCAACTAGTAGAGGTTGTGTTATTCTAAAAACAGATGTGGGTTCGTTATATGTTATCAAGGCTGGTTCCACTTCCAATGCACCATTAGTGTTTATATATAGGGTGTACCGCAGGTAACCCACCACACCTCCGACACTTCGAAAGCGTACCAGTCACCAACCAAAACTAATCATTAACTGGGCTGATGTTGGGTCGGATTCTAGTCCCACTTCCAACATACCATTAGTGTTTAAATATAGGGTGTACCGCAGCTAACCCACCACACCTCTCGCACCTCGAAAGCGTACTAGTCTCCTACCAAAACTACTCTCTAAGTTGGCTTTGTGTTGGTGGCATAAATTGAGTTTAGAAATTTGTCAAGGGTATGGGGTACTAGCTACACAACAGAATTTCAATACACACCAATGCACCTGTAAATTCACGATTACGTTCCGGACCGCAATAGTCAATTTACCTTACATGGATGTGCAATGTCCTTCCATTATGCATCTATGAAGTGTTAATAGTTATGTAAGCGAAAGTTATAGATGTTATAGAGTAGTCATGGACATGCAATAGAAACTGATAGATCATATACGTTGAAATGCAATCGAAATTGATAGAACATGTTAGTTTGAGATTCAAGTAGACATTAAAACAATTAAGATTCAAGCAATGAAATTTCTAATCCATATTACAAGATATAAACCAAACAAGTAAGCATAGAATTCAAGATAACCCAAAGTGATAAATAGGAATCAATAGAAAAACAAAATCATGGTAGCCATAGTCTCCCCTAGTTAATAGGATTTCCTCACAAAATTTAACTAGTGGAGTCTGCGTTATCCTGGATAGCTGTATCTTGACGAGCTTCAGGTGCTCCTAAGACAAAAACTCAACCTTGAGCAGCTTGATTGTTGGTAGGGTGCAACTTGGGACAAAGGTTTCTGAGGTGGTCAAGGCCTCCACATTTATAGCAGGCCCTGATACTGTTGATGGGAACAAGGTTAGTTATCACGGTATTGCTAGTGTTGGCTGTAGTAGGAGGTGCTTTGCAGTTCTGAGCGAGGTGGCCAAATTTGCCACAATTGTTGCACTTGCGACACTCTCTAATGTGATGCAATGGACACTTAAGGCACTTAGGCAGTGAGAGTTTAGTGGTTTGGGTGGCTGGGGCAACAATGTTTACCGGTGCAGCAGGGGTTACCACAGTATACAGGACATCGGGTAGTTGTTGGGTGATAATGGTGGCAATCTAGTTGATTTCGGTATTGTCACGAACAGGAGGCATTCCAGCACGACGAGATTGACAAGCGATAGTATGAAGATAGAACTGTAAACAAACAAGGATGGAATTTCATTCATAATCAAGTTGTTTCAAATTACAAATGAAGAATGATAGAGACACGATATATGTGCTTGTGTATAGAATTTGAATTTAAAGAGGACAAATAATGGCAAATTAAAACTCAGGTCCGTATGATAGATGCTAGGAAGACGTGTTTTAGCCTATAAGCGATACTCACACCAAAGATTCCTAGGAAGATGTGACGGGTCCTTACTTAGGGATTTATACACCACATCTTTCCTAGATAGAATCTTTAGTGTACAGGTATCCACTTTTCCAGATTACACATGTTCCTATTAACTACCAATAGGGCCCTTGGTTCTAACTAGAGTGATTACTGAATCGTCTCGGCACCGTTGCTTAGTCGTCGTATCTCCAAAACTAGATCAACTGTAAATGGGTCGGGTCCAACTCTACTTTCTGCACTGCTACTCTCCCGAAGGTGTAAGGTTAGATGGTCGTACTATGACTGCGTTCTTTGGTTAATGAAGGCTCTCCGTGTCAAACTTCAATTCTGGGTCGTCTGGTTCTTTGTGATGGTTCATCAAGATAAGCGTGTTGTTTTCGAGAAAGAGGAATGAGAAGGCACATAAGGGTTAGAGAAAACAGCTAAACAAATAGAGCACATAATTTCCTAATAAGGGGAGTCCTAAGGTTATAGTCTAGGTCTATTCTAAGGTAGCCAAATTCTCTATAAGGTAGCTACGTCCACTAAGGCATAGTCCTTGATCCTAGCATGAGCTTATCAACATCCTAGTTAGCTTCACCTGAAAAGCATGCTAAAATATGCCAGCTATAAAGCTGGTGAGAACATAGGTTTTAGTAATTACATAGTATAGATAACAAAGATTTGCAAATCATAAACAAATTTCAATAACAAGTAAACCAACTTTTATACATCGATTCAACCAAGCCTAATGACAAGAATTGGGTTCCCATAGTATTGATATAGCATGAATAACAAGTTTTGCAGTTTCTGTATATCCAGTTTCAAGTTGATATCGTATCTCGTCAACTCAAGAACTAGATCGGCTTGTCAAGGCCATAGATATATGACTTACTCCCGTTGGCTTATCCCAAGTTAATGGTTGTAGAGTGTGTATAAAACTGTTTAAGTTTACAAGTATAAATAGTTGTTATTGAAATTGCAAAAGTAGTATTTGAGTTTGATATAGTTTGAACAACCTTTGATATACGAGCATGTTTTCCACCCCAAAGATAAAAGGTAAAAGGGGCTATGTATCTCACCTTGCTAGTGAAAGGGTTGAACTTGAACTTATAGTAACTTGGATTGAATGCCTTAAGGATTCCCTAAGTTAAGTTTGTTATGTTAGAAACAAGTTAAGGATAGTCAAGGGGTTGACAGTGTAATTATTTGAAAGTGGTTGTTGTACACTAGAGTGGTTACCATTCCAAAGTAGTACCTTCAACAGAAAAGTTTCTAGGAAAGAGTTGGTCGGATCAGAACACCGTCTTTTTCTAGCCAGAACTTTAATGTTTGTCAGATAACTATATACTAGTTTGAAAGTTACTCTATTTGCATACTTAACCAAGTTTAGGGTGTGTTTGATTACTTTGGAAAGTATAAGGGCTAAAGTGAAAATATGAGTTTAGTAAAGATAGAAATGAATTTAATTGAATATTAAAGGGGTTTAATTTGAAAATAAGGAGTTTTAGTAAAAACTTGATTTTTGAAATTGAAATGAATAAGAAAGATCAAAACCAAGTTTTTTAAATAAAGTTTGAACAAGTTTAATTAAAATATGGATTTTGATCTTGGATAGGTCTATGATTATAACATAAACATGTTAGAGAATCATAGATCTAGCTAGTTATGAGGAATTTTTGAAAGAAAGAGTATGAACAAGCAAGAACACGAGAATAACTTACTTAGAATGGAAGGATTTAAGCTAGAATCTTCCTGAAGATTAGAGGAACGACCTTTAGTAGCTAGAAAACCCTAGAGGATCGTTGAGGTGTGAAGAATAATGGAGGAATAAGGGCTCTATTTATAGAGTGGGATTAGGGACTTATAAGCAAAAGATAGATAGATAAATGGACTAGGTTTGCAAAAATATTAAAATAGTTTGTTACATAAATCTTATCATAAAATTTGTTATATTAAATAAAATAAAATAAATTTTTTTTTGCAAATGGTGTTAAGGGGATTCACGGCAAACACAAAAATAAATTTAGGATTAGTTCTATTTTCTTATTTAGTTAATTAAAAGATTAGGATTAGGATAGAATTAAGGAGTAAAAAAATAATGGTTTTTAATCGTTTTAGATAAACTTAATGGTTTTAATAATTTAAATAAATTTAATTAATAAAAATATATATAATAAGAGAATTTCAAAAATAAATAATTAAAATAACATTTGACTGAAATTACAAAAATTAACCAGATTTTGAAGACGTTACAAAAGAAACCTTGAAATTTACGTATGAGTAAATTTTACCCTTGAAATTTTATTTTAGTCAAACCAAGTTATAAACTTGAATTCTAAGTCATCCAAAGTTAACATAAGTAGCAAGTTCTAGAATGAATACGAGAATCAGATATGGTATCATAATAGAATAAGCAATTCGTTCTAAAACGCAATAGAATACTCGCTTTAGACCAGACTCAGAAATTTGAAATGAAATGATATCATAAGTGATATGAGGCATCAAAAGGTTCACAGTATAAGAATTTAATCAAGGTTACAAGGTAGAAATAAAGGATCAGGCATAGAAATCAGGGATGTCAAATTACTGCTAACTCCTTGAGGGAGGAAGCATCTCACTGGTGGGAATGTGTACGTCATGCTAAGGGGGATGAGGTGGTTGACTCAATGATGTGGAGTGACTTGAAAACTCTGGTAATCAAGAACTTCTGTCCAAGGAACGAGATGGAGAAGGTAGAAAGGGAATTTCTGGGTTTAAAGGCCGGGAGCATGACGCACCGCCAGTACACTACCCGATTCAATGAACTGGCACGTCTGGTGCCACATCTTGTCATGACTAAGGAAAGAAAGATTGCCTGCTACATTCTGGGACTGCCGGACAAGGTCCGCACTTACGTTAAGGAAAACGCTCCTACTACCTACGATTCAGTCGTAGAACTGAGTGGCGTAGTGTTCGATGACCTAGAACTGAATGTTGTTGCTATTGACGATCCAAAGAAGAAACCAAGTTTTCCGGCCAAACGATCTGGCGGGAGACTATATGTAGCCCGGGAGAAACATGCTAGAGTGGCTGAGATTGCGGTTTATGGAAAATGTGATGCAAGGCATGAGGGGGAGTGTAGGATGGGAACTAATATGTGCTTTAAGTGTGGAAAGACCGGGCACTACTCCCGGGAATGCCCGCAAGGTGTCAAATGTTATAATTGTGGGGGTAACGAACACATGAGCCAGGAATGCACTAGGCCAAGAATGGGTGAAGCTGTAAAAGGGAAAGGCCCTGAAAAGAAAGAAGAGAGGCCCCGAGCAAAGACTCGTGCGTACGCGCTAACGCAAGAACAGGCCAGGGTGGACCCTGACGTGGCATCAGGTACGTTCATCCTTGACAACACTTTTGTATCTGTGTTATTTGATTCGGGCACCAGTAATAGTTTTATATCTGCAACTTTCTGTAAACGAGTGAAGTGCACCATAAGTAAGCTAGAAAGGGCCTTTAGCGTAGAAACCGTTGAGGGTAGAACTGCGAGGGTGACCGAATTAGTTAACAATTCCACGATAAAAATAAAAGGCCATAGATTCCCCGTCAAATTGTTTGTTATGGTTTTGGGAGGGTTTGATGTAGTTTTAGGTATGGATTGGCTAACCGCCAATGAAGCGCAAATTAAATGCAAAAGAAAGATAATCCGACTCAAGGCTCTGGATGGCAGTGAAGTCGAGATTTTTGGAGATCGTGATGCCCCGATGCCCAACGTCATCTCGATGATTAAGGCAACAAATTACTTAAGGCGCGGATGCGAGGCTTATCTGGTGTACGTGATTGAAAAGTGTAAGGAAGTAAAGGAACTAGATGATGTACCCATGGTACACGAGTACCTGAAGGTGTTTCCAGAGGATTTTCCTGGCATACCACCCGACAGAGAGATTGAGTTCTGAATCGACTTAGTACCAGATGCCCAGCCCGTGGCCAAGGCTCCGTATCGACTCGCACCGGTGGAGATGAAAGAAGTAATGGCACAACTAGACGGACTACTTGAGAAAGGATTTATCCAACCGAGCATCTCGACTTGGGGTGCTCCGGTGTTCGATGAGAATGTGTATTGATTATCGTGAGTTGAACAAACGAACGGTGAAGAACAAGTACCCTTTACCAAGGATCGACGACCTGTTCAATCAATTACAGGGCGAAAGTTGGTTCTCAAAAATTGACCTTTGATCCGGGTACCATCAGTTGAAGGTGAGGGAAAGAATACATACCGAAAACCGCATTTCGCACGCGTTATGGACATTTCGAGTTCCGCGTAATGTCTTTCGGATTGACGAACGCCCCCGCAGCGGTCATGGATATGATGAATAGGGTCGGTCGACCGATGCTGGATCGATCGGTAATCGTGTTCATCGATGATATCCTCATCTACTCCAAGAATTAGGGTGATCACGCATGTCACTTGAAGGAAGTGTTGGAAGCCTTGAAGAATGAGAAGTTGTATGCTAAGTTCTCCAAATGCGCGTTCTGGCTTAGGGAAGTCCATTTCCTAGGTCACGTCATCAACCCGAACGACATTATGGTTGACCCTGCAAAGATAATGACGGTAAGAGATTGGGATATTCCTAAGACGCCAACTGAGATCCGCAGTTTCTTGGGATTGGCAGGCTACTATCGGAGGTTCATCCGGGATTTCTCAAAAATAGCTTCGCCGTTGACGAAGTTGACACGGAAGGAGGTAAAGTACGAATGGGGTGCGACCCAAGAAGAGGCGTTCAAGGAACTGAAGGGGAAGTTAACCCAAGCTCCAATCTTGGCCCTTCCCGAGGGCAATGAGGACTTGGTGGTATACTCTGACGCTTCAGGTCAGGGGTTGGGGTGCGTGCTGATGCAACGCGGAAGAGTGATCTCGTATGCGTCACGACAGCTGAAAGTTCACAAAGTCAACTATCTGACTCATGACTTGGAACTTGCTGCGGTTGTATTCGCATTGAAAATCTAGAGACACTACCTCTACGGGGTGAAGTTTACCATTTATTCTGACCACAAAAGTTTGAAGTACTTCTTCGAAAAAAAGGAGTTGAATAAGAGACAGAGGCGATGGTTGGAACTTTTGAATGATTATGACTGTGAAATCATATACCATCCTGGAAAGGCAAACATGGTGGCTTACGCTCTAAGTCGTAAGGATGTGCTAACTCCTATTAGAGTGAAAGCTTGCCAGTTGGTGGTAACACCGGATATGATGAGGGAAATTGAAATAGCTCAAGACGAATCACTAAAAGAGGAAAACATAAAGAAGGAGAGGATGGTTGGCCAACATGACAAGTTGGAATATAACACCCTTGGTGTAAAGACACGTTTTGGCCGGATATGGATACCTGTGGGTGGCGAGCTTAGAACCAAAATCTTGGATGAGGCTCATAAGTCTCGTTACTCTATCCATCCCGGTACCAACAAAATGTACCAAGATCTGAGGAAGGAATACTGGTGGCCCGGGATGAAGTATGAGGTGACGAAATACGTAAGCAAGTGTCTGACTTGCTCGCAAGTAAAGGCCGAACACCGGAAACCTTATGGAAAGATTCAACCTCTTGATATACCAGAATAGAAGTGGGAACACATTACAATGGACTTCATAACCAAGCTACCTCGCACAGTTAAAGGTCATGACACCATTTGGGTAATTGTGGACCTTTAACGAAGAGTGCTCATTTCCTACCTATTCGCGAGACATTCTAGTCGGAAAGGTTAGCGGAAGTATTTATTAACAAAGTAGTAGCACGGCATGGGATGCCTTTGACGATTGTATCTGACCGGGACACACGATTCACATCGAGGTTCTGGAAAAGATTTCACGAAGCAATGGGCACGAGACTTAATATTAGTACGGCATACCCCCCGCAAACGGATGGTCAGTCTGAAAGGACCATTCAAACGTTGGAGGACATGCTTTGTGCTTGTATTATAGACTTCAGTGGCGTTTGGGATAGCCACCTGTCGTTAGTCGAGTTCTCCTACAACAACAGTCATCACTCGACGATAGGCATGCCGCCTTACGAGATGTTGTATGGGAGGAGATGCAGGACCTCGGTTTGTTGGGGTGAGATTGGACAGAAGGAATTAGGAAGTCTTGAAGTCGTAAGAGAAATGTCGGAAAGGTTCGATCAGATCAAGGCATGAATGAAGGCCGCCCAAGATCGTCAGAAATCCTACGCGGATAAACGGCAAAGGCCTATTGAGTTCAATGTTGGTGATCGAGTAATGTTGAAAGTATCGCCCTAGAAGGGGATCATACGATTCAGAAAAAGGGGAAAGTTAAGTCTGAGATTTGTCGGACCATTTAGAATAACAGCACGGGTCGGTGAAGTCGCCTATCGATTGGAGTTGCCCGCTGAGTTAAGTGGGATGAATCCTACGTTCCATGTATCACACTTACGAAAATGTGTGGCTGACGAATCAGCTCATATACCACTTATCGACATCGAGGTGGACAACAGCCTTAACTACATCGAAGAACCCGTGGCCATCGTAGATCGGAAGGAGAAACGTTTACGAAATAAAGTCATTCAATTGGTTAAGGTACAATGGAAGCACCGGAAGGGATCGAAAGCTACTTGGGAAATGGAAACGGAAATGAAGGAGTCGTACCCTCAACTATTTGACTTGTGATAGGTTTCGGGGACGGAACCTATTGTAAGGGTGGTAGACTTGTAACATCCCAAAAATGAAACGAAAATTATAATAACGGGTTAAACACGAGATAAGCCGAATAAACGAGCGAGGCACGATGGGCCGGGCGAACAAGGGAGACGAGCCTCCCTATAAATAGCCAAACCCTCCTCATTTCTTTCATTCTTTCATTTTAGAGAGAGAAAGCATAGAAAGAGAAAGTGTCGGAATCGCTCATGATCGCACTAGCTCGTGTCTCCAGTGCTCGTTAGAACAACCTCCGAATTAGAAGCTCGATATAGGTAACGGTTTGGCCTAGATCTGAGTTTTTGTTTACTTTGAGGTTTTCGGGTTTTGAATAAAAAGATGGTATTTTTACGTATGAAACTGAAAGAAAAACATAGATTTGGGTTCTTAAACGAAAAGAAAACGTTTTGAACGAAAAAAGTTCGGATCTTGACGAGGTCGGATCTGCATGCAAAAGTTAGGGTTTATGGGGAAGAAGAAAGCCCGCAGGCATGTCCTGCGTACTTGGTAAGTACGCAAGAACAAGTCTGCGTACTTGATAAGTATGCAAGAACAAAATCTGCGTACTTGATATGTACGCAATAACAAAGTCTGGTTACTTGATAAGTATGCAAGAAGAAAGTCTGCGTACTTGATATGTACGCAAGAACAAAGTCTGCGTACTTGATATGTACGCAAGAACAAAGTCTGCGTACTTGATAAGTACGCAAGAACAAGGCCCAGTGCACTTGCTAAATGCGCACACAGGCGGGAGTATTCTACGTCAGACAAACGAGGCGCCCCGGAAGGTTTAGGTTTTTCCTGGCCTTCCCCCTTGCCCGAAGAGGTTTTTACAAGTTAAATCGTAGCGGGTAACACAACCCCGTTTTGAACAACCTTCTACTCGGCAATTCATCCGGTGACTTCACGGTCGCCAAAGAAGCCCCAAGAAGCATCAAACATTTCCGATGAGATCCATGGAGCTATTCTTAGATAGCAAGCACTAGCTCCCGGTGCGACTTCATAAAAAGCAATCAAAGATAAGATCGAAGAGAATGAAACGCACGTAGTGGTCATTATAGCGGTTCCTTCTGATCCTAGAAAACGTCCGAAAAAACCTGCTATGGGACTACCGAGCAGGGGCAAAAATATGATAAGTAGATACATAATTTCGAGTGTGATCAGACAACCAAAAATCAGACAATGACAGAGCGGCCTGTGATTCAGGATTGCTCGATGCCCGAGGAACGCTCGACCGAATGAATGAGTCACAAGGTGTAAGCCCTAACGACAAAAGAACCTAGACGCGGAGCATTTTCGGGGGCTAGCCTCCTTCCTTCTTACTTGACTTCCAATTCGACTCTTCAGGTATATGGGTATATATAGCTGGTTAGTGAAGTCAGTATGTTCGCCAGGTTAGAAAGAGGCGAACTTAGCCTTAAGTTCGCCTAATTCAGAATGGTTAAACCGTTAGAGTCGGGATTATGTCTGATGTGTATTTAACTACTTAATCCAGATAGTACGTGACGTTGTTGGGCCTTTGTTTAGGACAACCAAGACTAGCTTATCAGGTGAGTTCTAGAGCCCTTCTTTTAATTATATTTTGGGATGGTGTGCATACTTACAAAATGATGTTTACGAAACGATGTTTACGAAACGACGTTTACGAAACGACGTTTACGAAACGATGCTTACGAAATGATGTTTACGAGATGACGTTTATGAAATGTTTTGCCAAATGAAGTTTATGAAAGGTTTATGAATGAAGTGATGTTTTGTTTAATAAAACATACGAATGCTTAAACTAAAATGAGGTAAAGGTTTTATGAGAGTCACGAATGAACGAATCTGCCACGAGTTCCTACGGGAGCTAGGGAGTGTATGTATGTATGTATTGGCCTTACACTTACGGGGGCCTTTGTGGCTGGCTAACGGTTGTACAACTGGTTGATGATGATGGGGTGACGACGGTCACCCATGGGATTTCCGGGATCCCCGATGGAAGGCACTATTCCTTGGTGGGAAATAGGATTTCTTCACCCGAAGGACAGTACGGTGTTGATGGGCCTAGTGGTGGTGTGCCTCGGGGTTCTCCGCCAACCGATGATGTGGAATTAACGGTTACGAGAAGGCGCAGATTCGGTTCATGTTGACTTGTGTTATGATGCTATGTTACGATGTTTTTACGATGTTAAGCTATTGAAAGTTTTACGTACACTTTTGTTAAATAAATGAATGTTATGTTTTTGGCAAAATGATTATGTTAAAGTTTTATGTAAAGCTAGAACTCACCAGCGTAACTAACTTTTAGTATGCATATTCAGGTTAAGGACAGGTACGGAGGGACGGTGATGCTTGGCAAGCGATGAAGAGTTACCCGACTGATATGATGACTGGCATCCTGTTACGTTATGTAATGAATGTTTTAGACAATGTTTACGCTTTCGCGTGTCTGAAAATGTTACGGTTATGCTTAAATGAAAGTTTTTCGCTGCGTTATTTGATATTCAAGTTTAAGAAATGTTTGTGAATGAGTAAATCCAATAAGTGAGGCTTCCCGGGTTTGGGGCTTTATATTGATCTACAATTTGATATAATGGCCATAAATCCATCTCACCCTTTTTACATTAAAATCCCTTTTTATTTGAACTTTTTCATATATATATATATATACACACACACATATGGGAAGGTTTTAATGAGAAAACCACATAGTTAGGCGAAAACTGATAAAACTGTCAAGAGCCAATCAAATAATTTATAGATTTTTTTATTTTTTTAATTGATTTCTAAGTGTATTAATATAATATTTCACAATTTATCAAAAATTTATTTTACGTATTGTGTTTTACATATACGTAACTACAACTTTTTTGTTTTCTGATTACGTATACATACGCCAATACTTAAAATGATTTTTTGGTAAACATGTGTAATGTTATATTGATACTCTTATAAATAAAAAAATAAAAAATAATTATTATTATATGATTGGTTAAAATTGGTTTTCTTAGTGGTTTTCTCGGTTTTCGCCTAACTATGTGGTTTTCTCATGAACCCTCCCCTATACATATATATGCATCAGCTACAATGTTTTCAGAACCGAACCAGGCGCATTAGAGGTTCATTGGTCGGACCGAATTCAAGAACATGATGACGTAATAAATAATATAAATATTTATAAAATATAAAGTTAGAACTTCGATGAGTGAGTGAACACGGGACTTCGTTTAGTTTGATCTTCAAAGAGGAGCAAAGAACAGAGGCTTTGATCTTCAAATCCAACACAGACGAGTAGAATACTTTGATGAGGGAGTGAATTACCGACTTTAAATCCAACACAGACCGAGTGACGACTTCAAAATCAAATCCAACACAGACTATTTTGGGTTTTTGGTGTTTTGGGAATCTCGTTTTGTCGAACAGAAGAAAAGAAGTGAATGTGAATGAGCGACTGTATTGGAATTTTAGGGTTAAAAAAAAGTAAATTAGCTAAAGACCTGGTTCGACCCCTCGGTTCATGGTTCGATCGGTTAATTGTCCGAACCGACCGGTTTTTTGTAAAACGATCTCACAACATACAACCGGACCGCCGGAGATACCGGTTCCCGGTTGCATCTCCTCCCCTTTTCACTTGCTAATGAAGCGGCTCCTTGATGCTGAAGCTTCTTCGGTTCTCCCATTCAACTCCGTGCTGTTGAATCGCTCCCCCTTCAATATTTGTGCTTTATTATTTGCATCTATATATATTTGTATATCATGGATAGATTTTATTACATCATGCTCTTTATCATCTCCTATCTCTCATCTTCTTTTACTGTTACAACTAGGATCCAATGTCGAAAGTGTTTGATACAGTGTGACTCGGTATCAAGCCCCACTTGTTCTTTTTTTAGCAACATTAATGATTATAATAGTGGCACGTCACTTGATTTCAGGTGGGGTGCTACGAAGATCCAACATTTCCTTTTGATTCTTAAAACTCGTGAAATATGTCCCATATGCAATATAATTTCGACTTTAACCACTTCTACTAACACATAATTCGTCTAAAATATGTATCTTTTGGTAAAAATTATTATATAACACTAGTGAGTTGGCCCGCGTAAAGCGTCGGGTATCACCGATGCTCTTTTAGAGAGCGCAATCTAACCCGAACTGTCTAAAACACTGATTATATTTGGGTATTATTATTATTCTCTTTTTATAAAATTATCTTAGGTATTGAATAGTATCAACAGGGATATACAAATTTAAAAGCTTGATGTACAAGTGGTCAGCTTTTTATCACACGCATCCTTTTTTACCCCATATTCTTCTTCTGTGAAAGAGAGATGAGAGAGAGGGGGGGATTAGGCTGGTTCATCTGCTCCTGACGACGGTGATGGCGAAATCGTCGCATTTAAACGCCTCCGACGACTGTAGAGAAGCCCGACTCTAGAAAACCGACGGTTCCAATGTCTCCGCCTTGCTGTGATCTTCTTCAGTCGGTAAGCTTTCTTTGGTTTGGTTTTGATTTGGTACTTGGCCTTCGATAGAAAGGGTTTTGGGTTGTAGTGTTTTTTTTCTTCACAATCAGTTTTGAAGCATACACCCTAATTCTCATCTATTCACCTGGTAGTTCATCTATTCAAAACCCTAATTTGCTCTGTTCTTTTTCATTTGCTCTTTGTTATTTGAATGATATTAGAAAGATATCGATTTATTCATATACAGGAAGTGAATCTTCGGTGATTGTTGCCGGCGGCAGCAGGTCTGATAAGAGCCATCGGCAGAGCAAAGGCGGCGGTGGAGGTAATAATGGCGGATTCTAACCATTATTCGTCTATTTACCTATGGTTAATTTTTTATGTTGTTTTTTCTGTGATTGATTGCAGATGTGGAAGAGGTGAGATGCTATGGTTGCTGTTAAGGTACCATTAAAACCCCTACCAAAAAACAGGTGGATTCAGAAGTTTGATGTGTTTACAGAAGATGTTAGGGCTAAGATGGGGTCTGGATCGTCTTGAAGATGAAATTAGGTAACTTTTTATCTAGTATTGCCTGCACCTTGAAGGTAATGCTTCGATGACTTTGCATTTTAGAGGATTTTTTTAGGGTTTGAACAATGTATGAACTTTTATTTCAGAGCATCTAATGTGTGTAGAATCGATAAGGTGTGCCTTTGATAACAAATTTGATCCAATGAACTTGCTAAAGAAAGGTATGCTAATTTACTATTTTATCATTCACTATCTAGGCATTTTTATATCTACCATGGTGCCTATTATCATAGTTAGTATGCCATGCTTCTTAATTTGTAACTTTTGGTTTTCAATTTTCATCATATGTCTTAATTGCAGACCACAAAAACTTGCTCAAATGAGGCCCCTGGTTTGGCTAATTTTTGGGGTTAAGAGTAAGAGTTTTTGAATTTTTATACCTGATATGAAAAATGTATGAATTTGTAGTTTATCTATTATTAGATTATATTATTTTTATTAGCTAATTCCTTTTCTAATACTCAAGGGAAAGCTAAAAACGTTGTGCAGGCACAAAATCTTTGGTTTACACTTGCCCAAATGAGGCCCTGGTTTGGCTAATTTTTGGGGTTAAAAGTAAGAGTTTGAGAATCTCTATACCCGATATGAAAAAGGTATGAATTTGTAGTTTCTTTATAATTAGATTATATTATTTTTTTAGCTAATTCTTTTTTTAATACTGAAGGGAAAGCTAAAAAAGTTGTGCAGGCACAAAATCTTTGATTTGAGGTTTTGAAATTCCAGATAGAGTTGGCACAAGTCTTTTAAGTAGTGATGTATAAGGTGTTGATTCATGGTTTCTATGTTTGTATTCAGGTGAAAGGTGAAATTGGATTACAAGAAAAGGACATGGGAAACTGATCCGGATTGTAACGCATTTCTCAAAAAATCGCTCGCTGAATAAGCTTACAAACTGTTATACCATCGTATTAATGTTTTTAATTCCTGATTCGCCGCAGACTGTGTTTCAGGAAAGAAGCGCGTGGGACGCAGTTTCTGAAGCTACATTCTGTTCTATTGTGCAACCCATCACCAGTCAAAATATTTGAAGTTCAAGTGACGGCAAACAACTTCAGCGGAAGAACTTCCCTCATTGTTAATCGTGTTTTTGAAGCACATTCCACCTCCCGGCTTGCCCCCTCATCAACAACAGCACTGCCTCCACCAACACCATCAACTAAACTTTCAAAGAGGCTGATACCCGAGTCCAATGGTACGCACAAACCACAATTACCTAAGGATATTTGTTACGCTGGTACTCGATTTGCAATTGTCAACTGTTATGGCACAGTCATTTTCTTACTTTTGAGGTCCTACCCAACATGATAAAAAATAGTTCAACATTATACCATAATGTAAAGACAGCTATCCAACTTATACAGAATTGGAGGCATTCGGGAGGTGAATGCACCTTGAAGCAAGATGAACTTTCTTTGTACACACATGAAGCAAGATGGGCAAAATCATCAGCTGAGGTTACTTTAATGAGAGAACTCGATGCTACAAGTTGGCAGGCTTACAAGTTACCGTCTTGCGCTTTGGACTACATGGATCAAGAGAGTTGTTTTTATTTTTATGAGAAGGTAATCTTCTTTTGCTTGTCATCAGTTTAACATGTTTTCAGTCATGTTTACTAAAATAATATTTATATTGTATCATACAAGGTTATGTGTTCCGTCTTCTTTTTTAAGTATACATTTTGGAATTGCAAGCGGAGTTTAATGTTTTGCCTATTGTTGTAGCTGCTTTTTTGACTGCGTATTTGATGTTTATGAATTCACGCCGCAACGCGTGCGTGGGGATCATACTAGTTATTATTATTATGTAAATATTTAGTAATTATATACTTAAGCATTTAAATAAGATAATACTTAATTTAAATAGTATTTAGTTATAAAAATATAAATAGTAAATGTAAATGTAAATTTAAATATTATAAATAAAATAATACTTAATGTAGTGAATTAAATAATCTAATGTGCATTAAAAAATGGTAATTATCGAGTGTTGGGCTTTAATTGTAGAGATGGGGTTAGATGATGATTGAACACATTTTATGCATTGGTAAGGTGTACCTTATGCACAACAATTTGTGTTAGGCGTTTTAAAATTTTTGGTAAATTACAAGTATTTTCTTTCAATAATTTTTATATAGTAGTATAGATGTGAAGGAAAATCCCTCAAATCAACATTAATACTAAAATAACAAAACATTGATCATCTACCTACCCATTCATATTCCCTCTAATAATATTATATCTATATTTATTTGTGGTGGAAATGAATAGTGTTTGGAGGATTTTTAGCCGTTGGTTTTGAGATCTATGGTGCTGATGCATCGTACAACTTTTTAAGCAACTGTTACAAGTACTCATGGCAGGATTTGGCTTTATAAGTGCCCTTTTTTACTTACATCTTTTAACCTCATGCCACCGCATATACAGATCGTGTCCCTATAGACAGATGAGAGATAGATCGGGATGTCACCGGCATCGGCTCATCGTCGCTATCACCGATCATTGTTGCCAGGTTAGGACGTGTTCAGGAGGTGGTATGACGGAGGATGTGACGATTATAGCGTTGGTGGTTGATGGCTGCGATTTCGGCCCGATTTGGGTTGGAAAAAAGGGCAGCGACGGCTACAATTTGGTCAGAAATTTTGGTAGATGGCACCACTTCTTGCGGACAGTGAGATCGTAGACAAAGACGGAGTGTTGTTTGGGGACGGGGGCGGACGATGGGATCGGAGACGTTTTCTGTTTTCAATTATTCCGATGGCACGGACTGTAAGGCCCCAAGCCTGGGAAGACTCATATATTGGATTTACTTATCAACACATGGCACGTAAACATGAGATATTCAGCAAATCATAGCGGAAACGATTTAAACTTTAACATAAACAGCGGAAGCATTACTTGTCTAATACAAAATAAAACTTGTCTTGAAACAACATAACTAAAACATAAACGGGATGTTAGACGCTGATCTTCAGTTAACTCTTCTCGCCAAGCCAAGCATCCCCATCCATCTATAGCCATCTGCACTTAACTAATGGGCATACTAAAAATCAGCAACGATGAGTGAGTTCTAACGTTTACACAAAACTTTTCATACATAATATAAAATAAGGATTTACCAAAACATACTTAACGCCCTTGAGGTAAAACTTTACCTACTTTACTTTAAATACTTTACTTTACATACTTTACTTTTAAAAACAGCCGTCAATTCCTTTATCTTTGTACTGTCCCCATGATCAGTGACCATGAACCTACAAGTACTGCTTAGCCGTCAATTCCTTTACACTATACTACCCCCACGTTCAACGACCATGAATCGACAAGTACTGGTATTGCCCCCATGGACAACGACCATGAACCGACAACACCGCTTAACCGTCAATTCCATTGTCACTATTGTACCTCCCCCATGGCCAACGACCATGAACCGACGAGTACTTGTACTGCCCTCATGATCAACGACCATGAACCGACAAGTACCTGTTCAATGCCCCCATGGCCAACAGCCATGAACCGACAATACCGCTTAACACTAAGGGGAGGTTACGTGGACCTCCCGAGCAACCGTTGTCACCCATCCTAGTTGTACAACCGTTAACTAACCACAGGTTCTTACTAATGGGCATAACCCATAACTGACATCTTGTACAAGTAACATCTGTCCCTAAAGGACCTTAACAAGCTAGTACACATTCCCGTAGGAAACTGTTCACTTTCTATTCATAAAACTTCTTTAATCTTGTTCAAAACTTAACATATAATATGACTTTGTTTATGTATATAAAATATAGTAAACGTTTGCCATAAAATATAGTAAACGTTTGCTATAAAATATCTTTGTTTTACTGAAAACATACATGCACATGTATTATGCATTTGTTTATGTATATGAAAATATAGTAAACGTTTGCCAATAATACAGCTATACTTTACATAAATCGTATGTTTGACTCTTTTAAACATTTCTTTAAAACATAACTTTTGATTTTGTTTATTAATATAAAATATGTAATAAACACTTTTCACTAAGTATGCACACCACACCTAAAACAGCCAAAAAGGATATTAGAACTCACCTGGTCTTCCTTAGCTAATTCTTACTAGTACAAGGCTCAAAAAGTGCTAGGCGATCTGTTCGAGTGGTCATAAACGGCACGTGTTAACTCCAAGTGATAACAAAACTAACCGTCCGAAATCTATTTGGTCGAAAACTCCACTGTCCGAAATCTATTTGGTCGAAAACTCCACTGACCGAAATCGGTTTTCGACCGAAATCTCTTTCGGTCGAAATCTATTTCGCCCGAAATGTGTTTCATCTGAAAACCATTACGGCTGAAAACAAATTCGCCCGAAAACTAATTCGTCCGAAATCTCTCTATGTCCGAAAAACTTTTCGGACACTTCATAGATTTCGAACCATTCAAAGAGTTTTTGGACTATTCAACTGTTCTAGGCTAGATTCCTCGTTTTTTATCCAAATTCTCAACTTTTTACGTCCAAACTGTTCTATACTTAATCATGCAGCTAGATCTATGATTTTTAGACATAAACAAACGTAAAAATCCGACCTTTTTGAAGAAAACTCATAAAAAGCCTAAAAAACCCATTTCCAACAAAAACTCAGATTTGGACGAGTTTCTTACCTCTAATCGGCTTGTTTCTTCAGCTAAACTTCGTGCAAACACCGGAGAAGAAGGTTGGATCGATATTGGGACAAAAATCGACACTCTCTCTCTAGGTGTTTCTCTCTCTAGAAGGCGGGGAAGATGATGAGATGAAGAATAGGGTGTGGGGAAGGGGAGTTAGTGGCTTTCTCCACCCTCAGGCCCACTTGGCCCGTTCTCGGCCCATACCCAGCCCATCAAGTCCCACCATTCATTAACGCTTAAAACCCGCACCCGATATGATAAAATTCCAGATGTTACACGGACGGTCAGATCGGAGAAGAAGACGGACTATGCATGTTTTTATTATTCATTATGAGAAACGTCTTTACATAGAAAGAGATTATTAAAGATAGGGTTTTCAAAAATTAAATAGAAGTGATTAAGAAGTGACATGAAAAATTGTAATGAATGTTTGGTCCATATAACTTTGTATAGTGTTATGAAAAATAAAATGACCAAATTACGCTTTTCGTCCTATAGCTATATACAAACTTGTAATGAACCAACTTTCGGGTTTTCTCTATAATATATTATTTATATTATAGGGGGTGGATTTAAATAAAACAAAGTTGATGGTATGTTTTATATGATGGAATTACGTAGTTTTGGAAGGAGTTAAAATATCAAGTAGAGGGACTAATCTTGCAATTGGCTCAAACCTGTTTTGGATGGGGACTAAATTGGCGACACACACACTCTTTCAAGAGTGTGTGTGGTCGTTTTTCATAGAGGAGAAAGAGGAGGAAGGCTGAGATCAAGAAATTGACGGATTACATGTGTAATCAGTTGAATTTGGTGCATTCCTCTCCTTCCAAACATCAAAGTAAGCATCCATTCTTCTCTAAATCACCATTTAAAGTGTTCTAGGTGGGTTTTGGTAGAAAACCCGAATTGGGTCAATGGGTGTGAAGATTTTGGTTTATTGTTGGTTATAAACCTTAATCTAGTGTTGAAAATGGTGGAGAATCATGATTAACATGATTCTAATATCCAATTTGATGATTTCAATATTAGGGTTCTTGAGGTGAAAATTGGGGATTTTCATATTGATGAAATTAAATGATGAATTGGTGGTTGGTAAGTGTTTATGGCATTATTAAACACAATTTTTAGTAGAAACCCTCAATCGATTTGATGAATCAACAACCTTGGAGAATTAGGTGAAAATTTGATAAAACCTTAACGGGTCAAAATGGGTTGGTTGTTATCTTGAATGGTTAAAAGCTTGTGGGAAGCTTAATAAACCAAGATTAGAAGATAGTGAAGATCATAAGATCTTGGGTGGGTGTTAAACTCCAATTAGTGTATGTATTGGTGTAATTTAGATTACTAAAACATGTGGATGTTTAGCTGATCAAGGCATTAAAGGTGATAGCTTTCAAAACCGGTTGGAAGAATCATTGGCAAATTGCACTTACTTAGTAGTGGATAAGTAGTTCATATGTAAGTAGATTATGTGGTTTAATTCTATTTACATGTTGTATGTTGATTTTCGACTATTGGTATATGGTCAAACTACAGTGTGAATATGGTAGGATTGGTGTAGTTGACTTAAAGAGGAAATTAGTCAAACTAACGGGTTAAATGTGGTAAAAGTGGTATAGTTGACTAATGTGATAAATAGTCAAGCATAATGTGGTAAATAGGTGTAGTTGACTAGTGTGGTATATAGTCAAACTAAAATATAGAATGTGGTGTTTTAATGAAAATTGACTTAATGAGTAATAAGTCAAACAATTGTGGATAATGGTGAAATTGACTTAATGTGGTATAAGTCAAACCATTGTGGATAATGGTGAAATTGGTGTAATTTGACTTTAGTGGTATAGGGTCAAACTATTATGTTGAAATTGGTGTAATTAGACTATGTGGTTGATAGTCAAACTTGAATACGCAAATGTGGTAAATAGGTGTAATTAGACTATGTGGTTAATAGTCAAACTTGAATGTGCAAATGTGGTAAATATGTGTAATTAGACTATGTGGTAAATAGTCAAATTTGATTGTGTAAATGTCGTAAATAAATGAAAGTTGAATTATGGGGTTATTGGTCAAACTAATGTGTGATATGTGGATATTGGTGTAAATGACTCAATGTGGTCAAAAGTTAACCGCTGGTAGTAAAACGGTAAGTTGGTTGATTACATGAAGTGTGGATACTTCATTGAGGTGTTACGTGAAGTGTGGATACTTCACGAGTGGTAGTGAGGTTAAGTACTTCACGGGTGAAAGTGAAGTCAAATACTTCACGGATGACATGAAGTGTGGATACTTCATGGGTCGGCATGGAGTCAAATACTCCATGCAAGAAAGCGAGTGGTGGTTCTCGCAATAGACATGTGGATATGTCAATTTGATGAATGGTGAAACGTTAGGACTTGTATGGTTCAATACATGTCTAAGTTATAGGTCTTTGTATGCCTAAACAATTAAATGATTGAACTTGAAGTCAAACACTCCAACGGTAAAATACGAGTAGTGGTACTCGGGTTTGGGGGTTAATAACTAACAAATTTATGTTAGTATATGTGGGTAAGCTTATATGTGGTTAAAATATAAGTCTATGATGGTTTACGGTTCAAAAATGCAAACGGGTCGGTCGACATGGGGTTGCATAGGCTAAAAACTGAAAAATGGTCATGTTGGACCTGCAGCCAGCGTATCAAACGCCTGGGGAGCATATCATATGCCCGGAGCGTATGATACGCCCAAATAAGTCTGGTAGACGCTGGAATTTTCGGGTTTGTGGGGTTTTGGCTTGTTCGTTGTTGTATGGACTTGTGGGAGGTCCCTAGTGCTACTTATCTTTACTAACCATGTTCAAATTAATGTTTTGGACGTAGGGAAAGCTCCGGAGTGATTCTCGGGTCTCGCATCATGTGGATTAGATTCTCGTGGACGTGTTTTATAATTGTTTTTGTTAATCTTTCTCGTATGGAGTCTTTACAAACTATTTGGGGTTATTACAAGTTATGGATAACTTGTTGGTGAATTTTGTTTAAACTAATTTTGTGGAAATTATGTTAGATTAATTTGTGTTTGTAAAACTTAACGTGTGGATACGTTAAATGTTGTTTTGGGACCTTACTTCCGCGTGTTTTAAAATGTTTAAATTGGTTTGAATTTTTGGGTGTTCAAAACTTCAGATGACGTCCAAAAACTAACAAAACAACAGAAATTGTTCCTAATGTGAAATTTTGTAATAGTTTCCGTCCTTTATGTTGGCATAATTTTTGTCTGCCCCAAGAAACGGGCCCCACCCATGTGTTAAGGGTTTTATTATGTTGGCTCAATTTATGATTTCTTAACTTAATATAGTAGTAAAATTGCAGTAGTGACTAGAGCACAATAAAGATCACAAGTGGTTTGCTGATAGCAATACATACAAACTACTGTCTTACTTACATTTTGAAATTTATTGCAGGAAAAGAATGTGCAAAAATGAACAACCAATACATTTCCATAGCAGAAGCATATGACAGTAGGTTGCTAAGAGAACTTTTTTTTATGGTTGCTTCACTTGCTATTTCTTTATCACATTATATACAAGAATTGACTACAACCCATTCAACCCGTTTAATATTTTGATCCTTTCATACACACGGTTTCACTAGAAACCCATACGGCCCGTTTACCAAGTTGTGTTCTTATGTGATTAAAGTTGATATAAGTATTTCTATTAGTTTTTCAGCACATGTTTTAATGCTTAATGAGCTCTTGGGTACACGAAGATACATTGATATACGTCTGTGAATATGAGTATTGAGTTACGTTATTGATCCAAGAGTCAAAATTTATTAAAATGACTAATTTATAAATGGTAGTGTTTTGTAAAATCATAGAAACCACAACTTTTATTTGATAATAGAAACGCAAGACGAAGCAACCACAAATCCACCTTCGAAGCCACTTGCAGTCTCTCCCGTCAATCCACTGACGCCTCACCCTGCTATCTTTAATTATTCAAGCAATTGCTTTGTAAGCATACAAAAGCCACATTTGACCTTCACCTACTTTGAACATACTTAAAGTAATCAACCACCAGTATTTGTCTATATATAATTTATATATAGATGTAACATCCCGAATTTTCAAAGAACTAATGGTTAGGCTCGGAGGTGACCCAAATCTTTATTAATCGGGTATATTAATGTAGTTGGCACGTAAATTGTTCATCGACGAGTTTTGAGAGACCCGGTTAGTTATTATGGCAAAAAGTGGACCTAGAAACGCATCAAACGAATTAGGAAGGACTTGAGATGAAACATCAAGGGGTTTAAGTATCCTCTTTGAGCAAACCCTAGGTCTATCGACCTAGGCTCACGGCGAACGGCAGCGACGAAGAGAAGGGACGCCGACGGCGTTGGTTTGGTGGTGGTCTTGAGCGGAGGAACTCCTTACGAAGGCCGAGGTAACATCCGTTTATTTTATGCGTATGTTTGTTTTTGTGTATGGTAGAAAAACCCGACTAGGGTTTGTGGCTATGGGTCGCGACGGCCTCTAGGTGGCGTACGGCGGCATGAGACGGTGGGGACTAGTGACCCGGCAGTGGAGAAGCCAACGGCTCAGGCGGCGGGAGTGACGGGTTACATGGGCAGCCTTGGTTCGTGTATGGCGGGGTGACGAGTGAAGATGATGGTGGCTCCGGCGGCCGTGAGGCGGCTGTGGAGGCAAGGCGAAGGCCGACGGAGACTGGAGGTGCCCGTGGCCTCACTGTAGTGGCTTGTTGGCATGCTCAGTGGCGCGTGGTGGTGGCGGGTGGTGTTGGCCTGCTAGGGTTTCTTGCGGCTAAAGGAAAGACGGACGGATGAGGGTGACTTGAGGTGACGGAGCACGACAAGGGTGCACGGCGGGGGACACGAGATGGTGTAACTCGGTGGTGATGGTTCATGACAATGGACGGGGAAGAGAATGGGGACGGGCAACACCCTATTAGGGTTGTTGCATGTGTTGCATGTGCATGCATGAGAACCCGGTTTAAGTTTAGGACTTCTAACGGGTCGAGGATGATCCGGTTCGAAGATGGCATGAGATTAAGGTTTCATGAAGTTGGGTTGACAACAGATGGGGCTCAGTGATTTATTATATTGTTACCCGTTATCCGGCGTATGTTTTAAACGTATCATGATCGTGTGATCATACGTTTGACAGGTTCGGGGTTTGAGCAAGCACGCATGGTGCAGAGCTAGGATTTGGACGTAGAATAACTGGTGAGTTTCTATTCCCCTCTTTTAAACGTCTTACTGTTTTGGGGCTACCGTACATACTCACATGTTTTATTAAACGAACGTATTACGAGTTATGATTTAAACTTGAAGTGTTTTATGAGACCATTATGTAATAATGAGTTAAGGGTCGTTATGGGATCTCTAGGATGGGTGAACAAGAGTTGTGATGATCTGTGTGTGTCATCTTATGAGGTAGTCGGGAATTTAGTTAAACATGTGATGGTTATATAAGGAGAGTTAGCATGGGAACCCGTGCGTGGTTCATTAACGAGTCAAGTAGATGCTAGTATGTTGTTATGCGTCATGTGCCTGAAGTTGTGTGTATTGTGTCGTTGTCCTCGTGACACGGTGGGTATCGTGTTTGCATGGGTCTATGGGGGTGTCCATAGTATATACGGGCTAGAAGTCAGTATGTTGTTTGTGTGTCGTATAATTATTTACTCGCAAAGAGTTGGGTAATGTGCCTAGGCGTTAAATACATCTAAAGTAAGTGTTTTATTACACACGTAAGTGATCCGTGAAAGGGTGGTGAGTCGTAGTACATGTCCAGGTAGTGTCATGTGTATATATATGTGTTGCTTTGTGTGCTTGCATTGTTGTCCGCGTGTATGGTCAACAGTGGTGTGGAGGACGGGGTCCTTCGGGGTCATCATTGTACGCGTGATCTGGCAGTCATCATGTGGTGAGGTGTCGGTCACCGTATGGTAGATGATATAGCTACTGTGTGAGTGGCTGGGTAGTCATCGTAGATGACAAGTGTGTCACTATGTTTAGTGGTGGGGCCCTGTAACAAGGGTATAGCTGAGCTTATGACGAGTATTCCGATAGGGATAACCCTAACGAGGGTGTAGTGATGAGGTATGTGTTTGTATGCATATATATGTGTTAAATTGCATGCAAGTGATGAGTTATATTAATTATGTACGAGATTATATTGATGTGATAAATAGATGGAATCAATGTGGTATGTCGAGTTAGGTTGACCGTTGTGTCGGGACGAGTACATCGTGTACAATTGTTGTGTCAGTTGATTTGTAAGAGTCGTGGTTAGGGCTGGTTAAACAAGTGTCTAGAGGTTGGTTGAGTTAACCAGTGTATGGTTAATATATATGGTTAATTGTGTGTTAACAGAGTAGTAAGCTCGATCTATGTCGGAGAGACTTACTGAGTTAAAATGGTGGGTTGAGTCTGGGGTGGTGAATCCTCCGGGATATTGTAAGATAACAGGGTTATCTATATGAGGACAAATTATGAAACTATTTTATAAAGACCAGATGGTCTTGAGTGGAAATAAATACTAAACGAGATGAGTTGACTTTTGTTAGTTTAAACTATTAGAACTCACTAAGCGTAGCTGACTTTGTATGTACGTTAGGTTGTTTTGCAAGTGAGTCTGCTAGACGAGGTATCTTGGCTTAGGAGCGGGCTACTCGGGTTGGTGTGCATGCATTCGTCAGGTAACGTTATGAAAATTAACGAATTTAAAGATAATACTATTTCGAGAAAGACTTCCGCTGTTTATTTAAATGAAATTTAAATGTTTTTAATGAGTTTACCTAGTGATGAGATCCAACTGTAGGGTGCACGGTTTGGGGCCTTACAAGTTGGTATCAGAGCCATGGTTTAAGAGAAAGCTGGTGTTTTTAAACAAATAAAATACCGTAACTTAAACTAAAAATGGGACAAGGGTGAAACGAATGCCACCACGAGTAACCACGAGCCAAGAGGTGTAGTTATTATTTACCATTTGTGTAGTGTTACACTAGGTAAAGTAATTGATGTGAGTACGTGATTTATGGTTCCGTGTGGGATCATGATGTGCGCTATGTGCTGTAGTAGTATGTAGAACTACGTGAAGTAGTGTGATGTGATTAAATGAGACTATGATGTGAGTTGAGTAATGCAGAGTAGCATTAGTTGTAACTATGTGAGATAGTTTGGTGTGTAGATTTGATTTTGTATTTTACATGTAACCTTGGATGGTGTTAAATTGTGATAAAGATGATGACTTGGTAGACTATTGTGTGGTGCTATGTGAGTTGTGTGGGGTGCATGTGCATCCAGGGTGTGAAAGATAGAAAGCTAGTGTGAATATAATGGGGAAAGTTTAGAATCCGAGCAGTAATGTGGACCACCAAATTGCATTTGATCACCGTGATTTGGCAGTCTATGATTACTCTCATATTCTGAATTTGACACCCATAGTAATCACTCCAACGTTCTATCTTGTACAGGTAATGATGGCCATGACGATTCGGACTAGATGGATTAGGCGGGGAGCTCTTATCAGGAGATTGACAGAACGGCGGGCTAGACGTGCGGCTGCTGTCTGCACAGTTATCTTCGGGAGGAGACGGATCTTAGCACCGGTTCCATTGACGGTGGTTCCACCGGCGGCTGAGGATGAGCAGGAGCTAGCATCACAGGAGGTGATCTTGGCGCTTCCGGCACCTAATGCTCCCAGTACTACTAGGGCAGCTTTGCGTGGCGGACTTAGTAGCTAGGAGGAGTAGTTGGCGAGGAAGGAATGCATTTGCGGTTAGGCATCAGCCTTCGAGGCATGATTCGGGATCGGGAAATGGATGGCTGGAGGAATCTGACGACGAGGAACAAGTGAGTGATAACTTTGACTTGTTCAGTGATTGGAGCAGTGGAGGTTACCACGAGAGGACTAGAGCATTTTGAATAGTGGTCGTCAGGCACTTTTGTGACAAAATACTTGTTCTTGGTTTTTTTCAATTGCTTGATTTAAACCTTGACATTGAATCTTACCATGGGATGGTTTAAAATGTAGTTAATGATGGTTGCACGTGTGATAGCTTGCTATTGGTGGTGCAGTGTTAATTATGTGTGATTATGTAATTACCTTTTTGGACAACGTGAGTTCATACTAAATGTAATCTTTGACGTGATGCTAGAGCTGGGTTGATTAGACTGTATGAATAGACCTGAGTAGACCTGATTTTTGATTATTTATGTGTGTTTACAGTCTTAAGGTAGTGTCACCTATGTGTTATGATTAGGTTATGTTTGAAGTGTGAGGGGTGTGTTGCACCTAGTATAACTGTTCAGGACGAGGTCCTGTGGGAACTCATAAATATACATCTTTAGTATGTATAAATGTTCAGGACGAGGTCCTGTGGGAAAATTGTAGTTACATACCTTATGACTAGGTATGCTTGTTCAGGACCAGGTCCTGTGGGGAAATAAGTTATTTTTATATCTTGTGTGTATATATGTTTAGGAATGTTTTGTGTCTAGACTGAGTAGTATGTCGTCTTGAAGTATGGGTACGACCGAGTAAACTCTGTATGAGTATATGATGATGTGTGGCAGGGGATATCATTGTAGTGAGTAAGGTATAAGGTTCAGCAGTTTGTGTGTCTATAAATGACGAGGTCATATTGTATGCACATAGATTTACTCAGATCTAGCAGTTTGTGTATGTGAACGTGATGTGTGCTTAGAGTTGGGATTACTAGTACATGTGTAGAACATTGTGTCTTCCGTAGTTTTGTGTGTCGGTGTGTGTCCTTGTAGTACACACTTAGTCATGCATAGGACGGGTGGTCAGTGTGCTAAAGTATAGTATTTCTATCTTGACGATTTTCTCGACGTCGATACGTTGAGGTGATGCGAGGAGTTTTGACATTTTTCTAGACGATTGGTGAGGTGCTCTTATGAGATGCCTATGCTTATATCTCGGGAATTCGGAGCAGGAAGCCAATAGGCGGAGCTGTTAGAGTAGATGATGAAAGCGTTTACGTGGACGCTTGACCATAAATGTTTATGATGAGATCAAGGTGATGACGCTGAAGATTTCAGCATAGAGTTAGCAAGGTGACAAAAGAGCCTTCATGGAACACGTTCCATATGAAGAATTCAGCCAAGGTGAGACACTAGAGGAACATGGATGTTTCCCCTGGACGAGGCGACGACTAGCTGAGGCTTGCGAGCAGACAAACTTCATGTTCGTACATGTTAAATGAGATGCGGCTGGGGATCTCATGGTAATGGTAGAGCAATATAGAGAAAGGTGAAACTCAGGAGGGGTAAGTGCAAGATTGCACATAAGTGACTGGAAAGGAGATGCCTATGCTGGTAAACGTATGGCTAGTTTAAAGTGAAATCCTGTGAGGTATGCATGTGAAGCAAATGTTTGGCTGTTGAAACAGACATGATGATGATAAGTAAGTTTTGAGAAACATCGAGAGCTGGTAAAGATGACCCTAGTGTTGGGTGTATGTGCAAACTTAAGGGGCGTATTGAACGCGTGATATTGAAGTAAAGAGATACCATGGCAGAAGAATTTGGTAGAGACTAGTGTAGCTTTCCACAAGCTCCTGGAGAGTGTCAGAAAAGGACAAAAGAATACCCATATGGGTAGGGCAGTGGGTTTGAGTTTGAGGAATCATCGCAAGATGGCAATTGGAGCATAAGAGAGGAGCGTGACGGACACGCGATAGTAAAACCACTATTACTCATGTCTGTGAAAGACAACGACCTACTTGGGAGGATGATCGTCGGAATGACGAGTTCATTAGGGTTATACGAGGGACAAAGGCAACTGCACCGTGAGCTGGTATAGCAATAGTGGCAGATGCAGTCGTTTGGCTAAGGGACGAGAGATAAGGGAATTAGTAGGTGAAACCTACAAATCCCAAAGTTGAAAGCGGGCAACAGAGCAAACGTCTCTGCAAAATGATAGATTCGGTAACAAAAAAGGTGAATGCATGACACCTAAGGGTTTTCGTGCACGAGTACGAATGGAAAGGATGAGTTGTGTTGGTTTGTGCCGACACAGGATTCGAGGAAGAATCCTATTTTAAGGGCGATAGACTTGTAACATCCCGAATTTTCAAAGAACTAATGTTTCAGGTCAGAGGTGACCCGAATCTTTATTAATCGGGTATATTAACGTAGTTGGCACGTAAATTATTCATCGACGAGTTTTGAGGGACCCGATTAGTTATTATGGCAAAAGGTGGACATAGAAACGTGTCAAACGAATTAGGAAGGACTCGAGGTAAAACATCAAGGGGTTTAAATATCCTCTTTGCGCAAACCCAAGGTCTATCGACCTAGGCTCACGGCGAATGGCAGCGATGAAGAGAAGGGACGCCGACGGCGTTGGTTTGGCGGTGGTCTTGAGCGGAGGAACCCCTTACGAAGGCCGAGGTAACATCCGTTTCTTTTATGCGTATGTTAGTTTTTGTGTATGGTACCCGACTAAGGTTTATGGCTATGGGTCGCGACGGCCTCTAGGTGGCGTACGGCGGCATGAGACGGTGGGGACTAGTGACCCGGCAGCGGAGAAGCCAACGGCTCAGGCGGCGGGAATGACGGGTTACATGGGCAGCCTTGGTTCGTGCATGGCGGGGTGACGAGTGAAGATGATGGTTGCTCGAGCGGCCGTGAGGCGGCTCTGGAGGCAAGGAGAAGGTTGGCGGAGACTGGAGATGCCTGTGGCCTCACGGTAGTGGCTTGGTGGCGTGCTCGGTGACGCGTAGTGGTGGCGGGTGGTTTTGGCCCGCTAGGGTTTCTCGCGGCTAAAGGAAAGACGGACGGATGAGGGTTACTTGAGGTGACGGAGCACGACAAGGGTACACGGCGGGGGACACAAGTTGGTGTCACTCGGTGGTGATGGTTCACGGCAATGGACGGGGAAGATAATGGGGACGGGCAACACCCTATTACGGTTGTTGCATGTGCATGCATGAGAACCCGGTTTAAGTTTAGGACTTCTAACGGGTCGAGGATGATCCGGTTCGAAGATGGCATGAGATTAGGGTTTCATGAAGTTGGGTTGACAACAGATGGGACTCATGGATTTATTATATTGTTATCCGTTATCAGATGTATGTTTTAAACGTATCATGATCGTGTGATCATACGTTTGACAGGTTCGGGGTTTTGAGCAAGCACGTGTGGTGGAGAGCTAGGATTTGGACGCAGAATAAGTCGTGAGTTTCTAAACTCCTCTTTTAAACATTTTACTGTATTGGGGCTACCGTACATACTCACATGTTTTATTAAACGAACGTATTATGAGTTATGATTTAAACTTGAAGTTTTTATGAGACCATTATGTAATAATGAGTTAAGGGTCGTTATGGGATCTCTAGGATGGGTGAACAAGAGTTGTGATGATCTGTGTGTGTCATCTTATGAGGTAGTCAGGAATTTAGTTAAACATGTGATGGTTATATAAGGAGAGTTAGCATGGGAACCCGTGCGTGGTTCATTAACGAGTCAAGTAGATGCTAGTATGTTGTTATGCGTCATGTGTCTGAAGTTGTGTGTATTGTGTCGTTGTCCTCGTGACACGGCGGGTATCGTGTTTGCATGGGTCTATGGGGGTGTCCATAGTATATGCGGGCTAGAAGTCGGTATGTTGTTTGTGTGTCGTATAATTACTTACTCGGGAAGAGTTGGGTAATGTGTCTAGGCGTTAAGAGGATACGTGTAAAGTAAGTGTTTTATTACACACGTAAGTGATCCGTGAAAGGATGGTGAGTCGTAGTAATGTCGTCCAGACAGTCTATAAAAACTAACAAATAAACCTAACCTAGACTCCTAAGTAATAAAAGGAGTTCCTTCAACTAAACCGCACTGACAGGCAAGTGTACCTATCGAGTGTAGCACAGCTTAATGGTAAACCGGAATATCGAACCCTAGAGACACTGAATACTAATACTAGACTCGGACTCGGACTAAAGATTGAATTGGTTTGGGGGGGTTGACTACACAACTTATTAAACTAAGAATGCAATAAACTAAGGTCGACTCAACTATCCAGACAAGAACTAAGGTGAAATCAGAAGATGGGGAGAATACTACCTAGGTCGGAATCCTACTTGTAAAGCACAACTTCTACCGGTTCTGGAAACTATGACGGATCTGGGTTTCTAAGGATAACAACTAAAGACTACCTAGTGGATCCCTAATCACTCTCAGGGTGTCACCAACTAAGCTACCTAAAGTGTACTAAACTCACCAGATGGTTAGATCACCTCTCGGGTATTTCCAACTATGACAAAGTACCCGAATAGACAGATCACCTCTCAGTCTCACTGTCCACCATACATTCAAAGAATCCACGGGGTAATCTCAGGATAACAACTATGACATGAACTAGCAACAATCACTAGACACCTAATACTAACGTCCTCTCAGACTGTTAACACTCGGATTCCTAATGACGAAGACTAGACAACTAATTCTCACCTCTCGGGTATTGAACTAGGACACACATTCAATTCTAATCAGCAATCAAACCCAACTCCTATGGTCACTATGTCTAGCAAACCACACAACAATATCTCTTTACAAAATCATAAAACCATCAAACGAATCCAAAAATCGATAAAAATCGTAACTTTAACAAGTAATCATCATAAACCTAGGCAGTATCAAATATTTAGCCAAGTATCATACTCAAAACAACCAAAACAGAAGTATTCACCACAAACATGGTTTCAAACTCAGAAATCAAACACAAAGACGGAATCTTGAAACCGAAAATGCTTAAATAAACGAACCTGAATCTCAAAGCCTTCACCTTTTCACTTGATTCTTCTTCCTTAGCCCCAAAATCGCCTCTAGACCTCTTCTCAGATTTCTGGAATCGAACTCCTTGGCTAATGGGATTCAAAATCTATTTAATTTGGAAAACTAGGGTTTTGCGGAAATTCCTTCCCTCGCGTACCGCGAAGAATTGGGTTGGGTTCCTCGCGTACCGCGGGGAACAAAATAGTCGGGGCGCGTTCTAAAGATCCTCGCGTACCGCGAAGGTTTCTTCTGGGCTTCTCGCGTACCGCGAGAACTTGAAATATCCATTTTTTCCTCTTTTAAACTCCCGGCTTCTCTTTCTTGCTCGGTTTCTTCACGTATTCACTTGTTATTCTCACAAGCACCTGCAAAATATCAAGTCTTTGGTCTTTATATTGAACCACATTGTGATTGTAGGTAAAATATCAAGAAATCACAGAGATTTAGCATCCAACAATATCATTTCAAAGCTGATTTGGAAGGAATAATCCTTGATTAAAACTTGCAACTAGCTAGTATGTTTAAGAACAAGCATGTTCTTGATTGATTTTTAAAAATTAATGATTTAGCACCCAAATTTATTTTTAAACAGTAGATTATATTTTAAAATAAAGATCTGAAAATTTTGGTGATCAAACTTTTTATATATTATTTATTAAAATTACTACAAGTTTAATACATGTAAATTAGGAAAAATACTTCTGAGTATTGGAAAATTTTGGAATTTGGACAGTAGTTAGGATATTTTAAATGAAGACTCCTCCCAAATTTCGTGAAAATTGGAGTTGTTTAAGTAGGTGTTTAGTATTTATAAAGTTTAAACAAATGATTTGGCGATTTCATACTTCTGGAAAACTTTTGGACTTGAAACTTGGTATGGGATCTCATATTGACCTAAAACTAAAAACATAAAAATTTGGTAAAGTTTTGACAAGTTTAACTATTTTTTCCGAATTTGTTAATTTTTGAAAATATTATATTCATAATAAATAATCTGAATATTGGAAATATATGAAAATTGGTCAGAAATTTTTATATGTTTATTTTATCAATTGGTATAAATTTCAAACAGTAACTTGATGTCTAAGTATGATTTTGGAATTATGGTCCATTAAAATTTTATAAAACGTTACTAATTATGGAAATTTTTATATAAAATTAATTTTATAAAAGTTTTAGGGGATTTTGGAAAGAAGCATGATCACATTAAAAACATAATTTTGGACTTTTAAATTGGATGCTAATATCACACTAAAACCCTAATTTCAGATGAATCGGATTTTCAAACCGTAAACTGGACTTTACGCGTGTAACCGCATTTTTGATAAAACAAAACCGTGACTTGAGATTTTATCTTATATGACTTTTTAACTACTGATGTTATTTTTTAAAATCTAAAACTTAAAGTTTAAGGTCACGAATTTATATAAAAGTCGGTTTTACAATTTTTAACGGTTCGTACACGTGTGCACTGGTTTTGGGTATGCAGATGATTGCATAGCCACTTTTTTCTTTTCTTAACTTAGCCACACATATTAGGTTTCCTAAATACATTTCGTGTCTACTTGTTAGTAGGACTCGGTTAGGATACCACCGTTGGTAGTTTCACTGTTTTACCATACTTTTACGCGTTTCACTCTCAGGTGAGTTTCGAGGCCCCACTTTCAGATTTTTACTGTTTTACGGGGGAAAATCTGTTTAACACAAGTCCCTAATTAAACGCAATCAATTAGCTTGGATAGCCGATGGAAATTATGTATAGTACTATTTGGGTTGACACCGCCGCCAGGGTTGGTTGCGCCAACCAAAATTGTAGGGTCATTTGGGCGCATAATTAGCCATAGTAGGTGTTCACATCCGACACCTGTATATAGGGGCAACAACTAGTCTGACGGTTTTGATTGTGGCTCAGGGTAATTAAATCTTAACACGTGTACTTGATCATTTGCGGATGGTTACTTTTACATTTGAAATTTATATACTTACTTTTATCGAGTCGCAAAACCTGCGTGCTCCCCAACTATTTTTATAGTTGACTGTTTTTGAAACATGCTTTTCAGGTACACAGAATTGAAACAAATGACTAGTTCGGGGAATTGCTTTTTGGGGACTTTTTTTTGGATTATGACTTGGTTGTTGGTTATGTATTTTGTATTTGGGATGATGGTTCATGTAGACAAATTTGGATTTGCATTTCGGTTTATTTGGTTTGTAAAACACTTTAAATTTCTGGTAAGCATGTAGTGGTTCTTTGAAATATGCAGTGTACCCATTAGCATTATCTTGCACCTAAGTGTTCGATGCACCGCTCTTGTCTCACCTCCGTGTTTCCGCCTTCGGTGGGGTATGACAGACTTGGTATCAGAGCACTGGTTATAGAGAATTAGGTTTACCCGAGACTCGAACCTAGACTATGAACTTAAGAAACATTGCAAAGAACCTTAGGAATTATGTGTGCATTGCATATCATTTTGCATTACTTATTCTTACCAGCTTTACGTTCTCCGTCACAACATGTCTTCATCATCATCATCTTCACAACAGCAGCACTTTGTAGATGATGAGGCGGACAACCTCAACAGCTTTCCTTTTGTACATGTCCCTACAACATCGGGTGATTGGAGTGCGCGCGAGCTCAGAGGAGGATCCATCGGAGCACTATGTTCCCGGTGAGTCTAGCTACGCGACCAGCTCAGAGGACTTAGGAAACCGTCTACCCTCACCTACTTCAGTCCTACCCCTTACACGGGCAGCACGAGTGACTGTTATACTTCACCCGGCTACTCCTGCTAGCGAACAGCCGCGATTCCCGGGATCGACCTTTGTGGTCGGGGGATCATCTTCTAAGGCCGCCCCTGTCATTATCGAGATTTCATCAGATGAGGAAGAAGAAGAAGAGGAGGAGCCTAAGGACACATAGAGCTTGTTGGAGGTACAAGTTGATAATTTAGTGGAGTCCTCTTACGGACATGAGATGCGATTTCAGCATTTCCATTCTGTGGTGGGTGGGATTCTGGAGCAGATTCCAGAGTTGGTTCAAAACATTTCTTCAGTGAAAGTGTCAGAGTTGAGCAGGGACCAGCGTATGGATCGATTTGAGAAGAGGGTCTACTCTAGAGTGGTTATTCTTATGGCTTTCTTTGTTTTACTGGTTGCTGTTGTGTTAGGTGTCTATTTCAGTCACTGAGCGGCTTGTGCTCATGTCCTTTTTGAAGGGTTACAAAAACTTTATTTTGGGGTATCTTGGCATAGTTCTAACTGATGCCTAATTTTGTAAAAAATATTACTAACTCTTGTAAACCCTAGCTACTTTCTATGCTCGGTGAAGCACTTTTGTAAATTTTTGGATGATGGAAATGAACTATATTTTGGATGAATCCTTGTATGCCATAAATTCCATTTGGTTATTATTTGTATAATGTTATCATCCTTATTTGTTACCTTGTGTACATGATTTGGTTAAAATTTTTATTGTCATTCTAAAAAACATGTCTTTTATATATGGCTTGTTTACTATGTTTTGAGTGATTTCTAAACAAGTATTTTCATTTACCCAAACTCTTAACAATTCATGTCCGTTTCTGTTTTTAGACAATGCCACCGAGGAGAGAACCTCAGCATAATCAGACAGAGAATACTCAGCCAGATTTGACCCCGCTGATAAATCAAGGGATTGATGTGGCTATACCAAGAATAGTGGCACATATCACTGCAGGGTTAATCAGGAGTGCTGGTGGCACTAGTGGTGATGCTTCTGGCAGTGGTGGAGCCGGTGGTGGTGCTGGTGGTGGCACTAATACTGGTAATACCAACCGCGGATGTACCTTTAAAGACTTCTCTACAGGAAAACCCCTGGATTTTCATGGTATTGAAGGAGCAGTTGGGATTGTTCGTTGGATAGAAAAGATGGAGTCTGTCATAAAAATCAGTAACTGCTTGGAAAATCAGAAGGTTAAGTATGCTGCTTGCTCTCTGCAGGGCGAAGCCCTAACGTGGTGGAATTCTCAGGTTGATGCGTTAGGAGAACAGGTTACTGATAACCTGACTTGGGATGAGTTTAAGAAGATGTTGATAGAGGAGTACTGACCTCAGAATGAATTAAAAAAGATTGAAGTTGAATTTTGGAATCTAGAAATGGATGGAGCAGAAATCTTGGATTACGTGACTCGATTTCAAGAATTGTCCCATGTGGTGCCACATCTGGTGACACCAGAACCCAAGAGGATTGAAAGGTATATCTAGGGATTAGTGCCCAAATTCGGGGAATGGTTACTTCAGCCAAACCCACTACTATGCAAAGTGTGATTCAATTGTCGTGTGAGTTGACTGATGAAATGGTGAGGAATGGGATCTTGGTTAAGAAAGGGACAGTTGGAAAGAAATCAGAGGAGAAGGCTGTGAAGAAAACTACTGGAGGTCCAAGTAAGAAGCGCAAGTTTGTAAAGAATTATGGGGCGGTAACACAAGGAAAGAAGGTGTACAATGGGAACTTACCGAAGTGTAATAGATGCAACCTCACCATACCGGACAATGCGCAGTTGTTACATGTGAAAGGTGTAACAGGACCGATCATCTTGCCAAGAACTGCGGGGTCAACTTGGAACATCAGAGATCATGTTATGAATGTAAGGAGACTGGTCACTTCAGAGACAGATGTCCTAAACTAGGTCGTGATGGTGGTAATACAAATCAAGCTAAAGGTAGAGCATTTGCACTTGGGGCCGGAGATGCTTGTCAGGACCCGAATGTGGTGACGGGTACGTTTCTCATTAATGATCTCCATGCATCTATACTATTTGACACAGGGGCTAATAGAAGTTTTATTTCTGTTGAGTTTAGATCATTGATTAGTCTTGAGTCACAAAAATTGCATGATGCCTACACTATAGAACTAGCTAACGGTAAATTGATTAAGGCTAGTGATATTGTCCGAGGTTGCACTATGAATTTAAATAATCATCCGTAGCTTCGATGTTGTAATTGGCATGGATTGGTTATCCAAACACCAAGCCAAGATTATATGCTCAGAAAAGATAGTCAGAATTCCACTTCCAAATGGAAAATTTCTAGATCTCCATGGTGATAAGCCTAGAAGGAGCTTGAACATTATTTCATGTATGAAGGCTTGGAAATATTTGAAGAAAGGGAGTTAACCATTTCGTGCTAACGTTGTCGAGAAGAGGTCGGAGGAGTTAAAAATTCAAGATATCCCAATCGTGTGCGAGTATCCGGAAGTCTTTCCCGAGGACTTGCCTGGATTACCCCCTCCACGACAAGTCGAGTTCAGGATCGACTTGGTACCTGGCGCCGCACCTATTGCTAAATCCTCGTACCGTTTGGCACCGTCTGAATTGCAAGAGTTGTCGAATCAGTTGCAGGAACTTTCAGAGAAGGGATTTTTAGACCAAGTTTCTCACCTTGGGGAGCTCTGGTCTTGTTTGTAAAAAAAAGAAGGATGGATCATTTCGTATGTGTATTGACTACCGGGAGTTGAATAAATTGACAATCAAGAACCGATATCCACTCCCGAGAATCAACGACTTGTTTGACCAATTGCAGGGATCGACTAATTTTTCTAAGATCGACCTAATATCCGGAAATCATCAGTTAAGGATCCAGGAGGATGACATACCGAAGACGGCATTCAGGACTCGGTATGGTCACTATGAATTTTTGGTTATGCCTTTTGGTCTGAACAATGCTCCGACAGTGTTTATGGATATGTTGAATAGGGTATGCAAACCCTACTTAGACAAATTTGTGATAGCCTTTATCGACGACATCTTAATCTATTCTCGGAGTAAATAAGAGCACGAGCATCACTTGCGGTTGATTTTGGAGTTGCTAAGGAACGAGAAATTATATGCCAAGTTCTCAAAGCGTGAGTTTTGGCTTAGAGAAGTTCACTTTCTTGGCCACGTGATTAACGAGAAAGGTATACATGTGGATCCAGCCAAGATTGAAGCGATAAAGAAGTGGGAGACGCCTAAGACCCCAACCGAGATCCGTCAATTTCTTGGTTTAGCAGGTTATTATAGGAGATTCATTGAAAATTTCTTGAAGATAGCTCAGTCCTTAACTCTCTTGACACAGAAAGATAGAAAATTTGAATGGGGTGACAAACATGAAGAGGCGTTTCAATTATTGAAGCAGAAGTTATGTAACGCTCCAATTCTAACTCTTCCCGAAGGAACGAATGGCTTTGTCGTATACTGTGATGCATCACACCAAGGTCTTGGTTGTGTGTTGATGCAAAAGGACAAGGTTATCGCGTATGCATCCCGACAATTGAAAGTGCATGAAAAGAATTACACAACTCACGACTTGGAGTTGGGTGCCGTTGTCTTTGCACTTAAAATTTTGAGGCATTATATTTATGGCACTATGTACACTTTTTTTACCGACCACAAAGTCCTCTAACACATATTTGATCAAAAGATGTTGAACATGAGACAAAGGAGATGGGTCGAACTACTCAACGACTACGACTGTGAGATCCGTTATCACCCTAGGAAAGCAAATGTGGTGGCGGATGCTCTAAGTAGGAAGGAAAGAATAAAACCTCATCGAGTACGTGCTTTGGGAATGATAATTCAAACAAGCTTGAAAGCTCAGATTCTCGAGGCACAGAAAGAAGCACTAGAGAGAAATAATTTGAAAGACGAACTTTTATGTTGTGCTGAGAGGAAATTCGAATAGAAAACCGATGAGTTAATTTATTATTTGGATCGAATGTGGATTCCGGGTTCCCATAACTTGAGGGAACTGATATTGAATGAAGCCCATAAGTCGAGGTATTCCGTACATCCCGGAGCCGATAAGATGTACAAAGACTTGAAAGAATTTTATTGGTGGCCCAGAATGAAGAAAGAGATTGCAAGTTATGTAGAGAGGTGCTTGACTTGTTCTAAATTCAAGGCGGAATACCAAAAAACATCGGGACTTTTGCAGCAACTCGACATTCCACAGTGTAAATGGGAGCAGATTGCTATGGATTTCGTCACCAAATTACCGCGAACTTCTAGCGGTTATGATTCGATTTGGGTCATTGTTGACAGGTTGACGAAATCTGCGCATTTTATTCCCATCCGAGAGGATTATAAGATGGAAAAGTTAGCCCGTTTGTACATTGGTGAGATCATTTCTAGGCATGGAGTACCCGTTTCCATCATCTCGGATAGGGATAGTCGTTTTACATCCCGATTTTGGCAGACACTACAACGAGCTTTGGGAACGCGTTTGGATATAAGTACGACTTACCATCCTCAGACTGACGGTTAAAGTGAACGGACGATTCAGACCATGGAGGATATGCTAAGGGCGTGTGTGATAGACTTTGGCGGTAACTGGGATACCCATTTGCTGTTAATCGAAATTTCTTATAATAACAGTTATCATACTAGCCTCAAATGTTCACCGTTTGAAGCTTTGTATGGGCTTAAGTGTCGATCACCACTCTGTTGGGCCGAAGTTGGTGACAACCGTTTGACTGGCCCCGAGATTATCCAGGAGACTACAGATAAGATTTTTAAGATTCGGGACAGACTAAAGGACGAGACAGACATAAAATCTACGCCGACAATCGAAGGAAGCCCTTGGAATTTCAAATTGGCGACATGGTGCTTTTAAAAGTTTCACTTTGAAGGGCGTTATTCGGTTCGGAAAGAGGAGTAAACTCAATCCGAGGTATATTGGACCATATGAGATTGTTGATAGAATCGGTCCCGTGGCGTACAAATTGAAATTGCCTCAAGAGCTCAACGGTATACACGATACTTTCCACGTATCAAATCTCAAAAAGTGTTTAGCCGACGAATCCTTGGTAATGCCACCTGAGGAAGTCCGTGTCGACAAGAAACTATATTTTATCGAGGAATCGGTCGAGATTTTGGATCGCGAGATCAAGACGCTTAAACGTAGTCGTATCCCTATTAGGGGTGTTTAAAAATATCCGAAACCGAACCCGAATTATCCGAAATTCCGAACCCGAAATATCCGAAAATTCGGATATCCGAAATTCGGATATCCGAATTTTCGGATTCGGATTCAGATAGTGATTTTCAAAATTTTTGCATAATTCGGATATCCGAATATTTCAAATTTTACATTTATATATATATTTTTTAAATTAAAAAATAAATTATTTTGAAACCTTACTAGGTCTAATTCACTTTTTTGAAGACAAACCCATTTGACTATGAGATTATCTTCGCAGCCATGGTAGAAAATCCTACCCCCTTCCCAGTTCCAACTTCCAACCACTCCACCAGGCCACCATCTTCGTTCCAACCGCACCGGCCGATGGCTTCACCACAAGCAGACATGACATCTCCGTTCAACATCTTCGTCCATCGCACCCACCGGCTTCTCCACCATCGTCAGATCCGACAGCCGCCGCACCTGTCGCCTGCGTTCCGACCAGCGATTGAAAGGTAGAGTCTCCTTTATTGAATTTTATCTTTTCTTTGAGTGTATCAACGACTGAGTATGGCTAGATAGTTGATTTCCAAGCTTTGATTGTGAGAATTTTGTTCTTAATTTATCTTCTTTTAGGAATACAACCCACTATTTAGAAAATTCCAGGTTTGATTATGTTTGTGTTATGTTTTTTTTTTCAAATTTCGGATATCCGGTTTAATATCCGAATCCGTATCTGAATTTTCGGATATCCGAAATTTTAGATACGGATTCAGATAGTAAAATCCACTATCCGAAAATTTCGGATATCCGAAAATTCGGATAACCAGTTTTGAACACCCCTAATCCCTATCGTGAAGGTTCGATGGAACTCGAAGCGTGGACCCGAATTCACATGGGAACGAGAGGACCAAATGAAGCAGAAATATCCTCAACTTTTTGTGAACGAGAGGTCCTTACCGCTTCTCGACTTTTTATACGTCATATTTTTAAATATTATGGTTTTTTATATTTTAAGTGTTTCTAGGGATTCTAAAAACTTTGCCTTAGACAAACACTAAGGTCCGAACTAGAAAACCCGGTTAAGTGCATACACTGCGTATACCGCGAACGCGTTAAATAAACGATAAAATTTAAATTCTCGAAACTAATTTTTATATTTAAATTTAGTTGAGAAATATGTTTTATAATATTTATATGTGCTAACTTTTGTGATTTTTGATTAAACTAACGATCACAGGTGGTTCACCCGGTATTTACCCGGTATAACTTTTTAAATTTTTTTAGAGTTTTTATATTTTAAAATTTTTTAAAATTAATTATTTTAGATACTATATTTATTTCTTTGAATAAAAATACTTTTTTTGTGGTTTAGAAGTGCAAATTTTATAAAAAACAATGAGTTTGTTTTATAAAAATATTTTTTTAAGAATGCATGCATCTTTTTTTTTCATTATAAAGTCAACCCATCCCCATCCCCATCCCCATCCCCATTTCTTGTTCTTGCCGTCCCAAACACACAACCACACACATATCTTTTTTTTTCTTTTTCTCTTAAGAAAACTTCCACCCAGCCTTAATCATTTCCAGGGATTTGAGAGGTAAAACAACATGGTTTTTAAATTTTGATTTTCTGTTTTTAATCTTGCATGTGTTCTCAAGAATACTAAGAACACACACTCACTTTGATTTTTAAGATTTGGTGTTTTAAAGATTGAATCTTATGATTTTAACAAGGAATGGTGGATTATAATAATTTTTAAGCATCCACCATGAGTTGCATGGGTTTGATTCCAAAAGTTTGTTGATTAAAGTGCATGAACACTTGGTATTCATATAAGTGTTCATCTTGATTTAAAAAGGGGATTTTAAGTCTTTGGTCTTTAGATTGAACGACATTGTGATTGTAGGTAAAATATCGAGAAATCACAGATATTTAGCATCCAACAATATCATTTCAAAGCTAATTTGAAAGGTATAATCCTTGATTAAAACTTGTAGCTAGCTAGTATGTTTAAGAACAAGCATTTTGATTTTTAAAAATTATTGATTTAGCACCCAAATTTATTTTTAAACAGTAGATTATGTTTTAAAATAAAGATCTGAAAATTTTGGTAATCAAACTCTTTATAGATTATTTATTAAAATTCCTACAAGTTTAATACATGTAAATTAGAAAAAATACCTCTGAGTATTGGAAAAATCTGAAATTTGGACAGTAGTTAGGATATTTTAAATGAAGTCTCCTGCCCAAATTTCGTGAAAATTGGAGTTGTTTAATTATGTGTTTAGTATTTATAATGTTTAAACAAATGATTTGGCGATTTCATACTTCTGGAAAACTTGTGGACTTGAAACTTGGTATGGGATCTCATATTGACCTAAAACTAATCTGATAAAAAATTGGTAAAGTTTTGATGAGTTTAACTATTTTTCCCAAATTTGTTAACTTTTAACAATATTATATTCATAATAAATAATCTGAATATTGAAAAAAATATGAAAATTGGTCAGAAATTTTTATATATTTATATTATCAATTGGTATAAATTTCAAATAGTAAGTTTATGTTTAAGTATAATTTTAGAATTATGGTCCATTAAAATTTTATAAAAAGTTACTAACTATGAAATTTTTATATAAAATTAATTTTATAAAAGTTTTAGGGGATTTTGGAATAAAGCATGAACACATTAAAAACATAATTTTGGACTTTTAAATTGGGTGCTAATATCACACTAAAACCCTAATTTCGGACGAATCGGATTTTCAAACCGTAAACCGGACTTTACGCGCGTAACCACGATTTTGATAAAACGAAACCGTGACTTGAGATTTTATATTATATGACTTTTTAACTACTGATGTTATTTATTAAAATCTAAAACTTAAAGTTTTAAGGTCACAAATTTATTTAAAAGCCGGTTTTACAATTTTTAACGGTTCGTACGCGTGTGCACGGGTTTTGGGTATGCAGTTGATTGCATAGCCACTTTTGTATTTTGTTGACTTAGCCACACATATTAGGTTTCCTAAATATATTCCGTGTCTACTTGTTAGTAGGACTCGGTTAGTTGGCAGTTTCACTGTTTTACCGCACTTTTACGCGTTTCACTCTTAGGTGAGTTTCGCGGCCCCACTTTTAAATTTTTACTGTTTTATGGGGGAAAACTGTTTCACACTGCACGTTGTTACTTGGGATTAGGGTTACCTGGGTTTACTTATGGATGAATTAAGTCCCCACTTTAACGCAATCAATTAGCTTGGATTGCTGATGGGAATTATGTATAGTACTATTTGGGTTGACACCCCCGCCCAGGGTTGGTCGCGCCAACCAGACTTGTAGGGTCATTTGGGCGCATAATTAGCCATAGTAGGTGTTCACATCCGACACCTAGATGCAGGGGCAACAACTAATCTGAAGGTTTTAATTATGGCTCAGGGTAATTAAATCTTAACACGTGTACTTGATCATCTGCGGATGGTTACTTTTACATTTGAAATTTATATACTTACTTTTATCGAGTCGCAAAACCTGCGTGCTCACCAACTATTTTTATAGTTGACCGTTTTCGAAACATGTTTTTTAGGTAAACAAAATTGAAGCAAATGACTAGTTTGTGGAATTGTTTTTTGGGTACATTCTTTTGGATTATGACTTGGTTGTTAGTTATGTATTTTGTATTTGGGATGATGGTTCATGTAGACAAATTTGGATTTGCATTTCGGTTTATTTGGTTTGTAAAACACTTTAAATTTCTGGTAAGCATGTAGTGGTTCTTTGAAATATGCAGTGTACCCATTAGCATTCTCTTACGCCTAAGTGTTCGATGCACCGCTCTCGTCTCACCTCCGTGTTCGGCGGGGTGTGACACAATTGAGGGATCATGGGATAATTGGAGGACAAGCTTTGTTCATATAGCATCTTTCCCTTTTATAGTTTTTTGTGCTTTCTTGATCATATTTTAATAATCTTGTGGTTGATCAGGGAGTTATTAGAGGGTTCAGCCGATCATTTCTCCATCATTACGGTGCTTGATGCTGGCGTTTACCATTATCGATTTGTTGTCGGTGCACTTTGTTTGGTTTTAAGCTACAACATGTATGGTTTTATATTTACTTTATTGGTAATATTATGACTTGCTCCTCATTAATACCATGTATTTAGTTTATATTAAAACTTGACTCTATATCATATTTATTATATAATACGTCCCCGCCGTGAAGCACGGGTTTTAACTTCTAGTATACATACATTTTCAAAGTCGTGAATAGGAGCCACTCACGAGTTTTCATATGTATGTAAAAGTTTGTTATGTATATATAGGTAGTTTTCTAATATTATATTATTTCAATTTTATAATATTTTATTCTTTATAAATAATTTTGGACGTATTTTGTTTTTCTTTTAGGGTCTGTTTGGTATGAGGTAATGGAATGGACGAGGGAATGGAATGAACGAGGTAATGGAATGGACAAAGGAATGAAAAGGATCATTCCATTCTATTGTCTTATTTGGTTACCATGAAGGAATGGAATAAATCATTACTTTATGTTTGGCGGTGGCGGTGGCGGTGGAAGGAGGTGGTGGTGGCGGTGGTAGGAGGTGGAGGCGGTGGGTGGTGGGAGGAGGCGACAGTGGTGGTGGGAGGCGACGATGGGTGGTGGTGATGGTGGAGGTGGTGGGAGGTGGCGACGATGTCGGTGGGTGGTGGTGTGAGGTGGCGGTGGGTGGTGGTGGCGGCGGTGGGGGGTAGGGGTGGGTGGTGGCGGTGGGTGGCGGTGGTGTGGTTATGGGTGGCGGTGGTGGTGTCGGCGAGAGATGGCGGTGGATGGTGGAGGCGGTGGCGGCGGCGGTGGTGGTGGGTGGTGGAGGCGGTGGTGGGATGTGGTGGTGGGTGGTGGAGGCGGTGGTGGGATATGGTGGTGGGTGGTGGTTGGTGGTGGTGGTAGGAGGGTGTGGTGGTTGGTGGTGGTGGTAGGAGGGTGTGGTGGTTGGTGGTGGTGGTGATGAAGGGTGAAAGAGAGGATGGAATGAAAAAAAACAAGGGGATTTGAGGGATTTAGAGGGAATGTCATTCCTTGTGGAATAAGTGATTTAATTCCATCGTCCAATCAAACATCATTTTCTTCATTCCCTCGTAATCGTCCATTCTATTCCATCTCCCATTCCTACATACCAAACACTACCTTATAACTTTTAAAATATAATATTTTATAAAATTCTGAGTGTACTGTTGTGTCGTGTTTATTTTTATCTACTTGTCCATATAAATTTTATTCAAAACCGACATTCTTTATCATGTACAAGTCATAGAAGCATGATTTGTCTTTTGTTTTTTGTTTTTTGTTTTTTCTTTCTCTTACAAACTTTAAAATTATGTTTTATAGAATTCAGGATTTGTCATTTTCACGTGTTTTTTTTATAAGCGTATCGATCGATTTGATTTTTTTTTAGATAAATACGAGTGTATAGGTCGTAGAAGCCGAGTGTTACAAATTTTAACACTTAACCGATACCGACTGAACAACATTGGTACCCGCATCGTTATTATCGGAACATGTACCTGTATTCTTCGTTTTGGTTTTCTATCGATGTAAAATACTTGCCGATATCCTTTTAGGCATGTACCAACTGTATTTTTAGTATTTTTTCTTTTTCGTTTGCTATATTATTGGAACCGGTACCGGTATTATTCATTTTGGTACCGTAACAAACCGAATTGATACCGACTAAATTCCTGTCGCATAGCGATATGGAATCACACTAGTTTACTATTATTTAGCAAATTTGAGCAGGATTTTTTAACTTGGTAAAATTACATATATCCCTTTATTTTCAATCTTAATTACATATATACCCAACCCAAAACTTAAATTACATATATCCCCTTATTTTATAAAATTACTCTTTTAACCTTACTAGAAATACGACTATTCTTATTCTATCGATCTCAACTCTAACCTTCTAATTCCCGCTTCCGATCAATTCCAACATCCATCGTCACTTCTTATTGATTACATCATCTGGTTGGGTATATATGCAACTAATGAATTTTTAACTATGTATATATGTAATTAATATTCACATTTATGAATTTGTGGGGGAGATCTGTGTTTGAAGTCGAAATGGTAGAAGCGATTGGGAGGTCTGGAGGGTTGATCTCAGTTTGGGATCCTACAGTGTTCCAGAGATTCGCGGTTATAAAAAATCAAAGATTTCTTGTCGTAAGTGGGGTTGTGTTAAATGTGGGGTATCTTCTAAATGTGGTTAATGTATATGAACCTAATGATCCATTGGAAAGAAGAAGAACATGGTCGGATTTGGTCCGTTTACGAAATTCGTCTCCGGGTTGGTGGGTGTTATTTGGAGATTTCAACGATGTTAGGGCTCCAATGGAAAGGGTAAACTCCGAATTCGTGGCTATAAACACAGAGCATTTTAATAAGTTCATTTAGGATGCAGACTTAATAGAGTATAATATGGTAGGGGGCCTATTAACCTACATGTCGGACTCTGGGGACAAATTAAGTAAGCTTGACCGGTTCTGGGTGTGTCGTGACTTCCTCAATGAATGGCCCTTAGCCTCGGTGGCAGTTTTCTCCAAAGGTAAGTCGGATCATTGTCCTATTATATTGTCACTGGTTCCATCGGACTTTGGCCACATCCCTTTTAGGTTTTTCAATTCATGTTTATTCTTACCTGGATTTAAAGACTTTGTGGAAAATTTAAACGAGTCATTTTCCTTTTCGGGCCCGGCAGATGTGGGGCTTGCCACTAAGCTCAGATGGCTAAAAAAGAAAATAAAATTGTGGGTGGCGGTCGAAAGAAAGAAAATAACAGGGGAATATGATAATACAAAGAAGGAGATGGAGTTTTTGGATAAAGAGGCGGAGTCCCGGCCATTATCAGAGTCGAAACTAAAATCAAGGGTGGACTGTCGGAAACGGATGGCTGATCACGAGAGGGTTAAGGCTCGGGATCTTTGTCAAAAGGCAAAAGCAAAATGGGCTTTGGATGGGGATGAAAACTCATCGTACTTTCATGGGATCCTTAAAGCAAATTTAACTAATAACAGATTGAACGGGTTACTAATCGAGGGAGTGTGGGTGACGAACCCGTTGATTCTAAAGAACCTAGCATTTGAGTTCTTTGCTGAAAGATAGAACGAACCATGTGTTGCCCCTCCTAGGTTGGAATGCTCCTTTCTCCCAAAGGTGTCGGCTGCGGAAGAAGGTTTTTTGACTCAATCCTTTTCGTTGCTCGAGATAAAAAACACGGTCTAGGAATGTGGAGGTGACAAATCCCCGGACCAGACGGATTTAATTTCAAATTCCTGAAAACATTTTGGGGCTGCTTTGAAGGAGATTTTGTGAATATTTTCATTGAGTTTTCTAACTCAATGACCCTTTCGGCGAGCTTTACCTCATCCTTTTTAGCCCTGATTCCTAAAAGGAAGGATCCAAGTGATTTAGTGGATTTTAGGCCGATAAGTCTCATCGGTTGCATCAACAAGGTGGTGTCAAAGGTCCTGGCGAATAGATTAAATTTAGTCATTGGTGGCTTAATATACGAGGAACAGTCCGCGTTCATAGGAAGTCGTAGTATTCTGGACGGTCCACTTATTTTAAACGAGGTGGTGGCATGGATGAAGAAATCAAAAAAGAAAGGTTTATTGGTTAAAGTTGATATTGACTCTCTAAGTTGGAGTTTTTTTGGATTCGGTGTTAGACCAAATGAATTTTCCGTTAAACTGGAGGAAATGGGTTATGGCTACAATATCGTTGGCTAGGGCATCGGTTCTTGTTAACGGGTCTCCTACCCATGAGTTCGACTGCTCTAGGGGATTAAGGCAAGGGGATCCTTTATCCCCATTTCTTTTTATTTTAGCAATGGGCACCGGGGTGATGAAACAAGCATCTGAGCTCGGTTTCTTTAAAGGACTGAGGTGTGGTCTTAATGGACCGGTTCTATCTCACTTTCTTTATGCGGACGACGTGGTTTTTGTGGGAGAGTGGGCTCAAGGAAACGCGCTTAATATTAAACGGATACTTAGATGCTTTTATATGGCTTCAGGGCTAAAAATTAATCTAGCTAAATGCAGTATTTTTGGTACTTGTGTGGAAAATTCTGAGTTACTTAGCATGGCAGAGTTATTACATTGCAAGGTTGGTAGTTTTACTTTCAAACATTTAGGTCTCCAAATGGGTGCAAATAAGAATTTAATTAGCTCTTGGGACCCAATTGTGGAAACGTTTAAGAGAAGGTTAGCTTCATGGAAAGCGAAACTTTTGTCTTTTGAGGGGGCGAGTTACAACAATAAAAGCGGTACTAAATTCCTTGCCAACATATTATTTTTTGCTTTTTCTTGCTCCGGTTGGGGTAATAGAAAAACTGGAAAGGATTCGGAGAAGGTTCTTTTGGGGGGAACAAAAGACGTTAGTAAGATAAATTGGGTGGCATGGGATAAGATTATTAAACCAAAGGTTCTTGGAGGTTTAGGATTGGGCTCACCCCGGGAGTCAAATCTAGCTTTCTTAGCCAAATGGTGGTGGAGGTTCAAAAATGAAAAAAACGCGTTGTGGAGAAAGGTGATATGGTCGATACATGAAAGGTCGAGATCATGGAATGTGATCCCGGCAAAAATGTCTCAACCGGGCCCGTGGAAACAAATAGTGAGGATGTCAGGTGACCTGGAACAACTGGGTTTAGACTTAAAAAAAGGCTTTATGGGAAGGTGGGACAAGGGCGAGAAATACTCTTCTGGATGGATATTTGGGCCGGGCCTGAATCCCTGGCGGAAAAATTCCCTACTCTTTTTGAACTTGAGAGGAATAAGTGGTGTAAAGTCAAGGACCAGATCTTGTGTGGGTCGGGTTTATTTCAAGGAAATTGGGAGTGGGTTACGGGCTCTGGGAGAGCCGGAGATGCTCGAGATCTCGGGAATTTAATCTCTTGTATTTCTTCGGTCTCGCTAGGTTTAACAGAAGATGCTTGGAAGTGGAGTTTTGACGAGTCGGGGGTTTTCTCGGTCCAAAACGTCAAGGAAACTTTCCTCAACGGATTTGTAGTACCTAATGGGGGTTTGTTTGAATGGAATAACTGGTCCCGTTAAAGGTTGGAATATTAGCTTGGAGGGTGGAGATGGAGCGGGTCTCGACGTTGGAAGCCTTAGCGCATAGAGGAGTTGACATCCCTTCGGTACTTTGCCCTATCTGTGGTGATCTAGTCGAAACAGTGGAACATCTTTTTCTTTCGTGCAGTTTTGCACAATCGATTTGGCAACTTGTCATCAATGGTGTCGTTTGCCAAACTGTTTTGCTTTTTCGGTTAAAGACCTCTTGGAAGTTCACAAGTTTTTTGGGTTGCATGGGGATCGGAAAAAGGTGATTCACGTGATAGTTCTAACAGCGGTATGGTGTATTTGGAATGCAAGAAATAGTTTATCGTTCAAAGGTAAGGAGGTCTTATTAAAAAGCGTTTTTGAAGAAATAAAAGCTTTATCTTTTTTGTGGGTGACAAATCGTTCGAAGCTCAAGACATTGAAATGAGGGAGGTGAAGAAACTTTGGATGATAACAATGTAATTTTTAAATTGATGTAAACTTTGTTAGCTCTTTGCTACCCGTTTATTTATTGAATGAATTTTGTGCTGATCGTTCAAAAAAAAAAAAAAGTTTTGAGGGGATATAATATAAAAGAAAATGATTATCCCAAACGAAGTGTCACACACACCTCATCCTCTGTTTCTATGCCGTCATGTATGCCACGTCACGTACCAGTGGGTCCCGCGGGCTTTAGTATAATTGCAAGTTGCAACTGCAGTTTCTGCAACTCTTCCATCCTCATAACCTCTCTCCTTCCTCACCCTTCACAAGCCCTAAATCGTGTATCAAGTTTGACAATCCACAACTGAATTCAATCATATCATTAGGGCTCAAATTGAAGCTTAAATTAGGGTCCAGAGATGTCTGTTACAGAGCTAAAAGAGAGGCATAAGCTTGCTACAGAAAATCTGAATTCTCTCAGCGAACGGTTAAGAGAAAGACGATTTGAACTTCTGGATACAGACGGTTTGTTGAATTGTATGTTTTGGATTTGAATTTGTACTTCAAATGTACTTATTACATCTTTTTTTGTAGTGGCGGGTTATGCAAGAGCGCAGGGGAAGACTCCGGTTGCTTTCGGCCCGACGGATCTGGTTTGCTGTAGGATTTTGCAGGGGCACACTGGGAAGGTAAGATTTCAGTTGTATGTTCATTGGTTATTGATGCAAATATTGTAAGAGTACATTGTATCGGAGGTGGAACAACATACCTTAGGTTGTTTTCTATTTAAAGTGGTTAGAAAATTTGGATCATTTGATTTTACCCCTTGAAGACTCAAGGGGAATAGGGTGAGCCTGTCGTGCGAGACGCTTAAAAAGCGAGGGCCTTTTAAGCAAGGAGCACGGTATAAATAGACTATTTTAAAGGGTTTTAGACCGGTTTGGCTAGAGTTTGGCCGGTAAACGTGCCGTGATGGACGCAAGGCGGTATGGCTACACGCCTTTTGCGCCTTTGATTGCTATGACTGAGAGCAATGAAGATTGAAGGAGAATGCTCAATTGGACATTTTTAAGTGTGTAAATGAATGGGCCCAGAATCAAAATCCCAGCGGAATACAAACTCGAACATGAGAAAAGAACAACACAGAAACCGGTTTGATCAAAAACCTTTGATCGACACTTTTTGTATTCAATAAAACTGATGCGTACTACAAACAATCGACCCAGTATTTTCAACCCACAATAAACTAAACCTAAACAGACTCAAATCCCTATAAAATAGATAAACACATCTATTCTATAGTTATCCTTGACCCATAAGATAAACACAACTAACTAACCAAATAAAACACTTAATTTATCCTAGACCCGAATCACGACTCCTAATACTCGACTTCAATGACCGACTCAAACAAATAAATACAAAAATAGTAAAATACTAAATGACCCCTCCAACTTTGACCTATTGACAAGATTAGTCCAACATAAATGCCTTGTTTTGTCTAATGATTAGCCCGCGCAATTACATTTATATGATCACTCTAGTGCTCATGGTTTATTGGTTTATATTGTCAGTTTGATTTGGTAATTCACTCTGGTCTTATCATCTCATTATTTGCCTAGTTTTGGATATTGTTGGGTATGTTTGTTTGTTTGCCTAGTTTTGGATATTACTGGGTACGTTTGTTTATTGCCCAATTTTGGATATTACTTGGTACGTTTGTTTAGTTTTGGATGTTAAGGTTGGTTAATGTTAGGTAATAAATGCAAAGGTTTGTTGCTTCATATGGAGACTATAGCCCTAAATTCTGATGCATCTGAGAGTTTCCTTTGAAGGTTGTAAGGATTCCACTAGTACAACACCTAAATTGTAACAATTATGAGGATACACTTTGTGAATCTACATTCTCTTTAAGCCCACTAATTAAGTTATCACATTTCTCATGTGTTTTTTTTTGTTGGGGGTGAGTGGGTACCCCGGTACATGGGTTGGCAAGCATGTAACTGTTTGAGGGTCTTGAGATGGTTTAAACCGGAAGATGAAATCAACATTTTCTCAGAGACTAATACCCTCATATTTAGTAAACAAAAAGTGCTCTTAAAGTAATGAGATTCCTTGACTAGTGGCTACCTCCATTTCTCACCATGTTTATGCTTCAACTAGAATTTCTTAGTATAATATGCGCATAGTCTTGTGTTCCTTCGCTTTCCTTTCCATGCGTGTCTGTTGCTAAATGAAGTGTTATAGTTCAATATGCTCTAATTGTAGTAGGCATACATCAAATATCATGTGGTGAAGATGGTCATTCATCCAAAAATAATAATCTAGTTACGACTTACGAGCCGCATTACAATTCGTTAGTTTAACATCTTATACCATTTTCTTTGTGCTTAATCTTGGGTATTCTGAAATGATTTTTTTTCTTATCTCTGAATACGCTAATCTCAACATCAAAATCAAAATTCAGGTGCATTCACTGGATTGGACTCCTGAAAAAAACCGTATAGTTAGTGCATCTCAAGATGGAAGATTGATAGTTTGGAATGCTCTCACAAGTCAGAAAACACATGCCATTAAACTCCCATGTGCTTGGGTTATGACATGTGCCTTTTCTCCAAGCGGGCAGTCAGTTGCATGTGGTGGCCTTGATAGTGTATGTTCCATATTCAATCTTAGCACACCACTTGATAATGATGGTAATTTACCAGTATCAAGAACGCTTAGCGGGCACAAAGGTTACGTGTCATCTTGTCAGTATGTTGCGGATGATGATACACGCTTAATTACTGGTTCCGGTGATAAGACATGTGTGCTATGGGATATTACTACAGGATTAAAAACATCTATGTTCGGAGGGGAGTATCAATCAGGGCATACTGCAGATGTTTTGAGGTATTTTGTTGATCCAAATCTGACCTTTGAGCTTATTTAAGCCTCAGTGATTTGCTATTAGTGACGCCTGGAATCATTTTCATTACTGATTCATTGAATGTATAAAACGGTCACTTGTGACATCCATTTTGTCTTCTGGCTTTGAATAGGAAAAAACGAGTAATCTGATAATTATATGTTAAAGGTTTGATCACTAAACTGACTAAGTTACTGCTCTACAACTGCTATTGCCGGTCGTTTAGTTTCTTGAAAGTTGAAATACTTGCTTCTGCTACTTGTCTATAGGTGGCGATTTTGACTCATTTACTTACAAACAGATCGATTTGAGCTATGTTTTTATCTTTAAAATTTTAAATGGTCAAATGGATAAAATACAAAAGTTAGTTAAAAGGAAACAGGTTGAAAGACACCTTAAGTGTATTTCTAATATATGAAACATCCTTAGTCATTTTATTCAAAATGTTAAATCTTTATTGAAATAATATAAGTTCTTTAATCCTATTTGACACAAAAAAATTCATTTTTTTGGACAACCTAGCGGACCCTACCTGCATCAAAATTACCCGCTTTGACCCATTACTCAGTGCACTTTACCCGCCCATACTCCACCTTTGTGTTTATCTGTATACTTTGCCTTTCTCACTTCCTGGATTAGTGGATTAACATATAAAGATTGTAGAAGATTGTTATTCTTTATGCTGTTGTGTTGATTGTTTCAGTGTGTCAATCAATGGGTCAAATTCAAGAATGTTCGTCTCTGGGTCTTGTGATACAACTGCACGTCTTTGGGACACACGTGTGGCAAGTCGAGCAGTAAGAACGTTTTATGGTCATGAGGGGGATGTTAATTCTGTAAAGTTCTTTCCGGATGGAAATAGGTTTGGAACCGGATCAGGTGATGGTACATGCATGCTATTTGACATTAGAACCGGACACCAGATCCAAGTGTACCCGTCACATCAGCAGCAGCAGAAGGGTGATAACAACACCCCTAATCCTACCGTGACTTCTATTGCATTCTCCATATCAGGACGCCTGCTCTTTGCTAGCTACTCCAATGGTGATTGCTTTGTATGGGATACGCTTTTGGCAGAGGTAAGAAAGCTTTTCTTTTTCTTCTCACACCATATAAAGGGACCCACAAGTAAAAATGCTATTTTTATGCATTTGAGGTTCAGGATATATTTATGAGCATATTTTTATGTATCGATCATTAATCAGTTCGAGTAATGTGTTTATAAAATGTAGGTTGTTTTAAATCTTGGAACTCTCCAGAACTCTCATGAGGCTCGCGTGAGCTGTCTGGGTTTGTCTGCTGATGGCAGTGCCTTGTGCACAGGTAGTTGGGATACGAGTCTCAAGGTTAGCACAAACTCTACCATCTTGTGTTATTTGATGCATATTTGTAGTATGTGAAGCGCGTATTTAAAACATGGTATTAAATATCTGGTATATGAACTGCATGATCCGTTTAGGCTGATATTCACTTTGACCAGCAATAGATAAATAACTTATTGTTTGTAGCAGGGTAATGCTTTGCTTACAGAATCAAGATTTCTTTTCCACCGTGTGTTTTATATGAAAAATGAACTTGAGATGTTTTCTACTATCCTTCTAGAGTTGGCAGTTTCGAGTCATTTAGGTGTGATAAGTCGATTCAGGTTAACGGGTCAAACAAAAAATTCGCTAAAATGTCAACGGTCAAATGGGTCAAACAGGTCCATAGTCGCCCAAAGTGTATATTTGATGCTTTGAACCTCCTAAACAATTTCATTTAAAAAGTTATATTATTATTGAAATAACTTTTTTATGTTTTCATATTAATAAAAATTTAAAACGTTTGGAGGGAAAATGTTTCAGGTCAACCCAACCCAACCTTTATTGACCGTGGTCAATAAGAGATCTTTCTCTTGCTATTGAAGGGCATACTAGACTTTTGGTCAAAGTCGAATCACATCTATAGATCTATAGAGCTATACATCACATCACCCATCGCAATTTCAAATTTGGCAGCGTAAAAATTCTAAAGCATTTTCATTTCTCTTTATACGCAGATCTGGGCTTTCGGAGGGCATAGGACTGTGTTATGATCTAAGATCATGTTGCGGTAAGTTGGTAATTAGCGACTCTAATTTGCATCCTTCTTGACACTTGACCTTGTGGAATGAACATAAACTAGTTGGGGTACAATAATTAGTAAATATTATCGTTTGAGAAAAAAAAATTCCCTGGATATTTATCGTATCAGTTTGTATTGTGTCCAACATTTACTCATCTAAGTTGCACTTTGTTAGAAAATTTATTGATTTATAATTTCCTTAATCCATGTGTGTTTAAAGTATAGGGGTCTTTATGTAAATATTTAAAGTGTAACTTTGAGTCATTATTGTAACTATTATAAAGTCCAGGGGCTATATGTGTCAAAAGGCAAGTTAGAAACTGCTTGGTCAAAAGATCGTGTCGGTTCATCGTTTTTTAGGTTAAAAGGGACATGTCTGGTCATTGTGTCTGTAACGTCAAGGAACGATCCTTGCGATCGTAGTGTTAAATAAAATCGTTTGTTTGTGTGTATAATCGTTTTCTTGAGTGTGTAATCGTGGGTTATCGAATATGCAATTTTCCTTGATTTGATCTAAAACTTAGTTACTTGTATAAAGTTTTGTTTTCTTTATGTTTGCATGGGATGGGATTAAACTTTTAACTCGCTTGGAATGATAGTTTCGGTTCCTTGGGGTTTTTTGTACTCCAAAGATGTAATAGTTGGAGGTTTGATTTATACTGGTTGTACCTATTTGTATTGTATGACATATTAATACACAGTTTTCTTACGTTCAAATGTATTTTGGGGTCTAAAACGAATATCAAAATTGTGGCTTTTGGTGAAAGTTTTCTAAATTTATAAAAATTAATAAAACGTAACTTTTTGAAGTGTGAAAGCGTATAATGTTAACACAAAAGGTGATGGATTATTATCTCTCTCTAAAAATAAAAAAAAAAGTTGATAAATTATCAGATATATTTTTATATTAAAATATAGATTGAATAGTTCCTTCAATTTTTGGGCCTTTAAAATTCGGGGCCTAAAGCGGTTGCTTTAGTTGTTTGTACTGTAGAGTCACCCCTGGATACTATACATGTATAGTTGATTTCGTAGCTCAGATTTAATATAATGTGAGATTTTACATTCATGTTGACTGAAGAACAATAAACATTTTATTATCAAATTTTTGCCAATAAAAAAGTAATACTTCCTTGGTGTTTACACTCCATATCCGCTTGTTTTATTAAAATTGTTGGTTGAACCGCTAACTACGACGTCAAAATATGACAAACCAAACCGGTTGAGCTAGGTTGCACTGGCTGGACAGATCAAAACTGTTTAGTTTGGCGGTTTGAATGGCTATATTTGAATTTTCTCAAAATTGTTGGCTTGTATTAAACTTATGGTTTATATGAATATTATAATATACATAACTACATATACCAAGTAAAAATAAATAGTAAAAAACGATGATGATATGATAATTAATAATAACAGTATCATCAACAATAGTAATAATAAAATAGTATATGACCAAATACGTACATAAATGGTAATCTAGGACTCTGAGAGAGTTCTGGTCACCCGGTCGGTAGCCACTTCGTCACCCTTTCGGGTTCACAAGTTGCTATGTAGGACGTTTGTTCCAAGTCGTTATCTAGGACGTTTGGGTATTAGAAAATAGTAGATAATGCATGAAAACATATAACCATTTTCAACTCTTTTAAAAACTACACCAATGATTCAATACTGAAGTAAATACAACTTAACAAACAAAATAAAAAAAAGTGGTGGCGGTGGTGTCGTTTTTACCCGAAACCCGAATATCGAACCCGACCCGAATCAACCCGAACCCGATTAAGATGAAACTCGAACAACCTGAACCCGTTTAAGATGGAAACCGAACCTGAAGGTAGTATTCGATTTGGTAATTGGGTTAAAAAAAGGTTAATCGGGTTAACCCGAATAATAATAAGGTATTTTTATTATTAATATTTATTTGTACTCAATATACAGCTAACCATTTTTAATGCTTATTTTATTTTACTTTTAAAAAAATATATGATTAGAAACGGACGAGCGGACATGAAGGTGACAATTTAAATAGAGAACATTGTTAAGAAGTTTATTGGTTGATACGATTTTACGTTTTCCTTTTAGTTTATACGATTGGTTGATACGGTTTCATTTAATGCTCATTTATTTGACATTTTTTAGTTATTATATTTGTTTAGTGAATGAGTTTGGACGAAAGATCATGTTGGGAGTGCTTTTATTTGACATTTTGTGTTTATTATTTAATTAATATCATGTTAAGTTAAATTATAAAGTATGCATTGCAACATGTACTTAGAAACCCGAATACCGATTAACCCGACCCAAATAAACCCGAATACCGAATAACCCGACCCGAATAAACCCGAAACCGATTATCCCGAATCTTATTTTGGTCGGTAAACGGGTAGGATTCTTATAACAAAAAACCCGAAACCAGATTAAAAAACTCAATGAACACCCCTAGTTATAACAGCTTAAAGTTAAACTTGAGGGTTTTGAAATCAAATGGGTTGATCTTACATATCATATATAATATAGGGGTGAAACTGAAACTTCACATTAGAAAAAAAAAAGTAAAAGTTGGTGTGTATAAAAAAAAAGGAAGAGTGGCAGACGTAGGGTTTCAACCTCCAACCTCGCCTCTACAAGGCCAGTTCCAAACCAACCGTGTTGATATAGGTTTTGTTTAAAATAGTGAAATAAAAATATATATGTAATACGGTTAAATTTGATTGGATTAGCCATTGTTCACGTCGATATAGAGTTCCAATTCAATTTCTATCGAAAATAGATAAAAGTTACAATTTTAACCTCCAACCTCGCATCTGTAAGGCCAGCTCTAAACCAACTCGATACTAGTTTTGTTTAAAATAGTGAAATAAAAATATATATGTAATACGGATAAATTTGATTGGTTCAGTACTTTTCACGACGACCTACATAATTGTAGTATATATATAATATAATATAATATTATATTTATATAATATAAGGGTGAGGGGGGTAGAACCCTTTCAATCCTAAACTACCTCTCACAAGGGGTGAAACCCGTGAACCCCTAAACTACCCAATTTTAAATTACAAAGCTTAAAACACACGGGAACTGAAACCGAGCCCCTAACCCAACTCAACCCGAGTATGTTGCGGCAATATAGCCGTGAACCCGACCCGACCCGACCCAACCCAACCCAACCAGAGTCGACCCTCCACCAAATGAAATGGAATCCATCTTTAAAGTTGGGTTGCACCGCCGAATCAAAATAAAGAATAAAGAAATTTATAATAAATCCAAAAATAAATTATTAAAGTTTGGTCGTTTGATCGATCATAATTCATACACCATACGGTCAAGAACCTTCACATGCCAACCGGGTTCTTGACGACCTGAATTACCTCAAGACTCTTCTGACTTTTTGCTTCTGCTTTTATTTCAATCATCATTCAACTCGATTCGCATCCTTTTTCTCAATTACGATGCCTTCACGACGACGAACGCTTCTCAAAGTCATCATCCTCGGCGACAGCGGGTCAGTTGTTTGATTTTGTTTTTTAATCTCAACTTCTATTAGGGTTTTGTACTTAATTCGAGTTGTGAATCTTTCTCACACTGGAAGTTGATCTAGATTACTTTCGATTTGACTGTTATGGTGGTCAAATTGATTATTTGTTGTTCGATTAACAAATCCGTATGGTTTAGTTCTACAAAATCATGAAGTGTGCATATCAAGTTTCTAGAACTGATTTAGATTTACAGATTATTGTGATGCTTTTTCATATGGATTGGTGGGGAACAATTTGATATGAATTTATATCTTATTTAAGTATAATCAATCATAAGTCTGTGTTGTTGGTAATTTCCCCTAATTTAACTTCTCAATTGGCAAAATACTGGTATGTAAATTTGTTGGTTTTGTGTGATGCAGGGTTGGAAAAACATCATTGATGAATCAGTATCCTTTAATACCTAAATCTATTAGGCTAATTTAAACACTAAAGGAGGTGTTTCATGTTTGGATGTGTGATAAATAATCAGATATTAACATTTGTGCAAGAAATTATGTAATAAAATCGATTATTTGATTATCTGATTCTCCATGTTGGAGTAATCACTTAAAAATGCACATCCAAACGCCCAAATATGTAAATTTTGAAATGAAAATGGGGATGGTTTTTGTTGCCTTTATTATTCGACTCTAGATATGTAAACAAGAAGTTTAGCAATCAATACAAGGCTACAATAGGTGCTGATTTCTTGACAAAAGAAGTGGAATTTGAGGATAGGCTCTTCACTTTGCAGGTTAGCTATTAACTATGCTGTTTTGATTGTGATTCGTGCCCCTCTGAAAGCATTTTGAACTTGTTTTTCTTTTTTATGTTTAATCTCATTTTTGTGTCCCAGGTCTTTAGCCAAACCAAACGTACCCAGTATAATCCCACACATAGCTAACGCTATTAGTAGGGTCTGGGGAGGGTGTGATGAGGGCAAACCTTACCCCTATCCCAAGGGATAGAGAGGCTGCTCCCGTTTAGACCCCCGACGCCATGGGAAAGAAAAAAATAAAAATATAAATAAAATTAATGAGTAATAAAGTAAAATAAATCTAACAGTAATCTAACAATTAGCAGTGTATGACTAGAGTATATTAGTCACAAGAAACACAACACACCTACAAGAAACAAGACATACGCAAAATCTTTGCTAAACAACTCTACTCTCCCACACAACGGGTCACTCATCCTAAAACCCTAATACGACGTCTCCATGAAATCCTATCATTGATTATGTCCTCTGAGAGGTGTAAATCTAGCAAATCAAGCCTAATCCTCTCATCCCACGTTAATTTCGGTCTCCCCCTGCTCCTTTTCCCCTCTACAACGAGAGTTTCCACCGTTCTCACTGGATCTGTGCTCTGTCTCCTCTTGACATGTCCAAACCATCTCAATCTTCCTTCTCTTATCTTATCTGAGATACATGTGACTCCCAATCTCTTCCGAACAACTTCATTTCTTATTCGGTCCTTTCTTGTGTGTCCAAACATCCACCTCAACATCTTCATCTCAGCTACATCCATTTTTCGAGCTTGTGTCTTCTTGATGGCCCAACAATCGGTTCCATATAGCATCGCTGGGCGAACTGCTACCCTATAAAATTTACCCTTTAACCCTATTGGGAACCTCTTGTCGCACAAAACACCTGAGGCCGCTCTCCATTTACACCAACCAGCCTGCACCCGATGGACTACATCATTGTCGATGTCCCCGTTACTCTGGATGACAGATCCTAGATACTTGAACTTCAGTGTCTTAGGGACAACCCCACCTTCAATAGAAATCTGGGTCTCCTCGTCGACGTTTGCACCACTAAAGTTGCAGTGAAGGTACTCGGTTTTAGATCGACTTATCTTCAAACCTTTGTGCTCTAAGACTGTTCTCCATTCCTCTAGTCTGTTGTTCAATGTCTCTTTACTTTCTGCAATCAACACGATATCATCAGCAAAAAGCATGCACCATGGAATTGCATCTTGAATCGACTTTGACAACTCATCCAAAACTACTGCAAAGAGAAAGGGGCTTAGTGCCGACCCCTGGTGAACTCCCACTTCCACTGGAAAAAAGTCTGTATCCCCCACGGGTGCTCGGACGCATGTCTTAGCCTCATGATACATATCCCTACTTGCCTCAATATATTTACTAGGGATCCTTCTTCCCTCCAGACTTTCCCAGATCAATCTTCTAGGCACACTATCGTACGCCTTTTCAAGATCGATGAACACCATATGTAAATCATGTTTCTTCTCTCTGTACTTTTCCATTAATCTTCTTAAAATGTGTATCGCCTCCGTAGTGGACCGGCCTGGCATAAACCCAAATTGGTTTGCTGTAACCTGGGTTTGTCGTCTAATCCTTGTATCTATAACTCTTTCCCATAATTTCATTGTATGACATAGGAGCTTAATCCCCCTGTAGTTAGCACAACATTGCGCATCTCCTTTGTTTTTATATAGGGGTACTAAGACACTACGCCTCCACTGATCTGGCATCTTCCCGGTTTTGAAGATATTGTTGAACAGTCTTGTCAACCACTGAACGCCTTCCTCTCCCATACACTTCCACGCTTCAATGGGTATGTTGTCTGGACCGACTGCCTTAGCTCTTCCCATCTTCTTAAGAGCACTCCTCACTTCTTCCTGTGTGATATTTCGACAATAACAATTATTTCGTTGACTGGATTGAGTAGTGGGATTCTCCGTTATGGCTAGACTTGGTCTACAACTGTTGAAAAGGGTGTAAAAATAGTTTTGCCATCTCAGCTTGATGTCTCGTCCCTTTATCAAAACTCTTCCATCATCTTCCTTGATAAACTTCACGACCCCAAGATCTTGTCTCCTACGCTCCCTATTTTTGGCAATCTTAAACATATGATGCTCCCCTTCCTTGATGTCTAGTTTTCTATACATCGTTTCATAGGCAAAATTCTTTGCCTCACTCACTGCCTTTTTAGCTTCCCTCTTTGCCTGTCTATAGTTCTCCCGTAGTGTCATTATCTCCTCTCCATTACTGCACTGCAACATCTCTTTAAAGCGTTGTTGCTTGTCCTTTATCTTGCTCCGCACCTCCTCATTCCACCACCAAGACTCCTGATGTCCTCTTGTTGCTCCCAATGTGACTCCGAGGGTTTCCTTTGCTGCCTGCGTAACAGTGGTTGCCATAGCAACCCACATCTGGTTTGTGTCGCCATCCTTAGTATTTGTGTTCATCGCCATGACTTTATCTTTAAACAAATTGATGTTTTCTTCCTTCAAATTCCCCCATCTGATCCTTGGTTTATTTTTTCTTCTCCTCTCCGCCACCCTTTTTCTCAAGGTAAAATCGGCCACCAACAGACGATGTTGGGTCGCTACTGACTCTCCTGGAATTACCTTGCAATCCTTCCACCAATTGCGATCCCCTTGTCTCATCAGGAAATAGTCGATCTGCGTGTTGCGCCCCCCGCTACTAAAAGTAATCAAATGTGATTCCCTCTTTATAAAGAACGTGTTTATAATACCAAGATCATGCGCAAGCGCAAAGTCAAGAAGCTCCCTACCATTATCGTTTCTAACACCATAACCAAAACCTCCATGAACCATCGGAAAACCATCACTCTCCTTACCAACGTGACCATTAAAATCACCTCCTAAGCATATTTTCTCCTGTCTAGGTAATGACCTCATTACTCCGTCTAAACTACCCCAAAAATCCCTCCTTTCTTGGTCTTCTAGACCTACATGTGGTGCATAAGCGCTAACAATTGCCACAACTTCCTCACCAAGTACTACTCTCAACACCATGATCCTATCATTATATCTTTTCACTTCCACCACATTACCGTGCAGTTCTTTAGCAACTAGAAAACCCACCCCATTTTTTGTTCCATCGCAACCAGAATGCAACAGTTTGTAGCCATTACACTCACCCCCCCTTTGACCCTTCCACCTAGTCTCCTGAAGGCAAGCTACCTGAATCCTATGTTTTCTAAGCACGTCTACTAACTCTAACAACTTACTAGTTAGGCTTCCTACATTCCAAGATGCCAAACGTAACCTATACCCCTTATGGTTAGCACTAGATGCACCCCTCTCCCCTGAACATGATCTCAAGGAGACATTATTCCACCTACCGTCTATGTTTGAAATAATACACAAGATGTATTTATTTTTATTTTAACCACAGTTAAGCAAATAGAATATTTATTTTTATTTTAACCACAGTTAAGCAAATAGAATAGACAAATTGCTCATTAATCAAACAGATGCAACACGTATATGCAACAGTCAAAACAAAAAACAGGGTATGTCTCTCCCTGTGAATCAAGAACAATTGCTGGTCCTCCTAACCCAGACCAAGAATGCCTAAGCATGCAATTCGTGTAACAAGAAGGTAAAACGGACAGAAATAAAGGAGTTGGAACGAATTAACCCAATTGCGCCCAAGTTAGGGTACTCCTTCCTATTCCACCTTGGTATCACCGTCAGTAGAACTAGGGTTTTAGACCGCAGGTCTCCTCCTAGTCTTGAATCGGACTCGCAGCGGTGGCGATAATCGCGGTGCGGCGGGGCTGATTTCAGACGACGGTGCAGCGGTGAGGATGATTTAGTTGATCTTTACTCCTTAAAATGGTTAGAATATGCTTCTTCTTTACTTCAATGAACCCAAAAGTGAAAACCCCCAAAATGAGAATCTAGGGTTCGTCACTTCAATTTTCTCAGAGATCAACAAAATGCATCTATATTTCAAGACTGAACCAACTTACCAGACCCTCATCTCATAAATAAGTTCAAACCGTCTTAAATCATCAACAAACACATAATATATCCCTTCCTGATCAACACTTCAAACCCTAAAATAAAAAACGTCGCAAAACAAATCGAAACCCTAACTTCCGTCCGTCCGATACATAGCCTTGAATAACGGAAGAAACGGTATTCTAAATTCGTAATGTTCGCGAAGAGATATCAAAAATTACTAACCCTCAACCGTTGAATGAAATGAACAGCCGAGAAAACCCTAATTCGCCGCCTCTGTTATTCTGTTACGTAGGTCAGTGCGATTGGATTGTATGAGAGAAATTAAAGCCGAGAGTGTGTGAATTAGATTATGAAAAACGATGCGGAAAGCATGTATGTGTGTTGTATCTACTGTGTGATTGTAACGGTGAAGTGTGGTGGAGATGGCGGATGAGAAAACCACCGGGAAGTCGCTGTGATTGCGCCGTGAAGTGTGGTGGAGATGGCGGATGAGAAAAACACTTATTATTCATAAAGAAATTCAAAATTTGGGACAAATACGATTTTGTGTCCCAGGTCTTTGAGAATATTAAATGTTTATACTACTATATTGCTTCTTTTTGTTTATGTAAATTTATCAACAAACCTTTGGTTTGGTTTTGAAATGATGATCAATGGTAGATATAACCAGTGGGTTAGGATGATTTTTATGTAGTGCACAATATTGAAATTCTGTGTGTATTTCTATAAACTTGTTATTTACTTTGAGGTGTAGATGATAATAACTCATGTTTACTTTCCTTCTTCGATCATCGTGAGCGAATACCAAATCATTTCGAAATTTCCAAATAACCCACCAAGTCGTAAGAATAATGCCATGAATGACTTCTTTCTTCTATTTAGTAATTGATAAAGTATCCACCCACGAAATTACCTCCATAGGATTACAAGGAGATGGAAACCGAATTTCTAACCATTTGGAAATAGACTTCCAAGTACTTTTAGCAACATTACAACTACCAAGCCAGTGATCGAACGTCTGCACCTCTACATTGCAAATGGACAAAGAAGACTAGGAATATTAAATTTCCAAATAACCCACCAAGTCGTAAGAATAATGCCATGAATGACTTCATTCTTTTGTTTAGTAATCGATAAAGTATCCACCCACGAAATTACCTCCATATGATTACAAGGAGATGGAAACGATGTTTTCTAACCATTTACTATGTTTAAAAGTGCCAAAACATGTTTTGTCACATAACATCTTTTTGGCAAATGATAATCGTCTTGCTGGAATTTGATTAAAAAAACACCTTTCTAAACACTTTTTTGATTTAGGACCTGATGATTATTTAAGAACATTAGTGCAGAGTTGTACTTTTGTTTCCACTAAAGAACTAAGGAATTAGAAACTACAGAAATCGGGATTGCACTGTTTGGTTTTACTTCATAACCAAAAGTTTCAGTTATTGGAAATGTTTAACTGACCGATTCTGTTAATTTTGGTTTTGGTTATCGGTTAAATATACAAAATGGTTGGGCTTCATTTTTGGGCTTGCTTTAATTGGGCTGGGTTTAATACAGATTGGGCTTTGACAAAAGTAAAAGATTTCAACAAATATCATACATAATGGGCATGAATTTTTGTACTTTGAAAAAAATAAAAGATTTTAACAGATTCCCTCCCTTGGTTACCAAATCTTAAAAAAAAATCCGGTTCGGTTATTTGATGGCTGTGTTCAGATTTTATCAAAAGTTTAAAATTGAACCATCGTTTATTCATGTTCTTTGGTTATAATTTAGTTAATCGGTTTTTATGCTCACCCCTGTCTCTTGAACTTTGGGAATGAAGTTCCCTAGAGGATAAGTGTTATAATATGCATATAATTTTTATGAACGTGATCTTATTATTTACCTCCATTTTCATTTTCTGTCGTGTCTTGTTTTATGGACTCAGTTTGTTTCAAGATAAGTGTTCTTTGAGTCTTTGAGATTAGTATATTACGTTGGGATTTTTTCCTTCATTAGAATATTCTTCTTTTCTTCTTACATTCCTTCGCTAGAGGTATCGTTCTATTACATAGTTCTATGATTTCATTGAATGAGGGCTTGTGTTTAAGATGAGTATATGAACATCAAAGTGACTTCAGGTAACATATGTTTTTTTTTCTTCACACCCCATTGAGATAGATGCTTAGTTCAGTAAAGTTGAATTGTCTTCAAGTGACCTATAAATAGTCTATGAACATGAAGTGCATATAGTACTTTAGTTATACGGGTGTTGCATTTAAAGAATGCCATTTTATATGTGTGATTGTTGATCCTAACACAATCACTGTCTACTGTTGTACAGTTTGACAACATCCACCTCGTGAGTGCACTTAAAGATCGACCGCTCAACTTTGACTTGTAATTCAAGCTTATATTTAATTAACTTATATTATTATTACTATTTTTTTATTTATTGTTCCACATTTCAATGCCGATTCTCTTACATTTACATTGATCATGGTACCGTTTGTTGTTATTATGGACGTCTTTTTCTTAAGAGACTAAAATTATTTATGCCAATATTAAAATCCAGATTGGTTTATTTGACATTCAAAGTCAAAATTAGATAGCTAACAGAGAACAGAGTGGGCATAATTTAAAATTTATGCTCAATCTTACTTCAAATCTCCATATCAGCACCTATTTAAGCAACTCACCCTCTACTGCTATCTGTAAATGGTCTTTTTGTAAACTGATACCGTTCTCTTGCATTATCTGTTGACTTTTTTTGAAGTTGGTTTTGACCTAAATATGTAGTCAAACTTCTGCTCTTCCAGATCTGGGATACCGCTGGACAGGAAAGATTTCAGAGCCTTGGAGTTGCGTTCTACCGTGGTGCAGATTGCTGTGTTCTTGTGTACGATGTGAATGTGCAAAAGTCATTTGATGATCTCAACAATTGGAGGGAGGAGTTCCTTATTCAGGTATGCTAACAATTTGCAGATCAATTTCAAATATATGAATGTAAAATCGTGAATTCACTCAATTTAGGGCTTGATATGAAAGCTGGGAATATATTCCATGAGCTGACGGTTTGATAAATTTGTTGCAGGCGAGCCCTTCGGATCCTGAAAATTTTCCCTTTATAGTTGTGGGTAACAAAGTTGATGTAGATGGCGGAAACAGTAGAGTGGTATGCTCTTTTACCGGGAATTTGAAGTAAAAAAACTGGCTTTTTATCGGTCAATTTTGCTTGTTCTCAGTTTGTTGGTTATCGTCATGTTTAGGTTTCTGAGAAAAAGGCTAGGGCTTGGTGTGCCTCAAAAGGGAACATTCCATATTTTGAAACATCTGCCAAGGAGGGAATCAATGTTGAAGAAGCATTTCAAGTCATAGCTAAGAATGCCTTGAAGAGTGGAGAAGAGGAAGAAATGTAAGTTCCAACAAATCAACCCCCTTCTGCGGGTGGGGGTGCGCGCGCTCGTGAGTGTGGTTTTCAAGATCACACGTGCTCGCGCGCACTCTATATCATAGAAGCAAAATCATCTATTATATAAACTTGTTGACAATCGTTCTGGGTTGATGGTTGAATTAATTAACCTGAACACAACCTATGCATTTTTTCGTATCAAAGATATTAAACCTAACCCAAACACACTTAAAATCGTGTAACCCGTTTAACTAAACATGTCAAATGGGTTGGCGGGTTTTAAAATCTAGGCTGGCCTTATAATATCTACTTATTTTTTTTATTCTAATTTCAAACTGGTTGACGGGTCTACCTGTATAATTAAACGGGCTAAACAAGTCACTCCACACACAATCTATCTATTAAATGGGTTACACACAACGCAAAACCCGATTATTTTCGTGTCATGTCAGGATTTGCCACCCCAATGTTAAAAGATGATTTTTGTAACTTTTTGTCACCTTGAACATCAAAATGTGTCCCTTCTATTTCAATACAAGTTCATTCGACGAATGGATCTCTTCTTATGGAACGAAAAGAACATTTAATCGGAATATACAACACTAACATAGTGCTTGATTTTGTTGTGGGACTCGAAGATACTTGCCGGACACCATTGATGTAGGAAGCACGAGTCAACAGAGGGCCTCTGGATGTGACTGCTAGAATCAATTTCCATTCTTTACAAACATCTTTTAGTTTGTTTGTTTATTTGCGTGGATGGTTCGACTGTAAATTCGGTTTGAAGTTGTTCTATGGAACCTGTGTGATATTATTGCAATCTGTATCTTCATATTATAGTGTAGCTATAGTGATGCATTGTATTGTGTATTCTGCTTGAGCATAGGCTAAGAGGGTTGCAGCCAAGTGAGTGGGTTATGCATCCAGGGTCTGGTAAGTGAGTTGGGTGTTTAATCTCATTAAGTTTTACTACATAATTTGAAGCTCGGCATCATGTTTCTTTATATATCAAATCTTTATATTAATAAATAAAAATTCTATAAGACACGTGTCGCTTTCTGGTTCATTTTCAGCATGTTTTTTCCGCCTATCTCTCTTAATAATATATATTTTTAAATATTTAATATAAATTTAATTATGGATACTTATTATTTAATTATTGATACTTATTATATCATTAACCAAATGAATTTAATATGAATTACTATTTATCTATTACACAAAAAAAATTAATGCGCAGTTGAAAAAAAATGTTCTAAAAAATTAACTTAACAGAATTTATAACTGTCACGTCAAAGTACATTTTTTAAAAACATATTTTGACGAGTGTATGTGTTAACAGTTACATTTATTCAACCCGCGTAATACACGAGATTCAAACCTAGTAGTTATATATACAGTTTCACATGATAATTCATAAGCTAGGATGTAAACGAGTCAGAGCTAGTGTTTGGCTTGTTTTAAGCTCTATTTTTAAATTCAAGCTTGAATCATGAATAACTTTCTAGTTTGGGTTCGACTTGTATACAATTTATTAGTTACTATGTTAGAAACTCATGTATTACAGGGATTGAATAAAGACAACTTCTTGTAGACCAGCAGTTTCTATGAAGATTTGTATGTTGGATGTCATCATTTATTGGTGAAACAATAAATAATAAAAATTTAAGAATTATAAATAATAAATAATGAAGATTTAAGAATTATAAATAACAAATAATAAAGATTTAAGAATTATAAAATTATATTTTAAGATTAGATATAACTGAAATTTTCTTATCATTTAGTAAGTTTTAATAAAATATTAGAATAAGATTTATATATTTAATTATTTAAAATCATTATTATTTAATAAGAGAGGGGGTTATTTAATAGGAGAGAGACGCAGGAAAAAAAATCTAAAATTCACCAGAAGTCGACACGTGACAGATAAAGTTATTTATTTATTATAATAAGGATTATTATTATTATATATTATTTTTATATACTTTTATCATAATTTCGTGTATAACATAAATTATTATGTAAATATTTATTTAATATATTAAATAAAAGTTATGTAAGTAATAGGCTAGTCTAAGTTCATGAGCCTAGTCATTCTTGATATGTGAAGCTCAGGCTCGAGCTCATTTGTCAAATGAACTCTAACATAAGCTCGCAACCCGTTTAATCCCGGTTCAATTCAAGCTTTTCACGGACCAATCTCGAGTAGCTTACGAGCGGTTCGACTCGTTTAAACGTCTATCATAAACGATTGGTTGATGGTATGAAAGGGGTATCACTCATTGAAGTTAAGTTTTTATTGTTAGTATTACAAAAAAATGTTTTTTTATATAAATAGAATTGGTAATGTATTACCAGTTGTGCAATATAAAACTAATTTTAGAAAGAAAACTATAAGATGTACATGTTATTATGTATTACAGTAAAATATCGTATATTTATACTCTTCTATATTTAAAATTAGTTTAGAATCTTGTATATTACACAAGTTGAATAAAATGTATTGTTATATATTTAGTAATAAAAAATTTATGTCTTTAAAAACTCGTGTATTACACGTGTTGAATAAAATATAATATAATATGTTAAAAGATACACTCGTCAAAATATGTCTTAAAAAAATATATTTTGACGTGACAGTTATAAATTCTGTTAAGTTGATTTTTAAAGCATTTTTTATCTAATTTATAAATGTTAATTATATCATTAAATTCATTTAGTTAATGATATAATAACTATTAATAATTAAATAATAAGTATTTATAATTAGATTTGTATTAAATTTTTAAAAATATATTCTTTTTATATATTATTTAATAGAAAAGAGACTGGAAAAAAATTATGATGACGTATAAAAGTAACACGTATACTGTACTTTAGTTTATTAGGCCGTATAGGTCATATAGATATAAATAGATATAGATATAGATTGATATAGATATAGATAGATTAATCGGGTCGGATCGTCGGAGCAATAACTTGAAGGTTGAAGAACATCTCAACTCATCCGGGTTCCCCTCTCTATCCTCCATCTCCATCGTCTGCAAGCGCAAGCAAACAGGAGCAATGGCAGCCTCCGCCATCTCAACGTCCTTCAACGTTTCTCGCCACAAAGAATCCTCCACCTCACTATTTTCTCAACGGTATGATACTTGATTGTTCAATTACAATGCGATTAGATAGTTACAAGTTCTATCTTGCTCGCCTGATTGTTCGACTTTGATTTACTTTTGATTTTTATTTATTTGCAGAATCTCGAAGTTGAAATCAATAGTTTGTGCGTTGCCTAGTCCATATACTGATTCATCTAAAATCGGTATGCTTGAAATTGTAAAATTATTGTTTGCTAAATGGATTTTGTAGAAGTACTGCAGTTACAAGTTAATTTTTGAAGCAATAAACATGTCATTTTTGCTGATAGGGTTATCAAGTAATGCACAAAAATTGCAGTTAACACCAGAGGAAATGAACTTACACACTCATAGTTCCAGGTTTAGTCTCTATACTCCCTTGATTCTTAGCTATTAGGCTATGTGTAATGGTCTCGTGAGCGGGCGTGAGGGGCAGGGCTGTGAGAGGGGTCACGACGTGGAGAGCTCCTCTCTGCGTTTTGTTGAGTTGGACCAATGAGAAATGAGGGTGGGGGCGTGGGGTGTTGCCTACTACACATAGCCTTATGAATGAATATGCTGATCTGTTTTACTTGTTATTGACATTGGTCATGTTGGAAGATATAAAGGTAAGTGTAAAAAAACGAAAGAAGCTCGTTTACTAGAAAGGAAATGGTAGATTAATAAGCACAAACTTAAAACTGGTTATATGCAAAATTGAATGTAATGTTATTTGGCCATCATGAAAGCACTTGAAAGTTATTTATCTTTAGCTCATGATAGCCAAGACTGATTTTTTAGCCTATATAGCTGGTGAGCCTTTGTCTTAAAAAAACAAGGTCACAGAGAAGATGACAAGCAATACACGTTTGATACTCGACTGATAAGAATACTGGTGGTAGAGGAGAGCATTGTCTTCAACGATATCATCAGATCAGGAGATTTAGTATTATTATATCAGTTTATTGATTATTTATTTTCTGTTACGTCTTCCTATTTTCTTTTATAAGGCATGGAAATTCCGAAAACCAGTAGTAGGATAAACTATTTTAGTTACAAGCTTTGAGTACACACACACATACATACATATATATATATATATATATATATATATGTGTGTGTGTGTGTGTGTGTGTATGCCCCTAGCATTCATTTCAAAACCAATAATATGTTGTGAACTACATAATGCATTTGTACCTAATGCTTTGAATGTGATACAATACACAAGACGGTTATGTAACCGCCACTGTTTTTCTCTCCCACCACTTCTTATTAATTTTTATGCACTATATACAAGTGTGTTATGCGGTTCTTGCAGTTCTCAACATATTATTGGTTTTGAAATGAGCATGCCCCTATATATATGTATATATATAACAGAGAATAGAGAGTTCAGAGGAGATTAGGGGGTGCTGGTTTAAGTTCTTGAGCATTTCTCTTTTGTCAAAATCATTGTTACGTGCTGGCAAACAAAAAGACTGTTGTTTTCAACTTACACGTTTGATCTCTGCTTTTGTGTTTCTATAGTGATTGATTTGTAGTGTTCATTATTATATCATAGAATAGTACATATAAAAGAAGCAATTGTTCTTTTGAAAGCAAGAAAAAATTGGAATTTTAGTCGTGGGTCTCATCAATCTGGAGTGTTTGGCGGCAGCATATTTGACGAACCAATGACTCTTCTGGAGTTGATTGAATTTCTTTAATTCTTGTGCCTCATGCATGCTACAATGCTTCTCTGTTGCACATATCTAGAAAACCCTAGACTCGATTGTTTTCTCTAGAAATTTTTAACAATGGTGTTAGTTGAGGGATGAAAAAGGTAGTATATTTTTCAAGAAAGGAAGACCTGTTGCATAAGTTAAATTTGAAGGACTGAAACTGTAGATTTGGACTTTGGAGTAATGAGTAGCCTAATTGCCTTAGTTTCTGAGTAGAGCAATCTCAATTCATATATTCTTCTATACTCTGAATACCATTACAGAGAAAGTTCCTGATTCCTATCATTTTTGTTCTATTTTTCTTTTTTAAAATTCAGTAGTTACAGTCCAATTGTAGCAAGAAGAGGGGCTCCTCCACCTATAATGCCAGCTGTCATGACTCCACGGGGACCTTTGGATCTTTCTACTGTATTATTCAGAAATCGTATTATTTTTGTTGGTCAGCCGATCAACTCACAGGTAGCTCAGCGAGTTATATCGCAGCTTGTTACACTGGCCACAATAGATGAGAATGCAGATATTCTGGTGTGATTTCCTTTCTTGTTAATCATATACATATTTCTTGTGCATTTTTAAATTTTAACCTATAAAATCCTTATTAAAATATGTATATTGTCTTTCTTTTCTTACTTAGGTGTATGTGAATTGTCCTGGTGGGAGCACCTACTCTGTGTTGGCAATCTATGATTGCATGTCTTGGGTAAGATTGGATACTTTGTTTTGCATTTTCTCTTTTGAAACTAATTAAAAAAATCATTAATTAGCTAATTCTGGAATAAATGGAAGATATAATGTTTTGCCATTGATGAACAAGAAGATGAAGCATTTATTTTACCTTCCTTATACCTTTATTTTTCTGCTTTTTTTCAAACTTTTAATATTAAACAACTCCTCAGATAAAACCTAAAGTTGGCACGGTGTGTTTTGGAGTTGCTGCAAGTGAAGGGGCACTTCTTCTTGCTGGTGGAGAGAAGGGGATGCGATATGCAATGCCAAATGCACGTATTATGATACATCAACCACAAAGTGGATGTGGGGTATGATTCAATTTCTTTATTTCATATATTATTTTACAGTTGAAGTCAATAGTTTAGCCAGTATAATAATATGTATCAACCTAGATATTATGAGTGGATTACACCAATATTACCAACCTAGTTTTGACATACTTGAATAAAAAGGCTACAGCTAGCACAACAAATATTCATGTTCTAAAAAAATATGTGAGAAGTCAGAAGTGAGATGAGTGAAAAAGTTATAATTTCTAAAACTTAGAACTCACGAGAAATAAATAGCACCCTCTTGGTTGTGTATTAGTTTGTTCCCGTTTGAATTTGAATGTCATACTTACATTTATCGTAAGGCACAATTAAACTATTAGAAACCTCACATGATTATTTAGTAAACACTCAAATTATGCACTTTGAAGTTTGGACATTGGAACCGCCCGAAGTTCATGTCGTAAAGCATACTTTTTGAGACTGGTGTCCAAGTTTTGTGTAAAGAGTCCTCACAAAGTTATAATTATTATTCATTCTTATATAAGGGGGAAGGTTCACGATAATAAGTGAATTTTCGCTAAGAAACCTAAGAAACTGGGTCAAACGAACTCCGATTGAACTAATTCCAGCGGCGTTGGAACCGGCTCGTCGAAATAAAGCCTAGAGCTAAACCCTAAACCCTAAAGCTAAACCCTAAAAGCTAAACGCTAAAGCTAAACCCTAAAGCTAAACCCTAAAAGCTAAACCTAAAATATTAACCACCCCACCCCCACCCCCCAAAAACCTAAATCCTCCAACCCCCATCCCCCAAAAACCTAAACCTACCCACCTCACCGGCCCACCCCCCAAAAAACCTAAATCCCCCCACCCCCACCTCCAAAAACCTAAATCCTCCCAACCCCCACCCCCACCCCCAAAAACCTAAACCCCACCCCCACCCCCCAAAAACCTAAATCCTCCCACCCCTACCCCCCCCAAAAACCCCAACGAGCTGGTTTCAACGCCGCTGGAATGAGCTCAATCGGAGTTTGTTTGACCCGGTTTCGGTTAAGAAAGAAATCCTTTCTTAGGTTTCTTAGTGAAAATTCACTTCTTATTTGAACCTCCCCCCTTATATAAGTATTAACATCAACTCTTTTCTTTTTTTATAATAATACTCATTGTAACTTTTGGTGTAGTCATTCATTTTCTTAATTCAACTTTCAACTTTAAACTAGTTTGTTGGACATTCACATAGCTTTGCTACGAGTGGCATTTTACTAGAGTTTGTTTGTTTGTTGGACATTCACAGTCAAATTAGGACAAGTGACAAATTGGATAATTTATTTTTTGTTACAACCAATTCTTATCCTGCTTTAACTTTTGTAGGGTCATGTTGAGGATGTAAGGCGCCAAGTCAACGAAGCCGTTCAGAATCGCCACGTAAGATATTCCGAGTGTCACTTCTGATTTATTGGTTGATGACTTTGTTATTGTTATGTGCATTTTCTTTTTATGAAATGATGACTGAAAATTTATAAATTGAGGTCAAAAACTCATTCTAATTAGCATGCATTCATGCGTAATTTTTTTTTTAACATGTGGACTTGTTGGGGGGTTTTCCATCCTATCAATTATTATGCAGAAAATCGACATGATGTATTCCGCATTTACCGGCCAACCACTAGAGAAAGTGCAACAATACACGGAGAGGGATCGTTTCCTTTCTGTTTCAGAGGTACCATTCATAGATCTTGTTAACAGATTCAACTTTTATTTTATTTGGTTCCAGAAGTACATTTTTCATTTTTTTTAACTTCCGGAGTTGCAGCATTGCCCTTCATCTTTTAGAGAACTTGTAAACCGACATTTTTGTGTTATTTTTCTGGATGAAAACATTTTAGCATCTGTATGTAGTCGAGTGTGGAATCGTCTTTTAGGCCCTAAACTTGAACTGCCCTCTTTTTCAGGACAGAACTTCCAAGTGAAAATCATTTCTTGTGAAGTAGAGGTGGCAAAATTGGCAGGCCAGATGGGTCGGGTAATGGGTCAAAATGGATAATTTTAGTACATGTCGGGTCAGGTTGACCCACAAAGGCCTTTCTGTCCATGTCTTTTTAAGTTTTGTAAATCATTAATGTGCTAAATACGGTTACTAAGCTATGCTCTTACAATAATACTCTAACTTTATTATTAGAATTCTTTAGGAAGTTGTATGCATTTTAATACACTTTTGATGACTTTCGACCTGTTTTTTTTGTTAGTTTTATTTATTTGACCCGTTAAAGATTATAAGTTCCAATATTACCAGTTATTCATAAATAGGTCGAAATTGCCAGGAATGATTTCATATATGGCTTTTTCAACCAAAGGGCTTGTAACCCAATGGTATCCGGTTGTGTATATAGTGGTGTCTCTCCCCGTGAGGTTGAGGGTTCGAGTACCATAGTGGACATGGAGACGTAGGATTAGATGGGTGTGTTTTGCCATTCTAGAAAAAAGTTTGGCTTTTTCAAGATGATATCATTATTCTTGAAGTTCTTCATGACGATACAACCTAACTTACAACTAACAAGTTTTTCTTGTGCCTATTTCTGCAGGCGTTGGAATTTGGACTCATTGACGGGATACTCGAAACCGAATATTAGATTGATTGGATTCCGCTGTCATGCATGCAACAATTATATATGAAATTTTAGATCAACTACTTATCCACTTGAAGATTGTTCTATCTAGTAGATAGATCCTAATGTTAGGGATGTTCTATGACTTGCAATTTACCAAATGTTTTTGAAAGCAGTGGTTATACAATGGACAGTTTAACGCGCTTTTATGTGATATTGAATACGCAATAAAATGAAAACGAGTTAGACGGGTTAGCAGATTGGAAACAAATAAGTTTTGGCGTTCAAATGAGCTTCTTTATGCAGGTTGGAGATGACTGTAGACAAGTTGTAACTTGTTTTACAAGTAACCGTAAGATAATGAGATACTGGATTGATATTATTGAATAATTAGGTTACAATATATAAAGATCATAAAAAAACCTAGAAACCTAACTGAGCCTGTGGGCTCATACTTATAAACCCTAATAATAATATAGTCCAATACTCCTCCGCAATCGGAACGAAAGGAAACTGGAAACCCAGACTGAAAAAAAAATATTAAAAAACAAGAACAATAAGAAAACCTTCAATTTCGATCAAAACTTCTCCAAAATTTCCATAATCTTGCAATCTTCAATCCATAATCTTAAATGACAATTCACAATTGAACAATCATGTAGTCTTGCAAGCGGCGTACGTGACGCGGCAATAATGAGCGGCGCGTCTGTGGTGGACCGTAGTCCCCCAACAAAGCGGTGGCGGCTCGGCTGGTGGCTAGAGGACCGTAGTCCTGCAAGAGGGAGCGGCTAAATAAAAAAAACGGCATAGAGGACCGTAGTCAGATCTGGGCGGCGGAGCGGCTCGAGGGATAACCAACGGCATAGGACCATGGTCCTACAAAAAGAGCGGCATGACGAATGAGCGGCTTGATGGACGAGAGGAATCAAGGTGGGGCTATAGCATAGAGACCGGACTGCTGCGAACATAGGTAAACAGAACCCGAAAAGTCGTCGAAACGAAAAACAAACCTAACAGCAAGGTGCGGCTCGAGTTTCAAAGCAAACCCTAGAAAACCGACGGCGGGAGGCCAGTCGACGCCCCGGGAGAAGGAGAAGCAGCCGCGATCTTGCAGCGGCGTGTGGGAGCGCGTGAAGGGGCGGATGGGCGGCGCCTTTGGAAGGTAAGCTAATTGCAGGTGGCCGGAGGCAATGGCGGTGGCGGTGAGGTGTAAGGGTGTGTTGAAAAAAGATTTAGGGTTTAGAAATAGTGGCAATTTACACAACTTTATATTTACAAATCTTTAAACATAAATAAATAAAGTAGAAATTATTTATTTAAATTATACACCAATATTTTTACATAAACTTTATAAATGAATAAACAAAGAAAGATTATTTATTTAATTTATACCATAAACATAATTTTCATACTATTTCTCTAACAGGGACTTTATTTATAACGAAAAATAAGAAAAATGAACAGGAAACAACGGAGGCCGGACAGGGCGGCGGCAGTGGCGGGTTTTTCTCGAGCGGTGACGGCTAGGGTTTGGTTATTTGTGTGTGGTGCAGCGGAGGTGGTAGAGAGCCTAGGTGACTGATACCATGCAAGATAATGAAATACTTGATTGATATTATTGAATGGTTAGGTTACAATATATAGAAATCACAAAAAAATACTAGAAACCTAACTAAACTTTTGAACTCATACTTATAAACCCTACTAATAATATAGTCGAACAGTAACTTCATTTCTAAGAGACATATTTAGAGCAGTTTTACTCCATCTTCAGCCAAAAGATGGACATAATGGAAATATTTTATTTAACCATTTTATGAGTTTGAATTATGACAAGTGATAACATGAAATTTTGTGTGGATGCAGTGTAGGTTGGAGACATCACCTGCGGTTTGAAAGTGGCCACATGATCCATCTGGTGCTATGACACGTGGCACTTATGTGAAAGGTAAGACAATTGGAAGGTTTTGACTTTGTTAGTCAACAGCATTAGTCAAAAACTGGTGCTATGACTGCAAGTTTGGACAAAACGGGTGGGCCAGACAAATTATGGGTCCTGGATGTTGAATTTTCTAAATAGCTAATGTTTTAAGTAACAATTTAGGTGGTTTTATCACTTTGCGTTTTGACTGGACTTTGGTGACTTCTTACCCAATTCATATTTTTTATAATTATTTTACTGATTGACCGTTATAGGCGAAGCATAACCCGACTCATTTAGATGCAATTTTGTCTAAATTAATCAAACTAGTGGGTGAAACTACGTGTTGTGGGCGAAGCTGTTGAAATTTGTAGGGCTCGGTTTCGACGATTTGTATATTAACATTGATCCCGCGATTTCGATTAAAATTTACATCGACAACATGGTTTCGAAAAAAATTCACGTCTAAACGTTGATAAAAATAAGTACGTTGTAACGACAAATTCGTATTTTATAAAACATAATATTTTAAAAGTTGTAAGAGGAGAACAATTTTTTTGTAAAAGAATCGAAACCTTAAAGTAGCTTTGACGACTTGTATGTTTATGCTTCGATAACTTTTACATTCTTACGCATAACTCTGTTTTGAATGAAATTTATATGGAAATGTAGATAAAAATAAGCACGTTGTAACTTGTAAGGCTCCAAACCGGACACCCTACAGTTGGGTCTCGTCACTGGGTATTCTCTTTAAAAATACTCATTTTATTATAAAAACATACAACGGAAGTCTTTCTTGAAATAATAATTATCTTTAGGAATTATTATTCATTCTTAACCTTACCGTATGAATGCCTGCACACCGATCCGAGTAGCACCGCTCCCAAGCCAAGATACCTCGTCACGTAAACTCACTTGCAAAACAATCTAACGTACATATAAAGTCAGCTACGCTTAGTGAGTTCTAACAGTTTATTTTAAATAGAAACAATCACGATACCGATAACATTTAATTCAACTCAGTACATTACTGTCCTTCATAAAATAGTTTCGTCATTTATTGACATATTGATAACATTCGTTACCTTACAAAATCCCATAAGGGTTTACCAACCCTAGACTCAAACCATAACCATAATCTCATAAGTTCTCGGACACGGATTGAACTTACCGTTCCACTAACCTGTACCTTACCACACGTATCAGCACGAACGCTGGTTAAAACATCCAGACTCCTAAACATAGACTTGACTAGCCCTAACCATGACACTCACAAAAGGGCTTCTACAGTTTAGCCGTAAAACATAACCTCGTTCCCACACCATAGTCAATCAATGGCTTATCAACAAAGCCATAACATCACAACATAATACTTATCTGTAACACTCTGTTTTCAAATACTGATTATTAAATCATTAAAACACGCAGATGCATTCGTCCCAAGACAAATTTTTATTTATTTTTTATTTCTTCGTGTGTCACGAAGAGTCGGCCCCCTCCCTTCGCGTGGCGCGAGGGAGTCCAAAAAGGGTAAGTCTGGGAAACCAGAAGACCTGTCCTTAGCTTTTCGCATGGCGCGAAAAGCCACTTTTTCCAGAAAGTTTCCAGACCTGTAGATTTCAACACTTAACCATTTTTCCAACATTTTACCATTTCAACATGACACCAAAATTTTCCCAACACATGGGTTTTTAATAAAACATTCAAAATAACATTCACATACACTAAAACTAAAATTTGGGTATCCATATACATCCCTTTCGAGGTTTTCTACTTAACCCCCCCCCCCTCACACAAAAAAAACATCATATACGCATACGAGAACCCACCAATGCCTTGGACTTGACTTTAACTACCTCGAAGATTTTTTTACATAACACCACATATTTCACCATTAGTAATGAAGATAAAACATAACAAACAAGTAAAATCTACTTTTTTTCACCCATTCACCCATTTGACCCGTTTCCACCCAATTTACCATTAGGCTACATATCACTTGCATATCACCTTACAAGTTTCATTCTTTTCATTTAACATACATGATTATCACATTTCCACTTCCACTATGGCACATAGGCCATAACTTCACCACATTTCTATTAAGATTCTTAGATCATAACTTCATATCCATATATCCATTATGGTACTTAGACCATAACTCCATATCCACATATCCATTATAGTGTTAAAACTATAACTACATTCATTCACTTATTCATACACCTCTATACACATTCATACCACATAACACGTTATGCAACTTAACACATTATGCATACAACATAGCATATAATACCATTTATCATCAATTACTAAGTAAGTGCAAAAGCACTTACCTTTCGGGTTAGAAGATCCCGCACCACCTTCAAGTTTTTGCAATTTGATTACCTAAACATATACACCTAGTTTAATAATCTAACCATACATCAAAATCACATTATAATTGGGTTTACAACCCAATTTCCCATTTTCAACCCAAACTGACCCGTTTGAGTTATACTCATATCCAAACACCCTCTTTCACCCCAAACTCACCTACTTGAGTTTCATAATCCTTACCTTAACACTAATTTTTCATTAAATTTTTATCATTAGGTTAATTTGATGTTTGTTCAAGTGTCTAACATCATATAAACACTTAACCATCATTAATTTACCATCTTATCATCATAATCCAAAAACCCCCAATTTTCTCCATATGAACCCTAACTTTTCATAATCAAAATCAAAGGGTTCTAGGATGTTAATCATCATTCTTTACCTTTAGATTAGCTAGATTTTCAACAATCTAACACTAATTAACAACATGCATCATAAATTTTGGATTTCTACAAAACCCACCAACTAACACATCAATGGTGAAATCATGCTCTGATACCAATGGTTTCTATGGAAGATGATACAGACAGTCTTGATGACTGGATTCAAGAGCAGTTTGTACTTCAAAGCTCACAATACAAGCCAGCTTTTGTCCAAGTTCATGACCTGCCAGCCCCAGATAACGAAGACGAAGAGATATCTGAAGACTGGCAGTTGGTCGTCAGGGCTGTCGATGAAATGCTGAATGATGCTGAAGACACAGAACAAACAAATGCATCATTCAGCATCCTTCCACAAGCAGCAACCATCATAGGTCAATCCACTACCCCCCAAATCTTCAAATCTTCAAAGAAGCTAGAGTTTGACTCTATTCTAGCTTGGGGGTATGATGGATTAGCTGAGAGGTTTTGGATTGGATGGGAGTTCAGCGGAGTAGAAGAACTGAACTGGAACTCTCTCAATGCCCTCCAAGTCCTAGAACTGCATCTAACTGACTGCATCAACACTTCAACAGATCTCTCAGCTGAACTTGCCATTGGCAGGTTCCATGACCTGATTCAGGATAAGCTACCCGATGTGCTGCTTGTAGGAATCTTTGGAACCTGGGTAGATTATCCTCCATCAGGTCATGGAACCTGCCAATGGCAAGTTCAGCTGAGAGATCTGTTGAAGTGTTGATGCAGTCAGTTAGATGCAGTTCTAGGACTTGGAGGGCATTGAGAGAGTTCCAGTTCAGTTCTTCTACTCCGCTGAACTCCCATCCAATCCAAAACCTCTCAGCTAATCCATCATACCCCCAAGCTAGAATAGAGTCAAACTCTAGCTTCTTTGAAGATTTGAAGATTTGGGGGGTAGTGGATTGACCTATGATGGCTGCTGCTTGTGGAAGGATGCTGAATGATGCATTTGTTTGTTCTGTGTCTTCAGCATCATTCAGCATTTCATCGACAGCCCTGACGACCAACTGCCAGTCTTCAGATATCTCTTCGTCTTCGTTATCTGGGGCTGGCAGGTCATGAACTTGGACAAAAGCTGGCTTGTATTGTGAGCTTTGAAGTACAAACTGCTCTTGAATCCAGTCGTCAAGACTGTATGTATCATCTTCCATAGAAACCATCTCCCCCTTTTTGGTTGCATCAGCAGACAGGTAAGCATCAGTTTGGGTGCCTACTGATACAAGAGAGGGAGAGGCTAAAGTTGGGCATTGATGGGCTTCATGCATAGTGACTTGGTGTCTTAGTTTGGACATTTCAGCCTCTAGCATAGCCACCCTGGCCGTCAATTCCATGTTATGAAGTTTCAGTCTGTCCTCATCCACAGTTGTGGAATCCTTAGACCCAGATGGGGCCGTAGGCCTAGCCTCAGCATCCCCATCACCCACGGTTTCTTGGCGCCTGGGATTCCTCTCAGTGAAGGGAGTTTCCAAGGAAACACCCTCACCGTGAGTTGCCGTGGTTGAGGTCTTAAAGATGTTGTCACTGTCCTCCTGGTCAGTTGATGGACCAGCAGTAGTGACAGCCTCGTCCACATCCACTCTTTCAATACTCCCAGAGTGGACCTTCAAGGGTGAGGAACTTGGGTTGGGTGTTTCGGAAGCAAGACCAATCAGTACCTCCTTGATAGTGGTAGTTGGAGAAGGTACATCACGTTGGTCAGGTTCCTCTACACTTAAGTTCAAAGAAGAAAGGAATGGCTCGAAGGGCTGTTCTATGGATCCGGGAAGTGATCCTAATCCTAGTAGAGAGACTTCCGAAGGAGTCTCCCTAGCAATGTGGCTTTCCCTTATGATATTCTCACTAGAAAGTTGTGATTCTGAGTGAGGGATGTTGGCTTGGGTTTGGGCCTTGGAGGCAAGAGAAGAAGGAGTTCTCTTGCCCCTCTTCCTTGTATACTTGGCTGCAACCGGGGCCCTGTGTTCCGGTTGAGCAATCAAACTGGGGGTGAGTAATGTATGTGCCTGTGCATCCTCAGTAGAATGCACAGGGGTTCGATCAAGGGAAACAGTAGGTTGAGTTTGTGGCAGTGAGGTGGAGGGTGTGGGATCAGTATCAGCTAGGTTTGCTAAACTGTCACCCTGGGCACTATGGGTGTTCAACATTGTAGATAATAATGGAACATTAGCCCCTGAGAACTTTGATGAAACTGTTCTCATACTTTGAAAAATGTTGTTCTTATGTCCCAGTATTGAGTAGATTCTTGCAGTTTTTGAAAGATCTTGGTGCTCAAAATTGAACACTTCCTGCAAGAATCTTGGGTACATGAAGAACTGTGATTTCACCCCTTCTTGAAGGTTGTATCTCAAACCTTCAAGAATGAGGTGGGAAAAATTGAAACCTGCTCCTGTTATCATACCGTGAACTGCCGACGCAAGTCCGGAGCTGAGTTGGTTCCAGCCACTCCTCTTTTGAGATATGCATTGGAGAAGAGTGTGGCAGAGATACTTCCATTTGGGACCCATGAGTGCCTTCTCTATCGTATACTCTGTTTGATTCCCAGTGTACCCTATGGATACAAAGGTCCTCATGTATACGTCTCTTGGGTAAGAGAGGGCGTCCCCTTCATCCTGAAGCTTGAGGTGTTGGCGGAGTTTTGCTTCAGTGATGATCATTTCCTTACCGTCAACTGTGCCTCTGATTTGAGGAGTGCCCTGTTCAGTAGAATACACGGCTGAGCTCCAAAAATCTTCCATGTGTGAAGTATATATGGTTGGGTTGACGGTTAGGGCATGGTAAATTTTGGACCGACAGAGGAAGTCGATCATACCGTCGAAACCTTCGGATTTCTTGCCCTTGATTAGGTATGCAGTTAGGTTGTGATATGGGGAGAACTTATCGCTGGGGTTGTTTATGTCTGCGCCTGCCATTGTTATGGATTCGGAGGGAAGAGAGAAAGGTGTTTGAATGGTGGTTAATTGTGGAGGGCTTTGAATGCTGTGGGGATGGGAGAGAAAGTGATGGGAGATAGGTTTGAAATAGAATGTGAAGAGGTAGAGGGATGATTTGAGTTGGTGATATAACGGCAGACGGAGAAAAAGCAACTCTACTTGTACAGTACAACCTGTTTCACTTTTCATTGTTACAGCTGTAAAACACTCGAGCAGTCATGGTGAAGACTGACGATATTTACTTTTACAGCGGGTAAAAGTTAATTTAGACTTATGTTCACCCATCAGCAGCAAACTTGGTTGCTGCTGAAAGATAAGAGTATCCGCAGCAAAATTGGTTACAGCCGATGGATAAGCCTATCCGCTGCAAACTTGGTTGCTGCGGAAAGATAAGTCTGTCAGCAGCAGATTTTGCTGCTGAAAGGTTTAAAAATCTGCAGCAAAGAAATTGCTGCTGAAAGCCTTAAAGCTATCCGCAGGAAACATGTACCTGCTGATAACTTAAAGCTATCAGTGGCAAAACTTTTGCTGCTGATGCTTTTACCTGTCAGCAGCTGAAGGACAAAAATGCTGCTGACCCATAACTTTTATTTACAACAAGGGACAAAAAGACACATTTTAAGGAGAAACTTGAGATGGATTTTAATCAAAGTTCATCATACCAATTGATTCAACTAAATATCTGAATCTAGCTTCATCAAAAGGTTTTGTAAACAGATCAGCATATTGCTCATTTGTATGAACTTTGGTTAAAATAATTCTCCTTTTCTCAGCTTGATCTCTTATGAAATGGTACCTGATGTCGATGTGCTTTGTCTTTGAGTGCTGCACCGGATTGTTTGTGATAGAGATAGCACTCATGTTGTCAATGTGAATTGGAGTCTGCATGAAGGTCATTCCATAGTCAAGCATTTGATTTTGGATCCAGATGACCTATGCACAGCAGCTTGAAGCTGTAATGTATTCTGCTTCAGCTGTTGAAGTAGAAACACATGTTTGCTTTTTGCATTGCCATGAGATGAGCCTTCCTCCAAGAAATTGACATCCCCCAGATGTGGACTTTTTGTCCAAGTTACAACCCCCATAGTCACTGTCAGTGTAAGCATAGAGATTGACATTTTCATTCTTTGGATACCATAGCCCAAGTTTTGGAGCTCCCTTTAGGTATCTAAGGATCCTTTTGACAGCTTGAAGATGAGACACTTTTGGAGCTGCTTGAAATCTTGCGCAGAGACAAACTGCAAACATGATATCTGGTCTTGAGGCAGTGAGGTACATGAGAGACCCTATCATTGCTCGGTACTGATGTTGGTCAGTGTCTTGTCCTTCTTTATCCGGAGATAATTGATGGTGCACTTGCATAGGAGTTCTTGCAGCAGAGCAGTCAGTCATTTTGAACCTTTCCAAGATGCTTTTGACATACTTGGATAGACTTATGAAGATTCCAGTTGGTACCTGTTTGACTTGAAGTCCTAAAAAGAAATTTAGTTCACCCATTGAACTCATTTCAAATTTGGAATGCATCAGAACTTCAAAGTCTTTGCAGAGCTTCTTTCTTGTAGATCCAAAGATAATGTCATCAACATAAATCTGGACCAACAAAATTTCTCCCCCTTCATCTTTGATGAAAAGTGTCTGATCAATGGCCCCCCTTCTGAAGTTGTTACTAAGTAGATATCCAGATAAAGTTTCATACCAGGCTCTTGGGGCTTGGTGTAAGCCATAGAGAGCTTTGTCCAGTTTTAAGACCTTATTTGGATGTGCAGGATCTACAAAGCCTGGAGGCTGTTTGACATAGACCTCTTCATTAATCGTGCCATACAGAAAGGCACTCTTCACATCCATTTGATAGACCATAAAGTTTTTGGATGCTGCATAAGCCAGAAAAATTCTAATGGCTTCCAGACGGGCAACAGGAGCAAAAACTTCATCATAGTCAATGCCTTCTTCTTGAGTGTAACCTTGAGCTACCAGTCTGGCTTTGTTCTTGACTACGATGCCCCTCTCATCTTGCTTGTTTCTGAAAACCCATCTTGTTCCAATGGCTGTTTGACCAGGTGGAAGATCAACAAGCTTCCAAACATCTTGTCTTTTGAATTGCAGCAATTCTTCCTGCATTGCTTCAATCCAGCTGTTGTGCTTGAGAGCTTCATCAATCCTTTTGGGTTCCACCTGTGATAGAAAGCAGGAAAACAAACAAATGTTGGCTTCATGAGACTTACTTCTTGTCTGGATGCCTGTGTGGACTTGGCCAATGATGTTTTCCAGAGGATGCTCTTTGTTTATTCTCTGAGCAGGTATCACATCCAGCCGTATTCCCTCTTCAAGATTACTGTGGTTTAGATCAGTATTGTCTTCAGATGTTTGGAGAGGAGCTTGGAGGATTTGATCATTGTGTTCCACATAGTCAGCAGCATTAGCATCAGAGGCCTCTTCATCATGAATTGAGGAGGCTTCATTTAGGATTTCATTGTTAGAGAGATTGCTGCTTGTGGTGTTGGATGTACCGGCTTCACCTGCACTGGCTTCAATAGCTTCTGCCACTGATGGAGGATCAATGGATGGCCTTTTCATCCTGATGTAGGGACTGGGAAACTCCAGTCTGTAGTCAGAAGAAGAGGTTGAGGTAGAAGGTGTTGAGTTTGAAGAAGGAGGCTCCATATTTGAGAATATGAGGGGCTCAAATATCTGGGTGAAAGAGTCTATATCAAAAAGCCAGTTGGGACCTTTGCCTTGTTCACAGACAACGTGTTCCCTGCATTCCACATTAGCAGATTCTTCCACAATCCGAGTCCTAGAATTGAACACTCGGTAGGCCTTCGATTGAGAGGAGTAACCCACAAAGTAACCTTCATCAGACTTTGCACCGAATTTAGGAAGAACTCCATGTGTGATGAGGATGGTACATGGACATCCAAAGGGCTTCAGGAAGCCAATATAGGGAACTCTTTTGAGCCAGAGTTCATAGGGAGTTTTCTGGAGAGGCTTAACAATAAGGACTCTATTCTGCACATAACAAGCTGTGCTTACTGCTTCTGCCCAGAAAGTAAGGGGCAGCTTTGAGTCAGCCAGCATAGATCTTGCTGATTCAATCAGAGTCCTGTTTCTTCTTTCAGCAACCCCATTTTGTTGAGGAGTTCTTGGAGCACTGTACTGCCTTTCAATGCCCTTGCTCTCACAGAAACTGTTCAAAGTGTGATTTTTGAACTCTGTTCCCTGATCACACCTTATGATCTTTACCTTCAGATTACTTTGATTCTCTACCCTGAGAATATAGGATTTGAAAATCTCAGCAGTTTCATCTTTTGTTCTTAGGAAGAATACCCAAGAGAATCTGGAGAAGTCATCAGTGATCACCAGACAGTAGGACTTTTTGCCCATTGACATGACATTTGTAGGACCAAAGAGATCCATATGCAGTAGCTGGAGAGGAGTGTCATTTGTGTTCAATGTCTTGGGCTTATGGGAACTTTTGTGTTGTTTTCCCTTCAAGCAGGCAATGCAATGATCGTCTAGCTGGAATTCTTTGTCAGGAAGCCCTCTGACAAGATTGTCCTTCACTAATTTATTGATTGTTTTGATGTTAACATGGCTTAACCTCTTGTGCCAGAGAGCGGATTCATCAACTGATGCCTTTGACAGAAAACATGAAACACTACCAGATGGAGTGACTTCATTCATGTCAAGCACATATAAGTTGTCCTTTCTATTAGCAGTTAGGAGAATCTTCTCTGGGGGGGTTTAGATAGGCCAGGAGCTAACACGAAACATTCTTTGTCAGTGAAGAGCATCCAATGCTTTTGATCACATACTTGAGAAACACTCATGAGATTGAAGTCAAGTTCTTTAACATAGTTGACTCTTTCAATACTCATCCTTTCATTGGACACAGTGCCTTGTCCAGTGATAGATCCACCTTTTGAGTCACTCCCAAAGGCAACATATCCTCCATTGAAATGTCTAAAGTTGGAGAAGATGGACCTGTTGCCTGTCATGTGCCTGGAACAGCCGCTATCTACCACCCAGGTGTTATTCTTATTACCTGGCTGTCCCTGCACATGAAAGAGATTTAGTTAGTGGGAGTGGTCCAAGAGCTCTCCTTTTTTAAGAAAAGAGTTCTTGGACATTCTGATTCATCATGCGTGCATTCAACAGCACCGATGATGAATTTGCTGACAGGAGCAGAGATTTTGGCTTTCCATTGCTTAAGTAGTGGTTTTCCAGTTCTCTTTTCTTTATCGGCTGCGGATTTGGCTTTGGCAGCTGATGAATTTGCTCTATCAGCAGCTGATTTTCCTGCTTGAGGTTTTGGCCTGTTAGCAGGGGCAGGTTTTGCTGCTGATGGCTTCAGCTTATCAGCTGCAGATGTTGCTGCTGATGACCTTGGCCTATCAGCAGCAGATTTTGCTTTTGCTGCTGAGGGCTTATTTGGAGCAGCAGCAGATTTAGTTTTTGCTGCTGACTGCTTTGTTTGAGCAGCAGAAGATTTGGTGGCTGCTGAAGGCTTTGCCTTTTGCTGCTGCTTGTATTTTTCTGCAGTTTCAACTCTTCTACTAGCTGCAGATGACCTATCAACTGAAGTATGCTGATCCTTCTTTTGTTTATGCGCTGATTGAAGAAGGATCTGGTTGAAGGGGTTAAACTGACATTTTGCAGCAAAGTGGTTTGATTCCCCACATATGATGCAGGACTGCTGAACTTTGGGCTTCTGCTTCCTTGGTGGAGAAGAAGAGTTTCTGAACTGAGTTTTCTTGGTCGTAGCTCTTCTAACCTGTTGCTGATTCTTCTGATTTGGCATGAACTGAGACTTGGAGTTTGTGGGTCCTGATGTTTGTCCCTTTTCAGTGTTTAGCTTTCTTCCACCTGGAAGATAGCTGATCCTTATCTGTTTGAATGGTACAGGGGCTGGAACAGTTGGGAGAACAATAGGGACTGGGACTCTATTCAGAACAGCTTCAGATGAGGCTGTACTGGTTTCATCATGGTCTGAGAGGGTTAACTCAGATTCTGATGAGGTAGTGCAGTCTTTAATGAGGGGTTCATCCATTGAAGGATCAAGATTTCTGTTTGCAGTGTCGAGTTTTGCAACATCGAAGCTTGGTTCATAGATGGCAACATAGTCAGCTGGATGAGGAACAGTATTGTACTGTTCCTTGCCATATCCAAGTCCTCCAAGCTTTACCTTTTCATGGACTTGAATATCTAGAAGTCTCTGTAGCTTTTTAGAAGAAAATTCATATTTTTCAACATGAACTTTCTGTTCTGCCAGATCAGCTCTGGTTGATTTAAGTTTTACTAATAGATCATCAATCTGAGTTTCAAGATTGGTTTGTTCATGTTTTAGAGATGAAATCTCTTTCTTAAGGCATTCAATTTTTTCTTTGTAAGTGATTTCAACCTTCTTGAACTCAGATTTCATTTGAAGAAACTCTTCATTTTGATCTATAAGGTTTTGGTTATGTTTTCTATAACCTAAAACTTTATCAATGCAAGCTTGAGAGCATAGATGTTCAAATACCTGAGGTGGTATCTCTGCAGTGTCTGCCATAAGTGCTTGGTTGGAGGCAGGAACATCTTCATATTGAAAACTCCAGTCAAAGTCTGAAGTTCCAACATTTGCACAGGCTGCAGTCTGTGCTGGAGTAGTTCCTTGCTGCTGCTGCTGCCTGGGCTGACCTTGGTAACCTTGTCTTTGATGGCTGGCACCCTGATTGGCTTTAGGTGCCTTGCACTCCCTAGCAAAGTGACCCATTTGGTTACAGTTGTAACATCGGATCTTGCTTTTATCAAGCCCAACTCTGGTGTTTGAGTTGTTGCTTGGAACTGATCTCCCGGTTCTAGAATAGAACCTTTTTGCTCTGAGGGAGAGCATGGCATATGAGTGCTGAATATCCATTTCTTCAAGATCATCTGGATGAAAGCATTCCAGATCCTCTTTTATGAGATACATGCTGCTTGAGTTGTCAGAGACAAAAGCAGTAGAGGTTGGCTGTTGAGGAGGTGCCTCAAGAAGAAATGGTGATGAGTTAGATTGTGAAGCGGTTGGGGTCTGAGGGTGAGTAACAATGGGAGGATAGTAGCTGCTTGCACTAGGACCGGAATGATCAGAGTGAAGCGCTGAGGAGGTAGTGGAGGAAGTGGTAGCTGATTGATAACTGGAGCTCCTTTCTTTAGCTTGAATCATTTCTAATTCATAGGTTTTGAGCATGCCAAAGAGCTCAGTCATCTGAAGAGTCTTCAGATTCTCTGTTCTTCTGATGGACACAGTGTATAATGTCCAGCAACTAGGAAGAGATCTTATGAACTTCTTGAGAATGTCTTCATTCTCCAGCTTTACCTTGGAGCACTGCAGTTCACCTACAAGATAGGTAAATCTGTTATATAAAATAGTTAAGGTCTCACCTTCCCTCCAGACGAAGTTCTCATACTGCTGCTTCAGTATGTCCCTTCTGTTCTCTTTGACTTCTTCAGAGCCAGCAAACATCTTCTCCAGCGCCTCCCAGAGCTCCTTGGCAGTTCTGTAACTTCTGAAGTTGTGAAAAACTTCATTTGGAAGGCACATTTGGATGGCTCCTAGTGCCTTGAAGTCCACCTCCATTTTCTTGATGTCCTCTTCAGAGTACTTGGAGGTTTCCTTCGGGACTTGTAGCCCTCCATCATCAGCAGAGGCCACCATGGGAATATATGGACCCTCCTTGATGGATCTCCACATTCCGTATTCCTGGTAACAGAAGAAGCTTTCCATGCGATTTTTCCACATGTCATAGTCTTCTCCAGATACCAACCTTGGTGGTCGGTTGATGCTGCCAATATCTTCAAAGCCATTACTCTGTGCCATTTTTGTTTTGATTTTGGGTGACTTGTTCAAAGAGAGAGTTTAGAATAGAACCAGAGATGATTAAACAAATGTTAGTTTGTTTAATCTGAGCCAAAGCTCTGATACCACTTGTAGGATCGTGAGAATACAAGATGGTTCTGTTCTTAGTTGAGGTTGGCGGAAACAAAATCAACTACACAATTTATAATCAAGTAAACACAAAGAATACTGATAAACACTGTTGTATTAAGCTTTTGTGAATGCAAAGATTACAAGTGAGAAACTCAATGAATAAGTATGACAAGCACTACAAGCACTATCAAGGCACGCTTACTATGAAGTGTTTACACAGTATTTATAGTAACTCAGAATCAAGACAAACCCTTGATTCTGAGGATCAGATCGAACACAAGCCGTTGATCTTGTTTATTAATTTACATTACACGTAAAGGCTAATATAGTTAACTTTACTGAAACGTTTTCTTTATTCATGATTGTTTGCATGCTTGGAGAAGTGTATTGTTGTCCGTCATTGGTTGACCATAGCGGTTCCTTCTGCTTTGAGTCGGTCAGATGCTTTTGCAGAAAGGTGTCAGAGACGCTTGGCCTGGATAGTTAGCTACAACGTTTGGTCTTCAGTGAATAAGGCTATCAGCTGCAAAGAGTGAAGGTTGCTGCTGGTAAGCCTATCAGCAGCAAACATGGATGACCGCTGCTGATAAGCCTATCAGCAGCAACTTGTGCAGAATGCTGCTGATAAGCCTATCAGCAGCAACAAGTGTTGAATGCTGCTGATAAGCCTATCAGCAGCATTTGTACTTAGAATAATTTGGTAGCAATCAGTCTTTGGTTCTACAAGCATTCGTCCCAAGACAAATTTTTATTTATTTTTTATTTCTTCGTGTGTCACGAAGAGTCGGCCCCCTCCCTTCGCGTGGCGCGAGGGAGTCCAAAAAGGGTAAGTCCGGGAAACCAGAAGACCTGTCCTTAGCTTTTCGCATGGCGCGAAAAGCCACTTTTTCCAGAAAGTTTCCAGACCTGTAGATTTCAACACTTAATCATTTTTCCAACATTTTACCATTTCAACATGACACCAAAATTTTCCCAACACATGGGTTTTTAATAAAACATTCAAAATAACATTCACATACACCAAAACAAAAATTTGGGTATCCATATACATCCCTTTCGAGGTTTTCTACTTAACCCCCCCCCCCTCACACAAAAAAAACATCATATACGCATACGAGAACCCGCCAACGCCTTGGACTTGACTTTAACTACCTCGAAGATTTTTTTACATAACACCACATATTTCACCATTAGTAATGAAGATAAAACATAACAAACAAGTAAAATCTACTTTTTTTCACCCATTCACCCATTTGACCCGTTTCCACCCAATTTACCATTAGGCTACATATCACTTGCATATCACCTTACAAGTTTCATTCTTTTCATTTAACATACATGATTATCACATTTCCACTTCCACTATGGCACATAGGCCATAACTTCACCACATTTCTATTAAGATTCTTAGATCATAACTTCATATCCATATATCCATTATGGTACTTAGACCATAACTCCATATCCACATATCCATTATAGTGTTAAAACTATAACTACATTCATTCACTTATTCATACACCTCTATACACATTCATACCACATAACACGTTATGCAACTTAACACATTATGCATACAACATAGCATATAATACCATTTATCATCAATTACTAAGTAAGTGCAAAAGCACTTACCTTTCGGGTTAGAAGATCCCGCACCACCTTCAAGTTTTTGCAATTTGATTACCTAAACATATACACCTAGTTTAATAATCTAACCATACATCAAAATCACATTATAATTGGGTTTACAACCCAATTTCCCATTTTCAACCCAAACTGACCCGTTTGAGTTATACTCATATCCAAACACCCTCTTTCACCCCAAACTCACCTACTTGAGTTTCATAATCCTTACCTTAACACTAATTTTTCATTAAATTTTTATCATTAGGTTAATTTGATGTTTGTTCAAGTGTCTAACATCATATAAACACTTAACCATCATTAATTTACCATCTTATCATCATAATCCAAAAACCCCCAATTTTCTCCATATGAACCCTAACTTTTCATAATCAAAATCAAAGGGTTCTAGGATGTTAATCATCATTCTTTACCTTTAGATTAGCTAGATTTTCAACAATCTAACACTAATTAACAACATGCATCATAAATTTTGGATTTCTACAAAACCCACCAACTAACACATCAATGGTGAAATAAAATGGAAGATTATCACTTACTTGATGTTAGGAAGGTGATGTGCAAGCCAAAACCTCCACAATTCAAGCTTCAAATGCACGATTTTGCTTCAAAACCATTTTTCTCCACTTTTCTCTTGAGAGCTTCAACACCCAAAATAATGAAAATCTGAATTTTGACTTTAATTTAGTCAAATATGGCAGATTTGCTATATTTACATTTTCAGCCCCTCAACTTCTAATTCATCCACTTTCATGCCAAATTAGTTAAAAACTAATATAACCCCATTACTAACTTGAAACCCACTTGTTTTAACTTATTTCTAAAATAATATTTTCACCATAATATTTATTAGAATAATTATTTATTTATAACGAAACCCGAATTTTGGTTCGATACAAATCACCTCCCCTTATTTGGGTTAAGTCCCCGAAACCCGACTTCACATAAAAAGGTTCGGATAATATTTGAGCATTTCATCCTCGGTTTCCCAAGTCATTTCCGCTCCCTTCTTATGTTTCCATATCACCAAAACTTAGCAAATCTCTTTATTGCGTAAACGCTTTTCTTTCTATCCAAGATTGCCACCGGTTCCTCAACATAATTAAACTTTTCATCCAATTCAATATCATCCAATGAGATAAAAGTAGATTCATCCGCCAAACATTTTCGCAAATGAGACACATGAAACGTGTTATGAAGTCTACTTAGTCCCACCGGTAGCTCCAAACGATAAGCCACCGCACCCACCCTTGCTATTACCTTAAACGGTCCGATGAAACGTGGACTTAACTTCTCCCGTTTCCTAAACCGTATCACCACTTTCCAAGGAGAGACTTTCAAAAGCACAAAGTCCCCCACTTGAAACTCAATCGCCCGCTTTCTATTATCCGCATAGGACTTTTGGCGATCTTGAGCCGCCTTCAAGCGTGCCCTTATTTGGTCAATACTACTATTAGTTTCCTTGACCACCTCTTTACTACCAAGTTCCCGTTGACCAATCTCACCCCAACACACGAGTGTTCGACATTTCCTCCCATATAATGCCTCAAAAGGCGGCATACCAATACTAGAATGGTAGCTATTGTTGTACGAAAATTCCGCCAACGGTAAATGATCGTCCCAATTTCCCCCAAAATACAATGCACATGCTCGCAACATATCCTCGAGTGTTTGAATCGTCCGCTCGCTTTGACCATCCGTTTGTGGATGATAAGCGGTGCTAAAATTCAATCTAGTCCCCATATCCTCATGGAATTTCTTCCAAAAAAGAGAAGTAAATCTCGTATCACGATCCGATATAATCGTCACTGGTACACCATGATGTGACACAATTTCCTTCACATACATTTCTGCCAATCTATCCGAAGAATACGTTTCCTTTATAGGAAGGAAATGTGCACTCCTTGTCAACCGATCCACTACTACCCATATCGCATCATAGCCTTTTCGAGTTTTTGGTAGTTTAATGATCAAATCCATGGTTATATTCTCACATTTCCAAAGCGGTATTTCAAGCGGTTGAAGCTTTCCATACGGCTTTTGGTGCTCCGCCTTTACTCTTAAGCATGTAAGACATCTCTCCACATACTTAACAATATCACGCCTCATACCCGGCCATCAAAAATGACACCTCAAGTCATAAAACATTTTTGTGGCCCCTAGATGGATAGAATACTTGGATTTATGCGCCTCGTCTAAGATAGTTGTCAAAACATTTGACAACCTAGGAATCCAAATTCTATCAAAGCATGTCTTTAAACCCGTGCTATTTCCCCCAAGCTTATCAACATAAGCAACCATCCGTTCCTTCTTCAAATCACCACCAACTGCTAATACTTGAGCCTCCCGGATTTCATCAATAAGAGATGATGAAATTGTCATCTTAAATGACTTCACCTTGAAAGGTGTATGACTCGTCTTACGACTCAGCTCATCCGCTACTACATTCGCTTTACCCGGATGATAAAGTATCTCACAATCATAGTCCTTGACCAATTCAAGCCACCGCCTTTGTCTCATGTTGAGGTCCTTTTGGTCAAAGAAGTACTTGATACTTTTGTGATCCGTGTATATCGTACACTTAGCCCCATACAAATAATGCCTTCAAATTTTGAACGCGAAAACCATGGTCGCAAGCTCTAAATCATGAGTAGCGTAATTCACCTCGTGAGTCTTCAATTACCTAGACGCGTAAGCAATCACTTTCCCCCTTTGCATTAAAACACAACCCAACCCCGAATGCGAGGCATCTGAATACTCCACAAAATATTCAGTCCCGTCCGGCAAGGATAAAACGGGCGCCTTAGTCAACTTTTCTTTCAAGAGTTGAAAGGTAGATTCTTGCTCGGAACCCCATCTAAACTTAGTCTCTTTACGCGTCAACTTCGTCATTGGAAAAAGCAACCCGAGAGAAGTTTTCAATAAACCGCTGATAGTAACCCGCCAACCCCAAGAAACTTCTAATTTCCGAAGGCGTTTTCGGAGATGACCAATCTTTACCCGCCACTATCTTGGATGGGTCGACTGTAATCCCTCCCACATTAATCACATGACCCAAAAATTGGATTTTGCTCAACCAAAATGCGCACTTAGAAAATTTTGCATAAAGCTTTTCCCTTTGAAGAACTTCAAGAATCTCACGCAAATGACAAGCATGATCACCCTCGCTCCTTGAATAAATGAGAAGATCGTCAATAAACACAATGACCGAACGGTTGAGGAACGATCTACACACCCGGTTCATAAGATCCATGAAAACCACGGGTGCGTTGGTTAAACCGAATGGCATAACCGTGAACTCGTAGTGACCATATCGAGTGCAAAAAGCTGTCTTATGAACATCATATTCTTTCACTTTCAACTGATGATACCCGGACTTCAAATCAATTTTAGAGAACCATGACGCCCCTTGCAATTGGTCGAAAAGGTCGTCAATCCGAGGTAACGGGTACCGATTCTTCACCGTCAACTTGTTCAATTCCCGATAATCCATACACATCCTCATGCTCCCATCCTTCAACGAAGAGAACGGGTGCACCCTAAGGCGAGATGCTTGGGCGTATGAAACCTTTATCAAGTAGTTCTTGTAATTGCTACATTAGCTCTTTCATCTCCGATGGTGCCAACCGATAAGGTGCTTTGGCTATCGGCTTAGCGCCCGGTATCAAATCAATCCTAAACTCTACCTCCCTCTCCGGTGGAACCCCCGACAACTCATCTGGAAACACATCCTCAAACTGATTCACAACCGGAACATCATGAATATCTTTCACTTTCTCAATCACATCCGCAACACAAGCCATGTATGCCTTGCACCCACGCACCATGTACTTTGTTACCTTCACATAAGAACATATCTTAATCTTACCTTTCTTCTCACCTTCTATGTAAATGGACTCACCCGACGGGGAGTCGAGTTCCACATAAGATACCCGCTTTGTTCATAGACAACCAATCCATCCCCACTATCACATCAAAATCCCCCTTGGTCATAGGAATTAAATCAATAAGGAACGTTTCACCCCCCGCCCTTAACTTGTAATTTCTATAAATATCAAACACTAGGAAACTCTTATCATTTTCCGCCTCGATTTCTAAGGGTTCATCTAACTTGCTACTTAGAAACGAAGAATGCTTAACAAATTTCAAATACACAAACGAATGACTAGCTCCCGAATAAAAAAGAACTAGTGCAGGTAAAGAGTTAATCTTGAATGTACCTGACACCACTTCCGAGTTCGTCTTTGCCTCTTCCGCTGAGATGTGGAAAGCTCTACCTTTTGGCATTGGTATTTCAACCCTCTTTTCACTTCCACTTTGCTTTAGCTCAGGGCAATCCACCCTATTGTGCCCGGGCTTGTAACAATTGTAGCATATACGGATTTGGCTTGGACATTGATTAGCCATATGCCCTGGCTTCCCACATTTATAACAATTTGACGTTCCTTTCCTATATTCCCCAAAATACTCCTTTCCACAACCCTTGCATCCCCACGAAGAAAACTTGCTAAAAGGCTTCTTACTAGGGCTCCCGCACTTTATCTTATTCACCACTTGATCCACAATATCCCTTTTTCTCTTTTCCCCTCTAGCTTCTTGCCTCCTCAACTCCACCTCTCTTTCCCGAGACCTGTTTATCAAATCTACAAGTGTGGTAAAAGAGGATGGAGATATGCTATCTCTGAACTCCACAGTCAACATAGCATAAAATCTGTCAATCTTCGCCTTCTCGGTCAACACCAAGTCCGGGCAGAACTTGGCGCGATCAAAGAAAGCCCCAGCCAATTCATCTATTGACTCATTATTTTGCCTCATGAGGAGGAACTCTTCAGTCATCCTGTCAACCGCAGCTTGAGGGAAATTATACTTCAGAAAAGCCACTTTATACTCCTCCCAAGTCATGGAGGTAACAACCAACTCACCCCTCTCCTTTCGGAGGTTCAACAACCATTCCTTCGCCCTCACAGTCAACAGTGGCACACTGAACATCACCCTGTCCTCAGACTTACACTTAGTTGTTTCAAAATTCGATTCCATATCCACCACCCACCTGTGGCTAAGGATCGGGTCCACTTGCCCGTTATACTCCTTTGACTTGATTACCATGAACTCTTTAAGAGTACATCCTTGTGGTTCTTTTTCCTTTTCTTTCATAACCTCTTCAAGAGTGAGCTTAATAGCCCCTCTCATTTCTTCCATCAACAGAGTCGTGGCTTGCTCAAAAGTCTTAGCTACTTCTTCTTTTATCAACTCTTGGATTCTTGGATCCAACGGTTCCCTATTCGCATCGTCTGTCATCTCTTAGCTGAGAATTAGAACAAAAACACCTTAACATCCTTACACTTTCAATACCTAAGGTATCCATCACACTTACACTCTTATGTATTAAGTATATATATATATATATATCTACCTATATTCATACATACATATGTATAATCACCTTCACATAATCCTTGCAAATGTTCATTATCATATGGTTATCATAAAGACCCTTGCACATCTCGTCTTATTAATCATATTGGCCAGACATGTTTAATAATACGTTATGCCCAATTGTAATTATCATATTCATATAGCAAATCACAAAACAAGTTTCGGCACACAAAACACTTGTCATTCAATCATACATATACACCACACTTAACAACATTAATCATAACATTACTAACCTTTCATTTCCGTAAGCTTCGAGTCTTAGTCAAGTCCTTCATGGATTCTCGTACCATTCCCCCATATCAAGAGCATTCGGTTTGAGTTTGGTGTCTCGCACACCAAATCCCTCAAACCATCGCTCTGATACCAAGTTGTAACACTTTATTTTCAAACACTGATTATTAAATCATTAAAACACGCGGAAGCATTCGTCCCAAGACAATTTTTTTTATTTCTTCACGTGTCGCGAAGAGTCGCCCCCCTCCCTTCGCGTGGCGTGAGGGAGTCCAAAAAGGGCAGGTCCGGGAAACCAGGTCTTCGCGTGTCGCGAAGACCTATCCTCAGCTTTTCGCGTGGCGCGAAGAGCCCCTTTTTCCAGAAAGTTTCCAGACCTGTAGATTTCAACACTTAACCATTTTTCCAACATTTACCATTTCAACATGACACCAAAATTTTCCCAACACATAGGTTTTTTATAAAACATTCAAAAGAACATTCACATACACCAAAACACAAATTTGGGTATCCATATACATCCCTTTCGAGGTTTTCTACATAACCCCCCCCCCCAAAAAAAATCATATACGCATACGAGAACCCGCCAACGCCTTGGACTTGACTTTGACTTCCTCTAAGATTTCCTACATAACACCACATATTTCACCATTAGTAATGAAGATAAAATATAACAAACAAGTAAAATCTACTTATTTTCACTCATTCATCCATTTGACCCGTTTCCATCCAATTTACCATTAGGCTACATATCACTTGCATATCACCTTACAAGTTTCATTCTTTTCATTTAACATACATGATTATCACATTTCCACTTCCACTATGGCACATAGGCCATAACTTCATCACTACATTTCTATTAAGATTCTTAGATCATAACTTCATATCCATATATCCATTATGGTACTTAGACCATAACTCCATATACACATATCCATTATAGTGTTAAAACTATAACTACATTCATTAACTTATTCGTACACCTCTATACACATTCATTCCACATAACACATTATGCAACTTAACACATTATGCATACAACATAGCATATAATGTAACATCCATGACTTTTATGATATAATTTTTAGTTCAGTTCACAATCCAATTCAACTCCGTACCGGTTCTATACAATATGTCACATTTAAAAACATATCAATTTAAGTTCTCAACCTTACACACTAACATATTATTATATTATTAAATATATATATTCTTACATCATGTTAAAGAGTTTATATATAAAATAATAATAATAATAATAAATTTTATAAATAGTAGAAAGGCATGATTAATTGTAAATATTCACAAGTACAATTTTAAATAAATTAGTTTGAACCTTTTAATCCCAAGAACCCTAGATCCTAAATTTTGAACCTCCCACTCACAAACTCAACCTGCTTTGACTTTTTATAGTCAACATGGTCGAATTTGAGTAATCCAAACTTCCAAAATGGAACCATTCGTTCGTTTTCAACTTTACTTGAGTGAGTAAACATCTATCGATCCCTCCTAACTCGTCAAGACCTTTCAATTTAACAATACACGCGGCTAATTGTAAATGTAAGACAGTTTGACCTCTCGAAATCAAATTGCGCACTATTCAATCCTCAATCAAGTAATCAGACGCGCTTTAAACCCGTAAATCATGCTTTGATTGATGGTATGTGTATTCAGTCCCAAATACCGACTCAATTAATCCAAAACCGAACTGATTACGCGTAAAAGGATTCCGACATTTTACGCTTGCCTTTTGAAATCAAGTCGAGTAATTAAGACAAAATTAAACGAATTAATACAGCCACACACCTTCGTAGGATCCCATTCAAACTCACGGAACTCTTCTTCGCGTCTCATTACCTCTCTGGAAATCCGTCGAGCTCAAGAAATCCAGGAACCTACACTTTAGCGATTCTCCTTCGTTACTGCACCAAACCAGGTGATCCTTATACCTTTGTGATAGTTTTAAACAAGAGATCGAAAGCCCCATGATCAAAACTTCGATCTGTTGCTTATCGGGTTGATTCTCAGGCTAGGGTTTTCGGGAATACGATTGGGGAAGGAGATGGGTTGGGATTTAGTGTTTAAAATTTTTTACACTTCCCTACTGTCAAGAATTTAAATTCAGTTCAAACGGTTATGCTTACTTGCCCCTACACGCATGGTTCCGAGTTCGAAACCCACAGCCTCGGTACCCTTTTTGCGTATTCCATAAAGAACTGACCGGATCCTTTACAGTCACACAATAAGGAAATTTCGAACCAGTCCCCTTACAATAATCATCCCCTGGTCCAGCGGTACAAGCGAGCTACACTCACAGGAACCACCCGGTTTCGAACCGGGTGGCCTGTTATTCTTTTTAAATCAATTTTTAAAGCTCCAAAATTTATATAAAAATTATTTTTATAAACCCTACATTTATTAGGACAGAATAAAACAAGGTTTATAATTTTTACATAAAAATCCCTATTTTTATAATTTTAGTTGTTAATTATTCAATTTAAATTACATATTTTTGGGGGTAATTAATTTAACTAATATTATAAATTTTATGACAAATCTTTATAAATGTTTCTTGCAAAGTTTTATAAAATTTAAGTTGTATAGTTAAAACTAATAAAATTATATCTAAAACATATATAGTTTTATATACTTAAAGGATACATGTAAATTTTTAATTAAATTTATTTATTTTAACATACCTATTTCAAATGATAAATAAATAAAAAAATTATTTATTATATACACAAATTACTTTTACCAATACAAATAGAGTTTGAATTATATTTAAAGTTGTTAATTTGAATACATATTTACACCTCTTTATAAATAAATAAATAAAGTAAAAATTATTTATTTAAAATATAAATATAATTTTCACACTATTTTTCTAACTAAATAAATAAATAAAAATTGTTTAATTTATTTAGTTATTTAAACCCAAACCCTAATTCAATTATTCTAAGACTAATTTCTCATTTTATAGAACACCACTTTCAAGTACAAACCACTAACACATACAACTCTGACCCTTTGTACGCACATCCATTTTAATAATAGACTTGAGCATAGACTATTGTATACATTATTAATCTAGATACATATACATTACACACTAGGTTAACGCTGTGAGATTTCAAGGACCACTTTGCTACCTAGTCTCTCATACGATCCCCACCTTTGATTCAGGTGAGTATTACATAGCCCCTTTTCACACTTTTACATTTTTGGGGTGAAACATGAACACTATACATACAATGATTTACATTTACACAAACTACACAAATACAAATCCACTTTACATTCATGTGTGCAAATTTGAGCTTTATGTTTGAGTGCTAGGTGTGTTAACTGTTTGTGTGCAATTTATGTGCAATCATTAACTATTCAAGCTGACGGTTAACAATGATAGATCTATTGGGTCTGACAAACCCACCCAGATTGGGGTGATTGTTACCGACAACACAATTTGCATGCTAGTTACAAAGGTTTGATTGTACTTTGGTTACACAATAGTAGCTCCCCATAAATGCCTTATTTTATCATGTTGTGTAAGGATTTGTTTATTCACATCTATATACTATCTACGTACAAATCTGTGTATGCTCACCAACTTTTTAGTTGACCTTATTTTATTCATGTTTCAGGTACTAACATATGAGTTTGACCAAGACATGCTACGCATAGGCTTTGGACTTAGTTAATTTTAATTCAAGAACAATTTGTATTACATTTATGTACTTTGAGATTGGTTTATGTTTGCTTGAATTGAAATGAATTTAATATATTACAATTTAGTCAACTTTGAGATCGTGAACAGTCTACATGTCCCGCCTCGACGTTTTCCGCCGTCGGTTGGGGTGTGACAGATTGGTATCAGAGCCTTGGTTATAGGGAATTAGGTTATTAGACACTCTTGACCTAGACTATAACCTTAGGACACCCATACTCTGCCATGCTACTACATGCTACACGATTATTTCTTATGTGAATATTTTTACATGTTATACTATATGATTACATCATATGATACAATACTTAATAGTCTATGTGTCACATTACCTGCCAACTTTTGTCTCCTATTCATTGCTACCTATTTGATTTATTTAAAGTGCTATCCTAAGTTTCCACACACACTCATACACACTTAGTTCTTCATGCACCCTTAAACTCACACATATAATGTCACTACCTCTTGTGATCTAAATCTAAACTATTGGGCCTAAAGCCCATTAATAATAAACTAGAAGCCCACTTACCCTCCAAGAAGAAGAAGCTTACTAACATATAAGCCTAACTTTCGGGCCTCAAAGCCCAGTCCACAACAATTCTCATCATGACCATGAGCCCAACAATAGTGTTATTAATACATGATGGCTGGAAGAGTGTGTAGGCCCATGAGGAAATTCTGGCTAAGGAAAGATAGGGTACTTAAGTGTGTCCTAGTGACCCACCCCTCTTTCCTGGGAATCCTCCTCAGGGATGCATTGCTTATAGGTCAATTGTATTTCTAAAATTCTATTGTGAAGACTCGGTGTTATGACCAGTCAAACTCTAAACCTATGAGAATTTCTATATTTAACACTCATTATTTTTTTATCACTTACAACCTTTTCGTTGTTTCTCTGCTAGACATGGACTCATACTCTCCTTCCTCCCCGGTATACCAACCCGGAACAGAAAATGATTGGGAAGAAGACATCGGGTCACCCGTGTATCGGTCACCAACACCCCTAGCTGCTAGACCAAGGTTTGATGTCAGGGCAGATTGGATTAGGAACACCGGCACAAGACTACAAACATCTGGATCACCCGCACCCAGGAACCCGTATCAGACACCCTATCTCCACAATCAGTTACCACCCCCACTAAGAGACCCATATCTAATTTCCGACCCGTACCATCCTAACCCTTGGGTAAGGCATACCACGGCACCCACTAGTGTTATGGGAATTCCAACCAATGACATTCACCAATATGTAAGGACCTCAGAATTTGAGAAGCAAAGGATGGAGCAGGGGTAATGCACGACTTGCAAGGACAAAGAATGGATAGCCTAGCAAACCAATTAGGGTACCAAAAGGAGTTAATCTCCATCCTCGAAAAAGAAATACTGGAGCATCGCGTGGAGACAGCTAAAGCTGAAGCCAGATCGGCTACCCGAGTGACCATAGCGGTACTCATCTTGGGGATTATTCTCCTTCTAGTGGAAAGCTACAAGAGACGTTAACAAAATTATTTTCCCATTATTTATTGTCTTTAAATTTTCAATTTGAGAACCATTTCCCTATGTTTTGAGTAATGTTTAACATTTCAGCATTTAATCAATTTTATATATTCTAACTCTAAAATTACTATTCATTGATTTGACGCGTTGAATGTGAATTACACCCATCATATCTTCATCAAAATTTCTCAAGTATCACCTTCTTCATTCAATACGATTTAGTACACTACCGACAATCTTCATCGTGAACAAATCATCCTATTATTTGATTTAAACAACCTCGTTATTTTCAAACAAAACGTTTATCAAACTTTTAGATAGTATTAGAAATATGAATTTTCTATAAATATTTTCATCTTGTGAGAAAACCCAATACAACCTGTTTTATAAAAGTATCATTTCAAATTGATAAATAAGTATGATTTTCCTCATTAAAGTAATTATTTCTAAAACCTGGCTAAATCGATGTACAACTACTTGATTAGCCAATAAATTATCTTAAAATATTCTCCTTATAATAATTGAAAATTTAAAAAGTTTTTCCTATAAACTGTCTATTTATTTAAATTATGTAACTCAATGGTTTCACTACTTTATATATCTACAACCAAGAACAATTTACCACTTTCTATTTTCAAACAAAGATCAGTATTTGTAAACACATTTCCCTGAATGTTTTCAGAACCTCCTCGTTATCTTTCACTTACCACTTCAAGAGACGACCCATTTCGCGTAAACGATTAACCATCCCTACAAACCTCAATGAGATTTAAAGAGCTAGAACCTAACTACCACATCCTACACGAACATAAACCAACACGTTGCTCCGCAACACCTGATCACATGCAAAACTCGTTAGTATATGTCACACAAAATTCAATAACTTACGTATGCACGTTCTGTAAGGCCCCTTTCCGGGTAACCTCACTTGTTGTATTTACTCATAAACATAGTCATGAATACTGAACTTAAATTAAAAACATTCATCATTCAATTACATATCATTCGTCATTCAATTACATAACATAACATAACTTGACAGCGGAAGTCTTAACACATGTATTTAAGTGGGATGTCAGTCTTGTGTCGGGTAACCTTCACGCCGTCGCACGACCTTTTCTTCCTTTACCTGAAATGTATACTAAAAGTCAGCTAACACCGGTGAGTTCTAGTTTAAAGACAATCATGCATAATATTTATCTTACCATGAGTATTATATTTATATATATACTTAACATTTGAGCTTTTACTTAATCTTCGCTTTACTGTTCTCACATAACATTCAATTGTGGGTATGCACATATGTACATACGTGCTTACTTGTGGAGAACAGTTATTGGCCATAATATTTAGGGAGATCAACCCATCACACTTGTCGCGAATGTCACAAAGACATCGCAGTGAGAACTACCGTCGTAGCCCCTTTCATTCTCTGTCCGGCTCTAGAAAACCGTCCGTTCTTTACTTAAATTCGTCCGACAACTTGTGTCCGTCCGCACTTCACCGTCCTACCGTCGTAGTCCGTCTTTTTGTCCGTCTGCCCTAGGGCGTCCGTTTCCCACGTGACCATTATGTATGCAACCGTTCTACTTGGTTTAAGGAAATTGCTTCGACCGTCCTTTAGTGCCTTAATATACGTCCTAGCTTGCGAAGGAACGTTTTCGTCCCGGTTGTAAAATAGTCACGTGGTCGTCCGTCTACCGAAGTAGCCGTCGTCATAGAAGGGTTCATAACGTTTACTTACATTCATAACATGCAATATATATATAATATAAAGCAAGATTTCATTCTTTTACGTTATGCCTTCTTTCTTTCTTTTCTTTATAATTCATACGCTTAATTCTTTGTTCATAATTCTTTTTCATATGAAAATATATATATATATATTAGTATACCACGTATGATCACATTGACATTCATAGTATTTATTCATTTAGTGTATACACTTCAGCCCCAAAACATTTAAAATGATTTGCACATAACATAGAAGGGGGCACATAGAACTCACCTGATGAGTAGTTTCTGAAATACACTTAGCTGGCTACTGAGCGTCACTAATGTCACTCATAATCTGTATAATAAAGTCATACACGTAAGGTAGTGCTCCTAGATGACACTAGACATTACTATGCTTGAACCTAGTAGTTTCGATGGATTTGCTTATGTCGAAACTTGATAGTTTCGATAGGTTGCTTATGTCGAAACTTGGTAGTTTTGATAGGTTGCTTATGTCGAAACTTGGTAGTTTCGATAGGTTGCTTATGTCGAAACTTGGTAGTTTCGATAAGTAACTTAGGTGTAATCTTAGCTTCAGATCGTGGGCATATCGAAACTATGGTAGTTTCAATAGGTCTGCACATATATATATATATATATATATCGAAACTATGGTAGTTTCGATGGGTCGTATATATATATCGAAACTATGCAGTTTCGATGGGTCTGCACATATCGAAACTAAGTAGTTTCGATGGGTCTGCACAAACCATCTTCCCAAAAATCTGAAGTTTCTGCATGCGAATCTGATCGTGCCAATATCTCGATTTTTCTTAGATCAAAACGTTCGGTTTTCATTCTAGATGCTATACCTAAGCTCATTTTAAAGTTTCATCCGCAAAATCGTCATCTATTGGGCTAAAACCAAAAATCCCAAAAAATCATAAAAAACTCAGATTATGATCGAACGCTTACCTAGATTGGATTTCTGATTCGGAGAAGATGATCACGAGCACAGCAGCAACGTTCTCCTGAATTCCCGAGTCGATCCGTCACTTTCTCTCTCTAGACCCGAGCTCTCTTGTCTCTCTCTAGAACTTGTGAATGGTAGAAATGAAAGGTTTGGAGCAGCCCTTGCCCTTATATACTTGGGCTTCCTTCGGCCCGTTGGAGCCGAGCCCAAGCCCATCTGTTTTCCTTTCGCCATTTAAAAATTATAAATTTCGATCGTGTCATTATTTATTTATTACCAGTTTTGGGATGTTACAAGTCTACCCCCCTTAGAAAGGTTTCGTCCTCGAAACCAATTATACGTTAAACAACTGAGGGTATAGCTCAACGGGTAAGTCGAGTCTGTAAGCAACTTGACCCACTCTCGCTAGAATCTTGAAAGGTCCGACAAACCTTGGACTTAGTTTGCCACGCTTTCTGAATCTGATGATTCCTTTCCATGGTGATACCTTTAACAGTACCATGTCCCCTACTTGAAACTCTAACTCCCTTCTTCTCTTATCCGCGTATGATTTCTGTCTTTCTTTTGCGGCTTTCATTCGAGCCTTGATTTGATCAAATTTCTCGGAAGTAGCTTTGACCACTTTGAGACTTGCAAAATCCTTCTGTCCAATTTTCCCCCAACAAACCGGGGTCCTACATTTCCTCCCATACAACATTTCAAATGGCGGCATGCCAATAGTCGAGTGATAACTGTTGTTATATGAGAATTCTGCCAATGGTAGATGGCTGTCCTAGCTCCCACCAAAGTCAATGATACAGGCCCGGAGCATGTCCTCCAAGGTCTGAATAGTCCTTTCCGATTGTCCATCAGTTTGGGGGTGGTAAGCGGTGCTGATGTTCAGTCTAGTGCCCATTGCTTCGTTGAATTTCTTCCAAAACCTTGACGTGACTCTAGTATCCCTGTCGGACACAATCGACAGCGGCATACCATGTCAATTCATAACTTCCTTGATAAATATTTCTGCTAGTCTTTCTGACGAGGAAGTCTCACGTATTGGCAAGAAGTGAGCACTTTTCGTCAAGCGGTCGACGATCACCCAAATGGTATCATTGCCTTTAGCTGTTCGCGGTAGCTTGGTAATGAAGTCCATCGTGATCTCCTCCCACTTCCATTCCGGTATTGGTAGAGGTTGCATTTTACCGCATGGTTTCTGGTGCTCGGCCTTAACTAGAGAACACGTTAGGCACTTGCTCACGTATTCTGTCACATCATTCTTCATGCCAGGCCACTAGTATTCTTTCTTCAAGTCTTGATACATTTTGTTTGTCCCGGGGTGGATAGAATAGCGAGACTTATGGGCCTCATCGAGTATTTTGGCTCTAAGCTCGCCAATCTTAGGTATCCACATTCGGCCAAACCTAGTTCGTACACCGTATGCATTTGATATATATCGAAACTATGCAGTTTTGATGGGTCTGCACATATCGAAACTAAGTAGTTTCGATGGGTCTGCACATATCGAAACTAAGTAGTTTCGATGGGTCTGCACAAACCATCTTCCCAAAAATCTGAAGTTTCTGCATGCGAATCTAATCGTGCCAATATCTCGATTTTTCTTAGATCAAAACGTTCGGTTTTCATTCTAGATGCTATACCTAAGCTCATTTTAAAGTTTCATCCGCAAAATCGTCATCTATTGGGCTAAAACCGAAAATCCCAAAAAATCATAAAAAACTCAGATTATGATCGAACGCTTACCTGGATTGGATTTCTGATTCGGAGAAGATGATCACGAGCACAGCAGCAACGTTCTCTTGAATTCCCCGAGTCGATCCGTCACTTTCTCTCTCTAGACCCGAGCTCTCTTCTCTCTCTCTCTAGAACTTGTGAATGGTAGAAATGAAAGGTTTGGAGCAGCCCTTGCCCTTATATACTTGGGCTTCCTTCGGCCCGTTGGAGCCGAGCCCAAGCCCATCTGTTTTCCTTTCACCATTTAAAAATTATAAATTTCGATCGTGTCATTATTTATTTATTACCAGTTTTGGGATGTTACACGTTCACAAGATACACATCACGATCACATAATACATGGAACTAGTTTATCTGCAAATCACAAATTACTAGATTGATCACATAACACATGAAACCAGTTTATTTACAATATACATGATACATAACAATTGTTTGCTTGGTACAAAATACTAGATTAACTACATTGAACATGAAACTTATTGGGCTACAAAATACATGATGCTAAGTTGTCAACACCATACATGAACTTCATTTCCTACAATACACATGACCCTATGTTGTTTACATTACACATGAGAGCTTATTGGTTTACAAAATACATGATGCTAAGTTGTCAACACCATACATGAACTTCATTTCCTACAATACACATGACCCTATGTTGTTTACATTACACATGAGAGCTTATTGATTTACAAAATACATGATGCTAAGTTGTTCACGCTACACATGAAACCTATTTGATTACAAGCTACATGACACTAGATCATGCATGAGACTTGTGTGTTTACATTATACGCGAAACTAAGTTGCTTGCAATTGTTACAAATGATTGAAAACAGTATACACAAAGAATGATCATACACTTTGTTCACCAAACTTGGAAACCATAACACATTGAAACTACTTGGGGTTGACGTATCCTTGTTCTAACACGAGTAAACTAAGAAACTCTAAGTTATACTACCTTATTACTCCTTAGTTGCTAACTGACCTGCCTACCTGAGGACATAGTTACTTTTTAACAACTTTTATATGAAAACAATAGACATGAACATAGTGAAATTGTGCCCCTCTTGACCCACACACAAAGGAATGATCTATACGGACCATGCGATGATTTGAGTAATTACGGGTGCACACAGAATTATAAAAATCAGCGCATGGAAAACATAATAAATTTTGTCGTGTGTTGTGACCTAAAACTTATCATGACATGTAACAACGAAACTGATGTGATATGACAAGGGCATGGTGGATACGCCGATGATACTTCCTATATATAAGTGCTCTATCATATCATCAGAAGTAGCGTTGTTCATGTCACGTGAAGTTTTGACCCAGACTAATGTTTATGAGATATTTTACCCACTAACAAGGGCATAATTAGACTACATCTTGCACAAACCCTAATTTTCAAGTTCCCATCAAACCCATTCCATGTAACGCATTTCACCTTTAGATTCTTTGACAGATCTCTCCTTAACTCTCTTGGAACTAAAACTCACTGATATCCTACATACTTAGCTTGAGTTTTAACCCTTAACCTTGTTATATATCATACGCCTCAAACTGACAATCAAAACTCTAAACTCATTTTCTTCCTGTTGCAATAGTCTTTACTAGTTAAATTTCGGGACGAAATCCCCTTAACATGGGGAGACTGTAACATCCATGACTTTTATGATATAATTTTTAGTTCAGTTCACAATCCAATTCAACTCCGTACCGGTTCTATACAATATGTCACATTTAAAAACATATCAATTTAAGTTCTCAACCTTACACACTAACATATTATTATATTATTAAATATATATATTCTTACATCATGTTATAGAGTTTATATAATAATAATAATAATAATAATTTTATAAATAGTAGAAAGGCATGATTAATTGTAAATATTCACAAGTACAATTTTAAATAAATCAGTTTGAACCTTTTAATCCCAAGAACCCTAAATCCTAAATTTTGAACCTCCCACTCACAAACTCAACCTGCTTTGACTTTTTATAGTCAACAGGGTCGAATTTGAGTAATCCAAACTTCCAAAATGGAACCATTCGTTCGTTTTCAACTTTACTTGAGTGAGTAAACATCTATCGATCCCTCCTAACTCGTCAAGACCTTTCAATTTAACAATACACGCGGCTAATTGTAAATGTAAGACAGTTTGACCTCTCAAAGTCAAACTGCGCTCTATTCAATCCTCAATCAAGTAATCAGACACGCTTTAAACCCGTAAATCATGCTTTGATTGATGGTATGTGTATTCAGTCCCAAATCCCGACTCAATTCATCCAAAACCGAACTGATTACGCGTAAAAGGATTCCGACATTTTACGCTTGCCTTTTGAAATCGAATCGAGTAATTAAGACAAAATTAAACGAATTAATACAGCCACACACCTTCGTAGGATCCCATTCAAACTCATGGAACTCTTCTTCGCGTCTCATTACCTCTCTAGAAATCCGTCGAGCTCAAGAAATTCCGGAACCTACACTTTAGCGATTCTCCTTCGTTACTGCACCAAACCAGGTGATCCTTATACCTTTGTGATCGTTTTAAACAAGAGATCGAAAGCCCCATGATCAGAACTTCGATCTGTTGCTTATCGGGTTGATTCTCAGGCTAGGGTTTTCGGGAATACGATTGGGGAAGGAGATGGGTTGGGGTTTAGTGTTTAAAAAGTTTTACACTTACCTACTGTCAAGATTTAAATTCAGTTCAAACGGTTATGCTTACTTGCCCCTACACGCATGGTTCCGAGTTCGAAACCCGCGGCCTCGGTACCCTTTTTGCGTATTCCATAAAGAACTACACTCATAGGAACCACCCGGGTTCGAACTGGGTGGCCTGTTATTCTTTTTAAATCAATTTTTAAAGCTCCAAAATTTATATAAAAATTAGTTTTATAAACCCTACATTTATTAGGACAGAATAAAACAAGGCTTATAATTTTTACATAAAAATCCCTATTTTTATAATTTTAGTTGTTAATTATTTAATTTAAATTACATATTTTTGGGGGTAATTAATTTAACTAATATTATAAATTTTATGACAAAGCTTTATAAATGTTTCTTGTAAAGTTTTATAAAATTTAAGTTGTATAGTTAAAACTAATAAAATTATATCTAAAACATATATAGTTTTATATACTTAAAGGATACATGTAAATTTTTAATTAAATTTATTTATTTTAACATACCTATTTCAAATGATAAATAAATAAACAAAATTATTTATTATATACATAAATTACTTTTACCAATACAAATAGAGTTTGAATTATATTTAAAGTTGTTAATTTGAATACATATTTACACCTCTTTATAAATAAATAAATAAAGTAAAAATTATTTATTTAAAATATAAATATAATTTTCACACTATTTTTCTAACTAAATAAATAAATAAAAATTGTTTAATTTATTTAGTTATTCAAACTCAAACCTTAATTCAATTATTCTAAGACTAATTTCTCATTTTATAGAACACCCCTTTCAAGTACAAACCACTAACACCTACAACTCTGACTCTTTGTACGCACATCCATTTTAATAATAGACTTGAGCATAGACTATTGTATACATTATTAATCTAGATACATATACATTACACACTAGGTTAACGCTGTGAGATTTCAAGGACCACTTTGCTACCTAGTCTCTCGTACGAGCCCCACCTTTGATTCAGGTGAGTATTACATAGCCCCTTTTCACACTTATACATTTTTGGGGTGAAACATGAACACTATACATACAATGATTTACATTTACACAAACTACACAAATACAAATCCACTTTACACTCATGTGTGCAAATTTGAGCTTTATGTTTGAGTGCTAGGTGTGTTAACTGTTTGTGTGCAATTTATGTGCAATCATTAACTATTCAAGCCGACGGTTAACAATGATAGATCTATTGAGTCTGACAAACCCACCCAGATTGGGGTGATTGTTACCGACAACACAATTTGCATGCTAGTTACAAAGGTTTGATTGTACTTTGGTTACACAATAGTAGCTCCCCATAAATGCCTTATTTTATCATGTTATGTAAGGATTTGTTTATTCACATCTATATACTATCTATGTACAAATCTGTGTATGCTCACCAACTTCTTAGTTGACCTTATTTTATTCATGTTTCAGGTACTAACATATGAGTTTGACTAAGACATGCTACGCATAGGCTTTGGACTTAGTTAATTTTAATTCAAGAACAATTTGTATTACATTTATGTACTTTGAGATTGGTTTATGTTTGCTTGAATTGAAATGAATTTAATATATTACAATTTAGTCAACTTTGAGCTCGTGAACAGTCTACATGTCCCGCCCCGACGTTTTCTGTCGTCGGTTGGGGTGTGACATATAATACTATTTATCATCAATTACTAAGTAAGTGCAAAAGCACTTACCTTTCGGGTTAGAAAATCCCGTACCACCTTCAAGTTTTTGCAATTTGATTACCTAAACATATACACCTAGTTTAGTAATCTAACCATACATCAAAATCACATTATAATTAGGTTTACAACCCAATTTCCCATTTCCAACCCAAACTGACCCGTTTGAGTTATACTCATATCCAAACACCCTCTTTCACCCCAAACTCACCTATTTGAGTTTCATAATCCTTACCTTAACACTAATTTTTCACTAAATTTTTATCATTAGGTTAATTTGGTGTTTGTTCAAGTGTCTAACATCATATAAATACTTAATCATCATTAAATTATCGTCTTATCATCATAATCCAAAAACCCCCAATTTTCTCCATATGAACCCTAACTTTTCATAATCAAAATCAAAGGGTTCTAGGATGTTAATCACCATTCTTTACCTTTAGATTAGCTAGATTATCAACAATCTAACACTAATTAACAACATGCATCATAAATTTTGGATTTCTACAAAACCCACCAACTAACACATCAATGGTGAAATTAAATGGAAGATTATCACTTACTTGAAGTTAGGAAGGTGATGTGCAAGCCAAAACCTCCACAATTCAAGCTTCAAATGCACGATTTTGCTTCAAAACCCTTTTTCTCCACTTTTCTCTTAAGAGCATCAACACCCAAAATAATGAAAATCTGAATTTTGACTTTAATTTAGTCAAATATGGCAGATTTGCTATATTTACACTTTCAGCCCCTCAACTTCTAATTCATCCACTTTCATGCCAAATTAGTTAAAAACTAATATAACCCCATTACTAACTTGAAACCCATTTGTTTTAACTTATTTCTAAATATTATTTTCACCATAATATTTATTAGAATATTTATTTATTTATAACGAAACCCGGATTTTAGTTCATTACATTATCAATAAATACTTGCATTCAATTAAATTAAATATAAATGCACACATACAATTACCTCGTCAGGGATACCCTTGTCAAGGCGTTCATCAAACTCCGAGCTCATCATTGCCCTCAACGGCATTGTCACTTTTAGTGACCACCCGAAGGACCCCGTCCTTCACATCATTACCCGTCGCGTCACCAGGACGACGACACAAACACACATAACATTAAGCATATAACGCATAACAACATACTAGCATTTACATGACTCGTTAACTAAGCATGAACCACTTACAGGTTCCCATGCCGACACCCCCCTAAAATAACCATAACATGTCTAAACTCATTTCCCGACTCATCCCAAATACGCATAGTATGACACGCGCCAATCACCCCCAAACCCCTAGCTCACACAACCTAAGGACACCACATAAACCTTTATTTTGTTTATTACATTTCTATCTCGTAAAACACCTCATGTTTAAACCCCAACGCATAATACATTTGATTAATAAAATAATATCGTGAGTATGTACGATAGCCCTAAAGCAGTATAAAGAGTAAAAAGGGGATTAGAAACTCACCGATCACGAAGATCCAAGCCTTGCTCGGCAATCGTCCTCTCGCTCGAACCCGAACCTGTCAAGGTATGTTCACATGATCGGAATGCGTCCTAAACACATGTCGAATACGTATAAATATAAATAGATTCCGACACGCGTCTCCTCCGCTCGTCCATCCACTTCACCGAACTCCTTGCCCCACACGTACACGTATCAGATCGTCTTTGACCCAATGAGAATTAAAGCATCCCACCCGAGTCCCCATGCTCAAACGTGGCCCGCCATACAAAAACCCTAACCACACCACACTAATCCTCAATCCCGCGATTACGTATATACTCGTACCGGTTTCCCTGCACGTACGTACTCGTTGCTAAGCAAAAACCCTGGCCCCACGGCCACACACGTACCCGGACCAGTTTCCTGCAATGCATCACTACCATGCAGCCCCACTGTATACCACTATCGCGTACCACCACCGTGCACTTCGTCTTCCTCGTCGGGCAAACCCTAGCCAGACCATACGTGCCCCGTCCTCCGTATACGTTGCTGCCGTGTTGCCACACCTTACAACGTCCTATGCCGGTCTTCTGTTGCGCCATCACAGCCGTCCCACGGCTGCCGTGGCGTGTCGTCGAGCACCACCACCCTCGCGCCGTCTCTTCGTGACCAACCCCACCTTCCCGTCTTCTTCGTCACACGCCATCCCCACATTGCTAGACAACCTCGTCACACGCCATCCCCACCTTCCCGTCTTCGTCTCCTGCTACACCAGAGGCCACCACCTTGGCCGGCCACCAATGTCGTCATCATCTCCCTCGTCTCCGTCGTTACCCATAATCAAGAGACCCCAAACCCTAGACGGTTTACTAGCAAAACACTAACAAGAACGTGTAAAAACATGAAAGAGGATTACCTTAGCCACGTAGGAAGCCTCCCGCTCAAGGCCACTGCGAAACCAGCCGGCCTCCCTCTCCTGGCGTCTCCCTCTTCCTCTTTAGTTTCTGCCGTCGCGAGTTCCTCTAGGCCGAATGGCCTAGGGTTTTCCCTTTAGGTGGCTTTTAAACCTTTGAATGTTACATCCGGGTACCTGCGCTCCCTCTAATGCGCGTTTCAATCACAATTTAAGCATTAAACGGCCAACCGGCCCCCCCATAAACGACTAACCGTCTTTATTTGATATTTAAACGCACAACGAAAGAAAACTCTAACAAAATTTCTTATTTCGTAAGAATTCGGGTCACCCACTAGCCCGCATCATTGTCAGCTAGATTTCCGGGATGTTACATAACGGTACGTTCGGAATTTTATAGAACATCATATTTAAAAAGGTTATAGGAGAAAATCACAAAAATAATTGTGAGTGAGCAACGTGTTAAAAGGTGGCTGGCAAAAAAAGAAAAAAAAACGCAAAAGTACAGAGTACAAAGGGTAAATGTAGTTAAACTTAAGGGGGTCATTGTAATTTAATTTTTTTTATTGATTTCACTCGTTCTTAATGTTTGTAGACATAAACACTTGTAATTGTGATTTTTACATTATGAACTTATGAATAGTAATTTGTGAGAGGGTACCAAACCTTTACAAATAATATATATATATATATATATATATATGATTAGGATCTTATAATAACTCTTTGTTATTGTGTTAACCTTATTAGGCTTGTCAAAATCAATTCAAATTATTTTTTTAATAACATTATTACACCAATATAAATTCATGTTCTTTTTTGCATTTTTGTAAATTCGTAAGTGTAAGGGGAGTTTACACCAGTGTAATTTTTTGCTATAAATATATATTTTATGTTTTAAACAAATTTGTACACTGGTGTAAACTCCCTTTACACTTACGAATTTACAAAAATTCAAAAAAAAAATGACGTTGTATTGGTGTAATATTGTTATTAAAAAATGATTTGGATATATATATATATATATATATATATATATATATATATATATATAGGGTGACGTTCAAATGCTAACCAATATTTATGTGATAACCATGATAATCACTCTCAAACATAGTGTTACGTATATGTAACAATTATCATTATGTTAATGTTACATATATGTAAACACTATGTGTCACGTATATATAACATTATTTGGTACGTATACGTAAGACTCACAATTTCCGTATTCACATTCAAAATATTTATTCAAGATACTTAAATATTATTTTAACAATTAATAGAAAAAATAATTTATAAATTATGTGATTGTTTTGTAGCGGTTAGCACGGTTATCACATAAAAAGTTAGTTAGTATTTGAACCCTTCCCTATATATATATATATATATATATATAGGGGATGGATAATATAGAAACTCTCCCCACTTGAGAAAACCTTGAAACTTCATTATAACCATTGATCTAACTTGATGTATGGATGAGATTAAATCTAGCCTTTTCATTTATTTAAATGTTATACTTTTCTTGATAAAAGGTACAATAAGAGTAGTATGAGAAATTGATGCAAGAGAAAGTTATGACCCATTTTTCTTGAAAAGTGAGTTTCTCTCTCCACACATTAATCACATCAAAATCAAAACAAATATTCCTTATCTCTTCAATTTCAATTTGTATATCCAAGTTATTATTACATATTAAATTACGATTCAACTTAAAATTTTGGTTCGAAAAAACACAAAATCTCAAATTTTGTTCACGAGTTTTTCGTTTTTCTTTTTGCAATCTTTCCAAGCAGAAACAATGATTGTTACATATGTAACTATGATTGTTAAATAACTGAACAAGTGATTATTACATATGGTTGTTACATAAAATGTCTAAAAGAGTGGAAATACAGAGAAAGAGATATGAACAAATGATTATTACATATGTAGCTAATCGAACGAAACAGAAAAGAGCCTAAATATTAATGGTTTCTATTTTGTTACAAACGTCGAAGTACCCACATGAGATAGTTTTTTATTGCATCGGATATCTTTAGGGGAATGAACTTCATTTATAACCTGGTCAGTTACATTAGAAGGTTGAACTTGCAAATTAGATACCATAGAAGAAGCATTACCCTACATCGATTCATGGTTACCAACAAAAGTTTTTAAAAACAAGACTTAAATAAATAACCTACATGAAACAATTATTTAATAACTAGCCTACATGAACACTAAGACTATCCGTAAAAAAAACCCATTAATTTCTTCAAGAATCAAAAGAAAAAAGTAGTGGTTTTATATCAAAATCCAGAATTACAATTTAACACAACATACTCCGCCGTCATCACAACATATGTAAAATATGCAACATCGCTAGTTACATAAGTAACTTTATCAGCTACATATCTAACATTTCACCATCAGAAGGTTGAACTTCATTGTAATAGAAAATAGAGAATGTTTATGTAATAGATGATAAGGCGATCACGTGGTAATATATGTAAAATAAAAAAACAGTAATCTTTAAACAATGATTAAAATTTGCTGTAAAAATTTTACTAACTAAAATAAACAAAATGCATAAAATAAATACTAAAAAAATATACATAACCGGATAGAATGAGACAAACGATCTTGTGAAATGAAGTTTTCATTATGATAATTAGAACAGGAACCCCGCTCAAAATATGAAATTAATAGCAAATATATAAAAAAAATGAAATAAGGTGAAAATCCCAAATTTCTAATATGAGTTAAATATACTTGCAAAATCAATAAAAAAAGGAGTCGGATGAGCATTATTGTCAACTTCGTAATGGAGATTGTGTGGAGTAAGATGGGTTGGAGAACACATAAAATCTAAATGTCATAACAAAAAAAAAATGAAAATATCATAACAAAAATATAAAAAATGGAACTAAGATGTAACTAAAATGAACTTAAATATACCTGGAAAATCAATTTGCATATCCCCTCTGTTGAATCAACTAGTCACAGATGACTTGTACCGTATCAAACTAAAACCAAATCTATTAAATTCAACCAGAAAATCAAAGGATCGAATGAATTAGAATGAAGGTCTGAAGCAGATGCACATGAGCTTGAATTTGAGATCTAATTATTTTCTCTCTCACACACTTAGTAGATGTGTTCTTGAAGATATGGATATTGTAAGGCCCCAAACCCGGGAGGCCTCACTTGTTGGATTTACTCATAAACATAGTGATGTAAATTGAATAAACTATAACTTTTAAAACATAGCGGAAGCGTACATCATTCTATTACATAAACAACGGAAGTCTTTAACAAATAAATGAAACAATTGTCTAAAAACACATAATCACATAGTAAGATGTCCGTCTTGTGTCGGGCAGCCTTCACGCCTTGGCACGTTCATTCCTTTTTCTACCTAAAGTGCATACTAAAAGTCAGCTAACGCTAGTGAGTTCTAGTTTAAAAGCAATCAGACATTAACATTATCTTATGAGAATAAATATATATGTATATATATATATATAGGGAGAGGTTAATTACAGAACACTAAATTACTGCGAGAACAAAAAAAACAAACTTAAATCGTTTAATTTCTTGGTCCATAATTTATATTTTTAAAAATCTATAATACATACATATAAATATGCATGTTTATATACATAAAAACCCATTAAAGTTTTTTTAATATGTTTTTATACATTTAAAAGTTTACCTACACATGTGTAGATTATGTGTAGGTAAAATAACTTATACATCCTACACATGAATTACAAATGTGTAGGTTGTTTAAATAAACGAAATTTGTTCATATTTTTTTATAAATTTCTTGAGAGATGAATAAACATTGCATTTCTATCATTTTCTTATATTTCAAAACTTTTTAAGATTGAAAAAATGAAGGATTCATTTTGTTCCCCATGTTCTCGCAATATTTAGTGTTCTGAATTGAATCTTCTCCTATATATATATATATATATAGAGAGAGAGAGAGAGGGAGAGAAAGGGAGGATCAAATAAGAAGTAGTTTTTCGCTAAGAAATCTAAGAAATGACAAAAACCTTAAGAAACGATATCAAACGAACTCCGATTGAGCTAATTTTAGCGGCGTTGGAACCGTCTCGTCGAACTCTACCATCTGAGCTTTTAGGGTTTAGCTTTTAAGGTTTAGATTTTACGTTTGAATTTTAGGGTTTTAGCCTTATGGTTTAGCCTTAGGGTATAGCTTTTAGGATTTAGATTTTATGGTTTATGTTTTTTTTGGGGTAGGGGTGGGGGGTTTAGGTTTTTAGGGGTGGTGGTTTTAGGCTTTTTGGGGTAGGGTTGGAGGAGGGTTTAGGTTTTTGGGGGTGCGGGTGGAGGGGGTTTAGGTTTTTGGGTCTGGATTAGGGTTCGATAAGACGGTTCCAACGCCGCTGGAATGAGCTCAATCGGAGTTCGTTTGACCCACTTCTTAGTATTTCTTAGCGAAAAACCACTTATTAGTGGAACCGTCCCCTATATATATATATATATATATATATATATATATATATATATATACCACTATCAAACAATCACATAATTTATAAATTATTTTTTCTTTTAATTCTTAAAAGAGTATTTATGTATCGTGAACATATATCTTAAACATAAATACGGGAATGATGAGTCTTACATATACGTACCAAATAATGTTACATATACGTGACACATAGTGTTTACGTATGTGTAACATTATTTGATACGTATACGTAACACTATGTTTGAGAGTGGTTAACATGGTTATCACATAAATATTGGTTAGCATTTGAACCTCGCCATATATATATATATATATATATATATATATATATATATATATATATATATATATATTTGGGGTATAATATGAAGAACTGGGAAGGGACTAAGGTTTAAAAGTTAAAAACTAAAGAGGAACAGAAAGAATTTAGTGTGCCACAGAGAGATTGAAAATTCTTTTATATATTCAAATTTTTGGTGTATTTACAAATGAAACAACTGCCTTCTTATATAGGCAGAGAAAGATAAAAAGTAAAGGCGCAATAATGCGCACTAATCTAACGGATGCAAAGTAAAGAAACAATCAACGGATACAAACTAAAAGAAGAAACGACAAAAACTCTTTATGAACAATTATATTCCTGTCGGATATCTGTTTACTGTATATCCACGAGTCTTCTGTAACAATTGATCTTTCTACATCATGGCTTGCGTCATTCTCTTTCTATGTCATGGCTTGCGTCTTTCTCTAGAAATCTCTGTGTGTGCTGTCGATAGATGGTGGTGTTCCTGGATCGTCATCTGTATCTTCACTTTCATCGTTGATAATATGATCTATTTCTAAAGTATCTCCTTCACCCATGAATGGTAAAAGCTTACGCCAGTTAAGATCGAAATAAATCTGTATATAGTGACCTTCTCCTAATAATTTAAATCTTTCCCAGTGAAAATGAACAGGTAATTGAGGGGTCTCTTGATGTTTTTTGATGAATAAATCAAAAGCCTGTGTCTGGGTATCTTTATCTGTTAACCATGTAATGTTGGCAAAATTAGGATTTGGATTAATTGCCAAGTTTTGTAAATGGTTTGGGTAGGGAAAAGCTAAAAAAGGGCTTTATATGTTTGTTCTATGATCAACAAAAATCCTTTTTCTGGCTGGTCTGTATGTGTATTCGGATGCATAGGGAAATGATGAGAAAATTTTGCAACTAACTGTGCGAATTTTTGAATGTGATGCAATGTTTCCTATGATCATTGTGAATTTCTCTCCTAAACGGTCAAGTAGATTCTCTGTCCTTTTGTTTAATCTGAACTCAATAAAGACAATCATACCATGGTGGTAAAATTGAACAACTTGATCATCAGACATTATTGTAGGGAAACTGATTTGTAGAAGAAGAAGTCTCGTTCCTTCTCCTTCGTCATTTGTTCTTTCTACTATTCTAATTCCTACGTCAGCTGTATCTTGAAACGCAAGATCAATAATTTTTTGTTGAAGTTCATACAGAATTAACGGAAATTCTGAACATACTTTTGTGAAATAATGTGTTCAAATTCTGGAAACATGTTAATAACTGGCTGTAAACATTGTCTACAGGGTGTATCAAGCATCCTTGTTCTAAAAGAATCATAACTTCTATTTGAAGCTGTTTTCTCTTTTTTTATCGAGTCTGTGTATATATTGTTTATTTTTTGCCTTAAGTATAGCCACATTCTGTTTATCATACTATTTTCAATTTGGGTTTGTATAGGCTGTGTATTTTCTCCCTTTTTCATTAGCTGTGTCTGAAGCTTTGCAATAACCTCCTCTTGAGCTTTGATTATTTGCTCAGGATTGGTTTTTGTAATTTCAGAAAAAGTTAGAACCTCTTCGGGTTCGATAAAGCTATTTGTTCCAAAATGTTCTCTGGCTGTTTTTAATGCTTCTGCAAAAGTATAGAAACCTTTGTAGATTGGGTTTGGACACTGTATAAATTTTGCAACTGTTTCCCATTTATTGAAAATCCCAATCTTTGTTCCTCGAAAGATTATATAGTGAGTAAATTTGGATTGCTGTTTTTCAGGGATTTTTGAGCTTTGTTCATGAAAATATATGCTCAAATCATTTAGAACCTGTACTTTAAATGTTGAGGCATGTGGCATGGTTTGAATATGCCAAAGGTTGTCTAATAAACATTGCTGCTTATCTGTTAGTTTCATTCCAACAATTGGTCAAAACTTTGTGTTTGGATCATTACATTGTTGTAAACCATAGTTTCCAAATGTAATGACCGAGCTCTGTGTAGAGTCTGAGTATGCATCAATCCTTTGTCTAGCCTGTATATTTTTTGGTTTTGGATTAGCAGGACCCTGTCTGTATACTGGGTTGTAATACCGAAGGATGGTGTCCAGTCCAACTATTGATGTCGGCAATTTTCTAGAGCTGTGTATTTTGTCTGCCTTTATAGCTTGGCTCATAAGCTTTTCTGTCTGTTCATCCTCTGATGAGATGCTCATTGGAAAAACTGTCTTTTTTGGATGTATAATTTTTGCCTTACCTTTATCTTTGTTTTCCATCTGGAAAAAATAATTTATTAATATTTTGAGATAACATATCAGCTATCCCATTATTCTTTGCTTTAATATGTTTATAATTTATATTATATCCATTACCTTGAATAATATTTTATAAATTAACCCATCTTGTTCTATTTATTTTTTTACTTTGGTCATTCTTTATAAACTTTACAATTGTTTCACAATCTGTTATGACTGTAAATTCGTTATGTAAATAAATTTTAAACTTTTCCAGAATGCTTGTATTTCAAAATCTATGCTTGTCCAATTAGTTTTGTTTTGAAAATTTCCACTAGAAAATGCACAAATTTGTTCTTCTGATTTTGGGCTGTATTTATTTGGTTTACAGAGAAGGACAGCTCCCCATCCTTCTTTACATCCATATGTTTCAATAATAATATAATCTGTAACTAATGGTAAATCTAATGGACCAATAGTCTTTATAGCCTTTTTGATTTTTGAACTAGTTTAATGTCTTCTGTATTAAAATATCTTTGTCTATTTTTTGTAGTTTTACTATATAGAGGACCTACTAATTTTGATAGATTTGGAATAAATTTCCTAGCATAATTTACTAGTCTCAAAAAAGCTTGTATTTGTTTTAAATTTTCAAATTTTTCTGGAAAATCTAGAATTTTTGTCGAAATATGTGAATGTAATTCTACCTTTCCATTTCCTAATTCTATACTAAGAAAATATATTTTTCTTTTAAATAGTTCCATTTTTCTTTTTGAAATTACAATACCGTGCTTCTTAATTTCTTCGAACACTTGTTTTAAATGTTGTTCGTGTTTCTACACAGTTTCACTTGCAACCAGAATGTCATCAATGTATATTAGACAAAAATCATATTTAAGAAATATTTTGTCCATGAATCTTTGAAAAATGGACGGTGCATTTTTAGTCCAAAACTAAGGACATTCCATTCATACTGTCCTTCTGAACATGTAAAAGCTGTCCAGGACTTAAAGCTTTCTTCTAGATATAATTGGTTATATCCTGATTTTAGGTCAAATTTTGAAAACACATTTTTCTTTTGTATTAGATTTAATAGACTGTCTTAATTAGGGATATTATAACCATCGAATTCTGTATTATCATTTAGACGCTTATAGTTATAAACTATTCTTGTTTTTCCTCTTTTAATTTCGCTGTGATTTCTTACTAAAAATGTTGATGATCTGTGTGGACTATCTGATTTTCTTATTAACCCTTGACTTATCATTTCTGGTATATGTTTTTTAAATTCGTCTTTATCTAATGGGCTATATTCTATGTTGGTAGTCCTAATTGTGATATCGGGGTTTTTGAGTTTAAATCTACATATATATTGTACTTTTGAATTTCTAATATCTTCCCCTATTAAGCCTATCTTTTCCAAATGTAGGATTATAGGATTATTTATACTTTTTGTTATATCTTTGCCTTTTTCAAGTTAATGACTTTGAAATTCCGTTAGTAATTTTATGTTTTCATTTTCTATTAAAATTTGTTTGTTATGATTTTGTTTTAAAAACTCTAAACTTCCGTTCTTTCCACGTTTTTGTATGATTTCTGTTGTGTTATTATACCTAAGCATTGGGAATGTGTATATGTGCTTGCTGAGTGTTATAAAATATTTTGTTAATGTGATGGCTCCATTTAGTCCTAGTAAGAAATTTAATCCTAAAACAAAGTCTTTGGATTTTATATGTTGAGGATTTATGTTTATTTGTGGTATTTCGTATTTTATACTGTAATTTTTTGAAAAATCTAAGAATTGTATTCCTATTGGTTCTAGATAGTGTGTAATTGAAATTAGTCTATCCTCAATTGTTCTACCTACTAATTGATAAGTTAATTTTGTGGCTCCTGTATCTACCAATGCTGTTAGATCTATAAATTTATTATGGTCTAACCATAATCTACTCTGTATATTTATCATGTTCATTGATCTTTGTGTCTGTACATATACTGGCTCATTTTCTGGTTGTTCTTCTGTAGACATTTGCATTATTTCGTGTTGAGCATATTTCTTCTTTTTGATGTGTTCTTCTAATTCTTTTATTTTGCTATCCATGTTTTTTAGCTTAAGATCATGTAATTCTATTGTTAATTCTAATTTCTCTATTTTTTCTTCTAATTTTTCTGTACTAATACTTGTACTTGTTTTTATTGCCTATTCTATGTTTTCATTGTATACCTTTTTAAGACATATATAGCAGATTTCTTTGAAACATTTGTTACATTGTAATATTTTTTCTATACTTGGATAATATTCACAGTTGTAACATTTTATATGATTATTGTCTTTTTGGCTTATCCAATTGTGTATACATTCTTCTGTATTCATGTAGGTATATGTAACTTTTGTTATTGGCTGTTCATCTTCATTACAAATGCTATAAACAGATTCGTTTCCCGAATCATCTGTTTTTATAGTTTATATCTCATAATCATTTATTTATTATATATACTAGTTTAGAACCCCGTGTCTACACACGGGGTGAAAAATATCAATACATAAAATTCTTAAATCTTTATTTATATATTTTACATGTGTAAAAATGTATTACATATATTAAGAATAGAAAACAAAATTAAAAATATATAAAAATTAATATATAATTGGGTTTCGAAAAAACGTTAATTACTATTTAATGAAATTTGACTTTCATTTACTATTTGATTGAAAATAAAAGTTACATAATTAGATTTCAAAGTTTTTTGTAATAAGGGATAATTTAAAATAAATGTATTTTATTAGTATAATTAATATTTTTTTTAAAATATAATTATTATTAAAAGATAGATGTGTATTTAATCAAGATGTGGCGGACTGTGGGTGTCGGATGGATCAACAACTCCTTCCATATGCCTTCACTATGGCTTTGATTTGACACTTTGACAATGTCATCATTACAGTCTTCGGGGATGCCAACCGTGTTAGGTATCAAAGTTGGTAACGCAGCGGAATCACACACACACGCACAATATCAATAAACATAAAAGAAAAGAGACACGAGAGATTTATAGTGGTTCGGTCAAGGTGACCTACATCCACTGTTGCAACTAGGGTTTATTCTTATTAGATGCTCAAGGAATACAATTACATCATAGGGATATATATAATACCAAGATTAGGGTTAATTAAATAAGGCAATAACTTAATTAACAAGAAATAGAACCAAGCAACCCTAAGGCTGCCGCCAGCTCTGATCTTGTTCTTTCAGCCTTAATAGGCCCAAATGGCCCAAATCAGCCCAGGCCCACAGGGCCCATTTGGCCAAGTCCGCCCCAATAAGCCTTCACACCTAACAATCTCCCACTTGAAGGCTTTGCTCAATCCACAAACACCATCCAAGTAATCCTCGATCCAGTAATTCCAGTATCCTCCATATTCAAAGTCTCTCGAGCCTTCAGTCCCCATAAACAAGCTCAGACTTCATCAATTTCCCCCTAGTTGCAACCCCCTCTCATCATGTACATGAAGGGGCAGTTGAAGCTCCCCCGTGATCCAACTCATTCTCTATCTCAACTGGCTTGCACGATCCACCAGTTCCAGAGATAACCCGAGAACCACCACTCTCCTCCTTTAGCAAGACTTCCATATGAGAGATTTTCACAGTCGGACTACCGGTCTTCAAAACCCACCGTTGTTTTGTAATTGTACCCGGAACACGCCCCATGCTCCCACTGTCACCATACCCCTGACCCGGTTTTGACCTCTGACCCCGCTCAGCTTGAATCACCTTGGCACCAGGCTCCCCTCTTGCAAATTTAACCTTCTTTCGCGCCCTTTGATTCAGCGAACCTAACTTTGTTTTGAGGGACGGTCATACTTCCCTCAGCAGGTACCTCCACCATGTATAAAGAACCTCGCCTGTTTTCACGAGCAATTACCAGATTCCTTTAGTTACCTTCCACTTGCCTCCACCAAACTTTACTTCTAGTCCCTGTTTATCCAGCTGACTGACAGAGATAAGCTTACTCTTCAAAGCTGGAATAACCCTGACATTCTTCAAGTTCCATGTGGTTCCCAAAGAAGTAACCAAATTCACGTCACCCATGCCCGTAACATCAAGAACATCACCATTAGTTATTCGTACCTTCCCAAAGTTACCAACCTTTAAATTCTCCATCGTCTCCCCGCTGTGCATCGCGTGAAACGAAGAACCAGAATCCATAACCTAAGAATCTGTAGAAGACTCTACACAGCAAACCAAAACATCATCATCAAATTCCTCATTTGCCTGAACCGTGTTTACCTGCCTTTTGCCCTCATTCTTCCCAGACTCTTCCTTATTCCTTCCTGGACACTGACTTTTCACATGCCCAACTTCATTGCAGCTATAACACCTCACATTTTTTTGAGCTCTAGACGAACTCCTTCCCCTACTCTCATTGCTCATGTTATTTTCCCTTCCTCTGCTAACATTAAATATATCAGAAGACGAAGATCCTCCACTAGTGTTCCTCCGGATGAATATCCTCACCCAGAATACTATCCCGGACCACGCTAAACTTCAAATTCACAGCTCCACCAGAATTAGTGATCGCCATCACATAACCTGACAAGCTGTTAGCAAAGAGGATAACAGTATCGCAGCTTGAGTATCATCATCAAGCTTTGTCCTAATGGTCGATAGCCTGGACAAAATTGAATTTATATTATTTATGTGATCAGGCACCGAGCTTCCCTCATTCATCCTTATCATGAATAACTCTCTTAACAGGAACACTCTATAACCGGCAGACGGATTTTCCTACATGTTTGACAGGGCCGTCATCATACCATAAGCCGTGGTTTCCTCTTTGATATTGAACGCTACGCTCCTCGTCAAAGCCAGTACAATCTTACATCTCGTCTTTTTGTCCTTAGTGTTCCAAACCACTTCGTCAGCCTTACTCATTCCATCCGGTTTTTCTGCGAATACCATCTCCAAATCGTTTTCACCGAATAACGCCTCTATTTGCATCTTCCACCATGCAAAATCAGTCCCGTTAAACTTTTCGATTCGAATTTTCCCGTCTTCAGCCATTGCAAACGAGAATCAGGAAAAAAAAACCAAAATTAAGAAAGTCCACCAACCGAAGTCAAGCAACCTCCAAAGAAACCCTAAACCGTGAAACACCCGAATCGACGCTTCACCTGCAAAACCCGTGACCAGCAGCAACTTCAAGGGTTTAATAGACCAAACCCTAATCGCAAAATCACAAAAAAAAAAATCTGAACCAGCCTTGTTACTCTTGTCTCCTTGTTGATAAAAAAAAGTCAACAACAAAAAAAAAGTCAACAGCAGTTTTGTTACTCCTTTGCGACAGCAGCAAGGGTTCAAGGAACTCTAATCGCAAACATCAGAATTCACAGCAGCAGTTTGAAACAGCAGCTATATGCGACGAAACCTGGTGCAAAACAGCATCCCTTAATCGCGAAACTTAGCAACCCAGCAAACAGCCACTACCTTCGACAGAGACAGCAGATCGAAACAGAAACCTTGACAGCCTACCCTTCTCGAACAACCCTTAACCCCTTCACCGATTGAACCAGTGCAGACCATGTGTAAACAAAGAGCCAAAGCTCTGATACAACTTGTTAGGTATCAAAGTCGGTAACGCAACGGAATCACACACACACGCACAATATTAATAAACGAAAAAGAAAAGAGACACGAGAGATTTATAGTGGTTCGGTCAAGGTGGCCTACAACCACTGTTGCAACTAGGGTTTATTCTTATTAGATGCTCAAGGAATACAATTAGATCATAGGGATATATATAATACCAATATTAGGGTTAATTAAATAAGGCAATAACTTAATCAACAAGAAATAGAACCAAGCAACCCTAAGGCTGCTGCCAGCTCTGATCTTGTTCTTTCAGCCCAAGGGGCCCAGCCGCAGATGGCCCAAATCTGCCCAGGCCCACCGGGCCCAGTCCGGCCCAATAAGCCTTCACACCCAACAATCCGCTTCCTTGATGTCAGCTAGCCGAAGCTTAGATTCTTTTAAGCTATCAGATGTTTTATCAAGGACGGTTTTGGCTTCACCGAGTCGGCCTTGCATGACGAGCCAACGAGGTGACTCGGGCATGCCTAAGACACCGAGTGCTAGGAATACTGAAGGATGGCTCCGACTCCTAGCATGAATCGCCATCCTAAGTGAGTCGGAAGCTTTGAAAAGGTCTAATTGGACACATACCCGAGCAATATTCCTATAGAAAATTTATAATAATTAATCAAAATGTTTAACAACCAGTAGAAATACAAATTAAGTTAATATCGTAAATAATACAATAGATTTATTACATTTTTTTTACTATGGGCGTCTATACATCAAAATCAAAATTTTATCTTCTCATATTGAGTGTTTATTGTTTGAATCGAGTTTGAAAAACTGAAATTAGAATCAAACCCCTCGAATTTTGATTTTGATTTTGAATCTGGTTTTCGAATTTTTGTATTTGGTTTGCATCTTAACCGAATTCCGAATTTCAATTTGTGATTTCTGAATCGCTCCAACCCGAATATCCAAATTGGAATCATATATTGAATTTTTATTTGTTATATTATATATATATATATATATAATTATATACACGTGTGTATAACTTTTTCTTTATTTATTTTTATCATAGTTTGGTTGATTCGTAGTGTTTGAACCGAATTTATTTTTTGAATATGAAATCACTCTAAAATAGTCAAATTTAAATAACCCTATTCAAATAACAAGAATAAATTGAAAACAAATTCGATGAGAAGCCTACTAGTATAGAATTTATGGAGGAGAAAATGTTAAAATTTTAAATTTAAAAATAGAGATAAAGTTAATAATTTGATAAACAACAAAAAACTAACTAGTAATAAGAACCATTTATGTTAAGTTTATTTTTATTTTGTTATTGTTATCTTGTAATAAATACATTGGTGAATGGTTTAAAGATTTACTTAACCTATAAATAAATATAAATATTATATTTTTTATTTGAAAATATAAAGTGGAAATTATTTATTCATAAAGTATGTTTTTAAAAGATAATCTTGGCATATTAAATTCTTAAAAGGTATGGAATAAAACTTTTAAATTATATGAATAGAGGGTTACAAGCGTTAATGAAGACTTCAGGGAAGGAGGTGAGGAACCCACGTGCAGACGCCGGCGAAACCTCGGCTGTGTACACTGGCGCTATCATAAGGGCGTATCCGACACCGATACCGGCTACAAACCGGCCAACCATGAGAAACGCGTAGTTAGTAGCGAATCCCATCAAGATTGCTCCGAGGAAGAAAATAGCTCCAGCCAAGACGATGGTGTACCGACGACCAATCCAGTCGGACGTTCTCCCGGCGGCGGCTGAGCCGACCAACGAGTACAGGTACCGGCGAGGATCTCGATTTGATCCTCGGTGCAATGAAGATCTCTTTGGATGTATTTTTGCGCCCCACTCATCACACTAATATCTAAAAAAAAATAAAAAAATAATTAGCGATGGCACAATAAGCCCGATATTTTTTTTATTATTTTTTCTCATTACTAACTATTTAATATTTTATTTTATTATTTTAAAAAATTTTATTACAATTTAATTTAATATTAGTTTATAATTCATAAATTTACTAAACTATTTTATGTATTTTTTATTTTACTAGTATAAAACACGAATTTATAACATAGTATAACACAAATATCCACGTATTTTTAATAAAAAATAAAAATAATAATACGTTCAAAAAGTCCCTTGATAATACTGGTGTCGATCGTCAATTATTGCCTTTTTAATTAATAAAATAAAATATTAAATATGTTGTCACGAAATTCCAACATAAGACTTTTTGAAGCAAGTAAAGTGTAAAGTTTGTATTATAAGTGAAAAAGATTTAACCATCAAAATATTATATTAAATTCAAGTATTATAATTATATTTAAAAAAAATTAATATCTTACAACGTAGCAACGGTTCTTTATTTTATAAATTTACAGTTGTATACCTCTGCCGATTTTTACGATATAACTATTATGGCATATATTTAAATGTTTCAAATGGATAAAATTGAAAAAATTAAATCTCAATTGTAAATTGTTTATATATTTAAGTTATACACTCCTTCGGTTATGTTCGTTGGTGATTTAAATTAAAGATATGTTACATAAAGATAAAAATAGAAAGTATATTACCATAACCAAGCAAGACGGAGGTCATGGAAGCCAACATGGCACAAGCGAAAGCATACTTGTTCCTATTTGGTGGTTTTGGTGGATCGAAGTCGGTGATGAGCTCTTTGGACTTACCCGAAACACCATTTTCTTCGTATTTCCGGTCGGCCATGGCAGCGGTGTAGTGGCGGCAGGGACGAGGGAGGAAGGATGTTTAGATACAAGGCATGAAATTACATAGCCTTAGTTATTTGTATGTTGTTGAGTTGTGCTTATTTAGGACACATATAGAGTGTGGGGTGTGGTCTAACCCAATTATATCGGCCAACAAACAAGTCAACGAGTCGTCTTCATCTCGTCAGTTAGAGCTAAATGTTACCCTTTGAAAATTAAGCACCGATACATCCTTCCAAAATTTGATTTTTAAAATCATTTTTAAATACTTAAAATAAATATATTTTATTTAAAAAAGCGTCATGCCATCCTTCACACTCTTGTAGAAAATACGAAGTGTCACCTAAAAGAAGTAATTTAAGTGTATATTGAAAAGATTTTTAACCTAAAGTTTATGAGTATATATTATTTTTCTACGTTTTCTGCTTGTGAGTATTGTTTTAATTTTATTCTGAAGATTCAAATATCCTTATCTTCTTAAAAATATATGATATAATTTGACAAAATATAATACAACATTTTTTACACATAATAAAGCAAAATACTTATGACATCAGTATTTTTTTTACACATAATAAAGCAAAATAGTTATACCATCACCAAAATAATAGTTTAATAATCAAAACTATAACTAATTGACAAATAAAAATTTATACTGTTAATTCGACTGATGACAGTCCTAACTTTTACTTTTGTTGTCAAAGACAGTCTTAGTAACATAATCATCATTGATTTATACTTGTTTTCGCTTAAAATGACGATTTTGAACAAAATGAAGAAATGTACAAGTGAAACTGAGTGAGAATCAAGCATAAATCGAGTGTAGATCTATGATAATTATGCTACTATGAGTGTCATTGACAACAAAAAGTGAAAGTTAAGACTGTCACCGGTTAAATTACCAGCACGTACTATTATTGACCAATGAGTCATGTTTGAAATATTAAAATCTAATTTGCCTAATTATTGTATTATTCAATTTGTTTTCTCTCAACTTTCATAAACATACATGAGATATGTGAAAATAACAAAAATAAATGTTAAAAATCATCCATATCTATACACATATGTTAACTAACTTTTATATTGTGTCATATATATTAGAGTAAACTATCATTTTTGTTCTATGGTTTGATCCAATATGTAAATTTCATCCATTTTTCTTTTTCCCCTGTGTACACTGTGGTTTCGTTTTTTTTTTTTTTGTAATTTCGGTTCAACTCACTAACGTCGTTTAGACTGTTCTGTTAACTTAGTGTGAATGGACCAAAATACCAACACTAACAAATAAAAATAACAAATAAAGTTTTAGGACCCACTTCAAAAAGAATAATACACACACACTTACAATTGAGTGGGATAAGTGGTAGCATGGCATTGATTTTGTCAGCATCACCATGACTTAAACGATCCCGGAGTAACGACTACAGTTAACAATCCACCTGAAACCAATCACCAATATCTCAATTCCCAATTCCATCTGCCAATCAGCACATAAAAGCTTTAAACCATTCCCATCTTTCATCATCAAATCGGCCGTCGAATCCCTAAATCCAACATACGAAAAAGCCTTACAACCACCTTTGGTAGTCGTCGGATCAACAATTTCCAACATCTGCGTGGAGATCGATAGCTTCCCAAAGAGGGGGAATCCTTATATGCAAAGATCGAAGAAACCCTAGCTGGCGGAAAAGGGGCTAATCAGCCGGTATGTGGCGCAATTCAATCAATATTGTAACACGGCTGGATTTCAGGTTAGAATAATTATTAATTAGTTATTCAAATTAAAACCTATAACTAGAACTACATACTATTAGATATTCTATAAGTCTTAATTCAAACCAAATACATGAAAAAGTGTATTTCACGGTTTTAGATTCATTACACATTGGATACAAGTCATTATTAGACAGTGTACACATTCATGAAACATTCCTATATATTAGCTAAGTATTATATAGGTGATAAAAAGTCAATATAATATTTAAACCTAAAACTATGTGATTTATTTCACTAAAAACCTAAGTTTATACATAAACTAGATAATAATTTATTTAAACTAGTCTATACTTATAAACTAGTCAAATTTAACAAATTCTATAAAGTCTATACATGATACAAGGGGCATATAAATCCATATATGTTACATGACACATAAAAGCCCATACATACAATTTTACATCATTAATTTTACTTTTACTATTACATTTATTACCTTTAAGATCTTTTATACATATTTACTTTATTAAATATATTCACATATGCATACATCATATATTTATACCTACTAACATATTTTTATAAACATAATTTTATAAAAACAAGATTTTTTATATAAAACAGTACACGCATGCACACAAACATATTGAAGTATTACTTTTTCACCACCTTTTGTACTTATTTACTTTATCTTTATAATAAACATTTTACACATTTATAAATGCATACATACATAAATACATACATACATACAATTTGTAATTAAACAACCTACATATATATTCTTTCATATACCAAGATTTATAAACTAAGGTATTATAAAAACCTACTTAAAAGAACTAGCAAACTTTATATTTTATTCCATTTACCATCTTTATCCACCAAAAAACCTACACTACACAACCTACTCCCCTTCCACTAAAAAATTCTGCCAAGCATGACCTTCCCCATACCAATCTTGCTTTTCCAATCAACCATCCTTACAAGCATGCTTTAACCCATTCCTTTACAATCAACGCTAAGCTATGGATTTGTAGTTGCTCACCCCGTACACTTGTGCATGGATCTAAGGTGAAGATGCACGATCAAATCTCAAAACAATGGCTAACTAACACTTGAAAAGGATCTAACATAAATATATGCGGTAATGTTTTTATTCTTGTATTTCTAACTAACCTAAAGGCCATGAAATTATAGATCAACATTTTGTACTCTTAGGAAATTATCTAAAATGATGAACCATGATTAATTCTCGTAACAATGGCCACTAACCTAAACAAAGCTAACTTTAAGATTTATATATATATATATATATAAAAGACCCAATTTATTTTATGCATATTTCTTCCATCATCAACGACTTGTTAAAGATCTAACTATGTGTGTATATATGTATATATATATATATATATATATATATATATATATATATATATATATATATATATATATATGAATATGTATGTATATACCATACATGAAGTTCATTTCTTGACATCCATAAACAAGATCCGAAACAAGAGGTTACCTTCTTTTCCATCGTCATAAATTAAATATTAAACCGCAACTTTATTTTATCATAAGTTGGTAATAATAGGTTACTGAAGAGGAGGAATATAGGAGAAAGAAAGATAGTAGAGCTGCTGGTGAAAGACCTACCGGTGGCTTTATGCAAAGCGCTAGGGAGCTGGTAGAAGAGAGGAACATAGGAGAAATGAAAGAACAAGGTTTCTGAGTCCTACTCCCATTTTAGTCATTGAAGAGGTTGCTTTGGCCCATGCAGCCCTAAAGGCTCGTGAAAGGTCTCCTCCACCTTCTCAGCCAAAGGGGTTGCAAACTCAGAGAAAGCGCAGATGCTTATTTGACTTATCAAAAACAAAATCAATTCACGATGTTCCGCCAAAAGGAAGAGAATGAGATTGATTTGGAAGAAGAAGTTATATGGTTGAAGAATCAGTTTAAGGCTTTAAAGGACAGAGAATTGGATCGAGAGAATGAAATATCGAAGCTAAAGCTGGTAATAAGTAAACAAGAAAAGGAGATTTTGAAGCTTAAAAAATACAATCTCTTAATAGTGTCGAAAGTGAGCGATCAAAATCATGCATTCTAAGGATTCTAATGATTTTGGTAGAGACAAAGAATATTGAAAAATAGGAAGATCTGTTAGGTGGTAAACTAGATGAAGAGTTGGTAGAGGAAGAAGAAGAAAAGAAGACAGAGGAAGAAGAAGAGAAGTAGAGGAAGAAAAGATGTGGAGGAGAATGAAGGTAATGAGCAGGGTAATAATGATGATAATGATGGTAATGGTGATGATGCTGGTGATGGTGACGATGGAAAATATGGTGATAATGGTGGTGATGGTAATGGGGGAGGTGGTTTTGGGATAGTCGATTATGAAAATGAAGAATCCGAGTCGACACAGAACTACCATCGCTAGAGTATGAGAAAGATGGAACCGATGACAAGATTGAGTATGAAACAACTGATGGTAAGAAGGTTGAAGCCGATTTCTCTATTGATAGAAGCAAATGGTTCAGACCTATAGAACCAACTCCTGAATAACTTGTCTAGAATATTAAAGTTAAAAAGAGTGAAGATACCAGCAAGATCATTTGCCGGAAGTACGAACCAATCAAAGAGCTATTTGTAGTGAAGCGTCGAGGAGGTGACATTCAGTATTTCAAAACTTCTCACGACCTTGAATCCATGTCGAGATGGGATATTCATACTCTGGCAAAGCTTGACATATCAACCCTCACAACCTATCAGTTGCCAGTTCTGTTTAAAGCCTCATCCGTCAACTGTGTGAAGAATGGTCGACCACTTTCAAGCCAACAAAGACCATCAGACGGAGATCCAAGAAGATTATTGATCTACTTACCGGCAATGGAAAAGTCAGCATCCATGTCAAGCCGGCTAAGGTGGTTCATAAAGTCAAGATTACGTTGGAGCTTCCGGTTATGCTAACTCAATTTGAGAAGTGGCATTACGACAACCAAACCGGTGAAGAGGTCATCAGCATAAAAAATCAACCTGATTTTCGTGTCCTTTATCCTATAGACATGTTCATGGTCTTCACATCTGATCTGCAAACTCTTTACTCCAAATCAATCAATCATGGTGTTGGCAATGGAACTACATAGGATGCCCTGTTGTTCGTGAGGGTTGTGTCTCGAGCATTGGCAATGCGAAAAGAAGCAATGGAGGAGATGGAGAAAGAAAAGCCTTCCGAGGATTAATCAAGATAGTATGCAACGGTCTTGGGGGAGATTGTTGGGTCTATTAAGACCGTTGTATACCAGTCGACAAAGATCGGGGACTGATCCTGACATTTCTGCGCATTTTGAAGACCTGGCGACACTATCAGACGACACTCTTAGTGTTGCCAGGGAGCATGGCGACACCCCCGAGAGTGTCGCCTAGGAGCATGGTGACACTTGTCGGGTTGCCTATAAATAGGGCCTTAGTTTCTTGTAATTAGGGTTAACTTTCCAATTTGCTTACACTTTTGTGCGTGTTTTCTCTTAGATATTAGGGTTTCTACTGTAATTGGTCAGGAGCATATTGTAACTACTTTTTGGGCTTTAATCTAAAGATTTGGTATTTGTTTATCAAGTGTTCTTCATTATTTTTCTTATTTTACTCACTTTTAATCCTCAAATCACCTTGTTTTGGGTAAAAAATATTTAGACTAATTTTGTAACCAAACTTAGAAAGTGAGGTAGTGTGCTTGATAAAAATATGAAGTAGCGAACGTAAATACAAAGCTTGATATGATGATGTACGAGGAAAGCCCTTAATCCCTGGGGATTGCCGGCATAAAACCTCGGGAAGTGACTGAAAGTCACTTGCCTCCTAGTATTGTATAAATCGATGAAAATGATTACAAGTGTGAGCAGATATGATCGAGAACTAAGTGTTACAGAGATGATTGCGAGTGTATTGTATAGCTAAGTGTGTTGTTGTCTTTTCTAATCGATCAAACTGCTGATTAAATACAAAAAATAGTCCTAACTAACTTTCCGAGGATCCCGGAGCCTTACTCGGTCTTCAAATATGACCGTTATTGAGCTTCCTACGTAAGTCTTACACGTTCATCTCAACTTCTAGACCGATTCTTCAGGGATTAAATTGACTTCACGTGTTTTACCTGCGTATATAAAAGAAATAGAGGACAAATAGCCGTTAGAAGTATTAATATTCAGGATACCGAACTTACCAGGATCTTGGATTCCGGATCTCGCTACATTCAGGTTCTCGGATTCTGGATCATAAAATTGACCCCTAACAATTGTCCCCAAAATTTTGACAGCTGTCAACAGAAGTTACAGCTGTGAAGATTTTAAAATTTGAATTTCAAACTTCAAACTGAAACGTGATTAGACGTGGTGCGATAAACGAGGCTATGACACGTCGTCGTTCAAGGTTGTTTCATAATTATCCTATATTTATCTTTTCCATTTATTAATCCCAATATCATCTTCATCATATTTCTCTCTGGGATCTTAGGTAAAAAGCTTTCTTTCTCCTCTTAAGTCTCTGATTTTTGCATAAAAAAATGACGAAAAAGAACACCCGATCATCTTCATCTTTCGACGATCTTGTTAGTCAAAACTTGCTGGCTAACCCTGATTCCGAGAAGTGCTCCTTCTCTGATCGTGAGATCAATAATCTGAAATCCATAGGCTGTTTTCCTGAAAATACCGTTTTTAGGGCGTTTGACCCCAAAACTAGATCTGATTTTATTTCTAAGAGTTGGATATGTTTTCCATCCTTTCCTTTCACCATAGGTTTTTCATACCATTTCCCTGCTTTTACTACCGAGTTTTTTTGAAAAAACCGGCCTGAGCTACGCTCACACAATGCCGATGATCTGGAGGACCATACATACCCTAGAAATCCTTATCCGTCACCATGCTCTCGATTTCAGCATCTCCGAATTGGCTCATGTTTACAACTTGAGAAGCCATGGCTCCTCTCGCTTTCTGTTTCAAATAAAGTCCGACCATAGTCACCTGATTTTAAAAACAACTCAAAATGATCCTAACTGGAAGGGTCATTTCTTTTTTATGAAGAGGGATTCCATTCTTGGTGGGGATAAGTTGCCTGTTAAATGGGTCATGAAAGGTAGGATTATGACTATAGGATCCTTAATATTTTGACATCCAAGATACTGATTCTCGGTTCTTTCTTTTGCAGCGCCAAAATTTTCAGAACTTGCTCCCTCTACTCCGGATACTGCTAAGAGAGTTGCTTTCTTCTACGATCTTGATCCTATAGAGAGGAATTTCAAGTTCAAGGCACCTCCTCTTGAAGTGAGCTCAGAAACTTATCCACTTCCAAGATATCTGGCAAGACGTGTACAAATATATAAATCTGTTAAATATATGGAATTCTAACCTGTTATCCTGAAATAGTCATCAGAAAATCCAGCTCCAGGTTCGCTCTTGATGATATTGATAGCATGGTCTCCAAAGGTAAGAGCATCAAGAAGGAGATGAGCCAACCATCCCTGAGTCTCGAAAGTTAGATGCTCCTAAACCGGAATCCTCAACTCCTTGTTCCAAGTCCCTTGCCAGTAAGAAGAGGAAGTCTTCTGATGTCACTGATGTAGCCTCACTTGAGAATCTAAGCTATGTTGATGTCCATAAAAAGCTTCAAGCTTTTGGTCATTTGGTAAGAAATTTTGGTATCCCGAATCCTGAACCTGTATTAAGGAAATCCTAACATATTTTCTTATGATAGGCCCTGGAAAAAATGACCAGATGCTATGAGTCGGTGGTGAAAGAAGCTGAAGAAGCAAAGCAGGTGGTGAGCGACCTGTAAAAAATAGCCGCAGCTAAGAATAAAAAATTAGCGGACGAGGCCAAAGAGCTCAGCAGGGTGAAGGCGGAGCTTGAGGATGTCTACGCCAAACATGCCCAATACATCGAGGAATCCTATGAACAAGACAAAACATCAGCTGCAATTTCAATATTCCAAGCCAGGACAAAGATGGCTAAAGAGGCTGATGACAAGGATTTCAATCGAGACAAATGGGATGTCCAAGAGTGGAAAAGGCTTGTGGCTGAGCTAGGGGAGAGCCGGTTCAAGAAGCAAGTATGGGCAGCTTGATGGCTGAGGATGAGGCTGAAGGCTCTGTGAAGGTGGCTGCGGATGCGGTTGAATAGGACAATAAGGGCGATAAAGAGAAGGCCTGATTCCTGTGTTTATGATTCATGTGGTTCTATGTTTTTAACTTTAACCTGGTTGGTTTGTTGAACAATTTAACTTTCTCTCTTTTGGGATCCCTGTCATGGGATAGACAATTTGTGGACCGGGTGGATGGTTCCTCTTTTGGATGAAACCCGTGACACCTTTCTACACTTTAAACATTAGTAGATGTTTGATGACTATTTTCCATGATTGTTGTATGTTTGCCTTGATATCTTTTTCAAAATTAGGATCCTGAGGTTATTAATATTTAGAAAAATAGGTTTGCACATATTTTTAGGATACCGGATCCTTAATAATAAATTCTCAGGTTTTTATCAAATTTAGACTTAGGAAGACACAATTCGGTTTTAATAAATGATGTTAAATAAGGGTACCAAACGTATCATGACCTAATCATTCAGCTTTCAAATCTTCTTGCAATTGAAAAATTAGTAACACATACCTTTGTTGAGTACGAAGTTGGATATTTATACATACCGAATCAGCATGAAGTTCAGAGTATAACAAATATTAGTTGTCCCCAGTGTTCAGTCGTTGAATACGTCGTAGGTTTAGTAAGTACACTTCGTGATCCTCACTAGTCTTTAACTTGTTCAAGGATCCCGAGTTAGCATATTGATGCTAAGTTTTTGAGTTAACACGTCAGTGTTATATATTTAAAATCGTGGGCCAAGCCAGAAAACGTGGGCTAAGCCAATTCTGAGTTAGCATGAAAAATGCTAAAAACCTTAGCTTTAACACGTAAGTGTTAAATGTTCGGGAGAAACCTGGGAAATAACACATCTGTTATATTCGTAGCACCCAATATATAGCCAACAATGATGAAATTATCATTCACTGTTACATGGACTGGTCACACCACCTTGAACTATAATCAGATATCGTGAGCTCCTGGCGGGGTGTAGAAACCCAATCTACTTAGAAAGGCGAAAGCCGTTTAAACCTTTGTGGTGTTCAGGATACCCAAACTTAGGAGAGATGGCCAATCTCTATCTTCTGTCGGGATCCCTGGAGGTATTTCCTACAAAACTGGAAATCTTGGTGAAGGTGGGTGTTAGCCTGGCTAACACCCCTCCGACGCTCAAGTCAGTACTTTGATCAAGAGTAATTAGTATGAAAATTGTCAGGGATAGAAGACATACCAGTTTTAGTTAGAATTTAAGTTCTAACTTACATAAAGTAGGTTTTGAGATGGATAGCGTTCCAGGATCTTGGCAAGATATCTCCTTCCATAGTGGCTAACCAATAAGTTCCCTTGCCTGCTTCTGAATCAATCAAGTACAGGCCTTCCCACTTTGGTGCAAGCTTTCCATCATTGGGGTTGGTAGTATTTTGGAATGCCTTCCTTAATACGAGATCACCTGCTTGGAATCTTCTAACCCTTATGTTTTTATTGTATGACTTTGCTATTCTTTGCTGATAAGCTGCAATGCGAACTTTGGCAAGATCCCTGAGCTCATCCAAAGTGTCGAGATCCTGAGCGAGAGCTTCGTTGTTGGTCTCTAAAGATTGAAAGTTGGTTCTGGCAGTAGGGATAACCATTTCTATCGGGATCATGGTTTCTGTTCCAAATACCAAGGAGAATGGAGTTTGTCCCGTCGCATTCTTTGTGGTTGTTCTATCTGCCCAAAGTACAAATGGCAGCTCTTCAGCCCATCTTCCTTTCTTTGCTCCTAGTCTTTTCTTGAGGTTGTTAACGATGATCTTGTTGCTAGATTCAGCTTTTCCATTGGCTTGAGGATGTACTGGGGTAGATGTTATCATTTTGATTCCCCAACTGGCACAGAAGTCAGTCGTTCTTTTGCCAATGAACTGAGATCCATTATCATAAATTATTTCCACCAGGATCCCAAATCTCGTCAGGATATTACGCTTGATGAAGGAGATGACTTCTTTCTCTCTGACTTGGACAAATTCCTTAGCTTTGATCCATTTAGAGAAGTAATCCTTCATTTCTATCATAAAGACTTTTCCTCCTGGTGCTTTGGGAAGTTTGCGACGATGTCCATTACTTCACAAATGGCCATGGAGAGACGATTGGGTATAAAGGTTCGAGCGGTTGATGGAGTATGTTGCTGTGTCTCTTGCAAGCATCACATTTTTTATAGTAAGTCACAGCATCCTTTCTCATGGTAGGCCAATAATATCCTGTTCTCAGGATCCTTGAAAATAACGCTCTGCCCTCGGTGTGATTACCACAATATCCTTCGTGTAGATCTTTTAGGACTTCACGTGCTTCAGGATCCTCCAAGCACCTTAAGTATGGACATGCAATTGATTTTCTATACAAAACATTTTCAAAAATTATAAAACGAGACATTCTCATGCGAAAAGCCTTGTGGTTCTTTTCATAACTTAGGATTTCACCATCCTGCAAGTATTTATTAATAGGTGAAATCCAGGATCCTGGAATAGGTTCAAGATCCCGAATGTTTGCTTTTTCTTCAGTGTTGGATACTTCATTTACCTTCTCGATTGCTGGGCCCAGAATGTGTTAGATAGGTATTTTGGTACCTTCTGGTATTCTAAGAGCTGAAGCAAGGTTTTCTAAGGCATCAGCCTCAGTGTTATCTTCTCTAGGCACCTGTGTAATGTTAAAAGTTCCGAATTCCTTAGATAATTGCTTAACTATTGTGAGATATTTGGCTAGCTTCTCACCTTTTACTGCATATGAACCATTGAAATGATTAGCAATTAACAATAAGTCTACATATACCTGAAGATACCTGATCTTGATATCCCTGGCTAATTGTAATCCTGCTATCAACGTCTCATACTCTGCTTCATTATTCGTAGCCTGGAACTCACATCTTATGGATTAGGGTAATATGTCCCCTTGTGGAAAATTTAGTATGACTCCCAGACCTGTTCCTCTTACATTTGATGCACCATCAGTGAATAAGGTCCACTCATCCTTCGACTCTTCTAGTTATTGGACTTCAAGGTCTGCCTCATGTTGAATGTCACTGCTGAAATCAGCCACAAAGTCCGTAAGTGCCTGAGACTTTATTGCTATTCTAGGTTCATATATGAGGTTGTAGGCGTTGAGCTTGACTGACCATTTAGCCATCTTTCCTGACATCTCTGGCTTTCTTAAGACACACTTAATATGGTAGTTAGTCTTAACATGAATAGCATGAGTTTCAAAATAATGTCTTAGTTTAGTGGCTACCATTATTAAAGCTAAGATCAGTTTTTCTAAATGAGAGTCCCTGGTTTTAGCTGCAAGCAAACTTTTACTTACATAGTATACCGGATGCTGTTGCCCCTCGTGATCCCAGACTAGTACATCACTTACGGTTCTTTGGGATACTGCCAAGTATAGGGATAATGATTCGCCGTCTTCTTGTTTCATTAATAGAGGAGCTGATGACATGTATTCTTTCAGTGATTGAAGTGCCCGTTCATGCTTCTCTTCCCATTCGAATCTTTTGTTCTTCCTCAGGATGTCGTAGAACTCTTTGCACCTTTCGGAGGATCTCGATATGAACCTGTTGAGTGCTGCTACCCTGCCGGTTAGTCTCTAGACATCTTTGGTGTTTGCTAGGGATTTCAGATTGATGATCACTTTGATTTGTTCTAGACTAGCTTCTATCCCTCTCTTGGTTACCATGTAGCCAAGGAACTTTCCTGCCCCCACTCTGAAGTGGCATTTGGAAGGATTTAACTTCATGTTGTATTGGTCCAGGATATCAAATGCTTCTCTAAGGTCCTTGAGATGATCCTCAACTCTCTTTGATTTTACCACCATGTCGTCTATGTAGACCTCCATGGTGTCCCCTAGTTTCTCTTTGAATATCATGTTCACCAGCCTTTGGTATGTAGCACATGCATTTTTCAAACCACAAGGCATAGCAATATAACAATAGATACCTGTAGGAGTCATGAACGCGGTGTCTTCCTGATCCGATGGTTCCATTCGGATCTGTTTGAATCCCGAAGAGGCATCCATAAAAGTCAGGATCTCGTGGCCAGCTGTAGCGTCCACCACTGAGTCTATGTGTGGTAATGGGAAGAGATCTTTAGGACATGCCTTGTTGAGGTTCGTGTAGTCTACACAAACTCTCCACTTCCTGTTTTTCTTCTTGACCACCACCACATTGGCTAGCCATTTTGGGAATTTTACTTCCCTTATTATTCCAGATCGAGAAGCCTTTCCACCTCTTCTTGGATGATCATGTTTCTTTCAGGAGCAAACTTCCTTCGCTTTTGATGTATTGGCCTGAAACTTTTGTCAATTCCAAGTCTATGGCTTATGATATTTTTGGATATACCTGTCATGTCTTCGTGCTTCCATGCGAAGGTTGCTTTTCTGCCCTTCAGGAAGTTCATGATATCTTTTTCAATATCTTTAGGCATATTGCTCCCTACAAGGATCTTTACATCTGGATTTTCAGCATCCAGGGATATCTCTTTAACATCCTGTTCTTTAGCTTCTAGAACATCCCTAGCCTACTTCGTTAATTGCTATGCTTGCCTGGATTTGACAGAGGCTTTCATCAAAGAAGTGTAACAATCCTTAGCCTCTTGTTGATCACTGTTAGTCTTCACTACTCCCTAAGGGGTTGGCAATTTGACACACTGATGGTATGTTGAGGGCACCGCCTTCATATCATGTATCCATGGCCTTCCTAAAATGATATTATAGCAAGACAAAGAATCTATTACACAAAATTTTTGAATAGATTTTACCCCTTCAATGTATATCGGTAGTTTTATCTCTCCGACTGTGCTTTTGACTTCTCCGCTGAATCCTACCAGCACTGAGGATTTTGAAATAATTTCAGAATCCGGGATCCTCATTCTCTTCAGGACTTCATGCTGAATTATGTTCACCGAGCTCCCTCCGTCAATCAGTATCCTCCGGATGAAGAGTGATTACTAGACCATCGTGATGAGGATCCTGTATGTCGTTCCTGTCGTCTTCATCGAAAGAGATCATCTTTTCTTCAGTTAAGATGGAGGTTCTGATAGGCCTGTCCCCTTTTTCTGTCTTCTCTTCCTTGGCATTCCTTTTTTCTGTAGAGTAAGAAGTGCCACAAATATCAGATCCACCAGATATAGAACCTATAACCTTGGCATCCGGCGGGGGGGGGGGGGGACTTTTCTTTTTGCGGGATCCTGTCGTGATCCTTAGTCTTGTTCTTTCCTTTGCCTAGAAACTCTTTGAGATTCCCTTTGCTTAAGAGATAGCTTATCTCTTTCCACAAAGCAATGCAATCTTCCGTCACGTGACCAAAGTCCTCATGGAAAGCACACCACTTGGACTTGTCCTTCCAACTTGTACCCTTCTCAAATTTGCGAGGCCACCTGGCTTTTTCTCCTAGATCCTGCTTAGCAAATAGGAAACCAGTTGTATCAAGAGAAAAATAGTATTAAGACAACTTAGGATATTCTTCCTCGTCCTCGTCATCTTCTACATCGTTGACCCTGTGATTGTCAAGCTTAGAATACAGCTTGGATCTGTATGACTTGAAAGGTGAGGATTTGGCTTTCCGGTTTGGTTGAGTGTAGCTGTTCGGAGCATCTACCCTTTGTTAGATCTTCTTATCATCCTCCAGCCTAATGAACCTTAGTGCCCGGTTCCTGACTTCATCTAGATTCATACAAGGATTCATGACAAGGTCTTCATAGAATTGAGAATCCTTCCTTAGTCCCATCTTGAATGCTTGGACAACAGTGGCGACGTCAAGTCTCGAGATAGCCAGGGATTCTCGACCAAATTTGCTGACATAGTCTCGGAGGGATTCTCCTGGATTCTGAATTATCCTGTATAAGTTACTAGTTAACCTTTCGATGCAAGAGAATTGATTGTTAAACATGTTAATTAAATGAGAAAATGAAGTAATGGAATGTGGAGGAACATTAAGTAGCCATTTCAAGGCTGATCCTTTTAAGGTAGAGCCGAAGCCCTTGCACAGACAAGCTTCCTTTAGGTCCAAAGGGATGGGGTTGATCTTCATCCTTTCTCTGTATTGTGTCACATGTTCCTCAGGATCTGTAGTTCCGTCATATAGTTTCATGTTGGGAGTCTGGAAGCGCTTGGGGATCTCAGCATCACAAATTGGTGGAGCAAATCTGGAGATCCTGTGACTGGTAGAAGACATCTTCGGTATCGTTTGGACCACGCCTGGTACACTGGAGATCATATCTCTTAATTTCTTCAATTCCTTGGCCATGGACGGAGTGATCCCTGTATCCTGCACAAATTCGTTAGTATTGGAAAATTGATTGAAAGTGTTACCGTTCTCAGGATTTTGGGATGATGATTCCGGAGTAACTCTAATATCCTGATTTGTTGTGACTTTAACAGCCGGAGTTGGGCCAGCTGTAGTGATTCCAGAATGCATGGGAAGAAAATCTCCCCTATGGACTCCTGGGGATCCCGAATAATTAAAATCCAAGATCCTTGACTTCAACAGGGTCGTCACTTTCGCTGGTTTCTTGGATTCTTAGTTTTCTTCTGTTGTTCCATCTGTTGCTTCACTTCTGCGAACAAATTGAGGATATCATCGTTTGAAACTAGCACAGGTCCTCCAACAAGTGTCCCGGATCCCGAAAAACCCGCTGAAACAGTCTTCTTCGATTGACTATCATTTTTCTTTTAGAATGACGGAGGGGGAGGAATAGGGTTGTTAAACCCAGAGCTTGAAGATGGAGCAGAGACAGAAACATTTTTGGATTGGGACGACATTTTTGAAATCAGTTTGGAAAGATAGTGATTGAACCCAAACTTTTGTAAAGATTTGAGGATAAAAAGCACCACTTGCCCCACGGTGGGCACCAAATTGTTCTGGATAAAAATTATTTAGACTAATTTTGTAACCAAACTTAGAAAATAAGGTAGTGTGCTTGATAAAAATATGAAGTAGCGAACGTAAATACAATGCTTGACACGATTATGTACGAGGAAAGCCCTTAATCCTTGGGGATTGCCGGCATAAAACCTCGGGAAGTGACTGAAAGTCACTTGCCTCCTAGTATTGTATAAATCGATGAAACTGATTACAAGTGTGAGCAGATATGATCGAGAACTAAGTGTTACAGAGCTGATTGCGAGTGTATTGTATAGCTAAGTGTGTTGTTGTCTCTTCTAATCGATCAAACTACTGTTTAAATATAAAAAATAGTCCTAACTAACCTTCTGAGGATCCCGGAGCCTTACTCGGTCTTCAAATGTGACCGTTATTGAGCTTCCTACGCAAGTCTTACATGTTCATCTCAACTTCTAGATCGATTCTTTAGGCATTAAACTGACTTCACATGTTTTACATGCGTATATAAAAGAAATAAAGGACATATAGCCGTTAGAAGTATTAATATTCAGGATACCGAACTTACCAGGATCTGGGATTCCAGATCTCGCTACATTCAGGATCCCGGATTCTGGATCATAAAATTGACCCCTAACACACCTGATCATCTATAGGTATTTTGTGAATCTATTTGTTACTAGATATCATTTATGACAGATCTTACTCATTTTGGACCTATAGGGTACGTCGTTCAGTTCCGTTCTTCCTTACTTTTGTAACTCACATACGCCGGGTAGGCCTCGCATCCACGCCTCATAAAACTTTCCGCCTTGATTATCGAAATGACGTTCGGCATCGGGACGTCTCTATCACCATAAATCGTGACTGCGCTACCATCAGGATGTTGGACATTTCTATCCTAGTAACGGCATTCGACAACACTGCCATCGAGATAAGATCCAAAGAGTTACACCACGAACAACAATATATATTAAAGGACGTTTAAGTGTTGAACAACCTTACACGAAGCTAAACTGAAAAGGCGAATAATTATTTATGAAATAATCATCTATGATTATTTGGAATAATGGACGGCAAGGAGAGATCGTAATTGGAAAATACGAACGGATAAAATTAACTGTTCAACTGATTTGGAATTATGTGATAATTAATGATATATATTGGATATATTCATATAATTAATTATAAAAGTGAATAGACTAGTTAGTAACTTAAAACTCTAGCTTGGGGAATATGTTACTAGTCCCTTACAAATACAAACGAGTAGGCAAGGATTAGTGAGGACCATACACTAGAATTCTTAGAGAGTTAAAACCCTAATTCTCCTCATTCTCACTCTCTGAAGCCGCCATCACCTAAACCGGGTGCCCACCCCGTCGTCACGCGCCAGCATCACTGGCCGGACCTCCGCCGTCGCCCCTTATGTGTGCCGCTGCAGTCTCAACCGCTCCTCTCCGTCGTCGTCCAAACCGGTGACTGTTACCATCACCGTCGGCTTCTTTCCCCTACTGGCCTTGCGCCGTTTTATGTGTCAATACGAACCGAGTTTGTATTGGTGTACGGGAGCATTAGAGATAAACCATATAGAGATCCGGGTTATACGGGTGGATTAGAAGTCTCGGGTTTATTTCGTGGAGCCGGAACTAGTGACCGAATTGTTGTCACGTGGTGTCTCATATTAGGTTACCGTCTCCTACTCGCGAAAGGTTAAACCCTAAACACCCTACGGTAGTTTTTATTGATTATTTGTTTGCATTTGGATTCGTGATGGGCGATCTAGGGTTTGGCCTAGATCGGTCTCGTGCTTGTTTTTCCGCTGCACGTTTTAAAACCCTAGCACGAATCTCAACAGTTGTATCAGAGCCACTTATGCGAAAAAATATTTCAATATTTTTTTTAATTGCAATCGGATTTTATTTTGTCAAAATTTTTTATTTGACAAAAGATTGCATCCTTTGTTTCTTGTTATTGTGTTGTTTGGTGAATCGAGCCCTAGACCCGTGGTTGTTTGAATGTTTGGTTTATTCTGTTTATTTATTTCGTCTTGTATTTTTCGACTGTTTTGGAAGCATTGTTGTAATAGATTAGACTTTTTCAATTTATTTTTATTTTTATTGTAATGTAATTTTAAATTGTAACCGAAACGCGAAAGACAAAGAAACCTAGACAACCGGTGGACAAGATGGAGATCTTGAAGCAAGTGGGAGAAATCAAGCCCATGAAGATTGGTTGATTGTTTTTGTCCCATTTGACCCGTTCGGTTAATCCCATTGGCTCGGGAAAAACCGAACACTTTTAGTGGCTTGATTAACTCTACTGTTTGGTTGTGTTTGTTTGTATGTTTATATATTTAGGTTAAACGGTTTTCCTAATGACAACCAAATAAGTTTTTAGAACGGTTTTGAAAATGATTCAACACAATTGAAACAACGAAATTTTAAAATAGAGATTTTAGTTATTTCGTGAAAGTTTATTTAAAATAAAGAGTTATTTTAACGAGTAAAATCCGGAGTTTTATATATAAATTAAATAGAGAATTAATTTTTGAAACTCGAATTAATTAATAAAAGAGTTTATTAATAGTTAATAAATTTTGATTCGCGATTATATCGAATCACTTAAAATTAATATAGGATATTAAAATTAAGCGTCTCGAGAGATAAAAGGAATTTTATCGACATCACGAACCAAAACGTAAAATTAAGAATTTTGCAAATCAGGATGACAATCTTGCATGTGGATTGTTGTCATAGTTTGTTTTTGACCCATAACCGGTAAAACACTAATTAAATCCCTTATCAAATCGATAGGTCTGTGCCACCCTATTGTTAGGACACTTGTACCAATACTCAAATTCCGATGTTAGTGATTACCTACATCTGGGCCTACGGGTATTAGAACATTGTGGTATCACGATTCCTGATATACTTGGGCCGATTACTACGCGTCGCATTAGGACGACTATCACTAAACCTGATAAATATTGCTTACCAATTATTAGGAAGAGTGTGCATACATGGGGTTAAACGTACCAACCTAGATAATCATTATCTAAGCGTCCCCATAAAGTCTGAGAATTGTATCGGATATAATTGGTAACCGTTACCTACCTACATAGCCATGTCTCATGGAGAGTGCATTCCCCATTCATGAGGTATGGTGAAACGTGGATATCAATTCTTGAGTAAATAATGCTATTATTTTAAAGGGTCATTATTTATTAAGATTTGAAACGTCAAAAACACTAAATTATTTATTCTTCTTATAGATGTCTCAAACTAAAATCGATAGTGTGCTAGAGCCTATTACTGATATTCTGAAAGTTAAAATTGATGGAACGAACTTCTTAGATTCGTAGTACAACATGAAGAAATTCCTCAAGACCAAAAAGAAGTTACACGTTCTGAAATTCCCATTACCTAAGCAGCCATCTGGGCATGCCAGCGAATTTGTCCAAAAAGCTTGGAACAAATTTAGGGATGATGCGAGAGTCGTATCAGACCTAATGATGGTATCTATCTACCTAGGGATTAGATCAATGCTACTGCATTGGTCTGCTTATGACATGATCAAAGACTTGAAGGAAAGGTTCCATCAAGAATACGACAAGAATCCTTGTGCTTCCTTGGAGGAAGACATTGAGAGAATCACAATGAAGGATCCAAGGTGTGCTATGATCTTGAAGTAAAAGAAAAGACCGTCAAGACCAGGGACACATGCAAAGCTATTGGTGACACCAAAAAACATATCTCTAAACCAAAATTTCATGTTAGAGAGATGCTCGAGGCAGCTGAAGCTAGAGAATGTTTAAGGCATTCATTTCGTGTATCCCGGCAACGGTTCCCTATTTCTTTCTCATTTAAAAGTTAGACTTTTAAGGCATGCAAACTTGTTTTTGCATAGATGAAAGAAAAGGAGGGAAGCGAGAATAAAAAAAGATGGATGAAACTTAAAGATCACTTTACAGTGAAGGTTCATAGGATTCAAGTTTCAAGATACATCATTGGATGATATTATAATTATTTTGTTTAGAACATCGTTTTATTTTCTTTTTAGTATTGCATGAACAAATGATTTTATTTATAAAATTTGGACTTATTATTATAAGTTATTCATGTAATAGAAAGTTGCCTCATTTGAATTGGGAATTCAAAACATCTAAAGACATGAGCCATGAAACATATGATATATGTTACTCAAGTCAAAAAGATAAATATTAGATCGGATCTAATGGGTACCAAGAATGAGTTTAAAACAAATCACTTGATTAGGACTTATGAAAACCGTTATATGAGATATAATGTTTCATACTTAAGTTAATCAATTGAGATGATTGAAAGCGTTTCATCATCGAATCTTGAAATAATCTTATGAGATAAGATCTAAAGAACGATAATAGTTATCATTCCTCTACGACTCGGTGATTGAATTGTGATCTTCTAGATCATGTCTAAACACTAAGTTATAAGAGAAAGTGAAACACCCTACTTATTCCTTATTTTATCAGAGTTTTATAATGCGGAAAATGGTCTCAGTTTAACAAAACTTTGCCATTAAATGGCAAATTTATATTTTATTATAATATTGTCTTTACATAAGATGTTACATTTACATCATACTACATAGGGTTTCTTCAAATCTGACAGCTCCGTCCTCAGGAAGCTCTATTCCATGTGCTTCTCTCCTACAGTGATTGGAAAACGTTTTTGAATTAGCTTACGCTAAGTAAGTACACTGCATTGTTCATTTTATTATGAATCTTTTAGGTTCTTAATATCTTTCAAGTTTCCCGGGCTCTCGACGCCCCCGTGACCATCTCCGAATGTACCTCTGGTTAAGTCATTCGTATGTTTTGTGAGTGTTCTAACCCCCTCATGACCATCTTCGGACGTACCTCCGATCAAAGTATTCATTTCATTCATGGGTGTGCTAACCCCATCATGACCATCTTCGGACGTACCTCCGGTCATAGTATGGGCAAGGTCCTTATACTCGTCAGTATAGACCCCTTGCATTTGACATGAAGACTAATTGCTACGAAGGCTTATTCATTTCTTAGCCCCGTAGGCTTTGATCTTTTGTTTTCTTCTTCTTTATTTTATTAAGATCCACCTTATAGGCCGGGTATCTCTTTTCATTTGGGACCTTGAGTATCTTAGACTCACAGCCTCCCAATGTATCAAACATTTATTTTCATTTCACATATGTATGCTTGATTTATTCCCCCAATCAGTCCTCACCTTAAAACTTCGTAACGGTTTCTCCATGATGCACTAAAGAGGTTTATATATAGGAAGTACCGGTGGCGTATCCACCACCCCTTTAATACTTTGTGAGTACTCCATTATTCCATTTTAGGGCTTAGACTCGTTCCATCATACTCATTCATATTGGCATGTATCATCATGCATTCACGTATTCATGTTCATCATGCATTCACATATTCATGCATTTACACTTATCACATCTTGTAAACTAGGGTGATTATTCTCCTAGAGTAGTACCTCCAACAGGGATGTTCCTAGGAACGAATGACGGGTCCAGTAGGGATTTATACACCACTTTTTCCTAAGACAGAACATTCCATTTGCCTGGTAACTACATACTGGTTAGATGATTACCTATTCTTTATGAAATCATAGTATTGTTATCATTTTCTTTTAGTCTATACCCCTAAACGTTCATAATGGTTTCACCATGAAGCATTAAAGAGATTTATATATAGGAAGTACCAGTGGCGTATCCACTACCCCTTTAATACACCGTGACTACTCCATTATTCCCGTTTAGTGTTTAGACTAATCCTTTATTACCTTTCTTTATTTTCCCCATACCTTAGTTCCACACAAATAGTACATAGCACATAACCATATAATTCACATAATCATTATTCAGGGTACGGGTCCAGTGTACTTACATTATCCTCGGGTAGTTTCCTAAGTTCGTTTCTTGTTTAAAACGTCTCTCCGTTCCTCGCTCGTAACTTCAACGTTCATCCTCACTTTCCCAAGTCATTTCTGACCCGTTCCTGTGCCTCCATTACACTAACACTTGTTTGATCATTTTGTGACGTAACTGCATTTCTTTTGTGTCTAGAATTTTGACAGGTTCGTCGACATAAGTTAGCTTGTCATCAACCTCTATCTCTTCACTAGGTACATGTGTAGTCTCCTCAGCCAGACATTTTCTTAAATAAGATACATGAAAAGTTTGTGTATCTTATTCAACTCTTCAGTTAGTTCTAGCTGATAAGCCACCTTTCCAACTCTTTAAATGATCCTAAAAGGAATAATGAATCATGGACTTAGCTTTCCACATTTCTTGAATCGAATCAGACCTTTCCAAGTAGATACTTTTAATAGGACGTAATCTCCTTCTTGGAATTCTATTGGTGTACGTCTCTTATGTGCGTATGACTTCTGTCTATCCTGTGCAACTTTCAAATGTGTCTTGATTAGGTTGAGCTTTTCTAATGTTGTTTGAACGATTTCTTTTCTTCCTAGTTCCTTCTGACCAACCTCTCCCCAACATAACGGAGTTCTACATCTTCTGCCATATAGCATCTCGTATGGTGGCATACCAATACTGGAATATTAGGTGTTGTTATATGAGAATTCAACTACCACCAAGTTGGTTTAAGACATCGAACTTAAATGGTTAATTATTATTATTATTATTAAAAAGGTGATTAGACTTTGCTCACCGGGAGGTGGTGTAACAATGGGACCATGTATAAAGACGTATCGTTCCCAACATGAGTTTACCGATTCTTGGTCACGTAATAAGTTCGTATAAAGATGTACGACCTTACTAGTGTTGACCAAGCATTGGCTTATCAATCTCTACTTGTATAAAGACGTGCAAGTATTAAAAGAAGTTGGATTAAAAAGGTTTTACGGTCTTACACTTTGAAATCAAGAACACTCACAAGTGTAAAGATAGATTTAGATAATAATAAAAAGCCCACCTAGAAGGTGGTTTTAAGAGAAAATAATTAAAGACGTAAACATACCACTATATTAATACGTCAAACATTAACATACACCAAACTTCTTCACCCTAGCAATACAAAGAGTTTAGCCATGAATGGCCATACTAACTAGTGTAACGCTGAGTTTCGTAGGCTCCCCTATTGCGGACAAAGAGTAGGAGCCTCTCTACACTCTACTACTACTCTAAAGCTGCTGGAAACGAACTATTCTCTCTATCTTTGGTTGTGGTAAGATGTGTGAAGGTGTGTGAAACCAAGAACCCAGGCCCTCTGTTTATAGGCCTCAAAATGAGCAATGCACGGCCGTGAACTGGTTTGCACGGACGTGCAAACACCTCGGGAATCAAACAGGATACAGAGGACAGTGTACTAGAGACTTGGGGAGCAAGGAGGGCAATGCACGACCGTGCAATGGGTTGCACGGCCGTGCAACCCCCTTGCTTCCCAGTTTCTTCTTTTAGCTGCTGGTTGATTTCTTGTTGGCCGATTTTGACTTCTTGGGGGTCAAAGCTCGGGAATGATCCTTCTAGAAGCTTGATTTCTTGGTGTTTTTTATTGGATTTAGCTCTGTTTATCTTTAAGACACCGAATAACCTGCAGTTACAAAATATGAACGTTTTAAGTATCAATTGCAAGGTTATTATTCATTTAGTACCATAATATGGGGATTATTATGCATGCGAAACATGTATAAATGATGGCACATCAGTCCGCTACCCGTGTCACACTCTCGTTGCCTGGGCCCGTTTGCGGCTGGCGGACCATTATCCGCCCTGGTGGCGGTCCGCCATAAGGCTGAGTCACCAAATGTGTCACTGCTACGTGTCATTCTCCCATTAATTCCTTAACTTGCATGTGGTGGACCGCTAAGGAGCTTGGTAGCGGTCCACTACCGACTCCTTTTTCAAAATTTTGCACCTTTAGTCCTTGAACTTTGGGGTATTTACACTTTAACCCTTGGACTTCTATTTATTTAAAAATTGGGGTGTTATAGAAAGAGATCAGCTATCCCAATTGACAAGTTTGAAAATGCAAACACTAGCTTAGAACCAAAAGGTTCATCCTAAACAAGTACACTACACCATATGGATATGGAGTAGGAAGAGTCCTACAAACAGTTAAGGATAGGAAGTAATGAACTCCTATACGAAAGAGTTTCGTATGTTTCCTTAAATGGTCATTAATGTTTTATGAATCTTAAGAATAAGATGTAATAAAACTATCCCTGACTAATAGATACCGATTCTTAGAGAAGAAGCAAAAGTTTCTTAAGTTCTGAATATTTGGAATATTCAAATGCACACATGAAAATATATACGGAAAGATGAGATCTTCCAAGATATCAATTCATGATGATTTAAACGTTAGATCCATATCTAAACAGGTGAGACTTGACCAGACTACGATATGAATGTGATTCGTAAAGGTAGAAATTGTTTCAGAAACAATATATGGATTATTCATACTATAAGCTTGATAAATTATCAACATTTGATAACAAAGGAATTTCATTCCGAGTTCTTGGCAAAGAAACATATTACAAGTGTTGATCAATTGAAGATACTAATCAAATAAACATGTATTATGAATACAAGAATGTTTGTGTAATGTAAGGCCCCTTTCTCGAGAGACCTCACTTGTTGGATTTACTCATAAACATAGTAATTAATCACTGGACTTTAATTAAAAACATTCAAACACAGTGGAAGCATTCATCATTCAATTACATTGATAGCGGAAGTTTTAACATTTAAACATAAAACATTGTCTTAACATAAATGTAATTAATAGGATGTCAGTCTTGTAGAGGGGTAGCCTTCATGCCTTCGCACGTCCTTTCTTCTTTTTACCTTAAGTGCATACTAAAAGTCAGCTAATGTTGGTGAGTTCTAGTTTAAGCATTTAGGTATAAACATTATTTCTTGTCATACTTACAATTATATAAATATATGTATATATATATATACATTTACCATTTCAATTCTTTCGCTTTCATTCATGTGTGAGTACGTATATTGATACATACATTCTTATATTCATTTGTACCTTCATTAGTCTTACATATAAGGGGGATCAGCCCGTCATTAATTACATGAGTCACAAAGACAAACTTCATGGTCTACCGTTGTAGTCCGCCATACTTACAACCATCTGGCAACTAGTGTTTGTCCGTCATATCTTTCAACCGTCCTACCGAAGTAGTCCGTCATTATCTTACAACCGTCCTACCAAAGTAGTCCGTCATTATCTTACAACTGTCCTACCGAAGTAGTCTCTCAAATCTTACAACCGTCCTACCGTCGTAGTCCGTCATATTTTTCCGACTGCCCTAAGGTATCCGTCTCCCACCCGAACTAATTATACAGCCATGCATCGATTGAGGGACTTACTCCACCGTTGTGGTTTTAGTTTAGTCTACCTTTCTAGAGTCTTAATTCTGGCTGGATAATAGTAGAGTGGTCGTCCGTCTACCAAAGTAGCCGTTATCATTGTTTCCGTCCATAACGTCTATTCATACATGGCAAGCAATATATACATGGATATAAAGCAAGATTTCATTCTTATACGTTATGGCATACTTTTCATACTTGGCAAGCAATATATACATGGATATAAAGCTAGATTTCATTCTTATATGTTATATCATCCTTTCATTTCATTACTTATAAACTTACTTTGTCATTATTGTATTCATAGTGTATTGTCATATAACACGTAAGGCTTCATATAGCATTTCATAGCTTTCATTCAATTCATGTATACACTTCAGCCCCAAAACATTTAAAATTGTTTGCACGTAACACACAGGGAGTACATAGAACTCACATGTATACTGGTATTCAACCTGAAAGTGATGTTTCAACTATTGCTAAAGCGTATACTGATCTGCACATAAGTCAAAGTACAAATCCTATTATTTCATGCAAGAGTCGGCTAAAGCATAGGAGTGTCGACAGGCACACATGGGAGCCAGCTAGGAGAGTCGCTAGCCACACTCGAGAGTCGGCTAGGAGAGTCCCTAGCCACACTCATAAGTGTCGCTTGAACTTGCGTTCAGGACTTCGTGTTCGAGAAAGGAGCTGATCCACAGCGTGTTCATCAGAGGGCCGACTCCTAGGAGCCGATTATCTAAGGGTTGATTCTCTCTTGTGGCCGATTCTCATCATCTTCTTCCTCGCCGAGCGTCGGCACACACAGGTGGCCGATACTCTGAGAGTCGGCTCAAGAACATCAAGCGTTTCCAGGTCGGATTTCGATCCAAAACCTTAACGTTTTTCGTTCAAATCGTTTATCTAGCTTCCATGAAGCTAGATCTGAGCTTAGATTCTCTTTTCATATGTGAAAACCCCATAAACCCTAAAACCCCATTTTTGAAGAAAAAATCAGATCTGAGATCGATCTTACCTCCAAAACTCGTGGTTCTTCGTGTAGAAACGATTAGGGATGATGGAGAAGCAAGATGGAATAGAAATAAGAGCTTGGGCGTTGTTGCTCAAGCTTTCTCTCTCTAGAACCTCAAGCTTTCTCTCTCTAGGGTTTCTGTGTAATTGATGGAATGAGGAAGATGAGCTGATTATATCCTTATATACTTAGGTCCATATCGGCCTATTGGGCTAAGCCCAAGCCCGCTCCCTTATTTCATATTCATCCCTTGATTAAATCCCGATCCCGTTATTTTTTAAGTATTTTTATTATTTCGGGATGTTACATGTAATAAAGAAGCTTCAAGGAAAGTATGAAAGTCTAAATATGTCTAAAACAACTGAATCTTTAGATTGATGAGATCAATTCAAAGTAAATTCAATGTGATAGACGCAAAGGCCAGTGGGAGCGAGTACCTTTACCAAGGATAACGTGTGGAGACACATTATCATGAGGTGTGTATAGAGATACATAAAATACCAAAATGTCAAGATAGGTATTTTATAATGAAAGAATGTAATAATATTATCTTCACAATCTACTTAAGATAAGTATCTTAAGTAGTGAATTTCAAATGTTTCGAGATTGTAACCATATATGGGATATATGATGACAAGATTCTAGCGTAAGAATCTTCACAATCTATTGGCATTAGTAAGATTATCCTAAAGCTTTGTGGGACAAGGTAATAAAAACAAATTACTAATATTATCTCTAGTCCAATATTATATTAGGACAAGATGAAAATGAAAGAGTTCATTTGGATTCATCTAAGAGATAACTAGTTACGTCGAGACTTTCATGTGATGAAAGAATTTGAAATCAAATATATCAGAATAATAGGAAATGCTTGAGAAGCATAAATTGATGAACATCATAAAGGGTTATGATAAAGTGCTTTGGATAAACAAAGAAGAGTTCTTGGGCTAAGGATAAGACCATAAAGGTTATGATGTCCTATCAGTCAAAGACACATATATAAAGGGTGAAGTTATGAACACCCAAAAGGTAATCAATGAGAATGATTAATGCACCCTAAGACTATCGAAGTTACAACAGAAAAGTTCCAAGGTAACTTCGATGCAACATGAGATGTTGTGGTCTGGAAACATTAGAAGGCGGTATTCTGAAAGAGTTCAAATAGCTTCTAAGAATTGGAAAAAGTTCCAAAGGGTTTTCCTTATAAGTTTCATTAACGGGATCATGAAACATGGAGACAATTTAAATAATAAAGATTGGATCCTAGTTTGACATGCCCTTTGAACCAAATCAGAGGCTTAAGAGCTAAGACGCATTCTTGACCTGGATAGTCAAACAAGAAAGTAGGACCATTAGTATTTGGATTTTCTGCTTGAATGGTTACAGTCACATTAGAATGACTTGGATATTAACGGTTAATATCAAAGATCATCATGTCACTAAGTTCGAGCTTTTAGTACGTTTTGGATCCATGAATAAAAGATTATTCTAAATTTTCGTAGTCGATTGATTTTATGGGAATAAAATCAAATCAAGACTATTGTGAATCAGTTGGTTGGTTCATTTGGAATTAAAGTCCAAGGAGATGGAGTCCAAATTCATAGATATTCATTAGAGAATGAATATTGGAAGTAACTCGCTTCAAACTACTTAATGGATCGCAATCATAAGTAGATTTGAAAATGATATTGTCACTGTATCCTCAGACCTGAGATACGTACTATAACTTGATTCTACAACGAATTGCTCTGTGACATAGTCTAACAATGTTCTTTTATCAGGCAGTAATAAGGATTATCGTTGGGAGTATATCTGAAGTTTACTCATAGTTGTATGTAGTCAATATGGAATTCTGTTCCCTTACACTAGTTAGTGGGAGACATCTCTGACACCCTCGTTGAATCAAATTGGTATATGTGCATGGCCATGCCTAAACTGAGAGTTTGATAGACCATTTTGATTCTAGATCAAAAAGGAGAATGATCTAACACTATATCAGAATGATGATGTGATCCATGTCTCATGTTCGATAAATATCCATTACAAAAAGGATAATTGACAAATTATCATAACTATTATGAATGGTCAAGTAAGGGTACTTAGACTACTTGGGAATAAGAGACAGTTTCATAAAACGTCGTATCTTAACGGGGGCAGTGAGATGTAGCCAGACGTCCACCACTGTCTGTGTTGACAATGATCGAGACTCGTGTAAGTGGGAGATTGTTGGACATATCTTCCCCAGTAACGACATTCGACAACACTGCCATCGAGATAAGATCCAAAGAGTTACACCACAAACAAAAATATATATTAAAGGACGTTTAAGTGTTGAACGGCCTTACACGAAGCTAAACCGAAAAGGCGAATGATTATTTATGAAATAATCATAGATGATTATTTGGAATAATCAACGACAAGGAGAGATCGTAATTGGGAATTACGAACGACTAAAATTAAATGTTCACGTGATTTGGAATTACGTGATAGTTAAGTTATTATATATATATATAGGGAGTGGTTCAAATACTAACCAACTTTTTATGCGATAACCGTGCTAACCACTATCAAACAATCACATAATTTATATATTATTTTTCTTTTAATTCTTAAAAGAGTATTTAAGTATCGTGAACATATATCTTGAACATAAATATGAAAATGATGAGTCTTACATATACGTACCAAATAATGTTACATATACGTTGTTTTGACAAAAAATTACACAAGATAATCAAGTGATCAAATTAGTAATGTGAGGTAGTGTGCTTGTTAAAGATATAAACTTGTGAATAATAAAGCAAAGCTTGACACTGTTGTTTACGAGTAAAGCCCTTGATCTTTAAGGATCGCCGGCATAAAACCTCGGGAGGTGACAATCGACACCTGCCTCCTTTCTTGAATAAATGGTAAAAAGATTACAAGTGAGCAGTAGATGATCGAACTATGTGTGTTACAAAGCTGATTGCTAGTGTATTTTGTCGCTAAGTGTGTTGTGGTGTTAATTGATGTGATTCCTAATTGACCAAGCTGCTCATTATATACAGATAATAGCTTAACTAACTATCCGAGAATCCCGGAATCGACTAAGTCCTCTAATACGACCGTTGGAGGCTATTCCAAGCGTCTTCTACACGTTCTCCTTGACCTCTAGACCGATTCTTCAGGGTTGAGCTCCACTTCGCAAGTTTTACCTGCGTATTAATCAAGATAGAAGAAAGATATAATGGTTAAATAATAAGGATACCAAAACCTGTCAGGATACCGAAATATGCTGAAGATCGAGGATCCTTAGCTGTAAAATGACCCCTAACAATTCTCCCTAAATTTTAATAACTGTAATTAACATCGACATCTGTAAAATTTCAAAATTCAAACGGTAAATGATGATAGGGTTGCGATAGGACTTTTCTGAATACCAATGCGATTTAACCGTTGCCTCTGCAGGATAAATTCATGATTATCCCTTTCTCTCTCATTCCGATCTTCTTCAGGCTAAACAGGTAAAGCTTTCGCTTTGATCTTTGATTCCTTCTTCATTTCTAATCTTTCGTGATAATGGGCAAGAAAATGACCAGATCAGCTTCGTCTATCGTTGTCGAAAGGATATAAGATTTCATTGATCAGGGAATCATTAACCCTTCCAATCAGGAATTCTGCTCCTTTACTGATCAGGATATTAAACTTTTGAAATCAACTAGTGTTTTTCGCAAAAAAGCTATTTTTAGGTCTTTTGATTCTAGGATGAAAGCCGATATGATTTTCGAAACTTGGATTTGCTTTCTTGTTTATCCTTTCACTCTGGGTCTTTCGTATCCTTTCCCTTCGCTTATCACCGATTTCTTTAAACTCACCGGTTTGTGTTATTCCCAAATCATGCCCATGGTCTGGAGGATTCTGATCACTTTGGAGAGGTTGAATCACACACATTCTCTAACTATTGGCGTCCCTAAGCTAGCTCATGTCTACAACCTAAGAACCCACGGGTCTTCTCATTTTGTTCTTCAGCTGAAATCTGGGCGAACTCATCTAATCCCAAAAGCCACTCAAAACGATTCCGATTGGAAGGGAAAGTTTTTTTCGTGAGGAGAGACTCGATTTCTGGTGGTGATCTTTTGCCACTCCAATGGGTTGAAAAGGGTAGGAAGTAGTTAGGATCCCTGCAATTTTTAATATTTCTAACATGTTTCTGATAATTTTGTTTTTCCTTTATGCAGCTCCCAAAGTTGCTAAACTAGTTCATACAAGAAGTGACACGGAAAAGAGAATTGAAGCCTTGTTAGAAATACCTGTTACGAAGAGGTCTTTTCATGCTGAATCCACCATTAGTGAAGCGAGCTTCGACACCCAGCATTCTGAATCCAAGATGTCTTCAGGTATATAACAATTTGTTAGGTCTAGTTTGAGAATGATACTAATCAATTAATGCGATCACGAGATGTTTAGGTTCGCGTATGAAAATGGGTCTGAGAGTCGCTAGCGACACTCTGAGAGTCGCTAGCGACACTCTGAGAGTCGCTTGGCAGGTTTCAGCCGACTCTCTGAGAGTCATTAGGTTATCTTCAGCCGACTCTCTGAGAGTCGCTAGGCTGGCTTCAGCCAACTCTCTGAGAGTCGCTAGGTCGGTTACTGAAGAGACTGGACCAAAGAGAGAATCGACTCAAAGAGTCGGCTGAACCAAAGAGAGAATCGGCTCGAGAGAGTCGACTGATCAAAAATGAGAATCGGCACCTCCCCTTGGAATTACAAGAAAAACTCACACAGAGAGTCGAACTGAGAGAGTCGGCCCTTACTTAAGATAGTCGGCTGAGAGAGTCGGCTAGACAAAAGTGACTATGAACTTAAGTTCAAGTGAGTTATAAACTTGTGTTTACTAGAGAATCGGCAGCACAAATAGAGAGTCGGCCCGGACAGTCGGCCAGATCAAGCAATAGTCGACTGATCAAACAGAGATTCGGCCCGGACAGTCTGCCATAACAAGCAATAGTCGGCTCAAGCAAGAGAGTAGGCTCTGGACAATCGACTAAAAAAAAACCCATCCCCTTTTTCTCAAAACTCACAAAATCGAACCAAAATTGCTTAGATCTAAAGCCAAAATGCAAACCAGATCTATCAAGCTTCTCAAAAGCAGGTTTCTGAATGAATTTCAACACCAATTTTTGAAATTGATACAAGTCTAATTTAGAAATGAAGAAATTTAGAACTATTCAAAAACCCCAAGTTTTTCACTAAAATTAAGAGCACAGAAGGCTCTGATACCAAATTGTAGGTCCTAACAATAGGGTCCCTGTGCCAGAATGATTCTAGTCAGGAAATAATCAACAAATCAACTATAGAGAAGTTTATTGTTAAATAAAATAGCAAACACAAGACGAAGAGCAACACAAACAATAACATAAACCACTGATTCTATTAGATCCACTGTGAAACGATTACAGATAAGCACCTGGATTACAAAGAACACAACTACAACCTCCTATCGGCTCACAAGTTGACTATAGTAACGAAAAGTGAATCAAGAGCTAAATAATTAGGTTTTTGAGTTGCTATTTATAGAAAACATAGCAAGAGTCGGCGTGAAGATTGCCGACTGTCGACAGTCGGCCGACAACCGACATAGCGACTCTTCAAGAGTCGGTAGCGACTAGTGACCCAAAAACCAAATTTACAAAACCTACAATTAAGCCCCTATAGTTATCAAGAATGCATTGGTTATTCAGGTTCCAACACAATTCATATTTGTACTATTGCATACTAGGATCCTGATTGGCTGTAATCTTCTACAGGGATCCCGAAGTCGAGTTCCCAGTTTGCCTTGTCTGATCTCGATAGCCTTCTGTCTGGATCCGTCATTATCAAGAAAGAGGGTTCTACACCTGCAACTACCAAGTCTCGTATTCCACTACTTCGGTCAAAAGCTTCAGGGAGCAAGAAGAGGAAGACGACGGATGTGGTGGATCTGGAGATCTTTGAGGGTATGGATTCCACTGAGACTGCCAAGAAGCTGCAATCCTTGTTGAACATGGTAAGTAATTTTCGGTATCCCTATTTTTTTGCTAGGATCCCTAATGTGTTTGAATCTTGCAGGGTCTTGAGAAGCTGAATGTTAATTTGACTACAGCGGAGAAGAATGCTGAAGAAGCCTTGGAGAAGGTTGAAGACTTGAAGAAAATCTCTGCCACTAAGTCCAAGTACTTGGAGAAAGAGATCCAGACTCTAAAGGATAAGCTGCAAGAGAATTCAGACCACTATGAGCAGAAGATGCAGGAAACCGTGGAGGATGCCAAGAAGTCTGCTGCCATGGCTATTCTTCAATCCAGGATCCAGATGGTTGAGCAAGCGGCTGTCGAAGGGTTTGACCGTGCAGCCTGGGATCTTCAGGGATGGCGTTCTTCTCTTGCTAAATTTGGTGGTGAAGGGGTGGAGACTAGCAAGGTGGCTGAGGAGGTTGGAGCTGGTGATCCTGGGAAGCAGGTTGACCAGGGCTATGAGGGTAATGATGCCTTGGCCTAAGCCCTCGAAATTGTGGTTCTTCGATTGTTCTTGTTGGTTACCTGCCTTAAAACAATTTCCTTTTATGTATGTGGTTGATGAACAATTTACTTTTTCATGTTCTTGGGATACCGGTTTTGGGATAGACAATTTGACAACTTGTGAATCCGGGTGGATGGGACTAGGTTTTGGATGAAGCCCGGATCACTTTCCCTTCCTCCACTTGGTTGAGAACTAAGTCAGGTAGATATACATACCATATTATATCATGGAGTCTGAAATATAACAACTGTTAGTTGTCCCCTGTGTATAGTCATCAAACACGTTGTAGACTCAGTAATTGTACTTTAGGATTTTTATAAGTCTTCAATCTATGTAAGGATCATGAGTCAGCATATTGATGCTAAGTTCTTGGGTTAACACATAAGTGTTAAATACCCGTGAAAAGTTAAAATCATGGGCCAAGCTAGTAACGTGGGCTAAGCCAGATAACGTGGGCCAAGCCAGATAACGTGGGCCAAGCCAGTAACGTGGGCCAAGCCAGATAACGTGGGCATGTAAGATCCAACATATAGCCAACGGTGATGAAATTATCAGCCACTGTTACATGGATTGGTCGCACCACCTCGAACTATACTTGGATATCGTGCGCTCCTGGCGGGGTGTAGAAACCCACTCTACTTAGAAAGGCGAAAGCCGTTTAAACCTTTGAGGTATTCGGAATACCTTAAGTTAGGAGAGATGGCCAATCTCTATCTTGTGTCAGGATCCTTGGGGATCCTTCCTACAAAACATGAAACCATGGTGAAGGTGGGTGTTAGACTGGCTCTCTGACGCTCAAGTCAGTACTTTGATAAAGAATAACAAATCTAAAAATAATTATGGAAAGAAGACGTACCATTTTTAGTTAGAATATAAGTTCTAACTTACATAAAGTAGGTTTTGAGATGAATGGCGTTCCAGGATCTTGACAAGATTTCACCTTCCCTAGTAGCCAACCAATATGCACCATTGTCTGCTTCTGAGTCAATCAAGTATGGCCCTTTCCATTTTGGTGCAAGCTTTTCGTCACTAGGATTGGTAGTATTTTGGAATGCCTTCCTCAGTACTAAGTCACCTACTTGGAATCTTCAGATCCTTATGTTTATGTTGTATGATTTTGTTATCCTCTGCTGATAAGCTGCAATACGGACTTTGGCAAGATCCCTGAGCTCATCCACAGTGTCGAGATCCTTAGCAAGAGCTTCGTTTTTGGTCTCTGGAGATTGAAGATTGGTTCTGGCGGTAGGGATAACTATCTCTATAGGGATCATGGCTTCAGTTCCAAACATCAAGGAGAATGGAGTTTGCCCTATTGCATTCTTTGTGGTTGTCCTATCTGCCCAAAGTGTAAATGGTAGCTCTTTCCTTTCTTTGCTACTAATCTTTTCTTGAGTTTGTTTATGATGATCTTGTTGTTGGATTCCGCTTGTCCATTGTCTTGAGGATGTATCGGGGTGGAGGTTATCATTTTGATCCCCCAACTGGCACAAAAAATAGCCGTTCTTTTGCCGATAAACTGAGACCCATTGTCACATACTATCTCTGTCGGGATCCCAAATCCTGTAAGGATATTGCGCTTGATGAAGGATATGGCCTCTTTTTCTCTTACTTGGACAAACGCCTCAGCTTCAATCCATTTGGAGAAGTAGTCTGTCATCGCTAGCATAAATACTTCTCCTCCAGGTGCCTTGGGAAGCTTGCCGACTATATCCATCCCCCATTTCATGAACGGCCATGGGGAAATAATTGGATATGATGGTTCTGCCAGTTGGTGAAGTATGTTGTTATGTCTTTGGCAGGCATCACATTTTTGGGAGTAAGTCAGAACATCTTTCCTCATGGTAGGCCAGTAGTAACCTGTCCTTAGGATCTTCGAGAATAATGCTCTGCCCCCAGTGTGATTTCCGCAGTCACCTTCATGTATGTCTTTCAAGACTTCTTTACCTTAGGATCCTCCAAGCATCTTAAGTATGGACCTACAATAGATTTTCTATACAAAGTATAGTGCAATATTATAAAATGAGACACCCTCATGCAAAAAGCCATGTGATTCTTTCATCACTTGGGATCTCTCCATTCTGTAATAGTTTTTAGTAGGTGAAATCCAGGATCCTTGACTGGGTTTAATATCCCGAATATCTGCTTCTTCTTCTATGTTGGATACTTCATTTGTGTTCTCAATTGCTGGGCTCAGGATATGTATGATTGGTATTGTAATACCTTCAGGTATTTTAAGAGCCGAAGCAAGGTTTGCTAAGACATCGGCCTCAGTATTATCCTCTCTAGGTACCTGTGTGATGTTAAATATTTTGAATTTCACAGATAATTGCTTAACTATTGAGAGATATTTAGCTAACCTCTCACCCTTTACTGCATACGAGCCATTGAAATGGTTAGCAATCAACAATGAGTCTACATATACCTGGAGATACATGATTTTCATATTCCAGGCTACTTGTAATCCTGCTATCAGTGCCTCATATTCCGCTTCATTATTAGTTGCCTGGAACTCACAGCTTATTGATTGGGGTATTATGTCCCCTTGTGGCGATTTCAGTATGATGCCTAGACCTGTTCCTCTGACATTTGATGCACCGTCAGTGAATAAAGTCCACTTATCCTTAGATTATTCTAATTGTTGAACTTCAAGGTCTGCTTCATGTTGGATGTCACTACTGAAATCAACCATAAATTCCGCAAGTGCCTGAGACTTTATTGTTGTTCTAGGTTCATATATGAGATCATAGGCGCTAAGCTTGACTGACCACTTAGCCATCCTTCCAGACATCTCTGGCTTTCTCAAGACACACTTAATAGGGTAGTTAGTCTTAACATGAATAGCATGAGTTTCAAAATAATGTCTTAGTTTAGTAGATGCCATTATTAAGGCTAAGATTAGTTTTTCTAAATGAGAGTACCTGGTTTCAGCTGCAAGCAAACTTTTACTTACATAGTATATCGGATGCTGCTGGCCTTCGTGATCCTTGACTAGGACGGTGCTTATTGAATTTATGGATACCGCTAAGTACAGGGATAATGGTTCACCGTCTTCTAGTTTCATCAATAGAGGAGCTGTTGGCAAGTACTCCTTTAGTGACTGGAGTGCTTGTTCATGCTTCTCTTCCCATTGAAACCTCCTATTCTTCTTTAGGATGTCGTAGAACTCTTTGCACCTTTATAAGGATCTTGATATGAATCTGTTGAGTGTTGCTACCCTGCTAGTTAGTCTCTGGACATCCTTAGTGTTTGCTGGGGATTTCAGATTGATGATCGCTTTGATTTGCTCTGGACAGGCCTCTATTCCTCTCTTGGTCACCATATAGCCCAAGAACTTTCCTGCCCCCACTCCAAAGTGGCATTTGGAAGGGTTCAGCTTCATGTTATATTTGTCTAGGATATCAAATGCTTCCCTGAGATCCCTGAGATGATCCTCAGCTTTCTTTGATTTTACCACCATGTCATCTATGTAGACTTCCATGGTGTCCCCTAGATTGTCTTTAAACATCATGTGCACCAGCCTTTGGTATGTAACACCTGCATTTTTCAAACCAAAATGCATAGCAATATAGCAATAGATACCTGTTGGAGTCATGAAGGCAGTATCCTCCTGGTCTGAGGGTTCCATCCGGATCTGTTGGAATCCTGATGAAGCATCCATGAATGTTAACATTTTGTGGCATGTTGTGGCGTCAACCTTGAGTCTATGTGTGGCAAAGGAAAAGGGTCTTTGGGACATGCTTTGTTCAAGTCAATGAAGTCTACACAAACTCTCCACTTCCCATTTTTCTTCTGGACCACCATCACATTAGCCAGCCACCTTGGGAATTTTACTTCCCTTATCATTCCTACTTTCAACAATCTCTTGACCTCTTCCTGGATAACTGCATTCCTCTCTGGAGCAAACTTTCTCCTTTTTTGGTGTATTGGCCTGAAACTATTATCAACACCTAATTTATGTGTAATAACGTCTTTAGAGATACCTATCATGTCTTCATGTTTCCAAGCGAAGGTTGAATTTCTGCTTTTTAGTAACTCTATAAGACTCCATTCAATATCCTTGGGGATATTGGTTCCAACAAGCATCTTGACGTCAGGATCCTCCGTACTTAGGGATACTTCTTTAAAATCTTGCTATTTGGTTACCAGGGCGTCTCAGGCTTGTTTCTTTATTTGCTATGCTTGCCTGGTCTTGGCGGAGGCTTTCATCGAAGAAGTGTAGCAATCCTTTACGTCTTGTTGACCACTGTTAATCTTCACTACCCCCCAAGGGGTTGGCATTTTGACACACTGATGGTACGTTGAGGGTACCGCCTTCATGTCGTGTATCCACGGCCTTCCTAAAATAATATTATAGCAAGAAAAATAATTTATTACACAGAACTTTTGTATAGCATTTACCCCTTCGATATATATCGGTAGCTTTATCTCTCCGACTATGTTTTTAACTTCTCCGCTGAATCCTACAAGTACCGCAGATTTAGAGATAATTTCGGAATTCGGGATCCCCATTCTCTTCAGGACTTCATGCTGAATGATGTTCACCAAACTCCCTCCGACAATCAGTATCCTTTGGATTAAGTGGTTCACAATATACTGAGTGATCACTAGGCCATCATGATGAGGATCCTGCACGTTATCTATGTCATCCTCATTGAAAGAGATCACCTTCTCCTCAGTTAAGCTGGAGGTTCTGATAGGCATGTCCCCTTTTCTATCTTCACTTCCTTGGCATTTCTTTTTGCTGAAGAGTAAGAAGTGTCACAAATATCAGATCCACAGGATATAAAACCTATTACCTTGGCATCTGGCGGCAGGGATTTTGCTCTTTGCGGGATCTTGTCATGATCCTTAGTCTGCCTCTTTCCTTTGCCTATAACGTCATTGAGATGCCCCTTGCTTAAGAGATAACTTATTTCTTTCCGCAAAGCAATGCAATCTTCCATCACAAGGCCAAAGTCTTCGTGGAATACACACCACTTGGACTTGTCCTTCCATCCTGTGTTCTTCTCGAACTTGCGAGGCCACATGGCTTTTTCTCCAAGATCCTGCATAGCAAATAGTAAACCAGTTGTATCAAGAGAAAAACAGTATTCAGACAGCTTAGGATATTCTTCCTGTTCCTATTCATCTTCCACAGCGTTAACCCTGTGATTGTCAGGATTAGAATATGGCTTGGATCTGTGCGACTTGAAAGGTGTAGATTCAACTTTCCGGTTGGGTTGAGAGTAACTGGTCGGAGCGTCCACCCGTTGCTGGATCTTTCTATCATCTTCCAGCCTAAAGAATCTTAGTGCCCGATTCCTAACTTCATCGAGGTTCCTACAGGGATTCATAATAAAGTCCTCATAGAATTGGGAGTCCTTTCTCAGCCCCATCTTGAATGCTTGGACAGCAGTGGCTACATCAAGGTTCGGGATGTCAAGAGACTCCCTGTCGAACTTGCTGACATAATCTCTGAGAGATTCGCCGGGATTCTGATATATCCACTTGTTAACCTTTCAAAAGTTCTACCGCAAGATAAATGGTTGTTAAAAAGGTTAATCAAATGAGCAAATGAAGTAATAGAATAAGGTGGAACATTAAGCAGCCATTTCAGGGCTGATCCTGTTAAGGTGGAACCAAAACCCTTCCATAAGCACGCCTCCTTCAGGTCTAAAGGAATAGGATTAATCTCCATTCTCTCTCTATACTATGCTACGTGTCCCTCGGGATCCGTAGTTCCATCGTATAACTTCATATTTGGAGTTTGGAAGCGCTTGGGGATCTCAGCATCTCATATGGGAGGAGCGAATCTGGAGATTCTGTGACTGGTGGCGGACATCTCGGGTATAGGCTGGACTACGCCTGGTACACTGGAGATCATCTCTTATAGCTTATTTAGTTCCTTAGCCATGGAAGGAGTGATTCCTGTATCTTGCACAAGCTCGTTAGTATTTGAAAATTGATTAAAAGTGTTACCATTGTCAGGACCAGAGTGAACCCAGGATCTTGATTCGTGGTAATTCTGACAGCCGGAGTCGGCCCAACAGTAGTGGTTCCGGTCCGCATGGGTAGGAAATCTCCCTTATGGACTCCTAAAGATCCCGAATAATTGAAATCCAAGATCCTTGGTTGTAGCGAGGTCGTCACTTCCACTGGATTCTTTGATTCTTTGACTTTCTCAAGTTCCTTGAACAGTATCAGGTTAGTCTTCTTGTGCTGCTCCATCTGTTGCTTCATTTCTGAGAACAGATTTAGGATTTCATCATTTGAAACTAGCACAGGTGCACCAGCAGGTATTCCGGATCCCGAAAAACCCGCAGAAGTAGTTTTCTTCGGCTGATTAACACTCTTTTGGAATGGAGGAGGAGGAATAGGGTGGTTCAACCCAGAGCTTGAAGATGGAGCAGAAACGAAAACATTTTTGGATTGGGACGACATTTTTAAAATCAGTTTTTAGAAAAAAATGATTGAAAGCAAACTTTAGTAAGAATTTTAAAATGAAAAGCACCACTTGCCCCACGGTGGGCGCCAAATTGTTTTGACAAAAAATTACACAAGATAATCAAGTGATCAAATTAGTAATGTGAGGTAGTGTGCTTGTTAAAGATATAAACTTATGAATAAAACTTGACACAGTTGTTTACGAGGAAAGCCCTCGATCTTTAAGGATCTCCGACATAAAACCTCGGGAGGTGACAATCGACACCTGCCTCGTTTCTTGAATAAATGGTAAAAAAGATTACAAGTGAGCAGTAGATGATAGAACTATGTGTGTTAGAAAGTTGATTGCTAGTGTATTCTGTCGCTAAGTGTGTTGTGGTGTGAATTGATGTGATTCCTAATCAACCAAGCTGCTCATTATATACAGATAATAGCTTATCTAACTATCCGAGAATCCCGGAATCGACTAAGTCCTCTAATACGACCGTTGGAGGCTATTCCACACGTCTTCTACACGTTCTCCTTGACCCTTAGACCGATTCTTCAGGGTTGGGTTTGACTTCACACGTTTTACCTGTGTATTAATCAAGATAGAACGGTTAAATAATAAGGATACCAAAAAATGTCAGGATACCGAAGTGTGCTGAAGATCCAGGATCCTTAGCTGTAAAATGACCCCTAACATACGTGACACATAGTGTTTACGTATGTGTAATATTAACAAAATGATAATTGTTACATATACGTAACACTATATTTGAGAGTTGTTATCAGGGTTATCACATAAATATTGGTTAGCATTTGAACCTCACCCTATATATATATATATATAGGACCCAATTGAGTTAAAGAAACCCACTAAACCCTGTTTACATATGTAAAAAAATTATTTTTGGGATGGATTGTACATTTAATTTTATCACTTTTGGTGAAAAAATTATAAAAAAACGCCGAACGATTTTTTTTTATTTTATTAAATCTGACGTTTTTTACATATGTAAACTCAAAATCTGACGTTTAATACATATATAAATGCTGACGTATTGCATACGTAAGAAAAAAACACTGATTTTTGTTAATTTTTACGTGTTTTTTATTTCTTTTTTTATTCGGCGTTTTTTTTTGCGTCCAAGCCTTTTGATAGTGTGTTTTATATGTAGATAAATATATATATATATATTTGGCTAAGACGCCAAAAACATGATGGCGTGTTTTTAGTAGTAATAAATATATTCTATTTAGAGCTACACAAAATCAGGTTTTAAATTTATAAATTAAAATGATAATTACTTCAACTAAATACACACACAATAGGCAAGTGTAGCTATCGCAGCGTAGTATAGTATGGGTAAGAACCAAGTATCCATGGACACGGATCTCGTACTCAACCCTCGCTATTGTCTGACTAGGATAATAAGGTGGAAAATGGGTTTTGTTTTAGAAGAAAAATAAAAGGTTAAGAAATGTAATTAGAAATGTTATCCCGTTTACGGTGTTACTCTAGTTGTTATCCCTTATTAGTTAATGCTATATTTAAAGTAAGGTTGGTTATAGTTACTAGTACTAACCCTTTCGATAGGGGAGTTAGCATTTCGTAACGGAACAGTGGATACGGTCGGCCAACTGTTCTTTATTGAATCTCTGGACCCTGAACGGGGTCTCAAGTCCGCCGGTTATCTCGTGATTCATTATTCGGACTAATATTATCCAATGACTGACGTACGTCATGTCTTGTAACTTCCTTTGGAAAGTCGGAATGTGTAACTCCCTCCAGAGCTACTTTATGAACGCTCGGACCTAACAAATTATGTTCTTAAATAGTTGTCTTTACTTATGATATTATTTTAAATAAATAAGACTTTCATTCTCAAGATCAAACCCCATGGCTCCCGCTAGAAGTCCTCTGTAAACCGACACGAGAGAAGTAAAGAAATACCGACACAAACCGCCCGGTCTGGTTAGGGCTCAAACGGCATGCTGAATACCCAAACCTCCAATCAACCCATAATATTAAATCTATACTACCCGGTCTTGCTTAAGTAACTTACAAGATTTAAGATTATTAGATTGATTTAAAGATTACTTATTCTTGTCTTTTTAAGATAACTCAAAGTAAAGACTTTAAAAACATAACATACTAAAAATACTTCATTAATTAATTAAAGTTCAACCAACTTAAGCAACACAAGAGGACTAGCCACGAATGAACAAACAAGTGACTCCACTAACCCTTAGATAATGTGTGAAAGTATTCCAACACCAAGGGAGAGCGGGTATATAATGCCTCTTGCTTTACTTGAACAAGAAGAATCGCTTCATATTACAAGACTTTAAAAAGGAAATAAACAAAGAAAAGCTAAACGAACCAAAACCGAGAGAGTTCCGGATCTTAGCAGAGCACTAAGGCCTTCCCAACTCTTGATCTTGGACACCTAAAACACTAAAATGAGCTTGCGATTTATAGGCAAAGATTTTGGCAATGCACGGCCGTGCATTGGATTGCACGGGTGTGCAAAGTACCCATTTCTTTCACGTGCGGAATCTGCGAGTATAGGAGAGTACAGGGAACCAAGATGAGGATGCAATGCATGGCCGTGCATTGCCACATCTTGGTCCCTGTTGACTTTTTGACCTCCAGGTTTGACCTTCTGCGTCCGGTTTCGTTCAATTGGCCACCGAATGCTGATTTCACCATGATTTTGAGTGTTTTATTCATGTTTTTGCATATACAGGTCGATTATCCTATATGAACACAAATGAATGGATTAGGCATTAATTATTATCATATTGTCTCTAATTGTGATGATTTCGGGGATAATTATGCGTGCAAAACATGGATAATTTACGACATATCACCTTTTTTATATAAATAATCAATCCCAAATTTAAAAAAAAATATATTTTTTTTTCTAAGGTTTAGTGTGTTTCTTACATGTGTGTATATATATATATATATATATATATATATATATATATATATATATATATAGGGGAAGTATGTGTTGAAAGCCCTTTGAGATGGGAAACTCTAGAAACCCATCTAAATGTCAATATTGTGCCACATATCCATTTATCATTTTAAATAAATTAATCATAAAATGGTATGATTGTCATTGACTCATTTCCTCACACATTCATCTACCCTCTCTCTCTTACGTCTCATTTCATCTTCTCTACATTAACTTTCAAATCTCATTTCAAACTACCCTCTCTCAAGCGTTACTCCACTGCCTCTCATTCGACTGACTCGTCGTGTTATGGCTACTCCGTTTCAATCGATTCCTTCCCTGCACGAAGTTTCCGATCTCTCCCGAATCGAAGCCAGTTCAAAGCCCTAACACCTGTGTATATGAAATTAGCCCAATCAGCACAAACCCTTTAAATTAGGGCTTTAGATAACCATCCATCGCACCTTATTCCACCGGATCAGGTTCCTAAGATGAGGTGAGTTCTTGCCATTTTAATCTTGTTGATTTTACACCAGCCGTAGATCAGAATTGTGTAGATCTTTGCATCGGGTTTGAGTCTCTAGATCTTTGCATCAGGTTTGAATCTCCAGTTCTTCCATTTGTTAAACATTTGTGTGGAATTAGGGTTTGTACCCTTTTGGTCCATTTAAACGATTAATTTCCAAGCTGCATCGAATTGTCTGACTTTACCTAATATGTCGATCATGAGGTTGTATGATGTGGTGTCGTGAAAGTAATTAGCTTGATCTTTAGCTCAGCAGAAGAAAGCTAGGGCGATTTTGGACATGTTTTTTAGGCGAATTAGGGTTTGGTGGACGAGATTTGGGGAAATTGTGATGCTGTTGAGTTAGAGGGAGGATTCCATGGTGTGGAACGGGTTGTGATGTTGGATGAGCATCTGAGAAATTAAATCGGCGTCGTTTGTTGATTCGAGGGAAGGTTTTGTCATGGTTTATGCTGCAATTTTCTTTGGTTCAAAATTGGGGGAAATGATGAACAGATTGTACGGAATTTGAAGAAACTGGATATGTTGCGGGAGTGGCAAAATCGCAGAGCCATTGATCACCTCATTAGTACATGAGCAAGAACTCGCCTCATATTTATTCAAGACTTGCTGTCTGTGGTTGATAACGAGCAAGATGCATCAAGCGCTTTGTCAAGGTACTTCCGTTACAATCCCATCAATGAGTATGAACCGTTCTTGGAGAGTTTAGGTCTGAATCCTGTTAGGTTCCCATCACTACTTCATAAATCGTTGATATTTTTGGGGGATGATGGTCTCTTGCTTGATAATTTTCATGTTTTGTGTGGTTACGGGATTCCGAGAACTAAGTTTATTACATAAGTAACCGGTGAAATGTTACATATGTAGCTGATAAAGTTACATATGTAATTAGCGATGGTACATATGTTTCATATGTTGTTCAACCTTCTGATGGAGTTGACCAAGTTATAAACGAAGTTCACTCCCCTAAATATGTCCGCTACTATCAAAAAATGTCTCATGTGGGTATTTCGACGTTGTAACAAAATAGAAACAATTAAAAGTTACCTATGTAACAATCGTAGTACAAATGTAATATTTGTTCTTTTACACTCTTTTCAGTTTCGTTCGATTAGCTACATATGTAATAATGTTTATTCATGTCTCTTTCTCTGTGTTTCCACTCTTTCAAACTATTTATGTAACAACCATATGTAATAATCATTTATACAGTTATTCCGCTACAATAATCATTCTACTAGCTACATATGTAATAATCATTTAATGTAAATCCATTAATAATTACATGTGTAAGAATCATAGCTACATATGTAACATACGTCGTATCTGCTTGGACAGATTATAAAAAGGACAACGAAAAAATCCCATCTTAAAAAACTGAATAAATCATGTTTTAAAAAATCTCGTCTCACACTTTAAAAAAAACTGAATAAAAAAAGTGAAAATTACATTAAATTTAAATGGTGGTTTTGAATTTAATTTGATTGATGTGTGGAGAGAGAAAACTTAATTCTCAAGATAAAATATTTTCTCTTTCATATTTCAAAGGCAATTTCACAGATCAAGATAAATACTTTTCTCTTACATCGCAATTACCAAACTACCCTTCATGTACCTTTTAAAGAGAAAAGTACAACATTTAAATAAAGTTAAAAAATATATTTAATCATATCCATAGATCTAGATAGATCAAGGGCTAGTATGGAGTTTTCAAGATTTTCTCAAGTGGTGAGAGTTTTCATATTACCCCTCCCCTATATATTGGATATATTTATATAATTAATTATAAAAGTTAATTAAATTGTATTTATAAAATATAAGTGTTAAATTTATTTAACAAAAGAGTTTGTGTTAAAATACTGATTATTAGATAATCAATGGACTAGTTAGTAACTTAAAACCCTAGCTTGGGGAATAAGTTACTAGTCCTCTATAAATAAAAATGAGTAAGCAAGGATTAGGGAAGACCATAGACTAGAATTCTTAGAGAATTAAAACCCTAATTCTCCTCATTCTCTCTTTTTGAAGCCGCCATCACCCAAACTGGTGCCCACCACGTCATCGTGCGCCACCGTCACCGGATGGACCTCTGGCGCCGCAAAGGCCGGGTCCTCCGTCGTCCCTTCTGAGTGCCGTTGCAGTCTCAGTCGCTCCTCTCCACCGTCGTCCAAGTCGGTGACTGTCACCGGTGCGGTCGGCTTCTTTCCCCTCCCGGCCTTGCGCCGTTTTGTGTGTCACCGAGTGCCACCATGTGAAAGAGGAATACGAACCGGGTTCGTATTGGTGTACGGGAGCATTAGAGATAAACGGAATAAAGATCCGGGTTATACGGGTGGATTATAAGTCTTGGGTTTATTTCGTGGAGCCGGAACTAGCGATCGGATTGTTGTCACGTGGCGTCTCATTTATATGATTGTGTTTATGTATATAAAAATATATATAAATAAATACATCCCTAGTACTGGCTCCAAAAACTTGATGCCAAATACGAGAGATATAATATAATATATATATATATATATATATATATATATATATATATATATATTCTTAATTGTTTGGTTTTACAGTTACACAAAAGCAGGTTTTAAATTTATAAAATTAAAATGATAAATACTTTAACTAAACACACACAAAATAAGCAAGTGTACTTATCACAGCGTTGTATAGTCTATGAATTTATTCTGCAAAGGCAACGGCTAAATCGCATTGGAAATCTGTAAGGGTCTCATCGTAACCTTATCATTATTCACTGTTGGAATTTTGAAATTTTACAGATGTCGATTACATTGACAGCTGTTAAATTTAGGGACAATTGTTTAGGGTTATTTTTATGACTAAGGGTCCTGGATCTTCGAAATTCTTTGGTATCCTGACATGTTTTGGTATCCTTAACATTTATAACGCTAACCGTTGTATCCTTTTTCTATCTTGACTTATTCGCCGGTAAAACGTGTGAAGTCAATTTCATCCCTGAATAATCAGTCTAAAAGTCAAAAGAGACATGTGGAACATGCGTGGGGGAGCTTCTAAAGGTCATATTTGAAGACCAAGTATTCTTCGGGATTCTCGGATAGTTAGTTAGCTTATCTTTTGTATATAAACAGCAGTAATATCGATTAGGAACACACACATCTCACTTAGCAATATTCAATACTCGCAAACAACTCTGTAACACTTAGAATTCGATCTATTACTGCTCATATTGTACTCGTTTTCATTGATTTATACAAGACTAGGAGGCAAGTGACTTTCAGTCACTTCCCGAGATATTATGCCGGAGATCCTCAAGGATTAAGGGCTTTCCTCGTACATCATCGTGTCAAGCTTTACTTTTACGATTATAACTTTGCATGTTTATCAAGCACACTACCTCACAAACTAAGTTTGGTTACAAAATTAGTCATTATAATTTTTACCGAAAACAATTTGGCGCACACCGTGGGGCAAGTGGTGTTTTTTATCTTAAAATCTTTATTAAAGTTTGCATTCAATCACTATTTTTCCAAAATGATTTAAAAAATGTCATCCCAATCCAAGTTGTTTTCTTCTTCAACTCCGTCTTCAAGCTCTGGGTTGAACAACCATCTTCCTCCTCCTCCTCCGTCATTCCAGAAAAAGAATGATAATCTGCCAAAGAAAACTACTTCTACGGGTTTTTCGGGATCTGGGATACCTGCCAGGAACCTGTGCTTGTTTCAAACAACGATATCCTAGATTTGTTCTCATAAATGAAGCAACAAATGGAACAACAGAAAAAGACTAATAAAATGTTGTTCAGGGAGCTTGAAAGGATAAAGAATCAAAGAAACCGATGGAAGTCACGACCCCTCTACAACCAAGGGTCCTAAACTTTGACTATGGAGGATCCTCAGGAAACCATAAGGGATATTTCATTCCCATGCTGACTGAAACCACTACAGTTGGTCCAACTCCGGCTGTTAGAGTCAATGCAAACCGGAGTCTTGGAATCACCCTGGGATCCTCATCGAAGGATGCTAACATTGGTAACGCTTTCAATCAGTTTTTAGATACTAACGAAATTGCACAGTTTTCCTCGTAAACGCTCATGTCATTTTATTGCTTTATACGCGTTGTTCATCACGAATCTTACAAGCACACTACCTCACATTCTAAGTTTGGTTACAAAATTAGTCTTGTTAATTTTTACCCAAGACAATTTGGCGCCCACCATGGGGCAAGTGATGTTTTTCATTTTTGAATCTTTACTAAAGTTTGCGTTCAATCTTTTTTTTCTCAAAACTGATTTCAAAAATGTCGTCCGAATCCAAAAATGTTTCTGTTTCTGCTCCATCTTCAAGCTCTGGGTTGGTCAACCCTATTCTTCCTCCTCCATTCCAAAAGAGTGTTAATCAGCCGAGGAAAACTACTTCTGCGAGTTTTTCAGGATCCAGAATACCTACCGGGGCACCTGTTCTTGTTTCAAACGACGAGATCCTCAAGTTATTCTCGGAAGTGAAGCAGCAGATGGAACAGCAAAAGAAGACTAACCAAGCGCTGTTCAGAGAGCTTGAGAAAGTCAAAGAATCAAAGAAACCAGTGGAAGTGATGACTCCGCTGCAACCGAGGGTCTTGGATTTTGACTATTCAGGAGTCCATAAGGGAGATTTCCTACCCATGCAGACCGGAATTACCACCGTTGGACCAACTCCGGCTGTCAGGGTTACTGCGAGTCGAGATCTTGGATTTGCTTCAGGATCATCTTTCAGAAATACTGGCATGGGTAACACTTTTAATCAATTTTCAAATGCTAACAAATTTGGGCAGGATATAGGAATCACTCCCTCTATGGCAAAATAATTGAAGAAGCTGAGAGAAATGATCTCCAGCATGTCAGGCGTAGTCCAACCTATACCAGAGATATATGCTACCAGTCATAGGACCTCCAGATTCGCTCCTCCCATTTGTGATGTGGAGATCCCCAAGCGCTTCCAAACTCCTAACATGAAATTATACGACGGAACTACAGACCCTGAGGAACATGTGGCGCAATACAGAGAAAGGATGGAGATTAACCCCATTCCTTTGGACTTGAAGGAAGCTTGTCTGTGCAAGGGCTTCGGCTCCACCTTAACAGGATCAGCCTTAAAATGGATGCTTAATGTTCCTCCATATTCTATTACTTCATTTGCTCATTTGATTAACCTGTGTAACAATCAATTCTCTTGCAGTAGAACTTTTGAAAGGTTAACAAGTGATTAATATAGGATAATACATAATCCCGGAGAATCCCTCCGAGACTATGTCAGCAAATTTGGCTGAGAATCCTTGGACATCCAGAATCTTGACGTTGCCACTGTAGTCCAAGTATTCAAAATGAGACTAAGGAAAGACTCTCAATTTTATGAAGACTTTGTCATGAATCCTTGCAGGAACCTTGATGAAGTCAGGAACAGGGCACTAAGATTCCTCAGGCTCGAGGATGACAAAAAGATCCAGCAAAGGGTGGATACTCTAACCAGTTACAACCAACCTAATCGGAAGACTGAAATTGCATCCTTCAAACCTTACAGATCCAAACCATATTCTAAACCTGATAATCATAAGGTCAACGTTGTGGAAGATGGCGAGGAAGAAGAATATCCTACGTTATCCGAATACTTTTTTTCACTTGATAAAGCTGGTTTGTTATTTGCCATGCAGGATCTCGAAGATAAAGCTAGGTGGCCCCGTAAGTTTGAGAAGAATACCAGTGGAAAGGACAAATCCAAATGGTGTGCTTTCCATGAGGATTTTGGACATATCACCAAAGATTGTATTGTCCTACGCAAAGAGATAAGCTATCTCTTGAGCAAGGGATATCTTAAGGAGTTTCAAGGCAAAGGAAAAAAGCAGACCAGGGATCATGACAGGATCCCGCAAAGAGTAAAATCTCCGCTGCCAGATGCCAAAGTAATAGGTTTTATATTTGGTGGATCTGATATTTTTGGCACTTCTTGTTCTGCAGCCAAAAGAAATGCAAAAGAAACAAAAATAGAAAAAGGAGACAGGCCTATCAGAACCTCAAGTTTGACTGAAGAAAATGTGATCTCCTTTGACGAAGACGACAGGGATAATGTGCGGGATCCTCATCATGATGGCTTAGTGATCACCCTATACGTTGCAAATAACTTCATTCGTAGGATACTAATCGATGGTGGAAGCTCAGTGAACATCATTCATCATGAGGTCCTGAAAAGAATGGGGATCCCGGATTACGAAATTATTTCCAAATCTGCAGTGCTGGTAGGATTCAGCGGAGAAGTAAAAAACACAGTCGGAGAAATAAAGCTACTGATATATATCGAAGGGGTAAATACTATACAAAAGTTTTGCATAATAGATTCTTTATCTTGTTATAATATTATTCTACGGAGGCCTTGGATACACGATATGAAGGCGGTGCCTTCAACATACCATCAATGTGTCAAGATGCCAACCCCTTGGGGAGTAGTGAAGATCAACAATGATCAGCAAGACGCAAAGGATTGTTACACTTCTTCGATGAAAACCTCAGCCAAGACCAGACTAGCATAGCAATTAAAGAAACAAGCTCGAGATGTCCTAGAGACCAAAGAACAAGATGTTAAAGAAGTATCCCTAAGTATGGAGGATCCTGACGTCAAAATGCTTGTTGGAACCAATATCCCCAATGATATTGAACAAAGTCTCATACACTTACTAAAAAACAAAACTTCAACCTTTGCTTGGAAACATGAGGACATGAAAGGTATTTCTAAAGATATTATTACGCATAAATTGGGTGTTGATAATAGTTTCAGGCCTATACACCAAAGGAGAAGAAAATTTGCTCTAGAAAGGAATGTAGTTATCCAGGAAGAGGTCAAGAGACTATTAAAAGCAGGGATGATCAGGGAAGTAAAATTCCCAAGGTGGCTGGCTAATGTGGTGGTGGTCTAGAAGAAGAATAGAAAATGGAGAGTCTATGTAGACTTCACGGACTTAAACAAAGCATGTCCAAAACATCCATTTCCATTACCACACATAGACTCCATGGTTGACGCTACAGCATGCCACGAAATGCTGACATTCATGGATGCTTCATCAGGATTCCAACAGATCCAAATGGAACCCTCAGATCAAGAAGATACTGCCTTCATGACTCCAATAGGTATCTATTGTTATATTGCTATGCATTTTGGTTTGAAAAATGCAGGTGCTACATACCAAAGGCCGGTGAATATGATGTTTAAACACAAGCTAGGGGACACCATGAATTTCTACATCGATGACATGGTGGTAAAATCAAAGAAAGCTGAGGACCATATCAAGGATCTCAGGGAAACGTTTGATATCCTAGACCAATATAACATGAAGCTTAACCCTTCCAAATGCCACTTCGGAGTGGGGTCAGGAAAGTTCTTAGGATATATGGTGACTAAGAGAGGGATAGAAGACAGCCCTGAGCAGATCAAAGCAATAATCAACCTGAAATCCCCAGCAAACACCAAAGATGTCCAGAGGCTAACTGGCAGGGTAGCAACACTCAATAGATTCATCTCAAAATCCTCAGAAAGATGTAAAGAGTTCTATGACATCCTAAAGAAGAATAAGAGGTTTGAATGGGAAGAGAAGCATGAACAAGCACTCCAATCATTAAAGGAGTACTTGTCAACAGCTCCTCTATTGATGAAAACCGAAGACGATGAACCATTATCCCTATACTTGGCGGTATTCGGACACTCTGTAAGTGTTTTCCTAGTCAAGGATCACGAAGGGCAACATCCTCCAGTATACTATGTAAGTAAAAGCCTACTTGCGGCAGAAACCAGGTATTCTCATTTAGAAAAATTAATATTAGATTTAATAATGGCATCCACTAAACTCAGACATTATTTTGAAACTCATGATATTCATGTAAAGACTAACTACCCTATTAAGTGCGTCTTAAGAAAGCCAGAGATGTCTGCAAGTATGATTAAGTGGTCAGTCAAGCTCAGCGCCTATGACCTCATATATGAACCCAGAACAACAATAAAATCCTAGGCACTTGCAGACTTTGTGGTTGATTTCAGTAGTGACATCCAACATGAAGCAGACCTTGAAGTTCAACAATTAGAAGAATCCAAGGATAAGTGGACTTTATTCACTGACGGTGCATCAAATTTCAGAGGAACAGGTCTAGGCATCATACTGAAATCGCCACAAGGGGACATAATACCCCAATCCAAAAGCTGTGAATTCAAGACAACCAATAACGAAGCGGAATATGAGGCGTTGATAGCAGGTTTCTACTGTTCAGCTTTTACTTGAGAACAAGTTAAACATTTTGCAACATAGATAGCGATATGTTTCTTCATTCCTATCCACCAGTAATTGGGTTTTAGGTTTTTGTACATCTTATCACTTCCAGGATGCATCTTGTATTTAGATTTATGGGCTTCTTCAAGAATTTCTTCACGTACGTTTCCATAGATAAGAACCCAAATTCTCTTATTCATTCTAAGGATTCAATCGTCACATTTGACCAACTGGTCCATCATTCCTCCCAATCCTTTTTTTTCAAGGTTGGGTTCTTTGCAGAGCAAGTTTCTGAGATTCCTTAATATGAGTAATAAGATCGATTTCAAGATCGAGTCTTAAAGCACGAACTCGTTTAGGTTTCTCATGTTCTTTTCTGCTTAAGGCATCGGCTACAACATTGGCTTTTCCTTCATGATAACAGATTTCACAATCGTAATCATTTACGACTTCCATCCAACGCCTTTGCCTCATATTCAGTTCTTTTTTACTGAATATATATTTCAGGCTTTTGTGATCAGTGAACATGGTGAATTTGACTCCATAAAGATAGTACCTCCATAATTTCAATGCAAAGATTATGCGCCCAACTCTAAATCATGAGTCATATAGTTCTGTTCATGAGTTTTCAACTGTCGGGAAGCATAAGCAAAGACTATGCTTCCTTGCATTAACACACAACCAAAACCGATGCGTGAAGCATCACAGTAAACTGAAATGCCTTCATTTCCATCTGGCAAAGCCTGTATAGGTGCTTGTGTCAGTTTCTACTTTAGAGTTTTAAAGGCTTCGGATTGTTTTGGACCCCATTCATACTTAACTGACTTGTGAGTCAGAGAAGTTAATGGTACATCAATTCGAGAAAAATCTTGGATAAATCTCCGGTAGTAACCAGCTAAGCCGAGAAAACTGCGAACTTCAGTTGGTGACTTCAGAATTTCCCATTTGGATATAGCCTCAATTTTAACGGGATCGACATGGATGCCATTAGTGTTAATGACATGTCCAAGGAATTGAACTTCTGATAGCCATAATTCACATTTTAAGAATTTAGCATATAGCTTTTCTATTCTCAGGAGTTCGAGTAAGATTTTCAAATTATTAGCATGATCTTCCTTATTCTTGGAATAGATAAGGATATCGTCAATGAATACGATAACGAATTTATCCAAGTAAGGTTTGCAGACTCGATTCATCATATCCATGAAAGCTGCCGGAGCATTAGTAAGTCCAAACGGCATTACCGTGAACTCATAATGACCATACCGAGTTCTGAAAGCGGTTTTAGGAATATCTTCTTCCTGAACTTTCAATTGATGATAGCCAGAACGAAGATCAAAGTATCGAGCTCCCTGGAGTTGATCAAAGAGATCATCGATTCTTAGGAGTGGATAACGGTTCTTTATCGTCACTTTATTCGGTTCACGATAATCGATACACATATGCATCGAACCGTATTTCTTTTTGACAAATAAGATCGGAGCTCCCCAAGGCGACGAGCTTGGTCTTATGAATCCCTTTTCAAGTAATTCATCTAATTGTTTCTTCAATGAATACGATAACGAATTTATCCAAGTAAGGTTTGCAGACTCGATTCATCATATCCATGAAAGCTGCCGGAGCATTAGTAAGTCCAAACGGCATTACCGTGAACTCATAATGACCATACCGAGTTCTGAAAGCGGTTTTAGGAGTATCTTCTTCCTGAACTTTCAATTGATGATAGCCAGAACGAAGATCAAAGTATCGAGCTCCCTGGAGTTGATCAAAGAGATCATCGATTCTTAGGAGTGGATAACGGTTCTTTATCGTCACTTTATTCGGTTCACGATAATCGATACACATATGCATCGAACCGTATTTCTTTTTGACAAATAAGATCGGAGCTCCCCAAGGCGACGAGCTTGGTCTTATGAATCCCTTTTCAAGTAATTCATCCATGAAAGCTGCCGGAGCATTAGTAAGTCCAAACGGCATTACCGTGAACTCATAATGACCATACCGAGTTCTGAAAGCGGTTTTAGGAGTATCTTCTTCCTGAACTTTCAATTGATGATAGCCAGAACGAAGATCAAAGTATCGAGCTCCCTGGAGTTGATCAAAGAGATCATCGATTCTTAGGAGTGGATAACGGTTCTTTATCGTCACTTTATTCGGTTCACGATAATCGATACACATATGCATCGAACCGTATTTCTTTTTGACAAATAAGATCGGAGCTCCCCAAGGCGACGAGCTTGGTCTTATGAATCCCTTTTCAAGTAATTCATCTAATTGTTTCTTCAATTATGCCATTTCAGTTGGAGCTAATCTGTACGGGGCTTTGGCAATTGGTGCCGTACCGGGTACTAGATTAATTCTGAACTCCACTTCTCTTTCATGTGGAATTCTCAGGGAATTCAGCCATAACCGGCACTTCTTCAATCTTCTTTTTAGTGTCGGTGGTTACATTAACAAGGCAAGCTAAGCATCCTTTTCTTAAGTACTTTGTGGCTTTTATCATAGAAATTATTTCAACAAAGTCGGATAATTTATCTCCATTAATTGTAAGAATGTTGCCTTTCGGAGAACGAAGTTCTATAGCCTTCTTATCACACAGGATCCTGGCTTGGTTAGAGGCTAACCAATCCATTCCTAAGACAATGTCAAAACCTGCCAAAGTCATTGGCAACAATGTTGCAGGTATAACATGTCCTGCTAGTGTGATGTGGCAATCATTAAGGATTTCAGAGATTTAGACGAGGTCGCCGTTGGCAGTTTCTACCATGTATTTCTTGTCTAATTTAGCTAGAATTTTATTTAACAGTCTACAGAATCTATGATCTATAAAACTTTGGTTTACACTAGAGTCAAACAAAACTCGATCATAAATATCATTGACGAGAAATGTACCCGTAATGACATCGGGCATACCTGCTGCCTCATGAGTGTTGAGAACGAATGCTCGTGCATTCTTCTTCACTCCATCTACAGGTTTGGGACCTGTCCCATCAGGTTTCTTTAGCTTGGGACAACTAATTTTGATGTAGCCAGCTTCGCCACACTCAAAGCAAGTAATTGGCCTTTTCCTAAAACAATCTTCAGTTTTGTGTCCAGACATCTTGCAGAAACTACAGTAAGGTCCAGATCGACATTGTCCTAAGTGCCTCTTCTTACACCTTGGAGACTCAGAGATAGAAGAGTTGTTATTTCGGGGAGTAAAGGATGATTTATTGAATCCACTTGGGCCTTGCCCAGCTACTTCCTTCTTCTACTTTCCTTCTTCTTGGTTCCTGATCAGGCTACTAGTTAATGATGCTCCCAAATCCATAGCATCGTCAAGATTTTCACAATTTGTGACCTTTACCATGTCGCGGATTTCTCCGATCAAACCACAAATATAACGCTTTATCATATTTGATTCAGGGATAGCAAGATGAGGAACGATTCGAGCATATTCAAGGAGCTTGGTCGAATATTCTTGATGATTTATGCCCATCATCTTTAAACTTGAAAATTTTCCTTCAATATGTTCCCTCTCATTCTGGGGAACGTATTTCTTCTCAACTCTTGCTTTAAAAATTGCATAGGTTGCATCTCTTCCTTTGGCAGCAGCAATATTGTTCCACCATTCAAGAGCTTGGTCTTTAAACGAATTAGATGCATACAAAACTTTATCTTCTTCAACATATTTGCTGAATGCAAGCACAGACTTAGTTTTCTCAATCCACCTCAACGTGGCTATTCCTCTTTCTCTTCCAGAAGTTGAATGGCTTGCAGTCTTGAACCATATTGTAGGCACATCCAACTACTTTCCTTTTTTTCCCTACGTGATCGTAGTTGTTACCTATTCCTTCTTCTTTAGATGAGTTGTGATCATATTCTTCTCTCTCCGTCCTCTTGGTTTTGTGAGTAGCAGAACATTTGGGTTTCAGAGTAATAGGTTTGGATTGAGTGATAGTACGAGTATGTTGAATCAAAGGTTGGGAATGAACAGATTTTAGGATTGATGGCTGAGCAGATATTTTATCGGCCTGCCTCTTTTCTAATTCAGTAAAGATCATTGGAAGAGAATCCTTGATCCCTTCTGTAATCATCTTTTGGAGTTCAATACGAGAATTATTATTTTCAGCAGCGTTCTCAATCACTGCTTGCTTTTTCTTTCCTCTCGTGTTTTGAGAAGGTCCGGTATTTTTCGACATACTATCAAGAGAACAAGACGAGAATTAAAACAAAATCTTTTTATTGATAAAATATATTATAGAAGGTAATACATATAGAAATTAGGGTTCCTAGAAATTTATAAAATTCTTCTCTTCAAGAGCTTGTACAAACAAAGCATTCCGAGTTTCAACTTCATCTTTTTCTCATTCCAATTAAGCTATTCTGTTTAGCAACATTGTTCCCTTTCACTTACTCATGCATTCTCATTTATATAAGAAGCAGGGATGGGAATCATCTCATAGTACGGAACGTAAGGTATATTAGAGTCGGCTCGTTCTTCTTCTCCAGGATTATTTTCATAAGGTATTTCGGCGTATCCCTCATGAAAATTTTGGGAATATATTGGAGTGACGCTATAACTTCCAGCGGTAGGAGCAGATTGAAAACTTATAGAAGGATTATAGGGAACACTAGGGTTTCCTATTTCTCCGAGGCTTCTGAAAGTTATACTTTCAGTTTCCTCATTATTTTCTATAGTCGTTTCATTGGTTTTGCGTTCATGATAATTAGCTGGAGCAAATTTAAGAATAAAGCTAGGACCTTTGCCTTTTCCGACCATTCTGAAAAATAAACAAAACAATTTTTTTATTATTATAAAGATATATTATATTCATAAGAACAAAGTACAACAAAAGATATCAATCTTTCATAAGTTCTTCACCAAGGGTCATCAAGCTTTCTCCATACTCATATACTTGTTGCCCGTAGAACTTGGTTCTTGCCTTGTCCATTATCTTCTCCCTTGTTACCTCGTCCGTTTGGTGTAACGAACGGTCTAAAAATTTGATAGGGGAAGAGGGCATACTTTCCGCATAACCAGATTTAGGTGGAGGCTCACATAGTCCTACCATAATATCGTTATAAGCATTCTAGTATTCTGGAGGAGCTTGGAAATATTGCTTGAAAGGGCCATCATATGGACGTTCGGGAAAGATATATGGGTCATACAAGACTGGGGATTCAGAATTATGGATTGATAGTCAGAACTATTTGAAACCGGATTATTGAATTGATAGTCTTCAGGATTTTCAGAAGCAGATTCATAGTGATGGGATTCCTCAGATGGATCCTCTTCTGTTGACACATTTGGCTGAACATAGCTTGATTCAGCTTCATTGTTTCTTGGCAGCTGCTGGACATTAGTATTCCAGTTGCTGAAGTCAGAACCAGCCTCCATCCATTGACTAGAAGGGTTATAAGATTGAGGGTGGTATTCGGGAGTATTATTAGGAAGAATGGCAAATGGATCGTCGTATAGTATGGTGACGTAATAGGATTCATTTGAGAACCCAGAGGATGGTATTCCAGGGATTCTTGTTTTATTGGACGATTGGGATCATAGTAAACAGGTACGGAATTATCTCTAGACATCTGCAATCTTAAAGTATTAGTATTTATCTTATTTTGGTCAAGACTTAGATACTAAGGCCAGTATCCTTATTTTAACTAAAGCTCTACAAGGATGGTTATCTTTCCAAAGTAGTACCTCCAACAGAGATGTTCCCAGGTAAGAGCGACGGGTCTAGGAGAGATTTATACACCGCTCTTTCCTTAGACAGAACATTCCGTTTGTCTGATAACTACATACCGGTCAGAAGATTACCTTGTTTTCTTACCATAAAAGCATTAATGGTTAAAGCCTAGATACTATATCCAATTATCTAATTCGTTAAAACCTGGCTCTGATACCAACCTGTCACACCCCGCCTCAGGCACCCCCTGGACGTGTGCGAGCTCGATTGGTATCATCTGCTTTGATTTCAGAGTTTTTTATAAATACAGCGGAAGTATTTTCAAAAGGATCGTTTCAACATTCTTTCAACCTCAAGGGATGTAATTGTAAATATCAAAACTCAGTTCGATGACAAAAGTTTTATATTTACTTCATAAACATAGGGACTTAAATACCCTTTTTATTTTGATTACAAAACAGAGTTTGAAATCAAATACATATAAGCCACTGGAAATAGTACTACCCAGGGTTGATCAATTCCCTGGTCTTATCTCCTTTTCATCTCTTTAGGATTTCCTTTTACACGAGGCCTGAGAATCCTACGTGCATTCAATCCTTTTCAATTCAGGGGTCAGATTTCATATCTGCCCTATCCCTTTTCCATCACATTTTATTCATTTCCTGAAAATATTTTAAAAATGAACCATCAGCGCGAACGCCGGTGAATACAATTATTTTGACACTAAAAAGCATTTGGCACAAACAAGTATTAATTCAATAATCACAACTTTATGTTCAATCTACACATTCAGCAGACCCTCATGTCCTGACTGTATGCACCACTGTATACATTGGTAGTATGTCTTTATAACAACGGGGGCTCATGCCTCCTCGTTTGTTAAAAAAGGAAGTACCAGCCACGATCCGAGACTTTCACCCATGACCAGTGTATCCCTTGCAGGTTTTACGTATACCTATGGCCCGAATGCTTACACGTAGGTGAACATTGAGCATTACTCCCTTAACCTTTATTTGGCTATTTTCGTAAACAAAATGTTTAACATATGTTTTCAGAGAGATAAAGTATTCACCTTGAGTATAGGAATGAGCCTCTAAATCAAGAATCTACTAAATCAACCCCTTAGCTTGGTTTCTCTAGATTTCGACCTTTCTACGAGCGTTTCTTCTTACACCGGGCGCTAAAATGAGCGGGAGTGGGACCGGAATTGTCGGGAGTGGGCTATGGAAGCTCTGGAATGGAATGTGTGTGAGAAAGTCGATTGAGTTATGAGAAAAACGAATGAATCCGGCCAACTATTTATAGGGCAACTTCTGGACACGTGACGGACCGTTACGGGTGGTGACGGTCCGTCACCAGATTAGGGTTTCGCGAGTCATCAGACACGTGTCGCCCCTGGTCACTTTGCGGTGTGACGGACCATTACCTGGGCGTGACGGCCTGTTACGAAGTGATACGTGGCGCACCCGGGTAGCTTTGCGGCTGTGACGGTCCGTTATAGGGTTTACACTCGTCATAATTTTCCTATTAGTCACTGGACACGTGGCGAGTCATCATTGTTCGCATGTCTAGCCCGTAACGGACCGTTACCGTTCATGACGGTCCGTTACCTTCTGATTTTTATGTTTTCTACTTTTTTGGTCCTTTTATTTTAGTGTAATTACACTTATAGTCCTTGTGGTTTGTACCTTTGTCAAATCTTGAACATTTTTTAGGGCAGGTGTTACAATCAGGTATCGCAAAAGATACTCAAAATTATTTTTAGGATCCTAATTTTCTAAGAATATGTCAAATCATATCAAGCGCATAACAACCACGGCAAGTAGTCATAAGTTATATATTGAGAGTGCAGGAAAATCAGTGATTCGGGCTTTATCCAAAACCTGGACCCATCCACCCGAACCACGAACCATCAGTCAAGAGTTAAAATTGTCTATCCCAAACCAGGATCCCCAATGCAGAAAAGTAAAATTGTTCAACACGGAAAGATCTCTCCAAAGTAGGTATCTCCAATAAAGCTTCGATTCTTTTTCTGTATCACTTCGCGCAGGGACTAATTCAGCAAATTTCGGATCTACAAAAAAAATAAAAATCGTCAAAAACACGTTAGAAATACTATTAATTGCAGGTATCCTAACTATTTCCTACCCTTCTTAACCCACTTGAGTGGCAAAAGATCCCCACCAGAGATGGAATCTCTCCTCACAAAGAAAAACTTCCCCTTCCAATTAGTATCATTTTGGGTGGCTTTTGGGATCAAAGGAGCTCGCCCTGGTTTGAGTTGAAGAACAAAGCGAGAAGATCTGTGGGTTCTCAAATTGTAAACATGGGCCAGTTCAGGGATTCCAATGGTCAAAGAATGGAGGTGGTTCAATTTTTCCAGAGTATGCAGAATCCTCCAATAGGCATGACTTGGGAGTAGAAAATTTTACCTGTTAGCTAAGAAAAGATCTGAATAATAGAGAAGTAGAAGACTATGAATTTATTCTGCAAAGGCAACGACTAAATCGCATTGGAAATCGGGAAGGGTCTCATCGCAACCTTATTATTGTTCACCGTTTAAATTTTGAAATTTTACAGATGTCGATTACATTGACAGCTGTTAAATTTGGAGACAATTGTTAGGGGTCATTTTTATGACTAAGGATCCTGGATCTTCAACATTCTTCGGTATCCTGACAGGTTTCAGTATCCTTAACATTTATAACGCTAACTGTTGTATCATTTTTCTATCTTGACTTATTCGCAAGTAAAACGTGCGAAGTCAATTTCATCCCTGAAGAATCGGTCTAGAAGTCAAAAGAGACGTGTGGAACATGCGTGGAGGGGCTTCTAACGGTCACATTTGAAGACCAAGTAGTCTCCGGGATTCTCGGATAGTTAGTTAGCTTATCTTTTGTATATAAACAGTAGTAATATCGAATAGGAACACACACATCTCACTTAGCAATATTCAATACTCACAAACAGCTCTGTAACACTTAGAATTCGATCTATTATTGCTCATAATGTACTCGTTTTCATTGATTTATACAAGAGTAGGAGGTAAGTGACTTTCAGTCATTTTCTGAGGTTTTATGCCAGAGATCCTCAAGGATTAAGGGCTTTCCTCGTACATTATCGTGTCAAGCTTTACTTTTACGATTATAATTTTCCATTTTTATCAAGCACACTACCTCACAAACTAAGTTTGGTTACAAAATTAGTCGTTATAATTTTTACCCAAAACAGTAAGAACCAAGTATCGAACCATGGACACGGATTCCTTACTCAACCCTTGCTATTGTTTGACTAGGATAATAAGTTGAAAATTGCGTAAAAATAGGAAAATAGAAAAGAAAATTAATTAGGAACGTTTTCTCATTTAAGGTGTTACTCGGGTTGTTATCACTTGTTATTTACCGTTATATTTTAGTAAGGTTGGTTAAAGTTACCAGTACTAGCACTTTCGATATGGGAGTTCGTATTTCGTAACGGAACAGTGGATACGGTCGGCCAACTATTCCTAATAATTCGCGGGATCCTATCGGGGTCTCAAGTCTGTCGGCTGTCCTATCGGGATCCTATCCTGTCGCCATGTCGTGTAACTTCTTTCGAAAAATTGGAATGCGCAACTTTCTGCAAATGTACTTTATGAACGCTCGGACCTAACAATTTATATTCTTAAAATAGTTGTGTTTACTTATAATTATATTTTAAATAAATAAAACTTTCCTTCTCAAGGTTAAACCTCATGGGTCCCGCTAGAAGTTCTCTGCAAGCCAACACAAGAGAAATAGAGAAATACCGACACGAACAACTAGGTCCAGCTAAGACTCGAATGACTCGTTGAATACCCAAACCTCCAATCAACCCATAATATTAAATCTTTACTAACTCGGCCGTTGCTAGTAGCAAGATTTGTATATAGACCGTACAAACTCGAATAAGTTTCCCAAACAAGAAGTCTTGCCCAAGAAACTCACAAGGTTTAAGATTGTCAATTTGGTTTAAAGATCACTTATTATTGTCTTTTTAAGATAAATTAAAAGAAAGACTTTAACAACATAACATACTAAAAATACTTGTGCATGAAAAAGACAATAATTGTGCATGAAAAAAACATGTATAAAATATGACATATCACTCATCTTAGGTTACCGTCTCCTACTCGCGAAAGGTACAACCCTAAATACCCTATGGTTGTTTTTATTGATTATTTGTTTGCATATGGACTCCTGGTGGGCAATCTAGGGTTTTGGTCTAGATCGGTCTTTCGCTGTGCGTTTTAAAATAGTTTTGAAACCCTAGCAGGAATCCCAATACAGGAGCCCTGAGCTGAATTATCTTTCATTTACAAATAATTCACGCTTTGTTGGCAGCTAGCCAATCCATTCCCAATACCACATCAAACCCTCCCAACGCTATGACATACAATATAGCAAGGAATCTATGGTCATCTATCTTTATCATGCAATTGTCTATGATTTCTATTACTTTTGTGGTTCTACCCACAACAGTTTCTACGCTAAAGGCCCGTTCTATTTTATCAATTGTGCACTTTTTTCGATTACAAAACGTAGAGGCAATAAAATTTTACTGGCGCCGGAATATGAGAGTTCATATGCAAAGGTGTTTTTAATGATAAACATACCTGACACCACGTCAGGGTTTCCACTTGCCTCCTCTTGAGTTAGGGCATACGCCCTCGTCTGCGCCCTTGGCTTTTCCACTTCCTTCCTTAACCAACATCCTTGGGATTCCGATAGTCCTTACCCTGATGCCCTATCTCCCCACAGTTGTAACTTTTAGCAGCTTCCTGACAATCCCGAGCATAGTGGCCGACCCCTGCCACACATGTAACATATGTTCGACCCAAATTTGCACTCCTATGAACGCTCCTTACCACACTTCCCACAAGCAGTCTGATCATCCTCTTTGGACTTCTTATCGTTCGACCCCAACAATTTCCTGCCAGTTCGTTTCCCAGGCAACATCAGTTTCTTTTTGGCTCCTCAATGACTGCATCATCGAGTGACAGGTCGTCATACTAGTCACTTAGTTCCACTACCGATTCGATTTTTTGAGGGGTGTTCGCCTTTACGAACGTGTGACCTTTTGCGGGTAGCCCCTCGACATAGCAGACAATTCTTCTTTCTTCATTGGTAATCAAATGTGGCACAAGGTGCGCCAACTCGTTAAACTTCGTAGTGTACTGCCAATGCGTCATTTGCCCGAGTTTCAATCCTAGAAAGCCCCTCTCTACCTCTCAATCTCATTCCTCGGGCAAATTTTCTTGATTACAAGTTCCTTCAAGTCATTCCACCTTATCAGTACAATTTCCCCGTCCCCTTTGCATGCCTCACTTCTTGCCACTAGTGGGACGCATCCTCCCTCGGTGAGTTCGCGACAAACTTAACACTTGATCGGCCCGACATCACTGAGACGGATAGCGGCTTCCATACGAATCACCCCGTCAAAAGTAGCCACCGCGTCCTTCTTTCCATCCAACATTGGTGGGTTGCACGCCCGAAAGGACTTGTAGTCGCAGCCGCGAGAAGGTGGCGCGTCATTCACAGTAATAACAGGTCCTCCGACGTCCTGGTTAGTATCAGCTGATCCGTTCGCCATTCTCAAGGGCGGCTCAACCGTTTTGGGGGCCCTAAATAAACTAAAAATTTGGGGCTCCATTCTAAATGCAATGTTATAAACCCTCCTCCTTTATCAGGACTTGGGACCCCTAACATTTGAAGGTTCATTAACATTTGGAGGTTGCTCATTCATAGCGTTTTGAGCATTTTTTTTTTGTGATTGTTACAAATTTTAAAAAAGATCCTTTTTGTGATTCACTTAAGGCTTCTAATCTACTCTTTTTTTTCCTTTTAGAACATCCGACTCATACTTTCAATTCGACATGTGTCACACCCCACCGAAGGCGGAAACACGGAGGTGAGACGAGAGCGATGCATCGAACACTTAGGCGCAAGAGAATGCTAACGGGTACATTGCAAACTGTATAAAGAACCATTACTAAAACCAAAAGTCAAGTATGTCATACAATATCCAAATTCAAACAACAAACTGAGGGGTCTATCATACAAACAAAAGCCCAAAGTACAAAACATCCCATAATGAAACCACAATTTCTAAATAAAAGTGAGCCCCCATGAACCTTGTCACACCCCCAAATTCCACTAACGGAGTATTACCGTTTGGGAAGTGACAAACCAGGATCTCAGTCATTAGTTACATCAAACGACACTATATGAGACTTGAAATGTCAAAACATAAAAGTTCAGAGTTAATGCGGAAGCTTAAACGTTAATATGAAATCAAAAGTAATTACATGCAATAGGCGTCAATCAATGTAAATAAGTAAACTGTTTCAAATGTTTGAAATGGATAATATAACAGTAGGACTCCATGCATGTCCTAAGTGTGCAAGTTGTGCCTTAGCGACCTGAGAAACATGTAAGAAAAAGTGTCAACACGAGGTTGGTGAGTTCACAGGTTTCAAGTTTGCAATAAGAGAGTGTTTGCCAGATTATGTACATTCAATATGCATATCTATAGGTAGCTAACCTATGTTCATGTTTTACTAAAGCGCTCGCAACCGAAGCTGACTGTGTTTGTATGCCTCCTGCCAGGTCTATCAACTCTGGCACATGTGAGTAGGCTAACATTTCACCCGTTCGATATCCAATCGAGTTAGCGCGACTAACGCGGGTGGGATTTGTCAAACCCAGTAGTACTACTAAACATTACCTCGCTAAGATCCATATTAACGGTTCGAAATAAGATGAGGACTTTCTGTGATAGCATGTTACGCTTAGTCTCAACAGTGATATCATATAAAGTACCATAATCAAATAGTTGTGTCATGTTTTCTCCCCTGGCGGGAAAAATAATATTTGCTTGCGTACCTGTTTCTCCCCCACGGGGAAAACAAGTAAAAGTATGATAATTGGTGTTTCATGTTTGTTTCTTCCTCAACAGGAAAACAAGTAAAATACGTTTGTGTGTAAGCATGTTTCTCCCCCAATAGTAAAACAGGTAAAAAGGGGCCGTGAAACTCACATGCTTTGCGTTGAAGGTAGTTTCACCCTAGAGGTAAGTTGGAACCACAAGTGTAAGTCTCAAAAGACCTACGAATGTCCTAAAATTATAAACACATAAATTAGGAAAGATAATGGGAATTGTGACTGTGACACGGAAAGAAACGTCTTAAATAATCGCTCTAATAAACGAGAGTAGACAAATGTGTCCACGAGTTTAGGAATCACTTTACGTGACGAATGTCACAAATAATATTATATATACGAGTGGATAATATAATTAATTATATTATTATTTAATCTTAATTGTTACACGGCGTTATAAAATGATTCGAAATAATATAAACATATATTATTTAATAATACGGGTCACAATTTGAGAATAATAATAATATATTATTTTACACGAGTTTACGGTTTAGAAATAATATAAACATATTATTTTTACTTAATAATAATAATGTATAAATTATAAAAGCGGGTATAATTTATAAAAATAAGCTAATAATTCAAACCCGAGCCTACGGGTTGTTTTCCGGGTTAAAACGCATTTATATAATAATATAATATTATAAGGTTTGATTTTTATTAATATAATATTCCAGAAAAATGTTCAAAAAATGATTGTGGGAGCCCGGTCTCGAACCCGGGTCTCTCCCACACCCGCACACTGCCTTAACCATCTCCACCCGCTAGGGTATCGCGAAGGATACCGGGCTGAGATGGTTTTAACACCCGGCTCTCGCGAGTTCTTCCCCTTTTGCGCGAACCGAAGCCAAATCCAGACAAAATCTAACAATTTCGATATTGTTATGAATCCATGGTATAGAAGTTTTGTTAGTAGATCGATTTCGAATGTGTGGGATCATTTAATTGCAAAACTAACAAGTTATGGACCGTTTAATTGTAGAAAAATGAGCCGAAACTCTGGTTTAAGAACATGGGATTGATTTGTTTAGTTCTTGTGATAATTGATGCTGGATTCATAGGGCTTTCGGTAAGAGGATGATTACGAACCTAACCGTATTGGTTAATTGGATTGATATGGTGTTTAGGCTATGATCCGATTCAACAGTCCCTATGATGAACCCTAGAATCGGTCTATCATTGATTTGATGTTATGAGCCCTTGGATTGATAGGGCTTTCGATCTAGACTTCGAGAAGAGTCTGAGGGTCTGCTTAATTTCATTATCTGATATCGAATTCATAGGGTTCGATTAAATTGGAAACGTATGAACCCTAGAAATTGGTTCGCGATAAATTCGATATTAGGAGCCCTGATAATCATGGGGCTTTCAATGAAGACATAGAGACGAAACTGAGGGTATGATTAGTTACCAAAAAGAACACCGAATTGGTAGCTCTCGACTAAAACGTGTGCCGGCTGTGACCAGTCCAATTTCCGGCGGCTTCTGCTGTTGTTCCGACCAATGTAGTATGTGCAAAAGTCTCAGGAGTGCTCGACGATCGAATTCAGAGTCACAATTCGTAGTATTAACATCGGGTTAAGACGAATTAGATGATGATTAGATCGTGGTCGACGGTTACACATTAATTCTGAATAATTATCGTTAATTCGATTAATTTGACGGCGTTTAATGGCTTAAAGATGCTCGTTAAGATCATAGACGTGCAAAACGGTTTTGATTCCAACGAATATCGATCTGAAACGTCCGGATTTTGGGATCAAACCGTGATTTTGACTTTAGGAGTCAACAATCCTGTTTCAAGAAATGGCAGAAAAGGTCCCTGAGGTTTTGCTGAGAATTGTAGTTCGAAACTTGGCAGATTTGATCCCTCTAGTTTAAATGAAGTTAACTCATGGTTAATTTTGACTTTTAAAGTCAACAGAGTGGATTTTGACTTTTCAAAAGTTAACAGAATAGTTTAGGCTTATGGCATAACTAGTCCTTGAAGTTTAAGTTTGGAATATTGACAGAAATAGTCCCTGAAGTTTGAATAAAGTTAATTTCAGTTAACTTTAACTGGATTTTACTAACGGAGTTAACTGGAAAAGTCCGGATTGTCACATCATCCCCAAGTTGAAAGAATTTTCGTCCCGAAAATTAAAATAACACAAAAAAAAAGTTTGAGGGTGTCACATCATCCCCAAGTTGAAAGAATTTTCGTCCCGAAAGTTAAATAGTACCTTAGGGATTTGACGTGGAGTGCTTAAATAGATTAGGATATTTGCGCATCATCTGATCCTCGCGCTCCCACGTGAATTCCGGTCCGCGTTTTGAGTTCCAACGGACTCTAACAATAAGGATTTTACTGTGTTTTAACGATTTGACTTCCCTATCCATGATTTCTACGGGTTCTTCGATGAAACGCAACTGTTCATCAACGTGTAGTTTCTCAAGAGGAACCGCGAGAGATTCGTCAGCTAGACATTTCTTCAAATTTGAGATGTGAAAGACGTTGTGTACGCCACTCAGTCTTTCAGGTAAGTCCAGTTGATACGCCACTGGTCCGATTCTCTTTATTATTTTGAAAGGTCCAACGTAACGAGGATTCAGTTTACCTCGTTTTCCGAAACGAATGACACCTTTCCAAGGTGAGACTTTGAGTAAAACCATGTCACCTACTTGAAACTCTAAAGGTTTACGGCGTTTGTCGGCGTAGCTCTTTTGACGATCCCGAGCTGCCGCCATACGGTTTCTAATTTGAACGATCTTTTCGGAAGTTTCAAATACAAGTTCTGGACCTGTGAGTTGGCTATCTCCAACCTCGGTCCAACAAATGGGAGAACGGCATTTCCGTCCATAAAGTGCTTCAAATGGAGCTGCCTTGATGCTAGTGTGATAGCTGTTGTTGTAGGAGAACTCCACCAACGGTAGGTGAGACTCCCAAGTGTTACCGAAATCGATCACACAAGCTCGTAGCATGTCCTCCAGAGTTTGGATAGTACGTTCTGTTTGACCATCGGTTTGAGGATGGTAAGATGTGCTCATATCTAGACGCGTGCCTAATGCTTTATGCAATGATTGCCAGAAACGGGAAGTGAATCGTGCATCACGATCCGAAATAATAGAGATTGGCACTCCGTGCCGAGAGACTACTTCTTTCAAGTATATTCGAGTGAGTTTATCCATTTTGTCGGTTTCTTTGATTGCTAGAAAATGAGCAGATTTTGTTAGGCGATCCACAATTACCTATATAGTATCACATCCGGTAGGGGTTCGGGGTAATTTGGTAATGAAGTCCATGGATATTTGTTCCCATTTCCACATGGGAATTTCAGGTTGTTGCAGTAGACCAGACGGTTTTTGGTATTCAACTTTGACCTTCGCGCAGGTCAGACACTTACTAACATAAGTGGCTATATCGGCCTTCATCTTTGGGCACCAATACTGCACCTTTAGGTCATGGTACATCTTTTCGGAACCTGGATGAACAGAGTAACGAGATTTATGAGCTTCATCCATGACTAGTTCCCTTAAGTTTCCGAATAATGGAATCCATATTCGCTCGACGAAGTAGCGAATGCCGTCAGATTTGACCTCAAGTTGTTCTTCCATACTGCGTGTGGCTTCCAGTGGTAGGTTTTCTTCCTTCAGGGCTTCGAGTTGAGCACTACGGATTTGATCAGGTAATCTGAGATGGATAATGAGTTGAAATGCTCGAACTCGTCTGGATTTAGTTTGGCTTAGGGTATCGGCTTCTACGTTAGCCTTGCCCGAATGATACTTGATAGCACAGTCATAGTCGTTCAAAAGTTCGATCCAACGACGTTGTCGGGTGTTCAACTCCTTCTGTTCGAATATGCTAAAGACTCTTGTGATCGGTGCAAATGGTACACTTGGTACCGTCCAAGTAATGTCTCCAGCTTTTCAAAGCAAACACTACAGCTCCCAATTATAGGTCATGGGTAATGTAGTTTTTCTCATAACTTTCAATTGACGGGAAGCATATGTGATAACCTTTTCGCGTTGCATCAACACACAACCAAGGCCTTGAATAGAGGCACCGCAATACACTACGAAGTCATCCGTTCTTTTAGGAAGAGATAGGATAGGTGCACTACAGAGTTTCTATTTCAACAGTTGGAATGCGGATTCCTGAGTTTCGCTCCAGTTATAGGGTTTATCCCTTTTGAGTTAGAGTAGTGAGAGGTTGAGCAATCTTTTGAGATTCCCTTAATGGATCGACGGTAGCAGCCAGCCAATCCTAGAATTTGTCGCACCTCTATTGGAGTCATCGGTGTTGTATGATTCTTGATGGCTTCTACTTTAGATGGATCGACATGTATTCCTTTCTTGTTGACTACATGTCCTAGAAGTTGGATCTTCGCGAATCCAGAATTCGCACTTAGAGAATTTGGCATACAATTGCTCTTGTTTCAGCAATCTAAGGATTAAGTGTAGGTACTACTCATGTCCTTCCTCGTTCTTAGAATAGACGAGGATGTCAACAATGAAAACGATGACGAACTAATCGAGGTAGGGTTTACACATACGGTTCATGAGGTCTATGAATACCGCGGGTGCATTGGTTAAACCGAAAGGCATGACCATAAACTCGTAATAGTCGTACCTAGTCCTGAATGCAGTCTTTGAGATATCTTCTTCTCGGACTCTTAACTGATGGTAACCGGACCTAAGATCTATTTTGGAATAGAATCTTGATCCTTGGAGTTGATCAAAGAGGTCATCTATGCGAGGTAAGGGATAATGATTCTTGATTGTGACTTTATTCAGTTCACGATAGTCGATACACATACGAAAAGTCCCGTCCTTTTTCTTGACAAACAGGACTGGAGCTCCCCATGGCGATGAGCTAGGTCGGATGAAATCTTTATCCAACAAATCTTGTAGTTGTATGGATAGTTCTAGAAATTCACTAGGTGCAAGTCTACAGGGTGCCCGAGCAATAGGCGTTGCTCCGGGTGCTAGATCAATTTGGAATTCGACTTGACGATGTGGCGGAAGACAAGGCAGATCTTCGAGAAATAATTCCGGATAATCACGAACGTTCGGTATGTCGTCAATCTTCTTCTCCTCATATGGCTGCTCGGTGACGAGAGCCAGAATGTTAGTATGACCTTTACGTAGACATTTCTGCGCTTTCATGAAGGATATGATGCTTATGACTGCACCACCCCTTTTGCCTTAGACAAAAAGGATTTCCCCTCTAAGGAGAGGAAGGCAAATATTTTTGTCACAACAGTTGGCCTCAGGTTGATTCTTGGATAACCAATTCATACCGACAATAAGGTCGAAACTGCCAAGTGTAACTGGCAGAAGGTCAATGTCAAGTTTATGACTAACCAATACTAGTTTACATCTGTAAGAATGCGAGTTGTTTTGATTTTCTGAGCGTCTGCTATCTCAATAGTATACTTGGCTTTTAATAGAGTTAGAGCACTACACACTAATATGGAATTTGTGAAATCGTGCTGAGACTTCTAGTAAGACCCGCGCTTATAAAGCAAGTGTCAGTCAACGCATAGGCTAAGGAAAGAGGTTCACATGTAGGAAAGAAAAGTATAATGAGATATAGATTCCAGTAGCATAAGAGATAGGATGTATGTTTGAGTAATTGCGTTCAACAAATGGTTGGTTAGGTTAAATCTTCGTTTCCTAATGTCATTGGATCAACGGGATCATTTCGTGAAGAAAGAAATCCGTTTACAGGATTGAATATGCTGGAGTAAAATTCGAAGTTAGACTAAGGATTAGTCACAACATGAGGTAATAAGGTCAAAAGCGATCTATTGTTGGAGTGTAAGGAATAACGTGTTAGCATAGAAAGAATTTCTCAAATTCTGTGTACATAGTTGGAATCGATAAGTTTGCTATGAGATTCTATTAGAGCTTCAATCAAGATGGTTTCTGTGATCACGTTTAGATGAGTGTCTTAATTTCACTAAGACTCTTACATGAGTGAGAATAACATTGATGGATTTCATTAATGATAGTTCTATGTGTCCATAGACATCTTCAACCTGATAGTCGCGTCTATCAACTGTTGAACGAGTTTAACGATACCAACTAGTCGTTGAGTAGGTTACAAGAACTTCTACTGATAGTGGAAGTTTAAGTTTGTAGATTACTGCTTAGGACCATTTATCCACACACTAGGCTTCACCAGGACTTACATGCACTTCAAATTATTATTACGTGTGCACCCGTAATGATAATTTGCTTTGCATGTTCACCCTAGTTCTCCCCGTCCTGTGCTATAATGTCCTTTAGTTTGTATTGCTGAGTACAGAGTGTTGTCAGATATGATAAGTCATCGAAAAGCTTAGTCATCAACCATAAGTTGATCAATTAGAACTCATATCAGGATGAGTAGTCAAGAAATTGTTTGATCCGAGTATTCACTCGAGTTGAAACACAATACAAGAGTCCAATCCAGTGGATTGTAGATGAGAGCATGAAGCAAACATGTACACGAATTGCGACTTCGAGAAATGAAACTAATTCATGAATACAAGTTATAGGAAGCAGCAAGGAAGTTGTCCTTTTAACTTAGTCAAGATAGGGTTTGAGTATGCATTGAGCAATGCGTTCTCAGATTTGTGGTCAATCTATTCCCAACAGAATATCGAACAAGGATGCGAGCCCATGGATCGGGAAAGTGATGACATCTACATGTCAATGGATTCTGCAATCATGTGTGCAACGGTCTGCCTTCATTCGACGTATTGTTGCTGGCGGGTACAGTAGGGACTCGCCTAAGACGATCCCAATTCCCGAAGAGATATGCGTTAGTGCTGAGTGTCGTCCATAACATGGACCTGAGAAAGTCCACCATACCCAACAGGTGATGGTGATGTAAGTGACTCCTCCGAAGGCTCCGTCTCGCTGCCCTCGAACGGGAGTGGATGATATTCTGGTGATTCCCCGAGTGTCGCCACTGGGAATGATGATGCAATGCAAATGTTATGTCCCTCGCCAACTGAGGGTGATACGGATGGTGTTACATACCTGCACTACAATGTATGTATAGATGCTATATATATCAGGTTTGAGTGTCTGTGCCGTGTAACTAATGCATGTGTACGGTTATAGTCTAGTATGCAATCCTAGTTCTCTATAACCAATGGCTCTGATACCAATCTGTCACACCCCCAAATTCCACTAACGGAGTATTACCGTTTGGGAAGTGACAAACCAGGATCTCAGTCATTAGTTACATCAAACGACACTATATGAGACTTGAAATGTCAAAACATAAAAGTTCAGAGTTAATGCGGAAGCGTAAACGTTAATATGAAATCAAAAGTAATTACATGCAATAGGCGTCAATCAATGTAAATAAGTAAACTGTTTCAAATGTTTGAAATGGATAATATAACAGTAGGACTCCATGCATGTCCTAAGTGTGCAAGCTGTGCCTTAGCGACCTGAGAAACATGTAAGAAAAAGTGTCAACACGAGGTTGGTGAGTTCACAGGTTTCAAGTTTGCAATAAGAGAGTGTTTGCCAGATTATGTACATTCAATATGCATATCTATAGGTAGCTAACCTATGTTCATGTTTTACGAAAGCGCTCGCAACCGAAGCTGACTGTGTTTGTATGCATCCTGCCAGGTCTATCAACTCTGGCACATGTGAGTAGGCTAACATTTCACCCGTTCGATATCCAATCGAGTTAGCGCGACTAACGCAGGTGGGATTTGTCAAACCCAGTAGTACTACTAAACATTACCTCGCTAAGATCCATATTAACGGTTCGAAATAAGATGAGGACTTTCTGTGATAGCATGTTACGCTTAGTCTCAACAGTGATATCATATAAAGTACCATAATCAAATAGTTGTGTCATGTTTTCTCCCCTGGCGGGAAAAACAATATTTGCTTGCGTACCTGTTTCTCCCCCACGGGGAAAACAAGTAAAAGTATGATAATTGGTGTTTCATGTTTGTTTCGTCCTCAACAGGAAAACAAGTAAAATACGTTTGTGTGTAAGCATGTTTCTCCCCCAATAGTAAAACAGGTAAAAAGGGGCCGTGAAACTCACCTACTTTGCGTTGAAGGTAGTTTCACCCTAAAGGTAAGTTGGAACCACAAGTGTAAGTCTCAAAAGACCTACGAATGTCCTAAAATTATAAACACATAAATTAGGAATGATAATGGGAATTGTGACTGTGACACGGAAAGAAACGTCTTAAATAATCGCTCTAATAAACGAGAGTGGACAAATTTGTCCACGAGTTTAGGAATCACTTTACGTGACGAATGTCACAAATAATATTATATATACGAGTGTATAATATAATTAATTATATTGTTATTTAATCTTAATTGTTACACGGCGTTATAAAATGATTCAAAATAATATAAACATATATTATTTAATAATACGGGTCACAATTTGAGAATAATAATAATATATTATTTTACACGAGTTTACGGTTTAGAAATAATATAAACATATTATTTTTACTTAATAATAATAATGTATAAATTATAAAAGCGGGTATAATTTATAAAAATAAGCTAATAATTCAAACCCGAGCCTACGGGTTGTTTTCCGGGTTAAAACGCATTTATATAATAATATAATATTATAAGGTTTGATTTTTATTAATATAATATTCCAGAAAAATGTTCAAAAAATGATTGTGGGAGCCCGGTCTCGAACCCGGGTCTCTCCCACACCCGCACACTGCCTTAACCATCTATGCCCGCTAGGGTATCGCGAAGGATACCGGGCTGAGATGGTTTTAACACCCGGCTCTCGCGAGTTCTTCCCCTTTTGCGCGAACCGAAGCCAAATCCAGACAAAATCTAACAATTTCGATATTGTTATGAATCCATGGTATAGAAGTTTTGTTAGTAGATCGATTTCGAATGTGTGGGATCATTTAATTGCAAAACTAACAAGTTATGGACCGTTTAATTGTAGAAAAATGAGCCGAAACTCTGGTTTAAGAACATGGGATTGATTTGTTTAATTCTTGTGATAATTGATGCTGGATTCATAGGGCTTTCGGTAAGAGGATGATTACGAACCTAACCGTATTGGTTAATTGGATTGATATGGTGTTTAGGCTATGATCCGATTCAACAGTCCCTATGATGAACCCTAGAATCGGTCTATCATTGATTTGATGTTATGAGCCCTTGGATTGATAGGGCTTTTGATCTAGACTTCGAGACGAGTCTGAGGGTCTGCTTAATTTCATTATCTGATATCGAATTCATAGGGTTCGATTAAATTGGAAACGTATGAACCCTAGAAATTGGTTCGCGATAAATTCGATATTAGGAGCCCTGATAATCATGGGGCTTTCAATGAAGACATAGAGACGAAACTGAGGGTATGATTAGTTACCAGAAAGAACACCGAATTGGTAGCTCTCGACTAAAACGTGTGCCGGCTGTGACCAGTCCAATTTCCGGCGGCTTCTGCTGTTGTTCCGACCAATGTAGTATGTGCAAAAGTCTCAGGAGTGCTCGACGATCGAATTCAGAGTCACAATTCGTAGTATTAACATCGGGTTAAGACGAATTAGATGATGATTAGATCGTGGTCGACGGTTACACATTAATTCTGAATAATTATCGTTAATTCGATTAATTTGACGGCGTTTAATGGCTTAAAGATGCTCGTTAAGATCATAGACGTGCAAAACGGTTTTGATTCCAACGAATATCGATCTGAAACGTCCGGATTTTGGGATCAAACCACGATTTTGACTTTAGGAGTCAACAATCCTGTTTCAAGAAATGGCAGAAAAGGTCCCTGGGGTTTTGCTGAGAATTGTAGTTCGAAACTTGGCAGATTTGATCCCTCTAGTTTAAATGAAGTTAACTCATGGTTAATTTTGACTTTTAAAGTCAACCGAGTGGATTTTGACTTTTCAAAAGTCAACAGAATAGTTTAGGCTTATGGCATAACTAGTCCTTGAAGTTTAAGTTTGGAATATTGACAGAAATAGTCCCTGAAGTTTGAATAAAGTTAATTTCAGTTAACTTTAACTGGATTTTACTAACGGAGTTAACTGGAAAATTCTGGATTGTCACAAACCTTATCTTCAATTTTATTTACCTGAAAGCATGTTTCAAAAACGGGTCAACTAAATAAATAGTTGGTGAGTTCGCAGGTTTTGCGACTCTATAAAAAGTTTATAAAAATTTAAAAATTAAGTACACATGTATTAGATAACACATTTCCATGAGCCGTAATCAAAGCCTCGACAAAATAAAACAAAGTACCCCATGCGGAAGTCATATGCAAACAACCGCCTAAAAATTGGCTAATTCTGTGCCCAAGTGACCCTAAAAGTCTGGTTGGTGCGACCAACCACGGGTGGGGGTGTCGACCCAAGTAGTACTACCTAAAATTCCCAACGGCAATGTTCAGCTAATTGATTACCCAAAATTGGGGACTTTAATGCATAAAATAAAAATAACTCATGTATTTCATGTATCCTATAACATGTGACTAAATAAAAATGAAACAGCTTTCCCCCAAAAACAGTAAAACAGTAGGTAAAGAGGGGCCGCGAAACTCACTTGAACGAAACAGGTGAGATGTGCGACGCGGACGATAAACACGGATGAAAATCGAGTCCTAATCAGGTCCTACTAATCAAGTGGACATAAAATAACATTTTAGGAATCCTAAAGTATGTGACTAAGTCAGACAATCTAAAATGGCGATTCAATCTACTGTATACCAAAAAACACTTGCATACGCGTACGACCGCTTAAAATTGTAAAACCGGCTTTGATATAAATCCGTGACTTTAAAACTTTAAATTTAATATCTTATTAAAGAATATCATTAGTTTAAAATTTTATTAGGTAAAATCCTAAGTCACGGTATAGCTTTGTCCAAAAACGCGATTACGCGCGTAAAGTTTGGTTTACGGTCCGAAAATCCGATTTGTCCGAAATTAGGGTTTTAGTAGGATATTAGCACCCAATTTAAAAGTCCAAAATTAAGTTTTTAATGAGATTATACTTCTGTCCAAAATCCCCTAGAACTTTTATAAAATCCATTTCATATAAAAATTTCCAAATTTAGTAACTTTTTATAAAATTTTAATGGACTATAATTTCAAAATCATACTTAGACATAAATTTACTATTTGAAACTTAAACCAAATGATAATATATATAAATAAAAATTTCTGACCAAATTTCATATTTTTTTAATATCTATATTATTTATTATGAATATAATATTATTAAAATTTAATAAATTCGGGAAAATAGTTAAACACATCAAAACTTTACAAAACTTTTACCAGATTCATTTTAGGTCCATATTAGATCCCATTCCAAGTTTCAAGTCCAGAAGTTTTCCAGAAGTATGATATCCCCAAATAAATTGTTTAAACTTTATAAATATAAAACACCTACTTAAACAACTCCAATTTTCACAAAATTTGGACAGGAGTCTAAATTTATAATATAATAACTACTGTCCAAATTCCAAAATTTTCCAATACTCAGATGTATTTTTCCCAATTTTCATGTATTAAACTTGTGTGAATTTTAATAAATAATCCAAAAATAGTTTGATCACCAAAATTTCCAGATCTTCTTTTTAAAATATATCCTACTGTTTAAAAATAAATTTGGGTGCCAAATCAACCATTTTTAAAAATCCACCAAGAACATGGATGTATTTAGCCATTCAAGCTAATTAACAAGATCAAACACAAATATACCTTCAAATTCAGCAAATTGAGGTGGAATTATGATGCTAAGCTACTGAGTTTTCCTTGATTTATAACCTACAATCACAAATGTGGTTCAATTCCATGTCTAAAGACTCAAAATCAACAAAACTCACTTTAAAATCAAGAAATGCAAGCATGAACACCCAAATGTTCATACACTTTGATCATCAAATCTTTCAATATTTTCACTAAATAACTCATTGTAGATGATTAACTAGTTTTTATCCACAAATCTTAGTTAAAATCACAAGATTCAAGCTTAAAACTCTTAAAAACAACAAAACTTGAAAATCAAAGTGAGGTGTGTGTTCTTGGTGTTCTTGAGAACACATGCAATGATCAAAACAGAAAGTTCAAGATGAAAATCATGTTCTAATACCTTCAAAATACTAAGAACATGCTCATGAATCCATTGGAACCAAAAATCAAGCTTGGAAATGGATGATTATGAGCTTGAATGGATGATTTTGAGCTTGAATTCAAGTTTAGGGTGTGTTTGGGTGGGGGTGGAGAGGGTTTTCAGCTGGAACAAGGGAGGTAAGGGGAAAATGGGTGGGGGGTTGGGTATTTATAGGTGTAGAAGAGTTCTTGAGTTTTAAAAGACCAAATGTATTAAAAAAATACCCACTTTTTATAAAAAATACACCCCTAAACACTAAAATAAATATTTTTATCCAAACATAAAAATTTAGAATCTAAAATAATGAATTTTAGAAATTTTTAAAACACAAAAACTCAAAACAAAATTTAAAAATTTATACCGGGTAAATACCGGGTTTTTAACGAAAGAACCACTGTGATCGTTAGTTTAATCAAGAATCACAAAAGTTAGCACATATAATGTTATAAAATATCATTCTTAACTAAAATATAAATATAAAAATTATTTTTGAGAAATTAAATTTTATCATTTATTTAACGCGTTCGCAGTATACGCAGTGTATGCACTTAACCGGGTTTTATAGTTCGGACCTTAGTGTTTGTCTAAGGTAAAGTTTCTAGAATCCCTAGAAACACTTAAAATATATAAAACCATAATATTTAAAAATATAAATGTATAAAAGTCGAGAAACGGTAAGGTCCTAAAAAACAACAGTTATCACAACATGGAACTTAATTAATTTAAAATCTAATACCAAAACAAGGTTAACCCAAATTATAACCTAATGACTAAACTAGTTTCACCCAAATTTGTAAATGCAAATTCACCCAAATTAAACAAATAGGTTTCACCCAAATTATAACTAAATGACTAAACCTAATGAGTAAACTAGTTTCACCCAAATTAGCAAATGTAAATACACCCGAATTAAAGAAACATATTTCACCCAAATTGAACAATCAAATTCAAAGATCGAATTACCTCGGTGATGGCCTGAGTTAGATGGCGACCTACGATGTTTGAACTATCGATTGCAGTACTAATGGTCTTACTGACTCGATTTAACAAACAAGACTCGAGATTTGTGATTAGGGTTCATTGATGCAGGGTTTCGAACTCTGGATTGCACTGACTGTCTTGTTTCTCGATTGAACATATGGTCTTGCTTCTCTTGATTAGGAATGGAATCGTGGAAATCACCATTTTTTAAAACTCTTAATGAGCGATTTCTTCTCCGATGATTTGGGATTTGATTTAGGAAATAGAATATTTGGAGAGTGTATTGCGATTTGCCTATGGCATAAATGAAGAGGACGATTACTTCTAATCTTCTTTGTGCGTAAATGGTGGAGTAATATCCTAATAAGAGAATTAGGCCTATATATAAGAATCCATGGTAAATTGGGGGCCCTAAACCTTTTGGGGGCCCTAATCAACTTATTTCTTTTTTACATAGTGGGCCACCCTTGGCCCTTCTCACGGCCTCTGTTAGCATGGTTGGCAAGGTAGCCTTCATCATTTCATAAATTTCTCGAGCCAGAGCCACTTTTACTTCAAGATCGAAGTTAAACTGTTGGTCAACCACGAGAGTATCCACCGGTTCATGTTGGCTCACCACCGGACTAACATGCACACTCTCTTCGTCTGCTTGCCTTCGGTTAACTGGTGGCCGACCACGGCGTCCCCCACCACGATTCCCACCTGGACGTCTTCCTATCTGATAGATAAGAACAAAGAATCTAATGTTATCATGCAAGTTAACAAATATAACATAACAAGTATGGTAAGATGTTAATATACATTGACTATCTGCAATTAATCATTACACAAATTCTTGGTTCCTATTTGGTCACCTTTATGACTCCATCAAACCCTTGTCCTAGTCTAACATGTTCTAAGGGAAAAGTTATACTTACTACATGTGTCTGATGCTTTGGCTTGAGTTACCCGTACTGGTATTCGTTACTTGGACCCATTCTCAGTTTAAGTCCAGACATCGAGGATGTCTGAATCTCTCAAACTATTGCTCTGATACCAAATTGTAAGACCCCAAACCCGGGAGGCCTCACGTGTTGGATTTACTCATTCACAAACAGTTCTTAAATAAAAAATATATTCATCGAAGCAGAATAATTGTCATTACATTGTACCAAATTAAAAATCAATTAAGACTTTGTTAACCAACAGATATTCCTTCTAAATTAAAAACCATGAATGCCAGAACTCGGTTGCCGGGTAACTCTTCAGGGATTAGCCAAGCATGCATCCACGCCCTATCCTTCTATAATTAACCTGACTTACATACTAAAAGTCAGGTAACGGTGGTGAGTTCAAGTCTTTCATTCGTTTTAGGAAATAGTTTCAACATTCAATAAATCATTAGGGTTTTAGATCATTTATAAGAAAACATGGCATTAACATTCAACATTCACTCATCGTTTAACATTCATTTAAGTCATACATTTATTATCTAAATATGTGCTTCCGTTCATTCTGTCATTTAGTAGTATATTGCACATAAGGCTTAACTACATGAACACCAACAATACAATACATTCAGTCAATTCCTTTCACATTGTTCCTAAGGCTTAACTACATGAAGGTCGACAATATATTCCAGTCCCTTACATTGCCCCTATGGCTCATATGTCCATAAACCGACAATTTCCGTCGACGGCTATGGCTCACCGGCCATAACATCATCGGATTATAACTTATCATCCACATGTCATGTTAACCCTAAGTAACTATCATTATCCCAATCCCTGTTGTACAAAATCAAAACCACTGGCAGCCCATTAAGGCATTATCCCTGTTGTGCTTATGGCCCTATGGCTCGTACGTCCATAAGCCGCCATAAGGCTGGTAATAGGATTAGTCACGTGGACTAGACCGCTACCTCCCAGACTTCTTATCCGTCAGTTCATTCTCTTAGCAGATTAGATATGTAGTGACTTCTTTTAAAACATTTTCCATTTTCTTTTCATAAAACATTCCATTAATTTATAAAACCCTTTACTTTCATTACATAAACCATTACTTTATAAACATTTCATTTCGTAAACATACTTGTTTCATAAATCATTCCTTTCGTAAACTGTTCGTTTCATAATTGTTTCATTCCAACGATATGCGTATAAGTCAACACTCGAAATCTGTCAATTCTAGGCTAGTGTCGCCTACCATAAAGTTGACCATTTTAAGAAAGCTTTACATTATTCTTATAAAAGCTAAAGTTATAAATTTCATTTTATTTATTTCATGTGTAAGAATATTATTATTACACTCAACAAAAAAATATTATTATAACACTTAACAAAAAAAAATCTATATCTATATCTATATATGTACTAATTAGGACGATACTTGTTATATTTCTAGGCCTCTTCATCATTATTTTTTCGCCTCTCTCTTCTATTAATAATCAACCCCACTATTTTAGGCAACTAAATTAATTATTTGTTTTAATTTTATCTATAGATTTTTGAATTTAAAATTGTGTTTATTATCAATTAAATGTTGAATCATATTTGTATGAATTCTACAAACTGAAGTCTCGTTTGAGACAAAATATTTCAGGTTGAGCCAAGGGGTTTTCACAGTTGTGGGTTTCCTCCTTGGTGGTGTGGAGCCGAGTCACCACGCTTCTGTTCTTCAGGCGGAAGAGTGATCCCTTTGCTAGGGTGATCCCGTGTGTCGGGGCTTTTGCTATTAAAAAAAACTAGGTATGATAAAAAACATTTAATCATATATTTACATATTTAAACATCTAATATTTGTTATGATTTGTTAGATCTCATGATATTTTTTGTCATATAATTATAGCTGAAAGTTTTCAACTAATTTATTTTCTTGTATTCCCATTTTGATTGATTCATTATATTAAGTTTTAGATAATGTGTTTTAAAATATAATTAATTTTTTGTCCTAATTCTATTAAAGATGAGGGATATTAAATACACAACCGTTCTCCATGATTTAAAATATAAAATTTGAACTCATAACAAATATGAAAATGTATAAATTTTAATGAATCAATTTAGAAATTCAAAAAAATAAAATAATATAGACAACTGACAAGAAATCAAAATTTTGATGACTTAATTAACTAAAACATAGATCATGGAATACTAAAAGAAATATTTTAACATATCAGGCTCTGAGATTGTATTTTGTAATTATTTCAGTCCATAACACTAACTCTTTTAACTTTTTCTGTTAAGTATAGGGGCATTTTAGTCATTTTATTTTTAAATGAACTAGTTTAACCTTTTCAGTCCAATAAAAAAAAATTAGCCTTTTTGTCTACTTTTTTAAAAACTTTTTTTTTACTTTTTTAAAATCATTTTTTTTTTCGTAAAAACGCATTTTTTGAACCTCTTTAAAAATGTCTTTTAACTTTTTTAAAAATATATATTTTTTAATTTTTTTTCTTAAATTTTTTTTTGTTTTTTTTTATAAAAACACTTTTTTAGCTTTTTTGTAAATTTTTTTTAACTATTTTAAAAAGCCTTTTTTTACCTTTTTTAAGTGAACTAGTTTTTTTTAAAATAATGGATTTTAAAAAAAAAGTGTTTTTAAAATAGTTAAAAAAACATTTTATGAAAAAGCTAAAAAACGTGTCTATAAAAATAACTAAAAAATGTTTTTAATGAAAAATAAAAAAAATTAGAAAAGTTAAAAAATGTTTTTAAAAAGGTTCAAAAAGACGTTTTTACGGAAAAAAAAACTAAAAAAATGATTTTGAAAAAGTAAAAAAAAAAACGTTTTAAAAAAATAGAAAAAATGTTTAAATGAAAAGCCTAAAAACAAGTTTTTATTGGACTGAAAAGGTTAAACTAGTTCACTTAGAAAAAAAATGACTAAAATGCTCATATACTTAATAGAAAAAGTTAACATGGTTAGTGTCATAGACTGAAATGGTTACAAAAATACAATATTAGGGGTTGATATGTTAAAAAATTATTTTTTGAACTAAAAGGGTTAAACAGACCAAAGCACATGAACCAAAAGCGAAATTTACTCTAAAATTTATTTTTATACATTTGTTGTTTTTATAATGATTATTAAATTTATATAATTAAACATCCTCATTTTCTAAAAGTATATATATTAGGTTTTGATATAGATTGACTGCAATCTTAAGTATCTAACGCTTTGTGGTGTTTCGGTTGAGATAGCTGCATGCTATTCCATTCCGTCTTTTTTATGATATTTTCTCCGTTCCAAAAAGAAAAAAAGTATATATTATGTTTTATCAAATATGAATGAGTAAAAGTTTTTGTATAAGCTTCATGATTCAACGTAAGAAAAATGAGTTTGGGCTAAAGTCAATAAAGGTTGTTATTTCCTTATTTAATTTATTTTGAGTTATTATTTTTTTGATAAAAAATAAAATATTTTATTTATCTATACTATATTATAATACAACGAAATTGTCTTTTTGCATTAACTTTTAAAAGTTAAAGAGGCAAAGTTTTCTTTTATGAATTATGTGATTAAATACAAAAAATAACTTAAATCTAGTTATGTAAACAATGAATTTCCCGTTTAACTAGATTCTCAAAATCGTTTTTATTTTATATGATTTCATATTTTATTTATTTTATAAACTTTTATTAAATCTATATGATACGTTACCAATTAATTGTTCAACCATTTTACTAATGTATGTGTTAATGTGTTGTGTTCTCCGTTGCATCGCACGCGCACCCCTTTGGTTCTTATTATATGATTATGTGATTTTTTTACATGTAAGATATATAACACCCTAATTTCAAGATATAACACATCACAAACTTTTTCGTCAGAGACTTGGAGATCGCATAAGTTTCTTTTCTATACACTAAACTAAATAGGCAATTTTCATTTTATCAAACTTAGATTTTATAACAAAAGTCTTACGAATTTCGATGACTAGGGTTAGGGGTGTGCAAAAAACTGAATTAACCGACCCATAACCGAATTAACCGATAAAATCGAAATGATATAACCGAACCGTACCAAAAACCGATGGGTCGGTTTTGGGTTTTTTTGAAAACTGAAACTAGGGGTCGGTTTTGGTTATTAGTATTTCCATACCCAACAAAACCGAACCGACCCACTATTTATTATATTTTCAATTTCATTAAAGATACTACACTATTACTAGCAAATTAGCAATCTAGGACTAGCATGGGCGGGAGCCGAAATTGACTTTTGTATATTTCCAAGTTTGAATTTACAATTTCCATGCGTGACTCTTCATATTTCACTATTTTTTTTGTATATTTTCAATTTAATCTTTACAAATCATAATCATAAATACCTCTCAAGACTTAAATCGGCAGTCCCAAGTTTCCTAATTACTACTTTTAAATGCATAATCCTTTTCAATTAAAGTCCACAAATTAGGTTTCCTTAGTTCTTGTTGAAGACGACGCTCATTGTTGAAGATGACGGTAAACATTCTTCTTTGTTGTAAGCATTGATTCATTGGTAGTATTTATTAAACATTCTTTAAAGATTTTACTGTTGTTTTCTTGTAGATGGAAACACCCATTGTTAATATTGATGAAGAAATCGAGAGTAAGCCTGCAGTTAATGTTGAAGAAATTCAAGAAACCGTAGAGCAAAAGAAAGATGGTAGAGGTAAAAAATCTTGGGTATGGAACCATTTTACTATAGATAGTGATTCGGGTAAAGCTAAGTGTCCTTATTGTAAACAGTTATTGAAATCGGGTTCGAAAAAGAATGGCACGAGTGCTTTAATATATCATTTAAAGAGTGTTTGTCTAAAGTCTCCGGTTTACATGAAAGTAGACAAGAAACAGTCCATCTTAAGTTTTAAGCCAAAAATTTCTAGTGAAAGTAGTGGTAGCTTGTCTTCTTATAAATATAGCCAACAAGAGTGTAGAATTCTACTTGCTCGAATGTTTATTAAAGATAACCAACCCTTTAGTGTAGTAGAAGATGAGGGACTTAGGGAGTTTGTATGGGGATTAAACCCGATGTTTAAGTTTCCATCTAGATGGATAGTGGCTAGAGACTGTTGGTCAATATTTGGAGATAAGAAAAAAATCTAAAGGATATTTTAAAAGATCAGACTGTATCTTTCACTATAGACGCATGGACATCTGTTCAAAACTTTAATTATATGTGCCTTACAGCACATTGGGTTGATGATGATTGGATTATAAGAAAGAAAATTATAAACTTTTGCCAAATTTCAAATCACAAGGGTGAGATGATCGGAAGGTCAGTTTACCAATGTCTACAAAAATAGGGTATTCATAAGGTTTTTACAATCACAGTTGATAATGCTTCGTCAAATGATGGAGCAATTAGATATCTGATAAAAATGCTTAATGGGCCTCATGCTATTTTAGATTGCAAATATTTGCATGTGAGATGTAATGCTCATATAATAAATCTTGTTGTCAAAGATGGTTTGGAAGAACAAATCGATTCCATAAGTAGGATTCGAAATGTTGTAAAGTATTTGAGATCATCTCCTTCCCGGTATCAAAGTTTCATAGATAGTGTGGAGAAAGAAAAGATTGATTACAAAAGGAAACCGTGTCTAGATGTTGAAACCCGGTGGAATTCGACATTCATAATGTTAGAGACAACACTTTTTTATGAAAAAGCGTTTGATAGGTATAATGTTCTTTTAATTATTCTATATGTTTTATTGTAATTTATTACTAATAATCCGATATGTTATATTTTTTAATAGACTTCAAAAAGTGGATTTCAACACTTTTTTATGAAAAAGCGTTTGATAGGTATAATGTTCTTTTAATTATTCTATATGTTTTATTGTAATTTATTACTAATAATCTGATATGCTATATTTTTTTAATAGACTTCAACCGTTTGCCTTTGACACCTTTTGCGCTCTCGCCCCTGATGCGGTGCGGTTCCTTACGCGGGTGGTCAGCAGTAACACCGCATATATTTATGGGGGGAACTTTGTGTTTAGTAGAGTAGGATTTGCTATTCAGAAGGGGGTAGCGGCGCAGCTTGTTGCCCGTCTACCTGCCATTAGTTTGTAATTGTGATGGTCATTTGGTATCTAATTGGTTTTTATCTTTAAAAAAAAAAATTATAGATCCTACTTTCGTTATAAAAATATAGATCCTAGTCTAGGGTTAACGAACCCTCTTGACCTCCTTGGTTCCTTCCTTGCATATGTAAATAAAACTATACCATACAAGTTTCGATCCGAATATAACTTGATATGGATCCGAAAACCTTTGAGAATATACTCTTTATTTCTTGATACAGGATTTATTTTATCTTAGTTATTTTAAATTTTTTACACGTTTTATTGGTTTAAAATATTTTATATTAAAACAGCTTACTTCTTAAGTAATGATTATTACAGGATATTATTGAAATCATTTTAGATTACAAACTTTATGTCAAGTATATTTTACAAAGTATTTTATTAATTCAGATTAACGAAAATATATCAATTAATATATTTTTTCTAAAGTATTGTAAAAATGGGTCCACTTTTAAAGTATCGGGTCAACAAAGATACGCAAACTTATCCTCACAAAAGTTGGATCGTGTCACGAATGGACTATTGACGCTACCATTCCTCTATTCGAAGTAAATTCAATCTATACTTTATAATAAATAAAAGTTTTTTAAATACTCTATAATAAATAAAAAATTTTTTATGTTAAGTGTTATCTTTATATTTATTCTCATAATTTCTTTTCTTGTTTATATCTCCTATTAAATAAATATTTATCTTTTAATAATAATATATAAAAAAATATTAATTATACTAATAAAACATATTTTAAAGAGTAACTGTGATTTGCTAGATTTACACCTCTCAGAGGACATGATCAATGATAGGATTTCATGGAGACGTCGTATTAGGGTTTTAGGATGAGTGACCCGTTGTGTGGGAGAGTAGAGTTGTTTAGCAAAGATTTTGCGTATGTCTTGTTTCTTGTAGGTGTGTTGTGTTTCTTGTGACTAATATACTCTAGTCATACACCGCTAATTGTTAGATTACTGTTAGATTTATTTTACTTTATTACTCATTAACTTTATTTATATTTTTATCTTTTTCTTTCCCATGGAGCCGGGGGTCTAAACGGGAGCAGCCTCTCTATCCCTTGGGATAGGGGTAAGGTTTGCCCTCATCACACCCTCCCCAGACCCTACTAATAGCGTTAGCTATGTGTGGGATTATACTGGGTACGTTTGGTTTGGTTTGGTTTGGTTTGGTTAAAGAGTAACTGTATTTTACGTCCCTGTGGTTTACTCCAATCTACACTTTGGGTCCCTAAGTTTGAAATTTCGACCTCTTAGTCCCTGTGGTTTCTATTTTTCTTCTATTGAGTCTCTGAGGCTAACGCCCGTCAAAAATATGTTAGAAAACACGTTAATTGTCCATTTTACCATCAGGGATGCATTATGCTATCTCGACCTTAACTTATCTTATATAGCATCTGTTTGAACGAACCCTAATTTAGCATCATCGCCATTACAATGTCTCAATCAACATCGTCATCATCTTCCAAATTGTATTTTACGTCCCTGTGGTTTACTCCAATCTACACTTTGGGTCCCTAAGTTTGAAATTTCGACCTCTTAGTCCCTATGGTTTCTATTTTTCTTCTATTGAGTCTCTGAGGCTAACGCCCGTCAAAAATATGTTAGAAAACACGTTAATTGTCCATTTTACCATCAGGGATGCATTATGCTATCTCGACCTTAACTTATCTTATATAGCATCTGTTTGAACGAACCCTAATTTAGCATCATCGCCATTACAATGTCTCAATCAACATCGTCATCATCTTCCAAATTGTTTTCAAAATGTTACAAGAAATCGAACTTAGTATGGTCATGTGGTGTAGGTTGCAATCGCACCTTTTGGACAGATGCAAACCCAAGTCGAAGGTTCGTTTGTTGTGTAATTTATCCTCATTCACCACCCTGTTTATTTATTAATTCTTGTAAGTCCTCAAACCGGGCATCCTACAGTTAGGTCACATCACAGTGTATCCTTTTTAAAAACACTTAACTCTTTACGAAAATATTCAATGGAAGTTTTAACTCAAAAAAAATATTTGTATTTTGAAATCATTATTATGTTTCACCTTACCGTACGGATGCATACACACCAACCAAAGTAGCACCGCTCCCAAGCCAAGATACATCGTCACCTGAACTCACCTGCAAAACAGTTTAACATACATACAAAGTCAGCTACGCTGAGTGAGTTCTAACAGTTTATTATAAACAGAAAATCTTCCTGTCACATCTGTCATTAAGTTAACACTCAAAGACTTCATATCAGTTACAAAATACTTTGCCACATATTAACATAGTGGTAACCCATGTTACCTAAGTTATTTCAATTCCCAGAAGGTCTAACATATCTCTACTCAACCCATAACCATAGCCCGTAAGTCTCATCGATTTGGATCGAACTTACCAAAACCACCATCCTGGAACCTATCACCCATATCAACCTGAAGACTGGTTAACACAACTGACTCCTAGACATAGACCTGACAAGCCCTAAACAAGACTCTTCAAAGTTCTACTAACATCCTCGTCATAAACATGACATCATAACGCACCCATGCTAATATTACTATCACATCATTACCTTATCACTAAGGCCATCAAGGTTTAACACACAATAAGTTACACACAAACCCTCGTCAGGGTTATCCCCTTTGGGATATTCATATCTCCTCCGATAACCCCCTTCCGGGTCTCAATTTTTCCCCTACAGGGCCCTGTCAGATCACACAGTGACACACTCGTCATCCACGCGGTCACTGACACGTCATCCACACTATGCCTAACAGATCACCCGCATGGTAACAATCCAGAAGGACCGACTCCTTCCCATCACCGTTGACCATATCCACGGACAACAATGTAAGCACACAACAACAAGTTATACACGCATGACACTACCTAGACATGTACCACTACTCACCGTCCTAACACGGATCACTTACGTATATAACTAAACACATACCCTAGACATATCCTTATAACGTCTGGACAACTTTTGACCTATCCCGAAAGTCATTATACAATGCACCCACACCGTACCCACATCTAACCCACACAACCTAAGGACACTGATAGCGTGTGTTTAATATTAGTTATTAAAATAATATATATATATATATATAGGGGACGATTCCACTAAGAAGTGGTTTTTCGCTAAGAAATACTAGGAAGTGGGTCAAACGAACTCCGATTGAGCTCATTCCAGTGGCGTTGGAACCGTCTCATCAAACCCTAACCCGTACATAAAAACCTAAACCCCCCTCCACCCGCACCCCCAAAAACCTAAACCCCCCTCTAACCCTACCCCGAAAAGCCTAAAACCACCACCCCACCCCCCCAAAAACCTAAACCCCCCCACCCCACCCCACCCCCTAAAAACCTAAACCCACCCCCAAAAACCTAAACCCCCCACCTCCACCCCAAAAAAACCTAAACCTAAAAGCTAAACCATAAGGCTAAAACCCTAAAATTCAAACGTAAAATCTAAACCTTAAAAGCTAAACCCTAAAAGCTAAGATGGTAGAGTTCGACGAGACGGTTCCAACGCCGCTAAAATTAGCTCAATCGAAGTTCGTTTGATATCGTTTCTTAAGGTTTTTGTCATTTCTTAGATTTTTTAGCGAAAAACTAATTCTTATTTGATACTCCCTATATATATATATATAGGGAGAAGATAATGAGAAAACTCATTTTAATGAGAGAACTAGAGAACTCTCATTGGTGGTGGGGTGGGTGTGATGGGTGGGGTGGGGTGGGTGTGATGGGTGGGGTGGGCGTAGGTGGGATGGGGTGGGGTTAGGTTTTTGGGTGGGGGTGGGGTGGGGGTTTAGTTTTTTGGAGGTGGGTTAGGTTTTTGGGGTGATACTACACATATGCTGTAATGAAAATAAGAAGAAAAAAAAAACGAGTTAATTCTTATTTTTTATAACGTTATTTATACTCAAATGAAAAACAAAAAAAATTCTTGATTTAATGGTGTAATTTAAAAATAATAATAATATCGTATGCAAAAGATAGAAATGTTTAAAGATTTATATATTTTGAGTTCTAATTTTACCCCTGCTCTTTAAAATTCCACCCCTTCTCTTTTTAGTGGTTCTCTAGTTCTCTCATTAAAATGAGTTCTCTCATTGACTTAACCCTATATATATATATATATTATTAGTTAAAAAGGTTTCACGATATCAGATTTTAAATTTATAAAATGATAAATACTCAAAACTTAAAACACATACAATACCCAAGTGTACCTATCGCAGCGTAATATAGTTTAGGTAAGAACCAAGTATCGAACCAATGGACACGGTCGAGTTCCAATACTCAACTTTTTTTATCGTTTAGTCGGTTTAATTAGTGAGTGGGTTTTGTGTGCTTGTGAAGAAGAAAAGTAAATAACAGTAAACTAAATAACAGAAAATGCAAAATGTGCGTGAAGTGTGTAACAGAATAGTAAATAACAAAAAAGTAAATAGCTCGAAAATAAACAGGTCACGACGAGTATTGCTTTGGGCTTCGAATCCTCTTAGTATATGATAATGTTATGTTAACTAATCCGATGGTATGACTAATACAAATGTGTTAACGGTACACCGTTAGAGCCTCATTCTCACAACATTTGGTTCACGAATTATGTTCCTTAATAATAAAATAGCAAGATGTCACACCCCAACCGACGGCGGAATACGTCAGGGCGGGACATGTAGACTGTTCAAAAGTTCAAGGTTTACTAAAGTTTAAATAATTAAACAACCAATTTCATGTCACAAATAAACATAAATCCAATCAATACAAGGAAAATAGAAATACATAAATAGTCTCTTTAAATTAAATTCTAGGTCATCGGTCCTAAGTGAAGCATGTTGTACTTATTCTCAAGCATTAGTACCTGAAACATGATGAAAACGAGGTCAACTAAAAAGTTGGTGAGCATACATAGGTTTTGACACATAACCAAAGTTAAAGTGTTTTATACAATTCATACGATACACGTGTATAAGGCATTTATGAAGAATCTATAGTTAAACTAAGTGTGTACAATCAAACCTTGTGACTGAGGCATAACACGCAGGTTACCCTAATGTAAAGTCGGTAACAAACACCCTAACCGGGTGGGTTTGTCAGACTCAATAGATCTATCAATGTTAATCGTTGGCTTGTACGGAGTTAATGATTGTACTAATGTCATGTATATGTAGTCTTAACTCATAGCATTCAAGCATAAAGCACATAACACATAATATCATATTATTGAATTGTACTTAAGTCTATGCAAAAAGTTTCAAAAAGTAAATCATGTTTCACCCCAAAAGTACAAAATAAAAAGGGGGCTATATAAACTCACTTGAATCAAGAGTGTAGCTAGCACGCGAGTCTAGGTGGCAAAATTATCCTTGTTACTCACCACGTTAACCTAGTGTATAATGTGTATTGAGTTAATAGTGTGCACAAAAGTCTATGTCTAAGTCTAGGGTTCAACGGGTTTTGATGTGTGTGGGTTGGTACCAATAGATTTGTGTTATTCCATGTAAAGGCATACTGTGCTTAAATACGAATTTAATGTGTATTATGAGTTCAAGGTATATATGTAAGTATATGCATATATATATGTATAAACTTAATAGTCATTTATTTAGGGTTGAATTTAAATAAAATAATTAATTTCATTTATTTAATTATGAAAAATATGCTAACATATATATAGAGTGTAAATATATATATATATATGTTTAGAAAAATAATTTCTACTTATGTGAATAGTGTTTAATTTAAATAAATAAAATAATTAATTTCATTTATTTAAATAAAATAAATAAATAAATAATTTTTATTTATTTATTTGTGAAAAATATGTTAAAATATATATGTTTAGAAAAAGAATTTCTACTTATGCGAATAGTGTTTAATTTAAATAAATAAATAAAATAAATAAATAATTTCATTTATTTAAATAAGTTAAATAAATAAATAATTTTTATTTATTTATTTGTGAAAAATATGTTAAAATATATGGATTGTAAATATATATTTAGAAAAAGAATTTCTACTTATGCGAATAGTGTTTAATTTAAATTAATAAAATAAATAAATAATTTCATTTATTTAAATAAATTAAATGAATATTTTTTCTTTTATTTAAAGCTTTTGTTTTAATTATTTTAATATACAATTTGAACAACGAAATTCATAATAAAACTGAATTTATATTAAAAATTTACAAATTTGGTTTTATTCTGTTACAAATAGTGTAAGGTTTATAAAAATATTTTTTATAAGATTTTTGGAGTTTTAGAAACGGGTTTTAAAAATAAATAGGCTCGCCCGGATCGAACTCGGGTCTGCCTGAGGGAAACAAGTAACAACCGCTGTACCAGTTGCGCGTCCTTGCTACAGGCTTGACTCGAATTTGTTTTAACATGTGATTGAGAGGGACCGGGTTCAGGACAGGTTCCATGCGCAAAAGGTCAGGGTTGTGGGTTTCGAACCCACACCATCTAGTTCAGTCGCACACGCACCAAACCGGCTGAACTAGATGGTTCGCTAGTATAATACGGAAAGTAAAAACTTAAATGGTTTACCCGAATTAAATCGAAATCCCCTTTTTAAAAGAAAAATGTATGAACAAGTTAGAGAAATCATTAGAATTCGAATTCGATTTGGATTAGCTTTAGTAAATTGATAAGGGGCTTTCGATGAGCGGGTCAGAACGAACTGAATGGTGTAAACCATACCTGTAATGGTTGCGTAACGAAGGCCGTCGACTAGGTGGACAGAGACGATGTTCTTGGTGATCGATCGGTAAGCAGGAGGTGAAATGAGGACCGATAGGGTGTTTAGGGAGTTTGTAATGATCTGTGCGAAAGTGTGGGAGTGTATAATTTCGTTTAATTCCCTCTTAATTACGTGATTCGACTGTGATTTGCAAGTAACGCCAGTCGACTATGATTACGCGTAAATTCGATCTGCTGTGAATGAATTGGGTCGGGAAATAGGCTCTAACACATGCGAGATCAGTCATGGAAGGATGTACGGGTGTTAATTGCATTAAATGTCTTGATTTGGAAAGGATTTGAACGCGGTTTGACTATAGGAGGTCAAACTATTCGAAATTTGAAATTATCCGCGTAAATGGTCGAATTGGGCTGGTAATCGAGTCGATTCTCGTTTGGGCAACCGTGTGGAGTCCAATTCAACAAAAACATGTCGATGGTTGCCTCGAATTTACGAGGTTTGGGCTACTTTGACTTTTGAAAGTCAATGGAGTTCAAGAAGTCAAAATTAATGTTTTAAAAGTCAAATTCCGTGTGTGGCGTTTAATTTAGGGTTCAATCGGTTAGGGTTCAAACTAGTATGCATGTATATGTGTATGTACTTGTATCATGTTTGAGTATGTATATATATATATATGTGTGTGTGTGTATATGTACTTGTATGATGTATAAATGTATATATATATATATATACACATATGTGTTCAAATATTTATGTGTATATAGGGATTCTAGAACAAACGCGGGTAGGAATTTTGAAGCTGTAATTTATAAAAGTAGGGCTTGATATAATCATTTCACTAAGATCGAAATTCATACATGTCTTATTGTACCAAAATGAAAACGTGAAAATCAGGAAGGTTACAGTATCCCCATGTTAAGGGAATTTCGTCCCGAAATTCTAGCTAGTTGAGGCGACTGTATCAGCAAAGAGGTGAGGTTACTTGAGCTTCATTTGGTCCTCACGTTCCCAAGTAAATTCAGGTCCACGCTTAGATTCCCATCGTACTTTGACAATAGGGATACGGCTTCGCTTGAGTTGCTTAATCTCGCGACCCATGATCTCCACCGGTTTCTCCACGAAGTGCATCGTTTCGTCAATGCGCACATCGTCAAGAGGTATATGGAGGTTCTCATCAGCAAGACATTTCTTTAGGTTGGACACGTGGAAAGTAGGGTGTACATTAGCAAGTGATGGAGGTAATTTGAGTTTGTAAGCCACTTTCCCGATCCTTTCGAGGATCTTGAATGGACCCACATAGCGAGGTGCAAGTTTACCATTCTTCCCGAAGCGAATCACCCCCTTCCAAGGAGATACCTTTAGAAGTACAAGATCACCGACTTGAAATTCCAAGGGTTTACGTCTCTTGTCGGAATAGCTCTTTTGCCGACTCCTTGCTACTTGAATGTTGTTGCGGATCTGTAGGATCTTGTCGGACTTTTCTTGGATTAATTCGGGACCGGTGATTTGTGCTTCACCAATATCGTTCCAACAGATAGGAGAGCGACACTTCCGACCATAGAGAGCTTCGAATGGAGCCATGTTGATGCTTGTGTGGTAGCTATTGTTGTAAGAGAACTCAATGAGGGATAGATGTGAATCCCAATTGTCACCAAAATCAATTACACAAGCTCTAAGCATGTCCTCGAGCGTATGGATTGTTCGCTCGGTCTGACCATCAGTTTGGGGATGGTAAGCCGTGCTTAAATCCAAGCGTGTACCAAGAGCAGTTTGGAGGGATTGCCAAAAGCGGGAGGTGAAACGAGCATCCCTATCAGATATTATGTTAAGTGGGACCCCGTGACGACTCACAATTTCGTCAATGTAGATTCGGGCTAGTTTCTCTACCCGATAGTCTTCTCGGATGGGTAGGAAGTGAGCAGATTTGGTGAGACGGTCAATGACCACCCAAATGCTATCATAACCTCTAGAAGTACGAGGGAGTTTGGTAATGAAATCCATGGCTAGATTTTCCCATTTCCACACTGGAATTTCCGATTGTTCAAGTAAACCAGAAGGACGTTGATGTTCAGCTTTGACTTTGGAGCAAGTTAGACATTTTGCAACATATAGTGCAATGTCTTTCTTCATCCCGGGCCACCAGTATTATTGGTGAAGACCCTTGTACATTTTATCAGCCCCGAGATGGACGGAGTAACGAGTTTTGTGTGCCTCGTTCATAAGGATTGCGCGAAGGTCATCACGATCGGGGACCCAGATACGATTCAAGTAATAGAGGAGGCCATTAGGTTTGGTTTCTAATAGGAGTTCAACACCACATGACATTTTGGTATACAGATTACCCTCGGTGACCGAGACGTGTTGAGCTTCTAAGATGCGATTTTGAATATCAGTTTGAATCCTAACACAATGAAGCATAACGTGGTCCTTACGACTCAAGGCATCGGCCACAACATCTCGCAGTCGTAGTCGTTAAGGAGTTCGACCCAACGTCGTTGCCTCATGTTGAGTTATTTTTTATTGAAGATGTGTTGGAGACTTTTGTGGTCAGTGAACACCACACATTTCGTGCCATAGAGATAATGTCTCCAAATCTTTAATGCGAAGACGACCGCACCCAACTCAAGATCGTGCGTCGTATAATTCTTTTCGTGAATTTTAAGTTGTCTTGATGAATAAGCGATCACCTTGCCCCGTTGCATGAGAATACAACCGAGACCTTAGTTTGATGCATCGCAGTAGACCACCAGATCATCGTTGCCATCAGGAAGAGTGAGAATAGGAGCATTGCACAATTTTTGCTTGAGGAGTTGGAAGGCTTCCTCTTGCTTTGGTCCCCACTCATAGTGTTTACCTTTGTGGGTCAAGGCCGTGAGAGGGACCGCAATCTTGGAAAAGTTTGAGATGAAACGACGGTAATAACCAGCAAGACCAAGAAATGAACGAACTTCGGTAGGGGTCTTAGGGGTACTCCAATTCTTAACGGCTTCGATCTTTGCGGGATCAACATGAATTCCCTTTTCATTGACAATATGACCCAAAAATTGAACTTCCTTTAGCCAAAATTCACACTTGGAGAACTTAGAATATAGTTGTTCTTTTCTTAAAAGGTCTAAAACCAAATTAAGGTGTTGTTCATGATCTGATTTGGTCTTGGAGTAGATCAAGATGTTGTCAATGAAAACGATCACGAATTTATCTAGGTATGGTTTGCATACGCGATTCATGAGATCCATGAAAACCGCGAGGGCATTGGTTAGCCCAAAAGGCATAACCATAAATTCGTAGTGACCGTATTTTGTACGAAAGGCAGTCTTTGGAATATCCTCCTCTTGCACACGAAGTTGGTGATATCCGGATCGAAGATCAATCTTCGAGAAGTAGGTGGAACCTTGGAGTTGATCAAAGAGATCATCAATCCTAGGCAAAGGATAATGGTTCTTGATGGTAAGTTTGTTGAGTTCGTGGTAGTCAATACACATCCGGAATGAGCCATCTTTCTTCTTCACGAATAGGACGGGTGCACCCCATGGTGAATGACTGGGACGAATGAAACCTTTATCGGAAAGTTCTTGGAGCTGACTTGCAAGTTCTTGCATTTCAGAAGGTGCTAGACGGTATGGAGCTTTAGCCACAGGATTAGCTCCGGGTACAAGGTTGATACGAAACTCTACTTGACGAACGGGTGGAAGACCGAATAGATCATCAGGAAATACTTCGGTAAAGTCACAAATGATGGGGATGTCTTGAATACCCTTCTCTTGGTCCTTCTTTTGAACGATATGGGCTAGAAAGGCCACATACTTCTTCCATAAGTACTTCCAGGCCATAGTGCATGACATGAGCTTAAGCCCACTACATGGTTTCTCAGCAAAGACTTTTAATGTATCACCCAAGGGGAGAGGAATTCGGATGCACTTCTCGAAACAAACGACCTCGGCATGATGACTAGATAGCCAATCCATGCCTATGATGATATCAAAGCTTCCCAGTTGCATAGGTATGAGGTTGACGGGAAAGGAATATTCATTAAGTTTGATGACACAATCGCGGATAATGGAGTCAATGATGATGGGGTTTCCATCCGCTACTTCAACGGTAAACATTTTCTCTAACTTAGTTCGGTTTTTAGCAAGCAAAGGTTCAAAATTAAGTGAAACAAAACTCTTATCGGCACCGGTATCAAATAGTATGGAAGCATACTCGTTATTAACGAGGAACGTACCGTTGACCACATCATTGTTGGCCTGGGCCTCATTAGCATTTATGTTGAAAGCACGGCCTCTAGCTCCACCTTGATTTGGGTTGATAAGTTTTGGGCATCGGTTTCGGAAGTGGTTTGGGTTACCACATTCAAAGCAAGCATTCCCATTAGTGATAGTTGGAACCCCTTTGTTTCCCTGGTTAGTTGTATTGTCGGGTGGTTTGACCCTGCATGTGTTGGCTAAATGCCCATATCTTCCACAGCTGGCACATATCCGACACGGTATATTTGGGAAATGATGGTAATTGCACGTGTTGCACAAAGGGCTGCTGCCCACATAATGTTTCTTGGCTAAATTCTGAGTCATAGGAGCAACGTGATTGACTGGGGCAGCCGGGGTAACAACAGCAAAATTCCTAGTCTTTCGTGTCTTGTTGTTGGAGAAAGGTTCGAGTTTGATCCCTTTGGAGGGCTCAGAAGGTGTTGCCGTGTCTAGGACTTTCTTAGCACCCTTCCTTGTTAGCGTACCCGCCTTTACATGGTTATCGGTTAATGTGGCGGATAGGTGGATAACATCTTCAAGGGTAGCTCGGTTCCTCCCTAAAACAGTGTCTTGAATCTTCATCGGCAGACCACCGATGTACTTTTCAATACCCCGAGCCAAAGGTGTGACCATATGAGGTAAACGGGTGGTGTAGGCTAAATTTTCACCACTATCTTGGGCAAGATTCCAAAATTTGGCCTCCAACTTCTTCATTTCATTGCAAGGATAGAACTTCTCGGTCATGAGTCGTTTGACCTCATCCCATGGCAAAGCCATTGCCACATCCATGCCCCTATTCCTCTTTCACCATTCCACTAAGTGAGCGCTCGTTTTTGGAAGACGCTGGTGGCATAGCGGACCCGGAGGTTGTCGGGACAATCGCTGTTGAGAAAAGTGCTTTCAATGCTCTCGAACCATTGCAAGAGACCCGTGGCTCCTTCAGTGCCATAAAACTTAGTGGGGTTGCACGAGTTAAAGTGCTTGAAAGTACATTGCGGTGGGTTGGCACCACCACCACCATTAGTTCCATGGTTACCGTTTGTAGCACCATTAACTTGAGTGAGTTGAGTTACAAGTTGTGCAAGGATAGCAGCAATATCAGTGTTGTTGTTGGCCACGATAGCACGACGAGGAGGCATTCTACAGATTTGCACAACACAAGAAGAGATGTAAGAACTTATGAGGGTTGATTGAATTTAAAAGATCAGATAACAAAAATAGTAAATCATAGTTTGGATTGTACTCAAATAGTGATATAATCACTTGAATACTGTGACACATTAAGGTTAATTAAACTCATATAATTTTTCAAGGAGACATGCTTTAGCCTATAAGTAAACACTCATCCCGGGAATTCCCAGGAAAGCATACGGGTCCCTCGGTTGATTGGGATTTATACGAAATGCTTTCCTAGACAAAAAACCCAGAATACAGGTGTCACCCTTCCAGATTGCACGTGTCCTCTAATAATTAACAAAGTTTAAAACCTTAATGAGGAAGTAAAGAAATTCCATAGATTTAAATTCATGAAGTTTTCACATGCTATGATGATGATGACAGAGAAGTAGGTAAAAAGGTTATGAGGCTTAGGGTATGGGTAGGGATATTGTTTATTTAATTTATTATTTAAGTATAGTCTAATAATTCATGAATTTTAACAATTAAAGTATCAAAATATAATAAGCAAGTAACACATAGCATGTAGCATATCATATAATCATAGAGCATGGTAAATAATGGGTGTCCTAAGGTTATAGTCTAGGTCAAAGGTGTCTAATAACCTAATTCCCTATAACCAAGGCTCTGATACCAATCTGTCACACCCCAACCGACGGCGGAATACGTCAGGGCGGGACATGTAGACTGTTCAAAAGCTCAAGGTTTACTAAAGTTTAAATACTTAAACAACCAATTTCATGTCACAAATAAACATAAATCCAATCAATACAAGGAAAATAGAAATACATAAATAGTCTCTTTAAATTAAATTCTAGGTCATCGGTCCTAAGTGAAGCATCTTGTACTTATTCTCAAGCATTAGTACCTGAAACATGATGAAAACGAGGTCAACTAAAAAGTTGGTGAGCATACATAGGTTTTGACACATAACCAAAGTTAAAGTGTTTTATACAATTCATACGATACACGTGTATAAGGCATTTATGGAGAATCTATAGTTAAACTAAGTGTGTATAATCAAACCTTGTGACTGAGGCATAACACGCAGGTTACCCTAATGTAAAGTCGGTAACAAACACCCTAATCGGGTGGGTTTGTCAGACTCAATAGATCTATCAATGTTAACCGTTGGTTTGTACGGAGTTAATGATTGTACTAATGTCATGTATATGTAGTCTTAACTCATAACATTCAAGCATAAAGCACATAACACATAATATCATATTATTGAATTGTACTTAAGTCTATGCAAAAAGTTTCAAAAAGTAAATCATGTTTCACCCCAAAAGTACAAAATAAAAAGGGGGCTACGTAAACTCACTTGAATCAAGAGTGTAGCTAGCACGCGAGTCTAGGTGGCAAAACTATCCTTGTAACTCACCACGTTAACCTAGTGTATAATGTGTATTGAGTTAATAGTGTGCACAAAAGTCTATGTATAAGTCTAGGGTTCAACGGGTTTTGATGTGTGTGGGTTGGTACCAATAGATTTGTGTTATTCCATATAAAGGCATACTGTGCTTAAATACGAATTTAATGTGTATTATGAGTTCAAGGTATATATGTAAGTATATGCATATATATATATATATGTATAAACTTAATAGTCATTGATTTAGGGTTGAATTTAAATAAAATAATTAATTTTATTTATTTAATTATAAAAAATATGCTAACATATATATAGAGTGTAAATATATATATATATATATGTTTAGAAAAATAATTTCTACTTATGTGAATAGTGTTTAATTTAAATAAATAAAATAATTAATTTCATTTATTTAAATAAACTAAATAAATAAATAATTTTTATTTATTTATTTGTGAAAAATATGTTAAAATATATATGTTTAGAAAAAGAATTTCTACTTATGCGAATAGTGTTTAATTTAAATAAATAAATAAAATAAATAAATAATTTCATTTATTTAAATAAGTTAAATAAATAAATAATTTTTATTTATTTATTTGTGAAAAATATGTTAAAATATATGGATTGTAAATATATATTTAGAAAAAGAATTTCTACTTATGCGAATAGTGTTTAATTTAAATTAATAAAATAAATAAATAATTTCATTTATTTAAATAAATTAAATGAATATTTTTTATTTTATTTAAAGCTTTTGTTTTAATTATTTTAATATACAATTTGAACAACGAAATTCATAATAAAACTGAATTTATATTGAAAATTTACAAATTTGGTTTTATTCTATTACAAATAGTGTAAGGTTTATAAAAATATTTTTTATAAGATTTTTGGAGTTTTAGAAACGGGTTTTAAAAATAAATAGGCTCGCCCGGATCAAACTCGGGTCTGCCTGAGGGAGACAAGTACCAACCGCTGGACCAGTTTCGCGTCCTTGCTACAGGCTTGACTCGAATTTGTTTTAACATGTGATTGAGAGGGGACCGGGTTCGGGACAGGTTCCACGCGCAAAAGGTCAGGGTTGTGGGTTTCGAACCCACACCATCTAGTTCAGTCGCACACGCACCAAACCGGCTGAACTAGATGGTTCGCTAGTATAATACGGAAAGTAAAAACTTAAATTGTTTACCCGAATTAAATCGAAATCCCCTTTTTAAAAGAAAAACGTATGAACAAGTTGGAGAAATCATCAGAATTCGAATTCGATTTGGATTACCTTTAGTAAATTGATAAGGGGCTTTCGATGAGCGGGTCAGAACGAACTGAATGGTGTAAACCATACCTGTAATGGTTGCGTAACGAAGGCCGTCGACTAGGTGGACAGAGACGATGTTCTTGGTGATCGATCGGTAAGCAGGAGGTGAAATGAGGACCGATAGGGTGTTTAGGGAGTTTGTAATGATCTGTGCGAAAGTGTGGGAGTGCATAATTTCGTTTAATTCCCTCTTAATTACGTGATTCGACTGTGATTTGCAAGTAACGCCGATCTGCTGTGAATGAATTGGGTCGGGAAATAGGCTCTAATACATGCGAGATCAGTTATGGAAGGATGTACGGGTGTTAATTGCATTAAATGTCCTGATTTGGAAAGGATTTGAACGCGGTTTGACTATAGGAGGTCAAACTATTCGAAATTTGAAATAATCCGCGTAAATGGTCGAATTGGGCTGGTAATCGAGTCGATTCTGGTTTTGGCAACCGTGTGGAGTCCAATTCAACAAAAACCCGTCGATGGCTGCCTCGAATTTACGAGGTTTGGGCTACTTTGACTTTTGAAAGTCAATGGAGTTCAAGAAGTCAAAATTAATGTTTTAAAAGTCAAATTCCGTGTGTGGGGTTTAATTTAGGGTTCAATCGGTTAGGGTTCAAACTAGTATGCATGTATATGTGTATGTACTTGTATCATGTTTGAGTATATATATATATATATATATATATATATATATATATATATATATATATATATATATATATATATATATATATATATATATATGTATATATATATGTGTATATGTACTTGTATGATGTATAAATGTATATATATACACATATGTGTTCAAATATTTATGTGTATATAGGGATTCTAGAACAAATGCGGGTAGGAATTTTGAAGCTGTAATTTATAAAAGTAGGGCTTGATATAATCGTTTCACTAAGATTGAAATTCATACATGTCTTATTGTACCAAAATGAAAACGTGAAAATCAGGAAGGTTACACAAGACTCCCAGCTAGGGACATTATTACCATCATCTCTTTAATAGATCCGTACATTCGTATGCTTAAGATCTATCTCCGAGTTGGTTTAAGACATCGAACTTAAATACCTTTATTTTTATTAAAAAAGTGATTAGACTTTGTTCACCGGGATGCGATGCAACAATGGGACCATGTATAAATACATACCATTCCCAACGTGAGTTCACCAACTCTTGGTTTCATAACAAGCTCGTATAAATACGTACGATCTTATCAATATTAACCAAGCTCCGGCTTATCAAAATTCGCTTACTCTTCGTTTCATAACAAGCTCGTATAAAGACGTACGATCTTATCAATATTAACCAAGCGCTGGCTTATCAAAATCCGCTTGTATAAAGACGTACAAGTTTCAAGAGAAGTTTTATTAAAAAGGTTTTACAGTCTTACACTTTAAAATCAAGAACACTCACAAGTTTAAAGACTAATTTAGATAATAATAAAAGGTCTATCATGAAGATTGTTTTAAGAGCGACTAATTAAAGAACATAAACATACCATTAGACTAATAAGTTAAACATTAACATATACCAACTTCATCTTCACCCAAGCAATACACAGAGTTTAGCCACGAATGGCCATACGAACTGGCATAATGTTGAGTTTCGTAGGCTTCCCTATTGCAAACAAAGCAGAAGAGCCTCTCTACTCCCTACTCTAAACTACAACTACGCACTCTATAAGTGTATTCTTCTCTCTGGAATGGTGTGTTGAGTGAAGACCTCAATCCATCTATTTATAGGCTTCAAAATGGGCAATGCACGGCCGTGCATTGGGTTGCACAGTCATGCAAAGGCCTCAAGAATCAAAACGTATAGATGGAAGGGTACAAGAGTCCTTGGGGAGCAAGGAAGGGAAATGCCCAACCGTACAACCCCCTCTTGCTCCCTGTCTTGTCTTTTTGCTGCTTATTGACTTGTGTTAACCAATTTTGACTTCTAGGGGGGGTCAAAGTTCGGGTGTGCTACTTCCAAAATCTTGATTTCTTGATGTTTTTAGGTTGTTTTCGCTCTGTTTCTTTTGGAACACTGTTTAACATGCGAGTGTGAAATATAAACGTTTTAAGTATCAATTTCAAGGTTTTTATTCAATTATTACCATAATAAGGGGATTATTATGCATGTAAAATAATTAGGACAAATCAGACACCATATTGACCCTTAGTTTTAATTCAAAAGATATAGTTAACTCGTAAAACTCGACAGGTTTGCCCAATTGTTGTAACACATTTCGTTATACGATAAAACAAGTAAGTATGTACGATAGTCCCAAAAACATGTAAAAAGGGAGTTAGAAACTCACTGGTTGTGAAGATCCAAACCCTTCCTCTACAACCCGTACCACTCGCTCGAAACCCAAACCTGTCAAACGTATGATCACATGATCAGATTACGTTTAAACCGAACAAGGAACAACGTATAGCACAAAACCCCACTCTCTGTCTTGTCCGCTCCTCAATCCAAAAGTCGAACCCTAGCTCCACGAATACACATGTACCCGAGTCGGGTTCCCACGCATGCATACAAGTAATGCAACACCCTAGCCGACCACCTTTGCCGACCTCCGAGTCCACCCCCGTGCCCACCATCCACGTCATCATCGACTGCCCCACCTTGACCAAACCCTAATCGGCTAACTCCTCCACTATCCTCACTGTTGTCGTGCTATTGGTCTTCGTCAAGAAAATACCACCCGGGGCCACCATGATCGCCATGGACGTAGACCACCGAGAGACACCACACCTGTCGGAAACACCTTCTTCCTCGTTCTTTGCCATTCACCACAGTAGTGCGCCACCCTGTGGAAATAAAGACTGATGGCTACAAAATTAAAGCCAAGGTAGACGGCAAAGATATCACCATCTCGGAAGCCACACTCAGAAAACATCTTAAGCTTCAAGATGAGGGAGCAGCCATCTCATACTCAAAGGACGAGTATATGAGGACCTTTGTATCCATAAGGTACACTGGAAATCAAAATGAGTATACAATTGAGAAGGCGCTGATGGGCCCTCCATTGAAGTATCTCTGCCACACTCTTCTCCAATGCATATCTCAGAAGAGAAGTGGATGGCATCAGGTGAGCTCCTTACTTGCCTCCGCCTTCCATGGTATGATCACTGGCCTAGGCTTCAACTTTGCACACCTAATCTTTGAGGGTTTGAGATATAACCTTCAAGATGGTGCAAAGAAACAATTTTTTATGTACCCAAGATTCTTGTAGGAGGTTTTCAATCAAGAACTAAAAGAACTTTCAAAACCTGCAAGAATCTACATCATGTTGGGACATAAAAATAATATTTTTCAAAGCATGAGAATTGTTTCCAAAAAGTTATCAGGGGTCAATGTTTCATTGTTATCTACAATGCTGAACATACAAAGTACCCCGGGTGACAGTTCAGCAATCCCAGCTGATACTGATCCCACACCCTCCACCTCACATCCTGAACAACAATCTGCTTCCACCATTCGAACCCCTGTGCATACTACTAAGGATGCACAGGTACAAAAATTACTTACACCTCTTTTGGATGTTATCGTTTAACCGGAACACAGGGCCCCAGTTGCAACGACATATACCAGGAAAAAGGGCAAGAGAACTCCTTCTTCTCTTGCCTCTAAGGCCCAAACCCAATCTCTAAGCCCTCATTCAGAATCCCAACATTCTAATGAGAATATCAAAAGGGATAGCCACAACACTAGAGAGACTTCTTTGGAAGCCTCTCTATTAGGATCAGGATCACATCCCGGATCCATAGAGCAACCCCCTGAGCCACTCCTCTCTCTTCTGAACTTAAGTGTTGAGGAACCTGATCAAGATGATGTACCTTCTCCAACTACCACTATCTCGGAGGTACTGATTGATCTTGCTTCCAACACACCCAACCCAAGTTCTTCTACCCTGAAGGCCCACTCTAGGAGTTATGACAGAGTGGATGTGGAAGAGGTTGTCACTACTGCTGGTCCATCAAATGACCAGGAGGACAGTGAAAACATCGCTAAGACCTCAACCACGGCAACTCACAGTGAGGATGCTTCCATGGAAACTCCCCTCACTGAGAGGAATCCCAGGCGCCAAGAAACCATGGGTGATGGGGATGCAGAGGCTAGGCCTAAGGCCCCATCTAGCTCCAAGGATTCCACAACCATGGATGAGGACAGACTGAAACTTCATAACTTGGAATTGACGGCCAGGGTGGCTATGCTAGAGGCTGAAGTGTCCAAACTAAGACACCAAGTCTCTATGCATGAAGCCCATCAATGCCCAACTGTGCCTACTCCCTCTCTTGTATCAGTGGGCACCCAAACTGATGCTTATTTGTCCACTGATGCAACAAAAAAGGGGGAGATGGTCCCAATGGAAGAAGACTCAGACAGTCTTGACGACTGGATTCAAGAGCAGGCTGTATTTCAAAGTACACTTTTCAAGCCAGCTTTTGTACAGGTTCATGACTTGCCAGCTTCAGATGACGAAGAAGAAGAGACATCTGAAGACTGGAAGTTAGTCGTCAGGGTTGTTGATGAGATGCTGACTGATGCTTAAGACATAGAACAAACATATACATCTTTCAGCATCATCCCTGAAGAAGCAGCCATCATAAGTCAATCCACTGCCCCCCAATTTTCACTGACTTCAACACAGCTAGAGTTTGACACAATACTAGCTTGGGGTATGATGGAAAGTCTGAGAGGTTCTGGATTGGTTGGGAGTTTGGCGGAGTAGAAGAGCTAAACTGGGTCTTTCTCAACAGCATCCAAGTCCTTCACCTATACCATCTACAATGCATCAACAACTCTACGGACCTCTCAGCAGAACTTGCTATTGGCAGGTTCTATGACTTGATGGAGGATAATCTACCCAATTTTGAAAGACAAATACAAGCAGCAAAAAGGGTAGCCTATCCTGAATCTTCAGCAGCAGCAGAAAGAAGACTGACTCCTAGAAGACTTGAAATAATAAGGAGCAGTCATCTCACTGAAGAAGAAGTTCTGTGCTGGAGAAGATTCCTGTACAACAGAATGGTCAGGGATGTAGAAGTGCAAGGATGGATAAGCACTAACTCTCATGATTTCACCTTCTTCCTGAGCAATGGATCTTCTCTATCAATCAACATCAAAGAGATCTTGCTCCTACCATCAGCCTTCCTGCACAAGGTCTTTGAGCTCAGATCACTCATCTTCAATGTCAACTCCTTAGAAAGTCAAGACATGATCAAAATCATCAAGGCTTCTCTTTATAAGGAGGAATCTGGATCTAACTCAGACCTATCCTTTTTCTCTTCTCCAACAGTCAGACTGAACACAGAAGAAGAATCAAAAAGAAGAGAAGAGGAAAAGATGAAAGAGGCATGGAAAGATGTGACAGGAATGGAATGGGAAGAAGATGAAGAAAGTTCCCCTCCCTTGTCCATTCCCCAAAATGCCAATGAAGCTGAGGCTGAGATTCCAACAGCAGCACCATCATCTGTTGTTGTGATCAGTGAAGCCGAAGCAGAGGCATCTAACAAAGATAAGGGAAAGGGAATTATGACCAAAGAAGATGAAGAGAGGTTGCTCAGAGAGAAAAGAGAGAAGGAAGAAAGAAGAAGAAGAAGAGAAGAAGAGGAGATGGCTGAAATAAAGAAAGCTCAAGATATACTCACAGCCATTCTCCTCAGAGAACAACAGATCCAGCTGTATGCAAAACAGCTGGATGATCTGAAAGTAAAGATTCCTGTAGTCTATCAAATTGAAGAAGATGAAGCTCTTGCCCTTCAACTACAGGAACAATTTGATAAAGAAGAAGAAGAGATTCAAAAGAAGAAGAAGAAAGAGGCTAAGTTCAGAATAACTGATTCTGAACTAGCCAAAGAAATGAGAGAGGAGTGGGTAAAGGCTTTGATTTCTCAAGGTGAGGATGTAGACTACCTTGAGAAACTATCCAATAAAGAAATCTACAGAGCCTTCATGGGTCAGCAGGGTCAATTGACAAAGAAGAAAAAGGCTGAAGAAGAAGAAAAAGCCAAACAAAAGTCCAAAAAGACCCTTGCCTTTAATCAAAGAACCCATGAAGAAAGGAAGATCATGATTGACTTCCTTAAGGCTAGAGGAGAGAGTGGAAAGAGGCTAGGTCCCATGAATTTCATGAACCTGCAAGCTCTCTATTTTAAAGTCAAGAAGGATGAGGAAGAAAGATTGGAGAAGAAAGGCTCCAAGAAAAGGGTAATCATTCAAGAATAAGAAAGGAAAACAAAGAAACCCAAGCCTTCTCTCTCACCCAACACTTCCTTAATCCAACAACCTTCCACTCTCCATCCTAGACCTCCCTCCTCTCCTCCCTCAAAGTCCAAATCCTCACACCCAGCTCCTGCTCATCAACAACCTTCCAAAAAGAAAAACAAACCCACTTCCAAACCAGAAGACTCAAGAGAAATAATCAGATGGTCATACAGCCCTCAAGACCAATGGTTTGAAGTGTTCAGGGGGAGGACAGAAGCTAAAAGATCAATTTATACATCTGTTGATGAGGTACTACAGCTTCCAGATTCTGATCTAAGAAGAATGATGGAGCTGGGTGAAGCCAATGAGCCTAAGAATGAAGGTGGGAGACATCTATTGCTGGTAATCAAACATTACTTCAACCCCAGCAAAGATGAAATCATTGATGTCAAACCTCTCCAATCCCACTCTCCATTCATTAGCTGGTCCTACAATGCTGACAAGGATGAATTCACACTGACAGATGTTAAAGGACAGAAGATGAGGTGTTCAAGCAAGGCTATCTTCAAAATGGCAAGCAAGGACATCAAGACTCTATCTGAGCTTCCTCTTAACAATCCCAGCATGGACCAGAGAGGATATGAGGTTGAAAGGATAGTCAGCAACATGCAAAAGCTTCAGCAACAAAAGCAGTAAGAGAGTTTTGGTAGCATCAGTCTAGGGGGAGTTTGTAGAAATAAAGACTGATGGCTACAAAATTCTCTAAGTACAAATGTTGCTGATCTCATAATTTGCTGCTGACCAACAAACTGCTGCGGACAAGCTTATTTGCAGCGGATACTTGTTCTTCTGCTGAAGAACAAATCTGCTGCAGATAGCCTTATTTGCTGAAGACCAGAGTTGCTGCGGAGAGGCTTCTCAGCAGCATCAACACTTGATGCTGCTGATAGGCAAATCATCAGCAGCTTTGGATGGTCACATCTTGCTGTTGATCCTCATCCTTGCTGCTGACAGCCTTGTGCCTTGAAGATAAATCGTTGTAGCTAACTATCCATGTCAAGCGTCACTGACAACTTTATGCAAAAGCCACTGACACACTCAAAGCAGAAGGAACCTCAATGGTGCAACCAATGACGGACAACAATGCTCTTCTCCAAGCATGCAAGTAATCATGCATAAAGAAGACGCTTCAATAAAGTTAGCTAGTTTAGACTAAACTTGTAATTGTTAGCTTTATGCAAAAGATCAACGGTCTATGTTAGATCTGATCCTTAGAATCAAGGGTCTATCTTGATTCTAAGTTAGTATAAATACTGTGTAAACACTTCATTGTAAGTGTGCTTTTTGATTGAGTTTTCATTTGTAATCGTTTATTCATAAAAGCTTAATACAACAGTGTTCTTATTAGTATTCTTTCTGTTTACTCGATTATACTTGTGTAGTTGCTATTGTTTCCGCCAATTTCAACTAAGAACAGAACCATATTGTACTTTCACGATCCTACACACCCCAATAACCTCTTCCTCGTCGCTCGTCACCCTCTATCTCCATTCTCTTCCCGGCATCCGATCACCACACCAACTTGTCACCACCGTGGCCCCTTTTACCGTCTGTCACCGCTGCGTGCCATCACCAAACCATCTCCATCACCTGCAACCACCCGTAGCCACAGCCATTAACGTCTACGCCCACTATCGGCTGCTTTAACACTACCGATAACCATCTCTCTTTTTCATCTCGGATTCGTACCCATCATCTACACAAGACCCTACGTAAAACGAATGCAAGAATGTGTGATGTTGTCTAGACGGTCTATAAAAACTATATAAAAACCTAACCTAGACACTTTAGTAATACTCTAGAAAACCTATGAACTAAATCGCACTGATGGGCAAGTGTACCTATCGAATGTAGCTAAGCTTAACGGTATATCGGATATCGAACCCTAGAGACGCTATGTATAACTAAACTACACTCTGACTAGAACTAAAGATTATTTGGCTGGGGGGAATTCTACGACTAAGATTAACTAATGAAATCTCTAACGACACTAACAATCATACAAAAGACTCGGGTTAAATCAAGGATGGAGAAGGCACTACCTAGGTCGGAATCCTACTTGTAAAACTCAGACTTCTCTCGGTTATGGAAACTATGATGGACTGGGGTTCTAAGGATAACAACTCTAGACAACCTAGTGGATCCCTAATCACTCTAAGGGTGTCACCAGAAGGGAACTCTAAAGATGCAAAATGCTCACCAGATGTTCGATTACCTTTCAGTCTCTCCAACGACAATAAAGTACCCTACAGACAGATCACCTCTCAGTATCACTGTCACATTACATTCAAAGAATGCAAGGGGTAATCTAAGCATAAAACAATATGACACGGACTAGCAACGAATACTAAGAACCTCCTTTTAGAGTGTTTACAACTAGACACCTAACACTGAAGACTAACCGACTACCTCTCACCTTTCGGGTATCGAGATAGGAAGAACACTCAATCTAATAAAACATCAACTAATACCCCTATGGATCACTTCATCTAGCAACACCATAAACAGTCACAAACATGAAGCAAGTAACCTAAAGATACGTATATAACTGAAAGACATTCAACAAGAACACATGCAGAGTAATAATCAACCCTAAATCAGATTCAAGCATGCATAAACATCACATCAATTGAACTAAGATCATTACAATATAGTCAACCATAAAAAATAACCATAAACCGAATGAAAATCCAAACTTTATCAAGTAATCATCACAAACCTAGGTAGCTACTATGAGTTTAGCCAACAACCATAATCAAAAACATCAAAACAGAAGTAAAGATCACAATCATGGTGTCAATCAAAGTAATCAAAGACAAAGAAATGAAGAACAAGAATCGAACGATTACAAGCTAACCAATCTGGGTTCCCAAGCTCCAAATCCCTACTCCAATCTCTTTCTCCTCTCTGAAAATCGCCCAAAGTTCTTCTCGGGTGGCTGGAAATCGAACTTCTCGAATAATGGCCATCCAAATCTTTTAAATGATCAATTAGGGCTTTTTCACGGATTTATAAGGTCTTCGCTGTAACATCCATGATTTTAGGCCAGAAAATTTCCTTTTTTTTCTCGTTTCATTTTAAAAACACTTGAAGCCCCATACTTTTCAAACTTAATATGTTATAGAAATTATCATTTTAACTTTCCAAACCTTACAATTACTATATGTGACATTCAAGATTTCCGAGCATTATTTGTATTATATTTATGTAATAATAACATTTCATTTAAATCCCGTACTTACCGCATTAAATTGGCGAATATTATATTCAAACCTTCTCTATCTTAAATATATATATATATATATACAAAACATATAAATGTACATATATATATACCCTATATTAGTGACTATGAACTTTAAATCATTTGTTTAGAGTTTATATTTATATAAACATTTTTGGATTCAATAAATAAATCATTTATATAAATCTTGTAACCTGATAAAAAAAATGGAAACCCTTCCGTTTATAAAATCTTTATGACTAAACAAATAATCCTTAAACTTTTATAAAATCATTTTTTTTAAAATAAAATTTGAAACAAATAAAGTTGGTCTTGAACCTTATACACTGAACCCCACCATCTCAAATTGAACCTTTGAACTTAACCCTTGACCTATTTTGACTTTTGAAAGTCAATCAACCCAAGAACCACACAATTCAAGGCTGCCATCGATCGGTTCTTGCTGTGTTGGGCTCCTCGTGGCTACACAATCAAAAATCGATCAAGTCCTGACCCAAATTAACACTCCAATTACACCTGTTACATGACCGATTCGAAATTCAAACGTTGTTGACTATTAGAGTCAAACCGAATTGAATCCCTTACCTAATCACCACAATTAGCCACAAATAGAACCCAAAAATCATGCATGGTCAAACCCTGCATGAATTAGACCTTAAACAGGACCCAATTCATTCCCAGAAGTCGAATTAACGCGAAATTTCATGATTACAGCTGTGCGCTATTCATCCGAATCGAATTGGATGGATTAAATGATATTGATTCGTGTAAATCACCAACACACCTTCGCAACACCCATTCCTCACTGCCCAACTCGTGTTTTTACTCAGAATCGTTCCTGGAACATCACTCTCAGCCGAAGAACTCGATCTCAGGAACCCTAGCCGAACAACACCATCTCGTAACCAAATCAGGTATTCCTTGTACCATTGTACTAGTCTTATACCAGGGAATGAAAGCCCCGTGATTCTAAAGTCGTTTAATGGCTTAATCGGATTGATTTAAGGGTCTAGGGTTTTCGATTTCATATGGGGACGATGGTGGGTTGGGATTGTTGATAAAAACCAAACAGATTTGTTCACTTACAAGGCATATTGCCCAGATAACCCGGTAAGAAACTTGTCTCACACAGAAGGGTCGCGGGTTCAAGCCCAGCGCCGCACCCTTTTCCCTTTTTGCGCACCACTAAACCGGTTATTCCCCTCACTGCATGTTTAACAAATTTTCGGACCGGACTTATAACACAAGATTGGTTCTGGTCTGGTGGTTTGCACGTAATACAGTCCCAGAACCCACCCGGGTTCGAACCGGGTGGCTATTTATATTTTTTTTAAACAATTTTGAAGCTCTAAAAAATTTTAAAAAAATTATTTTTATAAACTTTACAATTATTAGAACAGAATGAAACAAGTTTTACATAAAATCTCTAATTTTATTAATTAATGCTTAAACACTCAATTGAAATTATGTTAATTATTTTGAGTAAATTATTTATAAAATTTTGGGACAATTTTATAAACACCTTATACAAAGTTTTATAAAATTTAAATTTTATTTATAGTTTTATATACCTAAAGAATGCATACCCATTTTAATTAAATTAAATTAGTTATCATATTCAATTCAATTGGTAAATAAATAAACAAATTAATTTATTATTTATATAAATTACATTTGCAAAACATACTTAGAATTTTAGATTTAAGATTTATTTTCATGAATCGATATTAGTTGCATACCTTATAAATAAATAAATAAAGTAACAATTATTTATTAAATTTATATTTAAACAAAAATTGTTATTTAGGTTATACTTAAATAAACCTAATATCTACACTATATTCTAACTAAATAAATAAATAGAAATTATGTGACTTATTTAGTTATTCAAACCCTAAACCCTAAACCAAACTATTTTAAAACCACTTGTTCAATATTCCATTTTATACGACACCTTTTCAAGTACAAACTACAATTTCCTACACTCCTATACATACTACAACACTACTCTTTGTACACACATCTAATCCAATCCTGGAACTTGACATAGACTTTTGTACACACTTTTAATTCAATATATATTACACATTAGGTTAACGTGGTGTGTTACAAGGATCACTTTACTACCTAGTCTCGCGTGCTAGCTACACATTTGATATCAAGGTGAGTTTTACATAGCCCCTTTTTCACTATTTTACATTTTGGGGGAAACATGATCACAACATTACAATGATTTACACAAACTACACAATACAAATCCACTTTATAATTTGTGTGCAATTTGAGCTTTATGTTTGAGTGCTAGGTGTGTTAACTGTTTGTGTGCAATTACATGTACAATCATTAACTATACAAGCCGACGGTTAACAATGATAGATCTATTGAGTCTGACAAACCCACCCAAATTGGGGTGATTGTTACCGACAACACAATTTTGCATGCTAGTTACAAAGGTTTGATTGTACTCTTGGTTACACAATAGTAACTCTCCATAAACGCCTTATTAATCATAACTTGTATGGATTTGTTTACACATAACACTTTGATGCTATTTAGAGTCAAAACCTATGTATGCTCACCAACTTTTTAGTTGACCTCGTCTTCATCATGTTTCAGGTACAAAAGTTTGAGTTGATCAAGTTGCTACACTTAGGTTGTGGACCTAGTTAATTGAAACAAATGATTATGTTTTGTATTTCAAATATTCTTGTATTGTTGTATTTGGAAATTGTGAACAGAAATGTAAAGTTTTAATATATTGGAATCTAGTCAACCTTGTGCTCATGAACAGTCTACATGTCCCGCCCCGATGTTTCCGCCGTCGGTTGGGGTGTGACATTCGCGTACCGCGACGTAAACTTACGGGCCTTTCGCGTTCCACAAAGGCCAAAACAATCGGGGCCCTTTCTGGAGTTTCTCGCGTACCGCGAGACATCTGGGCACCGTCTTCGCGTACCGCGAAGAACATATTTTCCAACTTTTTGTTCTTCTTTTTCTAGGGCTTCTTCTCATGCTCGATTCCTTCATGATCTGACCTCTTATTCCACACGAGCACCTATAAACATAGACTAAACTCAATACGAACCAAAAACATATAAAAACTAACATAAAAATTATCTAAAACGCACAAATATAGAAGGATATAAGACATGTGTTTTGCAACACATCAATGTGCTAAAAGAGTAAACATAAATTACATTGACGTATCCCGGAAGTCACACACGCCAGAGCACCTAGCGCGCGTCGTCCTCCATTCTCCCTGTTGCCACCTTTCTTCTTCTTTCTCCAGTTTCTCTTTTCTCGCGGCTCTCCTTGTCTTCGTATCCCCTAGGTCACCAAAGACCTAGGGTTTCCCATTATGTTGTGTTAACCCCATAAAGTTCTATCCAGGTCCCTCTAATTCCATCTCGTGCGTTTCGATCTCGAACCCTCTTTACACGGCTAACTGCATCTATTTAGGTAGTTAAGCGCACCTCATTTGATCAACCTTGCTTATCATTATGTTAAATATGGATTCGGGTCGTCCACTAACCCGAACCATTAGCTTCTGGATTTCCGGGATGTTACAATTCTTCTCTCAAATCCCAACCTGCTGAAGCTATGAATTTGCAACAGAGGGCCAAATATGGATGGATAAGCTAGGTTGATCCTCCCATGTGTCCTAGGTGTGAAAGGGTAAGCCCTTGTCTGTTAAGATCGTTGAACCAGAAAGAGGAATTGACAAGGACCAGAGCTTTGGAAGTGAGTAACTGGAAGATTGTTTTAGGAATCAGTTTGTTGTATTTTGTGGTTTATGTGTGTATCAATTGACACATTTAATGTTAATGTAATGTTTTGTTCTATTGAAATCCCTGTTTTTGTTTTTATATGTCTACTTGTTTGTTCTATCGAATCAGTTTAGTCTTTATAACGGCTCTATTTCTACTTGCTTGTTTGTATTATAACGACTCTATTTCTACAACTACTATAACGACTCTATTTCTACAACTATAAAATTTGTTGAGATGTTGGATTCCCATCTAACAGTCATTCACTTCACAAATGGATCAAAGACTACCATTTAACAATCATCCAGTTGATGCGGTTGTTGAACCTACTAACACAACTGTTGAAGATGAAACAGTAGTGCAGCAAGAAGAAGAAGCAGTAATGCAGCAAGAAGATGAAGCAGTAGTGCAGCAAGATGAAGCAGTAGTGTAGCAAGAGGAAGAACAATATGAAGAGGAGTTGGATTATGACCCGAATGTATTGAAAAAGGATTGGGATTATGAAAATCCCAAGAACGAGGTGCATTACGTTCATCATTGATGAACTAGTAACATTTCAAGCATATTTATTTAGTCATTATCAAAACTAAGGAAACTAATAAAAGTTTAACTTTGTTTTCCCAACAACTATGACTTAATTCAATATTTGCAACAAGGCGATAAAAAGTGAAATCTCTTATTATCATTACATTTATATCTTTTATATAACATAATGGTGTTACATTATAACATTTTTCTTGTAGAACACACAAGTTTTCACCATAGACCGAAATACCATCGGTAAACCTTGAACTATAAACGCTACATTTAGATTTTTGCAGCCTCTTTTTTCCTGTTCAATTCAGCTTGTCTTGACCTCCACCTGAAAAAGGTCCCAAACACTTGCTCCACCTCTTCGAGGTTTTTACCTTGGGTTTCAGGGAACAAGGTATAAAAGAAGACAAACCCTAACACTGCGACACCTGTAAATAAAAAAAAGGCCCCACCAATGGTGATTGCCTTGAACAGGGATATAAATGTCATTCCAATCGTCCCACTCACTACTCTATTCATTGCCACCCCCATGCTACACCCCTGGGCTCGGAGCCTTAATGGAAAGATCTCTGAGCTGTAGACCCAGGTAATGGGGCCCATCCCTATCGAAAAAAAGGCCACATAGGATAATATCGCGGCAATGCAGAGAGCTATAGCCCATGTGATTTTGTGACCGGAGTTGTCTATGATGGTTAATGCAACCCCAAGTGACATTAATGATATGATCATGCCAGCCACGCTAGTTAACAACAGCGGTCGGCGTCCGATTTTATCAAGTAGAAATGTAGCCACTAGAATAAACATTGTTTTCACGAATCCAATGGCTATGGTTGCAAGTAGCTGCGGGGTGTCCTTGACGATCCCAGCCTTCTCAAAGATTCTTGGACTATATAACACGACCGCGTCTATTCCAGTCGCTTGTTGGAAGAAATGGATACCTACAGCCGCCATCAAGATGTGGCGAATCGTGGGTGTCGGATGTACCAATAAATCTTTCCATATGCCTTCACCATGGCTCTGATTTGACACTTTGACAATATCATCATTACAGTCTTCGGGGATACCAACGGCTTCCTTGATGTCAGCAAGCCGAAGCTTAGATTCTTCTAAGCTATCAGATGTTTTATCAAGGACAGTTTTGGCATCACCGAGTCGACCTTGCATGACAAGCCAACGGGGTGACTCGGGCATGCCTAGGACACCTAGTCCTAAGAATACCGAAGGGATAGCTCCAACTCCTAGCATGAATCGCCATCCCAAGTGAGTCGGAAGCTTTGAAAATGCGTAATTGGACACATACCCGAGCAATATTCCTATAGAAAAGTTTTAATAATTAAATCAAATGTTTAACAACCATTATAAATACAAAATAAGTTATTATTCTAATTAATACAACATATTATTTCCATTTACTTTTACTTAGGACATTTATATATCAAAATCAATCTTTTATCTCCCTCTATAAACTATGTTCCTTGTTTGAATAAGCCTGGAAACACTAAAAGTCGAATCAAATTGAATTCAAATTGCTAATTTGAATTCGTTCGTGGAAATTCAAATATGTTTAGCATCCTAACTAAGTTCCGAATTTGGTTATTGAACTAGAATTTGTTGTTTCTGAACCGACCCTACCATAATATCTAAATTCGAATTTATTTTGGTTTTGTATAAAACTAGTTGGTTACTACCCGCGCTTCATGGCGGGTTCGAAACGTATACAAAACGTACTCGAAACTTTATATAATAAAACAAACCTTTACGCAAACTCACACGTTATAGCGAAATAGCTAGTAATATTCCAAAAACTTTATACAAAAAAACAAAACCGTAATAAAGCCGGTAAAAAGAAGTTAACCGGTAAAAAAATTAGAAAAAGAAAAAAAACCGTTCAAAAAAAGTAAAGAGTTAAAAAAATTCATAACGACATTACACGCAAGTGGGTAGATAACGTGTACACTATTACGCGCAACTCCGTTACAATTGTGTGGGTGCCACGTCTCGTAACTTGATTGGTAAAAAAAGAGAAAAAAACTTACAATACGTAAATGATAACTTTTGTAGTATAAAGTTGTGAAAAGAAAAGTAATTTTTTTAAATTGAAGGGCTTTAAAGTAAATATGATGTAGTCTAGGGGTCTAAGTGTAAAATTAAAAAAGAAGTTAAAATTGCTTATATCATACATTGCTTTAACTACTTGTACTTTATGCTTTTTTCTCATTTTGTAGGTGTAACTATTTGAATATTAAAATAAAAAGTACCAGGAAGTGAACGCATTGAATAACAGTACTTTATGCATACTTTATGCATAGAAGGTGTGCAATATGACTTTTTTGTTAGTAATTGAATATATACATATTTGTTATTATATATATACTATGTTAAAATCCAGTGTATTACACGGATTGAATAAATAAAATATTATATATTTAGTAATAAAAATTTTATATTTTTAAAAACCCGTGTAATACACGGATTTAATAAACCGGTATATTACATCGGTTGAATAAAATATAATATAATTTGTTAACAAAAACACTCGTCAAAATATTTCTTTAAAAATGTAATTTGTCGTGACAGTTAAAAGGTATGTTAAGTTAGTTTTTAAAACAATTTTTTTTCAACTGAGTATTAATTTTTTAATTTAATTGATAAATGTTAGTTCATATTAAGTTCATTTGATTAATGATATAATAACTATTTATAATTACTTAATAAGTATCCGTAATTAGATTTATATTAAAAATCTAAAAATAAATTCTTTTAGTATCATTATTCAATATGAGAGAGACGGAAAAAAAAATGATACAAATGAACCAGAAAGTGACACGTGTCAATATAATTTTATTTATTAATATAAAGATCATTATTTAACAGGAAAGAGAAACAGAAAAATTAATATTTAATAGGATAGAGATGCGGGAAAATAAAGGTGAGGAGTAACTAGAGTGACACGTGTCCCCTATGGTTTTCCTTTATTATATAGTATATATATATATATATATATATATATATATATATGGGACGGTTCCACTAATAAGTGGTTTTTCGCTAAGAAATACTAAGAAATGGGTCAAACGAACCCCGATTGAGCTCATTCCAGCGGTGTTAGAACCGTCTCATCGAACCCTAACCCGGACCCAAAAACCTATACCCCCTCCACCCGCACCCCCAAAAGCCTAAACCCCCCCAACCCTACCCCGAAAAGCCTAAAACCACCCCCACCCTCAAAAAACCTAAACCCCGCACCCCACCCCCCCCCCCTCAAAACCTAAACCCACCCCCAAAAACCTAAACCCCCCACCCCCACCCCTAATAAAAAAACCTAAACCATAAAATCTAAACCCTAAGGCTAAACCATAAGGCTAAAACCCTAAAATTCAAACGTAAAATCTAAACCTTAAAAGCTAATCCCTAAAAGCTAAGATGGTAGAGTTCGACGAGACGGTTCCAACACCACTGAAATTAGCTCAATCAAAGTTTGTTTGATATCGTTTCTTATGTTTTTGTCATTTCTTAGATTTTTTAGCGAAAAACTACTTATTATTTTTTGATCCCCCTATATATATATTTATATATATATATATATATATATATTATTTTTATTTCTCTTTTCATGATAATTCAGTTTATTCAAATCTACACGAATTAAAACCGAAATTTAATTTTGAATTCAACTTAGTATAGAAATTCTAGAGGAAAAAATGATAATTTTTTATATTTAAAAATTGAGATAAAGTTAATATTCTGATAGAACAAAAATGTTACCAGTAAGAAACATCAATAACTTCATTTGTATTTTGTAATTGTTAAATATATTGGTGAACTAGGTTAGAAACCCCGTGTAAATAAATACAATGTTATATACTTAGTAATAACCGTTGGTCATGTGGTGTAATGGTAGGCTTAAGACTTTCCATAGTGGAGGTTTTGGGTTCGAATCCTAGCCACAGCAAAAAAAGGATCTGTGGCCAGGTGGGGTTTATCTAGTTGTGGGTTCCTCCTGAGGTGGGCTGCCCTGGATATAATAGGTGTTACCCCGAGGAAACTCAATTATCATAAAATATCTTGCTGTTGCCGTTAAAAAAAATATACTTAGTAATAAAGATTTAGACATTACATATTTATGATACATAAATAGTTTTTTAATACAAATTTTATAAACGCTATATAGTTATTTCTTAAAAATGTTTTATAAAAAGAATGAAAGAAATGTTTAATTTATAAAAATGTTTTATGAACAAACCTAATTTTTTTAAATAAAAAACGTTTTATAAAAATAAATATTGAAATTGTTATTATTTAATAGGAGAGAGAGGCGGAAAATAAAAAATTATAAAAATAATTAAAAAATTTTATATAATTAATAGAAGAGAGACGGGAAAAAAAGGGTTTTGAATGCATAGAAGAATGACATGTGACACCAAAAACCTTTATTTATTAGTATGTATAGATTATTTTTATTTCTCTTTTCATGATAATTCAGTTTATTCAAATCTACACGAATTAAAACCGAAATTTAATTTTGAATTCAACTTAGTATAGAAATTCTAGAGGAAAAAATGATAATTTTTTATATTTAAAAATTGAGATAAAATTAATATTCTGATAGAATAAAAATGTTACTAGTAAGAAACATCAATAACTTCATTTGTATTTTGTAATTGTTAAATATATTGGTGAACTAGGTTAGAAACCCTGTGTATTACACGGGTAAATAAATACAATGTTATATACTTAGTAATAACTGTTGGTCATGTGGTGTAATGGTAGGCCTAAGACTTCCCATAGTGAAGGTTTTGGGTTCGAATCCTAGCCACAGCAAAAAAGGGATCTGTGACCAGGTCAGGGGGTTTATCTAGTTGTGGGTTCCTCCTGAGGTGGGCTGCCCTGGATATTCTAGGTGTTACCCCGGAGAAACTCAATTATCCGAGAATATCTAGCTGTTGCTGTTAAAAAAATATACTTAGTAATAAAGATTTAGACATTACATATTTATGATACATAAATAGTTTTTTAATACAAATTTTATGAACGCTATATAGTTATTTCTTAAAAATGTTTTATAAAAAGAATGAAAGAAATGTTTAATTTATAAAAATGTTTTATGAACAAACCTAAGTTTTTTAAATAAAAAACGTTTTATAAAAATAAATATTGAAATTGTTATTATTTAATAGGAGAGAGAGGCGGAAAACAAAAAAATATAAAAATAATTAAAAAAATTTATATAATAAATAGGAGAGAGAGGCGGGAAAAATGGGTTTTGAATGCATAGAAGAATGACATGTGGCACAAAAAACCTTTATTTATTAGTATGTATAGATTATTTTGATTTCTCTTTTCATGATAATTCAGTTTATTCAAATCTACACGAATTAAAACCTAAATTTAATTTTGAATTCAACTTAGTATAGAAATTCTAGAGGAAAAAATGATAATTTTTTATATTTAAAAATTGAGATAAAGTTAATATTCTGATAGAATAAAAATGTTACTAGTAAGAAACATCAATAACTTCATTTGTATTTTGTAATTGTTAAATATATTGGTGAACTAGGTTAGAAACTCTGTGTATTACACGGGTAAATAAATACAATGTTATATACTTAGTAATAACCGTTGGTCATGTGGTGTAATGGTAGGCCTAAGACTTCCCATAGTGAAGGTTTTGGGTTCGAATCCTAGCCACAGCAAAAAAGGGATCTGTGGCCAGGTCAGGGGGTTTTCTAGTTGTGGGTTCCTCCTGAGGTGGGCTGCCCTGAATATTATAGGTGTTACCCCAGGGAAACTCAATTATCCTAAAATATCTAGCTGTTGCCGTTAAAAAAATATACTTAGTAATAAAGATTTAGACATTACATATTTATGATACATAAATAGTTTTTTAATACAAATTTTATGAACGCTATATAGTTATTTATTAAAAATATTTTATAAAAAGAATGAAAGAAATGTTTAATTTATAAAAATGTTTTATGAACAAACCTAATTTTTTTAAATAAAAAACGTTTTATAAAAATAAATATTGAAATTGTTATTATTTAATAGGAGAGAGAGGCGGAAAACAAAAAATTATAAAAATAATTAAAAAAATTTATATAATTAATAGTAGAGAGTGGCGGGAAAAAAAGGGTTTTGGATGCATAGAAGAATGGCATGTGACACCAAAAACCTTTATTTATTAGTATGTATAAATATAGATGTATAGATATAGATGTTTTAAAGATTTACTTAAACTATGTAAATATAAATATATATTTCGGTTTTAAAACTGTGAAGTGGAAATTAGTTACTCATAAAGTATGTTTTTAGAAGGTAACTATGTGGTTATGCCCACGTATTATTGCTGGTCGGTTTAGATAGAATTTATATCTAAACGTAGGAAAAAAAAATAAGAATATCACAACGATATATTCAGAGTTTTATAAAACAATATATACACGGAGTTATAAAAGAAACCAAATTTTTTTATTAGAGATCGGTTTTCAATAAAATTTATATTCAAATGTAAATAAAGTTATGCGTAAGATAGTAGAGACTTTTGTTTTTTTAATGTGCTCATGGTCGAAATCAGGAAAAATAAAACAATAACAATAATAATAATAATAAAAGTAATAATAATAATAAAGTAAAAAAACTAAAAAAATATGAAATTACACGTGACAAGTAGTGTGTGATTTGTTTTTAACAACAAACTCATTAGGGGTAAGCAAAAAATCGAATTAACCGAAAAAACCGACCCAAACTAAAACCGACGATTTTGATTTTGTATTTTTTGAAAACTGAAAATTACGGTTTGGTTTTGGTTTTGTATTTTTTGAAAACCGAACCGAACGTATACATATACTTTAATTATATATTGTGTGCATGCACGTTTCATAATATATATTATATTGTGTTGTGTGCTTGTATGTTAAAAATATATACATATTTGTGTTACACGTATTGCATTAATAATAGGTTATTATTTATATTTATTGAATTTATAAATTATAATGTTTATTTTTTATGTTTAGTATTTTTTTTTAATAAAACTAATAATTTTTATAGCTCAAAATATTTAGACAAAAATACGTGATAATTATTAGTTAATAAAAAAAATTTAGGCCCAAAATTTCAAACCCATGTTTATTATTTTGGGTCATTTTTCTTTTACCCCAAAAAAATTCAATGCCAATTGGTTTTAAAACCGAAAAAACCGAAACCGAACCGAACCAATTGTAAAAACCGAAAAACCTGAAACCGAACGGTTTTAAAAAAACCGAACTTTTGGTTTTGATTTTGTTTTACCCCAAAATCGATCCAAATCGACCCATGCACAACCCTAAAACTCACCACCCAGTAATATATACTATATAATAAATAAAGGTTTTTCTATAACACGTGTCGTCTCCACATTCATTCTCATCATTTTTTTCACGACCCTCTCTCTTATTAAATGCACATCCATCTTTTAACAATAATATATATTTAAAGAAAATATTAATTATACTAATAAAACACATTTATTTTAAATTATCCCTTATAAAACTTTGAAATGTAATTATATAACTTTTATTTTTAATCAAATATTAAATAGTATTTAATATATTTTCGAAACCCAATTATATATTAGTTTTTATATATTTTGAGTTTTGTTTTATATCCTTAGTATATGATACATTTTTACACCTGTAAAATATACACATAAAAATTTAAAAATTTTATTTATTAATATTTTTCACCCCGTATGTATACACGGGATCTAAACTAGTATATTATAAAATTACACCATCTTGCTCACAATAGGACTTGAATCCTCACCGCTTCAAAGCAGATTCTGACAACACTTTGGATACCATTATGCTAGAAGCCATTTAATAACGTATATACTGCTGGAATAATAAACTAATAATTCTCGAAAGTACGTAAAAAAAATCCTTCATTTATATGAATAGAGGTTTACCAGCGTTAATGAAGACTTCAGGGAAGGAGGTGAGGAACCCACGTGCAGACGCCGACGAAACCTCGGTTGTGTACACTGGCGCTATCATAAGTGCGTATCCGACACCGATGCCGGCGGCAAACCGGCCAACCATGAGAAACGCGTAGTTAGTGGCGAACCCCATCAAGAGTGCTCCGAGGAAGAAAATAGCTCCAGCCAAGACGATGGTGTACCGACGACCAATCCAGTCGGACGTTCTCCCGGCGGCGGCTGAGCCGATCAACGCGTAGAGGTTCATAATGCCCACGAGGACCTCGATTTGACCGTCACTGAAATGAAGATCTCTTTGGATGTATTTTTGCGCCCCACTCATCACACCAATATCTAAAACAAAATTAGTTTTTTACTAATTTTTTATTCTTAGCATTTGTATTATTTTCTATTTATATCTATACTATATAATAAATAAAGGTTTTCCATGTCACATGTCATCTGTTACCTTCATATTCATTCTCATCATTTTTTTTCCTGAATCTCTATCTTATTAAATACACTTCTATCTTTTAATAATAATATATTTTTAAAGAAATACTAATCTATATATTATATTAATAAATAAATCTACTGACATATTTTGACGAGTGTATGTGTTAACAGATTATATTGTATCCGTGTAAAACACGAGTTTAAAAAAAAATATCTTTTTATTACTTAATATATAATATTATATTTATTCAACCCCGTGTAATACACGAAATTTTAACCTAGTAATATAAATATAGAGAGGTTTAAATACAAAGTCTATTTTCTCAAAAAAAAAAGTGTAAGAAGTAATTTAAGCTTTTAATCAAACTAATCTAACGACTAATATTGATTTAGTAGTTTAAGTATATTTAATAATTCGGTGAGCTCAAAACTATTTTTTTAGCTTATTTTTTTAAATCCTTTAACTTTTACTAAATCTTCATAACAACTATTTAATTTTTCTAAGATTCTTTTTACTTCTTTTAATTTCTAAATCTTTATTATTAACTATTGTATATTTTATTTATTTAAACCGTATAATATATTGGGTTCTAACCTAGTATAAGAGCATTCACAGTGAGTTCTTTATCCTTATCCATGTAATTTAACTAAAAACACATGTACCTTATCAATTTAAAGATTTTCAATAAAAACCCCACATCCGGCTCCTTATATTTTTCTCTGTTCGATTAAAATAATACTTTTTTAATCAATTTTTATCATTGTTTCTCTCTCTTTCACTTACAAAAGTATTAAAAATATAATGATATGGGATGAATTGATATTGGTATATTTACCACTCTATGTAGTCTCCCGTAAATTTTGTTGTTAAATTTTAAGGATAAGGAGTGTTTTAAAGAATTGGATGGAATAGTATTTTGAATGTTTTTCTTAAATTTACCTAAAATATAAGGATAATGGTGAATATACCAAACCCATTGTGAATGCTCTAACATATTTAAATGTTCAATCTAAGAATATCACAAAAGTTATATCTCATTTGTAAATTGTTTGTTTATTTAATCTTACCGACCTTCGGTTACCTTGGTTGGTATTTTAAAAGATATGACAAAAACACGCATAGATAAAAACGTAGAACAAGATTACCATAACCAAGGAGGACAGAAGTCATGGAAGCCAACATGGTACAAGCGAAAGCATACTTGTTTCTCTTTAGTGGTTTTGGTTGATCGAAGCCGGTGATGAGTTTTGCTTTAGATTCACCTGGAACGCCATGATCTTCATATATGTGTTCAGCCATGGTGGTGGTGCGGTTCCGGTGCTAGGGAGGGAGGGAGGAAGGTTATAGTTACAAGGCATGAATTACATAACCTTAGTTATTTGTTTCATGTTGAGTTGTGGTTATTTAAGATAAATGTTAGAATACTATATATAGAGTGAGAAGTGTAGTCTACCCCAGTTACATCGCCAAACCACATGCCAAACGAGTCTTCTTCACCTTGGCCGGTTGAATATATTTACACAAAAGATCATTGAATATGTTTACTTAAGAAAGCTTCATTCTCGTACACTTATAGAAGATACTAATTGTCAAATAAAAGAATTAAGTGTTTATTGAAAAACAAATATATAAATAAAGTGTTTTACTTTTATTTTTAAGGGTCCAAATATAGTTATCATCTAACAATACAGGATTTAATTTGACATATATATATATATATATATATATATATATATATATATATATATATCAGAATCACATCTTCATTATTAAAATGTCTTTGTCCGTTTTTATTGGTTTTACTGTATAATGGTCCAACTAATTTTGAAAGGTTTGGGATAAACTTTCTAGCATAATTTACCAGGCCTAAAAAAGCTTGAATTTGTTTTAAATTTGTAAGTTTTTCTGGAAAATCGAGAATTTTTGTAGAAATATGTGGTTGTAACTCAATTTTTCCGTTGCCAATTTCTAATCCTAAAACAGAGATTTTTCTTTTAAATAATTCTATTTTTCTTTTAGACACTACTATCCCATTCTTTTTTATTTCTTCAAATACTTGTTGTAAATGTTTTTCATGTTCTTGAACAGTTTCACTTGCTATTAGTATATCATCGATATAAACTAAGCAAAATTTGTATTTGAGAAATATACTGTCGATAAATCTTTGAAAAATTGAAGGGGCGTTCTTTAGCCCGAAGCTAAGAACATTCCATTCATATAGGCCTTCAGAACATGTGAAGGTTGTCCATTTTTTAAAGTCTTCATCTAAATGTAATTGATTAAAACCTGATTTTAAATCAAATTTAGAAAATACTTTGTTGTTTTGTATTAACTGGATTAGACTATCTTTGTTAGGAATATTATAGCCATCGTCTTTTGTGTTATCATTTAATCTTTTATAATTGTAAACTATTCTAGCTTTTCCTCTTTTTATTTCACTATGATTTTTAACTATGAAAGCCGATGATCTGTGAGGACTTTCAGACTTCCTAATTAGTCCTTGTTTAGTCATTTCGAGAATTGGTGTTCTAAATTCTTCTTTGTCTAGGGGACTATATTCTATGTTTTTGTTTCTTATTGTTATGTCTGGGTTTTTTATTTTAAATTTACAGACATACTTGACTTTAGAGTTTGTAATATTTTCTCCTATTAGTCCTAGTTTTTCTAGGTGTAGGATTATATGGTGATTTATACTTTTTGTTATATCTTTTCCTTTTTCTAATTCATGGTTTATAAAGTTGGTAAGTAATTGCAGAGATTCATTTTCTGCAACATTTTGTCTTTTATTTTTATTTAGAAATTCTAAGCTTCCTTTTTCTCCTTTTTTGTGAGCAATTTCATTCATGCTTTTATATCTAAAGGTTGGGAAACTATAAATTTGTTTACTAATAGTTATGAAATTTCTTATTATAGTAATTGTACCATTTAATCCTAGTATAAAGTTTAATCCTAAGACAAAGTCTCTAGATTTGATGTGTTGTGGATTTATATTTATTTGTGGTATATCGTATTTTGTAGTGTAATTTCCTGCAAAATCTAGGAATTGTATTCCTATTGGTTCTAGGTAATGTGTTATATTTATTACTCTGTCTTCTACAGTTCTTGTCATTAATTTATATGTCAATGGTTTATGAAATTTTTCATGTGTCAAGCTGTGTGATATTACGCTTTTAGTTGCTCATGTATCTACTAGAGCTGTTAAATCTATTGGTGTATTGGTGTCAAGCCATAATCTACACTGTATGTTTATCATATTCATAGATCCATTAGTTTGTATAAGGGTTTGGTCGTTAGTTTGCATGGGATTTTGTTCTGGTTCTGTGGCCATGCTATTTAGTTCTGTAAGTACTACTGCTTGTTTTTTCTTTTCCATTAAATCTTCAAGTTTAGCGACTTTGTTTCCCATAATTTCTATTTTTAATTTGTTAACTTCTATAGCTAGTTCTAATTTTTCTATATTTTCATCGTATTCATTTTTATTTGTATTTTGACTGGTACTGGGTGTTTCTATACTGTGAATATCATTTAAGCAAATATGACATATTTCTTTAAAGCATATGTTACATTGAGATCTTTTTTCTATGCTTGGGTAGTATTCACAAATATAACATTTAATATAATTATTTCCTTTTCTATGTTTCCAATCATGTTTACATTCTTCTGGATTTGTATATGTATATGAGATTTTTGTTATGGGTTTTTCTTCTTCGCTATATATATTGTATATTGATTCATTATCTGTGTGATCTGTATCTAAGGCTTCTATTTCGTAGTCGTTAATTTGTTCTACTAGATTGCTTCTTTCTATATTTTTATTCCTATTTGGGCATTTGTTAGCCAAATGCTCTGTATCTTCACATATGAAACATTTACACGTCCTAGTATGAGGTTTTCTAACGTATTTATTTTGATATTTTTTATACGGTTTGTATTCTTTTTTATATGTAGTACTTTTTCTTATCATAATATCCATATGCTTGTGGAGTATAAATAGCTGTTTTACAAAATGCAAAAGCATTTCTTTTTAACTGTTCTTGTAACGCAACTTCTTTGCATTTTTCTTCTAGAATACTAAATGTAAAGGTTATTCTAGGTCCTATTCCTAAGTTTTCTATATTTCCATACTGTAATTTCCAGGCTTCATGTATAGATTTTCCTAAATCTCCTAGTAATTTTATAAAATATTTGTCACATAGGTTATCGTCCATAGCTTGTCCTGAAAATCTAGTGTAAATTCATTTATGTATTTCATATCAGCTATACTTAGTTGTTCTAGATTTCTAATGGCTGTATCTTGTAGTAGACTGTTATTTTTTGCCGGGTCTACTCCTAAAATAAGAACTCTTATTTGAGATGTGAAATTATAAGGATTGTCTCCTATGGCTTTTAGTCTGTTTATTTGGTCTGGACTGTGGGCTTTTTTGCTTTGCCATATTCCTATGTCAAATATAGAAGGAATAGATGGTATACAAAGCTTAAGATTTACAGATTTTAAACAAGAAAGCAATAGATACGAAGAAAGTAGTAGCTATTCTGAAGGACAGTCATCAGAACCACCAGAACAACCACAATATAACTTTATGAATATTGAATCAGATAACGAATCTGAATACGGACAACCTATATACGATACAGAAAATGAGGAAAGTGATGATGAATATATAAATTCAGAATTCACAAAATTTGAACAGGAAAATATAGACATAGACATAGATTATAGTCTACTAGATCATTCAACAGAAGAGACTAATACAATTTTTAAAACAGAAGAGACAAACAAATCATATGAACAAATAACAAATAGAAAATTTATAGAACTAAATATACAAGAAGAAGTAGACGACATGATAGTAGAATGTATGACTACTCTAAGTATGACATATGAACAAAGTTATAATAGATTACTTGAAGATTTTAATTTACCATTAGTAAAAAGCATAGTCAAAGGAGATACTATGATCTCTGATTTTTATAAACATAATCTCGAAAGTAACCTCATGAACCCTGAACTAAAACCTAAAAGACCGTATACAGAAGTAGGAGAAACTTCATATGAAACCATGGGAAGAGAACCATGGACTAAACCAGTCACAGGCTACCAACAAGAGTCAAGTTACAAAGGAACAGGAAATAGACTACCTATAGGAAAAAAATTTAGCGGTAGTATGCTATTATTAGAACAACAAAAACCTCAGTTATGGGTAGAAGAAGTTCTCATATGAGAACAAACAGTAGTAAGAATGTGGGAAACCAACAAAAAAGAAAGCATGGATATGTTTTCTTATCTATAAACAACCTTAGGCCCAACAGCCTTAGGAATATGGCAAAGCAAAAAAGCCCACAGTCCAGACCAAATAAACAGACTAAAAGCCATAGGAGACAATCCTTATAATTTCACATCTCAAATAAGAGTTCTTATTTTCGGAGTAGACCCGGCAAAAAATAACAGTCTACTACAAGATACAGCCATTAGAAATCTAGAACAACTAAGTATAGCTGATATGAAATATATAAATGAATTTACACTAGAGTTTACAAGGTTATTAGCACAAACATGACAAGCTATGGACGATAACCTATGTGACAAATATTTTATAAAATTACCAGGAGATTTAGGAAAATCTATACATGAAGCCTGGAAATTACAGTATGGAAATATAGAAAACTTAGGAATAAGACCTAGAATAACCTTTACATTTAGTATTCTAGAAGAAAAATGCAAAGAAGTTGCGTTACAAGAACAGTTAAAAAGAAATGCTTTTGCATTTTGTAAAACAGCTATTTATACTCCATAAGCATATGGATATTATGATAAGAAAAAGAAAATTAGAAAAAGTACTACATATAAAAAAGAATACAAACCGTATAAAAAATATGAAAATAAATACGTTAGAAAACCTCATACTAGGACGTGTAAATGTTTCATATGTGGAGATACAGAGCATTTGGCTAACAAATGCCCAAATAGGAATAAAAATATAGAAAGAAGCAATCTAGTAGAACAAATTAACGACTACGAAATAGAAGCCTTAGATACAGATCACACAGATAATGAATCAATATACAGTATATATAGCGAAGAAGAAAAACCCATAACAAAAATCTCATATACATATACAAATCCAGAAGAATGTAAACATGATTGGAAACATAGAAAAGGAAATAATTATATTAAATGTTATATTTGTGAATACTATCCAAGCATAGAAAAAAGATCTCAATGTAACATATGCTTTAAAGAAATATGCCATATTTGCTTAAATGATATTCACAGTATAGAAACACCAAGTACCAGTCAAAATACAAATAAAAATGAATACGATGAAAAGATAGAAAAATTAGAACTAGCTATAGAAGTTAACAAATTAAAAATAGAAATTATGGGAAACAAAGTCGCTAAACTTGAAGATTTAATGGAAAAGAAAAAACAAGCAGTAGTACTTACAGAACTAAATAGCATGGCCACAGAACCAGAACAAAATCCCATGCAAACTAACGACCAAACCCTTATACAAACTAATGGATCTATGAATATGATAAACATACAGTGTAGATTATGGCTTGACACCAATACACCAATAGATTTAACAGCTCTAGTAGATACATGAGCAACTAAAAGCGTAATATCACACAGCTTGACACATGAAAAATTTCATAAACCATTGACATATAAATTAATGACAAGAACTATAGAAGACAGGTTAATAAACATAACACATTACCTAGAACCAATAGGAATACAATTCCTAGATTTTGCAGGAAATTACAGTACAAAATACGATATACCACAAATAAATATAAATCCACAACACATCAAATCTAGAGACTTTGTCTTAGGATTAAACTTTATACTAGGATTAAATGGTGCAATTACTATAACAAGAAATTTCATAACTATTAGTAAACAAATTTACAGTTTCTCAACCTTTAGAATAAAAGCATGAATGAAATTGCTCACAAAAAAGGAGAAAAATGAAGCTTAGAATTTCTAAATAAAAATAAAAGACAAAATGTTGCAGAAAATGAATCTTTGCAATTACTTACCAACTTTATAAACCATGAATTAGAAAAAGGAAAAGATATAACAAAAAGTATAAATCACCCTATAATCCTACACCTAGAAAAACTAGGACTAATAGGAGAAAATATTACAAACTCTAAAGTCAAGTATGTCTGTAAATTTAAAATAAAAAACCCAGACATAACAATAAGAAACAAAAACATAGAATATAGTCCCCCTAAACAAAGAAGAATTTAGAACACAAATTCTCGAAATGACTAAACAAGGACTAATTAGGAAGTCTGAAAGTCCTCACAGATCATCGGCTTTCATAGTTAAAAATCATAGTGAAATAAAAAAAGGAAAAGCTAGAATAGTTTACAATTATAAAAGATTAAATGATAACACAGAAGACGATGACTATAATATTCCTAACAAAGATAGTCTAATCCAGTTAATACAAAACAACAAAGTATTTTCTAAATTTGATTTAAAATCAGGTTTTAATCAATTACATTTAGATGAAGACTTTAAAAAATGGACAGCCTTCACATGTTCTGAAGGCCTATATGAATGGAATGTTCTTAGCTTCGGGCTAAAGAACGCCCCTTCAATTTTTCAAAGATTTATGGACAGTATATTTCTCAAATACAAATTTTGCCTAGTCAATATCGATGATATACTAGTAGCAAGTGAAACTGTTCAAGAACATGAAAAACATTTACAACAAGTATTTGAAGAAATAAAAAAGAATAGGATAGTAGTGTTTAAAAGAAAAATGGAATTATTTAAAAGAAAAATCTCTTTTTTAGGATTAGAAATTGGCAACGGAAAAATTGAGTTACAACCACATATTTCTACAAAAATTCTCGATTTTTCAGAAAAACTTACAAATTTAAAACAAATTCAAGCTTTTTTAGGCCTGGTAAATTATGCTAGAAAGTTTATCCCAAACCTTTCAAAATTAGTTGGACCATTATACAGTAAAACCACTAAAAACGGATAAAGACATTTTAATAATGAAGATGTGATTCTGATAAAAAAGATTAAAGAAAAGGTCAAATAAATTAAACCCTTAGAATTACCACTTATAACAGATTATATTATTATAGAAGTTGATGGATGCAAAGACGGATGGGGAGCAGTCCTCATTTGCAAACCAAACGTACATAGTTATAAAAGAGAAGAAAAGATTTGTTCTTATTACAGCGGAAGTTTTAAAGTCGGATCCACTTGGACCAGCTTAGATTTTGAAATACAAGCTTTAACTAATGCTTTAGAAAAATTTAAACTATTTTTACATAAAGACTTTACAGTCAGAACAGACTGCGAAGCTATAGTTAAATTCATAAAAAATAATCAGAGTAAAAAGATAAATAGAACAAGGTGGGTAAATTTACAAAATGTTATACAAGGTAGCGGGTTTTCTATACAATTTGAACATATAAAAGGAAAAGATAACGGGATAGCTGATTTATTATCTCGAAATATTAACAAATTGTTTTGTTCAGATGGATAGAAAGCTAAAAGGAAAAGAGAAAGTGGTCATCAGACCATTACAGTATAAACAAAATCCTTCCCCCATGAGCATCTCGTCTAACGACGATGAAGAAACAGAAAAACTGCTCAGTCAATCCCACATGGCCGAAAAAATACACAGTTCTAGACAGACGGCCCTTTTACCTCCGATTCTACAAAGTACTAGACAACTCCCTCCTTACTTCCTTACGCAACCTTCCCAAAACCCACAGACTTCTCAAAGCCCAAACACCTTCATCCAAAACATGATATACAAAAAACAGGCCCATAAACAAATCCAAAAACAAGCCCAAAAACCCACTTCTCTACACAATCCCCCTATATTCTCTTTTGGTACATATGACCTACAAGCCTGCAATGACACACACATAAAATTCCGTCTTAATCCCGGAATAAAACTTACAGATAAACAGCAGTGTCAAATGGATAATCTATGGCATATACAAACCATGCCTCATGCCTCTTCTTTTAAAGTTCAGGTTTTAAATGCCCTAAGTATTTACTTTAGCGAACAGGGAGTGAAATGCCCCGAAAAACAAGTTCAGCTTCCTCAAAAATTTACACATTATATAATCTTTCGAGGAACAAAAATTGGTATTTTTAATAAATGGGAAACAGTGGCAAAGTTTATACAGTGTCCCGGCCCTATTTATAAATGATACTACAGCTTCTCTGAAGCATTAGACACAGCTAGAAACCATTTTGGTATAGACAGTTTCTTCATTAAACCTGAAGAGGTTCAAACTTTTTCACAAGTTATAAAGACGAGTCAAGAACAAATAATAAAGACTCAAGAAGAAACTATAGCTAATCTGCAAAAACAGCTTATACAGCAGGGAAAGAATACACAGTCGATTCAAAATCATATTGAATACAGTAAGCTAAAGCAGAAAGTAGAAATACTTGAAGCTAAAAACATGTTGCTTTTAGAAAGAATAGACAAAAAAGAAAATAGCTACAGAAGCTATGACTCCTTTAAAGCAAGAATGCTAGACACACCTTGGAAGACTTGTCTTCAAACAGTGTTTAATCAATTCCCAGAATTTGAACAGATTTTTCTAAGAAAATAAACACAGAATTCCCAATGGTGTTGTATGATTTACAGCTCCGACTTATGTCTATTGCCTTAAACGAAGAAAAGTATAAAGGGATAACAGTCATTGAAAGAACAGATGAAGATGGAGAAGGAACCTGCTTACTCCTCCTCCAAATAAACTTAAAAGATACAGATATGCCAAATGATCTTATCTTACAGTTCTACCATAATGGCATGATCGACTACATAGAACTAGAATTAAATCCTAAAACAGAAAGTATTATAAACCTCTTTGGAGAAAAATTCGTCTTAGCTACAGGAAATATATCTACACACAATACCCCTCCTCATATCGGTTGCAAAGTTTTTTCTTCTTTTCCATTTGCAAACGATCATACCTACAGACCAGCCAGAAAAAGAATTTTCATTAACCATAAACCCTCTGGCAAAGAATACCTTAAAAACCTAGCAGTTCAAACCGAGATACAGTTCTCAAAGCTTTACTAGGTTGACAATCTTGCCAGCCTCATCACAAAAGACAAACAAAAAGACACAAAACACTTCATCTCCCTACACCAAAAAACTCCAAACCTACCTTGTAACTTCTATTGGGATTGCTACCATTTACTCGCCGAAGGTCATTATTTACAAATATGGAGTCTTAAAAACTGGAACATGCTTTTGCCATTCATTGGAGAAGGAGAATCTCTCTAGTTGAATCATATTCTGGACCAAGAAGATTATTACTTGAATCCATACGACTTCAGTGAAACAGACACCATTCCAGATACACACAGAGATTTCTGAAAAAGACAAAAGAAGACGTAAGCAATGACATCAAAGGATACACAGACATATGCAATGACATCAAAACACACAATCAAATAAAGATCAAATAATTCTGCCGACAGCCCACTATGCCGACAGCACTAAAAGTTTTTGTCTTTTTACTTTTTCTTTTCGCAGATTATGTAATCTTAGTGTGCCATATGCGCTGTCAATATTTTATTTTATCTTTGTACGATTGATAGTTAGTGCGCTTGGTGCGCCCTTTTTTGTTTTGTTTGTTAGCTTAGGCTCCTGCCTATTTAAAGGCACGAAGAGTTCAGTTGTAGACACACAAAGAAATATCAAGAATCAATAAGAATTTCGTTCTTATGGAAGCTTAAACTCTCTCTCTGATTTCTTTAGAAAAACCCTTACTTTACTTAAATTTCTTCAGTTCTTTATACTATACCCCATAGATAAAAAAAAAAAAAAAGTCTTTTCTGCTGCAACTCTACAACTTCTCCGCTGCAAATATCATCTACCATCCACTGCAAATACACTGTAAGTCTTTATGTTTTATGTCTTACGTTTTATGTCTTACTTTTTACAAGTGGTTTGATTTAAAAAAACTCTGGTACCCAACCTTATATATATATAGGGTAAGCATCATAAGAAAACTCATTGTTCATGAGAAAACCAAAAAACTATTTATTAAAAGTAAAAAAAATTATAACTCAAAATATAAATCAAAAACTAAAAAACCGTTTCGGAGACCTTGTTCCCCACGTCGGCCTTTTTCAAAAAAAAAAATTCAGCGTTTTACTACATATGTGTAGCATAGTTAGCTTTTAGGAGTGGTTTTTTTGGTTTAGTTTAGCTTTTAGGTTAGGTTTTTGGGGGGTGGGTGGGGTGGGTTTAGGTTTTTAGGTGGGGGTGGGGTGGGGGGTTTAGGTTTTTGGGTGGGGGTTAGGCTTTTGGGTGTATTACACATATGCAGCACCTTTAATGAGGAGTTTTTTGGTTTTCTCATGAAAATGAGTTTTCTAGTGAACTCACCCATATATATATATATATATATATATAACCAACTTTTTATGTGATATAACCGTGATAACCACTCTCAAATAATCACATAATTTATAAATTATTTTTTTCTTTTAATTGTTAAAAGAGTATTTTAAGTATCTTGAACATATATCTTGAACATGAATATGGAAATGGCGAGTATTACATATACGTGACACATAGTGTTTATGTATATGTAATACTAACAAAATGATAATCGTTACATATACGTAACACTATATTTGAGTGTTTTTTTCAGGGTTATCACATAAAAATTGGTTATCATTTGAACCTCACCCTATATATATATGTGTGTGTGTGTGTGTGAGGCTAGAAATGTAAAAACCATAGAAAGTGTAGAAAACATTCTCAGCGCAATACTTGTCAAAGGAGGGAAAAGAAGGAAAGGACAATTGGGTCAAAACAAAAGATCCTTAGAATCAGTAAATGCACATGCAAATCACATGTCATTTCCCCCCTATTTTTTAAACGTCCATAATTTTTTTATACGTCATTATTAAAAAAAATCGAGCGTTTTTTTTATCTTTCCAACAAGTATGGTATTGCAAAAAAAAAAAAAACCAACCAACATGGTTTTTGAAATTATGAATTTTACACATGGTGTTTTATATTTTAATATCCATATACATGTATTTTTTGTTGTTTATGTTTATGCCGTTTTTGTTTTGTCATGGTGTTTTACACTTTTGTCATAATATTTCAATCAACGATTAGTTTTTCATTGTGTTTTATACTTTAACTTCCATATACATGGTGTTTTGCCGTGTTTGTGTTTATGGTGTTTTGCCTTTCTTTTAAACATCCAGTTCAACATAAATTATACGCCACAATTGTAAAAATACAATGACAAACTAAAACCGCCATGTGAAAACACCATGACCAAAAACACCATGTTGAAATTTGGCGTTTTAAATTGTCATTGTGTTTTTACCTTTATTTTTAAAACGTCCAATTCGACATAAACTAAACGCCACATTCAAATAAAGAGTAGATTACTATTTGAGTTCCTGACGTTTGTCCGCTTTAACTAGTTGAAAACACCATGACCAAAAACACCATTTTGAAATTGGCGTTTTAAATTGTCATTCTGTTTTTACCTTTTTTTTTAAACGTCCAATTCGAAATAAACTAAACGCCACATTTAAATAAATAGTAATTTATCATTTGAGTCCCTGATGTTTGTCCACTTTAACTAGTTAAGTCCTTATGTTTCAAAACCTCAATCTGAACCCTGACTTTTAATTTTTAACTCCATTTGAGTTCAAATGGCTAACGTCGTTAGATTTAATAGTTAACTTTTTTCTGAAATGACCAAAGTACCCTCAGGGACTCAAATGGTTAAAAACAATTATTATTATTATTTTTTAAATTATTTTAAAACCGTTTATTTTCTAAATCGTTCGTTTTTAACCATTTTTTTAATATCATTTGTTTTTTAAATCGTTTGTTTTTTTAAAATCATTCGTTATTTTAAATAAAAAATAATATCGTTTGTTTTTTAAACTCGTTCTTTTTTAACCGTAAGTTTTTAAAAATCGTTTGTTTTTAATTGACTTGGAAATCACGGGATTGGACTCTATTAGGAAGAACGGGGCACCGTCTTGGAGGTCTAGCACAATACATCCAATCAGTGGCGGATCCAGGAATTTTTTCGAGTGGGTTCACTGTTTGTAGTTGCTCCAATACACGTACATTCAGATTTATCAAAGAGTTTTTAAAGAAACTAAAACGTCATGACTAAAAACACAATGTTGAAATTTGTCATTGTGAAAATACCATGACCAAAAAAGCTAAAGCGTCATGTTGAAATTGGTCCCCATGTGTAAAACACCATGACCAGAAAAACTCTATGTTAAAAAAAACACCATAACCTGAAAAACTCTATGTTGAAAAACACCATAGATCTAAAACACAATGTTGATAAAAACTCACTTTAATGTTATTTAAATAAAAACGATTTAAAAGAAAATATATATATATATATATATATATATATATATATATATATATATAGGGGAAGTATATGGAGAAAACCCACTTGAGATGAGAAAACCCATGAAAACTCTATGTAACAACATTTTTTTGGGATAGTTTTGTTACATAATTTCAACACTTTTTATAAAAAAATATTAAAAAAGTGCCGACCAGATTTTTTTTTTTTTTAAATTTGTAATTTTTTTTATATGTATCTGCATGTGTTACATAGGTAACAACACTAAAAACGTTGATTTTTTACAATTGTTACATATTTAAAAAAAAATTCTTCGGCGCATTTTTAATTTTTTTTTATAAAAAGTGATGAAAATATGTAACAAACCTACTCTATTTTTTTTAAAGTTGTTACATAGATTTTTCATGGGTTTTTCTCATCTCAAGTGGGTTTGCATTCTACCCATCTTTTTAGTCATGGCGGATCAAGGAATTTTTTCCAGTTGGTTCACTGTTTGTAGTTGCTCTAATACACGTACATTCAGATTTATCAAAGAGTTTATAAAGAAACTAAAACGTCATGACTAAAAACACAATATTGAAATTTGTCATTGTGAAAACACCATGACCAAAAAAGCTAAAACGTCATGTTGAAATTGGCCCGCAGGTGTAAAACACTATGACCAGAAAAACTCTATGTTAAAAAAAACACCACAACCTGAAAAACTCTATGTTGAAAAACACCATAGATCTAAAACACATTGTTGATAAACACCCACTTTAATGTTATTTAAATAAAAACGATTTAAAAGAATATATATAAAGGAAGTATATGGAGAAAACCCACTTGAGATGAGAAAACCCGTGAAAACTCTATGTAACACCATTTTTTTTGGATAGTTTTGTTACATAATTTCAACACTTTTTATAAAAAAATATTAAAAAAGTGCCGACCAGATTTTTTTTTTAAAAAAAAATTGTACTTTTGTTTTATATGTAACAGCATGTGTTACATAGGTAACACTAAAAACGTTTATTTTTTATAATTGTTACATATTAAAAAAAATATTCTTTGGCGCTTTTTTAATTTTTTTTTATAAAAAGTGACGAAAATATGTAACAAACCTACCCTATTTTTTTAAAGTTGTTACATAGATTTTTCATGGGTTTTCTCATCTCAAGTGGGTTTGCATTCTACCCTTCCATATATATATATATATATATATATATATATATATATATATATATATATATATATATATATATATGAAAGGGTTTAAATACTAACCAACTTTTTATGTGATAACCGTGCTAACCACTATAAAACAATCACATAATTTATAAATTATTTTTTCTTTTAATTGTTAAAATAGTATTTAAATATCTTGAATAAATATTTCGAACGTAAATACGGAAATGATGAGTCTTACGTATACGTACCAAATAATGTTACATATACGTGACACATAGTGTTTACATATATGTAACATTAACATAATGATAATTGTTACATATACGTAACACTATGTTTGTGATTGGTTATCATGGTTATCACATAAATATTGATTAGCATTTGAACCTCACCCTATATCACATAAATAATGTTACATATACGTGACACATAGTGTTTACATATATGTAACATTAACATAATGATAATTGTTTGTAAGGCCCCAAACCCGGGAGGCCTCACTTGTTGGATTTACTCATTCACAAACAGTTCTTAAACATGAATATCAAATAACGCAGCGAAAAATTTCATTTAAACATAACTTAATCGTTGTTCATACATGCGGAAGCGTAAACATTGATTAAAACATATTTATATCATAACTAAACATAACGGGAGGCCAGTCTTCAAAGCAGTCGGGTAACTCTTCATCTCTAGCCAAGCATCACCGTCCATCCTCATAACCTGCCTTAACCTGAATGTGTACACTTAAAAACGTCAGCTACGCTGGTGAGTTCTAGTTTTCGTTCGATTTAAGAAATGGTTCATCATTCAAACATTCATTAGGGTTTAACATTCGTATAAGAAAATAGGGCCTTTCATTCGTAAACCTTCGCACATTTAAACACATTGAACGGATCATTTGTTTAAAACATTAACATTCATTTAAGTCATACATTACTATCTAAAATCTGTATCGTTACGCGTCTCTATGTCCCCGTAGGAACCTTTAATGTTGTGGCAACCGCTACGTATCGCCGTCATTGCCACAACCATTCATTACGCGGGGTCAACCGTTACGTATCGCCGTCATTGCCCAACACGCATCTTTCCTTTGGGAATCAACCGTTACGTATCGCCGTCATTGATTTCCCATTACCCTTTCCCTTAGGATGATCTTCATCACCCGAGTAACCGTCGTTACTCCCTTACTAGTTGTACAACATCAAAACCATTGGCAGGCCACTAAGACACTACCCCTGTTGTTCTTATGGCAACTATGGCTCGCTGTCCATAATCTACCACAAGGCTGGGAATCTCGTTCCCAGACTTCATTCGTCAATTCCATTCATTCGACAGATTAGATTTGTAATGACTTCTTTAAAACCTTTGCCCCTTTTTGTTTTCTTTTCATAAAACCTTTCCTTCACTTTCAAAACCCTTTACCTTTTCATTAAACCATTTCTTTATAACATTCGTTCGTAAACATTCCGTTCATAAACTTTCTTTCCATAAACCCTTCGTTCCAAATCATTTCCTTTCGTAAACGTAGTTTCATAAACATCATTTTATAAAACAACATTTCATACATGTACACACCAGCCCGAAAACATTATATAAAAACATTTAAAAGAGGGCTTCTAGAACTCACCTGATACGCTAGTATGGGTTGTCCTAAACGAAGGTCCAACAACGTCACTTCAGTTCTGAATTGATTAGTTAAATACACATCAGACCAATCCCGACTCTAACGGTTTAACCATTCTAACATACTGACTTCACTTAATCAGTTCTGATGTCTGCGCAGTTAGCAAGTGCGCAGACCATGCTTCCTGCGCACTTAGCAAGTGCGCAGGTCCTTCCTCCTGCGCACTTAGCAAGTGCGCAGTTTCCTCTTCCTGCGCACTTAGCAAGTGCGCAGGACCTGCTCCGTGCGCACTTAGCAAGTGCGCACGACCTGTTCTTCGCGAAAACCCTAACTTTCGCATTCGGGTCTGATCATGTCAAGTTCCCGAACCTGTTGCATTCAAAACGTTCGTTTTACATTAAGGAACTCAAATCCGTGATTTTCTTTTAGTTCCATCCGTAAAAACGTTGCCTTTTCACCCAAAACCCGAAAAACCCAAAAACCAACAAAAACTCAGATTTAGGTCGGATCGTTACCTGAATCAAGCTTCTGATCCGGAGGTTCTTCTCACGAGTTATGGAGCAACACACTTCTCAAATCTCGGGTTGATCCGACAACTTTCTCTCTCTACGGTTTCTCTCTCTAGAAGTTGCAAATGAGAGAAATGGGTTGTGACCTTGGCTATTTATAGGGGAGGCTCCCCTTCTAGCCCATCCGACTCGAATCGACATGCCTCGTTCGTTTATTCCGTTATTATATCTGTCGTTTTTTTTTTTGGATGTTACAAGTCTACCCCCCTTACAATAGGTTTCGTCCCCGAAACCTATCATAAGTCAAATAGATGGGGGTACGACTCCCTCATTTCCTTCTCCGTTTCCCAAGTGGCTTCCGATCCATTTCGATGTTTCCATTGGACTTTAACCAATTGGATAACCGTATTACGCAAACGTTTCTCCTTCCGATCAAGGATGGCCACGGGTTCTTCGATGTAATTAAGGCTGTTGTCGACCTCGATGTCAGTAAGTGGTATGTGAGCCGATTCATCCGCCAAACACTTTCGCAAGTGTGATACATGGAAAGTAGGATGAATCCCACTTAACTCATCGGGCAACTCCAACCGATAAGCGACTTCACCAACCCGTGCCATTATCCTGAATGGTCCGACAAACCTCGGACTTAACTTTCCTCTCTTCCTGAATCGTATGATTCCCTTCCAGGGCGACACTTTCAACATTAATCTGTCCCCAACATCAAACTCGATAGGCCTTCGTCGTCTATCCGCATAGGACTTCTGACTATCTTGTGCGGCATTCATTCGCGCTTTGATCTGATCAAACCTTTCCGACGTCTCTCTTACGACTTCGAGACTTTCTAATTCTTTCTGTCCAATCTCACCCCAACAAACCGGGGTCCTACATCTTCTCCCATACAACATTTCGTAAGGCGGCATGCCTATCGTCGTGTGATGACTATTGTTGTAGGAGAATTCAGCTAATGGCAGATGGCTGTCCCAACTGCCACCGAAGTCGATAATACAAGCACGGAGCATATCCTCCAACGTCTGAATAGTCCTTTCGGACTGACCATCCGTTTGCGGGTGGTATGCTGTGCTGATATTAAGCCTCGTGCCCATCGCCTCATGAAATCTTTTCCAGAACCTCGATGTGAATCGTGTGTCCCGGTCAGATACGATCGTCAAAGGCATCCCATGCCGTGCTACTACTTCGTTGATAAACACTTCAGCTAACCTTTCCGACGAGAACGTCTCGCGAATAGGTAGGAAATGAGCACTCTTCGTTAATCGGTCCACAATTACCCAAATGGTGTCATGACCTTTAGCTGTGCGGGGTAGCTTGGTTATGAAGTCCATGGTAATGTGTTCCCATTTCCATTCTGGTATATCAAGTGGTTGAATCTTTCCATACGGTTTCTGGTGTTCAGCCTTTACTTGCGAGCAAGTCAAGCACTTGCTTACATACTTCGTCACATCACATTTCATTCCAGGCCACCAGTAGTCTTTCTTCAGGTCTTGGTACATTTTGTTGGTACCATGATGGATAGAGTAACGAGACTTATAAGCCTCATCCAAGATTTTGGTTCTAAGCTCGCCACCCATAGGTATCCATACCCGTCCATAACGTGTTCTAACACCAAGGGTGTTATATTCCAACTTGTCCTGTTGGCCCACCATCCTTTCTCCCTTTATATTTTCTTCCTTCAAAGCTTCATCTTGAGCTCTTTCGATTTCTCTCATCACATCCGATGTTACCACCAACTGGCAAGCTTTCACTCTAATAGGAGTAGGCACATCCTTTCGGCTTAGAGCGTCAGCCACCACGTTTGCCTTTCCAGGGTGGTACATTATTTCACAGTCATAGTCCTTCAGGAGTTCCAACCATCTCCTCTGCCTCATGTTAAGCTCCTTTTGTTCGAAGAAGTACTTCAAACTTTTGTGGTCAGAGTAAATAGTAAACTTTACCCCGTACAGGTAGTGCCTCCAGATTTTCAATGCAAATACGACAGCAGCAAGTTCCAAATCGTGAGTCGGATAGTTGACTTCGTGAACTTTCAACTGCCGTGACGCATATGCAATCACTTTACCGCCTTGCATCAACACACACCCTAACCCCTGACCCGACGCGTCAGAGTATACCACCAGGTCTTCACTGCCCTCGGGAAGGGCCAAGACTGGAGCTTGTGTTAGCTTCTCTTTCAATTCCTTAAACGCCTCATCCTGGGTCGAACCCCATTCGTACTTTACTTCTTTCCGAGTCAACTTTGTTAATGGCGAAGATATTTTCGAGAAATCCTGGATGAATCTCCGATAGTAGCCTGCCAATCCTAAGAAACTACGGATTTTAGTTGGTCTTAGGAATGTCCCATTCACTTACCGTTACTATCTTTGCTGGGTCAACCATAATGCCGTTCGGGCCAATGACGTGACCTAGGAATTGGACTTCCCTAAGCCAGAACGCGCATTTGGAGAACTTAGCATACAACTTCTCCTTGTTTAGAGCTTCCAACACTTCCTTCAAATGACACGCGTGATCACCCTCATTCTTGGAGTAGATAAGGATATCATCGATGAACACTATTACCGATCGATCCAGCATCGGTCGACACACCCTATTCATTAAATCCATGAACGCTGCGGGGGCGTTCGTCAATCCGAAAGACATTACGCGGAACTCGAAATGTCCATAACGCGTGCGAAATGCAGTTTTCGGTATGTCTTCTTCCCTCACCTTCAACTGATGGTACCCGGATCGAAGGTCGATCTTTGAGAACCAACTTGCGCTTTGCAACTGGTCGAACGGGTCATCGATCCTTGGTATAGGGTACTTGTTCTTCACCGTTCGTTTATTCAACTCGCGATAATCGATACACATTCTCATCGAACCATCTTTCTTCTTTACAAACAACACCGGAGCACCCCACGGCGAGATGCTCGGTTGGATAAATCCTTTCTCAAGTAACTCGTCTAGTTGGACCATAAGTTCCTTCATTTCCACTGGTGCTAGTCGATATGGAGCCTTAGCCACGGGCTGGGCATCTGGTACTAAGTCAATTTGGAACTCAATTTCTCTATCGCGTGGTATCCTAGGCAAATCCTCTGGAAACACCTCCGGGTACTCGCGTACCACGGGTACATCGTCTATTTCCTTCACTTCCTTACACTTGTCAATTACATATACCAGATAAGCCTCGCATCCGCGCCTCAAGTAATTCGTTGCCTTAATCATTGAGATGACGTTTGGCATCGGGGCGTCACGATCTCCAAAGACTTCGACTTTGCTACCATCCGGAGCCTTGAGTCGGATTATCTTTCGTTTACATATTATTTGCGCTTCATTGGCAGTTAGCCAATCCATATCCAACACCACATCGAACCCTCCCAAAACCATAACGAACAATCTGACGGGGAATCTATGACCTTCTATCTTTATCGTGGAGTTGTCAACTACATCGGTTACTCTTGCAGTTCTACCCTCAGCGGTTTCTACGCTAAAGGCCCTTTCTAGTTTACTAACAGTGTACTTCACTCGCTTACAAAAACTCGCAGATATAAAACTCTTACTGGCACCCGAATCAAATAACACAGAAACCAAAGTGTTGTTAAGGATGAATGTACCTGACGCCACATCGGGATCCGCCCTGGCTTGTTCCTGCGTCAGTGCGTACGCACGAGTCTTTGCACGAGATCCCTCTACCTTCTTTTCTGGGCCTTTTCCCTTCCCGGTTTCCCCCATCCTGGGCTTCGGGCAGTCCCTACTCATATGACCATTTTCCCCACAATTGTAGCATTTGTAACCTTGCGGGCATTCTCGGGAGTAGTGCCCGGTCTTGCCACACTTAAAGCACAAGTTAGATCCCAGTCTGCATTCACCTACATGCTCCCTTCCACACTTCTTACAAACAGTCGGCTCACCCACTCGAGCCCTCTTATCACGAGCCCCAAACATCTTTCCCCCAGTTCGCTTGTTTGAGAAGCTCGGTCTCTTCTTTTGCTCTTCAACGGCAACAACATTCAGTGCCAGATCGTCAAATACCACGCCGCTTAGCTCTACTGCCGAATCATAGGTAGTAGGGGAGTTTGCCTTAACATAGGTGCGGACCTGGTCCGGCAACCCTTGAACATAGCAGGCAATCTTTCTCTCTTCAGTAGTGACAAGGTGTGGCACCAGACGTGCCAGTTCATTAAATCGGGTTGTGTATTGCCGGTGCGTCATGTTCCCGGCCTTCAAACCCAGAAATTCCCTCTCTACCTTTTCAATCTCGTTCCTTGGGCAGAAGTTCTTGATCACCAAAGTTTTCAAGTCAGCCCACATCATCGCATCCACAATCTCGCTCCCTTTAGCCTGATGTACACCTTCCCACCAGTGGGATGCTTCCTCCCTCAAGGAGTTAGCAGCAAACTTCACTACTTGATTAGCTCGACACTCGCTCAGACGGATGGCAGCTTCCATACGTATTACCCAATCAAAAGTAGCCACCGCGTCCTTCTTCCCAGTCAGGACCGGCGGGTCACATGCCTTAAAGGACTTATAATCACATCCGCGAGCAGGCGGTGCATTGTCGGTCTCATTGTTCTGAGCACCAACTGCCGCGCTAGACCCACCCACCACATTGACCTGCTTCAATGCTTCTGCCAACAGACATGGCAGGGAAGTCTTCATCAACTCTGTAAATTCTCGAGCTATGGCTGCCCTCACTTCTGGTTCAAAAGTGAAAGGTTGTTCTTCAACCTGTGTCTGCTCAGCTTCATGCACACTAACCGCCGGTTCAGTGTGAACACTTCCTTCTTCACTATACTCTTGGCGCGCAGGGATCCTGCCACGCCCACCATTTCGACCGCCGGTACGACCACCGGTACGGCCACCACGCCTTCCGTTTCCTCTCCTTGCCATTACGTTCTATAAGACAAGAAATCCAATGTCATCACGCTAGTTAACAAATAGAATTCAATAAGCACTGTAAGATGTTAATATACACTGGCCATCTGTAATTAACCATTACACTACCTTTCGATTTCTATTTGACCACCTTTGTGATTTCATCAGAACACAAGTCCTTACTTAACCCTTTCTAAGGCATACTATATACGTAAATACATATACTACCTTCATACCTGATGCTTTGGCTCGAGTTACCCGTACTGGCATCCGCTTTCGATCCCATTCAATGTTTAAGTTCAGACACTGGGAGTGTCCGAATCTCTCAAACTATTGCTCTGATACCAACTTGTAAGGCCCCAAACCCGGGAGGCCTCACTTGTTGGATTTACTCATTCACAAACAGTTCTTAAACATGAATATCAAATAACGCAGCGGAAAATTTCATTTAAACATAACTTAATCGTTGTTCATACATGCGGAAGCGTAAACATTGATTAAAACATATTTACATCATAACTAAACATAACGGGAGGCCAGTCTACAAAGCAGTCGGGTAACTCTTTATCTCTAGCCAAGCATCACCGTCCATCCTCATAACCTGCCTTAACCTGAATGTGTACACTTAAAAACGTCAGCTACGCTGGTGAGTTCTAGTTTTCGTTCGATTTAAGAAATGGTTCATCATTCAAACATTCATTAGGGTTTAACATTCGTATAAGAAAACAGGGCCTTTCATTCGTAAACCTTCGCACATTTAAACACATTGAACGGATCATTTGTTTAAAACATTAACATTCATTTAAGTCATACATTACTATCTAAAATCTGTATCGTTACGCGTCTCTATGTCCCCGAAGGAACCTTTAATGTTGTGGGCAACCGCTACGTATCGCCGTCATTGCCACAACCATTCATTACGTGGGGTCAACCGTTACGTATCGCCGTCATTGCCCAACACGCATCTTTCCTTTGGGAATCAACCGTTACGTATCGCCGTCATTGATTTCCCATTACCCTTTCCCTTAGGATGATCGTCATCACCCGAGTAACCGTCGTTACTCCCTTACCAGTTGTACAACATCAAAACCATTGGCAGGCCACTAAGACACTACCCCTGTTGTTCTTATGGCAACTATGGCTCGCTGTCCATAATCTACCACAAGGCTGGGAATCTCGTTCCCAGACTTCATTCGTCAATTCCATTCATTCGACAGATTAGATTTGTAATGACTTCTTTAAAACCTTTGCCCCTTTTTGTTTTCTTTTCATAAAACCTTTCTTTCACTTTCAAAACCCTTTACCTTTTCATTAAACCATTTCTTTATAACATTCGTTCGTAAACATTCCGTTCATAAACTTTCTTTCCATAAACCCTTCGTTCCAAATCATTTCCTTTCGTAAACGTAGTTTCATAAACATCATTTTATAAAACAACATTTCATACATGTACACACCAGCCCGAAAACATTATATAAAAACATTTAAAAGAGGGCTTCTAGAACTCACCTGATACGCTAATATGGGTTGTCCTAAACGAAGGTCCAATAACGTCACTTCAGATCTGAATTGATTAGTTAAATAGACATCAGACCAATCCCGACTCTAACGGTTTAACCATTCTAACATACTGACTTCACTTAATCAGTTCTGATGTCTGCGCACTTAGCAAGTGCACAGACTCTGCTTCCTGCGCCCTTAGCAAGTGCGCAGACAATGCTTCCTGCGCACTTAGCAAGTGCGCAGGTCCTTCCTCCTGCGCACTTAGCAAGTGCGCAGGTTCCTCTTCCTGCACACTTAGCAAGTGCGCAGGACCTGCTCCGTGCGCACTTAGCAAGTGCGCACGACCTGTTCTTCGCGAAAACCCTAACTTTCGCATTCGGGTCTGATCATGTCAAGATCCTGAACCTGTTGCATTCAAAACGTTCGTTTTCCATTAAGGAACTCAAATCCGTGATTATCTTTCAGTTCCATCCGTAAAAACGTTGCCTTTTCACCCAAAACCCGAAAAACCCAAAAACGAACAAAAACTCAGATTTAGGTCGGATCGTTACCTGAATCGAGCTTCTGATCCGGAGGTTCTTCTCACGAGTTATGGAGCAACACACTTCTCAAATCTCGGGTTGATCCGACAACTTTCTCTCTCTACGGTTTCTCTCTCTAAAAGTTGCAAATGAGAGAAATGGGTTGTGACCTTGGCTATTTATAGGGGAGGCTCCCCTTCTAGCCCATCCGACCCGACATGCCTCGTTCGTTTATTCCGTTATTATATCTGTCGTTTTATTTTTGGGATGTTACATATACGTAACACTATGTTTGTGTGGTTATCATGGTTATCACATAAATATTGATTAGCATTTTAACCTCACCCTATATATATATATATATATATATATATATAGGGTGAGGTTCAAACAAAAAGGATTTTTAAAATAAGAAGGGTGAGAAGGATTTAGGGCCATTAGATCAATTATAGAAAGGATTTAATGGTTAAGATCAAATTGTAGGAGAAAAGTTGTTAAAAGAGTATTTTAGTCATGGCCATTTTTGTTGACTTTTTATCAAGTCCCCTCCCCTTTTTCTAAACGTTCATAACTTTTACATACAACATTATTTTTTTTAAAAATTACACCATAAAAATGAGCGTTTTTTAATCTTTAAAACGAGTATAGTCTCGTTATATACAAAAACGATAAAAAAATTTACGTTTTTCAGCTCATTGTGTAATTTGCTCGTCATTGTGTAATATCAGGCCTGTTCATTGTGTAATGTCAGGTCTGGTCATTGTTTAATACATATAACAAAATGATGAAAAATATTTGACAAAATTAGCAAATTACACAATGAGCTGGAAAACGTAAAACACAATAATGAATACATATAACACAATGATGAAAAATATTTGACAAAATGAGCAAATTACACAATAATGTCAGGTCTGGTTATTATGTAATGTCAAAAATAACACGAAATTATCTAAAACGTAAAACACAATAACGAAAACGAGCATTTTTATCTTTAAAACGAGTATAGTGTCGTTATATACAAAAACGAAAAAAATTACAAAAACGAGTATAGTGTTGTTATATACAAAAACGTCATTATTGTGTAATTTGCTCATTGTGTAATATGCTCATTTTGTCAAATATTTTTTATCATTGTGTTATATGTATTAATCATTGTGTTTTACGTTTTCCAACTCATTGTGTAATTTGCTTATTTTATCAAATATTTTTCATCATTGTGTTATATGTATTCATCATTGTGTTTTACGTTTTCCAGCTCATTGTGTAATTTGCTCATTATTGTGTAATTCGCTCAAATATGTCAGGTCATTGTGTAATATTAGGTATGATCATTACACATAAAAAGACCATTATTGTGTTATTACACAACATCCTAACATATTCACAATGACCATTATACCCTCCCTTTAAAAACAATAAAAGAACACATTTCAAGCCCAGAATCCTTCTTACCCTTCTTATTTTTAAAACCATTTTTACCATAACCTAACCCTATATATATATATATATATATATATATATATATATGGGAGGGTTCTAGAGAAAACTCATTTTCATGAGAAAACAAAAAAAACTCCTCATTAAAGGTACTGCATATGTGTAGTACACTAAAAAACCTAACCCACCCCTCTCCCACCCAAAAACCTAACCCCACCCACCCACCCCCAAAAACCTAAACCCCCCACCCACCTCCCCAAAACCTAAACCCCCACCCATCCACCCCTTTCCAAAAACTTAACCTAAAATCTAAACTAAACCCAAAAAACTAAACCTAAAAGCTAACCCTACTACACATGCAGTATTACAGGGGTTTTTTTTTTGAACGAGGACGGCGTGGGGAACAAGGTCTCCGAACCATTTTTTAGTTTTTGATTTATATTTTAAGTTATGATTTTTTTATTATTTTTTGCCTTTAATAACTAGTTTTTTATTTTTCTCAAGAACAATTAGTTTTCTCTTGATTCTCTCCTTATATATATATATATATATATATATGGGTGAGTTCACTAGAAAACTCATTTAATTAAGAAAACAAAAAAACTCTTCATTAATGGTACTGCATATGTGTAGTACACCCAAAAACCTAACCCCATCCCACCCACCCCCAAAAACCTAACCCCCCATCCACCTCCCAAAAACCTAAACCTCCCACCCACCCCCCTCCAAAAACCTAACCAGAAAGCTAAACTAAACCTAAAAGCTAACCTTATTACACATATGTAGTATTACAATTTTTTTTAATGAGGACGACGTGGGAAACAAGGTCTCTGAAGCAGTTTTTTAGTTTTTGATTTATATTTTGAGTTATGATTTTTTTTATTATTTTGAGTTATGGTTTTTAGGGGTGGGTTAGGTTTTTGGGGTGTACTACACATATGCAGTTAGGTTTAGTTTAGCTTTTAGTTTAGGTTTTTAGGGGGGGTGGGGGTTTAGGTTTTTTGGGTGGTGGGTGGGGTTAGGTTTTTGGGGTGTAGTACACATATGTAATATATTTAATGAGTAATTTTTTGGTTTTATCATGAAAATAAGTTTTCTAATGAACTCAACCCTATATATATATATATAGGGGATGGTTCCCCTAAAAAGTGAAATTTGGCTAAAAAGCTTAAGAAGCAATCTCATCCATTAAATTGGATGATCATTGGTAGAGATTTAAGTGCATGAAAAATAAGGGGTGGAGGGGCATTCGTGGAAAACCCATAATTGTTGACTTTTTTCAAATTCCCCTACTTTTTTTAAACGTACATAACTTTTCATACGACCTTATTTTTTTAAAACAAATTACATCATAAAATTCGAGTGTTTTTTTACCTTTAATTCGAGTATAGTGTTGCTATATTTTTTTATAAAAACAAAATCGACACTTAATGAAATTGTGCTAATTTACATAAATGTGCTGGTTTCTGGTATAACAACACAATTAACTGTGTTGCATTATAAAACAACACAATTAACTGTGCTATTTTATCATAAAACAACACCAAACATAACAACTAATTGTGTTGTTTTACTATAAAACAACACCAAAACAACATGGTTAATTGTGTAACTTGTTATTCTTAGCAAACCAAGCACAAACAAAACCAACACAACAAAACTAGTATATCAAACCAGCACAAAACAAACCAGCACAAAATAACATTTTGATGCATAAGCTTTTTGTTGCCTACCACTGAACCGTTTTGTTGGTGTATGGATGCTTTAAATTTTTATTTTTAAAGAATGTTACCAAATTAGGCACATAATAATTGACTAAAAGTAGCACAAATTAAAGAAACTAACACATTTATGTAAATTGTGCTGTTTTACAAGAAACCAGCAAATTTTTAATATGCTAAATTGTGATGTTTTACCATAAACCAGCACATTTACGTAAAGTAGCACAATTTCATTAAGTGTCGATTTTGTTTTTATAAAAGATTATAGCAATACCATACTCAAATTAAAGATAAAAAAAGCTTGATTTTATGTTGTAATTTAAAAAAAAATAATGTCTTATGAAAAAGTTATAAACGTTTAAAAAAAGTGGGGGAAGTTGAAAAAAGTCAACAAAAGTGGCTATTACTTAAATAGTCTTCCACCTCTTTTTTTCATATAATTAAATCTCTACCCTTTATTATTCAATTGAATGGATGGGATTCCTTCTTAGACTTCTTAGTCAAATTGCACTTTTTATTTGAATTTCCCCATATATATATGTATATATATATATATATATATATATATATCTATACTATATAATAAATAAAGGTTTTTGTATGCCACGTGTCGTCACCATATTCAATCTTATCATTTTTTTCTCGCCTCTCTCTCTTATTAAATGCACCCATATCTTTTAATAAATTACTAATTATACTAATAAAACACATTTATTTTAAATTATTCTTTATTATAAAAAAAACTTTGAAATCTAATTATGTAATTTTTATTTTCAATTAATTAGTAAATGAAAGTCAAATTACATTAAATAGTAATTTACGTATTTCCGAAACCCAATTATATATTATTTTTTACATATTTTGAATTTTGTTTTATATCCTTAGTATATGTATAGTAATACATTTTTTCATCTTTAAAATACATAAATAAAATTTGAGAAATTTATGTATTGATATTTTTCACCCGTGTGTATTACACGGGGTCTAAGCTAGTATATATATATATATGAGGTTTAGGCTAGAAAGGAAAAAAAATCCCTACAAAGTGTAGGAAGCAACCACAGCGCGACACGTGTTCAATGGCGGAAAATGAAGGAAAGGGCAATTGTGTCAAAAGGCTTAAAACAAAGGTAAGGAATCTGCACATGCAATTCACATGCCATTTCCTTCATTTTTTTAAAACGGCCATAACTTTTTTATACGTAATTGTTTTTTTAAAAACATTTCACCATAAAATAGAGCGTTTTTTTATCTTTACAACGAGTATAGTATTGCAATATTTCAAAAAAAACTAACTGGGTGTTGTTTGAAATTGGGACTTTTTATGGTGTTTTATGTTTATGGTATTGAAATTTTAATCTAAAGTGTAAAACACCATGAAAGAAGCAAAACGCTATAAACATAAACACGTCAAAACATCATTAACAAAAAATCCGAAAAAGATAAAAAAGATCATGTTGAAATTTGTCATTGTGAAAACGCCATGACCAAAAAAAGCTAAAACGCCATTTTCAAATTGGCACCTAGGTGTACTAGAAAAACTCCATGTTGAAAAACGCCATGACTAGAAAAACTCCATATTGAAAAGCACCCAGTTGAAAACACCATAGATGTAAAACATCATGTTGAAAAAACTCACTTTAATTCGAACCCATCCATAACCACGTTTATGTTTATGGTATTGAAATTTTAAGCTAAAAGTGTAAAACACCATGACAGAAACAAAAACTCCATAAACATAAAAACGTCAAAACACCATGACCAAAAAAGCAACAAAAAAGACCATGTTGAAATTTGTCATTTGTAAGGCACCAAACCAGGCACCCTACAGTTGGTTCTCATAACTAATTAAACTCTTTAAAAACATCAAATTTTCATTTACATAAACAACGGAAGTATTTCTCAAAATAATATTATCTTTAACTTGTTAACATTGATAACATTACCTGACGAATGCATGCACACCAACCCGAGTAGCCCCGCTTCCAAGCCAAGATACCTCATCCAACTGACTCTCCTACAAAACAATCTAATGTACATACAAAGTCAGCTACGCTGAGTGAGTTCTAATAGTTTAATTTAAACAACAACCAACTCATCTCTTTATATAATTATTTCCATTCAAGACCCTCTGGTCGTTAGAAAATAGTTGTATATATTTTCATCATATAAATAACCCCCCGTTATCTTATAATATCCCAAAGAATTCACCACCCCAGACTCTGCCCACCATTTTAACTCAGTAAGTCTCACTATGCATAGAACAAGCTTACTACACTGATAACTCACAATTTACCATATATATTAACCATACACTGGTTAACTCGACCAACATCTAGGCACCGACTTACCAGTCCTAACCAGGACTCTCATAACTCGACTGACTTAACAGTTGCAAACAATGTAATCTTCCCGACACAACGGTCAATCTAACTCGACACATCACATTGATTTCATCTATTTATCACATCAATATCATCTCATACACAATTAATATAACTCATCACTTGCATTCAATTTAACACATATAAATGCACACAAACACATACCTCATCAACGCACCCTCGTCAGAGTTATCCCCTTCGGGATACTCGTCCTAAGCTCAGCTATACCCTTGTTACAGGGCCCCGCCACTAAACTTAGTGACACACTCGTCATCTACGATGACTACCCAGCCACCATAGGGTGACTATATCATCTACCATACGGTGACCGACACATCACACGTACAATGATGACCCCGAAGGACTCTGTCCTCCACATCACTATTAGCCTTATACACAGACAAAAATGCAAGCATACAAAGCAACACATAAATACACCTAACACTACCTGGACATGTACTATGACTCACCACCATTTACGGATCACTTACGTGTGTAATCCAATGCTTACTTAGACGTATCCTCATAACGTCTAGACACATTACCCAACTCTTTCCGAATAGGAAATTATACGACACACAAACACTATACTGACTTCTAGCCCATACCTACTATGGGCACCACATAGACTCATGCAAACATGATACCCGTCGTGTCACGAGAACAACGACACAATACACACATCATCAAGCACACGACACATGACAGCATACAAGCACCTACTTGACTCGCTAATGAACCACGTAAGGTTTCCCATGCTAACCCTTCTTATATAACCATCACAGGTTTAACTAAATTCCTGACTCATCCCTACTAACTCATGAGATGACATACACATATCATCCCAACTCATGTTCACCCACCCTAAGGATCCCATAATGACTCTTAGCTCATTATTACATAATGGTCTCATAAAACACTTCCAGTTTAAATCATAACTCGTAATACGATCGTTTAATAACACACGTGAGTATGTATGATAGCCCCAAAACAGTAAAACGTTTAAAAGAGGGGATTAGAAACACACCGGTTATGCTGAGTCTCAGCCTTGCTCTGCAACTCGTCCGTCCATGCTAGAATCCCAAACCTGACCACGTATGATCACAAGGTCAGACACGTTCTAAAAATATGCCGACTAACGCATACAATAATAACAATCCCAACACTTGGTCTAAACTGTTCGTCAATCCGTTCCCACGATCCCTAGTTCACGAGTACACGGATCGTACCGTTCATGACCTGTTTAGAACTGGAATACGTGAACCGGGTTCCATGCATGCACGTGTGCGTGCCATGCAAACCCTACCTTCCTCATGCAAACCCTAGCCTTACCATGCAAACCGCGTACTACCGTGCTCCACCGCCGTGCACCACCATGCATATCCCCACTGTCTTCTTCGTCGGCCAAACCCTAACAGCTAACCTTGCCACTACCAACACCATTGTACACCACCCATGACATCCCACACGTCGGAAGTAAAACCATCGTCGTCCTCCGTCACTCGCCACCGTGCGACAACACCACAGCCAGCACCGGTAGCCGCCGGACACTGCCACCGTTCTCTCGTCGCTCCTCCTTAAGCCCATAACTCTCCCTCTCTCTTCACGGCAGTCCACCAACATGCTAGATGGGCACCACTGTGATCCACTCATGTCGTCTGCCTCCGTTATACCCGCTACCACTGCCACCGCCATTACAACCGTAGCCACCACCACCACACCTCTAACCACCCCATCGGCCGTTGTCCTGCTGCCACCATCATCATCGGTTAGCACGCACACCACCGAGCCACCAAATTCGACCATTCCCTTCCTTGTCTTGTTGTCGAACGTTATCAACAACCACAAACCCTAACCGGGTCTCACGAGAACTACAAATGTAACACATATAAAAATGTAAACGAGAAGTTACCTGATCACGTTCTTGGTCTCCGTCGCGCGAACACCACCTGGAACTACCGCCCTCTGACATCCCCCTCCTTCGCGTCTTCCCTTGCTGCCGTCGTGCGCATCTCCTAGGCCGAATGGCCTAGGGTTTTTCCCAACATTCTACTTAAACCCTTAGGATTTACATTCGGGCCCCTCATCTCTTGTCTCGTGCGTTTTGATCATAAATCCTCTTTTATGGACTAACCGTGTCGTTTAATGTTGTTAAAATGCCCCATGCACGACAAACCCTTCTCCTCATTTAATTTAATATAGACTTGGGTTACTCACTAACCCGAATCCTTAACTTTTTAGATTTTCGGGATGTTACAAGTCTACCCCCTTAAAAGAGGATTCGTCCTCGAATCCTATGTCGGTACAAACCAACATGACTTATCTTTCCGTTCTTACTCGCACCAAATCCATCTGGTATCAGGCATTCACCTTCACAATTATCGAATCTACTACTTTGCTTTGTAACTCGACCACCAGCCTTGGTGTTCAAAGAAGTCTTCTTCACTACTCGCTTTCAACTTGGGACTCGTAGGTTTTACCTACACATTCTGTCGTCTTTCATCCCTTCTGCCATAAATCCATAGCACGATACTGATTTACATATGATCTACTTTGTATCCTCTTATTAGCAACACCACCGGCTGCTTATTGTTAGATGCCTCTTAGTATCAAGCTCCTTGCATTCAATGCATCTTCATAAACATCTTGTCAGCACATTTGCCTTTGTCTCTTGCATAGCCCCGATAATATCGTCACCCCGATGATCATCCTCCCATGAAGGTTCTTGTCTTTCACAGACAGGAGCAATAGTTGCTTTATTAACGTGTGTCCATCACACTCTTCTCTCTCATGCTCCGATCGCCATCTTACGATGATTTATCAACTCAATCCCCTTATCCTACCCATAAGAGTATTACTTTTTCCCTTCTCTGATGGTCTCCAGGAGCTTGTGCTAAGCTACACTGGTCCCCTCAAAATTTCTCTACCATATTATCTCTTTTCCTCATATCATGCGTTCATTTCGCCCCACAAGTATGTACATACACCCAACACTAGGGCCATCTTTATCAGGTCTCGATGTTTCTCAAAAGCTCCCTTACCTCTGTCATGTCTATTTCGAAAGCCAAGCACTTGCCTTACCTGAATGCTCCACATGAGCTCATTTTAAGCTAGTCTTAAATTTACGAGCGTAGGTGTCTCCTTCCCAGTCACTTATGTGCAATCCTACACTTATCCCTCCCGAGTTTCACCTTCCTCTAAGTTGCTCTACCATTACCACGCGATCACTGACCGCGTCTCATTTATCAGGTACGAACATGAAGTCCATCTACTCACCAACCTTAGCTATCCGTTGTCTCGTCCAGGGAAAGCATCCCTATTCATCTGGTGTCTCGCCTCGATTGAATTCTTCATATGGAGCGTGTTCCATGAAGGCCTTCTCGTCACCTTGTTTACTTCGTACTGAAATCTTCAACGTCATCACTTTAATCTCATCATGGATATCTCTTGTCCAGCATCCACGTAACTGCCTTCATCACTAACTCTACAGCTCCGCCCAATGGCTTCGTGCTCCGATTTTCCCGAGATATAAGCATAGGCATCTCATAAGAGCACCTCACCGATCGTCCAGGAAGAAAACTTCTCGCATCACCTCGATGTATCAACGTCAAGAAAATTGTCAAGATAGAAATACTATACTTGAGCACACTGACACCCGTCCCATGCACGCCTAAGCGTGTACTACAAAGACACACACCGACACACATAACTACAAAACACACAATGTTCTACACATGTACTAGTATCCCCAAACTCTGAACACACATCACGTGTACATACACGACTGCTGCATCTGAGTAAATCTACGTGTATACAATATGACCTCGTCATTTATAGACACAGAAACTCCTGAACCTTACCTCTTACTTACTACAACGGTAGCCCCTGCCACACGTCATCATATACTCATACAGAGTTTACTCGGTCGTACCCATACGGGTCGTACCCATACCTCAAGACGACACACTACTCAGTCTAGAAACAAAACATCACTAAACATTCATACACACAAGATATAAAAATATCTTATTTCCCCATAGGATCTGGTCCTGAACATGCATACCTAAACATAAGGTATGTAGCTACAATTTCCCACAGGACCTTGTCCTAAACGTTTATACATACTAAAAATGTATACTTAAGATTTCCCATAGGACCTCGTCCTGAACATTTACACAAGGTGCAGCACACCCCTTACACTTCAAACATCACCTAAACATAACACATATGTGACCCTATCTTAAGACCGTATACACATAAATAATCAAAACTCAGGTCTACACAGGTCTACTCATACAGTCTAATCAACCAAGCTCTAACATCACATCAAAGATTACATTTAGTATGAACTCACGTTGTTCAAAAGGAAATCACATAATCACACATAACTGACACTAAATTTAACACTGTACCCACAGTAGTACGCTATCATTAGCACAACTATCATTAATCATACCTAAATCATCCTGCGGCATAATTCGCAATCAATGTCAAAATCAAATAGTCAATATTTGAAATAAACATCACACCACGTAAACACCTAAAAATCAAAACATTAAATCACCCCACGATCTCTCGTGACAACCGTCACATCCAAAAGTCATCTAGAAGTCCAATGTCTCAAACAACGCCCACAAAATTACTACGGGACCACCTCAGGTGTATCTGACGTATCCTCCACAGGTTCCTCCTGAAATAGAGCTCTCTTAACCGCCACAAGTGGTCGGTCTCTCAACCATGCAGGTCCACATCCTAGAGGAAAATCGCGTACAACTGGCACTACTCTCCTTTTCCATCCTGCCTTTCTAATCATTGCTCCACGCGATATGTCGCCAACCGAAGCTCTAGTCACACTTGGCATGAGAAGCACCAACACTTCTCCCTTCTCACTAGCAGTTTCATCCGCAGCAGTCGTCGTCTTGACTGGTCATTTTGTATTCCCCTTAGCAAGAGCTCCAAGCCTAACCGACCTCGCATGCTTCGTCTTAACCATCTAATCCTACTCAAGATAGAACGTTGGAGTGCTTATTATGGGTAACAAATTCAGAATATGATAGTAATCATAGACTGCCAAATCACGGTGATCAAATGCAATTTGGTGGTCCACGTTACGGCTCGGATTCTAGACCTTTTCCATCATACTCACACTAACTTTCTATCTTTCACATATACTGGATGCACATGCATCCCACATAACTCACATAGCACCTAGCAAGTCATCATCTTTATCACAGTTTCACACCATCCAAGGTTACACATAAATTTACTAAATCATATCGACACACCAAACTATCTCACATAGTTACAATTAATGCTACTCCACATTATTCAACGCACACTATAGTCTCATTCAATCACACCACACAACTTCAAGTAGTTCTATATAATACTTCAACACATATCACACGACTTGATCCCACACGGAACCCTAAATCATTTACTCAAACCAATTACTTTACGTAGTGTAACACTACACAAATGATAAATAATAGCTACTGCTTAACTCGAAAGACGTACCTCTTGGCTCGCGGTTACTCGTGGTGGCATTCGTTTCACCCTTGTCCCATTTTCAGTTTAAGTTAAGGAATTTTATTTGTTTAAAAACACCAGTTTTCTCTTAAACCTAGCTCTGATACCAACTTGTAAGTCCCTAAACCAGGAACCCTACAGTTGGTTCTCATAACTGGTTAAACTCTTTAAAAATATCAAATTTTTATTTACATAAACAACGGAAGTCTTTCTCAAAATAATAGTATCTTTAAACTCGTTAACTTTGACAACATTACCTGACGAATGCATGCACACCAACCCGAGTAACCCCGCTTCCAAGCCAAGATACCTCGTCCAACCGACTCTCCTGCAAAACAATCTAACGTACATACAAAGTCAGCTACGCTGAGTGAGTTCTATTAGTTTAATTTAAACAACAGCCAACTCATCTCTTTATATAATTATTTCCATTCAAGACCCTCTGGTCATTAGAAAATAGTTGTATAGATTTTCATCATATAAATAACCCCTCGTTATCTTATAATATCCCAAAGGATTCACCACCCTAGACTGTGCCCACCATTTAAACTCAGTAAGTCTCACCGTGCATCGAACGAGCTTACTACACTGATAACTCACAATTTACCATATATATTAACCATACACTGGTTAACTCGACCAACATCTAGACACCAACTTACCAGTCCTAATCAGGACTCTCGTAAATCGACTGACTTAACAGTTGCACACAATGTACTCTTCCCGACGCAACGGTCAATCTAACTCGACACATCACATTGATTTCATCTATTTATCACATAAATATCATCTCATACACAATTAATATAACTCATCACTTGCATGCAATTTAACACATATAAATGCACACAAACACATACCTCATCACCGCACCCTCGTCAGGGTTATTCCCATCGGGATACTCGTCCGAAGCTCAGCTATACCCTTGTTACAGGGCCCCGCCACTAAACTTAGTGACACACTCGTCATCTATGATGACTACCCAGCCACCACACGGTGATTATATCATCTACCATACGGTGACCGACACATCACACGTACAATGATGACCCGAAGGACTCCGTCCTCCACATCACTAATAGCCGTATACACGGACAACAATGCAAGCACACAAAGCAACACAAAAATACACGTTACACTACCTAGACATGTACTATGACACACCACCATTTACGGATCACTTACGTGTGTAATCCAATGCTTACTTAGACGTATCCTCATAACGTCTAGACACATTACCCAACTCTTTTCGAATAGGAAATTATACGACACACAAACACTATACTGACTTCTAGCCCATACCTACTATGGGCACCACAAAGACTCATGCAAACACGATACCCATCGTGTTACGAGGAGAACGACATAATACACACAACATCAAGCACACGACGCATGACAACATACTAGCACCTACTTGACTCGTTAATGAACCACGTACGGGTTCCCTTGCTAACCTTCCTTATATAACCATCACAGGTTTAACTAAATTCCCGACTCATCCCGACTAACTCATGAGATGACTTACAAAGATCATCCCAACTCATGTTCACCTACCCTAAGGATCCCATAACGTCTCTTAGCTCATTATCACATAATGGTCTCATAAAACACTTCCAGTTTAAATCATAACTCGTAATACGTTTGTTTAATAACACACGTGAGTATGTACGATAGCCCCAAAACAGTAAAACATTTAAAAGAGGGGATTAGAAACTCACCGGTTATGCTGAGTCTCAGCCTTGCTCTGCAAACTCGTCCGTCCACGCTCGAATCCCAGACCTGACCACGTATGATCACAAGGTCAGATACGTTCTAAAAATACGCCGACTAACGCATACAATAATAACAATCCTAACACTTGGTCTCAACTGTTCGTCAATCCGTTCCCACGAACCCTAGTTCCCGAGTACACGGATCAGACTGTTCATGACCCGTTTAGAACTACAATACGTGAACTGGGTTCCATGCATGCACGTGTGCGTGCCATGCAAACCCCACCTTCCTCATGCAAACCCTAGCCTTCCCATGCAAACTGCGTACCACCGTGCTCTACCGCCGTGCACCACCATGAACATCCCCACCGTCTTCTTCGTCGGGCAAACCCTAACAGTAACCTCACCACTACCAACACCATTGTACTCCACCCGTGCCATCCCACACGTCGGAAGTAAAACCATTGTCGTCCTCCGTAACTCGCCGCCGTGCGACACCACCACAGCCAGCACCGACAGCCGTCGGACACTGCCACCATACTCTCGTTGCTCCTCCTTAAGCCCATAATCTATCTCTCTCTCTCTTCACGGCAGTCCACTAACACGCAAACCGGGCACCACTGTGATCCATGAATGTCGTATGCCTCCGTTATACCCACTACCACCCGTAGCTACCGCCACCGCCATTACAGTCATAGCCACCACCACTATACCTCTAACCACCCCATCGGTCGTCGCCCTGCTACCACCATCATCACCAGTTATCACGCACACCATCGAGCCAACAAACACAAACCTTAACCGGGTCTCACGAGAACTACAAATGTAACATATATAAAAATGCAAACGAGTTGTTACCTGATCACGTTCTTGGTCTCCGTCGTACGAACACCACCTGGAACCACCGCCCTCCGGCGTCCCCCTCCTCCACGTCTTCCCTTGCTGCCGTCGTGCGCATCTCCTAGGCCGAATGGCTAGGGTTTTTCCCAACATTCTATTTAAACCCTTAGGATTTACATTCGGGCCCCTCATCTCTTGTCTCGTGCGTTTTGATCACAAATCCTCTTTATCGACTAACCGTGTCGTTTAATGTTGTTAAAACGCCCCATGCACGACAAACCCTTCTCCTCATTTAATATAGACTCGGGTTACTCACTAACCCGAACCCTTAACTTTTTGGATTTTCGGGATGTTACATCATTGTGAAAACGCCATGACCAAAAAAGCTAAAGTGTCATGTTCAAATTGGCTCCCAAGTGTAGAATACCATAACTAGAAAAACTCCATGTTGAAAAACACCATGACTAGAAAAACTCAATGTTGAAAAACACCATAGATGTAAAACACCATGTTGAAAAAAAACCACTTTAATTCGAACACAGCCTTAACCAAGTTTATGTTTATGGTGTTGAAATTTTAAGCTAAAAGTGTAAAACACCATGACAGAAGCAAAACGTCATAAACACATCAAAACATCATGACCAAAAAAACCAAAAAAGACTGTTGAAATTTGGCATTGTGAAAACACCATGACCAAAAAAAGTTAAAACACCATGTTCAAATTCGCCCCCATGTGTAAAACACCATGACCTTTAAAACTTCATGTTGAAAAACACCATGACTAGAAAAAATCAATGTTAAAAAATACCTAGTTGAAAACACCATAGATGTAAAACACCACAGATGTAAAACCCCATATTGAAAAAAACCCACTTTAATGTAATTTAAATAAAAACGATTTAGAAGAATATATATATATATAGGGGACGGTTCCACTAAGAAGTGATTTTTCGTTAAGAAATCCTAAGAAGTGGGTCAAACGAACTCCGATTGAGCTCATTACAGCAGCGTTGGAACCGTCTCATCGAACCCTAACCCAGACCCAAAAACCTAAACCCCTCCTCCACCCGCACACCCAAAAACCTTAACCCCCCTCCAACCCTACCCCGAAAAACCTAAAACCACCACCCCCATCCCCAAAAACCTAAAACCTTCACCCCAATAACCTAAACCCACCACCACCCATCCCCAAAAACCTAAACCCCTCACCCCACCCAAAAAAAAAACCTAAACCATAAAATATAAACCCTAAAAGCTAAACCCTAAGGCTAAACCATAAGGCTAAAACCCTAAAATTCAAACGTAAAATCTAAATCTTAAAAGCTATATATATATATATATAGCAATACCAAACTTGTTGTAAAGATTAAAAAACGCTCGATTTTATGGTGAAATTTGAAAAAAATAATTACGTACAAAAAAGATATGGACGTTTTAAAAAAATGGGGGAAATGGCATGTGACTTGCATGTGCAAGCTTTGGTGTTGAATATTCCTATTCTACCCCTCGTGGTGGTTTCCAAATTCCAACTATTTACCAAAATGTCACCGCGTTAATCTCCACCACAAATGATCCTGATCTAATGACCCACATTACTTCCTTGACTTTGTAAGGTTTTATCCCTTTCTAGCCTAACCACTACCTATATATATATATATTATATAACTAATCATAATGTTGAAAGCAGCATGACCAAAAAAGCTAAAACGTTATGTTCAAAATGGCCCATAGGTGTAAAACACCATGACCAGAAAAACTTTATGTTGAAAGACACCTGCTTGAAAACACCATGTTGAAAAAAAATCACTTTAATGTTATCTAAATAAAAACGATTTAATATTATATATATATATATAATAATAAAAAAAACTAATCGTAATGTTAAAAAAAATGACCAAAAAAGCTAAAACGCCATGTTGAAAATGGCCACCAGGTATAAAACATCATGACCAGAAAAACTCCATGTTGAAAAACAGCATAACAATAAAAAATTTATGTTGAAAAACATCAGTTGAAAATACCATAGAACTAAAACACCATGTAGAAAAAAACCCACTTCAATGTTAATTAAACAAAAACAATTTAAAAAAATAAATGTACATATCAATACCATACTCGTTGGAAAGATAAAAAACGATAGATTTTATGGTGAAATTAAAAAAAATAACGATGATTAAAAAAGTTATAGACGTTTAAAAAAATGGGGGACATGTGACTTGCATGTGCAAGCTTTTATTGTGATTTGGGCCAACCTAAAAGTATAGGAAGGGAAAAGGAGGTAAAACACCATAAACACAAACACGGCAAAACACCATGTATTATTTTTGGTCATGGTGTTTTCACAATGACAAATTTCAACATGGTGTTTTCAACATGGCGTTTTACTTTGTGTTCGTGTTTTACAATTGCGACGTATAATTTATATTGAATTGGACGTTTTAAAAAAAAGTAAAACATCATAAACACAATCACGGTAAAACACCATGTATATGGAAGTTAAGTATAAAACACAATGAAAAATTAATCGTCGATTGAAATTTTATGGGTGAGCAAAAAACCGAATTAACCAAAAAAACCGCACCGAAAAAACCGACCCAAACTAAAACTGACGGTTTTGGTTTTGTATTTTTGAAAATTGAAAATTACGGTTTGGTTTCGGTTTTGTATCTTTGGAAAACCGAAAAAACTAAACCGAACCGAACGTATACATATACTATAATTATATATTGTGTGCATGCAAGTTTCGTAATATATGTTATATTGTGTTGTGTGCTTGTATGTTAAAATGTAACACCCAAAAATTCAAACCGATTTAAACTTTTTAAATACGACGCGGAAGCGGTCCCAAATACAACATTTAACGTATCCACATGTTTTAGTTTTACAAACATAAATTAAACTACAATATTTCCCACAAAAGTAGTTTAAGCAAATGTTAAGAATAACAAGTTATCCACAACTTGTAACGACATCAAATGGTTTGTAAAGACTCCCCACGAGAAGATTAACAAAATCATTTACAAAACACGTCCGCGAGAATCCAATCCACATGATGCGAGACCCGAGAATCACTCAGGAGCTTTCCTACATACAAAACATCAATTTGTATATGGTTAGTATAGATAAGTAGCCCTAAGGACCTCTCCACAAGTCCCGCATTGACTACTAAGTCCGTAGACTCCCCCCTTTCATTGGTAAAACCCAAGAAAAGTTATTTTTAAGCATAAAAATTTCTACACAGCCATGTTCCCTAAACACGGTTGTGTTCTGAAGGAACACGGCCGTGTTCCCTTTCAGCTCCAGAAAAACCATAATTTCTGTCATGGTTGTGTTCAGATGAACACAACCATGTTCCCTGACAGCATCTATTCTCACCATTTCTACAAAATTTTGCATATAACAAGTATCTAACGTGTATTTACTTGTTTTTCGAACACCCAATGTCTACCACATTAACTAACATTAATTTGTTAGTTTATCCACCCCCATTACGAGCACCGCTACTCGTTTTTCGTTTCGATCCATTCCGACCCATTTGCATTTTTTGTGTAATACGACGCCAATATAACATGTATAACAACAACACACACATGTTTACTCCCACCCATTTATCACCTTTTAGTTGGCTTATAACGTCTTGGTGTGAGAACCACAACTCGTCTTACCCGCACTTGGAGTATTTGACTCCAAGTCCACCATTTGAAGTATTCCACACTTCTTATTGGGTTTACGACCCCTCGGTGCGAGTACCACAACTCTTCTTGCCCGTACTTGGAGTATTTGACTCCAAGTCCACCCTTTGAAGTTTTCCACACTTCTTATTGGGTTTACGACCCCTCGGTGCGAGTACCACAACTCGTCTTACCCGTACTTGGAGTATTTGACTCCAAGTCCATCCTTTGAAGTATTCCACACTTCTATACACCATTTCACCAAATTATAACATTTTGTTTGACTATATACCACATAAGTCATATACAACAAATTCATCACATTTACATATTAGTTTGACTATTTACCACATACGTCAAATTACACCAAATTCACCACATTTACATAATAGTTTGACTATTTACTATATAAGTCAAATTACACTTATTTACCACATTGCATAATCAACTTTGACTATTAACCACATAGTCTAATTACACCAATTTCAACATATTAGTTTGACCTTAAACCACTGAAGTCAAATTTCACCATTATCCACAATGGTTTGACTTATACCACATTAAGTCAATTTTATATCAATTTCACCATTATCCACAATGGTTTAACTTATACCACATTAAGTCAATTTAATCCAATTCCACCACATACTACATTCAAGTTGACTCTTGACCACATTGAGTCTTTTATTCCAATTAACCACATTAGTTAATATAGTTTGGCTAAATACCACTTAAGCTAATTTTACACACATTACCACACATCAATGGTTTAGTTTGACTAAATATCCACATTGAGTCAAACACACAAGTTCTACCATAACCTTTATATTTTGACTATATACTACACAAGTCAACACAACAATAACATGTAAATAGCATACCACACATACTATTTACACAAAACTACTTATCTAATACTATGTAAGTGGAAAGCACTTACCTTTGCCAATAAAAATTACAATTGGTCTTCAAAGCTAACACCTTTAATGCCTTGATCACTTGTTTTATGAAGGAATTAAGCAAACCAGTCCTACAATCTAAGTATGCAACTCCAAAATCTTGAGTTCTTGATCAATCCACTATTCTCCTCTTTCTCTTCTAAAAATCACGACACAAACACACTAATGTGTGTGTGTCTCCACCCCCTACACATAATTCTGATTATGTAAATTTACATGTTCAGTCCCTCAACTTGCAATTTTGACTCATTGTTCCAAAACTACATGATTCCATCATATAAAACAAACCTTCAACTTTTTTTTATTTAATTACACCCCTACAATATAATAAGTATATTATAGGATGAAACCCGAAAGTTGGTTCGTTACATAAAAGTGTATACTTACACGTATTTGCATTAATAGTAGGTTATTATTTATATTTATTGAATTTATAAATTATAATGTCTATTTTTTATGTTGAGTATTTTTTAAGAAAACTAATAACTTTTGTAGCAAAAAATATTTAAGCCAAAATATGTGATAATAATTATTTAATAAGAAAACTTTAGGCTCGAAATTTCAAACTCAAGTTTATTAGTTTGGACCATTTTTAATTTACCCCCAAAATTTCAAGAACAATTAGTAATCCTTTTAAAAGGTAACTCTTAGCTAAATTGTGACTTTTGTCTTTCCCGAAATAGTTCAATTGATAAATATCAAGTTTTTCACATTTAAAACACTCCTGAGGATCTTGTCAATTGGTTGAGTAGAGGTGTTTCAGTTTCACTTTGTTTCTTTTCATCCGTGTTCGAAACCCTGGTTTTTTTTTCTCTCCATTTTTTCCACATGTAACCCCTCTCCCACTATCATGAACCCTTCTTCTTCCTCCACCAACCTCACCCTCCGGCCATTCAGACTCTCTGACGCCGGCGACGAGCAAGTAACTGTTATCGCCGCATTCCATTCGCTATCGCCATATTCACCTCCTGCCACCTCAGGCCGTTTTCCGGCGCCTACTTTGAGCCGAGTTCACACAAAGCAAATTTGTCTATAAAAGCCGATATGGAGCTCTCTCAACCTCACCATCTAATTCCCTTGAAAAATCGTCCCAAAACACACGATTTTCCGGCCATTTTCATATTTTCCGGACAACCAAAAAACGAAACAAAACGGCAAACGAATAATACCATTACTTAGTGGTCATAATCCGGTGTTCAAAAACCCACCAGTAGTTCAAACATGTTTTTCCGGCAAGCCCTCTATTTTCCGACGAGGTATTGGAGAAGAAGAAATCATTCGGGTATGCTTTAGATAAAGATATTTCTTAAACTAAAACAAAAATTGAGTTTTAGTTGGACCGGTTTGACACTTATCCTCTCTGAAAGGAGGTCATGTGTTCGAATCCTCTCCTCTTCGTCTATTTAGCTATTACTTTTTTTAAAGGTTGTATTTGTTTATTTATTATTAATCCTTTTAAAATTTACCTAAATAATTTTTAAATGCTTTAATATCTTAATTATTTATAATAACAAACTTAGTTGTAAAATGATAGTATGAGACAGTTTACATGGTCTTATCTTTCGTTAAACTTTTTTACGTTCATTTTCGTGTTTTCTTAACATTCATTTTTACGACATGACATTTTCATAATTTTCCAAACATACGATCGCAATGTGTTTTTTTATGTACGTTTTGATTTTCAGAACCGAACCGCCGCAACGCGTGGGTAACAGTTACTAGTTGGTTTTAAAACAAAAAAACTGAACCGAACTCGTTGTAAAAACCGAAGAACCAAAAACCGAAAACTGAAACCAAAAGGTTTCAAAAAACCAAAAAACGAACTTTTGGTTTTGGGTTTGGTTTTACCCCAAAACCGACACTAACCGATCCATGCACACCCCTAAATTTTTTTATGACAAAAGTGTAAAACATCATGACAAAACAAAAACGTCATAAAATACATGTATATGGATGTTAAAATATAAAACACCGTGTGTAAAATGCATAATTTGAAAAACCATGTGTAAAATTCCATAAAACACCATAAAAACTCACAATTTCAAACAACACCCGGTTGGTGGTTTTTTTTAATATAGCAATACCATTTTCGTTGGAAAGATAAAAAACGCTCGATTTTATGGTATAATTTTTTTTTAAAATAATGATGCATAAAAAAGTTATAGACATTTAAAAAATGGGGGGAAATGGCATATATGACTTGCATGTGCATGTGCGGATTTCAGAGATCTTTTGTTTTGACCCAACTGTCATTTCCCTATTTTTCCCTCCATAGACACGTGTTGCGCTGAGAACTCTTCCTACACTTTCTATGGTTTTGTCCCTTTCTAGCCTAACACTCCCCTATATATATAGGGTCCGGTTATTGTAAAAAGAGGTTTTAGCGTACGAAGGCACCAGCATGCGACACGTGTTCAGTTGGCGAGTGGTAAATGCGTCCGTGTTATAATAACACATGTTTTATAATAACGCATGACCATAATCACGTATGTTTTATAGTAACACGTGATCATATTCATGCAATCACGCCTGCCTTATAATAATGCATGACCATAATCATGTAATCACGATGTTATACACATAGCCAATGGTTTCTCAAACTTCGAACCCACCAGTCCCACCTGCTCCCATCACTACACAATGCAACCTTTCTCGTCCGCCGGGCGGCTAAATTTGCCTCCTACCTTAGACGCAAGGGAGGAGGAAGAAATCTTGATCCCAAACCCTCTGGCAACAGCCACAACAGAAACTCCATCACAGTCAACACCCTTGTCAACTCCGCAAGCACAGTTGGGATTCCCTCCGTTCACCCCAACCATCCCATATATACCTTTTACTCCAACCTCCCACCACCTAATTAACACCAGCCTACCAAGTTCAACCACTGTCACCCCTCACCCCTTACCTCCACCCAACTTCACAAATAACGCTATGCTCTTTCCGCCCCAAGCGTGGTGGATAGAACAAGAAAGACAGATGCAACAATACGAACAATGGGTGCGCGAATCCCAACTAGCAAGTGTGTGCGCGCCTATTCGGCAGTGAAGGACTGTCGGGGGCGAGTAACCCCATGTTTTACCAAGTCCCAAGTACTTCCACACTAACCATGCCTGATGGACCGGCGGCGCAAACCTACAACACAAATATCACGCTAACTGCTACAGACGAATTCTCAAAACCATATCGACCATCGGGATTAATGGCGCAGTCTAAGTTCACGACACGAATCACGCAGGCGGAATTCCCTTCCAAGCTACGGATGCCATCCATGGTGGGTAAGTATGATGGAATAGCCGGATGATCACATAAACGTCTTGGTCAGCGCCGGAGGAGTGGAACAGTGGTCAGTCCCGGTGTGGTGCCACATGTTTGTTCAAACTCTGGTAGGGGCGGCGCGCCTATGGTTCGATAGCTTGCCCACAGGAGGAATAGACAACTTTGAAGACCTAATTAAGCGCTTCATGCAGCAATTCAGTCAACAAAAAAGGCACACGGAGGACAAAACTAAGATACTCCACATACGACGTCGTGACGGAGAGAGGGTTGAGCAGTTCTTGGTCAGATATAACCTGGAAAGCCTACAGATTAGTGGAGCCACGGAAGATCTAATGATAGCAGGATTTATTAACGGAGTGCACGACGATCATTTAATACGTCGTCTCCATGGCCAAGAAGGGATGCCCCAAACTATGTAGTCGCTAATGACAGTGGCAAAGTTGTACATCAAGGCGGAGAAGTCTGTAGCGCAAAACAGGGCGCGAGAAAAGCCGAAGGAAATAAGAAGAGGTTCCGACTTATACTCCAGGAGGGATGCAGATAAACCATACCGGCAGGGACAAGGCTCAGGGTATGGCACAAGGTTTTCAACACCCAACGCGTACTCAAGACTAGACAAACCACGGGACTCGTATGCGCCGCGCACGCTATATCCACTAAGGCGAGGAACATCTACCATATCTCATAGACCATACCCGAGCACATCTTACTCAATTCTGAGCAAAACCCCTAGCGCAATCCTGGCGTCAGGGAACCTGAAGTTAGAAGAGCCTCGTTTAGTCCGAGAAAATACTTCGAAAGATTGCAAGACATATTGTGCTTATCACAAACAAGCGGGGCACGATACAGATGCGTGTTTCCATCTGAAGAAACAGATCGAACTACAGGAAAACTTGCGCACCTCTTGCAAGATGACAAGCAAGCTAGCTCATCGCAAAGAAAAGCGAAAGAAACAGCTCCCCCACCTCGGGTACGTGATGTATATATGATCAGGGGGTTGAACTTCACGCGTGGAAAGAAAAAGAGGATGGCGGAGCCCTCACAAAGTTGGATGGAGGCACCATTGACCTTCCCGCCTCAAGTCGGGGACTACCATGTGGGCCCATTAACGATCACAGCCTAGTAGGAACTTACAGGATGCGTCATATCTTCATCGACACGGAAGTTCCTCGGATATCCTGTATGAACAGTGCTTCAGGCAGATGGATAGGGAAGATCAAGAAAGTTTGGAGGAAGTGCACGCGCCCATCATGGGATTTTCCGGGGAGACAATCAAGCCGCTGGGACAGATAACCTTCCCTGTGACAGTCGGGGACAGGGACAGGGACAGGGATAGGGTGCACATGGTTTTACTTTAATTTTTGGTAGTGCCAGCGCATTCCAATACAACGTCATTTTAGGGAGAACATCTCTGGGAGTTTTAGCGGCGGCAGTATCCATATCTCTGGGCTTAATCATGTTCCCAACTCCCAAAGGAGTAGCCAAGGTTTGGGCAGATCAGGAATGTGCAGTAATAGAGCCTATAATAGAGCCACCATCGCCTCCCCTCACAGAACCAGAAAAATGGGTGATTAATCCCGCTTTCCCAGAACAGACCATCACCATTGGACACACCATATCTGCACGCGTCAGGCAACACCTGAAGGAGTTATTGCGCGCGAACCTAGAAGTATTTGCTTTCCAACCATCAGAAATGACAGGGGTTCTGCAGGATGCAGCGGAACACGCCATACGTACATACAGATCAGTGGAGCCAGTGGCACAAAAAAGAAGCATGGCGCCAGAGCGGCGCGAAGGAGTAGTGAAGGAAGTGCGTAAGTTGGTAGCAGCGGGGATCCTGAGGGAAGTATGATACCAAACATGGAATGCTAACCCGGTCATTGTAAAAAAATCAGACGGGTCATGGAGAATGTGCGTGGATTTTAAGGACTTGAATAAGGCTTGCCCAAAAGATGCATACCCGCTCCTAGAGATTGAATCAAAAGTTGACTCCTTGGCGTCCTTCCTATACAAATGCTTCCTTGATGCCTATAAGGGGTATCATCAAGTGCAAATGGCTCCAGAAGATGAGGATAAAACTGCCTTCCATCGGCATCTTTTGTTACACGAAGATGCCATTTGGCTTGAAAAACGCCGGTGCTACATATCAGCGCTTGATGGATAAGGTGTTCAAGGATCAAATTGGGAAAAATCTAGAGGTGTATGTCGATAACCTAGTAATCAAAAGTAAAGATGAGAAGGTTATGTTAGCAGATATATCAGAAACCTTCATTAGCCTGAAAAAGTCCGGTATTAAGCTAAATCCGATAAAATGCTCGTTTTGAATGGAGGAAGGAAAATTCTTAGGCGTTATCGTCACCAAAGAATGTATAAGGGTAAACCCGGAGAAGGTCGCCGCAATCACATGTATGGGGTACCCCAGATCACTAAATGAGGTTTAAACTTTAAATGGGCGCTTGGTGGCCATGAACAGGTTCTTGGCCAAGCACGCGGAGAAGTCTTTGCCCTTTATCGCCACGTTGGAGAGCTGCATAACAAAATATGACTTTAAGTGGTCCGCCGAAGCAGAAAAGGCGTTCCAAGAGTTGAAGAATTACTTGACCACTTTACCCACCCTAGCCATGCCAGCAAAAGGTGAAAGATTGAAAATCTACCTCTCCGCATCACATCAGACCGTCAGCGCCGTTCTTATGGTTGAACGCGCAGGCGCGCAGACCCCGATTTACTATATTAGTAGAGTCCTGGCGACATCAGAAATCAATTACTCCATGACAGAAAAACTGGTCCTGGCTCTCGTGCATGCCTCAAGGCGGTTGCGAAGATACTTTCAAGGACACAATATGGATGTCCTAACAAATTTCCCCTTGCAACAGATCCTGCGCCGCCCTGAACTTTCTGGGCGGATGACCCGGTGGGCAATTGAGCTAGGGTTATTTGAACTAGCATTCAAGCCACGCTCCGCAGTCAAAGGCCAAGTCATAGCAGATTTTCTTACGGAAGTTCCTACGAGAACTATGAAGGAGGAAGAGCATGTAAAGGTAGCGACGCAGGCCAAAGGAATAGAAACCCCGTTATTTATGGACGGGGAAATGTGTATTGAGGGATCAGGAGTGGGATTACTACTCATCAGTCCGGAAGGGGCATAATTCACGCATGCTCTGAAACTGTCATTCCAAACGTCCAACAACGAAACAGAATATGAAGGGCTCTTAGCGGGTCTCCGTTGGGCAATGAAGAAGGAGGCAAGGCATGTGCGTGTGCATGTAGACTCACTATTAGTGGCCAACCAAATAAACGAGATTTATGAAGCCAAAGGCCCGATAATGATCCGATACCTCAGCATCTGTAGAAACTTACTCAGATATTTCATCTCATGGGATATAATCCACATACCGCGAAGCCAGAAAAGAAAGCAGGTGCGCTAAGCAAAATAGCCTCCAACTTCAGTGACCCAATGAAAGCTATCCACCTGGAGATAATTCGAAACCCATCAACCGAGGTAGCGGAGGTCAATACTACACAACAAGAAGAATCTTGGATGACCCCAATCCATGACTACTTGGGCACGAGAACCCTACCACCTGAAAGATCTAAAGCGCATAAGTTGTTGGCTAAAGCCTCGCAATATCAACTCCAAGATGGGATCCTATACCGGCGATCATTCTTAGGCCCATTATTGCAATGCATGGATAGCTTGGAAGCCAACTACTTGATCAGGGAAATCCACTTTGGAATATGTAAAGTTCATGAAGGCCCGTGGGCAGTAGTGGCCAAGCTAATGAATGCCGGCTACTACTAGCCAGGAATTCATGTAGATGCTACAGAGGTACTACGCAAATGCCAAAGTTGCCAAAAACATGCACCAATGACGCATATGCCGAAAAATAACCTCACCTCGGTGTCGGCAGCATGGCCTTTCCAGAAGTGGGGCATCGACCTGGTAGGGCCGTTCCTAGAAGGACCCGGGCGCATAAAATTCTTGGTAGTGGCTATAGACTATTTCACCATATGGGTTGAGGCAAAACCCCTAGCAACCGTCACCGCAACCAATATGAAGAAGTTCATTTGGGAACACATAATCTGTCGCTTTGGTCTCCCACTCTACATCGTCAGTGACAACGGGAAGCATTTCATAGATAGGGCTATACAGGAATGGTGCGCAGAGCTACAAATCGTGCAGGTGTTCACCTCTGTAGCACACCTGTAAGGAAACGGGCAAGTTGAAAGAGTCAATAGAAGCATTGTGGAAGGAATAAAAACACGTTTGGAAGAAGAGGGAACATCATGGCTAGAGCAACTCCCACACGTCCTATGGGCGCACAGGACAATGCCAAAAAGCAGTAACGGGGAAACTCCTTTCAGCTTGACATATGGTACAGAGTCCATGATTCTAACAGAGGTTGGTATTCCTACAGCGTGAAGACCGAATGTGGGAGGGGAAGAGAATGAGGCCGAGTTAAGATCCAATCTGGATGTCCTGGAAATACGTCGGGAAACGACAACTATAAATGAGGCGAGATATAAACGTAGGCTGGAAAAAAACATACAACAACAAGGTACATGAATATATCTTCAAAGAAGGAGAATACGTGCTGAGAAGCAACCAAGCAAGCCGTGCAGAGAATACAGGGAAACTGGGTCCAACATGGGAAGGCCCGTATATGATCCGTGAGGTATTAGGAAAAGGCGCATACGCGCTGCAAAAGCTGGATGGGAAAGAAGTACCCAGAAACTGGAATGCTGCTCAACTGCGAAAATGTTACATGTAAGCAAAGAAGGGCGTTTATGCCACGCCTCGTTGTAAGAACAACACCTTATGTTTCTAATGAAGAAAATCGTACTTTTGAGTTATCCCTTGTCACGGCATTTATACTCGCCGCCTAAAACAATGGCGCGCGCATAAGACCTAAAGTCTTTGCCAATAATGGCAAAGCTACGGCATTAATCGCCACCTGAAACAATGGCGCGCGCATAAGACCTAAAGTCTTTGCCAATAATGGCAAAGCTACGGCATTACTCACCGCCTGAAACAATGGCGCGCGCATAAGACTTAAAGTCTTTGCCAATAATGGCAAAGCTACGGCATTACTCGCCGCTTGAAACAATGGAGCGCACATAAGGCCTAAAGTCTTTGCCAATAATGGCAAAGCTACGGCATTACTCGCCGCCTGAAACAATGGTGCGTGCATAAGACCTAAAGTCTTTGCCAATAACGACAAAGCTACGGCATTACTCGCCGCCTGAAACAATGGCGCGCGCATAAGACCTAAAGTCTGCCAATAATGGCAAAGCTACGACATTACTCGCCGCCTGAGACATAGGCGCGCGCATAAGACCTAAAGTCTTTGCCAATAATGGAAAAGCTACTGCATTACTCGCCGCCTGAGACACAGGCGCGCGCATAAGACCTAAAGTCTTTGCCAATAATGGCAAAGCTATGGAATTACTCGCCGCCTAAAAAATGGCGTGCGCGTAAGACCTAAAGTCTTTGCCAATAATGGTAAAGCTACGACATTACTCACCGCCTTAAACAATTGTGCGCGCATAAGACCTAAAGTCTGCCAATAATGGTAAAGCTACGACATTAATCGCCACCTGAGACACAGGCGCGTGCATAAGACTTAAACTCTTTGCCAATAATGGCAAAGCTACGACATTACTCGCCGCCTGAAACAATGGCACGCGCATAAGACCTAAAGTCTTTGCCAATAATGGCAATGCTGCGGCATTACTTGCCGCCTGAAACAATGGTGCGCGCATAAGGCCTAAAGTCTGCCAATAATGGCACAGCTACGACATTACTCACCGACTGAGACACAGATGCGTGCATAAGACCTAAGGTCTTCCAATAATGGCAAAGCCATGGCGTTACTCGCCGCATGAGGAACAAAGACAAGAACAAAGGAATAAAAATCACACGCAGGTAATACAGGCATGCGGATAAAACCCACGACATCACATGCCACTGCGCACATTCGTAAAATATTGCATACGACACAAGTACATAAAGGAAACATCATTATGAGATTAGATGGGCACGCTGGCCATAAAAGTTGTACATACAGAAGTAAAACAAAAGAAACCACAACGAAGGCTGAATAAAAAGCAAACAGACACTAAGAACCACTATCCCCACCATCATCATACCCATCCTTGCGAGAGGTACCGGCTTCATCTTCGGCAAACATAGCTCGAAAGGGAGACATATCATCTTCATTGGCAAAATTAGCAACTTCCTTGACAATGGGAAAAGACATATCGTCAAACTCAGAGGTTTTCTCGTCAAGCGCCTCTTGGTAGTTTACATCAAATAAAGCAAAGGTAGCCTTGGGAAGTCCCTCCTCCGCAAAGTGATAACCCTCGTCAAAACCCTGTTGACGAACGAGAAACTTGTTCGCAGTAAGAAGATCAGAGAGCACTTGTTGGAACTCAAGACACCCTTTGACCAGCTCGACTGTCTGAGCAATACACTCCGCCAGTAACCAACGACGATTCATGCGTAGCCTTTGAATGTCTTCCTCCATGGCAATCTGGCGCGCAGTCTCGCCGTCCCGACCTTCTTGGGCATCCTTGAGCTGATAATGAAGGCTGGCTATTTCAGCATCCCTGGAGGCAATTTCAGAATCTTTCAAGGCTAAACCATCCAGATGTTCCTGGTTAGCCGCCTCTAAGGCATCAACGCGGGCCATAGCCTGATGCCCGGACTCCACTGCCTAGGATAATTTTAAGTTAGAATTATCACAGGCAGTTTTCCAGTCCACGGCCGCCTTCAAATGAAGCTCACGAGCACGAACAACCTCCTCCTTCGCCGAAGACAGCTTCCATTACAATTTCTTCACCTTCTCAACATTATGCCTACTCTCCTCAACCTCACGCTTAAGATCATCATAACCTGCACACTCAGTGCAGAACCTCCCAATCCCACAACAATTCTGAAACAGATGCCACCGTACTGGCCACATCCCTGGAAACTTGATTTTTTAAATGGCCACAGTTGCGATTCCTTTGAAAAAGGCGCTCTGCGGGAGGAAGGGAGAGCCGGATAAAGTTGTTACAAACGGCGGGATCCGGCAGTCGGGTATCCTGTGTAAGCCTCCAGTTAGGAACATGGATCAGACCCACCGACGGAGTATTTCCCTGGGAGGTTTGATCGACGGAGAAATTACCACCCGGGGGAGCGGAAGGACCAGTAGGTTTGGGGGACACAGGCTTTTCGAGGTCTACCACCGGTGAAACAATGGCAGTAGCTCCAGAGGTTTGGATAATCGGCGGATCGGGAACGCCAACCTGTGTTAGGTGAGGATGAGGATGAGGAACTTCTTGATGTTGCTCACCCGAGGTGATAACCGTGGGTCATTGCGCCAAGCTCCTGAAAAGAAAGCATAAATACACGATAAAACACACATCAAAAAAATAACGCCAGACTCGCGGAAAGGAAAATAATAAGAACACTAACCAAGGGCAACTTCTTCCGAAGACTTTAAAGAGTCGGACAACCTCTTCTTTTTTCCGCGAGGGGAATATAACGTTTTCTCAGCAGCAGGAGACTTCCTCTTTACTAACCGTTTCAATTTGGGGCCGGCATCAGAATCCGCAACGGAAGAGCCCGCAGTAGTTTTTCTCTCTGGATCTGGACCTACGCGGCGGTCAGGACGAATCAATAGATGTTCCTCACTAGATGAACCTGAAGGCTCATCGCTAGACAATATCACAAAGGCCTCACCGGCAGAATTAATGGAGTTTAGGGGTCTAGGGTTAAAGGCAGAAGTCACACCTGCCGTTTCTTGACGACTGCTGTCGCTGTCAAAGGCATGAGGATACAGGAAATTGCTCGCCCACCTGTCTAAAAGAGTAGTTCCCCGGCCTACAAATCTCGCCAGGTCATTTTTCCTTGGGGGTCATCAAAAAGCGTATTGTAGATGCTGTCCACAGCTAGAGAACAAATAAAAATTAAGAAAGAACAGATCAAGAAGCACATCAATTAGAAATTATACCTTGCCCGCCAACAGAATAATAAGGAATCTTATCATCGCGTTTCCAAATCCGACTCATCCCTACGACCACCAGGGCACTCTCGCGTGTGGGTTTTAGCTCTGCAGTGCTTGAAATAAGGGTATTATACCAATCTTTGCCTTTAAAATCTTCCACATCCGGTTCCACAAGAGAGTCAGAAGCGGAGTGAATATTCATAACCAGGGAACCACATCCTTCTTAATAAAGAAAAAACGCTCACGCCAATCGTGAAAGCTGGAAGGAGCCTTGGTAATGTGGCTCCTGACCTTCCTGCCACGGCCCACGAAGGAAAACCAGCTGTCACGGAGCACCATTTTGTAAAAAACATTAGAGCGACCACAAGTAGGTTCGATGCCCTGACTCCGGCAGTTGAACTCAAAATGAACGGCAAGGTAGAGCCCCATAGGGTGCATTTGTGAAATATGCACCTGATAGCAGTTCAGAAGATTCCCAATAAACGTGGTGGTCGGAAGGTGAAAGTTGCAATAAATGAAGAAGGTGGAAAAAAGGGAAATCTTGCCAGGTGGATCATCGGTAACAGACGAGCCGGTGGCAGGGTACTCCGGTTCCCACTGAGGATCCAAGCAATACGTCTGACAAACCTTCTCAAACTCATCCCGATTCCACTTAATGGGAGTGTTCTCAATAAGAGACATATTGGGGCCCTTACCTTTCGCCCTACCACGATGAACTCCAGACGCCATGGATATGAAGAAAATAAGAACACAAGAATGGCGAGAAAAATAGAAGGAAGGACGGCAGTGAGAAAGAAAGAAGGAAACCTCGGGTTTTTATAGGCTTTGCATTTAATGCGAGGGAAGGAAGACGTGAAAAGCCGTGCATCACGTGGTCCTAAAATCAGTTACAGGATGACACGTCGCCGAGAGAATAGTAAGCGCCGGATAAAAAGGACGTGGGGGACCCGCACATCTGCAAAACCGAAAGTAATGATGACGTTCGGATAAACCTGCATCACCCGGTAAAGTCAAACGTCATGTCAGCCACCAGATACGATACTTGCAGCGGATGCATACAAATTCAAAATTATATGCATCTGATCACACGCGAGAAAGGATACCAATACCCAAACCAATTCTAGTAGATATCTGAGTCCAAAGCTACGCGCAAAGTGCTTGCGCATAACTTTAGACTGAGGGGACTTGAAGACGTAGTGACCCCCGCGGAAGAATGATGGGTCACGCGCTAGCATAGCTTGCAGCAGAAGAAAAGATTTGACATATATCACTAGGAGACAAAGGGACATGCGCATGAAAGGATCCGACAGAGAGGGATCAGAGAAAGTCGCCATAAAGGAGACCCCACCGGATATTTTGGTGGTCCCAGTGTATGGGACAAAACCCCCACTAACGGTTGACAGTTAGGGGACAGAAAGGATATTCTTGACAGCGACCTCTCCACCAATCATACGCGCGCCAGGTCAGCCACATGAAAGGGACATCATAGTACTCTTCTTCATTATAAATAGCAGACCACACTCCAGGTATGAGACCAATCATCCTCTACATACTTTACGAATCCTCTCATAACCTAGATATTTATTCTCACAGCGGAGGGTCGATACAGAGATTATCCCCTCCCTGTAACACCATAACGCGTTGTTACCTTGTGCAGGACCTCATCGAAGTTCAAAGAAGCAACCCCATTCAGCTATTCATCGGAGCTCGTGTAATCTGAGTGCTGGACAACCCTAATCGGCAGGCACTTGATTTTACAGTATCATTTTAGGTATTCGATATTTATTAACTTAAAAAGGAGTTTTTATAGGGACGGATCATCGAAATTAACCAATATTCCAATAATTATATACATTTTAGGATTAAAAAATACACGCAATGGTAATACCATAAACAATGTCCAAAATCATAATAAAAGCTTAAAGCACTCCTACTTTTTATTTTGGGTTTAGCATGTCATCATTCAAAAATATATGGTATCATAGTCCAAAATATATGAAATATTAATATAGCCCCAACCAACCATTTACGTCTCACTTTCAACAAACACTTTAATACGTAACGTTTCCATCTCGAGAAACATTCAAGTCACGGTTCTTATGCGTCATTTTCATCTCTACAATATGTCACTTTTACTCGATCTATATGTTAGATTTTATTACTAGAAAATATATTGTAGAGATCTAATAACAATGAATACAAACACTAAAAGACAACGAAAGTGACCACTTCAAGTTAAATTTGAAAGTAAACTTTTATTTTAAAACGAACATGTTGTTTATAATAAATGGTTTAAAATGAACATGTTGTTTTCAATAAATATTTAAAATTTAAATGCACATTCTCATTTATATATTCATCAACAACATTTACATGTTCATCAACATTTTTGTGTTCATCAAGATGTGTAGGTTGATTAATATTATCTTTACTAGTTGTTATGAATTTTAGTAAGGACCGTTTTTTAATTCTATCAAAGCTTCTACTTTCAATTTCTTTTATCCTTTTAGAATGACCGGATTTGTATTTACGATTTTGATTTGACATTACAAACAAATATGCAGAAATCAAGAGAATGAATACAAACAATTAGTTCAGAATATGCAATTAACAACCTTCTAAGTTATAAAAATAATCAATCAGAAATCAAGAATCAAACTAGTGAAGAATATGCAATTAACAACCTTCTAATTATGGATATATTCAACCAGAAATCAAGAGAATCAAATTAGGGCAGAAATCAAGAATATAATCAAGCAAAAAATCAAGAAACTCTTACCTTTTTAACTCTTTTAAGTAGAACAAGGTGAAACAACAATTCTGCTTCGTAATTCCAACTAGATTCCAAGCGATTCTGATTGTATGAAACACCCGATAAGCATATTCCAAGCGAATCGCAAGATGAAAGAATGTAACAGCCGATTACCAATAGATTCTGCTTCGTGATTTCATGATTCAATAAGCGATTCACTGCTTCATGATTCAAGAACAAGAACACAGCCGACAGTCGATTCAAAATGGGGTTCAAAGGGTTTTCAATACCTATTTTCGAACTTGGATTCGTTGATATATCCTTCGGAATTCCATTGGAATTAATTGTGGTGTAACATCCTAAAAATCCTGGTTTTGTAACTTTTGCAAGTTCGAGGGCTAAAGGGAAATGTTTAAAGACTCGGGGGCTGGAGAGTAAACAGGATGGGACTTTCATAAACCCTTACAGCCACCAACAGCCTCTCATTCATCACAATTCATGAAATTCGTAGAGAGAGATGAGAAAAGTTATATTAGAGAGAGAAAGCTTGGAGAATCAAGATTTCTTGGTGTTTTGGAAGCTTCAAGCATTGGGGAATCATTAGTAATCATCCCAGTAGAGAAAGCACAAAGAAAAAGAGCCTTTTCACGGTAAGAATAGCTCTAAATCTTGTGTTTATGTTCGGTAAGGGTTTGGGGTGAAAAACTAGGGTTTTGATCCATAAACGGGGGGTTTTAACGTATGCAATGGTGTTTAGATTCAAGGGTTCTTTTTAATAAATGATAGATGTGAGTTTTGGACGTAAAAATTTACAGATTTGGGTAAAAAAACAGAGTCAGAAACGCATGATCTTTAAGTGGCGACACTATTTTTTGAGGTGACACTAGTCGTGGGTCATGCGAAGAAGACGACAGAAATCGAGGTGGTGACATCACTAATGATTGGAGACACTGTCAGGGTCGACACTATTAGGACGACGCTAAGTCTATAATGAAAGTAATGGCGACACTGTGTAGACCACATTGTCACTAGCGACACTGTCACCAGCGACCTTGTTGGGCGAAACTGAGTGTTCTGGCGACACTATACCAGGTGACACTAAGCTTGGCGACACTATAGTCGACTTTAGCTAGAATTGATAGTTTTCACGTGTTGAATTCGTACAAATTGTATAGCTTACCGCCTAGCTTGACAGAAGTATAGAGAATAGTGATAACGTACTTGGTGAGTCTCTATTGCCCTTTTCTTTATGTTTTTGGACTGAGATGCATACTTAACCAGTAGACGGGTTTAATGAATGGTAACGATGAACGAACGAATGTTTTATAAAATAAATTATATTTTGTAAAAAGAAATGAAAGAATAGAGATATAGTGGACTTATTTATACATTATTTGAAATTATATTTTAAAGATAACATAGCTAAGTGAATGACGGTACCTCGGTACTGAAATGATAGTGACAGAGCCATATATCATTCTTAGATGAATGTATATGCTAAATGTTTAAAGTGCACATGAAATGGCGGTACTTGGGTACCGGATGAATGTGATATATGGCATGTGTTATATAGATTGTCCAAAAATCATTGTCGTTTCACAAATCGTTGTCAACAAAATTCTCATTTAAAAACGTACTTCATTTAATATAACTTAGCACATTAATATATCCCCTTTACTGTATCCTTAGACAGAACCAAACACAATTTCCCGCCGACTTCCATAAGACACAATAACCCGTTTGACCTCGTCAAACACAATCACAAGCTTTCGATTTAATAAACCGCCACGTCACTCACGTACGTGACACATAAATAACACGTACACGCAAGCATAATTATTATTAAATACTCATTTCACAACAACTCGTTATGTATGCATTGCGTATAAGAAAACATTTACGTCACATGTAATTCATGCCCAAAATATAAAACATTTAAAAGAGAGCCATAGAAACTCACCTTCATGCGATACAACCCACTCCCTATAACTCGTTAGTTTCCCACACTCGTCTTTTGACCTCGCACCTACAATACGTATAATACCAGAGTCAATATGTGTCCCAACGTTTAAATCTCCACCCGCTCGACTAACTAGTCGTCATGCATGGCTACCCACTTACGCACGCTGCCATGCACAACCTCTCCCCACATGCACTACGCAAACATCCGCTCACGTCTCTAGGGTTCCAACATGTTTACTCATCCCCTCTAGTCGTTGGTTTAACAAACCGTCGTCACCGGGCACCCCAGTTCGCACCTCCGGTCCCCGCCATGCATCAGGAAACTCAAAATAACCCCTCCCCGATTTCCTGACGGCTTCAAGCACCCCCACCGCCCCAACCCAACCATGATCAGCCCCCCATGCACGGCTGCCGTGGCTCTCCGGTGTCACCACAGCCCTGCATCATGCCTTCGGGCTTCCCCGCCTCACCGTTTGCCGACCTACGCCTTAGCCGGCCCCTCCTTCGGGTCACACGACCCCCTTCGGCCACCCCTACGGGTTTGGCCGAACCATCCTCAACCTTCAAACACCTCCAATCGTAAAACTATAATTAAAACGAGTCAAGTTTCGAGATTATAACTTTAAACCGGAAGACTCGTGCTAGCCAAATCACTTATCATCCTTGTCTTTCACAAATACACAAGCTTTAACGAAACCCTAGCACCACAACGTGTCAATAACGATCCAACAATCAAATAGAAGAAATAAGGGATTAAGGGTTGCGAGTTTTTACCTGAAAATTACCACGAACGCTAAGCCCTCGTCTCCTCTTCTCTCTTCGCTTGCGGATGTCCCACGCAAATGGGGACTCCCCCATTGCGTCGCCAATTAGTAGGGCACCCCCTTGTAGGTCGGGTTTGGTCCACGTGCGTATATGGTCCCTCATATTTGCTCGTTTTACATATTTAGAACGTAACGCGTCAAAAATCTTGGCAAATACTGGTTACTCCTTTGTTTTCATTCACATAGATACAAACTCTCGTAGATCACTAGTTACTCTCGGCTGGTCCTCCATAATAATTTACAAATATACAAATCTCGTTCTTTATGAAAAACCGGGATATTACACATCACTTCATGTCATGTCACCTCTGATGAAACTCACTTCCCGTATGCCTCGTTTCACCCAGCACCTCCTTTCTCCGACTACTCTCCTTTTGAGTCGTCTGATGATCAGGCTCTGCCACCCTTTCTGGCTACGACTGATCATCCCTTCACTCCTGGTGTTCCCATCCAGGAGCCTCAGACGCTCCCCAACACTCACCCATAGTCAACTTCTCCCACCTCTGACCCTGCTTCCGTATCCCCGACCACTCACTCGTCGGACCATTCTCCCTCTCCAAATACTTCCGCTTGCCAACCACTTCGGCTTTCCTCTTCGACGACTGTGGAACCTGGTTCTACTCACCATATGGTCACTCGCTCCCAGACCGGTTCTCTTAAACCCTGTCAAATTCAAAATCTCCCTACTATATCTGTCTTCTATCCTCTCCTAAGAACTACTGCTCAAGCCATGTGTGATCCTAATTGGAAATCTGCCATGGATTCTGAAATGTCTGCCATCATTTCTAATGGCACTTGGGATCTCGTTCCTCGCCCCTCTGGTGCAAACATTGTTGTAACATACCGAGTTTTTAGAACCAAAAATTGCCAACAAAAAGTTGAATGAACAAAAGAAAGGGGGAGCAGGCTTGGGCCAAAAAGGGCAAGGGTTTGGGCCCTTAGAAACCTCAAGATCAGCCCCAAAACCCCATACCAACACCATTTTTGGATTTCTAGAGAGAGAAAGAAAGAGAGGACCTAGATAGAGAAAGTCCCGGTTTCTCAGATCCGAGCTTTTAGGATCGTTAGAATACATCCCTGGAGCGCTTAGCAACTGAAAGGAGTCGTTTACAGGTATTGATCTCTCCTAGATCTGACTTTTAAGTTTTTGTTGGGTTTTATATATTTCGAGTAAAAAGGAATGATTTTCACGTATAAAACTCGAAATAAACCTTAGATCTAGCCTCACGAGTATTAAACACAAGTTTTAGACGTAAAAAGTTCGGGTCTTGATGGGTTTGAGCTTTAGCCACCATTTCATGCAAACTTAGGGTTCTTAAGGAAGAAGTTGACGACCAGGCGAACTTGTTAAGTTCGCCATACTGTAGTAGGAGAACTTGTTAAGTTTTGCTGTACTTTAGCAGGAGAACTTGTTAAGTTCGCCGTACAGTAGCAAGAGAACTTGTTAAGTTCTCCGTAGTAGCAAGAGAACTTGTTAAGTTCGCCGTACTATAGCAAGAGAACTTGTTAAGTTCGCTGGTACTGTAGCAGGCGAACTTGCCGTAAGTTCGCCAAAATAAAGTAAACCGATGATGTCGCTAGAACAGTCTATAAAAACTATAATAAAAACCTAACCTAGACACCCTAGTAATAATTCTAGACTATCCTAATACTAGACCACAGAACAGGAAAGTGTACCTATCGATTGCAGTAAAGTCTAATGAAAGTCCGGATATCGAACCCACGAGACACTAGTGACAACTAACCTAGACTTTGACCCAACTCACTAAACTGAATTATATTAGGGGTATTGTGTTGTACTATGATTAAACTAATGGAACCTCTAACTAACTAAAGAAAACAAAATATAAAGCAAAAGACTTTAGATGAACTCATAAATGAGGAAAGCACTACTTAGACTCTGAATCCTATGCATGTACCTTGGAACTCTCTCGAATACGAAAACTATGATGGAACCGGGCTCTTAGAATATGACACACTTAGGAAACCTAGTGGATCCCAGATCATTCTCCGGGTGTGACCAAAGAGGAAACACTAAGGGACGTGTAAACTCACCGGTTAGTCAGATCACCTCTCAACTATCTCCAACAACACTAAAGTACTCGCTAGACATTTTACCTCTCAGTCTCCCTATCTCAATACACCTTTCAATGCAAGGAGTAACCTAAATCCTCTCTACAAGAATCCCTAGGGAAACCTCCTTTTAGAACATTCACACCTGAAACCCTAAAACCAAAGATTACCCGACTATTTATCACCTTTCAGCTATCGAAATAGGAAGAATACCTAACCCTAAAAGACTCTTAACCAAAGTTTCTATGGATACGACGTCAGTAAACCATAAACAAATCACATGCACACAGCTAGTGACCTAATATGCAACCATAACTAAAAGACATTCAACAAGTAGCATATAGAACATTCAACCAATCATCAATCAAGACTAAATACACATACACATCCTATCAATTAAAAACAAGTTCTTTAATTTATTGTTAATCCATCATCAAATAACCGAAAACCGAAAGAAATCCAATTAACAATACATAATCATCAAAATCTAGATAGTTCTGGATATCTAGCCAATTATCATGTTTGAAACAAACAAAACAGAAGTATCAAACATAGAAATCATGGTTTCAATACTGGAAAAAGTAAAACAAAGAAAGATAACGTGAACCGGAAGACGTAATCGACCCGATCTATGACCCCCAACTTCAATCCATGCTTTCAGTTGATCCTAGAAGCTTTCTCCCCTTGAAATCTCCCAAAAGACTCTATCTTTACGTCTGGAAATCGATAATGAAATCCTAGAATCAATCTCAAATATTGGAGGTGTGCTTTGCAACGTCTGGAGGTGTTTCTGTCCTCGAAAAAGACTCTGCAATTGAATCACAACTGGAAAACATACTTTAACAATCTCATTAATTCATTAGCACAAAATATAATCACGCGTTAAAAAGCAATAATCAGTATTTCTGTCCGATTAAACCCAACCACCAACTTTCAAGGCCCGATTATGTTCTAATTATCATTTTATACAGCACATCAATCTATCTATGGGTCTCACACTCACGAGCTACAGCTTTACCTAATCCTATCTCACGGTCATGTCTAGGCCCGGGTTAAACCGTATAGATTTACCCACCACGTTAAACTAAGATTCACATGTTTTAGAAATTAAGGTGATTAATGAATGAATGAATGGATGGATATGAGCATTAAATTAAAAAATGAACCTTCGTCTAGAGGCGTTTCAACCTAGTCGCTATCCGGAAGGTAACACATACACTACAGTTCTATCAATGAAGCATATAAGAGTTACTTAGTGGTGTTTTCTCCAAGTTGCCATCCTGGAGGGTAACACATAAGCAAAACTTAGAATTCTAAATATTTAAGCTCATGAATAATGGAATTATCGATGCGGGTGCCACCAACAGTCGGATTTATTCTCATGAAAAGAGAATGGTGTGCCAAGAAATTTCAAAAACCTCTAAATTTTAGCTTAACGTGGTACCTATCACCCTATGTTGACAGTTTCAGTATTACCGACACCCCTAAGATGAGTACCCATAAGATATCCTGATTTAATTCAATTATTAATCCTAAACAACACGCACAGGATATTTAAGCTATCAAGTTGGTTGGGTCTACCAAAACATCACATATTAAACACGTTTTGTATCATTTATTCATTTTGAACACAACAAGCATTTCCAGTTATACCTATCATCTTCCATTTTGATTGCAAAAACTCTAATTCAAGGATATTTTTTTGAAATCTTTTTTAATTTTTTTGTAGTTTTGTATATTTTTAAAGAAAGACAACCTAAATAGACTAAGATAGACGTAGTCTCCCATACCCACACTTGAAACACACATTGTCCCAAATGTGAACCGAGAAACCACGAAAAATAAAAACAAAGACTCAAAACTATACAAAAATAAAATTGGAATAGAATTAGCTGGTAATGTATGCAAGATTGTGTCCAACCATGCTCTTCCACTTGTGCAACGATATAACATTTCCTTCGCGACCACACACACGACTCTGTAGGGTTTCTTGTTACAAAAATATAAGATTTGAATCGACCCCGCCCAAATCGACCCCGCACACACGACTCTGTAGAGTTGCCTTGAGTACGGACGGGGCGATCTATACCTGCACAATTAAACTCATAGCAACCCAAATAGTATTAAACTGACTCAAAGTAAAGACTCAAAATAAAACCAAAAGACTTAACTGACTCAAAATAAAGTTTTATACAAACTATACACTCGGGTTCTAACACGGGAAACATACCACTCTAATATGGAGGCTCTCCTTTATTCCGCCCCCGTCCGACCCGTTCAATATGATTTGTCTACCACTGATTTGACGAAATTGGTAGACTTTAAATTGGTTTTGAAAAATTTAAACGGGTCGGACCACCAATATTTGAACTTACCTGGGCCAAACCTGATACGTGATATATAGTGAAGGAGACGGTCGACTTTATTCTTCGATAAAGCATTGTGCGGCTTCTTTAGTTGCGTCTTCACTCCCGAGCTTGCCCAATGCCCATTCTTTCTTTCTCTTCCTCGTGGTGTCTTTGATTGCTGTGGCATTTTACTATCGGTTCCATCCACGGGTATTTTCCTCTTGCTCTCTCCGGTGCAATGTGATGGGTCCGACACCAGCTCCATTTGTGGTTCGTTGATGACCTCCTTCACTTGCACCTCCTTTTCTATCCCCACACTTAGCCCTTGATATAGTATATCTTCAAGGAGTTTTAGATCGCCAAGTGCGTCGAACTCTTCTGCACTAGGAGTCGGCAGGTCCATGAATTCGCCACTAAACTCATCCTCCTAGGATGGGACCTGCTCCTCTTTTAACTCATCCAGTGGATCACCAGGCTGATCCTCACTCTCATCCTCTATCTCAAACAACTCAGCTAGTCCCTCTTCACAACACTCATCTTCACTTTCTATATCCTGCATCAAATTATTCTCAAAGAACAAGCGTAAAGTATCAAGTGCATTAGAAGAGTCAAGCTCGTCACCCGAAAATTTAAATGACTCATGACTATCATAATTATACTCAATTAAACCGGGTTCCGAATGCTTACGTGGACCATCACTCACAGTGTCATCCGAGGACTCTTCTATCTCTATCTCATCATCATCACTGAAGAAGTCATCCTCGATGGGCTCTGGCCCGCAACTCTGTGGTGTATAAACCGAAGGTGGGTCTGGTGCAGAGTATTGTTGTCTCGTGAGTTGCACCTCTTCCGTTAAAGTCTTCGGTTCTTGGGCTGCTTTTTTTCTTGCTAGCTCTTCCGTTAGCCTCCCATTTTCTTATAGAAAGTGCATTTGCTCTGCCTTACTTATATGGTGCCACCGAGTGCTCATGATCTCCTACACTTTCCTTTTATCCTTCTTGATTTCTTATTCGCTTTATATCTCCTGCAAAGGATCACTCTCACAAGACAAGTGTAAAGACTCACAGGGGATTTCGTGATCTTGCATGGAATCAGTATGAATTTCTTTACCATTGAAAACAAGGGCAAAATACTTACCTGGAGGTGGGACTTGTGCTTCACCTTCTGTCACTGCTACTTGCACTTCGTCCATTAATGTCTCCAGTTCTGGGGTTTCCAGAATCAATACATCTGATCGTGTTTCAGTTCCAATAAAGTTCCCATCACAATCGAAGACCAAGCGTTCTCAATTTCTCAGGCGTTGTGATTCTATGTATTCCATTACAGCCTAGATTTCCCCATCATATGTCCACGAACGTCCAAACCTGTTGTATTGTTGTCTATACATTGTTCTCAAAAACCAGGTGAGATATAACAAAATAATACAATAAACCTACAAAAATAACTAAACACAAACGAAAAAGCAAACATAAGACACGGACAACTAGACACTCTACGACTCAAAACAAAAATAAGGCCAATTAGTCAGTTAAGTTCAATCAAAGCTAGATACGCTATTGCTTAATGTATCCCCGGCAACGGCTCCAAAAACTTGATGTCGCTAGAACGGTCTATAAAAACTATAATAAAAACCTAACCTAGACACCCTAGTAATAATTCTAGACTATCCTAATACTAGACCACATAACAGTCAAGTGTACCTATCGACTGCAGTAAAGTCTAATGAAAGTCCGCATATCGAACCCACGAGACACTAGTGACAACTAACCTAGACTTTGACTCAACTAACTAAACTGAATTATATTGAGGGTTTTGTGCTGACTATGATTAAACTAATGGAACCTCTAACTAACTAACAAAAACCAAATATAAAGCAAAATACTTTAGACGAACTCACAAATGGGGAAAGCATTACCCAGACTCTGAATCCTATGCATGTACCTTGGAACTCTCTTGAATACGAAAACTATGATGGAACCGGGCTCTTAGAATACGACACACTTAGGAAACCTAGTGGATCCCAGATCATTCTCCGGGTGTGACCAAAGAGGAAACCCTAAAGGTCGTGTAAACTCACCGGTTAGTCGGATCACCTCTCAGCTATCTCCAACAACACTAAAGTACTCGCTAGACAGTATACCTCTCAGTCTCCCTATCTCAATACACCATTCAGTACAAGGAGTAACCTAAATCCTCTCGATAAGACACGGAATAACAACGATGCTAAGAATCCCTAGGGAAACCTCCTTTTAGAGCATTCACACATGAAACCCTAACACCAAAGATTACCCGACTATTTCTCACCTTTCAGCTATCGAAAGAGGAGGAATACCTAACCCTAAAAGACTCTTAATCAAAGTTCCTATGGATACGACGTCAGTAAACCATAAAAAAATCATGACCAAATATGCAACCATAACTGAAAGACATTCAGTAAGTAGCATATAGAACATTCAACCAATCATCAATCAAGACTAAATACGCATACACATCCAATCAATTAAAAACAAGTTCTTTACTTTATTGTTAATCCATCATCAAATAACCGAAAACCGAAAGAAATCCATTTAACATGACATAATCATCAAAATATTCGTAGTTCAGGATATCTAGCCAATCATCATGTTCGACACAAGCAAAACAGAAGTATCAAACATAGAAATCATGGTTTCAATAATGGACAAGTAAAACAAAGAAAGATAACGTAAACCGGAAGACGTAATCGACCCGATCTACGATCCCCAACTTCAATCCACGCTTCCAATTGATCCTAGAAGCTTTCTCTCCCTTGAAATCACCCAAAAGACTCTATCTTTACATCTGGAAATCGATAATGAAACCCTAGAATCGATCCCAACCTTTTAAACCATGAAAATAGGCTGAAAAACACGTATATGGGTGTTCTCGTGTACCGAGAAGCCTAAAGGACCAGCCCCTCGTGTACCTCCAGAGACAAGAAAGTCGTGCGATTTTCCTGAAAGCATACCCCTCGCGTACCGCGAGAGGGGGAACCAAAAAATGGCGCGTACCGCGAGACTACACCATTTTCAGAAAGTTTCCTTCATTTTGTGATTCGCTCGTGTGCTCGTGCCTTCTCTGTTCTCAATCTTTTAAGCTTCAAACTCACCCAATTACCTACAAGATATCACTTTATTAAGTAACAACCATAATGGACTCAAAACGACTCTTAAAACATACCAAAACGCTACATAATACAACGGAAATGGAGGTGTGCTTTGCAACACATCAACCGACCAATGTAACGCAAACCTGACATTTATCCTTTTATCCAGACTGTGCATAGCACCGTTTGGACAATAGATAACACATTGAGGCTAGCATATCAGGTAAGTTCTAATCCCCTTTTGCCTTCTTTAGGGGTGGTGTGCATACTTAGTGTAAAATGTATTACATATATTATATTAATAAATAAAAGCGAATGTTATGTTTTAGTGTTAAGTTTAAAAGAGGCAAATGTACGTTTTGAGTAAAGTATGACTATATTATTGGTAAGCGTTTATTATATTTTCATATACATAAACAAGGGCATAATATACATGTTAGCATTTCAAGTAAAGCAAGATATATCTTATGGCGAGCGTTTACTATATTTTTATATACATAAACAAAAAGGCATGATATATATGATAAGCTATAGTTCAGTAAAAGCAAAGGTATTTATAACAAGTGTTTACTATATTTTCATATACATAAACAAGGGCATAATATACATGTTAGCATTTCAAGTAAAGCAAGATATATCTTATGGCGAGCGTTTACTATATTTTTATATACATAAACAAAAAGGCATGATATATATGATAAGCTATAGTTCAGTAAAAGCAAAGGTATTTATAACAAGCGTTTACTATATTTTCATATACATTAACAAAGGCATAGCACATGTTAATTTACGAACAAGTTAATGAAAGTTTATGAACAAAAAATGAATAGTCTTCCTATGGGAAGTGTACTAGCTTGTTAAGGTCCTTGGGACAGATGTTAATTGTACAAGATGCCAGTTATGGGTGCTACCCATTAGTAAAAGAGTCTTGGTGGCTAGTTAACAGTTGTACAATCGGGATGAATTATGGCGGTTGCTCGGTGGTCTACACAACTCCCATGTACCAGTTAAGCGGTATTGATCACGAGGACAATACACGGTGTTGATCACGAGGACAACATCATGTCACGCGATGTTGATCACGAGGACAATACCAGGTGTTGATCACGAGGACAACACCATTGGGTCACGAGGACCAAACCATGATGAGCGGCATTGACCACGAGGGCTATACCAGGTGTTGATCACGAGGACAACATCATGCTGAGCGGTATTGATCACGAGGACAATACCGGATGTGACAAGAATTGACGCTTAAGCGGTACTGATCACAAGGACAATACCAATTGTGATAAAAATTGACGGTTAAGCGGTATTAATCACGAGGACAGTACCAACAGTTACAAGGAATTGACGGTTATCTTATATGTTAACTGTTTGAAAAATAAAGTACGTAAGTTTTGTAAAGTTTTGCCTTTATGGAAATATGTACGTAACAGTAAATCTTTTATATAAATGATTTAAAAGTAAACGTTAGAACTCACTTAGCGTTGCTGATTTTTAGTATGTACATCAGTTAAGTGTAGGTGGCAGTTGTTGGATGTGGATGCTTGGCTTGGCTAGAAGGGTTACCCGAAGATCAGAGTCTGGCATTCCGTTTATGTAGTTTCAGACAAGTTTCAATTCATATCAGACACGTTATGTTTAGACATGTTATGTATTTCTGCTGCGTATGTTAAAGTTTAAATTGTTTCCGCTGCAAAGTGTTGAATGTCTTATGTTATGAGCTATGTGTTGATGAGTAAATCCAATACGTGAGGCCTCCCGGGTTTAGGGCCTTACAAGTTGGTATCAGAACCATAGTTTGAGAGATTTGGACATCCCCGATGTCCAGACTTAAACTGAGAATGGGACCAAGTAGCGGATGCCAGTACGGGTAACTCAAGCCAAATCATCAGAAGCGTATAGTAAGTAAAGTTTACATTTTAGAGTGTCAAGATAAGAATAGAGGATTTGATGAAATCATAAAGGTGATCAAATAGAAACCAAGAAGTAGTGTAATGGTTAATTGTAGATGGCCGGTGTATATTAACATCTTACAGTGCTTATTGTGTTCTATTCGTTGACTAGCATGAAATTCCCTTGTTCCCTATCTTTCAGTTAGACTTATGGCCGGCGGGAAATGAGGGAGTCATATTGGTCGTAAAACGATGTTAACGTTCGACAGAAGACCATTAGAAGTTTAGGAGTACAGTCTAGGTGACCATGAACTGGACTCTAACGAACAACCAACGTTAGGACCAAAGATTAGTGTAGCGATGGCAAAGGAGATTGCCCGAATATTTTTGGCCGCCTTACCTGAAGCCTTGACTGAGGCCATGAAAGACGCGGGAGGGGAATTTAAGGAAGCTATGAAGACTATCAATGCTTCAAAGAATAAGAGAAGTGTATACGATCAAGATGATGAGCAAGCTGCTGTTGACGATCCTAATAATGAACTCACGGGTGAGCAGTTCAAACCTCCTAAGCGATTCAAGCAAGACTACTCAGGGCCGAAAGCAAAGGAAGCATCGGAACGTGGTTCTGGCGTCTGTTAGACGTGTGGAAAGAGGCATGGAGGTGAATGCAGACTAGGAGAAATAGGGTGATATAAGCGCGGCATAATCGACCACCTCTCTCATAAATGCCTAGATAAACACAAGTGTTACAAATGCGGGGAAGTAGGACATCTGAGCCGAGAATGCAAGAAACCAGAATGAAGTAAAAAAGAATTGGGACGCTAGATCAGGTGCGTTGTAATTTATAACATTAACGTTTTTGTAATTTTAGAAATTTCTGGTGCACGTGGAAATGCATAACAAGTGATAGTTATCCTTAACCTAAGTAAGTTATCCCTAATAGCTTAAATGCCTTAGAATTAGAGATTTACCCCGGATAGACTCTCAATGGTAGTTAATCACAATGGCCTTCATGACCAAGCTGCCTCGCATAGCTACGGTTTATGCCACCCATTCTGTGATTTGCTATAAGTATAGCTTATGGCAGGTTTTCGAGGACGAAACCTGTTGTTAGGAGGGTAGACTTGTAACATCCCAAGTTTTTAGAACCCGAAATAGCCCACGAGAAGTTGAATAAACAAAAGAATAGGGGAGCAAGCTTGGGCGGGGGTGCATGGGCCAAAAAGGGCAAGGGTTTGGGCCCTTATAAGCCTCAAGATTAGCCCCAAAACCCCATACCAACACCCTTTTCGGATTTCTAGAGAGAGAAAGAGAGAGAGGACCTCGAGAGAGAAAGTCCCAGTTTCTCAGATCCGTGCTTATAGGATCGTTGGAATACATCCCTGGAGCGCTTAGCAACTGAAAGGAGTCGTTTACAGGTAACGATCTCTCCTAGATCTGACTTTTAAGTTTTAGTTGTGTTTTACAGATTTCGAGTAAAAAGGAATGATTTTCACGTATAAAACTTGAAATAAACCTTAGATCTAGCCTCACGAGTATTAAACATAACTTTTGAACGTAAAAGGTTCGGGTCTTGATGGGTTTAAGCTTTAGCCACCATTTCATGTAAACTTAGGGTTCTTGAGGAAGAAGATGACGACCAGGCGAACTTGTTAAGTTTGCTGGTACTGTATCAGGAGAACTTGTTAAGTTCGCCGTACTGTAGCAAGAGAACTTGTTAAGTTCGACGTACTAGAGCAAGAGAACTTGTTAAGTTCGCCAGTACTGTAGCAGGCGAACTTGCCTTAAGTTCTCCAAAATAAAGTAAACCGACCAGTGTAACGTAGACCTGACATTTATCCTTTTATCCAGATTGTGCGTAACACCGTTTGGACAGTAGATAACACATTGAGGCTAGCATATCAGGCGAGTTCCAATCCCCTTTTGCCTTCTGATGTCGCCCACGCTGTCTATAAAAACTACAAATAAAACCTAATCTATACTCCTAAGTAATAAATGGAAAACCTATGAACTAGACCGCACTAACATGCAAGTGAACCTATCGAGTGTAGCACAGCTTAATGGTAAACCGGATTATCGAACCCTAGAGACACTGAATATCTAAACTAGACTCTGACTCGAACTAAGAGTAATTGGCTTTGGGGTTTTCTATTAACTAATGATTAAATTAAAGAAAAGTAATAAGAAAACTCAAGAACGACTCTAACTATCAGACAAAGACTCAGGAAATATCAGATATGAGAAGAAATTAGCGGGGAAGGTATCAAGCCACGTGGCAGCACGCCCAGAGAGCGAGAATGGAAAGAGACACAAGTTGATTGCGTCCCCAGATACACCAGTGATATTAAAGGTATCACATATGCGCATGAAGCGGGACAGATGTCCTGGTGCATCCTCATCCTCGAGGCCATGAAATTTAGTGGAGCGAGTGATTGTACTCATGACGTGTGATGGGATCTGCCACTTATTGGTATTAGGGATAGCGGGGCGGGTGATAGAAGATCTCGCCCCGGTGACCCCATCACTGGCTCTCTTGTGTACGGTACGTCAAGCCGGTGGGTTAGCGTCACCCATAGTAAATGGAATAGGGCTAGTAGAACGTACCTGGTTTTTGCACAACGTTTCCAAACGCACCCGAAAGTCGCGGGCTAGTAGGGGGCAATCCTCGCGTACCGCGAGGAGGCATGATTTAATCCGGCTCAGGAGTTTTGTCCTTCGCGTGTCGCGAGGACTTGACTCCAAAACTTTACGTACCGCGAGGAAGCTTCAATCACAGAAAGTTAAAGGGGATTTTATACTTAGAATATTTTTTGGCCCCCTAAAACTTTTTTCACCCAAATCTATTAAAACTCATTCCAATGATAAAAACCAATGTAAAAATACCTCAAACTCTGTTCACGATGATTTTCCTCACCAGTTCAAGCGCTAATCTCTGCAAGACACACACAAAAAAAAACACACAAACCGAAAAACACTGAAATAAAGCCAAATATTATACAAACTCTACAGGAGGCTTCTCCTTGATTCTAACCGGAACCGCCTTCATTCTGCGCGGTATACCAGCTCTCCACACCCACAAAACATCAACAAACACCGAACCTCTATTACAACTATCACTCAGGTCCTTCCACCAAAACTTAAACCTACCCGGTCCAAAAATAACACGCATCATATATCCATGTAATTTATTACCATTTAACATCCCCACACTCGGGGTTTGCACTATCCTTAAATCACATAAATCCCTCAATTCTCGGGTTCTCTTATAGGGCAGCCTAGACTTAGGGGACCTAGAACTAGGGGTCGACTCAGTATTTACCCCCCTAAGAAAGAACAACAGTGGCAGGCAAGGGTTTCAGGATAGATTTCTTTAACTGTGTGACCTCTAAAATCTCTGCAGGATCTTCAAGATCCTCCACGTTCTTTAACTTCCCCACACTCGGGGTTCACCAAATTATATCCTCCAGTTCTGGCATCATCTCATGCAGATCACTAGGCACCTCATAACCGTATTCATCCGGTGCATCCAACAACTCCTCTAACTCTAATGCCCAATCAGATGGTTCTCCTAAATCAGGGGCGAGTTTATCAACATCTATCTCTCCTGGATCAGAGTCCCTATGATCATCCATGAAGTCAATCAGACAAATAGAGTGGCTTTGATAACTAGCCTCCTTCATGGACTTTGCAGCATCAAAAGTGACAGATTCATCCCCCACACGAAGTGTGAGCTTTTCGTCAAAGACATCGATCAATGCCTTGGAGGTGCGCAGGAACGGGAGCCCGAGGATGAGTGGGACTCTATCATCCACATCCATATCTAGAATGACAAAATCCACGGGGAAGACGAATTTATCTATCTTCACTAACAGGTTTTCCACTATTTCCCGTGGATACTTGACTGAACGGTCAGCCAAGGATATGCTCATGTGCATCGGCTTAGGTTCTCCTAGGTCTAGCTGCTTGTATATAGAATACGACATCAGATTGATGCTAGCACCTAGGTCGGCCAACGCATGGATCAGAGGCAAACCGCCAAGCAGACATGGGATCGTGAAGTGTCCCGGATCTGCCAGTTTCTCTGGCAGTTTGTTATGCACCACCGCAGAGCATCTCTCACTTAGAGAGACTTCTTCCAGCTTCTTTTTGTTCGAAAGCAAATCTTTCAAGAACTTAGCATATTTGGGCATATTCTGGAGGACCTCAATAAATGGGAGATTTACCTTCAATTGTTTGAACATGTTCTGGAAGGTGTCGTATTCCTTCACATATTTATGAGGTAGCAAGCACGCTGGGTAGGGAACACAGCTGAGGTCAATCTCGGGGGTCTTTATTTCCCCCTATTTCTTCTTCTCAGCCTTCTCGGGAGGCTTCGTCCACCGGCTCTTCCTCTTCTACCGGTGGCTCTACTCTCTCTTCTTCCCTTCGACTCCTAGTCGACACGGCCATCACTGAAGCATTAGGGCCTGAAGGCGGATCTCCCTGTCTATCCTTCAAACTCTTAGCGATGTCTCCCACCGTGCGTTGTAGATCCTTGAATGCAGATTCCTGATTCTTCAGTAGGGTATCATGAGCATCCAGTCTCTGCTGAGTCTCTTTGTCCTTCACTACCAAGTGGGCAAGCATTTGGGTTTGAGTCTCCAGAATCACCTCAATCCTCTTAGTGTTCACACTGCTTCCCCCACTTAGTCCTGCTTCTCCTCCACCGTGTTGATTTGGGCAGGCATTAAACCCCGGTGGGTTTTTTCCAGATCTCCATCCCGAGCCATAAGAATTGCCATAGGCATTGTTGAATCCTCGGTTCTATGTGCCCGTAAAGTTTACCTGCTCCTGCTGACTGACGGGGCAGTCCCTGGTGTGATGGCCTCCTCTGCACACCTCACACCTTTGAGCACTCAGCTTCAGCTCTTTGATATCATTTGCCATTGCTACGAGTGCTGCAACCACGCTAGTATCAGGGGTGACCTGATGCACACCTCTAGGAGAAGAGGCGGGTGCCTTAGCACTAGAAATGGAAGTCCTAGTGGATGGACGCTGTTGCTCAGCAATAGCAAAGCTCTCGAACATTTCCTCGCATTCAGCAGGTTCTTTCTTGTCCACGATCTGGCCTTCCGCAGTAGTATTGAACATTTGCTGCTTCTCAAAGGTGAGACCATTGTAGAACTTCTCCAATATTGCCCAGTTAGAAAGACCATGCTGGGGACATCGGCACAACAACGCGTTGAACCGCTCCCAGGCCATGTAATAAGGCTCATCAGGCTCCATGCGAAAAGAATGGAGCTGGTCCCTAAGGCGAGCGGCCCTGGAAGGTGGATAGTACTTTTTTAGAAACTTGGCTTGCAGGTCCTCCCAAGTGGTGATGGAATTATCGGGGAGGGTATCAAGCCAAGTGGCAGAACGCCTAGAGAGCGAGAATGTAAAGAGACGCAAGTTGATTGCGTCCCCAGATACACCAGTGATATTAAAGATATCACATATGCGCACGAAGCGGGACAGATGTGCTGGTGCATCCTCATCCTCGAGGCCATGAAATTGAGTGGAGTGAATGATTGTACTCATGAAGTGTTATGGGATCTGCCAATTAACGGTATTAGGGATAGCGGGGCCGGTGATCGAAGATCTCGCCCCGGTGACCCCATCACTTGCTCTCTGGTGTACGGTACTTCTAGCCGATGGGTTAGCGTCACCCATAGTAAATGGAATAGGGCTAGTAGAACGCACCTGGTTTTTGCACAACGTTTCCAAACGCACCCGAAAGTCGCGGGTGGGCTCGTGTAGCTCTCGTTCGGGCTCTGAATAAGCAGTAAACTCGGGAGATCCCTGCGAATGAGTATGTTGCATATACTGACACAAAACAAAATAAACAAAATAAAGACTCAAAACACAGAAAGACTCGATCCTAAATTAAGACACACAAGTAGCAAATAGGATAAAGCAGACAATTAAGACTCAAAATAAAAAAAGGAAAGAAAATAAACCAAAAATCGCACACAGAACTAATCAAAGCTAATATTGCTATAGCCAAGTGTCCCCGGAAACGTCGCCAAAAACTTGATATCGCCCAGACGGTCTATAAAAACTATAAATAAAACCTAATCTAGACTCCTAAGTAATAATGGGAAAACCAATGAACTAGACCGTACAAACAGGCAAGTGAACCTATCGAGTGTAGCAAACCATAATGGTAAACCGGATTATCCAACCCTAGAGACACTGAATAGCTAAACTAGACTCTGACTCGAACTAAGGGTAATTGGTTTTTGGGGTTTTCTATTAACTAATGATTAAACTAAAGAAAAGTAATAAGAAAACTCAAGAACGACTCTAACTATCAGACAAAGACTCAGGAAATATCAGAGATGAGAAGAACACTACCTAGGTCGGAATCCTACTTGCAAAGCTAAGACTTCTACCGGTTATGGAAACAATGATGGATCTGGGTATCTAAGGATAATAGCTCTAGACAACCTAGTGGATCCCTAATCACTCTCAGGGTGTCACTAACAAGGAAACTCTAAAGATGCACAACGCTCACCAGATAGTCGGATTACCTTTCAGTCTTTCCAACGATGATAATGTACCCAAAAGATAGATCACCTCTCGATCTCACTGTCCACAATACATCAAAGATGCATGGGGTAATCTCAGGTCAAAAACTATGACTCGGACTAGTAACGATTACTAGAAACCTAAGGGAAACTTCCCCTCAGGCAGTTTACACTCAGAACCCTAATACGAAGACTAACCAACTACCTCTCACCTTTCAGGTATCGAGATAAGATGAACACTCAGATCTAACCTACTCTCAATGACAATTCCTATGGAATACTACGTCTAGCAAACCATCAAACAACCACAAACACACAGTCTATGATCTAGATATACTACTCAAATTGAAAGACATTCACAAGCAGTATATGGAACTATAACTAATCATACATCAGAACTAAATCATTCATATTCATCATAATTATCAATCCAAGATCTTTACATAATCATTAAAACAACATATAAATCCAAAAACCGATAAAAATTAGATCTTTAACAAAAGAATCATCAATGACCTAAGCAGTATCAATTGTTTAGCCTAGGATCATACTTAAAACATTCAAACATAAGTAATAAAGCATAAACATAGGTTTCAAAACAGCAAATCGAAGATAAAAATGAAAACTTGGAAATCGAAGAAGCTATGTCTAACGAACTTGTATCCAAAAGCTCCAATCTTGCACTTTAATCTTCATCTCCAGCCCCAAAATCGCCCTAAGCTCCTCTCTAGACGGTTGAATGTCGAACCCTTGGCATTATGGTATTACAATTCTATTTAATTCGAATTTAGGGTTTTTTTTCTTGGATTATAGGGCCCTCGCGTATCATGAAAGGATTGCCTGGGTTCCTTGGGTACCGCGAGGAACAAATTAGTCGGGCCCGGTATTCAGAATTCTCGCGTACCGCGAAATCTTGGGTCTCTTTCTTCGCGTACCTAAAAGATGTAATTTTTTCACCTTTTTCAATTATTTCTTGGAACTTGTTCTCATGCTCGGTTCTTTGATGATTTCACTTGTAATTCTCACGAGCCCTGAAAACATAACAAAGACTCAATACGAACTAAAAACGACTCAAAACAAATATAAAACTAACTAAAACGAACTAAAACAATAGGAAATAAGATGTGGGCTTTGCACTACGTTACCTTCTTTAGGGGTGGTGTGCATACTTAGTGTAAAGTGTATTACATGTGTTATATTAATAAACAGAAGCGAATGTTATGTTTTAGTGTTAAGCTTAAAAGAGGCAAATGTACGTTTTGAGTAAAGTATGACTTTATTATTGGCAATCGTTTATTATATTTTCATATACATAAACAAGGGCACAATATACATGTTAGCATTTCAAGTAAAGCAAGATATATCTTATGGCGAGCGTTACTATATTTTTATATACATAAACAAAAAGGCATGATATATATATGATAAGCTATAGTTCAGTAAAAGCAAAGGTATTTATGACAAGCGTTTACTCTATTTTCATATACATGAACAAAGGCATAATACATGTTAAGTTACGAACAAGTTAATGGAAGTTTATGAACAGAAAGTGAATAGTCTTCCTATGGGAAGTATACTAGCTTGTTAAGGTCTTTGGGACAGATGTTACTTGTACAAGATGCCAGCTATGGGTGCTACCCATTAGTAAGAGTCTTGGTGGCTCGTTAATAGTTGTACAATTGGGATGAGTAACGGCGGTTGCTCGGGGGTGTACGCAATTCCCATGTACCAGTTAAGCGGTATTGATCACGAGGACCATACCCAGTGTTGGTCACGAGGACAACATCGTGTCGTGCGGTGTTAATCACGAGGACAATACCAGGTGTTGATCACGAGGACAACACCATTGGGTCACGAGGACCAAACCATGATGAGAGGCATTGATCACGAGGGCTATACCAGGTGTTGATCACGAGGACAACATCATGCTGAGCGGTATTGATCACGAGGACAATACCGGATGTGACAAGAATTGACGGTTAAACGGTACTGATCAGAAGGACAATACCAACTGTGATAAAAATTGACGGTTAAGCGGTATTAATCACGAGGACAGTACCAACAGTGACAAGGAATTAACAGTTATCTTATATGTTAACTGTTTGAAAAATAAAGTACGTAAGTTTTGTAAATTTTTACCTTTATAGCAATATGTACGTAACAGTAAATCTTTTATATAAATGATTTAAAAGTAAACGTTAGAACTCACTCAGCGTTGCTGATTTTTAGTATGTACATCAGTTAAGTGTAGGTGGCAGTTGTTGGATGTGGATGCTTGTCTTGGCGAGAAGGGTTACCCGAAGATCAGAGTCTGGCATTTCGTTTATGTTTAAAGTTTATGTAGTTTCAGACAAGTTTCAATTCGTATCAGACATGTTATGTTTAGACATGTTATGTATTTTCGTTGCGTATGTTAAAGTTTAAATTGTTTCCGCTGCAAAGTGTTGAATGTCTTATGTTATGAGCTATGTGTTGATGAGTAAATCTAATACGTGAGGCCTCCCGGGTTTGGGGCCTTATAATTGTCGGATGTCATTGGCTTTACCGTCACAAATTCGTCAGTCATGGAAACCTCCAACGGTACAAGTGTCGTCTCGTTACACATGGTTTTTCCCAACAACTCGGTCTTGACTTTGATGAAACTTTCAGCCCGATTGTCAAACCGGCCACCATTCGTACCGTTCTTTCCATTGCTATCTCTCGTCATTGGCCAATCCATTAATTAGATGTCAACAAGGCCTTTCTTAATGGCGATTTGACAGAGCTTCTCTATATGATGCAACCCCGTGGCTACATTGATCACACTCGTCCTGACCATGTCCGTCGACTTCGCAAAGCTCTTTATGGCCTTAAATAGGCTCCTCGAGCCTGTTATCATCACTTTGCTATATACATTACATCTCTAGATTTTGTAAGCAGCAAATCTGGTTCCTCCATCTTTACCTTTCGTCATGAGGGATAGGTCATCTACCTCCTTCTATACGTTGATGACATCATTCTCACGGCTTCGTCCCAGTCGCTGATCACCCGTGTCATCAGGCGGCCGTCCGCTGAGTTTGCCATGACTCACCTTGGTCCTCTTTCTTTCTTTCTCGGTATCGCTGCATGTGTTCTTTGTCTGGCCTATTTCTCTCTCAAACTACATTCGCCAAGGTTATTCTCACGCGTTCATACATGCAACCCTGCAATCCTTGCTGCACTCCGGCTTACACAAAGGTCAAACTCTCTATGCATGGCAAACCTGTTTTTAACCTACTGTTTATCGCAGTTTGGTTGGTGCCCTGCAATATGTGACCCTCACTCGTCCTGACATTGCCTTTGCCATTCATCAGGTGTGCGTTTTCATACACCTTCGTGAACCGCATCTCCATGCCCTTAATCGCATCTTGCGTTACCAGGGTACCCTCTCTTTGGGACATTATATACGTCCCTCTACTATTGACCGTTTAGTTGCTTACACCGATGCCGACTAGGGGATGTCATGATACTCGTCGGTCGACATCTGGGTTCTATGTATTTCTCGGTGACGACCTTGGTCCTCTTTCTTTCTTTCTTGGTATCGCTGCCACGTGTTCTCCGTCTGGTCTGTTTCTCTCTCAAACTACATTCACCAAGGTTATTCTTGCGCGTGCATACATGCGACCCTGCAATCCTTGCAGCACTCCGGCTGACACAAAGGTCAAACTCTCTATGAATGGCAAACCTGTTGCTGAACCTACTGTTTATCGCAGTTTGGTTGGTGTCGTGCAATATCTGACCCTCACTCGTCCTAACATCGCCTTTGCCATTCATCAGGTGTGCCTTTTCATGCACGTTCGTGAACCGCATTTCCATGCCCTTAATCGCATCTTGCGTTACCAGGGTACCCTCTCTTCGGGACATCATATACGTCCCTCTACTATTGACCGTTTAGTTGCTTACACCGATGCCGACTGGGGGGATGTCATGATACTTGTCGGTCGACATCTGGGTTCTATGTATTTCTCGGTGACGATCTTGTATCTTGGTCTTCGAAGCGTCAGCATGTCGTGTCGAGATTAAGTGCGGAAGCTAAATATCGTGATGTTGCCAATGCTGTTGCTGAAGCGTCTTGGATTCGTAATCTCCTTCTTGATTTACATTGTCAAGTGTCTCGGACCACTCTTGTGTTCAGTGAAAATGTCAGCGACGTATTTTTAGCGTTAAACCCTGTAAAGCACCAACGCACCAAACATGTGGATCTAGATATACACTTTGTAAGGGAACGTGTTGCCAGTGGTCAAGTGCATGTGCTACATGTTCCCTCAGCTCACCAGTTTGCAGACATTTTCACCAAAGTCTTACCATCACAGCTGTTTTTGGATTTTCGAGACAGTCTTAACGTTCGAGATCCCTCCGCTGAGACTGTGGGGGGTATGTTAGAGAGAATAAATAAGCCTTTGGTAATTTTATAATGTTTATTAGTATAGGGTGCTTTGTGTAATTATGTAAGCCTAATCACTGTAATAAGTAATTATAAATACTAGGATTCCCATAATATCAAACAATAAGCATAGTTTTATATCAAAGCTAGAATCAATGTTTGCCTTTTTAGATTTCTTAACCATTTGGTTCAGTTATAAAAAGTTTGGTTATTAGAAGATCGCTTCAAGCTCAATTCAGTTAATAATCTAATCACGTTTTAACTTAAACTAAAAACAAGCATTTTGATTTATAAAAGAGAAGGGACAAGTAATATGTTTATAAAACAAATCTTTTTAAAATTTATTTATAAAAAAAACAAGAGTAAACTGTAATTTGCGTCCATGTGGTTTACTACAATTTATAGTTTGGGTCCCTAAGTTTGAAATTTCAACCTCTCAGTCCCTGGGGTTTCATTTTTTTTTCTTTTGAGTCCCTGAGCCTAATGACCGTCACAGATCTGTTAAAAAACAAGTTAAATATCCATTTTACCCTCAGGGATGGATTCTGATATTATTTATTTTGGAGTTTATACACTTTTACAGAGGTAGCCATGGTTTTGGTTAATACTTTCTTGAATTTTGCAGCACCCCCTTTTACCTTCACCGTGATGTTCTTCCTCCCTCCATGGATTTTTTTTCAAATCCTGTCTAAGCATCCCTCGTACCATTTTCCCTAAAAATGGAAGTTATTTATGGTTTTCTGATTGTTCGTGAGTAAAATTTGAAGAGTGATAAACACCAAACAGAAGCCCAAAAAGATGAATTGATGGTAAAATCTGAATAGTGATTCCCCTTTTCACACACATCCTTTTGCGTACACCTTCTTCTTATTCCATCCCCTTGAATCAATCAATCCCCCCCGCCCCCCTTCAAATCTTTCATTCATAATTTCATAAAAAATTTCAATTTTGCCACCCAATTTGACATACTAAAGTTTTGGGTTTTCTTGATCTTATAGCCTGGTTTACCGTATCAAGCAAGGAAATATTTTGATGACATTATTAAACTTGGATACAAGCCTGATGACAAATGTATTGCTTTAATGATAGTCGCTAGTACACTTTATCGGTTTATTTATCTTTATCTTTATAATTTAACTAAAAATCATCATTCCATAAAAAAATCGTTCATTTTTTAAAAAGCTCTCACATCTCATTCATTATCCTTATAATTTTAAAGAGATTGTTAATGTATTGATATATTTAAGATTTCAGTGTACATTTCCTTATAATTTTAAGGATAAAGATACGGTTTAAAGAATATGATGTAAAACTCTTTTAACTTAAATCTTAATATTTTTCACTTATAATTTAAGGATATTGTATATATACCAACACTGATGTGGATGTTCTTATGCTGATAAGAATTTATTGGATAACGGGCTGCAACTTTTACTGCAACTTGAAAAGGATGGAACCGAGCTTGGTCTAGCCACTTACGCTGTGCTCATTGACTGGCTCAGTAAATTGCAACTGGTGGATGAAGCTGAAGAGGATGAAACGGGGTTGGAGAAGATGAGGGAAGAGGGATGAAGAGTGTAATGAAAGGGTTGGGGGATGGATGTATTGGCAACAAATGGGTGAAAAGTTCGAATTGCCCCAAAAAGCCAAGCAAAATGACGAATGTACCATTTATCACTAACAGATTTTTAACGAGCGTTAGCCTCAGGTACTCAATAAAAGAAAAAATAAAACCACATGGAGTCAGAGGTCGACATTTCAAACTTATGGACGCAATGTGTAGATTTTAGTAAACCACATGGACGCAAATTACTGTTTACTCAAAAAATAATATTAAATATCAAGGTTGGCTTTAATGACGAGTTGGTTCAGTTATTTCTACACATAGTAATAACCGAATCATAAACTCCGTTATAAATAATCCATAACTAAACAATCCCAATTAGTTCGATTGTTTTTATTTAATTATATGATTTTTCTACACCCCATAAATTATTAACACTAAAAATAAATTTGCTAATAAAAATTATCATAATAATGCACATGTTTAGAAAAGTAAGTATATCATAATAATGGCGTGCACATGGTTACAAAATTGTATACCAATATTGACAAACTTGGTAGCAACGTTAAAAAACTAATCATGGACGCCACCTTTAAAAATATGTAAACTTCGTTCTCAAATTCAACCAAACCTTTGACCAGGGAGATGGATGATTCCTACTAGTGTTGGCGAGCTAACTAGAAACATATCAAATTATACCCATTTTGCAAAAGATTTTTTTTTGTTGGTTCTCAGATACTTTGTAAACTGAAATCTATTAACCGTTTGATATTTTGGTTTTAGGGGTATATAAATAAAATTCCCGGAAATTTTAAAATCATTTGGAGATCCTTAGGAATGTTATTTACAGATTCATTTGTGTCGATATTGACAAATTAAGCAAAAAAGTCATCAAGAATTTTGTTTAATATGATTTGTATGTAACCTTTTGAAAATTGGCATTACTTAAATGTCGAATACGTATAAAAAATAAGAATTATATATTATAAAACATATAAAAAGAATTATTGGTGTCACTGTGACCCATTGAATACGTTGGCAGATCTGATCACCAAACTATATTTTGACTTAACCTCAAAGCCGGACTTGATTCATCCGGCCAAACTGATTGAACATGTTGAACCAAACTCAAGATCAATTGACGTTATCATTAATTTTAAAAAACTGTAACATCCAAAAAAACCCGACACTTTAATTGGCTAACAGTAAGAAAAATAAAGAAGGAGATGGGCTAGTGTGGTATGGGCTTGGGCCTAGATGTATGGAGGAGGGGAAGGGATAAACCCTAGCCTCCTCATGATCCGGCCTTCATTTCCAACAAAACACACAAATTTGTATAGAGAGAAAAAGAGGGTTTCTAGAGAGTGAAAGTTCAAAAACCAAGCATTTGATGATTGCTCAAATCTGCTTCTCTAGTGTTTGTGAGCAAGAATGCAAGAATAAATGCCATTTTTTAGGTAAGAATCGAACCCGAATCTCTGTTTTCTGTTTGAAATGAGTTTTGAGATAAAACTATAGGGTTTTAATCTAAAAAACAAAGGTTTTACGTGTTAATGGACAAACAAAGACCGGATCTAGCTTTATGGAAGTAAAATAAACGTTTTGGATGTAAAAAGTTATAAACTTGGATTGAAAATGGACATGTTAGTGTTTTGTGTTCTTGGGACGACACTAAGTGGCGACACTGTTCATCTAGCGACACTAATCGGGGATGAAGATGCAAGGATCTTGAGGTTTGCCAATGATTGGTGACACGTGTCATAGGCGACATTGAGAGTGTCGCCAAACCCATTTGTCGACACTAAGGTGGGCAACACTGTGGTAGGCGACACTTAACCCCACGACACTAACTCCAGAACGCAAGTTCTGGCGGTAATGATCATGTGCCCTGGCGACATTGATCATTGCCAGGCGACATTGTTTAGGAGACACTAGTGTAATTGATAGAATTCACGTGTTGACTTATATCTAGATTGGTTAGCATGTTATCGTTAACTAGACTCAAACTCAGGTTTACGTAAAGACTACCGGGTGAGTATCCATATTTACTTGTTTCTAGGGTGATATGCATACTCACACGAAATGTTTATGAAATGATGAGTTTATGGAATGAAACGATTATGAAACAAATGGTTTACGAAACAAGAATGTTATGAAATGAAAGGTTTACAAAAGGAATGGTTTATAAAATGAACGAAAGGGGTTTTATAAATGAATGGAATGTTTTATGAAAAGAAAAGGACAAATGTTTTAAAAGAAGTCATTACCTGTCTAATCTGTTATGGGAAGAATTGACGGATAAGAAGTATGGGAGGTAGCGGTCTAGTCCACGTGACTGATCCTATTACCAGCCTTATGGCGATTATAGGCGTAAGAGCCACAGGGCCATAAGCACAACAGGGGCAGTGCCTTAGTGGTCTGTCAATGGTTTCAATGTTGTACACCTGAGACTAGGGCAACGACGGTTACTCCTGGTTAACGTGACTCGTGAAGATTAAATTATGATATGACGGTGTTATTGACGTGAACGCTATAGCCGTCGATGTGAATTGTCGGTCTATGTGCGTATGCACCATAAGGGCAATTAAAGGACTGGATGGATATTGTCGGCTTTCTTGCAGTTAAGCCTTAGGGATAATGCGAAAGGAATTGATGGAATGTATTGTATTTTCGGTCTTCATGCAGTTAAGCTTTAGGGGCAATATAATACGAAATGACGTAATGAACGGTATTGCAGACTCAGATAATAATGTATGACTTAATGAACGGTTTAAATGAATTATTAAACGAATAACAAATGATGAATGGATGTTCCGTTAAACCATGTTTTGACGATGATTGAATGTTGAATGATAAAGACTTGTCTTCTTATGAAATGATTTAAATCTTAATGATTGAATGAACGATAAAAACCATTTCTCTAAAATGAATGAGAGACTTGAACTCACAAGTGTTACCTGACTTTTAGTATGCATGTCAAGTTAAGGTTAAAAGGATGATGAGTGGATGCTCGCTTGGTTGTTCAGAAGAGTTACCGAGCGATAAAGAGTTGGCATCAATTATGAATTGTTGTGAACGTTAATGACGTAAACAATGTTTTAATTGGTTGTTAATTTGAGATGTGATAATGTTTATTCTGAGAACTGTTTATGTATGAGTAAACTCAACACGTGAGTCATCACGGGTTTGGGGCCTTACAAAAAATATTTATCTTGTATAATGTAAGATATAGATGTTCTTATTTTAAGACCAAGTAAGTGTACTGGCGATAGAAGATGGGCGCCACTTGCCACCTCACAAAGGAGGGCGCTAAACACCAATACCGAGGGGGCGTGAATGGGCACCAAGGGCAGGGGCATCGTGGGTTTAACGGGCATGAAAGGCTTGGGGAGTGGGGCCAACTCACAATCAACCAATCAAATCATTTACCCACACTTTTATATAAAAAAATAATTATATTTTTAGTTAAACCATTACACACTTTAGAGTTTAGTTATGAGAATCCCACTACGTATGTGACGATTACTTTTTCAATTTCTAGTTAAACTACTCGAGTTACTTACTGTAATACGTGTATTCAAAATTTAAAATGGTATCAAAATATGCACCCAACAACTTTGACTAACCTTAGTTGAAAACCAAACATACCATTTGACACTTTGACTGTTATATTATATTTTATTAGATAGTAGGACCCTTTTTATAAACTCTATAATGACCTGATTCCTCACCCATTTACAAACAAGACAATCTTATAAATATTCTAATATGTTAGGATGATATTATTTCTAATACTTTATACGGCAACCAGATAAATAATATAAACTAATAAACTAGTATTAAGACCCCCGCTTTGCGGTGGGGGTGTAAAGCCGTCAAAAAAATTAACATCGACATGTTGCCGTGAACTCGTGTGTTGAAAGAGACGTTGATAACATACGTAATTTATATAAGAAAAACGAAACCTGGACGTTATTGATAAAATTCGAAAATTTACATAAAAATGACGAAACACCACGTTACGGCGGGGACGTAAAACCGTGAAAATAAGTAACGTCCAAACGTCTCCGAAAAGCCGCGCGTTAAAGGAGGCGTTGATAACATATGTAATTTTATATAAGAAAAACGGAAACCGGACGTAGTTGATAACATTCGAAACTTTTTACAAAAATAACAAAACCATCGCAAACTCGTTTGTTGTGGCAAGGTCGTTAATAATATTTTTAACTTTATGTAAAAAACGAAAGCGTTAAAAAATTCTCGTCGGAACGTTGATAAAAATAAGCACGTCGCAACGGAAAAAAACGTCAATAAAAATGAACATGTACAAATTTGGATTTTATAAAAATCATATTTTAGAAGTAGTAGAATAAAAAGAAAAGAAAATCTAGGATATAAAGTATACCTATAAGTAAACTTGAAGGCTAAAAAGTAAAAAATTATACTTGACTTAAAAAAAACCCCTAAAGTTTGAGTAAATTATCAAAATATCATTGCATACTACACTTGTACTATGTGCATAAAGGATGATGATTTTGGGTTTTAAGACAAAGAAAAAGAAAGTGACAAATTACGTAAAAGAAAAAGAGAGAAGGGGCCAATAAAAGACAAAAGAAAAAAACTCTGCTTAGTGGGGTTGTACACAACTTTGAAGATGTTCACTTTGCCTTTTAATGTATTACTAATAATTCAAATGATACAAGAAGAATCAAGTAAGAAATGCATTATATATATTCTAGCTCTTTAATACAATCAGAATGATGCTAGCAATCAAATTGCTCAAGAAACAAATGATTATATTCAAACGATTTGAGCCGAATGATTCGGCCGACAAGCTTAAAGCTTACAAATTCTTTAATCAAAATAATCAACTCAAAAACTAACTAAACAATAATCCCCAGATCTTATTTTGTAGTTGGGAATCATAAGTCAAATAGGAAACTAAATAAAAGATTAGGAAATTCAAATAAATAAAAGATATTGTAGTGATCTCTTTCAAATAAAAAGTCATCTTCCATCCAACTCTAACGTGTCTTCCCACAGGTACGAGATTGGTACGGGTTTGGGTTCAATTGAACCGGATGCTCCTGCATCATACTCTCAGGGTTGAAAGAAAACTCGCCCTCTAGATTTATGTAAGATTGGCAATACAAATCCGGACCAAGGCCTCCGGGATCAAAAAGAACATCAACCCGATCCCTATTCACTATGATTATGACCCACCTAAATAGTTCTACTTCACGGGTCGTTCTACCTAGCTCTAGACCTGTACCACCTTGATCAAAGGGAAGACTAGGCCATTTCTTGTCCACTATCGGTTTGACCCGCTTAGAAAGATCAGCTCTAACTAGATAGCTGATGTTGTGTGAATATATATAAATAATAGTTACTTAACCAAGTTTTAATTAAGAAATGGACTTACGACTAATTCACATGCTACGACAAGTGTACAAGTCTCGTTTAGCAAAGAAAGTAAGCCCGAGTTATCGAACCATGGACACAAAAGGAGGCGGCCCTGATACTAAACCATTATCGACACCTAACCGATGGAAAAAAAGTAATGATTTTATTTTTTTATTATTTTTAGAACATACAAATAATTCAACAAAAATAAAGAAACAAACTGACTTAGACACGAACAAGACACTGGAAAGAAATACGTAAATGAGAAACTAAAAAGACCACACGAACTAAGATACGAGCAAAAACCAAATATGAGACAAATACTACCTAGACCAAGAATCTTGTTGACTAATTCGACTGCTTTCGGGTAAACTGACTGTATGACACCGGTTTTAAAGATAGACTGACTCGGGAATCACTAAGACACATAGGATCTCCTCTCAGACTCACCTACACACCTCAACTATCCTAAGGTCGGATTAAGCTCACCGGCAAGGAATTGGATCTCCTCTCAGACTCACCAAAACCTACAACTCCACGTAATCGACAACGGTTTCATCTCTCAGTCTTAACCGCTCTATACTCTAAGGCTATCCTAGACAGACCTAAGAGCAAAGAGTAAACTCCAAAATACTGTTCATGACATGAAATTACAAATGATAAAGACGACAATGGACAATTCACTTTCATGCAATTGTTACCCAAACTGCCAAACCATGAGACAACCGGACAACCTATCTCCTCTCGGAAAACACTGATTTTTATAACCAAACAAATCTGCTACAACGAATGGTCTAATCGTTTAGATCACACACACAAAGTATATGACCTAAAAACCCAAAATCCTACCCGAAACACACAAAGTATTCCAATAACATCTCTAGTGCAGCAAGATTATGCAAGATCAGTAATAAATCAGTGCTCAAACACATTCATAAACAATAAATCAGTAGTCTTTACAATAGCATTCGTCAAACAATCAAATAAAACCCGAAAACAATCAAATAACGTCAATATTCATCCATGATCTAAGTAGAAATCGAGTTAGCTACTCATACTACTGTAAAATAACTCAAAACAGATGCTTAACATAGTTTAAACTCAGAAAAAGTGGAAAAAGATAAAACCGAATGATGGAAACGAAGTTAGCAAACCGAAACGCGATCCCCACGAGCAAACCAAGTGTTCTCAATGCTCCAAATTCGTCCTCCAAGTCTCTCTGCTCAATTTCAGACGTAAATAATCGATAGCCCCCAATGAAACTCATCCAAACTCTTGTAACTGCTGATTAGGGTATTTTTACGCGGCGTGTCGGTAGCGGACCGCTACCAGGTGCCTTAGCGGTCCGTTAAGAGCTGATGTAAGCAAGAATGACATGCGGGTCACTGCCGCAATGATTATGTTCCTTAAGGTCGTGGCGGACCGCTACATGATTCCTTAGCGGTCCGCTACGGGCTAGTTTTCCATAATTTTTCTTTTGTTTTCTTCTACTTCTTCTGGGCTCTTTCGGGTACGAAATTTTCTTTCGGGAATTACTTTAAATTCTCGTACAAACCTGCAAATTCAATGAATAACCAAATAAATACCAAAATCTCATGAATTTGACAATAAAACCAAACCGAATGAGGTAAAATATGCCCAATAAATATATGTGTTTTGCAACACATCAAACATTCTCACACTTGAAGTTGGCTTGTCCCTAAGCAAAGCCCAAAGCAATGCATTTAACACAGTAATCACACAAATACAAGAACCTCAAGGCCACGAAATCCAGAAACAACGAATGACTCCCCAAGTTTTACAACATTCAACAGACTTACAATTCAACCAGTATTTGTGGGACATAACTTTTTGAAAACATGGTCATACCTATTCATGACTCGCTTTCTTTTAAGCTCTAACCGTGCACAACTCGTACCCCACACAAGAGTTCGGTGACTAGCAAAAGATGTGTCAGTTCCTATTCTAACTCCTAGACCTACCAATGAAATGTCTAAGTCATATGCTTGAGAATCAATCAAATCTACACCCAAATGTAAAGTCAAACACACAGATCAAAAATGTCTTTAGTTGGGTTGTAATGTTAGGCTAGGGTTCAGGGTATGGATAGGGAATTTTTAAGTGGCTAAGGTGAAACCGGTCCGGACTAACGAAACTAAGATAAAAAGAAAAAAAACAAATAAAACGAAACTATGCTAAACTGTGAGGATCTTTGATCCTCACACTTATTCCTTGGAATACCCTATTTTTGTGATTTTCTCATGACTTTTCTATATTTTTTTTACCAACTTATTCTCATCAACTACAACTTTTTCTTTCTTTATTTTTCTTGCTATAACTAACTGTACAAATTAAATCAATCCGAACTAGTGACACGGGGTTAAAAGGTAAAAAGGTTGCAAAGGCTAAGGGTGCATTAGGTGGGTTTTAGAAATGAAAGGGAATAAGGCTCAAAGGGGCTAACTATGGTTTAATTTTCAGATAGGGATAAACAAAAGAAAATGTTAAACAAAAAGGGCTAAATCCTAACGCCTTAGATCATTTCTGTGTGTTGTCTAAACCTAGGGTCTCAACATGTATCAAGATAATCAAGTTCTAACCAGACAAACGATGCAGGTAAAACACACAACAAAAAGAAACAGTGAATATAAATATGAAGTCAAAGGCTCAAAAATATCACTGAAACTGTGTGGAATCGGGCTGCTGATACAAATTATGCACAATTATTACCGTCTAGTCTGCTATACTCTCCTAGGCACCCCAAATGATTTTATTACTTGGAGAATACCGAGTTAAGGAAACGCAAACCCACACCCGACCCGCTTAAAGCTCTTGGTTTACATCGCACAAAAACAGGTCTTTTGTGTGCCCGGATATAAAAATAGTATGTGAAGCTCTCGGGACTTGCAAAAACAAACAAAAAATTTTTTTGATTTTTTTTGAAAATTTTTCAATTTTTTTATTTTTATTTTTATTCATTTTCTGATTTTTTTGTATTTTTATTTTTATTTTAGGTAAATCTACTAAATACCCCCATCTTCACACTTGAAATGCACATTGTCCATAATGTGTTCGGAAGAAGGATAAAAAGAAACTAAAAATAAATAAGAACGAAAAAAAATAAAGCAGAATTGAAAATCAAACTCTCCTGGTGATGATGGTACTCAGACGCGTGTGGAATATTCTGACTGTCAAGATCAAAGCTGTCTGTCACTCTGTATACAATACTACACAACCAAGCATCAAACATACAACATGATAAAGCTATACAGAAACGAAAATACAAACGATAATTTACATCATACAGGGAAATAAAACTATACAACAATCTACCGTTCACTAGACCGTACCTAAGTACAAATACAAAGACAAAGACAAATACAAGTACAAAGGGGAGTCTACAAAATACATACGAAAGAAAAGTACAAAAGTCCGACCAGTATGCTAACTCCTCGGCCTAAGGTAATGGTGGCTGCTGGGTAGAGGGAATGCGAAAATGGTCTATGATGCGCTGCAGCATCTCCCCATGCCTCTCAAGAGTCTCTCGTAGAGCCACCTGCTCAGCGTAGAGCGTGTCAAGGGTGACAGGTGGCTTGCCCTCTTCACGGGGCCTCGCCCTCGGACGCGACTAGCGTGGTGATGCTACGCCTATAGGGGCCACGTCCTCGGGACCTAACCCGGGAGGCGAAGGTGCGAGCAAGACACGTTGCACGTCTATGAACCTCTGCTCACCCTCGTATGCGCAGTTGCCCATCTGCTGCATATCCTGGTATCGGAATCGGGCGGCCATGGGCCCTACGGTGAGTAGAAGGGGGTGGTTAGTGAAAATGCCAAGACTCCTCATGAGCTTGGCTACATAAATGTAACATCCATAAATTTTTCGGCCATTTTTTTATATAATATTATTTACTAATTATTATAATAGTACAATGAAAACATTTTAAATTTTGTTCTAGTTCAATACATTGTGAATTCCTAACCATTATTCAAGTATTTTCCAACCATACAATTTCATATTTTAAATTTACAATAAATACACATGTATATAATTTATATATGTATTTTTGTAGATCAATTAATTCGAGATGTAACTTATGGACTTTAGAACATGTAAACCTCACTCTTTTATATATATATATATATATATATATATATATATATATATATATATATATATATATATATATTTGACATACCTAAATAAACCATCATAGAGCTATCTTGATTAAACTTAAAGGTGTTTAGTTTTATAAATTTTATAAAATCAATTTAGTTTTATGCCTACAAATGATTTTTAAATCAATTAAAGCCTTCTAGTCAATTAAATAGTGTGAAACCACACTTATTTCATGTGAACCCTTCTTAATGCCCTTGAACCCCTTTAATCACCTTGGACCTTCCATTTAAACCCACATGATATTGAACCCCCCATCCCCGTATGTTGACTCAAAAAAGTCAACATATGCAAATTCAATCAAACCCAAATTCAATTTTGTCAATTTCATGGGTGTAAAGACTTTCTGATTGTACATGGTTGTTATTCGACCAAAGCTTAGTGCTATCGAAGAACCAATTCAATCCGAATCAAGCCACTTAACCCCACCATCGATGTTGACTATCCTAGGGTCAAACTTAGCCGATTCCAGTCCCAATTCATGGATTTAATTGTTTTTAATGGTCCCAAATTTGTGCATAAGCGTTACATGAACAATTTAAAAATCAAATGATGATCCAATTAATTAGAAATCAAATGAATTAACTCAAAAGTCGTCCCGTAACCGTTCCAAGCTTCTTCGAGTTCAAATCACGCGTTACAGGTGAAATTGGTCTATGATAACACCTCATAAACTTGCGCGACCTCTTTTTGATACTCTCAGATCACTCGAATCCTCCCCAAAACACCTCTGTTTCACGATTTACCTCCGAAGAACCCGAACCCTAACCATTGGTCGTTCTCTTCCATTTCACAACCATTTCAGGTAAATGTTATACCTACGGAATCGCTTTCATTCAGGGAACGAAAGCCCTATGATTTCGGGGTCAATTGTGGGTTGATCAGACTGCATTGGGGGCTAGGGTTTGCGGGCTGGGTAAATTGGGGAAGAAAGGGTGTGATGGTTTAATTGTTATAGAATTTAAGAACCGGATAACGACATTGCTTTCAGCCCAGATCAGATGGTTTGTGCGCTTGAGTCCCACATGAAAAACCCGGGTTCACCCCGGTTCGCACCAACATTTTTTTAACCCATTTCCAGCTTTTTTTGTTACTTTCATTATATAAATCAATGTCCCAAATTTTTATAAAACTTATAAAGTATTCAATAACTTTTATAAAAACAGGAAAATTAAAATGATGCTTTATCTACTTTTATTTGTTATGAATCTTAAGTAAACAAGATAAAAGGTTTATTTAAATAAACCTAAATATGATATTTTTTATTTATAAAATAGCCATATTAATAAATCAAACTTTGAATATTTATTTAAACATTATTATGAATACCTAAATAATTATTTTGACAAGGATAATTTTTTTTGAACATCTTAAACTTATCAAATGATTATTTTGACAAAAAATAATTATTTAAAACGTTTTTAGATAATTATTATACAAATTCCATTTATTTCGATTTGAAACTTATAATTATTTAAAAATATCTCTTTTATTAAAGTAAAAGAAATAGTTTAAATAATTGTGTTTATTTACGTAGAACGATTATTAAATAGTTTAATTAATTATTCTATTTACATAAAATAAACTATTTACGGATTATTTTTAGAGTAATTATATGAATAAATTCCAATGTATTATTGCTTAAACCTTTTCATTTCATAATTTATTCATCGATTATTCTTAGAATTATTATATATATAAATTATTATTTAAACCTCTATCAATTTCATAATTTGTTCAAGCATATTATCATCATACAATTTATTTGAGAATCTAATTAATTTTAATTAATATTACCTTATCACTATTTTACATAAACATATATCTTTCCTACAAACTTGTGTCATCCCTATACCCGACCTCAAAACTCCAAAATACCCAAGGACTCAAATAGATCTAGAATTGTTTATTTCTCATTGAGTCTAGAATACAAATTTACGCGTGTAGGTATGTTGCGAGAGTTTCTCACGAGGCCTAACGATCCTTACCGGTTCATACATTTCCAGCTTTTGATTGAAGTGAATTTCATAGCCCCATTTCTCTTTACTATTGTTACAAATACTCGGGGTGGAACATGTTTACATACTACATACCAAATTCAATACCATTGTTCTCATGCTATTTACTATATGCGTTATGTCTTAAACTGCTTGGTGACCATTACATGTGTTCATGCTAGTACATTCATTAACCTGCTACCCAGGCCTAAGGTAGTACCTAACATGATCATTTATAGGGGAATCTGATTCCAGTTAACACGAATCTTGGCGGGGTTTTGTGTGTACGATATTACTATTTTTCCAAAACACAATCAGTGGGATTGTACTTACCAGTTTTCCATTACTTACGGATTGAATTGTACGCTTGAAACCTTGTATGTTTTCACATTCATGCCATAGTTATGCTTTGAACATATTGAATTTCAAATACTTTTACTCAACTTTTGTTTGGTGTCAAAACCTATGTTACTCACCAAGTACTTGTAGTTGACATTTACTCACATGTTTTAGGTGCACCAGTTTGAGAACACTACATGATCACTTAGGACTTCGGACCTAGTTTTAATTAAATTCAACTTTTGTTATGTTTGAACCCTTGATGTTCCATTTCTACTTGTAACAGATGCTTTTAATATGAATAATAAATATTGTCATATTCAATAGATGATCATGTGCTTATGAACAATCGCGTCAGCCCCTGCGTATAATATGTCGCCGGCCGGGGTGTGACAGATTGGTATCAGAGCCATGGTTATAGGGAATTAGGTTACAAGACACACATGACCTAGACTATAACCTAGGAGTCCCAAACATGAGTTTAACTCATGTCTTTTACTAGGAACTCCACTCTATACTCATTATACACATACTTACATCCACTTACCTATCTACATCTACCTATTTCTATTTACATAGTGTGCAAATACATGAACTGCAGCATTCAAGAGACTACATGAAACTATTTGAAACTACATGGATTACTTGAAACATATTCTTAGTCTATAGTCTATAACCATACCCTTGTGTAATTATCCTACATATTATCTAGTGTATTACATTGCATGATACAATACGAATTATCTTATGTGCTATGTTATTTGATAACCTACATGTTTACAAAAGCTACTACTCATGTGATACCTTATTTGCTACACTATTTGAATTGTCTGCACAATACCTATTTGATATCACTAAATGCTATCCTAAGTTTTGCCATACACTTGTTCATATCAAAGACTTTATACACTTTCATCTTTACACATCATCACTAATCACTTATGGAAAGATTCAAACTCCTAGACCCAATGCCTATTAGAATTTTAAAATCCCGTCAAAGTTTTGAGTTCTGAAAATTAGTAAAGAACACGTGCAATCCGGAAGGGTGAATGCCTGTACTTTGGGCCTTCTGTCTAGGAAAGCGTTTAATATAAATCCAAATCAACCAAAGGATCCATATGCTTTCCTGGGAATTCCCAAAGTGAGTGTTCACCTATAGGCTAAAGCATGTCTTCTTGAAAGTATGCGAACTTGAATCACTTTGATTTGTCACAGCATCCATTTGTTTATGTGCCAGGTGAATCCAAATCTAAACATCATTCGTTGTTTACTATAATTTGGTACATATACCTAAACCTCCCTATTTGATTCTTACACCTAAACTTATTTAAGTTCCTATACCTTCCATCCTTATGCCTTGAAAATCTTATCATCCTTATCATCTCTTGTGAGAGATTTACACCCTTAGACCCCACCATCCAAGGAAAGGAAGCTGCTTGAATAGATGAAACACACCCTTGAGCCATAAGACACAATCCCTAACGATTCTCACCATAACCATGAGTTCAAATAATAATGTTAATGGTACATGATGGCTGGAAGAGTGAATGTAAGCCTATGGAAGATTCTGACTAAGGAAAAACTGAGTACTTCAGTGTGTCCTGCATGACCCACCTCTCTTTCATGGGAATCTTTTTCATGGGTACACTACTTATAAGTCAAGCGTTACTCCTGATATATTATTATAAGAACTCAGTGTTATGATTAGTCTTACGACCATTTCATGCTAGACATGGTCCCTTACCCTCCTCATTCCCCTGAGATTCACCTGAAGCAGAGTCAAAACAAGAGGAAGACTTTGGGTTCCCGTCACCAAACAACCAGTCACCGGCACGACTAGCTGCCAAATCCATGTTTGACCGCAAAGCAGATTGGCTTAGGAGCAGGCTTGAGACTCCGAGCAGCTAAATCACCTCCACCAAGAGACCCTTATCTAGCACCTAACCTATACCATCCAGAACCAAGAGCAAGACGAGTTATGGGACTTACTAGTGCAATAGGAGCTCCAGCTGATACCGCTCACTTGTATGTAAGGACCGCATAGTTTTTGAAGCAAGGAATGGAGACCAGGGAACACTTGATGCACATACGGTAATAACTAGGGCTGAAGCCCGATTTGCAATACGAATAACCATAACGATGTTCGTCTTGGTGCTCATCTGTTTCCTGGTGGAAAACTATCTGAGATGTTAGCCGGATATTCTATTTCGCATCTTCTTAAAACTTAAATTGAAACCCATATCATGTACCCAAATATAAATACTATTATTTTGACTCTCCTTAATGACTGACATCTAAACATTCTTTGTAAACTAATTATCTTGTTATTTTCTGATTTGACTAATGTAGTTATTTTGTTCAAACAAAACCTTTACCAAACCCTTGATTTATAAATTTTATCTAGTTTATAAATTATTTACAAACCCCTTTACCTTGTGAAGGAACTTAATACAACTTGTTTTATAAAAACATTTATCTCATTATTTTAGTTAATAATTTTTTATGACTCGATTAATTATTTTATTACAACCTATTAATTCGTTACTTTTAAATACCTGGCCTGATTATGAAATAATTTGGCCATTATCTTATTTTGAAACATTCTCTTTACGATGACTAAATAAATAAAAAAGGTTTATTTACCCAATTACCTAGTTATTCGACCTATTACTTTCACTTATTAATTTTCAAACAAGGATAAGTTTCAATTTCTTGTCAGTTACAAACAAAAAGCTCAAATCAGTTATTCGTGTGTGTATTATTCTAAATACCTGTAAAATTTTCTCATCACCTTGCACCTTCGAAAATGTATGAACTTACTGGCCACTTCTAAAAGATGAATCATCTCGCACAAGCATTAACCATCCATCAACAAAATTGAAAACTTGAAACCCAACTACCTACATTATACAACACGTTTGTCCGCAGCACTCGATCACCGACAAGATTCGATAGTTTACGTTACTCATGAGGTTCAATTATTTACATATGAACGTCCCTAATATACCTGAGACTAAATTGTTTACATTATACATACAACTTGATTGTTCACGTCACACATGAAACTTTGTGGTATACAATATCCATGATTACTTACATTATACATGAAACTTGATTACTTACATTATAGATGAAACTTGATTACTTGCAATATGCATGATACCATATTGTTCCCACGACATGATACTTGGTTATTTACAGCATGTATAATACTAGATTATTTACACTATACATGAAACTTGAGTACCTACATTACATACGAAACTAGACTGCTTACATTGTTCACAATTGATTGTCCACTATATACGTGAGGTATGATCATTCACTTTATCCATGAAAATTGATAACTATAAACTTTTTGTTACTCGGGGTTTGACATATTCTTATTCAGACACGAGAGAGCTATCAACTTTATGGGTAATCTGGAGGGATATGCTACCTACTCAGGACACGGGGTTGTGCCACATTGTTAGTCTTTATTTCCTGACTGACTTTACCATCTAGAGACACAGTCACTTATTAACAACTTAAACATGAAAACAATAATTATGAACTAAATGTTTTTGGTGTCCCCCCCTTGACCCACACATAATCGTATGATCTATACGGATCATACGATGATTTGAGTAATTGCGGGTGCACATGTAATTATAAAAGTCAGCGCATAGAAAGCACAGTAAATTCTGTCGGGTGTGATGACATAAAACCTATAGTGATATACAGAAACGAAACCAATGTGATATGATGAGGACATGGTGGATACGCCACTAGCACATACTATATATAAGTGTTCCTGTCATATTGTCGGAGGTAGCGTTGTTCATTGTCACGTAGAATTTCCTATTATTTTGATCCTTACCAAATGTTTGAGCAACCTTTACCCAGTGATACCTTTGAAACATATTAGGCTACATCCTAAACAAGTTTTGATCATCAAATTCTCATCACTCTCATTACAAGTGTTGCATCTCATCCGCGGAGTCCAAAATTATCCTAGGGCAATTTTCTCGTTAATTCTCTTCAAACTAAATCCACTACCACGTCCATGCCTAACACAATGACCTGACCAGATCTTGAGTGACAACCAGAACCTTATCATCAATTATACTCTTCAAACTGACAATCAAAGCTCGTTGAGAATCCAAACCCACATCTCTTTTCTGATTCAGTAGCCTCCACTAGTTGAATTTCGGGACAAAATTCTCTCAACATGGGGATACTGTAACATCCATAATTTTTTCGGCCATTTTTTTTATATAATATTATTTACTAATTATTATAATAGTACAATGAAAACATTTTAAATTTTGTTCTAGTTTAATGCATTGTGAATTCCTAACCATGATTCAACTATTTTTCCATCCATACAATTTCATATTTTAAATTTACAATAAATACACATGTATATAATTTATATGTGTATTTTTGTTGATCAATTAATTCGAGATATAACTTATGGACTTTAGAACATGTAAACCTCACTCTTATATATATATATATATATATATATATATATAATCATGTATAAACATATTTATATACTTAAAACAAACCCTAGTAAAATAATTGTTTGGTTTTAAACAAAGATATATATACATATTTGACATACCTAAATAAACCATCATAGAGCTATCTTGATTAAACTTATAGGTGTTTAGTTTTATAAATTTTATAAAATCAATTTAGTTTTATGCCTACAAATGATTTTTAAATTAATTAAAGCCTTCTAGTCAATTAAATAGTATGAAACCCCACTTATTTCATGTGAACCCTTCTTAATGCCCTTGAACCCTTTAATCACCTTGGACCTTCCATTTAAACCCACATGATAATTAACCACCCCCCCCCCCCCCCCCCCTTCCCCGTATGTTGACTCAGAAAAGTCAACGGAGGCAAATTCAATCAAACCCAATTTCATGGGTGTAAAGACTTTCTGATTGTACGTGGTTGTTATTCGACCAAAGCTTAGTGCTATCGAAGCACCAATTCAATCCGAATCAAGCCATTTAACCCCACCATCGATGTTGACTATCCCAGAGTCAAACTTAGCCGATTCAAGTCCCAATTCGTGGATTTAATTGTATTTAATGGTCCCAAATTTGTGCATAAGCGTTACACGAACAATTTAAAACTCAAATGATGATCCAATTTATTAGAAATCAAATGAATTAACTCAAAAGTCGTCCCGTAACCGTTCCAAGCTTCTTCGAGTTCAAATCACGCGTTACAGGTGAAATTGGTCTATGATAACACCTCATAAACTTGCGCGACCTCTCTTTGATACTCTCTGATCACTCGAATCCTCCCCAAAACACCTCTGTTTCACGATTTACCTCCGAAGAACCTGAACCTTAACCATTGGTCGTTCTCTTCCATTTCACAACCATTTCAGGTAAATGTTATACCTACGGAATCGCTTTCATTCAGGGGACGAAATCCTTATGCTTTCGTTCTCAATTGTGGGCTGATCGAACTGCATTGGGGGCTAGGGTTTGCGGGCTGGGTAAATTGGGGAAGAAAGGGTATGACGGTTTAAATGTTATACAAACATAGCTTTCAGCCCAGATCAGGTGGTTTGTGCGTTTCAGTTCCACATGAAAAGCCCGGGTTCGACCCCGGTTCGAATCAACTTTTTTTTAACCCATTTCCAGCCTCTTTTTATTATTTTCATTATATAAATCAATGTCCCAAATTTTTATAAAACTTATAAAGTATTCAATAATTTTTATAAAAACAGGAAAATTAAAATGATGCTTTATCTACTTTTATTTGTTATGAATCCTAAGTAAACAAGATAAAAGGTTCATTTAAATAAACCTAAATACGATATTTTTATTTATAAAATAGCCATATTAATAAATCAAACTTTGAATATTTATTTAATCATTATTATGAATACCTAAATAATTATTTTGACAAGGATAATTTTTTTGGAAAATCTTAAACTTATCAAATGATTATTTTGACAAAAAATAATTATTTAAAACGTTTTTAGATAATTATTATACAAATTCCATTGATTTCGATTTGAAACTTATAATTATTTAAAACTATCTCTTTTATTAAAGTAAAAGAAATAGTTTAAATAATTGTGTTTATTTACGTAGAACGATTATTAAATAGTTTAATTAATTATTCTATTTACATAAAATAAACTATTTACGGATTATTTTTAGAGTAATTATATGAATAAATTCCAATGTATTATTGCTTAAACCTTTTCATTTCATAATTTATTCATCGATTATTCTTAGAATTATTATATATATAAATTATTATTTAAACCTCTATCAATTTCATAATTTGTTCAAGCATATTATCATCATACAATTTATTTGAGAATCTAATTAATTTTAATTAATATTACCTTATAACTATTTTACATAAACATATATCATTCCTACAAACTTGTACCAACTTTATACCCGACCCCAAAACTCCAAAATCCCCAGGGACTCAAATAGATCTAGAATTGCTTATTTCTTATTGTGTCTAGAATACAAATTTACACGTGTAGGTTTGTTGTGAGAGTTCTTCACGAGGCCTAACGATCTTTACCGGTTCATACATTTCCAGCTTTTGATTCAAGTGAGTTTCATAGCCCCCTTTCTCTTTACTATTGTTTACAAATACTCGGGGTGGAACATGTTTACATACTACATATCAAATTCAATACCATTGTTCTCATGCTAATTACTATGTGCTTTATGTCTTAAACTGTTTGGTGACCATTACATGTGTTCATGCCAGTACATTCATTAATCTTGGCGGGTTTTGTGTGTACCATATTACTATTTTTCCAATACCCAATCAGTGGGATTGTATTTACCAGTTTTCCATTACTTACGGATTGAATTATACGCTTGGAACCTTGTATGTTTTCACATTCATGCCATAGTTATGCTTTGAACATATTGAATTTCAAATATTTTTACTCAACTTTTGTTTGGTTTCAAAACCTATGTTACTCACCAACTACTTGTAGACATTTACTCAAATGTTTCAGGTGCATCGGTTTGAGGACACTACATGATCACTTAGGACTTCGGACCTAGTTTTAATTAAATTCAACTTTTGTTATGTTTGAACCCTTGGTGTTCCATTTCTACTTGTGACGGATGCTTTTAATTTGAATAATAAATATTATCATATTCAATAGATGATCATGTGCTTATGAACAACCGCGTCAGCCCCGGCGTATAATCCGCCGCCGGCCAGGTTGTGACAATAAACCCCCTGACACAGCCGGGATGTGTTGCCCCCGCCCCGTTCCCTGGTCAGAGATGACAGTAGGATAGTGGCCAGATTGGTCAGCTGCCTCTCCACCAAACAGTAGAGGATGAGAAGATCCTGCAGGGTGACCTTCTCAATCCCCATAAAACGCCCCATGACGATGCAGGTGATGATGCGATGAAGGAACTGGATTACCGGGTCGTGGATGTGTGATGCAAGTATACTCGGGCAAAATACCGCGTCGACCATGGTGATCCACCAGCTGTGCAGCCGGTCGGCTGTCACGCGGGGTGTCTCAGCATATGTAAATAAGCCTCTGATGCTATCGGTGAAAACGGGCCGGGATGTCTCCTCCTCAGCATACAATCCCATGCGGACGGTGAACCGCGTGATGCTCATGCTATGTTGGCGACTCCCCAGTGAAAACTGAACGACGTGGTCATTATCGAAACAACCACTAACGGGGTGGAATGTGGAGAAGAACCCCAGCGTCAGCTCCTCATACTGCTGGCCCTCTGCATCGAGCAAACGCCTCCATCTCTGCGTCACTATCTCCTCTAACCTCTGGCGGACCCCAAGTGTCCCCATCATATCCAGTCAATGGTGCGTGGCTGGTGATGCTGGAGCTGAATAATCCATTGTAAGCGATCGTGATTGTCTAAACCAGGCACAAACATGAGCAATGTGTGTCTAGCCCTCTGTGCTGGTCGTGCAGCGGCTCCCTACGCGGCCGACGCTCCCTGCTCGGCCTGCTCGCCCTCTGCGACTCCCTGTGGTCGTCGTGGTGGTGGTGGCAGAGGAGGAGGCAGCGGTGGTGGTGCTGCGTCACTATCTCCTCTAACCTCTGACGAACTCGACGCCATAATACTGCAAAATAACGTTAGTACAAACTTTACAACAAGCGCGGTCGGGCGTGTAACCTGGCCTGATGTGGTATACAAGAGGCAACAATATGTACAAGAAAATAATTACATGAAATATTTACAACGTTGAATTTACAAAAATAAAATACAATTATAATTGTATGTACACTAAAAAAGAAATTTAAATTATTTACAAAAGTGATTTAGGAGTGGTTTATTTACAAAAAATTAAGTGTATTAGAAATAAAATATACTAATTTATACACAAAAATTTATTTACACGAATTTAAAACCACAATTTATTTATAACAACAAATACAAATTATTTACTATACAAAAAAATACAAAGTAAAGTTTATTATAACCATTTAAACTAAAAATCAAAAATTAAAATCCTGACATAAGGGGTGGCGGACCGCCAAGAGCATGGTAGCGGTCCTCTACCCAATCCAAAGTACAACAACAACAGCTGTCCCTTAGCGGACCGTTTGGAGCCAGGGTGTCTGTCTGAAACCCAAACAAGAACCCTAAATTATGAGATTATTCCCCCCGAATGGAGATTGAGTAGGGGGAAAAGTAGATTAAGCTCAAATGTACTACGAAATCAAATATATCCCTAGAATCTAATTCAAAGATGGACATTACAACACAACCTACAGATTAGACTGGAATTCGAAGTGGAATGCGTACCTGGGTTGTTTAGAAGCGGAATATGGTGATGGAGGTGGTGGTGATCCTTGCCTGACTGAGGTGGTGATGTCCGAGCCTGGCGGAGATGACGGTGGCGTGGTGCGGATGGTGATATTCGGACGGTGGTGATGGTGGTTAGTGGTGGTTATAGGTGGACTCTGACGAACGGAGGTTGCGAGTGGTGGAGTAGGGTGATAGTGGATGATGGTGGCTAGATTGGTGGAGATCACGGTGGTGGGGATGAGAAATGTAGAAGTGGGGTGTTGGTCCGCTAAAACAGGGGCATTTATATATTTTTTCTAACGCACTGCCCGTAGCGGACCGTCAACAGGTATGTGGCGGTACACTACCTTTTACAAATTCAAAACCCGCATTCTGGTGGCGGGCCGCTAGTGGTGTAGGTAGCGGTCCGCTACCCTTTAATTCTCTAGATTCTTTATTATTTTAATTATTTTTCTTTTACCAAAATTTTACAAAAAACAATTATACAAAAACAAAGTTTGCAAAAAAAAAAATACAAATTTTACAAAATTGGTTATAATTACAAGATAATAAAATACATCTTATATCTTCTAACCTGGACTTGACTGAGCTGTGATTCGTTTATCGTGCGAATGCTTGTGTCATCTGTACAAATCGGTTACAAGGTTAAAAAAAACTTACACAAGTATAAATTTAAATAAATACATATGTAGAATACATAATACCATGTACGATATACAGCTCGGGCTGCCTCCCGAGAGGGCTTGGTTTAATGAGTCCTCAGCCTGAATCATCCTCACACTTAGTTCTGTGGTGGGTCGAGGTGCATAACCTCAAATGAGCGTTCCCCAACTGGGCCAGTGATGTAGTGCTTCAACCTATGCCCATTTACCTTGAGAACTTCGCTACATCTTCTCCCTCAATCTCTATCATCCCGTATGGAAAAACCTGAATGAGTATGAATGGACTTGACCATCGGGATCTCATCTTTCCCGGGAATAACCTCAACCGAGAATTAAACAACAAGACTCTATCTCCTACTTCAAACTCCTTACCGCCTTTGATGCGTCGATCATGCAACACCTTGGTCCTCAACTTGTGATCATATGAATGTGTATATGCATGATCCCTCAGTCCTCTAACTCATGCAACTCATACATCCGGTTTTCCCCTGCCTTAGGCTCGTCAAGATTGACGGTGCGAAGGGCCCAATATGAACGATGCTCTAACTCTACCAGCAGATGGAACGTTTTCCCATAAATTAACCTAAAAGGTGTGGAACCGATAGGTGTCCTAAACGCCATACGGAAATCCCAAAGTGCATCATCTAACTTATCTGCCCAATCCTTCCAATTCGACCCAACTGTTTTCTCCAAGATTCGCTTAATCCCACGGTTGCTAACCTCTACCTACCCACTAGTCTGCGGATGATAAGTCGTTGCAAGTCGATGGGTGACCCCATATCGTTGCAAGGTTTTCTCCATTTGCGCATTGCAAAAGTGGGTACCCCTGTCGCTAATCAGTGCCTTTGGCACACCAAATCTAGCAAACAACTTCCTCAAGAACCTCACAACTACTCTCGCATCATTCGTGGGCAAATCTTCGGCCTCCACCCACTTAGAGACGTAATCCACCACGACGAGTATGTACTTGTTCACTTGAGACGACGGGAACGGTCCCATAAAATCAATCCCCCAAACATCAAACGCCACAACAATCTGAATGGGGTTCTGTGGCATCTCATTCTTGGAAGAGATGTTCCCAGTCTTCTGGCATGCGTCACATCTCCTGACAAACTCGTGAGCATCCTTAAATATCGTCTACCAATAGAAGCCTGAATCAAACACTCGATTAGCTGTGTAGCTGGCCCTATTATGACCTCTGGTAGTACCCTTGTGGCACTGTCTCAAAATACTCTCAACCTCACTCCCGGCCACACATTTCCTAATCACCTGATCCTCTCCTACTCTAAACAAATGCGGATCCTCCTAAATGTAGTGCCTGATATCTGCGAAGAAATTCCTCTTCTGCTGGTGAGTCATGCCCTTTATCAAGGTGCCATCAACAAGGTAGTTCGTGTAGTCCGCGAACCAAAGGCAATCATCCTCACTTACACTCACTTTCATCAAACTCTCCATGGGGAAACTGTCATCAACCTGAACTCCTATGTGTTCACTCTCAGCACCCTCTAACCATGACAAGTGATCGATTTCCACGTTCTTTGCCTCCTTCTTATCCTTAATCTCTAAATCAAACACTTGCAGCACCAGGATCCAATGAATGAGGCGTGGCTTAGCATCCTGCTTGCTGAAGAGATATCTCACTGCAACATGGTCTGTGTATACGATGGTTTTAGACAGCACAAGATAGGACCTGAATTTGTCAAAAGAAAACATCATGGCTAACAACTCCTTCTCCTTGGTAGTGTAATGCTCCTGAGCATCATTCAAGGTCCAGCTGGCATAGTAAATGGGATGGAAGTGTTTGTCATTTCGCTGCCCTAAAACCGCCCTATGGCGAAATCGCTGGCATCACACATCAACTCAAATGGCTGTGACTAATCCGGGGCTACCATGATAGGGGCATCAACTAACTTGCCCTTCAACAACTCAAACGCCTTCAAACACTCATTGGAAAAATGAAGGGGCATCCTTCTCCAACAACTGAGTCATCGGCCTCACTATCTTAGAAAAGTCACAAATGAATCACCGGTAAAACCCGGCGTGGCCAAGAAAACTCCTAATGGATTTAACGCATGTCGGTGGTGGAAGTTTGGAGATCGTCTCCACCTTAGCTCTATCTACCTCTATGCCTGGATGCGAGATCCTATGCCCTAGCACTATGCCTTCTCTCACTATGAAGTGGCACTTCTCCTAATTCAGCATCAGATTCGTCTCCTCACATCATGCCAACATCCTCTCGAAGTTCTTCAAGCAGTGATCGAAGGAACTCCCAAAAACTGAAAAAATCGTCCATAAAGACCTCCATGAAATCTTCGACCATATCGAGAAAGATGGAAATCATACAATACTGAAAGGTGGCTGGAGCATTGCATAACCCAAAGGGCATGCGACAGTAAGCAAACGTACCATAGGGGCACGTGAAAGTCGTCTTCTCCCGGTCCTCGGGTGCGATAGGAACCTGGAAATAACCGAAAAAACCATCAAGAAAGCAATAGAACTGCTGTCCCGCCAAACGCTCCAGCATCTGAACAATGAATGGTAGTGGAAAGTTGTCTTTCCTATTCGCGTCATTCAACTTCCTATAATCTATGCACACTCTCCACCCTGTAATCGTCCTCGTCGGTATCAACTTATTCTTCTCGTTCACCATAACCATCATTCCCCCTTTCTTGGGGACAACCTGTACCGGACTAACCCACGCGGAATCAGAAATGGGATAAATGAACCCCGCATCTAACAACTTCAACACCTCTTTCTTCATGAGCTTCTGCATATTAGGGTTTAGTCTCCACTGCCCTAGCACAACTGGCTTAAAATCATCTTCCATCAGAATCTTATGCATGCAAAAAGAAGGGTTTATACCCTTGATATCCATCAGCTTCCACGCAATCGCATGCTTATGCGTCTTCAACACGCTAGTCAATCTCTCCTTCTCATCTCTCGTCAAATCAACAACAATGATCACGGGAAGCTTCCTCTCATCATCTAGGAAAGCATACTCTAAATGAAATGGTATCTCCTTAAGCTCTAAGGAGGGAGGTAGGCTCTCAACAAACGACCTCTCAACATGCTCACGCCTCTCTATCTCCTCAAACTTAGTGGAATCCTGGGTAGCCTCACTCTCTAGAGGACTCTGGCTCTCATCAATAGCTGCAATAGTCATCTTAATCTTGTCGTTCTCTCTAGCCAGGATTTGCGTATCAGACGCATCTCTCCCACAAATATTACTCAAGAATTCTCCTATACGTGACATGATCGACTCTATGAAGTAAAGTGTGTCGTCATGGCTGCTCAGGTGCTTCATGGACTTATTCACGTCGAAAGTCACATTCTCATCATTCACACCAAGGGTTAGCTTACCGCTAAAAACATCAATCATCGCGTGAGCGTAGCTAGGTATGGACGGCCTAAAATAAGAGGAACGTGCTCATCCTCGTCCATATCCAATATGAAAAAGTCCACAGGGAAGATGAACTTGTCGACCCTAACCAACATGTTCTCAACGAAACCGCGCGTATACTTAACTGAACGATCTACGAGCTGAAGACTCATCTGCGTTGGTTGCTGTTCTCCTAGGCCTAGCTTCTTAAACACTGAGTAGGGCATTAACTTGATTCTAGCACCTAGGTCGGCAAGAGCGTTGCCGACAGATAACCCACCTATGACACAAGGGACAATGAAACTCCCAGGGTCCTTCATCTTCTGAGGAAGGCTGGGTTCTATAACTGATGAACACCGTTCATTCATCACCATGGTAGAAAGTGCCTCAAGTTTAGTTTTGTTCGTCAACATGTCCTTGAGGTACCTGGCATACTTGGGCATACTAGACAGTGCCTCAACAAATGGGATATTAATGTGTAACTGTCGTAACATGCTGAGGAACTTCTGGTAGTGACCGTCCCCCTTCTCCTTTCGAAGCCTACCAGGGTATGGAAGTGGAGGCTTATACTCTCTCACAGGCGTCTCAGTCGCCTTCTTAGTAGAGTCCTGTGGCTATGCTGTACTTGCTGGGCTTTGTCCCCTTGCACCTTGCCAAGATCTATCTCCATCTCTATTTCCTCATTGACCGGCTCATCAACAACTACTGTCGGCTTCACAGTCTCGGCACTTCGGCCGCTCCTAGTAGTCACTACCTTCGCAAACTACCGCGAGTGATCGGGGTTCGTATCTGTGCTGCTAGGCAGACTACCCTCCTTCCTACTCTTTAACATCTCAGCTATCTCACCCACATGCCTCTCTAAATTCTGCAATGCTACTCCCTAGCTCTGAATCATCGTCTCATGCTCCTTAAATTTCAACGCATTCTCCTTATATCTCTTCCCTGACTTGAATTCTAGAAAAAACTTCGGTTCTGTCCACCTCTCCAACTGGAACCAGAGTTGTTTCTCCATCCAGAATTACCGTATGAGTTGTTACGGTTTTGGTTTCCTAAGTACTCTACCTACTCTTGGGTCGCCTGATAATTAGCAGTGTTGTGGCCTCCTTTGCAGATCTCATAGCTCCTATCCGACTTCACCTGCAAATCTTTCACTACTCTAGCCAATGCATCCATCTATGCTTCCAAGGATGTAGTCGAATCAACATACAGAAGCCCTCTATATGAACTCTCGGTCTGCGGGCTCTGGTAAAAAGTCATAGCAATATCCTCAAACAAATCAAAGCACTCCTTAGGGGACTTACATGTCATCATGTTCCCCCCCCCACAACTGCATATAGCTGACCTATACTAGCAATGGAACAGCCTTTATAGAACTTCTCGACCAAACACCAATCCTCAATATCATGACGCGGGCAATCATTACACAACCCTTTGAATCTTTCCCACGCGTCATGAAAACTCTCCCCCTGCATCTGCTTAAAAACATGGATCAAACTCATGTGGTGAGCAGCCTTAGAAGGGAGGTAGTATTTAGCAACAAACTCGTCCCTCAAAGCAGCCCAGGTGGTGATGGAACCATTAGGTAGGGACTCAAGCCAGGTGGAGGCTTTATCAGCCAAAGTGAATGGGAATAGACGCAACAGCTTTGCATCTACAGAAACGCCATTAAGGCGGAAAGTGTCACAGACCCTACGAAATCCAGTGAGATGGGAGTGTGGGTTCTCGTGAGAGTTCCCATGGAATTGAACGTTAGTGGCAATGGTGTTCATGACGTGGGATGGAAACTACCAAGAGTTAGCCTCTACAGCAGGCTGGGTGATACTAGAGCGTACGCCACCGTCATCAGACTTGGCGTAACCAGAAACAGTCCTTCGTGCTGGTCGGTCGCCCATCTCTTCAGCAAATGCTTCAACGGTCTCTTCAACTGGTTTCTTTCAGAACAGTCGCTCGGGCTCAAGTAGAGCAACAAACTTAGCAGATCCTGTGGAACGAGTCCGGCGGGAATGTTTCATACACTATAGAAAATAAAATAAATACAAAAACAAAGATAATACGCTAACTATTCCTAAAGGCAACTAAAACAAAGTGAAGATATAAAATAAGATAAGAACATAAATAAAAGCACACTAAACAGATAAGTAACACAAATAATGAACAAAAAGTGGTCAGACCCCCAACTCGGGTCATTTTCGAAGTCGCCAAAAAGTGTCACTGGCAACGGTGCCAGAAACTTGATGTTGTGTGAATATATATATAAATAATAGTTACTTTACCAAGTTTTAATTAAGAAATGAACTTACGACTAATTCACAAGCTACGGCAAGTGTACCGGTCGCGTTTTACAAAGAAAGTAGGTCCGAGTTATCAAACCGTGGACACAAAAGGCAGCGGCCCTCGATACTAAACCTTTATCGACTCCTAGCCGATGGAAAACAAGTGATGATTTTATTTTTTTATTATATTTAGAACATGCAAATAATTCAACGAAAACTAAAGAAACAAACTGACTTAGACACGAACAAGACACCAGAAAGAAATAGGTAAATGAGAAACTAAAAAGAACACATGAACTAAGATACGAGCAAAAACCAAATATCAGACAAATACTACCTATACCAGGAATCCTATTGACTAATTCGACTGCTTTCGGATAAACTGACTGTATGACACTGTTTTTAAAGATAGATGACTCGGGAATCACTAAGACATGTACGATCTCCTCTCAGACTCACCTACATACCTCAACTGTCCTAAGGGCCGGATTAAGGTCACCGGCAAGGAATTGGATCTCCTATCAAACTCACCAAAACCTAGAACACCACGTACTCGACAACAGTTTCACCTCTCAGTCTCAACCGCTCTATACTCTAAGGCTATCCTAGATAGACCTAAGAGCAACGAGTAAACTCCAAAATATTGTTTATGACATGGAATTACAAATGATAAAGACAACAATGGACAATTCACTCTCATGCAAATGCTACCCAGAACTCAAAAGCAAGAGACAACCCGACAACCTATCTCCTCTCGGACTCAAGATTGGTAAACCACAGATTTTTATAACCAAACAAACCTGCTACAATGACTGGCCTAATCGTTTTGATCACAGACACAAAGTATATGACCCGAAAACCCGAAATCCTACCCGAAACACAGAAAGTATTCAAATAACATCTCAAGTGCAATAAGATTATGCAAGATCAGTAATAAATCAGCGCTCAAACACATCCATAAACAATAAATCAGTAGTCTTTACAAAAGCATTCGTCAAACAATCGAATAAAACCCGAAAACAATCAAATAACATCAAAATTCATCCATGATATAAGTAGAAATCGACTTAGCTACTCATACTACTGTAAAATAACTCCAAACAGACGCTCAACATATTTTAAACTCAGAAAAACTGGAAAAAGATAAAACCGAATGATGGAAACGAAGTTAACAAACCGAAACGCGATCCCCACGAGCAAACTAGGTGTTCCCAATGCTCCAAATTCGTCCTCCAAGTCTCTTTGCTCAATTCTAACCGTAAATAATCGATAGCCCCCAATGAAACTCATCCAAACTCTTTATAACAGCTGATTAAGGTTTTTTTACGCGACGAGTCGGTAGAGGACCGCTACTAGGTGCCTTAGCGGTCCGCTAAGGGCTTATGTAAGCTGGAATGACACGTGAGTCGCTGCCGTAATGATTATGTTCTTTAAGGTCATGGCGGACCGCTACATGATTCCTTAGCGGTCAGCTACGGGCTAGTTTTCCATAATGTTTCTTTTGTTTTCTTCTGCTTCTTCCGGGTACGAACTTTTCTTTCATAATCACTTTAAATTTTCGTACAAACCTGCAAATTCAATTAATAACCAAATAAATACCAAAATCTCATGAATTTGACAATAAAACCAACCCGAATAACGTAAAATACGCCTATTAAATATATGTGTTTTGCAAGACATCAATAGCCATCAAATTGCAAACCACACATTTCATTGAATTTTCTAATATTAAATTGCAAAACCTTTTCTTCATCTCTAATACCTAGAGGTGCACAAAAAAACCGGTTTGGAAATCCAAACCGGTTCGGAACCGGAAACCGAACCGTCCAAGAACCGGTTTTTTGTGAACCGGTTTCAAATCGGTAGGAACCGCCGGTTTACAACCGGTTTAAGACATTTTCGCGACGAACGGTTTAAGACCGGTTTTTTGTGAACCGGTTTGACGAACCGGTTTGGTAAACCGGTTTAACGGTCACAAAATCGAACTAGCCGTTGAAAAACGGCTATATAGCCGTTAGAACCAATTTTTGACCGTTTTTTCACCCATTTTAACCCCCAAACACATTATAAATAGGTAGTGGGTGTTTTGGTTAAATCACACTTCTCAAACACGCTCTCTACACTCTCGTTTGTAAAAAAACATTCGAAAACGCTCTAAAACGCTCAAAAAACGCTATGGCAGGTTCTTCAAGTTTTGGTGTTTCCTCTTCCGAAGTTAGCGTTGTGAAAATCTTACCAACAACGAGGAACCCCGCAATTTGGTCAAACTACGATCTATGTGAGATGTCTAACAGGTTGGAACGTGCTCGTTGCAAAAATTGTGGTGGGTTTTTTAAAAAGGAATCAAACTCAACTCTAAAAACTCATATGGAAAAATCTTGCCCGAGTTTGAAGAAAATTCCGGGTGAGGGTCAAGCATCTATGACAAGCGAGGGTGGAATTTGGAACTTCGATCCAAATATTGTTCGAGATAGAATGGCGAAATTAGTTATTCAAAGAGATTTGCCGTTCAATCACTTCGACAACCCGCTCACGACGAGGATGATTCAAGAAGCCCTTCAACCACGTTATCATCAAGTAAGTCGTAGTACTCTTAGACGTGATTGTCTAAAAATGTGGAAAAAACAAAAAAAGAATTAATTTTAGGTTTTGAAAAATTGGAAACCGGTGTGAACTTAACCACCGACGTTTGGTCGGCTCCACATGGTATTCCCGACTCATATATTTGCGTTACCGCTCATTGGGTTGATCCCAATACGTGGCAAATGATGAAACGTACAATCGCGTTTGAGATGTTTGAATATCCGCACACGGGTCAAAATTTATTTCACATTTTAGATGGTGTGATAACCGATTTTAAATTACAAAATAAATTATTTTCAATATCTTTTGATAATGCCTTAAATAATACAAATGCGGTTCAAAAATTAATATTAAAATATAATCCGATTTGCAACGGCGCTTTTTTCCATAGTCGATGTATTGCACACATCATCAACTTAGCCGTGCAAGACGGGCTTGCGGTTGAACCCGTTATTGAATTAAGTAATGCATTTCGAGTCATGCTTAAAGACGTTTTTAGTAGTAGTAAAAAAAGATACCATGAATATATTAGATTATGTAACGATACGGGTTTGATTTGCTTAGGTCCCAATTGGGACCTCCCAACAAGATGGAATTCAACTTATAAAATGTTTCATAGTGCTATACGTCAAAAAGATACTTTAAAATTTTTTCATGATATGCTTTCCTCAAAACCGCGTCGTAAAATTCAAAATTTTCCGTCTACGAGTTTGGACATTCTTGAAAATATAACCGAATTGCTCGAAGTTTTCAAAATCGCCACTACTTTTTTATCCGGGGTTTATTACCCCACAAGTCCCTTGGCTCTTAAACAAATATTTCTAATGTGTAACAAATTAGCCGAACTTGAAAATAAAAATACTCTTTTAACGAGAATGATAAAACCGATGAAAGAAATATTTTAAAGAAATGCCTCCGGTTATAACTTGTGCCGCCGCATTAAACCCTACAATTAATGTTTACGGTGTTGAAACCTTGATTGATAAAATAACTTACGATTTGGATTTGAATGATGAAGATATTCATTTTTCAACCGTAACAAAAACTTATTTTAACAAATGTTTGCAAGATTTGTTTGATATTTATTTACATAAATATGGTACAACACAAACCCCACATGATACGATGGGCGCGGGCGCATCAAGTAGTAGCTCGAGGAATGTGAACTTAAATTTGTATAACGAAATGAGAAATGAATTTACTAAACGGGCTAGAGGATCCACCCCGAGTAGCGAACTCGGAAGGTATACGGGAACAAACTTTTTATCATTTATGAGTCCGGATGTTTTTGAGGACTTTGATATTTTGGCATGGTGGAAAGGAAACGAATCTACTTTTCCGGTCCTTTCCGCCATGGCCCGTGATTTACTAACTGTCCAAGCTTCTACGGTAGCTTCGGAATCCATTTTTTCTCTTAGTGGCAGGGTTTTATCTATTCGAAGAACTAGACTCACTCCCGCGGCAATGGAAATGTGCATTTGCTTGAAAGACCATTTGGATGCGGTAGATAGGAGTTCGCTTGAAGACGAAATTGAAGTTGAAGAATTCATACACGAATATGAGGTCAACCAAGGATTGGCAAGCCCACTTACAAATGAAGAACTCGCTGAAGATGATAGACTACGAGGATCCACTAGTAACTCCGAGAATGACGGCGAAAATTAAACAAAAAAACTTTAAAAAAAAATATTATTCTTTTTGTCGAATTGTAATGTTTAATTTTGTAATGTTTTGTGATTTCCGAACTCCTACAATATGCATAAACGTTGAACTTTATGTTTTTATTTGTTAAATATTTATTATTATTTTTTTAATAAAACCGGTTTAAACCGGTTCACCAACCCGAACCGGTCCAGAACCGAACTGAACCGGTTCAACAGGTTCGAGATTTTATCTTTGATAAACCGGTTTAACCCGAACCGGTTTTAGTCAAAACCGGTTTAACAATTGCGTTGACCAAACCGGTTCGGGCCGGTTTGGAACCGGTTCGGTTCAAAAACCCGGTTTGTGCACGTCTACTAATACCAAAGGATGCGGGTCAACTAGGGTTGACAGAACTTGGCTCGAAGGAGATAAAGACACATTAGTTTCTTTAAAAATTCATCTTGATCAGCTTGAGGTGAATAATGTACCAAATTGTGAAATATATCTTTCGGTGATGCTAGAGGATTAGCCATGTGTACCTTAAAATCTAGTGGTATAGACCCGAACCGGAGTTTTGGGCTTTAAATGTCGGGCTATTACTATTTTCCTGAACAAATTCCAAAGACCCACTATTATTGGCATTAGTAGGTCCAATCTCTTTTGCCCCATTATTTGGTATATTATCATCTAAATTAAATTGGCCATGGACCGGAGAAGATCTCCATGTGAACAAAAGTAGCGTATGACCCAACTAATATCACTCCACCTTCACCTTTAGGTGTTGTTGTTGGTGTAATCCCCAGAAAATTCCAACCTTTATTTTAACTATTTCGGCAAATTGTAAATTCATTATTTTATGATTCGCATTTATGAAAGTATCATATTTATTCATTATAATTCATGAGTGTGCATACGTACTTATATGATTGTTATGAAATAAATATATATACCTTGTTATAATAATCAAATCTAAACTTACAAGCTTTGATTATGAATTGATATCCTATATGTGTTTACTTATAAATATATATGTAACTATCCATTTAAACAATTTATTATGAAAATATAACATTGTTAATTAACATTGCTAGTGTTTTAAATTACTAAACGTAAATAAACAAATAAGTATATAATTACATTTATCAAAAAATTTAAATATGAATTATTGATGAAATGAAGTCATAAAAATAAAATTAATGAGCACTTAAGTTAGAATATGTTATGAAATTAAAAACTATTCTTCATCTTTTGCAATCCTAGTTCATATAACAAATTAAATTTCGTGATTAAGCCCCTGATCCTACCCTATAAATAGAGCCCTTATTTCTCATGTATTATTCGCACCTCAACGATCCTCTAGGGTTCTCTAGCTACTAAAGGTCGTTCTTCTCATCTTTTGGAAGATTCTAGCTTAAATCCTTCCATTCTAAGTATGTTCTTCTTATGTTCTTGCTTGTTCATACTTTTCCTTTCAAAAAATCCCTCATAACTAGCTAGATCTATGATCCGTAACATGTTTATGTTATAATCATAGATCTATCCAAGATCAAAAGCCCTATTTTAATTAAACTTGTTCAAAGCTTTTATTTAAAAAGCTTGGTTTGATATTTATTGTTCCTTTCAATTTCAAAAATTATGTTTTTAGTAAAACTCCTTATTTTTAAATTAAATTATTTAATATTCAATTTCTATCTTTACTAAACTCATATTTCCACTTTAACCCATATATTTTTCAAACACATCCTAAACTTGGTTAAGTATGCAAATAGAGTAAATTTCAAACCAGTATGTAGTTATCTTGCAAACATTAAAGTTCGGGCTAGTAAAAGATGGGGTTCTGATCCGACCAACTCTTTCTTGAAAACTTTTCTGTTGGAGGTACTACTCTGGAATGATAACCATTCTTGGGTACAACAACCACTTTCAACTAATTATGATTATGATTATAAACCTATTTCTTTGCAAATATTTACACAAACTTTTATATAATTTATTTTTATTTTATGAGAATATTTAAAACACAATTCTATACTTTAATTAATAATTAATTATGGTTTAGTTATTAATTAATTAGAACATTATTATTATACTTTAAATTTTGATTTAATTACCAATTTAATAAATCATTATTTTTAACATTTATTTTTCATAAATCAAATGAAAGATTTTATTCATTTATTTATGTAGTAAGTTATTTAATTACTCAACTAATTATTACTCATTTATTTATTTATTCATTTATTAATTTATGCGATTTCAAATAAAAGAAAACTACTTGTTTACTTATTTGTGTATTTATTTACATATAAAAGAAACCTAATTATTTTTTCATACATTTATATAATTATCCTTATTCATTCTTTCACTTATTACAATACAATTATTTATCAAAAATTTACATAAAATATTATTTGCAACTCAAATAATTATTTTATTATTAAAATGAGGTCACTCATATCAATCTCCTCGCATATTAGGATTCCCTATTTTATTTGTACAAATCATTGATACATATATTCCATCAAACATAGGTTAACCTTGTGGTTAGCTAGAATAATTGTGCAACAAACAACATACTTGTGTGACATTCAAGCTACTCACTGCAAGTTGAGTTTACATAGCCCCTTTTACTATTTTTACCTTTGGGGTGAAATATGTTTACAAATGCTTTACTTACACGATTCAATACCTATGTTCTTATGCTTTGATCTTTATTTTTTATGTCTTGAACTAATTTGTGACCATTATATGTCTTCATGTCAGTACATTCATTAACTTGCAGCCCAAGTCTAAGGTAGTACCTAACATGATCATTTATACGAGAATCTGAAACTATAACTTACGAGAAAACCTTGGCAGGTTTTGTTGGGTATCATCTTACATTTTTTTCTTAAAATGGCGATCAGTGGGATTGCGTATCTAGTTTTCTATTACAGGATTGCATTGTACGCTTGAAACCTTGTATGTTTTCACATTTATGCTTTCACATTTATGCTTTAGACACGCTTTGAACATATTGAATTGTAAACTATACTTAACTTTGTTGGTGCCAAAACCTATGTTTCTCACCAACTACTTATAGTTGATATTTACTCACATGTTTTAGGTGTACCTGTTTGAGGACTACATGATCACACATGACATGGACCTAGTTTCAATTTAAATTAATTATGTTTTGTTTGAACACTTTGTTTTCTTATTTCTAAGTGTAATGGTTGCTTTTAATTCGAGTAATAAATATTATCATATTTAATAGATGATAATGTGCTTATGAACAACCACGTCATCCCCGGCGTATAATCCGTCGCCGGCCGGGGTGTGACAGTTGGGCCCATAACATTTAGTTACCACTTGATGCACTTTCTCTAAATCCATGTTACCATCGTTCACCTAGGGCCCACCATATCATGCTCAAACATAAAATATTTTTCGTTAACCTCCACAGATGGATTATAGTCGATAATTGCGGTTGGCATATATCCGCAAATCTTGCATCTTCATTAATCTCATTAATTTGAAGTTTCAAAAGAGTGGAAGATACCATGTTTATCGAAGAAAGATTCGAATCACCATGAACCACCGTAACACCACCATTTCTACCGGTGCAACTTTAAGGAATTCTTCAAATGAATGGTTTGCTTGAATATTACAGAAAACATTGCCTTGTTCATTTTGCTCGTGCTCCAAGCATGCCTTTTCAATAGTCACCATAAGTGTACCCAAGTTTTCATCAGTTATATTTTTTTTCAAACCATCACCCATCACATCAGTCTTCAAAACTTCATCATTTGCGTTCTCTTTGTCGTTACCTTCATCCCAAACTACGTTACTTGAATCGGTTTACGCTTTGTGCATCTCCCTTTTCAACTCCAAATCGCGTACTCGTTGCCTAAGCTGTTTGATCTTCTTTTGTATTTTAAGATCGCGGACTCATTACCGGAATCTTTTGATCTTAGAATTTCGTGGGTCGGCACCAACTCTTCCGCTGCCTCGATCGGCGATTATGCGGGTAGAGCGTCGGTTTTCTCCACGAGCACGTTAGTTGAGACTATCTCTGTCGTTGCCTAGGTCGACGATTCTCCGTGCATGAGAGTAATCCCTATCACGTTGAGCCATTTGACAAACCATAAGATATGATACGAAATGATGCAGTTACAGTAGCAATCAAATGACTCAATAAACAAATGATTATATTCAAATGATTTGAACTGAATGATTCGGTTGGGAAGCTTAAAACTTACAAACTCTTTAATCAAAATAATCCACTAAAAAACTAACTAAACAATAATCCCAGATCCAATTTTATAGTTGAGAATCATAAGTCATATAAACAAGGAAATTAAGGTTTCAGGTTTCATTTTTGTTTTCTTCATTATTTTCTAACAAAATTTCTCAAGGTATAACGAGCTATGAGTTTAGACTTTAGAGGACATGTGAATCTAAGTTGCTAACCCTAGCTACAATAGTTATAAAATGTTAGAGCATTTATGGTAGGTTACCTATCACTATCTCTATAATTACACTAAAATCACTATATTTTCTCTATCATTTTCAATTAAATAATAACTTTTTATACCTTTATCATTATCTTTTCTCTCTCCACCACTCACAACCATTTTAAAAAAATATTAAAAAATTTATACAGGTGAACAATGTTTTCCCTAAATAACATAAAATTTATACTTTTTCTCTCTGCTTCACTCACAACCACTCCCTAAAATATACAAAACTCATTCACATAAATATACAGAACCTGCTGTGAATGCTCTTACATGAGCAATTATTTAAGGATACATATTACAAAAAAACGAATATATTTTCTCTTTAATTCTTATAAAAGTCTCTAAACAAATTTTTTACACAAAAAACCAATAGTTTTTTTCTTACAAAAGTCACTTAACAAATTTATTCACATAAAAAACCAACATACTTTCTGGTTTTTCTTACAAAAATCCCTCGACAACTATTTACTATAGCAAATGAATCGGCAGAAGTAAGACAAAGGAAATCTACCAACAAATTCATTTCATAAAGAAATTATTTGTAATCAAATTAAATCCGTTCTGTAAAAATACCTATAAAATTAGTGAAAAAACATAAACAATATATCAAATCGTTTTGCAATCGAATCGTTTGTTTGCTCTTGTTTCTGTCGGTAGATTTCCTTTGCCTTGCTTTTGGCGATTTTTTTGCTACGGTAAATAGATGTCGGGGGACTTTTGTGAGAAAAACAAGAAAGTATGTTGATTTGTATGTGCAAAATTTTATTGAGTGACTTTTGTAAGAAAAAAAGAGAGTGTTGGTTTTTATGTGTAAAAATTTGTTAAGTGACTTTTATTAGATAAAAAGAGAAAATATGTTGGCTTTTTTAATGATATTTGCCCTATAAAGGTTTTGAAATAAACATTATTTAACCACTTCTAATTGATTTAACTCTGTGTGTTGTGGCAAGCTTTGGATTTGGCATGTTTGGCTTCTGTTAGATAACCCTTTAGCGAGACGTTGATATTCCTTTAAGATATATATCAGGATCAAATTTCAATTTACAATGGACAGCCCAATATATGGCATGTTTGGCTTCTGTTAGATAATCCATCTTTCTGATATCCGGCTAAATATGTACGGTAAGGCCGGTGTTTGGTATACTGTCCAATATCTACACCTTTTTTGGGCTTATAATTTATACCCAATTGTAGTCACAAAATATTTTAACTCCTCCAACTTTATTTTCATTTATTAGATCTTTTGCTTTTAAAAACTAACGAAAAGGTTATGTTTATAAGTTTGAAAACTTATATTCGGGGGTGTTCAAAGTCATATATCTGAAAATTCGGATATCCGAATTTCGGATAGTAGATTTCACTATCCGAATCCGAAATTTCGGATTCAGATTCGGATAGTGAAACTGTAAGGCCCCTTTACCGGGAGACCTCACTTGTTGGATTTACTCATAAACATTGTAATCAATACTGAACTTTTAATTAAAAACATGCAATCATAGTGGAAGCGTACAAATAGTCAAATACATAACAGCAGAAGTCATAATATAAAGGACATTGTCTTAGCACATAATGTAATAAAATGGGATGTTAGTCTTGTGCCAGGTAGCCTTTACGTCTTAGCACGCCCCTTCTTCTTGTTACCTGAAATGTATACTAAAAGTTAGCTAACGATGGCGAGTTCTAGTTTAAAATTAAGCAAAACTTAATGTTATCTTATGATAATATATATATATATATATATATATATATAAATATATGTGTGTGAACTTCTTTGCTTTTCTACTTTCATTATTCATAACGAGTACGTATATAAATACATACATGATTATTTCTTTACTTTACTTCTTTCATATGACAGTCATAATGAGTACGTATATAAATACATACATGCTTATTTCTTGGTGCACAAACACTGGTCATACACATAAGGGTGATCAACCCGTCAATTGACTACGTATGTCACAAAGACAAACGTTCTCGAACTACCGTCGTATCCCATTTATTTAACCGTTCGGCTCTAGAAACCGTCCGTCTGCTTAACCGTCCGGCAAACCTTTGGCCGTCAGTCTTAACCGTCCGTCCGTCGTAGTCCGTCTTCGCCTGTCTGCCCTAAGGCATCCATTTCCCACCCTAACTAAATATACAGCCCTGCATCGATTGAGGGACTGACTCCACCGTAGTGGCCTTAGCTTAACCTACGTTTCTAGACTTTAATTTTGGATGCATATTAGTTTAGTGGTCGTCCGTCTACCGTAGTAGCTGTTAGCATCGTTTCCGTCCATAACGTATACATACATTCATAGCAAGCAATATATACACGGATATAAAGCAAATTTTCATTCTTACACGTTATGTCATACTTTTCTTACTTGGCAAGAAATATATACATGGATATAGAGCAAGTTTTCATTTACATATGTTATGTCATACTTTTATTTCATAATTTATATGCATACTTGTCTTTATTGTTTTCACAATGTATTGTCACGTAACACGTATGACTACTTATAGCATTTATAGCTTCATTCAACTCATGTATACACTTCGGGCCCAAAACATTTAAAATCGTTTGCACGTAACACATAAGGGGCACATAGAACTCACATGTCTACCGTTGCTCAACCCGAAGCTGATGTCTTAACTATTGTTAGTTCGTATACAGATCTGCACATAAGTCAAAGTACGAATTCTATTATTTAATGCAAGAGTCGGCTGGGTCATTAGAGTGTCGGCCGAGAGTGTCGGCATTCCCAATTGAGTGTCGGCTCGGAGAGTCGCCAGCCACACTTGAGTGTCGGTTAGGAGAGTCGCCAGCCACACTTGAGTGTCGCCTGAACTTCAGTTCAGGACATGGTGTTGTACTAGGGTTCCAAGTCTTATCCGAACAGTCGGCCTGGACAGACCCGAAGATTCGACAGTCGGCTCTTGCCGGAACTTGCATTCCGGACTTTTACTCAACAGTCGCTAATCAGGGGTTTAAGAGATGTTCCTCCACGATGTGGTTTTAGATACCCGTTTGTTTTTATCTAAAACCTGACCATATCAATTGTCCATTTCTATTACCAAATCTTAACCAATAGTCCACAATAATCGAGTTTTAAACTTCTAGCTTTGTGATCCATCTTTCTATCTTATATTAATTAACCTTTGCAAAATAATTAATCTCTTTTCGTTATCATTTATTAAATGAAATCATTGATATTTGTCCTTAATACGCTATTCACAACCTAATTAATAATAGTAATTAATGTCTACGAGTTTTAAAAGGGTATACCTTCTCGAGCACGAACCCGTAACATAACCGGGACTCGATCCGAACCGCTCTTCCCAACCATACCCATAACTCGTCTCGGCTTACTGTTTACATTTTCAAGTAACACCATCATCATCATCATAGTATTCATCAACATTATGTGACCATCATTATCATCATCATCATGAAATCATCATCATCGACTACCACTATCCAACATCACTAACCATCACAACATGGAACCTCCTTATCGTTTAACATTGTGGGGATGTTTCCACATCAGCACCACACCACCGTTGACCACTACTGGCAGACCCGTACAACCACCATGAACCGTTTGTAGCTACTAACCACCATCATCACCACCGAGCTGCCACCGGTACTCACCATCCAATCCATACTCACCATCCAATCCGTACCATCATCGACCAAACACCACCTCTTAAACCAACACTAAGTGAAACCATCGCTGCCATAACCTCATCACCACCATCCTACACTGCGCACCGCCATGAAACCCACCGATATGGCTGTTAACAGCCACCATTACTACCATTAGCTTACATCAATTACCCTGAACCACCACCGTGAAACTCACGTGGTTGCCACCATTTGGCTGCCACTACCTTTCTGTCGTGAAGCTTACTACCCACCACTGTCAAGTCCGTACCACCGCCGTTGTGAGCTTCCACTCAGCTTCTCCCCCATTGTCGCTAAGCTTACATGATCACATTTCCGGAGATAATGCGCTAATGTTCTCTCTGTCTAGCTCTCTCTTTCTCCTACAGATAACATTGCCACTGCCTGCCATTATTCGAGACGAACCACCACCACAACCGTGTCGCCGTGTAAGGCCCCTTTCCCGGGTGACCTCACTTGTTAGATTTACTCATTTACATAGTCATCAATACTGAATTTAAATTAAAACATTCAAAAGTAGCGAAAGCAAAACATCATTCAATTACATAACAGCGGAAGTCTTAACATAAAATGAATTGTCTTAACACGTAATTTAAATAAGATGGGATGTCAGTATGGTGTCAGGTAGCCTTTACGTCTTAGCACGACCCTTCTTCTTGCTACCTGAAATGTATACTAAAAGTCAGCTGACGCTGGTGAGTTCTAGTTTAAAGCAATTAGGTATAAACACTGTTTCTTTATAAGTATTAATATACAACTATACAAATACACATTTAACACATCCTCGCCTTCATTTATCATTCGTTTGTGAATACATACAAATATATATATATATACCCATCTTTAGTTTTATTGAACATTCATTAGTCATACACATAAGGGTGATCAACCCATCATTGATTTCGTATGTCACAGAGACAAACGCTATGGTCCACCGTCATGGTCCGCCATACTTACAACCGTTCGGCAACTATTGTCCGTCCGTCCTTTTATTCTTACAACCGTCCAGCTCTTTTCGTCCGTCCGTCATGACTTACAACCGTCCTACCGTCGTAGGCCGTCCTATTCGCCAGTATGCCCTAACGCATCCGTTTCCCATGCGAACCATATATGCAGCCATCCTTTTTTTTCTCTTACAACCATCCGACACGTAATGGGCCGTCCGTCGCTATCGTATAACCGTCATATTTAGTCGACCTTACTAGACTTTTTACCCCGACTGTATAATAGTCGCATGATCGTCCGTCTACAAAGTAGCCATTATCCTCGAAGAATCCGTAACGTTTACATACATTCATAACATGCAATATATAAAATACAAAGCAAGATTTCATTCTTATATGTTATGTCATACTTTCATTCCTTTGCTCATAAACAAACTTGTCATATCTCTTTATTCATAAAACATATATGTCATACTTGTAATCATCACGTATGTTCACACTGGCATTCATAATAATCATTCATTTAGTGTAAACACTTCAGCCCCAAAACATTTAAAATGATTTGCACGTAACATATAAGGGGGCACTTAGAACTCACCTGATGAGAAGTTCTTGAAGTATACTTCGCTGGTTAAAAAGCGTCACTAAGGTCACACACAATCTGTATAATCAAGTCATACAAGATAAGATAATGTACCTAAACTACACTACACGTTTCTATTCTTAGGCCATTTTGGGCTTAGGAGAACTTAGTAAGTTCGCTTCCTTTGAGACTAGGCGAACTTAGGTAAGTTCGCCGGTTAGTTGCTCTGGGCGAACATGAATCAGCGAACTTGATAAGTTCACTCAAAACGGTTCTAAGTTCGCTTGCGCGACCTTCTTCCCTAATCAGAACCCTGGATCTGGTCGGCCGATTTCATTTTGTTCAAACCTTTAACTTTTTACATTCAAAACGTTCCATTTTCATCTATGAGCTTAAATATGTGGTTTGTTTCATATTCTATACGCAAAAAACGTACCTTTTTGTAAACTTCACCCGAAACTTAAAAACTATAAAAAAAACTCAGATCTAGCGATGAAGCTTACCTCTCAGAGTCCGGTTTCCATTGCTTTGTGTTGCTGTAATGATGATAGACGATTCCTGAGCCTTTGAGCCTTCACCCTTCGGTTTCTCTCTCTAAACCCGATCTCTCTCTAGCCTTGCGCAAGAATGAGTGTGGGTGAGGGAGGGGTTTGGTCTAGCTGATTAGAAGGGTTTCCTCCCTTCTCATTTCGGGCCCATGGGCCAAGCCCCTTTTCTTCTTTGTTCTTTTTAATTAATTCTCGTTATGAACTTCGACCTCGTTTATATTATTCGACTTCTATATATTTTGGGATGTTACAAGTCTACCCTCCTTATAGAGGTTTCATCCTTGAAACCTGCTACAAGTTAAACAACTACGGGTAAAGTTCTTTCATCTCGTCCTCTTTCTCCCAAGTTGCTTCTGACCTTTTTCTGTGTTTCCATTGTTTTTTGACTAAAGGAATTGACTTATTGCGAAGTCGTTTTTCAGCTCGGTCAAGAATAGTTATTGGTTCTTCTACATAGTTTAAACTGTTATCCACCTCGATCTCGTCATAGGGTATGTGAGCCATATCGTCGGCTATGCATTTGCGTAAGTGCGACACGTGAAATGTAGGGTGAATCCCACTAAGCTCATCGGGTAGGTCGAGCCTGTAAGCAACTTGACCAACTCTTGTTAAAATTTTGAAAGGTCCGACAAACCTTGGACTTAGCTTGCCACGTTTTCTGAATCGGATGATCCCTTTCCATGGCAATACTTTTAAAAGTACCATGTCCCCTACTTGAAACTCTAAATCCCTTCTTCTCTTATCCACATACGATTTCTGTCTGTCTTTAGTGGCTTTCATGCGAGCTTTGATCTTTTCCAATTTCTCGAAAGTAGCTTTGACCACTTCGAGACTCGCAAAATCTTTCTGTCCAATTTCCCCCTACAAATAGGGGTTCTACATCTCCTTCCATACATCATCTCAAATGGCGGCATACCAACGGTTGAGTGATAGCTGTTGTTATATGAAAACTCTGCCAACGGCAGATGGCTGTCCCAGCTCCCACCAAAGTCAATGATACAAGCCCAGAGCATGTCCTCCAAGGTCTGGATGGTCCTTTCTGATTGTCCATCGGTTTGAGGGTGGTAAGCGGTGCTGATGTTTAATCTAGTGCCCATTGCTTCATTGAATTTCTTCCAAAACCTGGATGTGAATCGAGTATCCATGTCGAACACAATTGACAATGGCATACCATGTCTACTCACAATTTCTTTGATGAATAACTCTGCTAGTTTCTCCGATGAAAAATCCTCATGTATGGGTAAAAAGTGAGCACTTTTTGTCAAGCGGTCGACGATCACCCAAATGGTATCATTGCCTTTAGCGGTTCGCGGTAGCTTGGTAATGAAATCCATCATGATCTCCTCCCACTTCCATTCCGATATTGGTAAGGGTTGTATTTTACCGCATGGTTTCTGGTGCTCGGTCTTAACTAGTGAACAACTCAGGCACATGCTCACATATTCAGTCACATCGTTCTTTTTGCCAGGCCACCAGTATTCTTTCTTCAAGTCTTGGTACATTTTGTTTGTTCCGGGGTGGATAGAGTAGCGAGACTTATGGGCCTCATCCAGGATTTTGGCCCTAAGTTCACCAATCTTAGGTATCCACATCCGGCCAAAACGAGTTCGTACACCATACGTATTGGTCTCAAGATTACCTTGTTGTCCTACTATTCTTTCCCGTTTCACATTCCTTTCTAATAGTGCTTTATTTTGTTCCCTTGCTATTTCATTAATCAAGTCCGGTGTTATAATCAGCTGACATGCTTTGATTCTGATATGTGTCGACTCTTCTTTTCTGCTTAAGGCGTCAGCCACTACATTTTCCTTGCCTGGGTGGTATAATATTTCACAATCATAATCCTTTAGTAGTTCTAACCACCTCCTTTGTCTCATGTTTAACTCCTTTTGCTCGAAGAAGTACTTCAGGCTCTTATGATCGGAGTAAATGGTGCATTTAACTCTGTACAGGTAGTGCCTCCAAATCTTTAATGCGAAAACTACTGCCGCCAACTCTAGGTCATGAGTCGGGTAGTTAACCTCATGGTTCTTTAACGGTCGCGAGGCATAAGCAATTACTTTTCCTCGTTGCATAAGTGCAAAACCCAATCCCTGACCCGAAGCATCATAGTAGACTACCAAGTCTTCATTTCCCTCAGGTAGGGTCAAGACTGGAGCTTGGGTTAATCATATCTTCAGTTCCTCAAACGCATTATTTTGGATTGGACCCCATTCATATTTTACTTCCTTTCGCGTTAGTTTTGTCAGTGGTGAGGCTATCCTTGAGAAATCCTGAATAAATCTTCTATAGTAGCCTGCCAATCCCAGAAAAATTTGTATCTCTGTTGGTGTTTTCAGGACGTTCCATTCTTTTACTGTCTCGATCTTTACGGGATCTACCATAATGCCGTTTGGGTTTATCACATGACCTAGGAATTGGACTTCTTTAAGCCAGAACGCGCATTTAGAGAATTTTGCATACAGCCTCTCCTTCTTCAGAACCTCCAACACTTCTCTTAGGTGATAGTGGTGATCCCCTTCATTCTTTGAATAGATGAGAATGTCTTCTATGAAAAATATTACTGACCGATCCAACATGGGTCGGCACACTCTATTCATTAGATCCATAAACGCTGCAGGTGCGTCGGTTAGTCCGAAGGACATCACGAGGAAATCATAATGCCTATACCGCGTGCGAAACACGGTTTTTGGTACATCTTCCTCTCTTACTCTCAATTGATGGTAACCCGACCTAAGATCGATTTTTGAGAACCAACTCGCGCCTTGTAGTTGATCAAAAAGATCGTCTATTCTAGGCAGTGGGTATTTGTTCTTTACTGTTCGTTTGTTCAACTCACGGTAGTCGTTGCACATGTGCATGCTGCCATCCTTCTTCTTTACAAATAATACCGGAGCACCCCATGGTGAGAATCTCGGTCTGATAAATCCTTTTTCTGTTAATTCTTCCAATTAAGACATTAGTTCTTTCATATCCGACGAGCAAATCGGTAGGGTGCTTTGGAGACGGGCTGAGCTCCTGGAAGTAAGTCAATCTGAAATTCTATTTCCCGATCAGGTGGCAAACCAGGTAGGTCCTCTGGGAACAGTTCTGAGAAATTACGCACCACGGGTACATCGTTGAGTTCTTTCGTTTTCATCCTATCGTCAATAACATACGCCAGATATGCTTCGCATCCGTGCCTCATATAAATTTCGGCCTTAATCATCTAGATGATGTTCGACATAGTGTAATTCCAATCCCCGTAAACCGTAATCAGGCTGCCGTCAGTAGATTTGAGGTGTATCCTCTTACGTTTACATATGATTTTGAGCTTCGTTGGTAGCTAACCAATCCATGCCCAATACTATATCGAATCCTCCTAAAGTCAGAAGGAATAGCCTAGAAGGAAACTTATGGCCCTCAATTTCTATGATGCAATCATCAGTCACTTGGAATACTGCCGAATTTTTACCGACGGCAGTTTGTACGCTAAAGGCCCTTACTATGGTGTTGATAGTGCAATCTAATTTACGACTATAGGCATTTGATATAAAGCTTTTACTAGCACCAGAGTCAAATAAAATAGAAGCGGGTTCATCGTTAACTAGGAACGTACCTGACACGACATCAGGTTTCCTCTTGCTTTCTCCTCAGTTAGGGCGTAGGCCCGAGTCCTGGCCTTTGGCTGTTCCTGTTTCTTTTCTTTTCCCAAACCAGACTGTCCGGTCTTCCGGCAATCCTTTTTCAGGTGCCCATACCTTCCACAATCTTGGCACTTGATATCCCTTACACAATGTCGAGAGTAATGCCCTGCCTTCCTGCACCTACAACACATGGTTGAGCCAACTAGGCATTCACCATGGTGTAGTTTCCCGCATTTTGAGCATGCTTCGTACTCATCAGTCCTTGGTTTCTTTGCCTCAATAGTGACATTTCCTCATCTAGTCCACCTAGACAGGTTTTCCCACTTCATCTTTTGTGTCTCACCTCATTCGCATAATCGTCGTAGACGATTCCACTCAGATTCACTACCGACTCGAATGTCAAGGGTAGATTAGCTTTCACATGGACTCGGACCCTCTTTGGCAGACCCTTGACATAGTACTTGATCAGTTGGTCTTCAGTTTCTACCAGGTGAGGTACTAGTTGAGCCAGTTCATTAAACCTGGAAGTGTACTGGTGATGAGTTTTGTTGCCAGGCTTGAAGTTCAGAAACTCGTTCTCCACACGATCAATCTCGTTTTGTGGACAGAACTTTTGGATTATCAACTTCTTCAGGTCTTCCCAGGTCATCATGCTAAAAGCATTCAGTGACTTAGTCCTCTGAATGTTCCTCCACCAACTCAGTGCCTCGTTGGTGAAAGAGTGAGCCACATACTTAACAGCCTGGTCAGGTCGACACTCGCTTATGTTGATTACGCCGTTCATCCTGTCACTCCATTCCAATGTAGCAACCGAATCCTTGTTCCCGTCAAATTTGGGCGGGTCACCGTCCTTGAAACCTTTGTAAGTACACCCTCGGGTGTTCAGTCCCACCTTCACTTCATCACCATCACTTTCATACACCTTCTCCGTGTGGTTCCCTTCATCCTCCTCTTTGCTTTTCTTCAATGCGTCGGATAACAGATCATGCAATACGTCCTTCAGAGTCAGTACAACCTCACGGGCGATAGCATCCCAAACTTCGGGTTCCAGTTGTAGGGACCCTTGATTGCCCTCCCCATTTTGGGTCACATTAGTTTCGTGCATTCTCTCGGTGGGTTCCACGTGCAAACTTTCTTGCTCCTCACGTCTTTGATTCAATGGTGGTCTACCGACTCGGCCAGTGCGACCGCCTCGGCGTCCGATTCTTCCTCTACCAGCCATGATTTCTAATTTCCTGATTGGTAAAAAAAGGAAATACATCAATTTCATTTATTCAGATCATAGTTTAGAACAATACGAGCAAGGTAAATTCTTAATTACAGTGACCGGTTTGTGATTACTAATTTACATTTCTTTTCGGGTTCAAACTCTTCACATCAGTTGTGACATTGACATCTATGTGTTCTAAGTTAGGGCATCTATTCCTATCTACAGGCATTAACTTTATTACTTACTTACTGTGCTGGCGTTGGCCATGCATACAACCGTCCAGCAACTAGTGTCCGTCCGTCCTTTTATTCTTACAACCGTCCGACACTTTTCATCCGTCCGTCATTACTTACAACTGTCCTACCGTTGTAGGCTGTCCTATTCGCTCGTATGACCTAAGGCATCCGTTTCCCATGTGAACCATATATGCATCCATCCTTTTTTTTCTCTTACAACCGTCTGGCACGTAATGGGCCGTCCGTCGCTATCGTATAACCGTCATATTTAGTCTACGTTACTAGACTTTTTACCCCGGCTGCATAATAGTCGCATGGTCGTCCGTCTACCAAAGTAGCCGTTATCCTCGAAGAGTCTGTAACATTTACATACATTCATAACATGCAATATATAAAATACAAAGCAAGATTTCATTCTTATACGTTATGTCATACTTTCATTCCTTTGCTCATAAACATAATTGTCATATCTCTTTATTCAGAAAACATATATGTCATAATCGTAATCATCACGTATGTTCACACTGGCATTCATAAGAATCATTCATTTAGTGTAAAGACTTCAGCCCCAAAACATTTAAAATGATTTGCACGTAACATATAAGGGGGCACATAGAACTCACCTGATGAGAAGTTCCTGAAGTATACTTAGCTGGTTAAAAAGCATCACTAAGGTCACACACAATCTGTATAATCAAGTCATACAAGATAAGATAATATACCTAAACGACACTACACGTTTCTATTCTTAGGGATAGGCGAACTTAAGTAGGTTCGCCATTTTGGGCTTAGGCGAACTTAGTAAGTTCGCTTCCTTTAAGACTAGGCGAACTTAGGTAAGTTTGCCGGTTAGTTGCTTTGGGCGAACATGAGTCAGCGAACTTGATAAGTTCGCTCAAAATGGTTCCAGGTGCGCGACCTTCTTCCCCAATCAGAACCCTGGATCTGGTCGGCCGATTTCAGTGTGTTCGAACCTTTAACTTTTTACATTCAAAACGTTCCATTTTCATCTATGAGCTTAAATATGTGGTTTGTTTCATATTCTATACGTAAAAACCGTACCTTTTTGTACACTTTACCTGAAACTTAAAAACTATAAAAAAAACTCAGATCTAGCGATGATGCTTACCTCTCAGAGTCCGGTTTCCATTGCTTTGTGTTGCTGTAATGATGAGAGACGATTCCCGAGCCTTTGAGCCTTCACCCTTCTGTTTCTCTCTCTAAACCCGATCTCTCTCTAGCCTTGCGCAAGAATCAGTGTGGGTGAGGGAGGGGTTTGGTCCAGCTGATTAGAAGGGTTTCCTCCCTTCTAATTTCGGGCCCATGGGCCAAGCCCCTTTTCTTCTTTGTTCTTTTTAATTAATTCTCGTTATGAACTTCGACCTCGTTTATATTATTCGACTTCTATATATTTTGGGATGTTACACGCCGGTCATCCTTCTTCCTCACACAAAATCGACCCGAACAGCCGTTATTCAGGGCGGACTTAAGGTATCCGCTACCCCTCAACTTTCTTGACGAAGTGGAAAAAAAAATTTCTTTACGTTTTCTTGTAAAACGTTACCCCTGAGATTATTTCATGCTACCCCTAAAAAATATACTTTTATTGAAAGCTCGACCGCAAATGGCCGATTAAAACTGCTTTTGGCCTTGGGAGTTGTGGACTTGTGGTGGTTAATTGCCTAATGGACTAATGGGTTGTGGCATGTGGGCCTGTTGTGGAGTTGTAGTGATTGGGCCGGCTCAATTGTTGGTGTGTGGTCTTAAGGCCTTTAAGGCTTTAACCCTTTCAATTTTGAACAACCAACATGTTATGGAGTGGAGTTGTGGACTATGGTCGCTGGATTGGAACATCATTAGACAACAAGAAGACCTGCAGCGGCAACTCGACAAGGCTCAAGCAGGCAAGGGATTTCGTGGTTCAACATTCAACAAGTCCGACCTTAGACCTCTCACTCACCTCTGTAATCTTCTAACTCCGAATTCTAGATTTCTAGGGTTTATGAGTGTATCTTGTTTTAGGGTTTATCAGTTTATGTGCAAGTGCAAATGTGCAATTGTTCTTAATTTGTTTGTTTGAGTGTGATTGTATATCTAATTTTTTTAATTGTTCCTAATTCTTGTTCTTGGGTTTATCTCTAATTTTTCAATTGTTCACTTATAATTTTAGGGCTTATTGCAATTGTTTGGAAGATGAAACCACACGCTAAACAAGTACTTATTAGCAATATGTTTAAAAGAAAGGCCCCAAAAATGATGATATTGGTCCAACTCCAAGTCAAAAAAATTGCTAATAATAATGATATGCAAGAGAATGATGATATTGGTACAACTTCAAGTCCAAATATTATTAATAATGATATGCAAGAGAATCATGATATTGGTCCAAGTATTCCTTCGGCTTCAATTCCTTCAATACGAAATAAAATTGATATGAATGCTTTTCCTTCGGATCTATCTGATAGACCACCTATTGTTAGTTATCACCCTAATCAAATAGATGACATAAGAAGGGCATATCTTGTTAAAAAGGCTTATCAATCACGAGGTCATCAATTTGAATGGATAAACTATAAAAAAGAGCGAAGACGGTTTAATGTAAAATGGTTTGATAAATATGATTGGTTAGAGTATAGCCCTAAAGAAGAAAAAACATATTGCCTATATTGTTACTTGTTTAATGAACATGTTGGTAATCAAGGTTGAAGAGATACTTTTGCAAGTGGAGGCTTTTGTAATTGGAGTAAACCGGGTGCCTTAAAAGATCATGTTGGGTCACTAAACAGTTTTCATTATAAGGCAGCGCAAAAATGAGCTATCAACTAGTTTGATAGAAAATATGTCAGGTCTAAATCCTTGTGATTCGTTTTCTAAGTTTGACATATCTAAGGTAGTGGCATTTTCCGAAATGTATCCTAATGATTTTAATAAAGAAGAAAGATGGTGTATCTCGGGTGATCTTACGGTCTTTGTTGAAACTGTAAAGGAAGATGATTCATTTAAAAAATTGGATAGAATATGTGACCTTGCTCGTGTAATGGTGGAAACCGGAAGGCATAATACTTTTCCTTTGGTTTATCGGATATTGAAGCTAGTGTTGGTTTTACCGGTCACAACCGCAACCGTTGAAAGATTTTTTTCTAAAATGAAGCTTATCAAGACAGATTTATGCATTCGAATGGGTGACGAGTATTTGAACAATGCTCTAATTTGTACGGTCAAAAAAGAAACAATTTATGAAGTAAAGAAGAGGATGTAATGACTCGATTTCAAGCTTTCAAAAACCGAATAGTAGACTATTTGGTATGTGTTTAAATTTATTTATTATTGTGTTTTTATTTTTGTTTCGTTTAAATTGTATCAAAGTACGGTAAAAAAAATTTTGAACGTTACCCATGAAAGTTTTGTCTAGATCCGCCACTGTGCCCAGGTGTATCGGTTGGTTAGTTCTTCATTCCTTTACTACCCGAGCACCATAAACGGCTAGAGGAGGTCGGGCAAGGGTTTCGCAAAGGAGCAGGGCCGTCCCCGAGAGATTAAGTATCCGGCTCGACATAAGAAAAATGCCCCCATTTTTTATAAAATTTTTTAGATTTTATAAGTTATTTAAAAAAAAAAATTTGCCCCTAAGTTTTATAAAATTTTTTAGATTTTATAAGTTATTTAAAAAATAATAATTTTTGCCCCAAAATTTTATAAAATTTTTCAAAATTTATAAGTTATTTAAATTTTTTTTTATAATATATATATAATTTTTTTTTAAATTATGTCTCACTCATAAATATGCCCGACGCAACGGCCCAATCTGCACCCCCTTCTGAGCCGGCCCTACAAAGGAGGGTGAGGCACTTGGAGTTGCAGGGGACGATTTGATGAAAATGGGTATATGGTGGTGGCTGGGTTAGGTAATAACATTTACTTTTAGTCAAATTTTTCTCTTTAGCCTCCTTATTTTTAAAGAAATTATATTTAGCTTTTAGTTTGCTTTAGTGGTTAAATTATCGTGTCGTATTTTCATTCGTTGAAAATCAGTAGTTCTAAACGAAGTCTCGTGTTTTAAGTAACAGGGAATTCGGGATGTTACAGAAACGGATATCCGGCTTTTTTTTAACTTAAATATATTTTTAAATTAAAATCAAAATATATAAAATATACTAAATAAACATCATTTTTATGAAATAATAAAAAAAAAACATTAAAAAACCAATTTTTAAGTAATTTACGAAATTACAACGCAAATATGTTTTCATTTTTTTTAATAAGAAGGTCAAACACATAACATTAAAAGTCATATACTTCATACTAGTGGTTTTCCCCGCGCAAAGCGTTGGATATCACCGATTCTCTTTTGTAGAGCGCAACCTAACCCGAACGTGTCTTAAATACTGATTATATTTTAGTATTATTATTATAACTATGTAAATATTTAATAATTATGTACTTAAGCATTTAAATAAGATAATACTTAATTTAAATAGTATTTAGTTATAAAAATACAAATAGTAAATGTAAATTTAAATCTTAATTTTACGTATTATAAATAAAGTAATACTTAATTTAGTGAATTAAATAATTTCATGTCACCACCCAGTCAATAATTTCCTCTCTTCGTACCACTTGTTGAATTAGCCTTCAAATCAAAATATCTCCGTTCCTTTTTACCGGTAGTGAATTTGGGATGGCACTCTTCATATCAAGGTCAAAAAATTTTCTTTCAATTTTAAACCTTCCCCTATATATAGGAGATGGTTCAATTTTTATTATCAAAAATACCCAACCTCGTAAACTAAGAAGATTGTCATATGTCAAGCTGGGATTGTTTCTTACCCTAATAGAGCTTCTTAGTTGAACCATCTCCTATATATATATATAATGTTGACTTTATGAGAAAACTTATATTAATGAGAAAACCAAAAAAACTCCTCAAGTACCCCTACCTTTTTACCGATGCCGTCACTTCCTCTAACTAAATTTCGGGACGAAATTCCCTCAACATGGGGAGACTGTAACATTTCTGATTTTAGTATCCGTATTTTCAATTCAATGTAATGCATTTCAAACTCAATTCTAGTGCACTGTTTTATTCCTTTTCGTACCATCAATTAAATACTATATTTCAATGTTAACCCGCAAAATCTTACATGGTTATAACCTACTAAAACACTACATAAGTATCTATTTATACAAATATGTCAAAGACCAAAGTTACAAGGTCTGATGTTGAAAATTTACAAGAAACCCTAATAGGCACGGTCGCGCCTCGTTCTGGCACGGTCGTGCCGAGTGCTTTGGCACGGTCGCGCGACTTGCTTTGGAACGATCGCGCCTGGTGCCTTAGCACGGTCGCGCCTCGTTTGGACACGGTCGCGCCTAGTACCAGTTGAAACGTAAATATAGTTTTAATCACTCGATCATTGAACTCCGTAACCGTCCTACACTTCATTCTCATTAACGAATGAAATAAACCTTTCAATTACACGAAACATCTCGGATTAACTCCATCAATCTCAAAAATCATTTAGACATTTCAAGAAAACACGAATTCCTTCTTTCGATCCGAATTCTCCCAATCAAGCAGCAGATTCACGCGACTCAATCCTCACTAAAGCTACTGGACTCTCTGGTTTGGTCGGAATTGCAGCAGAGGACGCCGGAGACAAAACCGAAGTCGCCGGAATTCCTGTCTAACGATCACTATCAATTCGCCAACATTCCGGGTAATTAAAACCTTTCCCTCTATCGATTCAGTCCTTAGATCAAAAGCCCCATGTTAATTTGGGCTTCCAATATGGAAATCACCTTAAAACCGAATCTAGTTTTTGTTCAAAAATGATTTAATCGAATCCGACATTAGACACGTTTTAAATCCAATTAATCTATGCAAAAAGACTCGAAACAATCTAATGGGTGAAAGCCCTATGATTTCCAACTCTGTTATTATAAGAATTAGTCAATTCGTTCCTGATTTGGAACAGACACGGTCGCGCTAACCATGTAGCGCGGTCGTGCCTCACGAGACGCGGTCGTGCCGACTATCAGCGCGGTCGTGTCCTCCTGTCCAGACCCAATCATGCCCTTTGGCTAATCTCAGTCGTGTCTTGGAATCATAGACACGATCATGCATGGCCAAGGCACGGTCGTGCCTAATGATTTAATTAGTTAAGCCCTCTGTTTGATCAACACGGCCGCGCCCTGACTAGCATGGTCGCGCCCGTGAGTCGAGCACGATCGTGCCCTTCCTAGGCACGGTCGTGTGTGAGTTGAAATCTTGACAGAATTAGAAATTTTATATATTTTTCAAACCCCAATAATTCTGATTAAATTACAAAGTAAAAATAGTTGATTTTTATAAAATTGCATTTAACCTTATTTAGAAAGAACAAATATTTAATAAATGGAAAATTATTTGTTTAAAGTTTATAAAATTTAATTTACAATTATTGTTGAACCTTTCATTTAAAAAGTATTTAAATGGTTAAGTTACATTTTATAAATAAATAAATAAAATGATTATTTATTTACTTTATGTTTAAAAAAAAAGACATTTATTTATTTACACTTAAATTCATTTAACACTTATAATATTTTCATAAACAATAATTATTTACATTACCTATTAAATTATTCAAACGCAAACTTTAATCAAAATGTTCTAAAAATATTCTTTCAAACTTGATACATTTTATTCAATACCACCAACTACAAATCAATGACCTTTCTTACACAAGTCCAAATGCAACTTTAGACTCAAACTTTGGTGCACACTATTAATACCCTATACATTACACTTTAGGTTAATTTGTGCATTTCAAGGATCCTTATTCTATCTAGTATCTTTGTTAGCAACGCCTCCAAACCAAGTGAGTATTTCATAGCCCCTTTTACTCTTTTACACTTTTGGGGTGAAACATGAACATTATTCAAATTATACGTTACATTTACACAAACAACACAAGTACAAATCCTATTTACATTCATGTGTGCAATTTGAGCTTTATGCCCGAGTGCTAGGTGTGCTAACCTTTGTATGCGATTATGTGCAATCATTAACTATACAAGCCGACGGTTTTCAATGATAGATCTATTGAGTCTTACAAACCCACCCAGATTGGGGTGATTGATACCGACAACACAATTTTTGCATGCTAGTTACAAAGGTTTGATTGTACATGGTTACACAATAGCTGCTCCCCATAAATGCCTTATTTATCATGTTATGTAAGGATTTGTTTTACAAACTATATGCTATCTATATATAAACCTGTGTTATACTCACCAACTTTTTAGTTGACTTAATTTTATTCATGTTTCAGGTTCTAACGTGTGAGATTGTTCAAGATGTGCTACACATAGGATTGGACTTAGTTAATTTAAATAAAAGAACTCTATGTATTTCAATTTTGTTCTATCTTGGATTTGATTATGTTTGGATTATTCGAAATGAAATTTGACGTTTAATATATTCGATTTAGTCAACCTTGTGCTTATGAACAGTCTACATGTCCCGCCCCGATAATTCCGCCATCGGTCGGGGTGTGACAGATTGGTATCAGAGCCTTGGTTATCGGGAATTAGGTTATTAGACACCTTGACCTAGACTATAACTTTAGGACACCCACTTATGCCATGCTTCATGTTTATTGGGTTCTGTGCTACATGTTATGTGTTACATGCTATGTGCTACATGCTATGTGCTACATGCTTACTATGATTAGTTATTATTTTATTTGATGACTTATTTATTAAAAATCCATGACTTATTAATATATACTTAAATAATAAATTAAATAAACAATATCCTTTCCTATATCCTAAAAACCTCATAATATTCTTATTTTCTTCTCTATCTTTATCTTTTAAGCATGTGGAAACTTCATGAAGCAAAATCTATAAATTTTCTTTCCTCGTTAAGGTTTTTAAGCTTTGTTGATTATTTGAGGACACGTGCAATCTGGAAGAGTGACACCTGTATTTTGGGTTTTCTGTCTAGAAAGCATTTTGCATAAATCCCAATCAACCGAGGGACCCGTATGCTTTCCTGGGAATTCCCGAGATGAGTGTTTACTTATAGGCTAAAGCATGTCTCCTTGAAAATTATATAAGTTTAAATTAACCTTAATGTGTCATAGTATTCGAGTGATTTTATCACTATTTGAGTACAATCCAAACTATGATTCTCTATTTATTTTGATTATCTTATTCTATTAAATCTAAACAATTCTCATGAGTTCTTACATCTTTTCTTGTCTTGTGAAAATCTGTAGAATGCCTCCTCGTCGTGCTCCCGCCGCCAACACCAATACCGACATTGCTGCTATTCTTGCACAACTCGTGACACAACTCACACAAGCTAATAGTGCCACCAATGGAAACAACGGTGGTAATGGTAGCAATAGTGGAAATGGTGGTAACAACCCATCCCAATGCACCTTAAAGCACTTCAACTCGTGCAATCCCCTCAAATTCTATGGTACCGAAGGAGCTACCGGACTCCTTCAATGGTTTAAAAGCATTGAGAATACCTTTCTCAATAGTGACTGCCCCGACAACCTCCGTGTTCGTCATGCCACAAGTGTCCTACAAAAACGGGCACTCACGTGGTGGAATTGGGAGAAGAGAAATCGAGGTGTGGATGTGGAAATGGCCTTACCTTGAGATGAGGTTAAAAGGTTAATGACCGAGGAATTCTGTCCTCGAAATGAACTAAAGAAACTTGAAGCCGAATTTTGGGATCTTGCCCAAGATAGTGGTGAAAACTTGGCATACACAACTTGGTTCCATGAGTTGAGTCTTCTTGTGCCCACATGGTCACTCCTCTGTCCCGCTGTATTGAAAAGTATATTGGGGGACTACCTAGGCAAATTCAAGATACTGTCCTAGGAAGGAATCCCGCAACACTTGAAGATGCCATCCGTTTGTCCGCCACCTTAACTGATAACCATGTGAAAGCGGGAACACTTACTAAAAAGGGTACTAAGAAAGTTTCTGACACTATAACCCCTCCTACCCACAACAAAGAAGCCACAACTGAATCCTCCCGCAATAATAGGAAAAGGAAGACTAGAAACTATGTTGTGGTCACTCCTGCTATTCCTGTTAACCAAGCTGCACCTATGATTCAAGCACCGGTCAAAAAGCCATATGTTGGAATCTACCCACTTTGTGCCACCTGTAACTACCATCATCCCCAAAGCATCCCATGTCGCCTTTGTACTTATTGTGGGAGATATGGCCATACAGTTAATGTTTGTAGGACCAAAGCTCTTGCGGGCCAAGTCAACCCACCAAACCAAACCAACACCCAAGTGGCTAATCAAGGTGTACCCGCTATTGCAAATGGGCGAGCATGTTATGAGTGTGGCAACCCGAACCATTTCCGTGATCAATGCCCAAAGTTGGTCAATGCTAGACAAGGTGGAGCTCGTGGGCGTGCTTTCAACATAAACGCCAATGAAGCTCAAGCCAACAATGACGTGGTCAATGGTACGTTTCTTGTTAATAGTAAATATGCCTCCATTTTATTCGATACTGGTGCCGATAAAAGTTTCGTGTCTCTTAATTTTGAACCCTTACTTGCAAAGACACGATCCCAATTAGAGAAAACCTTCACCGTTGAAGTAGCAAATGGTGACTCCCTTACAATTGAGTCCATTATCTATGATTCCTCTTTAGAACTTAATGATTACACATTCCCAATCAACCTTGTTCCAATGCCACTAGGAAGTTTTGATATCATCATAGGCATGGATTGGCTATCAAATCATCATGCCGAAGTCATTTGTTTCGAGAAGTGCATCCGAATACCCTTACCATCGGGAGAAACGTTGAGAGTCTTTGGTGAAAAGCCTTGCAAAGGGCTTAAATTAATGTCATGCACTACTGCTCAAAAGTACTTACGAAAGAAGTACTTGGCCTTTTTGGCCCATATCGTTCAAAAGGATGTTAAAAAGAAGAGTATTCAAGATATCCCCATTATCCGAGATTTTCCTGAAGTATTCCCCGAAGACTTATCCGACCCGTTCGTCAAGTAGAATTTCGCATTGATCTTGTGCCCGGAGCTAACCCCGTGGCTAGAGCCCCATACCGTCTTGCACCTTCTGAAATGCAAGAACTTACAAGTCAACTTCAAGAGCTCTCCGACAAAGGATTCATTCGTCCAAGTCATTCACCGTGGGGTGCACCCGTCTTATTCGTCAAAAAGAAGGATGGATCATTTCGCATGTGTATTGACTACCGCGAACTCAACTAGCTTACTATCAAAAATTGTTATCCTTTGCCTAGAATTGATGACCTCTTTGATCAACTTCAAGGTTCTACTTGCTTCTCAAAGATTGATCTTCGATCTGGTTATCACCAACTCCGTGTGCAAGAAGACGATATTCCAAAGACTGCCTTCCGAACAAGGTATGGTCATTACGAGTTCATGGTTATGCCTTTTGGACTAACCAATGCACCCGCAGTTTTCATGGACCTCATGAATCGTGTTTGCAAACCGTACCTTGATAAGTTCGTGATCGTTTTCATCGATGACATCTTAATCTATTCCAAGACTAAAGCCGATCATGAGCAACATCTTAGATTGGTTTTGGATCTCTTGAAGAAGGAACAACTATATGCCAAATTCTCCAAATGTGAATTTTGGTTAAAAGAAGTTCAATTTCTTGGTCATATTGTCAACGACAAGGGTATTCATGTTGACCCTGGTAAAATCGAAACGATTAAGAATTGGAATACCCCGAAGACCCCCACTGAAGTTCGTTCATTCCTTGGCCTTGCGGGATATTATCGTCGTTTCATCTCGAACTTCTCTAAAATTGTTGTTCCCCTTACCGCTTTGACCCACAAGGGTAAGACTTATGAATGGGGACCAAAGCAAGAAGAAGCTTTCCAAACCCTTAAGCAAAAGTTGTGCAATGCTCCCATTTTGACTCTCCCTGATGGAAATGATGATTTAGTTGTCTACTGTGATGCTTCCAACCAAGGTCTTGGTTGTAACCTCATGCAACGAGGCAAGGTAATCGCTTATGCATCAAGACAACTTAAAATTCATGAGAAGAATTATACGACGCACGATCTCGAGTTGGGTGCGGTCGTATTTGCATTAAAGATTTGGAGACATTATCTCTATGGCACGAAATGCGTGGTGTTCATCGACCACAAAAGTCTCCAACACATCTTCAATCAAAAGGAACTCAATATGAGGCAATGACTTTGGGTTGAACTCCTTAACGACTATGATTGCTAGATTCGTTACCATCCCGGCAAAGCGAATGTTGTAGCCGACGCTTTAAGTCGAAAGGACCATGTTATGCTTCATTGTGCCTTAATTCAAACCGATATTCAAACCCGCATCTTAGAAGCTCAACACGTCTCAGTCACCGAGGGTAACATGTACGAAGAAATGTCGTGTGGTGTCGAACTTCTGCTTGAATCAAAACCCAATGGCTTACTTTATTACTTGAACCGTATTTGGGTTCCCGATCGCGATGATCTCCGTACCTTTCTCATGAACGAGGCTCACAAGACTCGTTATTCTATTCATCCTGGTGCGAATAAAATGTACCAAGATCTTCGCCAACAATATTGGTGGCCCGGTATGAAAAAGGACATTGCTCTTTATGTTGCCAAATGTTTAACCTGCTCCAAAGTCAAAGCCGAACATCAACGTCCTTCTGGTTTTCTAGAACAACCAAAAATTCCCGTGTGGAAATGGGAGAACTTAGCCATGGATTTTATTACCAAACTCCCTCACACCTCGAGTGGTTACGATAGTATTTGGGTGATCATTGATCGTCTCACCAAATCTGCTCATTTCTTGCCTATCCGTGAAGACTATCGGGTTGAGAAACTAGCCCGAATTTACATTGATGAAATTGTGAGTCGTCATGGTGTTCCTTTGAACATAATATCTGATCGAGATGCCCGGTTCACTTCTCGATTTTGGCAATCTCTCCAAACTGCTCTTGGCACACGATTGGATTTGAGCACGGCTTACCATCCCCAAACTGATGGTCAAACCGAACGAAAAATCCAAACTCTTGAAGACATGCTTAGAGCTTGCGTAATTGATTTTAGTGGCAATTGGGATTCACATTTATCCCTCATTGAGTTCTCTTACAATAATAGCTACCACAAGAGTATTAACATGGCTCCATTCGAAGCTCTTTATGGTCGCAAGTGTCGTTCTCCTATCTGTTGGAACGAGATTGGTGAAGCACAAATCACCGGTCCCGAACTAATTCAAGAAACATCCGACAAGATTATTCAAATCCGTGACAACATTCGAACAGCGAGAAGTCGGCAAAAGAGTTATGCCGATAAACGACGAAAACCCTTGGAATTCCAAGTCGGTGACCTTGTTCTTCTTAAGGTGTCCCCGTGGAAGGGTGTGGTCCGTTTTGGAAAGAAAGGTAAGTTAGCCCCTCGCTATGTTGGTCCATTCAAAATCCTTGAAAGATTTGGGAAGGTGGCTTACAAACTCGAGTTACCTCCATCTCTTGGCAATGTGCATCGTACATTTCATGTATCAAATCTGAAGAAATGTCTCGCCGATGAGAATCTCCATATACCGCTTAATGACGTACACATTGATGAAACGATGCATTTCGTTGAGAAACCGGTAGAAATTATGGATCGTGAAATCAAACAACTCAAGCGAAGTCGTATTCCTATTGTTAAAGTTCGTTGGGAGTCTAAGCGTGGTCCTGAATTCACTTGGGAACGAGAAGACCAAATGAAGCTCAAGTACCCCTACCTTTTTACCGATGCCGTCACTTCCTCTAACTAAATTTCGGGACGAAATTCCCTCAACATGGGGAGACTGTAACATTTCTGATTTTAGTATCCGTATTTTCAATTCAATGTAATGCATTTCAAACTCAATTCTAGTGCACTGTTTTATTCCTTTTCGTACCATCAATTAAATACTATATTTCAATGTTAACCCGCAAAATCTTACACGGTTATAACCTACTAAAACACTACATAAGTATCTATTTATACAAATATGTCAAAGACCAAAGTTACAAGGTCTGATGTTGAAAATTTACAAGAAACCCTAATAGGCACGGTCGCGCCTCGTTCTGGCACGGTCGCGCCGAGTGCTTTGGCACGGTCGCGCGACTTGCTTTGGAACGATCGCGCCTGGTGCCTTAGCACGGTCGCGCCTCGTTTGGGCACGGTCGCGCCTAGTACCAGTTGAAACGTAAATATAGTTTTAATCACTCGATCGTTGAACTCCGTAACCGTCCTACACTTCATTCTCATTAACGAATGAAATAAACCTTTCAATTACACGAAACATCTCGGATTAACTCCATCAATCTCAAAAATCATTTAGACATTTCAAGAAAACACGAATTCCTTCTTTCGATCCGAATTCTCCCAATCAAGCAGCAGATTCACGCGACTCAATCCTCACTAAAGCTACTGGACTCTCTGGTTTGGTCGGAATTGCAGCAGAGGACGCCGGAGACAAAACCGAAGTCGCCGGAATTCCTGTCTAACGATCACTATCAATTCGCCAACATTCCGGGTAATTAAAACCTTTCCCTCTATCGATTCAGTCCTTAGATCAAAAGCCCCATGTTAATTTGGGCTTCCAATATGGAAATCACCTTAAAACCGAATCTAGTTTTTGTTCAAAAATGATTTAATCGAATCCGACATGTAACACACCACTTTTGCTATCACTTTAAACGGTCCGATGAAACGTGGATTTAACTTCCCCCGTTTCCTAAACCGTATCACCCCTTTCCAAGGAGAGACTTTCAGAAGCACAAAGTCCCCCACTTGAAACTCAATCGCTCGCTTCCTATTATCCGCATAGGACTTTTGGCGATCTTGAGCCGCTTTCAAGCGTGCTCTAATTTGGTCGATACTATCATTAGTTTCCTCGACCACCTTTTTACTACCAAGTTCCCGTTGACCAATCTCACCCCAACACACGGGTGATCGACATTTCCTCCCGTACAATGCCTCAAAAGGCGGCATACCAATACTAGAATGGTAACTATTGTTGTAGGAAAATTCCGCCAACGGTAAATGGTCATCCCAACTACCACCAAAATCTAAAGCACACGCTCGCAACATATCTTCGAGCGTTTGAATCGTTCGCTCGCTTTGACCATCCGTTTGTGGATGATAAGCAGTGCTAAGATTCAATCTAGTCCCCATATCCTCATGGAATTTCTTCCAAAATCGAGAAGTAAATCTCGTATCACGATCCGATATAATCGACACCGGCACACCATGACGTGACACAATTTCCTTCACATACATTTCCGCCAATCTATCCGAAGAGTATGTTTCCTTTATAGGTAGGAAATGTGCACTCTTCGTCAACCGATCCACTACTACCCATATCGCATCATAACCCTTTCGAGTCTTTGGTAGTTTAGTGATCAAATCCATAGCTATATTCTCCCATTTCCAAAGCGGTATTTCAAGCGGTTGGAGCTTTCCATACGGCTTTTGGTGTTCCGCCTTCACCCTTAAGCATGTGAGACACCTCTCAACATACTTAACAACATCACGCCTCATACCCGGCCACCAAAAATGACACCTCAAATCATAAAACATCTTTGTGGCCCCCGGATGGATAGGATATTTGGATTTATGCGCCTCATCTAAAATAGTTGTCAAAATACCTGACAACCTAGGAATCCAAATCCTACCAAAGCATGTCTTCAAGCCCATGCTATTTTCACCAAGTTTATCAACATAAGCAACCATCCGCTCTTTCTTCAAGTCACCACCAAGTGCTAACACTTGAGCCTCCCGGATTTCATCAATTAGGGATGATGAAATTGTCATCTTGAATGACTTCACCTTGATAGGTGCATGACTTGACTTCCTACTAAGCGCATCCGCCACAACATTCGCTTTACCCGGATGATAAAGTATGTCACAATCATAATCCTTGACCAATTCAAGCCACCGCCTTTGCCTCATGTTGAGGTCCTTTTGGTCAAAGAAGTACTTGAGACTTTTGTGATCCGTGTAGATCGTACACTTAACCCCATACAAAAAAAATGCCTCCAAATCTTGAGTGCGAAAACCACGGCCGCAAGCTCTAGATCATGGGTAGGGTAATTCACCTCGTGAACCTTCAATTGCCTAGACGCGTAGGCAATTACTTTCCCCCTTTGCATCAAAACACACCCCAACCCCGAATGCGAGGCATCCGAATACACAACAAAATCTTCGGTCCCGTCCGGCAAGGATAAAACAGGCGCCTTTGTCAACTTTTCTTTCAAGAGTTGAAAGGCAGATTCTTGCTCGGAACCCCAAACAAACTTAGTCTCTTTACGGGTCAACTTCGTCATCGGTAAGGCAATCCGAGAGAAGTTTTCAATAAACCGCCGGTAATAACCCGCCAACCCCAAGAAACTTCTAATCTCCGAAGGCGTCTTCGGTGGAGACCAATCTTTATCCGCCACTATCTTGGATGGGTCGACAGTAATCCCTTTATCATTAATCACATGACCCAAGAATTGAAGTTCGCGTAACCAAAAGGCACACTTGGAGAATTTAGCATAAAGTTTCTCCTTTTGCAAGACTTCGAGAATTTCACGCAAATGGCAAGCGTGATCACCTTCGCTCCTTGAATAGATGAGAAGATCGTCAATGAAAACAATGACCGAGCGGTCGAGGAATGGTCTACACACCCGGTTCATAAGATCCATGAAAATCGCGGGTGCGTTGGTTAAACCGAAAGGCATAACTGTAAATTCATAGTGACCGTAACGAGTGCGAAAAGCGGTTTTAGGAATGTCATCTTCTTTCACTTTCAGTTGATGGTACCCGGATTTCAAATCAATCTTAGAGAACCACGACGCCCCTTGTAATTGATCGAAAAGATCATCAATCCTAGGCAAAGGGTACCTATTCTTCACCGTCAACTTATTCAACTCCCGATAATCCATACACATCCTCATGCTCCCATCCTTCTTTTTAACGAAGAGAACGGGCGCACCCCAAGGTGAGACACTTGGGCGTATGAAACCTTTATCAAGCAATTCTTGCAATTGCTCCATCAACTCTTTCATTTCTGGCGGTGCCAATCTATAAGGCGCTTTAGCTACCGGTTTAGCACCCGGCATCAAGTCGATCCCAAACTCAATCTCCCTATCAGGCGGAACCCCCGGTAACTCGTCAGGAAACACATCCGCAAACTGATTCACGACCGGCACGTCGTGAATCTCTTTTACCTTTCCATCCACATCCGTAACACATGCCATGAACGCCTTGCACCCACGCGCCATGTACTTGGTTGCCTTCACAAAGGAGCACAACCTCACCTTACCTTTCTTATCACCTTCAATGTAGATGGACTCTCCCGACGGGGAATCAAGTTGGATCGCCTTTGGTCCACATAATATACTCGCCTTATTCTTTGACAACCAATCCATCCCCACAATAACATCAAAATCCCCCATAGTCATAGGGATCAAATCAATAAGAAATGTTTCACCCCCCGCTCTCAACTTGCAATTTCTAAAAATATCAAACACCAGGAAGCTCTTATCATTGGCCGCCTCGATTTCCAAAGGTTCATCTAACTTGCTACTTAGAAACGAAGAATGCTTAACAAATTTCAAAGACACAAACGAACGACTAGCCCCCGAATCAAAAAGAACTAGTGCAGGTAAAGAGTTAATCTTGAAAGTACCTGTCACCACTTCCGAGTCATTCTTTGCTTCCTCCGCTGAGATGTGGAAAGCTCTACCCTTAGGTCTTGGCATCTCTATCTTCTTGTCGCTTCTACCTTGCTTTAACTCGGGACAATCCACCCTATTGTGCCCTGGTTTGTAACAGTTATAACACAACTGAATTTGGCTTGTACATTGATTAGCCATGTGTCCCGGCTTTCCACATTTATAGCAATTCAAGGATCCTTTCTTACAATCCCCGAAGTGCTCTTTACCACAATTTTTGCACGCCCGAGAAGAGAACTTGTTGAATGGCTTCTTGCTAGGACTCCCGCCCTTTATCTTTTTCACCACTTGTTCAACGATTTCACGCTTCCTCTTCTCGCCTCTAGCTTCTTGCCTCCTCAACTCCACCTCTCTTTCCCGACACCTGTTTATCAAGTCTACAAGTGTGGTAAATGAGGATGGAGATATGCTATCCCTGAACTCCACCGTCAGCATAGCATAAAACCTGTCAATCTTGGCTTTCTCAGTTGACACCACATCCGGGCAGAACTTGGCACGATCAAAGAAAGTCCCCGCTAACTCATCAATCGATTCAGTCGTCTGCCTCATGAGGAGGAACTCCTCAGTCATTCTGTCAACCGCGGCTTGTGGGCAATGGTACTTCAGAAAAGCCGCCTTAAATTCCTCCCAAGACATGGAGGTCACACCCAAATCACCCCTCTCCTTGCGGAGATTCAACAACCACTCCTTTGCCCTTCCAGTCAACAAAGGCACACTGAACATCACCCTATCCTCGGGCTTACATTTAGTAGTCTCAAAATTAGACTCCATATCCACAATCCACCTGTGGCTCAGAATCGGGTCCACCTGCCCATTATACTCCTTGGGCTTGATCACCATAAACTCTTTCAGAGTACAACCTTGAGGTTCCTTTTCTTTCTCCTTCAAGATCTCCTCGAGAGAGAGTTTAATAGTCCCCCTCATCTCTTCCATCAACAGATTTGTGGCTTGCTCAAAGGCCTTGGCCACCTCCTCTTTTATCAACTCTTGAATCCGTGGATCCAACGGTTCCCGATTGCTCGATTCTTCTGCCATCTCTTAGCTTTTGAAAAGAACCAAGAATACCTTAACACCATTTCACTATCAACATCTTAGGCATCCATTACACATTCACTATTATATGTATTAAGTATATATATACTTACCTATATACGTACATACATATATAACCACCTTCACCTAATCCTTGCAAATGTTCATTGTTATATGGTTATCATAAAGTCTCTTGCACATTTCATCTTATTAAACATATTGGCCAGACATGTTTAATAGTACGCCATGCCCAATTGTAATTACCATCTCCATATAACAAGTCACAAAAACAAGTTTCGGCACACATAACACCTTAACAACATTCATCATACATATATTTACATACACCATATATATATATTATCATATCATCAAATCATTACTAACCTTTCATTTCCGCAAGCTCCGAGTCTTAGTCAAGCCCTTATTGGATTCTCGTATCATTCCCCCCATACCAAGAGCATCCGGTTTGAGTTTAGTGCCACCACACCAAATCCCTCAAACCATTGCTCTGATACCAAGCTGTAACACACCACTTTTAAAACACCGACAATTAAACGTTTAAACAAGCGGAAGCATTTCCCAAGATTTTTTTTTTTTTTTTTTTTTTTTTTTTTTTTAAACCCCCGCGTACCGCGAGGCACACGGGCCACCTCCCTCGCGTACCGCGAGGGAGTCCCAAAATACTTACCCGGAAACCCAGGTCTCTCGCGTACCGCGAGAGACTTCCCTGCAAGTTCTCGCGTACCGCGAGGGGACTCAGAAAGGCAAAACCGGAGATTTTGTCTCTCGCGTACCGCGAGAGAATCCTCCCAGGTTCTTCGCGTACCGCGAGGGACCAAATTTCCAGTGAGTTTCCCTTCAGCTGCAGGTTTCAAAACCTTGCCATTTTTCCAACTTTTATCAAATCACTTGACATCCAAAAATTTCCAACACTTGGGTTTTGACCCCAAACATCCAAACTAAGTTTTCAAATATCAAATTTACAGTTTAAGGATCAAATCACCAAATTACAAGTAATTTCCCCAAATCCTTAAAACCACCAAAAATGCATACGAGATCCCTTCGCGCTTTGGACTTGACCTTGACCTACCTCGGAGCTTTCCCTACATCACCACATTGACATAACACCATTAGTAATGATATAAACATAACAAACAAGTATTTACAACTTGCTTTCACCCTTTTCACCCATTTGACCCATTTGACCCATTTGCACCCATTTGGTCAAATAAGGCCCCTTACACTAGACTTATATACCACATAAGTCACTTACACCACATTCACCATTTTTCCACAATGGCTTGACTTATATACCACATAAGTCAATTACACCAATCTCACCATTATTCCACAATGGTTGACTTATATACCACATAAGTCACTTTCTTCAATTTACCACATTTAGTTGACTTTACACCACACGAGTCATTTACTCTACTTTATCACATACCACATTTTTGCTTAACTATATACCACATAGTCATTTACACCAATTCAACATATTCTACATTTTAGTTTGACCATATACCACATAGCCAACTACATTATGCATACAAAACTTGACTTTTACCACACAAGTCAATTTTCACACCATATAGGTTAAATAACTAATTTCATCCACATACCAATAAACACATATAAGATATTTGAATAACCAACATGAAATTCAAATATGAACATCACCACCACCTATCATTACTAAGTAAGTGCAAAGCACTTACCTTTTGAGTTAGAGGATCCCGCACCACCTTCTAGCTTTGCAATTAGATTACCTAAACACATTCACCTAGTTTAGTAATCTAACATACATCAAAATTCTATTACAATTGAGTCCACAACTCAATTTCCCCATTTCCAACCCAAATTGACCCGTTTGGGTTATCCTCATAACCAAACACCCTCTTTCACCACAAACTCACCCACTTGAGTTTCATTATCTTAATCTTAACACTAATTTTTCTTTCAAAAATTATTATTAAGTTAATTTGATGTTTGTTCAAGTGTCTAACATCTTAAAAACACTTAATCTTCATTAATTCATCATTTTAGCATCATGATCCAAACACCCCCAATTTCCACCATATGAACCCTAACTTCTCATAATCAAAATCAAAGGGTTCTAGGATGTTAATCATCATTCTTTAACTTTAGTTTAGCTAGATTATCAATAATCTAACACCATTTCATCACATGCATACATAATTTCGGATTTCACCCAAAACCCACCAAGAACACATTCATGGTGAAATCAAGAGGAAGAGAATCACTTACTTGATGTTATGAAGGTGTTGTGTGAGCCAAAACCTTCACAAAACAAGCCTCAATTCCGCGATTTAGCTCCAAAACCGAAATTCTCTTCTTCTCCTCTTCTCTTGAACGACTAACACCTCAAAAATGAGTTAATTTTGACTTTAACTAGTCAAATGGCAGATTTTGCCATATTACAACTTTAGTCCCTCAACTTTCCACTTCACCCATTTCATTCTAAAGTTAGTCAAAACTAACATAGCCCCATTACAAACTTGAAACCCACTTGTTTCAACTTATTTCTAAAATATTATTTTCACCATAATATTAATTAGAAATATTTATTTATTTATAACGAGACCCGGATTTTGGTTCGTTACACGACATTAGACACGTTTTAAATCCAATTAATCTATGCAAAAAGACTCGAAACAATCTAATGGGTGAAAGCCCTATGATTTCCAACTCTGTTATTATAAGAATTAGTCAATTCGTTCCTGATTTGGAACAGACACGGTCGCGCTAACCATGTAGCGCGGTCGTGCCTCACGAGACGCGGTCGTGCCGACTATCAGCGCGGTCGTGTCCTCCTGTCCAGACCCAATCATGCCCTTTGGCTAATCTCAGTCGTGTCTTGGAATCATAGACACGATCGTGCCTGGCCAAAGCACGGTCGTGCCTTATGATTTAATTAGTTAAACCCTCTGTTTGATCAACACGGCCGCGCCCTGACTAGCATGGTCGCGCCCGTGGGTCGAGCACGATCGTGCCCTTCCCAGGCACGGTCGTGTCTGAGTTGAAATCTTGACAGAATTAGAAATTTTATATATTTTTCAAACCCCAATAATTCTGATTAAATTACAAAGTAAAAATAGTTGATTTTTATAAAATTACATTTAACCTTATTTAGAAAGAACAAATATTTAATAAATGGAAAATTATTTGTTTAAAGTTTATAAAATTTAATTTACAATTATTGTTGAACCTTTCATTTAAAAAGTATTTAAATAGTTAAGTTACATTTTATAAATAAATAAATAAAATAATTATTTATTTACTTTATGATTAAAAAAAAAGACATTTATTTATTTACACTTAAATTCATTTAACACTTATAATATTTTCATAAACAATAATTATTTACATTACCTATTAAATTATTCAAACTCAAACTTTAATCAAAATGTTCTAAAAATATTCTTTCAAACTTGATACATTTTATTCAATACCACCAACTACAAATCAATGACCTTTCTTACACAAGTCAAAATGCAACTTTAGACTCAAACTTTGGTGCACACTATTAATACCCTATACATTACACTTTAGGTTAATTTGTGCATTTCAAGGATCCTTATTCTATCTAGTATCTTTGTTAGCAACGCCTCCAAACCAAGTGAGTATTTCATAGCCCCTTTTACACTTTTGGGGTGAAACATGAACATTATTCAAATTATACATTACATTTACACAAACAACACAAGTACAAATCCTATTTACATTCATGTGTGCAATTTGAGCTTTATGCCCGAGTGCTAGGTGTGCTAACCTTTGTATGCGATTATGTGCAATCATTAACTATACAAGCCGACGGTTTTCAATGATAGATCTATTGAGTCTGACAAACCCACCCAGATTGGGGTGATTGATACCGACAACACAATTTTTGCATGCTAGTTACAAAGGTTTGATTGTACATGGTTACACAATAGCTGCTCCCCATAAATGCCTTATTTATCATGTTATGTAAGGATTTGTTTTACAAACTATATGCTATCTATATACAATCCTGTGTTATACTCACCAACTTTTTAGTTGACTTTATTTTATTCATGTTTCAAGTTCTAACGTGTGAGATTGTTCAAGATGTGCTACACATAGGATTGGACTTAGTTAATTTAAATAAAAGAACTCTATGTATTTCAATTTTGTTCTATCTTGGATTTGATTATGTTTGGATTATTCGAAATGAAATTTGACGTTTAATATATTCGATTTAGTCAACCTTGTGCTTATGAACAGTCTACATGTCCCGCCCCGATGATTCCGCCATCGGTCGGGGTGTGACACCCCCCCAAAAAAAACCTAACATAATAGTTAAACTAAACCCAAAAGCTAAACTGCTACACATATGTAGTAGGGCGCTGATTTTTTATTTTTTATTTTTTATTTTTTTTTGTAAAGAGGACGACGTGGGGAACAAGGTCTCTGAAACGGTTTTTTAGTTTTTGATTTATATATTGAGTTATGATTTTTTTTTATTTTTACCTTTAATAAATAGTTTTTTGGTTTTCTCATAAACAATGAGTTTTCTTTTGATCATTCCCATATATATATATATATATATATATAGAGAGAGAGAGAGAGAGGCGAGTTCCTTAGAAAACTCATTTTCATGAGAAAACAAAAAAACTCCTCATTAAAGGTGATGCATATGTGTAGTACACCCAAAAGCCTAACCCCCACCCAAAAACCTAAACCCCCACCCAAAAACCTAAACCCCCCACCCCACCCCCACCCAAAAACATAAACCCACCCCACCCACCCGCGAAAAACCTAAACCCCCACCCCCCCCCCCCAAAAAAAAACCTAAACCCTCCACCCACCCCCACCCGCCCCAAAAACCTAACCTGAAATCTAAACTAAACCCAAAAAACAAACCTCAAAAGCTAACTATGCTACAAATATATAGAAAAAAGCAGAATTTTTATTTATTTATTTATTTTTTGAAAGAGTACGACGTGGGGAACAAGGTCTCCGATGCGGTTTTTTAGTTTTTGATTTATATTTTGAGTTATGATTTTTTTATTATTTTTTTTACCTTTAATAAATAGTTTTTTTGTGTTTTCTCATGAACAATGTGTTTTTTTTATGATACTTCCCATATATATATATATATATATATATATATATATATATATATATATGAGAAAGATAAATTGGAAACCCACTTGAGATGAGTAAACCCACGAAACTCATTCGTAACTTGTTTTTTTTTTGTTTTTTAGGGTGTTTTTATATAGAATTTCGTCACCAGAAATACAAAATAAAAAAAAAAAACGCCGACTAATTTTTTTTTAAATGTTGAAAAATTAAAAAAAAATCATCGTTTTTATATATATGTCAGCATGTTACATATGTAACACAGGGATGTTACGTACGTAAAAATTATTTAAAAAAATTTTATAAAAAAAATCACTCGGCGTTTTTTTATTTTTTTTTATAAAAAGTGATTAAATTAGATATAGAAACTATGCCATAAATCAAAAAAATTATTTTACCTATTTTTTAAATTGTTACATATGTAACACAGGGTTTCCATATTATCCACCCCTTATATATATATATATATATATATATATATATATATATATATATATATATATATATATATGAGACGATTCCACTAAAAAGTGGTTTTTCGTTAAGAAGTTGGTCAAACAAACTCCGATTGAGCTCATTCCAGCAACGTTGGAACCGTCTCATCGAACCCTAACCCGGACCCAAAAAGCTAAACCCTCCTCCACCCGCACCCCCGAAAACCTAAATCCCCCTTCCAACCCCACCCCGAAAAGCCTAAAACCACCACCCCTACCCACCAAAAACCTAAACCCCCCACCCCACCCCACAGCCCCAAAAACCTAAAACCCCCGCCCCACCAAAAAAAAAAACCTAAACCATAAAATCTAAACCCTAAAAGCTAAACCCTAACGCTAAACCATAAGGCTAAAACCCTAAAATTCAAACGTAAAATCTAAATCTTAAAAGCTAAACCCTAAAAGCTAAGATGGTAGAGTTCGACGATACGGTTCCAACTCCGCTGAAATTAGCTTAATCGGAGTTCGTTTGATATCGTTTTTTAATGTTTTTGTCATTTATTAGCGAAAAACTAATTTTTATTTGATCCTCCCCCTATATATATATATATATATATACAAGGAGATGTTCATTTAATAACACTTATATATTGCGAGAACAAGGGGAACAAAGCTAAATCGTTTATTTTTTATATTAATGGTTCATATTTTTTAACAATTTTACTTTTTACAAACAAATATGTATATTATCTACATAAAACAACATTAAACTAACTTGTTTATATATTTTTTATAACTTTTAAATTTTACCTACACATGCACATATTATGTGTAGGTGAAATAACCTACACAAGACTTGGACATGTGTACGTACTATGATTAAATGAAATTTGATCGTATATATTTTTTTATTTCAAGAGAGATGAATATAGATTACATTTCAACCATTTTCTTATATTTTAAAATTTTTTTAGATTGAAAAAATGAATGATTTATTTTGTTCCCCATGTTTTCGTAATATTTAGTGTTATGAATTGAACCCTCCATTCATAACCCATATTTTCTGTGAAAACCTTTTAACACTTAACGAATGGTTAAAATTTAGGATTAACGTGATGATGCCATGTGTCACTTCTATTTTTTAATATGAAAAGGGTAATTTGGACATTTTATCTATCGACAGAAAAACAGGTTGAACAACTCTTAAAATCCACCAAATTCCTCTTTTTTTTTTAAATAGATTGCCCCAATCTTTTTTAAACCTTTATAATTTTTTTATACTATGATATATTTTTAGAAAAAAATGCATCATTAAACTTCTCACATTTTTCTCTTTAATTCTATTATAATCTTGCCATTTTTTTTACATGTCCGTAGTTACATAAATGTAATGAACACTTAAATTGATGTAAATAGTCAATACATTGCATCAAATTGTCAACTAGTTAAAACATTGTTCAATAACTTCATTCTCTCAAAAACATAACATATTGGATGCGAGATCTCGGTTATCGGGTAACTCTTTGGGAGTAGCCAAGCATGCATCCGCCCATCAGCCTCCTACGCTTAACCCGACATGCATAATAAAAGTCAACTGACGCCAGTGAGTTCAAGTCTTTCATTCATTTTAGGAAAATGGTTTCATCATTCGTTTATTAAATAGGATTCATCATTTCATAAGAAAAAAATGGCGTTATCATTCATCATTCAATCATCGTCAAAACATAATTTAACGGAACATTTATTTATCATTATCATTCATTTAAGTCATACAGTTATTATCTAAATATGCGTCATGGTTCATTCCGTCATTTCTTATTATATTTCCGCTAAGGCTTAACTGCATGAAGACCGATAATATAAGACATTCCATTAGTTCATTATGTAAACGCCATTGGCAGGCCACATAGGCACTGCCCCTCTTGTGTTTATAGGTACACCGTCCATAAACTACCATAAGGTTGTGAATGTGTATCCCTAGACTTCATTCGTCAATTCGTTCGCTTAGCAGATTAGACATGTAATGATTTCATAAAAAACATTTGCCTTTTTCTTTTCGTAAAACATATCATTCATTTACAAACCCTTTCCTTCATTTATAAACCATTCCCTTGTAAACATTTCATTTTTTAAACATACTTGTTTCATAAATAATTTCTTTCGTAAATCATTCGTCTCTTAAACCTTTCATTTCGTAAACATTCCAGTTCAAATACATTATCTTTCGTAATAGTTTCTTTCCATAAATCATCATTTCAGAAACATTTCGTGTGACTATGCATATCACCCTAAAACAAGTAAATAGGGATTATTGACTCACATGATTGTTTGTGCGTAAACCCGAACTGGACGTCTATCAACGGTAGCATGCTAAAAGGTCTGCATATAAGTCAATACGGGACATTTATCAATTCTTTGGCTAGTGACGCCTACCCTTAGTATCGCCAGACACCTGGTCAGTGTTGCCAGGCACACGATCAGTGTCTTGGGAACTTGCGTTCTGGACTTAGTGTCGTTCACGTAGTGTCGCCACATGCCTGTTTGATTCTTACCTCAACCGGTTACAACTTGATGTATTCTTCTTCCTCGTCGATCCTTAACCGTAATGTAACAAGAAGAAGGGTGAAAAACCATCTCCTTTAGCTTTCTTTCTCTCTCTAGCCGAGATCTCACTCTCTTTCTAAGAGGGTATGCACAAATAAAAATGGAATGGGGATGCTGGCTAGGGTATATAATGGAGGGTTTCCTTCCTTTGTTATTTACCATCTTAATCCTTCAAAATCCCTAAATTAAATAAACCCGAATAAACGAGATAGAATTCGAGATTAATAAAGCAAGGGGAAAGAAAACGTGTGGGCTTAGCCCATGGGCCGCGAGCAAAGGAGGGAAGCCTCAAAGTCAGCTACAACACCACAACCTTCCCTCAGTCCCACCATTTTCGCAAGGTTGTAGAGAGAGAGAGAATCGGGTCTAGAGAGAGAAAGCAAAGGAAACCGCTTAAAAGCTCAAGAATCATCACTCTCCATCTCAGGAACGTTTAGCAATGAAGAGGAGATGAAAACTGGTAACCATCACTCTCGAATCTAAGCTTTTAGTTAAGAAATGGGTTTAGGGTTTATATGGGTTTTTCACATAAAGATGAGATTTTTACGTATGGAATCGCATAAAAAGTATGTGTCTAGCTTCATAGAATCTAGATACGAGTTTTGGATGTAAAAAGATTGAAGATTGGATCAAAAACGAAGAAGGAGACCTCGATCGAATGAATCGTCCGAAAGGTCGGATGAATGGTACGAAAACTATTCCCGTCCGAAAAGTATTTTCGGACGGCATGATTTCGAACAAAAGATCTCGAATGAAATAGTTCTCGGACAAAAGATCTCGAATGAAATAGTTCTCGGACAAAAGATCTTGAACGAAATAGTTCTCAGACAAAAGATTTCGAACGAAATATTTAACTAATAAAAGATGTTTTCTAACTCTATAGTTTTCGGTCGAAAAGGGATTTCGACCGAGATAGATTTCGGTCGAAGAAGATTTCGGACCAATAGATTTCGGATGAAAAAGGTAGGTTATAACCTTGTTCCATTCGTGACCCTTGACAGATCCATTAGCACCCTCTTAACACAGGAGCCCCTAAGTATCCTACGGGAACTGCTCATCAAGTGAGTTCTATGTGCCCCCTATATGTTACGTGCAAATCATTTTAAATGTTTTGGGGCTGAAGTGTATACACGAATTGAATAAAAGATATAAATATTATATGTAGACTTATGTGTTATGTGAGGATGCATTGTGAATACCATAAATGACAAGTATATATAAAGTTATGGAATGAAAGAATGTCATAACATATAAGAATGAAATCTTGCTTTATATCCATGTATATATTGCTTGCCAAGTATGAAAAGTATGACATAACGTGTAAGAATGAAATCTTTCTTTATATCCATGTATATATTGCTTGCCAAGTATGAAAAGTATGACATAACGTGTAAGAATAAAATCTTGCTTTATATCCATGTATATATTGCTTGTTAAGTATGAATGAACGTTATGGACGGAAACGAAGCTAACGGCTACTACGGTAGACGGACGACCACTTGATTATTATGCAGCCAGAAATGAAAGTCTAGAAAGGTAGACTAAAGAATGACCACTATGGTGGAGTAAGTCCCTCAATCGAAGCACGTCTGTATAATTAGTTCAAGTGGGAAATGGATGCCTTAGGGCAGACGGGCGAATATGACGGAATATGATGGTAGGACGGTTTAGACGGATGACCAATAGTTTGCCGGACGGTTAAGTAAAAGGGTTACGACGGTAGCTCAATGGAGTATGTCTTTGTGATATACGTAGTAAAAGAAGGGTTGATCACCCTTATGTGTATGACAAATGAATGTTTAATGGAAGTAAAGGTGTATACATATTTAACGTACTTGCATATGAACAATAAAGGAAAGCAAAGAATGTGCAAAATGTGTTTTTATACATATATTTATATATAAATACTTATAAAAGAAATGATGTTTATACCTATTTGCTTTAAACTAGAACTCACCAGCGTTAGCTGACTTTTAGTATTCACTTCAGGTACAAAGAAGAAAGGACGTGCGAAGGCTACCCGGCATGAGATTGACATCTCACTTTAATTTATGTTAAGAAAATGTTTACATGCTAAGACTTTCGCTGTCATGTACTTGAATGATGAATGTTTCCGCTGTATTTTGAATATTTTAAATTTATAATTCAATATTGATGACTATGTTTATGAGTAAATCCAACAAGTGAGGTCACCTGGGAAAGGGGCCTTACAAGTTGGTATCAGAGCAATAGTTTGAGAGAATCAGACATCCCTAAATGTCTGGACTCAAGCTGATAATGGGACCAACGCACAGATGTCAGTTTGGGTAGCCAACGCCGACGCCAGTACAGTAAGTAAGTAATAAAGTTAATGCATGTAGTTAGGGATAGATGCCTTAACTTAGAATGCTTAGATGTCATTGTCACTACTGATGTGAAGAGTTTCGAACCCGAAAAGCAAAACAAATTATTAATCACAAACCGGTCACTGTAATTAATTAATTACCTTGCTCGTACTGTTCAAAACTATGATCTGAACGAATGACATTGATGTATACCCTTTTACTTATCAGGAAATCTAGAAAACTATGGCTCGTAGAGGAGGAACTGGACGCCGAGGCGGTCGCACTGACCGAGTCGGTAGACCACCCTTGAACCAAAGACGTAATGATAAGGAAAGCATGCACGAAGAACGTACTGAGAGTGTGCACGAAACTAATGTGACTCCACCAGGTGAAGGCAACAAAGGATCTCTACGACTGGAACCCGAAGTTAGGGATGCTATTGCCCGTGAGGTTGTGCTAACTCGGAAGGACGTATTGCCTGATCTGTTATCTGAGGCACTAAAGAAGAGCAAGGAGGAGGAGGAAAAGAACCATGGGGAGAAAGTGTATGATAGCGTTGGGGATGAGGTGACTGAGGGACTGAACACCTGTGGGTGTACTTACAAAGGGTTCAAGGACAGTGACCCATCTAAGTTTGACAGGAACAAGGATTCGGTAGCTACGTTTGAATGGATTGAGAGGATGAACGCCGTAATCAACATAAGCGAGTGTCGACCTGACCAGGCGGTTAAGTATGTGGCTCACTCTTTCACGAACGAGGCACTGAGTTGGTGGAGGAACATTCAAAGGACTAAGTCACCAAACGCTCTTAGAAGGATGACTTGGGAAGATCTGAAAAAGCTGATAATCCAAAAGTTCTGTCCCCAGAACGAGATAGATTGGGTGGAGAATGAATTTCTGAACTTCAAAGCTGGCAACAAGACTCACCGTCAGCACACTTGAAGATTCAATGAGCTAGCTCAACTTGTACCCCATTTGGTAGAGACTGAAGAACGATTGATTAAGTACTATATCATGGGCCTGCCTCAAAAGGTCCGTGTTCACGTTAAAGCCAACCTACCCTCGACCTTCGAGTCGGTAGTGAATTTGAGTGGAATCGTCTATGAAGATTATGCTAATGAGGACCCGGTCGGAAATGGGAAAATCTGTCTAAGGGAAATGGAAGGGGAACATTTGCAACTAAAGTTAAGAAGCCAATGATAGATGAGTATGAAACATGCACGAAATGCGGAAAACTACACAGCGGTGAGTGCAAAGCTGGCTCCATAATGTGCTATAATGCGAGAGGGCAGAGAACTACTCCAAAGACTGTCTGAGGGACGTCAAGTGCCAAGGATGTGGATTGTTTGGCCACCTGACTAAGGATTGTAGGAAAACTAGCCAATCTGGTTCAGGAAAAGAAAAAGAAAGGGAAATGGAGCAGCCGAAGGCTAGGACTCGGGCCTATGTCCTAACTGAGGAGGAAGCCAGAGGAAACCCTGATGTCGTGTATTTGACTCTGGTGCAAGCAAAAGCTTTATATCAAATGATTTTAGTCGCAAACTGAACTTCACAATCACAAACCTCGTAACGGCCTTTAGCGTAGAAACTTTTGTTGGTAGAAACTCAGTAGTCATTCGAATGACTTACGATTGCATGATAGAGATAGAGGGCCATAAGTTTCCTTCTAGAATGTACCTTCTAACCTTAGGAGGATTTGACCTAGTGCTGGGCATGGATTGGCTAGCTGCCAATGAATCACAAATCGTATGGAAGCGAAAGATGATACATCTCAAAGCCACTAACGGCAATCCGATTACGGTTCATGGTGATTGGAATTGCAAAATGTCGAACGTCATCTCGATGATCAAGGCCGAAAGTTATATGAGGCGCGGTTGCGAAGCTTATCTGGCATATGTTATTGACGATAGAATGAAAACGGAAGAACTCAAAGACGTGCCTGTGGTGTGCAACTTCCCATAAGTGTTCCCAGAGGACCTACCCGACTTGCCGCCCGATCAGGAAATAGAATTTCAGATTGACTTACTGCCAGGGGCTCAACCCGTTGCCATAGAACCCTACCGATTGGCTCCGTCAGAGATGAAAGAATTAATGTCTCAACTTGAAGAATTGACAGAGAAAGGATTTATCAGACCAAGCATCTAACCATAGGGCGCTCCGGTATTATTTGTAAAGAAGAAAGACGGAAGCATGTGCATGTGCATCAACTACCGTGAATTGAACAAATGAACAGTAAAGAACAAGTACACACTGCCTAGAATAGACGATATTTTTTATTAACTACAAGGCGTGAGTTGGTTCTCAAAGATTGATCTCAGGTCGGGTTACCACCAATTGAAAGTAAGGGAGGAAGATGTACCAAAAACTGCGTTTCGTACGTGTTACGGACATTACGAATTCCTCGTTATGTCCTTCGGGCTGACCAACGCACCAGCAACATTCATGGATTTAATGAATAGAGTATGCCAACCAATGTTGGATCGGTCGGTTATAGTATTCATAGATGACATTCTCATCTACTCAAAGAACGAAGGTGATCACCAGTGTCACCTTAAGGAAGTATTGGAGGTTCTGAAGCAGGAGAAGTTATATGCAAAATTTTCCAAATGCGCGTTCTGGCTTAGGGAAGTTCAATTCCTAGGTCGTGTCATAAACCCAGATGGCATTATGGTGGATCCTTCAAAGATCGAGACGGTAAAAGAATGGAATGTCCCGAAAACGCCAACAGAAATACGAAGTTTTCTGGGATTGGCAAGCTACTATCGGAGATTCATTCAGGATTTCTCGTGAATAGCCTCGCCACTGACGAAGCTAACACGTAAGGAAGTAAAGTACGAATGGGGTCCAACCCAAAACAACACGTTCAAAGAATTGAAAACACGATTAACCTAAGCTCCAGTCTTGACCTTACCTGAAGGAAACGAAGACTTGGTAGTCTACTCTGACGTTTCGGGTCAAGGATTGGGTTGTGTACTTATGCAACGAGGAAAATTAATTGCTTATGCCTCGAGACATATAAAGATTCACGAAGTTAATTACCCGACTCACGACCTAGAGTTTGCGACGGTAGTTTTCGCATTAAAGATAATGCACCATTTACTCCGACCACAAGAGCCTAAAATACTTTTTCGAGCAAAAGGAATTAAACATGAGACAAAGAAGATGGTTGGAGCTATTAAAAGACTACGACTGTGAAATATTGTACCATCCAGGCAAGGCAAACGTAGTTGCTGACGCCTTAAGCAGGAAGGAAGAATCAACACCTATCCGAATCAAAGCGTGTCAGTTGATCATAACACCGGATATAATGAATGAAATAGCAAAAGCTCAAGATAAAACATTGTTGGAGAGGAATGTGAAACGAGAAAGAATAGTAGGACAACATGGCAATCTGAAACCAATGTGTATGGTGTACGAACTCATTATGGCCGGATGTGGATACCTAAGATTGGTGAACTCAGGGCCAAAATCCTTGACGAGGCCCATAAGTCTCGCTACTCTATTCACCCTGGGACGAACAAAATGTACCAAGATCTAAAGAAAGAATATTGGTGGCCTGGCATGAAGAACGTTGTAACCGAATATGTGAGCAAGTGCCTAACTTGTTCCCTAGTCAAGGCCGAGTACCAGAAACCATGCGGTAAAATGCAACCCTTGCCGATCCCGGAATGGAAGTGGGAAGATATAAAAATGGACTTCATTACCAAGCTACTGCGAACAGCTAAAGGTAATGATACCATTTGGATGATCGTCGATCGGTTGACAAAAAGTGCTCACTTCTTACCAATACGTGAGACTTCTTCGTCAGAGAAGTTAGCAGAGATATTCATCAATGAAATCGTGAGCAGACATGGTATACCAGTGACGATCGTATCCGACAGGGACACTCGATTTACGTCAAGATTTTGGAAGAAATTCAATGAAGCAATGGGTACTAGACTAAATATCAGCACCGCTTACCACCCTCAAACGGATGGTCAATCGAAAAGGACCATTCAGATCTTGGAGGACATGCTTCGGGCCTGTATCATTGATTTCGGTGGAAGTTGGGATAGCCACCTGCCATTGGTAGAGTTTTCATGTAACAACAGCTATCATTCAACCATCGGCATGCCGCCATTTGAGATGCTGTATGGGAGAAGATGTCGAACCCCAGTCTGTTGGGTGGAAATTGGGCAAAAGGGCTTTCCAAGTCTCGAAGTAGTCAAAGCTACTTCCGAGAAGTTCGACCAGATCAAAGCACGCATGAAAGCCGCTAAAGACAGACAGAAATCCTATGCCGATAAGAGGAGAGATTTAGAGTTTCGAGTAGGGGACATGGTACTATTAAAAGTATCGTCTTGGAAAGGGATTATCCGATTCAGAATACGTAGCAAACTAAGTCCAAGGTTTGTCGGACCTTTCAAGGTCTTATCAAGAGCTGGGAAGGTTGCTGTAAGGACCAAACCTAATAAGCTAACGCATCAAGAGATCACCGACTAGTTTAGATTAAGACATCGTGGAAGTATGCGGCCGCATACTTAAAGTATGCGGTACCCAACCGCATACTTGAAGTATGCGACCCCGGCCCAGCCCAACCGAATAGTATAAATAGTTATTTTGTATTATGTATTCGGTTAGACGAGTTGTTGAGCGACATTTATATTATTTTCAGTGGTTCATCAATATACGAATCGTTTGATATTCAATTGAGTCTCGTCCCTTTTGTTTATACCTACAAGTCACGTGTCGAGTCTGTTTCCGCCAGGTTCAACACGCCGTTGAATCCGTTGATAGAAGACCCTCAGGAATCTGGACCTTACAATTGGCATCAGAGCCTTAGCGCTCATTGGTGAAGCTTGCAACGGATTTCTTTGACTTGTGAGGTATCAAAGTTATTGTTTTTGCGTTTATTTGAACTGATTTGTTTGTTTTGGAAGAGTTTCTGGACAGATTCACAGGTTTTGGATCTCGTCTCTGTCGTTTTTGTTGACGAATTGGATCGCTCAGTTGATCTTTCTACTGATTAATCGAAGTTTTCGGTTAGATCTTCATCTGCAGAAAAATCAGTATTCGAAGTACACGGTCATAAAGTATACGTTGTTGGAGTATACGGTTTCTAAGTTCACGGCTTTTCAAGTTTGCGGCTTTCCAAGTTCACGGTTCTTGAAGTTCACGGTTACCTCGAAGTTCACGGTTCACCAAGTTTGCGGTTACTCAATTTCATGGTTGTTGAAGTTCACGGTTACCTCGAAGTTTACGGTTCCTGAAGTTTGCGGTATTTCTGGAGTTTGCGGCTTTGAAGTTTACGGCTCAGCAGGGTTTACTGGTTTCTTGAGTTAGCCGTTGCATATCTCTTGTGTGACTCTGTTTTATAAGTCATGAAAGATTCTAATGCTTTGGATAATGAGATTGGTACAATTACTAGACCTCCTCGTCTCACTAATGCTGATGACTTTGAAAACTGGAAGTACAGATATGAAAATTTTGCTAATTTAAGGATTCATTCATATGGAAATCCATTGAGAAGGGTCCTACAATTCCTATGGTCAGAAATTTAAACAACGAGTTTGTTCCAAAGGATCCTGATCTCTATGTAGGTGAAGAAATTCTTCAGAAGGATAAAGATGAGAAAGCCTATGCTGGATTGACAATGGCTTTGTCAACAGAAATTGCTCAAGGGTTCAAAGAGTACAAGACTGCAAAGAGTCTCTGGATGCATTGGTGGAGAGGTTCGAAGGCAATCTAGACATGCGAGAGAGTCTAAAGGACATGTTGAGACATAAATTCAACTTGTTTAAGTATGTTAAAGGGGAAAGTCTTGAATCCCAGATAAACAGGTTCACTCACTTAATGATTGAAATGAGTGGTGCTGGTATTGAAATGACCAAGAGACAGATAAACAAGAAACTGCTCAACTCTTTGCCAATAAATTGGAACTTTAACATCACTACTATTAAGAGAACCAAAGACATGTATGCCACTTCACATAGTGAGTTAATTTCAATATTGAGGTCATATGAAATGGATGATCAATAGAGACAGCTTATGTTCATGTCTGAGACAGAACACTTAGTGTCTCAAGGAAGTGTTTTACTCTCTAGTATGTCATCAACTCATACTCCAAATATTTCTGCTGTTTCTAATCAAACAACTACCATTGCCCTAGTTCAACAAAGTAACTCACCATCACCAAATACTGTCAAAACTGTTGAAACGAATGTTGCATTGTTTAGTGTTTTTCTGAATAGTTATAATGCACTGCTGGCTGGAAAACTCTCCTGCCAATCTAGTACAAGTTGACATGGAGCAAATTCATCCTGATGATTTGGAAGAGATGGATATTAAGTGGCACATGGCAATGGCAATACATCGTGCAAAGAAGTTTATCAAAAGAACCAAAAGAAACTCTTTTGATGGGATGGAGTCTCGTATAAAGAAGATTGGTTTTGATAAGTCCAACTTGAGGTGCTATAATTGCAGCAAGCCTGGACACTTTGCTAGGGAATGTCTCGAGTCTAAAGTAGAAAAGGGAAGTTCATCCGGTGGCTCGGAAGAAAAAGAAGCAACTATAGCTAGTGATAGCAAAGCCTTGGTCAGTCAGTAGACTACAGGATATGATTGGGGAGATCAGATTCATGAGATGACAATGAAGATGTCAAATCATGCTCTCATGGAAAAATTTGAAGATACCGAGGTACTTGCTAATACTTGCTCTCATAATTGTGTAGAGAAGATAAATAGGTAAAAGTGTGATAATGAAATGTTGATAAAGGAAATTACCCAACTACGGTATGCCAATGCTGAACACAAGCGATCAGAGAATATTTTTAAAGATAAAATTGAGGCTAGTAAAAATGTTTTTTTCTAAACTTGAAATGGATTTTAGCAACAAGGAATGTCTTTATCGTGATGCTTTAAAAATAATAGATGATCTGAGTCTAAAATTGAATGATGCAGTGACTCAATTGGCAAACACTAAGTTAAAAATCGAGAAAATTGACCACTCTCGATCAGTTGTTTATAACATGTTAGATTCCCAAGTTATAAAGAAAGGAAATCCAGGAATTGGGTATCATGTTGTTGAACATCCTTTTAATGGCAATTTCACTTCTATGCCAAGTGTTCAGCATGAAGATGTTGAAATGGAGTATGGTGTAGGCCGTAAACCAGATCAACCTTCTTCATCATCACAGTCCACGCCAGTGATTGTTGGTCCCTTGGTAAAACATGTGAACGTTACTAACCCATCTAAGTCTTGTGCAGCAACATGATTAGTAGAGGGCATAGTGGAGGATTGTGAAATTAATGATGAGCAGGAGGATCGTGTTTTTAATTCCAAGTCTTTGTCTTTTAAAAATATTATGTCTGGTTTTTCAAATTCTGCTACTTTTGTTGGTTCTGGTTTGAATGTTGGTTTGAGCAGTGGTACTTTTAAAAAAGGTAATAAATTAAAAACAAATTTGAAATCCACTTTTGTGAATGGTGGAACTTTAGAGAAAGAAGAAAAACAGATCTTGAACGGTAAGAATTTTCAGTTTGTTCAAAACAAAACCGTTCTTCTATTCGTGAAAGTAGCAAACCATCAACAAGTCAGTCAAACTCGAAGAAATTGCCTCAACGTTTTACCAAAAGCGAGTTTTATGAAAAATTTGATAATCATCATCGTGCTTTTGAACAAAATGTTAGAAATGGGGATAGAAATTGCTTCAAATCAAATCACAGAAATTGTTGATGCACTTTCCTGTGACAACACTCTGGATAGAGTCTTAGTTTGTATTTCTAATGTCTGTAAATTGTCTTTGTATGTAAGAGTCGTTATGTAATAGTTTATCGAGTTGTATTTACTTTTACATAATGTATGTTGCATTTCTTCTAAGTGTTTTGCGCACTTACATGTGCGCAGGAGAAAGCTCCTGCGTACTTAGCAAGTACGCAGGAAGACCCATGCGTACTTGCTAAGTACGCAAGAGCATTTGGTCCTGCGCACTTGCTAAGTGCGCAGGCATCAGGTCTGTATAAATAGGTTTGGTTCACACAGGATAAGTACGCAGAACTCATATCTTAGACGAACTCAGTTTGTTAAGTACGCAGTTTGTAATCTCTCTGTAAATGTCGAGTGTTTATAATAGAAAGAGCTTTTATTGTGACTCTCGTGTTTGGTTTACTTTGTTTAGTTAGACTCTCCGCCTAGTCACGGGTATTCCGCACCCGGTCCGACTAGTAGACCTCTTGCATGCAACGATCCGACACACACGAAGGGACCTACAAGTGGTATCAGAGCGTTGCTCTTGAATTCGAGTGTTGTAAGTGAGTTTGGAGATGTTTTTACTGAGTTTTACAAGCAAAAGAGGTATTTTTGTTGATTTTTGTGATAAAAAGGGGGTAGCTCTTGAGCACTTTTTTAGAAGCAAAAATCTCTCAAAACCCAATTTTTGTTGTGTATTTGAGTTATTTGAGCATCAAAGGTTGGTTAGAAACAAGTTTCTGACCTTTTGGCTCATTTGCATTAATCATCAGACAAATTTTTACCATCTCCGGCGATTTTCAGGTCACCGGAAAAGGTTGGTGAGAGTTGCTGAAAAGGTATCCTGCGTACTTACCATTTTTGGCAAAAAGTACAGTCTTCTGCGTACTTACTAAATACGTAAGAGTTATCTTCTGCGTACTTACAAGTGCGCAAGACTGAACTTGTGTGAACTTAAGTTATATCCTGCGTACTTAATCATTTCCTCCTGCGTACTTACAAGTACGCAAGAGCAAGTCTTAAATACGCAAGACTATTTCTCAAGTGCGCAAGGCCAATCCCAAGTGCGCAACTGTGTCTGATTTTTCTGATTTTTGACTAAGTGTTCACTATGTCGAACCTTCAGAATCTTGGAAACATGTTAAACTATGATAACGAGATCGGTACACCTCAGAAACCACCTAAGTTGCTAAACGTAAACGATTATTCCAATTGGAAGGCACGTTTCGAGCACTACATTTCGTATACCGACTCATCACTATGGATACCAATCCTTGAGGGATATAAGCATCCCACACACATCTATCTTGATGATGAATTACCAAAGAATATTTCTAAACTCGATGAGGAAGAAAAGAAAGCATATGATCGAGAGAAGAAGGCACTTGGTTCGATCACTATGGCATTAACTCGGGAATTGTTCCATAGTTTTCGAAGGTATGACAATTCTAAGGATCTCTGGAAAGCTTTACAGAAGAGATTCGAAGGAAATAGTGACATCAAGAAGAGTAAGCGGGATCTTCTCAGGAAGCAGTATGAGTGCTTTAGATTTCTTGAGAACGAATCTTTAGATGACCTCATCTCTAGGTTCTATTATTTACAGACTGAGTTGAAGGCTTTTGAACTCAAGTATCCGGATGAAGAGATGGTGGAAAAGTTTTTGGATGCTTTACCACCCAAATTTGAGATGTACACAACCCTGATGAGGGAAAATCCTAAGTTCTATGAGCTGACAGTTGAAGAGGCAATAGGAAAGGTTCAAGCTCATGACATGAACCTAAGAAGAAAGGAGAGCTCTGGAAGACCCCAGATACAAGATCCTTCTATGTATCACGGGACAACTTCCACATCCAAGTCATCGGGCTCTGGAATTGCCCTCTTCACTGGAAATCCTACTGAAGAAGACCACTCAACTGGGTGTGGTGTTCATGTTTGCTATGCTTCAGGATCAGGGTTGGGGTCTCATCATCAAAATACCTCAAGAAATCCTCCTGCTACGTCTTCAGCTAACAACTCAGCTATAGCCAAAATAGCTGAAGATCATGTAGCATTATTCTCATCTTGTATGCTTGCATATGAAAATTTCATAGGTGGCAAGCTTACTGATCCAGAGATGATTGAAGAAGATTTTAATCAAGTGGATCCTGATGACATGGAGGACATGGATATTCAATGGAATATGGCCATGTTATTGAGGAGAGCCAAACTTTTCCTGAACAGAACAGGAAGAAAGTTTATTGGCGGGCATCCTAATGCCAAGGTCGGGTTTGACAAATCTAAGGCCAAATGCTACAAGTGTCAGAACTATGGACACTTTGCTCGTGAGTGTCAGAAAGAAAGAGCACCTGCCTCTGGTTTTACCCGACCCAGCCAAGGAAACAGTCATGGCCTAAACAATCCAAACCACCACAATCAAAGCTAAAGTGGAACGTCCAATGCACTGGTAGCACAACAGGACGACAGCTTTGATTGGGGTGCTCATCTTGAGGATGCCATCATCGCACAAACACAGGTTGGTCTCATGGCTGAGATCATGGAGATGATGGAAGCAGAGAGAAGGGAAACTGCTGCTACAGAGAAGGTAAAGGAAGCTGAAGAAAAGGAAGATTCTGTAGCTGATGAAGAAGAATCAACCACAGCTGTTGCTCTCATGGCAATTAGAGAAGCAACAAGTTCATCGTCTGAGGTAGATTCTAATCCCTTTTCTGTTGTTTCATGTTCTAAGTGTCTAGGGCTAAAACTTGAAAATTCTAAGCTCCAAGACAAAATTGAACCCCTAAGTATGGCAGCTCTAAACTATAAAGAAAACGAAAAACGTTTTAAAGAGTCTATTGAAACGTTGAAAAAGGAAAAACGTGACTATTCTTTAAAAATGAGCGATCAACAGCTTCACTTAGATATTGCTTATAAGGGGTTGGAAAAACGGAACAATGAAATCAACAAACTGCAAAATGAGATCTTGCAGTTAAAATGCACTAATGAGAAGTTGAAAAACTCTCGCTTTGTGGTGGAACACTACGAATCTGTAGTGAGGAAAATGAATGGTCTAGGTCTTGGTACCAATGCCATTCCTCCACCAATCAGTGGGAAGTTTGTCAATAGCTTAATAGACATTGATCTCACTTGTCTAGATGAGTCCTCTGATAAGGATGATTCCCCAAAAAAGGATGAATCCTCAAGTAAGGCTAACTCCACGTCTAGTGAGGAGTTTGTTACTGCTTCTGAAGATGGGTCGGTTAACTCTTGCCCTGAAGGAGTAGTATCTGAGGAGTTGTTGACTGAACAGAAAGTCAAGAAAAACATTATCACTAATGGTGATAATTGCATCTTAACTGAACCTGATGTCATTGAATTAAATGATAAACTTAAGATAATGCTTTATGGGGGGTATAAAAACCTTAACCAAGTAAAGAAAGAGGCTTTTTCATCTCACTTTAGGCTTGGTTACAAAGAAAATTTGGAAAAATACTATACTCCCAAAAATCAAATTGTTAAGGTTCAGACTGCTGTTCAGAAACCAACTCCTCCTGCTCATAATGCTGAGTTATCTAAGGCCAGATCTAATGAGCCTTACAAGAGAACTTATGTAGACAAGAGGAACTGTTTTCACTGTGGCTTGGTTGGTCACATTTTTGTGAACTGTCCTTCTAAGAACCAAGGGAAACGGCCTGTTGTTTCACAACCAGCTGTTATCCCCAAGTCGCCACCAGTGAAACCATCTCCCAAACATCCAAAGCAGAATGTGGTGAAACCACCAGTCCAACCGATGGCAAAGCCAAAGATCAAATCTGAGGCCAAACCATCTGTTGCAAGAAAGGTGAAGCAACCTGCTGTACCTCGTGTGTCTACATCTGGTAGTACACGTACTGGTGAGAAATCTGTGGCTAGACTCTCTAAGCCACAGAGAAGAAGAAGGAATAAGAGGTTGAGAAAGCTGGAACAGCTGACTAAAGCTCAATCAGGTGAAGCTTCCACAAGTTCACCGGCTGTGGTTGAGCCAAAGTCTCCTGTTCTAGTTAAGAATCAAAAGAGATCCTGGAACAAGAAAGTAAAAGGTTCTCAATCTCCTGTTCCCAATTCCTCCAAAGATTCACCAATTTTGAACAGTCATCATGACTGTGAGTTGAAAGAAGTAGTTTATTTTGAGAAAGCCGGACGACCCAAGACCACAATGGCTTGGGTCTCCAAATCTAACTAATTCTTTTGTTACTCGTGCAGGGACGTCCGAAGGGTACTATCTCTAACCGCTGGTATGTAGATAGTGGATGTTCCAGGCACATGACAGGAAACATGGCCCTGCTTCAAGACGTTAAACCATTCAGAGGCGGCTATGTGGCCTTTGTCGGAGAAAAAGGCGGCAGCATCACGTGTCAAGGCGTGGTTTTGAACGGTTGTGTCAGCTTTGACAATGTCAACTTCTGTGAGCAGCTGAAGCATAAACTGTTGAGTGTCTCCCAAATGTGTGATAAGGAGTACTGTAACATTTCTGATTTTCATCATGTAATCGTTTGATTTCAATAAACAAACACATTTTAGTTTCGATTCGTGTACAAACAAACTACGATGCAGTTACATATACAAACTATTCTATTACAATAACAAATTAAACAAAAACACCATTATCTCACAAGCCCCGATGACCAAAACTGACAAAACTCAAAAACTACAAAACTAGGCAAGCACGGTCGCGCCTAGGACTAGGCACGGTCGCGCCTGCAGACCTAAGCACGGTCGCGCCTAAACTAGACGCGGTCGTGCCAGATACAAGCACGGTCGTGCTCTATGTCTAGACCCTCTGTAGTGACTTCTGACTCGACCACGGGCGCGCTCAGACCACCACAGTCACGCCCGGCAACGAGCGCGGTCGTGCCCTACTTGAGCACGGTCGTGCTCCTTGACCAGAAACTTTAATTTTATTATTTTTTCAAACTTAATCTAATATGTTTTTATTTAAACATTTCAAAACTTGTTTATAAAAATTTAAGTTATAAAATCCCAAAACCCGGGAATCATTTATATACCAAATCGCTGATTTAGAAATTTAAAACGATTAATTCCCGATAGTTTCAAAACCGATGAAATCGTGAATTTATATAATCATTTTTATTTATACAAATATATATATATATATTGATTTAAACAAATATCGTTTAATTAAATTTTATTTAAATAAATATATATATATATATATCGCTACTAATTTATTATTCCAAAACCAACCCTAAACACACAAACCACCAACGAACCCACTTTGGACACAAAATAACACAAATAGTGACACGCGTTATACCCTCATTCAATAGGTCAAACGTAGCGACCTACAACACGCTTGGTATTTTTGTTGATCTGTGCAAACTACACGCTCCAACACAAGTGAGTTACATAGCCCCTCTTTTACTCTATTTACAAACTTTTGGGGTGGAACATGCGTTCTATTTACTATGTTTACAAACTACACAATATACAATTCCACCCTACAATCATGTGTTACAATTTTGAGCTTTGTGCTTGAGTACTAGGTGTGTAGACCAACACGCAGTTTTCTATTCACGTGCAATCATTAACTATTTTATAGCCTACAGTAAACAGTGATAGATCTATTGAGTCTGACAAACCCACCCAGGTAGGGTGACTGTTACTGCCAACACGCGTTTGTTTTGCATGCTAGTTACAAAGGTTTGATTGTACTACCAGGTCACACGATGGTATCTCTCCATAAATTCCTTAATTGCCATGTTTGTATGAATTGTATACACACAACACTATATTCTATTACATGACACGAAAACCTATGTATTCTCACCAACTTTTTAGTTGACTTTGTTTTTAACCATGTTTCAGGTGACAATGTTTGAAGTATTACAAGCTGCTACATATAGGATTTGGACCTAGCAATTAATCTAAACTATTTATATTTTGTAATCGCTACATTTGGTTCTTGTATGGTATGAACTTGCTACGTGTAATGAAAATGAATGTTTAAATTATTCAAACTTTAGCAACCATGAGCTATGAACAGTCTGCACAGCTTCACGCCCCGACGTTTTCCGCCGTCGATTGGGGTGTGACAAGTACTTGGTGATGTTTGACAAGTCAGAATGCCTGATTCTCAAACCCGGTTTTGAGGTTCCCGAAGACTGGATTCTGATGAGAGCACCAAGAACAAACGACACCTATCAGATCGATATGAGCGTGGCAACAACCACCTCATCAGTTGCTACTTGTTTGCTTACAAAAGCGACAGAGCTTGACTCTATCTCGTGGCATAGGAAACTCAGACATATTTCTTATCGTAAAATGAATCATCTTGTCTGAAACGGTTTGGTAACCGGGGTTCCTAAGCTGAGATTTACCGTTGCAGATGACTGTATGCCTTGTAAAAAGGGAAAACAGCAACGGAAGTCTCACAAGCCCAAGCTCCAAAACTCTATTGATACCCCTTTGGATCTATTACACATGGATCTGTTTGGCCCCATAAGTATCAGGAGTATTGGAGGTAAGTCGTTCTGTCTAGTTGTAACTGATGATTTCTCACGTTTTTCTTCGGTGCATTTTTTAGGTACTAAAGACGAGACTGCTGATATTCTTCAATACTTGATCCTGAGCTTAGAATCTCTTTGCAAGCTGAAAGTTAGAAGGATAAAGAACGACAACGGAACTGAGTTCAAGAATAATTTGATGGAGCTTTTCTGTCTCAAGAAAGGGATCCGTCACGAATTCAGCACGCCGTACACGCCTCAGCAGAATGGAGTTGCTGAACGGAAGAACAGAACACTGATTGAGACTGCAAGGACTACGCTGTCGGATGCAAAGCTTCCTGTCACTTTCTGGGCAAAAGCAGTTAATACAGCGTGTCACGTCTTAAACAGAGTCCTGGTAGTGAAGAGGCACAACAAGACTTGTTACGAGTTGATCAACAATCGACTTCCCAATCTTGATTACCTAGTTCCTTTTGGTAGTCCTTGTTCCTTGTTGCTACAGTACAAAGACCACCAGTCTAAGTTTCATGCAAAAGCGGTGGAAGGCATCTTCTTAGGATACGTTGCCAACTCGCCTTGCAAGAGAGTATACAACATAGGAACTCGTACTGTCGAGGAATGGTTTGAAGTGGATTGTAGTAAACACAGCATTCCACCCAAACCAACAGGTCCAGCTTGGGGTTTTGATTATGATGCGCTATTCAAGTCATTCAATCTTCCTGATATATCTGCAAATGACGCTGCAAATGTGTATGAATTATTGGGTGGCGGCGATGACTCCAGCTTCTCTACTCGTGCCGCTGTACCGATTGTAACTCCTGATTCCAATGCTGCATCTGCATCTGGAACTTATGACAGTGATAACAGTGAAGATGTTCTTGCTGTTGGAGATGACGCTCAAGACAATCCTAACACAGCTGTAGGAAATGAAGCTCCAGCTGATCCAATTAACATTGAATCTTCTTCCTCTGGAACACAGGAATTGGGGGAGTTAAGCACGAATCTTGATCCAGAAATTCAGGAACCGATTGTACCGGAGACGAGAGTGCATAGGAATCATCCAATCGACAACATTATTGGTGATCCTTATGCCGGCGTTCAGATTCGTCATCGAACCATCACTGAGAACACCAGTCTTTACACAGAGATACTTGACACCGGTGTCATGGAAACATGTCTGCATGCTGCATTTGTGTCCCAGTTAGAGCCGACGAATGTGAAAGAGGCTCTCACTGACAACTGCTGGATTGAGGCGATGCAAGATGAATTGTCTCAATTCCAAAAATTGCACGTGTGGGATTTGGTTGACTTGCCAAAAGGTTTCCAGCCAATTGGAACCAGATGGGTGTTCAAATGCAAGACGGATGATCGTCATGTTGTTGTGAAGAACAAAGCAAGATTGGTTGTTCAGGGTTTTTATCAGCAAGAGGGCTTGGATTACACGGAAGTATATGCCCCAGTTGCTAGAATTGAAGCCATTCGACTGTTCTTGGTTTATGCCACATATGTCGGCTTCAAGGTCTATCAACTTGATGTGAAGAGTGCTTTCCTATATGGTAAAGTTCATGAAGAAGTCTATGTCACTCAGCCTCCCGGTTTTGAAGATCCGCATAATATCAATAAAGTGTATAATCTCGACAAAGCACTTTATGGTCTTCATCAAGCACCGCGGGCATGGTATGAGACATTATCCAAGCATTTACTGTCTAATGGTTTCGACCGTGGACAAATTGACTCGACTCTCTTCATTAGGAAAGCAGGAGGTGACATTCTTCTTGTACAAGTATATGTCGACGACATCATTTTTGGGTCTACCAATGAAGGGATGTGTAGGGAATTCGAGCAGGTGATGAAGTCCAAATTTGAAATGAGAAATATGGGTGAATTGTCGTTCTTTCTGGGTCTGCAAGTCAGTCAAAGAGAGGAAGGCATTTATCTACATCAAACTAAGTATGTGCAGGACATCTTATCAAAATACAAGATAAATGATAGCAGTACTTATGGTACACCTATCCCAGTCAATCATGGTTTGCATCCTGACAAAGATGGAAAGGATGTAGACAGCAGATTGTACCGTGGGATGATCGGATCACTTATGTATCTCACAGCTTCAAGACCCGATATAATGTTTGTTGTGTGCTTGTGCTCAAGGTTTCAGTCTCAACCGAAGGAGTCACATATGATAGCCGTGAAGAGAATTTTCAGATACCTGAAAGGGAAACCCCGATTAGGTCTTTGGTACTCTAAGAAGCAGTCATTCGACTTCAAAGACTACACTGATTCAGATTATGGCGGTTGTAACCTTGACAGAAAGTCAACTTCTGGTGGATGTCAATTCTTAGGAGACAGACTGGTCTCCTGGCAGTGTAAGAAGCAGTCAACTGTTTTTGTCTCAACTTGTGAAGCAGAATACATTGCTGCAGCGAGCGGTTGTTCTCAGATACTGTGGATTCAGCAGCAGTTGAGAGACTACGGCTTAAACTTCACTGGAACTCCTCTATTCATTGACAACAATGCCACCATGTCCATCACAAATAACCCAGTGAAACATTCTAAAACTAAACATATAGAGATTCGCCATCATTTCATCCGTGACTGTGCTGAAAAGCATTTAATTGAACTTGTAAAAGTTCACACGGATGACAATCTTGCTGACCTTTTCATAAAGACATTTGATCGATCCCGTTTTGAGCATCTTTTCAACTTGATAGGAATGTTCAATCCTAAGTGAAAACTAAGTTTTCTTAACTCAATTCAATTCATGAAAGTTAAATTTTTAATTCTTTTAAATTTTCTGTATAGTTCTTTTAGTTTTTAAGATATTTAACAAAAAAAAAAAACCAAAAACAAAATAGAAAATGTAGAAAATTTCAAAGTTAACTTGAGAAAAGAGGAAATGATAGTACATCAGAAATGATCTAAACGTCATAGACTGCTCATATGGGAAATGATTGCGTCATGTTTACTTAATTGTTTAAATTATTATGTTTTTAATCTGTTTATTTACAAGTAATTTGAATTGTCAGTAGGCTGTATGCGTCTTTGAATCACTAGTAGTGTGGAAAATAAATCTAAATTACAACCGTGATTTGAACCCATGTTTGCAAGTGTGTGCGTAAAAGAATAGAAAAGATCATTATCAGATAAAGGATGTTAGATTTTGGCAATAATTTTCTTTTAAGATCAGTTTCGAGTTATGTCGTTAGCACAATTAATGCGGTTCATCTCACTGCCCATACTCACAAGTATGCAAGGAGAGATTGAATCAAGACATGTCTCTACATTAACCGTTGAGCATGTATTCACCCTTGAATCACTCCTGATTCATTGAAATCAAATCCAGATAAAAGTTCGATTCCCTTACCTTGAAAACTCAAACACCATATATATTATCTTAAATCATCATTCCGATACTCACTGACGAAAATCAAATAAACCAAGACAAATGAATCACTCGATTCTGAATCTTATGATTCCTGATAATCCTTATGGATTCTGCTTAATTTTTCCTGTGCTAATAGATGTAGCTTCATTCTGAAAATCTAGAAAATCATTGGGAAAATCTTAGATGCCTTGAGATATTGCAAGTTAAAATAGCATTTCAGTGGGGTACACGTTGTATATCTTATAATTAATACCTTAATACACAAGAACTTGATACAAAGATGCGTATTGTCTCAAATCTTATAATATTGTCAACTTGAATTACTTGTTTATGTGCTTATTACGTATGAATAAAGAGTAATCCATGACATGATCTCATATTCTTTGATGTTTATTTTGTATCGTTTTTGCTAAAAGATAGCCTGATATGATCCTCTGCTCGTGTCTTTTATAAAAAATAGTTGGTGTCAATACATGTATATATCTATCTAGAAAAGAACAAAAAGATTTTAAGTTTATGCATTGCTCAAGTTTAATCAGAAAAAGCCAAAAATATTTTATGTTTAACCTTCATGAATTGTATTTGAAACCTCATGATTGAATACTTTTATCTTGTTCGTTATTTGATCTGAAAATCATCATAAATCTGAGTTTCAAATTTGCGCACTTAAGGCTTGTGCGTACTTGTCAAGTTCGCACGAAGTAAACCTTGCGCACTTAGCAAGTACGCAAGAGTTAGTCTTGTGCACTTGTAAATGCGCAAGAGTTAAGTCCTGCGTACTTGTAAGTACGCAAGAGTTAACTCGTGCGCACTTAACAAGTACGCACGACCGATAAGTGAGGGGTATAAAAGTGACACTTAGAAAAACTTTTCAGTTTCAAGCGTTCAAATCGATCTTTTTCCCTATGCAAATTTAACTCAAAATCAAGTGTGTCTAAACCATCTTTTCATCCCGTCTATAGTTTCATCATCTCATTTCATCTCATTGGTGAGAATCTAGACGATTTCCATCCATAAAATCGTGACATTGGACCGATTCGTGACTTAGAAATTTTTAGGTTAAATCCGAAATATTTAGGGTAAAATTGGGGTTGTTTGGGTAACTTATTGACATTTCTATGCTAATAGGATTCTTAATCGACTCCATATTCATCCATTTCGTCCTCGATTCTAGCCATCGGTGGAATCTTAATCGACAGTGGGATTGGGTGACGTTTTTAAGTCGAAATTGGTCTTGGTTTGGTAGTTACTGGAGTTAATAATGGTCCCATAAGTTCGAATCCTCGATTCCGACCTAGTGGCGACCTACTTGACCCGGTCTTTGAGAAATCTGTCATCTTGTTAAAATTCTGAAATTTTTGCCAAGTGTTGTTCTTGCGCACTTAGCAAGTACGCAAGAAGCAATTCCTGCGTACTTTTTAAGTACGCAAGAGGAAAAGCCGCATGACCAACACTTAGAAAAATTTTCAAGTCTGAAATTTTTGTTCATATTGTACCTACTATACCGTGTCATGTTTGTTCATCTTCAATAATATACGTTGTTCTGATTATGTTTTCTGTGTGTCTCTGCAGACTATGGCTCGGGCATTCACTGATGAATTCAACTTGTTAGCGAACACTCAACCTGAGTGGAAAGGGGCAGCTTTGAAGTATCGGCAGATCATTGATTTTTTGAACCGATTAAGAATAAGTTATGCAATCTCAGCTGACCCAACAGTCTCAAGACCTTACTTGGAGCAATTATGGGAGACGGCAAAGCACGACTGCACGGTATCCGCTAATGTCATAAGGGCTACCGTTGATGGTCGGGCTATTGCTTTCTCTAAGGATACAATAAGAATGGTCCTGCAGTTCGGAGACCTCGCTACCGACCCGACATCCTATCCAGATTACTATGTGGATGGATGTTAGAGGCATAGAATGGGATATGTTGGAGCGAGGGACTATGCTTCTTACAAGAAGATGTGGGTTTTGGATCAATGGCGGTATTTTGCCCACATCATGATCGTGTGCATCTCGTCAAGAAAAGCGGGGAAAGATTCCATGGGTCATGACCTTGCAGCAGCCATGGTGGGCTTGTCTCTTAATAGGGGCTACAACTTCTCTCGCTACATCTTCAAAGCAATCAATGATCATATCAATACAGCAGAGAAGTTTAGGTTCCTATTGTACCCAAGGTTTGTGCAACTTTTGATTGATGATGCATTGCCAAACCTACGTACTATCGGGGAGAGACTGCAAGTAAAACGGGTGGACAAGAGAGTATTTGCTCAGTTTCTAAAGCCAGGCAGTGTAGATCCTACCCCTGTGCATACTGAACTCTTTGGCCACCTACTTAATGAAGCATATGTCGCGCCAGAAGATTGAAATTGGTATAGTCCCAATTCGGCACCAGAAATGAGTGATGATTCTGATGAACAACAAGAAGAAGAGAATGAAAGTGATGGAGGTGATGACGAAGGTGGTAATGGTGCTGAGGAATCCGATTCAGAAGCAACAGAATCAGATTCTTCTGATTTCGATGACGCACCATCCCAGGCACACCCGAGGAAATCGGCAGTCGTCTTCTAAAAGAAAACGACAAAGCTCGAGCAGCGAATATTAGCCGACTTCTGACTCTGACGCTGCTCTACAAAGACAAAGGCAAGAGAGTGCCAATAAGAAGAAGGGGCGATAGGCAAGAGGTTGCTATCCCAGGGTTGTAGAGATCCCGACTGTGCAGCAAGTACAAGCTGCGGCTGCCAGTCCAGAGTCAGAATCTACCCCACCAGCACAGCAACTGTACAGAAGGAGGAGAAGGCCACTAGTACAAGATAATGTGGCAGTCACAGAGGAGATGCCTGTGACGGTGACCCTCCCTACTCCAACCGTCCAAGTGACAGTGACTACTCCACTTCTCACGGAGTCAGTCACCATCACCCCAACCATAACACCCACTCCCATCATTACATCCCCACACCCACCTCACACCACTGAGCCGTCAGGTCAACCCTTCAACTATAGTGATTTCTCACAAGGGTTTGACTTTGACACAATCTTCTCCTCCCCCATCCATAATGCTGAAGCCTCATCATCTAGGCATTCTGATCCGTATGAAGCAAGGATCAATGTCTTAGAGACCCAAGTTGTTGAACTGTTGAAGACCATTCAAAAGTCAAAGGAGGAGTCTGATGCTCAACAAGCACATATTAACTCCCTGGCTGATGAAGTTAGGATTCTCCATAGCCAGATAACAGGGACAAATGAGCAACTGAAGAATGTTATGGCACAGAACGAGCTGCTGATGAAAACTAATGAAATGATTCTAGGCCACAGAACTTCACTTGAACTAAGGAAGGATTTACAGAGAAAAGAGCACGAAGCGATGGTCAAATTAGTTGAAGAACTGACCAAGAAGCTTGATGCTCAGGGGGAGAAAGGGAAAGAGAAAGAGAAAGAGAAGGAGAAAGAGAAAGAAAATAAATCCACTGGTGCTGAGCCTTGTCATCCAGTCGACTTGACTAAGGATGATGATAAAGACAAGGATCCTGAAGCCGGTCCTAGTGGAGGTGAGCACCAAGCTTTGGCGATTGTGCCCATCTCTTCTATTCCAATGGCTGAGGGGGAGTCTACTCAGAAAGAGGGTGGTGATACATCTGGTGGTGGTGGTGATAAAGGGAAGTCAGTGGCTGAAGTACTTAAGGACTTATCTGATGATGAGATCCTATATCTAGAGCCTGACTACTCTAAAGAAGCACAGATCGATGCTCTCTTCAATCTAGAAGAAGGAGAGATCGACTCTGGTGATGACTGGAATGATGAAGATGAGGATGTGGTGATAGAGATTCCCAAGAGCGACGGGGAAGGAGAGTACGAGTTAGAGGATGGTGAGATCTTTGTAGTACCATCGCTCGAATCTCTGCTCGAAACAGGCTCAGTTGACATGGCAAGTAATGTTGAAGCTACAATTGAAGCCTCCCCAGTCGACCCTACACCTGTGGACCCCGAGGCACCAAAAGATAAAGACATGCCTTCTGCTTCATCTAAGGGTCCAGCTCCCGTGTGGCAAAAGACGTCCATCACAGACAAGCACGGAGCTACAGGTATGATCTTGGCTGTTAGGTTCGAGGAGGACAAGCAGCTGTTCGCCATCAAAAGATCTGGAGGGGTTCAATACTTGAAACCAACCAGTGAGGCGTTCAACTCTTTGCCCAAGTACGACCTTGTGAACCTCGCAAACCGCGACCTGCTGAGTCACTCGAGTCATGCAGTAGCAATGGGTTTGTGGGTAACACTACAGTGGGAAGCAAGATCAGGGAAATTTGAATACTTCAAGCCTCAAGTGCCCAGAAGAGTCAAGGATAAGCACGCTGTACATCCTATGACTAAGAAGCACATAAAGAGATTGGTATACAAGCCAGTGCAATGTGAAACTAAGATTCCCTTGAGTAAGTTATCTCAGGATATTCTTGGTGACATGTGGTACTGGTACGTAGATCCAAAAACAGGCGAGGCTGTGATCATGGGAAAGGTTCGTTCCGAGAGTGGGAACACAGTACCAAAAGAACTGATCAGAATCTTTGATGAAGTCTGCTTCATCAACTTTTCTGTGAAAGATCTGGAGGTACTAGCGGAACGCTACTGTGTCCACACGGACGAATGGACAAAGCTCCTTGCTTCTAAATATGACAAGGTGATTAAGTTCTGCCAAGATTACAAGAAGAAGATAGAAGCTAAGGAACCAGTGCTGTGAAGACTGAAGATTGAAGACTGAAGACGATGAAGATCCCGAGCTGTTGTCAAGGGGGAGTTTGTTGATGCACTTTCCTGTGACAACACTCTGGATAGAGTCTTAGTTTGTATTTCTAATGTCTGTAAATTGTCTTTGTATGTAAGAGTCGTTATTTAATAGTTTATCGAGTTGTATTTACTTTTACATAATGTATGTTGCATTTCTTCTAAGTGTTTTGCGCACTTACATGTGCGCAGGAGAAAGCACCTGCGTACTTAGCAAGTACGCAGGAAGACCCATGCGTACTTGCTAAGTACGCAAGACAATTTGGTCCTGCGCACTTGCTAAGTGCGCAGGCATCAGGTCTGTATAAATAGGTTTGGTTCACACAGGATAAGTACGCAGAACTCATATCTTAGACGAACTCAGTTTGTTAAGTACGCAGTTTGTAATCTCTCTGTAACCGTCGAGTGTTTATAATAGAAAGAGCTTTTATTGTGACTCTCGTGTTTGGTTTACTTTGTTTAGTTAGACTCTCTGCCTAGTCACGGGTATTCCGCACCCGGTCCGACTAGTAGATCACTTGCATGCAACGATCCGACACACACGAAGGGACCTACAGAAATTATGATAGAAATAATGATCAAATGTTTGATAGAAGGTTTTCTAGGAACTGTGAAAATTCAGGTTACTTCACAAGTTCTCCTCAACGGTCATCATCATGGGACACCGGATACTATGCCCCGTATCCGAGAATGCAAACATGCTATGTCTTTGGGAATCCCGGACACTTAGCTTGAAACTGCATTCACTATCGTGAACACTCTGGTTGTTATCCGAATGTTTCTCGATGGGATAATGTGCATCAAAGGCCAAACACGTTTAAAAGACCTATGGCCCAAAATCACAGAATGCCTAATGAAAAACAATCGGATAAAAGAATTATTGTTGTGCATAAAACTCAACATCATGTTAAAGAAAAAAATGTTTTCAAACATAAACAAAAGAAAGTTGAGAAACAGATAAAATCCAGAAAGGGAAAAGAAACAATCGTCACTCCAACAGCAAGCTCAAACTTTCAAAAACCAAAGCCTGTTTGGAAACGAAAACCAAATGCACAAACAGCACCAGTTGAGTTTAATGACAAAAGAGATATGAAATTGCAAGAAGTATCATACTTGGATGAGTTAGGGCAACCCAAGACAACCATGGCTTGGGTTCCAGTTACTAATTAAAATGTTCTATCATGCATGGTCAGCCAAGGAGGCCTATCAACAACCTCTGGTATGTTGATAGTGGTTGTTCCCAGCACATGACAGGAGACATCTCTAGGCTTCACGACATTAAGATGTTCGATGGAGGGTATGTTTCCTTTGCAGGTGATAAAGGTGGGCAAATCAAAATGAAATGTACTGTCACTAATGGTACTCTCTGTTTCGAATATGTGAATTATGTGTTTGAATTGAATCATAGCTTGTTAAGTGTGTCTCAAATTTGTGATAAAAAGTTTTCAACTCGTTTTAATGATGAAGAATGTTTGATTTTAAAACCAGGGTTTGTAGTCCCTGAGGATTGGATTTTAATGAGAACACCGAGGTATAAGGATTCATATTTGTTGGATATGAATAGTGAGTCAGCTTTAACCAATACTTGTCTATTTTCTAAAGCTTCTGAAAATGACTCAATGCTCTGGCATCATCGTTTAGGTCACATAAATTTGAAAAACCTAAATAGAATTGCTAAAGAATCGCACGTGGTCGGTTTGCCTTTAAAAGAATTTTGTGAAGTTGAAAAAAGTGTTTCGTGTGCTAAAGGCAAACAGCATAAACGACCACACAAACCCAAGCTGTTTAACTCAATTGAATCTGTTCTTCAGTTGCTGCATATGGATCATTTATGTCCTGTAAGCGTAATGAGTCTTGTGAAGAAATCATATTGTCTTGTTATTACTAATGACTACTCACGATTTTCTTGGGTGTTCTTTTTAAGTAAGAAAAGTGAGACTGCAGATATTCTTAGGCAGTTCATGATACTTATGGAAAATCAACTGAACTTGAAGATCAAGATTATCAGAAGTGACAACGAGACGGAATTCCGAAATGAAGTTCTTGATAGCTTTTGTGAAGAAAAGGGGATTGCACGACAATTCAGCGCTGCTAGAACTCCTCAACAAAATGGAGTTGCTAAACGAAGAAATCGCACCCTAATAGAGGTTGCAAGAACCATGATCTCTAACTCTAAATTGCCGATATTCTTCTGGGCTAAAGCAATTAATACAGCGTGCTACGTGCAACACAGAGTGCCACTTAACAAGCATTAGCTGAAGACTCCATATGAAGTCATGTTTAACCAGAAGCCAAAGGTCGGTCATTTCAGAGCATTTGGATGCCTATGCACTCTATTGCATAATGACAACATTTGATCCAAATTCGATGAAAATGCTGATGAATGTTATTTCGTTGGATACTCATCCTGCAAGACAGCATACAGGGTTTACAACAAGAGAACCTAGCAGATAGTGGAGTCCTACTACATTGACTGGCAGGAGCTTAACAAAACTGGTGCGGATTCTGGTCCAAATTGGTTATTTGATTATGATTATGTATTTTAAGTTGTTTAATGTTTTTTCTGATGTGTCAGATGATGGTTTCCAAAAGTACAGTACAATTGACTACAGGATTGATGAAGACCCTGATCAAGAATCAACTTCATCTTCCAGAACTCAAGCATCTTCTTCTCAAGAAAGTGATCAACAAACCGCTGATCCCATCAATAATGAGACTGCTGCATCTGGCAGTGGTAATGCTTCACAAGATATTGTTGCATCTGGCAGTGGTCACGCTTCTCAGGATACGTTTCCTGACCCATATGTTATTGAGGAGCCGATTCCCATAACTGAAGAAGCAGATCAGCATATCACCAACTTACCTGAAACGATACAAGAAGAAGAAGTACCCACATTGCGGATTCATAAAGATCATCCCTTAGAGGATATCATCGGTCCTCTCTCTGACGGGGTGAAAATAAGGAGTCAATCTGGAATAAGCAATGCCTGCTTGTATTCTACATTTATTTCTCAAATAGAGCATAAGAACATCAAGATGGCTTTAAGTGAAGCAAGCTAGGTGGAAGCAATGTAGGAGGAGTTGATGCAGTTTGAAAAGCTGAAGGTTTGGGTGCTTGTGCCACTACCACAAGGCAAGTTGCCCATCGGAACTCGTTGTGTTTACAGAAACAAAAAGGATGACAGTGGAGTTATTGTCAGAAACAAAGCTAGATTGGTGGTGCGACGATTTTATCAACAAGAGGGAATAGATTATGAAGAAGTATTTGCACCGGTTGCACGTCTTGAGGCCATTCACATCTTTTTGGTCTATGCCTCTTACAAGAATTTCAAGGTATTTCAAATGGATGTGAAGACAACATTTTTGTATGGTAAGATTCAAGAAGAGATCTATGTGCATCAGCCACCTGGGTTTGAAGACACCAATCACCCACATCATGTCTACAAACTAGACAAAGCTATGTATGGTTTACATCAAGCACCACGTGCATGGTATGCCACTCTGATAGAGCATCTACTTGCAAATGGCTACTCTCAGGGAGCCATAGATCAGACATTGTTCCTTAAAAACATGGGAGATGATCTTATTCTTGTCCAAATTTACGTTTATGACATCATTTTTGGTTCAACGAATGATGCACTGTGCAAAGAGTTTGAAGAAGTGATGAAGAAAAAGTTTGAAAAGAGTTCAATGGGAGAAATGGCCTTCTTTCTGGGGTTGCAAGTGAAGCAAAGTGATGACGGAATCCTAATTCATCAGGCTAAATATGTCAATGACATGTTACTCAAGTTCAACTTTGCTGACTCCAAATCGGCATCCACTCCAATGGCCGCTCGACCTGTTCTTACTCCAGATCTAGGTGAACCTGAGATTGACCAACATCACTACAGGTCAATGATTGGCTCGTTAATGTACTTGACAGCTATCCGTCCGGACCTCATGTTTGCGGTTTGTCAGTGTGCACGATATCAGGCTAATCCTAAACTTTCTCACCTTAATGCTTTCAAAAGAATTTTTAAATACTTGAAGGGCAAGCCTCGGCTCAGCCTTTGGTATCCAAAGGATTCAGAACTTAAATTGTTTGCTTTTACTGACAGTGATCATGGAGGTTGCAATCTTGATTGAAAATCCACAACCGGTGGATTTCAGTTTCTGGGGAGATACTCGTATCATGGCAGTGCAAGAAACAGGCCACCGTTTCGACTTCTACTGCTGAAGCTAAATATGTCGCCGCATCCGCATCCTGTTCTCATGTTATCTGGATGCAACACCAATTGTTGGATTACAGTTTGAATTTCTTTGACTCCCCTATTTTCTGTGAAAATGAAGCTGCTTTACAGATTGTTAGGAACCCGGTCCAACATTCTAAAACTAAGCAAATAGACATTAGGGTGCGTCACATTCGTGATTGTTTTGAAAGAAAGCTTATGCATCTTGAACATGTTTGTACTGATGATAATGTTGCTGATATATTTACAAAAGCCTTCGATTTGGCAAGATTCAACTTTCTGGTTGAATGTCTGAAAATGATCTCCTTTGATTACAAGGTCGCGGGTTTGGTCACCAAAAATATTTTTGTTTTGTTTTGTTTATTTAAATTTTGATTTATTTCATAAATGCAAAAGTTTAGGGGGAGAAATTTCCTAAAAACACCAAAAAGATTTTTATCCTTGAATTTTTTTTTGTCTAGAAAATTACAAAAATATTTTATTTTATGTTTTATTTCCCAAAAAAAAATTGAGAACTCTGTCAATTGGGAAATGATAATACATCATTTTAGGTGTCGGATCATCATATGCAAGGCCTGTAGTCGAAAAGATTAGGATCTTAGGGTGATATGTTGATTGGCTCTACTAAAACTGGAAAGACAACATGATAGTGTTTCACTTAATCATAAAGGTCATTGTCATAGTGGGGAACATCTCATAGATTGGTAGAATATTTATTTCCTATTAATAATTGAGCACTTAAACATAAAGATTGGTGAACTGTGGATGAACATAATATATCTGGATTGCACAAACCGAGACCCTTCACAAAGGGGTTGCGAGCTGACTTGATACAAGTCTGTACATATAGTTAGATATATAGATAAAAGACATGCGTTGACATGCAATAGGTGAAAAGACACTCAATGATAGTGCAAAGCTACTCTGCAATACAAAATTATGAGCAAAAAGACACGCAATGTTAATGTCGTGCTATAGGAAAATTTCAAAAGATATGTCTAAAGACGTACATATAAGTATAATTGTAAATATTTTTCTTTTTGAGAATGTGCGACTGGGAAGGAATCTCTTATCAGAGCATGTAAGTCCGTTGTGCTATGCTTTTGATGACATTTGTCTGAGATCTCCTGATCAGTTCATTGACCCGTGCTAGTTATGCTCTTTTAGTTATTACTTAGGTGCTCAAAAGATCATGAGGAAAGGAAGGTTTATCCGATATGTTGTGGGGTCCATTTAGTTCATCAAAAACTCATCTATTTCACATTATGATAATTACAGGTTTCTGAGATGTGAGTGTGGGACCCACTAAGGCATGAATAATTATTACAAGAAAACATGATAACATCATTCACTGCTTGCTTATCAATTAAGGTATAAAGACTTGAGTTTAAACGGATATTGTCTATTGGCAATCACCTAGACCTATCTGAGAAAATGAACGGCTAATAAGTATGCTTTCATCTACTCTAAAATGATATGATCCTATAACAGAGTTTCTCTAAAAAAATTTTGGGTGTTTGTCTGCCATTATAAAAAGAACAAAAAGATTTGTGTTTTTTTGCTTAGTTTAAGTTATTTTATTTTTTGTCTTTTGTTTATACTTCATAAATTACCAAAATGATCGTTCTTGCTTGACCCGAAAATCTGAAGGAAAGTGTTTTGAAAAGTTCACGGTTTTTCAGAAGTATGCGGCCGCATACTTGATGCGGGGCCGCATACTTGAAGGCCCACTATATATAGTCTTGAAGTTTGCGGTTCTAGAATTTCACCAACCGCATACTTCATTTTCTTCAGCCGTATACTTTGTGTTTAGCTTCTTGTGACCGATTACTTGATCCCTGTGTGATTTTGTTGCTACATTCGTGTTCAAGAAGTGTAGGCGACCATCAAGGTAAGAAATTGGACCATGGATTCAAACTAATCGACTATGTGAGATGTTCTTGTTGAGTCTGAAACTGAATTGAACTTGTTTGACCAAATTGACCGTTAAAAGTTGTGCAAAAACTGAAACTGATCCACTAGATTAGGTCGTAGACATTAGGCGACCCTATTGCACCCAAAATCCAAACCAAAAACTCTATAAAAACCAAGAATTTTAGAAGTTTACGGTTCTTCAAAAGTTTACGGTTTTTATTCAAGTTTGCGGTTTTTGGAAGTTATCGACGTGTTTGAAGTTTGCGGTGTAACTAAAGTTTGCGGTTTGAATGTTTTAGCCGAAAAAATTAAGTTTGTAATTTTTGTTTAATTTAACTTGTTTTACTGCTTGTAGGCATGGCAAACTTGAAATTTGTAAAGGACCACAACGAGTCAACATACTTGGAAGACCCACCTCAGCATCACAACATTTTCAGATCAATGATTGTGGGTTTAAGAGCGTCTAGAATATTTCATGCTATTTCATAACATCCAGATATATGTGAAGACTTTATTCGGGATTTCTGGAACACTGCTGATTTCATAATAGAAAATGAAGTTGAGGGAATAGCTGGTACTGTGGCTGGAAAGCGCATAGTCATTACTGAAGCTGTTATCAGGGAATGTTTGAACTTTGGTGACGCTGCCAAATATGCTACAAGTTTTTCTGTTGAACAAATGAACGACACTTTTGAAAGAATGAGCTATGAAAGAGGTCTGCCATCATTAGAGAAGAAATGTTTGCCACCCTACTTGACACATGTGGTGAATCAATGTATATCTGGAAGAAAGGGTGGATATGATGAACCAAGTGCTAGTATGACTGCTGCCGTATATGCACTTGTAACAAGGGAGAATTTCAACTTCTCAAGAGCTGTGTTTAAAGAGATGAAAAGCAACTTTACTGGAAAGAAGAAGTCAGTTTTCTTGATGTACCCAAGATTTCTACAGATGATAATCAACAGAAATCACTCAGAGCTAGTCATGACACAAAGGAGACTGCATGTAAAGGTCATGGACATGAGCATTCTGTCCTATATGAGTATGAACAAGAAAGGGAATTTTCTGAACCTGACTCCCTTAGAAAAGTTTGGAGCTTTTTCTGAGATAGACAATCCACAACCACAACCACCACCACAACCTCAACCACAACCACCTCAACCACGTCGTAGACTCAGACGTGCACCGCGTCAAGTTCAGGCTGAAGTACCTGTGGTTGATGCGCTTGAAATTCCGAATGTGCAGCTGGCCGATGAACATGCAGATGAATTCAATTACAACATTGAAGGGCCAGTGTACGTCGAAAATGAAGAAAATGTTGAGAATCTTGAAGATTTGTCAGATATAAATCTAGATGATTTGCAATTCTCCGACACTGAAGATCAAAGCTCTAGTGGAAAGAATGTTGAAGAGAAAGAGAGTGTGTCTGAAGGAGACTCAGAAGGTGAAGAGTTTGACACATCCGAAACAGAAAGTGACAAGGAAGAATTACCCATAAATAAATATCACAAAAGCTTATTGATTAAAAGAAAGGCTGCTAGGAAACCTCTTCTCATCAACCCTTCTAAACAGCATAGTGATACTTTCAATGAAGACTATGATTTTGAAGCTTATCTAAGTCCGAGGAAAAGAACAAAGTCTTCTGAACAACTCCCGCAAAAGTCCACACCAATCAATAAACCACCCGTCATCCAACAGCAGGATAAGGGCAAGGCAAAGGTATTTGATCAACCCGCGCCTGTAGATGTTCAAGCCCTACATCAGAGAGTATTTTCTCTGGAACATGACTCTTTTGCCAAAGACTTGAAGATTGAGAAGCTTAGTGAAGAAAATGTTACTCTCTGGAAGACTATAAACCTACAAGATAATAACATCAGTAGTCTTAAGGAAAACATGGTATTTGTGCTTGAAGAGCTAAGAAAGATAAATGGAAAAGAAAAAGGAAGGATGGATGTAGTGGAAAGAGTGATGGGAAGGGTGATGACAATGATGGTGATGGTGATGATAATGATGGCAAGGGTGATGATCATGAAAGAGACAAGGATCAAGAATATCTACATGAAGGAACCAGCTCTCACGAAGACATGTCAACAGCAATGGTTATTTATGATCCTGAATCAGTAAATAAGGGAGCACAACAGCCAGATAATGATTTATCATTTGACTTTGAGTATGATCTTGATGAAATACTCAAGTCTGGATCAATGTTCTCATTTGAAGATGATCTGTCTGCACTTGATAATAAATTCATAGGAGAAGACATGAATGAAGATTTCTTTGATACAAATGTGTCTGTTTCTCCTACATACTTGAGTGCTCAAGGAAAGGAGATTACCAGTATTGATAGTGATTTATTCGCCGAATGTAATTCGCCTCCTCACGTGGAAACATATGCTGAACATGTTGAAGAAGAAATATCATCATCAGCTGTTCCAGTAGAAAAGAAAAGTATGTTCAAATTTATTCCTCCACTCGAAGTCCATTATGTCACATCCTCCAATGAGCTTTCAAAGAAGAACGATCGTTCTCCTATCTTAAGTTGGATGTTTGACAATGAGAAGAATCTTTACATGGTCAAGAGAAAGAATGGGCGAATAAAGTATTTTGCACGATCACATGACCTTATGTCACTGCCCAGATTTGATCTGCAGGCATTGAACAAAGCTCCTTTCTATAATCCAGGAAACGTTGGAACAGCAAGAAGTTTTGTTTCACTCCTTGAAAAGGAATGTGAAAGTGGGTTCAAGATACTAAAGCCTGCTGAATGCAAGAGGGTGAAATCAAAGTACATGATTGACAGAATAACCCATAAACCTCTTGTAATGGAAGTCTATCCTCCTCCCAAGACTGTAGATTGTGTTCAAGTTCATCAAGCTCTGCCTGACAACTCTCTAAGTCAATTGAATTACTGGCATTACAACTCTATGACATGCTACATTTACATCCAATGTGCAGATAAAGAATTTACTATTGCTGATACTATGGATCTTTTGAAATTTGGAAAGGAAGATATGATAAGATTGTCCAAGCAGTATCTATTCGTTCCTGAAGAAGAAGAAAAAGAAACCAAGCCTTTTGTGAAAGTTTCGACGACTGCTATAGTCAAAGGCCTCTATGCGGGAGGTGGTGATCATTCAGCTGACATCGAGATACTTTGATAGCATTAGCCTAGGGGAGATTGTAACGACCAAACCTAATAGGCTAACGCATCAAGAGATCACCGACGAGTTCAGATCAAGCCATTGTGGAAGTATGCGGCCGCATACTTCATGGCCTAGTCGCATACTTGAAGTATGCGGTACCCAATCGCATATTTGAAGTATGCGGCCCCGGTCCAGCCCAACTGAATAGTATAAATAGTTATTTTGTATTCTGTATTCGGTTAGACGAGTTATTGAGCGACATTTGTATTATTTTCAGTGGTTCATCAATATACGAATCGTTTGACAATCAATTGAGTCTCGTCCTTTTTGTTTATACCTACAAGTCACGTATCGAGTCTGTTTCCGCCAGGTTCAACACGTCGTTGAATCTGTTGATTGAAGATCCTCAGGATTCCGGACCTTACAGTTGCTTACAGACTGGACCTACCCAATGAGTTTAGTGGGATTCACCCTACATTCCACGTGTCGCATTTACGCAAGTGTCTGGCTGACGACACGGCTCACATACCCTATGACGAGATTGAAGTGGATAACAGTTTGAACTACGTAGAAGAACCAATAGTTATTCTTGATCGAGCAGAGAAACGACTACGCAATAAGACAATCCCTTTAGTCAAAGTACAATGGAAACATAGAAAAGGTTCAGAAGCTACATGGGAAAAAGAGAACGAAATGAAGGAACTGTATCCACAGTTGTTTAACTAGTAACGAGTTTCGAGGACGAAACCCCTTTAAGGAGGGTGGACTTGTAACATCCCTAAATTAAATAAACCCGAATAACCGAGATAGCATTTGAGATTAATAAATCAAGGGGAAAGAAAACGTGTGGGCTTAGCCCATAGGCCGCGAGCAAATGAGGGAAGCCTCAAAGTCAGCTACAACACGACAGCCTTCCCTCACTCCCACCATTTTCGCAAGGCTGTAGAGAAAGAGAGAGAGAGAACCGGGTCTAGAGAGTGAAAGCAAAGGAAATGGCTCAAAAGCTAGGGAATCATCACTCTCCATCTCAGGAACGTTTAGCAACGAAGAGGAGTCAAAAACAGGTAACCATCACGCTCGAATCTAAGCTTTTAGTTAAGAAATGGGTTTAAGATTTATATGTGTTTTTCACATAAAGATGAGATTTTTACGTATGGAATCGCATAAAAAGTATGTATCTAGCTTCATGGAATCTAGTTACCAATTTTTAACGTAAAAAGATTGAAGATTGGATCAAAAATGAAGAAGGAGATCTTGATCGGATGAATCGTCCGAAAAGTCGGATGAATGGTCTAAAACTATTCCCGTACGAAAAGTATTTTCGGACGGCATGATTTCGTACAAAAGATCTTGAACGAAATAGTTCACGAACAAAAGATCTCGAACGAAATAGTTCTCGGACAAAGATCTAGAATGAAATAGTTCTCGGACAAAAGATTTCGAACAAAATATTTAACAAATAAAAGATGTTTTCTAACTATATAGTTTTCGGTCGAAAAGAGATTACGACCGAGAGAGATTTTGACCGAGATAGATTTCGACCGAGAGAGATTTCGACCGAGATAGATTTCGACCGAGAAAGATTCCGGTCGAAGAAGATTTCACACCAATAGATTTCGGATGAAACAGGTAGGTTATAACCTTGTTCCATTCGTGACCCTTGACAGATCCATTAGAACCCGCTTAACACAGGAGCCCCTAAGTATCCTACGGGAACTACTCATTAGGTGAGTTCTATGTACCCCCTATAAGTTACGTGCAAATCGTTTTAAATGTTTTGGGGCTGAAGTGTATACACGAATTGAATAAAAGATATAGATATTATATGTAGACTTATGTGTTATGTGACGATGCATTGTGAATACCATAAATGACAAGTATATATAAAGCTATGGAATGAAAGAATGACATAACATATAAGAATGAAATTTTGCTTTATATCCATGTATATATTGCTTGCCAAGTATGAAAAGTATGACATAACGTGTAAGAATGAAATCTTTCTTTATATCCATGTATATATTGCTTGCCAAGTATGAATGCCAAGTATGAAAAGTATGACATAACGTGTAAGAATAAAATCTTGCTTTATATCCATGTATATATTGCTTGCTAAATATGAATGAACGTTATGGACAGAAATGAAGCTAACGGCTACTACGGTAGACGGACGACCACTTGACTATTATGCAGTCAGAAATGAAAGTCTAGAAAGGTAGACTAAAGAATGACCACTACGGTGGAGTAAGTCCCACAATCGATGCACGGTTGTATAATTAGTTCAAGTGGGAAATAGCTGCCTTAGGGCAGAAGGGCGAATATGACTGACTACGACGGTAGGACGGTTTAGACGGACGGTTTTATGATATGACGGACGGTTTCTAGGGCCGGACGGTTAAGTAAAAGGGTTACGATGATAGTTCAATGGCGTATGTCTTTGTAATATACGTAGAAAAAGACGGGTTGATCACCCTTATGTGTATGACCAATGAATGTTTAATGAAAGTAAAGGTTTATACATATTTAACGTACTTATATGAACGATAAAGGAAAGCAAAGAATGTGCAAAATGTGTATTTATACATATATTTATATATAAATACTTATAAAAGAAATGATGTTTATACATATTTGCTTTAAACTAGAACTCACCAGCGTTAGCTGGCTTTTAGTATGCACTTCAGGTACAAAGAAGAAAGGACGTGCGAAGGCTTGAAGGCTACCCGACATGAGACTGACATCCCACTTTAATTTATGTTAAGACAATGTTTACAAGCTAAGACTTCCGTTGTCATGTACTTGACTGATGAATGTTTCCGATGTGTTTTGAATGTTTTAAATTTATAATTCAGTACCGATGACTATGTTTATGAGTAAATCCAACAAGTGAGGTCACCCGGGAAAGGGGCCTTACAAGTTGATATCAGAGCAATAGTTTGAGAGAATCAGACATCCCTAAATGTCTGGACTCAAGCTGATAATGGGACCAACGCACGGATGTCAGTCTGGGTAGCCAACGTCGACGCCAGTACAGTAAGTAAGTAATAAAGTTAATGCCTATAGTTAGGGATAGATGCCTTAACTTAGAACACTTAGATGTCATTGTCACTGCTGATGTGAAGAGTTTCGAACCCGAAAAGCAAAGGAAATTATTAATCACAAACCGGTCACTGTAATTAAGAATTTACCTTGCTCGTACTATTCAAAACTATGATTTGAAGGAATGACATTGATGTATACCCTTTTACTTATAAGGAAATCTAGAAAACTATGGCTCGTAGAGGAGGAACTGGACACCGAGGCGGTCGCATTGGCCGAGTCGGTAGACAACCCTTGAACCAAAGACGTAATGATGAGGAAAGCGTGCACGAAGAACGTACTGAGAGTGTGCACGAAACTAATGTGACTCCACCAGGAGAAGGCAACGAAGGATCTATACTACTGGAACCTGAAGTTAGGGATGATATTGCCCGTAAGGTTGTGCTAACTCTGAAGGACGTACTGCCTGATCTGTTATCTGAGGCACTAAAGAAGAGCAAGGAGGAGGAGGTAAAGAACCATAGGGAGAAAGTGTATGATGGCGATGGAGATGAGGTGACTGAGGGACAAGTTTGACGGGAACAAGGATTCGGTAGCTACGTTGGAATGGATTGAGAGGATGAACGGCGTAATCAACATAAGCGAGTTTCGACCTGATCAGGCGGTTAAGTATGTGGCTCACTCTTTCACCAACGAAGCACTGAGTTGGTGGAGGAATATTCAAAGGACTAAGTCGCCAAACGCTCTCAAAAGAATGATTTGGGAAGATATGAAAAAGCTGATAATCCAAAAGTTCTGTCCCCAGAACGAGATAGACCGGGTGGAGAATGAATTTCTGAACTTCAAAGTTGGCAACAAGACTCACCGTCAGTACACTTCCAGATTCAATGAGCTAGCTCAACTGGTCCCCCATTTGGTAGAGACTGAAGAACGGTTGATTAAGTACTATATCAAGGGCCTGCCTCAAAAGATCTGTGTTCACGTTAAAGCCAACCTACCGTCAACCTTCGAGTCGGTAGTGAATTTGAGTGGAATCATCTATGACGATTATGCTAATGAGGACCCGTTGCCGGAGGCACCAAAGCGGAAATGGGAAAATCTGTCTAAGGGAAATGGAAGGGGAAAATTTGCAACTGAAGTTAAGAAGCCAAGGACAGATGAGTATGAAACATGCACGAAATGCGGAAAACTACACCGCGATGAGTGCAAAGCTAGCTCCACAATGTGCTATAGATGCGGGAGGGTAGAGCACTACTCCAAAGACTGTCTGGGGGACGTCAAGTGCCAAGGATGTGGATTGTTTAGCCACCCGACTAAGGATTGTAGGAAAACCGGCCAATCTGGTTCGGGAAAAGAAAAAGAAAGGGAAAAGGAGCAGCCGAGGGCTAGGACTCGGGTCTATGCCCTAACTGAGGAGGAAGCCAAAGGAAAACCTGATGTCTTGTCAGGTACGTTCCTAGTTAATGATGAACATGCTGCTATTTTATTTGACTCTGGTGCAAGCAAAAGCTTTATATCAAATGATTTTAGTCGCAAATTGAACTACACAATCACAAACCTCGTGACGGACTTTAGCGTAAAAACTGATGTTGGTAGAAACTCAGTAGTCATCCGAATGACTGACGATTGCATAATAGAGATAGAGGGCCATAAGTTTCCTTCTAGATTGTACCTTCTAACCTTATGCAGATTTGACCTAGTGTTGGGCATGGATTGGCTAGCTGACAATGAAGCACAAATCGTATGTAGGCGAAAGATGATACATCTCAAAGCCACCGACGGCAGTCCGGTTACGGTTCATGGTGATTGGAATTGCAAAATGTCAAACGTCATCTCAATGTTCATGGCTGAAAGTTATACGAGGCGCGGTTGCGAAGCTTATCTAACATATGTTTTTGACGATAGAATGAAAACGAAAGAAATCAAAGACGTGCCCGTGGTGTGCAACTTCCCAGAAGTGTTCCCAGAGGACCTACCTGGCTTGCCTCTCGATCGAGAAATAGAATTTCAGATTGACTTACTGCCAGGGGCTCAGCCCGTTGCCAAAGCACCCTACCGATTGGCTCTGTCAAAGATGAAAGAATTAATGTCTCAACTTGAAGAATTGACAGAGAAAGGATTTATTAGACCGAGCATCTCACCATGGGGCGCTCCGGTATTATTTGTAAAGAAGAAAGATGGAAGCATGCACATGTGCATCGACCACCGTCAATTGAACAAACGAACAGTAAAGAACAAGTACCCATTGCCTAGAATATACGATCTTTTTGATCAACTACAAGGCGCGAGTTGGTTCTCAAAGATTGATCTCAGGTCGGGTTACCACCAATTGAAAGTAAGGGAGGAAGATGTACCAAAAACTGCGTTTCGTACGCGTTACAGACATTATGAATTCCTCGTTATGTCCTTCGGACTGACCAACTCACCGGCAGCATTCGTGGATTTAATGAATAGAGTATGCCAACCAATGTTGGATCGGTCAGTTATAGTATTCATAGACGACATTCTCATCTACTCAAAGAACGAAGGTGATCACCAATGTCACCTAAGGGAAGTATTGGAGATTCTGAAGTAGGAGAAGTTATATGCAAAATTTTCCAAATGCACGTTCTGGCTTAGGGAAGTTCAATTCCTAGGTCATGTCATAAACCCAGACGACATTATGGTGGATCGTGCAAAGATCGAGATGGTAAAAGAATGGAATGTCTCGAAAATGCCAACAGAAATACGAAGTTTTCTGGGATTGGTAGGCTACTATCGGAGATTCATTCAAGATTTCTTGAGAATAGCCTTGCCACTGACGAAGCTGACACGTTAGTAAGTAAAGTACGAATGGGGTCCAACCCAAAACATGTAAGGCCCCTTTCCCGGGTAACCTCACTTGTTGGATTTACTCATAAACATAGTCATAAATATTGAACTTAAATTAAAACATTCATCATTCAATTACATAATCATAACAGCGGAAGTCTTTACAAATAAAACATAACATATTCTTAACAAACAAAAGTGGGATGTCAGTCTTGTGCCGGGTAACCTTCACGCCGTCGCACGACCCTTTCTTCCCTTACCTGAAATGTATACTAAAAGTCAGCTAACGCTGGTGAGTTCTAGTTTAAAGACATTCATAATTAATACTTATCTTTTCATGAATATAACGTGTATATGTATATTCGTACCTTTAAATATTCCTTACTTTATTTTATCACATAACATTCATTGAGGGTATATACATAAGTACATACATACTTTCTTTGAGAGAAAACTTATTGGCCATAATCTTAAGGGAGATCAACCCATCATACTTGTCGCGAATGTCACGAAGACATCGTAGTCAGAACTACCGTCGTAGCCCATTTCATTACCGTCCGGCTCTAGAAAACCGTCCGTCATATCATTAAATCCGTCCGGCAACCTTTGTCCGTCCGCTCTTTATCGTTCTACCGTCGTAGTCCGTCATTTTTGTCCGTCTGCCCTAGGGCATCCGTTTCCCACGTGACCATTATGTATGCAACCGTTCTACATTAGTTAAGGCAATTGCTTCGACCGTCCATTTATACCTTTTCATACGTCCTAGCTTGCGAATGAACGTTTTTGTCCCGGTTGCAAAATAATCACGTGGTCGTCCGTCTACCGAAGTAGCCGTTTTCATAGAAGGGTTTATAACGTTTACATTCATTCATAACATGTAATATATATGTAATATAAGGCAAGATTTCATTCTTTTACGTTATGTCCATCTTTCATTCATTCTTTATAGTCATACGCTTCATTCTCTATTCATAATTCATTTTCATATATAAGTATTTATATATATATATATATATATACGTATGATTACATTGACATTTATAACATTTATTCGTTTAGTGTATACACTTCAGCCCAAAACATTTATAAATCATTTGCACATAACATAGTAGGGGGCACATAGAACTCACCTGATGAGCTACTCTAGGTTGTACTAAACAAAGGTCCAACAGCGTCACTTCCGATCTGGATTAGGTAGTTAAATACACATTAGACCCAACCCCGACTCTAATGGTTTAATCATTCTAAACTTACTGACTTTAACCTGCTGTCTACTGCCTGCGCACTTAGTAAGTGCGCAGGGACTTGCTCATGCGCACTTGGCAAGTAAGCAGGAGTCTTCCTCCTGCGTACTTGGTAAGTACGCAGGGACTTCCTCCTGCGTACTTGGTAAGTACGCAGGAATTCCTTCCTGCGCACTTGGTAAGTACGCAGTACCTGGTTAATGGACCAAAATTTCGGAATTCATGCATGTTAATCCGATCATGCTAATCTTACAATTTTCTTTGATCAAAATGTGCGGTTTCCATTCTAGATGCTATTTCTAAGCTTATTTTCAAGTTTCATCCGTAAAAACATCATCTATTTAGCTAAAACTCGAGAAACCCCAAAGTGAACAAAAACTCAGATTATGGTCGAATCATTACCTGGATTGAAGTTCTGATTCGGAGGTTTTGCTCATGAGCTCAGCTGTAACGTGCTCCTCTAATCTCGTGACGATCCGTCAACTTTCTCTCTCTAGACCCGAGCTCCCTTTCTCTCTCTAAGATGGTGAAAATGAAGGTGAAATGAGCTAGTGGGCTGTCTTGCCCCTTTTATACCTGGGCTTCCCTCGGCCCGTTGGAGCCGAGCCCAAGCCCATCCGTTCTTATTTCGTTTTATGACGTTTAAATCTCTATCGTATTATTATTTACTTATTTACTATTTTCGGGATGTTACAAGTCTACCCTCCTTAAAGAGGTTTCGTCCTCGAAACTGTTTATACGTTAAACAATTGAGGGTATAGTCCCCTCATCTCGCCTTCTTTTTCCCATGTAGCTTCTGACCCTTTTCTGTGCTTCCATTGTATTTTGACTAAAGGTATCGACTTATTGCGTAGTCGTTTTTCAGCTCGGTCAAGAATGGCAATAGGTTCCTCTACATAATTTAAACTGTTATCCACCTCGATCTCGTCGTAAGGTATGTGAGCTGTGTCGTCAGCTAGGCACTTGCGTAAGTGCGACACGTGGAACGTAGGGTGTATTCCACTAAGCTCGACGGGAAGGTCGAGTCTGTAAGCAACTTGACCCACTCTTGCTAGAATCTTGAAAGGTCCGACAAACCTTGGACTTAGTTTGCCACGCTTTCTGAATCGGATGATTCCTTTCCATGGTGATACCTTTAACATTACCATGTCCCCTACCCGAAACTCTAAATCCCTTCTTCGCTTGTCCGCGTATGATTTCTGTCTGTCCTTTACGGCTTTCATCTGAGCCTTAATTTGATCAAATTTTTCGGAAGTAGCTTTGACCACTTCGAGACTTGCAAAATCCTTCCGTCCAATTTCCCCCCAACAAACCGGGGTCCTACATTTCCTCCCATACAACATTTCAAATGGCGGCATGCCAATAGTTGTGTGGTAGCTATTGTTATATGAAAATTCTGCCAATGGTAGATGGCTGTCCCAACTCCCACCGAAATCAATGATACAGTCTCGGAGCATGTCCTCCAAGGTCTGAATGGTCCTTTCCGATTGTCCATCGGTTTGGGGGTGGTAAGCGGTGCTGATGTTCAGTCTAGTGCCCATTGCTTCATTGAATTTCTTCCAAAACCTTGATGTGAATCTAGTATCCCTGTCGGACACAATTGACAGTGGCATACCATGTCTGCTCACAATCTCCTTGATAAATACTTCTGCTAGTCTTTCTGACGAAGAAGACTCACGTATTGGCAAGAAGTGAGCACTTTTCGTCAAACGGTCGACGATCACCCAAATGGTATCATTGCCTTTAGCTGTTCGCGGTAGCTTGGTAATGAAGTCCATTGTGATCTCTTCCCACTTCCATTCTGGTATAGGTAAAGGTTGCATTTTACCGCATGGTTTCTGGTGCTCGGCCTTAACTAGTGAACACGTTAAGCACTTGTTCACGTATTCAGTCACATCATTCTTCATGCCAGGCCACCAGTACTCTTTCTTCAAGTCTTGATACATTTTGTTTGTCCCGGGGTGGATAGAATAACGAGACTTATGGGCCTCATCGAGTATTTTGGCTCTAAGCTCGCCAATCTTAGGTATCCACATCCGGCCAAACCTGGTTCGTACACTGTATGTATTTGCACTTAAGTTCCCTTGTTGTCCTACTATTCTTTCCCGTTTCACATTTCTTTCTAACAGTGCTTCATCTTGTGCCTTTGATATTTCACCCATCAAATATGGCGTTATAATTAGCTGACACGCTTTGATTCGGATAGGTGTCGATCCTTCCTTTCTACTTAAAACGTCGGCCACTACGTTTGCCTTACCTGGATGGTACAATATCTCACAGTCGTAGTCTTTCAGTAACTCTAGCCACCTCCTTTGCCTCATGTTTAATTCCTTATGTTCGAAAAAGTACTTCAGGCTTTTGTGATCGGAGTAGATGGTGCATTTAACTCCATACAGATAGTGCCTCCATATCTTCAACGCGAAAACTACTGCTACTAATTCTAGATCGTGAGTTGGGTAGTTAACCTCGTGAATCTTTAGTTGCCGCGATGCATACGCAATTACCTTTCCTCGTTGCATAAGTACGCACCCTAAACCTTTCCCTGAAGCGTCAGAGTAGACTACCAAGTCTTCATTTCCCTCAGGTAGTGTGAAGACTGGAGCTTGGGTTAATCGTGCCTTAAGTTCCTCAAACGCGTTGTTTTGGGTTTGACCCCATTCATATTTTACTTCCTTACGTGTCAATTTAGTTAGTGGCGAGGCTATTCTTGAGAAATCTTGAATGAACCTTCGATAGTAGCCTGCCAAACCCAGGAAACTTCGTATCTCTGTTGGTGTCTTTGGGATGTTCCATTCCTTTACTGTCTCGATCTTTGCAGGATCTACCATGATGCCGTTTGGGTTTATCACATGACCTAGGAATTGGACATCCCTAAGCCAAAACGCGCATTTGGAGAATTTTGCGTACAACCTTTCCTGCTTTAGCACCTCCAGAACTTCTCTTAGGTGACAGTGGTGATCACCCTCGCTTTTCGAATATACCAGTATGTCGTCTATAAAAACTATCACTGATCGATCCAACATGGGTCGACACACTCTATTCATCAAATCCATGAACGCTGCTGGTGCGTGATGTGTTGCAAAATACATCTGTTTCTCGTGTATATTTTGTATAGTTTTCGAGCCGTTTTGTATCGTTTATATCTGGTTTTCGTATACTATTGATTATTTTGTTTTCTACAGTGATTTGGGTAAAAAGGGCTAAAACGAGCAGGAATTAAGAAGAATGAGCTTCCGGGATCGAGACGAGAGAGTTGGGTATTGGAAACAATAAAAAATAGAGATTTTGGTATCGTCGCGTATCGCGACGAATTAAGAAGCCCCTAGCGATACGCGAGGGATGGAAAAGTGTGCGAAAAGATAAAAAATGCCCTTCATTAAACCAGTTTATTACCCGCGTAGCGCGAGGGAGTATGAAGACCCGTCGCGTATCGCGACGGGTAGGCTTTCGAAGAAAAAAACATATTTAATCGTTTTAAACCCTAGTTTTAGAGGGGAATCAATTAGAGACGGCAGAGGGCGATTAGCAGACGATTTCCAGAGCATTGGAGAGCACTTGGATTCAAGAAATCAAATAATTGAAGCTTAGGATCGAGTTCTTCGGGTGTTAGCTCATCGGTTTTTCGTTTCTTTCTTTGTATCTTGAACTTTTGATAATCAATGTCTTTGAATATGATAATAGCTACTGATTTGATTATGATTATTGGCTAGAAACTTGATCTACCTAGGTTTGGATGATTGTTCATGTCTTGATTTGATATCTTTCGGATTTTGGAACTTTGAATCATGATTTGATAATAAAAGTGGTATGTTCTTGAATGATCAGCTGTGGATGAGTGTTTAATTCTGTTTCTGAGATTGATTTATTGCTCCAGGTGTATCTTGTTGATTTTCTGTCAAATAATAGGTGCATGCTAGATCAATTACTGTGTGTTTTTGGTTATTAGATGGTTTGCTAGACGTAGTGATCCATTGGAGTAATTAATCTTGAATTCGACTAATTAAATATTCAACTAATCTAGACTCCGTAAGGATAATAGGTTATTGGTCTATCTTATGTGTTAGATTGCTAGTTTGAGTTTTCGTGAGAAGGTCAGTCTAGTTTCCCTTTCACAACATGTTCACCAAGTCTAGTCATTCAGTTCATATCTACCTCTTGGCCTTAGGGTTTTGAGTCACTCGTGCTGTGAGGTAGAGTGTCTAGAGGGTTTTGTTATCATAGTTGGAGAACCTGTGAGGGGGATCCATTTAACCGGTTAATTAACGGCTTATAGGGTCACGTGGTTGATATCCTCGAGAAGGGTTGAGGATTCTCTAGGTTGCCTTAGAGTTTAGTATCTTTAGAACCCGGTCACACAATAGTTCCAGAACCGATAGAAGGATCATCATACATGTACAGGATTCCTGCCTAGGTAGTGTTTTACATATTTTTTGAATTCGTTCACCTTGTCTTTTGTCGTGTTTAAGCATCTTTTTAATTAATTATTTCTTTAGTTTAGTAGCTTTGCTAGTTAAAACCCCCCATTTAATCATTTAAGTTTTTGTGTCTAAGTTCAGTGAGTCTAGTTTACGTTATTAGTAGGAGTCTTGTGGGTTCGATATCCGGACTTGCTTTTACTTTACTAGAGTCGATAGGTACACTTGTCTGTCAGTAGTTTAGTTTTAGAGAGTCTAGAGTATTACTTTGTGTCTAGATTAGAGTTATTTTTAGTTATTTTATTTAAACTACTTTTTAGCACATCAAGTTTTTTGCGCCGTTGACGGGGATTCCTTTGGCAATAGCGTTTATTAGCTTAATTGAACTTATTCGACAAATCTGTGCTACGTGTTTTTTTTGTTACTCGTTTCATTAATTGCTCATTATTAGTTGTTTTTCATTCTTTTTATTTAATCCCCCTTTAATTGCTATCTTACACTTTTGTGGTTGTCTTTCAGTATATGCCACATCTGCGCTCGCAAGGACCACCACCGAAGCCTCCGAGCTCAGAAAGCTTTGGATTTGAGGATCTCACGGTAAAGGTTAGTACTTCTTCCTCGAGCTCGTCATTTTCTGAATTTACTCCAAAACCTTCCCCACCATCCAGTCCACCTTTCATTCCTAATCCAATGGCCGATCATCAAACTGTTCACCAACAAGCCACTCAGGGCTTCACAGGAGTTAACAATCCCATCACTATCCCAAACATCAACAATGACAACTCCTGGCAGATTCCATCTTACGTTATGACTGCAATTTCCAATAACTGCCAATTTCACGGGCGTGAAGACGAGGAAGGCCGCCTCGAAAGTATCTGTCGTACTTTCAAGCTGCAAGGCGCCACTGAAGACGCCATCTTTCTCCAGTTATTCCCATTCTCACTCTCGGATCGGGCTGCCACTTGGCTCGAGTCGCATCCTGCAGGCACATTCACTACTTGGCCGGCACTCCGTGATCGTTTCCTGAACAAATACTTCCCACCGGCAAAGGCTTCCCGACTTCGTGATGAAATCCATTCGTTCCGGATGGATCCTGATGAACCATATTATCGTGCGTGGGAGAGTTTCCAAAACTTGTTAAGCCGTTGTTCTCAACATGGTCTCTCTGAGTGGGCACTTGTAGAGAAATTCTACAATGGCCTGACTTATGAAATTCGTGCGTGGTTCGACACTTCTGCGGGTGGGCATCTTATGGGTAAGAAGAACGTGACTGAGTGTAAGGATATGTTCGAAAGTTTTGCTCAAGATGAATATGAGCAGCAGTCGGGAAACAGGAAATCCAATCCTGTCACCGGTTCCTTATCTCGAGGAGTTCACCATGTTGCCATGGATACCGGTGTGACTGTTGTTTTAGAGACTTTGGTGAAAGATGTAAAAGAGCTGAAACTTAAGGTTGATAGGTGTGAGTTGTGTCGGGGAGGACATGCCACAAATGAGTGCCCTTTAATAGATCAGGAACAGGTAGACTATATAGGAGGTCCAAATCGTGGTCCAACCAATCCATTCAATAACTCCTATAACTCTGGTTGGCGCAACAATTCGAATAACTGGCGTTCCTCCGGTAATCCCCCTGGTTTTCTTTCAAATCCTAGCCATAACCAGGGGCAGGGTCAGTCATCTAGTAGTAATTCAGGTGGAGGTAGTGGAGGTAACATGAGTAGGATAGAAGAGTTGTTGACACAGTTGGTAGCTAAGGATTGCCACTACTCAGAAGACTTTAGCAGAACATGACATACTTCTTAAGAATCAACAGTCTGCTTTCTTAGATCTTCAGCGTTCGGTAGGTGACATTGCTAGGCGTTTAGATGAGAGGCCTCAGGGGCAATTTGCTAGTCAAACCCGAAAGCCCAACTAAAGGCAGTCACCACTCGTAGTGGTAGAGGAGGTGAAGTAGTTAGGCCACCGGTCGATGATGATGAGCCAGTGGATGAAGAGATAGAGATGGAAACTCCTGTTAGGGTGCAACCTAGGCTAGTCCCAGCAAGTACCGCACCAAGTAGTGAGTCTCCAGTTGAGAAGCCAGTAGCTAGGAAGGCAGTTGAGGTTAGGCCAAATCCCGTTATCGATCATTCCCGTCTTCCGTATCCCGCTCGTCTTGCTCATCAGAAGTACGCTAAGGAGTATGGGCATTTCCTTAATATGTTCAAGCAACTGAAAGTTAATCTACCGTTTATCGAGGCCCTTCAGCATATGCCAAAGTATGCAAAATTCTTGAAAGATTTACTCAAGCGTAAAAGTAAGTTAGGAGAGTTGTCCAATGTTCCGCTGACTGGGGGGTGTTCTGCGGTGATTCTGAACAAACTACCGGAGAAATTGACAGACCCGGGTGTTTTCACAAACCCATGTTTGTTTGGTAGTAACACTCAGAGCCACGCGTTGGCAGATCTAGGGGCTAGCATCAATCTGATGCCATATTCTATGTACGAGAAGCTAGACCTAGGCGATCTGACTCCAACGCGCATGACACTCTCGCTTGCTGATCGGTCAGTTAAATATCCACGGGGCATTGTGGAGAATCTGTTAGTCAAAGTTGATAAATTCGTGTTCCCCGTGGATTTCATGATTCTTGATATGGAGGCCGACGACACCGTTCCCCTCATCTTAGGGCGTCCGTTTTTGCGTACCGCTAAGGCGGTTATCGATGTGTTTGATGGTAAGATCACCCTGAGAGTAGGAGATGAGAATGTCACATTTGAGATAGTTAAGTCTATGAGGCATCCAGGTAGTCAGGACGATTTTAGTGATTCGTGTCATTCAGTTTACTTCATAAATTCTTTTATTGCGCGTGTGGATCGATGTCTTGATTACATTTGTGGAGTTGATTTAGTGGTTGAGGATAGTGAGGAGGAGCCGGATGTGTTTGAGGAGGAGGCTCCGTTGTTCCCCGAGGTTTTAGAGATTAGTGAGCATAGAGAGGATAGTAGTAGGCCTTCCTTAGATTCACCACCACCGTTAGAGCTTAAGGTCCTACCATCCCATCTAGAGTATGCTTATTTAGGGGATGATTCCACGTTACCCGTCGTCATTTCTTCTAAGCTGGCGGAGGAGGAGAAGAGTAGATTGCTTAATGTGTTGAAGGCACATAAGCAAGCCATCGCATGGAGGCTCACGGACATTCAGGGTATTAGTCCGGTTTATTGTTCACATAGGATATTCATGGAGGATGAGTATAAGCCGGTAGTATAACCTCAGAGACGACTAAATCCAAACATGCAGGAGGTTGTGAAGAAAGAGGTGGTTAAGTTGATGGATGCGGGTTTGATCTATCCGATTTCCGATTCTTCGTGGGTGAGCCCGACTCAGGTTGTCCCTAAAAAAGGGGGGATGACCGTGATTATGAATGCTAAGAATGAACTTATCCCTTCTCGTACGGTCACTGGTTGGCGTGTTTGCATCGACTATAGGAAACTCAACGATGCCACCAGAAAAGACCATTTTCCACTCCCGTTCATCGATCAGATGCTAGAGCGTTTAGCGGGCCAACGGTTCTACTGTTTCTTGGATGGCTTCTCAGGTTACTTCCAGATCCCCATTGCACCCGAGGATCAGGAAAAGACCACCTTCACGTGTCCCTTTGGCACGTATGCTTATCGCCGTATGCCATTCGGCCTGTGTAACTCTCCAGCCACATTCCAGCGTTGCATGGTAGCTATCTTTCAGGATATGATAGAGACATCCATGGAGGTTTTCATGGATGATTTTTCGGTTTATGGTAGCTCGTTTGATGATTGTTTGCTTAGTTTGGAGAGGATGCTGAAGCGTTGTGTCGAGACGAAGTTGATGCTTAATTGGGAGAAGTGTCACTTCATGGTTACTGAGGGTATTGTGTTAGGACACAAGATATCTAGAGCGGGGATAGAGGTTGATAGGGCGAAGATTGACACGATTGATAAGCTCCCACCACCCACTAGTGTTAAGTCTATTCGCAGTTTTCTTGGTCATGCGGGTTTCTATAGGCGTTTCATTAGGGATTTGTCTAAGATCACTCGCCCTATGACCCGCCTTCTTGAGAAGGATGTTCCTTTTGTTTTTTATGAGGAGTGTCTGAAGACTTTTGAGTTGTTGAAGAAGCAGTTAGTGAGTGCTCCAATTTTAGTTGCCCCCGATTGGAGTTTGCCCTTCGAGTTGATGTGCGACGCTAGTGACTATGCTGTAGGGGCGGTTTTAGGACAAAGGCGAGAGAAACATTTTCACCCGATCTATTACGCTAGTAAGACTCTTAACAATGCTCAAGAGAACTACACTACTACTGAGAAAGAGCTTGTAGCTGTAGTCTTTGCTTTCGATAAGTTTCGTTCCTATCTCGTGCTTTCTAAGACCACTGTTTTTACCGATCATTCTGCTTTACGATTCCTCTTTAAGAAAAAGGATGCCAAACATCGTTTAATTCGTTGGATCCTTCTACTTTTTGAATTCGATATCGAGATCAAAGATAAGAGAGGGGCGGAGAATGTCGCAGCGGACCATTTGTCCCGGTTAGAGGACCCCACTAGAGAAGAGATGCGTGAGGAGGAGATTGGTAATAGGTTCCCTCACGAGTCGGTTGATTTGATAGCGGCTGAGACGCAAGGTATGCCATGGTTCACCGATTTGGCAAACTACATAGCTAATGGAGTTGTAATAGGAGGAATGACCACTCAACAGAAGAAGAAGTTTTTCCGGGATGCGAGTAAGTATATATGGGACGACCCTTATCTTTACCGGATTGGAGGAGCTGGAGTGTTAAGGAGATGTGTGAGTTGTGAAGAAGGGCTAGAGATTATTAGGCACTGTCATGAGGGATTGACAGGGGTCATCATGGCCATCACACCACTGCTCAGAAGGTGTTTGATTGTGGGTTTTATTGGCCATCGGTGGTGAAGGACTCCCTTGATTTTGTGAAGAAATGCGATGCTTGTCAACGTACGGGAAACATCTCATATAAGAATGAAATGCCCTAGAACCCCATTCAAGTTCTTGAAGTATTCGATGTGTGGGGCATAGATTTAATGGGACCATTTCATGTTTCTAATGGTAATCGATATATCCTCGTGGCCATTGACTACGTTTCAAAGTGGGTGGAGGCTCAAGCTCTACCAACTAATGATGCCCGAGTAGTTGTAAAATTCTTGAAAAAGTTGTTCACTCGTTTCGGTACTCCTAAGGCCCTCATTAGTGATCATGGCACGCACTTTTGTAACACCTTGATGGAGAAAGCTTTAGCGCGTTACGGAGTCACTCATCGTTTATCCACCTCCTATCACCCCCAAACAAGTGGGCAAGTTGAGAATGCAAATAGGGGGTGAAGAGGATCCTAGAGAAGACGGTTGGGAAGAATAGGAAGGATTGGTCCGAGAAGCTAGATGATGCGTTATGGGCGTTTAGAACCGCGTTTAAAACTCCTTTAGGCACCACACTGTTTATGATTGTGTATGGTAAAGCTTGTCATCTTCCCGTAGAGTTAGAACATCGTGCACTTTGGGCACTTAAGACCGTTAATCTTGATCTTACCGAAGCGGCGAAGAAGAGGTACTTCCAACTCCATGAATTAGAGGAGCTTAGGGATGCGGTGTATGCGCGTTCATTGAGTATTAAGGAGAAAACTAAGGCGCTACATGATAAGAAGCTCAAAGGATTGAAGGAATTCAAGAAGGGTGATAAGGTCTTGCTCTATAATTCGAGTTTGAAGTTGTTTGGAGGAAAACTTAAGTCTAAGTGGACGGGACCTTACACGGTGAAAGAGGTGTTTCCATATGGCGCGGTTGAGTTAGAAAATGAGATTGATGGAAACACGTGGAAAGTAAACGGTCATAGGTTGAAGCACTATCTTGGAGGGCCGTTAGAACCGAGTGAGGGGGAAGAAATTCCCCTTGAAACACCCGAAGTATGAGGTTAAGAATTCTTGGGTAAATTCCCAAGTGTAGAGATTGTAAAATGGTGTAAATTTTGGTTTCTGTAGTGTTTTCGGTCTTTTTCGTTAAGTTTTTCGTATGTGTTTTGCTTTTGTTTTGTGTTTCTAAGTGTTTTGCTACTTGTTATGAGGTAAAGAACACAATTACAGGGATACCAGGTATGTTTATTCGTTTATTTTCATGTGAAAATGGTTAAGGGTTTTAATGGTTGAAAATCTGGCTAAGGCATGAGAATTGAAAAAAACTCTCTGTAAGAAGGCGCACGTCGCGTTACGCGATGAATAATTATACATCCCTCGGGCTACGCGAGGGATCTGGTCAACAAGCCGGGAGTTTTGGAGGTCCAGTCATGAGGAGGTTATGAGAGGACAGCACAGGCAAGAGGATGCTTTGAGGTACATGATGGGTTCGATGAATATTCATGTCCCGGATTTCTTTCAGCCTCCAGGACCGTCAGGTGAACATGCAGGTGGTGATCATGATGAGGACTAGTGTGGGGATCATGATGCTGGTTTTTATTATGTTATGTTTGTTTAACTAATCCTATTTATTTTGATACAATTTGGGACTGTAATAGTGGGTTATGGTAAGGGTTGGTTAAAACACTTGAATTTTGAACTTATCTTTATCTATGTTTGACGTGTTTGGATTATTATGTTTGGTTGAGTTTGTTTGTGGAGGTAGCCGCTTTCGTATGTGTGAGATGAGTTGGAATTGTTTGCTGAGCACATTCGATTTGGAGGGCAGTACTTGATGGAAAATACTGGCACTTGACAGTCTTGCTTTATTACCAGCTAAGTCTTTTCCGATTTGTATCTTTTATTTTTTTTGTTTTGTGTTTTTGCAGTTTTGTTTATTTTGTTTTCCATTCCTGCATTGGGGACAATGCAAATTTTAAGTGTGAGGATGGGAAGATTTGAGTCTTTGTTTATTTTTTTTTATTGAGTCTAGTTAACTTTGAGTGCATTTAGTTAGTTTAAATTTTATCTATTTATTTATGTTCTTGAAAAAAAAAATGTCTAAGAAACTTGATGATTGCATTTAAAAGCAGGAGATGATATGAAATTGGGCCGTGGTTTTCATTTAATATATATAAGACATTAAAAATCAGATTACACACTTAACTCGAGATATGTCTGGTAGGCCCAACTGACGGTAAAAAGCCCTAGGAGTATTTATAATACACTGCACCTTAAATCACAACATCCGTGGGTTCTCATCTTAGGAGAAGCGGTGAAGCTGAAACTGTCGAATAGTATAAGAGGTACCACTGTAGGTTAAAACCCGTATGTATTTAAGATTAGCAGATTAGTTAGCACACCTTACCTTTTTATGAGAATAAATCCGGGACTGGTGGCGCTTTAGGAAATTCCATCGTATCATTGCGTGAGCTTAAAAATAACTTAAGAACGAAGCCTATATGTTTCTCACTGGGATGGTGACTTGGTGGATACACCCATGGGCTAAGTGCTTTAAATATTATAACCTAAAGCTTATGTGTTGCCCGCTGGGATGGCGACTTGGTTGGCAATACCTCTGAGTTAAGGTTACAATTATGTTATATAAAGTTCAACATGATTAAAAAAAAAAGAAAGAAAGAAAAGAGATGCAAAGAAAAAAATATATTGCAAAAAAGAAAAAATATATATATATTTATGCATCCATCCATCATTAGTTAATTTAAATACATCTGGGTATTGGGTTACAGTGGAAGAAAAATCATGAAACAAATGATTTAATCTGTGCTTCGAAAACTTGAGATTGGATTAGGTAGAACTGTGGATACCTTAGTGTGAGACCCTAGACCTAGTGTTCACTTGAAGATAACGAAATATGATTGGGGAAAATCCGTTGGTGGTTGGGTTTAGAAGGACAAACATACCGACAATCGCGGTTTTTGTATTTCCGTGTCTAATAAGATAACCCATAAAATGTTGAAGACCTTGTGCTTGATTATGATCCTGTTTTGCATTAATTTTTCAGGGACGAAAAAAAGATAAGTGTGGGGATATTTGATGTGTTGCAAAATACATCTGTTTCTCGTGTATATTTTGTATAGTTTTCGAGTCGTTTTGTATCGTTTATATCTGGTTTTCGTATACTATTGATTATTTGTGTTGTCTACAGTGATCTTGGTAAAAAGGAAGCTAAAACGAGCAGGAATTAAGAAGAATGAGCTTCTGGGATCGAGACGAGAGAGTCGGGTATTGGAAACAATAAAAAATAGAGATTTTGGTATCGTCGCGTATCGCGACGAATTAAGAAGCCCCTAGCGATACGCGAGGGATGGAAAAGTGTGCGAAAAGATAAAAAATGCCCTTCATTAAACCAGTTTATTACCCGCGTAGGGCGAGGGAGTATGAAGACCCGTCGCGATACGCGACGGGTAGGCTTTCGAAGAAAAAAACATATTTAATCGTTTTAAACCCTAGTTTTAGAGGGGAATCAATTAGAGACGGCAGAGGGCGATTAGCAGACGATTTCTAGAGCATTGGAGAGCACTTGGAGTCAAGAAATCAAATAATTGAAGCTTAGGATCGAGTTCTTCGGGTGTTAGCTCATCGGTTTTTCGTTTCTTTCTTTGTATCTTGAACTTTTGATAATCAATGTCTTTGAATATGATAATAGCTACTGATTTGATTATGATTATTGGCTAGAAACTTGATCTACCTAGGTTTGGATGATTGTTCATGTCTTGATTTGATATCTTTCGGTTTTTGGAACTTTGAATCATGATTTGATAATAATAGTGGTATGTTCTTGAATGATCAGCTGTGGATGAGTGTTTAATTCTGTTTCTGAGATTGATTTATTGCTCCTGGTATATCTTGTTGATTGTCTGTCAAATAATAGGTGCATGCTAGATCAATTACTGTGTGTTTTTGGTTATTAGATGGTTTGCTAGACGTAGTGATCCATTGGAGTAATTAATCTTGAATTCGACTAATTAAATATTCAACTAATCTAGACTCCGTAAGGATAATAGGTTATTGGTCTATCTTATGTGTTAGATTGCTAGTTTGAGTTTTCGTGAGAAGGTCAGTCTAGTTTCCCTTTCACAACCTGTTCACCAAGTCTAGTCATTCAGTTCATATCTACCTCTTGGCCTTAGGGTTTTGAGTTACTCGTGCTGTGAGGTAGAGTGTCTAGCGGGTTTTGTTATCATAGTTGGAGAACCTGTGAGGGGGATCCATTTAACCGGTTAATTAACGGCTTATAGGGTCACGTGGTTGATATCCTCGAGAAGGGTTGAGGATTCTCTAGGTTGCCTTAGAGTTTAGTATCTTTAGAACCCGGTCACACAATAGTTCCAGAACCGATAGAAGGATCATCATACATGTACAGGATTCCTGCCTAGGTAGTGTTTTACATATTTTTTGAATTCGTTCACCTTGTCTTTTGTCGTGTTTAAGCATCTTTTTAATTAATTATTTCTTTAGTTTAGTAGCTCTGCTAGTTAAAACCCCCCATTTAATCATTTAAGTTTTTGTGTCTAAGTTCAGTGAGTCTAGTTTACGTTATTAGTAGGAGTCTTGTGGGTTCGTTATCCGGACTTGCTTTTACTTTACTAGAGTCGATAGGTACACTTGCCTGTCAGTAGTTTAGTTTTAGAGAGTCTAGAGTATTACTTTGTGTCTAGATTAGAGTTATTTTTAGTTATTTTATTTAAACTACTTTTTAGCACATCAGTGCGTTAGTTAATCCGAAGGACATCACGAGAAACTCATAATGCCCATAACGCGTGCGAAACGCGGTCTTTGGTACGTCTTCTTCCCTTACTTTCAACTGATGGTAACCCGACCTAAGATCGATCTTTGAGAACCAACTTGCACCTTGCAGTTGATCAAAAAGGTCGTCTATTCTAGGCAGTGGGTATTTGTTCTTTACTGTCCTCTTGTTCAGTTCGCGGTAGTCAATGCACATGCGCATGCTGCCGTCTTTCTTCTTTACGAATAGTACCGGAGCGCCACATGGTGAAATGCTCGGTCTAATAAATCCCTTTTCTGTTAATTCTTGTAGTTGAGACATCAATTCTTTCATTTCTGACGGAGCCAATCGGTAGGGGGCTTTGGCAACGGGCTCAGCTCCTGGCAGTAAATCAATCTGAAATTCTATTTCCCGATCGGGTGGCAACCCAGGTAGATCCTCAGGGAATACTTCCGGAAAATTGCACACCACGGGTACATTCTTGAGTTCTTTCGTTTCCATTCTATCGTCAATAACATATGCCAGATAAGCTTCGCAACCGCGCCTCATATAACTTTCGGCCTTGATCATCGAGATGACGTTCGGCATCGTGCAATTCCAATCCCCATAAACCGTAATTGGACTGCCGCTTGGAGTCTTGAGGTGTATCCTCTTACGTTTACATATGATTTGAGCTTCGTTGGCAGCTAGCCAATCCATCCCCAATACTATATCGAATACTCCTAAGGTGAGAAGGAATAATCTAGAAGGAAACTTATGTCCCTCTATTTCTATTATGCAGTCCTCTGTTACTTGGGATACTGCCGAATTTTTACCAACGGCAGTTTGTACGCTAAAGGCCTTTACTATGGTGTTGATAGTGCAATCTAGTTTATGACTAAATGCATTGGATATAAAACTTTTACTAGCACCAGAGTCAAATAAAATAGCAGCATGTTCATCATTAACTAGGAACGTACCTGACACGACATCAGGGTTTCCCCTTGCTTCTTCCTCAGTTAAGGCATAGGCCCGAGTCCTTGCCTTTTGTTGTTCCTGTTCCTTCTCCTTTCCCGAACCAGATTGGCCGGCCTTCCTGCAATTCTTTGTCAGATGTCCAAACAATCCACATACTTGACATTTGGCGTCCTTCCAACAATCTCGGGAGTAGTGCCCCGGCCTCCCGCACTTATAACACATGGTGGTGCCGATTCGACACTCGCCAATATGTTGCTTTCCACATTTCTTGCACGTTTCATATCCGTCCAACCTCGGTTTTTAATTTCAGTTGTTTCATTCCCTCTTCCGGTGCCTCTAGACGGATTCTCCCACTTTCTCTTTTGTGTCACAGGTGTCGGGTCCTCATTGGCATAATCGTCGTAAACGATTCCAGACAGGTTGACTACCGACTCAAATGTCGAGGGTAGGTTGGCTTTTACGTGGACACGGACCATTTGCGGCAGACCCTTGACATAGTATTTGATCATACGTTCTTCGGTTTCCACCAAGTGTGGTACCATTTGGGCCAGCTCGTTGAACCTTGAAGTATATTGACGATGAGTCTTGTCGCCAGCTTTGAAGTTTAGGAACTCGTTCTCCATGCGATCAATCTCGTTCTGTGGGCAGAACTTTTGGATTATGAGTTTCTTCAGGTCTTCCCATGTCATTCTAGCAAGAGCATTTGGCGACTTTGTTCTTTGAATGTTTCTCCACCAACCTAGCGCTTCATTGGTGAAAGAATGAGTAACATATTTAACCGCCTGGTCCGGTCGGCACTCGCTGATGTTGATTACAGCGTTCATCCTCTCGATCCATTCGAAAGTAGCCACCGAATCCTTGCTACCATCAAACTTGGGTGGGTCTCCATCTTTGAAACCTTTATAAGTGCACCCTTTAGTGCTTGACCCCACTTTTATCTCATCCCCGTCGCTGTCATATACTTTTTCTTCGTGGTTTCCTTCATCCTCCTCTTTACTTTTCTTTATTGCCTCGGATAGTAGATCAGGCAATACCTTCTTCAAAGTGAGCACAACTTCATGGGCAATAGCATCCCTGACTTCAGGTTCCAACTGTATAGGCCCTGGACTGTCGTCCCTAATTGGGGTCACTTCTGTTTCGTGCACACTTTCGGTGTGCTCTGCGTGCACACTATCTTCTTCTTCAAATCTTGGGTTCAACGGAGGTCTACCTCGTCGGCCAGTGCGACCGCCTCGAGGTCCTGTTCTTCCTCCACCAGCCATAGTTCTTAATTTCCTGATAGTTAAAAAGGGAATACATCAATGTCATTTCTTCAGATCATAGTTTGGAACAGTACGAGCAAGGTAAATTCTTAATTACAGTGACCGGTTTGTGATTACTAATTTACATTGCTTTTCGGGTTCAAAACTCTTCAAATCAGTCATGGCATTAACATCTACTTGTTCTAAGTTATGGTATCTATTCCTATGCAAGAGCGTTAACTTTATGACTTACTTACCGTGCTAGCATTGGCGTTGGTTACCCATACTGACATCCGTGCGTTGGTCCCATAATCAGTTTGAGTCCAGACAATTTGGGATGTCTAAATCTCTCAAACTAAATGCTCTGATACCAACTTGTAAGGCCCCTTTCCCGGGTAACCTCACTTGTTGGATTTACTCATAAACATAGTCATAAATACTGAACTTAAATTAAAACATTCATCATTCAATTACATAATCATAACAGCGGAAGTCTTTACAAATAAAACATAACATATTCTTAACAAACAAAAGTGGGATGTCAGTCTTGTGCCGGGTAACCTTCACGCCATCGCACGACCCTTTCTTCCCTTACCTGAAATGTATATTAAAAGTCAGCTAACGCTGGTGAGTTCTAGTTTAAAGACATTCATAATTAATACTTATCTTTTCATGAATATAACATGTATATGTATATTCGTACCTTTAAATATTCCTTACTTTATTTTATCACATAACATTCATTGAGGGTATATACATAAGTACATACATACTTTCTTTGAGAGAACACTTATTGGCCATAATCTTAAGGGAGATCAACCCATCATACTTGTCGCGAATGTCACGAAGACATCGCGGTCAGAACTACCGTCGTAGCCAATTTCATTACCGTCCGGCTCTAGAAAACCGTCCGTCATATCATTAAATCCGTCCGGCAACCTTTGTACGTCCGCTCTTTACCGTCCTACCGTCGTAGTCCGTCATTTTTGTCTGTCTGCCCTAGGGCATCCGTTTCCCACGTGACCATTATGTATGCAACCGTTCTACATTAGTTAAGGCAATTGCTTCGACCGTCCATTTATACCTTTTCATACGTCCTAGCTTGCGAAGGAACGTTTTTGTCCCGGTTGCAAAATAATCACGTGGTCATCCGTCTACCGAAGTAGCCGTTGTCATAGAAGGGTTTATAACGTTTACATTCATTCATAACATGCAATATATATGTAATATAAGGCAAGATTTCATTCTTTTACGTTATGTCCTTCTTTCATTCATTCTTTATAGTCATACGCTTCATTCTTTATTCATAATTCATTTTCATATATAAGTATTTATATATATATATATATACGTATAATCACATTGACATTTATAACATTTATTTATTTAGTGTATACACTTCAGCCCCAAAACATTTATAAATCATTTGCACATAATATAGAAGGGGGCACATAGAACTCACCTGATGAGCTACTCTAGGTTGTCCTAAACAAAGGTCCAACAGCGTCACTTCCGATCTGGATTAGGTAGTTAAATACACATTAGACCCAACCCCGACTCTAATGGTTTAATCATTCTAAACTTACTGACTTTACTTAACCAACCTGCTGTCTACTGCCTGCGCACTTAGTAAGCGCGCAGGGACTTGCTCATGCGCACTTGGCAAGTGCGCAGGAGTCTTCCTCCTGCGTACTTGGTAAGTACGCAGGGACTTCCTCCTGCGTACTTGGTAAGTACGCAGGAATTCCTTCCTGCGCACTTGGTAAGTACGCAGTACCTGGTTCATGGACCAAAATTTCGGAATTCATGCATGTTAATCCGATCATGCTAATCTTATAATTTTCTTTGATCAAAATGTGCGGTTTCCATTCTAGATGCTATTTCTAAGCTTATTATCAAGTTTCATCCGTAAAAACATCATCTATTTAGCTAAAACTCGAGAAACCCCAAAGTGAACAAAAACTCAGATTATGGTCGAATCATTACCTGGATTGAAGTTCTGATTCAGAGGTTTTGCTCACGAGCTCAGCTGTAACGTGCTCCTCTAATCTCGTGACGATCCGTCGACTTTCTCTCTCTAGACCCGAGCTCCCTTTCTCTCTCTAAGATGGTGAAAATGAAGGTGAAATGAGCTAGTGGGCTGCCTTGCCCCTTTTATACCTGGGCTTCCCTCTGCCCGTTGGAGCCGAGCCCAAGCCCATCCGTTCTTATTTCGTTTTATGACGTTTAAATCTCTATCGTATTATTATTTACTTATTTACTATTTTCGGGATGTTACAAAACAACGCGTTCGAAGAATTGAAAACACGATTAACCCAAGCTCCAGTCTTGACCTTACCTGAAGGAAACGAAGACTTGGTAGTCTACTCTGACGCTTCGGGTCAAGGATTGGGTTGTGTACTTATGCAACGAGGAAAAGTAATTGCTTATGCCTTGCGACATATAAAGATTCACGAAGTTAGCTACTCGACTCACGATAGTTTTCGCATTAAAGATACGGAAGAACTATTTGTACGGAGTTAAATGCACGATTTACTCCGACCATAAGAGCCTGAAATACTTTTTCAAGCAAAAGGAACTAAACATGAGACAAAGAAGGTGGTTGGAGCTATTAAAAGACTACGACTGTGAAATATTGTACCATCCAGGCAAGGCAAACGTAGTTGCTGACGCCTTAAGAAGGAAGGAAGAATCATCACCTATCCGAATCAAAGCGTGTCAGTTGATCATAACACCGGATATAATGAATGAAATAGCAAAAGCTCAAGATGAAGCATTGTTGGAGAGGAATGTGAAACGGGAAAGAATATAGGACAACAGGGCAATCTAGAAACCAATGTGTATGGTGTATGAACTCATTATGGCCGGATGTGGATACCTAAGAGTGGTGAACTCAGGGCCAAAATCCTTGATGAGGCCCGTAAGTCTCGCTACTCTATCCACCCCGGGACGAACAAAATATACCAAGATCTAAAGAAAGAATACTGGTGGCCTGGCATGAAGAACACTGTAACCGAATATGTGAGCAAGTGCGGAATGGATTTCGAGGCCGAGCACAAGAAACCATACGGTAAAATGCAACCCTTTCCGATCCCGGAATGGAAGTGGGAAGAGATAACAATGGACTTCATTACCAAGCTACCGCGGACAGTTAAAGGCAATGATACCATTTGGGTGATCGTCGATCGCTTGACAAAAAGTGCTCACTTCTTTCTAATACGTGAGACTTATTTGTCAGAGAAGTTAGCAGAGATATTCATCAACGAAATTGTGAGCAGACATGGTATGCCAGTGACGATCGTATCCGACAGGGACACTCATTTTACGTCAAGATTTTGGAAAAAATTCAATGAAGCAATGGGTACTAGACTAAATATCAGCACCGCTTACCACCCTCAAACGGATGGTCAATCGGAAAGGACCATTCAGACCTTGGAGGACATGCTCCGGGCCTGTATCATTGATTTCGATGGAAGTTGGGGTAGCCACCTGCCATTGGCAGAGTTTTCGTATAACAACAGATATCATTCAACCATCGGCATGCCGCCATTTGAGATGCTGTATGGGAGGAGATGTCGAACCCCGGTCTATTGGGGGGAATTGGGCAAAAGGACTTTGCAAGTCTCGAAGTAGTCAAAGCTACTTCCGAGAAGTTAGACCAGATCAAAGCACGCACGAAAGACACTAAAGACAGACATAAATCTTATGCCGATAAGAGAAGGAGAGATTTAGAGTTTCGAGTAGGGGACATGGTACTATTAAAAGTATCGCCTTCGAATGGGATTATCCGATTCAGAAAACGTGGCAAACTAAGTCCAAGGTTTGTCGGACCTTTCAAGGTCTTAGCAAGAGTTGGGAAGGTTGCTTACAGACTTGACCTACCCGACGAGTTTAGTGGGATTCACCCTACATTCCACGTGTCGCATTTACGCAAGTGTCTGGCCGACGACACCACTCACCTACCTTATGACGAGATTGAAGTGGATAATAGTTTGAACTACGTAGAAGAACCAATAGTTATTCTTGATCGAGCAGAGAAACGACTACGCAATAAAACAATCCCTTTAGTCAAAGTACAATGGAAACATAGAAAAGGTTCAGAAGCTACGTGGGAAAAAGAGAACGAAATGAAGGAACTGTATCCGCAGTTGTTTAACTAGTAACGAGTTTCAAAGACGAAACCCCTTTAAGGAGGGTGGACTTGTAACATCCCTAAATTAAATAAACCCGAATAAAAGAGATAGCATTTGATATTAATAAATTAAGGGGAAAGAAAACGTGTGGGCTTATTCCATGGGCCGCGAGCAAAGGAGGGAAGCCTCAAAGTCAGCTACACACCACAGCCTTACCTCACTCCCACCATTTTCGCAAGGTTGTAGAGAGAGAGAGAACCGGGTCTAGAGGGAGAAAGCAAAGGAAACGGCTCAAAAGCTCGGGAATCATCACTCTCCATCTCAGGAACGTTTAGCAACGAAGAGGAGACGAAAACAGGTAACCATCACGCTCGAATCTAAGCTCTTACTTAAGAAATAGGTTTAGGGTTTATATGGGTTTTTCACATAAAGATAAGATTTTTACGTATGGAATCGCATAAAAAGTATGTATCTAGCTTCATGGAATCTAGATACGAGTTTTGGACGTAAAGAGATTGAAGATTGGATCAACGAAGATCTCGAACGAAATAGTTCTCGGACAAAAGATCTCGAACGAAATAGTTCTCGGACAAAAGATTTCAAACGAAATATTTAACTAATAAAAGATGTTTTCTAACTATATAGTTTTCGGTCGACAAGAGATTTCGACCGAGATGGATTTCGACCGAAGAAGATTTCGGATCAATAGATTTCGGATGAAACAGGTAGGTTATAACCTTGTTCCATTCGTGACCCTTGACAGATCTATTAGCACCCGCTTAACTCAGGAGCCCTAAGTATCATACGAGAACTGCTTATCAAGTGAGTTCTATGTGCCCATTATATGTTACGTGCAAATCATTTTAAATGTTTTGGGGCTGAAGTGTATACACGAACTGAATAAAAGATATAAATATTATATGTAGACTTATGTGTTATGTGACGATGCATTGTGAATACCATGAAGCTATGGAATGAAAGAATGACATAACATATAAGAATGAAATCTTGCTATTTCCAAAGTTAGCATTTTTACCTGGGAGTTCCACCGGGTAAGGGCTGGACCCTCCAGTGTGCCAGATGCATATTTCACCTAGTTAATTTGCGGGCAATTACACATGGCAAAGACCGACTCAGTTTTCTCCATCCAGCGGAGTAGACCTGCTGCTCCCTCAGCCCCACTAAAAGTGTTGGGCTTGCAGTCCATATAGGTCTTGTAAGTGCAAACCTGCTGATTGTTGTGCGGACCTGGATGAAAGACAAAGAATATGTTTAGGGATATTGGATTCGGTAATGAGTTTAGAATGAGTGTTGACTCACTAGAGTCGACAAATGATAGATTTACCTCCAACTGGGTTGGATGCTAAAGCTTCAACCACACGCTCATTTATCAGGGTCGTGAGTTCGGCTACGGTTAGATTGATGTTGCCACGCCCGCCGTTACGTCCACCTCATCGTCCAGACATGATCTTTACATTCACAAATATACAATAATGAGAAAAATATATTGCATATTATCATCATACAAGTACAAGTAAATAAAAGAAAATTAATCCACAACATCTAACATTTCAATAATAATCCTTGATAAAATAAATTGTAAAGGCTACAAAGTAATTTCAATCAAACATCAAAATCCTGAAACATCTGTTGGATGGGAACAACCCTGCCCATCTAGGTTACATAAAAGAAAATAAGTAAAACGATAGACTGTCAATCATCACTACCAACTGAGGTCACATCAGAAACAACATCATCGTCCTCATCCGGCTCCTCCTCGATCATCCTCCTATGTAACTCCTGTAGCGTTGGCAGCCTCTGCCCCTCTAGCTCATCGATCCTAGCTCCCGCTGCCTCGAGGTTAAGAGGATGCACGTTCACTTGTGTCTGTAGCTCATGGAATGATGTCACGAGGTTGTCGTGTTCTGTGTTTGCTCTTGCCTGACTCTTAGTCAGCTTCTCTACCCTCTGATCAGCCTGATGTCCACGCTGCAACAGTCCAGTGATCTCACTTGCAGCCTTACGCATATTACCCATCTCTCTGTCCATACTCGCCACTAGGGCAGCAAAGGCCTGCTCCAGTGGGTACTGCAGAGGTGGTAGAGTCTCCACAGAAGAAGTGCTAGCTGCAAGGTGTGGGAGCGGGACCCGCTCCTGACGGACCCAACTCCTGATCCTGTCCGGGTACCAATCCCAATCATTTGTGTTACCGCTGACATGCACGTGGAAAGGCTCGTCATATACTATGGTGTTATCAGTAGGTGTCAATCTCCGCCTCTTAGGCTCTGGGGAAGGTACTGTAGGAACATCGGGTTCCTGAGTGACTAGGGATGTAGGTGACTTGGGTGAAGTAGACATCTCCTGTAACAAAATGCATAAGTGTCATGTATGAGTGTGGGTGTTGTGCAACTAATGTAGTGCGTGGTTGTAGTCTAAGTCTACTACTAATGCAAACCTAGTTCACTAGAACCAATGTCTCTGACATCAATCTATCACACCCTCAAAATCCACCTGCGGGGTTTTACCGTGAGGCGCGTGACACACTAGGATCTCAGTCATTAGTTACACGGAATGACTCTATATGAATTTGAATAAAATACCATTGCTGCTCATAGTCACTAGACAACAATGTTTAAGTTTGAAAATGTTGCGGAAGCATAAGTAAAAATCCAGTTCAAGTAAAATCAGATGCGCAAAACAAGACACCCAAACCATGCAGATTAAATAAATAAAATAAGTTCAGTGTTTGAAATATGATGGGACTCCATGCATGTCCTATGCTCGTGCTCAATACCTTAGCGACCTGAGAAAAAACATGCTAAAAGTGTCAACACAATGGTTGATGAGTTCACAAGTTTGAATGTAAGTAAAAGTTTGATGTTTGCAAGATAGTGTAAATAATGTATACCGATAGATAGCTAGTCTATGTCATGCTACCGAACAATGGCAAATGTTTGTGTTTGTTTGCCTTCCGCCATGTCTACCGAACAATGGCAAATGTTTGGGTCAATATTACACTCGTTCGACCTCCAGTCGTGTTAGCACGACTAACGCTAACGCGGGTGAGGCTTGTTAAAACCCAGTAGTACTACTCAAATTAACTCACTATGTTCCAATACTAACGGTTCGAGAATGTAAGGACTTATGTGGTATGTTTGCACTTTAGTAAGCAAGCGATAGTATAAAAATACAATATCCAAAATGTTTGCGAGCATGTTTTCTCCCACAAAAGGAAAGTAAGTACAAGAGAGGGGTAGTGAAACTCAACTTAGTATGCGTGCAGATGAAATCTAAGTAAAAATAGTTAGACCTCTAACTGCCACCTAAAACCATAGGTCTATAAGTGTGTGTTCGTACAGGTTGACATGAACCCTAAGTATCCAAACAATACCATTGTTTAAGTGTTTAGAAAAGGTTTACAAGTTTGACTCAAGTTTGACCCGACGACCCGTTGGTTACCCGTTAATGATTTAATGTTTGATTTGAATACTAACACATAGTACACAACTAATTCAAGTTCCATGCTTACACAACTCAAAACTATCTTAGCATAGCAAGTTATGTCTACACAGTGCACGATCAACAAGTTTCTACTTTTATATAGTGTATGAACACAAAGTCTGGATTCCATATTTTAATCATTTATAACACGTTTGCATGATCAAATGTTCATAACATAAATCTTACTTGCTCTAGATAATCATAGCTCATAACAATGCCTTGAACTTAACATGCAAATCATACTTCAATTAAAGTTTTCAAGTATAGTAAGTTATGAATATCATGCGTGATTTGAGACAATCTAACACGTTACAACATGGTATTATATCCTAACTATCATGTAGCTATCATTAAACCATATCATACATGTCTAAATAGCAAGCTATAAACACTTTAGACAATTAAAGCTTCCTCTTTTAGAAAGTTTACAAAACCGAGCTAGGTATTAGAAATCTAATTTCACAAATCGCTTATACATGAATCAAGTAGCACATAAACATCATCATATTATCCAAAACATGTCTAGTATGCAAGATAGAATTCACAAAAAGTTTCCTTTGTAAGTAAGTTATGATTTCTAGCTTGTTTAATGAGATTCAAAGCATCAAATCAATTGCATACAACCTATCTAATATGATTATAACCATAACAAGCATTAAACATTCTAACATGCAATCCTACAACATCACATAATCAAAAATTTTCATCTTTTAACAAGTTAAGAATCATATGAAGCTAGGGTTTTTCAAATAACCATATAATCATCAAATAAAAGCAAAACAATGTTAAAGTCACCATTTTTATTGTAAAAACTCATGTTTGAATGAACTAGGGTTACGTGATGCGATGATCCACTGTCAATTAGCCAATTGGTGTTAGTAGCGTTTTGCATGGCCATCATGTTTACCTGTGGTGTAGTATTGGTTGGAGGGTTACGGCTAAATGTTGGTACAGTGGCATTTGGCATCAATCTTTTGAATGTGTGGCAATTAGTGAGTGTGTGACCTTTAGTATGGCACCATTGGCATTTGCCAAGAAAGGGACGATTACCATGAGGTGAGAGGCTTGTGGTTGGCGGGGTGGGAAGTAGAGGTGCCGAGGGGTTGCGCTGAAACACCCGGTGCTGGACACGTTGAGACATTTGAGGTCTTCCAGTCCATGGTATGTTGTTGGTACATGAGCCATGAATACAGATGCTGGTTGGTGAAGGTTGTTGTTGATGACAGTGGTTTGAGCAAGGGTTAATTCTTGGTTTATTAACTTTTCATGCAGTTCATTGAAGGAGATAGGGCTGTCACGAGCACGAATGGCATCTATGGTTGGCTTGTAGGTTTCTTGATCCAACCCATTTAAGATGATATCGGTGACATCTTCGGGATCCATCTTCTTTCCGAGTATAGAGAGCTCATCAACAACAGTTATTATGACCTGCAAATAATCACTTACAGCTTGTGTGGGAGACTTTGAGCATTGCTTTAGACGATGCTGGAGTTGTTTGATGTGGCCTCGAGAGGGTGATGCATATGTAGTAGCAAGAGTCTGCCATGCATCAAGAGAGGATTTGGCGTTTACAACGACCGGAATTATTGGAGGGGAGAGGCTTCTGATGAGTGCCCCAAATAGAAGCCGGTCCTGCCGGAACCAAGCAGAATATTCCGTGTTCGGTGCGGTAACTTTACCGGTGGTGGTGGTTTGTGGAGGAAAAGGATAAGAACCGTCTACAAATTTATGAAGATCGAGTCCGTGTAGGAGGGCTTCGATCTGGGTTTTCCATCCAATATAGTTTGTGGATGATAGTTTTAGTGATGCAGGGAAGGTAACAATGGTTAGGTTGCTTGGTGTGATATTGACGGTTAAGGGGCTTTCAACGGTGTCAGGCATGGTGATGAAGGAGGGCTTTTAACTGCTGGGTATGCTGATCAGGCTGTCATAGAGAGGGTGGCTGTCACAGGATGGGAAGACAGAATAAAGGAAAAAAAGTGGGAGAGATGGTGATCAGACTAGGAGCTCTAACACCATTATGAGAATAAAGGTAATTTACTTATTTCTTAAATGAATACAAAAGATACAATGGTTACAATATATAATAAAAATTAAAAGTTAAACTTAAGAAACTACGATAATTTATATACCATTTACCAAACATAGAAACTAAAATTATGAAGATGTTACGATTCAAAATAATTTGAATTATTCTTGTTCCTTGATACTTGCATGATAAGAAAAATAGAGAGTAAACTAAGGCACTAGTTAAGGGTTATATTTAAATATTCAAATAACTAGTTTAGACTCCCGTGTATTACACGGTCTGAATAAATGTAATGTTATATACGTAGTAATAAAAAAAATTATGTTTTTAAAAATCCGTGTATTACACGAGTTTAATAAAATTTCACGTGACAGTTATAAATTATGTTAATTTAATTTTTAAAACATTTTTTTAGCTGAGTATTAATTTTTTTTCTGTAACTGATAAATGTCAATTCATATTAAACTTTAGAAACCCGTTGTATTACACGTGTTAAATAAATGCAATGTTATATATATTTAGTAATAAAGATTTACGTATTACATATTAATGAAAAACGTTTTATAAAAAAAGTTATAGATCTCATTATTATTTAATAGGAGAGAGAAAAAATAATTAAATAGATTTGTATAATTAATAGGAGAGAGAGGCGGAAAAAAAAACTTGAGAATGAATGAGAGAGTGACATGTGGCATCCTAAAACCTTTATTTATTAGTATGTATAGATTGGTATCATATTCATAGGAAGAAAATGAGTGTTCTGTGAGACACGATTTTATATGTGTCTTTTATAATCATTTATCTAATTATTAAATGATCAAATATAATTATTTATTTATTTAATAACCTTTGCCTAGCAATTAGTTGACGGGCCTAATTACTCTTAATGGGTTTCCCTTTGGGTGTACATATAAATAGAGAGTTAATTAGAGTGAATAGACTAATGAATCATCAATCTATTACCACTTACAATTTGTCCGTCTCTCTCTACAATAACTGTGAGATACATAGAACTCACTTTAGCCATCCTAATCGTACACCCTAAACGGGAACCCGATCCAGATCAGAATCATGACGTCTTCTCTATCATCGGTGAACTTAGCAGGTATGTTTATATTATTGTTTTCCATCATATAGTTACAAGAACTGATCAACATGTGGTATCAGAGCAGATGTTGATTAATTAGTTCTGGTGGTTTTTTTTTCCTAAACTAGAATTAAAATCGGAGAACAATTTCTGTTGACACCGTTTGAAAAATTATCCTTAACAGTTTCACGGTTTTTTCTGTTTTACTGAAATATCATGTTTTTTTTATCTCATAAAACCCGAGATCCTTAATATTTTTGAAATCTGTTAAATATCATGTTTCAAGATTTCGATTCCAGGTCTTTAATCTGATATTATTGAAGAACAGTTTATCTGATGTTCATAAACTGTTCTCGTGTTCATCATTATTTTTGATAAAATCCCCTTAATTTGGGATACATTATGATTTTGATTGTGTTTTTTCCTAAAATCTTGTAACTTTTCTAAGTTTCGAATTAAAATATTATTTTAAATAAATAAACTTTGGATATACTTAACAATTTAAAATTTTTTTGAAATTAGAAATACAATCAAATCTCTTAAAATTCGCACATGCCTTATTAGGTTCAATCTCACGGTTACTGTTCACGTTTTCACTTCACGGATTAACCTTAACGGTTTTAATTCATGGTTTATGCTTTCACAAGTAAGATTCACGGGTCTTAATGTTCGCAGTTTAAGTTCACGATTTGAGTTTGCGGTTTAAGTTCACGAGTTGTTTTACAGTTCACGGTTTGTGATAATGAACCGTGAACCTTCTAGGAACCGTGAACCCTTACCTGAACCGTGAACCCTTAATGAACCGCGAACCCTTACGTGAGCCGTGAAACCTTAATGAACCGTGAACCCTTACCTGAGCCGTGAACCCTCTCCTAGCCGTGAACCCTTATGGAACCGTGAACCCAGCATTACTTATGTGCCTAAATTTTTTTTCCCCGCGCTAGCAAGGGGTTTGCTATTAATGAATGCTTTAGTTTTGATAAACCTTAAACTTAAATATTTTCAAAACCTTAACACTTACTTGAATAACACCTAAAGTTTTACTTATGCCCAAAGGTGATGTGATGCATGTGTAAATGTATTCAAGTTTAAATTAAGCATTATAAACTAGTGCGTGTCATGATACTAAATTAGGAAAATGTGATTAACTTAAATAACACTTAAAGTTTCACTTCTGCCCAAAGGTGATGTGTCACGCTTGTAAAGTTATATAAGTCTAATTATGCACCACTTCGTCTAATATAACTAAATGTTTCTACTTCTGCCCAAAGGTGATGTGGTACATTTGGTTTTCGCGAAGCTAATTATGTGCATACTAAACAAATGTTTCACTTCTGCTCAAAGGTGATTTGTTACATTCTTACTATACATACTCACTATCAAATTGTTCCTATGTAACACACCACTTTTAAAACACCGACAATTAAACGTTTAAACAAGCGGAAGCATTTCCCAAGATTTTTTTTTTTTTTTTTTTTTTTTTTTTAAAACCCCCGCGTACCGCGAGGCACACGGGCCACCTCCCTCGCGTACCGCGAGGGAGTCCCAAAATACTTACCCGGAAACCCAGGTCTCTCGCGTACCGCGAGAGACTTCCCTACAAGTTCTCGCGTACCGCGAGGGGACTCAGAAAGGCAAAACCAGAGATTTTGTCTCTCGCGTACCGCGAGAGAATCCTCCCAGGTTCTTCGCGTACCGCGAGGGACCAAATTTCCAGTGAGTTTCCCTTCAGCTGCAGGTTTCAAAACCTTGCCATTTTTCCAACTTTTATCAAATCACTTGACATCCAAAAATTTCCAACACTTGGGTTTTGACCCCAAACATCCAAACTAAGTTTTCAAATATCAAATTTACAGTTTAAGGATCAAATCACCAAATTACAAGTAATTTCCCCAAATCCTTAAAACCACCAAAAATGCATACGAGATCCCTTCGCGCTTTGGACTTGACCTTGACCTACCTCGGAGCTTTCCCTACATCACCACATTGACATAACACCATTAGTAATGATATAAACATAACAAACAAGTATTTACAACTTGCTTTCACCCTTTTCACCCATTTGACCCATTTGACCCATTTGCACCCATTTGGTCAAATAAGGCCCCTTACACTAGACTTATATACCACATAAGTCACTTACACCACATTCACCATTTTTCCACAATGGCTTGACTTATATACCACATAAGTCAATTACACCAATCTCACCATTATTCCACAATGGTTAGACTTATATTCCGCATAAGTCAATTTACACCGCCTTCACCATTATTCCACAATGGTTGACTTATATACCACATAAGTCACTTTCTTCAATTTACCACATTTAGTTGACTTTACACCACACGAGTCATTTACTCTACTTTATCACATACCATATTTTTGCTTAACTATATACCACATAGTCATTTACACCAATTCAACATATTCTACATTTTAGTTTGACCATATACCACATAGCCAACTACATTATGCATACAAAACTTGACTTTTACCACACAAGTCAATTTTCACACCATATAGGTTAAATAACTAATTTCATCCACATACCAATAAACACATATAAGATATTTGAATAACCAACATGAAATTCAAATATGAACATCACCACCACCTATCATTACTAAGTAAGTGCAAAGCACTTACCTTTTGAGTTAGAGGATCCCGCACCACCTTCTAGCTTTGCAATTAGATTACCTAAACACATTCACCTAGTTTAGTAATCTAACATACATCAAAATTCTATTACAATTGAGTCCACAACTCAATTTCCCCATTTCCAACCCAAATTGACCCGTTTGGGTTATCCTCATAACCAAACACCCTCTTTCACCACAAACTCACCCACTTGAGTTTCATTATCTTAATCTTAACACTAATTTTTCTTTCAAAAATTATTATTAAGTTAATTTGGTGTTTGTTCAAGTGTCTAACATCTTAAAAACACTTAATCTTCATTAATTCATCATTTTAGCATCATGATCCAAACACCCCCAATTTTCACCATATGAACCCTAACTTCTCATAATCAAAATCAAAGGGTTCTAGGATGTTAATCATCATTCTTTAACTTTAGTTTAGCTAGATTATCAATAATCTAACACCATTTCATCACATGCATACATAATTTCGGATTTCACCCAAAACCCACCAAGAACACATTCATGGTGAAATCAAGAGGAAGAGAATCACTTACTTGATGTTATGAAGGTGTTGTGTGAGCCAAAACCTTCACAAAACAAGCCTCAATTCCGCGATTTAGCTCCAAAACCGAAATTCTCTTCTTCTCCTCTTCTCTTGAACGACTAACACCTCAAAAATGAGTTAATTTTGACTTTAACTAGTCAAATGGCAGATTTTGCCATATTACAACTTTAGTCCCTCAACTTTCCACTTCACCCATTTCATTCTAAAGTTAGTCAAAACTAACATAGCCCCATTACAAACTTGAAACCCACTTGTTTCAACTTATTTCTAAAATATTATTTTCACCATAATATTAATTAGAAATATTTATTTATTTATAACGAGACCCGGATTTTGGTTCGTTACAAATCTCCTCCCCTTATTTGGGTTTCGTCCCCGAAACCCGACTTCACATAAAAAGGTTCGGATAATATTTGAGCATTTCCTCCTCGGTTTCCCAAGTCATTTCCGCTCCCCTTCTATGTTTCCACCTCACCAAAATTTGGCTAATCTCTTTATTGCGTAAACGCTTCACTTTTCTATCCAAGATTGCCACCGGTTCTTCCACATAATTCAACTTTTCGTCCAACTCAATATCATCCAATGGAACAAAAGTAGATTCATCCGCCAAACACTTTCGCAAATGAGACACATGAAATGTGTTATGAAGTCTACTTAGTCCCTCCGGTAGTTCCAAACGATAAGCTACCGCACCCACTTTTGCTATCACTTTAAACGGTCCGATGAAACGTGGATTTAACTTCCCCCGTTTCCTAAACCGTATCACCCCTTTCCAAGGAGAGACTTTCAGAAGCACAAAGTCCCCCACTTGAAACTCAATCGCTCGCTTCCTATTATCCGCATAGGACTTTTGGCGATCTTGAGCCGCTTTCAAGCGTGCTCTAATTTGGTCGATACTATCATTAGTTTCCTCGACCACCTTTTTACTACCAAGTTCCCGTTGACCAATCTCACCCCAACACACGGGTGATCGACATTTCCTCCCGTACAATGCCTCAAAAGGCGGCATACCAATACTAGAATGGTAACTATTGTTGTAGGAAAATTCCGCCAACGGTAAATGGTCATCCCAACTACCACCAAAATCTAAAGCACACGCTCGCAACATATCTTCGAGCGTTTGAATCGTTCGCTCGCTTTGACCATCCGTTTGTGGATGATAAGCAGTGCTAAGATTCAATCTAGTCCCCATATCCTCATGGAATTTCTTCCAAAATCGAGAAGTAAATCTCGTATCACGATCCGATATAATCGACACCGGCACACCATGACGTGACACAATTTCCTTCACATACATTTCCGCCAATCTATCCGAAGAGTATGTTTCCTTTATAGGTAGGAAATGTGCACTCTTCGTCAACCGATCCACTACTACCCATATCGCATCATAACCCTTTCGAGTCTTTGGTAGTTTAGTGATCAAATCCATAGCTATATTCTCCCATTTCCAAAGCGGTATTTCAAGCGGTTGGAGCTTTCCATACGGCTTTTGGTGTTCCGCCTTCACCCTTAAGCATGTGAGACACCTCTCAACATACTTAACAACATCACGCCTCATACCCGGCCACCAAAAATGACACCTCAAATCATAAAACATCTTTGTGGCCCCCGGATGGATAGGATATTTGGATTTATGCGCCTCATCTAAAATAGTTGTCAAAATACCTGACAACCTAGGAATCCAAATCCTACCAAAGCATGTCTTCAAGCCCATGCTATTTTCACCAAGTTTATCAACATAAGCAACCATCCGCTCTTTCTTCAAGTCACCACCAAGTGCTAACACTTGAGCCTCCCGGATTTCATCAATTAGGGATGATGAAATTGTCATCTTGAATGACTTCACCTTGATAGGTGCATGACTTGACTTCCTACTAAGCGCATCCGCCACAACATTCGCTTTACCCGGATGATAAAGTATGTCACAATCATAATCCTTGACCAATTCAAGCCACCGCCTTTGCCTCATGTTGAGGTCCTTTTGGTCAAAGAAGTACTTGAGACTTTTGTGATCCGTGTAGATCGTACACTTAACCCCATACAAAAAAAATGCCTCCAAATCTTGAGTGCGAAAACCACGGCCGCAAGCTCTAGATCATGGGTAGGGTAATTCACCTCGTGAACCTTCAATTGCCTAGACGCGTAGGCAATTACTTTCCCCCTTTGCATCAAAACACACCCCAACCCCGAATGCGAGGCATCCGAATACACAACAAAATCTTCGGTCCCGTCCGGCAAGGATAAAACAGGCGCCTTTGTCAACTTTTCTTTCAAGAGTTGAAAGGCAGATTCTTGCTCGGAACCCCAAACAAACTTAGTCTCTTTACGGGTCAACTTCGTCATCGGTAAGGCAATCCGAGAGAAGTTTTCAATAAACCGCCGGTAATAACCCGCCAACCCCAAGAAACTTCTAATCTCCGAAGGCGTCTTCGGTGGAGACCAATCTTTATCCGCCACTATCTTGGATGGGTCGACAGTAATCCCTTTATCATTAATCACATGACCCAAGAATTGAATTTCGCGTAACCAAAAGGCACACTTGGAGAATTTCTAATTAATATTATGGTGAAAATAATATTTTAGAAATAAGTTGAAACAAGTGGGTTTCAAGTTTGTAATGGGGCTATGTTAGTTTTGACTAACTTTAGAATGAAATGGGTGAAGTGGAAAGTTGAGGGACTAAAGTTGTAATATGGCAAAATCTGCCATTTGACTAGTTAAAGTCAAAATTAACTCATTTTTGAGGTGTTAGTCGTTCAAGAGAAGAGGAGAAGAAGAGAATTTCGGTTTTGGAGCTAAATCGCGGAATTGAGGCTTGTTTTGTGAAGGTTTTGGCTCACACAACACCTTCATAACATCAAGTAAGTGATTCTCTTCCTCTTGATTTCACCATGAATGTGTTCTTGGTGGGTTTTGGGTGAAATCCGAAATTATGTATGCATGTGATGAAATGGTGTTAGATTATTGATAATCTAGCTAAACTAAAGTTAAAGAATGATGATTAACATCCTAGAACCCTTTGATTTTGATTATGAGAAGTTAGGGTTCATATGGTGGAAATTGGGGGTGTTTGGATCATGATGCTAAAATGATGAATTAATGAAGATTAAGTGTTTTTAAGATGTTAGACACTTGAACAAACACCAAATTAACTTAATAATAATTTTTGAAAGAAAAATTAGTGTTAAGATTAAGATAATGAAACTCAAGTGGGTGAGTTTGTGGTGAAAGAGGGTGTTTGGTTATGAGGATAACCCAAACGGGTCAATTTGGGTTGGAAATGGGGAAATTGAGTTGTGGACTCAATTGTAATAGAATTTTGATGTATGTTAGATTACTAAACTAGGTGAATGTGTTTAGGTAATCTAATTGCAAAGCTAGAAGGTGGTGCGGGATCCTCTAACTCAAAAGGTAAGTGCTTTGCACTTACTTAGTAATGATAGGTGGTGGTGATGTTCATATTTGAATTTCATGTTGGTTATTCAAATATCTTATATGTGTTTATTGGTATGTGGATGAAATTAGTTATTTAACCTATATGGTGTGAAAATTGACTTGTGTGGTAAAAGTCAAGTTTTGTATGCATAATGTAGTTGGCTATGTGGTATATGGTCAAACTAAAATGTAGAATATGTTGAATTGGTGTAAATGACTATGTGGTATATAGTTAAGCAAAAATGTGGTATGTGATAAAGTAGAGTAAATGACTCGTGTGGTGTAAAGTCAACTAAATGTGGTAAATTGAAGAAAGTGACTTATGTGGTATATAAGTCAACCATTGTGGAATAATGGTGAAGGCGGTGTAAATTGACTTATGCGGAATATAAGTCTAACCATTGTGGAATAATGGTGAGATTGGTGTAATTGACTTATGTGGTATATAAGTCAAGCCATTGTGGAAAAATGGTGAATGTGGTGTAAGTGACTTATGTGGTATATAAGTCTAGTGTAAGGGGCCTTATTTGACCAAATGGGTGCAAATGGGTCAAATGGGTCAAATGGGTGAAAAGGGTGAAAGCAAGTTGTAAATACTTGTTTGTTATGTTTATATCATTACTAATGGTGTTATGTCAATGTGGTGATGTAGGGAAAGCTCCGAGGTAGGTCAAGGTCAAGTCCAAAGCGCGAAGGGATCTCGTATGCATCCGGGTCTCGTTATATCCTAATTCTAAACAAATGTTTCACTTCTGCCCAAAAGTGATGTGTAACATTGTTTAAGTAGAACCTAATCAAATCTATTATTTTGGTGATTATAATAGACATTTATCACAGCTTCATCAATATATAATGGTCCTTATTTCCGCCTGCCTTAGTCTAATTTACCCCATAGACATTTATCACAGCTTCATCAATTAGTATCTTAATTTTCTCGTATAAAATCCACTGCAACCCCTAACTTGGGAATCAAAACTTTGACTGGTGCGAATTTTTCTTCTTGGAAAGATTCACTGATGCTGTCTCTCGGCTTGATGGAATTCGATCACGCACTCGACAAGCTTGCACCTGCTGATCTTACTGATAAAAGCACTCCTCAAGACATTATCAAGCATGAGAAGTGTTCGAGGTGTAACCGCATGGCTCTTGTCCTAATGAAGAACTCCATCAGTCCAGTCATCAAAGGAGCTATACCTGATTCTAAAGATACCAAGACTTATCTAGCTTCTGTGGAGGATCAATTCAAGGGAACTTCTAAGACGCATGCTAGTACTCTAACTCTGAAGCTGGTGACTACAAAATATAACGGGATCAGCGGTATTCGTGAGCACATCATGATGATGAATGACATGTCCTATAAGCTCAAGGGAATAGACATGGAAATCTGTGACGGTTTTCTAGTGCATTTTATCATGACCTTTCTTCCTAAGTGTTTTGAAGCTTTCAAGATCAACAATAACACACAGAAAGATAAGTGGACACTGTGTGAGTTGATTGTAATATGTGTGTCCAAGAAGAAGAGCGTCTGAAGCTAGAAAGACCGGATGTTGCTTATCTCATGTCCGCTGATTCAAAGAAGAGGAAGGGAAATTTCCGTAAGAAGGAATCCTATAAGGTCCAGAAAAAAGATACGAATGGGGCTTCCAGCTCTAAGAGCTTCAAAGGGAAGTCTCACTATAAGTTCTGCCGCAAAGCTAGACATAGGCGGAAAGACTACCCAGACTTTAAGGAGTGGCTGAGCAAGCGAGGTAATAATCTTTATATGATACTTGAGTCCTATAATTTAAATGTTCCATCTAATACATGGTGGTTTGATTCTGGTTCTATGGTTCATGTAACCAACTCCTTACAGGGATTCCTTACAATCCAGAAGCTGGAAAGAAACCGAATAACACTTAAGATGGAAAATGGAGAAGAACTACTTTTCAAAGCTGTGGGAACCTTGGAATTAATAATGAAAACTGGTTTATGTTTTAAACTTTATGATACCTTATATATTCCTGAGATTACTCGGAATCTAGTATCAGGACCAAAGTTAGGCATTGACGGTTTTGTTTGTTCTCATGGTCATGGCAAACTTTCTATTATATTAAATTCTCAAGTGTTTGGACTTGGTTATCTGGATGATGGTCTCTATAGATTAGAACTAGATGATGAATTTTCCGATTCTTTGTTATCATATAATATCAATGAAAACTCAACAAAGACTAAACGAAAGCGAGACTTAAAAGCTTCATCTATGTTGTGGCATCAACGCTTAGGCCACATTTCACGAGACTGCTTATCTCGTCTCAAGAAGGATGAAGTGTTTGTTGGGAATAAACGTGTAAATTTATGTATTGTTCTTAACCCTCTTTTCTACATTCTTTAGCTTGATTTTCTGGATGGAAAATTAAGCAAAGTTGTCGTGAGTCTTTGGCAGCAAAAGGTTAGTAGAAAGATGGGATAAAGTCTAGTGGAAATCACTCTAATACTTGTGGATGTGTATGGATTTTATCTATACATCATCATGTCAAGTAATGATTATGTATGGATGTGTTTCATGAGTCTTAAAAACCATCAATTTCGTTGGGTCTTGAGGCAGTCAAATACGTCGAGAGTTAATGGCAGCAAAAATACTAGAAAGTTGATAAAAAAAAAAATCCTCTAAAAAAGATGTGATTTTTAGTGGTCAATAGATCTCATCCATATCATCATACCCCATCTAATCATTAAGTATGGTATGGGATATATGATCAAAATACCACCAACTTTCTGCAAAATGATGTCTCTGCCGAGAGCCTTGAACAAGCAACCAAAATTAATGATTTAATACATAAAATATCCATTTGATCTACATGTGTAATTGTTATCTAGTTAGTCCATACAAACTAGAAAATTGACTTCCAACTAATAATTAGTAATAAAAAGAATGACCATCTATCATACATAAACATGTATGTGGGTGGACTTCTAAATTCTATAATAAGTAGTCGGAATAAATTACACATTTGTAATTCCTTGGTTCATTTATTTACATATTCGTAAATACATGAATATACATGTGTCGATATGTAAAATAAAATGATCCCCTTCTATTAATTATTACATCCAATAATTAATGAGAACATCTTGACAGGGTTAAAACGTTTAGACTAATTTAAACGTGTCCTTGATAATTGTTCAGTGTGTGACCCTTTAGGATCGTATATCAGTAGCAACATTATTAGATGTTCCTTGGGCATACGATTCCAACAATCTCCCACTTTCACAAGGTTCAAAATGCAATAATGTAAACAGTATAGTATGTCTAGCAACGCCCCACTGCTCCTAATGATATATGACTGAAGTCATCCACTAAAATAAAGCGATTTAGAAACCTGTGCTTCAAAGGTAATAGTATATGTTAATTTACCATTTATCCTTTCTATTTTAGACATCCAGTTGAACATGAGACATGGATCAAGGTCAATCTCACATAGTGTTCAACAATTATGTATCTCGATTCCGATTCAAAGTGATGTAACAAACTAGGTTTGAGCATGGCCATGCATTTAGGTCAGTTTGAATCATCGAGGGGCCCAAGATGTCAACCTATTAATAAATAAAGGAACAGATCCCATCTTGACTACATATGCCTCTAACTATACCTCGCGTTGTACCCAATCGTAGTCGTTATAACTACCTGGTTAAAGAGTAGCGTTAAACTACGTCAAAGCACAACCTTGGTATAATCGAGTCCCTAATATGTATCTCAAGTCAGAGGATACATTAGCAATACCATTATTTCAAAATCTACTCATGACTATGATCCATGGAACAATTTTGAAACGGGTCACGCCCAATGCTTACTCTCTAGTAAACATATGTGAATTTGGTTTTAACTCCTTATACATTCATTGTTATGAATGTCAACCATTCTAATTCACAATAGTCTTAATTCAATAGTTATTCCCATAACTATGATTGACTATGGACTTTTAGAATAACAATGTTATTCATGGATTTAAACATGTTAACATAGAACATAGTAAACATTAATGAAAGAGAGAATTCCAAAAGGTCAATTCATATAGAATGCAACTGTTTAACGTTCAGAAATATCCAAATACTAATCATACAGACTACATATGATTACTAGCATATCGAAGCCCTATATTTCATGTATGATCCTCATGTTTGGTTTGAGGTAAAGGCTTTGTGAACGGATCTGCTAGATTTAAGTCCGTATAAACCTTGTTAATACATACGTCTCCTCGCTCCAAAATCTCGCAGATATAGTGAACCTTGCGAAGAATGTGCTTGGTCCTCTGATGTGATCTAGGTTCCTTCGCCTGAGCGATAGCCCCATTGTTATCACAAAATATCTCAATGGGCTTTGTGATGCTAGACACCACACCAAGATCAGTAATGAACTTCTTCATCCAAGCAGTTTCCTGTGCGACCTCCGATGCAGCTATGTATTCTGATTCTGTAGTTGATTAGGTAACAACCTTTTGCTTAGAACTCTTCCAAGTGATAGCTTCTCCGTTAAGGGTGAAAACATGTCCCGATTGAGATCGAGAATCATCTCGATCAGTTTGGAAGCTCGTATCAGTGTGACATCTCACAGTGAACTCCTCATCTTGTCCTCCGTAAATCAAGAACATATATTTAGTCCTATTCAAGTACTTTAGTATGTTCTTGACTACTGTCCAATGGTTCTCACCAGGGTTTTGCTGGTATCTACTAGTCATGCTTAAAGCATAAGATACGTCAGGTCTAGTGCAAAGCATAGAATACATAATAGATCCAATTGCAGATGCATATGGAATTCTTTTCATCCTTTCAATCTCTTCGTCTGTAGCTAGACAATGAGATTTGCATAAGACAGTACCAGGAGAAATGGGAAAATATCCACGTTTAGAGTTCTCCATCGAAAAGCATTTCATGACTTTATCAATGTAGGTACTTTGACTTAATCCAATAAGTCGTCTTGAACTATTTCTATAGATCTTGATTCCAAGGATGTATGCTGCTTCGCCAAGGTCCTTCATAGCAAAAGGCTTTCCAAGATCAGATTTGACATCTTTCAGTGTTTGAATGTCATTCCCGATGAGAAGTATGTCGTCCACATACAGTATTAAGAAAATCACGGTGCTCCCACTAGTCTTCATGTATACACAGGGTTCATCTTCGTTCTTGATGAAATCAAACTCTTTGATTTTTCTCATCAAAATGGATATTCTAGCTTCTCGATACTTGCTTCAATCCATAAATGGACTTCTTCAATTTACACACCTTTTTAGGATGTTTAGAACTAATGAAACCTTCTGGCTGTTCCATATAAACATCTACATCAAGATGTCCATTTAAGAAAGCTATTTTCACATCCATTTGTCATATCTCATAATCATAATATGCAGCTATGGCAATTAAAATCATGATTGACTTTAGCATTGCTACTGGCGAGAAGGTCTCTTCATAATCAATGTCTTGAGTCTTAGTGAAACCTTTCGCCACTAACCTTGCTTTAAATGTGTGTATATTTCCATCCATGTCGGTCTTCTTCATGAAGACCCATTTGCTTCCTATAGCCTTGCTATCAGAAGGTAAATATACATGGATTGAATTTCTGACTTCATGGCATCAAGCCATTTGTCAGATTCAGCATCCTCAATTGCTGCCTTATAGTTAATGGGTTCACTTGAATCCACAATAAAAACTTCCTCTGCTGGTATAACAATTCCGTATCTGTCAGGCTCCATACGAGTCCTAATAGATCTCCAAAGATGTGCTGGTTCCTGTGGTACCTGGATAGATTGTTGTGGTTCAACAAACTCTTGTTGATGTGAAGGCTCAGCTTCAGCTAAATTATTTTGTGACTCTCGAATTTCTTCAAGTTCGATAGGGCTCCCACATGCTTTGTTTATAATAAAATCTTTCTCCAAGAACTCGGCATGTCGAGAAATAAATATTTTATTTTCTCCCTTATGATAGAAATAATATCCCATAGTCTCTTTGGGATATCCCACAAAAATACATTTTTCAGGTCTAGCTTCAAGCTTGTTAGACGTCTCACGTTTAACATAGGCTTCACATCCCCATATTCTTAAATATGACAATTTGAGAATTTTTCCAAACCAAATTTCATATGGGGTTTTATTCACCTTCTTGGTTGGTACCATGTTGACTATCCGAGCAGTAGTCTCAAGGGCATAGCTCCAAAAGGATAGAGGCAAGGTGGTATGACTCATCATTGACATAACGATATCTAATACAGTTCGGTTTCTCCTTTCGGACACACCATATACTGTGGTGTTCCAGGTGGAGTGAGTTGAGATATTATACCGCATCCTTTTAGATGTTCGTCAAACTCATAACTGAGGTACTCGCCACCTCGATCTGATCTAATGGCTTTGATCTTTTTCACGAGTTGATTCTCTACTTCATTTTGGAATATCTTATAGATATCAAAAGCTTCATGTTTGTGCTTCATTAAATACACATATCCAAATCTTCTGTAATCATCAGTAAAAGTAATGAAGTATCGATCACCGTTTCTAGACATAGTCCTAAAAGGTCCACATACATCAGTATGTATAAGACCTAATAGATCTGAAGTTCTCTCACCAGTACCGGTGAAAGGAGCTTTGGTCATTTTTCCATTGAAACAAGATTCACAAATATCAAAGGAATCAGATCCTGTTGATTCTAAAATACCAACTGATTGAAGTTTAGATATGCGCTTCTTATTTATATGACCTAAACGACAATGCCACAGAGAGTTTTGATTAAAGTCATGCTTTGCTCTTTTGGTGTTTAAGGCATAAATAGAATTGTTGTCATATGAACTACTAATATCAATTTCATATATTTCATTATGTGGGCAAGCCTCAAAATAAAACATATCATCCATAGATATCGTAATATTGTCATAACAAAAGTCATATCGATATCCTTGTTCATACAACCTAGCAGCTGACACTATGTTTCTATCTAGACTAGGTACATAACAACACTTGTTCAAAATAATAGACAGGCCATTTGGTAACAAAAGATTATACTATCCTATGGCTTCCGCTGCAACTCTTGCTCCATTACCGACATGTAAATCCAAATCGCCTGTCCGTAGCTGCCTAGCATTCCTTAACCCCTACACATTATTACAAATATGAGTTCCACAACCAGTATCAAATACCCAAGAGTTTGCAGAAAATGTATACAATTCTATTACAAAGATACCTGAGGTGTTGGCCTTGCCGGCTTTCTTTACCTTCAACTCGGCTACGTATTTAGGGCATTTACATTTCCAGTGCCCCTTTTCTTTGCAATGGTAGCATTCAGCATCCTTTGCGGGTTTGACCTTAAGGTTTGGTTTAGTGGCAACTTCCTTGCCCTTACCCGATTCCTTTGACTTTCCTTTCCAAGGGTTTTTGGCCTTTCCCTTGGGTGGTGTCCTTCCCTTGTGATTTCGTTTCTTAATACGTCCTTCCCTGATCATCAGTACTTGGTTCCCTTTTCTTGGAATGCTGGTTTCAGCAGTTTTCAACATCAAATGTAACTCTGAGATTGACTTTTCCCAATTGTGCATATAGAAGTTCAGAACAGATTGATTAAACGACTTTGGCAGAGAATGCAGGATTATGTCAGTTGCCAACTCGTCGCTTATCGGGAATCTAATCCTTGAAAGCTGCTCAACATAAGCTTTCATTTTCAGCACATGGCTGCCAACAGGGGTGCCCTCTTGCATCTTGCAGCTTATGAATGATGTGATAGTCTCAAATCGTTCCTGTTTAGCTTGCACTTGGAACATTTGTTTGAGTTGTTCCATCATCTCATATGCGGAATGAAACTCAAAAGTCTTTTGCAATTCAAGGATCATGGTTGCAAGCATGAGACAAGTCACTTCATTTGCATCATCAAAGTGCTTCGTCCAAGCATCTTTAGTTGATTTAGATGCAACTGAGGGAGGTGAATCAGGGATAGGTCCATCAAGGATGTAGGAGTTCTTCTCATTCTTGAGTACGATTCTCAAGTTCCGGCACCAATCAAGAAAATTGGTACCGGAGAGTTTGTCCTTTTCCAGTAAGGACCTTATGGACAGAGGGTTTGTGTTATGGATTGGGACAATCGCATTGTTGCTCATCTACATGATTTACAAAGTTTGAATTAGTATTTTCGATATTATATCATTTAATAAATTATTTACCCTTTGGTTCATAAAACCTTAATTTAGTTAAATGCTAAGATCCATGTCACACTTAAAATATCATAAGTGGTTGATCGTTGCTTATGACATTTTAAGTTGATTGGTAGGTTACGGTGACCAATTACATCTCTATGTAATTCTTATATTTTATGGGATCATTAGACAACATGTTGTTAATATGGCATGTTTAATCCCATCTATGCCCACTATTCCTCGGAATTGGTTGATTGCTGACTCCATGTTCAAGTTTTAAGTCATCCCATTCTCGGGCTGTGATGATCGGCCTAAGACTGTATTAGGAATCGCGATAAATCACCTTACCTCGTTATATGTCATCCAAGTGATTGGTTGATCGCGGACCACTAGGACATCCACACAACGCGCAAGTGTCCTTAAATGGGATGTTATAGACTTAAGTTTTAAGGGTACGTTTATGTTCTGTAAATTAAATATTTATTTGTAATTTGGGCAAAACATTTTATATAACAAATTCCTCATGCATGAAATTTGATATATATATATATATATGGAAAACAACTTTTTTATTGGTTTTAGTTTTATTAAAATCCTTATTTTAATAATTCGTGGCGCGTCTAATTTTTAATATCCTAGATATTAATAGTACGTCCGTTTATATTTGACGCGCTCCTAAAACCAATTTTAACTTTTATAAAACTCCTTTTATTTTAATCGTTTGAATCGAATTTGAATAAATAAAATTTACACTTCTCATTTATTTATTTATTTTAAAACTCGAACCCAACGTTCATGTACTAAAAACAGTTTTAGTATTTATTACAAGTCATCAAACCCTCATTTTATACTTGTTAAGATTTGTGTCCATAGTTTTTAAAATCTCTATTTAAATAACTTATGTATTTGTGTGGTTTTAGAGTTTTCTTAAAATCCTCATTTTATTAAATTCTTAAGTTTGCTTGATTATTTTATAAAACTATTTTTTATGTGTTTGTATGTAACCAAGACAATCAAACATTCAAAATAACTAAAAGCAAACAACCACAACATGTATGACCAAGTCAAAATGAAGGTTATTTTTTGAACCAACAAAATTCACCTAGTCTTTTATGTGAACTTCGAAAGGCTCCCACTTGATCTAGAACTCCTTCTTGATCTCCAAGGCTCCAAATTTGTTGTCTTCATTTTAGACACCACCTTTGTCTCTTTGTAGAAATTTATAACACAACAACGATAATGACTAACATAAAGCCCTATTACATGCCATAATAATGAATGACTTACAATAATCATATTACATGCCATTTTAATAATAATGATCAAATCAACACACAATGGTCTTTGGCTTGGTCATGACACATATATGTAATAAATAATCTTGACAATTTGCAACAATCACCACCACACTTGCATGTGTATAGTGGTGAAATATATATATTAAAGATATGTAAAATTGAAGTGGTTGCAATAATGACTTGTATCCATTTTTCATAAAATGAAAAATCCATACAAGTGTAAATCGGTTTTAAAAACAAAATAAACTGATTTTAGTCAAAACATAGTTTCACTATTTGCAAAAGTGGCTCTGATATCACAGTTGGGAATAAACGTGTATTTTAAGTTATTTTTAGCAACGGAAGCAAGAAATACACGTGGTCTTTTGCTACTTTTTTTTAGCTTGATTCCCACCAAGGATCCAAATGCAAGATAATAAAACCAAAATAAAAGGACAACATAGTGGGTTTGGAACTAAAACCTTTGAAGAGAAATGGTTGCTAAACAATTTGAAAACGTAGATGAAGAGATCAAAGTAGAAACTCCTCGAAAGTGTATCCACACCGAGCAAGGTCTTCAAGGTTGGTGCTAGCCAAAATAAACCCGAAAGTATGTCGAGATGTAATAAATATTATCTAGGAACTCCTTCTTGAATGGGCCTCCCAAATATATGAATATGGAAGGTGAAATAACTAGAACTCTTCAAGAATAAAACCAAAACAACACTTAGATTTGTGTAAATTTATGTATTGTTCTTAACCCTCTTTTCTACATTCTTTAACTTGATTTTCTGGATGGAAAATTCAGCAAAGTTGTCGTGAGTTTTTGGCAGCAAAAGGTAAGTAGAAAGATGAGATAAAGTCTAGTGAAAATCACTCTAACTAGTTTTTACCTCCCGCGCTTCGCGGCGGGAGTCTGGCCGTTATTGGTTTGGCTCGTTTGCGTGGAATCGCAGACTCGTTATAACGTACGATACCCAAAACACTCGAAGTTGAATACAACTTTGTCTTCAATAAAATTTAAACCAGAACGTTGACAAAAGAAATTATTAAGAAAACGACGCATTCCGTTATTTAAAAAAACATAACGAACGAAAGTTATCATAGATAACGTTGTCGGGCCCATCGTTAATAACATTTAAACGAAAACATAGGCACAACGGTAAAAATAATGTTAATAGAAAGGAAACATAAAACTAAATAATAAAAAAAGGGAAAACAAATTAAAAAAATTACCGGTTCGGTTCGTCGAAAACCATAAGGCGGATCGATAATACCAATATCGACAATGATGTTGTTCGCCCATAATAGGTTCGGTTTGTCGTGGTACCACAACGATAACGGCACTCGATACAGACAACGATAAAAAAAGTCGATTTTGAATACAACTCCGTTTTAAAACAAATTTATATCGAAACGTTGACAAAAAAACAACGGTGCACCTGTGTTTTGAAAAAAGTTTACAAACGAAAGTTTATTGAACTTATGTGGCAAATCTATAAAAAAACAGAGTTTTGAGTAAAAAAAAGAAAATTAAAGCTTATTTTGAACTTTAGTGGCCAGTTTATAAAACAGTTTATAAAAAAAACTTTTGTTTATATCGAAACGTTGACAAAAAAACAACGGTGCACCTGTATTTTGAAAAAAGTTAACGAACGAAAGTTTATTGAACTTATGTGGTAAATCTATAAAAAACAGAGTTTTGAGTAAAAAAAAGAAAATTAAAGCTTATTTTGAACTTTAGTGACCAGTTTATAAAAAAAACTTTTGTAAGAAAAATGAAAAAAAATCTTACTATTCATCCCCGTGGAAAATAAATAGTAAGGTAATACTTATAGATTTGTATGGATTTTATCTATACATCATCATGTCATGTAATGATGATGAATGGATGTGTTTCATGAGTCTAAAAACCATCAATTTCGTTGGGTCTTGAGGCAGTCAAATATGTCGAGAGTTAATGACAGCAAAATTACTAGAAATTTGATAAAAAAATCCACTTAAAAAGATGTGATTTTTAGTGGCCAATAGATCTCATCTTACCCCATCTAATCATTAAGTATGACATGGGATATATGATCAAAATACCACCAACTTTCTGCAAAATGATGTCTCTGTCGAGAGCCTTGAACAAGCAACCAAAATTAATGACTTTAATACATAAAATATCCGTTTGATCCACATGTGTAATTGTTATCTAGTTAGTCCATACAAGCTAGAAAATTCTCTTCCAACTAATTAGTAAATTCTATAATAAGTAGTCGGAATAAATTACACATTTGTAATTCCTTGGATTATTTATTTACATATTCGTAAATAAATGAATATACATGTGTCGACATGAAAAATAAACGAAACCAAACCAAACCAAACGTACCCAGTATAATTTCACACATAGCTAACGCTATTTGTAGGGTCTGGGGAGGATGTGATGAGGGCAAACCTTACCCCTATCCCAAGGGATAGAGAGGCTGCTCCCGTTTAGACCCCCGGCTCCATGGGAAAGAAAAAGATAAAAATATAAATAAAATTAATGAGTAATAAAGTAAAATAAATCTAACAGTAATCTAACAATTAGCAGTGTATGACTAGAGTATATTAGTCACAAGAAACACAACACACCTACAAGAAACAAGACATACGCAAAATCTTTGCTAAACAACTCTACTCTCCCACACAACGGGTCACTCATCCTAAAACCCTAATACGACGTCTCCATGAAATCCTATCATTGATCATGTCCTCTGAGAGGTGTAAATCTAGCAAATCAAGCCTAATCCTCTCATCCCACGTTAATTTCGGTCTCCCCCTGCTCCTTTTCCCCTCTACAACGAGAGTTTCCACCGTTCTCACTGGATCTGTGCTCTGTCTCCTCTTGACATGTCCAAACCATCTCAATCTTCCTTCTCTTATCTTATCTGAGATACATGTGACTCCCAATCTCTTCCGAACAACTTCATTTCTTATTCGGTCCTTTCTTGTGTGTCCACACATCCACCTCAACATCCTCATCTCAGCTACATCCATTTTTGAGCTTGTGTCTTCTTGATGGCCCAACAATCGGTTCCATATAGCATCGCTGGGCGAACTGTTACCCTATAAAATTTACCCTTTAACCCTATTGGGAACCTCTTGTCGCACAAAACACCTGAGGCCGCTCTCCATTTACACCAACCAGCCTGCACCCGATGGACTACATCATTGTCGATGTCCTCGTTACTCTGGATGACAGATCCTAGATACTTGAACTTCAGTGTCTTAGGGACAACCCCACCTTCAATAGAAATCTGGGTCTCCTCGTCGACGTTTGCACCACTAAAGTTGCAGTGAAGGTACTCGGTTTTAGATCGGCTTATCTTTAAACCTTTGTGCTCTAAGACTGTTCTCCATTCCTCTAGTCTGTTGTTCAATGTCTCTTTACTTTCTGCAATCAACACGATATCATCAGCAAAAAGCATGCACCATGGAATTGCATCTTGAATCAACTTTGACAACTCATCCAAAACTACTGCAAAGAGAAAGGGGCTTAGTGCCGACCCCTGGTGAACTCCCACTTCCACCGGAAAAAAGTCTGTATCCCCCACGGGAGCTCGGACGCATGTCTTAGCCTCATGATACATATCCCTAATTGCCTCAATATATTTACTAGGGATCCCTCTTCCCTCCAGACTTTCCCAGATCAATCTTCTAGGCACACTATCGTACGCCTTTTCAAGATCGATGAACACCATATGTAAATCATGTTTCTTCTCTCTGTACTTTTCCATTAATCTTCTTAAAATGTGTATCGCCTCCGTAGTGGACCGGCCTGGCATGAACCCAAATTGGTTTGCTGTAACCTGGGTTTGTCGTCTAATCCTTGTATCTATAACTCTTTCCCATAATTTCATTGTATGACATAGGAGCTTAATCCCCCTGTAGTTAGCACAACATTGAGCATCTCCTTTGTTTTTATATAGGGGTACTAAGACACTACGCCTCCACTGATCTGTCATCTTCCCGGTTTTGAAGATATTGTTGAACAGTCTTGTCAACCACTGAACGCCTTCCTCTCCCATACACTTCCACGCTTCAATGGGTATGTTTAGACTATAAAATGATCCTCTTTTATTAATTATTACATCCAATAATTAATGAGTACATCTTGACAGGGTTAAAACGTTTAGACTAATTTAAACATGTCCTTGATAATTATTCAGTGTATGACCCTTTAGGATCGTATATCAGTAGCAACATTATTGGATGTTGTTCCTTGGGCATACGAGTCCAACAGTGTTACCATCTCTCGATTTCAATGATTTTGGAATATGTGTCAAATGCTTTAAACGTAAAATGACATCAACAAATAAGAAAGGTGCCATTCGGAGCTCTAATTTATTAGAACTCATTCACACTGATATTAGTGGCCCTTACCCCGTTGCTGGTATAACAGGACATACTTCATTTATCACTTTTATCGATGATTATTCTCGTTACATGTACTTGTATCTTATTAAAGAAAAATCTGAATCACTTGCGACTTTTAAAGATTATAAAACTGAAGTTGAAAAACAACTTGATCTTCAAATAAAAGTTGTGAGATCAGATAGAGGAGGTGAATATTATGGTAGACATGCTGATGTGGGTCAGGCTCCTGGTCCATTTTTTGAGTTTTGTAAAGGCCAGGGGATCGTGAACCAGTACACCATACCCAGTACTTCTCAGCAGAATGGTGTTGCTGAGAGAAGAAACATGACCCTAATTAACATGGTATGCAGTATGTTAGCCAACTCAGGTTTACCCTCATTCCTTTGGACCGAGGCCTTAAAAGCAGTTGTTCATATACTCAATAGAGTTCCTTCAAAGTCTGTCCCTAAAACTCCTTATGAACTCTAGACAGGAAAGAAACCGAGTCTTAGATATATGAAAGTATGGGGTTGTCTTGTCGAAGCTAAACTCTATAATCCTTTCTTAAAGAAACTTGACATGAAAATTGTCACTTGTTACTTCATCGGTTATCCCGATCACTCAAAGGGTTATAGTTTCTACTGTTCTTCTCACGTCACTCGTATTGTAGAAACCAAACATGCCAAACTCCTTGAGGATTTTAAGGTCAGTGGGAGCAGTGAAAATCCTTATCGAGATTTAGAAGAAGTACAAGACGCGGGGGGGGGGAGATTCGTCGCTTATTTTACCTCCGATTACTCCTCTTGTACACCACGCTGCACCGCACGTGACTGCACCACCTCTTCCTCAATCAGATCTTAATGCTACTCCTTTTGTACCAGAGAATGAAGACACATCAAACGACAAACATGAAGACAATACCGAACCCGATAACTCAGGAGGTCGTCTAACTTTGATGATTTTGTTACCTATCTGACTGAAGCTGAAATGGATGCCGAAAAGTTTACAGATCCTACTTATTATCATGAAGCCATTAGCAGCGATCAGTCTTCTGAATGGAACAAAGCTATGATTGATGAGCTTGACTCCATGAAAAAAAATGATGTTTGGGATTTAGTTGAATTACCCAACGGTGCTAAACCCGTAGGATGTAAATGGGTCTTCAAAACTAAACTAGATCTGAATGGAAACATTGAACGCTATAAAGTGAGATTGGTTGCAAAGGGTTTCACTCAGAAAGAAGGAATCGACTATCAAGAGACCTTTACTCCAGTTTCTCGAAAGGATTCATTAAGGATCGTGATGGCCCTAGTAGCTCACTTTGACTTAGAGCTACATCTGATGGAAGTCAAAACCACTTTCCTTAAAGGAGACTTGAATGAAGACGTGTTCATGAAACAGCCTGAATGTTTTCAACCTGAAGGTCAAGAGCATCTAGTTTGTAAGTTGAAGAAATCCATATACGGGTTGAAGCAGGCATCTCGTCAATGGTACCTAAAGTTTGATGAAGTCATGAAGAAACAAGGTTTCCTGAAGAATCAATTTGATCAATGCACCTACCTCAAGATGAGTGGGAGCAACTTTACTATACCTTTCCTTTACGTATATGACATTCTATTGGCAAGTAATAGTTTAGATATGTTGCATGAGTCGAAGCGTTTACTCTCGCATAACTTCGACATGAAAGATCTCGGAGAGGCTTCTTATGTTATATGCATCGAAATACACTGAGATAGATCTAAGGGCATTTTGGGATTATCTCAGAAAGCCTACATTGAACGGGTCCTCATACGTTACAATATGCAACACTTCTCTCCTTCTGTAGCTGCAGTAGTTAAGGGAGATGTTTTTGGTTCTTTCCAATGTCCGAAAACATCGGTTGAAAAGGAGCAAATGAGAACGATACCTTATGCATCAGTAGTTTGGAGCCTCATGTATGCTCATGTCTGTACTCGTCCAGATATCGCTTATATTGCTGGAATGCTAGGCCGTTATCAGACTAATCTTGGCCTTGATCACTGGAAAGCAGCTAAGAAAGTACTTCGATATCTGCAAGGTACGAAAGACTATAAACTAACTTATTGAAGAAGTGACAATTTAGAAGTGGTTGGTTATTCTGATTCTGACTTTGCTAAGTGCAAAGATGACAAGAAATCCATTTCGGGGTACATCTTTATGTTAGCCGGTGGACCTATCTCATGAAAGAGTCATAAGCAACAGTTGACCACAACATCCACTATGATGGCAGAATACATAGTTGTGTATAAAGTGACCTGTCATGGAATGTTGCTGAAGAATTTGATCACTAGACTCAAAGTAGTTAATTCCATTTCTAGACCATTGAAGCTTTATTGTGATAACTCAGCTGCCGTTAGTTTCTCGATAACAGTTCGAATGCAGCTGGATTATATCTTGATACAAAGTACTTGTTCGTACATGAGCGAGTTGAGGAAAATAATCTTTGTATTGAGTATATAAGTACTCAAGTTATGCTTGCAGATCCGACGACTAAAGGTCTCCCACCTAAAGTTTTTGAAGATGGGCTTTTCTAAAGACCTTATTTAGTAGCATAATTGTACTTACTTACGTTTATTAATGAAATTTCCTCACTTATTTGAATTAGTTTGTCTCTAAATATGTTATGCATGCCTAATGACATATAGACACTGATTATACAAATCATCGTTAAAGGGCTTATTTATAAATTTGATCATAAGTTTACTTAAGTCTTAAATTGGGATTGTAGTATGATTAATGGGGTCTTGAGTTGGATACTGATTCAATAAATGTATTTCTCTGCTACGGTTTTGGTTTAAAAGTAAAATGAGTATTAAATCTGCAGACTTACTAATGTTCATAATAAATGATTGCTCAGCCAAGTGGGAGAATGTGAGACACGATTTTATATGTGGCTCTTATAATCATTTATCTAATTATTAAATGATCAAATATAATTATTTATTTATTTAATAACATATGACTAGTAATTAGTAATTAGTTGATGGGCCTAATTACTCTCAGTGGACCTAATTACTCTTAGTGGGAGAGAGTTAATTAGAAGAAATAGACTAAAGAATCATCAATCTATCACCACTTACAATTCGCCCCTCTCTCTCTACAATAATCGTGAGATACATAGAACTCACCTTAGCCATCCTAATCGTACATCCTAAACGGGAACCCGATCCAGATCAGAAATCATGACGTCTTTCCTATCATCAATGAACTTAGCAGGTATGTTTATATTATTGTTTTCCATTGTATAATTATAAGAAGTGATCAACATGTATTATACGAATACATAATTTTATGTATTACAACTATAACAATTTTAATATGATTCCTTATTTAAAATTTGATTTTATATTAAAAGATATTTTATATATCTGTTTGAAAGAAAAAAAATATGTTAAATGTGATATCATGGATCTTGGATGGTGGGGCAATGGATCTTATGGAAAACTTTTGGTGGCCACGTTATTAATTTATTATTCCCACAACCACACACATAGCTTTCTATCTTTTCTTATAGATTTTGGTTTGGCTTCTTCATTACTCCTCACTATCATCAATTTTGGACAATATTTTGATCATAGGTAATTAACTTCTCATGTCCATTCAACATCACTTTATTACAACTTTTAATGATAAAACTATAAGAAACAAATACCCATATATAAAACAGAGTAAAGTGTTATTTTTGTCTCTATAATTTAGTTATTTTGGTTACTTTCATTCAAAAAATTTTTTTAGTTTTTTTGTCACTAGTTTTTCAAAATCTAGTTATTTTCGTCTATCTGACTAACTATGTCTATATTTTAACGTTAAATTAGTAACAATAATAAGAGACAATTTGGTTATGTTTTAACTCAGGTAAAAGTTATCAATATAAGTGTTAATATTCGGTGAAATAAAGAAAAACATATAAGATAAAATATAGGATGTGATTGGTTCATGGATCATGTATTTCGAATTACCAAAAAATACTACTTAATAATAATAAAATTTATCTACCATTTTATTAAAATCACTCTAATAATGGTGAAAGCTACTCAAGTTTTAAAATTGTTACATCATTATAAAACTTTTTTATAAACGTGATTAAAACTAAGTGACTAAAATAAAATAGTTATAAAAGTTGTTGACTATTTAGTGAATGTTTTTATAAGTTTAACCAAAATTCACTAAATAGTAAAACCAAGTAAAATAATTATTTCATATAAGTTACTTTAATCACTTGTAAAAAATGTGATAACATTAAAATTTTAGGTTAAAATAAGTTTAAATTACTAGACAAAAAAATATTGCTCTATTACTACTTTCTTATTTCTCTCATAGTATAATACAACCAAAAAACCAAAAAACAGTTTAAATTACTCGGTTCATGAGCAAGGTTAAGTTTAGCTTAGATGTAGTGACCCGAATAGAGAAATGTAAAACCAAAAAACTAATCCAACCCATATTGCCCCAAATGAAAAACATGTTGACTTGCTTAATGTTTATATTTGAAGGTCGCTACTTTTGGATGAAAGGAAGCAACGAGTCGAACGATTAACCGAATTGAATCGCTCACTACTTTCCCAATGCAACTTTTGGGTGAGCAATAAACTTCGTTGTATATTATATTTACTTGAACGTGCACTGGTACTGGTTAGATAAAATATGAATTGTAAGAGCTTTATAAGTAGAACGCATTTGAAATACTACGGTCTCCCTTTGTTATATCAGTGGTTAGAAACTATTATTCATGTAACGGTTTATTGGATGCGTTAATATGTCCGCCATTATTTCATAGTTTAACACACCGCAACTTGAGCGAGTTTATTACTAGTTTCATTAAAACACAAAAAGCCACCAAGGGCTTTGCCAGATAGAGACACAAAAGAAAACTAATACAAGAGCATGCAAAGCTTACGAACACAAAAACGAATCAAGATAAACATATTTAGACCTAAATCTGGCAGTCTGAAAGCATTTCCTTATCATTCTCAAATATACCCATGTATTCTTTCTCCAAAAACATGATTACTTCAATGCCATCAGCATCTGCAGTATCCGCCAGCATAAAATGACTATCATTTGTTCTATGTAAATGAGTTATACCCATTGGCATTCCCCACCCGAAATCCAGCTTGTTGAATGGGAACCCGCATAAGGTTGAACACCAATATGATCGATCCCTTGCCAACATTTTCCAAATCTTCATTTCCCACCTCGGCCTGCCACGCTTTCGTGTATTCAACTAACTGTTGCACGCTTTCCATCCCTTCAACTTGTAACTTCTGTTTCCTCATCTCTGCAGTCACCATACTTAAGGAAGTTTCACTTGCATGCCTCGTTTTTACCATCATCACTTTCACAAAATTTCCTACTGTGGATTGTGGCAGCTTATGGACAAACTTGTCACGTACGTTAACCATAAAGAACAGATAAGATGGCTTAAAGCAACCCAATTTTTCTGTGGTTGCTGAAACTGCGGTTTTGTAGAGTAGAGAGGTCAATACTTCAACACGTGTAGGGTTGTTTATAGATCCAGTGACCTTATTCTTAAGGTCACTTAGTTTTGCGTTAGGAAACACAAATTTCCTAGACGCAAACTTCTTCAACATTTCCTTGTTTTGCGGAGTGGAAAATTCGGGTTGAGTAGGGTGGGTACGCGAAGATTGAATGAAATGAGGGTTTAGGGGAGGTACTTCTTTGTGATCAATGGAGCCATAACGAGCCACGGAAGCCCAGTAGCTAACAAATGAGGATAGAGTACAGATATCCGCGATAGAATGTGAAAGAGATATCGCCAACGCTAATCCACCACAGGCAAAGTGAGTGAGTTGAACCGCAACGAGATTTGTACTACCAGTATTTTTGAAGAACACCAGATCATCAGCAAAAATTTGGTCCAAAGTTTCATCCTGCGAGCTCATACGTTGGAATGTGTCAAGTTGGCTATCGTTTCTGGCTTCAAGAAATACAACTCCCTCGTCGTTACAATTAACGTACGATGATGCGGGTATACGAACCAAGAGTATTTGGTATGAAAATAAGTGGCCAATATAAAGCCAAAAGATAACAAGGAAATAGAATAATTACAGGAGGTATGTATGGTAACTATGAGAGCCTTTATCTATTCAAAAATACATCAAACTAATTATAGACATGATTATAATATTGATTAGTTGACCGTGTCCTTGATACGCCCCGCAAGATGGAAGCTCCGTCGGAGACTCCAATCTTGGAGCGAAAGTCAATGAAGGAGCGCCGAGGTAACGGTTTAGTCAATACATCCGCCAGTTGATCTTTGGAATTGATGTGAAGTACTTGCAAGGAGTCTTCTGCGACTTTTTCAAGTACAAAGTGGTAATCCAGTGCCACATGCTTCATACGAGAGTGGTAAATAGGATTTGCGCACAAATACGTTGCCCCGGTGTTGTCACAGTATAACGTTGGCCCGGTAGGAATAGTAACAGCAAGTTCCCGTAATAGATTTTGAACCCAAATTAATTCCGCTGCAGCATTCGCCAATGCTTTATATTCGGCTTCTGTGGAAGAACGCGAGACGGGTTTTTGACGAGCCGAATGCCATGAGACGATATTGGGGCCAAGATATAGGACATAAGAGGTAGTTGAACGGCCCCATCTGAGGCACCACCCCAGTCCGAGTCTGAGAAGACAGTAAGATGTAGTGGAGCTGCCCGTTTTAAGTATAGGCCGTGATGAATGGTACCCTTCAGATAGCGCAACACTCGCTTCAAAGCTTGCCAATGTGTCTGAGTTGGTGAGTGCATGAATTGGGACAAATTATTAACCGCAAATGAGACGTCCGACCTAGTAAAGGCTAGATATTGCAACGACCCAACAATTTTTCGATATGGAGTCGGATCAACAGAAGGTGATCCATCATTGGATGGAGTATGTACGAAGAACTAAGCGGAGTAACCACATCCTTAGCACCAACCATATTAAATTGTGTAAGTAAGTCTTGTATATGCTTGTGTTGGGTTAGAAACAAACCAGATGGTATGGGAATAACCTCGATACCCAAGAAATGATGGAGATTTCCAAGATCTTTGATTGAAAACCGCCTAGCCAGCGCATCAACAAACCGGATCAAGAAGGAGACATTGTTTCCGGTGAGGACTATATCATCAACATAAACCATGAAGTAGCAAGTAATCCCATCATGTTGATAAATGAATAAAGAAGCATCGGCGAAAGACTTTTTAAAACCAAACTGTAGAACAAAGCTCATCAGTTCAATATACCAAGCTCACGGTGCTTGCTTGAACACGTAAAGTGACTTGCGAAGCTTGCAAATGTGTTTGGGGTATTGAGGATGAATGTATCCAGGCGGTTGCACCATATAAATTTCTTCTTGTAATGTACCTTGAAGAAAGGCGTTATTTACATCGAGTTGACGTAAAGGCCAATTCTTTGAAAGAGCAATAGATAAAATGTAGCGTATAGTAATCGGCTTTGTTACGGGACTGAAGGTGTCAAAATAATCCTTACCGTACTCTTGTAGAAAGCCTTTGGCAACAAGGCGGGCCTTGTATTTTTCTACCGAGCCATCCGGTTTACGTTTGATTCTGAAAACCCACTTGCAACCAATTGGTGTTTGAAAACCCACTTACAACCAATTGGTGTTTGAGATGTGTGAGGCACAAGTTCCCAAGTCCCATTTTGAAGTAAAGCATTAAACTCGTTATCCATTGCACTCCGCCACTGTTTGTCTTTAAGAGCCTGAACATGGGTTGTAGGTTCAAGTGTAGGGGGAATGGGATGAAGAGTGGAGTTATTGACAAAGGCTTGATTGAAGTAACGCGGGTTGGGTTTGCGAGTACGTGGAAGTGGGGTAGGAGAGGGTGACGAATGTGGGGTATGGACAACCGGGGTGGACACGGGGCTGGTGGGTTGGGGCTGTAAGTTGGGAGAAGGGGACGTGAATGCATCAGAAGGGGAGTTGAATGATGGGGTTTGCGATGTACTGTTAGGTGGTATGGATGCAGTAGGGAATGTGGCAGGTATAAGTGAGGTGGGTATTGATGATTCTTGTGGGGGGTTGTGTGCATGGGAAGGGACGTAGTGGGTTTAGGGTTTTGCATGGCAGGAGGTGGAGTGGAGACATGGGTTTACATAGGTGTAGGGGGAACAGTAGGCAAGGGAGTGGGTGATAAAGTAGGGGATATTTATGAAACTAGCCATTTGACCAATCCCATTTATCAAAACAGCCTTTGACTTTTTTTTTACCAAAATAGTCAACCAATCAGGTCATGCCAACAGCAATTTTCGCTAAAAATTTGATTTTTCGCTAAAAAACATCTGATTTTTCGCCAAAAAAAAGTCAGAATTTATAGAATTTTCGCCATTTTGAAAAATGGCGAAAAAATATGGGATATTTTCGCCATTTATTATTAAATTATAATTTAATTTTTAATATTAAAATATTATTATTTTTTTAATTTTTTAAATTTTCGCCTTTTTTACTATTTAAATTTTTTTCAATTATTATTTTTTTCAATTTTTGTAAAATAATAAAGTATAATTTTTATTTAAAAAATGAATTTTAATAAAATATTATTTTTTTTAAAAATATTTAAACATCTCCCTACCCTTCATTTTTTCACCACTTATCAAACAAACTTCATCAAATATTTATATCCCTTCATACCATTGATTTTTTCTCCACTTATCTAACAAACTTCATCAAATATTTATATCCCTCCCTACCATTCATTTCTTTCACATTCCATCTACTTAAACATTTTCTTCACTTATCCACTTTATAAAATTCATCCTTTTATCCATCAACTTACAACATATTTTTAATTAATGTCTTGTAATATTATTTTATGTACCGGTGGAAAATGGGATTTTGTTAACGGTGTTGAGGAGTATGTTCCTTTAAAAAAAAATGTTTGCGACATGTTTTTTGTGTTCCTAGTAATATTAGTTACGTGGGTTTGAAAAATCTTATTTGTGAAAAATGTGGTTTTAGCAATGAAATTCGTTTTTCTTATAAAATGTCTACTTACACACATCCAATTGATCTATTGGATGATCATGATGTTTTATTTTTTTTAAATGTTGTTTTAAATCAACCAAATGAATTGTTGTCTTTGTACGTTACTGAAGAATCTGGTGTGGGTAGTAGTTCAGCTGTTCCGTCTAATGAAACTCCTGTTGATTTTAAAGTTCCAGTGTCTTCTTCGGAGTCTAATGTTGTAGCTAACGTTTTTTGGTCTATGCCCGAGTCATTGTTTGATCGTACAACAAACGAAGTAAAAGTTCTTAACTCACACTCTTCACATATTTCTGAGGGTCGTATTTTTAAAAACAAAGAAGAATTAAAACTCGAACTGGGTAAAATTTGCATTACTGAATGTTTTGAATATAAAGTTGACAGATCTTCGAAAACCCGATTTGAGGCTTCATGTCTAAATGATGGTTGTGAGTGGCGTATAAGGGCGTATATGATTGAAAACACCGACGTTTTCCAAGTGAGATACTTTAAAGATCAACACACATGTTCAAGGACTCAGACGTATCCTCATATACGTCAAGCCAATAAAAAGGTCTTGGGTAACTTGATAAAAGATCAATTCAAAGATAGCGGGAGGATATACCGGCCGAATGATATCGTTACAGATATTAAAGAGAAATACAAAATTGATATATCTTACTCTCAAGGTTGGAGAGCAAAATCTTTTGCGCTTGAACTATTGACCGGTTCGCCTGAGGATTCGTTTGCTAGGCTCCCAGTTTACTGTCATAATTTGAAAAAGACGAACCCGGGTACAGTTACCCACACATTAACGGACGCAGCCGGAAGATTTGAAATGTTTTTTATTGCCCTTGGTGTGGCGGTAAGTGAATTTTTTAAATTATTATATTTTTTAAAAATATTTTTCATTGTTTTAAAAGTTCTAATAAAAATATTTTTATATACAGATTCAAAGTTTCGTCGGTTATTTACGACCGTTGGTAATTATTGATGGAGCACATTTAAAAGGAAAGTTTTTAGGCACTATGTTTCTAGCGGTCGGCATGGATGGAAACAATCAAATCCTGCCGATCGCATACGGTGTTGGTAAAACTGAAAGTGGTGAATCATGGTCGTGGTTTTTGTCAAGACTTAAGGATTGTATTGGCGAAAATCCAAATTTGGCGATCATATCAGATAGGGCTGCATCAATTGCTCAGGCAATTAGGGACGTTTTTCCCCATGCTTATCATGGTCGGCATCTTATGATGAACTTAAACACAAAGGCAAGGTCCAAAAAAACATTTGAATGTTTATGGTGGAAAACTTGTAAAGCTTACAGAGTTTCTGAGTTTAATGAGGGTATGCGGCTAATATGTGCTGCAGGTCCAAATATTTACAATACTCTTGTTAATATTGGTTTTGAAAAATGGGCTAGAGCACACAGCTCTGGACAACGCTATAATGTTATGACATCTAACAGTGCAGAGTCAATTAACGCCTTGTCGGTTAATGCCCGAAAACTACCAATAATTAAACTTATTGAATTTTTTCGTGAAAGCTTACAGAAATGGTACTATAATCGTCGACAGGTTGGAGGTAATAATTTATTTAAATCATTTGTTAGTTACTAATTTATTTTTATTTTATTTTTTTAACATATTTGTTAGTTACTAATTTATGTTTATTTTTTTTAATAGCTAACAATCAACACCCACTTACCCAGTACGGTCAGGGTAAAATTAGTAAAAGAATTTCAAAAAGTGGGTCATGGAGAGTTAGTGGTATTGATCAAAACAAGTTTGAGGTTGATGACGGAGGGAAAAAAGGTGTAGTCGATTTGGGTAATAGAACTTGTACATGTAATCAGTGGCAACTCTCTGGTTTACCTTGTGGTCACGTAATTTGTGTTTCGAGATATCTAAATCAAACAGATTGTAGTCATTGGGCTTTGAATTGGTTTTCAACAGAGTTTTATCGTGGGACGTATCAAGAGATAGTAAATCCACTTCCTGATCAAACAGAATGGGAGATTCCACAAGACTATTTTCCAATTCAACCACCACTCATGAATAAAAGACAGGCCGGTCGACCACGTGAAAATAGACGTATACCATCAGTTGGAGAGGTTGTAACACCGCCGTTTTGCACTCGATGTCGTAATGAAGGGCATACTCGTGTCAGTTGTAATCAGCCCAATCCATCACAACTATTATCTAGAGGGAGAGCTGGAGGACACAACCCTCAAACCCAACCAAATGTTTATGTCTGTAAGGCCCCAAACCCGGGAGGCCCCACTTGTTGGATTTACTCATTCACGAACAGTTCTTAAACATGAATATCAGATATCGCAGCGGAAACTTCATTTAAACATAACTAAATCGTTGTTCATACATACGGAAGCGTAAAAATTGATTAAAACATAATTACATCATAACTAAACATAACGGGATGCCATTCTTCAAAAGCAGTCGGGTAACTCTTCATCTCTAGCCAAGCATCACCGTTCATCCTCATAACCTGCCTTAACCTGAATGTGCACACTTAAAAACGTCAGCTACGCTGGTGAGTTCTAGTTTTAACATAAAACCTTAACTTCAAATAAATTGCCAAAAACATCACTTCATACTTCATTTAATAAAAAGCGTACGTAAATAATGCAATAACAAACATAACACTTCATAAGTCAACGAACATATAGAATCTGCGCCTTCTCGTAACCGTCAAATCCAAACGTTAAATACTGGTTGAATAACTTAAGGATCACCACCACTAGGCCCATCATCACCGTACTGTCCTTCGGGTGAGGAACTCCTAGGGCCCGATACTTAGGTCATCCAACCCTTCAAGCACGGCGTCCCAAAGGATAGCGCGTACCAAACTTCAAGCACTGCATCCCGTCGGACACAAGTACTTAACTTCAAGCACAACTATCCCGTAAGGTAAATCGTACCAACTTCAAGGATCACGATAATCCCCTTGGTGACCGTCATCACCCCAGTTGTACAACAGTTGGCCAGCCACAGAGGCCCCTAAAAGGTAAAGGCCCATAACATACTTCCCATCCCTTAACCTTCATTCCCTAAGGAATATTGGCAGATTCGTTCGTTTGTGACTTTCGTAAACCTTCGCTTCTTTTACTTCAAAAACTTCAGTTAAAGCATTCGTACGTTTTATTAAAAACATTCTCATTCGTTAAAACACTTCGTAAACTTCTTTTGGCAAAATATTTCATAAACACTTCCTTCATAAACCTTCCTTCTAAAACATCCTTCATAAACATCATTTTATAAAACGTTACATACATCCTTCGTAAACATCGTTTCATAACATCGTTTTATAAAATCATCACGTGTGCACACCAGCCCAAAAACATTATTAAAACATTTAAAAGAGGGCTTCTAGAACTCACCTTTTAAGCTAGTCTTGGTTGTCCTAATCAATGGCCCAACCACGTCACTTCCGATCTGAATTGGTTACAAAACACATATATCAGACCTAACCTCGATTCACACTCTACTCAGCTGATATAGGCGAACTTAATGCTAAGTTCGCCTCCCCTGGCTTAGGCGAACTTATAAGCGAACTTAATAAGTTCGCTTACCCTTTGGCCAGGCGAACTTAACTCAAGCGAACTTGATAAGTTCGCTTACCTTGGCCAAGTGAACATAATCAGGCGAACTTGATAAGTTCGCTTACCTTGGCCAAGCGAACATAATCAGGCGAACTTGATAAGTTCGCCTCCACCAAGCGAACTTGACAGGCGAACTTGCTAAGTTCGCCTGCAACATCAGTCATCTTCCCCAAAAGTCTCGAAATTCGCGGATTTGGGCTCGGTTATGTCAAAACTTCAACTTTCTTTGCTCAAAACAACCGTTTTTCATTGTATATACTAAACCTAAGCTTATTCTTAAGTTTCATCCGGAAAAACGTCCTCTTTTCACCCAAAACCCGAAAAAACCCAAAAACGAACAAAAACTCAGATTTAGGTCGGATCGTTACCTGAATCGAGCTTCTGATCTGGAGGTTTCCTTCACGAGTGCAAGAGACACGATCTGGTGCAATCTTGTGCGATTCCGTCACTTTCTCTCTCTACAGGTTTTCTCTCTCTAGAATTGTAAAGAGGAGAAGTGAAGAGGCTTTTTGCTATTTATAGGGGAGACCTCCCCAAGCCCGGTTCGCGACTGACCCGGCCCGACTTCGGCCCGCTTGAACTCGCTAACTTTATTTTTCGTCATTTTGGGATGTTACAAGTCTACCCCCCTTATAATAGGTTTCGTCCCCGAAACCTATCACAAGTCAAATAATTGAGGGTACGACTCCCTCATTTCCGCCTCCGTTTCCCATGTAGCCTCCGATCCCTTTCGGTGCCTCCATTGGACTTTAACCAATTGGATCACCTTATTACGCAACCGCTTCTCCTTCCTGTCTAAGATGGCCACGGGTTCTTCGATGTAATTAAGGCTGTTGTCGACCTCGATGTCGGTAAGTGGTACGTGAGCCGATTCATCCGCCAAACACTTTCGCAAGTGTGATACATGGAAGGTAGGATGAATCCCACTTAACTCATCAGGCAACTCCAACCGATAAGCGACTTCCCTAACCCGTGCCATTATCCTGAACGGTCCGACAAACCTCGGACTTAACTTTCCTCTCTTCCTGAATCGTATGATTCCCTTCCAGGGCGACACTTTCAACATTACTCTATCCCCAACATCAAACTCGATAGGCCTTCGTCGTCTATCCGCATAGGATTTCTGGCGATCTTGTGCGGCCTTCATTCGAGCTTGATCAAACCTTTCCGACGTTTCTTTTATGACTTCCAGACTTCCTAACTCCTTCTGTCCAATCTCACCCCAACAAACCGGGGTCCTGCATCTTCTACCACACAACATTTCGTAAGGCGGCATGCCTATAGTCGTGTGATGACTATTGTTGTAGGAGAATTCGGCTAACGGCAGATGACTGTCCCAACTGCCACCAAAGTCGATAATACAAGCACGGAGCATATCTTCCAATGTCTGAATGGTCCTTTCGGACTGACCATCCGTTTGTGGGTGGTATGCTGTGCTGATATTAAGCCTCGTGCCCATCGCTTCGTGAAATCTTTTCCAGAACCTCGATGTGAATCGTGTGTCCCGGTCGGATACTATCGTCAAAGGCATCCCATGCCGTGCTACTACTTCGTTAATAAATACTCCCGCTAACCTTTCCGACGAGAACGTCTCACGAATAGGTAGGAAATGAGCACTCTTTGTTAATCGGTCCACAATTACCCAAATGGTGTCATGACCTTTAGCTGTGCGAGGTAGCTTGGTTATGAAGTCCATGGTAATGTGTTCCTACTTCCATTCTGGTATATCAAGTGGTTGAATCCTTCCATACGGTTTCTGGTGTTCAGCATTTACTTGCGAGCAAGTCAAGCACTTGCTTACATACTTCGTTACATCACATTTCATTCCAGGCCACCAGTAGTCCTTCTTCAGGTCTTGGTACATTTTGTTGGTACCGGGATGGATAGAGTAACGAGACTTATGAGCCTCATCCAAGATTTTGGTTCTAAGCTCGCCACCCATAGGTATCCATACCCGTCCATAACGTGTTCTAACACCAAGGGTGTTATATTCCAACTTGTCCTGTTGGCCAACCATCCTTTCCTTCTTTATGTTTTCTTCTTTAAGTGCCTCATCTTGAGCTCTTTTGATTTCGCTCATCACATCCGATGTTACCACCAACTGGCAAGCTTTCACTCTAATAGGAGTAGGCACATCCTTTCGGCTTAGAGCGTCAGCCACCACGTTTGCCTTTCCAGGATGGTACATTATTTCACAGTCATAGTCCTTCAACAGTTCTAACCATCGCCTCTGCCTCATATTAAGTTCTTTTTGTTCGAAGAAGTACTTCAAACTTTTGTGGTCGGAGTAAATAGTAAACTTCACCCCGTACAGGTAGTGCCTCCAGTTTTTTAATGCAAATACGACAGCAGCAAGTTCCAAATCGTGAGTCGGATAGTTGACTTCGTGAACTTTCAACTGCCGCGACGCATATGCAATCACTCTACCGCGTTGCATCAACACACACCTAATCCCTGACCTGACGCGTCAGAGTATACCACCAGGTCTTCACTGCCCTCAGGAAGGGCCAAGACTGGAGCTTGTGTCAGCTTCTCTTTCAATTCCTTAAACGCCTCATCCTGGGTCAAACCCCATTCGTACTTTACTTCCTTCTGAGTCAACTTTGTTAATGGCGAAGCTATTTTCGAGAAATCCTGAATGAATCTCCGATAGTAGCCTGCCAATCCTAAGAAACTGCGGATTTCAGTTGGCGTCTTAGGAATGTCCCATTCACTTACCGTTACTATCTTTGCTGGGTCAACCATAATGCCGTTCGGGCCAGTAACGTGACCTAGGAACTGGACTTCCCTAAGCCAGAACGCACATTTGGAGAGCTTAGCATACAACTTCTCATTCTTCAGAGCTTCCAATACTTCCTTCAAGTGACACGCGTGATCACCCTCATTCTTGGAGTAGATAAGGATATCATCGATGAACACGATTACCGATCGATCCAGCATCGGTCGACACACCCTATTCATTAAATCCATGAACGCTGCGGGGGCGTTCGTCAATCCGAAAGACATTACGCGGAACTCAAAATGTCCATAACGCGTGCGAAATGCAGTTTTCGGTATGTCTTCATCCCTCACCTTCAACTGATGGTACCCGGACCGAAGGTCGATTTTCGAGAACCAACTTGCGCCTTGTAATTGGTCAAACATGTCATCGATCCTTGGTAAAGGGTACTTGTTCTTCACCGTTCGTTTATTCAACTCGCGATAATCGATACACATTCTCATCGAACCATCTTTCTTCTTTACAAACAACACCGGAGCACCCCACGGCGAGATGCTTGGTTGAATAAATCCTTTCTCAAGTAACTCGTCTAGTTGAACCATAAGTTCCTTCATCTCCACTGGTGCTAGTCGATATGGAGCCTTAGCCACGGGCTGGGCATCTGGTACTAAGTCAATTCGGAACTCAATTTCTCTATCGGGTGGTATCCCAGGCAAATCCTCTGGAAACACCTCCGGGTACTCGCGTACCACGGGTACATCGTCTAGTTCCTTCACTTCCTTACACTTGTCAATCACATACACCAGATAAGCCTCGCATCCGCGCCTCAAGTAATTTGTTGCCTTAATCATTGAGATGACGTTTGGCATCTGGGCGTCACGATCTCCAAAAACCTCGACTTTGCTTCCATCTGGAGCCTTGAGTTGGATTATCTTTCGTTTACATATAATTTGCGCTTCATTGGCAGTTAGCCAATCCATACCCAACACAACATCGAACCCTCCCAAAACCATAACGAACAATCTGACAGGGAATCTATGACCTTCTATCTTTATGGTGGAGTTGTCAACTACATCGGTCACTCTCGCAGTTCTACCCTCTGCGGTTTCTACGCTAAAAGCCCTTTCTAACTTACTGGCAGCGTACTTCATTCTCTTACAAAAAGACGCAGATATAAAACTCTTACCAGCACCCGAATCAAATAACACAGAAACAAGAGTGTTGTCAAGGACGAACGTACCTGACGCCACATCGGGATCCGCCCTGGCTTGTTCCTGCGTCAGTGCGTACGCACGAGTCTTTGCACGAGATCCCTCTCCCTTCTTTTCCGGGCCCCTTCCCTTCCCGGTTTCCCCCATCCTGGGCTTGGTGCATTCCCGACTCATATGACCACTTTCCCCACAATTGTAGCATTTGTAGCCTTGCGGGCATTCACGGGAGTAATGTCCGGTCTTGCCGCATTTAAAGCATAGATTCGATCCTAACCGACATTCGCCTGCGTGTCTTACCCCACATTTCCCACAGACTGTCATCTCGCCTACCCTGGCCTGCTTGTTCCGAGCCCCGAACAACTTCCCACCCGATCGTTTAGCGGGAAAACTCAACTTCTTCTTAGGTTCTTCAATGGCAACAACATTCAGCGCCAGATCATCAAATACTACGCCGCTCAGTTCTACTACCGAGTCATAGGTAGTAGGGGCGTTTGCCTTGACATAGGTGCGGACCTGGTCCGGCAACCCTTGAATGTAACATGAAATCTTTCTTTCCTCCGTCGTGACAAGGTGTGGCACCAGACGTGCCAGTTCATTAAATCGGGTTGTGTACTGTCGGTGCGTCATGCTCTCGGCCTTCAAACCCAGAAATTCCCTCTCTACCTTCTCAATCTCGTTCCTTGGGCAGAAATTCTTTATCACCAAAGTTTTCAAGTCAGCCCACACCATCGCATCCACAATCTCGCTCCCTTTTGCTTGACGTATACCTTCCCACCAATGGGATGCTTCCTCCCTCAAGGAGTTAGCAGCAAATTTTACAACTTGATCCGTTCGACACTCGCTCAGACGAATGGCAGCTTCCATACGGATCACCCAGTCAAATGTAGCCACCGCGTCTTTCTTTCCAGTGAGGACCGGTGGGTCACATGCCTTAAAGGACTTATAGTCGCATCCGCGAGCAGGCGGTGCATTGTCGGTCTCATTGTTCTGAGCACCAACTGCCGCGCTAGACCCACCCACCGCATTGACCTGCTTCAATGCTTCTGCCAACAGACCTGGCAGAGAAGTCTTCATTAATTCTGTGAACTCTCGAGCTATAGCTGCTCTCACTTCTGGTTCAAAAGTGAAAGGTTGTTCTTCAACCTGTGTCCGCTCAGCTTCATGCACACTAGCCGCCGGTTCAGTGTGAACACTTCCTTCTTCACTATACTCTTGGCGCGCAGGGATCCTGCCACGCCCACCATTTCGACCGCCGGTACGACCACCGGTACGGCCACCACGCCTTCCGTTTCCTCTCCTTGCCATTACGTTCTATAAGACAAGAAATCCAATGTCATCACGCTAGTTAACAAATAAAATTCAATAAGTACTGTAAGATGTTAATATACACTGGCCATCTGTAATTAACCATTACACTACCTTTCGATTTCTATTTGACCACCTTTGTGATTTCATCAGAACACAAGTCCTTACTTAACCCTTTCTAAGGTATAATATATACGTAAATACATATACTACCTTCATACCTGATGCTTTGGCTCGAGTTACCCGTACTGGCATCCGCTTTCGGTCCCATTCAAAGTTTAAGTTCAGACACTTGGAGTGTCCGAATCTCTCAAACTATTGCTCTGATACCAACTTGTAAGGCCCCAAACCCGGGAGGCCCCACTTGTTGGATTTACTCATTCACGAACAGTTCTTAAACATGAATATCAGATATCGCAGCGGAAACTTCATTTAAACATAACTAAATCGTTGTTCATACATACGGAAGCGTAAACATTGATTAAAACATAATTACATCATAACTAAACATAACGGGATGCCAGTCTTCAAAAGCAGTCGGGTAACTCTTCATCTCTAGCCAAGCATCACCATTCATCCTCATAACCTTCCTTAACCTGAATGTGCACACTTAAAAATGTCAGCTACGCTGGTGAGTTATAGTTTTAACATAAAACCTTAACTTCAAATAAATTGCCAAAAACATCACTTCATACTTCATTTAATAAAAAGCGTACGTAAATAATGCAATAACAAACATAACACTTCATAAGTCAACGAACATATAGAATCTGCGCCTTCTCGTAACCGTCAAATCCAAACGTTAAATACTGGTTGAATAACTTAAGGATCACCACCACTAGGCCCATCATCACCGTACTGTCCTTCGGGTGAGGAACTCCTAGGGCCCGATACATAGGTCATCCAACCCTTCAAGCACGGCGTCCCAAAGGATAGCGCGTACCAAACTTCAAGCACTGCATCCCGTCGGACACAAGTACTTAACTTCAAGCACGACTACCCCGTAAGGTAAATCGTACCAACTTCAAGGATCACGATAATCCCCTTGGTGACCGTCATCACCCCAGTTGTACAACAGTTGGCCAGCCACAGAGGCCCCTAAAAGGTAAAGGCCCATAACATACTTCCCATCCCTTAACCTTCATTCCCTAAGGAATATTGGCAGATTCGTTCGTTTGTGACTTTCGTAAACCTTCGCTTCTTTTACTTCAAAAACTTCAGTTAAAGCATTCGTACGTTTTATTAAAAACATTCTCATTCGTTAAAACACTTCGTAAACTTCTTTTGGCAAAATATTTCATAAACACTTCCTTCATAAACCTTCCTTCTAAAACATCCTTCATAAACATCATTTTATAAAACGTTACATACATCCTTCGTAAACATCGTTTCATAACATCGTTTTATAAAATCATCACGTGTGCATACCAGCCCAAAAACATTATTAAAACATTTAAAAGTGGGCTTCTAGAACTCACCTTTTAAGCTAGTCTTGGTTGTCCTAATCAATGGCCCAACCACGTCACTTCCGATCTGAATTGGTTACAAAACACATATATCAGACCTAACCTCGATTCACACTCTACTCAGCTGATATAGGCGAACTTAATGCTAAGTTCGCCTCCCCTGGCTTAGGCGAACTTAATGCTAAGTTCGCCTCCCCTGGCTTAGGCGAACTTATAAGCGAACTTAATAAGTTCGCTTACTCTTTGGCCAGGCGAACTTAACTCAAGCGAACTTGATAAGTTCGCTTACCTTGGCCAAGCGAACATAATCAGGCGAACTTGATAAGTTCGCTTACCTTGGCCAAGCGAACATAATCAGGCGAACTTAAGTTCGCCTCCACCAAGCGAACTTGACAGGCGAACTTGCTAAGTTCGCTTGCAACATCAGTCATCTTCCCCAAAAGTCCTGAAATTCGCAGATTTGGGCTCGGTTATGTCAAAACTTCAACTTTCTTTGCTCAAAACAACCGTTTTTCATTGTAGATACTAAACCTAAGCTTATTCTTAAGTTTCATCCGGAAAAACGTCCTCTTTTCACCCAAAACCCAAAAAAACCCAAAAACGAACAAAAACTCAGATTTAGGTCGGATCGTTACCTGAATCGAGCTTCTGATCTGGAGGTTTCCTTCACGAGTGCAAGAGACACGATCTGGTGCAATCTTGTGCGATTCCGTCACTTTCTCTCTCTACGGGTTTTCTCTCTCTAGAATTGTAAAGAGGAGAAGTGAAGTGGCTTTTTGCTATTTATAGGGGAGACCTCCCCAAGCCCGGTTCGCGACTGACCCGGCCCGACTTCGGCCCGCTTGAACTCGCTAACTTTATTTTTCGTCATTTTGGGATGTTACAATGTCGATCCTGAAAATTTTAATGATTATATCATCGATACAACAGGCCAGGGATCACAAAAAATTGACTTTGATCTAAATGATCCTTAGTGACAAAAACTATGTTATGTTGTATTATTATTATTGAAAATGTTGTTAAATTTTATTATTAAGATTGTGTTATGTTATGTTACTAAACACATTTTCTCTATCTTTGGAGTCATAAAATTATATTTTACAAGTTAAAATAATACTTTTTGTTTTCTTGTCCCCGTAATATCACGTGAGGTCTACTCAACGAACCTAACCGTGTTCCAAACGGAGTTTATACAGGGGAGTTATCAGCGCTTAAAGTTGGTTGTTTGACATTAAAACTCAAGATAATTCTACTTTTCAAAACACATTTTCTCTATCTTAGGAGTCATAAAATTATATTTTAGAAGTTAAAATAATACTTTTTGTTTTCTTGTCCCCGTAATATCACGTGAGGTCTACTCAACGAACCTACCCGTGTTCCAAACGGAGTTTATACAGGGGAGTTATCAGCGCTTAAAGTTGGTTGTTTGACATTAAAACTCAAGATAATTCTACTTTTCAAAACACATTTTCTCTATCTTAGGAGTCATAAAATTATATTTTAGAATTTAAAATAATACTTTTTGTTTTCTTGTCCCCGTAATATCACGTGAGGTCTACTCAACGAACCTACCCGTGTTCCAAACGGAGTTTATATAGGGGAGTTATCAGCGCTAAAATTTGGTTGTTTCACATTTTTTGTTTTCTTGTCCCCCGTAAATTATTTGACATGCATCCCTATAAATACAACAACACAAATGACTATTTCTTTCACAACACTATTGAGAATATAACATGTCTTCTAACTTAAGAGAAATCACCAACAGTAGAAGTAGAAGAAACACAAGACGTTTGAATGAGTCATTTTCAAATGATCCGATCATAGCCGACAACATTCCGTCACCGGTTGAGAACCATTATTTCCAGACAGGTTTGAACTGCTCAAGAAATGTTTTCCAATTCTTCTACAACGGAGATTCAGAATGGTGCAGGGTTCGTTGTATGGGCGTTACTGTACTTAACAGAGATTTTTGGGGTACCCTCTTAGGGTATTCTGGAAACGGTTATATAGAGTCAATTGTAAGTTTTTAATACATATATTTGTCGTATATACGTTTTTTGTAATTTAATTAATGGAAAATTTTAAATTACAGCATGTTCGTGCTTGGACAAACAGACTTATGTTTTGGAGGTTAGATGAAATACAAAGGACAGATGCCTTACACCAATCAACCGATCGTTGGACTATCTTACCGTTAGAATTTTATCACCTAGTTTATGATGGGTCGGTTGATGCCCTCCAATATGGAAATGGGACAAACAGACTATATCCCCCATTATGGGAGGTTGATACGGTAAATTAATATTTATTTATTTAATTGACACTATTGAACAACAATAAGTTAATTGTTTTTATTATTTACAGGTATACTTACCGATAACAGATGACGACATAAATTGGTATCTTTTTCAGATTAATATGGAGAGACTAGAGATTCATGTATTTTTTCCATACGAATGTCGTCCAAACACCTGCAGTGATTCATGGTGCATTCATCGTCATGTCCACCAAATTTATGTGCAATTTGTAGATAGCTTTATATGGTTTCTACAACGTATATCATATTTTGAACAATCGGGGCAACAAATATTTCTTGAAAACGAACCCTTGAATTACCAATGTCAGGTCAAAGTGTATGGCCTCCAAATGGTGGTCATATTGGTCCAGATTCTGGGGTGGTAATTTGTATGTTATTGCGTAGATTGGTAATAAATAGGTCATTGTCGTGGCAAGAAATGAATATACAAGATGCTTGTATGAGATATAGACGATATATGGCTGATGAATTATATGCTATGCGAATATTGCAGTAAGAAATAAATATTTCTATTTATGTTATTATATTATTATTCCTTGTAGTAAGAAAAAATAATTTCAAATATCATCTATAAATACCAACTATCATTCACCAATAACTCTCATTAAATATCTAAGTATCATTCAACACATAATGGGTGATGATCAATATAATTCTCAACCAATTCGTAAACCGTCAAGCTGGATACTTGATAAATGGAGGCGCCCAAAGAACACCGAGGGATCTTCATCGTCCGAGCAACAGAACCCAGCTGTTGCTCGACCAGATAACTTTCAGCGTCCACGAAATATATGGGCAATTCCAGACGACTAGTCTCATAATTGGTCAGAAACTATTCTTGATTTCTACAATCACGGGGACAAACCGTTTTGTTATTCCGCTGTTTTCTTTAGAGAGGCAAAGCTTGACAAAAGTTTTTGGGGTAGTCTTTTAGGGTTTCGTAACAACGGCTATCTCTTACCAGAAGTAAAAAACAATTTAAATTTTATTTTAACTTATTTTTTTTGGAAAATATTATTTTTCTAATATGATTATTTTTTACAGCACTTAGAAGGCTGGGTTGGAAGATTGATGAAATGGAGAAATAGGGAACTCGCCAATGGGGTATCCTTCGAAATGCGGTGGACAATATTACCACCGCAGTTTTATAATTTTCTGCTAGACTCACCTAACAAAAACGTAATTTCTTATGCTAATGGAAAATTAAACTGTTTTACCCCATTTTGAGAGGTAGACTATGTCTATTTTCCTATACCAATCCAAAATCAGGAATGGTTATTTGTCCGAGTTGATATGAGGACATTAAATATGGTATCTTATTGGAGTGAAAACGTCTCTGGTGATACATATTTACGGTTAATTCACCCGAAACTAATGAAAATCTCAGTATATTTCACAGCTTTATTGGTTAACATTGGTTATTGGAAAAAGACTGGATACTCTGAAATGGTTATGTCGTACGAAGTTAATGAAGAATTTGTTCAGTCACATGAAGACTTGGTTGGTAATGAAGGGGTGTTTGTTTGTATGCTAATGGAACATCTAGTAACCGGTAAACCATTGAATATAAATGGCGAATTTAAACAGAAATGTAAGTCTTACCGACGGTTTATGGCAGATCAGTTTTATTTCTGGCGTTGTTTGCCACGTTAGGGTTATTTCTTGTGATGTTGTCAACTTATGTTTTAATATTATGTTTATTTCTTGTGATGTTGTCAAGTTATGTTAAAAAATATTTTGTTTTAATGAAATTATTGTCTTAATGTTTACCCATGTACACAACAGTAGATTTTATTTTTAATTTATTAAAAAAATGCCTATATTAAGAAGGCTGAATCATGTTCCAAACCATCATTTCCAAACCATTATATGCTATACTATGAACCATCATACTACCCATGGCCTTATACTTGTTTTTTTTTCATATATAAAACACACACACACTACTAAAAAACCTCCAGATTTATTTACTTGTTTACTTTAGACTTCGTTGGAATCGGTGTACTCGGAAATATAATAAAACTGCAGACTTCGTTGAAGGGTAGTTGAAGCTGGGATATGCTTCCAAGTAACTGGGGTTCGCCCCCATGAAGCTGCGGATCCCCCCCATGAAGCTGCGGATCAGCACCCAGAAGCTGTGGTTCCCATCCATGTAGCTGCGGATCCCCCCCTAAAGTTGACGTTCTCCCCCTAAAAGATGCGGTTTCCCCCTAGTAGTTGAGGTTCTATCGTATTATGTTAACTTTTGTAATGTAATCGTCAACAGACTAAATATATTAATTTTATCTATTTTTTAAATTATTTTGTCCTTGAATTACAAATTTATGAGAAGAATTTTGTCTTTGAATTACAAACATAAGATTAAAACGTAATTAAACGTAGGATTAAAACTTAATTAAACGTAGGATTAAAACTTAATTAAACCTAAAATTACAAAACTAACAATACATTATAACATAATAAAATAAAACATAAATAAAATTACATGAAAATATTATTCCGAGTCAGTTGAGTAATCGGAGTCATCTGAACAGGAGTAGCCAAATTCTTCACGTCGTTGTTGACGTCGAAATTGCCTTACCCTAAATTTAAAATCCCAATCCTCATCAAAATCTGGTGAAGAATTGGTTGTTTCTTGAGGGTTTGTAGGTTGGACAGGTACTGGAATTGGATGATTTGTTCGTTGCATTGGACTTTGGTTATGTTGTTGCACAACAAGAGGAGTGTTATGTTGTTGAGCGGTTGGACGAGGGTTATGTTCTTCATCATTTGGACGAGGGTTATGTTGTTCATCATTTGGACGAGGGTTATGTTCTTCATCATTTTGATGAGGGTTATGTTCTTCATCATTTGGACGAGGGTTATGTTCTTCATCATTTTGATGAGGGTTATGTTCTTCATCATTTGGACGAGGGTTATGTTCTTGAATATTTATGTTAATAGTAAAGTGAATGTGAATGTGGTTATGATCCGCCATGACCACCAAATGGAATCACAAGATTTATATTTATAACCTAAAATACAAGCATAAAAAAAATAAAACATAATAATATTAAAATCAAACAAATGTTACATTTAACTATTTTTTTTAACAACAAACTCTTTGGTTATATTATTATAACATAATATTGCTAATTGTTTGCGAAATTCTGCTGCAGTTTCTTGAGTGTCCTCCTGTGGATTTAAGACGCGTCCATTGATTAACCGTTCCATAAAAATACACACCCAAACACCACAATCTCCGGACCCGGGGCTTTGTTGAGGCACGTTAGGTGGTATTACCCTCTTCAATGGCATCAGTCGTTCAGTCATATTACGATTATGGAAAAATTGGGTGTACCATAACCAACTAGGAATAAGAAACTGCAAACGCTCCAACAATGTATCGGTCTCTTCAACATAAATGTTTTGCAAACTGTAGAAAAAATAATGTCAATTTTTTATTATTAAGTAATAAAACTTAATTAAAAATATTTAAGATTATAACCTGTTATATACTGTTATAGTCCATGTTGATGTGTTCACATGTGTTAGGAACCAATGTGATTTTTCTACATTCACTGGAATGTAAAATTACAAACATAGAGAAAAATATATTTAACAATTTGTTAATAATAATAATATTATTATTAAATAAAATGCATTACATCATCAACAGTCCAACTGGCAGGATATGGAGAGTATGTTCCATCCCCTAATGAGAAACACTTCTCGCCTCTTAATAAATGATAATGAAATTCAGTAGATAAAATTGACCAACGTGAATCTACCGGTCTACAATTGTACAAGTAAGTCTCCCAAGCCAGAAGATGCTGTTAGTAAATGAATTTTAAATAAATTAATAAATTAATAAAGCTAAAATTATTTTATTATATAAAAGAAATTGCTTACGTTCGACTCTAGCCAGCCATCAGACCCATCTAAAACCAACAAACTCTTCCAAAAGCACGGCTCAATAATGGATGGCATAGTAAGAGAAGTTTCACAACACTTTCCAGTTTTATAAAAACTCCTAATATTTTTAATAATTGCGCTTTTTCCTTTCTTTAAATTAGGAGTCGATTCAATGATCCCGAACGGTGAAAGCAAAACAGCAGATGGCTTGCATATCCTTTTTTCCCGGTTTAGACCAAAAGGCTGTAAAATAATTAATTATAACAATATGTAAAAATACAAAAAAGCTGAAATTATTAAAATCATAAATATCTTACCTTTTCTTCATGAATATTTATATGGTCAGCCTTAAATCAAAAAAATTACAGCAAAGTTAGCAAAGATATAAATATTTAAAATAAAGAAAATACGCTTACATAAGGTGGTGTTGTGTAGACGTCATCATTTCTATTTGACATTGATTCAGCATGATTATTTTTACTATAATTTTTACCTACCAGCGTCTCTACCTTCTATAAGATAAAATAATATTTAATTAAAAACAATTTATATAAGGAAAAAATTTAATGAGATTAGATGGAAAAGAATATACCTGTAAACGGTCCAAAATGTTCCTGATAACGTCATTCAATGACGATTGATTTTCTTTAAAATATTTTGATGTATCATCATCTACACCATCACCCAAAATGATAAAACTCTCTTTCCAGTATTGTTGTTGTTCTTCTAATTGTGTAGGAGAAATTACTATCGGCTCATAGCCGGTCTGATAAATTTAACAACAAAAATATAAATGTTAAGAATATAACATTACATAAAATATAATTTAAAGTAAATGATAACTAACAAAATGAGAACGCTCTAATATTGCAATTGCTTGTTCCCATGTGAGTCTGCTAGATTTTTTCCATCCAAGGCAACGGGGTAAAAAACCGTCCCTATCAATTAACATCCCAATCTCCGGAAATATCTCAAATATCCACATCTACAAAAATAAAACTAATTAACTTAATATAATATAAAATGAAAGTAAATAATGCATTATATAAAAATAAACAAATACTAACCTTAAATGCCCATACAAATCCCTTGATGCTATATGTTAGCTTTAGTTTTCGATCGTCTCTATTATTTTTAAAAAGGGCATTATGAATATGTGGATACGTGTATTTCCAAATATAAGAACCCCATGGATAATCGTTCCATGCCCCTAGATTATTAACCAATTTTAAAAGAAACGGATTCAACAAATTTTTAGGTTCTAACCCTTTGAATCCGACCTCAACCAATAATAACAAACAAACCCGAACAACATCCATCTCTTCTAAAGTTAGCAAATCATTTTTAAAAATATATAACAAATCTTCTGACTTAACTTTGTGACTACCAAATAACCTTTCTTTAAAAAAAGGAGGACTTTGGTAATTTATGTGAGGTTTAAATTCACCAAATTTAAAACCAGTAATCAAACAAAATTCTCTAGGACCAAAAGTTAAAGTGCGGCCACCGATTGAAAAGTTTATGCCATCTTCTGGATTATCAGTTAATATTTGAGTTTGAAATATTAAATGAATTAATGATGCTTCACTGTTAAGAGATTCACATTTTAACCAATATCTAAAACATGTGTTACTAAAAATAATGAGTGCAGTTGGATATTTTTTTTAACTTTTCACGAATTTCTTTAATAATTTTCATATTACATCTAATAGTCACCTGGGCGGCATAATAATGTTCCTGTATAAATAAACAAATATATATACAATTACTTAAATGAGATTTTATCAAATATTAAATATAAAGAAAAATAACTGTTAATAATAAAAGGGAACTTACATTAACATTCATTTTTAATGAAACTGCGAGGAGAGAAGACTGGCGAAAATGAAAGTGGCGAAAATTTGGAGTGAATGGCGAAAATTTGAAGTGAATGGCGAATTTATACTATAAATGGCGAAAATATGTCAAATCCTAACGCTAGATTCCCTGAATTTTCGCTTTAAATTTTCGCCATATTCTCTGAATTTTCGCCATTTTTGGTCAAATTTTCGCCACTTTTGGTCAAATCCGGTCAGAGTTGAAATTTTCGCCAGTTTTCAAAGATTCTCTGAATTTTCGTCATTTTTCTGAAATTTTCGCCACTTTTTTCAAGATTCTCTAAATTTTCGCCACTTTTTTCAAAATTTCGCCATTTTTCAAAATTTCGCCATTTTCTATAAAATTTCGCCATTTTTAAAAAATTCGCCACTTTTCAAAAATTTCGACATTTTCAAAATTTTCGCCAGACCCAATCGCCATTCGGTCCCACAAAATTTGAAAAAAAAAAATAAATAAATAATTGGCGAAATTTTATGGCAATTTTTCGCCAATTTGGCTATTTTGGTAAAAAAAAAAGTCAAAGGCTGTTTTGGTAAATGGGATTGGTCAAATGGCTAGTTTGGTAATTTTCCCGATAAAGTAGGCTAATGAAGGAAAGCATTTGGTGTAGGAAGTAAAGGAAAAGGTTGACATGAAGTTTTGTGTGGAAAAACATCGTCAATAAATTGGACATGTCTTGTCTAGAGTGGAAGGGACGTTTGGTTTGTGGATCATAGCACTTGTAGGCGGATTTGGAGGAGTAACCAACAAAGAGGCATTTAGTAGACCTCAGATGGAGTTTCACTACAAGAATTTTAGGCAGATTCAACGACCTTTCTCGACGACATGTCGTCGAGATAGGCTTTCTCGATGACATGTCGATATTGCTTCCGTCGGCAAAGATTCGTCGAGACAGCTTAAAATGTCGTCGAGAATTAGTCGTCGAGACAAGTATGCCTTTTCTCGACGACAAGGTTTGCCAGGAAAAGTTTTTTGCCATTTAAAAATAAAGATAAAATAAATTTAAAATCCCTCAATCTCGACGACATGTCGTCGAGAAAGAGTTGTCGGAAAAAGTTTTTAAATTTTTTTTTTATAAATTTTATAAATATCTAGATTTTTAAACTAAACAAACATTCAGAACCTGCTATATACATTAAAACATATTAAATAAAACATTCAACAAAAATAAATATAATGTGTAAGTTATTACAAATCGTTCAAATAAAATATTACAACCAAGTTTAATCATCTTCATCGTCGTCATCTTGGTTGCCGGATCGGCTACGGTCTACTTGCATCTGTTTGACGGTCTCATTTAGTTGCCAGAATTGTTGAATTGAGAGTCGGACAAATACGAAACATTAGTGGGTATGTTTCTTACTTTCGTCCAACCCCTCGGCTCCAACTGCGTCTCTCACCAAGGGTTCGTCGTAGTACCTCTTCCTCATCAACCTCTTCGCCTGCTTGTTGCATCTGGGTCAACTCTTCTTGAATTGAATTCTGTAATAAACAAAAAACAAACATATATCAAAAAAACTTTAAAATTCCGGCAGCATAACTACTGTAAATTGATAACCAACCAGTTTAACAATACTCAATAAACATAATAATTCAACAAAAATCAATAAAAACCTATAATAATACCAACAATAATCAATATGATTAATATTCTAGTGGATTTTCCAAACTTCAAATACAATATACAAACTTAATACGCAAATAATTTCTCAAACTACAATAACCCTACAATAAAGGTATCAAAACGCGATAGTATACATGTATTAGTGGAGTTAGGTTAAACGAGTAATTTTGACCCATTTAGAATGGGTACGTGTCATTTTGACTCATTTATACTTTGATTCGCAACATAATAACAAAATATATATACTTATCCAATCGTTTTGTGCTCGATCGTTGACCCATGTGCCGTGAGAAGTGTGCATACGTCTCCAACCATCAATCAGGTTGGCGCTTCCACTTTGTTGCACCTATAATTTTAAGAATTAGCAAAACAAGTATTTAACTAAAACAAGTAACTTACAAGACTCGCAATCTGTAGGGGGCCTCTTAGAATTGTCGTGCGGATCTCGACCCCCACCGTCACCACCGTGTGAACTAGCGTAGGTCGCCATATATACCTACATAAATTTGAAGTCAATCATAATCATCAATAATATAAGCGTCTACATATATTGAAACGAAGAGATGTCATCGGGAAAGCCTCAATCATAATCATCAATAATATATGTTCACTTACTCAAAAATCTCACCTACACAAGATTTATATTCATACAAACCATACATTACAAAAAATAAATAACAACACACAATTCATACAAATAATACATACATAACACCACCAATAATACATCTATACAAACTTACAATTCACCAATTTCACAAATAATGCACACATCTATATATTTATACATCTATACAAACCTACAATTTCACAAATAATACATACATCTATAGAAATTAACCATCAATTTCACAAATAATACATACATTTATATTATTCAAATAAATAACAATTAGAACAAGTATACAAAACTAAATTTCATAAATATATACCTATTAGCAAAGTATTACACAAATATATTTATACATCTATACAAAACTACATACCCAAATACACTAATTTTCACACAAATATATACATATTACCTTCGAATTCGTTCTTGAAACGACGAGAGTCGTCGGGAAAGCCTCAATCTAGCTTCCAATCCGTTCACTTAATCTAAAACCTCACCTACACAAGATTTATATTAAAAATTTTCAATTATAATGGAAAATTACTAACAAAAAGTCACAATAGAGTCACATACCCAAATAAATTATAAACGCAGATATTCGGGTCAAAACAAGTGAAACGGTTCGTATTCGAATTACTAACATATATACATACATACATGCATTCATCTATATTCATTCAAATAATACATTTCACAAAAAATAAATAACAACAATATATTTATCTACATTCATACAAATACTCAAATAAAAAATACATACAAATATTCGGGACAAAACAAGTGAAACAGTTCGTGTTCGAATTACTAACATATATACATGCATACATTCATCTATATTTATACAAACCATACATCACAAAAAATAAATAACAACATACAATTCATACAAATAATACATACAACACCACCAATAATACATCTATACAAACCTACAATTCACCAATTTCACAAATAATGCATACATCTATACAAACCTACAATTTCACAAATAATACATACATCTATACAAATTAACCATCAATTTCACAAATAATACATACATTTATATATTCATCAATATTATCCAAATAAATAACAATTAGAACAACTATACAAAACTAAATTTCACAAATATATATACCTATTAGCAAAGTATTACACAAATATATTTATACATCTATACAAACCTACATACCCAAATACACTAATTTTCACACTAATATATACATATTACCTCCCAATTCGTTCTTGATACGACGAGACGTCGTCGGAAAAGCCTCAGTCTTGCTTCCAATCTGTTCACTTAACTAAAAACCTCACCTACACAAGATTTATATTAAAAATTTTCAATTATAATGGAAAATTACTAAAAAAAAGTCAAAATATAGTCTTACCACTTCAAGGAGATGAGTATCGGTGGTGGAGGAGATGGAACACGGTGGCTTTTCAAGTAAAATGGTCGGTTTTGAGAGTGAAAGCTGAGAGAAAGAGTAGAGAGAAAAAAAGGGGTGAAATGAGGCAGAAAAGGGTTTCTGCGTAGTTAAGGCCAGTTAAGACCAGTCTCGACGACATGTCGCCGAGATTGGGTCTTTTTTTTAATTATTTTATCTAATTTAATTATTAAATAAAAATGGTTTTTTTATTACACACCTATCTCGACGACATGTCGTCGAGATTAGGTATTTTTCTTAAATAAAAAACATTTAATATTCTGTCTGGCAAAAAAAAAAATAAAAAAAAATAGGCAATTGTGACGCATGTCGTCGAGACTGCTCGTGGATGAGCGCCAAAACTTTTCACCATTTCCAGCTTTGACCTTCACCGACGACATGTTGTCAAGAAAAGGTGAAAAAAGTCAAAAAGTTGAATGGGACCATCGCCGACGACATGTCGTCGTATTTGAGTCAAAAAGTTGAATACATACATACATACATTCATCTATATTCATTCAAATAATACATTTCACAAAAAAATAAATAACAACAATATATTCATCCACATTCATACAAATACTCAAATAAAAAATACATACAAATATTTGGGTGAAAACAAGTGAAACAGTTCGTGTTCGAATTACTAACATATATACATGCATACATTCATTTATATTCATACAAACAATACATCACAAAAAATAAATAACAACATACAATTCATACAAATAATACATACAACACCACCAATAATACATCTATACAAACCTATAATTTACCAATTTCACAAATAATGCATACATCTATACAAACCTATAATTTCACAAATAATACATACATCTATACAAATTAACCATCAATTTCACAAATAATACATACATTTATATATTCATCTATATTATCTAAATAAATAACAATTAGAACAACTATACAAAACTAAATTTCACAAATATATATACCAATTAGCAAAGTATTACACAAATATATTTATACATCTATACAAAACTACATACCCAAATACACTAATTTTCACACAAATATATACATATTACCTCCGAATTCGTTCTTGAAACGATGAGACGTCGTCGGAAAAGCCTCAATCTAGCTTCCAATCTGTTCAGTTAACTAACAACCTCACCTACACAAGATTTATATTAAAAATTTTCAATTATAATGGAAAATTACTAAAAAGGTCAAAATAGAGTCTTACCACTTCAAGGAGATGAGTAACGGTGGTGGAGTGGGTGGAACACGGTGGCTTTTCAAGTAAAATGGTCGGATTTGAGAGTGAAAGCTGAGAGAAAGAGTAGAGAGAAAAAAAAGGGGTGAAATGAGGCAGAAAAGGGTTTCTGCGTAGTTAAGGCCGTTAAGACCAGTCTCGAAGACATCTCGTCGAGATTGGGTCTTTTTTTAATTATTTTCATTAATTTAATTATTAAATAAAAATGGTTTTTTATTACACACATATCTTGACGACATGACGACATGTCGTCGAGATTAGGTATTTTCCATAAATAAAAAACATTTAATATTCTGTCTGGCAAAAAAAATATATAAAAAAAATAGGCAATTGTCGTCGAGACTGCTCTTGGATGAGCGCCAAAACTTTTCACCATTTCCAGCTTTAACCTTCACCGACGACATGTCGTCGAGAAAATGTGAAAAAAGTCAAAAAGTTGAATGGGACCATCGCTGACGACATGTCGTCGTATTTGGTTCAAAAAGTTGAATACATACATACATACATTCATTCATCTATATTTATTCAAATAATACATTTCACAAAAAATAAATAACAACAATATATTTATCTACATTCATACAAATACTCAAATAAAAAATACATACAAATATTCGGGTCAAAACAAGTGAAACAGTTCGTGTTCGAATTACTAACATATATACATGCATACATTCATCTATATTCATACAAATCATACTTCACAAAAAATAAATAATAACATACAATTCATACAAATAATACATACAACACCACCAGTAATACATCTATACAAACCTACAATTTACCAATTTCACAAATAATGCATACATCTATACAAACCTATAATTTCACAAATAATACATACATCTATACAAATTAACCATCAATTTCACAAAAAATACATACATTTATATATTCATCCATATTATCTAAATAAATAACGATTAGAACAACTATACAAAACTAAATTTCAAAAATATATATACCTATTGGCAAAGTATTACACAAATATATTTATACATCTATACAAAACTACATACCCAAATACATTAATTTTCACACAAATATATACATATTACCTCCGAATTCGTTCTTGATACGACGAGACGTCGTCGGAAAAGCCTCAATCTAGCTTCCAATCTGTTCACTTAACTAAAAACCTCACCTACACAAGATTTATATTAAAAATTTTCAATTTTAATGGAAAATTACTAAAAAAAGTCAAAATATAGTCTTACCACTTCAAGGAGATGAGTAACGGTGGTGGAGGAGGTGGAACACGGTGGCTTTTCAAGTAAAATGGTCAGATTTGAGAGTGAAAGCTGAGAAAAAGAGTAGAGAGAAAAAAAGGGGTGAAATGAGGCAGAAAAGGGTTTTTGCGTAGTTAAGGCCGGTTAAGACCAGTCTCGATGACATTGGGTCTTTTTTTAATTATTTTATTTAATTTAATTATTAAATAAAAATGGTTTTTTATTACACACCTATCTCGACGACATGTCGTCGAGATTATGTATTTTTCTTAAATAAAAAACATTTAATATTTTGTCTGGCAAAAAAAAAAGAAAAAAAAAGGCAATTGCGATGCATGTCGTCGAGACTGCTCTTGGATGAGCGCCCAAACTTTTCACCATATCCCGCTTTGACCTTCACCGACTACATGTCGTCGAGAAAAGGTGAAAAAAATCAAAAAGTTGAATGGGACCATCGCCGACAACATGTCCTCGTATTTGGGTCAAAAAGTTGAATACCAACATACATACATTCATTCATCTATATACATTCAAATAATACATTTCACAAAAAATAAATAACAACAATATATTCATCTACATTCATACAAATACTCAAATAAAAAATACATACAAATATTCGGGTGAAAACAAGTGAAACAGTTCGTGTTCGAATTACTAACATATATACATGCATACATTCATATATATTCATACAAACAATACATCACAAAAAAATAAATAACAACATACAATTCATACAAATAGTACATACAACACCACCAATAATACATCTATAAAACCTACAATTCACCAATTTCACAAATGATGCATACATCTATACAAACCTACAATTTCACAAATAATATATACATCTATACAAATTAACCATCAATTTCACAAATAATACATACATTTATATATTCATCTATATTATCTAAATAAATAACAATTAGAACAACTATACAAAACTAAATTTCACAAATATATATACCTATTAGCAAAGTATTACACAAATATATTTATACATCTATACAAAACTACATACCCAAATACACTAATTTTCACACAAATATATACATATTACCTCCGAATTCGTTTTTGAAACGATGAGACGTCGTCGGAAAAGCCTCAATCTAGCTTCCAATCTGTTCACTTAACTAACAACCTCACCTACATAAGATTTATATTAAAAATTTTCAATTATAATGGAAAATTACTAAAAAAGGTCAAAATAGAGTCTTACCACTTCAAGGAGATGAGTAACGGTGGTGGAGTAGATGGAACACGGTGGCTTTTCAAGTAAAATGGTCGGATTTGAGAGTGAAAGCTGAGAGAAAGAGTAGAGAGAAAAAAAAAAGGGTGAAATGAGGCAGAAAAGGGTTTCTGCGTAGTTAAGGCCGTTAAGACCGGTCTCGACGACATGTCGTCGAGATTGGGTCTTTTTTTTAATTATTTTAATTAATTTAATTATTAAATAAAAATGGTTTTTTATTACACAAATATCTTGACGACATGTCGTCGAGATTAGGTATTTTCCTTAAATAAAAAACATTTAATATTCTGCCTGCCAAAAATAAAATAAAAAAAATAGGCAATTGTCGTCGAGAGTGCTCTTGGATGAGCGCCAAAACTTTTCACCATTTCCAGCTTTGACCTTCACCGACGACATGTCGTCGAGAAAATGTGAAAAAAGTCAAAAAAGTTGAATGGGACCATCGCTGACGACATGTCGTCGTATTTGGGTCAAAAAGTTGAATACATACATACATACATTCATTCATCTATATTCATTCAAATAATACATTTCATAAAAAATAAATAATAACATCATATTCATCTACATTCATACAAATACTCAAATAAAAAATACATACAAATATTCGGGTCAAAACAAGTGAAACGGTTCGTGTTCGAATTACTAACATATATACATGCATACATTCATCTATATTCATACAAACCATACATCACAAAAAATAAATAATAACATACAATTCATACAAATAATACATACAACACCACCAGTAATACATCTATACAAACCTACAATTTACCAATTTCACAAATAATGCATACATCTATACAAACCTATAATTTCACAAATAATACATACATCTATACAAATTAACCATCAATTTCACAAAAAATACATACATTTATATATTCATCCATATTATCTAAATAAATAACGATTAGAACAACTATACAAAACTAAATTTCAAAAATATATATACCTATTGGCAAAGTATTACACAAATATATTTATACATCTATACAAAACTACATACCCAAATACATTAATTTTCACACAAATATATACATATTACCTCCGAATTCGTTCTTGATACGACGAGACGTCGTCGGAAAAGCCTCAATCTAGCTTCCAATCTGTTCACTTAACTAAAAACCTCACCTACACAAGATTTATATTAAAAAATTTCAATTATAATGGAAAATTACTAAAAAAAGTCAAAATATAGTCTTACCACTTCAAGGAGATGAGTAACGGTGGTGGAGGAGGTGGAACACAGTGGCTTTTCAAGTAAAATGGTCAGATTTGAGAGTGAAAGCTGAGAAAAAGAGTAGAGAGAAAAAAATGGGTGAAATGAGGCAGAAAAGGGTTTTTGCGTAGTTAAGGCCAGTTAAGACCAGTCTCGATGACATTGGGTCTTTTTTTAATTATTTTATTTAATTTAATTATTAAATAAAAATGGTTTTTTATTACACACCTATCTCGACGACATGTCGTCGAGATTATGTATTTTTCTTAAATAAAAAACATTTAATATTTTGTCTGGCAAAAAAAACAGAAAAAAGGCAATTGCGATGCATGTCGTCGAGACTGCTCTTGGATGAGCGCCCAAACTTTTCACCATATCCCGCTTTGACCTTCACCGACTACATGTCGTCGAGAAAAGGTGAAAAAAATCAAAAAGTTTAATGGGACCATCGCCGACAACATGTCCTCGTATTTGGGTCAAAAAGTTGAATACCTACATACATACATTCATTCATCTATATACATTCAAATAATACATTTCACAAAAAATAAATAACAACAATATATTCATCTACATTCATACAAATACTCAAATAAAAAATACATACAAATATTCGGGTGAAAACAAATGAAACAGTTCGTGTTCGAATTACTAACATATATACATGCATACATTCATATATATTCATACAAACAATACATCACAAAAAAATAAATAACAACATACAATTCATACAAATAGTACATACAACACCACCAATAATACATCTATAAAACCTACAATTCACCAATTTCACAAATGATGCATACATCTATACAAACCTACAATTTCACAAATAATATATACATCTATACAAATTAACCATCAATTTCACAAATAATACATACATTTATATATTCATCTATATTATCTAAATAAATAACAATTAGAACAACTATACAAAACTAAATTTCACAAATATATATACCTATTAGCAAAGTATTACACAAATATATTTATACATCTATACAAAACTACATACCCAAATACACTAATTTTCACACATATATATACATATTACCTCCGAATTCGTTTTTGAAACGATGAGACGTCGTCGGAAAAGCCTCAATCTAGCTTCCAATCTGTTCACTTAACTAACAACCTCACCTACATAAGATTTATATTAAAAATTTTCAATTATAATGGAAAATTACTAAAAAAGGTCAAAATAGAGTCTTACCACTTCAAGGAGATGAGTAACGGTGGTGGAGTAGGTGGAACACGGTGGCTTTTCAAGTAAAATGGTCGGATTTGAGAGTGAAAGCTGAGAGAAAGAGTAGAGAGAAAAAAAAAAGGGTGAAATAAGGCAGAAAAGGGTTTCTGCGTAGTTAAGGCCGTTAAGACCGGTCTCGACGACATGTCGTCGAGATTGGGTCTTTTTTTTTAATTATTTTAATTAATTTAATTATTAAATAAAAATGGTTTTTTATTACACACATATCTTGACGACATGTCGTCGAGATTAGGTATTTTCCTTAAATAAAAAACATTTAATATTCTGCCTGCCAAAAATAAAATAAAAAAAATAGGCAATTGTCGTCGAGAGTGCTCTTGGATGAGCGCCAAAACTTTTCACCATTTCCAGCTTTGACCTTCACCGACGACATGTCGTCGAGAAAATGTGAAAAAAGTCAAAAAAGTTGAATGGGACCATCGCTGACGACATGTCGTCGTATTTGGGTCAAAAAGTTGAATACATACATACATACATTCATTCATCTATATTCATTCAAATAATACATTTCATAAAAAATAAATAATAACATCATATTCATCTACATTCATACAAATACTCAAATAAAAAATACATACAAATATTCGGGTCAAAACAAGTGAAACGGTTCGTGTTCGAATTACTAACATATATACATGCATACATTCATCTATATTCATACAAACCATACATCACAAAAAATAAATAATAACATACAATTCATACAAATAATACATACAACACCACCAATAATATATCTATACAAACTACAATTTACCAATTTCACAAATAATGCATACATCTATACAAACCTATAATTTCACAAATAATACATACATCTATACAAATTAACCATCAATTTCACAAATAATACATACATTTATATATTCATCCATATTATCTAAATAAATAACGATTAGAACAACTATACAAAACTAAATTTCAAAAATATATATACCTATTGGCAAAGTATTACACAAATATATTTATACATCTATACAAAACTACATACCCAAATACATTAATTTTCACACAAATATATACATATTACCTCCGAATTCGTTCTTGATACGACGAGACGTCGTCGGAAAAGCCTCAATCTAGCTTCCAATCTGTTCACTTAACTAAAAACCTCACCTACACAAGATTTATATTAAAAATTTTCAATTATAATGGAAAATTACTAAAAAAAGTCAAAATATAGTCTTACCACTTCAAGGAGATGAGTAACGGTGGTGGAGGAGGTGGAACACAGTGGCTTTTCAAGTAAAATGGTCAGATTTTAGAGTGAAAGCTGAGAAAAAGAGTAGAGAGAAAAAAAGGGGTGAAATGAGGCAGAAAAGGGTTTTTGCGTAGTTAAGGCTAGTTAAGACCAGTCTCGATGACATTGGGTCTTTTTTTAATTATTTTATTTAATTTAATTATTAAATAAAAATGGTTTTTTATTACACACCTATCTCGACGACATGTCGTCGAGATTATGTATTTTTCTTAAATAAAAAACATTTAATATTTTGTCTGGCAAAAAAAACAGAAAAAAAAGGCAATTGCGATGCATGTCGTCGAGACTGCTCTTGGATGAGCGCCCAAACTTTTCACCATATCCCGCTTTGACCTTCACCGACTACATGTCGTCGAGAAAAGGTGAAAAAAATCAAAAAGTTGAATGGGACCATCGCCGACAACATGTCCTCGTATTTGGGTCAAAAAGTTGAATACCTACATACATACATTCATTCATCTATATACATTCAAATAATACATTTCACAAAAAATAAATAACAACAATATATTCATCTACATTCATACAAATACTCAAATAAAAAATACATACAAATATTCGGGTGAAAACAAGTGAAACAGTTCGTGTTCGAATTACTAACATATATACATGCATACATTCATATATATTCATACAAACAATACATCACAAAAAATTAAATAACAACATACAATTCATACAAATAGTACATACAACACCACCAATAATACATCTATAAAACCTACAATTCACCAATTTCACAAATGATGCATACATCTATACAAACCTACAATTTCACAAATAATATATACATCTATACAAATTAACCATCAATTTCACAAATAATACATACATTTATATATTCATCTATATTATCTAAATAAATAACAATTAGAACAACTATACAAAACTAAATTTCACAAATATATATACCTATTAGCAAAGTATTACACAAATATATTTATACATCTATACAAAACTACATACCCAAATACACTACTTTTCACACAAATATATACATATTACCTCCGAATTCGTTTTTGAAACGATGAGACGTCGTCGGAAAAGCCTCAATCTAGCTTCCAATCTGTTCACTTAGCTAACCACCTCACCTACACAAGATTTATATTAAAACTTTTCAATTATAATAGAAAATTACAAAAAAAGGTCAAAATAGAGTCTTACCACTTCAAGGAGATGAGTAACGGTGGTGGAGGAGGTGGAACACGGTGGCTTTTCAAGTAAAATGGTCGGATTTGAGAGTGAGCTGAGAGAAAGAGTAGAGAGAAAAAAAGGGGTGAAATGAGGCAGAAAAGGGTTTCTGCGAAGTTAAGGCCAGTTAAGACCAGTCTCGACGACATGTCGCCGAGATTGGGTCTTTTTTTAATTATTTTAATTAATTTAATTATTAAATAAAAATGGTTTTTTATTACACACCTATCTCGACGACATGTCGTCGAGATTAGGTATTTTTCTTAAATAAAAAACATTTAATATTCTATCTGGAATAAAAAAAGAAAAAAAAAATAGGCAATTGCGACGCATGTCGTCGAGACTGCTCTTGGATGAGCGCCAAAACTTTTCACCATTTCCAGCTTTGACCTTCACCGACGACATGTTGTCGAGAAAACGTGAAAAAAGTCAAAAAGTTGAATGGGACCATCGCCGACGACATGTCGTCGTATTTGGGTCAAAAAGTTGAATACATACATACATATATTCATTCATCTATATTCATTCAAATAATACATTTCACACAAAAATAAATAACAACAATATATTCATCCACATTCATACAAATACTCAAATAAAAAATACATACAAATATTGGGGTCAAAACAAGTGAAACAGTTCGTGTTCGAATTACTTACATATATACATGCATACATTTATTTATATTCATACAAACCATACATTACAAAAAATAAATAACAACATACAATTCATACAAATAATACATACAACACCACCAATAATACATCTATAAAACCTACAATTTACCAATTTCACAAATAATGCATACATCTATACAAACCTATAATTTCACAAATAATACATACATCTATACAAATTAACCATCAATTTCATAAATAATACATACATTTATATATTATCTAAATAAATAACAATTAGAACAACTATACAAAACTAAATTTCACAAATATATATACCTATTAGCAAAGTATTACACAAATATATTTATACATCTATACAAAACTACATAACCAAATACACTAATTTTCACACAAATATATACATATTACCTCCGAATTCGTTCTTGAAACAATGAGATGTCGTCGGAAAAGCCTCAATCTAGCTTCCAATCTGTTCACTTAACTAACAACCTCACCGACATAAGATTTATATTAAAAAATTTCAATTATAATGGAAAATTACTAAAAAAGGTCAAAATAGAGTCTTACCACTTTAAGGAGATGAGTAACGGTGGTGGAGTAGGTGGAACACGGTGGCTTTTCAAGTAAAATGGTCGGATTTGAGAGTAAAAGCTGAGAGAAAGAGTAGAGAGAAAAAAGGGGTGAAATGAGGCAGAAAAGGGTTTCTGCGTAGTTAAGGCCGTTAAGACCAGTCTCGACGACATGTCGTCGAGAGTGGGTCTTTTTTTTTTAATTATTTTAATTATTAAATAAAAATGGTTTTTTATTACACACATATCTCGACGACATGTCGTCGAGATTAGGTATTTTCCTTAAACAAAAAACATTTAATATTCTGTCTGGCAAAAAAAAAGAAAAAAAAAGGCAATTGTCGTCGAGACTGCTCTTGGATGAGCGCCAAAACTTTTCACCATTTCTAGCTTTGACCTTCACCGACAATATGTCGTCGAGAAAATGTGAAAAAAGTGAAAAAGTTGAATGGGACCATCGTTGACGACATGTCGTCGTATTTGGGTCAAAAAGTTGAATACATACATACATACATTCATTCATCTATATTCATTCAAATAATACATTTCACAAAAAATAAATAACAACAATATATTTATCTACATTCATACAAATACTCAAATAAAAAATACATACAAATATTCGGGTCAAAACAAGTGAAACAATTCGTGTTCGAATTACTAACATATATACATGCATACATTCATCTATATTCATACAAACCATACATCACAAAAAATAAATAATAACATACAATTCATACAAATAATACATACAACACCACCAATAATACATCTATACAAACCTACAATTTACCAATTTCACAAATAATGCATACATCTATACAAACCTATAATTTCACAAATAATACATACATCTATACAAATTAACCATCAATTTCACAAATAATACATACATTTATATATTCATCTATATTATCTAAATAAATAACAATTAGAACAACTATACAGAACTAAATTTCACAAATATATATACCTATTGGCAAAGTATTACACAAATATATTTATACATCTATACAAAACTACATACCCAAATACACTAATTTTCACACAAATATATACATATTACCTCCGAATTCGTTCATTGAAACGACGAGACGTCGTCAGAAAAGCTTCAATTGTCACACCCCGTCAAAGGCGGAAACACGGAGGTGAGACGAGCGCGGTGCATCGAACACTTAGGCGCAAGAGAATGCTAATGGGTACACTGCAAATTTCAAAGAACCACTATAAACATACCCAAGAAAGTAAAGTGTCATACAAACCACTAAAATCAAAATACAAATTCAGGTGGTCTACATAAACCAAACACTCCAAATGCCGAATACAAAACCAACAACCAAGTCATAATCCAAAAGAAAGTCCCCAAAAGCAATTCACCAAACTAGTCATTTGCTTCAATTCTGTTTACCTGAAAAACATGTTTCGAAAACGGTCAACTATAAAAATAGTTGGTGAGTACGCTGATTTTACGACTCAATAAAATAAGTAAATGAATTTCAAAATGTAAAAGTAACCATCCGCAGATGATAAAGTACATGTGTTAAGATTTTAGTTACCCTGAGCCACAATCAAAACCGTCAGACTAGTTGTTGCCCCTGTATCCAGGTGTTAAATGCGAACACCTACTATGGATAATTATGCACCCAAATAACCCTACAAGTCTGGTTGGAGCGACCCTGGGCGAGGGTGTCGACCAAAATAGTACTATTCATAATTCTCATCGGCTATTCAAGCTAATTGATTGCGTTAAAGTGGGGACTTAATGCATCTAAAAGTAAACCCAGGTAACCCTAATCCCAGGTAACCCTAATCCCAAGTAACAACATATAGTGAAACAACTTTTCCCCTGCAAAATAGTAAACATTTAAAAGTGGGGCCGCAAAACTCAACTGAGAGTGAAACGCGAAAAAGTGTAGTAAAACAGTGAAACAGCCAACGGTGGTATCCTAACCGAGTCCTAGTAATAAGTAGACACAAAATGTATTTAGGAAACCTAATATGTGTGGCTAAGTCAACAAAATTCAAAAGTGGCTATGCAGTCAATTGTATAGCCAAAACCCGTGCACGTGCATACGAACCGTTAAGAATTGTAAAACCGGCTTTTATATGATTTAATAACCTTAAAACTTTAAGTTTTAAATTTTAATAAATAACATCAGTAGTTAAAAAGTCATATTTAATAAAATCTCATGTCACGGTTTCGTATGATCAAAAACGCGACTACGCGCGTAAAGTCCGGTTTACGGTTTGAAAATCAGATTCGTCCGAAATTAGGGTTTTAGTGTGATATAAGCACCCAATTTAAAATTTAAATTTTATGTTTTAAATGGGGTTATACTTCTGTCCAAAATCCCTTAGATTTTTTATAAAATAAATTTTATATAAAAATTTTCCAAAATTAATTACTTTTTATAAAATTTAAATGAACCATAATTCCAAAACCATACTTAGACATAAAGTTACTACTTCAAATTTATACCAATTTATCATATATATAAATAAAAATTTCTGACCAATTTTCATATTTTTCCAATATCCAGATTATTTAATATGAATTTAATATTGTTAAAATTTTACAAATTCGGGAACAATAGTTAAACACATCAAAAATTTACCAAATGTTTACCATATTATTTTTAAGTCAATATAAGATCTAATACCAAGTTTTAAGTCGTGATTTTATCCAGAAGTATACAAACCCTAAATCGTCCGTTTAAACTTTATAAATACTAAACGTATAGTTAAATAACTCCAATTTTCATAAAATTTGGACAAGAGTCTTAGTTAATCATATAAAAATCACTGTCCAATTTCCAGAATTTTTCAATACCCAGAAGTATTTTTCCCAAATTTCCATGTATTAAACTTGTGTGAATTTTAATAAATAATCTATAAAGAGTTAGATAACCAAATTTTCCAGATCCTCATTTTAAAACATATTCTACTGTATAAAAACAAATTTTGGTGCTAAATCAACAATTTTTAAAAATCCACCAAAAACATGTGTGTTCTTGATCATTTAAGCTAAACTAAAAGTTTGATCAAGGATTATACCTACCAAAATCAACAAATGATGATGAAATTTGATGCCAAGCTACTGAGTTTTCCTTTATTTATAAACTACAGTCACAATGTGGTTCAATTCCGAGATCAAAAACTCAAAAATCAACAAAATGCTCTTTTAATTCAAGAAGATGCAAGTATGAACACCCAAGTGTTCATACACTTTGATCATCAAATCTTGCAAGCTTTTCACTAGATAACTCATTGTGGATGATTACAACTAGTTTTTATCCACAAATCCTTGTTAAAACCACAAGATTCAAACTAAAAACTCTTAAAAACAACAAAACTTGAAAATCAAAGTGAGTGTTTGTAGTGTGTGTGTTCTTGGTGTTCTTGAGAACACATGCAAGAATCAAAACAGAAATTTTAAAGATGAAATCATGTTAAAACACATGTTTATACCTTCAAATCACTAGAACAAAGCTCATCAACAACAATGATCCAAGGATTCAAGGTTGCAATGAATGATTTGAGCTTGTTCTTGAGCTTAGAATTCAAAATGGAAGAGTTTGGGAGTGGTGGTGGGTGCTCATGGCTGGAACAAGAAGGGAGAAGGGAAAAAATGGGTGGGGGTTGGGTATTTATAGTGGAAAAGCAAGTCTTGCTTTAAAAGACCATTTGTATAAAAAAAATACCCACTTTTTATAAAAATACACTCCTAAACACTTTAATAAATATTTTTATCTAAACATAAAATTCTAGTATCCAAAATAATGAATTTTAGAAATTTTTAAAACATAAAAACTCAAAAATTTTCAAAAAGTTATACCCGGTAAATACCGGGTTTTTAACGGAAGAACCACATGTGATCGTTAGTTTAATCAAGAATCACAAAAGTTAGCGCATATAATGTTATAAAATATCATTCTTAACTAAAATATAAATATAAAAATTATTTTCGAGAATTTAATTTTTACCGTTTATTTAACACGTTCACAGTATACGCAGTGTATGCACTTAACCGGGTTTTCTAGTTCGGACCTTAGTGTTTGTCTAAGGTAGTATTCCTAGAAACACTAAAAATATATAAAATCATAATATTTAAAAATATAACGTATAAAAAGTCGAGAAACGGTAAGGACCTGAAAAACCGTGATTGTCACATTAACCCCCTGTTGAAAGGGATTTCGTCCCGAAATTCAACTGGCGTTGGTAATAACCGCTTCATTCACAAAAAGTTGAGGATATTTCTGCTTCATTTGGTCCTCTCGTTCCCATGTGAATTCGGGTCCATGCTTTGAGTTCCATTGGACCTTCACGATAGGAATACGGCTACGTTTAAGCGTCTTGATCTCGCGATCCAAAATCTCGACCGATTCTTCCATAAAATGAAGCTTTTTGTCGATACGAACTTCCTCATGTGATATTACCAAGGATTCATCGGCTAAACACTTTTTGAGGTTTGATACGTGGAAAGTATCGTGTATATCGCCGAGTTCTTGAGGCAATTTCAATTTATACACCACGGGACCAATTCTATCAATAATTTCATACGGTCCAATATACCTCGGATTGAGTTTACTTCTCTTTCCGAACCGAATAACGCCCTTCCAAGGTGAAACTTTTAAAAGCACCCTGTCGCCAATTTGAAATTCCAAGGGTTTCCTTCGATTGTCGGCGTAGTTTTTCTGTCTGTCTCGGGCGACCTTTAGTCTATCCCGAATCTTAAAGATTTTGTCCGTAGTTTCCTGAATAATCTCGGGGCCAGTTAAACGATTGTCACCAACTTCGGCCCAACAAAGTGGTGATCGACAATTACGCCCATACAAAGCTTCAAACGGCGCGCACTTGAGGCTAGTGTGATAACTGTTAATATAAGAGAATTCGATTAACGGCAAATGGGTATCCCAATTGCCGCCAAAGTCTATCACACATGCCATTAGCATATCCTCCATGGTCTGAATCGTTCGTTCACTTTGACCGTCAGTCTGAGGATGGTAAGCCGTGCTCATATCCAAGCGCGTTCCCAAAGCTCGTTGTAGTGTCTGCCAAAATCGGGATGTAAATCGACTATCCCTATCCGAGATGATGGAAACGGGCACTCCATGCCTAGAAACAATCTCACCAATGTACAAACGGGCTAACTTTTCCATCTTAAAATACTCTCGGATGGGAATAAAATGAGCAGATTTCGTCAACCGGTCAACAATGACCCAAATTGAATCATATCCGCTGGAAGTTCGTGGTAACTTAGTGACGAAATCCATAGCAATTTGTTCCCATTTCCACTGAGGGATGTCGGGTTGCTGCAAAAGTCCCGACGGTTTCTAGTATTCTGCCTTGACTTTAGAACAAGTCAAGCACTTCCCAACATAACTTGCAATTTCTTTCTTCATCCCGGGCCACCAATAAATTTCTTTCAAGTCTTTCTACATCTTGTCAGCTCCGGGATGTACGGAATATCTCGACTTGTGAGCTTCATTAAAAATCAATTGTCTCAATTTATGGGAATCCGGAATCCACAATCGATCCAAATAATAAATTAACCCATCGTTTTTCTGTTCGAATTTCCTCTCAGCACCACATAAAAGTTCATCTTTCAAATTATTTCTCTCTAGTGCTTCTTTCTGTGCCTCAAGAATCTGAGCTTTCAAGCTCGTTTGAATTATCATCCCCAAAGCACGCACTCGATGAGGTTTTATTCTTTCCTTCTTACTCAAAGCATCTGCCACCACATTTGCTTTCCCAGGGTGATATTGGATCTCACAGTCATAGTCGTTGAGTAGTTTGACCCATCTCCTTTGTCTCATGTTCAACATCTTTTGATCAAATATGTGCCGGAGGCTTTTGTGCTCGGTAAAAATAGTGCACTTAGTGCCATAAATATAGTGCCTCCAAATCTTAAGTGCAAAAACAATGGCACCCAATTCCAAGTCGTGAGTTGTGTAATTCTTTTCGTGCACTTTCAATTGTCGGGATGCATACGCGATAACCTTGTCCTTTTGCATCAACACGCAACCAAGACCTTGGTGTGAAGCGTCACAATATACGACAAAGCCATCCGTTCCTTCGGGAAGAGTTAGAATCGGAGCGTTACATAACTTCTGTTTCAATAATTGAAATGTCTCTTCCTGTTTGTCACCCCATTCAAACTTTCTATCTTTCTGAGTCAAGAGAGTTAAGGACTGAGCTATCTTCGAGAAATTCTCAATGAATCGCCTATAGTAGCCTGCCAAACCAAGAAATTGACGGATCTCGGTTGGGGTCTTAGGCGTCTCCCACTTCTTTATCGCCTCAATCTTGGCCGGATCCACGTGTATGCCCTTCTCGTTAATCACGTGGCCAAGAAAGTGAACTTCTTTTATCCAAAATTCACACTTTGAGAACTTGGCATAAAGTTTCTCATTTCGAAGCAACTCCAAAATTAACCGCAGGTGTTGCTCGTGCTCTTCCTTACTCCGAGAATATATCAAGATGTCGTCGATAAAGACTATAACGAACTTGTCTAAGTAGGGCTTACATACCCTATTCATCAGATCCATAAACACTGCCGGAGCATTGGTTAGCCCGAAAGGCATAACCAAAAACTCATAGTGACCATATCGAGTCCTGAATACCGTCTTCGGTATGTCATCCTCCTGGACCCTTAAATGATGATAACCGGATCTGAGATCGATCTTAGAGAAATGAGTCGATCCCTGTAATTGGTCAAACAAGTCGTCGATCCTCGGGAGTGTATATCGGTTATTGATCGTCAATTTATTCAACTCCCGGTAGTCGATACACATCCGAAATGATCCATCCTTCTTTTTCACGAACAAGACCGGAGCTCTCCAAGGTGAGAAACTCGGTCTAATAAATCCTTTCTCTAAAAGTTCCTGCAACTGATTCGACAACTCTTGCAATTTAGACGGTGCCAAACGGTAAGGGGATCTAGTAATAGGTGCGGCGCCAGGTACCAAGTCGATCCTAAACTCAACTTGCCGTGAAGGGGGTAATCCGGGTAAATCCTCGAGAAAGACTTCTGGATAATCGCGTACGATTGTGATATCTTGAATTTTTAACTCCTCCGACCTCTTCTCGACAACGTTAGCAAGAAATGCGTAACTCCCTTTCTTCAAAAATTTCCAAGCCTTCATACATGAAATAATGTTCAAGCTCCTTCCAGGTTTATCACCATGGACATCTAGTACTTCACCGTTTGAGAGCGGAATTCGAACTATCTTTTCTGAACAAATAATCTTGGCTCGGTGTTTGGACAACCAATCCATGCCAATTACAACATCGAAGCTACCAAGATCAATCGGAATAAGATCTACACTAAATGGATGATCATTTAAATTCATAGTGCAACCTCGGACAATATCACTAGCCTTAATCAATTTACCGTTTGCTAGTTCTATAGTGTAGGCATCATGCAATTTTTTTGACTCAAGACTAATCAATGATCTAAACTCAGTAGAAATAAAACTTCTAACAGCCCCTGTGTCAAATAGTATAGATGCACGTATATCATTGATGAGAAACGTACCCGTCATCACATTCGGGTCCTGACGAGCGTCTCCAGCCCCAAGTGCGAATGCTCTACCCTTAGCTTGATTCGTATTACCACCATTATTTCCTAGTTTAGGACATCTGTCTCTGAAATGACCAGTCTCCTAACATTCATAACATTATCTCTGAGGTTCCAAGTTGACCCTGTAGTTCTTGGAAAGATGACCGGTCCTGTTAAACCTTTCACAAGTAACAACTGCGCAATGGCCGGTATGGTGAAGGTTGCATCTATTACACTTAGGTAAGTTCCCAATGTACACCTTCTTTCCTTGTGTCACCGCTACATAATTCTTCACAAACTTGCGCTTCTTACTTGGACCACCAGTAGTTTTCTTCACTGCCTTCTCCTTCGATTTCTTTCCAACTGTTCCTTTCTTAACCAAGATTCCATTTCTCACCATTTCATCAGTTAATTCACCCGCCAACTGAATTACACTTTGCATAGTAGTGGGTTTGGCCGAAGTAACCATTCCCCGAATTTGGGGCACTAATCCCCAGATATACCTTTCGATCCTCTTAGGTTCTGGTGTCACCAGATGTGGCACCACACGGGACAACTCTTGAAATCGAGTCGTGTAATCCAAGATCTCTGCTCCATCCATTTCCAGATTCCAAAATTCAACTTCAATTTTCTTCAATTCATTCCGAGGACAGTATTCCTCAATCAACATTTTTTTAAACTCGTCCCAAGTCAGGTTATCAGTAACCTGTTCTCCTAACGCATCAACTTGAGAATTCCACCATGTTAGGGCTTCGCCCTGCAGAGAGCAAGCAGCATACTTTACCTTCTGATTATCCAAGCAGTTACTGATTTTTATGACCGAATCCATCTTCTAAAATCCATCCATGCGCTGGTTCCTATTCAGCTCTGACTCCTGAAGAGTAGTAACATACTGATATAGCTCTGGTATCCTCTCTAGAACATCCTCCAGCACAGTATGATGATGATTCAGTCTCGTCTCATGTCCAGCGTAAGCCTCCACTAACTCGTCCATCTGTACCTCCCTACTAGTCCTGGTGTCCTCGGGCTCCTCTTATTCATCTGATGATAACTCTATAATAGCAGGTGCAGTCCTAGTAGATTATCCTCCGACCTCGAAGGTCGATCCAGGAAACAGTGATTGTCCAACAGCAGGAGTAGCAGGATGTATAACAACAGTCATTGGTGCTACTCTGGGAGGGGGTAGGACCGAAGTAGGTGAGGGTAGACGGCTCCCTAAATCCTCTGAGCTGGTCGCGTAGCTAGACTCACCGGGTACATAGTGCTCCGATGGATCCTCCTCTGACGTATGACTAGGCTCGGGCGTACTCCTATCACCTGATGCAGTAGGGACAGGTACAAGAGGGATGTTGTTGAGGCTGTCCGCCTCATCATCCGAGAAGTACTGCTGAAATGAAGATGCTGAAGACGAAGACATGCTGTGACGGATAACGTAAAGCTAGTAAGAATAAGAAATGCGAAATGATATGCAAAGCACACATAGTTCCTAAGGTTCTTTGCAATGTTTCTTAAGGTCATAGTCTAGGTTCGAGTCTGGGGTTAACCTAATTCTCTATAACCAGTGCTCTGATACCAAGTCTGTCACACCCCGACGAAGGCGAAAACACGGAGGTGAGACGAGAGCGGTGCATCGAACACTTAGGCGCAAGAGAATGCTAATGGGTACACTGCAAATTTCAAAGAACCACTACAAACATACCTAAGACAGTAAAGTGTCATACAAACAAAAAATACAAATTCAGGTGGTCTACATTAACCAAACATTCTAAATGCAGAATACAAAACCAACAACCAAGTCATAATCCAAAAGAAAGTCCCCAAAAGCAATTCACCAAACTAGTCATTTGCTTCAATTCTGTTTACCTGAAAAGCATGTTTCGAAAACGGTCAACTATAAAAATAGTTGGTGAGTACACAGGTTTTACGACTCAATAAAATAAGTAAATGAATTTCAAAATGTAAAAGTAACCATCCGCAGATGATAAAGTATATGTGTTAAGATTTTAGTTACCCTGAGCCACAATCAAAACCGTCAAACTAGTTGTTGCCCCTGTATCCAGGTGTTAAATGCGAACACCTACTATGGCTAATTATGCGCCCAATTTACCCTACAATTCTGGTTGGCGCGACCAACCCTGGGCGGGGGTGTCGACCCAAATAGTACTATTCATAATTCCCATCGGCTATTCAAGTTAATTGATTGCGTTAAAGTGGGGACTTAATGCATCTAAAAGTAAACCCAGGTAACCCTAATCCCAAGTAAAAACATGTAGTGAAACAGATTTGCCCCCGTAAAACAGTAAACATTTAAAAGTGGGGTCGCGAAACTCACCTGAGAGTGAAACGCGAAAAAGTGCAGTAAAACAGCCAATGATGGTATCCTAACCGAGTCCTACTAATAAGTAGACACAAAATGTATTTAGGAAACCTAATATGTGTGGCTAAGTCAACAAAAGTCAAAAGTGGCTATGCAGTCAATTGTATAGCCAAAACCCGTGGACGTGCGTACGAACCGTTAAGAATTGTAAAACCAGCTTTTATATGATTTAATAACCTTAAAACTTTAAGTTTTAAATTTTAATAAATAACATCAGTAGTTAAATAGTCACATTTGATAAAATCTCATGTCACGGTTTCGTATGATCAAAAACGCGATTCCGCGCGTAAAGTCCGGTTTACGGTTTGAAAATCAGATTCGTTCGAAATTAGGGTTTTAGTGTGACATTAGCACCCAATTTAAAAGTCAAATTTTTTGTTTTAAATGGGATTATACTTCTGTCCAAAATCCCTTAGAATTTTTATAAAATAAATTTTATATAAAAATTTTCCAAAATTAATTACTTTTTATAAAATTTAAATGGACCATAATTCCACTACTTCAAATTTCTACCAATTGATCATATATATAAATAAAAATTTCTGACCAATTTTCATATTTTTCCAATATCCAGATTATTTAATATGAATTTAATATTGTTAAAATTTATAAATTCGGGAAAAATAGTTAAACACTTAAAAACTTTACCAAATGTTGACCATATTAGTTTTAAGTCAATATAAGATCTCATACCAAGTTTCAAGTCCTGGTTTTATCCAGAAGTATACACACCCTAAATCATCCGTTTAAACTTTATAAATACTAAACGTATACTTAAACAACTTTAATTTTCATAAAATTTGGACATGAGTCTTAGTTAATCATATAAAAATCACTTTCCAATTTCCAGAATTTTTCAATACTCAGAAGTATTTTACCCAAATTTCCATGTATTAAACTTGTGTGAATTTTAATAAATAATCTATAAAGAGTTAGATAACTAAATTTTCCAGATCCTTATTTTAAAAGATATTCTACAGTATAAAAACAAATTTGGGTGCTATATCAACCATTTTTAAAAATCACCAAAAACATGTTTTTCTTGATCATTTAAGCTAAACTACAAGTTTGATAAAAGATTATACCTTACAAAATCAATAAATTATGATGAAATTTGATGCTAAGCTACTGAGTTTTCCTTGATTTATAACCTACAATCACAATGTGGTTCAATTCTAAGATCAAAAACTCAAAAATCAACAAAATGCTCTTTTAATTCAAGAAGATGCAAGTATGAACATCCAAGTGTTCATACACTTTGATCATCAAATCTTGCAAGCTTTTCACTAGATAACTCATTGTGGATGATTACAACTAGTTTTTATCCACAAATCTTTGTTAAAACCATAAGATTCAAGCTAAAAACTCTTAAAACAACAAAACTTGAAAATTAAAGTGAGTGTTTGTAGTGTGTGTGTTCTTGGTGTTCTTGAGAACACATGCAAGAATCAAAACAGAAATTTTAAAGATAAAATCATGTTAAAACACATGTTTATACCTTCAAATCACTAGAACAAAGCTCATCAACAACAATGATCCAAGGATTCAAGTTTGCAATGGATGATTTGAGCTTGTTCTTGAGCTTAGAATTCAAATTGGAAGAGTTTGGGAGTGGTGGTGGGTGCTCATGGCTGGAACAAGAAGGGAGAAGGGAAAAAATGGGTGGGGGTTGGGTATTTATAGTGGAAAAGCAAGTCTTGCTTTAAAAGACCATTTTTATAAAAAAAAATGCCCACTTTTTTTTTTATAAAAATACACTCCTAAACACTTTAATAAATATTTTTATCTAAACATAAAATTCTAGTATCCAAAATAATGAATTTTAGAAAATTTTAAAACATAAAAACTCAAAATTTTTCAAAAAGTTATACCGGGTAAATACCAGGTTTTTAACGGAAGAACTACCTGTGATCGTTAGTTTAATCAAGAATCACAAAAGTTAACACATATAATGTTATAAAATATCATTCTTAACTAAAATATAAATATAAAAATTCATTTCGAGAATTTAATTTTTACCGTTTACTTAACGCGTTCACAGTATACGCAGTGTATGCACTTAACCGGGCTTTCTAGTTCGGACCTTAGTGTTTGTCTAAGGTAGTATTCCTAGAAACACTAAAAATATATAAAATCATAATATTTAAAAATATAACGTATAAAAATTCGAGAAACGGTAAGGACCTGAAAAACCGTGATTGTCACATCAATCTAGCTTCCAATCTGTTCACTTAACTAAAACTCACCTACACAAGATTTATATTAAAAAGTTTCAATTATAATGGAAAATTACTAAAAAAAAGTCAAAATATAGTCTTACCACTTCAAGAAGATGAGTAACGGTGGTGGAGAAGGTGGAACACGGTGGCTTTTCAAGCAAAATGGTCTGATTTGAGAGTGAAAGCTGAGAGAAAGAGTAGAGAGAAAAAAAGGGGTGAAATGAGGCAGAAAAGGGTTTTTGCGTAATTAAGGCCAGTTAAGACCGGTCTCGACGACATGTCGTCGAGATTGGGTCTTTTTTTTTAGATATTTTAATTAATTTAATTATTAAATAAAAATGGTTTTTTTATTAGACATCTATCTCGACGACATGTCGTCGAGATTAATTATTTTCCTTAAATAAAAAACATTTAATATTCTGTCTGGCAAAAAAAAAGAAAAAAATTAGGCAATTGCGATGCATGTCGTCGAGACTGCTCTTGGATGAGCGCCAAAACTTTTCACCATATCCCGCTTTGACCTTCACCGACTACATGTCGTCGAGAAAAGGTGAAAAAAATCAAAAAGTTGAATGGGACCATCGCCGACAACATGTCCTCGTATTTAGGTCAAAAAGTTGAATACCTACATACATACATTCATTCATCTATATACATTCAAATAATACATTTCACAAAAAGTAAATAACAACAATATATTTATCTACATTCATACAAATACTCAAATAAAAAATACATACAAATATTCGGGTCAAAACAGGTGAAACAGTTCGTGTTCGAATTACTAACATATATACATGCATACATTCATCTATATTCATACAAACCAAACATCACAAAAAAATAAATAACAACATACAATTCATACAAATAATACATACAACACCACCAATAAAACATCTATACAAACCTACAATTCATCAATTTCACAAATAATGCATACATCTATACAAACCTACAATTTCACAAATAATACATACATCTATACAAATTAACCATTAATTTCACAAATAATACATACATTTATATATTTATCAATATTATCCAAATAAATAACAATTAGAACAACTATACAAAACTAAATTTCACAAATATATATACCTATTAGCAAAGTATTACACAAATATATTTATACATCTATACAAAACTACATACCCAAATACACTAATTTTCACACAAATATATACATATTACCTCCGAATTCGTTCTTGAAACGATGAGACATCGTCGAAAAAGCCTCAATCTAGCTTCTAATCTGTTCAATTAACTAAAAACCTCACCTACACAAGATTTATATTAAAAATTTTCAATTATAATGGAAAATTACTAAAAAAAGGTCAAAATAGAGTCTTAGCAATTCAAGGAGATGAGTAACGGTGGTGGAGGAGGTGGAACACCGTGGCTTTTCAAGTAAAATGGTCGGATTTGAGAGTGAAAGCTGAGAGAAAGAGTAGAGAGAAAAAAAAAGGTGAAATGAGGCAGAAAAGGGTTTCTGCGTAGTTAAGGCCGGTTAAGACTAGTCTCGACGACATGTCGTCGAGATTGGGTCTTTTTTTTAAATTATTTTAAATAATTTAATTATTAAATAAAAATGGTTTTTTTATTACACACCTATCTCGACGACATGTCGTCGAGATTAGGTATTTTCCTTAAATAAAAAACATTTAATATTCTGTCTGATAAAAAAACAAAGAAAAAAATAGGCAATTGCGACGCATGTCGTCGAGACTGCTCTAGGATGAGCGCCAAAACTTTTTACCATTTCCCGCTTTGACCTTCACCGATGACATGTCGTCGAAAAAAGGTGAAAAAAGTCAAAAAGTTGAAAGGGACCATCGGCGACGACATGTCGTCGTATTTGGGTCAAAAAGTTGAATACATACGTACATACATTCATTCATCTATATTCATTCAAATAATACATTTAACAAAAAATAAATAACAACAATATATTCATTTACATTCATATAAATACTCAAATAAAAAATACATACAAATATTCGGGTCAAAACAAGTGAAACAGTTCGTGTTCGAATTACTAACATATATACATGCATACATTCATTTATATTCATACAAACCATACATCTTAAAAAAATATATAACATACAATTCATAAAAATAATACATACAACACCACCAATAATACATCTATACAAACCTACAATTCACCAATTTCACAAATAATGCATACATCTATACAAACCTATAATTTCACAAATAATACATACATCTATACAAATTAACCATCAATTTCACAAATAATATATACATTTATATATTCATCTATATTATCTAAATAAATAACAATTAGAACAACTATACAAAACTAAATTTCACAAATATATATACCTATTAGCAAAGTATTACACAAATATATTTATACATCTATACAAAACTACATACCCAAATACACTAATATTCACACAAATATATACATATTACCTCCGAATTCGTTCTTGAAACGATGAGACGTCGTCGGAAAAGCCTCAATCTAGCTTCCAATCTGTTCACTTAACTAACAACCTCACCTACAAAAGATTTATATTAAAAATTTTCAATTATAATGGAAAATTACTAAAAAAGGTCAAAATAGAGTCTTACCACTTCAAGGAGATGAGTAACGGTGGTGGAGTAGGTGGAACACGGTGGCTTTTCAAGTAAAATGGTCAGATTTGAGAGTGAAAGCTGAGAGAAAGAGTAGAGAGAAAAAAGGGGTGAAATGAGGCAGAAAAGGGTTTCTGCGTAGTTAAGGCCAGTTAAGACCAGTCTCGACGACATGTCGTCGAGATTAGGTATTTTTCTTAATAAAAAACATTTAATATTCTGTCTGGAAAAAAAAAAGAAAAAAAATAGGTGAGAAATAGGTGAGACTGCTCTTGGATGAGCGCCAAAACTTTTCACCATTTCTCGCTTTGACCTTCACCGATGACATGTTGTTGAGAAAAGGTGAAAAAAGTCAAAAATTTGAATGGAACCATCGCCGACGACATTTCGTCGTATTTGGGTGCCTTATCTCGACGACATATGTTGTCGAGATTGTGACAATCCGGACTTTTCAGTTAGTTCCGTTAGAAATTTCGTTAAGTTTTCTGTTAAAACCTAACCCAGTTAACTCAATATAAAACCCCAAGGACTAGTTCTATCAATAATTGAATTAAAACCACAGGAACTAGTTATGTAAATACCTAAAACCAGTTCCATTGACTTCTCAAAGTCAAAATCGATTGAATTTAGTTTCTGTTGACTTCTAAAAGTCAACATGCAGCCTTTGACCCAATTCAAAATTACAATCAAAGATTCATTCGAATTGTAACCGTTTTGCACGATTATGATCATCAACGTCCATCATTAAGTCATTAAACCCGACATTTATTCGAATTGAAACTCAATTATGGGTAATCAAGTTGTAACCGTCGACTGTACCGGCAAGAATGATCAAATTCGATCATGTCGTATGATAACATCACAATTGAACCATCTGCGTATCATATTCAAACTCCACAGAACCTGATTAACCCTTCAAGTCGATCGGAATAACAACAGGAGTCACCGTATAACAAGTCATTCACAGCCGGAACCTGTTCTAGTCGATCTCCATCAATCCGGCGTCTATACTAGTAAATAACCCCACCCTTAGCTTCGTTTTAACATTCATATCGAAAGCCCCATACCAATTTGGGCTTATTACATCAATTCGGTTGAAATTAAGATTCTAGGGTTCATGCACATGTAGTTTGATCGAACCCTACCTTACGGTCTGTTTTGATCTAATTAATTCACACCATATGATTCGCAATCCTCTGTACATTGAAAACCCTATGCTAATTCATTTTCATAATATCGAATTGATCTCGATCCGGAAACTAGGGTTTGTTCATATTCTAATTTGGGGTTTTTGATCCCAGACACAACCTGAACCAAATTAAACTATATCAGCGGATTCGCAATGTTCAAACATGTAATAGCCCCATGAATTCAACCTTTTTCATTATCAGAATAGATTAATTTGATTTTGAGTTATAATCTAGGGTTTCGGCGATCTAAAACTTGAATTAGTAGCTTCAAACATATTGTTTTTGCAATTAAACGCGACCTTTGATTCACAAACCGCCGATAAACAAAACCTATATTCATCAGATTCAAACCATGGTCGATTTCGTTGCTATTTTGGTTGGTTTGGTCTCGGGTTCGAAAGGGAAGGGATGAACACACCGACTGTGTGTTAAAAGAATTTAAATCGGGTATTGTTTGCGAAGTACCGGGTAGTAGAACCGGTTAAAGTGTTGTGCGTATAGGGGAGGGACCCGGGTTCGAATCCCTCCCCACTGTTTTATTTTTAAACCATATTCTCCACTATTATTTTAATATAAAATCAAACTCTATATCATTATATTAATATATAAAAATGTTTTGAGCCCGAAAACAACCCGTGGACTCGGGTTAGAATTATTAACATATTTTTATTATTCCCACTTTTATAAATAAAATATTGTTGTTATTATCAACAAAAGAAATAATATGTTTATATTATTTTTAAACCGTAAATTCGTATAAAATAATATGGTTATATTATTTTTAAACCGTGACCCGTATTATTAAATAATATATATTTATATTATTTCGAATCATTTTATAACACCGTATATCAATTGAGACTAAATAATAATATAATTGGTTGTATTATTTACTCGTATATATATTATTATTTTCTCAATTTTTGCGAATGACAAAACACCGGGTTATATTTATTATTAATTGTGTCATTCGTCGCGTAAAGTAATTCCTAACTCCGTGGACACTTTCGTCCACTCTTGAATATTAGAACGTTTCGTTAAGACGTTTCTCATTCCGTGTCGCGGTCACAATTCCTATTTTTATCCCTAATTTATGTGTTTATAATTTTAGGGCATTCGTAAGTCGTTTGAGACTTACACACGTGGTTCCAACTTACCCTTTGTGTGATACTACCTACAACGCAATGCAGGTGAGTTTTCACGGCCCCTTTTTACTGTTTTAACTTGGGGGAGAAAACATGATTAAACGATTTTGGGATTTTGTAATTCGTATGATATCAATGTTAAAGCTAAGCGTAACACGCTATCACAGAAAGTCCTCAACTTATATCGGACCGTTAATATGGATCTTAGCGAGGTAATATTTAGTAGTACTACTGGGTTTGACAAATCCTACCCGCGTTAGTCGCGCTAACTCGATTAGAGATCGAACGGGTGAAATGTTAGCCTACTCACACCGCCAGTGTTGATAGACCTGGCAGGAGGCAAATAAACAAACAGTCAGCTTCAGTTGCGAGCGCTTGAGCAGAACATGAACATAGGTTAGCTACCTATAGATACATACTGAATGAACATAAATCTGGTAAACGCTTATTTACATATATTGAAACCTGTGAGCTCACCAACCTCGTGTTGACATATTTTCTTACATGTTTTCTCAGGTCGCTAAGATAAGACACAGGTGCACATTAGGGCATGCATGGGATTCAACTACCTTAATTATGACTTATTTATATTTGTTTGGATTATTTTATTGTACTTGGTTTAGTTGGACGTTTTGGACTTTTGGACTTTGGTTTTAGGCGCGTGTGTTTTGCACATTTACTTTCTTTACGCTTCCGCATTGAAACTCTGATTATTATGATATTTTCATTTTGAGTCCCATGTAGAGTCGTTCAAAGTAACTAATGTCTGAGATCCTGGTTCGTCACTTCCCAAACGGTAAAACTCTGTTAGTTGAAATTGGGGGTGTGACAGATTGGTATCAGAGCCAGGTTATAGAGAACTAGGATTGCATACTAGAATATAGCCTCACACATTAGTTACATGTCATTTGGATGTTTGGCACTTATACATATTGTTACAGGAACATGTCGTCAACTCCAACTCCATCACCTAAGGCACCGGGACATAAGGCACCTATCCTATCATCCCTGGAGCCCAAAAGGCGCCGGACTAGTTCGAGTGACCATTCAGTTGACCAAGGTGAACCGAGTAGCGCGCGAGAAATGGATTATACTCTCAATTGGAACGTATACCCGCAAATGATCCAAAGGTGGATCGAAATGGGAGATGTTCCATCACCCTACTTTGGTTCTGCATCCTCATCATCCACACTACCTAGCTTGCCATGCACTATGGAACAAGCTTTCGCAGCTTTCGTATCTTACATGTCGAAGGAATTGAGCATTGTGCAAGATGATACCGAGGAGATACCTAACCTTCTGAAGAATGGGCCTCAAATAGAGGAGAATAAAGTAGGAATAGAACTCTTGACTACCGAACTAGCTGCAACGGACCATGTCCATAACCTTTTAGTGGATTGTGTGGAGTTCTGGAGAGATTGGCTGCTATGGAAGCTCAGCTACATGTAGCAAACCACACTGCCGAAGGTCTTCAAGAGAGGGTGACTCACTTGGAAGCCCAACTACAAGCAGCCCTGTTTCCTGAGGAGATTCCACTTTCTGATGGCGAGGAGGAGCCCTTTGAGGAGGAGCCCTTTGAGGAAGAGCCATTCGAGGAGGAGCCCTTCGAGGAGGAGCCACCTGAGGAGGAACCAGTGGAGATGGACGATGCACAATCGTATGTTTCTTCCGATGACGAAGATGTTTGATGATCTTCCTATTCTATCTTCCTTTTCATGCCTGTTTTTGCTTATGTTATTTCTCTTTTCAAACCTAGATGGGTAAGGTTGTTCCCATTCAATAAAAGCATGATAAGTTTAATGTATGAGTTATTTATTTTGTAGCCTTACAATTTATTTAATTTTCCAAATATTAGATGTTGTATCTTCTTACTCATACCTGAATAATGTTTAATATGCAATATATTTCTCATTATTTTTCATTGTGATCGCGAAGAATCATGTCAGGGAGAGGACGCGGAGGTCGTGCCGGTGGTCGAGGTACCATTAACATGACGGCAGCGGAGCTAGCGGCACTAATAAACAATAGTGTGGCGGAGGCTCTGGCAGCACAAAATGCTGCAGGTAACATTTTGACTATTAACTGATAATGTCAATTCATCTTCTAAAAACATCTTCCTAAGCCCTATAATTCCAATCCTATATTGTTTCTAACTCCAGGTCCACAAAACCCACAACCAGCCTGTACCTTCAAGGCATTCATGGATTGTAAGCCCCACACCTTTAGTGGAGCTAAAGGAGCCGTTGGACTACTTCGTTGGTTTGAGAAGGTAGAATCAGTGATTTCCATATGCAACTGCCCCGTGGCTAATCAGGTAAAGTTCGTCGCCGGAACTTTGGAGGGCCCGGCTTTCACATGGTGGAAGGCCTAGGTCCAAATGTTGGGTCTGGCCATGGCAAATGGACTCCCGTGGGAGGAATTTAAATCAATGATGAAGGAGGAATACTGTCCTCGCGATGAAATCCATAAGTTAGAGGGAGAGTTTTGGAACCTAAAGATGGAGGGTTCTGAAATTGAACTCTACACCACACGTTCACATGAACTTGCTACTATGTCCCCGCATATGGTGACCCCTGATTACAAGAGAATTGAGCTTTACATTGGAGGTCTAGTGCCTCAAATACAAAGCATGGTTGCTTCATCCAATCCTGCCACTATCCGACAAACTATCCGACTTGCCCATAAGTTAACCGATCAGGCGGTGACTCAAGGGACTCTACCTCCGAGAGGTTTGGTCTCTAAACCCACCGACAATCACAAACGCAAGTTTGATCACCATTCTAACACCCACATCCACTCCAACTCTCATTCCAAAGGACCCCAGACCAACCAACCCCAGTTTAATCAACCGCAGCAGCAGCAGCAACAACGTAGGTTTGAGCCTACTAAGAACTTCAACCAGTCGACCTCTTCAGGTCAAACCAGGGTGGTTACGCGGGAAAGTCTCCGAAGTGTAACAAGTGCAACTTCCATCACTTCGGGTTTTGCAACCGTTGCCAGAGGTGTGGCAAAATAGGTCATGCTGCCAAGGATTATAGGGGTGAGTTACAAGCTAAACAACCTGGATCTACAAGGGGTTGTTTTGAGTGTGGAAAGGAAGGACATATTCGGAAGAATTGTCCTCAATTGAAAAAAGGGGGTAATGGAAACCACAACCCCAACCAGAATAACAACAATGGGGGTAACAACGGCAATGGTGGAGGAAATGGTGCGAAGGGACGAGCCTTCGTGCTAGGATTCGGAGAAGCTCGTTACGATCATAATGTGGTCACCGGTAAGTTTCTCTTAAATACTTACTTTACTTCTGTCCTTTTTGACATCGGTACTGATAGAAGTTTTATATCTAAGAAACTTAGTGATATGATAAAAGGAACTCAAACTCTATTAGAAGCTAAGTATATAATAGAGATAGCTGATGGACAAATAATTGAAGCAACTCAAATTCTTAAGGAATGTAAGCTTGAGCTAGCTAAACATATATTTGATATCGACCTTATGCCGGTCACACTTGGTAGTTTTGATGTAATTGTCGGCATGGATTGGCTATCTAAAAACCAAGCTGAAATTATCTGTCATGAGAAGATTGTTCGTATTCCTTTCCTGAGTGGAGAAACCCTTTCCGTTCAGGGCGAAAGAGTTGGTGCAGTCATGGGCATCATATCTTTTATGAAAGCACAAAAATGCCTTCGAAAGGGGCATATGGCTATTTTGGCTCTCGTTGCTGAGCAGCCATCAGAAGAGAAGAAGATTGATGATATTCCCATCGTTCGTGAATTTTTGGAAGTGTTTCCCGAGGATCTACCTGGCCTGCCACCGCACCGTCAAGTTGAATTCCAAATCGATCTAGCACCCGGAGCAGCACCGATTGCTCGAGCACCTTATAGGTTAGTACCCAGTGAATTACAAGAGTTGTCCACTCAATTGCAAGATTTGTTGGATAAAGGTTTCATCCGACCTAGTTCATCACCGTGGGGAGCTCCGGTACTATTTGTCAAGAAGAAGGACGGGACTTTCCGTATGTGTATTGACTACCGGGAGCTGAATAAAGTCACAATCAAGAATCGCTACCCTTTGCCTCGCATAGATGACCTCTTTGATCAACTCCAAGGATCAAGTTTCTATTCCAAAATAGATCTTAGGTCCGGCTACCATCAGTTAAGAGTCCGAGAAGAGGATATCTCTAAGACTGCATTCAGAACAAGGTACGGCCATTACGAGTTTATGGTCATGCCTTTTGGATTAACCAACGCACCTGCGGTATTCATGGACCTCATGAACCGTGTGTGTAAGCCTTACCTTGACCAATTCATTATCGTTTTCATCGACGACAACCTCATTTATTCCAAGAACAAGGAAGAACATGAGGAACATCTATGCCTAATTTTGGAATTACTTAAGCGAGAACAACTGTATGCTAAGTTTTCCAAGTGTGAATTCTGGATCAGGGAAGTTCAGTTTCTAGGGCATGTGGTTAACGAGAGAGGAATACATGTCGACCCATCAAAGATAGAAGCCATCAAGAATTGGGCAACACCGACGACTCCGACTGAGGTGCGATAATTTCTGGGATTGGCTGGATATTACCGTCGATTCATCGAAGGAGTTTCAAAGATTGCACAACCTCTCACTGCCTTAACTCAAAAGGGTAAAGCCTATAACTGGGGCGATAACCAAGATTTAGCATTCCAACATCTTAAACAGAAACTTTGCAGTGCACCTGTTCTAGCTCTTCCGGAAGGAACCGATGATTTTGTGGTGTATTGTGATGCATCTATTCCGGGTCTGGGTTGTGTCTTAATGCAACGCGAAAAGGTGATCGCATACGCTTCACGTCAACTAAAGGTCCATGAGAGAAACTACACCACTCATGACTTAGAGTTGGGAGCCGTAGTCTTCGCACTTAAGATATGGAGACATTACTTGTACGGTACCAAATGCACCATCTATACCGATCACAAGAGTCTTCAGCATATCTTCGAGCAGAAAGAGTTGAACATGCGACAGCGTCGTTGGGTCGAATTCTTAAATGATTATGACTGTGCGATCCGGTCTCATCTGGGTAAAGCTAACATTGTAGCTGATTCCCTAAGTCGAAAAGAAACAAAACTCAAACGAGTTCGAGCATTACAGCTTACTATTCACCCTGGATTACCTGACAAAATCCGTAGTGCTCAACTTGAAGCCCTAAAAGAGGAAAACCTACCGCTGGAAAGTACACGCGGTATGGAAGTACAACTCGAAGTCAAATCTGATGGTATTCGCTACTTCGCCGAGCGAATATGGATCCCAGTATTTGGAAATTTAAGAGAACTAGTCATGGATGAGGCTCATAAATCTCGTTACTCTATACATCCAGGTTCCGACAAGATGTACCATGATCTAAAGGTGTTATATTGGTGGCCGAAGATGAAGGCCGATATAGCTATCTTTATGAGCAAATGTCTGACTTGCGCGAAGGTCAAAGTTGAATATCAAAAGCCATCCGGTCTTCTCCAACAACCAGAAATTCCCATGTGGAAATGGGAACAAATCTCCATGGACTTTATCACAAAATTGCCACGAACTCCTACCGGATGTGATACCATTTGTGTAATTGTTGATCGATTAACAAAGTCCGCTCACTTCTTAGCAATCAAGGAAACCGAAAAAATGGATAAGATTACTCGTACTTACTTGAAAGAAATAGTCTCTCGGCACGGGGTGCTAATCTCTATCATTTCGGATCAAAAGAGCTATGCCGATAAACGTCGTAAACCGTTAGAATTTCAAGTAGGGGATATGGTCTTATTAAAAATCTCACCTTGGAAGGGTGTCATTCGTTTCGGAAAACGAGGTAAACTGAATCCTCGTTATGTTGGACAATTCAAGATAATGAAGAGAATCGGTCCAGTAGCGTACCAACTGGACCTACCTAAAGGACTTAGTGGTGTACACAACGTCTTTCACGTCTCAAATTTGAAGAAATGTCTAGTAGACGAATCACTCGCAGTTCCTCTTGAGGAACTACACATTGATGAACAGTTATGTTTCATCGAAGAACCCGTGGAAATTATGGATAGGGAAGTCAAAACGTTAAAGCACAGTAAAATCCCTATTGTCAGAGTTCGTTGGAACTCGAAACGCGGACCGGAATTCACGTGGGAGCGCGAGGATCAGATGATGCGCAAATATCCTAATCTGTTCAAGCAATCCGCGTCAAATTCTTAAGGTACTTTTTTAATTTTCGGGATGAAAATTCTTTCAACTAGGGGATGATGTGATATCGCGGGAAATTTTTTTTTTTATATTATTTTAATTTTCAGGACGAAAATTCTTTCAACTAGGGATGATGTGACAATCTGGACTTTTCAGTTAGTTCCGTTAGAAATTCCGTTAAGTTTTCTGTTAAAACCTAACCCAGTTAACTCAATATAAAACTCTAAGGACTAGTTCTGTCAATAATTGAATTAAAACCATAGGGACTAGTTATGTAAATACCTAAAACCAGTTCCATTGACTTCTTAAAGTCAAAATCGATTGAATTTAGTTTCTGTTGACTTCTAAAAGTCAACTCGCAGCCTTTGATCCCAATTCAAAATTTACAAACAAAGATTCGTTCGAATTGTAACCATTTTGCACAATTATGATCATCAACGTCCATCATTAAGTCATTAAACACGACATTTATTCTAATTGAAACTCAATTATGGGTAATCAAGTTGTAACCATCGACTGTACCGGCAAGAATGATCAAATTCGATCATGTCGTATGATAACATCACAATTGAACCATCTGCGTATCATACTCAAACTCCACAGAACCTGATTAACCCTTCAAGTCGATCGGAATAACAACAGGAGTCACCGTATAACAAGTCATTCACAGCCGGAACCTGTTCTAGTCGATCTCCATCAATCCGGCGTCTATACTAGTAAATAACCCCACCCTTAGCTTCGTTTTAACATTCATATCGAAAGCCCCATACCAATTTGGGCTTATTACATTAATTCGGTTGAAATTAAGATTCTAGGGTTCATGCATATGCAGTTTGATCGAACCCTACCTTACGGTCTGTTTTAATCTAATTAATTCACACCATCTGATTCGCAATCCTCTGTACATTGAAAACCCTATGCTAATTCATTTTCATAATATCGAATTGATCTCGATCCGGAAACTAGGGTTTGTTCATATTCTAATTTGGGGTTTTTGATCCCAGACACAACCTGAACCAAATTAAACTATATCAGTGGATTCGCAATGTTCAAACATGTAATAGCCCCATGAATTCAACCTTTTTCATTATCAGAATAGATCAATTTGATTTTGAGTTATAATCTAGGGTTTCGGCGATCTAAAACTTGAATTAGTAGCTTCAAACATATTGTTTTTACAATTAAACGCGACCTTTGATTCACAAACCCCCGATAAACAAAACCCATATTCATCAGATTCAAACCATGGTCGATTTCGTTGCTATTTTGGTTGGTTAGGTCTCGGGTTCGAAAGGGAAGGGATGAACACACCGACTGTGTGTTAAAAGAATTTAAATCGGGTATTGTTTGCGAAGCACCGGGTAGTGGAACAGGTTAAAGTGTTGTGCGTATAGGGGAGGGACCCGGGTTCGAATCCCTCCCCACTGTTTTATTTTTAAACCATATTCTCCACTATTATTTTAATATAAAATCAAACTCCATATCATTATATTAATATATAAAAATGTTTTGAGCCCGGAAACAACCCGTGGACTCGGGTTTAAATTATTAACATATTTTTATTATTCCCACTTTTATAAATAAAATATTGTTGTTATTATCAACAAAAGAAATAATATGGTTATATTATTTTTAAACCGTAAATTCGTATAAAATAATATGGTTATATTATTTTCAAACCGTGACCCGTATTATTAAATAATATATATTTATATTATTTCGAATCATTTTATAACATCGTATATCAATTGAGACTAAATAATAATATAATTGGTTGTATTATTTACTCGTATATATATTATTATTTTCTCAATTTTTGCGAATGACAAAACACCCGGTTATATTTATTATTAATTGTGTCATTCGTCGCGTAAAGTAATTCCTAACTCCGTGAACACTTTCGTCCATTCTTGAATATTAGAACATTTCGTTAAGACGTTTCTCATTCCGTGTCGCTGTCACAATTCCCATTTTTATCTCTAATTTATGTGTTTATAATCTTAGGGCATTCGTAAGTCGTTTGAGACTTACACACGTGGTTCCAACTTACCCTTGTGTGATACTACCTATAACGCAACGCATGTGAGTTTTCACGGCCCCTTTTTACTGTTTTAACTTGGGGGAGAAAACATGATTAAACGATTTTGGGATTTTGTAATTCGTATGATATCAATGTTAAAGCTAAGCGTAACACGCTATCACATAAAGTCCTCAACTTATATCAGACCGTTAATATGGATCTTAGTGTAACATCCCAAAAATAAAACGACAGTTATAATAATGGAATAAACGAACGAGGCATGGCGGGTCGGGACGGATGGGTCAGCGGGCTATAAATAGCCTATGCCACTCCTTTTCTCTCATTTGCAACTTTTAGAGAGAGAAACCGTAGAGAGAGAAAGTTGGCGGATCAACCCGAGACTTCAGCAAAGTGTTATTCCATAACTCGTGAGAAGAACCTCCGGATCAGAAACTCGATTCAGGTAACGATCCGACCTAAATCTAAGTTTTAGTTCGTTTTTTGGGTTTTTCGGGTTTTGGGTGAAAAGGTAAGGTTTGAACGGATGAAACTGAAAGATAATCATGGATTTGAGTTCCTTAATGGAAAACGAACATTTTGAATGCAACAGGTTCGGGATCTTGACATGATCAGACCCGAATGCGAAAGTTAGGGTTTTTCGCGAAGAACAGGTTGTGCGCACTTGCTAAGTGCGCACGGAGCAGGTCCTGTGCACTTGCTAAGTGCGCAGGAGGAGGGACCTGCGCACTTGCTAAGTGCGCAGGAAGAGGGGTCTGCGCACTTGCTAAGTGCGCAGGCAGCAGAGTCTGCGCACTTGCTAAGTGCGCAGGCAGCAGGTTCTGCACACTTGCTAAGTGCGCAGGCATCAGGCTGGTTAAGTAAAGTTAGTATGTTTAGAAGGGTTAAACCGTTAGAGTCGGTATTGGTCTGATGTGTATTTAACTAATCAATTCAGATCGGAAGTGAAGCTGTTGGACTTTTGTTTAGGACAACCGAGACTAGCTTATAAGGTGAGTTCTAGAAGCCCTCTTTTAAATGTTTTAATAATGTTTTTGGGCTGGTGTGCATACGTGTAAGTCCCCAAAACCGGGTAACCTCACTTGTTGGATTTACTCATAAACATAGTCATTAATTACTGAACTTTTAATTAAAAACATTCAAACACAGCGGAAACATTCAACATTTAAGTATATTACAGCGGAAGTCTTAACATTCAAAACATTAACCATTGCCTAATCAAAACATAAGGTGGGATGTCAGTCACACGCCGGGCAGCCTTCACGCCTTCGCACGACCCTTGCCTTTGTTACCTGAAATGTATACTAAAAGTCAGCTAACGCTGGTGAGTTCTAGTTTAATGCGATTAGATATAAACATTCTTATCTTTACTTTATAAGTATGAATTATTATAAGGTCATTCATATAAATACGTATTCATAACTTTTGCTTTTCTTTCATCTTTCTTTTCTTTATTTTTGTGATTACATATATATATATGCATTCACCCTTTTCTTTTCTTTACATTCCTTCTTCAACATTCTTATGTGATTACATGGATATGCATTCACCTTTACTTTCTTTACCATTTATTGGTCATACACATATGGGTGATCAACCCGTCATTTACTGCGTATATCACAAAGATATACACCCTTGAGCTACCGTCGTAGCCCTTTTACTCGTCCGGTCCTAGAAACCGTCCGCCTTAACTTTTGGTCCGGCCACCCTTCGGTCGTCCGAAATAACTTTAGGTCCGGCCACCCTTCGGCCGTCCGACATAATCGCCCGTCTGCCATAAGGCATCCGTTTCCCACTTGAACTAATTATACAGCCGAATTATTGACATAGCGACTTACTCCACCGTAGTGGCCTTTATTTAGTCTACCTTTCTAGACTTACTGTTTCTGGCTGCATAATAGTCAAGTGGTCGTCCGTCTACCGTAGTAGTCGTTAGCTTCGTTTTCGTCCATAACGTATACATACATTCATAACATGCAATATATATTTATAAAGCAAGATTTCATTCATTTACGTTATGCCATTCTTTCATTCATTCTTTGTAAACATACGTTTCGTTCTTTATTTAATATTCATACTTCCTTTTTCATATGTATCTACACATATACCTTAATATATCACGTATGATCACATTGACATTCATATCGTTTATTCATTTAGTGTATACACTTCAGCCCCAAAACATTTATAAATCATTTGCACATAACACAGAAGGGGGCACATAGAACTCACCTGATGAGTAGTTTCTGTAATACACTAAGCTGGCTACTGAGCTTCACTAATGTCACTCACGATCTGTATAATAAAGTCATACACATAAGATGGTGCTCCTAGATGACACTAGACATTACTATACTTGATCTTAGTAGTTTCGATGGGTTTACTTATATCGAAACTGGATAGTTTCGATAGATTGTCCCTGTCGAAACTTGTAGTTTCGATAGGTTGCCTCTGTCGAAACTTGTAGTTTCGATGGGTTTACTTATATCGAAACTGGATAGTTTCGATAGATTGTCCCTGTCGAAACTTGTAGTTTCGATAGGTTGCCTCTGTCGAAATTTGTAGTTTCGATGGGTAGTTTCGATAGATAGTTTCGATAGGTAGTTTCGATAGATAACCTATGTATTATCTTAGCTTCGGATCGGGGGCTCATATCGAAACTATGGTAGTTTCGATTGGGTCTGCATATATCGAAACTGGGTAGTTTCGATAGGTCTGCACACATCGAAACTAAGTAGTTTCGATGGGTCTGCACATCGCCTTCCCCAAAAATCCGAATGTTCTGCATGCGAATCTGATCATGTCGATATCTAAGTTTTCTTTGATCAAAACGTTCGTTTTTCATTCTAGATGCTATACCTAAGTTCACTTTCGAGTTTCATCCGAAAAATCGTTATCTTTGAGCCAAAACCCGAAACTACCCAAATCGAACAAAAACTCATAATGTGATCGAATCATTACCTGGATTGGATTTCTGATTAAGAGGATATGATCACGAGAACAGCAGCAACGTTCTCCTGAATTCCCGTGTTGATCCGTCACTTTCTCTCTATAGACCCGAGCTCTCCTTTCTCTCTCTAAAAGTTGCGTGAGTTGGGGAAATGAGCAGGGAAGAGGGCTGCCTTGCCTCTTATGCGCATGGGCTTCCCTCGGCCCATTGAAGCCGGGCCCAGGCCCGCTCCCTTTTTATTTAAATATTCCAACTAAATCACCGGTCTTGCTATATTTATTCGTTTTATTATTTTTGGGATGTTACAATACGTAACGATGTGACTATTTTATAAAACGATGTTTATGAATGTTGTATGTGACGTTTTATAAAATGATGTTTATGAACGAAGTTTTGAAAGGAAGGGTTATGAAAGAAGTGTTTATGAAATATTTTGCCAAAAGAAGTTTATGAAGTTTAAGAAGTGTTTATGAATGAATGAATGTTTTTAATAAAACGTACGAATGCTTTAACTGAAGTTTTGAAGTAAAAGAAGCGAAGGTTTACGAAAGTCACAAACGAACGAATCTGCCAATATTCCTTAGGGAATGAAGGTTAAGGGATGGGAAGTATGTTATGGGCCTTTACCTTTTAGGGGCCTCTGTGGCTGGCCAACTGTTGTACAACTGGGGTGATGACGGTCACCAAGGGGATTATCGTGATCCTTGAAGTTTGGTACGATTTACCTTACGGGGTAGTCGTGCTTGAAGTTTGGTACTCGCGCCTTACGGGGTGCAGTGCTTGAAGTTTGGTACGTGTCATCCTTGTGATGCCGTGCTTGAAGTAGTGTTGAATAACCTATGTATCAGGCCCTATGAGTTCTTCACCCGAAGGACAGTACGGTGATTGATGGGCCTAGTGGTGGTGATCTTTAGGTTATTCAGCCAGTATGTGACGTTTAGATTTGACGGTTACGAGAAGGCGCAGATTCGATATGTTCGTTGACTTATGTTTTAGAAGTGTTATGTTTTGTTATTGCATTATTTTACGTACACTTTTTATTAAATGAAGTATGAAGTTATATTTTTGGCAAATTATTTGAAGTTAAGGTTTTATGTTAAAACTAGAACTCACCAGCGTAGCTGACTTTTTAGTATGCACATTCAGGTTAAGGCAGGTTATGAGGATGGACGGTGATGATGGGCTAGCGAGAGGAGTTACCCGACTGACTATGAAGACTGGCATCCCGTTATGTTTAGTTATGATGTATTTATGTTTTAAACAATGTTTACGCTTCCGCATGTATGAACAATGATGATGTTATGTTTGAATGAAATTTTCCGCTGCGTTATTTGATATTCATGTTTAAGAACTGTTTGTGAATGAGTAAATCGAACAAGTGAGGCCTCCCGGGTTTGGGGCCTTACACTTAGCGAGGTAATATTTAGTAGTACTACTGGGTTTGACAAATCCTACCCGCGTTAGTCGCGCTAACTCGATTAGAGATCGAACGGGTGAAATGTTAGCTTACTCACACCGCCAGTGTTGATAGACCTGGCAGGAGGCAAATAAACAAACAGTCAGCTTCGGTTGCGAGCGCTTGAGCTGAACATGAACATAGGTTAGCTACCTATAGATACATACTGAATGAACATAAATCTGGTAAACGCTTATTTACATATATTGAAACCTGTGAGCTCACCAACCTCGTGTTGACATATTTTCTTACATGTTTTCTCAGGTCGCTAAGATAAGACACAGGTGCACATTAGGGCATGCATGGGATTCAACTACCTTAATTATGACTTATTTATATTTGTTTGGATTATTTTATTGTACTTGGTTTGGTTGGACGTTTTGGACTTTTGGACTTTGGTTTTGGGCGCGTGTGTTTTGCGCATTTACTTTCTTTACACTTCCGAATTGAAACTCTGATTATTATGATATTTTCATTTTGAGTCCCATGTAGAGTCGTTCAAAGTAACTAATGTCTGATATCCTGGTTCGTCACTTCCCAAAAGGTAAAACTCGGTTAGTTGAAATTGGGGGTGTGTTAGAGATTGCCTCGACGAAACTGCTTAGTTTTCTTGTAGTGTTTGGAGGGGGAGTAGGGACGTAGCCAAGGATAGCAAAGGCAACCAAACGGCTTGAGTGTGGTGTAATTAGGAGGTTTACCGTGTATAAATTCAAATGGAGATTTGGATTTGAGAATTGGAGTGGGAAGGCGGTTAATGAGAAATACCGCCGTTTGAAACGCGTGTGACCAAAAATGAAGTGGAAGAACGGCATGGTGAAGTAGGGCTAGGCCGGTTTCTACAACTTGCCGGTGACGTCTTTCAGCGATTCCATTTTGTTCGGGAGTGTGAAGGGGTGTGGTGAAATGTGAGATACCCATTGAATTAAGATATGGGATTAGTCCTTGATATTCTCCCCTATTGTCAGTGAACAAAGAAATCAAAGGGGTTTGAAAGTATTTTTCAACCAAAGACTTGAATTATGGAAAATGATGAGATACATCAAATATGTGTTTCATGGGATATAACCAAATGTATTTTGAATAAAAATCCACAAATATGACATAATAAGTAAAGCCATCAACAGATTTTTTAACATGACCCCAAACATCTGAATAAATGAGTTGTAACGGGTGTGTAGCAATAAAAGAGTTGGTACCAAGCGGCAACTTATGACTTTTATTAATAATGTTTAGTCGTAAACATTATAAATCACGAAATGCGGATTAATAATTCGGTGAATAAATATTTAGAGAAATATTTATCGGTTTATTCGGTGATCAATTATTTAGAAAAATAATTAAAATGCGAAAGGTTTTTAGACGTTTAAGAGTTAAACGTTAATTGGTAAGTATTTTACTAATTAATTGTAATTAGTAAAGTTAAGGGATTAAAAGTGATTAACAATTAATTGCTAAGCAATTAACAGTTAATACCCTGGTATGCAGTTTGTATTTATGGTATCTATAAATATAACTTTAACTGAAACCCTAAAGAGACTACTTGCCTCCACACTCAAAACCTGTGCAAGAAGAGGCCGCCACCCCTCCCATTGCGTCCGTCATCACCACCGGCCACCACCCTGTCCGTTGCCGGCCACCTCCTGTGCCGCCGCAAGCCGCCGATCACCTCCTGCACGAGCCGGGTTACCGCCGTTGCCATTTTCTGCATGAACCGTTTGACGGTTCTCGTTGTTGGCGGGTTTTCGTGATCAGTCACTAGCGAGACGCTTGTTGAACCAAAGTGTGAATCTTCCGGTTATCGCCTAAAGATATAATTGCTTACCCGCTATGGTTGGATTTAATTTTATTGTTTATACGCGTGTAATCAGATCATTGTCGGAACTTTATAAATCGTGTACCTATTGCATGTTGCTAATAATATCAACTAATACAAATGTCTAAATGTGTCAAAATGAGTATTTTTTTTGTATCGGTAGGGCCTTTACTTCATTAAAGCTAGGTGTGTAGTCAAGTTAAGTCAAATTAACACTATGTTAAGCTTGAGTTCCACTCGAGTATAAAACTAGAAGATCAAAACTAGAATGAGCACGATCTAGCCTTTATTTTTGAATTCGAGCTCGATTAATTAGCTGATACTTTTGAGTTTGACCTCGATTCAATTTGATTATCAATGTTAACATATCTACCAAATGTTAGTATTAATCTATTCGATACATTTGAGTTCAACTTGATTATATAGTATGTTAATCATGTAATTAAACAAATACATTTAGTATAGGTGGCAATCATGACTCATTTTCTTCAAAGAATGGATTGATTTTGGCAAAATTAAATTAAATAGAAGGTTTATTTGTGTCACCTCAAATTAGTAAATGAGTTAATTTAGGTCTTCTCAAATGAGTCAACGGGTTAAAATGAGCAACTATTATAAAATTTGTTAACTTAAAATCGGTCAAGATGGGTTAACACCACCCATGACCATTGTTTGTCTCCACAATCTACTCATTGTCACCGGCAGCACCGCCACCGCCGACACTCCATCGACCACGGTGATAGCCACTAAATAATGATGAACTAAATGAATCACTTTCTCCTTTTAGCCATTAACGATGGAACGGATAAAAAGAACGATTGTGATTTATGAAGTGGAAGGGAAATAAGAGATCAGATCTTAATGATCCATTGAAAGGTGGTCTATTCACTAGAAAGTGGATTCTTTGATTTCTAATTCTTTTTCATTGATTACTAAAGTGTTTTACATCATGAAATAAACTACTATTACAAACTAACCAAACTAACATCACTCCCGTCAAGGAACTCAAAACATCGCAGGCCTTATAGCTTTCCATGCATGCCTCCATTCATCACCATCCTCTGACCATCCAAACAACTATCCCCATACAACATATACCTAAAATGCCACTAAAAGATTCACCTGCAACAACTTTAAAGATAATAAAAATAATTGGATCAACATAAGTTGGTGAGTTCATGAATCTTTTCCACATGTTGTTATTCAATCACCAGCAATCCCATGTCCCACCCATTAGTACACAAACTAATTAGGCTTTTGTTATATATATATAACTAGTCAACCTTTCCCGTCACTGGTGCACACCACCAGTATAAAATGGACAAATTATTTCACATTACTCGTCCTCCCACACCAGTAATATAAGATAATCGTTCCACCCGTAGGTCCCAACCTTGCTCAGAACGTAATAAGTACTTAATACGGCTTATATATACTTGGAATAGGGCATTACATCAGGATTATTTCAGATAAAAACTGTGTAACAATACACATTTTAATTCAGAGGAACTCACCTAAATAGTATTTCAGCTTATCGTATTAATAATATCTAAGACAACACCTCGACGTATATTTGACTGCTAATATTTCTTAATTAAGATCTATAATAAACTTATTAATATATAACCAAAACTTAATGGTTTAGTAACCAATTTTTCGGAACCTTACCTTGGAACTATCTATGGCTATTTCACATTACTGGTCCTCCCAAGTTGTCATAGTTCGTAACGGACCGTTATCAAGGATGACTGTACGTCTTAGGGTTTCCACGCGTCACCTCGCAATCATGAATCAACAGACACGTGTCATTCTCTGGTTAACTCCTTGCTCCGTCCGTAATGGACCGTTACCTATTCGTGGCGGTCTGTCACAGGTCCTAACTGACCGTTTTTATCTGGTGACGGTCCGTCACCGATGATTTTCAATTTCAGTCCTTGTGGTTTGATTTGTTCGCATCTTAGGCCCTTGTGCTTGTTATTTCTATCAAGAAATTTTCGAGTTGTTACAAATCTCCCCTCCTTTAGGAAATTTTGTGACAATCCGAACTTTTCAGGTTAACTTCGTTAACCAAATCCAGTTAAATCCTAACTTAGTTAACCTAACTCAAACCCAAGGGACTAATTCTGCCATTATCAAAACCCAAACTACAAGGACTAATTGTGTAATTAGTCAAAACCCATTATGTTGACCTCTCAAAGTCAAAATTGAGAACATTTAGTTCTTGTTGACTTTTGAAAGTCAAACAAACTTGTTCTTAATTCAATCCAAACCCTAGGGACTAATTCTGTCAATTATTAAACTTAAAAACAGGAAATTACAAGGACTGGATGTGTAATTCGACCTTTCTTAATTCTGTTGGACTTTTGGAAAGTCAAACGGTGACTTTGATCCAATTCAAAACTCCACGATCGTTTTGCTTGAGTTTGTAACGGCAATACACGATCATTAAATGACAATCATTGAGGTCTTAAACAACACCATTAACTCGAATTAACACCAAATATGAGCAATAATGTCATAACCGTCGACACATTAAGCCTAACCATAAAATTTGACGAATTCGTGTATTATCCTCACAATCCAGCACCCTGCGCACCTCGAACGAGTTTCTCTGAAGCCTTGGCACTCACTAAATTGGCCGGAGAAGTGGCCGGAGTCACTTGGGACCAAAGCAGTTGAAGCCGAAACCGGTTCTAAGCGTACACTATCAATTCAACACCTATTCTAGTAATTGATCTCACCCTTAGCTTCGTTAGTGTCTATAGATTGAAAGCCCTATGGTTAATTGGGCGTACTTCATCGAATTGATCATGAACCATAATCTATGGTTCATATGAAACAGGTTTGATTGAGCTCTACCCTAGACATTGTTTAAATCAAATTAAATTACACCATTAGTTTCGCAATGTCTTATTTAGTAAAAGCCCTATGATTTCAACGAGTTTTATTATCGAATTCGATCTAACTAAGTATGTGTTCATATTCTAGGATTTCGGCCCTTCTTTCAGTAATTAAACGATCTTCATCTCATTGTTTTTGCAATTAAATGAATACACAGACTCGCCATCACTCGGTAAACAAAACCCCTATGATTTTATGATCGATCGTGGTCGAATTGGTTGGTTTTGGAGATGGTTTGGTTCGGATTCGCGTAAGGGGGAAGAACATACTGGAGTTCTATGTTAAAACCATTATGAATCTGATTCTTACGCGATTCCCTAGCGGGCTGACTTGGTTAGAGCTTTGAGCATGCACACAAGAGACCCGGGTTCGAAACCGGTCTCCTGTGTTAATTTTTTTAAGCATTTTCCTTGAAAATTTTTTATATATTTTCAAACCCTATATTATTATATTAAGGCGTTCTAGCCTCAGAGACCACCCGTAGGCTCGGGTTTGGTTTGTAACCCATTTTCATTAGAAATACCTACTTTTAAAATAATATATTTATATTATTTTCAAACAACGACTTCGAATAAAATAATATCCCCAAATAAAAATAATATATTTATTATTTTTGCCACATAAGTGGTTATTTTGTTATCCATTCGAACTTAAAATAATAAATTATATATTATTTTCTTAGGCCATTATTAATTGTACAAACGTACGAATATACTTATTAATAAATATTATTCATAACTGAGACATTCGACACGTAACGTATTTATCCTAATTATTATATTAAGAAATCCATATTCCCGTGGACACGTTCGTCTACTCGTTGATCCTTAAAATGTTTTAAGACGTTCAAATCTTCCGTGTCGTCGTCACAAATCCTATTGTATCCCTAATTGTTATGTTTATGATTCTAAGGCATACGTAAGCCGTTTCAGGCTAACACTTGAGGTTCCAAATCTCATACTTGTGTGATACTACCTACTACTCATTCCAGGTGAGTTTCACGACCCCTTTTACTATTTTAATTTGTGGGAGAAAACATGTCACAACTATTTTTGGTTATTGAAACTCATATGATATCACTATTGATACTTAGCGTATCACACTATCATTGAAAGTCCTCACACACACATCGGACCTTTAATATGGATTTAGCGAGAGAATGTTCGGTAGTACTACTGGGTTTGACAAACCCCACCCGCGTTAGTCGCGCTAACTCGATTGGAGGTCGAATCGGTGAAATGTTGGCCTAAACACTTTGCCAGGGTTGATAGACCTGGCGGGAGGCAAACAAACTCAATCAGTCAGCTTCGGTTGCGAGCGCTTTATTAAAACACGAACATAGGCTAGCTACCTATAGATATGCATATTGAATTCATATAATATGTTAAACGCTTCTATTACTTTATTGAAACCTGTGAACTCACCAACCTAGTGTTGACTCGTTTTCTTACATGTTTTTTCAGGACGCTAAGCAGGGCACGTTAGGGCATGCATGGTGTCATTTGACTATTATCATCACATGTAATTCTATCAAACACTATTTATGTTTATGTTATTACTTAAACTTGGGCACGTTGTTTTGCGCATGTACTTTTGTTTAAACGCTTCCGCACATTAACTCTGAACTTTATAATATTTCATTTTGGTCCCATATAGAGTCGTTTGAAGTAACTAATGTGTGAGATCCTGGTTTGTCACATACCAAACGGTAAAACCTCGTTAGTGGAATTTGGGGGTGTGACAGATTGGTATCAGAGCCATTGATTATAGAGAACTAGGACTGCATACTAGACTATAGCCACACACATTAGTTACTCAACTTAGTCATCTATCCAGGCACTTACTTGTTATGTTTCAGGATCATGTCTACCCCGCCTGCCTTACCACCAGCTATCCAGGAGCATGATGTTCCTACCATCCCATCACTAGAGCCAAAGAGACGTCGGCTCAAACCGATTGATGATACTATTGTGTATGGGGAGCCAATACACATACGGAAGGGAGGTGTTTGAAATGATTGGGATTGGTACCCTGGTCATATCAGGAGTTGGGTCAGATAGGAACGGGTCCCATCTCCTTACTTTGGAGCTTCATCATCTTCAGCACCACCTTTGCCACTATTGCCTTGCACCATGGAGCAAGCTTTTGCAGCATTCGTGGCCACTATGGATCGGGAGATCCGTAACATGAGAGGTGTTGCAGGAGAGATTTCAGTCCTGTTAGAGAGAGAGAAACATGCAAACGGGAGGATAGAATTGCTGACAGTAGAGTTGGCAGTCACAGACCATTACCATAATGAGTTGGTGGACACAGTTCATCAATTACAGGCTCAAGTGGATACATTGGAGACTACCAATGATGTAGCCATAGGTAGGATTGTGCAGTTGGAGGCACAGCTTGAGGATGCCTTAGGGGAAAATGAGGCACCGGACACTGAGTCTGAGGGGAACCGACCGGAGAGGGAGATGACGAATCAGTTATCTCTTCAGCCGGCAGTGGAGTTTGACGTCTTATTCTTATTTTTTCCTTTCTTGTTATTTCTTTTGTTTCAAAACCTAGATGGGTAAGGTTGTTCCCATTCAATAAAGATCTTAAGAATTTAATGTTTTGAGTTATTTATTTTGTAGCCGTTATAATTTTAATAAATCAAGAACTATAATCACAATCTCATATGTCGATGATTAAATTCCTTCTGTTTACTTATACATGAACGATGATAAAATACAACAAATTTTCTCATTGTTTGTATTTATGAATGTGAAGAACTATGGCTGGACGTGGACGCGGAGGTCGTCATGGTGGTCGTGGAAACATAAACTTGACAGCAACCGAACTCACTACTCTTATCAATGATAGTGTAGCTGAGGCACTTGCAGCACATATTGCTGTAGGTAAACTCGAATACCCGTCGACTCTAGCAAGTCGACTGCTTACACCCAAATCTTTTCTTAATCTTATATACTCAATTATACATTTGTTTTCAAACCAGGTCAATAGAACAACCAACCGACATGAACTTTTAAGACCTTCAGAGACTGTAAGCCCCACACTTTTAGTGGAGCTGAAGGAGTAGTTGGTTTGCTCCGTTGGTTTGAGAAGGCCGAATCAGTGTTTGCCATGTGTAACTGTCCCCAGACAAACCAAGTCAAGTTTGCATCAGGTACTCTCGAGGGCCCGACTCTCACCTGGTGGAATGTTCAAGTCCAGAAGTTGGGTCTGGACATGGCTAATGCCTTGCCATGAGAGGAATTTAAGACCATGATGAGGAAGGAGTACTGCCCTCGTGATGAGGTCCAGAAGTTGGAAGGAGAACTGTGGAATCTAAAAATGGAAGGTTTTGAAATTGAACTCTACACCACCCGCTCTCACGAGCTTGCTGTGATGTGTCCCCACATGGTGACCCCTGCTTACAAAAGGATTGACTTGTACATCAGCGGTCTGGCAGAGTATGGTCACCTCATCAAACCCCACTACCATACAACAAACCATCAGGTTTGCTCACAAATTGACTGACCAAGCGGTCACTCAAGGGACACTACCTCCCAGAGGTTCAATCTCCAAACCTACTGATAACAACAAACGTAAGTTTGACAGTAGCTCCAGCACAAAGGGATTCTAGCCCAATCAACCCCAGCAACAGCAACAGTGTAGGTTTGAGCGTACAAAAAGTTTCAACCAATCGACCTCTTCAGGTCAAAACCAAGGTGGATACACGGGGAAGCTCCCCAAGTGTAACAAATGCAATTATCACCACCTCGGTGCTTGTGACAAGAATCGTTGCTAGCGGTGTGGCAAGATGGGCCATGCTGCCAAGGACTGCAGGGGTGAGTTGCAAGCCAAACTGCCTTTCCAACATCCGGGACCTACCAAAGGTTGTTTCGAATGCGGTAAAGAGTGACATTTCCGGAAGGATTGTCCACAGTTGAAGAAGGGTGGCAATTGCAACAACAACCACCACCAGGGCAACAATGGTAATAACAACAATGGCAACAATGGCGGAAACGGTGCAAAGGGGCGAACCTTTGTGCTAGGATCCGGAGATGCCAGATACGACCACAATATGGTTACCTGTAAGTTCCTTCTGAACAACTATTTTGCTTCTGTCCTTTTTGATACTGTTTCTGATAGGAGTTTTATATCTAATAAACTTAGTAACTTGATAAAAGAAACTCCAACCCTTCTAGAAACTAGCTACACCATAGAAATAGCTGATGGATAGATAATAGAAGTAACTTACATTCTTAAGAGTTGTAAACTTGAACTGACTGGTCATAAACTCGACATTGACCTTATGCCAGTCACACTCGGCAGTTTCGACGTAATTGTCTGAATGGATTGGTTATCTAAGAACCAAGCCGAGATTGTCTGTTATGAGAAAATTGTTCTTCTTCCTCTCCCTAGTGGAGAAATCCTCTTTGTCCAAGGTGAAAAGAGTGGTGCTGTTATGGGTATCATATCTTTTATGATAGCACAAAAGTGTCTACGTAAGGGTCATACTGCCATTCTAGCTCTCGTAGCCGAGCAACCATCTGAGGAGAAGAGGAATGACAACATCCCTATCATACGTGATTATCTAGAAGTATTTCCAAAAGACTTGCCTGGTCTTCCACCTCACCGTCAAGTAGAATTTCAAATTGATCTAGCACCCGGAGCAGCACCTATCACTTGGGCACCGTGTAGACTTACACCTAGTGAGCTGCAAGAGTTGTCTACACAACTGTAGGAGTTGTTGGATAAAGGTTTCATTCTACCTAGCTCATCTCCATGGGGAGCTCCAGTCCTATTTGTCAACAAGAAGGACGGGACCTTCCGCATGTGCATCGACAACCATGAGCTTAATAAAGTAACCATCAAGAACCGTTATCCTTTACCCCGCATCGATGATCTGTTTGACCAACTCTAAGGATCAAGCTTCTATTCCAAGATATATCTTAGATCCGGTTATCATCAGTTGAGAGTCTGTGATGGAGACATCTCAAAGACGGCATTCAGAACTAGGTATGGTCACTACGAATTCATGGTCATGCCATTGGGATTGACCAATGCACCCGTGGTATTTATGGACCTCATGAACCGTGTGTATAAACCATACCTTGATCAGTTCGTCATCGTCTTCATTGATGACATCCTCATCTATTCCAAGAATAGGGATGAACATGAGGAACACCTGCATTTGATTTTGGAATTGCTAAAACAAGAACAGTTGTACACACAACTTTCAAAGTGCGAATTCTGGATTCGTGAAGTGCAATTCTTAGGACATGTAGTCAATGAGAACGAAATACATGTCGATCCATCCAAGATAGAAGCCATCAAGAATTGGGCGGCACCGACAACCCCGACAGAGGTGCGATAATTTCTGGGATTAGCAGGGTATTACCGGCGATTCATCGAAGGATTTTCTAAGATTGCCCAACCCCTCACTACTCTAACTCAAAAGGGTAAACCCTATAACTGGGGTAACACCCAGGAGTCAGCATTCCAACTTCTTAAGCATAAACTCTGCAGTGCACCCATCCTATCTCTTCCGGAGGGAACAGATGATTTTGTGGTATATTGCGATGCATCCATTCAAGGTCCTGGTTGTGTACTTATGCAAAGCGAGAAAGTAATCGCATACGCTTCTCGTCAACTGAAAATCCACGAGAAGAACTACACGACTCATGACTTAGAGTTGGGAGCCGTGGTATTTGCACTAAAGGTATGGAGACATTACTTGTACGGTACCAAGTGCACTATTTACACCGATCACAAGAGTCTTCAACATATTTTTGAACAGAAAGAGTTGAACATGCGACAGCGTCGCTGGGTCAAACTCTTGAACGACTGTAACTGTGCAATCAGATACCTTCCGGGTAAGGCTAATGTGGTAGCCGATGCCGTAAAGACACTTAACCCAAATGAGTTCGAGCATTACAGCTTACTATCCACACTGGATTACTTGACAAAATCCGTAGTGCTCAACTCGAAGCCCTTAAAGAGGAGAACCTACCGTTAGAAGCCACACGCGGTATGGAAGAACAATTTGAGGTTAAATCAGACGGCATTCGCTACTTCGCGGAGTGAATATGGGTTCCAATGCATGGGAACTTAAGAGAACTGGTTATGGATGAAGCTCACAAATCCCGGTACTCTATTCATCCAGGTTCTGACAAATGTACCATGACCTAAAGGTGTTGTATTGGTGGCCGAATATGAAAGACGATATAGCCACCTATGTTAGCAAGTGCCTGACTTGCGTAAAGGTCAAACTGGAATACCAAAAGCCTTCTGGCTTACTTCAACAACCAAAGATCCCAATGTGGAAATGGGAACAAATCTTTATGGACTTCATAACCAAATTACCTAAAACTCCTAGCGGATGCGACACCATCTGGGTGATCGTCAATCGTCTGACTAAATCCACTCACTTCTTAGCAATCAGAGAGACCGACAAGATCGAAAAATTACTCGTATTTACTTAAAGGTAGTAGTCTCTCGGCAAGGAGTGCCAATCTCTATCATTTTGGATCGTGACGCTCGATTCACGTCACGTTTTTGGCAATCTCTACAAAAAGCTTTAGGCACGCGTCTTGATATAAGCATAGCGTACCATCCTCAAACTGATGGCCAAACAGAACATACCATTCAAACCTTAGAGGATATGCTAAGAGCTTGAGTGATTGATTTCGGTAACACTTGAGAATCTCACATGCCTCTGGTGGAGTTCTCCTACAATAACAGTTATCACACTAGCATCAAGGCAGCACCATTCGAGGCATTATACGGACGTAATTGCCGATCTCCTATCTGTTGGGCTGAAGTTGGGGATAGCCAACTTACAAGTCCCGAACTTGTATTCGAAACCTATGAAAAGATCGTTCAAATTCGAAACCGTATGTCGGCAACTCGTGATCCTCAAAAGAGCTTTGCCGATAAGCACCGTAAACCACTAGAATTTCAAGTAGGCGAATGGTCCTATTGAAAGTCTCACCTAGGAAATGTGTAATACGCTTCGGGAAACGAGGCAAACTGAGTCCTCGTTACGTTGGACCGTTCAAAATAGTGAAGAGAATTGGCCCAGTAGCGTATCAACTAGACCTACCTGAAGGACAGAGTGGTGTACACAACGTCTTTCATGTCTCGAACTTGAAAAAAATGTCTAGCAGACGAGACACTCAAGGTTCCTCTTGAGGAACTACAAATCGATGAACAATTGCGATTCGTTGAAGAACCGGTAGAAATCATGGATAGGGAAGTCAAAACGATCAAACACAGTAAAATCCCTATTTTCAGAGTTCGTTGGAACTCAAAACGCGGAACGGAATTCACATGGGAGCACGAGAATCAGTTGATGCGCAAGTATCCTCATCTGTTCAAGCACTCCATGTCAAACACTTAAGGTACTATTCAAATTTTCGAGACGAAAATTCTTTCAACTAGGGGATGATGTGACACCCAAAAAAAATTTTAATTTTAATTTTCGGGACGAAAATTCTTTCAACTAGGGGATGATGTGACAATCCGAACTTTTCAGGTTAACTCCGTTAACCAAATCCAGTTAAATCCTAACTTAGTTAACCTAACTCAAACCCCGGGGACTAATTTTGCGATTATCCAAACCCAAACCCTACGGATTAATTCTGTCAATTGTTAAACTTAAAAACAGGAAATTACAAGGACTGGATGTGTAATTCGACCTTTGTTAATTCTGTTTGACTTTTGGAAAGTCAAACCGGGACTTTAATCCAATTCAAAATTCCACGATCATTTTGCTTGAGTTTGTAACGGTCATACATGATCATTATCATTAAACGACAATCATTGAGGTCTTAAACAACACTATTAACTCGAATTAACACAAATTATGAGCAATAATGTCATAACCGTCAACACATTAAGCCTAACCATTAAATTCGACGAATTCGTGTATTATCCTCACAATCCAGCACCTTGCGCACCTCGAACTAGTTTCTCTGAAGCCTTGGCACTCTCTAAATTGGTCAGAGAAGTGGCCAGAGTCACCAGGGACCAAAGCAGTCGAAGCTGGAACCGGTTCTAAGCGTACATTATCAATTCAACACCTATTCTGGTATTGATCTCACCCTTAGCTTCGTTTGTGTCTCTAGATTGAAAGCCCTATAGTTAATTGGTCTTACTTCATCGAATTGATCATGAACCATAATCTAGGGTTCATATGAAACTGGTTTGATCGAGCTCTACCCCAGACCTTGTTTAAATCAAATTAAATTACACCATTAGTTTCGCAATGTCTTATTTAGTAAAAGCCCTATGATTTCAACGAGTTTTATTATCGAAGTCGATCTAACTAAATCTGTGTTCTATGTTAAAACCATTCTGAATCCGATTCTTACGCGATTTCCTAGCGAGCTGACTTGGTTAGAGCTTTGAGCATGCACACATGATACCCTGGTTCGAAACCGGTCTCCTGTGTTATTTTTTTTAAGCATTTTCCTTGAAAACATTTTATAGATTTTCAAACCCTATATTATTATATTAATATATTAAGGCGTTCTAACCTCGGAGACCACCCGTAGGCTCGGATTTGGTTTGTAACCCATTTTCATTAGAAATACCCACTTTTAAAATAATATATTTATATTATTTTCAAACCACGACTTCGAATAAAATAATATATTTATATTATTTTCAGCTCGTGACCCCAAATAAAAATAATAGATGCTTATATGTTATTTTCGCCACGTTTATATACTTTGTATAGCGTTTCAAACTAATAAATAATATAATTATATTATACTATTTACCCTCGATTATATCCACAAATAAAAATAATATATTTATTATTTTTGCCACATAAGTGGTTATTTTGTTATCCATTCGAACTTAAAATAATAAATTATATATTATTTTTTTAGGTCATTATTAATGGTACAAACGTACAAATATACTTATTAATTAAATTATTCGTAAATGAGACGTTCGACACATAACGTATTTATCCTAATTATTATATTAAGAAATCCGTATTCCCGTGGATACGTTCGTCTACTCGTTGATCCTTAAAATGTTTTAAGACGTTTAAATCTTCCGTGTCGTCTTCACAAATCCTATTGTATCCCTAATTGTTATGTTTATGATTCTAGGGCATACGTAAGCCGTTTCAGGCTAACACTTGAGGTCCAAATCTCATACTTGTGTGATACTACCTACTACTCATTCCAGGTGAGTTTCACGGCCCCTTTTACTATTTTAATTTGGGGGGAGAAAACATGTCACAACATTTTTTGGTTATTGAAACTCATATGATATCACTGTTGAGACTAAGCGTATCACACTATCATTGAAATTCCTCACACACATCGGACCGTTAATATGGATTTAACGACGGAATGTTTGGTAGTACTGCTGGGTTTGACAAACCCCACCCGCGTTAGTCGCGCTGACTCGATTGGAGGTCGAACGGGTGAAATGTTGGCCTAAACACTTTGCAAGGGTTGATAGACCTGACGGGAGGCAAACAAACTCAATCAGTCAGCTTCGGTTGCGAGAGCTATAGTAAAACATGAACATAGGCTAGCTACCTATAGATATGCATATTGAATTCATATAATATGTTAAACGCTTCTGTTACGTTATTGAAACCATTGAACTCACCAACCTAGTGTTGACTCGTTTTCTTACATGTTTTCTCAGGACGCTAAGCAGGGCACGTTAGGGCATGCATGGTGTCATTTGACTATTTTCATCACATGTCATTCTATCAAACACTAATTATGTTTCTGTTATTACTTAAACTTGGGCGCGTTGTTTTGAGCATGTACTTTTTTTTAAACGCTTCTGCACATTAACTTTGAACTTTATAATATTTCATTTTGGTCCCATATAGAGTCGTTTGAAGTAACTAATGTCTGAGATCCTGGTTTGTCACACACCAAACGTTAAAACCCCGTTAGTGGAATTTGGGGGTGTGACAAATTTCATCCTCGAAATTCGGAAATACTTCTCTAACTGATGATCCTACTTAGGGTATATTTTGTAACTAGGGTGTCACACTCGTAACACAGGACAGTTATCTAACCAGTGTAGTACCTCCAACAGATATATTCCCTTAGACATAACATTTTGTTTGTCAGATAATTACATACAAGTCAGAAGGTCGCATTCTAGTTACTGTGACGTTGATACCAAAAATTACATAGCGGAAAGGAATTATTTATTTCTTTATATCTCTTTCGACTTAATTCCTATCTAAATTCTTCTTTATAAAACTTAATTAATATTATTTTTGTGAGAAACATACCTATTCTTCTCCTTCTTGCCTTCCTCCCAAGATATAGACATGTCCTTTAACTCCACCACCAGTCTTAGCTATCTTTGGACAATTATACTTATAATGTCCCACTTCGTTACAATTATGACACTTGTTATTTGGGCAATATTTTGCAATGTGTCCTTTTTGTTGACATCTATGGCATATGATCCCTTGAGTATCTTTTCCCAAGTTGTTTCCTTCTCTTCTTGGAATCTTGTTATCAGTGGGTTCATAGGTTGTCTTTTCTAAGCTTCTTTTGCTGCCCATCTCTTGTGCTTCTTTCTCATCATATATTACTGCACTAAGTTGTACTGCCGAATCTATAGTTGTAGGTGCAGTAGTTTTTACTAAGGTTCGAACTTTTGGTGACACTCCTTGCACATAACACTTAATTCTCCTAGATTAAGGAGTTACTAAATGTGGTATCAGCTTGGCCATCTCATTGAATTTGCTGGTAATTATGATGGCAAAGGGTTCCAGCTTCGAATCGGTGAAATTATGTCTCAATCTTGTCTATTGCATTTTGTAGATAATATCTATTAACTATTAGTGCTTTTAAATCCTCCCATTTCATTCTATTAGTATACTCTTCTCCTTTAGTCTGCTTGACTGACTCCCATCAGTCAAGTGCATCTTCCTCGAATGAATGTGTAGTAAATTTAACGCTTGATCAGGCTTGCACTCACTCATCTTGATTACGGCATCCATAGAAGTTATCCATTGCATGGCTGCAATGGCATTCTTCTTGCCGTTGAAAGGTTTGGGGTGGCAATCACTAAATTTCTTGTAAGTACATCCTTGGTACTTATCTCATATGCTTTGGTTTGTAATCACAACAGTTTCAGGGGTTCGGGTAGCACCAATATTGTTTCCTACAGGGTTGGTATGGGTAGTATCTTCTGCTAGTGGGTTTGCACCACTGGCTCCTTCATTTCTATTTCCTTGATTGTTGGAGCCCATCCTCCTCTGAAAAGCATCATCAATGATTCCTAGTAATGTTGCTTGGAGCACTTTGGTGACCTCAGACTCCACCGCTCCTTGAAACTGTGATTTTGTCATGATTACCTCCTTCGTATGCTGCTCATGTTCAGCATTGGTATTCGCCTCTACGTTTGAGTCAATATTCGTCATATCACGGGTACGAGAGCTAGTATTAGGAGTCCTACCCCTACCACTTCCTCGTCCTCTACTTCTTCCTGCCATTTTTACCTACATACAAAGATGTATGACATCAGAATTCGTATAACTAGTAATAATCCAGAAAATCAGAAATTAAAAACATTTGGACAAGAATGTAATTAATTATCTGTACAAGTTATCATTTTCACATGTCAGATCTCATGTCTTCCTGAATCCCATTTCCATCACAATTTTATTCATTACATGAAAAACATTTGGAAAATAAAACGTCAGCGCGAACGCCGGTGAATACAATTATCTTGACAGAAAATCATTTTGGCACAAATAAACATTAGTTCATAATCACAACTTTATGTTCAATCCACACATTCAGCAAGCCCGTCCTATTATATCGCACCACAGTATACACTTGCGTCATGTTTTATAACAAGGGGCAGGTTTGCCTCCGAAGTTGTTATAAGACAAGTACAAGTCACAATCCGGGAATTTCACCCGAGACCAGTGTATCCCTTGTAAGTTTTACGCAAACCTATGGCCTGGATGCTTTGTTCGTAGAAGAACGTTGAGCATTATTCCCTTAACCTTATTTGGCCTTTTTCGTAAACGTAAATATTTGACATAAGTTTTCAAAGAGATGAAGTATTCACTGTGATTATCAGAATGAGCCTCTAGAGTTGGAAACTTATAGACTAGCTTCTTATCTTGTTTTCTCTAGCGTCTCGACCTTTCTATAAGCATTTCTTGCTTAACCGGGCACTACGAGGAACGGGAATCGAACCGGGAACGTTAGGAATCGTCTAGGAGGTTTCTAGAATACAATGTAAGAGTTGGAATTCGTTTTTGATGTGAGAAAAACGAATGAAACGGTGAAGCTAATTATAGGATGAAAACCGGACCCGTAGCGGACCGCTACACAGGCGGGTGGTGGTCCGCCACCGCCCATGCTTGCGCCAGCCCTATACGTCGCCCTGTGATTTGACCGTTTGTAAGTTTGCAGCAAGCGGACTATTACTGCCAGGCGTAGCGGTCCGCCACCCTTACGCGTGGCAGAGTCTGAGATGTTTGCGGCTGGCAGACCGTTTCCATGTGGCGTGGCGGTCCGCCACGAGTACACGTGTCAAAATTATTGCCCATTAGTCATTGGACACATGTCACTCCCATACTGTTTGCTTAACCTACAAGTAGCGGTCCGTTACCGGGTTTGGTGGCGATCCGCCACCCAAAGACAAAGCGTGGGGTAAACCTGCACCCGTAGCAGAGCGTTGGGCTTGACCTTACTGGTCCGCTAAGGTCTAAAATTTCAAAATTTTTATTTTGAACCCTTAACTTATGTAATTAAATACAACAAGCCCTTAAGGTTCTAACCTTGGCATTTCTTGGACATTTTTGTGGCAGGTGTTACATCCTCCCCACCTTGTTTTAAACTCGTCCTTGAGTTTATTCGAATAAGTGAGGATATTTCTTTCTCATTTCAGATTCCAGTTCCCACGTATATTCGGGGCCACGCCTAGAGTTCCATTTTACTTTCACAATCATCAGTTTCTTTCTTTTCAATCTCTTTTCCTGTCTGTCCTTGATTTGCAAAGGTTGTTCCACAAATCTTAATCTTTCATCCACCTCTACATCTTGTAGGGGCATTACCGGAGATTCATCTCCTAAACATTTGCGCAGATTAGACACATGGAATACATCGTGTACTCCATTCATTTCTTCTGGTAATTTGAGTTGTTAGGCCACAGGCCCAATTCTTTTCAAAATTTTGAATGGTCCTACGAATCTAGGACTTAATTTCCCTTTCTTTCCAAATCTTACAACACCTTTCCATGGTGAGACTTTTAACAAAACGTTATTACCGACGTTGAATTCTAACGGCTTTCGTCTCTTATCCGCATAACTCTTTTGACGATCACGGGCCGTTTTCAATCTATCTCTTATCTGACTGACTTTATTAGTTGTTTCCAGAACTATTTCAGGTACAGACAACTGATTTTCTCCTATTTCAGACAAACAGATTGGAGTTCGACATTTACGACCGTATAAGGCTTCAAAAGGAGCAGCCTGTATACTCGTATGATAGCTATTATTATAGGAGAATTCCATTAGAGTTAAGTGGTCATCCCAGCTTCCTCCAAGATCGATAACACAAGCCCTTAACATATTTTCAAGAGTTTGAATTGTTATTTCGCTCTGTCAGTCCGTTTAAGGATGATAGGCAGTGCTAAGATTCAATTTCGTACCGAGGGCTTTTTAGAAATTTTTCTAGAATCGAGAAGTAAATCTACTGTCTCTATCTGACACAATAGATAGTGGCACACTGTGTAGTGATACAATTTCGTTAACGTATAACTATGCCAATTTATCCATGTTGAACGTTTCTTTCATGGGAAGAAAATGAGCAGACTTAGTAAGTCTGTCAACAATAACCCAGATTTTATCATTCCCACAACTGGTTCGGGGAAGTTTAGTAATGAAATCCATGGTTATCATTTTCCATTTCCAAACAGGAATTTCAAGTTGCTGTAACAAGATAGAAGATTTCTGATGTTCAGATTTTACTTGAGAACAAGGTAAGCATTTTACAACATAGATAGCGATATGCTTTTTCATTCCTATCCACCAATAATTGGTTTTTAGGTTTTTGTACATCTTATCGCTTCCAGGATGCATTGTATATTTAGATTTATGAGCTTCTTCCAGAATCTCTTCATGAGTATCTCCATAGATTGGAACCCAGATTCTCTTATTCATTCTAAGGATTCCATCATCACCTTTGATCATTTGCTCAATCATACCTCTCAATCCTTCTTTATCAAGGTTGGGTTCTTGCAAAGCAAGTTTATGAGATTCCTTAATACGAGTAATAAGATCGATTTGAAGATCGAGTCTTAAAGCACGCACTCGTTTAGGTTTCTCATGTTCATTTCTACTTAGGGCATCGGCTACAACATTGGCTTTTCCTTCATGATAACAGATTTCACAATCATAATCATTCAGGACTTCCATCCAACGCCTTTGCCTAGTATTCAATTCTTTCTAACTTAATATATACTTTAGGCTTTTATGATCAGTTAAATAGTGAATTTGACTCCATATAGATAGTGTCTCCATAATTTTAATGCAAAAATTATGGCGTCCAACTCTAAATCGTGAGTCGTGTAGTTCTTTTCATGAGTTTTTAATTTTCGGGAAGCATAAGCAATAACCTTGCTCCATTGTATTAACACACAACTAAAACCGGTGTGTGAAGCATCACAGTATACTGAAAATCCTTCATTTCCATCTGCCAAAGCCAGTATAGGTGCTTGTGTCAGTTTTTGTTTTAGAGTTTCAAATGCTTCGGATTGTTTAGGACCCCATTCATATTTGACTGACTTGCGAGTCAGAGAAGTTAATGGTATATCAATTCGATAGAAATCCTAGATAAATCTCTGATAGTAACCAGCCAAACTGAGAAAACTACGAACATCGGTAGGTGACTTCGAAATTTCCCATTTGGATATAGCCTCAATTTTAACAGGATCAACTTGGATGCCATTAGCATTAATGACATGTCCAAGGAATTGAACTTTTGATAGCCAGAACTCACATTTTGAAAATTTAGCATATAGCTTTTCTGTTTCCAGGAGTTCAAGCAAGATTTTCAAATTATTAGCATGATCTTCTTTACTCTTGGAATAGATAAGGATATTCGTCAATGAACACGATAACAAACTTATCCAAGTAAGATTTGCAAACTCGATTCATCATATCCATGAAAGTTGCAGCTGCATTAGTTAGTCTGAACGGCATTACCGTGAACTCATAATGACCATATCGAGTTCTGAAAGCAGTTTTGGGAATATATCTTCTTCCTGGACTTTCAATTGATGATAGCCAGATTGAAGATCAATCTTAGAAAATCATCGAGCTCCCTGGAGTTGATCAAAGGGATCATCGATTCTGGGGAGTGGATAAAGGTTCTTCATCGTAACTTTATTTAATTATCGATAATCGATACACACGCGCATCGAACCGTCTTTCTTTTTGACAAATAAGACCGGAGCTCCCCAAGGCGACGAGCTTGGTCTTATGAATCATTTCTCAAGCAATTCATCTAATTGCTTTTTCAATTCTTCCATTCCATTTGGAACTAATCTGTATGGGGCTTTAGCAATTGGTGCCGTACCGAGTACTAGATTAATTCTGAATTCCACTTTTCATTCAGGTGGTATTCTAGGCAGTTCATCGGGTGTCACACCCCCAAATATATTCCCTTAATAATAAATAAATAAATCTAGGTTGCAACGATTGGTAACATTACACAACAGCGGAAGCTAAAGTAAAGACTTCTATATAATGAACACCGTTACAAGTACTAAAGTAAGCTAGTACATTATCCTAGAATCATATAGGTCAAAAACCGTCTGGAGTTTGACAATCATGCTTCTTCAGGTTCTAGGGTTCAATCCAAATAATTAACCTAGTCTAACCGTGCCATAGTTATGTGCTACCTGAAAAACTTACTTAAAATTATCAACACAAAGGTTGGTGACTTCACAAGTTTGATTGTAAAATGGTTTTCGTTGAAAACATTGATGATGAATACGCGGCCATAAGATGAAACCATTTTCCTTGAAAACATTGATAATGTGTACATGGCCATAGAGTAAAACCGTTTTCCTCGAAAACATGTGATAACTTCATAGTCATAAAATAAGTAGTTTTCCCAATGAAAACAAGTGATAACTTCATAGTCATAAAATGAGTAGTTTTCACACTGAAAACATGTAATGTAATCCTTGTAAACCCAGTTGTTCTCAATTAGTTCCAAGTGTATATGATAAACAGAGCAAGTAATGTTGACCCATTTGTAGACTAGCAAGGAATACAAATAATATGTTCATACATGAAGCATAACCAAACCATGGCACATGTCTTTTGCCCCTAGCTTGTACCTCCCGAGCACACGTTTGAACACTATACGACCATTCGACCAAAACCGATCAAACCATGACCGGGGGTGTCAATCCTAATAGTACTATCCACAGAGTCCCAAGCTAAAACTAGCTAATGGTTATAAAAATGTTCACGTAGGGGACTTTTAGCGACCTCTATGTTCGTTAACTCATGCAAACATAAGGTCGGGTCTTGTTCTCTTGTTACCATATGAAAATGTTTGTAAGTGTGTTTTCATGTTTTCAAACGTGTAAAGTAAATATGTTTCATGTTTCCTCAAATGTATCAAGTAATGATGTTCCCAAATGTATCAAACAATGATATTTTCAAATGTGATATGTCAAACAAGTATGTTTCTCCCACGATATTTCTAAAACATTTAAAAGTTAAAAGCGGGCAGTGAACTCACCTCGTGATGTGTTAGGAACGATAGCGTCACCCAGTTAGAAATGGAAACCAATGTCCACATAATGTAATAGTCAGAGATGTATGTCCTACTTGAGTCCTACGACACCTGTAGGTACTTTAAGAGCTTCATGAACTAAGTCTAATTTTATAAAATAATTCTAAACTCACGTATAGTTATCACGTGCGCGGTTGAGCTCTATTGATTCTTAAAGGTATTACCGGTTCAATATACGGTGTCTGTTTAACGGTTGGTAATATTAGTTACTTAGATCAAACCGGTATTCTCAACTCGATTATGTTCCTATAGTCATGTTCGAAAGTATTAGTTCGTCACGCACCCAAATGTGTTTAACTGTATGCGTCTATGGTAAGAATTAATAATTCGTGTTCATGTAACTCTTAATATGACGTGTGCAACTCTATATTTTAATAAAACCATTTCAAGATTTAATAATATATTCGTACGAGTCCTTATAAATATATACATACTCATATATTTATATAGTTTTAAAATCCCAAAATATGTTTGTACTGTGTTGTATTTCTCGAATAAACGTTACTTATTAGAATTTGCTTGGCTTTACGTAAACATATACACGCAAATATACTCAGTTTAGTTAGTACATTCAATTAATATATTTTATTTTTTTCCAGTCTTAACCGAAAATATGTATGTATATATAACTTTACTCACTGAATATAATCATCTCGAGTAACCGTATACTCATTTGTTTTCCTGCAAAACATATCTTTATATTCTATGTATATATGTGAAATATCGTTTAAGTTATATGAAGATATATAATTACATATATGTTTGTACTATTTGTTTAATGATATTATAATGTATTATATTTCGAAACCGTTCGTATCAATATATATTCAAAAATATCAAAGTCATATGTTTATTTATACTAGTATTCGAATATTATATTTAACAAAGTATCATGTGATTTTGTATAATAAGTACACATATATATATATGTATATATATATATATATAAATGTGTTCGGATCCGAATACCGCATTATAAATAATTGTTTGATTTCTAAATAAGAACTTATAATATGTCTATCTTCATATGTAACAAAAACGTATTTATCATCGTTGTCTAGGAAACCCTCGTTTAGTTAATAACACTAAAGTACAATTTGTATAAGTTTCAAAATGTCCAAATATAGTATTCTAGATACCTGTGTATACAAAATGTATTCGTTGTCCATTTTATCCAAATAATAATCATCAGTGAGTTATATATAACGAACACTTGTAAATGTTTATATGACAAGTTATTACTTTTCTTATATATATATATATATAAAGATTGTTAATTGTATCAAAGATCCATTTTACTGATTACACGCACATGTTCGCGTTCATATTTATCGTTTAACTAATATATATAAGTTGAAGAAAACCTCTCGCTAATAACACGTTAACTCGAATCGTTAATATTTATTGTTAGATTAATATTTATTTTTATTGCTAACGACTTGTTTAGGCTCAACACGACTTTACCACGCAGGCGTTTAGTTTTCTTATACTTAAATGTAAATTGGTTTAGCGCAAGTTTATACATTTCCACTCGTACATGAATACGCTCATAAATGGCCTATTTAGGAGACCGGTGTCATCATTTGACTCGGTTTCGCATCCCGTTTCTTTATCCGCTAGTCATACATGTCGTTGACTCCCTTAGACTTTGGTGGACCAAAACCCGAGGCCGCGGGGAACGACCCGAACAGTCCCGTCTATCTGGGTGACATCTCGTCTTCACCTTATCCTGTCCAAAAGTCCATACAAGCACACGGGAATGAATCCCGGCCACCAAATCACTAGTTTTAACAAATATATCAACAGATCTGGAGGTCACAAATGTTTATTTAACAATAAACGGTTTTGAGTTCGAGTTTATACCTCGGTTGTCAGGAAAACGGGGTTCGCTTGAACGGAATCTTCGCAAAAAAGACGGATCTGGTCGCTTAGGGTTTGCCGGAGACCCTCCGGTAGTACGGTTTCGCCGGAATTGTCCTTGGTTCGTCGTACCAACACCACCCAATGCCGGAATTTCGGGCTTTTAAAACCCTAGCCGCCGCTGGGCGGCTGCAACGCCGAGCGTCACCGTTTGTACCACTCCAATCATCGACATCGTTAGGTCTGCTCCAACCACTGCAAACCATCACACACCACCGTCGTCGGGATCTTGGCTTTTCCCTGTTACCGCTGCTTGTCACGGCGGAACCCTAACCGCTACTTCTCGCGGAACTGATGAACCAGGCCATGCGCTACCGTGGGGTGGCCGACTCAGGCGAGGTTTCCCTCTCAGCTGCTTCCTCCCTCTCTCTCTGTTCACTGCGCTAACCCATCATCTGAGGCCGCCGTGAGGCCACCACCGTGAAACCACTGCCGTGAGACCACCGTCGTGTCTGTTAACTCCCATATGTGTCTCTCTCTCGCAGCACCATCATGTATGTGTGTCTGATGTGTTTGATTGGAATGAAAATGAGAAGATAAAGTTTTTTAAATAGTTAGGGTTTTTAACGTGTCTAGTCCGCGTAAACGAACCTGTCTCGTCCCGTTTTTGCATTAGGCCGTCCCATGTTTTCCACAAAACTTTTATAGGTGGGTAAAATAACTAAGATTAATTATAATAAATGTCTATTACGATAGTTCTATCCTCTATATTCTCCCGTGACATTATTGCTAACTAACGTGTGTTTAACGCGGCTCTTCGCGATGTACGCGTATATTACGCAAAAATTGTCTGGTGATCTTTTAAAATAACGAGAAATAACAAATATTAATACTTGTTTGACCTAGATGCCATTATGTCGTGTTTCCGATATTAGTCGATTAATTGACGCTTTAACGGTTTGGTGGCGTATCTTCTTTCAGAAGCTCTTAAAGTCACGTGATGACTTGCATTCTGTTAGTTTCTATTATTATTTAATAATAATAGGTATTTAGTAATAGCACGTTATGGATAACCGGTGGTTAATTACGCACTAGTGTTTGTCGCAGTCGTGCGTCCTACGTCGTACCGCTCACGCATTAATCTCTAAATAATCGTTTGAAGTAATTATTAATAATCATTACTAATGTTTAATATTAGTAATTAGGTATCGCATTATGTGACGGTTACTAACCGTGATCGCGTTAATTTATTTAGATGTACGTTGTAAGGTTACATATCAAGTTCGCATGTTGGGCTTACAACTGGCCGTTAATTTATGGATAACCGTTTTTGCATTAGGCCGAGTCCGTTTATGGTGAAATAATTATCGAGGGTTATGACCTCAATTTCTGGTTGTCATGTCGGGAAAAACATCAGGAAATTCAGCTACAACCTGCACATATTCGATCTTCTTTCTAGTGTCGGTGGTTACAGATACGAGGTATGCTAAGCATCCTTTTCATAAGAACTTTGTGGCTTTTAACATGGAAATTATTCCAACAGAGTTGGATAATTTATCGCCATGTATAGTCAAGATATTGCCCTTCGAACGAAGTTCTATAGCTTTCTTATCACACAGGATACGGGGTTAGTTAGAGGCTAACCAATCATTCCTATAACAATGTCAAACCCTGCCAAAGTCATAAGCAACGGTTGTACAGGGATAACATGTTTTGATAGTGTGATGTTACAATCGTTTAGGATTTCTGAGATTTGGACTAGGTCCCCGTTGGCAGTTTCTACCACGTATTTCTTGTCTAATTTAGCTAGAGTTTTATTTAACAGTCTACAGAATCTATGGTCTATAAAACTTTGGTTTGCACCAGAGTCAAACAAAACTCGAGCATAAATATCATTGAAAAGAAATGTACCCGTAATGACATCAGGCATACCTGCTGCTTCATGAGTATTGAGAACAATGCTCGTGCATTCTTCGTTATCCCATGAGTAGGCTTTGGACCTGTCCCTTCAAGCTTCTTCAATTTGGGACAATAAGTTTTGATGTGGCCAGCCTCACCACATTCAAAACAAGTGGTTTGCTTATTTTTGAAACAATCCTCTATTTTGTGACCGGACATCTTGCAGAAATTGCAACAACGTCCAACTTTACACTGTCCCAAGTGCCTTCTCTTGCATCATGGACATTCAGGGATGGAAGAGTTATTGTTTCGGGGAGTAAAAGTTGACTTCTTAGATCCACTTGGGCCTTGCCTAGACATTTCCTTTTTCTTCTTTCCCTCCTCTTGATTCCTAATCAGGCTACTTGTTAATGATGTTCCTAGATCCATAGCATCATCAAGATTTTCACAATTTGCGACCTTGACCATGTCGCGAATTTCGCCGATCAAACCCCAAATATAACGCTTTATCAGATTTGATTCGGGAGTAGTAAGATGTGAAACTATTCTGGAATATTCAAGGAGTTTGGTGGAATATTCCTAATGATTTGTTCCAATCATCTTAAGACTTAAGAATTTCCCTTCAATCTGTTCCCTCTCATTCCGGGGAACGTATTTCTTCTCTACCCTTGTTTTGAAGGCATTCCAGCCCATTGCATAGGTTGCTTCTCTTCCTGTGGCAGCAACAATGTTGTTCCACCATTCTAAAGCTTGATCCTTAAATAAATCGGAAGCATAGAGAATCTTGTCTTCTTCTGCCCATTTGCTGATAGCCAGCACAGACTCCGTCTTCTCAATCCACCTTAGTATGGCAATTCCTCCTTCTCTTCCTGAGAAATTATAGGGTTTGCAGTCTTGAAACATTTTATACGTACAACCAACTGTCTTTCTCTTCTTCTCCACATGACCATAGTTATTACCCATACCTTCATCTTTAGAAGAGTTATGGTAATATTTTTTAGTTTTCTTAGTTGGATGGGTAGCAGATGTCACACCCCAACCGTGCATCTTAACCACGGGTGCGACTTAATTGACAAAAGAACACAATGGAATAAAGACATTTACTATTAAAGTTTCATAATATTAAAAAAAATCCCAATTACATAAGTTTCGAATTAAACCAAACAGATAACATGTTCAAAAGACAAGCAACTTAAAATAAGATTCTTCAATTGATATCTAGGCAAATCCTATGTGATATTGACTTGACCTATCACGAGCTTAATCACCTGAAACATGTACGAACAACAAGTGTCAACTAAAACTAGTTGGTGAGAAATCACAGGTTTAATAAAAGTATAAGTTTGGCAAAGGTGACAATTCATATTCCAAGATCATCATATAGCACGTAATAAAACAAACACATGATTAGCAAATCCAACCTAAAATGATGAGTAACGAATAAGTGGTACAACTCGCAAGTTGCACTGATAACGAATAAGATGTCCGACCAAAAGTTGTCCATAAACAAAGTATATGCGGTTTCCATCCTATGGCCCATATCTGTACTACCGTTGGCTTGAAAGTTTCAAGTTAAGGATTTGCAAGTTTAACGTTTATCATGTTGTGTTCATTTACTCACATACATATATGATTCGCTTGTTTTAGAATTGTTTGAAAACGTTTTTTAATGCGTGCCAACGCATACATGTTTCCCCCAAAACGATTTGAATAAAGTGGGGCTATGAAGTCTCACCTTGAAAGCTAGACGAAATAAGAAACTTGAACGAATAGACGAGATGAATCACGGACCAGACCCTAAACAAATAAATAAACCAGTTTTAGGGTAGGTTCGATGGTTACGAGTGTTAGATAGGCGGTTCGGGTCATAAGATTAAGAATTAGTTGCAAAAATAGAGTTTTAGTTGATTTTCAGATTTGGACAGCAAAGTAGCTGAACAGAAACGAGATTGTTAAAAATATCAAATGACGTCTAAAAATTATGAAATTTTACAGGGAATTAGTTTAAGTCGTTCCGAAGAAGTTTAGTTTAGAAAGTTTTTCTATTTGAGACTCGGATCATAGCCAAAATAGTCCAATAAGACAGAAGGTACTGAAAAAGGTTTCTGTCCCGTTTTGGCTACTAAAGAGTCATACTTTTAAATTAGAAAACGATCTAATTATGGTTGGAAAGGAAATTCGACGAACTACGTCGTGGAAATTGAGTTTGCTCAGTTTAGATTAATTATGGTCAAGTTACGCTCAGTTAAATTCAGCACAGTTTCTGTCCAAAATCAATGGTTGCACTTAAGTGGTCCGTTTAGGGTTTTAAGATTACCGAACGCGCAAATAAAAATTAGAAGAATGTTATTATGTTATTATAATATATAATATAATCAGATTAGGTTAGCCAAAACGTCCCGTGTCACCGGTCTAGCCATGATATTCACAGAAGCGTTTTGGAGAATCACAGAATGCAATCGGCATAGCCGACACGAGCAAGCGGATTCTATATTTAATTAGCGTGTGAGTTCATATAAGTGATAATATAGAATAAATAACATGTTTTAAGTTAGCAAGAATATACTAAAGCATCGACAGAGCCACTTTTGCAATAGTTGTCTTGAGGATTCGCAGAATGCGACGGCATAGCCGCCATTGCAAACGGGATCCTTTATTTGTTAGTTGGTGATGTTAGCTTGATTTATTAGTTTGATTAAGATTATTAGAGGGTTTTTAGGGCTGAGGTTTCATATGATCAAGTGATCATGGATAGAAAATAGAAAAAGATTGAGGGGATGAAGAAAGAATAAAATAAAAAGACGGTATTCAACTTCGGAGGGTTACTTACTTGTTTGATCTTCAAACCCTTGGAATCCTCTAAGGGATTTTCGAAATCTTCAAGGTTGGAAAGGGATTTCACAACTTAGGAGGGGTTGGGAGTGTTTGAGGGAGAATTAGCAAAGAAAACAAGATCCTAAGCCTCCTATTTATAACATAAATTAATGTCATGTTAAACAATTTGTCGGTCGTGGACGGTACGTAGTTAACGACGGTTTAAAAGGCGAACGATCGCACGAAAGTACTAACTAGTACTTTTAAGCATCAATTCACATTGAATGGGTTGTAAGAACATGTTTGAGATGTATGGGGGTGGTTCATGTGTATTTAATGTGTCATAAAGATCAATTAAGTCTACGTGCGATCCATGAATCAATCACTGATAAGTATAAGTCTTTGAAATCAAGTATAAACGTAATGTTTCACATGTGAACTAGTATTGTAATAACGTCTGAATAGGATTTCAAGTAAAATGAAATGTCATGCGGATTTTCATTGATAAGTCTAGAATGAGTACAAGTAGTGAAAATCAGAAGTGTCACAGTCTCCCCTAGTTAAAAGAATTTCGTCCCCGAAATTCAACTAGTAGAGGCTGTAGGGTCTAGAAAGAGATGAGGGTACTTATGTTTCATTTGGTCTTCACGTTCCCAGGTGAACTCAGGACCATGCTTGGCTTCCCAACGAACTTTCACGATAGGGATGCAGCTACGCTTGAGTTGCTTGACTTCACGGTCCATGATTTCAACGGGCTTTTTGACGAAATGCATAGAGTTGTCGATACGAGCATTATCCAGAGGAACTTGAAGTGTGTCATCAGCAAGGCACCTTTTAAGGTTTGATACATGAAAAACGTCATGAACGTTACAAAGTTCGGTTGGTAGCTTGAGTCTATAGGCTACTGGGCCAATCCTTTCAAGAATTTCGAATGGACCAACGAACCTAGGGGCTAGCTTTCCCTTCTTCCCAAATCGGACAACACCTTTCCAGAGGGAAACCTTGAGTAAGACTCTATCATCGACTTGAAATTCAAGGGGCTTCCTACGGTTGTCAGAATAACTCTTTTGACGATCGCGAGAGGCCTTGAGTCTTTCTTGAATTTGAAGTATCTTGTCGGTGGTTTCTTGAATGAGTTCGGGACCGGTGATTTGAGCGTCTCCGATCTCGGTCCAACACACCGGAGATCGACACTTCCTACCATATAGAGCCTCGAAAGGGGCGCACTTGATGCTCGTATGGTAACAATTGTTGTAAGAGAATTCGATGAGTGGCAAGTGTTGATCCCAACTTCCTCCAAAGTCAATCACACAAGAACGGAGCATGTCGTCCAAGGTCTGTATGGTCCTTTCACTTTGACCATCAGTCTGGGGATGGTAAGTCGTGCTAAGGTTCAAACGAGTTCCCAAAGCTTTCTGTAAAGATTGCCAGAATCGGGAGGTAAAACGGCTATCACGGTCGGAGATAATGGATAGAGGGACACCGTGACGTGTCACGACCTCATTGATATAGAGTCTGGAAAGCTTCTCCATTTTGTAGTCCTCACGGATTGGGAGAAAATGAGCGGATTTGGTTAAGCGGTCAACAATGACCTAGATGGAGTCATGACCACTAGAGGTTCGTGGAAGCTTAGTGATGAAGTCCATGGAAGTTTGCTCCCATTTCCATTGTGGTATTTCGGGTTGTTGGAGAAGACCAGATGGTTTCTGGTGCTCAGCTTTAACTTTAGAGCAAGTAAGACGCTTCCCTACATAGAAGGCGATGTCTTTCTTCATTCCTGGCCACCAATAAAACTCTTTCAAGTCGTGATACATCTTATCAGCACCGGGATGAACAGAATAACGGGATTTATGTGCTTCATCAAGGATAAGGGTTCGGAGCTCACTTGAGTCGGGGATCCAAATTCGACCCATGAAGTAAAGGAGATCATCGGGTTTGGGTTCCAAGTGCTTTTCGACACCACAATCCAAATCCTTCTTCAACTCATCATTTGCAACAACTTGTTTTTGAGCTAGGAGGATCTTATCTTTGAGACTGGTTTGGACCAACATTCCCATGGCTCGCACACGGGTGGGTTTGATTCGGTCCTTACGGCTAAGGGCGTCAGCCACCACATTAGCTTTCCCCGGGTGGTAACGAATTTCGCAATCGTAGTCACTAAGTAATTCAACTCAACGTCGCTGCCTCATGTTGAGTTCTTTCTGGTTCAGAATATGTTGAAGGCTCTTGTGATCAGTAAAAACCACACATTTAGTGCCGTAGAGATAATGTCTCCAGATTTTCAAAGCAAAGACCACCACTCCCAACTCAAGGTCATGAGTGGTGTAGTTCTTTTCGTGAACCTTGAGTTGTCTGGATGCATAGGCTATGACCTTGTCTCGTTGCATCAACACGCAACCAAGACTTTGGTTTGAGGCATCACAGTATACAACGAAATCATCATTGCCATCGGGAAGACTTAGAATAGGGGAGTTGCACAATTTCTGCTTAAGAGTTTGGAATGCATCTTCTTGCTTTTGTTCCTAGACGAAAGGCTTATTTTTCTGAGTTAATGTAGTGAGAGGCAGGGCAATCTTCGAAAAGTTCGGGATGAATCTTCGATAATAACCCGCCAAACTCATAAACGAACGGATCTCAGAGGGTGTGGATGGTGTACTCCAATTCTTGATAGCGGTGACTTTGGCTGGATCGACGTGTATACCCTGGTTGTTGATCACGTGACCCAAGAAATGAATTTCTCTAAACCAGAATTCACACTTGGAGAATTTAGCATAAAGTTGTTCCTTCTTCAAGAGTTCCAAAATCAGCTTAAGGTGGGTTGTATGATCCTCTTTGGTTCGGGAGTAGATCAAGATGTCATCGATGAAGACAATGACAAATTGATCTAGGTAGGGTTTGCAGACACGGTTCATGAGGTCCATGAACACCGCGGGCGCATCGGTTAACCCAAAAGGCATAACCATGAACTCGTAGTGTCCATAACGAGTTCTAAAAGCAGTTTTGGGAATGTCCTCTTCATGGACTCGGAGTTGATGATACCCAGATCGGAGGTCAATCTTCGAGAAACAAGTTGCTCCTTGCAGTTGATCGAAAAGGTCATCGATCCTAGGTAGCGGGTAACGATTCTTGATGGTAAGCTTGTTTAGTTCACGGTAGTCGATGCACATGCGGAAGGACCCATCCTTCTTCTTGACAAAGAGAACCGGAGCTCCCCAAGGTGAGAAGCTCGGTCTAATGAATCCCTTGTCCAGCAGCTCTTGCAGTTGGCTAGATAGTTCTTGCATCTCAGAAGGGGCTAGGCGGTACGGAGATTTGGCAATGGGGTTAGCTCTCGGTAAAAGATCAATCCAAAATTCAACTTGTTGAGTTGGAGGGAGTCCATGCAAGTCATCAGGGAATACTTTCGAAAAATCTCAGATGATCGGTATATCTTGTAATTTCTTTTCTTCAGATTTCTCGACCACATGTGCCAAGAAAGCATAGTATCGCTTCCTTAAATATCTACGTGCCTTCATGCAGGAGATGAATTTCAAACCTTTGCAAGGTTTCTCTCCAAATATTTTCAAGGTCTCACCGGATGGTAGAGGGATACGAATGAGTTTCTACGAACAGTTGATTTCCGCATGATTGTGGGATAGCCAATCCATTCCCACGATGATATCAAAACTCCCAAGAGTGATGGGAATCAGGTCGATAGAGAATGTGTGATCGTTGAGAGTTAGAGCACAACCTCGGACAACGGAATGCACAACAGTTAGTTTGCCATCAACTATTTCTATAGTATAAGAAGGTTCAAGAGCGGTACGACAAGTTTTAAGTAAAGGTTCAAATTCTAAGGAGACAAAGCTTTTATCCGCTCCGGTATCAAATAAGATAGAGGCATAACGATTATTGATGAGAAACGTACCAGTAACCACGGCATTGTCATTTCTGGCCTCGGTTGCTCCTATGACAAAAGTGCGAGCACGTGCACCTCGGTTATTGTTGTTGAGCTTCAGGCATTGGTTTTTGTAGTGATCAGGAGAACCACATTCATAACAGGCCCTACCATTGATGATGGTAGGAGTGGTAGTTTGGGTAGTAGCAGCCTTTTCAGCTACGCGACAAGCGTTAGCAAAATGACCAAGCCTTCCACATTTAGTGCACGAACGACATTGAACAGTAGTAGGGTGATGGTATTGACACCTTGCACACAGCGGGTGAGGTCCACTATATGGCTTCCTGCCAGGTGCAGGTCTAGGTGCTACTTGGGCAACAGGAACAGCTGGGGTAACCCTGATAAAGCTTTTAGAGGTCTTTTGCTTCTTATGGCGATACTCAGGCTTTTTCGCCACTTCCTCCTTAACTCTCTTGTCACCTTTCCTGAATAGAACTCCAGACTTAACTAGATCGTCCGTTAAGGACGCAGATAAACGAATAGCAGCTTCAAGTGTTGATGGGCTACTACCCATGACAGTACCCTGAATTTGAGGCGAAAGGCCTCCAATATAACGATCAATCATTCGGGTCAAGGGTGTAACCAGATGAGGGACTAGGATGCAGAGTTCATGAAAGCGTGTGGTGTACGCCTCACTCTCCTCACTATCCTGGGTAAGGTCCCACAACTCAATCTCCAACTTCTTCATCTCATTGCTAGGACAGAACTCCTCGATCATAATTTCCTTGAGCTTATCCCAAGTCATAGCAAGAGCTCCTTCCCTACCCCGAATTTTCTTTTCAGCATTCCACCAAGTCAGTGCCCTCCTTTGGAAGGCACTTGAAGCATATTTTACCTTAAGTTCATCGGGGCAGTCACTCATCTCAAATGTGTTCTCCATGCCTTCAAACCATTGCAATACCCCTGTCGCACCTTCACATCCAAGGTACTTGTGTGGGCTACAAGAGTTGAAGTGCTTGAAAGTACAAACACTCCCACTAGATCCTCCGGTGGAGTTGTTGATTTGAGTGACAATAGTGGGTAAGGCCGCAGCAAGTTGTTGAGTGAGCAGGGTGGCTATGGCGGTGGTTTCGGCGGAGGCTTCACTGGTGTTAGCCACGGTGTTATCAGGATCACGACGAAGAGGCATTCTACGAAAAAGAAATCATAAGTCGGTAGTTAGGATAGACATTCAAGAATTAAAAGTGACAATATTTATAAATAAAATCACTCATTCATTAATATTAATGTCTTACAAGATAAATAAAACATATATTTAAAACATATATGTTGAATTACAAATGAAATATAAAGACAAAACTGACTAGTCAAAATTCAAGATTCAGATGAATGATACTAGTGAGACGTGTTTTAGCTTATAAGTGAGCACTCACTCCAAGGGTCCCCAGGTAAGTGCGACTCGTAACGAACGTGCCTCACTTTCCTTTGACAAGACCCCCAGTGTACATGCGCTCACCCTTCCAGATTACACGTGTCTCTAGTATCACTATCCAAGCCTTTGATTTTGATGAGAACATTATGGATTGGGCCTTGCCCAAGAGTTGGATTCAGCTTCACAAGTCAGCTTTCTTTTCTTGAACGGGAGTTGGGCCTCAGAAGTGGTTCCAACATGGCTCTCCTGGTCTTCGGATTCCGAATCACTTGATATGTTGATTACTTCAGGCTTCGGTGCAGGCCGGCTTGTCGCATCGGATATTAACTCGGGCTTGAAATTATGTTTCGAGGGTAGCAGGCTTCCAGAGAAAGATGATCGTGGTGAGATTAGCCTACTCCAACTAATTGGGCTTTGGGACCCATCATCGAAAATAAGGCTTGAATTGCTAGAGATGTCAGCAGAGTACGACATACTAAAGATAAGAAGTGGATTAGAATCACATAAGCATATAAGTTTCAAAGGGGAGCTTAGGTTATAGTCTAGGTCAAATGGTTGCCTAATTCTCTATAACCACGGCTCTGATACCAATCTGTCACACCCCAACCGTGCATCTTAACCACGGGTGCGACTTAATTGACAAAAGAACACAATGGAATAAAGACATTTACTATTAAAGTTTCATAATATTAAAAAAAATCTCAATTACATAAGTTTCGAATTAAACCAAACAGATAACATGTTCAAAAGACAAGCAACTTAAAATACGATTCTTCAATTGATATCTAGGCAAATCCTATGTGATATTGACTTGACCTATCACGAGCTTAATCACCTGAAACATGTACAAAAAACAAGTGTCAACTAAAAATAGTTGGTGAGAAATCACAGGTTTAATAAAAGTATAAGTTTGGCAAAGGTGACAATTCATATTCCAAGATCATCATATAGCACGTAATAAAACAAACACATGATTAGCAAATCCAACCTAAAATGATGAGTAACGAATAAGTGGTACAACTCGCAAGTTTCACTGATAACGAATAAGATGTCCAACCAAAAGTTGTCCATAAAGTATATGCGGTTTCCATCCTATGGCCCATATATGTACTACCGTTGGCTTGAAAGTTTCAAGTTAAGGATTTGCAAGTTTAACGTTTATCATGTTGTGTTCATTTACTCACATACATATATGATTCGCTTGTTTTAGAATTGTTTGAAAACGTGTTTTAATGCGTGCCAACGCGTACATGTTTCCCCCAAAACGATTTGAATAAAGTGGGGCTATGAAGTCTCACCTTGAAAGCTAGACGAAATAAGAAACTTGAACGAATAGACGAGATGAATCATGGACGAGACCCTAAACAAATAAATAAACCAGTTTTAGGGTAGGTTCGATGGTTACGAGTGTTAGATAGGCGGTTCGGGTCATAAGATTAAGAATTAGTTGCAAAAATAGAGTTTTAGTTGATTTTCAGATTTGGACAGCAAAGTAGCTGAACAGAAACGAGATTGTTAAAAATATCAAATGACGTCTAAAAATTATGAAATTTTACAAGGAATTAGTTTAAGTCGTTCCGAAGAAGTTTAGTTTAGAAAGTTTTTCCATTTGAGACTCGGATCATAGCCAAAATAGTCCAACAAGACAGAAGGTACTGAAAAAGGTTTCTGTCCCGTTTTGGCTACTACGGAGTCATACTTTTGAATTAGAAAACGATCCAATTATGGTTGGAAAGGAAATTCGACGAACTACGTCTTGGAAATTGAGTTTGCTCATTTTAGATTAGTTATGGTCAATTTACGCTCAGTTAAATTCAGCATAGTTTCTGTCCAAAATCAATGGTTGCACTTAAGTGGTCCGTTTAGGGTTTTAAGATTACCGAACGCGCAAATAAAAATTAGACGAATATTATTATGTTATTATAATACATAATATAATCAGATTAGGTTAGCCAAAACGTCCCGTGTCACCGGTCTAGCGATGATATTCACAGAAGCGTTTTGGAGAATCACAGAATGCAATCGGCATAGCCGACACGAGCAAGCGGATTCTATATTTAATTAGCGTGTGAGTTCATATAAGTGATAATATAGAATAAATAACATGTTTTAAGTTAGTAAGAATATACTAAAGCATCGGCAGAGCCACTTTTGCAATAGTTGTCTTGAGGATTCGCAGAATGCGACGGCATAGCCGTCATTGCAAACGGGATCCTTTGTTTGTTAGTTGGTGATGTTAGCTTGATTTATTAGTTTGATTAAGATTATTAGAGGGTTTTTAGGGATGAGGTTTCACATGATCAAGTGATCATGGATAGAAAATAGAAAAAGATTGAGGGGATGAAGAAATAATAAAATAAAAAGACGGTATTCAACTTCGGAGGGTTACTTACTTGTTTGATCTTCAAACCCTTGGAATCCTCTAAGGGATTTTTGAAATCTTCAAGGTTGGGAAGGGATTTCACAACTTAGGAGGGGTTGGGAGTGTTTGAGGGAGAATTAGCAAAGAAAACAAGATCCTAAGCCTCCTATTTATACTAATGGTTGAAGGGGTGTAAATATGGAATGTCTTGGAAAGCAATTTAGGGTTTTAGGGCCCTCAAATCTGCGAAATTTTCCTCAATGGGGCTGGGTTTTTTGTTATTTCTTGCTTGGGCTAGGTCCAAGAGTAGGTGGGTTGGGTCCTAGCTTGATCCGGTTGAGTGCGCGCATTCAAAAATTACGATTTTAAGCATTTCTAAGCGAAATTGGCAAATGTTTTCAACATTAAAGTTGATTGTCATAACAAAAAGAGTATGTTTAGCTAAAAACATTTAAGTTAAAGTAACGTTATTCGCGTATAGTAGTTGGCGATCGGTGGGCGAGAAAACGGACTTTTTGATCGTTTTTCGAATTTTAGGATTTATTTAAGGAAAGTTTTGCAAACAAACTTTGTTTTAATTAAAGAAATGAATATTTTAAACATTTAAAACATAAATTAATGTCATGTTAAACGATTTGTCGGTCGTGGACGGTACGTAGTTAACGACGGTTTAAAAGGCGAACGATCGCACGAAAGTACTAACTAGTACTTTTAAGCATCAATTCACATTGAATGGGTTGTAAGAACATGTTTGAGATGTATGGGGGTGGTTCATGTGTATTTAATGTGTTATAAAGATCAATTAAGTCTACGTGCGATCCATGAATCAATCACTGATAAGTATAAGTCTTTGAAATCAAGCATAAACGTAATGTTTCACATGTGAACTAGTATTGTAACAACGTCTGAATATGATTTCAAGTAAAATGAAATGTCATGCGGATTTTCATTGATAAGTCTAGAATGAGTACAAGTAGTGAAAATCAGAAGTGTCACAGCAGAACCCTCTTCTTTGAGAGTAACAAGTTTGGATTGAGTCATAGTTCGAGTATGTTGGGTCAAAGGTTGAGAATGAGCAGATTTTAGAGTTGATGGCTGGGCAGATAGTTTATCAGCCTGTCTTCTTTCTATTTCGGTAAAGATCATTAGAAGGGAATCCTTAATTCCATCTTCAATCAATTTTTGCAGTTCTTTATGAGAATCGGGGATTTCAGCAGCATTCTCATTTATTGTTTGTTTCCTCTTTCCTCTTGTATTGTAAGAAGGTCCGGTTTGTTTAGACATGCTATAAAAGGAAAATGATTTGAATTAAAACAACGCTTTTTATTGATAAAATATATCATAAAAGAAAATACATATAGAAGTCTTTGTTTCTAGAAATTTCTAAAGTTCTTTTCTTCAAGAGCTTGAACTAAAAAAGCATTCAGAGCTTCAACTTCGGCTTTCTCTTTCTCTAGTTCAGCTATCCAATTTAGCAGCATTTGTTCTCTTTCATTCCCTGTAGCATTCTCATTTATATGCGGAACAGGGATATGAATAGTCTCATAGTAAGGAATGTAATGTATATTAGAATCAGCACGTTCTTCTTCTTCAGTATCACATTTATTTTCATAAGGCATTTCGGCATATCCCTCATGAAAATTTTGTGAATATATGGGAGTAATATTTTAGCTTCAGGCGGTAGGGGCAGAATGAAAACTTATAAAAGAATTATAGGGAACATTAGGGTTTCCTATTTCTCCAAGGCTTCTGAAAGTAGAACTTTCAACCTCTTCATTATTTTCTATAGTTGTTTCATTTGTTTTACGTTCGAAGTAATTAGCTGGAGCAAATTTGCAAAAAAACTAGGACCCTTGCCCTTTCCAACCATTCTGAAAACATAATAAAAACTATATTTTATTATAGAAATATATTACACTATACAACAAAATACAATAAAAAGGATCCTAATCCTTCATAAGCTCTTTCCCAAGAGTCATCAAGTCATCTCCATATTCATATACTTGTTGTCCATAAAATTTGGTTCTTGATTTGTTCAATATCTTCTCCCTTGTTACTTCGTCCGTTTGACGCAACGAACGATCTAAAACATTTGATATGGGAAGAGGGCGTAGTTTCCTCATAACCATATTTAGGTGGAGGTTATCGAAGTCCTACCATAATATCGTTATAAGCATTTTGGTATTCTGGAGGAGCTTGGAAATATTCTTTGAAAGGGCTATCATATGGAGGTTCAGGAAACATGTAGGGGTGATATAAGACAGGAGTTTCAGAATTATAAGATTGATAGTAAGAACTATTTGAAACCGGATTATTGAACGGATAGTCTTCAGGATTTTCAGAAGCAGATTCATACTGATGGGATTCCTTTGATGGATCATCTTTTGCTGACACATCTGGTGGAACATAGCCTGATTCAACTTCATTGTTTCCTTGAAGTTACTGGACATTAGTATTCCAATTTCTGAAGTCAGAACCAGCCTCCATCCATTGACTAGAAGACTCATAAAATTGTGGGTGGTATTCGGGGAGTTGTTATTTGGAAGAATAGCAAACGGATCATTATTATAGTAAGGTGAACAGATAGGATTCATTTGTGAACCCAGAGGATGATATTCTAGGGATTCTTGTTTGATTGGACAATTAGGATCATAATAAATAGGTACAGAATTATCTCCTGACATCTGCAGTCTTAAAATATTAGTACTTATCTTATTCTGGTCAAGACTTAGATACTAAGGCTGGTATCTTAATCTTAGCTAAACTCTACAAGGATGGTTATCTTTCTAGAGTATTACCTCCAACAAATATGTTCCCAGGTAAGAGTGACGGGTTTAGGAAAGATTTATACACCACTCTTTCCTTAGACAGAACATTCCATTTGTCAGATAACTACATACCGCTCAGAAGGTTACCTTGTTTTCTTTTCTTAAAAGCATTAATGGTTGAAGCTTAGATACTAGATCCAAGTATCTAATTCGCTGAAACTTGTAGCTCTGATACCAACCTGTACACCCCGCCTCAGGCACCCCATGGACGTGTGCGAGCTCGATTGGTACCTGCTTTGATTTCAGATTTTTTATAAATACAACGGAATACTTTTTTCAAAAGGACCGGTTCAACATTCTTTCAACCTTAAGGGTTGTAATTGTAAATATCAAAACCGAGTTGGAAAACAAAAGTCTAGTATTTACTTTATAAACACATGGATTTAAATACCCTTCCATTTTGATTACAAAATAGAGTTTGAAATCAAATACATCTCTTGTCTCTCATGGACAAGTTTAAGCCACCAGAAATAGTACTATCTAGGGTTGATCAATACCTCGGTCCTATCTCCCTTTTCTTCATTTAGAATTTCCGCTACACTGGGCTGAGAATCCTACGTGCAAGTTATCCTTTTCACAGGTCAGATCTCATTTCTGCTTGAATCCCATTTCCATCACAATTTTATTCATTTCCTGAAAAACATTTGGAAAATAAAACGTCAGCACGAACGCCGGTGAATACAATTATCTTGACAAAAATCATTTTGGCACAAATAACCATTATTTCATAAACAACTTTAGGTCCAATACACACATTCAGTAGGCCCGTCATGTTCTATCGCACCACAGTATACACTGGCGTCATGTTCTATAACAAGGGATAGGTTTGCCTCCGAAGTTGTTATAAGACAAACACTAGCCGCAATCCGGGAATTTCACCCGAGACCCGTGTATCCCTTGCAAGTTTTACGCATACCTATGGACTGAATGCTTTGTTCGTAGAAGAATGTTGAGCGTTATTCCCTTAACCTTATTTGGCCTTTTTCGTAAACGTAAATGTTTGACATAAGTTTTGAAAGAGATAAAGTATTCACCTTGATTATCGGAATGAGTCTCTAGAGTTGGAAACTTATAGACTACCTTCTTATCTTGTTTTCTCTAGCGTCTTGACCTTTCTACAAGCATTTCTTGCTTAACCGGGCACTACGAGGATCGGGAATCGAACCAGGAACGTCGGGAATCATCTAGGAGGTTTCTTGAATACAATGTGAGAGTTGGAATTCGTTTTTGATGTGAGAAAAATGAATGAAATGGTGAAGCTATTTATAGGCTAAAAACCGGGTCCGTAGCGGACCGCTACACAGGCGGGTGGCGGTCCGCCACCGCCCATGCTGGCGTCAGCCCTATACATCGCCCTCTGATTTGACCATTTGTAAGTTTGCGGCTAGCGGACCATTACTGCTGAGCGTAGCGGTCCGCCACCCTTACGCGTGGCAGATTCTGAGATGTTTGCGGCTGGCGGACCATTACCACCTGGCGTGGCGGTCCGCCACGAGTACACGTGTCAAAATTATTGCACATTAGTCATTTGACACATATCACTCCCGGACTGTTTGCTTAACCTACAAGTAGCGGACCATTACCGGGTTTGGTGGCGGTCCGCCACCCAAAGACAAAGGGTGGGGTTCCTTAGCGGACCTCTACCTGGAAACCTGCACCTGTAGCGAACTGTTAGGCTTGACCTTAGCGGTCCGCTAAGGTCTAAAAATTCAAAATTTTCATTTTGAACCCTGAACTTATGTAATTAAATACAACAAGCTCTTAAGGTTCTAACCTAGCATTTCTTGGACATTTTTGTGGCAGTTGTTACATAATATATAACCAAAACTTATGGTTTAGTAAACAAGTTGTCGGAACCTTACCTCGGAACTATCTACGACTTTTTGATGGCGTAAGGCTAGAAACCAGACTCTCGCAAGCGAACCGGGGCTCGGGATCAAACCCCTAGGGTGCGTGTGTGTGTTTTGAATGTGTATTAAGTGTGTGTTTGTGTTTCAAGTGAAGCTGCCATCGATTTTGATTTATAGGCTGAGTCTGGGTCCGTGACAGACCGTTACTAGGTCGGTACCGCTTTCCTTGGTGACCACACACTTCTTCTCCACGTAGCGGACTGTTACGGTCTCGTGATGATCCGTCATAGTTCGTAACAGACCGTTATCAGGGATGACGGTCCGTCATAGGCTTTCCACGCGTCACCTCGCAATCATGACTTACCGGACACGTTGCATTCTCCGGTTAAATCCTTGCTCCGTCCGTAACAGACCGTTATCTATTCATGACGGTCTGTCGCAGGTCCTAACGGATCGTTTTTATCTGGTGACGGTCCGTCACCGATGATTTTCTCCAATTTTTCAGTTTCAGTCCTTGTGGTTTGATTTGTTCGCATCTTAGGCCCTTGTGCTTGTTCTTTCTATCAAGAAATTTTCAAGGTGTTACATGTCATGCCATAATCTATCATACTCAAGTATTCACATACATACATGTATCAACTGGTGAACATACTTAACACGTATACTTCAAGTATTAGGGTTTCATGTAGTGAAGTCATACCAATTAATATAACCAAAACAATTGTTCTAAATGTTTAGTAATATCATGTTAAACATACTAGAACATTCAAAGATACTTTAGGACTTGAAACTAGGTTTTTGAAGTATAAAAGTTTCCTTATTTGGAAAGTTAAGCTTTTTTATACCAATATAGAAACATTAAGCAAATAGTAACTCATGAAATTTAACATATCCAAGTACTACTAACATATCCTATCTCATCAATGTTACACATAGAGCAAGTATGCGGTTTTGAATTCAATAAAGTTTCCATTTATGGAAGGGTATCCCAAAATATCAAACAATGGTTTCCAATTACTTATTATCATGCAAATCACTTAACTAAGTCTTAATAACACTATTAAACCTATCCTTAGCATTCATGGCACATAAACACAACTTTGAAAGAAATAAAGTTTCCATTTATGGAAACTTTCCATATGACAATAACCAATGTTCTAACATCCACTACAAAAAAGAAGATCATTTAGGACTAAAATTTTAGTATCTAATACCCCTATATCAGTACTTAATGGTTATCAGAGACTGATTTCGCCAGTCCCCAGTCAGTGACGAATACTTAGTCCTAAATAGTTAGGTTAGTAACTGAAAATCAGTCCCCATTGTATGTCACTAACAAGGACTAATAGTTAGTCTCTGATACAAAAAATCAGTCCTTAATTTGCCTCCCGAATACCATGTTATTTAGTCCCCAATACATTTATTTAGCAACTGAAAATCAGTCTCGGATAATAAGATATTTCAATCCCTAATGTGTACTTTTAGGGACTGAAACTCAGTCCTCAAAAAATGTCTATATTGTCCCTCAAAAAAAGATATCTAACAAGCATATATTACCCTTCATTAGGCATAACTAGAACACTTAAACATGTCAAAACAATTTATAGATCATAGACTCAAATTTGAAACCAATAAAGTTTCTATTTATAGAAACGTACCAAATGATTATATAAAATGATTCAACCAACAAAATTCATGTTTTTCACACATTCTATAACTACTATAACATACTAACACAACAAAGATCTATATCAAGCATTTCTACAAATATGAACACAACAAAGTTTCCTTTTATATAAATGTCACATAATTCAACAAAATCAAGTTTTTACTAACAATATGTACCAAAGATGTTATAAAACACATTATATTGCAAAATCAATGGTTCGTTTGTGTTTAAAGACTCAAAATGACTCTTTTGTTTGGATAGTTAGTTTAACATAACCATAGGTATAAAAATGAAAGAAAACATGGATGAAAGCTTACAAATCTGAGATATGTTGGATGAAAGGTGGAGTTTTCTTGCTTGAACACTTGGATTGCACCTTAGAAAGCTTGGAATGCACTAACGGAAAAATGAAGTGAGGGTGGCTAAGGTGGGGGTGTGGCCGTAAACAAGGATAGGGAGAGAGGGAGTGTGAGCTAGGGTTAGGGTTTTGTGAAAATAGGTGGAGACTTGAGATTTAAGGTGTATTTATAAGGGAAAAGGCTAGGGTTTTCTTCATAAAATGATTTTTATAAAAAGAATATGACTTTATAAAATAAAAATAAATAAATAACTGAAATACTAAGTTTATTATGTAAAACATATCAAATTTGAAAAATCTCGTTTGAATTATCGGTACATATTGCGTCTCTGCTAGACTGTGTTAAAAATAAAAGATTCTCTAAAAGTTCCCGAAAAAATAATCTAAGCATTAAATATTATATCACAATATTACATATAATTTATACACAAATATATGTCAAAGAATTAGTTTCGTAATTCACCAACGTTCGTGCGACAGGACGCGTGTGTGATCTGGTAATTCTTCGAATTACCGATGCATGAAATGAAACGAAGTGGATGGACTTTTCCATGTATGTAATGAACTTAATTACTCTATAATCAAGTATGATGCATGTGTAACTATGTGTAATCATGTAAGAGTCGGGGATGGATATTGACCTGAAATTCCCGGATGTCACATAGTGTGAAAGTGAAGATGATAATCGGAACCTTTTACCTAAGTGCCCAAGGCATTCCTTTTATACCTGAACTTGGACAAGTATCAGCTGGTTCGTCGCCAGCTTCTTACTATATGCAGGGTATCTCTTTCTCTTTCCTTTGCTTGAAGTGAGACCCTTTCCTTTTTGGTGTAACAGGCCATAGTCTTCTAAAGAGACAAATGCCCATTCTCCCAAGTCATTTATCATTGTTGTTTTGTAGTTTTGACTTCCCGAAGATTCCAAACGGGTCTTTTTCAGTTGTGTCAAGTCACCTCTTTGTTTGGGAGACGCGGCTTGTGGTTCTTCCTAGTACATGCCTGCTTCTTTTACGGAGATGTGCTCCATGCATGTACCCACGTCATTAGCCCCCTAGTCAGAAGTGCTTATTACATAGTATGAGGGCTTCTGACTTAACCTGAGCTGTCAATCATCCGTTTAATCATGCTTCATTCGATCATGTTTGGTTTGATTCTGCGTCGTTCATTGAGCGTCCTTTGATGCAACTCGAGCTTTCGAGGTGATGTGATGTTTTGACGGTTGCGTCTAGCTTCTCTCATCATTTTAAATTTTGAATTTATATCTTTCCCTTTTCAACCGTCCTTCTCTCACTTTACCCTTTCAACTTCGTCGCCGCTTTCTCTCACTAAGGAAAATTCCTCTCTTGTTCTTGATCTTTCTCTACCGATCGTAATTTCTTTAAGGACAGTATATCTTTATGCTCTTTCTTTGTTTTTTGGTAACAATGTCTAAGAACGATTTGATCATTCAAACCTCAAAAATGACGCAAATCACCGTTGATGAGTTTTGCGAGCGATGGGGTATAGATGCTAAGTACAATCTGACTGCCCCTATCATGGCAAAACTGTCGATCACTGCCCAGAGGGTATGCTTGCCATCTACAGCCGAAGTTGAACACATGTTTGGCAATATTGGTTATTTCCTGGTCGATTCGACCAAATTGGTAAATGATTTAATTTTTAATCAAGACGATTACCTGTTTGCCCGTGATTTAAGCTAGTGGTCTAACTTCAGGCCATTTGGTGAAATAGTCAACCGCTACTAGCAAGAACTTGGCTCTTCCTCTTGTCCATTCCCCACTTGTAGAACGGCCATGCTGAAGTTACGGTGACTAGATCATGCTTCGGGCTAGCCTCGATGGGTGCATGCAGCTGACATCTTTCGCACTTGTGTATCTCTTTCGATGCGTCCTTATGCATTTAATTTATACCTTAAATATATTATTGATGTAATAATCTACAGTTTTTAATCAAACAATGTAGGAGGTTTAAACCACTTGACTGCACTTTCGACACGTGACCTGTTATTCTATTTATCCCATTGGACCTTTACCAATTAAATCCAACCCGAATCAACCCGTTTTCATATAAACCGGTTAAAATTGCCTCCTCTATCGTAAATGGTCATGGATATCAGCACCGTTTCTTACTAATTGGTAATAAAATATCTTGAAAGTTTTAATTTCACAGAAATTTCAGAAAGGATTCTTTTTCAATAATAATTCATTGGGTTGATATATCATGTATTCTAAATAGAAATCAAGTATTCGAAAATTTTAATTTACTAGTTTATGTTCTTTTACAGTGATAAGAAATTGAGGCTTTTACTTATGAATGAGTTGGTTTTATTTCAAGATTTTGATTATTATTGTACTATTAATTCTCTAAAGTTAATCAATGCCATAAGAATTTATAATGCTAGAACATTATTTGCGGACCAATTTATCCGACCCAACAAGTAATATATGTTTAAATAAGTTCATGTTATAAATATATATGATTTATGGTTATCAACACCTAAAATAGATTAAGTTTGTTGCACAAGTTTTCCTCTCATATATATATCATATTGTATCTCATTGTATTATATACTTGATCAATAAATAAAAGATCTCTTTCTCCCTATATCTATTCTCATATTGTTTAGCTTTTAGGCTAGTTTTACAACACGTTATCAGCACGAGTTGCTTTTGGAGTTGAATCATGGTAACGTATGTCAATAACTTGTTTTTGCTCGTCTTCAATCTCTCAAAACAATCCATATTGTAATTCATACAATTTTGGATTATGTTAGAGATTTGTTTTGTTCTTCTCTTAAATCTCAAAACAATACGTATTGTAATCTATACAGTTTATGGGTTAAAGGAGATTTATATTTATACGAATTATATATTATTTAATTCTAGTTTTGGTTCTAAGAAAGTAGAACTTGATATATATATATATATATATATATATATATATATATATATATATATATATATATATAGAGTGTGAGATTTCGCTAAAAAGTCAAAAAAGTGTTAAAAGTCGTTTAAAACGCTCATAACCGGCTCATACGAACTCCGATTTTACTCATTTCGGTGGCGTTGGAACCGTCTCGTCGAACTCTACGATCTTAGCTTGTAGGGTTTAGATTTTATGTAAGGCCTCAAACCCGGGAGGTCTCACTCGTTGGATTTACTCATTCACAAACAGTTCTTAGACTTGAATATCAAAATAACGCAGTGGAAAATACTTCATTAAAACATAACCATTACATTGTTCAACATACGGAAGCGTAACATAGTCTATTACATAAACATAACATAATCTAATCATAACAGGATGCCAGTCTTCGTATCATCCGGGTAACTCATCAAGCCGCCCAGCATCACCTTCCATCATCGTAACCTGCCTTAACCTGAATGTGCAAACTAAAAAGTCAGCTACGCTGGTGAGTTCTAGTTTTAACATAAAACTTTAACTTCAAATAATTTTCCAAAAACATAACTTCACACTTCATTTAATAAAAAGCGTACGTAAAATAATGCAATAACAAAACATAACACTTCATAAACATAAGTCAACAAACATATCGAATATGCGCCTTCTCGTAACCGTCAAATCCAAACGTCACATACTGGCTGAATAACCTAAAGATCACCACCACTAGGCCCATCAATCACCGTACTGTCATTCGGGTGAAGAACTCCTAGGGCCCGATACTTAGGTTATTCAACACTACTTCAAGCACGGCATCACAAGGATGAAACGTACCAAACTTCAAGCACGGCATCACAAGGATGACACGTACCAAACTTCAAGCACTGCGCCCCGTAGGGCACAAGTACCAAACTTCAAGCACGACTACCCCGTAAGGTAAATCGTACCAAACTTCAAGGATCACGATAATCCCCTTGGTGACCGTCATCACCCCAGTTGTACAACAGTTGGCCAGCCACAAAAGCCCCTAAAAGGTAAAAGCCCATAACATACTTCCCATACCCATAACCTTCATTCCCTAAGGAATATTGGCAGATTCGTTCGTTTGTGACTTTCGTAAACATTCATTTCTTTTACTTCAAAACTTCAGTTAAAGCATTCGTACGGTTTATTAAAAATCATTCCTTCATTCATAAACACTTCATAAACTTCTTTTTGCAAAATATTTCATAAACACTTCTTTCATAACCCTTCCTTCCAAAACATCGTTCATAAACATCATTTTATAAAACGTCACATACAACATTCATAAACATCGTTTTATAAAATAGTTACATCATTACGTATGCACACCAACCCAAAAACATTATTAAAACATTTAAAAGAGGGCTTCTATAACTCACCTGATAAGCTAATTTGGGTTGTCCTAAACAAGGTCCAACAACGTCACTTCCGATCTGAACTGATTAGTTAAATACACATCAGACCAATATTGACTCTAACGTTTTAACCATTCTAAACATACTAACTTTACTTAACCAGCCTGATCGCAGGGAATTGTTCTTGCGTACTTAATAAGTGCGCAGACTTTGCTTCATGCGTACTTGATAAATACGCAGTACCTTCTTCATGCGTACTTGATAAGTACGCATGACCCTCTTCATGCGTACTTGATAAGTATGCAGGATCCCCTTCTTGCGTACTTGGTAAGTACACAGGATCATCTTCATGCGTACTTGATAAGTACGCACGAACTGCTTCTTCGCAAAAACCCTAACTTTCGCCTTCGGGTCTGATCACGTCAAGATCCCGAACTTGTTTACTACAAAACGTTTGCTTTCCATTAAAGAACTCAAATCTATGTTTATTTTTCAGTTTTATCCGTGAAAACGTTACCTTTTCACCCAAAACCTGAAAAACCCAAAAACGAACAAAAACTCAGATTTAGGCCCGATCGTTACCTGAATCAAGTTTCTGATCCGGAGGTTCTTCTCACGAGCTATGGAGCAACACTTTGCTGAAATCTCGGGTCGATCCGCCAACTTTCTATCTCTACGGTTTCTCTCTCTAGAACTTGCAAATGAGAGAAATGGTGGAGAATTGGCTATTTATAGGGGAGGCTCCCCTTCCAGCCCGCCGACCCATCCGACCCGACCCGACATGCATCGTTCGTTTATTCTGTTATTATAACTGTCGTTTTATTTTTGGGATGTTACAAGTCTACCCCCTTACAATAGGTTTCGTCCCCGAAACCCATCATAAGTCAAATAGCTGAGGGTACGACTCTCTCATTTCCGTCTCCGTTTCCCAAGTGTCTTCCGATCCCCTTCGATGCTTCCATTGGACTTTAACCAATTGGATAATCTTATTACACAAACGCTTCTCCTTTCTGTCTAAGATGGCCACGGGTTCTTCGATTTAGTTAAGGCTGTTGTCGACCTCGATGTGTGATACACTTTCGCAAGTGTGATACATGGAAGGTAGGATGAATCCCACTTAACTCATCAGGAAACTCTAACCGATAAGCGACTTCACCAACCCATGCCATTATCATGAATGGTCCGACAAATCTCGGACTTAACTTTCCTCTCTTCCTGAATCGTATGATCCCCTTCCAGGGTGACACTTTCAACATTACTCTGTCCCCAACATCAAACTCAATAGGCCTTTTTCGTTTATCCGCGTAGGATTTCTCACGATCTTGGCTTTCATTCTTGCTTTGATTGGGTCAAACCTTTTCGACGTTTCTCTTACAACTTCAAGACTTCCTAATTCCTTTTGTCCAATCTCACCCCAACAAACCGGGGTCCTACATCTTCTCCCATACAACATTTCGTAAGGCGGCATGCCTATCGTCGTGTGATGACTATTGTTGTAGGAGAATTCGGCTAACGGCAGATGACTGTCCCAACTGCCGCCAAAGTCGATAATACAAGCGCGAAGCATATCCTCCAATGTCTGAATGGTCCTTTCGGACTGACCATCCATTTGTGGGTGGTATGCTGTGCTAATATTGAGTCTTGTGCCCATCGCCTCGTGAAATCTTTTCCAGAACCTCAATGTGAATCGTGTGTCCCGGTCAGATACGATCGTCAAAGGCATCCCATGCCGTGCTACTACTTCGTTAATAAACACTTCTGCTAACCTTTCCGACGAGAACGTCTCGCGAATTGGTAGGAAATGAGCACTCTTCGTTAAACGGTCCACAATTACCCAAATGGTATCATGACCTTTAGCTGTGCGAGGTAGCTTGGTTATGAAGTCCATGGTAATGTGTTCCTACTTCCATTCCGGTATATCAAGTGGTTGAATCTTTCCATACGGTTTCTGGTGTTCGGCCTTTACTTGCGAGTAAGTCAAGCACTTGCTTACATACTTTGTCACCTCATGTTTCATTCCAGGCCACTAGTATTCCTTCCTTAGATCTTGGTACATTTTATTAGTACCAGGATGGATAGAGTACCGAGATTTATGAGCCTCATCCAAGATTTTGGTTCTAAGCTCGCCACCCATAGGTATCCATACCCGTCCAAAACGTTTCCTAACACCAAGGGTGTTATATTCTAACTTGTCCTGTTGGCCAACCATCCTTTCCTTCTTTATGTTTTCTTCTTTAAGTGCCTCATCTTGAGCCTTTTCAATTTCTCTCATCACATCCGATGTTACCACCAACTGGCAAGCTTTCACTCTAATAGGAGTAGGCACATCCTTTCAGCTTAGAGCGTCAGCCACCACGTTCGCCTTCCCAGGATGGTATATTATTTCACAGTCATAGTCTTTCAACAGTTCCAACCATCGCCTCTGCCTCATATTAAGTTCCTTTTGTTCGAAGAAGTACTTCAAACTTTTGTGGTCGGAGTAAATAGTAAACTTCACCCCATAAAGGTAGTGCCTCCATATTTTCGTGAATCTTCAACTGCCGTGACGCATACGCGATCACTTTCCCGCATTGCATCAACACGCATCCCAATCCCTGACCCGAAGCGTCAGAGTATACCACTAAGTCTTCATTGCCCTCGGGAAGGGCCAAAACTGGAGCTTAGGTTAGTTTCTCCTTCAATTCCTTAAACGCCTCATCCTGGGTCGAACCCCATTCGTACTTTACCTCCTTCCGAGTCAACTTTGTCTTCTGGATGAATATCCGATAGTAGCCTGCCAATCCCAAGAAACTGTAGATTTCAGTTGGCGTCTTAGGAATATTCCATTCCCTTACCGTCACTATCTTTGCTGGGTCAACCATAATGCCGTTCGGGTTAATGACGTGACCTAGGAATTGGACTTCCCTAAGCCGGAACGCGCGTTTGGAGAACTTAGCATACAACTTTTCCTTCTTCAGAGCTTCCAATGCTTCCTTCAAGTGACACGCGTGATCACCCTCATTCTTGGAGTAGATGGGGATATCATCGATGAACACGATTACCGATCGATCCAGCATTGGTCGACAAACTCGATTTATCAAATCCATGAACGCTGTGGGGGCGTTCGTCAATTCGAAAGACATTACGCGGAACTAGAAATGTCCATAACGCGTGCGAAATCCTGTTTTCAGTATGTCTTCTTCCCTCACCTTCAACTGATGGTACCCAGACCGAAGATCAATTTTTGAGAACCAGCTTGCGCCTTGCAATTGATCGAACAGGTCGTCGATCCTTGGTAAAGGGTACTTGTTCTTCACCATACGTTTATTCAACTCGCGATAATCAATACACATTCTCATCGAACCGTCTTTCTTCTTCACAAACAACACCGGAGCACCCCACGGCGAGATGCTCGATTGGATAAATCCCTTTTCAAGTAACTCGTCTAGTTGTGCCATTAACTCTTTCATCTCCACTGGTGCTAGTCGATATGGAGCCTTAGCCACGGGCTGGGCATCTGGTACTAAGTCGATTCGAAATTCGATCTCTCTGTCGGCCGGTATCCCAGGCAAATCCTCTGGAAACACCTCCGGGTACTCGCGTACCACGGGTACATCGTCTAGTTTCTTCACTTCCTTACACTCGTCAATTACATACACCAGATAAGCCTCGCATCCACGCCTCAAGTAATCTTTTGCCTTAATCATCGAGATGACGTTTGGCATCGGGGCGTTATGATCTCCAAGAACCTCGACTTTGCTACCGTCCGGAGCCTTGAGTCGGATTATCTTTCGTTTACATATAATTTGTGCTTCATTGGCAGTTAGCCAATCCATTCCTAACACGACATCGAACCCACCTAAAACCATGACAAACAACCTGACGGGAAATCTACGGCCTTCTATTTTTATCGTGGAATTTTCAACTACATCAGTCACCCTCGCAGTTCTACCCTCAGCGGTTTCTACGCTAAAGGCCCTTTTCTAGTTTACTCACAGTGTACTTTACCCTTTTACAAAAAGTCATAGATATAAAACTCTTACTTGCACCCGAATCGAATAACACAGATACAAAAGTGTTGTCAAGGATAAACGTACCTGACGCCACGTCGGGGTCCACTCTGGACTGTTCCTGCGTCAGAGCATAGGCGCGAGTCTTTGCTCGGGGTCTCTCTTCTTTCTTCTCCGGGCCTTTCCCTTTCCCGGCTTGACCCATCCTAGGCTTGGTGCATTCCCGGCTCATATGACCACTCTCCCCACAGTTGTAGCATTTGAAGCCTTGCGGGCATTCACGGGAGTAGTGTCCGGTTTTGCCGCATTTAAAGCACAGATTTGACCCTAGCCGACATTCACCCGCATGTCTTACCCCACATTTTCCAAAGACTTCCGTCTCGCCTACCCTGGCCTGTTTGTCCCGAGCCCCAAACAACTTCCCACCCGATCGTTTAGCGGGAAAACTCAGCTTCTTCTTAGGCTCTTCAATGGCAACAACATTCAGCGCCAAATCATCAAATACCACGCCGCTCAGTTCTACTACCGAATCATAGGTAGTAGGGGCGTTTGCCTTAACATAGGTGCGGACTTGGTCCAGCAGTCCTTGAATGTAGCATGCAATCTTTCTTTCCTCAGTCGTGACAAGATGTGGCACCAGACGTGCCGGTTCATTGAATCAGGTTGTGTACTGCCGGTGCGTCATGCTCCCGGCCTTCAAACCCAGAAATTCCCTCTCTACCTTCTCAATCTCGTTCCTTGGGCAGAAATTCTTGATCACCAAAGTTTTCAAGTCAGCCCACATCATCGCATCTACAACCTCGCTCCCTTTTGCTTGACGTACACCTTCCCACCAATGGGATGCTTCCTCTCTCAAGGAGTTAGCAGCAAATTTTACAACTTGATCCGTTCGACATTCGCTCAGACGATTGGCAGCTTCCATACGGATCACCCAATCAAACGTAGCCACCGCGTCTTTCTTTCTAGTGAGGACCGATGGGTCACATGCTTTAAACCACTTGTAGACGCATCCGCGTGCAGGCGGCGCGTTGTCAGTTTCGTTGTTCTGGGCACCAGTTGCCGCGCTAGACCCACCTTCCCCATTAACCTTTTTCAATGCTTCAGCTAACAGACCTGGCAGAGAAGTCTTCATCAACTCGGTGAACTCTCGAGCTATAGCTGCTCTCACTTCTGGTTCAAAAGTGAAAGGTTGTTCTTCAACCAGTGTCTGCTCAGTTCCATGCACACTAACCGCCGGTTCAGTGTGAACACTTCCTTCTTCACTATACTCTTGGCGCGCAGGGGTCCTGCCACGCCCACCATTTCGACCGCCGGTATGACCACCGGTACGGCCCTCACCACGTCTTCCGTTTCCTCTCCTTGCCATTTCGTTCTATAAGATAAGGAATCCAATGTCATCACGCTAGTTAAAAAATAAAATTCAACAAGCACTGTAAGATGTTAATATACACTGGCCATCTGCAATTAACCATTACATTACCTTTCGATTTTTATTTGACCACCTTTGTGATTTCATCAGAACACAAGTCCTTACCTAACCCTTCCTAAGGCATACTATATATATAAATATTTATATACTACCTTCATACTTGATGCTGTGGCTCGAGTACCCGTACTGGCATCCGCTTTCGGTCCCATTCATAGTTTAAGTTCAGACACTGGGAGTGTCAGAATCTCTCAAACTATTGCTCTGATACCAACTTGTAAGGCCCCAAACCCAGGAGGCCTCACTCGTTGGATTTACTCATTCATAAACAGTTCTTAGACTTGAATATCAAAATAACGCAGCGGAAAATACTTCATTAAAACATAACCATTACATTGTTCAACATACGGAAGCGTAACATAGTCTATTACATAAACATAACATAATCTAATCATAACAGGATGCCAGTCTTCGTATCATCCGGGTAACTCATCAAGCCGCCCAGCATCACCTTCCATCATCGTAACCTGCCTTAACCTGAATGTGCAAACTAAAAAGTCAGCTACGCTGGTGAGTTCTAGTTTTAACATAAAACTTTAACTTCAAATAATTTTCCAAAAACATAACTTCACACTTCATTTAATAAAAAGCGTACGTAAAATAATGCAATAACAAAACATAACACTTCATAAACATAAGTCAACAAACATATCGAATATGCGCCTTCTCGTAACCGTCAAATCCAAACGTCACATACTGGCTGAATAACCTAAAGATCACCACCACTAGGCCCATCAATCACCGTACTATCATTCGGGTGAAGAACTCCTAGGGCCCGATACTTAGGTTATTCAACACTACTTCAAGCACGGCATCACAAGGATGACACGTACCAAACTTCAAGCACGGCATCACAAGGATGACACGTACCAAACTTCAAGCACTGCGCCCCGTAGGGCACAAGTACCAAACTTCAAGCACGACTACCCCGTAAGGTAAATCGTACCAAACTTCAAGGATCACGATAATCCCCTTGGTGACCGTCATCACCCCAGTTGTACAACAGTTGGCCAGCCACAAAAGCCCCTAAAAGGTAAAAGCCCATAACATACTTCCCATACCCATAACCTTCATTCCCTAAGGAATATTGGCAGATTCGTTCGTTTGTGACTTTCGTAAACATTCATTTCTTTTACTTCAAAACTTCAGTTAAAGCATTCGTACGGTTTATTAAAAATCATTCCTTCATTCATAAACACTTCATAAACTTCTTTTTGCAAAATATTTCATAAACACTTCTTTCATAACCCTTCCTTCCAAAACATCGTTCATAAACATCTTTTTATAAAACGTCACATACAACATTCATAAACATCGTTTTATAAAATAGTTACATCATTACGTATGCACACCAACCCAAAAACATTATTAAAACATTTAAAAGAGGGCTTCTAGAACTCACCTGATAAGCTAATTTGGGTTGTCCTAAACAAGGTCCAACAACGTCACTTCCGATCTGAACTGATTAGTTAAATACACATCAGACCAATATTGACTCTAACGGTTTAACCATTCTAAACATACTAACTTTACTTAACCAGCCTGATGCCTCGCACTTAGCAAGTGCGCAGGGAATTGTTCTTGCGTACTTAATAAATGCGCAGACTTTGCTTCATGCGTACTTGATAAATACGCAGTACCTTCTTCATGCGTACTTGATAAGTATGCATGACCCTCTTCATGCGTACTTGATAAGTACGCAGGATCCTCTTCTTGCGTACTTGGTAAGTACGCATGATCATCTTCATGCGTACTTGATAAGTACGCACGAACTGCTTCTTCGCAAAAACCCTAACTTTCGCCTTCGGGTCTGATCACGTCAAGATCCCGAACTTGTTTACTTCAAAACGTTTGCTTTCTATTAAGGAACTCAAATCTATGTTTATTTTTCAGTTTTATCCGTGAAAACGTTACCTTTTCACCCAAAACCCGAAAAACTAAAAAACGAACAAAAACTCAGATTTAGGCCCGATCGTTACCTGAATCGAGTTTCTGATATGGAGGTTCTTCTCACGATCTATGGAGCAACACTTTGCTGAAATCTCGGGTCGATCCGCCAACTTTCTCTCTCTATGGTTTCTCTCTCTAGAACTTGCAAATGAGAGAAATGGTGGAGACCTTGGCTATTTATAGGGGATGTTTCCCTTCCAGCCCGCCGACCCATCCGGCCCGACCCGACATGCCTCGTTCATTTATTCCGTTATTATAACTGTCTTTTTATTTTTAGGATGTTACAATTTAGGGTTTAGTTTTTGCCTTAGGATTTAGCCTTAGGGTTTAGCTTTTAGTATTTAGGCTTTGGGGAGAGAGGGTGGGGGGTTTTAGGTTTTTAGGTTTTTAGGGGTGGGGTGGGGGTTAGGTTTTTGGGAGGGTTGGGTTGGAGGTTTAGGCTTTTGGGGGGTGGTGATGGTGTTTTTAGACGAGTTTTTCGGCTTTTTTGTTAGGATTTAGGTTTTCGAGGGTGGGGGTGGGGGTTAGGTTTTGGGGGGTGGGGTGGGGGTTTTAGGCTTTTGGAGGGTGGTGGTGGGGTTTTTAAAATACTTTTTACAGTTTTTACATCTTGTAGAATAACCATACTCTATTTTATATATATATATATATATATATATATGGAGAGAGAGAGAGGGGATGGATACGGTACAAAATACATTTAGCATAAAAAGTGTAATAACCAATGAGTTGGTGACACGTGTACATAAATGAAAATTAATGAAAGGGTAAAAGATGGAATTGACATCCTTAGTTGAATTTTTTCAATAAATACTAGTTTCACCTATTTTTTTAAACTCAAATAACTTTTATATACTTTATAAGTTTTTTAAAAAAATTATACCATAAAATAGAAATTTTTTTCCTTTTTAATATGAGTATAGTATTGCTATATATTTTTTTAAATTGTTTTTTTTTCCTTAAAAATCATGTAAAAATAGGGCTACATTAATAACAAAACCTGTATATGCGATAACAACACGGGAAAAAAAATATCAGCACAGTTAAAATGAGATAACAACACAATGTAATAACACTTTTTTCTATGTTGTTATCATGTTTACAATGTGTTGTTATCTCATTTTACAATGTGTTGATATGATTTTTTATGTGTTGTTATTGCACGTACATGTGTTGTTAAAGAGTGTTTAAAATATAGCAATAGTGTACTCATATTAAAGAGAATAAAATTCTCAATTTTATGGTACAAATTCTTTTTAAAATAATAAAGTATATAAAAGTTATTTGATTTTAAAAAAATTGATGGAACTATTATTTAATTTAAAAAGTCAAAAGAGGGTGCCAAATTCCTCTTTTACCCTTTCTAGTGATTTTCATCACTAATTAATTCTATAATTAATTCATAATTAATCTTAGCTATTAAATAGTATGATCAAGGGTTGAGAATGTTTTCTACCATTTTTATGCTAAATGCATTTTGTACATGATCTTACTTCTATATATACATATATATACGGGAATAATCATAAGAAAACCCATTGTTTATTAGTAAACCAAAAAACTATTTATTAAAGGTAAAAAAAATAATAAAAAAATCATAACTCAAAATATAAATCAAAAACTAAAAAACCGCTTCATATACCTTGTTCTACACGTCGTCCTCGTTCAAAAAAATAAAAAAAATAAAAATTTAGCGTGTTGCTACATTTGTGTAGCATAGTTAGCTTTTGGGGGTGATTTTTTGGGTTTAGTTTAGCTTTTAGGTTAGGTTTTTGGAGGGTGCGGGTGGGTGGGGGGTTTAGGTTTTTGGGTGGGGGTGGGGTGGGAGGGGTTTAGGTTATTGGGTAGGGGTTAGGCTTTTTGGTGTACTACACATATGCAGCACCTTTAAAGAGAAGTTTTTTTGGTTTTCTAATGAAAATGAGTTTTCTAGTGAACTTACCCCTATATATATGTATAACATTTTACAGAATCTTTATATAAAAAATCTTAAAATAATAAAAAATCTTAAAATAACATCATTTAAACATTTTAGTATAAGATTAAAAACATTTACGAAATATAGACCAAAGGAAATTATTACAAAAACAGTATGGAATTTTAAGATGGGGTTAGTAAAGGTCAGACCATAAAAATCCTTTTCGCACATCCTGGCATTAGCGGCTACAAGGTACCCAAGAATTCAACCACCACCTTATTATTCTATTCTGTTCTTAACCTGTCTATATTCTTTTCAAAAAATATTTTCAATTTTATACTTTTTTTTACATGATTGTTCTAGTTATCATCGCATATCAATACTTAAAAGACTTAGCCTCTGAATGAGGCAATCATAAGATAGAAATTAATAAAATAAACTATAAATTTTTACCAGACTTGCGTTTTCTGAACACCAAGCTTCAAACTCAGAACTTCAAATATTAATAAGAGTTGTGTACGAGAGAGAGAGAGTAGTGGAATTGTTCTCCGGATACGTTTACAAGAAATAAGAGTCCCCTTATATAGGCGGGGAAAAGAAAAGGCTAAACAGACAAGGATCCCATCATGGGACCTACTTAGATACATTTGTCAAAAAGAAAACAGTAATTAGCAATTATTTTGCTAACTTTAAAAAAAAGAAAGAATAGTGTCTGGCCATTATTGTGCCAGAATGCATAATTTTGTCTTCCACTCCACCTATTATTGGAGTCGTCTTTTGAAAAAGCTCTTTATGGGGTCTATTGTGATTTTTTGTCTTTGAGCTTGCCTGAAGATTCTTCTGGGATGATCGTATGCTTGTATTCTGCAAGAACGTTGTTGATATAATCTTCATCTATATGATGATGCAATATTTTCAGCTATAAGCTTACGATTTCCGATTTGGGATATGACCCTCAGATTTTGATTACCTCTTCCTTTATAAGAAGAAGATCTTCCTCTACCTCTTCTTCCTTTCTCCCAAGGAATCATCTCTGAAAAAGTTATCCACATGAAATAATTATTTTTTTGTTTTCGTAATAAATGAATCTTTTCTTTGTAAAAAGAAATGTGAAGATTAATATTATTAATTATGTTTCTTTTTGTTTGTGATCGTAGAAAAATATTTTCTTGGATTTCTTCTTTGGTCACTTCTTGATTGATTATCTGAAGAGTGTGGTATTATATCATCTCCTGAATCTCTAGGAGAGCCTTTTTAACTGGTTCATTTGAATGAGCCATTAATTTAAATATTCTCTGGTAAGAAAGTCAGGAAGACTATTGTCACTACCCTTTTTATAAATAATTTTAAAATCAAAAGGGGCTAAATGAGACTGTCATTTTGCAAACATTTGGTTTGAAACATCATGTTTGAAATCTTTAGCGAACATAAATTTAGCCGCTTGGCAATCAGTTTTTATAATAAACTTTTGATTATATAAATCATCTTGAAATTTTAAAACACATTTTACTATTGCAAGAATCTCTTTTGCAATAGTAGCATAGTTTTTTTTGGCTGTTATTCCATTTTCTTGAATGGAATCTTACCAGACTTTCTTGTTTATTTATTGGTGAAATTTGTTTTAAGATTCCACCATAGCCTATATCAAAGGCATCTGTTTCAATAATCTTTTCTCAATCTGGGTTGGTTATCATTAAGGAAGGAAGATTTTGAACCTTTTGCTTAATCTTTCGAATGGTCTTAGTATGATTCTCTGACCATGGCTGAGGATTCTTTTTTAATCTATCATATAAAATGGCACTATCCTCTGCTAGATTTTTATAATAGGGAATAATATAATTTAAACTTCCTAAAAATCTTTGAAGTTGAGTTTATCATAAATTTCATCTAGAAATTTTGACCCAAATTCAATACTTCTGTTGATAGGAATAATATTTCCTGTTTCAATATTATGACCCAAAAATCTTATTTTGGTTTGAAAAAGCATCATTTTTGTCTAGAGATGACTAAACCGTTTTTTATGATTATATTTTTGAATATATCAAGATGTTTAAAATGGGTTTCAATATCTTTAGAAAATACAAGGATATCATCGATGTAGACTATTATGAAGTTACTATATGGAATAAGGATATCATTCATAATATTTTGAAATTCTGACGGTGCATTTTTCAACCCAAAAGGCATTACGTTCCATTCATAATGGCCAGTAGGTACTACAAAAGCAGTTTTATACCTATCTTTTTCATTTATCTGAATTGCCAGTATCCAGATTTTAAGTCAAATTTTGAAAATATTATGACATTATACAATTTGTCTAAAAACCATAGATCATTTTCCCACTATAAGAGTTATTAACAATATACTCTTGTTCTTCTATAAGGACATCTTGTGGGGTTGGTCTAGGATAATAATACTTTCTCTGAGTTGGCTTATCAGCCCATTTAGAAAGTTTGGAGATTTGATCTTTTATCTTCTCTTGATAGTTTTCCTCAGAGAATTCTGTTAAAGTGCTTATCTCAAGATTCTTAAGAGCATTTATTGTTTCATTTAAAGTTGTTACTAAACTATCTTTAGATTTTAATTTAAACTCTGTAACTTCCGGAGGAAGTTGTATACTAGGAGTAGCAATTTTTTCTTGAAGAGAAATCTGCTTAGTAGATATGTTTTTCTCTTTAAAGTAGGATATTATCCTATCCATTTTAGCAGATAAATCTTGAAATTGTTCTCCCAGAATTATTAAATATATATTTGCATAATTATGTTGTTTAATTAACCCATTTATATGGGAAATTGTTACATTAAGAGTATCCCCCTCTAACAATTTTTGAAAGGTTTGATAATATCTTAATTCATTATCCTTTTCTATTTTAAAGGGTTGAGTAGGAGGAAAAACCTTAGAGATTAATTCTCCTTTAATAATGAATTTTCTCTCAATAACTGAAATGATACTTCCCATATAACTTTCTATAAACCAGGGAATAAAAGGTATAATTTCATTTTTTATGATTAAATCTTTATAAAATTCATTTTTAAAGAAGTTTATATCAGTTTCTTTAAAATTATTAAAAAACCAATTTCTAAATAATTCCCATTTGGATAATTGGAAATCTTTATTGATCTATTTTCTTACAGGAGATCCCGGATTAAAGTCTATTTTTTCTTTATAATCCATTAAACAAAATTGACTTCTGATTCGATTAATTCCGGATCTACTTGGACTCCTTGGACTCCTGTGACTATATTGTTAGGATTTATTCTTAATCTATTAAATGTTTCTGTTGTGGGGAAAGTTTCCCTGACTCTCGAAGTAGAAGCTCTAGAAGGGCTTCTAACAGTATACTCCAAAGGAGATATATGTTGAGGAGAGGATAAAGACCTAGAAGATAACGATCTAGGTATATAAGAAGTATTCCTAGGTTGTTCAAACTGGATTTGGACAGTTCCTTCTTCAGATTGTAGAATTTCTAAAGGGTTATTATCTATATATTGTTGAGATGTTGTGGCCTTATCAAGGACCCAGTTTTCAGGAAAGTTAATTTCTTCCCATTTAATCTTTCTTCTGGTAGTTATATTAGACTTACCAAAATTGGTTTCTATAACTATGGTTTCATTTAATGGTTTATCGACTATTCTACACTGTAGATTTAGAGTGTATACATGTTTATAGTAAATTCTATAACAGATACAGCTAACTTCTGAACCTGGAGCATAGTTATAACCATGCGTCTTAACATTTAAAGTTAAAGCAACTGATATATTAACATCAGATAAAGATAATTGTAAATTTGGATAAACATTAAAATAGACTGGTCCATGAGCCAGACTAGTTTGGACAATCCTTATAAGAGACTGTTTTCAGTTAATATTCCTAGCATCTCTTAGAGCTGCTACAAAACTTTCTGGAAGACCTTCTAGGGTCAAGGGTTTGAATGCAATTTGCACAAGCCCTATGTGAAGGAATTTATAATCCCTTTTTATATTTGTTTATATCTTTATTTAACAATAGTTTAATAGCCATATCTTCTTTATTTAAAGAAAATGTTTCTTCAGTTGTTTTGACAACTTGTTTTAATCATAGCTTTTCAAAAGTTCCTAATTTATAAATTAGTTTGTGTTCCATTTTTGGAATAGTTCATTTATTTAATAAATCAAGATTATGAGGAATTTCATATTCCTCTTCAATACTGTTTTTAACAGTATTATTGCTTTTCAGAATATTCATATTAAATGAATATGAGTAAGTGTTAATTTGCACAATCAAACTTTGAAGATTTTATATATATATAATATATATATATATATATATATAATATGTATAATATATATATATATTTATATACATAGGAGGAGAATCAAATAAAAAGTAGTTTTTCGCTAAAAATGATAAAAACCTTAAAAACGATATCAAACGAACTCCGATTGAGCTAATTTCAGCGGCGTTGGAACCGTCTCATCGAACTCTACTATCTTAGCTTTTAGGGTTTAGCTTTTAATGTTTAGATTTTATGTTTGAATTTTAGGGTTTTAGCCTTATGGTTTAGTCTTACGGTTTAGGTTTTTTTTTGGGGGTGGGGGGGTTTAGGTTTTTTTTTGGGGGGGGGGTGGGGGGTTTAGGTTTTTGGGGGTGGGGTGGTCCCATATATATATATATATATATATATATATATATATATATATATATATATATATATATATATATATATATATATATATATATATATATATATATATAGGGGGAGGATCAAATAAGAAGTCTAATTTGGCTAAGAAGCCTAAGAAGTAATCTCATCCATTTAATTAGATGATCAACGGTAGAGATTTAAGTGTATGAAAAATAAGAGGTGGGAGGGTATTTAAGTAATAGCCACTTTTGTTGACTTTTTTCAACTTCCCCCACTTTTTTTAAACGTTCATAACTTTTTCATATGACATTATTTTTTAAAAAAAATTACACCATAAAATCGAGCGTTTTTTTATCTTTAATTTGAGTATAGTATTGCTATATTTTTTTTGCAAAAACAAAAACGACACTTAACGAAATTGTGCTAATTTACGTAAATGTGCTGGTTTCTCGTAAATGTGCTGGTTTCTGGTAAAACAGCACAATTTAACACATTAAAAATTTACTGGTTTCTAGTAAAACAACACAATTTACGTAAATGTAATGGTTTCTTTAATGTGTGTACTTTTATTCAATTATTATGTGCCTAATTTGGTAGCATTATTTAAAAATAAAAATTTAAAACATCCATACAAAAAAAAAACGGTTTAGTGGTAGGCAACAAAAAGCTTATGCATCAAAATGTTGTTTTGTGCTGGTTTGATATACTAGTTTTATTGTGCTGGTTTTGTTTGTGTTTGGTTAGCTAAGAAAAGCAAGGTACACAATGAACCGTGTTCTTTTGGTGTTGTGAAACAACACAACTAATTGTTATGTTTGGTGTTGTTTTATGATAAAGCAACACAGTTAATTGTAATGTTTTACAATGCAGCACAGTTAATTGTGTTGTTTTACAATGCAACATGGTTAGTTGTGCTGTTTTACTATAAACCAGCACATTTACGTAAAGTAGCACAATTTCACTAAGTGTTGATTTTGTTTTAGAGTAAAATATAGCAATACTAAACAATTTCACTAAGATGCATTGAACGCTCATCCTTTTTATGATTTTTAAGGTAATTGTTTATTAACAGTTCAACTAAATAATAACTTTTCTAGCAGTTCTTCTTGCTTTACCGTGCTCTATTTTTTTTCATTGTTATGATTTTACCAAAGAGAAAATGTATTGTGCTGGTTTTTTTTGTTCTACTGAATGTGCTGAACAAAATTCCTGTGATGTATTTTTTTATATTGTGTTGGTTGGTTGTGCTGACTTTTTTTGTGCTGTTTTCCTCTACTATTTTTTCGACTGTGCTGAGTTTCTCTTGTGCTGTTTTCCTCTACTATTTTTTCTGTTGTGCTGTTATCACACGTGCTGGTTTTTTGTGCTAATTATTGTGCTGGTTGGTCTTGTTCTCATTATTTGTGCTGATTTGTTTTTTTAAATCACATTGTTGCTGTGCTAGTTTGTTAGTGCTGGTTGTGCTAGTAACTGTGCAGGTTTGTTGTTTGTGTGCTAGTTTGCTAATTTTGTGCCTGTTTATTTGTGCTGGTTTGTCTTGTTCTCATTATTTGTGCTGATTTATTTTTTTAAATCACATTGTTGTTGTGATAGTTTGTTAGTGCTGGTTGTGCTAGTAATTGTATAGGTTTGTTGTTTGTGTGCTTGTTTGCTAATTTTGTGCTTGTTTATTTGTGCTGGTTTGATATTTTTGTTTGTGCTGGTTTGATTTTCCATAAAACAGCACAATTTATGTAAACCAGCACAATTTATGTAAAATAGCATAATTTTGTATAGTGTCCGTTTTTTTAATAAAAAATATAGCAATACTATACTCGAATTAAAGGTAAAAAAACACTCGTTTTTATGGTGAAATTTTTAAAAAAAAATAAGGTCGTATGAAAAAGTTATGTACGTTTAAAAAAAAAGTGGGGGAATTTGAAAAAAGTCAACAATTGTGGGTTTCCAAAAATGCCCCTCCACCTCTAAGTTTTCCTACATTTAAATCTCTACCATTGATCATCCAATTGAATGGATAAGATTGCTTCTTAGGCTTCTTAGCCAAAGTGCACTTCTTAGGGAAACCATCGCCTATATATATATATATATATATATATATATATATATATATATTTATTTGGTTGTGTTTGTAATTCAAATTTGTGTGCGTGGTTTAATGTTTTAATTCATTGATTAAGCCCAATAAAATCTTTTTCAAGAAATCAATAAAGATTTAATACTTTCTTAAGTTTTGAAAGTTTTGAAGGATGTAATAGATATGCATTTAAGTTTTCTTTATCCCAAGAGTATGATCAATACTCCTTGATAACAAAAATGAAATTGAGTTTTTTTTCTTTTCATCTTAATATGGGAATGTTCTAATGTTAAGAGATTCTCTGTGTTTCGATTTTCATATTTTCTTGATATGTTACCTTTATTTTTTTACTTGCATTGATGAATATTGTTATGTTAAAAGGAAAAGAAAATAATGTATTTATTTTAGTAAATTTTAAATTTAATGTTACGTATATATTCCATAATTATGATATAATATGATTAACTTGTTACGTTAATTCTAATGGTGTGTTTTACTAAAATAAATATATGATCTAGTAAAAGTAGTGTGCGTATTGTGATGTTAATAAACTTGATACATCAAGTGATCAAATGGTGGTTGTATTTATGTTTTACCGTTAGTTATATACATTTGAGTGCACACTACAATAATAGTATTCATATGTAAATTGATGTTGACTAGATGCTTAGTCTTTGCAATATATTTATATGTTGTCTATATCTACTATTATTATGATTGCCTATTTGATTTTATTTGGTTGATTAAAATACTAACATTCTTTTGATTATAAAGTTTTAAGCATTTGGTTTGACTAAAAAAAATATGTATTTTTTTTGTTTGATGAAAAGTTAAAACTTTATGTCAGCTGTTGATATGGAATTTGATTGCATTAATTTATATCATTAGTTAAGATTCAAGTATGAATTCCATATGCAGGTATATATAGCTATAACATATGATTTCATGGTTCCTTTCATCATATATCAATTATCTCATGTATAAAACAATATTGTTTTGAAAATCATGTAGTTGATGTTAATTAAATAGAGATCATTAGATAAAAAAGTAAAAGACAAAAGTTACATGTCTTATGATCACACTCATGAAAGAGTATAAATATGCTTGGATATGATACCTGAAGTGTCGTACTCCCTAAATCTCATTATCAATCTGCAGAAGGTTATAAGATTTAAGACCAATAAAGTTTACATGACTCGGATATTTAGCTACTTCTCATTTATATTATATCAAGAGAAGATTATTTATAAGGAAAAATAAGATAAAACAATTTACATTTGTCACATATCAAATATGCTTTCAAAGTAGCAGTATTATGAAAAGGAGTATCAAAGGTTTCAAGTGACCTCAAATCCGTATGTCCGGAAAAAGAATGAAAAACCATGAAACTTGTTTGTTTCTATTCCATTTCTAAAGTGAATGTGACTATATATTGATCAGTGTAAAAGTAATGATTGTGGACATAACTGAGAAATTTGAGATTGACCACCACAATGACAAATTAAGAGAGTGGTTATATGAGAATAAAGTTTGGAAAACATACAAAGTTGATATGACAAGATCTTTATCAGCTAACGCATATATGATCATAACAAGAAGTTTATTGATCATGATTATTTAATTAATTAGCATGACCGGTTTGACCATCCCGAGTCAATGATGATGTGAAACATATTGAAGAACCTGAATTAAAAATTAAACATGTAATGTTTGCTCTCAAGGAAAGTTATTTACCAACTAAAGTAGGGTGTGAATCCCTATAGATATATTCTGGAAGTGATAAAGATATATGCATACATCACTACATGATACCGTTTAGTGTTTTAAATCGATGCATCGTCTAAATGGTTATCAAATTTGCAATCAGAAGTTTGCATGATATGTTGCTTAGCTAATGAAATAGCAAGCACATTTTTCCAGATTATCATATTTATTTTGGTAATCTGACAAATTGAATTCCCAAGTTACTAATGATTATTAGAATAAGTGTTGAACTTTCTAATACACGAATTGCTTTTGTTGAAGAAAATTAGGAGACGTCTTCGATTTATTACAAAGCCAATAATCATGAGAGCAAAAGTTCATGTTTATATTTGGTTATATGTGATTTTGTATGTAGTAACATTAATTCACATCAAGCCAACAAGTTTTAATATTTCCTCCCCATTACAGTTGATTTTTGGTCAGGAACCAAATATTTTTATCTAAAATTTTTGGTTGTGCGGTATGTATATTGAAATGATCCACCATAATGCATAAAGATAGGTTCTTAAAGGAGGTTGAGAATATATATGTTGGGTATGAATAAAGCCACTGATGAATGGTTCATTTATGACTCAATATATTGGTTTTCACTTAATGAATCAACATCCCAACATTAGGGGGAGATTAAAAGCAGTTGGAAAAAGAATGAGTTGGAATGAATTATCATTGATCCTCAAACTAAAAAATGTGAACCAAAAGTTCAAAAGATAATTCATTTAATAAGATTAAAGAATCATTTATCAGACACATTCACTGACCTTAAAAAGAGTGACTAAGTCACATATGCCGGTTGCTAATGCTCCAACTAATTTTAGTGTCCAAGAAGGACAATCATATATTGATAATGAGTCTATGACACGTATGCAACGTGATAGACTAGTCAATTCCAAGAATAAAAATCCTCGGAAAAGGAGAAAGTAATTAAGATGGTCAAATCGAGGTACATTAGAATGGTCTCCTGAATAGACACTAGACATGATGGTTCCAGAAGAACTTCAGGTACCTGAAAATAAAGAGATCTCGGTAAATTATGTCATGTCTAGAAATGTATAGAATCAAAACAAAATCGACGTCATTATACTTTTGAATATAATGTAGCGCTTGAAACGATGAGGATCAATAATTAATATTTGTCTATGAATGAAAAGTAGAAATGATTGACCAAATTAGAAAGACACAAATGAGGCAGAATTATATTCTCTCACGAAATAGAAATGGTTTGGACTAGCAGTCCAGAAACATGAAGTTGTAAATATATTGGATATAAGTGAGGTCTTTTATGCGAAGAAATTATGTGAAATAATGAAAGAAAGATTAAGGCAAAATTGGTGTCACGAAAATTTTGCAAAGACATATAATTGATTATTATGAGATACATTCTCCAGTGGTGAACCCATTGACTTCCAACATCTCATTAGTCTGGTAATACAAATAGAGAATTGATATACATCTTAAAATATTATGACATATGATATCAAAATTTACAAGAAAATCCCTGAAGGATTTATACTGCTAAAATATTGCAGAGTAAGTTCTCGAGAACATTATGATTGTTGAATACAAGTTCAGATCTGTATACATTATGTTTGTTGTATACGTTATTAAATTGAATATAACTGGAACTCCTAATGAGTTTCCTAAAGCAGTTAAGTGCTTGAAAGTTATTTGAACATGTTAAATAGGCAACCCTTGTGCACCAATAAACGTTAAGGGAAGAAATTGTACATAGAGATTATGATATCTCAGTATATAAGAATGATACAATATGGACTGTAATTGGATTAGATGTTATCAATGTTTGTAATTGATTTGCTAAATGATAAAGTTTATATACCAAACTCCTGAAGAGTGAATGCACATGCATAATTAGTTAAGTTTGAAAGAAGTCCATGATGGATTGTAAATGTCTCAATCATTTATGTACAACCTTGAGAATTATATCATAACAAGTTATGTATATGGATTGAAATAGTCGGGTCGAATGTGGTATAATCGACTCACTGATTATCTTGAAGTGTAAAGATATAAATATGTTGTAAATGATCCAATGTTTTATTGAAAGAACAATCACATGTTTGTTGTATCTCTTGAAGAGATCAAACATTTGTATAAAAGGCATTTTTATCCATCAATCGAGTGATATCAAGAAGATGTTGAAACATTTAATATGAACAAAGATTATCATCTAAGTACGTTAAGGTTGTCAAGTTGCGTGATACGCAGAATGACCATTTTCAAAGAATGTGAAAATCTAGGTTTGGATGTACCATAGTTAAGTGTAATTGTGCATTTATGTTTCTTGCTAGCTATTTAAGATTAGATAGCTCATTTATTCGGCAAGATATGCCTCGTGTCCAAGGGGGAGACACTGGAATGTGGTAAACAAATATTCTGATACCCTTAAGGTAAGAAAGATTTGAGTTTATATTTTGCTAACCCATCGAAACGAGTTTAATTAGTCTTGCAGATGCAGGTCATGTAACACAACACAATCGTGAGTCTTGTGGTATATGTTTACGAGAGGAGGCAACGAAACTTTTCATGAAGATCATACATCGTTGGCCAGCTTAAGGAATTGCACTTCAAGGAATCAAACAGCAAATCATTGACTATAGAAGTTTTGAGGAAATTTTACAAAAGATCAACACACATCACCTAAAGGATATATAAATGAGGGGGAGTATTATACACGTTGCACTCTTTTTCCCTTCACTAAGTGTTTTCCTATTAGGTTTTGTTAGTAAGGTTTTTAATGAGCCAACATAACTGATCCAGTAGCATCAGTTTATCTTACAGTCCTGAAGTACTGATTTAACATTATCCTGAAATATGTTGTTAATTGTGTATAATGCGTTACACTCTTTTTCCCTTAGTTATGGTTTTATCCCACTGAGTTTTCCTAGCAAGGTTTTTAACGAGGCAGCATCTCCAAGCGTATTAAGTTGATAAGCAAGGGGGAGTGTTATAAATATATATGATTTATGGTTATTAACGCCTAAAAAAGATTAAGCTTGTTGCACAAGTTTTCCTCTCACACTACTAGAAAACTGACCAATTGCGACCGCTTTTCCGGTCGCAAATCGGTCACAAAACACGACTTGCGACCGATTTGCCTCCGGAAATGGGGTAGCAAAAACCTCCGTCGCTAATCCAAGCTTGCGACCGGAATTGCGACCGTCCTTACGCTGCGACCGTTCTTTACGACCAGAAATGAAGTCGCAAAATATGTGACCGGTTTGCAACCGTTCTTTTGCAACCGGAATGTTGCGACTGGTTTGCGACCGCTTTTTTTTGCGACTGACTTCTTTTGCAACTGATTTGCGACCGCCTTTTTTTGCGACCGTTTTGCGACCGCCTTATTTTGAGACCGTTTTGCAAACGCTTTTTTTTGTGACCGGATTTCGGTCGCAACTCAGTTATACCGTGATCTTTTTACCAGTTCTATTTAAATTCTTAGAAATATTCAAATACAAATCAACCCAAATGCATCAAAATCTAATAAAATGAATATATATTTAAACTACCATACAAATTCATGAAAATCTAAAAAATAAAGTAATTAAACAAAGAAACTTCTGAAAAAGTTACAACAAAATATGAGAAGGCCTTTATTTCGTTTCATGTTGATTGATAATACCGTGATCTCAAAGGACTGCAACATCATTCAGAAGCTTTTCATTGTGGTGTGACAGACAGAAATTTTACCACACATGCCTCCTTTTTAGAGCGGTTTTAAAAATCACCCAAAAAAATGCAAAAAACCGCCCTAAAAATGTCATAAGTAATCCATAAATCTGCACACAAAACCGCTCCAAAAGGTTATAAAACCGCCTCAAAAGGTTATTTAATCAATCAAATAAATCAACCATAAATTTGTAATTCAAGAATTTCCAAATAAATCAAACAAGAGCAACAAAACAAAATTTCCTACTTAAAACCAATGTGGTCACTACTTTGTAAAGTTCAAAAGCACTATATGCATCACCACAATGGCATCAGGGGGCATCCTCCTTATACTGGTATGTCAAGAAGCCTAAATCAATTTCCCAAATACAATGAAAATCCATGAACTCAAGTAGGCTCAAAAGGGGAAATTGGACTTACCTGAGCACCCCATTGACCCTTGAGACTTGATTCCGCCTCATAAAATCGTATTTGTACTAGTGAGTCATGACAATTTCCATTTTCAAACCATTTCTAAAGAGATATACATGGTGTTGTGATACAGCCAATCAGTGAAAATAAGACTATGGTCATAGGCTTCATGACTCATAAACCGAAAACAATCCTAATCCACTGAGAAACAGCGTCTTAAAGCGTTTTTAGAACCAAAATTAGATTGTATTCAAGTACAATAGTGCATTTTTTATTCAAACCCCAGAACCACCAATTTTTTATATATAAAGAATTAGTCAGATAAATATAACAAAAAAAACTATATTAATACTAATGATATACCCACATCCGCTCCAGCTATTATTCAATCCAAATTCTAGCACTCATGACATTCTGAAGCATTATTCAATCCAAATACTAATAATACAATTAAAAAAAGGCCATGCGCTTTAAAAACACACTTTTAGACAGCTTTCGGCCCATTTGCTTCTTATTTATTTTAAATTTAATTCATTTAACCTCTTAAAGATAAAACATAACCCAAATCGACCCCTTCATACATAACTAGGTAGAACATACCACTTCTAGATATGAGAAATTCCAATTCTAAATATCTAACAAATCAAGGAGCCACTCACCTGAATGGAGGCTGATCAGCAGCAGTCAACTCAGCAAATTGTCCCCTTGAAATAACTTCCTTATTGAAACCGATCCTTTCATAATGTTTCCCCCAATTGAACTTACCTAAATCAGATACAGTGATTAAATATACATCCACGAAAGGTCAAAGATGCTCAAAAACATTTTGGAACTTTCATTTTGTTCAAAGTAAAGCATTTCTAATTGAACACATAAAAAAAGTTGTAATACACAGGCCACATAATAACTTGTTCGCTTATTTAAGTAGCATTTGTGGTTAAAGACAACCAACACAAAAATGCCTGCTGAATTTTCAGAAACACCCCTGCTTTTGATTTAGGAATAAGAATAAAAGTTCTAATAAATTATGTTTTTTTTCTAGTGAGAATAGAGAAACACTTACAAGGCAAAAGCAAGAGCATCACCTCCAGGGCGGATGATTTTGCATATCATGTATGGACTTGGGTTGACAATACTCAGGCCCTGTAAACTTCGAATGGATCTGCAAATGTGCGACGTTCAAAACACTAACTTATGACAATTTGAAATATATCCCCATCTAAAATATGTTCTTTAGCCTGCAACAATGCTTCCTTAAAAGCTTCACTTGTCATGTTTGACTTCTTCTAAAAATAGGTACAAATAGGCTAGAATATAATTTAATTGACCCTGGGGAAAGTTTTGATCTGTAATGGAAGTCAAATCAGAACCACCCATGAAATATAGGTGTGACATGAAAAATAAAAATGAATTACTACTATGTGTAGGCATATATACTTGATTAATCTGTATAACTAAATTAACAAGCATGAAAACAAGTTGATTTTGTTATCTAAACAATTTCCATATTCTTACATATATTGACTAACCTGAATTAACAAGCATGAAAACAGGTTGATTTTGTTATCTAAACAACTTCCATATTCTTACAAATATTGACTAACTTGAACCACTAAGGCCAGTAATCCATATAAGACAAACCTTTCTGCTGAAGCAACTTCGTGACAAATCAAACCTAATTTTAACAAATCGTTACAGAATATTCTAGAAAATCAACTTTATAAACTATAATTCACATAATTTCGTAATTTTTACAGCTCGAATCATCCGAAATGTTGATAACACTGACTTCAATCAAATCAATTTCAATACCGGTTCTCAGCAAAGACATTCGCGAGGCCTTATTCGTTTTCACCGGAGCCAAATCCGTCGACGTTGAAAACAACTTCCGTCGGAAATTAAACGGCGTCATCGGAAAGGTCGCAAACCCTAACTTCCTCGATTGCGCTTCAACGAAGTCGATCCAATTGAAACTCGGTGACCGACTGACCGATTTCCTACCGTAATCATCTGACTGATTTAGCGCGCGAAACAGTATACAACATGAAATTGAATTCTACACAAATTTGTGAATCAAAATAACAAATTATCAAATCGAAATCGTATATGTAACCTAGGGTTCAGAGCAAGCCGAATCGGTCGTTGCGTAGCGCAAAAGCAGGGGAAGAGAGCTGATTTTCACTTGTGTGTTTACGATGAGGTTATTGTAGGTTGTTTTCGGCCACCGGCGGGACCGATTTGTCGTCCACGGTAAAAGAGGCTTTAGCGATCCGCTATATTTTTTGATCTAAATGTTCTGTTTCTCTAATATTCGATGCGCTGTACAGAAAGGAGAAGCCCGAAGGGAGTGCTCCGGTGTAGCGTGGTGTATGGTAAGGATGCATTTCAATCCGAAACTATTATCCCTCCATGTACCGATCATACAAGCAGTGCCGTTTCCGTTCTTCAACTGACTCAATTTATTTTGATTTATTTTGATTTATTATTCAATTTTCTTATTCTTTTTAAAAAATAAATCGTTTTCAACCTCATTTTTTAGAAAGACAAAAATGATCCTTAGAAATAAAAATAAAATTTGCGACCGAAACTAAGCGGTCGTAAAATTTGCAACCGAAGCTGCGGTTGCAAAATTTGCAACCGAAACTAAGCGGTCGTAAAATTTGCGATTGAAACTAAGCGGTCGCAAAATTTGCGACCGAAATTAAGCGGTCGTAAAATTTGCGACCGAAAATAAGCGGTCACAAAATTTGCAACCGGTTTGCGACTGAAAATAAGCGGTCGTAAAATATGCAACCAATTTGCAAATGAATATAAGCGGTCGCAAAATCTGCCACTGATTTGCGACCGGATCTTGTTTGGTCGCTAATTTTGCGACTATTATAAAATCGGTTGCAAACTGGTAGATAATTTTGCGACCGGCTTGTACGGTCGCAAAATGTGGTCGCAATTGCTTAGTTTTCTAGTAGTGTCATGTATATATCATATTGTATCTCATTGTATTATATACTTGATCAATGAATAAAAGATCTTTTTCTCCCTATATCTCTTCTCATATTATTTTGTTTTTAGGCTAGTTTTACAACGGTTCATATGTTTTTGTCCCTTTACCATAAGAAAAAACAAATGATGGTATGCATAATGAAGCAGATTAAATCAACCTGACATGCATCGAGTTAATTAACTAATACCTTCAGTTTAAATTATTATAGATCACAATCCAGTTGCTCAGCATTTAAATCCTCACATGCAAGTATCATGCTGATAATACATATATTAACAGATTACTTATCAACAACTTGAATTTTCAACATCAAATTGTTCAACTTCAGACAATGCACTAAAAATATAAGCAATAGGATCCAAGATTAAGAACAAAAAAAAACATTCTTTACATCTAGTACTTTTTCGCAATACTTGTTTTCCTGTATGCTCACTAATATGTTGTATGAAAAGACATGTGTGATGGGAACTCTAAATCCGGACTACTCTATTAAACCTCATTTCATTACTAAGAAACACATTTTTAGAATCATGTTTAGTAATCCTGGTCTTCCAAAAAACAACGGGCGACGCCCAGAGCAATAAAAAGCGGGTTTCGAACCCAAGCAACCAGCTTCACAAACAAAAGCCCAAACCAACCTATCTAGCGTCTTTATTGTAAGAATTCTGGGTTATGTGACTTGAATTCTCTGACAATCGTGATAGTTCACTTTTAGATTGAATTATTTTCGTGGTATATACAGAGTTCAATCGGATAAGGATCAGAGATTTAAAATCGAATATGTGGAAGTCTGTTAGGAATTTCGTATATCATACAATGACCAAATTCACAATTATATAAGGGGTAAACAGTTACATTGGAGCGTTATGATGTTTATTGGCTGAAAACTACCACAACCGTCAATCCATAACTGCTAAGTCATTCTACTCGACAAAGGTAATCTACTTAGTAGAGTCAATCAACTCCGGATAGTCAATCTACTCCGGAGAGGCAAAACTCACTCAGGAGAGCAAACGTACTCAGGTGAGCAAATTTACTCAAGAAGAACAATTTTTACTCCAGAGGAGTAAATTGTTCAGCATGACCAATCTGGTCCGGAAGACCATCATTCAGCAGTTTTCACTTCCAAACTTACTTTTTCATGCATAACAAAACATGCAAAATAAAAATTTTCAAACTGACCTGGCAGCTTAACCCCAGCCAGAGGCGCTGCCCCCGACCCCCGTTGTTCAATGGGCTTCGTCCCATAGACTCAACAAGGTCTTTAGCACTATAAGTCATAAGATCATCAAACAAGTGTGCACTCCACACTTACCAACTTGTTTGATGTTTCGATATAACTTCTCATTTGGTCACCAAGTAAACCCAAATACACTAGGCTTGATGACACTAAAATCACCAACATTTATTAGGTATCATACTCAAATCAAACCTTTTAAATTAGACAAAATTCAGTAATAAAAAATAATAATAACACTACAGACATCCATTTTGAAATGTAGAGTTTATAATATGTTACAAAAGTACAGCTTTCCAAATAATACACATAGCACGATACAATTTGTTGTCTTCTTCAAAGTACAAACAGTGCAATTTCAATTAAAGTTGATGCTTCTAAATTCTAGTATAAACACTAATTTGTGTTTTTGGAGTGTTTTGTACGTGAGCACCAAATGATATTATAGGTAAAACTCTTGGTGACAAAATAGGATTACATATTGGAATACATTAAATTAAGGCCTAAAGTAAATTTCTTTTTTTTTTCTTTTTTAGGTTTAAATCACACAAATTTATAGGTTCTAACTTGAAGGCAAACAAGTAAAAAACATAGCTTGGGGAGTTTGGCGTTACAAACTTATAATCTTTGTAAAATCAACTGCTAACTATTAAATTAAGATCATTAAACACAAATAAAATTCAGTTTTGATGGAGGCAAGTAACCCAAAGCTAGAATAAATCTAGCTGGATTACATATTATGAAAATAGCCAATAATGACAAATTTGTTTTGCAATTATTTCATACACTCATGCATTTCTGCATTAAAGCTTTTATTTCATCTTTATAAACTTTACATATATTCCTTGAATATATAAGTAATCAACTAAAGAGTAACAATAAAATCTTAATTCAAAACACAACTATCACATAAATTTGCAGGTTGTAACTTGAAGAAAAATTTGCAGGCACTATTTACCCTCTTCTCCTTTAAAGGTTAGTGTATATAACTAGAAATTAAGCCCGCTCGATGCGGCGGGTTTACGAACTTCATTACTAAGTACATAAAATAAACGTATGAAGTTGCCGCGACTAGGTTCCGGAGATCGAAAAATAAATAAATTGTTGCGCGAAAAGGAGTTAACATTGAAATGACAAATTCGTTAAAGAAGTTAGTAACAAAGTAAAAACAAAATAGAAATATAAAAATTATTTTTCACAAACGAATATAAGAAAAAAGTAAAAGAAAAAATACGAAAAAACCCGGTTTGTCAAACCCTACACTCGATCTCACATCGGTGGATATATATTACAGGGGTAAACTTAAGAGTTTAGAAATTTGAGTGGTAGAGTTGAAAATTTTGTCCAGTGGTAAACTTGAAACTTTAGAAACTTGAGGGGTATATTTAAAAATTTAAAAAGTTAAGAGGTAATATTTTAAAATGTAGAAACATGAGGGTTATTAATGAAACCTTGGTCGATGGCCAGGGGCGGATTTACATAGAGCCGAGGGGGTTCACCGGAACCCCCCAAGTTTTGAAAGTGTAATAGAAAGCTATATAGAAAAACTGGGGTGAACCCCTTCAAAAAATATACGATGAACCCCTACAGAGATGAAAACTGACAGAATGCTTGAAGTAAGAAAAAAAAAAGTAGAAATAACATCCTTCAAAATTTTCCGGCCAGTTGCAGAGATGTGCCGGTCTTACGGGAGAGATGAAGTGAACATGGGTAGAAGGAATATATCTCTATTAAATTATTATGAGCTTTGCCTTCTCTTCTAAAAGCCCAAATACCAAAATATATTATTTAAAAAAAAGAGGACATTAAGAGTCTAGAAAACCTATCGAGATTCTACCTGCTGTATTAATTCACTTTCCCCTACTACACTACAATTTTTTTTCAATTTCGAGATAAGATACGATACAAACTCATTACCTAATAGTTTTAGTTTTATTTCTTTATTGATAATTGTTATTTGTATGTGAATTTTTCTTTTTAATTTTATTTTATATTGATAGATTATTTATTAGTTAGTATATATTATTATATTTAGGATTTATTATTCCATATAATTGTTGGTCATAAAGTTTTTGATATGTAGATACGCTTGTTTAAAAAAATATTTTGGCTTATTAGCTGAAACTTATTTGATTAAGTTTATTAGTTTATTGATTACTGACTTATTGAAACTTACATTTTAGAGTTTCATTTTTCCTAGTCGCGAAACATATTCGAAATCTCAGAGACGACACTGCTCGGAGATGATGAATTTTTGTTATGACAACTACCGTCGTATTAATAAATTTATATACATATACACACATCCATATAAAGGGGCCCATTTTTTCTACTCGTACACGACACCCGAAATCTCAGGGGCAACCCTGAATGATACGTGTGTGTGGTGAGGTGATATAGAAGACCAGCAACTGGTTTTAAACTTGGTTTTAAAAATCGCGAGTACTCGCAACTCGACATAGGGCGCCACTTCCATCGAGTCATGTAACACAACTCGAGTCGCAAAAAAATCGCATCTTTTTGGAAAAAAAAGTCGCACATAATCATGCGATTCTTGTACAGAATTTTGTATTTCAAACAAATGAACTTACAATTTGTTACCGACAGTTGTTCTTGTACAGAAAGGTTACCAGCGGCTGTTTGTTGCCCCTGTTCCAGCCCTTGCACCTCTTCTTAATGGTTACAGCAGGCGGCTGTAAACATAATAGAGGCTGGCACTAAACCTAAACCTAATAAGGGCTGGACATATACCATTATTTTGGGCTTAAGTCAGCCCACTTACTTAACATTAAGATTTGTACAGAACTAGACTTTTATCTAAAAAAGTTTGTAGCCCAAATAAAATTAAAACAAACAGATCCAATATAAACCTAAACTAATTAAATAGCCCACATGTTTATATTATATATATATATATATTATAGTGTTTTAGATGTTTATATTAATGTGTTTTAAGTATTAGAACTTATAAATGCTTTATATATAATTTATAGATTTTTTTTTAAACATGTGCGCTTCGCGTACGAAAATCGGTCCGCTTTTGCCCTTCGGATTTAGACCTTGTCGCTTCGATGCGCTTCTCGCTTTTTAAAACCAAGGTTTTGAATGAGGTTTTGATTTTGTGAAACTAGGTTTAATTCTTTATCGTATTTTTTTTGTGTGATGAACCTTACCCGACCCGAACCATCGAACCAACCCGAAATTTTTATGTCCGACTCTATGAAATTATAGCATCTAAAAATAGTGAACCCCTTGAAAAAAATTTCTGGATCCGCCACTGTCGATGGCTTTGGATTGTCCAACGACTTTGGTTTTTAAGGGTAAGTGAATATATAATTATGTCATGGAACTTATGGATTTTTTACTTTTCAATGGTTGAAACCAAAGACTCCTTTTGTTTTACGGACATAAGTATGGGAGTGTGAGTGAACATTTTAAATGGTGAATGTTTTGTGGTCTTCTTCTTTTCAACCGAATTGTGGACAACAAGGCTGTAAAGATTTCTATCGAGCATATTAGAAGGTAGGAGCTGCATGATTTAATCATACAATGGTTTATCTATTCTATTCAAACGCTTACCGGTCTAACACTCTACCACATGTTGCCTAGGCCTCATCAGTTGTACTAGCTTTTCACTACTACATCATACTCCTATAAGTTGTGGTATTCAAGACTTGGTCATCCTTCCGACTATGTTTTTCAACATCTTTCGTTTATTTCTGTTTCAAATAAATCTTTGACAGAAAAATAATTGTAATGCTTGTACTCTAACTAAATATACTTGATTACGGTTTCACCTTCTTTAAATCGCAGTACTTTTGACCTTACATATTATTCATTGTGACATATGGGGACCATCACCCACTGTATCTCGTTCTGGTTATCGGTATTTCATTACCGTTATTGACGATTTTAGTTGTTTATACATGGATGTATCCCTTGACTTATCGCTCTCAAGCAGTTGACTCGTTTCTTCATTTCGGAAACTATGTTGAGAACCTTTTTTCATCAACCATTAAGCATCTTCAGTGTGATGGGGCTGCCGAGTTGACTCAAGGACCAATGAGTCAATTTCATTCTAATTCTGGAATCACCTACCGCATTTTGTGTCCGTATACACCCCAGTAAAACGAGGTAGCCGAACAAAAGAATCGTCACCTCTCCGAACTTTCGTGTTTCTTACTCTTTCATGCCAATCTACCAAAGAAATATTGGTATGATGCTTATGCCGCTTTCCTTAATAATAGATTACCTTCCCAAACTCTTGCTCACTCTTCACCATATTATGTTTCACTCCAAACCTAACTACACTTTTCTTCGCACATTTGGTTGCCTATGTTATCCGTTTCTTGGAGATACCTGGCCTGATAAACTCTCTCCCAAATCCATGCCATGTGTTTTACTTGGCTATGCCCCTAACCATCATGGATATCTTTGTTATGATCCTTACACTTGTCGTACACACACATCCTTACATGTCACATTTCATGAGACTATCTTCACTACACCCTCACCCACTAGTGTTCATGTGTCCTCTACTACCACTAGCATACCTTCTCCCTCATCTATTCCAATCTTTTCCCTTATGGCACCACCATCTACACCCTTTTCTGAGGGATCTACACCCTCAACCTCAACCTCACCACCACCACCGCTTCCCCCTACACCTCTACCTCCATCCCCTTCATTTCGTCCACCTTCTCACCCGATGGTCACTCGCTATCATGACCATACTCGCCAGCCTGAACTCTTTCCTGGTCATGTGTACTTCCATGTTTCATTCATTCCTACGTCTGAGCCTGCCACGTTTACACAGGCACAGAAATGGCTAGTGTGTGGGATGCCATGCACACAGAGATTGATGCTCTACATTCTAACCGAACTTGGGTACTGCTACATGTTGCTTCTCAAGCTAACATTGTTAGGTGTAAGTGGGTTTATTGGAACAAGTGTCAGGCTGATGGATCAGTTAGTAGATATAAAGCCTGACTTGTTGTCAAGGGCTTTCATCAAGCAGAGGGCATTGATTATAGTGTAACTTTTAGCCCTGTTGTTAAACCAACCACTACCAAGTTGATTTTATTAGTTGCTTTCTCTCGCGGTTGGGATATTAGACAAGTATATGTCGACAACGCTTTCCTACATGGTGATTTGGCGGAGACTGTGTATATGACACAACCCCTGGATTTGTTGACTCTACTCGCCCATATAATGTTTGTTGCTTGCTTCAGAAGACTCTTTGCGGCCTTAAGCAAGCATTAAGGGCTTAGTTTTCTAAATACTTTATGCTTTACAGACATTTGGCTTCCCCTAGTTTATTTCTAATACTTCTTTATTTGTCTAATGTCGAGACTATATGATTTGCTACATACTTGTTTATGTTGATGGCATCATTATCACAGGAAGCTCCTCCGTGTTTATATCAGATTTGATTGGGCATCTACACTCTTAGTTTACGCTTAAGGACTTGGGTAATCTGAGCTCTTTCTTAGGCACTCAGGCCACATTTACCGATGTTGCTCTACATCTCTCACAACAACAGTATCTTCTTGAAGTCCTACAGCGCACGGGCCTTAGTAAGTGTCGAACTTTGTCTGTTCTCATGTCTCTGGGACGTCATTTGTCATGGTATACTAGTATACCAATGGATGATCCTTCACTATACCGCAGCGCTATTGGTACCCTTGAGACTCGTCCAGAGATTGCATATGTTGTAGGTTTATCGGTTCCTTCAGGCTCCTAGTAACCGGCACTAGATTGTTATCAAGCGTATTCTTAAGTAACTTAAAGGTAATATTACTCATGGTTTAACTATCCGCCGATCTTTTAGTCTTGCTATTAATGCTTATGCCGATGCCAACTTGGTAGGCTGTCCAGAAGATCGTCGATCTACCATAGGATATTGTGTGTTTCTAGGCTCCAACCTCATCAGTTGGAGCTCCAAGAAACAACATACAGTTACGAGATCTAGTACTAAGGCAGAGTATCATGCTCTTGCTCACACAGCAGCTGATATACGTTGGATCATATCCTTATTATCAGAGTTGTGCTTATCTTCTACACGTCCATCCACTTTTGGTGTGACAACATTGGTGCTACATATTTGGATGTTAATCTGGTTTTTCATCCGCACAATAAGCACCTTGATTGACTTGCATTTCATTAGTGTTATGTTTCTCTCCCAGATGCTCCAGGTTCGATATGTCCCTACCACTCTTCAGCTTGCTGATCTTCTAACCAAAGGGTTGTCTTCTACTCGATTTGCAGCCATTCGATCCATATGGAGGATGTTAATACACCTTTTTGGTTTAGTATTCTATTTTGGTTAATATTCCACTTATTACTAACTTTATTATGTCCTTTGGTGTTTCATCTTCTTAGTTGTATTGTATATATCCTCCATGGCTCCATGTAAATTACAAAAGAGAAAACTCATAATACTATCCCACAACATCGTGTACTTTTAACATTCTATTTTTAGTTTTATAAACCAATGTAAAAAAACAAGGTTATCAACTAGGGGTCACGAGCCGTAAGAAGGCATTGCGAGGCTGAGATACTGCCATGAACAGTAGGCTGATAGGCAGGGATTGTGCGAGGGAAAGAAAGTCATGGCATCAACTGTGTAAAATAACCAACTTTATTGATGCAAGAGAACATATGATGGTGGTGGAGCAGCAATAGCCAATATTGATATACAACACTAGAAGAGAATAAGAGAATATAAAACACATCATAGTATACTTCAATTACTGATTTCTTTTCAGATCAGGGCATATAACAATACAAAAGGAGATTATAGGTTTCTTCAACAAACAATGTGTCAAGGATAAAAAACATTACACCAAACCAAAACTTGAAGCACCCTTCAATCACAAGCAACAAACCTGATAAATACTCGCCGATTGCTACACTCGATTTTCATCAAACATTTAATAACATCATGAGAAACAGCTTCAGCACTCAAAGAAACACGGTATTTGAGAAAACAAACGGATTATAATGTGGTACCAGTTAGCTAGTTAGCCTCCAGAGTGAGAGACGGGGGTCGTTACAAACTGACCATCTTTATAACTATGAATATATTGCTGTGGCAAAGCATGCTCCACCTGCAACCAACTTTATAGTTAGGAAGTGTCCCCCATTGAAACTTAAAAAGTCAAACTAACTAATTCTGGGCGAGGAGTAAGGGGGCGCAATGGAAGTGGAATCTGAATTCTAATCCTTACATGTTTGGTTTGCAACATTTTTTGGAATTGGAATTTGAATTCAAAGGGTAACATGTTTGATTGGAGAATGAAGAGAACTGGAATTGGAATGAACTTGAATTCAACATTCCTTCCAAATAGTGAAGGAATTCAACCAAAAGAACTGGAATCTCCCACTCTCTCACCACCGCCACCATCGCCACAACCACCGTCAGTGGCCTCCGCACCACCCTCACCGTTACTTTTGATAGATTTCAGTTCCTTCAAATTTCAATTCCTTTGATAAAATCCAATTCCAACTCCAATTCCTTCAAAAATGTATGTGAACCAATCGCCCCATAAGTGTTTTAATATGCAAAGTTACTATATGATACTCATATCATGACTTTTTAATTTATCCAAAAAAAAATGTACTCCTTATTTTGGCAACGGTTTAATTGATCTTAGTACTTGGAATCCTGAGCAACATGTTGGCATCAAATTAAAAGTTAAATTTAGTTTTTTTTTACTCCTCTCATTAGAGGATTGTGTCCAACATAGAATTAAAACCAATAGAAAAAACGATTTAGGTGATGATTTGCACGTTTAACGAAATGGCTATTCAGAAAATCTTAAGTGGAGTATAGGTGAGTTAGTAACATCAGATCTCTGTTAACATTGAACTTCAAAATAGGAGATTTTGGAGAGTGGAGACGCGTAGAATGATGAGGTGACCTTGTTAGTCAGGAGGTAGGAGCACATAAGAAAGGAAACATACCAAATCATTATCAGCACCAGGCACCAAAACATTAATTTCACTCGACTTGGCAGTCGTTATAGAAGCCTCTAGAGAATCTTTGCTCAAGTATAACTGGCAACCTGCGGAGTTGTCTACAGAAATAGTAGGGGCTGTACCCTATGATTGTGCACATGGAAAACAACAGAACAGCAAAGTTAACCGTAACAATAGTGACAGGAGAATAATTGTATAAGTGTTCCATGATATAGTAGAAACCACTCAAGAACTCTGAACAATCAAATAAAAATGGATACCTGACATTGCACCTCAACACTGTTGCAATTAACAATTTCGCAAGCAGCAACGACATCCTATTTTTCGAATGTAGAAGTCAGTGTACATCCTTTTATGCATGAAATTAGAGGTGCTCATAAACTGTTGGAACCAACCAAACCACCTAAACCGAAGCAAGTCGACCGGTTTGAGATGTATACGGTTCGTTTTGGGCCTTTTGGCAGGTTGGTGGTCTAACTGGTTCGGCTGGCGGTTTGGAACTTGGAACCGGCTGTTTAACCTTTTTATTTATTTATTTTTTTCAGTTTTAGAATATGCAATTATATGTATGCACTATATTCATGAGCCATCTTATTATTTTTAAATTTTGAATAAAAACAAACGAATTTGAAAAACAAAAAATCAGTTCGAACCGCCAAAACCTGACCGTTAAACTGTCAATACTGCTAAAACCGACCGGTTTAGTTTGTCATTTCCTGAAACCGTAGTTAGCGGTTCGGCCCAGAATTTTTTTCAAAACCGACCGAACCGGACATGAACACCCTTACTTAAAAATGTACATAACTGACCGTGAATACAACACCCATTTTAGTGCATTTGTCAACAGTTATGTTGTTAACTTTCCCTGCACAAAGCAATTAATTTTCTTGAAGAAAAATTGTAGCCAACGAAACTAAAAGAACACAACGCAGTACCTTTAATTTGTAGAACCGAATCCTTGCATCCAAAAATGTACACTGTTTGCTTGGAGTCACACTTATCAATCAACAAATCCTTCTTCCCAATTTGATTCTCAACAACCCATCTGTATATCATGAGAAAGGGTATGCACCTCTAATAACAACCAAATGCAAGTTTATTGTGTCAATCATGAAGCATAGTGTACTCACTTGCGACCCATTTGAAGCTCCAACTTTGGAGGTCCAACTTTAGAAACAGATGGCACACTTGTACGAACCTCCTTTTCACCAGCACTGACAAAGCCAGCTCTATCTGCCCGGTTCTTGGTCTTCATATCATCTGTAACTTTTCTTAATCCTAAAGATAGGAAAACAAAGTCAATAAACCAAATTAACATAGTAATAAAGAAAGAAAATGGAAAAAGAAAAAAGAAAGGGTGAGGTACCAGCGGTAACTGGCTTTGAACTAATTTCTTGAAAAACGGCTGCCATTCCTTCCTTTGGGCGGGATGAAGATGACTGAGAAGGCTCTGAACTGAAGATCAAGGCAGGTGGAGGGGGTGGAGGAGCAGGAGCTTTTGGTGGAGCAGACACAGCTGATCCTGAAGCACTCCAAACGGGGCCCAAAGGATAATGACTCTTTACATAGTTTCTCAATCCAGGTACATAAAGTTCTTTTAGAGCTCTTGCCCACTCCACATGATTCGAATCTTTATTTCTATATTCTACAAGAACCTGAAATCACCAATGTGACAATATTAGCAACTGTAAGTTAACAAATTCAAAACTTCCAACTAAAAAGATTCTAACAATTGTGATTGATGCAAGTATTGAATGACTAAAAAGAAAGTGTATGGGTGGATAAAGAAGAATATTTCAAAAAGAATGCGTTCCTATAAGAGCAAATTGTGAAAATACCTATCATCTAATTAATACTTGGGGAATATATGATAAGAGATTATAGGTGAAATATCCAACCATAAAATATGGGCTAATAATGCAAGCAGCCTACGGTAACAGTTAACACCCAACGTCTAAAAAGAAACTTAAACTCGGAACACTTGATTTGGTACAGCAGAAAGCCAAAGAATATTACGTCTTATGTATATCCATGTCTTTTAAATACAAAGCGCGCATCTGAGTTTTCAACATTGAAACGATCCAGAACAACCTTACACACATAAACTTAAAAACAGAGACTATAGTACCTTATTGTTGTAGAATTCAGCTGCCTGCCAAGATTCTTCCACGTGTGCAATAGGCATGCTCATTCCTGGAGAAATAACATTGACAATAAGTACCCTGATGCAAGACCCAAGGACAGTTAGATTCTCCGACAAAACACAAAGCATGATGAATACTTCTCACCACAATCTTTGCCCACATATGCAATCCATGCTAGAGCTGTTAGACTCTCTGCAACAGCTTTTAGGTGGTTGAAGAAATCAGACCGCCTTCCTTCTGTCATGCTATTTGCTTTCGTTAATTTTTCATTCAATGGCTTGAGAAATTCACCCAATCCTACCATGTCAGGTTTCTGCATATTTAATATGCAACAAAAAATCAACATCATAGCACAACTTGAAACTAAAACAAATGACAAGAATCGTGAACCATGGAGCATGCGCAATGACCAACCTTCATCCCAAGAATCTTGGTTAAACAACTAAACAAAACATAACTCATTGATCATACATCAAATAAATATCGCACAGGTTTCATATAAAAAAGAATATGCATCAAATAGTAACCACGTTTCTTCATTGTTCCACTTAAGTCACTTAAACTTGTTACTATTTAGTGATTATTCCTTTCAAGTTTAACATGGAGTAGGAGGTAGTTGTGAAGGAAAAAGTCAGTATATATCCAAGTTTTATAATTGTTCCACTCAGGTAATTCAGCATAAACGATTATGAAAACTTCTCAACAACAGAACAATATTGAATCTTGAGTGATTTTTATAGTCAAAAAAAGTTGAGCGACTTTATTAGAACAAAATTGAAACTTCTATTTTATAATTTTACTTAAATAAATTGACATTAGGCTTAACAAAGGATACATTTCAAAGGAACCTATCAATATCATTTTCAGAACTTAAGGCATGTTTGGTTGGTAGGAATTCATAGGAGATTCAATGAAATTGGAATTTAAATTCCATTTCTTTGCATGTTTGGTTGGCTAAGAGAAGGAATTAGAATTGGAATTAATTCCAACCAAATCCTTGAATTGATGGAATTCAGAATCTCTCACCATTTCATAGAAAACCTCATCAATGTTTGTAATTTACATAATAAACTTAGTCGTTTTCCTTTTTCTAAAAACATTTTTTAAAGATATTTGAGTGTGTTTGTTTTATATTTTGTTAATTTTAAGGGTTCCAATTCCATCAACAAATGTATAAACCAACAGTGTTGTAAAAATCGGGCCTAGGCGCTAGGCGGCCATTTAACTTGTAATTTTGAGCTAGGCGGACCATTAATCGGAATCGGTCCTAGGCGGGCAGATTCCGGCGAAATTCCGGCAAAACCTTGAAATTTTCGGCCAAATTCCGGCGAAAACCTTGGATTTTCCAGCCAAACCCTTCAAATTCCAGCCAAATATGTGTATAAATATTTAAAAATGAACATTTTTATAAAAATTACATATGAAAATGTGTGTATATATATAAAAAACTGAAAATTACATATAAAAATTCCAATCTGATTAATCCCGCCTAGGCCCCACCCCACCCCACCGCCAGCCTAGCGATTTTTCCAACCATGTCAACCAACCAAACACATTATGGTAAATCCTTTAAATTCCAATTCAAATTCTGATTTAAATTCCAACTCCAAAACATTCGGAGAACCAAACCACCTCTTAGTGTCAAATTGTAGATATTTCAACTGTGCTCAAATCGCGCAAGCTTCATTACCACGTTTGCTACATCATTTAACCGGTAACAGAAATCAAAATACAGAAATAATCCAAACGTAAACTGTAAGCATCCCAAAAGTGACCTAAATCAGATTTTAGAAACAACGATGCCGAGGCGCCAACATAATTTCACTAAAATTAACCTAAATACATGTTACGGTGATTAAAACTTCAAATCAGGAATCGGTTAAAACTAACCTTAGTTTGTTTGATCTTGATGAGAAGCTCCTTTTGAACAGAGAAAGCCTCATTAAGAACATTAGTAACGTCCTGAACTTGTCCCCCAATCTTCGCCGCAGCACTCGAGACCTTGCCGAAGAATTCCGTCAATAGATCTTCAAATGCGATAATCGATGGATCCGTCGATGCGGCAATCGCATCAAGGTCGATGCCTCGGGACTGTGAACCGACAGAAAGCGACTCCAGCCGTGCTACGGCGGACTCCAACCGCTGTAACAACTTCTCTTCCATTTGGACCTCCTCCGACTTCCTTCCTCTCTCTCTGTCTCTCTTAGTTTCTCTCTCTAGAATTTGAGAACTTGAAGCAGATCTTGTATATCTGGCATTGAGTCGTGGTGTATAGTGCGTTTGGAAATGATATCTAGTTTATGTTTTTTCTTGTTTTTTCAACTCTTTTTCGTATAAAAGTTTGGAGAAAGTTGCGACAAGCCCCCAAGGTTAACATAGTTACAACATGGACATCATATTACTATACTTTTAAAAAACGAAAGAGTTCCTAAATTACACTAAATAATTCAACTTATGTCTGGGTTTGAACCCAAGACTTTTAATTGGGGCTTGTTATATGAAGACTTTTAATTGGGGCTTGTTATATGATAGGTTTTGATCGACTTTTATTTTTTGAAGGTTCTATATACACACACGTGAATAAGCATTGATATCAAGGAATTGGCTTGGTTGGATTGGTTGAGGCGTGCGCACCGTGAAGCAGCCCACGCAGATTCAATTAAAGTAAGAAATTGGCTTGGTTGAGTCCTGCCCCCGTGAAGCACTCCACCCGGGTTCAAGTCTAGGCAACCCACCCACCCCCTCCGAGGTTTGGTTATCTGGCCCAAAGCTGCAGGTCACCTCCTGCTGCAGCCAACACCAACAACGCAGTGGTCACGAATCCTGCCCCTAATAACAACATCAGGGCCTGCTATGAGTGTGGTGACAGTAGCCACTTCAGAAACCAATGCCTCAAGCTAAGGCAGAATAACAATCAAGTCGAGCCTTTACTAGGAGCAACTAATGCCCGTCAAGATCTAGTAGAGTCGCATTCCGCTAGTGAAAGTCAGGTGGAACTCCAAGCGAGGTCCTAAGTTCACTTGGGAATACAAAGATCAGATTAAGCTAAAGTTCCCTCACCTCTTCCAGGATAGCACAGACTCTACTAGTTGAATTTCGGGATTCTCTTAACTAGGGGAGACTGTAACATCTCAGATTTCTACGCTTATTTGTTTACAAACTACTTTGTTTTATACAATTCAAGTTACGTATTTGCTTAAATTGATGATGTGTTCATGTATTATTTGGAATACACAACATCTTTACATATGATATTAATGTTCATTACACTACAACAACAATCAAATAAGTTTTTCTCATGAAATCACATTTTTAGATGTGTTGTACGGTGAACCGGGATGCCAAAAGTTAATATATTTTCGTAAAAACCAAAAGCTTCTAGAAGGATTTCACATGTGAACAAGTACATTGGAGAACAAGCTAAAGAAACCCCCCCCCCCATGATTTACGGTGGAACATTCCCTATCCTTAACCTCTTTTCCTTTTTTTTGGTAAAATCTCCTCCTTAAACCTACTCCATCTAGTATAAATAAGGGTCCTAGCCTTCATTGTTTTTCACACCTTAAACACCACCAACAAGCATTCCTAAGAAGTTTAAGGATCAAACTAGGAGTTGTAGCAAGCAAGGCTATAGCATTCAAGTAAGTGCTCTTCATTCGTTCTTCGTTCTTCATTAATGTTCTTGTTCTTATTTCTTTTTTGTGTTTAATCTTTCAATCTCCTTATATAAAACCTATTTAGATGTTATCATCTACTGACTTCAATCTATATCTAATGTTTATCCATGATCATACATCCTTATTGTAGTAATCATGGATCAAACAAACTATTTAAAACCCAAGATGATCACGTTTTTACTATAGCATTCATCATCTTGTTCTTCCTCTTTAAATCATTCTTTTATTCTTCATTTTCAACCTATCTAAGATAATCTATGATATATAGAACTCATGGATCAAAACTTAGATCAAACCCTAATAAAGTTCCATACTTTTCACAACAATATAAATAATCAAACTAATTTTCGGATTCTGCCAGAAAACTTTTGTCAACTTTAAACTATCATAACTTTCCCAATTTTTATTAAAATAAGGTGATTCTATTTCTGGAATTTAGTTTAATGAGTTAGCTTTCAAACCCCACCGATTTCACCTTCAAAATCCAAGTATTCGACCTCCAAACTGCTGACACAAGATCAGTGCGCAGAAACCCTAGAATCTGTCCAAAATTAACTTAAGTTTTTCTTTTAAAGATCTTAAAGCCACTAATGTTTATACAATATTTTTATGATTAATACATTAAAATAAATATTTAAACTTATGGTTTTTAACTTGATCTTTATAAAAAGTTGTCACATCAAATTAGGGTTTTTGATTCATAAATCTTTCAACTCTTGTTTTCAATTCTTGTTCCAATCTTGTTTTAAATTTCACTTGATTTCTTTCCTAGATCTCTTTTATTTCAATATCACCCGGTTAACCTTCAAGCCCTTATTAAACACTTTAGGGCACCCGTAACCGGTTCACATAACAAGATCAAAGTTTCAAGTTATTCAATTGCAATGTGAGATTCATAGCCCCTCTTTACAACTTTTCATCTTTTGGGGTGGAAAACATGCTCACAAATACAACAACTTTTTCATACAATTCGCACAACAGTTTTCATATATTTGTAAAGATTAAATGGCTCTTACATGTTGCAATGGTTCATTTGTCACTCATTCAAAAGTCCCTCTAAATACAATATTTACATAACCATTAACTTTGCTAAGCCAATGGTAGTATGTTAATAGATCTATTGGTTTGACAAACCCATCCGATACTCGAGTTGGTGCACCCCAACCAACTTCGGGGTTCCCAGGTAGGGAGTTGGATGTTAATAATCCGTCAACAAGTAACAACAACAGTTTGACGTCCCCGTAACAAGGAGTCAGACATTAGAGGGCGTGGTATTCAGACATTAGGGTTGGTTGTGGACGACATGTATTTGAATTTAATTACTTGTATATCTTGAACTTGTTTATGATTTGTGCAACTATATGATTACAATTATTTATCAAACCTATGAAATCACCAACTTTATAACTAACCTGTTTTAGCATGTTTTTCAAGTAATGGAAACTAGAGTTTAAACACATGATGATTGCTCACGCTAGGGACAAGGAAAAGACCCTAGTTAATAAAATTTGGAAATCATTTATTTATGTTTATGTCAATCAATAAGTATTGTGGAACTATTTCTTTAATAATGCTTTGGTATTTCTTTATTCCAAGTGTATGGTTCAATTTTGTCGCTCCCTTGTGTTTCCGATTTAGCAGGGTGTGACACCTCTACAACAGCTGCTTGCCAAGAAGTTTGGCTAAGACGAATATTAGCTTACGTGAATCCTCAGCAACATGGTCTCACTACTATTCATTGTGATAGTAAGTCGAAAATTTTCTTATCAAAGAATCTTGCACTTCATAGTAGGTCAAAGCACACGAAGCTAAAGTACCACTTTATCAGAGAAATGATCACTCAGCAAGAAGTTAGTTTGGAATTATGTAACACGCATGATTAAGTGACTGATGTGTTCACCAAGGCTTTACCAAGAGAAAAGCTTGTGGTTTTCGGCACATGTTAGGAGTCATGATGTTTTGAATTAGGGGAAGATGTCGAGAATAGTTCAAGAAGATGAAAAGTCAGACCGACAAGTTAGGAGTCATGAGTTTGAGAAATAACACCCAATTCGGACGAACATCCAAAACCATATCGGTTCACAATGTTCAAGAAGATGAAAAGTCACATGGCAAAAGTCGGACCGACTTATTCCCCCATGTCGGTCCGCAACGGACCCATTCGTAGAACCTTAAATAACCTCTCTGGTCCGACATCATGCCCTCCTCCTCTTTCTTTCACTACCACCATACACCATCACCTCACCACCATTCACCGCCATCACCATCATTCATCCTCCCATTACCACCTCTCCAACAACCAACGACCACCGCCATCATCTGCTACCTCCATCGTTCATCCACCAAATGACCAACGCCTGCCACCAACCTCCTCTCTGCCGGAGACCACCGCCACACACCACTCCATAGCTACACCACAATCCTCAACTCCGATCAACGCCTACAACCACCCTCAACACCGATTACTGCATCCAGGTAAACACCTAACTCATGAATTCTCTGTTCTCGGGTTCAAACTCGACAATTATTTCTTAGAATATGCGTTCCCCAGTTCATGTTAGCAATACAATTAGTGGGAATTTGATTTTGGGGGTTGGATTTCACTGTCATGAGTCGGGTTTCAATTTTAGGGTTTGAAATGGGAGTCGGACCGATATCGTATCCCATGTTGGTACGACATGTATATACACAACACATTTTTGGGTCTTTTTCATGCTATTCTCTGTGTTGTTCACCACCTGGACTTGGTAATTTATGTAGTACACCTGTAAATATTTTCTAATATTCGTACAAATTAGCGTAGATAGTAATTTGTAAATCTCGGATTAGTCATTTGTCATTTGTAGTTAATTGTCGTTTGCTGAAACATTTATAGAATAAATCACTCGTATATAGGTAGTTTACTATGCATCTAGGGTTTTGAACCATCTTTTGTAAATAATTTTGGTTTTGTAAAACTTGTATATCGTATGCCTTGTTAATAGATAATAGTTGTAGAAAAAATCCCTTGTAAATACCATTACATCTACACTTGTACAGTTGTTTGTATAATCACACTTGCACATAATTGTTGTAAACTAACCACACGGCATACACGGCCAAGGATTTTCTTGTTGTAAGTACAGGTATGGCTTCGAGTTCATCTGCCAGGCCCGCCTAGCGGGCCCGTCACGCACCAGCTGTCAGATATGTGGACCCATAACCACCACCTACCGCAGATGAGACCAAGGAGCCGGCCCCACCTCAGCTACGCGATCACACGCTCCTCTAGTTCACATCGGGTACCGAGGCGCTCGCGACACTCGACCGCCTTATTGATATGGATCACCACGCGCCGCCGGTCGTTGATTGAGAGCTCATGGAGACGCTAGGCTGTAACATACCGAAAATCCTAAAGACAATGACTTGGGCTAGTAGATGAACCGGATCTTATGTAAAGGTATTATGGAGCAAAGACTTCACGAATGATGTGTTTTAACCGCAGTAAAGGAACCGATTTGCCATTTAACGTACGATTTGAGATCAAAACACACGAGATGTAACTAGAGGGACCCTAATGTGACAAGCAAAGGTTTAAAAACCTTTGCCAAGGGAAACCCTAGGCATTCGGCCTATGTAGCACTCGATGGCAGAGGAGAAAGAGGGAGCGGGATGCCGGAGTTCGGGGAAGGCCGGCGACGGGAATTCATCGTGGTTTTAAGACGGTTTCAAGCGAAAACTCTACGTATAGCCGAGGTAATCCTTGTCTACTCCTTTTTGGTGTTTATAATTGTGTTGTTTTGGTTTAAAATCCGACTAGGGTTTTGGTTGAATTGTGGTGACCAGAAAGGAGAACACGGCGATGGCCGGGGGTGGCGGAGATGTTAGTTCAGAAGGAGGTAGTAGGTGACGGGCAGGGGTGGTGCTCGGGCTTAGGATGACGGCTCGGCGACTGTGAAGCTTGGAGGAGAGGGAATGATGGGGCGGCCGTGACCCGATAAGGGGTGGTCGGCTGACGGGGAAGAACAGAAAAAGAAGGAGGGACACAGGCGAGTGGCTACCGGCCTGTACCATTTGGTGCGAGGTGTTTCCAACAGGGAACGGCCGGAGACTGCTGTGGTGGTAGTTCCGGCATGTCAAGGACCTCGACTGATGTTTTGCGTAACGAGGACGACGATGGGAACGTGCATGACGGCACTCGGAGGTGGGAACGAAGACGATGTTATGACAGCACGCGATGGTGATGCGTAAATGCGTCGAGCGTGGTGTTAGCCAATTAGGGTTTCTACATGGCATACTTACATTCATGCAAAGGAATCCGGCTCACGCTCGCCTATTTCTTGAGTTAGGGTTTGCATAGACACTTGTACGTGCATGCATGGAAGCTTGGGTTCGGGCACACGAGTCCTAACCGGGTCGGGAGCAACGTAATATGTAAACCCCTGAGACTAGGGTTTCACGGAGAAAGAAAGGCGAGCAGGAAAGACGGGTGTCGGGAGCTATTTATAATTGTGTGTATTCGACATGTGTTTGGCACGTATTCTGATCTTGTGATCATGCCTTGACAGGTTCAGGTTTCGAGCGTGATCGATCGAGTTGTAGAGCAGGGACTAGGACTCATCCTAACCAGTGATTTTCTAATTCCCCTCTTTAAATGTTTTTAATGTTTTTGGGGCTATCGTACATGCTTATGAGACATGTTTGTTTTATTAAACATATTAAGAGTTTTGGGTTTTTACCCAAGTTGGTTATGAGTTAATACATTCGTTAATGAGTTGGAGAGTCTATAGGGGGTGTCTATGATGACTATGTGAGCTAGGGGTAAAACAGTTAATAACGTGTGTTGTGTTATGAGTTAGTCGGGGTGAGTCGGGATATAAGCTAAACGGCTTATGAGTGTAAGTAGAATGTGATATCTGGAGTGAGTATGTGAGGTGCATGCTAGCTAACGGGTCGTGTAAATGCTAGTATGTTGTTATGTGATGAGTTAGTCGGAGTAGGTCAGGATGGGAGCTAGACGCTCATGAGTTTGCGTAGGATATATATTATCCTGGGAATGTGTATATGGTGCGGGCCTAGTAACTAGGCATATAAATAATATGTGATGATGTATATTATGTGTTATGTGTTGTGTTTGCATCGTTGTCCTCATGGCATGGAAAACGGGAGTGTTTGCGTTGTTGTCTTTATGGCACGACAAGTTATGTTATGGAGAACAAAGTTCTTCAAGTGTTGTCACTAAGGGGGTGGCTGGGAAGTCATCGTAAGATGACGAGTGTGTCGCTATGATTAGTGGTGGGGCCCTGTAACAAGGGTGGAGCGAGGCTCATGATGAGGATAACCCTGATGAGGGTGCAATGATGCGTTATGTGTTTGTGTGCATATATATATGTGTTAAATTCTATGCAAGTTTTGAGTTATAATTATTGTGTATGAGATGATATTGATGTGGTGAGTATATGATATTAATGTGGGGTATAGAGTTAGATTGACCGTTGTGTAGGGATGAAGACATTGTGTTACAACTGTTGAGTCAGTTGGTTTATGAGAGTCTTGGTTAGGGCGGTCTAGAGGTTGGTTGAGATAACCAGTGCTTGGTTAATATGTGTGGTAAACTTTGAGTTATCAGGGTGGTAAGCTCGATCCATGTCGGAGAGACTTACTGAGTTAAATGGTGGGTTGAGTCTGGGGTGGTGAATCCTCTGGGATATTGTAAGATAACAGGGTTATCTTTATAAGAAAAATTTATAAAACTATTTCATAAGGACCGGAGGGTCTTGAGTAAGGATAGATATTAAATGTGGCGAGTTGGTTTTTATATCAATTAAACCATTAGAACTAACTCAGCGTAGCTGAATTTGTGTGTATGTATGTTACAAGTGAGATTTGGGGTTGACGTATCTTGGCTTGGGAGCGGTGCTACTCGGATTGGTGTGCAAGCATTCGTGAGGTAAACTTAATGACGCTAACGGTATTAAATAGTAATAACTATTTTTAGAAAGACTTCCGTTGTGGTTTGATTAATACATGAGTATTTTAAAGAGTATAACCAGTTATGAGGACCAACTGTAGGGTTCCTGTTTTGGGGCCTTACAAAGGCGCATGCCAGCGATTAGAGACCATTGTCGCACCCAGATGGAGGCGGTTGCTAGTCATGAGTAGACCGAAGTATAAGGAGCTTACCCTCGAGTTCTTCTCCACCTTCGTTTTCCATTCCGGGAGTTTCACCGATGAGTACGCGGTCCAGTTCGTACTTGGGCATACTCAGTACCACATGACCATACCCCAGTTCGCTGTACATAAGGGGTTATACACCGTGGAGGAGGCCACCCAGCCAGTTTTTCGAGAGGCAGCACCAGTCGCCATCACCGCACAGACACTGCGTGACTGGTGGAATACCATTGCTGATGATTCTTTCACCTCCAGCCTTCCGGAATCGCGCATTCGCGACCCGGTCCTTCGATTTCTCCATCGGATCATCGCCACCACTATCATGGCGAGATTCATGGGGATTGAGAAGGTTACTGAGGGGGACCTCTTCGTTCTCTACTGCAAGGTGATAGGCTACGAGGCAAACCTTGCCACCGTTCTGCTCACCTCCCTCGCCAGGGCACGTAGTCGCGGCCAGGGTTCGCGTTTATGTCAGGGCGTCTACGTGTCCCGCTTGGCGCATTCACTTGGAGTTTTCACTGCTTATCCTCCCGCTTCACTGACCTTAGGCCCTCCGGTGTCTAGGTATAAATATGAGGATATGCAGCAGATGGGCCTCTGCCCGTCTGAGGGACCCATGAGATTTGTTGCTGATCCGACAGAAGTTTTGTAACACCCGGATAATTCCCAAGTGAAATAAAGGGCCAAAAATTTCAAAATAAAAAGTCCAGGGGATGAATTGAACATTCTCTAAAGATAAGGGTCTAAAAGTGAAAATTCTGAAAGTGGAAGGGGTAGCGGACCGCTACCCTATGCATTAACAGTCCGCTGCGTGTGGACTAAGGAAACAACTAGGAGACGACACGTGTCTGGTGACTCGCTAAAAGGGAATTTCGTGGAAGGGTGGCGGACCGCTACCGTGAGCCTTAGCGGTCCGCTACGTGGTCGCTAAGCAAAATAGGCCGCCTCAAGGGGTGGCGGACCGCCACACCCTTGCTTAGCGGTCCGCTACGTGTCCGAATTCACTCTATAAATAGATGGGTCGATTCCAGCCACTTTGCACACTCAAACACTTCACCACACTCCCACTCTAAGTTGCTAACTCGATTCCTGAAGTTCTGGTCCGCTCTCGAAAGTCCGGTTTCTCGCATTTCATCCAGAAACTTCCCTAGATAGTACTGAGGTAAGGTTTCTGAACACCCTGGGGTTTCTTCGTATAAACCTAAGAAAGGGAAGTTAATAATGAGGGTTATGATCTAGGGTTCTGTCGAAGTGTTGATTGTTACATTCAATACAGGAGGAGGTTCTGATTAAGGTGAGTTCCTCTGAACTATGCTTTATAAATGTTTTGTAAATGATTTTTATCTGAGATCCCAATACTATCTGTGCATATATCCTATAATAAGTACTTATTATGGCCATGATTGGGGTGGAACCTAGGGACAAGACCGACCCTCTTGTTTGAGATCTGGTACGTATGGGACTAGCGCGTCGTAAGATCTTTGTATATATGTATGTTGTAGACTCAGAACCCGAGTAAAGCAGAGGTTACTGGGTGATGGATTGGGGGGGTTGGTTGTAAGACCCATGCGGGGCCTTCATCCTTGTATCAAAGATAACCGTAAATATGATTTTGTTTATGAACTCACCAGCGTAAGCTGATCTAAAATGTTTTCAAATGTTTTTGAGCACAGGTGAACCCTAGCTGGTAGTTGGCCTTCCAGGGGAGGTACAGATGTTGGATATAGGGATGACTGAGGGCAGGTCCCTGTGTGACCATAAGACCTGAATGAATGGCATGATTCGTCGTGAGCTATAAGTCCAGAGTTTGTTTATGTTGTATTTTGCCAGTCAATCCCGATTGTACAAACTTTATGTTATGAAATAAAATAAGTTATGATATTAAGTCTTCCGCTGTGTGTTTTTGGTATCAACGTCACAGTAACTAGAAGGCGACCTTCAACCGGTATGTAGTTATCTGACGAACGAAATGTTCTGTCTAGGAAAGAGCGGTGTATAAATCTCTCCTAGACCCGTCGCTCCTACCTGGGAACATATCTGTTGGAGGTACTACTATGGTAGATGACTGTCCTGTGTTACGGGTGTGACAAGTTGGTATCAGAGCCGCAGTTTAGGAGATTTAGATACTAATAGGAGAGATTAGTATTTAGACTTAAACTAAGAGCTCTGAGAATAGCTGGAATGCCAACAGGATATAAGTTGAGATGTTGATTATCATTATGATTATAACGGGAGATATCAAGAAAACAGATATTAATTACATTCTTGGCCAGATGTCTTTAATTTCTGATTTTCTGGATTATAACCAGTTATACGAATTCTGATATAATACATCTGTGTGTATAGGTAACAATGGTCGGAAGAGGAAGAGGAAAATGTAGAGGAACAGGTCATACTCTGGTTACTAGGAACAGTAGGCAAGCTGAACTTAACGCCGATACTAACGACCATCATGAGACAAATGAGAACGATAACCCTACGAATCCTTATACCGAAGAAGTGGTCATGTCTGAGGCCCAGTTTCAAGATGCTGTGGCTATTGAGGTAACAAAAGCGTTACGAAACACACTACCCGGATTGTTAGACGAAGTTCTTTCAAGTAGAATGGGTACTGGAACAGTTTGAGGAGGAAACAATAACAACACTAAAGGGGCAAATGGAAATGCCAATACTAGCTCAGCGACAAGGACTGAGAATCATGAAGGATGTAATTACAAATCCTTCGAAGGCTGCAAACCCAAGCCATTTGATGGCAAGAAGGGAGCTATTGACACTACTCAGTGGATTACAAAGATGGAGGCTGTGATTAAGCTCAGTGAGTGCAGAAGCGATCAGGCAGTCAAGTTTGCTGCCAATTCCTTAGAAACCACCGCATTAGATTGGTGGGAGTCTGTAAAGCAAGGTAGAGGGAACAAACAGTGGACAACATGTAATGGAATGAATTTAAGGAGTTAGTTCTGCAACGTTTCTGTCCTCCGAATGAACTAGACAAGCTTGAGGCGGAGTTTCAGCGTCTGGAGGCTAGAACTATGACGCATCAGGAGTATGCGATAAAGTTTGATGAGATGTCTAAACTGGTGCCACATATGGTGACACCTGAACCCCGAAGAATCAAACATTTTATCAGGGGTTTACCATTAAAAGTACGTACGCTGGTGAAAACATATACACCACAAATAATGGATGCAGCGTTAGCATTAAGTGCCACGGTTTACGATGATGTGGCAGCTCAAGAAACCAAGGATAAAGCCAAAAAAGCACTTGAGATGAAACCAATAGAAACAAAGAGAAAGGGTGAGGAGATGATGTATCGATTTAACCAAGGAATTTCAAATTCCCTAGGAGAGAGGGAAACAATCCGGTGAGAAACTCTCAAGAGACAAGATGTTATAAATGCCAGAGGTTGGGACATACTGCAACATATTGTCCATCTCTTAGATGTTTTAATTGTAATGAAAAGGGACATATGGCAAGGAATTGTACCAAACCCGCACCGCAGAAGCCCGGAGGAGGGGTCTAAAGGTTGAGTGTTTGTGATAGGTGAAGGAAAGAGAAACGAAAATGCCAAAGTGGTAGCTGGTACGTTTCTAGTTAATGATATTTATGCTAAAATCATGTTTGATACGGGAGAGAATAGAAGTTTTGTTTCAGAAGCCTTTAGTGTGTATTTAGGCATGAAACCTACTCCACTTAAGCATGCTTACATAGTTGAGACAAAAAGTAGTGAGCAGATTAAGATAACCGAATCGTACGCGAATTGGAAGATGACTCTGGGCAACAAAAATTCAATGATTGAATTAATGCCAATGAGTATGCGCAAGTATGATGTTATCATTGGAATGGATTGGTTAAACCAATGCCATGCTCAGATCAATTGTGATCAATGGACTGTTAGGATTTGTAGGCCTAACGGAAAGTTTATGTTGATACAATGCGATAGTGATGAGAATAAGATTGAAACAATTTCTTTAGCCAAAGCTAAGAAATGTGTGAATACATGATGTAGTGTATTCATAGTTTATGCCTTAAACTCTAAACCCGAATGGCAGATTGCGGACATTCCTATAGTATGCGATCACTCGGATGTATTTCCGGAAGAATTACCTGCTATACCACCGGATAGAAAAATTGAATTCCGAATCGACCTTATTCCTGGAGCTAAACCCGTTGCTAGAGCACCATATCGTCTAGCACCATCTGAATTGAAAGAGTTGATTAAGCATATTCAAGAATTATTAGACAGAGGCTTCATACGTCTAAGTACATCACCTTGGGGAGCACCAGTCTTGTTTGTAAAGAAGAAGGATGGAAGCATGCGTATGTGTATAGACTATCGGGAACTAAACAAGCTCACTGTAAAGAACAAGTATCCATTGCCAAGGATACATGATTTGTTCGATTAGTTGCAAGGAGCTATATACTTCTCGAAGATAGATCTTAGATCTGGATATCATCAGTTGAAGGTACAGGAGGAAGACGTACCTAAGACTGCCTTTAGAACCCGATATGGACACTATGAATTCTTAGTTATGTCATTCGTCCTAACTAATGCTCCCGCAGCATTTATGGACCTAATGAATCGAGTTTGTAAACCATTCCTGGACAAATTCGTTATAGTGTTCATAGACGATATCCTTATATACTCCCGAACTCAAGAAGATCATGCCAAACATCTGCAGATAATCCTGGAAACTCTTAGAAAAGAGAAGTTGTACGCTAAGTTTTCCAAATGCGAGTTTTGAAAACAAGAAATACAATTCTTAGGGCATGTTATAAACCATCAGGGAATTCAAGTAGACCCAACCAAGATAGAGGCCATTATAAAGTGGGAGACTCCAAAGACCCGGACTGAGGTTCGAAGTTTTCTTGGTCTAGCCGGATACTACCGAAGATTTATACAAGACTTCTCCAAAATTGCTACTCCATTAACTATCTTAACTCAGAAAGCTATGAAGTTTGAGTGGAGTCAGAAGCAAGAAGAGGCATTCAAGAGTCTTAAGCAGAAACTAAGTTCATCACCGATCTTATCATTACCCGAAGGGAATGATGACTTCATCATCTATTGTGATGCTTCCCGAATTGGTCTAGGTTGTGTGTTGATGCAACGATACAAGGTAATAGCCTTTGCATCACGACAACTTAAAGTTCATGAAAAGAACTACACTACACATGATCTTGAACTTGGTGCCATAGTGTTTGCTCTAAAAATTTGGAGACACTATCTATATGGTACTAAGTGTGTGATATATACAAACCATAAAAGTCTCCAGCATATATTCAATCAGAAGGATTTGAATTTGAGACAGAGAAGGTGGATGGAACTCATTAATGATTATGATTGTGAGATTAAATACCATCCCGGGAAAGCTAATGTCGCAGCAGATGCATTAAGCCAGAAAGAAAGAATTAAGCCTATCAAGATAAAAGTCTTAAGGTTAGAAGTTAGAATAGACTGGATGGATCAAATCAAGGAAACTCTAATCCAAGCACTCCAAGAAGATAACATCAAGAAGGAACGAACGGTTGGTAAAGAGTCATAAATCCAAATACTCGATACATCCTGGAGCTAATAAAATGTATAAGGACTTGAAAACTCAGTTCTGGTGGCCAAACATGAAGAGATCCATAGCTCAGTATATAGAAAAATGTTTGACTTGCCTTCAAGTCAGGATTGAACATCAGAACCCCGCAGGTTAACTGCAACAGTTGGAGATACATGTGTGGAAATGGGATAGGATTACTATGGACTTTGTCACGAAACTGCCAAGAACCCAGAAAGGGCATAATGCTATTTGGGTTGTGGTTGATAGACTAACCAAATAGACTAACCAAATTGGCACACTTCATTGCTTTTAGTGAGAATTATTCAATTGATAAGCTTGCCCGACTCTACATCAATGAGATCGTGAGCCACCATGGTATACCGCTATCTATTATCTCTGATAGAGATAGTCGGTTCATTTCCAGATTCTAGACTAGTTTCTAGAAAGAGTTGGGAACACGAACAATATAAGTACATCATATCACCCTCAAACTGATGGGCAAAGTGAAAGAACAATCCAAACCTTAGAAGATATGTTGAGGGCTTGTGCAATAGAATTTGGAGGTAGCTGGGATAATCATCTTCCATTGATAGAATTTTCTTATAACAACAGCTACCATTCAAGTATAAAGACTGCACCGTTTGAAGCACTATACGGCAGGAAATGCAGAACTCCAATCTGTTGGACTGAAATTGGAGATAGCCAAATATCTGGACCAGAAATCTTACAGGAGATGACTAATAAGATAATCCAGATCAAACAAAGGTTAAGAGCTGCACAAGATCGGCAAAAGAGTTACGCAGATAAACGTCGACGACCGTTAGAATTCCAAGTTGGTGACTACGTCATGTTAAAAGTATCACCTTGGAAAGGTGTTGTACGTTTCTAGAAACGTGGGAAGTTAGGGCCAAGGTATGTTGGGCCTTATAATATCATAGAAAGAGTGGGAGTTGTAGCATACAAACTTGAATTGCCTGAAGCATTGCAAGGTATTCATAACACGTTTCATGTGTCATGTTTACGCAAGTGCTTAGCAGACCCAATTCAGACAACATCGTTAGATGATGTACATGTTGATGACAAGCTCCAATTCACCAAACAACCCATTAAAATCTTAGGAACACAAGATCGAAAGCTCATAAAGATAACTATACCAATGGTACTAGTACATTGGCAAGGTCAGAAGGGTGCCGACAAAACTTGGGAATTAACAGAACAAATGAAAAATAAGTATCCTCATTTGCTCAACTAATTTTGAGGACGAAATTCTTTTAAAGAGGGGAGATTTGTAACACCCGGATAATTTTCAAGTGAAATAAAGGGCCAAAAATGTCAAAATAAAAAGTCTAGGGGCTGAATTGAACATTCTCTAAAGATAAGGGGCTAAAAGTGAAAATTATAAAAGTGGAAGGGGTAGCGGACCGCTACCCTATGCCTTAGCAGTCCGCTACGTGTGGACTAAGGAAACAACCGGGAGACGACACGTGTCTGGTGACTCGCTAAAAGAGAATTGACGCGTGGAAGGGTGGCGGACCGCTACCCTGAGCCTTAGTGGTCCGCTACGTGGTCGCTAAGCAAAATAGGCAGCCTCAAGGGGAGGCGGACCGCCACATGTTGAAGCAATTCTTGTGACATGCACTATGAAGATTGTTTTTACTTATGTATTGTCTTTCTGTATTTGTATTTGTATTTGTATTTCAGCGTGTGTATGCTTTGGTTTATCGAGTTGTAATCATGTTCGTAGGTACTTGTCGTTGTAGCTGTCTTTGTTAAGTGTTGTGCGCACTTAACAAGTGTGCAGGTTGCTTAACCTGTGTACTTAGCAAGTACGCAAGAACATTGTCTGCGTACTTGCTAAGTACGCAGGAGTTAAGCCTTGCGCACTTGCTAAGTGCGTAGGGAACAGGTCTAGTATATATAGTTGGTTTGTGTTGTGATTAAGTACGCACTCATTCTAACTTTAACCGACTGTGAATATCAATAGATGAAGTTTGAAAGTATCTTGTGTTTTGTTGTCGGTTTACATTGTGTTGCGTGATACTCTACCTAATCACGGGCATTCCGCACCCGGTTTGATTAGGAACACACTTGCATGTGACGATCCGAGACACCCGAGGGACCTACAAGTGGTATCAGAGCATTTGCTCTTGATTTCGAGTGTTGTGAGTGTGTTAGGAGCATTTTCGACACAATCTACAGCCTTTCTACAAGGAAAAGTGACCGATTTTGGTATTTTTGTGATAAAATAGAGGTAGCTCTTGAGCGCTATTTTAAAAGCAAAAATCCTTAAAAATCCTACCTTTTTCTTGTTTGTTTGAGTGTTTTGATCATCAAGGGTTTGTTAGAAACAAGTTTCTACCCTTTTGGCTTGATCAATTTGTTCATATCTTCAAAATTTGAAGATCTGAGCTATTTCCGGCGACCGGAAAAAGTTGGTGGAGCAGGTGGATAAAGCATTCTGCGTACTTACCCTTTTTTGAAAAAAGGACAGTCTTCGTGCGTACTTGCTAAGTACGCAAGAGGAAATCTCAAGTGAGCAAGACCAATTTCCTAAGTGCGCAAGGTCATTCTTAAGTGCGCAAATTGTGTTGACTTTCTGAGTTTTTGACTAAGTTTTAAACTATGGAAATCTTCAGAATCTTGGTAACCTGCTTAACTATGATAACGAGATAGGTACTCTGCAAAAACCGCCAAAGTTGCTTATTGTTAATGATTATTCGAATTGGAAAGCACACTTTGGGCATTATATCTCATACACTGATTCCTCTTTGTGAATACCTATACTTGAGGGTTATAAGCATCCGACTTATACATATCTTTATGAGATTGTTCCCAAGCCTATATCTAAGCTAGATGAAGAAGAAAAGAAAGTTTTTGAAAGAGAAAAGAAGGCACATAGATCTATCACAATGGCCCTGACTAGAGAGCTTTTTCACAACTTCAGAGGATATGATAATTTGAAAGATATCTGGAAGGCATTGCAGAAAATATTTGAGGGGAACAGTGACATCAAGAAGAGCAAAAGAGATCTCCTGAGAAAGCAGTATGAGTGCTTCAGATACCTGGAGAATGAATCTACAGATGAACTTATATCTAGATTCTATCATCTGCAAACTGAGTTAAAACCTTATTAGCTAAAGTATCACGATGAAGAATTAGTTGAAAAGTTTCTGGATGTGTTACCACCAAAGTTTGAGATGTATACCACTCTGCTGAGAGAACCCCAAGTTCTATGAGATGACGATTGAAGAAGCAATTGGAAAGGTTCAAGCACACGATATGAACCTGAAAAGAAAAGAAAGCTCAGGGAGACCTCAAATCCAAGACCCTTCTATGTATTATGGGACGTCTTCCACAGCTAAGTCATCGGGTTCAGGAATCGCCTTATTCTCATAGAACTCTCATAAAGAAGATAACTCGAATGGTTGTGGTGGTCATACATGCTTTACAGCATCTGGATCTGGTTCTCACCACCAACATTCCTCAAGAAATCCTACCTCCACATCTTCTGCTAACCAGACTGCTATAGCCAAGATAGTTGAAGATCATGTAGCATTGTTTTCATCGTGTATGCTTGCCTATGAGAACTTCATTGGTGGCAAGCTTACGGATCTTGAAACCATTGAAGAAGATTTTAATTAGGTGGATCCAGATGACATAGAGGACATGGATATTCAATAGAATATGGCCATGATATTGAGAAGGGCCAAGCGTTTCTTGAATAGAACTGGCAGGAAGTTCATTTGTGGGCATTCAAATGCCAAGGTGGGTTTTGATAAATCCAAAGCCAAGTGCTACAAGTGTCAGAACTTTGAACACTTTGCTAGTGAATGTTAGAAGGATAAAGCACCTGCTTCAGGTTTCACCAGACCAAGTCAGGGAAACAACCATGGAAATGGTCAAGGGTACAACAATTCTAACAACCGCAATCAAAGTCAAGGTGGAACGTCCAATGTTTTGGTAGCTCAACAGGACGAAAGCTTTGATTGGGGTATTCATTTGGAGGATGCCCTTATTGCTCAAACACAAGTTGCTCTCATGGCTGATATCGTTGAAATGATAGAAGCAGAAGAAAGGGAAGATTCTATAGCTGACCAAAGGGAGTCTACAACTGCATTTGCCCTCATGGCTATTGGGGAGGCATCAAGTTCGTCAACTGAGGTAGACTCTAATTCTTTTGCTGTTATTTCTTGTTCCAGATGTCTTGGCTTGAAAGAAGAAAATTCTAAGCTTCAGGATAAGGTTGAACCCCTTCGTATTGCAGCTTTAAGCTACAAAGAAAATGTAAAACGTTACAAAGATTCAATTGAAACTTTAAAGAAAGAAAAACGTGATTTTTCACTTAAAATAAGTGAACAATAGTTTCATTTGGATGTTACTTACAAGGGGTTGGAAAAGAGAAATAATGAAATTACCAAGCTATAGAATGAGGTCTTGCAGTTGAGTGGTAGAATTGAGAAGTTGAAAAATTCTCGTTTTGTGGCGGAACACTACGAATCAGTAGTGAGACAAGTGAATGGCTTAGGGTTGGGTACTAATTCCATCCCTCCACCAGTAAGGGGGAAATTTGTCAATGGCTTAATTGATATTGACTTGTCATGCCTTGATGAATCCTCAAGTTAGGATGATTCCTCTAACAAGGATTATTCCTCAAGTAAGCCTGACTCTACTTCTAATCAGGAGTTCTTCACTGATGAAGGCTCTGAGAACACCATCCCTGATGGTGCTGTCTCAGAGGAGTTGATTGGTGAACACAAAGTTATGAAAAACATTGTCACTGATCGTGATAATTGCATTTTGACTAAGCCTGATACCATTGAAATAAATGAAAAACTAAAAGTAATGCTTTATGGGGGTTATAAGAATATTAACCAAGTAAAGAAAGTAGCCTATTACATCACCAAAAATGAATCAACATCAGGTCCATCAAAAACCACTACTCATGTTCATCAAACAACTCCTCCTGCTCATCACGCTGACTCATCAAATGCTAAATCTAATGAGCCCTACAGGAGGATTCATAAGGAAAAGCGTGCTTGCTTTCACTGTGGTATGGTTGGTCACATCCTTGTGAACTGACCTGCTAAGAACTAAGGGAAACGACCATTTGTTTCACAACCGGTTGTTATCTCTAAGTCACCACCAGTGAAGTAACCCAAGAATCTCAAACCAAATGTGGTGAAACCACCAATGAAACCTATGGTGAAGCCAAAGACCACATGTGAGGCTAAGCCATCTGTTCCAAAAAGGGAAAAGCAACCTGTTAAACCTTGTGTGTCTACCTCTGGTAGTGCACCAACTGGTGAGAAGCCTGTGGTTAAACTCTCCAAGCCACAGAGGAGAAGAAGGAACAAGAGATTGAGAAAGCTGGAACAGCTGGCTGGAATTCAATCAGGTGAAGCTTCTACTAGTTCACCTGATGCTTCTAAATGCAAGCCGACTGTTCCAGTAAAACAAAAGAAAAGGTCCTGGAACAAGAAATCTAAAAGTTCTCAATCCTCTGATCCTAGATCTTCTAAATATTCACCCATTTTCTACAGTCATGATTGGGAATTGATTGAGGTAGTTTATTTTGAGAAAGATGGATGACCCAAGACCACTATGGCTTGGGTCTCCAAAACTAACTGATATGTTTGTGACTCGTGCAGGGACATCCGAAGGGAACTATCTCTAATCGTTGGTATGTAGATAGTGGATGCTCCCGGCACATGACACGCAACATGGCCCTGCTTCAAGACATTAAACCATTCAGAGGCAGACATGTGGCCTTTGCAGGCGAGCAAGGTGGCAGTATTACGTGTCAAGGCGTGGTTTCAAATGGATGTACAAGCTTCGACAACGTCAACTACTGCGAGCAGCTAAAGCGTAACCTGTTGAGTGTTTCTCAGATGTGTGACAAGGAGTACTTAGTTATGTTTGACAAGTCTGAGTGCATGATTCTCAAACCTGGGTTTAAGGTTCCTGAAGACTGGATTTTGATGCGTGCGCCAAGAACGAATGATACCTATCAGATCGACATGAGCGTGGCGAAAACCACATCTTCAGTTGTTACTTGTTTGCTTACCAAAGCGACAGAGCTTGACTCAATCTTGTGGCGTAGGAAACTCGGACACATTTCTTATCGTAAAATGAACCATCTTGTCCGAAACGGTTTAGTTATCGGGGTTCCTAAGATGAGATTCTCCGTTGCAGATGACTGTATGCCGTGTAAAAAGGGCAAACAACAATGGAAGTCTCATAAGCCCAAGATCCAAAACTATATTGATACCCCTTTGGAGCTCCTTCACATGGATTTGTTTGGACCCATAAGTATCTGGAGTATTGGAGGGAAGTCATACTGTCTAGTTGTAACTGATGATTTCTCATGTTTTTCTTGGGTGCATTTCTTAGGTATAAAGGATAAGACTGCTGATATTCTTCAATACCTGATCTTGAGCATGGAATCTTTATGCAAGCTGAAGGTTAGAAGAATAAGGAGTGACAACGGCACAGAGTTCAAGAACAATATGATGGAGCTTTTCTGTCTCAAGAAGGGCATTCGTCATGAATTCAGTGCGCCGTATACACCCCAGCAAAATGGAGTTACAGAACGGAAGAACAAGACTCTTATTGAAACTGCACGGACAATGCTGTCAGATGCTAAGCTTCCTGTAACTTTCTAGGCGGAAGCAGTCAACACAGCTTGTCATATTTTAAATATAGTTCTGGTGGTTAAGAGACACAACAAAACTTGTTATGAGCTTATCAACAATCGATCTCCCAATATTGACTACCTAGTCCCATTTGGTAGTCCTTGTTCCTTATTATTACAGTACAAGGATTGTCAATCCAAATTTCATGCAAAAGTGGTGGAAGGCATCTTCTTAGGATATGTTGCTAACTCACCATGCAAGAGAGTGTACAATATAGGAACTCGTTCAATCGAAGAATGGTTCGAAGTGGATTGCAGCAAACACAACATTCCACCGGAACCAACAGGTCCAGCTTGGGGTTTTGATTATGATGCTCTATTCAAGTTTTTCAACCTTCATGATCTATCTGCAGATGATGCCTCCAATGTGTACGAGTTCTTTGGTGGCGGTGATGACTCAAATTTCTCAACCCGTGCAACTGTACCAATAGCCACTCCCTATTCAAATGCTACTTCTTCATCTGGAACTCATGATAGTGATGACATTGAAGTTGTTCATGTTGATGGAAATGACGCTCATGCTGATCCTAACACTTTTGTAGGAAATGAAGCTCCAGCTGATCCAATCAACATTGAATCTTCTTCTTTTGGAACACAGAATATGGGTGAGTTGAACACGAATCTAGATTCAAACATCCAGGAACCACATGTACTAGAGACGAGAGTGCATAAGAATCATCCAATTGAAAACATTATTGGTGATCCTAATGCTGACGTTCTAACTCGTTACAAAACCATAGCCGAGAACACCAGTCTATATGCAGAGATACTTGACACTGGTATCATGGAAACATGTCTACATGCTGCCTCCGTATCCCAATTGGAGCCGAAGAATGTGAAAGAGGCTCTCGCTGACAACTGATGGATAGAGGCGATGCAAGATGAATTATCTCAATTCCAAAAGTTGCACGTGTGGGATTTGGTTGACCTTCCGAAGGGTATGCATCCGATTGGAACCAGATGGGTGTTCAAATGCAAGACGAACGATCGACATGTTGTAGTGAAAAATAAAGCAAGGTTGGTTGTTCAGGGTTTTTATCAGCAAGATGGCCTGGATTACACAGAGGTGTATGCCCCAGTTGTGAGACTTGAGGCCATTCGATTGTTTCTGGCTTACGCCTCCTTTGTCAGCTTCAAGGTCTATCAACTTGATGTGAAGAGTGATTTTCTATATGGAAAAGTTCTTGAAGAGGTCTATGTCACTCAACCTCCAGGTTTTGAAGATCCGCATAATATCAATAGTGTACAAGCTGGATAAAGCACTTTATGGTCTTCATCAAGCACCTAGGGCATGGTATGAGACTTTATCAAAACATCTACTGTCCAATGGTTTCAACCGAGGACAAATTGACTCGACTCTCTTCATTAGGAAAGCAGGGGGTGATATTCTACTAGTGCAAGTTTATGTCGACGACATTATCTTTGGGTCTTCAAATGAAGGGATGTGTAGGGAATTCGAACAGGTGATGAAGTCCAAGATTGAAATGAGCAACATAGGTGAATTATCGTTCTTCCTGGGTCTGCTAGTCAGTCAAAGAGAGGATGGCATTTATCTACATCAAACTAAGTATGTGCAGGACATCTTGACAAAATACAAGATGAATGATAGCAATAATTATGGCACACCTATTCCAGTCAATCATGGTCTGCATCCAAACAAAGATGGAAAGGATGTGGATTCAAATTATATCGTGTGATGATCGAATCTCTCATGTATCTCACAGCTTCAAGGCCCGACATAATGTTTGTTGTATGCTTGTGTTCAAGGTTTCAGTCACAACCAAAGGAGTCTCACCTGATAGCTGTTAAGAGGATCTTCAGATACTTGAAGGGGAAACCCCGATTGGGTCTTTGGTACTCGAAGCAGCAGTCATTCGACTTCAAAGCATATACCGATTCTGATTATGGCGGTTGTAACCTTGATAGAAAATCAACTTCAGGTGGATGTCAATTCTTGGGAGACAGGCTGGTCTCCTGGCAGTGTAAGAAGTAGTCAACGGTTTCTGTCTCAACATGTGAAGCAGAGTACATTGCTGTCGCGAGCTGTTGTTCTCAGATATTATGGATCCAACAGCAATTGAGAGATTATGGCTTGAACTACACTAGAACTCCTTTATTCATTGACAATAATGCCACTATGTCTATCACGAACAACCCGGTGAAACATTCCAAAACTACGCATATAGAGATTCGCCATCATTTCATCTGTGACTGTGCTGAAAAGCATTTGGTTGAACTTGTCAAAGTTCACATGGATGACAACTTTGCTGACCTTTTCACTAACGCGTTTGATCGGACCCGTTTTGAGCATCTGCTCAACTTGATAGGAATGTTCAATCCTGAGTGAAAACTCTTTTTCAAAATCAAATCATTACATGGAAGTTAAACTTTATTTCTTTTAAATGATTTTTATTCAGTTCGTTTTCTCTTTAATTAAGATCTTCATAAAATCCAAACAAAATAAAAAATCATGAAAATTTCAAAGTCATTTGAAGATAAGAGAAATGATAGTACACCAGTAAGTGATCTAAACGTCTTAGACTGCACATATGGGAAATGATTACGTCATGATTACTTGAGCCTTAAGTTTGATTATCTTGTTTTAATTTGAATATTTGCAAGTAATTTGAATTGTCAGTAGGCTATCAACATCTTTGAATCATTAGTAGTGTGGAAACTAAATCAATCTACTACAACTGTGATTTGAACCCATGTTTGCATGTGTGTGTGTAAAAGAATGCAAAAAGATCAATATCAGATAAAGGATGTAAGATTTTGGCAAGTATTTTCTTATGAGACCAGTTTCGGGTTATGTCTTTAGCACAATTTTTCGGTTCACTTCACTGCCCATACTCACAAGTATACAATGGGAAGTTGGGCCAAGATATGTCTTGACATCAACCGTTGAGCATATATTCACCCTTGAATCATACCTGATTCATTGAAATCAAATCCAGATAAAAGTTGGATTCCCTTACCTAAATCCTCACACACCATATTTATTAACCTGAATCATCATATGATATTCACAGAAGAAAAACCTATCAAACCAAGACAAATGAATCACTCGATTCTGAATCTTATGCTTCTTGATAATCCTTATGGATTCTGCTTGATTTTTTCTGTGCTAATCGATGTAACTTCATTCTGGAGATTTGGAAATCCTTGGGAAAATCTTAGATGCCTTGAGATAGTGCAATTTAAATTTCTGTAGCAGAACTGTGGGGTACACGTTGTATACTTATAATTAATACCTTCACATACAAGAACGTGATACAAAATGCTTATGGTTTCAAATTTTATAATATTGCCAACTTGAATTAACTTGCTTGTATTGCATATTACGTATGAATAAATATTAATTAATGACATGATCCCATATTATTTGATGTTTATTTTGTATCATTTTTGCTAAATTCTTAGCCTGATATGATCCTCTGCTCATGACTTTGACCAAAAATAGCTTGTGTGTATATTCTTGTATATCCGGATATGAATCTTGTGCATATTCTCTTTATTCAGAAAAGTTCAAAAAGATTTTATGTTAATGTATAGTTCAATTATTATCAAAAATGTCAAAAAGATTTGAAGTATAGTTTATCAAAACTTAAGAAAAGCAAAAAATATTTGTGTTTAACTTCCTTGAACTGCTTTTGAATCCTCTTGATTAAATGTTCATATCTGGTTCGCTATTTGACTTGACATCTTCATAATTGAGTTGAAAATTTGAGTACATAAGGGTCTCTACGTACTTGTTATGTGCGCATGAGGTAAACCCTGCGTACTTATCAAGTACGCAAGACTTAAGTCATGCGTACTTACTAAGTACGCATGAGTTAAATCCTGCGCACTTGACAAGTATGCACTACCTATGTGTGGGGGGTATATATACAAGTGTTAGAAATTTTTCATCAGTTCATCTTATTCAAACATCTCTACACTGTGTACACTCCCTGCTCCGATTTCACTCAAATTTTCGTGTGTTTCTAAACCGATTTTTCGTCCCGTTCATAGTTTCATCTTCACCTTACTAACATTTGGTGAGAATCTAGGTCCATTTCACCCGCAAAATCTCTTGTTGAGGACCGATTTCTTGAACTTTTGAGATTAGGGTTTTGGTGATGAAATTTAAACCGGTTTTGAGAGTTTTTAAGTGAATTTAAGCCCTAAAACTAGTTTATGATCATCAATCGATGCTCTTGCATACAAAGTTTGTCCTTAACAATTGTTGGTTTTGGTTTTTGACCCCTTGGCTGTCCGTGGTTTTGTGTCGGACCGAGGTTAGGTCAAAATGACCAGGTTTTAGCTTTGCATTGGTGTTGGTCTTGGTCCCATAAATCTTAAACATGTTTTTTCGACATTGTGGTGGCCGATATCATCATCTAAATCTTTGAGTCCCTGTATTTTGGATTTTGAAAATCTTGAAGTGTTAGTTCCTGCGCATTTAGCAAGTACGCAAGAATTAGCTTCTGCGTACTTGCTAAGTACGCAAGATTAAACTCCTGCGTACTTGTTAAGTACGCAAGAAGGGCACTTCTGAAAATTTTCTAAGTCTGAAATTCAGTTCATTGCTATATCAAGTCATGTTTAATCCATTCCAATGATTCTGTTTGATCTAATGTTGTTTCTATCATGCTCTTGCAGAGATGACGGGTGATGGAGGTGAAGAAGAAGAACGAGGAGATGGTGCTGAAGAGTCAGATTCTGAGGCGACTGAATTTGATTCATCTGACTCTGATGATGCACCAGACCAAACACACCCGCGGAGAATGGCGAAGGTTTCCATTCCCGAGTCATCCTCCAAAAGACAAAGACGAAAGAGTTCAGACAATAAGTATGTTCCTGAACATGAGACTGAGAGGAGGAAGAATAGGAATATTTAGGGATCCCTTCATGAATCTTTCTATATACGTCATTTTGAGTTGCTGATGTGGAGCGCGTTAGCCATACAGGCGTCGGTTTCACGGAGCTCAAATTTGACATAGTCGTCCTTGAGCTCACGGATTTTGACCTTAGGGAACCTCTGGTCATGGAGCTTAAATTTGACATAGTCGTCCTTTAGCTCACGAATTTTGACCTTGGGGAACCTCTGATACGATGTTGTTAGACAAATATTACTTGCATAAGAGACTGAAGACATCTCCAGAGCTGCTGTCAAGGGGAGTTTGCTGAAGCTAGATACTGAAGACATCTCTAGAGCTGTTGTCAAGGGAGAGTTTGTTGAAGCAATTCTTGTGACATGCACTCTGAAGATTGTTTTTACTTATGTATTGTCTTTCTGTATTTGTATTTGTATTTCAGTGTCTGTATGTTTTGGTTTATCTAGTGGTAATCATGTTCGTAGGTACTTGTCGTTGTAGCTTTCTTTGTTAAGTGTTATGCGTAGGTTGCTTAACCTGCGTACTTTGCAAGTACGCAAGAACATTGTCTGTGTACTTGCTAAGTACACAGGAGTTAAGCCATGCGCACTTACTAAGTGCGCAGGGAACAAGTCTAGTATATATAGATGGCTTGTGTTGTGATTAAGTACGCACTCATTCTCACTGTAACCGGCTGTGATTATCAATAGACGAAGTTTGAAAGTATCTTTTGTTTTGTTGTCGGTTTACTTTGTGTTGCTTGATACTCCACCTAATCACGGGCATTCCGCACCCGGTTTGACTAGGAACACACTTGCATGTGACGATCCGAGACACCCGAGGGACCTACACCACACCCTTGCGTAGCGGTTCGCTACGGGTCCGAATTCACCCTATAAATAGATGGGTCGATTCTAGCCACTTTTCACACACAAACACTTCACCACACTCCCACTCTAAGCTGTTAGCTCGATTCCTGAAGTTCTGGTCCACTCTCGAAAGTCCGGTTTCTCGCAATTCATAGGCAAACTGCCCTAGATAGTATTGAGGTAAGGTTTCTGAACACCCTGATGTTTCTTCATGTAAACCTAAGAAAAGGATGTTAATAATGTGGGTTATGATTTAGGGTTTTGTCGAAGTGTTGATTGTTATATTCAATACAGGAGGAGGTTCTTATTAAGGTGAGTTCCTCTGAGCTGTGCTCTATAAATGTTTTGTAAATGATTTTTATCTGAGATCCCAATACTATCCATGCATATATCCTATAATAAGTACTTATTATGGCGATGATTAGGGTGGGACCTAGGGACAAGACCGATTCTCTTGTTTGAGATCTGGTATGTATGGGACCAGCACGCCATCAGATCATTGTATATATGTATGTTATAGACTCGGAACCCGAGTAAAGCAGAGGTTACTGGGTGATGGATTGGAGGGGATGGTTGTAAGACCTATGCAGGGCCTTCATCCCTGTATCAAAGATAACCGTAAATATGATTTTGTTTATGAACTCACCAGCGTAAGCCGGTCCAAAATGTTTTCAAATGTTTTTGAGAACAGGTGAACCCTAGCTGGTAGTTGGCCTTCCAGGGGAGGTACATATGTTGGATATAGGGATGAATGAGGGCAGGTCCCTGTGTGACCATAAGACCTGAATGAAAGGCATGATTCTTCGTGAGCTATAAGTCTAGAGTTTGTTTATGTTGTATTTTGCCAGTCAATCCCGATTGTACAATCTTTATGTTATGAAATAAAATAAGTTATGATATTAAGTCTTCCGCTGTGTGTTTTTGGTATCAACGTCATAGTAACTAGAAGGAGACCTTTAACCGGTATGTAGTTATCTGACGAACGGAATGTTCTGTCTAGGAAAGAGCGGTATATAAATCTCTCCTACACCCGTCGCTCTTACCTGGGAACATATACATTGGAGGTACTACTCTGGTAGATGACTGTCATGTGTTATGGGTGTGACAAGTTTTTGTCATATTAAAAACTTAATTTTAAACTTTTACTTTGGATGTTAAGATCACACTAAAATCCTATTTCTGGACGAATCGGAATTTTGACTCTTAACCAGACTTTACGCGTGTAACGGTGCTTTTTGACGAACGAAACCATGACTTAAGATTTTATCTAACAAAATTTTATAACCACTGATGTACTTTATTAAAAATTTAAACTTTAAGTTTTGAAGTGACGTAGTTATATAAAAGTCGGTTTTACAACTTTAAGCGGTTCGTACGCGTATGCACGGGTTTTGGATATGCAATCGATTACATAGCCACTTTTTTGTTTTGTTTACTTGGTCACAACCTTTAGGAGTCCTTAATGCATCGTTTGTGTCCACTTAACCAGTAGGACCCGATTAGGACTTGTATTTTTCTAGTATTTTCTCGTATGTGGCGCAGTACTCACCGCACTTTTTAGCTGAGTTTCACGGCCCCATTTTCTTACTGTTTACTATTTTTGGGGGAAAGCTGTTTCTTTATTTATTTTTAGTCACGTGTTATAGGATGCATAAATACATGAGTTATTTTTTTAATACATTAAAGTCCACAATTTTGGGCAATCAATTAGTTGAGCGTAGCTGTTGGGAATTTTGGGTGGTACTACTTGGGTTGACACCCCCGCCCATGGTTGGTCGCGCCAACCGGACTTGTAGGGTCACTTGGGCGCAAAGTTAGCCAATTTTTAGGCGGTTGTTTGCATTAGACTTCCATATGGGGTACTTTATTTTTATTTTGTCGAGGCTTTGATTGCGGCTCATGATAATATGTTGTCTAATACATGTGTTCTTGATCAACGGGTTTTTGATCACTTTGGATTTTTATCAGAAACTTTTTATAGAGTCACAAAACATGCGAACTCGTCAACTATTTTTATAGTTAACCCGTTTTTGAATCATTCTTTCAGGTAAACAAAATTGAAGAAGAGATTTTTATGAGGGCTCGCTTTTTGGATTAGAATTATTGTTTTTACTTTTGAATATGTACTTTGGTTGTAGTCAGGCATTTTAGACACATTTTACTGATTTTGGATTTTTGTTTTTGTACTTTTGATAGAAGCATGTAGGATGGTTTAATGTAATGCACAATTTTCCTTTTAGTTTCTCTTGTACTTGTGTTCAATGCGATATACCGGTTACATCCCGTACTTCCGCCTTAGCGGGGTATGATAAGGGGGCGTGTTGTTTCTCAAAGATTAATCTTCATTCAGGACACCATCAATTAAAGGTACAAGAAGAAGACATATCCAAAACTGCATTTAGAACGAGATACAGACATTATGACTTTATAGTGATGCCGTTTGGACTCACTATTGCTCCGGCAGCATTCATGGATATGATGAATCGAATCTGAAAATCTTATTTGGATAAATTTGTTATCATATTCATAGACGATATACTTATTTATTCCAAAAGTAAGGAAGAGCATGAGAAACATTTGAAAGTAATTCTTTAATTACTTAAGAACGAGAAATTATATGCCAAATTCTCGAAATTTGAATTCTGGTTATCCAAAATTCAATTTCTCGAGCATACAATAAATGCCAATGGAATTTAAGTTGATCCTGCTAAGATTGAAGCAATTATCAAGTGGGAAGTCCCGAAGTCGCCGACCAAAGTTCGGAGTTTCTTAGGTCTGGCAGGATATTACCGAATTTTTATCCAGGACTTTTCCCAAATTATTGTCCCTCTTACTTCCTTGACAAGGAAATCTGTAAAGTATGAGTAGGGACCAAAGCAGGGAGAAGCCTTTGAGACGCTAAAACAGAAACTCACAAACGCTCCAATCCTGGCTCTGCCATATGGAACAGAAGATTTTGTGGTTTATTGTGACGTTTCACACACTGGTCTTGGTAGCGTGCTGATGCAAAGAAATGAAGTCATTGAATATGCGTCTCGGAAACTGAAAACTCGTGAACAGAATTATACGACTCATGATTTAGAGTTGGGTGCCGTAATTTTTGCTTTAAAATTATGGAGGCGCTATCTCTATGGAGTCAAGTTCACTGACCATAAAAGCTTGAAATATATTTTTGGTCAGAAAGAGTTGAACATGAGGCAGAGAGTGTGGTTAGAAATCTTAAGTGATTATGACTGCGAAATCTGCTATCATGAAGGTAAGGATAATGTTGTAGTCGATGCCTTGAGTAGAAATAAAAGAGAAAAGCCTAAAAGAGTACATGCCCTGAGACTCTAATTGAAGATCGATCTCATAGAACAAATCAAAGAGGCACGGAAATTAGCCTTGGAAGAGGCAAATATTAAAAATGAAGGCATGACAGGAATGCTTGATCAATTGATCAATGGAAATGACGATATTCTGCGTATGAACAAACGAATATGGGTGCCAATCATTGGAGATCTTCGAGAGCGAATACTCAAAGAAGCTCATAAGTCTAAATATACATGCACCCATGAAGCGATAAGATATATCAGAATTTGAAATCCGATTATTGGTGGATTGATATGAAGAAACAAATCGCTTTATATGTTGCAAAGTGTCCGATGTGTTCACGAGTGAAGGCTAAACACCAGAAACCTTCTAGGTTATTGCAACAACTTGAAATTCCTGTATGGAAATGAGAAATGATAACCATGGACTTCATAACAAAACTTCCCCGAACGAATCGAGGGAATGATACTATTTGGGTAATTATAGATAGACTGACAAGGTCTGCCCATTTTCTTCCGATGAAAGAAACTCATCGCATGGATAAGTTGCACAGTTATATGTCAACGAGATCGTGTCTTTGCACGATGTGCCATTATCCATAGTGTCAGATAGAGACAGTCGATTTACGTCTCGATTCTAGCAAAGCTTCCAGAAAGCACTCGGAACGCAATTAAATCTTAGCATTGCTTATTGATATGTCCTAAATTATACATGTTTTGCATGCATAATAATCCCCATATTATGGCACTAATTGATTAATAACCTCGCAATTGATACCTAAAACGTTAATATTTCACAATTGCAGGTTATTCGATGCTCCAAGATAAACAAAGAAAAAACCAGCCTAAAACATGAAGAAATCAAGCTTTTGGAGGACCAAACCCGAGCATTGACCCCCAAGAAGTCAAACCAGGTCAACACAAGTCAACCAGCAGCTAAAAGACGAGCCTAGGGAGCAGACAGAGGGATGCACGACCGTGCATCCCTTTGCACAGTCGTGCAAATCCAGTCTGGCCTCCCCAGACCCCGGTACACTGTCCTTTATACCCTGTTTGATTCCCGAGGTGTTTGCACGCCCGTGCAATCTAATGCACGGCCGTGCATTGCTCATTTTGAGGCCTATATATAGATGGCTTGAGTTCTTCATTGAGACATCCCTTACACATCGCAAGAACACACCCGAGAAATCTTATTTCATAGTTAGAGTGTAGTAGTAGTGAGTAAAGGGGCTCTTCCTCCTTGTTCCGCAATAGGGGAGCCTTTGAAACTCAGCGTTATGCTAGTTAGTATGGCCATTCATGGCTAGACTCTTTGTATTGCTAGAGTGAAGATGAAGTTTGGTACATGTTAATGTTTAACGTATTAATCCAAGTGATGTGTTTATGTCTTTAACTATTCGTCCTTAAAACCACCACTTTGGTGGGCTTTTATTATTGTCTAAATCCGTTTTTATATTTGTGAGTGTTCTTGATTTTTAAAGTGTAAAACCTTTTTAATCAAACTTCTCTTGAAGCTTGTACGTCTTTATACAAGTAGAGATTGATAATCCAAGGCTTGGTTAACACTATTAAGATCGTACGTCTTTATACGAACTTATTATGCGACCAAGAATTGGTGAACTCATGTTGGGAATGGTACGTCTTTATACTTGGTCCCATTGTTACACCGCCTCCCGGTGAGCAAAATATAATCACCTATTTAATTCTAATACAAAGCATTTTACGTTCGATGTCTTAAACCAACCCGGAGATGACCATTCGAAGGGTTGAGGGTAATTATTGTCCTTAACGGGAGGCACTACCACTTGTTAAAGCTTTTAAATTTACAAATCATATGTCGTAAGTACGAGGCTCTAGCGGTGACCCGGGTCACACATTTGTAGTAGTTATATCACTGAATTAGTCAACTTAACATTATCACGTACCAAGCGTATTCGAAACCCAAAGCAATACTATTCGTAACCTGATCGTTCCCGACATATTTACTTTCCTGATTTTTACTATTCTTTTCGTTACATTTCTGTTACACACTTCACGCACGTTTTTACTTTTCTGCTATTTACTTTACCGCCATTTACTTTTATGTCATTACTTTCCTGTCCCACAAGCACACAAAACTCACTCACTAATTAAACTGGCTAAACGTTAACAAAAGTTGAGTATTGGAATTCGACCGTGTCCATTGGTTTGATACTTGGTTCTTATCTAAACTATATTACGCTGCGATAGGTACACTTGCCTATTGTGTGTGTTTTTAAGTTAAAGTAATTATCATTTTATAAATTTAAAACCTGATCTCGTGAAACCATAATCTCAAAATATTATTATATAATATTTAACTACATCAAAATTCACACATCACTTATCATCCTCAAACGGATGGTCAAAGTGAAAGAACGACACAAACTCTGGAAGATATGCTTCGAGCTTATGTAATAGACTTTGGAGGAAATTGGGATGACCACTTACCTTTGATGGAATTCTCCTTAAACAATAGCTATCACACAAGTATCCAAGCTGCCCCATTTGAAACCTTGTATGGCAGAAAATGCAGATCTCCTATCTACTGGGCAGAAATTGGAGAAAATCAATTACCAGGTCCTGAGATAGTTTAGGAAACAACTGACAAGATATTACAAATTCGTGAACGTTTGAAAACAGCTCGTTATAGACAGAAAAGTTATGCGGATAAGCATCGTAAGTCGTTAGAATTCTCTATTGGCGATAGTGTATTACTGAAAGTCTCACCCTGGAAGGGTGTAGTTCGATTTAGAAAGAAAGGTAAACTCAATCCAAAATTCGTTGGACCATTCAAGATTTTGAAAAGAATCGGATCGGTCTCCTATCAACTTGAATTACCAGAAGAAATGAACGGTGTTCATGATGTATTCCATGTGTCAAACCTGAGAAAGTGTTTGGCCGATGAATCTCTGGTAATGCCTCTGCAAGATGTAGAGGTGGATCCAAATTTGAAATTCATTGAACAACCTCTGTAAATTGAGGATCGTCAGGTTAAAAAGCTGAAAAGGAAAATGCCGGTGTTGGTGAAAGTAAAATGGTAGTCGAGATGTGGACCTGAGTTCACGTGAGAACTAGAGAGTGAAATGAAAAAGAAATACCCGCACATGTTTCAATAAATCTCGATGACGATATTTGAATAAAGGTGGGGAAGATGTAACACCAGGCCACTTCTGAGGGCCTAATTTGCTAATTCTGGAACCCTAGGGATTTGTTTTGCCAAGTCCCAAAGTTCAAGGGTTGAAAAATGAAAAAAATTCTAGTTTTGGCTTGACAGCGGATTGCTACCGAAGTCCATGACGGTCCGCTAAGGCCGTCAGAGTCTAGAGGTTCGCTAGCGAGGTACGCCAAAGCTCAAAGGGTTGGGTGGTGGACCCCCACCGCGTGGGTAACGGTCCGCTAGCCGCAATTCCTTGAGCTACCACGTGTCCGGTGACTCAGCTGGAGAATCTGACGCATGTCCTCGTTGCGGACCGCTACGCCCCTCCATAATGGTCCGCCAGTAGCAATATGAGGAATGGTCCAATCAGGAAGTGACTCGTAGGGCTGGCGCAAGCCCTGTGCGGTAGCGGACCGCTACCACCCAGGCTAACGGTCCTCTATGGGTCCAGTCGGGCTACTATAAATGGATGACATCGGCTGGCCATTTCAACACACACAATCACATCCCAACTTCTTCCACACTTCCTGGAGCAGCCATTCCTCGATCCTCATGTACTCGTTCGAGTAAAATATCTGACTTTCGCTTATTTTCCAACTTTCACTTATTTCCGTACTCGTGTGTTAAGAAACTAACTTGTCTAGAACTTGCGTTAAGGTTGACACTAGCACTCAAGGACTACCTTGAGATAAGATCAAGCCTCATTTAAGGTGAATATGTTTATCTGTCTTTATTTTCAAAACTTTGAAAGTTTTACATTTACGAAATGGAAATACATGTATTCAAAAGTTTGATGCATAAGGGCGTCTACGGAACACATTCAGGCCATATTTATACGTAAAACTTGATCAAGAGATACACGTTTTATGGGTGAAACTCCCATATTGGGGCTGGTAATTGTCTGTAATGGGATGTAAGACGGGGTATCGGTTATGGGATATCGCGGTAAGTAAGTGATGTGCGTGAACTATATATATTTTAATAGAGATTTTCATAAAAAATATGAGTTTTAAAATGGGTTTCACATAAACTAGACTACACACACAAAGGCAATTGTACCTGTCGAGTGGTAATATAGAGCTGATAAGAACCGAGTGTCAATCCATGGATACGATTTCACTACTTGATCTTCGTGATTAATTAAGCCGAGTAAATTGAAATGATTCTTTGTTTTTGGTTTTGGAAACTTATCTTGAGTGACAAAAAAACACGTAATTAAAATGTTTCAAATAACAAGATAAAGAAGGCTATCATCCTAGTTTTGAATCCACTTTACTAACTACGATGAAACATATGAATGGCAATTTTACATAACTCGGTTCTTATCAGCTCCATAGTTTTGAAATCCACTTTACCTAGTTTTGAATCCACTTTTTTACATATGAAATATAGCTATTAGGCTATCATCCTAGTTTTGAATCCACTTTACCTAGTTTTGAATCCACTTTACTAACTCCATAGCTATTAGGAAATATATTGATGAGTATTTTACATAACATCCACCTAAAGCTAGTTTAAATAGATAAATATTTTGTATTCTCTTGAATTATAAAATTCTAAGATAAATTTATGAAAATCATAAGCTCGAGTCATTAATACTTTAATTAACATAAACTTTGTCAAAGAAATATTATAACAGATATCGTAGTTTTTCCAAACATGAGTCAACGGGATGCATGCTTAAGTGTAGATTTCATTAATTATGCTTTCAAAGATTATTTCTAATACTTAGCCATGACGTTAAACTTGAGGTTATAAAATCATGAAAAAATGTTAATCTCATAAGTTTTCGAACATGATATGATGAAAAATTTATAAACCATTGTTCATTCCATCAACACTAAAGCATGCATATCCATCAAGAAACTACCATAATATTATCATAACACTAATATAATACTTGCCAAATTCGTAGTTTCAACATAAATTAGTAGAGCTTCATCTAACTAGGATGATAAAAGATGTTTAGCTCATGATGAGCATGTTCATTACAACAAAGTAGCAAAATAGCAAGGAACTCATGACAAAACTAAAAGATCTAACCAAAAGTCCAAGCTAGGAATGTCTAATGGTGCAAGAGCTTCTTCTTTATGATAAATGGAACTTCTAAGCCTTCCAAATGCCATCAAATGTCTGGTTCCCAAGAGTAAATAGTGGGTATTTCCTCCCAAGAACCCCCCCTTCAAATGAACAAGTTGGTAGCCTTTTATAGGCTGTCTGGAAAGCTGAGCACGGCCCCGTGCTCAGTGGAGCACGGCCCCGTGCTAGGGACCAGGTCATACTCTGATTGCTTTGTCACGAACGTACTACAGGAATTGTCAGCACGGCCCGTGTTTGGGTGGGGCACGGCCCCGTGCTTCATGGGACACGGTCGCGACTTCGAAAAAGTTGATTTCTTAACGACTGGAAGGAAGCACGGCCCCGTTCCTAGTTAATCACAGCCCGTGCTTCACCCTTTTTTCGTAAACATGTAGAGAACTTAAAATAGGATCCGTGGGCGAAAACAGGGCTCAATTCCGAGTTGTAACGAAGCAGGAAAGTGAAAACAAGTTCTGACTGTTGTAGGGTCGTGCCTCTTCATTCTTTGTTTATTTCTTTCACTTTTTCTTTATTTTGTTCTTTCGGAAGGTTAATGGACTACAAATTCAAATATGAACTAATTTAAGTAATGATTCTTATAAGTTTACATAAAAATGGCCAAAATCGGGAATCAATTGATGTAAAATATATGACTAATTTAGTGCACGTCAAACCTCCCTACACTTGAACTTTGCTTGTCATCAAGCAATATAATTTAATAAAACCCTCCAAATGGCAATACAAACAACAAAGCTTAAATAAATCAAAAGATTGATGTGATTTCCGAGAAAGACACAAGCAAACTAAAGCTAACCGAGCAAACATGAGTTATGAAGTGATATCCTAATAAACAATGGTTTGTTTTGTGAAATTTTTTGAGATGCAAAACTTTACACTACTCATAATGTTCACACACACTAGACTAAATATATGTAATCATATGTATAATGATGTATGTATAGAACACTCAATTACCAAATATGAAACGTGTGAAAATCATATGCTTGTTAAAGGATCGAATCATCACCATTTATAGGAATTGTTTGCATAAATCAAAAGGTCTTTGAATGGGTTGTAACTTGGCTTTGGGTAAGGGTATGGATTATTTGGGAAAGATGCTAAATGCTAAAGACACCGACCTTGGCTTATTGGATTGACTTAAAGGTAAAGGAAAGCTAAAAAGAAATCCCTCTACAATACTCGGGTTAGAAGGATATATCTAATCCGAGGACTCGTTTAACGTCCGATTGTCAAGACCGAATCTCATCTCTAGAAACCTTGCTTCCTCCTTGACTTTAAGATATACAAAGCTATCTTTTCTTAAGGATCGTTCGGCTTGGAGCCTAATAGCACCCTATTTGATCAACTATGTATACTCGTGTTGGGAGGTTGTTTGGCTTTTTACTACATTTTTCTTCATGAGACCAACTTCCATAATTTGGGCATCTTTCATATCTTTTTTTTCCTTTTTTTTAATTCAAAAGGGTCGTCTTTAACAAAAAGAGATGACAATGTAGGTGATGAATGGAACGATACATGATAAGGCACAACGGGGCTGACTAATGGTTATGTTTGGGTGAGGAAAATGAAAGGAAAAGGCTAACAAAGTGGGTATCCTAATGCCTAGATCATTTTTATGCAATCATTTCCATTTCATGGTCTTGAAACGTATACCCAAAACAAGTTCTAATTCACATGAAACATATGGCACCCTCAATAATCCAAGAAAAAACAAAAGCATAATGCGGTAAAGCAAAGCTATAAAGGCTCAAAAATATGCTCACGGAAATGGATGGATTTTGGGTAAAAGGGTAAGATTTTGCACGTCGTTTTATTTCCTTTCACTCACCATGCTTGCGAATATCACAAAAAAATAATTTCCAACTCGGTAGCTAGTTTAAATCAAGTGCTTTATGAAATATGATTGTTGATGCCACAAAAATTTTAAAAGTGGAGTGTTTTACTTAAAAATATATTCTTTGACAAGACCAAGTTCAAGTAAGTGATCCCCTCTCCCTACACTTGAAACTTACATTGCCCTCAATGTGAAAAGAAGTAAACAATTATGAAGTGTAAATGGAGGAAAGGAAACAAGAACTCCCCTGAACATCGGTGGTCCAAAATGTGACCGATGCCCACAACTGCCTGCAATGTCGTGCGAATGCCTGTGGTCGATCCCATAGCCTATTGAAATACCATAGTCCAAAGAGATTCAATAATTGCAAGACCTACAAACCACTCAACCACAAAATAAGAAAATATAAAGCTGATAGGTGATTAGTGCAGATGAGCGAACTTGTGAGGACCAAGTTAGTTCCCACAAGTGTGATTATCAAAATTGTCATCCGCCACTAAATCATAAAACTACTAAAAAGTAAAATAGTAGGAAAACTTAAATAAACCCTCGGTTTACCTCCCGGAAGCGCCACGTTTATTTACGAGTCTTTGGCTAGACTCAAACGATCAGCGGGTCACGCAACCAACACTTAAACTTTTCCAGACCAAACTTAATATGGATCATGTAGTGAAGGAGCTGGTCGCCCGACAATGTTTTGTAGTATTGAAATGCTTGATGGAACATTGCCGCTCCTCCAAAGTCATATGGCCCGTATGGTGGTATGCCCTTTCCTGTGGTATGTACGATTCCCATGTGGAATCAGCGTCATGCTTGATTGCGGGCCAACTTTCCTTGATGTAGTACCATGGAACGGCTATCACCTTAGTCATTTGTTTGTTGGTGAATTCATCCACTTGCAACTCCATTCCTTGAAGTAGTTCTTTCTTGACTACCATGGTTGGTTTTCCAAACAACAATGCTTCCAAATCATCAAGATCGCCAATCGGGTCAAACTGTTCTCCATTCACTTCCACCAATGGTACACCCAACAACTCATCCCCAAACTCATCCTCCTAAGAAGGAATAACATGAACAGGAGGTGGGACTTGTGCGGTACTTTCTGGTGTAGTAGGAATTCTAGTCGGGTCAGGCCATCCTTCTTGTGCCTCCATGTCAGGAATCTCCACCAACTCATCTTCGACCTTGTGTTCTACACTCACCGACTCTTCTAACCATGATGCTAAGTTCTCCTGAATTTGCTCCTTATCAGATGAGTCAAGAAGTGGCTGTAAGGTAACAACCAACTTCTTTGGATCAATGGTAATCACTTCCACTTGATCCATGTTTATGATGTAGGAAGGCTCCTCCTGTGGTTTGTAAAACTCGGTGTTTTGAGCTTCAAGTGATGATGGTTCTTCTTCTGATTTTTTCGAGGATGCTGTGACAGCCAGGTCAATCTCTTCTTGCTCATCCTTGGATGTTGCTTCTTGAATTGGCAGCTTGATGGCGCAGAGGGCACAACTCACTTTTTCTTTTTGATTGGCTTCTTCTTGCTTTCTAAGCATGGCTTCTTCTGCTTCTTTCTTGAGTCTGTCCTCTTCAGCAAAAGCTTCAACGAATGGAAGATTGACGTGCAGTTGTTTGAAAAATCCCAGAAACTTGCATACTGTTCCTCCATCCTTTCCATCTTCAGATTATTTCTAATACTTAGCCATGACGTTAAACTTGAGGTTATAAAATAATGAATAATTGTTAATCTCATAAGTTTTCCAACATGATATGATGTCACATTTATAAACCATTGATCATTCCATCAACACAAAAGCATGCAAATCCATCAAGAAACTACCATAATATTATCATAACATTAATATAATACTTGCCAAATTCGTAGTTTCAACATAAATTAGTAAAGCTTCATCTAACTAGGATGATAAAATTTGTTTAGCACATGATGAGCATGTTCATTACAACAAAGTAGCAAAATAGCAAGGAACTCATGATAAAACTGAAAGATTTAACCAAAAGTCCAAGCTAGGAACGTCCAATGGTGCAAGAGCTTCTTTTTTTCTGATAAATGGACCTTCTAAGCCTTCCAAATGCCTTCAAATGTCTGGTTCCCGAGAGTAAATAGTGGGTGTTTCCTCCAGAGAACCCCCTTCAAATGAACAAGTTGGTGGCCTTTTATAGGCTGTCTAGGAAGCTGAGCACGACCCCGTGCTGGGGGACCAGGTCATAATCTGATTGCTCTGTCGTGAACGTACTGCAATAATTGTCGGCACGGGGGCGTGCCTAGTTAGGCACGGGCCGTGCTTGGGTGGGGCACAGCCCCGACTTTGAAAATTTTGATTTCTGAACGCCTGGAAGGAAGCACGGCCCCGTGCCTAGTTGAGCACGGCCCGTGCTTCACCCTTTTTTCCATAAACAAGTAGAGGACTGAAAATAGGATCCCTGGGTGAAAACGGGGCTCAATTCCGAGTTGTAACGAAGCGGGAAAGTGAAAAACAAGTTCTGACTGTCGCAGGGTCGTGCCTCTTCATTATTTGTTTATTTCTTTCACTTTTTCTTCATTTTGTTCTTCCGGAAGGTTAATGGCCTTCCCACACATCAAACAACAGTAAACCTGGTACTGCCAACAATCCTATTACGGAAATTACCGGTGTATATAGTGGTTGTACACTCGGATGAAATAGTCCCGCTGAATGGTAGATTGTACCCATATTATGGTTAAATGTTTTGATACTGTATTTGCCAAATAAATTGAGTCCTGGTGGACATATTCACCAGCGTTCGCACTGACATTTTATTTTCCAAAATATTTTTCAGGTAATCAATGATTATCTGTAAAGCTACTCTTACGGGATAGTCTTGTGAATAAATGTATATAAAGAATTTTTGACAGGGTTTTATGCTGCTAACATGAAGATAACTCTGCAGTGATAAGAAACAAGATGAGATGTTTAGGATGACGATTTTCTAGACATGAATACTCCCTTGTTATGCACATGGTTAGGTGCCGGAAGGTAAAACCCTTAGATACCAATGTTTGTGTAGCTTGGTATTGGAAAGCTGTAACTCCCCAAGCACATGCCAACTACCTTGTGGCTCTAGTCTTACCATGCTTACGCAGGTGACATGTAAATAGTTGACGACCATGATTTTGTACACTGAAGGGGTATTTAAATCCCCATGAAATGAAAAGATATTTTGTTTATCCCCGGAACGACTCGTATAAGGTTTCTCGACTCGTGTGAATTGAACGAAAAATTGAATAACGGTATTTATGATAAGTTTTTACGGAATCTAACATTGCATCAAATAATTGACACGCATACCCATGAATAAAAATGTCTTGTCAATAATTCTAAAAAGTTTAAAAATTAATTAAATTTTTTTTAAACGTATACAGGTCAAATCATTTTATACTAGTCGTATAGGGTTTGTAACCAGACATTCTCTGACTCCCTGTCACGCATACGAGTCGAATTAACCTATATAAGTCGTATACGTATCGGGTGTCAAAAGATGTGTTACGTATCGGGTGTCAAAAGATGTGTCGGGTATCCCAAGATCCTCTCCCTTTCGAAATATTAAACTTTGGATAATAAACCTAAAACCAATTGAAGTCACTCAGTGTGACGTAAGCCAACTTGGGTGAAAATATCTTCCTATAGTAATTAACGCCTTCACGTGTCTGACCCACCAAAAATAAAAGAAAATATCTTTTCTAACTATGGTTAGATTTATTATTCCAACCCCTACCAAACCCCAACGGCCCAACTACACCACTCCGTGTTCCCAGATTGTTGTCTTTTTCATTTTACTATTTTTTTAAATTGTATAAAAGATATTATTGTTTAAGATTTCTTTTAAAAAATCGTCTCTAAAATCAACTACTTCCAAAAAAGACCCTCGACTTCCAAAAAATTTCATACTAATTTTATTTATCTTTACATAATATTTTAAACTAGAAATTAAACCCGCGTTCGGTATAAATAGAAAAGACTGGCGTTGTTAAATAAATAAAAGAAACCTACAAAATTGCGACGGTTCGGTATAAATAGAAAAGACTATAGTGTAAACAGGACGTAACATTAAAACGACAAAATCACTAAAAAACAAAAAAAAGCTATTGGAAAAAAGTAAAAAAAAAGTTATTGGAAAAAAGAAGTAAAAAAAAGTTGTTGAAAGAAAAATACTATAGTGTAAATAATAACATTGAAGGACAATATCGCTCAAGAAAAAAAAACTATAGGAAAAAAAGAAAAAATAATTATTGGAAAAAAGAAGTGAAAAGAAGTTGAAAAAAGAGATTGGATTCGAACCTAGGAAGATAATCTTATATCAATATGACTTACCACTACTATAACACAACCTTTTATTTAATATTTTGAAATAAAGTATTTAAACATTAATCTATCACTGAGTTGGTGGCTACGACCGACCTTATGTTTTAAGGGTTAGTAATTGAATAAATCTTTTTCTTTCAAAGTTACCTATTAACTTAATTTACTTTCATAGATACTATATTTAAATCAGAGCCCTAACGGCTAATGAACTTGATTCCAGAATTGAATGTAAGAAAATAGTATTAGAGCATGATCGATTAAAACATCTCGATTTGCAACAAAAGCCAAGATCCAGGTGGGCCATTGATGGTGATGAAAACTCGAGTTTCTTCCATGGCATCATCAATTCCAACCTAAGCAACAACACGATCAATGGGTTATTCATGAATGGGCAATGGATAAATACTCCTGCTGTTATAAAAAACCGTGCTTTTGATTTCTTCTCGGGCAAGTTTAAAGAGCCAATTTCTACTAGGCCTGTGATTGTGTGTCCTAATTTGAATAAGCTCACTGACCTTGAGGCATCTCATCTGATTCAACCATTCTCGTCTATGGAGATTAAAGCAGCAATTGGAGTGTGATGGTGACCGTGCCCTTGGACCGGACGGTTTCAATTTCAACTTCATTAAGAAGTGCTGGTCTGCACTTAAGGAGGACTTTACTAATGTTCTAAACCACTTCCACTATAATGAATCCATTCACCATGGCTGCACATCCTCTTTTATTGCTCTCATTCCCAAGATCATTGACCCAAAAGGCTTCTCAGATTTCAGACCCATTGCCTTAATTGGTTGCATCAACAAAGCCATATCAAAAGTTCTTGCTAATAGACTGAAAGGGGTTCTTGCTAACCTTATTTCCAAAGAACAATCCGCTTTCTTGGCATCTCGAAGTATTTTGGATGGTCCGCTTGTTCTAAATGAATTAATCTCTTGGATGAGGAAGTCTAAAAAGAAAGGAATGATTGTCAAAGTGGATATGGAGAAAGCATTTGACTCCCTCAATTGGGAATTCTTACTCAGGATCATGGCACAAATGAATTTTCCCTTAAAATGGAGAAATTGGATCTCAGCATTGATATCTTCGGCTCGGGTTTCGGTGCTTGTAAATGGCTCCCCTACCCCTGAATTTTCCTGCTCTCGGGGCATTAGACAAGGCGACCCACTATCCCCTTACTTATTCATCATTGCCATGGAGGCACTCTCTGGCATCATCAAACAAGCCTGCACCATAGGCATATTCCATGGAATCAAGGTCACACCTAACGGGTCGTTGTTATCACGCTTTCTATTTGTGGATGATGTAGTTTTCATGGGATATTGGACCAGTGCAAATGCTCTTAACCTTCGTAGAATTCTAAGATGTTTCTATCTCATTTCGGGTCTTAAGATTAACCTATCTAAAAGCAATTTGTTTGGTGTTTGTATACAGGATCTTGAATCAAATATCATGGCAGGTCTTAAGAGGCATTCTGGGCAATGGTACAACCATACATTTTTGGCTCGACAGTTGGATTGATCAAGAGCCCCTCTATACCCGATTCCCGGAACTCTTTGCATTGGAATACTCTAAATTTTGCTTGGTTGCCAATCGAATTCAGATTCTGAATACCTGCTCTATTCTCTCTTTCGATTGGAAAAGGCCTCCTGCCCCAATTAGTGAACTTGTGGAACTGGGCCTGCTGGCCCAAATACTTCATGCTGTGCAATTATCTTCAGCGCAAGACAAATGGAATCGGTCCCTAGATGGATCGGGCATGTTCTCGATTAGGAGTATTAAGCAAAAAATTCATTACATAAATCACGAGCCCCCGGAGTTCAAATTTTCTTGGAATAATCGGGTCCCTCAAAAGGTAAACTTCCTAGTTTGGAGAGCAGACTTGGACCGGCTCCCAACTAGATCTTCTTTAGTGGAAAGAAGGATAAATGTGCAGACTTTATCATGCATTTTTTGTGCAAGTCATATCGAATCAACTTAACATATCTTTATATCTTGCAGCCTTGCTTAATCAATGTTGGATATAATATCTCAATGGTGCAACATTCCTTCATTCGTTATATTTGAAGTTCGGGACTTAATTCGGATGCATTCATTCACTCATGGAACTACTCTAAAGAAGAAGGCAATTCAGTCAGTTATTCAAATGACATTTTGGTGTGTATGGAAAGCTAGAAATAAAATAATGTTTGAACAAAAGGAGGTTAACCTCGGGAAACTAATTGAAGAAATAAAGTGTTTGAGCTTCCTATGGTTCGGGTACAGAGTGAAAAATGCAAAGATCTCTTGGGAGCAATGAAGATATTTTAACCTAGATAGAATTGGTGATTTTTGATAATATTACAATGTATGGTGTATAATTTGGGGATCTTGAATATCTGGTACTTGTATCTTTTAGCTACTAGTTAGCTCATATAAATATATTTTGTTGGTCGTTCAAAAAAAAATACTATATTAAAACATTTTATTATTTTAATTAATTAAAATAATTTAAAGTTACATATTAACTTAATTAAAAACCTATTACTAAATAAGATTAGATAACAACCAAGTTCAACAGTGTCAACACTGCATAAATTACGTCACGTCGTGCTTAATGGTTTTTTTTTTTCATTTTCACCTCTGTACTATTTCTAATATACGATTTTAACCCGTTTAAATTTCTATTAGTTTCGTTTTTCTTTATTAACTTTTGTTCGTTAACTTTTTCCAAAAAACGGATTGCGCGACTGTTATTATTATTATTTTTTGTGTCAACGTTCCGAAGTAAATTTATTTGAAAACAGAGTTTTATTCAAAATCGATTTTTTTTATCGTAGCCTATATTACGTGTCATTACAGTTGTGGTACTGTTACGAACCGAACATATTATGCATTTTTTGTCAACGTTCCGATATAAATTTATTTGAAAACAAAGCTTTATTCAAAATCTAGGTTTTTTTGTATCGTACCCTATATCGAGTGTTGTTACCGTTGTGATAAACCGAAGCTATTTTGAGCGACTTATGCGATCTGACATTAAACTAGTTTTAATTAAAATATTCTTTTTTTAAGTTACCTATTAATTTGAAGTCGAGGAAAATAAAAATAAAAACAGGGTCACTTGACCCGTAGGTATATTCTTCGATCCACCCTTGATATTTACATTGTATTTGAAAAGAATTTAGTAAGAAACTAAAATATTTTAAAATATGAAGCCAGAATGAATAAAATATTTAACGTAATATGTTTGAAATAGATTTAAAAAAAAAATAAGTAAAACTTATTTTCCAAATGCTTTAAATCCTTATTTCATGACTTTCCTATTCATTTCCTTGTTTTATTTAAAACTTTCCGCTCAAATACACTTTAATTATTTAAAAAAAAAAAAGAAAACCAAAAGGGAATATATATATATATCTAATCGCATAACTAAACCACGGTTAAAGCGAAAGCAGCCTGGTGCGCACTGCGCACCATGAGCAAGTTAGCAAACCATGGTCCACCTGAACTCTCCCCTCTCTCTATAAGTACGCCATTTTCATACTTTGTTATTCACACTTGAACCCTAACCTTCTCTTCATACTCTTCCGATCCAAAAATGGCATCCGCAGACGTTGAGTACAGATGTTTCGTCGGCGGCCTCGCCTGGGCCACGACTGACCGGTCACTTGAAGATGCGTTCTCTCAGTACGGCGAGATCCTCGATTCGAAGGTCCGTTTGTCACAGAGCTCGGATTGATTCGGCTTTGTTTGACAAATCACATGATACAAATCTCTCTTCTGTTACTGTTACTATGGTTTACTTGATCTGTTACTATTTCTGTTACTTTTACTGATATCTAAAACGGTACGTTCATCCGCTTCTCTTTTAAGAGACGACGATCGATCGATTTTACGATGCAGTTTTTGTCGATTGATTCGGAATTAATCGATTCTTTATTGATGATTTATTGTTGTGATGATTTTTACAGATCATCAACGATCGTGAGACTGGCAGATCCAGAGGATTTGGATTCGTTACGTTCAAGGATGAACAGTCGTTGAGAGACGCAATCGAAGGGATGAACGGCCAGAGTCTCGACGGACGTAACATCACCGTCAACGAGGCGCAGTCGCGGAGCGGTGGAGGCGGTGGACGGCGTGAAGGTGGAGGTGGAGGCGGTGGTTATGGCGGTGGCCGACGTGAAGGAGGATATGGTGGAGGCGATGGTTATGGCGGTGGACGACGTGACGGAGGATACGGTGGAGCACGTGACGGAGGGTACGGTGGTGGTGACGGTGGATCACGTTACTCTAGGGGAGGCGGTGATTCCGAAAGGAAATGGTGAAATTAGATTAGAGTTGTTGGTTGTAAACTAATCCGGATCTGTTCTCGTATTTTTTACTTTACGCAATTGTTGTTGTCTTCCCTGTTTTTGACCTGCTCTCGGTTACTCTTCTTTTCATCAGATCTAATGAACAATATGGTTCCGGTTTATTTCAATCAATGGTCCTCCCTCTTGTTTTCTTTCGATTGTTTAGTAAAATAGAAACCTGATTGAATCATCCTATTTCCACTCGATTTAATTACTTAAAATCTTGGTTTTTATTAGATGCTAATTTTAGCTTTTTTTACATTAATACATATTTTTTATGTTAATTCTAAACAAATATTACTAGATATTTAAATAATATAGGACTCCTTTTAAACACATCTTAAGAAATGAATTGAAAGACTAAATTCCGAAAATGAAGAACCATCCGATAACTTTTTTTTTATCGACGAACATTGAATGTTGTGACGTCGCACCCCTTCGTCACATGAGAGAGCGTCGTCCAACTCCGATCAATATGTTGTCTTAAACGGCTCACTTGGCGTCAGAGTTGGAGCATCCAAGGAAAAATCCCACCCAATACGACCCCTTCTGGGTTTAAGGGAGAGTCGAGGCTCGAACCCTGGATTGGTTTAGGTAAAACTCTGGTGCATCAGTCTAAGAACTAGGCCTTATTAATTTACTTGTGTTGAAACTAATGGTGGTGGTAGGGATTGAACTCGGGTCCCTTGAGACTTCATGCCTCACCTCAACCACTATACCATAACATCTTTCCCACCATCCGATAACTATGACATTTTGTATCCGGGTAAGCGTAAAGCTTGGAGCCTTGGATACCTGAGCTCTGCATAGAAAAATTATAAATAATTTTATGGGTTAGTTATGTTTATGTTTCGGATAATAGAGAGATCTCGTGCAAGTATCATAGATATTTGAGTTATTTTGTATACCATAGATATTTTTGTATAGGTTACTCTAGATTAAGATGTGGATCTAGAAGATCTTGACTCATCTTTTTGGCATAATTGCATAAGGTATATTAAATTTTATCTTTTTATAAGTAAATATATTTAAAATAATTAATTAAAATAATATCACATAACCTTAGCCAGGCTATTCTTAATAGGATTATGAATACTAGTACTGAAAGAAAAAAGACAAACAAAGCCTCTTCTTTCAACTATATCAATTCTACTTCAACTGTTAGATGGATTATAGGGTGGAGACAAGATTTCAGTTGTTACAAATAATTTAGAAGAAAGTAATTAAATATACAGTAAATTACGCTTTTGGTCTCTATGGTTTGACATATTTAACCATTTCAGTTAAAAAAAGAATCTTTTAACGTATCAGCTTTCGAGTTTGCATTTTTGTAACTATTTCAGTCATTGACACCAACTCTGTTAACTTTTTCAGTTAAGTATAGAGGCATTTCAGTCATTTTATTTCTAAGTGACTAGTTTAACTCTTTCAGTCCAATAAAAACTTTTTTTTATTCGACTGAAAGAGTTAAACTAGTAACTTAGAAATAGAATGACTGAAATGTCTCTATACTTAACAGAAAAAGTTAACAGAGTTAGTGTCAAGGACTGAAATTTTATAAAAATGCAACCTCAGATGCTGATATGTTAAAAGATTCATTTTTAGACTGAAAGGTTTAAACAAGTCAAACCACAGGGGCTAAAAGGGTAATTTGCTCTTAAATATAATAAAAAAACACCATGTAGATTAGAGGCTAGATCTTTACCACCATCTTTATCGCAACTAGATTTCAGCCTGAAGGTTTGATCTTAGTCCGGAGGCCAGATCTCAGTCGTCATCTTTATGCCAACTAATTTTCAAGCTGGAGGCTAGATTTCAGCCGACATTTTTCTACATATGGTATTGGTTTTTTTTTTAACCCCATTGTACTTTTCCAAATATTGAAAACTCAAGCATGTAAAGTAGAACTAGGACCACCATTACATTTGGTTTGAACATACCATTAAGCGCAATTCCCTCATCTACAAACATTTCATTTTTGAATAACACAACTTTATCAAACTCAAACATTAAAGGAAAACCAAACATTTAAAGTAACCATCCACACACGAGATTCTTACAAATCTAAACAAACAAACAAACAAAAAAATGTAGTCGGTATAATGTCACTTATAGCAGAGTTATTGTTATTGGTAGGCTCTAGGAGAGTGTGATGGGGGCAAACCTTATCTCAATCATAGAATATAGAGGGACGACTATTGCTGAGACCTGGACTCCAAAAAACCTTTTTTACATTACATTATAGTATAATATAGTATAGTATATAGATAGTAATCCATATAACATAAACATAAAATATAGCTAAGAGAATCAGAGCAAACAACTATACAAGATTACTAATAATGAAAAATGTAATGTAATGCTAACATACAATGATAGGTAAATTATACTGAAAAAAATTGCAAACAACCATATAGTAGCTAACCAATAAAAAAGCAAATAGACCGGAAAAAAGGAAGCACCAACCCTCGTGTAGTACCTATACACTCCCCTAAAAAGGTCTATATGGCCATACATCACTAAGGCAAGGCTAAGAGAGTAAAAGTACAGGGAAAACTATTGCCCAAAGACAAATCTAAAAAAGGTCTATAACCTTAATACGACGTATCCAAGAACTCTTATCCCCGATAATGTTCTCACAAAGGTGCAAGTCTAACAAATCTTGTCTAATCCGCTCATCTCATGCCAGTTTGGGTATGCCTATGCTCCTCCTCCCCTCCACTGTGAGGGTTTCCATAGTTCTCACTAGAGCTGTCATGTGTCTTCTTTTCACGTGCCCAAACCATCTCAATCTCCCCATCCCTTATCATATTCAAGATACATGCCACCCCTAATTTCTCCCGAAGAACTTCATTTCTTATTCGGTTCTTCCTTGTGTGCCCTCACACCCACCTCAACATCCTTATCTATGCTAACTCTAGCTTTCGCGTCTATGTGTTCTTGATGGGCCAACAATCGATTCCGTATAACATAGTCGGTCGAACTACAATTTCCCCTTTAATATTGTTGTTACAATATTTCTCAGGCCGCTCTCCACTTGCAACAACCTGCTTGAACATGGTGGGCTACATCAGTGTCTATCTCCCCTTCGCTCCGAAAGTATTACTTAAAGTGAGTTACTTCCTGAAAATCATTCTCAAAATTACATTTCCTTTCCTCTGATATAGGTGGTAGCCGAATTACCCTTAAAAGTTTTTCAACATTCTCGAGATCTTCTAGAAGAATTATACACATTTATGGAGTAAACATGATCGGTGGCTCCCGTGTCAACCCACTACTCTCTTGTGTTGCATCATGTCGAGTTAACCTCTAAAATTTTAGTCGTGATGCTAGAAATCATGGCTATTAGGTTATGCCCTCCTTTGTGTTCTTCACCATGTCTGCATGACTTTATTGGTAAATTATAGGGGTAACTTTGTAGAATAGTAACCAAGTTTCAAAAGTGTTCCAATAAGTTTAGTCAATGCGCATTTTACACGGTATACACCCTCGAGTATACTATGGTGAGTGACCTAATTGGAACACTTTTGAAACTTGGTTACTATTCTGTGGTGTTTTCCTTAAATTAGGGGTATATATGAAAGTTGAATGACAAATCAAGATTTGGAACAATAGACTTGATATTGATTATGTGAATTTTCAATCTGAGCGACATATCCATTCTTACATACGGTTTGGGTTTATATAACCTTAATTCTTACTGACGCATCGTTTAGTAAACGATACAACGTTTGTGTAACATCCCGGTTTTTCGAACAGAAAACGGGTATTGTAATTATTGTAAATGACTGTACAAGGGGTTAGAAAGCTAAACGGGATTAGTGTATACATTTATATTTTTATGCAGAAGACGGGAGTTCTGCGGGAACTTAACGAGACTTACCGGAAGATGTGAAAATGGGGATTCGTTTCTATGTAAATAAAATAGAGGGATTATCAAAAGAATTAGACATGTTTTGTTCAGTTTACGTAAAAAGAATGAAAGCGAGGGACCATTTACGCGCGTGGGCCAAACCCGGCCCACAGGGGGGTGCCCTATATCGCACGACACAAGGGGGAGACTCCCCATTCTTGTGTTGCTGCTGTCGAGAACAAGGAGGAGGAGAGACGAGACGATCTTAACGATTTGGGGTTCGATATAAGGTATTTTCACGATCTCTAATCCACCTTTACGTGTTTTACTCATCGGTTAGTCGTGGTAAATGTTTTGGTGGTTCTAGGGTTTCTAAAGGAGCAAGCTTTTGAGGAAGACGAGTTCCCTAGTGATTTGATTCACACGAGTCACTCGGATCGAAGGTATAATCACGGAACTTGATTTGTTGTTATCATGGTTTTCGATTTAGGTGTGGTTACTGGTGGAGGGGTGTTCGGTCGAACCCATTGAGGGTGTCCAACAGGTATTGCGAGGCCGGGTAAGGACCGGCTAGGACTGAATGGTGAACCACGAGGCGGAGAAGGACCAAACAGCGGTTGTGGCGGGGCTGTGGTGGCTGTGACGGGCTGTGGTGGTTTTGGAAGACTACATCGGTGGTCCCACGAGCCGGGCAGTGCTAATGCGGAACCGGCCAAGGGCGGGTGACGCGCGGGAGAGGTGCTAAGGCGCATAGCGGTAGACGAAGGTGGTGTTTGGCGTGTTCAGAGACAAGAAGAGGAGTTCGGATCACGTTAGGACTTCGGGAACGTGGACGGGGGTTCACGTAATGCATGGGGGTCATGCATGGCGTCATGCACGTGCATGTAATCATGCGTGACGTCGGGTTAGTCGAGTAGGCAGAGGTTTAACGTCGAGTCACGTATTGACTCGTGTATTATGTGTATTATAGGTGCGAGGTCGAAAGGCGAGCATGAGAAGTTGGCGAGTTCTAGAGATCAAAGTGTGTCGAGCAAAGGTGAGTTCTATCGCCCACTTTTAAACGTTTTATTGTTTTGGGTAAGAATTCATGTGAAACGTGTTTTTAGTGAACGCATGCATAGACGATGATTTTGGTGATGAAATATATATTTTTAAATAATCATTATGCTTGCATGTGTGAATGAGTAGTTGTGTCACATATTTAATCGTCGTGGCGGGAATTTAAGTGTGAGCTTGTCATTGTGTTGACGTTAGTCGACGGGTTATTATGTTAACGTTAGTCAACGGGTTATTGTGTCTGACGGCAGTCAGGCGGGAGGTTTTGTTTACTTGTGTCCTCGGACCAGTGATGGGATATACTTATGTATCGATGATTATATCTATTTGATTTTTGAGAATTATTTAAATAAGTTAAACCTTTCGAGATGTAAACCACTTTTATAACGGTTTTGGGATTTAATATCCCTAGTAAGTTACTCACTCAGCTTAGCTGACTTTTTAAGCATGTATTTCAGGTAAAGAGAAGGTGTGAGCTGGCAGCTCCTGGATGGCGTTTGGTTACCGTGCGTGTGTGATGACATTTAGTACTTTATTTCGTTGAGTTTTTTGAATATTATTGATACACTTGGGTTTGGAGTTGGGTCGTTGACCTTTGTTTGACAATTTGATTTTCGCTGCATTGAATTGAGTTTAGTTTGAAGTCTATGACTACTTAGCTTGCGTTTGTGCCAACAAGTAGGGTTCCCGGGTTTGGGACCTTACAGTTTGAGTTTTGATAACTTTACATTATAGACCCCTAGACTTCTAATATGTACATAACCGGCCCGAACTTAATAAAGAGTTTAGTTTATTGTTATCATTCTCCCCCTTAAACTAAACTAGTTTAAGGAAGGTCTTCTTATTGCTTGAGTTGCCTTTTACAATTGTGTTGGTTGTGTCATCCCTGATTTCTATGCCTGGTCCTATGATTCTACCTTGTAACCTATTGAGATTCTAATGCTATGAACCTTTTAAGCCTTATATTACTTGTGATATCATTTCAATTCAAACCTCTAAGCCTAGTCAAAAGTGAGTATTTTATTGCACTTTAGAGCGACTTGCTTATTCTATTTTAGTTCTATATATGATTCTCGTAATTATTCTTGAACTTGCTACTATTGGTAACTTTGGATGCCTTAAACTCTAACTTAATCAAAACAATTCAAGTTTGCGACTACATTTGAAAATAGTTAAGTTTCAAGGGTAAAAGTTACACACACGTAAATTTCAGGGTTTCTTTTGTAACGTCTTCGAAATCTGGTTAATTTTTGTAATTTCAGTTATATATTATTATTATTATTAATTTTTTTGAAATTTTTATTAATATGTATATTATTATTATTTAAATTAATAAAACCAATTAATTCCTTTAACCTTATTCTAAATGAATTAAAACCATTATTTTTATTATTAATCTTATCCTAATCCATTCCATCTATTAACTAAATAATTTTTTAACCCAATCCTATCCTAATCCACCTCTAATTTTCATGACTAACCCCCCACCCCCCCTCACATCCTTTTTTAGAATTTTTTTTATAAAAAAATAACTAACCATATTCATTATTTTTGCAGTCCTAGTCCAATTAACATTTTTTTTTACCTTTAAGCCCTTAAACCCACCCTATAAATAGAGCCCTTATTATTCATTCATTCTTCGCACCTCATTGATCCTCTAGGGCTTTCTAGCAACTAAAGGTCGTTCCTCTAATATTTTAGAAGATTCTAGCTTAAATCCTTTTTTATTTTAAGTAAGTTTTTCTTATGTTCTTGCTTGTTCATACTTTTTTCTTTGAAAATCCTTCATAATTAGCTTAAATCTATGATTCCCAACATTTTTAGGTTATAATCATAGACCTAATCCAAGATCAAAAGCCTTATTTCATCAAACTTGTTCAAACTTTTATTTAAAAACTTGATTTTGATCTTTCTTGTTTCCTTTCAATTTCTAAATATATTTTCTACTAAAACTCCTTAATTTCAATTAAACCACTTTAATATTCAACTTATTTCATTTCTATCCATACAAAATTTATATTTTCACTTTAGCCCTTATACTTTTCAAACTTACCAAACACACCTTAAACTTGGTTAAGTACGCAAATAGAGTAACCTTCAAACCGGTATGTAGTTATCTGACAAACATTAAAGTTCTGGCTAGGAAAAGACGGGGTTCCGATCCAACCAACTCTTTCCTGGGAAATTTTCTGTCGAAGGTACTACTATGGAATGATAACCACTCTAGTGTACAACAACCACTTTCTACTAATTACAGTAACAACCCCTCTACTATTCTAAACTTGTTCTAATTAACTTAACAAACTTACATAGGAAATCCTTAAGGCATTCAAATCCAAGTTATGTCAAGTACAAGTTCAATCTTCTTAACTTGCAAGGTGAGTTCATAGCCCCTCTTTTACTTTCTATCTTTGGGGTGGAAAACATGCTCTCGTATTCAAGCTCTATATCAATACTATTATCATACTACAAGATTTTCATACTATTCAATAACAACTTTTTATACTTGTAAACTTAAACGGGTTCATACACACACTCTCTACCACACCATTAACTTTTTAGCCAACGAGAGTAAGTAAATAGATCTATTGGCCTGATAAGCCCATCTAGTGCTCACGGTGAAGTATTCTTTTCAACATATCGGGTTGAAGTATTCTTTTCAACTCGAGGGAGCTAGATGACAGAAACTGCTTACTATAACAACACTTTGGGTCTGATGCGTTCAGACGAGAAATCTATTGTAGTCACTAGGGTTGGCTGTGGACTCGATTTATGAAAATTTAATTTACTTGTGTTGAAACTATTTATGAATTCTACACTATTATTCTATGCTATATCTATGTATCTACTTAAACCTATGTTCTCACCAACTTTTTAGTTGACCTATTTTAGCATGTTTTTCAGGGGAAGCTAACTAGAATGTTGATAAGCTCATGCTAGAATCAAGGACTATATTTTAATGGACTTAGCTAGATAATAACAAAAGAATACTTATTTGTTCTACTTGTTTTGTTTGATCTTTGTAATCAATGTAATCAATTATTCAATTAATAGAAATTTCTTTATAATCATGTGTAATGATTCAATTTCGTCGCTTCCTCACTTTTCCGCCTTGGTCGGGGTGTGACATTGGTTCTTCATCATAGACGAGGTTGGATTCTTGTTGCTTCTCTTTCTCTTTGTACTTCCATTTGGTGCATTTTTTTGCAAAATGATCGAGGTTTCACAGTCATAGCACCAAAACTTGCTTTTATATTTATTTCCTCGATCCATACCCTTTTCATGTCCGCTTTCTCCTTTGTTGAAGTTCCTTCCACGTCTTCTTCCATAGCCTTGATTGCTTAAACTTTCCATAAGAAGTTTGTTTTGATAATTTGCCTCTGGTTCATTTTGACTTTTGAGGCGTTCTTCAAATGCGGTTGTTCTACCCACCACTTCTTCAAATGACATTTTATTAATTTATGAAACTTGCTCGATGGATGCCACAATTGGTAGAAACTTCTTTGGAAGAGAGTTAAGCAGCTTTCTCATAGTTTTTTTATCTTTGAGAGTTGTACCGAGAATTTTAAACTTGACTTCTGTGCTGCCTAACTTTCCGGCAAAATCACTTACCGTTTCGTTTGATTTCATTCTCAAAGTTTCTAACTCGCTTCTTAAAGTTCTAGACGAGCTTTCTGAACCATATTTGCTCCAAGGAATCAAATCTTGATCGAATCCCATACTTCTTTTGCACTTGAATGTTGTGCAACTTGCATCAACACATCTTCCGGTAATGTTTGGAAGATCAATGCTTTCGTTGTGTGATCCTTCTTATCATCCACTTCTTCTGTTGAAACAACCGTTTCCCAAAGGCTATATAGCCTTCAAGATTGCTTCCATCAGAATTGCCCATTGGGTGTAATTTGATTCAGTTAGTTTTGGGCACTAAAGGGATATGTTTTCTTGCTCACTGACTGGCACCGTTGTGCTTTCTTTTTTCTTATCTTCTTTGCCAGTCATGCTTTCTTACTTATTTCTTGCTTTGACCAAGATTGGTCCTTTCACAATGATTCTATTTGCTCTTGCTGTTTTGAACCAAAGAGGATTCTACTTGCTAATTGAACCAAGAGGTTCTACTTCCTATTTTGAACTAACCACAAAGGCTCAGACCTTGCTCTCGCTACGCTCTAAGAACCAAAAAGGTCGGAGTTTGTTACTTGCTATGCTCAACGAACCAAAAAGGTCGGAGTTTGTTACCTGCTATGCTCAACGAACCAAAAAAGGCCTCAAAGTTTCTTGTTACTTCCTGATTCTCAACGAACGACGAAGACTCGGAGTTTCTTGCTAATTTTAAATCAAGGACTTAACTTGCCTTTCAAATAAGAGATTTGAAACAACTAAAAAGTTATTTTCAAATTAGATTTTGCAAATTTCAATTGGATCAAAGGCCTTCTTGATTCCAATTCGATGGTTTGATTTTACTCAAAGTAAATCCTTTTGATTTGTAACTGAAAATCAAAACAGAAGTACCCGTTTCTTGCAACGTACACCAGACAAAAATAATAATCAGATTTGTTTCTGTTTTTCCTTTTTTCAAATCAACCTTTCTTCTTGACCTTCTTGAAGTCTCTTGGTTGAATTTGAATGACCCAATATGGGTAGAATTCAAATTCTGATTTGGTGAATTTGGATGGCAATCAACAGCCTCTCAAGTTCCCTTTTCTGACTTCCGAAAGAATACCCCAATACAAACACAGTCCCTTTGAATTTGTTGAATTTGAATAACACATCAATCAACCCTTTACGTTGATTTCTGGTTCCCGCATACACCTTAACTGGCTTCGGATTTTAGGAACAAGAAAACAGACAACAATATGCCAGAGATTGTTTATGTTTTGATTTTAAAACAGCCCCTTACCAATCTCATGCAAATGGTTTCCTTCTTTAACATGAATTTCAAAAAAAATGGGGCAACGCTTGGAGGTGTTGTCTAATTGAATTAAACAACCAGATTTTAATTTAGAACTTAACTCGGATTTGCAGACCAATCACATTTATGATTAACCAAGATTCATCACCCTAGATCTTGCTTTCAATCAACAAACGTGGCTGCCTGTTTCCTTTTTTCGCTTAAACATGAATAATTGGCTAATTACGGAGGCTAGTGGGTAGATTATGTTTGACGATGAACAACAGATCGAATTGATTTCTAATTTGATTCCTGATTTGTGATTGTCTTCTACTTATTCTTAATCTTTCAGAATCGTTTTCTTGCTCTGATACTAAATATTGGTAAATCAGATATGAAAGATGAATGGCAAATCATGATTTGGAACAATCTGATTGACAGACCCATTCTTACAATACGGTTTGGGTTTATATAACCCTAATTCTTATTGTGGCATCGTTTAGCAAACGATACAACGTTTGACTTTTGACAACTTTACATTATAGAACCTTAGACTTCTAAATGTACATAACTGACCCGAACTTAATATAAAGTTTAGTTTATCGTCTTCAGTTCTCCTGTATTGGCCTGAGAAGTGGGAGACACAAACCTGAAACCCATATTCAAATGTCTAAAGAAAAAAATGTACCTAATCTAATCACCTGATTCATTCAAACTTCAATGTTAAACAAGATCATCCACAACTTTTTGAAATGTACTCAAATATTCAAAATATAGTATATTTCAATCTTTTGCGGGACCAATTCTCCAACAAAATTGCAGATTCCCATTCGATTGCGAGTGGGTCTGGGGAGAGGGACTACTTAAACCACTAATCATTAAAAGGCGTATTAAGATATGCCGGGGACCGTTCAAAGTTCAAAGGTGAAGGTTTCTTCAACTTGATAATTTGGGCAAAGAGAATCTCCAAAGTTAGCTTTTATTATATGATAGAATAATGCTTTTTTCGACATATCAATATGAAGGTGCATCTCACTTCACATAGATCACTAATTCATGTACAGATTCCTAAAGAAAGTTGCATAGTTTATATGTTTTTCAGGTAAGCATCCGGGTAAGATTATGCAAACACTACTTATTCCGCATCTTGAATCACTACTAGAAAACATGTATATTTTCTACAAAATTTTCAGATAAGTTACCTACAAAAGAAATTTTCCACAGGTTAGCGACAACTTTCACAAAAACAAAAAAATAACCATAAGATTTGCTACAATTTTCCGACAATTTTATTAAATAAGTTAATTTATTTATTTATTATTATCGTTGGAATATTGTCGGAAATTACCGACGAAAGACTTTTGTCGCTAATTCGTCGAAAAATTAGTCTGGACTTTGTCGGAAAAAACATTTCCTACGGGGGTTTTCCAACAAACACTTTTTGTCGGAAACTTGTCGCTAACGGTCAATTCTGACAAATTTCCCACGAAATCTGCTGTAACAAATTTTTCAGTTTTTTGATAGTGAATTTTCTTATTTGAGTTATTTCTCAACTTCCTTGACGTCCAAGACCTGAAAGTATAAGAATCTTAAATGGTTAAATCTAGGCCAACATTTCACAGCCCCAATCTATATATATCTAAACCAGCATTACACATTAAACCTTCTACAACTAAGTATAGACACCATATATCTCTTAATAATGGTAAGGGCGTTGCAATTTTAAGGTTCATCCCGACGCTAGTGGTGGTATATATTTTTTACCATAGACATACTAATTCAGATTATGTTATATTTCTAATAGATCAAGCACATAATCAGGACGGCTCAATCATTTTGAAGGCCTAAAGCGAGTAAAAAACGGGGGCCTTTTCCAACCTTCATTGTTACAAAACACTCCTCATTTATCCAAGTTTAGTATCAACAATAATAAACGAAAAAGTCTAGATATTGAATGTATTTTGAATTAAAACAATCTCGTTAATGATTGTATTTTGAACATGCTATTATCATATAACCAGAATGTATAATTTTCTTTGAGCCACAAAGTCTTAATATTAAAAAAATCAACGGAGAGGAAGTTCCTATAAGGGATTTGTACATGTTTATATTTATAAATTGGTTAAAGTACTCGGATTTATGATGTTAGAACATATGTTATTGTGAGGAATGAAATACCTATTGATGTGGGAATATGATGACACAATTTTTGTCTATGATTTTTAAAAGGCTTAAAACACATATTAGAGTTAAGAGTATGTTTTAGTGAAAAAAAACTCTTCCAAATATATTGATTTTTTGTTTTTTTTGTTAAACTTGAAAATTAAATAAAGTTAAAACTAAAAAATTGGGGGCCCTAATTAAAAAGTGGAGACCTTAAGCGGCAGCTTATTTTTTTATATAGTCGAGCCACCACTGTAGATAATTTCTAAAACCTTGTTAAAAATAAGAGATCATATATTGGTCAAAAGTGACATGATGTATTAAATGTTTAGTCTCTTAAACTTTTGTAAAAAATTACATTAACATCTTGATAAAATATATAGTTTTCTTCATCGTATGTAATACCGTACTTATTGATAAATATTAAGGAGATGAAGGGAAAGAAAATCTTGGCACGTGTTAAAATAACACGTCTTGTTTGACCCCTTTACCCAAATAGCCAAAATTTTCATCTTTAAACAAAAGGTTGACATGGTTCGTCCACTAATCGAGTTTCTTGTTGACCCATCTATAAGGTTTGAATTTGTAACATTCCGAAAATAACGACGATTTAATAAGCAGTTTTCAAAAATAAAGTAAGTTAAAGATCGGGGACTACACACGCGATAAACGAAAGATGAAAGTAAGGGGGGATGGCCTTAACCCTAGCCGCCACCCCCACTACACTCTCATTTCACCATCTTGATCAACCACAAGCTAGAGAGAGAAAGAAGAAATGGTTTAGAGAGAGAGTTGGAAAGCTCATCATTTAGCCTTCCATCTTCGTTGGAAATAGTCTACGGAAGATAAGGATCGAAGGCTCAAGCGTTTCCATGTAAGAATCGGCCTCTAATCCTCTGTTTTAAGTAGAAAACGAGTTTTAGGTTTTAGGTGGGTTTTTACCAATAAAGAACGGATTTTTACGTATTAATGGGGAAACAAAGCATAGATCTAGACTCACAAGAGTTAAACTAACGTTTTAAATGTAAAAAGTTAAGATTTTGATCGTTTAAAGCTCAACCGCCATCTTCATGCAGAAAAATAGGGTTTTCTGTGATGAAGACGATCAAGCGAAAGTAGCAGTAAGCGAAACTACCTAGTTTCACTGAGATATTAGGGAAGAGAAATTGCCTAGTTTCGCTGAGATACATGAAGAGAAACTAATCTAGTTTCGCTGATCCACATGAAGCGGATCTGCCTAGTTTCGCCGAGCCATATGAAGCGAAACTACCTAGTTTCCTGTAATCTCAGAAAGCGAAATTGCCTAGTTTTGTTGAACTAGTAGGAAGTGTAGACTTAACGTTTTATTAATCATCAATTCAGATTGTGAGTGACGCCTCTTGGTTCAGTTGATAGTACATAGAGGATTGCTTATCAGGTGAGTTTCTATTGCCCATTTTTCCTTTAAATTTTTGGGCTGAAGTGCATACTCTTTGAATCAAAAGAAAGAACAATGTTTTTACCAAACGTTTATAACAATTATGTGTTATTAACCTAGGTTATAATATATGCAATTGTTTATAAATGTGTTAATGTATTTCATTGTGTGGTAGCATGTATATGTGTCTGATTAATTGTGCATGTTACCCTGGGACGAAAGAAAGAAAAGTCTTGTGAAGCAACAGTGGAGACTTGTCTTCGGACAAGCAACAAAGGAGTCTTGTCTTTATGACAAGCAACATAGGAGTATTATGCACAAGCAACAGTGGAGTCTTGCTGATGTAGTGCGAAGCACACATCTTTATTCCTAGTGTTTTCATTCGTTTTTGATTAGTTTTGTGTTCATTTTGAGTCGTTTAAGTCTGTATTTGAGTCTATTGCATGTTTACAGGTGCTCATAAAGATTACAAGTGAATACGTGAAGAAACCGAGCAAGAGAATGAAGCCTAAGAGATTAAAGTCAAAAAGTTGAAATTTCATTGCTTCGCGGTACGCGAGAGGAAGAGAGAAGATCCTCGCTGTACGCGAGGGAAAGGAAATCCAACCGTGACTAAATTGTCCCTCGCGCTACGCGAGGAAACATAGCCAGTCTCTCGTGGTACGCGAGAGACCCGTAATTCGTGAAAAAAGCCCTAATCGATTATATTAGGTTTTCTAATGCCATTATGATAAGAAGTTTGAATTCTAGCCGTCTAGGGGAGGACCAGAGGCGATTTTGGGGAGAGGAAGTCAATTGAAGAGAAAAGCTTGAGTCTTTGCTTCCGGGTTCGTTAGTAATAGCGTATTTGATTGCAAGATTTGATTTTTATCGTTGATTTGATTGTTTGATACCATGTTTCTGTCTTTTACTTCTGTTATGGATGTTTTGAGTATGATTCTTGGCTAGATCATTGACACTGCCTTGGTTTATGATGAATACTGCATAAAGTTATGATTTTTACTGGTTTTTGGATATGAATCGATGGTTTATGATTTTGTAAAGAATCTTGATTTAATGATTATGATGTATATGCATGCTTAGATATGTTCTGTGTTTGATTATTGATTCCGTACGTTGATTATGGATGTCTTCCAGTTTGATTAGCGTATCTAGGTCATAGATCTTAGGATTCATGGTCGTTTGTGTGGTTTGCTAGAGATAGTTGGAGTTGTGGTTGAATATTAATTAGAACTGAGTGTGTATCCTGTCTCAATACCCTAGAAGTGAGAGATAGTCGTTTAGTCTTCGTCATTAGGAATCCGAGTGTCAACTGTATGAGAGGAAGTTGGTATTAGGTGTCTAGTGATTGTTGCTATTCTGAGTCATAGTTATTATTTAGAGATTACCACGTGCATCTTTGATGTATGGTGGACAGTGAAACTGAAAGGTGATCTGTCTATTCGGGTACTTTATCATTGTTGGATTACATGTTTAGGTTCCTTAGTTGGTGACACCCTGAGAGTGATTAGAGATCCACTAGGTTGTCTAGAGTTGTTTCCTTAGAAACCCAGATCCGTCTTAGTTTCCAGAACCGGTAGAAGTTGTGCTTTGCAAGTAGGATTCCGAGCTAGGTAGTATTCTTCCCATCATCTGATTTCTTCCTTAGTTCTTGATCTTGATAGTTTGAGTCGTTCTTAGTTTGCTGCATTCTTAGTTAACCTTTAGTGTAGTCAACCCCCCAATCATCAATCTTTAGTCCGAGTCATAGTCTAGTATTAGTATTCAGTGTCTCTAGGGTTCGATAATCCGATTTACCATTAAGTTGTGCTACACTCGATAGGTACACTTGCCTATCAGTGCGGTCTAGTTCATAGGTTTTCCGTTTGTTACTTAGGAGTCTAGGTTACGTTTAGTATATATATTTTTATAGACCGTCTGAGCGACATCAAGTTTTTGGCACCGTTGCCGGGGACACTTGGCAATAGCAATACTGACTTTGACTAGTTCTTTGTTTGATTTTTGGTTTATTTTATTTTCTTTTTCTTTTGAGTCTTGTGTGTTTGTTTGTCTTCTGTGCTTGTCCTACGTGCTATCTTAGTGTCTAACATAGGATCGAGTCCTTCTGTTTTTGAGTCTTTATTTGTTTTCTTGTGTTCTTGTGTCAGTTTATGCACAATACTCGTTCGCAGGGATCACCACCATATTTAGATTTTCAAAAGCCCGAACGAGAGCTTCACGAGCGCACCCGCGACTTTCGGGAGTGTTTAAAGGAGCTGTGTAAATCCCAGGTACGTTCTACTAGCCCAATTCCATTTTCTATCATGGGCGACGCTGACCCACCAGCGAGACGGACTGTGCACCAGAGGGCCAGTGATGGGGTCAGCGGGGCGAGATCTTCGATCACAAGTCCCGCCATTCCTAACACCAATACATGTCAGATCCCATCACATGTCAGGAAAACGATCACTCATGCCACTCAATTTCATGGCCTTGAGGATGAGGATGCACCCGGACATCTGTCCCGCTTCGCGCGAATATGTGATACCTTCAATATCACGGGTGCGTCTAAGGACGCTATCTACTTGCGTCTTTTCCTATTCTCACTCTATGGTCGCGCATCTACTTAGATTGATACCCTTCCTGACAACTCTATCACCACATGGGAGGATCTTCAAGCCAAGTTCTCCAAGAAGTACTATCGACATTCCAGGGCCGCTCGCCTTCGGGATCAAATCCATTCGTTCCGGATGGATCCTGACGAGCCTTATCACATGGCCTGGGAGCGGTTCAACACGTTGTTTAGCCGATGTCCCCAGCATGGTCTTTCTGACTGGGCGATAGTGGAGAACTTCTACAATGTTCTCACCTTTGAGAAGCAGCAAATGTTCAACACAGCTGCGGGAGGCCATATCATGGATAAGCACGAGCCTGATGAGTGTGAGGAGATGTTGGAGAGCTTTACTCTAGCAGAACATCAACAACCATCTACTAGGACTTCCATTCCTAGTGCTAGGGCACCCTCCTCTTCTCCTAGAGGTGTGCATCAGGTCACTCCTGATACTAGGGTGGCTGCTGCACTCGCAGCTATAGCGAACGAGATCAAGCTCAGTGCTCTTAGGTGTGAGGTGTGCATGGGAGGCCACGACACCAGAGATTGCTCCGTCAATCATCAGGAGCAGGTAAGCTTTGCTGGCAACTAGAACCAGAACTGAGGGTACAACAATTACAACAATACTTATGGCTCAGGATGGAGATCTGGAAATTACCCGCCTGGGTTTAATGGTCGGCGACATCAGTATGGTGGAGGAGAAGCTGGAGCGAGCTCGAGAAGCAGTGTCAACACGAGAAATATAGAGGAGATGATAGAGAATCAGATACATATGCTTGCCCATTTATTTCAGCAGGATAGGGATGCTAAGCAAATACTGGATGCCCATGACACTTTATTGAAGAATCAGCAGTCGGCATTTCAAGACTTGCAACGCTTGGTAGGAGACATCGTGAAGACCTTGAGGGACAGACAAGGAGGTCCATCTTCAGGCCTCAATGCTTCAGTGATGGCCGTGTCGATCATTAGTAGATGGAGGATGAGAAAGTAGAGAAGGAATTCTCCCACGACACTGACTATGGCATCCTATTGGTTGAAGAGGTGAAGAAGGTAGATTGGAGAGCTCAGTTTGCTGAGATCGATGCGAGGATGTTAGAGGAGCCCGAGTTGAATGCTGGGTTGACTAGGAGCATGAGAGCAGAAGAGAAGGAGAACCCACCGGTAGTAGAAGAAGAAGAGCCGGTGGATGAGGAGATAGTTATGGAGAAGCCTGCCGAGAAGGCGGAGGAGAAGAAGAGTGGGGGTGAGAGTAAGACCCCCGAGATTGACTTGAGTCGTGTTCCCTATCCAGCGCGCTTGCTGCCACATAAAGACGCTAGGGAATACGGTCACTTCCTTGATATGTTCAAACAACTCAAGGTTAATCTCCCATTTATAGAGGTCCTCCAGTATATGCCAAAGTATGACAAGTTTCTCAAAGATCTTCTTTCCAAAAAGAAGGAGCTAAAGGGAATCTCTGAAGTCTCACTTAGTGAGCAATGTTCTGCGGTTGTTCAGAACAAACTGCCAGAGAAACTGGCAGATTCGAGTCATTTCACGATCCCGTTTCTGCTTGGCGGTTTGCCCCTAAACCACGCGTTGGCTGTCCTGGGTGCTAGAGTCTACCTGATGCCTTATTCTATCTATAAAAATCTAGACCTAGGTGAACCACAGCCTACGCGCATAAGCATTTCCTTGGCTGACCGCTCCGTCAAGTATCCACAGGGAATTATGGAGAATCTGTTAGTGAAAGTAGGTAAATTTGTTTTCCCCATGGACTTCGTCATCCTGGACATAGATGCGGATGATAGAGTCCCACTCATCCTCAGGCTCCCATTCTTGCGCACCGCCAATGCATTGATGGATGTCTTTGACGGAAAGCTCACACTTCGTGTAGGGGATGAGTCGGTCACCTTTGATGCCACAAAGTCCGTGAAGGATGTTGGGGAGCATAGCCACTCCGTGTGCATGGTAGATGCCTTCATGGACTACCATCAGGACCCTGATCCGTGTGAGATAGAAGTTGGTGAGCTCACCCCTAATTTAGAAGAACCATCTGATTGGGCGTTGGAGTTAGAGAAGCTGTTAGATGCGCCGGATGAGAACAGTGACGAAGAGGTGCCTGATGATCTGCTGGAGATGATGGTAGAATTTGATGAGATCATAGGCAAAACCCCAAGTGTGGGGAAGTTGGAGGAGAATGTAGAGGATCATGAGGATCCGGGTGAGAGGTTAAAGGCCATACCTTTAGGGATATCACATATTGAGCCTTTAACTTGTACTTGTGTCCATGCTGAGGGGATAGAAGCCGAGTCATCCCCTAAATCTAGGCCGCCGCGTAAGAAACTCCGAGAGTTGGGAGAGTTTGTTGATCTGGAGAGAGTGAAAACCCCAAATGTGGGGATGTTTAGGAGTGACAGCTTGCTAGGGTACTTGAACTGTGTTGTCTTTGGACCGGGTAGATTTAAGTTATGGTGGAAAGACTGGATTGGTGCATCTGATATACATTTAGAATTTGGTAGGGAGTTGAGTTTGTTACTGAATTATAGAATCGGTAGACCGCGAAGGATGAAGGCGGTACCGGTTAGGATCAAGGAGAAGCCTCCTGATAGGCTTGTTTTAGTCTCGGGCAAGTGCCTGGGATGTAGAGTTTGTATGCATTACTTGGTTTGAGTCCATTTCTATTTTTGTATTTTTCGATGTGTGTTTTATTTGTGTCGTGTTTTGCAGGGATATGTGCTTGATTCGGTGAGGAAAATCGTCGAGAATGAAGTTCCAGGTATTTTTTACATATGTTTTTATTCTTGGAATAGGTTTTTAAAGAATTTGGGTGAATTTTTTTTTTAAATAATCAAAAATTTTCTAAGTATAAATGTTGGAAAAATCTCTAAACTTTCTATTACCAGCATGCTCTCGCGGTACGCAACACCTTTGGGAAGTCCTCTCGCGGTACTCGAAGGACAAACTCATGGGCCGGCTTAATTTCTGCCTCCTTGCGGTACGCGAGGAGTGCTGCCATTTTTCTTGCGGTACACGGGGACTTGCTGGTTTCACCCTTCTTCCTTGTTTTCCCATGGTTTCGTTCACTGTTCACCCGCATCGACCACCACTATCATTCACACCTTTATCCTCTATCCATCATCCATTGTCACCATTCATGCCATCCGACCACCATGACCATGGGGAAATTGAAAACTGTTTCAAACCGATGACCTACTTTGCTGTGGCATTCATGTCTATGTGTTTGCTACGCATTGAGTACGTTTCTCTGCTATCTATCTTGAGTCAGTTTGAGTCAATCGAGTCTTTGTTTTGATTTGAGTCAGTTTAATGCTTTGGGTTTGTTGTGAGGTTTATTTTGCAGGTTTTATCATCCCACCCGTACTCAATCTCCATTCGGGTGGGATCGATCATCACTTATATTAAGCTTGTAAAGGCAACCCGACAGTCTGTGTAACCGCGACCGAAATGCTATACGGTGCACACAAGGATGAACGAAGCTAGATTTTCTTCAAGTGCATATACATTACCAGCTAAGTCGTTTCCTGTTTTTTGTTTTTGTATTTTTAATTTTAGTTGTGTTTTGCTTCATATTGAGGACAATGTGTCTTTCAAGTGTGGGGATGTGAGTGTCTACTTTAGTCTAGTTTGTCTTGTTTATAAAAATTCAAAAATACAAAAAAAAATTGAAATTTTTTTGAAAAATGTCCTTGGAAATATCCGCTTATACTTGGAAAATGATAGTACAACTGGATCTATTTGTGAGTTTAAATGATTTAAATAATAGAAAACGCGTCTAATTAGTGATGTTTTGGTAGACCCAACCAGTTTGAATAGCTTAAATAGCCTGTGAGTGTTACTTAGAATTAATCACGTAATAAAATCATGAAATCGTATGGGTACTCATCTTAGGGTGTCGGTAATACTGAAACTGTCAACATAGTGTGATAGGTACCACATTAAGTTAATATCTATTTGTTTTTGAAATTTTTGGCACACCATTCTCTTTTTATGAGAATAAATCCGATCTTGGTGGCGCGCACATCCATAATTCCATAATTCATTGAGCTTATTTGTTAGAATATTGAGTTTTGCTTATGTGTTACCCTCCGGGATGGCCACTTGGAGAAAACACCCCTAAGTGATTCTTATGTGCTTTATTGACTTGACTTAGTCTATGTGTTACCTTCTAGGATAGTAACTTGGTTGAAACGCCTCTAGATGTAGTTTAATTTGCTTATTAATGCTCATTATCATTCCATTCATTCATGATTTCATCTAATTTCTTAAACAAATAAATCTTAGTTTAACGTGGTAGGGTAAATCTATATGTTTTGATCCGTGCCTAAACATGACCGTGAGACGGGATTAGGTGGAGCTGTAACTTTTAAGTGTGAGTCACATAGGTTGATTGATATATGTGTAAATTGGACTTAGAACGCATTACGAGGGCTAGATAGTTGGTGCTTGGGTTTAATCGGACAGAAATACTGATTATTGCTTTTGAACGCGTGAGTATATTTTGCAAATTGGTAATTGATGTTTGTTAAAGTAGATCTCAGTTATGATTCCATTGCAGCTTTTTTGAGGACAAAAAAAGGTTAAGTGTAGGATGTTTGATGTAGTGCGAAACACACATATTTATTCCTAGTGCTTTCATTCATTTTTTATTAGTTTTGTGTTCGTTTTGAGTCGTTTAAGTTTGTATTTGAGTCTATTGTATGTTTACAGGTGCTCGTGAAGATTACAAGTGAATACGTGAAGAAACCGAGCAAGAGAATGAAGCCCAAGAGATTAAAGTCAAAAAGTTGAAATTTCATTGCTTCGCGGTACGCGAGAGGAAGAGAGAAGATCCTCGCGGTACGTAAGGGAAAGGAAATCCGGCCACGACAAATTGTCCCTCGCGTTACGCGAGGAAACATAGTCAGTCTCTCGCGGTATGCGAGAGACCCGTAATTCTTGAAAAAATCCCTAATCGATTATATTAGGTTTTCTAATGCCATTATGACAAGAAGTTTGAATTACAGCCGTCTAGAGGAGGACCGGAGGCGATTTTGGGAGAGAGGAAGTCAATTGAAGAGAAAAGCTTGAGTCTTTGCTTCCAGGTTCTTAGTCATAGCGCATTTGATTGCAAGATTTGATTTTTATCGTTGATTTGATTGTTTGATACCATGTTTCTGTCTTTTACTTCTGTTATGGATGTTTTGAGTTTGATTCTTGGCTAGATCATTGATACTGCCTAGGTTTATGATGAATACCGCATAAAGTTACGATTTTTACTGGTTTTGGATATTAATCGATGGTTTATGATTTTGTAAATAATCTTGATTTAATGATTATGATGTATATGCATTCTTAGATCTGTTCTGTGTTTGATTATTGATTCCGTACGTTGATTGTGGATGTCTTCAAGTTTGATTAGAGTATCTAGGTCATAGATCTTACGATTTGTGGTCGTTTGTATGGTTTGCTAGAGATAGTGATCGATAGGAGTTGTGGTTGAATATTAATTAGAACTAAGTGTGTATCCTGTCTCAATACCCGAGATGTGAGAGATAGTCGTTTAGTCTTTCGTCATTAGGAATCCGAGTGTCAGTTGTCTGAGAGGAAGTTAGTATTAGGTGTCTAGTGATTATTGCTATTCTGAGTCATAGTTATTATTTAGAGATTACCCCGTGCATCTTTGATGTATGGTGGGTAGTGAGACTGAAAGGTGATCTGTCTATTCGGGTACTTTATCATTGTTGAAGAGACCGAAAGGTAATCCACTATCTGGTGAGTTTATTACATGTTTAGGTTCCTTAGTTGGTGACACCCTGAGAGTGATTAGAGATCCACTAGGTTGTCTAGAGTTGTTTCCTTAGAAACCCAGATCCATGTTAGTTTCCAGAACCGGTAGAAGATGTGCTTTTCAAGTAGGATTCCGACCTAGATACTATTCTTCCCATCATCTGATTTCTTTCTTAGTTCTTGATCTTGATAGTTTGAGTCGTTCTTAGTTTGTTGCGTTCTTAGTTAACCTTTAGTGTAGTCAACCCCCCAATCATCAATATTTAGTCCGAGTCAGAGTCTAGTATTAGTATTCAGTGTCTCTAGGGTTCGATAATATGGTTTACCATTAAGCTGTGCTACACTCGACAGGTACACTTGCGTGTCACTGCGGTTTAGTTCTTAGGTTTTCCATTTATTACTTAGGAGTCTAGGTTAGGTTTAGTATATATATTTTTATAGACCGTCTGAGCGACATCACTTGCATTCGTGCAAGCACAACAGACCAAACCTCCGGGACTTGGGACGGTGACAACGCAAAGATATCATTCGAGTGCTTGTTTACTCGATGATAATAAAGGGAAAGAATGAATAAATGAATGAATGGCTAGCATTAATGTTAACTGAATGTGAATGTTTTGAAAATAAAGCTAGCATGAACGTTTTAAATGATTTTTGAAGAATGAATGGATTCCCATTTTCGACTCAGAATGTTTGAATGAAAGAAAATGTTTTGAAAGGCAACCTTTTACTATTCTTATATTTAAGCTATTTTGAAAGTTAACGATGAAGTGTTTAATTATTAAATTAAAATAGAACTCACTCAGTATATGACTTTTAGCATGCACATCATGTTAGTCGTTGGAATAAAATGAAGGGAGTCGCGAGGGCTTGGAACACATGGATTCAACTGGCTGATATTCGCAAAGACTGACATTCCCGACTTTTGATCAATGAACTATTTAATGTTTTTAATTGCATAGATATTTGTAATGTTTAAGACTTTCGTTGTTATGTTACGTTATGGTTGAATGATTCAAAGTTTAAGAACTATGTTTTCAATGTTTTGTGCCAACTATGAGACTCCTCGGTTTGGGACGTTTCAAGTTGATAACAGAGCCATAGTTTGAGAGATTCGGGCATCTGCGATAATGTTTGAACTTAAACTGAGAATGGGACAAAGAGAAGAAAAGAAAAAAGAAAAGAAAGGAATGTCAGCCAGAGAAGCCCGTCCATGGAATGATAGAAAGAAGAAAGGTAGTCAATGTCCTAACATAGAACATAGACAATAAATGTCTTAGTATAGAAAGTAGACAGTAAATGCCTTAGTATAGAAAGTAGACACTAAATGCCATAGAACAGAGTATAAACAATATATGCCTTAAAGTAGGAATCTGGACTTGGATTCGAATGTTACTCCTGACAGGGAATGTTCAGAACCCAAGTAGTAAAGTAAATTAGTAATTTTATAATGGTCTCTGCAATTAGTAATTTACATTACTCGAGGTGTTCTAAATAATTACCTATCATGATGACACGAGTATTTCCTTGTTCGCAGTTAGACACATCAATGGCTAGAGGTAAGAGAGGAGGACGAACTGGCCGTCGTGGCCAACCACCGTTGAACCGACGTGTAGAAGAAAGCGAACACTCTCAGAACCAGACGGATTCTGTTCATGTTGAAGAAGATGTAAGGAACAATAGTGTGACTAACCCGATATTGACCATAATGAGGTGTTAACTCTGGAACCTATTTTCAGGGCCGCTATTGCCGAGGAGGTGTCTTCAGTCTTGAAGGACTTCTTAACCGGCAGCTCTAGCTGACGCTATGAGGGACCTTGGGAAGAGAATAAGAACGAAGAGAAAGATCGAAAGGAGGAAAAGGATGAGGATAATGAGGGCACTGATGGTGAGAACTCTGATACGGAGCCCGCTCGGGGGTGCAATTACAAGTCCTTCTGGGGCTGGACCCGCCAAAATTTGACGGAAAGAAAGATGTTGTAGCCACATTCAAGTGGATAGAAAGGATGAACGGGGTAATCAACATCAATGAGTGCCAAGGTGATCAGTCAGTCAAGTTTGCCACCCACTCCTTCACCAATGACGCACTGAGCTGGTGGAGAAACATTGAGAAGCTAAAAACCTCCATTACCCTTAGAAAGATTACTTGGGATAATTTGAAGAAGTTGATGATCCGTAAGTTCTGCCCATAGAACAAGATCGACCGATTTGAAAATGAATTCATAGGGCTCAAGGCTGGCAGCAAGACTCAGCGCCGGTACACTACCAAATACAATGAGCTAGCCTAACTGGTGGCTCATCTGGTCGACTAAGAGGAGCGGTTGATAAGTATTACATCAAATGACTACCACAAAGTGTCCGAGTGCTTATGAAAGCCAACACTCTGAAGAGCTTTGAGTCAGACGTGGAACTGGCTGGAATCGTGTATGAAGATTTGACCATGAGGACCGCAGCCGATTGAGGCTTAAAAGAAAGTGACCAATGCTATTAAACGACCGTCGGTCGAATGGTCAGGATACAATCAGAATAAAACAAACATGGAAAGAACCATATGGGGGAATGTCGTTTCGGGTTGAACATCTGCTATCGGGGCGGTAAAACTGGGCACTACTCGCGCAAGTGCACGAGTATGGGAATGTTATTGGAGTTAAATTAAAATAATTCACTAAACCCGTATTTAGATTTTAGCCAAATTTAGATATAAACTCACTAACCCACATTTAAAAATATAAATCCATTAGTTCTTAATTGTTGAAATAGTTATTGCGTTTATATTTGTAAAATTTTAAAATATTAAATTAATTTATTTTTAGGGTGAGTGTAAAAGTTTCATGGGGTTGCTGTCAAAGTTTCTTATGGTTCGAGATTAGGTCGTATATATACATAGTTTTACGGGGATGCGAGCCCCGCACCTTATTACTAGGTACGCCAATGTTAGTGAAGTAGTGAACTAATTAAATCATTCAACCTCAAACACCCTCCTTCCGTTTTTTATTCATTTCAGCAAAAGGGTATTAATTTTAAATGCTCTTAGACATCAGGTTCTCAAGATTTTTCTAAAGCTGAATCATGCATACCGACCATATTTCAAGTGAGAAATTTGTGGATAGCAAAATAAACAGTGTTTGTTGCCCAATGCAACCGGCTATTCTAGGCCAAGTAATTGAGTTGAGAGTTGAAACATTGTTGTCCTAGGATGAACCTCAAACAGTGACAGCATTACAGAATTTTTGATAGACCCATGCAGATATGCATTCTGCCACTAAAAGTAAATATGATTCTATTCACTAGTCATAAGGGTTAAAGTAGTCAGACATTCATATTCTCTGATTTCTTCACATCCATCAAGTTAAGCAGTTTACAAGTGCTTCAAAGTTCCAATGGCATTTGTTATAAAAAAACCTTATTGCTTGAATTCATCGAGTCCTCACATGATCCAGAAACATACCAGATAAGGGTGTGACTTTGAGCATAAACCCTAATTGTTACCACAAGATTGATCACGATGATGATTCAAAAGTTATAAATTAGGTAACTGATTTTTATAGGAAGTAAAAAACTAGAAGCTTAATCAGCTTCCAAATGAGACGCTTATGGCCGGATAAAGATGAATGGTGGATAAGGCTTACGCTCAAGTATGTTTTATCTTTTTTTTTTAACGGCAACTGTCGAATAGAGTGACGCACCCCCCGTCACATGGGGAAGCCTCAACCAACCCTGGCCAATATGTTGTATTAATCGGACCCACCTGGCGTCGAGGTTGGCAAGCGTTTAAGGAAAAAACCCCTATAGAGAACGGCCACATTTAGGCTTGAGGGATAAAACCCTCTAGCAGGGATCGAACCCTGTTCTCTCAGGGGTAAAAACTCTGGTGCATAACTGAGCTAGACATCCTTTGCAAGTATGTTTTATCTAATACATTTAGTGCATCAGCTTTTAAGATGATTTCTTTAAATTCATTTACGGGCTTTTGGGTAAAACTAATATAAGACCCACGTGCACAAGCCGTAAGTGCACAAAGTATCCTGTAATTCCACGTTGATCATGTTGTTTATCTATTATGCATTTTTATCCTTGCAACAAATGGAGATAATATTCTAATATACCCTGCATTGTCATGTCATTGTATTCATCTTTTACCGCAACAACTATCATATGTAACTTAATGACGGGGATAAAATTCTTTAAAGGGTAAAGGAAGAATTCCAAATAGACAATAGAAAACAAAAAGATTTTGGAAAAAGTTTAGAAAAATAAGGTTATTTCACAAATCGAGAAATAATTTTTCCCAACTTTAAACAGAAATAAATATATGTAACTATTGTTAGTATACTTATTTCTTTATGGTTGCATGTTATACTATGTAAACTTTACAAGAAACCAAATTGCGTTCAAAACGGAGCTAAAATGAATGAGATATCGACGCTCAAATTTGTGTGTTTGAATATGTCAAAGCTGCGAAAATTGGAAGGAAATAGATAGAACTTGTCCCACATAGGAGGGGGTGGGGTGGTATATAAGTGAAGCTTTATAAGGTATTTGTTTTCTTTAAGACAAACACAAATGAGAACCTTATAAGGTTCACCCTAGCTCATACACGCGCGCCCGTGGCATGGATGACGAGCGTAATGTGGCTTTTGATGACACACTTGACACTTTGCTCGCATCGCTGAGAGGACAATGGTTCATGAACCACTAATGAGGTTATTGTTTCAAACGATGACCTCACTGAACAGTGGATGGCCGTGGGTTAGATTCTGATCTGGATGGGTCAGTTTTCACTAATAACATCACCCCAACAATGGATGACGGGTCAGTGGACTATTAGCATTAGTGGAACACATTTCCACTACTAAGATAGTGGACCAGTTCCTGCTGTTAGGCTCGCTTTCAATGCTCGGTTACCACTGATGTTAGAACTCATATACCAACTGCTACTGCTCGTCCCCACTACTCAGTTGCGACTGAGCAGTTTCCACTAATGGTTACCACTGCTCAGTTTCCATTGATGCATTATTGTTAAGCTGAAACAGAAAACAAGTTTCAATTTGAGAATTCCAAACAAAATAAAATGCAATGAAAACGTTCAAAACAAATTATTCTTCCATTTAATTCCTCATAAACTGTTTTGAGTTTGTTTAAGTATAAATACTAAGGTGATCCTTAGTTTTTTGATACACCATAATTCATACAACAATTCTACACACATAAAGCATTTTTTTCCAACGATCTCTATTTTTTTCTTCTTGATTGAAGGTACGATTTCGGGTACATACTGTGTCGACTATTGTACTATTGGGAATTTGTTTTAATGGACCAATATAAAATACAAATCCTCAGCCATTTTCTTTATGTTCTTCATCTCATTCTTGTAATTTCATTCATTTTAGTTGTAATTCGTGTTGTAATCTGCTACTTTCCTTTTTCATATTTGTATTATAAGTATTTATAAAAGTGTTTTTATATTCATTTTACAAACGATTTACTACAATCTTAAAACAAAATTTTAAAACACCGTTTGTAGAATTCTAAACTTTTCTATTTTGCCTCAAACGAGGTTTGTCTTATAAAAGCTTAGTGTTTTAAAAACATATATTTTTTTTTCTATTTCGATCCGATGGAGCACTTTGTTAAGGGCAGATTTTGTTTAAAACTTCTTGGTTGCTTTTCTATTTGTTCAAAACATATTCGTCTTCATAATAGAATTTTGTTAAACCTTTAAAACCTTCTATTGATAAAACAAAATTGTTAAAATAGTTATATTTTATGAATTTAACTCGGAAAGTTTATGAATTTTAGAAAATGGCAACACCATCAAATGTGAATGGAACAACTTTGAATGCTGTGACAGCTCACACTATTACCACTCATGCTGAAAAACTAGAGAAGTTCTCGGTCTCAACTTCAAAAGGTGGCAACACAAGTTGTTCTTCTCACCATCTTGAACCTTGCGAAGTTCTTAACAAAATCTGCTCGCCAAAATGCAGAAGGGGAGACTGACATTCAAGCTAAGAGCGAAGTAGATGCTTGGAAGCATTCACAATTTATATATGACAACTATGTGTTAAATGGCTTGGCGGATACCTTGTATAACGTGTACTGCTATATAAATTCTACTAAGTAATTACATGAGTCTTTAGACAAGAAGTACAAAACGGAGGAGGCCAAAACAAATAAATGTGTTGTGGCTCGTTTCTTGGACTACAAAACGGTTTACTTCAAGATTGTAATTAACCAAGTCCAAGAGTTGCAAGTTATACTATTGACATTCATGCCAATGGTATGACACTTAGTGAGAATTTTCAAGTGGAAGTTATGGTTGAGAAGTTTCCTCTTAGTTTGGTTGAGTTTTAGAACTACCTTAAACACAAATGAAAGGAGATGGCCATGAAAGAACTTGTGGCCATCTTTGGATTAAAGAGCAAAGTGAAAGCAAAGGTTAACAAGCTTGAACCAAAGAAGGAGTTGTGAAAAAGAAGCCTCTACCATTCCAAGGAAAATGTTACAATTGTAACTAGGATAGCCAGCAAGTTAACCAATGCAAGGCAACAAAGCGTGACGAGCGCATATGGCGGATGATGATGAAATGAACATGGTCGCCATGATACTAAAACATCGGCTATGATTGCAGAGGTCAACATTGTGGGAAACACCCCATAAGGATGGTATGTTGACATGAGGGCCACCCAACATGCTTGTGGAGACAAGACTCTCTTTAGAACGTTTAAAGAGGTGATGGGTGATGAGAAGCTTTACATGGGGAATAAAGCTATTGTCGGCATCAAGTGTGAATGAAACGTGGTCTTTAAGATGACTTCTCGAAAGGAACTCACCTTAAGCAACACATTGTATGTCCCAGAGATACCCAAGAACCTTGTGTTATGATGGTTTTTCAATAAGTTTGGTTTTAGACATGTTTTTGAATCTAAAAAGGTCGGGTTGAACCTAAGAGAAATGTTTGTAGGTAAGGGCTATGCCATCATTGGCATGATCAAAATGAATGTAATAGTTGTAAAAAATGAAATTAATAAAATGCATACTTTTACTTATATGCTTGAGTTTTCTACTTCTAATGTCTGACATGGTAGACTAGGACATGCAAATTTTAGTTCAATTCGACATTTAATTAAATTAAAAAACAGTTAAACATTATAATTTGATTTAGTTTCTAAATGTGCAACATGTGTTGAATTGAAACTAACAAACAAAAAAAGCAACGGGATCAAGTATGAGTTGTCGATCAGATCACCCTAAGATGACCATCTCATGGCTATTGAGAGTGAATCAAATTAGATGGTTCTACTTTCTAACTTACTCCTACGGAACCAAGATCGAACGATTAAAATGGTTAAACGAATAACCAAACCACTTGATATACATGGATGTGTGTGATTTAAAATCGGTACGCACAAGAGGTGGCGATAAGTACTTCATCGTGTTTATTGATGATAGTACACGATATTGCCATGTATACTTACTTAAGAGTAAGGATGAAACAGTAGACAAACTTGTCTTGTTTGAAAACAAGGTTGAGAATCAACTAAACAAGTAAATAGAGACTGTAAGAAGTAATAGAGGATGTGAATATATTTCACCATTTACGGATTTATCTGCAGAAAATGGAATTATCCATGAGTGTACCGCTCCATATTCTGTGCCACAAAATGGCATTACAGAACGAAAGAATCGTACACTAAAGGAGGTGATGAATTCCATGTTGATTAGTTCTGGGTTGAGCCTCGGAAGAAAATGGATGAAACCCCTTATGAGTTATGGATGGGAAGAAAATCATCATAAAAATACTTGAAAGTGTGAGGATGCGTAGCCAAGGTATTAATACTAACACATATGGTGCAAAGGATAGGACCCAAAACTGTTGATTGCATTTCATTAGATAGGCCCATCACGAGTGCATATAGGCTTATTTTATGTCACACACCGGTTTTCAGAATCCCGGGCATGCAACCAATAAACAGTAGACAAACTTGTCTTGTTTGAAAACAAGGTTGAGAATCAACTAAACAAGTAAATAGAGACTGTAAGAAGTAATAGAGGATGTGAATATATTTCACCATTTACGGATTTATCTGCAGAAAATGGAAATATCCATGAGTGTACCGCTCCATATTCTGTGCCACAAAATGGCATTACAGAACGAAAGAATCGTACACTAAAGGAGGTGATGAATTCCATGTTGATTAGTTCTGGGTTGAGCCTCGGAAGAAAATGGATGAAACCCCTTATGAGTTATGGATGGGAAGAAAATCATCATAAAAATACTTGAAAGTGTGGGGATGCGTAGCCAAGGTATTAATACTAACACATATGGTGCAAAGGATAGGACCCAAAACTGTTGATTGCATTTCATTAGATAGGCCCATCACGAGTGCATATAGGCTTATTTTATGTCACACACCGGTTTTCAGAATCCCGGGCATGCAACCAATACTTGGTACTTGTTTCTGATTTTGAATACGCAGTGGAAAAAATGTTTATAGAGTTACAATAACTCGAAATATTCTTTGCATTTTAAAATAGGGAATTTCACCTTAAATGTTACAAAACATGTTTTGCAGATTGTTAACCAAGGATTTTCATTAATACAGAGCTAACGGGTACAATGGATACCTAGGGAGTCATTATCCCTACGACATCCTATCTTTCTATCATCTGCCAAGGAGTCGTAATCTTTTCGGCATAAATCCAACAAAACATTTATCTTTGGTTATGTGAAAATGTTTTGAAAACATATCAACGAAAACTGGTGAATACATATATCAAAATCTGTTTGATACTGACTAAACTGAATTAATAAAACAATTTACCCATTTTTGGATTAGTAGTTTACACATTTAGTGGGACTGTTTCACCCAAAGGTATAACCATTGATCACACTAGTATTATACACAGATGATCTTGTTTTACGTTTTCCCACAACCGAGCCTGTTATTAGCCCTATTACAACGTTTCATCTGTAACACTTGTATAACATGGATCCAATCATACGTAAACTTATGGCCTGAATGCTATCACACAAACTACCTTATGCAACCAAATGGTTTTAGTAGTTCATTTTATTCAGAGCATAAATCAAAATCAGTTCACGGTTTTGAAAGCATTAAAATGTATTCACCTTTTTCAGAATCTTGGTGTCTGGAAAAGCTTGAGAGTTCCTAATGTCCGTCTCTTAGTTGAACAGTACCTCGATATCGGTTTCTAATCTTAGGTTTCTTTGGCAGAGATTCTACCCGTTACTTCTAAGCAGAAAAGCGCTTACCGCTAGTGCGGTATGTTAATTTAGGAAGTGGGTTCGAACTTTGAAAGTAGGAATGACATTTTAGATGTGTGAAAGTGACTGACAGTGATCCGTCTATTTAAAGGCTAATTCTAACTTTGTGACGGACCGTTATGAACGGTGACGGTGCGTCACCTCCTCTCTGTAACAGACCATTATCCTTGGTGATGGTCCGTTAGCAAACTAGGGTTAGCGAGTCAGCATGATACGTGTCAATATCTGGTTGCGTTTGGGGGTTTTTGTGGCGTAACAGACTGTTACAGGTGGTGACGATCCATTATAGGTTAACACGTGTCAGATTTTCATGATTAGTCATAGGTACATGTGGCGGCACTAGATTGTTTCCTTCATGCCTCTGTAACGGAACGTTATCCTTGGTGACAGTCCGTTACCGCCCTTTTTCCCAAATTTTTTGATTTGGTCATTAGGGTTTGGTTTAATTGCAGTTCTAATCCTTCTGGTTTCAATTTTATATAAATTTCGGATTGAAATTTTTCGTGTGTTACATTTTACACGAGCCTAAAAATCTCAATATACACAAGAAAACTATAATGGAATAAAGGAAAGTATCATTCTTTGAAAACATGTTTCCTTGTTTAGGACAAGACGCGCAAGTTCATCAACACCGGTTAGTGATTTTGTTCATGATAAGAGAAGTGAACAATTTGAGGTTGAAAAGGATGAACCTAGAAGCAAAAGAAAAAGGATTGAGAAATCTTTTGGTCCGGACTTCTTGACCTATATGGTTGAGGATGAGCCCAATACCTATCAGCATGTTGTTACCTCTTCCAAAGGACCTCAACTGAAAGAAGCAATCAAGATCGAAATTGATCCTATCTTACAAAACCATACTTAGGAGCTAGAGATCTTCTCTGGGTTGTAAACCACTTGGTTATCATTGGATATTCAACAGGAAGATGAAAGCCGATGGTAGTATTGATAAATATCGGACAAGGTTAATGATAAAATGATATAGACAAAAAGAAGATGTAGATTACTTTGATACTATATGTGACACGAATTACCTCTATAAAATTGGTGATTGAAATTGTGACTTTGAGAAATATGGAAGTTCACGAACTGGATGTAAAAATCGCATTTCTAAATGGATATTTAGAAGAAGAGAATTACATAGAGCAACCCGAGTGTTACGGACAAGAGGGAAATGTATGTAAACTCATCAAGTCTTTATATGGCTTAAAACAAGCTCCAAAACAATGGCATCAAAAGTTTGACCACGTCATAATTAACAGTGGTTTCAAAATCAATGAGTGTGAAAAGTTTGTCTATATGAAGGATGCATCTGGAGGTTACATGATCTTATGCCTTTATGTGGGTGATACACTTATCATTAGACTCACGGTTTTGCTAAGTGAAGATGGAAAGAATTAGTTCTAGTTTATCATCTTGTAAGTACTTTAAGTAATAAGGTGTTTTAGGAGATTAAAAGTCGGATTTAAGTGTTCTTATACTGCATAAATCATCCTACATACCACAAGAAGTTGTTTCTTGGAGTTTGTCATCTTAACAAGGTTTGGATTGGCTAGCTCCAAGTTAGAGCTCATTGATTGGTTTGGTTACTTCATAGTAGAGGTTCAACATCTACTACAAAGGTCAACTGCTTTGCTTCAAAGGTTATAGCTTTAAACATTCTATGGTTGGGTTTTCTTTAGTTTTAAGATCTCTTTCAATTAGATCCTTGGTGGGTTTCATAAATTGTTTTAAAAGTTGTATACCTTTTTGCTTCTATTGCCCTAAAATTTTCTCAAACAGTATACATATAACCCAACAGATTTAGCATCCCAATCAGAGATATAAGCGAATGAAAATTAGAAGAATCTAAGGCTTTAGTGAATGATCCTCATGAAAAAGTTCAATTAAACATGTTTCATGGTGTGGCATGTAGGATGGATAAAGCCTTAATAAACAATATAAGGTAACATGTCTCCTAATTTAGCCATTTCCATGAAAAACTTAGCGGAGGTATGGTCTCGAAAACCCATTTATTATACAAACATTAGAATGTTTGTGTGTGCTGCTTATGCATGTGAGAATCACGAAAATATACATTTAAATACATGGTATGGCATATATGTGAATTGTAATAGCGTATGCATGAGAGAAAGGGTTGTAAACTTTAGAGATTAGATTATTCCAAGTCAATAGTTATTATAAGCATAGATGTTGGTTTTAGTGAATGCCTAATGTACATGCATGCTTAAGGTAACAAGGGAAGTTGGTTTTACGATGATTCACAAGATGTATAAGCGGGTAGTTGTGAACTTCAGGTGGAGTCTTAGGAATATCCATGACATGGGAAATCCCACCCAGGAAAATGTGTCTGACATAGTGAAAGAATCCCAAGGTATATGAATAATGTTCCAGTGCTTAGAGAAGGGTTTGAACGACATGATCACAAACTACAATGGTTATTGGATAGCATTATGTGTCTGAGATCTATTTTACACAACATGGCGAATGTTTCCAAGGTTAAGAAAAACACCATCATTGGAAAAAGAAGAGGCTTCTAGGGAATCGTAGGTGCTATAAAATGGTTGAGGTTCTAGGGCTAAGAGTGAAATATGTATAGAATGGAAGAAAGTTATTGTAGTTCATGCACTTGATGTTGGTTGATTGGGAATGGATTGAAGGTCTACCAAATAAAGGTGGAAGTTGTTAAAGTTGTTCATTGAACATTCCTAAAAACCTAGAGGGTGTTAAGTGTAAATACTTCATTCTCCATAGGTAAAGTAGCTAATATGTGATAAAGGACAAATTAATGCAATTAATAAGTTACGATTAGACATACGATGCAGATGCTAGGCATAAGAAAAAAAATGTTAGATATATACGTTTTAGTAAACATTGAGATATAAAACAAACGGTAGAAACTCTATTATACTATTAAAAGTTTCTTTTCAACATTGTAAATGAATGTCTATTTATATATAGTCGTCTAATAACTAAAGCATGACTAAAGGCTTAAATGAAAGCGTAAACGTAACAGAAAAATTAATGTAGGCCAAAGTAACTTAACTTTAAACCAAACTAGAATATATGGAAGCCAAAAATCTAAAACAAAACCAATTATTAAACATATTCATTAAGTTTTCTAGGAGCTATAGACTCATTTTTTTTACTTTACATTCGCAAACCTACCGATACACAGATGAGTCACTTATTCCCACCACCTATGATTACAACATGTAGTTCTTCAAGGTTCGTGTTGAGTTTGTCGGCCGTAACACATAGACCCTCAACCGCATGAAATAAATCATCAAACCATAATCTCCATCACAAGTACGAGGAGGTTGATTTACTATAATGTAGTGGCAGCATCATACTAACGAGCTCTAATACCATTGTTGCACGAAATCGAAAAGACTATATATGTTATAACAAACGTTTAGATAAAATCTAAATGAGAGGAAATTATCATCATATCAAAAGTTTCTTTTCAATATCATAAAGGACCCTCTATTTATATAGTAATCTAGTAAACCGAGTATTAAGTTTGGTCAACGTAATTGATATATTAACTAGAGACTTAGATAAAATAGAAACTGATTAGTTTTAGTCTAACTTAAATTTTAAACTTAATTAAAAGGAGAAGTGGGCAAAGGGGATCAAATTAGATTTTGGCTGGACTGTTGGATGGGGAGTTAACCAGTTATTTCCTAACATCTTTGCATGAATTAACTGAACTCTATGATTGTTACAACAAGCACATGTATCCGATGAAGTTGATAAGAGGGTTTGGTCGTCCGACTTATCTGGTAAGTTTATTGTTGCTTCCGTGAAGTCATTAATTTTTAAAGCTTCGGCTATCAATGTCCCGTTTGTGTTATCCTAGAACAATTGGGTCCCCAAAAAGATTAATATTTTTGCATGGAAGGGTGAGTTGGAACGAATTCTGACCAGGATGGCCCACATTAATTGGAATGTGTAGTTGGAGTCGGACAATTGTGTGGATATTTACTTCATGTCGTATGGTTTCTACAGTTTGAAACTTCATCAGTAATTGGTGCGGCATTCCACCAATATTTGTGTTGTCCATCCGGGATCTCCTAAATCTACACAAAACAGCCCCGCTTAATCAAAGGAAGAAGAAAGTTCTTTAAGGAATCATTTTGACGGCCTGTTGGTGTCTTTGGAGGGCTAGAAATGATCTCTTTTTCAAATAAACCAATTCTCGTTTCTAAGGTTCGGGAGGACATAAAGTCGCTAAGTTTTCTTTGGGTCAAGAATATATCTCAGTTAAATATTGTCTCTTGGCGTGATTGGTGTAATTTTTCTTTTATGTAATTCTGCTGTTTTCCGTCTCTAGCGTCTTGCTAGGTGGCTTTTACTGAAATTTGTCGTTCGAAAGAAAAATTAAAATAAATAAAACCTACGATATCAAATAAAACGTAATACTAAAAAGCTTTATTTATGTTTTTTAGATGTTATGGGTTCGTTTCTTCACTCTTGCTCCGCAGTCTCACCGAATCCATGTGTAGGTTTGTCATTCTAGTTACGGTCCCATATCAACATCCCTGGCACTTGACCGAGATGCATAGACGTTTGGACCATAACTTGGAATGGAGCTTTTACAACACGACTATACCCTTGAGTCTATAAAAAAAGGAATTGAGAGCCATAAGAAATAAATACTTCTATAGTGGGATCGAGAGTTAATTCCTTCTTCTTGTATACTTTACCTTTCTCTATATTTACCGTTAAAAGGGGATTCTCCAATTATTAATAGATATGTATATGGTTCATGGTGTTCCACCTTTATCTTCTTGAGCTACTCAACCTTGAAATTTGGTAAACCTCGTGGAGTATTATGCGTTCTGTTAATACAAAAACTATAGCCAATTTGAACATGAGTCCCTATACTAATGACAGCCTACAAATACATAAAATTTTATAAATTAATCCACTAAACTACATGGATATATACTTTATCTAACAAAAACTAACTTCATAGTTTTGTAACATGAAAAATAGTACGAATTTATTTCTTATATAATGGCATTGATTTTACATGATTGAGAAGTCACCATCAGCATCTAAACAAACAATGCAAACAAAACTCGTGTTAGGGACAAAAGACAGATTAAAACAAAGGAACGCTATCATATATATGCACATAAAAGGACCTCTTATTGTATCAAATCTTACCAAGATATTGAAGCAAACATGTTTGCACAGCAGCACTCTGCTATGCTTCCATGATAATTCATAATGCTTACATTAAAAAGACAATAGAGCAAATATTAAACAACTGTTCACCTGAAAGGGGAAGAAGGGGCCCTCCTTGAAATCTTAAATTCACGTAAAAAAAACAAAGTATCGTATTAAGAGAAATAAGTTTTTACAACAATTAAAGGAGAGGTCCGTAACACATGTGATGGTTTTCTTCAAACAATGGACATGAAAGTCGCCATACAGCAAGACAATAAAAGTTTTGTTCGCGACAAAGCATATCTAAACAAACGTACCTAGAAAATTTTACACATAGCACAATTATAGGTAGGGTCTGAAAACAGTGGGATGAGGACAGCTAGAGAGGCTGCTCCCACTCATCCCACTGACACACTGGCCCCAAAAACCGTTTTGGACGTGTATATTATAGTAAACCAGATAAGGTATATCTATATATGGATAACCAATAATAGGCTATTTCTTTCCTAGTAAAATCTAAAACTGTAAAATTGGGTCTTGACTCCATATCACACTTCAAGACACAAATGTTATTTCAATTGGCATGTCTGTCCTTCAAGGCACCAACTTGCTGGAATTACCTAACTTGTGTTTTAATAGGTTACAAGTGACCAAATCATGTGCATCCAATGTCCAAATTTGAAGTATATATGCTATACAAGAAATGACAGAGCTGAGAGAAGTCTCATGAACCATGTATACCGCTTCATCATTTTTTAGAACAGTTTTATTGTGTTACAGAAGGGAAATTGTACCCAATAACATGTTACTACCAAAAATAGGAAAATAAATGATTCTTGGAGGTATTGATTCTTCCATACAAGAGATATTCTCCATCCTACTCACTTTCGTGATGCTTAAGGAGGCGAATCGTTTAAAAATCTTCTCGTTCGGCAATCTTTATAGGCCAACTAGCATGAGCCGACTTCCCACCTTCCTCTATTCCTGGAGCTTATAAAAGATGCACATTTCCACCTAACAACACATATCAGCTCTTGAGTGTTCACTTGTATTTTGCCTAGCTTTTTTGCTATCTCTACTCATTAACACATCATCCTCGTATTTGTTTCCTTTTCTTTTCAGCGTGTTTATATGGCATCTAACTCAATTTCTTCCCGTGGGTCTGGTTCATGGACTGCTAAGCAAAACAAGGCCTTTGAGAAGGCTCTGGCAGTATTTGACAACGACACCCCGGACCGGTGGCATAATGTTGCCAAGGCTGTTGGTGACAAAACTGCAGAAGAAGTGAAACAGCATTATCAAGTCCTAGTGGAGGATGTCAAGCACATTGAAAGTGGTAGAGTTCCTTACCCTAATTACAGGACCACTGGATGAGCATAGCTAAGGTAATGACTATAACATTGATCTAAAATGTGAGTGTTTGGATACCAGAAGCAAAGTCTTATCACCTTCACTTTTGAAATCAACATGTGGCATCTTTAGTCAACTTCATAGGCATTCACAAAACAAACATTTTAACACATTTTCTGCACTAGTCTTGAGATAGCCGTAAACCAATGAAATCAAAATTTTAACACATTTTCTGCACTAGCTGTCTGGTTAAGTTTTCTCACATGTGGTTTAAACTTTAAAGTTCAAGTTTCTTTTACACCTTAATTTTATCCTTTCTTACACTAGTATGAATGTATGATCACAGTTCCTATAAACCTTCCTTCTGCAGCCATGACAAGTTGCTTTTACAAAATCCTCACAATGACGCCGTAATGTCCCTTAAACCTGTTTTAACACGACTAGGTCGATTGGCAACTTTCTTAATAGCGTTTACACAAAGATCTCCTCCATATGAAATCTTGTTAAATAGACAGCAACAGAAGGATATATTAGCAGAATATACTGTTTCTGAAAACACTAAATTCTTCATCTACAGTCATGATTAATGAAGGCCTTAATGAATCTCTTTGTCTAAAATGTAGGATGACAAATCTAAAGCCATGATTCCAAGCACAGACGTGAACAAATAACAACAATGAATAAAGATGCAACTATTATCGACTTCGATGCAAGTAGATGTAACTACAATTTGGAATTCCTTTTATGTAATTTGCTTTTCACTTAAGTTGGCAGAAAATCTCTAGTTTTCTTTTATTTTTCTCTGGTTATTGTATATATCGATAATTGAGTGAAATCAACTTCCATTTGTGCTTCATATGCAATTTATGTGATCTAGTTGTTTGCTATAGGTTTGCGCTATGAGAGTCTATGTATAACCATTGAATTGTTCATATCTAAGAAGGGGTTGCACTATTTTGACATTAAGAAAAAGGCGGGAAGATAATTTCCCTATGTTTGATTCCATTTTTATTGGTATTCCCGTGTTATTTTCTTGTTATTCCAAGTTCCAAATGATTTAATCCAACTTGATTTTTTTTAACAGCGCCATTATATTATAACTCAAAAGAACAATAGAGCCTAGCAAGGTGCTAGAACCCATTATATTTATTGTATCTTTATAAGGGGATACATAATTTTAAGAAACTCTCCATACCAGTTTTTCTCTTAATTTCAAAGTAAAAGAGAGGATTTTTATCAAATAAACTGACAGCTGTTTATTTGATAACACTCATGATCTTATTGTGTTCTCGAGTTTTATAAATGAAAGAAAAGAAGGAAAATGAAATTTAGGAGAGTAAATAAATGGAGGAGAAAAGAAAAATATAATGTAATTTCGTGTTCCAGCTTTTGAAAGAAAGGAGGTTACGTAATCTTTTTTATATTAAGTGGAAGGGTAAATCAGTAAGTGACAAAACTTTATATTTGTATTTGTCTATTTGATTACTTTCACTACAAATCCGTCCATTTTAGGAGAAAAGTTAGGAGGTAAGATTATTAAAAATTCATTTCTATTCTTTCCACTTTATTCTATTAAAAAACTCAGAAATACAAATATTTTACAGATTCATTCCACTTTCTTTCACTTCTCTCTTTAAAAGGACTAGGGAAAACAAGTTTCTAAATGGTGGATCAACAGTTAGTTGGTGTTTTACGATTTTCCAAATTAATTAGTTTTTCCAATCAAAACGTATGAATGTTTGTGTATTTAACAGTCAACTTAGGCTATCTGTAATACTCATGTGATTGTGAGCATAAAGTGTTGTCACGTAGACGTCTTGTAGACTTCCTCCCAAACTGGATTTTGTTCCCGAAACATAACCTAAACTCGACACACAACCCAAAACAACGAAAAGGAAAAGCAAGAAGAAACAAGTGACAAGGAAGGAACTGTTCGTCAAAGTTCAAAATAGACCCGAAAGAAGAATTGGCATTGGGCTGGGCTAGGCTTGGTTTGACGTATCCGAGGATCCAAAGATTGGTAATATTGATGCTATTGTTTATTGTTATTTCTTATGAATATTGAATAAATAATGTTAATATTATTTATTTGTTTACTAATATACATTGCTTTATATATTAACATTTTTTAGGTACAAATCAAATTTTACAACCTTTTTGGTGTCACATTCTCGAAAATTTTCACAAAACAACGGGATGGGGAGTGTACGGTAGCCTAAACATGATAACGTTTAAATGGTGGGACAGTAGGGTAAAGGTGACAAAGTTTAACGGAATTTACAACAAAAATTTCAATAACCGGAGAAGCGGTAGAAATGAAGCCAATCTTCTGAAGAATGCATGTATTGAATATCTTCAACAACAAGGTTCGACGTTTAATATTTTACAAGTTTGGGAGATTGTGAGAAATTGTTTAAAATGGGAAAGTGTACTCTTATGACTCAATCAAAAGAGGACAAAAACATCATCGTTCAACGAATATAGTAGCCAAGCTACTTTGGATGATCATTGTGAAATTAACCTCAGCAACACTGATGATGAGCTAGATGGATTGGAAGAATCAATCGCACACTTGGGAGGAGTAAACGGAACGAACGACATCCTTTATCGAACCCCATTACAAACAAAGTTTTGATAATATATCGGAGAGGATGGCTGTAACATCACAAAAATCCACATACTGATTATTCGAGCTAATGGGTGACCCAAGTCTATAGTAATTGAGATGGTGGATGGGGTTTTCACGTAAAACCAAATCTAAGGAAACAAAAAGACGCGGTTATCCATTTTTCACACAGTTTGGGATCGGAACGAATGAGATGGAAACGCAGGGACCCGAAACGAAACTAGTGGCCATTTAAAAGCCACTTTAAGCGCAAACCCTAGGCTTCGGCTAGGCTGGTGCGCAATGGCAGCAAGGTCAAGAGGGAGAGACGCCGGATTTTGGAAGGCCGGCGATGGGTGGTCCCACGAGGTGGTTTCAAGCAAGAAACTCCTCACACTTCAAAGGTACTTCTCTGTTTATGCTTTGTTGCGTTGTTGCATTCACGTTTTTGCATGAAATCTGATTAGGGTTTTAGTTTCTTTTGCTTATGGTGATCGAGGAAGAAGAGATAGGGGAGGTGGTGTGCGACGGTGACCGTGGTGCGCTGAGGAGAAGTGGTGTGATGATGGCGGTGCTCGACGGCACGTAATGGCAGCCTTGGATGACTGTTATGGTACGGTGAAGGGCCGGCGGAGGTCGGTGCGGGCTGTGGTTAAGTGGTCGGCAGCCGTGAAGGAAGGGAGAGAGGTAGTGAGTATGGGGGACGGGTAACGGGGGCCGAGGAGGTAGACTCGGGAGTAGCCGGAGACGACATAGTCGGCTAGGATGGATGGGAAGATGGAGACGGGATGCGTAGCAGTGGATAGTGGTGGTGCTCGGTGGACAATGCAAGACGAGGAGGATGGCGGGGCTTAGTGAGGACGAAGGCCCACATGGTGGTGTGCGGGGCTGAACAAGGAGCCAGTGGGGGTGGTGTTGCCCGGGTAAAGCCCGGTTAGGGTATTGCATGAAGAAGAATACTTGCATGCATAAAGACCGACCCGAATACGCATATCCCGCGGGATTAGAGTTGCAATGAAGGGACTAGGGTTTGCATGGATGGTTACGTGGATGCATGGAAACCCGGGTCGGATACACGACTTCTGAACGGGTCAAGGACGATCCGATACATGTATTCGTGAAGCTAAGGGATTGGAAAATCAGATGGACGAGCGGAGGAGACAGTGTCGGAATTTATTTATATACGTATTTGACGCATGTTATGCGAATATACGTTTGACAGGTTTGGGATTTTGAGCGTGAAGGGACATGTTGCAGAACAGGGATTTGGGATTTCTAATAACTGGTGAGATTCTAATCCCCTATTTATTACTTTTACTGTTTTGGGGCTATCGTACATACTTGCAAGAGTTGTTTTATGAATTCAACGTGTTACGTGGGATGGTTTAATCTGAAGAGTTTTGTAAGTTAAATATTATATATCGAACCTAAGGGTCTAGGTGGTGTTCTTAGGTCATGTGAGCTAGAAGTCGGTATGATACTTGGGTATCGTGTAATGACTTATACGGGATAAGTCGGGTATTGAACTTAGACGTTTGAAGGGTACATCTAGGGTGTGCAAGCCTAAGAACCTATAATGTGGTTCATACTTAGATAATAAGTTTGGGTAAATGGTTGTGTACTGTTATGTGTTATATGCTTGATGTTGTGTGTGTTTGTGTTGTTGTCCTTGTGACACGACGCGTGATGATGTGAAGGACGAGGTCCTTCGGAATGTGACAATGACCATTGGGCGGCTGTGATGAGCTCGGAGTATGACGAAAACCTTGACGAGGGTGGTTGTGATGAGGTAGGTGAATTCCTACGAAGGTACTTGTTTGTGTGTATTTATATTTAATTTATTGCATGCAAGTGTTTATTGATAATTAGTGTGTCGTGATGTTATTGCTTTGATGTTAAGCAATTGATTGACTGTGGTATAGGAACAAGGCTGTGTTTACGACTAAAGTGTGGAAGCCCTATTGTGAGTGTCATTGTTAGGGCTAGTCAGGTTAATGTCTTGGGGTTGGTGGGTATAACCAGAATTCGTGTTGATACGTGTAGTGAATTACGAATTTGTAGAACGGTAAGTTCAGTCTATGTTGGAGAACTTACGGGGTTGTGGGTACGGGTTGGGTCTAGGGTTGGTGAACCCTTATGGGATATTGTAGATAATGAGGGTTATCATTATCTCATCAAGAGACAAACTATTTTATAAAGGGTAGTAATGTCCTGAGATGAATTAACTATTATCGGTGACGTGAATGTTTTCACTTAAAATAGACTGTTAGAACTTACTCAGCATAGCTGACTTTGTATATGCGTTAGATTGTTTTGCAGGTGAGTTTACGTGACGACGTATCTTGGCTTGGGAGCGGTGCTACTCGGATAGGTGTGCAGGCATTCGTACGGTAAGGTTAAAAATGAATAATGACTTCTAAAGATAATTAATTATGAGTAAGACTTCCCATGTATGTTTTTTTTTAATAAAATGAGTGTTTTTAAAGAGAATACCCAGTGATAAGTGTCAACTGTAGGGTGTCTGGTTTGGGGCCTTACGATGACAAAGTTTAACGAAATACAATCGTGAAAGCTTGAGATTAACAGAAACAAGGAAAAGAGAGTGGACATGAAAATACTTTGGGATAACAACGATCATTTGACGGGGCAGGATCAAGAATATCCCTAGAGGATTAAACAAGAAATTAGGGATATATATTATGATGTCATTTGGTACTTTTTATTACGTTTTTTCTATCATGTAATGCTTAAATTTTTTTTAATGTTTTATTTATTTTTTTAATAAATAAGTGTTCAAAAATAGTTAATGTTAGTTGTTTAAATTTATTTAATGAGATGGATTAAAAAAAACTAATTTAAATACATGCTCCTCACTCACTTGAACGTAATATATGTTTAGTGAGTGTGTTCCGCCTACATTACGCCTACGTTGCGCACTTTTTCCCCCTTTTACTGGGGTATTGCATATGGCCTATCTGGCTATTAGTGAACACAATTAAATATTTAACACACCCCCTAAGCTAGTGTTTATATACTCCAAGCTTTAGATAATCAACCATATGAGACTTGTTTTGGTTTTTTTCCCACATCCAACTTTTTCTCCATATGCTCCTTTCAAACTTTTATCTCAACATTATTAAAACTTGAGAATTCACTTTCTAACGCTTTAACTTTAACCTTTCCAAAACCAATAGCTCAAGATTTTTTACATAAACTAGCCTCAAATTTGTAGAAGACTTTGATTCGTAACCTACCCATACCATACCCACTTTTTTCTCTTACACACAAATACAACTTCAATAGAGTTTAGTGTCTTTAAGCTTTGGTGGAAAAGGCCTAAAACAAGAAACAGCTTGATTGAACACTTTTCCAAACATTTTTATCAAGCTCACCATATTTTATAGAAACTCCATGATTGTGAATTTCTTCTAGGATTCTAAAATAATCCAATGCAAAACCAGCTCAACCTTCAACCATCTCTAGTGCAAAAGTTACTTTTAGGGGCGGAAAAATGCTTTTCTAGAGCGATTTTGGACCTCTTCACAAAACATCGCTCCAAAAAATCAAAATACCTTTTGAAGCGACTTTCAAACCACTCCAAAAAATAATAAAAACCGCTAAAAAAATTATTTAAAAAAATAATGGTCGGAATTTTGCCGTTTTTCGACGAGTTCGTTCAGTTTCTGATTCAACTCTCCGTTTCTCCGACGCTATCTAAAGAAGCACCGAAAGAAAGTATAACGGCGAGAATTATGTTACAGTAAATTAGGGTTTGGATAGCAATATTCAACTGTGTGTTTTTCAAAATTTATGTTGTTGAATGATGTGGAATTTTAGGAAGTGGTGGTGGATGCTTTGATGGAGTGTGTAAAGGATGGAAACGCAGGGAAGTTTCATTTTTCTACTGCCGCCTCGTTAATTCTTCATTCTTCTACATGGGGAAGTTTTATTCACTCATACATTGATGGAGTGTGTAAAGGACGAATCTGCAACTGTACGCTTGGATTTCCCCCGGAGGAGCGAGAAGAGTGTGAATGAATTTCTGGAGGCAACTGCTAGGGTTGAGGATGAATGATGTGTTTTAGATAAGTATGAATTTATACTAGGGTGAGTAAGTATGGACCGAGTGTATGATTAATGAAAGTGTTATGTAATGAGTGTGTACGAACACTCGAAAGGTCTGAAGAAGTCAATTTTTGGCTTTCTCTTGTGGAATAATTTATGCGGCGTCTTGTTATGATCTTTGACTACAAGTACTCAATTCAAGATGTAGCATGCTGTTTTAACAGGTTCAACCCAGAAGATAATAGAAAATCTTGAATCCACCAGCATGGTACGAGCAACTTCGATAAATGTTCTATTCTTTCTCTCAGCAATTTCGTTGTGTTGTGGAGTCCTTGCAGCACTAAGTTGTTTGGAAATCCCTTTGCTGGTAAAAAAAGGAATCATGCACTTGAGTTCTAAATTAAGTCCCGTTATCGTTTCTTATCGTCTTGACTTTGAGATTGTTGATATTCATAATTTTAATAATCAAACTCTTCAAGGTCTTATAAGCCGTTTCATCCTAAGTAGCGAAGAAGATTACCCCACGAGTATCTTGAGTAGTAATCTATAACAACAAGACGGTAAGATTTCTTAGCGATATATTTTACATTAAGTGGACTAAAAACATCCATATGTAAAATATGCAAAGGAACACAAATAGAATTTTCAAATTTTGTCTTGTGAGATTTCTTATGTTGTTTCCCTTGTGAACACGCAATACACTTTTCCAGCAAAACAAACTCTATGTTAGGTAATCCGCAGAACAAATTTTGTTTCACCTTATTGTTCATCGTCTTTAAATAGACGTGTCTCAATCTCATATGCCAAAGTACGGATTCTGAATCTGAAGCCTTTGAAAGTAGACATGACATGTGACCAAGTATCATTCATATAAATAATGTGGGTATTATTCTTTCTTGGAGTACGAATCAAAATTATGTCTTTAGGAATAATAACCACAGGCTTCAAAAACAGACATTTAGGATCGTTCAAGTAAACAAGTTTTTTTATCACAAATTTGTGAAACACTTAAAAGAAACTACGACTTGTATACCGACATGATTGCCATAAAACGATGCAACGTTTCATGCGGTAGTTATCAACAACCGCTAAGCGGTGTTTATACGACTTTAACTTCGTTTTTTGACTTCCTTCTGCATAACAGCCCTACAACTGGACTGAAACATACGGCCTGGGCTTTGGTTTACCAACCAGCCCAATAATAATAATACCTCATGACCTAATAGTAAATACATAATAATGTCTTGACCCATAACAATCATACTAATATAGTAAAACTGACCCACATGGATTAAAAAATTAGCGATCAACACAACATTAGAACACAATCTGCCTTTTTTCTCAAGGATTGGCGTAGTCCATGGGGCCATAAGGTTGAAAGAGATCAGCCCAAAACCCGTTTTTTCTCCTGGGGTTCCAACCCATGTCTTTACATAGATGATCATTGTACCATATATCCAAACCAGCTAAGCATGAGCGCTGGTAGTATTCACCAGACGATTTCTTCATGTAGTCATCCCAGTTTGAGATATCTTTCTCCATCTCCTGAATGCTCGGTACTTTAACTTTGCCGTCCATAAGCTCCACTAGCCATCTGCACCTAATTTCTGATGTGAAGAGGTTTGAAAAACTCTCCGAGAAACCGATTATTGCTAGCTGTGGTATTCTTGGGTGAATGCATTCTCTGTAGAGGGGAACTCTCGAATCGGGGGAAACCGCAATGAGTTCACCAAAATCTTGAGATGTGAAAATGTTTTTAAGCTTCTGAATCCCTTTGAATCCAGTGGATAGTATCACCATATCGGCTTCTATAGCTTTATTCTCGCCATCGATCATGATACCATCATTGTAAAAGCCGAAACTAGGAGATTTCTTTAGTGAAATACTTCCAGTTTCAACTCGGTTAAAGAAGTCCTGTGGCAACGCTGCGAGTACACACGAATGCACATCTTTTGAAAAGCTCCGCTCTGGTACCATGTTAAATTTAGCAAGAGGAAGCTTGGTTTTGATGTAGGTTTCCACGAGTTTTGAAATCCCCCATCTCTGTTACAAATTATAAAGTAACTCGATCATGGTAAGATCAAATTAAGGTAATTTTGTGAGACACCTACCAAAGGTGATAAAAGTGTGGCCAAGAGAGCAAGTAGAAAACCTTCACCAGGCTTATGAACCATAAGCTCGGCGAAGCGATTGAAGTACAAGTATTGCAACGGAATTCCCCATGGACTGAAATCAGGTAGCTTCCATCGATCTTTCCGGTACACAATGGTACATGGGTACTCACTCCCTGACGATGAACGGATGGATGGATTAGAATCCAATTTCAAGATACAGTTTGTACAGCAAAGCAATCATATATATCTAACCATTTACTGATGAACACTCCATTGCAATATCAAGCCCTTGTTTTTGGAAGCCCACAACAACGATTCTCTTCCCCTTAACAAGTTGTTCAGCCTTGTCATGATCCATGGCAGAATACTCCATGGAATGAATCACTCGGCCTCGGAACACTTCAGGGCCGGTGCCCGGTGCAAAGTCTGGTATGTTTGGAACGTCTTTGAATCTTCCAACACACAGAATAACAAAATCTGCTTCATGCACCTTTATTGATGGTGGGTCAGTTTGAGTGTTTTCAACTGTGACACTCCATTTGCCGGATCCATTCGACTTGGCCCATGATGATGGGGCCAGGGGTGGCTTCTGCCCGTGGTACTCGATTCCCTTCACATTGCAACCGAATTGAATGTGTTTAAACAAGTCAAAATGATCGACGTAGGATCGAAGATAGCTTAAGACTTGATGTTGGGAGGGGAAGTCTTGGGTCACTGAAGAAGGCCACGGGAAGTCTGAAAACTGATACAACCCTTTGAACGTTTGTAGCCTGGTGGATCTTATGGTTTTAGCCCATACGCCACCGATGTCTGCCTGTGACTCGAAAACAATAGGATTAAAGCCTTTGGATACACAGTACTTACAAGCTACAAGACCGCTGATTCCGGCTCCAACGATCACCACTTGTTTCTGTTCCATGAGCTTAATGCTTCTTATTTATTGGTTTATGCAATATTTCAGTGCCTCGGGGGGGCTTTTTAAAGCATGGGCGTGATAACAGCTAGTGGTGCACAAAAAAAACCGGTTTTTTTTTTAACCCGGTCCAAACCGGAAAACCGGTTTGGCTTAAACCGGTTTGGGCCAAACCGGTTCGGGTTGCCCAAAAACCGCCGGTTTGAAACCGGTTTGGAGATTTCAGGAGGCGAGCGGTTTAGGAACCGGTTTAACCAAACCGGTTTGATAAACCGGTTTTCGAGCTGGGCAAAAAATAGCCGTTGGGGTCGATTTTGGCCCTTTTTTTGGAGTTTTTTGCACCCTTAAAACACTATAAATAGGTGGGGGGTGTTTAGGGTTGATCACACCTCTCTTTACACTCTCTAATCTCTAAAACCGCTCTTTAACCGCTCAAAAACGCTCTCTAAACTCTCTCTAAACTCAAAAAAAAAAGCATGGCAAGTTTTGGTGTTGGTGGTTCCTCAAACGAAGTTACCGTTGTGGAAATTCGAGCAACAACGAGAAATCCGGCAATTTGGTGCAATTACGATCTATGTTTGTTGTCAAACGGGAAGGAACGTGCTCGGTGCAAGATGTGTGGTGCGTTTTTGGGGAAACATTCAAACACTAGTTTGAAAATGCATATGGAAAAATCTTGCCCGTCATTGAAGGGAATTCCAAGTGAAGGTCAAGCCTCGATGACAAGCGAAGGAGGAATTTGGAACTTTGATCCAAATATTGTTCGAGATCGAATGGCGAGGTTAGTGATTCAAGAAGGATTGTCGTTCAACCACTTTGACAATCCGCGCTTGACAAGGATGATTCAAGAGACACTCCAACCTCGTTATCACCAAGTAAGTCGCACAACCCTTAGACGAGATTGTATAAAAATGTGGAAAAAAGCAAAAAAAGAATTAATTTTGGGTTTTAAAAATTTGCAAACCGATGTAAACTTAACCACCGATGTTTGGTCGGCTCCACATGGTATACCCGATTCGTACCTTTGCGTTACCGTGCATTGGGTTGATCCCAATACGTGGCAAATGATGAAACGTACAATCGCTTTTGACTTGTTTGAATATCCACACACCGGCGAAAATTTATTTTATATATTGGATGGTGTTATTAACGAATTTAAATTACAAAATAAACTTTTTTCAATGTCTTTTGATAATGCATCTAATAATACAAATGCGGTTCAAAAACTAAAAATTAAATATAAATCCGTTTGCAACGGCGTTTTTTTCCATAGTCGATGTGTCGCACACATCATTAACTTGGCGGTGCAAGCTGGGCTTGCAATTGAAGAGGTTTCAAACTTAACATATACTTTTCGACAAATGCTTAAAGATATTTTTAGTAACAGAAAAAGATACCATGATTATATTAAATTTTGTCGTGATACGAATAATCTTTGCTTAGGCCCGAATTGGGACGTCGAGACAAGATGGAACTCGACTTATATTATGTTTTATAGCGCTTTACGACAAAGAGAAACTTTAGAACTATTTCATGATATGCTGCCTCAAAACCTCGTCGTAAAATTCAAAAGTTTCCATCTCCAAATTGGGATATTTTAAAAGACGTAACCGAATTGCTTGAAGTTTTTAAAACCGCCACCACTTTTTTATCCGGTGTTTATTATCCCACAAGTCCATTAACACTAAAACAAATATATTTAATGGCTAACAAGTTGTCTGAGCTTGAAAATAAAAGCGATCTTTTTACAAAAATGATAGAACCGATGAAAGAAAAATTAGTGAAATATTTTAAAGAAATGCCTCCCGTTATAACTTGCGCCGCCGCGTTAAACCCTACCATAAATGTTTACGGGGTTGAAACCTTGATTGATAGAATTACTTACGCTTTGAATTTGGATAGTGAAGACATCCATTTTGCACAAGGCACAAAAACATATTTTAACAAATGTTTACAAGATTTATTTGATGTTTATTTACATAAATATGGTACAACTCCGACTCCACGTGATACAATGGGTACATCATCAAGTGGTACCTCGAGAGATGTTAATTTGAATTTATATAACGAAATGTTAAATGAATTTAGTAAACGGGCTCGAGGTACCACCCCGAGTAGCGAACTCGGAAGGTATATTGGCACAAACTTTTTAGCGTTTATGCCTCCTACCGTTTTTGAGGATTTTGATATTTTGGCATGGTGGAAAACAAACGAAGCTTCGTTTCCGATTCTTTCCGCCATGGCCCGTGATGTACTAACCATCCAAGCTTCCACGGTAGCTTCGGAATCTGCGTTTTCTTTTAGTAGCAGGGTATTATCGATACGAAGGACTAGACTCACACTCCTAGCGATGGAAATGTGCATTTGCTTGAAGGACCATTTGGATGCGATGGATAGGATACAAGACCAAACTTCTCTCGAAGATGAAATTCAAGCCAAAGAAGTCATACACAACAACGAGGTTGATCTTGGAATATCCGAACCCGTCACGGATGAAGAACTAGCCGAAGATGCAAGGCTACGAAGCTCTAGTTCCGAAGACAACGCACAAGAATAATCAATCAATATTCCAAAAAATAAAACGTTGAACTTAATGTTTTATATTTGTTATATTTTTTGTAATTTTTTACAATTTTATCTTGTCATGTTTTTTAATTTCCGAACTTTCCAAATATTAATAAACGTTGAACTTTATGTTTTAATTTTGTTATATTTTATTATGGATTTTATATTAAAAATATAAAATTTATTTGGATTTTTTTTTTATAAAAACCGGTTTAAACCGGTTTAAAGGACAAACCGGTTTAAAACCTACCCGAACCGGTTTGACCGGTTTACATATTTCCATTACTCGAACCGGTTTAACCCGAACCGGTTTGGGCCCAAACCGGTTTTGACTTTTCGTTGACCAAACCGGTTCGGGTCGGGTTGAACCGGTTTGGATTAAAAAACCGATTTGTGCACCACTAACAGCTGGGAACAAAACAAAACCCTTTCTATACGATATTACGATGGTTTCAACCAAATTATTTAATTCGTCTTTTACCAATTATTGTACTTTTCTTTCTTGGTTTTATCACTATTAAACTTATTATTAAATGAAAATAATTTCAAAGAATTTAAAACATTTGAATACCCTTCGACAATAATATAATTTTCTTTATTTGAGACGTTAAAAATAAGGAAAAAATAATTATCAATCCTTTTTAAAAGGTAACTCTTAGCTACGGTGTCTATTTTTTGTAATCCGAAATAACTAATGTATAAATAATAATTATTTGCTTGTAAAACATAAACTACGTCTGGTTGAATTGGATTGCTAGAGCCGCTTTCACTACAAGGATTTCACTCTGTGCCGACGCCCCCTATACCGACGACAATTGTCGTCGGGAAAGGTCACCCTATACTAACAACATGTCGTCGGTATATGTCAAAATCAAATTTTTGTATGAGAGACCCTATACCGACGACATGTCGTCGGTATAGGGTTAAGCTAGATGAAGGGAAAACATGGCGTCCAATGAATTATTGGGGAAAACCTGTACCGATGACATGTCGTCGGTATAGGGTGATTTCCATTTTCTTTTTCCTTTTTTTTAATTTATTAAATTTTCGTCGATTTATTTTTTTCTAAATTAAAAAAAATCTGGAAAACCCTATACCGACGACATGTCGTCGGTATAGGATTTTTTTACTTTATTGACTAGTCAACATCCTACAAACCCTATACCGACGACAATTGTGCTGACAACAAATAGGCCTATACCGACGACATGTCGTCGGTATAGGTCTCAGCAGGAACAAATCGGGAAAACAACAGGCATACCTTCATTTGCACCCAACCCCAAAACTCTCCCCAAAGCTTTCTCCGGCGATTCTCCAATTTTGTGTGGTTTTTGGAGCAATTTTCACAAAAACTCTCTGGTTTTAAGGTGAGATAACATCCTCGTTTCATATTTTAGCTATTTGTTCAAGATTTTGAAGTTTTGTTTGTTTATTTTGGTTAGGTTTTTGAGAAATTTCACCATTTCTTGGATTTCTAGCTTTGTGAGGTAAATAATCGTTTTAATTACTAATTTGTGATGAAATTTGGTTTAGATCTAATATTTTTATGATTTTGTATGTATGTTTATGCATGTGTATGTATGTATGTTTGTATGTATGAATATGTATATTTATATGTTTGATGGAATTATTAATTTATGATTAGTTTATGTAATTTGGTTTAGATGTGTGATTATTTTATATAATTTAGTTTATGTAAATTAGTGTTTGTATGTATGTGTATGTATGTGTGTAATTTGTGTTTATGATGCTTAGTTTATGATGCTTAGTTTGTATGATTAGTTTATATAATTTAGTTTATGTAAACTATGTTCAACGGATGTATGTATGTTTATTATGTATGATTAGTTATGTATGTTTATGTATGTATGTTTGTATATATGAGTATGTATGTTTGTATGTATGATGGAATTAGTAATTTATGATTAGTTTATGTAATTTGGTTTAAATGTATGATTAGTTTATGTGTGTTTATGATGATTAGCGTGTGTGATTAGTTTATATAATTTAGTTTATGTAAATTATGTTCAACGGATGTATGTATGTTTTGTATGTATATTTTCTATTTATTTATGTATGTTATGTATTTTGTATGTATATTTCTATTTATTTATGTATGTTATGTATTTGTATGTACGTTTGTTTATGTTTATATGTGTATGTATGTATTTGTATGATTTGTATTTATATAATTGTGTATGTAATATGTAAGTGTGTATGTATGTATATATGTTTGTATGTATATGTAACTTTATTTAATTTTGTTACAAGTTCGGAACTCGTTGCGGTTGACGAGGTGCGAATAACATTATATTTGTGTTTCATTGAACTTATTTAAGGTACGTATCCCTACATTTTTACCTTTATATATTTTCGTTTGTGTAGTTAATTTATTATTTCATTTAGGGTGTAAACGGCTCGTTTATCATTATTTTATAAATACTATTACTTATTTAGGATAACCCTTTAGAATATACCCGTCCGAAATTTATCTGATAGAGATAAATTTTGGATTGTCTCCTTTGGGACTGGTTTTTGAATATTCTATGTCATTTAGGATATGTAAATTTTAACGGGTTGACATTTAAGAAAAAAATGGTAGCTATTTCTCCGTACTTCTTCGAGTTTGCGGTTTATCTGTATACTTGGGGAGTTAAGGTGAAATGCTGTTGATTTTTTCTTAAATAGTCAACTCGTTAAAATGTATACATATGAGATAGAATATTCAAAAAGTGGGTTAGGATCCACCGCCTTAGAGTACCGATCAAATCATATACATTCATTTATATCATTTATTACATGCACGTATATGTGTATGCTTATAACACAATAGATATGATACTAGATATGGCAATTGATAAAAACTGGGTTACACTGGGAAATCGGAATTCACCGGCTTTCTTAAGAGGTTATCGCAACTTTATAGAGACTGTCAAGAACCATGTCGAGGTAGAGCGTTTTGCCAGTGTATATGTTGTTGTAATGTGTGTCGACAGGATTTGAACACGATATATGGCCACATACATGACCGTGGGTTTCTACAATCATATCAGAATTGGATTTATCACGGTGAAAAGCATCCTCATGTGGCGGAGATAGCATCACTTTTTGCCCCAAGAACAACACCAACTCATCCAATAACTAGAACAACAAATAATGAGATGTTTGATGCCATAGATGATGTGATGTCATAGCAAAATACAAACGAGGATAATATAGATGAAGATGGAACTGGTTTAGACCCAGAGTTTGATGCATTGTTTGAGGAGCTAAATAATGAGTTATACCCCGGTTGTAGTCAAATGTCTTCCCTAAACTTCATAGCCAAATTGATGCATATCAAAGTTATCAACAAATGGACGAATAGTTCGTTTGACCAACTGTTAGAGTTTCTACAAATTGCATTGCCGAAGGAAAATCACGTTCCAGCGTCACACTATGAAGCTAAGAAGAAACTAAGTAAGATTGGGTTAGGATATCAGTCTATCCATGCTTGCATTAATGATTGTGCACTATTTTGGAAGGAGAATGAATCAATGCAAAACTGTCCGGTTTGTAATGAAAGTAGATGGGTTGAAAAACACACAAAGGGGAAGAAAGTACCACAGAAAGTGTTGCGCTACTTTCCTTTAACTTCACGGCTTCGACGAATGTATAGTTCAAGATTAACGACAAAAGATATGATCTGGCATAATACTGGATGCTCAACGGATGGTATGATGCGACATCCGGTTGATGGGAAGGCATGGCAAGAATTTGATGAGAGATATCCGGATTTTGTTAAAGAACCAAGGAATGTCCGCTTAGGTTTTGCTGCCGATGGTTTTAATCCGTTCGGTAACATGAGTCAGACTTACAGTATGTGGCCGGTAGTATTAACAACATATAATACACCACCGTGGTTATGTATGAAAGAGTCTTCTTTCATGTTAACCTTGCTAATTCCAGGGCCTAAATCACCTAGTAAGGACTTTGATGTTTTCTTAAGGCCTTTGGTTGATGAGTTGAAAATGTTGTGGGATGAAGGAGTCTAGGTGAGAGATGCATCAACCAAAATTGTATTTAAGATGCATGCCACACTGTTATGGACTATCAACGATTATCCTGCTATGCCCTACGTGTAACGTTGACACACCTTCGTGCGCTATAACGAATAAGATAGCTTTTGTTGGACATAGAAGATTCTTGCCTAGAAAGCATAAATGGAGGAACGATCTGTCATTTAATGGCAAGAAAGAGACAAGACATCCTCCCTGACGATTGAGTAATGCTCAAATATTAGAACAACTAAAAAGTCTCCCAGATCGTGTTCCGGGGAAACATCCAATGCATGGAGTGGTAAAAAGAAAGTGTGATGCATCAGAGTTGAATTGGACTAAACGAAGTATTTTCTTTGAGCTGGATTATTGGTCTTCTCTGCTTTTAAAACACAATCTTGATGTTATGCACGTGGAGAAAAATGTGTGTGAGAGTTTATTGGGTACTTTGTTGATGAACGATAAATCAAAAGACACACACAAAGACCGCAAAGACTTGGAAAATATGGGTATTCCACACAACCTATGGCTAACACAAAAAAACAACAAGTTGTACTAACCACAAGCTCCTTACTCTTTCACACCCAGTTATCGATAACGCTTTTGTTAGTTTATTCGAGGAGTGAGACTACCTGATGGATTTGGATCGAATTTAAAAAATAAGGTACTTTCCAATGATTCAAATATAACTGGGTTAAAGTCCCATGATTATCACATCCTCATGCAACGATTGTTGCCAATAGGGGTACGATCGGGTCTGCACAAAAATGTTTCAACAACAATCAATGACGTTTGCACATTCTTTCAAAAAATTTGTGCACGATCAGTAGATGTGAAAGACATGTATGAAGCAAATGAGGAAGTGGTTAAGATATTATGCAATTTGGAAATGATATATCCTCCGGTATTTTTTGACATAATGGTTCATCTCATTCTTCATTTACCTGAAGAAGCTATTCTTGGTGGCCCTGTCTATATGAGATGGATGTATCCTTTTGAAAGATACATGAAAAAGCTCAAAGCATATGTTAGAAACAAAGCCAAACCTGAAGGCTCAATTGCGGAGGGTTATGTTACAGATGAAGCCTTGACATGCTGCTCTATGTATCTGGACGGTATGCAGACCAAATTTAACCGACCAGATAGAAATGCAGATGCTGGCATTCCCGAAAGGCAGTTTCAAGTGTTTTCTTCACAACGTCGACCAATATCGAAAAAGAAAATCAGGGCGCTCTCTGAACATGCTAACAAATCATTACAATGGTCTGTGTTGAACAACTACGATGAAATCAAAGTCTACAAATCGTAAGTTTTTTTGTCCATCTACCAGTGATAAATTATTATTATATTTTCATTTAATTCTACTAATTGGAATTTTGTTTTGTCCATCTACCAGTGAATTTGAATCTAAATTTCTTGAACGCAATATGTAAACCGATTTTTCTTCATGGTTAAAATATGAAGCAAATGTATTTTCATCTTCATCTTCATCTTCATCTTCATCTTCTACACCGATAACAAAGAATTACGGGCACTGGCACATGGTCCCTTGTACGCATATTCTTACACTGCTTTCATAGTCAATGGTCAACTAGAGGAGATCATAGAGTTGAACTACATAGATGGTTACTCGGCTGTACTATTTCGTTGTAAACGGTTCGACACGAGAGGTAAAAGATTAATTAAGCAAAACAATACTACTATAATTGACATCGGTCGTGAATGGTATGTTGGCAAAGAATGGTATGATGATGTCCAATATATATTAGCCACACAGGCTAAACAAGTGTTCTATCTTCGAGATCCTTCTCGAACCACTGGCCAATGGAGGGTTGTTGAGGACGTTCACCATCGAAAGCTTTGGGATCATCCTAGTGTTGTTAATGAGATAGATATATTGCACGACACTCAATCAAATGATTATACTTTGGTTGTCGACACCGGATACGAAGGTGGTGAATCAAGTCACATAGGTGGTGACCAAACTCCAATTCCCCATGCAGTCAGTCAATCTATTACATGGGAAAATCAATCATTTTTTTTACTAACTTGGTTGTCGAATTAGGCTACTTGCCCATGCGTATAACTTTAAATGAGAGTGGTGACCCAAGTCATGTTACCCCTATTGATCTCGATAAAAGTTTTATTAATGATGATGAAGAAGATGCATACAATTCAGATGAGAAAGATGAAATAAATGACGACGATGAAGAAGATGATAATGTTGTTGACACACGTTATTGTAGTGATGATTCTGATTGAATGTATGTTAAAAATGTACTATTTGTCTTTGTTAATTAATAATTATTTGTGCTTACTAATTATTTTTGTTGTAGGAATAATGGCAACAATGGCGCAATCACACGGTGGTGATAGTGGAGACGGTGGATACGGGGGTCCGTATAACTTTGACTCGGGTTGTGCGGGTGGATCTGGTGGTAGGTTACTTGTTAGTGTTTAATAGATGTCTTTATAATTGCCTAAATTTTGAATGTCATGTGTCAATGTAGGTAGAACCTCCCAAAAAAGGCGTTCTAAAGCCAAAAACCTCAAATTATATATGAAATTTGAGCAAAATGGGAGGAAGCCTCTTCCCATTGATGTAGAACTTCATGGCGTGGGGTACAAGTTCGTGGGTCCCAACGCTTCTGATTTTATCCATGCTATCTCCTTGGAGGTTGAAAAGGTTGTTCCTCCACATTATCCTAATTGGGCCAAGGTTCCAAATGAGAAGAAACGGGTTGTATATCCCACTCTTATAGTAAGTATAGATGTTTTATAATTACTTACAATTTCATAACTATTAGATTTTTTCTAATTACTTTCCATTTGTAGGATTATTTTGATCTGGACGCCTGGAGAACACTGACAAGTGGCGAGGCGTTGAACTCGGAATCACCGCCGAGTGTCAGAGGGCTTATAAAGACCATAAAAGAGAGTTGAAAGTTCATTTCGAAGAGAATGGGGAATACGATGATGTGGATGCGGCGATTAATAATCCACCAGAAGATGCTGATCAAGGAACTTGGGAGATTTTGATTAATGAGCTGTTTGTAGATGCGAGCTATAGAAACCGCTCGAAGAAGAACAAACAAAACCGAGCACAACGACGCTACCCAAGTTACCGTGGCAACAAATCATACGCCCAACGCCGACACATGGAGGTATGAAATACAATTGTTAGTATTATACAAACATGCTTATTAATTCTTAGTTATATTATTTTTTTCACAGGGTAACGGCCCAATTGAAGTGTTCAGATCGACCCATTATAAAGAAGGGACGGGTTGGGCCAACGAGACTGCATCATCAGACTATGTAAGTAAAATGATTCTGTTGTTAGACTTACTACACTTAGAACATTCAGTTGTAACTTTAAATTGGTCAAAATGACCCAAACACACTTTAATAGACTTAAAACATCCAACTTTAACTTTAAACGGGTCAAAATGACCCAAACACACTTTAATAGACTTAAAACATCCAACTTTAACTTTAAACGGATCAAAATGACCCAAACACACTTTAATAGACTTAGAACATCCAACTGTAACTTTAAACGGGTCAAAATGACCCAAACACACTTTAATAAACTTAGAACATCAACTGTAACTTTAAACGGGTCAAAATAACTCAAACACACTTTAATATACTTAGAACATTCAACTCGAGCCCAATTGTTGAATATTTTTGTTGGAATTATTAGTATTTGTTGTTATTAGTGTTGGTTGATTGAAATTTGTGAATTTGGGTCGTTTATGACTTATAGTTTAACAGGTTGGTTATCCATTTTACAGCAGTTATGCTGTCGAATTTTAGTAAAATAGTCAAGTGATTGTTTATTACATTGTTTAATGCAGGACTGAATCCAAGATGAGTATACAAGATCCTCTACTGAGTCTAGTGGTGACTCGTCTGCTGTCGATGAGTTTGCATGCATGGAGCGTGCATTTTGTCATCGGCGTGGCCATATCCGGGGTGTCGGTCGTGTGGTGAGTAATCCCACACCGGATTTGTTCAGTACCCCCCCTCCACAACCACATTGGCAAGAAGTGGATGAACGTGTGGCTCAACTTCAACAACAAGTCCAAGATCAACAATGACGAGAGCAACAACGAGATGAAGAACAACGTCAACATAATCAACAAATACTTGAAATGCAACGACAAATGGACGAATTGCGTCGAATGTGGGATTGCCGAACAAGCAGCGATGATAATTGGCTTGGAGTTGTTTCATCTTTGCCTTTGTTGTAAGTGTTTGTCTTAAAAAAATTTCAAATTTATGTGTCGAACAAGTTTTATGTTTTGAATGTTTGGTTTGTCGGATAAGTTGTCGAACAATTTGGATGTTTGGTTGGTTTATGTTTCGGATATTAGTTTTTATGATTTGGATTTGAATGTTTAAATTGTTTATTTTTACTAATTTGCAGGTTGTAGTGTTTAGAAATTTAATATTTCTGAAAAAATTGGAAATAAAAAAAAAATAAAAAAACCTATACCGACGACATGTCGTCGGCATAGATCTTTTTCAACGTTAATTAAAAAAATTGAAAAAGACCTATACCGACGACATGTCGTCGGTATAGGTTGGGTCATTTCCGACGACATGTCGTCCGGATAGGCCCAAACCCTATACCGACGACATGTCGTCGGTATAGATTTTCATTTATAATTTTTTAATTACCCCCTATAGCAACGACATGTCGTTGCTATAGGTCGACCTATGCCGACGACAGCTATACCGACGACATCTTTGACTTATTGGTATGAAGCAATTCCAACGAACGCTATACCGACAAGTCGTCGGTATAGGCCAAAATAGCTTATCCTGACGACAAGTCGTCGCGATAGGGCTAAGTTTTGTCGTCCCTATAGAGTGTTACTGTTGTAGTGTTAGGTTTTCTTTGTTTCCTTTCCACCCAGGTTCAAGTCCTTTGGTAAGTTTTTTTTTTCCGGCCAAAACAAAATTGTCTTGACCGCCAAGAGCAGCCTCGTGATGCGTGCCAAATCAAATTCCTAAATTCCTAATTGCCGTCCAAAAAAACAAAATAAAGAAATAATTTTTATTATATTATAATTCATTTTTAATTTATAAACAATAATATTTTAAGGTTAATACTTTCATTTTACAATATTCGAAGGTCTACACTTTCGTTAAAATTTATAACATGAGAAGTATAAGATTAATCGAAAGCAAAGTTAAGTTCATTAACAAAAAAATTTAAAATAATATAATTTTTTTGAAAATATCTATGATATATTACATTTTATGTTAACTTAAATATTTTAATTAATTATAATAACAAATATAGTTTTTAAATGATATATCTGGATGGTAGACGGTTTACATGTTCGTTTTCATTTATTCTTAGCATTTGTTTTTACGACATGACATTTTCGTGAATTCCAAATATACCACCGTGGCGTGTTTTTTTATCTACGTTTCGATGTTCAGAACCGAGCCGCCGCAACGCACGGGTAACACTTACTAGTTTTCTTTATTTGAGATGTTTTATGATGTTTTTGGACGCAATTACCATTATGGTTTTATGTGTTTTTTTATGATGTCTTTTATAATGTTTTTGAACTGTGTGTTTTTATGGTGTTTTTGAACTAGGCGTGTTATGGAGTTTTTAAACTGGACAACTTTATTGTAACACCCCAAAAATAAAAATAAGGAACAATAGTATACGAGTGGGACTCGGAAAATAACGAAAAGGGTTGAACGAGACAAAGGGAGGAAGCCCACGGGTTTGGGGTCGCGACATGGGCCGAACCGGAGGAAAAGGGGGCTTAAGTCCTAGCCTTCCCTTCCTCCTCCATTCTTCACTTTCATCTACATGTGCTAGAGAGAGACAGAGTAGCGAGAGAAAGTTTCATAGCTCACCCGAGACCTTCAAACTCGACCTGAGATTGTTGCTAGATGTCACGGGAGGCCGAAGAAGGGAGAATCAAGAGTGATCAGGTAACAATACGTTCTCAGAATCGATTTCCATATTGAAAGTGGGTTTAGGGTTTATATGAGTTTTTCAATCAAAGTCGGGATTTTTAAGTTGGATTTGCCCTCAAAAGTATATATCTAGCTTCATGGAAGCTAGATATAGGTTTTGGACGTAAAAAGATTGAAGCTTTGATCAAAAACGATAAAGTAGGCCAAGAACAGATGCCTCGTCCGAAAACTCGATAAATGGTCTGAAAATTATTTCGGACGGTGGGTTTTTCAGACAAAATGTTTCAAACGAAAGATTTCGAACGAAAAGGTTTTCGGACAAGTGTTTTTGAACGAAATAGTTACTGTGTAAAAGACATTTTTAACTTGTTAGTTTTTGGTCGAAAAAGATTTCGACCAAAGATTTCGACCAAGATAGATTTCGACCAAAAAATATTTCGACCGAAAAAGATTTCGAACAGGAAGTTTTCAGATGAAATACATAGGTTGTAACCTTGTTTCATTCGCGATCCTTTGAACATATTTATTAGCATCCCATCTAGCTTAAAGTTTGCTTGCTGAGTGAGATAAGTATACAGAAGTGAAGTGAGTTCTTATTGCCCTTTTTTTCCTAAACAGTTTTGGGCTGACATGCATACTGTTAAAGAGATAGGTTTGAAAGTTAAAGTATATTTTTATAAGAATTATATATTTTTATATAAAGGAAAGAGAAGGCGTTAAAGAGTAAAGTACTATCTTTGAAACGAGTTTTAAAGAAAGTAAAGAGTTAAAGAAAAGAATGGTAAAGAAGCTGCATTTCAGTGTAGCTTGACAGTGACAGATGTCATTATATGCTTATGTGTTAATATGTGTTATTTATCTCTGTGTTATGTGTTTCAATGGCATTATATTATGTGATGTAGTATAATTGCATAGTAGTTGCATTGTAGTTGCAAAATAAAAAGTCCTGCAGGCAAGCAAAGTAGAAGACTCACCACGAGGTGTGAGTTAGCAAAGTAGAAAGTCTCATCCTGAGGTGTAAGCAAAGCAAAGTAGAAGTCTTACACTGAGGTAATATAATTGCAAAGTAGTTGCATAGTAGTTGAATAGTAGTTTCATTGTAGTTGCAAAGTAAAAAGTCCTGCAGGCAAGCAAAGTAGAAGACTCACCACGAGGTGTGAGCTAGCAAAGTAGAAAGTCTCATCCTGATGTGTGAGCAAAGCAAAGTAGAAGTCTTACCCTGAGGTGTAAGCGAGAAAAGGGATATTGTCCTTGGACATTGATCCAAATGTGATAGTTAAAAATGGTTTATAGTCACTTATCCTGTATAAGTGAAAAGTAAAGTTGCAAAGAGTAAAGGAAGGCACCTTAACGGGTTTCCTCATAAGTAAAGTTTTAAAGAAAGATACAAACGGAACTGTTTAAAAATCGTGACGTTATAAAGTTTTAAAGTAAAGTTAAAGTGTTAAAAGATAGATAAAGAAAAGCTTACTTTAATTTTTATAAACTAAGCTACCAAAAGAAAGTTTTCAGTTTAAAGTAAATATAGAACTCACTAGCGTTAGCTGACTTTTAGTATGCATGACAGGTAGTAAGAGTAAGAGGAATAAATGAGTAAAGGAGTCGTGAGGGCTGGATATCATGGACATCGGGTTGCTGTGTTGAAGACTGATATTTCCATTCCCGGTAGTTTATGTTTCAAACAATGTTTTATTGATTTGGATTTATGAATGTTTTGAATTAAAGACTTCCGCTGTAACAGATTCTGATTTCCAGTTTAAGAACTATGTTTGTTATGTTTTGTGCCAACTATGAGATGTACCCGGATTGGAGCGTTTCAATTTGGTATCAGAGCCATAGTATGAGAGATTCAGACATTTGCGACAATGTCTTAACTTAAACTGAGAATGGGACAAAGGAAAGGAAGAACAAGAATGTCAGTCAGAGCAGTCCGTCCATGGAAAGATAGTAGAAATGAGGTAGTCAATGTCCTAATTTAGAACATTGACAATAATGCCTTAGTACAGAAAGTAGACAGTAAATGATTTAGCATAAATAGTACATCGTACATGCCTTAGTATAGCTAGTAAACAGTATGTGCCTTAAAGTATGGATTTTGAACTTGGATACAAATGTTAGCCTGACAGAGAATGTTCAGAACCCAAGTAGTAAAGTAAAATAGTAACCGCATACCGATCTCTGTAATTAGTAATTTACATTACTCGAGGTGTTTTAAATTATTACCTATCATGATGACACGAGTGTTCTTTGTTCGCAGTTAGTTACGAATGGCTAGAGCAAAGAGAGGTGGTTGTACTGGTCGTTTTTATGGTGTTTTTAAACTGGGTAACTTTATGGTGTTTTTGAACTGTGATCGTGTAGAAAACAAAACAGAAAATGTGTTTTTCAGATTCTCTAACACCTCCGTGGAATCGATATATGTGGTGTTCAACTCTATTAACGCGATAGTTGCCGGAGCTCGTACGCGATTGTGCAGAAAACGCGTTTTTGGACGCCACTACCATTATGGTTTTTGGTGTTTTCTTTATGTTGTTTTCTTTTTTCGGTGAAACAAGCTTTTTTAAAAACACAATAAACTCTTCCGGTTCAAAAACACCATAAAGTTGTCTAGTTCAAAAACATCATAAAATGTGCAGTTCAAAAACAACATAAAACGCCCCGTTCAAAAACACCATAATACGACGATTTTTTTTTTAATCTTTATATATCAATACCATACTCATATTAAAGATAAAAAAACGCTCGTTATTATGATGTATTTTTTTTTAAATAATAACGTATAAAAAAGTTATGACCGTTTAAAATGATTGGGGGGATATATGCATGTGCATGTTCTCTTTTTTTTAGACTTTTATACCCTGTAACCCTTTTTACACGTGTCATTTCCTTATGGTTTCCTACACTTTTTAAGATTTTAGTCATTTGTAAAGTATCTCTCACCTATATATATGGGTGGATTATAGAGAAAACCAATAGTTAGGCGAAAACATAAAAATCAGTTTTAACCATTAATTGAAATTGATCCATGGTCCAAATCAGTTGGGGGTAGATTGTAAATATCAAAACAAAATTCGCTGCTATACGATGTTATAGGGGTAAAATGGTATTTCAACTCAGTTTTAATATAGGAAACCGTAATCAAAATCGCCAAAAAATCTCACCTTACTTCTCTATTAAAACCCTTTCATTTTCATCTAACGTTTCAAATTCTGAAAACACGTTACGTCTCCATATTACGATTTGAACGAGTCGTCGGCAAGTGATTTCTAAGGAGGGTTTTTGAAGCAAAATTCATCTGAAATTGCTATCGAAGAATCACGAAGAAGAATATCCGAAGGTTTAAGTTGTAAGCGTTTCAATTATTGGACTTTTCAATACTACATGTAAGTAATTTTAATAGGAAGAATTTCATATATATCCCTACAAATTTGCTAAATATCATATATATCTAAACCAAACTTTAAATATCAAATATATCATTTCCTAATAAATTTTAACATTAATGACAAGTTTACCCTTCTCAAATATACTATTATTTTAGGGAGAATTTCATATATATCCCTACAAACTTGTTAAATCTATACTATATAATAAATAAAAGTTTTTTACTGCCACGTGTCGACTCCATATTCATTCTCATCATATTTTTCCCGCTTCTCTCTCCTATTAAATATCAATCTAATTATGGATACTAATGATTTGATTATGGATAATAATTATTATACATTAACTAAATAAATTTAATATGAACTAACATTTATCAATTATATAAAAAAAAATAATCCCCGACTAGAAAAAAAAAATGTTTTAAAAATTAACTTAATAGAACTTATAACTGTCACGTCAAAATATATTTTTAAAGACATATTTTGACGCACGTATGTGTTAGCAGATTATACTGGTGTAACACATACGTTTTTAAATACATAAATTTTCATCACTTAGTATATAACATTACATTTATTCAACCCGTGTAATACACGAGAATCTAACCTAGTATCATATATATTCAAACCAAACTTTAAATATCAAATATATTCTTCCTTCATACTTAAAATATCATATTTATCTATTTTAATATATTTTATTAGAAACAATTCATAATATGACCATTTTACCCTTAAATTCTTTTAAATATCAAATATGTCCCTCTTTAATACTTAAAATATCATATCTAATTATTTTAATATATTTCATTAAAGAGAATTTATAATATATTTTGATTTAATAGTCATATTACTTTTTCGCTTTTTTTCAACCCTTTTTCATTTTTATACCATTTTAATACTTATATTTTTCTTTTTACAATGATTTTATACTAACAAATTCAATTTTTTATTTTGATTTACAACATTTTTCACTATAGTTTTCATCAAAATTTTCTAGTTATACCTGCATCAATTTTCAATTTACATACCCAATAAAGATCGACCAAAAATGCTAAAATACCCAAAAAAAAATAATTGTCAAAAATGTGAGTAACGATTTCTAAAGATGAAAAAAACATATAACAAAATCTTGACCCGTTACAATATCAAAAACCAACAGTTTGACTTAGATTAGCTATTTTCGAGAGGCTTTTGTACTCCTTGCTCGTCCCCTTTTACTGGTTGATGATTCATGTTGATTAGAACTTTGAACTGATGCATTCTTGCATGTTTTTGCATGGTGTCCGTACTCAGAACAACGTGAACATCTATCTCGATGAGCCCAAAAGAAGACATAGATGTTCACATTGTTTTGAGTACGGACACCATGCAAAAACATGCAAGAATGCATCATATCAAAGTTCTAATCAACATGAATCATCAATCAGTATAAGGGGACGAGCAAGGAGTACAAAAGCCTCTCGAAAATAGCTAATCTAAGTCAAACTGTTGGTTTTTGATATTGTAATGGGTCAAGATTTTGTTATATGTTTTTTTCATCTTTAGAAATCGTTACTCACATTTTTGACAATTATTTTTTTTTGGTATTTTAGCATTTTTAGTCGATCTTTATTGGGTATGTAAATTGAAAATTGATGCAGGTATAACTAGAAAATTTTGATGAAAACTATATTGAAAAATGTTGTAAATCAAAATAAAAAATTGAATTTGTTAGTATAAAATTATTGTAAAAAGAAAAATATAAGTATTAAAAATGGTATAAAAATGAAAATGGGTTTAAAAAAGCGAAAAAGTAATATGACTATTAAATCAAAATATATTATAAATTCTCTTCAATGAAATATATTAAAATAATTAGATATGATATTTTAAGTATTAAAGAGGGACATATTTGATATTTTATTTTGAACTTCATTAGGTGTATCTCAATTATACGTTAAAAAATTAGTTTTATTAGTTCCGTATATGTATGTTAATATTGTAAATATGGTCATAGGTTTGTCGATATCAGCTAAGTGTGTGAGTTAATACATGTATTTTTTTCAAGCCTTTGCGTATACGTAATAAGATGTATATACTTAGGTTGTTTGAGGTTTTTGTTTAGTTATAATGTTTTGACATCTGGTATGTATGTGTAAATTGAATGTTTTTAATTTTTCTTTTACATATGTGTAAGTATATTTATTCAAAGATGGGTTTCTATGTGTAAGCAAAGACTAAAAAGTGATAAAATTTTGGTTGATTAAAGATCATAAATCAATTGATTGAAATTGATCCGTGGTTTAATATTAGAGACGTAGGGGAAGGTTCCGCTAATAAGTGAATTTTCGCTAAGAAACCTATGACACCGGGTCAAATGAACTCCGATTAAACTAATTCGAGCGGTGTTGGAACCGGCTCGTCGAAATAAAGCCTAGAGCTAAACCCTAAATCTAGTGGCGGATCCAGGAATTTTGTTCAGGGGGTTCACTCTATATATTTTAAGGGGTTCACCTCAGTGTTTATACATACCGTTCTATATAAATTTCAAAACTTGGGGGGTTCCGGTGAACCCCCTCCGGGCTATGTAGGTCCGCCCCTGCCTAAATCTAAACCCTTAAAACTAAACCCTAAAAGGTAAACGCTAAAGCTAAACCCTAAAAGCTAAACCCAAAAACCTAACCACCCCACCCCCACCCCCCAAAAACCTAAAACCTCCAACCCCCACCCCCCAAAAACTTAAACCTACCCACCCCACCCCTCAAAAAACCTAAATCCCCCCACCCCAACCCCCACCCCCCGAAAACCTAAACCCCACCCCCAGTCCCAAAAAATCCTAAATGTCCCCACCCCACCCCTCAAAAACCTCGACGAGCCGGTTTCAACGCCGCTGAATGAGCTCAATCGAAGTTTGTTTGACCCGGTTTCGGTTAAAAAAGAAATCGGAGTTTATATATATATATATATATATATATATATATATATATATATATATATATATATATACTAGGTTAGAATCCTTTATATTACACGGGTTGAATAAATGTAATTTATATACTTAATAATAAAAAAATTGTGTTTTTAAAAACCCGTGTATTACACGGGTTGAATAAAATATTGCGTGACTGTTATAAATTCTGATAAGTTAATTTTTAAAACATTTTTTTAGCTGAGTATTAATTTTTTTTATGTAACTGATAAGTGTTAATTCATATTAAACTTTACAAACTCGATGTATTACACGAGTTGAATAAATGCAATATTATATATACTTAGTAATAAAGATTTACATATTACATATTTATGGTATATTACATAATTTTTTAATACAAATTCTACGAACGTTATATAGTTATTTTTTAAAAATATTTTATAAAAAGAATGAAAGAAATATTCAATTTATAAAATTGTTTTATGAACAAACTTATTTTTTTTTAAATAAAAAACGTTTTATAAAAAGAATTATAGAAATCATTATTATTTAATATGAGAGAGAGACGGGAAACAAAAACTTGTAAAATAATTAAATAAATTTGTATAATTAATAGGAGATAGAGCCGAAAAAAAGTTAACGATTCATAAGATAGTGACAAGTGTTATAGGAAAACTTTTATTTTTTATAAAGTATATAGATATAGATATATATTTCAGTTAGGTATGTGTAAGGAATGAATAAAACGTAAAGTTGTTAATTAAAGATATTTCAGTTACGTTTTGTAAGCAAAGACTAAAACGTGATAAAAGTTTGGTTAACTAAAGAGCATAAGACAAAACGATATATTGCTTGTGAAATTTTGTTTAAAGATAAATGTGATTCCGTAAGTCTTTTTAACATTAAATACATTGAATTGAGTAAACTTTAGATGTAGCTAGCTTTCTACAAGAGTTATAACTATGTAGAGATGATAGGTTCGAGACTCACTTGGTGCAATATGTTCAGGAGAGTCAGAGGTTTTTTCACAGTGGGCGTTCGAGTTGTGAGTTTCCCTTGGAATGGTGGGCGTGCCGGGCCACCAACGTTGTCTACATTCGCGGTCGTGGGATGCCTTTCGCCAATGAGTTTACTCAGGTGATTGGTATTATAGTATTCGTTGGTCGTTTAAAATATATATATATATATATATATATATATATATATATATATATATATATATATATATATATATATATATATATATATATATATATATATATGCGTAAGGGTATTTATTTTGTTTTGATATCTTTAGTTACGTATGTGTAAGCAAATACTAAAACAAAATTGTATGATTCTAAACTGTTTGGATAGTTAAAGATCCAAATTAATGCAACTCATTGATTTTAGTAAACTTTAGACTTAGTTTAATACCTGTGTTGTTTTGGATTACGTTTGATGTTAAAGTGTTTGTTTGTTACGAACAATACCTTTGAAAAGAAATATTACGTCTTATGTATATAAAATTTGGGTAATATTTACACATTGATTTTGTTTTGTAGATTCTTATCAAATCAATTAATATTTATCAAGCTCAAATGTCATCAAGTATGGGTTTTGATGTTTTTTTATGTATTCGTAATCGCATTTAGTTAGAAAAAAAAGTGTATTAATATTATAAATTTTTAAATACAGTAACTATGGATAAAGATGCTGAAAAATTGAAGATTATACTTTGAGTTAAAGAAAATTTATGAAAGTTAAAAGAAAGGAGGATAAGGGAAGCATGTATTAATGCACTACATGAATTTTAGACAGTTTCAACGACCTGTCTCGACGACATGTCGTCGAGATAGGTTTTCTCGACGACATGTTATATACATTATAATTTTTTTTTTACTACCAATCTCTTTTTTCACTTCAATCTCGACGACATTATAATTTTAAAATTTTTTCAGATTTTTATATTAAACAAAAATTCAAAACCTGTTATATACATTAAAACATTAGACAAAATAAAATATAAAACATTCAACAAAACTTAACAAAATATGTAAGTTATTACAAATCGTTCAAATAAAATGTTACAACACAGTTTAATAATCTTCATCGTCATCATCTTGGTTGCCGGATCGTCTGTCATCCCCTTGCACCTGTTTGACGGCTTGTTGCATCTGAGTCAACTCATCTTGAATTGAATTCTGTAATAAACAAAAAATAAACATATATTAAAAAAGTTTTAAAAATCCGACAGCATAACTACTGTAAAATTGATAACCAACCAGTTTAACAATACTCAATAAACATAATAATTCACCAAAACTCAATAAAAACCTATAATAACACCAACAATAACTAATATGATTATTATTTTAGTGGATTTCCCAAACTACAAATAGATGTAGAAGCATGTTTTTGTAACTATAGATAAAATTCTATGTGTCGGTATACGTTGCTAGTACGCAGGAGGGTGTTCCTGAGTACTTAGCCTGCACACCAGTTTGGTCCTACGTACTTAGTAGCCTTGCGTACTTGTCAAGTACGCATGACCAAACCCTCCGTACTTAGTAAGTACGCAAGGCTTTTGCCTTGCGTACTTGTCAAGTACGCAGGTAGTGTTCCTTCCCCTATAAATAGAAGACTTGTCTTCATTTGTAGGTGGAACTAGGTCGAGAGGTGTCCGGGTCGAGACGAGCTCTCCCGACCCCTGGACCGTGAGCTTAGATGAGAGATGTGTGCTCCTTCGGTATGTAGTCTGTAATACGGGATGACTTCTATGTTATGGATTACGTGTCGTTTCATTATCTTTTGTCTTTGTTCGTGTTTTCTCTGTCTCGTTTCTTGGTTCTCACACAAATCACTGAACAGGTCTGTGTATATCCGCTGCGCGACGAGGCTCCCGGGACCTACAATAGAATATACAAACTTAATACGCAAATAATTTCTCAAATTACAATAACCCTACAATAAAGGTATCAAAACACAATATATACATGTATTAGTGGACTTGCGTTAAACGAGTAATTTTGACCCATTTAGAATGGGTACGTGTCATTTTGACTCATTTATACTTTGATTCGCAACATAATAACAAAGTATATATACTTACCCAATCGTTTTATGCTCGATCGTTGACCCATGTGCCGTGAGAAGTGTGCATACGTCTCCAACCATCAATTAGGTTGACGCTTCCACTTTGTTGCACCTATAACAACAATATATTCATCTACATATATACATACATACATTCATCTATATTCATACAAATTATACATTTCACAAAAAAAAAATAACAACAATATATTCATCTACATTCATACAAATACCCAAATAAATAATACATACAAATATTCGGGTCAAAACAAGTGAAACGGTTCGTGTTTGAATTACTAACATATATACATGCATACATTCATCTATATTCATACAAACCATAGGCTTTCTCGACGACTTGTCGTCGAGATAGGCTTTCTCGGCGACATGTCGTCGATATTGCTTCCGTCGGCAAAGCTTCGTCGAGACTGCTTATAATGTCGTCGAGATAGGTAACTCTTTTCTCGACGACATGTCGTCGAGATTGGGGCGTCGGAAAAGGTTTTTACTTTTAAAAAATATAGATAAAATAAAATAGAAAATACCCCTTTTGCGACGACATGTCGTCGAGAAAGGGTATTTTCGATTTTATTTTATCTTTACTTTTAAATTAAATTAATCTCTTTTTTCACTTCAATCTCGACGACATTATAATTTTTTTTTTAATTTTAAAATTTTTTCAGATTTTTATATTAAACAAAAATTCAAAACCTGTTATATACATTAAAACATTAGATGAAATAATATATAAAACATTCATCAAAACTTAACAAAATATGTAAGTTATTACAAATCGTTCAAATAAAATGTTACAACACAGTTTAATAATCTTCATCGTCATCATCTTGGTTGCCAGATCGTCTGTCATCCCCTTGCACCTGTTTGACGGCTTGTTGCATCTGAGTCAACTCATCTTGAATTGAATTCTGTAATAAACAAAAAATAAACATATATTAAAAAAGTTTTAAAAATCCGACAGCATAACTACTGTAAAATTGATAACCAACCAGTTTAACAATACTCAATAAACATAATAATTCACCAAAACTCAATAAAAACCTATAATAACACCAACAATAACTAATATGATTAATATTTTAGTGGATTTCCCAAACTACAAATAGATGTAGAAGCATGTTTTTGTAACTATAGATAAAATTCTATGTGTCGGTATACGTTGCTAGTACGCAGGAGGGTGTTCCTGAGTACTTAGCCTGCACACCAGTTTGGTCCTACGTACTTAGTAGCCTTGCGTACTTGTCAAGTACTCATGACCAAACCCTCCGTACTTAGTAAGTACGCAAGGCTTTTGCATTGCGTACTTGTCAAGTACGCAGGTAGTGTTCCTTCCCCTATAAATAGAAGACTTGTCTTCATTTGTAGGTGGAACTCTGGAACTAGGTCGAGAGGTGTCCGGGTCGGGACGAGCTCTCCCGACCCCTGGACCGTGAGCTTAGATGAGAGATGTGTGCTCCTTCGGTATGTAGTCTGTAATACGGGATGACTTCTATGTTATGGATTACGTGTCGTTTCATTATCTTTTGTCTTTGTTCGTGTTTTCTCTGTCTCGTTTCTTGGTTCTCACACAAATCACTGAACTGGTCCGTGTATATCCGCTGCGCGACGAGGCTCCCGGGACCTACAATAGAATATACAAACTTAATACGCAAATAATTTCTCAAATTACAATAACCCTAAAATAAAGGTATCAAAACACAATATATACATGTATTAGTGGACTTGGCTTAAACGAGTAATTTTGACTCATTTGGAATGGGTACGTGTCATTTTGACTCATTTATACTTTGATTCGCAACATAATAACAAAGTATATATACTTACCCAATCGTTTTATGCTCGATCGTTAACCCATGTGCCGTTAGAAGTGTGCATACGTCTCCAACCATCAATTAGGTTGACGCTTCCACTTTGTTGCACCTATAACAACAATATATTCATCTACATATATACATACATACATTCATCTATATTCATACAAATTATACATTTCACAAAAAAAATAACAACAATATATTCATCTACATTCATACAAATACCCAAATAAATAATACATACAAATATTCGGGTCAAAACAAGTGAAACGGTTCGTGTTTGAATTACTAACATATATACATGCATACATTTATCTATATTCATACAAACCATACATCACAAAAAAAAAATAACAACATATAATTCATACAAATAATACATACATAACACCACCAATAATACATATACACAAACCTACAATTCATCAATTTCACAAATAATTCATACATCTATATATTTATACATCTATACAAACTAACAATTTCACAAATAATACATACATGTATATATTTATACATCTACACAAACCTACAATTTCACAAATAACACATACATTTATATATTCATCAATATTATTCAAATAAATAACAAAGTATTACAGAAATATATTTATACGTCTATACAAAACTACATACACAAATACACTAATTTTCACAAAAATATATACATATTACCTCTGAATTCGTCGGCGAGATGTCGTCAAGAAAGCCAATCTAGCTTCCAATCCGTTCACTTAACCAAAAACCTCACCTATACAAGATTTATATTAAAAAAATTCAATTATAAAGGAAAATTACTAAAAAAAATTCAAAATAGAGTCTTACCACTTTAAGAAGATGAGTAATAGTGGTGGTGGAGATGGAACACGGTGGATTTTCAAGTAAAATGGTCGGATTTGAGGGTGAAAGCCGAGAGAAAGAGTAGAGAGAAAAAGGGGTGAAATGAGGAGGAAAAATGGGTTGCTGCGTAGATAAGACCAGCTAAGACCAGTCTAGACGACATATCGTCAAGATTGGGTCTTTTTAATTATTTTAATTAATTTAATTATTAAATAAATTTTTTTTAATACACACCTATCTCGACGATGTGTCGTCGAGACTTAGGTATTTTCCTTAAATAAAAAACAATTAATATTTTACCTGGCAAAAAAAAAGAAAAAAAAATTAAAATGGGCAATTGCGACGACAAGTCGTCGAGACTATCGTCGCTACCCTGGGATGAGCGCCAAAACTTTTCACCATTTCCCGCTGGACCATCGCCGACGACATGTCGTCGAGAAAATGTGAAAATAGTCAAAAATTTGACTGGGACCATCGCCGACGACATGTCTTCGTATTTGGGTGCCCTATCTCGACGACATGTGCGTCGAGATTGCCTGGACGAAACTGCTAAGATTTCTTGTAGTGATGCTACATTTTATTGTAATCCGGATCAAGTGATTAACTATCCTTATTTGAAATAAAAAAGTTCAATGACCATAACTTATACGTTTTATTTTGTGACTTTGTTAACTTGTTTGAAAGAAAAGAAGAAAGTGAAAGACATAGCTGAAGAAGTTGTACCAAGGGATATTAAGAAAATGAAAAAAAAAAGATGTTGAAGAAAGGAAAAAAATATATGGTGAGTCGTTTACACCTAGTAAGTCTACAAAATATGATACGTAGATTTATGTATTAATATGGTTTGATAGCGTATGGCAGCGACGGATGTACAAAGAAACCGACGGTGGTGGTACGTTGGGATGGAAGCCATGAACGGCGGTTGTTCTAGCGGCTAGGGTTTCAAACCCGGCGACCTGTCGGCGAGGTTCGTTTCATGGTTGTTTTGATTTAAGGTTTATTTTGTTTGTTGTTCAGGGTTGTTCTAATTTAACTGGTCAATTGTTGCGCTAGATTGTTAAAAGTTGTTATACTCAGTGACGGTTAAGTATCCATGTTTGATTAAGGGATACTCTATTGCAAGTGTGGCGGAAAAGGGTGGTTATGGTTGTTTTGGGTTTTCATTTGCAAAAAAGCAAAAGAAACAAGGACTAACTCCCACACTGGGGTTCACATTTCACAAGAGTTTTTGCTAAATGATGAAGTAGAAGACGAGGAGGAAAAAGAAGTAGTAGAAGAAGATAATTGCTCCTATGGTGATGATGTTTCTGAAACTGATAAGGGAGATAATGAAGAATTCAAAAACCCAACGAAGCGATCTGAAGATATTCTTAGGTACATAATGCAAAAACGTTTTGATTTGCAGGGAGTTCCCTGTTAAGGAAATGTCACACCCCGCCCCAGGCATCCCTCGGACATGTGCGACACCGATTGGTACCTGTTTTGATTTCAGAGTTTTTATAAAACACAGCGGAAGTCTTTTTTACAAGGATCATTTCAACATTTGTATCAACCTCAAGGGTTGTATTTGTAAATATCAAGACCCAGTTGGAAAACAAAAGCCTTGTATTTATTTAATAAACATAGGGATTTAAATACCCTTTTTGATTACAAAACAAGTTTGAAATCAAATACATCTCTTGTCTCTTTTGGGCAAGTTTCAAGCCACGAGAAATAGTACTATCCAAGGTTGATCAATTCCCTGATCCTAACTCCTCTTTCTTCTTTTAGTATTTCGTATACACGAGGCCTGAGAATCCAACGTGCAAGTTATCATTTTTCAACATCCATTCCTAGGTCAGATCTTATGTCTGCCCGTATCCCCTTTTCCTTTTCATTTTATTCATTTGCTAAAAATATTTTGAAAATGAAACGTCAGCGCGAACGCCGGTGAGTACAATTATCTTGACAGTAAAATCATTTGGCACAAACAAGTATTAATTTCATAATCACAACTTTTTGTTCAATCCACACATTCAGCAGGGCCATGTCCTGACTGTATGCACCACTGTATACAGTCAGGACATGCCTTATAACAACGGACATGTCCACGCCTCCAAATTTGTTTTAAGATAAGCACCAGCCGCAATCCGGGACTCTCACCCGAGTCACGTGTATCCCTTCCAAGTTTTACGTATACCTATGGCCTGAATGCTTTGTTCGTAGAAGAACATTGAACATTATTCCCTTAACCTTTATTTGGCCATTTTCGTAAATGTAAATGTTTGACACAAGTTTTGAAAGAGATAAAGTATTCACCTTGATTATAGGAATGAGCCTCTAAGATTATAAAGCTAGCTTCTTAACTTGATTCTTCTAGCGTATCAGCACTTTTTAAGAGCGTTTCTTCTTAGACCGAGCACTACAAAGAGCGGGAGTTGGACCGGGATCGTCGGGAATGGGCTAGGGATATCCCGAAATTGTGTTTGGGATGGAGAAATAGACTAAGATCGTCCAACTTTTTATAAGCTGAAATCGGGGTCCATGTCGGTCCGACATCCGTCTATGCCTTGTCAGCCCTAAACGTCAACATCTGATTGGACCGCACATGTTTTGGGTTCATATCGGACCGATATGTGGACCATGTCGGTCCGACATCACGACACCCGTCAGATTCTAGGGCTAAGTCATAGGACACGTGTCAGCACCATAATTTGGGGCTCAGGGGAGTTTGTCGGACCGCTATGTATTGATGTCGGTCTGATAACCGACTCTATGTTCAATTGCGGACCGCTATGAGAATAGATGTCGGTCTGATTTTTGAATATGTTTCGATTCAAACCGATATGAAAAGAGAAATCGATCCGATATCTGACCTATTACCAGAATTTCATTTTTAATCCTAGACTTTGGTACTTTAGTTACACAAGTCCTTATGAGTTCTAACCTTGGCATTTCTTGGACATTTTTGTAGCAGGTGTTACATCCTTCCCACCTTGTTTCAATCTTGTCCTCGAGATTATTCGAACAAGTGAGGATATTTCTTTTTCAATCCTGACTCCAGTTCCCATGTATATTCAGGTCCACGTCTGGAGTTCCATTTCACTTTCACAATCTTTAGTTTCTTTCTTTTCAATTTCTTTTCCTGCTTGTCCTCGATTTGCAAAGGTTGTTCCATAAATTTCAACTTTTCATCTACCTCTACATCTTGTAGGGGCATTACCATAGATTTATCTGCTAAACATTTGCGCAGATTTGACACATGGAATACATCGTGTACTCCATTCATTTCTTCTGGTAATTCGAGTTGATAGGCCACAGGTCCAACTCTTTTCAAGATCTTAAATGGTCCTACGAATCTAGGAATTAATTTTCCTTTCTTTCCAAATCTTACAACGCCTTTCAATGGTGAAACTTTTAACAGAACGTTATTACCGACGTTGAATTCTAACGGCTTTCGTCGTCTGTCAGCATAACTCTTTTGACGATCTTGAGCTGCTTTTAACCTATCTTTTATTTGAATGATTTTCTTCTTTGTTTCCAGAACTATATTAGGACCAGACAACTGCTTTTCTCTTATTTCTGACCAACAAATTGGAGTTCAACATTTACGACCGTATAAGGCTTCAAAAGGAGCGGCCTATATGCTCGTATGATAACTATTGTTATAGGAGAATTCTATTAGAGGTAAGTGGTCATCCCAACTTCCTCCAAGATTAATAACACAAGCCCTTAATATTTCTTCTAGAGTTTGAATAGTTCTTTCGCTATACCCGTTTGTTTGAGGATGGTAGGTAGTGCTAAGATTCAATTTTGTTCCCAGGGCTTTTTGAAAACTTTGCCAGAATCGAGAAGTAAATCTACTATCTCTATCTGACACAATAGACAGTGGCACACCATGTAAAGATACGATTTTGTTAACGTATAATTGTGCCAACTTATCCATGCTAAATGTTTCTTTCATGGGAAGAAAATGAGCATACTTAGTAAGTCTGTCAATGATAACCCAGATAGTATCATTACCTCGACTGGTGCGGGGAAGTTTCGTAATGAAATCCATGGTTATCATCTCCCATTTCTAGACAGGAATTTCAAGTTACTGTAACAAGCTAAACGGCTTTTGATGTTCAGCTTTAACTTGAGAATAAGTTAAGCACTTTGCAACATAGATAGCAATATGTTTCTTCATTCCTATCCACCAGTAATTGGCTTTTAGGTTTTTGTACATTTTATCGCTTCCAGAATGCATCGTATACTTAGATTTATGAGCTTTTTCGAGAATCTCTTCACGTACATTTCCATAGATAGGAATCCAGACTCTCTTATTCATTTTAAGAATATCAGCGTCATCTTTAACTAGTTGTTCAATCATGCCTCCCAAACCTTCTTTCTCGAGGTTTGGTTCTTGTAAGGCAAAATTTTGAGATTCCTTAATACGAGAAATAAGATCGATTTGAAGATCGAGTCTTAAAGCATGAACTCGTTTAGGTTTCCCATGTTCTCTTCTACTCAAGGCGTCAGCTATAACATTAGCTTGGCCTTCATGATAACAGATTTTGCAATCGTAATCATTCAGGACTTCCATCTAACGCCTTTGCCTCATATTCAATTATTTTTGAATGAATATATACTTTAGACTTTTATGATCAGTGAATATGATGAATTTGACTCCATATAGATGGTACCTCCATAATTTCAGTGCGAAGATTATGGCGCGTAACTCTAAATCATGAGTCGTATAATTCTTTTCATGGGTTTTCAATTGTTGGGAAGCATAAGCAATGACTTTGCTTCCTTGCATTAACACACAACCAAAGCCGGTGTGTGAAGCATCACAGTAAACTGAAAAGCCTTCGTTTCCATCTGGCAAGGCCAATATAGGTGCTTGTGTCAGTTTCTGTTTCAGTGTTTTGAAAGCTTCAGATTGCTTAGGTCCCCATTCATACTTAACTGACTTGCAAGTCAGAGAAGTTAATGGAACAACAATTCGAGAGAAATCTTGGATAAATCTCCGATAGTAACCAGCCAAACCAAGGAAACTACGGACTTCGGTTGGTGACTTAGGGATTTCCTGTAATATCCGGTATTTTTCCGACCTATCTTTTCCTAAAACCTTCGCACGTATTATTAAATTAAAACTCAATTTCATATTAAAGCTACTTCCTTAAACAATAAATATTAATTTTAAATTAATATATAGTTAAGGAAAAATAATTTATACTTAAAACATATATGTGTATATATATGTGAGGGTTATCTAAAATTATAAATATATATAGATTCTTAAAACGTTATAAGTTTGTTATTATATAAACTTAATACTTAAACTTATAATAAATCTTATAAATCATTTATTAAAATCTATAAAATCATTTGAGAAAACCTATTAAAAATTTAAACATATATACATTTGATTTTATAAAGTCTAGGGACCGAAACTGTCGCTTTTCGAAACTTATTTTAAACTAAATTCCAAGTTCTAATATAAAATGCCAAAAACTCCAAACTTTAGGGGCCTGTTGTGTAGCTATCCCAAACTCACGGAACCAGCATCCGGTCCCGAGTTCGAATCCCACATCAAGCGGTTTTGAGCCCTTTTATCTGAAAACGCGAAATCACGTCCAGATTCAGCGAACCTCGGGTTCGACTCACGCATGCGACCCGTCCCCGAGATGCCATAATGACTAAATTCAACCGAGGCTACGCGTGATGTCGGAATTAACTCCGACCGGCTCAACCACTACCTACAACCCGTTCGCACATTAAATGCCCAAATTGGTTATAAATATCGATCCCTACACCTCATAAGCATCATCCCGAAACTCTTTCAAGTATCAATTTCATTCAGTCGTGCTTCCATTTCGCGATTCTTCTCCCGATAGCCGAATGTCAAAGCTTGAACTCGTTCTCCCTCACCTCGACTTCAAATCAGGTAATTTTTATATGCATCATGATCGATTTCACGAGGGGATCAAGAGCCCTCTGTTTAATTTCATAAACAGAGGGTGATTCGATTCGTATTTGAGAGATTTCGATTCTAGGGTTCATACGGTTTGGGGCTTGATTCGGGATTCTGTTTAAGTGATTCCTTTTCCACGTTTTAAACTAATGAACCAGTAGCCGGAATGGTTAGTGGTGCGTGTGTGCAGGTGCGACCCGGACAGGAACCCGAGTTCGAGTCCGGGTAAACTGAGTTTTGGTATTTGATTTTCTTTTATGCTTTTTACTCAGTTTTCACATCTATAATTATTTTTATAAAAGCTGTAAAGTTTTTATAAACATAAAAATGATTTTTAATTACACTTTTTACATCCTGAGATATTTTAATTATTTAAATTTAGTTAAAACTTATAAAATGTTAATTCTTTAAAAATAAGTTTTAAATACTTAAAATCTATAAAAGATACTTTTAAACTTTATAAAACTTATACAATTTTATAAAAACAGAAAACTTAATTTACTATTTAATTTCTAAAGTAAATAAATCATTTTTGTTTTAAAACTTTAATTAAAAACTTTAAACTTACATAACTTTTATAAAATCTTAAAAGTTTATAAAACTTATATACTACTTAGAAAACAGGAACTTATAAACTTATGCATTTTTACATTTTATCTATTTAAATCGGGACTTGTTTATTTATCTATTTAAACAAGAAATAAATATACATTGTTATTAAGATTAGAAAGTTATAAACTTATGATCTTATGAAAACAAAAACCTAGATTTAATGAACTACCTACTTATACATTTCATAAAACGTATATTTTATATAAACATAAACTTATTTGTTTATATAAATTTAAAACAGGAGGAATAAATATACCTTACTTAATTTTTTTTGTTTATAAACTTATAAACTTTATAAAATAAAGTAGAAGCTTTACAACACTTATAAACTTTATTTAAAATACTTATAAATGCTTATTATTATTTAAACTTGTAATCACATTTTTTAGGTAAATACTTTAAATCTTGAATGATTTATATTTTTAGATAAAGTAATCATTCCTTTGGATAATTATTTGTCCTTAGCAATTATTTATTTGTAAATAATTATTTATTTATCCTTAGAAATCTTTTATTCTTAAATAATTATTATTTATTCTTAATAATTATTTATTCTTAAATAATTATTATTTATCCTTAATCACTATTTAGTCTTTAAATACTTTGTATTTAATAATTATTTTACTTTTGAAATAATTATTATTTATCTTTAATCCTTGTCTTAAATAATTATTTTAAACAATAATTATTTTAAACTATTAACTTATTTAAACTTTGGAATCCAAGTCTAGTATGACTCATTCAAAACCTTATTAAAACTTGACTTAAACTTTATAAACACAATCATTCCCGTCTCCCATTTGGAACCCTAGTCAAAATATCGAAATCCTAGATCCTTACTATAGACTTATAGGATCATACTTAAATCTTTAAACTTGCATACTTAGGCTTATCGTGAGGATATTCTCCCTCCAAGTCTTGCGAATACTTATCCGTGTCCGATACTATTCATCAATCCATGTGAGTATACTTAGCCCCTTTTTCATTTTACATTCTTTTGGGGTGAAACATGTTCAAACTTCAAACTTATACAATTCTTGTACAAACTATGACTAGATGCTTATTCTTATGTTAAACTTGAGACTTGTATGCTTAGATTAAACTTAATTCTAGCATGTTCATTAACTTTGATCAAGCCGATAGTAACAATGATAGATCTATTGCATTTAACCAATCCACCTTGATTGATTGACCCTTCGGAGGGAGCCCTTGGTGTTTGTTACTTAAACTATTAAACTTGATACTATAAGGGTAACCTGCGGGTTATGCCTACACTTGGTTTGGAGGTTTGACATGCACAATGTTTAAGATACTTGTTTCTCATACTTACATTATAGAATGCATATATTATAGTGAATTGTAATTCTTCTCAAATACTTGTTAAACGGTGTCAAAACATTTGTATCTCACCAACTATTTTGTAGTTGACAGATTCTTTCACATGTTTCAGGTTCTACATCATGAGACTCGTTTGTGATCACATAGGATGCTTTGGACCTAGACTACTTATTAAATAAATGTTGTATACTTGTTATTTCCTTTGTATTAAACCTTTGAATCTATTATAAATAAAATATTGAAACTTTAATAGTCAACCTTGTGCTATTGAACAACCGCGTCCGCCCCGAAGTATAATCCGCCGTCGGTTGGAGTGTGACAGATTGGTATCAGAGCTTTGGTTATAGGGAATTAGGTTATTAGACACATGGCCTAGACTATAACTTAGGAGACCCAAACATGAGTTATCTCATGTCCTTTACTAGGAATTCTCTCCTCATTCTATTCTTAATTCTTATACGTGAACGCTTGGAAATTCTACGATTCTATTTACCTACGTGCTACAAGAGTCTACTACATCGAGGATACGTCCTTAGGCTTAAAGTCTAATCCACCACTAAACTCTCATCAAGAATATTTAAGTTCTAGATAATGTGTGAGAACTTGTGCGGACCGGAAGGGTGAATACCTGTATTCTGGGAAATTCTGTCAAGGAAAGCATTTCGTATAAATCCAAATCAACCGTTGGACCCGTATGCTTTCCTGGGAATTCTTGGGATGAGTATTCACTTATAGGAATGCACGACTTCTCTAAACATTAGTGAGCTCAAATTTCTCTTGATATGTCAAAGTACTCACTTAGTGATATGCACTAAATGAGTGCCATCTCAAATACTTTATGCTTCATAAATTCATGATTCAAAAACTTTCCTCTATAACCTTTATTCTATGATTCTTAAGTCCCGTCTTGTCACATGACAGCATGCTTACTCGTCATAACCTGAAGGAGTTACCTTCAAGGAGAAATTCTTACGAAATTATAAACTACATACATAAACTTATGTTTATAGATACTACCCAATAAACTTCGTGGTCGTTGTAATACAACCCTTAAAACTATGTATTACTCTACAAATTCTCCTATAAACTTCATTATTTTATGAATATAACACGTGAGGGGAAACCCTTGTGTTTCATCTTATTTTCATCAAACTACTCTAGATAACTCACTCAAACTTTTGCTACACTTTTATACATCTCAAAGTGTTCATACATCCTTAAACTTCATGATTCTTGTAATACCAACACATTTAAAACCATGTATTATCCTACAAGTCCTTTTACTTCATTATTTTATTAACTTGGCACATAAGGGGAAACCCTTGTGTCTCATTTCATTTTTTCGTCACTCAAGCAAACTTCATTTTATGACTAACTCAAAACTTTGTTGCACTTTCAATCTCAAAACCTTCATACGTCCTTAAAACTTACACATCACCATTTCTTGTAAACAAAACTTAACGTCTTTTAAATCTAAAGTACATTAACAAAGGGATTAGCAACCTGATTGTTTTCCCCGCAAGAGAAGAAACCTACTATAGAATAAACAAGTTCCACGTTTAAGACTCTAAGCCCACAATGAACCTTGACATAGTACCATAAAACCCAAACATCGGAGACAATAACTAAAAAGTTGTAAACTCATGGGGAAATTCTGGCTAGGAAAGTAGGGTACATAAGTGAGTCATCGTGACCCACCCCTTCTTCCGGGAATCCTCCTCGTTAGCCCATCAACTTCCAATCAAAACTATTTTTGAAAATATTACTGTGATAACTCAGTATTATGAATAAAAACCTTTTGAACATATTAAATCAACTTACTTACACACTTTAATTTTCCGTTTAAATTGTATTATGTAAGGGCTAGAAGTCCCAATTTTGAAACATTTAACGAAAGTTATTTTGAAATTTCATCTTGTTATCACTTGTGAATTTGACACTTCTTTCATCATTACAAACTTAACACTTCTACCCATACACTTTCGTCAAAAGTAGCTCACGTTAGTACTAGAGATAATTAGCAACGTGGCAGTAAAACTATAAAAACCCTAAGGGACGCGTATACTTGAAGAATAAACTTTGAACAAACCTTCTAATTCGTAAGCACTCTTTTAAAACAACTCGACTTACGAACCATTGTCGTAATCAACTATGATCCTTACCCCTTATATAGACTTCACACTTCTAAACTCGACCAACTTTTCGTTTGACAATCGTACATACGTTTTCATAAGTCGTACTTATACTATTTATCAATGTCTAACTCGTCATTTTTTTTATTTGAACATCCTAATTACACACTATATAAAGGAAGACTATGCCTGCTGTTATGAAACGAGATGAAATCATTAATAAACGCACTATCATAAACCTTATCGAAACTTTCCCGTTACCTTATATTTAGAAACCTTTCCTCATTTAACTCTTGTCGCGTAAAAGACTTACTATAAATCACAACGGGAACTAAAAAGCTCAAATACACGTTGCTAAAACATCAAACTTCGTATACACAACTATGAGGTCCGAAACTTTTAAGTCATGCAAAAAAAAAAAACTTATACAAATACTCAAACCCGTATTCTTGAAACTAAACATGTCCAATAAAGGATCATGTAAAGCTTAATATTGCAACTTGTGATTTATCCTACTTATACATGGATTCTTAGTCTTGAAACTTATACTTGAATTCTTAGTCTTGAAACTTATACTTGGATTCTAAATCTTGAAACTTATACTTGGATTCTTAATCTTGAAACTTATACTTGGATTCTTAGTCTTGAAAACTTATTGTGTGACGTATTCTTGTTCCAAACGCTGCTCCACGCCTCTCTTAAATACTAGAGTATTTATATAACCGCTTTATACTCCAACATAATCGTATACTTCTATACACTAAAGCGAAACTAGAAGACTTTAAACCATTCTATATTTGACGTATTCTTGTTCAAACACAATTTAAACTATTCTATGTTTGGCGTATTCTTGTTCAAACACAATTGAACGTATGAGACTTTAAACTACTCCATGTTTGACGTATGCTTGTTTAAACATGATGAACGTAAGAGACTTTAAACTACTCCATGTTTGACGTATGCTTGTTCAAACATGATGAATGTATAAGGCTTTTAAACTACTCAAGGTTTGATGTATTCTTGATCAGACACGAGGAAAGTGTAAAGCCTTTAAACTATTCAATGATTGAAGTATTCTTAATCAATCACGAGGAAACTTTGAAACTCTAAATCTTGTCACATTCTTCCTCTTTAATCATTGAACGACGTTTCTCTCGGAAGGACTCGTTAATCAATGATCACTCTTATGTGGAAACTTTAATCGTGTGTTAAACAAATTCCTATACTCTTTCTTGATCCACACACAAACGGAAGGACCTATGCGGACTATGCGACGATTTGAATGCTTGCGGGTGCACACGTAAGTATGAAAATCAGCGTATGGAAAGACATAGTAAACTCTGTCGTGTGCTACGATCTAAGACTTATCGTAAAAGGGAGCCACAGAACTTAGGTACCGTAGCAATCCTTAGGCGTATTAGTCTACAAACTTAAATTCTTGAACTATCATCGAATCCATCCTAAGTGATACATCTCACTTTAAATCTTGGATAGAAATTCAACAGTCATCCTCTCCAATGCTTTTGAAAACGAATCTTCGTCTATCTGAATAAAACTATATGCTTTTTAGGGAAACTCTTGATAACCATATGCATTGAAAACTTAGAAACTCGAGCGTAATCTTATCCATATCCTTACAACTCATTTAAAAATCTAAACGTAACATAGGGTTTACTTGAGAACGTAAAGTATCTTTCTCATTATACGTGTGCGTATCATAGATTCCAATCCTGAACAAAAATCTTCTACTTTAATTTCGGGACGAAATTCCGTAAAGTAGGGGAGACTGTAATATCCGGTATTTTTCCGACCTATCTTTTCCTAAAACCTTCGCACGTATTATTAAATTAAAACTCAATTTCATATTAAAGCTACTTCCTTAAACAATAAATATTAATTTTAAATTAATATATAGTTAAGGAAAAATAATTTATACTTAAAACATATATGTGTATATATATGTGAGGGTTATCTAAAATTATAAATATATATAGATTCTTAAAACGTTATAAGTTTGTTATTATATAAACTTAATACTTAAACTTATAATAAATCTTATAAATCATTTATTAAAATCTATAAAATCATTTGAGAAAACCTATTAAAAATTTAAACATATATACATTTGATTTTATAAAGTCTAGGGACCGAAACTGTCGCTTTTCGAAACTTATTTTAAACTAAATTCCAAGTTCTAATATAAAATGCCAAAAACTCCAAACTTTAGGGGCCTGTTGTGTAGCTATCCCAAACTCACGGAACCAGCATCCGGTCCCGAGTTCGAATCCCACATCAAGCGGTTTTGAGCCCTTTTATCTGAAAACGCGAAATCACGTCCAGATTCAGCGAACCTCGGGTTCGACTCACGCATGCGACCCGTCCCCGAGATGCCATAATGACTAAATTCAACCGAGGCTACGCGTGATGTCGGAATTAACTCCGACCGGCTCAACCACTACCCACAACCCGTTCGCACATTAAATGCCCAAATTGGTTATAAATATCGATCCCTACACCTCATAAGCATCATCCCGAAACTCTTTCAAGTATCAATTTCATTCAGTCGTGCTTCCATTTCGCGATTCTTCTCCCGATAGCCGAATGTCAAAGCTTGAACTCGTTCTCCCTCACCTCGACTTCAAATCAGGTAATTTTTATATGCATCATGATCGATTTCACGAGGGGATCAAGAGCCCTCTGTTTAATTTCATAAACAGAGGGTGATTCGATTCGTATTTGAGAGATTTCGATTCTAGGGTTCATACGGTTTGAGGCTTGATTCGGGATTCTGTTTAAGTGATTCCTTTTCCACGTTTTAAACTAATGAACCAGTAGCCGGAATGGTTAGTGGTGCGTGTGTGCAGGTGCGACCCGGACAGGAACCCGAGTTCGAGTCCGGGTAAACTGAGTTTTGGTATTTGATTTTCTTTTATGCTTTTTACTCAGTTTTCACATCTATAATTATTTTTATAAAAGCTGTAAAGTTTTTATAAACATAAAAACGATTTTTAATTACACTTTTTACATCCTGAGATATTTTAATTATTTAAATTTAGTTAAAACTTATAAAAAGTTAATTCTTTAAAAATAAGTTTTAAATACTTAAAATCTATAAAAGATACTTTTAAACTTTATAAAACTTATACAATTTTATAAAAACAGAAAACTTAATTTACTATTTAATTTCTAAAGTAAATAAATCATTTTTGTTTTAAAACTTTAATTAAAAACTTTAAACTTACATAACTTTTATAAAATCTTAAAAGTTTATAAAACTTATATACTACTTAGAAAACAGGAACTTATAAACTTATGCATTTTTACATTTTATCTATTTAAATCGAGACTTGTTTATTTATCTATTTAAACAAGAAATAAATATACATTGTTATTAAGATTAGAAAGTTATAAACTTATGATCTTATGAAAACAAAAACCTAGATTTAATGAACTACCTACTTATACATTTCATAAAACGTATATTTTATATAAACATAAACTTATTTGTTTATATAAATTTAAAACAGGAGGAATAAATATACCTTACTTAATTTTTTTTGTTTATAAACTTATAAACTTTATAAAATAAAGTAGAAGCTTTACAACACTTGTAAACTTTATTTAAAATACTTAAAAATGCTTATTATTATTTAAACTTGTAACCACATTTTTTAGGTAAATACTTTAAATCTTGAATGATTTATATTTTTAGATAAAGTAATCATTCCTTTGGATAATTATTTGTCCTTAGCAATTATTTATTTGTAAATAATTATTTATTTATCCTTAGAAATTATTTATTCTTAAATAATTATTATTTATTCTTAATAATTATTTATTCTTAAATAATTATTATTTATCCTTAATCACTATTTAGTCTTTAAATACTTTGTATTTAATAATTATTTTACTTTTGAAATAATTATTATTTATCTTTAATCCTTGTCTTAAATAATTATTTTAAACAATAATTATTTTAAACTATTAACTTATTTAAACTTTGGAATCCAAGTCTAGTATGACTCATTCAAAACCTTATTAAAACTTGACTTAAACTTTATAAACACAATCATTCCCGTCTCCCATTTGGAACCCTAGTCAAAATATCAAAATCCTAGATCCTTACTATAGACTTATAGGATCATACTTAAATCTTTAAACTTGCATACTTAGGCTTATCGTGAGGATATTCTCCCTCTAAGTCTTGCGAATACTTATCCGTGTCCGATACTATTCATCAATCCATGTGAGTATACTTAGCCCCTTTTTCATTTTACATTCTTTTGGGGTGAAACATGTTCAAACTTCAAACTTATACAATTCTTGTACAAACTATGACTAGATGCTTATTCTTATGTTAAACTTGAGACTTGTATGCTTAGATTAAACTTAATTCTAGCATGTTCATTAACTTTGATCAAGCCGATAGTAACAATGATAGATCTATTGAATTTAACCAATCCACCTTGATTGATTGACCCTTCGGAGGGAGCCCTTGGTGTTTGTTACTTAAACTATTAAACTTGATACTATAAGGGTAACCTGCGGGTTATGCCCACACTTGGTTTGGAGGTTTGACATGCACAATGTTTAAGATACTTGTTTCTCATACTTACATTATAGAATGCATATATCATAGTGAATTGTAATTCTTCTCAAATACTTGTTAAACGGTGTCAAAACATTTGTATCTCACCAACTATTTTGTAGTTGACAGATTCTTTCACATGTTTCAGGTTCTACATCATGAGACTCGTTTGTGATCACATAGGATGATTTGGACCTAGACTACTTATTAAATAAATGTTGTATACTTGTTATTTCCTTTGTATTAAACCTTTAAATCTATTATAAATAAAATATTGAAACTTTAATAGTCAACCTTGTGCTATTGAACAACCGCGTCCGCCCCGACGTATTATCCGCCGTCGGTTGGGGTGTGACATTTCCCATTTGGATATCGCTTCGATTTTGGTTGGATCGACTTGGATGCCATCAGCGTTAATGACATGTCCATGGAATTGAACTTTTGACAAACAGAATTCACATTTTGAGAACTTAGCATATAGCTTTTCATTTTTTAAAAGTTCAAGTAAGATTTTCAAATGGTTCACATGCTCTTCCTTACTTTTGGAGTAAATAAGGATATCGTAAATGAATAAGATAATAAATTTATCCAAGTAAGGTTTGAAAACTCGATTCATCATGTCCATGAAAGCAGCGGGTGCATTAGTAAGTCCAAACGGCATTACCGTGAACTCATAATGACCATATAGAGTTCTGAAGCTGTTTTGGGAATATCTTCTTCCTGGACTTTCAATTGATGATAGCCAGAACGAAGATCGATTTTCGAGAAACATCGAGCTCCTTAAAGTTGATCAAAGAGATCATCAATTCTAGGAAGCGGATTCCGGTTTTTAATCGTGGTTTTATTCAGCTCATGATAATCAATACACATACGAATTGAACAGTCTTTCTTTTTAACGAATAAGACCAGAGCTCCCCAAGGCGATGAGCTTGGTCTTATGAATTCTTTCTCGAGTAATTCATCTAACTGTTTCTTCAATTTTGCCATCTCATTTGGAGCTAACCTGTACGAGGCTTTGGCAATAGGTGCCGTACCAGGTACAAGATTAATTCTGAACTCCACTGTTCTCTCAGGTGGAATTCCAGGCAGTTCGTCAGGGAAAACATCAGAAAATTCAGCCATAACCGGCACGTCTTCAATCTTCTTTTTGGAGTCGGTAGTTATAGATACAAGGTATGCTAAGAATCCTTTTCGTAGATATTTTGTGGCTTTCAACATGGAAATTATTCCAACAGAGTTGGATAATTTATCACCATTTATAGTCAGGATATCGCCTTTCGACGAACGAAGCTCTATGGCTTTCTAATCACACAGGATATGGGCTTGGTTAGAGGCTAACCAATGCATTCCTAAAAGAATGTCAAATCCTGTCAAAGTCATAGGCAACAGTTGTACATGAATAACATGTTCTAATAGTGTGATGTTACAATCGTTTAAAATTTTGGAGATTTGGATTAAGTCTCCGTTAGGAGTTTCTACCATGTATTTCTTGTCTGAATTTATGGTCTATAAAACTTTGGTTTGCACCAGAGTCAAACAAAACTCGAGAATAAATATCATTGAAAAGAAATGTACCCGTAATGACGTCGGGCATATCTGCTGCTTCATGAGTATTAAGAACGAATGCTCGTGCATTCTTCTTTACTCCTTCAGCAGGTTTAGGACCTGTCCCTTCAGGCTTCTTTAGCTTGGGACAATAGCTCTTGATGTGTCCAGCCTCACCACATTCATAGCAGATGATGGGTTTCTTTTTGTAACAATCTTCTGTTTTGTGTCCAGACATTTTGCAGAAGTTGCAATAAGGTCCAGATCTACATTGTTCCAAGTGCCTTTTCTTGCACGTTGGAAATTCAGGGATAGAAGAATTGTTATTTCGAGAATGAAAGTTTGGTTTCTTTTATCCACTTGGGCCTTGACTAGTTGCTTCCTTCTTCTTTCTTCCCTCCTCTTGATTTCTAATCAAACTACTAATCAAGGAGGCTCCCAGATCCATAGCATCGTCAAATTTTTCACAATTGGCAACCTTAACCGTGTCACAGATTTCTCTGATCAAACCCCAGATATATCTCTTTATCAGATTAGATTCTGGGGTAGCAAGATGAGGAACTATTCAAGCATAATCAAGGAGTTTAGTCGAATACTTCTGATGATTGGTTCCAATCATCTTCAGATTAAGGAATTTTCCTTCTATCTGTTCCCTTTCGTTTTGAGGAACATATTTCTTCTCCACTCTTGTTTTGAAGGCACTCCAGCCCATAGCATAGGCTGTTTCTCTTCCTTTGGCAGCAACAATGTTATTCCACCACTCTAAAGCTTGATATTTAAATAGATTGGAAGCATAAAGAACTTTATCTTCCTCAGCACATTTGCTTATAGCAAGCACAAACTCAGTCTTTTCAATCTACCTTAATGTGGCTATTCCTCCTTCTCTTCCAGAGAAATTGTAGGGCTTGCAGTCTTGAAACATTTTATACGTACAACCGACAGTCTTCCTTTTCTTTTCCAAATGACCATAATTATTTCACATCCCTTCATCTTCAGATGAGTTATGGTAATATTCTTCTCGCTCCGTTTTCTTAGTCGGATGAGTAACAGAACCTTCGGGTTTGAAAGTAACAGGTTTGGATTGGGTGTGTTGAGTTATGGGTTGAGAATGTATGGATTTTGGAATTGATGGCTGAGCGGATAATTTATCAGCTTGCCTCTTTTCCATCTGAGTAAAGATCATTGGAAGAGAATCTTTGATTCCTTCCGCAATCAGTTTCTGAAGTTCTTTACGAGAATCAGGAACTTCACTAGCGTTTTCAATTACTGCTTGTTTCCTCTTTCCTCTCGTATTATAAGAAGGTCCGGTTTGTTTAGACATGCTATAAAAGAAACAAGATCGGAATCAAAACAAAACTTTTTATTGATGAAATATATATATATATATATATATATATATATATATATATATAAGAAAAGAGTATATATAGAAATCATTGTTCCTAGAAATTTCTAACATTCTTTTCTTCAAGAGATTGAACCAATAAAGCATTCCTGGCTTCAACTTCAGCTTTTTCTCGTTCAAGTTCAGCTATTCGATTCAACAACATTTGTTCCCTTTCACTTCCCGATGCATTCTCATTTATACGATGAGTAGGGAAAGGAACGGTCTCATAGTATGCAATGTAGAGTTTGTTAGAATCAGCTCGTTCTTCTTCTTCGGGATCACATTTATTTTCATAAGGCATTTCGGCATATCCGTCATGAAAATTATGTGAGTATAATGGAGTGATATTATAGCTTCCAGCAGTATGAGCAGAATGAAAACTTGTAGAAGGATTATAGGGAACATTATGGTTTCCTATTTCTCCGAGGCTTCTGAAAGTTGAACTCTCAGTTTTCTTATTTTTTTCTATACTAGTTTCATTTGTTTTGCGTTCATGATAATTAGCTGGAGCGAATTTATGAAGAAAGCTAGGACCTTTGTCTTTTATAAAAAAAATATAATTTTCGTTTCCCGCATCTCTCACCTATTAAATAATAATGATTTTTATAACTATTTTTATAAAACATTTTTAATTAAAAAATAACTTTGTTCATAGAACATTTTTATAATTTGAACATTTCTTTCATTTTTTTATTAAACATTTTAAAAAAATAACTATATAACGTCTCTAAAATTTGTATTAAAAAATTATGTAATATGTAATATTAGATCCTTATTACTAAGTATATATAACATTGTATTTATTCACCATGTATAATATACAGGCTTTCTAACCTATATTATAATAAATGAATAACTATACTTGCTACGTGTCGACTTCTGATGAAATCTAGATTTCTATTTTTCGTCTTTCTCTCCTATTAAATAATGACGCTGTTAAATAATTAAATATCTAACATATATTCTAATATTTTATTAAAAATTACTAAATCATAAAAAAAAATTAATTATTTCTTATTTCACATATGACTAATAACATCAAACATACAAATATTCATAGAAAATACTGTTTTATAACAAGTTGTACTTATTCAAACCATGTAAATTATGAGCTTTAATCTAGTAAGTATGAAATAAATGTTTTAGATGTTAAAAACTAGGATCACCTAACCTAAGGTGCCAAACTAAAGAATCACAAATATGTTTTGAAGTTGTTTATGCAACTATGAGGCTGAGTTTTGTCGTCATTACAAACAACCTAATATAACATACACTTGCTTATATTAATATACTAGGTTAAAATTTTTACACGAGTTGAATAAATATAATATTATATATTAAGTAATAAAAAAATATTTTTTAAAAACTCGTGTTTTACACAGATTGAATAAACCCGTGGAATACAATATAATCTGTTAACACATACACTCGTCAAAATATGTTAGGAGATTTATTAATATAAAGATTAGTATTTTATTTAAAAATATATAATTTTTAAAAGATAGAGGTGTATTTAATAAGAGAGACGCGAAAAAAAAAATGATGAGAATGAATATGAAAGCGACACATGATATAGAAAACCTTTATTTATTATGTAGTAAAGATACAACCGAAAACATAACAAGATTCTGAGCACATGTCAAAACTCCTATAACTTCTAGATATCAAGAAGGGAAAATTACCAAAACAACCATTTTACTAATATAAAAAGCGAAAATGGCCATTGACTTTTTGTTTTGCCAAAATAGCCAACAAATCACGCTGTGCCATGTGTCAAAATGGCTAAAATTTGTGCCAAATTTTCGCCAAAAAAGTTTGAATTTTCGCCAAAAAAAAAATCAGATAAGTTTGAATTTTCGCCATTTTGAAAAATGGCGAAAAAATATGGCATATTTTCGCCAATTATTATTAAATTATAATTTAATTTTTAATATTAAAATATTATTTTTTTTTAATATTTTTAATTTTTCGCCATATTTTTTTTATATTTTAAATTTTTTTTCAATTATTATTTTTTTCATTTTTTGTAAAATAATAAAATATAATTTTTATTTAAAAAATGAATTTTAATAAAATATTATTTAAAAACATATTTATACCGCTCCCTACCATTCATTTTTTCACATTTCATCCACTTAAACATTTTCTTCACTTCTCCACTTTATAAAATTCTTCCTTTTATCCATCAACTTACAACTTATTTTTAAATAATGTTCCTTTAATATTATTTTCGCCTTTTTCAAAATTTTCAAATTTTCGCCATTTTCAAAAATATCGCCCCACCCAATTTTTTAAAAAAAAGATTTCATTTTTCAAAAAAAAAAAGATATCAATTTTCAAATTTTGAATTTTCGATATCAATTAATACGATATCATTAAAGGATATTTAATACGATTTTCATTTAGTTTAGGGAAAATTACCAAATTGCATATCGGTCCCAAAAAAAAAATTAAATTAAATTAAATAAAAACCGACGAAAATTTGGGGCGAAAATTTATGAAAAATTTTCACCAAAATGGTTATTTTGGCAAAAAAAAAAGTCAATGGCTAGATTGACATTTTATATTGGTAAAATGGTTATTTTGGTAATTGACTGCCACGTCGGCATAATCTTTAAGCTATATTCTCCGACAAGATTCTACGATATCAGTGGTGGAGATGCAACAGATGAAGGGTAACACCATACTTTAAAATAGACCAGGCCCCACCTTCGTATATCCTAATTTACAACGTCTCTTTATTTATCAACAAAAAAAATCATGATTTCAACATTAAATACACATGTTTAAAGTATTAATTTGAAATCCGTCAAGTAACTAATTTGTTCCTTCCATAATTTAAGGAAACATAATCCGACTTCCAGATGTGTGTTCGTGTTTTGTCCCGAGCATTTGATCGTTGTCCACCGTCATGGAGCCTTACCTAAGGCATTGCAACATCACATCACAAGGTAGTTTTCATAGTGTATAAGATCATAATTAAGCATAACATATGAAAACTGGATCAAAAGGTCAACAAAATACAAACTTTAAACAAACTCGGTGTAATGCCCAACATAAGACATAAGGTTTCCGGTGTAGTTTCAAATTCACCCAGCCGCCTACACATTCTTAGTTTTCATGTTTTTGATGATTCCAGCCCAGTTTCAAATTCACCCAGCCATTTCCTTTACATTAGGTGATGCAATTATCATACTAGTAATAGATTTGATGCTTAACAAGTGTTAGATTCATAATTTAATGAACATAATCACACAACAACACGTAAATTTCGAGTTACATGTCAACGTTTAGCAAGAGTACCATATTGGTCTAATTTAACCAAAATGCAAAAAAAAACATAATTGGATAATTTATCAGCTTGCCTCTTTTCCATTTGAGTAAAGATCATTGGAAGAGAATCTTTGATTCCTTTCGCAATCAGTTTCTAAAGTTCTTTACGAGAATCAGGAACTTCACTAACGTTTTCAATTACTGCTTGTTTCCCCTTTCCTCTCGTATTATAAGAAGGTCCGGTTTGTTTAGACATGCTATAAAAGAAACAAGATCGGAATCAAAACAAAACTTTTTATTGATGAAATATATATATAAGAAAAGAGTATATATAGAAATCATTGTTCCTAGAAATTTCTAACATTCTTTTTTTCAAGAGCTTGAACCAATAAAGCATTCCTGACTTCAACTTCAGCTTTTTCTCGTTCAAGTTCAGCTATTCGATTCAACAATATTTGTTCTCTTTCACTTCCCGATGCATTCTCATTTATACGAGGAACAGGGAAAGGAACGGTCTCATAGTATGCAATGTAGAGTTTGTTAGAATCAACTCGTTCTTCTTCTTCGGGATCACATTTATTTTCATAAGGCATTTCGGCATATCCGTCATGAAAATTATGTGAGTATAATGGAGTGATATTATAGCTTCCAGCAGTATGAGCAGAATGAAAACTTGTAGAAGGATTATAGGAAACATTATGGTTTCCAATTTCTCCGAGGCTTCTGAAAGTTAAACTCTCAGTTTCCTTATTTTTTTCTATACTAGTTTCATTTGTTTTGCGTTCATGATAATTAGCTGGAGCGAATTTATGAAGAAAGCTAGGACCTTTGTCTTTTATAAAAAAAAAAAAAAAATTTCGTTTCCCGCATCTCTCATCTATTAAATAATAATGATTTTTATAACTATTTTTATAAAACATTTTTAATTAAAAAATAACTTTGTTCATAGAACATTTTTATAATTTGAACATTTCTTTCATTTTTTTTATTAAACATTTTAAAAAAATAACTATATAACGTCTCTAAAATTTGTATTAAAAAATTATGTAATATGTAATATTAGATCCTTATTACTAAGTATATATAACATTGTATTTATTCACCCTGTATAATATACAGGCTTTCTAACCTATATTATAATAAATGAATAACCAAACTTGCTACGTGTCGACTTCTGATGAAATCTAGATTTCTATTTTTCGTCTTTCTCTCCTATTAAATAATGACGCTGTTAAATAACTAAATATCTAACATATATTCTAATATTTTATTAAAAATTACAAAATCATAAAAAATTTTAATTATTTCTTATTTCACATATGACTAATAATATCAAACATACAAATATTCATAGAAAATACTGTTTTATAACAAGTTGTACTTATTCAAACCATGTAAATTATGAGCTTTAACCTAGTAAGTATGAAATAAATGTTTTAGATGTTAAAAACTAGGATCACCTAACCTAAGGTGCCAAACTAAAGAATCACAAATATGTTTTGAAGTTGTTTATGCAACTATGAGGCTGAGTTTTGTCGTCATTACAAACAACCTAATGTAACATACACTTGGTTATATTAATATATTAGGTTAAAATTCTTACACGAGTTGAATAAATATAATATTATATATTAAGTAATAAAAAAATATTTTTTTTAAACTTGTGTTTTACACAGATTGAATAAACCCGTGGAATACAATATAATCTGTTAACACATACACTCGTCAAAATATGTTAGGAGATTTATTAATATAAAGATTAGTATTTTTTTTTAAATATATAATTTTTAAAAAATAGAGGTGTATTTAATAAGAGAGACGCGAAAAAAATTTTATGAGAATGAATATGAAGGCGACACATAATATAGAAAACCTTTATTTATTATGTATTAAAGATACAACCGAAAATATAACAAGATTCTGAGCACATGTCAAAACTCCTATAACTTCTAGATATCAAGAAGGGAAAATTACCAAAACAGCCATTTTACCAATATAAAAAGCGAAAATGGCCATTGACTTTTTATTTTACCAAAATAGCCAACAAATCACGTTGTGCCATGTGTCAAAATGACGAAAAAGCGCCATTTTTTTGCTTTTTCGCAAAAAAAGTTTGAATTTTCGCCAAAAAAAAAAATCAGATAAGTTTGAATTTTCGCCATTTTGAAAAATGGAGAAAAAATATGGCATATTTTCGCCATTTATTATTAAATTATAATTTAATTTTTAATATTAAAATATTATTATTTTTTAATATTTTTAAATTTTCGCCTTATTTTTTCTTATATTTTAAATTTTTTTTCGATTATTATTTTTTTTCATTTTTTGTAAAATAATAAAATATAATTTTTATTTAAAAAATGAATTTTAATAAAATATTATTTTAAAAAATATTTATACCCCTCCCTACCATTCATTTTTTCACATTTCATCCAATTAAACATTTTCTTCACTTCTCCACTTTATAAAATTCTTCCTTTTATCCATCAACTTACAACTTATATTTAAATAATGTTCCTTTAATATTATTTTCGCCTTTTTCAAAATTTTCGCCTTTTTCAAAGTTTTCAAATTTTCGCCATTTTCAAAAATATCGCCCCACCCAATCTTTCAAAAAAAAGATATCATTTTTCAAAAAAAAAGATATCAATTTTCAAATTTTGAATTTTCGATATCAATTAATACGATATCATTAAAGGATATTTAATACGATTTTCATTTAGTTTAGGGAAAATTACCAAATTGCATATTGGTCCCAAAAAAAAAAATTTAATTAAATAAAAACCGGGGAAAATTTATTGAAAATTTTTGCCAAAATGGTTATTTTGGTAAAAAAAAAGTCAATAGCTAGATTGGCATTTTATATTGGTAAAATGGTTATTTTGGTAATTGACTGCCACGTCGGCATAATGTTTAAGCTATATTCTCCGACAAGATTCTACGATATCAGTGGTGGAGATGCAACAGATGAAGGGTAACATCATACTTTAAAATAGACCAGGCCCCACCTTCGTATATCCTAATTTACAACGTCTCTTTATTTATCAACAAAAAAAAATCATGATTTCAACATTAAATACACATGTTTAAAGTATTAATTTGAAATCCGTCAAGTAACTAATTTGTTCCTTCCATAATTTAAGGAAACATAATCCGACTTCCAGATGTGTGTTCATGTTTTGTCCCGATCATTTCATCGTTGTCCACCGTCATGGAGCCTTACCTAAGGCATTGCAACGTCACATCACAAGGTAGTTTTCATAGTGTATAAGATCATAATTAAGCATTACATATGAAAACTATATCAAATGAAAACTAGATCAAAAGGTCAACAAAATACAAACTTTAAACAAACTCGGTGTAATGCCCAACATAAGACCTAAGGTTTCCGGTGTCGTTTCAAATTCACCCAGCCACCTACACATTCTTAGTTTTCATGTTTTTGATGATTCCAGCCCAGTTTCAAATTCACCCAGCCATTTCCTTTACATTAGGTGATGCAATTATCATACTAGTAATAGATTTGATGCTTAACAACTGTTAGATTCATAATTTAATGAACAAAATCACACAACAACACGTAAATTTCGAGTTACATGTCAACGTTTAGCAAGAGTACCATATTGGTCTAATTTAACCAAAATGCAAAAAAAAAAAAACATAATTGGAAATCACTCACCTTTATGTAATGCCTTTCAGTGGATCTTCATATTGCCCTAATATTGACTACTTAAAGCCAACACACAACATGTTAAAAATATAATATTCATCTTCATATAATCTCAAAGTATTAAACTACTTGACGAATTTTATTTTGTCTATAACCATTAAGCAAGATAATTACACTACTAATATATATTTTAATATAACATATGTTGTTCTTTCATTCGTTCTCATATTCTTCGACTATTAGACACAATCTGTGTTGAAATACACATCTCTACTTTATGTCCATCTAAGGACTTGCAACATGTTGAACAATAAACAATAAAGTAAGTCAACTTTATTATTAGGCTTTAATCTATTACAAGAGTAATTCTAAGTCATGATCAAATTAACTTATACAACATCAAGTATATATACATAGGGGAGGGTTCGAGAGAAAACCACATAGTTAGGCGAAAACCGAGAAAACCACTAAAAAAACCAATTTTAACCAATCATATAATAATATTGATTTTTATTTGGTTTGATTTTTATTTATTTATAAGAGTATCAATGTAATATTACACATTTTTAACAAAAAAATCATTTAAGTATTGGTTTATGTATACGTAACACATAGTGTTACGTATACGTAAACATAAAACAAAAAAATTGCGGTTACGTATACGTAAAACACAATACGTAAAATAATTTTTTGGTAAATTGTGTAATATTATATTACTACATTTAGAAATAAATTAAAAAAATAAAAAATCTATAAATTATTTGATTGGCTTTTAGTGGTTTTCTCGGTTTTCGCCTAAATTTGTAGTTTTCTCTTGATAGCTCCCCTATATACATATATATCTTCTGATTAGAGAATGGTATTACTTACCTTTACAAGTAGGATTGATTATATCTTGAGTTCTTATGACGCACACATCCCGAACTTGGCCCCTGAATGCGTCACGTGTTAGATTTACTAATGAACACATAGTATAACAAAGAATAAAGCAGGGGAATTATTAAACTTAATGTCAATACAAGCCAAATTCTGAACAAAGTTGCATTATTACAAAAGCATTACATAAACTCCATGCCAATCTTCATACAGTGGATAGCCAAACCCGCTAATTAAGCATTACATAAACTCCATGTCAGTCTTCATAAAGTGGATAGCCAAACCCACTGCCAACTAAGCCTTCTCCTTACCCTTGCTACACAAGGTAAAATTCTTTCATGATAAGCATGTTAAATCAAGTAAGCTAATGCTGGTAAGTCCTAAGTTTTAAGGTCAACGAAATCCATTCCTCTTAACAGAAACACATTTTGACACAATTTTACATAAACTTTTATGGAAGTACGTTTCTAGTCATTACATTCTCACATTTAGGCAATTCCTATCAAAGCACTGAAAACACTATGAGGTTGCGCTAACCTCTAAGTGTTTATCACCACTTATCACACTAGTCCCAGCCCTTCCCACTGGCCACCATTCGGTACACTGGCCAACCCTAATTTCATCCCCCTAATGGGATATACAGTTTTTACTTTGTAACAAAGCCAAATAATAAAAGAAAACATGTGAACTTTACACGCCAATAATGCGCAAAATATTTTATATTATCAAAATTCATTCGACCCTTTCTGCACGAAACTCATTTTCAATGTTTCCCTTTGCACACCATTATGTCCAAATATTTTCAAATCTTTCAATGGCACCTGCATGTCCGTTTCGATAATGTTCCATTCTACTCTTTGGCATTCAGCTAATTCAAAACATTTGAAAACCACCATGTGGTACTTAAACCATGCCATCACATTCGAAAACCATTCAACGTGGCAAAATCATTTCTTTACATAAAACCATACGCTTGTTTAATAATTATTTTAAACGTATTCTCTTGCAAATGCCATTATAACAAAGCAGTCATTCAATCATAAATGTTAAGTTCAACAAACATGCAAACCAGCCCAAAATGTAGTTTAAACAGGCGTCAAAGATCTCCGATTAAAAAATCATCTGAAACATAAACGTAAATCCAAACTCCGATTAAAAATCCAAAAGAAACAAAATCACAAAATATTTTGCGTCAATTTTTTGACAATTAAAACTCACTTAACAGATTCAGTCTGGCGAGTAATCAGAGGCGGTCATAACGGCCTCATCGTCGTTGCATACCTAACTCAATCAGGCCTCTCCGTCGCCGTCCTCGAGCAGCGCCACCTCATCAGCGGTGCAGTCACCGAAGAACTCATACGTGGCTTAGTCCTTCTATTATCAGGTTTAAACCGACAAGGGGATTAACCAGACTGTTTATTGAAATCAAGTAGCACAATAGCTTGAAGATGTGGTCTCCTTGATTTCTATAGAGATGTTGGAGATCCAACTTTTAGAGAGAGAGAGAAGGTGTACTGTTTTGAACGAAAATGGGGGTGAAGTGGGGTAAATGGGTGAAACGCCCCAAACCAGGTACATCTCATAATTGGCACAAAACATAACAACATATTTCTTAAACTGGAAATCAGAATATATTACAGCGTAAGTCTTGTCTCAAACATTCAAATTCAATAACAATAAATAAACATTGTCCAAACATAAACTGTCGGTAAGGAAATGTCAGTCTTCAGTACTACAGCCCGACAGTTCATGATATCCGACCCTCGTGACACTAAATGGCGACTGTGACACCCGACATTTCAGGTCAATATCCGTACATGTTATAAACGAGTTTACATTATAATTGTTTTCGGGATTTACTTAATTTCACAAACAAGGACATTAAGGTCTAATAAAAACCGTACATGGTCTCATTTCATATTGGTAATTCTAGGAGTTACCGGTTCACGTACCAGGATTACCCGACTAAATACGAACACTAGTGGTTAAATTAAATAACCAGAAATATATATATATATATATATATATATATATATATATATATATATATATATATATATTACATAAACTCTACGTTGGACAACAATTTAATTTTTAGACTAAATCATATAATATACGTAAAAGTAAAATATCGAACCCTTTCGAAGACGTTACCATGTAGCGTCACCTTTAGGTACGTATACCTACAAATAATCACCTCAACGAATTATACAATCCAATATTTCAATATCTTTCGTTAACGAGCCATAAACTTAATAAATTTATAATACCATGGAGAACCTAAACCAAATTAAATTACCATTTGAAACTCTAATTAATATTAATACACTTAATGAATTAAATAAATTTACACTTAAATCTAATTATTTGATTTATTAACCCCAACCCACCCTTGACTTTCTCGGCCGAAGCCAGAGAAGACCCCCCCCATTCACACTACTGTTTTCCTCTCATTCAAATTCTTTATCTTTAAACCCATACCTCATGACTTCAAAACTCAGATATAAACCATACCACCTCAATCACCATCCTCACGAACCCCTTTTCACCATTCTCACTTTCTTACGGCAATCTCTCCAATATTCTTCAAGTCGAAGTCAAGTTTTAAGGCAAAATCCACCATATTTCGGTATTATAAGGAGCTTCCAAGGATTTCTAACCAAGAGAATTCAAGACCATCATCTCTGTTTCTCTCAAAAATCATCATCTCTGTTTAGAGGTAAAAACTCAATATTATTCATATTATTTTCTTTAAAACCGTAGCTAAACATACAGTTACTCGAACGTAAGAAAAATAACCAGAAAAGTGTGTCGAATTCAAGATTAAAACATGAATATATGCGTATATGTATGAATAAAGTTTTGAAACTGATTCTGTCAATCAAAATTTCAGTAATCGAAACTATAGTTTCGATACCTGTTTACTCAATCGAAACTAAGTAATTTCGATACATGTTGTTCAATCGAAACTAAGTAGTTTCGATACCTATTACTCAATCGAAACTAGGTAGTTTCGATACCTTTCTTACCCAATCGAAACTAGGTAGTTTCGATACCCAGTTTGCTCAATCGAAACTAGGTAGTTTCGACATCTGTTCTGTTCAATCGAAACTAGGTAGTTTCGATACCTGTTTCAAGCCCATTGGGCAGTAACTTAGAACTATTTTATAACGAAACAAGTGTTGAAAAACTAAAAAGATATTTAAACAAAAGCAATCAGATTTGCTAGTCGGTGAACAATTTGCATATGAGACATTCGGTCATAACACGAATTACCCTTTTTGTAATTAGGGTACGAATAGTCAAGTTTGACTAGAACAATTATCATTGCAAGCATACACAAACTCAAGGTGAGTTTCACGGCCCCTTTTTACTGTTTTCAATATTTGGGGGAAGAACATACTTACAACTATTTTTATGTGATAACAAGAGAATAAGACTCGACTTTTATGTTTACATGAGTTAAACGATTTTAGGCCGCTAAAGTCCCCTGGAACAATTTAGTAACCATTAACTGTAGCCTAGGGTCCTATGAATAGTACTATGGAGAGTGACGTCTCCCGGTCATGGTTAGTCGCGCTAACCACAATCTGGAGGATTTATGGCCGCATAGAACCGGATAACGAAATTATGGGCGAAGAACAATTGTCATGGTTTGGTTACGGCTCATGTAGGAACATATTATTTGTATTCCTAGCTAGTTTACAAATGGGTCAACAATTCTTATTCTGATTATCACATGCACCTGAAACTATTTACGAACAATTGAATTTTACAAAGAACTATTTGATTAAACCTGTGAACTCACCAACCTAGTGTTGACATTTTCAAGTATGTTTTTCAGGAAATTGAACGTGATCGCAAGGTTAGCAATGTAGATTACATGCATGCACGATGGATACAACTTTTGGGGGATTTCTCTTGTATAACTCATTGAAATAGAGTCATATTTGCGAAATCTTCACTTTTGTAAACCCAATTTACATTTTTGAAATGTAAAACTTTAAACTTGTTTATGTATCCATTTATCATGTATGTGTTTGCGGTAATCATATGCTTTGGAAACCATGTAATGTTACGCCTCGCGTGTCCGCCTTGGCGGGGTGTGACAGACTTGGTATCAGAGCCATTGATTATAGCGAACTAGGTGTCTAAAATGGAACCTAGTCTATAATTTAAATGACTCACTAAAACATTTTCATTGTATAAGCATTGCATAACCGGTCATCATGTCATATGGATATTGTAGTCACAAGCATGTCGTCACATTCACACTCTGACCCCGTCTCTGACCCTGAATCCAACGAGGAACTTTCCGCCACACGCCCCAAAAATCGAGTACAAGTTCGTAGCTCCACACCACCCAATGTTGCCCTGGGAGAATCGCCTATCGTCTACCGAAAGAAAAGCGGAGGACCAGTTATGGTAAAGAGTGCTAGGAAGAAGGTTCGATTTCCACGCAAGAGAACTCTGGCAGCCCGTGACTCGAAAGACTTGGAGACGGATGAGGAGCCACCTAGGCAACGACCCTGTTACCACCCTACGGTGGGGACTATCCGTTGGATGCCCCGTACCCTGGCACGATGGAGGGAGATGGAGAGCATTCCCTCTACCTTTGAGCTCGGAGAATCCTCCAACTCCTCAACACCCCTACCCCATACTGGGGAAGCCATGGAGCTCACAGTGCCTACATTAGTAGCACGCGTTCATACGCACGAGGAGCGTCTTGATGACCTTCTAGATGATATCCGGGCACACGGGGATGCAGCCACGCGACTACGTCAAGGGCTTGGATCTCGAGTACAGACTCTGGAGGACAACACCCGAGACATACAGGGTGCCACTGACTACCTAGGGTTGAGAGCTGATATGGACTGGCAGTTCACTGTTACGGTCCGAGACATGGTGGAGGCGCTGGAAGAGAGGACTTTGGCTGCAGAATTTGTGGCGAGAATTAGCCTTGTCATGGCGGGACTTGCCATGATGATTGGGTTGTACTCCCACTTCTTCTTTTAAACCTATTATTGGCGGGTTGTGCCCATAGCACATTATGTAGTTTAAAACTTTGGTACTGATGTGGTCATGAGAACCCATAACTTTTTGTATCCTTGTCTTTTGGGAACAATGTACTATGTATGTGATGGTTTATGTTGTAATGATGGTTGTTCACGTTTGATGTTGTTGTATCCTTATGTCATGATCTATCATTATTATTATATAATGTTGTTTCTTTTTAATTGATATGTTAGAAAGAACGTCATGGCACCTAAGCGTAGGACACCCCGTGATACTACTGGTGACAACAACGAGACGATTTCCCCAAACGTGGAGCAACTCATAGCACAGCGAGTAGCTGCTGCCATGGAGCAGTATGAGGCAAATCGAAATAGTGGAGGAGGAAACGGTAGTGGTACCGATGGAGGAGGTGCAGGAGGTAGCGGTACAGCCGGAGGTTCCTGAGGTAATAGAATAAATAAGCCGTAACACATAGTCATGATCCGAATTAACGACGTTATGACTTGTAATACTACAGATGCTCCAAATAGGAAGTGCTCCTACAAGGCCTTTCTATCTTGCAACCCCCGTAACTTCAATGGCACCGAGGGTGCAGTTGGACTAATGAGATGGATAGAAAAGATGGAGTCGGTGATTGATATTAGTGAATGCACCGCTGACTGCATGGTGAAGTATTCTACGTGCACACTCACTGATAAAGCATTAACCTGGTGGAATTCTCAGATGAAAACATTGGGAAGACAGACTGCATACGAGCTATCTTGGGATAATCTAAAAGCCATGATGATCGAGGAGTATTGTCCTCGAAATGAGTTGCAAAAGATCGAATCTGAAATGTGGAATTTACAAATGATAGGAGATGATATGGCTGGTTACACTGGCCGATTCAATGAGTTAGCAAGTTTGGTTCCACACATGGTTACCCCAGAATACAAGAAGGTTGAAAGATATTTGTGGGGTCTTGCACCTCAAATCCGAAGCCTGGTGACTTCATCGAACCCTATGGATGCCAAGAGCGCTATAATTCTAGCTTTCAAGATAAGAGATAATGTTGTGCGTGATGGGTTGTTTGAGAAGAAGGAGACCGAGGAAAGAAGGTCTGGGGAAAAGAGGAAATGGTTTGGAAAACCAAGTAATCAAAACAAAAATCAAACTTACAAGAGACCTAGAACTATGAAAGCCTATGCTGTCAACACTGTGGAACAAAAAGGGTATCTTGGAACACGACCGAAGTGTGACAAATGTGGATATCATCACAGTGGAAGATGTACCCAATGTGGAAAGTGTAAAAAGTATGGGCATCTAGCCCATAACTGTTGGAACAATGCGAACCCTAATAAGATCAATCAAGTAGCAGGAAAGGTCAACCCAGGAGTAGAAAGGATGAATCAGGGATGCTTTGAGTGTGGAGATCCAAAGCACTTTAGAAAAGACTATCCAAAGTTGAAGAACCGAAACGACAATCAGGCCCGTGGAAGAGCATTTGTGATAGGGGCTGATGACGCACGACAAGATCCGAACATTGTCACTGGTACGTTCCCGATAAATAATCACTATGCCTCTATACTTTTCGATACGGGTGCTGATATGAGTTTTGTGTCAAATGACTTTAAGTCCTTACTCGGTATTAAACCCAGCAAACTAGACCAAAATTATACAATTGAATTAGCAAACGGGAAATTAATTAAAACTGGAGAAGTCATTCAGGGTTGTACTCTATGTTTGAAAAACCACACATTTAGTATAGACCTGTTACCCGTTGACCTGGGAAGTTTTGACGCTGTTATTGGTATGGATTGGTTGTCGAAGAATCACGCCGAGATTGTTTGTTTTGAGAAGATTGTTCATATTCCCCTCCCGAACGGAGAAGTTCTTTCAGTTCAAGGTGAGAAAAGTGGAGTGACATTGAGGATGATAAACTGCATGAAAGCTCATAAGTACCTACGTAAAGGCTATTGCGTGTTCCTGGCTCACGTCGTCGAGAAGAAACCCGAGGAACGTCGACTTGAAGACATACCAATCGTTAAGGATTACCCCGAAGTTTTTCCTGAAGACTTACCTGGATTACCACCACCGAGGCAAGTCGAATTCCGAATCGACTTGGTACCAGGAGCCGCCCCGGTTGCGCGATCACCGTATCGATTAGCACCTTCTGAAATGCAGGAATTATTAAATCAACTCCAGGAGTTGCTTGATAAAGGTTTCATAAGACCGAGTTTCTCACCTTGGGGAGCTCCGGTCCTATTCGTAAATAAAAAGGATGGAACCTTTAGGATGTGTATTGATTACCGAGAATTAAACAAGCTTACAATCAAAAACCGATATCCACTTCCTCGAATAGACGATTTGTTCGATCAACTACAAGGTTCTAGCTTCTACTCTAAGATCGATCTACGTTCGGGGTATCATCAACTAAGAATCCAAGAAGAAGATGTACCAAAGACGGCATTTAGGACTCGATATGGCCACTACGAATTCCTAGTTATGCCGTTTGGTTTGACGAATGCACCAGCTGTTTTTATGGACCTCATGAACCGAGTGTGCAAGCCATACTTGGATAAATTCGTGATAGTATTTATCGACGATATATTAATATATTCACGAACCAAGGAGGATCATGAACATCATCTGAAATTAATCTTATAACTACTCAGGAACGAGAAACTTTACGCTAAATTCTCTAAGTGTTAGTTTTGGATCCGAGAAGTGCATTTTCTTGTACATGTCATCAACAAGGAAGGAATTCACGTTGATCCATCTAAAATAGAAGCGATCAAAAACTGGGAAGCACCAAAGACTCCGACCGAAGTGCGTCAATTTTTGGGCTTGGCCGGCTATTACAAACGATTCATCGAGAATTTTTCAAAAATAGCCCTGCCCTTAACCACATTAACCTAGAAAGAAAAGAAGTATGATTGGAGTGATAAGCAAGAGTCAGCTTTTCAATTACTGAAGCAGAAGCTATGTAGTGCACCGATCTTATCCCTTCCTGAAGGAATCGACAACTTTGTCGTATACTGCGATGCATCACACCAAGGACTTGGTTGTGTGTTAATGCAAAGAGACAAAGTCATCGCATATGCCTCACGACAACTAAAAGTGCACAAAAAGAATTATACGACCCACGACTTGGAGTTGGGCGCAGTTGTGTTTGCACTCAAGATTTGGAGACATTATCTTTACGGTACAAGATGCACTATCTTTACTGATCACAAGAGTCTCCAACATATCTTCGATCAAAAAGAACTTAACATGAGACAACGCCGTTGGGTAGAACTACCAAACGACTATGATTGTGATATCAAGTACCATCCCGGGAAAGCCAATGTCGTAGCAGACGCCTTAAGTCGCAAAGAACGAGTTAAAACTCTTCGTGTTCGTGCCCTCGGATTAACAATTCATACGAATCTTACTACTCAAATCCGAATAGCACAACAAGAGGCACTAAAGGAAATGAACATCCAAGCTGAGGCACTACGTGGAATGATCAAACAATTGGAGTCTAAGTCGGATGATACGTTTTACTTCATGGACAAAATTTGGGTGCCGAATAACGGTAACTTACGTGGGTTGATTATGGATGAAGACCACAAGTCCAGGTACTCCATTCACCCGGGTTCAGATAAGATGTATAAGGATCTAAAAGAATTATATTGGTGGCCCAATATGAAAGGAGATATTGCCACATATGTCAGTAAATGCTTAACGTGTTCAAAAGTAAAAGCCGAACATCAGAAACCGTCTGGCTTGTTACAACAACCCGAAATTCCCCAATGGAAATGGGAACGGATTTCCATGGATTTCATCACGAAATTACCCAAGACGTCGAGCGGGTATGACGTGATATGGGTAATTGTCGATCGCCTGACAAAATCAGCTCATTTTCTACCCATCAAAGAGACGGATAAAACCGAGAAACTTGCAAAGCTTTATATCAAGGAAATTGTGGCTAGGCATTGAGTGCCAATTTCTATTATCTCTGATAGAGACAGCAGATTCGCGTCTAGAATCTGGAAATCATTACAAGAAGCCATGGGCACACGTCTTGACATGAGCACGGCATATCACCCACAAACAGATGGTCAAAGCGAAAGGACCATTCAAACTTTAGAGGATATGCTCCGTGCGTGTGTAATTGATTTCGAAGGAAATTGGGATACTCATTTACCGTTGGCAGAGTTTTCCTATAATAACAGTTACCACACGAGCATCAAGGCAGCTCCGTTTGAAGCTTTATATGGTCGTAAATGCCGCTCACCGCTATGTTGGGCGGAAGTTGGTGAAAAACATTTGACAGGCCCTGAGATTGTCCAAGAAACCACTGATAAGATCTTCAAAATTAAGGACCGTCTAAAAGCGGCCCGAGACAGACAGAAGAGCTATGCTGATAACAGACGGAAACCATTAGAATTTCAAATTGGTTACCGAGTAATGTTAAAAGTCTCACCATGGAAAGGCGTTGCAAGGTTTGGTAACCGTGGTAAGCTCAACCCTAGATACGTTGGACCGTTTGAAATATTGGCTAGGGTTGGCCCTGTAGCCTACAAGCTCAAGTTGCCACAAGAACTAAGCAATGTACATGATACATTTCATGTGTCGAATCTCAAAAAGTGTTTGTCCGACGAGACTTTGATCATACCACCTAATGAAATTCATATTGATAATAAACTTCATTTCATCGAGGAACCGATTGAGATTACAGATAGGAAAGTTCAAAGGCTGAGACGTAGTCGAATCAAACTGGTTAAAGTACGTTGGAACTCAAAACGTGGTCCTGAGTATACATGGGAACGAGAGGACCAAATGAAAACAAAATACCCCTCCTTGTTTAAGGATGCACCAGTTCAAGATGGCACGAATTGAATTTCGAGATGAAATTCTGTTAACATGGGGAGAATGTGACACCCGACATTTCAGGTCAATATCCGTACATGTTATAAACGAGTTTACATTATAATTGTTTTCGGGATTTACTTAATTTCACAAACAAGGACATTAAGGTCTAACAAAAACCGTACATGGTCTCATTTCATATTTGGTAATTCTAGGAGTTACCGGTTCACGTACCAGGATAACCCGACTAAATACGAACACTAGTGGTTAAATTAAATAACCAGAAAAATATATATATATATATATATATATATATATATATATATATATATATATGTGTGTGTATATATATTACATAAACTCTACGTTGGACAACAATTTAATTTTTAGACTAAATCATATAATATACGTAAAAGTAAAATATCGAACCCTTTCGAAGACGTTACCATGTAGCGTCACCTTTAGGTACGTATACGTACAAATAATCACCTCAACGAATTATACAATCCAATATTTCAATATCTTTCGTTAACGAGCCATAAACTTAATAAATTTATAATACCATGGAGAACCTAAACCAAATTAAATTACCATTTGAAACTCTAATTAATATTAATACACTTAATGAATTAAATAAATTTACACTTAAATCTAATTATTTGATTTATTAACCCCAACCCACCCTTGACTTTCTCGGCCGAAGCCAGAGAAGACCCCCCCATTCACACTACTGTTTTCCTCTCATTCAAATTCTTTATCTTTAAACCCATACCTCATGACTTCAAAACTAAGATATAAACCATACCACCTCAATCACCATCCTCACGAACCCCTTTTCATCATTCTCACTTTCTTACGGCAAACTCCCCAATTTTCTTCAAGTCGAAGTCAAGTTTTAAGGCAAAATCCACCATATTTCGGTATTATAAGGAGCTTCCAAGGATTTTTAACCAAGAGAATTCAAGACCATCATCTCTGTTTCTCTCAAAAATCATCATCTCTGTTTAGAGGTAAAAACTCAATATTATTCATATTATTTTCTTTAAAACCGTAGCTAAACATACAGTTACTCGAACGTAAAAAAAATAACCATAAAAGTGTGTCGAATTCAAGATTAAAACATGAATATATGCGTATATGTATGAATAAAGTTTTGAAACTGATTCTGTCAATCAAAATTTCAGTAATCGAAACTATAGTTTCGATACCTGTTTACTCAATCGAAACTAAGTAATTTCGATACCTGTTGTTCAATCGAAACTAAGTAGTTTCGATACCTATTACTCAATCGAAACTAGGTAGTTTCGATACCTTTCTTACCCAATCGAAACTAGGTAGTTTCGATACCCAGTTTGCTCAATCGAAACTAGGTAGTTTCGACATCTGTTCTGTTCAATCGAAACTAGGTAGTTTCGATACCTGTTTCAAGCCCATTGGGCAGTAACTTAGAACTATTTTATAACGAAAAAAGTGTTGAAAAACTAAAAAGATATTTAAACAAAAGCAATCAGATTTGCTAGTCGGTGAACAATTTGCATATGAGACATTCGGTCATAACACGAATTACCCTTTTTGTAATTAGGGTACGAATAGTCAAGTTTGACTAGAACAATTATCATTGCAAGCATACACAAACTCAAGGTGAGTTTCACGGCCCCTTTTTACTGTTTTCAATATTTGGGGGAAGAACATACTTACAACTATTTTTATGTGATAACAAGAGAATAAGACTCAACTTTTATGTTTACATGAGTTAAACGATTTTAGGCCGCTAAAGTCCTCTGGAACAATTTAGTAACCATTAACTGTAGCCTAGGGTCCTATGAATAGTACTATGGAGAGTGACGTCTCCCGGTCATTGTTAGTCGCGCTAACCACAATCTGGAGGATTTATGGCCGCATAGAACCGGATAACGAAATTAGGGGCGAAGAACAATTGTCATGGTTTGGTTACGGCTCATGTAGGAACATTTTATTTGTATTCCTAGCAAGTTTACAAATGGGTCAACAATTGTAACATCCCAAAAATAATTAAACGAATAAATATAGCGAGACCGGCGAGTTAGTCGGAATATTTAAACAAAAGGGAGCGGGCTTGGGCTCGGCTCCAATGGGCCGAGGGAAGCCCAGTTATATAAGAGGCAGGGCAGCCCTATTCTCTGCTCATTTCCCATTCACGCGACTTTTAGAGAGAGAAAGGAGAGCTCGGGTCTAGAGAGAGAAGGTTGACGGATCGTCCCGGAATTGAGGGAACACGTTACTGCCAAGCTCGTGAGAAGAACCTCCGGATCAGAATCTCGATACAGGTAATAATCTTGCATAAATCTGAGTTTTTGTTCGTTTTTGGGATTTTCGGGTTTTGGTTAAAAAGGCAACGATTTTGCGGATGGAACTGGAAAATGAGCTTAGGTATAACATCTAGAATTAAAACCGAACGTTTTGATCTAAGAAAAGTTGAGATACTGACTCGATCAGACTCGCATGCAAAAGCTTCAGATTTTGGGAAGACAATCTGTGCAGACCCCATCGAAACTACTAGTTTCGATATGTGCAGGTCTATCGAAACTACAAGTTTCGATATGTGCAGGTCCATCGAAATTACAAGTTTCGATATGTGCAGGTCTATCGAAACTACAAGTTTTGATATGTGCAGGTCTATCGAAACTATAAGTTTTGATATGTGCAGGTCTATCGAAACTACAAGTTTCGATATGTGCAGGTCCATCGAAACTACAAGTTTCGATATGTGTAGACTCCATCGAAACTACCTAGTTTCGATATGTGCAGATCCATCGAAACTATCAAGTTTCGGTATAAGCAGATCTATCGAAACTACTAGGTTTAAGCATAGGGATGTCTAGTGTCATCTAGGATCACTACCTTACATGTATGGCTTTATTATAGCAGATCGTGAGTGACATTAGTGACGCCCAGTAGCCAGCTAAGAGTATTTCAGAAACTGCTTATCAGGTGAGTTCTAGAAGCCCTCTTTTAAATGTTTTATATATTGTTTTCGGGCTGGTGTTCATACATATGAAATGATGTTTTATGAAACTATGTTTATGAAATGAAATGATTTGGAATGAACGGTTTATGGAAAGGAAGTTTTATGAACGGAATGTTTACGAACGAATGTTTATAAAGAAATGGTTTAAAGTAAAGGTAAAGGGTTTCGAAAGTGAATGAAAGGTTTTATGAAAATAAAAGAAAAAGGGCAAAGGTTTTAAAGAAGTCATTACAAATCTAATCTGTCGAATGAAGGGAATTGACGAACGAAGTCTGGGAATGAGATTCCCAGCCTTGTGGTAGATTATGGACAGCGAGCCATAGTTACCATAAGAACAGCGGGGGCAGTGTCTTAGTGGCCTGCCAATGGTTTGATGTTGTACAACTGGTATGGAGTAACGACGGTTACTCAGGGGTTAACGTGACCCTATGCGAGGTTAAATTATGATCCGACGATGTTATGGCTGAGAGTCATAACCATCGATGGAAGTTGTCGGTCTATGGACAAGAGAGCCATAGGGGCAACTGGATGGGTATTGTCGATCCTCGTGCAGTTAGCCTTGGGGGCAATACCAGGAAGGGAATTGACGGAATGTTGTGGCAACGACGGTGATACGTAACGGTTGACCACGACATGCAGGGTTCCTTCGGGGACACAGAGACGCGTAACGATACAGATTTTAGATGGTAATGTATGACTTAAATGAATGTTAAATCTTTTAAACAAATGATCCGTTCAATGTGTTTAAATGTGTGAAGGTTTATGAATGAAAGGCCCTGTTTTCTTATATGTGATGTTAAACCCTAATGAATGTTTTGAATGATGAACCATTTCTTAAATCGAACGAAAACTAGAACTCACCAGCGTAGCTGACTTTTTAGTGTGCACATTCAGGTTAAGGCAGGTTATGAGGATGGACCGTGATGCTTGGCTAGCGAGAGAAGTAACCCGACTGACTATGAAGACTGTGTCATAACCCGACCAGGGGGCTAGGCGTAACGATCGAATACCAAAACAAAGCACAGCGGAAATAACAGACATATAATTTATAAATGTCATTGGTCCAACTAAGTCAAATTATACATTTACAAAGGTTCATATCAACTAAACACTAACTAAAAATATAATGAAACGATGGATTCTATCTTCTCATCAAAGCTTTCTCGGGTTGACTCTATGGCTCGACATAAGTCTTCTAAGGAATCGTCTATCTTCAAGCAAGCTCGTGTCTAGGTTGTTAATTTCCAAACTCGAGAATGGTACCTGGATACATGCTTAAAAATATTGTGTCAACTAAAAAGTTGGTGAGTTCACGAGTTTGAATAATAGATAATTTATATTGAGTATCCAAATATGTATGGTGTAAAATTAAACAAGTTCACAATCAACCCTGTACCCACAACCTGTGGACATCTAGAAATAATAATATTCCCCTAACCCATACCCCTTATTGTTATGGGTCTAATTACTCATGCCTGCCAACATAAGTTCAAAACTGTTAAACGAATATATGTCACAAGATATTTATCATCATCATATGATTATCATCCCATGGGAGGTTGTCCCGGTTACGTCGGGCCCATGGTGTGCGGGGGGTTTCACCAGATAGTACTACCCATATATTCGCTGGCTCCAAAGGAGTTAATGATTGTGTGCTAAAGTTCGGGGATTCGTTATGGCAGCTAAAAATGGCCTTATTTAATTAATACACCAAGTATGTAACCAAAATAGAAGCATGTAATCACCCAAAAGTTTTAAGTAAAAGAGGGGGAAAAGCACATGAACTCACCTAGTAATCTTGTATATGTCAAATAATATGCTAAAGTTGCAAGCTTGCTATGGTGTGCAGTTGTCAAAACAAATCCTAATTATAATGGTGACATTAGTATATTGTACTAGAGTAATGTCATGAACCGTGTGGTTGAGCTCGACCGATTCGTTAAAGTGTTGTGTCGTTTTAGTAAAAGTCTCGGGTTGTAAACCTTCATTTATTATTCTAATAGTTGTACTATAAAAGTGTTTGTTTGACTTAGCATTCATATATAATGGTAACACTTGTGTATATGTTCTACTAGGAGTAGTTAAATGATGTTTCGACCTAAATCAAAGTAATACTAAAGATTATAATAATGGTTTGATTCAAATAAAGTATTACTAAATACTATTTACATGACGTATATGTGTATAAAAATAAATATATTTGAGTAGTTATATTTGTTTTAAAAATAATAATCAAAGTATATTGTATATAAGTATGAAAGATTTCACCAATATATATGTATGTTATATATCGTAGGTATTAAACCTAGTTATAGAGATTGGTTTGCAAGTATTTGGTAAAATGCCTAAACACATATTTACATGACGCCACATAAAAATATATTTGTATCGAAAGTAAATATTTGAAGTTTATAAAATGTTTGTATGTATAAATATACATAAGATACGTATAAAGTATTATATCAAATATCTTTTTCATTCACTAATAATATGGTTAAGTAAGCATGTATGTATATGTAAGTGAAATAAGGTTATACATGTTTAAATACGTTTTGGGTAGTAGCAACTATAAGCATAAGTATAGCAATTTTACTATGTAATAAAAAGTAAATGTTGTATAATAATAATAGTAGTAAGCAATAAAAGTAGTGATATCCCTTAAGATATATAGTTCGTGTAAACAAATAGTAGTACTAATATTAATAAAAATATTTAATATTAGGGTAAACCATAATTTAGGTTTTAGTAGTTGAAAATAATAATAATAATAGTAATAACAATGCTAATAACCTTAATAAATGTAAAGATATATATTTACATAAAGTTAATAATTATAATATTATGTTAAAAATAATGTTAACGATAATAATAATAATTATTATAGTAATAATTAATAAAAATAACGGTAATAAGTATACATCTTTAATAATTATAAAATTAATAATAGTAATATCAATAATATCAGTAATCATAAGTATAACATTTTATGTAAAGAAAATATCAATTTTTAAGGTTTCAATATAAACACATTTTTTTATAATAATCATACTAATGATGAACATAACATTTTTACTAACAACTTTTGTAGGAGTATTACTTAATTTCAAATAAGTATTTATAATACTAATATCTACATAAAAATAGTAACAATAACAATAATTAGCCTTATTGTTAATAACTATAATAACTAATGAAAGTAACGTTAATAATAAAAATAATAATAATAAATAATGATAATAATAGCAATACAATACCAATGTATTAATAAATATATATATAATAATAGCAATACATATATTTATATATTATAGTTATCTCATATAAAACAAGTGTTCGTGCATTACTATCTTTATATATATTATATATGTCGTTATAAGTTTCGTGTATTTTATAATACCCTTTTTAATTTATATCCATTATTCCGCTTATATAATTGTATTTATCACGGTTTTTATAATTTTAGTGTAACCAAATTATATATTTTATAAGTGTGTGTATAATTATATTTCTAAGTAAAGCGTTTAATTTCTATAACTAAATGTATATACTTATGTTTATATATTCGGTTTTTATAAATAATTATATAAGTGTATAGACATGTATATTTATATACCTAAGTAATATTTTGGATTTATAATTAAATGTATATATATGTGCATATATATAGATTTTATATTTTCTCTTTGTTCGGACGGAGACCCAGTTATTACAAATACACGAACGAGGTTCGATTTTACATCTAAATACCGAGTGGTCGGAATCGAGTCGGTTTAGCTCAACTAACTATTACACACGTTCCATTTTACATATTACAAAATTAATACAAAGCATAGCAAGCGTTTATACCTCACTACATATACGAGGAGCCGCTCATAAATGACTCGTTTAGGAGGCTAGTGACACCGTTTGACTCAGTTATCAAGTCCCGAGCATTTCTTGGTTTACCACTGCTGCTGTTAACCGCGGTTTACTGTGGTTGACTTCCATTGACCGAAACCCGGGACTTCAGAGAATGACCCGAAAAGTCCCGTCTATCCGGGTGACTTAGCTCCACCTTCATAACCTGTTCAAAATCCAAGCAATCACCCGGGAATGAAACCCAGTCAATCTCAACGACTCGTTTAACCGGAAACCTTGCCGGAATCTCAAATACAAAACCAACTTCAACAATGGGTTGATCTACTCGAAACAACGACATGCAAAAGGAAATAAACTCACCAGTGACTCGCCGGAAAAAGGGACCTTGGTCTGTCCCGCCAGAAAACAGGGTTTGAAACCCTAGCCGCCTTCACCGTCTATCCGCTGTAGCACCACCACAGCCAAGACCTATCATCGGTTCCTCCCACCGAGCTCTCGCCGACGATACTAGGGTGGAACCCTAGCCGCCATCGCCTGGGACCAACCATCGCCATCACTAAGACCCGTCATGGGTTCTCCTCTCCCCTTCTCTCTCTCTGCTGTTCGTCGGAGCCGCTAAATGTCCGCCTGGTGCCGTCGTCGATGGACCGGAGGGTGGTCAGATGTGGCCGGACTCCTCCCCCAAATTGCTCTCTCTCTCTGCTGGCTCTCTCTCTTTCACGATCTCTCTCTCAGTAATGTGTTATGTGTGTTTTGAGTTTTTGAGCAGAAATAATTGAGGAAAAATAAAAGGGTTTTGAGGTCTTTTGAATGAAAAGGAAACGATCGATCTTGGGTTTGTGAAATCTTGTACAGAGATTTTCTTGGTTCCTGTGTGATTTGTTACAGCTTTCTAGATATTTGATCAGATTCGTAGGATTTTAATAGATATGGTTTAAGCAAAATAATAATAATAGTAATTAGATATAATAAGAATAAGCTAAAAACCAGTGTATTTTAGACTGTCTTCTCGCATATCGTGTGTCCACTCGAGTCTCCGTCGTAACAATTAATTCCGAATTTTGTTCTATAATTCTTATAATAATAAGACACGGTAATATATATAACTTAAATATTTTATCCATAAAATTCTCGTTCCGACTGCTGTCCAAACCGGTATGTGTCGACACCGCATGACTCCTACGCGTTCGCCTAAATAAACGTTTCACGCTTCGTTTAAATAATATTATTAATAGTAGTATTCAATAAATATAAATAATGATTTAATTTATTTACTTAACCGCGTAGTTCTAGAATAGTCGGATACTGTGTGTCTAACCGCGTATGCTTAAACTAATGATCCGCGCTCCGATAATTTCTACTATTTATTAATACTAATATTATAAACTATAATAATAACTAGTTATATATTTTATTATGTTATTTCTAAAATAGTCGGTATCGCTCTTGTACCGTGTGCTCACACATGTCTGCTCCGGTTAAAGCGTGCCGTGTTCCACATGTATTTATTATTTCTTAAAGAGTAATAATATTTATAATTTAATAAGATAGGTATAGAATAAATACTTGTTTATATTATTTAGTTATACCGGATCTAGCAAGACCCGTTGAAGTCCACACCGGTGTTTGTCGCAGTAACGCATCCAACGTCGCATATTTCGCGTAAACTCCGTGTTAGTCGCACGAATAAATACTAATATTTATTAATATTATTTATTTATGGTTTGACGTCTAAATATTTTATCGCGTCGGATAACCAGTATTAACTCGTACGAGCGCGTTAATCGTTCTAACAATTCTCCGTGTAAACGGTTTAGTTTGTAATTATTATAAATTATATCGAATCGTGTAACGATCCGTCAAACAATGTTTATTAGTTCGTTTTGGATTCAGTTCGCATATTAGGCCTTTAATTGGGCCATTAATGGGCCGAGTCTGTTGGGCCAGTTTAATGGGCCTAGCCCATTAGTGTGATCATAATGTGTTCATTGGGTTCTAAACGGTAGCCCAAAGTGTTCGACTTTGCTATTCAATAGTTCAAGTATCCAAGTAAGTAGCACGTAAAAAAAAATCAGGCCCTAAATTTGGGGTTGTTACAGACTGGCATCCTGTTATGTTTTAATTGCAGATGGCCTGTGTATATTAACATCTTACAGTACTTATTGAATTTTATTTGTTAACTAGCGTGATGACATTGGATTTCTTGTCTTATAGAACGAAATGGCGAGGAGAGGGAACGGAAGGCGTGGTGGGCGCACCGGTGGTCGTACCGGCGGTCGAAATGGTGGGCGGGGCAGGATTCCTACGCGCCAAGAGCACAGCGAAGAAGGAAGTGTTCACACTGAACCGACGGTTAGTGTGCATGGAACTGAACAGACACAAGTTGTAGAACAACCTTTCACTTTTGAACCAGAAATGTGAGCAGCCATAGCTCGAGAGTTCTCCGAGTTGATGAAGAATTCTCTGCCAAGTCTGTTGGCTGAAGCATTAAAGAAAGTTAGTGGGGAAGGCGGATCTAGTGCGGCAACTGGTGCCCAGAACAACGAGACCGACAACGCACCGCCTGCTCGCGGATGCGACTATAAGTCCTTTAAGGCATGTGACCCGCCAGTCCTGACAGGAAAGAAAGACGCGGTAGCTACGTTTGACTGGATAATCCGTATGGAGGCTGCCATCCGTCTCAGTGAATGCCGAGCGGATCAAGTTGTGAAATTTGCTGCTAACTCCTTGAGGGGGGAGGCATCCCATTGGTGGGAAGGTGTACGTCAGGCAAAAGGGAGCGAGATTGTGGATGCGATGATGTGGGCTGACTTGAAAACTTTGGTGATCAAAAATTTCTGCCCAAGGAACGAGATTGAGAAGGTAGAGAGGGAATTTCTGGGTTTGAAGGCCGGGAACATGACGCATCGGCAATACACAACCCGATTCAATGAACCGGCACGTCTGGTGCCACACCTCGTCACTACTGAAGAGAGAAAGATTGCCTGCTATATTCAAGGGTTGCCGGACCAGGTCCGCACCTATGTTAAGGCAAACGCCCCTACTACCTATGATTCGGCAGTAGAGCTAAGTGGCGTGGTATTTGATGATCTGGCGCTGAATGTCATTGCCATTGAAGAGCCCAAGAAAAAGTCGAGTTTTCCAGCTAAACGATCGGGTGGGAAGTTGTTTGGGGCTCGGGACAAGCAGGCCAGGGTAGGCGAGACGACAGTCTGTGGGAAATGTGGAGTAAGACAAGCGGGTGAATACCGGTTAGGATCGAATCTGTGCTTTAAATGCGGCAAGACCGGACATTACTCCCGTGAATGCACGTAAGGCTACAAATGCTACAATTGTGGGGAAAATGGTCACATGAGTCGGGAATGCCCGAAACCGAGAACGGGTGAAGCCGGGAAAGGGAAGAAGAGAGGCCCCGAGCAAAGACTCGTGCGTACGCACTGACGCAAGAACAAGCCAGGGCAGACCCCGATGTGGCGTCAGGTACGTTCATCCTTGACAACACTATTGTTTCTGTGCTATTTGATTCGGGTGCCAGTAAGAGTTTTATATCTGCGACTTTTTGTAAACGAGTGGAGTACAATGTGAATAAGCTAGAAAGGGCCTTTAGCGTAGAAACTGCTGAGGGTAGAACCACGAGAGTGACGGATGTAGTTGACAACTCCACGATAAAAATAAAAGGTCATGAGTTCCCTGTCAGATTGTTTGTTATGGTTTTGGGAGGGTTTGACGTTGTGTTGGGAATGTATTGGTTAACTGCCAATGAAGCACAAATCATATGTAAACGAAAGATAATCCAACTCAAAGCTCCGGATGGTAGCAAAGTCGAGGTCTTTGGAGATCGTGACGCCCTGATGCCAAACGTCATCTCGATGATTAAGGCAACAAATTACTTGAGGCGCGGATGCGAGGCTTATCTGGTGTATGTAATTGACAAGTGTAAGGAAGTGAAGGAACTAGACGATGTACCCGTGGTACGCGAGTACCCGGAGGTGTTTCCAGAGGATTTGCCTGGGATACCACCCGACAGAGAGATTGAATTTCGAATCGACTTAGTACCAGATGCCCAACCCGTGGCTAAGGCTCCATATCGACTAGCACCAGTGGAAATGAAGGAACTTATGGTCCAACTAGACGAGTTACTTGAGAAAGGATTTATCCAACCGAGCATCTCGCCATGGGGTGCTCCGGTGTTGTTTGTGAAGAAGAAAGACGGTTCGATGAGAATGTGTATTGATTATCACGAGTTGAACAAACGTACCGTGAAGAACAAGTACCCGTTACCAAGGATCGACGATCTGTTCGATCAATTGCAAGGCGCAAGTTGGTTCTCAAAGATCGACCTTCGATCCGGGTACCATCAATTGAAGGTGAGGGAAGAAGACATACCGAAAACGGCATTTCGCACACGTTATGGACATTTTGAGTTTCGTGTAATGTCTTTTGGATTGACGAACGCCCCCGCAGCGTTCATGGATTTGATGAATAGAGTTTGTCGACCAATGCTGGATCGATCGGTGATCGTGTTCATCGATGATATCCTCATCTACTCCAAGAATGAGGGTGATCACGCGTGTCACTTGAAGGAAGTACTGGAAGTTCTGAAGAAGGAAAAGTTGTATGCTAAGTTCTCCAAATGCGCGTTCTGGCTTAGGGAAGTCCAATTCCTAGGTCACGTCATTAACCCGAACGGCATTATGGTTGACCCAGCAAAGATAGTGACGGTAAAGGAATGGAATATTCCTAAGACTCCAACTGAAATCCGTAGTTTCTTGGGATTGGCAGGCTACTATCGGAGATTCATCCAGGATTTCTCGAAAATAGCTTCGCCATTGACGAAGTTGACTCGGAAGGAGGTAAAGTACGAATGGGGTTCGACCCAGGATGAGGCGTTTAAGAAGTTGAAGGAAAAGCTAACTCAAGCTCCAGTCTTGGCCCTTCCCAAGGGCAATGAAGACTTAGTGGTATACTCTGACGCTTCGGGTCAGGGATTGGGATGCGTATTGATGCAACGCGGGAGAGTGATCGCGTACGCGTCAAGGCAGTTGAAAGTTCATGAAACTAATTATCCGACTCATGATTTGGAACTTGCTGCTGTCGTATTTGCATTGAAAATCTGAAGGCACTACCTTTACGGGGTGAAGTTTACTATTTACTCCGACCACAAAAGTTTGAAGTACTTCTTTGAATAAAAGGAACTTAATATGAGACAGAGGCGATGGTTGGAACTGTTGAAAGACTATGACTGTGAGATCATGTACCATCCTGGAAAGGCAAACGTGGTGGCTGACGCTCTAAGCCGAAAGGATGTACCTACTCCTATTAGAGTGAAAGCTTGCCAGTTGGTTGTAACATCGGATGTGATGAGAGAAATTGAAAAGGCTCAAGATGAGGCGCTTAAGGAGGAAAACATGAAGAAGGAAAGGATGGTTGGCCAACAGGACAAGTTGGAATATAACACCCTTGGTGTTAGGACGCGTTTTGGACGGGTATGGATACCTATGAGTGGCGAGCTTAGAACCAAAATCTTGGATGAGGCTCATAAGTCTCGTTACTCTATCCATCCCGGTACCAATAAAATGTACCAAGATCTGAGGAAGGAATACTGGTGGCCCGGAATGAAACATGAAGTGACAAAGTATGTAAGCAAGTGCTTGACTTGCTCACAAGTAAAGGCCGAGCACCAGAAACCGTATGGAAAGATTCAACCGCTTGATATACCAGAATGGAAGTGGGAACACATTACCATGGACTTCATAACCAAGCTACCTCGCACGGCTAAAGGTCATGACACCATCTGGGTAATTGTGGACCGATTAACAAAGAGTGCTCATTTCCTACCTATTCGCGAGACGTTCTCGTCGGAAAGGTTAGCGAAAGTATTTATTAACGAAGTAGTGGCACGGCATGGGATGCCTTTGACGATAGTATCCGACCGGGACACGCGATTCACATCGAGGTTCTGGAAAAGATTTCACGAGGCGATGGGCACGAGACTTAATATCAGTACGGCATACCACCCGCAAACGGATGGTCAATCCGAAAGGACCATTCAGACATTGGAGGATATGCTTCGTGCTTGTATTATCGACTTCGGTGGCAGTTGGGACAGTCATCTGCCGTTAGCCGAATTTTCCTACAACAATAGTTATCACACGACGATAGGCATGCCGCCTTACGAAATGTTGTATGGGAGAAAATGCAGAACCCCGGTTTGTTGGGGCGAGATTGGACAAAAGGAATTAGGGAGTCTAGAAGTAATAAGGGAAACGTCGGAAAGGTTTGATCAAGTCAAAGCACGAATGAAGGTCGCACAAGATCGTCAAAAATCCTACGCGGATAAACGACGAAGGCCTATTGAGTTCAGCGTTGGGGATCGAGTAATGTTGAAGGTATCGCCCTGGAAGGGGATCATACGATTCAGGAAGAGAGGAAAGTTAAGTCCGAGGTTTGTCGGACCGTTCAGGATAATGGCACGGGTTGGTGAAGTCGCTTATCGGTTAGAGTTGCCTGATGAGTTAAGTGGAATTCATCCTACCTTCCATGTATCACACTTGCGAAAGTGTTTGGCGGATGAATCGGCTCACGTACCACTTACTGACATCGAGGTAGACAATAGCCTTAACTACATTGAAGAACCCGTGGCCATCCTAGATCGAAAGGAGAGACGTTTACGTAATAAAGTAATCCAATTGGTTAAAGTCCAATGGAAACATCGAAAAGGATCGGAAGCCACTTGGGAAACGGAGACAGAAATGAGGGAGTCGTACCCTCAACTATTTGACTTATTATAGGTTTCGGGGACGAAACCTATTGTAAAGGGGGTAGACTTGTAACATCCCAAAAATAATTAAAGGAATAAATATAGCGAGACCGGCGAGTTAGTCAGAATATTTAAACAAAAGGGAGCGGGCTTGGGCTCGGCTCCAATGGGCCGGGGGAAGCCCAGTTATATAAGAGGCAGGGCAGCCCTCTTCTCTGCTCATTTCCCATTCACGCGACTTTTAGAGAGAGAAAGGAGAGCTCGGGTCTAGAGAGAGAAGGTTGACGGATCGTCCCGGAATTGAGGGAACACGTTACTGCCAAGCTCGTGAGAAGAACCTCCGGATCAGAATCTCGATACAGGTAATAATCTTGCCTAAATCTGAGTTTTTGTTCGTTTTTGGGATTTTCTGGTTTTGGTTAAAAAGGCAACGATTTTGCGGATGGAACTTGAAAATGAGCTTAGGTATAACATCTAGAATGAAAACCGAACGTTTTGATCTAAGAAAAGTTGAGATACTGACTCGATCAGACTCGCATGCAAAAGCTTCGGATTTTGGGAAGACAATCTGTGCAGACCCCATCGAAACTACTAGTTTCGATATGTGCAGGTCTATCGAAACTACAAGTTTCGATATGTGCAGGTCCATCGAAATTACAAGTTTCGATATGTGCAGGTCTATCGAAACTACAAGTTTTGATATGTGCAGGTCTATCGAAACTACAAGTTTCGATATGTGCAGGTCCATCGAAACTACAAGTTTCGATATGTGTAGACTCCATCGAAACTACCTAGTTTCGATATGTGCAGATCCATCGAAACTATCAAGTTTCGGTATAAGCAGATCTATCGAAACTACTAGGTTTAAGCATAGGGATGTCTAGTGTCATCTAGGATCACTACCTTACATGTATGGCTTTATTATAGTAGATCGTGAGTGACATTAGTGACGCCCAGTAGCCAGCTAAGAGTATTTCAGAAACTGCTTAGCAGGTGAGTTCTAGAAGCCCTCTTTTAAATGTTTTATATATTGTTTTCGGGCTGGTGTGCATACATATGAAATGATGTTTTATGAAATGATGTTTTATGAAACTATGTTTATGAAATGAAATGATTTGGAATGAACGGTTTATGGAAAGGAAGTTTTATGAACGGAATGTTTACGAACGAATGTTTATAAAGAAATGGTTTAAAGTAAAGGTAAAGGGTTTCGAAAGTGAATGAAAGGTTTTATGAAAATAAAAAAAAAGGGCAAAGGTTTTAAAGAAGTCATTACAAATCTAATCTGTCGAATGAAGGGAATTGACGAACGAAGTCTGGGAATGAGATTCCCAGCCTTGTGGTAGATTATGGACAGCGAGCCATAGTTACCATAAGAACAACGGGGGCAGTGTCTTAGTGGCCTGCCAATGGTTTGATGTTGTACAACTGGTATGGAGTAACGACGGTTACTCAGGGGTTAACGTGACCCTATGCGAGGTTAAATTATGATCCGACGATGTTATGGCTGAGAGTCATAACCGTCGATGGAAGTTGTCGGTCTATGGACAAGAGAGCCATAGGGGCAACTGGATGGGTATTGTCGGTCCTCGTGCAGTTAGCCTTGGGGGCAATACCAGGAAGGGAATTGACGGAATGTTGTGGCAACGACGGTGATACGTAACGGTTGACCACGACATGCAGGGTTCCTTCGGGGACACAGAGACGCGTAACGATACAGATTTTAGATGGTAATGTATGACTTAAATGAATGTTAAATCTTTTAAACAAATGATCCGTTCAATGTGTTTAAATGTGTGAAGGTTTATGAATGAAAGGCCCTGTTTTCTTATACGTGATGTTAAACCCTAATGAATGTTTTGAATGATGAACCATTTCTTAAATCGAACGAAAACTAGAACTCACCAGCGTAGCTGACTTTTTAGTGTGCACATTCAGGTTAAGGCAGGTTATGAGGATGGACCGTGATGCTTGGCTAGCGAAAGAAGTTACCCGGCTGACTATGAAGACTGGCATCCTGTTATGTTTTAGTTATGATGTATTTACGTTTTAAACAACGTTTACGCTTCCGCGAGTATGAACAATGTAATAGTTATGATTTAATGAAGTATTTTCCGCTGCGTTATTTGATATTCATGTTTAAGAAGTGTTTGTGAATGAGTAAATCCAACAAGTGAGGCCTCCCGGGTTTGGGGCCTTACAACAATTCTTATTCTGATTATCACATGCACCTGAAACTATTTACGAACAATTGAATTTTACAAAGAACTATTTGATTAAACCTGTGAACTCACCAACCTAGTGTTGACATTTTCAAGTATGTTTTTCAGGAAATTGAACGTGATCGTAAGGTTAGCAATGTAGATTACATGCATGCACGATGGATACAACTTTTGGGGGATTTCTCTTGTATAACTCATTGAAATAGAGTCATATTTGCGAAATCTTCACTTTTGTAAACCCAATTTACATTTTTGAAATGTAAAACTTTAAACTTGTTTATGTATCCATTTATCATGTATGTGTTTGTGGTAATCATATGCTTTGGAAACCATGTAATGTTACGCCTCGCGTTTCCGCCTTGGCGGGGTGTGACAGCGACACTAGTCGGGCTGGTTGGAGAAGAAACCTAAATTCTAGGCGACAGTAAGGGTGGCGACACTAAAATGTGGTGACACTAATTGAACGACGGTAAGTCCTTAAAGAAGGTTAGGGCGATACTGATATAAAGGCACTGCCCGACACCGTGTGTTGGCAACTCTAAGTTTAAATGACACTAAGCCAGACGACACTAGCCTGTGTCGACACTAACAAAGTTTAATAGATTTCACGTTATGATTTCATAGAGATCATGTAGCACTCGTCTAGCCCGAAGCTTATTAGTTTTCGTAGTAAACCGTATACCAGGTGAGTTCTAAGTCCCCCTTTGTCTATAACGTTTGGGCTAGGGTGCATACTCGTATGATGAATGTTATGATGTGGCTAAACATGCTAAGTATAGTGAAAGATATAGGCTAAATGTAATTATGAGCCTATACGAATAATGACGTATTATGTGGCTAAATGTGTTAATGTGCCAACATAGATGATAATGTATAAAAGGCTATACATGTAAACGTAACACCATAGATGATAAATTACAAAGAGCTATACGTGTAAACATGCCACCATAGATGATAAAATACAAAGGGTTATACTTGTAACATGCCACCATAGATAATAAAGTACAAAGGGCTATACATACAAACGTGCCAACATAGAAAATCATGAAACGGTTACCCATGAGGTAAACAGATGTAAAGAACAAAGGAGTTAAACATAGTAATATGATTAATTCAATAATGATGAAACAGTTGTCCATACGACAAACATGTGATAATGAAACAAAGAGGCACGCGTACAAATGTGACAAAGTGATTAATTGTAGCTACTTCGGTTGATTGGAGGTTTAGGTATTCAACGAGTCGTTCGTGTCCTAGCTGGATCTTGTGGTTCGTGCCGGTATTTCTTTGTTTCTCTTGTGTTAGCTTATAGAGGACTTCTAGCGGGAGCCATGAGGCTTGATCTTGAGAATTAAAGTTATATTTATTTAAAATAATATTACAAGTAAGACAACTATTTTAAGAATATAAATTGTAGGTCCGAGCGTTCATAAAGTAGCTCTAAAGGGAGTTGTGCTTTCCAACTTTCCAAAGGAAGTTACACGACTTTATGTACGTCAGTTTACAGGATAATCTTAGTCCGAATAATAATTCACGGGACAGCCGACGGACTTGAGACCCCGTTAGGATCTCGGGAATTATTAGGCACAGTTGGCCGACCGTATCCACTATTCCGTTACGAAATGCTAACTCTCTTATAAAAAGGATTAGCACTAGTAACTTTGACCAGCCATGCTAAAATACAACATTAATTAACAAGTGATAACAACCCGAGTCACACCGTGAATAAGATGACATTCCTAATTACTTTCATTTTCATTTTTCCTTTCTTTTAAACAAAACCCCATTTCCAACTTATTATTCTAGTCAGACAATATCGAGGGTTGAGTAAGGAATCTGTGTCCATGGTTCGATACTTGGTTGTTATCCATACTATACTACGATGCGATAGATACACTTGCCTGTTGTATGTGTGTTTAGTTGAAGTAATTATTATTTTAATTTATAAATTTAAAACCTTATTTCGTGTAACCCTAAGACCAAACATTAAAAATTATATTATCATATCACTAAACACAACGCATCAAGTTGTTGGTGTTGATATCAGAGATATAATTATATGTTTTTATATACACTAAACATACAAACCCTGTCATCAACCTTTCCTTTATTTGAGCAATATTGTCGGTAGTTTCATGAATGATGTCATGACGTGATAACTGACTTTCTCCGGCTTCGGCCTAGCAGGCCGGCGATCTACACTTTCTTCCGTATAAGGCTTTAAACAGTGATGTCTTGATACTAGCATGGTAACTAATTTTGTATGAGAATTTCACCTAGGGCAGGTGGGTATCCTAGTTTCCACTAAAATCAGTTACACATGCTCTCAACATGTCTTCTAATATTTGGATCGTTCTTTCACTTTGTCCATCGATTTGAGGATTATAAGTTGTGCTTAAATCTAAACGAGTTCCTAAAGCTTTCTGCAACGATCCAAAAACCTGGAAGAAAAACGACTATCGGAATAGGAGATAATAGATTACGGCGTTCCATGTCGAGTGTCTATTTCATAGATGTACAGCTTGGCTAGCTTTTCCATCTTATAGTCTTCTCTGATAGGTGGAAAATGTGCTGATTTGGTTAATCTATTTACTATAATCCAAATAGCATCATGTCCTCTAGATGTTTTACGTAACTTAGTAACAAAGTCCATTGCATTTAATTCTCATTTCCATGATGGAATCTCTGGTTTCAAATAACCAGACGACTTCTGATTTTCGTTCTTAACAGTTAAACATGTTAAACACTTCTGAACAAATCAGATACAGATTTCTTCATATTCGGCCCGCAATAGTTAATCTTCATATCTTTTGTACATCTTATTACTTCCTGGGTGGATAAAATATTTAGACTTATGTGCTTCTTGTAGCACCAATTTCCTTAAGTTTCTATGCATAGGTATCCAAATCTTACTATTAAGTCTTAAGATTCCATCGTTCCCTAGTACCAAACGTTCCTTGTAACCAATTAATCCTTCCTCAACAGCTCTAAAATTGTTCTAAGATGATCTTCATGCTCTTCTTTGGTCTTTGAATAAATCAGAATCTCATCAATAAAGACTATGACAAACTTATCCAAATACGGTTTATACACACGATTCATTGAATCCATGAATATTGTTGGTGCGTTGGTTTACCCAAACGACATAACCTAAAACCTGTAATGACCATATCTAGTTCTAAATGTTGTTTTAGGAATATCTTCATCTCTGACTTTCACTGATGGTATCCATATCTTAATTAAATCTATCTTAGAGAAATAAGTAGCTCCTTGGAGTTGATCAAATAAGTCAACTATTCGAGGTAAAGGGTATAGGTTCTTCATCGTTACTTTGTTTAACTCATGGTAGTTGATACACATCCGCATTGATCCATATTTCTTCTTGACGAAGAAAACTGGTGCTCCCCAAGTTGACGAACTCGGTCGGATAAAACCTTTCACTAATAATTCTTGCAACTGCGTCATGAGTTTCTTCATCTCTGTTTGGGCTAAACTATATGTTGCATTCACGATCGAAGACATTCCTGGCACTAGATCGATTCTGAATTTTACTAGCCTTTCTATCGAGAGGTAAATTAGATAAATCTTCAGGAAATACGTCTGCGAATTCTACAACTACTGGCACATCCTTGGCGTTCTTTTCTTCTTCTTCTTCTTCTTCTACTAGTGTTACATAAGCCATAAAAACTTTACAGCCTTTTCGTACACACTTTTGCGCCTTGATCATCGTAACTAAATCAACTGGACGTTTAATTCTATCGCCGCATATCATGATGAGGTTACCGCTAGGAGATTCTAGCTCTAAAACCTTATCATGATAAACGATTCAAGCTTGGTTCTGAGATAACCAATCCATATCTAGAACTACATAAAATCCACCTAGTTTCATAAATAATAGCTCTATAGGAAAATCACAGTCATTAATCCTAATAGTATTGCCTTTAATTACGGATTGAATCTTAGTTTCCTGACCATTTACATTCTCTATAATGTATTGTCTGTCTACCTGTTGTTTTTCCTTTTTCAGTTGAGTACTAAAGGCAATAGATATAAAACTTCTATTTGCACCCCAGTCAAACAAAGCGCTAGCACATACATTATTGATCGGAAACTTAACAGTGACAACATTGGCTCCTTAAGAGCATCTTCAACAATCAAGACAAATGCACGTCCTTGTGCTCTTCCTGTTGCTTCAGTTTTCCTTCCAACTTGCTGAGAATCTTCAACATTCGGTTCCTTGCAAGCATTTTTCAAAATAGGGGATTGATGAGTGCATTTTAGATACACGTTATTAGACGTTAATTACTAAGTTAATGCATTGATATTAGTATAATATATTACTTTTATGCGTTTTTGTATTTAATAGGTTAAAGAAGTAAATGAGTTATAACTATAATTTTCATAGAATATAATTGCACGTCTTAATTAATATAAGTTCATATGATTATGAAAAAAAAAACAAATAAAGAAAAGGAAAAGGATTTATAATTCTAGTGAGTTTGGCATGACATGAAATCAAATGCTTTTGAGGTTATAAATTAATTTGTGAGTTATCAAATTATTTGTTCCGTTACTTTATTGTGGGTTGGTTTTCTACAGTCACAAGAAGACCCAAAGAAAAATGTAAGCATGGAGTTAAAGTGAAGTTCTCAAATTAATCTTCATGGATTGAAATGGTTTCAAGGATTTTAGGAGGTCACGTGATAAATTAAATTAGTTGGATAGAAATTAAATCAAATTGTTGGCTTGTACTTTGATCCAAATTCTAATTTAGTAGTGGGCCAAACTAATGGGCTGTAACCCACAAAATGAATAAAAGAAGAAGCATGTCACAAGAACAAAAGGTTTTTTTTTTTGGTTTTGAACGGAATTGTTGGGACGCAAGGGGGCATTTTTTTTTCTTTTTGAGCGGCAAATCACGAATCTCAGGAAGAGGCATATGGGGTTTTTCTTTTGAACGCCAAATTAATGAAAAGCAATTGGATTTTGGAGAGGCACGTCGACCGAGTAGGAAGAAGACACGTTTTATTCCTTTATCATGATTGGTTAAGTTTTTATAATCATTCCCGGGTATAGAGTTTTGCAAGTTTTAGGGTCTTACCATGTTAACGAATTGAGATACTATTTCTTGTAATCATTTGGTTTGAAATACTTGAATCATTGCATTTTATATTGTTATGAACTTACGAGTGTTAAGATTTTCTTGCATCATTTACCTCGTGAGATGATAATTGCTATAACCTTTGGTTCGTGTTAAGGTTTGTTGATTCTTCTAGGGCTATATTGCATACAATTGTTCATAATTCATTTGTGAAGGTTTTCTTACATCATTTGCTTATGATAGATGATTGTTGATGTTCTTGATTAGAACTTTGATCTAATAAACCTAAATAACCTTTGTGATTACTTGAACTCATATCTTTGGCGTGGTGATTCTTAATTACTAATCAACTCGAACCCGGGAGTGATTCATTTATAATCATTGTTTACAATCTAAACCGTTTGCCTGCTACTTGTTACTTGATTGATATAAATCGTTTATCAGTAATTATTAGTGTTCACTTGAATTATTAATTTAAATCTCAACCATTGCTCTTCATAAATCACTTTGTTAATTGAAGTTAAGTACCGACCACAAACTTTTCGTGGTTCGACACCCTTCTTATCCTAACTAGTTTAAGGTGATTAGGACACACAAATTCTCTTATCTTTGACCGGTCCCTTCGACAACCGATCATGGAGCCTACGAAACTTAGCATTATGCTTGTTCGTATGGCCATTCGTGGCTAAACCCTTTGTATTGCTTGGGTGAAGATGAAGTTTGGTATATGTTAATGTTTAACTTATTAGTCTAATGGTATGTTTATGTTCTTTAATTATTCACTCTTAAAACCATCTTCATGATTAACTTTTTATTATTGTCTAAATTAGTCTTTACATTTGTGAATGTGCTTGATTTTAAAATATAAAACCGTAAAACCTTTTAAATCAAACTTCTCTTAAAACTTATACGTCTTTATACAAGCGGATTTTGATAAGCCAAAGCTTGTATAATATTGATAAGATCGTACGTCTTTATACGAGCTTGTTATGAAACCAAGAGTTGGTGAACTCACGTTGGGAACGGTACGTCTTTATACATGTTCCCATTGTTGCATCGCATCCCTGTGAACAAAGTCTAATCACTCTTTTAATAAAAGTTAAGGTGTTTAAGTTTGATGTCTTAAACCAACTCAGAGATAAATCTTAAGCATACGAATGTACGGATCTATTAACGAGTTGAGGGTAATGATGTCCCTGACTGGGAGTCTTACTATTTTATTTTAAAGAGCATAATTCGTGAACCAAATGTTGTGAGAATAAGGCTCTAGCGGTGTACCGTTCACACATTTGTATTAGTCATACCATCGGATTAGTTAACATAACATTATCATATACCAAGCGGATTCGAAGCCTAAAGTAATACTCGTTGTGATCTGATTATTCTCGAGCTATTTACTTTCATGATATTTACTATTCTGTTATCTACATTTTTGTTACACACTTCACACACATTTTACATTTTATGTTATTTACTTTACCGTTATTTACTTTTCTGTCATTTACTTTTCTGTTTCACAAGCACACAAACGATAACAAACATTGAGTATTGGAACTCGACCGTGTCCATTGGTTCGATACTTTATTCTTACCTAAACTAATTTAGGTTTTGAGCTTTGTCTGCTTATGAACTTACCAATATTAAGTTGACCCGTTATTGTTTAGAGCACACATCTTAGGTGCACGGTAAGTTTAGTATTTTGGTTTGTAGCTTGTAGCTTTTGGATTCTATAGCTCAGAAGTTTACGTGAAGATAGTGGAATACAACTATGTGATGGATTGTTGTCGGTTATTTTGGTTTTGTAGAAAATGTTTCGGTTATGACTTTTGTACTAAGCACATATCGTAATAAAACTGGTTAGATGTTTAAGTTCTGATTATATTCTATTGCGTGTTTTTGATCTAATTGCTCACATTTAACCCCGCGCATGGGCGAGTGTGACAGTTTCCTACGCACATTTGTCAGAAATGCATAGAAAACTCAATTTTACGACACATTTACGACAAAAAAAACTTTTGACAGAAAACCACCTCGTCAAAAACAATTGGCAACAAATAATATTAACATTTCATGTGGATTCTTAATACACAATTTTTAAAGAACGAAACACTATCATCAAATATATTAATTGAATGAGGATAGATGGGTTTTCATAAAATCATATAAAATTTTCAATAATGCACCTTTTTGAAGCAAAAGCTAATTCACTTAAAGTAATTTATACCTTTAGTTAAACAAACAAATGATTCAAAAAATGTAGACATAAATACTTAACAATCGCATTCACGAACTCTCATTTCCTTTCACTACAAATAAAAAAGTGCATACATTTTTAAATACACTTAAAACAAACACATGTGAAATTGATGATGAGAAAGAAATACAATAAACTCAAACGAAATGAGGGTAGAAATTGGTATTTAATTAGCAAGAAAGTATTAAAAACATAGAAAGCGAAAAACAAAACTTCCATAAAAGGATATACATAAAGGGGTCATTTTCTAATTCGATAGAGACCTACAACGGCGAAAATTTGAATATCACGGAACTTGGGAGATAGACGTACGGCACATGTCGTGGTTAATTGGTCGATCTAGTTACTTGCATCAACGGAAAAGTATGTATTATGGCATAATTTCTATGAGTATCTATTCGTGTTCAACGAATCAACTCGTATATCGACGACTAGCATGATAAAATATGTGTATCTATCTATTCATGTTGAAAGATTCAACTCATGCATGTATCGAACAACGTTAAAACCACAAACATAATATAATTTACACCTCTAAATATTTTGTAACTAACAAGATAATATGTAATTCCAAATAACCAAGGGAACTAGATAATTACTACTACCGTAATTTGTAAGGTCGGTGATGAATATGATTTTTTTTTCTTTCCGTATACGCCGCTCAACTTTGTAAAAACGTTGTAACAAATTTAGACCTTTCGTCTAACTTTCATTTAATTTCTTCGTTAAATCAAGGGCACATATGTATCACGTGAGGGCAGATCCAACTTGTCTTGATTACAAATATGTCTTCACGTGATACACACGTGCCTTGATTTAATGGAGAAGCTAAACAGAAGTTAGACGTAAGATCTAAATTTGTTACATTGTTTGTACATAAAAGTGTCCAACGTAATTAATAAAGATTAAAGTCCGTGAGGTGAAATTAGGTACAAACATAAAGTTTGATTTATGTAATTTACTCTTTCTTTTATATATACTTAGTCACTTTATTATCATCGTCGCATGGCATAGGCTTAATTTTTAGTATATTACTTAAAAGCAAGTTTCGGTGGCATTTGCCACCGACAACATCACCCCTCCACTTTGTTAAATAGCAAAAATGGCTTCTTAACTTTGTAAAAATGTCACTTTAATCCACTTAAGTTTGTCAAGTTTCAAGTTTACTACCTGCAGTATATATAATCTGATTTTTCCTTAATAATTTTCGTTTGTTTGTTAAAAAAAATTTCTTGACGTCCCGGTACAAATTTTGTTAAAAACCAAGTCGTAATCAAAATATAGTATTTTTTAGGTATCGTGGATTATATCACATGACGGTGACGTGCTGATACCATGAAAAATGAGAACGATACCGACTGAAAAACATCGGTACCCTTATATAACTGTCTTTTATCTATATTTCGATCTCCACAACCGAGTCGCCGTAACTTCATACGTTTCTTTTACGTATTTAACCATCTTTCTTTGTGTGCTTAGCCAAGTTAATGTCACCGTCTCAACCGTTTAAGGTCCGCCTTCCGCCGCGGAGAGCGGGGCAAAATTTATTTAAGCATGTTTCTTTTTTTTGCTTAGCCACGTTAATGTCAAAGCCTAAACTGTTTAAGGTCCGCCTCGTGCCGCGGAACGGGTAAACATTTCTAGTATATATTATTTTCCCAACAGAACTATGGGATCTTATAACTTAATTCCGTCACCTACCAGTGAATAGGAAGCAGCCCATGTGCAAAATCATGTTATCTTTTAACCTATATTATCATGCATATATATACATATATAGACAATATCCCAATATTCACACATTTTTTTCTTATCAAAGATTCAAAAGAAGTAATAAAATGGGAAATGTGTTTGCGCTGCTAACCCCTCTTATTCATGGACTCGTGAAGCTAGCAGGATTAACCCCACAAACCATAGAAATAGTGCCCGGAACCTTAATGAGCATTTGGGTTCCAAAAGAAACCGTCACCGGAAAGGACCAGAATATCGTGTACGTTCCTCCCACCAAGCCTGCAGTACTCCTCCTCCACGCTTTCGCCTTGGACGGAGTTTTCACATGGTTTCTACAAGTTCTAGCGTTGACCCGAGAATACTCGGTCTACGTTCCTGACCTCTTGTTCTTTGGTAGCTCAATCACCAATAGAAACGAGAGGTCAGTAAGTTTTCAGGCTGAGTTTGTGGCTAGAGGGATGCGGGTGCTAAAAGTAGAAAAGGTGACACTAGTTGGGTTAAGTTATGGAGGGGTCGTGGGGTTCAAGATGGCTAAGTTGTACCCTGAGTTGGTTAAGTCTATGGTGGTATCCGTCATAGAGGTGACAGAGTCCATTAGCCTTGACTTTTATAAGCAATTTGGTTTCATTAGGTGGTCGGACCTTTTGATGCCCACAACGATAGAGGAGGTGAAGATATCGTTTTCCTTTGGCATTCATAAGTTGCCGTGGATTCCTGATTTTGTTTATCGACACATGCTTGAGGTGAATGAAGTATTTCTTTTTAACTTCAGTGATAGTTTTTTAATAAAAGGGTTTTCAAAAGTGTTTTATATAATGAAAAACTGCAAGAAACTTATGATTTGTTACTGAATCTGTAGCTAATAAATAAGTAGTACTTTACGCCACCTATCAATTCTATGAGCCCCGGATTATTTTTTCGCTTAAATTATAAATATTTTGACGAAGTCAACCAAATCTCCTCCTTAAAATCAGCCAAATTTTTTCTTTATAAAATCCCGAAAATGCATACGATAAAGATCTTTTGATTTTATTTATGTAAATAAACTCTTATACGACTCTTTTCTATTATTGAAGGAAAGTAAATTACAAAGAATAATGAAAACTGAACCAAGTTATATACAACCTGATGCTTGCTAACTAAGCTACCTAATTCGTAACCTATACAAATTCTAGCATGACATAGATACAATTAATTCAAAACTCAAATAAACTAAACAGATTAACAAATCTAGATAATTAACAAATAATTTAAGTGTTGTTTATCTTCGATACTCCCTCTCAACACTTGCTTCTTTCATGCCAATGCCTTCACGAAACTTGACTAGCTTCACTCCCACCAATGGTTTGGTGAACATACCAGCAACTTGCTCCAATATAGTAATATGCTTGAGACTAACTTTCCCTTTCAACACCTTTTCCCGAATAAAATGATAATGCACTTCAATATGTTTGGTCCTTACATGAAATGTTGGATTTTCTTCTAACGCTATAGATGACATGTTATCACAATGAATTGTCACACTTGAATCTGTTTCCTGGTTTGATTCTCGCAGCAACCGTTCAAACGAGACACATTCTTGAGCTGCCACAGCCGCAGCTCGATACTCCTCCTCTAGGGTTAAAAGAGATATAGTTGGTTGCCTTGCTGAACCACGATACAACACCTGAGCCTAACATAAACAAATAAGTTGTTGTTGAACGTGGGGGTATCATGGTCTCGAGCATAGTCTGCATCATAATAGCCAACCAATTCCACCTGAGACTCCCTCTTGAACATTACTCCATATCTTGGTGTAGTTTTCACATACTGTAATATATTTCATACCGCCACCGGATGAGATTTTCTTGGATTTTCCGTAAACCGGCTAAGGACCCCTACAACATATGCGATATCGGGTCTGATCAACCTTAGGTATATCAAATTTTCTACCAACTTCCGATACAAGGTACCATCTTGTAGTTCTTTTCCATTATCCGTTCAAAACTGTTCATTTGGTTCCATAGGATTTAACTTAGGCTTGCAACACTCCATTTCAAACTTGCTAAAGAGATCAACAACATACTTATGCTTATGAAGAACAATCCCATTTTCTTTATAATCCAGTTCTAATCCCAGAAAGTGATTCAGTTTTCCTAAATCTTTCATATGGAATCTCGTGCATAATTTTTCTTATAGTTGTATCTCATCTACATATCACAAGTGATGATTAAATCATCAACATATACCAACACATCAGCCACCCTTTTTCCATCTACTCAAACAAATAGACTTGTATCAGCACTCGTGGAAGTGAATCCATTATGCTCTAAGAACTCTCCCATTTTTCCAAACGAAGCTTGAGTTGACTTATTTAGTCCGTACAAATCTTTCTTTAATTTGCATACATACCCCAGGTTTTCCCTGCTTTTAAAACCTTCTAGTTGATCGATGTAAATTATATGATCTAGTTTGCCATACATGAAGGCACTACTTACATACATTTGCCATTGATGGACCCTCTAATTGCTTATATGGCTAGAATAACTCGAAATGTTCTAAGTTTGGCTACCAGACTAAACTTTTCTTCATAGTCAATGCCAAACTATTGTGAGAAACCCCTTACAGCCAAGTATGCCTTGTACCTATCAATAGAACCTTCAACCTTTCATTTAATTTTATATATTCATTTACATGAAATGGGTTTCGATTTCCCTAGCCTTGGCACTGCTAGTTCCCATTTTTTATTTCTCTTTAGTGTATCAATTTCATGTTGCATAGCATTCAACCGTTCTGATTTCTTACTTGCTTGAGCGAAAGATTATGGCTCGGTTTCTACATCGGTTGCTTCTATAGCGGCATTTGCATATCGTGGGTTTGGTTTCCTGGGCCAACTTGATCGTCTGACGCTTCCTTCACCATTTGTATTACCCGATTTATTTTCTAGTGGATGATTCCCCACACCAGTTTACCACAAGTTATTTTTTGTTGTAGATGTGTTAAGTTCGTTTGGCTCAGCCTCGTTTTCAACTATTGTATCAACTTCATCCATGTTGAGAGTAGTAAAGATTCAAGTTCTTCTTTCAATTATGTTGAATCTGGTAGTTATTCACGACCTGCGGACCACCATGCCGACGTTTAATCGAAGATCACATGTCTCGACACATAGCCCTTTCTTGTCAATGGTTCACAACACCTTCAACCCTTTCTTTCTTGATCATACCCCATGAATATGCACCTTACCGCTTTCTTCTCCATTTAGAGTCTAAGATGGCTTGGTATGAATACTTAGCATACGCAACTAAAGACATGAAGTTGGCTAAGACTTGGTTTCATGTTAAAAAACTTTTCAAATGGTGAAACATATTTCGTATTTTGTTGAGGGAGCCAGTTACTTATATAAGTAATCGCTTATGCCTAGAACCTTCCAGGTACATTCTTACTATGTATCATATTGCCTGATAAGTTTGTAAGGTGTCGGTTCTTTTGTTCTGAAACTCCATTCTGCAATGGAGTATTAGGGCACGTAAGTTTCCTTTTAATCTTGTGTGCTTTAACATACTCGTTAAATTCCCTTGATGTGTATTCACCCCCATTATCTGATCTTAAGCATTGAATCGTGTATTTTACTTCTCTTGCTAATTCAAGCTTGAATTCTTTGAACTTCATGAATGTCTCCAACTTTTCCTTCATGAAGTACACCCAAAGGTACCTAAAGCAATCATCAATAAACGTTATCATATACTTCGTACCTGATACTGAAGTTTGTTTGACAGGTCCAAACACATTAGTGTGAACGAGTTCTAGGTGTTTTAATTATATGGGACTCGAGCTTTCAAATGGCAATTGATGAGCTTTGTAATATTGATATCCTTCACATACAATGTCCTTTTTAACTTCAATTTTGGCAGTCTAGTTACTAGACTCCTTTTAATCATGAGTTCAAGGTGATTGTACCCTACATGACTAAGTCTTTGATGTCATAAGTCGGCATTATGGTTGTACTTAGTTTTCTCCACATATGTTGTCCCGGCCGACAACACATAGACGGTCTCGGACCTTCTGCCTTGTATCACAACTTTGGATTTCATTTCAAACTTTTCATATATCTTGACATTATCTGGACCAAATAAAATGTGTCTCCCTAATGCAATGATTTGTGGTACTGATAGCAGGACTTTCTTCATTCTAGGCACATGAAACACGTTCCTTAATACTAATTCTAAATCATCGTTCAGATGGAATCGTATGTCGCCTATGTGAGCAATGTTGTGGTGTGAGTTGTCGGCAATCACTACTGTGGTAAAAGAGTGTGAAAACTCGCCCCAAGGATCCGAGTCTAAGATTAATAATATTAGTTTGATGCGGAACGGAATTAATGTATCAAGCGTAATCAAGCACCGGGTAATTTTAAAGGTAGGAAATAAAATAAGAGTGACACAAGGATTTACGTGGAAAACCCAAATCGGGAAAAACCACGGGTGGCGGAAGCCGAGAAACAATTCACTATAATTTTGCAGTATTTATAGAGTTTGGAAAAAAGGAAAAATACATAGAGAATATAGAGAGTTTTGTATCTCTATAACACAAGTATAATTGTGAGTGATTTTGGTACCTCTTGCAACGGAGCTTCACTTCCAATTTATAGGAAAAATTGAAAGTGAGAACATGTCTTTATTTTCTTGCCAGCCATTTGAAAATTGCATGGAAAATTTCTTCACCTAACATTTGTTAGACTTTTATTTAGCCAATGCATTAATTGTGCATCCACAATATTTGACTTCACATTTTGGTAGGCACATATTTCTACAATCTCCACCTTGACTTCAAAATGCAACAAGTATCAAACATCTTATTAAATTCTAAAACTCCATAAGAACCTGCAATCACTATATAAGAAAAATTGTTTTCGAAAATTAAAATACTTCCTCCACCACGAGCCTATCTGGCTCAATTGCGATCAGAAACACCCATCAAATCCAAACATAGTTTGAACTTGGCTATTGGAAGACTCTTGGTGAATACATCAGCGGGATTATAATCTGTATCAATCTTGTCTATGACACAATCACCTTTCTCAATGATATCACGCACAAAATGATAACGAATATCAATGTGCTTTGTTCGGTCATGAAACATTTGATCTTTACTCAAGAAGATAGCACTTTGATTATCACAGAAAATTGTGGTAACCTTTATTCTATCATCGAGTTCTTTAAATAATCCCTTCAACCAGATATCTTCCTTAACTGCTTCTGTAATCGCCATATATTCTGCCTCAGTAGAAGACAGTGCAACTGTAGACTGTAACTGTGCTTTCCAGCTAATAGCACAACCATGCAAAGTAAACACATACCCTGTAATCGATCTTCATTTATCCAAATCTTTGCCATAATCTGAATCAACATATCCAAGTACCCCTGTGTTAGATTTATCATAACGTAGACACATAGAAGACGTACCGCGCAAATAACGAAAGATCCACTGTACTGCTTTCCAATGTTCTTTCCCCGGGTTCGCCATATATCTACTGACCATGCTAACAGCATAAGCCAAATCAGGGCGCGTGCAAATCATAGCATACATCAAAGATCCAACAGCACTAGAGTATGGTACGCGTGCCATACAATCCATATCAGTCTCAGTAGTAGGACTCAAAGCGGATGATAGCTTGAAATGAGCTGCAAAAGGTGTGTTGACAGGTTTTGCTTCATGCATATTGAAGCGTCTTAGGACTTTCTCAATATAACTTTTCTGAGAAAGATGCAAGACCCTAGACTTCCTGTCACGAACAATTTCCATACCTAAAATCTTTTTGGCAGCTCCTAAGTCCTTCATTTCAAAGTCAGCTTTCAACTGGTCTTTTAATCTCAGAATCTCCTTCATATCTTTCGCTGCGATCAACATGTCATCCACGTATAAAAGTAAGTAGATCATTGAACCATCGTCACAATTTTTGTAATAAACGCAGCTATCACGGGTGCACCTTTTGAATTCGTGACTGGTCATAAATGAATCAAACCTTTTATACCATTGTCTAGGAGACTGCTTGAGGCCATAAAGAGATTTATTTAATTTACACACGTAGTTCTCCTTGCCAGGAACTACAAAGCCTTCGGGCTGTTGCATAAAAATCTCTTCCTCAAGCTCACCATTTAAAAAAGCTGTAGTAACATCAAGTTGTTCTAACTCATAATCATTTGAAGCAACCAACCCCAACAATACACGAATGGAAGTATGTTTGACAACTGGGGAATAAATGTCAGTATAATCAATGCCAGGAATCTGACTGTAGCCTTTAGCTACTAACCGAGCTTTGTACCTTGGTTTCTCGGTTTGGTTGATAGGTTCTTTGAGCTTGTAGACCCACTTGCATTTAACTGGCCTTTTCCCTTTCGGAATAGGAACTAAGTCCCAAGTACCATTTCTTTGCAAAGATTCCATCTTATTATGCATAGCAATCATCCAATCACTTGAGTCTTTAGACTTGATAGCCTCATCATAATTAACAGGCTCCATTCCTGACTCAATATCGGCAGCAACAGTAAGAGCATAAGCAACAAGATCAGATTCAGCATACCTTTTCGAAGGAACAATTTGTCTTCTTGGCCTATCTCTCGCAATGCTTGGAGTTGTAGCTTGTGGTTGTGAAGGTGTTGAATCCTCAACAACATGCTCATCTGGCGAGGAAGACTCTTGATGCTCAAATGTACTCTGATCGATAGTAGATGGAGTAGGAAGCTCCACCTCCACTTGAGATTGCTCTTTTCTTGCTTCGGATGGTGCATCAGATGTATCTGTAGATTTTGAAAAGTCTACAACTGGGTGAATCATACTAGACTCATCAAAAGTAATATCTCTTGAGATAATAACTTTCTTCAGTTTAAAGCTCCATAACTTGTAACCTTTTACCCCATGATTGTACCCAAGAAAAACACATTTGATTGCCCTTGGTTCTAACTTCCCATTGTCAACACGTGCATACGCTGGACATCCAAAAGGTTTTAAACCTGTATAATCGGCAGGTTTTCCGGACCATAATTCAAACGGAGTTTTCTTTTCAATTGCTCGTGATGGTGATCGGTTGATAAGATAACAAGCAGTCGAAGCAGCCTCCGCCCAAAATGACTTTGGCAATTTGGAATTAGAAAGCATACACCGGACCTTCTCCATAATGGTGCGATTCATCCTTTCGGCTACACCATTTTGTTGAGGTGTATGGACCACCGTGCGATGTCGAGTGATGCCTTCCTTTCGACAATAGGCATTAAACTCTTCTGAGCAAAACTCAAGTACATTATCCGTTCGAAGATACTTTACCACCAATCCTGACTGCTTTTCAACCTGAACTTTCCAGTTTCTGAAGGTAGGAAAAACGTCTCCCTTGTGTTTTAAGAAGAAAGACCACACCTTCCTGGAGAAATCATCAATGATAGTGAGCATATAATTAGCTCCACCTTTCGAAACAACTCGAGCCGGTCCCCATAAATCCGAGTGGACATAGTCAAGTGGTCCTTTCGTTGTATGAATACTACTTAGAAAACTCACTCGTTTTGCCTTGCCATACACACAGTCTTCACAGAACTCTAAATCAACAATCTTTTGTTCACCAAGTAATCTTCTTCGACTCAATTCGGACATGCCTTGAAAACTCATATGGCCGAGTCGAAGATGCCAAAGACGGGACTGATCTGGTTCAGAAAGAGACTTTGAAACAACAGCAGCATCACTCGAAATTGTCTGCCCGTCAAGAAAGTAGAGGTCTGAGGTTTTTCGCTTGGCCCTCAGTTTGTCGGGACCATCTTTGAATACCCTGAGAACTCCACCTTTACCGGTAAACTCGTATCCTTTTTTATCAAAAGAGCTGAGAGATAACAAGTTTCTTCTGAGGTCAGGAACATATCTAACATTCCCAATGGTTCGGATAACTCCGTCAAACATACGGATTCTGACTGAGCCATGTCCAACAACTGGACATGTAGAATTATTGCCCATTAAGACATAACCCTGATTAACCTTTTCAAATGTATAAAACCAACTTCTGTTGTGACACATATGAAAAGTACAACCAGAATCAAGTATCCATTCATCAGTGGAATCCAGTTTATCTGAATAAACTGTCAGGAGTTCTCCAATACAACCATCCTCTGCTACATCGGCTTCACCCGAAGTGCTAGCTTGTTTACCATTTGTTGCTGCTTTCTCTTTATTCTTCAACTTGAAACATTCATCAATTGTATGTCCTTTCTTATGACAGTAATTGCAAAACTTTCGTTTGGCTTTAGACTTGGATCTCGTTCTGTTGGAAGATTGAGGGTTTTTACCCCTATCTGTTGTTCTTCCTCTGGCATTTAAACCTTCGGCTTTCACATCACTGGTACCACCACCAGTAATATGCTTCATCTTTTCTTTTGAATCCAAAGCTGTATAAACTTCATCTAATACAAGAGTGTCGCGGCTATAGATGATAGTATCACGAAAATGGCTGTAGGATTCGGGCAATGATGACAGCAAAAATAAAGCCAAGTCTTCATCTTCATACTGAACATCCATATTCTCTAAGTTATTAACTAACTCTTTGAATGTGGAAATATGTTCAGCTAAAGAACCACCTTCAATCATTTTGAGATTGAACAACCGTTGCTTTAGATGCAACTTTTTTGGTAAGCTCTTAGTCATCAATAATTGCTCCAACTTTAGCCATAAAGAAGCCGCTGAAGTTTCTTTTAAAACATCTTGCAAAACATCGTTTGATAAGTGCAAACGAATCTGGGATAGTGCCTTGAGATCTTTCATCTCCTTTTCTTCTTGGTTCCATGACTCGGGCATCTTATCGAAACCCAAAAGTGCCTTATGTAAATCCATCTGAATTAGAACATCTCTCATCTTTACTTGCCATAGAGGAAACCTGGTGTTTCGATCTAACAACGGAATATCGAATTTCATTGTAGACATGATTTACCACTTGATAAAATAATTCCAATAAACTAATATTAAAAACCCGGATGCTCTGATACCAATTGTGGTAAAAGAGTGTGAAAACTCGCCCCAAGGATCCGAGTCTAAGATTAATAATATTAGTTTGATGCGGAACGGAATTAATGTATCAAGCGTAATCAAGCACCGGGTAATTTTAAAGGTAGGAAATAAAATAAGAGTGACACAAGGATTTACGTGGAAAACCCAAATCGGGAAAAACCACGGGTGGCGGAAGCCGAGAAACAATTCACTATAATTTTGCAGTGTTTACAGAGTTTGGAAAAAAGGAAAAATACATAGAGAATATAGAGAGTTTTGTATCTCTATAACATAAGTATAATTGTGAGTGATTTTGGTACCTCTTGCAACGGAGCTTCACTTCCAATTTATAGGAAAAATTGAAAGTGAGAACATGTCTTTATTTTCTTGCCAGCCATTTGAAAATTGCATGGAAAATTTCTTCACCTAACATTTGTTAGACTTTTATTTAGCCAATGCATTAATTGTGCATCCACAATATTTGACTTCACATTTTGGTAGGCACATATTTCTACAACTACCTTGTTTCCTTAGTATTTAATAGGGTTATTTAGTAGATTCTTATCCCCCATCATGTGAATAGAGCATCCCGAGTCAACGATCCAGTCGAGTTTCTCTTTGTTTTCGCTAAGGCAGGTTCAATAGTGGCATAGTGTGCCTTGGCATCGCAACCCTCTTCCGCTTGGGTTTTAGCGACATTTCCTTCTTCATTGGGTGGTGAACGAAATTCCTTGGCCATATGGCCCCCTCATCCACACTTATGACAGTTGTAGCAAAATCGTTTCCACGGCTTCCAATTTCTTTTGTTATTACTTTGCTCACCTGATTCTTTATCCGGTTCCCGGTTAGATTTCTGCCATTCCTTCTTCTTATACCAGTCATCATAGTCCTTTTGATCGATATTTTTTTACTTCTTTCGACATATAGTGTCATGTCCTCGGTTTTTGAAGAACCCGTGATCGCAACCTCTGACATCTGGTTCGCCAAGGAGACAGATTTTCAATCTCAACCAACGATGATTGGATCGGCCAACCTTGTATCACTGCTACAAATGTAAGTACTCGGGTTTTAACCCGAGTATAATGATTCTCTTCATTCTAGCATCTCTGACTCTCGCTTGCTGGTCTAACTCTCTAATTTCTCTACATATGGTCTTCACTTTATAGAAGTAGTGCGGTATCGAGAGTTCCTTCTAGTTTATCGACAACAATTCGTTCTCCAAGTGTTGCAACAAGGCATCTTTTTTCTTGGAGAACAAGGCAGCCAAAGTTCCCATGCTTCCTTCGGTGTTACTATGTCTCGTATGTGTTCTAGGAGTTCATTCTCAACCGTATTCTTGATAACAAATGATGCTTTCTCGTCCTTAACTTTCCACTTGCCTAGCTCCAATTAGATCATTTCTTAGTAGTATCATATCCGACCCATTAACGATTTCCCATAGATCTTGACCATGTAAATATGACATTATACAAGTCGACCATGAGTTATAGTTCGTGTTGTTAAGTTTCGTGACACAGCCAACAACATGAAAATCTGCCATGTTTAGAACCAACAATCCAACCGTAGGATTCCTTTACTTTGCTACTGTTGGTCACGGCTTCTTGGACATGAACCAGCTATTCCGACAAACATCTTGAACAATGCTCTCTTACCACGTGTTAAACCTTAGACAAGTGAATCAACCTTTCATTGGCTTACTGTTGCAGGCCTCAATTGTCACACCCCGCCCCGGGCACCCTTGGGACGCTCATGGGCTGCGACGTCAGTTGGCACCATCGGTACCTCCTTTGATTTCAGAGTATGTTGTTGTGTAGCGGAATAACGTTTCAAAGTATTGTTTTATAAGCAATCTTAACCTCAAGGGTTGGTTTGTAAATATCAAAATCTTGTCATGTAGACAAAATATTATTTTATTAAAACACTTGGGTATAAAACCCGATCGTTTGTACATTGATTTTTTTAAATCAAAACCCTGACCAAATTCAGTAATATCTACAAGGAGGTATTCTGCCTAGGGAATAGAAATCCTTTGGGCACTTTTTTTAATGGCAATTTGGATCACTGACGGGCCACTGACTCACTCGATCATCTCCGCCTCCCTTAGGAGGAAACCCACCATAGGTGAGAAAACCCCCAGGCCAACCTGAACCCCTTTTTTTGTCACAAGTGAGACTTGAACGCAGGACCTCCCCATTTTTAGTGAAGTCTTGGGTATACACCTTTGCCACTAGGCTAAGTTAGTGGTTGTTCCTATGCATAGCACGAACCTGTAATATATATTTTTGGGTTGCACCGGGTCTAGGTGCGTGGCCCGACCCGACTATGCAACAAAACTGTACCACAAGACTTAGGATGTGGCTAGTCCAAGTAAAATGAACGTCAGCTATGTGCTGGTGAATACTTTATGATCTCAAATCATTTTATAAACATGGCAAAACAGTTAAATTAAATAATTAAACATTTCTTCGTTGGAATCTAGTGAACACATCACTTCTTTCCTTTTTTTCCATATGTATACATTGGTCACGTACTCGGGGGCTACGCAGTGTCATAGCACCACATTTCACGCAATCACCCGACCATACATGTCAACCCCGCCCGGCCCAACCAGATCCGGAGCGAGTATAAATATTTGGTCAAACTTTAAGTATACTTTTCTTCCATGGGTAACAAGTATCCTCTGGGGTTGATCTCTCTGGTCAACACCAATTCTGGGATTTGTATGAGAAAGTATTTAATTATCATGTTTTGCCCTTTTCGTAAACGTAAATAGTTTGATTTTCGTGTGAGACTGTTTGTAGCACACTCATGGCTTAAAGCTGTATTTTTGACAGACTCATCAACGTAGACTAGTATTCACCTTGGTTAAGGAAGTGGTGAGATGGAAATCTTAGTGTTTAATAGCTTAGAAGTTTGTTCCTAAGCTTGAATATCCTTACGTCGACCTTTCTGTGCTTGTCCCGAACTCTTGTGGCTCTAAATGCTTAAGTACGGCTAATAAGCGAAGACCAGTCGGACTTGGAGGAGAGGCTCGGGAGTCGGGATAGCAGAGGGAGGCTCGGGATCAGAGGAGAAGCAGAAAACTCGAAGTTATGAGTTGAATGTGTGAAAAATGAGAGTGTGGAACTCTCTATTTATAGGTTGAGTTCTGACCCCATAGCGGACCGTTAGCCAGGAGCCTGGCGGTCCGCTACCGCCCCATGTTGTCCGCATGCGTGATACGTGGTGGCCGTACAAACCAGATGCGCTACACGTCTGTAGCGGACCGTGTGGGTCTGTAGTGGCGGTCCGCTACCGACCACGCGTCACTAGGGCTGACGTATGCCCTACGCGTGTCTAGGACACGTGTTTGGTGCATAAGGGGCCTAGGGACTTGTGTAGAGGACCGTTAGCCAAGCAGCTGGCAGTCCGCTAGCCTGTTCTTTGATCGCGTTGTTAAGGTCAATAAGAAACAATATTAAATCTAATCCCTAGCTACCTTAAACTATAGTATATTGAAGTAGGGTGTCGTATACATAGGGAATTGGTGAAAAGTGTTTAATTCAGAAAACTGTTTAAGTTCAGATTCAAAAGCAAATAACTTTAAAAACTTTGAAACAATTAAGAGAAAACGGATTACTTCCGGGTTCAGATTGCAAGCTCGGTGATTACTGGTTTTGTACTAATTGGAAATCACATAGACATGACTCGTTTTATTCAGTTCGATAAATAATTAACAATCAAGATAGTGATTGCGCTTAGCAACGATTGTAAAACCGAATGCTTGACACAAGTAAATTACTCAATAATCAATTACCAATTTATAACATCGGACATAAACACTCAATGATTCACGATATAAAACCGAAAAATTGATGAACGTATTTAATCTAAAAACTAAATCGTTTAATCAAACATAACAAACTATAGCATTCAAACAATCAAACGATTACAAGAATCATATACCAAACCAAGTATGAACCAGATTATCACCTCACAAAGCAACTCCTACATCCGGAAGCAACCACAAAAGAGTTAGCCGCTCATCAACATCGTCGTCGATTCTTCAATAGTTGGTGTAACTTGATCTAGCATCAAAAACTCGGAAAGATTCGAACTTTTACTCTGGAAATCGCCTCTTGGAAGTTCTTGGACGGTTGGATGGAAGTTCATTCGACAATAGACTCCTCAATGGCTTATAATTGAAATTAGGTTAATTTTTTCCGATTTTACATTTTCTCGCATACCGCGAACCAAACCAAACTCTCCTTCGCGTACCGCGACAGACAAAATAGTCGAGTGGGCTTTTCAAGCCCCTCGCGTACCGCGAGAAAATACTCCCAGGTCTTCGCGTACCGTGAAGAACCTAAATTCCAAGAAACTTGACTTTTTGATCTTTTGACTTCTCCGGGGACCGTGTATGCTGCTATCCTCTTGATTTAAGCTCCATATTTCCTGCTCACTTAGCATATTCAAACTGTAACACTCAACAATACCAAACGCACATAAAACAGACTCGATATACAAAGCTAAACTACTAAAACTATCCAAATTAGGCTCTTATACATGGGATATTTAGCCACACATCACATCCCCACTCTTGACCTTTTTCGTCCCGAAAAAGAATTATGCATGGAATCATAATCAGAAAACTTGCTTCACACTTTCATTTTACACCGCTTTAAACATACTAATGCGTTAATCGTAACAATCGTTATTTCTATCCGATTAAACCTAACCACCGATCTATCGAGACCCCAATTCTGTGATCTCGATTACCAAGCAACAGGCTATCCATCCACACTCAGAAGCTACAGCTCAGCCTAATCCCATCTCACGGTCATGTTTAGGTACGGGTTAAACCTTATACATTTCCCACCACTATAAACACTAATTTAGAAGTTTTAAAAATCAGATGAATTATGGAACGATGAGTTAATGATACGAGCTTTTATTAAATATGAATAAACCTTAACCTAATGGTGTTTCAATCAAGCTGGAACTCGACGTGTGACACGTAGCTGTAGTTTTTAGCAATGAAGTACATAAGATTCAGTTTAGTGGTGTTTCAACCAGGTTTCCATCCTAGAGGGTAACACATAAACCTAACTTACTCATCCAAATATTGATTACTTAAGTCTAGCTCATGGGTGTCTCAACCAAGCTTGTAACCCGGAGGCCGGAGGGTAACACGTAGGCAAAACTCAAGCTCTCAACTCAATTAATTAAGCTCATGAGATGATGGATTATAGAATGTGGGCGCCACCAACTTTCGGATTTATTCTCATAAAAAGAAAACGACGTGCCAAAGATTTTAAAAACTTATAAATTTTTGTTTACAGTGGTACTATATTCACAGTTTCGATATTACCGACACCCCTAAGATGAGAACCCACAAGATATCCTGAATTAATTATCCAATTAAACCTAGATATACTATCAAGATGTTTAAGTCTTTAAAGTCGGTTGGACCTACCAAAACGTTACAAATTAGATTCATTTTCAATTTTATTATTCAATTCCACAAGCACAGTTTCCAGTTCTACATGTCATCTTTCATTTATTTGCAAAAATTCTAATTCAATGACATTTTGAAATTTTTTTAATTTTTATGGAATTTTCTGTCACACCCCCAATTTCAACTAACGGAGTTTTACCGTTTGGGAAGTGATGAACCAGGATCTCAGACATTAGTTACTTTGAACGACTCTACATGGGACTCAAAATGAAAATATCATACTAATCAGAGTTTCAATGCGGAAGCGTAAAGAAAGTAAATGCGCAAAACACACGCGCCCAAAACCAAAGTCCAAAAAGTCCAAAACGTCCAACCAAACCAGGTACAATAAAATAATCCAAACAAATATAAATAAGTCATAATCAAAGTAGTTGAATCCCATGCATGCCCTAATGTGCACCTGTGTCTTATCTTAGCGACCTGAGAAAACATGTAAGAGAATATGTCAACACAAGGTTGGTGAGTTCACAGGTTTCAATATACGTAAATAAGCGTTTACCGGATTTATGTTTATTCAGTACGTGTCTATAGGTAGCTAACCTGTGTTCATGTTCAGCTCAAGCGCTCGCAACCGAAGCTGACTGTTTGTTTATTGCCTCCTGCCAGGTCTATCAACACTGGCGGTGTGAGTAGGCTAACATTTCACCTGTTTGATATCTAATCGAGTTAGCACGACTAACGCGGGTGGGATTTGTCAAACCCAGTAGTACTACTAAATATTACCTCGCTAAGATCGATATTAACGGTCCGATATAAATTGAGGACTTTCTGTGATAGAGTGTTACGCTTAGCTTTAACATTGATATCATATGAATTACAAAATCCCAAAATCGTTTAATCATGTTTTCTCCCCCAAGTTAAAACAGTAAAAAGGGGCCGTGAAAACTCACATGCGTTGCGTTGTAGGTAGTATCACACAAAGGATAAGTTGGAACCACGTGTGTAAGTCTCAAATGACTTACGAATGCCCTAAAATTATAAACACATAAATTAGGTATAATAATGGGAATTGTGACAACTACACGGAAGATTAGAACATCCTAGAACATTCTAAGAATTAACGGGTAGACGAACGTGTCTACGGGAATGTCGGTTTCTTAATATAATAATTAAGATCAAAGCGTTACGTGTCGAACGTTAAAAATGAATAATATATAAATAAATAAATAAATTCATACGTCAAGGTCGTTTACAAAAGTTAGGAAAATAATATAATTAAATATATTATTTTTAGGTTCGTAGGATTAACTAAATAATCATTTGCGGTAAAAATAATAAATATATATTTTTATTCGAGTTAAAGAACAAGAGTAAATAATATAACAATTATATTATTAAATAGTTTAAAACGTCACACGAGTTTATAAGATGTCACGAAATAATATAAATATATATATTATTTAATAAGATTAGTCACGGGTTGAAAATAATATAAACCTATTATTTTATATGAAGTTGGGTTTGAAAATAATATGAATATATTATTTCAAAAATGGATAATTAACATAAAAATGGGTTATAAAATCAAAGCCGAGCCTACGGTTGTTTTTCGGGTATAAAACACTTTAATATATTAATATAATAACATGGGGTTGGGTTTTAATATCAAAATAATTGTTTAAAAATAATAAAACTAAAAACAGGGGGAGACTCGAACCCGGGTCTCCTCCCTGTATGCACATGTGTTTAGCCAAATCGCCCGCTAGGGTCATCGCAACAAGTCCCGATTCCACATGGTTTTAATCAGTAACTCCAGTGAGCCTCTCCCCCATACTCACCCACGATCGATCCCAATCCAAAACCATCAAATCCGGTCGTGGTTAGCGAGAGTATCAAATGGGTTTTGTTAGTTGGTTCATAACGAACCTGTAGTTGATTTTAATTTGGAAATCAACAAGTCTGGGATCGATTAATTATAGATTAAAAGACTGAACCCTAGATCAAGAACAGGGATTCGATTTGATTGAATTCGATGATAACATGGATTAAAAGCATAGGGTTTTTACTAAACAAGGAGTTGCGAATCTGATCGTGTATATTAATTGAATTTAAAACAGATCGTGAGTAGGGTTCGATTAAACTGAAATTGTATGAACCCTAGATTACTGGATCGTGTAAAATTCGATGATGATTGAATCAATTGATATAGGGTTTTTAAAGAGTGACAAGTTGCGAAGCTAACGGTATGGTTTAATTTGATTAAAACAATGTTTACGATCAAAATCCCCAAATCGTTCTTATGAACAAACCCTAGATTCGGATCGTGAACAATTTGATGTTGTAAGCCCTAATTGGTATAGGGCTTTTGATCTAGGAGTAAAAGTGAAACAGAGAGAAGGTCTAATTACCATAATGCGGTTTGAATTGAAGGTGATCGACTAAAACCGACGCCGACGATGATGAGGTTGACCTCCGGTGACTTCCACAGTTTCTCCGATTGAATTTTTGTCCGTAATAGTTTCAGCTTGATGCGATTTAGGTGAGTGTATGCTTGATTTGTGAAAACAATATAATAATTCGTCGAATTTGATTGGTCTTGTAAAGGGGTCGACGGTTATGAGATTAATAATCATAATTGGGTTGATTGCAAATCAATGACTATGATTAGAGGCTTGATGAGGGTCGGTTAACGCATTAAAGATTGAATCTGTTACGAACTTGAGTTAATTAACAGATTTGGCTTGGAATTTGAAATCAAAACTTGCGATTTTGACTTCAAAAAGTCAACAGAAATCAAAACTTTCTGATTTTGACTTTGTGGAGTCAACTGATTTGATTTTGCATATTTACACAACTAGCCCTTGTAGTTTTAAGTTTAATTTGTGACAGAATCAGTCCTTGGGGTTTAATATTGAGTTAACTGGGTTAGGTTTTAACAGAAAACTTAACGAGATTTCTAACGGAACTAACTGAAAAGTCCGGATTGTCACATTTTCAATTTTTTTTTTCTGACTATATAGACTCATACTACAGATCTAGACTACGGTCTCCCATCCCCACACTTAAACTTTATATTGCCCCCAATGTAGGATTAGAGACGATAAAAATATAAAAATACATAAACAAAACTATACAGAGAATTGGAAAGGACTTAGCTGGTTTCAAGCTGTGTCTGTCTTCAATCCCGACTCATACGATCGTATAGCATTTTCTTCTTGATCGTCTTCAAAATCTGCTGTTGGGTTGCCTTTTACAAGAATATCAAACTCGAACCATCACCACCCGACTGGAGATTGAGTACGGATGCATCAATCCAAACCTGGCAAAATTAAACTCGAAACAAATCCAAAAGCATCAAACTGACTCAATATATAACAAAAACATAAAACTGTCTCGATAAAAACCGAAAATATTCAATTGCACCAAACTCACTTGAAAACCCATGAAACTTTCCCACACTTGGCTGTTCGCACACAAAACAAAGAAAACAAAGAAATAAAGTCCTAACTCACTTTCGTAGGATCACGATTGCATTTAGCGTATGCAACAAGCCTTTTAAACCCCTCGGTAGCCCGAGTGGACGAGTTGAGTCTCGTGATGGTTTCTAGAGAACACACCCACAACGTTCATTTAGCTAGACATGAATTAAAACTAACTAACCTTAGGCTGCCTCCCAAGAGCGATAAGTTTAATGTCTTCAGCCAGACGCGGTGTACCTTACTAATGTCATGGTGGTCAGGTGGGGTGCTTGTAATCCTCTTTCCCCGCACTTACATTCCACTCATCATCAAATTTCCTCCAAGCTTGTACAAACAAGGCAAACAGTTCTTTTTCTTCATCAAGGCCTTGATGTTTCTGTCCCTTTCATTTCCTTTTCCTGGCCTTCTTCTTCCTTCCCTTGTCCTGAGTCTCATCTTCCTTATTCCTAATTGCCCTGTGAAACACAACACTATCTTTCTTTTCCATGTGATTCACCTTTTCAGTTGATTCACACTTGTTAGCATTCAGGTTCGGTAAGTTTGAAAATATTTTAAGACTCATCTTCCTGTCACCAAGCCTCATTCTTACCATTCCTTTGGCACAGTTAATGGTTGCCCTAGCAGTGGCCAAGAATGGTCTACCAAAAATAATTTTCGGTTGTGTGTTCTTAACACAATCCAACACTAAGAAATCTACCGGGTAGTAAAAATCTCCTACTTTCACAATCACATCCTTTACAATCCCTCGAGGATGTGTTGGAGTCTGATCAGCCAGAATCACAGTGGTGTGAACTCTCTGTAACGGACCAAAATTATGCTGATCGTACAGACTCCCTGGTAAAATACTCACACTTGCTCCAAGATCCAACAACGCTCTATACAGTTTAATTTCACCTACTTGTATTGAAATAATAGGTGCCCCTGGATCTTGGAGTTTCGGGGGAAGGGTACCCATAAACACGGCATTCACACTAGCACTTAGCTTAACTTGTTCGGGACATTTGTGCCGTCATTTTTGGGTACTCAAACCTTTCAGACACTCAACATTATCAGGATCTTGTTTAAGCGTATTAAAAAATGGTAAATTTATTTTTCGCTTTTCAAACTTTTCCTATCTCTCATCTTGTGTTGGGTCCCTTTCATTTGAAATTGGTCTGATTAAAGCTGAAGGGAATGGAATTTTCAAAGACTTATTCACATTTTCAGTTTTCAGTTTATCTTGTGAAATTAAATCCTGATTAAGGTCAGACTTAGACTCACTATGCTCCACCACTCTCTACTATCGGTGGTGGAGTCTGTTCAACCTTAGGAAACTCAGATGAAGATTGAAGACTTACCGCATTTAATTGTGCACTCTTTGTATCGTGAGAACTTGAAGACTGATGTGCACTTGGAGGCTTACCTAAATCCCTGAATATTGTTGCAACTATCTCAGTTAAGTGGGCAACTTGTTCTACCAAGGCTTGATGATCTTTTGCCTGGATCTCCTGTTGCTGCACCACTACTTGGACCAGGCATGTCAACTTCTCAATATCTGCCCTGATGTCATCCAGATTAGAATGGCATGTTTGTGGATCTCCCTGATTCTAACAGTTCTCTTGATAGTTGTCTTGACCCAGGTGAACCGCTCGGGTGGTAGCCTTGATCGTAATTCTCCTGATAATTTTGATACTCAGGACTACCACCATGTGAATTGTATCCTTGAACGTTCTGGTTCATCTGATTGTGAGCATCATAGTTTGGATCATTCCGGCTTCTATAATTGCTTCCGCGTCTTAGGCAATCTTGAGCCTAGTGGCCAGTGATGCCACAGTTCATGCACGGCTCATAGTAATATTGACTATCGTCATAATCCCCGTCCATGACAACCTGCACAAATAGAACACCTAAGTAGTTCTGAACGAAAAAATAAAAATAAAATATTTTTGGATTTTTGTTTAAAAAAAAGAAACAAACTAAACTAAAACAAAAACTAAGCGCACCGATTCCCCGACAACGGCGCCATTTTGATCGATGTCGTTTGGTCGGTCAAAAAATAAGAATTAAATAGTAAGCGAAAAGTCGAATCGTATCCACGAGGAATTGGTGGAAAGTTCAATTATTAAAAATTGGTTTTAGTTTAGAAAATCTTTTACTTAAAATTCAATATAAATAAAGAATGCAACCTCCTACAAACTTCAGGTTCTAGGTTTCACATAAAATTCAGTTGTTCAATTTGACACCACATAGACATAGTGTTGAAAAATCAGTTAAAATAATAATTGAAGACAGGTTGTTTTCAGCAAACCTATATAACTAGTTTCGTCACAAACCAGTATAATCCAATCACCCAATTTACCAGTGTCAAGTTAACCCCTTTAGTCACCCAACCCGCTCTAGTTTTTATCATCAACCGAACAAGATTGTAAAGAAAGAAAACTCAAAACACACAATATAAACTGTTTAAATTAACCGATACATCAATCAATCAAGTTATTGTCAGAAACTAAATATATATAAAACATAAACAAACTGAATTAAATATAAAACCTATACGAACCGTCCGTCAGAGAAAACCACAAATGATTTAGCCGCGCATAATGCCTAAAAGAACTGACTTGCTTCTTCCTTTCTCTCGATCACTCCAAAAGTAGCTAAAACATCCAAGAGGCTGCCCTCTCGTGAATCGTGCCCTCTTTTCACCTCCCCAATTTCGATTTCTTTTTATGCTGCTTCCCCTTTTTTTATTATTTTATGTTGACAGCCAGACAGCCACAAAAGGCTTTTTCCTTTTTTTTCTCTCGGTCCAACCCCAAAAAGAATAATTTCTCATATTTAAATTGAGCCCAACATGTTTATTTGTTGAAGTCCACGTTGACAGCCCAACCTAAATTCTCCATCCATATTTTCTTTGAAACCCACATCACACTTTCAATGTTTTGAAACACGGACCGGACATGCCGGTCGGACCGGGACCCGGATACTAGAGCGGTCCGGTTTAGTGTATTGAAACGGGCCTGCAGCGACCCGGTTGATCGGACCGGGAACTGCTGGTCGAACCGGAAACCCGGTATTGGGGTGCGGTTGGACCGTTAAAACAACTCCAGTGGAAAAGTTTGCCGGATCTAGATTCCGAACGGATTCGCCGGATGACAGAGGATGAAAAGAAGTGGCTTTGAAGCTGGAGTGTTTACTTGTTGCCAGCGGTGGTGAGCGGTGGTGGACGGGGTCGTTTGGTGGCGGCAGTAACGAAGCGGAAGTGGTGGTGTTGCCGGCTGTGGTGAGACTCCGTGCAGATCTGGTGGTTAGCGCAGGTGGTGGTGTTGCCGATCTGTGGAGAGACCCGTGGGAGACAAGCATTTGGACTCCAAATTTTGGAGAAATCACAAAGTTGAAAAAATGAAGAATGAAGAGGCGGCTGCCGTGTTAGTTACTTTATAGAGTAAATTACAGAAATCGTCCTTTATGTTTATACCATTTTTCACTTTATGTCCTTTAGCCAAAAAAATATCAGAGATCATCATTTACGTTTAAATTTGTTGCGGTTTACGTCCTTTAACCTAACGGGAGTTAAATTTTTCAGTTAACTCCAGTCATGTGCCTTGCACATGAGGGTATTTTAGTCTTTTTATCTACAAATATAAATTTAAAACCCTAGTTTTATAAAATCCACCACCACAAATCCTCCACCTCTACCCAATCACCAAATCAGACCCACCATCAACACCACCGCCACCGCTGCCGCCACCATCGTCGTCGTCGCCACCTACCACCACCCTCCAGTTAGGCCAGATCGGAGGAGGGGGTTTGACTCCAGTCATGTGCGTTTACTTTATCCTTCAGCAAATAAAACCTCTCCAAATTCTCAATGGGGCGGAAGATGAGGTTGAAGACGCAACCGCAGACCTCTCCCTCTAAACCCCCATCTCTTGATTTGATTATTACACCAAATCTATTGATTGATCATTTGAACAGGGACGAACTTGGATGAAACGATGTAGATGAACAGAGATGAGAGGGGGGACGACGATGTGGATGAACAAAGGTTGGAAAGGGGGTGGCGATGGTGGCAGTTTCAGGCGATGGTCGTCAGAACCCTATATGCGCGCGCATCTGGCAGTTTAGGGGTTTGTTATTTCCTTCGATGCTTTGTTTCGCCGGAACCCTAGGTCGCAACTAGAACTGGGTAGACAGGAGGTGAAGAGGATGGTGGTGGCCGATGATGGTGGTTGGATCACTGCAAATTGAAATGGGAAGAGAAGAAGTGGAGATGGTGGGGTGGATATTTGATTTGGGTTTATCCATTTAAGTATAAAACTTTGAATTAATTACACAAATAATCCTTAAAGGAGTAAAAGTCCAAAATACCCTAATGTGCAAAGCACATGACCAAACTTAACTGAGTTAGGGATAGAGGACGTAACGTGCAAGATTTGTAAACGTAAAGGATGATCTCTGACATTTTTTAGGTTAAAGGACATAAAGTGAAAAAGGGTATAAACATAAAGGACGATTTCTGTAATTTACTCTATTTTATATCTAGGTTAAATGAATTTTTCAAAAAGAACCTTAATAAATCTAGATATGTTATCTCCAGCCCCTCAAGAACTTGTTTTTGTACACTTTTTCCTTTAAAACTATTATATATATATATATATATATTAATGTTATCCGGTTCTTAAATCCGGTCGGACCGGTCCGACCAGTGAACCGATAAGACGACCGGTTTGATACCCGGTTCGGTTCTAAAATCATTGCACACTTTGCATAAAATCACGAATCACCTTTTTTGCAAAATTGAAACATAACAAAGGATTAAATTTACTAATTTACTCATTTAGCTTCATATAACTTTATCTAATTATTATTTATTTCATATGATTTTTATTATTTTTAACTTATTACATATCAAAACCTATAAAATATAAAAACAAGTTAAAAGTAATTATTTCACACATTATTTAGGTTAAAAGCATATGATTATATACAATTAACACGTGTAATTCAACCACTCGTCATTCTTTTCCGTAGCGGACTGCTACCGACCACGCATCACTAGGGCTGACGCATGCCCTACGCGTGTCCAAGACACGTGTCTGGTGTAGAGGGTGCCTAGGGACTTGCGTAGAGGACCGTTAGCCAAGCAGTTGGCGGTCCGTCAGTCTGTCCTTTTTCCGTAGCGGACCGTCACAGATTATGATGTCGGTCCGCCAAGACGTCAACGACCAGTGGACTGTTAGCCAGTGGATAGCGGTCCGCTACCCTATGTTTTTCATAATTCTTATTTTATTTTCTAATCTTTCGGGTTTCCGATAGTTTCCTGTCTTTTCTTATGCTTATTCCCGACAATATTGGAACCGTAATTTGAGAGGTGTCACATCAGTCAATGAACACAAGGTGGTTTTGCATAAACTCTTATGCAACTGTTTTCTATTATTGAAGGAAAGTAAATTACAAAGAATAATGAAAACTAACCCGGTTATATAACAACCTGATGCTTGCTAACTAAGCTACCTAATGCATAATCTCTATACTAATTCTAGCATGACTCAAATACAATTAATTCAAAACCCAAATAAACTAATTATCAAATAATTTAAGTGTTGTTCATCTTTAATGCGGGTTTCTAACCTATTGTATTTATAAAACAATAGAATTTTTACATTTACTTTTCTATGTTATCCTAAAATCTAGAAGAACATGTATGATTCGTCATATGAACTTTAATCTCGAATTCATATTGTAAACAACCTAGCAATTATGTCATTTGCAGACGATGTATAATAATAGAAAAGAGAGAAATGAACTATTAGAGGATTTGGTCATTCCCGACAAAGATGCAACTTCATATACAAGCTACTCACAGGTAGATGAAATTTTATTATCTCAATATCAGTAATTTTAATAAATAATATATGTAAACATACTTAAAGACATTCACAATGAAGCTTATCCCCAAACGTGTTTGACAAAAAAAAAACCATTTTAATTAGATACAGATATATATTCACGATTGTGCATCTAACATAATATTCTTATAGGAGATACATATGTTGTGGGGCGATTATGACAAGATCTTCAATGTCGACCATGCTATGAGCATGAAAACGTAAGTCGCATCCAAGGAAAAATAAAAGTAAATTCATTTTAGTTACGTAACGTATTTTTTTTAACAGCAATTTGGATCACTGACGTATTACTTTGTGTATAGCTGGTTAAAAATTATGAAAACGCTATCACCCTAACATTGTGTCTATGTTTTACCATAGGCGATTGGGAGACAAAACAACGTTAGACTGGATAAAGGATACTGGGCATCTAGTACAGTTAGAGCAACCGTTCAAATATAATAAACGTCTTAAATGGATTCTTGAACATGTCACGAAATGTCATTGACTAGGCAATTAAATACCTAGTAGCTGATACGTTAACAGTTTTTTGTTAATTGATTTAATAAAGTTATTTATTTATTAGACGAGCAGGTATTTATGTCATTTCTGAGAGTGGCCTCGTATTTATATTATTTGAACCTTTATTATAATAACAAGGGTAAATGATTACTTTTAAACTTTAAAATAAATTATATATTGGGTGTTATGGTTGGGGCATACTATGAAATTGGTCATTGATTCACAATTTTAGGGATTCATTTTCTCTTTGCATTACTTGCTTTTATAAATGGTCCGTGAATTTGTGATACGTTACATGCTTTTAAAGATAGGCGAAATAACTATTTTACCTCTTTTTAATAGTTACACCGCAAGATAGTGGCCTGCTCTTTTAACTTTTAACACCAAAGGTTCCTACACATAAATCCTCTCCTTAAGACTAGCAACCTTAGCCTGCTGGTCCGTATGTGCTTGACCCATAAGTGCCTTATCACCAATTTCGGGGAGGAGAGAACCTAGTCGAACACAGTGTTGATACGCCTCTCCAATCATAGTTCCGATGCTCATATGGCCAATGGTCACTCTTTCTTCGGGGTAAAGAACTCCCTCACTCGCTTCCATAAAGAAGTGTCAATAAACATGCCCTTGTTGGGACAAGAACGCCCTTCCAACAACTACTCGGCCATGATCCAAGTTGGTATCCGCAAAGGAATGACTGTCACTGTCATGAGGGGATTCCCCCTATCGTTATTCCAATGCTTTGTGGTTAACCTCCAAAACCTTTAAGTCATTGTTACTAGGATCAAGTGGTTCTCCTTTCTTGGTGGATGACCTCGTCCTTTTAGAAGGACCGATCTCAGCATACGTAACTTTATGTTTTGTACCATCTTAGAATACCAGAAAATAGAGAGAAATCCAGAGAGAGAATAGTAAGAAAACAAGAGTTTGATTAATTCATTTCATAATGCCTTCATTCCAAAATTACGATCACATATAAAGGAGAATGGAAATGTAAACATGGGTTCCTAATTTAATGCAATATGGAGAAGAAATGCAAAGTGGGAAACTGAATTCCAATATCATGCATGCACTATGTGGAGGTGTAAAAGCAACTGCTAATGGTCTTCGTGGGTTGGGTAATCAAGTTGGATAGTCTGTAACACTTTCTTCCTCTACTCACCTTTTTAAAAACAATAGGGGCAGCATTAGGAGGGGGAGAGGTAATGGGCTCAACAGTAATAGAGGGATTTGCTTCCTGCGGTTGGCCCTCCAAAGCAAGAAGAAGACTATCGTAATCACAACCATCATAGTAGACCGAACTAAGACTATCCAGAATGTGTTCTTTGTAACATCCCGAGTTTTAGAGCACGAGAGAATTCACGAGGAATTAAAACTTAAATAAAAAGAAAGGAAGCGGGCTTGGGCCGGGGTGTATGGGCCGAAAGGGGAAGGGTTTGGGCCCTTATAGGCCTCAAGAAAACCCAAAAGCCTCATTTCCATCCTCATTTCCGGATTCTAGAGAGAGAAAGTGAGAGAGAGTCTAGAGAGAGAAAGTCTAGGTTTTTGGATTAGAGCTTCAAGGATCGTTAGCAAGAGTCTCGTGGGTGTTTAGCAACGAAAAAGAAGTGATTACAGGTAACCGATTCTCCTAGATCTGAGTTTTAGTTCGTTTTTGGGTTTTTCGGGTTTCGGGTGAAAAGATTATGTTTGAACGGATGAAACTGAAAGATAAGCATAGATTTGAGTTCCTTAATGGAAAACAAACGTTTTGAATGCAAACAGGTTCGGGATCTTGAAGCGATCAGACCCGAATGCGAAAGTTAGGGTTTTTCGCCAAGAACAGGTCGTGCGCACTTGCTAAGTGCGCACAGAGCAGGTCTTGCGCACTTGCTAAGTGCGCAGGAAGAGGAACCTGCGCACTTGCTAAGTGCACAGGAAGGGAAGTCTGCGCACTTGCTATGTACGCAGAAAGCAGTGTCTGCGCACTTGCTAAGTGCGCAGGCATCAGGACTGATTAAGTAAAGTCAGTATGTTAGAGTGGTTAAACCGTTTAGCGTCGAGTTAAGTCTGATAAGTGTCAAATTGTTATGATTGTTCAGATTGTGTGAGATCCAGTAGACCGTTGCAGCTTAGATACCAGGTGAGTTCTAATCCCCTTTTTGCCTTCTTTAGGGGTGATGTGCATACTTAGTGTAAAGCGTTTATTATATTTTATATATTATAAACTGAAGTGAAAAGCTATGTTTAGTGTAAAGTTTAAAAGAGGCAAAAGTACATTTTAGTAAAGTATGATTATATTATTGACAAGCGTTTATTATATTTTTCATATACATAAACAAAGGCATAATATAAGTGCTAGTATGTTTTCAGTAAAGTAAGATATATCATTTGGCAAGCGTTTACTATATTTTCATATACATAAACAAAGGCATGATATATATGATAAGCTATGTTTCAGAAAGTAAGATGTATTTTATGATAAGCTATGTTTCAGAAAGTAAGATGTATTATATGATAAGCTATGTTTCAGAAAGTAAGATGTATTTTATGATAAGCTATGTTTCAGAAAGTAAGATGTATTTTATGATAAGCTATGTTTCAGTAAAAGCAAAGATATATCATTTGGCAAGCGTTTACTATATTTTTATATACATAAACAAAGGCATGATATATGTGTTAAGATATATTTCAGTAAAAGCAAAGATATATCATTTGGCAAGCGTTTACTATATTTTTATATACATAAACAAAGGCATGATATATGTTAAGTTATGAACAAGATTTACAGAAAGATTTATGAACAGTAAAGTGAACAGTTTTCCTTCGGGAATATGTACCAGCTATAAAGGTCCTTGGGACAGATGTTACTTGTACATGATGTCAGATATGGGTTCTACCCATTAGTAAGAACCTTTGGGTTCGTTAACGGTTGTACAACTGGGATGAGTGACGGCGGTTGCTCGGGAGGTCCACGCAACCTCCCCTTAGTGTTAAGCGGTATTGTCGGTTCATGGATGTAAGCCATGGGGGCATTGACCAGGGTATTGTCGGTTCATGGATGTAAGCCATGGGGGCATTGACCAGGTACTCGTCGGTTCATGGATGTAAGCCCTAGGGGCGGTACAGTAGTGACAAGGAATTGACGGATAAGCGGTATTGTCGGTTCATGGTCGTTGATCATGGGGGCATTGAACATGTACCTGTCGGTTCATGGATGTAAGCCATGAGGGTAGTACAGTAAAGAGGAATTGACGGTTTATTATACGTTTTAAACTGTTTGAAAAGTAAAGTGTGTTAAGTTTAGCCTTAATGGCAGTATATATGTTTGAAAAGTAAAGTGTGTTAAGTTTAGCCTTAATGGCAGTATATATGTTTTAAAAGTAAAGTGTGTTAAGTTTAGCCTTATTGGCAGTATATATGTTTTAGTAAATCTTTTGTATAATTGATTTAAAGTAAACGTTAGAACTCACTCAGCGTTGCTGATTTTTAGTATGCACATCAGTTAAGTGTAGGTGGCGGTAGATGGAAGTGGATGCTTAGCTTGGCGAGAAGAGTTACCCGAAGATCAGCATCTGGCATCCTGTTTATGTTTTCTTTTGATTATGTTAATTAAGACAAGTTTCAGTTGTATTTGACAAGTTATGTTTAGACATGTTATATTTCCGCTGCGTATGATGAAGTTTAAGTTGTTTCCGCTGTGTTAATGAATGTCTTATGTTTAAAGTGCTATGTGTTGAAGAGTAAACCCAATACGTGAGGCCTCCCGGGTTCGGGGCCTCACAAGTTGGTATCAGAGCCATAGTTTGAGAGATTTGGACATCCCCGATGTTCAGAGTTAAACTGAGAATGGGACAAGTAGCGGATGCCAGTAACGGGTAACTCAAGCCAAAGCATCAGAAGCGTATAGTAAGTAAAGTCTACCTTTTAGAGTGTCAAGATAAGAATAGAGGCTTTAGTGGAGCCATGAAAGCGAATAAATAGAACAGCAAGAAGTAATGTAATGGTTAATTGCAGATGGCCAGTGTATATTAACATCTTACCTTACTTATTGTGTTCTACATATTCCCTAGCATGCTGAAATTAAATCCCTTTGTTCCCTATCTTTTAGTTAGAAATGGCAAGACGTGGAGGAACTAGAGGAAGTGGAGGAGGAAGACGTGGTGGGCGTACAGGCCGCCACGGTGGAGCTAGCACAAACCAAGTGATTGAGGGGAGTGTTCACACTACCCATACTGAGACAGAGACTAGTCAGCACAATGTTGAACATGTGGAAGGAGATGACCCACCGTTTGAGTTTGAACCAGCCGTGTAAGCGGCTATTGGCCGTGAGTTTACCCGACTGCTGAAGGATACCTTACCGGCCATACTGGACGAAGCCTTAAGGAAGGCCAAGGAGAGCCCTAACACAACTGAAGAGCCTGTGGTGCTTCCAACAATGGGGGGACCGAATCTGGTAGAGAATGTTGCACCGCCTGCTCGCGGCTGCGACTACAAGGCGTTTCGGGGTTGTGATCCACCCGTGCTTACTGGGGAGAAGGAAGCATCAGATACCTTAGATTGGATTAACGGCATGGAGTCGACCATTCATCTTAGTGAATGTCGACCGGAACAAGCAGTAATGTTCGCTGCGAAGTCATTGAAAGGAGAAGCAGCGCACTGGTGGGAAACTGTGAAGCAGGCAAAGGGTGACCAAGCGGTCGAGCTAATGAGGTGGAATGATCTGAAGGCGTTAGTAATTTCAAAGTTCTGCCCTAAGAATGAAGTCCACAAGGTGGAGAGAGAGTTCCTGACTTTGCAAGCCGGACTCATGACTCACAGACAATATACTTCAAAGTACAACGAACTGGCACGCCTGGTGCCTCATCTTGTAACCACGAAAGAGAGGAGGATTCATTATTATATTCAAGGGTTGCCTCTAAAGATACGTACATTTGTAAATGCCAACACACTGAGTACCTTTGAGTCGGTGGTTGTTCTGAGCGGAGTTGTCTATGATGACATTGCCTCTGAAGTCATTGCTGAAGCACCCAAGAAACAAGCAGCTAAGCGCACTGCTGAGGAACTCCAGGGTCCTAACGATAGGAGGGCAAGGGTAGAAGCAGAGGGTCTATGTGGAAAATGTGGGAGGAGACATGGAGGAGAGTGCAGAGCTGGGCAGGTGGGATGTTTCAGGTGTGGCAGGTTTGGACACCAGTCGCGGGACTGCCCGGAAAGGCCAAGATGCCACAATTGTGGGGAACAGGGACACAGGAGCCGAGATCGCAGGAAACCCAAGAAAGCGGAAGCGGGAGGATCCGGAAAGGGTAAGGCTGCAGAGAAGGAACCTTACATCAATAAGGCCACAGCAAGGGTTTACCAGATGACTCAGTAAGGTACGTTGCAAGCTCTTATTTGTTATATGGCAAGTTTATGTTATTATTTCCTTGCTAAATTAGTTAGCCACATTAGTCTAGATGCCTTAGAATTTGAGATAGCCCAAGGTCAAGCTCCCAGTGGTAGTTGATCACAATGGCCTTCATGACCAAGCTGCCTTGCATAGCTACGGTTTAGGCCACCCATTCTATGATTTGCTATCAGTGTAGCTTATGGCAGGTTTCGAGGACGAAACCTACTGTAAGGAGGGTAGACTTGTAACATCCCGAGTTTTAGAGCACGAGAGAATTCACGAGGAATTAAAACTTAAATAAAAAGAAAGGAAGCGGGCTTGGGCCGGGGTGTATGGGCCGAAAGGGGAAGGGTTTGGGCCCTTATAGGCCTTAAGAACAACCCAAAAGCCTCATTTCCATCCTCATTTCCGGATTCTAGAGAGAGAAAGTAAGAGAGAGTCTAGAGAGAGAAAGTCCCAGTTTTTGGATTAGAGCTTCAAGGATCGTTAGCAAGAGTCTCGTGAGTGTTTAGCAACGAAAAAGAAGTGATTACAGGTAACCGATTCTCCTAGATCTGAGTTTTAGTTCGTTTTTGGGTTTTTCGGGTTTCGGGTGAAAAGATTATGTTTGAACGGATGAAACTGAAAGATAAGCATAGATTTGAGTTTCTTAATGGAAAACAAACGTTTTGAATGCAAACAGGTTCGGGATCTTGAAGCGATCAGACCCGAATGCGAAAGTTAGGGTTTTTCGCCAAGAACAGGTCGTGTGCACTTGCTAAGTGCGCACAGAGCAGGTCTTGCGCACTTGCTAAGTGCGCAGGAAGAGGAACCTGCGCACTTGCTAAGTGCGCAGGAAGAGGAACCTGCGCACTTGCTAAGTGCGCAGGAAGGGAAGTCTGCGCACTTGCTAAGTACGCAGGAAGCAGTGTCTGCGCACTTGCTAAGTGCGCAGGCATCAGGACTGATTAAGTAAAGTCAGTATGTTAGAGTGGTTAAACCGTTTAGCGTCGAGTTAAGTCTGATAAGTGTCAAATTGTTATGATTGTTCAGATTGTGTGAGATCCAGTAGACCGTTGCAGCTTAGATACCAGGTGAGTTCTAATCCCCTTTTTGCCTTCTTTAGGGGCGGTGTGCATACTTAGTGTAAAGCGTTTATTATATTTTATATATTATAAACTGAAGTGAAAAGCTATGTTTAGTGTAAAGTTTAAAAGAGGCAAAAGTACATTTTAGTAAAGTATGATTATATTATTGGCAAGCGTTTATTATATTTTTCATATACATAAACAAAGGCATAATATAAGTGCTAGTATGTTTTCAGTAAAGTAAGATATATCATTTGGCAAGCGTTTACTATATTTTCATATACATAAACAAAGGCATGATATATATGATAAGCTATGTTTTAGAAAGTAAGATGTATTTTATGATAAGCTATGTTTCAGAAAGTAAGATGTATTATATGATAAGCTATGTTTCAGAAAGTAAGATGTATTTTATGATAAGCTATGTTTCAGAAAGTAAGATGTATTTTATGATAAGCTTTGTTTCAGTAAAAGCAAAGATATATCATTTGGCAAGCGCTTACTATATTTTTATATACATAAACAAAGGCATGATATATGTGTTAAGATATATTTCAGTAAAAGCAAAGATATATCATTTGGCAAGCGTTTACTATATTTTTATATACATAAACAAAGGCATGATATATGTTAAGTTATGAACAAGATTTACAGAAAGATTTATGAACAGTAAAGTGAACAGTTTTCCTTCGGGAATATGTACCAGCTATAAAGGTCCTTGGGACAGATGTTACTTGTACAAGATGTCAGATATGGGTTCTACCCATTAGTAAGAACCTTTGGGTTCGTTAACGGTTGTACAACTGGGATGAGTGACGGCGGTTGCTCGGGAGGTCCACACAACCTCCCTTTAGTGTTAAGCGGTATTGTCGGTTCATGGATGTAAGCCATGGGGGCATTGACCAGGGTATTGTCGGTTCATGGATGTAAGCCATGGGGGCATTGACCAGGTACTCGTCGGTTCATGGATGTAAGCCATGGGGGCGGTACAGTAGTGACAAGGAATTGACGGATAAGCGGTATTGTCGGTTCATGGTCGTTGATCATGGGGGCATTGACCATGTACCTGTCGGTTCATGGATGTAAGCCATGAGGGCAGTACAGTAAAGAGGAATTGACGGTTTATTATACGTTTTAAACTGTTTGAAAAGTAAAGTGTGTTAAGTTTAGCCTTAATGGCAGTATATATGTTTGAAAAGTAAAGTGTGTTAAGTTTAGCCTTAATGGCAGTATATATGTTTTAAAAGTAAAGTGTGTTAAGTTTAGCCTTATTGGCAGTATATATGTTTTAGTAAATCTTTTGTATAATTGATTTAAAGTAAACGTTAGAACTCACTCAGCGTTGCTGATTTTTAGTATGCACATCAGTTAAGTGTAGGTGGCGGTAGATGGAAGTGGATGCTTGGCTTGGCGAGAAGAGTTACCCGAAGATCAGCATCTGGCATCCTGTTTATGTTTTCTTTTGATTATGTTGATTAAGACAAGTTTCAGTTGTATTTGACAAGTTATGTTTAGACATGTTATATTTCCGCTGCGTATGATGAAGTTTAAGTTGTTTTCGCTGTGTTAATGAATGTCTTATGTTTAAAGTGCTATGTGTTGATGAGTAAACTCAATACGTGAGGCCTCCCGGGTTCGGGGCCTCACATTCTTCCCCTTCACAAACACGGGTTTAGTTTCACAAGAAGCGCAAAGGCGGCTAGTCTTGACCTGAACCAAGGCATGCTCACATTAGGGGCGAGCGCAAGTCATAGGGGATTGCATGCGCCTCAAAAGAAGATTTATCAAAAGAGGAATCTCGAAGTTGTGGAAGAACAAGGGAACAGAAAGAACGCCTCCTGGGCATGTTGAAGGGAACATTCGACCTTTGAATCCAGAAAAATAAAACGTAAATCAATCCTTAATCGATGGCTTAGTAAGAAGGGTGCATTTAGGGAATTTATCCTTTAACATCTCAATTGTTAACCAATCACCATTGTGAGCAAGGCGAAAAAATGATTAAACAGCGACACTGAAGGGGCAATACCGTGGGCACGACACAACATTTCAAAATGGGTAATCTCACTCAGAACAAATGGTGTAAGTTGAAAGTTTTCTAGACCAATAGATTCGATAACTTGAAGAAAAAACAAGGTAAACATGGCGTAAATACTTATAAAACCAGTAGGACGATCATTGATGGCCTTATACATGTAAGGAAGTTAGGGTCACACAACTCCCCAATTCGATAGGCACTACATGTAAGGCCCCAATCCCGGGAGGCCTCACATATTGGATTTACTTATCAACACATAGCTCTTAAACATAAGACATTCACAATCACAACGAACACGATTTAAAACATTAACATAAGCAATGGATTACATAACACGTCTAAAACATACTTGTCTGATACGAATTTAACTTGTCTTAAAACATAATAAACTTTAAACATAAATGGGATGCCAGACTCAGATCTTCGGGTAACTCTCCTCGTCAAGCCAAGCATTCATTTTCATCTACCGCCACCTACACTTAAACTGATGTGCATACTAAAAATCAGTGACGCTGAGTGAGTTCTAACGCTTACTTAAAACATTGATACATATAATATAAAATAAGAAGGGTTTTTTCATAAACATAACTCTGGATGCCATTAAGGTAAAACTTTACGTACTGTAACTTTTAAGTCATTCATTAATTATCTTTACTGTAACTTATCTATGACTTTCCATTTCTTTCCATATTACCCCAATGGCTAAAGTCCAAAGGCCGACGAATAAGGGAAGATTACACGATACATCACCGTAACTTTTGTAACAGTCCTGACTCAGGTCAGGACACTGTCACCATACCGCCAATTCCATAAGTATCTGTAGTGTATCCTAAGGCTCTTTACCTCTATGATTCACTACTTACTATGTCTCCTACAGCTCTTTGCCCCTAGGAAGACAAACTCAACACAAAGCAGGGTTAGCTTGACCCTATAAGTAACCGTCGTTATTCCTTATCACTGAGAACCAGTTGATCAACCGTTAGCGAACCGCAAAGGTTCGTATAGAGGGGGCATAGCCCATAACTGACTTTCTGTACATGGTAACATCTGTCCCCGAAGGAACCGTAACTTAACTTCGTACTTATTCCCATAGAAAACTTTATCTTTATTTTCTTTGTTAATGAAATGACTTTCTCTAAAACTATACCTTCATTCTTTTAAAAACCTCTTTACCGGTCGTACACATTTCATAAATATCATTCATAAAAACTTTCTTTCGCCTCTATTAAATCTTTCTATAAATCATGACTTTCGTCATCGTTTATTAATATAAAACTAGGTTAGAATCCCGTGTATTACACGGGTTGAATAAATATAATATTATATACTTAGTAATAAAAAAAATTATATCTTTAAAAGCCCGTGTATTATATGGGTTGAATAAAATATAATGTAATCTGTTAACACATATACTCGTCAAAATGAAACAATGTGAATATGTAAATACATGATTAAAGAGTTTTTATTTGGATCTTAGATGTGTATAAAATTGTTTTCGGTTTATAGAATTCATAAAAATATGATAGAAAAAATTAATTGATGACAAACACAGTTTTAAATTTAAAAATCTTTAGAGAAAATTAAAACAAATAATTAATTTAGTTGCCTAAAATAGTAGAGTTGATTATTAATAGGAAAGATAGGCGGGATAATGAGAATGTGGAGGCTTAGAAATGTGAAAAGTGTCCCTCCCAAAACCTTGATTTATTAGTATGTATAGATATGTAATAAACACTTTACACTAAGTATGCACACAATCCCTAAAGCAGGCGAAAAGGGGATTAGAACTCACCTGGTATGTTAGCTGTAATATTCTACTGGAATCTCATTTAATCTGGGTAAACACAACAATTTAAAGTATATCAGACTTTACCCGAAACTAAATGGTTTCTCTACTTCTGGCTAGGCGAAAATAGGGTAAGTTCCCCTCCCATAGACTCAGCGAACTAATCAAGCGAACATATCATGTTCAATTAATATAAGACTTGGCGAACTTAGGCTAAGTTCGCCCCATAGATCTTGGCGAACTTATGGGCAAACATGCTATCTTCGCTTGGTCAGTGAACTTAGTAAGCGAACTAGACAAGTATGCTAGCTCCAAGCCCGGCGAACTTGGCAAGTTTGCCTGTGGGCTTCTTCTTCCCCACACAAACTCTAGCTTGCATGAACATGGCGGCTAAGGATCAAACTCATCAAGACCCGAACTTTTTACGTCTAAAAAGTTGTTTTTCTATACAGGAGTCTAGATCTAAGCTTACTTTTCATTTCCATATGTAAAAATTTGTACTTTAATTACCCGAAACTAAAACCCACCAAAACAAGTTATGAACGAGTCCAAGGACAGAAACCTTACCTCGTATGCGACCTTAACTTGCTAGTGTTGCTTTCCTCTTCCTCTTCTTTACTAACCCGAGCCCTATCCCAAGCTTGCTCTCGATTCTCTCTCTACTCTTTCCACTTTCTCTCTCTAACTTCTCTCTAGTTTGTGAAAATGAAACAATTGTTGGATACATGGGGCTAAAACCAGGGTTTTAAGGGCCCAATCCTCCCCCCCCCCCGGCCCATTCACGCATCCATGCTAGAGCCCAAGGCCCATTTCGCACCTTCCTTGATTACATGTGAATCCCGTGTCCGTTCTAACATTTTCGAAATACGGGACGTTACAAGTCTACCCTCCTTACAGCAGGTTTCGTCCTCGAAACCTGCCGTAAGCTATATTGGGATGCCATAACATGTCTGAAACATACTTGTCTTAAAACATAATAAACTTTAAAAATAAATGGATGCCAGACTTAGATCTTCGGGTAACTCTCCTCGTCAAGCCAAGCATTCATTTCCATCTACGGTCACCTACACTTAAACTGATGTACCTACTAAAAATCAGCAACGATGAGTGAGTTATAACGCTTACATAAAACATTGATACATATAATATAAAAGAAGAAGGAATTTTTTCATAAACATAACTCTTGATGCCATTAAGGCAAAACTTTACGTACTGTAACTTTTAAGTCATTTATTAATTATCTTTACTGTAACTTATCTTTGACTTTCCATTTCTTTCCATATTTCCCCAATGGCTCAAGTCAAAGGCCGACGAAGAAGATTACACGAAGCATCACCGTAACTTTTGTAACAGTCCTGACTCGGGTCAGGACGTTGTCACCATACCGTCAATTCCATAAGTATCTTCAGTGTATCCTAAGGCTCTTTACCTCTAGGATTCACTACTCACTATGTCTCCTTCGGCTCTTTGCCCATAGGAACACAAACTCAGCACAAAGCAACTCAGCACAAAGTTACTAAGCACAAAGCAGGGTTAGCTTGACCCTATGAGTAACCATCGTTACTGCTTATCACTAAGAACCAGTTGATCAACCGTCGCAAAGGTTCTTATAGAGGGGCATAACCCATAATTTACTTTCTGTACATTGTAACATCTGTCCCCGAAGGAACCGTTACTTAACTTGGTACTTATTCCCGAAGGAAACTTTATCTTTACTTTCTTTGTTAATGAAATGACTTTCTTTAAAACTTTACCTTCATTCTTTTAAAAATATCTTTACTGTTCGTAAACATTTCATAAATATCATTCATAAAAACTTTTCTTTTGCCTCTTTTAAATCTTTTTATAAATCATGACTTTCGCCATCGTTTATTAATATAAAATATGTAATAAACACTTTACACAAAGTTTGCACACCACCCCTACAGCAGGCGAAAAGGGGAATTAGAATGCACTTGGTATCTTAACTGTAACATTCTACTGGAATCTCACTCAATCTGGGTAAACACAACAATTTAAAGTATATCAGACTTTACCCAACACTAAACGGTTTCTCTACTTCTGGTCAGGCGAACATAGGGTAAGTTCCCCTCCCACAGACTCAGCGAACATATCAAGTTCACTTAATACAAGACTTGGCGAGCGTAGGCTAAGTTCGCCCCCATAGATCCTGGCGAACTTATGGGCAAACATGCTATCTTTGCTTGGTTAGGACCAGCGAACTAGACAAGTTTGCTAGCTTCTTCTTCCCCACACAAACCCTAGCTTGCATGAAACATGGCGGCTAAGGATCAAACTCATCAAGACCCGAACTTTTTACGTCCAAAACATTGGTTTTCTATACAGGAGTCTAGATCTAAGCTTACTTTTCATTTCCATACGTAAAAATCGTTACTTTAATTACCCGAAACTAAAACCCACCAAAACAAGCTATGAACGAGTCCAAGGACAGAAACTTTACCTCATATGCCACCTTTACTTGTTGGTGTTGCTTTCCTCTTCCTCTTCTTTGCTAACCCGAGCCCTATCCCAAGCTTGCTCTCGATTCTCTCTCTACTCTTTTCACTTTCCCTCTCTAACTTCTCGCTAGTTTGTGAAAATGAAACAAATGATGGAAACATGGGGCTGAAACCAGGGTTTTAAGGGCCCAATCCTTCCCCCACCCCCCCCCCCCTCGGCCCATTCCCGCATCCATGTTAAAGTCATTTCGCACCTTCCTTAATTTCATGTGAATCTCGTGTCCGTTTTAACGTTTTCAAAATACAGGACATTACAATGCAATGGTCGGTGAAGGACTCCAGGGCCAATTTAGTAAATTGATCTTCATGTCATTTTTACCCATTTCTAAAAATCAAAGAGAAAACAGAAGAAAATAACTTGGAAATATGAAATGGTTGAGGGAGTTTTGCATAAAAGAAATATCTGAAGGGCTTTAAATTTAAATAATGATAACAATTGGTAATCGTGAGACAGCTGGCGATTAATGGGATAACTTGAGATATGTTGATTTGATGATTACCACACGAAGAGAGTCAAGAGTCAAGGCTTGGTAAAGGGGACAAGGACAACACCGTTAAGTTTTATTAATAAAATAAACAATTACAAGGACACACCCCAAAGAGCACACCAACCCAAATTAGCTAAGGCTTTACAAAATGGGATTAACAAAAATCTCGGACCTTAGCTAAACTACAAACAAAAAAACCTTAAATCTATGCTTGCAGTAGCGAAGCTTGAAGAAAAACACAGGGGGCCACGGCGAAATCCTATAATTTTTTTTCTTATCAGGGGGCCGGAACTTAATGCCTATAAAATTTTCGGCCGAATACGTATAAATTAGCAATTCTGAGCGAAAAATCGGGGGGGGGGGGGGCAGGCCCTCACTAAGTTGCGCCACTGTATGCTTGTAACAGGCTGTCCAAGCACAAAGAAAAAAGAAAATCTATACATTGAGAATTAACCCTTCCTATCAAAAACACACCAAGAAAACAAAGAAAACATTAAAGCAAAACATACTAAAAATAACCCAAAAGCAGGAGCAAGGTCTTCAGAAGCAGCAGCCATCCATTCTTCATAAGTAGCCATATCCCAAGTTCTCCACAGCCATTGAATCCCATCTTTGCGTCCCCAAAATCCACTACCATCAACCCTCAAATCAACTATCCAAAAAGAGTTCCAACCAGCAATATAGCAACTCGTGTAATACACCATATCACTGCACAAAACCCACTGCACAAAGTTTGGGCATAATATTGCAGTAAACTAAGCAGGAGATAGAGACCAGAAATACCTATAAAATAATACCGCATATCACTAAAAATATTACCATATCAACAAAGCTAATATACCTAGGAAGCCTAAAAATAAAGAGGATATTAAAAACACCCAGAAACGAAATTTAGCAAACGCATAACCTTATAACAACTAAAAATACACGCGGTAATTACCATGCTAAGATAACTCTAAGACCAGAAACATAAAAAACACAAATAAACAAACTTGCATACAAGTATACAACGGCAGCTATCAACAGCGACTAATGTCAATTAAACCGCATGGGAGATACAGACCAACAAACCTATAGAATAAAACCGCATATCAGTAAAAATAAAACCGTATAAACAAAATTAATACACCTAGGAAGTCAAAAAATAAAGAGGAGATTCAAAATACACATAAACGAACCCGGGTGCAATGTAAATGAAGAACCACACCTGACATAAAGTCAAAGGATCAATGTACAACGTTGAAGAAACCTAGAAAATAAAGTTCATAAACTTTCAGTAACGTGGAAGGACGTACACATTACGTGGCAAACATTTCACCGAACTTAATCATTAAGTGGTTGATGTTCTTAAAACGGATAACATCATAATGTACAATCTATATTGCTTTGAGCTGATATAACACGTTAACTTCAATATAAGCCATTTTACATTTATCTGATACAACTATATATATCCCTAAAAATTCTGTATAATAACACATTTAACTAATAAAAAACAAAAAACCTGTTCAAAAAAAAAAAAAGAACTCCGTATTGACACATAAACCATCCAAAACAACAGAGATAAACAAACGTGTAATGGGGTTGAAGCAAAGAAGCCAGTTTTTAAGCGCTGACATTATACCAGCTATACTTATTGAAAACAAACTATAAGTTCGGTATTGACACATAAACCATCCAAAAAAACAAAATTAAACAAATGTACAATAGGTTGTAGGAAATCTGTTTCAACAAGAGGATACTTTCATTAAGTGCAGGAAGAACTACATTATCACTATTGCACTGATTAAAGTAAAAATTTAGGAAATAACTTCAGAAGGCCGTAATCACGCAACCAATAATTCAATCACTGAGAACAACCCCAAGATTGGAATTCAAACTAAACATAATAGGCTATACATAGACAGTGTTGATTATTACCAACCACCATCAATAATGATGCCACTTTGCACTCTACAAACTTCAAATCTTATGAAAATATAGCAATCACTTAGCTGATCTTGCAATCCCCTAACAATTAAAGGAACACAACTAAACTCAGAAGAATAGTTTCAAACATGAATCAATTAAATCAAGATGTCTCAAGCTTCAAAGAAACCAAATACCACAAATTATTTTGATTGAATGAATACCTCAAGAAAATAGATCACTAAGAGTCATGGGAATTAAAGTCAACCACCACAAAGAACGTATTACCTACTCAAATATTCAAGGGAGTATCATTTTAAATCAATTAAAATCAAGATTCAATTTTTTTGTTCAAGTATGATAACTGAAAGATTGAGGAAAAGTGGAAAACCTTACTTTGCTCGAGAACTGATCTGACTTATTAGTTCAAGCAGGTATCTATGTGATTGCAAATTACTGAGACACTTTATTCATGAACAATCAAGCTAGAGCTTTAAATAGCTTACAAAGATCACCAACGATCACCAGAAAATACACAACAAACAGGACACGTTCAGACCTTAAAACTACTGATTTGAACTAAACAAACAATGACTAAATCAAATGGAGACTATGACTCGGTTAATATTACGTGGGTACTTGGCCCATTATTAAACAAACTAACCCAAACGAAGTTAACTGGACTGATCAAATAGGCCCAATAATTCCTCTCCTTAAACGGATATGCGTTAAGCATCCAGTTTAATCTCTTGAATCCCAATATGCCTTCTCAGTTGAACAAACGCGTCTAGCTTCATTGGCTTGGTCATAATATCAGCAACTTGATCATTGGTCCTGCAGAATTCAAGTTTTACTACTTCTTGGTTCACGAGATCTCTAAGATGGTGAAACCTAATGTAACATTCATAGTTTTCTGATACTATTTTATATAATAATGACACTCCGTTTCAAACCCGTACTTGCCCGACAAAATATGTCACACTAATTATTATTTTAACACATAACAATTTAAAATTTTCATCCTTATATAAACGTATTATTTTTCTAGTTGAACATATATGACATATATATGTATATTTGTATAGATGTACATATATATATATATATATATATATATATATATATATATATATATATATATATATATATATATATATATATATATATATATATATATATATATATATGCTTTGTTATAATAAACAAATCAAAAGTAAACTTTATAAATCTTTAATTGTGTATTTACACCTTTTCATATTCATGTATTCATATGTAATAATATATATTTAATATTATTACATAAATTATGTATGTATATTCACATAAATTTATATATATAGTTATATATGGTTATACTAACTAAATTAAACTTACGAATTTTACACATGTACTATATCCTTTGTATATATATATATATATATGAATGTATTTATTTATGAGAGTATAAATGTAAATGTATATGTATATTGGATTACATTTGTAAGACTTATAGTTTTATAAAATAGAAATTATTCTTTTATAAAAAAAATTGAAGTTTAACATAAATAAGCCTAGTTTTATAAAAACCAAGTATTTTTATATATTTAAAAAGAGTTAAAAACAAATAAAATAGGTCTTGAACCCTCTAGTTGCCTATGAACCCCCCACTTGAACCCCCACACCTCAAATTGAACTTTTACCATGAAATTGAACCCCCCCCCTTCCGTTGGTTTGACTTCGGAAGTCAACAAACACCGAATCAGTTATGAATTCATCAAATTCACGCATGTTAACTCACACAAATCGTGTAGGAACGTTACTACACCTGTTTTGATTGATAATGATGAGCTAATTTAACAAAAATCAATGATATCGATCCAAATTCCATTCCCGTAACCGTCTCAAGCATACCCGAATCAAATTGTGCGTTTTACATGAAATTAACCTATATAAACCAGTCCCACACCTTCGCAATCCCTTTTAAAAACTCCCTGAACACTCATTCACAACGTATTACACCTCTGTATTGCAATCCGACATCGAAGAAACCGAACTTGCGCATCTCAGCCGTCCCCTCTCTTCGAACAACCCTTTCAGGTAAATTTCACATCAATCGACTCGTCTTGACCTGGGGAATGAAAGCCCCATGGTTTGTTTACCGATCGTTGCTTAATCACGATCAATTAAGGGCTAGGGTTCGGGTTATACGGTTTGGGAAAAAGGATAGCTGGAACAGCTGGCTGGAGTTCAATCAGGTGAAGCTTCCATTAGCTCACCTGCTGCTGTTGAATCTAAGCCTACTGTTCCAGTTAAGAAAAAGAAGAGGTCCTGGAACAAGAAAACGAAAGGTTCTCAATCTCCTGGTTCCAAGTCTTCTACAGATTCACCCATTTTTGACAGTCACGACTGTGAGTTAATAGAGGTAGTTTATTTTGAGAAAGACGGACGACCCAAGACCACTATGGCTTGGGTTTCCAAATCTAACCTGGATCACCCGTACCCATAAACTCGTATCATACATCTCACCCCCAAAATCAATTGCCAACCCCACTAAGATACCCATACCTAATGCCCGACCCGTACCTTCCTAACCCTTGGGTAAGGCATACCATGGCACCCTTGGTGTTATGGGAATTCCAACCAATGACTTCCATCAATATGTAAGAAATTCAGAATTCGAGAGGCAAAGGATAGAGCAGGGAGTAATACACGACTTGCAAAGACAAAGAATGGATAGCCTAGCAAACCAATTATGATACCAAAAGGAGTTAATCTCCATCCTCGAAAAGGAAGTACAAGAGTATCGCACGGAGACCGCCAGGGCTGAAGCCAGATCTACTACCCGAGTGACTATAGCGGTGCTCATCTTGGCGATTATTTTCTTCCTAGTGGAAAACTACCAGAGACGTTAGAAGAAGCTTCTACTGATTTCCTTTAAATTTTTGATTTGAGAACCATTTCCCTATGTTTTTAATAATGTTTAACAACGTTTTGTTGGTTAAACTTAGAAAAACTCATACCTTATGATCAAAAGTATATGTGTGAAGTTTTATAAGGTTTTGAACCATTAAATAGTCTTGAAGAATGTTATTCTTAAAATTAGTCGTTTGACGACGGTTTTTGATGGATTAAACTTACAAAAATAATATGGTCATGATTCTTGATAAAATAGTAGTTTGATGACTCGAATAGACTTATTTACAAGAAGAGTTCCAAAAGTTGGTCGAGTCAAGAATGTGAGTTTAAAGACTGTAGGATCGGTGAATACAAGATGGTTCTATTCTAGTTGAGATTGGCGAAAACAATCACAACTAAGAAATGTAAACAAGTAAACACGAAGAATACTGATAAATGCAATTTCTATTAAGCTTCAAGATTACAAGATTACAGAGAAAAATCTTAAGCAAAAAGCACTTTTATACAATGACTCTAAGTACTACTTATATAGTAACTTAGAATCAAGACAGACCCTTGATTCTAAGGATCAGATCTAACACAAGCCGTTGATCTTGTATTGAAGCTATTCTATATGTAACGACAATAACAACTACAAAAGTTATCTTTACTCAAACGTCTTCTTAGGCATCATTGCTTGAGTCCTTGGAAGAAGAGCGTCGTTGTCTTTTATTGTCTTGCACCAGTGACATTCTTTCTGCGTGGAGTGTGTCAGTGATGCAGCAGAAAGTTGTCAGTGGTAATGGTTGCTTTATCGAAGCCAGTCAGCTGCAACGTTTGATCTTCAGTGGGAATGGCTATCAGCAGCAATGTTGTTGATCAGCAGCAAAACACAACTGTCCACAGCTGCTGATGATATGCCTATCAGCAGCAACTTTGGTCTTCAGCAGATAAGGCTATCCACAGCAGATTTGTTCTTCAGCAGAAGAACAAGTATCCGCTGCAGATAAGCGTATCCGCAGCAGTTTGTACTTAGAGAATTTTGTAGCCATCAGTCTTTATTTCTACAAACTCCCCCTAGACTGATGCTACCAAAACTCTCTTACTGCTTTTGCTGCTGAAGCTTTTCCATGTTGCAGACTATCCTTTCTATCTCATAGCCTCTTGGGTCCTGGCTGGGATTGTTTAGAGGAAGCTCAAATAGAGTCTTTTAGTCTTTGCTTGGCATTTTGAAGATGGCCTTGCTTGAACATATCATCTTCCGTCCTTTAACATCAATCAGGATAAGCTTGTTGGTATCAGCCTTGAAGGACCAACTGGTGAATGGAGAATGGGTTTGAAGAGGTTTAGCATCAATGATTACATCTTTACTAGGGTTGAAGTGATGTTTGATCACTAGCAAAAGATGTCTCCCACCTTCATTCTCTGGCTTATGGGCTTCACCCAACTCCATCATTTTTCTGAGATCTGAGTCACGGAGTTGCAGTACCTCATCAACAGATTTATAGACTGATCTTTTTAGTTCTTCCTTTCACCTGAAAACTTCAAACCATTTATCTTGAATGTTATAGAACCAGACAATTATTTCTCTTGAGTCTTCTGGTGTGATGGTAGGTTTGGTTTTCTTCTTGGAAGGCTGCTGATGAGGAGGAGCTGGGTGGAAGGATTTGGACTTTGTGGTGGAGAGGAGGGAGGTCTATGATTGAGAGTGGAAGGTTGTTGAACAGAGGAAGTGGTGGATGAGGGAGAAGGCTTGGGTTTCTTTTGTTTCCTTTCATTTTCTTGATTAATCACCCTCTTCTTTGAGCCTTTCTTCCCTAGTCTTTCTTCCTCTCCCTTCTTGACTTTAAAGTAAAGGGCTTGTAGGTTCATGAAACTCATGGGACCCAGCCTTTTTCCACTCTCTCCTCTAGCCTTTAGGAAGTCAATCATGACCTTCCTTTCTTCATGGGTTCTTCTGTTAAAATCAATGGTCTTCTTGGATTTCTGTTTGGCTTTTTCTTCTTCTTCAGCCTTTTTCTTAGTTGCCAATTGACCTTGCTGACCCATGAAGGATTTGTAGATTTCTTTATTTGATAGTTTCTCAAGGTAGTATGCATCATCGCCTTGAGAAATCAGAGCCTCTATCCATTCCTCTCTCATTTCTTTGGCTAGTTCAGAGTCAGTTATTCTGAACTGAGCCTCTTCCTTTTTCTTCTTCTCTCTTTCTTCTTCTTTATTGAATTGTTCCTGCAGTTGAAGAGCTAGAGCTTCATCTTCTTGAATTTGAGAAGCTGCAGGAATCTTGACTTTCAGATCATCTAGCTGCTTAACATAGAGGAGGATCTGTTGTTCTCTAAGGAGTATGGCAGTTTTTCTTTCTTGTGCTTTTCTTAATTTAGCCATCTCCTCTTCTTCTCTTCTTCTTCTTATTTTTTCCTCTTTTTCCTTCTTCTCTCTCAATAACCTTTCTTCATCTTCTTCTGTCATAGGTCTCTTCCCCTTGTCTTTGCTGGATGCCTCTGCTTCAGCTTCATGGACCACAACAGCAGATGTAAGAGATGCTGTTGGGATCTCAGCTTCAGCTTCATTGGCATTTTGTGGAATGGACAAGGGAAGGACACTTTCTTCATCTTCTTCCCATTCAAGACCTGTCACGGCTTTCCATTCTTTCTTCATCTTTTCCTTTTCTCTTCTTCTGGATTCTTCTGATGTGTTTAATCTGACAGTTGGAGAGGAAAGAAAGGATAGGTCCGAGTCAGGGTTGGAGTCATCCATTGCAATTCGTCCTTTCTTTTCAAGCTTAGCTTTGATGGTTTATATCATTGCTTGACTCTCTAAGGAATTTACATTGCATATGTGTGTTCCGAGCTCGAAGACCTTGTGCAGGAAGTCTGAATTTAAAAGTAGGATCTCATTGATGTTGATTGAGAGAGATGATCCATTACTTAGGAAGAATGTGAAGTCAGAAGACCCAGTGGTTGACCATCCTAGCACTTCCAAGTCTCTGACCACTGTGTTGTAGAGAAATCTTCTCCAACATAGAACTTCTTCTTCTGTTAAAGCACTGCTCCTGATCAAGGCAAGTCTTGGAGCTAGTCTTTGTTCTGATGTTGTTGAGGATTCTGCATGGTGCTTAGGATAGGTCACCCTGTTTGCTTCTTCTAGGAGCCTTTCAAACCAGGGAAGATTATCCTCCATCAAGACGTAGAACCTGTCGATTGCAAGTTCTGGTGAGAGATCTGTAGAGTTGTTGGTGCAGCTTGATAGGTACAGTTCAAGCACTTGGAGTGCATTTAGTGCATTCCAGTTCAGCTCTTCTACCTCACTGAACTCCTTTCCTATCCAAAATCTCTCAGTTGAACCATCATACCCCCAAGCTAGTATGGAGTCAAATTCTAGCTTATTTGATGACAGTGTGAATTAAGGGGCAATGGTCTGTCTTGATATGGTTGCAGTAGTAGGAAGTATGCTGAATAATGAAGGTGTGTCTTCACTTTGACTTTCATTCTTTAACACCTCATCAACAGCTCGGACAACTAACTTCCAATCCTCAGTGATATCTTCTTCTTCATCTACTGAGTCTGGCAAGTCATGAACTTGAACAAAAGCAGGTCTGAATAGAGAACTTTGAAAGGCTGTCTGCTCTTGTATCCATTCGTCGAGGCTGTCAGCATCGTCTTCCACAGCAACTATCTCCCCCTTTTTGGTTGCATCAGTGCACAAAGTTTGGTCAGTTTGAGTGCCCACTAAGATAAGGGAGGGATTAGTCACTGGAGGGCATTGATGGGCTTCATGCATAGAGACTTGGTCCCTTAGTTTTGACACTTCGGCCTCTAACATTTCCACCCTTGCCGTCAATTCCAAGTTATGAAGTTTCCGTCTATCCTCATCCACGGTTATGGAATCCTTGGATCTAGATGGGGCCTTAGGCCTAGCCTCTGCATCCCCATCACCCTGGTTTTCTTGACACCTGGGATTCCTCTTAGTGAAGAGTGTTTCAAAAGAAACATCCTCATTGTGAGTTGCCGTGGTTAGGGTCTTAATGATGTTATCACTTTCCTCCTTATCAGTTGATGTACCAGGATTAGTCACAGCCCTTTCCACATTCACTCTATCAGTACTCCCAGAGTGAACCTTCTTGGATGAAGAACTTGTGTTAGGTGCACTAGCAGCCAAGTCAATCAATACCTCCGAGATAGTGGTTGTTGGAGAAGGTATATCATCTTGACAAGGTGCCTCTGTACTTAAGTTCAGAGAAGAAAGATAATGGAATGGCTCAGTGGGTTGTTCTATGGATCCGAGATATCATCCTGATCCTAATAGAGAAGCTTCCAAGGAAGTCTCTCTAATGATGTGGCTATCCTTTTTGATATTCTCATCAGAATTTTGGGATTCTGAATGAGGGCTTTTAGGTTGGGATTGGGCTTTTGAGACAAGAAGAGAAGGAGTCTTCTTGCTCCTCTTTCTAGTATATTTTGCGGCAACTGGGGCCCTTTGTTCCAGTTGAACGATAACATCAAAAAAAGGTGTAAGTAATTTCTATGCCTGTGCATCCTTAGTAGTATGCATAGAGGTTTGAACAGTGGAAGCAGATTGTTGTTCAGGATGTGAAGAGGAGGGTGTGGGATCAGTATCAGCTGGGATTGCTGAACTGTTACCCTGGGTACTTTGTATGTTCATCATTGTAGATAACAATGGAACATTGACCCCTGAGAACTTTTTAGAAACAGTTCTCATACTTTGAAAAATGTTACTTTTATGACCCATCATAAGATAGATTTTTGCAGGTTTTGAAAGCTCTTTTAATTCATTGTTAAAATCCTCCTGCAAGAATCTTGGGTACATATAAAATTGCTGCTTTGCACTCTCTTGAAGGTTGTATCTTAAACCTTCAAAGATGAGATGTGTAAAGTTGAATCCTTGGCCAGTAACCATACCGTGAACAACAGAGGCAAGTGCAGAGCTCACTTGATGCCATCCACTTCTCTTCTAAGATATGCATTGTAGTAGAGTGTGGCATAGATACTTCCATAGGGGGGCCATCATTGCCTTCTCTATTGTGTACTCATTCTGATTTCTAGTGTACCCTATGGATACAAAGGTCCTCATATAGCAGTCAGTGGAAAATTCTTTGCTGTTGATGGATGCACTAATCTGCAGCAAGGATGTTGTTGCTGGCAGCCTTAAAGCTATCCGCAGGAAACTTGTTCCTGCTGATAACTTAAAGCAGTCAGTGGTAAAATCTTTGCTGCTGATGATTAAACCTGTCAGAAGCAAGAAATGGATGCTGCTGACTTATAACTTTTATTTATAACAAAAGACAAACACATTTACAAAAACAAGATTTTAGAGACATATTTTAATCAAAGTTCATCATACCAATAGATTCAACTAAATATCTAAATCTAGCTTCATCAAAAGGCTTTGTAAACAAATCAGCATATTGCTCATTGGTATGAACTTTGGTTAAAATAATTCTCTTTTTCTCAGCTTGATCTCTTATGAAGTGATACCTGATGTCAATGTGTTTTGTCTTGGAGTGCTGCACCGGATTGTTTGTGATTGATATAGCACTCATGTTGTCAATGTGAATTGGAGTTGCCGTGAAAGTCATCCCATAATCCAGCATTTGATTTTGTATCCAGATGACTTGTGCACAGCAACTTGAAGCTGCAATGTATTCTGCTTCTGCTGTAGAAGTTGGAACACATGTTTGCTTCTTGCACTGCCATGAAATCAGTCTCCCTCCCAGAAACTGATATCCCCCTGATGTGGACTTTTTGTCCAAGTTGCATCGCCCATAATCACTGTCAGTGTATGCATACAGATTGAACTTATCATTTTTAGAGTACCATAGCCCAAGTCTTGGGGCTCCCTTTAGGTATCTAAAAATTCTCTTGACAACTTGAAGATGTGAAATCTTTGGAGCTGCTTGGAATCTTGCACAGAGACATACTACAAACATGATATCTGGCCTTTAGGCATTGAGATACATGAGAGACCCTATCATTGCACAGTACTGATGTTGATCAGTGTCTTGACCATCATTGTCTAGAATCAGCTGATGGTGCACTTGCATAGGGGTTCTTGCAGCAGAGCAGTCAGCTATCTTGAATCTTTCCAGAATGCTCTTGACATATTTGGATTGACTGATGAAGATTCCATTTGGAACTTGTTTGACTTGAAGACCTAGACAGAAATTTAGTTCACCCGTTGAACTCATTTCAAACTTTGAGTGCATTAGGATCTCAAAGTCTTTACACAACTTCTTCCTTGTTGATCCAAAGATGATATCATCTACGTAGATTTGTACAAGTAAGATTTCTCCCCCTTCATCTTTGATAAACAAGGTCTGGTCAATGGCACCTCTTCTGAAGTTGTTGCTTAGTAGATATCCAGACAAAGTTTCATACCAGGCTCTTGGGGCTTGATGTAAGCCATACAGAGCTTTGTCTAGTTTGAACACTTGGTTAGGATGTGCAGGATCTACAAAACCTGGAGGCTGTTTGACATAAACCTCTTCACCAATCTTCCCATACAGAAAGGCACTCTTGACATCCATTTGATAGACCATGAAGTTCTTGGATGCAGCAAATTCCAGGAAGATTCTGATGGTCTCCAGCCTGGCAACAGGAGCAAAGACTTCATCATAGTCAATTCCCTCTTCCTGAGTGTAGCCTTGAGCTACAAGTCTGGCTTTGTTCTTGACTACAATGCTTCTATCATCTTGCTTGTTCCTGAATACCCATCTTGTGCCAATGGCAGATTGACCAGGTGGAAGATCAACAAGTTTCCAGACATCCTATCTCTTGAATTGCAGCAACTCTTCCAGCATTGCCTCAATCCAACTGCTATGTTGCAGAGCCTCATCTATCTTCTTAGGTTCCACCTGAGATAGAAAACATGAAAACAAACTTATATTGGCCTCATGAGATTTGCTTCTTGTTAGAACTCCTTGGTGAACTTGGCCAATAATATTTTCTAGAGGATGTTCCTTGTTGATCCTTTGTGCTGGTACCACCTCCAGCTATATCCCTTGCTCAAGATTGCTTTGATTTTGATTAGGGATTTCTTCATTCATGGTTGAAGAGTCTTCAATATCAACAGCTACATCAGTATTATCAGCAATAGTATTTGCAGCATCTACCGAAGAGTCTTCATTCAAATTTTCATTTTCAGACAGGCTGCTGGTGACATTGGAGAGTGTGGTTCTAGCTTCACTTGCTTCAATGGCTTCCATAACAGATGGATGATCAATGGATGGTCTTCTTAGACTGATAGAAGATTTAAGAAATCCAGTCTGTAGTCAGAGGAGAAAGTGGAAGCAGGTGCTTGAGAAGAGGTAGACTCCATATTTAAGAAGATGAGAGGCTCAAATATTTGGGTGAAGGAGTCTATGTCAAAGAGCCTGTTTGGGTCTTTTCCTTGTTCACATACAATGTGTTCTCTACATTCCACATTGGCTGATTCTTCCACAATTCTTGTTCTTGAGTTGAATACTCTGTAGGCCTTGGATTGAGAGGAATAGCCCACAAAATATCCTTCATCAGATTTGGCACCAAACTTAGGAAGAACCCCATGTATGATAAGAATTGTGCATGGACATCCAAAAGGTTTTAGAAATCCAATGTAGGGAACTCTTTGAAACCATAGTTCATAAGGTGTCTTGTTAAGAGGCTTGATTATGAGAACTCTATTTTGCACATAGCAGACTGTGCTTACTGCCTCTGCCCAGAATGTGAGAGGCAGTTTTGAGTCAGCCAACATAGATCTTGCTGACTCAATTAGAGTTCTGTTTCTTCTTTCAGCAACTCCATTTTGTTGAGGAGTTCTTGGAGCACTGTATTGCCTTTCTATTCCCTTGCTCTCATAGAAACAGTTCAAAGTGTGGTTCTTGAACTCTGTGCCCTGATCACACCTTATTATCTTTACCTTCTGATTGCTTTGATTCTCTACCCTAAGGATGTAGGATTTGAGAATTTCAGCAGTTTCATCTTTTGTTCTCAAGAAGTATACCCATGAGAATCTAGTGTAGTCATCAGTTATCACCAGACGGTATGACTTCTTACCCATTGACATAGTATTTGTAGGACCAAAGAGATCCATATGCAACAGCTGTAGTGGAGTATCATTTGTATTCAAAGTCTTGGGCTTGTGAGAACTCTTGTGTTGCTTCCCCTTCAAACAAGCAATGCAATGATCTTCTAGCTGGAATTCTTTATCAGGAAGCCCTCTGACAAGATTATCCTTAACCAATTTGTTGATGGTTTTGATGTTAATATGGCTTAATCTCCTATGCCAGAGAGCTGATTCATCAACTGAAGCTTTTGATAGAAAACAGGATACACTGCCAGATGGAGTGACCTTATTCATGTCAAGCACATAAAGATTTTCTTTTCTCTGAGCAGTTAATAAAATCTTTTCTGGAGGAGGTTTGGATAAACCAGGAGACAATACAAAGCATTCTTTATCTGTGAAGAGCATCCAATGCTTTTGATCACATACCTGGGAAACACTCATGAGATTGAAGTCCAATTCTTTGACATAGTTTACCTTATCAATACTCATTCTTTCATTGGACACAGTTCCTTGTCCAGTAATAGATCCTCCTTTTGAGTCACTTCCAAAGGTAACATATCCTCCATTAAAATGTTTGAAGTTGGAGATGATGGATCTGTTGCCTGTCATGTGCCTGGAACAGCCACTGTCTACCACCCAGGTGTTATTCTTGTGACCTGGTTGTCCCTGCACATGAGAGAGATCTAGTTAGTGGGAGGAAACCAATAGCTTACATCCTTGTAGAAAAGGGTTCTCGGATTTTCAGTATCAGCATGTTTACAATCAACGGAACCGATGATGATTCTTGGAGGAATTTTGACTTTCCAATGCTGAATTGGTGGTTTTCTAGCTCTCTTTGTTTTGTCAGTAGCTGATGTTGCTTTAGCTGCTGACATATTTGCTTGATCAGCAGCAGATTTTGCTACTGAGCACTTTGGCTTATCAGCAACAGATTTTGTTGCTGCTGATTGTTTTACTCAAGCAGCATCAGACTTGGTTGCTGCTGAAGGCTTGTCCTTGGTTTCTTGGGCTTTACTTGATTAACAGCATTTTTGCTGGCTGCTGATGGTTTAACAACAGATGTATGCCCATTCTTCTTTACCTTGTTACCAGATGGTTTCTCTGTAGAAGTTCTTTTGTTGATTGGCTTTTGGTTAATCTGGTTGAAGGGATTAAATTTACAATTTGTAGCAAAGTGGTCTGATTCACCACAGATGATGCAAGATTGTTGAGGTTTTGGCAGCTTCTTCCTTGGTGGGGAGAGGGAGTTTCTGAAATGAGTTGCCTTGGCTTCAAAGCTTGTTACCTTTTTGTTCTTGTTCGTCTTTTCAAAAGCATGTTGCTTGAGGTTTCTTTGTTGCTGAAGGTAGTAGAAGCAGGTGCTGGCAGTATGATTGTATTTCCCACACACAAAGTATGATTTTGCCAGTTTGTCCCTCTGAAAGTACACATAGTCCTTTCTTTTGAACAAGTGTTTGAGGTTCCAGGGGTGAGTTTTGTTATGCTCAAAGGTGGCTTCTTCCAATGTCTTTTGAACATATGGAGCCCTCTCTCCAGGCGCATGACATATGTCAAACACCTTCCTTTGTTGTGATTTGGATAGAGGCTTTGAGTTGGTGGGGGTTGAACACTGTCCCTTTTCAACAGTTAGCTTTCTTCCTTCTGGAGGATAGCTGATTCTTATTTGTTTGGTTGGCTGAGATACTGGTACTGTTTTTGAAGGGATGAAAGGGCTTGGATTGTTGGATTTAAAAGCTTCACATGTAGGAGGTGATGAAACTTTATTGGTTTCAGTGGAGTCTGAGCATGTTGACTCAGACTCGGATGAAGTAGTGCATTCTTGCACAGGGGTTTCTTGGACAACAAGGTCAAGATTTCGGTTGGTCATGTCAAGGTTGGAAAGATTGAAACTTGGTTCATGGATATCTACATAGTTAGCGGGTGGAGGAACAACATTGTAGGGTTGTTCAGCTTGAAATCCAAGACCAACAGTTACCTTTTAATGAATTTGAGCATCCAAAAGTCTTTGCAGCTTTTTGGATGCAAATTCATATTTTTTAACATGGACCTTTTGGTCTGCTAATTCGGCCCTTATAGCTTTTAACTTAACCAGAAGGTCATCAATTTGAGTTTCAAGGTTTGTTTGTTCATGTTTTAATGATGAAATTTCTTTCTTTAAACAATCAATCTTTTCCTTGTAACTGTTTTCAACCTTTTTAAATTCAGATTTCATTTGGTGAAATTCTTCATTTTGATCTATGAGATTCTGGTTATGTTTCCTGTATCCAAGGACCTTATCAATACAAGCCTGAGTACACAGATTTTCATATACCTGAGGTGGTACCTCTGATGTGTCTGGCATGAGAGCTTGATTGTTGGCAGGAATATCCTCATACTAGAAGCTCCAGTCAAAGTCAGCAGTTCCAACAGCTGCACAAGCTGCAGTTTATGCAGGAGGAGTGGCCTGTTGCTGTCTTGGTTGAGCTTGGTGAGCTTGTCTGGTATGAGCAGCATCTAGGTTTGCCTTTGGTGCCTTGCATTCCCTAGCAAAATGACCAAGTTGGTTACAGTTGTAACACTTCGGTTTCGTTTTGTCCAAGCCAACCCTGGTGTTAGAGTTGTTGATTGGAACGGGTCTTTCTATTCTTGAGTAGAACCTTTTTGCTCTTAGAGAGAGCATGGCATAGGAGTGCTGTATATCCATTTCTTCTAGATCATCTGGATGAAAACATTCCAGATCTTCCTTGATAAAGGACATATTGCTTGAGTTTTTAGAGTCAAAAGCAGTAGAGGTTGATGTTTTAGATGGGGCCTCAAGAAGAAATGGTGAGTTGTTTGATTGAGAGGTTTGAGTTTGGGGATGAGTGACGATGGGAGGATAATAGTTGCTTGAACTAGGACCTGAGTGGTTGGAGTGGAGGGTAGAAGAGGAAGTGGTGGAAGTTGAGGCTGTTTGGTAGCTTGAGCTTCTTTCCTTGGCCTGAATCATCTCTAATTCATAGGTTTTTAGCATACCGAAAAGCTCAGTCATCTGAAGAGTCTTCAGATTTTCAGTTCTTCTGATGGACACTGTGTAGAGTGTCCAGCAACTGGGTAGAGACCTAATGAACTTGAGAATATCTTCATTCTCAAGCTTCACTTTTAAGCACTGCAGCTCACCTACAAGATAAGTATATCTATTAAATAAAACAGTTAAAGACTCACCTTCCTTCCAGACGAAGTTTTCATATTGCTGCTTCAGGATGTCTCTTCTGTTTTCTTTTACTTCCTCTGAACCAACAAACATCTTCTCAAGAGCCTCCCATAGCTCCTTTGCAGTTTTGTATCCTCTAAAGTTGTGAAAAACTTCATTTGGTAAGAACATCTGGATGGCTCCCAAAGCCTTGAAATCTACCTCCATTTTCTTGATGTCTTCATCAGAGTATTTGGAGGATTCTTTGGGAACCAGTGTACCTCTCGTATCAACGGATGCCACCATGGGTATGTATGGTCCATCTTTTATGGATTTCCACATCCCATATTCTTGATAGCAGAAGAAGCTTTCCATTCTATTCTTTCACATATCATAGTCTTCTCCAGACACTAGTCTTGGTGGTCTGCTAATGCTTCCAGTGTCTTCAAATCCACTGTTTTGTGCCATTTTTGATTGGTGAAAATGGGTGACTTTAGCAAAGAGATAGTTTTGAATAGAACCAGAGAACGATTAAACAAGTGTGAGTTTGTTTAATCTGTGAGCCAAAGCTCTGATACTACTTGTAGGATCAGTGAATACAAGATGGTTCTATTCTAGTTGAGATTGGCGGAAACAATCACAACTAAGAAATGTAAACAAGTAAACACGAAGAATACTGATAAATGCAATTTGTATTAAGCATCAAGATTACAAGATTACAAAGAAAGCTCTTAAGCAAAAAGCACTTTTATACAATGACTCTAAGTACTACATATATAGTAACTTAGAATCAAGACAGACCCTTGATTCTAAGGATCAGATCTAACACAAGCCGTTGATCTTGTATTGAAGCTATTCTATATGTAACGACAATAACAACTACAAAAGTTATCTTTACTCAAATGTATTCTTAGGCATCATCACTGCTTGAGTCCTTGGAAGAAGAGCGTCGTTGTCTTTTATTATCTTGCACAAGTGACATTCTTTCTGCGTGGAGTGTGTCAGTGATGCAGCAGAAAGTTGTTAGTGGTAATGGTGGCTTTATCGAAGCCAGTCAGCTGCAATGTTTGATCTTCAGTGGGAATGGCTATCAGCAGCAATGTTGTTGATCAACAGCAAAACACAACTGTCCACAGCTGATGATGATATGCCTATCAACAACTTTGGTCTACAGCAGATAAGGCTATCCGCAACAGATTAGTTCTTCAGTAGAAGAACAAGTATCCGCTACAGATAAGCTTATCCGCAGCAGTTTGTACTTAGAGAATTTTGTACCCATCAATCTTTATTTCTACAAAGACGTTTTATCGTTCGTTTTGTTCGTAAATGCCCAAAATAAGTTGTAATTTTGAAAGCATAGCTATATAACTCCAATCCTTTTGAATTTTGGTTTGTAGACTTGATAAAACATTAGAAACTTGCTGGAATTTTTGTAGAATCATTTGAAATAGTTTAGTATTTTTTCAAAAATCATTTGGGGTAGAAAAATTTTGAAAGGATAGCTATTTTTGTCTAAAAATTAAGATTATTATTTTATAATAACCTTATGACCAGTAGGTCACTTGGTAAAAATTTAAGAATTTTATAAAGAATTTAAGTATAAAAACGACCTTTGTTTACGTATGATTTATTTTATTAACATAGCTATCTAACTCCAAAAATTATAAAATTTAATATGGAGTCCTTTTATAGTAGGTCGAAGTTATTTACAAAATATGGGAATTTTTAGAAGTCAAGAAGTTAACGTTATATTTTTGGGTTAAAAACCGGGTTTTTAAACGGCGTACGTTCTTATTTAAGTTGCATGTGACTATTTTAAACTTATTTAACTCATCCAGTCTTTTACGTACATGTTATATAATATAACAAAAGTAATTCTAACAAGTTTTTAAGTGTTTGACATGTTAGTGAAAAAGTCACCACATGATACATGGTTCTAAGTCAACACTTGACATCTTGTGTCAATATTTTGTTATTATGACTTTAGAGACTTGATTTTTATGTTTACCAAAACCATATTATGTCCATATAAATTATTAATAGTGTTTGAACAAAGAACATGAAAAATAAAGTGCATGTAAAGTAAGTACATGAATTTAAATGGACTAGTTCTTGAGTGTTGAAGGTATGTTTATGGTTTGGCTTTAGCCATAGATTACCACTTGTTTACACAAGTATGATGGTATCAAAATACCCATAAACCTTTTTGTTGTCAATATTAAGATCTAGAGAAATATAAAGCAAAGACACAAAATACATGGACTAGTTCTTTGATCTTTGAAGGTGTGTTTATGGTTTGACCTTAGTCATAGATTACCACTTGTTATCACAAGTATATGGTATCATAAAACCCATAAGCCTTCTTGTTATCAAAGATCATGATCTAGAATGAATGAAAGAAAGAAAGATAGAAACTAGATGAAAGGAATGCTTACAAGCTTGAAAGATTCAAGGCTTTTGGATTTGGTCTTGCACCTCTTCCTTGGCCGAGATTTTAGAGAGAAAGCAAGATAAGAGTGTTGGTGAATTGGTGCAAGGAAAAATGAGTGAATGAGGCTTGTATTTATAGTGAAAAGGGGGTATGGTTTGTTCAATATGAAATTAGTTCTTGAGATTGCATTAGGACAATTTTGTAAGAAAGAGATGGGAGGCTGAGTGTGGCATGTTGAAGCCGTAAATGGGGGTGGGGGTGGAGTGTGTAGGTGAGTTTTGTAAATAAATGGAATGATGATTTTTGTCTAGGTGGTTCTTGTACAAGAGATTATAAATGGAGGTGTTTTATAAATGTTGTAAGTTTCTAGTCTTTCATAAGTGTTTATATATATGGATGTTTCATAAAATAGAAAGAAAGTGTATATATACACAGTCATATAAGAAAAGTTCATAAAATGATTTATGTAAAAGTCTTTATATAAATATGACATGGAATAGATGAATTTGGGTTTTCAAATCATGTACATATGATATGGTTTTACATAAAATATGAATGGACATAGTTTGGGTAATAATACCATGTTTAATGAGATTAGTGTAGTAATTAGACATGGTTTAATTAATTATACCAAGATTAGGGTATAATTAGGCTAATTAGTATGGGCTATGATTAGTGTATAACTAAGTAATTAGTGTAGAATTAGACATAGTTTAACCTATTATAGGTGATCTTATATCATAGATCATAGTTTAGAGTCTTGAACTCTCATGTTTTCATGAAATTAGCATAGAGTAGGTGATGCACATAGCTTGTTGACCTAGTTTGATAATAACTAAGTACTAATAAGTGCACTTTGCTAGAATTTCAATATGGATATAAATATGAAAATTTGGTGGATGTTACATTATGCCTAATGGTTTCGTCAGGATAAGCTACTGTTTGGCGCCCTAGTAGGAAGTCTATCACCTCAAATCATCCCACTAGTCACCAACGCTTCCTTATCCCACGAGGCTTGGCATATTCTTGCTTCCACTGTGACACCGGTCAAAATTATAGTCTCAATATTGCCTAGAATAAAATAAATAAGGATTAGAAATGACGGGATCCAAAACATGGAAAGAAAAATAAGAAATTCTGTATTTTTGAGGGTGGCGGACCGCTACCCACAGGATAACGGTCCGCTACTAGCTCAAGGAATTATGCCATTAGAGTCTTGGCGGACGCATAACACAATCTTTAACGATACGCTACGGAATGAGCATGGCTGGCGGACCAACAACATTCAGGTTTACGGTCCGCTACACACCTCCCTAGGCACCTTCTACAAACAAAAAGTGTCCTGGACGCGTGTAGGGCATGTGTCAGCCCGAGTGATGCTTGGTCGATGGCAGACCGCTACGGCAGGACCAAACGGTCCGCCATAAATGTGTGGCGCACCTACGCTGCATGCCCACCACGTGTCATGCATGCGGGCAACATGGGGCGGTAGAGGACCGCCAGCTCCATGGCTAACGTTCCGCTACGGGTCTGTATCCAGCCTATAAATAAAGAGATCCACAATCTCATTTTCTCATCCCAAATTCAAACCTCTGAGTTCTCTCCACCTGAGTTGATCCCGAGCCTTCCTCTACCATCCCGACTCCCGAGCCGCTCTCCCAAGCTTTTCTAGCTTTCGCATATTTAACACACTAGAATGTTTAGAGACGCAAGAACCCGAGAAAAAGCATAGAAGCCCAAGTGAAGGTGCTAGAGCATTAGGAGCTGACTTCTAAGCAATCTAGCACTAAGTTATTTACGTTTACGAAAAGGGCAAAACACGAACAATTAAATACTTACGCATACCATCCCGTGGGGGTGGTGGCTACGGATATAACCCTGGGTTGTTTGTTACTTTTACCCGAATAAAAGTATACGTAAAGTTTGAACAAATGTTTACACTCGCTCCGGATCTATATGGCCAGGCGGGTTGGCACAAAGGACCGAGGGAATCTGTAAAACGTGGAACTTGTGAATCCACATATCCGCTCGGGTATGTGACCAATCTATACGCACATAAAAGGGATGAAGTGATGTGTTCACTGTCTCCCATTGAGTTATGTTTAATTATTTATGTCAAATGTTTTGCCAATTGATAAAGGATTTTGATGTGGTAAAGTATTCACCAGCACATAGCTGACATTCATTTTCAACTGTTTTCAGGAAAAGGATTAAGTGATCTTTAAACGGTCGGGACTGCTACAGCTTAAGTCCCGGGGATAGTTTTGTTGTATATCCGTTTCGGGCTACACACCTAGACCCGGTGCAACCAAAAATATATTATACAGGTTCGTGCTATGCACGGGAAGGACCTGGAGAGAAAGATGCAAGGTTAGGTGCCGAAAGGATTAAGACTCCCTAGGGGGGTACCTTCCTTGTAGGATTTACTGACGTATGTCAGGTTTTTGATTTCGGTTTCAATGTAACACACAACCAGGTTCTTATACCCAAGTATTTAAATAGAGATCTTTTGTCTACACGACGAGATTCATTTATTTACAAAACCAACCCTCGAGGTTGAGGAAGATTTATGAAACGATCCTTTGAAAAACGTTATTCTGTTGCACTAATACAAACTCTGAAATCAAATTAGGTACCGATGGTGCCAACTGTTGTCGCGGCCTGGTAACGTCCCGGGTGTGCCCGAGGCGGGATGTGACATTGGTTGGTATCATAGCCTGAGGTTTTAACAAATTAGATAGTTGGAGTTAGTATCTAAGCTTTAACCAGAATAAGCAAAGACATGCCTACTAGTGCAATTAGGTAGACACTCTTACTAAGTTATTAGTATCAAAACTGCAGGTAGAAATGTCAGGAGGACATGGTTACAATAGTTACTATAACCCCAACAAAATTAAGCAAGAACCTGTAGGAAATCCTTATGCGCCTATGGAAGTCGACAACTTTTCATGGTATCATGTTATGCCAAAAGCCACTATAAAGGAGGAATATGAATCGCACCGCCTAGGCCAAATGGGTGGTTCAGACTTCGGTAATTGGAGGATCGACACACCTCCACACCTTCCAACACCTCCTCTAGTTAATCAATTCGAGGCCGAGCATAGTAAGGCGACAAAACCTCGAATGAGGACAATAATGCCACAAAGAAACTCTCCATCACGGAGGCGAGTTTAGAAGAGGTATACAAAAATCTACCCAACTACGAGAGCTCTGAATATGAAGGATTCCTACCTCTACCACCTATGGAGGCATACTCTCCTCAACAGATAGTTACGAACCTTTTTCATATTATCTAAACTATCCACTAATAACAGGTCCGTATGTGAGCAATAATTCAGACGCTAAAGAAACATACGCCGACAGAAGCTCTTTCAACCAAGGAGCAAGCTCTAGCAACTTTGGTTCATATCAGGATTATGTGAACCATCCTCGGTTCTTGGATCCCTACATCCAAAATAATACCGACTACGACCCTATGGCTATCTATGAGGCAACGTTTGACGATCCAAACGCGATCCCACCTGACTATAGCCCACGAGCAACCTTAAACCACAAACCCGTTCCCACCTATGATAATGTCTATAACGACATAGTCTTAGGTCTTTGAGACCCTCCACCAAAATTTGGATATCCCGCTTCTACACCGGGATCTCCATTCGAGTGTCTCGATCGGTAGCTTCGTGAAACCGATCAGGTCAAGAAAGAGCTTATCCTAACAAGGGAAGAATTTACAGAAACCCAGGGGGATCTGTCTAAAGCTAACAGGAAGTTATCAAAGAAGGAGAAGGAGCACAATCTTTTGCTAAAAGGATTTGGAGCCAAAGGAAGGGATTAATGAAAGAAGCCAAGGATATGATGAAGAAATAAGCTTCCCGTTGTTTTTCTTGTTTTCCTTTGTATTTCCAAATAAAGTATTTTAATTTTCCGTTATATTAATAAAGAGTATTTTTCTTTCGTTTTCTTAGAATGGTAGGAAAAGGACCTAGCTTTGTCCGTAAATACGCTCCACCTGGAAACAATGAACGTAAAACAAAGTCATCTGAATCCTATTCTGGAACAAATTCCAAATATACTAGCGGAGCATTCCAAAACATAGGGGAAAGAGAAACATCAAAACATTTCTATGAAACCCCCATAAGTTATTACACAGACACTGGATAGTTATAACCAAACCTACATGAATACCTATAGTTACCAAGAGAGGCTACCCGAACCACCGTACAAACACCAATATACTTTGGAAGGAGAGGAAATGGCTGATTCAAATAGACCCTTTGGAACTTACCGTTCCGCAAACCCTACTCCAATCTATACTCCTCGTGTTAACGAAGAAACACGCGAATAGGAGAGGATTGCAGCTATGCAAGCTAGAATAGCTGAATTGGAGAGGATTGAGGCGAAAAAGATGCAAAAATCGCCGCTCTACAACAAGCTTTGATTAGAGCTAGAGGCCGCTAGATATAGATTATCTATCGCCTATGTATTTTCTTGTACTGTATTTTGATTTCAAGTAATAAAGCGTCGTATTTTCATTCTATCAAAGTATCTTCAAATATAACAAGTATTTTGTTTTTTCGTTTAGTATGTCACGACGAACTGGACCTTCCACCAATACTAGGGGAAGAAAGAAACAACATGATGACGCGCTTTAGCAAGAAGCTATCACACCCCGCCTCAGGCACCCCCGGACGCGTGTGAGCACGATTGATACCTGTTTTGATTTCAGAGTTTTTATAAAACAGAGGAAGACTTTTTCAAGGATCGTTTCTGTATAAATATCAACCTCAAGGGTTGTTTCTGTAAATATCAAGACCCAGTCGGATGAACAAAGATCTTATATTATAAACTCGGGGATTAAATACCCATTCTGTTTTAATTAAAAACATAGTTGAAATACAATTACAACACTTGTCGCCTGACAAGATTAAAGCCATCGGGTAATAGTATGCCTGAGGTAGATCAGCCCCTTGGCACTATCCCTGTTTCATCTCTCAGGATCTGCTGTGTATATGGCCTTATAATCCATCTTGCACCATATCCTGTTCTATACATACATATAGTCTTGGGCCAGACCAACCGTCTGCCCGACTATTTATTTCATTCACAACATATTTCAGTTGTTACCTGAAAACATTTTGAAAATGAAACGTAAGCACGAATGCCGGTGAATTCAATTATCTTGACATTTTAAAATCGATTGGCATAAACAGTTGTTAAATTCATAACCATAATATAATGTTGTTCAGTCCACACATCCAGCAGGTCCTTATGCCCTGACTGGTCCGTACCACTGATGTGTCGTTTATAAGTACATAAAAATATATATAAATACAAATATATATATATATATATATATATTAATAGATTAGATATTCAAGAGATATGGTTTTACATAAAATATGAATGGACATAGTTTGGGTAATAATACCATGTTTAATGAGATTAGTGTAGTAATTAGACATGGTTTAATTAATTATACCAAGATTAGGGTATAATTAGGCTAATTAGTATGGGCTATGATTAGTGTATAACTAAGTAATTAGTGTAGAATTAGACATAGTTTAACCTATTATAGGTGATCTTATATCATAGATCATAGTTTAGAGTCTTGAACTCTCATGTTTTCATGAAATTAGCATAGAGTAGGTGGTGCACATAGCTTGTTGACCTAGTTTGATAATAACTAAGTACTAATAAGTGCACTTTGCTAGAATTTCAATATGGATATAAATATGAAAATTTGGTGGATGTTACATTATGCCTAATGGTTTCGTCAGGATAAGCTACTGTTTGGCGCCCTAGTAGAAAGTCTATCACCTCAAATCATCCCACTAGTCACCAACGCTTCCTTATCCAACGAGGCTTGGCATATTCTTGCTTCCACTGTGACACCGGTCAAAATTATAGTCTCAATATTGCCTAGAATAAAATAAATAAGGATTAGAAATGACGGGATCCAAAACATGGAAAGAAAAATAAGAAATTCTGAATTTTTGAGGGTGGAGGACCGCTACCCACAGGATAACGGTCCGCTACTAGCTCAAGGAATTATGCCATTGGAGTCTTGGCGGACGCATAACACAATCTTTAACGATACGCTACGGAATGAGCATGGCTGGCGAACCAACAACATTCAGGCTAACGGTCCGCTACACACCTCCCTAGGCACCTTCTATAAACGAAAAGTGTCCTGGACGCGTGTAGGGCATGTGTCAGCCCGAGTGATGCGTGGTCGATGGTAGACCGCTACGGCAGGACCACACGGTCCGCGACAAATGTGTGGCGCACCTGCGCTGCATGGCCACCACGTGTCATGCATGCGGGCAACATGGGGCGATAGAGGACCGCCAGCTCCATGGCTAACGTTCCGCTACGGGTCTGTATCCAGCCTATAAATAAAGAGATCCACAATCTCATTTTCTCATCCCAAATTCAAACCTCTGAGTTCTCTCCACCTGAGCTGATCCCGAGCCTTCCTCTACCATCCCGACTCCCGAGCCGCTCTCCCAAGCTTTTCTAGCTTTCGCTTATTTACCGCACTAGAATGTTTAGAGACGCAAGAACACGAGAAAAAGCATAAAAGCCCAAGTGAAGGTGCTAGAGCATTAGGAGCTGACTTCTAAGCAATCTAGCACTAAGTTTACCATCCTTCCACTTAAAATCAAAGGTGCATACGAGTCTGTCAAAAAAATTTTATGTCGTGAGTGTGCTACAAACACTCTCACACAACGATCAGACTATTTAAGTTTACGAAAAGGGCAAAACACGAAAAATTAATTACTTACGCATACCATCCCGTGGGGGGGGTGGCTACGGATATAACCCCGGGATGTTTGTTACTTTTACCCGAATAAAAGTATACGTAAAGTTTGAACAAATGTTTATACTCGCTCCAGATCTATATGCCGAGTGAATATGTAAAACGTGGAACCTGTGAATCCACATATCCGCTCGGGTATGTGACCAATCTATACGCACATAAAAGGGATGAAGTGATGTGTTCATTGTCTCCCATTGAGTTATGTTTAATTATTTAATTCAACTGTTTTGCCAATTGATAAAGGATTTTGATGTGGTAAAGTATTCACCAGCACATAGCTGACATTCATTTTCAACTGTTTTCAGGAAAAGGATTAAGTGATCTTTAAACGGTCGGGACTGCTACAGCTTAAGTCCCGGGGATAGTTTTGTTGTATATCCGTTTCGGGCTACACACCTAGACCCGGTGCAACCAAAAATATATTATACAGGTTCGTGCTATGCACGGGAAGGACCTGGAGAGAAAGATGCAAGGTTAGGTGCCGAAAGGATTAAGACTCCCTAGGGGGGTACCTTCCTTGTAGGATTTACTGACGTATGTCAGGTTTTTGATTTCGGTTTCAATGTAACACACAACCAGGTTCTTATACCCAAGTATTTAAATAGAGATCTTTTGTCTACACGACGAGATTCATTTATTTACAAAACCAACCCTCGAGGTTGAGGAAGATTTATGAAACGATCCTTTGAAAAACGTTATTCTGTTGCACTAATACAAACTCTGAAATCAAAGTAGGTACCGATGGTGCCAACTGTTGTCGCGGCCTGGTAACGTCCCGGGTGTGCCCGAGGCGGGATGTGACATTGGTTGGTATCATAGCCTGAGGTTTTAACAAATTAGATAGTTGGAGTTAGTATCTAAGCTTTAACCAGAATAAGCAAAGACATGCCTACTAGTGCAATTAGGTAGACACTCTTACTAAGTTATTAGTATCAAAACTGCAGGTAGAAATGTCAGGAGGACATGGTTACAATAGTTACTATAACCCCAACAAAATTAAGCAAGAACCTGTAGGAAATCCTTATGCGCCTATGGAAGTCGACAACTTTTCATGGTATCATGTTATGCCAAAAGCCACTATAAAGGAGGAATATGAATCGCACCGCCTAGGCCAAATGGGTGGTTCAGACTTCGGTAATTGGAGGATCGACACACCTCCACACCTTCCAACACCTCCTCTAGCTAATCAATTCGAGGCCGAGCCTAGTAAGGCGACAAAACCTCGAATGAGGACAATAATGCCAACAAAGAAACTCTCCATCACGGAGGCGAGTTTAGAAGAGGTATACAAAAATCTACCCAACTACGAGAGCTCTAAATATGAAGGATTCCTACCTCTACCACCTATGGAGGCATACTCTCCTCAACAGATAGTTACGAACCTTTTTCAGATTATCTAAACTATCCACTAATAACAGGTCCGTATGTGAGCAATAATTCAGACGCTGAAGAAACATACGCCGACAGAAGCTCTTTCAACCAAGGAGCAAGCTCTGGAAACTTTGGTTCATATCAGGATTATGTGAACCATCCTCGGTTCTTGGATCCCTACATCCAAAATAATACCGACTACGACCCTATAGCTATCTATGAGGCAACGTTTGACCATCCAAACGCGATCCCACCTGACTATAGCCCAGGAGCAACCTTAAACCACAAACCCGTTCCCACCTATGATAATGTCTATAACGACATAGTCTTAGGTCTTTGAGACCCTCCACCAAAATTTGGATATCCCGCTTCTACACCGGGATCTCCATTCGAGTGTCTCGATCGGTAGCTTCGTGAAACCGATCAGGTCAAGAAAGAGCTTATCCTAACAAGGGAAGAATTTACAGAAACCCAGGGGGATCTGTCTAAAGCTAACAGGAAGTTATCAAAGAAGGAGAAGGAGCACAATCTTTTGCTAAAAGGATTTGGAGCCAAAGGAAGGGAGTAATGAAAGAAGCCAAGGATATGATGAAGAAATAAGCTTCCCGTTGTTTTTCTTGTTTTCCTTGGTATTTCCAAATAAAGTATTGTAATTTTACGTTATATTAATAAAGAGTATTTTTCTTTCGTTTTCTTAGAATGGTAGGAAAAGGACCTAGCTTTGTCCGTAAATACGCTCCACCTGGAAACAATGAACGTAAAACAAACTCATCTGAATCCTATTCTGAAACTAATTCCAAATATACTAGCGGAACATTCCAAAACATAGGGGAAATAGAAACATGAAAACATTTCTATGAAACCCCCATAAGTTATTATGCAACACCGACACTGGATAGTTATAACCAAACCTACATGAATACCTATAGTTACCAAGAGAGGCTACCCGAACCACCGTACGAACACCAATATACTTTGGAAGCAGAGGAAATGGCTGATTCAAATAGACCCTTTGGAACTTACCATTTCGCAAACCCTACTCCAATCTATACTCCTCGTGTTAACGAAGAAACACGCGAAGAGGAGAGGATTGCAGCTATGCAAGCTAGAACAGCTGAATTGGAGAGGACTGAGGCGAAAAAGATGCAAAAATCGCCGCTCTACAACAAGCTTTGATTAGAGCTAGAGGCCGCTAGATATAGATTATCTATCGCCTATGTATTTTCTTGTACTGTATTTTGATTTCAAGTAATAAAACGTCGTATTTTCATTCTATCAAAGTATCTTCAAATATAACAAGTATTATGTTTTTTCGTTTAGTATGTCACGACGAACTGGACCTTCCACCAATACTAGGGGAAGAAAGAAACAACATGATGACGCGCTTGAGCAAGAAGCTATCACACCCCGCCTCAGGCAACCCCTGGACGCGTGTGAGCACGATTGATACCTGTTTTGATTTCAGAGTTTTTATAAAATAGAGGAAGACTTTTTCAAGGATCGTTTCTGTATAAATATCAACCTCAAGGGTTGTTTCTGTAAATATCAAGACCCAGTCGGATGAACAAAGATCTTATATTTATAAACTCGGGGATTAAATAGCCATTATGTTTTAATTACAAACATAGTTGAAATCAAATTACAACACTTGTCGCGTGACAAGATTAAAGCCATCGGGTAATAGTATGCCTGAGGTAGATCAGCCCCTTGGCACTATCCCTGTTTCATCTTCTCAGGATCTGCTGTGCATATGGCCTTATAATCCATCTTGCACCATATCATGTTCTATACATACATATAGTCTTGGGCCAGACCAACCGTCTGCCCGACTATTTATTTCATTCACAACATATTTCAGTTGTTACCTGAAAACATTTTGAAAATGAAACGTAAGCACGAATGCCGGTGAATTCAATTATCTTGACATTTTAAAATCGATTGGCACAAACAATTGTTAAATTCATAACCATAATATAATGTTGTTCAATCCACACATCCAGCAGATCCTTATGTCCTGACTGGTCCGTACCACTGATGTGTCGTTTATAAGTACATAAAAATATAGATAAATACAAATATATATATATATATATATATATATTAATAGATTAGATATTCATGAGATCAGATTTTAAATTTATAAAGTAAAATGATAAATACTTAAGCTTAAAAACACACACAATATGCAAGTGTACCTATCGCAGCGTAATATAATTTAGGTAAGAACCAAGTATCGAACCATGGACACGGTCGAGTTCCAATACTCAACGTTTGTTATCATTTAACCAATTTAATTAGTTAGTGGGTTTTGTGTGCTTGTGAAGCAGAAAAGTAAATTACAGAAAAATAAATAACAGTAAAGTAAATAACAAAAAATGTAAAAAATGTGTGAAGTGTGTAAATGTAAATAACAGAATTATAAATAGCTGAAATGTAAATAGCTCGAGAATAATCAGATCACAACGAGTATTGCTTTGGGCTTTGAATCCGCTTGGTATATAATAATATTATGTTAACTAATTTGATGGTATGACTAATACAAATGTGTGAATGGTACACCACTAGAGTATCATTCTCACAACATTTGGTTCACGAATTATGTTCCTTAATAATAAAATAGTAAGGGACATCATTACCTTAAACTCTTTAATAGATCCGTACATTCGTATGCTTAAGATCTACCTCCGAGTTGGTTTAAGACATCAAACTTAAACACGTTCACTTTTATTAAAAGAGTGATTAGACTTTGTTCTCCGGGATGCGATGCAACAATGGGACCATGTATAAAGACGTATCATTCCCAACGTGAGTTCACCGACTCTTGGTTTCATGACAAAGCTCGTATAAAGACGTACAATTCTATCAATATTAACCAAGTGTTGGCTTATCAAAATCCGCTTGTATAAAGACGCACAAGTTTCAAGAGAAGTTTGATTAAAAAGGTTTTATGGTCTTACACTTTAAAATCAAGAACAGTCACAAGTTTAAAGACCAATTTAGATAATAATAAAAAGTCCATCATGAAGATGGTTTTAAGAGTGAATAATTAAAGAACATAAACATACCATTAGACTAATAAGTTAAACATTAACATACACTAAACTTCATCTTCAATTAAGCAATACAAAAGGCTTAGCCACGAATGGCCATACGAACAAGCATAACGCTAAGTTTTGTAGGCTCCCATATTGCGAATAAAGCGGAAGAGCCTCTCTACTCCCTACTCTAAACTATAGCTATGAACTCTAGAAGTGTGATATTTCTCTTGATTTTGGTGTGTGGAATGAAGAACCCAAGAAATCTATTTATAGGCCCCAAAATGGGCAATGCACGGTCGTGCATTGGTTTACACGGGCATGTAAACACCCAGGGAATCAAAAGGTACACATGGCAGGGTACGAGAGTCCTTGGGGAGCAAGGCAGGCTTTGCACGACCGTGCAATGGGATGCACGGTCGCTCCCTTTTTTTGTCTTTTGCTAATTTTTTACTGATGTTGACCTTGGTTGACTTCTTGGGGGTCAAAGTTCGGGTGTGCTTCTTCCAAAAGCTTGATTTCTTAATGTTTTTAGGCTGTTTTCGCTCTGTTTCTCTTGGGACACCGTTTAACCTGCAATTATAAAATATAAACGATTTAAGCATCAATTGCAAGGCTTTTATTCAATTAGTACCATAATATGGTGATTATTATGCATGAAAAACATGTATAATTTAGGACATATCAACCGTGAATAGGGACTTTAACCCGAGAACAGGGAATTTCACCCGAGACCCGTGTACACTAGCAGTTTGTCTCAAAAACAATGGCTAGGACTTCGCCTTTGAAATTGTTTATAAAGGAAGTACCGGCCGCGAACAGGGACTTTCACCCGAGACCCGTGTATCCTTTGCAAATTTTACGTATACTTATGGCCTGAATGCTTTGTACATAGATGAACTTTATGCATTAATCATTTAACACTTATTTGCTCATTTTCGTAAACGTAAATGTTAGACTCAAGGTTTTAAAAGTAGTTTAAGTATTCACCTTAGTAAATGGGAAGAGTAACAACTTTTGGAAGAGCCTCTCTAAGCTTGGAACTATAGCACTAGCTTCCTATCTCAACTTTCTCGATCGTTTCTTACTTCTATGAGCGTTTCCTCGTTAATACGGGACTTTAAACGAGTGCGGGTCGAACCGGGATAAATGGGCATCTTCTAGAACAACTCTGGAGTGAGTTTGTGAAGTGAGGATCGAGTTTAGGATGAACAAAACGAATGAAATTGATCATCTATTTATAGACTGAAATTTGAGTCCGTAGCAGACTGTTACGCTAGGGCGTGGCGGTCCGCCACCACTCATGATGGCGTCAGCCCTAGATGTCCAACTCCGAATGGACCGTTCCTGGGATGGCGGCTAGCGGACCGTTACCCAGATGTGTAGCAGTCTGCCACGATGCTACGTGGCAGATTCCTAGGAAATTGTAGCTGGCGGACCGTTACCAGAAGGCATGGCGGTCCGCCACGTGTACACGCGTCAGAATATTCCCCATTAGTCATCAGCCACGTGTCACACGCGGGTTAATTTCTTGCTCACTAAGTAGCGGACCGTTACCGAGTTGGTGGCGGTCCGCCATGAACTCTTTATCACTCTAGCGGTCCTCTACGGACTTAGCGGACCGTTACAGGATACCTTAGTTGTCCGCTAAGGTGCAAAAATCTAAATTTTCCATTTTAAACCCTGGACTTTTGGTATTTAAACATAACAAGTCCCTGTGGTTCAAACCTTGGCATTTCTTAAACATTTTAGTGGCAGGTGTTACATTCTCCCTACCTTGTTTTTAATCTCGTCCTTGAGATTATTCGAACAAGTGAGGATACCTCTTTTTCTTTTCAGACTCCAGTTCTCACGTGTACTCAGGTCCACGTCGGCAGTTCCATTTCACTTTCACAATTACAAGTCTATTTCTTTTCAATTTCTTCACCTGCCTATCTGATGCGTAATGTTTTAAGTATATAAAAATATAATAAATAAACTTTTAGAATGGTCTTACGAGATCAGGTTTTAAATTTATAAAATGATAATTACTTTAACTTAAAAACACACACAATAGGCAAGTATACCTATCGCATCGTAATATAGTTTAGGTAAGAACCAAGTATCGAACCAACGGACACGGTCGAATTCCAATACTCAACTTTTGTTAACGTTTAGCCGGTTTAATTAGTGAGTGAGTTTTGTGTGCTTGTGGAACAGGAAAGTAAATGACAGAAAAGTAAATGGCGATAAAGTAAATAGCAGAAAAGTAAAAACGTGCGTGAAGTGTGTAACAGAAATGTAATGAACAGATAGTAAATAACAGGAAAGTAAATAGGTCGGAAATGATCAGGTTACGAATAGTATTTCTTTGGGTTTCGAATCCGCTTGGTACGTGATAATGTTAAGTTGACTAATCCAGTGATATGACTACTACAAATGTGTGACCCGGGTCACCGCTGGAGCCTCGTCCTCACGACATTTTATTTGCAAATTTAAAAGCTTTAACAAGTGGTAGTGCATCCTGTTAAGGACAACAATTACCCTCAACCCTTCGAATGGTCATCTCCGGGTTGGTTTAAGACATCGGACGTAAAATGCTTTATATTAGAGTTAAATAAGTGATTATATTTTGCTCACCAGGAGGCGGTGTAACAACGGGACCAATTATAAAGACATACAGTTCCCAACATGAGTTCACCAATTCTTAGTCGCATAATAAATTCGTATAAAGACGTACGACCTTACTAGTGTTGACCAAGCCTTGGCTTATCAATCTCTACTTGTATAAAGACGTACAAGCTTCAAGAAAAATTTGATTAAAAAGGTTTTACACTTTAAAAATCAAGAACACTCACAAATATAAAGACGGATTTAGACAATAATAAAAGCCCACCAAAATGGTGGTTTTAAGGACGAATAGTTAAAGACATAAACACATCACTTGGATTAATACGTTAAACATTAACATGCACCAAAATTCATCTTCACCCTAGCAATACAAAGAGTCTAGCCATGCATGGCCATACTAACTAGCATAACGCTGAGTTTCGTAGGCTCCCCTATTGCAGAACAAGGAGGAAGAACCCCTCTACTCAGTACTACTACACTCTAACTACGAAATAAGCTTTCTCAGCTATGTTCTTGGGGTGTGTAAGGGATGATTCAATGAAGAACTCAAGCCATCTATTTATAGGCCTAAAAATGAGCAATACATGGCCGTGCATTGGATTGCATGGGCGTGCAAACACCTCGGGAATCAAACAGGGTACAAAGGACAGTGTACCGGAGTCTGGGGAGGGCAGAAGGGGATTGCACGACCGTGCAATGGGTTGCACGGCCGTGCAACCCTCTGCCTGCTCCCCAGACTCGTCTTTTAGATGCTGGTTGACTTGTGTTGACCTGGTTTGACTTCTTGGGGGTCAATGATCGGGTTTGGTCCTCCAAAAGCTTGATTTCTTCATGTTTTAAGCTGGTTTTTGGTTTGTTTATCTTGGAGCACCGAATAACTTGCAATTGTGAAATATTAACGTTTTAAGTATCAATTGTTAGTTTATTAATTAATTAGTACCATAATATGGGGATTATTATGCATGAAAAACATGTATAATTTAGTACATATCATAATACCCCACACTTAGACTTTGTTTGTCCTCAAGCAAACTCATGCATGATCATACCCATAACTAAAACTTTACAAGGGAAATGGAACTCCAAGTAGTTGGAAATTCCGGGATAACTCTTGAGTTGCTTATTCTATTTTTGTATTTTTCTATGATGGAATCCATGACAAGCCTACTAGAACTTCAATTATGCATAAACTTTCATTCCTCACAATGTTCACTCAACTCTAGGGTTTTATATGTATGGTATGTAAGTTAAGTGGAACACTTAAGTTTGAATCGAATTATGCAATGATCATAAGCTTGTATGCAAATCAAGTCTCCACCAATTAACTAAGTAGTATGCATGAATCAAGAGGACTTTAAAAAGGGTTGTAATGTGGCTAAAATAAAAATAAAGGGGTGAAGATGAAAATCTTTTTGGGTTTTTAGGGATTTAAAAGGTTTGAAGGGCTGCAGCTATCATGAAACACACAGCTACAGCTTCATGGCTTAAAAAGGAAAATATTAAAAGGTCCCTTTACAGTACTCGAATCATGAGGGTATAACTAATCCGATGGCTCGTTTATGGTCAGATTGCCAAGATCAAGATCTCTCATTAGTGTCAACTCTTTCCTTACTGCGTAGTACACATTGCTGCCTCTCCGTATGGAACTTTCAGCTTATAGCCTAACCGCTCAAACTTTGATCAGATGTGTGTACTCACTTTGGGAATGAGTTCGATTCTTGCTACATTTTCCATCGTGGCTCTAGTTGCCACACTTCACACATTTTTCGTATCTTTTGGCTCTTCTTTTGGCGGCACTTTTTGACAGGCCGCAGAATGGTGGCAGTTGTTCTTGCTTGCGCCACCGTTTTCTTACATCACTAGTTGCTTTGAAAACTTTCTCTCGGAGTTCGGGCGGTAATTCAGGATTTGCGAAATGAAGGCAGAAAAGCAAATTGAAATCAAAAGAATGCATATCCAGCTCTTTAAGGTCTAACCGGTAAAAGACCAACTTTTTTTTTTTTGAATCAAGACAATTCATTCAATAATTCATTTTCCTCAATTTCCTTGAAATAATATTTCCATAAATTCCATGTAGATAGTTCGGCTATTTCTTCCTAATACATCCACCTTCTTGTATATTCCAATTCCTTTGAGTAGAATAGATTCTTTCCGAAGTTGCCTCAATGGTAAGAAACTTGAAATAACGACATAAGATATTTTTTTCCATTTTGAAGATAGTTAGCCAATATCCGATGTTTACGAAAAGTTGGTTGGGTGATAATTGTGGGTAGTAGAAAAGAAAAGGCTAATGCTCAAAGGGCTATCTAAGCGGATTATATTTTTGGGATTTTTGGATTTAAGGATACGGGTAATAAAGTCCTAGGTGCCTCAATCACTTTCAAACTTCTACTAGTTCATGGTCTTGATATGTATAAGTCACACAAGTTCTAATTATGCATAAAATTCAATCGAAAAACACTCAGTAACGCCAAACGAAAGAGCATGCGAATAATTATATACTGCGCCAAAAATTTGATGTTGTATAATAGGCTTGATTTTCCTCACATGGAAATGGGTGGAATAGGGTTTAGCAAATTGTTATGCATAATATTCATTTGTTTCTACTTGCCATGCATTCATTTTATTTAATTAGGTGCGAACTCAAACAAGTTTTAAAGTTTAAAAATTTGAAACTTTTTCAGGTTTTGCAAAAGGTAGGTTTTTGTAATGTTTTAGTCAAATGGGTAGAAAATCACAAGTTGAAATTTTACTGCTTTGAGGTTACAAGTAGTCCTGAATCTCTTAATTCCCCACCCCACACTTAAAACTGTGCATTGCCCTCAATGTACAAATGCATGTAATGAAATGCTATGCATGAATTTAAATGCATGAAGTTTTAAGGGAAAAGAAACTGGTACTCCCCCGTTCAATTCGGTGTATAACCTAAGGCCAAAACTTATTGGTGTTGTCAACACTTTGCTTCAAAGACTTCATCGAACTTCACATAAATTTGATGTGGTTTCCGATTCCTCAGGTTGTAGAGATGGAGTGTGATTCCTCAAAGAAGTAGAGAGACTATCTGGTGATGTTATTCTACCTGACACATAAGGAAAAATATAAAAGTAGACAAGGAAAATAAAAGATAGTAGTTAAGCTACTAAGGTCCTAGTATCGAGAGGGCATACCTGGGGCTGAAGTATGAGAAACTTAAATTTGAAAGATCAAACCTGAGATCCATGATTCTGCCATATGCACCAACCTCTTAATTTATTCATGATCACCGGGTTACCTCCTGGAAGCGCTACGTTTATTTAAGGGTCTTTAGCCCGACCCGTATGTGTTTCATCAGTCTTACTCTTCTAGTGGAACCTCGTCCACTACTTGATCAATTGGTCCTTCGAGGTAACGCTTGACTCGATGGCCGTTAACTTTGAAATTTGTCCCGTCTGTTTGTTCCAGTTCCAGTGTTCCATAAGGGAATGCTTTTCGAATTATGTATGGTCCCGTCTACTTAGATCTTAATTTTGCTGGAAATAGTTGTAATCTTGAATTGTAAAGTAAGACTTTTTCTCCTTCTTGGAATCCCCCCTTCCTTAGTCTTTTATCATGAAGTCTCTTTGCCCTATCCTTGTATATTGCTGAGTTCCTGTAGGACTGATTTCGCAGTTCTTCTAATTCATGGACTTGTAGAAGGCGGTGTTCTCCTGCAATGGATAGATCTAGGTTAACTGCTTTAAGCACCCAGTATGCTTTATGCTCAATCTCTATTGGCAGGTGACAAGCTTTTCCATAAACCATTCGGTAAGGAATGGTTCCGATAGGTGTTTTGTAAGCCGTACGTAAGGCCCATAATGCATATTCCAGTTTATCAGACCAGACTTTCCAATTTGGACTTACAAATTTTTCCAAGATACGCTTGATTGCTCTGTTTGTAACTTCCACTTGTCCATTTGCTTGGGGATGATAAGGTGAGGACAGCTTATGGGTACAACCATATTGTTTAAGTGTCGTTTCCAATTGTGAATTGCAAAAGTGTGTTCCTCTATCACCGATTAGAGCTTTTGGTGTACCGAACCGTGTGAATAATCTTGTGAGAAACCGGATGACGACTCTTGCGTCATTAGTTGGTAATGCTTGTGCTTCGACCCATTTTGACACGTAGTCAACTGCTACTAGGATGTATTGATTTCCGCGAGATGGAGGGAATGTTCCAACAAAGTCAATCCCCCAGACGTCGAATATTTCACAAACTTGGATGCTTGTCTTGGGCATTTCCTCACGCATTTAAATACTTCCTGACCTTTGACATGAGTTGCATTTGCTTATAAGCTTATGTGCGTCCTTGAAAACAGTTGGCCAGAAAAATCCGGCCTCAAAAACTTTTCTTGCAGTATAATTAGCTCCATGATGCCCTCCTGTTGGTCCTTCGTGACATTGTCGCAATATCTCGTGTGCCTCCTTCCCATCCACACATCGTCGCACTATTTGATCTGTACAAACACGGAATAGATATGGATCTTTCCAGAAATAGTGCTTGATATCTGCGAAGAATTTCTTTCTTTCCTGAAATGTTAATCCTTTCACTAGTTCTCCATTTGCTAAGAAATTTGCGATGTCTGCAAACCATGGGTATTCATTGATGTCTTGTACGTGCAGTATGTATTCATGAGGGAAACTATCGTTTATAGCAAACTTATGATTTTCTTGAGTGGTTTCAAGTCGAGAAAGATGATATGCTGCCAAATTCTCTGCTCCTTTTTTTATCTTTTATCTCGATGTCAAATTCTTGTAGTAGGAGGATCCACCTGATTAACCTTGGTTTAGTGTCTTACTTGTTAAAGATATGTCTTAAGGCGGCATGTTCGGTGTAGACTATAGTTTTTGATAAGACTAGGTATGAAAGGAATTTATCAAAGGAGAAAACTACAGCTAGTAATTCCTTCTCAGTAGTAGTGTAATTTTCTTGAGCGTCATTTAAGGTTTTGCATGCATAGTGAATTGGGTGAAAATACTTTTCATTTCGTTGACCTAAAATTGCTCCTACTGCGTAGTCACTTGCATCGCACATAATTTCGAAGGGTTTAGTCCAGTCAGGTGCCGTCATGATAGGTGCATTGATGAGTTTCTTCTTGAGAGTTTCAAATGCTATTAAGCAAACGTCAGAGAATAAAAAGGATCGATCTTTGTCCAACAGTTGTGTCAAGGGTCTAGCGATTGATGAAAAATCCTTTATAAATCTCCTATAGAACCCTGCATGACCGAGGAAGCTTCTGGTCCCTTTTAATGAATTTGGCGGTGGAAGCATTGATGTAGTTTCTACTTTGGCTTTGTCGACTTCAATACCATTCTTTGAAATTTTATGTCCTAATACTATTCCTTCTTTAACCATGAAATGGCACTTTTCCCAATTTAGTGCTAGATTTGAATCTTCACATCTTGCTAACATTTTTTCTAAGTTTTGTAGACAATGGTCGAATGAGTTTTCAAAAACTGAGAAGTCATCCATAAATACTTCCATTGATTCTTCTAGCATATCATGAAATATAGCGATCATGCATCGCTGGAATGTAGCAGGTGCATTGCATAGTCCAAATGGCATACGCATATAAGCGAAGGTGCCATAGGGACAGGTAAATGTAGTCTTCTCCTGATCTTTAGGGGCGATAGGGATTTGAAAGTATCCCGAGAATCCATCAAGAAAGCAATAGAACATATTTCTGGATAATCGCTCTAACATTTGATCAATGAAAGGTAGTGGAAAATGGTCTTTTTGGGTAGCTTCGTTCAACTTACGATAATCACTACATACCCGCCATCCAGTGATTGTGCGGGTTAGTATTAGCTCATTTTTTCTCATTTGTGATTACTGTTATACCCCCTTTTTTGGTACAACCTGAACTGGACTGACCCATGGTGAATCTGAAATAGGGTAGATTACTCTTGCGTCTAGTAACTTGATAACCTCATTTTTCACTACCTCTTGCATTTTAGGGTTCAGTCGTCTTTGGTGCTGCACACTTGTTTTGTAATTTTCTTCCATAAGTATCTTATGAGTGCAGAATGAGGGGCTAATTCCCTTAAGATCCATTAACTTCCAGGCGATAGCTTTCTTGTATTTTTTCAAAACTTGTAGTAGTTTTTCTTTCTCGTTGTTTTCCAACCTGGAGGAGATAATAACTGGAAGCTTGGATTCTTCATCTAGGAAGGCGTATGATAAATCAGACGGAAGTTCCTTTAGTTCAAGTGTAGGTGGTTCCTCTATTGTTTTGACTTCTCACTCTCGTCTCTATCTTCCAACTCCTTAATGCTTGTTGTTTCATCATTATGATTAGGGTGTTTTATCATAAATCCTTCGTAAACTAGATATTCTTCATGTTCCTCTGCTGGCCATTCTTCTTCCTTTCCCAAGACGTCATGTATGTAATAACCTACTAGGTAGTCGAAATCGTCAAAAAGAAAGGCTAGATCGTCATGACTACTTGGTCGTTGCATGGCTTTCTTGAGATCGAATGTGATTCGTTCTTGCTGGATACTTAATGCCAATCTTCCTCCCCAGACGTCAATAAGGGCAAGGGCTGTATTGAGAAATGGTCTCCCGAGAATAAGAGGGCATCGTGTTCCTCCTTTTATGTCGACCACCACAAAATCCACAGGGAAGATGAATTCGTTAATCTTTATAAGTACGTCTTCAGCGATTCCCTTTGGATAGCGAACTGCCATATTGATTAGGCATAGTTCTAATTTTGTGGGTTGAAGTTTCTTGAGATTCATTTTGTCAAATATTGCGCTAGGTAAAATATTTACGCCTATATGTAGGTCAGCAGTAGTATTACCTTGCATTGAGTCGCTTATAAGACAAGAGATCATAAATTGGTCGGGAGGTTTTCTTCCTCTCATAATAGTTGAACATTCTTCGTTCAACGTGATTTGCGGCTGTTCTTCCATTTTTTCTCGGTTAGTCAGCATATCCTTGAGAAATTTTTCATGAGCAGGCATCTTATAGAGAAATAGTTCGTAAGGGAGATTTAGCTGAATTTGATTTAACAAAGACTGAAAGCGTTTGAACTGTTTTTCCAATCTTGGTGGTTCTAAGGTTTATTGTAAGATTTCATCCCTTAATACGTCATCTTCACCTGTATTCCCAGTGTTCCCTATGGGTATCATGGTTATTACCTCTACATCTTGTTCTTGTGATGCTTGATTTACTTCGACACATGGTGGATGATCCAGAATTTCAGAAGGATCTTCATTTGGTTCCGTAGCGTAGAGTTTAATGATTTGACTCTTTATTTCGTCCAAATTACGAAACAATGTGTCTGGTTTCCAAGGATCTGTTTCATAGTAAGTATTGTCTGTGTTTACTGATGGAGGTGGTGAAGGAAGTAAATCCTCAAATGGTGATGGGTGGAGATTTATCTCATGATCCATAGGGCGCCATACAGAGAGATAGCACTCCTCAATGTAGTGTGATCCCCCACATAATTCGCACCATGAATCTGAGAAATTGTTGTCGAAGTTGAAGAATTCTTCTTCGGTAAAGTTTTCATTATAAGGATTCATGATGATATTTTTGTGTGATCTTTTTACTTTTAATAAGGCTAATCCATTAACTTGATTTTTTCTTGAAATCACCGTGTCCCCGGCAATGGCGCCAAAAACTTGATACGTAATGTTTTAAGTATATAAAAATATAATAAATATATTTTTAGAATGGTCTTACGAGATTAGGTTTTAAATTTATAAAATGATAATTACTTTAACTTAAAAACACACACAATAGGCAAGTGTACCTATCGCAGCGTAATATAGTTTAGGTAAGAACTAAGTATCGAACCAACGGACACGGTCGAATTCCAATACTCAACTTTTATTAACGTTTAGCCGGTTTAATGAGTTTTGTGTGCTTGTGGAACAGGAAAATAAATGACAGAAAAGTAAATGGCGATAAAGTAAATAGTAGAAAAGTAAAAACGTGCGTGAAGTGTGTAACAGAAATGTAACGAACAGAATAGTAAATAACAGGAAAGTAAATAGGTCGGAAATGATCAGGTTACGAATAGTATTACTTTGGGTTTCGAATCTGCTTGGTACATGGTAATGTTATGTTGACTAATCCAGTGATATGACTACTACAAATGTGTGAACCGAGTCACCGCTAGAGCCTCGTCCTCACGACATTTGATTTGCAAATTTAAACGCTTTAACAAGTGGTGGTGCCTCCCGTTAAGGACAACAATTACTCTCAACCCTTCGAATGGTCATCTCCGGGTTGGTTTAAGACATCGTACGTAAAATGCTTTATATTAGAGTTAAATAAGTGATTATATTTTGCTCACCGGGAGGCCGTGTAACAATGAGACCAAGTATAAAGACGTACCGTTCCCAACATGAGTTCACCAATTCTTGGTCGCATAATAAGTTCGTATAAAGACGTACGACCTTACTAGTGTTGACCAAGCCTTGGCTTATCAATCTCTACTTGTATAAAGACATACAAGCTTCAAGAGAAGTTTTATTAAAAAGGTTTTACACTTTAAAAATCAAGAACACTCACAAATATAAAGACGGATTTAGACAATAATAAAAGTCCACCAAAATGGTGGTTTTAAGGATGAATAGTTAAAGACATAAACACATCACTTGGATTAATACGTTAAACATTAACATGAACCAAACTTCATCTTCACCCTAGCAATACAAAGAGTCTAGCCACGCATGGCCATACTAACTAGCATAATGCTGAGTTTCGTAGGCTCCCCTATTGCGGAACAAGGAGGAAGAGCCCCTCTACTCACTACTACTACACTCTAACTACGAAATAAGCTTTCTTATGTGTGTTCTTGGGGTGTGTAAGGGATGATTCAATGAAGAACTCAAGCCATCTATTTATAGGACTCAAAATGAACAATGCACGGCCGTGTGCAAACACCTCAGGAATCAAACAGGGTACAAAGGACAGTGTACCGGAGTCTGGGGAGGGCAGAAAGGCATTGCACGATCGTACAATGTGTTGCACGGCCGTGCAACCCTCTTCCTGCTCCCCAGGCTCGTCTTTTAGCTGTTGGTTGACTTGTGTTGACCTGGTTTGACTTATTGGGGGTCAATGCTCGGGTTTGGTCTATTTACCCTGGAGCACCGAATAACCTACAATTGTGAAATATTAATGTTTTAAGTATCAATTGTAAGGTTTTTAATCAATTAGTACCATAATATGGGGATTATTATGCATGCAAAACATGTATGATTTAGGACATATCACTATCCTCGATTTGCAAAGGTTGTTCCACAAACTTAAGTTTCTCATTTACCTCTACATCTTGTAGAGGCATTACTAGAGTTTCATCTGCCAAACACTTGCGCAGATTCGATACTTGAAATACATCGTGTACCCCCACTCATTTCTTCTGGTAATTCAAGTTGATATGCCATCGAGCCAACTCGTTTCAAAATATTGAAAGGTCCTACGAATCGTGCACTTAATTTTCCTTAACCAAATCGTACAACATCTTTCCATGGTGATACTTTCAATATAACGTTATCACCTACGTTGAATTCTAATGGCTTTCTTCTCTTATCAGCATAACTTTTTTGTCGGACACGAGCCGCTTTCAACCGATCTCTTGATTGAATTACTTTATCAGTCGTTTCCTGGACTATTTCAGGTTCAGACAACTGATTTTCTCCTATCTCAGACTAGCATATAGGATTTCTACACTTCCGACCATACAGGGCTTTGAATGGTGCAGCATGTATGCTTGTGTGATAGATATTGTTATATGATAATTCCATCAGAGGTAAGTGGTCATCCCAACTTCCTACGAGATCAATCACACCCGCTCTTAACATGTCTTTTAGAGTTTGTATAGTTCTTTCACTCTGCCCGTCTGTCTGAGCATGATAGGCAGTGCTAAGATTCAATTTCATTCATAGGGCTTTCTAGAAGCTTTGCCAGAATCGAGAAGTAAATCGACTATCTCTATCTGACACAATAGATAGGGGCACACCTGTGACACCCCGATATTTCCAGATCAATATCCGTACCCAACATGAACGCGTTACGTTTTTTTATATTTCCCAAACCATTTAAAATCATAAACCTGAACAATATATAGTACAATCGATCTTTTCATACCTTAGTAATTATAAGAATTAGCGGCTCATGCGGACGTAAAACCCGTATAATTAGAATTATATATATATATATATATATTCTAATTAAAACGTTTATGTTTTGACGACTAAGTCTTTAATATTTATTTCATGACAAAATATGAAAATCCTCGTAACAACATTTCTAGAGTTTGTAAATTATTCTCCGTAGATATATATATATATATATATATATATATATATATATTTGGTTTTCATTTGTGATCATTAATGCATCTAAACTACGAGCGTATATATAGGTGTATATATATATATATATATATATATTGTATACCCGACACATCTCTTTCATTTATATTTTGACGACCTCGAAATTTAATTATTAAGACGAGTATTTAGCATGTATTAATTGTGGGTAGTATACCACGTTTGAACCATAATCAACTACTACCCACTACCATCACCTAACCATCATCACCACTTATCATTTTCTTTACCTAAACACTCAAGATCTCAAATCACCACCAACTCGATCATTACCTTCATTCAACCAACAAATCATCCATAATCCAATCAACCAACAACTCATCTAAAATCCAAATCAACATGATGTCAAGTTATGGAACTTATTCTTTTATCCACTTCAACACACAACCACCTAATATATATATATATATATATATGTGTGTGTGTGTGTGTGTGTGTGTGTGTGTAACAGATAATTATGAATAAAGTTCATAACACTTGTAGAAGTTCATGATGAACATCTCGTAGACATTATCATGTGATGTGACGTTTAGACACACACACACACATATATATATATATATATAAGCATTTAGTCATTTATTAATAAAGTGTACATTATTGAACTAGTTACTAACTAGTTATATACTAACCCGTATGTCTCTAATGCATCAACACCGAGCTAAATTACCGTGCATTATCCTAAGTAAGATTTAAATCATCTAATGACCTAAATATCTCCTACCTAAACACTCCTAATCATCTAACAACCCAAACCACCCACCCCTAAGACCTTTCTCGATCGTGAGCCCTTGTGGGCCCTCCCAACCACCCAAATCTTTCACACTCAATTGATATATAATCAAGCCATATTAAATCATCCATTTTTATACTCCAACTAGCCATCATATCTTCCAAATCCATCAAACCTTTTCATCCAAGATCACACTCCAACTTCATCACCCTCTCTCTCTCTCTCTTTTACGGCTTCACACACAAACACACACTTCATCCAATTTCATTGGAAGATCCTCCATTTTCAAGCTTAAAATCACCCATCTTTTGGTGTTCTTTGAAACATACAAGAGTTTTCTCAAAGGATTTGGCTAGAGACTCAAGAATCACCATCTTCTTCTCTCAAAATCATCCTCTTATTTGAGAATCTTCCCTAGCTAGTCTAGTAGTAAGAAGCTTGTTCACTATCTCTTTACATTTTTATTATTTTCTTTGATTCATGGCTAAAAAGTGCATGTTGTTCACTTAATAATGGAATGGTTTCATAAAGATCTTCAAAATAAGTAACATAACAAGAAAAAGGAACTAGATCTAGAGTTGATATATGTGTGTGTGTATATATATGTGTGTGTGTGTATGTCGTATGTATATATGGTTTTTTCATAAAAGTTTACTAAACGTTAAATGGTTACAAGCATGAGTAGGATTTTGTGTGGATTTCGCTAACTACAAACTATTAGTCGTTTAAACACTGAAATATGCATGGATTTATGTATGTACGATAAAGATGTGTTCATAACATGTATGTTACTATAAATGGCTTAAAATGTGTAAATATATACGAATCCATACATTTAGTGCTTAAAAACGTGTGTTACATGGAACGTGTGTTACATGAAACCTGAGTTGTTAAAGTAGTGTAGTTTTTATAAAATAATACATAATTTTGGATAATATATACTTTGATTGTTTCGAATAAAAACGAATTTCACAAAAATGTGGATTTAATGACTTTAAGTATGTATTTTTGGTAAAAATTGATAAATGACGTATAATAATAATATTTTGGGAATAATCGAACTTTAAATATATTTTTGAGACAAAATAAATATTTAAATCCCAAGCATATATATTTTTGGTAAATATGACCATGTAACGTGTTAAGATAATTATTTGAATAAATACATATATAATGAGCGGATTATGGACTCGTAGGAACAAGATATGTGATTAAGTGTTTTACGTATAAATACATTGCGAATAAATATGTATAATGGGAATAATAGTGGATAAGCCTTTAAGTGTTGTAGATTACACATGTGAATAACTTGATAATATTAACAATAATTATTCGAGCAAGTATGTGTGTATATATATATATATAAATACATGTGTATAAATGTTTGAAGTATACGTATGAGCCTAGGTATAACTACGAGTTTAATCACGTAATGATACAAGAGATAATGTATCTTGAAGATATATGGTTTTATGACATAAATTATATTATTTACGCTATTACGACGATAATGAAATATTTTCCTAAAAATAAGTTACATATTTTGAAAGTATATAACTACTTTATGATCACGACTTACATTCTTGTACTTGATTGTGTGAGTATAATACATGCGTGAATAGTTATATAGACAAATAAATATTAATCACCAACGGGCCGTAATATACGATATTTTCGTAAACAAAAACCCTTTCCAACTAGGACCAACTTGATGGGTGAACAACTTGCACTCGAGATGTCATTTCTCGATTCTAAAACATATGTTGTACTAAATAGGGCGCGAGTTGCCAGGTCTCGCACTTACAAATATATAGATACTAGCACTTACACATTGAAAGTTCACCAGGTGAGTTCACTGTCTCCTTTTAATTTTTAAATATTTTAGAAACATCAGGGGAGAAACATACTTGCTTAACATATTTGATACATTTGGAAACATCATTGTTTGATACATTTGGGAACATCATTACTTGATACATTTGAGAAAACATGAAACACAGTTACAAACATTTTCATATGGTAACGAGAGAACAAGACTCGACCTTATGTTTGCATGAGTTAACGAACACATAAGGGCCCATAAAAGTCCCCTGGAACACTTTAATAACCAATAACTATCTAGCCTAGGATTCTATGAATAGTACTATTGGGATTGACGTCCCCTGGTCATGGTTAGTCGTGCTAACCGCAATCTGGAGGATTTATGGCCACATAGCATCTAAACACAGACCTTGGGAGGACCGAGGGAGGGGAAAAATACCTGTTGTCGTGGTTTGGTTATGCCTCATGTATGAACATATTATTTGTATTTCTAGCTAGTCTACAAATAGGTCAACATTACTTGTTTTGTTTATCATATACATTTGAAACAATTTGCGAACAATTGGATTCACAAGAACTATTTCATTAGGAAAACAACTCGTTTTATGACTATGAAGTCATCATATGTTTTCGAGGAGGACGGTTTTACATTAAACCCGTGTACATATTTTCAAGTTTTCAAGGAAAACGGTCTTACTTTATGGCCCCGTATACTATACCGTTATTTTCAAAGAAAAACGGTTTCAATTATGGCCATGTACACGATATCAACGTTTTCAAGGAAAACCACATCACATTGCAACAATCAAACATGTGAACTCACCAACCTTTGTGTTAACATTTTTAAGTATGTTTTCAGGTAACACATAGCTATGGCTCGGTTGGAATAGGTTAGCCATTTGGATTTAACCCTAGAAGCCGAAGGAGCATGATCGTCAAACCCCAATACGGTTTTGACCTATATACGGTTCTAGGACAATGTACAAGTTTATTTTAGTATTTGTAATGGTGTTCAATGTTTAGAAGTCTCTACTTTAGCTTCCGTTGTTATGTAATATTACCAGTCATTGCAACCTTAATTTATTTAGTTATTAAGTGAATAAATTTGGGGTTGTGACAACACCGTGTAGTGACACGATTTCATTGACATTCAATTGTACTAACCTATCCATGTTGAACGTTTCTTTCATAGTAAGGAAATGAGTAGACTTAGTGAGTCTATCAATAATAACCCAAATGGTATCATTCCCGCGATTTGTTCGGGAAGTTTCATGATGAAATCCATGGTTATCAATTCCCATTTCCAAACAGGTAGTTCAAGTTGCTGTAACAAGCCTGACAGCTTTTGACGTTCAGCTTTAACCTGGGAACAGGTTAAACACTTTGCAACGTAGATAGCGACATGTTTCTTCATTCCTATCCACCGGTAATTGGTTTTTAGGTTTTTAAACATCTTATCGCTACCCGGATGCATCGTGTATTTGGATTTATGAGCCTCTTCAAGAATCTTTTCTCGGATATCACCATATATAGGAACCCAGATTCTTTGGTTCATTCTTAGAATATCACGTTGCCTTTGACCAACTGGTCAGGCATTCCTTTCATTCTTTCTTTTTCAATGTTTGCTTCTTCTAAAGCAACTTTTTGAGATTCTTTAATACGAATTATAATATCCATTTGGAGATTAGGTCTTAAAGCATGAACTCGTGTAAGTTTTTCATTCTCTTTCTGCTTAAGGCATCATCTACAACGTTAGCCTTACCTTCGTGATAGCAGATTTCACAGTCATAGTCATTTAAGACTTCCATCCAACGTCTTTGTCTCATATTCAGTTCTTTCGGACTGAAAATATATTTCAAGCTTTTGTGATCGGTAAACACAGTGAATTTGACTCGATATAGATAGTGCCTCCATAATTTCAATGTGAATATTATGGCGCCCAATTCTAAATCATGAGTCACATAATTCTTCTCATGTGTCTTTAGTTGACGAGACGTGTAAGCAATGACCTAGCTTCCTTGCATTAACACACAACTGAAACCGGTATGTGACGCGTCACAATATACAACAAAGCCATCATTTCCATCTAGCAAAGCCAGAATTGGAGCTTGTGTCAACTTTTGTTTCAAAGTTTCAAAAGCTTCAGACTGCTTTGGTCCCCATTCATATTTAACTGACTTCGGAGTTAACGAAGTTAATGGGACATCAATCCTTGAGAAATCATGTATGAATCTCCTATAGTATCCAGCCAAACCGAGAAAACTACGCACTTCAGTTGGTGATTTCGGGATTTCCCATTTGGATATAGCTTCTATCTTCACAGGATCTACTTGAATGCCATTAGCGTTAATGATATTACCAAGAAATTGTACTTCAGATAACCAAAATTCACATTTTAAGAATTTGGCATACATTTTCTTGTTCTTTAAGAGTTCAAGAAGTGTCCTTAGATGATTTGCATGATCTTCCTTACTTTTGGAATAAATGAGGATATCGTCAATGAGTACGATAACAAATTTATCCAAATAAGGTTTGCAAATTCTATTCACATCTCCATGAAAGCAGCCGATGCATTAGTGAGTCCAAATGGCATCACAGTGAACTCATAATGACCGTATCTAGTTCGGAAATCAGTTTCAGATATATCCTCTTCCTGGACTTTTAACTGATGATATCCAGAACGAAGGTCGATTTTTGACAAACACCGCGCTCATTGGAGTTGATCAAATAGGTCATTAATCCTAGGAAGCGGGTATCAATTCTTGATTGTTACTTTATTCAATTCACGGTAATCGATGCACATACGCATTTACCCGTCTTTTTTTCTTGACAAACAAGACCGGAGCTCCCCAAGGCGACAGACTAGGTCTGATGAATCATTTCTCTAGCAACTCGTCAAGCTGCTTCTTAAGTTCTACCATTTCTGTTGGAGCCAATCTGTATGGTGCCCTGGCAATTGGTGTAGTACCACGTACCAGATTTATTTTGAACTCCATTTCTCTTTCTCATGGTATCCTACGCAGTTCATCAGGGAATATGTCAGGAAATTAAGCCACAACCGGCACATATTCATTCTTCTTCTTAGTGTCGGTGGTTACGGATACCAGGTATTCTAAGCATCCCTTTCTGAGATATTTTGTGGCTTTTAACATAGAAATTATTCCAACGGATTTGGATAATTTATCACTATTTATGGTAATGGTGTTGCCTTGTGGAGTACGAAGTTCGATAACCTTTTTATCACATAGGATACGGGCTTGATTAGAGGCTAACCAATCCATACCTAAGACAATATCAAATCCTGTATGATATGTCCGGCTAATGTGATTTCACAGTCATTCAGAATTTCAGAAATTTGGATGAGGTCTCCGTTTGCAGTTTCTACTACGTATTTCTTGTCTAGTTTAGCTAGGGATTTATTTAATAGATGACAAAATTTATGATCTATAAAACTTTTATTTGCACCAGAGTCAAATAAAACCCGAGCATAAACGTCATTGATAAGAAATGTACCTATAATTATGTCGGGTATTCCTGCTGCCTCATTAGTATTTAGAATAAATGCTCGTGCATTTTTCTTCACTCCTTCAGCAGCTTTGTGACTGGTTTCTTCAGCTTTCTTCAATTTAGGGCAATTGATTTTGATGTGGCATGCGTCACCATACTCAAAACAAACAATTGGCCTTTTTCTATAACAGTCCTCAGTTTTATGACCCAACAGCTTACAGTTGTTACAGTAAGCTCCTGCTCTACATTGTCTCAAATGCCTTCTCTTGCATTTTTGACATACTGGAACTGAATAGAGGAACGATTATTTCTAGAAGTAAAGCTAGAATTTGGCTTCTTGAATCCACTTGGGCCTTGCCCACCAGCTTCCTTCTTCTACTTCCCTTATGTCTGATTCCTGATCAGGCTGTCTGTTAATGAGGCGCCAAGTTCCATTGCATCGTCAAGTGTTTCACACTTGGCAATCTTTACCATATCACGGATTTCGCCGATTAAACCCCAAAGGTATTGCTTAATCAGATTGGATTCTGGGGTGGCTAGGTGTGGGACTATCCGTGCATATTCTAATAATTTCATAGCATATTCATGGTGGTTAGTGCCCACCATTTTCAGGCTAAGAAATTTCCCTTCGATCTGTTCCCTCTCATTCAGAGGAACATACTTTTTCTCCACTCATGCTTTGAATGCACTCCAAACCATAGCATATGCTTCCTCTATTCCTTTTGCTGTTATGATATTATTCCACCATTCAAAGGCCTGGACCTTGAATAGATTGGAGGCATAGAGGACTTTGTCCTCTTCCGCACACTTACTGATGGCTAAGACCGATTCGGTCTTCTCTATCCATCGTAATGCAGCAATTCCTCCTTCCTTTACTGAGAAATTATAGGGTTTGCAATCCTAGAACATCTTATACGTGCACCCCACAATTCTACGCTTTTTGTCATGATGAATGTGATTATTCCCCGTTCCTTCTTCTGCCGAGGAATTATTGTAATATTCTTCTCTTTCCGTTTCTGATAACTAGTGGATCCCTCGGGTTTATGAGAGATAGTTATCGGTTTAGATTGAGTAACAATTTTGGTATGAAGGGCAGGTTTTGAATGTACATATTTCTGAATCGAAGGCTCAACCAAAGGTTCCTTCAATTTTTCAAGTTGTCTTTTCTCCATTTCGGAGAAGATTATCGGAAGAGCATCCTTAATTCCGTCAGAAATTAATTTCTGGAGCTCGGTTTTTAGTTGATTCACTTCAGCAGCATTATTGACAATTGCTTGCTTTTTCTTCCCACTAGTATTTTGAGAAGTTCCGGTTTGTTTAGACCTTCTAGAAAGAAACAAGATTAAAATCAAACAAACGGTTATTTTATTGATAATACATTACATAAAATACATAACAACATGATTTTTAATAAGCTCTATGATTCTTTTCTTCTAAAGCTTGAATTAATAAGACGTTTCGAGCTTCAATCTCCGCCTTTTCTTGTTCAAGTTCTGCTATGCGGTTTAGCAATATTCTCACCCACTCATCTCCAGATGTGTCTTCGTTAACATGTGGAGTAGGGATATTAACTGTCTCATAATAAGGAATATAGGGTCTATTAGAATCGGCTCTTTCTTCTCCTTCTGTACATATCTATTTTCATAAGGTATTTAAGAAAATCCCTTATGAAAATTATGAGAATATATCGGAGTAATATTATAGCTTCCAGCAGTTGGAGCAGAATGGAAACTCATAGATGGATTATAGGGAGTATTAGGATTCCCTATTTCTCCTAGGTTCCTGAAAGTAGAACTTCAGTATCCTCATTAGTTTTAATTGTGGTTTCATTAGTAACACCTTCACGATAATTAGGAAGAGCAAAACGACGAAAGAAACTAGGTCTTTTTCCTTTTCCAGCCATTCTGACAAAAAGAAATAACTTTGTATTAAAATATTGAAAATATATTACAAATTACATAGAATAAAATACATTAGTCTTTCATCAACTCTTCTCCCAGGGTCATCATATTTTCTCCGTATTCGTAGACTTGTGCTCTGTAAAATTTTCTCCTTGCCCTATCCATGATCCATCCCCTGCTGATTTCGTCTGCTTCTCTTAACGAACAATCCAAACATTCTATATGGGAGGAAGGCATTCTGTATTCATAACCGTACTGTGGTGGTGGTTCTCGGAAACCGACAACGATATCGTTATATGCGTTCTGGTAAGATGGAGGAACTTAAAAATAATCCTCGAAGGGATTGTGTTTCAAAGGTTCTTAAGAGATATAGGGATCTTGGACAACCGAGGATTTAGAATTGAAAAAGGGATAATCCTCTGGATTTCCAGAGACTAGAAAAAAATGTTGAGATTCTTCTTTAGAAGTTTCTTCCACCGAAATATTTGATAAATATCTTCCAACTCAGCGGAAGGAATAGAAATTCATTCGGTGGGAGTTCTTACTCTCATCCTGGGTTTTTGGGATCTACTAGATTCGGCTTGATCATTCCCTGGTGGTGGTGGAGTACCAAATTGCCAGTTGCTAAAATTGGAGCCAGCAGTCATCCATGAATTTTCTGACTCATAAGACTGTGGGTGATATTCGGGAGTAGGAGTGTCCAAGTTTATAGTGAAAGGATTGGTATCATCAGTAAATGTAATATGCACCATCTGAGATCCAAGAATTGGAGGCTCAGGGGATTATTGCTTAATAGGTCTATTTGGATCATAGTATACGGGACAAGTATTAATCTCTAGACATCCTGTAAGGCTTAAAGCATTAGCATCTATATACTTGTCTTATTATTCTCTCCTCTTTTCGGTTAAAACTTAGATACTAAGGCCAATATCCTTATCTTAACCATGAGGTATCACAAACATAAATAAACTTACGGTTAAAGCTTAGATACTAAGGCTAGTATCTAATTCGCTGAAACTTGTGGCTCTGATACCAAACTGTCACACCCCGCCTCAGGCACCCCCTGGACGCGTGTGAGCACGATTGGTACATGTTTTGATTGCAGAGTTTTTATAAAACAGCGAAAGACTTTTTCAAGGATCGTTTCTGTATTATTCTCAACCTCAAGGGTTGTTTCTGTAAATATCAAGACCCAGTCGGATAAACAAAGATCTTATATTTATAAACTCGGGGATTAAATACCTATTCTGTTTTGATTACAAACACAGTTGAAATCAAATTACAACACTTGTCGCCTGACAATATTAAAGTCATCAGGTAATAGTATGCCTAAGGTAGATCAGCCCCTTTGTACTATCCCAGTTTCATCTCTTAGGATCTCCTACGCATATGGCCTTATAATCCATTTTGCACCTTATCCTATTCTGTACATACATATAGTCTTGGGCTAGACCAACAGCCTACCCGACTATTTATTTCATTCACAAAATATTTCACTTGTTACCTAAAAACATTTTGAAAATAAAATGTCAGCGCGAACGCCGGTGAATACAATTATCTTGACATTTTAAAATCGATTGGCACAAACATGTAACACCCCAAATTTGTTTTTAAAAGAAATACAAGTATAAGGGTTGAAATAATCATTTGATGAAACCCTAGGGGGTTAAAGTAATATTAAGTTAAAGTGTAGGGGGATAAATTATAAATAAATTAAAGTTCAGGGACTGAAAATGAAAATTTGAAGTTTTAGACCAGTGACGGACCGTCACAGACGGGTAACGATCCGTTATGGACTGTGAAGGACCGTCACCATATATAACGGTCCGTTACGGCTTGACCACGGAAATGACTGAGTGGATGACATGTGTCAGCTGACAAGGATACGTGATGTATTGCAAAATACACCCATTTATCGTGTTCAGATTGAGTGGTTTTGTTTATTTTTCTTTTAGTTTTTAGTTAGAATATGTTACTGCTGATCCATTTGTGTTTACCAGGTCTCGAGTGATAGTTGTTGCTGAAATGGGCTGAAAACGAGTCAAAAATATGCAAAACCGAGTACCGGAAGAGATTGGGAGGTCAAGAGTCAATTAAAAGCATGAAATTCGAGAAGAAACACCTTCTCGCCACCCGCGAGAAGGTCAGGAGTTGTCCCTCGCGGGCCGCGAGGGAGTTGTATCACAACACACAGTTTTTACCTCCTCGCCACCCGCGAGAAGGGAAGCCAATGGGCTCCGCGAGTGGTGAGGGCCTATTTTCCGCAGAACGGTTCGACTTTCAGGTGGGTTGATGCTGGATTGGGGTATAAATACATCTCAATCATATACTTGTGGAACCCTAGCCAATTTTGAAGAATCTAGGACGAATTTTGGAGAGATTTTGGAGCAATTTCAAGCAAGAAGGAGAAACGGTTGAAGGTTGGAGTCCTAGGATCGATCAAGCTCGTGGTTTGGCTATCCGGGTTTATCAATTCTTTGTTTTCTTAATTTTTACCATGTTTTTCCACTTTGTTGAAATTGCGTCTTTGATTTGGATAATGATGAGTAGCTAAATTAGATAAACTACCTAGATTATGATGAATGGGATGCTAAAGTTGTGATTTTTATATTGGATGCTTGTTAATTTTGGATTTCATGATAAAGTAGCAAACTTGATTATTGATTCGTTGTATATGCATGCTTAGAATTATTCTAATTGTTTTATATTGCTTCGTATGATCTTTGGTGAATGTCTTTTGCGTAATAGGGTCATGCTAGATCATTAACTTGCGTTGTGATTTGTTGGGTTAATTGGCCAAAATACCTTAGAAGCAATATTTGATAATTGAATAGGTCTAGGTGTTACACTAATCTTAATAGCCGAGAGGTGCGAGATTATTCATTGGTCTAAATTGGTAAATTGCTAGGGTGGTCTTTGAGAGAAGTCTGTCGTAGTTTCCATGCTAATATTTGTCTATCGAGTCGAATCAAGAACCCAAGTCATCCTAGGTTTACAACCCGAGAGGGAGTAGGTCATATTAGGGTACTTTACATAAACATTGAGATATCCGAGAGGAAGTCCAGATCAACCGGTGTTTTCAGCAGCCTTCAGAGTTCCTTAGGTGTCTTCCCGAAAAGGGTCGGGAGTCCAGTTCGGTGTCTCAAGAGGTTAGAAATTTATGATCCCGATTCCTTATTAACTTGCATCCGTTTAATGTATAGCTCGAAGTATCCCAGGATTCCAGTCTAGGTAGTTACCCATCGTCATCTGAAGTAAAACCCAAAATCACCTTCGTGTCTTAGGTAATTTAGTTAATTGATAGTAATTTAATCGCTTTTCTTTTAGGATTTTAGACAAACCCCCCCCCCCCCCCAAAAAAAAATATAAAAACAATTAGTCGTGTAAGTCAGTCTGTTTAAGTGAGTCTAATTTACGTAATAAATAGAGTTTCGTGGGTTCGATTTCCGGACTTATTTAGCTGTACTAGAGTCGATCGGTTCACTTGTCGGTTAGTAGTTTAGTCGAGTTTTAGAGAGTCTAGAGTATAACTTAGTTTCTAGAATAGGTTAATTTAGTTAATAATTTAATAACCATACGTTTAGAACATCAAGTTTTTGGCGCCGTTGCCGGGGACACTTGGCGATTGCCTTCATTAGCTTTGATCAAACAGCGTAATAAATACGTACTACTTGTGTAATATTTTGAGTCGTAGGTATCTAATCAGTCGTGTCTTTTTAGTTATCTTTCATAAAAAAAATTTAGTATAATAATAGAGTCTTCTCACCTGTTTCCTTGTGTTAGTTTTGCAGTTTATGCATACGCGCTCAAAGGGGCCGCTACCTAAGCCAGAGAAGGAGAACAACTTCCCGCTAACGGATTTCGCGCCGGAGGTTAGTACTTTTTCTTCACCACCATCCAGCCCACCACCTTTCCGAGTTGACCAAATGGCCGACCGTCAGACCGTTCACCAACAATCCACCCTAGGATTCACTGGTGTAAACTCACCCATCACTATTCCACCCATCGCCAATGAAAATTCATGGCAAATCCCCTCGTACATCATGACCGCCATCACTAACACGTGTCAATTTCACGGTCGTGATGATGAGGACGCACCTGCACATATCGCCCGCCTCACTCGAATTTTAGGTACGTTCCAGCTACAAGGAGCCACCAATGATGCCATCTTTCTCCAACTTTTCCCGTTCACTCTAGCCGATCGAGCTGCCACTTGGCTTGATTCTCAACCCGCAGGCACATACACTACTTGGGCCACCCTTAGGGATGGATTTCTCAAGAAGTATTTCCCACCCGCTAAGGCATCTCGCCTCCGTGATCAGATTCACTCATTCCGCATGGAACCCGATGAGTCCTATTACCTTGCTTAGGAGCGTTTCCAAAACCTACTCGCTCGATGCTCCCAGCATGGTCTCTCTGATTGGGCCCTTGTAAAGAAATTCTATAATGGTCTCAATTATGACACGAAAGCTCGTTTCGATACTTCAGCGGGAGGACACCTCATGGGTAAGAAATCAGTAACCGAATGCCTAGATATGTTTGAGAGTTTTGCCCAATCTGAGTCTGAGCAGCGGTCAGCAAATAGGAATACCACTCCTATCACTAGTGCAACCTCATCTTTACGAGGTGTTCACCAGGTCACACTGGATACTAGTGTTGCTGCTGCTCTAGAGAACTTGCACCGTGAGATGAAAGAGATAAAAGCTAAGGTAGACAAATGTGAGTTCTGTAGGGGAGGTCATAGCACTTTACATTGCCTGTTGATGAGTGAGGAACAAGTCGATTTCGTAGCCGGTCAGTCGAGAGGTCCATTAAATTCTTTTACTAATAATAACAATAATTCGAACTGGCGTAATAATAATAATAATAATTCAAATTGGCGCTCTGCCGGTAACCCCCCTGGTTTCCAATCTAATTTTAATCGGGGTCAAGGTCAGTTCAGTTCTGGGAGTTCAGGTGGACAGGGTCAGTTTGGAAATCAGTTTAACAACCAGGGACATGGTAATGGTAATGGAGGTTCAGTTGGTCAGGGATCATCTAGTGGTCAGGGTTCAAACAAGGGTTTAGATAGAATTGAGGAACTCCTATCACAGTTAGTTGTTAAGGATCAGGTCACCCAGAAAACTCTTTCTAAACACGATATTCTTCTTAAGAATCAGCAGTCCGCTTTCCTTGACCTTCAAAGGTCCGTTGGTGACATAGCTAGAAAACTTGAGGAGAGGTAACCCGGTCAATTTCTGGGTGGCACTCAACTCAATCCGAATGCTCATGCGAAATCCATCACCACTCGTAGCGGAAGAATTTTAGGTGAACCGAAAGTGAGAGAAGGGGTATAGGTAGAGGAGGAGGAGCTAGTTGATAAAGAAATTGAGTTGAAGGCTCCCGGTAAAGTGCAATCTAGGGTAGACCCAGCAATTACCGCACACACCGTCGAGCCCCAAGTGGAGAGGAGCGTTGAGAAGAGACCGATAGAGTCTAGGCCTTCACCAGTTATAGATCTTTCACGAGTCCCGTATCCTGCCCGCCTTAAGCAACAGAAATATACCAAGGAATACGGGCATTTTCTCGACATGTTCAAACAACTAAAAATTAATCTCCCGTTCATTGAGGCTCTCCAATGCATGCCCAAATATGCCAAGTTTTTGAAGAACCTTCTTAAAAGAAAGGATCGATTGGGGGAGCTCTCAAACATTCCATTGACCGGAGGTTGTTCCGCGGTTGTTTTGAACAAATTACCGGAAAAACTGACGGATCCGGGTATCTTCACCATTCCATGCCTATTCGGTAGTGATACCCAATGTAGAGCTTTAGCCGACCTAGGTGCTAGCATCAACTTGATGCCGTTTTCCCTTTATGAGAAGCTAGACCTAGGCGAACTTTCACCCACTCGCATGACTTTATCCTTAGCCGATCGTTCCGTCAAATACCCTCGTGGTATCATTGAAAATCTACTTGTTAAGGTCGATAAGTTTGTCTTCCCGGTCGATTTTGTCATTCTTGATATGGAAGCTGATGAGGGAGTTCCTATCATTCTAGGCCGTCCATTCTTGTGCACCGCAAAGGCACTCATCGATGTTTATGACGGAAAAATTTCACTCTGCGTTGGTGACGAGAAGGTCACATTTGAGGTAGCTAGATCCATGCAACACCCAAACGATTCTAGTGATTTTAGCGGCCCATGCCACTCCGTCTATTTCTTGAATTCATTCATGTCGGGCGTGGACCAATGTCTCAAGTATATCAGTGGAGTCAATTTGTTGGGAGGGGAAGTGCTTGATGAATTGGAGGAGAGTGAAGAAGAAGAGGAGGAAACCCTGTGGTTTCCCGAGGTGATGAAGCTTAGTGAGGTTAGGAATGAGAGTGAGAGAGCTCCCTTAGAGATACCAACCCCTTTAGAACTAAAGGTTTTGCCTTCACACCTAGAGTATGCTTATTTAGGAGAGGGTTCAAGTCTTCCCGTTATTATCTCCTCTAAGTTGATGGAGGAGGAGAAGTTGAGGTTGTTAGAGGTGCTGAAGTTGCACAAAGAGGCAATTGCATGGAGCCTTTCGGATATTAAGGGCATAAGCCTCGCCTATTGTACTCACCGGATTCTTATGGAGGATGAATATAAGCCGGTGGTGCAACCTCAAAGGCGTCTCAATCCAAACATGCAAGAGTTAGTGAAGAAGGAGGTTTTGAAGTTGCTAGATATCAGGGTGATTTACCCAATTTCTGATTCCCCATGGGTGAGCCCGACCCAAGTTGTCTCGAAGAAAGGGTGGATGAAAGTGGTCATGAATGAGAAGAATGAGCTAATCCCTTCGCCTACGGTCACCGGTTGGCGTGTGTGCATTGATTACCGAAAATTAAACGACGCCACCCGGAAAGACCATTTCCCTCTACCGTTCATCGATCAGATGTTTGAGCGTCGGGCGAGTCAATAGTTTTACTGTTTTCTCGACGGATTTTCGGGTTACTTCCAGATTCCCATCGCACCGGAGGATCAGGATAAGACGACATTTACATGCCCTTATGGCACATATGCGTACCGCCGCATGCCATTCGGGTTATGTAACGCTCCGGCTACCTTCCAGCGTTGTATGGTCGCTATATTCCAGGATATGATTGAGACTTCCATGGAAGTTTTCATGGATGACTTCTCGGTTTATGGAGGCTCGTTTGATCAGTGTTTGATTAAATTGGGGAAGATGTTGAAGCGGTGTACGGAGACGAAGTTGATGTTGAATTGGGAGAAATGTCACTTCATGGTGACGGAAGGGATAGTGTTAGGCCATAAGATCTCACGAGATGGCATAGAGGTGGATAGAGCCAAAATAGATATAATCAGCAGGTTACCCCCACCGACGAGTGTTAGGTCAATCCGTAGTTTTCTCAGTCATGCGGGCTTTTATAGGCGTTTTATCAAGGATTTTTCCAAAATTACTCGGCCCCTGACCCTACTCCTCGAGAAGGATGTCCCGTTTGTCTTCGATGAGGAGTGTCTCAAAGCCTTTTATTTTTTGAAAGAAAAGTTAATCAGTGCCCCCATTCTTATATCACCCGACTGGAGCTTGCCTTTTGAGCTCATGTGTTATGCGAGTGACTACGCAGTTGGTGCAGTTTTGGGGCAAAGACGGAATAAGCACTTCCACCCCATCTACTACGCGAGCAAAACTCTAAATGATGCTCAAGGAAACTATACCACCATAGAGAAAGAGCTCCTAGCCGTAGTATTCACATTAGATAAATTCCGTTCATACCTCGTGCTTTCGAAAACCACCGTTTTCACTGATCATTCTGCTTTGCGTTTTCTCTTCCAAAAGAAAGATGCTAAGCCACGTCTCATACGGTGGATCCTATTGCTCTCCGAGTTCGATATAGAAATTAAGGATAAGAGAGGAGCGGAGAATGTTGCGGCCGACCATTTGTCACGGTTGGAGGACCCGAAGAGAGAGGAGATTCGTGAGGAGGCGATAGGTGATAAATTCCCTCACGAGTCGGTTGAGTTTGTGGCAGCGGAGAAGGAAGGTATGCCATAGTTCTTCGATTTGGCAAATTGACTAGCGAATGGAGTTGTGTTGAAGGGTATGACAACCCAACAGAGGAAGAAATTTTTTAGGGATGCTAGGAGGTACATTTGGGATGACCCTTTTCTTTTTAGGGTAGGAGGAGATAGGATTCTTAGGAGGTGTGTGACGAAGGAGGAAGGTAATGAGATCCTTAGGCATGTTCATGAGGGTTTAACAGGAGGTCACCATGGTCCACACCACCGCCCAAAAGGTGTTTGATTGTGGGTTTTATTGGCCTTCAGTAGTTAAGGATGCCTTAGAGTTTGTTAGGAGATGTGATGCGTGCCAACGTACCAGCAATATCTCATCCAAGAATGAGATGCCTCAAAATCCAATCCAGATCCTGGAAATATTCGACGTTTGGGGCATTGACTTCATGGGACCATTCCCCATCTCTAGTGGGAATCGGTACATCCTCGTGGCGATTGACTATGTTTCAAAGTGGGTGGAGGCTCAAGGTCTTCCCACAAATGATGGCCGAGTGGTGGTGAGATTCCTAAAGAAGTTATTCACTCGTTTTGGTACACCTAGAGATCTCATAAGTGACCGTGGCACTCATTTTTGCAACGCCGTGATGGAAAAAGCATTAGCACGCTACAGGGTCACTCATCGTTTGTCCACCGCATATCACCCCCAAACAAGCGGTCAAGTTGAGAATGCCAATCGAGGAGTGAAGCGAATCCTAGAGAAAACCATAGGGAAAAATAGGAAAGATTGGTCCGAGAAGCTAGATGATGCTTTATGGGTGTTCCGAACCACATACAAAACACCCTTAGGAACCACCCCGTTTATGGTCGTTTTTGGAAAAGCATGTCACCTACCCGTAGAATTGGAACATCGTGCGCTTTGGGCTCTCAAAACCGTGAACCTAGACTTAACCGAAGCCGCTCGAAAACGATTTTTCCAAATTCATGAGTTAGAGGAGCTTAGGGATGCGGCATATGCACGTTCATGGAATATTAAGGAGAAAACTGAGGCATTGCACGATAGGAGGCTTAGGAGAGTGAGGGAGTTTAGAAAGGGGGATAAGGTACTTGTTTATAACTCCCGGTTGAAGTTGTTTGGGGGGAAGTTGAAGTCCAAGTGGTCGGGACCATATGTGGTCAAGGAGGTTTTTCCATACGGGACGATTGAGTTGTTAAATGAAGCCGATGGGAATACATGGAAAGTAAATGGCCACCGTTTGAAACACTATGTAGGGGGACCCATAGATCTTACCGAAGTGGAGGAAACTCCTCTCGAAATACCTCCTAACAACGCCCAAGTATAGAGTCTTGAGTGAAAGCTCAAGTGTAAAGTTTGTATTTTTTCGTAGTTTTTGTTTTTGTGTCTTGTGTTTTTTAGTCTTGTGCAGGAAAACATCACCGTTGGGGAGCAACGATCGACATGAAAACGAATTTCCAGGTAAGTCTCAGTGTTAGATTTTATTTGGAATGGGTTTTTGGGAGGTTTGGAAAACTTATAATTTTTTCTAAGGCATGGGAGCTGGCAACATCTCGAAACTTTCTGTTGAAATAGGCCCCTCGCCACCCGCGAGGGGTATACATGTTAAAGCCTCGCGTGCCGCGAGGCCCTTAATCCTATTCGCCAGTTCACCGAGTCCCTCGCCACCCGCGAGGGATTGAAGATATAAGTCGCGGGCCGCGAGGCTCCTCGCCACCCGCGAGACACATTCCTATACTCGCCGCGGGCCGCGAGCCCCCCTTTGTCTTCCAGAACAAAACCTCTCATCCCCAAACCTGCAGTCACTTTTCTCCTTACAAACCCTAAAATACCTTACGGCCTCCGCCACCAACCCACCACAAATCCACCATTTTTACACCCCATTCACCATTTTTGACCCTCTTACACCTATCATCTCATCCTACACCTGAAACCCACCAAAAACTACTCATTTGTTCACTCACCAGCATACATTTTCACAGGGTTCTGGGTGTACCTCTTGTTTCTTAGTTTTCTTACTGATTAACTCGCTCTCCAGGTATGTTTTCTTGTATTTTGTAATTTTGTAATCTTTTAGTCTTCGAGTTTTGATCGGTAGTGGGTAGTTTTGCATGTTTAGGTGTCGGTTCTTCATCGTGTCGTTTAGTTAGATTGTTCTTTGATGATAATTGCAGTGAGGTTGGGTTAGTTTGGGTCTTTGATGATAAATGCAGTGCGGATGGGTAAGTTCGGGGCTGTTTTGGTTGTTTCTGTGCCGGTGGCTTGGTTTGGGAACATTCGGAAATTGAGATGGTTTGGTTCGGGATAACTTAAGCTCTGTACTCAATGTCGGTTTGTTTTGGCACTTAGGTTTAATTGGGGAAAATTAAAGTGCCGAGGGAGGTAATGTACATTGAGTCTAGTTAGTGAGTCGTTTTTTTTTTGTTTCGGGTTAGTTTTTGGGTAATTTTATGTTTTGACAGGTTAAAGGCTACTCGCCCGTACTCAATCTCCATTCGGGCGAGTTTGGTCTAAACACTTATCTTCTTGTAAATTGTCGCCCAAAGTGTTTGTAACTTCAGGTTTTCTGGTGCAACCGCGAATGAAATGCTATACGGTTGATTATTTATTATTAAATAAAAAATTAAAAATAATAAAAAAATAGTTTGTGAATACTGACTTTCTGCTTTTCTTTTCTTTGTTTGATTATTCATGTGCAGATATGTCAGGTGAAGGTTCGTCAAGTAGATCAGGAAGGAAGCGAAGAGGCCCACCACCGCGCCCGCGAGGGGATGCGGCTGAGCAGGACTATAATCCAAATCTGGGTCAAAGGAGGATCAAGTATCATACCAGAGAACGTATCCCTAACTATAGAGTCACGAGGCTTCGAGAACACCCGCTTCTGCAATTTGAGTTGGGAACTCAGGAATCGCATAAATTGGATACCTTGATTGATACAAATCTACTACAATTTAGGATGATCGATTGGACGCTTCTAAATCACATTGGCCAAAGAGCTAGGATCGAGGCGTTGCTGGGTGATAAGTTCAGGGCTGCATTGTGTTGTATGGCTCCACAATATGAGGAGTTGACTTTAGAGTTCCTTGCTACTTTCAGGTACAAGCAGGGAAATTTTGAGCAACATGATGCGGTCTCGTTTTCTCTGGGTAGACAGGTGTACGAGATGACCATGCCCTAATTTGCAGTGGCTACTCAGTTATATACACAGGCAGAGGTTCAAACACCGGAATTTATCACTAGTGTGAGGGGTGTCTTTACGAGGCAGCATGATTACAGCTTGGTGAGGAATGATCTGGTTAGGTTTTGGGGTACTATCTCAAATGCTCCCTTTTCAGGGAGTATGTTGAATTCAGAAATTATCGATCCGGTCTACAGGTATATTCATAAGATCTTGACAGCGACACTTGTTGGCAGAGGCTCGGGGGAGAATAAGATCAACCAGGTTGATCTGTTTTGTTAGCTGTGTATGGTGGAGCAGAGGCCTGCAAATGTGGCCAGTATTATAGCATGGTCCATGAAAAGGACCTGGAGGGGTGGTCCGGATGCTGGTGTCTACATGGGGCCTTATGTGACTAGAATTGCTGAAAGTCTTGGGGTGTTTGACAAATATGAGGCGAGGTATATGAAAGATGGGTCGGTTACAGTTATGATAGGGGTTAGAGAATTACAGTTTGCAGGGATTCTCAGTATGCATGAACCGCCTAGTTGGGAACCGATTCGAGCAGGGCCACAGGGTCAACCACCAGCAGGATCTGAGGCTGCAGCAACTATGCAGTCCGGGATACCGACCCATTATCAGAGACCATTGCATCGGTCTGAGAGGCCAGCACCACAGTATTTTCTCCAACAGCCACGATCGGACCCCCTCACATTGGATTCGATGTATGATAGGATGGAGCATGGGTTTAGGGAGTTACATGGGTTGGTGACCACTGGCCATAATGAGATCAGGACGCTGCTTTCTACTGGGCAGCAACGTCAGGAGGAGGCATTGAGGTATATGATGGGAAACATGAATATGAATGTCCCGAGTTTTTTCGCGCCTCAGGGGTCGAGTGGTCAGCAGTACAGTGGTTATGGTCAGTATGGTTCTTATGGACAACCGGGCAGCTCAAGTCAGTATGGTGCCGACCGCTGTCCACCAGAGTTTCCGATTTTTGAGGCTGAGAGTGAAGAGGACGAAGAATAGTGTGGGGATGATGCAGCTGTTATCGTGTCCTTTCTATTTATTTTTCGTTTATGATGTTTTCAGTTTCTATGGTTTGTGATGTTTTAATACATTGATACATTGGGTGGGTTGGTTTGGTTGGTTTGTGTTTGGCTTGAACAAACTGAATGGTTTTCTCTGCGAGTATTTTGATTATGTTTAGGTTGTTGTGATGTTGCCGCTTCCGTTCATGTGTGATAAATGAGGATTGTTGGCTGGGCACGTTCGGTATGGAGGGCACTAGTGGAAATTGACTGGCACGTTGACAGTCTTGCTTTATTACCAGCTAAGTCTTTTCCAGTTGTATATCTTGTATTTTCATTTCTTTCCGTTCCTGCATTAGGGACAATGCAACATTTAAGTGTGGGGATGGGACATTTAATTTTTCATGATAAAAAAAAATTATAAAATTGGAAAATGTCTCTATTTTAGAAGTTTGCAATTAAAAGCATGGAAAATGATAGTAAAGTCGGGTTTTTATTTGGTTTTTGAATATGAGATTATAAATAAGTTGAAAGCGTGTCTAGTTTGGGATATGTGGGTAGGCTCGACCGGTTGAGAAGTTTCCTTTGAGCTTAAATATATCTAATGTTGGGATATTTGTGGGTTATCATCTAGGAGAAGTAGGGAAGTCGATACCGCCACAAATAGTATAAGGAATGCCGTTATAAGTTTTAAAATCTTAGAATTTTTATCGAAAAAAAATAAAATAAAAGAGCATATAAAATAACGATGCTTATGGAATCGCTCTTGGGGATGGTGACTCTGATTGAAATTCCCGCTAGGATAAGTTAAAATAAAATGAATGATTACCGACGCTCACATTGTCGCTCTTGGGGATGGTGACTCTGATTGAAACAACCTCTGGGTTATGAATATTGTGTGCTCGTGATTTCTATGGAAAAAAAAAAGAAAATTTTGATGTTAATTTTTTTGATTTTTAAAGTATAAGACGGTTAGGAAATAATCAATTGGTTGTTCCTTTTGTTCCATAAGCTTGAGGTGGGATTAGATGAAACTATAGCTTCCGATGCGTGAGACCCTAGATAATCTGATTGAACTTAAATTAAATAAACATGATAAGGAACTTGGATACCGGATTTGGGTTTTAGAGGATAATATATTTGCAATCGCAGCTAACACGTCACTAAGCTTTAATTAAAATAACTGAGTTTTTGAGAACCAAGTTTCTACCTGACTATGATTCCGTATACATAATTCTTTTTCAGGGACGAAAAAAAGAGTAAGTGTGGGGATATTTGATGTATTGCAAAATACACCCATTTATCGTGTTTAGTTTGAGTGGTTTTGTTTAGTTTTCTTTTAGTTTTTAGTTAGAATATGTTACTGTTGATCCATTTGTGTTTACCAGGTCTCGAGTGATAGTTGTTGCTGAAATGGGCTGAAAACGAGTCAAAAATATGCAAAACCGAGTACCGGAAGAGATCGGGAGGTCAAGAGTCAATTAAAAGCATGAAATTCGAGAAGAAACACCTTCTCGCCACCCGTGAGAAGGTCAGGAGTTGTCCCTCGCGGGCCGCGAGGGAGTTGTATCACAACACACAGTTTTTACCTCCTCGCCACCCGCGAGAAAGGAAGCCAATGGGCTCCGCGGGTGGTGAGGGCCTATTTTCCGCAGAACGGTTCGACTTTCAGGTGGGTTGATGCTGGATTGGGGTATAAATACATCTCAATCATATACTTGTGGAACCCTAGCCAATTTTGAAGAATCTAGGACGAATTTTGGAGAGATTTTGGAGCAATTTCAAGCAAGAAGGAGAAACGGTTGAAGGTTGGAGTCCTAGGATCGATCAAGCTCGTGGTTTGGCTATCCGGGTTTATCAATTCTTTGTTTTCTTAATTTTTACCATGTTTTTCCACTTTGTTGAAATTGCTTCTTTGATTTGGATAATGATGAGTAGCTAAATTAGATAAACTACCTAGATTATTATGAATGGGATGCTAAAGTTGTGATTTTTATATTGGATGCTTGTTAATTTTGGATTTCATGATAAAGTAGCAAACTTGATTATTGATTCGTTGTATATGCATGCTTAGAATTATTCTAATTGTTATATATTGCTTCGTATGATCTTTGGTGAATGTCTTTTGCGTAATACGGTCATACTAGATCATTAACTTGCGTTGTGATTTGTTGGGTTAATTGGCCAAAATACCTTAGAAGCAATATTTGATAATTGAATAGGTCTAGGTGTTACACTAATCTTAATAGCCGAGAGGTACGATATTATTGATAGGTCTAAATTGGTAAATTGCTAGGGTGGTCTTTGAGAGAAGTCTGTCGTAGTTGCCTTGCTAATATTTGTCTATCGAGTCGAATCAAGAACCCAAGTCATCCTACGTTTACAACCCGAGAGGGAGTAGGTCATATTAGGGTACTTTACATAAACATTTAGATAACCGAGAGGAAGTCTAGATCAACCGGTGTTTTCAGCAGCCTTCATAGTTCCTTAGGTGTCTTCCCGAAAAGGGTCGGGAGTCCTGTTCGGTGTCTCAAGAGGTTAGAAATTTATGATCCCGGTTCCTTATTAACTTGCATCCGTTTAAAGTATAGCTCGAAGTATCCCAGGATTCTAGTTTAGGTAGTTACCCATCGTCATCTGAAGTAAAACCCAAAATCACCTTCGTGCCTTAGGTAATTTAGTTAATTGATAGTAATTTAATCGCTTTTCTTTTAGGATTTTAGACAACCCCCCCCCCCCCAAAAAAAAAATATATAAAAACAATTAGTCGTGTCATTCAGTCTGTTTAAGTGAGTCTAATTTACTTAATAAATAGAGTTTCGTGGGTTCGATTTCTGGACTTATTTAGCTGTACTAGAGTCGATCGGTTCACTTGTCGTTTAGTAGTTTAGTCGAGTTTTAGAGACTCTAGAGTATAACTTAGTTTCTAGAATAGGTTAATTTAGTTAATAATTTAATAACCATACGTTTAGAACATCAATACGCGGTGGGAGAACGACATTTCCGTCCATAAAGTGCTTCAAATGGAGCTGTCTTGATGCTAGTGTGATAACTGTTGTTGTAGGAGAACTCCACCAACGGTAGGTGAGACTCCCAAGTGTTACCGAAATCGATCACACAAGCTCGTAGCATGTCCTCCAGAGTTTGGATAGTACGTTCAGTTTGGCCATCAGTTTGAGGATGGTATGCTGTGCTCATATCTAGACGCGTGCGTAATGCTTTATGCAATGACTGCCAGAAATGGGAAGTGAATCGTGCATCGCGATCCGAAATGATAGAGATAGGCACCCCGTGCCGAGAGACTACTTCTTTCAAGTATATTCGAGTGAGTTTATCCATTTTGTCAGTTTCTTTGATGGCTAGGAAGTGGGCAGATTTTGTTAGGCGATCAACAATTACCCATATAGTATCATATCCGGTAGGAGTTCGGGGTAATTTGGTAAGGAAGTCCATGGATATTTGTTCCCATTTCCACATGGGAATTTCAGGTTGTTGCAGGAGACCGGACGGTTTTTGGTATTCAACTTTGACCTTCACGCAGGTCAGACACTTACTAACATAAGTGGCTATATCGGCCTTCATCTTCGGCCACCAATATAGTACTTTTAGATCATGGTACATTTTATCGGAACCCGGATGAATGGAGTAACGAGATTTATGAGCTTCATCCATGATTAGTTCCCTTAAATTTCCGAACACTGGAACCCATATTCGTTCGACAAAGTAACGAATTCCGTCAGATTTTACTTCAAGTTGTGCTTCCATGCCGCGTGTACCTTCTAACGGTAGGTTATCTTCTTTCAAGGCTTCAAGTTGAGCACTACGGATTCTGTCAGGCAATCCAGGGTGGATAGTAAGTTGTAACGCTCGAACTCGTTTGGGTTTCGTTTCCTTTCGGCTTAGTGCATCAGCCACAACGTTAGCTTTACCCGAATGATACCGGATCGCACAGTCGTAATCATTTAAAAGTTCAACCCAACGACGTTTTCGCATGTTCAACTCCTTCTGCTCGAAGATATGCTGGAGGCTCTTATGGTCGGTGTAGATGGTGCATTTGGTACCGTACAAGTAATGTCTCCATATCTTAAGTGCAAAAACTACTGCTCCCAACTCTAGGTCATGAGTGGTGTAGTTTTTCTCGTGAACCTTTAACTGACGTGAAGCGTATGCGATTACCTTTTCGCGTTGCATTAAGACACAACCCAAGCCTTGGATAGATGCATCACAGTACACCACAAAATCATCGGTTCCTTCCGGAAGAGCTAAGATAGGTGCACTGCAAAGTTTCTGTTTGAGATGTTGGAACGCTGATTCTTGATTATCGCCCCAATTATAGGTTTTTCCTTTTTGAGTTAGGGCGGTGAGAGGTTGTGCAATCTTTGAAAATCCTTCGATAAAACGACGGTAATATCCAGCCAATCCCAGAAATTGTCGCACCTCAGTCGGAGTCGTCGGTGCTGCCCAATTCTTGATGGCTTCTATTTTGGACGGGTCGACATGTATCCCTTTTTCATTTACCACATGACCTAGAAACTGAACCTCTCGAATCCAAAATTCACATTTGGAAAACTTAGCATAAAGTTGCTCTTACTTAAGTAGTTCCAAAATTAGGCGCAGATGTTCTTCATGTTCTTCCTCGTTCTTGGAATAAATAAGGATGTCATCGATGAAAACAATAACAAACTGGTCAAGGTAAGGCTTACACACACGGTTCATGAGATCCATGAATACCGCAGGTGCGTTGGTTAAACCGAAAGGCATGACCATAAATTCGTAATGGCCGTACCTTGTCCTGAATGCAGTTTTAGAGATATCTTCTTCTCGGACTCTTAACTGATGATAGCCAGATCTAAGATCTATTTTGGAATAGAAACTTGATCCTTGGAGTTGTTCAAAAAGGTCATCAATACGAGGTAAAGGGTAGCGGTTCTTGATTGTAACTTTATTCAGCTCCCGGTAATCAATACACATACGGAACGTACCGTCTTTCTTCTTGACAAATAATATTGGAGCTCCCCATGGTGATGAACTAGGTCGGATGAAACCTTTATCCAATAAGTCTTGCAACTGAGTGGACAGTTCCTGCAATTCACTGGGTGCTAATCGATAAGGTGCCCGAGCAATCGGTGCTGCTCCGGGTGCTAGGTCAATTTGGAATTCAACCTGACGGTGTGGTGGCAGACCGGGCAGATCCTCGGGAAATACTTCCAAAAATTCACGCACAACGGGAATATCTTCGATCTTCTTCTCTTCTGATGGCTGTTCAGCAACAAGGGCCAAAATAGCCGTATGTCCCTTTCGAAGACATTTTTGTGCTTTCATGAAGGATATAATGCCCATGACTGCACCAACTCTTTCGCCTTGGATGGAAAGGGTTTCTCCATTTGAGAGAGGTACACGTACAATCTTCTCACGACAGATAATTTCGGCTTGGTTTTTAGATAGCCAATCCACACCAACAATTATATCAAAACTACCAAGTATGACCGGCATAAGGTCAATATCAAATGTATGTGTAGCTAGCTCAAGTTTACATCCTTTAAGTATGTGAGTTGCCTTAATTATTTGACCGTCAGCTATCTCTATTGTATACTTATCTTCTAATAGAGATGGAGTTCCTTTTATCATATTACTAAATTTCTTAGATATAAAACTTCTATCAGCACCGGTGTCAAAAAGGACAGAAGCAAAGAAATTATTTAAGAGAAATTTACCGGTGACCACGTTATGATCATAGCGAGCCTCTCCGGATCCCAGTACAAAAGCTCTTCCTTTCGCCCAATTTCCTCCATTACCACCGTTATTACCGTTATTCCCACCATTGTTGTTTTGATTGGGGTTGTTACCATTGTTGCCCTGGTTATTACCATTACCACTACCACTGCTATTACCATTTCCACCCTTTTTCAACTGAGGACAATTCCTTTGAATGTGCCCCTCTTTACCGCACTGAAAACATCCCCTCGTGAATCCCTGTGATTGAAATGGTTGTTTGTTCGGGAGTGCAACTCTACAGTCCTTCGCAGCGTGGCCCATTTTGCCACACCGCTGGCAACGTTGTCGGTTACAAGTGCCCGTGTGGTGGTAACCGCATTTGTTGCACTTGGGGTACCTCCCAGCATATTCCCCTTGATTCGGACCTGATGAGGTCGTTTGATTAAAGTTTCTAGCAGGCTCAAACTTTCGCTGCTGTTGGTGCTGAGGTTGATTGGGTTGGGATCCTTTAGAAGTAGAGTGGGAGTGTGAGTGGGAGTGATGGTCGAACTTGCGCTTATTGTTGTCGGTGGGCTTAGAAACCGAACCTCTTGGAGGTAAAGTTCAATTTCTGAACCCTCCATCTTAAGGTTCCAGAACTATCCTTCTAGCTTTTGAATTTCATCTCGTGGACAGTATTCTTCTTTCATCATGGTTTTAAATTCCTCCCACAGGAGTCCATTTGCCATTGCTAGTCCCAACATTTGAACTTGGGCATTCCACCATGTTAGGGCCGGAGCAGCAAATTTCACTTGGTTAGCCACGGGGCAGTTGCACATGGCTATTACTGATTCAACCTTCTCAAACCAGCGAAGTAATCCAACTGCTCCTTCAGCTCCACTAAAGGTGTGGGGCTTGCAGTCCATGAATGCCTTGAAAGTGCAGGCTGGCTGTTGATTTTGCTGGTTTTGCTGGCCTGGATTTAGAAATACAAATTGAATTGGAATTTTAGAGTTTAGAAAGATGTTCTTAGGAGAAGGGATTGACACTACTAGTCAATAGTTGAAACATTTACCTGCAGCATTATGTGCTGCTAGGGCCTCTGCCACACTATTGTTTATCAAAGCTACTAGTTCTGCTGCCGTCATGTTGATGGTGCCACGACCACCGGCACGGCCTCCTCGTCCTCTCCCAGACATATTTCTTCACAATCACAAATGAAAACAATGAGAAATATATCGCATATTAAACATTATTCAGGTACGGGTAAGGAATTACAACATCTAATATTTTGAAAATTAAATAAATTGTAAGGCTACAAAATAAATAACTCAAATATTAAACTTCTCATGCTTTTATTGGATGGGAACAACCTTACCCATCTAGGTTTGAAAAGGGAAGTAACATAAGCAAAAACAAACATGAAAAGAAAGATAGATTAGGAAGATCCTCAAACATCCTCGTCATCAGAAGAGACATATGACTGTGCATCATCAATCTCCACTGGCTCTTCCTCAGCTGGTTCCCCCTCTAAGGGTTCCTCCTCGAAGGGCTCCTCCTCAAAGAGTTCCTCCTCAAAGGGTTCCTCCTCATCGTCAGATACTGGAATGTCTTCCGGGTGTAGGGCCGCTTGCAGTTGGGCTTCCAAGTGAGTCACCCTCTCTTGAAGGCCTTCAGCAGTGTGGTTAGCCACATGTAGCTGAGCTTCCATAGCAGTTAATCTCTCCAGAACTCCTTGCATATCATCATCCATAGTATCAGCCCTCGTCTCTAAGTGTGCCACACGATCCACTAAAAGGTTGTGGACATGGTCCGTTGCAGCTAGTTCGGTAGTCAAATTTTCTATTCCTACCCTATTCTTCTCCACTTGCGGTCCATTCTCCAGGAGTTTAGGTATCTCCTCGGTGGCATCTTGTACAAAACTTAATTCCTTTAACATATAGGACACAAATGCTGCGAAGGCTTGTTCCATGGTACATGGTAAGCTAGGCAGTGTAGACGATGAAGACGTGGATCCAAAATACGGTGATGGAACATCTCCCATTTCGATCCACCTTTGGATCATATGTGGGTACATATCCCAATTGAGAGCATACTCCAATGCTCGTACGTTGCTCGGTTCGCCTTGCTCAATTGAGGTAGTCCGGCGCCTTTTGGGCTCCGGGGATGAGGGTACAGGTGCCTTATGCCCTGATGCGTTAGGTGATGGTGGTGGTGTTGACGACATGATCCTGCAACAATTTGTATAAGTGCCAAACATCCAAATGACATGTAACTCAAATGACATGTAACAAATGTGTGAGGCTATAGTCTAGTATGAAATCCTAGTTCTCTATAACCAATGGCTCTGATACCAATCTGTCACACCCCCAATTTCAACTAATAGAGTATTACTGTTTGGGAAGTAACAAACCAGGATCTCAGACACTAGTTACATTGAACGACTATACATGGGACTCAAAATGAAAATATCTTTTAAATCAGAGTATCAATGCGGAAGCGTAAAGAAAGTAAATGCGCAAAATACACGCGCCCAAAACCAAAGTCCAAAAGTCCAAACGTCCAATCAAACAAAGTACATTTAAAATAATTCAATCAACATAAATAGACACAAAGCAAAGCAGTTGAATCCCATGCATGCCCTAACGTGCACCTTGTCTTAGCTTAGCGTCCTGAGAAAACATGTAAGAAAAAGTGTCAACACGAGGTTGGTGAGTTCACAGGTTTCAATATATAAATAAACGTTTACCAGATTTATTGTACAATCAACATATATACCAAATGAGTAGCTAACCCATGTTCATTGTTTGCTATTACGCTCGCAACCGTAAACTGACTGTTTGTATTGCCTCCCACCAGGTCTATCAACCACGGCGCACGTTTAGGTCAATATTACACCCGTTCGATATCCAATCGTGTTAGCGCGACTAACGCGGTGAGGTTTGTCAAACCCAGTAGTACTACCCAACATACCTCGCTATATTCATATTTAAACGGTTCGATGTGAGGACTTTTATGATAGAGTTTACGCATAGTCATAACAATTGATATAAATGAAGTACAAAAATCAAAAGAGCTTATATCATGTTTTCTCCCCCAGTTTAAAAGCAGTAAAAGGGGCCGTGAAAACTCACCTGATTTCGAGTGAAAGATCGGGTCACGCTGTAGGAATTTGAAACCACGGGTGTAAGCCTTAAACGACTTACGTGTGACCTAACAATACAACACAACAATTAGGGACGATTCGGGATTTGTGACGACGACACGGAAAGTTAGGATGTCCTAACTTGTTCTAAGGATTTAAAATAAACGAACGCGTCGGACGTCGACAATGGATAATAATAGGATAATTATTTTCTTTTGATCGAGTCGCTTACGAAGGTTAAGAAATAATATAATATATATATTATTTTAAATACGAACGATTAGACAATTTATTCTCGGAGTGGAAAATAATAATTTATATTATTTTTAAATCGGATAAATAACGTAGGTAAATAATACACTTTTATATTATTTAGTTTAAAGCAATAGTCACGAACGGATTGAAAACAATATAACGTTTATAATATTTTAAAAATATTTAATACGGGTTCAAAATAATATAATCATATTATTTTTCACGGGATTGCGGGTTGGAAATGCGTAGAGTTTATTATTTTAAAACGGTAAAAATAATATATTTTTCCATTAAATTCAAACCCGAGTCCTCGGGTCAATTCTCGGGCCAAAACGCGTTTAAACGGGTTTATAATAATATAGGTTTAATTTATATATATTTTAATATAACAGAAAAAGTCCTAAAAATTTAATGTGGGAGCCCGGCCTCGAACCCGGGTCTCTCCCACACACGCACACGAGTTTAACCATCACGCCCGCTAGGGTCATCGCGAAAGGATCCGGTTTCAAAATCTTTTATTAATTAAGTCCAGTGATTCCTTCTTCCCAATACCCGCGATCGAATACCGGCCAGAACCTGACGATTTCGATGATGGATTGATTAATACATTAAGAGGTTTTAATGCCAAGGGAATTACGAACCTGAGCATACTTTTAATTTCGAAAACAAACGAGTTTATGTTCAAATCTTGAAAACAGGTCGCATACGTATAAAGAAAACTTTGAATCGATCAGAAAGATTTCGATAATGAATTTGATTAAAGCCATAGGGCTTTTGATAATCGGGTCATTTCGAAACTGATTATGTAAATTAATTTCGTTTCTTTTCAATCTAAGATCAAAAACCCCAAATTCAGAAACATATGAACCCTAATTTCCAGATTGATTCGAATTCGATAATAAAATGCCGAATTGATAGAGGGCTTTCAAAGATTAGATGGTTACAAAGCTAAAGGTATACTTTAATTTGATTTAAAAACGGTTTGGGATCGAATTCGACAGACTGGGTTCACATGAAACCAAATTACGGGTTACAGAGATTTTGATATTAAAACTTGAAATTGGCAAAGGGCTTTCGATAAAAACAATGTTGCGAGTCTTTCTTTATAGGTTAATTTCATTTTTATTGCGTCTAGATTAGGGTTAGACTAAATCAGTTTGAAGATGAACCCTAAGATCAGGAACTCGCTCGAATTGATGATGTAAGCCCGAATTAACATGGGGCTTACCTTTACAGAATGAAAACGAAGCAATTGGGTTAAGAATTTACCAGAATGCGTGTCGAATTGGTGGAGTTCGAGTAGATGCAGGTGTCGGCTGCACAGATTTCTTTCCGGCGAGTTCTGTTGATTCTCCGATCAATGCAGGTAGCGCAAACACTTCAGGAGGATTCGACAAGTGAGAAGGACGCTTCAATTCGTGGGATTATTACAGGGATTAGACGAATTTGCTCACGGCCGACGGTTATGAGTTTATGGATAATTATTTATGTTTAATTCGCTTCAATGTCGGCAATTAGTGTGATAATAACGATTAGAAACGGTTAGATCGTGGGAATTCAGTTTCAACCTCAACGAATTTCAACTAGAAACGGCTTAATTCAAAGGATTCGCGATGTTTGACTTTCAGAAATCAACAAATTGACAATCTAAGAATTTGCAGGATTGGTCCCTGAGGTTTTCAGTGAAATTGAGGTTTGTAAATTGGCAGATTAGGTCCCTTAGGTTTAAATGGAGTTAGTTCTTGGTTAATTTTGACTTTTAAAGTCAACAGATTGGATTTTGACTTTCCAAAAGTCAACAGAATAGTTTAAGCTTTTGACATAACTAGTCCCTGAAGTTTAAGTTTGGAATATTGACAGAAATAGTCCCTGAAGTTTGAATAAAGTTAATTTCAGTTAACTTTAACTGGATTTTTCTAACGGAGTTAACTGGAAAAGTCCGGATTGTCACAGTAGGACTCTTAGCTAGAGCCATGGAGTTTAAGACTTGAGGTGGAAGACATATTTATGTAAAAGTTTTTGTAGTCAAGAAGTCTTTATTCTAGCCTAGCGGTGGCTAGTGTGTCTTACCATTCTAGCTTTCCAATAGGTTGAGGATCGCGGTAACCCTAGCTGGGAGCCCTTCCACTTTATAACTAAAAACATAAACCAGTCAATTTCAGTAATCTTATGTTCTTCATGAGTGCCTTTGCGGTGGTAACGCATTCTAACTTTCCAATAAGTCTTGCGACGTGGTAACGTGATCAGGAGTCGCTTCAACTTGATAATCCTAGTCTGATGAAACATCCTACTTATTCCTTATTTTATCAGCGTATTATATTATAGAAAACGGTGTCAGTTTGACAAAAACCTTGTCATTAAATGGCTAAGGTAACTTTTCATTTATAATATCATTGTTTTACAAAAGACAATGTAATTACATCATATTACATAGTGATCTCTAACTCCAACTGCTCCGTCCTCAGGAAGCCACATTCCACATGCTTCTTTCCTACAGTGTTTAGAAAACGTTTTTGAATTAGCTTTCGCTAAGTAAGTACACTGCATCTTTTCATTTTGTCACGAACCCTTTAGATCCTTATTATTGTTCACGTTTTCTCGGGCTCTCGGCGCCCCCGTGACCATCTTCAGACGTACCTCTGATCACGGTATTTGTATATTTTATGGGTGTGCTAACCCCCTCACAACCATCTTAGGCCGTACCTCTTGTCCAAGTATTAGAAAGGTTCTTATACTCGTCAGTATAGACCCCTCACATTTGTCACGAAGACTCATGCATTCCTCAGCCCCGTAGGCTTGGAATCCTGGAGTTCTCTTTAGTTCTTTTCTTTATTATTTATTGAGATCCACCTTACCGGCCAGGTATCTCATTTTATTTGGGACCTCATAGCTTCCCAAATGTATCAAGCATTTGTTTTCATTTCAGGTATATGCTTGATTTACTTCCCAACCAGTCCTTACCTTAAAACTTCGTAACGGTTTCTCCATGATGCATTAAAAGGGTTTATATATAGGAAGTACCAGTGGCGTATCCACCACCCGTTTAACACTTCGTGAGTACTCCATTATTCCATTTTAGGGTTTAGACTCGTTCCATCATACTCATTCATATTTGCACGTATCATCATGCATTCAGGTATTAATCATGCATTTCACATTTTCATGCTCTTCGTGTATTTCATGTATTCATATTCATCATGCATGATATACTTTCATCATATATTCATATTCGTCATATATTGTAAACTAGGGTGATTATCCTTACAGAGCAGTACCTCAAACAGAGATGTTCCCAGGAAAGAGTGACGGGTCTAGGAGAGATTTATACACCACTTTTTCCTTAGATAGAACATTCCGTTTGTCAGATAACTACATACCGGTTGGAAGTTCTCCAGTACGTTTACTATAATTTCATTACTGTCTTTTAGTCTATACCCCTAAACATTCATAATGATTTCGCCACGAAGTACTAAAGAGATTTACATATAGGAAGTACCAGCGGCGTATCCACCGCCCCTTGGATACGTCGTGACTACTCCATTATTCTTGTTTAGTGTTTAGACTAATCCGTCATTACCCCGTACCCTCATCATATACATAGCACATAACACATATCATTTAATCACAATATCGTGTCTAGGGTACGGGTCCAGTGTACTTACTTTATCCTCGGGTAGTTTCTAAGTTCGTTCCTCGCTTTAAACGCTTCTCCGAACTTGAACCGCACTCGTAGCGTAACGCACTCGCACTTAAACACGACGCACCGGGTCTTCTAATCATCCTCAGAGTGTTTGTGTGTATTGTGGTATTCGTATGTGATGTTTCTCCATTTCAACGGCCTTAAGAATCTATTTATAGGCTGAATTAGGACCCATGTCGGACCGACATGTCATCCCAAGTCGGTCCGACTTTGGCTGAAGTCGGTGACACACGTTAAAACCTCTTTTTTTTGCTTCTGTAGCACATATCGCACCGACGTGTAATACATATCGGTCCGAAGTCTCCATATTGGACTGACGTGTAAACCATATCGGTCCGGCGTCCCCATGTCGGACCGACGTGTAAAGCATATCGGTCTGACGTGGTGCTGAGTCATCAAAACACCTATCAAAGCTTCCCGAAATGCTTCAGCAACACATGTTGGACCGTTATACTTAGGTTATCGGTTCGACATACCTTATTTTCATATTCTCGTCGTCGAAACACCCCATTTTCATATATTATGGGTCCCGTAACTCATTTTCTAGCTTGTGATATGCCTATATGAAGTTTTGGGCTATTTCCGGGCAAATAGTCTTCCCGTTTCGTACTCAGTTGGGTTCTTAGGCCACGTTTCTCAACCGACACGTGTCCTATATTATATTTAGGTGTTTTGGGATGTTACAACTCCCCTCCCCCCCTTAATTTAGGTTTCGTCCTCGAAACCTGTTAATCCTTAAAGAGTTGAGAATAATTCTTTCTTATTTCATCCTCAGTTTCCCAAGTCATTTCTGATCCTTTTTTGTGCTTCCATTGCACTAACACTTGTTTGATTGTCTTGTGACGTAACTGCTTTTCTTTTGTGTCTAGAATCTTGATAGGTTCTTCAACGTAAGTTAATTTATCATCAATCTCTATCTCTTCTAAAGGAACGTGTGTAGCTTCATCCGCCAAACATTTCCTTAAATAAGATACATGGAACGTGTTATGTATCTTATTCAACTCTTCAGGTAGCTCTAACTGATAAGCTACTTTTCCGACTTTCTTAATGATTTTGAAAAGACCAATGAATCGTGGACTTAGCTTTCCACATTTCTTGAATCGGATTAGACCTTTCCAAAGAGATACTTTCAACAAGACGTAATCTCCTACTTGGAATTCTATTGGTCTACGTCTCTTGTCTGTGTATGACTTCTGTCTATCTTGTGAAGCTTTCAAACGTGCCTTGATTAAGTCAAGCTTTTCTGACGTGGCTTGAACTATTTCTTTGCTGCCCAATTCTTTCTGCACAATTTCTCCCCAACATACAGGAGTCCTACATCTTCTACCATATAGCATCTCATATGGTGGCATACCGATACTGGAATGGTAGCTGTTATTGTATGAGAATTCTGCTAATTGCAGATGGCTATCCCAACTTCCACCGAAATCAATTATACAAGCACGCAACATATCTTCAAGAGTTTGTATCGTCCTCTCACTTTGACCGTCGGTCTGAGGATGATATGTCGTGCTGATCAATAATCTAGTTCCTATCTCCTCATGGAACTTTTTTCAAAAACGTGAAGTGAAACGAGTATCTCATCAGAGACAATCGAGACTGGCACTCCATGTCTGGAAACAATCTCTTTGATGAACAAATCGGCTAACTTTTCTGAAGAGTATGTTTCACGTATTGCTAAGAAATGAGCACTCTTAGTTAGTCGATCTACAACCACCCAAATGGTATCATAACCTCTAGCTGTCTTTGGTAGCTTGGTTATGAAGTCCATAGTGAGATGTTCCCCTTTTATTTTGGGATTTCTAATGGTTGTAATCTCCCATACGGTTTCTGATGTTCTGCTTTAACTTGTAAACAAGTCAAGCATTTTGCTACATATTTCATGATCTCAAATTTCATTCCGGGCCACCAATGATCTCTGGGCAGATCTTGGTACATTTTTGTAGTACCCGGATGAATAGAATATCGTGATTTATGAGATTCATCAAGAATATTAAGTCTAAACTCACCTGATCGTGGTATCCACATGCGACCAAATCGAGTCTTGACTTTATATTCATTCTCTTCTAGAAACTTCTCCTGACCAGCCATTCTTTCTTTCTTAATATTCTCACCTTTTAATGCTTCGATTTGTGCGTCTCGAAGTTGGCTCATGAAATCAGGAGTTATCACTAACTTATATGCTTTCACCCGAATAGGATGATGCTCTTCCTTGTGGCTTAGAGCATCGGCTACCACGTTAGCCTTTCCGGGATGATATAAGATCTTACAATCATAATCCTTGACCAGTTCTAACCATCGTCATTGCCTCATGTTTAAGTCTTTCTGGTCAAAGAAATACTTAAGACTTTTGTGGTCTGTGTAAATCGTGCACTTCGTTCCGTACACGTAATGCCTCCAGATCTTTAGTGCAAACACCATCGCAGCTAATTCCAGATCATGAGTTGGATAGGTTGCTTTATGTGTCTTTAGCTGTCGAGAGGCATAGGCTATCACCTTTCCTCTTTGCATCAGAACACATCCTAATCCAAGCTTGGAAGCATCAGAATACACCACAAAGTCTTCTATTCCTTCTGGCAATGCCAGAACTGGAGCTTGTGTCAATCTTTCTTTTAATATCTGGAATGCCTTCTCTTGTGCTGCATTCCATTCGTATTTCGAATTCTTTCGAGTTAGCTTAGTTAATGGGGTGGCTATCTTACAGAAGTCCTGGATGAACCTTCTATAATAGCCAGCTAATCCTAAGAAACTTCTAACTTCTGATGGATTCTTAGGTGGAGACCATTTCATTACGGCCTCTACCTTTGCTGGGTCTACTGAGACACCTTCTACGTTTATAACATGACCCAGAAATTGAACTTCCCTTAACCAAAATGCACATTTTGAGAATTTGGAATACAATTTCTCCTTCCGTAAAGTATAAGTACTTTACGAAGGTGTTGTGCATGCTCTTCTTCATTCTTTAAATAAATCAGGATGTCATCAATGAAGACAATAACGAATTTGTCTAACATTGGCCGGCATACTCTATTCATGATTCGTCACTCCAAATGGCATCACTACAAATTCATAGTATCCATAACGAGTTCTAGTTGTTGTCTTAGGTATATCTTCTTCTCGTACCTTGACCTGATGATAACCGGATCTTAAGTCAATCTTGGAAAACCAACTTGATCCTTGTAATTGATCAAATAGATCATCAATTCTAGGTAAGGGATACCTATTCTTGATAGTCAGTTTATTCAATTCACGGTCGTCTATACACATCCTCATACTACCGTCTTTCTTCTTCACGAACAGAATTGGTGCACCCCAAGGGGATACACTAGGGCGTATAAATCCCTTGTCTAGCAACTCTTGCAGTTGTGACATCAATTCCTTCATTTCTGTTGGTGCTAACCGGTATGGAGCCTTAGCCACCGATTTAGCTTCAGGAATTAAATCGATTTTAAATTCGATTTCTCTTTCAGGTGGAGCACCTGGAAGATCATCTGGAAATACTTCGGGGAACTTATTCACTACTGGAACTTGGCTTAGTTCCTTCCCTTTCATCTTTACACCAGTTATGCAGGCTAAGAAGGCTTGATGACCTTGTCTCACGTAGCTACTTATTTTGGCCATTGTACATATCGTGATCTGATTCCGTCGTTCACCAATAACATTAACTTCCTTTCCTGTAGGCATCATGAATCGTACAATCTTCTGATTGCATATAATCGTTGCAGCATGTGAAGATAACCAGTCCATTCCAATGATCACGTCGAATTATTGCAACGGTATCGGAATTAAGTCGACGAGATATTCTTCTTCCATCAGTAGTCGGCACTCTCATCATATTTCAGTTACTACGCAGTTTCGATCACTCGCGATTTCGACTTCTATTGCCTTAGCCAACTTACTTCTATTGAAGTTTCTAGAGTTCGCATACTTTAAAGAAATAAACGACCGACTAGCTCCTGTATCGAATAAAACACAAGCATGTAGGGAATTCAAGAGGAATGTACCTGATACGACGTCAGGAACATCTTTCGCTTCCTCTGTAGTGATCTGAAAAGCCCTTCCCTTTGGCTTCGGAGCCTCGATCTTTTTTACTTCATTTTCTGCGACTCTTGACCCTTCTCCGGTCATTTCCGTCTGAAATTTTAGCTCATGACATTTCCTGCTAAAATGTCCTAGCTTATAACAGTTGTAGCACTATCTGGTTCTACTCATACATTGCAATGCAGTGTGTCCTGTCTTCCACATTTGTTGCAAGTAGTGGACTTGAATCGGCACTCCCCCGGGTGCCTTTTTCCACAAGTCTTACAATTTTGGATACTTCTCCTTTGGGAGGAACCACCTCCCGGTTTACTAAACTTAAACCTCTTAAGAGGCATAGGAGAAGGATAACTTTCTCCTTTCCTCTTCCCGTCTCGCTGAGCTTGTCTCTTGAGCTCAGTTTCGTGTTCCCGAGCCCAATCAATCATCTCTTCCAAGTTCGCGCACTTAGATGGATGGATAAACTCTCTAATTTTTGTTTTTAAAACGAGATGGTATCTCGTCATCCACATTTCCGGGGTTGTCAATAAAGCTGGACAGAATCTAGCCTTGTCAAAGAAAATCCCCGTGATTTCATCTACCGTCTCTGTTGTCTGACGGAGTTGAAGAAACTCCTCAGTATTTCTTTCAATTGCCGCTCAAAGGCAATAGTGTTTTAAGAAGAGATCTTTGAACTCTTCCCACCTCATCTCTTTGATTCTCTCTCTACCTTTTTCTCTCTGCACTACTCCCCACCAATCATCGGCTCGTTCTTTTAGCTGATTGATGGCTAAGGTGACTTAATCTTCTTTTTCACAGTGGCATGTATCGAATGCTCTTTCTATTGAGGCGATCCACCTCTGACTTTCTAATGGATTAACCGCTCCCTTAAACTCCATCGGTTTACATGTCATTAAATCCTTATAAGTACAACGAGTTGACTTCATATCAACTTTTAGATTTCCTCCTTCTCCATTATGAGTAACTTCTTTATGGTTTTCAAACCAGCTTTCTAATGAATTCTGTAGATCTGCTTGTAGGATCGGGAAGTTTGCATCAATTGCCTTTCCTACTTCTATTGCGATTTGTTTCCGGATATTCTCCGGGACTTGCTCAACTTCGTTTTCATCATAATGTGGAGATTCAGATCTCATGTGGCTTCCCTCGTCACGTACTTTGTCATTTTGATGTTCAGCCATTTGTTGAAACATGATGTCGTTTAATCTCTCATTTGTTTACCCTAATCGTAGTCAAGGTTTTTTTTTTATACTACAAGCCTTTTATTAGTTTGACCCTATTCCAGTATTCTAGGGTTTCACATAAGGCCCCATCTATGCATTTTACACACATGCACATTCATTCATGCATTTTAATCATGCACAATCACATTCCCGGCTTACTATCTGCTGGAATAAGTTATCATATGATGTTTGCGATATCATGATGGTCCCATACATTAGCTGCAATACTGGCCAGGTATAAGGCAATGTATGTTACGTATCATGATACTCCCAATTATCACATGGAGCTTATCTCATACAAAGTTCTGCCCACGTGTACTCACACATTTCTGTTTAAGCACTGGAATTTAAACATACCTGCTTCCTAGGACGGCCTCGGATTAAATCCCTATTTATATCATGAGCACTTATGGTTTGAGTTTAAGTACCCCTTCTGATACTTAAATCCCTCAAACCGTGCTCTGATACCAACCTGAAACATCCTACTTATTCCTTATTTTATCAGAGTATTATATTGCAGAAAACGGTCCTAGTTTGACAAAAACCTTGTCACTAAATGGCTAAGGTAACTTTTTCATTTATAATATCATTGTTTTACAAAATACAATGTAATTACATCATATTACATAGGGATCTCTAACTCCGACTACTCCGTCCTCAGGAAGCCTCATTCCACGTGCTTCTTTCCTGCAGTGTTTAGAAAATGTTTTTGAATTAGCTTTCTCTAAGTAAGTACACTGCATCTTTTCATTTTGTCATGAACCCCTTAGGTCCTTATTATTATTCACATTTTCTCGAGCTCTCGGCGCCCCCGTGACCATCTTCGGACGTACCTCCGATCACGGTATTTGTATATTTTATGGGTGTGCTAACCCCCTCGCAACCATCTTAGGTCGTACCTCCGGTCCGAGTATTGGCAAGGTTATTATACTCGTCAGTATAGACCCTCGCATTTGTCACGAAGACTCATTCATTCCTCAGCCTCATAGGCTTGGAATCCTTTTCTCCTTCAGCCTCGTAGGCCTGGAGTTCTCTTTAGTTCTCTTCTTTATTATTTATTGAGATCCACATTACTGGCCGGGTATCTAATTTTATTTGGGACCTCATAGCATCCCAAATGTATTAAGCATTTGTTTTCATTTCATGTATACGCTTGATTTACTTCCCAACCAGTCCTTACCTTAAAACTTCGTAACGGTTTCTCCACGATGCATTAAAAGGGTTTATATATAGGAAGTACCAACGGCGTATCCACCACCCCTTTAAGACTTCGTGAGTACTCCATTATTCCATTTTAAGGTTTAGACTGGTTCCATCATACTCATTCATATTTGCACGTATCATCATGCATTTCACATTTTCATGCTCATCATGTATTTCATGTATTCATATTCATCATGCATGATATACTTTCATCATATATTCATATTCGTCATATATTGTAAACTAGGGTGATTATCCTTACAGAACAGTACCTCAAACAGAGATGTTCCCAGGAAAGAGTGACGGGTCTAGGAGAGATTTATACACCACTCTTTCCTTAGACAGAACATTCCGTTTGTCAGATAACTACATACCGGTTGGAAGTTCTCCCGTACGTTTACTATAATTTCATTACTGTCTTTTAGTCTATACCCCTAAACATTCATAATGGTTTCGTCACGAAGTATCAAAGAGATTTATATATAGGAAGTACCAGCGGCGTATCCACCACCCCTTGGATATGTCGTGACTACTCCATTATTCCTGTTTAGTGTTTAGACTAATCCGTCATTACCCCGTACCCTCATCATATACATAGCACATAACACATATCATTTAATCACATAATCGTGTCTAGGGTACGGGTCCAGTGTACTTACTTTATCCTTGGGTAGTTTCTAAGTTCGTTCCTCGCTTTAAACGTTTCTTCGAACTCGAACCGCACTCGTAGCGTATCGCACTCGCCCTTAAACGCGTCGAACCGGGTCTCCATTTGAACCGCCTTAAGAATCTATTTATAGGCTGAATTGGGACCCATGTCGGACCAACATGTCATCCCAAGTTGGTCCGACTTCGGCTGAAGTTGGTGTCACGCGTCAAAACCTCTTTTTTTTTGCTTCTGCAGCACATATCGGACCGATGTGTAATCCATATCGGTCCGACGTCTCCATATCGGACCAACGTGTAAACCATATCGGTCCGACATCCCCATGTCGGACCGACGTGTAAAGCATATCGATCCGACGTGGGTGCTGAGTCATCCAAACACCTTTCAAAGCTTCCCGAAATGCTTCAGTAACACATGTCGAACCGTTATACTTAGGATATCGGTCCGACATACCTTATTTTCATATTCACCTCGTCAAAACACCCCATTTTCATATATTATGGCTCCCGTAACTCATTTTCTAGCTTGGGATATGCATATATGAAGTTTTGGGCTATTTTCGGGCGAATAGTCTTCCCGTTTCGTACTCGGTTGGGTTCTTAGGCCACGTTTCTCAACCGACACGTGTCCCATCTTATATTTATGATTTTTGGGATGTTACATCTGAATAATGACCCGAGGAAGTAACTAGCATTTGCGGGAGCCTGTTAACATTCCAACGGTCATTAAGAACAGTAACCCGACCAAGGATCCGTTCAACCCCTTTACGTACTATTTTGACCCCACCATTATACTATTTCTAAAATGTCAATTTACACCAAACGGATTCAAACTTAAGTGATATCTTGTTTGATTGATAGTTTTCCGCAATACTATTTATCTTTTATTTCTTTTATTTTCTTTAGTTTAAACATTATCAACCCACCTTTTAATTTGGTCAGACAATAACGAGAGTTGATTATTGGGAGCCACTGTGTCCGTTGGTTCGATACTTGGTTCTTGCCTAAACTACATTATGTTACGATAGGTGCACTTAACTATGGTGTGTAGTTAGTTAAAGTAATAATCATTTTATAAATTTAAAACCTGATAATCATGTTAAATTAAACCAAAACAAAAAACAAAAAAATTACACAATAACAACACTATACCAAAAGTTAAGTGCAAATCTATGATTATTATGTGAGTGTGATTACCTTGACAACGAAAGTAAATGTTAGGAATACCATTGATTAAATTGTCAATATTAATTATTACCAGCCAATGAGTTAAAGTTTGAATTATTAAAATCAAAATTACCTAAATCTATTAAATAGTTAAATAATAATAAACCAGCCAAACTTACAGGTTGAAATCGAGTTGAACAACTTGAAATAAACCCGATCTCTCAAGAATTAAACAAGTTGAACTCCAGTTTAATCAAGTTTGGACTCGACTAGTTTACCCCTAATCAGAAAATAAGATAAATCGAATTCGACCTCTAATAACCAATTTCTTATTGGTTGAATTCGAATTTTAATTTCATAATACATCAAGAATTTAGTAAACAAATTGCTCAAATCGTTGAAGTGATTATATTTAATCTTAAATCATGTTTTCAAAATTTAATTTTTGGCTACAAGCCTACAACGTGTACAAACGGATCAAAAAATGGAGGAAAAAACAATAAAAAAAATAAAAATAAAAACCAACCAATAAAAGGGTCACGCGACATATTTTTTTGAAAGGCAAACGTTGAATGTTGTGACGTCGCACTCCCGTTACATGGGAGAGTCTCGTCCAACTCCGACCAATATGTTGTGTTAACCGGGCCCACTTGGCGTCAGAGTTGGAGAGCTTTCAAGGAAAAATCTCACCCAATACGGCCCCTTCCGGGCTTGAGGGAGAGCCGAGGCTCGAACCCTGGATCGGCGTGGGTAAAACCATGGTGCATCAGCTTAAGAGCTAGGCCTCATTTGCTATGCCGCGGAAAATAATGGGAGTGGCAGGGATCGAATCCGGGTCCCTTGAGACTTCGAACCTTACCTCAACCACTACACCACAACCTATTTGGCAGGTGACATCATTTAATAGTTAACGTGTAGAGGTCATTTGCATGAACAATCGTGAATCAGGAAAACATAACGTGTCAATACTAAATACCATGTCCTGGAAACCAGTTTTATGTTTTTACTCCATCGCTCATATGAACGGAAAATCGAAGCCCGACGAAACTTGCAAAAGTTGCTAAGAAGTCCTTATAAATATTAATGTTCATCAAACTTTGACAAAATACAAAGTCAAAAATTAATGGCAAAATAAAGTCAACTCTGAGCAAAGCTGACGTCATAACACCTCATCGTATTTAACATCTTAGAAGAATATTCAAAATCGCTAGAAACCGGTTACAATCCTATGTAGCAAGCAAAACTAAATTGTTCACAGGCCTCCTCTTGGCAAGCAGCTAATAGGATTCACATTTGGTTTCTTATTTTCATCCTCGTCTCTAAAATTAAAAAATATATATATTTATTTTTTATTTTTTATTTTTTTCACTCTAAGTCAGGATCCCTGTCCCTATCATCGAAAATACCGAATGCTTATTCCTACTTCTTAAAAGAGACGTAAAGGTAACATTTATTTTGATTAGTGGTTGGGATTTCTATAATCAGGGGGCTTTGAGGGTGTGTAGGGTGGGCGACTGCATAAGATCCACATTCTAGAGGGGGCCCAAAATTTTATTTTCTCGTTTAGGTACCGTAGACCGATTAAAATATAAAAAAAAATTATAAACTTATTAGTAATTACATTATCTAGAAGAGGTCCAATAAGTCTAGATTTTGTTTGCTAAAATGGTGTTTTTACTAAAATAGTATTCTAGAGGGGTCCAAATAAGTCAAATTGTTTATCAGTTAGGTTAAAATATATTTATTCTTTATTCCTTATTTTTTAAATAAAAAAGGAGATAGACTACGGGATTGACGTTTGACGATATTCGATACTCGATACATCAAAAAAACCATGATAGTCGACTATCGATAAATGAAAAAAAAACCTAAGTTGATTGCAATTGGCGATTGCTCAATACATAAAAAAACCATACTGATGTTTTAAAATATTTGAAACAAGTCGAGTGTTTTCCTAATACATTAATTGACATAGAGTCTTGTTTATAATTCTAGTAACAGTGGTATCTGTAAAATGAAGTTTTTCAAAATTAAAGTTGTTAAAGTCTACTTACGATCCATAATGTATTAAGAAAAACTTAATATGATTACTCAAAATATTATTTGTTATGTGTACGGATAAAAAGTTAAGAAAGACTTAATGGATTGTCAATGATAACTCTTGAGAACGAATATTTAGAGAGTATGGATTATAAAGAGTTGATCAACAACTTTGTTTCCAAAAATATTAGTAGAGTCACACGATTTGTTATAACAATTATTGTCGTTTTAATAAATTAATATATATGTTTATATATATAAGTTTATATTTCAGGGGTCCATTTTATTAGTCGCACAAGACATATAAAATCTCAGGAACAACCCTGATTATAATAGTTATTTTAATTTTTAAAGGTGTTAACGTAAGTGAGAAAATATATGTAAGTTTTAAAGGTAAAGTATATAAACCGCAATATTGTCAATGTGGGGCTAGTTTACTTATTAGAGGCATATGCCTCTTAGATGGAATGTCTCATTTTTAAATCTTAGTAATGAAGTAGTTTAAGATTATTGATGTAAAAGTAGAGTAAGAGTAACGTTTTCAATTAAAAAAAATTAGAAAGTGGAATATGATTACTCAAAATATTATTTGTTATGTGTACGGATAAAAAGTTATCATGCAACCATATACCAAATGTCAACCAAAATATCACAAAGTTTTCAACTTCTTTTTGACGAACTTAAAACCACAGCCACCTTTGCTGGAAGCTTCTATAAATGTCACTTTTTTCTTCTCCTTCCCATCAATTTTCAATTCCAACTTTATCTCTTCACCAACAAACACCATTAATCAGTTAACATGATGAAGAAGAAGAAGACAACTGATATTCCATTGTTTCCAGACAAGAACTCTGCCCGCCGGCGAACCAAGCTCCGAGAGCTTTTCCACACCTCCGATCAAGACCAACAAGTCGCCGGTAGCAGTTCACATGACGCCTCCGTTCCAAGTCCATCCACGTCTCCATATTCATCTCCCGCTAACTACCTCATTTCCCCGTTCCACCAAACGTCGCCGTTTTCAAAATCCCCATGGAACTTCGCTTTCGCCGGAGACGGAAAGTTTCCAACAAACTCCGGGTTAATCGGGTCGTTGGTACGCGAAGAGGGACACGTGTATTCGTTAGCTTCTGTTGGAAATCTGTTATACACCGGTTCGGATTCCAGAAATATTCGGGTATGGAAAAACTTATCCGAATTTTCCGGGTTTAAATCCAGCAGCGGGTTAGTAAAAGCCATTGTGGTTTCGGGCCAACGGATATTCACGGGTCACCAAGACGGTAAAATCCGGGTATGGAAGTATTCGGATTCGAAACCGAAAGCTCATAAACGGGTTGGTAGTTTACCCACTACAACAGATTTTATCAGATGCTCCATGAATCCCAACAACTATGTTGAAGTACGACGTCACCAGAACGTGCCGTGGATTAAGCATTACGACGTCGTTTCGTGCATGAGTTTGGATGAGCAACACGGGTTGTTATATTCGGGTTCTTGGGATAAGACGTTGCGAGTTTGGAGGCTTTCGGATTCGAAGTGTTTGGAGTCCGTTAATGCGCATGATGACGCGGTTAATTCGGTTGTTGTCGGTTTTGACGGTTTGGTTTTTACCGGTGCGGCAGACGGGTCGGTTAAGGTGTGGAGGAGGGAGTTGGTGGGGAAGGGTGTAAAGCATATGTTGGTTGACACGTTGTTGAGTCAAGAAACCGCGGTGACATCCGTGGCGGTTAATGTAGAGGATGCCATCGTGTACGCGGGGTCTTCGGATGGGTTGGTGAATTTTTGGGACCGGTTGGTGCACGGCGGGGTTTTGAGGGGGCATAAGCAAGCGGTGCTTTGTCTTGCTGCAGCCGGGCGGTTGTTGTTTAGTGGGTCTGCGGATAAGAGTATCTGCGTGTGGCGGAGGGAGGTTGGCGGTTTTCATTCGTGCCTCAATGTTTTGACCGGCCACGATGGTCCGGTGAAATGTTTAGCGGTTCAGGAGCAGCAGGATGACGGTGGTGGTGGTGAGCGAGAATGGGTGGTGTATAGCGGTAGTTTAGATAAGTCTGTGAAGCTGTGGCGGGTGTCAGAGCAGCGAAGGAAGTAGACGCGCTGTCGTAAGACAGACGGCATACATGATAATCTAATCTACTTTTAAATCCACGTGACAACTGAAATTTTAACTTGTGGCCGAGGATATAGGTTGATGTAGCGGAAAAATGGACGGCTTGTGGGTCCCACTTGGTGGTGACGACTGAGGAAGATTGATGACAACCTTTCAAGAAAGAGTCCAAAACTTTCGAAATTTAGTGGACGATATGAATTGGATTTGATTTTTGAAGTATACAGGTGATGTGTATAGGTGATGTAAGCATAGCCATACATGGGTTATTCGACACATGAATTATTTATTCAACATATTTAACAAATAGGTGTACATAATAAACCAAGAGAGGATTATGAAAATAGTCAAATTTTTTGGTTTGATGGTTGATTCGTTTCTAGACACATGTTAGAAAAATCTCTGTTTAAACAAGCATCTTCCCTTGTTTGATTTAACCTATTGCACACTTGAAATGATATCATTGTTTGAGTAAGAGTTGTGTAAACAGCGGGTAATATCGTCGTACTTGTAAACTATGATGTTTTTGAGTCATTTTTTAACCTAGTTATATTTTGAGTCCAATAAGGTTTATTGGAGACCAAGGATAGGTAGGTTTATAAATAAAGGATCATTGTAAACCATATTAATCAATTCTATTCAATACAAAGAAACAAGTTTAGATTCAATCATTGTTACCAATTAACTTTTAATTGGTATCAGAGTTCTAAGGTAGAAGAAGGAGGCTTACGACAAGGATTAAAAGGGAGCAAGAAAGTCCGGCTGGTAATCTCAATCGAAGGTACTGATCGAATTATTCTGCAACGGGTTTACGGTTTCGTTTAATCAAGAACCAAAAAGGCACGCGATACTTGGCGGTCAAGTTTTTGTGATCTCCTTCATCCGATCCAAGGGAAAACAGTACACTCGAAGGATTGTTTGGAACTATTACTTGGTGATCAAGACTCAACGATCACCACAGTAAGGTTCAAAGAAGGGCGGCGATCAGGTTGCTTAAAGACCAAGCAACGACCAACAAGTTGAACCCAGAAAGAAAGCTTTCAAGTCTAGATCGTGAGCTTTTGATCACAGTGTGTTGGGCTTAACGTAACACGCTGGTCAAATCTTGAATAGCGATCAGATTCACGAAGGTCTGGATAAAGAACCCAAGACTCCATTGACCTATAGCCGCAAGAAGAAAAACAGGGGTGACCCGAAGACTCAAATCATAGTCTCAAAGGAGCCTAGCTCTCTTCCGATACAATGTCCGCTTCTCACGGCTACGAACTACGTGATCTGGACCGTAAAGATCAAAGCTATCTTTACGGTACAAGGTATCTTGGAAACCAGCAAGCCAGACGAAGGAACCGACATTGATCCAAAGAAAGATGGCATGGCTATCATGTATCTCTATCAAGCAATGCTGAAGGAGATGGTGATGCAAGTGGCTCACCTCTCCACTGCTAAAGAGATATGGGATGCATTGAAGACACGCTATGTAAGGGTTGAACAAGTTCGAGAAGCCTAGATTGAATCTCTCAAATAAGAGTTCGAATCACTCAAGATGAAAGACACGGACTCACTAGATGACTTTACTTCCAAGTTAAGTCAAGTGGCTTTGAAAGCAAGCAATCGTGGGAAAGTATACGAAGATAATGAATTAGTAAGAAAACTCATGAGTTCGGTTCCAAGAAAACAATACTTGGCAATCGTTGCCACCGTTGAACAATTTGCCGATTTAAAAACTATGTCCTTTCAAGAATCAGTGGGCAGCTAAAAAGCTAGCTTTCCAGGAATGACTTGGAGGTGAAGAAAACTTACCAACCGGTAAGCAAGATCAACTCCTGTACATGTATGAAGAATGGAAGGAAAAATCCAATCAGAGTAAAGGGGAGTCCACGGCCGAGACAAGTCAAGTCGGACGAGGAAAGAGTAGAGGCAAAACCAGTGATAAAGACAAGAAGAGTGAACCACGACTAAAGAAAGATCGCTCAAAGGTAAAGTGTTGTAGGTGTGACAAACTAAGGCGCTTTGCCTATACTTGTCCTACAATAAAGAAAGAAAGAAAAAACCAGTGAGAGTAATCTCGCTCAAGGTGAAGGACCGGTTCTACATATGATAACCGAAACCAAAATTAGGGAAGAAGTGCTGTTCTTAAAAGAAAACCGAGTGGATCCTCAAAAATATGCTACTACCCCATGTGAAAACAATACATGGATTCTTGATAATGGGGCTAGTAATATGATGGGAAACCCAGAGTGGTTTTCTTAACTCAATCGAAACACCAAGGGAAAAGTTAGCTTTGGTGATGGATAATGCGTGGATATAAAGGGGCGTGGTATGATTGTTCTAGAAGGGAAAGCGGGAGAGCAATGAATCTTGAATAATGTTTATTACATACCGTCACTCAAGAACAATATAATAAGTCTCGGGCAACTAGATAAAGACGTGTGCAAAATAGCTATCCAACTTGGTATCCTTTGGATGTTTGAAAAAGACGGAACGCTACTAATTAAGGTACCCCAATCACCTAATCGTGTCTATAAGATTAATTTACAAGTTTCATCTCCAGTTTGTTTACAGGTAAACCTACAAGAAGAAGCGTGGATTTGGCATGCACATTTAGTGCATCTAAATTTTGATACCATTAGTCTCTCAAAGCTAGCCACTGGGTTACCAGAAATAAAACACCCAACACAAGTGTGTGACTCGTGCATAGTAGGCAAACAACAAGATCCACATTCCCGAATAACTCCCTCTATCGAGCAAAGACACCCCTCGAGCTGATATATGCCGATGTTTGTGGACCGATCACTCCAAAAACACATGGAGGAAATAAATATTTTCTACTAATCGTCAACGATCATAACCGCTACATGTGGGTATTTACAATGAAGACTAAAGACGAGGTAACAACTCATCTCGTTGATTTTGTAACAAGAGTATAAAACAAAACAAGGAAGAAGCTAAAAGCTATACGATCCGAAAACGGGGGAGAGTTTACATCTCATGAGTTGTAAGATTTCTTTCAGAGTAAAGGGGTGGTTCATCAATTCACAGCTCCCTACACCCCTCAACAAAATAGGGTGGTGGAAAGAAGGAATAGAACCATATTAGGGGCAACCAGAAGTATGTTGAAAGCCATGTCACTACCACATAACCTATGGGGAGAAGCGGTTCATCACTAGGTTTATTTACTAAACCGGTCACCAACAAAACCGTTGAAAGATTTAACCACGTATGAAATGTTTAAAGGAAGAAAACCACATCTTTCACACGTGAAGTCTTTGGTTGTTTGGGTTATGTAAAATCACTTGGCACCGGTCAAAAGAAGCTAGATGATCAGAGTACTGTCATGATCCAATTGGGCTCACAAGCAGGGACGAAGGCGTATCGGATGCTCCATCCGATCAAGAGACAAGTACACGTGATTCGGGACGTGGTGTTCGATGAAAGTAAAACCTGCTCACGGAACACACACGAGACAAGAGAAGCTGACACAGGCCCCGCGTAGACTGAGTTCCACTACAAGCCTAAACCATGATGAAGGCACGCTAGTCACGACAGCTTCGGCAAACCTAGCGGCTCAGACCTAAAATGTTCCAGCCTAGTTGCAACGATCTAGTAGGAAATCAGTGTTGCCAAAGAAACTCACTGCTTTTGTTGTAAAGGGCATATCAAGTTCTATAGACCAAGACCCGATAACGGGAGAAGTAAATTTGTTGTTATCATTCGATGACGAGCCATCTAACTTTCAAGAAGCAAATAAGGAACAACATTGGAGGTTAGCCATGGAAAGTGAATTAGCATCGACTGAAAAAAATAATACGTGGAAGTTGGTAGATCCGCCACCAAATATAAAACCAATCGGGTTAATGTGGGTGTTCAAAGTCAAGAAGGATGCAACCAGGGTAGTAACAAAGTATAAGCCCGACTAGTCACCAAAGGGTATGTTAAAAAATATGGGATCGATTTCGAAGAAGTTTTTGCACCGGTGGCTAGAAGGAAATGGTAAGGCTTTTACTTGCCGTAACAGCTAACCGTGGGTGGGAGGTGCATCACTTAGATGTAAAATCGGCCTTCCTACACGGGGACTTAAAAGAAGAGTACTATGTCAAGCAACAGACGGCTTCTTGAAAAGGGGTCAAGAAAGTAAATTTATACGGTTTGCGCTAAGCTCCAAGGGCGTGGAACATCAAGCTCGATGAGAAGTCTCGTTGGTGTCATGAAAGCGTTGGCACGGTTAAAGTTTAATGAGATGAGAAGTCTCGTTGGTGTCACAAGATTACGGGGGTGATTGTTAGAGTAAGTCTTGTGTAAGTACGAGGGTAATATCGTCGTACTTGCAAACTAGGAGGTTTTTGAGTCATTTTTTAACCTAGTTATATTTTGAGCCCAATGAGGTTTCCTGGAGAACAAGGATACTAGGTTTATAAATAAAGGATCATTGTAAACCATATTAATCAATTCTATTCAATGCAAAAAACAAGTTTGGATTCAATCTTTGTTACCAATATTAATTTTTAATCATAAGTTAACCGGAGAATAAATGTTGAATTTATGTGCGGTGACTCCTATTAACATTATGATATTTAAAAATTATTAATAAGATGATAAAGTGGTGATCACTAACAAAGGTTACTTAGACCAGAAGAGTTAATCACCACTATAAAAGAACAGTGAGAGAAGGGATGATCACTACCTTTTTTTTAAAGACGACTTTCTTAAACCCCTATTTTCTTCGGGAGCAGCCCGGGTGTTCCTGTGAATCATGCATGTCTTTCTTAATGGGTTGTAACCACAGCAGACTCGAACCCGAGACCCACCTAGGAGGAAACCCACAACTGGGAAAACCCTCTAGCTCAACTTAGAACAATTTGTCCCAAGCGAGACTCGAACCCATGACATTCCATTTGAAAAGTCATGGGGCTATCACTCCACCAGAAGGCTTTGCGGTGGATGATCACTACCTTGTTAATGAAAAGTTGTGTAACATCCCGATTTCTCAGTGTAATTATTTTTTAGTATTATATTTCGTATTATAATATTTACAATTCTCAGTTTGTGGTGTATCGACGCAAGTGTAATTTAATTGTCTTGAAAGTTGGACTAAAATGTCGAAAATAGTTGAGTTTTGGGTTAAAAAAGTGTAAATACAATTTAATGGGCTAAAACTCAATACATGTAACTAGATGAACTAATTGTGGGCATACCCAAACTTCTTAAAATCTAGACATGATTGCAAACATAGGTTGCTTTTCTCATTCTTGACTTTCACCAAGTCAAAATTTAGTGTGTAGTGGTGTTTGTGTTCGTGAAGAGCAAGGGAAGAATTGAGCCACATTGTTGTAAATTCAGCCATAAAATCAGTTTCGAAAGCTTTCTTTCAATCTTCCTAACGCTGTGTTCCCGAGTCTCATTTAAGGAAGGAAAAGAAGGGAAAAGAAAGGAAGGGGAAGGAAACCTTTGTTCCACATTTTTTTTAAAGGGGGAAATGGGAGGAAAAGTGTTCCAAAGTTTTTTTAAGAAGAGAAATGAAGAGAAATGAAGGGAAAACAAGTCTTATCTCCATCCTCCCAAATTGGAGAGATTTGGAGAGAAATGAAAAGAAGGGAAAAGAAAATAAGGGAAAAGAAAAGAAGGGGAATTAATCATTTCTTTTTTTTTTCTTCCCTTTACACTACAAGAAATCTTAGCAGTTTCGTCGAGGCAATCTTGACGACATGTGTCGTCGATATAGGGCACCCAAATACGGCGACATGTCGTCGGCGATGGTCCCAGTCAAATTTTTTGACTATTTTCACATTTTCTCGACGACATGTTGTCGGCGATGGTCCAGCGGGAAAAAGTGAAAAGTTTTGGCGCTCATCGGCGACATCTCAGGGCAGTCTCGACGACATATAATGGCAGTCTCGACGACATGTCGTCACAATTGCTCATTTTAATTTTTTTTTCTTTTTTTTTTGTCAGGTAGAACTTTAATTGTTTTTTTTATTTAAAGGAAATACCTAGTCTCGACGACATGTCGTCGAGATATGTGTGTATTAAAAAATTATTTTTATTTAATAATTAAATTAAATAAAGTAATTAAAAAAAGACTCAATCTCGACGACATGTCGTCGAAACTGGTCTTAGCTGGTCTTATCTACGCAGGAAACCCTTTTTCCTCCTCAATTCACCCCCTTTTTCTCTCTACTCTTTCTCTCGGCTTTCACCATCAAATCCGACCATTTTACTTGAAAATCCACCATGCTCCACCTCCACCACCACCGTTATTCATCTTCTTGAAGTGGTAAGACTTTATTTTGACTTCTTTTTTTAGTAATTTTCCATTATAATGGAAAATTTTTAATATAAATCTTGTGTAGGTGAGGGTTTTAGTTAAGTGAACGGATTAGAAGCTAGATTGAGGCTTATAGGTATATTTTTGTTAAATTTAGTTTTGCATAGTTGTTTTAATTGTTATTTATTTAAATAATATAGATGAATATATAAATGTATGTATTATTTGTGAAATTGATGGTTAATTTGTATAGATGGATCTATTATATTTGTGTAATACTTTGCTAATAGGTATATATTTGTGAAATTTAGTTTTGTATAATTGTTTTAATTGTTATTTATTTGAATAATATAGATGAATATATAAATGTATGTATTATTTATGAAATTGATGGTTAATTTGTATAGATGTATGTATTATTTGTGAAAATGTAGCTTTGTATAGATGTATAAATATATAGATGTATGCATTATTTGTGAAATTGGTGAAATGTAGGTTTGTGTAGATGTATTTTTGGTGTTGTTATGTATGTATTATTTGTATGAATTATATATTGTTATTTATTTTTTGTGATGTATGGTTTGTATGAATATAGTTGAATGTATGCATGTATATATGTTAGTAATTTAAACACGCACTGTTTCACTTGTTTTAACCCAAGTATTTGTATGTGTTATTTATTTGGATATTTGTATGAATGTAGGTGAATATATTGTTGTTATTTATTTTTTATGAAATGTATAATTTGTATGAATATAGATGAATGTATGTATGTATATATGTAGATGAATATATTGTTGTTATTTATTTTTTTCCATTATAATTTAAATGTTTTAATATAAATCATGTGTATGATAGGATTTCATGGAGACGTCGTATTAGGGTTTTAGGATGAGTGACCCGTTGTATGGGAGAGTAGAGTTGTTTAGCAAAGATTTTGCGTATGTCTTGTTTCTTGTAGGTGTGTTGTGTTTCTTGTGACTAATATACTCTAGTCATACACTGCTAATTGTTAGATTACTGTTAGATTTATTTTACTTTATTACTCATTAATTTTATTTATATTTTTATCTTTTTCTTTCCCATGGAGCCGGGGGTCTAAACGGGAGCAGCCTCTCTATCCCTTGGGATAGGGGTAAGGTTTGCCCTCATCACACCCTCCCCAGACCCTACTAATAGCGTTAGCTATGTGTGGGATTATACTGGGTACGTTTGGTTTGGTTTGGTAATATAAATCATGTGTAGGTGAGGTTTTTGGTTAATTGAACGGATTGAAAGCTAGATTAAGGCTTTCCCGACGCATCTCGTTTACAAATTCGAAGGTATTATGTATATATTTGTGTGAAAATTAGAGTATTTGGGTATGTAGTTTTGTATGGATATATAAATATATTTGTTTAATACTTTTTTAGTAGGTTTATATGTGTGAAATTTAGCTTTGTATAGTTGTTTTAATTGTTATATATTTGAATAATATAGATGGATATATAAATGTATGTATTTTGTTGTGAAATTGATTGTTAATTTGTATAGATGTATAAATATATTTGTGCAATACTTTGCTAATAGGTATATTTTTGTTAAATTTAGTTTTGTATAGTTGTTTTAATTGTTATTTATTTGAATAACATAAATGAATATAAAAATGTATGTATTATTTATGAAATTGGTGGTTAATTTGTATAGGTGTATGTATTATTTGTGAAATTGTAGGTTTGTATAGATGTATAAATATATAGATGTATGCATTATTTGTGAAATTGGTAAATTGTAGGTTTGTGTAGGCGTATTATTTGTGGTGTTATGTATGTATTATTTGTATGAATTATATGTTGTTATTTATTTTTTGTTATGTATGGTTTGTATGAATATAGATGAATGTATGCATGCATGTATGTTAGTAATTCAAACACGAACCGTTTCACTTGTTTTGACCCGAGTATTTGTATGTATTATTTATTTGGGTATTTGTATGAATGTAGATGAATATATTGTTGTTATTTATTTTTTGTGAAATGTTTAATTTGTATGAATATAGATGAATGTATGTATGTATATATGTAGATGAATATATTGTTGAGGGTTGAAGACGTATGCACACTTCTCACGCCACATGGGTCAACGATCGGGCACAAAACGATTGAGTAAGTAAATATATTTTGTTATTATGTTGTGAATCAAAGTATAAATGAGTCAAAATGACACATAACCATTATAAATTGGTCAAAATTACTCGTTTAACTCAAGTCCACTAATACATGTATTTTGATACTTTTATTGTAGGGTTATTGATGTTTGAGAAATTATTTGCGTGTTATGTTTGTATATGATTTGCAATAACTTACACATTTTGTTTATTTGCAATACTAATACATGTATATATTGCGTTTTGATACATTTATTGTAGGGTTTTTTTTTATACCTTCATTGTAGGGTTATTGTAGTCAATCCGGCAACCAAGATGATGACGATGAAGATGATTAAATTGTTTTGTAGCATTTTATTTGAATGATTTGCAATAATTTACACATTTTTTTTGTTGAATGTTTTATGTATTATTTTGTGTAATGTTTTAATTTATATAACAGGTTTTACATGTTTTGAATTTTTGTTTTGTATAAAAATCTAGAAAATTTTTAAAATTAAAAAAATATAATTTATACCAATCTCGACGACATGTCGTCGAGATTGGGTGGTCGAGAAAGGGGTATTTTCAATTTTATTTTATATTTATTTTTTAAAAGTAAAAACCTTTTCCGACGCCCCAATATCGACGACATGTCGTCGAGAAAAGGGTTACCTATCTCGACGACTAATTCTCGACGACTTTTCAAGCAGTCTCGACGGAGCTTTGTCGACGAAGCATTATCGACGACAAGTCGTCGAGAAAGGCTATATCGACGACATGTCGTCGAAACAGGTCGTTGAAACTGCCTAAAATTCTTGTAGTTAGTAAACTCGGGAACACAACGCAAGTGTTAGAAATCCATCTGGTAATATTTTCTCCATTCAATTTCCTCATTTGTAGTGTTCTTAGTGGGTATGTTTTTACTATCTGATGGGCACGAAACAGCATCCAAGATGATTTAGACTCGTTAGAATCCATAAATCCAATACATACATAAAGTTATGAAGTTAGCAAATTTGGTATTTTTGGTGGCTTTTGACCCAATTTGCTAATTTATGGAAATTTAAGGCTATTGTGACATTTATCAAGTGGTGAATCGATATACCTCAAACGAAAAACACAAGAAGAATATACTGGATAACTCCCAATATTATTACTCAGAGGAGATATAACTCAAAAACATTTATTGCAACTCTCTTGATGAAACTCTAACCCGGGTAACATCTATTTATAATGCTAACACAAACTTTGCTAACAAGAAATCTAATAACCCTAACTTGGTCATTAAGTAAACCATTAAAACTCCTTAACTCACGGGTTGAGCCTGTTTCTTGAGTCATACAACAATTGAGCCAACAATTTATAGGTGTACACAAATCATAATTGATGTATTAACATGCCAATTGGGTTGGTAACCCAGTGGTAAGGATAAAAGAATTTCTGAAAAAGACCAGGGTTCAAATTCTAGCATGGGGTAGATTAAAAATTGGTGTAATTTAGGAGTATGAGTAAATGGGTATGTGAGTCGTCATTAAAAAATGTATTAACATATTAGAATTTATGATGGTGAGTATGTGAACTAACTCAAGAATTAAGTGTGAGTATTTTTGATGAAGTTGATTTAATTTTGACCTAAATTATAATTTTGGATAATTGATGATCACCGGGTGTTGAAAATGAACTAGAATTAGTTTTGATCAAAGTTTGGAAATAAAGATGAAATTGATTTAATTTTGACCTAAATTATAATTTTGGATAATTGATGATCACCGGGTGTTGAAAATGAACTAGAATTAATTTTGATCAAAGTTTGGAAATAAAGGATTTTGGTGAAACATGTGTTTATTGCCTAAATTAAACTTAAAAGGCCAAAACTATGTATTGGCTAACGTAACTGGTAAAGGTTGGTTTAAATCTATACTATATAATAAATAAAAGTTTTTTCATGCCACGTGTCGCCTACATATTCATTCTCATCATTTTTTTCCCGTCTCTCTCTCTTATTTAATGCACTTCCATATTTTAACAATAATATATATTTAAAAAAATACTAATTATAATAATAAAACACATTTATTTTAAATTATCCCTTATTATAAGAAATCTAGAATTAAAAAAAAAATCAAATACTAAATGAAAGATAATTATATTAAATAGTAATTAAAGTATTTTCGAAACCCAATTATATATTAATTTTTACATATTTTGAATTTTTTTTATCCTTAGTATATGTAATATATTTTTACATCTGTAAATTATATACATAAAGATTTAAAAAATTTATGTATTGATATATTTCACTCCGTGTGTAGACACGTGATCTAAACTAGTACCTAATATAATATGGTTAGGGCGTTAAAGGTGCAAATGAAAATGGTCAATATGATTTGTGTAAGTCTTTCCCTCAAACGGGTCAAAATACCAACAAGTTAAGCAAGTCAAAATCATTTATTGAGGTTAGAATATGGTTTAGTAGATACCAATAGCTCAATATAAATAATTGAGGTTTGTCAAATAGATCAACTAATGAAGTAATTGAGTTACAAGTAATATTGTTTGCCTTTATAGAAGTTAAAGACACACGGGGAAGGATTCACAAATGGGAACCTCTAGACGTCAAGGTGAGTTCATACAACTCCCTATACATGTAATTGTTGTAGTATTAACCATATGTGAAGTAACTTGGTAAAATTTATGTGGTTATGTTATTAATGGAATACGTGTGCTAATATGGTGTTGATTTAAGAATGTGTGAAACATATCTTAAATTAGATAAAGGTATTGTCTTCCTAAATAATGAGACATGTGATTGGTGTAACCATAGGTGAAAATGATGGGCGAACAATTAAGGTGTACTTCTTGGTGAAAAAAGAAATACAATCTTGAATTTAATTTGGTAACCTTCAATTGAAGTCTATGATCTTCAAAAGAGATGTTTGAAAGCAGTGGCGGATCCAGGAATTTTTTTCAGGGGATTCACTGTTTTTAGATGCTCCAATTTCATAGGGCCGGACATAAAAATTTTCGGTTCAGTTCGATTGTTCAGGTCGGGCAGGGGCGGCTCAATCATTTTGGAGGTCTAAAGCGAAGAAAAAATTTCAAACGTAAATTAAAACTTTCTACAACATTTCCTGCCTATGATTAGATAAATAAGAGACTACAAAACCAATTATGTGTACCAAAACACCAATACTAAAACACTAATAAGTATGTAATTAAAGCTTCTAATCTTAAAAGGGTCAAATTACTTCAACAAATCCCTTTAAAACATGAAAATTATGCTTCAAATGTTCACAAAATCAACTAATTTGTATTTAAGAGTCATCTACTCATTTGTTTCTATCAATTTTTACCTCTAATCATATGAATGATTAAGAACACACATTTAGTTTAAGAAAGAGTTCTTAGTTTTATAGCTTCACAACCGGATCACCTTCTCTACTAATATCTAAAATTCAAATTAACATCTAAAATCTTAATAACATCTAACATTTAAACTAACATTCAAACAATTAAACAACAAACATTAAAATTAACCCTAAGTCCCTAACAACAAACAATCAAATTAACATTTAATCTAATTATCTAACCTGTGGGCATGGGAGCACCAAGTAGGCGAGCACCAGAGCAAGCGAGAGGCGACGCCAGTGGGTGCAGGTGGTCCGGTCACCGGCGGTTGAGTAGTCGACGGCAGCAGGCGATGCTGGTGTGTGCGTGTGTGATGTCTGCTGAGTCTTCTGACTTGTTTAGTTGTTTTTCCCTAATTTGTATTCTATTTTCAGATCTGGTAGGTTGGTAGCCCAATTGATTAAGCCCAACAAAAAAAATAAAAACAAATAAAACTATTAAAGGTAGCCCAATTGATTAACTCAACTCAAGCCTAACAAAAAAAAATTAAAACAAATAAAACTATTAAAGGGCCTGGCCCAGTGGATGTAATCAAGCTTAAAAAATAAAAGTTTTAAAAAATGTTGGTAAAGTGATTCGAACCCATAACCTCCATGTTATAATGCAAAGCCTAAACCACTACACCACTTGTTATACTTTGTAAGAGGGTTCACCCTACAATTTTTTATGGGGTTCACCCCAGTTTTTTACCTAGCGTTACACTATAATTTCGAAACTCGGAACCCCCTCCGACACAAGTAAATCCGCCCCTGTTTGAAGGTAAAGGGCGAAACATAATGAGATCAATGAATCTCATAGGATGTTTAACTTGGTATTATATGGAGAATATAAGCATTGAATTTGAATGATATTGGTGTTCGAAGCTATGGATTATAGATAATGAGTTAAATGACCTGTTAATTAAACTTAAATAAATCTTTATTTTGATTATATGCATTGGGTGATGAACTATCGTGGATTAAATGGTTATGCATCATTGAATACTTCATACTATGTTAATTGTATAGTGCATAACATATACATAATGATCGGGGATGAAACTTGGTGGGAAAAGACACTAAAGAAAGAGATTTACTTTAATTTATATTAAAATTTATACTTGTTTTATAATAGGATTGCTATAATCTATATAAAGATAGAGAGTTAATTGAATTTAAGGACTAAATATTGAGTAAATAAAGATTATACTCGACTTCATTCACTTGGATATAAATAAGAATGCTAGGAATTTTTGAAAAACACATATCCATGAGGGAATTTCGAAAATTGATGAACCCTAAATATAATTTCGTGTAACTTGGATAGAAAGGAATAACACATTTTGTTTCGATTAAGCTCTTTCTTGACTTTGGTGGTTTTAGCTAGCACATTCTTTAGTCCGATTGTTTACGTGTGGATACAAGCACCTTGTTCCTTCATCTACTACAACAATGAGTCTCGAGAATTCTATAAAGGCTAGATTTTATAACCCCATATGGTTTCATGATATTTGCAATTGGACCATGGCAAGAGATTTATAATAAAGTTTTATTATAAGTTGTTATATTTTAAAAAACTTTCTGCACAAAGTAATTTTAAAATAGACATACAAATCCCAACACAATCTAACACACTTACACAACTTTAATAAATATCAATTAAAGAAATAAAAATAATTTATTTACTCCCTCTCTATATTTTTTTACGACTTTTCAAAAATCAAATTGATTAAGTGTATGATCCAAGGATAATTTACATATCCTATCTAAACGTTCTTAATTTCATATATACCCAAGCAAACTTAAAAATATCAAATACACCTATTTCCAATACTTATTTACTTTAGGGATAATTTATATAAGATTTTGTTGGGCCACTTCGGTTCGGTTTGGGTGATTAGATCGGGTCAGTCACATAATAAAATATGATAACAATAATAAAAATACATTGTTATTAGAAAACAAATAGTAAAAATACAATGTCATTAGAAATAAAAAAACATTAGATTCTATAGTTGTTCCGTACAAGTTTTCATCTTTTGAAAATGATCATTACATCTTCGACCGTACATTCACAAAGAACTCTTTTTCAATGTAACAAATGTAAGAATCGTTTATATATTCATCACCATCCGATTACGCAAGTCCGTCTTCACATGCTTTATTGAAGAAAAACATATATCAACACTTGTCGTTGCAACTAACTACTGATAACTTCAATATATGATAGACCAACAGATAATCATTCTGAAACCTTGTTTTCACCATCTTTTTTGCAAGATTATATGTACCATTTATGTTGGCAAACATCATATCTCCTTACACATTGGTGATGTAGTTGTCGACTCATGCATAAGTTTATCTTTAACATCATAATCAAAATCATATGGATACATGATGGTCAACCTTAGCATCTTTGGTATACTGAAGTCACAAAAGTTATTATGCGGGCTCCTAAACCGGGGGGGGGGGGGGGGATTCCAAGGGGCAAAGCCACTGGCGGGGGTCGAATGATCGAAAAGTTGTTTGAATTTGATGATCAGGAAGAACTGATAAACAATAAAAAACTGAGCTTCGGTAGTAAAATGCATATCGGTAGCAAAGTTGTACATCGGTAGCAACTTTGTGCTTCGGTAGGAAAGTTATACATCGACTAAAACTTTGCATCATTAGGAACTAAGGGTCAGTAGTAACTCTTATTACTGCTAGGGGGAGCATAGTTTAATCATAACCGAAAAATAACCGATAACACGAATCGTCATGGCCATCAGTAGTTGCACAAGATAGAAACGTTGGAGTGATTACTATAGGCATCAAATTCAGAATATGAGAGTAATCATAGACTGCCAAATTACGGTGATCAAATGCAATTTGATGGTCCACATTACTGCTCGGATTCTAAACCTTCCCCATCATATTCACACTAGTTTTCTATCTTTCATACACCCGGATGCACATGCATCCCTCACAACTCAAATAGCACCACACAATAATCTAGTAAGGTATCATATCTATCACAATTTCATGCCATCCAAGGTTACACACAAAATCACTAAATCATATCGGCACACTAAAGTATCTCACATAGTTACAATTAATGATACTCCATGTTACTCAACTCACATCATAGTTTCATTTAATCACACTACACCACTTCACGTAGTTCTACATACTACCACACATATCACTCCACATGATCCCACATGGAACCATAAATCACTTTACCTAGTGTAACACCACACAAATGGTAAATAATAACTACTGCTCAACTCGAAAGACGTACTTCTTGCCTCGCGGTTACTCGTGGTGGCATTTGTCACACCCCAACCGACGGCGGATTATACGTCGGGGCGGACGCGGTTGTTCAATATCACAAGGTTGACTATTAAAGTTTTAATATTTCATTAATAAATAGATTCAAAGGTTCAATACAAAGGAAATAACAAGTATACAACATTTATTTAATAAGTAGTCTAGGTCCAAAGCGTCCTATGTGATCACAAACAAGTCTCATGATGTAGAACCTGAAACATGTGAAAGAATCTGTCAACTACAAAATAGTTGGTGAGATACAAAGGTTTTGACACAGTTTAACAAGTATTTGGAAAGAATTACAATTCACTATGATATATGCATTCTATAATGTAAGTATGAGAACAAGTATCTTAAACATTGTGCACTTCAACCCTCCAACCAAGTTTAGGCATAACCCGCAGGTTACCCTTATAAGTCTCAAGTTTAAAGTTTAATTCAGTAACAATCACCAAGGGCTCCCCCCCGAAGGGGTCAATCAATCAAGGTGGATTGGTCAAATACAATAGATCTATCATTGTTACCATAGGCTTGATCAAAGTTAATGAATGTGCTAGTTTTAAGTTTAATCTAAGCATACAAGTCTCAAGTTTAACATAAGAATAAGCATCTAGTCATAGTTGTACAAGAATTGTATAAGTTTAAAGTTTTGAACATGTTTCACCCCAAAAGTATAGAAAGGAAAAAGGGGCTAAGTATACTCACATGGATTGATGAAGAGTATCCGACACGGATAAGTATTTGCAAGACTTGGAGGGAAAATATCCTCACAATAAGCCTAAGTATGCAAGTCTAAAGATTTAAGTATGATCCTATAAGTCTATGGTAAAGATCTAGGATTCCAAGATCGACTAGGGTTCCAAATGAGAGACGGGAATGATTGTGTTTATTGAGTTTATAATGAAGGTTTTGAAGGAATGATACAAGACTTGATTATCAAAGTTTAATAAGTTTATAGTTTTAGAAAGATAATCATTTAGAAAATCCTTATGATTACAATAATCTACGATAGTTTTCTAGGTATAAGGTCGTAACAATAGATAATTGAAAGATTAAATACTTATTAAAGATTAACAATAATTATCTAAAGAATAAATAGTTATCAAAGCTTAGTAATTAAATATTAAGGATAAATAACTATTTACAATAATAACAAACCATTTAAGTTTTTTGGCATCAAGTATTTATCTTACAACCTAATTGTAATAAAAGTTTTGAGTTTTAAATAATGTGAAACTATAGGTTTAACAAATATGTTGCATGGAACCTTTTTATAAAGTTTATACTTTAAATTATAAGTTTTTAAAGTTTATAAGTTTATAATTATTATTTTTAAATAAAGTTTCTTAAAGTGTTTAAGTAAAGTTTATAAGTTCATAAATGTTTAAAGTTTTTATAAGGTTTAAGTTTATAATTATTTAGAGTATAAATAAAGTATAATTATTTCTCTCGTTTTATATAAACAAGTGAATTTATGTTTCTATAAATATTATAAAGTGTATAAATTTATAAGTTTATGCTTTTTAAGTAAATTTTATAAACTTTTATGAGTTTACGAAAATTATATAAGTTTAAAAGTTTATAAGTATAAATTAAAGATTAGGGTAAAAGAATTCTTTAAAATACAAATAATAATAAAAGTTTACTTTAAATAAATAGCTTTCGTATAAATACAAGTATTTTTATAGTTCTTAAATATTTAAAAACTATTTTTAATGGTTAAATATCATAAGTTTTAACAACATTTTAATTAAATAAAATAGTTCTGGAATATTAAAGTGTAAATAAAAATCAAATTTAAGTTTATAAAAGCATCAGAAAATTTATAAAAATAATCAGAAGTGTACAAAATGGGCGAAATAGTGTTAAAAAATGAAGTGCCAAAACCCAGGCCGGCCGGACTCGAACCCGCGCCCTGCCCCGGGTCGGTGATGCACAAACACACTAACCACCCGACTACGGGCCTCGTTAGTGAAACATGCTGAAAAAGAAATATTTAAACACAAGGTAAATCAAGCCCTAATTTTGTATGAACCCTAGAACGATCCCCGGCCAAATACGACCCGATGATCCCTCTGTCTTTAACAATTGACAGAGGGCAAATGATCCTAGCAAGGAAACGAAGTCGATGGGTTTTCGAATTACCTGAAATGGTGATGGAATGAAGGAGAACGGTCCGAGTTATGCGTCGGCTGTCGAGGGTTTTAATCGAGCAATGTCGAGTATGAACAAACAAATTAAGAGTATGAGGAGTATGAGTGTGATGTCGTTGATGAATCCTCATCGATATTTATACCGGATTCAAGCATTAAGTGCTTGATTAGGTGGGAAGTTCGCGAACGGCTCAATTGAATTAATTTGCGGCTCACGCGGCGCTAGGCCCGAAATTTGGCATTGATGGATGTTGGGTTTCGGTCGCATGCGGGAGTCGATGTTCGAGGTTCGTTGAATCTAGCCGAAATGTGATTTTGACTGGAAAGGATGAGAAAATCGGGGTTGCGGGACTCGAACCCATGATCGGTTCTGGGTTCCGGATTGTTTGGTGAATGGCAAAACAGGCCCTTGCAGTTTGAGTCTATGTCAAAGCATAAAGTTTAGTTAAAAATAGGTTTCAAAAATGGCAGTTTCAGTCCCTGGACTTTATAAACACATAATATGTTTAATAAAAATTTGATAAGTTTTTTCTCAAATGATAAAAAAATGATTTATAATATTTATTATAAGTTTAAGTATTAAGTTTATATAAACTTATAAAGTTTTAAGAATATATATTTATACTTTTTAAATAACCTTCACATATATAAACACATATATGTTTTAAGTATAAATTATTTTTCCTTAACTATATATATTAATTTAAAATTAATATTTAATGTTTAAGGAAATAGTTTTTAAATATGAAGTCGAGTTTTAATATAATAACACGTACAAAGATTTTAGGAAAAGATAGCTCGGAAAATCTCGGATATTACAACATTCGTTTCACCTCGTCCCATTTTCAGTTTAAGTGAAGGCATTTTATTTGTTTAAAAACACTAGTTTTCTCTTAAACCACAACTCTGATACCAACTTGTAAGGCCCCAAACCGGGCACCATACAGTTGGTTCTCATAACTGGTTATTTTCTTTAAAAGTGCTTGTTTTGTTTAACAAACGTATAACATAAGTCTTTCTAAATTAATTATTGCTCTTTAAGGTCATTAATGTTATTAACCTTACCTCACGAATGCCTGCACACCAATCCGAGTAACACCGCTCCCAAGCCAAGATACGCCGACCCTAAGCTCACCTGCAACACAATCTAATGTACACACAAAGTCAGCTACTTTAACACCCAAAAATTTAAAGCATCTTGCAGAAAATAGGCACATATTTTTTTTTTCAAAAGTATACTCATCAACAAGTATTACTTCCATATATTTTTATACCAAAATACAATTCAACATTGCACACGTGACACACACGAGCTTTTATCACAAAATTTCAACATGACCCGTTCGTAAGACGAGCTATCGTTACGAAACATAAATCTGTTTAAGCAGTCAGTTTCTAAAACTAATTTAACCAAAAACATCCATTGACATACAATGATTTGATTAAAACAATAGGGGAGTTAAACTCCAAAATATGTCAACATATGTAACCACGACATAGTTAAAGCAACTATGCAAGTAGTAAAGTATGATAACACCAAATCTCCTTTCCGTTGACCCGCTCCCATGACTTGATCACTCTTGCCTTAGATCACCCAACCTGTCATACCCCACATGAGGTCATTAACCCCAATTACAACCATTAGTTTCGATGGTAAACACATCATTGATAATAAATATATATAACATTATTCGACTGGATCATGTGTGAAAAAATCACATGGATTTAATTCTTCTTTCACAATGTTGATTCAAGCCTCCCCTCGTCCTTCCGATTCTTCCATAATGATTCCCTTGGATTATTCTCCCACTCTATTGAGTACTTCCATAATCATCTCCTTGGTCCACATGTTTCGACCACTTTAATTAACGAACAAGTCATCTTTACCTACATATCATCACTATGAAAAGATTAGCCAAAGCTAAGTGAGGACTCACAACTTATATATAAATATACAATTATAAATCAATATATATATATATATATATATATAGACTCGAGGTATATCACGATTTATCCCCGAAGCGCCACTCCCTTAACGAGTCAAAGCTCGACTTTGCTCTTTTACTTTTCTTCTATTTCCCAACCCAACTCCATGCCATTTCTCTTCCAGATAGCCCTGCTACCTTGAGATCAAATCACTTCAAGAAACACCGTTATTAGATTAATTTATACCATATTCATAAGATACCATTTCACCTTGTATCTTTATTTTGATACACAAAACAACATACACGATTATCAACTCATCATTATCACATCATATACCCTTATTAGTCCATATACATAACCCCGTATCTTTACACACAAATCACATTAAAAGCCACCATTTATGAAGGGTATATCTAGCTTGGCTCACAATCTTATGACTCCATGAACACGACATTACATACTTATCCTTAGAATAATAAACTCGTTTATGCATAAGCCTTTATGTCTACTTAATAAGGATTAACATTGATTAAGTAAACATTCCATTCATAGTTTCAACTTATATCAAGCAAACAAAACCATGTGAAAATAGTCCCGGCGTATCAGTACGCCACTTGGCGTATGAGTACGCCACTCAGAAAATAACTTTTCAGCGTATTGAGGCCGTAAGGCAGAGAACTTCTCCAGGTTTAGCGTAAGAGTACGCTGATGGGCGTAAGAGTACGCCACTCAGAAAATACAGTTTTGACAGCAATTCCATTTATTTCCTTTTTGACCTGTTGCAACAACACATTCACTTTCTACTTGTATAAACTCGACCAAACAATGTTTTGAACACCAATAATATATTGAACACCTAATTAACACAAACCCCTTATATTACAACACCTTTTTATACTCCTTATTTGTATAAAAATCATATATGCTTTAATTCATTTTAGAATCCAATAATCCCAACATTTTATTTAAACTTTAAATAAAATTGTCAAACTAATATCATATTCATGATGGCACCAAAATATACTTTCATTATTATAAGTTAACTTTCTTAATCACATTTTCATATTTAAACCATTTGTATATGGTTATTAAATTCATTGTGACCCTTTCTAATTTAACAAGTATAACATCTCAAGTAGCTTACTATTATGCATGCAATAGCAATAATAACCCACTCGGTATAGAACTAGTCACAACCCGTTAGCTACAACTAACATAATTAGAGTCACTCACCTTTGCCCATAGGATTGTTATCGCCTTATCACCCATTTGACCCGCTGCCATCTAAGCTATGTCACACCTATCTTGACAACAAGTCATTCTTTCAAACATTTAGAACACATAATGTGTATATTTCTTTCATCCAACACATGTATATTTATCCACTTCATTACATATGTTCTAAATCATACATTATATTCACCTCCACCCATATGACCCGTTAACACACAATTTAGTTTAGTCACATTCTACGGGTTCTTTTACCATTTGCTCAAAGCAATAAGCTTTTAAATCACCATAAACATCAAAAACATAAGTTATGGTTATAATCCGAACTTTTTAAATCCCACATATTCATCCGACCCGTTTAAGTGATTAACTAAAAAATAACATTTACATATGTAATTTATGTTAACCTTATTCACATTAGCTTCTCCAAAGATTTATGTTTACTAAACACCTCATTATTATCAACTACTCATTTAAATCAAGTAAATATTGTACACTCTCTCAATTAACACCATTTATTTGGTTTAGGCATTTCATCAAACACCTTGTGGGCACACCTATAATTCACCATTTTAGTGTTAATATGAACTTCCCCTAACTCCCTTTCATTACCCATTATGACAACTCCATTTACTTTCATAGGTTTAACTTCAACACATACATTAAACTCACTTTATTAAATCAACTTCACCAAATAAGTGTTAATTTGATAACTCCCAACATGAATCACCCATGTTTTCAAATTCTACTACCAAAATCATGGAAATAACACCAACATCTAGCATACAGTTTAGGGTTTCTTACACAAAATCACACCCCCATTACTCCCGAAATCACGATTTTGGAACTAAGAACCATAAGAACCCTTATTCTTGAATTTTATCATCAAACATTAGAAAATAACTCACCTGGACCTTCAAAATTGATAAAGAATGATAGAGATAGACTTTCATCTTCTCAATTTGTAGCCCATTCACGAAATCGCCCCTCAATTTGCTTTGCTTGTTGATGTCGACCAAGAAAATAACTCACCTGGCCTTGACCTCCCCCTGATCGATCCCCCTTTTCTTTCTTTTGTGTTTCCTTTTATTAAAATATCATAATCCCACTTACACCCCCTTTATTTATTACATTTATCCCCTCTTACCAACAATTAAGGTTTTTGTCAAGGTTAGTACTCATAGATACATATTTATTTTTTATTAAATGTAATTTCATTACATTTCACCCAATTGCAATTTAAAACCCTCTTTACAAGAATTATTTCATAGTATCTTATAAAATACTATTTCACCGACACAAACTTACTTTAGGGATATAAATATAAAATATATTTTAATCCCATGAAATTCGGTAAGTTACAGCTACGCTGCGTGAGTTCTAATGGTTTAATTTAAACAAAAGCCAACACGTCTCATTTAATATTTATTTCCACTCAAGACTCTCTGGTCTTTAGAAAGTAGATTTGACATTTATTAATGGATAAATAACCCCCGTTATCTTACAATATCCCAAAGGATTCACCATCCCAGACTCAACCCACCATTTTAACCCAGTAAGTCTCTCCGACATGGATCAAACTTACCACTCTGATAACTCAAAGTTTACCACACTTATTAACCACATACTGGTCATCTCAACCACCCTCTAGACACCGGCCTAACCAGCCCTAATCAAGACTCTCACAAACCAACTGGCAATACAGTTGTAAACACCACGTCACAATCTTGACAAAACGGTCAATCTAGCTCTACTCACCACATTAATATTATCTCATGCACAATAAATATAACCCAACACTTGTATGCAATTTAACAAAAATATATATGCATACAAACACGTACCTCATCACTGCACCCTCGTCAGGGCGTTCGACACACCCCGAGCTCATCACTGTTCTGTTGGACATCGTCACCTTTGGTGTCCTCTCGAAGGACTTCGTCCTCCACAATCCCGTTTGCCATGTCATAATGACAATAACGCAAACACAATACCCGCCGTGTTACAAGAACAACGACACAATGCACACAACACATGTATAAACGCATAACATTATACTCTATGTACATAACTCATTAACTGCACATGCACTTCACACATAGCACTAGGACAAGATATCCTACACATATTCATTAGCGTTTAGCTCATACCCCGACTCACCCCGACTAACACATAACACAATACACTACTACTATATCAACACTTGTACAAATACTATATCTCATTATCTAAGCGCATACCACGTGCATGCACACCCCGTGACACCTCCTAGTCATACCCGTACGACCTGTAAATACAATCCCGACTCACCCCTATTAGGTCACTATACGACCCACGACCATATACCCACCTTTAACCTACATCTCTCAAGGACAACCCATAATCCCTTAGCCTTGTATTTAAATAGTTAAATTCGTAAACTCATCGGTTTAGACCCCAAAGCTCGATATACATTTAATGTAATAAAACACGTCTCAAAAGTATGTAGGATAGCCCCAAAAACATTTAAAAGAGGGGGATTAGAAACTCACAGGTTATACCGAGTCCAAATCCTAGCTCTACACCCCGAGTACTTGCTCAAACTTCGTACCTGCCAAACGTACGATCCGAGGATCAGATTACGTCCCATAACATACGTTGAATAACGTATAACAATAATTAAAGCCCAATGCTTTTCTCGAATGTTTGTCAGACAAACCATCAAACCCTAGCTCCACGGTTACACGGGTTGGACCATTCGTGACCCGTTTAGAAACCATAACTTCAAACTGGGTTCTCATGCATGCATGTATGCGTACGTGCATACATATGCAAACCCTAATCCACGATAATACGCGTACACGAACTGAGTCTCATCATGCATGCATACCATGCAACGGAGAAGGGAAAACCCTAACTGGCTCCTCTCCGTCGTCCGCCTCTATCCCATGCACCTCCTAATACCACCTTCTTTCTCGTCGCTCGCCACCCCTTTTCCTTCTTCTCTTTCCGACGCCCGACCACCATACCAACCGGCCACCTCCGTGACTTTGCTTGCCGCCTGTCACGTCGTACACCATCACCAAGCCGTTCACCACCAGGAAACGCCCCACGACCGACTTCCAGGGCCACCAAGTGCCACCGCTGCCCCTCCGTCCTTTACGGCTATCACCCGCAGCCGCCACCGGTTCCTCGTCGCACCACCACTGCAATCCCATGGCTGCCATGCCACCCCTTGTAGTCGTCGAGCACCAACCGGGTACCACCATCTTGGCTCCTCTCTTCTTCCTCGCTCTCGGTCAAGCAAACCCACCAACCCTAATCGGGTTTTAACCGACTAACACAAGAAATTAAAGGCGACAAGGAGCCAACAAAGATTACCTTTGCTCCGACGTGGAGTTCTTGCTCTAACCGACGTGAAATCGCCTTCTCCGGTCACCTAGTGCTTCTTTCTCCTTGCTTGCGGCTGTCGCACACCCCCTAGGCCGAATGACCTAGGGATTTCCCCTTAACTCTTATTTAAACCTACAAGGTTTACATTCGGGTCCCTATGTTTCCGCTAACATGTGTTTCGATCTCGATTTCTCATTAAACGACTAACCGGTTCCTTAGTTTTGATAATCCGAGCTTTAAGTGAAACCACATAGCCCATGCTAATAGAATGAGGCCCGGTTCGACTACTAACCCGATTCATTTAGTTCATGGATTTCCAGGATGTTACATAACTGACCAAAACCGATCTCGTATTCCACCTTCACTTTTCCTGCATATATACATATATGCACATGCAAATATACACTCACATACACACAGATATATATATATATATATATATATATATATATATATATATACACACGCTTGATATGTTCCTATATACATATATACACCTGTAAAACTGAGCTAAAACTGCAAAGCTGAGCTAAAACTAAGCTGAAAACCCTTGGAACTTAATTAACCGAATTTGATCGAAACCGAACCATGACAGACGGTTAATTGACCATCGGTTAACGAATATGGAAATGATTTTTAATAACCGACCGATCAATTTCGGTGGCAATGGAGAGATAAAACCGACCCATAGCCGATTTTGAACACCCCTAGTTACTATTGATGATCTAATGATCGACAGTAACTCAGTTACCACTGATGGTCAATAGTAACATAGTTACTACTAATAGTGTTTCCTACTGATGGAACTGTAGCAGTTACAAACGGTTATAACCATCAACCATCATACATGTCCATGAAGAGCTGCAGCATATCCTTGTGACTATTTTGAACCACGAATTCACTTCGTTTTCTCAGAAAAATCACTATCTCTTTATTTGGAAGAAACCTTATGTCTTATCCGATTAAATATTTAGTATACACGCAAATTACTTTAATCTGAAAGTAATCTCCCTACATGATTCAAAAAGCTATCGAGAAAAACAAATTCTAGAAACCTACAATCGAGAGCACGTGATGCCATCAATCAAGCCCTATCAATTGCATTTGTTGTATTGTGAATTAAAATAAAAAAAACCGATGCCAACATTAATCAAATGAACAAAAGGTAAAATTACCCAAAAGTGTTAGCTTATGTGGTAAAAACTTATCAAACTACTCATTTCTTCCAATATTAGAGTTACGTATATTTTCTTTACTTTTCGAATTGACGCCTATCAATTTCATTCCTGGTATAATTCCGTCTTTCAATTGCTTTTGTTTTCATGGACTTTTGCGGAATTCGGTATTTATATAGTCTTGTTTAATGTGGTGATGTTATAGGAACTTATACGTGGATCTTGGTATTGAATAACTGATTTACATAACAAGGAAAAAGTTTAAGTAAAAAGGGATTTTAAAGTAAAAGGGTGAGAAGAATTTAGAGTCATTAGATCAAATTGAGAAGGATTTAATGGTTGAGATCAAATTATAGAAGAAAAAGTTGTTCAAGGGATATTTTAGTCATTACCATTTTTGTTGACTTTTTATCAAGTTTCCCCCATTTTTTAAACGTTCATAACTTTTTCATACGACGTTATTTTTTTAAAAAAAGTACACCATAAAAACGAACGTTTTTTTTATCTTTAAAACTAGTATAGTGTCGTTATATATAAAAACGAAAAAAATATATTACGTTTTCCAGCTCATTGTGTAATTTCAGGTCATTGTGTCTAATGTTAATTTATTGTGTCAAATATTTTTCATCATTGTGTCAAATATTTTTCATCATTATGTGTAATGTAAAATATTTTTCTAATGTCAGGTCATTGTGTCTAATGTTAGTTAATTGTGTCAAATATTTTTCATCACTGTCTTATATATAATATATAAAAAACAGTGACAAAAATAACACAAAATTATCTATAACGTAAAACACAATGATGAAAACGAGTATAGTGTCGTTATATATAAAAACAAAAAAAAATTACGCTTTCCAGCTTATTGTGATTAATGTTCGTCATTGTGTCTAATGTCAGGTCATTGTGTCTAATTTAAGTCATTGTTTCAAATATTTTTCATCATTATGTATAATGTCAAATATTTTTCAAATGTCAAGTAATTGTGTCTAATGTCAGGTCATTGCATCAAATATTTTTCATCACTATGTTATATATAATACATAAAAAACAGTGACAAAAATAACACGAAATTATCTAAAACGTAAAACACAATGATGAATACATATAACATAATGATTAAAAATATTTGACACAATGACCTAACATTAGACACAATGACCTGACATTAGACACAATAACCTGACGTATTTGACAATAAAATTATATAAAACGTAAAACACAATGATTAATACATATAACACAATGCTGAAATATATTTGACACAATAACCTGACATTAGACACAATAACCAGATCTGACATTACACAATAACCAATATGTCATCCCTTCAAAAACAATAAAAGGATACATCAAGCACATAATCCTTCTTATCATTTTAATTTTTAAAACCATTTTTATCATATCTTAACCCTACGTAACAAACCTTTATTGACAACATAATTTGACATTTTTTTCTTTTATTTTAATAAAAAAAGTTATTTTGTGTAGGATTAGCTGCATTTGAATATGCTCATATGAAAAACCACAAAGGATGACCGTGGAATTTATGGGTCAAAATAAGATAAACAGAGGTTTTGATGTTTTTAACTCGTAGATATAAAATTATTAAGGTTTAAGTAATAAAATAAATTAAAATACGTAAATATAATATTTTAGGAAATAAATATATTTTGGTATATATGAAATTAAGAAAGTTTATAATGGATTTATAGAATTCTTCATCTATTTAAGCCTTTACGATGTGTTCCCAAGTCCTTTTTAACGAAAAAAGTGAAAGGAAGTAGAAAGAACTGAAAACGATTTGTGTTTTTGAATTTTTTTAATGAAAAAAGTGAAACAAAACTTCAAAAAATTTGTGCTTTTTAATGAAAAGAAGAGAAATGAGGATTTTCAACTAACTTTCCTCTCAAAATTGGCGAATTTAAAGATAAATTAAGATTTTTAATAATCTTCCGTCATAACCTTCATCCCAAAATATTTCATTTTCTTCGAACTTTGAAACAGTAAATTAAATTATATATTTCCATTCTATTTCTTTTCTCTTCTTAATTCTTTTTTCCTTTGTTTCTTTCATTTCCTTTTCTTTTATCTCCTTAATTCACTTTCTCTTTTTTTCTTTCATTTCTTAAACTCGGAAACATAAAGTTAATGTTTGATTTTTGTCATAAAAATTAAAATAAAGTAACTTGGTTGTTAAAACTTTAGAATATCTCAAAATTACAGAGCTTATTTTTCATAAAAACACAATTAAGAGGGGTTAAGTTGTTACAACCCACGCCATTAGCAGTGCTTTTAGAATTGGACGGCCTGTTATGTCTATTTAAATATATAATTTTAAATTTTATATCATTTACGACTTCATCCAATTCTTAAATTCTGTCAAACCGGTCCGATAGCTCCGACCACTTAAACCTGTAAAACCACCATTGGGTTCTGAAAACACAGGCAAAACATACTTTTCTTCAACCATTGAAGCCGCCTCAACAGAAGAACAGCACTGGTTTCAAACCCCTTGCAATTCTCTCTCTCTAGCAAGGAAGCAACCGGCATCACATCATGAGACTCTTCAAGATCCCCAATCTTCGAACATCGAATCACCTAAACGTCACCACCATTGCCGCCACCACTCAAGGTCAGTACCCTCAACACATCTCTTCACTTCCTACACATAAAACCAAATCTCCGATAACCAAACCCCCACACTCTCCGCGCATAACCCCGCAGTCGCTCCACGAATCAATCACTTCTTCTCAGTGGCATTTCATCGAACAGGAATCAGACACCCTCACACCCACCACAATCTCCACCGCCCTTCACAACCTCCGCACATCCCCTTCCCTAGTCCTCAAATTCACCCAATATCTAAACCCTAACAACACCAACATCGAATGCTATTGCCTCTCTATCGCCATTATCTCCCAACTCCCCTCACCTAAATCACCTTTGCGGTTTATCAAAACAGTAATTAACTCACGCAGGTTTAGCTACAATGACCTATTCGACGGCTTAGTTAATGCCCGTGAGCGGTTAGGTATATCGAGTTCGGTAATGTTTGACTTGTGGATTAAGGGTTTTTGTGAATTGAAGAGAGCTGATGAGGTGTTTAAATGTTTTTACTTGATGAAACATAAAGGAGTGTTGCCTAGGATTGAGACTTGTAATGATATGTTAAGTTTGTTTGTTAGATTAAATTATACGCATACCGCGTGGGTTTTGTTTGCTGAGATGTTTAGATTGAAGATTAGTTCAACTGTGTATACTTATAACATAATGATTAATTTGTTGTGTAAAGAAGGGAAGTTGAAGAAAGCGAAGGAGTTTGTTGCAAACATGGAGAAATTAGGGTTGAAGCCGAATGTGGTTAGTTATAATACGATTATTAATGGGTATTGTGTGAAGAGGGATCTTGATGGTGCTCAAAGGGTATTTAACAAAATGAAAGTCAAAGGCATTCAACCAGACACATATAGTTATGGCGCACTTGTTAGCGGTATGTGTAAAGAAGGAAGATTCGACGAGGCTTCTGATCTTTTGTGTAAAATGGAGGGATTAGGGTTAGTTCCAACTGCGATAACTTATAACACTTTGATAGATGGGTATTGCAATAAAAGGAATCTTGAGATGGCGTTTCATTATAAGGATGAAATGGTTAAAAAGGCCATACGTCCGTCTGTGTCTACGTATAATTCTCTAATTCATGCATTAATTTTTGAAGGTAAGGAGTCAGAAGCTGAAGGTATGATGGAAGATATGGAAAAGGAACAATTGGTTCCGGATGCCATAACATATAACATATTGATCAACGGGTATTGTAGGTCTGGTAAAGCGCAGAAGGCTTTTAGCCTCCATGATGAGATGATAAGTAAAGGGATTCAGCCCACACATGTGACCTACACTTCCCTTATAAATGTATTAAACAAGAGAAATAGAATGACCGAAGCAGATAATTTGTTTGCCAAGATCATTGACCGAGGGGTGGTACCGGATGTTGTAATGTTTAATGCGTTGATTGACGGTCACTGTGTTAACAAGAACATGAATCGGGCTCTTTTAGTTTTAAAGGAAATGGATAGACTAAAGGTTATTCCTGATGAAGTGACATATAATACTTTAATGCAGGGGCATTGTAGGGAAGGAAATGTTGAAGAAGCTATTAGGGTTTTTGATGAGATGAAGAAAAGAGGGATTAAACCTGATTATATCAGTTTTAATACTCTTATTAGTGGTTATAGTAGGAGAGGTGATATGAAGGAGGCCTTAATGGTTAGGGATGTTATGTTAAATTCAGGTTTTAATCCTACACTGTTGACCTACAATGCTCTTATACAAGGATTGTGCAAAAATAAGGAAGGGCATATTGCTCAAGAGCTCTTTGAAGAAATGGTCAGTAAAGGCATTAGTCCTGATGACAGTACATATTATTCTTTAATTGAAGGGATCCAAAATGTTGATGAGTTTTTGGAAAAATGATCTTTGAGCGTACTTGAATGAAGAAAAAGAAAAGAGGGAGCTTGTTGAAGGGTTTCTAGGTAGCCCAAAAATCTTGAGATCTTAGAAAGTTGTACACCCTATCCTATGGTAAGACTTCTTTTTCAACTGAACAGTCATCTTTTTCAACTGCATATATATATATATATATATATATATACACACATATACAGGGGATGGTTCCACTAAGAAGTGGTTTTTCGCTAAGAAATCCTAAGAAGTGGGTCAAACGAACTCCGATTGAGCTCATTCCAGCGGCGTTGGAACCGTCTCATCGAACCCTAACCCGGACCCAAAAACCTAAACCCCCCTCCATCCGGGCCCCCAAAAATCTAAACCCCCCCTCCAACCCTACCCCGAAAAGCCTAAAACCACCACCCCCACCCCCCAAAAACCTAAAACCCCCCTCCAACCCTACCCCAAAAAGCCTAAAACCACTACCCCCACCCCCCAAAAACCTAAACCCCCCACCCCCACCCAAAAAAAAAAACCTAAACCATAAAATCTAAACCCTAAAAGCTAAACCTTATGGCTAAACCTTAAGGCTAAAACCCTAAAATTCAAACGTAAAATCTAAACCTTAAAAGGTAAACCCTAAAAGCTAAGATGGTAGAGTTTGACGCGACGGTTTCAACGCCGTTGAAATTAGCTCAATCGGAGTTCGTTTGATATCGTTTCTTAAGTTTTTTGTCATATCTTAGATTTCTTAGCGAAAAACTAATTATTATTTGATCCTCCCCCTATATATATATATATATATATGTATGTATATATATTGCTGATGCGGCATGAGGGAGAAAATGAAATCAATATGAGCTGCCCAATCTTTTTAGAGTCAATCTCAACTGTGTAAAACAGGGGATTTAAAAGTTTAGAGTAAAGTGTCATTTTCGTCCCTGTGGTTTGACCATTTTAGCCAGTTTCATCCAAAAACCTTTTTTTTTAGCTTTTTCGTCCCTGACTTTTCAAAATGTAGCCATTTTCATCCAACTGACTAATTCCGTCTACATTTTAACGTTAAATCAAGGGTCGGTTTGAACTTCATAGGTTAAAATCTAACTAAATTACCCATGATTTAACCAAAACTGCCCCTGATTTAACGTTAAAATGTAGACGGAGTTAGTCAGTTTGATGAAAATGGCTAGATTTTGAAAAGTCAGGGACGAAAAAGCTAAAAAAAAAGTTTTTGGATTAAAATGGTCAAACCATAGGGACGAAAATGACACTTTACTCAAAAGTTTATTACGGTACCTTTTTTTTTCAAGTCTCATGTTTCCTTTTTTTCATCAATATTTGTTACAGAAACATGTGATAAATATGTCCTTTTTTCGAGTTAGTTTGTTGATGTTGATAAGGTTTTTTCGATTCACTTACGACTAGGCTGTTAGTGCTGTTACCATTACTTCTATGTTCCTTTGGGTATATATATAAATATAAATATAAATAATGGAGAGTTTTTGTTGTTTTAATCATGTATATAGTTTCTGAATGGTTTTTAGATTTTAAAAAGGGTAAGTTAGGTCATTTTTTTATTTGTAGTTGCTTGTTATAAACTTATAGTACATTGACATTTGTTCATTTCTGAACATTGTATTGTATTCTGCTTGTATCTTTGATTATATTATATTGTGCAACTTGCACCAAAATGTAATGCACTATGATTTTTACCTTTTGATGTAACAAGCTTTGGTTTTGTACTTTTGTTACCATTTGATGCAAATATAACTTATAACAGGTTAGAGAATGACGTGACATCGGTTTTAAGTAAATTTTGACGTATAAGCCACCCACACTACAACAGGTGATGTGTTTGAGTGTGTGTTATTGGTGTTTGTCAGTTTGTGTGTGTGTTCCTTGTGTTTAAAAGCGTTTGGGTTTCAACTTTCAAGTTTTGACAATAATTACTAATCTAAAGCTGATTTGGTGAAAAAGTTCTGCATGTAATCGTGCCTCATAAGCACAGTTTACATAAAGTTCAAATAAGTAACCATAAACATAAGGTTGGGTTAAGTTTTACATTAAATGCTAACCGAATTAAGTTCTCTATGTCACAAGGTAAACCATAGTTCATTACATACAATGCCAAGTAGGTGAAAGTTCATTACACTTCGATACAATTTGCCATATTATATAACTTTTAATGCTTACATTGTTTGGTTTTCTTGTGTATTTTTCTTATTGGTGCAGGTATGGAGCAGCTTTATCCAGAAAACCAAAAGAGGTAATATTATATGACAAGATCGTGTTTGGAATAATGTTTATTCTACTGAGTTCTTAAAGAAAACCACAAAAAAAGGACGTAAATGTTGTTTAAATTATTGAAAAGTCCTAAAGGTCCATCAATTTATAGGCATTTCAAACTATACGTTACATTTTCCTCTTAAAAGGATATATTCGTCTAGTACAGAAGATGCAATTGTTCATCAATGCTGCATCCAGCTTGATAAATACTTGCAAGTATGGTTCGATCACTTTAAGATTTTCCAAAAAGTGTACGGATCTTGCATATTAAATGGTTACTGTTCTCTATAGGATCTTTTGTCTATAGCTAATGCTTATTTCTCTGTAATTTTGCTACCATTTAAGAGTAATACTTGTTTTCTCGTGACATAATTAGTTTATGTCATTACTGTAGAAATGTAGAATTACTCTTTTGGGAAGTCTTCTTCTGTTATGAGAACCTTAGCAGGTGTCTCCTTTAACATTTTACATGCTACAATGCATAACCTGAGGGTTGTTTTGGGCATCCATTTTAAAACTGATTACCTATCTTTAATGTTTAGATAAGCATATTCTGCTTTTAATTATCTGATTATTTAGAGGCCAAATAAGAACAAACGTTTGACTTTGAGATAAAAGTCAACGTGGATGATATTGTGTTGTCATTTTAAAGGTGTTTCAGATTGTTTAATGAGGAATGTTGTGGGCATGTCATTCACTTATGAATCTGTCCTATTTAGTTTGATCATGGAAGGTCAGTTAAGTCATTTTCAACATGTTACCACTTACATATAATGATATGAAAGCATCTGACTAATGGTTTTAGGATAAAAGGTTTAGTATTTTTATTTTATTTTGAGCTTAAAGAACCGGAAGTTAGTTCATCCACACAATAGTTCACATTAAAACACCAATCGATTCAATTAATTTGTCGTTTTTAGTTTCTAATTTTTTATTTTTGTGCAGAAAGAAGCCCCAAAAGAAGAGGTGGAGAAAGTAATACTAGCTCATGCATGATGTGTTGTTAAAGTTTGCAGAGTTATGAAAGCACATTCCCGCGCGATAGCCAAAACCTTACCAATATGATATGCAGGTGCATTAGGAAGTTTTTACAAGCCATTGGAACTTTCGTAACTAATAGACAAGTAATAGAGTTTTGGGGTCTGTTTTGTAAATACGTAGTTAACAAACTTAACAAGATCAGAGAGAACTAAATCAACTAATAGATTGGGTAAAATTGAATTTTTTAAATTCAATGGATAAAACCATCCGTTCTATTAAACCTACCAATTAGTTTTATTTATTTGCATCTGTTTGTATTCCATTGTAATTATTAAATTCTTGTAAATGCTTCCATTATATATATTTGCCTCTCCTCATTGTGGAAGGCATCAAGTTTCACTTTATAACATGGTATTAGCCACACTCCCCCTTATCCTCCCCTCTTCACTTTCCCACCCTCTCTTCTTCTTCTTCTTCCCTGCATCTTCTTCGTCCTCCCTCCATGGCAACATCCTCTTCTGCCGATGCCTCCCTCTCTCTTAACTCCATTATCCACATGCTCACCTTCCATCAAACTATCTCCTATGGAAAAATCAAATGTCCCCATCCTATCCTACCAAAACCTATTGCACCATGTTCACGGGTCATCACCTGCTCTCGCTGCCATGCTAGTTCAAGGTGATAAATCTGTTGCTAACCCGGCTCTTGGACCATGGTTAGCGGCTGACCAAAGGACTGTTATTATCCTTCACGCATCCCTGTCTGAAGAGGTTGTCTTCGTCATAGTCTGCCTAACCACTGCTCGACAAATCTGGGTTGCGTTAGAATCTGCCTATAGCAACTCGTCTATTAAACGCATACAAAACCCGCGTGATCAACTTCGTTTAAGCTCCAAAGGCAACCAAACGGTTGCTGATTTTGGCCGACAATTCAAGCTCTTGTGTGATCAGTTGGCGGCTATCGGCCAACCTTTCGTTGATGCTGATCAACTTCATTGGTTCCTATGTGGTCTTGGGCCATCATTTGAAACGTTCTCCACATCCATCCGCTCTACACATCCGGCACCACCCTTCTCCGATCTGCTACATCAGGCAGAAGGTCATGAACTCTTCATCAAGGCTCTTCATGGCTCGTCCACTCTTCCTGCCTTCTCGGCTCACTCTTCTCGGCCTTTGCTCAATTTCCGTGGTAGTGGGGGTCGCTTCTCCCGTGGATCCCGTAGTACCAGTGGTCGTACCCGTGGACAACGTCCACCACATTGCCAATTATGCCGAACCAACGGTCACTACGTAAACTCTTGTCCCAACCTGCGCTCATATGCTTCCCAACGGTCACTACGTAAAATCTTGTCCCAACCTGCGCTCATATGTTGATTCGGGAGACCGATCACATGACGGCCTCTACTCACACTATTTCTGCTCCCACCCCTACTACAGGTAATATGTCTGTTATGTTTGATGATGGTAAGTCCCATTCTATTTCTCATACAGGTCATGCAAAACTTCATGATCAAATTCAGTTACATAATGTTCTTGTGGTTCCAAACATCACCAAAAACCTATTATCTGTTAGTAAATTAACCGAAGACAATGGTGTTGATGTCCTTTTTTCTTACCCGTATTTTTGTATCTAGGACCGTCAAACAAAACAGGTTCTAGCTCGGGGAAGGCGTGATAATGGTCTATATGTCCTACGAACGGGTCACTAAGCTCTTGTTGCCTCTTCATCATGCCCGAAGGCTCCCTATGAAGTTTGGCATGCCCGTCTAGGACATGCTCCTTTTGACACTATTATTACTTTAAAAAAAACTAGGTCTTTTATCTGTCACTTCTCTTTTGCCCAAACCGGGTGTTTGCCTGCCGTGTCATTTGGCCAAAAACCAACGTTTACCTTTTAATCTTAATATACTAAACGGGCTTCACACCCTCAAGATATGATCCATTGTGACTTATGGGGACCGTCATCGGTTTTATCCATTGATAATTACCAGTATTATGTTGTTTTCATTTATGACCATTCCCGCTTCTGTTGGTTATACCCCTTCAAAAATAAATCTGAATTTTATACTGCCCTAACAATCTTCATGCAGTTTGTTCAAACTTAATTTACATGAAAAATAAAAATATTCCAAAGTGATAGAGGTACAAAATTTGTAAATCATAAAGTTCGTAAGTTTTAGAAGAAAATGGCACACTTCATCGTTTATCGTGCCCATATACACCACAACAAAATGGTCGAGCCGTACGAAAACATCGACATATTGTCGAAACAGGTTTAGCGATGCTTTTTAATGCCCGTTTACTATCGTCCTATTAGGTAGATGCTTTCTCGTCTGCCATTTACATTATTAACCGTTTACCCATGCCTCTTCTACATGGCAAATCTCCATTTGAATTATTGTATTCTTAAACTCCCGAGTACAATACTTTTAAAGCCTTTGGTTGCTAGGTCTTTCCCCACTTACGTGATTACTCGGAACACAAGCTCGCACCACGAAGCTTACCATGTATTTTCATTGGCTATAGTCCAAAATATAAAGGGTACAAGTGCCTTGACCCAGTCACTTCTCGGATCTATATCTCTCGACATGCTAGATTTGACGAAGACACATTTCCCTTTGCCAACACTAATACTCCTAAAGCCTCTATACCATCCGTTCAACTTACAACACTTTTAAATATAAACCATCCTCCACCTCCCTCCCACCACAAACTCCCATACCACCCAAAACTACTCCAACCTCTACTGCCTGAGATGCACCCTCTGCATGGACTTGAAACTCCACCCATCACCTTTGATACTACATCGACACCAGATCCTCCCACATATATATCCGTCACCTTAAAATTCCACCCACACACGTAACCAGCCCAAATCAGACTCTAACTCACCCTCCTTTGCCGGTTACTAATACCCCTTTCTCATCCACTACTGCCCCGAACCCACCCCCACCACCCCCACCACTTCCACCACTTACTACCGATTCCTCTACTGCCCCCGACCCCACCTCCACCACCACCACCACCTCCTCCACCACCCTCTACGACTTCATCTCACCCTATGGTTACTCGAGGAAAAGCAGGCATTTTTAAACCCGTCACATTGCCAACTTATCTCAAACCCTCAACCACACTCTCCATATAGCCCTATTTGCCTCCATTGATCCCAAAGGGTATAAGTCATCGGTCAAAGAACATCACTGGGTTACTACCATGCAACGTGAAATTAATGCTTTGCACAATAATAAAGCGTGGTCTCTAGTTCCTTGCCCCTCGGACAGAAACATAGTTAGCTCAAAATGGCTCTATTGTACAAAATATAAATCCGATGGTTCAATTGAACGTCACAAAGCACTGCTTGTGGCACAAGGATTCAGTCAAGTACTGGGCCTAGACTATTCTCACACCTTCAGCCCAGTTGTGAAAGCAGCAACGGTCAGGGTTGTCATTTCTTTGGCGGTCATCAATGATTGGAAACTTCATCAGCTTGATGTAAACAATGCTTTTTTACATGGTTATCTGAATGAATCTTGGTTTTAAAAATCACGAGTACTCGCGCTTAACTCGCAACTCGACATAGGGCGCCACTTTCATCGAGTCATGTAACACAGCTCGAGCTCTGTACAAGACTCGTAAAAAAATCGCATTTTTTTGAAAAAAAATCGCACAGAGACATGCGATTCTTGTACAGAACTTTGTATTTCAAACAAATGGACTTACAAATCGACAGATATGCTAGAAACCGGTTCTGAATGGTTACCAGGGGGTGTTGCTGCAGCTGTTCTAGCCCTTGCAGCTGTTTGTTTGTGTGCTTCTTGTACAGAACCACCTGTTCTGAATGGTTACCAGCAGGCGCAGGTTTGTTTGTGTAAGTAAACCTAATAGAGGCTGCACATATACCACTAAACCTAAACCTAAACCTAATAAGGGGCTGGACGTATACTATTGACTTGGGCTTAAGTCAGCCCACTTACTTAACATTAAGATTTGTACAGACCTGAGCTTTTATCTAAATAAGTTTGCAGCCTAAATAAAAATAAAACAAACAGACCCAATAAGAACCTAAACTAATATATTTGAAAAATAATATTATTTTCAATACATAATATATTTTAGATGTTTATATTAATGTGTTTTAGGTGTTATAACTTATAAGTGCTTTACATATAATTTATAGATTTATTTTAAACATGTGCGCTTCGCGTACGGAAATTGGTCGGCTTTTGCGCTTCAGATTTAGACCTTGTTGCTTCGGTGCGCTTTTCACTTTTTAAAACCAAGGAATGAATGTGTGTACATGGAACAACCCCCGAGATTCATTGATCCTCAATTTCCCAACCATGTATGCAAGTTAAATAAAGCCCTCTATGGGCTTAAATAAGCATCCCGGGCATGGTTTCATTGGCTTAGCACTTTTTTTTTACTAAAAATAGTTTCTCATGCAGCAGAGCAGATACTTCTCTATTTGTGTTCAAAAGAGACTCATGCATCATGTATCTTCTAATTTATGTTGATGATTTGATTTTGACAGGAAATCAAGAACACATCTAAAGGCCTTCATTGATCGTTTGAATACCGAATTTGCCATAAAAGACTTGGGGGAACTCAATTACTTCCACGGACTTGAAGTCACTTACACTCCTGACGGTCTCTTTTTGAATCAATCCAAATATGCTAAAGATATTCTTGACAGAACCAACATGTTGTATGCTAAACCGGCTCAAACTCCTTTAACAACCACAACATCGTTCTCCACCACTGGGGAACCCTTTTCAGATATCACGCATTATCGGTCAGTTGTACGAGCCATTCAATACTTAATAACTACAAGGCCCGACATATCCTATGTTGTAAATCAAGTTAGCCAATTCTTACACGCTCCTACCATCGCTCATTATCAAGAGGTTAAACGGATCCTACGTTACATCAAGGGCACCTTGACCTTTGGGCTTACATTTTGCAAACCCGAACACACAACACTTCTTGGTTACTCCGATGCTAACTGGGCCCGATGTATTGAAACTTGACGCTCAACATATGGTTACTCTATTTTTCTAGGTGGCAATATGGTATCGTGGAGTGCAAAGAAACAACCTACGGTCTCTCGTTCACATCCTGTTACAAGCACCATGAGTAGATCGTATCCAGTAACTCGACGATCGATGATTGTGAAATAAATCAACGATGCCATACACGATTGGTATCACGGTCGAACCATAGATCGTTCCTACTACACCTTTGAAGAATTTTTGAAGATCCAAGTAAACAAAAACGCAATCGCATCTCAACATTGTCTAAACTAAGAACATGTGATATGAACAAGCGAAAGAAAAGATGCGAAAAAATATAATCACTCTTAAACATGTTTTTTATAAAAACATACTAATCCGAGTGCTTTTAAATAAATTAAGATTATAAATAAACTTTTGAAGATCTAAGTTGAAGAAAAGATGAAAAAAAAAACCACTCTTGAGCTGAGCATACTTTTAAAAAAACATACTATTCTAAGTTTTCAAAAATAAATTAGGATTTTCTATAAAATTAAGTTTATAAAAATGATTTCAAAATATGTAAGGGATCTTTTCAAATTAATACTTGGTAAAAAATATGGTCTATCCAAGTGAGGAAGTGAACAAACTATTTGAAGAAAAAAAGAGTTTTTTTTTTTTGTTGCGGAAAGAAAGATGTTTATATTTTGAGCAAATGTTTTTCTTTCTATATTTTTGGTTAAAAGTCTACTATTTATAGTGAATCTTATCAACTATGGTCTAACGAAACGAGGAAGTGATCACACAGAGTTTTTTCCTTGTTGTAAGGAAACATGTCTTGCATTTTGAGCAAATGTTTCTCTTTTTTTATTTTTAGTTAAACTATCATTTCTACGAAATGTTATCAATATTTCATATACGAGAAGAGTGCATAAATCAACTTTTCACTTATTGTGATATATTATTTTGAGATTGAAAAGTGGATTAGAACATTCATAAAACCTAACCTTGGTACTGGTTTTCACTTTCTCTATTCTTTTCGCTGTTTAAAAAATCATCCTTTTAATATTTTCAATTACATTTCGCCAAACAAAAGTACATATACATCTCATCTACGCGTGGTATCTAAAGCTTATTTCATTCAAATTTAAGAGTATGCAAAAAAAGAAGTATTTTTATATGTTCATTATAAAGTTTGTAAACATCTATTAGTTTGTGTTGATTCATATTTATCGGAAAACTCACGAACCTCACAAATACCCTGATAACCAAAAAGACCAATAAATGACTAGGTTATGACATAAACTATTATTCCATCAATTTCATTTATTAATTTAAAGATAATTTTGTTCCAATTGCTTTAAATTCACTTCATTTTAACAAGTTCAACACATCAATTAGTTCTAATTAATCCAAAGTTACAAAGAAACCGCGAAACGACGACGTACGGCAGTTGATAGACGAGCAGTGAAATAGAAGTCTCCTTCAAGATCCAAAGTGCCATTCGTTTCATTTGAAACCCAACAAACACGCCATTCACCGTAACTGTTTCATCGATCTAAACCATTCCTTCTGCAGATTCCCAAACCACAAACCTTTTACAAATGGAACCAAATGCCACAATAAAATCATCATCAGACGACGAGATACAGCCGGTGGAAGAAAAACCAGCCGGTGGTGGATGGGGCTGGGGTTTCTCTCCGTTATCTGTTCTTTCAGATCTTCAGAAAGCCGCTGAGGAGATCTCTCGCAGTGTAATGCTATTTTATTTGCAAAATGCATTAGGTTTCACTTCGTTTTGTATTGCATTCACGAATAATTTGCTGCTTGCTTATCGAGATACCATGTCAATGAAATTAGGGTTTTACACTCGCTCAATCTTCTATTAACCGTTAAACGCTATTAAATGTTTAAACCTTTATGGAATGTTTATGATGAACTATGATATCTGACCTAGTAGCAGTTGATGAAGTTTTGATATGGATTTTGTTGCAAATTTACTTACGCTATGTAATGTGAGTGAAGATGCTAAAGCAAAGTTTTATAATCTAATATTACTCAATTTTACATTTGAAATGTTGAAGTTGAAGAATATACATGTTTGACATATAAACTGTAAGTAGGTGTTCTGTTCTATCCGTGGCAGAGATGCTGTTCATAAGAATTGCCCCGCCTCAAATACAACGCGTTTTGGGCACATTGGTGGTGGATGAGAGGAGAACTCCACAATTAAGCGTGCTCGGGTGGGAGGAATCCAGGGATGGGTGATCCCGTGGGAAGTTTTCACCCAGACAACCAAAAACAAATCCGTGAGCTTCTAGTGGGCAAAGTGGACAATATTGTTGGTATTCGGAACAAGGGGAAAATCCAACTAATTTGGGATCTTTTTGTTGCCAATGATTCACAACTCACAAGACTATCAATGATGGTTTTACTTAATGAAATCGTGCATTAGATGTCAACATAATAAGATCAAGTGAGTAAAAAGACTTGTTGGAAGAGTGGATTTAGTGTTTGATGATGATACCATAAGAGAGTCTCTAATCTCCTTTGATGTCCAAGTTATGAAGGAGATATTATGATTATGGTGTTCATCTTTACTTCTCTCCTACTTAGATGAGAGAAACAACATGTATGTGTGTTGTGTGATTGGACTTAAGAAGAATTAGTAAGGAATGCCTCCATATTTATAGATTCATTAAAGGGCAAGATTGGCCATCAAAATGTTGCCATGGAGGGACCATAATGCAATTATCAATAAATTGATAATTGCATCAACTTATTCATAATGGCTTATTGGTTAATTATCACAACTTATTAATTAAACTAACTTATCAAATAGTCACAAGGCTATATCATAAAATAAATTCCAACATGTGATTATATAAAAAATAGAAGAGACATGGCTCTTTTTCTTAAGCATGTTTTTCATCATTATTAATTTGTGTTTTGATTGGTTGCAAATTGATGTGCACACCCCTGTTTTTTTACATGATATGCTCATGACCAGTAGCTTTTTGTATTGCCATTGACTCTGCCATACATTTGGTTTCTATTAACAGGCTGCTGAGGTTGCTAAGACAGCAGCTAACAGTATCTCTGAGTTGCAAAACGAGTTTGAAGATTCAGAATCTTCTAAGGAGGATCTTCCAGAAGCTTCTGATAAAGATCAAAAAAGTGAAGATGAAGAGGATAATAAGCGGAAGGCTGCTCTGGAAAGACTCGAGAAAGCTAGCTACAACACGTTTCTTGGGCAGGCAAGTTCTAAATTGTGGTTTAGTAAAGAAAAACATGACTAAGTATGTTTTATTGTAAGCATTACACGTTGGTGATTTATTATTATTATTATTATAAGCATCAATTGTCTTTGGTTTGTAACAGGGTATAAAGGCTATTGACACTTCTGTAGAGAACTTTGCTTCGGGAGCATGGCAGGCTTTAGGTAATGCTTGGAAAGGGGGTTCCAGTTTTGTTCAGAAGTAAGTCAACATAGTAGCATCTATTTTTTTCTTTGCTCACATTGCGAAAAGGGTAAAGGGCTTTTACCTGTTTTAGAGGTGGCAATTTCGTCCAAATTACTCACAAATTAGTTGATTTAGGCTGTGTTTTATCTCAAACAGGTCAAATAAAAAAAAATTTAAGTAGAAGGGAACGTGTCAAATGGGCTAAAAGTCAGCTGAAGTTTAGCTTTTATGCATACAACCTCCTAAATCTTTTTTAGTCAAAGATTTAGATTACTAGTGTAATAATATTGTTTTTGTAATCATAGGTAAAGCATGAGTTATTTATTAAAAGTTCAATAAAATGGAGAGAAAAGTGTTTATGGGTCAACCCAACTTTAACCTGTTCTGATTTATATTAAAAAAATAACACATTTCAAACCAAACATTTTTTGTCCTGTTACTCACCCGCCTATATATTAATGTTCTTCAGGCTAGAGGACTCTATACAACAAGGTGGTTTTCCTGCAGCAGGTTCTGTTCTAGAGGTTAGCACAAACCCTTTCTTGTGGTTATCTCTAAAAAATTCTGTTTATTTTAATATTTTTTTATGTTATGGTTCGTTCAACAGACTGGAAGAGCTTTCACTGCTAAGGGCATCCAAGTTCTTGAGTATGTTGGAAAAGAAACCGTGGATCTTTTGATCACAGAATCAGGCATGGAAACTGAAAAAAATGCTGGAGAAAGTGGACATGAAACAGAAGAGGATCAGTTGTTGGAGGAGGTCACGTTTGACAGATGCTTTTACATCTATGGAGGACCAGAGCAGCTGGAGGTACATCCTCGTTCTCTTTTCTATCAAACTCATAATTTTAAAATTATTTTTGGCTACTTCAGACTGAAGCCCGAGTCATAATATTGACTTACAGGAACTTGAGGCATTGTCAAACCATTATGCCTTGTTCTTTAATCGAAGAAAAGCAAAGATGTCAACAGAAGAAAAGTCTGCATATGATGTAAAGCTTAAAGAGGTCCAGCAGATGTTGATATTAGACCATGTAAATGATGGAAACAAAGCCGAATCAGAAAGGGGAAAGAATGTAGAGAATGTAGCTGAAAGCACGGATGATGAGACCATAGTCACATGGTTCGCTACCTAACCCACGATCTACGAACCGGATCGATCGTACCCAATCGCGGTACGATCGCGATCCAGGTTCGCTCTGGTTCGCGAATTTGATCGAAAAATTAACGATCCGGAAATCCAATTCTACCGTACCTGGTCGCTCTCGGATCGCGAATTCTGTGATGCTGGAACACGAATTTCGTTTATAGGGAACATCGAACCGATGTTCTTTGGTTCGTGGAATACCTACAGACGCATTGAATATTGAACATCGAACCAGGTAACTTCCCTCCATCAAATTCCCTCCAAATTTCTGAGCATCCATCCTATATAAGGATTCCCTGAGTTTCTCAATTTCATCCATTCTCAGTTATCCCTTATAATTTCTGAGTCAATCGATCGATACTCAAGAATCATGGTATTTGGAAAGAAACGGAATGTTGCTTATGAGGAAGGTAATGGAGTTGACGATTTTGTTGATCTTCTTGAGAATGAGGAAGCTGGGCAGGAGCAGAAGGAGGGCCGGCAATCATCAGAAGGTTGGTGTGGTTTTTTAATTTTTGATGCATTTCTCAATTTAGATAGTTTTACTTCATTTCTGCCTTTTTCTTTTCCTTCTCACAATTAGGTACACAACGACAACCATATATCGTAGATGAAAAGCCATTATATGATGAAGTAAATTTGATCAGTGCCGGTAGTAGTAAAAACCCAGGAGGTGCGAAAGTGTGGGTTTGTAAACATAGTTATCGAATTCGCTCAGCCCCCCACGATCCCCGTATTGGATCGTGATGTACCAAAACGAAATTCGCAGCGTACCAAATCGCTATGGTACGGCGAATTCGAGTTACCTGGTTCGGCGATCTTCTAACCATGGTTCGGCGATCCAATAGCATGAAATCGTTGTACCATTGCTGCCCCAATTCGCGATTTTGGGATAGGAATTCGGTGGTTCGATTATTGCCTGGTTCACGATTTTGGATTCTTACCTTTCTCTCTCTCTAGGCCGACGGGATTAAGCAAGAGTATAGGGTTTTCTCTGGACCAGGTTAAATAAATTGTTTGTGGTGGTCCAGCCCACTCTAGTTTCACATTATTATTAAATTCTGTGGATCTAGTTCAATAAATTGGTTTTCTGGTGGCCCAGCCCACTCTCGTTTCAACTATTATCAAGTCCAATAAATTGTATTTTATGTTTTTGCCCACTCTCGTTTCAATTATTATTAAGTCCAATAAATTGTATTTGATGTTTTGATTTGGAATTTGACAATAAGTATTATATTGTATTTGAACTTATGTTCCATTCGGGTACATCGAACCGAACTACATGGTACACCGTACCGGTTCGTACCGAAATGAACCTACCCCTCTCCGTACCGAATACGTTAACTCTAGCGAATTGCGTACCCGAACCGCGTACCCGTACCGGAGCGAACCGCGTATTAGGTAACTATGTTTGTAAACACTGTAATGGGAAGTTTACAAGTTCCTACACTCGAATACACACACATTTTTTTGGAGCTCCAGTGGGTAAAAAAGCTGAAATTAAAAGATGACTTATGAACGGTTGCTAAAGAGGGTGAAAGAGGCTGAGAAACAAGGAGTTTCTAAATCGTTAAAAAACTCGGTAATGACAAAAAAACATAATTTAAGCTCTAAGAAACCGATAGACCAATGTTTTTCTATGATGGAGCGAAGTGCGGTTGATTTAAAAATCGTGAGGGCTTTATGTGCAAACGGGATTCCGTTTAACGTTTTGCGGAATCCACAATTTCAAGAAATGATAAGTGCAATAAAAAGGGCACCCGATAGTTATAAAGCGCCATCTAGTGAGAAAGCAAGAACTGTTCTACTAGATGAATGTGTTCGAGATGTGGAGAAGGATCTAACACCATTTAAAGATACATGGTACTCACAAGGTCTTTCTATTGTTTCTGATGGGTGGACAAACATCAAACATAAACCGTTGATCAATGTTCTTGCCGTAAACAGTCGCGGTTCTATGTTCATGTATGCCGAAGACTTTTCTAGGGTGGAGAAAATGGGAATAGCAATTGCAGAGTTTCTAACGCAAGCTATTGAATCTGTCGGCTCAAGCAATGTTCTAAGTGTCGTGACGGACAACGCAGCCAATTGTAAAGCCGCGGGAAAAGAAATAGAAAAGGTATACAAGCATATCTTTTGGTCTCCGTGTTGTGTTCATACTTTAAACCTTATTTTTAAAGACTTTGCAAATGAGTTTTCTTGGCTACAAGAAACGTATAAGAAAGGAAAATTGATTGTTAAGTATTTTTTAAACCATGCACAAGCTTTAGCAATTTTGAGAGAATTCAAGGTTGGAGCTTTTAAAGGTTGCAAAAACTCGATTTGCCTCTCACTACATTTTGTTGAAGAGGTTAATTATTTGTAGAGAGGCCCTTTCTACAACAATTGCTCTAAATTCATGGAGAGATTGGGCAAAACAAGGTGATGAACACACGAGACTTGTTGCATAAATTGTTGTTGATACTATAAGAGATGATGACTTTTGGAATGCGGTGGAAAACATTCTAAAAATCACAAAACCTATTTTCTTGTTGGTAAAATTTTGTGATGGTGAGGGATCAAAAATGGGTGAAATATATGAGAAAATGGATAATATGTTAGGAGAAATCAGTGATGTGATGAAAGGAAGTATATATTCATCTTCTTTCTCTCAAGTAGAGCAAATTATATTGAATAGGTGGGAAAAAATGACAATCCCTTTGCATTGTTTGGGATTTGCTTTAAATCCTAGATTTTACGACACCCGTTTTCTTGAAACGTTAGCACCGGGTGGCATGCAAAGAAAAGCACCAAACCAAGATAAAGAAGTTGTACATGGTGTAATGGAAGCTTTTAGTCGTATTGCTGAAAACAAAGACGAGGAGCAAATGTTAAGAGCACAATTCGCTACGTTTCACATGAAAAAAGGCCTTTATTCATTACCTGCGGCTCAATTAGATGCGGTTACAATGGAAGCAATTGACTGGTGGTCTACTTATGGTGCTGAAACACCGGAATTAGCTGAAGTGGCAAAGAAAATCTTGTCGCAACATATAAGTAGTTCTTCGGCAGAAAGGAATTGGAGCACATATTCCTACATTCATAGTGTGAAGAGGAATCGGCTTAACACTAAAAGGGCGGACAAACTCGTTTATGTTCATTCAAATATCCGTCTAAGTTCAAGGTTTTCTGAAGCATACAATGAAGGACCACACAAGAAGTGGGATATTGATCCGGAATCTACAAACTTGGAAAGCTCAAGGCTAGAAGACATTCTATGGGAAGATCTAGAAAAAGATGAAGATAACGATAATGACAAAAGAAAAAAACAAAGGGTGGAGGTGGACTAAGTTTAATGATGTATTTTTTAGTACTTTTAAGTTTAATGTTTATGTTTTATAACTTTTATCATTGAGTACTTATAAATTTAAGTGGTACAGCGTACCACGTTAGATGGTACATCGTACCGGACCGAACCGAAATGAACCTACCCCCAATCGTACCGAATTTTAGAGACCTAGCGTACCGCGTTCCCGTTCCACATTTTCGTACCGGAGCGTACCGCGATCTATGTGACTATGGATGAGACCACGAGTTTTCACAGATCAAGTGTGAGCAAGGCTGCAGAAATGGCTGCAGGGTAATATTGTCTTTTACTCTTACTCAAATCCATCTTTTATCATGTTTATGTAACCATTTATTAAAGGTTTAAATGAGTAAATGACATTTTGCAGCTTTGCAAATGCCATAGCAGGACTGTCCCCAGTTGATGTTGTTCAAAGAACTGGTGGCCGACTAGATTCTCTACACTCTGAGGGCATTCATGTACGAAAATAATCTTTTTTTTCTAAATATTTTACATCACAAAGCCATGAAAAGTAAATTAATTCCATAGTTGTTAAAAGCCCTTGCCTGGGGCGCCTAGGCGCAGTTTTGAGGCGAGGCGCAGTTGTTAAAAGCCCTCGCCTAAATATTTTACATCACAAAGCCATGAAAAGTAATTTAATTCCCATTATCTGTATGCAGAGACTTTCAGAAATGTGCTCCATTGCTGTATCTCAGCTTCTGATACTCGGGAAATCAGTTATACACAATACAAACAAAGCCCAAGACGCTGCTAATGATGATGACGATATTGTAAAAATTGAATGGCCCGAGGATTCTACTGAAAAAGCTAAAACAGTAATAATGAAAGCACAATCAATGACTGGATATCTGGAGTCAGTTGCTATCAGTTTTGTGACAGGTATGTGCAGTTTATCTTTTTAATTCATAACTCCTTTCTAATCTAACCATTTGATCATCTTTTTGCAACATATTAGTGTGAAATCTTCAATTAAGAATTAGAATATTATCTTGTCAACAATTAAAAAAAAATATTACTATTTCAAGATTTCCAGGTATTACAGTTTAATATTGCAAGATGTTGATTATTGTAATTTGAATCGACTGAACAGGCATATCAGATGTAGCAGAAGCTTATGCAGCAGCCATCAACTCTGCAACTCTTGATTCTCCTAAAGTTTCACCAGAGAAATCAGTTCAAGATAAAGTCAACTCGTTTTATGAGGATCTACGTGTTAACCAGACCACAGCCGTGGGTAAAATCCAGGACGGCTTACATTTCTTGGCATATGTCGTTCTTTCTACTTCAATGCCTGCTCTTTAGGTAAACCCGACTCTTAGATTTTTAAAATTCTTGTGTTGTATATAGTTCTTGCTTTTAGTTCAGGATTGCAAATCTACTTCTATGATCTATTCATCATACATGGATCTGTACTTCTGCTCGTAACCTTAGAAAGACATACCATTTAATTCGTACTTTTTATTCGACTTGTAAGTTGTATACAGTTTTTGTTTTTGTTTAAATGATTTGTCATTTGTGATAGTTGGGTAATAAGCATCCTTCATGTCATCTTTTTATGAATCTTTTGGTGTTTTTTAAACTAATCTCTAAATTTTGTTCATTTTTTAAAAACCTTCTACGTCAGATTCCCTATCTCTATCTCTATTCTTTTAGGTAATATGTCTCTATTCTTTTTTTTTCTTCTATTTTTTCATTTACACTCTTATCATATTATTATTTTCTTTTAAATATCAATTCATGATAAATTTTTCCGTCTCTGTCTCTGTTCTATTAGATAACGTCTTTTTTTTATTTTTTTTTATTTTTTTTCATTTAACTACTAACTCTTTTATCATATTATTATTATTACTTTTAAATATCAATTCATAATAAGTTTTTATACAAGTTTTTGAAAGATAGATAGGAATAGACCGATAGTAGATAAACTAAGTAAAAATTTATACAATTTTTATTCTAGTTTATCTACTATTAGTCTATTCAAAATGGTCTTCGGTTTTCATAGCCGACTATCTCGCGTCTCATCATGATTTCCCTTTAGAGTTCATGAAAATATAATCGTTGCATTTCTGGCATGACACTCGCCGACTCACATCCATCATCATAATTTGCTGGCATGATTCCTTCTTTGCAAGCTCCATTTTCAACCTCCAACCTTAGTGTTTCGTCCTACATATTTTATTTTGCTCTTTTTCAACTTCAATCCTCAACTTCTCTGCTTCCAACCTTAGCCTTTCATCTTCTAGACCTAATTTTTTCCCTCTTTCTCCTTGTCATACTCTAGCTTCATGGCCTTAAGGCGATAAAACTCTCTACTGAGCATGTGAATCCTCTAAAAGGGTGAGTTGAAAATTTTGCTCTACTTGCATACCTTGGGCCTTTTATTTTCTTTTTTCGCTTTCCTATCCATTGGTCGGTCCAATTCGATAATTTCATTCTTGATCACATTGCCCATCTCGAGATCAAAAATTGAATCATATCTAGGGGATTGGAACATCGTCTTCCTTTGCCTTGCATCATCCTTTGTAGCGCACGTAATCCATTTAGGTTGGTCCTTTAATAGGTGCCAACTGTTGGACTTATATGCCCAAGTAACAACATATTACAACACTGCTAATAAGTTATGATCCAGAAAGTTACACCATGCAACGATCACAGAATGTTTAATTGATTAGACATTCTTGACACGAAATGGCAATGAGGTCGGATTAGTTATGAAATAATTAAAACAAGTTATTATTGATTTATCTAGAATAAATTAATAATTAAAAATGGTTATTAATTAATTATTAATGTTGTTGATATTTAGAAATTAATTAATTAATTATTAAAGTTGTTGATAATTATGAGAATATTTAAATTATTAGATAATCATGAATTAAAGAATATATTTATTTAATTTTAAATTCAAATTGGATTTAAATTCAAAAACCCTAACTTATTCCCCAAATTTAGTAAACTGTGAATAGGGGTGTAGGGGATTAGAAAGTGATCCCAACTAATTGTAAAACTTGAGATTTTGCAAGCCCTAACCCTACAGTCCTACACCACTAAAACCGTTGCCGCTATCCCTCGTCAGATAACCATCGCCGCCGTCGGCCACCACCGCTATTCACCGCCAGTCGCAACCATCGTTGCCGTGCCGCCGCCTCCCGTGAGTATCCGGCCGAAGCCAGTTCAGTTATCGGGGTGAGCCGTGATCTAGAGAACCGAAGGGTTCGAGTTCTTAGGTTTTTCGTGTTATTGGATCTAGCGACCAGATCGTTGATCTTGTGGTGTTTCAACTTGGTTAGCTGTCTACTTGTGAAGGTACAGTTTCTAAACTTACCTATGGTTGTGTTTGTTTCTATATGGTTTGCATCTGGACTCCTGGTGAGCGATTCAAAGTTTTGGTCTCAGTCGGTTCGTATACGCGCTTCCGCTGTCTGTTTATTCTAAAATTTTAGTAAAGAAAGAAAACTAGTATACGAAACCTAACAGTGGTATCAAAACCACTTTTACAAATAAATAGAATAGTTTTTATTTGCAATCAAGTTTTATTTTGTTAAAACTTTTGATTGACAAAGGATTGCTTCCTTTTTGTTTATTGTATATTGTGTTATTGGTTGTGAATCAAGCTCTAAACCCGTGGTTGTGTTTACTTTGGTTGGTTTCTATTACCTTGTATTTTTTGCTGTTTTGGAAGCCCTGTTGTAATAGATTAGGTTTTCGATTTTGTATATTGTATTGTAATTCAACAGTACAAGAAAAGACAAATTGAAGGTCTGGAGACCATGACAACCGATGACTAAAAGATGGAGATGTTAAAGCAAGTGAGAGTATTCAATACCTAACTGTTGTGTTTTGGAATCCTGTTCCTTTTTGGCACGTTTGGTTTGTTTTGATTTTATACCTGGTTGAGACTATGGGAAATGTTTCAGTTTATGGTTTGGTAATCTTGTTATGATGGATTACAACTTATTTGTTGATTATTTTGAATCCAAATATCATATTACTATCACACCCACTACTAGGCTAGACGAACAGTTGGATTTACACAATACATAACCGTTTACATTACAACACAACGGAAGTCTTGAGGTCCACAATAACCAAAAGTACATTAAATTAGTCTACAACTAGAGTTTCATCATGCCAAATACTAGCCTTGTCAATTAGTCGTTCGATGCCTTCCGACCCTTAAGTTAGTGCCCTCGTATTGGGGTTCTAATCTCTCCTGAAATACACGCTAAAACAAGTCAGCATAAAGCTGGTGAGTTCTAAATTTAACACAATTCCCTGTTAATACCTGCTCCATAATAACATACATCAGCATAAATCTGGTGAGTCCACGACTGACCGACACTTAAATCAAGTTTAGTGTAATTTAAATACATAAATTGCCAGCGACTATCAACTTTTCATCCTAGTGCTCAACACCAAATGGATGTTCACTAATATACACACTCATAACATGATAACCATCGTAAGGGTCCCCTGAGTAGGAAGGCCATCTTATCCTATAGTACGATACCGACTATGTGTATATACATCTTGAGACCCCTGTCTTAATGATATCACCCGGTTACAATTTCAGTATTAAACACACTCTTAAAACTTGTATTAATCAAACTTAATTTGAATCTAATCAGGCTCAAAAAAATTAAAAAGGGAACCTTTATGAAAACGTTTACCTGCGTCTATTCCAGCCCAAAACAATTTAAAAAGGGATAGTAAAAGTCATAGTGACTCACCCCATACCGTAATCGAGTAGAATGCGAGGTATAAGACTTCAATTGCTTCTACAAACGTTATGAATCCCTAAATTCAAGATTAACACTTTCACCATAAGTTTAATCATTCTTGCCTAGGCGTTTAAGTTTAGATCCAAGTTAACTAACTCACCTAAACCCTTTTTAAATTACGCGAAACTTGAAATTAGGATTTCTGTCACATACACAATACGGCTGTATTCACGTGGCCTTTTGATCAATACGGTCATATTCGGTGACCAGCCAATACAATTGTATTGGTGGTCGCTCCTGATCAATATGGTCGTGTTGGTGGTCGCTCTCGACCAATATAGGGTGACTAGCCAGAACTGATCGATCTAAGTCTGAAACTTGGATCCTTAACTTTGAAAATCACATTTCTAAGTTAAAAAAACTTACCACAAGTGAGATGACGGTGTTGTAGCTCCGTTTCGCATGCCAAGTCTCTTATCTCCAAAACACTAAGATCTAGACTTGGATACGATGTTAGAGACCACACGAGTAACACTAGAGACTCCTAGCCTCGATCTCCTCCGATTGAAGCACAAATATGTGGATTATTAGAGTAAAAAGGGTGATTTCTCGACTTGGAGATCGTTTTTCTAGAGAGAGACAAGATTAAGGGTGAAATGGGGTCGAGAATTCTATAAACTTCCATTTATATTTTGGAGTAAAAAGGGTCCTTTAGTCCCTTAAAAACTCTTACATAAACTTCCATTGATATATTTTGGAATTATAAATAACTCCATACACTTTAATTTGATTACCGAAAAGCGGAGTGTTACAGTAACGAACCAATTTTGGGTTTATATTATAATATGTTTATTATATTATGGGGGTGTTTTAAATAAAATAAAAGTAGATGGGTTATTGGTTTCATTAAAAAGAACCTAAGTTTGAGAAGAAATGGTTAAATTGAATAAGGGAAGGACCAGAAGTGCAATTAACCAAATCTTAATTTGGGTTATATTGAAAATAGTGACACACATATCATGGATGTGTGTGTGTGTGTGTCATGGGTTTGAGAGAAGAAGGAAGAGGGAGCAGATTTTGATCAAGAACTTCATCTATTGAGATTGCATGCTTGATTAGGAGTTACACAATCCTTCCTAATTTTCAAGTAATTATCATCTTCTTTCTCTAATTCTCTAAAGATTGTTGTTCTTGTATAAGAGTTGCTACATGAACTTTAATGGACAAGAATTGGGGGTTTATTTGGGTATTTTGTTGTTAAGAATTGTTAATCTAGTGTTACTAAATCTAGATGAACAACAAATTCAAGTTAATTTCACCAATTTAAAGATTTGGAAATTAGGGTTCTTGAGACCCAATTTAGGGGTTTTTGAATCAAGAGTGTTTGATTGAGTAATTGGATATGTTTTAGTGTTTATGATGTTAGATGAACACTATTATAAGTAAAAAACCGAAAAGTATAATGAATCTTGAATTAAATGAAAATAGAAAATAGTGGGTGTAGACCTTAATGGGTCAAATGGGAAAATTGCAGTCTTATATGATTAAAAGCTTGTGTATGGCTTAGTTAATCAAGTCTTGTTGTAGAATAATGTGAATAAGGTCTTGTGAGGGTGTAAGTACCTAAATTGGTGATTAACAAGATCATAGATTACTAAACTAAGTGTGAATTGTTTAGGTAATCGATTGGTCTAAGCCGAGGAGCATCCGGGAGCTTCTAACGCCAAAGGTAAGTGCTTGGCACTTATTTAGTACTAGATATGTAAATTGTGTTAAGTATCTTTGTGTTACATTATTTACTTGTCAATGTTATAATTGAATTGTATGAAGTGGTTGAATATACGCTTAAACAATTGAGAAAGATGAGATTGGGAGTTTAATCCTAAATAAGTGGAAACGGGTCATTGCACTCGGGCTTGAGTAACCAAAATACTAAATCCTTACATGTTAGTATGTTGGGCAACCTAAATGGATGTTTAATATATAGATATGTACCATATTAGTTTGAGAATGCAAATGGGTCACTCGACGGAAAGTTGCAAAAGCTGAAAAACTGAAAATTGGCCATGTTGACCTGATGGTGGCGTCCCATACGCCCACTGGCGTGTGGTACGCCCAGATGGGTCTGATAAAAGCTGGGAAATGTGCGTTTTTGAGATTTTGGCTTGTTGTTCTTGTGGGGACTTGTTAGGAGTCTCAAGGACTTATTATCTTTACTAACCTTATTCATTTTGATGTTGTGAATGTAGGAAAAGCTCCGTCATGATCTTGGGTCTCGCCAAAGATGGACAATTGGATTCTCAACCCTTCTTTTGGAAGTTGTTTACTTCAAAACTAACTCTTAGAAAGGAATACTTTTGTGTAGGGTCTTTTGGTATATGTATTAGTCTTAAACCCGTTAAACACTTTCCTCTATGAAGCTTTTGTTGATCTTATGTTTATATAAATAGTGAAATTAAGTTATTGAACGTGAATGTTCATCTAGGACCTAAATTCCGCGTTATTTAAAAAGTTTTTAATGGTTTACAAATCCGGGTGTTACAACTTGGTATCAGAGCAATGGTTTGAGGGATTTAGTGTGCGTGAGACTAAAATCAAACCAATAATGCTCTTGATAAGGTCAGGTAAAGAGAATCCAATGGTGACGAGACCGAGACACGGAGCTTGAAAGACGAGGTTAGTATTGATTATTGTACTAAATATTAATTGGAGTCTTATGTGGTGTAATTGAGTTGAAAACTGTTAAAGAATTTATTATATGGGGATAATGAAAGTAATTGGGCATATTACATTATTAATCATGCATGGCCAGTATGATTCGTAATGCAACATGTGCAATTGCTTCATAATGAGCATATGATAATGAACATCGATGAACGATCAAATGAACGTGAATATATATGAAAGGATACATCAATGAATGTTAAATGTTAATGTGAATATGTATAAAAGGATACATGAATGAATGTTAAATGTTAAATGTGAATATGTATGAAAGGATACATGAATGAATGTTAAATGTTAAATGTGAATGTGAATATGTATGAAAGGATACATGAATGAATGTTAAATGTTAAGTGTGAATATGTATGAAAGGATACATGAATGAATGTTAAATGTGAATATGTATGAAAGGATACATGAATGAATGTTAAATGTTAAATGTGAATATTGGGAATAATGTTTTTAAGCATACGTATGAAAGTTATCTAAACCCTTCTGTTTTAAATCTCAGCGGAGGAATGGCTGACGAAGAAAATTCGAATAGAGATAGAAGGAATGATGATGGTGGAAATAATAGGCCAGAATCATATGAATCCGTGCACTCTCTCCATGGGAATGCTAATAACGAGGAAACTGGAAAACTAATATCTGAACAGGTGGCAAAGGCATTCGAACAAACAATGCCAATCTTTTTAGCCGAGATTGAAAGGGCGGTTAAGGCAGCATTTGCTGAAAGGGATGAAAAAACTAAGACTAATAAGGATGAAGGGAACGTGAATGAAGGTGGAAACGGTAAAGGAAAGGAAACTGAAAGGAAGCCATGTACTTTTAAAGACTTCATGGCTTGTCAGCCCAAGGAATACCATGGTGAAGTAAACCCTTTGCTCAGTCAGAGATGGATTTCAGACATGGAGTTGGCGTTTGAAACAAGCCATGTGTCAAAGGAGGATGAAGTGATGTTTGCTATAAACTTACTTCGGGGAAGAGCAAAGGATTGGGTAGAGGTTCTCCGAAAAGAGAGGAGGGGTGAACGTGGCATCAAAACGATGACTTGGTTGGATTTTAAGGAGGTTTTCCTTGATTACCACAGTCCACATGCTGAAGTGGATAAGATTACTGAGGAATTTCTCCATATGAGGTAGACACGAGAGTCTATCAATGAAATTGTGGGTGAGTTCTATGATAAGGCACAGTTTTGCCCGGATCTTGTTGCAACTGAAAAGATGAATATGGATCGATTCTTCTCGGTTCTATCTATTGACTATCGAGAGTTCATCTCGCCCTCTCAATGCACTACTTTAGTTCAACTCATTAACAAGTGTCGAGAAAGGGAATTGGAATTGAAAAGACAAGAAGAACGGGGTGAGAAAAGAAAGAGGTAAGAGGTAGATACAAGTCCCAAGAAAGCTAAATTTTCTAGCCCGTCAAAGAAAGCAGTTGGAAAGCCTAATCCGCGACAGTGCCAAACTTGTGGGAAGGAACACTTGGGGGAATGTCGGCTTAAAACCTCAGCATGTTTTAAATGTGGGAAGACGGGACATTTTGCACATCAATGCAGAAACCCCATTAACTTATGTTATCATTGTTATAAACCGGGCCACCATCGTGGTGATTTTCCCGATCTTAAACGTAGAGAAACTCGAGGAAGGAAGGTAGAGATCCCCAAGCCAAGGGGACGTGCCTTTCAAATCACGGCCGAGGAAGCAAAGAAAATCCCGGACGTCGTTGCAGGTATTTTTATGATTAAATCATTACCTGCACTTACCTTATTTGATTTGGGTTCTAGTAGATCGTTTGTATCCTTAAAATTTGCTAATCATACGTTATTCCCAAGTTCAAGGTTAGAGGAACCGTTAGAAATAGAGGTGGCTAATGATAGGAGTTTCCTAGTATTTGATACCTACCGTGGGTGTAGATTAGTGGTCGAAGGGGAAACTTTCCCTATTAATCTCATTCCTATAACAATGGGGGAGTTTGATGTAATTGTCGAGATGGACTGGCTTTCTAAATATAAGGCCAACATTTTGTGTGGACCTAAGGCGATTCAACTAGTTTCGCCGTCAGGAAAGACCTTATATATTCGGGGTGAGAGAACTAGTTGTCTTTTGATATGTTCCTATCTTCAAGCAATGAGGTATATTGCTCATGGGTGTAAAGCGTTTCTAGCTTGTGTCACGGACTCAAGTCGAGATGTAGTAAAATTGCACGATGTTCCGATTGTGAATCAATTTGGGGATGTTTTCCCGGAAGAATTACCGGGGATTCCACCCGAAAGGGAAGTATAATTTGGGATAGAACTTACTCCGGGAGCAAAACCGATTGCCAAGGCACCCTATCGGTTAGCCCCACCGAAAATGAAAGAGTTGATGACTCAAATCCAAGAGTTGTTGGATAAGGGCTTCATTCGTCCGAGTGTCTCTCCTTGGGGTGCTCCCAATCTATTTGTCAAAAATAAAGATGGAAGTATGCGTATGTGCATAGATTTACAAGGAGCTTCATGGTTTTCCAAGATTGATTTGAGATCCGGGTACCATCAATTGAAAGTGAAGGAGGAGGATGTTCCTAAAACGGCTTTCCGTACTCGCTATGGTCATTACGAGTTCACGGTAATGCCTTTCGGCTTAACCAACACGCCCGCGGCTTTCATGGACCTTATGAACCGGGTGTGTAGACTATTCCTTGACTGTTCTGTCATTGTCTTCATCGAGATATCCTTATCTACTCGCGTAGCGAGGGTGACAATGCTTGTCATCTTCGTGAAATCCTTGAGGTTCTTCAAAAAGAGAAAATTTTTGCTAAATTCTCCAAGTGTGCCTTTTCGCTCCGGGAGATTCAATTCTTGGGTCATGTGGTAAACGCGGAAGGAATTTCCGTTGACCCTTTCAAAATCGAAGCGGTGAAAGGTTGGTTATCGTCGAAAACACCTACAAAAATTAAAAGCTTTTTGGGCTTAGCGGGTTATTATAGTCGATTCATCGAAAACTTTTCTCGTATCTCCTTGTCTATGACTAAGTTGACTCGCAAGGATACGAAATTCGTGTGGGGTCCCGATCAGGAGTCAACCTTTCAACTTTTGAAAGAAAAGTTGACCAAGGCACCTATTCTCTCTTTGCCTGAAGGGACCGAGGACTTTTTTGTGTATTCGGATGCCTCGCATTTTAGACTTGGATGTGTCCTTATGCAAAGGGGTAAGGTAATTACCTACGCTTCTAGGCAATTAAAAGTTCATGAGGCGAATTATCCTACCCACGACTTGGAGTTGGCAGCTGTGGTTTTTGCACTCAAGATCTGGAGACATTATCTTTATGGAGTGCATTGTACAATTTACACGGACCACAAGAGTCTCAAGTACTTCCTCAACCAAAAAGATCTCAATATGAGACAAAGGAGGTGGCTTGAATTGGTCAAGGATTATGATTGTGAGATACTCTATCATCCGGGTAAGGCCAATGTGGTGGCAGATGCTCTCAGTCGGAAGGTTAGTCATACACCTATTAAGGTGGAGTCATTTAAAATGACTATTTCTTCATCTCTTGTTGATCAAATTCGGGAAGCTCAAATTATAGCACTTGGAGGAGATTTGAAAAGGAAAGGATGGTTCCATATGTGGCAAAGCTTGAAGAGAATGGCATGGGGTTGAAGTCATGTTTTGGTAGAATATGGATTTGTAGGTTGTCAAACGTTTTGACTACCATACTTGATGAAGCGCATAAATCCAAATATTCTATCCACCCGGGAGCTACTAAAATGTTTTATGACTTAAAGTTTAACTTTTGGTGGCCGGGTATGAGGAAAGATATTGTGAAGTATGTCGAAAAGTGTCTTACGTGCCTAAGGGTGAAGTCCGAACACCAAAAGCCTTACGGGAAACTTCAATCTCTCGAAATACCTCAATGGAAGAGGGAAAATCTTGCTATGGATTTGATCACTAAACTTCCTAAGACTCAGAAAGGCTATGATGCAATTTGGGTGGTGGTTGATCGATTGACTAAAGGTGCACACTTCCTTCCGATTAATGAAACTTACTCCTCGGAAAGATTGGCGGATGTCTACATAAAGGAAGTTGTGTCACGTCATGGCGTGCCCGTTTCAATTGTGTCGAATATAGACACACGGTTTATTTCCAGATTCTGGAAGAAATTTCACGAGGAATTGGGAACAAGGCTAAATCTTAGCACCGCTTATCATCCGTAAACGAATACACAAAGCGAGAGGACGATTCAAACGCTTGAGGATATGCTTCGAGCGTGTGTGCTTGATTTTGGTGGTAGTTGGGACGACCATTTACCATTAGCGGAATTTTCGTACAACAATAGCTACCATTCAAGTATTAGTATGCCTCCGTTTGAAATGTTGTACGGAAGGCGGTGTCAAAACTCGCTTTGTTGGGGTGAAATTGGTCAGCGAGAACCGGGTAGCAAGGAGGTTGTGGCAGGTATGGCGGAAAGGATTGACCAAATTAAAGCGCGCTTGAAACCGCTCAAGACCGCCAAAAATCCTATGCGGACAAAAGGAGAAGACCGATGGAATTCCAAATGGGGGATTTTGTATTGTTAAAAGTTTCTCCATAGAAAGGGGTGATTCGTTTCCGAAAACATGGGAAGCTAAGTCCCCGTTTTATCGGGCCATTCAAAGTTATTGCTCGAATTGGCAAGGTGGCGTATCGTTTGGAATTACCGGTGGAATTAGGTAAACTTCATAACACATTTCATGTGTCTCATCTGAGAAAGTGTTTGGCGGATGAATCCACTTTTGTACCAATTGATGATATTGAAATAGATGAGAAATTGAATTATGTAGAAGAACCGATGGCTATTTTAGACAGAAAGACGAAAAGCTTGCGGAATAAACAAATAAACCAAGTGTTGGTTCAATGGAAACATAGAAAAGGAGCGGAAACTACTTGGGAATCAGAAGAAGAGATGCTCAAGTATTATCCTAATCTATCGAAACCCAAAATTAGGGGGTGATTTGTAACGAACCAATTTTGGGTTTATATTATAATATGTTTATTATATTATGGGGGTGTTTTAAATAAAACAAAATTAGATGGGTTATTGGTTTCATTAAAAAGAACCTAAGTTTGAGAAGAAATGGTTAAATTGAATAAGGGAAGGACCAGAAGTGTAATTAACCAAATCTTAATTTGGGTTATATTGAAAATGGTGACACACACATCAGGGATGTGTGTGTGTGTGTCGTGGGTTTGAGAGAAGAAGAAAGAGGGATCAGATTTTGATCAAGAACTTCATCTATTGAGATTGCAGGCTTGATTAGGAGCTTTGGTTTACACAATCCTTTCTAATTTTCAAGTAATTATCATCTTCTTTCTCTAATTCTCTAAAGATTGTTGTTCTTGTAAAAGAGTTGCTACATGAACTTTAATGAACAAGAATTGGGGGTTTATTTGGGTATTTTGTTGTTAAGAATTGTTAATCTAGTGTTACTAAACCTAGATGAACAACAAATTCAAGTTAATTTCACCAATTTAAAGATTTGGAAATTAGGGTTTTTGAGACCCAATTTGGGGGTTTTTGAATCAGGAGTGTTTGATTGAGTAATTGGATATGTTTTAGTGTTTATGATGTTAGATGAACACTATTATAAGTAGAAAACCGAAAAGTATAATGAATCTTGAATTAAATGAAAATAGAAAATAGTGGGTGTAGACCTTAATGGGTCAAATGGGAAAATTGCAGTCTTATATGATTAAAAGCTTGTGTATGGCTTAGTTAATCAAGTCTTGTTGTAGAATAATGTGAATAAGGTCTTGGGAGGGTGTAAGTACATAAATTGGTGATTAACAAGATCATAGATTACTAAACTAAGTGTGAATTGTTTAGGTAATCGATTGGTCAAAGCAGAGGAGCATCCGGGAGCTTCTAACGCTAAAGGTAAGTGCTTGGCACTTATTTAGTACTAGATATGTAAATTGTGTTAAGTATCTGTGTGTTACATTATTTCCTTGTCAATGTTATAATTGAATTATATGAAGTGGTTGAATATACGCTTAAACAATTTAGAAAGATGAGATTGGGAGTTTAATCCTAAATAAGTGGAAACGGGTCATTGCACTCGGGCTTGAGTAACCAAAATACTAAATCCTTACATGTTAGTATGTTAGGCAACCTAAATGGGTGTTTAATATATAGATATGTACCATATTAGTTTGAGAATGCAAACAGGTCACTAGACGGAAAGTTGCAAAAGCTGAAAAACTGAAAATTGGCCATGTTGACCTGATGTTGGCGTACCATACGCCCAGATGGGTCTGATGGACGCTGGAAAATGTGTGTTTTTGAGATTTTGGCTTGTTGTTCTTGTGGGGACTTGTTAGGAGTCTCAAGGACTTATTATATTTACTAACCTTGTTCATTTTGATGTTGTGAATGTAGGAAAAACTCCGTCATGATCTCGGGTCTCACCAAATATGGACAATTGGATTCTCAACCCTTCTTTTGGAAGTTGTTTACTTCAAAACTAACTCTTAGAAAGGAATTCTTTTGTGTAGGGTCTTTTGGTATATGTGTTAGTCTTAAACCCGTTAAACACTTTCCTCTATGAAGCTTTTGTTGATGTTATGTTTATATAAATAGTGAAATTAAGTTTTTGAACGTGAATGTTCATCTGGGACCTAAATTCCGCGTTATTTAAAAAGTTTTAATTGGTTTACAAATCTGGGTATTACAGTTACATCCTCCTCGCCTTATAAAAGTTTCGTCCTCAAAATTTCCTTTACGCTCAGACAAAGGTGGATATTTATACAGCATTCCTTTGCAACGTTCAATCACAGTTTGACTTCTCTCCGAAACAAGATTGTATCTTATCCTTTCTAATTTCTTTTGACAATGCCAGTTGCAGACTGGCTGAGTTTTTATCGTCTTCAACAACTATATAGTTTCAATTTCTTCCATAGAAACACATCATATTGTTATTGTCCATAACATGTTCTTCCTCTTCCTTGAAGTTTGTCTTCAAACGTAACATGTTTGGAATTTTTAGCGCATTTTCCACTTCATTGGAGTTGTGTTAGGACTGTCATCGGGTCATTGTTTCCTCGCAACTGTTTATGACAGATAACAACTTCTCACGAAAGACTCGTGCAATAGTTAAATCATTTGCAAATTAACTCATGCTAAGTTAAATTTTTCTCATTATCATTTTCAACAGGTATCCAGCTTTCGTGGGATTCGATTAGTCTTTATGCTCCTAACTTGTACAACATTGTTAGTCATCTCCTAAAACTTCTTAATTTCTGCGACTGACTTTACTTCATTAGTTCATCATAAAGATGTCCCACCCTTTTTGTCGTGTAAGGTCTCTATAAGTAGTAGATATTCTATTTGTGTCATTGGAAATTTTCGTATGGAAACTCCATTAAACGTAGGTGACCTTCTCTATGTGTGTCGAAAGTTGTCATGGAATTCGTTATTTGGAGATGATGAATGCAATTGGGCATATTACATTACCAATCATGCCTGGCCAGCATGATTAGTAATGTAACATGTGTGAGTGCCTTCATGATGACCATAAGATGATGAACACCGACAATGAGTAAGTGAAGGTGGCTATACGTCTATGTATGTATGAAAGTATGCATGATTGTGTGTTATGTGTGGAAATGAGGGATAACATGAGGTAGATGCCTTTAGTTATATGTACGTAATTATGTTAAACCCCTTTTATTTTATTCTCAGCTGAATAATGGCTGAAGAAGAAAATTCTAATAGAATTAAGCTAGTGGATGATGGTTACGACAGTGGTGCTGGGTCGATTAGATCTATGCATACCCCACCTGGTGATAACGGGGAAGGTGATTGGACGAAAAGATCAAGAATCATATATTTCTGAGCAAGTGGCTAAGGCTTTTGAAAGAACAATGCCAATCTTCCTAGCTAAGATACAAAACGTTGTTAAGTCACCGTTTGCCGAAAAGGAAGATAAGACGAAGAATGTGGAAAATACAAATGTGGGTTGTGGTAATAAAGGCAAAGGGAAGGAGATTAAAAGAAAGTCTTGTACCTACAAGGACATCGTGGCGTGTAAGCCAAAGGAGTATAATGGGGAGATCAATTCATTGCTTAGTCAGACGTGGATTTCTGACATTGAAACAACTTTTTAAACAAGCCATGTTGCGCTGGAGGATGAGGTGACCTATGCTGTAAATTTGCTCTGAGGAAGAGCTAAGGATTAAGTGGAAGTCCTCCGAAAGGAGAAGAGGAATGAAGGCGGTATAAAGGTAATGCAATGGGGAGAATTTAAGGAAGTCTTCCTTAAGTACCACAGTCCACAAGCGGAAGTGGACCGCATTACTAAGGAGTTTCTCCATATGAGGTAAACTCATGAATCCATAAACGAGATCGCGGGCAAGTTCTACGATAAAGCTCAGTTTTTCCCGGATCTTGTAGTGACAGAAAAGATGAAGATGGACCGATTCTTCTCGATCTTATCCATTGATTACCTTGAGTTCGTCTCACCCTCTCAATGTACTACATTGGTGGAGCTGATTAACGGATGTCGAGAGAGGAAAGTGGAGCTTAAAGACAAGAGGAACGGGGAGAGAAGCGGAAAAGGGAAGAAGTGGAGGTGGCTTCTAAGAAGGCGAAACACTCCAGCCCTAGTAAGAAAGATTTTGGAAAAGAACACTTGGGGGAATGTAGACTTAAACCCCCCAACGTGTTATATATGCAGGATGGTGGGGCATGTTGCTAACCAATGCTCAAGCCCCCATCAACTTGTGTTATCACTGTTACAAACCGAGGCACAATCGTAGTGATTTCCCAGAGTTAAAGCACAAGTAAGGGGGATGGAAGAAGGTTGGGGTCCCTAGGCTGAAGGGTCAGGCTTTCCAAATTACTGTTGAGGAAGCTAAGAAGATTCCTGATGTCGTTGCAGGTATCTTTATGGTTAATTCCTTACCTACGCTTACATTGTTTGATTCTGGTGATAGTCGGTCATTTATATCCTGGAAATTTGCCAATCATACTTCATTTCTAAGTAAAAGGTTAGAGGAATCATTAGCAATTGAGGTGGCTAATGATAGGGGCTTCTTGGTGTTTGACGTGTATCAAGGTTGTAAGTTGGAGGTTGAGGGAGAGACATTCCATATAGATCTCATTCCTATGACTTTTGGAGAGTTCTATGTTATTGTGGGGATGGATTGGCTTTCTAGATTTAGAACCAACCTTTTATGTGGACCTAAGGCGATACAACTTACATCTCCTTCGGGGAAGACTCTTTTTATTTTAGGCGAAAGAACTAGTGGTGTATTGTTATGTTCTTACCTTAAAGCATTGAAGTATATGGTGCAGGGTGTAAGGCATTTATGGCCTGTGTCACCGATACTAAGCGGGGTGTGGTGGAGATTTGTGATGTTCCTGTTGTGAATAATTTTGTTGATGTCTTCCCTGAAAAATTGTTGGGAGTCCCGCCGGAGAAAGAGGTGGAATTTGGGATTGATCTAATCCCGGGAGCAAAGTCGATTGCTAAAACACCCTATCGGTTCACTCCACGTGAGATGAAAGAGTTGCTGAATCGACTCCAAGAGTTACTTGATAAGGGCTTTATATGCCCGAGTGTATCTCGTTGGGGTGTACCCGTACTATTTGTGAAAAATAAGGATGAGAGTTTGCGGATGTGCATAGATTACCGGGAATTAAATAAGTTGACAATCAACAACTAGTATCCTTTACCTCAGACTGGCGATCTATTTGATCAACTACACGGGGCATCGTGGTTTTCAAAGATAGGTTTGAGATCCGGGTATCATCAGTTGAAGGTGAAGGAGGATGATATTCCTAAAACGGCTTTCCGTACTCGTTATGGTCATTACGAGTTTACAGTAATGCCATTCGGGCTAACATACGCACCCGCGACTTTCATGGATCTTATGAACCAGGTGTGTAGACCATTCCTTGATCGTTCGGTCATTGTTTTCATTGATGACATCCTTATCTACTCGTGTAGCGAGGGTGACCATCCTTGTCATCTTCGTGAAATCACTGAGGTTCTCCGAAAGGAGAAGTTATTCACTAAATTCTCCAAGTGTGCTTTTTGGCTCCGGGGGATTCAATTCTTGGGTCACCTGGTAAATGCGGAAGGAATTTCCGTTGACCCTTCTAAAATCGAAGCGGTGAAAGGTTGGATATCGTATAAAATGCCTATGGAGATTAAAAGCTTCTTGGGGGCTAGCGGGCTATTGTCGGTGATTTATCGATAATTTCTCTCGTATTGTCTTGCAGAATAACGAAGATAACTCACAAGGATACGAAGTTTGTGTGGGGTCCTGATCAAGAGTCAGCCTTTCAACTTCTGAAAGAGAAGTTAATAAAGGCACTTGTTCTTTCCTTGCCTAAAGGGACCGAGGATTTTGTAGTATATTCGGATGCCTTGCATTTTGGACTCGGTTGTGTCCTTATGCAAAAAAGGTAAGGTGATTGCCTATGCCTCTAGGCAATTAAAGGTGCATGAGGCGAATTATCCGACCCATCACTTGGAGTTAGCAACCGTGGTATTCGTGCTCAAAATCTGGATACATTATCTATATGAGGTGCGTTGTACAATTTACACGGATCCCAAAAGTCTCAAGTATTTCCTTGACCAAAAAGATCTCAACATGAGACAGAGGAAGTGGCTTGAATTGGTCAAAGACTAGGACAGTGAGATACTTTATCATCTGGTTAAGGCGAATGTAGTGGCAGATGCACTAAGTCGGAAGACTAGTCATGCACCTATTAAGGTGAAGTCGTTTAAAATGACTATCTCTTCATCCATTGTAGATCAAATCTGAGAGGCACACGTTTTAGAACTCGAAGGAGATTTGAAGAAGGAACAAATGGTTCCATACGAGGACAAGCTTAGGGTTAAAAACTTGTTTTGATAGAATATGGATTCCTAGGTCGTCAAGTGTTCTGACTACCGATCTCGAGGAGGTGCATAAATCCAAGTATTCTATCCATCCGGGGGCGAATAAAATGTTCTATGATTTGAGGTTCAGTTTTTTGTGGCCAGTGATGAGGAGGGATATTGTAAAGGATGTTGAAAGGTGTCTCGCGTACCTTAGGGTGAAGGTCGAGCACCAAAATCCGTACGGGAAATTCAACCTCTCGAAGTACCTCTTTGGAAGTGAGAAAATCTTGCTATGGATTTGATCACTAAACTTCCTAAGACCCAGGAAGGCTATGATGCGATTTGGGTGGTGGTAGATCGGTTGACTAGATGTGCACACTTCCTTCTGATTAAGGAAATTTTTTCCTCGGAGAAATTGGCGGACACATATATTAAGGAAGCTGTGTCACGGCATGTTGTGCCTGTTTCTATTGTGTCGGATCAGGACACTCATTTTACTTCCGTTTTTTAGAAGAAATTTCATGAGGAATTGGGGACAAAACTAAATCTTAGTACTGCTTATCATCCACAAACGGATGGACAAAGCGAAAGGATGATTCAAACACTTGAGGATATGCTCATGGCGTGTGTACTAGATTTTAGGGGTAGTTGGGATGACCATTTGCCTTTGGCGGAGTTCTCATATAACAATAGCTACCATTCGAGTATTGGTATGCCTCTATTTGAAATGTTATATGGGAGATGGTGTCGAACCACGGTTTGTTGGGGTGAAATTGGTCAACGTGAACTAGGTAGTAAGGATGTGGTGGCGGAAAGGATTGACCAAATTAGAGCGCACTTGAAAGCCGTTCAAGACCGCCAAAAGTCCTACACGTACAAGAGGAGGAGGCCGATAGAATTCCAAGTGGGGGACTTCGTGCTTTTTAAGGTCTCCTCGTGGAAATGAGTGATCTGATTCCGGAAACGTGGGAAGTTAAATCCCCATTTTATAGGGCCATTCAAAATCATTGTACGAATCGGGAAGGTGGCGTATTGTTTGGGGTTACCGGGGGAATTGGGTAAACTCCATAACACATTTCCTGTATCTCATCTACGAAAGTGTTTGGCGGATGAATCCATTTTCATGCATATTGATGATATTAAGATAGACAAAATGTTGAATTATGTGGAGGAACCGGTGGCTATCTTAGATAGAAAGGTGAAACGCTTACGGAATAAGCAGATTAGCCAAGTGTTGGTGTGGTGGAAGCATAGAAGGGGGCAGCAACTACTTAGGAATCTGAGGAAGAAAAATGCTTGAGTATTACCCTAATCTATTTGGTGAAGCGGGTTTTAGGGACGAAACCCAAAATTACGGGGAGTGATTTGTAACGAACCAACTTTTGAGTTTATAATATAATATGGCAATCATATTATAGCGGTGTAAATATATAATATTGAAAATTGGAGGGTGTTACTTATAATGGGAAATATCTAATTTTTGTAACGGAGTCATTTATGAAAGTTGAAGGGGTTGTTGTGTAATTAACAAAATCTTAATTGTGTTAATTAAGAGAAGCCAAGCAAAACATACACTTATGTGTGTGTGTGTGTTTGCTATTTCTTCAGAGAAAAAGGGGGGGGGGGGGATAAGAAGACTTGATAAAAAACTAGAAATCTGAAGTTGCATGCTTGGATTGAAGGTATTGACATGTACATTTCCTTCAAAATATCAAGTAAGTGTCTTCTTCATCTCTTGAATCCTCCGCGATTCATGTTCTTGGTGGGTATGGTTTGGTGAACCCTAATTGACAGAAACTACGAGTGGTGGTGTATCAAATGTTGGTTAGGATTGATTATCTAACTTATCTAAAGCTAGAGGTTTAATCAATTCTTGATAATTTCACCTAATTGGAGATTTTGAAAATTAGGGTTCTTGAAAACCTAAATTGGGGATTTTCAAATTGGGGGATTTTTTATATTGTTTGAAAGGTGTATGAGTGTTGTGGTATATCCATAAACACTAAACCTAGTAGAAACCACAATCAAAGTGGGTGATTTATGAAATTAAGGTTTTGGGTGAACTTGGGTAAATATTAACGGGTCAAATGGGTTGATTGTTGGTTATGGGGTGTTGGAGGATTGGTTATGGGTGAATTAACCAAGTTTAGATGATTATAGAATATAAGGTCATTGGGTGGTTTTTGAAACCTTAATTGGTGATTGTATTAGACCTTTAGATTACTAAACAAAGTGTGGAATTGTTTAGGTAATCAAGTTGCTATAATCAAGGATCAGCCGGAGGCATCCAACCAAAAGGTAAGTGTTTTGCACTTACTTAGTGATAGATATGACGTAAATAGACTTGTGTAGTTAAATTCTTTTTACGTGTGGTGAATTTGGTGTAATTTGATTTAATGTGGTAAAGAGTCAAACCAAAATGTAAATGTAGTGAATTTGATGTAAGAGTCAAACCAATATGTAAATGTGGTGAATTTGTTGTAATTTGACTTAATGTGGTAAAGAGTCAAACCAAATATGTAAATATGGCAAAATTGTTGTAAAATGGTGGAATGTGTGGATTCTTAAAGTTAAACACTTCATGGGCGACTTGGAATTTAACATTCCATAGGTGGTTATGAAGTCAAACACTTCAAGGATGAATGAGAAGCCAAACACTTCACGGGTGGTTGTGAAGTCAAAATACTTCACGGGTGACGTAAAGTCAAATACTTCATGGTGAACATGGAGTAAAATACTCCATGTGAGAAAACGAGTTGTGGTTCTCGTAATGGGTGTGAGTAAACTATTAAATTGAAGTTGGTAGAAGTGGTAGGACTTGTATGGTGTCTTATTACATGCCTATAGTCGTTTACTGCTAAAAAATGCAAACGGGTCGGACATTGGGGTCTGGAAATGCTGGAAATCAACACAAGGGGGGGGGGGGGGGGGCTGACAGGTGGCCAGCGTATGGTATGCCCAAATCTTTCTGCCTACGCTGCCCCATACGTCCATCAGTGCTGAAATGTCGTTTTGGGCTGATTGTTGTTGTAGGGACTTGGGGATTCAATAGAGAGTTGTATATCATTACTAATGACATGTTTTGGGGTGTTTTTGGTTGTAGGTAAAGCTTTGGTGTAGATTCGGGTCTCGCTTCACGTGGATTTGGGTTCTCAAGGTTGAAGTCGGGTGTTTGTTTTGTTAAAAACTAATCTCCTTGTGGGATTTATAAACAATGTTGGTTGTTAATTAATTCGTGGGTCGTTTAAATATGTTTTGACTCCGTTTCTTTTGAAATTGCTAAGTCTAAACTTTGTCGTTTGTAAATATGAATGATGTCGTCTATGGTGGTTGTTTTTGGGGCCTAAATTATGCTTGGATTTAAAAGTTTAAATTGGGTTGAAAATCCTAGTGTTACATCAGCAACCCACGCACACACCAGCAAGACGCGGGTTCGATCCGAGGCACCCCCTCCCTTTTCCGATCTAACTAATGACGTCAACCCTGCTCTACTAACGTCAGCCTTAGCAATTTTTTTTTTCAATTTTTTTTTTACTTTTTCTAAATAATATTTTTTTAAACTACTTAATAATTTTATTCTTTATATTTAATTTTGGGTTTTAAACTTTTAAATACGGATTATCGAGACCGAACCGCGACAACGTGTTAGTCATTTCAACCGGCAATCTCCGCAAGTCGCGGGTTTAAAACTCCCTAGTTACATCATACTAATGATCAAAGTTGGTGCTTTATGTACATATCCATATACCACGGATCAATAATTTTCAGAAAAATAAACAAAACTCATAAGTCAAATATGCATTCACATGTTCACAAACATGCAACAGTTTCACCAATTAAAACTCTGAAACTGGAACTTAAAAGATGCGTTCGGCTATAAATTTCTCATAAATCAAACACTAAATACAGATAACAAGATGTTGTTGAGAAATTTTCAGCTGTAAATTCACCTTTTAGAAGCCAAAATTTTGATTGAAATGGAGAGAGGGGAGCGCCAAGAAGACGCGGGGGATAGTTATAGAGAATGCGGGTTGTATAGTGAATCCCTGTATATATGATGAATTATCGTAGGTCCTATAAAATTGATCTATATTTTAGAGATGCTGATATGGGTTTAAAATAGAAGAAAACGCTATTTATTTTTTCAAAATATAAGATTAATTTACGAGTACAAAATGGGATGAGAATGCTTAGAAGTTTGATTTTAACTTTGTTTATTTGTAGTTACACGTTTCTATAAGTGTTTAAAAAAATAAGATAACTTCCATACAAAGTCTTCAAACCATCTTTACTCGAAGACGTTTGCATATTTTATTGGTTTGCATTTTACCGATGTGTACGTAAGTATATATAATAAAACTGAAATTGAAAAAAAAAAATTACCTCGCGTATCGCGGGGGAGCGCGGACGTTTTTTCTCCGCATTACATGACAAGAGTTTGGTTGCTATCGCTTCGACTCGTCGTAAACAATAAAATTTAACACCAAAATCGGATAGATTAAAAAAGTTTATACCGAAACGTTAAAAAAAAACCTAAAATCAGCCTTGCATTCCATTTTTTTTTAAACTAACGAATGAAATCTATTATAGAAAAACGATATTAATAGAAAATTAAACTGCTTAAAAGCGTATGTTATATGTAGTAGAAGGGGTAAAAATGTAAATTAAAAATAAAACTGAGAAAAATAAATACACGTCAACCAATAAAGCGTAATGATTACGTAATGATTACATTATTATATTTAATTATTTATTATCATCAAAGTAAAAAAATACAATGTGTCCTTCAAATAACAAATATGGGTTGTGTTATACATATCCTTTTACCTAAATGTTATTTGTTATATCTGTCATTATGGTTAGTGGCTTAGTGATAGAGAAAAATCCTCTAAAAACACTAAGTTTTGAAAATGTCATGGGTTCAACTCTCACCCACACAGTAATAAAGAAATTTGTTTTTCAAAAAAAAAATTGTTATACATGTCTTCCTTAAGTTCTCAATAAATACAATTTTAATCTTTTTGTTTTTTGTTCTTGTTTTTTAAACATTTGAGAGAGCTTTAATTAATTAATTAATTAATTTTACTATAAGTATTAATTATGGGTTGAATATATATAAAAAAAAATTAAAAAAATAAAAAAACATATTTTTTAGTTTTTTATAAAAACGTTATATGATTATTTTTTAAAGATGTTTTGTAAAAAAATATATACTAATTAGAAAAAGTGTTTTTAAATACGTTTTAATTTATTTTATCGATTGTGGCGGATGGTGGTGGCGGGTCGGGGTTTGTAGTAGTGGAGGTTAGCGGTGATAAGGGTGTTCAACGGTTCGGTTTTTGGTTTATTCGGTTTTTATTTTTTTTAGGCCTATCCGTTAATCGAACAGAACCGTAATGGGAGTTTGTCTAATCGAACCGAATTCAGCCGAATAAACCGAATTCAACATATATAGTTGTCACTTATTCGGTTAAACGAATAAACCGAATTAAAAAAAATGTATATCCATTAACCGAACCGATAACTGAATTCACAATTCGGTTCACTCGGTTTTCGGTTTTTCTGCACACCCTTAAACGGCGACGGCGAGTAACGCCTGTTGGTAGGTCGGACTTACAGTGATTTCAGGTTGAACTTGATGGTATAGAGCTTTTTAAAAAAATAAAATAAAAAATATTTTTTTATAAAAACGTTATATGACTATTTTTTAAAGATGTTTTGTAAAAAATAAAATACTATTTCCAAATCTTTTTAAAATACATCCTATCATATTTTACGGAAAATGTTTTTTAAACATAATTTTTTTAAATAATGATTTTTTAAAAGGTTAACATTGCAAATTTTAAAATCATTTTTTTTCAAAAAGGAGGAGCATGACATCTAACCTAACAAATATTAGTCATTATTAAAAAAAAAAAAAAACAACCCTAAACGTACACAGCTCAAAAAGACGTCCAGATTCATAACACCAACAACATGTCGAAATCTGTCCATCAAACCATGTCTAGGTTAATCACACCACATCCAAATTCATACACGCATCCTCCCCACTACCATTTAATTCACAAATCTCCCATCTCACTTCATTAACCATCAGCCATGGGATCAGAATTCGATCCAACCTTCATCCAAGAACTCCAACACCGACCTAAACCCTCACTAATCGAAGCCCAAGGAATCCCCCAAATCGACCTCTCCCCATTCATAAACTCATCTCCGGGGACCACTAACACTCCGGCGATACATGATCTGGTGGATCAAATCCGCGACGCCTGCACAAACTGGGGATTCTTCCAAGTGATCAACCACGGGGTTCCCATCGAGAGCCGTGAGAGGATACAGTCGGCGGCGAAGAGGTTTTTTGATCAGCAGGAGGAGGAGAAGAGGAAGGTGAAACGAGATGAAGCGAATCCGTTAGGTTATTATGATACTGAACATACTAAAAATGTGCGGGACTGGAAAGAGGTTTTTGATTTCATGGTGGATGTTCCGGTGGTGGTGCCGGCTTCTTACGAGTCCGATGATGAAGAGACGACGGAATATACCAATCAATGGCCTCTTCATCCTCCGGAATTAAGGTGCTTTTATATAATGATATTTGACTTTTCATTTTTTCATCTGTTTGTGTTCAAATGGCTAACGTCGTTAGATTTAACAGTTAACTTTCTTCTAAAATTAACAAAATACCCTAAGTATTCAAATGGTTAAAAACTGAATATTCTTTTCAATTTCCTTCGTATTTATCTTTATTTCAAGATCAAATTTTTGGTAGGCAATTTCAAGAGTTCTAATTTGGGGGGAAATTTTGTGGATATTTCACTCTCTCTCAAAGTCAACATTTTTTTTCAAGATTTGACATGTAGGGGGGTGGTGGCGGCGGCGGAGACGGTGGTGGTTGTGGGGAGAAGAGAGATGGTAGAATATATATAATGTTTTTAACCTTTTGAGTCATGAGAGTGTTTTGATTATTTCAGAAAAAAAAACAACTGTTAAATCTAACGACGTCAGATGCAAAAATAAAAAGTCAGGGTTCAGAGCGACAATTTTAAACATAAGAGATTCAACTAGTAAAAATGGTCAAGCGTCATGGACTCAAATGGTAATTAACTCTAAAAAATAACAGGTTATAATTATTAGGGCACACTCGATTACGGGTGTGTATTGGTCGGTTTTGTTCGATCTATATTTTGGTTTTTAGATTTGTTGGTTTTGGGTATAAATGATTCGGTTAGTTTGGTTATTAGAAAAGATGGTTCGGTTAATTTTAACTAATAAATTCAAATATATCTTTGATCAAATAAAAGTTAGCATTTCTTTTAACTTTTAACATGTTATTTATGAAAAAATTATGATAAAATCTTTCTAACATATAAAATATTATTTATAAAAATCTAAAAGTTATAAAGGTTGGTTTAATGTTGGTTTTTTTTTAATTCGGTTATTTATACAGTATAATCATCAAAAAAGAAAGTTATAATTGAACCACACCTTGAATCGGTTAAATTATTTATGTTATAATTCAGTTATTCGTTTTTTTCCTCACCCATACCTCAATGCCCTTGTGAATCACAATAATTTTCGTAAATAAATTTATGTAAAATGAATGGACAAGCAAATAAAATGCTTTTGTTATTGATATTTAAAAACTATGTAATATTAAATTCTGATGTGACATGATTTGATATTGTTATATTGCGTAAACGAGTATTTTATCAGACTAAAATGCTTTTGTTGTTGTTGCTTAACGTCTTATGTAACATAACCTTTTGTTAATGATACTTAAAATTTGACATGACATGATTTAATATTGCTATATTGAGTTACCAAGTATTTTATTAGAGTTGAAAACTAATGATCTAACAAGTTGTGTGTGTTTTTGATTGTTTAACAAAAGGGAGGCTTGTGAAGAGTATGTAAAAGATGTGCAAAAACTATCCAACAAATTATTGGAATTGATCTCTTTGAGTTTAAACCTCCCAATGAATCGGTTTGAGCCATTTTTCAAGGACCAAACCACCTTCGTTCGGCTCAACCACTACCCACCTTGTCTCGCACCTAACTTAGCCCTTGGTGTTGGTCGGCACAAGGATGCCGGTGCTCTAACCATCTTGGCTCAAGACGATGTGGGAGGTTTAGAAGTTAAACGAAAAATGGATGGAGAGTGGATCTTTGTCAAGCCTACACCAAATGCTTTCATCATCAATGTTGGGGACATTATTCAGGTAACATCATATCAAGATTCTTAATTGTTTATTATTCTCATACTAGAAAACAGGGCATTTACGACAAAAAATAATCACAAATTTTACGACCGTTTTGGACTCAGCAGTTGTAAAATTAGTGACCAAAACTAAAACGGTCGCAAAATTAATAAAAATAATTAACTAAAATTAAACTATAAATATTGGTCACAAACCAGCCTAAAATTTGTGAATAAAAAAAATAAAACAAAAATATTATTCAATCGCAAGATTTGCGACCGGTAAAATGCTCGCAAAAGTCGGTCGAAAAAATCAGCGGGCGGAAAATGTTCGCAAAATTGGATTTTTGTCAGCGTATTTCGGTCGCATTGGTATGATTGCTCAGTTTTCTAGTAGATTCTATGTAATCTACTAGGTCGTGGGTTTTGATTAAAAAGTTTTTTGTTCTTGTTTTGTAGGTATGGAGCAATGATGCATATGAGAGTGTAGAGCACAGGGTGAGGGTGAACTCCACCAGAGAAAGGTTTTCGATTCCGTTTTTTGTGAACCCTGCACATTATACGGTGGTGGAGCCGCTAGCAGAGTTGACGAATGAACAAAATCCGGCCAGATACGAGGGTTACAACTGGGGAAAATTCTTTGTCTCACGGAAGCGTAGTAATTTTAAGAAACTTGATGTCGAAAATTTACAAATTTATCATTTTAAAAAGCGCGATGAGGGTAAAATTGACGATGTTGTTTCGCGTGTTGAGAATGTTGTTATATAAGTAAGAAAATATTAGGTTATCTTCTCATGTATAAAAGAAGTCATGGACCCTATGTAGTCATAAGAGTTTGGATGATTAATAAATATATGTTTTATGAATAGTTAGATCTTTATAAGGTTTTAACGAACCTAGGATCCATGATATCATGAATTATTGACTTATATTGTATAACATAGTATTACACATCGAAACACATGTGCGACGTAGAAAATGTAAGATTTATAAAGAAATCGTAATAAACTTATATTATATAACATAGTATTATGCACCGAAACAAATACTATGAGATAGAAAATGTAAGATTTATAAAGAAACAAAAAGAAGGCAGCATTGTAATATATTGTGTTTTATTGATAGAACTCAATGTAAGCCTTCAGTAGTGACTGTTCTAATAAAAAGTGAGACAGTAGACCCGAACTCAACTTTAACATATGGGTTTGGTTTAAGGTGAAATCCATGGAAAATGATAAGATACATACAAAAGCTCAGATTCATTAATTTATGAAACTATGAACATGGGGATAAAAATGGAAGAAAAATAACTACATGATGAAAAAGGCCGGTATATTGTGGCTAGGGAAGAAGGCCGATGTGGAGATGGGGATAATTAGCAGGGGTAGAAGAGTAAATTGATTGTGATTGGTTGAATCGATGAAGAACATAATTGAGTGCACCAATGAAGGCCATCACGAACTCATATGCCAACTTCAATAACTGTATACACATTTCCACCTTTTGAATCATCATCTTCGTTCTATAACATCCTTGTCATTGATCAGAAGAGCTCCCTCATGTGTTTCGGTGTTTGTGAATGCTTCATATATAGAGGGTGTTGGCAATGGTCAAACTAAAGTCATTTACTTTAATATGGCTTTTGGTACACTCATGAATGGCCAGCCATCCCTCACACGCATATATCTATCTATCTGTCATATATATATAGTATTATAATTAAGTAATGGATAAACATGGGACATTCAAAGACAAATATATTAACATAACCAAGAATATCTGATATTCCCTATTATGTTTATAAAAACAAATAACTACAGTATTTTGTTACATTAAATTAGCATCAATCGTACAAAAATATAACGAATTTTATTCAAACTAGCCAGTTATGTTCGTGCGTTTTCAGTTGAACTTGATGGTATTCACCCGACATTTCACGTATATCACCTAATAAAATGTCTAGCCGATGAAACCGCACATATACCGATTGATGAGATTGAGGTGTATAATCAACTAAACTATGTGTAGATGAGACCCCAATTGCAATGTGATCCGTTTAGTAAAAGTCAGGTGGAAGCACAGGAAGGGTCGGAGGCTGCATGGGAAGTTGAAAACGAGATAAAAGAGTTGTACCATAGGTTATTCGATTTGTAACATGTTTCGAGGAAGAAACCTCTTGTAAGGTGGGTAGACTTGTAACATCCACAATTTTTAATAAAAGGAGTATTTTAAATATGAATTTAAAACAAGGGAAAGTCAAGGGATTAAATGGGTTAGAATCCAAAAGGAGGGAACCCCTATAAAAGCCTAGCCAAGCCTACCCCCCCCCCCCCCCAAACTCACCCCCATTCCCAACCCATTTTGTGTAAACTTTAGAGAGAGAGCGTGGAGGTGAGAGAGAGGGTCGAGCAAGCGAGAAAGAATGAGAGATCGAGCCCTTATTCTACTCTTTTCTTGTCAAGGATCAACGTGGGAGAAGAGAACCGAGAACTATACGAGATTGAGGTAAGAATCGAACCCAAGATCTCACGTTTTTAGCTTGAAACGGGTTTTAGGGCAAAAGTGGGGTTTTAATAAAAAAAATATTGCATTTTTATGTATGGAATTGTATGAAAACCACATATCTGAACTTCTGGAAGCTAAACGAAGGTTCTGAACGTAAAAAGTTTAGATCTTGATCCAATTTCACGAACAGCCGCCAAAGCATGCAAAACTAGGGTTTTGGGTAAGGAAGAACACGGTATGCTCATAGAGTACTCGGCCAAGTACTCGCACGTGAACTTGGAGTACTCGCAGGTAGTACTCCAAGCGAATACTGGGAGTATTCGCAAGAATACTTTCGGCACATACTGAAGGTGCGTGAACCTTACGGACTCGCAAACCTTGTGAGAGTACAGAGTACTCGCAAGGAGAATTTGGGTGTGAATACTTTGAAGTACTCGCACATGGTAGTGGTTTTATAGTGGAAGCTTGACTGTGTTAACCGGTAATCCAGATTGTGAGTAGCTCTGGTCGGACTCAGTCATTAGTACGTAGAAGCTAGATTATCCATGTGAGTTCTAGATTCCCCTTTTTATGCCTACTTTTGGGGTGGTGTGCATACTGGGTAGTGTTTATTATAAACGTGTGTTAATACACAAAAGCAAGGAAGAGTTTACTATAATTGCGTGTTAGTAAACAATAGTGAAGGAAAGTTTTAAAGAAAGGTAAAGTAAGGAAAACAGATATTTTATGAAATAAAGATGTTTACGAAAGTTAAAGAATATTTTAATAAATGTGAGAAGTTGAAAGTTTTTAAAGTCTTTACATTGTCTATATCCGGGAAAAGGAAGGGACGGTTTCCTTCGGAAACAGATGTTACTTTATAACAGGAGTCTTGGGAGTTCGACACAGTCCTCATGACTAGTCCTATCCCAAGCCTTATGGAAGCGTCATGGCCCGAGTTCATGACTGCCATAAGTTAACATAGACGGTGCCTTTGTGGCCAGTTAATGTGCGCAGTTGTACAATTGTTCAGTGTGTAAAGATAACGATGATTACTCATAGGGTTAACGTGACCCTCAGCGTGTTATGTCTGCATCATGGACGGTCGTCATGATAGGGCATTCCGTATACTTCATGGACGGTTGTCATAAATGATACTTAAACTTCGTGGACGGTCGTCACAGAGGATAGTACCGAAAGGAATTGACGGATACAACATAATACGGATTAGACTAATAATATATGACTTGATAGAAAATGTGTGAATGTTTTGCCTTTACTGGCACTAATGTTAGCGTGTTTAAATCCTTCTTACTTTATTAAATGATATGTTTTACGTAAAGCTAGAACTCACTCAGCGTTAACTGACTTTTAGTATGCACATCAGGTTGAGTGTAGGTAATGAAGGAAGCTTGGCTGGAGACGAGAAATTACCCGACTACAGAAGATCTGGCATCCCGTGTGTTATGTTTTGTTTAAAATTTGATTGTTAAGACGATGTTTGAATTGTTTTGGACAAGTTGTATTTTGATCGAATGTTTCCGCTAGGGGTGTTCATTGGGTCGGGTTGCGGGTTTTTCGGGTTACTCGGTTCGGGTTATTCGGGTTGGTATTTTTTTTTGTTGAAACCACAATCTGAACCGAACCACATTTGAGGAAACCTAATCCGAACCTAAAACCAAATTGTAATTCGGTTTGGTTTTCGGTTTGAACCTAGCAAACCGAATTAGCAAAAAAAAACTTTTTTTTCTTTGAGTAGCTATAACTTATTCGGTTTAAATAACACAACATTTTAGGAAAATCTAAACAAAAACATATCTTCATCAAATAATGATTTATAATTCATATATTGGTATTGGTTATTGATATAAATGAATTGAGTTAACTATAAAATATGGATTAAAATAGTGGTATAACCCAATTCGGGTTTTTCGGTTCAAACCGAATTCAAAATCTTGAAACCTAAACCAAACCAAAAACCAAATTACATATTCGGTTTTCGGTTTGAACCAAACCGAAAACCAAATATGTAATTCGGTTTGGTTTTAAACGGTTTCAGTTTTGATTCGGTTATCGGTGTAATCGGTTTGAAACCAAATATTGAACACCCCTAGTTTCCGCTGCTTAATTTGAAGTTTTAAGTTTTTGAACTAGGTGTGAATGAGTAAATCTAACAAATAAGATCTCTCGGGATACGTGGCCTTATATATATATATATATATATATATATATATATATATATATATATATATATATATATATATAGGGGATGTATCAAATGAAAACCCTGTTTTATTGTGTAAACCCTTAAACCCTACCATAGCCACTTATCTTAAATAATAAAAAAAACATGTGGTCATGGTTAGTTCTACATTATAATAATATAAAGTTGATAAAGATTTAAATAAAATATATTATCAGGGGCAAATAAGTAATATACATCCCGTAAATCAAATCCCGCTTAAAAACGTCTGAAATTTTTTCGCGTGTTCCCCATAAAATCTGTCCTTCTTGAACGAGATTTGGTTTTCAAAACACCATCATCTTCTGAAAACTCTTTCCTTCAAGCTCTGTTCATCTTCTGAAAACTCTTTCCTTCAAGCTTCAACACCATCCATCTTCTGAAAAAGGTTTGTTCTTCACATCTCGAATCTTGTTACTGAATACTATAGTCGAATCATATCCCCAATTTTTGTTTATGAAAACCTTAGTTCGATTGTGTCTCCGATCTTTGTCAATGAAAACCCTAGTTCAATTAGACAAGAGGCGAGTATAGTTGGGGGGGGGGGGGGTTTTCTAAAGAACATAATATCTAACAGATTCCAATTTTAGTTTTTGAAAACCTACCCTAATTTTAACAAAATTCTAGAAGAAAGGGTTTGTTCATCATATCTCGAATCTTGTTACTGATAAGCATAATTGATCATATCTCCAATTTTTGTTTATGAAAACCATAGTTCGATCATATCTCCAATTTTTATTAAAGAAAACCCTGGTTCGATTAGACAAGAGACGAGTATAGTTGGGGGGTTTCTAAAGCTTAAATTTTTTAGACAAGAGACGAGTATAGTTGGGGGGTTTCTAAAGCTTAAATTTTTTAGTTGAAAAACCCCCAGTTTGTTTTTTTTATACGAAATATAATATTAAGATGTTTTTTTTACTCATTACAGGGGGGAATCAAGATCACAGTGAAGATGTCTTCAAGTAATAACATTTATTTAATATATCAGCTTTTATAATTTTGCTATGAATTTAAATTGAATTGTATTTTTACAGCAAGAAAGAGTAGTAGACTATTAAAGAGAAAAGCTTTTAAATTTACAAATAAGCCAGAAAATCTGCTCTTGTTAGATGAAGAAGAAGAAATATCTATTGTTCCAGGTTAGTTGAAGGTATAATCTTAAACATAGATTTTTATTTTTAACCTTAATCTAATTCATTTTGCATTGATAAAAAATACAGATTCGGAGAATACCGATCCTGATGAAATAATTATATCTACACTGAAAAAAACCAAGAAGAGGAAATTATTTAATGACTCAAGGGAAGAGGTTAAAAAACATAAGGATCATCCGGAAGGTATTAAACACGTGTAAAAGATATGTTAGAATGTGTAAGACTGTTTTAGCGTTGACTAAAAGACTTTAGCATATGTGTATTATATATGAGATAGATTTACATGTGTGTAAAACACTTTTCCACATGTGTTAAATGATCTGATAGAATGTGTAAGACAGTTTTACATGTGTTTAAAAGAGTTAACGTTACCACATGTGTAAATGTCAGAATGTGTACGGAAGTTTTACAAGTGTGTAAAAGACTTTTACCACATGTGTAAATGATTTCATAGAATGTGTAAGACAGTTTTACAGGTGTGTAAAAGATTTTACCACAGGTGTAAATGATACGATTTTTGGATGTGTGTAAAACAATTTACCACATGTCTACATGATATGATGCTTTTAATGCAGGCAGTCAATTTCAATTGAAAAATAGCAAGAAGAGAAAAAAGAAGAAAAAAAAATCTCTTAAAGAAGGAGTTATAGATGAGAGCTTGGGAAGAGGTGATGAAAAAAAGGTTGACAAAAAGTTACTCAAAGTGACCAAAAAAGGAAAGGTTAGAAAACAAAAACTGTTGGGAATAAGGAACCGATCATCACCACATCAGTTGAGCTTAGCAATCAAAATTCTCAAACCGAAACAGAAAGAGGCTGTTATTAGATTGGGGTTCGGAGAGTTGTTGTCCTTTAAAGTCGAAAAAATCCCGGCAAAACTTGGGCATTATGTTGTAGATCATTTTGATAATCAAACAATGAAGATCAATGTCGGGAATGGTAACATAAACGTGGATACTGAGGCAGTGCATCGACTGTTAGGGATACCAAACAAGGGGATAGATTTAAAAACCATTAATCCTGTATGCTGCTAGTTGGAGAGCACTATATAAAGAAGGATTCATTGGTTCACCAGACATAGTGAAAAGAATAGCAACATCAAATGATGATAACGGTGTTCTTTTCGAAATTAATTTCATAATCCTGTTCCTTACGACCCTCGTTGATTGTTACAAGAATGGAAGATGCAAGACAGAAATTCTGAATCTGATATCAGCTCAGAAGTTGGATTTCAAAAAAGTTAACTGGTGTAAGTTTATTGTTGATAAAATCCAACACTGCAAAGACAATTGGGACCGAGCGGATCCTCAATCTTACTTCAATGGAGTGTTAACGATCCTTACGGTACATGTCATTTAGATAAATGAGAAAAATACTAAAATAGGGTACTACATTTTAATACACATGTGTATAATAATTTTACACATGTGAAAGAATTGCTAACATTGGTGTAAATTAGTCTAACACCTGTGTATGTGAATATTACACATGTTTATTGTTTGTTTACACATCTGTTTTTGAATCCAGATATAATAATTAAGCTTTTTAAAATTAAAAGCTAATGACTAAAGTTTTAAATGTTTTAAACTAAAAGTTATTTTTTGTATACGTAGCTTCTTTATGTTGATAGTTACTCATGTGTGGGATTAAATGAGGTAAATAGGGTACTACATTTTAGTACACATGTGTATAATAATTTTACACATGTGAAAGAATTACTAACATTGGTGTATATTAGTCTAACACCTGTGTATGTGAATATTACACATGTTTATTGTTTGTTTACACATCTGTTTTTGAATTCAGATATAATAATTAAGCTTTTTAAAATTAAAAGCTAATGACTAAAGTTTTAAATGTTTTAAACAAAAAGTTATTTTTTTTGTTTACGCAGCTTCTTTATGTTGATAGTTACTCATGTGTGGGATTAAATGAGGAACGAACAAAATCACCAATAGAAATTTGGACAACCGAAAGCCTTAAGTTGAGAGAGGATTTAGAATTAGAAAGGGGTGGGTTTGGATTGGGAGAGTATCGAGGACAATATCAACATCAAATCAATGAAGGACCGGGTGAAACTGAAAATTTAACGGTATGTGAACCTAGTTATTCAATTTTTCAATTTAATATACTATCATTTTAAAAACTTTGAATATTTTGTAACTCATACATTCTATATTACACAGGATAAAATCACAGAAATTGAGAGCAAGTTGGATTATTTTCGAGAGGTCAAAAAAAAGTTTGAACTAGAGTTGGCCGAAATATTCTACAGAAATAAAGAGAACCTTGGTGTAATCAGGTTACTGGATAATTATGAGACGATGTTGGCAGATAAACCCAACTGGTCGGATATTATTGTTGAGAAAGAGTTTTGTGATCATCAAGATATTGTTGCAACTATGAAGATATCCAATGTTTTGAACGAATTGAATGAAACATTCGAAATATCAAATATGACAGAAAAGGGAAGGTTCGGAGAAGACATTGATATTGAAGATGGATTGATTGGTGAACATACAGAAAGAAGTGAAGTTCAACAAGCAGGAGAAAGAGGTTATTTTTAATATGTGTGACATAACATGCTTATAATTTAATTATAATTTAAGTATAAATAGATTTAATTAGTGCAAAAGTATGTGAAGGGGAAAAGGAGAAAAAGGATGGGAAAGATATAGGAGGGCTTGAGAATATGCAAGCATCTAGCTTTAGCGTTGGCGTTACTCAGAAAACATATGCAAATAAAGGTATTTATTAGAAGTTGGATATATGCAAATAAAGGTATTTATTAGAAGTTGGAAAACTTATGATTGCGGTAATGTAAATAAAGACATAACATATACATACACATGTGTAATGTCTATGTACACATAACATATACACATGTGAAAAGTCTATGTACACGTGTAAAAATTAACGTATGTTGCACTTTTGTGTAATTTCTATGTACACATAACATATACACATGTGTAATGTCATTGTACACATGTGAAAATGTCTATGTACACGTGTAAAAATTAACGTATATTGAACTTTTGTTTAATTGGTTGTGAAGATAAACCGGATGAGATGCGTTTAGACGTTCATGAAGAGTTTGAACAAACTGAAACATGCAAAGGTTTTAGATATGTTGTGACATAACATGCTTATATGAAAAACATATTTCAAAGTTTTTTTATATTTTAACAACGCAACTATGAAGATATCCAATGTTTTGAACGAATTGAATGAAACATTCGAAATATCAAATATGATAGAAAAGGGAAGGTTCGGAGAAGACATTGATATTGAAGATGGATTGATTAGTGAATATACAGAAAGAAGTGAAGTTCAACAAGCAGGAGAAACAGGTTATTTTTAATATGTGTGACATAACATGCTTATAATTTAATTATAATTTAAGTAGAAATGGATTTAACAGGTGCAAAAGTATGTGAAGGGGAAAAGGAGAAAAAGGATGGGAAAGATTTAGGAGGGCTTGAGAATATGCAAGCATCAAGCTTTAGCGTTAGCGTTACTCAGAAAACATATGCAAATAAAGGTATTTATTAGAAGTTGGATATATGCAAATAAAGGTATTTATTAGAAGTTGGAAAACTTATGATTGCGGTAATGTAAATAAAGACATAACATATACATACATATGTGTAATGTCTATGTACACATAACATATACACATGTGAAAAGTCTATGTACACAAAACATGTGTAATGTCATTGTACACTACACATGTGTAATGTCATTATACACATGTGAACTGTCTATGTACACGTGTAAAAATTGACGTATGTTGGAACTTTTGTGTAATTTCTATGTTCACATAACATATACACATGTGTAATGTCATTGTACACATGTGAAAATGTTTATGTAAACGTGTAAAAATTAACGTATATTGAACTTTTGTTTAATTGGTTGTGAAGATAAACCGAATGAGATGCGTTTAAACGTTCATGAAGCGTTTGAACAAACTGAAACATGCAAAGGTTTTAGATATGTTGTGACATAACATGCTTATATGAAAACCATATTTCAAAGTTTTTTTTATATTTTAACAAGTAATGTCTATGTACACATAACATATACACATGTGAAAAGTCTATGTACACTAAACATGTGTAATGTCATTGTACACTACACATGTGTAATGTCATTGTACACATGTGAACTGTCTATGTACACATGTAAAAATGGTTTTTAGAGTAAATAGAGACACATAACATGTACATACACATGTGTCATGGGTATGTACACATGGGTAAAAAGTAACATATTTTGAACTTTTGTTTAATAGGTTGTGAAGAGAAACAGAATGAGATTGTTTCAGACGTTTATCAAGCGCATAAACAAACAGAAATAAACAAAGGTATGAACAGAAATTTAAATCAATACGAGTTTTAGTCTAGGATTCACTAATGAATCAGAAAAGAGAAAATGAAAAGTTATTAATATCTATGTACACAAGGGGAATATATCTTATAATCGCTTTAAACAGGTGTAAAGATGGATGCAGTTAGTAACGAAATGAAAGACAGGTTTAGACCAAGCTTTAGCCTCGGGGTTTCTCAGCTACCAAAAACACAAGAATGTATGAAAAAACATAGCATTCACATACACATGTGTTAAAAGGTCGCTACATATTTGTAAAGAAATTGTACACAGGCGTAAAAGCAATGAACATAGGTGTAAAAACCAGGGGTAAAAAGTATTAAAAATAATAGACCCTTAATTTATACATTAAACATAACATCTATAACCGTGTAATGAATATCTACCCATGTGTAAAGTCATTTTTCACATGTGTTAAAAAACTGAATTGTTAAGTATTATTTATCCTATGTGCTAAGTTAAATTAAATTATTTATTTTTAATTTTTGTCTACTAGGTGTGGAAGAGGAAGAGTATGAGATGCCTGCTGACGTTGATCATGAAACAGGCAAAGGTATGAAAAAAACTTTAAAAAATGTAAAATTTAAAATACAGTATCCTATGTGCTAAGTTCAATTAAATTATTTGTTTATAATTTTTGGTTACTAGGTGTGGAAGAGGAAGAGTATGAGATGTGTAACATCCCAAAATGACGAAAAATAAAGTTAACGAGTTAAAGCGGGCCGAAGTCGGGCCGGGTCAGTCGCGAACCGGGCTTGGGGAGTTCTCCCCTATAAATAGTCCAAGGCACTCATTCTTCTGCTCTTTGACATTCTAGAGAGAGAAAACCGTAGAGAGAGAAAGTGTCGGAATCGCACAAAATTGCACCAGAACGTGTCTCTTGTACTCGTGAAGGAAACCTCCGGATCAGAAGCTCGATTCAGGTAATGATCCGACCTAAATCTGAGTTTTTGTTCGTTTTTGGGTTTTCGGGTTTTGGGTGAAAATCGGACGTTCTTGCGGATGAAACTTAAGAATAAGCTTAGGTTTAGTATCTACAATGGAAAACGAACGTTTTGAATGCAAAGGGGTTCGGGATCTTGACATGATCTGACCGAATGCGAAAGTTAGTGTTTTTCGCGAAGAACAGGTCGTGCGTACTTGCTAAGTGTGCACGGAGCAGGTCCTGCGCACTTGCTAAGTGCGCAGGAGAAGGGACCTGCGCACTTGCTAAGTGCGCAGGAGGAAGGACCTACGCACTTGCTAAGTACGCAGGAGAAGTAACCTGCGCACTTGCTAAGTGCGCAGGAAGAGGGACCTGCGCACTTGCTAAGTGCGTAGGAGGCAGAGTCTGCGCACTTGCTAAGTGCGCAGGCAGCAGGGTCTGCGCACTTGCTATGTGCGCAGACATCAGGCTGTTGAGTAGAGATTAGTATGTTTAGAATGGTTAAACCGTTAGAGTCGGTAATGGTCTGATGTGTATGTAACTACTCAATTCAGATCGTACGTGAAGTCGTTGGACCTTGATTAGGACAACCGAGACTAGCATATAAGGTGAGTTCTAGAAGCCCTCTTTTAAATGTTTTTATATAATGTTTTCGGGCTGGTGTGTACACGTATGAAATGTTGTTTTATAAAATGATATTTATGAAACTACGTTTACGAAAGGAAATGATTTGGAACGAAGGGTTTATGGAAAGAAAGTTTATGAACAAAATGTTTACGAACGAATGTTATAAAGAAATGGTTTAATGAAAAGGTAAAGGGTTTTGAAAGTGAAGGAAAGGTTTTATGAAAAGAAAACAAAAAGGGGCAAATGTTTTAAAGAAGTCATTACAAATCTAATCTGTCGAATGAATGGAATTGACGAATGAAGTCTGGGAATGTGATTCCCAGCCTTGTGGTAAATTATGGACAGTGAGCCATAGTTACCACAAGAACAACAGGGGCATTGTCTCTGTGGCATGTCAATGGTTTTGATGTTGTACAACTGGTAAGGGAGTAACGACGGTTACTCGGGTGATGACGATCATCCTAACGAACGAGGTAATGGGAAATCAATGACGGCGATACGTAACGGTTGATTTCCAAAGGAAAGATGCGTGTTGGGCAATGACGGCGATACGTAACGGTTGACCCCACGTATTGAAGGGTTGGGCAATGACGGCGATACGTAACGGTTGACCCTACGTAGTGTATGGTTGTGGCAATGACGGCGATACGTAACGGTTGCCCACAACATTAAAAGTTCCTACGGGGACATAGAGACGCGTAACGATACAGATTTTAGATAATATTGTATGACTTAAATGAATGTTAATGATTTAAACAAATGATCGTGTTTAAATGTGCGAAGGTTTACGAATGAAAGGCCCTGTTTTCTTATACGAATGTTAAACCCTAATGAATGTTTGAATGATGAACCATTTCTTAAAACGAACAAAAACTAGAACTCACCAGCGTAGCTGACGTTTTAAGTGTACACATTCAGGTTAAGGCAGGTTATGAGGATGGACGGTGATGCTTGGCTAGAGATGAAGAGTTACCCGACTGCTTTGAAGACTGGCATCCCGTTATGTTTAGTTATGATGTAAATATGTTTTAATCAATGTTTACGCTTCCGCATGTATGAACAACGATTAAGTTATGTTTAAATGAAATTTTCCGCTGCGTTATTTGATATTCATGTTTAAGAATTGTTTGTGAATGAGTAAACCCAACAAGTGGGGCCTCCCGGGTTTGGGGCCTCACAAGTTGGTATCAGAGCAATAGTTTGAGAGATTCGGACACTCCCAGTGTTTGAACTTAAACTTTGAATGGGACCGAAAGCGGATGCCAGTACGGGTAACTCGAGCCACAGCATCAGGTATGAAGGTAGTATATATATTTACGTATATAGTATGCCTTAGAAAGGGTTAAGTAAGGACTTGTGTTCTGATGGAATCACAAAGGTGGTCAAATAGAAATCGAAAGGTAGTATAATGGTTAATTACAGATGGCCAGTGTATATTAACATCTTACAGTGCTTATTGAATTCTATTTGTTAACTAGCGTGATGACATTGGATTTCTTGTCTTATAGAACGTAATGGCAAGGAGAGGAAACGGAAGACGTGGTGGCCGTACCGGTGGTCGTACCGGCGGTCGAAATGGTGGGCGTGGCAGGATCCCTGCGCGCCAAGAGTATAGTGAAGAAGGAAGTGTTCACACTGAACCGGCGGTTAGTGTGAATGAAGCTGAGCAGACACAGGTTGAAGAACAACCTTTCACTTTTGAACCCGAAGTGAGAGCAGCTATAGCTCGAGAGTTCACAGAACTGATGAAGGCTTCTCTGCCAGGTCTGTTGGCAGAAGCATTGAAGCAGGTCAATGGGGCGGGTGGGTCTAGCGCGGCAATTGGTGCCCAAAATAATGAGACTGACAATACACCGCCTGCTCGCGGATGTGATTATAAGTCCTTTAAGGCATGTGATCCGCCGATCCTGACTGGGAAGAAGGACGCGGTGGCTACTTTTGATTGGGTGATCCGTATGGAAGCTGCCATTCGTCTGAGCGAGTGTCGAGCTAATCAAGTAGTGAAGTTTGCTGCTAACTCCTTGAGGGAGGAAGCATCCCATTGGTGGGAAGGTGTACGACAGGCAAAAGGGAGCGAGATTGTAGATGCGATGATGTGGGCTGACTTGAAAACCTTGGTAATCAAGAATTTCTGCCCAAGGAACGAGATTGAGAAGGTAGAGAGGGAATTTTTGGGTTTGAAGGCCGGAACCATGACGCACCGGCAATACACAACCCGATTTAATGAACTGGCACGTCTGGTGCCACACCTTGTCACTACTGAAGAGAGAAAGATTGCCTGTTATATTCAAGGGTTGCCGGACCAGGTCCGCACCTACGTGAAGGCAAACACCCCTACTACCTATGATTCGGCAGTAGAGCTAAACGGCGTGGTATTTGACGATCTGGCACTGAATGTTGTTGTCGTTGAAGAACAAAAGAAGAGACCGAGCTTCTCAAACAAGCGAACTGGGGGAAAGATGTTTGGGGCTCGTGATAAAAGGGCTCGGGTGGATGAGCCGACTGTTTGTAAGAAGTGTGGAAGGGAACATGTAGGTGAATGCAGACTGAGATCTAGCCTGTGCTTTAAGTGTGGCAAGACCGGGCACTACTCCCGTGAATGCCCGCAAGGCTACAAATGCTACAACTGTGGGGATTTCGGGCATATGAGCCGAGAATGTACGAAGCCCAGAATGGGGGAAACCGGGAAAGGAAAGGGCCCGAAAAAGAAGGGAGAGGGATCTCGTGCAAAGACTCGTGCGTATGCACTGACGCAGGATCAGGCTAGGAAGGATCCCGACGTGGCGTCAGGTACATTCGTCCTTGACAACACTCTTGTTTCTGTGTTATTTGATTCGGGTGCCAGTAAGAGTTTTATATCTGCGACTTTTTGTAAAAGAGTAAAGTATGCTGTGAGTAAGCTAGAAAGGGCCTTTAGCGTAGAGACCGCTGAGGGTAGAACTGCGAGAGTGACCGATGTAGTTGACAACTCCACGATGAAAATAGAAGGTCATAGGTTCCCTGTCAGATTGTTCGTTATGGTTTTGGGAGGGTTCGATGTTGTGTTGGGTATGGATTGGTTAACTGCCAATGAAGCACAAATCATATGTAAGCGAAAAATAATCCAACTCAAGGCTCCGGATGGTAGCAAAGTTGAGGTTTTTGGAGATCGTGACGCCCCGATGCCAAACGTCATCTCGATGATTAAGGCATCGGATCACTTGAGGCGCGGATGCGAGGCTTATCTGGTGTACGTGATTGACAAGTGTAGGAAGTGAAGGAACTAGACGATGTACCCGTGGTACGCGAGTACCCGGAGGTGTTTCCAGCTGATTTGCCTGGAATACCACGCGATAGAGAAATTGAGTTCCGAATTGACTTAGTACCAGATGCCCAGCCCGTGGCTAAGGCTCCATATCGACTAGCACCAGTGGAAATGAAGGAACTTATGGTCCAACTAGACGAGTTACTTGAGAAGGGATTTATCCAACCGAGCATCTCGCCTTGGGGTGCTCCGGTGTTGTTTGTAAAGAAGAAAGATGGTTCGATGAGAATGTGTATCGATTATCGCGAGTTGAATAAACGAACGGTGAAGAACAAGTACCCTTTACCAAGGATCGATGACCTGTTCGACCAGTTGCAAGGCGCAAGTTGGTTTTTGAAAATCGACCTTCGGTCCGGGTACCATCAGTTGAAGGTAAGGGAAGAAGACATACCGAAAACTGCATTTCGCACGCGTTATGGACATTTCGAGTTCCGCGTAATGTCTTTCGGATTGACGAACGCCCCCGCAACGTTCATGGATTTAATGAATAGGGTGTGTCGACCGATGCTGGATCGATCGGTAATAGTGTTCATCGATGACATCCTTATCTACTCCAAGAATGAGGGTGATCACGTGTGTCACTTGAAGGAAGTATTGGAAGTTCTGAAGAAGGAGAGGTTGTATGCTAAGTTCTCCAAATGTGCGTTCTGGCTTAGGGAAGTCCAATTCCTAGGTCACGTCATTGGCCCGAACGGCATTATGGTTGACCCAGCAAAGATAGTAACGGTAAGTGAATGGGACATTCCTAAGACGCCAACTGAAATCCGCAGTTTCTTGGGATTGGCAGGCTACTATCGGAGATTCATCTAGGATTTCTCGAAAATAGCTTCACCATTGACAAAGTTGACTCGGAAAGAAGTAAAGTACGAATGGGGTTCGACCCAGGATGAGGCGTTTAAGGAATTGAAAGAGAAGCTAACACAAGCTCCAGTCTTGGCCCTTCCCGAGGGCAGTGAAGACCTGGTGGTATACTCTGACGCGTCGGGTCAGGGGTTAGGGTGTGTGTTGATGCAACGCGGTAGAGTGATTGCATATGCGTCGCGGCAGTTGAAAGTTCACGAAGTCAACTATCCGACTCACGATTTGGAACTTGCTGCTGTCGTATTTGCATTGAAAATCTGGAGGCACTACCTGTACGGGGTAAAGTTTACTATTTACTCCGACCACAAAAGTTTGAAGTACTTCTTCGAACAAAAGGAGCTTAACATGATGCAGAGGAGATGGTTGGAACTCCTGAAGGACTATGACTGTGAAATAATGTACCACCCTGGAAAGGCAAACGTGGTGGCTGACGCTCTAAGCCGAAAGGATGTGCCTACTCCTATTAGAGTGAAAGCTTGCCAGTTGGTGGTAACATCGGATCTGATGAGAGAAATCGAAAGAGCTCAAGATGAAGCTTTGAAGGAAGAAAATATAAAGGGAGAAAGGATGGTGGGCCAACAGGACAAGTTGGAATATAACACCCTTGGTGTTAGAACGCGTTATGGACGGGTATGGATACCTATGGGTGGCGAGCTTAGAACCAAAATCTTGGATGAGGCTCATAAGTCTCGTTACTCTATCCACCCTGGTACCAACAAGATGTACCAAGACCTGAAGAAAGACTACTGGTGGCCTGGAATGAAATGTGATGTGACGAAGTATGTAAGCAAGTGCTTGACTTGCTCGCAAGTAAAGGCTGAACACCAGAAACCATATGGAAAGATTCAACCACTTGATATACCGGAATGGAAGTGGGAACACATTACTATGGACTTCATAACTAAGCTACCTCGCACAGCTAAAGGTCATGACGCCATTTGGGTAATTGTGGACCGATTAACGAAGAGTGCTCATTTCCTACCTATTCGCGAGGCGTTCTCGTCAGAAAGGTTAGCAGAAGTGTTTATCAACGAAGTAGTAGCACAGCATGGGATGCCTTTGACGATCGTATCTGACCGGGACACACGATTCACATCGAGGTTCTGGAAAAGATTTCACGAGGCGATGGGCACGAGGCTTAATATCAGCACAGCATACCACCCGCAAACGGATGGTCAGTCCGAAAGGACCATTCAGACTTTGGAGGATATGCTCCGTGCTTGTATTATTGACTTCGGTGGCAGTTGGGACAGTCATCTGCCGTTAGCCGAATTCTCCTACAACAATAGTCATCATACGACGATAGGCATGCCGCCTTACGAAATGTTGTATGGGAGAAGATGTAGGACCCCGGTTTGTTGGGGTGAAATTGGACAGAAAGAGTTAGGAAGTCTGGAAGTCGTAAAAGAAATGTCGGAAAGGTTTGATCAGATTAAAGCGCGAATGAAGGCCGCGCAAGATCGTCAGAAGTCCTATGCGGATAGACGACGAAGGCCTATCGAGTTTGATATTGGGGACAGAGTAATGTTGAAAGTGTCGCCCTGGAAGGGAATCATACGATTCAGAAAGAGAGGAAAGTTAAGTCCGAGGTTTGTCGGACCATTCAGGATAATGGCACGGGTTGGTGAAGTCGCATATCGGTTGGAGTTGCCTGATGAGTTAAGTGGGATTCATCCTACCTTCCATGTATCACACTTGCGAAAGTGTTTGGCGGATGAATCGGCTCACGTACCACTTACTGACATCGAGGTCGATAACAGCCTTAATTACATCGAAGAACCCGTGGCTATCTTAAACCGAAAGGAGAAGCGTTTGCGTAACAAAGTGATCCAATTGGTTAAAGTCCAATGGAGGCACCGAAAGGGATCGGAGGCTACATGGGAAACGGAGGCGGAAATGAGGGAGTCTTACCCTCAATTATTTAACTTGTGATAGGTTTCGGGGACGAAACCTATTATAAGGGGGGTAGACTTGTAACATCCCAAAATGACGAAAAATAAAGTTAACGAGTTCAAGCGGGCCGAAGTCGGGCCGGGTCAGTCGCGAACTGGGCTTGGGGAGTTCTCCCCTATAAATAGTCCAAGGCACTCATTCTTCTGCTCTTTGACATTCTAGAGAGAGAAAACCATAGAGAGAGAAAGTGTCGGAATCACACAAGATTGCACCAGAACGTGTCTCTTGTACTCGTGAAGGAAACCTCCGGATCAGAAGCTCGATTCAGGTAACGATCCGACCTAAATCTGAGTTTTTGTTCGTTTTTGGGTTTTCGGGTTTTAGGTGAAAATCGGACGTTCTTGCGGATGAAACTTAAGAATAAGCTTAGATTTAGTATCTACAATGGAAAACGAACGTTTTGAATGCAAAGGGGTTCGGGATCTTGACATGATCTGACCGAATGCGAAAGTTAGTGTTTTTCGCGAAGAACAGGTCGTGCGTACTTGCTAAGTGCGCACGGAGCAGGTCCTGCGCACTTGCTAAGTGCGCAGGAGAAGGGACCTGCGCACTTGCTAAGTGCGCAGGAGGAAGGACCTGCGCACTTGCTAAGTGCGCAGGAGAAGTAACCTGCGCACTTGCAAAGTGCGCAGGAAGAGGGACCTGCGCACTTGCTAAGTGCGTAGGAGGCAGAGTCTGCGCACTTGCTAAGTGCGCAGGCAGCAGGGTCTGCGCACTTGCTATGTGCGCAGACATCAGGCTGTTGAGTAGAGATTAGTATGTTTAGAATGGTTAAACCGTTAGAGTCGGTAATGGTCTGATGTGTATGTAACTACTCAATTCAGATCGTACGTGAAGTCGTTGGACCTTGATTAGGACAACCGAGACTAGCATATAAGGTGAGTTCTAGAAGCCCTCTTTTAAATGTTTTTATATAATGTTTTCGGGCTGGTGTGTACACGTATGAAATGTTGTTTTATAAAATGATATTTATGAAACTACGTTTACGAAAGGAAATGATTTGGAACGAAGGGTTTATGGAAAGAAAGTTTATGAACAAAATGTTTACGAACGAATGTTATAAAGAAATGGTTTAATGAAAAGGTAAAGGGTTTTGAAAGTGAAGGAAAGGTTTTATGAAAAGAAAACAAAAAGGGGCAAATGTTTTAAAGAAGTCATTACAAATCTAATCTGTCGAATGAATGGAATTGACGAATGAAGTCTGGGAATGTGATTCCCAGCCTTGTGGTAAATTATGGACAGTGAGCCATAGTTACCACAAGAACAACAGGGGCATTGTCTCTGTGGCATGTCAATGGTTTTGATGTTGTACAACTGGTAAGGGAGTAACGACGGTTACTCGGGTGATGACGATCATCCTAACGAACGAGGTAATGGGAAATCAATGACGGCGATACGTAACGGTTGATTTCCAAAGGAAAGATGCGTGTTGGGCAATGACGGCGATACGTAACGGTTGACCCCACGCATTGAAGGGTTGGGCAATGACGGCGATACGTAACGGTTGACCCTACGTAGTGTATGGTTGTGGCAATGACGGCGATACGTAACGGTTGCCCACAACATTAAAAGTTCCTACGGGGACATAGAGACGCGTAACGATACAGATTTTAGATAATATTGTATGACTTAAATGAATGTTAATGATTTAAACAAATGATCGTGTTTAAATGTGCGAAGGTTTACGAATGAAAGGCCATGTTTTCTTATACGAATGTTAAACCCTAATGAATGTTTGAATGATGAACCATTTCTTAAAACGAACAAAAACTAGAACTCACCAGCGTAGCTGACGTTTTTAAGTGTACACATTCAGGTTAAGGCAGGTTATGAGGATGGACGGTGATGCTTGGCTAGAGATGAAGAGTTACCCGACTGCTTTGAAGACTGGCATCGCGTTATGTTTAGTTATGATGTAAATATGTTTTAATCAATGTTTACGCTTCCGCATGTATGAACAACGATTAAGTTATGTTTAAATGAAATTTTCCGCTGTGTTATTTGATATTCATGTTTAAGAATTGTTTGTGAATGAGTAAACCCAACAAGTGGGGCCTCCCGGGTTTGGGGCCTCACAAGATGCCTGTTGACGTTGATCATGAATCAGTTAACCAAGATCTAGAAGCAGGCAAAGGTATGAAAAAAACTTTTAAAAATGTAAAATTTCAAATACAGTATTCAAATATAAAAAATAAGCATATATGTTCATGTAAATATAAACTTATCATCTGATTCATGATCTATTATAGATAAGTTAATTGAAGAAATGGAATTGAAAACTTCAAGTGAAAGCATAAATTGCCAAAGGTTAACCGGAAGAAGCAAAGTTGCATCAGAAGCTTTAAGGTCACCTTATTTGGTAAGAGAGGTTGATATAACCAAATCAATGACAAAAGAAGATGAATGGGTATGGAAATTCATATGGACTTACCCAAAAAAGTAAGTGTGTAGGATAAATAAAAACTTGTTACACAAAAATAATTTCCAAAATATGTCCAAACTAAAATTGTTTACAAACAGGATTGATAAATGTGACCAGAAGGATGAAAAAGTAGGAAATGAAGAAAAGAGTAAAGACCATGAAATTATTGAGTATGTATTCTATTAACAAGTTTAGATTAAAATTACATGTGTAAGTATGAATTACACTTGTGAAAACTTTACTTACACATGTGGAAAACTTGTTTACAAAAACTGATTTTAGTTTATTTTGTGTACAAACAGGATTAATGAATCTGGGAAAAAAAATATCCAGATTATATGTGTATTGACAGTAAGGTGGATGCAAAACAAAAGAAGCAACAGAAGAATAAAGGGCCCGAAATTATTCAGTATGTATTTTTCCCTAATCTAAAGTTTCAGATTTGTTATTTGTATTGACAAGTTTATATCACACTTACAAGTGTAAGTATGAATTACACATGTGAAATCTTTACTTACACATGTGGAAACCCTGTTTACAAAAACTGACTTGACTTTTATTGTGTACAAACAGAATTGAGGAATCTGCCAATAAAATGTTTCCAGATTATATGATGATTAACAGAAAGATGGGTGAAAAACAAAAAAAGGAAGAAAATAACAAAGGACCATGAATTTTTAAGTATGTATTTTTCCCTAATTTTATATACCAAATTTCTTATTTGTAATAGCCGAAGTGTAGTTTATACTTAAATATCTATACAAACATTTCTGTACAGAGATGCAGTTTTTGAATCTGAATGTGTGATCGAAACTGAGAAATTTATTTTCCAAAGTCTGCTACCTGGAAGAGAACTGTACACTGGAGTAATTAATTGTTGGGCGGCTGTACTAAATTCTGAAGAAAAAAAAAGGAGTCCAAAATCACCGCATAGGCTTTTCTGTGACACAAATGTGATTGTAAGTATTCATCAAAAACTTTTAGACTTTAGAATACATTTTTTAGATATGGTTTAAAAACTAACAAATTAGCCGATTCAACTTTAAAAATTACAGGTGAAATGGATGCTAACAAACCCAGGGAAAAACAAGGCAGAACGCTTATCAGAGTTGAAAAAACAGATATTAAGGCTAGTCGGCAGGAATGAAAAATTACTAGATCTTAGAACATATGAGCTTATATTCTTCACGATTCTTGATAAAAGACACTTTTACCTGATTGTGTTTGATTTGAAAAATCCAGGTATTTCTATCATTTAAACATTCTTATATGCATGTGTAATACTCATCTACACATGATAATTCCTTGCTTTTATTTCTAATATTTAAATGCCAGGTATTTCTATCATTGACAACATGCATGAAGAGGGGAGCCCGGTAGAGATGAAAGATGATCAATACTATTTCAAAAAGGATACCCCGTTCAAAGTGGTAAGAAAAGAAAAACTATAAAAAACTAAAACAATTCAAAAAAAAAATATTGAATGTAAATATAGTATTAACACTTTAATTGGTTTTAGAAAAAAATCTTTGAGGATTATTTGGAAGACGTACTTCATCCAAAGCTTGGTGAGATTATAAATCAAATGCCTTTAAAACTCAAACTCCCTTGGGCAACAAAAAAGAATACAACAGACTGCGGTATTTTCGTTATGCGCCATATGGAGATGTTTATGGGTAGAGGAGCAGGGAGCTTTGATTGCGGTTTCAGCAAAATTGCAACGAAAAAGAACGCGCAGATCAAAAATTTAAGAAAAAAGTAGCTGGCTAGGATTCTACTATCGGATGAAAACAAATTAAAAGACATGCTTGTACAAAAAGCTTTTGGCGTTGATCAGGAAAACAAAATAGTCTGCTAATTTGATGTTTGTAGTTTTTGGCATTGTTGTTTGGAAGTAGTGTAGGATTCACTATAGTTGTTTTCTATCATGGTAGGTGTGTGCTTTTTGAAAACTTGACAATGCTTTTTGGTGTTATCTTTTTTTGAATTGTGGCTTGGGTGTAAGAAAACTTTGACAATTCTTTTTTAAGATTTAAATATGCCCTATATGGTGTGACTTTTAATGATGTCTATTACACATTTGAAAAAAGATACATGTAACACTTATCAATAGTGTTTAAACACTTTTTACAGTGAAAAAAGAACTTTTTTGACAAAAAATTACAGTGTATAAAAAAATAAAAATGATTTAAAAAACAAGTTTGGGACAAAATCAATTTCACATGTGTAAAGATAAATTATACATGTGTAAATATAATTTACACATGTATAAAAGGGATTTACATGTGTGTAAAATTGAATTACTTGTGTAACGTATGTAATGGTCTGTAAATGGTTTTTTTAGACATGCATGCAACTTTTTACATAGTGTTTTTTTTTACTTTCACCTAAACTTTTTACTCAATTATACATGTAAAAAGATATTTTACATATGCCCTATATGGTGTGACTTTTAATGATGTCTATTACACATTTGAAAAAAGATACATGTAACACTTATCAATAGTGTTTAAACACTTTTTACAGTGAAAAAAGAACTTTTTTGACAAAAAATTACAGTGTATAAAAAAATAAAAATGATTTAAAAAACAATTTTGGGACAAAATCAATTTCACATGTGTAAAATATAATTTACACATGTATAAAAGGGATTTACATGTGTGTAAAATTGAATTACTTGTGTAACGTATGTAATGGTCTGTAAATAGTTTTTTTAGACATGCGTGCAACTTTTTACATAGTGTTTTTTTTACCTTCACCTAAACTTTCTACTCAAGTATATATGTAAAAAGATATTTTACATATGCCTTATATGGTGTGACTTTTAATGATGTCTATTACACATTTGAAAAAAGATACATGTAACACTTATCAATAGTGTTTAAACACTTTTTATAGTGAAAAAAGAACTACTTTGACAAAAAATTACAGTATAAAAAAATAAAAATGATTTAAAAAACAAGTTTGGGACAAAATCAATTACACAGATGTAAAGATAAATTACTCATGTGTAAATATAATTTACACATGTATAAAAGGCATTTACATGTGTGTAAATTTGAATTACTTGTGTAACGTATGTAATGGTCATTAAATGGTTTTTTTAGACATGCGTGCAACTTTTTACATAGTGTTTTTTTTTACCTTCACCTAAACTTTCTACTCAAGTATACATGTAAAAAGATATTTTAACTGTTGTAAGTGTTAAATTATACATGTGTATAGTTAAATAAATTCACATGTAAAATGTGTAAAGCTGAATGACATATGTATAAAGTTGAATGACACATGTGTACAGATACAATACACCTCTACACATTAACAGCTGATAAACTATTTTCATTAATAACATTAGATTGTTCCAATATACAATTAACAAAAGATGGTTGTTCATCTCCACATAATCTGTAGAATAGATAACAACAAAAAAATAAACCAAAGATGAACAACCATTTTAAGGCGGAGATACCTAAATAAACCAACTGTAACATCCTAAAAATAATAAAACGAATAAATATAGCGAGATCGGTGGTTTAGTTGGAATATTTAAACAAAAAGGGAGCAGGCCTGGGCCCGGCTTCAATGGGCCGAGGGAAGCCCATGCGCATAAGAGGCAAGGAAGCCCTCTTCCCTGCTCATTTCCCCAACTCACGCAGCTTTTAGAGAGAGAAAGGAGAGCTCGGGTCTAGAGAGAGAAAGTGACGGATCAACTCGGGAATTCAGGAGAACGTTGCTGCTGTTCTCGTGATCATATCCTCTGAATCAGAAATCCAATCCAGGTAACGATTCGATCACATTATGAGTTTTTGTTCGTTTTGGGAGTTTTCGGGTTTTGGCTAAAAGATAACAATTTTTGCGGATGAAACTTGAAAGTGAACTTAGGTATAGCATCTAGAATGAAAAACGAACGTTTTGATCAAAGAAAATCTAGATATCGACATGATCAGATTCGCATGCAGAACATTCGGATTTTTGGGGAAGGCGATAAGTGCAGACCCATCGAAACTACTTAGTTTCGATATGTGCAGACCCATCGAAACTACTTAGTTTCGATATGTGCAGACCTATCGAAACTACCCAGTTTCGATATATGCAGGCCCAATCGAAACTACCATAGTTTCGATATGAGCCCCCGATCCGAAGCTAAGATAATACATAAGCTACCTATCGAAACTACCTATCGAAACTACCTATCGAAACTACCTATCGAAACTACCAAGTTTCGACAGAAACAACCTATCGAAACTACCAAGTTTCGATATAAGCTAATCAATCGAAACTACTATGTTCAAGCATAGTAATGTCTAGTGTCATCTAGGAGCACCATCTTATGTGTATGACTTTATTATACAGATCGAGAGTGACATTAGTGAAGCCCAGTAGCCAGCTTAGTGTATTACAGAAACTACTCATCAGGTGAGTTCTATGTGCCCCCTTCTATGTTATGTGCAAATGTTTTCAAATGTTTTGGGGCTGAGATGTATACACTAAGTGAATAAATGTTATGAATGTCAAGGTGATCATATGTGTTATACAAGTATATATATATATATACCTATACATGAAAGAGAAATTATGAATAAAGAATGAAAAGCATGATTATCAAGAATGAATGAAAGTATAACACAATATGAAAGAATGAAATCCTGCTTTATATCCATGTATATATTGCTTGCCAAGTACAGAAAATGTTATGGACGCTTCGATGATAACGGCTACTTCGGTAGACGGACGACCATGTGATTATTTTACAACCGGGACAAGTGCGTTCCTTCATCAGCTAGGACGTACGAATGCCATTAAAGGACGGTCGAAGCAATTGGCATATTATAGTAGAACGGTTGTATAAATAATAGTCGCATGGGAAACGGATACCTTCGGGTAGACGGGCGAATTACGGCCTACGACGGTAGGACGGTTGTAAGTCATGACGGACGGACAAAGGTTGCCGGACGGTTGTAAGAATAAAATGACGGACGGCACTTGTTGCCGGACGGTTGTAAGTATAGGTGGGCCATGACGATGGACCACGGCGATTGTCTTTGTGACATTCGTAAGCAAATGACGGGTTGATCACCCTTATATAGTATGACCCATGAAATTAAAGAAAGAAAGAAAAGAAAGAAAAGGGTGAATGCATATATATATATGAAATCACAAAAATACAGAAAAGAAAGATGAAAAGAAAGACAAAAGTTATGAATACGTATTTATATGAATGACTATACAGTAATGCATACTTATAAAGTAAAGAATAGAATGTTTATATCAAATTGCATTAAACTAGAACTCACCAGCGTTAGCTGACTTTTAGTATACATTTCAGGTAAAGGAAGAAAAGGTCGTGCGATGGCGTGAAGGTTACCCGGCACAAGACTGACTTCCCACTTTTGTTTGTTAAGACAATGTTGTGTTTTTAATTGTTAAGACTTCCGCTGTTATGTAATGTAATTGAATGATGAATGTTTTAAATTTAAGTTCAGTATTTATGGCTATGTTTATGAGTAAATCCAACAAGTGAGGTCACCCGGGAAAGGGGCCTTACAAGTTGGTATCAGAGCAATAGTTTGAGAGATTTTGACATCCCTAAATGTCTAGACTCAAACTGATTATGGGACCAACGCACGGATGTCAGTATGGGTAACCAACGCCAACGCTAGCACGGTAAGTAAGTCATAAAGTTAATACTCTTGCATAGGAATAGATACCTTAACTTAGAACAAATAGATGTTAATGCCACGACTGATTTGAAGAGTTTCGAACCCGAAAAGCAATGTAAATTAGTAATCACAAACCGGTCACTGTAATTAAGAATTTACCTTGCTCGTACTGTTCCAAACTATGATCTGAAGAAATGACATTGATGTATTCCCTTTTTAACTATCAGGAAATTAAGAACTATGGCTGGTGGAGGAAGAACAGGACCTCGAGGCGGTCGCACTGGCCGACGAGGTAGACCTCCGTTGAACCCAAGATTTGAAGAAGAAGAGAGTGTGCACGCAGAGCACACCGAAAGTGTGCACGAAACAGAAGTGACCCCAATTATGAACGACAGTCCAGGGCCTATACAGTTGGAACCTGAAGTCAGGGATGCTATTGCCCGTGAAGTTGTGCTCACTTTGAAAAAGGTATTGCCTGATCTACTATCCGAGGCAATAAAGAAAAGTAAGGAGGAGGATGAAGGAGACAATGAAGAGAAAGTATATGACAGTGATGGGGATGAAATAAAGATTGGATCGAGCAATCGTGGGTGCACTTACAAAGGTTTCAAGGACGGAGACCCACCCAAGTTCGATGGGAGCAAAGATTCAGTGGCAACGCTTGAATGGATTGAGAGGATGAGTGCTGTAATCAACATCAGCGAGTGTCGACCAGACCAGGCTGTTAAATATGTTGCTCATTCTTTCACCAACGAAGCCTTAGGTTGGTGGAGGAACATTCAGAGGACAAATTCCCCAAACGCTCTTGCAAGAATGACATGGGAAGAACTGAAAAAGCTGGTAATTCAAAAGTTTTGTCCCCAGAACGAAATTGATCGAGTGGAAAATGAATTCCTAAACCTTAAAGCTGGCAACAAGACACACCGCCAGTATACTTCTAGATTCAATGAGTTGGCACAGCTAGTACCCCACCTGGTGGAGACAGAAGAGCGAATGATCAAGTATTATGTGAAGGGCCTACCTCAAAGGGTCCGTGTCCACGTGAAAGCCAACCTACCCTCGACCTTCGAGTCGGTAGTGAATCTGAGCGGAATCGTCTACGAAGATTATGCCAATGAGGACCCACCAACAGAAACCCAAAAGAGAAAGTGGGAGAACCCGTCTAGAGGCACCGGAAGAGGGAACGTAATAACTGAAAATAAGAAACCAAGGTCGGACAAATATGAAACCTGCAAGAAATGCGGAAGGCAACATTTTGGCGAGTGCCGGGTCGGCTCCACCACATGTTACAGGTGTGGGAAGGCGGGGCACTACTCTCGTGACTGCTTGAGAGACACTAAATGCCAAGTATGTGGACTGTTTGGTCACCTGACTAAGGATTGCAGAAAAGCCAGACAATCTGGTTCGGGAAAAGAAAAGGAACAGGAACAACCAAAGACTAGGACTCGAGCTTACGCCCTGACTGAGGAGGAAGCAAGGGGAAATCCTGATGTTGTGTCAGGTACGTTCCTAGTTAATGATGAACATGCGGCTATATTATTTGACTCGGGTGCTAGTAAAAGCTTTATATCAAATGCCTTTAGTCGAAAACTGAATTGCACTATCAACACAGTAGTAAAGGCCTTTAGTGTACAAACTGCCGTTGGTAAAAATTCGGCAGTATTCCAAGTAACAGAGGATTGCATAATAGAAATAGAGGGTCATAAATTTCCTTCTAGATTATTCCTTCTCACCTTAGGAGGATTCGATATAGTATTGGGTATGGATTGGCTAGCTGCCAACGAAGCTCAAATCATATGTAAACGTAAGAGGATACACCTCAAAGGTCCTAGCGGCAGTCCAATTACGGTTTATGGGGATTGGAATTGCACAATGCCGAACGTCATCTCGATGATTAAGGCCGAAAGTTACATGAGGCACGGCTGCGAAGCTTATCTGGCATATCTTATAGATGATAGAATGAAAACGAAAGAACTCAAGAATGTACCCGTGGTGTGCAATTTTCCGGAAGTATTCCCTGAGGATCTACCTGGGTTGCCACCCGATCGGGAAATAGAATTTCAGATTGATTTACTGCCAGGAGCTGAGCCCGTTGCCAAAGCCCCCTACCGATTGGCTCCGTCAGAAATGAAGGAATTGATGTCCCAACTAGAGGAACTAACCGAGAAAGGATTTATTAGGCCGAGCATCTCACCATGGGGCGCTCCGGTACTATTTGTAAAGAAGAAGGACGGCAGTATGCGCATGTGTATCGACTACCGCGAATTGAACAAGAGAACAGTAAAGAACAAATACCCACTGCCTAGAATAGACGACCTTTTTGATCAACTGCAAGGTGCGAGTTGGTTCTCAAAGATCGATCTTAGGTCGGGTTACCATCAGTTGAAAGTAAGAGAAGAAGACGTTCCAAAGACTGCATTTCGCACGCGTTATGGGCATTATGAGTTTCTCGTGATGTCCTTCGGATTGACCAACGCACCAGCAGCGTTCATGGATTTGATGAATAGAGTATGTCGACCAATGTTGGATTGATCGGTGATAGTCTTTATAGATGACATACTGGTGTATTCAAAAAGCGAGGGTGATCACCACTGTCACCTAAGAGAGGTTCTGGAGGTGCTAAAGCAGGAAAAGTTGTACGCAAAATTCTCCAAATGCGCGTTCTGGCTTAGGGAAGTCCAATTCCTAGGTCATGTAATAAACCCAAACGGCATCATGGTGGATCCTGCAAAGATCGAGACAGTAAAGGAATGGAACATCCCAAAGACACCAACAGAGATACGAAGCTTTCTAGGGTTGGCAGGCTACTATCGAAGGTTCATCCAAGATTTCTCAAGAATTGCCTCGCCGCTAACCAAACTGACACGGAAGGAAGTAAAGTATGAATGGGGTCCAACCCAAAACAACGCGTTTGAGGAACTTAAGACACGATTAACTCAAGCTCCAGTATTAACACTACCTGAGGGAAATGAAGACTTAGTAGTCTACTCTGACGCTTCAGGGCAAGGTTTAGGGTGCGTACTCATGCAACGAGGAAAGGTAATTGCTTATGCATCGCGGCAACTAAAGGTTCATGAAGTTAACTACCCAACACACGATCTAGAATTAGCAGCAGTAGTTTTCGCGTTGAAAATATGGAGACACTACTTGTATGGAGTTAAATGCACCATCTACTCCGATCACAAAAGCTTGAAATACTTTTTCGAACAAAAGGAACTAAACATGAGGCAAAGAAGATGGTTAGAGCTACTGAAAGACTATGACTGTGAGATATTGTACCATCCAGGCAAGGCAAACGTAGTGGCTGACGCTTTAAGTAGAAAGGAAGAATCGGCACCTATCCGGATCAAAGCGTGTCAGTTAATTATAACGCCAGACTTAATGGGTGAAATATCAAAGGCACAAGATGAAGCATTGTTAGAAAGAAATGTGAAACGGGAAAGAATAGTAGGACAACAAGGGAACTTAGATGCGAATGCATACGGAGTACGAACTAGGTTTGGCCGGATGTGGATACCTAAGATTGGTGAGCTTAGAGCCAAAATACTCGATGAGGCCCATAAGTCTCGCTATTCTATCCACCCCGGGACAAACAAAATGTATCAAGACTTGAAGAAAGAATACTGGTGGCCTGGCATGAAGAATGATGTGACAGAATATGTGAGCAAGTGCCTAACGTGTTCTCTAGTTAAGGCCGAGCACCAGAAACCATGCGGAAAAATGCAACCTTTACCAATACCGGAATGGAAGTGGGAAGAGATCACAATGGACTTCATTACCAAGCTACCGCGAACAGCTAAAGGCAATGATACCATTTGGGTGATCGTCGACCGCTTGACAAAGAGTGGTCACTTCTTGCCAATACGAGAAACTTCTTCTTCTGAAAAGCTAGCAGAAGTATTTATCAAGGAAATTGTGAGCAGACATGGTATGCCGCTGTCGATTGTGTCTGACAGGGATACTAGATTCACGTCAAGGTTTTGGAAGAAATTCAATGAAGCAATGGGCACTAGACTGAACATCAGCACCGCTTACCACCCCCAAACCGATGGACAATCGGAAAGGACCATTCAGACCTTGGAGGACATGCTCCGGGCCTGTATCATTGACTTCGGTGGGAGTTGGGACAGCCATCTACCATTGGCAGAATTTTCATATAACAACAGCTATCACTCGACTATTGGCATGCCGCCATTTGAAATGTTGTATGGGAGGAAATGTAGGACCCCGGTTTGTTGGGGGGAAATTGGACAGAAGGATTTTGCAAGTCTCGAAGTGGTCAAAGCTACTTCTGAGAAATTTGATCAAATCAAGGCTCGTATGAAAGCCGCAAAAGACAGACAGAAATCATACGCGGATAAGAGAAGGAGGGATTTAGAGTTTCAAGTAGGGGACATGGTACTGTTGAAAGTATCACCGTGGAAAGGAATCATTCGGTTCAGAAAGCGTGGCAAACTAAGTCCAAGGTTTGTCGGACCTTTCAAGATTGTAGCAAGAGTGGGTCAAGTTGCTTACAGACTCGACCTACCCGTCGAGCTTAGTGGAATACACCCTACGTTCCACGTGTCGCACTTACGCAAGTGCCTAGCTGACGACACAGCTCACATACCTTATGACGAGATCGAAGTGGATAACAGTCTAAATTATGTAGAGGAACCAATAGCCATTCTTGACCGAGCTGAGAAACGACTACGCAATAAGTCGATACCGTTAGTCAAGATACAATGGAAGCACAGAAAAGGGTCAGAAGCTACGTGGGAAAAAGAAGACGAGATGAAGGGACTATACCCTCAATTGTTTAATGTATGAACAGTTTCGAGGACGAAACCTCTTTAAGGAGGGTAGACTTGTAACATCCTAAAAATAATAAAACGAATAAATATAGCGAGACCGGTGGTTTAGTTGGAATATTTAAACAAAAAGGGAGCAGGCCTGGGCCCGGCTTCAATGGGCCGAGGGAAGCCCATGCGCATAAGAGGCAAGGAAGCCCTCTTCCCTGCTCATTTTCCCAACTCACGCAGCTTTTAGAGAGAGAAAGGAGAGCTCGGGTCTAGAGAGAGAAAGTGACGGATCAACTCGGGAATTCAGGAGAACGTTGCTGCTGTTCTCGTGATCATATCCTCTGAATCAGAAATCCAATCCAGGTAACGATTCGATCACATTATGAGTTTTTGTTCGTTTTGGGAGTTTTCGGGTTTTGGCTAAAAGATAACGATTTTTGCGGATGAAACTTGAAAGTGAACTTAGGTATAGCATCTAGAATGAAAAACGAACGTTTTGATCAAAGAAAATCTAGATATCGACATGATCAGATTCGCATGCAGAACATTCGGATTTTTGGGGAAGGCGATAAGTGCAGACCCATCGAAACTACTTAGTTTCGATATGTGCAGACCCATCGAAACTACTTAGTTTCGATATGTGCAGACCTATCGAAACTACCCAGTTTCGATATATGCAGGCCCAATCGAAACTACCATAGTTTCGATATGAGCCCCCGATCCGAAGCTAAGATAATACATAAGCTACCTATCGAAACTACCTATCGAAACTACCTATCGAAACTACCAAGTTTCGACAGAAACAACCTATCGAAACTACCAAGTTTCGATATAAGCTAATCAATCGAAACTACTATGTTCAAGCATAGTAATGTCTAGTGTCATCTAGGAGCAACATCTTATGTGTATGACTTTATTATACAGATCGAGAGTGACATTAGTGAAGCCCAGTAGCCAGCTTAGTGTATTACAGAAACTACTCATCAGGTGAGTTCTATGTGCCCCCTTCTATGTTATGTGCAAATGTTTTCAAATGTTTTGGGGCTGAGATGTATACACTAAGTGAATAAATGTTATGAATGTCAAGGTGATCATATGTGTTATACAAGTATATATATATATATACCTATACATGAAAGAGAAATTATGAATAAAGAATGAAAAGCATGATTATCAAGAATGAATGAAAGTATAACACAATATGAAAGAATGAAATCCTGCTTTATATCCATGTATATATTGCTTGCCAAGTACAGAAAATGTTATGGACGCTTCGATGATAACGGCTACTTCGGTAGACGGACGACCATGTGATTATTTTACAACCGGGACAAGTGCGTTCCTTCATCAGCTAGGACGTACGAATGCCATTAAAGGACGGTCGAAGCAATTGGCATATTATAGTAGAACGGTTGTATAAATAATAGTCGCATGGGAAACGGATACCTTCGGGTAGACGGGCGAATTACGGCCTACGACGGTAGGACGGTTGTAAGTCATGACGGACGGACAAAGGTTGCCGGACGGTTGTAAGAATAAAATGACGGACGGCACTTGTTGCCGGACGGTTGTAAGTATAGGTGGGCCATGACGATGGACCACGGCGATTGTCTTTGTGACATTCGTAAGCAAATGACGGGTTGATCACCCTTATATAGTATGACCCATGAAATTAAAGAAAGAAAGAAAAGAAAGAAAAGGGTGAATGCATATATATATATGAAATCACAAAAATACAGAAAAGAAAGATGAAAAGAAAGACAAAAGTTATGAATACGTATTTATATGAATGACTATACAGTAATGCATACTTATAAAGTAAAGAATAGAATGTTTATATCAAATTGCATTAAACTAGAACTCACCAGCGTTAGCTGACTTTTAGTATACATTTCAGGTAAAGGAAGAAAAGGTCGTGCGATGGCGTGAAGGTTACCCGGCACAAGACTGACATCCCACTTTTGTTTGTTAAGACAATGTTGTGTTTTTAATTGTTAAGACTTCCGCTGTTATGTAATGTAATTGAATGATGAATGTTTTAAATTTAAGTTCAGTATTTATGGCTATGTTTATGAGTAAATCCAACAAGTGAGGTCACCCGGGAAAGGGGCTTTACACCAACATAAGAAATACAAATTAAACATACTACCATCCGGATATGGTTGATCATCTTTCTTATCAAAGCCTGGGATACCTAAACCCTACCAAAAGATAGCACACAATGATCAACCATTTAATGAGTAAAAGTCTTAGGGACTCTCAACATCCTCGTTCAGAGGACAATTGCGAGAGTCATGATCACCGATTCCCAAACATTTTCGACATTTCCTTCCTGGTTTCTTCCTTGTAACAGACGCCCTCTCACCCGGACCAATAAAACGTCGCCTTTTAGTACCAGATCCTTTGTTTTTGATTCCTCTAGGAGCAGTAAATGGAACATCAGAGTGATTAACATCACCAACCAGCTCACGTATCACAGCAGATTTAGAGTTAGAACAACCTTCAACAGGGTAATTTTCAAAAACTTCAACCTTCATCTCCCTAATCTGTTGAGCAAATGAAACAAGTCGATCAGGATGACCCCTTAACCGATCCATGCATTGAGTAACTAAATCCAGTACATCATTCCTCTTCGCTGACATATCACTATTGTCTGAAGTATACATGTTCGCAAGGCCATACACGGTCTTCGGTAAAGCACCTTTTATCCAACGACGACTCACATATTCATCAGGGATTTCCTCCACTTTCTTATACCTAAAGACACAAAACACGTGGCGACAAAGATACCCCAAACGAGTGAAACCCATACATGAACAAGAAAACAAGTTCTTAGACATATCAACCTCGACCTGCAACGAAAATAATGAATAACATTGTTAGTTCTTGAATTCCATCAGTTAGTTTTTTAAGGTGTGAAAGTCCATCATACACATGTGTAAAAATTGAGACAAAAAATATAGGATATAGAACAAATAGTTGAGTATATTTTTATACCTTAAATGCATTAATAATAATAGAATTTTTGTCAGCGTGGTGAACAGTAAAAACATCAACCCCATTCACATACTCATAATTGGTTATGAAAGATGAGAATAAACCCTTCACAATTTCCTTTTGAACCTCTACAAATATTTCTCGAGTATAGAGCTCTGAAACATGTTTTTCTATTGCTAGATGAGTGCGAATAGATGTTGTCGTTGAACTAGATTTATGCTCAATAACCCTTTGATTGTAACGCTGCCCATCTATGGTTGTGTCAAAGCATAACAAGAACTGAACAAGAGTATTCCCACCACTGGAATTCACTTTAAACGCAGAATTTGAACTCTCACATCTTGAAGTTGTCTTCATCAGACAACACATCTGAATGTGCCTGAAATAAGCAGGAACCCAATGATCTCTAATAGCATACATATCTCTCAGCCAAACATGATTTTTCAACTTAAAGTGTTGTATGAGATCATTCCATCGTCTTTCAAACGTAGATGGGGATAGGAAAACATTCCACACCAACTTATGCAAGTTTGCCCTGAAGTTGGAATTTTGCAAAAAGTCACCTGAAAACTACATATCATAGCACCAAAAAGATAAATTTCAAATGTTAGAAAGAAATGAAAGAGGATTAACATGGGTATTTGAATAATACACATATGTATTTTCATATTACACATGTGTATATTAATATTACACATTCGTATATGAATATTAGAGTTGTGTATATGAATATTACACATGTGTACGGGTGGTTTACACATCTGTTTTTGAATTTGTACACAAGCTTATTGGATGCTTTTTAGTTTAATACAAATTACTTGTATATACAAATTCATAACCAAATAGTAAAAAAGACAAGAATTGTTATACCTTCGAAGGAAGTTTCTTCATGATGTGCCACATGCACAAACGATGTGTGGATTCATGGAAAACACCTTCAACAGCTTGCCTCATAGAGGGGTCTTGATCAGTTAGTACAAGGCTCGGTTTCTTAGGGTGAGCTTTAACGAAACACTCAAGTAACCATTTGTATGATTCAACAGTTTCGCTTGATAGCAAACCCGCACCGAATGTAACACATTTTTTGTGATGGTCAATTCCAGTAAAAGGGATAAAAATCATGTCATACCTAAAACATAGTAATAAATTTAAAAGGCCAATAAGTATACATAGTAATTAAATTACAAGAAATTAAAAGTACTCACTTGTTTGTATGATAAGTCGCATCAAAAGCTATAACGTCCCCAAAAGCTTTGTAATTTTCTTTGGCAACATCATCTGCCCAAAACGCAGATCGTAGCTCACCAGCTACCACAGAATACACAAATGAAAAGTTGTGTAAATTAACACTACGGGCTTCCATCTTTTCAACAAACATCTGAGCGTCTCGCTCACCAATGAACATACGAATGTCACGACTAAAATTAGTATAATCAGTTTGTGTGCCTCGCATATTATGTGGACCTCCTTTCAAACCAGACTGCAGTCGATGAGAAGCACGCGCACCAATCTTGTTCAAACTCATTCTATGGATAAATTGTTGATCAGAAAAAGATAATTGCCTTCTATTACGGGTCAAATCAGCATTCTCAGCAGAAACAAGTTCATGGTTATGACTTTCTAAAAAATCATACACAACAAAACTTGAACACCCCGTAACAGCTTTGAGTTTTAAACGAGCTTTGCAATCAGACACCTTAAAGGTGCGCGCGCGAACAGACTCCAATTTGCACATACCCTGTGTGTCAAAATTTTGATCCTTCGGTTTCCCTGCTTTGGCACACAATAGATATCTATGTGTAATAGTGCCATTCCATTTCTTCATAGGGCCTATTCTAATTGAAAACCCAGACTTTTCAGCGTAAGAAAAGTAAAAGTTATAAGCATCAAACCAATTAGCAAAAACCATTCCAACAGCAGGTTTATCCGCAGTAGTTACGTTAGGTGTCCAATATCTTGTCCCATCTGGAGATTCAAACACAAAGCTTCGACTAGAACCTAATTTGTAAATGAAAAATGAAAAGTTAAAAAAGGGTTAAATAATATTGGTTTAAATAAAACATCTTTTTAAAAACAACTATGACATACTTAAATCACACATCTGTTTCATATCAAAAATATGATATACAAATGTGTTTTTTATAGAAATTATATTCTTCACTATAAAAACGCAAAGACAGAACATATATAAATAAATACAAAATGTGTAAACATTCTTTTTACACTTGTGTAAAACTAATTAAAATGCATAAGAAATTATATTTCATGACTATAAAAACACAAAACACAGAACCTTTAGGCTAGGAAAACATTTAGACATTTGTGGTATGAATCTAAAAAACTATTAAGTTAAAAAAACGTATGAATCTAAAAAAAACTATTAAGAAAATCTGTCTACATCATAATGGGTTTACTAAATTGCTTACACATGTGTGAAACATAATAAACCAAAAAAAATACCTAGGAAGTATATACCAGGAACAAAAGTATAGCTGTATAATACCAATACCATATATCACAAACATTTGATTTAACATTTGAGTCCAAAATTGAAACAATAATCTAAGAAAAAAATTGAATAAAATAAAAAAAGATAAAAACGATACAAAATTACCTTGTTGATCTTCCCCACAGAAACGATTACTAGCATCGATAAGATTCATGCGAACAAATTGCTCAGAAAGTATAGAACTTGAACCACAATGAAACCCAGCAGAAAGAGGATCGTCATCACCGGTAATGTTCTCGTACATAGGAGCCTTACCCTTATCCTTTGTTAGGTTTGACATGGTGAAGATCTGAAAAATAACTATCTCTGTAAAGAGATTTATAAAGGGAACTAAACACAATTTGGAGGGAAATAAACACATTTTGGAGGGAAATAAATCTGATTATGATGAAAATGGTACAAGGATTCGGTAAAGTAGATGCAAATGGTACAAGAAATCGGTGAAGAAGGTGGCGATTAGATTTTGATGTTAAGGGTTTGGCTCTCTTGGAAACAGGTATGAAGAAAAGGGTTTTTACTTTTGGAAACAGATGTCTGACAACCCAGTTCTCTAAATCTGGTATGATGAATTGGATTGTGGAAGTTACTAATCTACCCTTGATGCTATTAATATATACTTTAAAAGAGAAAAATGAATGAGTGGCTATGGTAGGGTTTAAGGGTTTACACAATAAAACAGGGTTTTCATTTGATACGTCCCCTATATATATATATATATATATATATATATATATATATTGTGTGTGTTACAGGGAGAGTTTAGATATTATGAAAGAGATATTTTAGAAAGGTTATAAATATAATTTTTTTTATAATTGAAGAGATAAGATCAATGGACTATGTAATTTTGATGATAAAAGTATAAATCAAGAGGTATAAATCATGAAATTATCTTATCCACTTTCACACACCTTCTAAATATTATAGTTTTTAAAATACGAAACAAAAGTCACAATCATTTAATCAATCTATATTATTTAATGTTTAATATGATATTATCTAAAAAATGTGGTAGCTACAAAGATGTGGACAAGCCTTTTGTAGGTGACAATGTGGATCATGTGTCGTATATATAATTGAATTGCACCAACTATTTGGTATCCAATATTTTGTGCTAGAAATATCTATATATGTTCGAATTAAATAAATGTTTTGTTTTCTTATGTTGAATTATATTCACTTTTAACAATATATTATTAGTTCTATATAGGGGAGGATCAAATAAGAAGTTGTTTTCGGCTAAGAACTCTAAGAAGTGACAAAAGCATTAAGAAACGATATCAAACGAACTCGGATTGAGCTCATTCCAGCGGCGTTGGAATCGTATCGTCGAACTCTACCATCTTAGCTTTTAGGGTTTAGATTTTAGGGTTTAGATCTTAGCGTTGAATTTTATGATTTTAGCATTAGGGTTTAGCCTTAGGGTTTAGCTTTTAGGGTTTAGATTTTAGGGTTTAGGTTTTTTATGGGGGGTGGGGGTTTAGGTTTTTGGGGGTGGGTGGGGGTGGGTTTAGATTTTTTTTGGGGGGGGGGGGGGTGGGGGGGATTTAGGTTTTTGGGAGTGGGGTGGTGGTTTTAGGCTTTTCGGGGTGGGGTTGGAGGGGGGTTTAGGTTTTTGGGGGTGCGAGTGGAGGGGGGTTTAGGTTTTTGGGTCCGGATTAGAGTTCGATGAGACGGTTCCAACGCCGCTCGAATGAGCTCAATCGGAGTTCGTTTGACCCACTTCTTAGCGTTTCTTAGCGAAAAACCACTTATTAGCGGAACCTTCCCCGTTCTATATATAACCGAAAAAACGTATCTACAAGCAAAAGTATAAAATTATTTTCTTTCTGCACCTTAAGAACGAACATTATTCCCCTCAAAAAGGGAATCATAAACTCCTAAAAGGTATAAAGGCATATGGAATCAAGTTTTGATATCAATTATTGCTTCATAACTAATTTGTAATGTTTTGTCTCCTTAGAGATTATTCATATCTAAATATTTGTTTATTATTGTCACCACACACGACTTTATATCTTGTTAACAATATTTCTCATTAGTGCTTTTTTCTCATATTTATATATATATATATATATAGGGGTGAGTTCACTAGAAAACTTATTTTCATGAGAAAATCAAAAAACTCTTCATTAAATGTGCTGCATATGTGTAGTACACCCAAAAGCCTAACCCCACCCAAAAACCTAAACCCACCCCACCCACCCCCAAACACCTAAATAGGGTCCAAGGGGCAGTGCCCCTGGCTAGGGTTAAGCTGCAGAAAATGATTCTGGAAATGGAAACTGCTAAAGGATGGTCCTCCGGACCAGTTTGGTCATGCTGACTAGTTTACTCCTCCGAAATAAAGATTAATCCTCCGGAGTAAATTGCATCTTCGGAGTAGAATGACCTAGCAATTATGGATTGACGGTTATAGCGGTTTTCAGCCAATAACCGTCATAGCGTTCCAGTGTATCTGTATACCCCATATATACATGCGCTTTTGTCAATATCAAACACACGAAAATTCTTAACAGACATTCGCATATTTTTTCTTGAATCTTTCATTCTTATCCGATTGAATTCTGTGTATACCATGAAATAATTCAATCTGAAAGTATACTATACACGATTATCAGAGAATTGAGGCAATCACAAATACACGAATCACCTATTCCTACATGTTAGAGAAAATTTTCAAGAAGGTGACAAAGGCTAATGGTTGATCCAGGATTGAGCAATAAACCGACGACACTATCATTTGGAGCACTTTTCCCTTACGAATTCATAGTTGTTGCAATAACTTAAGATCTTTTTTTTTAGTTTTTGAACAAGGTTGCATCACTAAACATAAAACGTCTACAAAGGTGTCAAACAAATGAACAAGAGTCTTAGCCAGGGGCGGCTCAAGGTACTTGGTGGTCTCAAGCGAGCTAAAAGCTTTGAGACCCTTTTTCAAATGTCATATTATAAAAAACCCTCCTCTTTTTTGTTTGGGCTTGGGACCGGCAATAATAAACTAAAACGTTTATAATTGGCAGAGTTAAATTTTTTTTTTGTATTCTTGTATATATATATATATATATTTTACATCGATAAAAAATTTAAATAAAGTTTATTTTTCTAGCTTTATATGATGCAAATTGTTTGATAAAATATTCGTAATCAACTTCTTCTAACAAATTTTTTTCAATAGACAAAATACCTAAACCGTTTAATATCACTTGTGACATTATAGATCTTAAGTAATTTTTTAATAATTTTAATTTGAAAAAATTTTGTTCTGCAGAAGCTACAGTTACATGAATAGTTAACATAACTTTATAAACAATATATGCATTTGGAATAGAATTAAATTTTTTAATATAATTTATTATATTAATAAGTGTGTCACATTGTAAATGTATAATTTCTCTTAAAACTTTTAGCTCTTGATATAGATCTAATCCATCAATATCTAAATTATCATCATGTTTCAATATTTTTTTCAAGATTAATACATTTTTCTTTTAAACATTTTTCATTAAAGGTTTTTAACTTTTCTATACTAAACAAAAAACCAAAATCAATTTCAAATTGTTCAAATCTACTTTTTAGTGAATAACTAGCTTGATCTACTATATATAAAAATATTCAGTTTTAAAACATTCAATAGGGTTTTTTATTGTTTCGTTATCCACATTTTTGTCAAATTTTTTATTTCTACGAATAACACGCTTCTCACGAAAATTTGGTTCTATATTCATCTCTCTAGCTATTTCTTTAGTGGCAATCATAGCATTTTCAAATCCATCTATTCTATAATTATCAATACACATATCCGATGCTTGTAAGATCTTACTAACTACATTAATAGCAGACAAAACATCATTCTAAATAACCATCCCTAATAAAAATATAAAATTTTCAAATTCATATGTAACTAAACATTTAACATCACTTTTAACTTTAGGCTCTAGACAAATATCGTATAAGTCTAACAATGCATCTTTTATTTGTGGAGCTTGATTTATTATTGCTTTAATACTTTCAACTTGACTTTCCCACCGTGTTTGTGATAATGGTTTAAGAGTTAAAGTTGGTATACGATCTTTTAAAAATTTCCATCTTTTAGTGGATGAAGAAAATAAACAATATACACGTTGTATTACTCCAAAAAAATTCACTAGCTTTGTTACAAGAGCTAACCATGTCACAAATTACTAAATTTAAACTATGACAACCGCATGGTGTATAAAAAGCTCCAGGATTAACCTCTAATAATCTTTTTTTGTACACCTTGATATTTTCCTTTCATATTTAAACTATTATCATAACCTTGTCCTCTAATATCATTTATATCAAGTCGTATGTTATTAAGTTCTTCAATTATAGCATTAAAAAAGCCTTTACTGGTTGTATCATCTACTCTAATAAATTCTAAAAAATATTTATTAACTTTAATAGGATAAGATGAAATATCTAAACATCTTAAAATGATCGACATTTATTCCTTATGACTTGTATCGGGAGTGCAATCTAGTATAATTAAAAAATACTTAGCTTCTTTAATTTTCGTAACAACTCTAGTTTTAATTTCATTATCTAATAAGTTAATTAATTCATTTTGCATATTATGTCCTAGGTAATGGCTATGAATTTCATTGTTCTTTATTCGTCTAATATGTTCTTGCATTATTGGATCAAATTCTGCAATAATTTCAATCATGCCTAAGAAGTCATCATTGTTTTCTTGATAAAGTTTTTCATTTTCCCATGAAAAGCTAAATTATTTTTTCCAAGACTCTTTACAACGACAATTATTCTTATTTAAACATTTCTCCAATGTTCTTTATTTTTATTTATTCGGTCTTGAGTTTTATTATCAATTGTTTTATTTTTTTTCAACCTTATCTCTAAATCAATCCATGCTCTCATATTCTTAATATATATATTACTTGTTTTATGTTCTTCTAGTTTAAATTAATATTTCTCCAATCGTTACTACCTTCATTTGCTAGCTTACTTGTACATTGATTTACATCAAATAACTTACAACAAAAACAAAATACTCTATCTAACTCTATAGAATAAACCAACCATTTTCTTTCTATTTTTTCTCCATTAGGTAAATTTTACATATAAAGCTAAGATGTAAAGTTTCTTAAATATGAATCTTTTGGACCTTTAAAATCAAAAAACTTAATCGGGCCTTTTTTCTACAATTAAATCTTTTAAATTACTAGTAATGTTATTCCATTGACTAGGATCATAAAAAGTTGGAGGATCATCAAGATTTAAAGGTTCGTCTAGGTTTATAGGCTCATCTAGGTTTATCGGTTCCTCAATATTTATAGGTTCATCTAGGTTTATCGGTTCCTCAATATTTATAGGTTCATCTAGGTTTTCATCAAGATTTCTAGGTCTATTATTTATGGTTTTTATGAACTTCAATAGCGATCCTTTTAGAGACTCATCTAAAACATCTCGTTTAGCTGTATTAAATCCGGTCGCTCTGTTCTTCTGTATTCACACGTGTAGGTAGGAAGAAGAAGAAGAGGCACTCTGATTCTGATGTTCATGCTTGATATAGGATCTGATTCTGATGTTCCACACGTGATTTGGTCCAAGGCTGAAGCCCAAGCCCAACGTGTCTGTTCAGTGTGTTCACGCTTATGGCACTATGGCTAATGAGCCCAAATCCTAAATATAATTTTTGAGTAAACTTCAGTTTTCGTCCCTGATGTTTGAACAAAACATCAGGTTTCGTTCCCATGTAACATATTTGATCCCCGACGTTTAATGTTTTAACACTTTGCGTCCCTGGTCCTTAACTCCGTTAAGTTTTCTGTTAGTTTTTGTGCAAATTTACTAATATACCCCTCACCCCTTCTTCTGTTTCTTCATCAGACTCAATAAAATGTATATGAGACTCAATAACATGAATGAAACTTTCCTCTGGCTCGACCCCCCTCCGACCACCGGCTCTCCGGCACCACCTCCCCCCTGACCGACGACGGGTCTTGGTGGCTCCAACAGAAATGGAGGCGGCAGTGGTTAGGGATTCCAGGAAGCAGAGACATAGGTGGAGACAAGGTAGCAGGCGGCGTCGGGTGGCCTATATAGCGACGATGACGATGTTAAACGACGGAGATGGTGACGGGATGAGTTTTCTGGTGACACCCCATCTAGGGTTCTGTCGTAGCAATGGTGGCTGAGGTGAGACCTGATGACAGCGGAAACGGAACGTGGATGGTGTTGCGAAGACAGAAACGGTTTTCACCATGTGAATCCCCCATCACCTGGTTCGTCGTGGTCATCGTCGTCGTTCTCCGATCAGCACCACCACTGGCAGGCTTCGTATGCCGCCATGGTGAATGATGGCGGTTCGTCTGGTTCGTTTTACGGCGGGTTTAACGACGGTAATGAAGAGTTTAGTTCTCACAACGGTCTGCAAGTTGTTTCCGATCAGATGCAGTTGTTTGACGAGTGTAAAAATGTGGAGTGTAAAAAAATGGATTCAAAATTGCTTCTTGGGTCTGATGGTTGAAGAAGAAGAAGAAGAAGAAGAAGAAGAAGAAGAAGAGGTGAGAGATATATTAGTAAATTTGCACAAAAACTAACAGAAACTTAACGGAGTTAAGGACCAGGGACACAAAGTGTTAAAACATTAAACGCCGGGTATCAAATGTGTTATAGGGGGACGAAACCTGATGTTTTGTTCAAACCTTAGGGACGAAAACTGAAGTTTACTCATAAATTTTTTTATTTTATTTTTTTAAATTTAGGGCCCTAATTTTTAGATGGCCTCAAACCCTTGCTTAACCTTATAACACTAATGGATCGGCCTCGCTCTTACCTCATTGTAAGTTAAGGAAGAAAAGGTATGTAAGTTAAGGAAGAAAAGGTAGTTTAAACTTTGCCACTTTTACTTAAAAGATTTAGACATTTAATTTGCCTTTGAAAACAAATGAAAGTTTACATAGATATTTAATTCTTAGGCTCAGTATTATAAAACTTGATTTGTTTGATAGAAGTTTCAAGTGAAAATATAGAACATATATTTTAATATTTGTTTATAATTTAATTTTAAGCTTATCGTTTATTTTAGTTTTCTTTTACTTGAATAAATGAAACTTTCCCTATCATGTGGTTGATCCACGGTTGTGCCGTCGATCAAACACAATTTTTCAGCTCTTGTATCTTTAATATTTGTTCAGGTTTGAGCGTGGTCGATTTACTATCTAGTTTTTTTTTTAACGGCAACATCTAAATGTTCTAGGATAATTGGATTTTCCCGGAGCAACTGTTGGGTGTTGCGGTGGTGATCAATTATATTAGTTATAAAAAACGGTTAATAAATAATTATAGATTAATAATAATTATTTAGTAATTATTAAAACGCAGCGGAACGAAACCGATTCAACACAAAAAGAAACCCGACAGGATCTGGGTTACAAAACATACGAAAAAGAAACCCGACAGGATCTAGGATCAAGCTTGTCATCAGAATCACTGGTGACATATGCATCACATCCCCATACTCTAAGGTAAGACAGATTGGGTTTAGACTCATGCCATATCTCATATGGAGTCTTGTTTACCTTCTTAGTCGGTGCCAGATTGACAATGCGGGCGGCGGTCATAAGAGCATAACTTCAGAAGGAGTGAGGCAAGTTTGTTCTACACATCATTGATCGAACCATATTAAGTAGGGTTCGATTTCTCCTCTCTCTCAGGCCATTAAGTTGGGGTGTGCCAGGTGGAGTGGGCAGTGAAACTATTCCACACTCCTTGAGATGATTGATGAACTCTGTGCTGAGATATTCACCACCTCGATCTGATCGAAGTGACTTTATCGTTTACCGAGTTGGTTTTCCACTTCGTTTTGAAACTCTTTGAACTTTTCAAAAGTTTCATGCTTGTGTTTCATAAGATAGACATAAGCATATCGACTGTAATCGTCGATGAAGGAAACGAAGTATCTTTCATGATTTCTAGACATGGTTCTGAAAGGGCCACATACATCAGTGTGTATAAGTCCTAGCAGATCCTTGGCTCGTTCACCAACGCCGGTGAAGGATCCTTTAGTGAGTTTGCCAGCTAAGCAAGACTTGTAGTCTTCAAAGGATTCTTGTCCGGTGGATTCAAGGATCCCTTCGGATTGGAGCCTTTTCATGCGGGCCTTGCTTATGTGACCAAGTCTACAATGCCATAGAAATGTATCATTAATGCTAGATTTGATACGTTTAGAAAGATTGTATATGTTATTATTAGTTTGAACATCAACCTCATAAATTCTATTTAGAGGTTTAGCCTCAAAATAGAAAATATCATTTAAGTAAGCAGAAATAAAAATTCCATTGAAAACGTACTTAAAACCTTGTTCAAACAATAAGGAAACTGAAATAATGTTTCTGGTTAAACCAGGCGCAAACAAACAGTTATTTAAGGTAACTACAAGGCCAGAAGGACATGAAAGGTGAAATGTTCCAGTTGCAACAACCGGTACTCTCTTCCCATCACCAACGATGAGTTCCATGTCGCCTTGTTTCAGCTTCTTCCACTTTTCAGGCTCATGCAATACATTAACGATGTGATAAGCACATCCGGTATCAAATACCCATGTGTCGCTAGAGATAGTGAAAAGTTTAATAACATAAATAGAAATACCTGAAGAGTTGCCTTCACCATTGCCTCTCTTCGATCTCAGCTTAGCCAGATATTCAGGGCAGTTACGTTTCCAGTGCCCCATCTTGTTGCATTCAAAACACTGACGCTCCTCGGGAGGGGGTGCTTTTGCAACTTACTTGTTATTGTTGGTGGCATGCTTGGCAACAACAACAACTTGCTTCTTACCTTTGCTGTTATAACCCTTTTTCTTGGTTTTGGGCATGTTAACGCCAGTAGATTTGACCATCAACTCTTGATTAGTCTCACTTGATATGCTCATCTCGGCCGTCTCCTGCATACCGTGCAGTTCGGGCATAGTCTTCTGCCATGTGTTCATATTGAAGTTCATTACGAAGTTGTCATAAGAACTAGGGAGAGAGTTCAAAATGAGGTTGGTGTCATTCAGTTTTTTATTCTCAAGCAAAGACTTGAGAGAGAAGGAGGAGTGAGATTCTTTTTCAGTAGACATCTGTTAAATAAGCAAATTAAAGTTAATTAGTCTTTTGGATGTAATAGATTCTTATATTAATGACCCGTGGCAAGAATAGAATAAGAATAGAGAATCTGGTTATATCAATTAGTAATGGAGGCTGTGGCACGCAATCATTAGTAAGTGATTTAGACAGACTGACAATAATTGCCAATTGTGGAAAAAAATGCACAATTCTCGAGTATGAGGCCGTTAAGACAACTCTTGTCTATGCATTGATACATTTAGCCTCATCTATGCCCCCTTTTAGTCTCCATACAGCTGGGGCATTTATAAGAGAGAAAAGTAATAGTCGCCCTAGTACAGGTACATGTGGAAAGGCCGGATGTGCCAACGAAACCCTTGCACCTTGGAGGGATAGACTACACACCAAGTGCGGACTGGTGTTTCGCGTTATGCCCCAAATGTTCCTTATAGTAGGATGGCATAGACTAAAGATTTTAAATATGAGATTTAATTTTAGTGTTTTACCGAATATGGTCAAACACAACGAATGATAAATCATACGTGTGTTGTAAAAACCAGTTTTACTATATATTAGATCGTGACAACGTGGTGAACCATTTCATCTCTCAGGACACTTAATTTTAAATAACCTATTAAAACTAAGTTTGTCGCGATGTAATTAACCAATTAAAAGTTAATAGTTTAAATGAACTATTAAGTTATTAGTTTTAAAAATTTAAAGTTAGTTTAAATTGCAAAACTTCATTGGTTATCATTTATTTTAAAACAAACTATTTGTTTTAATATAAAACATCCACAAGTTGTAAAAAAAAGTTTAGAACTTGTTATTAAATTGATTGTGAAAAATTTGGTATTTGGTCGGTATGTTATAACAATTATAAAATTAAAAGCAAGCACAATATCAAACATAAAAATATGTAAATCATATGGCCAAGGAAAAAGTGTTTGATCTTGCTAGAGCCTAATAGCAAAACCAAACTAGGTCACGGGGTCACAACACACAAACAACCACAAGGATTGACTTTGTGCATGCGTCTAGCTGTTACGTATGACTCCCACTAAATCCAAGATCCTGTCGCCATCTTCAGTTTTGTCTTCGGGTCTTTATCTTTATAATATTTATATAGAATACAAAAAAAAATAAAACCTTAAGCTATTACAACTTTGAGCCATCAAAGAGGCCAAAACCATAAAACCAAAAACAGAAAACAAACACAAAACAGGGTCGGGCCAGATTTACATATTTAACATAATCAAATAACCGGGAAATCCTTTTGGTCAACTAAAATAAATAAAAACTTTGACCAAAATAAATAAAAAAAATTGCCCTAAAATAAATTTAGATCAGAAACTTTAAACAAGTTAGAGTTTGTGATCTATAACCGGTTAAAACACCGGATCCGATTCGTTTGTTACCAAGGCTCTGATACCACTTTTGGGTGTTGAAGTGGTGATCAGTTAGATTAGTTATAAAAAACGGTTGATAAATAATTATAGATTAATAATAATTATTTAGTAATTATTAAAACGCAGCGGAACGAAACCGATTCAACACAAAAAGAAACCCGACAGGATCTGGGTTACAAAACATACGAATACAGAATAAATAATTTAATCTACCAATGGGATTAAATATGTCACACCCCGCCGAAGGCGGAAACACGGAGTGGAACCGGTATATCGCATTGAACACAAGTACAAGAGAAACTAAAAGAAGAGTTGTGCATTACATTGAACCATACTACATGCTTCTATCGAAAGTACAAATACACGGAAAATTCCGAATCAATACAAAGGGTCTAAAATGCCCAACTACAACCAAAAGTACATAATAATAACTCTTCCCAAAAGCAAGCCGTTTAAAGTTCGTTATCCCCATAACTGTTTACCTGAAAAGCATGTTTCGAAAACGGGTCAACTATAAAAATAGTTGGTGAGTACACAGGTTTTGCGACTCTATAAAAAGTAAGTAAATAAATTTCAAAATGTAATTGTAACCATCCGCAGATGATCAAGTACACGTGTTAAGATATAATTACCCTGAGCTACAATCAAAACCGTCAGACTAGTTGTTGCCCCTGTATCCAAGTGTCGAATGTGAACACCTACTATGGCTAATTATGCGCCCAAATGACCTTACAAGTCTGGTTGGCGCGACCAACCCTGGGCGGGGGTGTCAACCCAAATAGTACTATTCATAATTCTCACCGACTATCCAAGCTAATTGATTGCGTTAAAGTGGGGACTTAATACATCCATAAGTAAACCCAGGTAACCCTAATCCCAAGTAACAACGTGTAGAGTGAAACAACTTTTCCCCCGTAAAACAGTAAAAATTGAAAAGTGGTGCCGCGAAACTCACCTGAACAACGTCGGTGATAAGTGTGACATAGTCAAAAAACCACAAAGTATGGTTAACATCCAAATTCTATAAAAGGCCAACAGCCAAATGCAAGCAAAGTGTGGCTAGCAACTCAGTGCTACCAAGGTACGGCTAAATCCGTAAGAACCGTAAAAACAGGTGTCCTAACCGAGTCCTACTAACCAAGTAGACATAAAAAAATAGCATTTAGGACGCCTAAAGTATAAAAATGAGTCTACTACTCAAAAGTGGCTATGCAGTCGGTTGCATTCCCAAAACCCGTGCACACACGTACGAACCGCTCAAAAGTTGTAAAACCAGCTTTTATATAAATTCGTGACTTTGAAACCTTAAGTTTTAGATTTTATTAATGAATATCAGTAGTTATAATGTCATATATGATAAAATCTCAAGTCACAGTTTCGTTTGACAAAAAACGCGATTATACGCGTAAAATAAGGTTTACGGTTTAAAAATCCGATTCATCCGAAATTAGGGTTTTAGTGTGATTTTAGCACCCAAATTAAAAGTCCAAATTTTATATTTTAAATGGGGTTATACTTTTGTCCAAAATCCCCTAGAATTTTTATAAAATCAATTTTAAATAAAAATTTCCAAAATTAATAACTTTTTTATAAAATTTAAATGGACCATAATTCCAAAACCATACTTAGACATAAAGTTACTACTTGAAATTTATACCAATTTATCATATATATAAATAAAAATTTCTGACCAATTTTCATATTTTTCCAATATCCAGATTATTTAATATGAATTTAATATTGTTAAAACTTTACAAATTCGGGAAAAATAGTTAAACACATTAAAACTTCACCAAATTTTTACCCTAAACTTTATAAATACTAAACACATACTTAAACAACTCCAATTTTCATAAAATTTGAACAGGAGTCTTAGTTTATCATATAACAATCACTGAAATTTATATCTAGATCAATTTTTTGACATTATAACACCCAAATAAATCTTACTATTATTTTTCGTTCACTAACGAGTTCCTTTCGTTTGAAAGTATATTTCACATAATAATAATACTATTATTATTATTATTATACGAACTCGTCGAATACGGGTGTTGACCATAAAAGTCACGGTTGTCACATTCTCCCCCAGTTAACAGAATTTCGTCCCGAAATTCAACTGGTATAATAGTTGACAAGTTCTTTTTCGTAACTTGATTCATGTACGATCATCAAGGGAAATCTAGTTTCTTAGATACAGCAGGGAGATTTGACAAATCGAGATCTAAGAATCATAGAGAGTAGGTTACACTTAGAAAGGCTCAAAAGAAAATTGAATAATCATGAGAGAAATTTCCTTCGAATTCCAAAGAGTCTATAGATCATTGTTTCACCGGATCAGTCAAGAAGTACACTGCTGGTGTTATTCAGAAGATTAAGAAATCCGTCATAGGATTGATATACACAAGTATACAAAATTGGTACAAATCCATAATGATATTATGATACAAAATCCTGGTGATTCAGTATCCTTTTATGAGCAAGGAAAAGTATCATTCGGCTTGGTGCCATTAAAGAATACTATTATAAATAGTAACCATAAAATTATAGTATGAGAGGTGCTATTAAGATCCAAAGAGTGGGTAGAATCACCACGACTCATTGGAATAAAAAAATGTATCACAGCGATAACAAATACTATAGGTTATGAAGGATGATCATATCATATACTTAGAATACAGATAGATAACACCTCGTTAAAATGAAACTTTTTGTCAATATGAACTTCCTTAGGTGGTATAATTACGGATTCGTCGGCTAAACACCTGTGTGAGACTCGATATACGATAAGCATCGTATATGCCATTAAGCTCCTGAGGTAGTTTCAGTTTGTACACAACAAGACCAATCAAATGATTATTACCAACCTCAACACAACAAAATGGTGATCAACCTTTGTGTCAAAACAGAGTTTCTAATGGCGCTCATTTAATGCTAGTGTGATAACTGTTAGAGTAAGGAATTTGACCAAAGGTAAAAGAGTATCCAAATTACCACTAAATTGTCTCACAGAAGCCCTTAGCATATCCTCCAAGGTATGAATAGTTCGATCACTTAGACTGTCGGTTTGAGGATAGTAAGTGGTGCTCATATCTAAGAGCGTTCTCAAAGCTTTCTGTATTGTTTGCAAGAAATGGGATGTAAAGCGACTTTCCCTATCGAAGATAAAGGAAACAGGCACTCCATGCTTTGCTACAATTTCACTACTATACAGTCGTGCTAGATTTTCTATGTAGAAGTCCTCTCGGATAAGTAGGAAATGCGCAGAGTTAGTCATTAATTAGTTAACAATGTCCCAAAATGAACCATAGCCGCCTAAATTTCTAGGCAGACCTAGTAACGAAATCTATTGAAATTTGTTCCCACGTCTACTGTGAAATCCCGGGTTGTTGTATCTTGTGATTGTCAGTACGTTGTTGCGTCATAAGGCGACACAACATGGTTGTTATGTATACAACATAACTGTATAAGTAGATACAAGGGAATTTTGAAAATCACCATAACAAAAGGACGAGATTCACACTTCTTGTACTAGAATTGAAGAGTGATGATTAGTTATTAGAGAGTGAATTAATAACGAGTACTCCGAGCTTAAAGGTTTACAAAGCAAGTATATAATGAGTACCAATATGATAGTACCAAACTCGAGTCGTTAAACCGAAGATTAACAAACATAGAAGATTATACTAGGATTCTGTCGAGATAAATTTGCTAAGAGTCAAATTTACTCAGACCTATGAAGTATTATAGCAAATGAGTCATCATCGTAAAATAGATGCCAGTGATAACCCGGTGCTACGTAACCTAACAACAAAGCATTAGGATTCGGTACTAACTCGCGTGTTAGTCTCGATATAATATAACCATGTTTGATGATTTTCAACTAAAGGTTCGTATACATGTTGTCGAAAGTTAGCAATGGGTTATATGATAATCAAGTCATGATAAGATATAGATAGAGCAAGTAACTAAAAATCCAGAACGGCCTAATCAAGTAGATTAGTTAAAAGACTAGGTGCAAGTTCAATATTTGGACATTGAATTGACTAACACCAGAAATCGAATTTGGTTAACGGTCAGAAATGGAATTATGAAATTTTAACAAGAAGTCCATATCAAAAAGATGGTCTACTCTTCACATCGAGTCGGCCAAATTTGATAGGATACCATTAGATGTATGCGTCTTTCTTGAAGTGTATTGAAATGATTCGGAGGTAATCCGCTATTCAGCTAGATGAGGAAATAAACAGTCACATTGTGGAAATAATCTCTTAAAAATAGTGTCCCCCGAAAATGATTATGAGCTTGATAACCCACAAAATGGGTAGACTTTGATATAATATCATTGTTAATTTAGCCTGGGGTTTGATTCTCATAAAGTAGACGTCAAAAAAATATATATATAGGAGAGGATCAAGTAAATCTTCAGGAATTTGCCAAATGTGAGGACGTCATGCTCATAGGTCCCTTAAAGATAATGGAATCACAAGCGGATGTTCAAGAGAGCAGAGTAAACTATGATTCGTCCATTGTTCCTCTTCGTGGTAGCGTACAACTTTAATTGGTTAAGAATTATAGAACATAGAAATAAATTCAAAATTTCCCTCCTATGATTTTAGGACACATCTTTCAAATGAAAATGTTTTCAAATTTCAACTTAGGTCCTCGCTTTTCCATTAAATTCGGTGGAAATTGACCATAGGGTTTCAGAGTTTGTCCTTAGATCTCGCGTTGAATGGGGTTAAATAGATTATCCGTGAATAACTGGTAGTACATTATGCATGCAACTTTCTTGGCTTTCGAACGGTACCACTATGACTTACCATTTCGTATTTCACCCATACTAGTTATAGCCTAAAATCCTTTGCATAAGGGTTTAAGCCATAAATTTGATGGAATGAGTGTTTGAATGTCATAGATTCGTATTCCTTCAGGGCACGTGTTAAGAAGTCGTTTCTAAACAGTAGTTGCTCTAAGGCTTTCTATTTACAGGTGACGGAGAGTAAGGGATGCGTATACGTCTCTACCTAGTTGGAAATCAGAAAGTCAATCAACAAAATGACATTTGAGGGAAAGCAGGGAAAAAAAGGATATGAGACTATCCTATTCGGATCTATAAGGACAGTATACATAGAGTAACAAATAGGGATAATCACCATAAATAAACTTTGAATGATTACTAATAAAATTTTCGGTACACAAAGAATCATTCCAACATAAAGTTTCATTTTCTCCATTAAAATGGTTTTCAATAAGGCATTGAAGCACCAGGAGAAATCAAGATTTGCAAAACATACGTAGCAATGTTAAAAAAAAGGGCATTAGTTTCATACTAAGCCATAGTTATCCCAAAAATAAAAAGTTTTCGTAAATCCAACTAAAAGAATCCTGGGCACAAGCCGCTCGGTGTCCATAGTAGAACTACAAATGGTAGAAATAAACATGACAATGAACGTCGTAAAGATGGCTCCTCCCAAGTAAACAAGTTTCTCAAGTTAGGTTTCCATAATATTAGCGTTGCGGTTAAGAGAATCAGGATTGAGTGTACCAAATTACCATAGTGAGTGCAGAGCACTTGCAATGGAAATTTCAAGTAGGTTTAAAACTGAATTATTAAGAATATATATCAGGAGTATAGTGAGAATGACAAACACCAAAATGAGGATTTATACGAACGATCGTATAGAAAAGTTATATTGGCTAAGAAAAAGAAGCTTATATTTCTTTAAGGAATTTCTCCATCGATGTTAGAGTATGTTTGGATTATAAGATAAAATACGAGATTATACCGAGACCTCCGATGATAGTAGTACAGTTACTGAAAGTGTCGAGCGTTGTAAAGTCCCATACTGAATTTACGTGGCCAGTAAAATCTCAAGGGATATGATTTAGCAAGTAAAATAGATGAGAGAAAATCTCTGCTGCTCAAGATCCACTAAGGAGTTGATTAGATTAAATTCGAATTTCTCTTATTCCTTCAGAATTACGAGAACGTTACACTTTGATCGATTAGGGGAGTTAGAAATGTCGTGGTCTGATTCACGCTAGACCGAGAGTAGTCGCTTGCGTTGATGAACATATAACAAAATTGAAATGAGAAAATCTTTAGCTGGATCTCAAAGGTGAAGCAATACTTAACAAATAATTGCCAAATTCGATCCAAATACCTATGTTAAATCAATTGCGAACAGATATTTTCAGTGTCTCGGTCTAAATTGTCATGCAAAAGAAATCTCGATAATAATTTTGGATCCATTACGATTCAAAGATAAAAGAGACAATATAAATTCCCATGTCACCTGAGGTAGCCCATCGCATCATTCGATGTCTTTGACTCAGCCCTAAGGTTACGATAGTTTTTTTATCAATATTCGAATGACTAGGAATCGGGACTAGAAATACAGATTAATCATGAACATTAACTCGGACAGTAAGACTCACTAGAGTTCTCATGCACTGCAGATTATGATTACGTGTGCACCCGTAATGATAATTTACTTTGCATGGTCCCTACAGTGTTTCCCCTATCTCAAGCTCTCAACTAAAAAAAAAGGAACTGGAATGTTCATTGGATCACGTCATCGTGTTGCACTTTCACGTAAAAGTGTGGATGTTCTATCTAATCACTTTTAATTATTTGTACCAATACTCATGGATCTGCAGACTAAAGATGTTGTTGGATGGAGGTAATGATAGAGGGGAACAACCAGAGTACTCTAATAAAAGAAAAAAAAATGTGCGGTGGAAGTCAGGAAGTAATAATAGGGTAGAGATCCCTAAATCAGAGTCGAGCAAGTCATGCTACAAATTTGTACATATACGTGGATCTGATGATCCAACATAACAAAAGTCAATGGGTCTCCTGACCCGTAGAGTTCTCTCCCGTTTAGTCCTGCTTCTCCACCTCGGGTTCCCTTTAGATCGAGCAATTCTATCTGCCATATCTCATGGCAAAAGTTCTAACCATCCAATTCAGCAGATCACGAAAGGAAGTATATACCGCACAAAGTGAAAACAATAGATGTCAAATAATAAAGCCGACTCCACAACTGGAGTAGATGCAGGTGCGGTGTAGGTACAACTACAACTCGAGGTAACACCAAGACAGATAGAGACGAATATAGAATACCGCAAACGTAACCGGAATCATCAAAGAGTACACGTAGTGCCGTGACAACGACATGATTATGACGAAACAATGTGTCGTAGATAAGCAAGAGGTAGTATGCAATGCACATATAATTCCTACGGTTCAATGCAATAAACTTAGAGTTATAGTCTAGGTCTAGTCTCGGGTAAACCTAATTCTCTATAACCTGGCTCTGATACCAAGTTTGTCACACCCCGCCGAAGGCGGAAACACGGAGTGGAACCGGTATATCGCATTGAACACAAGTACAAGAGAAACTAAAAGAAAAGTTGTGCATTACATTGAACCATACTACATGCTTTTATCGAAAGTACAAATACACGGAAAATTCTGAATCAATACAAAGGGTCTAAAATGCCCAACTACAACCAAAAGTACATAATAATAACTCTTCCCAAAAGCAAGCCGTTTAAAGTTCGTTATCCCAATAACTGTTTACCTGAAAAGCATGTTTCGAAAACGGGTCAACTATAAAAATAGTTGGTGAGTACGCAGGTTTTGCGACTCTAAAAAAATTAAGTAAATAAATTTCAAAATGTAATAGTAACCATCCGCAGATGATCAAGTACACGTGTTAAGATATAATTACCCTGAGCCACAATCAAAACCGTCAGACTAGTTGTTGCCCCTGTATCCAGGTGTCGAATGTGAACACGTACTATGGCTAATTATGCGCCCAAATGACCCTACAAGTCTGGTTGGCGCGACCAACCCTGGGCGGGGGTGTCAACCCAAATAGTACTATTCATAATTCCCACCGGCTATCCAAGCTAATTGATTGCGTTAAAGTGGGGACTTAATACATCCATAAGTAAACCCAGGTAACCCTAATCCCAAGTAACAACGTGTTGAGTGAAACAACTTTTCCCCCGTAAAACAGTAAAAATTGAAAAGTGGGGCCGCGAAACTCACCTGAACAACGTCGGTGATAAGTGTGACATAGTCAACAAAAATCACAAAGTATTCTTAAAATCCAAATTCTATCAAAGGCCAGCCGCCAAATGCAAGCAAAGTGTGGCTAGCAACTCAGTGCTACCAAGGTACGGCTAAATCCGCAAGAACCGCAAAAACAGGTGTCCTAACCGAGTCCTACTAACCAAGTAGACATAAAAAAATAGCATTTAGGACGCCTAAAGTATAAACTGAGTCTACTACTCAAAAGTGGCTATGCAGTCGATTGCATACCGAAAAACCCGTGCACACACGTACGAACCGCTCAAAAGTTGTAAAACCGGCTTTTATATAAATTCGTGACTTTGAAACCTTAAGTTTTAGATTTTATTAATGAATATCAGTAGTTATAATGTCATATATGATAAAATCTCAAGTCACGGTTTCGTTTGACCGAAAACGCGATTATGCGCGTTTACGGTTTAAAAATCCGATTCATCCGAAATTAGGGTTTTAGTGTGATTTTAGGACTCAAATTAAAAGTACAAATTTTATATTTTAAATGGGGTTATACTTCTGTCCAAAATCCCCTAGAATTTTTATAAAATCAATTTTATATAAAAATTTCCAAAATTAATAACTTTTTATAAAATTTAAATGGACCATAATTCCAAAACCATACTTAGACATAAATTTACTACTTGAAATTTATACCAATTGATCATATATATAAATAAACATTTCTGACCAATTTTCATCTTTTTCCAATATCCAGATTATTTAATATGATCTTAATTTTGTTAAAATTTATAAATTCGGGAAAAATAGTTAAACACATTAAAACTTCACCAAATATTTACCATATTAGTTTTAAGTCAATATAAGATCCCATACGAAGTTTCAACTTCTGATTTTATCCAGAAGTATACAAACCCTAAATCATCCGTTTAAACTTTATAAATACTAAACACATACTTAAACAACTTTAATTTTCATAAAATTTGTACAGGAGTCTTAGTTTATCATATAACAATCACTGTCCAATTTTCAAAAATTTTTAAGACTCAGAAGTATTTTTCCCAAATTTCCATGTATTAAACTTGTAGAAATTTTAATAAATAATCTATAAATAGTTTAGTTACCAATATTTCCAGATCTCACTTTTTATATAAATACTACTTTTTAAAAATAAATTTGGAATCTAAATCAAAAGTTTATAAAAATCCATAAAAAAACAATTGTTGTATAAAAATAAATATATTAGTTCCACGTGAACCGATATTGGGTTTATAACCTAATAACCACTTAAAATATCAAATATCTCAATACTAAATATTTTCGGGTTCAATTCCCAGCCAATGACTCATAAAACTATTCTAACATAAAATTAAATCTTAACGGGTAAAGTTTATACCTTTCGTATAAATGGTTCGCGTACGCGGAACCTCCCGTATTTCACATGAAATACGAACCAAAAACACCATTAGGATCGTTTTTATTTTCCGAGCATTTTCATATGCTCAAAATTGACATGCAATGCCGTTTGGATGGCCATGCAACCCGATCAATTTCCTGTTTCGGTCCTATAAACTGTTACAATCTGTTCGTATTCAAAAATATAGTTTCCAACATCTGATCGGAATTTCCTACGGTGAAAACATTCATATTTGTGCTAAGAAACTACTGTCCAAACATCGTCACGATCCAACGGTCGGATCTCCGAGGATCGTCGATTCTTTGAGACCCAGTTTTTCAAATCGGAAAATCCGATCAGTCACATTCGAGGGTATGAAAAGCATACCTAGAGATATCTGATTAAAATTTCCTCCGGTAGGGTTTTGCGTATATGTGTTGACAACATCATATCCAAATTTCATGCATTTCTAACGGTCGGATTTCTGGGGATCGTCCAATCTTTAAAACTGCGCATGCATAAAACTTTCTGGACATATTTTAAAAATTCTTTTTCACGAATTTAAGCAAGGATTTAGAGAAATCTGAGCTTACCATTGCGTTCGTAGCGTCGAGAAATGGTTCCGGGTGAAAAACGGGCTTCAGCCGCCACCGACCACCGCGCCGGACCACCGTTGGCCGCCACGCACCACCGCCGGACCACCACTACTTTGCCCGAATCTCTCTACTCTCTGTCTCTAAATTTTTCTCTGAATTGATCAAATGAGAAAAAGGGAGTGTAGTGGGGTATTTATATCCGTCGTGGTCTCCGATCGCGTGCCGGTTTCTCGCTTAAACGAACCCGATAAAAAAATAGAGGCGTTATTTTATCCAAAAATAACTTATTATAATTTATTATTTTCCCTCGAGTCCTTGCATCTCGTAAATATATATCCTTTCGGATTTAAATTAAAATTTACGAAACCGTTCGACTCGGGTGTTAACGCGTATAAACTAGAACTTGATCAAATTTTTGACATTATAACACCCAAATAAATCTTACTATTATTTTTCGTTCACTAACGAGTTCCTTTCGTTTGAAAGTATATTTCACATAATAATAATACTATTATTATTATTATTATTATTATTATTATTATTATTATTATACGAACTCGTCGAACACGGGTGTTGACCGTAAAAGTCACGATTATCACAAAATATACCTTGGTGGTTAATAAATAACCGATCAAGACACCGAGAGACTATGCATCGCACGAGTCCTCTGTTTTTGAGTTTTGAATGACACATTTCCCTTTTAAAGTTACAAAATTAAAAAAATATAAACCATAAGGACATGAAAAACAAAACTATGAAACCGTGAGGAGTGAATTGCAATTAAAACAGGTTATCCTTTAACCAAAAGTTCCGGAACCAAAACCCTTGCGACAATGGCGTCCCTTTTCCCCCAGAACCATTCGACCTGCCTCCAACCTTCGTCTCGAATGGCTCTCAGGCTTAATTCTTCTTCTGCAATGGCGCTCAAGGTACGTTTGAAACTGTGTTCGTACGAAACTAGCCATTTATCTCAAGGATTATCCCTGTTCTATTATATTTAGGTTTTTAATGTTTTTCGTAGTTTGTAACTGAATTGAAAATTGAGTAATTTCGAATTTGCTATGAATTCTGTGTAAGGATGAGAGATTTTGATCCATGATACAAGTTGTTTGCATTGTTTTACAATTTGAAAATGCGTTCAATTGGACCTGCAATTCAATATCGTAAATCGAATTAAACTTGAGTCTGAGCTGGAAAAAAAGCTATTATTTTCCTGTATTACCTGGTTTCAAATTTGTACTTGTTAATGCAATATTTTTAGGTAGTGAGCTTAATTATTGATATATGTAAACTCCAAGACCTCCGGATTGAGCCGTTATCCAGGTTGTTAGTAATGGCATTCACATTATCTGGTCCTTTTGCTTATTGGGTCGTACTCTGACATATTGATCCTGTGGAATCTTTATCGCTACTCCTTTGTCGTTTTCCCCCTCCTGTCCGGGCTTCTTCTTTCTAATACGAAATTGACCAAGGCCCGGATGTTGGGCTTGGTGGTCCGGTCTTGAGTTGTTTTACCTTTGTGGATTCTCCTCCGGGCTTGGGCTTAAAACTGATTTAGTCTTACCTTAATGGGGATATGCCTGGGCCTCTGCCGGGCCATATCCCAACAATATAACTAGTTTGGTAATAGTTTCTGAGTTGTTTCATCATTGCAATACCACAAGCCATTGTTGAATGATTAAGGCTGTCTCTCCATGTCAATGCCAACGAACAAACATAAATCCATATTATTTATTCCAAATCGTTACGAAACAACAATGAAATCACATAATATTATATCCAAAAGAAAATGCATTCCAGTAAATGGATTAGATGAATAGTTTTATCATATTCAAATACCCTTAAAGTGTAACCATTGGTCTAAAAGAATCCCATGAAACATGTGGAGAATTCGATCCGTGCATCATCAAAAATTTGGAGACAGAGGAAAAAAGAGAGGAATGGTCTAAAGGTATAATCTGGCATGAAGTTCAAGCCATTAATCATCATATGAATACATCATCTCCAAACACTTGACTTCCAAGTGTATAGCTCTTTTGTATGGCTACCAAGAGATAGCAATTGCAAGAGCAACTATGGTTACACAAAATGGAATCTAACACTCGGAACTCGTGCAGTGGGGACCGTATGGGATGCTGATTAAACATACAACAGAAGAAATCTAAATCAATCTTTTTTCAAAATTTGAAGGAAATGAGTACGGAGTTTTTAGGCTTACAAACTAGTCATCCTTAGTTAATGAACGCTCTTATTCTTTTGGATAAGATGCACAAGTATTCCTTCCTTTTGTTGGCATTCACTGATTCACTGAAATTGGTGACTGATTCACTGAAATTGACCAACTATTTTGCAAATCAGAAACATTCACCACTTAATTTGTGGATTAAGAAACAAGTGACCATCGGATTTTGTCAATTGAACTGAAATTGACCTGCGAGGCTTCAATTTTTCAAATTGAACTGAAATTGTGATTAAGAAACAAGCTGCTGGGTATGGGATTAATAAACAAGCTTCTTAGGTTGTACATATATTTGTGTTTCAGGTTGTACATAAACCTTTTTAGGTTGTATGTAAAGCTTTTTAGGTTGTACATAAAGCTTTTTTCTTCTGTTATCTTATTTTTTATTGTTCAAGGATTACCAAATTAGTAAATATTATCTATAATTAGTATAAAAACTCTATAAATATTGAGTGCCTCACATATGTGAAACTTGTGCCTTTGCTTTCAGAAACTAAGCGCTTCAGAGCGCCTCACACCTTTTAAAACCAAGCTATGAATCTCTTACATGGTTGATTGGTCTTTGTTCAAAATTCAAATTTCATCTACTACCAGGAAAGTCAAAATTTGAACTTTCGATGCAAGTGACAAAGTACTTTGACATGCCTGGCACTTGCCAACTCACCAACAAGGACACTAGGATGGTAATTGTTTTTTAGCAAAATTGGCTGGATGTCACATAATGCTTCTTTGCCTCCTTGATCTTGTCTTTTCAATCACCTACCCTAAGATATTTGGGCGGCTAGTCTTTTAATGTTGCGTCTATCCCAATTCGGTTCCGCTTTGGTTGGCCCATTTTTAACTCCTTTTTGACCATCTCTTGTCATAGTCGATAAATATTTGTTGGGCAATCGTCTAGATATCACACTTTGGTGGTCATTTGTCTTAAGTTTATGGTATTCCACAAATCACGGTAACAGAAGGAGCACATCTTTTGCATTAAAAATTAGGAGTTTGGTTTAATTGTAAGTTAGGTCTATTTTCATGGTTGTAAAAATCGCTAGGCGCTAGTCGGGCGGTGAGGTAGGGCCTAGGCCTAGGCGGGATTAATCGGGGCCTAGGCGGGATTAATCGGATTGGAATTTTTATATGTAATTTTCAGTTTTTTATATATATACACACATTTTTATATGTAATTTTTATAAAAATGTTCATTTTTAAACCACACCAAAGGTTTTCGCCGGAGTTTGGCTGGATATTTCAGGTTTTCGCTGGAATTTGGCCGGAAATTTCAGGTTTTCGCCGGAATGTTCGCCGGAATCTGGCCGCCTAGGCCCGCCTAGGCGCGATTTGGACCGCCTAGTGACTTTTGGACCGACTAGGCCAAAATTAGTCGTTAACGAGCCGCCTAGCTACTAATCGGCGCCTAGGCGCGATTTTTACAACACTGTCTATTTTTATTTTTATACTCATTTGATTCAGTTCTGACAACGGTTGTACTTGAAGCTTGCATTTTTTCAACTTTTGTAGTCACTTTAATCAACAAAATCCCCTTTTTGCCACAAAAAAACAGAGTTTCTGATTATTGCTATTTTTTTTTTAAGTTATATGCTTAAAAGAGCTTGGAGAAAGTAGTACTCCCTTCTTTTCATTTGATAATATATGCTTTGAGAGGATTGTATTATGAATTTAGCACTTATATTTTTTCATTATGTAGTAGTTGTAGAGTTTAATGTAGTTATTGTTTTTCTTGCCTACATACATTGTTGGACTAACAAGTAACAAATCTCTTATTATCACACAGGGTTGGCCATGTCAATCGAACATGTTAACTTCGAAACCGAACGCCTTATCATATGGAAAAACTTGTTCAAACATCCTGTGTACAATGAATCTGAATGCATCACAACCAGACCCGCATGGAAAGTCAACTTTTGACCTTGTAACAGACAAGGCAAGAAAATTGTGGGATAATTCTCCCCAAGAAGTCAAGAGCTTTCCCTGGACCACAGCCTTGGAGAATTTTACACAACTTATTATTGACATTATTTTGGTAGTCACCCAATACTTATATCTACCCGTAATGCTAATTACTTCTGTTAGTGAGATGTCATATTGTGCTCATGAAAGAAAGCTGGTTTTAGTTCCCGTTCCAATACTTATTGGTGTTGCTGTAGCTGGAATATTGAGAAACCGAGCATTGAAGTTATCTCCATTTCTCAAGGTGAATTGAAAGCGTAACAATTTTCCTTAAAATACCGTCATAAAGTTTTAAAATTTTAATATTTTTTTCTTTGTGTCATGTCTCAGGATGCGAAAGTACCCTGGCATTTGTACGCCAATATGCTTTTTTTCACATTGATCAAACTGCCGGGCCCACATTATCCATATTGGGGTCGTATTTTCATTCCGCATTTTGCAAATGGAGGGTTATTTAGGACTCTATGGTTTCTGTTTTTATGGTACAGGACGTCTAGGAAGGATGTGCACACTGACCGTGAACAGAAGGCATAAGTTAATGGTGTCAAATATTTCAAACAGGTAAACCTCTACACCTTAAAAGATTAAAAGTTTTATAAAACCATTCATCTTTTAGACTAATGTACTGAACGTTTTAGATTCCCGTTTGAACTTGCTTTCTTTCTATCGCTCCATGTTTATTTGTTGCTTTCTGTTATTATATGATATGTTTTCTAAGTTATAATTTAAAGATGGGCATGCCATGTACTTTTACTTAGGTTTCAAGTATAACCAGTCACTGAAGATGATCAGCGGTACAAAAAATTGTACTTCAAATTCTTTTCTTTTTATTCCTTTTTCTTCTAATCTATTTAGAGAAATTTGCCTGTTTATTGTCAAATTTTCTTTTTATTTTTATCATGGTTATTCAAAACCAAAAGCCAACTATAATCTGTGACCATATGTTCATATTTCCTGCATCTGTTTTTCCTTCTATGAAATGATAGTTTTTTATTCTTGAAATTTGATTTATACAGATGTTCTTATCCTCTAAATCATATCCTACACCGACTCTTCCACCATTAAAGACCAAACTCACGGTTTTGGATCAGCGATGCTGAAAGAAATGTTCTGGCAAGCGATGAAACCACATTTTTGTTATATTAGCAGGCTCGTGTAGGGCCGCATACAACATTATCAGGATTTTTGTTTCTTTAGCAGATTGGTGTGTACCTGTGTCTCTACTGTGTGTTAGTGTGTATTTGCTGCAGGATCTTTAGTGAAGACAAATTTTTTAGTCTGACCCAATGGGTTTTAACAAGATGGTGGATTGTTGTTAGAACTAGCTTCTAGTGTATAACAGAATTAAAACTGACAGAACTTGAGCATTAAACCTTACTGTAAACCCATTAAGATGGGCGCCCTCTTCCCATTGTAAAACCCTTTCTGCATCTGGCATTCTTGGGCCTTTACAACTGTCTCATCGGTGATGGTTCCAAATGCGCCGAGCTGCTTGTTTGCAGTGACTGTCATTAGGGTTAGGGGTACTTGACTTTGATTTATAATGCCCTCACGTTATTTTTACAACAGTTAAGAGGTCAGACCAGTTCGGGATCCCAAACCAGTATCTGATCCGATCCGAAACTGATAGTAAAACTGGTCCTAATCTGATCCGATCCGCCAGTTTGAAACCGGTTTGAGAATATATCGTTGAAATCAGTTAAAACCGATCCGAACCGGATAAAAACCGGCTTCAAACTGAACCGGTTTTCTCCATATAAAACTGGTTTCTAATTCGAACTGGTTTGGGAAGATTCAGTTTTAACTCGATCCAAACTGGTTTTTTAAAAGCCGTCCGCTTCGGCCCAAAATCCGGTTTTGTGCACCCCTACTTAGGCCCGATCAATGTGATCATCTTCGTCAAGAAGCCCGTCAAAATCTGACGCCCTAGTCTTCAAAGCTGAATTACAAAAGTTGCATAATCGTTAAAAAGAGCTGATTATAATAGTTAAGATGGACGGGTCGGGCTGTAACAGATCTATTTAGTACAGCTTGGGTTGGGCTAAAACAAGTCTCTTTTATTGGAGTTTGGGTTGGTATGTTAATATTTTGTCTTTTTTATTATAAATCTTAGAATAAAATGATTTGGCAGATTAAAAAGGATAAATATCAACTATGAACAAAAGCTGTATCATATATCCAAGAAAATGTATCATGATATTAGATAGATCAAACCATGGTTGCAGAAGTCGCTAGGCGCTGGCAGGTCGGTTGACTGGGGAGTTGCGAGTACTCGGCCTAGGCGGGGAGTACTCAGACATGGTAAATTACAAAGAAATTATTTTTCAGGAAATTATATATATGTCAAATATCATAAGTTTACAAATATTTATAACAAAATACGTGAATATCAATATAAATCAAAATGATACATGTTCAAATACTAAAATATTTCAAAAATTGATATTTATTCTATAATATTATAAACATAATAATCATTTAATTCTCGTCTTTCAATGTGTCTACGTGAAAAAAAACGAAAATCCAACAAGAATCGGTGAAAAACAGCGAAAATCCAAGTTGACCGAGTTGGACCGAGTTGACCCGAGTTGGCCAGAATTAGACCGATTCCGAGTAATGTTGACCAAGTTGAAGAAAAGCGCCTCGGCACAATACCGAGTACTGAGTACTCGGTCGCCTAGGCCGAGTTTTACAACACTAGATCAAACTGACTCAGGTCAAAACAAAGAGAAGCCATCTTGTTTGATTACTTTTTTTTTGGTTGAAGAATGTCAGTGAGGACATTCATTGTACTATTGATAACCAAATCATCAGGATGGGTAAAAAGACGCATTTGCTCTTTTGATCACCAGCCATGTTATCTATTTTAGTATGATTATATTGACTTGTTAACCAAAGTGAATCATAATATACATCAAACAAGTCAAGAGGTGTAGAGTGCAGAGTTTATTATGATTATTAGTATTTAGAAACCTCATTGGTTCTTAGGGGCGAAACACCAAAGCAATAGGGGGTTCCAAGGGGGCAATGAGCGCCCCTGAGAGCGGGGTCTAAGGGGCGGCAAACCTTGGCGGCATCCAAGGGGCAGAGCCCCTGCCTGGAGTCGAGCTGAAATTTCGAATATATTTTTTTGACAAACATTGCTTTATTAAAAATTTATCAGAATTTTATTTTCAGAAAATTTGTATTGAAATTTTGATGTCAAATTGGTACAATTTTTAATGTGAAACTAAATTTGAAATGTAAATGCTTGATAGCAGTTAGTGGCCCCCTAATACGGAAAAACCAATTCCGTCATATATATGGTATACGAAATCTATACCGATCACACATATTTTTCTTTTAATTCTTAATTCTGAGTTTTATCCGACTGAGAAATTCGAGTGAATCATCGAATTGTTTCAATCTGAAAGTGATGGACTCTTAGAAAATTCAAATTTCAATACTCGAAAACTACACAGCCTAATTCGAATAAGCAAATCCACTTACATCATTCCCACCATACCAGATAGTTAAAATACGGGTAAAAGTAGCAAATCTTTGTTTTATGATACAATAGATATAAGGTATTTGGTGTATTTAGTAATAGTATTACCCCCACTTTTTTATTAGAGTGTATATATTTGATTATGATTGTAATTGTATTTTCCATAATCACCCTTGTATTCCTCCCTATATATATATGGGTATGTATTATGAATGAAATCAATAAGATTAATAGCATAAACTCTATTATGGTATCATAACCTACCCTAGACTAAAACTCTAAAAAGCAGTCCCACTTCCTTCTTCCCTACCCTTACCGTCGTCGTCAATCCTAAGGAGTACGCTCCTCTCCGACGACCTGTGATCATATCCGACGATAAGCAAAACGATGATAAAACACTCATAAACACAAACCTTAACCCGAACCTTCACCTCGTATATACCGTAACAAACATACAAAACAAGGTTCGAACCTTAGACGAAACCAAAGTCACCTACTCGTCATGGGTGAAATTATTCAAACTTCACGTGCGTGGATACAAAGTTCTTGATCACATCGATGGAACCAACCCTCCTGTTGCTACCGATCCAGCCTATGGGATATGGAAGGAGATAGATGTCATTGTATTACAATGTATCTATGGAACCCTATCCGATGATCTTCTTGTTCGCGTTCTAGAAACCGACACCACAGTCTACGATGCATGGACAAAGATACAACAAATTTTCTTGACCAACAAGGGTTCTCGGGCCGCAGCCCTTGAACAGGAGTTTTCAAACCTTACCCTCGGTGCTTGTTCCATAATGGATGACTATTGCCAACGCTTAAAAGATCTTGCATAACAGCTTAGAGATGTTGATCAACCCGTAAACGAATCCATTCTGGTCCTACAATTGGTACACAGTCTTCCCCTCGAGTTTGACACAGTTGGTACGTTCATTAATTAGAGTTCCCCATCGTGGGACACGGCATGCAACATGTTGCAACTTGAGCAACACCGTCAATCGGCTCGAACCCAATCTCAATCCATCCTTGCAGCATCGTCTGATCGGAATCAAACCGAGCCTCATCACAGTAACTAACAAGGTAACAGGTCACAATTTACCAAGGACGAGGTCGCGGTAATAAGTGACGAGGAAGAGGTCGGAATTCTCATGGGCGTGGCCGAGGGCAGCCACCCTCACAATCTGGCCCTTGGACGAATGCACCTAATTGGGTCAACAACTGGAGCCACCACCAGGCCCATCACCAATGCCAACTCAGGGCCCAAGCCCAAACACTGCACCTCGCTGGCCGAATTGGCATTCTAACGACAGCCCAGGCGGTGCAAATCAGGTCCAACAATTTAATCACCCTTCAGCCCATGTCATGGCCCAGCAAGTCCAATCAGACTATTCCCTCTATCCCAATATCTGGTCATGGGCCACCACCTGGATTTGAGGCCTATAGTGCATTCAGCCTGCCAGACTTAACCCAAGCTTTACAATAAGTCCATCTGAATACAAATGACCAATCTTGGTACATGGACTCTGGGGCTTCGTTTCATATCTCGACGGATTAAGGTATGTTCAAAAACCATTTGTCATCTTCTAATGTAAAAAATATATTCATCGGGAAAGGAAATCGTCAAAAATAACAAGGCGGGATAGAATAACTTTCCTGTAAGTCAGATCATAGCACCGATACATGTTGGGATTTCGTGCTAGGGTTTCAAAACTCTTTTAAAACGTGCAGCGGAAGAACAAGCACGAACCGATCTGGGCCAAACACTAGATCGCCACACCAGGAGTCCAGATGCAAACCAAACTAGATCGCCCCACCAGGAGACGACAACCAAGATGTAACACCACGTGACAACAACCCGGTTTCTAGATCCGGCTACACGAACTATACCCGCAACTTCTAATCCACCCGTACAAGCCCGGATCTATATCCGTCTTGTCTCTCCAAAGCTCCCGAACGCTAAAACGAAACTCTATTCGTTTGCTTCAATCTCCCTATGAAACCAGTGTTAGTTACACCTAACGATACCAGTGGTAGGTGAGCATGTGTAAGGAGAGTGCGGATGATGTCATTGAGACGACGAATCATTCACTCAGCACGACCATTTTCTTATGAAGTTTGGAGACACGAGAAAAGAAAGAGTAGTCCGTGTGTGTTGGCAAAAGATTTAAAATCATGGTTATCAAATTTCCCGCCTAAGTCACATTGGAAAGTTTTGATAATTCGATTAAATTGGGTGAGTATTAATTGATGAAATTTGGCAAAAATCAGAATTACCAAACCCATCCAAAAACTCAACTTACACACTACCACCACCCAACCTATTTCTCACATTCCTAAATCGTATGCTCAAGCCCTATCGGACCCCAATTGGTTGTATGCAATGAAAACACGAGTATAATGCTTTATAAGAAAATGACACCTGGAACTTATCACAAGACCTCATGACTGACCGGTCATTCGTTGTATGTGGCTCTTTCACCGCAAATTCAAATCGGATGGATCTCTTGACCGATATAAAGCGCGATTAGTTGTCAATGGAAAATCGCAAAACCGTGGGGATATATTGTGATGAGACTTTTAGTCCGGTAGTTAAATCGGCCACCATTAGGACGGTCCTTAGTTTCGCCGTTTCCAGGGGATGGCCCATCCATCAATTGGACGCTAAAAATGTTTTTTTACACGACAGTCTTAATGAAACAGTCTTTAATGCTTCGACACATGTGTGTCGTCTACGGAAGTCTTTATACGGGCTCAAGCAAGTGCCCCAAGCATGGTACATGCGTTTCTCTAATTTCATCATTGCCCACGGTTCCAGAGCACATATGTGATAACTCACCGTTCACGTATGGTCATGTGGATAAATGAGCCTACTTATTACTATATGTTGACGACATCATGCTTACTGCCTCCGATACAGGTCCCTTACGGGACATTATTAGAACTCTCTCATTCAAGTTCGCCATGACCGATTTAGAAGCTCTTCATCACTTTGTTGGGGTTACTGCTACACGGGATGCTCACGTTTTATTTTGTCTCAAACGGTGTGCTACATCGGTGGACACGTCCACCAAACTTAGTGCAGATGCCGAGAATCTTATTCCCGATGGCACCCTTTACCGGGCTCTTGCAGGTGCCTTACAACAGTGGCGGACCCAGAAATTTTTTTCATCAGGGTCGGAGAATTTTTAGGGTCGATTGTTAATAACTATATATTAGTTTTTTTCGGCTCAAGTCAAATCGGGTCGGGTCACACAATAAAACGATAAAAACAAACAAAATTATAGATGAACAATAATAATACGATTTTTAGGGTGATAAGATGAAATTGGTGGATGTTCGGCGGGATCCCATGGAAGATTATCCAAATCTATGAAAGCGGGAGTCTTAAAATATGAAGACCCAACTTTAAAAAAAAAACTTTCAATATTCATATTCTTAAAATTAAAAAAATTAAAACACAAATCAATAAACAAGTTTCACATTTTGACTAATCACTAAGCAAATACATACATAAAATATAAATTCAATTAACCTATAAATTAAACTAAAACATATAAATTAAACTAAAACACAAATAGAGAGTGGAATGGGAGTTGGGACTAAATCACTAACCTGCTTCTATGGGATTAAACTATTAAATGTTTGGTTTAATAGGTTAATAATTAATTGGTCAATTGTTATAGGGTTAAATGTTTGGTTTAATTGGTTTTTATTTATAAAATCTATAATCCGAAAAAATATTTTTTTGGGGTCGGTGTCAAAATTTTATGGGGGTCGGCGTCAAAATTTTATGGGGGTCGCTCGAAAATATACCATATATATATAACAAAAAAAATATTTTTTTTATCGGTGTCGGCGACCCGCCGACACCATAGTGAGTCCGCCAATGCCTTACAATATCTTACTTTCACCAGACCAGATATCACATACGCAGTTCAGCAGATATGTTTCTTTATGCATGCACCCCACGAGCCGCACTTTGAGTTTATGAAACGGATACTATGGTATCTGAATGGCCTTTAGATTATGCTATTCGTTTGGTAAAGACCCATACGAACTCTTTGACTGCCTACTTCGATGCGAATTGGGCTGGTGTCCTGATTCCAGGCGATCCCATCAGGGTATTATGTCTTCTAGGGTGACAACTTAATTTTGTCCGATTCTTGAACGTACTATCCACATTAGGGTATTGTGTCTTCTTGGGTGACAACTTAATTTCATCTGATTCTTGAATGTGGAAGATCAGTTGAAACTGATACAAAACATGAGATTAAGTTGGATTGGGTCTTATCATTTGTATGCAGAAATGTAAAGATTATAGTTTTAAGGGGGAAGGTCGTTTTGTGGAGCATGAAGTAAAGAGGAGGCAGGGATATGTTAGGATTTCGCTTCCGGCAACGTGTGGGGGAGGTCATTCGCATCTGTTGTAAAGGGGGAGAGTGACAACCAAAAGGAAAGTTTAAGAAGTGTGACATTGGACTCGTCTCATTTATTGGTTATTCCGGAGTCATCATGTGGTGTTCTAGGACGTGTCCTTGAAATTCAAAGTATTGCTAATCTTTACCGGATTAGTGTATCGGAGGATTTGAATATCTCGTATGTAGGAGGGATGTGGGTCTGGATTGAGTTTAAGACTTCCATAGAATGTATCATGAAAAGAGTCTTTAAAGAGTTGAGGCCATTGTAGAAGAACTTCATTGTTGAAGATCGGGTGGTATGGTTAGAAATCGAGGGTCTTCCTATGTGTGGATGGACTCCGAATGTGTTTAAGAAGGGAGAGGTTATGTTTTTTATGATGACCAAGACAAACCGGTAGCCTCTGGTAGAGTTTGTATCAAAACTTCTACCAAGGAAACTAATATAGGAAACTATTTCAGTTTGTATCAAAACTTTATATGATGACCAAGACAAACATACAAAGGTAATCACAGATTAGGAGCATATGGTGAGTAGTGATTTAGATGGGTCAAATAGTTCATCATCTATGTCTAAACCACCAGGTTTTGATAGGTTGACATTTGCATCACAAGTGGAATCAATTAAGGAGAATTTGGAGGTCAATGGTGTTCATGATGCAAATGAGAGAATGGGAAGGGGGTTGACTTCTTTTGCGGCTTCTTCGTCCCTTCCACATAAGACTGATCTAAGACAAAAAAGGATTAGAAGAAGGATCTACTAATGGTATATCTATGATTATTGAAATCATGAAGTACATTGAAATTAGGAACGTTATGGGTTGTGATATGGAAGGTTGTTAGGAAGACTTGGGAAAACTCATTAATGGTCTTAGCGGAAAGAATGTGGATAAATGAATATTTTATCTCTAAATGTATGTGGAATCGGGAATGCCCTAAAATGAAAAAAGATCATGAATTTGTGTTCTAAGTTCGGTGTTCATTTTTTGGCGCTACAAGAAACTCATTTGATATCGTTGGATTTATTTAAACTCAAAAGTTTGTGTTTGATTATGCTACTAGTAGTGTGCGTGGTCGGTCGGAGGGTATTGTTTCTATGTGGGACCCTTCGGGGTTCGTAAAGAGATCAATCAGTTGTACGGATAATGTCGTTATCGTTGAAGGTGAATGGGTGTTTTTTAAATTAAATTGCTTCATGATTAATGTTTATGCTCCTTAGGACGATAAGGGGAAGAAAGTTTTATGGGATTATATTATTCTTTTTATGGACAATAATCCGGGTGATTACTGTATTTTTAGAGATATTAACGCAGTTCATGAGCCTTCTGAAAGATAAGATATGGTTTTCTCTAACCTAACGACTTTACATTTTAATGATTTCATCTATAAAGGGGGTTTATTCGACGTTCCTCTAAGTGGTTATCAATTTACTAGAGTTGGAAAAGACTATAAAAGGAGTAAACTTGATCGATTCTTGATTTCTGAAGATGTGTTGGATAGCATTCGTTCTTTAGAGGCGGTGGCTTTGGATAGAACCATTTCAGATCATAGGCATATAGTGCTTAGACAAAAGGAGGCAGATTTTGGCCTATTCCTTTTAAACTTCATAATTCTTGGATAGGTATGGAGGGATTTTATAAGTGTTTTTTTGGATTCTTGGGGTGGGAGTTCTTCGTATGATTCGACTAATAATTTGATTCGTTTCAAAGTGAGACTAAAGGAGCTTAAAGCCGCGATCAAGACTTGGCAAAGGAAATTGTTGCTAGATCGGTTGGGGTTAAACAGAATCTTCATGATAAATTAATGGAGCTTGACAAAATTATTAATGGTGGGCTCGGGTCAATTCAATCCCGACAGGATAGATGGATGGCATATAAACAGATCGAAGACTTAGATAAATCGGTTGTTAATGATTTGTTGCAAAAAGCTACGATTAAATGGAGTATAGAAGCCGATGCAAATTCAATTTTTTTCCATGGTATTAGTAATAGGAGGAGGAGCTTTCTTTCTATTCGGGGTATTAAAAGTAAGGGGGAATGAGACATAGATCCGATTCGTATAAAGGGAATTTTTCAAAGATAAATTTACAAAGTTTAAGGGGATCAAAATGGTGAATCATAGTAATAGGTTCAAGAAGCTCTCAGATTCGAGGGTTTTATTATTAGAACAAGAGGTAACCATGGAAGAAATCAAGAATGCGATTTGGTCATGTGGTAGTGATAAATCCCTAGACCGGATGGTTTCTCTTTTGCTTTTATAAAGAGATTTTGTGAGACTTTGCATGATGACATCATTAGGTTTGTGAAGGACTTTTCTCGGAATGCAAATATTCCAAATGGTTGTAATTCCCCTTTCATTATTTTAATTCCAAAACTTTATTTTAGTTATTGATTATAGACCATTAGTTTGATTGGTGCGTAATGTAAGATTATTGCAAAGATTAATGCGAACCGATTCGTCAAATTCTTAATGGTCCTCTTATTATGAATGAGGCAGTGGATTGGTATACGAAGTGTAAGAAGAGAATGATGATTCTATTTCATGTGATTATTTGGAGAGGATTATGGTTTTTATGGGTTTGGTAGTAGGTGAATCAGTTAGATTCGGGCTTGCATGTTGTCCCTAGATCATCTGTGAATGGCAACCCTTCTTTGGAGTTCCAGATTGAGCGTGGCTTGAGAGGGTGGCCCTCTTTCTCCTTTTCGTTTTATTCTTGATATGGAAGGTCTTGATATTGCTATTGAGGATATTGTAGATGCGGGTCTTTTTAAGCCCGCAAAGGTTGGTAAGGATAATACTTCTCTTCTCATTTATTATATGATGATGATGCTTTAGTGTTTGGGAAGTGGTCATCTTCTAATATTCAAAATATTGTTCGGGCTCTTAATTATTTCTACTTGGTATCTGGGCTGAAGATTAATATGTATAAATCCAGACTTTATGGGGTAGGGGTAGATTTCCAGGAGGTGGAAAGATGCGCTTCGTTCACTGGATGTATTCCCGATCAGATTCCATTTATTTATTTGGGAGTTCCATTAGCTTGAATATGGCGAAGAGGAAAGGTTGGCAAGTTATTGTTGATAGATTCCAAAAGAAACTTTATATTTGGAAATCAAACATGATTTCTATCGGCGCTCCATGCTTCTCACTTCTGTCTTGGGGTCCCTTGGAATTTACTTCATGTCTTTGTTTGCTTTGCCTAAACAGGTATGTAAACTCCTGGAGTCTTATCGTTCTCAATTCGTTTTGAGAGGTGATGGTAAATCTCGAAAATTGCATTGGGTTAAGTGTGATGTGGTTTTAGCTAAAAAAGGGTAAATGAGGTTTGGATATTGGAAGCTTTGCTGGTTTTTAACAAGGCTTTGTTGTTAAAGTGGTGTTGGAGATTAGTTAAACCATCAAGATCTGTGGGTCAAGGTTATCAAAGCTATTCATGGAGAAAAAGCCGGGTTCATTAATGGTAGTCGGAACAGAAGAGGGCATGGGGTGTGCAATGGAATTGTTTCCACCATTATGAAACTTAAGGATGGTGGCATAATCCCTCTGTCTTCCTCGAGAAACTTCCTTGAGAAAGAAGGTTGGGATTGGGGATGATACGCTTTTTTGGCAAGATTGTTGGTTGGGTCATTCTTCTTTTCGTCTTTGATTCCCTAGAGTTTATAATCTAGAATTAGAGAAGAATTTCCTTATTATAGACCAAAGATTGGATGGGGATTGGGTGTGGAAGTGATGTCAAGAGGCTAGAGGGGCATTGAGGCGTCTCAGTTGCTAGAGCTCTTAAATGTGTTGGAAGGTGCTACTTGGGCCGATTTTGAAAATGCTTGGGTGTGAGATTTCGACAGGGATGATGAGTTTATGGTTAATGCAGTTAGAAAATTTATTTACCATATGACTTTACCGAATGGAATTGGGTAGACTAGATGGAACCGGTTCATCCCTAGGAAAGTTAATATTTTGGCATGGTGGATTATGTGTGATCGTATTCCTACTCGATCAAACTTGGTTGACAAAGGTATAGATGTTCCATCTTCTTTATGTCCATGTTGTATGAAAAAGGGGGAGTCGATGCAACACGTTTTGGGCTCCTGTGAGATTGCGAAGAAGGTTTGGATATCCATTGAAAAATGGGTGGACTTTGACTTTCCTATGGCTAAAAGGCCGAATATATTAATGGGGTGGATTGATTCTATGATGATGACAAACATTAAGAAACGAGTGCTCGAATCCATAGTGATGACGACGTGATGGGTTATATAGCGTTTTAGGAATGACCTGGTGTTTGAGGTTGCGGGCAAGCATTGAGATTTCATTTTTGATTCTGTTGTGAACTTCTCGTATTTGTGGTTCGTCAATTAGAATCGTAAAGTTGGTATTGGTTAGGATAGTTAGTTGAGAAATCCTTTAATGACTTTGTTATTTGTTTCTTAGCCTGTTACATATGCCCATACCCTATAACACATTCGGTACATAGGGTTTGCTGCATGATGTGCATGTTTGTAGTTACTTATTATATGTTAGCTCAACGGTTATATTCATATGATACGACTTATTTCATTGCTATTCTGATTATATTATTTTCCATTAACCATTGTTATTATCACATTTATTTATTCACTTTAGTCACTTTCTATTTTCTTGAATGACAAATTTTCAGGGCATTTTTCTTATTGCTCATGAGTTGTGAAACATGATGACATCGTTATTTTGAAAGTTAGTAAGACTAATCAATATTGATATTAGGGTTTTTGAACTTCGATTTCAGCTTTAAACTTTAAGCTTATATAATTTATGAATTATTCTTTTACGTTTAATGACATATCACCTTTTTTAGGTTGTGATGTATAGAATTTTAAGATGCGATTCTCATTCAGATTGAAATGAAATACAGATGAAGATATAAATACAATTGGAAACGTAACAAACTGAAACCAAACAAACTAATAAAAATCAGTCGGAACTTCAAATGTACTTCCGACCCCCCCCCGGAAGTTGGAGATGCTTCCAGCGCCAACTTGAGAACTCGATAATCTTGAACATAAGGAACCAAAACTATCCGGAAGAAGATTAGCAAACAAAACTTCCTACCAGAACATTAGTGAAAAATTTGAACCGTGAAACTGGCGCGACAAACTTCTGACCGGAACTTCAACAACAACATAATGACTTGAACTTGTGAATGCTTAGAGCTTGAACAGCAACATGATGACTTAAACTTGTGCATGTGAAACAGCTTGAAGCGTTGAGCAAAGAATGAAACGTGAACAGAAAATTCAGTCAAATCGAATTGAAGATTGAGTAAAACAGAGAAAAAAATGAAGAGGCGGAAACAAAGAGAGATGATCGATGAACAAAGCAATTGGAGAAATGAAACAGAAGAAAAATAGAGAGGAACACGATTAAAACAAAGAATGAGAAGTGAGATTCAATCCAATTAGGAATGAATGAGGTGAAATCCGATTCAAAGAATCGAATGAAGGTGAAATTCAATCCAAAGGATCGAATGAAGGTAAAATCCGATTCAAAGAATCGAATGAAAGTGAAATTCAATCCAACAGATTGAATGAAAACTCAATCGCAAGAAACGATTGAGAAACATAAATGAATTGATAAAATGACTGCAAATTGCAATCAAATGAAATGAGAATCTAATGACGAAGAAGATGAATGCGGAATGATGAAGATGGGAATGAATATTGAGTCGTATCTCTGATACCATATGAAATGAAATACAAATGAAGATATAAATACAACTGGAAATGTAACAAAATGAAACCTAATAAACTAATAAAAATCAGTCGGAACTTCGGCTGTACTTTCGACCGGAAGTTCCAAACTTCCAACGGAAGTTCCAAACTTCCAACGGAACTTCCGACCAACATGATGTTACATTGATTTTTCAAAGAGACACAAGATTATCTCCTTAATAAAGTAAATTAATACACTATATACATATGGGTTCAATGACCTCACGTTTTGGATTACATACATGCTCGTAATCGAACCGAATGAACATGAAAAGGCCTTGTTTGTGTTCGTTCGTTTAACTTTAACTGAATAAATGAATGAACACGAATACTTAAACGAATGGGTTTTCTTGTTCGTATTCGTTCATTAAGAAAATGAACATGTTTGTTTGTTAATATTCTAAACGAAAAGTTCACAAACATAAACGAACACAAAAGATTACAAACGAACACAAAAGAACATAAACGAACACCGATTAAAAGTAACGTGAATATCCAAAATTCTAAAATATCATCATTTTCACATCCAACATTTTTAAACTAAACAAAGATATCAGACTGATTTTAAGTTGAGCTTAAGGATTTTAAAATATGAAAACTAAATTGGTTTTAAATTAAAAATAATAATAAATAAATTTGAATAAATATTGAGCGAACAAAAGTGAACGATTATAAATGAACGAACATTCATGAATGTAAATGAACGAACAAGACATGAGTTCATGTTTGTTCGTTTAGTTAAATGAACAAAAATTTATACTCATGTTTGTTTGTGTATTAAATAAACAATCTCTCAGTCAAACAGTTCAATAAGTGTTTACTGAACGTGCGTTTTATTTACATGCCTAAATTTATGTACACTGAGATAATCTAATTATTTTTTTCATTTAATTCAATTTTGCCATTAAATTATTTTATAGACCATTTAGTTTTAGGTCCATTTTATGATAAATTCGACAAAGAAAATGTAATGAATGATCGAAATTTTCATCACTTTTGAAGATTTGATGACTTTGACTTTACACACATGAAAAAAAAAACCAATGGTATTTTTTTTTAAACATTTTATGATTATATTCATTATCTAGTGTGTTTTTAACGAATTAATATAAATAATATATATAGTTTAAATTACATAAATATATTTAAATAGTTAGATGATTCTTTTCTGTACTCTCTCTACAAATTATTAAGTTTTTTGTGTAAGATATTCCACATGGGTAGAACTTCTGGTCATTTGTTATACAAATGGCATTTTAAATTAACAAACTTTTTTATCATCAAAATGAAAAACAATAAAAATTTAATAATCGTGGCATCTAGTTTGACTTAACCAAGATCTAACGAATATTCAAAAAATGAGATATCATTCAATTGTTTAGTTTTTTTTAATTAAACTCGTTTAACTATTAAAACTATTTTATAAACTACTTAAGTATATCTGTTTTTGTTATATCGAATATAATAAACACACGTAATAAATAACAAAATGTCATTCAGTTTTTAACTGCTCAGTAATTCTTACTTTTACATGCTAGTGCAAATAACCAGTGACAATATATTTTTCTCGATTCTGATATCCATAAAATAATTTTAATAAATGATACTAATAAAAACTTTAAAAAAATTGAGTGACGTATATATTTTTTTGAACGGCGAGTGACGTGTATATATATAAATATTATAGATTTTAGTGTATGATAAGTTTGTGGTAATTTGATGTAAAAAATGGTATTTAAAATTAAAAAAAAAACCTTTGTCACCAATACAATACCAAACCAAAACAAACGTACCCAGTATAATCCCACACATAGCTAACGCTATTAGTAGGGTCTGGGGAGGGTGTGATGAGGGCAAACCTTACCCCTATCCCAAGGGATAGAGAGGCTGCTCCCGTTTAGACCCCCGGCTCCATGGGAAAGAAAAAGATAAAAATATAAATAAAATTAATGAGTAATAAAGTAAAATAAATCTAACAGTAATCTAACAATTAGCAGTGTATGACTAGAGTATATTAGTCACAAGAAACACAACACACCTACAAGAAACAAGACATACACAAAATCTTTGCTAAACAACTCTACTCTCCCACACAACGGGTCACTCATCCTAAAACCCTAATACGACGTCTCCATGAAATCCTATCATTGATCATGTCCTCTGAGAGGTGTAAATCTAGCAAATCAAGCCTAATCCTCTCATCCCACGTTAATTTCGGTCTCCCCCTGCTCCTTTTCCCCTCTACAACGAGAGTTTCCACCGTTCTCACCGGATCTGTGCTCTGTCTCATCTTGACATGTTCAAACCATCTCAATCTTCCTTCTCTTATCTTATCTGAGATACATGTGACTCCCAATCTCTTCCGAACAACTTCATTTCTTATTCGGTCCTTTCTTGTGTGTCCACACATCCACCTCAACATCCTCATCTCAGCTACATCCATTTTTCGAGCTTGTGTCTTCTTAATGGCCCAACACTCGGTTCCATATAGCATCGCTGGGCGAACTGCTACCCTATAAAATTTACCCTTTAACCCTATTGGGAACCTCTTGTCGCACAAAACACCTGAGGCCGCTCTCCATTTACACCAACCAGCCTGCACCCGATGGACTACATCATTGTCGATGTCCCCGTTACTCTGGATGACAGATCCTAGATACTTGAACTTCAGTGTCTTAGGGACAACCCCACCTTCAATAGATATCTGGGTCTCCTCGTCGACGTTTGCACCACTAAAGTTGCAGTGAAGGTACTCGGTTTTAGATCGGCTTATCTTCAAATCTTTGTGCTCTAAGACTGTTCTCCATTCCTCTAGTCTGTTGTTCAATGTCTCTTTACTTTCTGCAATCAACACGATATCATCAGCAAAAAGCATGCACCATGGAATTGCATCTTGAATCGACTTTGACAACTCATCCAAAACTACTGCAAAGAGAAAGGGGCTTAGTGCCGACCCCTGGTGAACTCACACTTCCACCGGAAAAAAGTCTGTATCCCCCACGGGTGCTCGGACGCATGTCTTAGCCTCATGATACATATCCCTAATTGCCTCAATATATTTACTAGGGATCCCTCTTCCCTCCAGACTTTCCCCAGATCAATCTTCTAGGCACACTATCGTACGCCTTTTCAAGATCGATGAACACCATATGTAAATCATGTTTCTTCTCTCTGTACTTTTCCATTAATCTTCTTAAAATGTGTATCGCCTCCGTAGTGGACCGGCCTGGCATGAACCCAAATTGGTTTGCTGTAACCTGAGTTTGTCGTCTAATCCTTGTCACCAATACAATAAATAATAAAAATAAATAATTATTTTAGATAGTTTGACTTAACCAAGATAGAAAGGAATATGGATAACACAAAGAAAAAGAAATAACTCAGTTGACAGCAAATATATTTTATATTTAGGGTGGAATTGAACATATTCAAAGATTCTTGATTTCATCAAATCTTTGAACAATACTTTCTTTACATTTTTAAGGCATAGATTCCGGGGTTAGGACAAAAAGATAAGGTTGTTTTTTAATTAATTTATGTATTTTAAACATTAAATAAGTACTTATTTTATTTCTTATTTAAATAAATTTCTAATAAATATTTGAAAACTAAGTGTGCTTAATTGAGTTGATGTTGATGTTATGTTTATCTTTTAGAATCTTGATAAGATAATACAGTTTTTAGAATTATAAAAGTAATTGTTTGACATACATAAAATTTAAAAGAGAAAAGATTATGTAAAACCCATCAGTAAGATTTGTTGTTGATTATATATATTTATTTTGTTTTATATAGAATTATTTAAAATTTATAATAAAAATGCTTTTATGAATTATAATATGTTATTTTTAAAAGAGGTTATACCATACATGGTGATTGATAGAGATTCCTACTTATTGATAATTTGTTTTGAGTGGTAACAAAAAAGGCATCTTGAAAAGTACAACAAATTGGATGGTTTGCAAATTACATGTTTTTTTAAATAAAAAAAAAGAAAATAGGCTTTTATTGTTGTTTGTGTTTGCCAAAAGGGAATCTTATATATAAAATAAAATAGAATTTAAAACCAAAATAAAGGAGCCTTTTTAGTTTTTACCATTCCAAAGGAAAGCAGTTGGTAGATAAAGTAAATCCCAAGGGCAAAAAGATTCAAGATTTCATAAAGATGGAATCAGTGGAATAATATGCTTAAAATACTGCATACCTCAATCATCATGTTTCTCATCTCAAATACAGATGTGCTTCACATGAAGCTGCTTGGACAAAGAATCCAAGAAAATTGCAACAACTCAAATTTATAAAAGTTTAATATGGAAATTAAAAAAAAAAGGAAAACTAAGCCTGCAAAATTTCATCAATCTTTATGTATAAGTTATTTTCCTCATGTTGTCTATTTTATATATAAATTCACCTATATAATTAACCGATTATTTTCGAAAAAAAATCAAGATTTATACACCTTTCCAGCAGTAGTTCTCAGATTTAGCATCTTCTCCATCATCCACGCTATCACCGCCAGTGGTGGTGGTGGTGCCGGTAAGGAACGGGCCATCAGGAGAATTTGACTGAGAAATGCCATGCTTTGAGGGTTCAACATACTGATCTTGGGGCGGTATCCACACGCCTCCTCCCAAAACACCACCAGATTGATTTGCAGATGAGGGGTTAGAAGATGGAAGTCTGCGCGTATGAAGTCTGTATTTCTACAATTTACAGGCAAAAAATAACATATGCTTAATATTCCAGAAATTAACGTTAATTTGCGCGAGTGTAAATAAAGATTTGTTCAAAAAGTTAAGATCTTTATGTGAATCAAACACTAAAACTCACTTGCAGATGGCTTTTCACTTCATCATTGGTAAGACCTTCAACCTGCATAAGCTCTCTAATTTGTTTAGGGGTGGCAGCTGCAAAAGATTCAACAAAATGATAATTTAGAATAATGATCAAAGAATTATCACAATTAGTTTCTACTTGTATTTCAAAGATCAATCACCTTAAACCAAACAAATCTCACATGATCTGCATACATATATATATCATAACACTAGTGATAATCAATCTAAGAATATTACCAAAAATCAGTTAAATTTAGAATGCTTTCTCAAGAGCTAACCTTGTGAACCTCCAAGTTGCTGCAGGGCGTTGACAAACCGTCTATGCAACTCAGTGGACCAGCATCTTCTTTGTTTCCTAGATGTTTGTTGCTGAGGCGGTTGACCCTGAGGGACACCGGTTGCTTGATCATTTGGTGCAAAACAAGGAGTCAATTTGGTATTAGAACTACTTTTGGTAAGTAAAATGTTTCCCGTCATGGAATTCTTGATTCCAGGGGTAATAAGAGAAAGCCCAGGAATTGGTAATTCCAATGCCTCCCTATAACATCCCTTCAATGGGATTCTAAACGGCCGATAAGATTCATCGATCATAACATCATCTTCTTCCACACCTCTCTGCAGGAATATATTGAAAACACATTTGGTTATATGATTATAAAATAATGGAAGGTATCATGGTACAAGATCATGCACCCTTTTTACCATTTTGGTTATTTGATTTGTCGAATTCGGTTTCTGATTTTGGATTTGATCCGCGCTTGGATTGTTGTCTTTCGCGTTCCAAAGCTGTGTGGAGCTCAACCAATTCTTCTTATCTCCACCACCCTTTTCTTCCCTGATCACATCCCCATCCACCTCTGCATCTTCATCCTCATCACAAGTCTTTTTCAGTGGCATAAACTCTTCAAGAACAGGCTCAACATTTGATGATTTTTTAAACACCATTGCCTCCTCTTTCAATGCAATTATAGCTAATAAAAACAACCAATTAACAAACTGTTACACAAATCATCCAACAGTTGAAAATCAATCTCCAAAATCATGAAATAAATGTGCCTCTACTTGGGCATTTTATCAAACAGTTGATGAGCAGAAACATACTGCCATCAAATACCCAAATCCCATCTGTAACCCTAAGTAAATTGAAAGATAGAATCGAACCATCATGAATCAGGAGCATGCAAAGGGGGAGTTCGCGTTTGAAGGCATCGATTTTCCGCATTTCGGATTCTAATCGGCTGACAAAATCATCAACTTTCAAAATCTTTTCAGATACGGTGCCGATTCTGGAAACTTGTCGAAGAAATTCACCGATTGTTTTGGGGATGAAAGTGGGTTTGAAATCGAGAGTGAGCTCAGGAGGCGGATTGAAGCTCCCCATCTCTAATTGATCTTGATTTTGATGATCAAAAGGGATACGAAGAGGGAGAGTGGGGAGTGAGGATGTATGTATAGTTGTGATTATGCCATGTATTGGGAATCTAGAAAGAGAATCACCGGCCGGGTTTTTGAGAGGGGGGAAGGGGTGATCTATCACACCCTCGGCTCGTCGCGTAATTTACCCAACTGGCTCACCAATCCACCCACCCGGTTTGTGAGGTGGAGGGTTAGTAAACCGGTGTTCGGTGAACCATACATGAACTGTTTGACGGGATATTTGTTTACGTTGTATTTGTTTAATAAATGAAAGAACACGAATAATGTTGCGTTTGTAAACGTTTGACATTTTATTCGTTTATGTTCGTTCATTTACGTTTGTTTGTGTTTGTTAACGGTAGTTTGATTATGTTCATTCGTTTGATACAAATTTTTATTAGAGAGAATATATTATTACCATGTTAAAAAATATTATTTGATAAAGTTTCTTTTGTAATCATTCTAATTGTATCTTTATATATAGTTGATTAATATATAATATCTTACGGGATTTCATTATTCTATAGTTTTTTAGTTCTTTTTAATTTTTTTAACATTAAAAGTTGAAACCCTAAATCTATAAAAACAAGAAATGCCGATTTTGTAACTTAAGTTTGAACTCACAGGTCCAACCCTAAATTGCAATTCTCTCACGATCAAACACATATGTTTTGTATATTATGTTTTATGAACATCAAGTGTTTGATGGAATGCTTCACTTATTTCTAATATCTCATGTGACTAATTTATGTGTTTTATTTCTAATTGTTTAGGATTAAAAATGTTGGTTTTTTTAATTTTTAAATTAATATATGTTCGCTTGTGTCCGTTTGTTTGTTTATGCTAATTTGTGTTCGTATATATTCGTTCATAACATTAAAAAACAAACACGAACAAATTTATTTCTTTAACAAGCGAACACTAACATGGAAATTCATCTGGTTATGTGTTCGTGAACCGTCGTTTGTCCGATAAAATTTAATGAATAAACATTAACAATGTCTCGTTCGGTTTGATTCAATCCATTTACAGCCCTAGTGTTGGTGATTTTATTGTCATCTAGCTTTTTTGTGTAATTGAATTTACTTTATGACCAAATTAGAAGTCATAATGAAACATCAAACAAGTTAATAAGTGTGAAGTAAACGTTTGTGTTGATGATTTTATGATTTCTGGTGCCAAAGACTCCTTCTTGTATCAAGGGGGTGAAACCCACTAAATAACGGGGTCTAGGGCAGCGCCCCTAGTTAGCAAGGTCCTAGGGGCGGCAGCCCCTAGTGGGGTCCAAGGGGAAACGCCCCTGGCTGGGGTCGAGCTGCCAGGTCAGCATGGAAAAATTTTATTTTCATGACTTGTTATGCATTGAAAAACCCATTTTGTAAGTTGAAAACTATTAAAGTTAGTCATCCAGACCAACTCGTTAATCCGGAGTAAAATTGGTCATCCGGAGTAGATTTGTTCCTCCGGGGTAGTTTTACTCATCCGCAGTAAATTGTTCCTCCGGGGTAGATTTACTCATCCGAAGTAAACTGGAACAATAGTTACTTTCCAAATGGTTGACGGTTGTGGCAGTTATCAGCCAACCGCCATGACATTTCAATGCGTAGTATCAAACACACAAAAATTTCCTAACATAATATAATTTCCGTTCTTTGATTATCTGATTCTTATCCGATTGAATACTCGTATAGACGGGAAATAATTCAATCTGAAAGTGAGAATCCACGATTATCAGAGTATCCTGAAAATCTTCAGTATATACGAACCCAATTCCTAACACCTAGTTGGGTTTATAATATAGTTTTTTTTTTAATTTTGAGATTATCTTAAAGTAAAATTCAAAAGAAATACGGATGGTTAATGAAGATGACTAAGGAGAATCAAATCATGAGTTATTCACGAAAAAGATAACACAATTTCTTTATTCTATAGAAACTGTTGCTATCTTTCTTAATACCAAGTTTGTCGTTTTTTTAGGAGATTTCAATTAAAAGAAATATTTCTATCCATAATTTTACTAGTGGTCAAGTTCGTTTAGCATTCGTGAAATTAGTGTAATAACCTAACTTTTAGTTGGAATACTTTATATATATAATATTAATAAATTCCTCATTTGTGATGTGTTGTCAATAGTTCTATTTTTATAATTATGAGATTTGGATTAAAGTGTTTTAAAATATTAATTTTATGGCCAAAATATAGTCAATTAGACTTAAGGACCAATTATGTTCATTTAAATCCTAGTTTAAATCTTTGGAAGTTAGCCACACTTCAAACGGATAGATATAAAACAACTAAAATATCTCGTATGTGTGCGTGGAAGGGTGAAATCATGAACCAGAAAGAGAACCGTTATCATCTATTGAAGCCATGAATCGAGTTGTAAGATTCATTTTAACAACGTTAACTAGGGTCGTAAACGAATCGAACGTTAAGCGAACAGTTCGTGAATCATTCGATAAAATTAGCTGAGTTGACCAATAAATGAATTGGTTAGGATTTGTGCTGAAGAAAGCACATACTATTGAGGAATATAGTTTGTAAAAATTTATATTAACCAATATAATCTTTAGAAAGTATAACTCTTCGTGTATGCAAAAAGTGTATTCAAGCCTCTTGCACACATTCATAAATGTGTTAAACCATGACCAACAATATTTCAAGTGGCTTAAGGCTATTAAAAAACTAAAAATATGATATAAAAGTACATTAAATGGTTAACCTTTTAAGTGTACACGAAGAATGTTATGGATTTTTTTCCTCCAGAATTTGCTCTCATCTTTAGAGTAAACTCATAGATACCACAATAAATTAAATAGCATTCTGACATGTAGGTAAGAATTAAGCCACTTTTTATTAAATATAATAATAAAATATAATAACGATACCCTCGTTATATGCAGGAAACAAACTAGTACAATACCGTTTACAAATTGAATGAATATTAAATGTAAAAAGACAAATATATATATAACAAAAATATTTGAACCGATGCCTTTAGCGGTTATTCCAACAAAGTGTTCATGTAGTATCCTTGACTTCAACAACGAGCAAACTAATTGGTAACGGTTTTGGTTGAGGATTCGTGTTCAACACATACCCCTTAAAATAGATTTCGCGCCTCTTCTTAGACGAACGCACATGTCTCTCAGGATACAACAACCGGAACAGTGTGTACCGTCAGAGATGACTCTCGCACCCGATGTATCACCTGGTTAAAGTGTTTCAGAGTTTTTGTTGAAAGACGAAGTTGTAGAAAGATGGTGGAAGACTAATTAGATAGTGTTCCTCACTAATTCTAAAAAGTGTTTTTGTTTGTGTGTAGTAGCCAGTTTTTCCACACTCTCAAATGAACCTAAAAGTTCATTTTATGCTAACACTGTTGGGATTAAACACGATCACACACTAACACACACACACACGAAAGCAGTAATAAACACGGGGTTTAACGTGGTTCGGTCTAAACTTACCTACGTCCACGGGTGGCAACTAGGATATTCTTTATTAGAGGTGATGCAAATTACAAGTACAAGATATCAATATATATATATAGAGACTAATCTAGGGTTACACAACTTATTCCCCAAGTTAAGCCCATACGGGCCTTAATCGAATAGGGCTATAGGGCCGGCTGCCCCCAAGGCCTACGTACCCAACAATCTCCCACTCGGAGGCCTTGAATGCTTTCGTCTGCTCTATCAAATGTACTTCTGTAATCTGTCAACGGAACTTCATGCTCCTCCTAGTTACCACCGCTTTCTCATCAATTAACCTGAAGGCGCGGTTGAAGCTCCCCTCGGCTTCAAATCATCAGTCACAACTAGTGACTCGTTCTCTGTCCCTGCCTGCTCCCACTGTAACCAACTCGTTACATTGTTGGTATCTGAAACATCATGAGAACCCACACTCTCCATCATAAGCAAGTAATCCACTGGAGAGACTTTTCCAATCGGAATAATGGTCTTCTTAACCCAGAGCACTGGAGTTGTAACTGAAACACGACATGTGCTCCCATTGTCACGATACCCTCTACCTGGTTTAACCTTCCGAACTCGTTCATCCTGAATCTTCACTTTAACTCTAGGTTGCTCACTTGCAAAGCAAACCCTCTTCTGTAACATTTCTGATTTTCATCATGTAATCGTTTGATTTCAATAAACAAACACATTTCAGTTTCGATTCGTGTACAAACAAACTACGATGCAGTTACATATACAAACTATTCTATTACAATAACAAATTAAACAAAAAACGCAATTATCTCACAAGCCCCGAGGACCAAAACTGACAAAACTCAAAAACTACAAAACTAGGCAAGCACGGTCGCGCCTAGGACTAGGCACGGTCGCGCCTGCCGACCTAAGCACGGTCGCGCCTAAAGTAGACACGGTCGCGCTGATGAACCCACTTGACTGCAGAAAGTCAAACCATACCATACCTTCTGAATTCGTGAAAATTAAAATAAAGAAAAGCCGGTCTTCGCGCGTCGGACCATACTCGACTGAAATTCGTCTAAAACACGCATCAATTGTCGTCCAATTTGCACAATTAATTAATCCCATTCACACCACAACCGAGCCTCTCAAATTCGTCGATATAGAGTCAGTTGCACGCTTCCTACACCCTCATATACACCCACTCAATCTCTCAGAACTCTCACTCGACGCTCACAACACCTCTGTCGTCCGATTGATCGCCAAGAAACGAAGCCGCTCGACCCGTAGCCGACCGCATTCAATTGCCCACTTTCAACAAGTAAGTAACACGTCTTCAGCTTTGTATCTACCTCTACTACGAAAGCCCTATGTCAATTCGTTGTAGAAACACTCAAATCGATCCGATTTTGAACCAAAAAGCCGAAACATAAATTTTACTCGAACTACACTCTAGACATGATATAAATACAATTAAACTATGTAGAAACATTCATAATCATCCACTAAGTGAAAGCCCTAAGAATCTAGAAGCTATTAATATAAGAATCGATCGAATTGTGTCTGAAAAAGGCCCGACACGGTCGCGCTCATCCCTGAGCGCGGTCGTGCCTGACCAAGCACAGTCGTGCCCCAGGTGTGGCCCGGTCGTGCTTACCGAGCAAACAAGTCTTGACCAAAAACAAACACTAGACGCGGTCGTGCCAGATACGAGCACGGTCGTGCTCTATGTCCAGAACCTAGGAAGTACCTTCTGACTCGACCACGGGCGCGCTCAGACCACCACGGTCACGCCCGGCAACGAGCGCGGTCGTGCCCTACTTGAGCACGGTCGTGCTCCTTGACCAGAAACTTTAATTTTATTATTTTCAAACTTAATTTAATATGTTTTTATTTAAACATTTCAAAACTTGTTTATAAAAATTTAAGTTATAAAATCCCAAAACCCGGGAATCATTTATATACCAAATCGCTGATTTAGAAATTTAAAACGATTAATTCCCGATAGTTTCAAAACCGATGAAATAGTGAATTTATATAATCATTTTTATTTATACAAATATATATATATTGATTTAAACAAATATCGTTTAATTAAATTTTATTTAAATAAATATATATATATATCGCTACTAATTTATTATTCCAAAATCAACCCTAAACACACAAACCACCAACGAACCCACTTTGGACACAAAATAACACAAACAGTGACACGCGTTATACCCTCATTCAATAGGTCAAACGTAGCGACCTACAACACGCTTGGTATTTTTGTTGATCTGTGCAAACTACACGCTCCAACACAAGTGAGTTACATAGCCCCTCTTTTACTCTATTTACAAACTTTTGGGGTGGAACATGCGTTCTATTTACTATGTTTACAAACTACACAATATACAATTCCACCCTATAATCATGTGTTACAATTTTGAGCTTTGTGCTTGAGTACTAGGTGTGTAGACCAACACGCAGTTTGCTATTCACGTGCAATCATTAACTATTTTATAGCCTACAGTAAACAGTGATAGATCTATTGAGTCTGACAAACCCACCCAGGTAGGGTGACTGTTACTGCCAACACGCGTTTGTTTTGCATGCTAGTTACAAAGGTTTGATTGTACTACCAGGTCACACGATGGTAACTCTCCATAAATGCCTTAATTGCCATGTTTGTATGAATTGTATACACACAACACTATATTTTATTACATGACACGAAAACCTATGTATTCTCACCAACTTTTTAGTTGACTTTGTTTTCAACCATGTTTCAGGTGACAATGTTTGAAGTATTACAAGCTGCTACATATAGGATTTGGACCTAGCAATTAATCTAAACTATTTATATTTTGTAATCGCTACATTTGGTTCTTGTATGGTATGAACTTGCTACGTGTAATGAAAATGAATGTTTAAATTATTCAAACTTTAGCAACCATGAGCTATGAACAGTCTGCACAGCTTCACGCCCCGACGTTTTCCGCCGTCGATCGGGGTGTGACAGATTGGTATCAGAGCCTTGGTTATAGGGAATTAGGTTATTAGACACCATTGACCTAGACTATAACTTTAGGACACCCAACAATGTCATGTTACATGTTTTATGTGATACGTGCTATTTGCTATATGTCACATGCTTTATGTGTTAGTTATTTGATACTTAAAATGTTTAGACTACATAACTTAATAAGCATGCGTAAATAATAAATTAAATAAATCGTATCCATACCCGTATCCTAAGCCGCATATCCTCCTTAACTGCTTCTATGTCATCATCGCCATAACTTGTGGAAAAACTCATACTCGTAGACATTAGTCTATCAAAAATATTTTTATATACCCGTTAAGGTTTTAGACTCTGTTAATTATTAAAGGACATGTGCAATCTGGAAGGGTGACACCTGTATTCTGGGTTTTCTGTTTAGAAAAGCATTTCATATAAATCCCAATCAACCGAGGGATCCGTATGCTTTCCTGGGAATTCCCGGGATGAGTGTTTACCTATAGGCTAAAGCACGTCTCCTTGAAAATTATATAAGTCTAATTAACCTTAATATGTCATTGTGTTCAAGTAGAAATGTGATTACTTGAAAACAATCCGAACTATGAAATAAATGTGTTATTATTCCTCCTATCCTAAATTTCAACGGATTTTTATAAATTCTCACAACACTTTTGTATCATTCTCTTTTTATAGAATGCCTCCTCGTCGTAACATCAACCGCAACAACACCGACAACGCCAACGATAGCACCAACACCAATACCAGCAATGCCAACAACAACAATAATACCGACCTTGCTGCTCTCCTCACTCAGCTGGTAACTCAACTAACTCAAGCCAATAACAACAACAATGGGAACGCCAGTGGTAGTGCTAATACTGGTGGTGGCGGTGGTGCCAACCCGCCACAATGTACCTTCAAGCATTTCAACTCTTGCAATCCCCTGAAGTTTTATGGTACCGAAGGTGCCACGGGACTCCTTCAATGGTTCGAAAGTATTGAGGGCACCTTCCTCAATAGTGACTGTCCGGACAATCTGCGTGTCCGCCATGCCACTAGTGTCTTCCAAAAACGGGCACTAACCTGGTGGAATGGGGAAAAGAGAACAAGGGGAGTAGAAGTAGCAATGGCTCTGCCATGGGATGAGCTGAAAAGGATCATGACCGAGGAATTCTGTCCTCGAAATGAGATGAAGAAACTGGAAGCGTAATTTTGGGATCTTACCCAAGATAGCGGTGAAAGCTTGGCGTACACTAACCGTTTCCACGAACTCAGCATGCTGGTACCGCACATGGTTACACCTTTGTCTAGGTGTATTGAAAAATATATCGGTGGCCTACCGAGACAAATCCAGGACACTGTTCTGGGAAGAAATCCTGCAACCCTAGAAGATGCTATTCGTCTAGCTGCCACACTGACCGATAATCACGTTAAAGCAGGTACTCTTACCAAAAAGGGGGCAAAGAAAGTTTCTGACACCACAACTCCTCCTACTCATGTCAAAGAAGTTCAAAACGAACAGTATCGAAACACCAGGAAGAGAAAGGCGAAGAATTTTACAATAGTCACTCCAGCCGCCCCAATTAATCAAGTTGCACCCTTGGCTCAAAATCCAGCCAAGAAAGCTTATGGAGGTACCTACCCACTCTGCAACAACTGCAACTATCATCACCCACAAACTATCCCATGTCGCCTTTGCAATCATTGTGGGAAACTTGGCCATACGGCCAATATCTGCCGACAAAAGGCACTTACTACTCAAGCCAACCCGGTTAATCAACCCGGAGCTAATCAAGTGGTTCCAATCAATGCAAATGGACGGGCTTGCTATGAATGTGGCAACCCGAACCACTTCCGGAACCAATGTCCAAAGCTTGTGAACAATAATCAGGGCGGAGCTCGTGGGCGTGCTTTCAACATCAACGCCAATGAAGCTCAAGCCAACGATCATGTGGTCAACGGTACGTTTCTTGTAAATAAACAATTTGCATCTATACTATTTGATACCGGAGCCGATAAGAGTTTTGTGTCACTTAACTTTGAACCTTTACTTGCAAAAACACGATCCAAACTCGAGAAAACCTTCACCGTTGAAGTAGCGGATGGAAACTCCATCACTATTGACTCCATCATTCATGACTGCTCACTAGAACTCAATGGTCACACGTTTCCAGTCAACCTTATACCAATGCCATTGGGAAGCTTTGACGTCATCATCGGCATGGATTGGTTATCTAAAAACCATGCCGAGGTCATGTGCTTTGAAAAGTACATCCGAGTACCTCTTCCATCGGGAGACATATTGAAAGTCTTTGGCGAGAAACCTTGCAAAGGACTCAAACTGATGTCATGCATAACTGCCCAGAAATACATTCGAAAGAAGTGCATGGTTTTCCTAGCTCATGTGATTCAAAAAGAAGACAAGGAGAGAAGAATAGAAGATATTCCCATCATTCGGGAGTTTCCCGAAGTCTTTCCCGATGAATTACCCGAACTTCCACCTATTCGGGAAGTAAAGTTTCAAATCGATCTTATACCCGGAGCAAACCCTATGGCTAAAGCTCCATACCGGCTTGCACCTTCTGAATTGCAAGAACTTGCAAGTCAACTTCAAGAACTCGCTGACAAAGGTTTCATACGGCCAAGTCATTCACCGTGGGGTGCACCAGTCTTGTTTTTTAAAAAGAAGGATGGTTCATTCCGCATGTGTATTGACTATCGAGAGCTCAACAAGCTTACAATCAAAAACCGCTACCCGTTACCTAGGATTGACGACCTCTTCGATCAACTCCAAGGTTCTACTTGTTTCTCGAAGATTGATCTTCGATCTGGTTATCACCAACTGCGTGTACGAGAAGAGGATATCCCCAAGACCGCCTTCCGAACAAGATATGGTCATTACGAGTTCACGGTTATGCCTTTTGGGCTGACCAATGCACCTGCTGTCTTTATGGATCTCATGAACCGCATGTGCAAACCATACCTTGACAAATTCGTGATCGTTTTCATCGATGACATCTTGATCTATTCCAAGACTGAGGAAGAACATGAACAGCACCTTAGACTGATTTTGGATCTCCTGAGAACCGAACAATTATACGCCAAGTTCTCCAAATGTGAATTTTGGCTAAAGGAGGTTCAATTTTTGGGTCACGTTATCAACAATAGGGGAATTCATGTCGACCCTGCCAAGATCGAAGCTGTCAAGAATTGGAGTGCTCCTCAAACCCCTACCGAGGTTCGTTCGTTTCTTGGTTTAGCGGGTTATTACCGAAGGTTCATTTCTAATTTCTCCAAGATTGCTGTTCCCCTCACCGCCTTGACACATAAAGGTAAACCTTATGAATGGGGGCCAAAACAAGAAGAAGCTTTCCAAACTCTTAAACAGAAGTTATGTGATGCTCCTATTTTGACTCTTCCAGAAGGAAACGATGATCTAGTCGTCTACTGCGATGCCTCTAACCTAGGCCTTGGTTGTGTTCTCATGCAACGAGGCAAGGTAATCGCTTATGCATCAAGGCAACTCAAGATCCATGAAAAGAACTATACGACGCACGATCTGGAGCTAGGTGCAGTCATATTTGCCTTGAAGATTTGGAGACATTATCTATATGGCACGAAATGTGTGGTATTTACCGACCACAAAAGCCTCCAACACATCTTCAATCAAAAAGAACTTAACATGAGGCAACGACGTTGGGTTGAACTACTCAATGACTACGATTGCGAGATTCGTTATCATCCCGGTAAGGCTAATGTTGTAGCCGATGCGCTGAGCCGTAAAGAACGCGTCATGCTCCAAAGTGTCAAGATTCATTCCGACATTCAAACCCGTATTCTAGCAGCTCAACACGTCTCGATTACCGAGGGCAATATGTATGAGGAAATGTCGTGTGGTGCTGAATTCCAACTAGAGACTAAAAACAATGGCTTGCTTTATTTCTTGGATCGTATTTGGGTTCCCAACCGCAATGATCTCCGGGAATTCCTCATGACTGAAGCACACAAGTCTCGGTATTCTATCCATCCCGGTGCGGATAAAATGTATCACAATCTTCGACCACAATATTGGTGGCCTGGTATGAAGAAAGACATTGCACTCTATGTTGCAAAATGCCTAACCTGCTCTAAAGTCAAAGCCGAACATCAACGTCCTTCCGGTTTACTTGAACAACCGGAAATCCCCGTGTGGAAATGGGAAAATCTAGCCATGGACTTCATTACTAAACTCCCCCGTACTTCAAACGGCTATGATAGCATTTGGGTAATCATTGACCGTCTCACAAAGTCCGCACACTTCCTGCCCATCCGTGAAGACTATCGGGTTGAGAAATTGGCCCGAATCTACATTAACGAAATTGTGAGTCGACACGGCATACCTTTGAACATAATCTCCGACAGAGATGCTCGTTTCATTTCCAGATTTTGGCAATCTCTGCAAAAGACACTTGACACACGATTGGATTTAAGCACAGCCTACCATCCCCAAACTGATGGCCAGACTGAACGAACAATCCAAACCCTCGAAGACATGCTGAGAGCCTGTGTCATAGACTTTGGTGGCAATTGGGATTCACATCTAGCACTTATTGAATTCTCCTACAATAACAGCTACCACACCAGCATCAACATGGCTCCATTCGAAGCTCTTTATGGTCGCAAATGCCGTTCTCCTATCTGTTGGAACGAGATTGGTGAAGCACAAATCACCGGTCCCGAGTTAATTCAGGAAACATCCGACAAAATCCTTCAAATCCGTGACAACATCCGAATAGCGAGAAGTCGACAAAAGAGCTATGCCGACAAGCGACGAAAACCCTTGGAATTCCAAGTGGGTGACCTTGTGCTTCTCAAAGTATCCCCTTGGAAGGGTGTGATCCGCTTTGGAAAGAAAGGCAAACTAGCACCTCGTTACGTAGGCCCGTTCAAGATCCTTGAAAGAATCGGGAAAGTGGCTTACAAACTTGAGCTACCTCCAGCACTCAACAATGTTCATCCAACCTTCCACGTGTCCAACCTGAAGAAATGTCTTGCTGATGAGAACCTCCACATACCTCTTGACGACGTGCGCATTGATGAAACGATGCACTTTGTCGAGAAACCGGTGGAAATCATGGACCGTGAGATCAAGCAACTCAAACGCAGCCGCATTCCTTTAGTCAAAGTCCGTTGGGATTCTAAACGTGGTCCTGAGTTTACTTGGGAACGTGAAGACCAAATGAAACTCAAGTATCCTCACCTATTCACCAATTCTGCAGCCTCAACTAGTTGAATTTCGGGACGAAATCCCCTCAACAAGGGGAGACTGTAACATTTCTGATTTTCATCATGTAATCGTTTGATTTCAATAAACAAACACATTTCAGTTTCGATTCGTGTACAAACAAACTACGATGCAGTTACATATACAAACTATTCTATTACAATAACAAATTAAACAAAAAACGCAATTATCTCACAAGCCCCGAGGACCAAAACTGACAAAACTCAAAAACTACAAAACTAGGCAAGCACGGTCGCGCCTAGGACTAGGCACGGTCGCGCCTGCCGACCTAAGCACGGTCGCGCCTAAAGTAGACACGGTCGCGCTGATGAACCCACTTGACTGCAGAAAGTCAAACCATACCATACCTTCTGAATTCGTGAAAATTAAAATAAAGAAAAGCCGGTCTTCGCGCGTCGGACCATACTCGACTGAAATTCGTCTAAAACACGCATCAATTGTCGTCCAATTTGCACAATTAATTAATCCCATTCACACCACAACCGAGCCTCTCAAATTCGTCGATATAGAGTCAGTTGCACGCTTCCTACACCCTCATATACACCCACTCAATCTCTCAGAACTCTCACTCGACGCTCACAACACCTCTGTCGTCCGATTGATCGCCAAGAAACGAAGCCGCTCGACCCGTAGCTGACCGCATTCAATTGCCCACTTTCAACAAGTAAGTAACACGTCTTCAGCTTTGTATCTACCTCTACTACGAAAGCCCTATGTCAATTCGTTGTAGAAACACTCAAATCGATCCGATTTTGAACCAAAAAGCCGAAACATAAATTTTACTCGAACTACACTCTAGACATGATATAAATACAATTAAACTATGTAGAAACATTCGTAATCATCCACTAAGTGAAAGCCCTAAGAATCTAGAAGCTATTAATATAAGAATCGATCGAATTGTGTCTGAAAAAGGCCCGACACGGTCGCGCTCATCCCTGAGCGCGGTCGTGCCTGACCAAGCACAGTCGTGCCTGACCAAGCACAGTCGTGCCCCAGGTGTGGCCCGGTCGTGCTTACCGAGCAAACAAGTCTTGACCAAAAACAAACACTAGACGCGGTCGTGCCAGATACGAGCACGGTCGTGCTCTATGTCCAGAACCTAGGAAGTACCTTCTGACTCGACCACGGGCGCGCTCAGACCACCACGGTCACGCCCGGCAACGAGCGCGGTCGTGCCCTACTTGAGCACGGTCGTGCTCCTTGAACCAGAAACTTTAATTTTATTATTTTCAAACTTAATTTAATATGTTTTTATTTAAACATTTCAAAACTTGTTTATAAAAATTTAAGTTATAAAATCCCAAAACCCGGGAATCATTTATATACCAAATCGCTGATTTAGAAATTTAAAACGATTAATTCCCGATAGTTTCAAAACCGATGAAATAGTGAATTTCTATAATCATTTTTATTTATACAAATATATATATATTGATTTAAACAAATATCGTTTAATTAAATTTTATTTAAATAAATATATATATATATATCGCTACTAATTTATTATTCCAAAATCAACCCTAAACACACAAACCACCAACGAACCCACTTTGGACACAAAATAACACAAACAGTGACACGCGTTATACCCTCATTCAATAGGTCAAACGTAGCGACCTACAACACGCTTGGTATTTTTGTTGATCTGTGCAAACTACACGCTCCAACACAAGTGAGTTACATAGCCCCTCTTTTACTCTATTTACAAACTTTTGGGGTGGAACATGCGTTCTATTTACTATGTTTACAAACTACACAATATACAATTCCACCCTATAATCATGTGTTACAATTTTGAGCTTTGTGCTTGAGTACTAGGTGTGTAGACCAACACGCAGTTTGCTATTCACGTGCAATCATTAACTATTTTATAGCCTACAGTAAACAGTGATAGATCTATTGAGTCTGACAAACCCACCCAGGTAGGGTGACTGTTACTGCCAACACGCGTTTGTTTTGCATGCTAGTTACAAAGGTTTGATTGTACTACCAGGTCACACGATGGTAACTCTCCATAAATGCCTTAATTGCCATGTTTGTATGAATTGTATACACACAACACTATATTCTATTACATGACACGAAAACCTATGTATTCTCACCAACTTTTTAGTTGACTTTGTTTTCAACCATGTTTCAGGTGACAATGTTTGAAGTATTACAAGCTGCTACATATAGGATTTGGACCTAGCAATTAATCTAAACTATTTATATTTTGTAATCGCTACATTTGGTTCTTGTATGGTATGAACTTGCTACGTGTAATGAAAATGAATGTTTAAATTATTCAAACTTTAGCAACCATGAGCTATGAACAGTCTGCACAGCTTCACGCCCCGACGTTTTCCGCCGTCGGTCGGGGTGTGACAGATTGGTATCAGAGCCTTGGTTATAGGGAATTAGGTTATTAGACACCATTGACCTAGACTATAACTTTAGGACACCCAACAATGTCATGTTACATGTTTTATGTGATACGTGCTATTTGCTATATGTCACATGCTTTATGTGTTAGTTATTTGATACTTAAAATGTTTAGACTACATAACTTAATAAGCATGCGTAAATAATAAATTAAATAAATCGTATCCATACCCGTATCCTAAGCCGCATATCCTCCTTAACTGCTTCTATGTCATCATCGCCATAACTTGTGGAAAAACTCATACTCGTAGACATTAGTCTATCAAAAATATTTTTATATACCCGTTAAGGTTTTAGACTCTGTTAATTATTAAAGGACATGTGCAATCTGGAAGGGTGACACCTGTATTCTGGGTTTTCTGTTTAGGAAAGCATTTCATATAAATCCCAATCAACCGAGGGATCCGTATGCTTTCCTGGGAATTCCCGGGATGAGTGTTTACCTATAGGCTAAAGCACGTCTCCTTGAAAATTATATAAGTCTAATTAACCTTAATATGTCATTGTGTTCAAGTAGAAATGTGATTACTTGAAAACAATCCGAACTATGAAATAAATGTGTTATTATTCCTCCTATCCTAAATTTCAACGGATTTTTATAAATTCTCACAACACTTTTGTATCATTCTCTTTTTATAGAATGCCTCCTCGTCGTAACATCAACCGCAACAACACCGACAACGCCAACGATAGCACCAACACCAATACCAGCAATGCCAACAACAACAATAATACCGACCTTGCTGCTCTCCTCACTCAGCTGGTAACTCAACTAACTCAAGCCAATAACAACAACAATGGGAACACCAGTGGTAGTGCTAATACTGGTGGTGGCGGTGGTGCCAACCCGCCACAATGTACCTTCAAGCATTTCAACTCTTGCAATCCCCTGAAGTTTTATGGTACCGAAGGAGCCACGGGACTCCTTCAATGGTTCGAAAGTATTGAGGGCACCTTCCTCAATAGTGATTGTCCGGACAATCTGCGTGTCCGCCATGCCACTAGTGTCTTCCAAAAACAGGCACTAACCTGGTGGAATGGGGAAAAAAACGAAACAGCAAACTGCTGTTTGACTTTCTGTTGACTGTCAACGTTGACTAGAGTTGACCGACACGGTCAACAGCAACTTCCGGGGCAGATCTGTGTTTTTACTGTGCGCGGCACTGTAGCGGCGACGGTATTGTAGCGGCGGTGTTACTGTTTATGTGATTTGATCTCAAGCCTAAGCTCTGATACTAGTTGTTGGGATTAACCACGATCACACACGAAAGCAGTAATGAACACGGGGTTTAACGTGGTTCGGTCTAAACTTACCTACGTCCACGGATGAAAACTAGGATATTCTTTATTAGAGGTGATACAAATTACAAGTATAAGATATCAATATATATAGAGACTAATCTAGGGTTACACAACTTGTTCCCTAAGTTAAGCCCATACGGGCCTTAATCGAATAGGGCTTTAGGGCCGGCCGCCCCCAACTTGGGGGCCCCAAGGCCTACATACCCAACAAACACAACCAAAATCGAAACTACAATTTAATCTCATAATAAACGAGATTTAATTTCACTTTATAATGGATTAAAGTGGTCAAATCAAAACTGACATTTAACATTCATGACACGAGTTGAACAGTAGTGGGACCGAGCAGTGGATCTGAACCATTAATGGAGTGAAAGCAGCTCCACATCCATTGATGACATCATTAGTGGATACCGAGCCCCGCACATGGTTAGTGGTAACCGAACCACTACTCAAGCAGTGGATTCCGACCCCCACATGACATCCGCTGATGACATCATCAGTGCCAACCCGTATCCACTAATGACGTTATTAGTGGAACCGTCTCTCGCATCGGTGGCAACTAAGTTCGTAACTCAGTGGCAATTGAGCCTACTCACGCATCAGTTAAAACCACACTCAACAGTGGAACAACCCATTGACCAAGCCGAGCCAAAGTTCAAAAATACAAAGGCGGCTCTCAAACGGCTCGAGTGTATGAAGTGCAAAGTGCACAATCAAAGCACCACATTGCGCTCTTCATTATAATGTCAAATTCAAAAGATATATGGATGGTTAATGAAGATAATTAAAGAGAATCAAATCATGAGTTATTCACGATAAAGATAAGACAATTTCTTCATTCTAAAGAAACCGTTGCTATCAATCTGAATACTATCGTTTTTAGGAGATTTCAATTAAAATAAATATTTCTCTCCACAATTTTACAAGTGCTCAAGTTCGTTTAGCATTAGTGAAATTAGTGTAATAACCTAAATTTTCTATGTAATATATTTGGAATACTTTATACATATAATAACCAAGAATTCTTGGTTTGTAGAAGTTCAAGCAAATTACTGTTACGTGCCAAGTCACGTGACCTTGCAACTAGTTTCTTCATGAAACAATCCAAGTCCCATGTTCCCATTTTCATGGGAGAGCCAAGCATCATGGTAGTAAGTTAATTGTATTTTCTAGTTAGTATCTAAAGTAGTGGTTAGTTTATTTTGAGTCATATTAGCAGGTTGTGGGTTTTATTGTTTGTATGACTATTTATAGTCAAATTGTTTATGATTTTATTATGAATGAAAATGATTTGAGTCTATAATCTTTCTAAATTGCTTCTGGTCTTCTTTAATTCCCTTCTAGTTATCAAAAATCCGATTGGTACATATCAATTGGTATCAGAGCGGTCTTGATCCACTCCTACGGACGCTCAAGAATGGAACGAGTCCTTGGATCGCATCGAGTCACTGATTGTTGAGCTGATTACTTTTCTCAAGAACCGACATCGATTGCCACCACCCGCCCCGTCAACCGTTGCCGGTGCCATCAAACCACCACCACCAACTGTTGCATTCACACTACCATCTCTGCCACAAACCGCCCTAAAATGGCCAACCTCATCCCATCCGTCTACACAACTACAACCACCACCATTCTCTGCACCCGCACCACCACAAGCTCCTTCTGCTGTACCGACACCAGCCCCGAAACGAGCATCATCAGCAACACCGTCAACACCAAAACTTGCAACCACACCAGCCCTTGAACAACCCGCAACCCAAGAACCCACACTGACAACCCCACCTTTTGCACCCTTTCAACCCGTGACATAAGTTTCTTTCCCTCCGGTTCTGCCTACACAGCCTATGCAGTACAAACTAACCACAACCTGCTCAACACCATCATCTTTGACCCCCATTGCAAGAGCCACCACTGTTTCCACCATAATTTGTGGTCCTTGGAACATTAGGAACTCCATGCAACAACTTGTGAAGGAACATGTGCCCAGGAAGAGAATAACATCGGTAGAAGATGCATTGGAGTGCTTGAGTGGTGTCCACCGTGGCACTCCGTTAATACTTCTCCACATGCCGTAAGACGGACCGAATGGCGACCGCCGTGGTGCTTCGCGGTGACTCAATCCGGTTTATCCTTGAGGACAAGGATCATTCGAGCGGGAGGGATTGTTACGTGCCAAGTCACGTGACCTCGCAACTAGTTTCGTCATGAAACAATCCAAGTCCCACGTTCCCATTTTCATGGGAAAGCCAAGCATCATGGTAGTAGGTTAATTGTATTTTCTAGTCAGTATCTAAAGTAGTGGTTAGTTTATTTTGAGTCATATTAGCAGGTAGTGGGTTTCATTGTTTGTATGACTATTTATAGTCAGATTGTTTATGATTTTATTATGAATGAAAATGATTTGAGTCTATAATCTCTCTAAATTGCTTCTGGTCTTCTTTAATCCCCTTCTAATTATCAAAAATTCGATTGGTACATATCAATTACGAACGGCGGTTAAAAATTTGGATTTATATGTTACTTATAGTGTAGAATCAATGATGATTAAAAAAAAAATTAGAAACCATGAATTTCAACTATGTTGCAAAATTAAGAAATTGGTGATTTAAGTTTTGTTGGGTTATATGCTCATATCCAAAATTTTGGAAATAAATAGTAACTATGAAATACATAGGCCTAGAAATACAACAATAATGTTTAGAATTCACTATCTTTGGCTATTTGGTATGAGGTAATGAAATGAACGAGGTAATGAAATGGATGAGTGAATGGAATGGACAAGGGAAAAGAAATGGACCATTACCATTCCGTTGTCATGTTTGGTTACCCTATGAGAATAAAATAAATTATTACTTCGTGCTGTTTGGTAGACATTAAAATATTTTATGAAAAATAAAATATTTGTAACTAATAAATTTATACTATGAGTCGGGTCATGAGACGGGTCATGGGTCAGGGCATGGGTCGGGTCACGACACGGGTCATGGTTCGGGCATGCTTCGGGCCATGGGACGGTTCATGGTTAAGGTCATGAGTCTAGGCATTGGTCGGGTCATGGGTCGAGTCATGGGTCGGGTCATGGTCGGTCCATGTTTCAGGTCATGGTCGGTCCATGTTTCAGGTCACGGTTCAAGTCGTGGGTCGGGTCATGGTCCGGGACATGGGTCAGTCCTTGGTTCGGGTCATGGGTCGGGTCATGGTTCTAGTCATGGGTCGGGTCATGGTTCGGTTATTAATTAAACAAAATCATTTCATTCTTTAAAGGAATGAAAAGAAAACACTCATCCCCAAAGAATAAAAATCATTAAAAAGGAAAGAATCACATTCCTTATGTAATAGTTTAATCCATTCCTCTATAATTACCAAACATGTTTTATTTTATTCCAATGTAATTCCACCATACATTAATCCATACCAAACACTACCTTAATACACATCTTAATTGAATATTTATACCTTTATGTGCTGTGGACTAAATTAACAAAACTCTTAAAAGGCAATAGGCAATGTCGGTGGTCAAGGGAGACCACTATCAAAGCCATAGTCCTTTGTTTCATATTTGTTTTTTCACTAACTTATCAAATTTTCCCTCTGGTGGGTTGGTTAGAGGATTTTTGGTTCCTTTGTTTTGTTTTAAACAGGTCGCAGGTTCGAAACAATCTTCAACCATCTTTTTTTTGCTTAACAAAGCCAGTGTTTTTTGTTTTCTATTTGTTTTGCCAATAACCATCGAATCGTTTCTTTTGGTGTGTTCGTTAAAGGATGTTTGTTTACTTTGTAGAGTTTTACCCAGGTCACAGGTTCGAAACAAACTTCAGCATGTTTTTTTGGTTTTTTTTTCTTTTTAGATTTATTATTATTTTTAGTTTTGATTACTTTTTTTTATTATTAAGCCGCAATGTGCGAGGCATAATATTTTTTTTCCTATTTATGGTTCAATCTCCAAAACCGATCCGCCTCAAATTTGCACTTTCTTTTATGTACTTAAGCACGTTAGTGTCACTCCACAACACGCATAACTAAGTTCGCAACGCGCCCTTACCCACGTTATTGTTATCGTTATCGTACAGATTCACCGCAATGCGCGGGTCTTAACATTTAAACTTTGATTTTTTTTCACGAGTTTACACATCCGCTGCAATGTGCGGGTATAAAGCAGTTCTTTTTTTATATAATGTATTAAATATTATCAATGCTCTAACCGCAACGCGTGAGTTTATGTAATGCTTTAGATTTTTTTTTGTACAAAGTTTCTAAGACGTTGATTGATTTCACGGTTTAACGAGCCAAAATGTGTAAATGTTTTGTTATTCTAATTTCTTTCATAAATTTGGGAAACGTTGACATAACACAAACGCGCGATAACTGAGTTCTGTTTACGTCGCAACGTGCGAGGCAAGTAGCAACGCATGGGGAATCGACATACGCTGCCGCCGCAACGCGCGGGGTCTTCAAACTAGTTTAACTTAAATTGAGAAGTTGGGTAAAATTATGTTTTAATCATCATCAATTGGTGGTAACTAACTAAAATCAATATTGGGATTAGATTATATCAAAATTCGTTATTAAATTATGAAAATAACAATTTTTGGAGAAAATGGTGATGTAAGCTAAATTGGACTCAAAATACTCAATTAGTGAATTAGTTAGTCTAATTGGCCAATACCGATTTTCAAATTATTACTTGTACTTATTTAAATGTGTTTAAGGTTTTAAAAGTACAAATGAAGGTAATTAACCTAGAATTTTTAAGTTTGTACCAAGTGATTGGTTTGATGTTCTTGTGTATGAACATTGTTCTTAGGGTTTACATTCAATTATAAGGGTTTTAATGTTAGTTAAATGAATGCTTATATTTAAACAAGATTAACTAGAGTTTAGTTAGTGACAAAATTGGTTGAGTTTACCAATAAATGAACTTTGTTAAGATTTGTGCTCATGAAAACGCATACTAATAAGGAATTTGGTTGACTTAAGGAAGTCAACATAGTTTGGATAGGAACAAGCAATTATAGGGTTTAAAGGACAAAGGATAATCGTGAGTAAGACTTTTATGTTAGTATTTTGCTATATAACGAGTAAATCATGTAGTATGACTTGATATTAATCACATGTGCCTATGTTTATGAGAATTCCTCAAATTTCAAAGTGATGGGTAAAATTAGTATGAGTTGTTGAAATTTAATGAAATGAAGTGGATGTAAAAGGTAACACTTTCAAAATCTAAGTAAATCAACTTTAAAGTGAGAATTAGATAAGGATCTTCAATTTGAGATCAACGAGTCTCAATTGCATATTGAAGGGGGAAAATTCAATCATGAGGGTTTTGAACTTTGATTGGCTTAGAAATAAGTTTTGAAGACAAAGATCTTATATAATTGCGAATCGAATGTAAACACCTTAAAAAATGAGGTCTTCGAACTTCATATAGTTCGACTTAAGTTATATACAAGTTATGTCATATATTATAACTTCAGATTAGGTTTAGGATAAAAAGTTGGGGAAATTTGTGACAAAAACTTGGCTGCTTAGAATTGTGTGAGGGACGGCATACATGTATATCCAACTGGTGTAGGCGTATGCCGGGTTTGAGGTTCCACCCGATCTACGTCGGTCATACGCCCAAAGTGTGTTATTAAGTTTCCCAAGTGTTTTCGAATCGTATTTTGAACTATATTGTGTGTTCTCACTTAGCATTGCTAATGTGTTATAAAAATGTATACTTTCAGATAAAAAGCCTCAAGTGGATGATAAAGAATGATCTAGTTTCAGGTCGGGATCAGACTTAAACTTTTACTTAACCCATTTGTATATGTTTAGATTTGTCGGGTTTTCAAAAATTAAGTTATGGTTTAAATTAGCATCCTACTTTTGGGACCCGAATAGAATTCGTATGAATTACAACTACTAGTTCTTGGTGGGTGACTAACCCATTTACACTATTTTTAAGTTAACAAGCTTTATAATACATATTCGTTTGTGTCCGTGCTGCAAGGAGGTTGTGGAGGTTATCGATCATGTTTTGGGTGTCTGTGGTTTAGCTTGTAAGGCGTGGAGATCCGTGTTTAAATGGCTCGATATTGACTTACCGTCTTCTGTTGATTCTCTTAAAATTCCAATCCAAAAGAAAACCTTAATTGAAGCGGTGTGTTTTATTACTTTATGGGTCATTTGGAGATGGAGGAACAAGTTAATTTTTGACCCTAAGCCGTTTAAGGAAGAAGGTATCTTTGACCTAATTAGTAATTATTCGTATATGTGGTTCAATAATAGGAACAGAAAAGTAAACTTTGGTTTGGATGAGTGGAGTAAAAACCCTCTTCTTATGATGTAATCTTTATCTGTTCCCGTCTGTTGTAGTCGGGTTTTTTTTCTTAATGCAGTTGTTCTAAAAAAATAAAAATAAAAAATATTCGTTTCGCCCGGTTGAATACTTTGATAACAGTGTTAAACTAGATTGCCACCTATACCCTGCACACATTCATAAAAGTGTTAAACTATGACCAACAATATATTCAAGTGGCTGAACACAATTAAAAAACAGAAAAAACAAAAAAAAAATTGATATGATATGAACACTTTGTGTTCATATTGGTCTACCGAAAGGACATTAAATGGTTAAGCCTTTCAAGTGCACACGAAAAATGTTTAAGAATTTGCTCTCATGTTTAGAGTAAAAATTCATAGATACTACAATAAATTAAATAGCATTATGAGAAGTGTTATAAGGTTTCTCTATGGTAGTTGTCATAGTAACAAAATTCTGTAATGACACATTGTTAATAATATTTTGGATTTTAGAAGATGAAGTACTTCAATGATCCGAGTAACATAAAGTTTAATAACACTTAGTTATGATGTCAAATCATAAGTACATAAAGTTCTTTAGAAACAAGATGATGAATCTAGTGAATGGAACCTAATTCTCATCCAAATGTGAAAGAAACATCTAAGTGAATGAAGACATGATAAGGATTGTAATGTCACACTTTCAATATGTAGGGGCTAAATATGAGATTCCAAAGTGCTTTCTTTACCACTTAAGTGATAGACCATCCTTTGGTCTTTGCATCATCCCTTCCAAGATTCTAAAACATGACTTTTTTATTTTTAAAGAAAATTTATGCATGTCATTCTTGATTTATCCATCAAAATAGTAATTTAATATTGTACTTTGTTATTTTTTTTTTTTAATTTAGTGGTTTACAAATCAACCCCAAAAACCCCTTTATTTGCCTTTTTAGACTTTAAGAACCAAATGACCATCTAGTTGCCTCAAAATCACTTTAATTTCACTTTTGTTCTTTGTAAGTTCAATTGTTATTTTAAATTCAAATTTATTAGATTGTCTTTTTTTATTGATATGAGTTGAAACTTATTTGCTTTACACTAGAAACTAAACAAGACAAATTAATAAAGAGTGAATGAAGAAAATGTAGGTTTTGTATTTCGTGATATCTTGGATATCTCTTTAAATCGTGTTACACATTTTCAGATTGTAATATTTTGTTGGTACACACAAAAAATTAATCAGATAAGACAGAAAAATTGTCAAGAACCAGTATAGAAATTATGTTATGAAAACTGTACCAGAATTCGTATTGAATTCAATGTGTTAAACTAGACCAAATGAATTCTTTATATATGGATCGAATAGCCACAATTAATCGTTGCAACTCTTCATTAAAAGGGGTTACAATTGACGATTATAATTGCTCGTAACTGTTGTAGTTACATCAATAAGAACTTCAATAGAAAGCACCATATATCAATAATAACTTAACTTTAGTAACTTATTTAAGTATTACTGAATAGTGTACATCAGTAGTAACAAAGTAACAAAGTTACTACTGACCATCAGTAGTAACTTATCGCATAGTTCCTACCAATCTCAGTTTCTACCAAAGCTCATAGTTGCTACCGACGCTCAAAGTTTCTACCGAACATCAGTAGTAAAATACTATTGTTCTATCAGTTCTTTTTTTATAATTAGTTTCAAGCAATTTTTATCATTAATAAGTAGATAATTGTTGATAGCCAGTAATTTTAGATATTAAAGAAGATGTTAAAATGATTATACGTAAGATTTCTAAAATTCTCAAATAATAAATTAAGATTTCTAAAATTCTCAAATCCCCTGAACTAATTACAAACAAACAAAATACCACAAGTAGAATAAAACGAATCTAGGATTGTAGGCTCTCATGAGGCTATGTGTAGTGAAGCCCTGATTATGGGACGTGGGCGTGATTGAGTGTGGAACACCGTCCCCCTAGGGTGTTATTGGGAGCGTGAGGCGCCAATGTGATTGGTTTCACGGGGCGTGGGGCGCGAGTCTGTGTGCTATATGTGTGTGTATGTATATATGGATAGTGAAACCATTACACACCTTAGTGATTGCGTTTAGTGATTGCTCGCTGCTGACGTGACGGAGCCTGAATCAATTTTTAGTGATTTCACTACACATAGCCTGATCATTTGGACAAACTCTAGTTTTTTTTCTTTCATTATTTAATTGATGATCATTTAAGGCACGTATTTCTTATCCTCTAAGATTAGTGTAGTGCACATTCCTTACTTCCTTGATTATACATGTATCTTTCGGTTGTTACTTTCACCTTACTATAAAGTTACTTTAGCATATGTTTCAATTGCTTTGGAACAATATCGAACCCCTTTGATTTCCATATGCTTTCGATGTCTCTAAGTGTTATTGATTATCTGACGTTATATATTTGTATTTCACTTCATTGAGTTTCTGATATATGATTGTTATGAGTATATAGCATTATTGAAAAACATGAACTTGGTTACATGCAACAAAAACTAATACGTGTATTCATTGTCGCTTGTTCCGAGATTATGTTAATACTCATGTTTTTCGACACGCGTAGCATTACTGTCTCCTGTATTTACTAGAATTATTGGTTACATACTTCTTTCCCCGTACTTCGATACCTAAACATGTCACTACTTGTGAGAGTTCTACAAACAAGTCATTATGACATCGATGTTGCTACACTATTCATCGTGGTGTATAGAAATAATGAATACATGACCAAACAAATAATGTTAGGCCCCGTACACCACAGAATAGTAACCAAGTTTCAAAAGTGTTCCAATTATGTCACTTATCATAGTATACCCGAGGGTGTATATCGTGTAAAATGCGTATTGAGTGACCTAATTGGAACACTTTTGAAACTTGGTTACTGTTCTACAAAGTTAGCCCTAAAGGTAAGGCATATAGTTTAACAGAAACTCCAACATCATATTTTCTCTCATGAATTAAAAAAAAACACATCGATTTACAATGATCAACTAAATCATGAATATATCATAAACTATAAGAATTGTAATATCTAGCGTTGATGAAATTGGGAAATTTTTGGAATGAATTTTATCAACTACATCTTGAATATTATTTTAAAACCCTCTCAATCTTTCAAATATATTCAAAACATCATCGAATAACCAAAAGAATATTCAATGTCAACCGATCACATCTATAATATATTAAGTTTATAAAGAAGAAATATGAAATGTGAAAATTGTATGAAATAATGTAGGACAAATAAATAAAACAAAAATGTGAAACCAAGACAAGAGTACATCATCGTGCATGTGACTGGGTGTAGTTGGACTCATGACAAAAGCACGTGCCCAAATAATTTTGGAGAAGGTAAATATGGAATCTTGGTGCATGGGTGGGGCCTAGTTGCAAATGTAAATCCACACCTTATAAATAGATAATTTTCTAAATTAAAAACAAAGATTAAGCATAAGTGTTTTTATAATCGGATCGGAGCGGCTGGTTGGACCGAGAACCGAACACATTACCGGTGTGGTTGCATGTAGTTGAACCATTTTCATTTGAACCGGCCGGTCACTGGTCGGACAAGTGAACCGGACCGGGGGTCGGACCGGATTTCAAATTTTTTTATTTTTTGTTTTTATCTTTAAAATCTTATTTTCTTATTAATTTAGTATTCCAAGTTGCATATTTTATTTACTTAAGCCCTTATATATATGACATTAGAATTACTAATTCACTTCAAAACAAAAATGTTTTATATTTTGTATCTAAATTAAAAACAAAGGTTAACTCATGCTTTATAGGATAAACACATTTATCTTTTATTTTGTATGATATTGTCGGAACATACATGTCCAATATTATTATCTCTTTTGATGATGATAAAAATATTAATTAGCATGTGATTCGAATATTATCTACAAATGCTCACATGTTCATAATCTAATCTTAGCTCATGCCTAACCAATGAAAACTCTCACAAGAAGATTACAATATACGAACACAGAGTTTGCGGTTGATGTGACGATCGACAATTAATGTAACTATTAAAACTCATAAATTTTGTGAACAAAAGTCTATGGCCGAGTCCAGTATGGATCATTCAAAGTACATAATCAACACTTGGACAACAACTTCCATCAAAGGAACCATGATCATTGTTACTAATCAATTGCTCAAGGACCAGACGTATTTCTTAACAAATAAATGAAGAAAAAAAAATCCATGTAAACTTCAATGATGCTGATGTTGTGTTGTTAGTATATATTTTTATACTACCGTCTAACTAAAACAGTGGCTCCCAATAATCACCCTTGCTATCTTCTGACGAAAACAAAAGATGGATAAATTGTAGTAAAACTAAATAAAAGAAAAGAAAAGAAAAATAGTAGAGTAGAAAATGATCAATCAAACAAGATATTACTTAGGTTCGAATCTGCCTGGTGTAAGTTAATATTTTAGGGTTAATGATGTAGTCAGTTACGGGGTTCATGTAACACCAGATGTCTGACTACTGATCTGAATCCTAAACTAAACTATGTTAGGATGTGGTTAGTTATGAAATTCATGTAGCACCAGATGTCTGGCCATTCGTCTAAATTCCAAACCAATCACTCATGTTTCTTAGAGGTAAAATAGACAAGCTCCCTAGTAGGGTTACCATGACCCTCAATCCTTCGGAAAACTACGATGGATGTCCATTTATAGCCTTCTTCCTTATTGGAACAAAATATTTTGATTAAAATGTTGTTTAAACAAATACTTCCACTATCTCGAGTCTTAAACCCCATGGCTTTAGCTAGAAGTCCTCTACGAGTCATGACAAGAGAATATAAGAAATATCGACACAAATCACCAGGTCCAACTAAGACTCAAAATGCCTTGCTTGAGTACCCAAATCCTAGTCAACCCAAGTTTAAATCATTTACTAACCAGGCCTAATGTAGTACCAAAGGTTTGTATAAAGATATACAATTTTGAATGAATGCTTAATAAGATGTCTTGTATAAGACACTCACAATTTTGAAATCAAATACTCTCATCCATAAAGGAAGATCATAGTAAAAAATTAACCAATAAACATAAACACATCATTCGTTAATTTAAAACATTAAAATAACCCAAGGTTCATTAAAACCCAAATGATACAAGAGAACTAGCCAATAATGTCCATACAAGTGACTACACTAACACGTGGTGATATAATCATGGAATGATCTAAGGATCAAACCAAAGACAAAGTGAAGTGAGTATAAATTGCCTCTAGATACTTGGATATGAAGGATTAGTATTGTACACTACTTGGTACACTAATATTACATAATATGTGTAAGGCCACAAACCCGGGAGGCCTCACCCGTTGGATTTACTCATTCACAAACAGTTCTTAAACATGAATATCAAATAACGCAGCGGAATCATTCATTCAACATAACTAAAAACTTGTTCATACATGCGGAAGCGTACATTGTCAATTACATAAACTTAACATAAACAACTCATAACGGGATGCCAGTCTTCATGATCGGCCGGGTAACTCTTATCGCTTGCCAAGCATCGCCGTCCATCGTCCATACCTGCCTTAACCTGAATGTGCATACTAAAAAGTCAGCTACGCTGGTGAGTTCTAGCATTTCATAAAAACTTTAACATTAACATTTGCCAAAAACGTATCATTCATTTAGTAAAACCTTTCACAAAAGCATGTAATAATAACATCTTTAAAAAGGTTTCGTACCCATATCATCATCAACATCATAATCATAAACACCGTTAAACGGATCGTTCTTTAAAACTTTTAACATTCATTTAAGTCATACATTATTATCTAGATCTGTGTTACCCTTCGTTCCGTCATTTAGTATGGTATTGCCCCTAAGGCTTAACTGCACGAAGACCGACAATACCATACATTCCGTCAATTCCCTTTTGGTATTGCCCCCAAGGCTAACTGCGCGAGGACCGACAATACCCATTCAGTTGCCCTTATGGCTCTCATGTCCATAAACTGACAACTTCCATCGACGGTTATGACTCTCAGCCATAACATCGTCGGATCATAATTTAACCTTACATAGGGTCACGTTAACCCCTGAGTAACCGTCGTTACTCCCTTTACCAGTTGTACAACATCATAACCATTGACATGCCACATAGACAATGCCCCTGTTGTTCTTGTGGCAACTATGGCTCGCTGTCCATAATCTACCACAAGGCTGGGAATCTCATTCCCAGACTTCATTCGTCAATTCCATTCATTCGACAGATTAGATTTGTAATGACTTCTTTAAAACCTTTACCTCTTTCTCTTCTCATTAAACATTTCCTCATTTAAACCGTTCATAAAGCATTCGTAACCTTTTTGGCAAAAACATTTCAAAACCTTTCCTTTCGTAAACATCGTTTTGTTAAAACATCATTTCGTTAAACATCATTTCGTAAGTATGCACACCAGCCCAAAAACATTAACAAAACATTTAAAAGAGGGCTCTAGAACTCACCTGATAAGCTAGTCTCGGTTGTCCTAAACGAAGGTCCAATGACTTCACGTACGATCTGAATTGAGTAGTTACATACACATCAGACCATTACCGACTCTAACGGTTTAACCCTTCTAAACATAATAACTTTGCTTAACCAGTCTGATGTCTGCGCACTTAGCAAGTGCGCAGACCCTGCTGCCTTCGCACTTAGCAAGTGCGCAGACTCTGCCTCCTGCGTACTTAGCAAGTGCGCAGGAACTGCTCCGTGCGCACTTAGCAAGTGCGCACGACCTGTTCTTCGCGAAAAACCCTAACTTTCGCATTCGGTCTGATTATGTCAAGATTCCGAACCCGTTTGCATTCAAAACGTTTGTTTTCCTTTAAGGGATTCAAATCCATGATTATCTTTCAGTTTCATCCGTTCAAACCTTACCTTTTCACCCAAAAACGAACTAAAACTCAGATTTAGCTCGAATGGTTACCTGGATGACGATTCCTCTTTGGAGGTTCTCTTCACGAGTGCAGGAGACACGAGCGGGTGCAATCTTGTGCGATTCCAACACTTTCTCTCTCTACGGTTTGTTTCTCTCTCTAGAATTGCAAATGAGAGAAACATGTGGTGACCTTGGCTATTTATAGGGGAGACCTCCCCAAGCCCGGTTCGCGACTGACCCGGCCCGACTTCGGCCCGCTTGAACTCGTTAACTTTATTTCTCGACATTTTGGGATGTTACAAGTCTACCCCCCTTATAATAGGTGTCGTCCCCGAAACCTATCACAAGTCAAATAATTGAGGGTACGACTCCCTCATCTCCGCCTCCGTTTCCCATGTAGCCTCCGATCCCTTTCGGTGCCTCCATTGGACTTTAACCAATGGAATAACTTTATTACGCAAACGCTTTTCCTTTTGGTCTAAGATAGCCACGGGTTCTTCGATGTAATTAAGGCTGTTGTCGACCTCGATGTCAGTAAGTGGTACGTGAGCCGATTCATCCGCCAAACACTTTCGCAAGTGCGATACATGGAAAGTAGGATGAATCCCACTTAACTCATCAGGCAACTCCAACCGATAAGCGACTTCCCCAACCCGTGCCATTATCTTGAATGGTCCGACAAACCTCTCTTTCTGAATCGTATGATTCCCTTCCATGGTGACACTTTCAGCATTACTCTGTCACCAATATCAAACTCAATAGGCCTTCGTCGTTTATCCGCATAGGATTTCTGACGATCTTGTGCGGCCTTCATTCACGCTTTGATCTGATCAAACCTTTCCGACGTCTCTCTTACGACTTCGAGACTTCCTAATTCCTTCTGTCCAATCTCACCCCAACAAACCGGGGTCCTGCATCTTCTACCATACAACATTTCGTAAGGCGGCATGCCTATCGTCGAGTGATGACTATTGTTGTAGGAGAATTCGGCTAACGGCAGATGACTGTCCCAACTGCCACCGAAGTCAATAATACAAGCACGGAGCATATCCTCCAATGTCTGAATGGTCCTTTCGGACTGACCATCCGTTTGTGGGTGGTATGCCGTGCTGATATTCAGCCTCGTGCCCATCGCCTCGTGAAATCTTTTCCAGAACCTCGATGTAAATCGTGTGTCCCGGTCAGATACAATCGTCAAAGGCATCCCATGCCGTGCTACTACTTCGTTAATAAATACCTCCGCTAACCTTTCCGACGAGAACTTCTCGCGAATAGGTAGGAAATGAGCACTCTTCGTTAAACGGTCCACGATTACCCAAATGGCGTCATGACCTTTAGCTGTGCGAGGTAGCTTAGTTATGAAGTCCATGGTAATGTGTTCCCACTTCCATTCCGGTATATCAAGTGGTTGAATCTTTCCATACGGTTTCTGGTGCTCGGCCTTTACTTGCGAGCAAGTCAAACACTTGCTTACATACTTCGTCACGTCACGTTTCATTCCAGGCCACCAGTATTCCCTCCTCAGATCTTGGTACATTTTATTGGTACCGGGATGGATAGAGTAACGAGACTTATGAGCCTCATCCAAGATTTTGCTCCTAAGTTCGCCACCCATAGGTATCCATATCCGTCCATAACGCGTTCTAACACCAAGGGTGTTATATTCCAACTTGTCATGTTGGCCAACCATCATTTCCTTCTTTATGTTTTCCTCCTTAAGTGCCTCATCTTGAGCCTTTTCAATTTCTCTCATCACGTCCGATGTTACCACCAACTGGCAAGCTTTCACTCTAATAGGAGTAGGCACATCCTTTCGGCTTAGAGCGTCAGCCACCACGTTTGCCTTTCCAGGGTGGTATATGATTTCACAGTCATAATCTTTCAGAAGTTCCAACCATCGTCTCTGCCTCATATTAAGCTCTCTTTGTTCGAAGAAGTATTTCAAACTTTTGTGGTCGGAGTAAATAGTAAACTTCACCCCATAGAGGTAGTGCCTCCATATTTTCAATGCAAATACGACAGCAGTAAGTTCCAAATCATGAGTCGGATAATTGACTTCGTGAACTTTCAACTGCCGCGACGTATATGCAATCACTCTCCCGTTGACAGATCCTTGTGTAGTCTTGACTATACCTCTCTCGTTCTTGATAGACGTTATCTTTTTCAGCATCGTACATCCCTAGTCGGTCTTTCACATCTAACCTTTAGGGTTCTTATATCGTCATTCTATGTGAAATGTCTTATCAAACTCGGAGTCGTCCACAGAAGACTCCTTGGCCATAATTTCAACTCCTCGTTCAGGTTATCCACCTTTCCATCTGGACGGTTCCTATCGATCGTCTCTCAACTATTTGGATCATTGTGTATACCTCATAAGCTGTCCATGGTGCATTCGTCCTTGAAGGACCATACCATGTCGTTCTCGAATGAATCATAATATCCCGTTCCCGAATGATTCCTACTATCAAGTTTCCTAAGGTACCGTACCATCTCATTCCCGAAGGAACCTCATCGTCTCGCTCCCTAAGGAACCATATGCTTCATTCCAGAAGGAACCTTATCGCTTCGTTCCCGTAGGAACCGTATCGCTTCGTCCCCGTAGGAACCGTATCGCTTCGTCCCCGTAGGAACCGTATCGCTTCGTCCCCGTAGGAACCGTATCGCTTCATTCCCGTTGGAACCGTATCGGGTATCCCCCAAACATATGAGGTATCCCTTATCACACTCAACTTGTCGGGAAGGTATTCATTCAGATGGCACACTAGTCACTCGAACTTTTCATTCATATCTTCATACACAATCTCCTTCTAGTCTTTCTTTCAAACGTACTTGTCAGGTTTTACGTTTCACATCGTTGGTTCATTGAACACCCTTCTTCCTACATATCACTGGATGGTCTTAGGGATTGGCATCCCATCTGACCGACAATATATATTCTCTAGCTACTTGTTTCCGTTAGCCTTTTCTGCATGCATTTCTTCTAAAGTCACATTCGTTGGTCTTACTATGGATAGATGACACGTACGGTGACACTTGTACTTTCATTTCCTTTCTAGTTTCAGTGGGTCCCTCAACGACTTTCCAATTCTAGCAACACTCGCAGCTATTGATTAGACTTAGACATAGTAAAGCGTTCTCTGAGTCGCCTTGAATTTCTTCTTAGTGCCCATGCCTTGCTTCACATTGTTAGTCAAAACTTGTCCTTCACATTCATTCTAGACAAACAATCCTTGGGTCGGATCTGGTTTGGTTTGGTTTAGTCTGCACGCCCTAATTAACATCGCGGTTTCCGTCTCTTGTTGTTGTTGGTATATCTATTTTCTCATTTCAGTAGATACCCTTATTAGTTGTCTTGGACTGTCTTCTACATGGAAAGATGCACTTTGTGCATTCGTGCACTCATATATTCTTTGGACATACACTAGTGTGGTTATTTCTTTCATGCTCATGCATACTTCAACAGTAGACCGATTCTTATTCATCAGAACGTGTTTGCGCTAAGCGTAGCCCATCCTAGCTCCTTGGCATCCTTCATACGTATGCTCGTCTGACTTAGGTAAACCGAAGTTTCATTCCTCCTCATCTTGTCTGTGGCTCGTACTTGCTGACATCATTCACCGTTGTAAGGTACACCATCTTTGGCATCATTACCATTACTAATGATGTTCATCAATCTCCTTAATCGTTACTCGGGTGACTAACATCTCGTAGTCGTGGTTGAGTAATTGGATCAACTCTGATACGTAAGCATTAATCAATACCATAAGATTCACCATCATGCACGTGCACCTGTAAATTCACAATTTCGCGGATCCAAACGAAATTACCAATTTACCTTACTCAAGCATTCTAGTTCCTCTTATAACACTTCCTAATACTCGCGTCCCTTCAAAGTTGAGATTTTGTCCCGGCATCCTCATCGACACCTCTTACCACTTTCGCTCTAAGTCAACACAACGGAGGACATCTCGCATCACACTCGTACGGTCTCATGCACACTACCTTCCGGTTCCGCAAGGACTCTTTGTCACAACCCCGGGCTACCCCTGCCCGGGCGTCGCGAGACAACGCTGGTATCTGAATGCGGTCCCATATATTTGGGCAGCGGAAGTCTTTGTTTTTACTTGATGCCTTTTTGTAATGAAATGTAATGTAAATAACCTCAAGGGTTAATTCTGTACTTTTTGTCAAAACTTGGGATCCACGTCCCTTTTCATTTCATGATAATAGACATTCAAAAGTCTATTATATAATGTACATCTGCTGAATTAATTTACATAATACAAACCATTTAAAATGTCTAGGATCTATGTCCGTTCCAACATTTGGTCTTGTATTAGTCTGCCACAGGGATTTAAATATGCCTAAAGATCTTGTCTTTACTGCACCACCCTGAATTTAATAATTTCTTTCACTACCTGTGAAAAACGTTTTGAAAATGAACATCAGCATAAAGCCGGTGAATCACATTTAACTGACACGAAAATGATTTCTAACATAAACCAAATTAAAGCCTTTAAGCACGTTTTCTTTGACGATAAATCTACACATTCAGCAGTCTTTTTCACCTGAAGTATATACCACCTACATACACCGGGTCTCTGCCATGGGGTCAACTGGCTGAGCTCTATGTCTCAGACTGATAGCCTATTCCCAGGGTCGTGATGCTAAGAACCTTGTTCTTAGTCTTACATGATCTGCTAAGGAACCATATCCTCAGTCTTATGATATCCCCTTACATGATCTGTACCCAGCCACGGAAGGGGATTTCACCCTCCTCATGTATACCATTTGATCAAATATACGTATGCTTATGGCCTGAATGCTATCACGTAGATTACCCTTATGATTAAAGCATTTAATTTGTTTCATGCCGTTTTCGTAAATAAAATGGTTTTATCGTTTGAAAAGCGTTAAACGTGTTCACCTTGATTTTGATGGCTGGTAGGGTTGTAGGCTTCGGAATTTGAGCAGAACCTCGACACGTTTCTTCCTAGGGAAGACACGATTAACGAGAATATATATGAGAGAATATATATATAATTGCGGCTATATATATATATGAATAGTTTTAACGATACCTACTTTGCGGGATTTGGACAGAACTACGGCTTGAGTTGGGTGTCGTAGGATTCTTGAACAGCGCTTCGGGACGTTGTGGAGTTTTGAGAGATCGGGTTTGTGTGAAACGAATGTTTGGAAACTGTACAGAATTTCAATCCCGTTGAAGGCCTTTTATAGGCTGATTTTCCAGTCCCTCGCGTACCGCGAGGCCGGCCAAGGAAATCCCTCGCGTACCGCGAGAGGATGAGGTGTCACGAACGGTGCTGAGTCAGCATGACACGTGGCGGCTGGTGGCAAGGGTGAATGACACGTGTTTTCTGGCCCTGACGCGTGTACTATTCCCTCGCGTACCGCGAGACTTCATCGAAGATCTTCTCGCGTACCGCGAGAAGGTGATTTTCTGGCGCATAAGCAGTCCCCTCGCGTACCGCGAGGTTTTGTCAAAATCTCCCTCGCGTACCGCGAGGGAGTGAAATTTTGAAATTTTCTTTTCTTTTTATTTTTGGGTGTTACATCCTCCCCTCCTTTAGAATAATCTCGTCCTCGAGATTCATTGAAAGAGATGTGGATACTTTTTGCGCATTTCTGACTCAAGTTCCCAGGTATATTCTGGGCCACGTCTGGAATCCCATCTTACTTTGACCAATACCAATTGTTTCCGTTTAAGCTTTTTGATTTGTCGGTCTTCAATTTGTAACGGTCGTTCAATGAATTTGAGCTTTTCATTTACTTCCACATCTTGTAAAGGCATAAGCAAGGATTCATCAGCTAAACACTTACGTAGGTTTGATACATGGAATACATCATGTACTCCACCCATCTCTACTGGTAGTTCAAGCTGATAGGCAACAGATCCGATTCGTTTAATGATTTTGAAAGGTCCAACAAAACGTGGACTTAACTTTCCTTTCTTTCCGAAACGAATAACACCTTTCCAAGGTGAAACTTTTAATAACACCTTGTCACCGAATTGGAATTCTAACGGCTTTCTTCGTTTATCTGCATAACTTTTCTGTCGATCTCGAGCCGCTTTTAAACGTTCACGGATTTGTAATACTTTATCAGTGGTTTCTTGGACTATCTCTGGTCCTGATAGCTGATTTTCTCCGATATCTGACCAACATACAGGCGTTCGACATTTTCTTCCGTATAATGCTTCAAATGGTGCGGCCTGAATACTTGTGTGATAACTATTGTTGTATGAGAATTCCATTAGAGGTAAATGATCATCCCAATTACCTCCAAAGTCTATCACACAGGCTCGGAGCATATCTTCTAGGGTTTGTATGGTTCTTTCGCTCTGCCCATCAGTTTGTGGATGATAAGCAGTGCTAAGATTCAATCGAGTTCCTAGAGCTGTTTGAAAACTTTGCCAGAATCGAGATGTGAAGCGACTATCTCTATCTGACACTATGGATAGAGGCACACCATGTAACGTTACAATTTCATTAACGTAAATTTGCGCCATTTTGTCCATACTCATGGTGTCCTTGATAGATAGAAAGTGAGCTGATTTGGTTAAACGGTCAATGATAACCCAGATTGCATTATTTCCACGAGTGGTTCGAGGAAGTTTTGTAATAAAGTCCATAGTTATCAGTTCCCATTTCCAAACTGGTAATTCTAACTGTTGCAATAATCCAGCTGGCTTTTGGTGTTCGGCTTTGACTTTGGAACAAGTCAAACATTTTGCTACGTAGATAGCAATGTTCTTTTTCATACCAATCCACCAGTAACTTTCTTTGAGGTTTTTGTACATTTTATCACTTCCTGGGTGCATGGTGTATTTGGACTTGTGTGCTTCTTCGAGGATTCGCTCTCGAAGATCACCTATAACTGGTACCCAAATACGTTTATTCATGCGAAGGATATTATCTTCTCCTTTGATCAGTAAATCAAGCATTCCTTTCATTCCTTCTTTTTCAAAGTTACCTTCCTTCAAAGCTAACTCTTGTGCCTCTTTTAACTGACTTACAAGATCAATTTGTAGTTCAAGTCTGAGAGAACGTACTCTCTTTGGCTTGACATTTTCTTTTCGGCTCAAGGCATTTGCTACTACATTTGCCTTTCCTTCATGATAACAAATTTCACAATCATAATCATTCAGGATTTCCATCCATCTTCTTTGTCTCATATTTAACTCCTTCTGGCTAAATATGTACTTGAGACTTTTATGATCAGTGTAGATTGTGAACTTAACCCCATAGAGATAGTGTCGCCATAACTTTAAAGCAAAGATTATAGCGCCCAACTCTAGATCGTGGGTTGAGTAGTTTTTCTCATGAATTTTCAACTGACGAGATGCATAAGCAATGACTTTCTTGCGTTGCATTAATACGCAACCTAAACCAGTATGTGAGGCGTCGCAGTAAACTACGAAGTCTTCAATACCATCTGGTAAAGATAGAATAGGTGCGTTTGTCAGTTTTTGTTTCAAAGTTTCAAAAGATTCAGATTGTTTGGGTCCCCATTCGTATTTTACAGATTTCCGAGTTAGGGATGTGAGTGGGATTGCTATACGAGAAAAATTTTGAATAAACCGGCGGTAATATCCCGCTAATCCCAGAAAACTACGAATTTCGGTGGGTGACTTGGGAATTTCCCATTTGGATATAGCTTCAATTTTGGAAGGATCTACTTGAATTCCGTTCACGTTGATGACATGACCAAGAAATTGTACTTCTGTTAACCAAAATCCGCATTTGGAAAACTTAGCATATAGTTTTTCCTTTCGAAGAAGTTCAAGTATGGTTCGGAGATGAGTTTCGTGTTCAACTTGGGTTTTGGAATAAATAAGTATGTCATCAATAAAAACTATGACAAACTTATCCAAGTAAGGTTTACAGACACGATTCATCATGTCCATGAATGCGGCAGGAGCATTTGTAAGTCCAAATGGCATAACCATGAACTCGAAATGTCCATACCGTGTTCGAAATGCAGTTTTCGAGATATCGTTATCATGCACTTTCAACTGATGATAACCTGAACGAAGATCGATCTTTGAAAAATGACAAGCTCCTTGGAGTTGATCGAATAAATCGTCAATCCTTGGGAGTGGGTATCGGTTTTTGATGGTAACTTTATTCAGTTCCCGATAATCAATACACATGCGCATTGATCCGTCTTTCTTCTTAACAAAGAGAATTGGAGCTCCCCAGGGTGAAGAACTTGGTTGGATAAAACCTTTCTCAAGAAGTTCATCCAATTGTTTCTTGAGTTCTGCCATTTCTGTGGGTGCCAGTCTGTACGGGGATTTGGCAATTGGAGTTGCACCAGGTACAAGGTTGATTCGAAATTCTACCTCTCGTTCTGGTGGTAATCCAGGCAGTTCTTCAGGAAAATGTCTGGAAATTCAGATACTACATGTACTGATTCTATCTTCTTCTCCTTTTCCAAGGCAGTAATTGATACCAGACATGCCAGATATCCTTTTCTTAAGCACTTGGTTGCTTTAAGTATGGAGATTATCTGGATAGGTTTTGTGGGTTTATCACCTTGGATAGTTAGAGTTTTGTTTGTTGGTGTAACGAGTTTTACAACTTGTTGATTACAAAGGATTTCGGCTTGGTTATTGGATAACCAATCCATCCCCAAAACAATGTCAAAGCCAGTTATTGACATTGGTAACAATTGTACTGGGATAGTGAAACCAGCCAATGTAATGTAACAATTGTTCAGTGATTGGGATATTTTTATCAAATCACCGTTCGCTGTTTCTACTTCATATGTTTCAGCTAAGGGACTTAATGGTTCGTTTAATAGATTACAAAAATTATAATCTATAAAACTCCGGTTCGCACCTGAGTCAAATAAGACCTTAGCATAAACATTATTAAGAAGAAACGTACCGGTAATTACGTCCGGCGTCCTCTCAGCTTGGTTAGCATTCATGACAAAAGCTCGTACGGTCTTTTTGTTTTCTGGAGTGATCTTGGCTCCTGATCCTCCAGCTCTTCCGGTCCTTGCAAACTTAGGGCAATTAGTGCTGATGTGCCCCAGCTCTCCACAGCTAAAACAAGTTATTCCCTTTTTCTTGAAGCAATTCTCAGTAGAGTGACCTGAGACCTTGCAATAATTACAGAATGGAGTTTCAAAAACACACTTTCCACTATGCCTGCGTCCGCACGTTTTGCATGGTGGATTGTTAAATGGAACTCCTTTTTGCCCAAAGTTCTTGCTAAATCTTTTGGCCTCGGGTTTTGATTTTATAGAGGATTCGACTTTCTTCTTTTCCTCTATATTTCTGATTAGTCCAGCCGTCATGGTACCGGTCAATTCTACGGTGGACTCAATGGTTTTTGGTGAGACAACCTTCACCAAATCACGGATCTCTGGAACTAAGCCATAAATATATCGAGTTATGAGAACCGACTCGGGTTTAGCCAGGTGAGGTGCCAAACGGGCATATTCAAAAAATTTGGTAGTATACTCTCGATCATTGGTACCCACCATCCTGTGATCCAAAAATTTCCTTTCAGCTTGTTCTTTCTCATTCTTGGGGCAAAATTTCCTTTTCACCTTTGCTCGGAATTCTTTCCAATCCATAGCATTGGTCTTTCTCCTCCCTTTGGCAGAAATGATTGAATTCCACCATTCCAACGCTTCATTTTTGAAGGAGTTTGAAGCATACAGTACTTGATCTTTCTTAGCACACTTGCTAATTGCTATTACTGACTCCATCTTCTCTAGCCAGTGAAGAGTAGCAATACCGCCTTCGGTGCCCTTAAATTCATAAGGTTTACAGTCCTGAAAGGTTTTATAAGAACACCCTTTGTGTCTATACCTTTTTGTTTCATTCTCTTCTTCTTCAGAGTCTTCACTGCTTAAATTTAAGGATTCTTCAGATCCAGAATACTTATTGCTTGATGTTCTGGACCTTTTCGAGGTTTGAGGTTTACGAGAGCTTGCTACTTGCTCTGTGTGGGTTTTCGAAGGGTTTTCCATTCTTTTTGAAGGAAGAGTTACGTGGCTTGGAGTTTTGATGTTCTCTTGTACTTTCTTTATTATGTCAGGAAGTATTTCTCTTATACTTTGTTTAACCAGTTGTTGCAATTCTGGTTGTTGAGTAGCTATTTCAGGATTATTATTAATTTCTTTTCCTTTTTCCTTGGTAATGTAGGTAGCTGGACCGCTATTGTTATTTTGTTGAGACATCTAAGAATACAAGACAAGAATTTGGGTCAAAATTTGAAGTTTATTATCGCTTAAACTTCATCTATTTGTTACAAATACAGAAATATAGATATGCATCTATATCACTTAAAGTTAGCTAATTATACAAATACTATCATTAACTTTAATCGAGAAGCACATCTCCCAAATCTTGATAGAATCTCCCCAGGGTCTCGGTCATAGCACCCTTCTGGATCAACTGATCTGCCACCCATTGTTCTGCGTACTTCCTGTCTTCCTGGGCTAGTTCGTAGTCAAATATAGTTTGTTCGTTTTTAACTACGACTTGTCTGGTGAAGTACAGTTCAGCACGTAGATCGTCAGCCTCTCTAAGAGCATGATCGAGGTGTTCATCAATTGATTTTGGCAGTTCATCATGGTATCCATAACAAGGAGGTGGTTCCCTGTGTCCCATCCTAAGATCGTGATATGCTGAGTTAACAGACCACACGACTTTTCCGTCGGTTGCATACTGACGTCCATCGGAGGGATCTACATAGAAGAAAGGTTCCTTGAAAACGGGATGTTCTGGAATAGGATCAAAGAAATACTTTCCACCACTGCCTTCACAAACGGCAGCCTTGTCGGATTCAGAAATCGAATGTGGAGTTTCTTCACTTGGACTGGGTGGATGTTCTTGAATTGTTCCGGTAGGGTATACTATGTCTAACGATTGAGGTAATGGCATAGATGTCATAACAGGACGTAAAGATTCTCTTGAATCTTCCATTTCCACTGAATACTCTGATTCTTCTCTCAGAGGTTCAAGCCTTGCTTGAGTCTGCTCCACTTGTTCTGCGACCATTCTGTTCCAATTCTCCGGGGTCGGTAGATAGTGGACATAATCATCATAGCTTGGTACTACTTGATTAGATGATTCTCCAGGGAAGTAGTTTGGGTAATTATAAGGATAATAGTATGGATCTGACATCCTGTAATTTATTGGTTATGTTAAAGGCATTTTCCTACCGTTCATTTAGTAGGCACAACTATTGGTTAAAGCTAAGATACAATCATATAAGTATCTAGTTTTGCTAAAACCCTTGAATGTGGCTCTGATACCAACCTGTCACAACCCCGGGCTACCCCTGCCCGGGCGTCGCGAGACAACGCTGGTATCTGAATGCGGTCCCATATATTTGGGCAGCGGAAGTCTTTGTTTTTACTTGATGCCTTTTTGTAATGAAATGTAATGTAAATAACCTCAAGGGTTAATTCTGTACTTTTTGTCAAAACTTGGGATCCACGTCCCTTTTCATTTCATGATAATAGACATTCAAAAGTCTATTATATAATGTACATCTGCTGAATTAATTTACATAATACAAACCATTTAAAATGTCTAGGATCTATGTCCGTTCCAACATTTGGTCTTGTATTAGTCTGCCACAGGGATTTAAATATGCCTAAAGATCTTGTCTTTACTGCACCACCCTGAATTTAATAATTTCTTTCACTACCTGTGAAAAACGTTTTGAAAATGAACATCAGCATAAAGCCGGTGAATCACATTTAACTGACACGAAAATGATTTCTAACATAAACCAAATTAAAGCCTTTAAGCACGTTTTCTTTGACGATAAATCTACACATTCAGCAGTCTTTTTCACCTGAAGTATATACCACCTACATACACCGGGTCTCTGCCATGGGGTCAACTGGCTGAGCTCTATGTCTCAGACTGATAGCCTATTCCCAGGGTCGTGATGCTAAGAACCTTGTTCTTAGTCTTACATGATCTGCTAAGGAACCATATCCTCAGTCTTATGATATCCCCTTACATGATCTGTACCCAGCCACGGAAGGGGATTTCACCCTCCTCATGTATACCATTTGATCAAATATACGTATGCTTATGGCCTGAATGCTATCACGTAGATTACCCTTATGATTAAAGCATTTAATTTGTTTCATGCCGTTTTCGTAAATAAAATGGTTTTATCGTTTGAAAAGCGTTAAACGTGTTCACCTTGATTTTGATGGCTGGTAGGGTTGTAGGCTTCGGAATTTGAGCAGAACCTCGACACGTTTCTTCCTAGGGAAGACACGATTAACGAGAATATATATGAGAGAATATATATATAATTGCGGCTATATATATATATGAATAGTTTTAACGATACCTACTTTGCGGGATTTGGACAGAACTACGGCTTGAGTTGGGTGTCGTAGGATTCTTGAACAGCGCTTCGGGACGTTGTGGAGTTTTGAGAGATCGGGTTTGTGTGAAACGAATGTTTGGAAACTGTACAGAATTTCAATCCCGTTGAAGGCCTTTTATAGGCTGATTTTCCAGTCCCTCGCGTACCGCGAGGCCGGCCAAGGAAATCCCTCGCGTACCGCGAGAGGATGAGGTGTCACGAACGGTGCTGAGTCAGCATGACACGTGGCGGCTGGTGGCAAGGGTGAATGACACGTGTTTTCTGGCCCTGACGCGTGTACTATTCCCTCGCGTACCGCGAGACTTCATCGAAGATCTTCTCGCGTACCGCGAGAAGGTGATTTTCTGGCGCATAAGCAGTCCCCTCGCGTACCGCGAGGTTTTGTCAAAATCTCCCTCGCGTACCGCGAGGGAGTGAAATTTTGAATTTTTCTTTTCTTTTTATTTTTGGGTGTTACACTCTTGCCTTTTCACTATAAACTTGGTGGGCGGGAATCCTACCGTGTCATCCGGTACGACCCTCACCACGCCTTCCGCCTATTCTATCCTCCATTTCGTTCTTAAAAGACAAGGAATCTAATGTCATCACGCTAGTTAACAAATAAAATTCAATAAGTACTGTAAGATGTTAATATACACTGGCCATCTGCAATTAACCATTACACTACCTTTCGATTTCTATTTGACCACCTTTGTGATTCCATCAGAACACAAGTCCTTACCTAACCCTTTCTAAGGCATACTACATACACATACTCTACTTTTCATACCTGATGCTTTGGCTCGAGTTACCCGTACTGGCATCCGCTTTCGGTCTCATTCAAAGTTTAAGTTCAGACACTGGGAGTGTCCGAATCTCTCAAACTATTGCTCTGATACCAACTTGTAAGGCCCCAAACCCGGGAGGCCTCACCCGTTGGATTTACTCATTCACAAACAGTTCTTAAACATGAATATCAAATAACGCAGCGGAATCATTCATTCAACATAACTAAAAACTTGTTCATACATGCGGAAGCGTACATTGTCAATTACATAAACTTAACATAAACAACTCATAACGGGATGCCAGTCTTCATGATCGGCCGGGTAACTCTTCTCGCTTGCCAAGCATCGCCGTCCATCGTCCATACCTGCCTTAACCTGAATGTGCATACTAAAAAGTCAGCTACGCTAGTGAGTTCTAGCATTTCATAAAAACTTTAACATTAACATTTGCCAAAAACGTATCATTCATTTAGTAAAACCTTTCACAAAAGCATGTAATAATAACATCTTTAAAAAGGTTTCGTACCCATATCATCATCAACATCATAATCATAAACACCGTTAAACGGATCGTTCTTTAAAACTTTTAACATTCATTTAAGTCATACATTATTATCTAGATCTGTGTTACCCTTCGTTCCGTCATTTAGTATGGTATTTCCCCTAAGGCTTAACTGCACGAAGACCGACAATACCATACATTCCGTCAATTCCCTTTTGGTATTGCCCCCAAGGCTAACTGCGCGAGGACCGACAATACCCATTCAGTTGCCCTTATGGCTCTCATGTCCATAAACCGACAACTTCCATCGACGGTTATGACTCTCAGCCATAACATCGTCGGATCATAATTTAACCTTACATAGGGTCACGTTAACCCCTGAGTAACCGTCGTTACTCCCTTTACCAGTTGTACAACATCATAACCATTGACATGCCACATAGACAATGCCCCTGTTGTTCTTGTGGCAACTATGGCTCGCTGTCCATAATCTACCACAAGGCTGGGAATCTCATTCCCAGACTTCATTCGTCAATTCCATTCATTCGACAGATTAGATTTGTAATGACTTCTTTAAAACCTTTACCTCTTTCTCTTCTCATTAAACATTTCCTCATTTAAACCGTTCATAAAGCATTCGTAACCTTTTTGGCAAAAACATTTCAAAACCTTTCCTTTCGTAAACATCGTTTTGTTAAAACATCATTTCGTTAAACATCATTTCGTAAGTATGCACACCAGCCCAAAAACATTAACAAAACATTTAAAAGAGGGCTCTAGAACTCACCTGATAAGCTAGTCTCGGTTGTCCTAAACGAAGGTCCAATGACTTCACGTACGATCTGAATTGAGTAGTTACATACACATCAGACCATTACCGACTCTAACGGTTTAACCCTTCTAAACATAATAACTTTGCTTAACCAGTCTGATGTCTGCGCACTTAGCAAGTGCGCAGACCCTGCTGCCTGCGCACTTAGCAAGTGCGCAGAATCTGCCTCCTGCGCACTTAGCAAGTGCGCAGGACCTGCTCCGTGCGCACTTAGCAAGTGCGCACGACCTGTTCTTCGCGAAAAACCCTAACTTTCGCATTCGGTCTGATCATGTCAAGATTCTGAACCCGTTTGCATTCAAAACGTTTGTTTTCCTTTAAGGGACTCAAATCCATGATTATCTTTCAGTTTCATCCGTTCAAACCTTACCTTTTCACCCAAAACCCGAAAAACCCAAAAACGAACTAAAACTCAGATTTAGCTCGAATGGTTACCTGGATGACGATTCCGCTTTGGAGGTTCTCTTCACGAGTGCAGGAGACACGAGCGGGTGCAATCTTGTGCGATTCCGACACTTTCTCTCTCTACGGTTTTTTTCTCTCTCTAGAATTGCAAATGAGAGAAACATGTGGTGACCTTGGCTATTTATAGGGGAGACCTCCCCAAGCCCGGTTCGCGACTGACCCGGCCCGACTTCGGCCCGCTTGAACTCGTTAACTTTATTTCTCGACATTTTGGGATGTTACAATATGGGGTAGAAGGGTGGAGTTTCGCCCCTGGAACTACACACCAACGAATGAGGCTTAAGCTGCTATTTATAGGCTGAAAACATGGAGACGCACGAGTATGCATCCGTACGCACGGCCGTGCCTTTCAGCTTTTCTGACAGTGCACTGGCGCAAATCTTTAGCTTTTCCGGAATCCGTCGGAGGGTACATGTTGGGTACATGCATGGCCTTGCATAGGGAAGCACAGTCGTGCCTCTTGGGTTTGACCAAACTTGACTCCTGGCTTGGTTCCATGCTTAAATCATGGAGACATGGTCGTGCGTGGGTGTACACGGCCGTGCCTGGCTTATGGTTTCCAAAAATCTCCATTTTTATTGCTATTTCTTTCCTTTATGAAATGGAGAGCTAAGTAGCCTGCAAATTCAATAGGAAGTAAACTGAGTATCTTCTCCTATAAATTTTTCTAAAACCAATCAAATATCGGGGTAATTATGTATGAAAATATGTATAATATATGACATATCAGATGCCTACACTTATGATATGAAGACATATACTTGATTTGGAAAATTTGAAGGTTATGACAAGAGAGAATAATCACCAACAACTAAGTTATAAAAGCCCACATTGTTTTTATAAATACCTAAATTCTTATAAAAGAATTGACGAATACCCTTCTAAAGCCTAAACCTTCATTTCTCCTACTTCTTGGCCCTTCCTTTAAAGGGTTGTTGTGTAAAACGTGAATAACACCCACTAGAACGGCCATGGATTTTATCATCAACTTGATGAATTAATTTCAATATATAAGGCTTTCCTATTATAATAGGTTCTTCAAAAGGATCCCTCGTTCTTCCATAAAATATCTGCTTTTTCCTAGAGACTCGGTTATAAGAAAAGAGCTAAAGTTAAATATGGAAGTATGTTCTTTAAGAAGAAGCATTTCTAAATCAAAACGTAGTAAAAAAATGGTGGTTTGATCCATTCAGGAAATGCTCAAAAGTTTAAGAAAGAAACACATGTTTTCTTTTTCTTCGTTTCAAGGACACATTTCTTACATTTTAAACAAAGGTCACCCAACCCTTTTGTTTGGTCAAATGAAGTTCTTGGTGGTTGATTTCCTTTAGTATTTCAGGTCTGAAAATATGATTTGAAAGATGTTTTGATTTATTGCGATGTATGAAAATCTATGAGATGCATTGGTCGATGCAAGGTCAGGTCATGACATTGACCGTCCGACCCTTACGAAATTTAATGCTCTCTCTCATTTATTTAATAACTTTCTTTCCAACACTTTAATTTAACTCTTGCAAACTAAAGTTATAGACTATAAAATTACACATTTTTTAGTGATTAATACGTATATAACTTGAAATCAAATCTCAAGAAGAGAAGCAAGAGAAGATCAAGGGAATCTCATTCTCAATATATGTTAGTAATGTGGTCACTTTTTTGAAAAACAAAAAGATAAACAAAAACACTTTAATTTAACCTATTCACCCCCTCTATGTTGGTACAAATACCAAATTAAATAAACCCAACACTACATGATTGATTATCCCTTTGATAGTCCACATGATCCTATCATCTTGTACCACTGTTACATTACTAGAATGTAGTATCTAACCACACTATCAGGAAGACATATGGTTAAAAAAAAGCACTTGGATCAACTTGTTGGTCATTGGGCATTAGCCACCATAATCGTTATATTAGGGCCAAAGCAAGGGAATGTCTTGGATCACAATCATGCTAATCCATAGCTCTTATACCATTTGTATAGCTTCACCAATCTCTATCGTCATCCGGAAAACAAAAAAATTATTGCGAAAATAAAAAAAAACTATTATTTTCACAAAATCGATGGTAACTTTGGTGATAAAATTATAACATCCACTTTTCCGTAAACCTTTTATTTGTATTTTGTAATACTCCTTGCAAAAATGGTCTTGGCCTTTTCATTTTTAAACACCCGCATAAGCGTTTTATAAATAACTAGGTTAGAAACATGGTGTATTACACGGGTTGAATAAATGCAATGTTATATATACTTAGTAATAAATATTTACATATTACATATTTATGACATATTATATAGTTTTTTAACACAAATTCTAGAAACGTTATATAGTTATTTTTTAACAATTAATTATAAAAAGAATGAAAGAAATGTTCAATTTATAAAAATGTTGTATGAGCAAACCTATTTTTTTTTAAATAAAAAACGTTTTATAGAAAGAATTATAAAATCATTATTATTTAATAGGAGAGAGAGGCGGGAAACGAAAAATTGTAAAAACAATTAAAAAAACATGTATAATTAATAAAAAGGGAGGCGAAAAAAAAAGGTTAAGAATGCACAGAAAAATGAAAAGTGTCTCCACAAAAACCTTTATTTATTATATAGTATAGATATAGATTACATTGATCAAATACCCTTGGGAAATTCGTAACAATATAATATTAAACATTGAAAGTGAAGTTGGGTATAGTTTTACGATAACAGCAAACGACAACCCGTTTAATATAATACCTTATGCTGCTTACTCCATGATACAAAGTTCGATCAACTAAAATATATCGAGGCTCGTATTATGATCCTTCCTTTGGTAGTGATATAGCTAAAAACATTTGGTTAAAACATTGTTAGCTAAAACTAAGTAAGGTCATACATTATAAATCTTTACCCAATTTAAAAACACTTGAAAATGATTAAACAAAGTCAAGAATATTGGAATTCAGCCAAACCAATGTACGAGTACGTTGCTTGGCATATGAGTACGCTCTAGAACATCGATTTCCTAGCATATTCACCACGTATGACAGTGGGATTTCAACACACCCAACACATGAGTACGTCAATTGGCTCACGGGTATGCCACCTATGCAGTAGTTTCTGCCTAGCAACTTTTCAAGTATTTTTCAAGTACTAATTTAATCCAATTTCACTTCCATTCAACACTATATATTTTACATTATATAGTTAACATTATACATATAGGGTGCGGTTCAAATGATAACCAATATTTATGTGTAAACCATGAAAACCACTCTAAAAACACAGTGTTACGTATATGTAACAATTATCATTTTGTTATTATTACATATATAACACTATGTGTCACGTAGATGTAACATTATGTGAAACGTATATGTAAGACTCCTCATTTCATATTTATGTTCAAGATATACGTTCAAATAGTATTTAACAACTAAAAGAAAAAATAATTTATAACAACGTTATGGTCATTAGAGTGTAAACTTGAGAAAATCCGTCAAGATCAATCATAATCATTATTTTTTTTATGAAATATCATTATTACACACATAAAACGTTATGGTCTTTTATGTATATGTGTAAATTCACACGAGTTTAAAAAATTATACATGCGTATTTTGTAACTATACAGTGTAAATATGTACTGTGTGTAAACACAAATTACACATGCATAAATTTTTTAACGCATGTGAATTTACACATATACATAAAAGACTATAACGTTGTATATATGTAATAATGATATTTCAACAATAAAAATAATTGTTTTGATTGAACTTGATGGGTTTTCTCTAGTTTACTCACTAAAATTAGTTAGCATATATATATATATATATGAGTGAGTTCACTAGAAAACTTATTTTTATGAGAAAACCAAAAAAACTCCTCATTAAAAGTTCTGCATATGTGTAGTACACCTAAAAACCTAACCCCCACCCAAAAACCTAAACCCCCCACCTCACCCCCACCTAAAAACCTAAACCCACCCCACCCACCCCCCCAAAAACCTAAACCCCCCACCCTCACCCGCAAAAAAAAAACCTAATCTAAAAGCTAAACTAAACCCAAAAAACTAAAAAAGCTAACCCTACTACACATATGTAGTAGGGCGCTGCTTTTTTTTTTTGGAAAGAGGACGACGTGGGGAACAAGGTCTCCGAAGCGGTTTTTTAGTTTTTGATTTATATATATGGTTCCAGAGAAAACCATAAGTTAGGCGAAAATCAAGAAAACGTTTTTAAACCATTGATCAAAATTGATTAATGGTTGAAATGCATCAGTGGCAATTCTGTAAATGTTTAATAGATAATAAAATTAATTAAATGCTTTAAGGGTATATTTGATAGATTGTATTTTTTTTATTTTGGAAACAAATAAAATTCATTAAATCTAAATCTCTCACTCTCTCTCTCTCCACACAAAATCAGATTCATATAAAATCAAAAATCTATATATTTTACGGATGAAGTTTTTTGTTGGTTTTCATCACCTACATATATGGTTACATATATGTAAACATGTACACATCTATGCTTACGTATATATAAACATGTTTATATATATTTAAACGTGTGTCAACAAAAAAAATATAATAGTGAAGAAGAACCGAGTTACATATACGTAGAATAGGTCAACATAACACAAAAATGGGAAGTACAATAGAGTTATGTATACGTATCTCTTACGCCTACCATTTCAAGGGAAACCCACCACCCGAAGGCCTAATGTGGAAAAATCACTGGTCCACCTGAACATATTGCACAAAATGAGACTCAAACCTATGGCCTTAACATTGGAAGGCCATAGGGGTGCCTCCTCTCAAACCAGTTGATCTGGGACTTATTGGCATGTAAACATCTTAGGTACCTATTCAAACCTTAAAACCCATCTTCATGATTTCAACATGTAATAAGTTTTGATGGTTTAATGATTCTAAGTCAGTATTCATCATAACAAGCTTAGATTTCTAGAAATTTACTACATAAAGACTTTCATGCCCAAAATCACCGACCATGAAGTTTTGAGGGAAAAAAGTTAACTCACCAATAGTTTCTCCAAGCTTATAAGAAGAATTCCAAGAAGAAAGACTTTCGTCTCCCTCTTTGAATTAGGTCATTTCAATGGTCTATTGATAATATATATATATATATATATATATATATATATATATATAAAATTTGAACTTAAATTTTTTCATATTTTTAGATAAAATAAACTACTAAACATTATTTACTTTTACAACTTTTTTTTTTGAGTTTAGAGATCATAATTTCATTGGGGTCAACGTTCGAAAAGATTAGTGTTAATTAAAATTTACTATACACTATATAAATTTGAAAAACAATATGGTCACTTAACCCAGTGGAGTCAATGTCTATCCACCCCTGGATGCAATGACGGATCCATGATTTTTACTCAACGGATGCAAAAAAAAATGTAAAAATAAATTTCATATAGTAAAAAAAGGTAAAAATTAACGGTATAAAAACGGTAAAAATCAATACACTTTAAAGAGGTGAAACACTCTTCTCTGTTTACAAGTGCTAAAACATATAGTATAAGTTCTTAATGTTTGACTTATTACACCACATGGCCTGTTTGCAAACCCATCATCTGCATTTTTTCTAAGGCTTCAATGCAGAGAATTATTAGTTTGTTACTGAACTTCAATGCAAAGAATTAGATTATTAGTTTCAATGAGCTTCGATTTTTTTTTAATTTACTGTGGGTGCCTTTTTAAGAGGTTTTTGACAAAACTTGGAGGTGTCTAAAAAAAATTATAACCTAACTAACACTATAATGAAAATTTTGAGGGGTGCCTTTGCCGCCCTAACCTATTGATCCATCCGCGAGTGCCTGGATGATAATTACATAAGTTGTTCTAGAGTTTGATATATGAGATTGAATAAATAAAATCACATATGAAATGTTCACAAACTAGTGATTGTTCAAAATTTTTAGAGTTAAAAGTAGGAATAAAGTGTTGTCTTAATCATATCCGAATATAAAGTATTAGATACCGTTCTAAAACCTTAAAACTTCTTGATGCATGCACTTTGCACAAAGAGCATACCAAGAGATCCCATTAACAAAATAAACGAGATTATAATTTATTTCAATTTAAACTTTTTCCCCCTAAAACGTTGCATAAAATAAATTACCTGAAGAAGAAAAATTAGAATAAAACGTACATTTTTTATCATATGAGAAATATATTAAATAATTTTAAGAAAAAGGTTAGCCGTAGGATTCCGTGACCAGAAAATAAAAATGAGTAAATTACTATTTTGGCCCCTGTGGTTTGGACATTTTAACAATTTCAGTCCAAAAAAGAATCTTTTAACAAATCAAACCCTGTGGTTTGGATTCTATAACCCTTTTAGTCCAAATTGATCACGCTGTCTACTTTAAACGTTATACCTGATCATGTGCCCCTAACATGAGGGGCATTTTGGTCTTTTACCTATTTCTCTTAAATAAAAACCCAAAAATTGATCATGTACAACTCACGCTTCTTCTTCCCCATTCAAAATCCCTAATTTCTATGTAATTCAATCGAGCTTTTAGCAATGGTGTTAACTCTCTGGTATCTTCGAAGTGAGAATGCGATATTTGATCCATATGCAGTATACGGTTAGTTCTTCACTATTTTTTGACTCAAACCTATTTGTTTTGATGATTTTAAACCCATATGCAGTTTATGGTGTTTGACCCATATGTTTTTTTTTGTTCATTTTGATGACAGGGAATAACCCTAGTATTTTTACTTTGAAGATGTTTCATGGCGGAGTATTCATCAAAAACCCATTTACATGTTATGTTGATGGTAAGTTTAACTATGTAGACATGATAGATGCTGATGAGTTTTCGATTCATGAGGTTAATGCCATGATCCAGGAACTAGGCTATCCAGAAAAGCAGATAATGTTTTACCATTATAAAATTCCTGATCAGGACATGAATTCTAGTTTAAGACCATTAGCAAATGATCAAGATGTGCTTTTGATGTTGGATTATGTGTCTAGGTTTAAGGTAATAGAAATATACACTGAACATTGGGTTTCAAGATTGGACCAATATGAGCCGTCTCCTAGTAAGGTTGTTATTGAAGAATTGGTGGATCCTAATCCTGAACCCTCTAATCCTAAGCCATCTAAGAAAGTTTGCAGAAAAATACTAGCCTTAGAGAGGCAAGAGCATTCAATTCAGGAAGAAGCAGTTCATGATCGGCAAGAAACAATTAATGAAGAAACAGTTAATGATTAAGATGATGATGTTATAGAGGATACAGACAACATGATTGAGGATGTTAATGTTGATATGGAATCATTCAAAGCTAATGTTTATGGGGATTATAATGATGTGGATGATGAAAATTATGAGGAGGAGGATGTGAACATTGATCTTGATGACTTTGATAGTGCCACTGATGAAGAAGATTTACTTGTAAGGCCCCCTTCCTGAAAGGCCTCACTTATTGGATTTACTCATCAACACATATAACTTAATCATAAGACATTCATTAACACAGCGGAAACGATTTAAAACTTCAACATACGCAGCGGAAATACATAACATGCCTAAACATATCTTGTCAACATACAACTGAAACTTGTCTGAATCAACTAAAACAATAACATAAACAGGATGCCAGACTCTGGTCTTCGGGTAACTCTTCTCGCCAAGCCAAGCATCCACTTCCATCTACTGCCACCTACACTTAACTGATGTGCATACTAAAAATCAGCAACGCTGAGTGAGTTCTAACGTTTACTTTAAATCAATTTTACAAAAGATTTACTAAAAACACATATACTGCCAATAAGGCTAAACTTAACACACTTTACTTTTCAAACATATATACTGCCATTAAGGCTAAACTTAACACACTTTACTTTTCAAACATATATACTGCCATTAAGGCTAAACTTAACACACTTTACTTTTCAAACAGTTTAAAACGTATAATAAACCGTCAATTCCTCTTTACTGTACTGCCCTCATGGTTTACATCCATGAACCGACAAGTACCTGGTCAATGCCCCCATGATCAACGACCATGAACCGACAATACCGCTTATCCGTCAATTCCTTGTCACTACTGTACCGCCCCCATGGATTCATCCATGAACCGACGAGTACCTGGTCAATGCCCCCATGGCTCACTATCCATGAACCGACAATACCCTGGTCAATGCCCCCATGGCTCACTATCCATGAACCGACAATACCGCTTAACAGGGAGGTTGCGTGGACCTCCCGAGCAACCGCCGTCACTCATCCCAATTGTACAACTGTTAACGAACCACAAAGGTTCTTACTAATGGGTGGAACCCATATCTGACATCTTGTACAAGTAACATCTGTCCCAAGGACCTTTACAAACTGGTACTCATTCCCGAAGGAAAGCTGTTCACTTTACTTTTCATAAATCTTTCTGTAAATCTTGTTCATAACTTAACTTATATCATGCCTTTGTTTATGTATATAACAATATAGTAAACGCTTGCCAAATGATATATCTTTGCTTTTACTGAAACATAGCTTATCATAAAATACATCTTTCTTTCTGAAACATAGCTTATCATAAAATACATCTTACTTTCTGAAACATAGCTTATCATATATATCATGCCTTTGTTTATGTATATGAAAATATAGTAAACGCTTGCCAAATGACATATCTTACTTTACTGAAAACATACTAGCACATATATCATGCCTTTGTTTATGTATATAAAAATATAGTAAACGCTTGCAAAATGATATATCTTACTTTACTGAAACATACTTTTGCCTCTTTTAAACCTTTCACTAAAACATAGCTTTTCTCCTCAGTTTATAATATATAAAATATAATAAACACTTTACACTAAGTATGCACACCACCCCTAAAGAAGGCAAAAAGGGGATTAGAACTCACCTGGTATCTTAGCGGGGATGTCCTACTGGAATCTCACACAATCTGAACAATCATAACAATTCGTCACATATCAGACTCATCAAAACTACCTAGTTTCGATACCGGTAGACCTATCGAAACTCCCTAGTTTCGATACATGCAACCCTATCGAAACTTCCTAGTTTCGGTACATGCTGACCACTCGAAACTACCTAGTTTCGATACACGTTGTCCTATCGAAACTACCTAGTTTCGATACACGTCCCTGACTCGAAACTACTTAGTTTCGATGCTTGCCCCTGACTCGAAACTACTTAGTTTCGATACCCTTCAGCTCAGTCATCTTCCCCACAAAACCCTAACTTTGCATGCAGATCCGACCTCGCCAAGATCCAAACTTTTTACGTTGAAAACTTGTGTTTTCTAACCGAGAGTCTAGATCTATACTTTGTTTCCATTTTTTTAAACGTAAAAATCTAACATTTACCCGATTTTATTTCAAAACCCAACTCATACCAAAAACTCAGATCTGGAACAAATGGTTACCTGAAATCGCTTCCCTTTCGGTGATAAACACTCACGAGACTCTTGCTGATGCTCCTTGAAGCTTACTCCGAAAACCGGGACTTTCTCTCTCTAGACTCTCTCTCGCTTTCTCTCTCTAGAATTCCGAAAATGGTGTTGCAAATGAGGGTTGTGGCTGGTCTTGAGACTTATAAGGGTCCAAACCCTTGCCCTTTTCGGCCCATACACTCCGGCCCAAGCCCTCTACCCCTTTTTTTTATTAAGTTTTAATTTCTCGTGAATTCTTTCGCACTCTAAAACTCGGGATGTTACATTACTAAACAATGCTGTTAAGAAGTTTAGAAAGAAAAAGAAACAAGCAAAGAATCTTGATGTTGTACCATTTTATGTGGGTCAAAACTTTACCAACAAGGAGGAAATAAAATGTCTTGTGAAAAGTCATGCTGTACTTTCTAGAAGACAACTTTTTATCATTAGAAATGAGAAGTTAAGGTTTAGGGTTATTTGCACAGGTGTTAACCCAGTTTTTGTTTCTGGAAGTCAAGATGGCAATATTTCAAAAGTGTTGGGGCAAGTTGGCAATACTTAAAAAGTGTTGGGGCAAGATGGCAATACTACTCAAAAAGTTGGTGAGTCTTCCCAAGGAGGTTTGTCTTCATCTGCAAGTTGTACAAAAAGTAAAAAGCACAATGCACCCACTTGTCCCTGGTCATTGCATTTATCAAGGAAAAATGAGCAAGATGCTTGGTTGGTCAAGACTTTTATTGAGGATCATAAATGCCTACAAACTAGACAAGTCAAGTTGTATACTGTTAGCACCATAGCAAAGGAGATGGAAGACATAGTGGAGTCCAACCCTGAAATACCATTAAAAGCTCTTCAAGACCAAATACAGAAAAAGTACCAGGTTGAAGTGAGTCTGTAAAAAATTTTTAGGGCTAAGGTAATGGCTATAAACAAAGTTCAAGGTGACTATGCATCACAATATTTACTTCTTAGGGATTAATGTGAAGAGTTGACAAGATCCAATCCAGGCACAACAATTAAGATAGAAGTGGAAAGAGAATTTAATCCCACAAGTGAAAGTAGGCAATTTAAAAGGATCTACATCTGTTATGAGGCTTTAAAAGTTGGATTTAAGATGTCTGGGAGAGAAGTCTTAGGTCTGGATGGCTGCTTCATGAAAGGGCCCTATCCTGGCCAGATTTTGACAGCTGTCGGTGTAGATGCTAATAATGGGATATACCCAGTAGCATTTGCAATAGTTGAAGCAGAAACATCTAATTCATGGACTTGGTTTTTAAAGTGTCTTGGTCGTGACCTAGATCTACAAGAAAACTCCAATATCACATTCTTGAGTGACAGACAGAAGGTTAATATTTTGTTTCTATTTATTGTAGTTAATATTTTGGCCCTGTTTATTGTAATTAATACTTTGTTTGATTTATAGGGCATCATTCCAGCAATCAAGAAGGTTTATCCTTCTGCTGAACACAGGTACTGCCTCAGACATATACATGAAAATATGAAAACTAAATGGAGAGGCAATCTGTTCAAGGACTTGTTGTGGAAAGCAGCAAGTGCTACTACAATTCCTCAGTTTAACAAACAAATGGAAGGCATTAGAAACCAGGATTCATCCTTACATAAATGGTTGCAAGAAATCCCACCTAAACATTGGGCAAGATCCCATTTCAGTGGTATGTGATTTCATTTGTATTTTGATTAAAGTTGTATTTTGATTACATTTGTATTTTGATTACATTGACAGGTAGGTCAAAGTGTGATGTGTTACTCAACAACTTATGTGAGGTTTTTAATAAGCAGTTGGTAAGAAGACCGGACATAATAAAAGAAGTTGCAAGGGCCAGGGACCTTCACAACCTGCAAGTTAGTCATTGTCTTTAGTCTTAAGTGTGATTTATTAATGGTTTTAACTGTCTTTTGCTACTGTCACTACTCTATTCTGTTTAGAACAATGGTTTGTAACTGTCTTTTGGTTTTAGTTGTCTGTTAATGTATGCACAATGTTTCTGTTTCTAGTGTTTATTGTTGTTTGTTGATGTTTGGAATCAAAATTAATGTTTCTGTATCTGTGTTTTAATTCCTAGAATCAGGTAAATAGCTTCAAACTTTCATACCAAACAAGCAAAGCATTACAATTATGTAACTAGTAAATAGCTTCAAACTGAATACCAAACAAAACATTTTCATTCCATAAATCATAGGTACATAGCTTATAAATAACCAATACATACTTGTAACCAGTACATAGCCTAAAAACATTTACTAATGAAGTACATGACAAACAACATCCAAGTTAAAAAAATAGCACATTTAAGCTTCCTATTTTCAGCAGACATCTCCTTTGTAAATTCTTCATTTTTGTTGATCTTCTTCAGTAATCTAGGAATGATTTCAACAGATCTTGCACACATGGGAGGATCGGCCCACACAACAAACCCACATCCTCGAACCTGTAGTTATCATCCATGAATTAGGTAAAAAAAAATAAAACTGAAATGAAATTACTACCTTTCTCATGCAACAGTGGAACCTTCGACCAGGGTTATTAGAAGTCCAAGAAGTGACAATCGTGGTTGGGGAACCACACTTGCATATAACCATGGAAATTTAGGGTTTAGTGGTGAAGAAGAAGAGCGACTGGTTTTATGTGGTACACATTTTGGGTTTTTATTTAAAAGAAATAGGTAAAAGACCAAAATGCCCCTCATGTGAGGGGCATATGATCAGGTATAACGTTTAAAGAAGACGGCGTGATCAATTTGGACTAAAAGGGTTATAGAATCCAAACCACAGGGTTTGATTTGTTAAAAGATTCTTTTTTGGACTGAAATGGTTAAAATGCTCAAACCACAGGGGCCAAAATAGTAATTTACTCAAAATAAAAATAGTCGGTAAAGAATCTATTGACAAAACGATTTGAATGGGTTCCTGGTTCAGATTCGTTTTAAGCATCTCGAACCCATTGGTTTTGTCGGGCATGAGAATCTCTTTTTCTTTCCAATTATACCCCTGCCTTATCCTCCTTTTGTTTTTTCCTCTTACTTTTCTCCCTCTTTTTTTCTCTTTTTTAAAATTTTGTTTTTGTTATGAAATATAAAAAGATATGGATGAACACATTTTTCAACCTAGCTTCATACCTACATGTACTCCAAATAGTTTATCTTGTTTATTGGTTTACCATGTAGTAACTTTTGTAGTATAAATATCACCTCAAAGTGAATGAGAAAGTGCACCTCTGGTATACACTTTTATAAAAGTCTATGCATTTCTCTACTTCTTATTCTTATCCCCTCTAAATTTCTTATGTTACAAACACTAATCTTGAGGTAATTATAGTTATATTATAACACGTTATCAGCACGAGAGTTCTTATATCTTAATCAAGAAGATCATAAAAGCACAACGACATCCATCATAAGCAAGGTAAACACTTCATTAATAAGAGTTCATAATATACATTGAGAAGACAAGTATTATGGCAAATGAAATAAGTATATAGGACATCTTATTATGGACATTTGCTAACTATGGGACTACTAACAATCTAACACTTTATTTATGCACACTAACTTTTATTTATGCAACTAACATTTTATTTATATGTCAATCTAACTTTTATTTATGCATCTAACTTTTATTTATGTAACTAATCTTTATTTTATGTCAACTAACTTTTAATTATGTTTACTAACGTTTATTTATTCATACTGACATTTTATTCTTATGTTAACGTTTACTTATGCATACTAACATTTTTATCCTTTCTTAATTTTGTGCATACTAAATTTTATTCTTACGTCTTAATCTCATAATTCATGTCTAAATTACTTTTTTCGCTTTTACAAAAGTAATTTTCAAACACACAACGGTAACATGACCGTTTGTAAACAGATATAATTTTTACTATAAATTGACAATCTCTTTTCTCTTACAACAAACAGATTATCTAATTTTCTCAAATTCATCCAAGACAGTTTTCAAATATGATTCACCCAGCTTTATTATTAGCCACCATAATGCTCATTTTAGTTATTATCCCACTTTCTGAAGTCCCACCTGAAGAATTTAAACTTTTATTGTTTATATATTTGTTTATAGCTCTACCACTCTATTGTATCTTAATGCTTATTGATATATATGGATTCTAATATTTATCTTATTATTTGCTTTATTATGTTTAGCAACAAAATGTCAAACATTGCAAAAATTGAATTTCCAGCTCTTGAAATTACTGGAGAAAATTATATGCCATGGACGGCACACGTAAAAAGGCACTTAAAATCAATGGGAGTTCTTGAAACAATACAAGAAGGAAATAAATGCTCAGAGCAAGATAAAGCGAAAGCTGATGTCTTCCTCCACAAACATATTGACAAAATGTTACAATTTGAATACTCAAATTGTGATGACCCACACATGTTGTGGAAAGATTTACAAAGCAGATTTGATCATCAAAAGGAAGTTTTGCTTCCTACTGCTAGAGATGAATGGAACAATCTCAGGTTCCAAGATTTTAAAAAAGTAAATGAGTACACATCTGCTTTATTCAGAATTTGTTCAACACTCAGATTTTGTGGGCAAAATGTTACGGAGGAAGATATGTTGGAGAAAACTTTCTCCACATTCCATGCATCGAATATAAACTTTCAACAACAATATCGATTGCAAAAGTTTAAAAGATATTCTGATCTAAACTCTTTTCTCCTCGTAGCAGAAAAAACAATGAGCTATTAATAAAAAATCATGAAGCTCGTCCCACGAGATCACTAGCATTTCCAGAAGCTAATGCTGTTAACAATAATGATACTAAAAATTATGGACGTAAATGGGGACGAGGTCGTGGACGTAGCCATTTAGATAAAAACCATAATAATGGTCGCAACCATTCCTTCAAATGGAACAACAATTATAATCGAGGTAATTATCGTGGTCGTGGTCGTGGCCGTGGTCGTATCCAAAGAGCCAACAATTACCACACTCCACAAAATGGCAATCCCAACCAACAAAATAAATTTAAAAATGAAATCGGAACGTCTCAAAATCATGGCAGTTCATGTTTTAGATGTGGAAGTTCAAACCACTGGTCAAAGGCTTGTCGCACACCTTCACATCTGTGTAAACTATACCAAGCGTCCCTTAAAGGAAAGGAGAAAGAAGTGAACCATGTGGATAATTTTAACAATGCCAACACTGAGCTTAATAACTCAGACTTCATCGATGACTTGGGACTATGAAATAAGTGTTACTAGTGATAATTATGTATTTTCTAAACTATGTTTGACTATGTTTAATTAGTCTCCCCTTTTCATATAACATTTTATGTATTTTCCTAATTATGTTTGACTATGTTTAATTAGTTTCTATTTCATGTAATATATTATGTATTTTCCCAAAGTATGCTTAACTATGTTTAATCTTTCATGCAATATATTTAACATAATAAATATATCTTATTGAAGATCTCGTAACGAATACTTTACACATTTATTATTTTTCTCTCTTAATTCTTTTATTCATATTTGAAGATTAAAAAATGAAAATCAATGGAGCGCGAGATCAAACAAAGGATGGAGATATGTGTATAGCGGATAGTGGTGCCACACACACTATTCTTAAGTCGAAGAGATATTTTTGTGAATTGAAACCAACAAAGGGAACTATTGATACAATATCAGGTCCTACAGATATTATAGAAGGAGTGAGAAAAGCTAATTTAGTATTACCAAATGGTACAAAGCTTTTAATAGAGAATGCTTTATTTTCCCCAAAATCAACGAGAAATTTGTTGAGTTTCAAAAACATATATCATAATGGATACGATACACAGTCAAGGACTGTTGATAATGAAAAATATTTGCATATCATGAATGAAAATCACATCTTGGAAAAATTACCAATGCTCCATTCAGGTTTACATTCACATATTAATGTGCCTCAAGCGCATATGGCAATTAAAGAAAAATGTTGTGATCATGGTATATTCAACTTATGGCATGACAGATTGGGCCACCCAGGGTCTACAATGATGAAAAGGATAATTGAAAATACACATGGGCATCCCTTAAAGGATCAAAAGATTCCTCAAACGGATAAAATACATCAGTGCGCATCTTGCTCACTTGGAAAACTGATTACAAGGCCTTCGCCGTTAAAAGTTGAAAAGGAATCACCTATGTTTCTTGAAAGAATTCAAGGTGATATATGTGGACTAATTCACCCACCATGTGGACCATTTAGATACTTCATGGTCTTAATAGACGCATCGAGTAGATGGTCTCATGTCTTTTTATTATCAACTCGTAATGTAGCTTTTGCTAAATTCCTTGCTCAAATTATTAAATTACGAGCACATTTTCCTGACTATACTGTTAAAAGAGTGAGACTCGATAATGCTGGTGAATTTACATCTCATGCTTTTAATGATTATTGTATGTCTAGTGGAATTGTTGTCGAACACCCAGTTGCTCATGTACATACACAAAATGGTTTAGCTGAATCGTTAATCAAACGCCTCCAGCTAATAGCTAGACCATTAATATTCAAAACAAAACTTCCTGTGTCCATTTGGGGCCATGCAATTCTACATGCTGGATCATTGATTCGTATGAGACCAAGTGCAAATCACAAATATTCTCCTCTACAACTTGTGTCTGGCCAAGAGCCAAACATTTCCCACCTTAGAACTTTTGGATGTGCAGTGTATGTTCCTATTGCACCACCACAACGCACTAAAATGGGTCCCCAAAGAAGGTTGGGAATACATGTTAGATATGAAACAGCTTCGATCTATATCTTGAACCTTTAACAGGTGATGTCTTTACAGCACATTTTGCTGATTGCCACTTTAATGAGACAATTTTCCCGGCATTAGGGGGAGAAAAGAAAAATCAAGAAAATGATGTCTCATGGTGTGAACCTTCATTGTTATATCAGGATCCAAGGACAAGACAATGTGAGACAGAGGTTCAAAAGATAACGCATCTTCAAGAAATTGCAAATCAATTGCCTGATGCATTTACCGATACAAAAAGGGTAACTAAATCTCATATACCAGCTGCTAATGCTCCCGCTCGAGTTGAGATTCCATATAAACAAGTAGATGATAACATGACTCATGAATCTCAGAAGCGTTTGAAACGCGAAAGGCCGATTGGTTCAAAGGATAAAAATCCTCGAAAAAGAAAAGGACTTGAAAAGGAAATTGATTCTAATGAAACGCCAAATATCAAAACCTTTTCTGAGGAAGAAGTGAATAATACCAACAAAGAGATGTCAATCAACTACGGTCATACACATATATTATGGAACCGAAATGAAATGGAAAATATTGATGAGATTATTTCTTATTCTGTGGCAAGTGAAATTATGAGCGAGGATGACAATCATGAACCAAAATCTGTCAACGACTGTCAAAATCGACATGACTGGGATAAATGGAAAGATGCTACGCAAGCTGAATTAAATTCGCTTAATAAACGAAAGGTTTTTGGACCTATTGTTATTACACCTAAGGCCGTAAAGCCTGTAGGATATAAATGGATTTTTGTGCGAAAGCGGAATGAGAAAAATGAAGTTACAAGATATAAAGCGAGACTCGTAGCTCAAGGTTTTTCCCAAAGGCCAGGTATTGACTACGAGGAAACATATTCTCCCGTTATGGACGCAATTACCTTTAGATATTTAATCAGCTTAGCTGTCTCTAAAAATTTAGAAATGTGTCTTATGGATGTCGTTACAGCTTACTTGTATGGCTTACTTGATAATGACATCTACATGAAAATTCCTGAAGGATTTAAAATCCCTAAAGCATTAAGCTCAAAACCTAAAGAAATGTATTCAATCAAATTACAAAGATCTTTATATGGATTGAAACAATCTGGAAGGATGTGGTACAATCGTTTGAGTGATTATTTGATAAGTAAAGGCTATACAAATAATCTTATTTGCCCGTGCGTCTTTATTAAGAAGACAACATCAAGATGTGTGATCATAGCTGTATACGTTGATGATCTAAATATAATTGGCACACATAAAGAAATTCATGAAGTGATTACCCTTTTAAAGAAAGAATTTGAAATGAAAGATCTTGAAAAAACCAAATATTGTCTTGGTTTACAAATTGAGCATACGAATAATGGAATACTTGTGCATCAATCAAATTATACTGAAAAGCTCTTAAAACGTTTCAATATGGACAAGGCAAATCCTTTAAGCACCCCAATGGTTGTTAGATCACTCAATGTCGAAAATGATCCATTTCGCCCTTGCGAAGATAGTGAGGAAATCCTTGGTCCAGAGGTACCATACCTCAGTGCAATTGGAGCTTTTATGTATCTTACTAACTGTACAAGACCTGACATTTCTTTTGGAGTTAATTTGTTAGCAAGGTTTAGTTCATCCCCCACAAAAAGACACTGGAATGGGATTAAACATATTTTTCGATACCTTCAAGGAACTATTGATTTAGGCTTATTTTATCCTAACTATTCGAAAGAAGGTTTGGTTGGTTATGCAGACGCAGGTTATTTATCGGATCCTCATAAGGCGAGATCTCAAACTGGATACGTATTTATGAACGGAGGAACTGCAATTTCATGGCGTTCACAGAAACAAACACTTGTTGCAACATCCTCAAATCATGCTGAAGTCATTACACTACATGAAGCTTCCAGAGAATGTGTATGGCTGAGATCTATGACACAACTCATAATGACTTCCTGTGGACTAGAAAAAGATAAAAGTCCAACTCCAATCTACGAAGATAACGCGGCTTGTGTCTCGCAAATGAAAGAAGGATATATCAAAAGTGACAGAACAAAACATATACCGCCAAGATTCTTTTCATACACTCAGGACCTTATTAAAGAGAATCAGGTTGAAATTAGATATGTCCAATCTAGCAACAATTCAGCTGATCTTTTCACAAAGGCACTCCCTACAGCAATTTTCAGGAAACACGTTCATGATATTGGAATGCGACATGTACGGACTATATAGTGAGTTACAGATGACAACTTGAGGGGGAGCTATATACTGCACTCTTTTTTCCTTGGCTAAAGTTTTTTCCCACTGAGTTTTCTTTAGCAAGGTTTTTAATGAGGCAGTACTTCAAAATCTCCAAAATTGAAAAAAGTGTCATCCAAGGCGGAGTGTTATGAAATATTAAAAGATATGGATGAACACATTTTTCAACCTAGCTTCATACCTACATGTACTCCAAATAGTTTATCTTGTTTATTGGTTTACCATGTAGTAACTTTTGTAGTATAAATATCACCTCAAAGTGAATGAGAAAGTGCACCTCTGGTATACACTTTTATAAAAGTCTATGCATTTCTCTACTTCTTATTCTTATCCCCTCTAAATTTCTTATGTTACAAACACTAATCTTGAGGTAATTCTAGTTATATTATAACAGTTTTACGTATTTTTTAAATAAAAAACAAAACACAATCTCAAATTATAAAACAAATATTTTTCCAAATAACTGTATTCTCCTGTAGTAAAGTAACTCAATATATTTAAAATACATGTACTTGTAAACCTTTTAAAAATGTAACACAAAAATTATTTATGTGGATGTTATATATGTCAGCATTTTTTTGACATTGATTTCATGTATACTCTTTCTTCAATTCTAACCGCTTTAAATACTAATGTCTATCATCTTATATAATCCAAAAGGTTATCTATGTCATCATTTCCGAAAACTAGGAAATGTTATTAAAGTATTAATGACATATGATAGATGATAAATCTATGGCTTTAAAGGGCTTTGTCATGTGTTAATGTGTTGTTTTACCATAAAAAAAGCCCGTTTACATTTCTAGATATTGCAAATGTTTTTGTATTACATTATATTTTCATATATTACAGATAAAATACATATATTTTTTACTACATCTTATAGATAAGTTATGTCACATTGGCCACTCATACCAACTAATATTATTCACTTTATTCATAGGAAGCTAATAGATTTGGTTTTGGTTGCTCGAGTAGAAATCTTTAATTTGTTTTTTTTTTTGAAATTACCAGTATAGTTCATAGCTTTCCAAATTACCAACAGAGTCGAGTAGATCAAAGTCACCTTCAATTTGTTTTTTTTTTCTAGGACCTTGAAGAAATCTTTAACAGACTTATTACGAGGTGGTGATAGAGAAAGAACGATCCAAGAACATAACCAGCTCCAAGAACATAAACTCCAAATTGCCGTTGAGAACCTGTACAGGTGGTCAAGCTCATCGTCATCCAAAACCCAAACGGGCATGACATAGAAGTAGCCAGTTTGACAAGGTCTTGTAATCAAACTCGCATAACTCAAACCTATTAGACCAAGGGTTTCCCATACCAAACTTTATAACTCAAGATAAGGATCTAACTATAACATGTAAATGATGCAATAAAAGTTGTACTTTCTACGAGAATCCATTTTTCATCAGAACAGGTGATAGTGAATATTTGTGGGGGCATAAGATTCTTGATCTTTAACGGGAATGGGACCACGGACACGTCTCATGTCACAGTATCACTACATGAAATACTACAACCCATGTTTTTTAAATTAATCCGAACCGGATTAAATTCAAACCATCTATGTAGTTGGTTCAGTTATACGTCTATAGAATGGACATGATTAAACTTACGATTATTTGCAAACCGATACAAACCGAAGAAAATCGCCTTGAACAGGCTGAAAACCAAGAAAAGAAGTCGTACCAAAATTTCATTAAGACGGTCAACATTTGATAAATAGTAAATACCTAACAAAAATAAGGAAAAACATTTAAACCAAGAGTAAAAAAGAAAATTTGGTTTATTAGTTTATTTTAACCAATGTTTTCAGAACCGGACCGGACGTCGAACCGGTCTCCTTACCGGTTCACTGGTCGGACCGGATTTAAGAACCGGACGACGTCATAAATATTATAAAAATATATCAGTCTAAATAGCTTTTAATCCTTTCAAAAACCACCAACAAGTCAATTCAAATAATTTTAAACTAACAATTACCTACGAAATAAGAAGCCAAGAGACTTAAAAAAGATTAAAAAAAAAAAAAATAGTCAAGCGGTTCAACCGGTCCGACCACCCGGTTTCCGGTCCGACCGCCGGTTCAACCGGTCCGACCACCGGTTCGCTGCAGAAACGGTTCAACATATGTAACCGGACCGGCCAGACCACCGGTTCCCGGTCCGACCGGTCCGACCGGCCGGTCCGGTCCGGGTTTCAAAACATTGATTTTAACCAAAGGCTAGCAATACAACATACACCACGTTACTCCTTCAACACACTTTTTTATTTTGATTTATTTCTTTGTTTTATTTTTCAATTTTATACGTTTTTAATTAATATGGTTGTCACAAAACAACTTATTTTGCATTAGAAAAAGGGCAAATAAAATTGGTCAAGTCACATCACAATGAAACAGAAATTTTGCATATGATTCATTGAATGGATTCTGTATCAGAATATAAATCAATAGAAAATCAGAAGATGACAACAAACTTTACCGGGTCGGAATAAGAAAAAGACGTTTATGATAATGTTAGTGATTATAATTTTATCGATAAATTTATATAACTAGTTTTTACCCTCGTGCTTCGCGGTGGGTTGGTTTGACTCGTTTGCGTGAATAAAACTTATATCGAATCTCAAACTTGTTATAGCGTATGATACCAAAAAAACACTCGAATTTGAATTGAACTTAGTCTTCAATAAAATTTAAACCAGAAAGTTGACCAAAAAAATTTAAGAAAACAACGCATTCCGTTATTTAAAAAACTTAACGAACGATAGTTATTATAGAAAATGGTGTCGGGCCCATCGTTAATAAAATTTAAACGAAAACGTAGGCGCAACGGTAAAATAATGTTAATAGAAAGGAAACATAAAACTAAATAATAAAAAAAGGGAAAAAACGAATTAAAAAAAATACCGCTTAAGGTCATCAAAAACCATAAAACGAATACCGACACGGATTCCGATAATACCAATATCGACAATGATGTTGTTCCCCCATAATAGGTTCGGCTCGTAACGGTACCACCGTACCACAACGGTAACGACACTTGCTATAGGCAACGAAAATATACTTGATTTTGAATACAACTCCGTTTTAAAAAATATATATATATCGAAACGTTGAAAAAAAAACTACAAATAGTTGCGCACTCCGTATTTTTAATAAAGTTAACGAACGAAAGTTATTAAAGAAAAAAGAAATTAATAGAAAATGAAACGGATTAAAAGCGTATATTATATATACTATAAGGGTTAAAAATGAAAATATAAAAAAAATATTTTAATTGACACGTGGCACTCCCACATTGGGGGAGTTACTGTTCACGCTAGTTGTTCTTTAAATCTAGTTTATAATTGAGATTCACATGAGATTGAATAGATTTTAGGTAAAACTCCGATACCAGTAAGGAATGTGTGAAGCGTACACTCATGTAAATTGATCCGATCGTAAATTTGACGAACGATAGAGGTCAATGGGGTCGTGACGTTCCCTTGAGGGAGTTCAAGGCAACGCCTCTATACCTAAAAGGTATACGTAATAGTTCGTTGGAAACATTTTCCTGCCAAACTTATCCAACCATTCACCGCCAAATTGTCATTGCAGTTATCATCCATATATTTTCAGCCTTAGCGAATATATATACATAACATAACGATAACTTATGTATTACTTGTAAATTGATAATATATAGAGACAAAACGGCTAGGGTTTCAATATTATGATGTAACATCCCGAAATAACGACAAAACAATTAAGGCGGTTACAGGAATGATTAAAGAAAGGAATAATAACAGATAACGGGCTCGCGGGTTCGGGTTTTGGGCAAGACGAGTGGGGCGCAAGATGGGGGGGGAGTAAAACCAAGCCATCTTCTCCATTTTCACCAATCATCATCTTCCTCCTCCTTGGTTAGAGAGAGAAAGAAAGAAGCTAGAGAGAGCGCTTCCAAAACCGCACTCGAGGCTCTTACACCCGCCCAAGATCGTTGCTGAACACTACTGTTGATCGGATAAAGAAAAATCATGCAGAAAACAGGTAACAAAACGTTCTAGAATCTGAGATTTTGTTTAAAACGAGTTTAGGGGTTTTAAGTGGTTTTTCATAAAAAGTCACGATTTTTACGTGAAAACCGATCTAGAAATAGTGGATCTAGCTTCATGGAAGCTAGACAAGGGTTTTGAACGTAAACAGTTGATTACTTGAATAAAAAACGAAGGATTTTGGCCAAGAACTCATGAATGGACCGAAAAGGGTTTTCGACCGAAAAGTATTTCAGTAGAAATAGGAAAAGGGTAGTTTTCGAAAGAAAAATTCTCCGGATGAAATAATTTTCGGATGAATGGCGTTTCAGACGAGATGGTTTTTGGTCGAAAGAGATTTCGACCGAGACCGAAAGGGATTTCGACCGAAGAAGATTTCGAACGAAAAGGACTGTCAGCATGTATTAGATGTAACTTTGTAATGATATGTCTCACTCGTGATTGATAGGACAGATCAATTAGCCTTTCACTTAGCTTGAAGTTTCGTTACTGAGTGAGTTAGCCTTTTTAAAGATGGGTGAGTTCAAGAATCCCTACTTTTACTGTTTTTAGGGTGGTGTACATACTCAAGAATTAGACGTTCATAATAAATGTATTTTATTACTTAAACGTTTTCAAACAAAGATAATGGTTTATTTAACTAACGTTTTATAAATAGAAAGATAAGAAAGAAGGATGGTTTATTTAACTATATGTTCTATAAACAAAAGAAAGAAAAAAGAATGAGTTTATTTAACTATATGTTTTATAAACAAGAGTAAGAAAGAATAATGAGTTTATCTAACTATATGTTTTATAAATGAACAAAAAAAAAGATAAGTCAAATACATTGTTTAATATGTAAGAGTATGGTTACCACAGAAGAAAGTCTTGAGGTAGTAGTGTAGTCCTAGAAACTAGTGCTATCTGAAGCCTATAGCAGTGTCACGACATTAGTTGTATGCCTGCCATATGAATAACTGAGACAGTGCTTGGCAGGGCACTATAACGGGTGAAGTTGTAGCTGGTTTAGAAGAGTAACGACGGTTACTCCGGTGACGACGGTTGATATGCTCTAAATCATACATGTTTTGCATGCATAATAATCCTCATATTATGGTACTAATTGATTAATAACCTTGCAATTGATACTTAAAACGTTAATATTTTATAATTGCAGGTTATTCAGTGTTCTAAATATAAATGTAGCACCCCAATTTTTAAAGAAATATAAGTGGAGGGACTAAAGTTGCCACTTGATAAACCCTAGGGGGTTAAATGACATTATTTTAAAATATAATGGGTTAAAGTGCTATTGAATTAAAGTCCAGGGATTAAAAGTAAAAATTTATGAAAGTGGAAAGATGTCGGACCGACATCTGTGGAGATATCGGTCCGCTATGTAGAAGGCAAGGAATCAACCAGGGAGTGACACGTGTCGGGTGACTAATCATTGAAGACTGACACGTGGAGGATCGATATTAGACCGATATGGAGTCCGTTGCAGTCCGCTAGCCGCAATCCACTCCTTGCGGACCGACATGAGAAGTATAACGGTCCATTATGTGCCCATTAAGTAAATTACACCGCCATACTTGGATAGCGGACCGACATGTATATAGATAGCGGTCCGCTATGGACCCATCGACCAGCCTATAAGTAGTTGGACCTTGTGAATGTTTTTAGGCATCCCACACATCAAACACACGTCCTAAAACACACACTTAGCCTCGGTAAGCGTGCCCGGTTTGCCTATAGAAGGCCCGGTTTGCCTAGAGAAGTCCGGTTTCCAGCTTTTCAAACCCAATATGCAGGAGATCGTTCTGAGGTAAGGTTCTACCTAGATGCTAATGACTTGGTTAAGCTAGGAACTTATGATTAAGTAATGTTATAATCACTTAGGACCCTGATCCCAGTCGTTGTGTTGTTTATATTAGCTTGTGTGAAGGAGAAGGAAGTTAGAGGTGAGTTCTTTGAGGCCCTTTTTTAATGTTTTACTGTAAATGTTTTTGGGCCGGTATGCATGCTGGAAGATTTTACATAAATTCTATATACCTTGATTTAAATATTTGGGATGACATTCATGTGGTGCAAGAAGTTATGGATGGAAGATGTTTTAAATCTTAAAACTAAGTAACAGAGTACTCATGAAATATCAAAGAAGCGTTGGGTAACTATCCGACCGGTATGTAGTTATCTGGCAAACAGAATTTCTGTCTAAGGAAAGAATGGTGTATAAATCCCTCATGGACCCGTCATTCTTTCCTGGAAATATTTCTGTTGGAGGTACTACTCTGGGAAGATAACCACATTGTCTTCCTAATATATCATGGAGAAACCATTACAAGGATTTAAGATAATGAATTACTTTGAAAGAGAAAGAGAGAGAAAGAAAGAAAATGAATAGTTTCCTTTTTGGCATGAATTCATAAAAGAAAGAGTTTGAGAAAGAAAATGGTTTTGACACGTAAAATGTTTTAGAACTTATCATGGTGTGCCCAGATAATGGTAGAGATATCAAGGTTTTACCTTGACTAGCAGAGGTCTCGACAATTTTTGTCTTGACAAAGAGTAAAGAGAAAGAGATAGAGTTTTGACATGTTTTACCATGTCAAATATTTGGATCATATTGGTCTGTAATGAAAGAAAAGATTTTGCCACGTCTGGCCAAATGCCACATAATATCTTGCAACTTAGATAGACGCAGAGAAGTACTGCATTCCTTTGTGGAATGTAGTATAGACACCTTGTGCAAGGGTATGTATAAGTGGTGACGACCACTTAGAGGTTAATGTGACCTCAGGAAAGACAAGTGTGCATGTTTTAAGTATTATGTTTGGGCAAGAAGTTAATGTGATGTTTTGAATGCATGTCATATAAATCCATTTATGAATAAGACAGAGGTCAAAGATATTTTTACTAAAACTTAGAACTCACTAGCGTAAGCTGATAGATGTTTAAGCATGTGTATCAGGTAAAGATGTAGCTTCAAGCAGTCAAGGCAGGTGGCTAGAATAGAGGCATCTGGCGGACTATCTGGCAACTGGCATTAGAATAGTTATGTTGTACTTTCTTTGGAATGTACATTAAACAAGTTATGATATAAAATAGTATTTTAAAAACTTTCGTTGTGTATGATCTCTATTTACTATATGTTCCTGAGTAAATCCGACAAGTGGTCAGCATCTTGGGTGATCCGGGATGTGGGTGTCACAATAAATCAAGATGAAATCTATCAAAAAGACCAAGAAACCAAGCTTCTTGAAGGATCATTCCCTAGCTTTGACCCCCAAGAAGTCAACCAAGGGCAACAATAGTCAACAAGCAGCAAAAATACAAAACTGGGCAGCAGGGGAGGGATGCACGGCCGTGCATCCCAATACACGAGCGTGCATTGCCCTATCTTGCTCCCCAAGGCCCAGTACACTATCATGTGTACCCTGTTTAATTCCCGAGGTGTTTGCACGCCCGTGAAATCCAATGCACGGTCGTGGATTGCTCATTTTGAGGCCTATAAATAGGAGGCTTGAGTTCTTCATTCCACACACCTCAATACACATTACCAGAGCTCAAGAGAGTCCGTTTTTGTAGTTTAGAGTAGAGAGTATAGAGGCTCCTCCTATTTGTCCGCAATAGGGGAGCCTACAAAATTTAGCGTTACGCTAGTTAGTATGGCCATTCGTGGCTAAAATCTTTGTATTGCTAGGGTGAAGATGAAGTTTGGTGTATGTTAATGTTTAACATATTAATCTAGTGGTATGTTTATGTCTTGATTTTAAAGCGTAAGATCGTAAAACCTTTTTAATCAAACTTCTCTTGATGCTTGTACGTCTTTTTACAAGTGGATCTTGATAAGCCAAGGCTTGGTTAATACTAATAAGGTCGTACGTCTTTATATGAACTTGTTATGAGACCAAGAATCGGTGAACTCATGTTGGGAACGGTACGTCTTTATACATGGTCCCATTGTTACACCGCCTCCCGGTGAACAAAGTCTAATCACTCTTTTAATAATAATAATTAAGCACTTAAGTTTGATGTCCTAAACCAACTCGGAGATAACACCAAAGAGTTGAGGGTAACGATGTCCCTAGCTGGGAGTCCTACCATTTTATCATTAAAGATTATAATTCGTGAACCAAATGTCGTGAGGACGAGGATCTAGCGGTGACCCGGGTCACACATCTGTATTAGTCATACCACCGGATTAGTCAACTTAACATTATCATATACCAAGCGGATTCGATGCCCATGTAATACTTTTCGTGACCTGATCATTTTCGAGATATTTACTTTCCTGCTATTTACTATTCTGTTATTTACATTCCTGTTACACACATCACACACGTTTTTACTTTTCTGTTATTTACTTTACCGTCATTTACTTTTCTGCCATTTACTTTTCTGCTTCACAAGCACACAAAACCCACTCAATAATTAAACCGGCTAAACGAAAAAAAAAGTTGAGTATTGGAACTCGATCGTGTCCATTGGTTCGATACTTGGTTTTTACCAAAACTATATTACGATGCGATATGTACACTTGCATATTGTGTGTGTGTTAAGTTTGAGTATTTATCATTTTAATTATAAATTTAAAACCTGATATCGTGAAACCAATATCCCTGAATATATTATTATAAAATATATTTTCTACATACTAAACACTACACATCAACGGTTATTTGAGATCAAAAGTCCTTTGTGGGCACAGAAAAATGGGTATCGGCCATTGGATGTCGAGCCTGGGGAACAATACGTACGAACATAAGTCCTTTATGGACACAAACATAAGTCCTTTGTGGACATAGATAGAAGTCCTTTGTGGACACAGCAGAAGTTCCTTCATAGACAACAAAGAAAGAAACAGATTGTAGACTAATAATGTATGACTTAATACAACAGAGCACATAATAACTAAGTATTAATTTACATGTTGTATTGTGATTTATTTACTTAGTAGTATAAAGAATGAGTTTTATATGATTAACATGAGAAAGAAATGTTTTATACACAACGTTTTGAAAACTTGAACTCACCGGCGTTAGCTGACATTATAGTATGTACATAAGGTAATAAGGGAAGAGAAAGATATGAAGCCGTAAGGGCTTAAGGAAAGGATGGCTGGATGGTTGTTGCTGACTGAAGGCTGACATCCTATGTTTATTTAATGTTTTAAAGACAATGAAAGTCTAAAGTTTAATTATTCCAGAATTTTGTGAAAGACTTTCGCTGTTAATTTTAATGTTTATTCAATGTTTAACAACTATGTTTATGCTATGTTTGTCAACTATGAGAGGTACCTAGTTTAGATACTTTCATATAAATAAGTGTACAAATAAAAGAAGAGAAAACAAGACTATAAATATGAAAGTTGTCTATTGTGAACATAACTGAAAAGGCTAAAACAAAAACCCAATGTAAAAAGAGCAGAACATAACTTATTACGCTAACATTGCTATGGTTTTTAGTCTTGTTTTCTACCTAAAAAGCCTAGACGTGAGTGTGGATTAGCTCATCATAGAGTTCAGGTAACCTTAGATAGTTATTGGGTCAAAATACGATTTAAAAAAATGCTTTAACATGACCAAAGTTTAAAAGATATTTTAACATGACCAAAGTTTTATCCAAATTAATGAATGATTATCACCGATCTTTTCAAAACCGAACCGTATAATGAATCGGCCGCAATAGAGGTCCGGTAGTTGAACCGGATTTAAGAATCGGATGACGTCATAATAAATATAAATATTAAACTATGTATATAGATACAAAATATAAAAATATTATGTGTTTTGATATCAATTTCTAATTTTAATGACATATGAATACTTAAATAAATAAAATATATAACTTGAAATACTATGTTAATCAAAAAATAAGTTTTTGAAAGAAAAACTGGAAATCCGGTCGGACCACCTAGTCCTGTCGGTAACGAGTTGGTTAAACAAAAACGGTTCAAATAGGCGTAATTGGACCGATTATATGACCGGTTCCTGTTCTGAACGACCGTTCCGGTTCTGAAAACACTAATTATCATCAATCACAAATAAGATATGCACCAAATAGTAACACCCAACACAATGACCATCAAATTCATCAAAAATAGCATGTTGTTTTCTGTTTCAAAGAAAAATAACCCCACAATTATCTTCAATTAATATGTTCATTAGGTTTGTTGTATTATCAATATAACATGATACACAATTTTATTTATTTAATTTTATTTTTGAGAAGGAGGAGACAAAACAATCCTAATCAATCTACTCTTTGTAGCATGCGAATCGAATGGATGATGGAATGTTATCATGTATGACCTCTTCACCAGGGTATCTTTTGTCCTATTCACTTATTCTTTCTTTCTTTTTCATGGGAATCTTCTTTCAATATTATGTCAAATATAAGTTATAAATAATAATAATGTTGTAAAAAGAATATTAATACTATAATATGATACATAGACCCGACCTCTTTTAATATGTTTTGTGTAATTAGTAGAAAATTATTTAGATATATTAAAAATAATAATATTTTTTCTTTGTTAAATTGCCTAGAGAAATAGTTACTACTACATTATTTTGAAGGAGACAAAATGCCTAGGAATTTAAGTACACGGGACCATAGATACTTGGAGTTATTGATTTCCCATGCTAGAGAATATAACCTTTCCCTCTTGAAAAGGAACATGTATGCATACACTGACTCATGTGATTAGATTAGACGCGCGTACCCATCATGTAATTTTTTTGTTTTGAAGTTGTTGATAATTGATGACGTACTGTATAACCCAGAGTGGATTCTAATCCTAGCGAAGTAATCCATCCTGGATGTAGAGTTTATAACAAGTCCGGAGTAGGAACTTTGGTCCATGGCATAAGATTAAATCCTAGCTAGTAGTCCGAATGCATGATACCTTATGGGAATCATCATCAAAACCAATGGAAACAATCAAACTCGCCATAAGGTTCTCTTGCTCTTACCCTAGAGGCGAATTGCGAGGTATACCATTTTTATTCACTTAACTAGCAGTTAAGTTTTGTTAGTAGATACGTGAGACATCTTTCCATGGTTGTCAAGCCTAGATCAACCGTCAGATTAGGTCGTTAATGTGACCTTGAGCTCCGTTTATTATGCCTTTGTATAACAAAACTTTTCCTACCTTGAGCCATTGATGTGTGCTCACCTATGTTAGATACATCATAAGGGTGGGAACCTAACTTTACTATTCATGTGATAAGGAGGTGGACGAAGAAATCCTACTTGACTAACTAGATTACCTAAAATTTTATAATAACCTTTTTTGTTTTATGGGATCTTAAATAATATGTTAAATTAATAAGAACTGAACGTTTCCTAGTTTAACAAAAAAATATCTTATAATATACATGATAACTAAAGTTTATGTTTCAAAAGCAATCTTTTGGGTGTGTTGGTGATTTTATTATCATTAATATCATTTAAGTGCAATTGAATTGACTTGTTGACCAAAGCGAATCATAATATACATTAAACGAGTTAGGAGGTGCGGAGTGAACGTTTGTTTGAGTTTATTTGATTCTAAGTATTCAGGAACCTCATTGGTTCTTAAGGATGAAGCCCCTAACAATAAGGGGTTCCAACGGGGCAGCGCTCCTAGGAGTGAGGTCCAAGGGGCAGAGCCCCTGCTTTGAAATAGTTTCTGGAATTCCATATACGATGTTCTTTGGTCATTTTCTAGGCTACGAAACAAAATCACACAGAAACACAAATTCGTTCTTGATTTTCTCTTTGAGTCTATCCGGTTGAAAATTCGAGAGTACCATCGAATTGTTTCAATCTGAAAGTGCATAATGATTCTTAGAGAAGTCCAGGAAAACCGATTTCAATTACTACATTGTGTAATATTAGACGTGTGTTCACCTGGCGTCAAACACCACACACATTTGGACAAGTGTTAAGTGAATATTAGAAGGGTTATATACCCCCATGTAAATATAAAAATTTATAAATTTTTTTAAACATTTATAACATTTTGTAATCACACGACTATGTAAAAGTATTCACATAGTTGTGTACCTCTATATCAAGATTAACACATGACTATCTAGAAACATTCACATAGACATGTCTTAGGTTTTATGAATTTTCTCAAAAATAACATATTTTTACACAACTGTGTAAATCTATTCAAATAAGAATGTGATTTATGTAAAAGAAAATCATAGTCGTGTACTAACATTTAGCAAAATCCCAATTTGTGATAAAGCAAGGCATACCATGTACAAGGTTTCACATAGTCTTCTCCTTTAAGCAAAATACTAGACACTCTTAGTAAAAAAATTTTCTAAATTTTGTACTTATAAGGATTTAAACTCAGACCATTTTAATGAGGAGGCAAATACCATACACTAGACCGGTAGGTCATTGCGCATGCCAAAATATAATTAATAAACGTTTATAACCAAACTAGTTGGCAATATGCTATATTGTGATGCAACTACCATATCTACAAGTATAGTATACTTTATTCCTTTATTGAGATTTCACAAATTAACTATTGTCACCAATTACACATATTCCTTAGTTACACACAATAATTCATGCAATTTCACCGATAGCTTTTTATGCGAAAACTAGAGAAAACCAATAATATAATTTATAAATTATTTTTTTTTATTTTTGTTGTCAAAAGGGTATTTAAGTATTCATTACATATATGTTAAACATAAATACGAGAATAATGAGTCTTACATATACGCAACACAATATGTTACGAATACGTAACACTATGTCGAATGAGAAGTTGTTACATATACGTAACACCATGTGTTACGTATATGTAAGACTATGTTACGGTTTTTATTTGATTCATAATATAGGGAGATATTCATTATAGAACACAATAATGTGATAACAAAAAGAACAAACCTAAATCATTTAAGTTTTTGATCCATGGTTTATATTTCTAAAATTTTCTAATTCTTACATACAAATATGTATGTTTATGTTTATAAAAACTACTAAACTAAAGTTTTATATGTTTTTATACATTTAAAAGTTTTTCTAAAGGCTACACATATGTAGGTAAAAACAACCTACACATGAATTATATATGTGTAGGTTATATACATAATCAAAATTTGTTCATATTTTCTTTTTGAATTTAATAAGAAACAAATAAACATTGCATTCTATCATTTTATTTATGATTATAAAAATTTAACAGTGAAAAAAAATAAAAAATAAAAAATCATTTTGTTCCGAATGTTCTCGTAATATTTAGTGTTCTGCACTATGAATAACACTAAACATTGCGAGAACACACTAAACATTGCGAGAACACATAATAAAATGATTTCTTTATTTTTTTTTCAATGTTAATTTTTTTCAATACATATATATAAAGGGGTCTTGAGACAACCAATATTTATGCGAAAAACAAATCTGAATCATAGATTTGTTAGATCAATGGTGGATATAGACAATGACATTTAAGTAAATAAATCCAAATTAACGATAATTAGTTTTGTAGGATATGGGCAAATCTAGTAGAAAAAAAAATTAGATTCCACTATCAAATTCCTAAAATTACTCTTCTCTCTCCTCTCTTCTAATTTATCGTAAAAATCAAACAAGCTACATTTACGTAACAATAAAAAAAATCAAACATTTACAATCACAAAAAACCAGAAACTAAAATTTTGGTTGCCATAACTAATTTACAAAAGCTACGTATATTTAAAAACATTAACGTGTATGGAAGAACACTTGATTAGTTTTATGTTTAAAGACCTAGTATAGAAGTCACTTGTTGTTGTTATGCAAGTAATAAATAAACAAGTTATGTAAAGAGTTTAGGGAAGAAGATACACAACCGATTTATAAAGGTTCAAGTGGATGTTAATAAATTCACTCTACTTCCTCTCCTTGATTATCTAATCGAGAGTTTGCTCCACTAGTTGTGTCCATTAAACGGAAGGGATCACCGGTACATCAGCGTCTCACTAATTAAAGGTAGTGATCACCTTGTACAACATCTCACTAGTCTAAGGTAGTGATCACCTTCTTCAACTCACTATGTCAAGATAGTGGTCTTTACACTTATTACTATGTCAAGAATCAAGATAGTGAATTCCCACAAGTATACACTATGTCAAGATAGTGTATAAACTCTCAACCTAACACTATATCAAGTTAGTATTATCTCACTCACTTCAACACTATATCAAGATAGTGTGATCTCTCTCACAACTCAACAATATGTCAAGATAGTGTATATCCTCACAACTAGATATACACTATGTCAAGATAGTGTCACCCAACCCAATCATACACTATATCAAGATAATGATGATATCAACTAACTCACACACACAAGTGCAATGAGTGCCCCTTACAAATATCTCTCAAGATGCGGAAACAAGCTACCACAATAATACAAGAATAAAGATGATGAAAGTTGAAGCACGACTTTTTCTTTTTTTGCTCTTTAATCTTCGCTTGATCTTTGATCTTCTAAAATGATATGATAATATGGTAGGAATGAGAGAAAAATATATTTGATAAGTATTTGAAAGTATTTTGAGCAAAAGGGGTGAGAAAAATGGTTGATTCTCAATGGTTGTGGAAGGCTTCTATTTATAGGCACAACACAAGAAGTGAGAAGACAAAAATCTGCAACATTCGTGGTCGACCCCACGGTCGCTCCAGCGACCTTAGGACGCCTGGATTGGGTGGTTTGTGTCTTCTTGCTTTGTGAACGTTGTGCATTGTCCCATTCAACCCTCCAAACTCATTTTCACACATTTTATCCAGATTTTGAAGCTCAAGAAAGGTCTCTTGGCTTATGTTAAAGGAAAACAAGTTTTTACACTAAAATGGTAAGATTTCTTAGTTTGTTATAAAGCATGATGATCCTTTCCACTTTGGTATTGGATCTTATCCTTTAAAAGGTTGTTTGTGTTAGATAAGTTACATAATTCTATCGTTATATTATAGCATTGTGTTTAGTATAGGGTTCATTCTTTAATTATTTGTTTCTTACCCTATACTGCACTATTATAAATACTATCAATACAAAGAACCCTCATTGAGGGAATTCCCAAACCCTAACATCGTATCGAGCTTCTACTTTTTTTCTCGATCAACGATTTTCTTTTCTGATCCTGTTCCGTTCATCCATTCGGCTAACAATCTTCAATAATTGTTTTGTTGCGATTTGTCATATTCGGAGTAAATTGCTATACGGAGAAGACGGTGGCGACAACATCTTAATTGCAATCCAATAAAATTGATAGTAAACTGATCATTTAAGGTTTACCATTTTCATAGCCTCAATGATTCACTAGTTAACTTACTACGATAAAATATGTCATGACATACGATTTTAGATGTCAACAAGACTACAAAATACAATTATATATAAGTTTGATCATTACAAAATAACATAATGGTTTGTTTGACATTGTAACAATATACGATAGTTGATTTCTAATAGATTATATAGGTATCAAATCTTTTATTTTATTTTTTATTGTTATTTTACAAAAATGGCGTTGTATATTTTGTCGACCTCTTTCATGTTTGGTGTCACTATGCATGGTGTACTTTGAGTTCAATGAATTCCACCCACTTACTTTAAGCCTCTCTCTATTAACTTGTAGAGTAATTGATTTAAGATGATGTTATGTTTTATAATATGTGATTATCAAATGGCTTGTAACTCAAGGGTACCAAGGTGTTATCAAAAGGTGTCTCTTTTCAAATAGGTTAAAAGTTTAAGTCCTATAAAACTATACTGGACAAAATGGTGTGTGAATTTGCTCTTAAAAAAATATGTGGATTAGGTAAATGATTTAAAAGAATTTGAGTTAAAATGAGTGATCATTAATTAGTTAAGATGAGTGAGCTAGGATCGTTTTTATCAACAAATATTTGTTTTTTTCTTCATTTATGAACAATTTATGTATTAGATAGCAAAAGAATTTTTTTTATTAAGTCCTTCATAAAAATAAATAAATTTTTATTTTCTAATAACAAAAATACCATTCACCTGAAATTAAACAAAGTTAAATCTTAAAAGTCGGGAGCCTTGAGGGTGGAGAGGGCACCCTCATCGCCGACATGCGGCTTGAGGGGCTTCCACTTCGCCACCGCCGCCACTCCCACTTCGTCGTATGCTTTTTGCCTTTCACGGCTTTGGAATGACGCATGGTGTCAATGGTGTAACGGTAATATTACTGTTGAACGGTAATATTAAAAAAAAACAAAAATTAACCCACTATAAATACAATCATTTAAACATAAATTTTCACTCCACCAAAATTATACCCTCAAACTCTACTACAATACTCTCTCATTATACTTAAAAACACTTTTATTTTTAAAAAATGAAACGCAATATCATTATTCCCTCCTCCGATTCGAGTAGTTCCGACACTAACGGGCTAGAATTTTTTACCCTCCTCCAACAAGTCGAAAACGAGATTGAAGATACAGGCAGCTCATCAAAAAGGATCGTGCAACGTGATCGTGTAGAGTCTCTTAGGTTCTTATGAATGACTATTTTGTCGAGAGCCCAAAATACAAAAGCGATATTTTTAGAAATAGGTTTCGGATGTCTCGTGATTTATTTCTTAGGATTGTTGAAGATATACGCAACAGTTTTGAATGATTTCAAAAAGGGTTTGATGGGAGGATGAAACAAAGTTTCACGGCACTACAAAAATACATATCAAGCTTAGATTTTGTTCTTACGGAACACATTGCAACAAATTTGGACATAGGGAGTTGCGCGATGATTCAACACATTTTAGGCTTAGATTTGATCTTGTGGAACACGTTGCAACAAATTTGGACATCACGGTTTCGGACGAAGACGAGTAGTTTATTATTTTAATTTTTTCGGTTATTTATGTATTTTTATTTTAGTTTATTTTTATGAATTAAATTAATTAATTAGTTAAATTGTGTTTTTTTTAATTTTTAATTAAAAAAAATTGGTTAACGTGGGCTTCATGGAGCTTCAAATGAGATGTCACACTCTCATTGGAGGGTGTGGGTGTCACACCCCGCCTAGGACGAAAACACGGGGTGCGACGGTTCATGGTGTCTATTGCCTTTGATTACAACAAACGACATTTAAATACATTTATTATCAAAGATTTAAGTCATTACACAAAACGATAAATTGTTTCAAGACAATACATGCCAAAATACCACACTTAACCAAGTGGACGGTTTAAATAACAAGTTTGTTAGCTATGACCTAGATGCCCTAGGTTATAACCAGAAAACTTCAAAAGTGATTCTACGTGCATGCATGCCTTTCCTTCCATGATTAGTTACCTGAGAAAACAATCTTAAAAAGGTTAACATAAAGTTGGTGAGTTCACAGGTTTAATTGATATGTTTGATGTTTGGACTACAAGATTTCTAGTTGTGTATTGTTTCTCCGAACAATGATGTGTATTGTTTCTCCCGAACAATGATGTCCCACTATCATTAATTAAAACAATAGTGTATGTTTATTATTATTACCATGAGCTCCCGTAACCGAACTCGACGTTGTAGTTGTGCCCCTAACCCAATGTTCTTAACGCCAAACATTGTAATAATTGATGAAAATTATGCACCCGCTTTGACCTCCAATCAAGGTTAGCGCGACTAACCACGGATGGGGGTGTCAACCCAAATAGATCTATTCATGCATTCCACGTTCATACCATAATTAACAGTTACAGAATAAGAGGGGACTTTGATGCGTTAAACGTGTTGACTCATGCAACAATGTAGGTACTTGTGTCCAGTTGTAAGTTGAGCAAGTTTTCTCCCCCGTATGTTTAAAAATTAATTTAAAACAAGTAAAAGTGAGGGCGTGAGACTCACCTTATCTACCAAGGTGATGAGTTGTGAGATGTGCAGTAAGTCCAACAGACGTCTGACCTATCCGTGCCCTAATTCATTTAAGACACCTTAGGTCTTATGAGATTGTTTAAGCGTGGTTTGGTCACCTGACCAATACCCTGAGGTCTCGACCCTTTTCTTGTAATAATCTACAAGGGTGCGACCCGATCGTCGTTGGTGATACGACTTGTCATTCAAGTTTATTATATTTATTAAATTCTTTAATAAATATTGAGACTCAGTATTCTGAAACTTTGTTTGAATTTATTCTTACGATAAATATATATAATATATATTTATTTATTAAAATAAACTCTTGATTAATATGTTGTCATAAAATAATATACATATTATTTTATTATTTATTAAAATAAACTCTTGATAAAATAAATCAATTATTTATTTTATTATAGTAAAAATTAGGGTTTTAACCTATATTTTATACTCGTTATTTTATATTTTAAAAATCCGTTTTTATATATTAAAAACGCGATTACTCCCCGGTACGTCTAAATCTCGTTATTTAAATTATAATTCTATTATATCACCAATTTATAATAACGTTTAAAATAAATGAACCGAAATCTCACGTAAATAGTCGGGATAAGGTGAGGGTGAATACGTGAGGTCTGGTTCCTTCACGTAACGTCTCGTACTACTCCGTAAGCTCCCGAAACGATCCGTAGGCTTCCCGTATATGTAACCCTGTGACCGTAGGCGAGAAACGGTGACCCGAAAGAGCCGGGTTTTGTCCCGAAAGATCCCGCAAAGGTGGCGGAGGGCTGGGGTGGTGAAAGCGGCGTATCCCGGTGGTCGTCGGGGGCTGAGGAGAGGATTGCGGGGCTGAGGAGAGCTGGAACGGGACTGAGAAAGGCTGGGGTTGCTGTGTCGGTTGGGGAGGAGTGGCCGGGATGGTTCTTGGTTACGGTGGTGGCGTGATGAAGGTGGTGGAGGGTGGTGGTGATGCGTGTACGGTGTTACTGTTGTTGTATGTGAGCCCTAGAGGGTGAGGGTGGTGACGGTTTATGATGTTTAGGGTTGTCGGGTGGTGGGGTGATGTGGAGGTGGTGGTGCCATTGCCATGAGTATCAAGCCGAGAAGGGTGGTGGTTATGGTGTTGGAGGTGCTTGTTGCTGTTAGTGTAGTCATGAGGGTGCAAGGGGGGGGGGGGGTCGGGAATGAGAGAGGGAGAGAGTGAGCCGAGGGTGGTGGTGGTTCTTAGTTGGTGATGGTGGCGGGTGGTATATTGCCAAGAGAGAGAGAGTGAGATGAGAGTGTTGTGTTGCTTGGGTGTGGTTTGAAGAAGTAGAGATACATGGCTTTTTATAGCCATGGAAATGGGTAAGGACCATTATACCTTCTTTGTATACTTGTGGGTCTTAACCATGGAGGCACTCTTGTCTTCTTGATGGGAACAAAGGAAGCACGCAATCTTATCCTAGGGGTGTTCGACGGCTCGCATGGGTGGAAGAGGTATGGGTTTTGTAAGGTCTTTTCTTGTTCCTAGATTTTATGCATTTCTATTTGACATGTGGGTTTAGGTAAATGGTGCATGCTAAGTATATATATCTTTTTCTTTTTATCTTTGTGTTGTTGTTGGACGTAAACAGGGAGGGAGGGAGGGAGGGAGGGAGGGAAGGAAGGAAGGAAGGAAGGTACTAGTGGTGTTGTGTGATACCCGCTCGTTACAAGTTCGGTAAAATTCCCGCGTGCCGTTGTTTCCGTCCGTAGATACGTGTCGGGTTTGAGTCGGGTATTAAAAATAATAATAGTTTAGTAGTTCGGGTATAATATATGTTCGACATATATTAATTTTATAGTCTCGTTTGAGTGGGTATTCTCTAATATATAAATAATATATATAAAGGAAATATATATAAAGAGAATGTTTTCGAGTCGTCTAAATATTATTTTTGGTCTATCATCAACGCGATATGGTGTTCGTTGTATCTTGGAAATTTCTAATATTTCATGTGTAATTGTGTATGGGTTGAACTCTACTGGATCGGGTTAGACCTAATTCATTAAAATTAGTCTAATATGCATAATTTTTGTATAATTATATTTAAATAATTATGTGCTAAATTACCAGTTGTTACAGTGGGGTTTCATGGGGCTTCAAGCCCTGGGTTTGGTCTCTAAGTTTGAAAAGTTACACTAACAGTCCCAATTTTTGCATAAACGTAGCATGTTTGGTCCCTGGAGTGGATGCTAGTTAAATTTTCTGTTAAATATTTTAAAAATGGCCAAAATACCCCTAAATTAAAAAAAATAAAAAACCTATATTTATACCCCTAGTTCTCAGGCGGCACCACCACTTTTTTTTAAACCTATTTTTTAATCTTTTGTTTTTTAAACTAAGGGTGTTTTGGTCATTTTCAAAATATTTAACAGAAAAGTTAAATGTCATCCATTACAGGGATCAAACATGTTACGTTTATACATAATTTAGGACTGACAGTGTAATTTTTCAAACTTATGTACCAAATCCAAAATTTGGACATAACACACTAACTATCCGTGTACTTAACTCTAAACAATATTACTAAAACTAAAAGATTGTAAAAAATAATCATGTTACTAAAAATATAGGATTCCGTTACAAAATACAAGTTTCTGTTAAAAAAAATAACTTTACTAATAAAATATTCGTTTATGCACAAACTTTTAAAATTAAACTAAATTAAAAAAAAATTGTAATAAAGAGAGATTAAAATCTAAATTAGGTAGAAACAAGTGGTAAGAAAGAGAGATTCTTTGAAGCGTGTCGGGCGGATGAATCGGTTCGCCACATACCCAACGGTTGTGGTTTGGCTACTTTTGCTTGGTCCACTTCAAGATTCCACTTTCCACAAAACCCACTCCTCCATTTCCTACCTTCCAACACGCATTGTTTGTCCCCTTGAATCATCTTTTAGATTTTTATACCCTCACTTACCCGACATATTTACCAGAGCCGGTCCCGAGTATTAGAATGTCTTACACGAGCAAAAAAAAAGGCTCATGGGTCTAAACATATTTAATATTTTTTTAAGAATATAAATTTTTTTAAGCCTAATACAAAATTACAAAGTGTTGGGTTGGATTGGATTCATGGGTCTAAACACATTTAACATTTTTAAGTCTAACATACTTTTAAAAAGGCCCAATTGTTTTTTTTAATATATTTGATCCAATAATTTTTTTTTAAAAAGCCTAAAAAATTACTTATTTAAAAAAGCCCAATAATTACTTCTTTAAAAAGGCCCAATAATTTTTATTTTTTTTAATTTTTTTTTGCCCCTCGAAATGTTAGGCCCACTACGAGTGTGTTGTCCGCAGGCTCAATTGGCCGGCCCTTATATTTACACTCGTCCAAAGTGGAGGATTCGAGCCAAACTAAGACATCAACGTAAATTAAGGCGATCTATAAAATATATATATAACGGTTCATACTAAAGTAAATCGTTTGGTTTAAGATTCATGTTGTTCGGTTTTAATGATTTGACAGTTTATCTAGTTGATGGTTAGAAATTTGGAATCGCCCACTTAGTCTTTCTAATTTGAAATTTGGTTCAAGCCGCCAAACCCAGTCGTCCGGACAACCGCCTAATCCGGCAGGTTTAGTTTCTCATTTTTCGAAATTGTAGTTAACAATTTGAACCACAAAATTTATAAAAGCTGACCAAACCTGATCGTTAACACCCTTAATTGTAATTGAGATGATAACTCATAAGCTACTTGAGATACACTCTGATGAATATTTGATATTGATAGATATGAATCTAGTCAAGCTCAAACTACTCGAATAAACTTTCAAGTCATGCTGAAGTATCAAAATACTTGGACCATAAAGCTCGATGACCTTATCAAACTTGGGTAATTTGTATTTTTACCTTTTGTATGTACGAAGTTGAGGACATCCAGATCACTATCGAGGGTCAAGTGGTCCCGCAGATAATCAAGTTTAAGTATTTAGGATCGTTTGTACAGGACGATAGTAAATAGTGACGTAACCCACCGTGTCTAGGCAGGCTGGTGTCGGTAGAGAGCAGCTAGAGGCGTATCGGGAAAATTTTATAGGGTAGCAGTTAGACCGGCTATGTTATACCAAACAGATTGTTAGGCCACCAAGAAGACACATGCGCGTAAACTGGAGGTAGCAGAGATGCAGATGTTAAGATGGATGTGTGGGCACACCGGACCAGATAAGAAATGGGTTTTGGGGAAAGATTAGGGGTGGCTAGTATATCGGATAAGATAAGAGATGGGAGATTGAGATGGTTGGACATGTGAAGAGGAGACATATTATGTCTTCGGTTAGGTCTGTGGAAACCCTAACTGTATACGGGAATGAGGGGTAGAGGCAGACTCAAACTGACTTGTGATGAGCAGATTAGGAAGGATTTTCAAGACGTGCATATCTATGAGGACATAGTCGAGGATAGGACTTCGTGGAGGCGTACAATTAAGGTTATGGACTTTTAGGGGAGGGTAGAGATTTGTTTTAGCTTTATCTTAGGGCTTACTTCTATCTACACTTGTGGTGGCATATGCGTGTTACATTCTTCTTGCCTTCGTGTATCAATGTTGTTACCAACAATATTTTAACTTTTTCACCATTTACCGTTATTGTTGCTTACTAATACTATATTATTAGATCGTTTTGTTGTGTGATGTTTAGATTCTATGTAAACATCTCTATGATTACAATATACTTTTTTTTATGTCCAGATAGGATTTTGAAGCTGGGGTCTCCCTAGAAGGATATTTTCTAAGATAGAGAGGTATGGTTTGCCTACATCCCACCTTACTCGGACCCTACTAATAGCTTTGATATTTGTGAGATTTTACTGGGTATGATTGTTGTAGTTGTTGTATGTACGTAGCGAACCTAGTAGGTCCCGATAGGAGTCGCCCGCACCTCATGAAAATTTTTTATTAGTATATATACCTTCTAATCCCGAACGAATGCCAACAATTTTGACACCGGCCCCTAGAAAAATTAATTGAAGAATTTTATTTCTTTTACAAATATGAACTTATTATAAACTAATTAACACATGCTTAAAAAATCTTATAAACCCAATAATATTTGTTGGTTATTTGCTATATTGTTGGTTGAATATTTTGTTAATGTTAGTTTGATTATTTAATATTTTAGCCTACTTTAGAATATTTTGATGATGTTAGTTTGAAATTTGTTGATTAATTACTTGAATGGGGTTTGAATTTACAAATTTTTATAATGTTACCCCATCAGACCCGAGCTAGACCGAAAAAAATTTAATAATTAGCGATAGACAATCGACTTTAAAAATTTCAGTCCCTATGAAAAAAAAATTATTGGGTCCGCCACTATATAATCAAGCTAGAACCCAAAAATACAAGTTCATATAAAGAACAAGATCAATAATGTTATGATTATTTATTAGTGTTTCTGTAATTATAATCGAGCCAAGCCAAGCCGAACTCAAAAGTAGCAATTATGTAACTAGATCTTAGTCAAGTCAAGCTTGACTGCATTGTGTTGCCTCGACCCGCCTCAATTCCTAGAGTACATTCACTCAGGGTAGGCCGAGTCGGACCTCCGGTCAGGGCCTATTTTTTATGGGGCCTAAAATTTTATATATATGTTATATATATATATATATATATATATATATATATATATGTGTGTGTGTGTGTGTGTGTGGGGGGGGGATCAAATAAAAAGTAGTTTTTCGCTAAAAAATCTAAGAAATGACAAAAATCTTAAGAAATGATATCAAACGAACTCCGACTGAGCTAATTTCAGCGGCGTTGGAACCGTCTCGTCGAACCCACCATCTTAGCTTTTAGGGTTTAGCTTTTAAGGTTTAGATTTTACGTTTGAATTTTAGGGTTTTAGCCTTGTGGTTTAACCATAGGGTTTAGCTTTTAGGGTTTAGGTTTTTTTTGAGGTGGGGGTGGGAGATTTATGTTTTGGTGGGTGGGTGGGGGTGGGTTTAGGTTTTTTGGGGGGTGGGGAGGGGGGTTTAGGTTTTTGGGGGGTGGGGGGTTTAGGCTTTTCGGGGTGGGATATGAGGGGGGTTTAGGTTTTTGGGGGTGCGGGTGGAGGGGGGTTTAGGTTTTTGGGTCCGGGTTAGGGTTCGAGGAGACGGTTCCAACGCCGCTGGAATGAGCTCAATCGGAGTTCGTTTGACCCACTTATTAGGATTTCTTAGCGAAAAATCACTTTTTAGTGGAACTGTCTCCTATATATGTGTGTGTTTTTTTATAAAATTTTATATACCGGTTTCATATATTAGGACCTTTTTATAAAAACCTAAAAACATATTGGGCCATTTTTATAATGGTTGGGCCCTCTATAATCTTTATAATGGTTGGGCTCTGTTTAATCTTTATAATGTGATGGTTAGGCCCTAATCCGTTTAATCTTTATAATGTAAATATGTAATGGTGGATTGGTTGGGCCATAATCCAGTAATCCATTTAATCTTTATAATGTAAATATGTAATGGTTGGGCCCTAATCTTTATAAAGAAAGTAGAAACCATCGGTTGTTTAAAAAAAGGGCGAATTGAATAACAGAAGAAGTAGGAAACGAAGAGTCGAAGAGGTGATCAAAGAGTTTGCTGGCAATAATGCTAGGAGAGCTTCGCGAATCATCGGTTAGCTATTACGGTATGTCATGTAACGTACTATATTTTTTCTATGTTTATTGCTATAACGTTAATCGTCGTTTAAAATAAATTTAGTTTATATATTTTGTTCGTAGAGGCCTTTTTTCCGGCTCGGTCGGGGCACTTAAATCCTCAGGACCGGCTCTGCATTCACTTGTATAATTAGTTGTAACAAAATGATTAAAATCAGAAATCGAGTGATATTATGTTTGGACGATCCAAATTGCATCATCCCTAACGAAATCGGACCACTCAAATTGCACGTTTTAAAACAGAAAAAGAAAAAGGACATAAAATGTGCACACGAGAATGACTGAAGCATTGACTCTCTTTTACATGCTTTAAAATCATGAAGGCCAACACTTTTAATCAAGAGCCATAATGGGAATCATGCTTATAGTGACTTGTACGTCATGCAATGAATGTAGTACTTTGCTAAGATTTGACCATCCTTTGACTGGAAAAGAAGACATGCCCGAAGAAAAACAGGGTCTTATAACTCCCATGCTAAAAGGGCACAACCACGCCCAGAGTTTTTGGTTCTTTAACCACTCATTATCAGGGGTGAGCTCATAGGACCCAAGTTCTACAGGGGCCTAAATTTTTTTTTCTCTTTTAGGAGGTCAATTAACATATATAAAAAAATATAAATTTATTAGTACTTATATATGTTCTAGAGTGGATCTAATAAGTCTAGTTTATAAGTCAAGTTGTTTATGTACAAGTTATTTATTTTGCAGCAAAAATATGAAACTATGTTTCTTGGTGTATCATTGTGTGTATTTGTGTGCGACATAGATGAATGTTTTTTTATTACATTAAGACGAGTAATCCGTATCCTTAAAGTAATTTCATCTCGTGTTGCTCACGTACAAGTTACTGGCGAATTGTCTCATAAGATACCATGACGTAACAAATCTATAATGTTAATCAACTTTTGCACCTAGACAGGGGCGGATCTACTAAGGAGGCAGGGGTAGCACCCGCTACCCCTCAACTTCTCCGGCAAAGTGGATTTTTTTATTTTATTTTTTATATTTTATGTATTACGTTACCCCTGAAAATATATTTGGTTACCCCTCAATATTTGTTTTAAAAGGCCAAAACTAATTATTGATTAAAACTCTAAAGTCCAAGTTTATAAAACTAAAAAGCCCAAGTTAAGCCCAAATTAATTTAAACATAAAGCCCAACCCCAAAATAAGTCGGAGTCGCTGGCCGCCGCCGCTCCCGTGCTCCAATCGGTCTCTAGATCTGTGCTCCAAGCGCTCCCGCCGATTTTTTAATGTATGGTAAAAAAAGTTTGTGCTACCCCTGAAATTATGTTCTAGATCCGCCACTGCACATAGAAGTAATAACCTAGTTGAATTAGCGAGTGTTGCAGAGATTTATGGGTATAAATGTTGTTTCAATAGCAACAAAGTGATTGCACTAATCTTATATAAAGGAGAATTGGAAAGTCATATTTGGAAAGCTTGTGTGTGCCTAAGTCAAATGTGTCGGTCATTTTATACATTGTTATATGAGCTTGATAGTGTTGTTAGGTTATGACAATGTATGGAGATAGGAGACAAAGGTTTTGGCCACAATGGTATATTGATTAAAAAAATCCCTTATGCTTCCTTACAAAAAGAAGACAAGGCCACGAATTTGGCCGCCATAATAAAGTTTGATATACATCTTTGATTAAAAAAATCCCTTATGCACCTCCATCAAGTTTGAAAAGCCATCCACTTGTGAATGCTAAGTCTTCTTGATCAATTATGCAACTTGCATTAGTGTATCCTTCTAATATCAAAATGTATCCGTTGTTTTCTATACCATAGTCCATCGTAGGGGTGTAAACGAGTCAAGCAGGCTCGAGAGCTACTTGAGATAGGATGGGTAAAAAGCTCGAACGAGCCGAGCCTTAACGAGCCCGAACCCGATCTCGAGCCTAAAATATGGCTCGTTTAGTTATCGAGCCCGAGCTCGAGCTTTGCCTACTAAGATCGTTTAGGCTCGCGAGTCTTAACGAGCCTAGTAAGATTTTATTTATATATTTAATATATTATTCAATTTAACTCCCTAAATCGAGCTCAAGCCGAGCTTTGGCTCGTTTAAGGTTTCCTATAAGCGAGCTTGAATGCTCGTTTAATCGTCCTGAATGAAATCAAGCCGATCTCGAGCTTTATTTTCACTTCACGAGCCGAGCTCGATCCAAAAATTATAGGCTCGAACCGAGTCGAGCTCGAGCTCGAGCTTCAGGATAATCCAACGTGCCGAGCTCGAGTAGGGTCAGGCTCGGGCTCGGCTCGGCTCATTTACACCCCTAAGTCCATGATTTTCTTCAACATATGTGACTACTAGCTTTACAACTCTCCAATTTTGTATTCCGGAATTACTAGTATGCCTATTTAATATTACTACGACATATGTAATGCCGGGCCTAGTAAATATCATGGCATACATTAAACTACCAATCACCTTAAGTTTATTAAAACGCCTTTAAAACCTTTTCTATGTGATGAGACTAGGATAACATAAGTTTATTTTCACTTCTAAATTTTTTATGCCAAGTATGGCATTTGCTTCTCTCAAGTTTTTCATATTAAAACTTTATGATAAAAGATTATTTTCCACTTGTTTGAAATCGGTTCCAAATTTAGCGTATCATCAGAGGAAGTCAACTTCAGTGAGTCTTCATCAGTTGATCTTCAATATTTTGTAAGCTCGATGGATCTTTAATCAGAGGATTCCATTAGTGTTCCTCATCACGGAACCTAAGCAGGGGATGTTGAATTTGCTTTTAGATAACCAGAGGTTATTACCTTCTATTGGTCAGAGGGTCTGATTGGTGGATAGTCTTCAGGGGATTCCAAAACTTGATTAGTTGATGTGAAGCCTATGCATCAGTAGTTCTTAGAATTCAACGGTGAAAATAATGAAGTCCGTTTTTTTTTTAACCTTTGGTTGTTACTCTACTAGTCGAGCCTTGAAATTTTCAACCATGCCATTTAACCTCATTTTCCTTTTGAAACTTCATTTACTTTCGATGGCTCTCGTACCAAGTGGTAAATCCACAAGGATCCAAGTATTACTTCCTAAGATAGTCCATCTCATCATTTACTACTTCACTCCAAAAGGAGGCATCATGAAAATGTTGGGAATTCTCGTACCAGTTTTAACTTTTAAAACAAAAATATATTTAAACCTTATAAATAAATAAATCAAGTTTATACAGCGGAAGCATTTAGTACGATTAACGGTTCTAAACCGGGATCCTGCCAGTGATCCGATTACACACGTATAAACAATAAATTAAATCCAACCATAGGGTGTTTCAGGTTATACCTTCGGCGATTAACCAAACGAAAGACACCATGGTTCAACGAGGGTCTCGCTAGTGACTATTCACGAAAAACCCGCAGCAAAAACGTCTCACGGATTGCACAAGGGGGTTCCTGCGGCGGCACAGGGCAGCGACGACGACGGAAGGGCCGGCGGCTAGCGGCGGTAGGTGGTGGTTCTCGGCCGGCGATGGCAGCTCAAGGGGAGGGGGGTGGCGGCCGCTAGATTATGATATGTGTGAACTTTGTTTAACACGATGTCTCCCCGTTCCAATATATCCCTGATATAATGAAATCTCCTGAGTATGCGCTTCTTCCTGTGGTGTGACCTTGTTCCTTGGCTTGAGTAATGGCACCAGTGTTGTCACACAGTATCTAGATTGGTTTTTGAATGCTAGGCATTACCCCGAGATCAACAATGAACTTCTTCATCCAAGTAGTCTCCTTTGCAGCTTCTAAAGCGGCAATGTATTCTGATTTGGTGGTGGATTGAGCAACAACACTTTGCTTAATACTTTTCCAAGTGATAGAACCACCGTTCAGAACAAACACAAATTTCGTTTGTGATCTAGAATCATCTCGATCAGTCTGGAAGCTAGCATCAGTGTAACATTTTACAGCTAGTTCTTCTTCCAGTCCTTCATATATCAAGATCATATCCTTAGTCCTTCTCAAGTACTTAAGGTGTTCTTCACAACTGTCCAGTGACTCTCACCAGGATTCTATTGATATCTACTAGTCATGCTTAACGCGTACGTACGTCTGGTCTAGTACATAGCATGGCATACATGATGGAACTCTTTCCATTTCTTCTTTTCCTCGTCAGACTGAGGGCACTGTTTATTGTTCAGTATGGTTCCATGTGCCATAGTCAAAGATCTTCTCTTAGAGTCTTGCATTGAAAATCGTCGAATGACCTTATCAACATATGTACTTTAGCTTAAACCTATAAGCCGTTTTGATCTATCTCTATAGATCTTTATTCCCGAAATATATGGGGATACTGTAACATTTCTGATTTTCATGTCGTCATTTTAGTACAATAAAATCATGTTTGAATTCCAATCTTAACAAAGGACTATATTAAACCCTAATTATCAATACAAGTTCACAAATTCCACCCCACATTTATTCTTGAATCCCTACATACATATAAATATTTGAACACATATGTATATATATATATACATTTATACATCATACAAGTACATATACATATATATACATATATATATATATATATACTCAAGCATTATACAAGTACATACACATATATATGCACACTAGTTTGAACCCAAACCATTTGAACCCTAACACTCAATTTTGACTTCTAAAAACATAAGTTTTGACTTTCCTTAATCTGTTTGACTTTCAAAAGTCAAAGGGGCCAAAACTGTGACAATTCAAGGCGGCCATCGACGGATTTCTGTTGAATTGGATTCCACATGGTTGCCCAAACAAGAACCGACCGAGTCCCAGCCCAAATATCAATCCAATTCAACCGATTAAGCGGGCATAATTCAAATTCAAACGAATTTGACTTCTGAAAGTCAAACCGTATCAATTTACGTTTAATTCATGTAAATGACGCGTAATCAATCCCACAAATCATGCACCGGTCAATCTCGAGTGTACCTGGACTATTATCAGACCTAATTCATTCCCGATTCGATAAAATAACGCATAATCAGTCACCGTAACCATTTCGGACAAAATTGAAATCGAATTGGCCATTACACACAAAATTAAACAAATTAAATCTCTCTCTCTCTCTCGCGTATACCCCCACACGAACTCTCCCAGCCTCTGGTTAATCCACATTTCATCTCTAGACGCCTGCCGATCATCAAGAACAGCCGTATCAAACTCGTAGCCGTCTGCATTCGTGCCCTAATCATTTCATGTAAGAATAGTATCATTCAATTCGTAATCACATGGTTATCGATAACCCTCTGCCAATTCGTGATGACAGAGGGTATCGCTACCGATTTGAAACTAGGGTTCATAGCGGGTTATTTTCGTATTTGAATTCTGGATTGTTTTAATTCTATGTTTTAATCAATTAGATTCCGTAATTATTCAGCGAAACCACTTGGTCCAGCCGGTAAGTCACTGCGCCGCCGAACCAGGTGGCGTGGGTTCGAAACCTACAGCCCTGCCCTTTTTCACGTGGAACCTGTCTTGAACCCGGTCCCCTCTCAATCACATGTTAAAACAAATTCGAATCCGTCTGTAGCAAGGACGCGTAACTGGTCCAGCGGTTGGTACTTGTTTCCCTTGACCAGGCAGACCCGGGTTCGATCCGGGCGAGCCTGTTTATTTTTAAAACCCGTTTTTAAAGCTTCAAAAATTTTATAAAAATTATTTTATAAAACCTCACAATATTGTTAACAAAACAAAAATAGATCAACAGATTTCTAACTTAAATACATTTTATTATGAATTTATGACTACAAAATAGTATATTAAACTTTTAAAATAAAAACTTTAAATATTTAAAATTAATTTCTAAATAAAAGCAATAAATTTTATAAAAGTTTATAAGATATTAACTCATCTAAATATAAATATATATTTACATTTTATAAATTCTAACATATTTTTCACAAATAAATAAATAAAATAATTGTTTATTTTATTTATTTAAATCAACCCTATCCACATAAATAGAATTTCTTTTTTCTAAACATAAATATATAATTACGTTCTATATATTTTAACATATTTTTCACAAATAAATAAATAAAGTTATTTATTTATTTTATTTATTTAAATTAAACACTATCTACATAAATCAAAGTTCTTTTTCTAAACATAAATATATATTTACGTTCAAAATATTTTAACATATTTTTCACAAATAAATAAATAAAATTATTTATTTATTTTATTCATTTAAATCCAACCCTACGTCAATGACTATTAAATTCATACATATATACCTTGGACTCATATTATACATTAACATCTTATACAAGCATAGCATGCCCTTACATGGAATAACACAAACCTTTTTACAAATCCACAAACATCAAAACTCGTTGAACCCTAGACTTAGACATAGACTTTTGTACCCGCTATTAAATCAATATACATTACACACTAGGTTAACGTGGTGAGTCACAAGGACCGTTTTGCTACCTAGTCTTGCGTACTAGCAACACTCTTGAATCAAGTGAGTATTACATAGCCCCCTTTTCTCTTTTACACTTTTTGGGGTGATTCATGAATTTTATACAGACAATAGCTTACATTTACACAAACTACACAAACACAAATCCTATTTACATTCATGTGTGCAAATTTGAGCTTTATGTTTGAGTGGTAGGTGTGTTAACTTTTGTGTGCGAATTATGTGCAATCATTAACTATTTAAGCCGACGGTTAACAATGATAGATCTATTGAGTCTGACAAACCCACCCAGATTGGGGTGATTGTTACCGACAACACAATTTGTATACTAGTTACAAAGGTTTGATTGTACTTTAGTTACACAATAGCTGCTCCCCATAAATGCCTTATTTATCATGACATGTAAGAATTTTCTTATTCATATTTATACACTATCTATGTACAAACCTATGTATGCTCACCAACTTTTAGTTGACCCTATTTTATTCATGTTTCAGGTGCTAACGTGTGAATTTGAGCAAGACCTGCTACACTTAAGTTTGGACTTAGTTAATTTAAATTCAAAGAACAATTTGTATTTTTATTTATGTACTTGTTGAATTTTGCTATTTGTGTTTGAATGGTTTGAAATGAAATTGATGATTAAATATTGAAATCTAGTGAACATTGTGCTCATGAACAGTCTACATGTCCCGCCCCAACGTTTTCGCCGTCAGTTGAGGTGTGACAGCGGAGAATCCCTTAGGGATTATGTCAGCAAGTTCGGCAGGGAATCCCTGGATATCCCGAACCTTGACATTGCCACTGCAGTCCAGGCCTTCAAGATGGGACTACACAAGGATTCTCAATTTTACGAAGACCTTGTTATGAATCCTTGCAGGAACCTTGATGAAGTCAGGAACCGGGTGTTGAGGTTTATTAGGCTGGAAGATGATAAAAAGATCTAGCAGAGAGTGAATGCTCCGACAAGCTACACTCAACCTAACTGGAAAGCTAAACCTGCACCTTACAGGTCATACAGAGCCAAGCCGCATTCTAAGCCGGATAATCACAGGGTCAACGCCGTAGAATACGACGAGGACGAGGAAGAATATCCTAAGTTGTCTGAATACTGTATTTTCTCTTGATACAACTGGTTTGTTATTTGCTATGCATGATCTTGGAGAAAAAGCCAAGTGGCCTCGCAAGTTTGAGAGGAACTCAGGGGGAAAGGACAAGTCCAAGTGGTGTGCATTCCACGAAGACTTTGGCCATATAACTGAGGATTGTATTGCTTTGCGGAAGGAGATAAGCTATCTCCTGAGCAAGGGATATCTCAAAGAATTTCTAGACAAAGGAAAGAACAAGACCAAGAATCAAGACAGGATCCCATAAAGAGCAAAATCCCCACCGCCAGATGCCAAGGTAATAGGTTTATATCTGGTGGATCTGATATTTTTGGTACTTCTTACTCTACAGCAAAAAGCAATGACAAAGAAGTGAAAACAGATAATGGGGACAGACCTATCAGGACCTCCAGCTTAACTGAAGAAAAGGTGATCTGTTTCGACGAAGATGAAAGAGATGACGTACAGGATCCTCATCACGATGGCCTGGTGATTACACTATACATTGCAAACCACTTCATTCGCAGGATACTGATTGACAGAGGAAGCTCTGTAAATATTATCCAGCACGAAGTCCTGAAAAGAATGGGGATCCCGGATTCTGAGATCATCTCGAAATCCTCAGTATTAGTAGGATTCAGTGGAGAGGTTAAGAACACTATTGGAGAAATAAAGCTACCAATTTACATCGAGGGGGTAAATTCTATACAAAAGTTTTGTGTTATCGATTCTTTATCTTGCTATAACATTATTCTAGGAAGAGCCTGCATACACGACATGAAAGCAGTACCCTCAACATATCACCAATGTGTCAAGATGCCAACCCCCTAGGAGTGGTGAAGATCAACATCAATCAACAAGAGGACAAAAACTATTACACTTCTTTAATGAAAGCCTCTGTCAAAACTAGGCAAGCATAGCAATTAACGAAGCAGGCCAGGGATGTTCTGGAAACTAAACAGCAGGAAGTTAAAGATGTATCCCTGGATGTCGAGAATTCAGATGTAAAGATCCTGGTAGGGAGCAATATCCCCAGGGATATTGAAAAAGATATCCTGAATTTCCTAAGGGCCAGAAAAGCAACATTCGCTTGGAAGCACGAAGATATGACAGGTATATCCAAAGATATCATAACACATAAACTTGGAATTGATAAAAGTTTCAGGCCAATACATCAAAAGCGAAGGAAATTTGCTCCTGAGATAAACGTAATCATCCAAGAAGAGGTGGAAAGGCTTCTCAAGTCTGGAATGATAAGAGAAGTGAAATTACCAAGATGGCTAGCCAACGTGGTGGTAGTCAAGAAGAAGAACGGAAATTGGAGAGTTTGTGCAGACTACACGGACCTCAACAAGGCGTGTACTAAAGACCCCTTCCCATTACCGCACATAAACTCAATGATGGACGCTACAGCAGGCCACGAGATCCTGACATTTATGGATGCCTCTTCAGGATTTTAACAGATCCAAATGGAACTATCGGATCAGTAAGACATGGCGTTCATGACCCCAACAGGTATTTATTGTTACACAGCTATTCCATTTGGTCTTAAATATGCAGGTGCCACATATCAAAGACTGGTAAATACGATGTTCAAAGGCAAGATTGGGGACACTATGGAAGTCTACATAGATGATATGGTGGTAAAATCAAAAAAAGCTGAGGATCATCTCAGGGATCTCATAGACGCATTTGATATCCTGGACCAATACAATAGGAAGTTGAACCCTTCAAAATGTCACTTCGGAGTGGGGGCAGGAAAGTTCTTGGGCTACATGGTGACCAAGAGAATAATAGAAGCCATCCCAGAACAAATCAAAGCTATCATCAATCTGAAATCCCCAGCAAATACTAAGGATGTCCAGAGACTGACCGGCAGAGTAGCAGCACTCAACAGATTTATATCAAGATCCTAAGAAAAATACAAGGAATTCTACGACATCCTAAAGAAGAACAAGAAATTCGAATGGGAAGAGAAGCATGAACAAGCACTCCAATCGTTGAAGGAATACTTGTCATCAGCTCCTCTACTGATGAAACCAGAAGACGGTGAACCATTATCCCTATACTTGGTAGTATCCTGAAGCACCGTAAGTGCTATATTAGTCAAGGATCATGAGGGACAACAACATCCGGTATATTATGTAAGTAAGAGTTTGCTACCAGCGAAAACCAGGTACTCTCATTTAGAAAAATTAATTTTAGCTTTAATAATGGCATAAACTAAACTAAGACATTATTTTGAAACTCATGTTATTAATGTTTAGACTAACTACCATATTAAGTGTGTCTTAAGAAAGCCAGAGATGTCAGGAATGATGGCTAAATGGTCAGTCAAGCTTAGTGCCTATGACCTCATATATGAACCTAGAACATCAATAAAGTCTCAGGCACTGGCGGACTTTGTGGCTGATTTCAACAGTGATATCCAACACGAAGCAGATCTTGAAGTCCAACAACTAGAAGAGTCGAAGGACGAATGGACCTTATTCAATGATGGTGCATCAAATGTAAGATGAACATGTCTGGGAATCATACTAAAATCGCCACAAGGAGACATATTACCCCAATCCATAAGTTGTGAGTTCCAGGCTACGAATAATAAAGCAGAGTATGAGGCGCTGATAGCAGGATTACAATTAGCTAAGGATATCAAGATCAGGTATCTTCAGGTATATGTAGACTCATTGTTAATTGCTAATCATTTCAATGGTTCATATGCAGTAAAAGGTGAGAAGCTAGACAAATATCTCACAATAGTTAAGCAATTATCAATGGAATTCCAAACTTTTAACATTACACACGTGCCTAGAGAAGATAACACTGAGGCTGATGCCTTAGCAAACCTTGCTTCAGCTCTTAGAATACCAGAAGGTACCAAAATACCTATCATACACATTCTGAGCCCAGCAATCGAGAAGGTGAATGAAGTATCCAACACTGAAGAAGAAGCAGACATTCGGGATCTTGAACCTATTCCAGGATCATGGATTTCACCTATTAATAAATACTTGCAGGATGGTTAAATCCCAAGTGATGAAAAGAACCACAAGGATTTTCGCATGAGGATGTCTCGTTTTATAATGTTTGAAAATATTTTGTATAGAAAATCAATTGCAGGTCCATACTTAAGATGCTTGGAAGATACTGAAGCACGTGAAGTCCTGAAAGATCTACATGAAGGAGATTGTGGTAATCACAGCGGGGGCAGAACGCTATTTTCAAGGATCCTGAGGACAGGATATTACTAGCCTACCATGAGAAAAGATGCTATGACTTACTCTCAAAAATGTGACGCTTGCAAGAGACACAGCAACATACTCCATCAACTGGTCGAACCTTTATACCCAATCACCTCTCTGAGGCCATTTATGAAGTGGGGAATGGATATCGTTGGCAAACTTCCCAAAGCACCAGGAGGAAAGATCTTTATGCTAGCAATGACGGATTACTTCTCTAAATGGATCGAAGCTGAGGCATTTGTCCAAGTCAGAGAGAAAGAAGTCATATTCTTCATCAAGCGCAATATCCTTACGAGATTTGGGATCCCGACGGAGATAGTATGTGATAATGGATCTCAGTTCATTGGCAAGAGAACAACTGACCCGGTTGGGGAATCAAAATGATAACTTCTACCCCAGTACATCCTCAAGCCAATGGACAAGCATAATCAAGCAACAAGATCATCGTTAACAATCTCAAGAAAAGATTAGGAGCAAAGAAAGGAAGATGGGTTAAAGAGCTACCGTTTGTACTTTAGGCATATAGGACAACCACGAAGAATGCGACGGGACAAACTCCATTTTCCTTAGTATTTGGAACAGAATCCATGATCCCGACAGAAATGGTTAACCCTACTTCCAGAACCAACTTTCAATCTTCAGAGACCAACAACGAAGCTCTCGCTCAGGATCTCGATACTGTGGATGAGCTCAGGGATCTTGCCAAAATTCGCATTGCAGCTTATCAGCAAAGAATAGCAAAGTCATACAACAAAAACATAAGGGTTAGAAGATTCCAAGCAGGTGATCTCGTATTAAGAAAGGCACTTCAAAATACTACCAATCCCAATGATGGAAAGCTTGCATCAAAGTGGGAAGGCCCATACTTGATTGACTCAGAAGCAGGCAAGGGTGCTTATTGGTTGGCTACTATGGAAGGAGATATCCTGCCAAGATCCTGGAACGCTATCCATCTCAAAACATACTTTATGTAAGTTAGAACTTAAATTCTAACTAAAACGGGTATGTCCTCTACCCCTGACTATTTTTATACTTATTACCCTTGATCAAATTACTGACTTGAGCGTCGGAGGGGTGTTAGCCAGGCTAACATCCACCTTCACCAAGATTTCCTGTTTTGCAGGAAATATCTCCCGGGATCCCGACAGAAGAAAGAGATTGGCCATCTCTCCTAAGTTTGGGTATCCTGAATACCTCAAAGGTTTAAACGGCTTTCGCCTTTCTAAGTAGATTGGGTTTCTACACCCCGTCAGGAGCGCACGATATCCAATTATAGTTCAAGGTGGTGCGACCAGTCCATGTAACAATGGCTGATAATTTCATCACTGTTGGCTATATATTGGGTGCTACGAATTTAACAAACGTGTTATTTCCCAAGTTTCTCCAGGACATTTAAAGCTAAGGTTTTTAGCATTTTCATGCTAACTCAGAATTGGCTTAGCCCACATTATTGGCTTAGCCCACGTTATTGGCTTAGCCCACGTTTCTGGCTTGGCCCACGATTTCAAATATATAACACTTGTGTGTTAATTCAAAGACTTAGTATCAATATCCTGACTAAGGATCCTTGAACAAGTTAAAAACTAACGAGGATCCTGAAGTGTACTTACTAAGCCTACGATGTATTCAACGACTGAACACTGGGGACAACTAATAGTTGTTATGCTATGAATTTCATGCTGATTCGGTATGTATATATATCCGACTTCGTACTCCACAAAGGTATGTGTTACTAATTTTTCAATTACAAGAAGATTTGAAAGCAGGATAGCTAAGTCATGATACATTTGGTACTCTTATTTATTAAAACCAAATTGTGTTTTCCTAAGTCTAAATTTGATAAAAACATGAGAGGTTATTTATGAATAATTATTAATGATCTGATATCTTGAAAATATATCTAAACCTATTTTTCTAAGTATTTCAAGGTTTTGCCACATAGAGATCCTAATTTTCTAAAATATGTCTAAGCAAGCCAAACACATAACTATCATGGCAAATAGTCGCAAACCATCTATTAATATTTAAAGTGCAGGAAAAGAAAGTGATCCGGGCTTCATCCAAAACCTAGACCCATCCACCCGGTTCACAAGTTAGCAAATTGTCTATCCCATGAAGGGATCCCCAAACACAAAAGAAAAATTGTTTTTAACAGGTACCATCAAGTTAAATCAAGTAGAAAAACCACGGATACCAGGGCTCAGGCCTAGGCATCATTACCCTCATTGCCCTGGTTAGCTTGCTTTTCACCATCACCAGCTCCAGCATCCTCAACAACCTTGCTAGTCTCCACTGCTTCACCGCCAAGCTTAGACAAAGAAGAATGCCATCCCTGAAGATCGCAGGCTGCAGGATCAAAAACTTCATCCTGGATTGAAAAATAGCCATGGCCGCAGACCTCTTGGCATTATCCACAGTCTCCTGCAACTTCTGCTCGGACTGAGCTAGATCCTCCTGCAGTTTTTCCTTCAAAGTTTGGATCTCTTTCTCCAAGTACTTGGACTTGTTGGCAGCAATTTTATTCAGATCCTCAACCTTCACTAAAGCTTCTTCAGCGTTCTTCTCTGCCGTAGCCAAGTTGGCGTTCAGCTTCTCAAGACCCTGCAAGATTCGAATACATGAGTTATTTAGGATTCTTGACATTAACTTAGGGATACCAAAAATTTACTTACCAGGTTCATCAAGCCTTGCAGCTTCTTGGTAGTTTCAGCAAAATCCATACCCTCAAAGAATTCCAGATCCATCACATCTGTTGTCTTCCTCTTTTTGCTTCCAGAAGCCTTAGACCGTAGGGCCGGGATACGAGACTTGATGGTGGCAGGTGTGGAACCTTCCTTCTTGACAACAACAGCCCCGGACAAAAGGCTATCAAGATCAGACAAAGCAAACTGGGAACTCGACTTGGGGATTCCTACACAAAGATAAAGCTATTCAGAATCATAACATTTTGGTAACACAAATACTAATTGTTCTATACCTGAAGACATCTCAGATTCGGAATGCTGGGTCTCAAAGGTTGCTTCACTGACAGTGGACTCAGAACGGAAGGATCTCTCCCTCACAGGTATTTCTAACAAGGCTTCGATTCTCTTTTCTGTGTCACTTCTTGCAGGAACTAGTTCAGCAAAATTTGGAGGTACATAAGGATAAAACAAAGATCATTAGCAGCAGGTGAAATGTAATATAAATTGCAGGGATCCAAGCTATTTCCTACCCTTTTTAACCCATTCAAGCGGAAAATGTTTCCCACCGGGGATTGAATCTCTCCTTACAAAGAAGAACTTTCCCTTCCAGTCAGTATCATTTTGGGTGGCTTTCGGAATCAAATGAGTTTGTCCTGACTTAAGCTGAAGAACGAATCGAGAAGAACCATGGGTTCTCAAATTATAGACAGAGGCTAGCTAAGGGACACCAATGGTCAAAGAATGAGAATGATTCAACTTTTCCAAAGTTGCTAAAATCCTCCAAACCATCGGCATGATTTAGGAATAGCAAAGACCAATAAGTTTGAAAAACTCGGTGATGAGTGGAGGAAAAGGAGATGACAGACCTAGAGTAAAAGGATAGCTATGGAAGCAAACCCATGTTTTAGAAATCAAATCCGTTTTTGTTCTAGAATCGAAAGGCCTAAAAACGGTTTTTTGAGGAAAAATATTCTTTGATTTCAAAAGTTTGATCTCCGAATCAGTGAAAGAACAGAGTTCAAGATCAGAGTGATCAAGGATTCCCTGATCAATGAAGTCCTCTATTGTTTCGACGATGATGGAGGAATCCGACCTGGTCATTTTCTTACCCATGACTGTGAAAGATTAGAAAGAAAGAAGAAATCAGAAATCAATGAAGATTTTTACCTGCTTAAGTCTTGAGAAGGTTGGAATGAAGAAGAAGGGGGTAATAATGAATTTATCATGTAGGAAGGCAACGGTTAAATCTCCTTGGAAATCGGGAACGGTCATATCGGAACCCTATCATCATTTACTATTTGAATTTTAAAATCTCACAGCTGTAACTTCCTTGGATAGCTGTCAAATTTTGGGTACAATTGTTAGGGGTTATTTTACATCTAAGGATCTTAGATCTTCAATATACTTCGGTATACTGACAGGTTTCGGTATCCTCAATTTATATATTACCTAACCGTTATATCTTCCTTCTATCTTGACTTATCGCAGGTAAAACGTGCGTGGTCAAATTCATCCCTGAAGAATCGCTCTTAAATTCAAAGAGAACGTGTAGAAGACGCGTGGATTGACCTCCAACGGTCATATTTGAAGACTAAGTCGATTCCGGGATTCTCGGATAGTTAGTTAGCATAATATCTGTGTATAATCACTAGCTTGGTCAATTAGAATACACACAACAACAAACTTAGCAATATAATACACTCGCAATCAGTCTTGTAATACTTAGATATCGATCATTTGCTGCTCAACACTTGTAATTCTTTATCATTTATTGAAGAAACGAGGCAGGTGTCGATTGTCACCTCCCGAGGTTTTATGCAAGAGATCATGAACGATCAAGGGCTTTTCTCGTAAACAACTGTGTCACTCTTTACGTTTTTACATTGTTTTACATTGATTTTACAAGCACACTACCTCACAAACTAAGTTTGGTCACAAAATTAGTCTTATTAATTTTTACCCAAAACAATAATCATATCTACTGAAGTCATCAGTAAATGTAACGAAGTATCTCTCTCCACTTCTAGACATTGTTCTGAATGGACCACATACATCAGTATGTACGAGTCCTAACAGATCCTTAGCCCTTTGACCGATACCGGTGAAAGGGGCTTAGGTTAATTTGCCACTTAAACAAGATACACGATCATCAAATAACTCTTGACCTGTGGAGTTCAAAATTCTGGCGGTTTGGAGTTTCTTCATGCGATTCTTGTTTATGTGTCCAATTCTACAATGCCATAGATATGTGTAATTGAAATCTAATTTCGCACGTTTAGAGGAGATGTTGAATAGAACGTTATTATCATGGACTTATATCTCATAGATTCCATTATGAGGCTTTGTAGAAAAATAAAATAACTCATTTAAATATGCAGAAATGTAATCACCATCAAAAGCATAATAAAATCCTTGTTCTCGAAAAGCGGAGACCGAAAAAATATTCCTTGTCAAACTAAGAATGAAATAAACATTGTTCAAAACAAGTTCAATACCAGAAGGAAGTAAAAGAACATATTCTCCTACAGCCTTCACCGCGATCTTTTACCCATTTCCCACATGGAGCTCCAAGTCGCCATTCTTCAGCTTCCTAACCTTCTTTAGTCCTTGCAAATCATTACAAATGTGAAAACCACATCCAGTGTCAAACACCCAAGATTTGCTAGACATAGAGAAGATCTCAATAATGAACATACCTGAAGAGCCTGCTTCTGAAGCTTTGGTCTTCTTAGCAAGGTATGATGGATAGGTACTCTTCCAATGCCTAATTTCTCCTCAATATTGACAAATGCCATCACTTCGGAAAACAACTCTCTTCTTACCAAGCTTTCTTGGTTTAGAGATCAAAGTGTTCATGTATCCCATAGTCATCTCAGCAAACATAAGCGACTCTCACAGTTTAGATAATTCCTCCTACTACATACTCCTTGTAGTGATTTACGAACTCTTCGTACTCAACCAAAAAAGACAACAAAATGAAGTATATTTCCATATCTTGGTTGATAGTCGAACCAAGATCTTTCAGGCTGTCAATGTCTCTCATCATTTTAGAAAAATGTGAGCTTATCCCTGCTCCCCTTTCCATGCAACTTGATAAGGACTTAAGCACTTTAAGATGCTCACTGCGATTTTGATGAAACTTTTTCTTTAATTCACAAGCCATATCATATGAAGGGTAATATTCTAGCTCACGACGAAGTTCGTCACACATTGTTGATAGCATCACAAATGAGAACTCATTCGAATCCTCAACGTGTCGTCTCCAAAGCACTTTGGAGCCGCTAGTGGGTAGAACTGAGGGAAATGGAATTTCCAGAACATATGATCTCTTTTCCTCTTTAAGAACACTTCTCAAGATACGGTACCACTCAGAGAAGTTTCCTCCTTCGAGCATGTTTCGATGAAGCATAGACTTTAGAGCGAAAGCGGAGACGGAATTGAATTCGTTAAAATCTACAAAACTCAAAAATAAAGTTTTTAGTATTTTCATGCATAGCGTCATAAATAAATTTATGACTCAATTGCAAAAATATATAATTATGAATGAGATCCCGGTTCACCATAACTCAGAGAATGGCTGAGCACTCTCCACTTGCACGACTAGATAGGTAGGTAATGATTACCAATTGTGTCAACTACACAACTCTCGGTTTGAGGGGTATGACGAGTATTGTCAAGCTTGGATACGTTTCCCTCAACTACGCCCACTTAAACGACTTAAGTGATATTTGTCCTTCAATCGTAATCGTAGACCCGGCCTTAGTAACTCAGGAATCGCGGTTCTACCTTCAACCAAAACCGTAGGGCCGGATGCAGGGTAATTCACTAACACTAGGGGTTCGGATAGATCAGTTGAAGTGTTACAATTTAGGGTGGCGCAGAAATATCGATTTTAATTTGTGATTTGCTTTAATGTTTTAAATTACCGATTAGGGTCAAAAATATTTTGAAAGACAAAAAGAATGATCCAAGTCGTGCAATTTTAGTAAACCGCTTTTACTATTTAGTTCGTGAAACGCCTTTCAACACTTGGCACGATCCAATTTTAAATAACTTATTTAGTCTAAATTGGTCGTTAATCGTGAACTATATTTTAAACTAATCAACTCTTTAATTAATTTAAAATTGTTTTAAATAAAACTATTACATGTTTTACTTTTAAATAAAAATATTTTTATTTAATAACATATCTGAGAAATCTTTTAAACAAATTAAATTTTCTCGTCGTTTTAAGATTGTGTCAAAAGTTTTATAAAATATATGCTATTTAATTATTATTCTAAATAATGTCACAACCACAAAAATAAATAAAACGTATAAACCGAGCAACTAGTAAATATTGTACGGTTTCGTTCGAGCCATCAAACAAAAATCGAACTGGTCTAAGGGATAACAAAAAATAAATAATCTTGTTCTACCACTTAGTCGAAGATCTCCATCTTTAATCCCATTTGCATCCGCCTTGGTCTTCAAATCTTCGTCTCATTAGGTTTACAATTTATTTACAAATACACTAAAAATAAATAAAATAAATAAACCTAACTATTACAACGGGTTCCAAATAACCTATAAAAATTACAAAGATAAACCAACCAAAACATACAAATACAACCACGCATCACTAGTGCTCGATTTATTAAACACAACCAAACCAAACAAAAAAGGCTCGCTACTTTTGTAAAACAAAAGTTTTAACAAATAAAACACAAGATCGAAAAATAAAAATATGTCTAAACGCGCGTAAACCTGGCTCTGATACCAGTGTTGGGAATCCTCGTACAAGTTTTAACTTTTAAAACAAAAATATATTTAAACCTTTTAAATAAATAAATCAGATTTATAAAGCAGGAGCATTTAGTACGATTAACGGTTCGAAACCGGGATCCCGCCAATGATCCGATTTCAAGCGTATAAACAATAAATTAAATCCAACCATAGGGTGTTTCAGGTTATACCTTCGACGATTAACCAAACGAAAGACACATTGGTTCAATGAGCTTCTCGCTAGTGACTATTCACAAAAAACCCGCAGCAAAAATGTCTCACGGATTGCGCAAGTGGGTTTCGACGGCGGCACAGGGCAGCGACGGCGAAGAAAGGACCGGCGGTTAGCAGCGACGGCACGGCAGCATGTGGTGGTTCTCGGCCGGCGATGGCAGCGCAAAGGGAAGGGGTGGCGGCCTCTCTTCTTGCGCAAATAGGGGTGTGGAGGCAATGATTAGGGATTAGGATTTAAGTTAAGTATTTATTTATAAACGCTATAATTACACATTGCACCCAGGGTATTAACTGTTAATTCCCTAGCAATTAACTCTTAATACTTTTAAACCCTCGAGTTTACTAATTATGTAACATCCCAGAAATACAGAAACTAACGATTCGAGTCGGTGGACGACCCGAATCCGTATTTAACATATTGATGGGTAGAGTTGGTCGAAGGGATACGTTTAACTACCGAAATAGACGCGATTAGCCGTTTAATAAATAGTACAAATCAAAAACGCGCAATCAAGGATAACACGAGGACTCGGATGCAACTATTAGTTGTATTTAAACCATTTTATGAGAAAACCCTAGGCCGAATGGCCTAGGTTGCGCGTGGATGGAGGGGGGCCGGAGATCGGTGGTTCCACGACGATTTCAGACGGAGGACTCCACGATTAGCCAAGGTAAAACTTCGTTTATGCTTTTTACATGTTTATTTGCATGTTAGGTTCGAAGAACCCGATTAGGGTTTGAGGTTTTAGTTTGCTCAGCCAAAGGTGACGACAAGGGGTGAAGGTGGCCGGTGTCGGAGTGTTAGTGGTGTGTGACGGTGGCCGTTAACGGTGGTGACTATGGTGTGGTCGGCTGCCGAGAGTGGAGAGAGAGAGAGGGAGAGTGTGGTGAGCTATGAAAGGGAGACGTGGGGACGATGGTGCTCGACGGTGAGGTGTTGGGCCGACGGAAGGGATGCCCGGGAAGGGCTGCTGTGGTGGTGCTTCACGGCGGCGGACGGCGGAGGTGTTGATTGGCGTTGTATCTGATTAGGATTAGGCACCACGACGAGATCAATGGTGGTGCGTGATGGCGTCACGCATGGGAAGTACACGGGGGAGGTTCACGGTGGTTAGCGACGAAAGGATGGACCATAACTACCCTCTCGATCATGAAATTTGAACATTTGATTTTTTAAGTTCTACAATATACTTGACTTGTTCTCAATCATATCAAGCACCGCTCCATACGCTACTTGTTCAAATCATTATAGTCATCATAATGAAAACTGATTTAACCAATAAGTGCATGCATGAAGACTGCTCCATAATATCCTATCCCAAAATGCATCAATAATATCAGTATACTATTTATAGTTGCACTCTTTCTTGCGAAACAATTCTTCAATGTCTTTCCTTGCCCTATACACACCTTCATACACGTAACCTACTGAAGGTTTTTCAATAGAGTCAGAAATACACAATAGGTAAAACCTTAAACTGGGACTCAATCACCTTCACAGTTATAAAACAAGTTTTCCAAAATATGTAATCTAAGATAATAAACCTCACATCTTTAGCTTTTGGCAATTTCACATCTTTGTTATTTTTATTTTTATCTGTAACATTCCTAGGTCACGTTATAAACCCGAATGACATTATGGTAGACCCTGCAAAGATCGTAACAGTGAAAGAATGGAACGTCCCGAAAACACCAGATTTGTTTAGTCTTCATGCATGCGCTTATTCGTTAAATCCAATATTTCAGTATGATGATGATAACGATTTGAACAAACGGTAGGCATTTGGAGGGGCAATTGATATGATTGAGAACAAGTTAAGTGTAGATTTTGTGAAGCTTACAAATCATATATTCAAATTTCATGATCGAGAGAGTAGTTTTGGTCGACCGCTTGTTTTTGCTTCGAGTACGATTGTACGAGTACGAGTACTCGTCCCAATAAGATCACTTTTAACTTTGATTAATGATTTTAATTTTAAAAGTGATATTATTATGCCAAACTTTTTTTAATAGATGAGTGGTGGAAATTGTTTGGTGGAGATATCCCAAAATTGCTATCGTTTGTGATAAGAATTTTAAAACAAACTACATCTTTTTTCTGATGTGAACGCAATTGGAGTGTTTTGAAAGAATCTACACAAGGAATCGATTGGGCGTAATGACCTAATATATGTTCATTACAACTTGCTTCTAAAAAAATATTATATAAATGGCATCTTTGTTATGTTTAGTTTTTTAATAATATTTATAAAAACATTAACATTTGAATGAATTAGGCTCAATGAGAATAAAAGGTCATATGATCCGAACGATTACCAAAGCATTGATAAAACTGAATTTTAGGTGGTTGATGAAGAGACGGAAGAACGTAATTATGATGAGTTAGAAAATATGCTAGATGAAGAGCAACAAAATAATCTCGAGCCGTCTACTTTGCAAACACAAGTATCAAGAAGTTAGTATTTTTTTAGATGTAACAATCAAGTGATGTATAATGAATGTTGAGTTAGTAATTTATTATGTTACGTTCTTTGTTAGTTTTTTTAAATTGTAGACAAAGAAATCCATGAAGAAGATGATGATTTGATTACACATGATGATGATAAATTGGACGTATTTACAAATGTTGGAACTTATGTTATGTTTGTTTATATTTAAGATTATTAATGTTTAAACTTGTTTGTCTTTGTTGAATGTTTAAATGGTTGTGTTTGAAGTTACATAAATATTTGGATTTTTTGGTTGTTTTTTCTATATATTTAATATATCTTATTTAAGCGTCGCGGGTCTGCAGGTTGCAATCTGGATCTCATGTAATTACCACGTGGATCTGAACCAGAAATAAAACCATTCGGATCCTGAAATGACCGGACTGACCAAAACTAAAGATTCCTGGATCCAGTGGCGGAGCTTGAAAATTTTCGCGGGGGGCGCAACTATAAAATTTTCGGTCAAATACATATAAATTAACACTACTGAGCGAAAAATTGGCCGAATACGTATATATTAACACTTCTGAGCGAAAAATCGGGGGCCTGGGGCCCCTCGGGCCCTTTATATCCTCCGCCCCTACCTGGATCATTACCCAAAGAAACCCTAGATCCCATGTTCGCCACACATTCGTAGAGAAATTATGATTACCACCGGATGACCACCACAGATTACCGTGTTGACCACAATAGCGACCACCAGTACGACCATTACATCCTCTCCGGCGACCGTAATTGATTTTGCTATTCGATTGGAATGAAACGATGATAGCAATGTGAGAGGCTTTATGGCAATTTGATAGGTAATCAACGGCTCCTTCGTTTGTTGTTATTCCTGATGTGTTGGCCGGAGCTTTAGAGCGAACCACCGCTGACGCGGTTAGAGGCGCCGGAAAACCGTTTATTTCAAAACCTAAATCAAATATGGATCATTGATATTTGTGTTTTCATCACCAACGTTGCCGGAGACGATCTTTTTCTCCGTCTACGGAGACAAGAACAACGACATTTGGTGGTGGCGGCGACGATCAGTCCTCTTCTTCACACATCGGAGATACTCATCTTCGATGCCTGTTGAATTTGGGTAAATCGATGTTAGTTTGGCAAGAATTTTATTATTTCGATATGAGTTCTGAATGATTGTTTGTTATTTGTGTTGCAGTGATTATGAGCAATTGGAGACCAAAGGGGGATAAATGTAATCAAGAATTAGCATGAACAAATTTTTTTTTAACTTAAAAAGCGTAGTTTACGCTTCCTCTCTGTCTTATCGTCCCAAAAGCCGCCTCTTTCAACGTTGCCTGCCGTTTTTAACGCCGAACACCGCCCTAGAATAAGGGCCAAAACACAATAACCGTTGGCGTTCCCTCAATTCCCGACTACGACAAGAAAACTTCAATGATGGCGATCTCTGTGCAGTCCGGTTATCTGCATCATCCGAGACATGACATTCCGCGGTATTGTTCCTTCCCTTGAACCCTAACATTATACAAACCACAATCTGGTAATCAAGTTAGGGTTTCAGTTTTTCTTGGTTTCAATTTGAATTTGAATTTTACTGGAATCATGATGTGAAATCAGGCACTAATTGAATAAATGTTGAATCATAGAATTGATTCTGTTCAATGAGTTAGCCTCTTTGTATTTTAGATGTTCATTTTGTTAATTCTTGGTGATGGTTGGTTGTTTCCTATAAAGTTTATTAATTTAAATTTCAACTTTAATCAACTTTTTCTTATGTGTTTTGTTCATAATTTTCATAAACGTTATCTTTTTATTATTTTTTTGAGTAAAGTGTTATTTTTGTCCCTGTGGTTACCATTTTAGTCACTTTCATCCAAAATCTTTTTTTTTTAGCTTTTTCGTCCCTGACTTTTTAAAATCTAGTCATTTTTCATCCTAACTGACTAACCCCGTCTATATTTTAACGTTAAATCAGGGGTCGGTTTGAAATTCATAAGTTAAAATCTAACCAAATTACCTCTTATTTAACCAAAATTGCCCTTGATTTAACGTTAAAATGTAGACGGAATTAGTCAGTTGGATGAAAATGGCTAAATTTTAAAAAGTTAAGGACGAAAAAGCTAAAAAAAAAAATTGGATGAAAGTGTCTAAAATGGTCAAACAACATGGACGAAAATGACGCTTTACTCTTATTTTTTTAATACGGTATATATTTGTTTAAATAATAATATTATAGTTATGATAGGTTTTACACGGTTTTATATTTTCGTATCAAAGTTTGCTTTCGTTTTTCTTAAATAATAATATTATAGTTATGACTGTTATGATAGGTTTTACACGGTTTTATTTTTTCAATGACGTGGCTTTTTTGTGATTTAAATATATACATTCGCGGCATGTTTTTTTATCTACGTTTCGATGTTCAAAACCGAGCCATCGGAACACGCACCACACCGTAACTCTTTGTTTTAAATTTTCTAAGCATTATGAGTTGTTTGTTTGCTATAGAGTTTGTTCCGGCCGTAACGCGTCAGGGCACAAATACTAGTTCAGTTCTTAATTCCGGTCCTACCGTGGATCGGTACTGGTTCATTCTTCTTGAACTACTTTTTATATAAAGACCTAATACAAATCTATACTATCTAATAAATAAAGGTTTTTTCATGCCACGTGTCGTCTCCATATTTATTCTCATTATTTTTTCCCGCATCTCTCTCTTATTAAATATATCTCTATCTTTTAATAATAATATATTAATTATACTAATAAAACACATTTATTTAAACTATCTCTTATCATAAGAAACTTTGAAAACTAATTATGTAATTTTTATTTTCAATCAAATAGTAACTGAAAGTAAAAATTACATTAAATAGTAATTAACGTATTTTTAAATCTCAATTATATATTAATTTTTACATATTTTGAATTTTGTTTTTTATCCTTAGTACATGTAATACATTTTTACACATGTAAAATATATACATAAAAATTTAAGAATTTTATGTATGATATTTTTCACTCTATGTGTAATACACAGGGTCTAAGCTAGTTTGATACTAAACAAATCAGTAAATCAAGATACGAGCTAAACCAGTATTCTTGATTTACCTCTTTGATATTAGTTGTAACACTGGTCGGTCGGTGAGGACGCCAAGATGGATCGGGCTACCCAGAAAATTATAACATCACAATAAATCGCATTTAACAAATCATACCCCAAACTATTCAAAATCCTAGCTGTCCTGGCCTGGGTTAAGCTTTGAAGCTTAACTACATATTCCTTATAGGTCTAATAGCACCTCTAGAGCACAACCACCACTCAGAAGTGGTTTCGGGTCGTATATCGGTGTAGCTGGCCATTCAACGTACAATGGCGTATTCGTGTGTAACAACTAACCGAAGTCCCAGCCTTAAAATTATTCTACAGATTAGAGAAAATGAAAACCTTATTGATTAACCGACACCTTCTTGATGTTATCGCTAGAGTTCTAAGCATCGACACTGCAGCTTGATCTGTTTCTCAACACTGCAGTTGTATCTCTATTAGCTGTTATCAGTTTGAACACAAAAATCACTTGGACTATTTCTCAAACTGCTGTGAAGGTTCAAATGCTACTTGGTAAAACAAACAAATCTAGCCCTAACCAAATGGTCACCTTCATACACTAAACAGCATCTGAAGGCTATTTTGTCTGCTAATCTCAACAGCCTTCAACTTTACAGTTTCCCAAATGTTTAGTGAAAATGAAAACCGACACCTTCTTGATGTTATCGCTAGACTTCTATGCATAGACACTGCAGTTTGAACTGTTTCTCAACACTGCAGTTGTATCTCTATTGTCCGCTAATCTCAAAAGCCTTCAACTTTACAGTTTTCCAAATGTTTGCCCTCACCACCAACAATGTAAAAAGGTTGATTTAATGTTTTAAGTTAATAAATTACACTTGTTTATGGTGCATTTCAGGCAAATACTCTTTGACCTCTGTACTGGTCAACCAAAAGAATCTAAATCTTGAAAACAATGTACTACTTGAAGCATGAAACCCTATGCCGAATACTCAAAACTACTTACACATCAGTAAAATCAATTTCACAAATTATTTCTCTTCATATAAAATTGAATATAATCTAACAAACACCCATGACCCATCCTTGGTTTTAAAAAGCACGCCTAAGGCGCAAGGCGACCTAAGGCGCAAGTCCCTTCGCTTTTGTCTTTTGTGTACATAAGGCGCGAGCTCTATGAAAAGCGCACCAAAAGCGCAGGTGAGGCGCGCTTCATGTACAAAAAGCGTAAATGTGCATTAGGATGTTGTACAACAGGCTTTTTAGGTTGTATATGTAGGTAATTCATATATTAAATCATATATAAAGCTGATTTATAGCTAAAATTTGGGTAGGGGATAAAATCCTATAGGATATATAAAAAAAAATTAAATAAGCATCTTGCGCTTCGCGTACGAAAAGCGGTGCGCTTTTACGCTTTGCGCCTCGGTTTTAGACCCCGTCGACTCGGTGCGCTTCTCGCCTTTTAAAACCAAGGACCCATCTTGCAGCATATCACAGGAAAACATCTTCTAGGCCTTCAGGAAGTTAAAACATAAATCATGCTCAAATATAGTATGCAAGCATGTCTCTAAATAAGCAGATGATGGCATAAAAATCAAACCTTTACCCAAATAAAATCTATCTAACAGGATTAACAATTAACTACAGAACTACCAGTTACATACAAGTAACAAGATTACACACTACTTATTAGCAAAAGATTAAACAGATTCAAGATCCTAGAACAAAGTTATAACAAGGGTAGTAACTAGTAACTAGTAAGACAAGAATAACCTTACAGAAGATCGCGATTTCATCTTGAAGAAAGTCTTTGGTAAAGATCATCAGCCAGCACCTGCCTCAAGCTTTCTCCAAAATAATAATAAGACTTCTCACTCTCCAACACCCTAGCCACCCCACCCCTCTCATCTGGCTCCTTCCACAACTCCGGTTCTGGCTCTCTCGCAATCTGACACAAATTATGCAACACACAACACGCCACTATCGTCTGAGGCGCATGATTCAACCCCACATTCATATCTTGCAAAATCCTCCACCTCCCCTTCAACAACCCAATAGCTTCCACCACCACTTCCCTTCCCTTCATCAACCCTTCATCAAACGTATTCTGCGCAGGATTCCCCGTCCGGTTCCACGAAAACGGAGTCAACAAAAATGACAACAACGGATAACACCAATCCCCCACAATATAAGGCCTAACCGGATGCCCTTTCACATTCACAGCCTTCTCCCACACAATATCCCCCGAAATCAATCTATTGTAAAGCAAACTATCGCGAAAATGCGTGGCAACATCACACGCGCCAGGCGCTTTAACACACACATCCCAGAATATCTTCTTGTGATCTGCAACCACTTGGAGTTGAATAGATCTGAATCCATGAGAATTTGTGAAAATGTTAGGGTTTGGGAGGTTGGAAGGGAGGCTATGAAGGCGAATGTGTGTGTTATCGATCGCGCCACAGATGTTTGGGAGGGAGGTGAGTTCGGCGAAGGCGGCGGTGGTTTCGTGGAGGCGGCGGCGGCCGGCGGGGATCTTGATGAACTCAGGGTAGAGTTTTGTAGATAATAGGCGAGTAACCATGTTGGTGATTTTGGAGACGAGGTAGGGTTCGAGAGAGTAGCGTTTAGCAACGGTTTTAGCGGAGAGGCCTTGGGAGAGGCGGGAGAGGACCATGGCGACGGCGTAGTCGGAGGGGAGGGAGAGGTTAGATTGGGCGATGTAGGGTTTGAGTTTGTCGACGACGGTGGTGAAAACGGGGTAGGAGAGGCCGTACAACGAGCGCCACTGAGCATCGCGCACGTGAGGTTCCATGTGCCAGATGCGTTCGGTGGAGAGGGCGCGGAAGGCGGCGACGGAGAATTGGGCGGTGGTGGTGGGGGATGGGGGTGGGGAGGGGGAGGAGGGTTTGCGGGAGATGGAGATGTAGGAGAGGACGGAGGCGATAGTGAAGAAGAGGAGGGGGGCGGCGGAGGTGGAGGTGAGGAGGGAGGAGGGGGTGGCGGAGGAGGAGGTGGTGGTGGAGTCGGAGAGGAGGGAGGTAGTAGGGTCGAGTTGGTTTTGGAGGTGGAGGAGGTTGGAGAGAATGATCAGGAATGATTGATCCATCTTCTGAACAAAATTAGGACTTTTGGATTGATTGATTGATACTAAATTCCTCATTTTGAAACCCTAATTTTGTGCATTGAGGAAGAAGAGTATGGAGTTACAGAGATCGCGACGGCGTTTGGGGGAGTTCCGGTGTTGTTTAATTACGGTGAAAGTATACTTTTGATCCTTCTAGTTTTCATGAATTTCCCTTTCTGGTCCACTTAAACTATCAAATATCAATTGAAGTAAATTTAGAAAACACATAAAAGAGCCTAAATACGTGATAAATCCCGTTCATTCTTCGAATCTCGTTTATCTGATCAATTAAGCGGCAAGTCATCCGTTTCCGTTCGGTTATGTCGTCGACCCAACATATTCTTCTAATTATTTTTAACGAGTCGAGTATGAGCTTAATTTTCAAATCGATGGGAAGATTTCAAGTCGAGATGAACTGGCAAGTGTAGTGTCGAGTTCGAGCCGAAGCAGGCTTAATTGGCTTACCTCGTTTCGTGAACCTTCCTACTTTTAACGCTTAACCTTAAAAAGAGCTTATAAAACATGATTCATATGACAAAATGAGTAAAAATGGGTACAAGAATGGACTACAAATGTTGTCCATATGTTAATTTTCTTTTCCAATTGTTCATTAATATTGTATAAAACGAATAGACTATAAAAATCAAGTCTTTTTATAATTTTGTTTTGTATAAAAGAATGTAATGTAAGTCATATTGTTACTCCAAAATACAAAAGGGATGCCAAACACGAAAGGGAAGAAAGGGTTTGACCCTTCCTTGATACAAGGTAGTTACTTAACGACTAAAGAGGGGGCTTATTGTGCTTAACCTCTCCTAGTTAAAAGTTACTAAGGAGAGGAAGTAGGTGAAGACGTGAAGTAACAAAAGAAAGTTGAGGGTCTCTCCAGGGTTGTTTGATCTTATGGTCCAACGTTCTATTTGTAGAGGACTTGGACCCTCTGATGTTTTTTGAGGCAAACTCGTGTCTTTCTTTATCGGCATATCCTGCAATCTCTTTTCCACACATGCTTCCTTGGTTCCAGACGAGGCAATTATTTGACTTTGGTTGTCAATTGAAAAAGGACAACCATCCTTTCCTCTTCTATTTGTTCGGTCGCCTTTATCTTTACTATAGGGTTTAACTTGTGTTGTAGGTATCTTTGTTTATTATTCGTTGTCTTTACCTTTAGTATGGCCGTTGGTCAGCCTTCGAGGTTGCCTTTACTCTGCCATAATATATATTAAATCTCTAACTTACAAATCATGACTAAAGTTGTAATTTCAAACAACCATTTTTAATGAAATCAAATAGGTATAGAAAATCCAATCAAAAAGAAAATGTAAGATGTTTTGGTTCAGCACAAAATAAATAAAAAAATCCCGTACTTTTAGGACAAAGAAAGTATAGTGTTTTACTAAATGTCTTTTTGGTTGAAGTGTTTATGAAAGGTGTAATGGAAAATGAAATTGAGAGTTGCTATTTTGATTCATTTAAATTGGAATTAAATTGTATTTCTATCTATTTAGTTAGTACAATTCGTTGAGAACTGAACACGGATTCAAAATAATATGTTATACTTCATATTTTGAGGGTTTTTTATTCATTGAAATTGAATATTATATATATCGAGGAGGGTTCTATGCAATTGCAGAACACTAATATTGCGAGAACACGCGGAACAAAATTAAACATTCATTTTTTCAATATTAAAAAAAATTAAACTGAAACAAAATGGTAGAAGTGGAATGTTTATTCATTTTTTTGAAGTTCAAAAAAAATTATAAAGAAATTTCGTTTATTTATATAACCTATACATATATAAGTTATGTGAACATTATGTTCTTTACACGTAATCTACACATGTGTATGAAACGGTTAAAACTTATAAAACATATGAAAATATAAGTGTTAGGGATTGATTTTCATACAGGATTCTGAATGAAGTGAAATCCGGAATCCAAGATCCTGGTAACTTCGGTATCATGGATATTAATGCTATTAACGGTCACTTGTCCTCTATTTCTTTTATTGATTGTAGGTAAAACGTGCGTAGTCAATACCATCCCTGAAGAATCGGTCTAGAAGTCAAGGAGAACGTGTAGAAGACGTGTGGAGTGACTCCCAACGGTCACAATGGAAGACTTGGTCGATTCTCGGATAGTTAGTTAGTTTATATCTTGTATAAATCCAGCAGCTTGATCGAATAGAAAACACACACACAAACACTTAGCATTATTGAATACTTGCAAACAAGCTCTGTAACACTTAGATCTCGATCATTTGCTGCTCACTTTTGTAATCTTTTTACCATTTATTCAAGAAACGAGGCATGTGTCGATTGTCACCTCTCAAGGTTTTATGCCGGAGATCCTAAAAGATCAAGGGCTTTCCTCGTAACCAACTGTGTCAAGTTTTACCTTCTTATTTTGATTTTCATTGATCTTACAAGCACACTATCTCACTTACTAAATTTGGTTACAAAATTAGTTTATATAATTTTTACCCAAAACAATTTGACGCCCACTGCGGGCGAGTGGTGCTTTTTATCTTTAAATCTTTGCTAAAATTTGTGTTCAATCACTATATTTTAAAGCTAATTTCAAAAATATCGTCCCAATCCAAAAATATTTTTGTTTCTGCTCCATCTTCGAGCTCTAGGTTGGTCAACCATATTCCTCCTCCTTCATTTCAAAAAAGTGTTAATCAGCCAAAGAAAACTACTTCTGCGGGTTTTTCGGGATTCGGAATACCTGCTGGTAGACCTGTGATCGTATCAAACAATGATATACTCGATCTGTTCTCGGAGATGAAACGGCAAATGGAACAACAGAGGAAGACTAACTAAATGTTGTTTCAGGAGATTGAGAAGGTAAAAGAATCAAAGAAGCCAGTGGAAGTGACGACCCCGCTGCAACCAAGGATCTTGGATTTTAATTATTCAGGATCCTCAGGAATCCATAAGGGAGACTTTCTTCCCATGCAAACGGGAATCACTGCAGTTGGCCCTACCCCGGCTGTTAGAGTTACAACAAATCAGGATCTTGGAGTTACTCCGGGATCATCATTCCGAAATCCTGAGAACGGTAACACTTACAATCAATTTTCAAACACTAACGAATTTACGCAGGAGACAGGAATCACTCCGTCCATGGCCAAGGAGTTGAAGAAGTTGAGAGAGATGATCTCCAGTGTACCAGGTGTGGTCCAACCTATACCGGAGATATCCTCTACCAGTCACAGGATCTCCAGATTTGCTCCACCGATATGTGATGCTGAGATCCCCAAGCGCTTCCAAACTCCTAACATGAAGTTGTACGATGGAACTACAGATCTAGAGGAGCACGTCGCGCAGTACAAGGAAAGGATGGAAATAAACCCCATTCCCTTGGATCTAAAGGAAGCCTGCTTATGCAAAGGCTTCGGCTCTACCTTAACAGGATCAGCCCTGAAATAGCTACTTAACGTTAAACCTTATTCTATTACTTCGTTTGCTCACTTAATCAATTTGTTTAACAATAAATTCTCTTGCAGTAGAACTTTTGAAAGGTTAACAAGTGACTTATACAAGATAACTCAGAACAGCGGAGAGTCCCTTCGGGATTATTTCAGCAAGTTTGGCCGGGAATCCCTGGATATCCCGAACCTTGACGTTACCACTGCAGTCTAAGCATTCAAGATGGGACTACAGAAGGATTCTCAATTTTACGAAGACCTTGTCATGAATCCTTGTAGGAACCTTGATGAAGTCAGGAACCGGGCACTGAGGTTTATTAGGCTGGAAGAAGATAAAAAGATCCAGCAAAGGGTGAATGCTCCGACAAGCTACACTAAACCCAACCGGAAAGCTGAACCTGCACCTTTCAAGTCATACAGATCCAAGCCATATTCTAGGCCTGACAATCATAGGGTTAACGCCGTAGAAGATGACGAGGAAGAGGAAGAATACCCTAAGTTGTCCGAATATTGTTTTCCCTTGACACAACTAGTTTACTATTTGCTATGCAGGATCTTGTAGAAAAAGCCAGATGGCCTCGCAAATTTGAGAAGGGTACATATTGGAAGGACAAGTCCAAGTGGTGTGCTTTCCACGAGGACTTTGGTCACGTGACGGAAGATTGCATTGTTTTGCGAAAAGAGATAATATACCTCTTAAGTAAAGGGCATCTCAAAGAATTTCTAGGCAAAGGAAAGAACAAGTCTAAGGATCATGACAGGATCCCGCAAAGAGCAAAATCCCCGCTGCCGGATGCCAAGGTAATAAGTTTTATATCTGGTGGATCTGATATTTGTGGCACTTCTTACTCTGCAGCAAAAAGGAATGCCAAAGAAGCGAAGACAGAAAAAGGGGACAGGCCTTTCAGAACCTCCAGCTTAACTGAGGAAAAGATGATCTCTTTCGACGAAGATGACAGGGATGACGTACAGGATCCTCATCATGATGGTCTAGTAATCACTCTGTATATTGCGAACCACTTCATCTGAAGGATACTGATTGACGGAGGGAGCTCGGTGAACATAATTCAGCATGAAGTCCTGAAGAGAATGGGGATCCCGGATTCTGAAATTATTTCAAAATCCTCAGTGCTGGTAGGATTCAGCGGAGAAGTCAAAAACACAGTCGAAGAGATAAAGCTGCCGATATATATCGAAGGGGTAAATGCTATACAAAAATTTTGTGTAATAGATTCTTTGTCTTGCTATAATATCATTTTAGGAAGGCCATGGATACACGACATGAGGGCGGTACCCTCAACATACTATCAGTGTGTCAAGATGCCGACCCCTTGGGGGGTAGTGAAGATTAACAGTGATCAGCAAGAGGCTAAGGATTACTACACTTCTTCGATGAAAGCCTCCGTCAAAACCAGGCAAGCATAACAATTAAAGAAACAAGCCCGGGACGTCTTGGAAACCAAAGAGCAGGATGTTAAAGAAGTATCCTTAAGCATAAAGGATCCTGGTGTCAAGGTGCTTGTTAGAACCAATATCCCCAAGGATATTGAGCAAGTTCTTATAGAATTACTAAGAAGCAGAACCTCAACCTTCGCTTGGAAACATGAAGACATGGCAGGTATCTCTAAAGATATTATTACACATAAATTAGGTGTTGATAACAGTTTCAGGCCGATACATCAAAAAAGAAGAAAATTTGTACCGGTGAGGAACATAGTTATCCAAGAAGAGGTCGAAAGACTACTAAAGGCAGGAATGATAAGGGAAGTGAAATTCCCAAAGTGGCTAGCTAATGTGGTGGGGGTCCAGAAGAAAAATGGGAAATGGAGAGTCTGTGTAGACTTCACTGACTTGAACAAAGCATGCCCCAAAGATCCTTTTCCACTACCACATATTGACTCTATGGTCGACGCCACAGCAGGCCATGAAATGCTGACTTTCATGGATGCTTCATTAGGATTCCAAGTGGGTGATCTTGTATTAAGAAAAGAATTCCAAAATACTATCAATCCCAGCGATGGAAAACTTGCACCAAAATGGGAAGGCCCATACTCGATTGACTTAGAAGCAGGCAAGGGTGCATATTGGTTGGCTACTATGGAAGGAGAAATCCTGCCAAGATCCTGGAATGCTATCCATCTCAAAGCCTATTTTATGTAAGTTAGAACTTAGATTTTAACTAAGACTGGTATGTCTTCTATCCTTGACTATTTTTATATTTATTACTCTTTATCAAAGTACTGACTTGAGCGTCGGAGGGGTGTTAGCCAGTCTAACACCCACCTTCACCAAGGTTTCATGTTTTGCAGGAAGGATCCCCAAAGATCCTTACAGAAGTTAGAGATTGGCCATCTCTCCTAAGTTAGGGTATCCTGAATACCTCAAAGGTTTAAAGCTTTTCACCTTTCTAAGAATTGAGTTTGAACACTCCGCCAGTAACGCACGATATTCAAGTATAGTTCAAGGTGGTGCGACCAGTCCATGTAACAGTGGCTGATAATTTCATCACTGTTGGCTATAGCTTGAATCCTACGATAGTAACAGACGTGTCACTCCTAAGGTTTTTAGCATTTTCATGCTAACTTAAGTTTGTCTTGGACCACGTTTTTTTCTGACTTGGCCCACGTTATTCTGGCTTGGCCCACGATTTTAAATTGTCACAGGTATTTAACACTTATGTGTTGACCCAAGAACTTAGCATCAATATGCTAGCTCAAGATCCTCAAACGGATTGAAGACTTATGAAGATACTGAAGTACAATTATTAAATCTACGACGTATTTAATGTCTATACACAGGGGACAACCAACGGTTGTCATATTTTGAACTCCATGTTATAATTTGGTATGTGTATCTACCTGACTTAGTTCTCAACAAAGGTACGTATTACTTATTACTTTTCAATTTATAGGAACTAAATCATGATATGTTTGCAACCGGTATTATTACACGCTATTTGTCAAAACCAAAACATATTATTTTAAGTCAAAATTTGGTAAAAACCTAGATAATCTTTAAGGATCCAGTATCCTGAAATTATACCTAAACCTGCTTTTCTAAATATCCCCAGGCTTAACTGCCTAAGGATCCTGACCTTCTAGAACAAGTCAAAACATACCAAACGCATATCAATCATGGTGGATAGTCAAAATATACTTGATTATAACTAAAGTGAAGGAAAGGAAAGTGACCCGAGCTTCATCCAAAACTTGGACCCATCCACCCGGTTCATGAATTGTCAAATTGTTCATCCCATCCAGGGATCCCTAGAAGCAAGAAAGTAAAAATTATTCAACAAACCAACAGGATCAAAGTTAGAGACATAGAGCCATAGGAATCACAAACACAAGACTCAGGCCTTCTCTTTATCGCCCTCATTGTCATGTTCAACCACCTCCGCTGTCACCTTCACAGAGCCTTCAGCCTCATCCTCAGCCATCAAGCTACCCACACTCGCTTCTTGCACCGGCTCTCCTCCTAGCTTAGCCACAAGCCTTTTTCACTCCTGGACATCCCATTTTGCCCGGTCGAAATCCTTGTCATCAGCCTCCTTAGCCATCTTTATCCTGGCTTGGAATATTGAAATTGCAGCTGATGTTTTGGCTTGTTCATAAGATTCCTCGAGGTGTTGGGCATGTTTGGCATAGGCATCCTAAAGCTCCGCCTTCACCCTGCTGAGCTCTTTGGCCTCATTCGCTAATTTTTTATTTTTAGTTGCGGCTATTTTTTGCAGGTTGCTCACCATCTGCTTAGCTTCTTCAGCTTCTTTCACCACCGACTCGTAGCATCTGGTCATTTCTTCCAGGGCCTGTCACAAGAAAATATGTTAGGATTTCCCTAATACAGGTTCAGGATCCGGGATACCAAAATTTCGTACCAAGTGACCAAAAACGTGAAGCTTTTTGTGGACATCGACATAGCTTAGGTTCTCAAGTGAAGCTACATCAGTGACGTCAGAAGACTTCCTCTTCTTGCTAGCAAGGACTTGGAATGAGGAATTGAGGATTCCGGCTTAGGAGCATCTGGCTTTCGAGCTTCAAGGGCTGGCTGGCTGGCTCATCTCCTTCTTGATGCTCTTACCTTTGGAAACCATACTATCGATATCATCAAGAGCGAACCTGGAGCTGGATTTTCGGACGCCTATTTCAGGATAACAGGTTAGAATTTCATATATTTAACTAACATATTTATATAATTTAATACATCTTACCATACATCTCGGAAGAGCAAGAATAAGTTGCTGAGCTCGCTTCTAAAGGGGGTGTCTTGAACTTAAAAGTCCTCTCGATAGGCTCAAGGCCGTAGAAGAAAGCGATCCTCTTAGTAGTATCCGGAGTAGAGGGAGCAAGTTCTGAAAATTTTGGGGCTGCAAAGAAAGAACCAAGAATTAGTATCTTGGATGTCAAAATATTAAGGATACTATAGTCAGACTACCCTTCACAACCCATTTCACAGGCAAATTATTCCCGCCGGGAATGGAACCCCTCTTCACAAAAAAAGAAGTGATTCTTCCAGTTAGAATCGTTTTGAGTTATTTTTAAAATCAGGTGACTGTGGCCGGACTTTATTTGAAACATAAAGCAAGAGGAACCATGGCTTCTCAAGTTGTAAAAATGAGCCAATTCAGAGATGCTGAAATCAATAGCATGGTGACAGATAAGGATTTCTAGGGTATGTAAGGTCCTCCAGATCATCGGCATTGTTTGAGCATAGCTCAGGCCGGTTTTTTCAAAAAACTTGGTAGTAAGAGCAGGAAAAGGGTATGAAAAACCTATGGTGAAAGGAAAGGATTGTCACACCCCGTCGAAGGTGGAAACACGGAGTGGGACTGGTATATCGCATTGAACACAAGTACAAAAGAAACTAAAAGGAAAGTTGTGCATTACATTGAACCATACTACATGCTTCTAACGAAAGTACGAATACATGAAAATCCTGAATCAATACAAAGTGTCTAAAATGCCTGACTACAACCAAAGGTACACAATAATAATTCTTCCCAAAAGCCAGTCGTTTAAAGCTCATGATCCCCATAACTGTTTACCTGAAAAGCATGTTTCGAAAACGGGTCAACTATAAAAATAGTTGGTGAGTACGCAGGTTTTGCGTCTCGATAAAAAAGTAAGTAAATAAATTTCAAAATGTAATAGTAACCATCCGCAGATGATCAAGTACACGTGTTAAGATACAATTACCCTGATCCACAATCAAAACCGTCAGACTAGTTGTTGCCCTTGTATCCAGGTGTCGAATGTGAACACCTACTATAACTAATTATACGCCCAAATGAAACTACAAATGTGGTTGGCGCGACCAACCCTGGGCAGGGGTGTCAACCCAAATAGTACTATCCATAATTCTCATCGGCTATCCAAGCTAATTGATTGTGTTAAAGTGGAGACTTAATACAGTCATTGGTAAACCCAGGTAACAACATGTAGTGTGTGAAACAGCTTTTCCCCAGTAAAACAGTAAAAATTAAAAAGTGGGGCCGCGAAACTCACCTGAGTGCGGTAATGAAAAAAGTACGGTTAACCGAAGAAACCGCAAATATGATGCCCTAACCGAGTCCTACTAACCAAGTAGACACGAAACAAGTAGTTAGGACACCTAAAGTGTGTGAATAAGTCAAAAAACAAAAGTGGCTATGCAGTCGGTTGCATACCCAAACCCGTGCATACGCGTACGAACTGTTAGAAATTGTAAAATCGGATTTTATATAAATTCGTGACCTTAAAACCTTAAATTTTAGATTTTAATAAAGAACATCGGTAGTTATAAAATCATATATGATAAAACCTCAAGTCATGGTTTCGTTTGATCAAAAACGCGGTTACGCGCGTAAAGTCCGGTTTACGGTTTGAAAATCCGATTCGTCCAAAATTAGGGTTTTAGTGTGATATTAGCACCCAATTTAAAAGTCCAAAATTATGTTTTTAATGTGATAATGCTTTTGTCCAAAATCCCTTAAAACTTTTATAAAATTAATTTTATATAAAATTTTCCATAATTAGTAACTTCTTATAAAATTTTAATGGACCATAATTCAAAAATCATACTTAGACATAAAGTTACTTTTTTAAATTAATACCAATTGATCATGAACATAAATAAAAATTGCTGACCAATGTTCATATTTTTTCAATATTCAGATTATTTATTATGAATATAATATTATATAATTTAACAAATTCAAAAAAAATAGTTAAACTTATCAAAAATTTACCAAATTTTTATCAGATTAGTTTTAGGTCCATATGATATTCCATACCAAATTTCAAGTCCAGAAATTATCCAAAAGTATAAAATCCCCAAATCACTTGTTTAAACTTTATAAATACTAAACACCTACTTAAACAACTCCAATTTTCATGAAATTTGGACAGGAGTATTTAATTATCATATAATAATTACTTTACAAATTCCACATTTTTCTAATACTCAGAGGTATTTTTCTGAATTTTCATGTATTAAAATTGTTGGAATTTTAATAAATAATCTATAAAGAGTTAGATTACCAAAATTTTCATATCCTCTTTTTAAAATATAAACTAATGATTAAAAATAATTTTGGGTGCCAAATCAATAATTTTGTAAAATCCATCAAGAACATGGATGTTCTTGACATTCAAACTAGCTAAACTACATTTGATCAAATTGTACCTCCTAATCAGCCTTTGATGATGTTTAGGAAGGCTATTCTCCTGTGATTTCTTGTTGTTTAAACTTACAATCACAATGGTGGTTCAGATCCATAACAAAAAACTCAAAATCAAGAAAATTTCATGATGAACACTAGTGATGAACACCAAGTGTTCATACACTTTTTCAACCAAATTTTTGAAAGATCTATAATGAGAACCCATCATAGGTGATTATAAATGAAAATCAATCATAGATCCTTGTTAAAAATGAAAGACCCAAGCTTTAAAACGCTTAAAATCACAAAATGAAAGATTAAAGTGAGTGTGTGTTCTTGGACCACATATGCAAGAACCAAAATAGAAAATTAAAGATGAAAAACATGTTTAAGTACCTTGAAATCTCTAAAACAAAGCTCATAACATGCTAGAATCCAAGAATCTAGCTTGGATGGAGTGATCTTGAGCTAGATTTTTGAATTTGGGGGTGTTTGGACAAGGGGGTGGGGGTTCACGGTTTTGAGGGGGAGGAAGAAGAAGAAATATGGGGTGGGGTAGGGTATTTATAGGTGGAAATGTGAAGTTTTGAAGTTTAAAAGAAAATTTTATAAAATTTACCCACTTTTTATAAAAATTACACCCCTAAACAATATAATAAATATTTTTATCCAAACATAACAATCTAGTATACAAAATAATGAATTTTGATAATTTTTAAAACATAAAAACTCAAAAAAATTTAAAAAGCTATACCGGGTAAATATCAGGTATTTACTAGAAAAACCACCTATGATCGTTAGTTTAATCAAGAATCACAAAATTTAGCACATATTATGATATAAAATATCATTCTTAACTAAAATATAAATATAAAAATTATTTTCGGGAATTTAAATTTTACCGTTTATTTAACGCGTTCGCAGTATACGCAGTGTATGCACTTAACTGAGTTTTCTAGTTCGGACCTTAGTGTTTGTCTAAGGTAATGTTCCTAGAATTCCTAGAAACACTTAAAATATATTTAATCATAATATTTAAAAATATAACGTATAGAAGTCGCGAAACGGTAAGGATCTGAAAAACCGCGGTTGTCATATTATCCCCAAGTTGAAAGGAATTTCGTCCCGAAATTCAATTGGTGTACAATTGACAAATTCTTTCTCCAAATTTATTTCAAGTACGAAAGTCTAGATGGATCTGGTTTCCTAGAGAGTGGGGGGTTTGACAAACCGGGAATATAGAATCACCTTGTTGAGTAACATGAGAGGGAGATCCTTCGACATCTCCAATGGATCCAAAGATCACTTATTTCTGGATTTAAATAAAAAGTACACTAGTGGTGTAATCAGAAAATTAAAGAATCTGCCAAAGGATAGATATACTGTAGATAAAAAGTTGGTGTGAATCAAGAATAATATCGTGATACAAAATTTTGGTGATTTAGTATCCTTTTACTAGCATAAGAAAGTACCATCCTACTTCATGCCATCAAGGAATATTGTCACATATAACAACCAGAAAATCCTTAACAGGAGAGGTGCTATAAAAGTTCAAAGAGTCGGTAGACTTTAGCACGTCACATTAGGAATAAAAATGTGTAATATCGATAACCAATACTCTAAGTTATGAAAAATGATCATATCATGTACTTAGAACTCAAATAGATAACACCTCGAAGAATGAGCTTGTCATCAATTCGAACTTCCTCATGTGGTATGAATATAGATTTGACGGCTAAACTCTTTCGAGTATGTTAACATGATAAATATCGGAAATGTCATGAAGTCGCTGAGGTAGTTTCAGTTTGGACACCATCGGACCGAATCTAACAATGATTTCATACGGTCCAAAGTATCTTAAGTTAAGCTTACATCTCTTTCCAAATCAAATTATACCCTTCCAGGGTGATACCTTAAAAAGTACTTGTAACCGATTTGAATTTCCAGAGGTTTTCTCTGAACATCAGCATAACTCTACGGTTGGCCTCCGACAACCTTATGTCTGTCTTATTTTGACTTTCGGACAGGCCAAAATTATTATCACCAACGTCAGTCCAACGAGGAGGTGAGTGCTATTTATGTACGAACAAAGTCTTAGATGACGTATAATCAATGCTAGTGTGATAATTGATATTTGAAGGGAATTTGACCAATGGTAATTGAGCGTCCTAATTACCCTGAAGTCTATCACACAGCCCTGAGCGTATCCTTCAAGGCCTGAATGAGTCGTTCACTTTGACCGTTAGTCTGAGGAAGGAATCAGTTCTCTAGTCTAAACACATTCTCAAAGCTTTCTATAGTGTCTATCGGAAACGAGATATAAAACGACTATTCCTAACGGGGATAACAGAAACAGGCACTCCATGCCTTGCTACAACTTAACTGATATACAGTCGAGCTAATTCCTCCATCTTGGAGTCATTTCGGATAGGGTAGAAACGTGCAAATTTCATTAATAGGACAACTATGGCTCAAACCAAATCGTGACTGCCAAACGTTCTTGGTCACTTAAAATGAAATCCATTGAAATTTGTTCCCACTTCCACCATGAAATCTCGGGTGTTGTAACTAGTGATTGCCATTAATAGTAGTTACTGATCAAAAGTTGGCACATTGTTGCATCATAGGGTGATACAACATGGTTGGTATGTATACAACATAACCGTAAAAATCGATACATAAGGATTCTGAAAATTGAAATATCAAGTGGATGAGGTTTACACTCCTTGTACTCGAATGGAAGAGTGTTGGTTAGTCATTAGAGAATGACTGTATAACAAGTAATCCAAGCGTAAAGCTTTACAAGGCAAGTATAATAAGTACGAGTATGATGGTGCCAAACTCAAGTCGTGAAACCGAGGATTAACAAACAATAGAGGTTATACTAGGATTCTGTCGAGATAATTTGCTAAGAGTCAAATTTACTCAATCCTATCAAGTGTTATAGGAAATGTGTCATCATCATAAAATAGATGTCAGCGATGACCCGGTGTTATGTAACATCATCACAAAGCATTGGAATTCGGTACTAACTTGTGTGTTAGTCTCGATATAATTGTAGAGTCATATATTTCGTATAAGCTGTTGTCATTTATTGTATGTTTAAACAATTTTAGACTAGTTTACTTTCTGTCATTTCATTATTGTAATTTCAGTTTTCTGTAATTAGTTAAGTCTGGGCCATCGAAACTACTTAGTTTCGATTGAGTCTGTTCAATCGAAACTAGTAGTTTCGATAGATGGTAGTTTCGACAGGTCTAAGTATCATTTGTAAATGGTCAATCGAAACTAGTAGTTTCGATTGACCATAGTTTCGATACCTGTCACTACTATAAATAGCCTAGTTTGAGATTGTTTAGGGTGGGAGTAGCGGCTGTAACCCTGAACTTTCTCTTTCACATTTTGCTTGAATCAATACAATCTGCAGTTGTTTATTCACTGTGTTCTTACATTTTCATATCCTTTGATTGTTGATTCATACTGTGGTTAGCTGGTTATCTTCACCATCACTGTTTCGTTTATCAGTTTCACCTCCATATACACAGTTTCCGCCTGTGTATGTGTTAAATCGATCATATCAGTGACTTTCGATTAAATCTGGATCTACAATTGGTATCAGAGCTTTATGCTCTAGTGTTTTTTGAGTGTTATCAGGTTATTGATCGATTCTAGGTGATTACCGAAGGTTTTCGTTGCTTATTTTGGGTTTTTGCACATTTATTCTTGAGGTACTGTTTCATCATTTTTTAAGGGTTTTTGCTCGTATTTTCGGAATCGGAGATTGGATTCGTGATCAGGACAGTTAGACGAAGGTTTTCGCTGGTTTGGTTTGTTGTTTCTGCAGCTTTGATTTCTGAAGCTTTTCATCAATGGAGTATTTCTGTTTTGGAGAAGAAGGCATCGAAACTACGGGGAACAATTTCTGATTTCTGTTGATCATCGAAACTTCTTGTCTACGTTTTGTCGGGAGAAGGTACTATCGAAACTAGATTTTTGTCTCTTATAGAATCTGCGGTTATCGAAACTAGTCTGTGAAGTTTTCAGTATCGAAACTAGTTGTTTCGATAATAGTTGGTCTATCGAAACTAGTCATATCGAAACTAGTTGTTTCGATAATAGTTGGTCTATCGAAACTAGTCCTATCGAAACTAGTTGTTTCGATAGAAGTTGACCTATCGAAACTAAGTTACTGTTTTAGTTTCGATTCAAAACATTATGGCCACTTTAAGTTCAACAGAACATTCTGGGGGAAATAGACCACCTGTTCTTGTATCCACAAGAGATTTCGATGACTGGACTAAAAAAATGAAGCTTTTCTTTCAATTTCACGATTATACACTGTTGAATTCTATCACTGATGGTCCCCACAAGCCCGTAACTACCACTGCTGATGTTCAACGTCCTAAGTTAGTGTCTGAATATGATGAGAAAGATCTTGCCTTGATTGCCCGAGACAACAAGGCCTATGGGACTATTGCCATGGCTCTTCCTATGGATATTTTCAACATATTTGCTAAGTACACAACTGCCAAAGACTTATGGGCTGCACTGTGTACAATATATGAAGGAAGTGAGGATGTCAGAGAAAGCAAAAGAGATCTGATCAAGAAACAATATGCTATGTTCAGCAGTGTAAGGGGAGAATCAATATCTGATTTGATCAACCGTTTCTCAAGCATTGTCTCAAGGTTGAAGGTTATGGGAGTTGAGTACCCTACTCTTGATCTGAACAAGAAACTCCTAGATTCTCTTCCTGAGGAATGGAATATGTATCGAATCATGATCAAAAAGACTGAGAATCTGAGTGCTCTGTCTCAACAGGAAGTCTATAGCATTCTTGAATCTTATGAAATTGAGATTAAGAAGGGAGCAGTCACCCCATCCAATCAGTCTGGAAACACAGCTCTCATTGCTGGATCAAGCTCATCCGGTAGCCCATACTTTCAGACTGATGTTCCTCCTTCAGCTGCTGCAATTAAGTCTACCAGCTCCTCTGCTCCTCAAAAGACTATCACCATGATTCCTGATGAATATGTCCCAATCATGACTGCTTTCATGTCGTGCTATGATGCACTGATCTCTGGAAATCTAACACCGGTTAGCTTTCAATCTGATGACTTGGAGCAAATTAATCCTGATGATTTGGAGAAAATGGACATTGATTGGTGCATGGCCATGTTGACCTTAAGAGCCAAGAGATTTATCAAAAGGACTGGTATAGACAGGTTCAAGCAAGGAAAGACGCTTGGGTTTGACATCAAGAAGGTGAGATGCTACAATTGTGATCAGCTGGGTCACTTTGCCAGAAACTGCAAGGAGCCGTCCTCCAAAGATCAACAAGATAAGAAGATTTCCTCTGGTAAACAAGCTGCCAATCCTTCAAAGACAAACACAACTTCCAGTTCCACAGCTCTTGTGTGCCAAGCTGATGGACATTATCATTGGGGAGAACAAGCTGAGGAAGCTGCTGATAAAGCCTTGATGGCTGACGTGGAAGAAAATGGCAAGTGTGTCATGATTGAACCAGCTGAGGATCTCACTGCTGTGCCTGCTGAGGTTACTTCTAAACTTTGTGATTCTAGATCTTGCTTAAATGAAATTCAAAAATACAGATTCATCAATCAAGCCTTGATTGATGAACGAAATCACATTAAGGTGATGTATGACTCTGTGGCAAAAAATGAGAAACTTTACCTAAAGAAAATTCGTGATATTTCTGGTGAAAATCGTTCTTTAATTGTGCAACTCAATACTCAAACCATTAATAATACAATTTTAACAGAAAGAGTCCAAAAGGCAGAAAAAGCCAAATTACAGGTTGATCACATGGATATGGATCAGAAAATTCTGTTTGGAATAATTGACAAACAATTTAATAGAAAAGGCACAGAAGGTCTTGGGTATAACTCTCATCCACCTCCTTATTCTAAATCAGGGAAATTTGCTGATATGCCTACTCCACATGTTTCCACACCTTTTGTTTGCACATTATCTCCTGATGATTATATTACATCCTCTGATTCTGACAGTTTTGCTTCTTGTGCAGAGTCAAATTGTGTAAAGTCCGAAGATGATTGTGATAAGAGTGCTAATAATAGAACTATTTTAAAAGAACTTGAGTCGGATGAATGTAATAATATGTCTGTGTCAAAACCAAATATTTGTGAACACGTTAAAAATTTGTATTTTGATTCTATGTCTGCTGAGCATATGGGTTTGGGATGTGATGTTTCTAAATTTCAAAATGCCTTGCCGTTTGTTCCTAAATCTTTGAATGTTATGCCATGTGTTACAAAATTTAAAAGTGCAGGAATTATTGTGAATGATGTACCACGTGAAACCATGAGCAACATGGAATTTTTCAGATTAAAGGAAGCACATCATCTTCGAGACAAAGTTATTGATGAAAGAACCGTCTCATGTTCAGATTCCTCAACATCACAATCATCTTCATCTTGTGATGATTATTATCAGGCTAAGATATCTTGTAAAAACGTTTGTTTTAGTTGTGGTGCCTCAAATCATGTTTCAAAGAGTTGTAAATTGACAACCGCAAATATTAATGAAGAATCACCTTCCCAAAGTTCATTAAATTCATATGTGTTGTCTAATTCTTCTCACAGTAGGAAATCTAGGCGTAAAATAATTAAAAATGCTAAAAATTATTTAAAACGAACTTGGAAAATTAAAAATAATGTTCTATTTGATGACCGTGCTTCATCAAAGGATGATTGCACTTCTGATTCCAATGAGATGTCATATCCTGACACTAAAATCTCTTGATTGAAACATTTTTGGTCAAAACGTATAAATGGTTCGTTGTGTATAGGGTCAATCAAGAAGAACCGGCGATAACATCTGGCATGTAGATAGTGGATGTTCAAGGCATATGACTGGGCACTTTAACTTGCTGCAAGATTATCATCAGATTGATGGAGAGTATGTTGCTTTTGCTGGAAACCCAAGAGGAGGAAGGATTGAAGGACAAGGAACAGTATCAAATGGAGTAAATAGTCTGGAATTTGTCAACTATGTTCCTCAGTTAAAGTACAATCTGATGAGTGTTTCACAGATTTGTGACAAGGACTTTTGTGCTTTATTCAATTCAAAAGAATGTCTTATCTTAAAGCCGGGAGTGGTGATTCCGGAAGAACTCATTCTCATGCGTGCTCCCAGAAGATACAACACATACAGCTTGGATATGAACAACCCATCAGGAATTGAATCATGTTTTCTCTCAAAGGCTTCCGAAGATGAATCTTTCCTGTGGCATAAGAGGTTGGGACATGTCAACTTCAAAACAATGAACCGACTGGTTCGAGGCAACCTAGTAACTGGATTACCTCTCAAAGATTTCACTCCTATGGAACACTGTATTTCATGTTCCAAGGGAAAACAGCACAAATCTTCACATAAGCCTAAAACCACCAATTCCATTGACTCTCCTCTCCAATTGCTTCACATGGATCTCTTTGGTCCAGTGAGTGTCATGAGTCTTGGACGAAAGTCATACTGTCTGGTGGTAACAGATGATTTTTCTCGATTCACTTGGGTATTTTTCTTAGCTAAAAAGGATGTGACGCCAGAGATTTTAAAGACCTATCTGCTTCAAATTGAAAACCTCTTCAGTTTAAGTGTGAAGACTATCCGCAGCGATCATGGAACTGAATTTAAGAATGCAACTCTTGATTCCTTCTGTGAAAGCAAAGGAATTTCTCGTCAATTTAGTGCACCTCGTACTCCTCAACAAAACGGTGTAGCTGAAAGGAGAAACCGCACTTTAATTGAAGCTGCACGAACTATGATTGTTGACTCTAAGCTTCCCGTGACTTTCTGGGCTGAGGCAGTCAACACTGCATGCTTCGTGCAAAATCGGGTTCTTATCACTAAAAGCTGCAACAAGACACCATATGAGATCATGTACAAGCGCAAGCTAGTTATTGATTTCTTCAGAAAATTTGGGTGTGTGTGCACGATGCTGAACACTTCAGATCAGCTCAACAAGTTTGAAGCCAAAGCTAATGAATGTTATTTTGTTGGTTATTCCTCCAATCAACGTGCTTTTCGTGTCTATCATAAGCAGAAAAGAATAGTGCTGGAGTCCATTGATATCAATTGGCATGAAAATAATCACACGGACGTAGGAGACAGTCCCAATTGGCTATTTGACGTTGATTCAGTTTTTAAATCATTTAATCTTCCTGATTTCTCAATTGACTCAACTCATGCTAATCCTTATTTTTCTGTGAACAATTTAGGGAACTTAAATGATCTAGGTTCTTCCTCATCTGCTCAGGTTGAAATTCCTGTGGTTGCAAATGCTGAATCTAATATGGAGTCTTCCGGTTCTGGTGCAACAAGTGAAACTGTTGAAGACAACTCCATTCCAACAGTAGATGTTGCACCACAATCATCTGCTGAAGATCCTATTAATGACATTGCCGATCCTCCTGCTGAAAATCTTTCCAATTTGGAGGAAGTCGTGGAAGAAGATGCAATTCCTCAACTGCGAATTCACAAGATTCATCCCACCAATAACATCATTGGACCACTCAATGTGGGTGTTAGTACCCGAAGTGCCTGTGAAGCATTTGAAAACAGCATGTTTTCCTGCTTCATTTCTCAAACTGAACCAAAGAACATTAAAGCAGCATTACTAGAAAACAGCTGGGTGGAAGCAATGCAGGAAGAGCTACAACAATTCTCTAAGTTACATGTGTGGAATTTGGTGGATCTACCCAAGAACAAAGTTCCAATCGGTACTCGTTGGGTCTTTCGCAACAAAAAGGATGAAGGCGGCACTGTGATTCGTAACAAAGCACGTCTGGTGGTTCAAGGTTTCTATCAAGAAGAAGGGATTGACTACGAGGAAGTCTTTGCACCAGTGGCTCGCTTGGAAGCCATCCAAATGTTTCTCGCCTATGCAGCCTACATGGACTTCACCGTCCATCAAATGGATGTCAAAAGCGCATTTTTGTATGGCAAAGTTCAAGAAGAAGTATATGTCAAGCAGCCGCCGGGTTTCATTGATCCTAATTTTCCAGACCGTGTTTACAAGTTAGACAAAGCATTGTACGGTCTTCACCAAGCACCTCGTGCGTGGTATGAAACTTTATCAAAGCATCTGCTTGAGAATGGTTTCACACGAGGAGCAATTGACCAAACATTGTTCAAACGGAAGAAGGAAAAGGATACAATCATGGTGCAAATTTATGTGGATGATATCATTTTTGGCTCTACAAATCCCCGTCTCTGCAAAGAATTTGAAGAAGTGATGCGATCTAAGTTTGAGATGAGCTCCATGGGGGAAAAGAAGTTCTTTTTGGGACTACAAGTTGATCAGTCTGAGTCGGGAATCCTTATCCATCAAGAAAAATACGTCAAAGAAATCTTGACTAAGTTCAAAATGGCTGATTCCCACCCTGTAAAAACTCCTGTGGAAGTTCGTCATTGTTTGACTCCTGATGTGGATGGTGAAAGCGTTGATCCGCATCTATATCGCTCCATGATAGGATCGCTCATGTATCTCACGGCCAGCAGACCAGACATCATGTTTGCAGTGTGCTTATGTGCACGTTTTCAGGCTAATCCTAAACTCTCTCATTTATCTGCTGTAAAACGTATTTTGAGATATTTAAAATATAAGCCAAAATTGGGTCTGTGGTATCCTAAAACTGACTTGTTTGATCTTGTGGCTTATTCAGACTCAGACTACGGGGGTTGCAACTTAGACCGAAAATCCACTTCTGGAGGTTGCCAATTCCTTGGCAACCGCCTTGTCTCATGGCAATGTAAGAAACAGTCCACCGTTTCCCAATCCACCGCCGAAGCCGAATACATTGCCGCAGCCCTCTGTTGTTCCCAAGTCAGATGGATACACCATCAGATGCTTGACTATGGGATCACATTCCATGAGACACCAATTCTGTGTGACAACACCGCCGTTCCTCATATCACCAAAAACCCCGTTCAGCATTCCAAAACCAAACACATTGAAATCAAACATCACTTTATCCGTGACTGTGTTGAAAAGAAGCATATTCAAATTGTTGAAGTCAAAACTCACAAACAAACCGCAGACATCTTCACAAAGGCTTTTGACTCTACCAGATTCGCCCAACTGGTGGAGATGCTTGGAATGATCAACTTTCAGTAAATTGTGAATAGTATTTTTTATTTTTATTTTATTTTTATTCTGTTTACTTGTCAAAGAAAATTCCAAAAAGATTTTATTTTTATGAACAGTTTTTACGCAAATATTTTGGGGGAGAAATATTATATTGAAAAGAATTGCTGTGTATAAAATCTTACAAGTGGTTTTGAGTTGCAGGAAGAATTGTATCTGACCTTTGAGAAATGATAGTGTCTGATCTCATCTCTTGGACATGGAATGGACCAAAAGCGATAGTGTTTACTGAGGTATAGCTGGTAGGCCCGACATATGGTTAAAACTTGTAAGTAGTGTGAAAAACTCTAATATATATCTCATACTTGTGTGTTTGAACCCATTATTGAAACATCTAACCCATTTTTATATCTAAGAAAACCAATTCAATCAGATACAGGCTTACGTATTGGATTCCTATTCATACGCCAAGTGACCGTCAATATAACGATATTTACCACCGATGACCCCGTATGTTTTGCTTACGCAAAGATCTCGGGTGCTCATCCTTTTCCCATCCACTTGGATGATTTGACCCCGTCTGTTTTGCTTACGCAAAGATCTCGGGTGTTCAACATTTTTTCTATCCGCTTGGATAATTTTACGACTTCTTCTGTTTTGCTTACGCAAAGATCTAGAATGCTCGTACCTTTTAATATCTACTTGGATATTTTTTATTTTAATTTTCTAAATCCACTTGGATATATTATTTTATTTTTGGTGGTACTTTGACATTACTAAGACGGTACCTTGGTTAATCAGAAAGAGATGATAGGATGAAGGTGGGTACTTCTTGAGGATTGATAGGTTTTCAAAATCATTTTATTTTAATATGTGGGGTACACCTTGTATAGTGCTTAAATGGTACCTTTTAATCACATGAAATCAAAATACAAACAAATGTTCGGGTTTACTTTGCACAAATATCAGCTATCTTCAGGGACTCACAGTAGTTAATTGCAAAAGGAAGTGTTTCAAGAGACTGACCAGATCTGATCTCATGTTGGATCTTTTTCAAGAAGAAAAAGTGTAAATATAATGTGTATATATGTTAGTCTTATTGCTGTTACTTTGTAAATATCGAAACTAGTTTGTCCTATCGAAACTACTATGTAAATATCGAAACTAATTTGCTCTATCGAAACTACTCAGTAAATATCGAAACTACTCTGTAAATATCGAAACTAGTTTGCCCTATCGAAACTAGTTGTTTCGACAGGGGTATTTTTGTCTTTTGTTCCTCGCAATTTAAACGCCTGCATAAATGAATCCCTCCCTTCACTTCTTATTCACTCGTCTTTTTCGCAAACCCTATTCATCTTCTCCGTCTCTCACAAACCTATCAAGCCTTGGTCTGAGTTACAAGATATCAGTGATTATTCACCTGATTTTCCCATAGTCACCAGCGTCTCCATCATCAGGTAAAGTCACTATTTCATTTGAATGATTCTTGCGAATCAACAGACCTAGAGTTTCAAAATTTCAAAATCCGTTCGACTGAATCTTCATAATCTCAGTCGTATCCGTGTTTGCATACATCTTTATCATCTGAGAACTCACTTTTTATGTGTATTCTTGCAGAAATCATACTCGCTTTCGGTAAGACGAATATCCGTCATTCACAGGCCACTCTAAAACCTTTCATTTAATTGTTTATATTGTCTGAGTATAATGAATCAATAGGGGGTTTGGGTTTCAAAACTAGTTAGTTTCGATAAAGGATTTCAACTCCTTCAAAAAGTTTTCAAAAGGTTTTTAATCGAAACTACTGGTTTCGACACCCAAACTTGACCTAATCTCTCTATCGAAACTACTAGTTTCGATAAATTCATCTCTATCGAAACTACTTAGTTTCGACATTGTTGATTTCAGAATTTTTACAAGTGTTGATCAAAGCTCATTGACCCTATCGAAACTAGTTAGTTTCGATAAATTCATCTCTATCGAAACTACTTAGTTTCGACAGTGTTGATTTCAGAGTTTCTACAAGTGTTGATCAAGGCTTTTTGCCTCTATCGAAACTAGTTAGTTTCGATACGTTCTTCTCTATCGAAACTACTTAGTTTTGACAGTAAGGATTTCTGATTTTTTCTAAGTGTTGGAATACTTAGTTTCGATATTCAAAATCTTTATTCATTGATGAATTTTACAGGTATGGATCTCGTATTCGTGAAGAGGCACAATGTCTGTGCATTCCTTAATAGCAATGATCCGAAAGCTGCTGAATTTATTCCTATCTTAAATTTTCTGGCAAACTCCAACATAAGTTTTGCCATCAGCCACAACCTGCCGGTTTTTGAAGCAACTATAAGACAATTCTGGGAAACTGCTGAGATAATAACAATTGATGATGTGCAGCACATTAGGGCAACCGTACATGGCCAAGAAGTATTATTTTCTGAAGACACAGTTAGAGAAGCACTGCAATTAAATGACAATCCAGAAGCACCCGTTGAGTTCCCAATCTTCTATGTGAAAGAATGCTTTAGAAGAATGGGTCATCCTGATGAGTTTAAGAATGGTCAAATAATCAAGAACTCTTTACCTAGCCATTGGAGATATATAGTGCATGTGTTTATTCACTGCCTATCAATAAGGAAAGGGGGTTTTGATTCAGCTAACAGTACTCTGGGATCAGCTATTTTGGGATTAACAAAGGGAAGAGACTACAACTTTTCTGGTTTCATATTCACTCAGCTGAAGTATAACTTAACAGGAGCAGTAAAGGAGAAATTTCTAGCATATCCTAGATTTCTACAAATTATCATCAATCATCTTCTTCCAGAGATTCAACAAGGTGGAAACACTTTTGTTTTTGATAACATGATAGCCAAAACTCTCAGCTACATGAAAAGCACCAGCAAAAGGACCAACAGGGCGATAGCTGACATTCCCCTGTTTGGTCATGTCATTGGGGAAGAAGAAGAGTTCATTCCTGACATTGATCCTGACCTTAAAGAAGAAAACTTATCATCAGATGAAGAGCTGGAAGCTGAAATTGAAATAGACATTCCTGTTGTACAAGAAGAAGAACAGCAAATTCTTGAGCCTGTGATAGAGGCCCCCTTTGTTGAAGAAATACAAGTAGTTCAAGAGCCAGCAGTCATTGCTGAAGCTGATGTACAGGAGGTTGAAGTAGAAGCTGCAGAGTCAAGTGGGACTCTTGATGCAGGGATCTATGGATCAGACTATTACAAGTCTGATTCAGATGATAAAAGGGAGCAACTTGCATCTTCCTCTAAAAGGCAAATTGAATCAGGGTCTGATTTTGAAGATGAGGACTCTAGAGCTAAAAGGATAAAGACTGGATTGGAGGACTTGTCATCCTCGTCAGATTCATCATTCACTACTCCAGAACCATCCCCACATCCAACTCCACCTACCTCTCCACAACAGGCACCTATCCCTACACCTCCTACATCTCCACAACAATCACCCATCCATACACCTCCTACCTCTCCACAACAATCACCTATCCATACTCCTCCCACCTCACCACTTCATGGTTCAACCTCTCCTTTACCAAGAGTCAAGACTCTAAGTCTTGAAATGAAAAGACTTCAAGATAATCTTCAAAAGAAAGATACAGAGATTGAAGGATTGAAGTCCAAATTGAATGAAGTTAAGGAGGAAGTCAAAGACTTAAAGCTGGAGGTTGGAGGCTTACATACTCAAATAGATAGTCAGCAGACTCAGCTGAAAACTCAACAAAGGCTGATAACAAAGCAACAAGAAGATTTCAAAGCCTTAGTGAAACAGTAAAGCAGCTCAAAGACTCAATACTCAAACCTACACCTCAACAGCCATCCACCTCAACAGGACAGGGGGAGACTACATCAGAAGTTGAACCATCATCTCCTGCCTTTGTCACTAATCCTGAATCTGCATTAATTATGTATACTGGTCACGGTACCAAGACAAAGGAGTCTGTTGAAGTAAAGGTTGAGGAGATAGAGCCTGACCTTCCCTCAGCTAGTGAAAGAAGAGAAGCAAGGAGAAGAGGGAAGGGAGCTATGCCTGATATTGAAACTGTCATTCTGGATGAAGAAGATATACCATCTGATGATGAGCTGAATGCTCTTCTAGATGACATTGAAAACTTTGGCTATAATGACCTTCATCCAGAAATTCTAACCACTGAAGAAAAGGAGACTGAACGAACAAGATATTTTACTGAAGAAGGTGATGAGATTCAAACACTATCAGATGAAGAAGATGTTCAGATTAACCTCATCAAAGATATCATTCCTGAACCAACCATTCCAGTATCTGAAACAACTCCAGCACAAGATCAACCTTCAACTGCACCTGAACCTCCAATCTCAAGAAAGTCCTGGTTTAAGAAAATAATTCAGGAGGAAACTCCTAAGACATATGAGTGGATAGCAGAGCATCAAGAACTAAAAAGGCCTCCAATTGGCTGGAAATATGATGCTGAAAGGAAGCTCTTTATCATCAGAAGATTTAGAGGGGGAGTTCAGCACTTCAAAAATATGACTGACTTCCAAACCCTTCCTTTCTATGACCTCAGGGACTTAGCAAAACTTCCACTTCAAAACCCTGGGAAGGTCATGATGGCTTATGACTTTGAGAAGTTTCTGCATTCTCAAGTCAACAATGATTTCAAAGGAATGAAGCCTAGAAAAACTCAGAAGAAGATCTCAAAGACTAGGTTTCATCCTAAAACTAAAAAGCCATATGTGTTCCTAAGATACAAGCCTGCCCAAACACACAAGACTATCACTATTCCAAAATCTGTACCTGTCCAGCTACAGACTTTCAGAAAGTGGTTCTATAACCCAGTCATTGGCAGTGCAGTTATTGAATGTGAGGGCAAGGAAGACATCACCATCTTTGATCCAATGGAGCTGTTAAAATTTCAACCGGAAGATCTGGAAGTACTTTTCCAGAATCACATTCAGGCTTACAGCGATGAAGATGAAGCTGATGCGAAGGCCTATCAAAGGATTGTCTCTCTCCATGTCAAACCTTTCATTCCAAAGACATCTGAAAGACCAGCTGCTTGATGAAAAGCTGAAGACAGTAATGCAACAGTTTAGGGGGAGATTGTAGAGTCATATATTTCGTATAAGCTGTTGTCATTTATTGTATGTTTAAACAATTTTAGACTAGTTTACTTTCTGTCATTTCATTATTGTAATTTCAGTTTTCTGTAATTAGTTAAGTCTGGGCCATCGAAACTACTTAGTTTCGATTGAGTCTGTTCAATCGAAACTAGTAGTTTCGATAGATGGTAGTTTCGACAGGTCTAAGTATCATTTGTAAATGGTCAATCGAAACTAGTAGTTTCGATTAACCATAGTTTCGATACCTGTCACTACTATAAATAGCCTAGTTTGAGATTGTTTAGGGTGGGAGTAGCGGCTGTAACCCTGAACTTTCTCTTTCACATTTTGCTTGAATCAATACAATCTGCAGTTGTTTATTCACTGTGTTCTTACATTTTCATATCCTTTGATTGTTGATTCATACTGTGGTTAGCTGGTTATCTTCACCATCACTGTTTCGTTTATCAGTTTCACCTCCATATACACAGTTTCCGCCTGTGTATGTGTTAAATCGATCATATCAGTGACTTTCGATTAAATCTGGATCTACAATAATGAAATCATGTTTGATGATTTTCATCTAAAGGTTTATATACGTATTGCTCAAGGTTAGCAATGGTTTATACTGAAAATCAAGTTACCCCAAGATTTAGATAGAGAATGTGACTAAAAATTCAAAATGAACTAATAAGGTAGATTAGTTAAAAGACTAGATGCCGGTTAAATATTTAGACATTGAATTTGCCTATTACCAGAAAGCAAATTTGGTTAATGGTCAGAAATGAAATTTTGAAATGTAACAAGGAATCTACATCAAAATATAGTCTACTCATCACATCAAGTCGTTCAAATTTGATAGGATAACATTAGACGTCTACATCTTCCTTGATGTAGATTGAATCGATTCGGAGGTAGTCCGTAGTTTGTCTGGATGAGGACGTAAACATTCACGTCGTGGAGATAATCTCATAACAATAGTGTCTCCCGAAATTGATTCTAAGCTTGCAAACCATTAAGTTGGTAGACTTTGATGTAACATCATTGTCAATTTAGGTTGGGCTTGACTCTCTTTAAGTAGGCGTCAGAAAATAGAAGAGGATCAGGTAAAACTTCAGGAGTTTTCCAAATGCGAGGATGTCATGCTCCTAGATCTCTTAAAAGCAATGCATGGATATCCCAAAATATCTTGAAAAAGAGTGTATATAAAATTACAAGAAATTTAAGGAATCGAAAGGAATTTATATGAGCAGACATTCAATAAAGCAGAGTTGACTATGGTTTGTCCTTGTTTTCCCATTAAAGTTGGTTGGAATAGATCATAAGGTTTCAGAGTTTGTCCTTCAAACTAGCGCTGAAGAGGGTCGAATTGATTATCTGTCAATAAGTGGTAGTACAGTAGGCTTGTAACTTCCTTGGATTTTGAACGGTATTATAATAACTTACCATTTCGTATTTCACTCATATCGGTCATAGCCTTAAAGTCCCTTGCACATGGGTTTAAGCCATAAAATTGATGAATTGAGTGTTTAAAGGTCATATTTTCGTATTCCCTCAGGGTACGTGTTAAGAAGTCATTTCTTAATAGAAGATGTTTCAAGACTTTCTAATTACTAGAGACTGAGAGTAAGGGATGCGAACACGTCTCAACTTAGTTAGAAATCAGGGAGTCAATCAATTTAGTGATCTTTGAGGGAGTGTAAGTACAAAAGGATATAGGATTATCCTATTCGTATCTTTATGGACAGTGGGTTGTTTGAGGCAACCCATGATTATACCCCTTACATAAGAATATGAAATAATGAAATTAGCAGGAGTACACATAATTGGTGCAAGTTTAAGAGTTCTGTATGTGAGACTCACGCTTGTCTGCCAATGTTTACTCTTATATTTCCTTGGAATTGTTTGGACATAAGCATAGCTTACTGATCATAGGAAAAAAAATTATCCGAGTTTATGATGTAATGAATGTCAGATGTTGGTAGAACAACCCATTTGACATTTATTTTAGAAAGTTTGATTGCCTACCTAACTTAAGTTAGGTTTCCACAATATCCTAAGGGTGTTGCATGAAGGGAATCAAGATTTATTGTACCATTTTACAAAAGTGAGTGCAGAGCATTTGAATGTAGATTTCAATTAAATGTGATGCAGATTAATTAGAATATTTTAGTAGAACTACTGATTATGGTTTAGCATCCGGAAAAGAAATCAAGTCATAGTGAGTCGATGGAAAAAAAATACACAGTAGGTGTTACCGTGATAGCCATGTTATTCCTTTAGCTTAAGGTAGAATTAGATTATTGGCATTTGTTACCAATTGAAATATCGCCAATTAGTTCAGGAAGATAAGAATTCGGGTTATGATCACTAAATGCACAGTAAGAATGGTAAGCATCAAAATAAAGAGTTGTCCAAGAGATTGTGTTGAAAGGTTGTATTGTCCAGGAAAAAGAAGTTTAGCATGCTTTCAAGAATTTCGCCATTTGTTGCTACTCAATGGATGTTACAGTGTGTTTGGATTATAAGGTAAAATCCAAGATTATGCTTAGACCTCCGATAATAGTTGTACACTTACTGCAAGTGTTGAATGTAGTAAAGACCCATATTGAATTAACGCGGCCAGTAAAATCCCAAAGGACACGATTCAGAAAATAAAAAAAATGGATGAGAGAAAATCTTCGTTGCTCAAGATTCACTAAGGAGTTGATTAGATCAAATTCGAATTTCTCATGTTCCTTCATAAGTGCGATATTGATAAGTGACCAAAGTTTCATGCATTAAAGGGTGCAATATGTTTTATTTATGCAAATTAATATGGGGAATACAAAAGTTTTGTGTAGCTATGCATGTGCAGGTGTTGAAAGCTTAAAGTATGATTTTGGAAGATATTAGGTGAGAGATGCAAGAGTCGGAAGAGACACGGAGAAAACGGGGCAGAAACTCAGGACCTGACGTAAGCCTACTCCACCTGGCGTAAGCCTACTCCACCAGCGTAAGCTTACTCCACCTGGCGTAAGCCTACTCCACAGCGTAAGCCTACTCCACAGCGTAAGCCTACTCCACAGCATAAGCTTACTCCGCCCAGCGTAGGCCTACGCCAAACCAGTTCATTCACAGCAAACTTCAGTGTTACGGAGTAAGCTTACGCCACCCCAGCGTAAGCTTACGCTGGTTACGTTTCAGACGCGGATTTTTAGTGAAACAGTCGATTTTCTGTGTTTAATTGGGGTTTTCTTCCCCAAATTCAAAAATCATCTTTTTGGAGACAGTTTTGGGCGATTTTGAGTGTGCTTGGAGGCTAGGAAACATATTCTTGAAGATTGGTATCAAGAAATTGAAGAATCGAAGATGAATTCCACAACCATGAGCGGCTAATCCACCGTAATCATTCCCGGGTGGATTGTTTGTAAGTTTTTAGGGTTTTTATCATATGCTAGCTTTGAGAAACAATTCTTGTAATCGTTTGGTTTGAAATACTTGAATCTGTGTGTTTAGTATGGTTATGAACTCACGGGAGTCGATAAATTCTTGCACCATTGACCCTGTTAGATGATAATTGCTATGAACTTTGATTTGTGTTGAATCTATTGATTAATCTAATTCTATATTGCATACATTTGTCTCGATTTCATTCGTGAATATGGTCTTACACTATTTGTCGATGATGTATGAATGTTGATGTTCTTGGTTAGATTTGGTTAATTTGATTTGGAAAACCATTCGATTGTTTGAACTCATATGTTGGCGTGATAATCCCTAATTACTTGTGAACATGAAACTCGGGTGTGATTCCTTTTTAATTATTGTTACAATCTAAATCGTTTGTTTGGTACTTGATCACTATTGGTCATAATTGTTTGTTGATAATCCTTGTTTGTTGAGTTTGATAAGTTTCACCTAAATCATTGCTTGTGTTTGGTCAGAAAGACCCATTGTAACTTCATAAATCGCATTGTCAATTGAAATTGAGCACCGACCACAAACTCTTCGTGGTTCGACACCCTTCTTACCCTAACTAGTTTAAGGTGATTAGGACACTCTAATTCTTTATCTTTGACCGGTCCCTTCGACACCGATCAAATTTTGGCGCCAATGCCGGGGAGTGTGTGCGCTTGGTGTTTTATTTTAGTTGACTTTTGTGACTACTTGTTTCTTGTTTTGTTTGGTTAATATTCTTCTATTTTTGTGTTACGCGTGGTGTTTGTTTGTGTGTGCAGGTGACAGAATAGTGCATGCGTACCCGTTCATCTGGGAGGACTTCACCGCTTGTTCATGTATTATAGAATTTCAAGCATGTTGATCTCACCATGAATATAGACTTTAGTGAATGATTTCATTGTAGGAGCACATCTCATCGAAACAATGATTGTCCATATTTTTTGAAATTATGTGGGAAAGTCTGGTGGCGTCGAATCCCTCATCAATATGATGATTGTGAGAAGCGTCGAGTACAATATTGTTTATCTCGAGTCGATCGAGAGTTGGAGCAACTTCATCATTCGAAGCAATATCGCTTATAGTTGTTAAGTTACAAATATGATCTTTTATGCACGGGAAGGCGAAGGGGAGAGCGAGGCCTTTCAGTTAACGAACATTCTCAGGCAAAACAACTGTGGATGTCTTCACAAATTGGAGATGCGGTTGTGGAGAATAATACCACTCCAATGCCTTCAATTACTCAAGAATTAACAAGTGCACTAGTCGTGGATGATGACAATGATGATGATAAGGAAGAAGAGGTTGTGGATCTTTCAGAACATATAATTGAATGTTTAGACTCGGTCAATGACATAGCACCTCATGAGAAATCTGAGATATTGATGGTTCATTCTGACCCTCCTCCCGTATTAATTACTCCAGCCAATAAAGTTGGGGATGAGGGTCCGAGGATAAAGATTAGGAAGGTGGGACTACAAGACATTGGACAATCTAGTCAGAAGCAAGCCCGCATCGATTTAGCCGACATGTCGATCACAATATGTGACAACCGGCAATTTCAGGTCAATACCCGTCCCCGTCTCTGTCATAAATTGCATACATTACATTCGTGTTAGACTTAATTATGGTTAATTAAGGTCATTTCATAAGTAGCAAAGTCCATTCATAACATTTCACGCATCGGTAATTCGGTAAATTACCAGGTCACACGCAGTATAACCGGCACACGAGAAACTTGGTGATAACTAATATTTATGTTTTAATAAATATTTCGAGATGTTACGATACTATTTTAGAACTTAAATATGTGTGTGTTTATTTATATCAACTTAGTATTTAAACGCGCGTCTTTTACCGTTTCACCGGCATATTCTATTTTAACGCGCTATTTCGCTATATTAAATTACTAAACATATATTTATATATATTAGCGAGCCACTAGCTATGTAATGTATAATTTTATTAAGCTCGGTTTTAAAAAAAAATCTCTATTTTATATCACGTCTTATTTATACCCGCTACCACCTGAATACCCGTTTAATCTACAAAATCACCTTTCCAGTTAAATCAAATAAAAATAAACTCACCTTTTCCTTGTATATTGGCCGAGATTTTTAGTTTTGCAGAACTCAAAAAGATACATTTTCATGCTAATCTTTTGCGCACACACATCCCAAGTGCAAGATCCTTATCCCCTGAAACCTCTAGTCACATCCCTTCCTTTATTCTTCCTTATGTTTTTTTTTCGGTTCAAAAGGTGCCCACACACAAGCCACCCTAGCTAGTGATTTAACTATACAAAACTTACCAAACTTGTGAAGGGTCAAGCAATCCATCCGTTGTTACATGCAATTCTCGGCCATGAAGACTCTTTCCACCCATGTTGACCGAAAATTGAATCCCATACACAAGACCCAATACTACTTTCTGCTTCAAAGAATCTTGGCATTATAAAAAAAATCCATTGCCTCATGAATTAATCACACAAAACCAATTGCAAACTCATTTCCCCCTCTCTAGCTCCTGATCACGGCTCCAACCCTCCAACCACAATCTCCATTTTTCATTTCTAGTTCAAGCATTCAAGGGTGTTCAAGTCTATCTTTGGTGAAGAACAAGTGGTCTCTTAGTATCTAGCAAGGCAACCTACTCCATTCCCACCTTCTTCCTTGCTTGCTTTAAGTGAGAAATCCTCCTAACTATTTACATTTTGTTCTTGTTTAATGCTATCTTTTATATACAAATGTCATGTACCAACTTCACCCACAAAAATCCATTTTTATTAAACATGGAGTCTCTATAAAATGACTACATGAGGCTTATTTTTGTGTAAAAGTATTAATTATAACTTTATGGTTCATGAACTAAAATAAAGTGTATGCCCAAATGATTCATCAAGTAGGTTTACCTTGTCCATAAAATTTTGTAGTGTTTTTCATTTATTATTATGTATAGTTAGTTCCCTATAAGTTTATATTTTCTTGGTTGAGTTATGTCAAGATTATGGAAGTTAAATTATTACCAGTTGTTAGGAAACTAAAAAGGTTATGACTAGTTATTATGTTAATTTCTTTTGTTAAATGGGTTACATGATTATTATTATGATTTTGGAAATATATAAGTATTAGAAACTAAGTTTGTATAAAGATGAACAAAAACCTAGTCTTCACTTTATTGTAAAAACTTATTATTTCTAAAAGTATACGTAAATGTTAATAGTTAAAGACTAGATTTTGAAATATATATAATTTTATGAGTATAAATATATATATATATACACACTTTGGTCGTAAAACGAAAAACGACCTTATTTTAAGAGTGATAATTCTCAAATGTATATTTCGTAGAAACAATATAGGTATTATTTTTACCTAAAGTCATGACGTATTTTGAAAACATTATTTTGAATAAATATATATAATATATTTATTTACCGTTCGCATCGAGTTACGACTCGTGTCGAGTCAAACTATATTTTAAAGCGCGAAACCTAATATGACACCAAATTACTTATAGTCATGGACACACTTGATCGAAATCATAACTTATATTTATTTTATGTGAATATATATTTTTGATAACAAATACATATCACCAACGGGTTGTTGAGTCAAACGGAATTTCATAACGAAATTAAGTTGGGTGAAACTGTTACATGACCAACTTGCATATAGAATCATTACCTAGACCTTAAGGTGTCTTATATATTCTAGGGCACGCGTAGGTCGGCTTACTCTTGAACTTTTGCTACTAGCACGTATTCGGTACTCACGCATCAGGTGAGTTTTCACGGCCTCATTTTACTTACTTTTCCATTTGGGGGAGATACATGCTAAACCATTTTCTTACTTAGTCGTATGATGATTACTGTGATTTCTCTTTAACATATATAAGTGGGTGCATTTCCCGCACATAAAGTCCTCTCATATTCGAACCGTTAATTATTTCACAAAGCGAGGTGATTCATGAATAGTACTATTGGGTTTAACAACCCCCACCCGGGTTAGTCGCGCTAACTTTGACTGGGAGTCGAACGGGTGCATAATTGACTTGATTCTTTGCGTGCTAAGCACGTTAGAGGCAAAAATGCTAGTTTCTGCATTCCTTCGTTGAGCTTCGGTTTCGGTGTTACTTATATAGTTAATGTTTATTGTTTGATCAACAATCAAATCACTAGTATACATGCGTACTGTTACACTGTTTTCTTTACTGCTTCTGTTACTTAAACCTGTGAACTCACCAACCCTGTGTTGACATTTTAAACATGTTTATCTCAGGTCGCTAAACATTCACGCATGGACTAGGATTGCATATCTGGAGTCTCATTTCATGTTTTCATTTAGAAGCTAGGTTTATGGGAACCTAATTTGTTGTGCTTCTGTATTTTGCTACTTTGCTTTTGCTTCCGCACTTTACATTCCGCATTTTCAAACTATGTAATACTCATTTATCTTGGTATGATGTTCAAACGGAATGTCTTTTCAAAAACCAAATAGTGGTCGTTCGAAATGACCGGGACTAATGATCCTTGACAGTCACAGCCCGCGGGTAATCCGTTGTGGAATTTCAGGGTGTGACAGATTGGTATCAGAGCCAGGTTATAGAGAACTAAGTTGCATTTAGTGTACTTACACTATAACTGTAGGCTCACGTAATTCACAACACATCATACATACGTCTTTCATACATGAGTACATTGGATTACTGGATATTATCTTGTGACAGGATGTCTACATCTTCGGACCCCATCGTGATCTTGGACTCAGAGGAGGAGTACACTCCGGCCACACCACCATCACCGGCTGAGCCACTTACCCCACCCTCATCACCACACTCATCCAGTGACGAGGAGCCTATGGAGGACTCAGAGGGAGTCGAGGAGACTGATCCTGAGGAGGATCCTGAGGAGATTCCAGAGGAGGTTCCCGAGGAGGAGACTGAGGATGCACCAGCTGACGGGGGCGAGGGAGATGTCGACGAGGAGAGTGACTCGGGTGAGCCCGTGCCTTATTCGGTATGGCACGGAGACTCGTCGTCCGATGACGTCTCTATACTACCTTCACCTCCTCGCCAGGCAAATCCGGCGCCACCGTCACCATTACCAGCACCGCGAGGAGTCAAGACCAAGCTTACCGCCAGAAAGAAGAACATTTACTTGGGAAAGCACCCGGTTCGATCATCTGACACTGCAAAGCCATCGGACAAGAAGGCCCGGATTTCATCAGCTGACACCACATCTGCAGGGGAGTCGTCTGTACCATCTCACCCCCACCCTATTGGCTCCGGCCTACGAGGGAGGTACTGCCGATATTGGCCGCGCACACCAGGCGACATGATGCTGACTTATCATCCCTCTAGGATGAGCTTGCCTTGACAGACCAGGCACTCTTGATTGTGCGAGACCGGATTGCGACTGCTGAGGAGAGAGCTCGAGAGGCGGAACGGAGAGCCGCAGCTACAGAGATCGCACTACAGACCTTACAGGGACAGGTGGCGGGTTTACTAGAGGATCGCCAGAGAGAGACAGCTAGGACCGTAGCCCAATCTAGTCGCCTGGTAGAGGCAGAGAGACAGTTAGGAGTGGCACACCAACGAGTCAACACGGCAGAGTATCGATCAACAATTGCGAGCACTTCAGCCATGACAGCAGGATATAGGGCAGACATGGTCAGAGAGGAATTGGAGCCTACTAGGGTTCTGATGATTCTCTGTGCCATGTTACTCTTTACCTCTTTGCAGAGTGGTATTTTTCCACCTTCAGTTTGATTAGCCTATCGTGAGCGGGCTGTGCTCACACAATATTTTGAGATTCTACTTGTTTTTGGTGGAGTGGTTGCTCCTGAAAATACTTTGTATTTCGTACAACTTATTTATCAAGTGTTTATCTTTTGATTATATTGCATGGTTGATTGATTAGTGTATGTTATCTTGTGCACATGTGTTGATTGTTATATATTATGCAATATCTAACTATGGTTATCATTGTGACTATAAAGAAATATGTTGCCCAAGAGAAATAGCCGCAGCTCAGGAGGAAGCGGAACCTCCATGACCGCAGCCCAGATACAAGCCCTCATCGCCCAACACGTGGCGGAAGCACTTGCCAACCAGGAAACCAATCGATCCAGTGGAGGATCAGGAGGTAGTGGGGAGAACGAAGGGACGGGGAATGGACACAAGGCCTGTACTTACAAATCCTTCATGGATTGCAAGCCTCACACCTTCACTGGGGCGGAGGGTGCAGTGGGACTGTTAAGATGGATCGAAAAGGTTGAGTCAGTTTTCAGCATGAGTCATTGCACACCGGAAAACCGAGTCATGTACGGAGCTGGAACTTTTGAGGGTCAGGCCCTCTCTTGGTGGAACTCTTATGTCCAAACTATGGGGTTAGACAACGCCAATGCCATTCCCTGGGAAGAATTCAAGGATATGCTTAAGGAAGAATATTGCCCCCGAAATGAGCTACAGAAACTGGAACAGGAGTTTTGGAATCTAAAAATGGAAGGTGCCGACATTGCGGGTTACACCGCAAGATTTCATGACTTAGCACGGTTATTACCGCACATGGTTACGCCAGAGTTCAAGCGAATCGAGCGTTATATTTGGGGTCTGGCACCTCAGATACAGGGTATGGTCACTTCTGCTGAACCCATAGCCATTCACAACGCTGTGAGACTAGCTCATAATCTCACTGATCAAGCAGTCCGTCAGGGGCTGTTTTCCAAGAAAGAAAATTTCGTGAAGGTCTTTGATAACAAGCGCAAGTGGGAAAACACTCCTGCTAAACCCTATGTGCCCAACATCCCGAAGAAACAAGAGCCGACAAGAGTGTTTGTTGCTAATCAACTAGAGAAGAGGCAAAAGGGGGCGTACACCGGAATCCTACCTAAATGTAATAAGTGCCAATTCCACCACAATGGCACTTGTGAAGATTCCTGGTGCCAAAAGTGCAAGCGTTTTGGCCACACGACCCAGAACTGTCGACTAGTTGAACAAGCCCCGACTGGCGGAGGAAACCGCGGATGTTTCGGGTGCGGTGAACCCGGACACTTCTGCAAAGACTGTCCAAAGAACCGAAAGCCTGGAAATACGAATGCTTGGGGCAGGGCGTTTGTCATTGGAGCAGGCGAAGCTAGACAAGACCCCAACATTGTTACTGGTACGTTTCTCGTAAACAACTGTTATGCTTCTATCCTATTTGATACGGGTGCCGACAAAAGTTTTGTGTCTACCGAGTTTAGTACGTTACTTGGTATTACACCGATTGCATTAGATTACCTGTACACGATAGAGCTGGCGGATGGTAAGCTAATAGAGACAGAACAAGTAATTCCCGGTTGTGTCTTAATGTTAATCGACCACTCTTTCACTATAGACTTATTGCTGGTAACATTGGGAAGTTTCGACATAGTGGTCGGGGTGGACTGGTTGTCTAAGAACCGAGCCGAAATCATATGTCATGAGAAGATTGTTCGCATACCCCTCCCGAACGGGGAAGCGCTGACCATTCTAGGAGAACGGAGTGGTACCGCACTAAGGATCATTACCTGCATGAAGACCCGGAAGTACTTACGAAAGAGTTACCATGCGATCTTAGCACATGTGATGGAAAAGAAAGCAGAAGAGAGAAAGATAGAGGACATTCCGATTGTCCGAGACTATCCGGAAGTATTTCCCGAAGACCTGCCCGGACTCCCACCGCAACGGCAAGTCGAGTTCCGAATTGATCTCACACCAGGAGCTGCTCCAATAGCAAGGTCACCTTACCGACTGGCGCCATCGGAAATGCAGGAATTGTCTAACCAATTACAGGAACTATTAGACAAAGGCTTCATCAGACCGAGCTTCTCACCCTGGGGAGCATCGGTTTTGTTTGTTAAGAAAAAGGACGGATCGTTTCTCATGTGCATCGACTACCGGGAACTGAACAAAGTGACGATCAAGAACCGATATCCACTACCAAGGATCGATGACCTGTTCGACCAATTACAAGGGTCGAGCTATTACTCGAAGATCGATCTACGGTCGGGATACCATCAGCTAAGGATTCAGGAAGATGACATTCCAAAGACCGCTTTCCGAACTCGTTATGGTCACTACGAGTTCATGGTCATGCCATTTGGGTTAACCAATGCACCAGCGGTATTCATGGATCTCATGAACCGAGTGTGCAAACCCTATTTGGACAAGTTTGTGATTGTGTTCATAGACGATATCCTGATATACTCACGGAATAAAGAAGAGCATGCCGATCACCTGAAGTTAATCATGGAGCTGCTGAAAGACGAGAAACTATACGCCAAGTTCTCGAAGTGCGACTTCTGGATTCGCGAGGTACAATTCCTTGGACACGTGGTCAACAAAAAGGGCATACATGTTGACCCATCCAAAATCGAGGCGATTAAGAATTGGGAAGCACCTAAGACCCCAACTGAGGTACGACAGTTCTTAGGTCTTGCGGGCTATTATCGACGATTCATCGAAAATTTCTCTAGGATAGCCCAACCCCTCACTACTCTTACACACAAGGATAAGAAATACGAGTGGAATGACAAGGCAGAAACCGCTTTTCAATTGCTCAAACAGAAACTTTGCAGTGCACCGATCCTGTCTTTACCGGAAGGAACAGACGACTTCGTGGTGTACTGCGATGCGTCCCATCAAGGACTCGGGTGCGTGCTAATGCAAAGGGAGAAGGTCATTGCCTATTCTTCTCGACAACTGAAAGTGCACGAGAAAAACTACACTACCCACGACTTAGAGTTGGGAGCTGTAGTATTCGCTCTGAAGATTTGGAGACACTATCTGTACGGCACGAAATGTACAATTTTCACAGATCATAAGAGCCTTCAACATATCTTCGATCAAAAGGAGCTTAACATGAGGCAGCATCGATGGGTCGAGTTACTAAACGACTACGATTGCGCAATCCGTTATCATCCTGGAAGGGCAAACGTCGTTGCTGATGCCTTGAGCAGGAAAGAACAACCCAAGCCGCGACGAGTACGAGCGTTACAGTTGACCATCCACACGAATTTACCCATACGAATCCGTGACGCCCAACTCGAAGCAGTCAAGGAGGTAAACCTATGCCATGAGTCCCTACGAGGTATGAACAAGCATTTTGAGGCCAGATCTGATGACATTCGTTACTTTATGGATCGGATTTGGGTACCGCATTTTGGGAATCTAAGGGATCTAGTGATGGACGAAGCACACAAGTCCGGATACTCTATTCACCCAGGTGCTGACAAAATGTACCATGACCTCAAGGAGCACTATTGGTGGCCTAACATGAAAGCCGAAATTGCTACCTATGTTAGTAAATGCTTGACATGTGCTAAGGTAAAGGTGGAGTATCAGAAACCATCAGGGTTACTCCAACAACCAGAGATTCCACAGTGGAAGTGGGAACAAATATCAATGGACTTCATCACGAAGTTGCCTAGGGCATCTAATGGTTGCGACACCATCTGGGTAATTGTCGACCGGTTAACAAAATCAGCACATTTCCTTCCTATAAAAGAGACCGACAAGTTAGAGAAACTGACCCGAATTTACCTAAAGGAAGTAGTCTCGAGGCATGGAGTGCCAGTCTCCATCATTTCAGATAGGGATAGCCGATTCACATCCCGATTCTGGCAATCTTTACAAAAAGCCTTGGGTACTCGATTGGATATGAGTACTGCGTACCATCCCCAAACGGACGGTCAAAGTGAAAGGACCATCCAAACCCTTGAAGACATGCTTAGAGCTTGTGTGGTCGACTTCGGGAATGGTTGGGATGCACACCTACCGTTGGTAGAATTTTCATACAACAACAGCTACCACACTAGCATCAAGGCTGCACCATTCGAAGCACTTTATGGACGAAAGTGTAGATCACCAATTTGCTGGACAGAGGTGGGGGATAGCCAACTCACAGGTCCAGAAATTATTCATGAGACTACAGAAAAGATCGTGCAGATACGCGAACGTATCAAGGCCGCGCGTGATCGTCAGAAGAGTTACGCTGATGTGAGACGCAAACCCTTAGAATTTCAAGTGGGAGATAAAGTGCTACTGAAAGTCTCGCCATGGAAAGGCGTAATACGTTTTGGCAAGCGGGGGAAACTGAACCCTCGTTACATTGGACCTTTCGAGATTCTGAAGAGGATTGGTCCTGTTGCTTACAAGTTTAACCTACCGGAAACCCTCAATGGCGTTCATGACGTGTTTCACGTGTCGAACCTGAAGAAGTGCTTATCAGATGAGACACTAGTCATACCATTGGAGGAGATTCAAATAGACGATCAGCTTCACTTCGTCGAAGAAACAGTTGAGATCATGTACCGAGAGGTCAAGAGAATGAAACAGAGTCGCATCCCCATAGTAAAAGTTCGATGGAACTCTAGACGAGGACCGGAGTTTACATGGGAACGCGAGGACCAAATGAAGCGCAAGTACCCGCAGTTGTTTGAAACTGCAACAATCACGGATGATACTAGCTGAATTTCGGGACGAAATTCTTTTTAACATGGGGAGTATGTGACAACCGGAAATTTCAGGTCAATACCCGTCCCCGTCTCTGTCATAAATTGCATACATTACATTCGTGTTAGACTTAATTATGGTTAATTAAGGTCATTTCATAAGTAGCAAAGTCCATTCATAACATTTCACGCATCGGTAATTCGGTAAATTACCGGGTCACACGCAGTATAACCGGCACACGAGAAACTTGGTGATAACTAATATTTATGTTTTAATAAATATTTCGAGATGTTACGATACTATTTTAGAACTTAAATATGTGTGTGTTTATTTATATCAACTTAGTATTTAAACGCGCGTCTTTTACCGTTTCACCGGCATATTCTATTTTAACGCGCTATTTCGCTATATTAAATTACTAAACGTATATTTATATATATTAGCGAGCCACTAGCTATGTAATGTATAATTTTATTAAGCTCGGTTTAAAAAAAATCTCTATTTTATATCACGTCTTATTTATACCCGCTACCACCTGAATACCCGTTTAATCTACAAAATCACCTTTCCAGTTAAATCAAATAAAAATAAACTCATCTTTTCCTTGTATATTAGCCGAGATTTTTAGTTTTGCAGAACTCAAAAAGATACATTTTCATGCTAATCTTTTGCACACACACATCCCAAGTGCAAGATCCTTATCCCCTGAAACCTCTAGTCACATCCCTTCCTTTATTCTTCCTTATGTTTTTTTTTCGGTTCAAAAGGTGCCCACACACAAGCCACCCTAGCTAGTGATTTAACTATACAAAACTTACCAAACTTGTGAAGGGTCAAGCAATCCATCCGTTGTTGCATGCAATTCTCGGCCATGAAAACTCTTTCCACCCATGTTGACCGAAAATTGAATCCCATACACAAGACCCAATACTACTTTCTGCTTCAAAGAATCTTGGCATTATAAAAAAATCCATTGCCTCATGAATTAATCACACAAAACCAATTACAAACTCATTTCCCCCTCTCTAGCTCCTGATCACGGCTCCAACCCTCCAACCACAATCTCCATTTTTCATTTCTAGTTCAAGCATTCAAGGGTGTTCAAGTCTATCTTTGGTGAAGAACAAGTGGTCTCTTAGTATCTAGCAAGCAACCTACTCCATTCCCACCTTCTTTCTTGCTTGCTTTAAGTGAGAAATCCTCCTAACTATTTACATTTTGTTCTTGTTTAATGCTATCTTTTATATACAAATGTCATGTACCAACTTCACCCACAAAAATCCATTTTTATTAAACATGGAGTCTCTATAAAATGACTACATGAGGCTTATTTTTGTGTAAAAGTATTAATTATAACTTTATGGTTCATGAACTAAAATAAAGTGTATGCCCAAATGATTCATCAAGTGGGTTTACCTTGTCCATAAAATTTTGTAGTGTTTTTCATTTATTATTATGTATAGTTAGTTCCCTATAAGTTTATATTTTCTTGGTTGAGTTATGTCAAGATTATGGAAGTTAAATTATTACTAGTTGTTAGGAAACTAAAAAGGTTATGACTAGTTATTATGTTAATTTCTTTTGTTAAATGGGTTACATGATTATTATTATGATTTTGGAAATATATAAATATTAGAAACTAAGTTTGTATAAAGATGAACAAAAACCTAGTCTTCACTTTATTGTAAAAACTTATTATTTCTAAAAGTATACGTAAATGTTAATAGTTAAAGACTAGATTTTGAAATATATATAATTTTATGGGTATAAATATATATATACACACTTTGGTCGTAAAACGAAAAACGACCTTATTTTAAGAGTGATAATTCTCAAATGTATATTTCGTAGAAACAATATAGGTATTATTTTTACCTAAAGTCATGACGTATTTCGAAAACATTATTTTGAATAAATATATATAATATATTTATTTACCGTTAGCATCGAGTTACGACTCGTGTCGAGTCAAACTATATTTTAAAGCGCGAAACCTAAGATGACACCAAATTACTTATAGTCATGGACACACTTGATCGAAATCATAACTTATATTTATTTTATGTGAATATATATTTTTGATAACAAATACATATCACCAACGGGTTGTCGAGTCAAACGGAATTTCATAACGAAATTAAGTTGGGTGAAACTGTTACATGACCAACTTGCATATAGAATCATTACCTAGACCTTAAGGTGTCTTATATATTCTAGGGCACGCGTAGGTCGGCTTACTCTTGAACTTTTGCTACTAGCACGTATTCGGTACTCACGCATCATGTGAGTTTTCACGGCCCCATTTTACTTACTTTTCCATTTGGGGGAGATACATGCTAAACCATTTTCTTACTTAGTCGCATGATGATTACTGTGATTTCGCTTTAACATATATAAGTGGGTGCATTTCCCGCACATAAAGTCCTCTCATATTCGAACCGTTAATTATTTCACAAAGCGAGGTGATTCATGAATAGTACTATTGGGTTTAACAACCCCCACCCGGGTTAGTCGCGCTAACTTTGACTGGGAGTCGAACGGGTGCATAATTGACCTGATTCTTTGCGTGCTAAGCACGTAAGAGGCAAAAATGCTAGTTTCTGCATTCCTTCGTTGAGCTTCGGTTTCGGTGTTACTTATATAGTTAATGTTTATTGTTTGATCAACAATCAAATCACTAGTATACATGCGTACTGTTACACTGTTTTCTTTACTGCTTCTGTTACTTAAACCTGTGAACTCACCAACCCTGTGTTGACATCTTAAGCATGTTTATCTCAGGTCGCTAAACATTCACGCATGGACTAGGATTGCATATCTGGAGTCTCATTTCATGTTTTCATTTAGAAGCTAGGTTTATGGGAACCTAATTTGTTGTGCTTCTGTATTTTGCTACTTTGCTTTTGCTTCCGCACTTTACATTCCGCATTTTCAAACTATGTATTACTCATTTATCTTGGTATGATGTTCAAACGGAATGTCTTTTCAAAAACCATATAGTGGTCGTTCGAAATGACCGGGACTGATGATCCTTGACAGTCACAGCCCGCGGGTAATCCGTTGTGGAATTTCAGGGTGTGACACAATAAGGCAGGATTGGACACGACACGTCAACTACCGGGCATACATTGGAAATTCAGTGGGAAAATATGGAGTTAGATTTTCGGACATCGCATCAATTTACATGCAGGTTTTGAGAGAGCAAGTTTGGATGGGACACATAAGATATCGGGCTTTTGTTGGCAATGTGGTTGGTAAGTGTTCATTGCGACCATCATGAGAGACACATGAGGTAATGTTGGGCTGAGGACAATAAACTTAGCGCTAACCGGGAGGCAACCCGGCTTGTGATTGTCTTTATTTTGTCTTTGTTTTGTTTTGTGTTGTGTTTTTAGTTTCGTCACCATAGCAACACTCAAGTGTGGTGAAGACTCATGGAAGACTTACGAGTCCATTTTTTGTGGTGGTTCAGGCACTCTATGATCGCCTCTAATCAGGTTCATGTACTCTTTCTCATATTTATGTTGTTTTGATTGAACTATTTTGTCTTTGTTTATTTTTGTGTGTTTTTTGTTTGAAACTTGGGTGATGCTTGGGTTGATGTTTATGGTTTGGGAATTTACTTCTTGAATTTTGGAGGTTGGGTGTTAGATTTGTTTGGCACCCACTAACCGCACTTTTATATTTCATAACTATTTACATTGGGACAATGTAAGGTTCAAGTGTGGGGATGTGGGAAATCTTGGAAACCATACAAATTTTTGGATAATTGTTTTACAAAGTGTTTGGTAAAGGTCTTTGGTCATGGTTAATTCACTAAGTACTTGATTAAGTCTTTCCAACAAATGATAAAAAAAAATTTTGGAAATGTTGAATTCGGGAGTAACAAAATTGAAGGTGACGGTTTGCATGCACATGTCGGTAACCTATTTTCCACCGTTTTTGTGAGATTTTGAGCCAAATTGATATATATTTTCTCTTATTTGAGTGGTTGGCCACTTTGTGTCACATTTTAGAACTTGCATAATGTTGATACATGTTGAGACCTTGAACCAATTGATTGCACAAAAATGATAAAGGCATTAGGAGAAACCGTTTTTTTTAATTTTTAGCCATTTTTATACCTTTACCCGTTAATATCCACTAGATGCCCACTCTGAGCCTATACCTTTTCTTTTGACAAAACCCATAACATTAGCCCATTCACCTTTTTAGCCTTTTCTTTTTAAACCCGTGAGTTGGAATTCAATTAACTTAGATTGTTGTAGTTGCGGGTGGTGCAATTGAGATATAAAAAAAATGAATGAAAAAGAAATACAAAAATAGTATTGGGTCAACATTTGCCCAAAAGTTTTGAGTATTAGTTTGAGCTAAAATAAAAGATGTTATTGGGTCAGTTTAACTCAAGTTTCATTTGATAGTTTGAAGAAATAAGAACTTTAGTGTTGATGGGTCATTTATACCCATAGAAGAGATTTGAAAGTTTTAGATTGATTTGTAGTTTCATTAGTTGAATTCCACTCACCTTTAGCCACTTTAAAAATCCTTATCCATACCCGTAACCCTAGCCTACATTACAACCCTTAAAAGACCTTTTGATTTGTGTTTTTTTAGTTGTGTTAGTAGGTGGAGATGTGATCAATATGAAAGCCTATGATAATGTGGTTCATTGTTTGGTTTTGAGTGAAAAATACTACCATGTCATCGCTAGTCCACATATGAAGCCGAGTGGAGTGAGTGATTGTGAGGGGTGTATGCATGCAAAGCCATAACTGGATGTGAGTTAAGCCCGTTCAAGTGTTTCCTTTTGTTTAAAAAGTTATCGATTGTTTGTTGGATTGTAAATCTATTGAGAGTATAATTCTTATGAATCTTGCATGACCGTGGACCTTAACTTATGTTTAGTGAAAACAATTATTTGAGAATTTATAATGTGAATTTAAAGCAAAAGACTTTGCTTGAGGGCAAGCACAACTCAGATATCGTTACAATGAAGATCTAGTAGGGGAGCCAGAAGTGTTGAGGTCAGGTTTACGCTAGACCGAGGATCATTCACATGCGTGGATAGACTAATACGAAATTGAAATGAGAAAATATTTAGCTCGATCTCATAAGTTAAGCTATAATTTACAAGAAATTTTCAAGTCCGGTCCAAATACCGAGGTTAAATCGACTGAGAACAGGTCTCTTCGGTGTCTCGGTCTAAATTGACGTGCAAAAGAAATCTCGATAAGAGTTTTAGATCCGTTCGAATTCAAAGGTGAAGGAGACGATATATATATATTCCTATGTCACCTGAGGTAGCCCATCGCATCATTTGATGTCTTTGGCTAAACCCTAAGGTTACGATAGTTTCGATCAATATTCGAATGACTGGGAATTGGGATTAGAAATACAAATTAATCATGAACATTGACTCGGACAGTAAGACTCACTAGAGTTCTCATGCACTGCATATTATGATTATGTGTGCACCCGTAATGATAATTTACTTTGCATGGTCCCTATAGTGTTTCCTCTATCTCAAGCTCTCAGCAAAAAAAAGGAACTGAAATGTTCATTGGATCACGTCATCGTGTTGCACTTTAGCGTAAAAGTGTGGATGTTCTATCTGATCACTTTTAATTATTTGTACCAATACTAAATAGATCTGTCGTCTAAGGTTGTTGGTGGATGAAGGTAATAATAGAGAGGACTAACCAGCTATTCTAAAGAAAAGAGTGTGGTGGAAATTAGGCACTAATAATAGGGCAGAGACCCTCAAATCAGTAACGAGCAAAACATGCTACAAATTATACGTATACGTGGATCCAATGATCCAACAAAGAAAAGTGTATGGATCTTCTAACCCGTAGAGTTCTCTCCAGTTTAGTCCTGCTTCTCCACTTTAGGTTCTCTTTTGACTGGGCAGTTCTGTATGCCATAACTCATAGCGAAAGTCCTAGTCGTCCAATCCAGCAATTCACAAAAGGAAGTATATACCGCACCAAGTGACAACAATAGACGTTAAACAAGAAAACCGACTCCACAGCTGGAGTAGATGCAGGTGTGGTGCAAGTACATGTACAACCCGTGGTAACACTAAGACAGATAGATGCGGATATAGATTACGCGTAGTGTTGTGACGACGACATGATTATGACGAAGCAATGTGTCGTAGATGAGCAAGAGGTAGTATGCAATGCACATATAATTCCTACGGTTCAATGCAATAAACTTAGAGTTATAGTCTAGGTAAAGTCTTGGGTAAACCTAATTCTCTACAACCAGTGCTATGATACCAAGTCTGTCACACCCCGCCGAAGGCGGAAACATGGAGTGGGACCGGTATATCGCATTTAACATAAGTACAAGAGAAACTAAAAGGAAAGTTGTGCATTACATTGAACCATACTACATGCTTCTAACGAAAGTACGATACATGAAAATCCCGAATCAATACAAAGTGTCTAAAATGTCTGACTACAACCAAAGGTACACAATAATAATTCTTCCCAAAAGCAAGTCGTTTAAAGCTCGTGATCCCCATAACTGTTTACCTGAAAAGCATGTTTCGAAAACGGGTCAACTATAAAAATAGTTGGTGAGTACGCATGTTTTGCGTCTCGATAAAAAAGTAAGTAAATAAATTTTAAAATGTAATAGTAACCATCCGCAAATGATCAAGTACACGTGTTAAGATATAATTACCTTGAGCCACAATCAAAACCGTCAGACTAGTTGTTGCCCCTATATCCAGGTGTCGAATGCAAACACCTACTATGACTAATTATACACCCAAATGAAACTACAAATATGGTTGGCGCGACCAACCCTGGGCGGGGGTGTCAACCCAAATAGTACTATCCATAATTCCCATCGGCTATCCAAGCTAATTGATTGTGTTAAAGTGGAGACTTAATACATTCATTGGTAAACCCAGGTAACAATGTGTAGTGTGTGAAACAGCTTTTCCCCCGTAAAACAGTAAAAATTAAAAAGTGGGGCCGCAAAACAGTAAAAATATACAATATGTCCCCACAAAACCTTTCAAAATATACTCTCTCGTACAAACGACCGATTAGCGCTACTAATCACGAGAGTGGGTGGTCATACCCAAATAGATCTATCAATATACCCTGTGTCCCATAAGAGGCTAATGATTATAACGGCGGGGCTATTCATGAACGATTTACACGAATATATATATATATACACATATATAAATGCCCATACTCAAGACAATCACACAAACACATAAGTAAGTCAAGTATTATGATAAACGAACGAAAGCATGTTCTTCCCCCATATTTTATAAACGATTAAGATAATTCAAAAAGGGGCCGTGAAAACTCACCTTGAGCAAGGAACAATTGAAATTGACAAGTACTAGCAACTACGCCCACGAGCGCCGGTCGGACCTAATAGTGCCCTAAATAAGATAGACATTTTAATAATTGAACTCAAGTCTTACAAGTAAGTTGTTCATACAACCTACTAGACTTATAATATTTTTAAGAAAATATTTATTTACGAGAACCGTTGGTGACTTCGACACTCGGTTAAGACTTTATGAAAATGATGGATTACGCACCCTTAGATAAAATGCTAATCAACGATCAAAATATGAAATTATAACCAAATAGCACATAAAAACATTCATACTTATATACATAAGTCCTAGATCATATGTGGACATACCCAAATCATACTACTTGCATATGCACATTATTTAAGTGAAACGGTCAATTAGTCAAATTCTCAATTTACCAATACTAGGAACCACATATCATCTCATAACATGAAATCATAATTGTCAAACCATGTTTCATGAATCAAAACAATCTTTCATCACATTAGCATCAATGTACCTAAAACATGGCAATTTCTACGCATACGAGGTAATCGAATAGTCAAATAATGCATATAGAAACAGGTTAATGACGTTAATCAATTTATAACATAAATGCTGTAAATAATCCATGAAATATGATCACACTTTCTGCTCAAAATTATATTGATAGAACACTTATTTTTCATACAAAAAATAGTCGATTTTTACGACTAGTTTACCGTAAAACCTAACGAAATGCATCCAAACACCAAGATTCATACATATAACTAAAAATCTAAGTTTTAAACATGAAATATCATCAAGTTACTGCCATAGCTCCAGATTTTTAACAATTTCCTTTTTATGGCGAAAATTCACCGTTTTAGCGTACTTTTAAGCATCATAAGCTAGTCCACTATTTGGCCAATCATCCCAACACATGATATACTTTTAGAACAGATTATTATAGCCAAAATACATCACATTTATCACATTATTTTCAGATTTCAATAATCCTTTTAATCCTTGCTCAAAACCCAAATTTAAACATGCATTTTAATGACAATTTTAAGCAATAAACACCTAAATCAACAAATCAATGATCCGTCCATAATCTATCATGCTTTTATACAATAATATATCCTAATTTACTATTTGAAAACTAATCATAATAAACATTTGTTTTGCATGCCAAGATCAAGTCATAAATCATAACATTTTGCAAGATATGAACAAATACATATATACATATATACACGACACACATACACACCCATAAACATTTCGAAACCTTCAATAATAAGCCATAATTTACTGATTTAAAACTTTATAAAAAATTCCTCTTAGTTGGTGGTGAACAATCACTTGTAAGTGTCAAATTCGGTAAAAATAAGTAAAGGAATAGATGGGGTTCTCTTACCACTTAAGTAAATCAAGGGAAGCACTATAAATGTAGGTGAAAAGGGGGTATTTTCTACTGGAAACTCAGCTCCAAGAGACTCCAAGACTCAAAACACCATAAAAACTTCAATAATACTTAAGAACTTTGGGAGAAAATGCTTGGAGATGGTGTGGAGATTTGTTGCAAGAGTTGAAGGGTATAAATAGGGGGTGGGGGGCTGGTTTACGAGATCAAGAGGGAGGGAGAGGGGGAAATTGGTCCAATTGATATTCATGCAAAGAAATGATTAGGATTTGGTGTGTAAAAGTGGTTTTAAGTAAATGTGTAATCTTGGATAAAATAATTAGATTAGATTAGATGATTTAAAGTGGGTGGGACCCACTTTTTCCAGCAGATTCATAAAGGGGAAGGGCTTCTAGAAGACCATTTTTATAAAAATCCTCATAAGTAGGTAATTCTTTGTATAAAAACCAACCTTTTATAAAAATAAACCATTTTAAGCATGGTTTCTCACCAAATAAAAATTATATAAACTAACTACTAATTTTTCTCTATCATAATTGATAAAGATCATAATTTTTACTAAAAGTGAATTTTTAACACTTCCGGTGCGCCAAACGGTTAAAATACCGGTAAAACACGATAAAATTTTCCAAATGCAACAATTAACAAGTAGCACATAATTTTCACATATAATCCACCAATTTAATTTTTATTCAAGTATTTTTTGACACAAACGGATATTTTTATCTTACCGGGTCGTTACCGGCTCGTATTACGGGCATTTTACCGATACGCGGTACCGAAATTTCCGAAATTTCACGAAATGCCAATTCTTGTACACGAAGGGCTTTGCTAGACTTTACAATATCCTAATTGACTAAAATTAAGTCTAAGATGCGTATAATTAATTTACGATGCGTATAAGGGCTTAACGGTAATTAACCTGAAAATCGTCGAATGGCACAGCCTTCCCTCCTTTAAGAAATTTCGTACCGAAATTTTCAACTATACAGTTTGGTTACGAACAGACTTGAACAAATGCGGGTATTTCTGCCTCATCTCATTTTCACGTTCCCACGTAAACTCGGGACCACGCTTCGAATTCCACCGTACTTTTACCAACTTGATGCAACTACGTTTCAACTTGTGAACAATCCAATCCGTGATTTCCATGGGTTCATCACGAATATGAAGTTTGTCATCGACACGAACTTCATTAGGAGGTATCATGAGTGTCTCGTCGGCTAGACACTTTTTCAGATTGGAAACATGAAAAACGTTGTGCACTCCGCTTAATTCTTGTGGCAACTCGAGTCGGTAAGCAACTGGGCCAATGCGAGCAATAATCTTATAAGGACCGATATAGCGGGGGCTAAGCTTATCATGCTTACCAAACCTAACAACCCCCTTCCAAGGAGAGACTTTCAACATAACTTTATCTCCTATCCGGAATTCTAACGGCTTTCTTCTTCTATCGGCATACTTCTTTTGCCTATCCAAAGCGACTTTCAACCGATCTCGGATCTTAAAAACCTTATCAGTAGTCTCTTGGATAAGTGCAGGTCCAGTTAATTGCTTATCTCCAACTTCTGCCCAACAAAGTGGGGAACGACATTTTCTACCATACAAAGCTTCAAACTGAGCGGCCTTCAAGCTGGTTTGGTAGCTGTTATTGTAGGAAAACTCAGCCAATGGTAGATGAGTATCCCAACTTCCACCAAAATCAATTACACAGGCTCGAAGCATGTCTTCTAAAATTTGGATGATCCTTTCACTTTGGCCATCACTCTGCGGATGATAAGCTGTGCTCATATCCAGGCGAGTACCTAAGGCTTCTTGTAGGGCTTTCCAAAACCTTGACGTAAATCGGCTATCTCTATCCGAAATGATCGATAATGGCACACCATGCCTAGCCACTACTTCTTTAATATAAATGTTGGATAATTTCTTCATACGATAGGATCCTTTAATGGGTAGGAAATGCGCTGATTTCGTCAAACGATCCACAATTACCCAAATGGCATCATAGCCACTACGAGTGCGGGGTAACTTGGTGATGAAATCCATGGCAATACGATCCCATTTCCACTGCGGAATCACAGGTTGTTGAAGAAGTCCAGACGGTTTTTGGTGCTCAGCTTTGACTTTCGCGCAAGTCAAACATTTACCAACATATGTAGCAATGTCACCCTTCATGTTTGGCCACCAATGGTGCTCTTTGAGATCCTTATACATCTTATCCGATCCTGGATGAATCGAATACCTGGATTTATGTGCTTCGTCCATAACCAATTTACGTAGGTTCCCAATAAGGGGCACCCATACTCTATCCATAAAGTACAAGGGATCATCAGGCTTGGGCACTAATTCTCTAGCCATACCACGGAGATTCTCATTCTTCAAATTTTCTTCCTTCAAAGCTTCATGTTGTACATCACAAATTTGTGCTGCGAGGTTTGAATGAATGGTCAGCCCCAGTGCACGCACCCGTAAAGGCTTAACTCGCTCTTTCCTACTCAAAGCATCGGCCACGACATTAGCCTTGCCTGGGTGATAACGGATATCACAATCGTAGTCATTGAGCAATTCCACCCAACGTCTCTGCGTCATATTCAACTCCTTTTGATCAAAGATGTGCTGGAGACTTTTGTGATCGGTAAATATTGTGCATTTAGTACCATAAAGGTAATGCCTCCAAATCTTAAGTGCGAACACTACGGCACCTAATTCCAAATCATGAGTTACGTAATTCTGTTCGTGCACTTTTAGCTAGCGCGAAGCATAAGCTATAACTTTTCCATTCTGCATCAAAACACATCCGAGTCCTTGTCGTGAGGCATCACAGTATACTACAAAACCATCCGTCCCTTCAGGAAGAGACAAGATAGGGGCACTTCATAACTTTTGTTTCAGCAACTGAAAGGCTGTTTCTTGTTTTTCACTCCAAACGAATTCCTTTTCCTTTTGCGTCAATAGCGTCATAGGCTGTGCTATTTTGGAAAAATTCTCAATGAACTTTCGGTAATAACCTACCAAACCTAGGAATTGTCGAACCTCGGTTGGACTTTTAGGCGCTTCCCAATTCTTAATTGCCTCAATCTTTGCTGGATCCACGTGAATGCCCTTCTCATTGATCACGTGTCCAAGAAAATAAACTTCTCGGACCCAGAACTCACACTTTGAGAACTTTGCATAGAGCTTCTCATTCCTTAGCAACTCCAAAATCAGCTTCAAATGTTGCTCATGCTCCTCTTTTGTTTGCGAATAGATGAGTATGTCATCAATGAATACTATAACGAATTTGTCTAAGTACGGGCGACACACCCTATTCATGAGATCCATGAATACAGCAGGGGCATTGGTCAACCCAAAGGGCATGACCAAAAATTCATAGTGACCATACCGTGTTCGGAACGCAGTCTTCGGAACATCTTCATCAATGATTCTCAATTGATGGTAACCAGAACGCAAATCAATCTTCGAGTAATAACTCGAACCTTGTAGTTGGTCGAACAAGTCATCAATCCTTGGCAAAGGATACCGATTTTTGACAGTAAGTTTATTCAACTCTATATAGTCGATACACATCCTCATTGATCCGTCCTTCTTTTTCACAAATAAAACCGGCGCTCCCCAGGGCGAGAAACTCGGTCTTATGAAGCCTTTGTCCAACAATTCTTGCAATTTCTTGGATAACTCTTGCATTTCGGACGGCGCCAAACGATAAAGAGATCGAGCAATTGGGGCAGCTCCTGGCACTAGATCTATTTTAAACTCAACTTGTCTTTGTGGCGGCAAACCAGGCAATTCCTCGGGGAACACTTCCGGATAATCACGGACTATCGGGATTTCTTCAAGTTTCTTTTCTTCCATTCTAGTGTCAACCACGTGAGCTAAGAATGCCGGATATCCCTTTCGCAAATACTTGTGCGCCTTCATCATAGTGACAATTTTCAATGGGGCACTCTCATCACCTTGAATCTTCAGCACCTTGCCGCTTGGGAGTGCTAATTGGACTATCTTTTCGGAGCACACAATCTCCGCATGATTCTTTGATAACCAATCCATGCCAATAACAACATCGAAACTTCCAAGTTCTATTGGCAGAAGGTCAATACTAAACGTATGATCTCCTAAACGTAAATTGCACCCACGAAACACTTCATTTGTTTCTATTAATTTACCGTTAGCTAACTCTATAGAATATTTAACATTTAATTTACTTGACTGCGAGCTCAGGAGAGGTTCAAAGTTTTTAGAAACAAAACTTGTATCAGCTCCAGTATCAAATAAAATGCAAGCATAATGGTTATTAACGAGAAACGTACCACTAATAACTGACGGGTCCTTCTTCGCCTTCTTTCCGTCCATCACAAAGGCTCTGCCACGGGCTTCATTATTCTTCAGTTTTGGGCAGTCTTTCTTAAAATGCCCAACAACACCACATTCGAAACAACCAGAGTTTGGTTCTTCCTTCTTCACAGTTAACTTCACACGGCAGGTTGGGGCTTGGTGCCCAAACTTGTTGCAACGAGCGCAGACATTGCATGTGCCGGTGTGAAAGTAACCACACTTGTTGCATTTAGGGCTTGGACCCCTATTCCTTCTTGGTTCAGTAATATTTGCTGCAAACATCCTTCCCGGATTCTTCTTCTTGTTCTAGAAGTTATTAACACGACTCCCAGAAGCTTCAGTCCACTTACGCTTCCCTTCATTAGACCACTTTCCTTTCTCCTCACAAGCTTTCATTGGCGTTTTCCCAGTACTACCCTTCTTCAATAGTCCAGTATGAACCGCATCATCAGCTAAAGTGTGTGCCAGTTGCACAGCATCCTGAATGGTTGTGGGGTTTGCTGATGTCACCATACCACGAATTTGAGGTGCCAACCCCCAAATATAACGCTCAATCCTTTTCGGCTCAGGGGTGACAAGATGGGGTACAAGCCTTGTCATCTGATGAAACTGGGTAGTGTACTCTCTAACTTCAGCATCAATCATAGTCAAGTTCCAAAATTCAGCTTCAATCTTCTGGATCTCATTGCGCGGGCAGTATTCACGCATCAACATTTCCCTCAGTTGATTCCAATTGAGACCATAAGCATTCGCTTCACCGAGCCCCTGTACCTGGGTGTTCCACCAGGTTAATGCTTCGTCTTGAAAGCAACTTGATGCATACTTTACACGTTGAGCAGGAGTGCAGTTGCTAATGACCATTACGGACTCCATCTTCTCGATCCAACGAACGATTCCCACGGGTCCTTCTGTTCCAGAGAAAGATCGTGGTTGGCACGCTTGAAAAGTCTTGTACGAACAGCCCTCGTTCGGGTTCCCTGTTTTCACAAGTACAAACCATTTCTCAATAAGTGGTTATACAAGAACAGTTACTTGGAACCCTACAAAAACATCATCCATTGGTGCTATAAAGCATCATTAGGAGAGTTTGGCATACCTTGGTTTGCTTGAACACCATGAGTAGCAGCAAATTGGGCAAGAGCAGCATTCACATGTTGAGTAATCACTTGATTCAACTCTTCAGCAGTGGCTGGAAGCATCGTTCCACTAGTTTCACGTCTTGGTGCCATTTTCACTCTAATACATACGATACAAGATAATTACGACAATATCATACGCAATATTTGATTAAATCATGCCCGTAAGTAAGGAAAATAAATAAGCACAACGCATAAAACCAAAAGATAATTCATGTCATTTCCATAATAGATATGTTTGACTTGACAACATCATTTTAAACTAGAATGACAACCAAAAATGGGTATGGCATACAACCAATCCTCAAGTTCACCAATACAGTACATGAAATGACATAAATAATCCCAAAAGGAACAACTACCAATAACTAGCGAGTACGACGGGTAACAACACCGACATGAGCAACAGTAGCAGCAAGGAAAACACATGCTACAGCTAGGGCTAGTGTAGCCTCGAGGCGCTCCTCGAGTGTGTCCATACGCTGCAGAGCCTCAGCTTCCCTAACTTCCGCTGCTGCGGCTCTAACTGTGGCGTTTTCAGCCACCAACCTAGCCTGCTCAGTCACTTTCTCGCACTCATCCATCCTCTTCTTTAACTCAGCAATTTCGTCGCGCGTCTTCACCTGCTCACTACTCACTACCTTAACATGATCACCTAACCTCTCTGACCTACGGTCAACACGGTCAACTTTGGCTCCCATAGAATCCATCCTAGTCTCCTCACGGGCACACCTAGCGGCTAGTAATGGAACTGTCCGCTCAATGGGCTGGCCTGTGAGGGGTAATACCCTCAAGGAGGAGGACTCTCCAACACAACGAATATAGGGGACACCCTCTTCATCGGTCCATTCTTGCACCCGCTCAGATAGCCAACCCCAACGCCTCGCAACAAAGGCCCTCGTCTTTTGAGGAGGACGCTCCACTATGTAACCAACTGTAGCCGATTCATTTTCCCTTTCATCCATCTTTCTTTTCTTAACCGGTGATATAGATTTTCTAGCAGTCATTTTAAAACAAACGCACCCCTAGGAGACTCACGAAAAGAATGGGGAGATGGAAGACGTAATGCCCATGTCATTGGCCTAGGTGGCTCAACGGCAATAGCAACGTCCTCACCCTCGTATACAGGGCTGTCAGCAGTAGGGGTCACAGGTGTAAGTTCCAAAGGGGCCTCTTCTTCTTCTTCTTCTTCTTCTGATTCTTCTATCCACCCATTTCGATTATCTGGATGATCAGCATCCTCGGTCATGTGGGTTGCAAAGCCATCGAGGACCGAGTCTGGTGACATGGGTGAAACTGGTGAGAACTCCGGCTCGTCGTCTGATGAGATTGGAATAATCGGAGAAGGAAAAGTCATCTGTGACACGAAAATATTTACACGGTGTAAATAACTAGCCCATAATATAAGCACATACGTATGCAACATATTAAGGCACGAAACAAATAGAGAGGAAAACTTGTAAGCACATACGCATGCAAACTATTAAGAAATAAACGAATAACTCGTAAGCACATACGCATGCAAACAATTAAGTATTTAGATATAAGGAAAAAAAAATATACTCATACCTAACTAAGATGCACGCGGTTTGAAAAACGCTTCTTAACCCAAAAACTCTTTTACCCCCTTTTTTTTATTAGTTATAGACTAGATTTTTAAGAAAAACATTTTCTAGTTCGCTATAACCATGGGCTCTGATACCAACTTAACTGTCACACCCCAAGACAACGAATTGCAGCGGAAATGTTTATGAAAGCATGGTGGTAACATAAGTTGGAGCCCATAATATAATAGCAAACACTTTTATTTATAAATTAGGGAAAATAAGTCTTACATAAGATGAAATTAAGTTTGAACATAAGTTTAATGATCCGATACAAGGTGGATCATATTACAAAAGATAGTCCCAAATGAATTTCCCATGTGAAGCGTTTGCCAAAAGCCCATTTTCATGACCGCGCGTTCTTGCATCTATTTTCCTGAAAAACATGCTTAAAAACATCAACAAAAAGTTGAGCGAGTTTCACAGGTGTAAATAATTACTAACCGAACCATCATGCAACTTTTGACTAACATGTGATAAGTTGTAAGCTTGCAAGGGATACAACAAGATGATAGTACCTAGAGCTTATAATCAAACCGAGACACGAAATATACAATATGTCCCCACAAAACCTTTCAAAATATACTCTCTCGTACAAACGACCGATTAGCGCTACTAATCACGAGAGTGGGTGGTCATACCCAAATAGATCTATCAATATACCCTGTGGCCCATAAGAGGCTAATGATTATAACGGCGGGGCTATTCATGAACGATTTACATGAATATATATATATATATACACATATATAAATGCCCTTACTCGAGACAATCACACAAACACATAAGTAAGTCAAGTATTATGATAAACGAACGAAAGCATGTTCTTCCCCCATATTTTATAAACGATTAAGATAATTCAAAAAGGGGCCGTGAAAACTCACCTTGAGCAAGGAACAATTGAAATTGACAAGTACTAGCAACTACGCCCACGAGCGCCGGTCGGACCTAATAGTGCCCTAAATAAGATAGACATTTTAATAATTGAACTAAAGTCTTACAAGTAAGTTGTTCATACAACCTACTAGACTTATAATATTTTTAAGAAAATATTTATTTACGAGAACCGTTGGTGACTTCGACACTCGGTTAAGACTTTATGAAAATGATGGATTACGCACCCTTAGATAAAATGCTAATCAACGATCAAAATGTGAAATTATAACCAAATAGCACATAAAAACATTCATACTTATATACACAAGTCCTAGATCATATGTGGACATACCCAAATCATACTACTTGCATATGCACATTATTTAAGTGAAACGGTCAATTAGTCAAATTCTCAATTTACCAATACTAGGGACCACATATCATCTCATAACATGAAATCATAATTGTCAAACCATGTTTCATGAATCAAAACAATCTTTCATCACATTAGCATCAATGTACCTAAAACATGGCAATTTCTACGCATACGAGGTAATCGAATAGTCAAATAATGCATATAGAAACATGTTAATGACGTTAATCAATTTATAACATAAATGCTGTAAATAATCCATGAAATATGACCAAACTTTATGCTCAAAATTATATTGATAGAACACTTATTTTTCATACAAAAAATAGTCGATTTTTACGACTAGTTTACCGTAAAACCTAACGAAATGCATCCAAACACCAAGATTCATACATATAACTAAAAATCTAAGTTTTAAACATGAAATATCATCAAGTTACTGCCATAGCTCCAGATTTTTAACAATTTCCTTTTTATGGCGAAAATTCACCGTTTTAGCGTACTTTTAAGCATCATAAGCTAGTCCACTATTTGGCCAATCATCCCAACACATGATATACTTTTAGAACAGATTATTATAGCCAAAATACATCACATTTATCACATTATTTTCAGATTTCAATAATCTTTTTAATCCTTGCTCAAAACCCAAATTTAAACATGCATTTTAATGACAATTTTAAGCAATAACAACCTAAATCAACAAATCAATGATCCGTCCATAATCTATCATGCTTTTATACAATAATATATCCTAATTTACTATTTGAAAACTAACCATAATAAACATTTGTTTTGCATGCCAAGATCAAGTCATAAATCATAACATTTTGCAAGATATGAACAAATACATATATACATATATACACGACACACATACACACCCATAAACATTTCGAAACCTTCAATAATAAGCCATAATTTACTGATTTAAAACTTTATAAAAAGTTCCTCTTAGTTGGTGGTGAACAATCACTTGTAAGTGTCAAATTCGGTAAAAATAAGTAAAGGAATTGATGGGGTTCTCTTACCACTTAAGTAAATCAAGGGAAGCACTATAAATGTAGGTGAAAAGGGGGTATTTTCTGCTGGAAACTCAGCTCCAAGAGACTCCAAGACTCAAAACACCATAAAAACTTCAAGAATACTTAAGAACTTTGGGAGAAAATGCTTGGAGATGGTGTGGAGATTTGTTGCAAGAGTTGAAGGGTATAAATAGGGGGTGGGGGGCTGGTTTACGAGATCAAGAGGGAGGGAGAGGGGGAAATTGGTCCAATTGATATTCATGCAAAGAAATGATTAGGATTTGGTGTGTAAAAGTGGTTTTAAGTAAATGTGTAATCTTGGATAAAATAATTAGATTAGATTAGATGATTTAAAGTGGGTGGGACCCACTTTTTCCAGCAGATTCATAAAGGGGAAGGGCTTCTAGAAGACCATTTTTATAAAAATCCTCATAAGTAGGTAATTCTTTGTATAAAAACCAACCTTTTATAAAAATAAACCATTTTAAGCATGGTTTCTCACCAAATAAAAATTATATAAATTAACTACTAATTTTTCTCTATCATAATTGATAAAGATCATAATTTTTACTAAAAGTGAATTTTTAACACTTCCGGTGCGCCAAACGGTTAAAATACCGGTAAAACATGATAAAATTTTCCAAATGCAACAATTAACAAGTAGCACATAATTTTCACATATAATCCACCAATTTAATTTTTATTCAAGTATTTTTTTGACACAAACGGATATTTTTATCTTACCGGGTCGTTACCGGCTCGTATTACGGGCATTTTACCGATACGCGGTACCGAAATTTCTGAAATTTCTTGAAATGCCAATTCTTGTAAACAAAGGGCTTTGCTAGACTTTATAATATCCTAATTGACTAAAATTAAGTCTAAGATGCGTATAATTAATTTACGATGCGTATAAGGGCTTAACGGTAATTAACCTGAAAATCGTCGAATGTCACATGTTAGAAATTGTAAAACCGGATTTTATATAAATTCGTGACCTTAAAATCTTAATTTTTAGATTTTAATAAAGAACATCAGTAGTTATAAAATCATATATGATAAAACCTCAAGTCACGGTTTCGTTTGATCAAAAACGCGGTTACGCGCGTAAAATCCGGTCTACGTTTAAAAATCCGATTCGTCCAAAATTAGGGTTTTAGTGTGATATTAGCACCCAATTTAAAAGTCCAAAATTATGTTTTTAATGTGATAATGCTTCTGTCCAAAATCCCCTAAAACTTTTATAAAATTAATTTTATATAAAAATTTCCATAATTAGTAACTTTTTATAAAATTTTAATGGACCATAATTCAAAAATCACACTTAGACATAAAGTTACTATTAAAAATTTCTGACCAATTTTCATATTTTTCAATATTCATATTATTTATTATGAATATAATATTATCAAAATTTAACAAATTCGGGAAAAATAGTTAAACTTATCAAATATTTACCAAAGTTTTATCCGATTAGTTTTAGGTCCATATGAGATTTCATACCAAGTTTCAAGTCCAGAATTTATCCAGAAGTATAAAATCCCCAAATCACTTGTTTAAACTTTATAAATACTAAACACCTACATAAACAACTCCAATTTTCATAAAATTTGGACAGGAGTCTTCATTTATCATATACTAACTACTGTCAAAATTCCAGATTTTTCTAATACATAGAGGTATTTTTCCGAATTTTCATGTATTAAACTTGTTAGAATTTTTATAAATAAAATATAAAGAGTTAGTTTACCAAATTTTTCAGATCCTCATTTTAAAATATAACCTACTTATTAAAAATAATTTTGGGTACCAAATCAACAATTTTGTAAAATTCATCTAGAAAATGGATGTTCTTGACATTCAAACTAGCTAAACTACATTTGATCAAATTGTACCTTCAAATCAGCCTTTGATGATGTTTAGGAAGGCTATTCTCCTGTGATTTCTTATTGTTTAAACCTACAATCACAATGGTGGTTCAAATCCATAACAAAAACTCAAAATCAAGAAAATTTCATGATGAACACTAGTGATGAACACCAAGTGTTCATACACTTTTTCAACCAAAATTTTGAAAGATCTATAATGAGAACCCATCATAGGTGATTATAAACCAAAATCAATCATAGATCCTTGTTAAAAATGAAAGACCCAAGCTTTAAAACACTTAAAATCACAAAATGAAATATTAAAGTGAGTGTGTGTGTTCTTGGACCACACATGCAAGAACCAAAACAGAAAATTAAAGATGAAAAACATGTTTAAGTACCTTGAAATCTCTAAAACAAAGCTCATAACATACTAGAATCCAAGAATCAAGCTTGGATGGAGTGATCTTGAGCTAGATTTTTGAATTTGGGGGTGTTTGGACAAGGGGGTGGGGGTTCACGGTTTTGAGGGGGAGGAAGAAGAAGAAATATGGGGTGGGGGTAGGGTATTTATAGGTGAAAATGTGAAGTCTTGAAGTTTAAAATAAAATTTTATAAAATTTACCCACTTTTTATAAAAATTTCGCCCCTAAACACTATAATAAATACTTTTATCCAAACATAAAAATCTAGTATACAAAATAATGAATTTTGATAATTTTTAAAACATAAAAACTCAAAAAATTTAAAAAGCTATACCGGGTATTTACCGTAAGAACCACCTGTGATCTTAGTTTAATCAAGAATCACAAAAGTTAGCACATATTATGATATAAAATATCATTCTTAACTAAAATATAAATATAAAAATTATTTTCGAGAATTTAAATTTTACCGTTTATTTAACGTGTTCGCAGTATACGTAGTGTATGCACTTAACCGAGTTTTCTAGTTCGGACCTTAGTGTTTGTCTAAGGTAATGTTCCTAGAATTCCTAGAAACACTTAAATTATATTTAATCATAATATTTAAAAATATAATGTATAGAAGTCGCGAAACGGTAAGGATCTGAAAAAAACCGCGGTTGTCACAAGGATGAAAAACAAATCCAACTCTTCGAAGTGAAATCAGATCTAGTTTGGGGTCGAAAGCCCTAAAAACGGTATTTTCGAGAAAACAGCTTCTGAATTTCAGATTATTGATCTCACGATCAGAGAAGGAACACTTCTCAGAATCAGGGTTAGCCAATAAGTTTTGACTAACAAGATCGTCCGAAGAAGAAGAAGATCGGGTCGTCTTTTTGACCATTTTTAAGAAAGATCGAGAAATTTATAAGATTATTGAAGAAAAACTATACCTGAAATTCCAGAAGATGAAGTAAAAAGATAAAGGAAAATGGAATAAATATAAGGAGTAATTATCAAATGCCTTGAACGACTACGTTTCTGAAGCCTCGTTACCGCACCACGTCTCATCGTGTTTCGGTTTAAAATTTGAATTTCAAATTTTGAAATTTTCACAGCTGTAACTTCATTGGACAGCTGTCAAATTTTGGGGACAATTGTTAGGGATTGATTTTCATGCAGGATCCTGAATGTAGTGAAATCCGGAATCCAATATCCTGGTAACTTCGGTATCCTAAATACTAATGCTATTAACGGTCACTTATCCTATATTTTTTTATTGATTGCAGGTAAAACGTGCGTAGTCAATACCATCCCTGAAGATTCGGTCTAGAAGTTAAGGAGAACGTGTAGAAGACGCGTGGAGTGACTCCCAACGGTCACAATGGAAGACTTGGTCGATTCAGGGATTCTCGGATAGTTAGTTAATTTATATCTTGTATAAATCCAGCAACTTGATCGAATAGAAAACACACACACAAACACTTAGCATTATCGAATACTTGCAAACAAGCTCTGTAACACTTAGATCTCGATCATTTGCTGCTCAAATTTGTAATCTTTTTACCATTTATTCAAGAAACGAGGCAGGTGTCAATTGTCATCTCACGAGGTTTTATGCCGGAGACCCTAAAAGATCAAGGGCTTTCCTCGTAAACAACAGTGCCAAGTTTTATCTTCTTATTTTGATTTTCATTGATCTTACAAGCACACTATCTCAATTGCTAAGTTTGGTTACAAAATTAGTTTATATAATTTTTACGCAAAACAATAAGTTTGATAATTTTTTATGTATATAAACATACTCATTTATATGTAAGAAGTGTGAAATTTAAAAAATATGAACCATTTATTAAAAATTAAGCGATTTAAGTTTTTCTTTTTGTTCTCGCAATAATTTAGTGTTTTATAACAAACATCTCCCTATATATATCATGTTTATGAAAAAAAATATATTTTTATTATATATATATATCATTTCTTTTATTAATTTTTATTTATTTTTCCTCATAATTCAGTGTTAGAATCAACCCGAATTCAAGCATAACTTGAATCGAATTTTCAAACTGTAACTCTGACGACGTATGATGAAAGGATCATACATAAGGGGCCTAAAAGAAAGAAATCTAACTTCTTAACCACCATGAGGGCCCACGAGAAGAAGGAACCAATAAGAAAGGGGCTGTCACTATCATACGGTTAGAGGAAAGAGAATGTAAAAATCCTATAAATAGAAGGTGATCTCATAGATGAAAGGGATCCAGAGCTTGTACTTGATTGAATTCGGGAATTATTATCAAAGTGGAGTTTTTACATCTCTTCATTGGCGCCATCCCGGTCGAACAATAGTTACAACGGTATCCTGAATTCAATCTTTGCTTGCAATGGATAACATACAATCAGATTATGAATCCGATGAGGAGAGAAATCACATTACAAACACTGGGGTACCAACAGGAGATTCACAATCTCAAGCTGGTATTCTTATGATTTCTTCACTGAAGGAACGTCTGGCACAAGCTCAAAACCATCCAGCAGATGTGTTGCCAGCAGCAGCAGCATTTCATCTTCACACTTTGCATACTAATATACCTGCCTCGGTCTTTTCATCCCCCATACCGCCTCTAATCCCAACTACCTTTCCCACCCAAGTTACCCGGGACCTCCCGCAACCTGCAATACCTCCCAGTTTCTCACATATCACCACATCTGGTATACCCATTTATAATCTGCCGCAACTCATTACAACTACTGCTGGAATACCTCCCCTTCCCGTTTCGAATACCCCGCTTGTCCCTGGATCCCTCCCTTACACCATGCCATTACTCGCAGGTAACGAATGGTGGATGGAACAACAACGCCGGGCCCGAATGGACGAGTAGTTTTGGAAAGAAATACGCCTGGCAGAACTCCGGAACCGTTTAACATTTGAGGAAACCGCTTATGCCACACCGGGGGGATTTACATCTGTATGCACTACCGGATCTCTCGCCAGAGGGCAGTCCGCTCCTCTCACCTATCCATACAGCACGCAGGGACCTTCTCCCGCACTCATACCTGTACCCGGGAATACTCCTCTAATGGACATCCATCGCCCGTACCGACCAACAGCTTTGTTAACACAATCTAAGTTCACACCCCGAATAGCTCAAGCAGAAATACTTCGTAAGATAAAAATGTCATCCACAGTTGGGAAATATGATGGTACCACAGATCTGGACGATCACATCAATGTTTTTATTAGTGCTGGAGGGGTAGAGAGATGGGCCCTGCATGAATGGTGTCACATGTTTGTTCAAACCTTGGTCGGGACAGCTTGCCTTTGGTACGATAGTTTACCTGTAGGCCGGATCGACAGTTTCGATGAATTCTTGGAAAAGTTCATGCAACAATTTAGTCAGCAAAAATGACACACGAAAGACAAGACAGAAATACTTCACATCCGGAGACGAGACGGGGAATCGGTGGAAGATTTCATTACCCGGTATAACAAAGAAAGTTTGCAAATAGCCGGGGCAGGGGAGGATTTAATGATTGCAGGTTTCATTCAAGGCATCCGACATGATGAGCTCATCCGTAGGCTCCATGGTCGGGACAGTTTACCAAAAACCATGGAAGAACTGATGACTGCCGCTCATGCCTTCGGCCGGGCAGAAAGATCCGTCCGGAGCACTCATGAGTATAATAAAAAGGATCAGCGAAGTGATCGAACGGGAAAACAGCCACACTCCTTCAGACAGACTCAACGTTTTCAAGGACCTAGTACATGGACGAGGCCTCTCCCGTACACCCGCCCGGAACCTGTTAGATCTGTCAATACCTCCACAAGGTTTAAGGGTAATCCGGAGAGTAGGGGAGTTGCGTGGATTAACAAGTTGGTCAAAAGCCCCCGGGAAGTTCTTTTAACAGAGAAAATAACATTAGAACCCCCACGACCTCTCAACCCAAAGTCTGTACAAGATCCCAAACGGTATTGTGATTTTCACAAAGACACTGGGCATGACACGGATCATTGTTGGCATTTACAAAAACAAATTGACATGGCCATACAAACCGGCAAACTTTCCCATCTGTTAAAAGAAATTCATGCAGGACCACCGGGAAGAAAGAATGCAGGCAAAAAACCGGTGCGTGATTTATGCATGATAATGAATGAGGAGTCATCCAGCTCACGGGGTTATAAACGCGGGGGCGCACGACTGGAAGCCTGGATGGAACAACCGCTTACTTTCTCGCCTGTTCAAGGGGGTGCCTCGTCCACCAGTCCTGTAGTAATCACAGCATTAGTCGGTGATTACCGCATCAGTCGGATTTTAGTCGACACTGGAGCTTCAATGGACGTCATGTATGAGCAGCTTTTCAGACGTCTGGATATGGAAGATCAAAAAACCTTGGAACCTACCGACATTGATCTCATAGGGTTTTTCGGGGAATCCGTGGTCCCTCTAGGACAACTCACATTGCCAATGACCCTAGAAGAAGGCGCTAAAAACCGTACGGTCCTCGTGACTTTCATAGTAATCCCGGCTGTTTCGAAAAATAACTTGATACTCAGACGACCAGGTTTAGCGTCTTTTCATGCAGCCGTGTCCACTGTTCACTCCGCTATCGCATTCCCAACTCCCAATGGAGTAGCGGTGGTGTATGCTGACCAAATCATGGAAGTATTACAAGCGCAAACCAGCCGGACCTCGTGTAAAGATCATTTTGACACTCACATAAAAAGTACATATGAACCAGAGAGGTGGATTATGAACCCCGCATACCCGGAACAGATAATTACCATTGGACACACCTTATCCACCGCAGGGCGAGACCGTTTGAAGCAGTTGTTACGAAACAACATAGATGTGTTTGCATGGAAACCGGCATATATGAAGGGAGTTCCACGGGAATTAGCCGAACATCGCCTACATGTATACAAGACTGCTAACCCGGTAACTCAAAAACGACGGTTGTTATCCTTCATGGATCACCAATCCAGTAATGGTAAAGAAAGAAAATGGTACCTGGCGTATGTGTATCGACTACAAGAATCTAAATAGTGCATGTCCTAAGGACGCCTACCCCTTACCAGAAATTGATCTGAAAATCGACTCGTTAGCCCCTTTCCGTTTCAAATGTTTTTTGGATGCTTACAAAGGCTATCATAAAATTCCCATGGCCGAAGACGACGAAGAGAAAACAGCTTTTATCACCGATATCGGCGTTTTTTGTTACACAAAAATGTCGTTTGGATTAAAGAATGCAGGGGCCATTTACCAAAGGCTCATGGACAAAGTATTCGAGCCTCAAATTGGTAAAAATTTGGAGATCTATGTTGACGACTTGGTCATCAAAAGCCATGATGAAACAAATCTCCTAGCGGACATCGCTGAGACGTTTTTAAGGTTGAAAGAATCCCGAATAATGTTAAACCCGGGGAAATGTTCGTTTGGAGTAGAGGAAGGGAAATTCCTCGGTGTGATGGTCACCAAGGAAGGTTTCCGGGCAAATCCGGAAAAAGTCTCAGCTATCACCCGGATGCCTTCCCCGTCATCCATCAAGGAGGTGCAAGCATTGAATGGACGTTTGGTGGCAATAAATCGATTTCTGGCTAAGCATGCAGAAAGATCTCTACCTTTCATCCAAACTCTGAAAAATTGTCTCAACAAAGCACAGTTCCAATGGACGGACCAAGCAGAGGAGGCCTTCCAGCAGCTGAAACTGTACCTTACGAAACTCCCCACCCTTACGGCACCAAAAGAAGAAGAGAAGTTAACAGCATATATCGCAGCTGCGGATGCGGCCATTAGCGCCGTCCTCATGGTTGAAAGGAAAGGTGTGCAAACTCCTATCTATTATGTCAGCCGGGTGTTAACAGACCCGGAGACAAGGTACTCCCTACTAGAGAAATTAACCTTGGCTTTAGTACATGCTTCTCGAAGATTGCGTCGATACTTCCAAGCCCATCCGGTGGAAATACTCACCAATTTTCCTATCCAACAAGTGTTAAAAAAACCTGAGTTATCTGGAAGATTAGCCAAGTGGGCGGTTGAATTAGGAGCTCTTAGTCTGGAATACAAGCCTCGAACCGCATTAAAAGGGCAGGTTATTGCCGATTTCCTTGCGGAAATACAGGAGGGGCGAGAGATGGAGATCACCAATGACCCAGTTATAGCTGAAATACAGATCAAAGCACCTCAATGGTGGTCGTTATACACTGATGGGGCTTCAAGCATGGAAGGGGCCGGGCTTATGTTACTTAGCCCAGAGGGGGTGGAAATCACATATGCGGTAAAATTAAACTTCAAAAGCACGAACAACGAAGCTGAATATGAAGCCTTGTTAGCCGGATTGTGATTAGCAGTGACCATGAAAGCCCAGCACATCCGGGCACACGTGGACTCACTCTTAGTGGCTAACCAAGTGAATAAGATTTACTAAGCCAAGGGGAAGATGATGATCGAATACTTAAAAAAGACTAAAGAGATGATGTTGCAATTTCAAGAGTGTAGCATAAAGCATATCCCTCGAAGTCAAAACCGGAAAGCAGATGCTTTAAGTAAACTGGCGTCGGTCCAGTTCGCTCACTTGGCGAAAGAAATACGAGTACAAACATTGGATAAGCCCTCCGTTTGCACTGAAGAAATTAGTCACCTTGAGGACGTTGGTTGGACATGGATGACGCCCTTGGTGGCATATTTGAAGGAAGGAACTTTGCCAGAAAATAGAGCAGAAGCGTTAAAGTTGCGAACAAAGGCCTTACAGTATCAGCTGGTAGACGACCGGCTCTATAGAAGAACTTTCCTAGGGCCTTTGGTAAGATGTGTTGGTCAAAAGGAAGCTGAACTATTAGTCAAAGAGGTGCATGAAGGTTCATGTGGAATGCACGCCAGCCCAAGGATGATGGTGGCCAAGCTAATAAACATAGGATATTACTGGCCTGGAATGCATGTCACAGCAGTACAAACCTTGCAGAAGTGTTTTAGCTGTCAAAAGCACGCGCCTAAAACATTGAAGCCTAAGAACGATCTCATACCAGTGATTGGAGCATGGCCTTTCCAAAAGTGGGGAATAGACATTGTCGGACAATTCCCGGAAGCACCCGGACGCGTCAAATTCTTAATTGTCGCTGTGGATTACTTCACCAAATGGGTGGAAGCTAAGGCAGTCGCAACAATTACTACCACCCAGATCAAAAAATTTGTGTGGGATTATATAATATGCCGTTTTGGCCTCCCTCTATACCTGGTGAGTGACAATGGAACACAGTTCGAATCATTAGCCGGATGGTGTGAGGAAATGGGAATTCGGCAAGTTTTTACGTCCGTTGCTCACCCGCAGGGAAACGGTCAAGTAGAACGAATCAACCAGAGCATGCTAAAGGGCATAAAAACTAGGCTCGCAACCAAAGGGAGTTCTTGGGTTGAAGAGATACCTAGTGTATTATGGGCTCATTGCACCACCCCGAAAACAACCAACGGTGAAACTCCTTTCAGTTTAACTTATGGCCACGAAGCAGTAATCCCAGTCGAAATGGGTACGCCAACGATGCGTATTGCTACAACAAATGGTCGGGATAATGATCGAGAATTAAGACTAAACTTAGATCTTTTGGAAGAAAGAAGGGAACAAGCACTCATCCAAGAAAAGCAAGTTCTGGCCAAGTACTACAACAAGAATGTTGCATTTCACCAGTTCCGCCCAGGTGAATACGTTTTTAGAAACAATGAAGCCAGCAGGGCTGAGCCCGGAGGAAAGTTGGGGCCTAACTGGGAAGGGCCTTACCAGATTAAAGAATCCCTGGGAAAGGGGGCGCACTCCTTGACCAGATTGGATGGAACTAACGTGCCCAGGACTTGGAATGCAGCCCAACTCAGGAAATGTTATATGTAATCCTTATGGTCGTGTTCATGGTTTTTCAAGAAACAAAAAAGAAGAGCATGTTTTCAAAAACATAAATAAAATCCCCGTTTTTATAATCAAACCAACATCTTAAAAAGACCGGATCAATGTATCCCGCACCATAAAAGACCGGATCAATGCATCCGGCACCAAGAAGATTGGATTTTAATCCAACATTAAAAAAGACCGGATCAATGTATCCGGCACCATAAAAGACCGGACCACGTGTCCGGCACCAAGAAGATTGGATTTTAATCCAACATTAAAAAAAAAGACCGGATCAATGTATCTGGCACCATAAAAGACCGGATCAACGCATCCGGCACCAAGAAGATTGGATTTTAATCCAACATTAAAAAAGACCGGATCAATGTATCCGGCACCATAAAAGACCGGACCACGTGTCCGGCACCAAGAAGATTGGATTTTAATCCAACATCTTAAAAAGACCGGATCAATGTATCCGGCACCATAAAAGACCGGATCAACGCATCCGGCACCAAGAAGATTGGATTTTAATCCAACATTAAAAAAGACCGGATCAATGTACCCGGCACCATAAAAGACCAGACCACGTGTCCGGCACCAAGAAGATTGGATTTTAATCCAACATCTTAAAAAGACCGGATCAATGTATCCGGCCCCATAAAAGACCGGACCACGTGTCCGACACCAAGAAGATTGGATTTTAATCCAACATTAAAAAAGACCGGATCAATGTATCCGGCACCATAAAAGACCGGACCACGTGTCCGGCACCAAGAAGATTGGATTTTAATCCAACATTAAACAAGACCGGATCAATGTATCCGGCACCATAAAAGACCGGACCACGTGTCCGGCACCAAGAAGATTGGATTTTAATCCAACATCTTAAAAAGACCGGATCAATGTATCCGGCCCCATAAAAGACCGGACCACGTGTCCGGCACTAAGAAGATTGGATTTTAATCCAACATTAAAAAAGACCCGATCAATGTATCCGGCACCATAAAAGACCGGACCACGTGTCCGGCATTAAGAAGATTGGATTTTAATCCAACATTAAACAAGATCGGATCAATGTATCCGGCACCATAAAAGACCGGACCACGTGTCCGGCACCAAGAAGATTGGATTTTAGTCCAACATTAAACAAGACCGGATCAATGTATCCGGCACCATAAAAGACCGGACCATGTGTCCGGCACCAAGAAGAATGGATTTTAATCTAACATTAAAAAAGACCGGATCAATGTATCCGGCACCGTGAAAGACCGGGCCACGTGTCCGGCACCATGAAAAAATCGGATTTGCAAATAGCTAAGGATAAAGCAAAGTATAACACAAAAGGGGATAATCATACTACATTATAAGGCGGAGCACAGTATAAAGAAAAAGCAAAGAATAAAACCGGACCCCGTGCCCGGTACAAAACCGGATCAAGACAGTCAGCATGATAACAAAGCTTGTACAATTGCAAATATTCTTAAAAATACAGATAAAAAAAAGAGAAGGATACTTGCATTCAAAGGTAAATCAGTAGATACATAAACAAGATTACAATATCCAAAAGTAAAAGGGCACGCAGGCTCCAAAAAAGATAAATAAAAATACAAAAGGGTTAGTCTTCGATGGTAAGAACATCCCTGATCTCCCTAAGATCTGATTGATTAGCCAAAGAGGCAAGAGTACCTACTACGGGGAACTCCATAGTATCAAAGGCATCTTGCCTCTGAGTAAGTATGTTTCGTGCTTCCGGGCACCAGCCAGGGAGGCTCACCAAAGACAAACCAGTTTTCCCTGCTTGAAACCCATCCTCTAGCCCATCATGATAACCCGCCGCTTCCGCAGCCCCATTTAAACCAACTACCCCATCAATAAACTCATCACTGACTGCCTCCACCACCCTGGAAAACCCTTCCGCCACCAACCACTTCCTATCCTCCTTCAACAAAGATAATTCTCTCACCATTTTAGCCTTCTCTACCTCAAAACTCTCTCTCTCCTTCTCAAAAGACACAACCTTTCCCTCCAACATATCCAACTTTCCCTTGGACACTCTCAACTCCTCATCTTTCTCCGCCACCTGAAATGCCAACTCCTCGGAACGTGCCTTTGCTTCCCGGATCATTTGGGCACGTTTCTCAAGCTCTTTATTTGTCCGCGAGCAGGCCTCAGTGAACTCTGCCCGGGCTTTCGAGTGAGCGGCATCCCTCTCTTTCAATTGCTAATCCAGTTTTTTCACTTCCTGTGTAAGCGTCAGCACCTTACCCGCATCTTCATTTTTCTGGGCCAAAGCTTTCCTCAGATGAGCAACTTCCCTGCGACCCTCATCCCATTGCCGACATATTTCGGGCATGACCGCCATACTCTCAACCCAGCTCAAAGCAGCCCTATCAGACAGCACTTCCGGGGAACAGTTTGAGAGGCGTAGTCGCTCAGCTGGAGGAAAAGCCTGCAACAAGAACTTCCGGCACAGGTGGGGATCTGTCAAACAGTCACCCTGCAAAATATTCCAGTTAGGAATATGTTTGGATTTAGAATCTGCCGGAGTCCAAGGCTTAGATTGGGTAGGCATCCTAAAATCAGATTGGCTCGTGTGCACACAAGAAGATCTGGGGGAATGAACCTCCCCAGTTCCCGCCGGGGTCTTCTCCTTCTCCTTCTCCTTCCCTTTATCCCTGGGAGGGATTTGAGCCCCTGTCGGCATGCTCTTGGGAATGGGGAAGGTTTGACCTTAGGGACAGAAGGTTGAAGATTAGGACCTTCCGGGTCTTTAACAGCAGGTTTGGCTGTTTGCATGACTGGGCAAGTTGGAGTAACCCCTTCACTAGTTTTTAAGCCTAAAAAGCATCAGAAAGGAGAATATCAGGAAAAATATTCTTTACACTTAACAAGGAAAAACAGAACAGATACACACCTTCGGGACTCGCTCTCGGGGCCTTCTTTCCAGCAGCATAAGCCTCGGTCAGCTTTCGCCTTTTCTTCTGGGGCGAGAGTACTTTCTCTCCGGAAGCACTCCCGGAAGCCTTTTTCCTTACTAGAACCTCTTCAGGCTCATCTTCTTGACCCTCTGAAACAATGCATCAACTTAAAACAATGAGCAGGAGAAAAAGGAAGGAAATAACTAAACATTCATTGCGTATCAACTAACCAGTTGCTGGAACCTCTTCAGCCTCTTGCAGACTAGCACGGGGAAAAAAGAAACGTTCATGAAAAACTTCAAGAACATTCCTTTCACCCGGACCCACACTCAAATATGTCCGGGTAAGATTTTTTAAGGAATCCGGGAAAAGAACATCATAATAACTAGCAACTACTGCAAGTGAAAAAGGGAAAACACAGTAAATACAAACATAATATATACAGGAGAGAAAGCACCACCTATCGAGAAGAAATGTGAGACAACATACACTTACGTTCTTTTCCCACAGAGTAAATCGGGACACGATCAAGCCTTCCCCAGTTCCGGCTCATACCAACACCGACAAGGGCATGTTCCGGAATCTCCTGAATGTCGGCTGGACGGGAGGTCAATAGGGAGAAAACAGGAGTTTTCTTAAAAGCATCCAGATTAGGGGGAATGTCCACCACAGCCAGACGAAGTGACCGGATCTGCATACTGGCGGGGATCATCCGGGCAGTTATATAGAAAAACCTTTCTTTCCAACCCCGGAATCCCTGAGGGGTCTCTTTGGCATGAGGAATCACCCCGGGGCGTTTAGAGAAGGAAAACCAGCTATCTTTCAAATATAGCTTGTAAAAATGATGAAAAATGGCAACAGAAGGGTCCTGTTTCAAGGCAATACAGCAGAACTCAAAATGCCTAATACGGCACATTCCAAGAGGGTGAACTTGGGAGAGGTGAATTTTGTAGAACTGAAGGAGATTGATAACAAAAGAGGTGACCGGAACTCTGAAATTAGCCTCAGAGAAAAAGTCAGCATATAAGGTAATCTTGCCAGGAGGAGGTTTGGCCGCCGTGCCTCCTGAAGAAGGGTACTCGGGTTCCAAATCGTTAGGATTTCCATACGAAGCTTTCAATCTCTCGAAGCGCTCCACGCTCCAATTTATGGGAATCAAAGCCACGTCGGCGTTATCACCCATTCGTCGAAAAAATTAACAAGATCGGAGGAAATTAAAGAAGCAAGGTTTCAGGAGAAATCAAAAATACCTTACCCCCTTTTTTTATAGAAAAGAAGAGAAGACAGACGGTCGGATAGTGGCGTCCTAGGAAGGGTTATGGGACTGATGGATGGGATGTGCGGCATGTTTGAAAGAAGCGTTGCCCGCACGTGTCAAGTTTCTCCATTTTCTGAAAAATGTTTTTATAGTCAATTTAATTTTTTGAAGAAACAAAGAAAATCAAATTGACTAGGGGGACTTGACGACGTATGATGAAAGGATCATACATAAGGGGCTTAAAAGAAAGAAATATAACTTCTTAACCACCACGAGGGTCCACGAGAAGAAGGAACCAATAAAAAAGGGGCTGTCACTATCATACGGTTAGAGGAAAGAGAATGTAAAAATCCTATAAATAGAAGGTGATCTCATAGATGAAAGGGATCCAGAGCTTGTACTTGATTGAATTCGGGAATTATTATCAAAGTGGAGTTTTTACATCTCTTCAAACTCGAATTCACTTTGAATAAATCAAAAATAAATAACATAAACTCGCCATAACTAAGATCCTCGTACTATATTGTTGCCATTAGACTTATTTGCGACAAATCTTTTCTTTTTCCAAAATAAAATGCTTCTTTACACTTAGTTTTTTTAGAACAACAACTCGCACACTGATCTAATCTATCTACTTCACATTCCATAGCGAGACTCGAATACTCGACCTCTAAGAAAGAAGGCACCATTTAACACACAAAGATATATTGGACAAAATCTCCTTTGGTTCTTAACACTTATTTAAGACAGAAATTTTAACTTATTACACAAAATTTCAAATAAATGCTTTTAAAAAAAAAGGAATCAATCTCTTGGCCATTTTGTAAATAAAAGGTAATAAATATGTCAAAACTCAAAAGACATCGATAAAAAGTTGAGGGGGGGATATATGCAACATGCCATTATTTACAGGGGTTAATAGGAGAGTTTCTTGATAGAAAAAGAAGATCAAATTCTAGGGCTCGTTTTAATCAAAATTTGAGCCCTAAATTGCCACTCTCCTGATCAAAATCTACGCAAATTGTGGAGAAAATCGTGGGGTTTTGAATTTCAGAATCCAGACGACATCTCAGATTGCTGATTCATCTTGCAACAATGACTGAGGTACCATCTTCATTTCCCGACACTGAATCTAATATATTCTGTTAAAGCTATATTAATCAATCAGGGTCTTTAATTTTCTCTTTTCATATCAAGTAGTATAATTGTCTCTGATTAGTATATTGCTCGATTTCATGAATTCAAAAGTTTTTTCCTTTGATCCTGTTATACATACATACACACACATGTATACATATATAGGGATATATATATATATATATATACAGGTATGTGTTCATTATAGAACCAAGTTCAGGTAGATAACTGCGAGAACCACATAAGCAATTGCACGTAGTGCTTTAAAGATATAATGGTGGGAGAGAGAACAAGAGACGGTTATGCGGTTACATAATCACCTTATGTATCACAGGTAAAGAAATAGGTACATGTGTTTGTGCAATTTTCGCAGTCCTCTATTTAAAATTTGTTCTGTATTGAACAATCCTCTATATATTTATGTGTATATATATATATATATATATATGTGGTTCTCCCAGTTCTCTACTTAGAATTAGTTCTGGATTGAACGGTTCTCTATGTGTCCCTGCATGCGTGATTCAAAAGTTTTTTCCTTTGATCCTGTTATACATACATACACACACATGTATACATATATAGGGATATATATATATATATATATACAGGTATGTGTTATTATAGAACCAAGTTCAGGTAGATAACTGCGAGAACCACATAAGCAATTGCACGTAGTGCTTTAAAGATATAATGGTGGGAGAGAGAACAAGAGACGGTTATGCGGTTACATAATCACCTTATGTATCACAGGTAAAGAAATAGGTACATGTGTTTGTGCAATTTTCGCAGTCCTCTATTTAAAATTTGTTCTGTATTGAACAATCCTCTATATATTTATGTGTATATATATATGTGGTTCTCCCAGTTCTCTACTTAGAATTAGTTCTGGATTGAACGGTTCTCTATGTGTCCCTGCATGCGTGCTCCAATGGTTCTATCTTACACGTTTTTGCTATGGTTTATACTTTTACATATACTCTTTGATGTCTTTCACTATCTCATTGACATCCGATTTCTTTATTTTTCAGTATTGGGTTAGTCAGGGCAAAAAATGGTGCGATTTATGTAAAATCTTCATATCCAATAATCCTTCCAGCATCAGAAACCATGAACTTGGCCAACGCCACAAAGAGAATGTTACCAAGAGGCTGGCTAACATGAGAGACGAGAAAGTTGCCAAAGATAAAAAGAATAAAGAAACGGCACGTGTTCTCACACAAATTGAAGAGGTATTCTTAAAAATAAGATGTCTGTCTATCTATGAAAATTGAAAATTAAGTTGGGTTATCTTCACTTCCTGGTAGTAGTTTTTTAAATGTAAATCCATAATCATGGTTCTGTATTGAATAAGTATCTGCCTTTGAAATCTTTATACAGAAAGAATAGTTTGATCTTTTGTTACTAACGTAAAATATGGAGTTGGCAATATGGGCGGGTCAGCAGGTTGGGTAGGTCAAAACGGGTAACTTCTTTTTGCGGGTTGAAACGGGCCGGGTCTGGTGTGTTTGGTTGGCCCCAAATACCTTTTTTGTCTAAAAGTTACAAATTTTTAGTAAACATCAGTGTTGTAAAAATCGCGCCTAGGCGGCGCCTAATCGCTAGGCGGAGGGTTAAGGAGGAATTTTGACCTAGTCGGTCCAAAAATCGCTGGGCGGTCCAAATCGGGTCTAGTCGGGCTAGGCGGTCCAAATCGGGTCTAGTCGGCCGACTTTTTTGGGCTTTTTTTTGATGAATTTTGAACCAGAAATTGTCGTTCCAGAAAATCAATTCAATCGTACCTAGTGCTATTGGGATCGCGAACTCATTGATTTCGAAACACGTTCCGCCACTCCATGGGAACATCGAACCGGACGTGTTCTTCATCTTCTTCTTCTGATTTTGGATGATTTTTGTGGCTACTTTGGATGTGATTCGTGATGGAGATGCCCTTGGCTGTTGAAACTGAAGAAGAGAGGATTGTGAAGAAGAGAAAGTAAGGTTTGCGTGTTTAGGATTAGAGATTCAATCGGGAAGATGAATGGGGTTGAGGATAGCGTGTTTTTGAGAAAGGGGTATATGGGAAAACACAACTGAGGAGTAATTGGGTGATCTTTTTGAGAAAGGGATATATGGGAAAACACAATGAAGAGTAATTAGGATAACACGTTGCTTTTCATGAAACCATTTATTAGAAGAAAGATTATTTTATTTAACTTTAGATAATTTTACATTAAATTAATAATGGTATTTTATTTTATTTACTATTATACTAATGTATTCATAGTACCAAGTTTAATTGAAGTATTTATGTGTATATAACTATATATATATATATATATATATATATATATATATATATATATATATAAAAGTTTGAAAAATTACATATAAAAATTCCAATCCGATTAATCCCGCCTAGGCCCCGATTAATCCCGCCTAGGCCTAGGCCTTACCCCACTGCCCGCCTAGCGCCTAGCGATTTCTACAACACTGGTAAACATTAAGGGTGTCAAATATGATTAAAAAATATTATATTATTTCAGTCATACTAGAATTTGTTTGTTTAAAATAGTTTAGAGCTTATATGCATTAAAAATACACTTCGTGTGACTTTCAACCCGTTTCCTCTATAGCTACGTTTTTTATTCTATTTTACCACGTTGAAGACAAAACATAACCCGAATTGACTCATTCATTAGTAAACGGGTCAAATTTGCCACCATTAATTCAATTTTTGAGAAGATAGCATCATTGCATTATACTTTTGAAGCAGTGTGTTAATTACAATATGCCACTATTCTTATATACTTCAGTTTAATAATTTGTTGGCAGAAAGCGAGTCGTAGTTATCAAAAGGACATATCGACTTTTCAGAAGGCCAGGGATTCGAATGCAAGTTCATTAGGTGCTCCAACAATCAGTGAAGGGACAGGTGATGGTTCTACATCAGGAGGTTAGTAATAAAAACCAGTAATTTAAAAAAAAAGTATTAATGTCAAAGAATTTGATGTCAAAATTCTAGTCGAAGTTATATTTTTAGTATGGTTGTGTTTTCATCAAAATGATACATCGTTTTATTTATGACAGAATGGGAGCATGACACCTCATCAGGGTATTACTACAATAAAAGTAACTGTTGTTACTATGATCCAAATTCTGGCTTCTACTATACTGATGCTTTAGGTATACGCTAACCCTGTTATCTATATCACTTCAACCCTAAATCATAGAGGTGAAAAAACCGGGTGGGTCGGGCATGTCGGGTGACAGTTCAGAACAGGTCATGTAATAGTACGGGTAATTATGGGTCAAATTGAGGGGTGGGTTGCCATATTTTTTTAATTTTATAAATTGGTTAGTGTGTAAATACGATTAAACAAACAAACAAACAAACGTACCCGGTAAAATCCCACATACAGTAGGGTCTGGAGAGGGTGAGATGAGGGCACACCTTACCTTTATCCCAAGGGATAAAGAGGCTGCTCCCAGCGAGACCCCCTGCTCATTACAAAACCTCATTCTTTTTTTTTTCTTTTTTTTGGAAAATACATAAATATACAAGAAAAGCAAGCATCATCCATAAGTTATTAGTAGTATGGGGTACAAGAACAGGGAGGCATAAAGGAAAAGATCCCTATGACTAATGTAGATAGGGCTAGAAGCACAACCTAAGACTAGAAACACCTAGAGATAAAGCGACCAAAGGGTCCAAAGTAGCTAAGGCTATAGGGCCCCCCTAAGACTAAATGCACACCTAAAACTAAAGGCACACCTAAGTAAGGGCACCCCTAAGGCTAAAGACAATCCTAAAAAGTAGCTAACACCTACGTCTGACGGCGACCTACATGGAGTACTAGCCAACAATACGAAAAAGCTCCCCTAAAAATCCCTAGCCTTTATCCTACATCTTCAAGAACTCCTACATCGAGTATAACTATGTGTGTCAAATTATCGCATGTAAATATTCAAGCTTTTCAAAACGTGTCGAGATTAATCTAAAGCCTTCAAGCATGGCTTGGCTCTCTTTCAGCCCTAATTGTAAAACATACAAGAATTTGACTTAAAAATTTAATAAAAAGAGTACCTGACTTAGAAACATACAAGAATTTGACTTAAAATATTAATTGTCTCTACAAGTAAGCTTGATATGAATCGATAGCTTCTTTTCTGAGAGCTTTTGAACGCACCCTCCCCACTTCTTGTTCTTCTTGCTCTTTTCGCTTACGCAATACCCGCTCTTTTTCCTTCAATTTCTCCTCCTCATCACGCTTTGCCTTTGCTGACCTTTCAGCTTCCAGACCAGACGACAAGCTCAGAAATATATTCATTAAATATATCTTCCCGATCCTCATGCTTAACAGATTTGTATCGAGGATCATTTCTAAACATATCCTTAACCTTGGACAGAAGAAAAGTTACATTACTTAATCTCACTTTTTTTTATAAAGTCGTTTAAGGGATTTTATGCATTTGGATACACTTCGGATCATGTTTGACCCTTTGCATATATAATGAAAGGAGACATGAAAGAAAGCCCTATCCAATAGGCCACATGCCCTTGGAAGATGCTACAAAACATAAGGTTCCTCATAGGCGACATGCCTTAAACTTGCTTGTCTAACTACCCCATTTTTTTTTGTTTAATTTTTTAGTTTAACCCGCTAGGGATAAAACAAAACCCAAAACGATCCATTTATAGGTAAACGGGTTGAAATTACCATCTCTACTAAAACAAGCTTTCTTGAACTTCCATTTACTTTCTGATTCTTGAGATTGCAACTAGGGCTGCTAAACGGGTCGTGTTGGCAGGTCAAACCCGAAAATTTTACATGAACCTGAAAATCGTGCACACACGAACCTAAACACAACATGTGTATTCGTGGGTTGACACGAACACAACTCGTTTAACCCGAAAAAAAATATTAAATATTGTTACAAATTAATGTTTAAACCATGCCATTTTATTTTTAAACGTTTAAATTCTAGTATAAAAAATACCCAAATAGTTTAAGTTATTATATAAAACACAGTTTAAAAAAAATTACAAATTAGCAAATGGTTAACGGGTCAACCCATGAACCCGTTGGGTTGACACGAACACGACCCGTTTAGCCAAAAAGTGTTTGCGGGTTCGACCCGAACTCGTTTAGACTAAACCTATACTCGCGAATTTCGTGTGAGGTTCGTGTCATGTCAGAAATTCACACCCCTAATTGCAACAGGTAAGTGGGTGACACAGGAAGAGGCTTTCGCTGCAGCAGCTAAACTTCCCTCCGGGTCTATACAAAAGAAACCCATGTTTGCTTCACCATCATTGACTTCCAAAAGTCAAACGGATTTTAAAAGTCAACGGTCAACTGTAAACCCTACACGATCTGTTAACAGGCCATCTTCTCTTGCTATAAACAAGAGAAAACGAGCAGATACAAAGCCAAAAGTTGTATCCGAGGAGGAAGCAGCTGCACTCAAGGCACGGGAAGCTGCAAGGAAGAGGGTCGAGGACAGAGAAAAATCTTCGCTTGGTCTTTATAAACATTGATATGTCGGTACGTCTTTTTTAGCACAAGATTATTTTTGTTAAGAAATTTGATAGTTGTGGCAAAACGGGTGGGTCAGGTGGGTTGGGTAATGGGTCAAAACCGTTGGAGGCCAGTTAACCAAAAATACTTTTGTCTGATTTATCTACAAATAATTTGTGTCAGTTTTTTTAAACAATTTATGCATTAGAAATACATTTTGGGCAGCGTTGGACCCGTTTTCTTTCAAGCTAATTATATGATTTTGCCAGTTTAACCCATTAGAGATAAAACATTACATGAATTGACCCATTCGTAAATATAGGTCGAAATTGCCATCTCTAATATTTGGTGTTCATCTTGTTTTTGGCTTTTTTTGATAAAAAAACTATCAGTGTATTTGCTAAAAGCCTAAAACAGAATCTTATGCGGTTTGCAACAAAAATGAAAAAATGTAAAAGCAAGAAAGAGCCATTATACTTGACATTTCTAGTTAAAAATCATTTTGTTTTGCACTTTTGCAAAAATAAAAAATAAAAAGCCGCACGCTTGGTATGGAACTGTACGGAATTACACTGATAAGTTCATGGCGTTGTCTTTTTTTTTTCAAAACAGAGGACGATGAGTTGAAGCCCGGTGATGCTGGAAATGAGCGGCTTTGCAACGTGAAGATGATGCTGTTAAATTCAGTGATCGATCCGTGCTTTGAATCTTGAGACTAAAAATGAACAGGAGATTTGTATAATGGATTCATTTCATATGTTAACATCATTTTCAGTTTTCTACAATCACATCTTGTTTCTATCAATGGCCATATTACAGAGACCCATAAATTGCAGACTATATATGTGTGGCTGTGTGCATTTACACCCAGGCTTGGTAGGGGCCTGGGTTTGGTGGTTTGAAGTCCACTTGGTTGACTGTTTATATGGTGACGTAAATCGGCCGACCAGACATTTAAAGGTTAAATCCCCTCGGACCCCTTTCGTCCAACTATCCTTGCACCTTTTCACCCTGTTGCCGACGAAAATTCTAAACAAAATGACACTGTTTTACTTGGCATGCAACTAGTTGTGGATATGTGGTGTCACTGAATACAAAAATAAACTCATCGTGGTGGTGGACGGTTGCAGGAACGGCGTTCACAGTTTGGTTCGGCCGGTTTAATGAAAGTTCTAGGCTAAACTGCTAATGACGGTTTCAAGTAACGACAAACCAAACCGGCTTAATGGGTGGATTGGTTGGATTGGGAGCTTTTAGTGGTTTTGACAGTCTGATATTTAGAAGTTAGAATTAATGTTTTTTTTCCTTTTTCCCCTTAAATCAATGGTTTCATTGAAAATTTTTAAAATGGTGAAGTTGGTATATAAATACACTACATATACACAATTGTATATTTTAAAAATAAATAAATAAGAGGTTAAACCGAACCATATAAATCTTAAATCAGTCCAAACATATTGATTTATGTAACACTAACTTATTAAAACTTTATTATTTTTATAACCATAAAAATCAGTTATCGAAAAACTCACGTGACCCATTCTCACCACAGACGAAGTGGCTTTTAAAAAGTCATGACAAAAACCAGTTAAAACGTGATTCGAACCTGAAACATTTGCCAGAGGAGAGTCATATACTTTTTTTATTTCTTATACTTATGCATAAAAAATGATAAAAATAAAAATCCTAAATTATTAAAGATGATACTATGTGTAGTGGTGGAAACCAATAATAAAAAAATAATAGACTTATCTAGTGTGGGTCAATCATACAAATTGCCTTCACTATCACCATCATCATCACTTTCACATAGTAATTCTACTTTTACTATTTTACACACCATTATCACTCAGATACCAAATCTCCATGAAACTCATTGTTTCATAACAACATTCCCTGCATTTTGATGAAACCTCAAGCAACCCATCAACCCTGATTTGTACGGCAAGCTGCTCTTCGTCTTCGTCTTCCAATTCATCTCCTCCGCCGCCGTCAAACCACCGGTGCTTCTGAAGCTAAAACCTTCATCCTTATTTAACATCGTGTACATCGAATCCTTTCTCGTCGTCACGCTACCCTCCGACGCACTCCGGAACAGTAACAGATTCTTAAGGTTCCACTTATTGTACCACGTCGTTAAAACAGCCGGCGGTGACTGATCGGAGGAGTTTTTCCGGCTGTTCATAATGTCAGAGACTCTGAATGGAGATAGAGATCGAGATGATATGTGTCTGTTGTTTTTCGTCGTTCGTTGTCGCCCGCGGGGCGACGGAATCTCGTCCATGTGCGTTTGCTCACAAGATGTTTGTTTAAATGCCTCTGAGAAAGGATCGAACTCGTTGGGTTTGTTTCGTGGAGATAATGCTTCTTTGAGCCGTGATTTTGGCGACTTGGATGATTTGGGTGAGTCGTTTGGGGTATGCAGACGTGGGGGTGGTTTTAGTGGCTTTATTTTGCCGGAATCGAAGAGGTCGTCGGCGGCGGAGATGGAGTGGCGTTCGAGGTAGACGAATGCGAAATCTGTGTCGTGTTGGAAATTGTCATCGGGGTTGTGTTTGGGGATTCCGGGTTTGTGTTCCCAGGTGAATGGGATGGTGGACTGAGGGCTTGAAGGGGCGGTGGCGTAGGGGGAACTTGAAGTGGAGGTGCTGTCGAAGGTGAAGTCGACGGCCGATGACGGCGGCATCACATGCAGTTCTATGTAAGGAGAAGATGGATGATTATTTTGGAGGAAGGTTTGTAGAGTAAATAGGTGGAAGTCGAAGAGTTGGTAGAAAAAGGTGGACCCTAAGTTCCGACACCATTTGTCAATCATGAATATAATAATATTTAGAGTAAATTTCGTTGTGATAGGTTCAAAATAACGATTTTAAGTTTAATAGTTTAAATTTCATTTTATTATATTGAGTAAATTACCCTTTGCGTTCACGTGGTATACACGATTTAACCTAATGCATCTCTAACACGAATTTTTAACGTTTTAAGTACCTGTGGTATACAATCTGTAACACCCTGAGTCTCTGGACCTAACTTCGTTAAAAAATTCCGTTTAAACTTAGGTGAAATGTCCGTTGTACCCTTTTACTATATAATAGTCTGCGTCCCTGGAACTATGTAATATCTGTTTGCATCCATGTCTGAGTCCCTAGACCTAACTCATCCGAAACTACTTTTTTCACTTTACGTCAATGTCTGAGTCATTTTCCCTCTTATTCTTCAAGCATAAGAACCAAGAACCAATTTTGACTTGCAAAAGTCAAACCCATGAAAATCCATCTCAATCCCACCAAATCCGCAGTTCATATCTTCCTAGTAAACATTAATTTTAACACTCTTCGTAGTAAACATCTTAATCGAGGTCTTTTATGCTTCTTTTGTCTCCCCTCATTTCATTATTCATCAAGCTTATTTGCAGAAAAATCAAATTTTTTAGGTTATTTCAGTTAATAAGTTATTATCTTATTAAACTGCAGGGAAGGGATGAAACTGAACTACCCGAATACATTCTTGGAACGGTCCGGCTAAACAGAGTGAGGCTTGATACTGTTGTTCCTCTTGAATCTTAATGTCCAATTATATGGTAAATATGTTGGTCACTCCTGGTGTATATAATGCGATTACCGGCTACACTGAGCTCCCAATATGTAGGATAACACTTTCGACCCGCGGGACCCGCCTCGATTGTTTAATTCTGCATCAGTCATGTCCATATGTTTTAGAAATCTTGAGAAACAATAGCCAGTTCTGTGCTTTTTTGGGCCTTAAGTTGTATGATTCAAATGAGAACCAGAAATAAAAACCATTTTTCTATATTTTCAGTCCCTATCAAGTTTTTATTTTTTTAGGTGGCTTTTTTTACCTTTCTCTCTTACGCACAAAAACGTAGCCATAAAGGTCAATGAGCGGAGAGGGAGGAAGGTACCCATTTGAGTAATTTACAAGTAATGTGAAAAATGGAAGCTTTGATACAGATTCTGATTTGGAAGATACCCATTTGAGTAATCTCACAAATAATGTGAAAAATGGAAGCTTTGATTCAAATTTTGAGAAAAATTATCATGCAGGAACTTAGACAGGGATGCAAACAGATATTACATGTTTTCAGGGACGCAGACTGTTATACAGTAAAAGGGTACAACGGGCATTTCACCTAAACTTAAACGGATTTTTTTAATGAAGTTAGGTCCAGGGACTTAGAGTGTTACAGATTGTATACCACAGGTACTCAAAGCGTTAAAAATTCGTGTTAGGAATGCATTATGTTAAATCGTGTAAACCACAGGGACGCAAACGGTAATTTACTCTATTATATTAGTTCATGTGGTTCGTCAATTGTCATAATCAACTAACCGTGTTTAACGTCATCTATTTTTTCTGTTAAGGCCTTTTGAAAAGACAAAAATACCTTTTTATTAATAAAATTTAAAAGATTTTAAAATATATATATATAAACACCTTTCATTCTTTTTCACTTGCAAACCCTAAAAACCCAGCACATCTACTCCACATCTCCACCTCCAATCCTCTCTGGCGGTCCCTCTCCTTTTCGTTTATCCCTACCAAGTTGTCATCCAACCTGCCCCACTCATCACCCTAACCTACAAACCAATGGCGGGAACAGTTCAAACCCTAGCCAATCTCATTAGTCCGGTGACCGGAACCTTTCATCTCTGATCTCTGAACTCCAAATCTAATAAGCGCTCCTCCGACGCTATCAATAACTCGTTGATATACAGGAAGGCTCGTTCAGTTACAAGAACACTCATCATCAGAAATAACATAAATGTCGATCAAGTTCTTTCGTTTTCGGTGTTGTCATGCTAATTAATTTCATCGGAACAGTTCCTTCAATGGAACTGGATTTATCTTTTATCAATGGTTTGTTATCCCTATCAAGTTGTCGTCCCACCTACCCCACTCATCACCCCAACCTACAAACCCACATCCAGACTCGGATCCACCAATTCCAAACCTAAAATCGCGTTTCTCTTCCTCACCAACACCTGTGGCCCTAAATCCACCATCATTTTCGACGTGTCAACACTTTTCGAGGAGAAGAAACGAGAGGAGAAGCAATAACAGAAACATAAATCCTCTTGGTAGTGGTGTTCTTGGTCATCATCTACAAAAGTCAAATACTTCATCGTCATTGTCTCCATAATTAATCAAGTACTCGCAGATACTAGTTCTCGCAGACCCAGTATTCGCACAACCTGGTTCTCGCAGACCTAGTATTTGCACAACCTAGTTCTCGCACAATTCAAGTACTCGTAAAACTATGGCCACTATATCTCATCTTTCACACACTGAAGGGCTTCTCACAATTCCCACAAGTTTGCATGCACCGTAACTCCAACCAATTATGGTTACTAGAAAACCATGCTTGAGCCTTTCCTAATAAAAAACATCTCTTTGGTTATGTTGATGGCTCTCTCTAGTGTCCGGATCAAACTATTGCCACTGGATCCGATGTTGCACTCACTATTAATCCAAATTACGGCACATGGATTGCGAATGATGCACATGTCCGCATGATTATAATCTCAACTATTTCTGAGGCATCCTCTGCACACGTTCAACGAAAAACTACCCGCAAGTTATGGGATTCTCTTGCTCGGGCCTATGCCCCACACACCACATCTATAGAATTTACGCTTAACCCACAACTTCTTCAGCTTAAAATAAACGGTGATGAGACACTCTTGCTTATTTAAGTCGCGCACAAGAGTATATATCTGCTCTTGCTAACATTGATGAACCAGTATAAGACAAGGATCCGGTCTTGTATGCTCTGGATTGCGTGACGAATACAATGGCCTCAAGTCCACTGTACTTGCTCGCTCTGCCCCTCTGGTGTTAAAAGAGCTCTATTGTCTTGTTACTGACTATGATTGCATGGTAACAAAACCGACACAACCAACTGCAGCCACTGCCTTTGCTACAGACATAATTTCTGCTCAAGCCCCATAGTAGCTTAAATCCTTACAACATAGGGCCTCTCTACTTGGTTATCAATTGATACCCACATCTACTGATGCATCTCAACCACCCAGATGTTTTATAGTGATCGTTCTCCAGCTTTTCCCAATAACAACAATCGAGTACGCATGGGTTCTTATCGTGGGGGATACAAGAACAAAAGAGGTCATGGTCGTGGTGACAACCACAGTCAGTTATCTTGGGCCTCAGCACATAAAACACAGCTTATGACACTTGTAACAAAAGTAGAATAGGGCATGCCCCCTCTGATTGCCCAAATCGGGATCCATCAACTATCTGCAACCGTCCAAATGCCAATTGTGCGGATTATCACACACAACCTGGTTCCCCAAGAGGCTCCACATGGTGTCTAGACATAGGAGCTAACAAACACGTAGCACCAGATTTGACAAGCTTTGATAACTCCGAGACATATCATGGTAATGACTTCCTTCATGTTGGCAATGGTAAAGGTATTCATATTCTTCATATTGGCTCCTCTAAAGTTCACTCCTAAAAACAAATCTTTTAAAATATCTGAAATTTTTCACGTTCCTGAAATTAAAAGCAACTCTTATCTTTCAAAAATTATGTTTAGACAACAATGTTTTCTTTGAATTTAAGTCTTCTTTTTTCCTTGTGAAGGACGAGTCTACCCGCACTACCCTCCTCACAGGTTCTAGTGAACATGGCCTTTACACACTTCGTCTTCCACTTGTCCGCTCTATCAATAAGCACGCATTCACTTCCACACGTGCGTCTTCCGCTATGTGGCACCGAAGGCTTGGTCATATACACGATCGTCTTTTTCAATTTATGATTTCTAGTTGTTCTTTACCTGTAACTACAACTTTAAACTCAATTTCATGTAGTGCTTGTCCCTTGGGCAAGTCTACAAAATCACATCTATCTACTTTCAGTTTTCGAAGTATAAAATATTTTTATTTATTATTTTGTGATGTTTGGGGCCCCGCTCGTCGACATTGCTTTTTATAGCAGATTTGTACCGTATGCTTAATAGCTTGTATCAAATGAATAATAGTTTCTCCCCTTGTCGACACTGCTTTTTATTTTTATTTATAATATATAATTTTTTAATCGAAAAAGAAGTAGAGCCCACAATTATTTATTAATTTTATTTATATATTTTTTTAACACAAGAGGTATAATGGTCATTTTAAAAATTTTAACATAAAAAACTAACGTCTATCCACTCCAGGGACCATTCGTGTTATGATTGAGTGAACTTGTAAAGACCACACATATAATTTTTCAAAATTAGAGACTATACTTGTAATATGAACATACCACATGAAAATAAAAAGTAATTAACTCTATTTTTAATAAACTTTCTTTTACATGTTTATCATTTTCGCTAGACTGTAGTATTCTTTCATCTTCTTGAAATATATAACAACTAGCATCGTGTTTATAAACATGTTGTTCCGTTTGGGGATAAGATACACGCGCTTATGTGTTTTCAGTTTTCTATATGGCTCTTCGAGCCCTACACAAGTTTGATGTTACACATTACTTAATGTTGTATGGTATTTTTTTAGTTGTACGATGTGTGTTTATTAGACACAAATGCAATTATGTAATGTTGGTAGTTTGTGTAAATATAGGGTTATGTATATAGTGTGCGGTTCAAATGATAATCAATTTTTATGTGATAATCGTGATAACTACTCTCAAACATAGTGTTACGTATATGTAACAATTATCATTCTGTTATTGTTACATATACGTAACACTATGTGTCACGTATATGTAACATTATGTGATACGTATATGTAAGACTCCTTATTATCGTATTTATGTTTAAGAAATATGTTCAACATACTTAAATACTCTTTTAACAACTAAAAGAAAAAATAATTTATAAATTATGTGATTGTTTGATGATGTGGATTGATCAGACTCGATGGCCAAGAAAGTTAGGGGGAAGGCTAGAGAGAATGTAGAGAGGAAATTGAGAATTAATTATTCGGCATAATCTTAACTAAAGGAGAACATCCCTTTTTAAACATACAAAGAAGGAAATACGAAAGGACATAACAGTCCATTAATTTACTACCTAAACATGAGTAGTAATGGCATCCCATTACTCCCAGCTCTTTATTTTCTCACCACTAGCAAAAGTAAACATGCAATAAAGTAAAATAAGGAACAACTCTTCACATGCACCCTCATGCACTATTGACCAGCTCACGTGCACATATCAATCCTTCCCGCCAAAATTCGACTTGTCCTCGAGGCGAAACTAAGGGTAAGCCCGTTCAAACCTCCATTTTGTTTCCCACGTCACGTCTTCCCTCGGCTGTCCAACCCATTTTACTAAAAGCTCCGTTTTCAGCCGATACTTTCCTTTTTGAACGACTCTCTCGTCTAGGATACATTCAGGCCGAGGAAGAAGAGTAGTAGGATCTGGTAGTACCTCCTTACTGTTGGTTGGTTCCATAGGTTGACCCACACATTTCCTCAATAAACTGACATGGAACACATTGTGAATAAGAGCTTCTGAAGGTAATTCTAATTTATAGGCAACCTCGCCAACCCGGTCAAGCACCTTGAAAGGACCATAATATCGTGGGCTAATCTTTGCCGAGAGCCGCTTCTCCACACTGATTTGTCGGTAAGGTTGTAGTTTAACATAGACCATATCCCCAACCTCAAACGTCACCTCACGGCGATGTAAATCAGCCTTGACCTTCATTCTGTTTTGGGCTGTTGTTAGAGTAACCCGTAATTCCTTCAAGACCTGATCACGATCCTTAAGATAGTCATCCACTGCATGCACCTTGGAAGTTCCCGGAACATACGATAAGATACGCGGCGGTGCCCTGCCATAAACCACTTCAAAAGGTGCAACTTAGTGGTTGAATGAACCGAAGTATTATAACTCAGTTCTGCCCATGGTAGCCATTCAACCCACTTCTTCGGTGTATCACCTACATAACATCTAAGGTACTGCTCAAGAGTGCGATTAACCACCTCGGTTTGCCCATCGGATTGAGGGTGGTAGCTAGAGCTCATACAAAGTTTGGACCCTTGAAGTTTAAACAAAACCTGCCAAAAAGAGCTGAGGAATACTTTATCACGATCACTCACCACTGTCGAGGGAAACCCATGTAGTCGAACAATATTCGAGACAAAATCTTTAGCTACAATGGCCGCCGTAAAAGGATGTTTGAGAGGAATAAAGTGTGAATACTTTGAAAGCCTATCCACGACCACCATAATAACCGTATACCCCCCTGAGTTCGGCAAACCTTCCACGAAATCCATGCTAATGTCTTCCCAAATTCTTTCGGGAATCGGCAAGGGTTGTAACAACCCGGCGGGTTTCATGCTATCTACCTTGAAACGTTGACAAACTGAACACTCCCTTATTAACTTCTTAACCCCATTTCTCATACCTTCCCACCAGAAACTGTCTCTAACTCGAGCCAAGGTTTTGTGGAATCCAAAATGACCCCCTTCAGGTGAAGAGTAAAAAATTCCACAACTTTACTAACCATAGGAGAACTCGGGTTTAGAATAACCACCGGACCTTTGAACCAAACCCCATCCCGCTGTACAATTGGCTCATTAATTCTCGCAGTCAATGTAGTGGGTACCTTTTGGTGATACGGGTCGTTATGAACCTCCTGCTGTAGATCGTTCCACCAGTTGGCTCGAGGATGAGAAATCGCTAGATACGTGAATTCCGCCTGCCTTGATAATGCATCGGCCCCCCGATTAGTAGTACCCTTCTTGTATTCGATGCGATAATCATATCCCATCAATTTTGGAAGCCATCTAGTTTGTGCCGGTGTGGAAATCCTTTGTTCCAGGAGGTATTTAAGGCTCATATGATCGGTTTTCACGACGAAAGAACGACCCAACAGGTAGTGCCTCCACTTACGAACATCCTTAACCACCGCCAACATCTCATTCTCATATGTAGACCAAGAAAGCATAGTGCCTTTAAGAGGGGAACTGTAATAAGCCAAAGGTCAGCCCTTTTGAGTCAAAACCGCCCCTATCCCAACTCCACTCGCATCACACTCTAAGGTGAAAGTTTGTGACCAATCGGGTAACCCCAATGTGGTAGCAGTTGTCAATGCAACCTTTAATTTTTTGAAGGCCAATTCAGCCTCTTTATTCCAACAGAACTTAGTCTTCCCGAAGAGTTTATGCAGCGGTGCAGCGATGGACCCAAATCCTCTGATAAACTGTGACGTTTCGGATTTTCATTCGCGCGCTTGTAATATATTTATCGTGTAATCATTCTCTATTTGAATAAAATGCAAGTGTTTTCTTTTATTTAGTATTATACAAATAGGTATTTTTATTTTACAAATTTAAAATAATTAAAATTTTATAAGTTTTAAAACTTATATAAAATTTTATATAAAAATCTAAATTTAAAAGTTTCATATTTAAATAACCTACTTAAATAAGATAACTAACTTTTATAAAAAAAAATTATTAATTATAACAATAATAATAATAATATAAGTTTATAAAATATATTTGAAAATTAAAAGAAATTAAACTAATTATTTTTATAAAAGTTAAGGGGTTGTTTTAAAACTTTTCAAACTAGAAGGTTTTAAGCTAAAATCAGTTGAGGGACTAGTTCTGTACAAATCAAACTACAAGGACCAAATCTGCAAATTTCCAAGTCGACTTTTCGGTCACCATGTTCCTTGGTCCGACGGGTAAAGCGTTTTTCCGGCGAACACCCCGACAGGGCTGTTCCCTGCACCTCGACAACCGCTACAGGCATCCCTGAACTCGTCTTCCCCATGCGAACAAAAGGCCCCGACCAATTGGTCTCCCTAACATACGAATCGCCTGATCTGGTTGGTGGCCGAGAACCACGCCTCGAATTCGAGCCCGACAGTCAACCTCCACACGTATTTAATAGCTCGTTAGCTTCTTCTCGTCCAGACGAGTGTCGGGACGTGCCCAATTGCACGCTTTGTCATAAGAAGCGAACTCGGGTATAAATAGCAATGGTCGGACCTGCTCGAGCTCGCTACCCCTCTTCCACCCAATCTCACTCCAAATTGAAGGCACCATTACAATCGCCATCTCTGCGTGAAGCTGTGACCAAGGTTGTAGAGGCTAATCCCATCCAGAAGCTCGATTCTCATTCTGGACATTCTCGGATTTAAGACTCTGTCGTCCAGCCCCTTTGCGACCACGTAAGAATCCTCAACTTCGTTTCTTTACCTTCTGTTATCATAAGGCAAGCTGAACCAATCGAAGTCACGACTCCAAAACATCGATTACCGGACAAACCATTGTTCTGAAAAATTACTGTTTTATTTTCTAAAGTCTGAGCCATCGAAACTACTTAGTTTCGATTGAGTAAATGGTCAATCGAAACTAGTAGTTTCGATAGATGGTAGTTTCGACAGCCCGTGTATCACTTATAAATGATCAATCGAAACTAGTAAGTTTCGATAGATGGTAGTTTCGACAGCCTGTGTATCACTTATAAATGATCAATCGAAACTAGTAAGTTTCGATAGTTAGTAGTTTCGACAGTTCTGTGTATCACTTGTAAATGGTCAATCGAAACTGGTAGTTTCGATTGAACACAGTTTCGATACCTGTCACAACTATAAACAGTTTCGATCAAATCAGTAATTTCAAGTAAATCTGGACCAACTTTTATGCAAATAACACTAAGAAATGTTATTATAAACCTATACACAATTAAATACTAATACGCACATGTAAACATACAATAATACCCATTTATCTACATAGGGTTTCAACGTGCTTAGACTTCAACATCTTTATCACCTACACACGTGGAAAAATACCCGCTTGCAAGGTGAGTTACATAGCCCCTATTTTACATTTTTACGCATTTTGGGGTGAAACATTATACATGCTACTCACTTTGTTTATACGTGTTATACATGTGGACTATATGCTTATTATCTTGGGTGTACATACATTTACTTTAAACACAAGAAAACCAACAGTAATATTAATAGATCTATTGTGCCTGACCAGCCCACCCGGTTAGGGTGTTTATTACTGCATACTCGGATATAGCCGCGTGTTATATTCAAACATACCGGATATAGTGGGTAACTATATTCAAACATTACCGGACTTAGCTTTTGTGCTCTGTTCAAGCGCGTCAAACAAGGTTTGAATTGTGATTAGATAAATGATACACCATATATATACTATGTTTAACAAGATAAACAATGAGTTGCAAAACGTTTTATCTACTACTTATCGGAACTACAAAAACCTATGTACTCACCAACTTTTTGATTTAAATAATGTTTCAGGTTTGGATATGTGATTGCTTGCTGAAGATTTCTCCACTTAAGAACTATGGACCTAGTTAAATAAATCAATGTTTTGAACTAGACTAGGTTATTTGAAATGTATTGTATTTGGATCTTTGTTGTATTCAAATTTATGCAACTTTTTAGTTATCATGTGCTTTTGAACAATCATTCCATTGTCCGCCTCGATGATTCCGCCATCGGTCGTGGTGTGTCAGATTGGTATCAGAGCCATGGTTATAGGGAATTAGGTTATTAGACACGATGACCTATACTATAACCCTAGGACTCCCTTTTATGTGTTATGTGCTAAATGATTAATTGCTATGTGAATTATTTGTAGTTAGGTATTATTTGAATTTTCCCAAGTTTGGTACATGATATTTATACACATACATACAAGGCTTAAATACATGATACATACTATACATACACATTTGACAAACAAACTTATGCAAACAAATACACTACTCATCCTTATCCATACTCTTTCCTAATCCATATTAATTGCAACATTCCTACACATTTTATACTCATAGACTCTCAAGTCTATTAAAATCTTGAAAATCTCGTCAACGACTTAATTTCTTGAAACCAGTAAAGGACACGTGCAATCTGGAAGGGTGACACCTGTACATTGGGTTTTCTGTCTAGGAAAGCATTTCGTATAAATCCAAATAAACGGACCCGTATGCTTTCCTGGGAATTCCTGAAGTGAGTGTTTACCTATAGGCTAAAGCATGTCTCCTTGAAAGTTTTGAGGAATTATTTAACGTTGATAAGTCAATGTATTCACAAGGATACGATTCGAACTTAAACTCAAAATTTGGGGACATTATAGCAAGATAGGAAGAACTAGACGAACATGCAAATCAAATCATTATTACGGGTGCACACGTAATAACGATTTGTAGTGCATGCAAGTCCCGACAATTCCTATTACGCGAATAATGATCTATAAGATCATGTTCTATCCGGAATAGATGGCTTAGCTTTCCCCCCATCAACTTTGAATAATTACACATGCACTGGCACGCGTCATGATAAATCCCGCTTTTCTGCTTACATTATTTCCCACTATAATTCATATATATCCATCTTATCTAAAATATCATTGTCTTTTCTTATGGTGTTAGAATGCCTCCTCGACGTGCAAACTCTAGCACTTCCAACCCGGATCTTGCTACTCTTCTTACCCAGCTAGTGGGGCAAATGACCCAAGCCAATAACAACAGTGACGGGTCTCACAACATCCAAGGAAACGGTGGTACCAACCCGCCTCAATGCACGTTTAAGCACTTTAACTCGTGCAATCCTACAAAATTCTTCGGTACTGAAGGTGCTACCGGCCTACTGCAATGGTTTGAAAGCATGGAAAGCACATTCCTAAACAGTGACTGCCCTAATAATCTTCGGGTTCGCTATGCCACAAGTGTACTTCAAAAGAGAGCCCTCACCCGGTGGAACGGTGAGAAACGCACTCGTGGTGTTGAGGTTGCTACATCTTTATCATGGGATGATCTGAAGAAAGCCATGACTGATGAATTATGTCCTCGAAATGAAATGAGGAAGCTCGAGACTGAGTTTTGGGATCTTACCCAAGACAGCGGGGATAATCTGGCTTACACCACCCGGTTTCAAGAGCTAAGTCTGTTGGTGCCTCATATGATCACTCCCCTTGCTCGGGGAATTGAAAAATACATAGGTGGGCTGCCTATGCAAATTCAAGATGCTGTGTTAGGAAGCAATCCTCCTACACTTGACGCTGCTATCCGTCTATCCGCTACACTATCCGACAACCATGTCAAGGCCGGAACCTTATCAAGAAAGGGTTCCAAGAAGGTTGTTTCCACTCTCGCGGCCGTCAAAGATGTAAAACCCGAGTCTTCTAACCGCAACAAGAAACGAAAAGGTCGAAACTTCGCAGCCGTAACTCCCGCTGTACCTGCTATTCAAGCGGCCCCTTTGGGTCAAAACCCGAAACCTTATCTGGGCCCGAATCCCTAATGCCAGACCTGCAAGTACCACCATCCTGCCAACTTACCATGCCGATTGTGTTCAAGCTGCGGACGATATGGACACGTGGTCACTACTTGTCGTACCCGTCCTCCCGTCCATCAAACTGCTCCAGCCAACCGCCCAATCTATCCGGCACCTCTCAATGGTCAGGCATGTTATGAATGTGGAGATCCAAACCATTTCCGTGACCGATGCCCAAAACTTCATCATCAAGGTGGTCCTCAAGGACGAGCGTTTAATATAAACGCTAATGAGGCTCAAGCAAACAACGACGTGATAAACGGTACGTTTCTCGTAAACAATCATTATGCATCCATTTTATTTGATACCGGTGCCGATAGGAGTTTTGTGTCTCTTGCCTTTGAATCTCGACTTACTAAACAAAGAACGAAACTTGACAATTCTTATTCCGTGGAGATAGCAAACGGAAAATCTATTACCATAAATTCTGTTATCCGCGACTGCAATCTCGAGCTTAATAGTCATGAATTCTCCGTTGATCTCCTTACAATGCAATTGGGAAGCTTCGATATTATAATTGGCATGGACTGGTTATCCAAGCACCATGTCGAGGTTATTTGCTACGAAAAGTGCATTCGTATACCTCTCCCTTCGGGTGACACGTTAGTTATTTTCGGTGAAAAACCGTGTCGTGGTCTTCAACTCATGTCTTGCACATTAGCACAAAAGTACTTGTGGAAAAAGTACGTTGCTTTCTTGGCCCACGTAGTTGACATGAAAGACATGGGTAAGAAATTGCAAGATATTCCGATCATTCGAGACTTTCCCGAGGTATTCCCCGAGGATTTACCCGGTCTTCCTCCTCCTAGACAAGTGGAGTTTCGTATTGACCTTGTGCCTGGAGCAACTCCCGTGGCAAAGGCTCCCTATCGTCTTGCACCTTCCGAGATGCAAGAGCTCGCAAGTCAATTACAAGAACTCTCATCTAAAGAATTCATCCGCCCGAGCCATTCACCTTGGGGTGCTCCCGTGCTGTTCGTAAAGAAAAATGATGGATCGTTTCGAATGTGCATCGATTATCGTGAACTCAACAAGCTTACAATCAAGAACCGTTATCCTTTACCCCGTATCGACGATCTTTTCGATCAACTTTAAGGTTCAACATGTTTCTCCAAGATTGACCTTCGTTCCGGATACCATCAACTTCGTGTTCTCGATAAAGACATTTCGAAGACTGCCTTTCGGACTAGATATGGTCACTACGAGTTCATGGTCATGCCTTTTGGCTTGACTAATGCACCTGCGGTTTTCATGGATCTCATGAACATTGTATGCAAACCTTATTTGGAGAAGTTCGTGATCGTTTTCATTGACGACATCCTCATCTATTCTAAAACAAAAGCGGAGCATGAACAACATCTTCGTTCGATTTTGGAGCTCTTGAAGAAGGAACAACTATACGCCAAGTTCTCCAAGTGTGAATTCTGGCTAAAGGAGGTTCAGTTCTTGGGACACATAGTCAACAATAAGGGAATTCATGTGGACCCGGCAAAGATCGAGGCAGTAAAGAATTGGAGTACTCCCAAGACTCCTACCGAGATTCGTTCATTCCTTGGACTAGCGGGTTACTATCGTCGCTTCATCTCAAATTTCTCCAAGATTGTGGTTCCACTCACTGCCTTGACTCACAAAGGTAAATCTTACGAGTGGAGACCCAAGCAAGAGGAAGCTTTTCAAACTCTCAAGCACAAGCTCTGCAATGCTCCTATTCTAACTCTTCCTAATGGTAATGACGACTTTGTCGTTTATTGTGATGCATCCAACCAAGGTCTTGGTTGTGTTCTAATGCAACGTGGCCAAGTAATTGCATACGCATCACGTCAGCTCAAAATCCACGAGAAGAACTATACGACCCATGATCTCGAGCTTGGTGCTGTCATTTTCGCCTTGAAAATTTGGAGACATTATCTTTATGGCACCAAATGCGTGGTTTTCACCGACCACAAAAGTCTCCAACATATTTTCAATCAAAAAGAGCTTAATATGAGGCAACGACGATGGGTTGAACTTCTTAACGACTACGACTGCGAGATTCGCTACCACCCTGGCAAGGCAAATGTTGTAGCCGACGCCTTGAGTCGTAAAGAACGTATCATGCTTCATAGTGTTTGTATTCATAACGATATCCAAGCCCGTATTCTTCAAGCACAACACACCTCGGTTACCAAGGGAAACATGTATCAAGAGATGGCATGTGGTGTAGAACTCTTACTAGAAACCAAAGCCAACAGCTTATTGTATTACCTGGACCGTATCTGGGTTCCCGATCGCGACGACCTTCGTATATTTTTGATGAACGAGTCCCACAAAACTCGATATTCGGTACATCCCGGAGCTGATAAGATGTACATGGGTCTTCGTCAGCAATATTGGTGGCCCGGCATGAAAAAGGATATTGCCCTCTTTGTGGCAAAATGCTTAACTTGTTCTAAAGTGAAGGCCAAACACCAGAAGCCTTCCGGACTCCTCGAACAACCTGAAATTCCCATGTGAAAGTGGGAGAACCTTGCCATGGACTTCATCACCAAACTCCCACGCACTTCTAGTGGGCACGATAGTATCTGGGTTATTGTCGACCGACTTACGAAGTCTGCTCATTTCTTTCCTATTCATGAGGACTATCGAGTCGAGAAATTGGCTCGGATCTACATTGATGAGATCGTAAGTCGTCACGGAATCCCTTTGAACATCATCTCCGATCGGGATTCGCGTTTTACTTCCCGATTTTGGCAATCATTACAATTTGCGCTTGGTACTCGTTTGGACTTAAGTATGGCTTACCATCCTCAAACTGATGGACAAACCGAGCGAACAATCCAAACTCTCGAGGATATGCTTAGAGCTTGTGTCATTGACTTTGGTGGCAATTGGAATTCTCACCTACCACTGATCGAATTTTCCTACAATAACGGCTACCACACAAGTATTAACATGGCACCGTTTGAAGCTCTTTATGGACGGAAATGTCGTTCACCGATTTGTTGGAACGAAATTGGTGAAGCACAAATCACCGGTCCCGAGCTTATTCAAGAGACCACCGATAAAATTTCTCTTATCCGGGACAACATTCGAGTAGCAAGGAGTCGGCAAAAGAGCTATGCCGATAAAAGACGAAAACCCTTGGAATTTCAAGTTGGGGATATGGTTCTCCTAAAAGTATCACCTTGGAAAGGCGTAGTCCGATTTGGAAGAAAAGGAAAACTTGCACCTCGATATGTGGGTCCATTCAAGATACTCGAAAGGATAGGAAAAGTGGCCTACAAACTCGATCTTCCTTCAGGACTCAACAACGTTCATCCGACCTTTCATGTATCTAATTTGAAAAAGTGTCTAGCCGACGAGAATCTCCACATCCCTCTTGACGAAGTGCGTATTGACGAGAAAATGCACTTTGTTGAAAAACCCGTGGAAATAGTGGACCGTGAAGTCAAGAAACTCAAGCGTAGCCGCATCCCCATTGTCAAGGTCCGTTGGGAGTCTATACGTGGACCCGAGTTCACTTGGGAACGTGAAGACCAAATGAGGACCAAGTATCCGCATCTTTTTTTTTCATAGCCTCCGCTAGTTGAATTTCAGGGCGAAATTCCTTTAACTTGGGGAGACTGTGACGTTTCGGATTTTCATTCGCGCGCTTGTAATATATTTATCGTGTAATCATTCTCTATTTGAATAAAATGCAAGTGTTTTCTTTTATTTAGTTTTATACAAATAAGTATTTTTATTTTACAAATTTAAAATAATTAAAATTTTATAAGTTTTAAAACTTATATAAAATTTTATATAAAAATCTAAATTTAAAAGTTTCATATTTAAATAACCTACTTAAATAAGATAACTAACTTTTATAAAAAAAAAATTATTAATTATAACAATAATAATAATAATATAAGTTTATAAAATATATTTGAAAATTAAAAGAAATTAAACTAATTATTTTTATAAAAGTTAAGGGGTTGTTTTAAAACTTTTCAAACTAGAAGGTTTTAAGCTAAAATCAGTTGAGGGACTAGTTCTGTACAAATCAAACTACAAGGACCAAATCTGCAAATTTCCAAGTCGACTTTCCGGTCACCATGTTCCTTGGTCCGACGGGTAAAGCGTTTTTTCCGGCGAACACCCCGACAGGGCTGTTCCGTGCACCTCGACAACCGCTACAGGCATCCCTGAACTCGTCTTCCCCATGCGAACAAAAGGCCCCGACCAATTGGTCTCCCCAACATACGAATCGCCTGATCTTGTTGGTGGCCGAGAACCACGCCTCGAATTCGAGCCCGACAGTCAACCTCCACACGTATTTAATAGCTCGTTAGCTTCTTCTCGTCCAGACGAGTGTCGGGACGTGCCCAATTGCACGCTTTGTCATAAGAAGCGAACTTGGGTATAAATAGCAATAGTCGGACCTGCTCGAGCTCGCTACCCCTCTTCCACCCAATCTCACTCCAAATTGAAGGCACCATTACAATCGCCATCTCTGCGTGAAGCTGTGACCAAGGTTGTAGAGGCTAATCCCATCCAGAAGCTCGATTCTCATTCTGGACATTCTCGGATTTAAGACTCTGTCGTCCAGCCCCTTTGCGACCACGTAAGAATCCTCAACTTCGTTTCTTTACCTTCTGTTATCATAAGGCAAGCTGAACCAATCGAAGTCACGACTCCAAAACATCGATTACCGGACAAACCATTGTTCTGAAAAATTACTGTTTTATTTTCTAAAGTCTGAGCCATCGAAACTACTTAGTTTCGATTGAGTAAATGGTCAATCGAAACTAGTAGTTTCGATAGATGGTAGTTTCGACAGCCCGTGTATCACTTATAAATGATCAATCGAAACTAGTAAGTTTCGATAGATGGTAGTTTCGACAGCCTTTGTATCACTTATAAATGATCAATCGAAACTAGTAAGTTTCGATAGTTAGTAGTTTCGACAGTTCTGTGTATCACTTGTAAATGGTCAATCGAAACTGGTAGTTTCGATTGAACACAGTTTCGATACCTGTCACAACTATAAACAGTTTCGATCAAATCAGTAATTTCAAGTAAATCTGGACCAACTTTTATGCAAATAACACTAAGAAATGTTATTATAAACCTATACACAATTAAATACTAATACGCACATGTAAACATACAATAATACCCATTTATCTACATAGGGTTTCAACGTGCTTAGACTTCAACATCTTTATCACCTACACGCGTGGAAAAATACCCGCTTGCAAGGTGAGTTACATAGCCCCTATTTTACATTTTTACGCATTTTGGGGTGAAACATTATACATGCTACTCACTTTGTTTATACGTGTTATACATGTGGACTATATGCTTATTATCTTGGGTGTACATACATTTACTTTAAACACAAGAAAACCAACAGTAATATTAATAGATCTATTGTGCCTGACCAGCCCACCCGGTTAGGGTGTTTATTACTGCATACTCGGATATAGCCGCGTGTTATATTCAAACATACCGGATATAGTGGGTAACTATATTCAAACATTACCGGACTTAGCTTTTGTGCTCTGTTCAAGCGCGTCAAACAAGGTTTGAATTGTGATTAGATAAATGATACACCATATATATACTATGTTTAACAAGATAAACAATGAGTTGCAAAACGTTTTATCTACTACTTATCGGAACTACAAAAACCTATGTACTCACCAACTTTTTAGTTGACACTTGATTTAAATAATGTTTCAGGTTTGGATATGTGATTGCTTGCTGAAGATTTCTCCACTTAAGAACTATGGACCTAGTTAAATAAATCAATGTTTTGAACTAGACTAGGTTATTTGAAATGTATTGTATTTGGATCTTTGTTGTATTCAAATTTATGCAACTTTTTAGTTATCATGTGCTTTTGAGCAATCATTCCATTGTCCGCCTCGATGATTCCGCCATCGGTCGTGGTGTGACATAAACTTCCGGTAATAACAGGCCAACCCCAAGAATCCTCGTACCCCTTTTGCATTAACCGGTGTTGGTCAATCGAGCACCGCTTGTACCTTCGAATTATCAACCGCAACTCCGCTAGAAGAAATGATATGCCCAAGATATTGCACCTGTAGAACCCCAAAACAACACTTGGAAGCCTTTGCAAACAAGTCGTTAGCGTTCAAAACGCCCAAAACAACCTTTAGGTGTTGCAGGTGATCTTAAGAGACTTAGAATAAACTAAAATGTCATCAAAGAAAACAAGGACGAACTTACAAAGATAAGGTCGGAAGACTTCGTTCATGAGACCTTGGAAGGTAGCTGGTGCGTTCGTAAGCCCAAACGGCATAACCACGAACTCGAAATGACCTTCGTGGGTTCGAAAAGCCGTCTTATGGATATCCTTCTCATGCACCCGGATCTGATGGTATCCGGAGCGTAGATCTAGCTTGGAATAAATGTAAGAACCGTAGAGCTCGTCTAACAACTCATCGATCATTGGAATCGGGTATTTGTCCTTGACCGTAATCTCATTTAAGGCCCGATAATTGACACAAAACCTCCAAGTACCATCGGTTTTCTTCACAAGCAACACCGGAGAAGAAAAAGGACTATGGCTGGGCCTAATAAGTCCTTTTTGCAATAACTCACTTACCTGCTTCTCTATTTCGTTCTTCTGATAAAAAGAGTACTGGTAGGGTTGGGTGCTAACCGACTTTGCACCTGGTAATAGGGGAATTTGATGGTCTTGAAACCGAGTGGGAGGTAACCCGGAAGGTTCTTTAAATACCTGGGAATATTCGTCCAGAAGCTGGACAATAGATCGACACGGCGACGGTTCCGGTTCTGGGTTGGCTTCGCTAGACACCATCTGGAGTAAGAAGACCGTTCCCTTTAAACCCATTAACTCGGAATCACTCATTACGGCTAGCTCGGTAGTCTTCAATCCTTGTATCCTATGAGATGACCCTGCCAATGAAAATCGTAGTGTAAGTTCCCGGTAGTCGATCTCTATAGGACCAAGTGTCTTAAGCCATTGCACCCCCAATACTATCGGACAGGCCGCCACTGGTAGTACGAAGAAATCGGTAGTGATCGTATATCCCTGAATCAAGATGGCCAGTTGCCGAACTCGTCCCGCACATGTAAGTCGTTCTCGATTTGCAACTACCACACCGAATGATACATCATGATCCACCGGAAGTCCCATTCGGGTAACCAGGGCTTGGTCGATGAAATTATGGGTACTACCCCCATCAACCAACACTACCACCTCTTGGTTTTTTATTTTCCCCGGGAGTCATAACGTCTAAGGATGTACCGTGTCGGTAATGGCGTGGAAAGATATCTCCCCCTGAGTGTCCGATAACTCTTGAGCCACTGATTCATCCTTGGGATCCTCCTCTTCCGGTTTGGTGGCATCGCTAATCATGAAGAGTTGAGGTTTACTGCACTTATGCCCCGGCATGTATTTCTCATCGCAATAGTAACATAACCCCGTTTCCCTTCTTTCTCTTGCCTCTTGGTTCGAAATGCGTCTGATAGGGTTAGAAGGGGGTAAGGCCAGGCGTGTAGTCGGTCCTGGGCCTAGCAAGCCGGTAGTCGAATTTGATGGGGCCTTCCCTGCATTGCTGAAGCCCGTAACACGGTTAGATGACCAAACCCGTTTTGACATATTCAGTTTTTCCTCCACCAGACGTGCCATGCCAATTGCTTCCGCCAGTGACCTAGGCTTTTGTAACTTAACTTCCAGACGAATGTCTTCCTTCAATCCACCGACAAAACATCCGATAAGGAAGGGTTCAGGTAGGCCATCCACCTGATGCAACAACTTTTCGAACTACTCTTGGTACGCAGCCACGATCGTGTTTTGTTTCAATCGGGTGAGGGCTTCAAAAGGATCTTCATACTCCGTTGGACCGAAACGAGCACGAACTGCTTGCGAAAACTCTACCCAAGTCATTGGACCTTTGAATTTTGTGATCCACCTATGCCACTGTAAGGCAATTCCTTCCAGGTGAAAGGAAGCCAGCTGCACCCGATCCTCATCTTCGACTCTTTGAAAATCAAAATATTGTTCTGCTTGGTAGAGCCATCCGATGGGATCATCCCCACTAAACCTGGGAAATTGAAGCTTTAGATAAGGTTTAGCGGGAATCTCTCCCGATCCGGAACTCAACGAACCGTCGGTATGTGATTTTTGGAGGACGGTTTGCAACTTTTAGATCTCCGCCATTAGTTGTTGAAATTGGTTATCATGTCGTGTGAGGGCGTCTTGGTTTGCCTGCTGAAATTCAGCGTTGGTTTGTTTCGGGTTTCCATCGGATCAACACCGCTCTGATACCACTGATGTGGATTGATCAGACTCGGTGGCCAAGAAAGTTAAGGGGAAGGCTAGAGAGAATGTAGAGAGGAAATTGAGAATTAATTATTTGGCATAATCTTAACTAAAAGAGAACATCCCTTTTTAAACTTACAAAGAAGGAAATACGAGAGGACATAACAGTCCATTAATTTACTACCTAAACATGTGTAGTAATGGCATCCCATTACTCCCAGCTCTTTATTTTCTCACCACTAGCAAAAGTAAACATGCAATAAAGTAAAATAAGGAACAACTCTTCACATGCACCCTCATGCACTATTGACCAGCTCACGTGCACATATCATTTGAGAGTGGTTATCACATAAAAAAACTGGTTATCATTTGAATCATTCTCTATGTATATACCCCATCAATATACAAATCACTTCTACACTTTCATTACACACACTTAGGAGTTAAATTTTCTTCATTACCAATACGTCGGAACATTTTCTAAAATGGATCACACCAGAGTTTTAGTAGTATTATATTTATCCATCACAAAGTTCAACTATTATTCAAGCTCCTAAAAGAAAATTATACATTGATTTGAATAATTTGTATAACTTCGCGAGTTTTTAGATATTTTTGGCTTGATTTGTTTTTGTATATATTTATATGATTTTTGATACATTTATAAACAGAAAAAATCTGGATTTTTTTTTAAATTCTGCATAAATCTTAGCGACAGATACGCGACTGAAAAATCTGTAGCAATTTTTATAAAAAAATTGAAATCATTCGGTGATCTGTTGTTAAATATCGATAGGTAAAATCCGTTGCAAAAGAATCCGTCGTTGTCCGTCAGTAAAATCCTCGGTGAAACTATTATCCACGCCCAGTTTCTCGTGGATTACCGTCTATTGGTGCCTTTCCTAACCGTTTTTTTTGTATGATAACATGTGGATTGAAATAAAAGTAGTTTTCTCCATTATTATTTGGTAACAAGAAGTGCCCTATTGATGCTATAATTTAACCCCAAATTAAGAGATCTTGTGTCGGTGGCAGACATAAATAAATTCGTGGATTGAAAAAGAATCATCAACATTAAATTTGCAACACGGTCGATGGTAGATATTAATAATGAAGAACAAGAACCACTTGTTCATGATGCTTGTCTTTTAATCGCGATTTGCCAAGAACATCTTTAACAAAGCAAAGGCTTGTCGAGGTTGAAAACGAGGTACTTCATGACCAGCACCTCGGACAGTAGCAAACGTTAACCCATCGTATACCACCTTATACCCTGCCACCTGCAATATTTAACCAACACTCAAAAATCTTAACTTGTTTAATAACCTTGTAATGTCTATTAAACATAAATTGCACAAATGAGTAAAAATATGTAAAAAAATTAGTTAAAAATCAGTTAAAAATGAGTAAAAATCACTAATTTTTTTACTGGTTTTTACATATTTTTATTGATTTTAACTCATTTCTAGTGTTAAGTTTGCAATCATAAGTCACGTGGACGACATATGGGAAAAATTTTCGTTAAAACTAACTGGTATTAACGTCAGAGGCTAAAGGCGCAACCAGGTCACAAACGTTTGGGTTAAGTTTGCAATTTTTAAAACTTGTGAACCAAACGTGCAATTTGATCAAACCATAGTGACCATTTATGCAATTAACTCTATGAAGTATGTACGATGTTTTAAGACAAGAAACATTACTTGTTTAGTAGAATCTGTCCAGAATCGCCACGGTTTGACCACTTTAAGATTCATGGCATCGATAGAATATCGTGTGCCGGAAACTGGAACAACGGCATCCACGTCCCCACTGTCACAAATGTTTCATGTCAGATCAGTGGCATAACAAAGGGACGGGACCCTCCGTGTATTTGATATTTAAAAGTGAGTTTGTTTAGGACACTACTAGAAAACTGTGTTTTTGCGACCGCAATTTTACATATTTGTGACCGTTTTGCAACTAATATCTAAAATATGATTTTAATTATTTTTTTAGTTAATTTTGCGACCGTTTTGCTATCAAATTTAAACGTCCGCATAGCTTGCGACCGATTTTCGACGATATATAAACGGTTGTTCGAAGATTGGTTTGAATGTACCTATAAAGAAGAATTCGAAGACCCGAAGCCATTAGCCTTTTGTATATCGGGAACATAGTTGACGGGCTATCCTTCCACTTCACAATGAGTTTGCTGCAACAAAACAAATTTTCTAAATGACTTTATCCAAGACAATGGGTTGCTCCAAAGGCCCAAACAAATCACCCATAACCATAACTAGACTTAACAGTTGGTAATGGCAAATAGTTCGTGCTAACGGGTTCACAAACCCGAAGGTCGTATTAAACACATGAACCTGAACACAACATCAATTTTTACAGGTAAAAATGAAACGACCCATTTAACCTGATTTTTTTTTTCTAATACTCTAAAATCAAAACTTTACAACTAAAATAACAAAGGTACATAAAATAATTGTGTGAAACCATAAAGTTATGCTTATTTCTCTTTTATTATTTAAATTTTACATAAAACACCCGATCAGTTTATGTTATTACATAAAACACATTGTTTTTACAAATGTGTTAAACAAGTCACCAATTTAGTTAAACGTCAGGGTGAGTCCGTAGATTTCATAGGCCTTATGCGACAAGTAAAAACACTTTAATTGAAATAATTAATTTAAAAATAAATTATATATCAATGTATTTACAACTTATTATTACATAAACCTTTTATGATAATATATAAAGTTTACAATATTGTTTTATTAATAGTTTATTTTTTTTAACGGCAATTTGGATCCCTGAAGGGCCACTGACCCACCCGATCATCTCCACCTCCATCAGGAGGAAACCCACAATAGGTGAGAAAACCCCCTGGCCCAACCTGGACCCCCCTCCCCTTTTTTTGTCACAAGTGGGACTTGAACCCAAGACCTCCACATTTTAGTGAAGTCTTGGGCATACACATTTGCCACTAGGCTAAGCTAGTGGTTGTTTAATAGTTTATTGAGGGTGGGTCTTGGAGCAACTAGTAAAGTTGCTACTTTGTGACCGTGAGGTCATAGGTTTGAAGCGTGGAAACAACCTCCTACATAAAGTGTTGGGTAAGGCTGCGTACATCAGATTGCAAAGCGATCCGTCCGATGCGCAAATGCGAGAGCTAAGTCAAGCACCGGATACGCCATTTATTTATTAATAGTTTATTATAATTTTTATATATCATAATCGACCTACGCTATCTAAACGAGAGAAAAATAAAGGCCTTCTCTAGAACATGGCCCCTGCACACCCTGTTAAACGTGTTCGTGGTTCGACCCGAAGCAAGCCTAGATGGTTTTGTTTTGCATGAAAAAGGTCAAAAAAATAGAAGTTTTTAAATACGGGTCGACCCGAAAATCATTGTAAAGAAGTCTAATATCAACCTGCAAGTCTCCCATGGATAAGATAGCTTTGTGCTGATAGCATGTAAAGCCTTCTGAACATTTGGAAGATTGAGATAGCTTTCAACGTATTCTCCTTCACATGGATCTAATCCACTGTGACGCTTCTTCCTCACCGATAGTCCATTGGTCAATGGCGTACAAGTCGGCCCGTAGATGTTGTAGAAATCAATGTCCCCGATTTCTTCCCCGAGTTCTTCCTCTAAGTTGTTGCAGTAATCACTCGTGTTAGCATTACTACAATTTTGTGTTAATTTCGTGTAAATTTCGTCTGAAATTAAGGCATGGCTCCATAGATAATCGTTGAATCCTTTGTCATCGGTGTCTTCGTTCATTATTCCGTTGCCAATCTATAGAAACAACCCAAATGAGAAAATATTAACACGTAAAGTATACTGGAAAATCACGAGAATAACCATTTTGACTCAGATATTTATCTGAATACTCATTTGATGAAATTTATAAAAATATAACTATTTCACCGTTTCAAATGAGCACATTCTTCTTTAGAAAGGTAGACGTCATGTGAATTTATATAATGAAAGTGGCGCCGTATAGTGCTAAAAAAGCGAAAGTTACAGGATTAGGGCTAAAGAAGTGACATTTTCACGGTGCAGAAAACCAATCAGAGAATGACACGTCAACTAAAAAGTGAAAATGGTACCGGTTATCGTGCCACTATCGATTTTGGGTCTATGTGACGTTTTTATTGGGTTAAGCTTTATATATATATACACCGTATATCAATTTTGAGTCTTTGTGTTTTATACTCGTTGAGGGTTCTAGTCTATAATGAATATTGTTTATATTGTTTTAGATTTAGAGGGTGTCTGACTTAGTCATTCTAAAAGAAATAAAACAATTTGATGTTATTTACCATAACACCCTTAAGGTTTATGGCTGAAGTAGAGTGGGCCACCATGTTCTTCTTTGTAATGACATCAGCCAGCTCTGGGATATAAAATCCTGCAACATAATTTCACTTTTACAAATTCATATTTAATGTTTTAAAAAATATAAAAGTTTTAAAAAATATTTCCTTTAACAAATAACAATTTAAAGTTACTTGTTTCAAACGGTTTAACTCGTACCTGCATAGCTTTCTCCTATGATGTAAAAGTCGTTATTCTTGTAATGTGGGAATCGTCCGAACCAGTTCACCAAGAAAGCGTACGAGTCCTCAGCTGCGGTTTTGTTAAAGAACATCGTACGATAAACCGAAAACCGATTATAAGTTATTTTAAAGGTGTCAATTTCAACTTATTTGTAAAAAGTAATTTAAAAGAAAAAGTTAATTGAAATGGTATTGCCTTACCAACAAAGGAACTAGATGGAAAACTATGGTTAACTTGCTTTATAAAAAGGGAAAGATATTGTATGTGTATGTAATAATGTAAAGATATCCTACCAGTCCTTTTATCCCCTGACAAGTCATAATCACTACTTGTGTTGGAGTAAGAGAATCCAACTCCCGCAGGTGACTCCAAGAATAATATGTTTGCGACTGTGTAACGGGTCAAAATCGAAACAAATGTTATTAAAGTTGATTCGTTTAATACAGAACTAGAACAAAATCAGTTTTAAATAGAAAATTAAGAATGTAATTACGTATATGTAATATTGGTTAGATATAATGAGAGAAAAGAAGAGTAGATTATACGGTTACAAGGAACAAACCTTTGTTCCATGAAAATCTTCGAGAATAGAGCGTTTTGCCATCAGGGTTAACGCCAAACGGTCCGATCTCGAGCATGGCACCAACCCCAAGGGATGAACAACCGGGTCCTATTTCATTACAATAAGTTGTTAAGTTCACATAATTTACATGTGATATGTCACTTGTATAAGTATTGTCACATAGGCAACCAAGGTGATATGACATGTCACGTCTTCCAGTGTTATAGTCACACCATCGAAAAGGTTAAAATCTATTTTTCATATAAAAATGATACCTTCTAATTGATTAAGAACAAAATTTTGAGTCGCTTAAACAAGAAATTGCGTGAAGTTCTTTACTTTTTTTATATAATTTATCCTTTTTATTTCGAATTGGCATACGGAATAGTACTATTTTAGTCTGAAAACATATATCTATAATAGTGACATTCTAGATTTCATTTTGAATGTCATATTTCCATACCATAAAACAAACAAAATTCTAGTACAGGTGACAAACTGGACCGACCGTTCAAACAAGTTGGGCAACCGATCAAAACACACAGGCGTTCAACACTGTTAGAACACGTCTAGTTTTATTTAACGACAAACACTTTTTGTCATTTTCTTAATTGTAATAATAATTAATACATTAGGTATTAGATATAATTATAAAAGCTAAATAACAAGTTAACTTTTGTAATAAAACGATTAAGAAGGTTGCACGTACTAAATACATTTTCAGGGTCAACTTTTCACTCATTCGAACAGTTCTTTTCTTCAACATTTTTAAAATTTTTACCCGTTTCACTTGTTAACAGGCGAATCAATAAAAACCGAATAAAACGCAAAGGTTTACAAAATGTACCTCCATTAAGCCAAAGAACAAGTGGTTTAGAAGATGGTTCATTAAGAGCTTCAACAAAGTAGTAGAAAAGGCTTCTACCATTGAAGCCATCAACATTGATGTATCCCGCGTATTGTTTGAACATCGACCCTTTCGATAAGGGCTGGCCCGGAAGCCCGCCTTGTATGTAATCATCTTCCATTCTCCTCCCATTATTGTCGGTTTTCATCTCATCAAAGCCCGATTCAGTGACCCGGTTATCATTGACCGTGTTGACTTGGGCCCGGTTTCTCGATCGGCGGAACGACATCAGGGTTTCCGCCTGGTTAGCCCGCCAGCCATGGGGTTGACACTCGCACGTTGTTACCGTTACAAGAATTATAAGAAGAAGTTTGAGTGTTGTAAGAAACAACGTGTGTCTCCTCTCCATTTCTCAAATGGCAAATGAGAGGTAGCCTAGGTACGTATATTTATTGACAAAAAAATTGTATGTTTTATTTTGTAAGGAAACGATGTCGTTTTGGTTTTTTTAGTGATTTACAAAAGACTCATGCTTTCTATGTCTTGGAACACGACATAAACGGATGATTGTCGAAGGGTTACTTTTCATTTTTCGATGAGGATAAGATTTTAATAATTATAAATTATTGCTTTCTTTTTGGTTTTTTTTACCGGTTACATTTAAATATTCTAGGATAATTAGGTTTTTTCGGGATAACGCCTAGACAATCTAGGACAGCCTACCCCTAGGAGAAACCCTCCAAACTGAGTAAACCCCCTGACTTAGACATAAACCCTTTTTTATTTTGTTTTGGCTCGGATTCAAACCCACGGCCTTCTATTTAAAAGTTATCATGATACCGGCAGAACCTTTGTTACTTTCTTTTTGGTGGGGTTGATTTATCATTCACATGGGGACTTTTTGGAAGGGAGCTTATGCCCAATTAGTCAGGAGTGGTCCAATCAAACAACTTCAATTATTTTTTAATATTCGTGTATCGATTTTGTGAATTTTTGGGATAATCTTTTTGGTATTTTGTAAAGATGTACGTATACGTAGAAATGTAGAATTGGTTTTACAAAAATGTCTTACCTTTTCAATTACACAAATTTCTACCTTTGTAAGCGTTCATAAGTCTGAAACTTTATTCTATAGTTATAGTTAAGTGTGAAATATGAGCTATTTAATGAGCAAGCCGAGTGGAGTTGGGCCAGCATAAACTCAGGCTCGAGTTTATAATAATATGATTCGAGCTGACTCAGCTTATAATCTTTAATTTGATATGAAAACTGAGCTTCTATTTGTCTCATATTTAGCTTGAGACAACTCGGCTCAGTAAGTTGGCTTGTTTGTTTTGATGTTACACGTTGTCCAAGATAAGTATCAAATAATAAGTTAACACCAATATTAAGTTATACAAGTCTAAAAAAACCCTATTAACTACCAATATACAATAAAAACCAAAGATAGAAATTTAAATGAACGCCAATGAGCTGGTGGTGGAGTGGTAAGAGAGAGACCTGGTGTTCCTAGTGACCCAAGTTCAATCCCTGCCCCCCACATTAGTTTCTGTGGCATGCAAATGATGCATACCTCCAAGGCTGATGCACCAGGGTTTTACCCACACCGATCCAGGGTTCGAGCCTCGGCTCTCCCTCAAGCCCGGAAGGGGCCGTTTTCCTTGGATGCTCTCCAACTCTGACGCCAAGTGGGCCCGGTTAAGACAACATATTGGCCGGATTTGGACGAGACTCTCCCATGTGACGGGAGGGTGCGTCGTCACAACATTCAATCTTCGCCTTTAAAAAAAGAAATTTAAACGAACATGCCAAAGTAGAGATATACAAAGTTTCCGATTTGGGTAAGCTAAAGTCAAAACCGGTTCAGGTTAGGAACTGGTTTTGGAGAGGGAACGTGAGCGGTTCGGTTCCAGTTTTTTTAACTGGTTCTGATCAGTCCGGTTCGGGTAAAACCGGTTTGAACAAGGCAGGTTACATACTGGTGGTTCAGGTTCAACTCTAGCCGGTTCTTGCCAACCCGATTTCAGTACCGGTTCCGGTTTGGGTCAACGAAAGTCAAAACCGGTTTAGTTTAGGAACCGGTTTTGGAGAGGGAACGTGAACGGTTCGGTTCTAGTTTCTTTAACCGGTTCTAATCGGTCCGTTTGGGGTCAAACCGGTTTGAACAAGGCAGGTTACATACCAGTGGTTCAGGTTCAACTCTAGCCGGTTCTTGCCAACCCGGTTTCAGTACCGGTTCCGGTTTGGGTCAACAAAAGTCAAAACCGGTTCAGGTTAGGAACCGGTTTTGGAGAGGGAACGAGAGCGGTTCGGTTCACCGGTTCTAATCGGTCCGGTTCGGGTCAAACCAGTTTGAACAAGGCAAGTTACATACCGGTGGTTCGGTCAACTCTAACCGGTTCTTGCCAACCCGGGTCCAATTTGGGTTAGTTTGCCGATTCCAGTTCCAGAACTGGTTTTTTTTACACCTCTATGCCAAAGAGCAAGTTACCATCAGCTCAAACTCAACTCGAGCATTATACAATCAAATAGTTCGAGCTGAATTACGAGTGACTTTAAAATCACTATGACAAATGTGTTTTATTGTGAGCCCTTTCGAATAACATTGTTTGGAAACACGTCTTATGATTTATTATACTTAGTTTAGTATCGTGTTATAAGAACTTGTTATAGTTTTAAATGTTGGGTCATAAGTCATAACCTAATGACACAGCCCTTCAATTGGTTTAATTTAAACCCTAGAAATTGGGTGCTCCTTTTTCATGTTTTTAAATTTTTTGTTTAATTATAAACATATTTTTCAAATATCAAGCCTAGTTCTTTAATAACTAGTTTCAATTTAAAGCAATCACAAACTTTAACCGATCCAAACAGTCAAAAAGAAGGCCTACCATGCAACCAACGGTCCTCAATTGTTGCTCCTTTAGTGAACATTAACCTATTCCTTTTGACCATCTCTACTTTAACATCCAAATATTTGTCTATCAACCAAAACCATCGATCTACAAAGGCCGGGTTTCACTCGTATCGTTCTAAACTAAAAAATGCATCTTACGTCAGAGTAGGTGTTCGAGTGATCTCAACCATAGATTTACCAAAATTCCAGTTGCATTCATAGACATTTATATCCCATAAAATAAACATAATAAGTCTTTAGAATCTCATCATCATATGGTGTTCAGATTCAAATCAAATAGCAGCTAGTGTTCAAGGAAGATCAGCTAACAGACTGCTGATGGTTGTCATACCCATTTGATCCATAGGCTGATGCATCTGCAGCTCCATACATTCCTCCATCCTGATTCTGTTGCCCACCGCCGCCATAACCACCACCATAACCGCCGTAACCGCCACCGCCGTAACCTTGCTTCACGTAGTAGTTCCCATTCCCGCCCGTTCTCTGTCATAAAAAATACACAGGCATATATACAAATGATCAGATGAAGCAGAAATAGCAATTTATATGATGATAGTCAATTGAAAGGTCAAAAAGAAGAAGAATTACCTGTCTGTTAGCAGGAGTTTTGCCCCATGATATACGAACAGTCTGCTTGCCAATCACCGTGCCATGCATGTTCTGAATTGCATCCTCGGCGCTGCTTCTAAAGTATAGAAATTCAAACGAGAAATAAGCACTTTTTAATGAAATTATCGCGCTCCAAAACATATATTTTGGGCTCCAAAACATAAGGGCTAAAGAAATGACTACCTGTTTGAAAATTGGACGAACCCACATCCTTTTCCTACAGGTATTTTAACAGACAAAATGTCGCCACACAGAGAAAAGGTTTGCCTCAAGTCTTCATCGGTGACTTCAGAGTCGAGTCCTCCCACAAAAATCTATGCAAAGTTAGGATGTGTTAGTAAAGCTGTTAGTAGTTCTAGTTGATTAACTAACAAACAATGTAACTCACTGTTGTGTTTGAAGAATCTCCATCGGATTGAAGAGCAGCACCATATGGATCATTTCCTCCGGTCAATAGAACAGCTAAAACATAGACATCAAGTACATTTATAAGTATATGGATGGTGTGTCCATCTTCAAAAAGGTATTGAAATTGATATAAAGAAAAAGGCATGTATCACAAAATCCAAAAAAGAAAGATATTGCAGAAGGAACTATTAGTTCGGTCCCTGTCTTCAAATTACACTACACTAACATCTTAACAATGAAAAAGATGAGAAGGCATGTGTACGAAATTCAAAACCAGAGGTGGCAAATTGAGTGAGTGGGTGGATTGGGTAACGGGTCAAACGTGTATTTTTTAGAATGACCAAAACTGGTCAAGTTTGTTTGGTCTACGCCAACCACATATATTAGTAATAAAATATAATGATTACAAGAACTATATTATTAGTTGTTTATAATAATAGTCAATCTATTGATAAAGTGATTTGGGAGGTTGTATGCAGAAAAATTCACATATACATTTTGCACAACTTTCTACCATTTGATCCATTCCTTTTTATGTCTGTTTTTCTGATTTAATCCATTCGACCCATTAGAGATAAAATATAACCAAAATTAACCCATTCACAAGTGCATGGGTCAAAATACCGTTACATGGATTGGTATGTCATTGAATATCAGGGATCCTTCAAAATTCCAAACAAATTACAAAAGACTACATGATAAAAAATTAAGTTTAAATTTGAACTATCAAAAAAATGCATAGACCAAACATCCTAATCTAAATTCTTGTGTCAATTTATTGTTTAAACAATCTTGTTGGTATGCAATAAATCAATAACCAAACCCCAGATTTTACCTGATGTTCATGAGACTTAGTATTCAGTATTCACCACATCTAACAAGATTTGATGACCATCCATATCCATAATATGGAAAATAAGGCAGATGGACATTGCTTAAAGCAGGAGGATGAAGCTTGGGTAAAAAGTTCTCTTTTGGTTATTTGGACAGCACTCATGATAAATGTTAATAGTTCATGTTTGGCGGTTGTTTTCTCTTTTACCGTAAGCAATAAACAAAAGAGGAAACTTCTTGAACCAACGAGTCAAACCGCCCAACCCCTGGCCCGTTTGACCCATTTTTTAGATAACCAATTTGGACCCGACCCACTTTGACCTGAACACATTACCAAACCCACCCACTTTTGTCATTACTCATAATCACACAATCCTCCAAGTAAATAATGTGCATTTGCATATGTAGAGCACTAAATCAGTCGCAACTAGAGATGGCAAAATAAACAGGTCACGGAACAATTGAAAAAGTAAATTTTAATGCAGGTCAAAATATGTCAAGTTGAGTTGGTGAGAAAGACTTTTTGTCTACAAAATTTTGAACTTCTATGAATAAATAGCCTGACTTATATAATGTTTTGAATAAATAGATTTAGGAGATCTTATGCATTTAGAAAAACTTTCTACCCTCTGACCTTGTTTCCTATTAACCTATTTTTACATTACCTGTTTAACTTGTTAAGAGACATAACATAACCATATCAACCAGTTCATAAGTAAATAGGTTTAATCACCGCCTCCTTGGAAAACAAAAGACCAGACCAGAAAGACATACCTTGAGACGAATATTGTTGCTGACCATACTGTTGTTGAGTAGGTGGCTTCTTCGGTGTTGCAACACCAACACGCATGGGCCTGCTTGAACAATACTGCCCATTCATTTCATTCATAGCTCGTGACCTCTCATTCTCATCACCAAATCTAACAAATCCATAACCTTTTGAGCACCCGGTATTTGTATCAACAACAACTTTTGCACCTTTCACAGATGGATATCTACCAGCAAATGTTTCATACAACAATGCATCTGTCACATCCGGTGCCAAATCTCCTATAAATATAGATAAATCTGAACCAACGTCTGCACGTTTTTCACCCGAACTAAAGCTTGCCCAGTTCAACCGAAAAACTTGATCTGTGTTTGGCATCATGGTCCCATTGTAGCCCTGAAGAACTTTCTCAGCAGCTTCATGAGACTGGAACTCAATGAAGCCATAACGCTCTGATTGACCAGTTTGCTTGTTGCGTATCAGCTTTATAGATGCTACCTGCTAATTTCATGATATCAAAAACAAATTTCAAAGAAAATATATTACGCCCCTAGACCTCTACTTGTCCACTGAACAAAAAAACTCATAAATCTCTTAACTTGAGATTGGTCAGTCCAAAAGTATACAGTACCACACAATACAAAAAAAACATCCTTAAAATATTATCTTCAACACATAGATAACACTGATAATAGCCTTTTAGATGCAGCAAATTCATAATACCTTACAAATTTTGGACAAAATTTTGAAGAAAATCATGCTTACAGGTGTTACAGATCAAATTATGTTGGAATCTTTTGCTTATAGAGAAGACTTAAGAGTTTTGAATTTGGTTTTTGGGTGGAATTTGAAAAAGATTTGGTTTATGGGGAGTTCGCTACCCTAACGAGCTGACTCAAGCAATTCTAACAAAGATCCGCGCAAGTGGCAGCAGACTCGGTTAAAAGTGAGTCTGCTTATTAAGGTAGCAGACTCTAGCTACCATGGGTTTAAAACTTACACATTCACCAGAAAGTTGTGATGTGACATAACCAGTCCGCTAGGTTGACCAGAAGATTCAAACATTCCGCTTGCCACATCAGCGGAGTTGACAAGCCCTTTTTCATAATATCTTGAGTCCGCTCGTTAGGGTAGCGAACTCCCCATAAACCAAATTCTTTTCAAATCCCACCCAAAAACCAAATTCAAAACTCTAAGTCAATTTATATGCATAAAATTCAATCATGTTACATAATAACAAAGAGAACAAGATCCAAGTGAGGCAAGTTAGAAAAATATGATCACATGAAGAATTTGAATTACATGAATTTAATTTAACCACAAGAGTTTTGTCATCAGAAGAGTTGCAGGTATACTTCTAATGTCTGAACAATACAACTTTATAAACAATTAAAAGGATATAATCATCCCTAACATTTTCCATATACAATCAGACGAAATCAAACAGCATTGAATGAACTAGATTACATGAAAATATATGTATACAAAATCAATGCTGCAGAATTGTACTCTTGTTTCTCAATTACAACAAAAATATATTCGGCATAATAACAAACAAACGACAAAAGTACATACTCACAGAATAACAATCAACGTTACACAATAATAGAAAGAATTATAAACAAAAAGTCAAAACCCTAACCTCGCCGGTCTGAGCGAAGCACGATTGAAGATAAGATTCATCCATCCAGTGCTGTAGATCGCCGATCCAGATCGTATTATTATCCTCACTCGTGTTCTGAATCTGATTACCTTTCTGTTGCGATTGCTGTTGATACTGCTGAGCCTGATAATACGGCATGTAGTGCGGCGGTGGCGGTTGGTACATCATCGCCGGATGATGCATCGCCATTGACGCCGCCGCCGCCGCGGGATACTGCTGCATCGCTAGCCATTGTTGTTGCTGGTACTGCTGCATCGCCAGCCACTGCTGTTGTTGTAGCTGTTGTTGCTGAGTCAAATCACCGCCGCTGCCGTTGGTTGGCTGCATCTTCAAATCGTTTTCGATAGTAACTCGTCTCCTCTGTTTTCTTTTTTTGGCCTTGAAAGCCGGTGGCGGTGTGTTGCGGTGGATAGAGGGGAGGAAGACGACGGAGGAGTAGCCGGAGAGACGGACCGGAGTTGTTCGTGAGGGGAAGGATAAAGATCGAGAAAGAGAGATGAAAGACGGCTTACGAAGACTAAAATAATATGTGAAGGTTACTTTCTGGTCCTTCATTTTTTATATTAAGTTATTTTTAGCCCTTTTAGTTATGGAAAATGTAATAACAATCTAAAAGCATACTTTCTAGAGTGGTCATGAAGAAGTCCATTATCCATTTTTGGGAATGTCTTCATTTATTGTTATGTTTAAAAAAAATAAATATTATTTATTTTTCATAGTTTATAAATTCTTGGATTATTTCCATGGAATGACCACACTTTTATAAGTGTTTTGATTATGTAACATGTTTTTTTTAATTTAATTAAATAGTTATACTTAAACCGTTACGTTTATCTTTTTTTTAAACAACGGCAATAACATAGCATACAAAAAACTAATAAGGCGCTAGCAAAGATTACAAGCTGCAACATAAAAAAGAAAAAGGTGAAAGACGCCAATCTAACCAAGTCATAGTACATTGTGTTTATCTAGTTATACAACCGAAAAAACGTTTCTAATTATTACATATTTATTTGGCATGGGAGAGAATAGTACCCACCAATTGGGGCCGCCACGTCTCGCTTCAAAGTTTTTATTTTTTTTTATTTATATCCGTTTTCACTTCTCATACTGTATATAATATATGTTTTTAACCCGTTTAATTTACTAATAATTTCCCTTTTCTGTAATAAATTTCGTTCGCTAATTAAAAAAAAACAGAATGCGTAGCTTTTTTTAGTTTTCTTTTTGTCAATGTCCCGATATAAATTTTATTGAAACCGGGGATGTATTCAAAATCGAGTTTTTTTGTATCGTAAATTATAGCAAGTCTACGTTTTAATGTAAGTTTTATCTTTGCAAATGAGTCAAACCGATAACAAGCAAACGTCCGTCGCGTAACGCGGGTGAAAAAACTAGTTAATATAAATGATGATGTGCCACACTTGTAGTTCAATTTTACAATCATAAATTTTAATTGGTTAAAAGTGATGATATGTCATCTATTTGAGTGATGATGTGTCGCACTTCTATAAGCTTTAGTGTCAATTTTGTAGAAAGACAAGGGCAATAACTGTGAAAGTAAGATAACAAAAGGGGGTGCAAGTGTAAGTATGATAGGAAGAAAGGGGGTTGTTGGATCTGGGAAATTGCCCTAGCTTATTCCTGCTGCATTGTTTTTCACGAGGATTATTTACAGCCGTTGGATCGAATGCTTGGTGATTTTTGGCAATCAACCGTACCTATTGAAGGACTTATGTCTGAATAGCCGACAGATACTTGTTGTGGGACCCACAATCATAGATCTTGATCTAAATATAATTAGCTTTTAATAAACTTGGGATGAGAATCCTGACCGTTGACTGATGAATCGACGGCTAGGAGAGAGATCAAGTGGAAAGAGGGAGAATAATAAATAAGGTCAAAATTAGGGCTGTACAGAACCGCGTCGCATGTGATAACATCTGCAAGGCGGTTGCTAGCTTTAAAAATAACTTCGGAGTTTTTAAATTTCTGAGTAATTTCTAATAATTTGTTTTTAGTGTTTGTATTTTTGAATTTTGAGTTATTATATTTTTAATTTGGTTTAGAACTTATTTTATATTAAGTAATTAAAATTAAAAAATATTAAAAATATAGGAATGAGATGAGTTAAACTTATTAAACGTGTTGAGAGTTAAACATATTGTTTGCATTTTCAATTAAATAAACGTGTGAAGTCTATTGATAGGTTTGATGTATAAAAGGTGGTGTCGGATTTAAATTTAATGACTAATTCAATAATTTTCATTAGTTGCCAATGATCTTCAGCCCAAGTGGTTAAGGTGAGTTACTCGAGACTTCATTAAAATGAGAAGGTCTTGAGTTCAAGTCCCACTTATGACAAAAAAAGGGTTTCAGGTTAGGCCAGAGGTTTTCTCACCTATGGTGGGTTTCCTCCTGAGGGTGCTGGAGATGATCGGGTGGGCAAGTGTTCCGTCAGTGATCCAAATTGTTGTTAAAAAAATGTTAAGTTTAAAACAAGCTAGTAAAAAGTTTATTTATTGTAGTATTAGAAAAAAAGTATATTTAAAATACTGTATGTTATAATAATTAACAATTTATTTACAAAATGATGAACTACGCAAACAGAGCATTTGAAAATTTATTTTGTTAAATTTTATAATGAATTAAAATGGTAAATTTAGCATTTAGAAAAAGCATTTATTTAAATAATAAAAGAATTAAAATATAAAAAAAGTATTACGTAAACAATAAAAGAAATAAAATTTATTTAATAGAAAGAGGGTGAGGTTAAAAAGAAATAAAAGGGAAATCTAAAAATAGAAAAAAATAGAAAAAATGGAAAATGGAAAACGACGAGGGAAGGGGGGGGGGGGAGTTAGGGTTCGAACCCGCGCCGCGTGCATGTAGGTGTGGCGCGTGAACTATTTGGCCCACTGCAGTATGCAGATACTTGTTCTCAAACCGTTTCAACTCATATACATATATAACAAAAGAAAAAAATAAAGAGGTTTGGAAAATGGATTAACCGACCCCCGAGGGGGGGGGGGACGCTAGGGATCGAACCCGCGACGGCTGGGTGCAAGTGAGGCGTCGCGACTACCAGGCCGACGTCTAGTCTCTTTTGTTGGTTTGAAACGATATATAACACAAAATTTGGGGGAAAAATAAGTCAATCAAAAAGTGACACGGGAAAAAATAAGTCGATCAAAAATTGACACGTGATAGTGCATATAATTAGGTTGAGTAGATCCGTAAGATAATTATACTATATCATAGCAAATTAGTTTTGAATTTTATTAATTATTAAATAAATTAAAAAATAGAGTGCTAATAAATAACACAAGACTATAAGATATTATTTGTAAAAGTTAATATATTGTTAGGTCAAAGTTGAGTGATGCCTCCCTTTCTCACTTGGTTTGGAGTGAGAGTTTTCGAGGTCATTACTTTGGACTCGTTTAATGTGTGAAAACGTGTGCTAAGTATGTATTAGGGGTGTTCATCGTGTCGGGTTGTGGGTTTTTCGGGTTATTCAGGTTGGTATTTCTTTTTGTTAAAACCACAATCCGAACCGAACCATATTGGAGGAAATCTAATCCAAACCTAAAACCACATTGTAATTCGGTTTGGTTTTCGGTTTGAACTTAGCAAACCGAATTAGCAAAAAAAAAAACTTTTTTTTCTTTTAGGTAGCCATAATTTATTCGGTTTAAACAACACAACATTTTAGGAAAGTATAAACAAAAACATACATTCATCAAATAATAATTTATAATTCATATATGGATATTGGTTATTGATATAAATAAATTGGGTTAACTATAAAATATGAATTAAAATAGTGGTATAACCCAATTCGGGTTTTTCGGTTCAAACCGAATTCAAAATCTTGAAATCTAAACCAAACCAAAAATCAAATTACATATTCGGTTTTCGGTTTGAACCAAACCGAAAACCAAATATGTAGTTCGGTTTGGTTTTAAACAATTTTGGTTTCGATTCGGTTATCGGTTTAATCGGTTTGAAACCAAATATTGAACACCCCTAGTATGTATGTGTGTCGAATATGTGCATATATATTATACATATAAGTGTGTTCAATTATTTATTTTTATAATTAATTAAAGCATGTATATTGTGTTGCGGATAAGTGTGTGTTGTGAGATAAAGTCGAATTCGAAATTCGAATGAGCTCCAACAAACTATCCACCCTAGTTTCTCTCTCATTCGATTATCTCTCCCTCCCTTCTCATTTGTTCTCGTCAGTTTCAAGAACCGAGAGAGAGAGAGAGAGAGAGTGACCGAAGAGGAGAGAGAGAGAGAGTGTGTGTGTGTGTGTGCGCACGCGCGCACGCAAGAAGGTGGTGGAAATCGGTGGTGCAACGAGGTGGTACTCAGTGGTGGCTAGAACGATGTGTGGTGGTGTCATAGTGAACCAGTGGAGTAGGCCGGGAAAAAGGTGATGGTGGTTGTGGTGGTGACTATATACCGTGGCGAATGGTGGTGTGCGATCAAACCGAGAGAGAGAGAGAGTTAGTCGGGTCACCATCGGGTCAAAAGCCCATTTTGTTTTGTTAATTTTGCAATCTAAATTTATTAGATATTATATACTATATAATTAGACAACTTTGATGAACATTAAGATGACAGTTGGTGTGTTTGTATTCGACCGCAATAAACCAGCCAAACACAGGCTGCTACATGACAGATTGTGGTTATAAATTTTTTTTAGCTAGCAATTTTTTTAAGATACATACAGTTCTGACGGGAGTTAGTAACAAGATTATGGGTTGGTGGAGGTGGTAGCACCCCTCCCCTCCCCTCCCCAACCTCCACCCGAATTCGAACCCCACCCCCACCCACCCCTCCTCGATTTTTAGCTTTTCTTTTTTGCTTTTCCAAATTGATTTTTTTTGTTCTCTTTTTATTTTAATTTTTTTTTCTGTAATTAGTTTTAGGCTGTAATTTTTTTATTATTTAACTAAATAATTTTTAAAGCTTTTCTAAAAATTTTGTTTGTTTATTTATTTGACACTTTTCTTCATTCTTTAATTAACTTTAGGTTTACCGATTATTCGTGGCATAGCGTTTAGGTAAAAACTCATGCAGAGTCCCTCGCGGGTTTAGAGAAGTGTGTACAAAGATAAAACTTGATGCGCATGCCGAGATTAGATATTTTACCAATTGACATGCGGTATCCTCAGCGCAACGCGTGAGTGGGGAAACTACACATCTACTTATTGTTTATGACACATTAATATGTATAAATAAAGTTCCAGAAATGTTTTATTTATTTAAGTGTTAGTACAAATTATATACATAGTATTTCCTGTGCTTGGTGATCTCACACATCGTTACTGTTCATAACGCCAGGTCAAGTAATTTTTTTTATTTCGTTTATATATATATATATATAAAAGTTGAAACAGGGTATAAACTTAAATTGGGTTCTGGCCTTGTGGTTCGCGACTTAATCCTACACCCCGCGTGGCATGGATTCGATTCCCAGCCCCTCTCCTCTTGCCGGTTCAACCTTTTTTTTGACACGGTTTAGTTAAAACCCCGTCTAAGAATGAACCTTTTTGACACGGTTTGTTCAAACGCGTCTAAATATAAATCATTTGACACGGTTTTTATGCCTTTTAGAATCACTTCATTTTAACTATGGATTTTTAGACGCGGTTTGGATCATGGACTGCGTCAAAAAATATAAACCAACCGCGTCTAAAATTCACTTTTCTACTAGTGAGTGCACATGCTTGGCACTCATGAATTCCTTCTTCCATGTAAGCTCGGTGGTCGAAATGGGAGGCAAGCTTTAGAAGCATTCCTTATAGCTCTCACATTCTCTTGTTCAAATGGGTATGCAATTAGAGAGAACACTACTAGAGACTTTTCTATGTAACCTACAACCCAAGAGGGACCAACTCTCGAGTTTTTGCTCTTAAGAGTTCTAAGATGGATTGAAGAAATGTGTTCTTGACATAAGGTTGTGGAAAAGATTAAAAGACTTCACACATAGAGGAGGTCTGCTTTTTCTCTTATGTCAATCAAGTCATACATAGTGTTATAGTTCTAAACCCTTTTTGTTTATTAATCACTAGTGTTAGAACCCGTGCATTACACGGAGCTGAATAAATGATACAATGTGAAATGAATATGTTGAATATAATTTATAAATCTGTAAATATTTATTTATATAAAACATTGGATGTTTTAATTGTAATTTTTCTATCCTTACCTAAGATTAAAAGTATTAATTTGTCTCTCTTTTTAACTCTGGAAAGTGCCACATACAGTTGCTCATGTGTGAAAACCGCTTGCCTCAAGAACAAACAACCCTTAATAGTGACTGACAATGTCTCTTATTTATTATCATGGTGAAACAAACAGAGAGTGGAAACTGTCTTCTTTGTCTCTTGAAAGTAATTCGTTTGTTTGAATGTGTCAAATTAATTCTTAGAATAAATGTGCGAGAAAAATATTACCCGTATATTACATAGTTAAATAAATGAAATATTAAATAGTTAGTAATAAGCGAAAAAAATAAAAGAAATAGTTGAGAAAGGAAATATTAAATAAATTAAATATTAATAAAGTAAATATTAATAAATAATTAATTATTAAGGCCTTAATCTTGACTCTCTAAAGATAAAACATAACCCAAATCGACCCGTTCATAAGAAAATGTGTCGAAGTTGCCACATCTACGAAACATATATAAGCATATTTCAAAAAGCTAAAATAAGTATGATGTAAACTCACCTTAAGGAAAGTCTCAAATGACACTAAGGTGTATATATTCATCGGGCAAAGTATTTAAAAACCTAGTAAGCCATTTTCAACCCTCTTCAATTCCATACAGATTTCGGATACTGTTAATTTCAGTCTACAAAATTAAATTAAAAATGAATTTTCATTAATTTAAGCAGTCGGTATAAAAGAATTTCTACTTATAATAAAAATAATCAACTGTTAGAGAGAAAACCTGAATTAGAGCCACGCATAGTTTTATATGTTGGGTTAATTTTGCTACATAATTTTCAGTATTCTCAAGCTTTCAAATAAGCATCTTTTGATTTAAGTGCCTCCTAGAGAAACAATTTTTTTTGTTCATTTGATAAATTCTTTATGTTTACCTTTTTGACCTGTTAGTAATGGAACATAACCCAAATTGACACATTTTCACATAATAGGTCAAAAATAACCTCCAATTTTCATATACGGAGAAGAGAATTTTCAGTTTTACCTTTTTCACCTGTTAGTAATAGAGCATAACTCAAATTAACACATTTTTACATAATGGGTGAAAAGTGATCCTCTAATTAGGAAGATAATTTTCTGTATTATCTTTTTGATCGGTTAGTAATAGAACATAACCAAAATTGACATATTTTCACAAAATGGGTAAAAATGACCTTCTAATTGTCATATACGTTGAAAGAGAATTTAAAATGTAATTGAGTTCCACTTACTTGAAGTGATGATAGGGTCACTCACAAAATGTAAATAAAGAGTATGACATGTTGTAATGATGAAAGCGATTTGCCGATTCAACAAAGGGTTTCGTGTGTTGATAATAATGGGTCTGAGTCGCAGCTTATAACATAATTGATTCCTAAGTCATTGGCAGAAATCATAGAGAGGTTGATGTCGCCCAGACGGTCTATAAAAACTACTAAATAAAACCTATTCTAGACTCCTAAGTAATAAATAGAGTACCTATGAACTAAACCGCACTGACAGGCAAGTGTACCTATCGAGTGTAGCACAGCTTAATGGTAAACCGGAACATCGAACCCTAGAGACACTTAACAGCTAAACTAGACTCCGACTCGGACTAAAGATGATTGATTGGGGGGGGGGTATACTACACTACTGATTAAACTAATAATGCAGAAAACTAAGAACGATTCTAACTATCAAGACAAAGTACCATGGAAGATATCAGAGATGGAAGAATACCACCTAGGTCGGAATCCTACTTGCAAAGCTTAACTTATATCGGTTCTGGAAACTATCATGGATCTGGGTTTCTAAGTATAACAGCTCTAGACAACCTAGCGGATCCCTAATCACTCTCAGGGTGTCACCAACTAAGGAACCCAAAGTGTACTAAACTCACCAGATAGTCGGATTACCTTTCAGTCTCCCCAACATTGATAAAGTACCCAAAAGACAGATCACCTTTCAGTCTCAGTGTCCACAATACATCGAATATGCACGGGGTAATCTCAAGATAACAACTATGACTCGGAGTAGCAACAAATACTAAGACAAACTAAGGGAAACTTCCTTTCATACAGATTTCACTCAGGATCCTAATACCGAAGACTAACTGATTACCTCTCACTTCTCGGGTATTGAGATAAGACACACACTCAGATCTAATGAACACTCAATCACAATCCTATGGTTACTATGTCTAGCAAACCACACAAACAACCACAAAACTAAGTCTATGATCAAGATATGCTAATCAATCTGGAAGACATCCACAATTAACATACGAAATTGAAATCAAACATAGATCAGATTCAAACATGCACTATTCATCATAATTATTATCAAAAAGATCTTTACAAAATCATTAACCCATTCAACGAATCCAAAACCAAATAAAAATCTAAACTTTATAAATATTCATCACGTGACCTAGGCAATATTAATGTTTTAGCCTAAGATCATATTCAAAACAACCAAATAGAAGCAAATAAACACAATCATGGTTTCAAACACAGAAATCAAAGATCAAGATTCGAACTTTACAACTAAATAAGTTAAACTGCACAAACCCGGAATCGAAAGCCTCGATCTTGCACTTCAATAGCCCCCCCTAAGCTCCAAAATCGCCAAAAGCACCTCTCTAGACGGCTGGAAATTGAGCTCAACATAATGGCATTACAATTCTATTTAATTCGAAATTAGGTTTTTTCATGGGATTTCCATCTCTCACGTATTGCGAGACAAGATAGCAAGTCCCTCGCGTACCGCTAGATCTTCACTCTCCTCCCTCGCGTACCGCGAGGGAATGATTTTCCAACTTTTTTCTTCTTTTCTCTTGGGCTTTCTTCTCTTGCTCGGTTTCTTCATGATATTGCTTCCTATTCCACACGAGCTACTGAAAATATATAATACACTCAAATACAGACTTAAACGACTCAAAACGAATATAAAACTAAGTAAAACGCATGAAAACAATAGGAATAAAGATGTGTGCTTTGCACTGCATCAAACATCCCATACTTAACCTTTTTTCGTCCTTGAAAAAGTCTGCAATGGAATCATAACTGGAATCTATTTTAACAACTTTTATTCAATAATCACAAACATGCTCACGCGTTAAAAAGTAATAATTAGTATTTCTATCCGATTAAACCCAAGCACCAACTTTCAAGCCCCCGTTAACTATTCTAATTCCAATTTATACAGCACATCAATCAATCTATGTGACTCACACTCAAAAGCTATAGCTCTACCTAATCTAGTCTCACGGTCATGTCTATGCATGGATTAAACCATATAGATTTCACCCACCACGTTAAACTAAAATTTACAGGTTTTTAGAAATCAAGATAAAATATGGAATGGATGGAATAGGAGCATTAACAGGCAAATTAACTTTCGTCTAGAGGCGTTTCAACCAAGTCACTATCCCGGAAGGTAACACATACACTAGAGTCTAAACAATTAAACATATTAGAATTACTAAGTGGTGTTTTCTCCAAGTGGCCATCCAAGAGGGTAACACATAAGCAAGACTCAGATTCTAATCAAATAAGCTCATGAATATGGAAAAATGGATGCGGGCGCCACCGAAACTCGGATTTATTCTCATAAAAAGAGAGTGGTGTGCCAAGAAATTTCAAAAACCTCTAAATTTTAACTTAACGTGGTACCTATCACCCTATGTTGACAGTTTCAGTATTACCGATTACCCTAAGATGAGTACCCACCAGATATCATGATTTTAATTCAATTAATTTCTAAACAACACAAACAGGCTATTTAAGCTCTACTAGCTAGCTGGATCTACCAAAACATCACTAATTAGACGCGTTTTCAATTATTTATTCCTTTTAAAACTCAACAAGCAGCTCCAATTGTACTATCATTTTCCATTTTTTTATGCAAAACTTTTACTTTCGAAGGACATTTTTTCAAACTTTTTTAATTTTTTTTGTATTTTTGAATTTTTATAAACTAAACAACCTAGACAAAGTAAACTCACTAGACACAGTCCCATCCCCACACTTGAAACAAACATTGTCCCCAATGTGAACTGAGATACAACTATAAATAAAAATGCAAAAATAAACAGGAAGCGACTTAGCTGGTAATATAGCATTGAATGGTTGCCAGCTTCGTTTTTCCTCTTGTGCACCATATAGCATTTCGGTCGCGGTTGCACAATTGACTGTTGGGTTGCCTTTACAAGATCAGGATCAACTCCGTCCGAATAGAGATTGAGTACAGACGGAATGATGTACACCTGCAAAACAAACTAACACAATACCCACAGCATCAAACTGACATAAATACAGACTCAAAGTAAAAATAAAAGACTCGACTGACTCACTAAGACTCAAGATATAAGAGGGAATCGTACCTGATGAGTGGCAAACACATAGACATGAATGCCACTAGCAAAGTAGATCATTGGTCATGAAAGGTTTCCAAGTTTCCCATGGCTATGGTAATCGTAGATGATGTGGTATGATAGTGAGATGATGGATAATATGGTAATGGATGGTGGTGAATGATGAAAGATTGGATGAATGTTTTGGTAATAGATGATGTGGTATGAATGATGATGTTGGATGGTGAAATGTGTGATGATGGATGATGAAAATGGTCATGAAGGATGGTGTATGGTTGTAGATGTAGTGGTGAGGGCGGGTACGGAAAACCATGGGAAACAAGGAAAAAAGGAGGATCCATGGCTGCCTCGCGTACCGCGAAGGGCACAGACACATCCCTCGCGGACCGCGAGGGGATGAAATACTAGCCGGCCATAAAGTTTGTTCTTCGCGTACCGCGAGGGACCGGTGGTAACAGAAAGTTAACAGGTTTTTATACTTAAAATCTTTTTCTCCCCAAATTTCTTAAAAACCTGTTCTACTATAAAAACATGTGTAAAAATACCTGGAACTTCGTTCCTGATGATTCTCCTCACCAAATCAAGCGCGAATCCCTGCGAGACATGACACACACAAAGCACACATACCAAAAAACACGAAATTAAAACCAAGAACTATACAAACTATACATCCTGGGCACTTGCCCGAGATTCAAACAAGCCTATCAGGAGGCTTCTCTTTGATTCTAACCGGAACCGCCTTCATCCTGCCCGGTCTACCGGCTCTCCAAACCCTCAACAAACTAACAAACCCCGACCATATATTATAATTATCACTGAGGTCCTTCCACCAAAATTTAAATCTACCCGGCCCGAAGATAACACGGTTTAAGTACTCAAGCAACTTGTTACTCCTGAACATCCCCACACTTGGGGTTTGCACTATCCTCCAATCACAAGACTCACTCTACGCTCGGGTCCTCTTACGGGGTTGCCTAGACCTAGGGGTTTTAAAACTCAGGGTCGGCTCAACATTTAGCCCCTCAGAATGAAAAATGGTGATGGGCAAAGGTTCAGGAATAGGATTTACTAGGGGTATGACCCTAATGCTCTCACCAGGATGCACAACAAGGACGGGCAAAGGCTCGGGTGAAGGTGTTTCTACTGAAACAATCTCTAGGCTCTCATCCGGATCTCCCGGTTCTTCTACACTCTCCACCTTCTCAATCATCCCCACACTTGGGGTTTTGCCTATGATATCTTCTAATTCTGCCATCATCTCCAGCAGATCTTCAGGCACCTCGTCACCATAATCATCCGGTGCATCCAACAACTCTTCTAGCTCTACCGCCCAATCAGATAACATCCCTAAGTCAGGGGCGGGCTCACCAACTTCTACATCTGGATCAGAGTCCCGATGGTAGTCCATGAAGGCTTCAATCATGCACATGAAGTGGCTCTGCTCACCAGCCTCCTTCATGGATTTCACAACGTCAAATGTAACAAACTCATCCCCCACACGAAGTGTGAGTTTCCCGTCGAAGATATCGATCAATGCCTTAGCAGTACGTAGGAACGGGCGTCCTAGGATGAGCGGGACTCTATCATCCACATCCATATCCAGGATAACAAAATACACGGGGAAGACAAATTTTCCTACTTTCACCAAAAGATTCTCCACTATTCCCCGTGGATGCTTGACTGAAAGGTCAGCCAAGGAGATGCTCATGCGTGTCGGATTCGGGTCTCCTAGGTCCAGCTGCTTATATATGGAATATGGCATCAGATTGATGCTAGCACCTAGGTCAGCCAACGCGTGGTTCAAGGGCAAACTGCCAAGCAGACATGGGTTCATGAAGTGACCCGGATCTGACAGTTTCTCCGGCAGTTTGTTCTGAACCACTGCAGAACATCGCTCACTAAGTGAGACTTTAGAGACCTCCTCTAGCTTCTTCTTGTTGGAAAGAAGATCTTTTAAGAACTTGCCATACTTAGGCATATGTTGGAGGACCTCTATGAACAGGAGATTGACTTTGAGTTGTTTAAAGATATTCAGGAAGTGACCATATTCCCTAGCATATTTATGAGGCAGCAAGCGCGCTGGGTAGGGAACACGGCTCAAGTCAATCTCGAGGGTCTTTATCTCACCCCCATTATTCTTCTCCTATGCCTTCTCGACAGGTTTCTCAACTATTTTCTCCTCGTCCACCGGCTCTTCCTCTTCTACCGGTGGCTCCACTTCCATCCTAGCATCGATCGCAGCAAAGTGGGTTTCCCATCTATCTTCCTCACCTCTTCCTGCGACGGAATATGACGAGCAGTGTTGTGGGAGACTTCCTCTACAGTAGGAATAAATGTATCAGTAACAATCTCCACTGCTTCTTCCTCCTCCTCTATTCTTAGACTCCTAGTTGACACGACCATCATTGAAGCATTAGGGCCTGAAGACGGATTTCCCTGTCTATCCTTCAAGCTCGTAGCGATGTCTCCTACCGTGCGCTGAAAATCTTGGAATGATAACTGCTGATTCTTTAATAAAGTGTCGTGGGCATCCAGTCTCTGCTGAGTCTCCTTGTCCTTAACCACCAAGTGGGCGAGCATCTGTGTCTGTGTCTCCAACATCTCCTCGATTTTCTTCGTGTTGACACTGCTTCCTCCACTTGGTCCTGCTTCTTCTCCACCTTGCTGACTAGGGCGGGCATTTAACCCAAGTAGGTTATTTCCAGATCTCTATCCCGATCCATAAGCATCATTATAATTATTGTACCCTCGGTTCTGGTTGCTCGCAAAGTTTACCTGCTCCTGCTGACTGATGGGACAGTCCCTGGTGTCATGGCCTCCTCTGCACACCTCACACTGTTGAGCACTCAACTTTAGCTCCTTTATCTTATTCGACATAGTTGTGAGTGCAACAGCCATGGTAGTATCAGGGTTGACCTAATGCACACCTCTAGGAGAAGAGGCGGGTGCCCTAGCACTAGGAATGGAAGTCCTAGTATGGCCGTTATTGTTCCGCTAGAGCAAAGCTCTCGAACATCTCTTCACACTCAGCTGGCTCTACCTTGTCCATGATATGGCCTCCCGCAGCTGTGTTGAACATTTACTGCTTCTCGAAGGTAAGACCATTGTAGAACTTCTCCACTATCGCCCAGTCATAAAGACCATGCTGGGGACATCGGCTCAACAGCGCGTTGAACCGCTCCCAGGCCAAGTGATAAAGCTCGTCAGGGTCCATCCGGAAGGAGTGGATTTGGTCCCTAAGGCGAGCGGCCCTAGAAGGTGGATAGTACTTTTTTAGAAACTTGGCTTGCAAGTCCTCCCATGTGGTGATAGAATTGTTGGGGGAGGGAGTCAATCCAAGTATAAGCACGCCCAGAGAGTGAGAATGGAAAGAGGCGCAAGTAGATTACGTCCTTAGATACACCCGTGATATTAAAGGTATTACATATGCGCATGAAGCGGGACAAGCCTGCCCAAACTCACAAGACCATCACCATTCCAAAGTCTGTACCTGTCCAACTGCAAACTTTCAGAAAGTGGTACTATGACCCAATCATTGGCAGTGCAGTAATAGAGTGTGAGGGCAAGGAAGACATCACTATTTTTGAACCTATGGAGTTGTTGAAATTTAAGCCTGAAGATCTGGAGATACTATTCCAGAATCACATTCAGGCATACAGTGATGAAGATGAAGCTGATGCCAAGGCCTACCAAAGAGTTGTATCTCTCCACGTTAAACCATTCATCCCAAGGACAACTGAAGGACCAGCTGCTTGATGAAGAGTTGAAGACAGTAATGCAACAGCTTAGGGGGAGATTGTAGAGTCTTATCTTATGTATAGGCTGTTGTCATTTATTGTATGTTTAAACAGTTTTAGACTAGTTTACTTTATGTCATTTCATTAAATGTAATTTCAGTTTTCTGTAATTTACTGCTTTATTAGCTAAGTCTGGGCCATCGAAACTACTTAGTTTCAATTGAGTTTGTTCAATCAAAACTAGTAGTTTCGATAGATGGTAGTTTCGACAGTTCTGTGTATCACTTGTAAATGGTCAATCGAAACTAGTAGTTTCGATTGAACATAGTTTCGATACCTGTCACTACTATAAATAGCCTAGTTTGAGAATGTTTAGGGTGTGAGTAGCGGCTGTAACCCTGAACCTTCTCTTTCACATTGTTATTGAATCAATACACTTTGCAGTTGTTTTTACACTGTGTTCTTACATTTTCATATCATTTTGTGTTGATTCATTGTGAGTTTAGCATGTTATCTTCACCGATTATGTTTCTACCATCTGTTTCACCACCATACACACAGTTTCCGCCTGTGTGTGTGTAATCGATCAAATCAGTGATTTAAAGAGAAATCTGGACCTACAATTGGTATCAGAGCTTTATGCTCTAGTGTTTTTGAGTGTTATCAGGTTTATTGATCGATTCTAGGTGTTTGTGAGGATATTCGAAGCTTATTTTGGGTTTTTGCACATCTATTCTCGGAAGTACTGTTTTATTGATTGACGGCTACTGTTTCATCGATTTCCAAGGGTTTTTGCTCGTATTTTCAACATCGAAGATTGGTTTAGTGATCAAGACTGTTAGACGAAGGTTTTCGCTGGATTGGTTTGTCTTTTCTGCTCTATTGATTTCTGGAGCTTATCATCAATGGAGTATTTCTGAGCTTGGAGAAGAAGGCATCGAAACTACTGGGGACAGTTTCTGATTTTTGTTGATCATCGAAACTTCTTGTCTACGTTTTGTCGGGAGAAGGTACTATCGAAACTAGATTTTTGTCTTATATAGAAACTGTGGTTATCGAAACTTGTCTGTGAATTTTTCAGTATTGAAACTAGTTGTTTCGATAAAAGTTGTCTTATCGAAACTAGTTGTTTCGATAAAAGTTGTCCTATCGAAACTAGTTGTTTCGATAGAAGTTGTCCTATCGAAACTAGTTGTTTCGATAGAAGTTGTCCTATCGAAACTAGTTGCTTCGATAGAAGTTGTCCTATCGAAACTAGTTTATGTTTAGTTTCGATTCCGAATATTATGGCCACTTCAAGTTCAACAGAACCTTCTGGGGGAAATAGACCACCTGCTCTTGTGTCCACAAGAGAATTTGATGACTGGACTAAAAAGATGAAGCTTTTATTTCAATTTCACGATTATACATTGTTGAGTTCTATCACCGATGGTCCCCACAAGCCCGTAACTACCACTGCTGATGTTCAACGTCCTAAGTTAGTATTTGAGTATGATGAGAAAGATCTTGCCTTGATTGCCCGAGACAACAAGGCCTACGGAACTATTGCCATGGCTCTTCCTATGGATATTTTCAACATCTTTGCTGAGTACACAACTGCCAAAGACTTATGGGTTGCATTGTGCACAAGATATGGGGGAAGTGAGGATGTCAGGGAAAGCAAAAGAGATCTGATCAAGAAACAATATGAGATGTTCAGTAGTGTAAGGGGAGAATCAATGTCTGATTTGATCAACCGTTTCTCAAGCATTGTATCAAGGTTGAAAGTAATGGGAGTTGAGTACCCTACTCTTGATCTAAACAAGAAACTCCTAGATTCTCTTCCTGAGGAATGGAATATGTATCGAATCATGATCAAAAAGACTGAGAATCTGAGTGCTCTGTCTCAACAGGAAGTCTATAGCATTCTTGAATCTTATGAAATTGAGATTAAGAAGGGAGCAGTCACCCCGTCAAATCAGTCTGGAAACACAGCTCTTATTGCTGGATCAAGCTCATCCGGTAGCCCATAATTTCAGACTGATGTCCCTCCTTCAGTTGCTGCAATTAATTCTACCAGCTCCTCTACTCCTCAAAAGACTATCATCATGATTCCTGATGATTATGTCCCAATCATGACGGCTTTCATGTCGTGCTATGATGCACTGATTTATGGAAATCTAACACCGGTTAGCTTTCAACCTGATGACTTGGAGCAGATTAATCCTGATGATTTGGAGAAAATGGACATTGATTGGTGCATGGCCATGTTGACCTTAAGAGCCAAAAGATTCATCAAAAGGACTGGCGTAGACAGATTCAAGCAGGGAAAGACACTTGGGTTTGATATCAAGAAGGTGAGATGCTACAATTGTGATCAGCTGGGTCACTTTGCCAGAAACTGCAAGGAGCCGTCCTCCAAGGATCAGCAAGAAAAGAAGATTTCCTCTGGAAAACAAGCTGCCAATCCTCCAAAGACAAACACATCTTCAAGTTCCACAGCTCTTATGTTTCAAGCTGATGGACACTATCATTGAGGAGAACAAGCTGAGGAAGCTACTGATAAAGCCTTGATGGCTGATGTGGAGGACATGGGCAAGTGTGTCATGATTGAACCTGCTGAGGATCTCACTGCTGTGCATGCTGAGGTTATTTCTAAACTGTGTAATTCTAGATCTTGCTTGAATGGAATTCAAAAATACAGATTCATCAATCAAGCCTTGATTGATGAACGAGATCACATTAAGGTGATGTATGACTCTGTGGCCAAAAATGAGAAACTTTACTTAAAGAAAATTCGTGACATTTCTGGTGAAAATCGCTCTTTAATTGTGCAGCTCAATACTCAAACCGTTAATAATACGATCTTAAGTGAAAGAGTCCAAAAGGAAGAAAAAGCCAAATTACAAGTTGATCACATGGATATGGATCAGAAAATTCTGTTTGGGATAATCGATAAACAATTTAATAGAAAAGGCACAGAGGGTCTTGGGTATAACTCTCATCCACCTCCTTATTCTAAATCAGGGAGATTTGCTGATATGCCAACTCCACATGTTTCCACACCTTTTGTTTGTACATTATCTCCTGATGATTATATTACGTCCTCCGATTCTGACAGTTTTGCTTCTTGTGCAGAATCAAATTGTGTAAATTCCGAAGATGATTGTGATAAGAGTACTAATGATAGAACTATTTTAAAAGAACTTGAGTCGGATGAATGTAATAATATGTCCGTGTCAAAACTAAATATTTGTGAACACGTTAAAAACTTGTATTTTGATTCTATGCCTGCTGAGCATACGGGTTTGGGATGTGATGTTTCTAAATTTAAAAATGCTTTGCCTTTTGTTCCTAAATCTTTGAATGTTATGCCATGTGTTACCAAGTTTAAAAGTGCAGGAATTATTGTGAATGATGTACCACGTGAAACCATGAGCAACATGGACTTTTTCAGATTAAAGGAAGCACATCGTCTTCAAGACAAAGTTATTGATGAGAGAACCGTCTCATGTTCAGATTCCTCAACATCACAATCATCTTCATCTTGTGATGACTATTATCAGGCTAAGATATCTTGTGAAAACGTTTATTTTAGTTGTGGTGCCTCAAATCATGTTTCAAAAAGTTGTAAATTGACAACCGCAAATTCTAATGAAGAATCGCCTTCCAAAAGTTCATTAAATTCATATGTGTTGCCTAAGTCTTCTCACAGTAGGAAATCTAGGCGTAAAAGAATTAAAAATGCTAAAAATTATTTAAAACGAACTTGGAAAATTATAAATAATGTTCTATTTGATGACCATGCTTTATCAAAGGATGGTTGTAATTCTGATTCCAATGAGAGGTCATATCCTGACACTAAAAGCTCTTGATTGAAACAATTTTGGTCAAATCGTATAAATGGTTCGTTGTGTATAGGGTCAATCAAGAAGAACTGGCGATAACATCTGGCATGTAGATAGTGGATGTTCAAGACATATGACTGGGCACTTTAACCAAGAAGAAGGGATTGACTATGAGGAAGTCTTTGCACCAGTGGCTCGCTTGGAAGCCATCCAAATGTTTCTCGCCTATGCAGCCTACATGGAGTTCACCGTTCATCAAATGGAAGTCAAAAGCGCATTTTTATATGGCAAAGTTCAAGAGGAAGTTTATGTCAAGCAGCCGCTGGGTTTCATTGATCCTAATTTTCCAGACCGTGTTTATAAGTTAGACAAAGCATTGTACGGTCTTCACAAAGCACCTCGTGCGTGGTATGAAACTTTATCAAAGCATCTGCTTGAGAATGGTTTCACACGAGGAGCAATTGACCAAACTTTGTTCAAACGGAAGGATGAAAAGGATACAATCATGGTGCAAATTTATGTGGATGATATCATTTTTGGATCTATAAATCCCCGTCTTTGCATAGAATTTGAGGAAGTGATGAGATCTAAGTTTGAAATGAGCTCCATGGGAGAAATGAAGTTCTTTTTGGGACTACAAGTTGATCAGTCTGAGTCAGGAATCCTTATCCATCAAGAAAAATACGTGAAAGAAATTTTGACCAAGTTCAAAATGGCTGATTCCCACCCTGTAAAAACTCCTGTGGAAGTTCGTCATTGTTTGACTCCTGACGTGGATGGTGAAAGCGTTGATCATCATCTCTATCGCTCTATGATAGGCTCTCTCATGTATCTCACGGCCAGCAGACCTGACATCATGTTTGCAGTGTGTTTGTGTGCACGTTTTCAGGCTAATCCTAAACTCTCTCATTTATCTGCTGTCAAACGTATTTTAAGATATTTAAAGTATAAGCCAAAATTGGGTCTGTGGTATCCTAAAACTAACTTATTTGATCTTGTGGCTTATTCAGATTCAGACTACGGGGGTTGCAACTTAGACCGAAAATCCACTTCTGGAGGTTGTCAATTCCTTGGCAACCGCCTTGTCTCATGGCAATGTAAGAAACAATCCACCGTTTCCCAATCCACCGCCGAAGCCGAATACATTGCCGCAGCCCTCTGTTATTCCCAAGTCAGATGGATACACCATCAGATGCTTAACTATGGGATCACATTCCATGAGACACCCATTCTGTGTGACAACACTGCTGTTCCCCATATCACCAAAAACCCTGTTCATCATTCCAAAACAAAACACATTGAAATCAAACATCACTTTATCCGTGACTGTGTGGAAAAGAAGCATATTCAAATTGTTGAAGTCAAAACTAATAAACAAACCGCAGACATCTTCACAAAGGCTTTTGACTCTACCAGATTTGCCCAACTGGTGGAGATGCTTGGAATGATCAACTTTCAGTAAATTATGTGAATAGTATTCTTTTTTCTAAATTCTGTTTAATTGTCAAAGAAAATTCCAAAAAGATTTTATTTTTATGTACAGTTTCTACGCAAATCTTTTGGGGGAGAAATATAATATTGAAAAGAATTGCTGTGTATATAATCTTACAAGTGGTTTTGAGTTGCAGGAAAAATTGAATCTGACCTTTGAGAAATTATAGTGTCTGATCTCATCTCTTGGACATGGAATAGACCAAAGGCGATGGTGTTTACTGAGGTATAGCTGGTAGGCCCGACATATGGTTAAAACTTGTAAGTAGTGTGAAAACCTAATATATATATATATCTCATACTTGTGTGTTTGAACCTATTATTGAAACATCTAACCCATTTTTATATCTAAGAAAACCAGTTCAATCAGATACAGGCTTACGTATTGGATTCCTATTCATACGCAGTGACCGTCAATATAACGATATTTACCACCGATGACCCCGTATGTTTTGCTTACGCAAAGATCTCGGGTGCTCATCCTTTTCCCATCCACTTGGATGATTTGACCCCGTCTGTTTTGCTTACGCAAAGATCTCGGGTGTTCAACATTTTTCTATCCGCTTGGATAATTTTACGACTTCTTCTGTTTTGCTTACGCAAAGATCTAGAATGCTCGTACCTTTTTAATATCTACTTGGATATATTTTATTTTAATTTTCTAAATCCACTTGGATATCTTATTTTATTTTGGTGGTACTTTGACATTACTAAGACGGTACCTTGGTTAATCAGAAAGAGATGATAGGATGAAGATGGGTACTTCTTGAGGATTGATAGGTTTTCAAAATCATTTTATTTTAATATGCGGGGTACACCTTGTATATTGCTTAAATGGTACCTTTTAATCACATGAAATCTTAGTACAAAGAAATGTTTGGGTTTACTTTGCACAAATATCAGCTATCTTCAGGGACTTACAGTAGTGAATTGCAAAAAGAAGTGTTTCAAGAGACTGACCAGATCTGATCTCATGTTGGATCCTTTTCAAGAAGATAAGTGTAAATATCTTGTGTATAATTTCATTTCTATAGAAAGTCTGTTTTAACAGTGTATATATGTTAGTCTTATTTCTGTTCTTTGAACTATCGAAACTAGTTGTACTTATCGAAACTACTTTGTGCATATCGAAACTACTTTGACATATCGAAACTACTTTGTGCATATCGAAACTACTTTGAACTATCGAAACTAGTTGTTCATATCGAAACTAGTTTGCCCTATCGAAACTAGTTGTTTCGACAGGGGCATTTTTGTCTTTTGTCTTACGAAAAATTAAATGCCTTCATAATCAATCCCTCCCTTCATACTGAGTTTTACTCGTCTTTTTCGAACCCTTTTACCTTCTCTTTCATATGCAAAAATCTCTCAAGCCTTTGGTCTGAGTTGCAAGAAATCAGTGTTAATCACCTGATTTTCCCCCGTTGTCACCATCGTCTCCATCATCAGGTAACGTATCACTACTTCCTACAGATGATTTTTCAAATCAACAGACCTAGGGTTTCAAAAAATTCAAAATCTGTTCGACTAAATCTTCATAATAACAGTCGTTTTTGTGCTTATCCGCGTTTACAAACATCTCTATCATCTTTGAACTCATGATTAATGTGTACTCTTGAAGATAACAGTCTCACATTCGGTAGGATGAAGTTCCGTCACTAACAGGCCACTCTAATTGTCTATATTAGTCTAAGTATCGTGAATCAAAAGGGGTTTGGGTTTCAAAACCATGTAGTTTCGACAAAAGGGATTCAACACTTTCAAAATTTCTCAAAAGATTTTTCATCGAAACTACTAGTTTTGACACCCAAACTTGCCCTAGTATCTCTGATCGAAACTAGTTAGTTTCGATAAGTTCATCTCCATCGAAACTAGTTGTTTCGACAGTGTTGATTTCAAAATTCTCTAAGTGTTGATCAAATCTTTTTGCCTCTATCGAAACTACTTGTTTCGATAAAGTTGTTTGTTAAATTAACCAAGTTCATCTTAATCGAAACTAGTTGTTTCGACAGTAAGGTTTTCAAATTTTTTTCTAAGTGTTGGTACATCTTGTTTCGATTAAGTATATTCAGAAACTTCACTTATTATGCACAACTGATGAATTTTACAGGTATGGATCTCTTATTCGTAAAGAGACACAATGTCTGTGCATTTCTTAATGCCAATGATCCAAAAGCTGCAGAATTCACTCGTGTCTTAAACTTCCTGGCAAACTCTAACATCAGCTTTGCCATCAGCAACAACCTGCCAGTGTTTGAGATTTCTATAAGGGAATTTTGGGAGACTGCTGAGATCATCACAGTTGAGAATGTGGAGCACATCAGAGCAACTGTGCTTGGTCAAGAAGTCGTATTTTCTGAAGCTACTGTTAGAGAGGTGCTGCAGTTCAATGACAATCCAAATGCACCCATTGAGTTTCCTATCTTCTATGTTAAAGAATGTCTCAGAAGATTGGGTCATCCAGAAGAATTCAAAAATGGTCAGATAATCAAGAATTCCCTACCAAGCCACTGGAGATACATAGTGTACGCGTTTATTCACTGCCTATCAATCAGAAAAGGAGGTTTTGACTCAGCAAACAGTACACTGGGCTCAACAATTTTGGGGTTAGTCAAGGGAAGAGACTACAATTTCTCTGGCTTCATCTTCAGACAATTAAAGGACAACCTGACAGGAGCCGTGAAGGAGAAATTTCTGGCATATCCAAGATTCTTACAGATCATCATCAATCATCTACATCCTGAGCTTCAACAAGGTGGGAACACCTTCGTGTTCGACCTTATGATCGCCAAGACTCTCAGCTATATGAGAAGTACAAACAAGAGAACCAAAAGGGCTATAGCTGATGTTCCCCTGTTTGGTCATATCCTTAGAGAAGAAGAAGAATTCATTCCTGATATTGACCCGGATCTAGAAGAAGAGGTTGTATCATCTGATGAAGAGGAGATGGAAGTTGAACAAGGTCAAGATAATCAACCTGCTGATGTAGTTGAGATTGAGATGAACATTCCTAATGTTTAAGAAGAAGATCAACCCATCATTGAGACTGTGATAGAGGCTCCTTTTGTCGAGCAAATACAGATAATTCAAGAGCCAGCAGTTAATGTTGAAGCTGGTATACATGAAGCTGAGGAGGAAGTTGCAGAATCGAGTGAGACTCTGGATGCTGGAATCTATAGATCTGACTACTACAAGTCTGACTCAGATGAACGAACAAAGCATCTAGCATCATCCTCCAAAAGGCAAGTTGAGTCAGGTTCTGACTTTGAAGAAGAAGAACCTAGGGCAAAAGAAAATCTCAAAGACAAGGTTTCACCCTAAAACCAATAAGCCATATGTGTTCTTGAGGTACAAGCCTGCCCAAACTCACAAGACCATCACCATTCCAAAGTCTGTACCTGTCCAACTGCAAACTTTCAGAAAGTGGTACTATGACCCAATCATTGGCAGTGCAGTAATAGAGTGTGAGGGCAAGGAAGACATCACTATTTTTGAACCTATGGAGTTGTTGAAATTTAAGCCTGAAGATCTGGAGATACTATTCCAGAATCACATTCAGGCATACAGTGATGAAGATGAAGCTGATGCCAAGGCCTACCAAAGAGTTGTATCTCTCCACGTTAAACCATTCATCCCAAGGACAACTGAAGGACCAGCTGCTTGATGAAGAGTTGAAGACAGTAATGCAACAGCTTAGGGGGAGATTGTAGAGTCTTATCTTATGTATAGGCTGTTGTCATTTATTGTATGTTTAAACAGTTTTAGACTAGTTTACTTTATGTCATTTCATTAAATGTAATTTCAGTTTTCTGTAATTTACTGCTTTATTAGCTAAGTCTGGGCCATCGAAACTACTTTTCAATCGAAACTAGTAGTTTCGATAGATGGTAGTTTCGACAGTTCTGTGTATCACTTGTAAATGGTCAATCGAAACTAGTAGTTTTGATTGAACATAGTTTCGATACCAGTCACTACTATAAATATCCTAGTTTGAGAATGTTTAGGGTGTGAGTAGCGGCTGTAACCCTGAACATTCTCTTTCACATTGTTATTGAATCAATACACTTTGCAGTTGTTTTTACACTGTGTTCTTACATTTTCATATCATTTTGTGTTGATTCATTGTGAGTTTAGCCTGTTATCTTCACCGATTATGTTTCTACCATCTGTTTCACCACCATACACACAGTTTCCGCCTGTGTGTGTAATCGATCAAATCAATGATTTAAAGAGAAATCTGGACCTACATAAAGACTCAAAACAGAAAGACTCGATCCTATGTTAGACACTCAGATAGGACACACAAGTAGCAATTAGGAAAAAGACACACAATTAAGACTCACAAATAAAAGAAACAAAACAAACCAAAAATAACAAAAAGAACTAGTCAAAGCTAATGTTACTATTGCCAAGTGTCCCGACAACGGCGTTAAAAACTTGATGTCGCCCAGACGGTCTATAAAAACTACTAAATAAAACCTATTCTAGACTCCTAAGTAATAAATGGAGTACCTATGAACTAAACCGCACTGACATGCAAGTGTACCTATCGAGTGTAGCACAGCTTAATGGTAAACCAGAATATCAAACCCTAGAGACACTGAACAGCTAAACTAGACCCTGACTTGGACTAAAGATGATTGATTGGGGGGTATACTACACTACTGATTAAACTAATAATGCAGAAAACTAAGAACGATTCTAACTATCAAGACAAAGTACCAAGGAAGATATCAGAGATGGAAGAATACCACCTAGGTCGGAATCCTACTTGCAAAGCTCAACTTCTATCGGTTCTGGAAACTATGATGGATCTGGGTTTCTAAGGATAACAGCTCTAGACAACCTAGTGGATCCCTAAACACTCACAGGGTGTCACCAACTAAGGAACCCAAAGTGTACTAAACTCACCAGATAGTCAGATTACATTTCAGTCTCTCCAACAATGATAAAGTACCCAAAAGACAGATCACCTTTCAGTCTCACTATCCACAATACATCGAAGATGCACAGGATAATCTCAAGATAACAACTATGACTCGGAATAGCAACAAATACTAAGACAAACTAAGGGAAACTTCCTTTTAGAAAGATTTCACTCAGGATCCTAATACCGAAGACTAACCGATTACCTCTCACTTCTCGGGTATTGAGATAAAACACACACTCATATCTAATGAACACTCAATCACAATCCTATGGTTAATATGTCTAGCAAACCACACAAACAACCACAAACCTAAGTCTATGATCAAGATATGCTAATCAAACTGGAAGACATCCAAAATTAACATACGAAATTGAAATCAAACATAGATCAGATTCAAACATGCACTATTCATCATAATTTTTATCAAAAAGATCTTTACAAAATCATTAACCCATTCAACGAATCCAAAACAGAATAAAAATCTAAACTTTATAAATATTCATCATGTGACCTAGACAATATTAATGTTTTAGCCTAGGATCATGTTCAAAACAACCAAACAGAAGCAAATAAACACAATCATGGTTTCAAACACAGAAATCAAAGATCAAGATTCGAACTTTACAACCGAATAAGTTAAACTGCATAAACCCGAAATCGAAAGCCTCGATCTTGCACTTCAATAGCCCTCCTAAGCTCCAAAATCGCCAAAAGCACCTCTCCAGACGGCTGGAGATCTTCACTCTCCTCCCTCGCATACCGCGAGGGAATGATTTTCCAACTTTTTTATTCTTTTCTCTTTGGATTTCTTCTCTTGCTCGGTTTCTTCACGATATTGCTTCCTATTCCACACGAGCTACTGAAAATATAAAATAGACTCAAATAAAGACTTAAATGACTTAAAACGAACATCAAACTAAGTAAAACGCACGAAAACAAAAGGAATAAAGATGTGTGCTTTGCACTACATCAGAGGTTGTTATCGATAAGGAAGAAAGTCTAATTCATAATGCAAGAGCAGAAGCTTTTTTAAAAAATAAAAATAAAAAATTGGCTTTCTTTTTAATTGCCTAGTTTATTTTTTTTTTTCTAAACTACTAAATTGATTCATTAAAATTTATACGTTTTCATATTTGTTATGATCAAATTTTAAATCTTAAATCACGGAGAATAGTTGTTGTATAAAATATATCTCCTCTTTAATAGAATTATGACAAAAAATTAATTATATTTTAGAACACGTTTTCTAAAACTTAATTTAATGAATCAATCAAATGGGAATAAAAGGAAATAAATTACTTTAATATTTTCAACTATAATGATATGACAAAAAATAACGTGAGATTAAAAAAAATTATAATAAATATTAAATCTTTGAATATGTAAATATTTGATTGAAATTTTTTTTATTGAATCCTACCTATCTATAAAATTGTTTTCAGTTTGTAAAATTTATAAAAATATAATTAAACAATTTAATTGCTATAAACAAAATTTTGAATACAAAAATCTATACATAAAAATTGAAACAAATTATTAATTTAGTTGCTTAAAATAATGAAGTTGATTATCAATATGAGAGAGAGAGACATGAAAATCAATTCTCTAAGGCTCTAGAAAGATGACATGTGTTCCCTAATTTACTTGTTTATTAGGTAGTATAGATTGTGCAGCTATTCAAGGTATGATGCAAGATATTTGGTAAGGTTTTTTTTTAACCAACTATTCCATTAATTTCGTTAATTTGTGGATTTTCTTTATATGTACATAAAATCGATGGTCAATGTGTGAAGTGCGAAAAATTTATTCAAATCGAGTTTTAAAGTATCTTCGGGTTTCGTTCTTGGTTGTGCATGGTTAGCAACAAAGGAGATATGGAGACGGGATGCCGCCTCATTTAAAACTAGAAGTATGTATGGGTCGGTTTTGGGCTCAAACCTAACCAAAACTAAAATTTCGGTTTTTTGGTTTTGGGAAACCGATTGGTTTTGGTTTTACGTATGGGTTAGGTTTGGTTATGGATCAATTTTTGATTTTACATTTGGGCTTGAAAGCGTTTGGGCTTGAAAAATTAACCCAAAATAATAAAAATAGACATGAAACTTCTGGCATAAATTTTCTCTTAACCACTTATTAGTAAAATTGGGCCTAAAACTTTTGGCATAAAATAATGAATTTGCGCTATAAATCCAATAACAAACACTCAAACAAGTTTGGTGCGGTTCGATTGCCAAGTTCAGGTTGGTTTGGTTTGGAACGAGGTATAACCAGAACCGAATCATGAACCATCGGTTATTAGTTTGGCTCGTTTATTTCAATACGATTTTGTTAGTTAACTCGGTTTTAGTTGGATTATTCAGTTTTCCCAATTTAAAAGCATGAAACTAAAAGCAGTTTGTCGATTAATATTTTGATTCGAGTCTTAGAAAACTTATAATCCATAGAAATAACTCTTGATTTATTTTATCTAAAGTATATTTATCTATTATCAACTAATTCCTTTTCAATTGATAGATTGCTAACTTATTTAATATTTCTTGTGATATTGTTTACCTCAAACAACTTTCTGATAACTTTATTTTGTTAAAGTAACCATTTTAAAGCATTCGAACAAAATTATGCCATTTAGAGTGTTACTATTTATATACATACTTTTTGTTAAAATATTTAGTGTAGAAATACCCTTCTAATTAGACAAAGACCCACTGTTGAGCCTTTGGCTCAATAGTATCCCACAATCAGAGGGTTGAACCGATGAAGGTTGTGGGTTCAATCCCCACTTCTCACAATTTATTGTGGGGGTGGGGCCGCAAGTGATGTTTGGCTCAGTTGGTCCTTGGCCTCTGAGTTTGACTGATGCAACAGAGTTTTACCCATAAGAGACCAGGGTTCGCTACCCTTAATTGAGGAATACCCCTCAAGCCTAATTGTGGGCCGTTCTCTGTGGGGTTTTTCCTTGAACGCTCGCCAACCTCGACGCCAGGTGGGCCCGGTTAAGACAACATACTGGCCATGGTTGGTTGAGGCTTCCCCATGTGACGGGGGGTGCGTCGCGCTATTCGACAGTTGCCGTTCTAAAAAAAAATTTTGACCAAGACCCGATGTAGGTGAACCCAATCATTATTATAGGCTCAAGATAAGGCCATTAGGGTTAGACCCACTAGTCTCTGTATAAATAGAAGTATCCTCCCCCAACATTTGAGAGATTATTATCCTCTCCCTTTCTAGCTTTCTCTGTCACTACAATATTACAAGTATGATAATCATGATCTAACGATGGATCCGGTACTAACTTGAGCGCATGAGTGGCCTCAGAGCTAGGACTCTCGGGCCCTCTAACGAGTTCTTCTTGTGATTGAATTAAACTTTTCGATTGGAGAAGAGAAAATCGTCAAGAGAGCATCAACGAAGCAAATCGGGATCGCTGGAATCTCACTTTCTTCATCCAATATCCATGGAGCATCTACCCGGAGCCGCATGTGACAATAATTTGCTTCTTCAATGACCGTCAAACCTTTTGGGACAATTTTTTTTTAATTTATTCTTTTATCATCAACTTTCTTTAGTTAAATTTGGTATACTAAATAAAAAAAACCTAAACTAATTCATATATATTTACATTAATTAATAGAATGTAATTCAAAGAGATGAAATGCTTTATATAAAAAAAATAAGTTTAAGATTTTCTTTAAAACAACACCAAAGAGAAATTCATTGATGTATAAAATGTGCAATAAGCTTTCTAAAGTTGACCAAGGCGTTGACGTTGACCACATAAGTATAAGTCTACCAATATATGATCCTTGAATGTTAATTCATTTCCACGCATATATGCCTAACCCACTTATTGTACTAAATTTACCAACTTCCATTATATAACGATTTCAAATCAAGACCTTCACATGCAATTTGTTTCCTCATATGGATCTCGGATAAATTTCTGAACAATCTCTCTCTGAGATCAAGAATATTTTTATAAATACTTAACTGATGTATATTTTCTTGAAATATTTTAATTGTTAATTAAATTAGTTATATATTTCAATTATAAAATATTTATGATATATTTTTACTTTTAGTGAAAAAGACACTTATTTTAAGCATAATGATCATTTATGACCTTTATATTAAAACTAACTCATGAAAAACTATTTTTATTGAAGTTTTATTCGTTAGTGCTTCATAGGTTATGCACCGATCATTCCAAAAGTTTCTTTAGTTACAAACTCGCATTGATTAGCGCTTAGTTGAAACCATGATTAGCGCTCAAATTTCCCAACAATTGAACTACAACTCGTTACCAGCTTTCACTTAAGCTGACGGTTTATCAAGCGTCTACGCTGAGACTTAGTGTAAATTGTCAAAGCTAACCATTACTTGGTCGATTTTGCAAACTTCAATACTTTATTCTTTTAAGTATGTCATATTAAGGGTATGTGATTTAGACTAGACTATACACTTGTGCACTCAACATATCTTTTAACTTATATTATACCTTAACTTGAAATCTCTTTGCTAGGGATGAGACTTGAACCTGAGTCTTGCCTGTAAGTGGAGGAAGGGAGGCTTAACCAACCACTGGGGCAAATGCTTTTCTTGGTATATTCTTGGTATCACTTCCTGGTTGTATCGTATATTTTGATTTATGTGCCTCTTCGAGTATTTTTTTTCTCGAAGAACTCCGGTGATTGGAACCCAGATTCGTTTATTTATACAGAGTATTTCATCATCTTCTTTCACTAATTGCTCAATCATACCCTTCATTCCTTCTTTCTCTATATTCTCTTCAATCTGAGCAGAATGCTGAGCATCTTTTATTTAAGACATGAGATCAATACGAAGGTCAAGTCTAAGAGCACGAACCCGTTTAGGTTTTTCTCTTTCTTTTCTGCTTAAGGCATATGCAACAAGATTTGTCTTACCTTTGTGGTAGCAGATTTCACAATCGTAGCCGTTTAGGACTTCTAATCATCGTCTTTGTCTCATATTCAGTTCTTTCTGACTGAATATATATTTTAGGCTTTTACGGTCAGTATAGACAGTGAATTTAATTCCATAAAGTTGCCTCCATAATTTCAATGCGAAAATTATGGCATCCAATTCTAGATCATGGGTTGTATAATTTTTCTCATGTGTTTCTAAATGATGAGATGCATAGGCAATGACTTTGTTCCTTTGCATTAACACATAAGCTAAACCGTTGTGTGAAGCATCACAATATACTACAAAGTCTTCATTACTATCTAGCAAAGCCAGTATTAGTGCATCAGTCAGTTTTTGTTTCAGAGTCTAAAAAGCTTCATCTTGTTTGGATCCCCACTCATACTTTACATTTTTATGAGTCAAATTAGTTAGTGGGACTGCAATCTTTGAGAAATCTTGAATGAATCATTTGTAGTATCCTGCTAGACCCAGGAAACTACGGACTTCTGTTGGAGATTTTTTAATTTTCCATTTAGATATAGCTTCAATTTTTGTTGGGTCTACTTAAATGCCTTTTGCATTACTACATGACCTAGAAATTGTACTTTTCGAAGACATAATTCACATTTACAGAATTTAGCATATAATTTCTCTTTTCTCAGAAGTTCTAGCACTATTCTGAGAGGATTTCCATGATTGTCCGCAGATTTAGAATAAATAAGTATGTCTTCAATGAAAACGATAATGAATTTATCTAAATATGGTTTACAAATACGATTCATCATATCCATAAATGCGGCAGGAGCATTAGTAAGTTCAAATGGCATAACCGTGAACTCATAATGTCCAGATCTGGTTCTAAAAGTTGTTTTAGGAATATCTTCTTCTTGAACTTTCAGCTGATGATATCCAGAACGAAGATCTATTTTCGAAAAATGGCACGTGCCTTGTACTTGACCAAATAAATCATCGATTCTAGGAAGTGGATAACGATTTTTTTATTGTTACTTTATTTAGCTCCCAGTAATCAATGCGCATCCGCATTGTACCATTTTTCTTTTTGACAAACAGGATTGGAGCACCCCAAGGAGATGAACTTGGTCGTATGAATCCTTTCATCTCTATTGGGGCTAATCGATACGGGGAATTAGCAATAGGAGTCGTTCCCGGTACTAGATTTATTTTGCATTCCACTTCTCGTTCGGTTGGTATGCCTGGTAACTCACTTGGGAATACATCCGCATATTCAAATACTACTGGTACGTCTTCTATCTTCTTTTCTTTTATACTAGCAGTAATCTGAACCAGGTATGCAATGCATCCTTTCTGAAGACACTTCGTTGCTTTTAGCATAGATATGATTACCAATGGTCGGTTTTGTTTATCACCATAGATTGTTATAGATTTTCCTAAAGGAGTTCGAATATCTATGGCTTTCTTATCACAAAGGATATGGGCTCGGTAATTGGTTAACCAATCCATTCCTAAGACAACATCAAATCCTGCTAATGTCATAGGCATTAATCATACAGGTATGATGTGTCCAGATATTGGGATATTGCAGTTTTCTAGGGATTCAGAGATTTTGACTAGATTTCCTTCGTCCGTTTCTACTTCATAATTCCTATATAGTGTGACTAAGGGCTCGTTTAATAGATTACAAAACTTATAATCTATAAAACTTAAATTTGCACCAGAGTCAAATAATACTCTAGCATAAATATTATTAATGAGGAACGTACCTGTGCCTGCATCCGGGAAGACTACAATATCACGGGTAAAGCTCGTACATTTTTCATTATCCCCTCATTTGCCCTTGTTCCACTAGATCCTGCTTGATTCAGCTTTGTGTAGGATGTTTTGAAGTGGCTTGGTTCTCCGCAATTATAACAAGAAATATATTTCCTCTTTTGGCAGTTTTCAAACGTATGTCCTGCCTATTTGCAGAGATGATAGTAAGGAGCCTTCTTGAAAAAGCATTCTCCCTATGCCTATTCTTACATGTTTTGCATTTAGGGGGAGGGGAATTAAATCCTTCTTTTGTGGGTTGATTTCTTCTTTTCCAGGAAGAATTATTCTTTTGATTCTCCTAAGCTTTCTTGACAATTTCCTTGGCCTTTCCTTCTTCTTGTTTTCTAATCATGACATCAGTTAGAATTCCACCTAAATGAACGACATATGCAATGGTTTGAGGCATAGTAGCCTTAGCCATATCTCTAATGGCTTCCGCCAAACCCCAAATATATCGTGTAATCAAGTTTTGATTCAGGGGTAGAAAGGTGTGGGACCAAGCGAGCATATTCAAACATCTTTGAAACATACTCTTGGTGATTTACACCTTCCATACGGAGATTCAAAAATTTTGTTTCAATTCTCTCTCTCTCTCTTTCGTTAATAGGACATAACCGTTGAATTACTAATTCCTTAAATTCTTCCCATTCTAAAGCATAAGCTTTATATCTAGCCATAGCTTGAATGATTGAATTCCATCATGTCACACCCCGACCGGTGGCGGATTATACGTCGGGGCTGACACGGTTGTTCATAAGCACATGATCATCTATTATTAAATGATAATATTTATTCATCAACTTAAAATCATCCGTTACATAGGAAATGGAAAACGAAACGTTCAAAACATAACATAATTTGAATTTAATCTTTACTAAAGCTAGGTCCAAAGTCCTAAGTGATCAAGTAGTGTCCTCAAACTGGTGCACCTGAAACATGTGAGTAAATGTCAACTACAAGTAGTTGGTGAGTAACATAGGTTTTGACACCAAACAAAAGTTAAGTATAAGTTTACAATTCAATATGTTCAAAGCGCGTCTAGAGCATAAATGTGAAAACATGCAGGGTTCCAAGCGTACAATCAAGCCATGTTATATGTATGCACAATCCCCCGGATTGCGTGGAGTTCTAAATGTAAACACTAACCCGCCAAGGTTCGTGTTAAGTAATGTATCGGATTCCCGTATAAATGATCATAAAAGGTACTACCTTAGGCTTACCACGCAAGTTAATGATTGTACTAACATGAACACACGTTTTGGTCGCCAAGCAGTTTAAGACATAAAGCATAAAGACCAAGGCATAAGAACACATGGTATTGAATTGTGTAAATAATGTAATTGTAGACATGTTTCACCCTCAAAAATATAAAAATGAAAAAGGGGCTATGTAAACTCACTTGAATCACAGCTAGAATTGGTATGGATTGGTAGAGATTGATAGGCCTTGTGAGGATTTCTCACAAAACACCTACATAGATAATGTTTCTCTAGCTTTAAAGTATGATGAACAAGATAAGAAAATTCTAAGGTTTTAGGGTTTGATAGGGTTTGGGTTGAAGATGAACTTGCTTGGTTGTTTTGTAGAATATATAAGTTCTTTGACTTACTAAAGATTTAATGGTAATAAAATAGTTTGTAAAGTTAATTTAGTAATTTAATTTATGTAATTATTCCAAAGATAATACATAAAATCATGAAATGTAATAAGTTTAAAAATGATGCATTTGGATTTATTTATAAAGTAACTTATAAATAAATTATGAATTGAAAGAGGTTTAAGTAAATAATTTTTATGTAAATAAGATAATTATTTAAGCTATTAATGTAAATAAAATGGTTGATTACTAATAAATGTAATTAATGTAATTAATTAATCTTTTAGTAAATTTAAATAAATTGGTTAGTCAGTCAATTAATAAATTCATTATAAATAAATTATAAAAGACTAAATAGGTTTTTAAATAGATTTAATGGAATTTTGTATAAAATAATTATTTGAGTATTTATAAGTTTATAGGTATTTTTAGATAACTATCCTTACAAAAATAATTAGTTAAGAATTCGAAAGAATTTTATAATGTCCAAAACATTGTAATTAAAACTTGTAAAATAATGTATAAATACAACATAATTAATTTGTCCATGCAAAACCTTTATATTATTCATTTAAGAATTTATAAGGTTTTATGAGGGTTTTTTAATAAAATTAAACAATTAAGAACACTAATTTATACCTCTGGTTTTTATAAATATTAAAACATATATTTATGTAATTTATATAAATAAATTTGAAAGTTTTAAATAAAATACAATGTGTTTAAAATGATAACAGGATTAATTTAGAAACAAAACTGGTGGTCGGGACTCGAACCCGTGCCTCTAACCGGTTCACAAACACAAACATACTAATCATCAGACCAGAGCACGAAGCCGTGTCTGGTTTGGTTTCGTTTTGATTAAAACACGCAAGCCCAAAGTCATCTTCTTCCCTGTATGAACCCGTAAACCTAACCCATTCAATACTCACAATCGAGCAGATGATCGAACCCGAAACCAAGGGGCTTTTGATCCTCGTATCAATATGAATCTAATGACACTAAAATTACCTGTAATTGTTATGAGAATTGGGAGAACGACTGAATGAACAGGAGCGAGTCCAGAGGTGTCATGCGATGAAATTTCGAGTGTAGGGAGTTTGTAGTGTGTCTTGCTAATGCCTACGAGTCCCTATTTATAGTGGATTCCGACTACATTGATTGATTGCTTGAATGCTCGTTAGTTGGATGGTCGGTTACGTCACCCATGATTAGCTAATCAAAACTCAATTAACTTCGCATAATGAGTCGATTAGTGAGTTTAATTGCATAGTCGTTTTCAGTTTCGAGTGAAAATATCCAGATTGTGAGTTTGGGATTAACCGGGTGAGAACCGGTGGTAGAGGGTCTCGAACCCGCAACTGGATTGGGAAAAGGGAGGTTTGGGAATTGGCAAAACAGGTCCTTGGGGTTTAAAAGCTTTATCATTTTATGTTTAAAGTTTGTTTTAAATTGAGAATCAAGTTTCAAAAATTACACAAACAACCCTGGACTTTTATAAAAATAAAATCTTTAAATATTATAAATTTTTATAACATCTAATAATTTAATATGGTATAATTAAATGTTATAAATGAGAGAAAAAAAAAGATGTAACTTACTAAATAGAATTTACTTCTATTTAGAAATTATTTTATTGGTAATTAATTAATATAATTTTAATAACCCTAGTTTTATTTAGAAAATTTAATGAGCATGTATGTAGACTTTTGAAATAACTCTATATGTATATATATCTACGTTGATATTTATTTCCTTGAACTTTAAACCTTTAATTTCATAACTCTTTACCCTAATATTTGTTATTTCTGAAACAAATTAAGTGTATGTATGTAGGTGTACTTATGAAATGTAATAGATAAATAGGATAACCTTCTTTGGAATGAATAGATGAAATCATATAATAATGAAATTACAAGTGCCGGAAAAGTAAAAATATAGGCCGGAATTTTCCTGGGGATTACACATCACTCCAAAGCTTCATTTTGGAACAAATTTGATGCATATAGCACCATATCTTCATCAACACACTTGTTGATAGCGATTACTGATTCTGCCTTCTCCATCCATCTCAAGGCTGCTACAGCTCCCTCATTACCAGCGTATTCTAAAGGTTTACAACCCTGGAATGCACGGAATGTGTATCCCTTCTTCCTCTTTCACTTTTTACTATTCTCCTCTTCACTATCAGAATTATCTCCATTCGAACTATTATATTCTTCTCGGTTATTTCTTGGATTCATCATGTTTTGCTACCTTATCTTCTTTTATTGCTTTTAAAATTTTAGGGATAGCTTCTTCAATTCCTTTTGTAATAAGGTTCTTCATTCGGCTTTTCGTTGTTGTTGTTCAGAGGTTTCATTATTTGTAATTTGTTTGTTCTTGCCTCTGGTATTATGGGATGGTCCACTTTTATTTCCTTATTTTGACATTCTATTAAAAGAAAGAGTCATTTATTTTCGGAATTCAAATATATACATATCTTTTACAAAGATTGACAAAGAAAATTACATATAACCCTGACTACGAGCATTTTCTAACATTTGTCTTAATGCTCTATTCTGGGTATCTACATATGCTAATCTCTGCTACACGTTCCTGTATTGCCCTTATATGATCATTATTAGGAATTTCTTCATTCTATTGAGGATTTCGTATATTTGTAGGCTCATAGTATTCTTATGGACTATTTTAGTCTTCCCTTTCTTCTCCCTCGGGAGCAGGGTGATTTTTATATGGGATTTTAGGTAATACCTCATAGTAATAAGAGTTATAATATGATTTTTCTCCATAATCAGGATTTCGGCTTGCAGCCGTAAGAGCAGAATGAAAACTGACGGATGGTAAATAAGGATTTGCAGGAGGTGTCAATTCTCCTAGACTTTGATAGGTCCTTCTTGTATTTTCTGTATTTGCTCCGGTTTCCAAATCTGTTTCATTTGTCGGTTGAAATTCGTAACTGGGAGGAGCGTACTTCTGAACAAAATGAGGACCTTTTCTTTTTCCCGTCATCTAAACAAATACAAAATACTTTTTATTTATATATATAATTATACATAAGGAAAGTAAAATGTTACATTTATTTATTTCTATTCTTTCTTTTTATTTTTTTTATTGTTATTTTCTTCCTCCAATTGTCTAATCCTTTCTTTAAGTTGTATCGATTCCTTCTTCACTTCATCTGTCTCACTTAAAGCACGGCCCAGGAATTTGATAGGGGTTTCTAAGTGAGCAGAGGCATAAGTATATTGAGGAGGAGGTTCTCGAATACCGAATAGTATATCATTATATGCATTCCTGTATGGGTCGTCATGTCCTTCTGTTAGTTCATTTATATACTCTTCCAACATTGTTGATTGAGTATAAGGGTTTTCTTCAAAAGCGGGGTAAACATACGGATCTCGAGTTTCAGGTTGAGGCTCTTCGCATTCTCCTTCTTCTTCGGGTACCTCTTAGTACATTTCTTCCATTTTTGCTGCCGATATGTGCATATGTTCCGTTGATGTTCTGACACGCATACTTGGCTTGGAAGACATGCTGGGTCCAGCCTCGTCTGTTCCAACATGATGTGTTGGAGGTGGAGTTCCTGTCCCCAAGTTTTCAAAGTTGGAAGTTCCCATCATCCAAGAGGAACTAGATCCGTTGTAGTTTTCCGAATTTGGTTGAGGATTTGATTCGTCATCGGAGATGACAATTATTTTATTATTAGGTTCATCACTTTCAGAAATGACTATGGGTGCTTCTCTAGAGCCGGTAGGATGATATCTCTCTTCTCTAGTTTATTCAAAGATATAAGTATAATAACTATCTCATGACATATGTATATTCATTACTTAATCATTATTGAGATCTACCTACTTTTGTTTAACAGACAGTCTATACTGGTTTAAGCTTAGATACTTTACCTGAAAATCTTAATTTGCTAAACCAAATAATATCAAATTAAGTTACAGATTAGATACTAATTTCCAGTATCAATTTGCTGAAACAAATTGCTCTGATACCAACCTGTCACACCCCGGGTTTAGCCCACCCGGGCGTGCGACCAACAGTTGGTAAATGTTTTCTTATTTTATTTGTATCAGAGTTTTATAAACACAACGGAATAAATCATTGAGTTTCATAACTCAAGATATATATATATATATATATATATATTAAATACGGGAAACACCCGTTTCATTCCATTCACATAAACAGGGTAACACCCTGATTGTTTGTACAAACGTTTAATTATAAAACCAAGGTTTACATGAGCCATTTTTTTCAGTAGATGTCTAGGGTGGACTTTCCCTTTTGTGCATCGAGGATCCATTGTCCTTTATGGCTATTTCATAATCATCATTGGTTACCTGTAAAACGTTTGAAATTATTTTATCAGTATAAACTGTTGAATACATGCATGCTTTTATCATAATCTAACAAGCGTGAATATATAGAACAATTTGCCATATTTTAATGGTCAATTTACACATCGAATGGACTACCTAGCCTGAATGTATAACCACCATCCACACTAGGCATTTTCTTGGATAATCGTCATTTTATGTTATTTACAGCCTTACGCTCATGCAATTTAGGTCTTACGTATATTAACAACCAAGCCATAGCCCTAGCCCCGTTACAACGTTCCATCTGTAACACGTATATGCACATGTGACTCTATGGTCTAAATACTATATAGTAAATCACCTTATGCGACCAATGGTTGTATTAGTTCATTCAAGTCAGATCATAATTCAAAACTGTTTATGGTTTTAAAATCATTTTATAAAATACAAGTATTCACCTTTGTATAGTTTCGTCTTAAGGAGTCTCTAAAAGTGTAAGCTCTAGTGGGCCGCGATTCTACTTAGCTTTCTAATCCTCCGGTTCCTCGAACAGGGTTTCCTCTTAGCTCGTCGAGTGGTTTCTAACTTAACCGGGCTAGTGCGGTATTTAAATGAGGGCCGGGTAATCAGGAAATAGTGGAAATGGGTCTGGAATTAGTCTATCACAACTGAGTTTTCGTAATGTGTGTTTTGAAAGTGAACGACCATCGATTTCCTTATATAGGCAAAACGGGGGTCCGTAGCAGACCGTTTGGAAGGCAGGTAGCGGTCCGCTACCGCCCAAACCTTAATGAGTCAGCAAAACACGTGTCAGTCTCAGAAGTTGCGGCGCATATTGCGGGCCGGCGGACCGTCAGGCTACAGGGTAGCGGTCTACCACCCAACCACTTTTCTCGCTGGCGAACCAGCCTAGCGGACCTCCACATTTTGGCGGCTGTAGCGGACCGTTACGGGTCTGGTAGCGGTCCAGTGACCCGCGTCAGAAACCCTAGATGTCTCATCATGGCACGTGTCATTATCTCATGATTGCCGTTGGGACCACGTAGCGGACCGCTAGAAAAACGGTAGCGGTCCGCTACCGGTGAAATTTTAGAATTTTTTATTTTTGGTCCTTGATCTTTTATATATTTATTTTTATAACCCTTGCACTTATAATTTTTTTATATTTGGCACAATATTTTTAAGAATGATACACATTCGCAACCCCCCACCTCCGATACCCAATTCACCGGACTTCGCGCCACCCCTCACCACCGCTGCTCGATCGCTGCCACCCGCCACCGCCACCGTTGTTGTTCCCCACCCCCGCGCCACCATCGACCACCCCCATCGCCGCTTGTTGCCACCAGCCGCCGGTCCCGACCTCTAGGGTGAGCAAAAAACCGAATTAACCGATCTGAAACCGAATGAATCGAAAAAACTGACCCAAACTAAAACCGACGGTTTGGTTTTGTATTTTTGAGGGTTTTGTATTTTTTTAAAAACCGAAAAAAACCGAACCGAACGTAAACTTTTTTAATATATTGTTTGCATGCATATATGTGTTACACATATTTGCATTAATAGTATGTTAAGGTTTATATTTGCTTTTGAATTTATGGATTATAATGTTTATTTTTGAATGTTAAGTATTTTATAAGAAACTAATAAATTGTATAGCTCAAATATTTTAGGCCTAAATGTGTAATAATCAATTAATCATTAGTTAACAAAAAAAAATTATTCCAAAAAATTAAAGTCCAATTGGTAAAACTGAAAAAACCGAAACTGAACCGAACCCGTTCTAAAACCCTAAAAAACCGAAACCAAACGGTTGTCAAAAACCAAAAACCGAACTTTCGGTTTTGGGTTCGGTTTTGCCCCAAAATTGAACCAAACCGACCCATGCACACCCCTACCGACTTCCGACCCTCACCGTCGACCGCCGGTAGCCGTATTAGTCTACCTTTCTAGACTTTAAACATTATGTTTGCATAGATAGTCGTCTGGTCGTCCGTTTATCGAAGTAACCGTATTCACCGTCGGTTTATCGAAGTAACCGTATTCATAGCCTGCCTTCATTTTAGCACATTTAAAACTTGCAAGTCATATAAGGCATATCATCAATAGAACATATCATCGTTTGAGTTATCCATTACGTCATGCGTTTAAATCATGTAACTGTTTCATTTCATCATTTGACATTTATTTAGTAACTAAGTGTCCGTCAAATACAATTTAGTTAACATGTAAATGTTTCATCTTGTTAACAATTGTTTAAACATACAAGTATGCATCTCAGACCCAAAACATTTGAAATCATTTACACATAGCACATATATGGCACACAGAACTCACCTGATAAGCGGGTTCATAAGATACTATCACTAGTCACTAGCCGTCACACACAATCTGTATAAATAATTCATACAAAATAAGATAACAGACCTAACCGACACTAGGCGTTTCTATCTTTTAGGGTTGACGAACTTAGGCAAGTTCGCCATTCATGGTTTAAGCGAACATATCAAGTTCGCTACATAGTCTTATAAGCGAAGATAGGTTAGGTTCGCTACTTGGTGAACATAAGGCCATGTTTGCTATCTTGAGCTACGCGAAGATAGCCAAGTTCGCCACCCATGCTTCAGGCGAACATGCTAAGTTCGCCTGAACTGTATCTTCTCCCCCAAACAAACCCTAGGAATTCGGCTCAGTTGTCAATGTGATCAAGCGTAAAAATTGTACAAAACACCCTATTTCTATCCACGAGTCTAGATCTATGATTTATTTTAAGTTCCATACGTAAAAATTGTACTTTATGCGTTTTTAACCCGAAACTCCAAATTTACAAAAAAACTCAGATTTAGAGGACAAGGTTACCTCTTGGAGTCCGATTCTTGCTGCTAATCGTTGTAGTGATGATGTCCTACGATCTCAGAGCTTTTGGTGCATTTTCCCATCTTCCTCTCTCTACCCGAATCATCTTTCTCTCTCTAAGGTTTGCGCAAATGGGAAAGTGAAGGAGAAAATGGTGAGGCTGCTGGGTTAAAGGGGTTTTACTCCCCATTTTCGGCCCATGGGCTTGCCCATGCTCAAGCCTTTCCTTTCCTTCTTATTCTTTTCATCCTAACCCATGTTAAAAGTCCCGATCTTATGTCGTTGATTTATTCATTTGGGATGTTATAATATTTGAGGTGACCCAAATTGACCCGTTGATTAATTTAAAGTCACCCAAATTGACCCATACTCAATTGATTTTTGTCCAAATAAACTTATTTTTTGAATAATGGGTCAAGATTGCCACCTATGTTAGAAAGAAACATAAAAATGGATCCAACTATTTACCCAATTATCTTGGCATCCCTAAATTTGAAGCCCAATTGGTGTAGGATTCAACATGTGAAATTGTAAAGAGAATAAAGGAGCCTGGTGAGAAGTTTTCATCCTTGAATTCTCTAGAAACTTGTCAATGAATTCCCGAGTGATTTTCAAGCCCCTACGCAATTTTTCGACACCTATTCAGTGTCTTGCTTACATGTTAATGGCTTTATCATTGTGATTGTCGCCAAATGCATTTCAAATTCAAATTATTTTGATAGATTCCAATTCCTTTAAATTCCAAATTCTTTTGAAAAATTCAAATTACAAATCCTATTTCTTCTAATTCCAATTCATTTGTCAAATTCCAATTCGTGCAAAACATTCCACGAATCAAACGTACTTTTAGTCTGCTAAAAAGTGATGTCCACGGTCGATAGTATGGCCGAGTCGTGTATCGACCGTCCTATGAAGCAAACATCAACGACGGGCCAAAAACACAATAGAGACCATGGTCGATTTCACGATCTAGCCGAATAATAATCATCCGACCATAGGACATAGTTTCAAGATTAAACTAAGTTCAAGATTTCAAGCCACAATTCAATAACGCCAAAAGCAAAAAAAGATATATACAATTCAAGACAAGGTTAAAGGGTATCAAAGAAGCAATTAATCACTCTTGATTTAATTCACCATTTAATAAAAAAAAATTGTAATTAAGGCTATGCTAATAACGTGGGGTTCGTCAAGGGGACCCGCTCTCCCCTTTTCTTTTTATTATTGCCATAGAGGCATTGTCTAATAAGATTACAAAAGCTGGTGTTTTAGGGGCGTTTCATGGCATTCACACGCCAAATGGAGGTCCTTCCTTATCTCATTAGTTCTATGCAGACGATGCAATCATCTTGGGTAGTTGGTCAGATTCAAATGTGAAAAACATGGCAAGGATTTTACGGTGCTTTTATTTATGTTCAGGGCTGAAGATTAATTTTAGCAAAACTAATTTTTTCGGGGTTGGAGCTGATCCGGCTGAGGCTGGAAGTATGGCCAGGAGCTTCGGTTGTAACTTGGCTAGTCTTCCATTTCGTATCTTGGCCTTCCCGTGTTAGGTATCACACGAACACAACACGTGCAAAACACACACTAAGCAATACACGACACGAGATATTTAACGTGGTTCGGTCGGTATGACCTACGTCCACGGACTGCAACTAGGGATCTTTTTATTATTAGGTGCTCAAGAAATTACAAGTACATGACATTATATTTATAGGGACTAATCTAGGGTTACAAACTTAATCAACAAGTTAACCCATCTGTGGGGCCCAGCCCAACTTGCGCAGGAGGCCATCTAGGGTCGGCTCCCTAAGCCTCCACACACGACAATCTCCCACTTGGAGGCTTTGGCAAACTCCAAATTGTCTCCATCTTCACATGTCTTCACTTGTACTTCTGTAACTTCTTTCCTTTTAGTTGCAGTCGCCTTCTCATCTTTATTCCTGAAGGCCAGTTGAAGCTATACATAGCTTCAACTTCTCTAAGGTAACCACCTTAGTCAGCATATCAGTTGGATTCTCTGTTCCTTTAATCTTTTCAAGCTTTAGGGTACCATCACTAATCAACCCCCTGTTAAAGTGATATCTCAGCTGAATATGTTTTGTCTTGCCATGAAACACATGATTCTTTCCCAGATGTATGGCACTCTGGTTATCACAAAATAATGGACTGTCGGGCTGTTTCTTTCCAAGTTCTTCCCGAAAATTCTTCAACCATATGAGTTCTTTGCTGGCTTCAGCAGCAGTCATATACTCAGCTTCAGTGGTTGAAAGAGCAACGCTCTTTTGTAGCATGGACATCCAACTAACCGCAGTTCCTCCCACTGAAAAGATAAACCCGGTTGTTCTTTTATAAGATTCCTTGCATCCCCCAAGGTATGCATCTGTATAGCCCCTTAGAACAATATCTTTGCCTGAAAACCGAAACCCCTTCTTTCAAGTGCCTTTCAAATACCTTAGCATCCATTTGCTACCTCCCAATGTTCCTTGCCCGGATTAGACAAATAATGACTAACTACCCTCGCGACATGTGCTATGTCTGGCCTCGTGCACACCATGGCATACATAAGACTTCCCACAGCTGATGCGTAAGGAACTTTTGCCATTTCGGCTATGTCTTCATCTGTCTTTGGCGAATGGTCTTTAGAATGTTTAAAGTGACTTCCTAGAGGAGTGCTTCTGGTCTTGGCATCTTTCATTTTAAATTTCTCTAACAGTTTCCCAATATACTTTTCTTGAGAGAGTATCAGAGACCCGTCTTTGTTCCTGGAAATACTCATCCCGAGTATTTGTTTAGCAACACCAAGGTCTTTCATCTCAAACTCTTCAGACATTTGCTTCTTCAGCTTCTTAATTTCTTTCATATCAGAACCATCAATCAACATATCATCCACATATAGGAGGATGATGATGTATGACTTATCAAATCTCTTGATATAACAGCTGTGATCCATCTCACATCTCTTGTACCCAGATCTACCCATGAAGTTGTCAAACTTCAAGTACCACTGTCTAGGAGCTTGTTTCAATCCATACAAGCTCTTCTTCAATCTGCAGACCATACTTTCTTTTCCCGTAACCTGGAAACCTTCAGGCTGTACCATGTATATGTCTTCATTCAAATCACCGTGCAGAAAGGTAGTCTTCACGTCTAGCTGCTCTAGATGAAGACTCTCAGCAGCAACAATACTCAAGACCAACCTGATAGTAGTCATCTTCACAATCGGAGAGAGGATTTCATTGTAATCAACTCCCGGTTTCTGTTGAAACCCCTTGACCACTAACCGAGCTTTGTACCATTGGTACCATTGTGTTCATCTTTGACCCTGTACACCCATTTGTTGTGCAACTCTTTCTTACCGGGAGGAAGCTTTGTAAGCTCTCACGTTCTGTTCTTTTCTAGTGACTTCATCTCATCCTTCATTGCAATCTCCCACTGCAATGAATCTTTCAAACTATTAGCTTAAGTGTAGCACTGCGGTTATCTACTCTCTGTTAACAACAGAAAATTAGCAAATGGAGAATATTTCTCTGGCGGTGCTGTGACTCTAGTAGATCTCCTAACCCACTGAGTCTCAAGAGCGGGAGGAGTAACTGGTGGATCTTCTGTTTCTTCTTCAGAGCTTTCACTTTCAGTTGAATCTTCTTTAGTTTCAGGCTCTAAGCTCCCACTGTCGGGAGTGTCTAAAGGAGCTTCACTGTCACTAGTTTTCTTCATCTCAGCATCAATTTCAACGTACTCTTTCTGAACTTCAGGACTAGTACCATTTCTTTCTTTGTATAATTCGGCTTCGTTGAACGTAACATATTTGCGTCTGATAACTTTTTGGCTTTCAAAGTCCCAAAGCCGGTAACCCATATCATCTATCCCATAGCCAATAAAAGTACACTTCTTGGCTTTTGAGTCAAGTTTATCCCTGTCACCATCTTTCAACAAACTGTAAGTAGTACAACCAAATACTCTCAGATGCTTAAGACTTACCTCCTTTCCTTTCCACTATTCCTCTGGTATTTTGAAACCCAGAGGAACAGATGGTCCACGGTTGATCAAATAAGCTGCAGTGTTAACTGCATCGGCCCAGAAAATCTTTGGGAGCCCTGCGTTTAACATCATGCTCCTTGCCCTTTCATTTAAAGTTCTGTTCATCCGTTCAGCAACTCCGTTTTGTTGAGGAGTTCCTGGGACGGTCTTGATCATCCTTATCCCGTGCTTTGCACAATAATCAACAAACTCCTTGCTGATGTATTCTCCTCCGTTGTCAGACTTCAGATATTTAACCTTCAAACCAGTTTCATTTTCAACAGCAACTTTGCAGTTCATAAAAGTATTAAATACTTCAAATTTATGCTTGAGAAAATAAACCCATACCTTTCTAATAGCATCATCAATGAAGGTCACATAGTAGGACGCACCTCCTACAGATTGAACCGATGTAGGTCCATAAACGTCTGAGTGAAAGAGCTCCAGTTTCTGAGCTTTCGGTGTCTGGCCGGCCTTCAAGAATGTAACTTTCTTCTATTTCCCGATAACACATGACTCACAAAACCCAATTTCTACTTTATTTAGATCTTGAAGCTTTCCTTTATCAGCCAACATCTTCAATCCCTTGTCACTCATGTGTCCGAGTCGTTGGTGCCACAGATTGGAAGGACTCGGACCAGATGTTGTAGCATTTATACCATCAGAAGGTATCTCCACCATGTATAAAGTGCCTCTCTTCTTTCCCTTAGCAACCACGAGGTTGCCCTTGATAAATTTCCATTGGCCATCCTTAAAGAGAACAACATCGCCTTGGTCATCCAGCTGACCAACCGAAATTAACTTCCTCCTCAAGTTTGGAATAGCCCTGACATCTTTCAATGTCCAGGTGGTTCCAAGTGTAGTTCTTAGATCCACATTACCTATCCCTGCAATATCAAGTGTCTGATCATCAGCTAAGCAAACTTTACCAAAATTACCTGTTCGCAAGTTCTTTACTAGCTCCGGGAAAGGGACGGCGTGAAAGGATGCCCCTGAATCCATGATCCAGGATTCTATGGAATTTTCAACACAGCAGATGAGGGCGTCACCCGGGTGTTAAGCTACTACGTTGTTCACTTCTTTCTTCTCTTTAGCAACTTGTGGTTTAGGGCACTAGCTTCTAAAGTGGCCATTCTCTTTGCAGTTCCAGCACTCATTCTCTTTTCTATTTTTGGATTGACCTCTCTTCCTGGACTTTGACCTACCCATGTTATTGCCTCTTTCAGTCTTCTCGCCCTTCATTCGGTATGTAGAATAGAACTGGAAGATTCTCCAACGTTTTTCCTACGCATGTCTTCATTCAGAATCAAATCCCGCATCACCTTGAATATGAATTTGGTAGTTCCAGATGAACTACTGACAGCTGTGACAGTACATGACCAGCTTTCAGGCAAAGAAGACAATAGAAGGAGAGCTTGAACCTCATCCTCAAAGTTAATATCAACAGATTCTAACCGAGTGATAATAGAATTGTATTCATTAATATGACCAGAAACAAAAGAACCTTCTCTCATCTTGGTGTTAACCAATTACCTGATGAGAAATACCTTATTTGCAGCAGAGGGCTTCTCGTACATGTCACCATGGCTTTTAACACTCCAAAAGTGGTCTTTTCTTTGACTATGTTGTATGCCACATTCCTTGACAAAGACAACCTTACTACTCCCAAGGCTTGTCTGTCTAGGAGATTCTAATCGGCTTAAGACATCTTCTCTGGTTTTGCTGTCAAACCAATCATCGGAAGATGTAAGCTCTTCTGATAGAGCATGTCTTCAATTTGCATTCTCCAGAATCCATAATCCTGTCCATCAAACGTCACTATCTTTACCTTACCTTCTTCTACCATTGAAACAAACTTACCGAGTAGAACTGATCGAGTCAAGACTGGGAACAATGAACAAACACAGCAGTGGCGGCGGCCTGAACTTGTTGACTGCTCTATTGGACACTTTCTATTCAACCAATCTCAACCAAAATCAGTAATAAACGAGTAAAAACACCGATAAATTTTTTTACCGGATTTAGAGTTTGACTGCTGCGGTTGACCAGGTCAACAACAGCGGCATCAGCAGCGGAAACAGGACAGAAATCAGATCTGTCAGCGGCAGAGAAGGGCGATGGACAACAGTAGCAGCTGAAGTTGCAATTCCGGTGACAAAACACGGCTGTAATATTGAAAATTCAGCTGATTACGGCAATCAGAACTGAAATCGAGCCTTAATCTGGCAAAATCGGCCAAAACAGAGCCCAAAAACTTGATTCCGGCAGAGGCACATGGCGGAACCCTAGCTCCGGTGGAATACGGCGTCACTGTTCACGACGCGGTACTGTAGCAGTACTGTTCACGCGATACTGTAGCAGTACTGTTCACGCGGGTACTGTTCACGACGGAACCCTAATCCCGGCGATGGCGGCGGCTGTGAGTGTGACACGATCAAGAGCCAAGCTTTGATACCAGTTGTTAGGTATCACACGAAAATAACACGCGCAAAACACACACTAAGCAATAAACGACACGAGAGATTTAACGTGGTTCGGTCGGTATGACCTACGTCCACAGACTGCAACTAGGGATCTTTTTATTATTAGGTGCTCAAGAAATTACAAGTACATAACATTATATTTATAGGGACTAATCTAGGGTTACAAACTTAATCAACAAGTTAACCCATCTGTGGGCCCCAGCCCAACTTGCGTAGGAGGCCATTAGGGCCGGCTCCCTAAGCCTCCACACACAACATCCCGTCGATGCAAACATGAACAGAATTAATAACTGGAGGCCGGTTTTTGAGTCCTTCGAAGCCCGGCTCTCGCTGTGGAAAGCCAAAACTTTATCGATTGGAGGGAGACTTACATTACTAAAATATGTCATGGAAAGCCTTCCGACGTACTATTTCTCCCTTTACAAAGCTCCATGTAAAGTAATTGAAGGGTTATAGGCTATCCGGAAAAAAATTCTTTAGGGAGGAAGCGAAGACACAAAAAAAAATCCATTAGGTTGCTTGGGAAAAGGTGGCCAATCCAATTAAGGAAGGGGGTTTGGGTTTATGTCGGCTTCAAGATATCAATAATGCTCTCTTGTCTAAATAGGCTTGGAGATACCAGAATGAACCAATCAATTTATGGCATAAGGTGGTGTCGTCTATTCATTTCGGGAAATTCTCTTGCTTGTATCTCCCTTCTCGGAGCTCTTTGGCGGGAGTGTGGAACAATATTGTTAGATTCGAATCGAAGTTCATAATTGGCGGTAAACACTTTCATAACAGGATTAAAGGGAAGCTTGAAAATGGTGACTCTATCAGGTTTTGGATAGATACTTGGGTCTTAAATGAACCGCTAAAGGATTCTTTCCCTCTTTTATTTGTCCTGGATCGAAATAAATGGTGCAAAGTGGCTGAGTGGTTCTCTTTAGATAACCAAGAGATCTTCTGGGTCTGAAGTTGGAGGAGACAGCCTCACAGTCCAGCCGAGCTCTCTGAGTGGGACCAATGTCTCTCGGTTTCAGGTCAGGTTCAAATCCACAGAGGTCTGGATAGTTGAGAGTAGGAGGGTGAAAAATCTAAGGAATATTCGATTAAATCGGTCAAAGAACTTATCGCCATGGATCGAGGCTCTAATGGGAATTTTATTATGGATTGGTGTAAATGGATCCCTTTCAAATGTAATATTTTCGGGTGGAGAACGGCTTTAGATCGTATTCCGACTTTGGAGGCCCTTCGTTTCCGAAAGGTCCCTTTGGCCTCTCTCTCGTGCCCTCTTTGTGGTGACTCACCGGAAACAGCCGATCATCTTTTCTCCTCTTGCTAATTCGCTACGGTTATTTGGCAGCATGTTAGCAATTGGTGCAAGGTTAACCCGATTTTCGCTTTCTCGACTCGGGATTTATTGGAGCTTCATAGGTCGGCGTTCCCTGATGAGATCTATAAGGAGGTCTTCAAAGGCATCATTCTCATCGCGTTATGGTGTATTTAGAAAGCTAGAAATGAGGCTCAGTTCTCCAACAAAACAACAAGGTCGAAGATATTATTGGAGATATAAAGTCGTTAGGCTTTTTATGGTTTAAAAGTAGGTCTAAGCTCAATAATCTTCTTTGGAAGAATTGGGTTAGTTTCAATATTTTGTACGTATGGTTTAATTTGTTCTTGTTGTTTTTGGCGTCTCCTTGCGTTTTCTGCTTGAGGGTTGGCCTTTTTCTAATAATATTTGCCTTTCGGAAAAAAAAAGTAATGGTCACATACATCATGCATGGTTGTTTCAAATATGAAAATTAATATATTAATTAACTAATTAATTGAAATGGAACGATCACATATATTGGGCATGTATTATTTAAATTTATTTGCGGGAAAAATAATTGTTCATAATCTCATTTGATGACATTAACACTAAAAGATGATTATTAAGATTATTTATATCCTATTTGTTATAGTATCATTTATTACATAATATTTACGAAAAATATGATATTGTTATGACCTAAGTTGACTTTTTTTTAAACCGGTTAACTTTGATTATTACCCCCTTAAGGGAAAACTTCACCAAATAGTAACCAAGTTTCTCAAGTGTTCCATTTAAGTCACTCAAAGTTTTTTTGTCTCTCTAAAGTCACTAAACTTTCATTAAGTGTTCCAATCCTATGTAATATTTTTATAAATGTTTAAATTTTTTTAAAATTGAACGAGGCAAATGAAATATATATGAATATTAGTTACCAATAAGTGAAATTTTTATTCCAAATAACTTAAAATAGGAGGTAATAGAGAAGAAAAAAAGTTCACTGGATAATAAGCAAGTTTCAAAATTGTTATATTTAAATCGAATTGGAAAAAAAATAATTGTCAAATAGTAAACAAGATTTATATATGTTTTATTATTTCATTCAATTTTAAAAAATGTAAACATTTATAAAATTATTACATAGCATTGGAACACCTACTGAAAGTTGAGTGACTTTAAAGAGACAAAAAAACTTTGAGTGACTTAAATAGAAAACTTGGGAAACTTGATTACTATTGTGTAAAATTACCCCATTACCTTAAATCAAAGTATTTGAAATTTTAATATTTTTTAGGTCTAAAATAGGAATTTGACCATGTTATGCAATTTCCCTTTTCCAAGAGCTTTATGTGTGACCTTATGGCTTGATAAGAAGCTAAATTTTAACAATTTTAGGTTGGAAATAATGGGGTGAGGTTTTCTAGGATTTCTTCATCTTCTTGTTCACCGTGTTCGTTTCCCACCTATATGTTACCATTCGTTTTAAAAGGCACGTTTAAGACGAGCTCGAAAACGCTTGAGGTGGCGCCTCATGTACTTCTAGGTCAAAATTAAAGTCTATAAGAGGCCGATATGTATAAACAACCGAAATGATGAATAAACTATGAAAGAGTTACTTGATAAAAATGTTGATATGTAAAACAGATGAGAGAGACGCAACTTCTGGTAGTAAATAAAGCTTATTTGGTTATACATAGAGCAACCGTCGCATACATGATGCGCGAGCCTCACGCCTCGACTTCTGAGACCTAAACTCCTCAGAGCGCCAAGATTTTTTCTTAAACCAAGCTGTTACCACACCATCATAACTATTACCACCACTGGTTGTCCCTATTTGAAGACAAAAGACTGAAACAAACCCAATAATGGAAACCACTATGAACTGATCTTTGGACAATGATCCCAATTCAAGTTTATTTTCCTAAAACCAAACAAAAACATGACCTTATTATTTGTAGTTAACCCTTTCCCTGTTACAAGGAGCTCCCTATGCAAGAATTGGCATAGTAACTTCAAATTAGTTAAAACTTTGTTTACTTGTAGGGCCTTAAAGCATGCACCTTCAACATAGTGACTTCATCAAAGTGAGGCTCAGAAGCTCGTATCAGTCGACAGTCGTATTAGTGTTCGCGGCAAATCCATGTCAGTACGCTAATTTAAAAGTTATAGTCTTGACCATAATTTCACGGTGCACATTCTTATTTGGTAAGTCTAAGTTTTAGGTTGTCAAGATATTAATATTTGATTATATTGTTAACAGTAAAATCATGTTACCAATGTCTCAGTTACTACTTGCCCATTAGAGTGTTTCTTCCTTGTTTCATTTTGTAGCTTGTTAGCATTACCCAATATATAGATTTGATCTAGATTAAATGAAATCCATGATTCAGTATATTACTTACTAAATACATGTATATCTTAATTCAAATTATATTCTATCTTAATTAAATTTAAAATATTTAATTTGAATTGATTTTATTCGCAAGTTCTTCAAGTTAATCTATACATTCTTTAATCGTGATCCCAACTCAGGTTAATCTATACATTATTTAATCATCAATTTCTCTATCACTTTATTTTAATTATTAAACTAATTTATCATGAGTGCAGGTAAATTATGTTGGAAAAGCTGCAAATGTGTATGAAGCTGGTTATCAACTTAAGGAAGTGCATATGTTATATCTAAAATCTTAAGTAATACTTGGTTGTGGGATGCGTCCGAGTTATTGGTATGGAGGTTTTTGTGATTTTGACACACATTTAGGCGAATATCAAGTAACAAATGTTATGTGGATGCATTGTTTTTCAACTTTATTCAACCAATTAGCCTGTAGGTTTCATATTTCAGTCAAACCCGGATAGCTTTTGAATCATGTATGAGTTCACTTTCAGATGAGAGAGACAGAAAGTGTTATGCAAAGAATGAGATGTTCTTTTATGTGAAAATGAAGTTGTAAAATTCATGTATTAAGCGGACCAAACTAACTCCTTTATATAGTGGTTGAGCCATCATAATGTTCAACTGGCGATTGTAACTATCGACAGTTGGGACAATTATATAGGTGGAAAATCCTTCAGCACAAACTTCATTGGTAGAACTTAGTTGCTGCTGAGCACCATGTTTCCATTCCACCGATGCACATTTGCTACTAATTTACAGTACAATCCCCTGCGAGGGGCTCTGCCCTTTGGACCCCATTTGGGCGGTGCTCCCTTGGACCCCATTTGGGCGGTGCTCCCTTGGAACCCCATGGTCTAAGGGCTTCACCCTTAGAACCTTATGTTGGGGAACAATTGATAATCAAACAATCACGAACACGATATTTGTTGGGGGGACGACCCAACGACGGCCTTTTCTTTACTAATAATACTCAAAACTCATAAAAATTTACAATGACTCTACTCCTCTATTTATACTAAGACTTTTGACATCAATCCTACTCCAGTTCTAATTTCTACTACTTGACCAACAAGGAAACAATAAATAAATAAAATAAACTAAGTTTGAATTTCGAATGCTTAGGATTATCCAACATTTACCCCTGAATCCTTAGCTTCGCTTCCGAGATCAATCATCCCGATCATCCTTCGTAAATCTTCAAACTTTACTCTTGACAATGCTTTGGTAAGCATGTCCGCCCTTTGTTCCTCTCCTCGTACGTGTTACACTTGCACTTCTTTCCTTTCGATGCAGTTCCGAATAAAATGAAACCTTGTGTTTATATGTTTACTCCTACCATGGAACACCGTTTCAATGCTTTGGTAAGCATGTCCGCCCTTTGTTCCTTTCGATGCAATCGCCGAGTTGTTATCGACTCCTAATAATACGGGTATTTCTTCTTGACTCGTTAACTCGCTCAACAACCCCTTCAACCATATTACTTGGCACGTCATAGCCGCTGCTGCCATGAATTCAGCTTCACACGAGGATAACTCCATGGTTTGTTGATTTTGCGAGTTCCAAGAGATTAGTGACTTACTGAAATAAAACACCATTCCGATTGTGCTTCTACCATCCATATGATCCGTAGCATGGCTACTATTACTATATCCCACTAAGTGTTCTTCTTTGTCACGTTCACACTTCAAACCGTAATGGATAGTTCCCTGTAGATACTGAATGATTTGCTTCACTATTTGCATATGACTTGTTCTCGGTTCTTGCATGAAACGGCATGAAGAACCTACAGAATAACTCAAATTAGGGCGTGTATGCAACAAGTACCTAAGACTCCCAACTACACGTCCTTTTCTTCGTTGCCAACCTGTCCTCTCAAATCCATGGGTACCTTACTAGGGTTACATTGCTCCATTCCTGCTAGCTTTAGTATTTTCTGGGCATAACTACTTTGTTTTTATTGAGACATGGTTTATTGACTGGTTCACTTCGATTCCCAAGTAGTATGACAGCATGCCAGCGTCCTGCATGTCAAATTATGTTTTCATTTGAACCTTGAAGTTTTCTATATCAACTGCATTGCTCCCCGTTATGATCAGATCGTCGACGTATACACCAATGACTATGGTAGCTCCTTTCTTGTTCCTTATGTATACAGCCTACTCCCGAGAACATTTTTCAAGACCAAGTCATTTTATTGTCTGATCTAACTTCTCGTTCCAGGCTCTTCGAGCTTGTCATAAGCCGTAAAGAGCCTTATGTAATCTGTAAATCAAGTGTTCCTTCTCGAGAATGACAAAACCGTCTGTTTGTTTCACGTAAACCACTTTTTTCAAGTCTCCATTAAGAAAGGATGACTTTACTTCGAGATGGTACACAAACCACCCCTGTTTTGCCGTAATAGATAATATGAGACGTATAGTTTCCAACCTAGCAACCGGCGCGAATACTTCATCAAAGTCTATACCCTGTTGTTGGACGTATCCTGTAGCGACCAACCTCTCCTTATACTTCGTTATATTTCCTTTGGCATCCCTTTTGATTTTATACACCCATTTCAAACCAATAGCTTTATGATCTTTAGGTAGTGGTTCTAACCTTCAAATTTTGTTGGCCTCTATTGACTTTATCTCAGTTTGCATGGCTTCCTCCCAATTCTTATTTCCTTTAGTTTCTTCATAATGGGTTGGTTCATCATCTACCAACATACACTCTTGCAACATTACATACTCATCGAACCGTTTTGGTGGAATCACCTTTCGAGTAGATTACCTCAGATTAGGGTGCTTGTGCCTTCATTCTGACTTTGTCGATTTTCATCTTGAGTATGACTTGGGCTTGTCTCACTTTTATCTTGGGCTTCATTATTGTCTTCTGTTTTTTTGAGGTAGATGGGTTTGTTCAGTACACAGATCAGAATCCATTTGAACCAAGAAATCGACCCATTCAGGGCCTGACCCATTATGCACAGCTCTAGTAGTGGAACTCCAATCAAACATATTTTGCTCTTCAAACTAGACATCCCGGCTTACATAGATCCTATTTTCTTCTAGATCATATAGTCTGTAGGCTTTGGAGCCGGGTTCACTACCAAGATGTATCACCTTTTTGCTTCTATCATCGAGTTTCTTTACATATTGAGATGGATTCTTCATGTATGCAGAACATTTAAAAACTCTTAGATGATTTATGTTTGGTCTTCGTCCCTTTAATGCCTTATAAGGGGTTATGTTGTTTGATGCTTTAGTAAATACCCTATTCGGAAGGTATACAGCATACCTCACTGTTTCTCCCCACATGTTTTGAGGCAAAGACATGGCCTTCATCATGCTTCTGGTTGAAAGATAGTTGTGTTACGCCTCTCAACCACCCCGTTTTGTTGGGGGTGAATAAGGTGTCGTGAACATTCTTTTGACACCGATAGAGTCACAAAAATCTGTAAACAACTTGTTTAAAAACTCTCCTCCACGATCACTCTTTAGGGCTTTAACCTTTAACACATGTTCTAATTCAACTTCACTCTTGAACTTTTTGAATACAGTTAGTGCATCACTCTTATTCTTTATTATAACACCCACATGTATTGGGAGTAATCGTCGACAAACAACATAAAATATTGATTTCCACCCAAAGTGAGTGGGTTAATAGGTCCACACAGATCAGTGTGGACTAGCTCAAAGGGCTTGGTGGCTCGGTATGTGGATGCTTTAGGGAATGAATCTCTAGCTTGCTTCCCGAGCATACACGAATCACAGATCTTTTCTCATTTCGTTGCATGGACTTTACCAAAGACCATATTGGTTGATTTCATGTTGTATATTGCCTTGAAATTAAGATGACCAAGCCTAGCATGCCATAGCCATGCTAGGTTATTTATCGAGATTAAAAGACATATCGGGGTCCTTGTCTTCAAAGCAATCTTATACAATCTATTCGGACTCCTTGGAACTTTCATGAGAAGTTGGTCTCCTTCCTCATAGAGCCATAGATGCTCATTTGCCATCCAAAATTTGCATACATCTTCTGTCAATTGTCCCAAGCTTAGAATGTTGCTACATAAATCTGGTATGTAGTAGATATCACTTATAATCCTTTGCTCTCTGCTTTTGCAATTGAAAATAATTACACCTCGTCCTTCGATCTTCACTTTAGACCCATATCCGAACCGAACTATGCCACAGACCTCTCTGTTCAAGTTGGCAAAGTGGGAAACACACCCCGTCATGTGGTTTGAAGCCCCGTTATTAAGGTACCACATTGACGTGTCATGCGGGTCATTTGCATACATGCTAGGATGGACTTTGTCTTCGTTTAGCATGATCATGCCATCCTTTTCAATGATAGCCATCATAAGGGCTAGACCCTTGGTTTCTGCTGCCTGGTTCAGGCTAGCCTCCTGAGGTTGGGCTGGCTTCGTACATTCCCAAGCAAAATGGCCGTATGTGTTACAGTTATAACACCTTACATTAGATTAGTCACGACCTCTACCCGGATTGTTCTCTCTTCCTTGACTGTCACTTCTTTGGATGTTAGTGGTTTGGTCATTTCTTCCTCTTCCACGTCCCTAACCATGTCCATTGCCCCGTCCTCTTCCACGATAGTCTTGACCACCTGAACCGCTCCAGCGTCCATGGTTTCGACGGTTCTAGTCATTACTTCTTCGATCATAGGAATCTGTTTTAGCAAACATAAGTTTGCTTCCTTTTCAACTAACCCTTCTTGACCTTTTATCCATTCTTTGAATGCTTTTAAACGTGCAATACAATCCTTAATGGTCAAGGTATTTAGATCAACGACTTGCTCGATCATAGCCACTATTGCAATGAACCAGTGTAATATCCAAGATTTTCTGACCAATACTTTCCTAAACCCTTGCACGTAATGTTAATTTAAACCTTGAAAGCCTATTTAAAACCTATTTTTCTTAAATAATAAATCATTAATTATTTGATACATATTTAAGAAAAACAATTACACATGATATATAGATATATCTTATAATTATGGAAATTATTAAAACTTTATAAAGTTTATAATTAATATTATATGATTTATAAACTTATTGAAACCTTGAAACTTATAAATTATAAACCTAAAAGTTATTTTATAAAGTTATAAAATACAAAGCTTATAAAACTTATTTGAATTTTTATAGGAATAAAACCTATTATTTAGTTATAAAAGTCCGAGGACTAAAGCTGTCACTATTTGAAACTTATTTTAAACAAAAAAAACTAAGTTTTAACATGTAATAATAAAGGCTTGAAACTTCAGGGACTGGAGCTGTAATTAGACCAAACTACTGAGACTGAAACCAGTCTCAGGTTCGACTCCCTCCCAAGCCGGTTTCCACCCATTTTGTCCGAAATCGCGATCTCGGCTAGATTCATCGAACCTCGAACATTCCAGTCGCGCATGCGACCAAAGCCAACCAAGCGTGATGATCGAATTAAATGCTAATCACGCGTAAATTCAAATTCGATCCGCTTTAACCCATCCGTTAACTCCCACCTAATCGAGCATTTAATCGCAAAATCGTGTATAAATACGAGTACCAACGAGTAGACGACATCACACTACAAGCATCTCAATCCTCAATTCGTCGAAAGCTAACCTGCATTTCCGAGTTCTTCCCCACGACAGCCGACTTCGAGCCCAGGACCGTTCTCCCTCATTCCTTCACCGATTCAGGTAATTTCAATGGCCAAAAGGCTCGTTTCCATCCAAAGACTGAAAGACCTCTGTCAATTCGTAATGACAGAGGGGATTTCGGTTCGAATTTTAAGGATTTGCATTATAGGGTTCATCATACGGATTTGGGGTTAGTTTGGGATTGTATTTAAAAGTTTTCATTTCCGGATAAACTAGTAGCGAGCCCCGTAGCCGGGATGGTTGGAGCGTGAGTGTATGCCTGACCCGGTCCCAGACCCGGGTTCGATCCGGGCGGCCCATTTATTTCTGTTTCATTTTTTTTGTGCCCATTTTATCAGAATTAAAATTTCAAATTTTTTTTATAAAATCTGTTGAATTCATATAAACCCAGAAATGACTTTTATCTACACTTTTGTATTCTGAAACTATTTTAACTAAATTAAACTTAGTTAAAATTTATAAAAACTAATTCTTTAAAAATAATTATAAATATTTAAAAACTATAAAAACACCGTTAAATTTTATAAAAAGTTATATTTTGAATAGGGAATATTTTATGGAAATTGAAAACTTGTACTTCCATAAAAGTCCATATTCTATATAAACTTTGCGCATTTATTTATTTTAAGACAAAGTAAATATACTTTATTTGTAGAATATTTATAAACCCTATAAATCCGAAACAAAAACTTTAAACTCGCAAACTTTATTTTCATACCTATGAAACTTTATAATTTATAAACTTATGATTTAAAGACATAAACTTTATAAGAAATTCTATTTTTATAAACTTATGGAAACTTGAAAATTATTTAAACTTGAAAACATTATTTATTTACAAGCCAAATTATAAAATAGATACTTAACACATGAGTACATTAATAAATCTTAAATGATTTATAAATAAAATAATTATCCTTTTAGATAATTATTTATTCTTAACAATTATTCACACTTTAAACAATTTCTATTAATATTTTATTTATCCTTTAAACGTTATTATAAATCCTCAAAGACTATTTATTTTCTAACTACCTATTTATCTTCACAATAATTATTAGTAATTTTCAATAATTATCCATACTAAATAATCATTTTTAAATCTTTAAATAATTGTTTAGTCTTTCGTTTAACAATATGTAGAACTACTTAGAAAAACTATTTTAATTATTATTACCTATTTGTGTGTAATAATTGTGAGACTTTTAAATAATTATCTTAATTAATTATTCTAGGCTACAAACTTATTAAGACATTGATATCCAAGTCTTACATTCAAAAACTTTTATCTTAAACTTAATTTAAACTTTACAAACACAATCAATCTCATCCCATTGGAACCCTAGTCGAATCCCGAAATCCTAGATCCCTTGTCTTAGACTTTTTGCTTGAAACTTTAGACTTATATTCTTAGGCTTATTGTGAGGATATTCTCCCTCAAAGTCTTGCAAATACTTATCCGTGTCGGATACTCTTCATCGATCCAAGTGAGTATACTTAGCCCCTTTTTCCTTTCTATGCTTTTGGGGTGAAACATGTTCAAAATTCTTAAACTTATACAATTCTTGTACAACTATGACTACGTGTTTATTCTTATGTTAAACTTGAGACTTGTATGCTTGGATTAAACTTAAAACTAGCATATTCATTAACTTTGATCAAGCCTATAGTAACAATGATAGATCTATTGTATTTGACCAATCCACCTTGATTGATTGACCCCTTCGGGGGGGAGCCTTTGGTGATTGTTACTGAATTAAACTTTAAACTTGAGACTTATAAGGGTAACCTGCGGGTTATGCCTAAACTTGGTTGGAGGGTTGATATGCACAATGTCTAACATGCTTGTTTTCTCATACTTACATTAAAGAATGCATATATCATAGTGAATTGTAAATTCTTCTCAAATACTTGTTAAACTGTGTCAAAACCTTTGTATCTCACCAACTATTTTGTAGATGACAGATTCTTTCATATGTTTCAGGTTCTACAACATGAGACTTTATCGTGATCACATAGGATGCTTGGACCTAGAATGCTTAATCAATTAGACTTGTATTCTTGCTATGTATTTGATTTATTCTTTGTATTGAACCTTTGAATCTATTTATTAATGAAATATTGAAACTTTAATAGTCAACCTTGTGCTATTGAACAACCGCGTCCGCCCCGACGTATAATCCGCCGTCGGTTGGGGTGTGACAACCAGGGTGGCATAACATTTAGTAGTTTCTTGACCATTACGGAGTCAGTTATGTCTGTCCCCATGCTATTAATCTTTGACACGAATTCAGACATTCTCCCTGCAAAATCCTCCACACTATCGGCTTCTTTCATCTTCATGATGTCGAGTTCCCGTTTCAAGGTTTGGAGACAAACTTATTGTACTCGATCTACACCTAAAAACCTTACTCGTAATGATTCCCAAATTTCTTAAGCGCTTCTGCTCCTTGCAACTTGTGCAAGGATGTTCTCAGGTAAGGCTTGATAAATATAGGCCCTAACAATTTTATTCTTCCGATCGTCTACTGCATCTCCGGTCACAGGATCAACGACTGTAATGATCGTCCACTGTACTATGATCTGTTTTAGGTTTACTCCACCGACTGCTCCTCCTTCAACCATAATGATCGTTGAATCAGGTTGTAGTGGTTAATCTCCCCACAACAAACGTCAATGAATGATTGAAAACTTCTCTTTGATCTGGTTGTACGCCCCATATCCGTTCTTTGATTACGTTAGCAAGCTGCTTATTCGCCCCAGGTTACTTCTTCGTCAAGTCTCAGGTGTGATCTCCAAGAACTCCAAACCGAATGTGCCTAAGATCGTTTGAAGTTCTGATACCAATTGTTGGGGAACAATTGATAATCAAACGATCACGAACACGATATTTTGTTAGGGGGGGGGGGGCGACCCAACAACGACTTTTTCTTTATTAGTAATACTTAAAACTCATAAAAATTTACAATGACTCTACTCCTTTATTTATATTAAGACTTTTGACATCAATCCTACTCCAATTCTAATTTCTACTACTTGACCAACAAGGAAACAATAAATAAACTAAGTTTGAATTTCAAACGCTTAGGATTATCCAACACCTTAGTGGTTCCTTAGTGCCCGAAATCAGAATTGTCTGATCGTGTGTATACTTCACACCTCCTAGCTCAGATCAATGTTTATTTGAACTTCTCATTTGGTTTTAAGTGCATCCAGTTATACTAAAATAACATTGATGATACTAAAATTACTAATATAACCGATACCAAAAGATATAATAGGTAAGTGACTGGTTTTCATTTATTTTCTATTTAAAGATTAACATGTCAAATATGATTGCATGAGCTATATTATTTAAATAATAATCTAATTAACTTTTTGAATAAAAAATTAGTTATTACTATACTTGTTGGGAATTACCGAAGAAGAAAGACAAGCAACACGTGAGGAGATAGTATCAACAAGCTACAATTGATAAACCTATTTTCTAAACTTATAGTTAGTTGCATATGAGATTATGATGTAATAGTTGAGGTGAGACCTGAAGTCCCAAGAGATTCGGGTTCAATCCCTGTCATCATCATTAATTTCTAAGACATGCAAATGATGTCTAGTTCTTAGGCTGATGCACCAGGGTTTTACCCACGCCGATCCAGGGTTCGAGTCTCGGCACTCCCTCAAGCCTGGAAGGGGCCGTATTGGGTGGGATTTTTCCTTGGATGCTCTCCAACTCTGACACCAAGTAGGCCCGGTTAAAACAACATATTGCCGGAGTTAGACGAGGCTTTCCCATGTGACGGAGGGATGCGACGTCACAACATTCAATGTTGGTTGTTAAAAAAAAAAGTTGCATATTGTATTGTAAGATTCAAATAATATTCTTTTTAGTTATAACACCTTAAAAAGCGTAGTTAACGCCGCAATTCACGCCGCTTGCATACCCAATAAATCACGTCTTTCCGGTGAAGCGACGCCTCGGTTCATAATCATCATTCTCCTACATCTGTAAATACCGTCTTGCGTAACCGTCACAACAGTCACCAAACACCGTCGCCTCTGCCATCTCCTCTCCGGCACCAGCGACTGCCTGCGGTGGCGCTGTCCTTCTCCTTCCTTTCTGTTTCAACCTCTGGTGAAGATGAAGATGAAGACGATGACGATGTTGATGGCACCGGGGAGATACTTTTAACTTTTCCGTCACCAACCGCCGGCGATATCCAGTTCTGGCAGCTCGGCCAGATGTGATGCGATAATCGTAAGAAGAGGATGAAGATGAAACGATTACCGGAGAGCAGAACCTGGATCTGAAATGCAGACTGGGCTCAAGATCTGAAACGGGTGGCCGATCTCCACCATCGGAATGGATTTTCAGATATGAAACCCGTCGTCGGTACGGATCCAGTGGACCAGAGGTAGCAACAACAACAGACGTCGGTTGGTGGTGGGGTGGCATGTGGTGTGGTGGTGGTAGTGGCTGGGCGGATGGTGGCGGGGCGGTGGTGGTTTCTAGAGAGAGTGTAAGATCTGTGACGGTAAATGTAAGTCCAAAAAATTATTCATGTCAAACTATTTCACAAAATTGAGTCTGCTGCATCTTTCCTAAGAACACTCCTAACCCATTCCCTATACACCTCTTCATCCTTAAAATTTAGTGAAATCACCTAAAAACACTACTCCATCTTAATTCGTATCCCCATATCTTACCTTATATTTTTTAAAGAAAATTAAAGTAAATCATCATATTTAGGGATTCACTATTTATTACCCCCAGAACTTTTTTAATTTAAATATTTAAATTCTTATTTTATTTTATAAAACGTCATAACTTATGTTTTTCAACTTTTTTTAACTATTAATTATTATAGTTTTTAGAAAGTTATAGTTATTAACTTAATATTTAAATGTTTGGATGCTTAAATTTTAATAAAATTGTTATTTAAAATCTTTACAAATTTGTGAACATTACGATATTTAGATTCATTACATTTGTATGCTTAAGCTTTAGATTTTGCTGTTTTTTAAATTGATCCGTCCTCACCCGAACCAAATTGACAATTTTCAAATGGACTCGTTATATAAAAATTTATTACAAATCAGTTTTAAAAGAAAAATATAATAAGACAAAATAGTTATTAGTTAAAAAATATAAATGAAAGAAAGAGAAGAACTAATAAAGAAAAGAATATAGAGATAGAAATGAGCAATATGATATGGGAGGGTTTTAAAAAATAAAAAATAAATTTAAGCAATGATGATTTTTAGTTAAATTATAAGAATTATGATAAATAACCTACTATAAATGCTCTAAGATCAGAGTTTTTTCCTAAGATCCGCACATGTTAAAGTTTAATACCCATTTTTAAAGTTTAATAAATTTTTTTGGCAAAATCGTTTAAATGTTATTTTTACTTTTTTTTTTCAACAGCAATTTTTCATTAAAAAACAAACCACCAGCCAGGGGCTAGCAGGATACATCTAAAAAGACCTCAATTGAAGAGAAATTACATTGGTCATAGAACAACAATTACAGCTAAAACCTCAAAAAAATTATTGTAACTTGAAAGAGCACCAATCTTCCCACTACAAAGAGCTCATTTTACCTCTGTTTTTAACCCATAAATATCCAAGAATCTGATTTCTTCAATGATTTTTGTTGCAGAAATCTGATTATTCTCAAATAATGATCTGTTCCTTGCTTTCCATATTGCCCAGCAAACTAGAAGAATGATGGATTGCACAACCCTTTTATTAATATCGCTAAGCCCCCCAAGTGGTTGAGAATCGAATAAGTCATTAACTGAGAATGCATAGATAGGAGGGAGTTTGCACTAAAATGAAACCTTTTACCAAACGAGTGTTGTAACATAACAAGCGGCGAAAACATGATCCTCGTCCACCTCTCCAAATGTTATTTTTACTTAAACCACAATTAATTTGTCTAAAAATTGTATTCACATGTCTTTTTTTTATGAAGCTTAAATTTGTAACAAATCGTGGCAAAAATATATGTGTTATATTATATTTATATCTTATTACTAATTTTACTATTATTTTTTAATATTTTAATTTTAGGTTTTTTTTCTTTTATTATGTAACTAGGTTAGAATCTCGTGTATTACACGGGTTGAATAAATGTAAATGTTATATACTTAGTAATAAAAAGTTTATGTTTTTAAAACCCATGTAATACACGGGTAGAATAATACACGGGTTGAATAAAATATAATGTAATCTATTAACACATACACTCATTAAAATGGAACAATGTGAATATGTAAATATACGATTAAATTTTTTTTATTTTAATCCTAGCTAGCTATAAAATTGTTTTCAGTTTGTAGAATTCATAAAAATATGATTGAACAAATTAATTGATGATAAACACAACTTTAAATTAAAAAATGTGTAGATAAAAATTGAACAAATAATTAATTTAGTTGACTAAAATAGTGGAGTTGAATATTAATAGGAGAGAGAGGCGGGAAAATAAGAATAAATGTGACAAGTGTCCTCCCAGTTTACTTGTTAATTAGGTAGTATAGACTAGATTTTTTTGTTTTATAGATCTTTTTAGCGAACGTGAATATTTTTTACTGCGGTGAATACAAGTAGACAAGTCGTTGAAACTGAGTCTTACAAATTTTAAGATTTCTGCCGCAGCATGTGGGTAATATATTACTAGTTCTTTTTTATTTTCCAAAGCTTAAATGACTTCAAGGAATTTGCAAATACCATTGATGCCATCAAAGATAAAGGCGTTAGTGGTACACTGGTACGGCTTATGTCTTATGATGCCGATGCTGCAAATAAAGGAACGGGCCAACTTCTTTTCAGTCAAGAAAGCCCGTTAAGCAAAATCCCTGGTACAGTTATTTTTAACTTCGAATAACATTTCCAAAAATTAGATGAAGAGATGCATACATTCCATATTTGCATCATTTAATTTTTATTTATATTTAAATTTCTTTAGACACATATGTTCGGTAAAAAACCGGTTTGAGTTTGGTCAACGAACCCGTTTTTGGTCAAACCGGTTCTTTGAGAGGGGGGGGGGGGGGGGGTTTGGCCTGGTTTAAACCGGTTCTTGAAGGAGTTTTGACAGCTTCGGTTCGGGTTTGACCGGTTTCAACCTATAGGGTTACAAACCGGTTTTGGTTTCAGTTTGCGTCGGTTTCTAAACCGGTTTTTTTATCACTTATATCCACCCCTTGCCAAGGCTTGCCCCTCTCACAGCAAAAACGCCCCAGCCCTTCTATCCTCCCCCTCTCTTATAATCCGTTTTTGGGCTTTTCTTTAGAAAAAAAACGTGTTGAAATGTTAATATTTTTTATGTTTCAATTTTAAAACCATTGTTATATTTTTTATGTTATGTGGGCTGGGCTGAGGTGGCTTATATGAAGATTCCAGCTGGGCTTATTAGGCTGGTGGAAGATTACATCTGGGCCTGCTGAAGATTGCAGTTGGGCATATTCAAGGAAGTTGTTGGGTTGCAGTCGGGTTCACGCGTGACCCATTTATTCTTTGTGGTTCACGCGGGTTTTTTGTACTCTCTGTTTAGTTGCGGGTTCTATATATTATAGAGAGAGGGTGTGAGATATTTTGAGCCGTCACTCTTTATTTTCTCAGACGCTTCGCTTTCTCTATAGCTCATTCTAGGGTTTCACTTTACGATCGAATTCTTCGTTTGATTCTTGTATTGTTGAGTTTTTGAGAGTCACATTTTGTTTCTATTGTTTTCCTTTTCTTGTAGATCTGAATGATTTGTTAGTAAGATTTGTGTTTCTTATTCGTGTGATTGTTCTTAAGATCTGGTATATTTCTGTGTTGATCTGGTATTATCTGGTTAGATCCATGTTTTATGACAAAACGCCCCACCCCTTTTCTCCTCCCCCTCTCACATAATCCGTTTTTAAGCGTTTTTCAGTAAAAACGCCCCTTCTCCCTCTCTCCTCTGCATCAGCCGCATCTCTTCACTCTCTCCTCCACATGAGCTCAAAAACCAAAAACATGCACCGGGACGCTTTTAGGTAGTGTGGGGAAGGTGATAATGAACAAACAAAGGCAAAGGTAAACTATCTTTACCATGAAATGAAAGAGTTAAAAGGGTACTTTCAGGACCTTAGAGTTGGGCCACTTAACCATAATTGGGTCAACACAAGCAGTCCCCATGTTTCTAATTGGCCAATCCCTACCTACTACATTTGTACTTTCTGGTCCATCCCTTATCTTGTTATACCTAAGTTACCTGTGTATCTTATTGCAGAACTGAGTACCCACTAGTACACTCACACCTTGAGTTTGATACATCACTTCCCATCTGCATCTTGTGATTGTACTGTACAAGTACATAAAGCTTGTATGCACAAAATTAGAAACCGATTTTGTCTCACATTGTAACATAGCTTAGCAAGAAAATAGTAGGTTCATTCGTTGTTTACTTGTAGAGGTGTCAAAATAGACAGGTCAGACAACCATGTAACACACTTGTCAAAACGCGTAGAATTTTATATGCATTGTGTAGTTGTATCGTACAAGTAAAAGTAAAAAAAAAGGGTAGTTTGGTGATTAAAAAGGGTTATAATTGACTTTAAAGTAATGATAATTCCATTCTTGTGAGGAATCATATGCACTTATGTAGTCACATTGCTTTGTTTCCATAAATGTATGGAGTAATCATGAACATCACATGATAAGAAAGATTCCTTCCAACCAACTTCCCCATTCCATTGTTAATCGATGGATTTATGATAACTTACCACCATCTCTTTCTTTAAAATCAAATCAATATCATCCTGGAATTGACTTCTAATTCAACAACTATCATGGATTTTGACTTGGTGCCACAAACTTTATTTTTAATACTTTTTTTTACCTAGGGTTCTCATTCGTCAAATGACGAATACGCTAAACATGTCACACATTAACGTGTTAGGTATTATTTCATGACACTAGTATCTCAATGTATACCCACTACCAAGTACGCTATTTGACGGGCCCATCATACAATGAATTTCAACGTGAACCTAACGCACTATGTCAGGTAGAAACTTTTTTCCGTCTGTCAGTGTATATTTTTAACAGCAATACCCCTTTTGTGGCCATCTAAACTACTACTAATAATTTACACCAATCCGTCGTAGACGGGGCTCAACTCATTTGATTCATGTAAACAATGTTTCACAAACATTTTTATTTTATTCATTTAATCTTCTATTTTATTATTATTATTATTATTATTATTATTATTATTATTATTATTATTGATATTATCTAAGCAAAGGGTGTCCTATATTTCGTGTTTCAACTTTTTTGCCTTTTGTGAATCAAAACTACCATAAGTGAAGAGGAAGAATCATGTAATCAAAAGGTACTTGAAAAGGCTATGTTTTTTTTTCTAAAGAAAATGGCCCCCCATCTACCAATATCAACCCTCCACAAGTCCACATATATACACATAGATAGTTGTAGGCATAGCTATACATTTTAATAAATGATTTTTATAATCTTTAACCATGTAATGATAATTGTATCATACACAAAAGTTTTTTTTTAGGAAAAAGGTATTTGATGTCTATTATTATAGAACATAATATATCCAAGTTTTAACCCACACCCTAGAAGGTTATTGTCTCAAGACAATGTATAAAATTAAAATTTTAAAAATTAAATAAGCATATATAAATAGTAAAAATGATAACATTAAAATTTGACATTTTCTAAATAATGATAACAATGTAACCAAAAGTGTGAGGATAAAAATTAAAATGGATGTTAATAATAATTAGAAATTTGAAGGATTTTAAACAAATAGAAATTTAATTGACTAAAGTTAAATAAATTAGAGAAATTTAATAATTATTTAAGAGCTAAAAGAAATATAATTTATAAATTTTGAGATTTAACCTCCAAGGGGTGTCGAAGTGGCAAACGTTTGAATACCTCTAGCAAAGGTCTTAGGTCGGATCATGACCGTGCCCAGATATGATCAAGTTAAACAAATCAAAAGTTAAAGAACCCGAGAACATAAGAACCATGGCCGATACTATAGTTATACCGTGCATCAACCTTCCAAGGTGCATATAAAAACATTGTCAAGAGCTAAACAAATTTAAAGACCCAAGTAATAGAAAGAACACAGGCGATGCCACGGATTGACCATGGATCAATCATAAATTCTGGACAAATTAAATCAAGTCAAAATTCAAATTCTCAAATAAAAAACGTGTCTACACATCATTCGACATACAAGACGCATCAAGAGGACAAGTGACTCATGTTTAATATGAGCTTTATGGTCATCTAAAAGATGGTAAAAAAAATTTTATAAAGCTCATACAATTATACAAATATATTTTATAAACTAAACCAAAGTTTTTAATATAATTCAACATTTATAACGGATTGAGTTAATGATGATATAACATACAAATCTAAAGTTGAAAATGATCAATAAAACAACTTTTATAAAATCAAAAGTTAAGACTTTTTATAAAACTTAAGTTTATAAAAGATAGTTCTTATATAAAATGGAAATATAAAACAAAAATGGTTGAAAGAGTCTTCAGTAAGAAGATGGGTTCCAAAATGTTTCGGAGCCTTAAAAACTCAGCATATACACTTTGATACAAGACTTCACAGTTCAGGCATTGGTGCAAGTTTTTCTCTCTAAACCAATGTGAAAAATATATGAAAATACTTTTCAAATAAGTGGTCAACTTTGATGATTTCGAAGATGTCAATTCCCAATCAGGAGGTTGAGAAAAATGATTGTAAAACTAAAAGAGCGTCAAAACTACAAAAAAGAAAAGTGTCATCTAGGGGTTCGTGTTTAGACCGTGAACGACCGTAGATGCCCCTGGAGCATTTTAAACGTTTTTCACTATTACTTAAGCAAATATTCATCCTGCATTTGACCCAATCTCTTACACAATTAAAATTCTCACTTTTTAGTCATTTCTTTGTGATCTCATACTCCTTAAATACAATTTATATCAAGAGAGATCATAGATTAACAAGAGAATTGGTTTTTAAGGCTTATTATTGCATCTGTAATAATTGACTTGTTATGACCTGGTGTGGGTTTGGGTAGCCAAAACAACCCGCTAACACATGGCACTACCCATCAAGACTCAACAATGTATAGCATTCACACACATGTATCAGTAGGCCCAAATTGATTTGTTATGACCTCGTGTCGGTCTGTGTAGCAAAAAAAACAACCCATCTACACATGCATGACCCATCAAGCCCCAATAATGTACGTAATTTCCCACACATGGATGAATAGGCACAAATTGACTTGTTTTGTCCGCATGTGGGTCTGTGCAGCCAAAACAACCCACCAACAAAATGACACGACTCATCAAGGCCCAATAATGTACAACATTCACACACAAGGATTAGCAGGCCCAATTGACTTGTTTTGACCTAACGTGTCTTGTTGTAACTTAGAGTAACGTATTAAATTTGATTAATGCTTAAAAGCTAAAAAAATATATAAGGATGTTGGTAACCCATCGGTAATCATCGACAAAAGGTTTATTCCGTCGGTATTCATCGATGGATTACAGACGAAATAAAGTAATTTTTTTATAGACGGAATGGTCGTTCATAATTTCAAGATATTAATAATATTATTATTGTTGTTATTATTAATATCATTATTATTATTATTAGTAATAGATTTAATCATTATTATTTAATAAATTAATAATTATTATTTTATATCTTAGTATTATTTATCATTTTATTATTATTATTTAAAAATTTATCGATGAACAATCCATCGGTATTTTTAAGTAAAAAAGAAACCCGGTTGTTGCACGTTCTCACATTGTCCTTTTCGATCGTTTCTCTCACTCGACCATGACCTACCACAACTTGACCACCATTGGCCACTACTCGACCATCTGCACGCCATCATCGATTGAACTACCACGCCACCATGATGCCACAACCACCTTTGCTAATCACTTGCTCACCGTTGCTTATCATCTTTCACCGATAAAGGTGTGGATATTATGGATTAGGGCTTGATGTTATGGGGACAGATTGTTGGAACTAGGTTAATTGTTAAACTAGGCCTTGACGTTATGGATGCATAGATGATTTTGTGGTGTTTGAGGGACTTGAACTCATATGACCTTAATTTTATGAATATACTTGTAGAACATTTTATGATGCAATGATCTAGAATAAAACTTTAGTACTTTTGTAAGCTAAGGAGATAGGACGCGACCATACGCATATGCGCTTTATGAGGACGTACGGCCGATGGGGGAGTCGTCATCTGAACCTGTTTTCCCTTATGAGAGGTCAAAAATAGTATTGGTGCATTTATTTTCTAATTAAAAGCAAAGACATTTATAGTGTACAATATATATTATGATTAGTGTATATTAGTGTGATGCCAGTCTTTGATAGACGTTAGGATATTTGTACTTAAGACATTTATAGTGCATATCTTATATTTATAACGGTTATGTTGGTCCCGGGTGAGGTTGAACAAACAACAAGTTAGACGATTATCTTGTGTGGAATAAGAAATCGAAACTATCATAAGCAAGACAAGAGTAAATTAGATAAGGATAACAATACAAACACTCAAATCACAACCATCTCAAACAAGAACAACAAATACAAAAGAAACTAGTAGAAAGACAGAAAAGTTTCTATTGTTTTCTAACTCCTTGCTTGCTTGCTTGCTTGAAATCCTCTGATCTTCAACGTGTATATAGTGCAGAATCTCCGATCATTAGCTGCTTTACTATTGGGTTCCCCTATTGTCTCTGAACTCCTGTTCAGAGGTCTCAGATGTTCTGAACATCAGAGGCAAACTTCACTTCTACACTTTCATTTTCTTTAATACTTCTAACTATCACATCTAACTAGCTTAAGGCTAAATATAAATCCTAACATGTTATGTTGTTATTTTTTTTTAAACAAAATGGTTAATTTTTTTTGGTAAATTGTATGGGCGATAACAAGGGATGCATAAAAGATATGCTAACATGAATCCTTGCTATGTACCTGTTGATGACCCACGAGTGTGGAAGCAGAGTGTTGAAGGCCGGAAGAAGGAGCACGTCTTCATCTCCAGGAACTGTGTTGATCTCATTCACACCATAACCGTGAGCCAGTTACTCATCCTCCACCAGAGGTATGCAATTATTTTACATAATTAAATTATTATATCGTCATGTAACGAACCAACTTTCGGAATTATTATATAATATGTTAATCATATTATAGGGATGAAATTAAATGAATTGGAAGTTGAGGGTTTGTTTTAAGTGGTGGAATTACTTGGTTTTGAAAGGAGGAGCCAAAACTGAAAGTGCAGGGACTAAATGTGTAAAATCTGAAAACTCATATTTGTTTAGTGGGATGGCACATACACACACTCATTTGAGTGTGTGAGTGTCGTGAATTTGCAAGAGAAAAGAGAGGAAAATGAGCCAAACCTGGATTTAAGATTTGCATGAAGAAATCTAATGAATTTAGAGTGTTCATCTTCAAGCAAACATCAAGTAAGCTCCTCTTTATCTCTTGAATTCACCATAAATTGTGTTCTTGGTGGTTTTTGTTGGAATCAAACTTTGAGGCTGATTTGGGTTTTGTAAATAATTATTAACTTGATAAAAGTGATAATCTAACTTGTTAGAGTGTGAAGGGAGGTAGATATCAACATCTAAACACCAAATTTGATAATTCAAGAATTAGGGTTCTTCAGGGAAATTTGGGGTTTTTTAATCTAATGTTGATTAAATGTTGAATTGGTGGTTATTAAGTGTCTAGGGTGTTGTTAGACACGTTTTATGATAAAAATCTCAATCAATTTGATAATTTTAAAATTAGGGTTCTTGAGAACATAATTTGAGAGTTTTGTAATTGAAGGTGTTCAAATGGTGAATTTGGTATGAATAAGTGTTTATGGTGTGATATAAACACATTTTCAAGTATAAAACTCAATTGAATTAGTGAATTATGAATCAATGAATTTGTGGAATTTGGTGAAATCCTTAACGGGTCAAAATGGGTAGGATTTGATTAGCAATGGTTAAAAGCTTGTATGGGGCTTAGTAACCAAGATTAGATTATAGGGAAGATCATAAGATCTTGGGTGGGAGTTAAACTTCAATCGGTGTTGTATTAGGTTAAATTGGATTACTAAAACATGTGGAATGTTTAGGTGATCAAGGTGTTAAAGATGTTGTAATATCCAGTATTTTCCGACCAAACGTTTCCTAAACGGTTGCACGTATTCAACACTTGAGATTTTATAAAATATATATTCTTGAATAATAAATATTAATATAACTATATATGAGATTTACTTGGTATATATATAAATGTACCTTATAAATAAAAATGTTTGAAATTCTTAAAACTTTATAAGTTTATAATTTTATAAATAATTTATAAACTTATTATACTTAAACTTGTAAGTTTTAAATCTCATTAATTATCTTATAGAATTATAAAATAATAAAACCCATAAAACTTATGTAGTTTTAATAAAACATATTAATTATTTTATAAGGTCCAGGGATTTAAACTGCCATTTTCGAAACTTGTTTTAAACAAGAATTAAACCAAAAATGATAACCATAGAAACTTCAGGGACTGGCTATGTCATTTAACCAAAGTCCCAGAACCTATTCAGTCGAGGGTTCGACTCCCACTCACTACCGATTTCTATCCAAATTTAGCCAAAACACGAAATTGACCAGATTCACTGAACCTCGGGCATCCTAGCTCGCACGCGACTCGAAACCAACAACCATCAATGCTCGGCTCCAACGGCAAACACGCGTGGATTCGAAATTGAATCCGTCGGCCCAACCGTAAACCCCTCAACCATACGAGCATTAACTGACGAAAATCTCTATAAATAGCAGTTGCAAAACCCCCACATCATCACACCACAACTCTTTCCACTCTCAATTCGGCGAAAACGAACCTGCATTCTTGAGTTTCTCTTCGCGACAGTCGCCGACGAGACCACACCATTCTCCCTCATTTCAGCATCGTTTAAGGTAATTCAAATGGCTATTAGTTTCGTTTTTATGATAGGATCATTTGCCTTCTGTCAATCGATGAAGACAGAGGGATCATCGGGTCGTATTTGGCCGGAATCATTCTAGGGTTCATATGGGAATTGGGGGAGGTTTGGGATTCTGTTTATAAACTTTCTTTTCCGAGTAAACTAGTAGCGATAGCCTAGCGGCCGAGACGGTTAAGTGTGTAGTGCATTGGCGAACCGGGCGAGACCCGAGTTCGATCCGGGCGGTCCGTTTTTATGCATTTCATTTTTTTGTGGTCTATTTAATCAGATTTAAAGTTTCTAATAAATTTTATAAAACCTGTTATACTTTGATAAACTTAATTATGATTTTTATTTACACTTTTCACATTTCATGCTATTTTAATAAATTAAACTTGGTTAAACCTATAATAAATTAAACCTTTAATTTAGTTTTTAAATTCTTAAAAACTACAAATAAAAAAAAGAGATATACTTTTAAGACTCTATAAAACTTATATGATAAACAGAAAAATAACTTGTAAAACTTGAAACCTTAATTTAAGATAAAAACTTAAATTATTTTTCTGTTTAAAACATTAAATAAAAGGATTATATAAATTTTATAAACAAAAGTTATAAAATTTATAAATTAGGAAACATAAACTTATAAACATTGTAATTTATTTTCAAGACCCATTCATTTATCTAGAACCTATAAACTTTATAAAAGTTACATAAAAACTTTGAATACTTAATAAAAATCATTTTAAGAAACTTCACTTACAACATATATAAACTTATAAACTTATAATATAAAATTTATAAAGAAATTCTATTTTCAATCTTATAGGTACTCGATATTTATTTATATATTAATAAATATTTAATACTTGAAACTTTATTTAATTATATGGGTTATCCTTCTGAATAATTATTTATCTTTAATAATTATATACACTTTAAATAATTACTATTAATCCTAAAATCACTATTTAGCCTTGAAATATTTTATAATTATTTTACTCTTGAAATAATTATCATTAACTCTTGTCTCAAACAATTATTTTAAACTACAAACTTATTAAGCTATTGAGATCCAAGTCTTGCATTCAAATCCTTCCTTTTAAAACTAAACTTAAACTTTATAAACACAATCAATCCCATCTCATATATGGAACCCTAGTCGAATCCCGAAATCTTAGATCCTTTGTCGTAGACTTTCTACTTAAAACTTTAGACTTATATTCTTAGGCTTATTGTGAGGATATTCTCCCTCAAAGTCTTGCAAACACCTACTCTTACCGGACACTCTTCATCATCCAAGTGAGTATACTTAGCCCCTTTTTCATTTACATTCTTTTGGGGTGAAACATGTTCAAACTTCAAACTTATACAATTCTTGTACAAACTATGACTAGATGCTTATTCTTATGTTAAACTTGAGACTTGTATGCTTAGATTAAACTTAAAACTAGCATATTCATTAACTTTGATCAAGCCTATGGTAACAATGATAGATCTATTGTATTTGACCAATCCACCTTGATTGATTGACCCTTCGGGGGGAGCCCTTGGTGTTTGTTACTAAACCAAAACTTTGAGACTTGAGATTTATAAGGGTAACCTGCGGGTTATGCCTAAACTTGGTTGAGGATTGAATGTGCACAATGTTTAAGATACTTGTTTTCTCATACTTACATTATAGAATGCATATATCATAGTGAATTGTAATTCTTTTCAAATACTTGTTAAACTGTGTCAAAACCTTTGTATCTCACCAACTATTTTGTAGTTGACAGATTCTTTCACATGTTTCAGGTTCTACATCATGAGGCTTATCTGTGATCACATAGGATGCTTTGGACCTAGTCTACTTATAAATTAAACGTTGTATTTCTTGTTATATTCCTTGTATTGAATCTTAAATTATTATTTAATGAAATATCAAAACTTTAATAGTCAACCTTGTGCTATTGAACAACCGCGTCCGCCCCGACGTATAATCCGCCGTCGGTTGGGGTGTGACAGATTGGTATCAGAGCCTTGGTTATAGGGAATAAGGTTATTAGACACATGACCTAGACTATAACTTAGGAGACCCAAACATGAGTTATCTCATGTGCCTTACTAGGAACTTTCTCCTCATTCTATTCTTAAATCTTATACGTGAACGCTTGGAGATTCTACGTTTCTACTTACCTACGTGCTACAAGAGGCTACTACATCAAGGACACATTCTTAGGCTTTAAGTCTAATCCTCCAATAAACTCCCGTCAAGAGTATTTGAGTTCTAGATAATGTGTGAGAACTTGTGCGGACCGAAAGGGTGAATACCTGTATTCTGGGAAATTCTGTCAAGGAAAGCATTTCGTATAAATCCAAATCAACCGTTGGACCCGTATGCTTTCCTGGGAATTCTTGGGATGAGTATTCACTTATAGGAATGCACGACTTCTCTAAACATTAGTGAGCTCAAATTTCTCTTGATATATCAAAGTACTTACTTAGTGATATGCACTAAACGAGTACTATCTCAAACACTATATACTTCATAAATTCACGATTCAAAAACTTTCCTCTATAATCTTTATTCTATGATTCTTAAGTCCCGTCTTGTCACATGACAGCATGCTTACTCGTCATGACCTGAAGGAGTTACCTTCAAGGAGAAATTCTTACGAGATTATACTTAAAAACTACATACATAAACTTATATTTATAGATACTACCCAATAAACTTCGTGATCGTTGTAATACAACCCTTAAAACTATGTATTACCTTACAAATTCTTCTATAAAACTTCATTATTTTATAAATATGACACCTAAGAGTTAACCCTTGTATTCTTACCTTACCTCCTTGGCACTTAACCAAGTTTCACTTGATAACTAACTCAAAACTTTTGTTACACTTTTATACATCTCAAAACTTACACACGCCTTTAAACTTCATGATCCTTGTAATACTAGCACATTTAAAACCATGTATTATCCTACAAATCCTTTTACAAACTTCATTACTTTATAAACTTGAGAAACTCTTGTGTTTTCATTTGACCACTCAAAACTTCATTTGATGATTTACTCAAACTTTGTCACACTTCTCAAAAACTTTCATTACATATTTAAAACTTACACATCACCGTTTCTTGTAAACAAAACTTAACGTCTTTTAAATCTAAAGAACCTTAATAAAGAAGTTCGTGACCTAAGTAACTTCCTTGTAGAGGAAGAAGCCTACCATTGAATAGACAAGCTCCACGTTTAAGACTCTAAACCCAAAATGAACCTCGACATAGTACCATAAACCCAAACATCGGTGACAACAACTGAAAGAAGTTGCAAGCCCATGAGAATGTTCTGGCTAGGGAAATAGGGTACATAAGTGAGTCCTCGTGACCCACCCCTTCTTCCGGGAATTTTCTTCGTTAGCTCATCAACTTCAAACCGAAAACCATTTTTTTTTATAATACTGTGATGACTCAGTATTATGAATAAAATTCTTTTTGAACACATTTAATCAATTTACTACAAATCTCTTCCTATTCTTTTCTCTTTCTAGGTAATGGACTCACACTCACACTCTTCGCCAGTGTACCGTCCAAGAGGGGAGTCCAACCGAGAAGAGAGCAGCGAGTCACCGATGTACCAGCCAAGTCCTTACCCTAATGCTAGGGCAAGAGCTGAACTTAACACCAACTGGACCAGAAACCATATGACATCACCACCGAGGAATCCTTACCAACCACCTCATCTTCATCACCGGTTTTCATCACCACCAAGGGACCCGTATCTAGCACCTACCCCTACCCTAAGGGCTAGGCATGCCCAGGAACCTGTCGTGGCAATGGGAATCCCGGTGCCTAACATTCCTAGGTTTATGGAAACCGAGGAATCTATGAGGAGGGAGATGGAGCACAGGGCACGGCAAGACCTACTAAACCAAAGGATCGACGACTTGGCCAACCAAATCTGGATCCAGGAAGAAAAGATCGTATCTTTGGAAGAAGACAGAGAAATCTTCGAGGACCGTATCGATGCCACTAGGGAAGAGGCTAGATTCGCCATCCGAGTGACTCTAGCAGTTCTTGTGGTAGTACTAATCTGTTTCTTGGTGGAGAGCTACCTAAGGCGTGCATGAAGCCTCCAATTCTCTTAAATTTTAAAATTTTTGTCTTATGTAAGGGCTAGAAGCCCAAATTTTGGAATATCTAATGAAAAGTTATTTTGAAATTTCATCTTGTTATCACTTGTTGATTTGACACTCCTCTCACCATTACAAACTTAACCCTCTTACCCATACACTTCCGTCAAGAGTAGCTCACGTTAGTACTAGAGATAATTAATGACGTGGCATTTAACTATAAAAACCCTAAGTGACACGTACACTTGAAGAATAAACTTTGAACGAACCTTCTAATTCGTAAGCACTTTTTTTAAAACAACTCGACTTACGAGCCACTGCCGTAATCAGCTATGATCCTTACCTCTTATATAGACTTCACACTTCTAAACTTGACCAACTTTTCGTTTGACAATCATACATACCTCTTCATAAGTCTTACTTATACTATTTATCAATGTCCAAACTCGTCATTTTTAAACATCTTAATTACACTCTATATAAAAGAAAACTATACCTACTGTTATAAAACGAGATAAAATCATTTATAAACACACTATCATAAACCTTATCGAAACTTTTCCCGTTACCCTATGCTTAGAGACTTTCCTCATTCAACTCTTGTCACGTAAATGACTTACTATAAATCACAACGGAGACTAAAAGCTTGAATACACGTAGCTAAAACATTAAACTTCGTATACGCAACTATGAGGTCCGAAACTTTTAAGTCATGCAAAAACTTATACAAATACTCAAACCCGTATTCTTGAAACTAAAACATGTCCAATAAAGGATCATGTAAAGCTTAATATTGCAACTTGTGATTTATCCTACTTATACTTGGATTCTTAGTCTTGAAACTCATACTTGGATTCTTAGTCTTGAAACTCATACTTGGATTCTAAATCTTGAAACTTATACTTGGATTCTTAATCTTGAAACTTATACTTGGATTCTTAGTCTTGAAACTTATACTTGGATTCTTAGTCTTGAAACTTATACTTGGATTCTTAATCTTGAAACTTATACTTGGATTCTTAGTCTTGAAACTCATACTTGGATTTCTTAATCTTGAAACTTATACTTGGATTCTTAGTCTTGAAACTTATACTTGGATTCTTAATCTTGAAACTTATACTTGGATTCTTAATCTTGAAACTTATACTTGGATTCTTAGCCTTGAAAACTTGTTGTGTGACGTATTCTTGTTCAAACGCAATTTAAACTACCCCATGTTTGACGTATTCTTGTTCAAATGTGATGAAAGTATGAGACTTTAAACTACACCATGTTTGACGTATGCTTGTTCAAACATGATGAACGTATGAGACTTTAAGCCACTCCATGTTTGACGCATGCTTGTTCAAACCCGATGGACGTATAAGACTTTAAGCTACTCCATGTTTGACGTATGCTTGTTCAAACACGATGGACGTATAAGACTTTAAGCTACTCCATGTTTGACGTATGCTTGTTCAAACACGATGGACGTATAAGACTTTTCCATGTTTGACGTATGCTTATTCAAACATGATGAACGTACAAGACTTTTAAACTACTCAAGGTTTGATGTATTCTTGATCAAACCCGAGGAAAGTGTAAAGACTTTAAACTACTCGATGATTGAAGTATTCTTAATCAATCACGAGGAAACTTTGAAACTCTAAATCTTGTCACATTCCTTTCCCTTTTATCATTGAATGGCGTTTCTCTCTAAGGGACTCGTTAATCAATGATCACTCTTATGTGGAAACTTTAGTCATGTGTTAAACAAATTCTTGTACTCTTCCTTGATCCACACACAAACAGAAGGACCTATGCGGACTATACGACGATTTAAATACTTGCGGGTGCACACGTAAGTATGAAAGATCAACGTATGGGAACACATAGTAAACTCTGACGTGTGCTATGATCTAAGACCTATCGTAAGAGGTAGCCACGGAAGTTAGGTACCGTAGCAATCCCTAGACGTATTAGTCTACAAACTCAAGTTAATACACTATCATCGAATACATCCTAAGTGATGCATCTCACTTGAAATCCTGAATGGAAATTCAACAGATATTCTCTCGAATGCATTCCTGAAAACAAATCTTCCTATATTTCAATAAAACTATACGTTTCGTAGAAAAACTTTTGGCAACCTCATACTTTGAAAACTTAGAAACTTGAGCGTAATCTTATTCCTGTCAACCCAGTTACGATTCTAAACGTAACCCGTAGTACTTGGGAACATAAAGTACTTTTTCTCATTATTCTTATGCGTGCTACAGGCTAAAAACCTGAACTAAACCCTCCTACTTTAATTTCGGGACGAAATTTCCTAAAGTAGGGGAGACTGTAATATCCAGTATTTTCCGACCAAACGTTTCCTAAACGGTTGCACGTATTCAACACTTGAGATTTTATAAAAACTATATTCTTGAATAATAAATATTAATATAACTATATATGAGATTTACTTGGTATATATATAAATGTACCTTATAAATAAAAATGTTTGAAATTATTAAAACTTTATAAGTTTATAATTTTATAAATAATTTATAAACTTATTATACTTAAACTTGTAAGTTTTAAATCTCATTAATTATCTTATAAAATTATAAAATAATAAAACCCATAAAACTTATGTAGTTTTAATAAAACATATTAATTATTTTATAAGGTCCAGGGATTTAAACTGCCATTTTCAAAACTTGTTTTAAACAAGAATTAAACCAAAAATGATAACCATAGAAACTTCAGGGACTGGTTATGTCATTTAACCAAAGTCCCAGAACCGATTCAGTCGAGGGTTCGACTCCCACTCACTACCGATTTCTATCCAAATTTAGCCAAAACGCAAAATTGACCAGATTCACTGAACCTCGGGCATCCTAGCTCGCATGCGACTCGAAACCAACAACCACCAATGCTCGGCTCCAACGGCAAACACGCGTGGATTCGAAATTGAATCCGTCGGCCCAACCGTAAACCCCTCAACCATACGAGCATTAACTGACGAAATTCTCTATAAATAGCAGTTGCAAAACCCCCACATCATCACACCACAACTCTTTCCACTCTCAATTCGGCGAAAACGAACCTGCATTCTTGAGTTTCTCTTCGCGACAGTCGCCGACGAGACCACACCATTCTCCCTCATTTCAGCATCGTTTAAGGTAATTCAAATGGTTATTAGTTTCGTTTTTATGATAGGATCATTTGCCCTCTGTCAATCGATGAAGACAGAGGGATCATCGGGTCGTATTTGGCCGGAATCATTCTAGGGTTCATATGGGAATTGGGGGAGGTTTGGGATTCTGTTTATAAACTTTCTTTTCCGGGTAAACTAGTAGCGATAGCCTAGCGGCCGAGACGGTTAAGTGTGTTGTGCATTGGCGAACCGGGCGGGACCCGAGTTCGATCCGGGCGATCCGTTTTTATGCATTTCATTTTTTTGTGGTCTATTTAATCAGATTTAAAGTTTCTAATAAATTTTATAAAACCTGTTATACTTTGATAAACTTAATTATGATTTTTATTTACACTTTTCACATTTCATGCTATTTTAATAAATTAAACTTGGTTAAACCTATAATAAATTAAACCTTTAATTTAGTTTTTAAATTCTTAAAAACTACAAATAGAAAAAAGAGATACTTTTAAGACTCTATAAAACTTATATGATAAACAGAAAAATAACTTGTAAAACTTGAAACCTTAATTTAAGATAAAAACTTAAATTATTTTTCTGTTTAAAACATTAAATAAAAGGATTATATAAATTTTATAAACAAAAGTTATAAAATTTATAAATTAGGAAACATAAACTTATAAACATTGTAATTTATTTTCAAGACCCATTCATTTATCTAGAACCTATAAACTTTATAAAAGTTACATGGAAACTTTGAATACTTAATAAAATTCATTTTAAGAAACTTCACTTACAACATATATAAACTTATAAACTTATAATATAAACTTTATAAAGAAATTCTATTTTCAATCTTATAGGTACTCGATATTTATTTATATATTAATAAATATTTAATACTTGAAACTTTATTTAATTATATGGGTTATCCTTCTGAATAATTATTTATCTTTAATAATTATATACACTTTAAATAATTACTATTAATCCTAAAATCACTATTTAGCCTTGAAATATTTTATAATTATTTTACTCTTGAAATAATTATCATTAACTCTTGTCTCAAACAATTATTTTAAACTACAAACTTATTAAGCTATTGAGATCCAAGTCTTGCATTCAAATCATTCCTTTTAAAACTAAACTTAAACTTTATAAACACAATCAATCCCATCTCATATATGGAACCCTAGTCGAATCCCGAAATCTTAGATCCTTTGTCGTAGACTTTCTACTTAAAACTTTAGACTTATATTCTTAGGCTTATTGTGAGGATATTCTCCCTCAAAGTCTTGCAAACACCTACTCTTACCGGACACTCTTCATCATCCAAGTGAGTATACTTAGCCCCTTTTTCATTTACATTCTTTTGGGGTGAAACATGTTCAAACTTCAAACTTATACAATTCTTGTACAAACTATGACTTGATGCTTATTCTTATGTTAAACTTGAGACTTGTATGCTTAGATTAAACTTAAAACTAGCATATTCATTAACTTTGATCAAGCCTATGGTAACAATGATAGATCTATTGTATTTGACCAATCCACCTTGATTGATTGACCCTTCGGGGGGAGCCCTTGGTGTTTGTTACTAAACCAAAACTTTGAGACTTGAGACTTATAAGGGTAACCTGCGGGTTATGCCTAAACTTGGTTGAGGATTGAATGTGCACAATGTTTAAGATACTTGTTTTCTCATACTTACATTATAGAATGCATATATAATAGTGAATTGTAATTCTTTTCAAATACTTGCTAAACTGTGTCAAAACCTTTGTATCTCACCAACTATTTTGTAGTTGACAGATTCTTTCACATGTTTCAGGTTCTACATCATGAGGCTTATCTGTGATCACATAGGATGCTTTGGACCTAGTCTACTTATAAATTAAACGTTGTATTTCTTGTTATATTCCTTGTATTGAATCTTAAATTATTATTTAATGAAATATCGAAACTTTAATAGTCAACCTTGTGCTATTGAACAACCGCGTCCGCCCCGACGTATAATCCGCCGTCGGTTGGGGTGTGACAGATGTTAGCTTTGAAGACCAAGTGGAATCTTTATTGGCAACGGTAAATGCTTTGCACTTACTTATTAGTAGATAAGTAGTTTATATGTAAGCAGATTATGTGGTTTAATTCTATTTACATATTGTATGTTGATTTTGACTATGTGGTAAATGGTCAAACTAAAGTGTGAATGTGGTAGGATTATTGTAGTTGACATAATGAGGAAATTAGTTAAACTAATGAATGACACTTGGTAAAAGTGGTGTAGTTGAACTATTTGGAATATAGTCAAACTAAACGTGGTGTATTAGTGTATTTGACTTAAGTGGTAAAGAGTCAAACTATAATGTGGTAGGTGGTGTATTGGCGTATTTGACTTAGGTGGTAAAGAGTCAAACTATAATGTGGTATGTGGTGTATTGGTGTATTTGACTTAGGTGGTAAAGAGTCAAACTGAAATATGAAAGGGTGGGTGTATGGTGTTTGAGGTCTAAGGACTTCATTATGTTGTTTAGTGAATTAAGTTATTAAACTTACATGGTGTAATGATGATAATAAGAATTTGTAAAAGGTGAAATACATAGGTGAAATATGTATTTAAATGGTGATGTACATGGGTGAAACATGTGCATAAATTTTGAAATACATAGGTGGAATATGTATTTAATTGGTGATATACATGGGTGTAACATGTATACAAAGTGGTGATGTATACGTAGGTGAAATATGTATACAAATGGTGATATACATGGGTGATACATGTATATGATTGGTGATATATATACATAGGTGAAATATGTATATAATGGTGGCATACATGATTGTAACATGTATGCAAAAGACAAAACAAATTCCTAAAAATTAAACGGTCGAATCGGTGTTTGGGATTCATAAGAATCATGTAGGTGTTAAGGGTGGGTTATTGGGTGTTTATAACCATGCCTAGATGCTAATGGTTGTTTAAATCGACTGGGGTCGAGTCGGGAGGGTTGAAAATGCTAAAACTGTAAATTTGGGGTTGGCTGGTGCAAGACTGGTCCTTGGGACGCCCCAAGTGGGACGTCTGGTGTCCCTGGGACGCCTGATGGCTTCTGTTTGCTTCTAGGACGCCCCAAGTGGGACGCCAATTGGCTGATTTTTTAGTTCTCTTCCTAGGACACCTTGGGGGGTCTTGGGACTTGTTGTATCATTACTAATGGTTATTTGTGATGTTTTTGGATATAGGGAAAGCTCCAGTTTGATATCTCGGGTCTCGCCAAAGTTGGACATCGGATTCTCAAAGTTGTTTTAGATGTTTCTTTTGATTAAACTTCTCGTGGTAGACTTTTACAAACATGTTGGGTTGTTTAACACTTGTGGATAAGTGTGACTAACTTGACTTCTTTTGCGTATTTTAGAAAGTCTAAACTTATGTTGTAAAACCAAAACGTGTGGATACATTAAATGTTGTATTTGGGACCGCTTCCGCGTCATATTTAAAAAGTTTAAATTGTTTCGAATTTTTTAGTGTTAAACGTCAGCACATTAATAATCATTTGTTTAGTATTTGTGAGCGTTGTTTGTAAAAGACTGGGAGTGGGACAGAAGGTGGAGAGGCTACAGAAGCAAATGGAGGACCGGAAAAGTGATGGCAAATCGAACAAAAAACAAAGATATGTTCAGATAACAGTCCAAATCGGGGCCCCATCCCGAATTTTTTATTTTCCAGGATAATAAAATATTTTTTATTCAAAACGAATTAAAATTACTGTCGGATTATCGAAGTCATTATGTCAGTATTTTTTGAAACAATCCGTCAGCATTCCATCGGTAAACATTATGTTCGTGTTCCGTCGTTAATGATTATGTCGGTAATCCGTCGAAAACTAACACATTGGACGATCTAACAAAAATTATCGCCTTCGGTAAAGCTGTCCGATGATCTCCCCTCGCAAAAGGAAATACCCACATGGTTGACTACCGACATAGTTTAGTCGGTAGCCGTCTTTACCGACAAAATTTATGGTCGATGATACTCTTTTGTTTAGTAGTGTAGTATTAAAAAAAATAAATAGAAATTGAAAACGTATCAGATCTTATTTGCTTCTCAATAATAAAATGTTATATTTACTGTTTATTTAATTAATTATTTTGGCATTTTCTAATTAATTATAGCCATAAGTGTTATGAAATATGGATTAGAATCAACATCGATAGGACCCAAAACCTCACATGTTCATAATTAACTTACTGTAGACTTAGCAAACTAACACCTAGAGATATAATAAATAAGTTACTTTTCATTTAAGTTCGTACACTTTCTTTATAAAAATATGTAATTAGTATATAAAAAATAATGAATGCAAAAACCATAAAAAAATACTCACTTTTTATATCAAAATAAAAGTAATCTGATATTAATATGTAACTTCATAAAATGTATTATTAGATACCTAAAATGATTTCAATAAAACAAAGTTTTTTTAGCTTGAAGTCTAGTTAAGGAAAAATGAAATTCTATGATACGTGGAATAATAATATTATTTGACCTTGATGATTCAAGGGGGTGCGGTATATCCTGTGAAACAACCGCGTGAGTCTATGTGGCACCTTCACGTGACGTGAGAACGCCACCCCTCTCAGTGAGAGAAAGGCGTAAGCGGGCAACGGGTTTGGGATGAATTCATGTGATATGATATTACTTGGGATGAATTCATGTGATATGATATTACTATGTGTGATTATGCCTCATGGTTTCAGACTAAGATGGTTCCAAAAGATCTCCTAGATACATGCATGATTTGACATGCATATTTTTCAAGGGTGCAACACCTATCGTAATATTTAGACATATATTAGTTTTATTGTAGTCTCTCTTATTCAAACACTTTATCATCATTATATAGCTAGTTTAAATGACAGTCTTAGGAACCGTGATTCTTTGTGATTGGACCGCTAGGACACGTGGCAAGCTACCATTGATTAGGGTTTTTTTATTTTCCATTTTTTCTTTGTTGATACATACAATTTTCTACAAATAGAAACCAAGATGTCTTTTGGTTGAGATGGTTAGGCGCGTTTGCTTCTCTCCTTGGTGATCCGGTTTCGAATCTCGGTTTGGCCTTTTTTTTTCTTTATAAATACAATTTTCTGCGGATTGAAACCAAGATGAGCTTTGGTTGAGATGATTAGTCGCACTTGCCCCTCCCCTTTTTTCCCCCTTTTTTCTTTTCCAAATTACTTATTTTTTGTATTTTATTTAACTGTTTTGCGTTTAATCAAGAATTGAGCTACTTTTTTTTTTTTTGCATGGGAAACTTAGATTCTTCGTATACACGTTTTGATATTTGGGATCGTGACGAAATGCACTCCACAACGCGAGCCGAGACTGAGACGATACGATCTCGCCGCAACACGAGTGCTTGTAATCAACTAGTTTTATATATTTGATGACATTTATTTCTCTGACATAGGTTTACATTGGAAGATCGTCAACATCTATACCAAAATGAACTAAATAATATCAATGAGATTAACATTTTGTTAAATAAGAATGGTATCAAACCGTCACATGTTTAATTTTTTTTTTTTTGAAGAAATGTAATCCTATGTTACAAAAGTAATATAATACCTTTTTTTTTAAAAAAAAAAACACTACAAAACTAATGAGTATCAACAATGCCACCTACTGGCGGACGTTATTCGTTGGTAATTACGAGTATCATTGACGCCACTTTATATTCAGATTTTTTTTATTTCTTTATTTTTTTTAGAACAACTATTTTTTTACTTCTAAATATCATATAAACCTACACTTACAGGATTTTAATCCACATCATTTTTATGTGGCAATCGTCAACCACTAGGCTACAAGGACATGGATGATCATTTATTTTATTAATTTTTTTAACGTCAACACGTAGATATTCTAGGATAATTGAGTTTCCCTAGGCAACACCTAGAACAAACAGGGCATCCCACCCCAGGAGGAACCCCCAACTGAGTAAACCACCTGACCTGGCCACAGACCTCTTTTTTTGCTGTGTCCCGGATTCGAATCCAATACCTCCACCATGAGAAGTATTGGGGCTACCATTGCACCAAATGGCCAATCATTCTTTCAACACTAGTTTTGTTTTATAAATCTTTTTTTTATTTTTTTTTTAATTTTAAATAATATTATTTAATTACTATTTAAATAATCCGGCATCAAAATAGATATTATGTAGTATTTTGTTAGTATATTTTTAGACAAAAAAAAGTACCAACGTTTCCTTTTAAAAATTTCCAGTATTTACTTTTAAGGTAAGTTTTTTATTCAAAATATGCTTTTTTTTCTCCATTTATTAAAAGTAGCATATTACCAATAATATTTATTAAATATTTAAATAAAATGGATTTTATTAATTAATGTACACAAATTAAAAACTCTGATTATTACTTTATTTATAGGGTTTTTTTTACATATTTCCCCCTATTAAATTTCTAAATTACATATATCCCTAACCCGTAACTTTAATTACATATTTCCTTAATTAATTTAAAATTACTTAATTGCCCTTACAAATATTTAGAAAGGGGATATATGTAATTTAGAAATTTAAACTCACCGTTCGATTTATACACCAATCAGTCTTTACTCTCTCTTTCCTCAACGGATTATTCTTGGTCCATAGAGAGAGAACTGAGATGGATAGCAAGAGATTCATAACCATTGATGAAATTTCAGTGCCGGACGGTTCAAATTCGCATGGCGGTGTGCGGCGGTGCAGAGATACTGACGTTACAACCTCCGTTTCCGGTAAGAGAAGAAAATTCGACTCTCAAGATCAGGAAATTGCTGTTCAGTCGGAAAATCAAGGCCGGAGTGGAGTCGACGTGAATTCGCCGGAGGAGGTTGTTTCTTCAGCAGAATCTGGTGCCTGTGATTATTCTTCGTCGTCTCAATGCTTCAATGATTGTTTGAGCTTAGATCTGAAGGTAAAATTCAAAATTCTCTAAATATGCTTTGCGTTGATTGTTGATGTTTGCTTGTTCTTATAAAAACTGGAGAGAGAATCTAATTGTTGTTTCTCATTTTGAATTTAGTTTGTAACTGTAAATTAATCGTATGAATGTTCTAATTGCAGAAGGAGCTTCGTTCCGAAACTGAAACTGAAACCTCCATGTCCGGCGACGACGGTTTCAGGTTAATTTCCGAACGTTCCTTTAAATTGCTACTATTTAGTTTATTAATCTCTTTCAATTCGAAAGTAACCACAAATTTTGATTAATTCCGGTTTTGTATGATTTACAGCAGAGAATCGAGTTCATCAAGTGAGATTTGTTTAGATTCAGACAAAACGGGGTCGTTTTCAAAGATGAAGAAGAATCCAGCACCACCGGCGACGGCAGCAAAAGCTCCTACTGCGGCGGAGATCGACGAGTTTTTCTCAGTTGCGGAAGAGAAAGAACAAAAACGATTCTCAGACAAGTAAGTAGCTCAAATAGACATCGATCAAACGATTCTTAGACTAATTTTGTTGCTGATTTGATCAGGTACAATTTTGATATCGTGAATGACGTACCAATGGATGGCAGGTACCAGTGGGTTCGATTAACTCCATAATTACCCAAGATCAAACAGGTTAACACTGATTAATTCTTAATAATTAGTTAATTAAATTACTATTTACTACACCGTTTTAGAAGCTTCTTCTTCCTCTTGGTCTGGTCCATCACAGTGTCAGTAATTTTTGTGGGGTATGTATGTACCTTTCTAGCTAAACCTAGGGATTTGAACCTTGTCAGAAAATACAACAAATTCATCTTAAATCTTTGCATTTGTCCTTTTTCTAATTTCTATCAACTAATTGTTCAAAATTCAAATCATGATTCCATTTGGTGAAGGTTTCATACTTTTGGATCTTGATCATACATTGGACATTTTATTGTACAGATTTGTTTTGTTCTTCGCTTAAAGCTGAATCGTTGAACACGTGTATGTGTGTGCGTGTGTGTTCTTTGTATAAAAAGTGTGACCAGATCAATGTAGATAATTTTATGGGTTTGAGTTTTGGTGTTAAAGATGAACCAGATGCATGTGTATTGTGATTCAAAGATGTATGAGTGGAAATTGAGTTGGTCAATTTGGTGTGATGAATGGAGAAAGGGGCTTTTTTGTAATTTTGGGATCACACTTTTTTGCAGTTTGAATGGGTTGATGCTCATTGATGTACTTTTTCGTACAAATGGTTTTGTGGAAGTCTCAAAGTTTTAACTTAATTGTTGATGATATGTAACTTTTGTAACAAAAACCTGTTTTTACTATGAAATGGGCTATATGTGTGTTTTTTTTAAATTAATCTAATAGAATCCGATTCTTAAAGTAGTGAAAACTCTCAGAGCAATCACGATGGAGTCGTATCTCCTTTCCCGTACCAAAATTATAAGGAAAATGTGATATTTTGTTTATTTTCACTTATACATTGGAGTCTCCATCTCTGTATCCCATACGGCATACCTCAAATTATGTGAAAAACTAAAGTAAACCCTAATATTTGCATGTTCTCTATTCATCCTCTATCTCATATTTTTAAGTGGTTATGAGTGAAAAAAAGAAAAAAAATATAATAAAAATATATTATTTAATTGATTATAGACATATGGGGAATCGGATGTAAGGGGTTTTCTAAAAGTGAACAAATTTTAGAGATAAATGCGTATTTTAGTTAAATTATATGGATAGAAATTAGGATTCCATTATGAATGCTTAAGTTACTTAAAACCAAAATTTAAGACGGCATAAATAGTCAAAAACTAAACAACTACAATAATTAAAAACGCACAAAAATAATACATTAACTTTATTTTAAAACCATGGGATTGAATAGTAGATACAGTGTTTTTCAAGATTAAAAGCAGTGTGTACAAGCATGCTTCGCTTTTTGAGGTGGGGTGTGAGGCCGTTCTCACGAATTCCTTTCTCTCTATGATCTTTTCATCGCGATTCTTTCATTCGATCATCAAAGCGATTTTATCATTGAAGGCGAGTTGTTCATAAGTCATTTCTTCACGATTTTAACAAGCGATCTTCTCAAGAACCAATCTATAGCCGTGTTAGTTCACTTTAAAATAAAAATTAAAAATCACATAAATAGTAAAAAACTAAACAACAAAAATAATTAAAAAACAAAAAAAAAACATTCACTTTGAATATCATGTAAACGACGACTTTAGAAACTTAGCCTTATTATCTGAAAACTTAGGTCTTTCCTTCTTACTCTAACTTTACGTTATGAAATGAATTAAATAGTGATTTTGTGTATAAAAACTTTTGAAAATTTCACTTGTGATAGAATTTAGTTTGTTACCTAAAATTGAAGACTATGGCTTTTTAAAACTTTCACTAAGACGTCAGGTCGGCGGTAAGGGTGGATGTGGTGGAACCCATGGTATCCTAAGGATTAGTAAATCTAAACATGTCATGTTATTTTTACCCTAAACTACTCTAAATATAAGGTGTGGAACCCTTAAGTACCCTAACATTTTTTTAAAATTTAAAAATATAAAAATAAAATACATTAAAGATAAAATTAAAATTAATAAAAAAATGCAACATACAAATTAAAATTAACCAAAACAATAAAAATACATTCAAGTTAAAACTAAAATAAAAAAAAAACTTAATTTTCATTAAAAAAAATACTAAACTACTCATCGCCGTCCGAAACCGGGATGTCCAAGTTTGCTACAACGTGTTCCATAAGATCAAACTTAAGTCTAAAATGTGTGTTTTGATCCCGCAACTCCGAAATTATATTATCTACAACCACTGCATCGGTTGGAGGATCGGTAATGTACACCGGTGATATGACACATATATTTTTTTTGTATGTGCCGTATCTTCAATTTCAGATATAGCGGCGACAACTTGGGTTAGAAATTCAAGCCCGCAAGATTTGGAACTACTAGAGATAATGGGAAAAAATAAGATTGCGACTCATTTTGTTGAAAAAGGTAAAATAGATTATATAGTGGTAGTGGGAGAGTATTTGTTTGGTATGGATTTTAGGAATAAAGGTTGTTATCTATAGGAAAACTAAAAATATAAAATAAATGGGTAACGACTAGTTTAACGGTCACATTCCCTAGCTTCCACCCTTACGACTTCATGAACCTGTCAAGCGAACCCTTGCCACAACCCGTGTGGGTTGCAGCGGTGTTCCCGTGAGCCCAGCTCAAGTCGAGCCCGAACTCGAGCTCGAACCTCACCACCCTAATAGAGTTGTTTTTTTTTTCTAAACGTAGCTTGAATACATAAAAAGTTATTTTATTGTAATTATGTGTGGTGATGGATTTCTTACTATAAAGTTGCTTCTAATTATTTGTTGGTTGTTATATATATATTAAATATTAAAACTCACATTTTAGTCATCCGTAGTGGTTTCACTAAAAAGTGAATCACGTCCCGCCACGTCATTGGCAGATCAACAGAGGGGCAATCACTTGACAGAATCACTAAGCTGCGTAATGGTTTCACGCTCAGCATTAATGAGTGATTTTTTTTTATTTTGTTTTGTTAATCTTTATAAACAATTGATATTTATCTTTTAAAACAATTACTTATCATTTGAAAGTTTGATCCAAACAAGTTTAAAAACCATTTACGTGACAAAAAATAGTTTTTTTTTCAAAACAACTCTGTTTCGTTAAAATTTATACATGGATATTTAAAAAAATAAAATAAACAAGCCCGTATATTTCGTTTTTTTAAATAATTATCAAGCAAGAGTTATTTGAGAAAACCAAATTAAATCCTAAACTAAATATTTAATAAAAAAAACAATAAATTATGAGTTGGAGTAATGTGATTGGGTGTTGGTTTTGTTTGTTTTGCCCCCTTCTCCGTGAATCCCCTCACGCCTAATGCCCCACGCTCCTTTCACGCCTATGGGGGCGGTCTTTCACGCGTCGTGAAAAAGCCAGGTGACTCACGCCCATTCTTTCACGCCACGATTACGAATGGCCTTATATTTGGGTATGTACATGATTTTATAGCAGTGCATAAAATTGTTAGGGAACTTAAAAAAAGCGATGAATATTTAAGTTTAGATCATGGGCGGCTTGATAATAAAAAAAACAAGTTGTGGCTTGGCGGTCTATATTTAACGTCCCCTAATTTTTAAAATTTAACTTCGTTTAGTTTTCCTTTTTTTACAAGGAGATAAAAAATTAGCATACTTGGAATAGTTTTATTTTCAATAAAATTGACTCCAATTTTAATATGTGTGATTGTCTGTCTTGTAAAAAAATGTGAGTATCGTATTTCTACATGCCAGGATTCTAAGAAAAAAAATTCCACCATCGCAAAAGCTTTTCGGTTGGAGGTGAGCTAAAATGGAATGACGAGGATTGAATGGCCTGGAAAGCTGGTAGGGTTTGGGGCGCCCCTAGTCCCACTGCTCATTCTAATGCTACTGCTTCCTTTTCATTGCCTTAATGGCACACTCTAGTCGGCAGGGCTCGCCACAGTACAAGGAGATTAGACTCTCGGATGAGACTAAGTAGCTACCGACCGTTTCGACGCGCCCTTGACCTATCTTGATTAAGACCGAAACCTATCTAACCGATCGTAGGGTCTAGTTTAAGCTGTCAAACAAATGGCCCGGAAAGAATAAGCTGGAGGACTTTGTACCATCCATTCTGGTGTGGTTGGATTTTGTTCAACAACCCAAGGACTTGGAGCGCATCTTTTGTTGTTTACACTTCTTGAAGTGATTGTTACGACCACGAAGAAACGACAAATCCCAACTACAGATATATAAGAGCAGAACTGTTAAGGGCATTCCATCCGGCGTAAGCATCTGGATAATCTGGAATGCGACGAAGCGTCTCTCCTGTCCGGCTCGATATGAACAAGGTAGGCTGGTAGGTGGGTAGGCTTCTATCCGACTAGTAGGACATGCAGTTCTCCCCTTAGCCTTAGGGAATGATTTGGAAGAGCCAAAACCAAAAAATAGTGGTATTTTCTAGCGACAACATAATGGAGGCAGTCAATCAATATAGATTGATCCGAAATCTGATTCAAATCCAACATAGCACCCATAGGTACATAAGAAATATATTGAATCTATTCTTTTTAATGAATAGATCCGATCACAACTTCGAATATGGACCCGAATCCATTAGTATGGAACATTTTCTTTTTCAAGTGAAATCCCCTAGTATATGAAAGCCTGAAGAGTCATTGGTTTTCCAGGTCGGAAAATAAAGTAAACAACTCAGGTGGACAAGAGGCGAACCACTCAGCTGATGAGTCAGCTATACTTTTTTAAAATAGCCTAATGAGAAGACGATTGTAACCTCTAAGCTCAAAGATGGAAAGCAAGTTCCTTTTTTAAGGTTTTGCATACCTTAATGTCCTTCCTTTCCACAGTCCAATTCACTAATCGATAGAAGAGTCAGCAACGCAGGCATAAACTACAGAGGAAATTCTATAGCTGATTCTTGAACTCCTTTCTTTTGCTGTCAATCCGCAAGTACAACGGGCTCTTAAGGAAGTACTATTTATTTTATAATCCGGTTTTGGCTCTACGACGGTTGAGCCGACCTGGTTTAAATATGAAATTTAAAAATAAATATATATAAAGAAAAGATGTAAAGTGAAAAAGGTGAGTAATTAAGAGAAGAGGTGGATGCACGTGGTGGCGTGTGTGTTTTGAGATCGGAATGCTTTGGATCTGATGCCGGCTACTTTTTATTTAAATACTACAAAATCGAGATCGGAAAGAGAGAATGTTGTTTTGCCTCTTCATCAAACCTAGCAACCCTTCCACACTTTGGATAAACTTTATAATTTTTTTTCAGTTTGGATCACTGACAGGGCACTGACCCACCCGATCATTCCATCATAAACTTTATAATTGATCTTAAGTCTTTATTATAAATGATATTAATTTGGGTGTTATGTCTGTTATACGAACAGCATATAACTAATTTCATGAAATTAATAAAATTATGTTAAAATATATTTATAAAAAAATAAGAAAAATTATCTAATAGGCCTAAGCATTGAAAAACTCAGAGAATTAACAAGTCTAACTAAAAGAAAAATATAGGAAAAAAATGAAGCACTTCAATTTAGATATCTCATGCTAAGAAAGAATGACATGACCGCGATCAGAGAAGGAGATCGACATACAAAATTTAAGATAATATCTAAATGTATACCATCGTACCATCCTTGACATCTATACGACTTGTATAGATGCTATACAAGTCGTATAGGGTATTCTATACGACTAATATAGCATCTATACGAGTCGTATAGATGTCAGGGGTGGTGTATGTATAGTAGGCCCCAAATTTAAGTGTTCTCTAGAGTGATCCGAATCCACAACTACAATGTTTCATATTAAAATTATTACCGTCTAACATTTAACATGTTATCTCATTTTGTTTACAAAATTGAAATATAAAAAAAAATCTCAATGCCTAATGTTTATAACTAAAAATTAATAGTCGTTTTCCTTTTAAGTTTAGTAATAATAAGAGTCAATGGTTTATGTCTTGAAATAAAGTTATATTTAGAATATTAAAGCAAACTTGTAGATTCACACATTTACTCCTACTTAATCAGCAATGTCGGTGGAAAAGTTCACCCATAAAATCTCTTCCTTAACTTTGTAAGTTAGGAAAACTTAGCTTTCAAGTTTTACTTTGACCCCTTAAGTTTATAAAATTTCAAATTTACCCCTTGTATTATATATAATCTAATTTTTTCTCAATAATTTTCATTCGTTAATTTACTTAAAAAAATTAATTTGTTATTGTGTTTAATATTTTTTCTTTGCGTCCCGGTGTAAATTTTGTTATATTCATTTATAAGTATCGACCATAACTCCCCCCTCTGCTTTGTAAAATGTCAAAACTATGTGTTTTCCCCCATCGTCACGCCACGTGTCACCTATCTGTTGGTCCATCATAATTTTTTAGGTTTTTTTCTTTGGTTTTTTCCTTTTGTTTTTAAACATTTCTTTTTATTGGGTCAACCGAGTTGCCGTAACTTCACACGTTTCTTTTATTTACTTAATCACATTTCTTTTTTGTGCTTAGCCACGTTAATGTCACTTCCTCAACCGTTTAAGGCCTGCTTCCCGTCGGCCGCCGCAGAACGCGAGGTGCTAATTTTCTAGTTTCTACCTTAAGAAGTAGCGTTTTCGCTTAAAAATATGGCAAACTATTTAATTATTAATCAACTTAGATGCATATTTTTCAACAGCAATAAAATAATAAAACTTTATGAGCAAAATCAAACGACCCATGATCTAATGGTCTAATGGTATGATGTTTACCCTTTATAAAAGTGGTAAGGTTCAAATCATTGTATGGGTTCAGTCTATTCGGATTTTGTCTGACGGTTTGGATCATACGACTCTTATGGGTTTATACGAGTCGTATGTTTGGTGGCTGAAGCATATGACTCGTATATACGAGTCGTGTGCTTTATTTATATTTTTTTTTATAAATATCAAAGTTATGTTAATTCACCTCAATCAATCAAAGTAGTAATTGCAAGGGTATGGATTTCACATACGGTTGCGAAGTAGACATGCAAGTATTGTTTTCTAAAACGGTTTTAACTTTTAATTACAAATAATAGATTGCTTTTCACAACCTCTGAAATAGTTTGGAAGTTTCATAATTTTTTTAAAGGAAAACATTGGGATTTGTTTCAAAGTAAAAACGATTTGTTGATGTTATTTGTGAAATCCACACCCTTGCAATCGTCTATTAAAGCTGCTTTACCCTAAAACGATTCCAACTTCTAATTACAAATAATAATTTTCACAGCTCTGAAACAGCTTGAAAGTTTCATACATTTGTTAAAAGAAAACATTGATTTGATTCAAAGTATTCATACATCTGCAACCATGATCAAAAGATAGAAAAAAGTACACCTGCCATTCATACTAGTCTTGGTGAGCTAGATCTGGCTACTGAGGCAAACACTATCGAGGCGGTGGTAAGTCAGAAAGCTCGACCCCCGCAACCCTTGCACGATCAAGCCCTCACTCAATCTACCACTACTGCTAATCCTCCATCCGTTGCATATGACGACTCATGTCCTGTAACAAGTCCCTTGTCATGGAAGGAGCCTCACATGTCTAATAGCAACATGATGTTGTGGTGGATGCTACTTTGGTGGCTCCCAAATGGTTCTCCCCCTATCCAGGGAGAATCGAAGACCCTAACCACGAATCTCTGAAGACCTATCCTCAAAGCCAGGTAAGTCATCGTCATGGTCCGTCGAACACTTTCCCGGAAAACACCTAAGACATGATCGATGTGTGTGATGTAAGTGCCACAAGTGATCGGACCTCCATCAGCCTTCAGGGTGACCTGGGTAGCAAAGTAATCGGCCATTAACGAAGCCAGGTTGCACCTCTTAGGTACAAGCAGACAATACAAGAAAAATAGGACCGTATGTGTGACCCACTTCTCGCTCTGACCCCGCCCGATATGGTCTGTGTAATCACCCGATGTAGATATCTATGCAAAGGGTCTTTGATACTTCTAACCCTTTCCTTCATAAGGAAAGGCCCATCACCAATCTGTGATCACCACTCCCGAAGCACATCCTCATTCTCCGCTGCCCTATCCCCAAGAAAAGATTGTAACCATCTCCGGCTCGGTGTATAAACCCGTACAGACAGCAAAACAAGGTAGGACCTATACGACTCGTATAGATGCCAGGTGTTGTATGGATATCTGCATGTGGTGTATGGATATCAGTTCCCTTTTAGTTTTTCATAGCTTTATAGAAACTAGAATTTTTTTTAAAAATAAGTTTAAATCATCACTCTCTTTCATTTTGTTTCTATTCACAATAGAGGTCGTCTTCACACCAGGTATCGTCGTCGACCGGAAAACTCCCGTTTTACTTTTCTCTCTCCCTTTTATCTTTCTTTCCTCTTCTCATTCCACTTAAAACAACTTTAAAACATAAAGTAAAGGGTCAATTAAGAGAAAAAAATCAGTAAATGCCCCGAGTAACAAAGAGATTTGCTTTGCAGGAGGGTTCGCTAGAGGGTCAACTTACCCTCGGACCCTCCCATAGTTCCACCGATGGTCTCTCTTATTTTTTTTTACTTTTTTATTAATATTTTGTATTATAATCGGAAGAAATCTTATAAATCATAATCGAATTATGAAATTTTAGTCATTAGTTTATTTGTATGCTTATCTATACTGCTATATAAAACATATAGAGCGGGCAAAGTTGTAATTTCACTAAAATTTTAAGACACTTAGGAAAGAGTTGTTGTATTTGGTACAAGTGTTGATACATAAATCTATACCACATTTACAATTTTGTCTTTAAACCAAAACTATAGAAAATGTTTATATTCCACATCGGTTGTGTAGAAAACCAAAGCAATGTTCAACTCCTATATAAGAAGCCCTTTGCCCAAAGTTAAAAAAGGAGTTGTGTTATACTTTCTTCTATGTCATTAAACATAAAACCAAATTGGTAAAAGTCTTTTTGGTTTTGAACCGGCCATACCGACAAAAGTCTTTTTAAATCATTTATTAAGTATAGATAACATATTATTATCATTATCTATATCTATACTACCTTATAAAACATTTTAGATGGACAATTTGGTCATTTTTTCAAAAGTTTAAGATACTTATGATCTATGTTAATGCATTTTGTACAAGTGTTGATGCATAAATCTATACCACATTTACAATTTTGTGCATAAACCAAAACTATATAAAAAGTTCATATCCCACATAGGTTGTGTAGAAAAACCAACCCAGTGCCCAACTCCTATATAAGGAGTCATTTGCTCAAAGTTAAAAGAGAAGAAGTTGTATTTCACGTGCACGCCTTCTTATATGCCATTAAACATAAAACCAAATTGGTGAAAGTCTTTTTGGTTTTTGAACTGGCCGTACAGCAAAAGTCTTTTTAAATCATTGGTTAGCACATTAAGAGAGTGTTAGCCAAAGATACAGAGTCATACACATTTTTATACCCCCGATGCTGCTCGCGGGTCTCACACACTACTATAGTTTGATGTTTAAAACTTTTGAAAAATAGTATCTGAAAAATAAAAAAAGTTATTATATTAGGTTCAAATACTATTCTTTTTAACATCGAATTTATATATATTTTAATAGATCACATAAGCTTGTTACTTGTTTGGGAGATCAAAGCAATCACTTTCTTATTGATCAAGAAATGTGCAAAAGTAAAAAAATTTAGATTGGCCTCTTTAGTGAAATTTTGTTTTTTTATTTTCAAAATCATTGATGGTTTCATGAGTTGTTTGATTTGTATTTTTTGTTGAGTTCTAGCCATTTGCTATTTTAGCTATAATATTGTCGTTCCAAAAATAAACCTTGTTTGGGACGTTGAATAAGAATTCATTAATAGAGTACATAAACTTTTAACCATTAGAGAAGTTTTCTAAATTAAAATTAAATCATTGGACCCATTCAAAGACCTCTTTCTTGATCTATTTTCACCCATAAGAAGCCTTACGTATTTATTTCTTCTGTCATCTTGGATATGGAAATGTTTTTACCGTTGAAAACTTTGTCGTTTCGGGCTCGCCATATACACCGGCATGTACTACGTAAGATTGTTTGTAACAACTTCTTTTTTATGTTGTTTTCTGGAATATAATTATGATATTCCAAGATATCTTTAACTAGGAATGCATATATACAGTGGCGGAATATATTGAGCCCTCCCCCCCCCCCCGTTTTTTCGTTCACAAGTGTTAATATATAAGTATTCGGCCGAAAATTTTATAGTTCCAGCCCGGCTCAAAGGTTCAAGTTCCACCACTGCATATATAAGGGATTCACCACATAACGCACTTAGGTTCGTGTCCTATGCTTGCTATTTACATTATTTAGGTCCTCCAAGTTGGTCGTAGGACTTGGGTTGTCGATTTTTTGTTTCAACATCATTAAATAACCTGGATAATTAATGGGAAAGTTAGTATTACGGAAACATAAAAGACAAGGGTTAGGTTATAGTAAAAAGGGTTTTAAAAATAAGAAGGGTAAGAAGGATTCTGGGCTTGACATGTGTCTTTTTATTATTTTTAAAGGAATGACATAATGGTCATTATGTATTACACAATGAACTTGTATTACACATTGAAGTTGTATTACACAATGAACTTGTATTACACATTGAAGTTGTATTACACAATTAACTTGTATTACACAATGAAATTGTATTACACAATTAACTTGTATTACACAATGACTTGACTAATTACACAATGAACTTGTATTACACAATGACCTGACTAATTACACAATGAACTTGTATTACACAATGTCCTGACTAATTACACAATGACCAGATATTATACAATGACCAGACGTGGTATGACACAATGAACTTGTATTACACAATTACCTGACTAAATACACAATGAGCTGGAAAACATAAAACACAATGATAAATACATATAACACAATGAACTTGTATTACACAATGAACTTGTATTACATAATGGATTTGTATTACACAATAAAATTGTATTACACATTGACCTGACTAATTACACAATGAATAGTCATTCTGTATTACACAATGAACTTGTATTACACATTGAAGTTGTATTACACAATGAACTTGTATTACACATGTCAATTCCACAAAAGCATATAAAGCGGCAACATTATGTTTAGATTTAATACTAAAGCCCATATTCAGATCAGATACATCAGAATCCCCTTGTGAATCCAGGTTGTTGAAAATGTTGTTTAGTTTGTAACTCACCCCTGCTTTAAGGTTAAGGCCGAGCACCAGCGTCCATCTGGCTTAGTTAAAGACTTACCCGGTCTTCCTCCCGCACGTCAAGTCGAATTTCATATTGATCTAGTGCTAGGAGAAAATCTCGTGGCTAAGTAACCTTATCGTCTTGCACCATTAGAGACGCAAGAACTTTAAAGCCAACTTCGAGAACTTTCTAACAAAGGATTTATCCGTCCTAGTGTTTCACCTTAGGGAGCACCTGTCTTATTTGTGAAGAAGAGGATGGTTCTTTCCGGATGTGCATCGACTACCGGGAACTCAACAAGTTTACTGTGAAAAACCGTTATCCACTTCCGAGGATTGATGATTTATTTGATCAACTTCAAGGCTCGACTCATTTTTCAAAGATTGATCTTCATTCTTGTTATCACTAGTAAAGGGTCTCTGATATGGCTCGCCCGGATGGAACCCTGCAGGGAATATCGCTAATGGCCGGCCACCACGCGACAAGCGGGTGGCCTCCGACCCCGTCTCATCCAAGTAAAACCGAGGGTCCCGGACCTCCTCCTTAGTGTAAAGCCCCAGGTGAATCCCCACCTGGCGAGCGTCAAAGAATGACTCTCCCCGCCTAATTTGAATGTCACCACCCGTGAGTGACGGGGTGATGTCTCTCTCCACCTCCGCCGTGTGAAGATCTGAAGATCCCTTGCCAAAAGATCCCTCACCTGCAGATTTATCGTGTCGAGCGGGAGTGAAACTGAAGGTGGAAAGTAACTCTAATACTAACTCCCGGTACGCCCTCCTGTAACCCCTATCAAAGAGACGCCTCTATGGGGATGGTGCGCCTCCCCGACGATGGCCAGTGCCTGCTCCAAGTCCCCCACCGTCTGCAACAGCTCCCAATTGATCGTCCGGGAGCCTTAATATCCTTCTCCAATAACCTCCAGAGCCGTTTCCAAAAATCAGTCATCTTCAGGAACCGAAGATGCGGATGTGGATATAGAAACTGGGGCCAATCCTTGGGCTCGGTATCGAGTCAAGCATCAGAACGAGAATGTTTACGCGTCATAATATGTATACGATTACACGGCGTAACCAAAAAAATATTTTTCAAAATTTTCCAAAAACAAAAAATTCAAGGGCATACGTGTAAGGCCCCCAAACCGGGCACCCTACAGTTGGGTCACATCACGGTGTATCCTTTCAAAAACATTTAACTCTTTACGAAAACGTTCAGCTGGAGTCTTAACTCAAAATAGTATTTGTATACTATATTCATTATTACATTTCACCTTACCATACGAATGCATACGCACCAATCCGAGTAGCATCTCGCCCAAGCCAAGATACATCGTCACGTAAACCTACCTGCAAAACAGTCTAACGTACATACAAAGTCAGCTACGCTGAGTGAGTTCTAACATTTTATTATAAATAGAAACCTTCCCGTAAAAACATCATTTAATTAAACTTAGGATATTCCAGTCGTTTATAAAACGCTTTGTCGTTTAATAACATATCGGTAATCCACGTTACTTACTATTTCCCAATAGGGCCTAACAACATGAGACTTAACCCACAACCATAATCCAGTAAGCCTCCCCGACATGGATCGAACTTACTACACTACGAACTTTTACTTTACCACACGTATCAACACAAAGGCCGGTTAACTCAACCGACCCCAATACTTAGACCTGACAAGCCCTAACCAAGACTCTCATAAGGTCTACTAACACATCAGTCGTAAACACGACATCGCACCAACACAACAGTAAATATAATGTAAAAACCCGTAAAAAAATCAAAACTTTGAAGCAACTTTGATGGCTTGTATATTTGTGATTCGATGACTTGTACATATTACGCACAACTCAATTTTAAATAAAATTTACACCAAAGCGTAGATAAAAAATAAACATGTCACAACGATATACTTGAAATTTTATAAAAATTATATTTTAAAAGTTATAAGAGAAAAACAAAGACCCAAACATTTAGAGTGGAGCCATATATCAAAAAGTGATTAGGTGAAAAAAAATATAAATAAATTCAAAAGTGTAAGGCATAAATAGTAAGTAGTTAAATTTGAGGGGAGGGGGGTATATTATAACTTCTAAGGGGCTATATTGTAACTTCAAAATATCACTTAAGAATTATGCTAAAGTGACTTGTAGAGAGCGCTTCAAGCACTTGTTATATACATATACATTTATGAACAGTAACTTTTGTGAATGTGAAAGAGGCATTTTATTAATTGCACTTAGTTGGTAAATGTATATTATTTAATTATTCTTGATGATATTTAAGAGTAGGTTTGGGGGTGTGTTAGTGAAACGTCTTAAATCGGGATCATCTCATAGTTTGCATAAAACATAATAACATAGCTCTTAAACTGATAATCATAATTTATTATAACGGAAGTTTTTAACTCAAACATTAATAATCCAATAACAATAAACATTGTTTAAAACATAAACTATTAGGAATGAGAATGTCAGTCTTCAGCTCAGCAACCCGACGTCCATCTTATCAAGCCCTCACGGCTCCTTTACTTATTTACTTTGCTTTATCTTTACTACATGTCATGCATATTAAAAGTCAGCTAACACTGATAAGTTCTATCTTTACTTTAAACTGTAAACTTTCTTTAAGTAGCTAGTTTATAAAAATAAAATAAGCTTTATTTCTTTACTTTAAAACAACTTTGCCTTTGCCTTACTTTAAAACTTTACAATTACATTTTATAGTTCCATTTCTATCATTCATTAAAACTTTACTTTTGAAGAAACCGGTTAAGGTGTCCTCCTTTACTCTGACAAACTTTACTTTTCACTCGTACATGACAAGTGATTGTAACATACTTTAACTATCACATATGGATCAATGTCCGAAGACAATGTCCCTTTTCTTTCTTACACCTCAGGTAAGACTTTTACTTTGTTGTGCCCACACCTCAGGGTGAGACTTTCTCGCTTACACCTCAGTGTAAGACTCCTTTGCTTTCTCACACCTCAGGGTGAGACTTTCTACTTTGGTTGCTCACACCTCGAGGTGAGATGTCTACTTTGCTTGCCTGCATGACTTTCTACTATGCAATTATACTACATCATATAATATAATGCCATTGAAACACATAACACATAGACAAATAACACATATTAGCACATAAGCATATACTATGACATCGGTCACTATCACTATCAAGCTACACCAAAGTGGAGTTTCTTTACCTTCTTTGCTTTAACTCTTTACTTTCTTTAAAAATATATTTCAAAGATAGTTCTATACTCTTTAACACTTTCCCTTTATTTTTATAAAAATAACATTTTTATAAAAATTGTAAATTTCTCTTTCACTTTATAAAAATAACATTTTTATAAAAACTATTATTTGCCTTTTAAATCCTTCTACCGGTATGCATACCAGCATAAAAACCGTTAGAGAAAATGGGCAATAAGAACTCACCTGTCAAGCTATCATTCGTGTACTAGAACTAGTCCAATACGCTTTACTCTCTATCTGAATTAATAATTAACATATCATTAATTCACACTTTCTAAGTTCAAACGCAACAACTAGTTTCGCTTCCTTTGCCCAAGCGAAACTACTCTTTTTAGGTGAAAATATCCTTTTTAGCGAAACTGTTACACTTAGGCGAAACTGTGGCTTGAGCGACACTATGGATTAGGCGATACTATGCTCAGGCGAAATTAATGTTTAAACGAAACTACCCTGGTAGTTTCGCTTGATCGTCTTCTCCAGCAGAACTTTAGTTTCTGCATGGAGATGGCGGCTCAAGCTTCACACGTCCAAGCTCCATACTTTTTACGTTTAAACAACGTGTTTTCCACTCGTGATTCCAGATCCAAGGTCGGTTTTAAGTTTAAAACTCAAAAACCGAACCTTTTTACCGAAACAACCCGAAACTCACTTTGAACGAAAACTCAGATTCAGTAGGATAACCACATGTTTTGAGCTTGCAACTTCTTGCTAAACACTCTGTAGTTGGGGGATATTGATTCCCGAGCTTCTTAGACCCAAAACTTTACTTTCTTTCTCTAACTCGATTCCCTTTCCCCTCCTTAAGTTCTAACACTTAGCGAAACAATGAGGAATGAGAGGAAGGTGGAGGTGGTGGCTAGGTTAAGCCCCTCCCCTCCTTAAGTTCGCCCCTTTGCCAGTTTCGCTCCCCCTTTTTCTTGTTTTGTTTTATTTATTTTTCTCGGCTTCGTTTATCTCAACGTCCTTGTTATTTCTAAATTTTGGTATGTTACCGTTAGTTGAGAGTTCAAGTCTTATTATGGACAAATGGTGTAGATTTAGAGTGCAGGGGAGGAACTGCATACTCCTCCGGGATATGATTTCCTGCTACGGCACCAAAGATGGTGGGGCGGTATTCTCGCTGGATCGACACTTCCACATCCCCCTCCATCCCGCTTCCCCTTGTTTGTTTCTTCTCACCTCAGGTAATCCACTCCCGAGAAACCAACCCATAACACCCTCTCTCACCTTCCACCTCAGCTGAACTCACCCTCAAAGCATCCCGCCCTTCTCACCTTCCACCTCAGCTGAACTCACCCTCATGGCATCCTGCCCCTCTCCCTCCCGCTTCACTTCCTACACTCTTAGGAGTAAGTTTAGTTGGTGCGTGATTTCACCGTAAAAGAATTGCACTCGTTGAGAATGTGGTTTGATTGGTTGGCCAAGAAATAATTAAAAAAAATAGAAAAATCCATTTTCAACTCACGACCAAGTCACTGAACCAACTAATGGTCACAAAATTTTTTAAATATATTCTTCACACATGTCTAGATTCTATTTGATGTTAATTTATTTTTTTCCCTTTTTCCTTTCTAACAATTCCTTCTACGTATAATTTATTTTTCTTTAATAACTTATTATATTTAACTTAAAAAAAACTAAATATACAATTATGTTTAATTTTTTTATGAACATTCATATATAATTTTTATTAAAAACCGAGTTTTTTCAAAAAAAAAGTATTTTTAATATAAAATAAATATTGACCGTATTACAACATAAATAAAGTATCTTTATTTATTTATGTTTATATTTAAAATAAATACTTTATTTTTTTTGAAATAAAATAAATAATTTATTTGTTTTGAAATAAAATAATTATATTTTTATATATTTCTAATAACTTTTAATAGAATAATATTAAAAAATTATATTTATTTAATAAAAATGTAGTTTAGGTTAGGTTGTTAAAGGGTGTGAAAAAGTTGGGTTTAGTTCGGTTGTATAGGTGGAAGTAGAGGTGAACAAAACGGTTTTTTTATCCGAACCGGTTCGAACCCGACCCGAACCGTTTTGGTCAACGAAAAGTCAAAACCGGCTTGGCCCTAAACCGGTTCGGGTTAACCCGGTTTGGAGGCAAGGAAATCTCTAACCTATTAAACTGGTTAGGGTTGGGTTGAAACCGGTTTGTCTGTTAAACCGGTTTTAAATAAAAAAATTGAATAAATTCAAATAAATTTGATATTTTTAATAAAAAAATAAAAAATATATAACATAAAGTGCAACGTTTATTAATATTTGAAAAGTTCAGAAATTAAAAAACATTAGAAGATAAAATTATAAAATTGTAAAACATTACAAATGACAATATATATTTTTATTTTTTGGAATATTAATTGATTATTCTTGTGCGTTGTCTTCAGAACTGGAGCTTCGCAGCCTTGCATCTTCGGCTAGTTCTTCATCGGTGACTGGTTCGGATATTCCAAGATCAACCTCGTTGTTGTGTATGATTTATTCGGCTTGAATTTCGTCTTCGAGAGAAGTTTGGTCTTGTATCCTATCCATTGCATCCAAATGATCCTTCAAGCAAATGCACATTTCCATCGCTAGGGGGGTGAGTCTAGTCCTTCGTATCGATAAGACCCTGCCACTAAAAGAAAACGCAGATTCCGAAGCTACCGTGAAAGCTTGGACGGTTAGTACATCACGGGCCATGGCTGAAAGAATCGGAAACAAAGCTTCGTTTTTTTTCCACCAAGCCAAAATATCAAACTCCTCAAAAACGGTAGGAGGCATAAACGCTAAAAAGTTTGTGCCAATATACCTTCCTAGTTCGCTACTCGGGGTGGTACCTCGAGCGCGTTTACTAAATTCATTTAACATTTCGTTATATAAATTCAAATTAACATCTCTCGAGCTACCACTTGATGATGTACCTATTGTATCATGTGGAGTCAAAGTTGTACCATATTTATGTAAATAAACATCAAATAAATCTTGTAAACATTTGTTAAAATATGTTTTTGTGCCTTGTGCAAAATGGATGTCTTCACTATCCAAATTCAAAGCGTAAGTAATTCTATCAATCAACGTTTCAACCCCAAAAACATTTATGGTAGGGTTTAATGCGGCGGCACAAGTTATAACGGGAGGCATTTCTTTAAAATATTTTACTAATTTTTCTTTCATCTGTTCTATCATATTTGTAAAAAGAGTGCTTTTATTTTCAAGTTCATACAACTTGTTAGCCATTAAATATATTTGTTTTAGAGTTAATGGACTTGTGGGATAATAAACACCGGATAAAAAAGTGGTAGCGGTTTTGAAAACTTCAAGCAATTCGGTTACGTCTTTTAAAATGTCCCAACTCGTAGACGGAAACTTTAGAATTTTACGACGAGGTTTTGAGGCAAACATTTCATAAAATAATTCTAAAGTTTCTCTTTGTCGTACAGCGCTATAAAACATACTATAAGTCGAGTTCCATCTTGTCTCGACGTCCCAATTCGGACCTAAGCAAAGATTATTCGTTTCACGACAAAATCTAATATAATCATGGTATCATTTTTTGTTACTAAAAATATCTTTAAGCATTAGTCGAAAAGCATATGTTAAGTTTGAAACCTCTTCAATTGCAAGCCCGGCTTGTACCGCCAAGTTAATGATGTGTGCGACACATCGACTATGGAAAAAAACGTCGTTGCAAACCGGTTTATATTTAATTTTTGAACCGCATTTGTATTATTAGATGCATTATCAAAAGACATTGAAAAAAGTTTATTTTGTAATTTAAATTCGGTTATAACACCATCTAATATATAAAATAAATTTTTGCCGGTGTGTGGATATTCAAACAAGTCAAACGCGATTGTACGCTTCATCATTTGCCACGTTTTGGGATCAACCCAATGCGCGGTAACGCAAAGGTACGAATCTGGTATGCCATGTGGAGCCGACCAAACATCGGTGGTTAAGTTTACACTGGTTTCCAAATTTTCAAAACCCAAAATTAATTCTTTTTTTTTACTTTTTTCCACATTTTTAAACAATCTCGTCTAAGGGTGTTGCGACTTATTTGATGATAACGTGGTTGGAGTGTCTCTTGAATCATCCTTGTCAAGCGCGGATTGTCAAAGTGGTTGAACGGCAATCCTTCTTGAATCACTAACCTCGCCATTCGATCTCGAACAATATTTGGATCGAAGTTCCAAATTCCTCCTTCGCTTGTCATCGAGGCTTGACCTTCACTTGGAATTCCCTTCAAGGACGGGTAAGATTTTTCTTTATGCGTTTTCAAACTAGTATTTGAATCTTTCCCTAAAAACGCACCACACATCTTGCACCGAGCACGTTCCTTCCCGTTTGACAACAAACATAAATCGTAATTGAACCAAATTGCCGGATTTCTCGTTGTTGGTAGAATTTCCACAACGATAATTTCGTTTGAGGAACCATCAACACTTGACATGGTTATTTTCTTTGAGAGAGTTTAGAGAGCGTTTTTGAGGGTTTAAAGAGCGGTTTTAGAGATTAGAGAGTGTAGAAAGAGGTGTGATTAAACCTAAACACCCCCCACCTATTTATAGTGAATTATAGGTGAAAAAAGGCCAAAAAAGGTCAAATTCGACCCTAACGGCTATAAAGCCGTTGAATAACGGCTAGTTTTGGGTTCAGCGAAAAAACCGGTTTTCCGAACCGGTTCACACAAACCGGTCTTCAACCCGGTCGACTTCAGAATGCTTTAAACCGGTTCATAACCGGCGGCTTTAGGTTAACCCGAACCGGTTTGCCCAGAACAACCGGTTTGCCGGTTTGGAACGGGTAGAAAAAAAACCGGTTTTTTTTGTACACCTCTAGGTGAAAGAGAGGCCTTTCAAAAAAAAAGGTGAAGTGGAGAGAAATTAGTTTTTTAAGTGATGAAAGAGAGAGAAATTAGTTTTTTAACTGATAGGTTGATTGGATTGGGTTGCGAATGAGAGTAGTCTTAATAGACTCCAAATAGAAAATGGTTAACCAATAACCCATCCAAGCCTGGTCAGCAGCCCATAGGCCATCCAATATGCATTCTCAGCCCAGTCTAGATACACTCCTAGCCCATTAACAAACACATGAAAGAAATAAACAAACAGAATTTCAGATAAAATACATCATACAACCGTTAGCTTAGCCTAGTGACAAAAATGTATACCCAAGATTTCATTAAAACGGTAAGGTCTTGGGACTTGTGACCAAAAAAAGGGTCCAGGTTGGGTCAAGGGGTTTTCTCACCCATGGTGGGTTTCCTCCTGAGGGAGGTGGAGATGATCGGATGGGTCAGTGACCCGTCAGTGATTCAAATTATCGTTAAAAAAAAAGGATAAAAATACAATATGTTATGTTTGTCACTGAATTGGTCCAATATATATTTCAACACCATAGTAGGGTGACGTATACCAGCTTTCTTGTGTTTGGAACTTGGTTTGTCCACATAAATAAAAGAGAATCATTTAGTGCCACTTTTATTGTAGCTATTTAATACCCTACATTTATATCAATATATTTTCATCCAATTAGTAGTATATCGAAACGTGGCCCAAAAATGAATGTTGTTATAGTCAGAAATATTTTGAGTCGGTACATTATTACTTTCTTTTAACGTTTATAAATTTTTTTTGAACGGCAACACCTAGATATTATAGGATAATTGGGTTTCCTTAGGTCAACATCTAGAACATCCAGGGCAGCCCACCACAGGAGGAACCACCCAACTGGGTAAACCCCCTGATCTGGCCACAGACCCATTTTTTGCTGTTGCCAGGATTAGAACCCAAGACCTCCACTATCGGAAGTCTTGGGGCTACCATTACACCAAATGACCAACGGTTTATAAAATTATGTTATATGTTTTTGTATCAAAGTGTTGAAATAGTGTCATTCTCAAATCATCAAGGTTCAAGTCTTATTGTGAACAAATGAAGTATATTTAAGAGTATGTTTAGCTTGTGAGTTCGTATTTCAAAAAAATAAAATTTGTATGTAAAATGAAAGTATGCTTTACTGAATAAATATTTATATTATTGACTAAATATTTATATAAGATACGTTCACACATTACTATATGAAATGTCGAGTATCTCACACATTTACTATTCAATGAACAATAAATGTTTAAGCCAATCAAATTTGTTTTTATTTTAATTATTGTTGTTTTAAGTTTTAATTTTATCACTTATATTATATATAATATACACATTTAACCCATTTAATTTTATTTTTTTATAATAAATTTTGTTCATTAACTTTTAAAAAAGTGAATACGCAGTTAGGGATGGCAAAAAAACCCGAGCCGGCGGTTATACCCGAAACCTAAAACATACGGAACGAGTTTTAAATTTTTTTACGGGTATGGGATTAGCCGATACCCGGCCGGATTACCTGAAACCACAAACTTGTTTAGCAGAAAATATTTAATTTTATATTTATACTTTCCCTTAACTCTTGCCTAATGCTTCATTTTAGTAGTTTAGTTGTGTAAGAAATTAATTTTTCTTTTGAAATATTTATTTGATAATATTATTTATATTTTGTGTGTTTTGAAGTATGTACATAAAGTTATATAAAAATTATAATGATATTATTTATTTACGATGACGATTATATATATGTATTATATCATACTTTAATTTGTAATAGTTGTTATACAAATAAAAACTATACAATAATTATAATGGTAAAAGAGAAATCTACTTGGAAATTCTAACGAGTATTTTTTTAACAAATTAACGGGTATACCCAATACCCGCGGGTATGCCCGATACCCGACAAGTATATGAAGGGTAGTGGGCCGGGTATGTGACACGATTTTATAACCGTGTATGGGACTGGGATTACCAATACCCGACACATTGCCATCTCTATGCGCAGTTGTGTTTGATTCTTTTTTCTTGACATTATGATATATATTTTTGTAAACGGAGTTGTATTCAAAATCGATTATTTAAAATCCATTGCCATCTCTATAGCGAGTACCGGTACCGTGACAAACCGAACCAAAAAAACGAGTAAGTAAGTGTCATACATTCGCCTGATGAAGGCCTGCGCGGTGTAAGCAGAGCTCGCAAAAAGAAAAGGTCAGTAAAAGTCACCTGCTCCTAGCTAGCGACGTGCCCGACAATCGTCTGCGTAATGCACCGATGCACATATCGGAAGTTGTATTACACAATTAACTTGTATTACACATTGAAGTTGTATTACACAATGAACTTGTATTACACATTGAAGTTGTATTACACAATTAACTTGTATTACACAATTAACTTGTATCACACAATGAAATTGTATTACACAATTAACTTGTATTACACAATGACCTGACTAATTACACAATGAACTTGTATTACACAATAACCTGACTAATTACACAATGACCAGATATTATAAAATGACCAGACGTGGTATTACACAACGAACTTGTATTACACAATGACCTGACTAATTGCACAATGAGCCGGAAAACATAAAACACAGTGAACTTGTATTACACAATGAACTTGTATTACACAATGAAATTGTATTACACATTGACCTGACTAATTACACAATGAACTTGTATTACACAATGACCTGACTAATTACACAATGACCAGACGTGGTATTACACAATGAACTTGTATTACACAATGACTTGACTAATTACACAATGAACTTGTATTACACAATGAAATTGTATTACACAATGAAATTGTATTACGCATTGACCTGACTAATTACACAATGAACTTGTATTACACAATGACCTGATTAATTACACAACGACTAGACGTGGTATTACACAATGAACTTGTATTACACAATGACCTGACTAATTACACAATGAACTTGTATTACACAATGAATTTGTATTACACAATGAACTTGTATTACACAATGAATTGTATTACACAATGAAATTGTATTACACATTGACCTAACTAAGTACACATTGAGCTGAAAAACGTAAAAAAAATTCGTTTTTGTTTAATACGACACTATAATCGTTTTAAAGAAAAAAAACGCTCGTTTTTATGGTGTAATATTTTTTAAAAAATAATGTCGTATCTAAAAGTTATGAACGCTTTAAAATAAGGGGGGAACTTGATAAAAAGTCAACAAAAGTGACTAAGACTAAAATACCCCTCCAACAACTTTTTCTTATACAATTTAATCTCAACAATTAAATTTTTTATACAATTTGATTTAATAGCACTAAATCGTTCTCAACCTTCTTAGAATTAGAATCCTTTTTACTTGAACCTATTATTGCATTGTTAATCATGATCATCAATTTATGTTGAGAAAGTTTTGACTAGATAAATGAATTTAATTAAACAAAAATGTTTTTTTAAATATAAAAATTATAGTGTATCTATTATTCTATTTTGTTTTTTTCTACCAAATAAATACCCTTTTTACCTGCTCCAAATTATTAATTGAAACTAATATTTATTCATCTTTTTGATCGAATCAATTTTGAATACTTGTATTCTTATGATGGAGAAGTTAAAAAAAATGATAACTATTTAGAATGTATAAGTAATAGTAGATGTAATCCGCGTGTTATGACGTGGTGTTGATGTTACGAGAAATTTGTAACCCTTTGTTCAGAATAAAATTTATGTGTAAGCGTAGATAAAGAGTTTTAGAATTTTATAACATGAGAAAGGTAAATGGCGTTGTTCTATATAAAAAACGAATCCGTTAAGTGGTTCGAATAAAATTTACATCGAAACGTGTGAACACGTCGCAACAAAATATTCAAAATTTAAAAAGAAATCATGTTTTAAAAGTAAAAAAACAAACGATGCCGCTATAATTAATGAAAAGATAAAACGTGACGTGATTTAGTTTAACAAAAAGATAAAAGCGTTACACAAAATGAAATCAAAAGGTAAGAAAAGTAAAAATACATTATAGTTGACCCGACTAATAAAAAGGAGAAAGTAAAAAAATATTAAATTTAACCCGACTCGGTTTTGAACAAAATTTATATTGACACGTCTATGTCGCGACGGTATACTTGGTTTTAAGAAAACATTTATCGTTTAAAAGTTATAAAAGAAAAACAAAACTTAACTAAAATAAATTATAAACATTAAATAAAAAAAAAGTGAAACAAAAGGAAAGGTCATATTTGAAATTCGTAAGGCTCAGTTTCAATGGCTTTTGCATTAGTATTCATCTCCGGGTCTCGAATAAAATGTACATCTACAACTCGGTTTTGTAAAAAATTACTTTGAAACATTGATAAAAATAAGACGTCGTAACGGTAAATTCAGATTTTATAAATCATGATATTTTAAAAGCTGTAGAGGAAACCGAAAGGAATAACATCATAACACAATAAATAATCATTCAAATTGCATGCAATTAAACCAAATATTAGGCACACAACAATTACCTTCGAAGGATTTCACCGGTCTCAACACAACTGCCCTCGTCAGGGTTACTCCCGTCAGAGTATTCATCATAATCCGAGCACCCCACTGGGTCTCATCACCACTCCCAAAGAGCATTCGTCACCCACAATGACTACCCGAAGGACCTCGTCCTTCAATCATCAATTTGCCGTATCACAAGGAGAACGACGCCAGCCCACACAACAACAAGCAAGTAACACGTAGCCGCACACAAGCATTTACTATGACTCGTTACCTAGGCACGAACCACATACACGTTCTCCTGTTAACTCATCCTAAACGTACCCACACAACGTCTAAACTCATTACCCGAATCATCCCGAATAAGTTATTATACGACACACAAGCATCATACCGGCTTCTAACCCATACAACCTAAAGACATCACATATACCCTTAACCTCGTTATCTAATATTTGGCTCATAAAACTCTTCGGGTTTAACCCAAAACTCGTAACACGTTTAATTAATAAAAAAAACAGGTAGGTATGTAAAACCAAGGGGATTAGAAACTCACCGGTTGCGAAGATCAAATCCTTGCTCTTCAACCCGTCCGTCCACGCACCCGAACATGTCATGCGTAAGATCACGTGATCATATTACGTTCTAACCGTACGCCGAATGACATACACAATGTAATTAACCCCGACACTTATCTAGTCAACTCATCGTTTCTTCCCCACGAACTCCAGTCTCACGAGTTCACACGAACCGAGTCAGCCTTGACCCGTTAGAACCCGCGTACTTGAACCGGGTACCCATGCATGCACGTTCCATTACCATGCAAACCCTAACAGGCAAACCCTAGCTCGACCATGGACCACCGCTGCATCCCCTTCGTCGGCTCCAACCCCATCACCGGTGTCTCCCCCTACGCCGTTATCCGATCACCACCATGCACCACCACCGTGGTCATGCTACACCCATACTCACCGTCGGGCAACCACCGTGGTCATGCTGCACCCATCATCACCGGTGTCTCCACCTACGCCGTTATCCACCAAACACCCTAAGGCGTCCCCGCGCTACCGTTTCGTGAACCACCACTGTTACCAACACTCTAAACGTACTCGCCGGTCGCCGCCTTCGGATCCCCCCCATTCCCATCCTCAGCAGTCGGCCACCACCGCCATCGCGTGCAGTCATCGCGTACTACGTCGACTCGCTAACTACTCCGTTGGCCTCTCACTTGCTCCCCACGTCACCATCATAGCCACAGGGCCGGACATCGTCTTCGCTGCTTATGACTAACCCGTCGCCGGGTCACCACCATCGCGTCGTTGCACGCCGACGCGCACTACCGAATCACTATTGTATTCGTTAAGCCCACAGTGGGCCAAACCGTGATCAAAACCATGCAAGAACAATTACGTGAACTAGAGGAATCGTAAACGAGTGTTACCTTGGTGTACTATGAGGTTGTTGATCGGAAACCTCTGCCTTCGCCGCCCCTATCTTCTTCTCTGACGTATCTCTCTCTTGCTTGTCTCTCTCCCGTTGTGCGCATGTTACCTAGGCCAAATGGATTAGGGCTTTTCCTAAGATGGGTTATATACCTCTTATAGTTGCATTCGGGTCCGCGTCTTTTCCTTGATCGTGCGCTTCGATATAAGAACTATGCTAAACGGTCTCATTCTTATGTTTCAACCAAGTCTTACATGATCACATCACTAACCTTTTAGTTTAATAGGGATTCGGGTCGCCCATTAACCCCAATTGTTTACCTACGGATATTTGAGATGTTACAATACGACCAATATATAGCCTTACGGGTCGTATGCATCAGGGTAAAACAGGGAATACGACCCGTATATGAACTAACGGCTCGTATTCTTCTAGAGTCCCAAACGGATACGACCTATATGCTACTGATACGAGTTGTACTCTTTGATGTTTTCTAAGGGAATATGAAGAACTAGATTGAGTACTTATGTGATCTGAGCGTTGTCTGAAGGGGGCTGATGAAGATCGTAATGGGTGAAATGGGTCATTTTCCCTTTATATAGCCCCTTGCTACACGGGTCGTATATAACAATACAACCCATATGTTTTTTACCATATGGATCGTATGGTACTATACGGCCCGTATAATTTGTTTGTTTTTTTCTTTTATTTTGAGTAGGGAACACGAAAACGAACAAATTAGTATGGATTGATAGAACTGTATAAAGTACAACATTTACAAGTGAACTGCAGTCACCATTGTGCTTTAAGAGCCATCTCTTGTCGGTTCAAATAAATTGATAGACGTCTTATCTAGATTTTTAGTTGTCGTTACTTCAATATACCTTTTGATACGTGTCTCGTACATCAACTCCCAATTCTCTCCGGCAGGAGTTCTGTAACGCCTCGAATAGTAACTTAGTATGGGCATTGGATAATCCCCCTAAACAAACTCTAATAAAATGGTTTTCATTAACATAAGTAATTGTAAGAAATTGATGAGGCATGCAATCATCTGGAGATAACCATTGAGGAAAAAATGTGGTAGTATTGGGTGGTGTTAGGTAGTGTACAACCACACCAAACCTGTTAGCAATCAGGGGTCCCGTAGGCGGCAACACCATCCAACATTCACCCGGAACCATACCTATACCGTTCCAGTCTAAGGCTTTACGTATAACAGCGAAATCAAAAAACATAAACATGTATATGTCTGCGTGTTCATCCCTAGTTGTCATAAGTTCAACCCGGATATAGCGCCAACAAATTTTCATCCATCCCTAATCCAATAGCTATAGCGTGGAAACCACAATTACCATTCGCCAATACATCATCTGTACATGAGACGTACTAGTGGAAGATTTTTGGAATCCATTCACTAAAACGGAAAATAGGTGTCCTTTTCTTCATCTCTCTTGATAAATGGGCACTTGATAACTGGTCCGACCCGTTTCAGAATTTTGAAGGTTCCGAAAAAACGTGGACTCATTTTTCCTTTCTTTCCAAATTGGACTATGCCTTTCCAGGGTGAAACCTTTAATAACACTAAATTCCAATGGTTTTCTTCGTCGATCTGCATAACTCTTTTGTCTATCTCTAGCAGCTTTTATTCTTTTGCGAATCTGTAATACTTTATCTGTCGTCTCCTGAACTATTTCCGGTCCTGATAACTGATTTTCACCGATTTCAGACCAACACACACCGGTGTTCTGCACTTTCTACTGTACAATGCTTCAAATGGTGTTGCTTGTATACTTGTGTGATAGCTATTATTATATGAAAATTCTACTAGAGCTTGCTTACACCTCAGGGTAAGACTTCTACTTTAGCTTGCTTACACCTCGGGGTAAGACTTCTACTTTAGCATGCCTGCAGGGCTTTCTACTTTACCCTACTATGTAATTATACTACATCCCATAATATAATTCATATAAACACACAACATGTAGACAAATAGCACATATTAACACATAAGCATATAACATGGCACCTGTCTCTGTCAAGTTGTATCGAGATACATCTCCTTTATCATTCTTTACTTTCTTTAAAATATTTATTTCAAAGAAAGTACTATACTTTTTATCTGTTTTCTTTCTCTTTTTTAAAAATACAATTTTTATAAAGTAATACTTTAGCTTTCTATCTTCTCTATCAGTATGCATGCCAACCCAAAAACTATAAGAAAAAAAGGGTAATAAGAACTCAACTGTTAAGCTGTCCTCTGTGTATTAGAACTGGTCCAATACGCGTTACTCTCTATCTGAATTAATGATTAAATAAACGTTAATTCAACTCTCACTACTAACATAGCGAAAAAACACCAATTTTGCTTCCTGAGATGTCAGCGAAACTATTAGTTCCGCTTCCTATGATCACGCGAAACTATAGATTCAGCAAAACTAGTTCCAAACGAAACTAAGGTTAAGTGAAACTATGCTTTAGGCGAAACTATTCCCGAGCGATACTATGACCAACCGAAACTAGGCAAGTTTCGCCTGCTTGTCTTCTTCCCCCAGAACAAGGGTTTTTTGCATGGAAATGGTGGTTTTCTCCTCAACCGATCAAGATTCGAACTTTTTACGTTCATTATACTTTCGTGGGTCCAGATATATGATTTGTTTCGCAAAGAACACGTAAAAACCCAACCTTTACGTGAATATAAACCTGAAACCCACTTCAAACTAAAAACTCAGATTTAGGCTAGATTAATACTTGTTTAGGCTCGATTCTTTGTGGTATACGTTTTGTTGGTCAAGACAATCAATCCACGAGATCCTTGGCCTGAAGTCCGACTTTTTCTCTCTAAACCCTCTAGCACTTTCTCTCTCTAGAAACTTTGAAATGGTGGAATGAAGACCTTAAGGGGGTGGCGGCTAGGGTTTAACTCCACCCTCCCCTTTCGTCTTTCGTCCCTTGCCGTGTTAACTCCCTCCCATTTTCTCGTTTTATTCTTTTTATTTCCCAAGCTTCGTTTTATTACATCGCCTGTATTATTTATTATTTTTGGAATGTTATAGATGTAAATATAACCGTGTTGTTGCAGTGCGGAGAAAAGAACATGCATCGGAGTTTCCCCGACCGTGCTTGAGTTTTTTTTAATTTATTGCTTGCATTATATACGGTTATAAGGCCTTCCATGTTGTCTCTGTTCCTCAGTGTTGACAGTATGTTACGTGGCTCTATGTTTTGCGTTGTTATCTACTTCACCATACCAAGCTCATTTTCAGACATCCTCATTTCAAATGCATGCCCCTCCAGATGTTCTGCAGTTTTATGGTTATGTGTGTCGATCCTCACCTCTAATATCCAACCACCAGCTTTTATTTCGTACTTTCCTTTTATTTCAAACAGGCAGTCTATTTTTTGGTGCCGGTCTTTCTAACCGTGGGGTGCTCCCTTGTATTTTCTACCACGATCACATCTAAGCCATACATTCACGACATCACAGTGGCCGCTTTTAGGGCAGTAAACGAGCCGAGCCAGGCTTGGCTCGAGCTCGAAATTAAATGAGCCAGCACGGCTCGATTTTTTTTTCGAGCTGAAAAGTTAAGATCGAGCTAGCTCGTTTATTTTTATTTTTATTTTTTAACCTTTTTACACATTAATATATAAATAAATAAAAAACAAATATTATCTTCGGACTTTGAAGTTTTGTGGTCTTCAAATTGCTTTTAGTCCTATCCAAAAAAAATTATACATTAGTATATGTATTAAAGCCAAATGGAATGCAACTAAAATATAGCTACATTGCATATATATATATATTAATTAGTTATTTAGAGGGAAAGAATAGTGGGTCAGCAGAAGAAGTTAGAAACCAATGGTTATGGAGTACGGACACGGTTCGGGAGGATGTGGATACCCAAGGGATTCGAACTTAGAATTAAAATCCTCGACGAGGCTCACAAGTCTCGCTACTCTATCCATCCCGTCACTAACAAGATGTACAATGATTTGAAGAAAGAGTACTGGTGGCCCCGGTATGAAGAACGATGTAACCAATTATGTGGGTAAGTGCCTAACTTGCTCACAGGTAAAGGCCGAGCACCAGAAACCGTGTGGGAAGATGCAACCTTTGTTTATTCCTAAATGAAAATGGGAACACATTACCATGGATTTCATAACCAAGCTACCGCGTACAGCTAAAGGTCTTGATGCTATATGGGTAATTGTGGATAGACTGACGAAAACTGCTCACTTTTTGCCTATGCGTGAGAATTACTCGTCAGAAAAACTAGCAGAACTGTTCATCAACGAGATTTTGGCCAGACACGATATGCCATTGTCAATTGTGTCAGACCGGGACACAAGGTTCACATCGAGGTTCTGGAAGCAATTCCATGAGGCAATGGGTACGAGACTTAATATCACTACAACTTACCACCCGCAAACCGATGGTCAATCCGAAAGGACTATCCAAACTCTGGAGGACATGCTACGGGCATGTATTATTGACTTTGGAGGTAGTTGGGATAGTTACTTACCATTGGCGGAGTTTTCTTACAACAACAGTTTCCATGTAACCATTGGAATGCCACCTTTTCAGATGTTATATGGGAGAAAGTGTAGAACGCCCGTCTGTTGGGGCGAAATTGGGCAGAAAGACTTCGCAAGACTTGATGTAGTTAAAGCAACTTCTGAGAAGTTTGACCAAATCAAAGTGCGAACGAAAGCCGCTAAGGATAGGCAAAAGTCTTACGCAGATAAGAGAAGGAGAGACCTTGAATTTCAGGTTAGGATAAAGTACTATTGAAAGTGCCTCCTTAGAAAGGAATAATTCGATTTCGAAAAAGAGGGAAACTAAGTCCGAGGTTTGTTGGATCATTTAAGATTGTGGCATGAGTTGGAGAGGTGGCTTATCGACTGGAACTTGTAAGGCCCCTTTTCCCGGGTGACCTCACTTGTTGGATTTACTCATAAACATAGTCATTAATTACTGAACTTTTAATTAAAAACATTCAAACACAGCGGAAACATTCAACATTTGAGTACATTACAGCGAAAGTCTTAACATTCAAAACATTAACCATTGTCTAAACAAAACATAAGGTGGGATGTCAGTCACATGTCGGGCAGCCTTCACGCCTTCGCACGACCCTTTCCTTTGTTACCTGAAATGTATACTAAAAGTCAGCTAACGCTGGTGAGTTCTAGTTTAAAACTATTAAGTATGATCATTCTTTTCTTTATAAGTATACATAATTATATACATACATTTCTACAAATACGTATTCATAGCTTTTACTTTTCTTCTTCATTCTTATGTGATTACATAGATATGTATTCACCCTTTCTTTCTTTAACATTCATTGGTCATACACATAAGGGTGATCAACCATCTTACGGTACGTATATCACAAAGACATACGCCCTTGAGCTACCGCCGTAGCCCTTTTACTCGTCCGGTCCTAGAAACCGTCCGCCTTAACTTTAGTCCGGCCAACCTTCGGCCGTCCTTCTTTACCGTCCTACCGTCGTAGTCCGTCATATTCGCCCGTCTGCCCTAAGGCATTCGTTTCCCACGCGAACTATTGTTTATGCAACCGTTATACTATTTTAGCATTTACTTCGACCGCCCTTTTATGCTTTTTGTACGTCCTAGCTTGCGAAGGACGTATCTTTCCCGATTGCAAAATAGTCACGTGGTCGTCCGTCTACAGAAGTAGCCGTTAACTTCGTTTCCGTCCATAACGTATACTTATATTTATAACATGCAATATAAATAATTATACATCAAGATTTCATTTATTTACGTTATGCCATTCTTTCCTTCATTCTTTGTAAACATACGTTTCATTCTTTGTTCAAAATTCATTCTTTATATATATATATATAAAATATATATTAGTACATCACGTATGATCACATTAGCATTCATATCACTTATTCATTTAGTGTATACATTTCAGCCCCAAAACATTTAATAAGATTTGCATATAGCATAGAAGGGGGCACATAGAACTCACCTGATGAGTAGTTTCTGAAATACACTTAGCTGGCTACTGAGCGTCACTAATGTCACTCACGATCTGTATAATAAAGTCATACACGTAAGGTAGGGCTCCTAGATGACACTAGACATTACTATGCTTGAACCTAGTAGTTTCGATGGATTTACTTATATCGAAACTTGGTAGTTTCGATAGGTTGCTTCTGTCGAAACTTGGTAGTTTCGATAGGTTGCTTCTGTCGAAACTTGGTAGTTTCGATAGGTTGCTTATGTATTATTTTAGCTTCGGATCGTGGGCATATCGAAACTAGGTAGTTTCGGTGGGTCTATATATATATATATATATCGAAACTGAGTAGTTTCGATGGGTCTGCACCTATCGAAACTAAGTAGTTTCGATGGGTCTGCACCTGTCGTCTTCCCCAAGAATCTGAAGTTTTTGCATGCGAGTCTGATCGAGTCAATATCTCAACTTTCTTAGATCAAAACTTTCGGTTTTCATTCTAGACGCTATTCCTAAGTTCATTTTCAAGTTTCATCCGCAAAATCGTTACCTTTTTAGCCAAAACCCGAAACTTCCCAAAACGAACAAAAACTCATAATGTGATCGAATCGTTACCTGGATTGTAATTCTGATTCGGAGGTTTTGCTCACGGGCTCAGCTGTAACGTGCTCCTCCAATCTCGTGACGATCCGTCGACTTTCTCTCTCTAGACCCGAGCTCTCCTTTCTCTCTCTAGAAGCTGCGTGAGTGTGGAAAAGCAGGGAAGAGGGCTGTCTTGCCTTATATATATATACCTGGGCTTCCCTCGGCCCATTGAAGCCGAGCCCAAGCCCGCTCCCTTTTGTTTAAATATTCCGACTAAATCACCGGTCTCGCTATATTTATTCGTTTTATTATTTTTGGGATGTTATAAAACTGCATGAGAAATTGAGTGGAATCCACCCTACTTTTCACGTATCACATTTGCGAAAGTGCTTAGCTGACGAGTCGGCACAGGTGCCGCTCGATGACATCGAAGTAGAAAACAAGCATAACTATTTTGAGGAGCCTATGGCAATTGTGGATAGAAAAGATAAACGACTACGCAACAAAGTTATTCCACTGGTCAAAATTCAATGGAAACATCGAAGGGGATCGGAGGCCACGTGGGAAACGGAGTCCAAAATGAGGGAAATGTACACTCGGTTATTTGAACTATAAAAGGTTTCGAGGACGAAACCAATAAGAGGGGTAGACTTGAAACATTCCTAAAATAAATAACATAAGAGAACAGGATGGAAGGCGGTGGGAATCGGGTAAAAAGGAAAGAATGGAAAGAAATGGATCACGAGCTTATGGACTCGGGCTTAGGCCAGGCTTAGGGGCGTAATGAAGGGGGGTAAGAACCCTATCCTTCCCTCTCACTCTCTCCACTTCATCACTTACACCATCCATCTAGAGAGAGAAAGTAGAAAGAGAAAGCTTGACACCCACATCCAAGGTCTCCATCTGGACTAAAGATCATCAGCGGACGTTTCTGGAGTTGAGGGAAGAAGAAGCAAGCAAATTCCAGGTACAAATCGAGCTCAGATTCTCTGTTTTAGCTTGAGAAAAGGTTTTAGGGTTTTGAAATGGGTTCAATCAAAGACGTAATTTTTACGTGTAAAACGGCTTAAAAAGCTTAGATTTAGCTTCATGGAAGCTAAACGAGAGTTTTGGACGTAAAAAGATTCAAACTTGGATCAAAAACGATAATTTTTGCCAAGAACATATGAATCGTCCGAAAACTCTTTGAATGGGTCGAAAACTCTAGCCTGTCCGAAAAGTATTTCGGACACAGTAGTTTTCAGACAGAATACACCCGATCGAAATAGTTTTCGATCTGAAGGGATTTCGACCATAAAAGTTTTCAGAAGGAAATGTTTTCAAAGGGAATAGATTTCGGTCGAAAAAAATTTCGACCGAAATAGTTTTTGCACAGATGTTTTCGAACGAAAAAGCCATGCAATTGAAAATAGTTCTAACTCAGAAGTTTTTTCGGTCGAAATAGTTTTCGGTAGAAGAAGTTTTCGGTCGAAATAGTTTTCGGTCGAAAAAGATTTCGACCGAAATAGATTTCGGTCGAACAAGATTTCGGACATAGAGTTTTTGGACAGGATGACTTAGTGTTAATTCGTCTAGTTCATGACTTTTAACAGATAAGTTAACGTCCACCTCACTCGAAGTTCTTGCTGAGTGAGTTAATCTTTAAGAAATATGAAGAATCCCTATTTTTACTGTTTTAGGGTGGTGTGCATACTCAAGAATCAAACGTTTATAATAAATGTATTTTATTACTTAAACGTTTTGTAAGAAAGAAAGATAAGAAAGATAACGGTTTATGTAACTGAACGTTTTGTAAGAAAGAAAGATAACGGTTTATTTAATTAAACGTTTTGTAAGAAAGAAAGATAAGAAAGATAACGGTTTATGTAACTGAACGTTTTGTAAGAAAGATAACGGTTTATTGAATTAAACGTTTTGCAAGAAAGAAAGATAACAGTTTATTTAACTGAACGCTTTGAAAGAAAGATAACGGTTTATTTAAATGAACGTTTTGTAAGAAAGAAAGATGAGAAAGTTAACGGTTGTTTAACCGAACGTTTACAAGAGAGAAAGATAAGAAATAATGGTTTATTCAACTATATGTTTTATAAACAAAAGATAAGCAGAAGATAATGGTTTATTTAACTATATGTTTTATAAATAAAGAGAAGGAGAATAAGTCAAATACATTGTCTAATCTGTAAGAGTATGCTTATACGATGAAAGACTTAGGGTAGTAGCATACTCCTCGAGACTAGTAGTACCCTAAGCATAGTAGCAAGTCTTGAGGTAGTGGTATAGTCCTAGTGACTAATGCTACCCGAAGCCGATGTTGCGTCATGGGCTGAGACCATGATGTAACATGTGAATAATTGGGACAGTGCTCTGCAGGGCACTGTAACGAGGAAGTTGCAACTGGTTAATGAGTAACGACGGTTACTCTAGCGGCAACGGTCGCTATGTAAGAATGAAGAAGCCCGCTTGGGGGCACAGAAAGTCGGGTATCGGCCTTTGGACATTGAGCCTTAGGGAACAATACCTGCGAAAGAAAGTTCTTTCGGGTAATAAGAATAAAGAAGCCCGCTTGGGGGCACAGAACTGATTGTAGACATTAATGTATGAATTAAAGAAAAGAGCACAAAGTAAATACGTATGTATGTAAAAGAAGAAAGAAAGATTTTATTGTATTACGTATATAATATAATATGTATGTTTAAAGAACATTTTAAAGAAAGCCTTTGATATAAAGTTAAAGCAAAGAAACACTTGAACTCACCGGCGTTAGCTGACTATTTTAGTATGCACATCATGTAGCAATGGAAAGAAAAACATGTGAAGTCGCAAGGGCTTAGGAAGAGAATGGCGGGATGGCTGTTGCTGGCAAGACTAACATCCCCATTTATCGAGTTTATGTTTAAGACAATTAAAGTTTTAATTATTTCATAATTTTGTAAAGACTTCCGATGTTAATGTTTAATTCAAATTTTAAGAGCTATGTTTAATCAATGTTTTCCAACTATGAGAGGTATCCGGTTTGGGTCCTTTCAACTGATCGCCGTCATCACCTCTGTAATAGTTAGAAGCTTCACCGTAATAATAGTTAAAAGCATCACCGAATAGATATCCATAACGACATCTCAAACAATTTTTTTTAATAGATTATCGAAATGAATAAAGAAAATTGAACGATGAAATGAATTAACATATAATAATGGTTTATATAGAAATTTTGACGGAATCTTACGTAACGTCAAATAATTGGCACGCATATCGAGAAATAATATGTCATGTCAAATTATTAAAAAAACTAAAAATCTCAATAACTCAACATCAATACTGGCCGTATGGAACGATATGACTCACTAAGCAGTTAATGCGGTAAAATATCGGATATCGGTCAAGGACCGATATTTGAGATATCGGTTATCGCGGTGAGATATCGGTGGGATATCGGTAACCATAAATTTATATAAAAATTATTTATTAAACATCAGATTCAATAGTCATAGACTAGAAACATAAAATTTATGTATAAGTTTTTAAATTTATAAATATAACATTACTTTTATGCTTTTTATGTATAAATTTATTAGTTTGAGGACCAGATATAAACTAGTAAAAATGTAGAGGGGTTAAAAGTTAAAAATCCAAACTTAATAAACCCTAAATCCCTCCACCCCGTTCATTATACGCCGTTCCATCGTTCCCCCTCTACTCCATCGTTCCCCCTCTGCCTCCACGCTGACCAGCTCCAAAATTAGATCGTTTGGGTTCGAAATCGTGGATTGCTGGGTTGATTTCCCACAATGGAGACACAGGTGGTTCGATTATGCTTCGAAATAAGGTAAGAATTCGTTCTACTTGCTCGATTTGGTCCAAACCGATAATATCGCTGATATCACCGATATTTAAGACTCATAATTTCGGCGATATATCGGTGATATCGGCCGATATTATCGGAACCGATATTATTACCGATATTAGAAACCGATATGGTGTTCTATGACCGATAACCGATATATCGGTGATATATCACCGATATATCGGCCGAGTTAACTGCATAGATGACTCATATGATAGTTAGAAGCATCAATATTGGCCGTATGGAACGATATGACTCATAAATGCTAACCATGATAACCACATCTCCACCATTGATCTTGTTTGATTAATGGTTTAAATCAATTAATGGCATTTATATAAATAAATGATAATTAGTTGACTAATTTAAAGCCTATAAGGGTATTTTGGGGACATCATATATTTTAAGTTAGGAAAGTATAATTCATATTTATTTCTTTTTCTCTCCAACATAAACCAAATTAATCATAACTACAAACTAAAATCAAAACAAAATCAAAACCGTTGAAAAAGAATTTTCTTAACAAGCAACAAATTTTTAAAAAGTAACAAATAATAAATGATTTTTAAACTTTTTACATAAATAATAATATCACCAATAATAATAACATACTAACAACATATTAAAAAATTAAAGCATAACAACAATAAAAAGTTACCAAATGTGTGTACATATAATTACTGATACGTATATGTAACAAATACTATTTAACTACCGAATTTATGTACAATAAAAACCTCGGGCTTCCAATTGTTTAAACAACTTAGCACTTTAGTGATGTTATTAATCAGAAAATGAGGTCCGATACATATATGGTTTAGTACACAATGTGAAACAAAAAAAAATTGTGAAAACAAAACAAAAAATGAAGAAGGTGGTTTACAACATGATACATATATGTAACACTATAAAAATTACATAAAAAAGGGAGAATGAGTTGTTACATATATGTAGCAAATGATACATATATGTAACACTCGCGGAAATCGTAATACATGTGTTACGTATACGTATCAGAACCATAACTTTGATAAGCTACTAAGTTACGTATATGAAAAAGTACGAGTTACATGTACAACACATAAAAGATAAAGAACATTAATTATAGCAGAACCTTTATAGGTTTACAACGATACAACACACAAAAGTAGAAGAACAAGATGATTAAAAAAACCAAATATATAGTTTACAAACGTAACTCACACAATTTTATGAAACCAAGAACATCTCTTCTTGTTACGCATATGTAACACTTAGTGGTACGTATATGTAAGCAGTGTTAGATACATGTAACACATGTGTTACATATATGTACCAACTGTGTTACATATACGTAACACACGTGTTACGTATTCGTACCAAACATGATTAACGAGCTTCTCACTGAAATAGGCATTTGGAGCAAGGATCGCTTGGGCAAGCATGTCATGGCACAAGCAGAAAACAACATGTGTTACATATACGTACCAAACTGATTTTATACATACAGTCGATGTTTTGGTTCATATTGATCAACCCTAACAGATGCAGAAACTCAAAGTTAACTTTTGGTCAGATATTTGATTTCAAAAGATGAACAAACTCATATTTAACCCTCATAAACCTAAATTTGGGTAGGATTATAACACACATTCAGGAGATTAAAGAAATCCATCAATCAAAACACACAAACTCTAATGAACAAATATTCATAAATTTCACATAAAAAGATTATACCCAACTGTTATTGGGGAAGCCTTCAATCTTCTAAAATGAGCCACTTCATGCTTCTCTAACCTCATAACTTTGTGCATATGAATCATCTTATGGTAACTATAGAAATGAAACATAACATATGTTAAACAAAGATATTAAAATGTCTTGTTAAGAGAGGAGATATTCATTTATTCTAAATGGATAAACACAAACTATGGATGGATTACTTCTATAGTTTTTGCAGTAAAAATTCTATTAAACTTTCTTGATTATTTCCTTTGAACTTAACAGAAGACTTTAGACATATGTGATGCCACACCTCTACTCAGCCTTTCCTAATCACATAATTGCTACTGTCTTCCCTACATCAGATCAATTCATATATGAAAAACAACCCTTTTATTCACTAGACATTTTATCGAACACTTGGCGTCCTTCCATGACAAAAGACCAACGGATATCTTCACTAGTAAAAAAAACATCATGTCTCAACACCTCTAAATTTAACCATTTGTAAATGTCACCATTAAAGTATGAAAACAGAAGAACAGGGTAATTGTTTTTTTCAATCAAAATGGACTGTAAGCAATATTTAGTCTAAAATCAATCATTTCGACAACAAACCTACCTAGCGCAATCCAATTAGTTCATATCAAAGCGCCAATCGATAAAGCCGGTTATGATTTCGATTTGCACAGTGATCACAATTAAAGGTCCTGTAGGGCTTTGATTTCGATTTACACAGTGATCGCAGCGAAGTGTTGAATTCCGTAATCTTAGTTTGGTGAGTAAATAATTGGTGGGGTAACTTTACATAATAGTAACCAAGTTTTCCATCTGTTTTATTTTAGTCACTCAAACTTTTTTTGTCGCATTTTAGTCACTCAAGTTTTCTTATTTGTTCCATTTTGGTCACTCAAGTTTTCTTATTTGTTCCATTTTGGTCACTCAAACTTTTTTTGTCTCATTTTAGTCACTCAAGTTTTCTTATCTGTTCTATTTTGGTCACTCAAACTTTTTTTTGTCTCATTTTAGTCACTTAAATTTCACATGTTTTTCCAATTTTGTGAAATTACCATATTACGAGTTACTTTTTTTGTATTTTTTTTCTATAGATATGGTGAAAAAGAAATATAAAAGGAGTAAACCAACATTTTCTCCATATTCAAAAATTAAAATAAAAAAAGTAATATGTTAATTGTGTAACATTAGAACAATATGTGAGACTTAAGTGACTAAAATGAGACAAAAAAATTTTGAATAACTAAAATGGAACAGACTAAAAACTTGAGTGACTAAAACGAGAAAAAAAAGTTTGAGTGATTTAAATGGAACATAAGTTTTCCCATAATTGGTTTGAGGGTTTTAGAAGAGAAATCAGGAATATAAAAAATACCAAAATTAAAAAGCGTGTTAAAATTACCCTATTAACCTTTAAAATAAAAAATAAAAAATAAAAAATGATAAAGAAAAAGTTTTGATTGGTTGGAATTGGTTATTATATAAAAAATGGGTTAGGGTCGTATCTAACATTACATCCTGTATATCACGCGTTCGCATTGTTCTATACGGCTCATATGAGAAGATAAATGAGCAGTGTCAGGTGCGACAGCTTTTGTGGTTTAACTAAGAGGATTACGAAATTATATAATACGAACTCGTATTAGGTTTGTTTCAATTACAAAATTGTATATGCCTATAAAAGCCCTTTTTAAATCTATTATAATAATAAAATAATATAAACTTTCTTGGGACGAAACATGAAGAAATTAAATTTTGTATATTCGTGGTTAAAAAAAGTATTTATTAAGGTACCCGGCAAGTGGTTTCGTTCAGGTGGTTTGACCTGCCAAACTGACAGTTAGGCTAGTCAACTCTTCACACACGGTCAACCTAACTAAAACCCATCTTCTAGAAAGTTGCCTTCGTGGCCCCTTCAAAAAGTGCCATCTGGTACCACAAAACAGACATCTCAACATCAGTCCAAGATACCAAACAATGGGACAACCTTATCCCGTGTGTGAACAGCGTCCTAGCTGGCAGCCACGTCAACACACAACATGTATAAATAGTTTGACCACCCTCATTTCCTCAAAATATCAAACGACCATCGATGGAGAGATTAACCCATAAACTTAACGACGAAACAACCACCAGTTTTCACCATGAACCACCGCTAAATCCGCCGTCTTATCGGCCTTTTGAGCCGTGGAGGCGGCTCACCAACGACGAAGAAACTTCAGTCATGGTAGCCGCTCTCAAGAACGTCATAACCGGACGCACAAATTTCCGGTCATTATCTCAGAATTCTTACAACACCACCACCGCCACCATGGATTCTTTACTGGCGGTTCCTCTTCCTCAAACGTGCCCCGTCTGTGGGATTAGCGGTTGCCTGGGGTGTAATTTTTTCACGGATGATATGAAATTGACTAATGACAGTAACGGTAACGGTAACAGTGACGGTAACGGAGTTGGTCCGGTTAGAAAAAAGAAGAATTACAGAGGAGTGAGGCAGCGGCCATGGGGGAAATGGGCGTCGGAGATTCGAGACCCGCGGAAAGCAGCTCGGGTGTGGTTAGGTACGTTTGCGACGGCGGAGGCGGCAGCTAGGGCTTACGACCGAGCGGCAATAGAATTCCGGGGAGAGAGAGCGAAACTCAATTTTCCGGCGACTGATTACACGGCAACAGCGACACCTTCGTCGTTGCCGGAAAACCAGCCAACGAGAAAAAAACAGGAAACAGTGAAAGGCAGGGCGGCCGGAAAGATACCGGTTTTGGAAAATGAGAAGATTGAGGAGATGGAAAATGAAGATTGGATGATGATGATCACAGATTTTGATGGCGGTTTCTCTGATTCAAATCAGAGTGGAAATGGTGGGAGTTATTGAGTGTGTCGTTGGAAAAGTGCCACGTGTGATAATTCAAGATTTAGAGATATTGTAAACTATCTAGAATATTCTTTATTTTTTTGAAAGCTCGCGACTATTTATGCGACTCGTTCAATTTAATTCATTCAGGGATCAAAATCTAACCTATAAACGATGTTTTTATTTTTAGGATTTTATAATTGTTCAAAACATTCTTCTTGTTCACGAATCTTAGGACTTTTTCTTCCGCACACGAGATGCAATCTTCATTTCTTCTCTTTGGTCTATTTGGCGTGCTAGAAATGGAAGAATATTCAACAATCGGAGCATACTCACTTCGTGTCTTTGGATTAAAAATTATAGAGAAGTTTGATAATCTTGATTGGTCATCTTGGTGTAATTTTCATTTTTAAAACATATTGGTTTGTATTTTAACATCTTGCTATTTCTTTTTAATGTAAAATACAACTTTATTATTTTAAAGAAAGAAAAATAAATACCATAAAAAACCAATATTTATATATATATATATATTTTTTATAAAGTTCCTTAACGATTTGTAAGTTAATGTTTTTTTCATAAAAGTTCCTAACAATTTTTTAAACATTAAAGTCCCTTTACATTTTAAATTTTAGAGTAGATTTTGGTTTTAGTCTAATAGTTTAAATTTGACTTTTTTAGTTCTTGTGATTTGTTAATTGTTCCAATCAACTACGCGTCTCTAAAACCATTCAACTTTTCTGTTAATTTTTTGTTAAAAGACAAATATACCCCTGGTAATAAAAAAATTAAAAAGAATATAAATTACATAAATCTAACCTAACCCACCCCACCTCTCTCTCTCTCTCCCTCTCTCTCCTTCCCTCCCTCCCCCTCCCCATCCTGAGATATGTTCGCCGAGTCCACCACCGGCTACCATACACTACCGACGACGCCAACTGATATGCGATCTAAAACCACCAAGCACACCCTTACTTTCTGGCGACTCGTTGCTGCCTAAAACCACTATAGCGATCTCTATCATTGCCACCACATTCTATCATTGCCACCACATATCATAACAACCCGCTGATGGCGATGGCTTTTCAATAACAGTTCTAGTCTGTGATTTTTGACGATATTGGTAGTGTTTTGTCGGCATCGGTGGCTTTGCAATATCAGTTCAGGTCTATGACAGAGATCCCTCCCCTTAGTCCTGGTCTGCGATTTTGTCTTAATTGATGATGGAGGCTTTAGCATTTTTAGTCTTGATCGATGATCAGTGTTCCGAAACCCAGTTCTGGTCTACGTTATTAGGGTGATGTTCAATCAGGATTGAATCAGCTCGTGGTTGGTTTTCAGGTGGGAAGTTTAGCAAGTTCAACAAATTCAAACCACAACTCATCGAGTTTTTTTTTCTTTTTTTTTTGGAAAAGGGTAGGCCCAGGCAAAATTTTATTCAAACATGTAATATTCGAGATTTTTCCGTTATATATTTTCCTAAACTGTTGCATGTATCTAACGCTTGAAGTTTTATCAAAACTAGATTCTTGAAATAATAAATACTGATATACTGAGCTATATAATTTTATATGAGATTATATAAATATATATATATATATATATATATATATATATTCTTAAAAATTGTATGGATTTACAATTATATAAATAAAATAAGTTATGAACTTGTTCTAAAACACAAAAAAAAAACTTGAAAAGCATAAATCTTGAAAATTTTATTATAAATATATGTAATAAATATAAACTTTATAAAACCTAGTAGATTTTATAAAATAAAATATATTCTATTATTTTCTTATATATATAAAGTCTAGGGACCAAACCTGTCAAAGGCTAAAACTGGTTTTAAAACTAAAACTATACTTTTAACCTAAAAAGTCAAACTTCAGAAACATCAGGGACCTGTTCTGCCATAAGCTTAAACTCCCAAGATCCAAACCAGTCAAGGGTTCGAAACCCGCAGACCCCGGTTCCGACCCCTTTTCCTCCGAAAACGCGAATCCCGTCCGGATTCGATGAACCTTGGGTTCATCTCGCGCATGCGACCCCTCCCCAAGGTGCTATGATGGTTGATTTCGACCAAGGCAACGCGTGATGTCGGGATTTATTCCAATCGGCTCAACCACCATCCTCCAACCCGTTCGATCATTTAATACCCGAATTGGCTATAAATATCGACTCCTAAACCTCAACAACAGCATCCCAAACCCCTCTCAAGTACCAACTTCACGTAATCGTGCTCACATTTCTCGGTTTGAAGCCGTGAACCGTCGACAACGACCCCAAGCTCGATCTCCCACGTCTCTGCACCATTTTAGGTAATTCCAAACGCTAAAGTGTTCGCCTGCTTGTAAGCATCGAAAGCCCTCTGTTTAATTTCATAAACAGAGGGTAAATCGATCGAATTCGGGATTTGAATTTCTAGGGCTCATTCGGAATTGGGGGTCGATTTGAACTTGTGTTTATCAATTGTTTTTCACGGTTACAACACTAACGAACCCGTAGTCGGGATGGTTAGTGATGTTGTGCAGGTGTGACCCGGGGAAGACCCGAGTTCGACCCGGTCTGGCCCCAGGTTTTGTCCTTCTTTTTTGGGCATTTTAGGCAACTTTTAAATTATTTAAAAAATGTTATAAAAGCTGAAAAATCTTTATGAATATAAAAACTATTTTTGTTTCCACTTTTAAAACCTGGAACTACTTTTAATTTAATTAAACTTATAAAAATAAATTATTTAAAAATAGTTTTAAATGTTTAAGGAACATGAAAATACTTTCATACTTTATAAAACTTGTATTTTAAATAGGAAATAATTTGGAACTTTAATTTTCTAATTGTTTCCTGTTTTAAATCTAAAAAGAGTAAATATTAAATAAATTATATAAGTTTTATAATTACTATAAAAATAATTATAAACTTATAAACTTCATGGATCCTATTTTAATAATCATAAAGAAACTCGACACTTATTTAAACTTATAAACATTTTTTATCACAAGGAAATTTGTGGAATAAACTTAATACGTGAAAACATAAACGATTCATATTGTTTAGATATCTATTTATTCTTAAATATTTATTTAAGTATTAAAGTTTTGACAAATATTTATTCTTTAAATAATTGTTGTTCGTCTTTAATAAATATTTAGTCTTACAATTACCTATTATTACGACCCTATTTATAAAAATATTTAATTATTAATTACCGAATTTGGGTAATTAATAATGATAAAACTTTTAAATAATTATTCTAATAATTATTTTAATCTTTTAAACTTTGATACATAAGTCTTAAATCATTCATTCAAAACCCTTTGTTTTAAACTTGATTTAAAACTTCATAAACACAATCATTTCCGTCTCCCATTTGGAACCCTAGTCAAATCTTGAAACCCTAGATCCTTTGTCTTAGACTTTTTACTTAAAACTTTAGACTTATATTCTTAGGCTTATTGTGAGGATATTCTCCCTCTCCAATTCTTGCAAACTCTTGTCGGATACTCTTCGTCCAAATCCATGTGAGTATACTTAGCCCATTTTTCCTTTCTATTCTTTTGGGGTGAAACATGTTCAAAACTTTAAACTTATACAATTCTTGTACAACTATGACTTGTATGCTTAGATTAAACTTAAAACTAACATATTCATTAACTTTGATCAAGCCTATGGTAACAATGATAGATCTATTGTATTTGACCAATCCACCTTGATTAATTGACCCCTTCGGGTGGGAGCCCTTGGTGATTGTTACTGAATTAAACTTTAAACTTAAGACTTATAAGGGTAACCTTCGGGTTATACCTAAACTTGGTTGGAGGGTTGAAGTGCACAATGTTTAAGATACTTGTTTCTCATACTTACATTATAGAATGCATATATCATAGTGAATTGTAATTCTTTTCAAATCCTTGTTAAACTGTGTCAAAACCTTTGTATCTCACCAACTATTTTGTAGTTGACAGATTCTTTCAGATGTTTTAGGTTCTACAACATGAAACTTTATCGTGATCACATAGGATGCTTAGACCTAGAATGCTTAATCAATTAGACTTGTATTCTTGCTATGTATTTGATTTATTCCCTGTATTGGAACCTTGAAGTTATTTAATAAAACTATTTAAACTTTAATAGTCAACCTTGTGCTATTGAACAACCGCGTCCGCCCCGACGTATAATCCGCCGTCGGTTGGGGTGTGACACATTGGTATCAGAGCCTTGGTTATAGAGAATTAGGTTATTAGACACATGACCTAAACTATAACTTAGGAGACCCAAACATGAGTTATCTCATGTCCTTTACTAGGAATTCTCTCCTCATTCTATTCTTAAATCTTATACGTGAACGCTTGGAGATTCTACGATTCTACTTACCTACGTACTACAAGAGGCTACTACATCGAGGATACATTCTTAGGCTTTAAGTATAATCCTCCAACAAACTCTCGTCAATAGTATTTAAGTTCTAAACAATGTATGAGAACTTGTGTGGACCGGAAGGGTGGATACCTGTATTCTGGGAAATTCTGTCAAGGAAAGCATTTCGTATAAATCCAAATCAACCGTTGGACCTGTATGCTTTCTTGGGAATTCTTGGGATGAGTATCCACTTATAGGAATGCATGACTTCTCTAAACATTAGTGAGCTCAAATTTCTCTTGATATGTCAAAGTACTCACTTAGTGATATGCACTAAATGAGTACCATCTCAAATACTTTACGCTTCATAAATTCATGATATAACCTTTATTCTATGATTCTTAAGTCCCGTCTTGTCACATGACAACATGCTTACTCGTCATGACCCAAAGGAGTTACCTTCAAGAAGAATTCTTACGATATAAAAAAAAGACTATATGCATAAACTTATATTTATCTAGATACTACCCAATAAACTTCGTGATCGTTGTAATATAACCCTTAAAACTATGTATTACCCTACAAATCCTTCTATAAAGCTTCATTGTTTTATAAATATGACACCTAAGAGGTAACCCTTGTATTTTTACCTTACCTCCTTAGCTCTTAACCAAGTTTCATTTGATAACTAACTTAAAAACTTTTGTTACACTTTTATACATCTCAAAGTTTTCATACATCCTTAAACTTCATGATCCTTGTAATACCAGCACATTTAAAACTATGTATTATCCTACAAGTCCTTTTACGAACTTCATTACTTTATAAACTTGACACTTAAGGAGAAACTCTTGCGTTTTCATTTTATCACTCACAACTTCATTTGATGATTTACTCAAACTTTGTTACACTTTTAATCTCAAGACCTTCATACGTCCTTAAAACTTACACATCACCGTTTCTTGTAAACAAAACTTAACGTCTTTTAAACCTAAAGTACATTAACAAAGGAATTAGTAACCTGATCGTTTTCCCGCAAGGGAAGAAGCCTACTATAGAATAAACAAGCTCCACGTTTAAGACTCTAAACCCATAATGAACCTCGACATAGTACCATAAACCCAAACATCGGTGACAACAACTGAGAGAAGTTGTAGGCACATGAGGAAGATCTGGCTAGGGAAATAGGGTACTTAAGTGAGTCCTTGTGACCACCCCTTCTTCCGGGAATCCTCCTCGTTAGCCCATCAACCTCCAATCAAAACTATTTTTGAAAGTATTACTGTGATAACTCAGTATTATGAATAAAAAAAAACCTTTTGAACATATTCAATCAACTTACTTACACACTTTAATTTTCTGTCTAAATTGTATTATGTAAGGGCTAGAAGTCCCAATTTTGAAACATTTAACGAAAGTTATTTTGAAATCTACCTTGTTATCACTTACTAGCTTGCCTTTCTTTTTAGCACTATAAACTTAACACTTCTACCCAAACACTTTCGTCAAGAGTAGCTCACGTTAGTACTTGAGATAATTAACAACGTTGCATTAAACTATAAAAAAAATCCTAAGTGACACACGCATACTTGAAGAATAAACTTTGAACAAACCTTCTAATTCGTAAGCACTCTCTTAAAACAACACGACTTACGAACCACTGCCGTAATCAACTATGATCCTTACCCCTTATATAGACTTCACACTTCTAAACTTGACCAACTTTTCGTTTGAAAATCATACATACCTTATTATGAGTCCTACTTATACTACTTATCATTGCCTAACTCGTCTTTTTTGAACATCTTAATTACATTCTATACAAAAGAATACCATGCCTGCTATTATGAAACAAGATAAATCAACTGTAAACACACTATCATAAACCTTATCAAAACTTTTCCCATTACCCTATGCTAGGAGACTTTCCTCATCCAACTCTTGTCACGTAAAAGATTTGCTATAAATCACAATGGGAACTAAAATCATAAATGCACGTTGCTAAACATCAAACTTCGTATACACAACTATAAGGTCAGAAACTTTTGAGCCATGTAAAAAAACTTATACAAACATTCAAAACCGTATTCTTAAAACTAAACATGATCAATAAAGGATCATGTAAAGCTTAATGTTGAAACTTGAAATCAACTGACTTATCCTATTTTCAAACTCATATTTGGATTCTTAGTCTTGAAAACTTATTGTGTTCACTAAACTTTATAAGACGTGATAAACATTCATTCCAAATACACGAGCAAACTTCATTCTTTATACTAGAAACTAATGTGAATGGAGACATTGCTCCCTTTTGCAGAGCACCTCCCTAGTTTTCTCTTCAAACCCAAACATCGAGATCCACCTACTCTTCTGGACAACTCGAATCTTCCGTGAGAAAGCGTATAACGTTAATCCTGTTCCAAACGCTGTCCCACACCTCTCTTAAATACTAGAGTATTTAGATAACCGCTTTATACTCAAAACGTAATCGTATACTTCTATACACTGAAGCTAAATTAAAAGACTTTAAACTATTATATGTTTGACGTATTCTTGTTCAAACACAATTCTATGTTTGACGTATTCTTGCTCAAACACAATTCTATGTTTGACATATTCTTGTTCAAACACAATTTAAACTATTCTATGTTTGACGTATTCTTGTTCAAACACAATTTAAACTATTCTATGTTTGACGTATTCTTGTTCAAACGCAATTTAAACTATTCTATGTTTGACGTATTTTTGTTCAAACACAATTTAAACTATTCTATGTTTGACGTATTCTTGTTCAAACACAATTCTATGCTTGACGTATTCTTGTTCAAACACAATTCTATGTTTGACGTATTCTTGTTCAAACACAATTTAAACTATTCTATGTTTGACGTATTCTTGTTCAAACACAATTCTATGTTTGACGTATTCTTGTTCAAACACAATATAAACTATTTTATGTTTGACATATTCTTGTTCAAACACTATAAACGTGTAAAGACTTTAAACTACTCCATGTTTGACGTATTCTTGTTCAAACATGACGAACGTATAAGACTTTTAAACTACTCAAGGTTTGATGTATTCTTGATCAAACACGAGGAAAGTGTAAAGACTTTAAACTACTCGATGATTGAGGTATTCTTATTCAATCACGAGGAAACTTTGAAACTCTAAATCTTGTCACATTCTTCTCCCTTTAATCATTGAATGACGTTTCTCTCTAAGGGACTCGTTAATCAATGATCACTCTTATGTGGAAACTTTAGTCGTGTGTTGAACAAATTCTTATACTCCTTCTTGATCCACACGCAAACGGAAGGACCTATGCGGACTATGCGACGACTTAAATGCTTGTGGGTCACGTACGTATGAAAATCAGCGTATGGAAAGACATAGTAAACTCTGTCGTGTGCTATGATCTAAGACTTATCGTAAAAGGTAGCCACGAAACTTAGGCACCGTAGCAATCCTAGACGTAATAGTCTACAAACTCAGATCGTTAAACTATCATCGAATCCATCCTAAGTGATGCATCTCACTTGAAATCCTGAATGGGAATTCAGTAAGCATTCTCTCAAATATATTTCTAAAGAAACAAATCTTCACATATTTCGATGAAACTATATACTTTTTAGGGAGACTCTTGGTAACCATACGCTTTGAAAACTTAGAAACTCAAGCAAAATCTTGTTCCTACAAATACTTTCCGTTTAAGAAATCTAAACGTAACCCATGGTTTACTTGGGAACGTAAGGCATCTTCTCATTATCCTTGTGCGTATCATAGACTTGAAACCTAAACTAAACCCTTCTACTTTAATTTCGGGACGAAATTTTCTAAAGTAGGGGAGACTGTAATATCCGAGATTTTTCCGTCATATATTTTCCTAAACTGTTGCACGTATCTAACGCTTGAAGTTTTATCAAAACTAGATTCTTGAAATAATAAATACTGATATACTGAGCTATATAATTTTATATGAGATTATATAATATATATATATATATATATTCTTAAAAATTGTATGGATTTACAATTATATAAATAAAATAAGTTATGAACTTGTTCTAAAACACAAAAAAAAAACTTGAAAAGCATAAATCTTGGAAATTTTATTATAAATATAAGTAATAAATATAAACTTTATAAAACCTAGTAGATTTTATAAAAAAAAATCTATTCTATTATTTTCTTATATATATAAAGTCTAGGGACCAAAACTGTCAAAGGCTGAAACTGGTTTTAAAACTAAAACTATACTTTTAACCTAAAAAGTTAAACTTCAGAAACATCAGGGACCTGTTCTGTCATAAGCTTAAACTCCCAAGATCCAAACCAGTCAAGGGTTCGAAACCCGCAGACCCCGGTTCCGACCCTTCTTCCTCCGAAAATGCGAATCCCGTCCGGATTCAATGAACCTCGGGTTCATCTCGCGCATGCGACCCCTCTCCAAGGTGCTATGATGGTTGATTTCGACCGAGGCAACACGTGATGTCGGGCTTTATTCCAATCGGCTCAACCACCATCCTCCAACCCGTTCGATCATTTAATGCCCGAATTGGCTATAAATATCGACTCCTAAACCTCAACAACAGCATTCCAAACCCCTTTCAAGTACCAACTTCACGTAATCGTGCTCACATTTCTCGGTTTGAAGCCGTGAACCGCCGACGACGACCCCAAGCTCGATCTCCCTCGTCTCTGCACCATTTTAGGTAATTCCAAACGCTAAAGTGTTCGCTTGCTTGTAAGCATCGAAAGCCCTCTGTTTAATTTCATAAACAGAGGGTAAATCGATCAAATTCGGGATTTGAATTTCTAGGTCTCATTCGGAATTGGGGGTCGATTTGAACTTGTGTTTATCAATTGTTTTTCACGGTTACAACACTAACGAACCCGTAGTCGGGATGGTTAGTGCTGTTGTGCAGGTGTGACCCGGGGAAGACCCGAGTTCGACCCGGTCTGGCCCCAGGTTTTGTCCTTCTTTTTTTGGGCATTTTAGGCAACTTTTAAATTATTTAAAAAATGTTATAAAAGCTGAAAAATCTTTATGAATATAAAAACTATTTTTGTTTCCACTTTTAAAACCTGGAACTACTTTTAATTTAATTAAACTTATAAAAATAAATCATTTAAAAATAGTTTTAAATGTTTAAGGAACATGAAAATACTTTCATACTTTATAAAACTTGTATTTTAAATAGGAAATAATTTGGAACTTTAATTTTCTAATTGTTTCCTGTTTTAAATCTAAACAGAGTAAATATTAAATAAATTATATAAGTTTTATAATTACTAGAAAAATAATTATAAACTTATAAACTTCATGGATCCTATTTTAATAATCATATAGAAACTCGACACTTATTTAAACTTATAAACATTTTTTATCACAAGGAAATTTGCGGAATAAACTTAATACGTGAAAACCTAAACGATTCATATTGTTTAGATATCTATTTATTCTTAAATATTTATTTAAGTATTAAAGTTTTGACAAATATTTATTCTTTAGATAATTGTTGTTCATCTTTAATAAATATTTAGTCTTACAATTACCTATTATTACGACCCTATTTATAAAATATTTAATTATTAATTACCGAATTTGGGTAATTAATAATGATAAAACTTTTAAATAATTATTCTAATAATTATTTTAATCTTTTAAACTTTGATACATAAGTCTTAAAACATTCATTCAAAACCCTTTGTTTTAAACTTGATTTAAAACTTCATAAACACAAATCATTTCCGTCTCCCATTTGGAACCCTAGTTAAATCTTGAAACCCTAGATCCTTTGTCTTAGACTTTTTACTTAAAACTTTAGACTTACATTCTTAGGCTTATTGTGAGGATATTCTCCCTCTCCAATTCTTGCAAACTCTTGTCGGATACTCTTCGTCCAAATCCATGTGAGTATACTTAGCCCATTTTTCCTTTCTATTCTTTTGGGGTGAAACATGTTCAAAACTTTAAACTTATACAATTCCGATGCTTATTCTTATGTTAAACTTGAGACTTGTATGCTTAGATTAAACTTAAAACTAACATATTCATTAACTTTGATCAAGCCTATGGTAACAATGATAGATCTATTGTATTTGACCAATCCACCTTGATTGATTGACCCCTTCGGGTGGGAGCCCTTGGTGATTGTTACTGAATTAAACTTTAAACTTGAGACTTATAAGGGTAACCTTCGGGTTATGCCTAAACTTGGTTGGAGGGTTGAAGTGCACAATGTTTAAGATACTTGTTTCTCATACTTACATTATAGAATGCATATATCATAGTGAATTGTAATTCTTTTCAAATCCTTGTTAAACTGTGTCAAAACCTTTGTATCTCACCAACTATTTTGTAGTTGACATATTCTTTCACATGTTTCAGGTTCTACAACATGAGACTTTATCGTGATCACATAGGATGCTTGGACCTAGAATGCTTAATCAATTAGACTTGTATTCTTGCTATGTATTTGATTTATTCCTTGTATTGGAACCTTGAAGTTATTTAATAAAACTATTTAAACTTTAATAGTCAACCTTGTGCTATTGAACAACCGCGTCCGCCCCGACGTATAATCCGCCGTCGGTTAGGGTGTGACAGATTGGTATCAGAGCCTTGGTTATAGAGAATTAGGTTATTAGACACATGACCTAAACTATAACTTAGGAGACCCAAACATGATTTATCTCATGTCCTTTACTAGGAATTCTCTCCTCATTCTATTCTTAAATCTTATACGTGAACGCTTGGAGATTCTACGATTCTACTTACCTACGTACTACAAGAGGCTACTACATCGAGGATACATTCTTAGGCTTTAAGTCTAATCCTCCAACAAACTCTCGTCAATAGTATTTAAGTTCTATAGCTGGCTAAACAAAGGCAAATAGCCGGCTAAGGAAAGTCATATAGCAGGCTAAAATCGAGCAAAAAAAAACGCGTCGGCTAAGCCTACTATTTAGTGGGCTTTAGCCGGCTTGGGAGTCAGTGCCGCCACGTGTCGTTTTTTAGTTGGTTGAAACTCTGACAAAAAGTTGGTGGGCACGGAATTTGGAACCGGCTGAACTAGCCTACTTCAGCTGCCTCTTGGTCTAAATGACCACAACTTAGTAGACTGAAAAAGTTTATCCATTTTGGTAAATTTGACTGCTCAAATGTCCATTTTGGTAATTTTCCCTTGGGTTTAATAGTAGTGGGTCCCACATTTCTAACAAATCATATTTTGTTTAATCTTTTACTATAAAAGGTATTTTTATCTTTTCATAAAAAATTAAAAGAAAATTTTGATGACGTTAGCTACGCATAGTTGATTGAGACAATTGACAAACAAGAAGGACTAAAAAGGTTAAATTTAAACTATTTAACTAAAAGGGTTATTTGAACCAGATGGACTAAAATCAAAATTTACTCTAAACTTTAACAAAATTATGAAAAAAAGTTTTCAAAATAACTTGAAACTCGTACATCTGGTTTGTTTTGGTCACATGTACTTTTTTTTTTCTTACGTGTCATACAGTTTCTTTTTATCTAAAAAAGAATTGAAGTGAACATTTAAAAGGACTAAACAACTTTACCTTTACGGATGAATCGGAAGAAGCAAGGCAAAGGAAATCGATCGATATAAGCAAGAGAAAAGTAAGCGATTCGACTGCAAAAACGAATTGATTGTTTATGTGTTTTCACAGATTTTATAGATATTTTTATAAAATGGATTCAATTCGATTGCAAATTATCTTTTTATATAATATATTTCATTCTCATAACAAAGTTTATTTTGAAAAAAATAAGTGATTCATTTGAAAAAAAATACGCGTAAGAAAAACAACCGATCCAAGTTGTTTTAAAATTGTTTTTTCATAATTTTGTTCATTTTTAACATGTGAAGTGACTTTAATGTTTAAAAAAAATTGAGAGGCTTTTGAGAGAAAAAACAGAAAATAGGTTATTTTTTATGTGTAAAATTTAGTGACTTTTTTTTGAAAGTAACAGAAAATGTGTTAGATTTTATATGTAAAAAATTGTAGAAGAAATTCTGAAAGAAAAAAACAAAAATTATTTTGGTTTTTTATAATATTTGTCCAATAAAGAATTATAGTAAAGTGTTACATTATTTACAAAAAAAAGTTCTAAGTATCATCAATGTTTTTAGAACCGGACCGGACAGTGAATCGGCTGTGTAAGAGGTCCACTGGTCGAACCAGTTGAACCGGTTAGAACGTATTTAAGAACCGGATAATATCATAAATAATATAAAAATTAAAACTATGTGTATAGATAAAAAAATATAAAAACATTTTTTTTTGTTTTGACGTGAATTTATAATTTAATAACATATAAAGACTTAAATAAACAAAATATGTAACTTGAATACTAAATTAATTAGAAAATGAGATTTTAAGGAAAAAAAAAAACTTTGAAATCCGGTCCGACCACCCGGTCCGGTTCACCGGTCTGACGGGTAATCGGTCGGTTCAAACGAAAGCGGTTCAACTACACACAACCTGACGGTTATGTGTCCGGTACCCGGTCTGATCCGGTTCTGAAAACACTGAGTATCATATATTTTATTTGTTATTATTTGATTTTCTTAAACATTCTTTTTTACGTTTTTTTCTTATGAAACGCCGACTAATTTTAGCTAACAAATTGGTATATGTTACATCAAAACCTAAAAAACTAACAATTTTCAAGATATTTTCAAATGACCTAAAACTATGATAGATAACAAGATATAAAAAGAAAATTGTGATATCAAAAGTACAGCTGTCCACTTCCATTTATGGAAACCAATTTGAAACACAATTCAATAACCATTTCTAACGCCGTCAACGTCCCAACCATTCAGAATCCAGATTTTTTTTAAATCCAGATGACGTCATGCTTTCTACTAAAGTATGACCCTTCTCTTCTAGTATGACCCTTCTCTTTTCTTCCAGATGCAGTCAACTTCCCAACCATTTAGAATTGGAAATTATTTCATAGTTATTATGTTTTGACCCCTTTTATCCGGATCAAAAACCCAAATATGTTCTATAAATTCAGGCAAGCGCATTATAACTATGAAATAATTTACCTATAAATTGTGTAATATTATATTAATACACTTATAAATAAATTTAAAAAAAGATAAAAAATCTATAAATTATTTGATTGACACTTGACAGTTTTCTCGATTTTCGACTGGTTTTCTCATGATCTTTCCCATATAGATATACGCGTGACTAAATATCTAGTACCTATATAATATATATGTGTGTATAAACTCTAACTTAACAAAGAATATACATGAAATTCAATGAATCCGGTTGAACCTTCACGAATCTAGTAAATCAAGAAAAATTCATATAGATTAAAATGTTTAACTATTTTTGCAGTATTATGAAACACAGTTCCCAGCTTATGAAATCACATCCGCGATTTTTCCTAATTATTATATATTTCTATACTCATGCTAACATTCTCTGGTTAATCATCCCTGTGAAGGCTGAAAAATGATGTGTGAAATAAGCTTCTAACCGGAACTGACATATTTCCCGGCGACAAGGCCGGCCTTGAGCATGTGCAGGGTGGGCGACCGCTCAGGGCCCAAACTCTCGAGGGGCCCCAATTTTTTTTTATTTCTTTTTTTTAATTTCGTTTATGACCCTTAGATTGTCTCTAGAACGTGGAGTAGTTAAAAGAACAAGATAGAAAACTAAAAATATCATCGCCGGAGCTTTTTCCGGTAGTCGAATAAAAAGTCTGCAACTGATTAGTAAATGAGGAAGAAGAAGACGTTGATAAAGAATATTGTTTATATATTTTTTTATGAGAAACTGGCAACTAAAGGCTATGATCTAGATGCTCTCTCTCCACTAGCCGGATCTAGATCATAGCCTTTAGTTGCCAGTTTCTCGTAAAAAAATATATAAACAATATTCTTTATCAACTTCTTCTTCTTCCTCATTTACTAATCAGTTGCAGACTTTTTATTCGACTACCGGAAAAAGCTCCGGCGATGATATTTTTACTTTTCTATCTTGTTCTTTTAACTACTCCACGTTCTAGAGACAATCTAAAGGTCATAAACGAAATAAAAAACAAAGAAATAAATTTTTTTTTGGGGCCCCTCGAGAGTTTGGGCCCTGAACGGTCGCCCACCCCGCACATGCTCAAGGCCGGCCTTGTCTATTATTTTATAAGACAGAATTATGATAAAGTAATATATTATTTATAAAAAAAGTTGAAGTATTATATATTTTAGAGTAAACTGCCATTTTCGTCCCTGTGGTTTGGTCAAAATTGTCACTTTCATCCAATAGTTTGTTTTTTTGTATCTGGGTCCTTATGGTTTTAAAATATTGCCATTTTCATCCTCGTGGTTTTAAAATATTGCCACTTTCATCCAGTCAGCTAACACCGTCCGTTTTTCTCAGTTAAATGAGGGGTATTTCAGTCCTTTTACTTATTTGTTTTATTTTTTCATCTTTTTTACTCTCACTTTTTAATCATCCCCAATTTAACCTCTAATTTAATCATCCACCTGCTGGCCTTCTTCCTCTTTTCCTGACCAGTTTCCGACGAGCACCACTGGAACACCTCCGTCGCTTGTTTCTATGATTAAAAAGTGAGAGTAAAAAAGATGAAGAAATAAAACAAATATGTAAAAGGACTGAAATACCCCTCATTTAATTGAGAAAAACGGACGGTGTTAGCTGACTGGATGAAAGTGGCAATATTTTAAAACCACGAGGATGAAAATGGCAATATTTTAAAACCACGAGGACCCAGATACAAAAAAACAAACTATTGGATGAAAGTGGCAATTTTGACCAAACCACAGGGACGAAAATGGCAGTTTACTCTATATTTTATTAAATATTTCCCGTCTTGTTTTTTCTAACATGTTTTTTAGTTTTCTTTTTCCTATGAAACGCGGACCAATGTTAACTAATAAATTTCAAAATATTTTCAATGGGTTAAAATTTCATGTATTAGACGGATTGAATAAATATAATATTATATATTAAGTAATAAAAAAATTATTTTTTAAAAACTCGTGTTTTACACAGGTTAAATAAACCCGTGAAATACAATATAATCTGTTAACACATACACTCGTCAAAATATGTTAGGAGATTTATTAATATAAAGATTAATATTTTCTTTAAAAAAATATTATTATTAAAAAATAAAGATGTATTTAATAAGAGAGATATAGAAAAAAAGTGATAAAAATAAATATAAAAACGACACGTGACATGAAAAATCTTTATTTATTATATAGTATATAAACATTAAATAAAGATTGTGATGTGAAAAGAAACACAATTCAATAACCATTTCTAACCCAGTCAATTTCTAACCCAGTCAACGTCCCAGCTATTCAAGTAGCATCCAGAATCCAATTGACCTCATGCTTTCTTTCTTTTTTTTTTTTTTTTTGAACGGCACCTCATGCTTTCTACTAAAGTTTGACCCTACTCTTTCCTTTTAGATTTGCCGGCAAAGAAACTTCGAAGTCCAAAGCTCTAGTCGCCGCATGTTTTATACCAAGTAAAATAGGCGATTAAACCATAAATATTGTAATTGTATTGAGGTTGTTGTTAGGGTTACAAACACGGTTTTAACATATAAAGCCTAATATTATATTATAGAACCCTAAACAATTATTAATAACATTGTGGTCTAATATTCCCCACAAGCTAAGCATAGGAGCGACCACCAACTCAACTCCTTTTATATAAAAAACAATTAAATATGTATATATATTTTTTTGTTTCTTCACTAGATCAGATTACCAACTCAACTCATTTTTCATTCCTAGTGATCCCAATGTCACGGACCAAATATTCGAATATCGTTTTGCTATGTTTGTACTTGAACGCTTGGGTTTGCTGGCTAGTTCGGACTTCATCAGAGACGGCCTCGGTGTGATAGACGAGGTGAACGTGCCTAGGTTCCTTGCACACCGAACGCATCACAGGTCGCGAGCTGTTGCTGCTCGCCTGATGAGTCCAAGGCATGACGAAACCAGTAGACCCTGATCATAAACGGGATGGATTGGCTGGCCCTCGGGCAACCCAGGGCGCCACACGGGGCCTCGGGAGATGACCCCGTGAAAAAGTGGTATCAGAGCAGGTCGACCCTCGGATACTTTGGAACGTGACTTATCCCATATGTGCGTTTACCTGACAAGTATGATTATGCAATGGTGGTGGGAGAAGACCAAATGGGGAGCGCTTCGACGATGGTCTTTGTAAGCCGCGAGTATGGGATCGTGAGCTCCGCCCTAGTCTAGTTAACATTGAAGCCCGTCGTGATCTAGTTCAGCAACTACGGTCTAGCAGTGCCGTAAAATGAAGATGAAGACTGCTACAACCTTTAGGACCCCATACTGAAAATAGGCGAACATCGGCGACACCTAAACTAATCCGATGCAAGTATCTGAATGATCCGGATGAAGATCTTTGTTGCTGAACTACAGGGTGTCCTTCTTACTAAAGTGAATCATGTTCAATCTTTCGGAGTGAAGATGCCTTGTCTTTCGGCTGCAAGCAAGTATGGGATTGCGGGCATGCACGAGGACGTGCATGAAATGGTGGTGGGAGAGTGTCACAGACCAAATATTCGAAGATCGTTTTGTTATGTTTGTACTTGAACGCTTGGGTTTGCTGGCTAGTCCGGACTTCATCAGGGATGGCCTCAGTGGGATAGACGACGTGAACATGCCTTGGTGTCTTGCACACCGAACGCATCACTGGTCGCAAGCTGTTGTCGCTCGCCTGATGAGTCCAAGGCAGGACGAAACCGGTAGACCCTGATCATAAGCTGGATGGATTGGCTGGCCCTGGGGCAACCGGCCGTCACACAGGGCCTCGAGAGATGACCCCGTGACACTAATGTCTATTTCCTCATTACTGCAGTCTCACTCCAGCAAAGCGGCGAGGAAGTCTGCTCCGGCGAACACATTGTTTTTTGCTTCTGCCTCACCGTGACAACCTGTAGATCCAAAAATCGTTGTTTTGCTTCTAAAACTATGGTTTTGTCCGGTTGTCCCCCAATCTCTATTTTGTTCTTCTAATTCACGAGATCCACCGCCGGCACCGCCATTGTTAGCTGCCGCAAAAACATCGCCAAAGCGGCTTCTATGTATGTACGAGTATTGCCTGTGCGAGTACGTGTGTAGCCCTAGCACCGCCGCTGGCTCTTTTGTCCATGGTTGTCTTCCCCAATCATCGTTTCCGTTAACCCCATGTTTCCTTCGCTGTCGTTCCGCTGTTGTATAGCGGCGGTTGGTTGACGATGGCGTCGCATTGTGGCGATGATGACTAGGGTTCCATCTTGTAGGATGTTTCTGCGAACCCTAGCAAGTTACAGGTGACGACGGCTCTTGGTTTTAGGGTAGTATTGGTCGACGATGATGACAGTTGTTGTTGTGGATGATGGCGGTGGTGTTGAAACAGAGGCGGCGGCTGTTTGTTGTAGTTGCTTTGGGTAAAAATTAACAAGACTAATTTTGTAACCAAACTTCGTTTGTGAGGTAGTGTGCTTGTAAAATCAATGTAAAACAATGTAAAAACGTAAAGAGTGACACGGTTGTTTACGAGGAAAGCCTTTGATCGTTCAGGATCTCCGGCATAAAACCTCGGGAGGTGACAAATCGACACTTGCCTCGTTTCTTCAATAAATGATAAAGAATTACAAGTATTGAGCAGCAAATGATCGAGCTATGAGTGTTACAAAGGTGATTACGAGTCTAAAAAGCTATGTGCGTAGTGAATATGTGTGCTTAATCGATCAATACTGCTGATTAAATACAAAGATAATGCTAACTAACTATCCGAGAATCCCGAAATCGACTTAGTCTTCAAATATGACCGTTGGAGGCCAATCCACGCTTCTTCTACACGTTCTTCTCAACTTCTAGACCGATTCTTCAGGGATTAAATCGACTTCACATGTTTTACCTGTGTGTTGGTTAAGATAAAGGAAAGATACAACGGTTAGATTATACAGAAATTAAGGATACCGTAACCTGTCAGGATACCGAAGTACGTCGAAGATCCAGTATCCCTAGCTGTAAAATGACCCATAACAATTTTCCTCAAATTTTAACAGCTTTCAAACACTTATCGACATCTGTAAAAATTTCAAAATTGAAATGATAAATGATGATAGGGTCCTGAAGAGATGTTTACAAATACCAATGCGATTTATCCGTTGCAATCTTCTGAATATATTCATTATTACTCATTCTCTCTCATTCCCATCTTCTTCAAGTTATAGTAGGTAAAATATCTTTTGAAAATCTTTGTTTTCTTTCTTCTAATCTTTCACCATTATGGGTAAGAAAATAACTAGATCGGCGTCCTCCATCATCGTCGAAACAATAGAGGACTTTACTGATCAGGGGATCCTTGATCACTCTGATCTTGAACTCTGTTCTTTCACCGATTCGAAGATCAAACTCTTGAAATCAAACAATATTTTTCCTCAAAAAACCGTTTTTAGGCCCTTCGATTCTAGAACAAAAGCGGATTTGATTTCTAAAACATGGGTTTGCTTTCATAGCTATCCTTTTTCTTTGGGTCTTTCATATCCTTTTCCTCCACTCATCACCGAGTTTTTCAAACTTACTGGTCTTTGCTATTCCCAAATCATGCCGATGGTTTGGAGAATCCAGGCTACACTTTAAAGGCTGAATCATTCTCATTCTCTGACCATTGGCGTCCCTGAGCTAGCCTCTTTCTATAATTTGAGAACCCATGGTTCTTCTCGATTCGTTCTTCAGCTCAAGTCTGGGCAAACTCATTTGATTCTGAAAGCCACCTAAAACGATTCTGACTGGAAGGGGAAGTTCTTCTTTGTAAGGAGAGATTCGATCCCCGATGGGGAAGGTTTGCCACTTGAATGGGTTAAAAAGGGTAGGAAATAGTTAGAATCCCTGCACTTTCATATTATTTTTCACCTGTTGATAGTGATTTCTTTTTTTCCCTTGTGCTGCTCCGAAGTTTGCTGAATTGATTCCTACAAGAAGTGATACAGATAAAAGAATTCAAGCTTTATTGGAAATACCTATGGGAGAGAGATCTTTTCGCCTCGAGTCCACCGTTAGTCAAGCAAGCTTTGAAACCCAGTATTCTGAATCCGAGATGTCTTCAGGTGAGGAATAATCAGTGCTTTTATTAATATATGCCATGATTCTGAACTGCCTTATTCTTCTGTAAGAATCCCTAAGTCAAGCTCTCAATTTGCCTTGTTTGATCTCGATAGCCTCTTGTCTGGACCTGTCGTTGTCAAGAAGGAGGGTCCCACACCAACTACTAAGTCCCGGGTTCCCCTACTCTGGTCTAAAGCTTCGGGGAGTAAGAAGAGGAAAACGACTGACATAGTGGACCTGGAGATCTATGAGGGCATGGATTCCAGTGAGACTGCCAAGAAGCTCCATTCCTTGCTGAATCTGGTAAGCGCTTTCTGGTATCCCTATTTCAATTTCGGGATCCCGAAAGTCTTAATTTATCCAAATCTTGTAGGGTCTTAAGAAGCTGAACGTCTGTAACATCCCAAAAATAAAACGACGTTATAATAACGGAATAAACGAACGAAGCATGACGGGCCAGGCCGGATGGGCTAGAAGGGGAGCCTCCCCTATAAATAGCCAAGGATCATCACCATTTTCTCTCATTTGCAACATCTAGAGAGAGAAACCGTAGAGAGAGAAAGTTGGCGGATCGACCCGAGATTTTAGCAAAGTGTTACTCCATAGCTCGTGAGAAGAACCTCTGGACCAGAAGCTCGATTCAGGTAACGATCCGACCTAAATCTGAGTTTTTGTTCGTTTTTGGGTTTTTCGGGTTTTGGGTGAAAATGTAACATTTTAACGGATGAAACTGAAGGATAAACATAGATTTGAGTTCCTTAATGGAAAATGAACGTTTTGAATGCAAACAGGTTCGGGATCTTGACGTGATCAGACCCGAATGAGAAAGTTAGGGTTTTTGCAAAGAACAGGTCGTGCGCACTTATCAAGTACGCATGGAGCAGGTCTTGCGTACTTATCAAGTACGCAGGAAGAGGGTAGTGCGTACTTATCAAGTATGTAGGAAGAGGATCTTGCGTACTTATCAAGTACGCAGGAAGCAGGGTCTGCGCACTTGCTAAGTGCGCAGGCATCAGGTTGTTTAAGTAAAGTTAGTATGTTTAGAATGGTTAAACCGTTAGAGTCAGGATTGGGTTTGATGTGTATTTAACTATCAAATTCAGATTGTGCGTGACGTTGTTGGGCCTTTGTTTAGGACAACCAAGACTAGCTTATTAGGTGAGTTCTTGAAGCCCTCTTTTAAATGTTTTATATAATGTTTTCGGGCTGGTGTGCATACATATGAAATGATGTTTTTACGAAACGATGTTTATGAAACTATGTTTATAAAATGATGCTTATGAAACTATGTTTACGAAATGAAATGATTTGGAATGAACGGTTTATGGAAAGAAAGTTTTATGAATGGAATGTTTACGAACGAAATGTTTATAAAGAAATGGTTTAAACTAAAGGTAAAGGGTTTCGAAAATGAATGAAAGGTTTTATGAAAAGAAAAGAAAAAGGGCGAAGGTTTTAAAGAAGTCATTACAAATCTAATATGTCGAATGAAAGGAATTGACGAATGAAGTCTGGGAATGTGATTCCCAGCCTTGTGGTAGATTATGGACAGCGAGCCATAGTTGCCATAAGAGCAACAGGGGCAGTGTCTTGGTGGCCTGCCAATGGTTTGATGTTGTACAACTGGTAAGGGAGTAACGACGGTTACTCGGGTGATGACGATCATCCTAAGAGAATGAGGTAAGGGGAAATCAATGACGACGATACGTAACGGTTGATTTCCAAAGGAAAGATACGTGTTGGGAAATGACGGTGATTCGTAACGGTTGACCCCACGTATTGAATGGTTGTGGCAATGACGGCGATACGTAGCGGTTGCCCACAACATCAAAGGTTCCTTCGGGGACACAGAGACGCTTAAAGAAAGATACAGATTGTAGATAGTAGTGTATGACTTAAATGAATGTTTAATGTTTTAAACAAATGATCCATTCAATGTGTTTATGACGAGGAAAAATGTTTGAAGGTTTTCAATGATGAATGAAAGGCCCTGTTTTCTTATACGTGATGTTAAACCCTAATGAATTTTTTGAATGATGAACCATTTCTTAAATCGAATGAAAACTAGAACTCACCAGCATAGCTGACTTTTCAGTATGCACATTCAGGTTAAGGCAGGTATGGATGATGGACGGTGATGCTTGGCAAACGAGAAGAGTTACCTGGTTGATCACGAAGACTGGCATCCCGTTATGATTAGATTATGATATGTTTATGTAATAGAATATGTTACACTTTCGTTGTTAAACAATGTAATGGTTATGTTTATTTGAAGTATTTTTCGCTGCGTTATTTGATAATCAAGTTTAAGAACTGTTTGTGAATGAGTAAATCCAACAAGTGAGACCTCCCAGGTTTGGGGCCTTACAAGTTGGTATCAGAGCAATAGTTTGAGAGATTCGGACACTCCTAGTGGCTGAACTTAAACTGTGAATGGGACCGAAAGCGGATGCCAGTACGGGTAACTCGAGCCACAGCATCAGGTATGAAGGTAGTATATATTTACACGTGTAGTATACCTTAGAAAGGGTTAGGTAAGGACTTGTGTTCTGATGGAATCGCAAAGGTGGTCAAATAGAAATCGAAAGGTAGTGTAATGGTTAATTGCAGATGGCCAGTGTATATTAACATCTTACAGTACTTATTGAATTTTATTTGTTAACTAGCGTGATGACATTGGATTCTTGTCTTATAGAATAAAATGGCAAGAAGAGGAAACGGGAGGCGTGGTGGGGGCCGTACCGGTGGTCGTAACGGCGGTCGCGGCAGGACCCCTGCGCGCCAAGAGTATAGTGTAGAAGGAAGTATTCACACTGAACCGGCGGTTGGTGTGCATGGAACCGAGCAGATACAGGTTGAAGAACAACCTTTCACTTTTGAACCAGAAGTGAGAGCAGCCATAGCTCGAGAGTTCACAGACTTGATGAAAGTTTCTTTGCCAGGACTGTTGGCAGAAGCATTAAAGAAGGTTAATGAGACCGGTGGGTCTAACACGACGGTTGATACCCCGAACACTGAGGCAATCAACGCACCGCTTAACCGTGGTTGCGACTATAAGTCCTTCAAGGCATGTGACCCACCAGTCCTGACTGGAAAGAAAGACGTGGTAGCTACGTTTGAGTGGATAATCCGTATGGAGGCTGCCATCCGTCTCAGCGAATGCCGGGCGGATCAAGTGGTGAAATTTGCTGCTAACTCCTTAAGAGAAGAAGCATCCCATTGGTGGGAAGGTGTACGTCAAGCAAAAGGGAGAGAGGTTGTGGATGCGATGATGTGGGCTAACTTGAAAACCTTGGTGATCAAGAATTTCTGCCTGAGGAACGAGATTGAGAAGGTAGAGAGGGAATTTCTGGGTTTGAAGGCCGGGAGCATGATGCACCGGCAATACACAACCCGATTCAATGAACTGGCACGTCTGGTGCCACACCTTATCACGACTGAGGAAAGAAAGATTTCCTGTTACATTCAAGGACTGCCGGACCAGGTCGGCACCTATGTTAAGGCAAACGCCCCTACTACCTATGATTCGGTAGTAGAACTGAGCGGCGTGGTATTTGATGATCTGGCTCTGAATGTCGTCGCCATTGAGGAACCGAAGAAGAGACCGAGCTTCTCAAACAAGCGAACTGGTGGAAAGATGTTTGGGACTCGTGATAAGAGGGCTCGGGTAGATGAGCCGACTGTTTTTAAGAAGTGTGGAAGGGAGCATACTGGTGAATGTAGACTTGGATCTAACTTGTGCTTCAAGTGTGGCAAGACAGGGCACTACTCCCGTGAGTGCCCACAATACTTCAAGTGCTATAATTGTGGGGATGCCGGTCATCTGAATAGGGAATGCCCGAAACCGAGAATGGGTGAAGCCGGGAAAGGGAAAGGCCCAGAAAGGAAAGAACAGATGCCCAGAGCAAAGACTCGTGCGTACGCACTGACGCAAGACCAAGCCAGGGCAGACCCCGACGTGGAGTCAGGTACGTTCATCCTTGACAACACTTTTGTTTCTGTGCTATTTGATTCGGGTTCCAGTAAGAGTTTTATATCTGCGACTTTCTGTAAACGAGTGAAGTACACTGTCAGTAAACTAGAAAGGGTTTTTAGCGTAGAAACCGCTGAGGGTAGAACTGCGAGAGTGACCGATGTAGTTGACAAATCCACGATAAAAATAGAAGGTCATAGGTTCCCTGTCAGATTGTTTGTTATGGCTTTGGGTGGGTTTGATGTCGTGTTAGGAATGGATTGACTAACTGCCAATGACGCACAAATTATATGTAAACGAAAGATAATCCGACTCAAGGCTCCGGACGGTAGCAAAGTCGAGGTTCTTGGGGATCGTGACGCCCCGATGCAAAACGTCATCTCGATGATTAAGGCAGCAGATTACTTGAGGCGCAGATGCGAGGCTTATCTGGTGTACGTAATTGACGAGTGTAAGGAAGTGAAGGAGCTAGACGATGTACCCGTGGTACGCGAGTACCCGGAGGTGTTTCCAGAGGATTTGCCTGGGATACCACCCGACAGAGAGATCGAATTTCGAATCGACTTAGTACCAGATGCCCAGCCCGTGGCTAAGGCTCTATATCGACTAGCACCCGTGGAGATGAAAGAATTAATGGCACAACTAGACGAGTTACTTGAGAAAGGATTTATCCAACCGAGCATCTTACCGTGGGGTGCTCCGGTGTTGTTTGTGAAGAAGAAGGATGGTTCGATGAGAATGTGTATTGATTATCGCGAGTTGAACAAACGTACGGTGAAGAACAAGTACCCTTTACCAAGGATCGACGACCTGTTCGATCAATTACAGGGCGCAAGTTGGTTCCCAAAAATCGACCTTCGATCCGGGTACCATCAGTTGAAGGTGAAGGAAGAAGACATACCGAAAACCGCATTTCGCACGCGTTATGGACATTTCGAGTTCCGCGTGATGTCTTTTGGATTGACGAACGCCCCCGCAGCGTTCATGGATTTGATGAATAGAGTTTGTCGACCAATGCTGGATCGATCGGTAATCGTGTTCATCGATGATATCCTCATCTACTCCAAGAATGAGGGTGATCACGCATGTCACTTGAAGGAAGTATTGGAAGCTCTGAAGAAGGAAAAGTTGTATGCTAAGTTCTCCAAATGCGCGTTCTGGCTTAGGGAAGTCCAATTCCTAGGTCACGTCATTAACCCGAACGACATTATGGTTGACCCAGCAAAGATAGTGACGGTAAGAGAATGGAATATTCCTAAGACACCAACTGAAATCCGTACTTTCTTAGGATTGACAGGCTACTATCGGAGATTCATCCAGGATTTCTCGAAAATAGCTTCGCCGTTGACAAAGTTGACTCGGAAAGAGGTTAAGTATGAATGGGGTTCGACCCAAGATGAGGCGTTTAAGGAATTGAAGAAGAGGTTAACCCAAGCTCCAATCTTAGCCCTTCCCGAGGGCAATGAAGACTTAGTGGTATACTCTGACGCTTCGGGTCAGGGATTGGGATGCGTGTTGATGCAACGCGGAAGAGTGATCGAGTATGCGTCACGACAGTTGAAGATTCACGAAGCTAATTATCCAACCCACGATTTGGAACTTGCTGCTGTCGTATTCGCATTGAAAATCTGGAGGCACTACCTTTACGGGGTGAATTTTACTATTTACTCCGACCACAAAAGTTTGAAGTACTTCTTCGAACAAAAGGAACTTAATATGAGGCAGAGGCGATGGTTGGAACTGTTGAAAGACTATGACTGTGAAATAATATACCATCCTGGAAAGGCAAACGTGGTGGCTGTCGCTCTAAGCCGAAAGGATGTGCCTGCTCCTATTAGAGTGAAAGCTTGCCAGTTAGTGGTAACATCAGATGTAATGAGAGAAATCGAAAAGGCTCAAGATGAGGCACTTAAAGAAGAAAACATAAAGAAGGAAATGATGGTTGGCCAACAGGACAAGTTAGAATATAACACCCTTGGTGTTAAGACACGTTTTGGACGGGTATGGATACCTATGGGTGGCGAGCTTAGAACCAAAATCTTGGATGAGGCTCACAAGTCTCGGTACTCTATCCATCCTGGTACCAATAAAATGTACCAAGATCTAAGGAAGGAATACTGGTGGCCTGGAATGAAGCATGAAGTGACAAGGTATGTAAGCAAGTGCTTGACTTGCTCACAAGTAAAGGCCAAACACCAGAAACCGTACGGAAAGATTCAACCACTTGATATACCGGAATGGAAGTGGGAACACATTACCATGGACTTCATAACCAAGCTACCTCGCACAGCTAAAGGTCGTGACACCATTTGGGTAATTGTGGACCGATTAACGAAGAGTGCTCATTTCCTACCTATTCGCGAGACGTTCTCGTCGGAAAGGTTAGCGGAAGTATTTATTAACGAAGTAGTAGCACGGCATGGAATGCCTTTGACGATCGTATCTGACCGGGACACACGATTCATATCGAGGTTCTGGAAAAGATTTCACAAGGCGATGGGCACGAGGCTTAATATCAGCACGGCATACCACCCACAAACGGATGGTCAGTCCGAAAGGACTATTCAGACATTGGAGGATATGCTTCGTGCTTGTATTATCGATTTTGGCGGCACTTGGGACAGTCATCTACCGTTAGCCGAATTTTCATACAACAATAGTCATCACACGACTATAGGCATGCCGCCATACGAAATGTTGTATGGGAGGAGATGCAGGACCCCGATTTGTTGGGGTGAGATTGGACAAAAGGAATTAGGGAGTCTGGAAGTAGTAAGGGAAACGTCAGAAAGGTTTGATCAAATCAAAGCACGAATGAAGGCCGCACAAGATCGTCAGAAATCCTATGCGGATAAACGACGAAGGCCTATTGAGTTTGATGTTGGGGACAGAGTAATGTTGAAAGTGTCACCCTGGAAGGGAATAATACGATTCAGGAAGAGAGGAAAGTTAAGTCCGAGGTTCGTCGGACCATTTAGGGTAACGGCGCGGGTTGGTGAGGTCGCTTTCGGTTAGAGTTGCCTGATGAGTTGAGTGGGATTCATCCTACCTTCCATGTATCACACTTACGAAAGTGTTTGGCGGATGAATCAGCTCGCGTACCACTTACTGACATCGAGGTCGACAACAGCCTTAATTACATCGAAGAACCCGTGGCCATCTTGGACAAGAAGGAGAAGCGTTTGCATAATAAGATTATCCAATTGGTTAAAGTCCAATGGAAACATCGAAAGGGATCGGAAGCCACTTGGGAAACAGAGAAGGAGATGAAGGAGTCGTACCCTCATCTATTAGACTTATGATAGGTTTCAGGGACGAAACCTATTGTAAGGGGGGTAGACTTGTAACATCCCAAAAATAAAACGACCGTTATAATAACGAAATAAACGAACGAAGCATGACGGGCCGGGCCGGATGGGCTAGAAGTGGAGCCTCCCCTATAAATAGCCAAGGATCATCACCATTTTCTCTCATTTGCAACATCTAGAGAGAGAAACCGTAGAGAGATAAAGTCGACGGATCGACCCGAGATTTTAGCAAAGTGTTACTCCATAGCTCGTGAGAAGAACCTCTGGACCAGAAGCTCGATTCAGGTAACGATCCGACCTAAATTTGAGTTTTTGTTCGTTTTTGGGTTTTTCGGGTTTTGGGTGAAAATGTAACATTTTAACGGATGAAACTGAAGGATAAACATAGATTTGAGTTCCTTAATGGAAAACGAATGTTTTGAATGCAAACAGGTCGGGATCTTGACGTGATCAGACCCGAATGAGAAAGTTAGGGTTTTTGCGAAGAACAGGTCGTGCGCACTTATCAAGTACGCAAGGAGCAGGTCCTGCGTACTTATCAAGTACGCAGGAAGAGGGTACTGCGTACTTATCAAGTACGCAGGAAGAGGATCTTGCGTACTTATCAAGTACGCCGGAAGCAGGGTCTGCGCACTTGCTAAGTGCGCAGGCATCAGGTTGTTTAAGTAAAGTTAGTATGTTTAGAATGGTTAAACCGTTAGAGTCAGGATTGGGTTTGATGTGTATTTAGCTATCAAATTCAAATTGTGCGTGACGTTGTTGGGCCTTTGTTTAGGACAACCAAGACTAGCTTATTAGGTGAGTTCTAGAAGCCCTCTTTTAAATGTTTTATATAATGTTTTCGGGCTGGTGTGCATACATATGAAATGATGTTTTTACGAAACGATGTTTATGAAACTATGTTTATAAAATGATGCTTATGAAACTATGTTTACGAAATGAAATGATTTGGAATGAACGGTTTATGGAAAGAAAGTTTTATGAATGGAATGTTTACGAACGAAATGTTTATAAAGAAATGGTTTAAACTAAAGGTAAAGGGTTTCGAAAATGAATGAAAGGTTTTATGAAAAGAAAAGAAAAAGGGCGAAGGTTTTAAAGAAGTCATTACAAATCTAATCTGTCGAATGAATGGAATTGACGAATGAAGTCTGGGAATGTAATTCCCAGCCTTGTGGTAGATTATGGACAGCGAGCCATAGTTTCCATAAGAGCAACAGGGGCAGTGTCTTGGTGGCCTGCCAATGGTTTGATGTTGTACAACTGGTAAGGGAGTAACGACGGTTACTCGGGTGATGACGATCATCCTAAGAGAATGAGGTAAGGGGGAATCGATGACGGCGATACGTAACGGTTGATTTCCAAAGGAAAGATGCGTGTTGGGCAATGACGGCGATTTGTAACGATTGACCCCACGTATTGAATGGTTGTGGCAATGACGGCGATACGTAGCGGTTGCCGACAACATCAAAGGTTCCTTCGAGGACACAGAGACGCTTAAAGAAAGATACAGATTGTAGATAGTAATGTATGACTTAAATGAATGTTTAATGTTTTAAACAAATGATCCGTTCATTGTGTTTATGACGAGGAAAAATGTTTGAAGGTTTTCAATGATGAATGAAAGGCCTTGTTTTCTTATACGTGATGTTAAACCCTAATGAATGTTTTGAATGATGAACCATTTCTTAAATCGAATGAAAACTAGAACTCACCAGCGTAGCTGACTTTTTAGTATGCACATTCAGGTTAAGGCAGGTATGGATGATGGACAGTGATGCTTGGCAAACGAGAAGAGTTACCCGGTTGATCACGAAGACTGGCATCCCATTATGATTAGATTATGATATGTTTATGTAATAGAATATGTTACACTTCCGTTGTTAAACAATGTAATGGTTATGTTTATTTGAAGTATTTTCCGCTTCTTTATTTGATAATCAAGTTTAAGAACTGTTTGTGAATGAGTAAATCCAACAAGTGAGGCCTCCCAGGTTTGGGGCCTTACAACGTCAACTTGGTTGCGGCAGAGAAGAACGCTGAAGAAGATCTGGAGAAGGTTGAGGATCTGAAGAAAATTGCTGCCAACAAGTCCAAGTACTTGGAGAAAGAGATCCAAATCTTGAAGGAAAAGCTGCAGGAGGATTTGGCTCAGTCCGAGCAGAAGTTGAAGGAGACTGTGGATAATGCCAAGAGTCTGCGGCCATGGCTATTCTTCAATCCAGGATCCAGATGGCTGAGCAAGCTGCTACTGAAGGTTTTGATCCTGTAGCCTGGGATCTTCAGGGATGACGCTCTTCTCTAGCTAAACTCGGCGGCGAAGCTGTGGAAACTAGCAAGGTTGCCGAGGATGTTGGTGCTGATGATGGTGAGAAGCAGGTGGACCAGGGCGATGAGGGTAATGATGCCTAGGCCTGAACCCTAGAATTTGTGGTCCTTTGATTGTTCTTGTTGGTTGTTTATGGTTACTTCAGTCTTTGAACAATTTCCTTTTATGTCTTGTGGTTGTCGAACAATTTATTTTTTTAGGTTTTTGGGATCCCTGCATGGGATAGACAATTTGATAACTAGTGAATCCGGGTGGATGGGTCCAGGTTTTGGATGAAGCCCGGATCATTTTTCTTTCCTGCATTTTGAATGTTAGTATATGGTTTATGACTATTTGCCATGATTGTTGCATGTTTGCCTTGATATATTTTTCAAAATTAGGATCATGAGGTAATTAAAACTTAAAAAAGAATAGGTTCGAACATATTTTCAGGATACCAGATCTTTAATAATAAATTTTCAGGTTTTTATCAAATTTAGACTTAGGAAAACACAAATTGGTTTTAATAAATAAGAGTACCAAACGTATCATGACTTAGTCATTCAGCTTTCAAATCTTCTTGTAATTGAAAAATTAGTAACACATACCTTTGTTGAGTACGAATTTGGACATATAGACATACCGAATTATATCACGGAGTCCGAAATATAGCAACCTTTGGTTGTCCCCTGTGTACAGTCATTGAATACGTCGTAGGCTTAGTAAATATCGTTTAAGGATCCTGAGTCAGCATATTGATGCCAAGTTTTTGAGTTAACACGTAAGTGTTACATATTTAAAATCGTGGGCCAAGCCAGAAAACGTGGGCTAACCAAATAATCATGGGCTAAGCCAATATCGTGGGCAAGGCCAAATAATCGTGGGCTAAGCCAATATCGTGGGCAAGGCCAATTCTGAGTTAGCATGAAAATGCTAAAACCTTAGCTTTAACACGTAAGTGTTAAATGATCGGGAGAAACTTGAGTAATAACACGTCTGTTATATTCGTAGCACCCAATATATAGCCAATAGTGATGAAATTATTAGCCACTGTTACATGGACTGGTGGCACCACCTTGAACTATAATTGGATATCGTGCGCTCCTTGCGGGGTGTATTAACCTAATACTTAGAAAGGCGAAATCCGTTTAAACCTTCGAGGTATTTGAGGATACCCAAACTTAGGAGAGATGGCCAATCTCTTTTTTCTGTCGGGATCCCTGGAGATGATTGGGTATAAAGGTTCGGCCGGTTGATGGAGTATGTTGTTGTGTCTCTAGCAAGCGTCACATTTTTTAGAGTAAGTCACAGCATCTTTCCTCATGGTAGGCCAGTAATATCCTGTCCTTAGGATCTTTGAAAATAGCGCTCTGCCCCTGGTATGATTACCACAATCTCCTTCGTGTAGATCTTTCAGGACTTCACGTGCTTCAGGATCTTCCAAGCATCTTAAGTATGGACCTGCGATTGATTTTATATACAAAATATTTTCAAACATTATAAAACGAGACATCCTCATGCGAAAAACCTTGTGGTTCTTTTCATCACTTGGGATTTCACCATCCTTTAAGTATTTATTAATAGGTGAAATCCAGGATCCTGGAATAGGTTCAAGATCCCGAATGTCTGCTTCTTCTTCAGTGTTGGACACTTCATTTACCTTCTCGATTGTCGGGCTCAGAATGTGTATGATAGGTATTTTGGTATCTTCTGGTATTCTAAGAGCTGAAGCAAGGTTTGCTAAGGCATCAGCCTCAGTGTTATCTTCTTTAGGCACCTGTGTAATGTTAAAAGTTTCGAATTCCATGGATAATTGTTTAACTATTGTGAGATATTTTGCTAGCTTCTCACCTTTTACAGCATATGAACCATTAAAATGATTAGCAATTAACAATGAGTCTACATATACCTGAAGATACCTGATCTTGTTATCCTTGGCTAATTGTAATCCTGCTATCAGCGCCTCATACTCTGCTTCATTATCCGTAGCCTATAACTCACAGCTTATGGATTGGGGTAATATGTCCCCTTGTGGCGATTTTAGTATGATTCCCAGACTTGTTCCTCTTACATTTGATGCACCATAAGTGAATAAGGTCCATTCATCCTTCGACTCTTCTAGTTGCTGGACTTCAAGATCTGCTTCGTGTTGGATATCACTGCTGAAATCAGCCACAAAGTCCGCCAGTGCCTTAGACTTTATTGTTGTTCTAGGTTCGTATATGAGGTCATAGGCGCTAAGCTTGACTGACCATTTAGCCATCCTTCCTGACATATCTGGCTTTCTTAAGACACGCTTAATAGGGTAGTTAGTCTTAACATGAATAACATGAGTTTCAAAATAATGTCTAAGTTTAGTTGATGCCATTATTAAAGCTAAAATTAATTTTTCTAAATGAGAGTACCTAGTTTCCGCTGATAGCAAACTTTTACTTACATAATATATCGGATGTTGCTGTCCCTCATGATCCTTGACTAATACAGCACTTACGGTGCTTTGGGATCCTGCCAAGCATAGGGATAATGGTTCACTGTCTTCTGGTTTCATCAGTAGAGGAGCTGATGACAAGTATTCCTTCAATGATTGGAGTGCTTGTTCATGCTTCTCTTCACATTCGAATCTCTTGTTCTTCTTCAGGATGTCGTAGAATTCCTTGCATTTTTCTGAGGATCTTGATATAAATCTGTTGAGTGCTGCTACTCTGTCGGTCAGTCTCTAGATATCCTTAGTATTTGCTAGGGATTTCAGATTGATGATAGCTTTGATTTGTTCTGGGCTGGCTTCTATTCCTCTTTTGGTCACCATACAGCCTAAGAACTTTCCTGCCCCCACTCCGAAGTGACATTTTGAGGGGTTCAGCTTCATATTGTATTGGTTCCGGATATCAAATGCGTCTCTGAGATCCCTGAGGTGATCCTCAGCTTTCTTTGATTTTACCACCATGTCATCTATGTAGACCTCCATAGTGTCCCCTAGTTTCTCTTTGAACATCATGTTCACCAGCCTTTGGTATGTAGCACCTGCATTTTTCAAACCAAAGGGCATAGCAATATAACAATAAATACATGTAGGAGTCATGAACGCAGTATCCTCCTAGTCTGAGGGTTCCATCTGAATTTGTTGAAATCCTGAAGAGGCATCCATAAAAGTCAGGATTCCATGGCCTGCTGTAGCGTCCACCATCGAGTGTATGTGTGGTAATGGGAAGGGATCTTTATGACATGCTTTATTGAGGTCTGTGTAATCTACACAAACTCTCCAATTCCCGTTCTTCTTCTGGACTACCACTACGCTGGCTAGCCACCTTGGGAATTTTACTTCCCTTATCATTCTAGACTTGAGAAGTCTTTCCACCTCTTCTTGGATGATTACGTTTCTCTCAGGAGCAAATTTCCTTCGCTTTTGATGTATTGGCCTGAAACTTTTATCAATTCCAAGTTTATGAGTTATGATATCTTTGGATATAACTGTCATATCTTCGTGCTTCCATGCGAAGGTTGCTTTTCTGCCCTTCAGGAAGTTCAGGATATTTTTTTCAATATCTTCAGGGATATTGCTCCCTACAAGGATCTTTACATCTGGATTTTCAGCATCCAGGGATACCTCTTTAATATCATGTTCTTTAGCTTCTAGAACATCCCTGGCCTGCTTTGTTAATTGCTATGTTTGCCTGGTTTTGACGGAGGCTTTCATCAAAGAAGTGTAGCAATCCTTAGCCTCTTGCTGATTACTGTTAATCTTCACTACTCCCCAAGGGGTTGGCAATTTGACACACTGATGGTATGTTGAGGGCACCGCCTTCATATCGTGTATCCATGGCCTTCTTAAAATGATATTATAGTAAGACAAAGAATCTATTACACAAAATTTTTGAATAGAATTTACCCCTTCAATGTATATCGGTAGTTATATCTCTCCGACTGTGCTTTTGACTTCTCCGCTGAATCCTACCAGCACTGAGGATTTTGAAATAATTTCAGAATCCGGGATCCCCATTCTCTTCAGGACTTCATGCTGAATTATGTTCACCGAGCTCCCTCCGTCAATCAGTATCCTCCGGATGAAGTGGTTTGCAATGTATAGTGTAATCACCAAGCCATCGTGATGAGGATCCTGTACGTCATTTCTGTCATCTTCGTCGAAACAGATCACCTTTTCTTCAGTTAAGATGGAGGTCCTGATAGGTCTGTCCCCATTCTCTGTTTTCGCTTCTTTGGCATTTCTTTTTGCTGTAGAGTAAGAAGTACCACAAATATCAGATCCACCATATATAAAACCTATTACCTTGGCATCTGGCGGTGGGGATTTTGCTCTCTGCGGGATCTTGTCATGATCCTTAGTCTTGTTCTTTCCTTTGCCCAGAAATTCTTTGAGATATCCCTTGCTCAGGAGATAGCTTATTTCCTTCCACAAAGCAATACAATCCTCAGTTATATGGCCAAAGTATTCGTGGAATGCACACCACTTGGACTTGTCTTTTCCTCCTGAGTTCCTCTCAAACTTGCGAGGCCACATGGCTTTTTCTCCAAGATCCTGCATAGCAAATAGCAAACCAGTCGTATCAAGAGAAAAAACAGTATTCAGACAACTTAGGATATTCTTCTTCGTCCTCGTTATCCTCTACAGCGTTGACCCTGTGATTGTCCGGCTTAGAATACGGCTTGGATCTGTACGACCTGAAAGGTGCAAGTTCAGTTTTCCGGTTAGGTTGAGTGTAGCATGTCGGAGCATTCACTCTCTGCTGGATCTTTTTATCATCTTCCAGCCTAATAAACCTCAATGCCCGGTTCCTGACTTCATCAAGGTTCCTGCAAAGGATTCATAACAAGGTCTTCCAAAAATTGAGAATCCTTCTGTAGTCCCATCTTGAAGGCCTGGACTGCAGTGGCAACGTCAAGGTTCGGGATATCCAAGGATTCCCGACCAAATTTGCTAACATAGTCTCGGAGGGATTCTCCGGGATTTTGAATTATCCTGTATAAGTCACTTGTTAATCTTTCAAAACTTCTACTGGAAGAGAATTGATTGTTAAACATGTTAATTAAATGAGCAAATGAAGTAATAGAATATGGAGGAACATTAAGCAGCCATTTTAAGGCTGATCCTATTAAGGTAGAGCCGAAGAATTTGCATAAGCAGGCTTCCTCTAGGTCCAAGGGAATGGGGTTTATCTCCATCCTTTCCCTATACTGCGCGACGTGCTCCTTAGGATCTGTAGTTCCATCGTACAACTTCATGTTAGGAGTCTGGAAGCGCTTGGGGATCTCAGCATCACATAATGGTGGAGCGAATCTGGAGATCCTGTGACTGGTAGAGGACATCTCCGGTATAGGTTGGACCACACCTGGTACACTGGAGATCATCTCTCTCAACTTCTTTAACTCATTGGCCATGGGCGGAGTGATTCTTGTCTCCTGCACGAATTCTTTAGCATTTGAAAATTGACTGAATGTGTTACCGTTCTCAGGATTTCGGAAGGATGATCCCGGAGTAATTCCAAGATCCTGATTTGTCGTAATTTTGACAGCCGGGGTAGGGCCAACTGCAGTAATCCCTATTTGCATGGGAAGGAAATCTCCCTTATGGATTTCTGAGGATCCTGAATAATTGAAATCCAAGATCCTTGGTTGCAGCGGGTTCGTCACTTCCACTGGTTTCTTTGATTCCTTAATTTTCTCAATCTCCCGAAACACCGCTTAGTTAGTCTTCCTCTGTTGTTCCATTTGTTGTTTCATCTCTGAAAACAGATCGAGGATATCATTGTTTGATACAATCACAGGTCCACCAGCAGGTATTCCGGATCCCGAAAGACTCGCAGGAGCAGTTTTCTTCAGCTGATTAACACTTTTTTGAAATAGAGGAGGAGGAATAGGGTTGACCAAGCCAGAGCTCGAAGACGGAGCAGAAATAGAAATATTTTTGGATTGAGACGACATCTTTGAAAATAGATTTGAAAGATAGTGATTGAACACAAACTTTAGTAAAGATTTGAAGATGAAAAGCACCACTTGCCACACGGTGGGCGCCAAACTGTTTTTGGTAAAAATTAACAAGACTAATTTTGTAACCAAACTTAGTTTGTGAGTTAGTGTACTTGTAAAATCAATGTAAAACAATGTAAAAATGGGAAAGAGTGACACAGTTGTTTACGAGGAAAGCCCTTGATCGTTCAGGATCTCCAGCATAAAACCTCGGGAGGTGACAAATCGACACCTGCCTCGTTTCTTCAATAAATGATAAAGAATTACAAGTATTGAGCAGCAAATGATCGAGCTATGAGTGTTACATAGGTGATTACGAGTCTAGAAAGCTAAGTGCGTAGTGAAGATGTGTGCTTAATCGATCAATATTGTTGACTAAATACAGAGATAATGCTAACTAACTATCCGAGAATCCCGGAATCGACTTAGTCTTCAAATATGATCGTTGGAGGCCAATCCACGCGTCTTCTACACGTTCTTCTCAACTTCTAGACCGATTCTTCAAGGATTAAATCGACTTCACGTGTTTTACCTGTGTGTTGGTCAAGATAAAGGAAAGATACAACAGTTAGATAATACAGAAATTAAGGATACCGAAACCTGTCAGGATACCGAAGTACGTCGAAGATCCAGGATCCCTAGCTGTAAAATGACCCATAACAGTGGTGATTAGGGTTTGTAGTGTTTGTAGATGGCGTGGTTGTCGATGGTTTTGTGGTGGCGGTTGGATCTGGTTGTTATTGAAAGCAGGAAAGATTTAGTGTAAAAAGTTGTAAATGAGAAGAGGTTTTGGGTGGGGCGGGCGGCCATAGCAGATTTTTCCGGTGGTTGAGCTCTAGCTCTAATACCACATTAAACCACAAAATTGTAAATTGTAATTGTATTGAGGTTGTTGTTAGGGTTACAAATTAGGGTCTCAATATTTACCAATATTATATTGTAGTACCCTAAACTATAACTAATAACATTGTGGTCTAATACAAGCGGATAGGATAAGACAGGGAAACGGGTTCAGGTCAGGATGGGTTCAGGTTAGAACTGGTCATTTTAAAACATGGTCATTTGGTTTGGGTCATAATGAATTTTAAATAAAATGGATACGAGTCAAAACATGTTGTTTTATAAAATGATCTATTTGATAGGGTTAAACAACAAACTGATTCTTAACTTAACGGTTTGTTTTGAAACCGGGTTAAAAGGGACACATATCAGGTTGGAAGAGTAGTTCTAATGGGCCAAAACTTTTTTTCCTTTTATTATTTTAAAATTAAAACATTTAATATTTTAACTAAACTAACAAAACAGTTGTATTCCATGTAATTATATGTATAACATTTTTATTAATTTTTCTTTGGAACATAAACTACAGAAACTTTATCTAATTATCTTCCAAAGTTGCGTTTTGTTTCAAATCGCAAAAGTAAAACACACACACTCCTCTCATTCTCCATCTTCATAACTACATCAAAGTTCAAACACGCGTTTAGAGATGCGTTGCTTTCAATTAGTTTCAAGTTTTTATTTGAATTTCAGTGGTTGTGATGCCATGCCCCTAGATGCATGTCGTGGTGGTGGTCGTCAGAAGGCAATATCTAGAATAACATCGATGTCGATGGTTGGTGGTGTTTGCGGAGTTGTGATGGGTGTTTGTTGCAGCGGTAGCAATGATCAGTGGTGGTTGAGACGAGACGACAATCCATGATGACTGTCAGTTGTGGTTGTGTTGTCCAATTTTGGTAGAGTGTAGATGGTGGTGCGTATGTGCAGCTAGACAACGGTGGTCGGTATGTCGAAGGTTGTGGTGGTAGAGTGATAGGTTGTAACAATTCTCACGGTTCATTTTTACAGTTCTTGGGGTTTTTGATTTTTTGCTAATTTCCAAACTGTTTACTTTTTACGGTTATGACCTATTGTAGGAACCCATTCTGACCGGTTATGAATTTAACAAAATTTTTGCGTGCCTATATTAACCCGTTCTTCATTCCGTAAGTGTGTATTTCAACCCAAAATACGCAAAGTATTTAACCATTCCAACTTGTTTCCTCTAATTTGGGTCAAGATTGTCAGGCTTAAATGATTCATTAGCTTTTCAGCAAGTCAACACCTATTGGGCTCTCTAATTTTATCAACCCGGTTTTAGTTGTTTGTTAATTGGATTAGAACGTTTAAGGTTACTGGGTCATTAAACAATTTGCTTATCCTTGTGTAAGGGCCGAAACATTTAAGCCCACCAGGTTGTGTTTTGAGTCGGGTTAAAGGGTCCAGTATGATGGTCATGTACGCTGTGTTCTCGAGTTTATTTAAGGAGAGAAGAGAAAAACTAATTTTCCTTTCCTTTCCCCTTCTCTTCTTTCTGCTTCTTTCCAATTTGAAAGGATAAAATTTAGCCTCAAATTCTCTTCCTTTCCCTTCTCTTCTTTTCAATAAAAATCTCTAAAACACAATTTTTTTTTCTTTCCTTCCACTTCTTTTCAAAAAAATCTCTTGAACACAACCAAACTTTTTTTCCTTCCCCTTCCCTTCTTTTCTTTCCTTAAGTAAACTCGGGAACAGAGCGGTAGGGATGGAGTTTATAAACGATGTCAATGAGTTTTAAACATCGTTTGACGGTTGTTACTTGATCAGTCGTGTTGTTTCATATTACCTGTATAAATCGAGTCGGTTAATGTTAAACAAGAACGTGCGTTGATTGTATGCTTTCATAGTGATTCCAAACAAAAGTTTACAATCAAAATCTTTTTGTTTGTTTATTTCAATTATTATGGATAATCTCATGATCAGTGGCGGATCCAGGAAAATTTCGAAGGAGGTTCACCCTATAATATTTTAGGGGGTTCACCCCAGTTTTTTTACCTACCGTTACACTAAAATTTTGAAACTCGGGGGTTCCTGTGCACCCCCCGCTTCACTTAAGTCCGCCCCTGCTCATGATAGTGTTTGATTCTTCCGACGAGTCCTCTGATACCAACAACACCGGAACCAAGCCGTTTGCCTCATCCAACCTTACCGTTAAGATGGACTTTTTTCCTCCAACTTTTTTCAGAGTTACAGAAGCCACTTTGTTTCCGCATGATTTCTTTTACCTTCTCTAGCAACATAAACAACTGTATTTGTTTCTATTAAAAATAAAGTATTAGTTCAGTTTATTGTAAATATATTTACGATAATTAGAATATATTATTTGATTAAGTTTTTATTGTAATTATACTCATCGTACTCCTATAAATAATTAATTTATAATGCATACCAATTCGAGATATTTATTGGATAGTGCAAGTAGAGGTGCACATCGAAACTGGTTCGGGAAGCGGAACCGGGTTGTGAGGAACCGATTAGGAACAGATTGAAACCGCCGGTTTGAGATAGATTTGGGGGTTTTTAGGCTAGGAACTGGTTTGGAACCGGGCTGTTAGTAACCTATTTGGGGAACCGGTTTGTACTGTTGTACGATATTTGAACGTTAAAAAATGGCTATATAGCCGTAAATAGCCGTTAGGTGACCTTTTTTGGTTTTTTTTTCATTTACCCTTTTAACCCATGTGTTAGTATAAACATTTATTGGATGTGTTGGTTTAATTACAACATCAAAAAACGCTCTCTATTCTCTTAAATCTAAAAAAGGTTCGAAAATTACTTTAAAAACCGCTCACAAATAGACGCGATGGAATGGATACAACATATTTCAAGTCTTGAAATCGAAACCGATGTATAAGAAGAAATACACGAGGATGAGGTAACACAAGGAATGTCGATACCACTTACCGTTGAAGAAATCGCTTACGAAGAACTACACAACTGTTCCAGTTTCAGCAACGAATAAACACCAAACAACGACGATGATTAAATACCAAAAAATAAAATGTATTAATTTCTATGTAGTTTTGTAATGTATTGCACTTTATGTTTTTGTAGCTTCTAAAATTAAAAAAATAAAAATAAAAAATGAACTTTATTTTATTTACTTTATATTTTATAATATTTAAATTAATTATAAGATTATTAAATCTATAAGTAGATAAGAAAAAATAAATAGGTATAAAATTTATATATAAAAAATTATAATATTTTGTAATTTAAAAAATTAAATTTTAAACTCAAACCTGTTTTCTGAACCTGTTCCAAACCGAACCGGTTCAAACCCTACCCGGACCGGTTCCTATCAGTTAGGGTTTTCCCCACTATAAACCGGTTTTAATCTGAACCAGTTCCTATCAAAAATCGGTTATGTCTGTGTTTGACCCAAACCAAACCGGTTCCAACCCGAACCTATTTGGGCCATTTGTGCACCTCTAAGTGCAAGTGTGCAACCCACCCATTCTTTGTTAGTGAACACACTCCACTTGTACGAAGAGGGATTGGGCCAAAACCCATTTACTGCATTAGTTTTTTAACGGCATTTACTACATTAACTCAACACATATCATGATTCATGCACACTAGTGATGAAAAATCTCTTCTTTGGTTAATGACGATTATGGTGCTGTCGTTGACACGAATCTCTAACGTTGCGCGCGGGGGGGGGGGGGGGGGAGGTGGTTCATGGAGGGATGTTAGAGTTCATCTTGAGATTGACTGGTGAGACCTTACTGGGAGAGGTTAGAAGAGATCATTACATGCATCTTGTTGATTTGTAGATCATTACATGACTAGTGAAGCCTTACTGGGAGAGTATTTTTAGTTTCAATTTCAAAGAATTCTGTGAACCAAAGAGGACATTAGGGTATCTTTTTCACATCGTTAGGCATTTTGGCAAGCAAGGTCCAACATGGCGCTCGGCTACTCTACAACAATGATTTGGTGATTTATTGTGTAGTGCCACCATTTGATGGTTGTTCTCTAGTAGAAGAAACACCAGACATACTTCCTGATGAGATGTTAAAACTTAAAATAAAAAAAGTTGCCTCTTCACATAACATGATTACTATTGTTTATGCAACTACTATAGTACTATCATTACTTTAACTATAAACCGCTTATTAAGAATGCATTCAAACTCACAAATTGAATGCATTCACCCTCCTAATTACTTTATTAAGAAATATAAATCATTGTGATAATCTAGTTTTTGTGATCATACATAACACACTAAAAATTTATTAAAAAAACCCCCACAAAAATGAACAAGAGTGTTTGTGTAGCAACCCGACCTCCTTCAACTCATACTAGAGGATTACTTGCTTCAAGTTGAACCCGTTATGACCCGTCAACTATCTTGCCATCATTCTAGCTATGGACAACTATTTCCATTGCTAAACTAGGAATAATTAGTGCTAGCGAGTCATTTTAGAATGTTTTAGAAAATACACACAGGAGGATGAAATTTTGTCATCCACCAAGCAGATTACAAATTTAGATGCTTGTACATATGATCAAACATATGCACGACTTCCATGAGCGTGCAAAAACATGCTAAATTTGCAAAAATTGATGAAAAATCATGGAAATAGAAATAATTTATCATACAGACACCCTCACAAAGCATCACGGGCAGCAATTCGACATGTTATAGCATCTCCCAGGGTTGATATGCCCAGTTCTACCCCTGTTATTTTGTAATGCTGTTGAATGTGAAAAAAAACTGTTAAATATAGTTCACACACATTTCAGTAGCAAGCATCCCATTCTACACAATGTAAACCAACAAATGATGACTATTTCATGCAAAGTTCAAATTAACACAATTAAAAGTGTGCCACGCCTCCAAACCATTACTCCTTGTAAAGGACGAGTAGAGGTGGAAATTTCGACCCATTTACTCATGAACGGGTCGATTTGGGTTATGGGTTATCTTTAATGAGTCAAATGAAAGATTTAGCTGAAAGAGAAACAGGTCGATGGCAGGTTGAAGGTAGGCAACCAAAAGTGTATTTTTAATGTTGACAGCCTCTTAAATCATTTTATTTTAGATAATTCGATAACTATATGTAATAACATAGTTATTTCATGAAATTGAAAGATTTGAATGTTTGTTGCTAAAAGGTAAACATGATAATTTCATACCTTTTGTATTTGAGGTTTGTTTGCTCTTCCTTCCAACTCTTCTAAATCAATTTCCTTGCCTTTAATAAGCGTCTTCACGGCAATCATCTACGCAAACAATGAACCATCCTTAGTGCACTAATGATTGATGAATAACAAATTAATATAAAGTCATTCAATGGGCGGTTGATATCACCTCTTCTTCAGAAGCACCAAACCGAGCAACAAGAACGTACGTGGTGCTATCAGATATGCCACAACGTTTTAACGACTCAGAAATCTGGTTGTAAGCAAATATTTAAACATATAAACGACATATCAAGACAATAAAGTCGTCGTATTTTAATGATGATGCAGTTTAAGAGTTGTTACATGTTTAGAGCCCGAGTAGTTATAAACAAGCTCAGAGTGAAGGGTACGAGTAGTCAACGAATCTCTTGATTTAGCTACTAGTGTTTTATGAGCAGCTGCTAAAACAGGAAAGATATCTGGGATCTAATAATCGTTTCAGGGAATTCGCGTTAGCAATGGAACAGTTGAAATTCATACGAATGCTGGCAATTTTTGACACAAACCGTTAACACGACACAACATGGAGTTAAACAGGTCTCGTGTCATAAACATGTGGACCCGTTTATGACACGATTAAACCCGTTTATATTTTTAATTTTTTTAAAATAATTAAATATATATTTTTAAATATGTTACATATTGTTATTTAAGAATTATATAGGTTTTTGCTTTAAATATGTTGCAAATTGTTGTCTAAGGATACTATGGATTGTAACTTTTTGTGACTTTTATTTTATTTTCTTGTTTACTAATGCCGTGTTACTGAACAGGTTATATTTAATCGTGTTCATGTAACCCGTTTATTATCAGCTCCAAGTATGCTTACAAGAGATGCATTGAGAAGGGCTACTTCAGGCTCTAGAGTTCCAGCTTGCATCAGCTCCAAAAGTTCCCTTGCAAGTATCCAACCGTATTTTAGATATTTGAAAGCTACTCAAAGTCTCAAAAACAAAATCTTTAACCAAATTTTGAAATCAAATGGAAGCATGAATGAACGGTAAACGATTGATACTAGAAACTGAGAGATGCATATATTGGTTCAAGTTTAACAAATGATATCTTCAAAGCAAGCAGATAGAGAAAGATTACTTGGAATTAGCGACGTCTGTGAAGAGAGCAACTGATAGAGTTGTTCCAGATAGTTCGTAAACCTTCATATCTGCAAATGAAATTGAAATTGAAATTGAAAGAGAACTCCTGATTCTGGCTGCGGTAGATGAAACTAAAAGATTTGGGGAATTAGGGTTTGCGATGGGTCAAAACGGAAGACGAGAAACGAGGGTTTACAACATTAGAATACTTGCCTAACGTTTAGTCTTTAACAAGAGGAACCGTACGATTGGACTGGGAGAGTTTGAGCCGATGGATCAAGGGGTTGCAGAGTCGATAATTCGTTGGGCCTCGTGCACCCACCTCTGAGTAGAGTAGTACAAACAGGGTTTTTTTTTTCAAAACCGGTTCGGGTTCTAAACCGAGTCGGTTTAATCAAATTTTGTCAATACTGGGTTGAGACCCAAACCGGTTCGAGCCCAAACAAGTTTGAGGATGGGACGGAGTAGAACCTATCTGATGTGGTTTGGGTCGGGCCGGAACTGGGTTGAGGCCAAACTGGTTTGGGTTAAACGGGTTTTTTAATATTTTTTTCTATTTTTTCAATTTAATTAATAAAATACAAATAAAACTAGGGATAAGATCGGTACCGTACCGGTACGAAATTTATGGAAAAGTGGTTACCGGTACCGAGTTTATCGGTACGGTACCGGTACTCGTTACAAAATGTTCACCTTTTTCGGTACCGAATTTATGAAAAAGTGGGTACCGATACCGGTACCGAATCTATCGGTACGGTACCGGTACTCGGTACCAAATGCTCATCCCTAAATAAAACAAAATAAATTTCGAGTTTTTATTAAATATTGAGCGTTTTTTGAGATTGAAGAGACTAGAGAATGGTGTGATTCAACCAATACAACCAATATCTATTTATATTAACATAAGACGGCAAAATGGTCAAGATATTCGAAAAAAAACGGTTAAAAAACACCCCAACGACTAGAATAACGGATATATAACGTTGGAAACTGGTTTCACCTTCCAAACCGTACTAGGTCGGGTTGCAAACCAGCAGCCAAATTTTTTTTTTAAACCCTATTCTAAACCTACGGGTTGGGTGTGGTTCAAGACTGGGTTGACTCAATCCGGGTTCATTGTGCAATCGGGTTGGGTTTGAAACCGGTTTGACGGGCCTAAACCGGTTTTTTTGTACACATCTACCTCTGAGGTCTGATTTTGTTTGTTGAAAACAGTGTTGTAAAAATTGCTAGGCGGTGGGTACAGACTAGGGATTAATCGGATTGGAATTTTTACATGTAATTTTTCAAACTTATACACACACACACACAAATACAAACATTAACATATTATCATATTAGTTCAAAATCTAAAATACTTCAAAGATCGGAGCAGGTTGTTGGTCAACGTTTGCTGGCTGAAACAAGAACACTCACAGAAGCAAGCAGGTAGCGATTAGGTAGGAGCATGTTGGTGGTCGGAGCAGGTTGGTGACTGAAAAAGAATCAGATAGCGATTAGGTTAAATAAAACCCATGGATCCATGTATCAGGTGTTTATTTGGGCTTATTTTCTATTTAAACCCCATTTTCAAACGGGGCCACCTAGGTCCGATTAGGTCCGCCTAGCTCCTCCTAGTGGTGTACAGTTAAACTGGACCCGACCCGGTAAACCGGGTTCTAACCCGACCCAGTTCAATTGCCATACCGGGTTCACACGACCCGGTCCAAAACCCGATTGGAGGCCGGTTCATAACCCGACCAGGTTCCAAAAAACTTTTGGAGGCCGGTTCATAAACCGACCCGTCCGGGTTTCCTCTCAAACCGGTTCCAGATGCGACCTAGTTTTCAAACCGGTTTCGACCGTTGGGTAACAGGCTTATAGCAGTTACAACGGGTTTATATCCGTTTTTTTGAGTTTTTTTTTGGATTTTGGACCCCTCAAACTTTGTATAAATAGGTGTATGTTGTATTGGTTTAACCACGCCATTCTCTCCTCTCTTATTTCTCAAAAACACTCACACTAAAAACTCTCAAAATGGCGAATGAAAGTGGACAATCTAATGTTAATGTTGGTGCTTCTACTGCTAGTACTCTCTCGGTGAACCCCAATGTTTGGCAACATTTCGATTTATGCGAAATATCGAACGGTGTTACTAAGGCTCGGTGCAAGTTGTACGGGCATTTTTTTTGGAAAAGATGCAAACACGACTTTGAAGAATCACATTGAAAAAAACTATTATTCGGTGTTGAAGTCTCAAGCTTCGCAAGGTCAAACAAGTATGACGAATAACGACAATATTTTTGCGTATAATGTTTATGCGGTTCGAGAGAGGATGGCGCATTTTGTGATTCAAGAGAGTTTGCCTTTCAAACACTTTGACAACGAGCATTTGACTCGGCTTATTCAACAAACATTCCAACTTCGCTACACTCACGTAAGTCGTGCTACTCTTAGACGAGATTGTATAAATATGTGGAAAAAAGCTAAATTAGAATTAGTAAATGAATTTGAAAGTCTAAAAACCGGTATTAATTTAACTTGTGATGTTTGGTCGGCTCCCCACAACTTTCTGGATTCTTATCTTTGCGTTACCGCTCATGGGGTAAATCCGAAAAGTTGGCAAATGATGAAACGTATTGTTGCGTTCGAAATGTTTGGATACTCCCACTCCGGTGACAATTTATTTTATATCTTAGACAAAGTTATAAGAACTTTTAAATTAGAAAAAAAAGTTTTTTTCTATATCGTTTGATAACGCCTCGAATAATCTAGTCGCGGTAAACCAAGTTATTTTAAAATATAACCCGATTTGTGAATGTATTTTTTTCCATAGCCGATGTGTTGCACACATTATTAATTTAGTCGTGCAAGATGGTCTTAAACACATTGAAGACATTTTTAGTACAAGTAAAACACAGATATCATCGATATATAAAATTTTGTAAACACGGGCAAACCGAATGTTTAGGTCCAAATTGAAACGTTTCAACATGTTGAAATTAAACGTGTAACATGTTCGAAAAAGCCATTCAACAAAAACGAAGTTTGCAAATGTTTCATGACCAACTTGCAAGGCAAAATAAAGTAACAAGATTTTTGGGTATCATTGAAAGTGTAGCCGATATGCTCCATGTTTTTAAAACAGCTACAACCTTTTTATCGGGAGTTTACTATCCCACGAGTCCTTTAGTTCTAAACCAAATCTTTTTAATGGTTGAAAAATTAAACGAATATTCCATGTGAAGCGGCGTATTTGCCATCATGATACCACCAATGAAAGAAAATTTTTAAAAATATTTTAAAGAAATGACTCTGATTATTACTTGTGCCGCCACCTTAAACCCGTGCCTAAATGTTTCGGGTGTTGAAACTTTACTTAGAAAAAATAATTTTCGGTTTGGATTTATACAAAGAAGACGTATTTTATCCGGATAAAGCAAAAGGTAGTTTTAATAAAAATTTGTCAAATTTGTTTAATGTTTATGTCAAAAATTTGTCAAATTTGTCAAATTTTTTAACTGGTATGAATGCTCATGATTTTGAGACCTTTGATATCTTGGCTTGGTGGAAAGGAAAGGAAGACCAATTTCCCGTCCTATCCGTTATGGCCCGTGATCTATTAACCGTCCAAGCTTTTACAGTAGTTTCGAAATCTGTTTTTCTGTTAGTGGCATGGTTATTTCTTTACGAAGAACAAGTCTCACTCCTTAATTGGTGGAAACGTGTCTTTACCTAAAGGACTTGGATGCGGCGGAACGAATACAACATATATGTTCATTTGAAGGTGAAAACTTAGTCGAGGGTGAGATATACGAGTACGAGGTGGAAGGAGGATTGATTGAAGCAATCGGCGATGAGAGCCTACGAGAGAGTTCGGGATCCGGTAAAGAATAAAACCATTGCCAAGGCCCAAGAATAAAAACTCAAAGTTAATGTATTTCGAGTATCGACTATTAGACTTTTATAATTTGTAATTTTTAAACTTTTAGTTGTATGTTTTGTAATTTTTAAACTTTTAGTTCTATGTTTTGTAATTTTTAAAATTAAGTTAATGAAAAGTAAAGTGCATTTTGTTTACAAGAACATAAACTATTTTATTGAATATTAAAAAACTTTATAAGAACATAAACCATTTTATTGAAATACATTACCAAGAGCAACTTACATAACACATTACTAATTATCCGTGTTGCTTGGTTTTACAATCTTCGTCTGGTCATACAACTTGCAATACTTTTGTAAGTGTCAGCTCAAAGTTGTGTTTGACTATTTATTAAAAAACTATCCGCACAGCTTGCAATGAGCCTTGTTCGGTCCGCTTGGTATGTCACACAAATCAAAATATTGCCAAACACTTGGCTTTCTTGTGGGTTGAATAATTCTTACAACCGTTGAAGAGGGACCAATATTTTCGGCCATTTTCGGCCATTTTCGAGATCGTTCTTTATTAAACAAGTAGCAAATGAGAGTAGAAACTTGTGTGGTTCAACCCACACAACCAAGTATTTATACTAAGTCATGGGATCAAAAAACCAAAAAAAGCTAAAAAGAAGGTCAAAAACAAGCCCAAACGACTATTTTTTTAAAAACTTAACGGCTATTTAAAGAAAAAATGGGTTTATCCGACCCAGCCCGAACCAGTTTAGGCAGACGACCCGGTCCCAGCCCGGTCCGAACCAGTTCCATCGGGTAGGTTTCGAGGGGTAGATAAACCGGTTTGTGACCCGTTCCGATTTGGCATCCAACCCGGTCTAGTAGGGCTTCGTAAAAGTTTGAACCTGAACCGGTTTGGCTTTTGAACCCGGTTTGCACACCTCTAGCCCTGATTAATCCCGATTTCTGATTAATGGTCCGACTAAGCCAAAATTACATAGGCATCCACCTATTTTTGATTAATCCTCTGATTAATCTTGATTTTTAGAACACTGATTGAAAAGTGTGTTAGTGAAGAGTGGTTCGGTGTTTACTTGCTAAAGTGGAGATGGACAGAATGACGGAGCTTACGGTTTGGGCCCAATTCATCTTGTCTCAGCGTGTGATATCTGGGCCTGGTTAACAAGTCACACATAACTGGTCCTAACTCCTAAGAGTAGACTCGTCCAATTTTTTATTTTCTAAATCAATTTGTATGTATATGGTTGTGTACTTTTTTGGGATAATTTTAGAAAAAACTGAGCCTTTTAGTCAATAGAATTTAGTACATTTTGTTTTAGTTGGACGTGATTCCTTTAACTAGTGAGTTTGTTATTAGCCAAGCAAGTCTGTCATATGCTAAGATTGTGCCAATCGGTCATAAGCGTTTTTGTTTTGAACTCGACTTTTATGCACCTTAAATATGAGATTGACCGATGATATTGGCGGTGGTTTTGAAGTTTAAATCGTTAGAAATTGTCCTATTCGATTGATTACAAGCTTTTATGGTCTAACCCAGATAAAACATACGTTGTTTTATATGATTTGATTAAGTTTCTATTTAAATTTATCGTACTTCTATAAATAGTTAATTAATAGTAGACAATACCTTATGGTTTTATTCTATATGGTATCAGAACATAGTTTTTGCCTTCTTTTATCTCCCTTCCTATCCCTGTCCGTTTTTGCCCGCCACATCTTAGTTGGTTATCGGGCTTCTTCTTCTTGTGTTATGACTTTCTTCTCTTCTCGTTCTGTCCAAGGGACTCATTGTACAAATATATTAATTAGGTTTTTGTTATTTATTATTCTTCTCTTCCGTTGTTCTGCCTCCATAGTCGGAGATTCTTCCGTCATGGTGGCTCCTGTCACCATAATTATGCCATCGCGCCTCTTGCCGCCCGCTATGTCTTTACATCCGTCCCCGCCCGTTTGCCATCACAAAGTTTCCTTACTATTTAAAACTTACGGTCTTTTTTCTTGTTTTTTGAGATTGTATATTCTTTTACCAACATATTCATTGTTATTCGCAGCAATTTGAGCGATAAGTTTCCTTCCGCTTTAACTACGGTGGAATATTAGGGATACTATATTATTTATTATAGTTAAAAAATATGATTTAATTAGGTTTCCATTTTAATCGTTCTTATTGTAATCATATAAATAATTGATAAATAATACTTAATAATTTACGGATTCATTATTCTATAATTTTGATGATAACTATTATGACATTATAAATATGAAACTTGTTTTAATGTATAAAAGTTATTAATTGGTTTTTTGTACGCTAAATTTTTAAATTTTAAATTTTGTTGTCAGTATTTGTAGGTAAGCAGTGTGGTAGAATTTGCAAGGTTCGGTTTCGACGACATGTACGTTAGTATTAGGCACGCGAAAAAATTCACGTTGAAACACTAAAATAGTTAACGTTTGAACGCTGATAAAAGTAGTGTAATATGGAAAAAAAACTATAAAATAACGGACCATTGAAGCGACTTTGACGACTTCTACGTTTGTGGTTAGATATATGTACATGATCACGCACAATTGGATTGTTGAAAAAATATACATTAAAACATAAATAGAAATAAGAACGTCGAAGCACCATATTCGTAATTTTATATAGCATCATATTTTAAAATTTTATAAAATTTCATATTTTAAAAGTTATAAGAGGAAAAAAAGAAAGCCTAAACAATTGTGTGTGTGAGCCAAGTCTTGTAACCTTGTTGGTAAAAAAAAAGAGAAAAAAAAATCTAATACGTAAATGATAGCTTTATTAAAGTTAAGTGAATGTAGTATAAATTGGTTAAAAGAAAAGTTAATAAGAATTTTTTTTAAAGTCTAGGGCCTTAAATGTAAATCTGACATAATTCAGAGCTTAACTATAAAATTACACAAAAGACAAAGTTAATGGCATCAACACAAGGCATTGAGTGCTTGTACTCTATGTATAAAATCTTTACAGTTTACAAATTGTAAGTATAGTAATTCCAGGGAGAATTTATAAACTTGGAAAATATCATATACCAAAAATTAAAATGTTATGTATTCTTTAAAAAAAAGTTAAAATATTAAATATATTCATTTCATTAAAACAATTTAAAAATGGTTATTTACCCATATTTTTAAAAGAGTAAACTACAATTTGCGTCCCTGTGGTTTACCCCAATCTACACATTGGGTCCTTACGTTTGAAATTTCGTCCTCTGAGTCCCGGTGGTTTCATTTTTTCTCCAATTGAGTCCCTGAGTCTAACGTCCGTCAGAGATCTGTTAGTAAATAAGGGTACATAAGTCATTTTATGGGTAATGAGGGGGGTAATTCGCACTTTTCACATATATAATGCCAATTAGGTCCCTCCCCCAAACCTTTCATCACACTCTTCATCCATCCTCTCATCTTCTCCAACCCGCATCACCACCTCCCTTTTCATCTGCCGGCCATCGCCGACGCTCTTCTCCAACCCGCCTCACCACCACCTCTTCATCCACCGACGACCATCACACGATCATCGGACTTCACGACTGCCACCGTACTTCATCCATCCTCATCATCGGACTTCACCACTACCACCTTTCCACCGATCGCACCACTCGCAATGCACAAGACAATGACGGTGTTTCCGATCCGAATTACGACAACGTTAGAAAACGATCATGTTGTAGCCGGAATGTGGATAACCGGTACCATTACCCACCTTGTGGTTCACTGCAAGGTGACCTTGAAGTTCCTGTTCAACTGAAAACTCCACTTTGAGTTTGAATGCGGCAACACAAATAGGTTAGATTAGAGTAAGTTAGTGATGCCTCTTATTTAGGGGTTTTTGGGTTAAAGATCAGTGTTTTAGGGGTTTATGGTGATTATTTTTGCCCCTAAATGTATGTATGTAATGATCAAGCTTTCCCTCTGTTTTGATCGGGTTTGCATTTTACCCCAAATGTATGTATGAAATGAATCCATTGATTGTATCAGTTGCAAAGAATAGGACTGGCGTTGCCTCTGTTTTGACCGGGTTTGCATTTTACCCCTAAATAGGACTGGCTTTGCAAATTCCAGGTTGTAACATCCATGATTTTCTTGTACCTTGTTTTATGCAATAATGGCATTTTCAATTTTATTTTCTTGTTCAATACATTGTGATACCAATTATTACTTCAATGAGTATTAAATTCAAAGTTACAATCTTTGCAATTACATATTATTTTCCTACTATATATGTATATACATATTTATACTTGGTTATAATAAATAAATCAAAGACAAAGCTTATGAACTTTTAATCATATACAACTTGTGCATATCATACTTAATTTAGAGTAATTAAGTCCATTTGTTGCATATCAAAGTTCATATCAAAGTTCAATCGATTCATATCATGCATCGGTAATTTGGAGAATTACCGGGTCACACACCAGTCCGGTCATACACGAACGTTGGTGATATCTAAGACAGATAACTAAAAGTATGATTTAGAAAATAAAAATTATACGTAACACTGCGAATTAATATTTCAAGTCAAAAATAAAAGTTTGCGAATTTTTAACGAACGTTTTGTTTTAAACACAATCCGGATAACAATGTATATTACACTGTATTTAACTAATACATACAAAATAATATTATTTATTACAAATAATTAAAAATTAATTATAAAAATTAAATTTTCTAAATATCTTTTAATAATCCAATATAATCATTACCATCTTTCTAAAAATCTCCAAAAATCTCTTTTCTCACACTCCACCTCCCTACACCACCAATCCACTTCCATCCAACACTTCACATTAAATAATTATTTTCTTTTTTATTTATTTAAAATCCTTCATTTCTCTCTCCTCTCACACTATAAATACCCGCTCACCCTCACTTTATTTCCACACCATTTCTTCCTCCTACTCAAGAGCAAAGCTCTCTTCTCCCTCCCTCTTTGCCATTTTTGGCCACCAACACACACACACAACCACCATTTTATTTCAAAGATTCAAGTGTTCACGCCTTATTTGATGATTTCTCAAGTGCTAGGATCAAGCTTTCATCTTTTTCTATCCTTCTAAGTAAGAAACTCATCTTATTTAATTTTTATTTATTTGTTTCACGCTATTGTGTTTAAGTCATAACACCCCAACAAAAAACTTACATTTTTTTGTAAAAAGAATCTAAATATGTAACATGCATCATATAAAAACTAGTTTGTATACTTTCTTTTTATGATTTCTTGCTTTGATATATCTTTGATGATACATGCATGTTGATGGATCACCATTTTGATCACATGCATGTGGATGGATCGTATTTCTAATAATAGTAACTTTATTGTTTTCAAAAATTGGTTTTATACTAGACATGAGTCTTTTGTCATTTGAATTTACAAAGAGTATTTCTATATAAAATATAAGTATATTTTATATTAAGATCATCATTTTTACTATATACAAGTCATTAGAATCGTTTTCTAATTAAGGAAACTTTGTTGAATCAAAAACCGGTTTCTTTTATCTTTACAATAGTGTTGATGATGAAACTATTTTTATTACTGTTCATACATCTATTTTTAACTCATGGATGATTAAAAATACTTTATTTATTTGCATACATATGTCTTTAAACATGACTAAATAATATTTGGATATTTGCATAATATTTCGATCATTAAAAAATATATATTTTAATATATCAAAAGAATATTGTATGACATGCATGATTTCCATCATACGATCTATTATTAATATTTATTTTTGGGAAATAAATATATTTTTATCTATTCTAACAAGTCACCAACGTGTCGTCAAGTCAAACATGGTCAAACCCAAAAAGATAAACACATTTTTACAAAGAGTCGAGTTGGATGGATTGATCGCATAATCAAGCACAACATTTCATAGAACTTATGTCCTTACATATTATAGGACACGTGTAGTTCGGGCATTTTCACGTATCTGGTACTTACGCTACTCATACCAGGTGAGTTACATAGCCTCACAATTTACATTTTTATATTTTTGGGATGAAACATGATTACAATTGAACTATTTGCAATTTATACAATTCAAACATCGTGTACATGTGTGTATCTTTGTGCCTTATGCTTGGACACTATGAGCTAAACTACATTTATAACAAGTACAATCATTAACTCTGTACAAGCCAACGGTAACAATGATAGATCTATTGTATTTGACAAATCCACCCAGGTAGGGTGATTGCTTATCGACAATACACAAGGGTAACATTGAGTGTTATGCCTAACATGTCATAAGGTTTGATTGTGCCCCGATTTACTATAGTGGTTCTCCATAATTGCTTATTTATACCTTGTTACATGTGAATTGTACACAACATTTTGAACATTATTTGTAGAGTCAAAACCTATGTATGCTCACCAACTATTATTAGTTGACCTTGTTTTCATCATGTTTCAGGTGCAAATGTTTGAGATCATATGCAAGATGCTTCACTTAGGATCGAGACCTAGTTGAATAATAAATTGAACTTTTGATGTATTCTGTTTTGGATGTTTTTTTGAACTCATGTATGAAATCTTGGTTTATTAATTTATATGAACTTTAGTATGATCATGTGCTTATGAACAGTCTCCATGTCCCGCCCCGACGTATTCCGTCGTCAGTTGGGGTGTGACACATTTGGGTATGCATTTTACTACTTTACATTTGCAAAGAATAGATCCGTTGATTGTATCAGTTGGTGCGAGTGTTGTAACATTTGGGTGAGTAACATATTTGTGGTGCATTGCCGGCTTGCAAACACATTTGGGCTTGCATCAGCACCCGTAAATCACCTTGTGGTGTAATTTGCCGGCTTGCTTCAAAACGAGTTAACTGGGAAACAAATTGTAGAAGATGAAGTAATATAGGGAAAAAATTAGGGGTATTATGGTCATTTCCCTTGTTTACTAACATATCACTGACTGACGTTAGCCTCACGGACTCAATTGGAGAAAAATTGAAATCACCGAGACTCAGAAGCCGAAATTTCAAACGTAAGGACCCAATTTGTAGATTGGGGTAAATCACAGGGACGCAAATTGTAGTTTACTCTTTTTAAATTTTTAAAATTTCATAAAACAATCTCTCTAAATTACTTTAGCAGTATAATCCAATCTATCGATCTTCTCATTAAGATTCTAAAACGTCATTCTCATAAGATTCGATTCAAGTCTATCGATCTTTATTTTCCCAAAAGCCTTCTAATTCTTTGTTGCGATAGAAGAAAAATTAGAGATTTAGGGAATTAGGGCTTGCAAAAGGGTCAAAACTGGAAAACGAGGGTTTGCAAGGCATTAGAAGGCTTGTTTTAATGTTGAGTCTTTAGTTTTATTATGCGATTCTTTTTTTTTAACGATAAAAACCTATTATCATAAAACTCACGAGACCCCGTCAATACCCTGCTAACAAATGAATCATGTAATCACAGGTTGTGTTGGACAAATGACTTTTAAGAGGTTATGACAGAAAATAGTGAAAGCCGAATTCGAACATGAAATACTGGAAGGGAATCACACTCTTACTAATTCGTCATCCCTTGAAAGTTTTGTTCTTATGCAATTTTAACATAAAATTGATACGACTTGGAGGTGTTTGAATTTAATGATTTATGAGACTTAATTAATTAGTATTATTGGTAATAAATTGTTAAGAATTTAAAAACGTTATAATGATTAATGAATAAGTAATAATCATTTGCGTGTTAAGAAAACCTTTGTGTGGAATTATATCCGGTCAAGGGTGTTTCTACAATACAAGCAACTAAATCAACTGATTTAGGCCCCAAAATTTGAAGGGTCCAAAAAAATTAAAAAGTTATTTTAATCTATATTCTAAGCTGAAAATATAGGTAATAATTCGTCAATTTTTGTGTTTTTATATAGAAATGATAAAAAACAACAAAATGATTGAGAGTTTATTTATAGGTTACTGTAATAACATTTGACCTAAATATTAATATTATACGTTTTGATACTCTATATAATTACATTTTAAAAACTTTTAAAAAAAAGCCTCAATTTGAAAGTTGACTTTAGGCCCAAAATATGTTGAGCCACCTATGTATGCGATGATAGTTAATATGATCCACATGAGTAACTATATACAATAGAACTTTTAGTATAAGTTAATCTTTTGAAATAACCTTTTGATAGATTTTTTGGAAAGACGAATTTCTTTTAATACTGTCACTAGTGGGACTTGAACCTATGTATCCGATGATAGTTAATCTGATCCACATGAGTAACTATATATAGTAGAACTTTTAGTATAAGTTAATCTTTTGATATAACCTTTTGATAGTTTTTTTTAGAAAGGCAAATTTCTTTTAATATTGTCACTAGTAGGACTTGAATCCGTGACCTTCAAACCGCTTAGATGTTTCTAGAGGCTTTGCCTCTACCATTGGGCTACCAACCCCAATGGCAACCTTTTGATAGTTAATTGATTATGTAGGGAAAAAAAATCACCTAGGCAACCTTATTTGTTTTACTTAATCAAGTGATACATTAATCATGATAGTTAGATAGCTTAATCTAATTTGTTTTAGAAATAGTTCACGGTAAATACCTTTGTGTCATTTGTTAATGAAATAAAGAATTGGACAATGAAACTAATATATCTTTTCTTTAAAATAACATGATTGCGCCATTAGGGTTGGTGGCCCAATAGTAGAGAAAAATCCTCCAAAAACATCAAGGTTTGAGTAGGTAATGGGTAAGTCCCACTTTCATATAAATTAAGAAATTTGCCTATAAAAAAAAACTAACATGATTGCATATCTTGGTGGGGCTATGTCAAGTGTGGGAGAGTTAATTCTTTACAAATACTTTTCTTCATATTGATTTTCAAAACCACTTTAACCATTTTAATAATGGTTGTTTTCTTAAAGTTTCTTTCTTTTAAATTCATTTTTTTTAATTTAACAAATTAAAGTTTTGTTTTTAGCTAGATAGTGATAATGATTTTAGTACTAAAGTTTTGCCTATGCCTTGGTTTTTTTTTTATTAGTAGTAATATAATTTTTATAACTTTTAAAACTTAGACACTTAGAAGTCACATCAATTATGAAATAACACTTATATTTCTTACTAAGTTAGAATCCCGTGTATTACACGGTTTGAATAAATATAATGTTATATACTTAGTAGTAAAAAAATTATGTCTTTAAAAACCCGAGTATTACACGGGTTGAATAAAATATTACGTGACAGTAATAAACTCTGTTAAGTTAATTTTTATAACATTTTTTTAGCTGAGTGTTAATTTTTTTATATAACTGATAAATGCTAATTCATATTAAACTTTAGAAACCCGATGTATTACACACGTTGAATAAATGCAATGTTATATATACTTAGTAATACAGATTTACATATTACATATCTATGAAAAATGTTTTATAAAAAGATTTATAGAAATCATTATTATTTAATAAGAAATTTAGCATTTAAAGAAATTTATATAATTAATTAAAGAAATTCTAAAAACAATTAAAGAAATTTATATAATTAACTAGTTTTTACCCCCCGCGCTTCGCGGCGGGAGTCTGGTCGTTATTGGTTTGGCTCGTTTGCGTGGAATCGCAAACTCGTTATAACGTACGATACCCAAAAACACTCGAAGTTGAATACAACTTTGTCTCCAATAAAATTTAAACCAGAACGTTAACAAAAGAAATTATTAAGAAAACGGCGCATTCCGTTATTTAAAAAAACATAACGAACGAAAGTTATCATAGATAACGTTGTGTGGCCCATCGTTAATAAAATTTAAACAAAAGCATAGGCACAACGGTAAAAATAATGTTAATAGAAATGAAACATAAAACTAAATAATAAAAAAAGGGAAAACAAATTAAAAAAATTACCGGTTCGGTTCGTCGAAAACCATAAGGCGAATCGATAATACCAATATCGACAATGATGTTGTTCGCCCATAATATGTTCGGTTCATCATGGTACCACAACGGTAACGGCCCTCGATACAGGCAACGATAAAAAAAATCGATTTTGAATACTACTCCGTTTTAAAACAAATTTATGTCAGAACATTGACAAAAAAAACAACTGCGCACCCGTATTTTGAAAAAAAGTTAACAAACGAAAGTTTATTGAACTTATGTGGCAAATCTATAAAAAAACAGAGTTTTGAGTAAAGAAAAAAAAATTAAAGCCTGTTTTGAACTTTAGTGACCAGTTTATAAAAAAAGCTTTTGTAAGAAAAAAAAAATGAAAAAAAAAACTATTATTCATCCCCATGAGAGGCGAATCGATAATACCAATATCGACAATGATGTTGTTCGCCCATAATATGTTCGGTTCATCATGGTACCACAACGGTAACGGCACTCGATACAGGCAACGATAAAAAAAATCGATTTTGAATACAACTCCGTTTTAAAACAAATTTATGTCAGAACGTTGACAAAAAAAACAACTGCGCACCCGTATTTTGAAAAAAGTTAACGAACGAAAGTTTATTGAATTTATGTGGCAAATCTATAAAAAAACAGAGTTTTGAGTAAAGAAAAAAAAATTATGGCTTGTTTTGAACTTTAGTGGCCAGTTTATAAAAAAAAAACTTTTGTAAGAAAAATGAAAAAAAAAAATAAAAAAAATACTTTTGTAAGAAAAATGAAAAAAAAAATGAAAAAAAATAAAAAAAAATTCACTATTCATCCCCATGGGAAATATATATATATATATATATAATATGAGAGAGAAGCGAAAAAAAAAAGTTAAAGATACATGAGAGAGTGACAAATATCCTACCAAACCTTTATTTATTATATAGTATAGATGTTTTTTGCCACGGGTAAAGTCATGCAACTCATTTTTTATACAATTAGACTTAGATTTTTAAAAAGTCTTGAAAAATTGAAAAATTCAATTTTAAATTACTTATTTGTTGTTTAGTTATTTATTATTGTCCCGCCCTTCAGACCAACAAGTCCGGAGGACTATCGATGAAGCTCCACAAAGTGCCTTAGTTCATCCGGTATACATAAAGAAATGTTCCCGTGATCTTACTTGGCATGAAATTCACGCCGTGATTATGGAGGGAACACCGCCCCCTTGCGTCGTGATTCTTGGCGTGAAAAAATCACGGGAATGAATTGTGTATTCCAATGTTTACAAAGCCGTTGAACGGCTATATTTTGAAAAAAAAGTTTTTTTTTTTACTTTTTTTATTTTCATTATTCTCATCTCCTATATAAACATATATACCTTTCATATTATCCCTCATCTCTCATCTCATACTATACAAAAAAAGTTTATACTACTAAAATGTCTTCATCATCAAGCGAGAAAGCCTGGATAATGACGTTCGGAGTTATGGCATCGGCGGTGGTTAGGTGGTGGCAAGAGGTGGAATCGTCCTCAAGACCATTAAAACGAAACACACGTCTCAACCGTGACCGAGAGGCTGTTAACACACTTTTACTCAAAGATTATTTTGACGAAGGTTGTTTGTACGGGGAGAAGCAATTTAATACCCGATTTCGAATGAGTCGGAAATTATTTTTAAGAATTAATACTGATCTCGAGAGAGAAGTGCCTTGGTTCCGTCAACGTGTTGACGCGAGAGGTCGGGTTGGCTTCACCTCCATTCAAAAGTGTACGACCGAGATTCGTCAAATGCCGTATGGTACCGCTAGTGATTTGTTTGACGATTACTTGAAGATGTCAGAACGAACGATCAGGTCATGCATTTACAAGTTTTCTAAAGTTATAATTTTATTTTACGGTAAGAGATATTTACGTAAACTGTCGGCTAACGAAATTCAACAGTTATATACTTTCATGAAGCCAAACACGGATTTGTCGGGATGCTCGGTAACATCGATTGCACGCATTGGGATGCTCGGTAATTTGTTTTAATTATTAATGTAATTTTTTTAATTATTAATGTAATTTTTTTTAATTATTAATGAAATATTATTTATTATGTTTTATTTTATTTTTATTTTAATTAAATATTATGTTTTATTTTATTTAAATGAAAATAAAAAAAATAACATTCAATTATCACACCACCATAATCACACGGGTATACCCCTTGCTAAGTGATGGGTGGTGTGATAATGAGGATAGTGACGTGGCGCCACGTGGCGTGCACTTTATTATTACACCACACCACAATCACACCGGTATACCCCATGCTCTTAGAACCTAGGAAAAAGGAGGCTGCTTCCAAGACCTTCACACATAGGCGAGGCTTTGTCAATGTGGGGCTAGCCCACTTGGTAGAGTCACGTGCCTCTTATAGGGGAGGTCCCAGGTTCAAACCTGCGTAATGGAGTAGTTTAGAATTATTGATGTAAAGTAGAGTAGAAATAACATCTGTCGTTCAAAAAAAAATATAGGCGAGGCTTTTTCAGTGTCGAGCCAACACATTGGCCAATGGCGGTTCATCCATGAAGTAAAGTTACCTTGACAAGATTGAGGCAAGCAAGGTGGACGGACGGGAAAAATACGAAAATGGACATTTGACCAGAAAAGTTATAAAAAATGGACATCCAAATTTAGCCTCCTAATTCATTGACATTACTCTCATTAGCCGGCTAAGGAGGCTAAGCTTAGTCGGCTCATATTTCCGGGCCAAATTCTTTTTTTACAGTGTACGAACTAACTGGATTGCAACACGTGGCCGGCTAAGCTTTAAAAAAACGGAGGCTAAGCCGACTTGTAAGGCCCCAAACCCGGGAGGCCTCATGTATTGGATTTACTAATCAACACATAACTCTTAAACATAAAACATATATCACTAACAGCGGAAACGAATTAAAATCTCAACATACGCAGCGGAAACATAGCATGTCTAAACATAACTTGTCTGAAACTACATGAACTTTAAACAACATCAAACTAAAACATAACATAAACGGGATGCCAGATGCTGATCTTCGGGTAACTCTTCTCGTCAAGCCAAGCATCCACTTCCATCTAATGCCACCTACAGTTAACTGATGTGCATACTAAAAATCATTAACGCTGAGTGAGTTCTAACGTTTACTTTAAATCAATCATACAAAAGATTTACTAATACATCTATACTGCCAATAAGCAAAAACTTTACATACTTTACTTTTCAAACAGTTTAAAACATATAATAAACCGTCAATTCCTCTTTACTGTACTACCCTCATGGCTAAGATCCATGAACCGACAAGTACCTTGTCAATGCACCCAATGGCTTACACCATGAACCGACGCTACCGCTTATCCGTCAATTCCATTGTCACTACTGTACCGCCCCCATGGTCAACAACCATGAACTGACGAGTACCTGGTCAATGCCCCCATGATCAACGACCATGAACCGACAATACCCTGGTCAATGCCCCCATGATCAATGACCATGAACCGACAATATCGCTTAACACTACGGGGAGGTTGCGTGGACCTCCCGAGCAACCGCCGTCACTCATCCCAGTTGTACAACAGTTAGCGAACCCAAAGGTTCTTACTAAGGGGTAGAACCCATATCTGAAATCTTGTACAAGTAACATCTATCCCAAGGACCTTTATAGCTGGTACACATTCCCGTAGGAAATCTATTCACTTTCTGTTCATAAAACTTTATCTGCCCTGTTCATAACTTAACATGTATTATGCCTTTATTTATGTATATAAGAATATAGTAAACGCTTGCCATAAATACCTTTGCTTTTACTACAATATATCTTAACACATATATCATGCCTTTGTTTATGTATATGAAAATATAGTAAACCCTTGCCAAAATATATATCTTGCTTTACTTGAAAATACTAACACATATATTATGCCTTTGTTTATGTATATGGAAATATAGTAAACGCTTGCCAATAATATAGGTATACTTTGCTCAAAACGTACATTTGCCTCTTTTAAACTTTACACTAAACATAGCTTTTCACTTTGTTTATTAATATAAAATATGCAATGAACACTTTACACTAAGTATGCACACCACCCCTAAAGCAGGCAAAAAGATGATTAGAACTCACCTGGTATCTTAGCTGCAATGGTCTACTGGATCTCACACAATCTGAACAATCATAACAATTTGACACGTATCAGACTTAACTCGACGCTAAACGGTTTCACCATTTCTGGCTAGGCGAACTTAAGGCTAAGTTCGCCTCTTTCTATCCTGGTGAACATACTGACTTCACTATCCAGCTACATATACCCATAGACCTGATGCCTGCGCACTTAGCAAGTGCGCAGGGCTTGTTCTTGCGTACTTAACAAGTACGCAGGGCCTTGATCTTGCGTACTTAACAAGTACGTAGGGCCTTGTTCTTGCGTACTTTACAAGTACGCAGGGCCTTGTTCTTGCGTACTTTACAAGTACGCAGGGCCTTGTTCTTGCGTACTTTACAAGTACGCAGGCCTTTGTTCTTGCGTACTTAACAAGTACGCGGGGCTTGCGTTTGGGCAGTCTTCTTCCCCACAAATCCTAACTTTTGCATGTAGATCCGACCTCGTCAAGATCCGAACTTTTTATGTTCAAAACTTGTGTTTTCTAACCGAGAGTCTAGATTTATACTTTGTTTCCATTTTTAAACTTAAAAACCCAACCTTTACTTGATTTTTCTTCAAAACCCAACATAACATAAAAAAACTCAGACCTGGAACGAATGGTTACCTGAAATCACTTCCTTTTAGTTGCTAAACACTCAAGAGACTCTTGCTAACGATCCTTGAAGCTCTAATCCGAAAACCAGGACTTTCTCTCTCTAGGCTCTCTCTCACTTTCTCTCTCTAGAAATCCGAAAATGGTGAAGTTAATGAGGCTTTGGGGCTGGTCTTGAGGCTTATAAGGGCCCAAACCCTTGCCCTTTTCGGCCCATACACTCCGGCCCAAGCCCGCTTCCCTTTTTCTTATTTAAGTTTTTAATTCTCGTGAATTATGTCGCGCTCTAAAACTCGGGATGTTACACGGCTAATAGCTTGCTATAGCCGTCTGACACTTTTTTAAGGCTTAGCCGACAAACTTAAAAGGCTTAGCCGGCGAACTTAAAAAGCTTAGCCGGCAAACTAAAAAGACTTAGTCGACAAAAGTGAAGCTTACCTAGCAAAAACCATGGTCTTAAAAAATAATATATTATGGTTTAGTCGGCAAATTTAAAAGCAAACTTGTTGACTCATATGTAGGCTCAGAACGAGTAGATGATTCTTCTCATTTTGATTTCGATGACATATGTGAACGAAGAGGGATTTTACATGTGTGTCGAGAGTGCCCACTTTTGTGACACCTTCTAAGTTTGCCGACTAAACCTTAAAATATTGTTTTTTAAGACCATGATTTTTGCTGGGTAAAAATTTACTTTTGTCTGGGTAAACATTTACTTTTGTCTGCTAAGCCTTTTAAGTTTGTCAGCTAAGCCTTTTAAGTTTTCGGCTAAGCCTTAAAAAAGCGCCAGACGGCTATAGCAAGCTATTAGCCGGCTTAACCTCCGCTTTTTTAAGACTTACCGACCACGTGTCGCAATCTGGTTGGTTCGTACAATGTTAAAAGGAATTTGGCACGGAAATATGAGCCAGCTAAGCTTAGACGCCTTAGCCGGCTAATGAGAGTAATGTCCATGAATTAGGAGATTAAATTTGAGTGTCCATTTTTAAAAACTTTTCTGGTCAAATGTCCATTTTCGTAACACCACATTCTATATTTTTATAAGAACTCTCTTGAAGAACATTTGAACCACTAAAATCTCCTCATATGCATAGCATGTCAGGACTAAGAAACAACTCATGGGTTCCTCGCTAAATATTTGCTTTAACTTTATGGGTTAAGCATTCTTTGATACAATAAGAATATACAAAAATCTCCGTAAGAATCACTCTTCTATCTCCATATACTTATACACTATCGATATTCTTATATGCTTTGTATATCTTGCTTATACTCAGTTGTTGTCAACGCGAAGAGTTGATGTCCTCCCCAGAGTCAGTCGCATCTCCCAACGCAGACTCACGCTACATTGGGTGTCAAAATGGCTCTTTGAGCTTTGGTTTGGTCTCATATAATGCTTTCTTTCTTCGTCTATACAACATTGGAGCATCTATGTGCTTCAAGACCGAAAACTAGACCAAATTGACAAATAATGGAGCCTCTAGCATAACCACACATCATCAATTATCATACACACACACACCAACTACCAAGTAGTTACAAATCTAGTTTACAATCATTTAAATCAATAATTTTGGCATAAAACCTGTTTGAGACCATGAACAAAAGAAGCAGCTCGAAAACATGACACATGAGCATCTTAAACCTAAGTGCGTGAAATAACTAGACTTATCTTGCAACTATTTTTAAATAACAAACATACAAATAGAACACACTACTTTTATTTAAAAAAAAGTACAAAGAAGACATGTTTTTATAACGATACAAACCCATACTAAAGGACTATTCGTTTACATCACAAGCCAAATCTAGAATAAGTATATTTAAGTCTTCATGTTTTGAGTCATCATCGTCATAAATTCATCCATATCGATCACACCATCTTTGTTAGAATCAACAACTCTCACCATTTTCTGACAATCTTGCATGCTGCACCTCTCTCCAAGTCTCTTCATCAACTCATAAACTTCCTCAACACTTATCTTCCCGTCCCCGTCCAGATCAAACGTCCGAAACGCACTTTGCACATCTATCGCCTTCACCCCGCCTCCCTTCCTTTGCACCTCCATAAACTCCTTGAAATCAATGAAACCATCACCATCCAAATCTGCAACCTCAAATATCTTTTGTACATCCCTTTCTGTACCCCCTTGTCTCAATGCTCTAAGTATAGCCTTGTATTCGCCCCTTGATATCTTACCATCTTTGTCGCGATCAAACTTGTCAAAAACACGCCTCATCTCAGACATGTTTGGTTGGAATAGAGGCAGCCCAGAAGGTTGTCTATCAATACCAGAGAACATCCTAGACGGCTTACGAAGGAACTTACGCTTCGAGATGTTGTATTGCATGTCAAGAAAACTCGTTTTTGACATTGTTTTGATGTTTAGGCTTTAGATGGCGAGCTATGAAACACGAAAACCTAAAATACCAAATATAGGGTAGGTGTTTAGTTGCCTAATGGTATTAAAAGATTGAATATCTGTGAAGCAACTTGTTGGGAGATAAAAAGATTGAATGAAAGCAAAGCTTGTGGCATCACAAATGGTCTATCTATAATAAAGTTATTCTTATTCTTTGTGTGATCATTTAAGAAAGCAAGTATTCCTTTTGGTCCATTGGTACCTAAAAAAAATTCTTTCTAACTAAACATGTTACAAGGGGCTGTAAAGGCACGAAGTTGGCGTTTGTTATTTATTTAATTATATATATATATATATATTTGTAATTATATATAACGTAATATATTATTTAGTTATTTTCATCATAACAGAAAACAAACAAACAAAACAAGTCACTCATAAAGTAGGATCTCGCCAGGGAGGTTAGATTAGGGTAAGCATTGGCTTTATCTCAAAAGATAAAGAGTCTGTTCTTCTATAGACAACAACTCAATAAGAATAATAATAATAATAATTATTATTATATAATTATAAATTATATTTATATAAATAATCGGATCGTTTTCACTTGTCAAGTTAATCAAGATTGGTGTAAAAAGATCGGACTCGATTTTGTTTATTAACGAGCTTCAACTTATAGTCTCGAGCTCGTGCTCATGCTCGAGGTCTTATAATGAGCCTATCTAAGTCCTCGAGCGGTTCTCGAATCATTTACACCTCTAATCTTCTTTCCAAATCTTTATTTTAATAAATAAAAATTATCACGGGACACGTCACTTTCTGGTGTATCTTCAGTACTGCCCATCTTTCCTATTAAATAATGATATTAAAAAAATATATTTTTAAATATTTAATATAAATCTAATTATGAATACTTTTTATTTAATTATGGATAGTTATTATATCATTAAATAAATGAATTTAATATGAGTTAATTTTTATCAATTACATAAAAGAAATTAATACCATGTTGAAAAAAAAATGTTTTAAAAGTTGACATAATTTATTACTGTCACGTCAAAGTACATTTTTTAAAGACATATTTTGACGAGTGTATGTGCTAACATATTACATTATATTTTATTTAACCCATGTAATACACCGGTTTTTAAAAATATGATTTTTTACTGAGCATATAACATTTATTTATTCAAACCGTGTAATAATTGAGATTCCAACCTAGTAGATTAAATAAATAAGTAAAAGAGATCTGCATGAAATAAATACAAATATTATATTTTCTTTCTATAATTAGTAGTCAACTTTAAATAGACATAAATATAAACTAGCTTACATTTTATTATAGGTTTTAACAACCAAACTAAACTAAATTACTAATTATAACACTAAGTTTATTATATTTTGACAATTATAAAGATATTGGGAATTACCAAATCTTGGCACGATAAAATTTTTCATTTTATGGTATGAGTTAGGGTGTTCATCGAATTAGATTATTCAACTTTTAAAACCGAATTCAAATTCAATACGAGTTTAAAAAACCGATTCAAATAAGATTATTCAAATTTAGAATATTCAAAATTAGAATCCATTAAAAAAACGTAGCCAATAGACACAACTAAATGAAGCCCAAAACAAAGACAAAACTGATTTAGAAGGCTATGTTTGAAACACAAATCAATGAATTACCAAACATATTGTAACATCCTATTTTTTGGGTATAATTTATAATAATTTGTAGATGCGAAGGTTTAGAAATTTAAAACACCAATTTTAATGGTGAGACATTTAACTTACAAATGGTTAGTCTTAGTTACTGTAAGGTTTAGAAATTTAAAACACCAACTGATTTACTCATTCATAATCGGTTCTTAAACTTTAAATATCATAAGCAACGAAATAAAAGGCATTACACTGTTTGCCAAATAGCAACAAATTAAAACATTGTCTTAAACATCCGGTCATTCAATATTCAAACAAACACAAGGGATGTCAGTTTTATATATAGCCGGGTAACTCCTCGAGTTGCCAAACAACATTCATTCATCATTCCTCTATCCTTAACCTAAACATGCATACTAAAAGTTAGCTAACGCTAGTGAGTTTAAGTTCTCATTCAATTATAAAGAAAATGGTTTACCGTTCATTCGTTCATTCATTAGGGTTTTATCATTCATAAGTAAAATGGGGCTTAACATTCACATTCCATTCATATATTCGTAAAAACATTTTACCATTCCATTCAAGTCATACAATACATATCTAAATCTGTTTTACCGGCCATTCCGTCATTTAGTATTGTATCGCCCCTAAGGCTATTATGCACGAAGACTGACAATACAATACATTCTGTCCATATCATATTATACTGCCCCTAAGGCTATCATACATGAAGACCGACGGTATAATACATTTCGTCCATATCATATTATACTGCCCCTAAGGCTATCATGCACGAAGACCGACAATACAATATCATTCCGTTCCATACAATATCACTCTTAGAACCCGCAAGCCCCAAAGTACTGATTCCATTCGTGGGTCACGTTAACCCTGAGTAACCGTCGTCACTCCTGTCCAGATTGTACAACCAATAAACCATTGGTAGGCCACAAAGACACTACCCCTGTTACACTTATGGCAAAACATGCCATAAGGCTGCGAATTATATTCCCAGACTTCATTCGTCAATTCCATTCATTCGACAGATTAGATTTGTAATGACTTCTATAAAACAATTGCCCATTTCCTTTTCGTAAAACATTCATTCGTTTATAAAACCCTTTCTGTTCATTTCAAAACTAGTTCTTTATAAACATCCGTTTCATAACATTTCCTTTCATAAACATTCGTTTCATAAACGTTTCTTGTTTCAACATCATTCGTTTGAAAGCATTCATTTCGTAAACATTCGTTTAATAAACATTTCATAAGCATGCATGTCACCCTAGAAACAAGTAAATAAGGAATGTTGACTCACCTGATATGCTATCCAATCTCTCTTACCAATTCTATCCGGAAGCATTACCGTCAATCTTAGGTAACGAATAACACATCAATTTCTAAACTTCTAAGTCTTAAGCGAAACTAAGTCAGTTTCGCTTCCTGAGACCTTGGCAAAACTAGGTAGTTTCGTTTCTCTTGAACATGCGAATCTAGTATAGTTTCGCTTTCTTCTTTCTTGGCGAAACTAGGCAGTTTCGCCCCATATCATGCAACGACACTATACAGCTTCGCCTCCTTCTTTCGCCCCATACAATCTCAACGACATTATTAGTTTAGCTACTTTTCTTCAAGCGAAACTACCTGGTAGTTTCTCTTGGTCCTCTTGGCCAGCAAAAACCCTAGTTTCTACATGGAGACGGCGACTCAACTATTCACGACCAAGTCCCTGACTTTTTTCATACAAAACATGTAGTTTTCTCTTATGATCTTAGATCTATCATTCGTTTCTCGCTTAACTCATAAAAATCCGACCTTTTACCCAAAATCTCATAAACCCATCAAAACTAAACACTCAGATCTGGATAGGTTTCTTACCATAAAACGATGCCCTTCTCCTGTAGATCTTCACTCGAGTATTGGAGATAGAAGTAGGAGCGATCTTGAGCTTCAAACCGGGACTTTCTATCTCTATGGTTTCTCTCTCTGGAAAAGTGTGGAGGTTTGGGGTGCAAATGAGCTTGAGACTTGACTAGGGACATGTCTTAAGCCTTCCCCCTTGCTCGGCCCATTCGCGGCCCATGAGCCCGTTTTACCTTTTATTCTTTTTAAGCCTTTTATATACCCGATTTTATTTGTCATGATTTTCAGAATGTTAAAAGTCTACCCCCGATTTTATGTTTTCCGTCCGTAATTCAACCGTCGGTAATACTCATTTGTTTAGTAGTGTTTGTTCACAACTTTATGATTCTGTTAGATTTCAATCTAAACTTGAAATCGATCACAATGATTGTTGACAATAATTGCAGTATAATATCTTGCTTTCATCGTAGGTAGTGAAGGATATTATGGACAAGAAGTTGTAGGACATTTCATTTTTTGTTGTCAGTAATCTTCTAAGTCATTTATCTCACTTTTTCTTCCATCTCTATCCAATAATTTTCTTACCTAGAGACATGTACCACACTCATGTTACGGTTGATAATTTAAAGTATTTATAAAGTGTACTTGTACAACTGTAGATGTAATTTTATACATCACTAATTTTACTTGTAATCTTAACTCCACCACTTATTGATCCATGCTAATGACTTCTAAGTTTCATCACGATGTACAACCCTCATTCATTCGGGCTCTCACCACACACATTAACCACCCTATTTTATTGTTAAAATAATTCAATCAATATTGGGTCTATCAAGAACTCCTAAACATCAATATACTAACACACAAATTAAATCCACAAAGAAGAGTATATTATAAAAATATTAAATAAAACAATTAGGAAAAGTCTTATTTTGATGTATGTTCATGCATGAGAAAATTTGTGTAATCACCTAGAGTTCTATTAGCAATCAGAAAAAGGTTGAAAAAAAAGTTTATATGATCACCATGTTGGTAATCAAGAAACAAGAATTGATAAACTACAAACTTCAGATTGAGAATCGTTCCAATTGATTTACATGATTTCGATGGGTATACATACCCATTCAACAGACACAACGTTTCTGTGAAGTGTTGTAACCCTAAACCAAATAACTGTTCATGTAGTCTCTAACTTAGAGTTTATACATACACAATCCTTGACTCTTATATAAATACATAAAGATTTCAAACATACTTTCTAAGAATGACTAAGAGACCCCTCTATTCAAATATTTAGTTTAATACTTCAATACTCCCCCTTAAACTAAGTATATTTTAAAGAAGGTCTTACATTTGCTTGACTTGTCTTTACAGAAATGCTTGTTCATCATTACACACGAGATGAACCTCTTGATCTTCTCTTTTCTCCCTATCCTTACATTTTGTGCATTCTTTTGCGTAGTGACCATAGTTACCACATTCATAACACCTAACATTGCTCTTGTTTTTGTTTCCTCAATCCATACTTGTTCCGTGTCCTCTTCCTCCTCTGTAAGAACCTCTTCTAAGTACTCTACCATGACTTTATGTACTGCATCCTTTACCATGATGCTAATTTTAGAGTTACTTGCATTTGCCATTAGGAGATTTCCTTGATTATCCTCTGGTTAATCTTGGCCTTTGAGATGTTCTTCAAATGCTATTATCCTTCCTATTTCTTCTTCAAATAAAATTTTATCAACTTTTGAATACTGTTCGATAGTTGCCATGATTGGTAGAAACTCTTTGAAACTGAGTTAAGTAGCTTTCTAACAATTGTTTTGTCCTTAAGAGTTTCACCAAGGGTTTTAAACTTAGCCCTTGTATTGCCTAACTTTCAGAGAAGTCACTTACGGTTTTGTTTTCTTTCATCCTTAAGGCCTCTAATTCGCTCCTCAAAGTTTGTAGACATGCCTTCTGAATGAGGTCTGCTCCAAGGTATCAAACTTTAATCGATTCCCACACTTTCTCTACACTTGAGTATTGTGAAACTTGCATTAGGACATCTTCTTGCAATGTTTGGAGGATCATTGCTTTTTGTCACACCCCAACCGACGGCGAAAACGTCGGGACGGGACATGTAAACTGTTCATGAGCAAATGGTTGACTAAATTGTAATATATTAATCATCACATTTCATTTCATAAATCAAGTCAAACAAAATCCAACAAAGTACATAAATTGAAATATATATCAAGTTCTTTAATTAATTAAACTAGGTCCACAACTTAAGTGAAGCAAGTTTGATCAATCTCAAACATTCGTACATGAAACATGATTAAAACAAGGTCAACTAAAAATAATTGGTGAGCATACATAGATTTTGACACTAAGTAGTATTGTTATGTTGTGTGTATACAATCCATACATATCATGGTTAATAAGGCAATCATGGAGAGTTACTATTGTGAAACCAAGTTGTACAATCAAACCTTTGTAACTAGCATGCAAAAACCAAAATGTGTTGTCGGTAACAATCACCCTACCTGGGTGAGTTTGTCAGACTCAATAGATCTATCATTGTTAACCGTCGGCTTATGTAGTTAATGATTGTACGTGTAAATTGCACATAAAATTTGTCACACCCCAACCGACGGCGGATTATACGTCGGGGCGGACGCGGTTGTTCAATAGCACAAGGTTGACTATTAAAGTTTCAATATTTCATTAATAATAGATTCAAAGGTTCAATACAAGGAAATAACAAGTATACAACATTTATTTAATAAGTAGTCTAGGTCCAAAGCGTCCTATGTGATCACAAACAAGTCTCATGATGTAGAACCTGAAACATGTGAAAGAATCTGTCAACTACAAAATAGTTGGTGAGATACAAAGGTTTTGACACAGTTTAACAAGTATTTGAAAAGAGTTACAATTCACTATGATATATGCATTCTATAATGTAAGTATGAGAAACAAGTATCTTAAACATTGTGCACATTCAATCCTCAACCAAGTTTAGGCATAACCCGCAGGTTACCCTTATAAGTCTCAAGTTTAAAAGTTTGTTTTGTAACAAACACCAAGGGCTCCCCCCGAAGGGTCAATCAATCAAGGTGGATTGGTCAAATACAATAGATCTATCATTGTTACCATAGGCTTGATCAAAGTTAATGAATATGCTAGTTTTAAGTTTAATCTAAGCATACAAGTCTCAAGTTTAACATAAGAATAAGCATCTAGTCATAGTTGTACAAGAATTGTATAAGTTTGAAGTTTGAACATGTTTCACCCCAAACGAATGTAAATGAAAAAGGGGCTAAGTATACTCACTTGGATTGATGAAGAGTATCCGGTAAGAGTAAGCGTAGCAAGACTTTGAAGGAGAATATCCTCACAATAAGCCTAAGAATATAAGTCTAAAGTTTCAAGTATGATCTACAAGTCTATGACAAGAATCTAGGATTCAAGATTTGTCTAGGGTTCCAATGGGAGACGGGAATGATTTGGGTTCATAAAATCAAGTTTAAAGTAAAGGTTTTAAATGAATGACGCAAGACTTGAATATCGAAGTTTAATAAGTTTATAGTTTAGAATAATTAAAATAATTATTCAGAAGTTTTACTATTATTGATTACACGTGTTAAGTAGTAATCAAAATAGTTTTCTAAGTATTCGTAAGTGGAGTTGAAGTATTTATTAAATGAAAGACTAAATAATTATTAAAGTTTAACAATAATTATTTAAGAAATAAATAACTATTAAAGATTTATAATAATTATTTAAAGGATGTATAATAATAATTATTATTTTGAATTCTTAATAATAATTAAGGTTTTATTATAATCATTTCAAGAATACATAATTATTAAGGATAAATAATTATTTAAAATATTTATCTATTGAAAATAATCAAAATAAATCATTTATGATTTATTAGAGCATTTAAGTATTAAGTATTTAAAAATAACTTATAGTTAAATAATGTTTTAAAATGTTTTCATAAGTTTAAATAAGTGACCTTTAGTTAAATAAAGTTTTATATTTTAATTTATAAGTCGTTAAAGTGTACAAGATTTATAAAGGTTTAAAGTTTTTATTAAATCTTTTAAATTTTAGAAATCAAATGCTAAATTAAGTTTACTGATTTATATATATGATTTATGTGTAAATATAACTTTTATAAAAGTTTAGAAGCATTTTTATAGTTTTTAAGTATTTAAAATTGTTTTTAAAGTATTATATATTATAAGTTTTAACTAAGTTTAAATGAATTAAAATGGTTCGGAAATATAAAACTGTAAATAAAAATCCAATTCAAGTTTATAAAAGTATTTGAAAGTTTATAAATTTTTTTAAAAGTATTGAAATTATTTTAAAGAAGCTAAAAAAAATAAAAGGAAGCAAAACTGGGTCGCCCGGATTCGAACGCGGGTCGCCCGGTTCCCACACAAGCGCCTTAACCAACCCGGCTACGGGCCTCGCTGGTAATATAACCAAACCAGAAATTTTTAAACAGCAGTTTGGTTATCCCCCAAACCCATATGAACCCTAGAAACTTAATCCACCAAATACACTACGATTAGCCCTCTGTTATTGAAATTAAACAGAGGGCTTTTGATCTAAGCAAGATTTCGAGCATTTTTGCCATCGAGTTTACCTGAAATGATACCGAATCGAAGGAGATTGGGTTTGTGGTTTTCGTCGGCGGTCGCGAGTTCTAATCCGGCAATGCGGCTTCGGATTGATGAGATGAGTAGTGGAGGGAGGTTAGGGATGATGTTAATGGTGTATGGGGGTCGGTATTTATAGCCAAATTTGGCATTAAATGCGTGAACGGGTCGAGGCGGGTGGTTGAGCCGTTTGGAGGTAAATCACACTCCACGCAAAGCCTCGATCGAGGTTGATCATCATGGCGTCTTGGGGACTGGTCGCACGCGAGGGACGAGCCCGAGGTTCAGTGAACCTGGCCGAAATTCGCGATTTCGTGTGAAAGGGGGAGAAAAACGGTGGTTGCGGGACTCGAACCCATGATGTTTCTGAGTTTCGGAGGTTTGGTGGAAAGGCAAAACAGGCCCTTGAGGTTTCCAAGTTTTGTCACGTTATGTTTAAAGTTAGGTTTTTAGTTTAAAACAAGTTTCAGAAATGACAGATAAGCCCCTGGACTTTTATAAAATGAATATGTTTTATCTTTAAAATTTCCTTTAAAGTTTTATATGCTTTATTGTTTTATAAGAATTAAAATGTTTTTCTATAGTTTTTATCATTTTATAAATCCATATAAACAAATCCCAAAATTTATAATTTAATAGGTTTGTTATAAATTCAAATAGTTAAATGAATTTAGATTATTTATAAATCTATAATGTTTTAGGAATTTAATACCCTTTATCCATAGGATATATATACATACATATATATAAATATATATATTTATATATGTATATATATTAAAATAAGCCTCAATTGTAATTACATAAGTAAAATTATATAAATTAGATAAATATTGGTTCTAAATACTTATATTTATATCGGATTTAAAACGGATATTTCGCCGGAAATCTTGGATATTACAGTCTCCCCTACTTTAGGAAATTTCGTCTCGAAATTAAGGTAGAAGGTTTTAGGATTTAAGTCTAAGGTACGTATAAGGATAAAGAATAGAGATACCTTACGTTCCCAAGTAAACTTTGGGTTACGTTTAGAGTCTTAAACTATATGAAGTGACAGGATTAAGATTACGTTCGAGTTTCTAAGTTTTCAAAGCGCATGGTTACCAAGCGTTTCCCCAAGAAGCATATAGTTTCATTGAAGTATATTTGTTTTCAGGAATGTATTTGAGAGGATTGCCGCTGAATTTTCATTCAAGGTTTAAAGTGAGATGCATCACTCAGAATGGGTTCGACGATAGTTTAATGATTTGAGTTCGCAGTCTAATACGTCTAAGGATTGTTACGGTACCTACGTTCCGTGACTATCCTTTATGACAAGGCTTGGACCATGGCACACGACAGAGCTTACTATGTTTTCCCATACGCTGATTTTTCATACTTACGTGTGCACCCGTAAGCATTTAAATCGTCGCATAGTCCGCATAGGTCCTTCCGTTTGTGTGTGGATCAAGGGAGAGTATAAGAATTTGTTTAACACATGACTAACGTTTTCCTCATAAGAGTGATCATTGATTTACGAGTCCCTTAGAGAGAAACGTCATTTAATGATTAAAGGGAGAAGGATGTGACCAGATTTAGAGTTTCAAAGTTTTCCTCGCGATTGATTAAGAATACCTCAATTGTTGAGTAGTTTAAAGTCTTTACACTTTCCTCGTGTCTGATCAAGAATACATCAAACCTTGAGTAGTTTAAAAGTCTTGTACGTTCATCATGTTTGAATAAGCATACGTCAAACATGGAAAAGTCTTATACGTCCATCGTGTTTGAACAAGCATACGTCAAACATGGAGTAGCTTAAAGTCTTATACGTCCATCGTGTTTGAACAAGCATACGTCAAACATGGAGTAGCTTAAAGTCTTATACGTCCATCGGGTTTGAACAGGCATGCGTCAAACATGGAGTAGTTTAAAGTCTCGTACGTTCAATTGTGTTTGGACGAGAATACGTCACACAACAAGTTTTCAAGACTAAGAATCCAAGTATAAGTTTCAAGACTAAGAGTCCAAGTATAAGTTTCAAGATTAAGAATCCAAGTATAAGTTTCAAGACTAAGAATCCAAGTATAAGTTTCAAGATTTAGAATCCAAGTATGAGTTTCAAAACTAAGAATTCAAGTACAAGTTTCAAGATTTAGAATCCAAGTATGGGTTTCAAGACTAAGAATTCAAGTATAAGTTTCAAGATTTAGAATCCAAGTATGGGTTTTAAGACTAAGAATTCAAGTATAAGTTTCAAGATTTAGAATCCAAGTATGGGTTTCAAGACTAAGAATTCAAGTATAAGTAGGATAAATCACAAGTTGCAATATTAAGCTTTACATGATCCTTTATTGATCAAGTTTAGTTTTAAGAATACGAGTTTGAGTATTTGTATAAGTTTTTTTTTTGCATGACTCAAAAGTTTCTGACCTCATAGTTATGTATACGAAGTTTAATGTTTTAGCAACGTGTATTCAAGCTTTTAGTCTCCGTTGTGATTTATAGTAAGTCCTTTACGTGACAAGAGTTGAATGAGGAAAGTCTCCAAGCATAGGGTAACGGGAAAAGTTTCGATAAGGTTTATGATAGTGTGTTTATAAACGATTTTATCTCGTTTTATAACAGCAGGTATAGTTTTCTTTTATATAGAGTGTAATTAAGATGCTTAAAAATGACGAGTTGGACATTGATAAATAGTATAAGTAAGACTTATGAAGAGGTATGTATGATCGTCAAACGAAAAGTTGGTCAAGTTTAGAAGTGTGAAGTCTATATAAGAGGTAAGGATCATAGTTGATTACGGCAGTGGCTCGTAAGTCGAGTTGTTTTAAAAGAGTGCTTACGAATTAGAAGGTTCGTTCAAAGTTTATTCTTCAAGTGTACGTGTCACTTAGGGTTTTTATAGTTAAATGCCACGTCGTTAATTATCTCTAGTACTAACGTGAGCTACTCTTGACGGAAGTGTATGGGTAAGAGGGTTAAGTTTGTAATGATGAGAGGAGTGTCAAATCAACAAGTGATAACAAGATGAAATTTCAAAATAACTTTTCATTAGATATTCCAAAATTTGGGCTTCTAGCCCTTACATAAGACAAAAATTTAAAATTTAAAAGGAATAGAGGCTTCACGCACGCCTTAGGTAACTCTCTACTAAGAAGTATGTAAGTACTACCACAAGGACTGCTAGGGTTACTCGGATGGCAAACCTAGACTCCGCTCTAGTGATTTCGGTACGGTGCTCGAAGATTTCTCTGTCTTCTTCCAAAGATACGATCTTTTCTTCCTGGATCCAGATTTGGTTGGCCAGGTCGTCGATCCTTTGGTTTAGTAGGTCTTGCCGTGCCCTGTGCTCCATCTCCCTCCTCATAGATTCCTCGGTTTCCATAAACCTAGGAATGTTAGGCACCGGGATTCCCATTGCCACGGCAGGTTCCCTGGCATGCCTAGCCCTTAGGGTAGGGGTAGGTGCTAGATACGGGTCCCTTGGTGGTGATGAAAACTGGTGATGAAGATGAAGTGGTTGGTAAGGATTCCTCGGTGGTGATGTCCTATGGTTTCTGGTCCAGTTGGTGTTGAGTTCAGCTCTTGCCCTAGCATTAGGGTAGGGACTTGGCTGATACACCGGTGACTCGCTGCTCTCTTCTCGATCGGACTCTCCTCTTGGACGATACACTGGTGAAGAGTGTGAGTGTGAGTCCATTACCTAGTAAGAGAAGGGAATAGGAAGAGATTTGTAAGTAAATTGATTAAACGTGTTCTAAAAGATTTTTATTCATAATACTGAGTCATCACAGTACTATATAAAAAAAGGTTTTGGCTTAAAGTTGATGAGCTAACGAAGAAAATTCCCGGAAGAAGGGGTGGGTCACGAGGACTCACTTATGTACCCTATTTCCCTAGCCAGAACATTCTCACGGGCTTGCAACTTCTCTCAGTTGTTGTCACCGATGTTTGGGTTTATGGTACTATGTCGAGGTTCATTTTGGGTTTAGAGTCTTAATAGTAGTCTTCTTCCCTGGCGGGAAAGCGATCAGGTTACTAATCACTTTGTTAATGTACTTTAGGTTTAAAAGACGTTAAGTTTTTGTTTACAAGAAACGGTGATGCGTAAGTTTTAAGGACGTGTGAAGGTTTTTAAAAGTGTAACAAAGTTTTGAGTTAGTCATAAAATGAAGTTTGCTTGAGTGACGAAAAATGAAATGAGGCACAAGGGTTTCCCCTTATGTGCCAAGTTTATAATGAAGTTTGTAAAAAGGACTTGTAGGATAATACCTGGTTTTAAATGTGTTGGTATTACAAGGTTCATGAAGTTTAAGGATGTATGAACACTTTGAGATGTATAAAAGTGTAGCAAAAGTTTAAGTGAGTTATCTAGAGTAGTTTGGTTGAGTGATGAAAATAAGATGAAAACACAAGGGTTTCCCCTTAAGTGTCATGTTCATAAAATAATGAAGTTTATAGGAGAATTTGTAGAGTAATACATAGTTTTAAGGGTTGTATTACCATGATCATGAAGTTTATTGGGTAGTATCTATAAATATAAGTTTACGTATGTAGTTTTTTTTTGTATAATCTCGTAAGAATTTCGCCTTGAAGGTAACTCCTTCAGGTCATGACGAGTAAGCATGCTGTCATGTGACAAAATGGGACTTAAGAATCGTAGAATAAAGATTATAGAGGAAAGTTTTTGAATCATGAATTTATGAAGTGTATAGTATTTGAGATATTACTCATTTAGTGCATATCACTAAGTAAGTACTTTGACATATCAAGAGAGATCTCACTAATGTTTAGAGAAGTCATGCATTCCTATAAGTGGATACTCATTCCAAGAATTCCCAGGAAAGCATACGGGTCCAACGGTTGATTTGGATTTATATGAAATGCTTTCCTTGACAGAATTTCCCAGAATACAGGTATTCACCCTTCCGGTCCGCACAAGTTCTCACACATTATCTAGAACTTAAATATTCTTGACGAGAGTTTAGTGGAGGATTATACTTAAAGCCTAAGAACGTGTCCTCGATGTAGTAGACTCTTGCAGCACGTAGGTAAGTAGAATCGTAGAATCTCCAAGCGTTCACGTATAAGGATTTAGAATAGAATGAGGAGAAAGTTCCTAGTAAAGGACATGAGATAACTCATGTTTGGGTCTCCTAAGTTATAGTCTAGGTCATGTGTCTAATAACCTAATTCCCTATAACCAAGGCTCTGATACCAATCTGTCACACCCCAACCGACGGCGGATTATACGTCGGGGAGGACGCGGTTGTTCAATAGCACAAGGTTGACTATTAAAGTTTCAATATTTCATTAATAATAGATTCAAAGGTTCAATACAAGGAAATAACAAGTATACAACATTTATTTAATAAGTAGTCTAGGTCCAAAACGTCCTATGTGATCACAAACAAGTCTCATGATGTAGAACCTGAAACATGTGAAAGAATCTGTCAACTACAAAATAGTTGGTGAGATACAAAGGTTTTGACACAGTTTAACAAGTATTTGAAAAGAGTTACAATTCACTATGATATATGCATTCTATAATGTAAGTATGAGAAACAAGTATCTTAAACATTGTGCACATTCAATCCTCAACCAAGTTTAGGCATAACCCGCAGGTTACCCTTATAAGTCTCAAGTTTAAAAGTTTGGTTTAGTAACAAACACCAAGGGCTCCCCCCGAAGGGTCAATCAATCAAGGTGGATTGGTCAAATACAATAGATCTATCATTGTTACCATAGACTTGATCAAAGTTAATGAATATGCTAGTTTTAAGTTTAATCTAAGCATACAAGTCTCAAGTTTAACATAAGAATAAGCATCTAGTCATAGTTGTACAAGAATTGTATAAGTTTGAAGTTTGAACATGTTTCACCCCAAAAGAATGTAAATGAAAAAGGGGCTAAGTATACTCACTTGGATTGATGAAGAGTATCCGGTAAGAGTAAGCGTAGCAAGACTTTGAGGGAGAATATCCTCACAATAAGCCTAAGAATATAAGTCTAAAGTTTCAAGTATGATCTACAAGTCTATGACAAGAATCTAGGATTCAAGATTTGTCTAGGGTTCCAATGGGAGACGAGAATGATTTGGGTTCATAAAATCAAGTTTAAAGTAAAGGTTTTAAATAAATGACGCAAGACTTGAATATCGAAGTTTAATAAGTTTATAGTTTAGAATAATTAAAATAATTATTCAGAAGTTTTACTATTATTGATTACACGTGTTAAGTAGTAATCAAAATAGTTTTCTAAGTATTCGTAAGTGGAGTTGAAGTATTTGTTAAATGAAAGACTAAATAATTATTAAAGTTTAACAATAATTATTTAAGAAATAAATAACTATTAAAGATTTATAATAATTATTTAAAGGATGTATAATAATAATTATTATTTTGAATTCTTAATAATAATTAAGGTTTTATTATAATCATTTCAAGAATACATAATTATTAAGGATAAATAATTATTTAAAATATTTATCTATTGAAAATAATCAAAATAAATCATTTACGATTTATTAGAGCATTTAAGTATTAAGTATTTAAAAATAACTTATAGTTAAATAATGTTTTAAAATGTTTTCATAAGTTTAAATAAGTGACCTTTAGTTAAATAAAGTTTTATATTTTAATTTATAAGTCGTTAAAGTGTACAAGATTTATAAAGGTTTAAAGTTTTTATTAAATCTTTTAAATTTTAGAAATCAAATGCTAAATTAAGTTTACTGATTTATATATATGATTTATGTGTAAATATAACTTTTATAAAAGTTTAGAAGCATTTTTATAGTTTTCAAGTATTTAAAATTGTTTTTAAAGTATTATATATTATAAGTTTTAACTAAGTTTAAATGAATTAAAATGGTTCGGAAATATAAAAGTGTAAATAAAAATCCAATTCAAGTTTATAAAAGTATTTGAAAGTTTATAAATTTTTTTAAAAGTATTGAAACTTTTTTAAAGAAGCTAAAAAAAATAAAAGGAAGCAAAACTGGGTCGCCCGGATTCGAACGCGGGTCGCCCGGTTCCCACACAAGCGCCTTAACCAACCCGGCTACGGGCCTCGCTGGTAATATAACCAAACCAGAATTTTTTAAACAGCAGTTTGGTTATCCCCCAAACCCATATGAACCCTAGAAACTTAATCCACCAAATACACTACGATTAGCCCTCTGTTATTGAAATTAAACAGAGGGCTTTTGATCTAAGCAAGATTTCGAGCATTTTTGCCATCGAGTTTACCTGAAATGATACCGAATCGAAGGAGATTGGGTTTGTGGTTTTCGTCGGCGGTCGCGAGTTCTAATCCGGCAATGCGGCTTCGGATTGATGAGATGAGTAGTGGAGGGAGGTTAGGGATGATGTTAATGGTGTATGGGGGTCGGTATTTATAGCCAAATTTGGCATTAAATGCGTGAACGGGTCGAGGCGGGTGGTTGAGCCGTTTGGAGGTAAATCACACTCCACGCAAAGCCTCGATCGAGGTTGATCATCATGGCGTCTTGGGGACTGGTCGCACGCGAGGGACGAGCCCGAGGTTCAGTGAACCTGGCCGAAATTCGCGATTTCGTGTGAAAGGGGGAGAAAAACGGTGGTTGCGGGACTCGAACCCATGATGTTTCTGGGTTCCGGAGGTTTGGTGGAAAGGCAAAACAGGCCCTTGAGGTTTCCAAGTTTTGTCACGTTATGTTTAAAGTTAGGTTTTTAGTTTAAAACAAGTTTCAGAAATGACAGATAAGCCCCTGGACTTTTATAAAATGAATATGTTTTATCTTTAAAATTTCCTTTAAAGTTTTATATGCTTTATTGTTTTATAAGAATTAAAATGTTTTTCTATAGTTTTTATCATTTTATAAATCCATATAAACAAATCCCAAAATTTATAATTTAATAGGTTTGTTATAAATTCAAATAGTTAAATGAATTTAGATTATTTATAAATCTATAATGTTTTAGGAATTTAATACCCTTTATCCATAGGATATATATACATACATATATATAAATATATATATTTATATATGTATATATATTAAAATAAGCCTCAATTGTAATTACATAAGTAAAATTATATAAATTAGATAAATATTGGTTCTAAATACTTATATTTATATCGTATTTAGAACGGATATTTCGCCGAAAATCTTGGATATTACAAAATTGTAGTTTGCACACCTAGTACTCAAGCATAAGGCTCAAATTGCACACAGGTGGAATTGTATTGTGTGGTTTGTAAACATTGTATAATTGCACTCATGTTCCACCCCAAAAATGTAAATAGTGTAAAAAGGGGCTATGTAAACTCACTTATATAATTGTGTAGATATCACGATCAAATATGTAGTACACGTGATTTTCAAAATCACAAGCTTAACCTAGAGTGAAATGTATAAGCTGGAATTAATAATGTACACAAGGTCTAAGTCATGATCTAATGTTTATCGGGTTTTGATATGTGTGGATTTGTTCAAAGCTTGAGTCATTTTATGTAAAATGGAGGTTTGTATGCTGACATGTGTATTTAGATAAAATTTTGGTATGAAAAGGTAAGTTTAAAGTATGTTGGAAAAATAATTATTATTTTAAATAATTTCTTTTTGTAATAATGTGTTTTTAAATGTAATGTAGCATTATTGAAATAAATAACTCTATTTATTTATTTATTTACAAAGTGTCAAAGTATAGGGTGATTATATATATAGTACATATTAAAACCCTAAATAATTTGTTAAAGTAATAAGATAGCTAATAAATAAATTTATTTATTTATTCCCATTTTTTTTATTAATAAAGTAGTATGTTTCAAAAAGACAAAAGTTTTAAAAACCTTGTTTCATGGAGGTGTATCTTTGTGTAAAATCTTGCCATAATATTTATGAAAACTAGGTGTTTAATTATTTTGTTTAAAAATTAATTAATTCGATTGAAAATATATATATTTTTAAATAAATAAAGTGAGGCTTTAAACAACTAAATTTGTAAAAATAGTTGCTTTAGGTTAAAAATTGCTAATTTTTGTACTAATCAGACCTAAGTAGCATTAAATTTATAAAAATAATTTTTATAAATTTTTTGGCGTGATAAAACGGTTTAAAAAAATAAAAGGGCTTGTCGGGTCGAACCCGGGTCTGCCCGGTGAAGGTTTGATGTGTTAACCACTGGACCAGAGGGACCAACCTGCTCTTAAGCCGGTTTGAATATATGTTATGCACTGGTTCTATGAGGTCCGGGTTTAGCCAAGGTAGGAAAAAGGAAAGGGAGGGTGCGGGGCTAGTTCGAACCTGCGATCTTGCCTGAGCAGTGAACGAGTTTTACCGGTAGACTAGGGCATGTGCCTTGGTAGTAACTGGTTCCCATTTTTATAAAACCCACAGGACCAGACCTCCCCCCTTCCCTATCGTCCCCGATTGAAAAACTAACCCTAGCCCACGAATACTACTCGATTAAGCAGGAATTGAATGCCCAAACCATGGGGCTTTTAATCCTTGGGCTATGACGAATCTAATGATGTAAAACTTACCTGCGACGATTACGAAACGACGTCGATCAACAAGGTGTAACAACTCGGTGTTATTGGAGCTTGACAGAGCGTCAGAGGTGCAATGCATGTCCAAAGAGGGTTGGGAGGGCTTGTAAAGGGTTGTGTGACGGTGAGGGAGGAGTTAATTTGGTTAGTTATATCAAGAATGCTTGATTCGATTGAATCCTTGCGTGTGATAGCCGGAGAGGACGAAATCCGCATAAATTGGGTTAATTCGGGATGAATTTAGTCATGTTTTCAGGCTTGTATTCACGCGGAAACACCTACGTGTGATTTGCGGTTGATTTCGTGAATCAATTTCACTGATCTGGAAACAAATCACTCGGTTTGACCTTGGATGGTCAAACTGTTCGAAATTTGAATTCTTGCCGCGGATTGATCGAATTGAAACCCTAATTGGGCTTGGGCTTGGGCTTGGGCATGGTCTATAATCGATTACACAAGCATGGGGAGTCCACAGTAAGTCTGATTTGATCGAATACAGCCTTGAATTGCAAGGATTTGGGTTGTTTGACCTTCTAAGTCAAAATTGATAAAAAATGGGTCAATTGGGAGAGATGGGTTCAAAAGTGAGATTAAGGGGTTCAAATTCAAAAGGTTTGGGTTTAAATTGAGGGTTCCAAATGTTCAAGGGTTGATGAGGGGGTTCAATACTTAATAAATTGGAAATTTTGTTATAAAATAGTTTTATAAAACTTGTAAGATTACTAAAACATTATTTCTTTTATCTTAAAATATTTTATATAGGAAAATCCACTTCAAATTATGTATTATATATATATATATATATATCTGTGTGTGTGTGTATAGATAAATTGACTTTTGTTTTAAAATTTGATATTTTATAAACTTTAGAAATATCTTAATAAAATCTAAATGTAGTAATGTATTACTATTATTAATTTATAAGGTAAAGTTTCTATTTCTATAAATTTATAAATGATGTAGATGATTTGTTTAAAATAAACATATATATATATATATATATACATTTACTCTATGATTATACATACATGTGCTATACATATAAATAGAAAATTATATGTAAATGCAAAATTTAAACTTCGAATATTAATTAATGTGACTCATTGAGTGGGGAAAGTACGAGATTCAAACGGAGTGTCATAAAAGAATGAATAAATAGATAAATAGATAAGTTAGAATAGTACCGAAAAATCATGGATGTTATAGTTTTTGTTGTATTGGTCTTCTTTTCATCTTTTTCCTTCTTAGCATCAATTGCCTCCCAAAGACCATAGGCCTTCAATATTGTTTCAATTAACATTGGCCACATAATGTAGTTCGTTTCAGTCATTTTTGGGCATTGAAGGGATACGTTTCCTTGCTCACGGACCGGACCAGATGTGCTTTCTACGTTCTTGTTTTCCTTTCCCGTCATGCTTTCTTTCCTTTTTCTTGCTTTCTTGTTGAACTTGCTTTCCTCCTTTTGAACTCGCTTTCTCCTTGCTTGTAAGGCCCCAAACCCGGGAGTCCTCACTTGTTGGATTTACTCATTCACAAACAGTTCTTAAACTTGAATATCAAATAAAACAACGGAAATCTTTCATTTAAACATAATCATAAACATTGTTCAACATGCGGAAGCGTAACATTGTCTAAAACGTAAACATAACATAATCAAAACAAGGAGATGCCAGTCTTCATGATCAGCCGGGTAACTCCTTTCGCTAGCCAAGCATCACCGTTCATCATCATTACCTGCCCTTATGTAAACCTGAATGTGAATACTAAAATATGCTGGTGAGTTCTAGCTTTACGTAAACCTTATCATAAACATTTTGCCAAAAACGTAACATACATTTATTTAACAAAGCGTACGTAAAACATGCTATAATATAACATAACCTCATAATGTAACATCATAACATAACATCATCACATAAGTCAATATGAACTGAATCTGCGCCTTCTCGTAACTGTTAATTCCATACATCGTGGGTTGGCGGAGAAACCCCGAGGCACGCCACCACTAGGCCCTTCAACACTGTACATGTCCTTTGGGCGGAGAAACCTAGGGCCCGATACCACAAAGCCCTTCGACACCAACCAGTACCTTAGGCATTATTTCCCGGCAAGGAATAGTACCTTCCATCGGAATCCCGTTAATCCCATGGGTGACCGTCGTCACCCCATCATCAACCAGTTGTACAACCGTTAGCCAGCCACAAAGGCGCCCCATAAGGGTAAGGCCCATACATACATACATACATTCCCTAGCTCCCGTAGGAACTCATAGCATATTCGTTCATTTGTGACTTTCATAAAACCTTTACCTCATCCCAGTTAAAGCATTCGTACATTTTATTAATCAAAACATCATTTCATTCATAAACCTTTCGTAAACTTCATTTGGCAAAACATTTCATAAACATCATCTCGTAAACATCATTTCATAAACGTCATTTCGTAAACATCGTTTCGTAAAACTTCATTTCGTATGTATGCACACCAGCCCAAAAACATTAATTAAAATATTTAAAGAAGGGCTTTTGGAACTCACCAGTCTATCGATACTCAACCCGAAGTCGATGCCTTATTTATTGCTTCAGCGTATACCGATCTGCACATAATTCGAAGTGCGGATTCTATCATTTACACTAGTCGGTCAGAAACGTTACTAGCGACTCTTGAGAGTCGGTTGAGACAAACGCCAGCGACACTAGAGTGTCGGCCGAGAGTATCGGCAGGCACACCTGAGAGTCGGCTGGGAGAGTCGCAGCCACACTCATAAGTGTCCCCTGAACTTGCGTTCAGGACTTTACGTTATGCTAGGGAGCCGATTCTTAGCGTGTTCATTAGAGGGTCGAATCTCAGTGGGTCGACTCTTAGGAGTCGATTCTATGAGGGCCGATTCTCTCCAGGTGTCACACCCCAACCGGGCGGCGGAACACGTCGGAGTATGACCCGAATTGTGACCAGATTGCTCGTAGCACTTGGAACTATTAAAATTTCATAATTTTATTCAATAATATTAAAAGTGCCTCAAAGGCTACAAATAGTTCAAATAAACAAGACAAAACATAGTTCCAAACAAGATAAAATCAGATTTCAAATTTCTAAGTCCAAGCCTAAGTGTTGAACATAAATCAAGCGTTGCTTGAACTTGGTGCACCTGAAACATGTTTAAAATAAGAGTTATCAACAAAATGAATTGTTGGTGAGCAATCATGGTAGATATAGATATAGTAGTTTAGATAAAGTACAAATTCCATGCTAAGACAAGTAATACATTATAGTCTTATTGTATATACACACAGTCCAAATTAAACCTTCCTTTTAAGATTTATCCAATTCAGATTGTCCAACATATAGTTAACAGTTTTTTTCAGTTTCAGAATTCATTACATGCATCCTAGATCAAAGAAATGCATGGGGTAGCTAACCCACATGGTACCACTAATTCCATTCATAGGCTGTCGAAACAGTTAATAATATGAACTAGTGTAATCAACAAATAAGCCACATAATGCAATTAAACAAGTCTAACATAAGGGAATTTGTTTCAAGTTGTGAGATTTGTCAATAGTGTAAGTGTAATTATATAGGAACATGTTTCACCCCAAAAGTGATAAAATGTATAAAGAGGGGCATGAAAACTCACATGGTTTGTAAGTAGTTTCCAAGCTAAGTTTGATCCAAAGATATAATCCAAAGTAGGTCACAATTAACCTATTATAGTTGTAGTTTAGTCATTTAGTTTAAAGGAAATAAGCTAAGGTTCGTTCGTGTTCTCGAATTTGGGAAAAATTAGGGTTTTGGAAAGTTTAAGGTTTGAAAATGTAATTAGATTATAGTTTAAGGTATGTAATTAAGATGTAAGTATTACTAAATTATTATGTTTAGTAATTTAAATATGTTTTAAGTAATTATTTAATTACTCATTTAAAAATTTAATTAATAAATCCTTTTATTAACTAAATGTATTAATGAAAATAGTGAAAAATAAATAAATATAATTTATATATAAATCATATGAATATTTTCTGTTAAATAGTGAATTTTTATAAAATTCATTTATTTTTAGTTTAATTAAATCAATAAATCTATTGATTTAATTACAAGTTAAATTTGTGAAAATTAGTAAAAATGTCTAAAAGTTCCAGAAACTTAATATTTCGTTAAGAATATATAAATTAAGTTTCTTTAATTTTTGTAGGATTTTTGGAATAAGTTTGCTAATATTAAATAAATAATCCAAGTTTTAAAATTAGACTTTTAAATAAATAATTTTATAAACTCAGAAAGTTTTTCTGTTTTTATTTTATAAAACAGTAGAGAATTTTATTACAAAAATTTGGACTATTTATTTGCAATTTTCTGATAAAGTATGAATTAGTTATGAATGAAATAGGTGTTAAAAAAAATGATTTTAAAAAAAAATGCAAACCACGGGATCGAACCCGGGTCTGCTCGGAGGGGAAAAAGGCGCGCAACGACTAGACCAAGCAACCCTTAGTGTAATAAGGCCGGTTTAATTGGAAGTTAATCAGGAACTGCGGGAGAACCGGGTTTCAGGGCCCAGACACGCGCAAAAGAAAAAGAACCGGGGTTGTGGGTTCGAACCCGCGACCTCAGCCGTGAGGGTAGAGTGCTCTAACCGCCGGACCTGGGCTCACGCCTTGTTAAGTTCCAGTGCAAAACACTTTTAACCCCCAGCCCCGATGCCTTCGTCTTCCCCAAATCATCCGACCCAACCCTAACCCTCAAATTGATCGCGATTGTGTACCGATTGATAACGAAGTCATAGGGCTTTTGTTCCTTGTACAAAAACGAAACTAAAGGCACAAGCATTACCTGTTTTGGTTACGTGATGGATGAGATCGATTGAAACCGTAAGCCTAGTGTTCTTCGGAGTTTGATCGCGATCCAGAGGTGTTTTGCGTTGGATTTGAGAACTCAGGAAGTGTAAAAGGTATGTTGCGAACGTGTAGGACTTGATATAAGGATTCGATTTCAACTCAAACGCATGAATTGATTCTCAATCGTTTGAAACGGTCGCGGCCATTGATTCGAGATAATTGGTCATGATTGGATTAAATTGGTTCATCATTGAGGTTTGAATTCGTTCATATAACGTTCATACATGATCAGAGATCATTGAATGCGTTTAAATCCGCGAATTGAAACTGAAACTTGTTAGGTTTGACTCTATGAAGTCAAACTTGACAAATTAGGTCAATTTGATTCGTTCAAATGCAACTAGATCCTCACGAGCATTCTGTTATGATCATATAACACTTTCGAATGGTCAATAGGCAGTAGCATTCTATGTATCGATGATTTGGTAGTCGGGTTGGATCCGGTTGACTTTTCTGAGTCAAAAGGCAGCATGGTTGACTTTTAATGTCAAAATACTAGATAAAGTCCAAAATGGATAGGGGGGTTTAACTAATTTACTTTAAAAATGATAAAAAGACATATTTTTATAAAACTTTATTTTAAAAATATTTATTTAATTGAACTTTATTTATTTGATTTATTTAGGAATAAATCTTATTATTTCTTAAACATTCATAATAATTTTATAGGAATCATTTTAATTTATATAATTTTGTGTTTTAATTGAATCAAACACAATTAAGATTTTCCAAATTAAATAGGTACAATTTTTGTTTACAATTAGATAATTTATGAGATTTAATTTTATATAGTTTAGGGAACTTTATTCAAATACCATGAATATTAGCCCTAATACATAGTTTGAGTATGGTTTTTAGCCACATAGTTTAAGAAATTCATTTAAGAATTTTCACATATTATTAAATATGGATAATTAGGGTTTACAATAAATGCCAAATGGCCGGAAATTGTAAACGGAAAAGTACAGATATTACAGTCTCCCCTACTTTAGGAAATTTCGTCCCGAAATTAAGTAGTGGAGTTTGTGAACAGGTGTGGGTACTTGGCCTTCATTTGATCTTCACGTTCCCAAGTGAACTCGGGTCCTCGTTTAGATTGCCAACGTACTTTCACAATCGGAATTCGGCTTCTTTTAAGTTGTTTGATCTCTCGATCCATGATTTCAATAGGCTTTTCCACGAAGTGCATCGACTCGTCAATGTGAACTTCGTCAAGAGGAACTTGGAGGTTTCCCTCGGCAAGACACTTCTTGAGGTTAGATACATGAAACGTGGGATGTACATTGCTAAGCTTGTCGGGTAATTCCAACTCGTAAGCAACTTTCCCGATACGTTTGATGATTTTGAAAGGTCCAACGTATCGCGGTGAGAATTTCCCTTTCTTCCCAAATCGGACAACGCCTTTCCAAGGTGATACCTTTAAAAGAACCATGTCACCAACTTGGAATTCAAGAGGTCTTCTACGAATATCAGCATTCTTCTTTTGTCTCTCCCGAGCCAAACGAAGATTGTCGCGAACTTGGATGATTCGATCAGTGGTGTCTTGGACTAGAGCGGGACCAGTGATTTGTGCTTCACCGACCTCATCCCAGCCAAGAGGAGAACGACAATGGCGACCATATAAAGCCTTGAAAGGTGTCATCTCGATACTAGCATGGTAGCTGTTGTTATACGAAAACTCAGCTAGTGGAAGATATTTGTCCCAATTGCCTCCAAAGTCAAGGACGCAAGCACGTAACATATCTTCAAGAGTTTGAATCGTTCTTTCCGTTTGACCATCAGTTTGGGGATGGTAAGCTGTACTCAAATTCAATTGAGTACCCATGAACGATTGTAGAGATCCCCAAAAACGGGAAGTGAAACGACTATCACGATCAGATATGATATTAAGAGGAACGCCATGTAGACGAACGATCTCATCCAAATAAACTTGAGCCAACTTCTCAGCTCCCCAATCATCTCGAATTGCGAGAAAATGAGCTGATTTCGTGAGTCGGTCCACGATTACCCAAATGCTATCAAATCCTCGAGGTGTTCTTGGAAGTTTGGTGATAAAATCCATGGAAATACACTCCCATTTCCACATTGGAATCTCGGGTTGTTCAAGCAAACCCGAAGGTCGTTGATGTTCAATCTTGACCTTAGAACAAGTAAGACATTTTGAAACGTACACGGCAACATCTTTCTTCATGCCGGGCCACCAATAGTGTTGGCGAAGGCCTTTGTACATTTTATCGGCTCCTGGGTGTATAGAATAACGAGTTTTGTGAGACTCGTCAAAAATTAAAGTACGAAGATCATCCCGATCCGGAACCCATAAGCGGTTTAAGAAGTGTAGTAACCCATTGGGTCGAGTCTCCAATTGTTTTTCAACTCCACAACCCAATTCTTTTTGCATGTTGTCCTCGGAAAGAACCTTTTGTTGAGCTTTAAGAATTTTGGTCTCGATATCCGATTGAATAAGAGCACAACATATGTTAGGATATTCTTTCCGACTTAACGCATCAGCCACCACGTTAGCTTTCCCTGGATGATATTTGATTTCGCAATCATAATCATTTAACAGTTCCATCCAACGACGTTGTCTCATGTTTAAGTCTTTTTGGTTGAATATATGTTGCAAACTCTTGTGATCGGTAAAGATTTCACATTTGGTTCCATAGAGATAATGTCTCCAAATTTTGAGAGCAAACACGACCGCACCAAGTTCGAGGTCGTGAGTGGTGTAGTTATCTTCATGCACCTTAAGTTGTCTTGAGGCATAAGCAATCACCTTACCCCTTTGCATGAGAACGCATCCAAGTCCTTGCTTTGAAGCATCACAGAAAACAACGAAGTCGTCGCTGCCATCGGGAAGAGATAGGACTGGAGCATGGCATAATTTTTCTTTAAGAGTTTGGAACGCTTCTTCTTGCTCTTGTCCCCATTCAAAGATCCTACCCTTATGAGTTAGGGCAGTGAGAGGAACATCAATCTTGGAAAAGTTAGAAATAAAGCGTCGATAATATCCTGCTAGTCCAAGAAAAGAACGGATTTCTGTTGGTGTTTTAGGAGCAATCCAATTCTTTACAGCTTCAATTTTAGCAGGATCAACATGAATCCCAGCCTCGTTAATAACATGACCTAGGAATTGGACTTCCTTTAGCCAGAATTCACATTTGGAGAATTTAGCATAAAGTTGTTCCTGTTTAAGAAGATCAAGTACTAAGCGAAGATGTTCTTCATGTTCTTGCTTAGATTTTGAGTAGATAAGAATATCGTCAATGAAGACAATGACGAATTTATCCAAATAAGGTCGACAAACACGATTCATCAAATCCATGAACACGGCAGGTGCGTTAGTCAAACCGAATGGCATGACAACAAACTCGTAGTGTCCATAGCGAGTTCTAAAAGCTGTTTTGGGAATGTCTTCCTCCTTAACACGTAGTTGGTGATAACCCGAACGAAGATCGATCTTTGAGAAAATAGAAGCTCCTTGGAGTTGATCAAATAAATCGTCAATCCTTGGAAGTGGGTATCGATTCTTGACAGTCAATTTGTTGAGTTCCCGATAGTCGATACACATCCTAAAAGATCCATCTTTCTTCTTGACGAATAAGACAGGTGCTCCCCATGGTGAGGAACTAGGACGTATGAATCCTTTATCAGAGAGTTCTTGAAGTTGACTAGCAAGTTCTTGCATTTCAGATGGTGCAAGACGATATGGTTCTCTTGCCACAGGAGTTGCACCAGGCACAAGGTCGATACGAAACTCGACTTGTCGTGTAGGGGCAATTCCCGGTAGGTCTTCCGGAAATACTTCAGCAAAGTCCTTAATCACAGGAATATCAGCCATAAGTTTACCCTTGTCCTTCTCTTTCACAACGTGAGCTAGAAAAGCTGGATAATTCTTGTTGAGGTACTTCTGAGCTTTTGTTATAGTCATCAGTTTTAAGCCTTTGGGTTGTTTCTCTCCATACACGTGTAGTACTTCACCAGACGGCAGAGGAATCTTTATGAATTTGTCGGCACAAACGATCTCAGCACGATGTTTGGATAACCAATCCATGCCGACGATCACGTCGAAACTCCCAAGTTGCATAGGAGTTAAGTCAATAGAGAAAGTATGTTCGTTAAGTTGTAGTTGATTGTTTGCAATAATTGAGTCAACCTTAACGGATTTCCCGTTAGCTACTTCTACATTATAAGTTTTGTCTAGTTGGGTTCTAGTCTTAGCAAGCATTGGTTCAAAGTCAAAGGACACGAAACTTTTATCCGCACCAGAATCAAACAAAATAGTAGCATATTGATTATTGATCAGATACGTACCATTGACAACATCGTTGTCGGCTTGAGCTTGACTAGCAGTAATGGTGTAGACTCGGCCTTTGGAAGCAGAGATTGAAGCTTTTATTGCATTGGCCAGTAATGGACACTTATCCTTGAAGTGACTTGGATCTCCACATTGGAAACAAGCCTTGACAGTTAAGGATGGTGTGTTTTGTATCACGTTATGGCCTTGCACTTGAGATTGAGTGTTGCTTGGAGTTCGGCAATGGTCTTGAGTATGTCCCAACCTTTTGCACTTTGTGCAAACCCAACACGGTGAATTGGGAAGATGGTGAGACTTGCAAATATCACATTGAGGATAACTCCCCGAATAAGCCTTCTTGGTTGGACTGAAGGTAGTAGTAGTAGCAGGTGCTACTTGGCTCACAGGTTGAGCAGGTGTAACAGTCCCATAATTTTGTTTATGATTGGACTTTCTCTTCCTGTTTCTACCAGTAGGTTCAGGTTTAGAAGTCACAGCAGCAACCACAGCAGGTTTCTTCCCTCCTTTGCGGTGAAGGATTCCCGCATCGACATAAGTGTCGGTAAGTGTGGCTGAAAGACGAACAGCTTCTTCGATAGTAGCAGGTCTACTACTAAGAACAGCACTCCTGATTTGAATTGGGAGTCCCTTGCAGAATTTCTCAATCTTCCTAGCCAAGGTGTCGACTAGGTGAGGAACGAGTAGACAAAGCTCATAAAAACGAGTGACATAAGCAGAATTGTCACCACTATCTTGGGAGAGAGTCCAAAATTCCTCCTCGATCTTCATCATTTCGTTTCGAGGACAGAACTCATTGATCATGAGTTCCTTGAATTCAGCCCAAGGAAGAGCCATAGCAACAAGAACGGTGCGAGTAGTTTTCTCGCCGTTCCACCAAGTTAGTGCACGCTTTTGAAAGACGCTTGAGCCATATTGGACCTTGAGTGCCTCGGGAACACCAGCATTAAGGAAGGTGTTCTCAATGCCCTCAAACCATTGGAGTAGTCCAGTGGCTCCTTCATGACCCGAAAACTTTGGTGGTGAACACGAATTAAAGTATTTGAAGTTGCAAGCATTGTTGTTGTTATTAGAAGAGCTTTGATCACGATGTTGAAACAGAGCTGGTAGTATTGCAGCAATCCGATCAACAATTTGTTGTGTGAGTGCCGGATTTGTATCAACGGGATCAGACATTCTATAAGAAAATAAAGTAAAATGCAAGTTTGAGATGAATAATAATATTCAAGAGTTAAGCTTTGAAAGTAAAGATAGGCTTAAGTTTAAACACATAGTTAGTAATTGTGTTAGTTGGGTTTTACCACACAATTACTTAGGACATATCAAGGTTAATAAGATTTCAACAATATTTGAGAAAGTCATGCTTTAGCCTATAAGTGAACACTCATCCCGAGAATCCCCAGGTAAGCGTAACTGGTCCATTAATTTGGATTTGTACGAATACGCTTGCCTAGACAGGAAACTCAGAATACAGGCATTCACCCTTCCGGATTGCACGAGTTTCTGAACATTGTCAAAGTCTTAAACCTTAACGAGATTTTGGATAGACTTACAAAGTCTAGGGGGTTTTATAAAATATTTTAAAACATTGAAGAATTTCATATAAAAGAATATTGATGGAAGTATAGGGTAAAGTCTTAGAATTTTGAGGATTTGTAAGATTTGTGTTAAAGATTTAGAATTTGACAAATAAACACATAAGTTCCTAATCATGCAAGACTAAAAGAGGGTCCTAAAGTTATAGTCTAAGTTAAAGATTTCTAATAACCTAAATCCCTATAACCAAGGCTCTGATACCAATCTGTCACACCCCAACCGGGCGGCGGAACACGTCGGAGTATGACCCGAATTGTGACCAGATTGCTCGTAGCACTTGGAACTATTAAAATTTCATAATTTTATTCAATAATATTAAAAGTGCCTCAAAGGCTACAAATAGTTCAAATAAACAAGACAAAACATAGTTCCAAACAAGATAAAATCAGATTTCAAATTTCTAAGTCCAAGCCTAAGTGTTGAACATAAATCAAGCGTTGCTTGAACTTGGTGCACCTGAAACATGTTTAAAATAAGAGTTATCAACAAAATGAATTGTTGGTGAGCAATCATGGTAGATATAGATATAGTAGTTTAGATAAAGTACAAATTCCATGCTAAGACAAGTAATACATTATAGTCTTATTGTATATACACACAGTCCAAATTAAACCTTCCTTTTAAGATTTATCCAATTCAGATTGTCCAACATATAGTTAACAGTTTTTTTCAGTTTCAGAATTCATTACATGCATCCTAGATCAAAGAAATGCATGGGGTAGCTAACCCACATGGTACCACTAATTCCATTCATAGGCTGTCGAAACAGTTAATAATATGAACTAGTGTAATCAACAAATAAGCCACATAATGCAATTAAACAAGTCTAACATAAGGGAATTTGTTTCAAGTTGTGAGATTTGTCAATAGTGTAAGTGTAATTATATAGGAACATGTTTCACCCCAAAAGTGATAAAATGTATAAAGAGGGGCATGAAAACTCACATGGTTTGTAAGTAGTTTCCAAGCTAAGTTTGATCCAAAGATATAATCCAAAGTAGGTCACAATTAACCTATTATAGTTGTAGTTTAGTCATTTAGTTTAAAGGAAATAAGCTAAGGTTCGTTCGTGTTCTCGAATTTGGAAAGTTTAAGGTTTGAAAATGTAATTAGATTATAGTTTAAGGTATGTAATTAAGATGTAAGTATTACTAAATTATTATGTTTAGTAATTTAAATATGTTTTAAGTAATTATTTAATTACTCATTTAAAAATTTAATTAATAAATCCTTTTATTAACTAAATGTATTAATGAAAATAGTGAAAAATAAATAAATATAATTTATATATAAATCATATGAATATTTTCTGTTAAATAGTGAATTTTTATAAAATTCATTTATTTTTAGTTTAATTAAATCAATAAATCTATTGATTTAATTACAAGTTAAATTTGTGAAAATTAGTAAAAATGTCTAAAAGTTCCAGAAACTTAATATTTCGTTAAGAATATATAAATTAAGTTTCTTTAATTTTTGTAGGATTTTTGGAATAAGTTTGCTAATATTAAATAAATAATCCAAGTTTTAAAATTAGACTTTTAAATAAATAATTTTATAAACTCAGAAAGTTTTTCTGTTTTTATTTTATAAAACAGTAGAGAATTTTATTACAAAAATTTGGACTATTTATTTGCAATTTTCTGATAAAGTATGAATTAGTTATGAATGAAATAGGTGTTAAAAAAAATGATTTTAAAAAAAAATGCAAACCACGGGATCGAACCCGGGTCTGCTCGGAGGGGAAAAAGGCGCGCAACGACTAGACCAAGCAACCCTTAGTGTAATAAGGCCGGTTTAATTGGAAGTTAATCAGGAACTGCGGGAGAACCGGGTTTCAGGGCCCAGACACGCGCAAAAGAAAAAGAACCGGGGTTGTGGGTTCGAACCCGCGACCTCAGCCGTGAGGGTAGAGTGCTCTAACCGCCGGACCTGGGCTCACGCCTTGTTAAGTTCCAGTGCAAAACACTTTTAACCCCCAGCCCCGATGCCTTCGTCTTCCCCAAATCATCCGACCCAACCCTAACCCTCAAATTGATCGCGATTGTGTACCGATTGATAACGAAGTCATAGGGCTTTTGTTCCTTGTACAAAAACGAAACTAAAGGCACAAGCATTACCTGTTTTGGTTACGTGATGGATGAGATCGATTGAAACCGTAAGCCTAGTGTTCTTCGGAGTTTGATCGCGATCCAGAGGTGTTTTGCGTTGGATTTGAGAGCTCAGGAAGTGTAAAAGGTATGTTGCGAACGTGTAGGACTTGATATAAGGATTCGATTTCAACTCAAACGCATGAATTGATTCTCAATCGTTTGAAACGGTCGCGGCCATTGATTCGAGATAATTGGTCATGATTGGATTAAATTGGTTCATCATTGAGGTTTGAATTCGTTCATATAACGTTCATACATGATCAGAGATCATTGAATGCGTTTAAATCCGCGAATTGAAACTGAAACTTGTTAGGTTTGACTCTATGAAGTCAAACTTGACAAATTAGGTCAATTTGATTCGTTCAAATGCAACTAGATCCTCACGAGCATTCTGTTATGATCATATAACACTTTCGAATGGTCAATAGGCAGTAGCATTCTATGTATCGATGATTTGGTAGTCGGGTTGGATCCGGTTGACTTTTCTGAGTCAAAAGGCAGCATGGTTGACTTTTAATGTCAAAATACTAGATAAAGTCCAAAATGGATAGGGGGGTTTAACTAATTTACTTTAAAAATGATAAAAAGACATATTTTTATAAAACTTTATTTTAAAAATATTTATTTAATTGAACTTTATTTATTTGATTTATTTAGGAATAAATCTTATTATTTCTTAAACATTCATAATAATTTTATAGGAATCATTTTAATTTATATAATTTTGTGTTTTAATTGAATCAAACACAATTAAGATTTTCCAAATTAAATAGGTACAATTTTTGTTTACAATTAGATAATTTATGAGATTTAATTTTATATAGTTTAGGGAACTTTATTCAAATACCATGAATATTAGCCCTAATACATAGTTTGAGTATGGTTTTTAGCCACATAGTTTAAGAAATTCATTTAAGAATTTTCACATATTATTAAATATGGATAATTAGGGTTTACAATAAATGCCAAATGGCCGGAAATTGTAAACGGAAAAGTACAGATATTACACCAGGCCGACCCTCCACTTCGTCTCCCTAGATGAGAGTCGGCATTTTGTAAGAGCCGGCTCAAGAACATCAATCATCTCCAGGTCTGATTTTAATCCAAAACCTTAACGTTTTACGTCCAAAACATTTGTCTAGCTTCCATGAAGCTAGAACTGAGCTTTAAACCTTATTTCATGCGTAAAGATTCCACCTTTTTGTTTAAAAAACCCCATAAACCCTAAAACCCATTTTTGAAGAAAAACTCATATATGAGGTCGATCCTTACCTCAAAACTCATGATTCTTCGTGTAGAAACGATCAGGGATGTTGGAGAAATAAGATGAAGCAGAAATCAGAGCTTGGATGTTGCTCCTCAAACTTTCTCTCTCTAGAACTCCAAGCTTCCTCTCTCTAGGGTTTGGTGAAATTTAGTGGAAATGAGGAAGGAGATGCTGAATCATGCATTTATATGCATGGGCTACACTGACCCATTGGAGCCGAGCACAAGCCCGCTCCCTCCCCTTTCACTCCTTCTTTGATTAAATCCCGACCTCGTTTTCATTGACGCATCGTCTTTCGTTTTATTTTTTCTTGTTATTTTTGGGATGTTACAAGTCTACTCCCCTTATTAGAGGTTTCGTCCTCGAAACCTATTGTAGGACAAATAACCGAGGGTACAACTCCCTCATTTCTGATTCAGTCTCCCACGTGGCTTCAGACCCTCGTCGATGTTTCCATTGAACTTTGACTAGTGGAATGACTTTATTTCGTAATTGCTTTTCCTTTTGATCCAAGATGGCAACGGGTTCTTCGATATAGTTAAGGTTGTTGTCAACCTCGATGTCAGTAAGTGGTACGTGAGCTGATTCATCCGCCAAACACTTTCGCAAGTGTGATACATGGAACGTAGGATGAATCCCACTTAACTCATCAAGCAACTCCAACCGATAAACGACTTTACCAACTCGTGCTATCATTCAGAATGGTTCGACAAATCTTGGACTTAACTTTCCCCTTTTCCTAAATCGTATGATCCCTTTCCAGGGCGATAGTTTCAGCATTACGCTGTCGCCAACATTAAACTCAATAGGCCTTCGCCGTTTATCCGTGTAGGATTTCTGACGATCTTGGGCGGCATTCATTCTTGCTTTGATCTGATCAAACCGTTCTGACATTTCCTGTACGACTTTAAGACTTCCTAACTCCTTCTGTCCAATCTCACCCCAACAAACCGGGGTCCTGCATCTCATACCATACAGCATCTCATAAGGCGACATGTCTATCGTCGAGTAATAGCTGTTGTTGTAGGAGAACTCGGCCAACGACAGATGACTGTCCCAACTACCGCCGAAGTCAATAATAGAAGCACGGAGCATGTCCTCCAACGTTTGAATGGTCCTTTCGGACTGACCATCCGTTTGCGGGTGGTACGCCGTACTGATATTAAGTCTCGTGCCCATTGCTTCGTGGAATCTTTTCCAAAACCTCGATGTGAATCTTTTGTCCCGGTCAGATACTATCGTTAAAGGCATCCCATGCCGTGCTAGTACTTCATTAATAAATACTTCTGCTAACCTTTCCAACGATAATGTCTCGCGAATAGGTAGCAAATGAGCACTATTCGTTAAACGGTCCACGATTTCCCAAATGGTGTCATGACCTTTAGCTGTGCGAGGTAGCTTAGTTATAAAGTCCATGGTAATGTGTTCCCACTTCCATTCCGGTATATCAAGAGGCTGAATCTTCCTATACGGTTTCTGGTGTTCAACCTTTACTTGTGAGCAAGGTAGGCACTTGCTTACGTATTTCGTCACCTCATATTTCATCCCAAGCCACCGGTATTCCCTCTTCAGATCTTGGTACATTTTGTTGGTACCGGGATGGATAGAGTAACGAGACTTATGAGCCTCATCAAGGATCTTAGCTCTAAGCTCACCACCCATAGGTATCCATACCCGAACAAAACGTGTCCTAACACCAAGAGTGTTATATTCTAACTTGTTCTGTTGGCCAACCAGTCTCTTTTTCTTTATGTTTTCTTCTTTAAGTGTTTCATCTTGAACCTTTTCAATTTCCCTCATCACATCCGATGTTACCACCAACTAGCAAGCTTTCACTCTAATAGGAGCAGACACATCCTTTCGGCTTAGAGCGTTAGCCACCACGTTCGCCTTTCCAGGATGGTATATGATTTCACACTCATAGTCCTTCAAAAGTTCCAACCATCGCCTCTGCCTTATATTCAACTCCTTCTGTTCGAAGAAGTACTTCAAAATTTTGTGGTCGGAGTATATGGTAAACTTCACCCCGTAAAGGTAATGTCTCCAGATTTTCAATGCAAACACGACAGCAGCAAGTTCCAAATCGTGAGTCGGATAATTGACATCGTGAACTTTCAACTACCGTGATGCATACGCGTTCACTCTCTCACGTTGCATCAGTACACACCCCAATCCCTGACCCGAAACGTCAGAGTATACTACCAAGTCTTCATTGCCCTCAGGAAGGGCCAAGACCGGAGCTTGGGTTAGCTTCTCCTTCAGTTCTTTAAACGCCTCTTCCTGGGTCGAACCCCATTCGTACTTTACCTCCTTCCATGTTAAGTTTGTCAATGGCGCAACTATTTTTGAGAAATCCTGGATAAATCTCCGATAGTAGCCTGCCAATCCCAAGAAACTGCGGATTTCCGTTGGGGTCTTAGGAATATCCCAATATCTTACCATCATTATCTTTGTTGGGTCAACCATAATGCCGTTCGGGTTAATGACGTGACCTAGGAATTGGACTTCTCAAAGCTAGAACGCGCATTTGGAGAACTTAGCATACAACTTTTCCTTCTTCAGAGCTTCCAACACCTCCTTCAAGTGACATGTGTGATCAACCTCATTCTTGGAGTAGATGAGGATATCATCGATAAACACAATTATCGATCGGTCCAGCATCGGTCGACACACCCTATTCATCAAATCCGTGAACGCCGCGGGGGCGTTCGTCAATCCGAAGGACATCACGTAGAATTTGAAATGCCCGTAACACGTGCGAAAGGCGGTTTTTGGTATGTCTTATTCCCTCACCTTCAACTGATGGTACCCAGATCGAAGGTCGATTTTAGAGAACCAACTTGCGCCCTGTAATTGATCGAACAGGTCGTCGATCCTTGGTAGAGGGTACTTGTTCGTCACCATTCGTTTGTTCAACTACCTGTAGTTAATACACATTCTAATAGAACCGTCCTTATTCTTTACAAACAATACCGGAGCACCCCAAGGTGAAATGCTCGGTCTGATAAATACCTTCTCAAGTAACTCGTCTAGTTATGCCATCAGTTCTTTCATCTCTACTGGTGCTAGTTGATACGGAGTCTTAGCCATGGGCTGGGCATCTGGTAATAAGTCGATTCGGAACTCAATCTCTCTGTCGGGTGGTATCCCAGGCAAGTCCTCTGGAAACACCTCCGGGTACTCGCGTACCACAGGTACATCGTCTAGTTCTATCACTTCCTTACACTTGTCAATTACATATACCAAATAAGCCTCGCATCCGTGCCTCAGGTAATCTATTGCCTTAATCTTCAAAATAACGTTAGGCATCGGGGCGTCACGATCTCCAAAAACCTCGACTTCGCTACCGTCTGGAGCCTTGAGTCGAATTATCTTTCGCTTGCATATAATTTACTCTTCATTGGCAGTTAACCAATCCATACCCAATACGACATTGAACCCACCCAAAACCATAACCAACAGCTTGACGGGGAATCTATGGCCTTCTATTTTTATCATGGAAATGTCAACTACATCTGTTGTCTCACGGTTCTGCCCTCAGCGGTTTCTACACTAAAGGCTCTTTCTAGTTTACTGACTGAATATCTTACCCGTTTACAGAAAGTAGTAGATAGAAAGTAGCAGATATAAAACTAAAGTGTTGTCAAGGATGAACGTACCTGACGCCACATCGGGATCCACCCTAGCCTCCTCCTGCGTCAGCGCATACGCTCGAGTCCTTCCTCGGGGCCGCTCATCTTTCTTCTCTGGGCCTTTCCCTTTTCCACCTTCCCCCATCCTTGGCTTAGTTGTAACATCCCGAAAATAGTAAATAAGTAAATAATAATACGATAGAGATTTAAACGTCATAAAACGAAATAAGAACGGATGGGCTTGGGCTCGGCTCCAACGGGCCGAGGGAAGCCCAGGTATAAAAGGGACAAGGCAGCCCACTAGCTCATTTCACCTCCATTTTACCAATTCTAGAGAGAGAAAGGGAGCTCGGGTCTAGAGAGATAAAGTTGACGGATCGTCACGAGATTAGAGGAGCACGTTACAGTTGAGCTCGTGAGCAAAACCTCCGAATCAGAACTTCAATCCAGGTAATGATTCGACCATAATCTGAGTTTTTTTTCACGTTGGGGTTTCTCGAGTTTTAGCTAAATAGATGATGTTTTTACGGATGAAACTTGATAATAAGCTTAGAAATGGCATCTAGAATGGAAACCGCACGTTTTGATCAAAGAAAATTGTAAGATTAGCATGATCGGATTAACATGCATGAATTCCGAAATTTTGGTCCATGAACCAGGTACTGCGTACTTACCAAGTGCGCAGGAAGGAATTCATGCGTACTTACCAAGTACGCAGGAGGAAGTCCCTGCGTACTTACCAAGTACGCAGGAGGAAGACTCCTGCGCACTTGCCAAGTGCGCAGGCAGCAGACAGCAGGCAACAGGTTGGTTAAGTAAAGTCAGTAAGTTTAGAATGATTAAACCATTAGAGTCGGGGTTGGGTCTAATGTGTATTTAACTACCTAATCCAGATCGGAAGTGACGCTGTTGGGCCTTTGTTAGGACAACCTAGAGTAGCTCATCAGGTGAGTTCTATGTGCCCCCTTCTATGTTATGTGCAAATGATTTATAAATGTTTTGGGGCTGAAGTGTATACACTAAATGAATAAATGTTATAAATGTCAATGTGATCATACGCATATATATATAAATACTTATATATGAAGATGAATTATGAATAAAGAATGAAGCGTATGACTATAAAGAATGAATGAAAGAAGGACATAACGTAAAAGAATGAAATCTTGCTTTATATTACATATATATTGCATGTTATGAATGAATGTAAACGTTATAAACCCTTCCGTGACAACGGCTACTTCGGTAGACGGACGACCACGCGACTATTTTGCAACCGGGACAAAAACGTTCCTTCGCAAGCTAGGACGTATGAAAAGGTATTAATGGACGGTCTAAGCAAGCCTTAACTAATGTAGAACGGTTGCATACATAATGGTCACGTGGGAAACGGATGCCCTAGGGCAGACGGACAAAAATGACGGACTACGACGGTAGGACGGTAAAGAGCGGACGGACAAAGGTTGCCGGACGGATTTAATGATATGACGGACGGTTTTCTAGAGCCGGACGGTAATGAAACGGGCTACGACGGTAGCTCTGACTGCGATGTCTTTGTGACATTCGCGACAAGTATGATGGGTTGATCTCCCTTAAGATTATGGCCAATATGTGTTCTCTTAAAGAAAGTATGTATGTACATATGTATATACCCTCAATGAATGTTATGTGAGAACAGCAAAGTAAAGAATATTTAAAAGTACGAATATACATATATACATTATATTCATGATAAGATAAATATTATGTATGATTGTCTTTAAACTAGAACTCACCAGCGTTAGCTGACTTTTAGTATACATTTCAGGTAAAGGAAGAAAAGGTCGTGCGATGGCGTGAAGGTTACCCGGCACAAGACTGACATCCCACTTTTGTTTGTTAAGACAATGTTGTGTTTTTAATTGTTAAGACTTCCGCTGTTATGTAATGAGATTGAATGATGAATGTTTTTAATATTAAGTTCAGTATTTATGACTATGTTTATGAGTAAATCCAACAAGTGAGGTCACTCGGTTTAGGGGCCTAACATTAGTGCATTCCCGGCTTATGTGTCCGTTCCCTCCACAGTTATAGCATTTAACACCTTGCAGGCATTCCCGGGAGTAGTGCCCGGTCTTGCCACATTTAAAACATAGATTTGTTCTCATCCTACATTCACTCTCATGCCTTCCCCCACATTTTCCACAAACCGTTGCCTCGCCTACCCTGTCTTGTTTTTCCTGAGCCCCAAATAACTTCCCACTAGAACGCTTGGCAGGAAAAGTCGACTTCTTCTTGGGCTCATCCATGGTAAGAAGATTAAGCGCCAGATCATCAAACACCACGCCACTCAGTTCCACCACCGAATCGTAGGTAGTAGGGGCGTTTGCCTTAACATAGGTGCGGACTTTGTCCGACAATCCCTGAATGTAGCAGGCGATTTTCCTCTCTTCAGTAGTGACAAGATGTGGCACCAGACGTGCCGGTTCATTGAACCGTGTGGTGTACTGTCGGTGCGTCATGCTCCCGTCTTTCAACCCCAGAAATTCTATGTCTACTTTCTCGATCTCATTCCTCGGACAGAAATTCTTGATCACTAAAGTTTTCAAATCATTCCACATCATCGCGTCAACCGCCTCATCCCCCTTAGCCTCGCGCACGCCTTCCCGCCAATGAGATGCTTCCTCCCTCAAGGAGTTAGCATCAAATTTCACAACCTGGTTTGATCGGCATTCGCTCAGACGAATGGCGGCTTCCATACGGATCACCCAGTCAAAGGTAGCCACTGCGTCTTTCTTCCCAGTCAGAACAGGCGGGTCACATGCCTTAAAGGATTTGTAGTCACAACCGCGAGAAAGGTGCGTTGACAGCCTCATTGTTCAGGGCACCAATTATCGGGTTAGACCCACCTGCCTCATTAGCCTTCTCCAACGCTTCTACCAATAGATCTGTCAGGAAGCCTTCATCATTTCAGTGAATTCGCATGCCAAGGCTGTTTTCACTTCAGGTTCGAAAGTGAAATGTTGTTCTTCAATGGGAGTCCGTTCAATTCCCTACACACTGACTTCCGATTCCGTGTGGACACTTCCCTCTTCACTGTACTACTGACGAGCAGGAGTCCTACCTCAGCCACTGGTACGGACCCCACCACGCCTTCCGTTTCCTATTCTCGTCATTTAATTCTATAAGACGAGGAATCCAATGTCATCACGCTAGTTAACAAATAGAGTTCAACAAGTACTGTAAGATGTTAATATACACTGACCATCTGCAATTAATCATTACACTAACTCTCGATTTCTATTTGACCACCTTTGTGATTCCATCAGAACACAATTCCTAACCTAACACTTCTAAGGCGTACTATATATGCAAATATATATACTACCTTCATACCTGATGCTGTGGCTCGAGTTACCCGTACTGCATCCGCTTTCGGTCCCATTCACAGTTTAAGTTCAGGCACTAGGAGTGTCCAAATCTCTCAAACTATTGCTCTGATACCAACTTGTAAGGCCCCAAACACGGGAGTCCTCACTTGTTGGATTTACTCATTCACCAACAGTTCTTAAACTTGAATATCAAATAAAACAACGGAAATCTTTCATTTAAACGTAATCATAAACATTGTTCAACATGCGGAAGCGTAAAATTGTCTAAAACGTAAACATAACATAATCAAAACAAGGGGATGCCAGTCTTTATGATCAACCGGGTAACTCCTTTCGGCAGTCAAGCATCACCGTTCATCATCATTACCTGCCCTTAACCTGAATGTGCATACTAAAAGTCAGCTACACTGGTGAGTTCTAGCTTTATGTAAACCTTATCAGAAACATTTTGCCAAAAACGTAACATACATTTATTTAACAATGCCTATGTAAAACATGCTATAACATAACATAACCTCATAACGTAACATCATAACATAACATCATCACATAAGTCAATATGAACCGAATCTGCGCCTTCTCGTAACCGTCAATTCCATACATCATGGGTTGGCGGAGAAATCCCAAGGCACGCCACCACTAGGCCCTTCAACACCGTACGTCCTTCGGGCGGAGAAACCTAGGGCCCGATACCTCAAAGCTCTTCGACACCAACCAGTACCTTATGCATTATTTCCCCGCAAGAAATAGTACCTTCCATCGGGATCCCGGTAATCCCATGGGTGACCGTCGTCACCCCATCATCAACCAGTTGTACAACCGTTATCCAGCCACAAAGGTCCCGCCGTAAAGGTAAGGCCCATACATACATACCCTAGCTCCCATAGGAACTCATTGCAGATTCGTTCATTTGTGACTTTCATAAAACCTTTACCTCATCTCAGTTAAAGCATTCGTACGTTTTATTAAACAAAACATCATTTCATTCGTAAACTTCATTTGGCAAAACATTTCATAAACATCATCTCGTAAACATCATTTCATAAACGTCATTTCGTAAACATCGTTTCGTAAAACATCATTTCGTATGTATGCACACCAACCCAAAAAAATTAATTAAAACATTTAAATAAGGGCTTCTAGAACTCACCAGTCTATCGACACTCAACCAGAAGTTGATGCCTTATCTATTGCTTCAGCGTATACCAATCTGCACATAATTCGAAGTGCAGATTCTATCATTTGCACTAGTCGGTCAGAAACGTTACTAGCGACTCTTGAGAGTTGGCTGAGACAAACGCCAGCGACACCAAAGTGTCGGCCGAGAGTATCGGCCGGCACACCTGAGAGTCGGCTGGGAGAGTCATAGCCACACTCATAAGTGTCGCCTGAACTTGCGTTCAGGACTTCGCGTTGTGCTAAGGAGCCGATTCTTAGCGTGTTCATTAGAGGGTCGACTCTTAGAGCGCCGACTCTCAAGAGTCGATTCTATGAGGGCCGATTCTCTCCATGGCCGACCCTCCTCTTCGTCTCCTTCGCTGAGAGTCGGCATTTTGCAGGTGCCGACTCTTGAGAGTTGGCTCAAGAACATCAATCATCTCTAGATCTGATTTTAATCCAAAACCTTAAATTTTTACATCCAAAACGTTTGTCTAGCTTCCATGAAGCTAGATCTGAGCTTTAAACCTTATTTCATGCGTAAAGATTCCACCTTTTTAAAAAAAAAACCCCATAAACCCTAAAACCCATTTTGAAGAAAAACTTAGATCTGAGGTCGATCTTTACCTCAAAACTCGTGATTCTTCGTGTAGAAACGATCAGGGATGTTGGAGAAACAAAATGAAGCAGAAATCAGAGCTTGGATGTTGCTCCTCAAACTTTCTCTCTCTAGAATTCCAAGCATTCTCTCTCTAGGGTTTGGTGAAATATGGTGCAAATGAGAAAGGAGATGCTGAATCATGCATTTATATGTATGGGATACACCAGCCCATTGGAGCCGAGCCCAAGCCCGCTCCATCCCCTTTCACTCCTTCTTTGATTAAATCCCGACCTCATTTTCATGGACGCATCGTCTTTCGTTTTATTCTTTCTTGTTATTTTTGGGATATTACATTGCTTTCGTTTCTTGCTACTTGCTTGATGCCACACAGGTCTTGATTGCCACACAGGTCTTGATGCCATGCGGGTCTTGATTTCCACACAGGTCTTGATGCCACACAGGTCTTGTTTTCCACACATGTCTTCAATGCCACACATGTCTTATTTGCAATACAGGTCTTGGATGTTTCTTGTTTATAGAGTATTTCAATCAAATTATATCCTGACTTACATAACCCAAAACCAATCAATGTTCCCCTTTCAACTTGAAAAAAAAAAACTGATTTCAATGGAACAACCAAGGTAAAAGTGCTTCTTTCCTTCTTTTTGGTTTTGAATCAATGAACCAACAGTAACAGCCCCTTAGGTCTTGCTTCTTCCTTTTCTTTACAAATTCCCCTTCTGGCTTCGGATTCTTTTGATACGAACAGACAACAAAGCCTTTTGTTTCTGCCTTTGGTCTAACGCAGCCTACGCCAACACCGACTTTACGTTCCTTTTTCAGAATTTGCAATTCCCTTTTTCTGTACTTTGTTCGCTGCTTCTGTGAAGGTGTCGATTACAGCCCCAAACACAAAGTTGATTTACAATTCCCGGCTTTTGTTAATTCCCAAAACATATTAATTTCGATTTTCCTTATCGCTTCTTTCAATTGCCTGCTTCTAATTGCTTTCATTCGTCACTTTTCAATTTCAATTGCTTCTAATTCGTCATCTAAAACGAATTAATTTAATTTATTGTCATTTTCTCCTTCTTTCTCTTAATTAACTAATCTTTAAACAGATATAGTTCGCCATATTGATTGATGATGGCTTGGGATTTTTTTTTTCGTTGGATCGATTGTGATTCTTGATTCTTCTTGTCCGTATTTGATAACTCTTACTTCCTCCCAGATTTGTAACATGTGCTCTCATACCAATGTTGGTAAACATGAAACAAGAATTGACAAACTACAAACTTCTGATTGAGAATCATTCCAATTGATTTACAGGACTTCGATGGGTATATATACCCATTCAACAGACACAACGTTTCTATGAAGCGTTCTAACCCTAAACCAAACAACCGTTCATGTAGTTTCTAACTTTGGGTTTATGCATACACAACCCTTGACTCTTATATAAATACATAAAGATTCCAAACATACTTTCAAAGAATGACTAAGAGACCACTATATTCTAATATTTAGTTTAATAATTCAATACATAAAAGAGATGCAAATCATGAAAATTGAAGTGAGGATGATGCATGACATTCTAATGAAAATTTAAATGTTGAAAACAATTATAATAAGGATGATGTAAATTTGAGTGTGGATAATAGCATGCACAAAATACCAATTAATAAAAAACAAAAAATGATTAACAATATAATATTGCATTTTAAGAAGTAAAGATGAACGGTTTATGGATATATAGTATGAATGTTGCTAAAATTAATGGACATTTTGGTTGAAAAAAGCCTATTAGGTATTTGAATCTTGTGTTCTTAAGAGACATCTTGGTGGTAATGTGTCTCCTTTCTATCATAGAGGTGGAAGGTTAAAATCTTGTAAGGTTTAGGAGTAGATTATGTGGCGTTCTAAAAAAAATATTTTAGTATTGTCTTTCCTTTATAATATTACATTTTAAGAAGTAAGATGGACGGTTTGTGGATAGTATGAATGTTCCTAAAATTACGCGTGAGCTGAATGTTGAAGTATTTCTATCAAAACCGCATATTTTTGGAATAGACAATTTGATGATGATCATCATTAAAAGTTTACCATCGCTAGAAGAATCCTTTTAAGTAGGTTCATTTTGTTAAAAATAATCAATCCGTTATCAATTCATGTGGGACTTTTCTTTTATTTCTAAAACCTTCGTTAAATCCTCATTCCAATACTACAATTGAGGATATGTCGGTCCAAATTAAATCCTATTTAAAAACGGGTTCTAATATACAGTTTGAAATAAAACACATTTTCTTTTAAAACGTAATAGACCCGGTTTAGGGAAACCTCGCACTATCACCACAACATGTTAGTTGTTGCCAATAAAATTTTTAAAAATTTATAGCTCTAGTTTTGAGCATCAATCCGGTTTTCAATTATTCCAACATGGCTTCAAACAAATTTTTTTAAAAGCTTAAAAACTCACTCTCACTACATCTTCCCACGTCTCATAGAATTAAAAGCGCAAGTAAATTTGTTATTATAGTTTAGTTTTTAATCTTTATATGTTTTTCTAATTATTAGTTTTTGAGGAACTTTGTATGTCTTGAGATCTATTTTGCACTAGTTTCCCAGAATCAATAGATGAATAAGAACTTGAAGATGATGCCATTGAATCAAATAAGTAAAATAGAATTGTGATTTGTTTTCCAAGAACAAATACGTACAATATCATTCGGTTCCAATGTAGAAGACAACCCTATTTAAGGATGCTTTAAACGTTTTGTCATTTCAAGGAAAAACCGTTTCCCATAACCGTATGACGCTTTGTTTAAAACCCCTTACCTACGACACACTTGGATCGGCTTGTTTGATGGCCTAATGGCCCAAGCAAAGCCTCAAGTATACAAGCCCATTCATACTAATTGTCTTTAAAAACCAAATTCATACTAATTGTCTTTAAAAACCAAACTTCAACTAAATAAACAAGTAGCCCATTAAGTTTTATGAAAGGTTAGGTCCAACAATCTATACATCTGCTTATCTTTCTTTCTAAGACTTGAGATTCGTACATCACCCTACTTTGAGATCTGTACTTTTGTAAAAGACTACTCTTAAAGATAACTTATAATCTTATACCAACAGATGTTACATACAAACTTAAAATCCTTACATTGTTCCATTGTTCTTTACATGTTTTTTTTTGCCATCAAAGGGTTTTCGCTAAATTAATTAAGAACCAAATTCTATTAGGCTAATTCGAAATAGAGTCTAGTTGCTTAGTAAAAATAGGTTTTATTAGTTATGAGAACACGTTAAAAACAGGACCCGATTTGCTTGTGCAATAGGTCTGCCAAGACGGTAGTACTTTTGGGTTGTTATATGATTAAGAAAACATGAATAGCTAGATGTTCATAATGAAGTTACTAATTTTAAAACTAAATTTTCCCATGAGATGTTACAAACAAGTTTACCTAATAAGCCAATGTCAACTCTTTAAATTTTATAATTTTCAAATGTATTGATAGTTATATTCAATGTTATCTACAACTTAATTATCAAATAATATTGTTAACTTTGTCTGTACTTCCATTGTATTGATATTTATTCAAAGAAGACACCATAGAATAGTAACTAAGTTTCAAAAGTGTTCCAATTAGGTCACTCATCATAGTATACCCGAGGGTGTATACCGTGTAAAATGCATATTGAGTGACCTAATTGGAACACTTTTGAAACTTGATTACTATTCTACAAAGTTAACCCTTTATTCAAAGATAACTTAGACCACTTAATTAACACTTCATTTTCATTGATCATAAAGGCCCGTGTATAAGAGGCCTACCCTAGCCAGGCACTGCCTTAGTCATGGATATCTATAACAACTAGATACTTAGAACATACTCTAGCGCATTTTTCCGCCTTAATTTGAGGCCATGATTAGATTATGCTATAATAAAATCAATACTTCAAGTAGAGCTAAGGCTAACTAGGGTTTGTATATTTTAAGTTTCTACTATACTCTTAAAGGTTTAGATCTTAGAGCCAGTTTTTTGCCACTAATTTAAGGAAGCCCCCTTGAACATGGGTGACATTTGATATATTTTATCAAAGAATAACGTATAAAAAAAGATTACTTTGACAAAACCATAAAGCAACATGCATGCACCAGATTAAGAGAACAGTGACTTAATTTGTTATCTCTTGATCTGACATGGCTAAACGTGCCTCTGTGTACACAAGTAAAATTAAACAACACCTTCTTTAATTAAACTAAAACCAATAAAAACAAAACTTGTACACTGTTCAGCAGACCAGAAAAGGAACAAATGCCCTTAGACCAATCTTTATTTACAAGCCGTAGGATTGATCCATTGCCACTTGTTAGTTTTACACCTACTGAATGTGTGTGTTGTGGGGGTAGGGTGGGAATCAGTCACTTGCAGACATTTCATTCAAAATTCCAAGTGAAAAGTGGATAAACCATGTGATGCTCAGTATTTCTTACTGGGTAAAGGACAAATATGGAATCATTTCTCTTAGACCACATGTTGTTAGTCAATCTAGCTAGTGTGTGATTAGCCTTTATGTTAGATTCTAACTATCATCTTAGATCATAACAAGCTCTTGAAATTTAGTTTTTGAGCTTCATTTTGCTGCAAGAGGTTGATATCGTGATCAGTCGGATAATTAAATGGGTGTTTATGTATAAGTCAACCAAAATTGTTATAAACCAAATGAAATTTGTTTGTTGTGTTAGCTCTAATTGTTAATCAAGTTTGATACTAAAGTTAGCTAGTTTGGTGTCGAAATTGTAATATCTAGGAGTCTAGGGATCAAGATGTAGTTTAGTAAACTTCTAAAGGATTGCGACAGTTCAGATGAAACACGTCGTTTCATACTAAAGTTAGCTAGTTTGGTGTCGAAATTGTAATATCTAGGAGTCTAGGGATCAAGATGTAGTTTAGTAAACTTCTAAAGGGTTGCGACAGTTCAGATGAAACACGTCGTTTCCCTCCCTAGATATATATATAAGGACATTGTAAACATATGTTGGTGACAAACCCTAATCGAAGAATAACTTTGTTTGTTATTAATCGATCGTAATGTTAAAACAAGTTTCTTGAAATCGTGTGTTCAATCGATATGTGGATCTCAAAGTGATGACATGATATTATTGTCATATGGAATGTGTTTGTTTCTTTGACCTAGATGTGAATTCAAAGTGATGACAGCAGGTGGTTCTGCTCTACATGTTTCTGCACCAATTATGTCTTTTAGCTGCTTTTGTTTTACAAAAATACAAGGGTTTGTTCAGATATGAAATCTTTCATTTTTTATTGAAAGATCTGATTGATGGGTGTGTTTTTATCCATTTTCCCTTGACCAAGAATGACCTTTTTAGTTGTAGGGTACAAGTTTTTTTCAAATAAGATTATGGGTGTGCAAGCATTATTGATTTTTATGCTTACTTTTTTATGTCTTAAAGTTGGAGTTCAAGAGAGAAAAGTAGAAAGGAATGGGTAGGTAACAAAGTGGAGTAAAAGATATTTGGTATGACCTTTGACCCACTAGTTGCGTGGTCAAACTTCACAGGGTGGCCGGTGGGAGCATCTTCTACAGCTCATTCACTGCCATATTCAATTCAAGATAAGATTTTGAAATATGAAAATTCATTGCTTTTAGTTTTGTCTATTCATCATGTCAAATGGCCATCAGAAATAGGTAACATGTAAATTATAATCCGAACTAGTTTATTTACATGAGGATCATCTTAAATTTTCTAGTAATAAATGTATCAAATATAGTCTATTTTTGTACTATTAAACGTTAACCGTTGTGTTGAAAACTTAAGGTCCCGCTCATGCTTTGAATAAACGTACTGAAGCCGTACGGAAAAAAGACTACGTACTCAATGGTTTTTCATATAATGATATTAGTGGAGTCCTTCCAATTTTATTAAGTTTTGACTTTTCTGTTTTAGTTTCTTTAAATATATTGATATGTGATCTTGTTAAGTTTAGTTTCTTGACATTTAGATTTTTAAAAACCCTTTTTAAGTTTAATTAGATCTCAATATTAACAAACTTAAAAAGCAATTTTCATGTAATTAATGGAGTAAAGTAATCCAATAAACCACGAGAAACTTCGTTAAACTGAAACACACTTACTAAGAAATTCAAATGGTGAATCACACAAGCTAGGTTGGTTCAATCATACTTATAACACCACTAGAAAAAAAAAATGATTTCCTACACAAATTTTTAACCCAAGAACTTTTGTGGTAAGTTTTTACACATTTGCGACACATTTCCAATGCAAAAACTCTAAGTTGGAAATGCGTAATAACAATAATTAGAAGGGTGTGTACGAACTTCCGATGCAAAATTTTACTCACAAATGGGTTGCAATTTGTGTCGGAAATTTATCACAGACAGTTTCCTACGATGTTTTTCTCTGACAAAAGTTTTTTGCGTAAATGTGGCGGAAATTCCGTTTTCCTACGCATTTTTGACAAAAATGTGCACAAGAAATAATTTTTTTTTCTAGTAGTATGATTTCTAGTCATCTTCTATATTGAACTATGATTCACATTATTGTCAATTACATGACACTTATGATGATATGATTAAGTTATGGTAAACTTTTTTTGTATAATTGCATGTTTATCTATGCTCCCTAATGAATTAGAAATTTAATAACTCTTGTGTAAGAATAACATCAAGAACTTGATGAAGTTTATTGCCCTGATGTTTAAACATCCTTATTAATACTCCTGAATAAATGGATGAAGGTATTTATGTTATCAATTTCGATGTAACATGATGAAACCCGAATTCCCTGAAATTGTGGCTGGAAACTGAAATTTGGCGGATATTTTCAGTCACGGACACCAAGTAGAAATATGAATTTGAGGAATAGAATTTTTGTTAATTGTTTATGCCTTGTTGTTAGCCTTTGAACCACAAAATAAATTTCTAGAATATGCGGTGCTATTGCTTTCCAATTATATCAATGGATATATTAAAAATATAATATATGCTTGGTAGTTGATAAATGCATTTTACCAAACGCAGTGTATGATCAGTTTGCGTACATTGATGGGTCAAAGCATATCCTTCTTTCACATGGAAAGTTGTGTGTACGGCCAATAGCACAACATAAAATAGAACATAATATCTTCTTTAAGAGCATCTTGGGGTGTTCATCTCCATTCGCCAGGGACGCCATCCGTGGGAGAGTGTGAGTAGAGGAGGAGAGAAAGAGGGGTGCGTCCATGTTGTATGTGTGATTATGGATCTTCACTTTCCATTCCATTCACTTTTCATTCGAACCGTTGGCCATTTGGTGGAATGATAGTCCCAAAACTTCTCATAGTGGAGGTCTTGGGTTCGAATCCTGGCCACAGCAAAAAAAGAGTCTGTGGCCAGGTCAGGGGGTTTACCCAGTTGGAGGTTCCTGCTGGGGTGAGTTGTCTTAGATGTTCTAGGTGTTGCCCCGAAAAAACCTAATTATCCTAGAACATCTAAATGTTGCCGTTAAAAAAAAAAAACTAAACGGGTGGGGCCTTAAAAATGATATGTTTGGGTCCATAAATAATTTGTGGAAAATATCCTATCGTTATACATGATTTGTATGGTGACATGAGAGGCCGGTCCAACTAAAAATATCCCATATGTTGATTTAAAATAACATGCATAATTCATGCTAATGTTTGATAAATCATGATTTCTTTTATAACAAACCTTGAGTTAGTAATTTTGATTGTCACATCTTTCAGCAACTAAACTTTCGACTCATAAAATGGATGACAACTCTATGTATGGAAAACCCTAATATTTTGTTATTCAATGTTGGTGATTTTAGTGTCATCACAAGCTATTTTAATGTATTTGAATTTAGTTGGTGACAAAATAAGAAATCATATAGAAACATCAAACAAGTTGAAAAGTGTGGAGTGCACACTTGTTAATTTATCTTGTGATTTCCGGTGTTAAAGACATCTTGTTGTATCAAGGGGACGAAGCCCATTGAACAACGGCGGTTCAGGGCAGCACCCTTGGTTAGTAGGGTCCTAGGGGTGGCAGTCCCTAGTGGGGTCCAAGGGGCAAGACCCCTGGCTGGGGTTAAGCTGCTGAAGGATTACTCCTCCGGATGTAGTTCATAATGAACAGAGCATATGCTTTAGGCAAAGAGTTAAGAATCGTATCCGCAGCTAACTCATTACGTTAGGGAAAACTTAGCCTCTCCAGCTGATCAATATTACTTCTCATCTTCAGCACAAGAGTACTGACAGAAGAACCTTCTTGCATGCGAGAACATATGCTGTAAGTAAAGAGTTAAGGATCGTATTCGCAGCTAACTCATTTCTTAATGGAAAACCTAGCCTCTCTAGCTTATCAATATAACTTCTCATCTTCAGCACATGAGTACTAACTGAAGAACCTTCTTGCATGCGACATCCTATGATAGATCTCATCGTCTCAAAGCGCTCATGAAGAGCATGTTTTTGGAACATTTCCTTTAGGTGCTCAATCATGTCATAGGCTGCCAGATCTTCTAGATCATTCTGGGGCAGGTTGATCAAGGATTGGACATTCAAGAACATAAAGTTTCTTGTCCGCTTTGAGAACATTTCTCAAGTTGCGGTGCTAGTCAATGAAGTTGGAGCCATTGAGTTTCTCTTTATCCAGAATGGATCTTAGAGAGTAGTTGGAGTGAGAGGGATTGATTGTAGTTGAAGACATCAATAAGACATGTAATATGTTTTTATTATTTACGATGTTTGAAAACTTAATTAAAAATGACCCTTTTATAAAACATTTTTAACTTAAGAACTGAGATCCATGTTTCACTATATTTTGTGAATGGTAGACACTTTCCATAAAACATAGTTATATAGGTAGGTAACGTTTACCAATTGTATCCAATGCAATTCTCAGACTTTATGGTGTCGGTTAAGAGAACTGTTTTCTAGGTCGGTACGTTTCACCCCATATATGACCACTCTTCCCTAATAATTGGCTGAAGCACTTCTTATAAGGTTGAGCGATAGTCGTCCTAAATTAGCAACGTTCGGCATTCGGCCTAAGATTCTCGGGAATCGTGATTCCACCTTGTCCCGACATCCGTAGGCCCAAGTATAAGGCTGAGGTACATCTACTCAGGGGCTCGGATATATCGGTTCAAGTGTTCCAAAGTTGGATGACATAGACTTATCGATTCCGTAAAGGATTTATGTACTGTTTTACCTCTTATGGGTCAAAAACACAGAGTGTAGCAAACATGCTCGAAAGATACATGAGTTTATAAAATTCCAAATTTTATGTATGGTTCGTGACGACGATAAACACCTTATCTCACGTACGCTTGATTTTAATATCCTATATTAAATAAGCGTGTCGTTAAAGTGTGATCCATTTTTTATACTATTAATAAACTCTTTTATTAATAATTTCTAAGTTTTGAATAATTAATCTCTATTAATTACATTCCACAAAACTCCGGTTTACTTATAAAATAACTCTTGATTTTAAAAACCTTTCACGAAATTACTAAAATCCCTATTTTAAACTCGTCGTTTCTATTGTGTTGTTATGTTTTAAACCCTTTAAAATTGTTTTGGTTAACTTGTAGTTTTAAATAAAACACTTTTACCCTAATTGTCACAAACAACCATAAACATACAAAATTCCAAATCAAGCCTTTTAGTGTTCGGTTTAGCTAGAGCCATTTAGCAAGACCAAACGGGTCAAATGGGACGGCAAAAACAAGACACAAAAATTGGATATTATAAGGCTCCCACTTGCTTTAAGATCTCCATCTTCGACTCCGAATCTTCTAAGTTTCTAGATCTTTAATTCCAATATTGTCTTGTCTTGATCCGGTTACAATTACAATTTACAATAAATTGAAATAAACCTAATCTATTACAAGAGGCTTCCAAAACAGTAAACAAAAGTAAAAGATAATTGAAACAACGAAAAACCATAAACATTAAATACAACCACGGGTAAAAGGCTTGATTCACGATACAACATAATATACATTCAATGAAACGCAAAGGATGCAATCTTTTGTCAAACAAATTTTTTGACAAAATAAAACCTCATTGCAATTATAAACAATTGTTCTGATAGTTTTCAAAACTGGCTTTGATACCACTTTTGTGATTCGTACAAGGGTTTCAAAACAATTTTGATATAAACATAGCGGAACAAAATACATTTACAAACTAGTCTAGGCCAAAAATCCTAGACTGCTAATGTTCTCGGAATGGTCTATAAAAACTAACTAAAAACCAAACCTAGACACTCTAGCTTTAAATTTATAAATCTAGACTCAAACTAATACTATAACACACAACAGACAAGTGTACCGATCAATGTAGTAAAGTCTAATGTAAGTTCGGATGTCAAACCCACGAGACACTAGTGACAACGAACCTAGACTCTAACTCAACTAACTAAACTGAATTATAAAGGGGGGGGACTTGTGTTGTGATTCTCAATCTATCAAACTAACTAACTAATGAAAATCAACAATCAAGAAAAAGACTTTAAACAAATTCAGGAACAGGAAAGGCACTACCCAGGTTAAGAATCCTACTTCTGAATCTCAGATCTCTCTCAATTAAGGAAGCTAATGATGGAACCAGGATCTTGGAATACTACACCCTCAGACTACCTATAGGATCCATGATCATTCTCAAGGTGTGACCTAGAAGGAATACCTAAGGGGTGTGTGATGCTCACTGGTTGGTTGGATCACCTTCAAGTCTCTCCAACAATACTAGAGTACCTAAAAGAACAGATCACCTCTAAGTCTCATTGTCTCAATACATTCAAGGAATACAAGAGGTAACTCGAAGACTCTCGATAAGACACGGACTAGCAGAGATACTAAGAACCCAAGGGGAAACCTCCTCTCAGAGCGTTTACACTGGACACCTAACACCAAAGACTAACCGACTACCTCTCACCTTTCAGCTATCGAAGTAGGTAGAATATTTAAACCCTCTAAACTCTCAACTATCGTTCCTATGGATTAGGATATCAAAAACCTATAAACAAATCACAAACACACAGTAGGTGACCTAATCATGCGTCTATAACGGAAAGAAATTCAACAAGATACATGTGGAACAATCATTGATTATAAATCAGACATAAACATGCATACACATAAGATCAATTGCAATCAAGTTCTTTACTTTAACATTAAACCATCAATTAAGATCCAAAAACCAAATAAAAATCCCAAACTCACAACGTATTCATCAAAACCTACGTAGTTTGTAAAATCTAGCCAAGAGCGATGTTCAAAACAACCAAAACAAAAGTATCAAACACAATCATACTGCAAGTGCCAAATCAAAGACAAGAAACGGATAATGATGACCGAACTATTACAAGCTAACCGATTCGGCTTCCAAACCTCCAATTCCTCGCTCCGATAGCCTTCTTCCTCCTCAAAATCGCCAAAAGCTTCCAACTTGGCGGCTAGAATGGCCATTCAAAACCTTAAATATTGAAATTAGGGCTTTTTGCGATTTTACGGACCTCTCGTGTACCACGAGATAATTTACCAGGCCCTTTGCGTACCGTGAGGGCCAAAATAGTCGGGGCCAGTTTGTAGTTCTCTAGCGTATCGCGAGATATTGAGCTTCCCCCTCCGCGTACTGCGAGGGACTTAAAATCCAAAATTTTCCATTATTTTTCATTCTTTTCACCCTCTCTCCTCGTGTGCTCGATTTCTTCATGATATAACTCTTAATTTCACTTCTTCTACACTAGTGCCTGCAAACACAACAAAGACTCAAAACACACTAAAAATGACTCAAAACACACTAAAAATGACTCAAAACAAATATAAAACTATCTAAAAACGCACTAAAACAATGTAATAAAGATGTGTGCTTTGCACTACATCAAACATCCCCACACTTAACCTTTTTCGTCCCCGAAAAAGATCTCTGCAATGGAATCACAACTGGAAACATACTTTAACAATCTTATAATTTCATTAGCAAAGATATAATTACGCGTTAAAAAGCAACAATTGGTATTTCTATCCGATTAAACCCAACCACCAACTATCAATCCCCTATTTGTGTTCTAAACTCTACATTACAAAGCTATCAATCAATATATTGGTCCCACTCTCAAGAGCTACAGATCCACCTAATCCCGTCTCATGGTCATGTCTAGACACGGGTTAAACCGTATAGATTTACCCACCACGTTAAACTAAAATTCACAGGTTTTAGAAATTAAGATGAAATAATGAAATGAGATGTCAATGAGCATTATTAAATGTACGAATCAACCTCACCTAGTGGTGCATCAGCCATGTAACCATCCCAGGAGGTAGCATATAGGCTGCGGTCTTATCGATTAAGCACATTTAGAGGCGTATCCACCGAGTCACTATCCCTATGGGAAACACATAAATCAAATCTTATTTATCCAAATGAATTGATCACTCAAGTCCCAACCCATGGGTGTATCAACCAAGTCGCTATCCCGGAGGGTAACACGTAGGTCAAAACTCAAGTTCTCAATCGATTAATTATACTCATTATTATATGGAATTATGGATGCTAGCGCCACCAAACTCGGATTTATTTTCATAAATAGAGAGTGGTGTGCCAAGAAATTTCAAAAACCTCTAAATTTTAGCTTAACGTGGTACCTATCAGCCTATGTTGACAGTTTCAGTATTACCGACACCCCTAAGATGAATACCCACAAGATATCAAGATTTAATTCAATTAATTACCATAATCAACACGCACAAGCTATTTAAGCTTTCAAATCGGCTGGGTCTACCATATCATCGCAAATTAGACGCGCTTTCTATCATTTATTCATTTAAATTCAACAACATTTCCAGTTATACCTATCATCTTCCATTTATTATGCAGAAACTCTAACTCAAAGGACATTTTTGAAAAAAAAATTGTTTATTTTTTTTGTATTTTTGACTTTTTATAAAAGAAAAACAAACCTAAATACCTAGACTCACTAGACGTAGTCCCATCCCCACACTTGAAACAAACATTGTCCCAAATGTGAACTGAGACACACAGAAAATACAAAAATAAAGCGGGAAGACTTAGCTGGTAATGTAGCATGAAGTGTATCCAGCTTTGCTCTTCCACATGTGCACCGTATAACATTTTGGTCGCGGTTGCACAATCGACTGTCGGGTTGCCTTTACAAGATAAATAAGGTTCAAATCAACCCCGCCCGATTGGAGATTGAGTACAGACGGAGCGATCAATACCTGCAAAATAAAACTTACACAAACCCATAACATTAGACTGACTCAAGTTAAAGACTCAAATATAAAACAAAAGACTCGACTGACTCATTACGACTGAAGATAGAGCACAAGGATACGTACCTGATGAGTGACAAACACATAGACATGAATGCCAAAGCAAGGTGAATCAAATTGAATGACCTTTCGGTTTCCCATGGTGGTGAAAGTAGGTGGGTATGATGGATGGCGAATGAGTTAATTTGAATGATGGTGATAGATGGTGGTGATGTGATGGATGATGGTGAATAATAGATGGTGTAGTAGATGATGGGTGAATGAGTGGTGGTGGATGGCGGGCATGGCAACCATATGAAACAAAAGAAGTGGGAAGAACCATAGGGTCCTCGCGTACCGCGACAAACAGGAGGCACTTCTCGCGTACCGCGAGGAGGCAAAATTTAATGCCGACCACAATATTTGTCCCTCGCGTACTGCGAGGGATATGTGCCTGATCTTCACGTACCACAATAAAGTTTTTGAGGGTTTTTAGACTTAGAAAAATTTCTTGAAAAATTTCATCCCCAAATTACACCACAAACCTGCTCCAATGCTAAATTTAAGTTCATACGTACCCGGAACTTCGTTCTCGATGATTTTCGTTACCGAATCAGATGCGAATCCCTGCAAAACAAAACACAAACAAAGACACGGACACCAAAAACACCAAAAATAGCACGAAAATAAAACCAAAAGACTCATACAAACTCTACACCCGGGCACTGGCCCGAGAACCAAACCTAATCAGGAGGCTTCTCCTTTATGTCGCCCTCATCTGACCCATTTAATATGATTTGTCTACCACCAATTTGACACATTCCGATGGCAGACCTTAAATTGGTTTTAAAAAATCTAAATGGGTCGGACCACCAATATTTGAACTTACCTGGGCCAAACCTGATACGTGATGTATAGTGAAGGAGACGGTCAGCTTTATTCTGTGATAAAACATTGTGCGGCTTCTGTGGCTGTCCCTTCACTCCCGCACTAGCCCTATTCTCATTCTTTCTTTCTCTTCCCTGTGTTGCCTTTGGTTGTTGTGGCATTTTACCCTCGGCTTCATCCACGGGTCTTTTCTTCCTGCTCTTTCTGGTGCAATGTGGTGGGTCTGACACCAGCTCCTCTTGTGGTTCATTGATGACCTCATCCGCTTGCACCTCTTCTTTCATCCCCATACTTGGCTCTTGATACAGCAGATCTTCGAGTAGTTTTAGATCGCCAAGTCGGTTGAACTCTTCTTCCATAGGAGTTAGTAGTTCTTTCAATTCATTACTGAACTCATCCTCCCAGGATGGGACCTACTCCTTTCTACCATCTCCTCCTCAAACTCATCTAGTCCTTTCTCACAACACTCGTCTTCTCTTTCTAGATCCTGCATCACATTATTCTCAAAGAACAAGCGTAAGGTATCAAGGGTATTAGAAGAGTGGAACTCGTCACCCGGAAATTTAAGATTTTCAAAAATATGCTCAATTAGATTGGGTTCTGAATACTTACCTGGACCGTCACCCACAGTGTCTTCCGAGGACTCTTCTACCTCTGCTTCATCATCATCACTAAAGAAGTCATCCTCCATTGGCTCTGGCCCACAACTCTGTGGTGTATAAACCGAAGGTGGGTCTGGTGCAGAGTATTGTAGGCTTGAGAGTTGCACCTCTTTCGTTAAAATCTCCGGTTCTTGAGCTGCTTCTTCTCTTGCTAGCTTCAAACTTGCTAGCTCATCCATTAGCCTCCCATTTTCTTCCAGAAATTGCAGTTGATCGGCCTTACTTATAAGGTGCCACCGAGTGCTCATGATCTCCTGCACTTTCCTCTGCTCCTCCTTGATTGTATCTTCGTCCCGTATTACCTGCAACGAATCATTCTCACCAGACAAGTGTAAAGACTCACCTGGAATTTCGTGATCTTTCATGGAATCGGTATAAACCTCATCACTATTGAAATCAAGGGCAGAATACTTACCTGGAGGTGGGACTTGTGCTTCACCTTCTGTCATAGTTACTTGCACTTCTTCCATTAAAGTCTCCAGTTCTGGGGTTTTCCAGAACCACTTCCCCTTCACGATCATAAACCACACGCTCCAGATTCTTCGGCCGATGTGATCCAATGCGCGTGATTATTACCTGGATGTCCTTCGCATACTGCTCATTTGCCTATTTACATCAGGCATTCAACTCCTCTTGAGTTCTATATCCATCATACGGCTGTCCTTGCGGATATTGATTACCATAATAGTCTGTGGAGTACCCCGATGAATCAGGACACTCTTGAGTGTAATGGGGACATCCATAGACCTCGCACCACACATTCACGTAATGATCCCTTTGAGTAACTCATTGTTCTCGATAGTTGTTCCCGTAGTAACGCTCCATATAGATCACTGCAATGGACACTCAAACAAAAAGGGATTACGAGGACCAGATAAAAATAAGAAAATAAACAAATATTTACAAAGACTCACTAAAAACAAAGAAAAGACGCGGACACTAGACACTCTATGACTCAAAACAGAAATCCGACCAATTAATCAGTAAGTTCAATCAAAGTTAGATACGTTATCGCCTAAGTATCCCCGGCAACGGTGCCAAAAACTTGATGTTCTCGGAATGGTCTATAAAAACTAACTAAAAACCTAACCTAGACACTCTAGCTTTAAATTTATTAATCTAGACTCAACCTAATACTAGACCGCACAACCGGCAAGTGTACCGATCAATGTAGAAAAGTCTAATGTAAGTTCGGATGTCGAACCCACGAGACACTAGTGACAACGAACCAAGACTCTGACTCAACTAACTAAACTGAATTATAAGGGGAGATTTGTGTTGTGATTCTCAATCTATCAAACTAACTAACTAATGAAAATCATCTATCAAGAAAAAGACTTCAAACGAATTCCGGAACGGGAAAGGCACTACCCAGGTTAAGAATCCTACTTCTGAATCTCAGATCTCTCTCGGTTAAGGAAGCTAATGATGGAACCAGGATCTAGGAATACTACACCCTCAGACTACCTACAGGATCCCTGATCGTTCTCAAGGTGTGACCTAGAAGGAATACCTAAGGGGTGTGTGACGCTCACTGGTTGGTTGGATCACCTTGTAGTCTATCCAACAATACTAAAGTACCCAAAAGAATAGATCACCTCTTAGTCTTATTGTCTCAATACATTCAAGGAATGCAAGGGGTAACTCAAAGACTCTCGATAAGACACAGACTAGCAGAGATACTAAGAACCCAAGGGGAAACCTCCTCTCAGAGCGTTTACACCTTGACACCTAACACCAAAGACTAACTGACTACCTCTCACCTTTTAGCTATCGAAGTAGGTAGAATATTTAAACCCTCTAAACTCTCAACTAGCGTTCCTATGGATTATGATATCAAAAACCCATAAACAAATCACAAACACACAGTAGGTGACCTAATCATGTATCTATAACTGAAAGACATTTATCAAGATACATGTGGAACAATCATTGATCATAAATCAGACATAAACATGCATACACATCAGATCTATTGCAATCAAGTTCTTTACTTTAACATTAAACCATCAATTAAGATCAAAAAACCGAATAAAAATCCCAAACTCACAACGTATTCATCAAAACCTAGGTAGTCTGTAAAATCTAGCCAAGAACCATGTTCAAAACAACCAAAACAGAAGTATCAAACACAATCATACATGAAGATAAACAAATCAAAGACAAGAAACGGATAATGATAACCGAACGATTACAAGCTAACCGATCCGGCTTCCAAACCCCCAATTGCTCGCTCCGATAGCCTTCTTCCTCCTTAAAATCGCCAAAAGCTTCCAACTTGACAGCTAGAATTCGATTTTTCCAAAGAATGGCCATTCAAAACATTAAATATTGAAATTAGGGCTTTTTGCAATTTTACAGACCTCTCGCGTACCGCGAGTTAATTTACCGGGCCTTTCGCGTACCGCGAGGGCCAAAATAGTCGGGGCCGGTTTGGAGTTCTCTTACGTACCGCGCGATATTGAGCTTCCCCCTTCACGAACCGCGAGGGACTTAAAATCCAAAATTTCCATTCTTTTCACCCTCTCTCCTCATGTGCTCGATCTCTTCATGATATAACTCTTAATTTCACTTCTTCTAAAAAAAACTAAAAATGACTCAAAACAAATATAAAACTATCTAAACACGCACTAAAATAATGGAATAAAGATATGTGCTTTGCACTACATCAACTGCCCACAAGGAGTCCAGATGTAAACATAACAGAAACAAAAACAACCATAGTTAGTTTAGAGTTATACCTTCCGAGAAGTGAACACCCATGGATCAACGAACCCAATCGCTAGATCTAGTAACATGAACTCCCGGGACAACCAAACATGAACCCGAACGGCGACGGCAAAACTGTGCGCAAGACAGAGGTTGTTCAAGGTAGCGTAGGGTCGGCGTACTGTGGCAGCATCGGTGGCTCTGTGGAGCTAGTGACGGGGGCAGGCCTTGGGTGGCGGTCGACAGCGCAAAGGGAGAGGCAGGCCTTGGGTGGCGGTCGATGGCGCACCATTGGTTCGCTGTATTTTTCCTTCAATTCTTAATCCCCTATATATTGAATTTATAAAACTTGGGGATTAAGTTAGGTTTTTAATAATCCAATTATTAAATAAATACATTTTTAATTCACTATTTAATTATTAATCCAATTAATAATTAATCTAGCAAGATAACCTAATCATTAATTATCAAACAATTTGGTAATTATTAAATCAGTTCTTTAATTATCATCTTTTTGATAATTAACTAATTTAATTCGTTTTAATTATTCGCAATCTAAGTACAAATAATTAAACGTCTACCGTCTCGCTTTAAGTGCGATCGTGATTGATTATGTAATTCTTTAAATAATCTCATTGTTCATTACTCTAGGTGCAACGCTTTGGATCCTACCTTGATAACATTAGTATCATATGTCATTACTTGGGCATATATGATGGGATTAACGTCCACTTAAATATGTCATGTTAAGATACATAATTCCCATTTAGTACAACACTAGATGCTGAATTCAATGTGGAAAGCTTAACATCTGGAGAGTGGAACGCATGTACTATATTATCCCAAGGTATGTGTTAAGACTGCAGTGGGTTAGGTTGAAGTTTTAACTTCTTAATAGATCATTTAAAAATTTCATTGCATGTGCAAGAGGAAAGGATCTACCTATATGAGTATAAAGCTTAGCCGTTTCAAAGAAGCTTGGGACTTGGCTTCTATATACTCATTGAAAGATAGGACACAAGGCTATTAAAACATATTGTCAAGTAAGAAAAAAGGAATATGTTGAAGTTATGTGTATATTATCTTCATGTATTGAAATGGATAGCAAGGTTCAATCCATAGAGACAACATGATATTCAAATATTTGGAATGTGCAATATACTAAAACTGAAATTTATTCTTCAAGACATTTCTATTTATGTATGAGTTTGTGCCTGTTATGATATGCTTTAAGTGAATCAAGGTTTACCTTAGGAGGAATGTTGGTGATTTTAGTGTCACCAAGCTATTTTAATGTATTTGGATTTAGTTGGTGACCAAATGAGAAGTCATATTGTAACGCCTCAAAAAAATTCTGAAAATAAAGATACAAGGGGTTAAAAGAAGTTTGTCCCAATTTACAAGGGCTAAAAATGAAAAAAAAATTATTGTTGGCCGGTAGCGGACCGCTACCAAGGTCTTGGCGGTCCGCTACCTGTTAGAAAGGAAGTAATGATGAGTTGTCACGTGTCGGGTGACTAATGGGTGAAAACTAACGCGTGGAACCCTATCGCGGACCGTCACGTAGTCCTTAACGGGCCATTATGCCGCAATCAGCTTAGCGGTACGCTAAGCATAGGTTAACGGTCTGCTACATGGGACTGAAGGAATTATTTTACGGCTGGGGGCGGTAGCGGTACGCTACCCTCTGGTTAGCGGTCCGCTAAGGGTCCATTTTCAGTCTATAAATAGCAAGACCATTCTCTGCCATTTTACATACAAAACACACACTCCACACTTTCCACACACACACAAACTCTCTAGGCTTAAGTGTTCCAAGTCCGGTTCATACCTACAAAGGCTGGTTTCTCGCGTTTCACTTACAAATTGTCGTAGATAGGTCGAGGTAAGGTTTTAACCCACTATTTAAGGTTTAGAGATGTACTATTATGCTAATAATTCTTGATTAAGTAATACTAATATGGTTTAGGATATTATGCAATGAGTTTATACAATCCCAGTTAAAACTAAGCTGAGGAGCTGCTGAGGTCAGTTCCTCTAAACTGTAATGTGTATCTCATTTAAAACAACCATGTCTCTATTATACTCCATTTTTGGCATGGTTGATTTATGAAAACATTTTGGTTATCTTGAAACAATGTGGTACCATTTACTCCATTGTTACATATGTGTATAAGGCATTATAAGCGCTTATTATGTTCCACGTGGGATGAAAACCCTTGAAAGGTCGCCAGTTATATATGTGTGTGTATACCATGGTACCTCATAGATGATCTATGATAGTGCATTCCATTTTATTCCATTTGGGGTTTCAAGATACCTTGGCGGTTTTGGAAAACGTTTTGTTCATGGACTCACCAACATTATGTTGAGCCATTTTTCAAATGTTTTTAGCACACATCTAAGGTAATCCATAGGGTGGCATTCCAGGACTAAAGAAGGATATCTTAAAGGAAGGCATGTTGAAAAAAAATAAGGTATGTGGTGTTATGTTCTTTATAAGGAAAAGTGATATAACCTTTTGGTTAAATGTTGTAAAATAATGTTTGTATAAATAAAAGTTCAAGGTTTTAGTTTCCTTTGTGTGTTCTGTACCATTCTTCACGACTAACAAGTGCCTGGGACTAGGGTATGACACATATAGAAACATCAAACAAGTTGAAAAGTGTGGAGAGCACATTTTTTTGATGATCTTGTGACTTCTGGTGCTAAAGACACCTCTTTGTATCAAGGGGGCTAAGCCCACTAAACAACGGATGTCTAGGGGCAACGCCCCTGTTTAGTAGGGACATAGGGGAGGCAACCCCTAGTGAGGTCCAAGGGGCATCGCCCCTGGCTGGGGTTAAGCTGGTGAAGGATTACTCCTCCGGGGTAGATTGCCTCTCTAGAGTAGAATGCCTCTCTGGAGTAGGTTTCCTCTCCGAAGTATAATGACTTAGCAGTTATGGATTGACGGTTTTCAGCCAATAACCGTCATAACGTTCTAGTGTATCGGTTTATTCCTTAAATACATGCGATTTTGGTCATTGTAACACTCATGAAATTTCCTAACAGAGTTTCACATATTTGTTCTTGAATATCTAATTCTTATCCGATTGAATTTTGTTTATACCACGTAAATAATTCAATCTGAAAGTGAACTTTTCCGCAATTATTAGAGAATTCAGGGAATCACAACTAAACAAACCCAAAATTCCTACATTCAAGGACGACCAAAAAAAGTTTATAATCTTCTTGTCCGCATATGAGGTTCCCTAATTTTTTTTAGAACTAAGACTTGTAGTAATGCATGTATCACAATGGGGGTCATTCTCGAATTTGTTTCACAATGGGGTCCTTCACCATTTCCAATGGCGATTGCTTTACCCCTCTAGGCTTTATCAGTTGGTTGGTCAGGGAGAAGGTACGATGGTGGTAGAGGCTTTTGAGCAATCGCCATGGCCACTAGCGATGCATCCCATGCAATTGACAACTTACCTTAATTTTTTTGCTTGAACTTTTGCATATTGACTAGAGAGCCATGGTCACTATATTGGCGATGGCTTGTGATTTCGCCATTGGTAATGGCGATTTCTGCCACATTGTACAAGGTGCCATGACATCTAACTAACAAGCGTAGATGTGGGCAAGCCATCGCTAATGTCAATGCCGACCTCTTGTGAAACAAATTCAAGAAAGACCCTTGTTGTGATGCATGATTTATAACAAACCCTAATTCTAAAAAAATAGACGTTCCCTGATGGCGATATGAAAAGTTCAAGCAAAATACATTGTCTAAGGGATTTATGATTAAGAACTTACGCAAATATATATAAACAAGTTGTTTATGGTTAAAAATTTATTAGTCCTTACATGGGATGACTTGTTTATCTTGAGGAATACTTTAGAATATAATGAAATATAATGAACATCCTTCAATTTTTTAAGGTTTACAAATGCGAGTTTGATCACTGATAAGAAGACTATACATCTACAAGTGTTTTCACATTCAGTGTTGGTGTTGTGTTCATATGACGAAAGTATCTTGTTTTTCTCTTCAGACGAAAATTCCAAACTTTCATCCCGGAAGAAAGTTTTACCTGTACGAAACCTTGTAGACGAAAGTTTTTTTGGACGGAACTTTACCTTCGTAACAAATGGCAACAATTACCACTATTACACCACAAGAAAAAACGTCCAACAATTCACACAAGTTTGTTTTTACCTTGTCCCATATAAACTATAGTTATTGGAAACAGTGTTTTGAAACCCGGACCGGATCCTCCGGTCGGACCGGGAACCGGAGGTTTGGCCGATCCAGTTATATGTGTTGAAACGGTCCTGCAACGACCCGGTGGTCGGATCGGAAACCCGGTGCGGGCCGGTGGTCAGTTTGAACCGGATTGCCGGAGATGGACATAAGCTTCGCCGGAAATTTAAGGAATAAGATGACTGTCTTTCAGAAAAAGAAAAAAAAAATGAACTTTGTAGAGAGAGAAGAGGACATAAGCTTCGCAATGAAGTCTGGACATAAGCTTCGCTGGAAATTTAAGGAAGAAGAAGACGAACCGGATTGCAGGAGATGAACATAAGCTTCGCAATGAAGCCTGGTTGTAGAGAGAGAAGAGGATCAAGGAAGAAGAGGATTGCGTATGTCGGAATATGTATTATTTGTATGATTCCAAGGTTCATGTTTCCAAGGTTTAATTAGTTGTCATTCAATATCCATTGTTTGAAATTTAATTATTAAACTATTAAGCTTTTTATTTTTTTTTTAAAGCAACTTTCATTAGAAAACAGGCGGCCCTAAGACGGGGCACCAAAAAGGAACAAGATTACATAAAATTGAAATTACACCAATTCTTTCAAATAACCGGTTTATATTTGGATTTGTGATTGATCCACAGGAACCCTAGAGATTTTATAGAGTTGATAATATCTTCGATGATCGCCTCTTTATTGTTGACACTTGCCTCGTTCCTGGCCTTCCAAAGACACCAACAGCTCGTAATGATGATGCCATGAACTAAATCCTTCTTCGTATCATTCAAATCATCGTGGCGATGAATGTCCAGCAGATCACGAAAAGAGAAGGCAAAGAAGTTTTTGATTTTACACCAAAAAGACACCCATTGCCAGATCTCCGTCGCAATCCTACAACCGGTGAACAGATGGTCCACCGATTCGTACTGCACTCTGCACATCGGGCACAAGTCGCTTCCCACCCTAATGTTTCTTTTTTTGAGGTTGTCCATCGTTTGAATTCTATCCATTTCCGCACGCCAAGTAAATATGTTGCACTTAAGGGGGATCCACTTACACCAAATGAAATCGTACCTGCTGCCATAGTCCGGCTTACCTCGCAGAAAGCTCTTTGCAGACTTAACTGAGAAAAGAGCTTCAGAGTCATAGTCCCATGACCAAGTATCGCTGTGATCCGCTAGGTTGACCTGTAACAAAAAGGAAACTAAAAGATCCAAATCTATGGCAGCCTCATTACCAGCTGGCCATTCCAGCCAATTCCAGATTAGTCTCAGGCCATCTCCATCTTTCACAATTCTCGTGCCTATTGTACAAAGTTTATCCGCCTCCAGCTCGTAGAGGCTGGGGAACTTGTCTTTCAAGGTGTCCTCGGCAATCCAGTGGTCCAACCAAAATTGCAGCTTATCCTCTCTTCCAACCTTTCCTTTGAAGCATTTCGTGACCTTCACACCATCGATAACACAATTGTTGATGGCTTTAGCTATGTTTCCCCACACCCCACCTAGCGAGGATTTAGCAGGAATAAAATTGTCATTCTTCCTGGAAGCATGAATTTCAACCACAATCGACTTCCACAGCGCGTCCCCTTCTGTTTTAAATCTCCAACCCCATTTCAGGAGGAGGGCAATATTAGCATCCCTAAGATTAGGAATCCCAAGACCGCCCTCTTTAACCGGAGAAACAACCTGATCCCACGCCACCCAATTTATTTTCTGCTCACCCCATAAGAACCTTCGGATCAATGCTTCCAGAGTGTGAATGATCTTGATCGGCGCTCGATAAAGGGAGAAATAGTACGACGGCAGACTAACGAGCACCGACTTAATAAGAGTTACCCTTCCACCGATGGAAAGGATTTTAGACTTCCATAACGCTAATCTATTTTCAAATACCTCAATGACCGGAGACCAGTTGCTAACCCGGTTCATGTTAGCCCCAACTTTCAGCCCTAGATAGTTGAACGGGTACAAATCAGCCGAACAACCCACAGCCCTAGCAGTCTCCGTCACCACTTGAAAATCCACCCCGATACCCATCAGACAAGATTTAGCAACATTGAATTTAAGGCCAGAAACAATATAGAAGCATCGCAGGATTCTCATGATATTCTTTATATTCCTCTCGGACCAATGACCGATGATGATGGCGTCGTCTGCATAAAATAAATGGGACAAAACCTTCCTGTCTTTGGAAAATTTGATACCATCGAACACACCGGCCTCACCCGCTTTTCTGAGCATACACGACAGCCCTTCCATGACAGCAGTAAATAAGAACGGGGCCAGCGGATCTCCTTGTCTCAACCCTTTTTGATAATGAAATTCGTATGTAGGACCACCATTAACGAGAATTGAAGACCTGGCTGAATGAAGAATTCCTTTAATCCAGGAGCACCAACATTCCGGAAATCCCATTTGGTGAAGCATCGAGAGAACAAACTCCCAGTTAGCATTGTCGTATGCCTTTTCAAAATCGATCTTCAAAATAAACGCTTCTTTTTTCCTCTTTTTCAGCCAGTTTATAGTCTCATTAATGATCAAAGGACCATAAAAAATTAGCTTACCTGAGATAAAAGCGGACTGCGAATCAGAGATCACTGATTTCAGAACTCTTCTCATCCTGTTGGCAAGCACCTTCGAGATAGTTTTGCTGATAGCCCCTACCAAATTAATAGGGTGATAATCCGAGAGATGAACTGCATCCTTTTTTTTCGGGATTAGAGTGATGAAAGAAGAACCACTCCCCATGTTAATAATTCCTTTCTCATGGAACTCATCCATAACTTTCTTAAAATCGTTTTCAAACAGCGACCAGCGACTTTTAAGGAACTTGAAATTTATACCATCCGGACCCGGAGCACGGTCGTCACCACAACCAAACACCGCTTCTTTGATTTCCGTGGTAGAGAAAGGCGTCGCGAGCATGTCCGCCTCCTCCCTGTTGACATTACCCAAGCCATGGCACTTCAGCGACGGGCGAGAGACATACTTTTCAGAGAATTTGTTTCTGAAAAATCTAAGAATCTCTCTTTTGATGACAGTCGGTTTAGAGCACCAGTGGCCATCAATCATGAGCCCGTGAATCGTGTTTCTAGCTTTCTTGTTGTTAATCATCGCGTGAAAGAATTTAGTGTTCTCATCTCCATCGATAGCCCACTTGATTCGAGATCGCTGCTTGAGATCCAAATTCTTCCTATATAGAATGTTGCCGATAACACTTTTGCATTCTGCCAAGGTCCACATTTCTTCTTCAAGGAGTGGCCTGTTAACCTGGGAATCCAGTAGGTACTCGAGCTCAGACTGCGCCCTTTCCTCTTCTTCTCTTTGTTTAATCAGCATCTCGTCCCTCCATTCCTTGACATGAGACCTAATCAAAGCGAACTTCTTCGAAAGAATCTCATAAGGATGACCACCGGAGATCGATAAACCCACAGCTTTGATAACAGTGTCCTCAAAACCGGGAAGGTCGATCCACGAGCTAAAAATCCTGAAGGGTCGGGGACCAAAATTCGTATCAACCATAGCAAGTAAGATTGGGAGATGATCCGACAGAGAAGACTGAATCGTTCTCAGACACGCATCAGGCCATTTCTGGAAAAAATCAGCACAAACCAGCACTCTGTCGATCTTACTGTGTTTGAGGCCTTGATTCCTGAAACAAGTGAACTTCGAGCCTTTCAACTCATATTCCATGAGGCCCGAGTTGTAGATAAAAGAGTTGAAACTTCTCGCACATTTAGCTTTAAACACATAATTGAATCTTTCCTCTCTAGATCTAACGGCGTTAAAATCTCCCAATATAATCCACATCCCCACCTGGTTCATCATTAACTGCCTGCATTTATCCCACAGGACAGATTTCGCAGCAACACTTTGAGGGGCATACACGTTCAGCACATTTAACACAGACCCATCCTTTTTTAAATTTCCTTTCACCAACAGAAAGTTCTGGTCCTTGATGCATGAGGACATTTCAAAAAGCTCAACATCCCATAAGGAGATGATACCTCCCGACAAACCGTTGGATCCCACCCATTCGAACCCAAAATCCCCCTTTCCCCAAAGATTGATTAAATCTTGCTTAGAGACCGATCCCCTTTTTGATTCTTGAATCGCCAAGAAGTGCGTACCATTTTTCTCTTTAACAGCCTTGATACCTATAGCTTTCCCCGGACCTCCTAAAACACACACGTTATAGGAAAGGAAATTCATACTGTAACCACATTGTTACCTTCCTCCTGAATGACTTCCTTTACCAAGTTAACCAGCTGGAGCAGATTCACCCCGGTGAGGCACCCGATTTCAATTGTATCCTTGATCTCTTTCTCCTCCACCAAGGAAGCCGGAGCCTCCGTCGGAGACCCGATATCCGTAGATCCATTTCCTTCTGAGGTTGTATCAGCCAGACCATGTTCTCCCGACTCCGCCGAACAAGAATTATCCGAAGCCCTAGTATTCAGGTCAAAGTCAAAACCTAGGAACTCCTCAAAAGAAGGTACATCTCTGTTAGACTCGGACCCATCCACCGACTTTGGCCTGGCATCAATTAGGCCCAACAAGGCGTTCAAATTAAAAGGGTCGTCCTCCATAGAGGCCCGGATTCTCTTTTTGGGCCTTGGCTCATCATATACCTTTCCTTGACATTTATAACTCGGCCCATGTTTTCTTTCTTTAATCTTCTTGGTTTTGAAGTCGTCTTTTCCCCTTCCCATGCAAAATCCATTATGGTCTTCTGACACACTAATAGATTGCATGCCACCAATGCATGTCTTGTCCGCCGCAAAATTAGACTCCCCATGCACCCCTACCGATTGGAACTCCTCCCCCCGAAATTCTCCTTTTTCCACCTCTTCATCTTCTGCCGGGGAATAGGTAGCCGGAGCAATGAGACATTCCGGTATCCAATCACCCATCTCCTCCGATAGCCAAACCTTGAAGCTCTTGTTCTTCCATTTCAGCGTGACAGAATCACAGATTTTGGAACCTTCCCCCACCAGGATACCAATACAGACAGAAGACAGATCTTTGTCTTCGAGAAACAGTTCCGGCACGTGCATGACTTTTCCGAATCGTGACCCAATGGATTCGAACACCGATCTCCCCGTAAGGAAAAAAGGAATGCCATGACATTTTAACCATGCAATCCTTTCATATGGCAAAGATTGTCCATTCCACATCTTAAGCGAGGAGAAAAGTTTGCACCAAACCTCCTCCTTTTTAAGGTAATCCTTTGCGCTCGATTCATCCTTGTAAGAGATAAGAACCGAAAGACCACCAATATACTGAATATTCACAGCCATCTCAGCACCCCCCCACCTTCCCAAGATTAAGGTCATTAAGGGTTTTGAGATCATTGGAGCGCCCGACTAGTGATCTGTTATAACATTCATTTCCCACCGCCGCCTCCTCCGGGATGAAAATCGAATTTGAGTCCTCTTCATGGCTCTCCATTTCACTATTACCCCCATGAGCACCTTGATTGGTAAGAGCATCCTTAAATGTTTTACCCCAACCAGAACCACCTCCGGAAGGAAGGTTCAAAGCAAAAGTGGCTTTTGTGTTCCAATCGGGATTAGCATTAGCCCTCCTCCTCGTATCGGCTCTCAAATTGTCCATAAACCTTTCGTTTTCAGGGGCAAACTTTGCAACGTTCACAAACAATCTGTTACCACCAATCTTAATCCTCTGCAGGTTCTTCTCCAGCTCCCTCGAATTTACTACCTTACGGTAGGTCGCAAATCCAAATTTGTTGCCCATTTTATCTCTTTTCCTGGCTATGTAAACGTTACCCAAGTCTCCAAACGCCCCCATCAGCTGTGAAATTTCCCATGGAGTGCTCCCGTCAGGGAGATTAGAGATGTAGAATTTAACTACACCTTTGGATACCCCCGAACCTCCGTCCCGAACCTCCGTTATCATCTGCGTTCTTTCCTTTGTTGTGTCTTCTTTTTGGCTCTTCCCATTTCCTCTCGTTGTTCTCTCCCATTTGACTTTTTAGTGACTTCTAGTAATTTTTTCATTAAGCTTTTATTTAACTGATGTTTTGAGTTTAATATATCTTTTTTGAAAAAAAAAAACAATATTAAATTTAATTATTAAATCATTCTTGGGTTACGATTTCTTTAAAAGGATTAATTTCTTTGTTGAAAAGTTAAAATAAACAAAATAGTTTTGTAACTTATAATATTATTTATTTATTTATATATATAAATATATAATTTTTATATTATTTATTATATCATCCGGTTCTTTAATCCCGTCCGACCGGTCAGTGGACCTCTAAGGCAACCGGTTCATTGTCCGGTCCGATTCTAAAAACATTGACTGGAAGACAATGCTTGAACCCTTTTCTCCTCATAAACAATCTATTTGGCTATAATGACGGTTCTATTCTGTGTCCAGAATGAGTTCTTGCCACTAGACCAGATGATACAACAACTGTCACAGTCAGTCTCAACTATTCTACATGGGTCCATAATTATGCTCATGTTCGAATGATTATCATACAAACAATTTCTGATGACTCCTTTTCGCATGTTCAAGGCACAACTGATCGTGAACTATGACTCTCGCTTGAATGGGCATATGCCCCTTACACTGCCTCTAGGTAATACACGCTTAAGACAAAACTTCTTAAACTTCAAGTGAAAGGAGATGAAACTCCAATCAACTATCTTAGCCATGCCCAAAACAATTCAACAGCACTGGCTAACATTGGAGAACATGTCAAAGACAAAGATCTTGTTTTCTATGTCATTTCAGGGCTGCGTGAGGAATACAATGGCCTCAAGTCTATAATTCTTGCCAGGTCCTCTCCTTTAACCCTTGGTGAAATTTATGGACTTCTGAGTGACCATGATTATATGGTGACCAAGCCATAATAGTCTGTTGTTCCTACAACATTCACTGCCATTGCTAGTACCACTCAGTCCCCAACACAGCTGGCTTGCCCTTAACAAATGGCCTCTCAACTTGGCTATCAACTTATGCCAACGATGGCAGTAGCTTCACAAACCCCTTAGGCTTTCTATGGCGCTCGTCCCACAAACAATCGTGGCAACTTCAATCGAGGACAACGTGGATCTTTTCATGGTGGCTATAACCACAACTACAGGAACAAGAGTAGGGGCCACAGTCGTGAGGATAATCACAGTCAATTCAGTTGGGCTTCTACTCAGAACACTGTTTATAGCTCCTGCAATCGTTATGGAATAGTACATAGTACTAGTGATTGTCCACACAGTAATCCATCTAATTTTCATGTTAACCCTACAACTAGTTTTGCAGATGCACGTTCAATCTCTAGTGACACATGCTCTGCTGCTGGTAGCACCTAACATCCTGACACCAGTGCCAACAGTCAAGTGACACCAGACCTATCCAATCTTGACAACTTTGAGGCCTACTTCGGTAATGACTCCCTTCATATTGGCAATTGTAAGGGACTTCTTATCCTTCATTATGATTCATCTAAATTCTCTTCTAAAAAAAACTCTTTCCATATCTAACATTTTTCATGTTCATCAAATCGAGAAAAATCTTCTGCATATTTAACAATTTTGTATCGATAACGATGTATTCTTTGAATTTCAATCTTTCTATTTTACATGAAGGACTAGTCTGCACATACCACCCTTCTCTCCTGTCCCAGTGAACACGGTATGTACTCTCTCCGTCTTCCTCAACTCAAGTCTATCCATAAGGCAACCTTCTCTGTCACTCGGACTGCATCCAGTGTTTGGCACCAAAGACTTTGTCATCCTCATCAGTGTCTCTTACATTTTATGATTTCTAGTTTTAAACTTCTTGTTACTACAACTTTATCTTTCGATTCTTGTATTGCTTGCCGTTTGGGTAAATGAACAAAACTATCATTACCTAATACTACTTTTCATAGTTCCAATTTTCTTAACTTAATTTATTGTGATCATTGGGGCCATGCACCTCTTTTATCATTTGATGGCCATCATTATTTTATGTTATGTGTTTATCATTATTCTCATTACATGTGGATTTTTCCCTTAGTTCACAAATCATTTGTCTTTTCTACTTTTAAAAGCTTTATTACAATGGCTAAACGACAGATTAACATGAAAGTCAAACTTGTTCAAACTGACTGGGGTGGTGAATTTCGTCCCTTGACATCCTTCTTCACTTCTCTTGGTATTATTCACAAATTTTCGTGCCTGTATACCAGTGAACAAAATGGTATAGTTGAACGTAGGCATCATCACGTTGTTGAAACTAGCCTTGCTTTTTTGGCCCAGTCTTCCGCTCTTCGGCGCTTCTGGCCTTTTGCCTTTGACACTGCTATCTCTCTCATCAATCGTATGCCATATCAAACCACCACTCGTATCTCACCTTTCGAACATTTGTTCATCCCCTCTCCCAGTTTCTCATTTCTTTGAGTCTTTGGATGTCAATGCGTCCCTCATATTCAACCATACAATCATTACAATATGGATTTCCGCTCTACTCCTTGTATCTTTCTGGGCTACAAACCCTCTCGCCATGGCTATCGCTTCTTTGATCTGTCCACATATCGGATCTATATCGCTCGCCATGTGCGCTTCAATGATGACAACATCCCATTTGCAACACCCAACAATGTCTCTCATCCGATCAACTCTTCTAAACCCTATACTTCAATTTGTGTTTTCATAACATTCCCTCCCGACATTTCTGAACCGTCCTCCCCTATAATTTCCCAACAAATTCCTCCATCGCCTCCTCCCAACTCCATTCCTTCACCTCACTCCTCAAACTCAAATACATCAAAATCTCCTCATGCACCTCCTCCACCACCTCCTCATACTCATATTTCGAATCTTGGTCAAAATCTCAAACCTCGTGTTCATTATAGTCCTTTTGCTCATCATGTGTCAACTTCTTCTACTCCTACAACTGAGCCCACTTTCTTTACCATCGCAAACTAACATCCGGGGTAGCGTCATGCCATGGCCAATGAGATTTCAACTCTTGTTAAAAATGGCACTTTCTCATTAGTACCTCGCACTACTAACGCTAATGTTATTGATTGTAAGCGGTGTACAGGTTAAAGAAGGAATAAACTGGAGAGGTAACTCGTTACAAAGCCCTTCTTGTGGCAAAGGGGTTTCGGCAACAGTCGGGTATTGACTTTCAATAACTTTCAATCCAGTTGTAAAATCCACAACTATCAGGGTTGTTCTCTTACTTGTTGTTGCTCAACAATGGCTTATCCGTCAATTGGATGTTCAAAATGTATTCTTACATGGTGGCCTAAAAGAGACGGTCTATATTCGGCAACCACCGGGCTTTATTGAGCCTATACATTCGGATCATGTTTTCTTACTTCAAAAGTCTCTGTATGGCCTTTGACAGCCCCCCGGGCATGGTTTGATCTCCTCTCTCAATCGCTTCACTAGCCTGGAAAACAATTTTATACACTGTAGTTCATGTTTATGACATCATCCTCACTGGCAACAATGCCAAAGTCATCGATAATCTCATCAAACAACTCAACCATGTTTTTGCTCATAAAGACCTCATTAATCTCGATTACTTCCTCAATATTGAAATTGTGTGCCAAGGTCGTGATATTCTACTATCTCAACGAAAATATATATTTGAGGTTCTTCAACGAGCCGGTGAACTAAATGAGCACCTCCCAACTGTTATCTCTAGGTGACAGCCCTCTATTCTCTGAACCTGTTCCGTATCGTCAAATTGTTGGCACCCTCCAAATATGTCACTCATTCAAGGCCGGACGTTGCTTTTGCAGTCAACAAAGTATGCCAATACATGCACCTCCAACAATCACTGGTCTACCGTCAAACGTATTCGCATATACTTAAAGGGCACCCTCCTTCATGACTTACTGATCCACCATGAGTTGGGTTTCAACCTTCAAGACTTTACTGATGTTCATTGGCAGGGATCAACTCTTATTCAAGCCTTCTCTAATGTTGATTGAGCCGAGCCCAGATGACCGTCGGTCAATGGGGGGATTCGCTATCTATTTAGACTCTAATCTTGTATCCTGGACTGCACGTAAATATAAAACCGTTTCTAGGTCATCTACGGAGTCATAATAACGAGCTCAAGCAGACACAGTTGAATAATTAACTTGGCTAGAAGAACTTCTCCGAGAACTTGGGATAAACACAAAATCTACTCCCACTCTCTAATTTGATAATCCCGGTGCAACCTATCTTGCAACCAATCCCGTCTTTCATGCTTGAACAAAGCATGTTGAAATTGATTTTTATTTTGTTTGTGAAAAAGTGGCTCAAGGCAAAGTCAAGGTTCAGTTTATATCAACAGACAATCAAATTGCAGACATCATTACTAAGTTGATGCCAACTCAAAGACTTTACTGATGTTCATTGGCAGGGTTAAACTCTTATTCAAGCCTTCTCTAATGCTAATTGGGCGGAGCCCAGATGACCGTCGGTCGTTGGGGGGGATTCGATATCTATTTGGAATCTAATCTTGTATCCTGGACCTCACGCAAATAGAAAACCGTTTCTAGGTTATCTATCGAGTCAGAATACAAAGCTTTAGCAGACACAGTTGAATAATTAACTTGGCTAGAAGAAATTCTCCGAGAACTTGGGATAAACACAAAATCTACTCCCACTCTCTGATTTGGTAATCCCGGTGCAACCTATCTTGTAGCCAATCCCGTCTTTCATGCTCGAGCAAAGCATGTTGAAATTGATTTTCATTTTGTTCGTGAAAAAGTGGCTCAAGGCAAAGTCAAGGTTCAGTTTATATCAACGGACAATGAAATTGTAGACATCATTACAAAGCTGCTGCCAACTCAAAGACTCATGTTCTTACGTTCCAAGCTACAGGTCGCTCCCCGTCCTTAGCTTATGGGGAAATATTAGAGAGAGTTCATATAAGTATACTTTTACTCATTTCTTGCAATAATCATGATCTTATCACCAATTTCCTCTTCTCATGAGCAATTCATCTATATATCCATGTTTTCACTAAATTGCATCAAATTATATCCATTTAGAGTGAGTTCACAATCTGATTTCCCAAAAAGCACCATTTTCAATCGTTTTTTTTTCATCAAAATGAGTTTTATAATCTTCCATGGCATTTTTTTTTTCAAAACACATTTTGATGTATTTTAGACAACTTAACCAATTTGATCAACTAAGTTAATTACCAAAATCATAAGCTGGGTCCATGTAACTAAAAATTATCATTTCCCTTCAAAAACAGTAATTTACCAATTCAAAATCCGAATTAATATCTAAAACATTTTTACCAGGGATTTAAGTTAACTCAAATCGATTATTAGTATTCCAAAATCAGTTTTCTTAAAAAACCCAGACTAGGTCAACTTGTATTTGTGACAAGTTTTCTTGCTTTTTATCAAATTAAATACTTGTAAAAGTTCTAAATCTTCTATACATTATTTCTATGTAATTAGAAGTGTGATCTAGCATTAAAAATCACCTTTCGGGTGTTAACACCCATTTAGTGTTCCTATCAAAGACTGCTACCTAAGCTATTTGTTGCTACCTGCAAGAGTTCATGTCGACGAAGAATCTATATCTATACTATATAATAAATAAAGGTTATAGGGACACTTGTCACTCTCTTATTTATTCTCCTTATTTTTTTCCCGCTTTTCTCTCCTATTAATTATACAAACTTTCTTTAATTGTTTTTTTTATAATTTTTTGTTTCACACATCTCTTTTTCTATAATGAAGTTCTATAATGATTTTTATAAAACTTTTTTAATTTAAAAAAATAGGAGTGTTCATAAAATATTTTAATAAATTGAACATTTCTTTCATTCTTTTTATAAAACATTTTTAAAAAATAATTATATAACGTTTCTAAATTTTTTATTACCAAATATATAACATTGTATTTATTTAACCCGTGTAATACACGGGGTTTCTAACCTAGTATATATAATAAAGATAGAGATGAAGATTATAATTACCTTTATTTTGTAATTATAGTATTCGATGCAATTATCTATTGATATGTATACAGCTTAAGGAAATTGAGAATAATAGTTGACCATCTTGATCAATATAGTTTTAGAATTTCAGATAATGTGTATGTTTTTCTCATTGTTCTTGATCAATTTCTTGGTTAATTGAGTTTGTTAGCTAGTTTCACTTCATTCGATTAATAACATAGTTAAACTAAAAAGTAAATTTATTCGATCCAACAAAATAGTTAGAACATGTCTTAGAGATGAATGTAAGTGTTATAAAACACCAAAGAATCTAAGATGAAATCAATGAGAAATGTAGAAGCCAAACGATTCAATCTTATTCAACTATGAACTCAAATAGAGATTACCAAACGATTACAAAATTGGAAAAGAAAATACATCAAATTGATGAACTCTAATTGAAAACTCACTACTAACCCTAACCCCAAATCATGGGCGGCTTAACATATTTTGTCATAAATCAAAAATTGAAATTGAGGCCTTTTTGTTAAAATTTTTTAAATTTATGAAAGTTTTTAAAATATAATTTTATAAATCGTCAAAACGGATGATATTAATGTTTAGGCTGAATGGTATTACATCTATACTATATAATAAATAAAGGTTTTTTAGTGTCATGTGTCGTCTCTATATTCATTTTTATCATATTTTTCCCGCCTCTCTCTCCTATTAAATATTAATCTAATTATGGATATTAATTATTTGATTATAGATAATAGTTATTATACATTAACTAAATGAATCTAACATTAACTAACATTTATCAATTATATATAAAAAAATAATACACGACTAGAAAAAAATGTTTTAAAAATTAACTTAACATAATTTGTAACTGTCACGTCAAAATAGATTTTTAAAAACATATTTTGACGCGCGTATGTGTTAACAGATTATACTGCAGTAATACATAGGTTTTAAAAACATAAATTTTCATCACTTAGTATATAACATTACAATTAATAAACTCGTGTAATACACGAGAATCTAACCTAGTGAACCAATAAATAAACCTTCAATCATTTTTTTTTAATTTTTTTCTCATTTCTCTCTAAAAAACACAAAATTGGTGGATTAAGATAATTTTTTCAACTTTTTGAGCCCTTCAAATTTTCAGTCTAAAGCGGTTGCTTTATTTGTTTATATCATAGAGACGTCCATGCCCCAAATGTTAGGCTTAAGTAACAGAATTAGCTCGTAACAACCAAATAGCCAAGAAGACTAAGTATTGACACATTAAACTTTCTAACTTTGATTACTTGTGCACTACATTATTTACCAAGTAAGCTTCCTTCAAGATTGAAATATACAACTTTGGGATACCTAGAACAAGGAAATGACCCTGTGCCGACGTCGCCTATACCGACGACACTTGTCGTCGGCATAGATCACCCTATACCGACGACATGTCGTTGGTATAGGTGAAAACCAAAATTTTGAATGGGACACCCTATAGCGACGACATGTCGTCGCTATAGGGTTGAGGCAGATTGGAGGGAAAGCTGGCGCCCAATGAATTTTTACGGAAAACCTATAGCGACGACATGTCGTCGCTATAGGTTAATTTTGATTTTCATTTTGTTTTTTTATTTAATCAATTTCCGTCGATCAATTTTTTTTTTAAATTAAAAAAAAATTCTGGAAAACCCTATGGCGACGACATGTCGTCGGGATAGGGTTTCTACCTTTATTGACTGGTCAACATCCTACGAACCGTATACCGACTACATGTCGTCGGCATAGGGTACCTGTGCCGACGACATGTGGGCCTATGCCGACGACATGTCGTCGCCATAGGGAGCATCGCGAACAAATAGGGAAAACAGACGGCAGACCTTCATTTTTACCCAAAATCCTCCAAAACTCCCCCAAATTGTTCTCTTCGGCGATTTCACGGTTTTTGGGAGCAACTTTTACAAAAACTCTCGGGATTTAAGGTGGGGTAACATCTGGGTTTCATATTTTAGCTACTTTTTCAAGATTTTAAAGTTTTGTTTGTTTATTTTGTTTAGGTTTTGGAGAAATTTCACCAGTTTTTGGATTTCTAGCTTTTTGAATGTAAATACTCATTTTGATTACTAATTTGTGATGAAATTTGGTTTAGATCTAAGATTTTTATGATTTTTTATGTATGTGTTATGTATGTGTATGCATGTATGTTTGTATGTATGTTTGTATGTATGAGTATGTATATTTGTATGTATGATGGAATTATTAAATTATGATTAATTTAGGTCATTTGGTTTATATCACACCCCGATCGATGGCGGAATCATCGAGGCGGACAATGGAATGATTGTTCAAAAGCACATGATAACTAAAATATTACATAATTCATTAATTTAATTAATGACAACAACCATTCAAGTACAATACAAATTCAAAATAACCTAGTCTATTTCAAAACATTGATTTAATTAACTAGGTCCATAAGTTCTTAAGTGGTAGAATCTTCAGCAAGCAATCACATATCCAAACCTGAAACATTATTTAAATCAAGTGTCAACTATAAAGTTGGTGAGTACATAGGTTTAGTGGAACCGATAAGTAGTAGATAAAAACGTTTTGCAACTCATTGTTTATCTTGTTAAACATAGCATATATGGTTGTATCATTTATTTAAGCACAATTCAAACCTTGATTGACGCGCTTGAACATAGCACAACAGCTAGGTCCGGTATGTTTGAATATAGTTACCCACTATATCCGATATGTTTGAATATAACACGTGCCTATATCCGAGTATGCAGTAATAAACACCCTAACCGGGTGGGATGGTCAGGCACAACAGATCTATTAATATTACTGTTGGTTTTCTAGTGTTTAAAGTAAATGATTGTACACCCAAGATAATAAGCATATAATCCACATGAATAACACGTATAAACAATTTGATTGAGTAGCATGAAATAATGTTTCACCCCAAAGTATGTAAAAATGTAAAATAGGAGTTATGTAACTCACCTGGCTAGCGGATGTTTTAATCCACGAGTGCGGGTGATAATTATGTTGAGAACTAAGCACGTTGAATCCCTAGGTGGATAAATAGGTATTATTGTATGTTTTGTATGTGCGAATTCGTATTTAAATGTGTATAGGTTTATAACAATATTTCTTAACATTTATTGGTATAAAATATGGTAAAAAGATGATAATGGTTTTTTAAACTTAACATCAAAAAAATATATATATATATATATATATATATATATATATTTTTTTTTAATTTTGTTAAAATATTATATTTTAAATAATTTTTTATTATGTTTATTGTATTTATATATAATAAAAAGAAAGTTTCCATTTATCCAATTATGTTATCATTAACATATATTAAAATTTTATTTTAAATAATTTATTATTATGTTTATTGTATTTATATATAAAAAGAAAAGTTTCCATTTGTCTAATTATGCTATCATTAACATATATTAAGATTTATTTTTAAAAAAATTTTGTTATTATGTTTATTGTATTTATATATAATAATAAAAAAAAATTTCTATTTGTTTAATTATGTTATCATTGTTTTCATTAAAATTTATGTTAGCAAGTTTATAAAAATATAGGGTTTATTATTTTATAAAAGTTTGGGTAGGTTAAATATGTATAAAAGAATTTTAATGGTTTCCGAAATAAACGAACGAGTAAACCGATTCGTTTTAGTCTTTATTGTATAAAAAGAATATTAAAACAAGTTAAAATAAATAAATAAAATAAAACAGAAGCAATAAGTTAGGGCCGAAGGCCAACCGGAATCGAACCCGCGACCTACGGTACAAACATACACACGCATAACCAGCCGGGCTACTGCCCATCGCTGGTTATGAGTGTGTCGTTTAATTGATAAGCACTTACACGAACTGGTCGCTGGTCCTGGGCAACCGGCAAACTAGTGTCCGAGACATTGGTTTGCCCGGTGATCGATGGCTTGGGGTCGGGCTTTCGATTGGCATAGATTGCCATATGATAACAGAAGGTAACGGAACAAATTCGAGGCTCGAAACTGGTCGCGAAGGGTCTGGATGACAGGGCCGGTGGTCCAAGAATTCCAAGATCGGTTAACTATGCTTCGGGATGAATTAAGTTCCGAAACTTTGGTCACAGCTTCACACAGTGGCGACGAACACAATGCTGGCCTCAATTTTGAGTGAGAGTGGGTGGAGGAGAGGTGGCGAGCTTGAGCAGGTCCGGTAATGTCCTTTTATAGCCGAGCTCGATCCCGATGATGAGACAGGCAATTGAGCATGTCCAGACACTCGTCTGGACGAGACGAAACCGTCGAGCCATTTCTCAGGCGTGGAGGTCTACTGTCGGGGCCAATTGCGTGGCGTGGACTTTCGGCCACAAACACGATCAGGCTTTTCGTATGATCAAACGACAAATTGGTCGAGGGCTTTTGTTCGTGTGGGGACGACGAGTTCAGGGATGCCTTTAGCGGCTGTCGAGGTGCAGGGAACAGGCTTGTCGGGGTGCTCGCCGGAAACTGGCTTGGACCGCCGGACAAACGTAGGGGGTGACCGGAAAGTCGATTTGCAATTTGGTAGTTTCAGTCCCTGTAGTTTGATTTTGTTTTAATTCGACCCCTGAGATAATTACGGATGAATCCTTGTAGTTTGATTTGTACAGAAATAGTCCCTCAACAACTATTATCTTAAAACCTTCTAGTTTGAAAATTTTCAAAACAACCCCTCAATTTTTATAAAAATAAATTTCTTTTAATTTCAAATATATTTTATAAACTTATTTTATTATTATTATTATAAATAATTTTTATAAGAGTTATTTATCCTATTTAAATAGGTTATTTTATTAAATATGCAACCTTTAAATTTAAAATTTTATATAAGTTTTAAAACTTATAAAATTTTAATTAATTTAGATCCGTAAAATGAAAATACCTATTTGTATAAAACTAAATAAAACACTCATATTTTATTTAATTTGAGAATGATTACACGATAATTATATTACAAGTGCGTGAATGAAAAATTCGAAACGTCACAGTCTCCCCATGTTAAAGGAATTTTGCCCCGAAATTCAACTAGTGGAGGCTATGAAAAGAGATGTGGATACTTGGTCTTCATTTGGTCTTCACGTTCCCAAGTGAACTCGGGTCCACGTTTAGACTCCCAACGGACCTTGACAATGGGGATGCGGCTACGCTTGAGTTTCTTGACTTCTCGGTCCATGATTTCCACGGGTTTCTCAACAAAGTGCATTTTCTCGTCAATGCGCACTTCATCAAGAGGGATGTGGAGATTCTCGTCGGCTAGGCACTTTTTCAAATTAGACACGTGAAAAGTCGGATGGACGTTGCTGAGCTCTAAAGGAAGATCGAGTTTGTAGGCCACTTTTCCTATCCTTTCGAGTATCTTGAATGGACCCACATATCGAGGTGCAAGTTTTCCTTTCTTTCCAAATCGGACTACGCCTTTCCAAGGTGATACCTTTAGAAGAACCATATCCCCAACTTGAAATTCCAAGGGTTTTCGTCGTTTATCGGCATAACTCTTTTGCTGAATCCTTGCTACTCGAATGTTGTCACGAATAGGAGAGATTTTATCGGTGGTCTCTTGGATAAGCTCGGGACCAATTTCGTTCCAACAAATCGGTGAACGACATTTTCGTCCATAAAGAGCTTCAAACGGTGCCATGTTAATACTTGTGTGGTAGCTGTTATTGTAGGAAAATTCGATCAGTGGTAGGTGAGAATTCCAATTGCCGCCAAAGTCAATGACACAAGCTCTAAGCATATCCTCGAGAGTTTGGATTGTTCGCTCGGTTTGTCCATCGGTTTAGGGATGGTAAGCCGTGCTTAAATCCAAATGAGTACCAAGCGCAGATTGTAATGATTGCCAAAATCGGGAAGTAAAACGCGAATCACGATCGGAGATGATGTTCAATGGGATTCCGTGACGACTTACGATCTCATCAATGTAGATCCAAGCCAATTTCTCGACTCGATAGTCCTCGCGAATAGGCAAGAAATGAGCAGACTTTGTGAGTCGATCGATAATAACCCAGATACTATCGTGCCCACTAGAAGTGCGTGGGAGTTTGGTGATAAAGTCCATAGCAAGGTTCTCCCACTTCCACATGGGAATTTCAGGTTGTTCGAGGATTCTGGAAGGCTTCTGGTGTTCGGCCTTTACTTTAGAACAAGTTAAGCATTTTGCCACAAAGAGGGCAATATCCTTTTTCATGCCGGGCCACCAGTATTGTCGACGAAGACCTATGTACATCTTATCAGCTCTGGGATGTACCGAATATCGAGTTTTGTGGGACTCGTTCATCAAAAATATACGAAGGTCGTAGCGATAGGGAACCCAGATACGATCCAAGTAATACAATAGGCCGTTGGCTTTTGTTTCTAGCAAGAGTTCTACACCACATGCCATTACTTGGTACATGTTTCCCTCGGTAATCGAGGTGTGTTGTGCTTGGAGAATGCGGGCTTGAATATCGTTATGAATATGAACACTATGAAGCATGATACGTTCTTTACGACTCAAGGCGTCGGCTACAACATTTGCTTTGCCGGGGTGGGAGCGAATCTCGCAGTCGTAGTCGTTAAGAAGTTCGACCCATCGTCGTTGCCTCATATTAAGCTCCTTTTGATTGAAAATATGTTGGAGGCTTTTGTGGTCGGTGAAAACCACGCATTTGGTGCCATAAAGATAGTGTCTCCAAATTTTCAAGGCGAAAACGACAGCACCAAGCTCGAGATCATGGGTCGTATAGTTCTTCTCATGGAGTTGACCTGATGCGTATGCAATTACTTGGCCACGCTGCATAAGAACACAACCAAGACCTTGGTTGGATGCATCACAATAAATGACAAAGTCGTCATTACCACTAGGAAGAGTTAGAACAGGAGCATTGCAGAGCTTGTGTTTGAGAGTTTGAAAAGCTTCTTCTTGTTTGGGTCCCCACTCGTAAGGTTTACCTTTGTGAGTCAAGGCAGTGAGCGGAACCGTAATCTTGGAGAAATTTGAGATGAAGCGACGATAGTAACCCGCTAGTCCAAGGAAGGAACAAATCTCGGTAGGAGTCTTAGGAGTATTCCAATTCTTTACCGCTTCGATTTTTGCTGGGTCCACATGAATCCCCTTATCGTTGACTATGTGTCCCAAAAATTGAACCTCCTTTAGCCAGAATTCACACTTGGAGAACTTGGCGTATAGTTGTTCTTTCTTCCAGAGCTCCAAAATCAAACGAAGATGTTGTTCATGCTCCGCTTTCGTTTTAGAATAGATGAGAATGTCGTCAATGAAAACGATCACGAACTTGTCCAAATAAGGTTTGCATACACGGTTCATGAGATCCATGAAAACCGCAGGTGCATTAGTCAAGCCAAAAGGCATGACCATGAACTCGTAGTGACCATATCTAGTCCGAAAGGCAGTCTTTGGAATGTATTCATCGACAACACGAAGTTGATGGTATCCGGAACGAAGGTCAATCTTGGAGAAACATGTTGAACCTTGAAGTTGATCGAAAAGATCGTCGATACGGGGTAAAGGATAACGGTTCTTGATTGTAAGCTTGTTGAGTTCACGATAATCAATGCACATTCAAAATGATCCATCCTTTTTCTTTACGAACAGCACGGGAGCACCCCAAGGTGAATGGCTTGGTCAGATGAATCCTTTGGATGAGAGTTCTTGTAATTGACTTGCGAGTTCTTGCATCTCGGAAGGTGCAAGATGATAGGGAGCTTTTGCCACGGGAGTTGCTCTAGGCACAAGGTCAATACGAAACTCTACTTGTCTAGGAGGAGGAAGGCCGGGTAAATCCTCGGGGAATACTTCGAGAAAGTCTCGAATGATCGGAATATCTTGCAATTTCTTACCCTTGTCATTCGTGTCAACTACGTGGGCCAAGAAGGCAACGTACTTTTTCCGTAGGTACTTTTGTGCCAATGTGCAAGACATGAGTTGAAGACCATGACATGGTTTTTCATCGAAAATAACTAACGTGTCGCCCGAATGGAGAGGTATACGAATGCACTTTTCATAGAAAATAACCTCGGCATGGTGCTTGGATAACCAATCCATGCCAATTATAACATCGAAGCTTCCCAATTGCATTGGAAGGAGATCAACAGAGAACACGTGATCATTAAGCTCGAGATTGCAGTCGCGGATAACAGAATTTATAGTAATAGATTTTCCGTTTGCTATCTCCACGGAATAAGAATTGTCAAGTTTCGTTCTTTGTTTAGCAAGTCGAGATTCAAAGGTAAGAGACACAAAACTCCTATCGGCACCGGTATCAAATAAAATGGATGCATAATGATTGTTTACGAGAAACGTACCGTTTATCACGTCGTTGTTTGCTTGTGCCTCATTAGCGTTTATATTAAACGCTCGTCCTTGAGGACCACCTTGACGATGAAGTTTTGGGCACCGGTCACGAAAATGGTTTGGATTTCCACATTCGTAACATGCCCTACCATTGAGAGGTGCCGGATAGATTGGACGGTTGGCTGGAGCAGCTTGATGGACGGGTGGACGGGTACGGCAAGTAGTGACCACGTGTCCATATCGTCCGCAGCTTGAACACAATCGGCATGGTAAGTTGGTAGGATGATGGTACTTGCAGGTCTGGCATTGGGGATTCGGGCCCAGATAGGGTTTCGGGTTTTGACCCAATGGGGCCACGTGAATAGCAGGTACAGCGGGAGTTACGACTGCGAAGTTTCGACCTTTTCGTTTCTTGTTGCGGTTAGAAGACTCGGGTTTTACATCTTTGACGGCCGCAAGAGTGGAGACAACCTTCTTGGAACCCTTTCTTGTTAAGGTTCCGGCTTTGACATGGTTGTCGGATAGTGTAGCGGATAGACGGATAGCAGCTTCAAGTGTAGGAGGATTGCTTCCTAACACAGCATCTTGAATTTGCATAGGCAGCCCGCCTATGTATTTTTCAATTTCACGAGCAAGGGGAGTGATCATATGAGGCACCAATAGGCTCAGCTCTTGAAATCGGGTGGTGTAAGCCAGATTATCCCCGCTGTCTTGGGCAAGATCCCAAAACTCAGTCTTGAGCTTCCTCATTTCATTTCGAGGACAGAATTCATCAGTCATGGCTTTCTTCAGATCATCCCATGATAAAGATGTAGCAACCTCAAAACCACAAGTGCGTTTCTCACCGTTCCACCAGGTGAGGGCTCTCTTTTGAAGTACACTTGTGGCATAGCGAACCCGAAGATTATCGGGACAGTCACTGTTTAGGAATGTGCTTTCCATGCTTTCAAACCATTGCAGTAGGCCGGTAGCACCTTCAGTCCCGAAGAATTTTGTAGGATTGCACGAGTTAAAGTGCTTAAACGTGCATTGAGGCGGGTTGGTACCACCATTTCCTTGGATGTTGTGAGACCCGTCACTGTTGTTATTGGCTTGGGTCATTTGTCCCACCAGTTGGGCAAGAAGAGTAGCAAGATCCGGGTTGGAAGTGCTAGAGTTTGCACGTCGATGAGGCATTCGAACACCATAAGAAAAGACAATGATATTTTAGATAAAGTGGATATATATGAGCTACAGTGGGAAATAATGTAAGCAGAAAAGCGGGATTCATCATGACGCGTGCCAGTGCATGTGTATTTATTCAAAGTTGATGGAAAAAAATAAGCCATCTATTCCGGGTAGAAGATGATGTCATAGATCATTATTCGCGTAATAGGAATTGCCGAGATTCGCATGCACTACAAATCGTTATTACGTGTGCACCCGTACTAATGATTTGCTTTGCATGTTCATCTAGTTCTTCCTATTTTACTATAATGTCCCTAAAATTTTGAGTTTAGGTTCGGATCGTATTCTTGCGAATTCAATGACTTATCATCGTTAAGTAATTCCTCGAAACTTTCAAGGAGACATGCTTTAGCCTATAGGTAAACACTCACTTCAGGAATTCCCAGGAAAGCATACGGGTCCGTTTATTTGGATTTATACGAAATGCTTTCCTAGACAGAAAACCCAATGTACAGGTGTCACCCTTCCAGATTGCACATGTCCTTTACTGGTTTCAAGAAATTAAGTCGTTGACGAGATTTTCAAGATTTTAATAGACTTGAGAGTCTATGAGTATAAAATGTGTAGGAATGTTGCAATTAATATGGATTAGGAAAGAGTATGGATAAGGATGGGTAGTGTATTTGTTTGCATAAGTTTGTTTGTCAAGTATGTATCATGTATTTAAGCCTTGTATGTATAAGTCTCATGTACCAAACTTGGGAAAATTCAAATAATACCTAACTACAAATAATTCACATAACAATTAATCATTTAGCACATAAAAGGGAGTCCTAGGGTTATAGTCTAGGTCATTGTGTCTAATAACCTAATTCCCTATAACCATGGCTCTGATACCAATCTATCACACCCCGACCGATGGCGGAATCATCGAGGCGGATAATGGAATGATTGTTCAAAAGCACATGATAACTAAAATATTGCATAATTCATTAATTTAATTAAAGACAACAACCATTCAAGTACAATACAAATTCAAATAACCTAGTCTATTTCAAAACATTGATTTAATTAACTAGGTCTATAAGTTCTTAAGTGGTAGAATCTTCAGCAAGCAATCACATATCCAAACCTGAAACATTATTTAAATCAAGTGTCAACTATAAAGTTGGTGAGTACATAGGTTTAGTGGAACCGATAAGTAGTAGATAAAAACGTTTTGCAACTCATTGTTTATCTTGTTAAACATAGCATATATGGTTGTATCATTTATCTAAGCACAATTCAAACCTTGATTGACGCGCTTAAACATAGCACAACAGCTAGGTCCGGTATGTTTGAATATAGTTACCCACTATATCCGATATGTTTGAATATAACACGCGGCTATATCCGAGTATGCAGTAATAAACACCGTAACCGGGTGGGCTGGTCAGACACAATAGATCTATTAATATTACTGTTGGTTTTCTTGTGTTTAAAGTAAATGATTGTACACCCAAGATAATAAGCATATAATCCACATGAATAACACGTATAAACAATTTGATTGAGTAGCATGAAATAATGTTTCACCCCAAAGTATGTAAAAATGTAAAATAGGAGTTATGTAACTCACCTGGCTAGCGGATGTTTTAATCCACGAGTGCGGGTGATAAGGATGTTGAGAACTAAGCACGTTGAATCCCTAGGTGGATAAATAGGTATTATTGTATGTTTTGTATGTGCGAATTCGTATTTAAATGTGTATAGGTTTATAACAATATTTCTTAACATTTATTGGTATAAAATATGGTAAAAAGATGATAATGGTTTTGTAAAACTAACATCAAAAATATATATATATATATATTTTAATTTTGTTAAAATATTATATTTTAAATAATTTGTTATTATGTTTATTGTATTTATATATAATAAAAAGAAAGTTTCCATTTATCCAATTATGTTATCATTAACATATATTAAAATTTTATTTTAAATAATTTGTTATTATGTTTATTGTATTTATATATAAAAAGAAAAGTTTCTATTTGTCTAATTATGTTATCATTAACATATATTAAGATTTATTTTTAAAAAAAATTTGTTATTATGTTTATTGTATTTATATATAATAATAAAAAGAAAATTTCTGTTTGTTTAATTATGTTATCATTGTTTTCATTAAAATTTATGTTAGCAAGTTTATAAAAATATAGGGTTTATTATTTTATAAAAGTTTGGGTAGGTTAAATATGTATACAAGAATTTTAATGGTTTCCGAAATAAACGAACGAGTAAACCGATTCGTTTTAGTCTTTATTGTATAAAAAGAATATTAAAACAAGTTAAAATAAATAAATAAAATAAAAACAGAAGCAAAAAGTTTGGGCCGAAGGCCAACCGGAATCGAACCCGTGACCTACGGTACAAACACACACGCATAACCAGTTGAGCTACTGCCCATCACTGGTTATGAGTGTATCGTTTAATTGATAAGCATTTACACGAACTGGTCGCTGGTCCTCGGCAACCGGCAAACCAGTGTCCGAGACATTGTTTTGCCCGGTGATCGATGGTTTGGGGTCGGGCTTTCGATTGACATAGATTGTCATATGATAACAGAAGGTAATGGAACAAATTCGAGGCTCGAACCTGGTCGCGAAGGGTCTGGATGACAGGGTCGGTGGTCAGAGAATTCCAAGATCGGTTAACTATGCTTCGGGATGAATTAAGTTCCGAAACTTTGGTCACAGCTTCACACAGTGGCGACGAACACAATGCTGGCCTCAATTTTGAGTGAGAGTGGGTGGAGGAGAGGTGGCGAGCTCGAGTAGGTCCGGTAATGGCCTTTTATAGCCGAGCTCGATCCCGATGATGAGACAGGCAATTGAGCATGTCCAGACACTCGTCTGGACAAGACGAAACTGTCGAGCCATTTCTCAGGCGTGGAGGTCTACTGTCGGGGCCAATTGCGTGGCGTGGACTTTCGGCCATAAACACGATCAGGCTTTTCGTATGATCAAGCGACAAATTGGTCGAGGGCTTTTGTTCACGTGGGGACGACGAGTTCAGGGATGCCTTTAGCGGCTGTCGAGGTGCAGGGAACAGGCTTGTTGGGGTGCTTGCCGGAAACTGGCTTGGACCGCCGGACAAACGTAGGGGGTGACCGGAAAGTCGATTTGCAATTTGGCAGTTTCAGTCGCTGTAGTTTGATTTTGTTTTAATTCGACCCCTGAGATAATTACGGATGAATCCTTGTAGTTTGATTTGTACAGAAATAGTCCCTCAACAACTTTTATCTTAAAACCTTCTAGTTTGAAAATTTTCAAAACAACCCCTCAATTTTTATAAAAATAAATTTCTTTTAATTTCTTTTAATTTCAAATATATTTTATAAACTTATTTTATTATTATTATTATAAATAATTTTTATAAGAGTTATTTATCTTATTTAAATAGGTTATTTTATTAAATATGCAACCTTTAAATTTAAAATTTTATATAAGTTTTAAAACTTATAAAATTTTAATTAATTTAGATCCGTAAAATGAAAATACCTATTTATATAAAACTAAATAAAACACTCGTATTTTATTTAATTTGAGAATGATTACACGATAATTATATTACAAGTGCGCGAATGAAAAATCCGAAACGTCACAGTTATAAAATTTTAATTAAGTTTGATCCGTAAAATGAAAATACTTATTTGTATAAAACTAAATAAAACACTCGTATTTTATTTAATTTGAGAATGATTACACGATAATTATATTAAAAGTGCGCGAATGAAAAATCCGAAACGTCACAATTTAGATGTGTGATTATTTTATATAATTTAGTTTATGTAAATTAGTGTTTGTATGTATGTGTGTAATTTATGTTTATGAAGACTAGTTTGAATGTTTAGTTTGTATGTATGTGTGTAATTTGTGTTTATGATGATTAGTTTGGATGATTAGTTTGTATGTATGTGTGTAATTTGTGTTTATGATGATTAGTTAATATGAATGTATATATGTGTATGTATGTTTGTATGTAAATGTTTGTAATTATGTAATCGGACATTTATTTATGTATGTATATGTTTGTAATTATGTAATTGGGCTTTTATTTATGTATGTATGTAATTGTGATGTGTAGGTATATAAGAGGGTAGTAATTGGGAGCAACTTTCACAAAAACTCTCAGGATTTAAGGTGAGGTAAAATCCAGGTTTCATATTTTAGCTACTTTTTCAAGATTTTGAAGTTTTGTTTGTTTATTTTGGTTAGGTTTTGGAGAAATTTCACCATTTTTTGGATTTCTAGTTTTGTGAAGGTAAATACTCGTTTTGATTACTAATTTGTAATGAAATTGGGTTTAGATATAAGATTTTTATGATTTTGTATGTATGTGTTATGTATGTGTATGCATGTATGTTTGTATGTATGAGTATGTATATTTGTATGTATGATGGAATTATTAAATTATGATTAGTTTAGGTTATTTGGTTTAGATGTGTGATTATTTTATATAATTTAGATTATGTAAATTAGTGTTCGTATGTATGTGTGTAATTTGTGTTTATGATGATTAGTTTGTATGTATGTGTGCAATTTGTGTTTATGATGATTAGTTTGAACAATTTGCATATTTGTGTGTCGAACAAGTTTATGTTTTGAATGTTTGATTTGTCGGACAAGTTTGTGTATCGAATAATTTGGATGTTTGGTTTATGTTTCAGATATTAGTTTTTATCAGATTTGAATGTTTGAATGGTTTATATTTAATTATTTGCAGGTTTTTGTTTTTAGAAATTTAATATTTCTGGATAAAATATTAAAAATTAAAAAATAAAAAAAACAAAAAAGACCTATACCGACGACATGTCGTCGCTATAGGCCTTTTTCAAAAATTATTAAAGAAAACAAAAAACCCTATACCGACGACATGTCGTCGGTATAGGGTTTCTTTTTGAATTTTTTAATTAAACCCTATAGCAACAACAAGTCGTCGGTATCGGCTGACCTATCCCGACGACATCTATACCGACGACATGTCGTCGGTATAGGCTATCCCGACGACAAGTCATCGCTATAGGGTCAAAAATCGTCAGGATAGGGTGATATTGTTGTAGTGACCCTTTCGTTTTCTCCTTGAACTGTAGATAAATATAACATATAACACACATTTTCACTATGTTTCTTCTTGTCATGGTTCTAATCGAAAGCTCCCCACCTGTGCAAGAAATGAGGTTTATCACTTACACACTCTCACATTCCAAGTATTTCTTCATTTTAATCTTGTTTTGACTAACTTATTTCCATGTAACTTTGCATATTTACCCAAAATAATACTTTAGATTTAAAAATGTGAGTATTATAATAATTGGCTTTCATGATTTATATCACAAAATAAAACATTACAGTTTTAATTTCGAGGTACAACAAAGGACGCAAGTAACTAATTAAACAAACATTTGCCGTCCAAAAAAAACTAAAGAAACATTTAAAGTTTCTCATCATGGGATATATTTTGAGACATGTAACCAATAGGATGTAATCAATGTGCACCTAAAATCCTATAAAAATGAAGTGCTACATAGATTTTATATAGATAGGTCACATTCACCAAGCATTATACCGACCATGAGGCCACTTAATGTTGAAAATGTCCATTTAACTACCGATCTAAATAGCGACGAGTAAATTATTGTCCACAAATTCCTTATTTAAGTTCCATTGAACAGTGATGTTGCTCGTTGGTGATAGATGATATGATATATCACTTTCTCTTAGTTTATGTTGATATATAGTTCATGTTATACAAGGAGCCATTTGAATTAGGTAAAGAAAATATTTTGATCTATTCACGGTATAGAAGTCTAGAAGATATGGTTAATGTTTCACTAGAGCATCCAAAAACAAAATTGGTTGGTTCATGCGTAGGATATATGATTTATCATGAAGCGAGAGGGTCAAATTGGATATGTTTTCAAAAGTGTTAGAGTGTGTTTTCATCGCATTCCCTAAGACTATCCATAGTGGGTGAGGAGCGCGAAAAATTTCTTAAGATAAAGAAAGAAATCGAAGAAAAATATAATATGTAGTTTTAGTAACTTTTATTTTTTTTTGTTCTAGATTGTATTTTTATTTTATTTTATGTTTTTTATGGTTTTTTTATATTACGTTGTTTTTTATTATAAATGTTTTTAGTATTAGTTTATTAAAATAATTAAATAAAAAAACAATGATTATATAATGATTACAAAACTGGTCACCCTCACCCTACCATTATGCACATGAGTGAGGGTGAGGGTGAAGGTGAGGGAAGACAGTGTCGACGTGACGCCTACGTGACACTAAAAATCCAACACCCTCATCAGGTACTACGGATAGTCTAAGGCAAACAATCATAACGGGCTTACCGCTTCATCTAATCATAGGAAAACCGTGCCAACATGAAGAAGTTAATATGTGTTTTGTTAAGAAACATGGTGCATGATCTTATGATATATTTTAAGAAACATGCATGTTTAACTTTAGAACGACACATGAAAGATTTATTTAGAAAACGTTTCATACCTCTAACATTTAAGAAGTTGCTTCAAGACATTGACTTACTTTTAAATTAGTAATCAGGAAAGGTAGAAAATATGTGTTGCAGTCTTTCTTCATTCGTAATGGTTTTATCATACTAGGTTTACTAACAAGGTTTAAAATATGGCAACATTTCAAACATATTAAAATAATTATGTATTTTTTTATTGTTTTTTTTTCTTACACGGTTATATCTTGTAATGTTTTAACAATAAATAACTTTTAAATTATTAAAGATAAGTGTTATGAATAAATAATAATTATAGAACACTAGTCCCTCAATCCCCTGATATAACATATAAGTAAAGAGGTACTTTAGTTTTAGCAGGATATTATCTCTCTTAAAGATTAATCCATCTTTGTAACTATATAGAGATCGAATATACAATATCTCCAACTAATTTATTTTATTTTTTTTAGAGTAAACTTCGTTTTTGGTCGCTGAGGTTTGGTAAAAATAACGGTTTTGGTCCATTAGTTTTAATTTGACTTTTTTGCACCATCTGATATGTAATTTGTCTCAATTAAGTCCAACCTACTAACACAGTTACTTTTTTCTGTTGGAGGTAAAAACATTTTAGTTTTTTCACATAAAGGGCTAATTATGTAATTTACTCAAATTAATATAGCGACTGTTTTTGTAATTTACCCACCCCTAACCCTACCCTCACTCTTCATCTCTCTATTTCAGAGAATGCCACCTCTAACACCACCATGTAAGACACGATTTAATATGTTACTTTTATAATCATTTATCAAATTATTAAATGATCAAATATAATTATTTATTTATTTAATAACCTATGGCTAGTAATTTGTTGATAAGCCTAATTACTCTTAATGGGCCATTAATGAGTTTCCCCTTAATTGTACATATAAATAAAAAGTTAATTAGAGGGAATTGACTAATAAATCTATTCTATCACCACTAACCAAATCGTCCCTCTCTCTCTCTCCATAACCGTGAGCTTACCATCTCACCTAATACGATTCTAATCGTACACCCTAAACGGGAACCCAATCCAGATCAGAGATCATGATGTCTTCCCTATTATCGGTGAACTTAGCATGTATGGTTTATATATTGTTTTCCATTATTTAGTCACAAGAACTGATCAACATGTGGTATCAGAGCATATATTGATTAATCAGTTTTTGTTTCTTTCCCTAAACTGGAATTAAAATCGGAGAACATTAGTTCTGTTAAAACCTGAGGAAAATCATTTTCTTTTAGTTCACGGTTTTCTGTTTTTTGTAAATATATCACGGTTTTGATCTCCTAAACCTGAGATCCTTAGTATTTTCGAAATCTGTTAAAGAATTATGTTTCAAGGTTTCGATTCCAGGTTTTTATCTGATATTATTGAAAAACGGTTTATCTGATGTTCATAAGTTATTCTTCGTGTTCATCATTATTTTCGATGAAATCCCCTTAATTTGGGATACATTAATATTTTGATTGTGTTTTTCCTAAATATCTTGTAACTTTATCTCTAAGATTTCGAATTAAAATATTATTTATTATTTTAAATAAAGAAACTTGGATATACTTAACACTTTAAAAGATTTTTGAAATTTGAAAATACAATCAAATTCTCTTAAATTTAGCACTGCCTTAGCAGGTTAAACTTCACGGTTTTGACTCTCACAGGTAAGATTCACGGGTTTGTATTTACGGGTCGTAAACTTCACGGTTCAACAGTTACAGTTTAACAGTTCACGGTTTTACGCTTCACGCTTTAACATTTCACGGTTTTACAGTTCACGGGTTTTACCATTCACGGTTTATGAACTGGAATCGTGAACCTAAGAGGAATCGTGAACCTTAGCTGAACCGTGAATCCTCACTTTACCGTGAAACCTTACCTAGAACCGTGAACCCTCACTTTACCCTCATCTGAATCGTGAACCTTCACTTAGCCGTGAACCTAGCCTTATATGTGCCTAAAATTCTTTAAGGGGCTCCACACCGAACCCCGGGCAGCGCACAAAGGGTTTGCTATTAATGAATGCTTTAGTTTTGATAAACCTTAAACTTAATGTTTTCAAAACCTTAACACTTACTTGAATACACACCTAAAGCTTCACTTCTACCCAAAGGTGATGTGATGCATGTGTAAACTTGTTCAAGCTTAATTAAACATTATAACTTAGTGCATGTCATGATATTAAATTATAAAACATGATTAACTTAAATAACACCTAAAGTTTCACTTCTGTCCAAAGGTGATGTGTCACACTTGTAAAGTTATTTAAGTCTAATTAAGCACTACTTCGTCTAATATAACTAAATATTTCTACTTCTGTCCAAAGGTGATGTGTCACATTTAGTTTTCGCGAAGCTAATTATGTGTGTACTAAACAAATGTTTCACTTCTGCCCAAAGGTGATGTGTTACATTCTTACTACACATACTCAATATTAAATTGTTCCTAATACTAAACAAATGTTTCACTTCTACCCAAAGGTAATGTGTTACATTGTTTAAGTAGAACCTAATTAATCTATTATTTTGGTGATTATAATAGATATTTATCACAGCTTCATTAATATAATGGTCCTTATTTCCGCCTGCCTTAGTTTAAGTTACCCCATAGACACTCTAAGTTCTTCTTTAGCAATTAGTATCTTATTTTTCTCGTATAAAATCCACTGCAGCCCCTAACTTGAGAGTCAAAACTTTGAATGGTACGAACTTCTCTGCTTGGAAAGATTCATTGATGCTGTCTCTCGGCATGATGGAATTCGATCACGCACTTGACAAGCCTGCGCCTGCTGATCTTACTGAAAAAAGCACTACTCAAGACATTATAAAGAATGAGAAATGGACGAGGTGTAACCGCATGGCTCTTATCCTAATGAAGAACTCCATCAGTCCGATCATCAGAGGAGCTATACCTGATTCTAAAGATGTCAAGACTTATCTAGCTTCTGTGGTGGATCAATTCAAGGGAACTTCTAAGGTGCATTCTAGCACTCTTATTCTGAAGCTTGTGACTACAAAGTATGATGGGATCAGCGGCATTCGTGAGCACATCATGATGGTGAATGTCATGTCCCGTAAACTCAAGGGCTTAGACATGGAAATCAGTGACGGTTTTCTAGTGCACTTTATCATGACCTCTCTTCCTAAGTCTTTTGAAGCTTTCAAGATCAACTATAACACACAGAAAGACAAGTGGACGATGAGTGAGTTGATTGCAATGTGTGTCCAAGAAGAAGAACGTCTGAAGCTAGAGAGACCAGATGTTGCTTATTTCACGACTGCTGATTCAAAGAAGAGGAAGAGCAATTTCCGTAAGAAGGAATCTTCTAAGGTCCATAAACAAGATACGAGTGGTGCTTCCAGCTCTAAGAACTTCAAAGGAAAGTCTCACTGCAAGTTCTGCAGCAAGACTGGACATAGGCAGGCCCATACTTTAAGGAGTGGCTTAGCAAGAGAGGTAATCATCTTTATATGATACTTGAGTCCTATAATTTAAATGTCCCAACTAATACATGGTGGTTTGATTCTGGTTCTATGGTTCATGTAACCAACTCATTACAGTGATTCCTTACAATCCATAAGCTGGAAAGAAACCGAAGAACACTTAAGATGGGGAATGGAGAAGAACTAGTTGTCAAAGATGTTGGAACCTTAGAATTAATAATGAAAACTGGTTTATGTATTAAACTTTATGATACCTTATATATTTCTGAGATTACTCGGAATCTAGTATCAGGACCAAAGTTAGACATTGACGGTTTTGTTTGTTCTCATGGTCATGGCAAACTTTCTATTATGTTAATTCTCAAGTGGTTGGACGTGGTTATTTGGAGATGGTCTCTATAGATTAGAACTAGATGATGAATTTTTCAAGTCTTTTTTATCATATAATATCAATGAAAACTCAACAAAGACTAAACGAAAGCGAGACTTAGAAGCTTAATCCATGTTGTGGCATCAACGCTTAGGCCACATTTCACGAGATCACATATCTCGACTCATGAAGGATGAAGTATTACCATCTCTCGATTTCACTGATTTTGGAACATGTGTCAAATGCCTTAAAGGTAAAATGACATCAGCAAATAAGAAAGGTGCCAATAGGAGCTCTAATTTATTAGAACTCATTCACACTGATATTAGTGGCCTTTACCCCATTGCTGGTATAACAAGACATACTTCATTTATCACTTTTATCAATGATTATTCTCGTTATATGTACTTGTATCTTATTAAAAAAAATCTAAATCACTTGCGACTTTTAAAGATTATAAAACTGAAGTTGAAAAACAACTTGATCTTCAAATAAAAGTTGTGAGATCAGATAGAGGAAGTGAATATTATGGCAGACATACTGATGTGGGTCAGGCTCCTGGTCCATTTTATGAGTTTTGTAAGGGCCAGGGGATCGTGAACCAGTACACCATGCCCGGTGTCACACCCCAACCGACGGCGTAAACGTAGAGGCGGGACATGGAGACTGTTCATAAGCTCATGGTTTACTACAGTTGAAATAATTAAACAACCAATTTCATTTCATAAATCAAGACATCAAATCCAACAATACAATAATGGAAATTACATAAGTAAACTTGTTCAAATTAAAATACTAGGTCCTCAAACTTAAATGAAAGTAACTTGATCAAACTCATTTATTTGTACCTGAAACATGATGAAAACGAGGTCAACTAAAACGTTGGTGAGCATACACAGGTTTTGACACTACAAATAAAGTTCAAATGTTTTATACAATTCATACGATACATGGTATATAAAGCATTTATGGAGAATCTATAGTTAAACTAGGTGTACAATCAAACCTTGTGACTGAGGCATAACACGTAGGTTACCCTAATGTAATGTCGGTAACAAACACCCTACCCGGGTGGGTTTGTTAGACTCAATAGATATATCAATGTTAACCGTTGGCTTGTACTGAGTTAATGATTGTACTAATATCATGTATATGTAGTCTTAACTCATAGCATTCAAGCATAAAGCACAAATAATATATAGCATCATATTATTGAATTGTATATGAGTATTGCAAAGAGTTTCAAAGAGTAATCATGTTTCATCCCAAAAGTGCAAAATAAAAAAAGGGGCTATGTAAAACTCACTTGTATCAAAGATGTAGATAGCACGAGAGAATATGTAGCACAAGAGATAATATTAATCACAATGTTAACCTATAAGTAAATTACAAGAATCTAATCAATGATAAGCACAAAGTTTAAGTCAATGTCTTTGGTTCAACGGGATTTGAGTATAGAGATTTGTACAAAAGTGTTTGTGTTATCTCAAGTAATGAATGTGTGAATTTGTGTTTGTAATGGAATAAAAGTTTTTAATATAAAAAAGTAAACTCAAATAACATTTGATTTAGAGTTTAATTTAAAGTAGATAAATAATAAAAAAAATTCTTTTTATTCATTTATTTATTATACTAATAATGTGTCATGAAAAAGAGAGTGTAAATATATATTAGTTTATACATTTAAGAAATTATCCTAAATATAACTTAAACCCTAAATGAATTATTAATGTAAAAGATAACTAAATTAAATAAATCAATTCTTTTTATTTATTTAAAAATATTTAATATGTCCTTTAAAATATGCAAAAATAAATATGCCAATAATATGTATTTAGGAAATTTTATTTGCTTAAACATAATTTAAACTCCAAAATGATTTATAAAAGTGTTTTATGACATCCTTTACAAAAGAAATAATGAAGTTTTTTATAAAAATCTTGTCACAATTTGAACTAAGTAATTTAAATGCTTATTTAAAACTATTAATCTTAATTAAATAAATTTATTTATATTGTAAGTGGGGTTTAAAAATCATTCAAATTATAAAAAAATAGTTCTCATATAAAATATATTTATTTTTACACAAAATAGTTCCAAATGGTATTGGGTTTAATAAAATAATTTTTATAAGTTAAATTGGCTGTTAAAACGATTTAAAAAAAAGATATACTCCACCCGGCTCGAACCCGGGTGGGTTCCATGTGGGTACAACGTCTCACCACTGGACCAGGGGCTGATCCTTGTAAAAGACCCGGTTTAAATTAGTATAACATCTTACAGAAAAGGGGACCGGGTTCAGGACATGTATACGCGCAAAAAGACTCGGGCTGTGGTTTCGAACCCACGCCATCTGGTCCGATGGTGCAGTAACTTAGCCAGTCGGACCAGATGGTTTCACTGGTTAAATAAGGATTCCAAATAGTTAAATGCGTTAAATAGATGTAATCAAAATCGCCCCAAATCGCATGAACTGGTTAAGAACCCTAAATCAAATTGAGTTCGATAGGTTTTGTTAACATAAACTGATAAGGGGCTATCGACAGGGACTCAATTATGAATCAAACGAACTAAGTATTACATGATATGGTGGAGTATCGACTGCCGTCGGCTAACCGGTCAGGGGCGATGTTCTTGAGGCTTGATCGAAGTCTAGAGGTGTAATGCGGATAGGATGAGGGTTGAGAGAGTTTGAAACATGGTTTGCGAAGGTGTGGGAATGGTTTGTAGCGTTTAATTTAGTCTTAATCGACCAAATCGATCCGGATTTGAAGATGACAGCTGTCGGATTGATTTTAGCATTGATTAGGTTGATTCGATATGAATAAGTGTAGGTCCCTCGGGTGTGGCGGATCTTCACATGCAAGTGGGTCTACTAGTCGGACCGGGTGCGGAATACCCGTGACTAGGCGGAGAGTCTAGCTAAACAAAGTAAACCGACAAGAGAAAACACTTTAAACGTTCTTTGTATTATAAACACTTGAAGGTTACAGAGAAAAGCACTGAGATTACAATCTGCGTATTTGTTATAATGCCTGCGTACTTAACTTCTGTCAACCTATCCTATTTATACAAGACCTGATGCCTGCGCACTTAGCAAAATGCTCTTGCGTACTTAGCAAGTACGCAAAGTTATTCTTGCGTACTTGCTAAGTACGCATGAGCTTTCTCTTGCGCACTTACAAGTGCGCAAAACACTTGGAGAATTTAGCAACATTCAATATGTAAAAGTAAATACAACTCGATAAACTAATACATAAAGACTCTTACATACAAAGACAATTACAAACAAGACAAAACAACCTAAGACTAAGACTCTATCTATCCAGAGTGTTTGTCACAGGAAAGTGCTTCAACAAACTCCCCCTTGACAACAGCTTTGGATAATCTTCAGTCTTCGGTCTTCACATCTTCAGTCTTCACAACACTTGATCTTTAGCTTCCATCTTCTTCTTGTAATCAAGGCAGAACTTAATCACCTTGTCATATTTAGAAGCAAGGAGCTTTGTCCACTCATCCGTGTAGACGCAACAACGTTCTGCTAGTACCTCTAGATCTTTCACAGAAAAGTTGATGAAGCAGACTTTATCAAATATTCTGATCAGTTCCTTTGGCACTATGTTCCCACTCTCTGAACGTCCTTTACCCATGATCACAGCCTCGCCCTTCTTTGGATCTAAGTACCAGTACCACATGTCACTAAGAATATCCTGAGATAACTTGCTCAGGGGAATCTTAGTTTCACATCGAACTGGCTTGTATACCAATTTCTGTAAGTGCTTCTTAGTCACAGGATTTATAGCGTGCTTATCCTTGACTCTCTTGGGCACTTGAGGCTTGAACATCTCGAATTTCCCCGATCTTGCTTCTCGCTGCAGAACCACCCACAAACCCATCGCCACTGCGTGATTGGAATGACCCAGCAGCTCTCGGTTTGCTAGGTTCACAAGGTCGTATTTGGGTAAGGAGCTGAACGCTTCACTGGTGGGTTTCAAGTATTGAACCCCGCCAGATCGTTTGATTGCGAACAGCTGCTTATCCTCCTCGAACCTTACAGCCAAGATCATCCCTGTTGCTCCGTGTTTGTCTATTATAGACGTCTTTTGCCACACAGGAGCTGGACCCTTTGATGAAGTAGAAGGCATGTCTGTTTCTTTCGGTGCCTCGGGGTCCACAAGTGCAGGGTCAACTAGGGAGGCTTCAGTCGAGGCTTCTACATTACTAGCCTGCTCGACTAAACATGTGTCGAGCGGAGCGTCGAAGGATGGAAATTCAAAGATTTCTCCATCTTCTAGCTCGTACTCTCCTTCCCTGTCACCCTTGGGAATTTCGATCACAACGTCTTCATCATCATCATCCCAATCGTCACCAGAGTAGATCTCTCCTTCTTCTAGATTGAAGAGAGTATCGATTTGTGCTTCTTTGGAATAGTCAGGCTCTAGATATAGAATCTCATCATCAGATAAGTCCTTAAGTACTTCAGCCACTGACTTTCCTTTATCACCACCACCATCACCAGAGGTATCACCACCCTCTTGATGAGTAGACTCCCCCTGAGCCATTGGAACAGCAGAGATGGGCACGATTGCTAAAGCTTGGTGCTCACCTTCACTAGTACCGGCTTCGGGATCCTTGTCCTTGTCGTCATCCTTAGTCAAGTCGACAGGATGACACGCCTCATCACTAGTAGACCTATTTTCCTTCTCTTTCTCTTTATCCTTCTCCCCCTGAGCATCAAGCTTCTTGGTCAGATCAGCAATCAACTTAACCATGAGCTCATGCTCCTTCCTTTGGGCATCAAACCTTAGTTCCAAGGACGACCCGTGACCCAGAAGCATTTCATTTGTCTTGGTTAGGAGCTCATTATGGGCCATGACGTTCTTCAGTCGTTTCTCAGTCCCTGTTCTCTGGCTACGAAGGATTCTGACTTCGTCTACCAAAGAATTGATCAGTGCTTGTTGAGCGTCAGACTCCTCCTTTGATTTCCGAACAGTCTCCAGTAGTTCAGCAACTTGGGTTTCCAGAACATCGATCCTTTCATTATTCGGATCAGGATGTCTGGATGAGGAAGCCTCGGCATTATGAGTAGGGGAAGAGAATATGGTATCAAAGTCAAACCCTTGTGTGAAGTCTCCATAGTTGAAGGGTTGACTTAAAGGCTCAATGGTGGTGGTTGGGATGGAAGATGTGACAAGAGTTGTAGGGGTAATGGTAGGGGTGATGGTGACTGACTCTGTGAGAACTGGAGTAGTCACCGCCACCTGAACAGTAGTGGTAGGGAGGGTCACTATCACAGGGATCTCCGCTGTGATTGAAGTGACGGCCACTTCACTTTGTACCTGCGGCCTCCTCCTCCTACGGTAAAGCTGCTGTGAAGGTGGGGTGGAGGCTGAATCTGGACTAGCAGCTGATACTTGGACTTGCTGCTGAGCCTCCACCACACTGGGGATAGAAGGCTGTTGCCTATCGCCCCTGTTCTTGTGAATGCTTTCTCTTCTTTGTCTTTGTATAGCAGCATCAGAGTCAGAATCTGGCTCGTATTCGCTGCTAGACGACTGTCGCTTTCTCTTGGAGGAAGACTCAGGTAGGGTTACCTTAGCCGTTCTCCTCGGGTGTACCTGCGACGGTGCATCATCGGAATCTGAAGAATCTGACTCAGTCGCTTCCGAGTCGGATCCCTCAGCACCATCGTTTCCTCCTTCGTCGTCTCCATCATCAGACGATCCATCATCACTCTCCATTTCCTCCCCTTGTTATTCCTGTTGTTCGTCGGAGTGTTCACTCAATTCCGGCTCCGAGTCATGACTGTACCATCTCCAGTCACCTGGGGCTACATATGCTTCATTGATGAGGTGTCCAAAGAGTTTTGTATGCACATGGGTAGTATCTACATCGCCAGGCTTTAGGAATTGGGCGAATACTCTTTTGTCCACCCTCTTTAATTGCAGTCTCTCCCCTATAGCAGGAAGGTTTGGCAACGCGTCATTAATCAGAAGTTGCACAAACCGAGGGTATAACAACAACCGAAACCTCTCTGCTGTGTTGATCTGGTCATTGATGGCCTTAAAGATGTAGCGGGAGAAGTTGTAGCCCTTGTTAAGAGAAAGGCCGACCATGGCTGCTGCAAGGTCATGACCCATGGCATCTTTCCCAGCTTTCCTTGATGAGATACACATGATCATGACGTGGGCGAAATATCTCCATTGGTCTAACACCCACATCTTTTTGTATGAAGCATAGTCCCTCGCACCGACATAGCCCATTCTTTGTCTCCAACAGCCGTCCACAAAGTAGTCTGGATAGGCTGTCGGGTCGGTTGCGAGATCTCTGAATTGAAGGACCCTTCGTATAGTATCTTCAGAGAAAGCAATAGCATGACCAGCAACGGTAGCCCTTATAACGTTGGGGGTTACCGTGCAGTCGTGCTCTGCAGTCTCCCAAAACTGCTCGAGGTAGGGTCTTGACACGATCAGGTCAGCAGAAATGGCGTAGCTGATTCTTGAACGGTTCAAGAAATCAACTATGTCTCTGTACTGCAATGATGCACCCTTCCACTCAGGTTCAGTGTTAGCTAACAGGTTGAATTCGTTAGTAAACGCCTGAGCCATGATCTGCAAAAACACACAGAAAACATAATAAGAACAACATGTATCATTGGAAACGGATAAACATGACTTAGTATAGCAGTTACTCTTTGAACTGAATTTCAGACTTAGGAATTTTTTCCAAGTGTTGGTCCTGCGTACTTAGCAAGTACGCAGGAGTTTCCTCTTGCGTACTTAACAAGTACGCAGGAAGTGCTTCTTGCGTACTTGTTAAGTACGCAGTAAACGTACTTGGTGAAAAATTTAGAAGTTTGAAATTCAACTTGATGATCAAGAATTGGTGTGTATTGGGTCACCAATAGGTCCTAATCAACGATTCGAGCCTATGGGACCAAAACTTACACCAATACACTGCTAACTTTGACCAATTTTGACCTAACCGTCGAACTTAGCCACTGGCGGTTCAAATTCGAGTCCAAGGTCAAAATCCGATATTCGAATGGACGATTAAGGGTCGATTAGTGATCGATTAAAGATTGTTAACAAGTTTTAATTATTAGGTTTTACCCAAACAACACAAAAATTGTCTAAAAATCTCTAATAAAAAACCTAAGATGAATCAGTCCAAAATCACGAGTTTCGTCGATGGATTAAGCCTAAAATCTCACCAAATCGATGTTGTACGATGATGAAACTTGTAATGGGACGAAAAGATGGTTTAGGAACACTTGAATTTTCGAGTGAAAGTCGGAGGGAATAATGAACCGGTTTGAAAGTGATAAGGTTCTGAAAATTTTCTAAGTTCGGTTTATATACCCCACGCAAAAAGGTCGTGCGTACTTAGCAAGTGCGCACGTTTTAACTCGTGCGTACTTACAAGTGCGCAAGACTTAACTCTTGCGTACTTACAAGTGCGCAAGATTTAACTCTTGCGTACTTATTAAGTACGCAGGGCTTACTTCATGCGCACTTACAAGTACACACAAACCTTTAAGTGCGCAAACTTTCAACTCAAATTTATGAAGTTTATCAAGTCAAATAACGAACAAGTTAAAAAATATTCAATCAAGAGGATTCAAATACAATTCAGGAAGGTTAAACACAAATATTTTTGGCTTTTCTGAATAAAATTGAACTATGCATAAACTTAAAATGTTTTTGATCTTTTCTAATAAAAATATACAAGTATTCACACAAACTATTTTTGATCAAAGACACGAGCAGAGGATTATATCAGGCTATCTTTTAGCAAAAACGATACAATATAAACATCAAAGAATATGGGATCATGTCATGAATTACTATTTATTCATACGTAATAAGCACATAAACGAGTAATTCAAGTTGACAATATTATAAGATTTGAAACTATAAGCATCTTTGTATCACGTTCTTGTGTATTAAGGTATTAATTATAAGATATACAACGTGTACCCCACTGATATGCTACAATAATTAAATTGCATTATCTCAAGGCATCTAAGATTTTCCCAATGATTTTTTAAATTTTCATAATGAAGTTACATCTATTAGCACAGGAAAAATCAAGCAGAATCCATAAGGATTATCAGGAATTATAAGATTCAGAATCGAGTGATTCATTTGTCTTGGTTTCATTTGATTTTCTTCATTGAATATCGGTATGATGATTCAGGATAATATATATGGTGTTTGAGTTTTAAGGTAACGAGATCTAACTTTTATCTGGATTTGATTTCAATGAATCAGGAGTGATTCAAGGGTGAATACTTGCTCAACGGTTAATGTAGAGACATGTCTTGATTCAATCTCTCCTTGCATACTTGTGAGTATGGGCAGTGAGATGAACCGCATTAATTGTGCTAACAACATAACCCGAAACTGACCTCAAAAGAAAATTATTGCCAAAATCTAACATCCTTTATCTGATAATGATCTTTTCTATTCTTGTACGCAAACACACTTGCAAACATGGGTTCAAATCACGGTTGTAATTTAGATTTAGTTTCCACACTACTAGTGATTCAAAGACGCATATAGCCTACTGAAAGTTTAAATTACTTGTAAATAAGCAGATTAAAAACATAATGATTTAAACAATTAAGTAAGCATGACACAATCATTTCTCATATGAGCAGTTTGTGACGTTTAGATCATTTCTGATGTACTATCATTTCCTCTTTTCTCAAGTTTACTTTGAAATTTTCTCCATTTTCTATTTTGTTTTTGTTTTTGTAAAATATTTTGAAACTTAAAAGAACTATACAGAAAATTTAAAAGACATAAAAATTTAACTTCCATGTATTGAATTGATTTAAGAAAAATTAATTTTCACTCAGGATTGAACATTCCTATCAAGTTGACAAGATGCTCAAAACGGGATCGATCAAATGCCTTTGTGAAAAGGTCGGCAAGATTGTCATCCGTGTGAACTTTTACAAGTTCAATTAAATGCTTTTCAGCACAATCACGGATGAAATGATGGCGAATCTCTATATGTTTAGTTTTGGAATGTTTCACCGGGTTATTTGTGATGGACGTGGTGGCATTGTTGTCAATTAATAGAGGAGTTCCAGTGAAGTTCAAGCCGTAGTCTCTCAATTGCTGCTGAATCCACAATATCTGAGAACAACCGCTCGCTGCAGCAATGTATTCTGCTTCACAAGTTGAGACAGAAACCGTTGACTGCTTCTTGCACTGCCAGGAGACCAGTCTGTCTCCTAAGAATTGACATCCACCAGAAGTTGACTTTCTGTCAAGGTTACAACCGCCATAATCTGAATCAGTGTAGACTTTGAAGTCGAATGACTGCTACTTAGAGTACCAAAGACCTAATCAGGGTTTCCCTTTCAGGTATCTGAAAATTCTCTTCACGGCTATCATATGTGACTCCTTTGGTTGAGACTAAAACCTTGAGCACAAGCACACAGCAAACATTATATCAGGTCTTGAAGCTGTGAGATACATAAGTGATCCGATCATCCCACGGTACAATCTGCTATCTACATCCTTTCCATGTTTGTCAGGATACAGACCATGATTGATTGGGATAGGTGTGCCATAAGTACTGCTACCATTCATCTTGTATTTTGACAAGATGTCCTACTGTAGGTCCCTGATTCGTTGCGTGACGGATCTCTAGACTCGCGGTACGACACGGTGATAACGTGCGGAATCCATGATCAACGTGCTCGTGTGACTCAATCAACAACATCGGTGTAAATAAACGCTTTGTATTCCACCAAGATATCAGTTTACAAGATTACACTCTAATCAGTTCCTCCTGATCTCTCTGTCTTACCTTTCTAATCTCTGTGTTCTTGTCTGTCTCAACAGACTCTGTTCTGTCTATTTATAAGCACTGTTCTGCACCAGGCGAACTTAACAAGTTCGCTTCACTGTGCTTAGGCGAACTTATTAAGTTCGCCTCTAATAGGCTAAGCGAACTTAATAAGTTCGCCTTTGATAGACTTAAGCGAACTTATTAAGTTCGCCTCTGATAGACCAGGCGAACTTATTAAGTTCGCCTCTGATAGGCTAGGCGAACTTAATAAGTTCGCCTCTAGCAGAACTTACACAGAATTTTATCAACAGTTACAAAACATGTCCTAACAGACTCCCCCTTAACTGTTGCTAACAATTCTATCAAATACAAATCAAAGACTCTAAGACTAAGACATAATATCTTCAAGCTCGTTGTCACCAGAATATGCTCCAACAGACTCCCCCTTGACAGCAGCTTCAGAAGATTGTCATCCGTCTTCAAATATCATCAAACACACTGTAGTCTTTGTCTTGTTCATCTGCACTTTCTCTTTCTATCTAGAAGAAAACTCGGGAGAAGGACCCCTTGTCAACTTCTGTCTGCAAATTTCATTTATGCAAAGGAGAATAACCAAGAATAACCAACAATTAAGATTTCCATGGAAGCTGGAAAAATAAAATCTTTTTGGTTTTTCAAACATAAGAAACACAAAATCTTTTTGGTTTTTCTCTATACAAACTGAAATGTAAAATACAAAATCACATCTTTTTGGTCGAACATCACGAGTAAGAAGATCATATCAGTATATATGATGAATCCATCACACATTTTGGATATAAAATCCATATAATATCAAATGGTATCCTATGTCATTCTTTCAAGCCTTGAGCAATCAAACGAATATTTTTTAAGATTATCACACTCTATCTTTTCAAGACTTTCATATTGCATGTTATGATACGCGATAAACATTCAAAGAAAATAGGATCAGGCTATGACACACAAATTCAAATTGTCAATATTATAAGATTTGAAACTAAAGCATCTCATTCCCACTTTCTTGTGAGTTAAGGTACCATTTAAGTATGAAATACAACATGTACCCCACTAGTATGCCAACATAACGTAAATGCACTATCTTCAAGACATATAAGATTTTACTAAAGATTATCCGAATTTCCAGAATGAGGAGACATCACTTAGCACATGAATAGCAGAATCCAAATTGGATTGTATAGGAATCAATGAGATTCAGAATCGAATGATTCAATGTTTTGGCTTATATATGTGGAATCATACGATTCAGGTACGTGGATCCAACTGTTATCTGGATTATGAATTCAATGGAATCAGTAAAGATGATGTATCAATATGATCCAAGGGCTAGTATATGTTTGACAGATGTTGTCAAGTACATATCTTGATATTACTTCAAATTGCATGCTTTTCGGGACATGGGCACTGAAGCAAATCGAATGAATAGTGCTAAGGACATAACCCGAAACTGATCTCATAGGAAAATCTTTATTAAAAGCTAATATTATTTATCTGATAGTGATCTTTTAACACACACACCCAGGCATAAAATGGGTTCAAATCACAGTTGTAACATATGAAATTATGTTTTCACACTACTAATGGTTCAGTGACGCTTTTAGTCTACTGACAATTCAAATTATATGCATACACAACACTATCATTTCCTATTTGTGCAGTCTCTGAAGTTTAGATCAAAACATATAATTCAGATATATTAACATAAAGCACCAACTAGTCAATTTAAGGTCATGTGTGAAAGAACATCTACTGATGTACTATCATCTCTTCTTTAACTTCAAGTAATGTCGATTTTATCTTTTTCAATTTGTTTGGCTTTTTCAAAATCTTTTTAAAAGAAAGTAAAACAAATGAAAATAAACTCTTCCATGAAAACATTTTAAGAAAAACATTTTATTTGGTTACTCTAGATTAAGCAAGTCAATCAATTTAAAAACTCAAACCGATGTAATGTAATTGAATGCCTTTGCCTTTGTCAACACAGTTCTGTACTCCCCCTGTCCTGTAGACTCCCCCTCAACTAGTCAAATGGTTGCATCAACGACTTTATGCTCACCATCGTCATCCTAAGTTTAAGGTTATCATTAGGACTTTGTAAAACTGTTTCCAAAACATTGTGTGTGACATATTCTCCCCCTTGAGCATCAAGTCGTTGAATCAAATATATTCTCAGTTATCAACAACTCGTTACTCTTGCAGATGTCATTCTCTGTCATGTGCTTAGAACCACCACTATCAACAACCGAAATTGTATTAATAGTCCCTCTTGGTCAATCCTGCACATCTAACAAGAAACATTAATTTGAAATTGGGACCCAAGCCATGGTAGTCATGGGTCTTCCATCTGTATCAAAATAATAAACCTCACTCCATTCACAATCAAATCTCTCATCGATTTTAGGAGATTGTTCCGACGAGTCAGAAACAGAAACTTTAGATTTCCAAACATACTTCTGTTCATTAAGTTCTTTTTGCTTAAAATGTGAAGTGTTTGAACAGTTTCTTTCATTTGAAAATTGATTTGATTGTGAAAACTCTTGTTGTTCTAAAAGTTTTCTCAATCTTCTGTTTCTCCGCCGCCTTTGAGGTCTAGAAAGCCTAACCTCAGATTTTGAATTACCCTTTGGTGTAACATGAGGTTTAACCACATTTGGGTTAACATAAGGCTTACCATGAGTGCTTACATTTTCTGGAGTAACATGTCGGTTACCTTTGGCGTTGTGAGGACAAGCAAGCCGAATATGACCAACAAGACCACAGTAAAAGCAAGATCTCGTCTCACGATAATCTCTCATATAAGGAATCTTCACACGATTAGATGCATTTGAAGAAGATTCTTCTACATGAACTTCTTTTTGCTTTATTTTCTCTCGAACTCCAGATTTTTCAACAGGTTTTGATTCAGGCTTCATCTTCTCAGGAACTACATGCTTCTTTCCTTTATTTTTGTAAGGACAGTTCACCACAATGTGTCCTATCTCATTACAATGAAAACATGTACGCCTGTCTTTATAATCTCTGACATATGAAACTCTCCATGAATTTGAAGAACTTCCAAATGTGGAATTTCCAGATGAATTAGAATCAACCTTTAATTCCTCAACTTTAATTTCTTTAGGTATCCCCTCTACCTTAGCTTCATCAAAATATTCATCATCACTCTCATCAGAATACACCATATCTTCACCTGTGACTGGATTCACCTTCAATACAGTCTTAGGATCTAAATCCTCATCATTTATAATCTCAGGTGCAACAGAATAATTTCCGTTGAATGGTGGAGGAACATAGCCAATACCACTAGTTCCCTTCCCCTCTTCAGTATTGTCATGATAATATCCTAATAAGAATGATGAATTTCCAAAGCTTTCTAACTTTCTATGCAATCTGAGCACCTCTGCTTTAGATTCAGCTAGTTCATTATCTTTCTCAACAAGATCATTATTTCTTTTCTCAATTTCTGCAAAGGACATATCCAGGTGATATGCCTGCTCTTTGATCTTCAAAGTCAGAGAATTTATATCTCTCTTCAGGGATTCTATTCTTTCAATACACACATTCTCATTATCTTTTAATTTCTGGTTTACCGTGTGCATCGATTTCATATCACAAATGAGGTTGACGTTGTCATCCATAACCCTCATCATTTTATCCTTTACTGAAACACAGTTAGAACAAAACGTCTCAGAGTTAGAAAATACCTCAGCTTTTTCTTCTGAAGAAGATGCACCAGGAGCCATGAAAACGTCATCATCAGCTTCACTATTTTGTTCAACAATGACAGGCTCTGCATCAGTTTCTAATTCACTCAGATCATCTTCAACTGTCTCAGTAGATTGAGTACTTTCACTAGAACGAATACTCTCACTATCAGTTAAATCTGCAGAAGAATCACTTTGAGAATAACTCGGCTTCTCCAATACTTCTTTGATCAAGACTACAAACGCTTGAGAAGTTGCTTCACCCTTTTTCTTTAATAATTCCCATAGATCTCTTGAAGTTGGACACTTCCCGAGACTATGAATGATATCTTTCGGTAAAGACAACGTTAAAGTTTCACGCGTCTTCATCTCTCGATCAAACTTCTGCTTTTCTACCTTAGTAAGAGCTGTCACTGGTTTAGGAACATCATAATATCCCATATACTCATAAGTAGGATGCACATATCCTTCAAATATGGATGTCCAAAAGTTTTCATCAGTTTCTGATACGAACTGTTCGAACCGGACTTTCCAGCTACGAAAATCTGATATGCACAAAAGTCTCGGTGGCATAGTTTCAATCTCATTATCATCACATGAAATTGACATTTTGAAATTTTTGCGAAAATACCCGGAAAAAAAAAATTTCCCGCCAAAATACTCTTTTTAAAAAAATTTCAAAATTTCAAAAATGATTCAAAACGACCATATAAGCTTTCCCTAAAAAATTTGAACAGGTTGAATTTTCCCGCCAAAATACTTCAAGCTCGTTGTCACCAGAATATGCTCCAACACCTACACATACTTGGTTTGATGGAGGTAATGCCATCCTCTCTTTGACTGACTTGCAGACCCAAGAAGAACGACAGTTCACCCATATTCCTCATTTCAAACTTGGACTTCATCACCTGCTCGAATTCCCTACACATCCCTTCATTGGTAGTTCCAAAGATAATGTCGTCGACGTATACTTGTACAAGAAGAATGTCACCTCCTGCTTTCCTAATGAAGAGAGTCGAGTCAATCTGTCCACGGTCAAAACCATTAGACAGTAAATGCTTAGATAATGTCTCATACCATGCCCGCGGTGCTTGATAAAGACCATAAAGTGCTTTGTCGAGCTTATACACTTTATTGATATTACGCGGATCTTCAAAACCGGGAGGTTGAGTGACATAGACCTCTTCATGAACTTTACCATAAAGGAAAGCACTCTTCACATCAAGTTGATAGACCTTGAAGCCGACATATGTGGCATAAGCCAAGAACAGTCGAATGGCCTCAATTCTAGCAAATGGGGCATATACTTCCGTGTAATCCAAGCCCTCTTGTTGATAAAAACCCTGAACAACCAATCTTGCTTTGTTCTTCACAACAACATGACGATCATCCGTCTTGCATTTGAACACCCATCTGGTTTCAATTGGCTGAAAGCCCTTTGGCAAGTCAACCAAATCCCATACGTGCAACTTTTGGAATTGAGACAGTTCATCTTGCATCGCCTCAATCCAGCAGTTGTCAGTGAGAGCCTCCTTCACATTCTTCGGCTCTAACTGGGACACGAATGCAGCATGCAGACATGTTTCCATGACACCAGTGTCAAGTATCTCTGTGTAAAGACTGGTGTTGTCAGTGATGGTTCGATGACGAGTCTGAACACCGGCATAAGGATCACCAATAATGTTGTCGATTGGATGATTCCTATGCACTCTCGTCTCCGGTACGATCGGTTCCTGAATTTCTGGATCAAGATTCGTGCTTAACTCCCCCATTTCCTGTGTTCCAGAGGAAGAAGATTCAATGTTAATTGGATCAGCTGGAGCTTCATTTCCTACAGTTGTGTTAGGATTAGCTTGAGCGTCATCTCCAACAACAAGAACATCTTCACTGTTATCACTGTCATGAGTTCCAGATGCAGATGAAACATTGGAATCAGGAGTTACAATTGGTACAGTAGCACGAGTAGAGAAGTTGGAGTCATTGTCGCCACCGAATAATTCATAAACATTTGCGGCGTCAACTACAGATAGATCAGGAAGATTGAATGACTTGAATAACGCATCATAATCAAAACCCCAAGCTGGACCTGTTGGTTCGGGTGGAATGCTGTGTTTACTGCAATCCACTTCAAACCATTCCTCGACAGTACGAGTTCCTATGTTGTACACTCTCTTGCAAGGCGAGTTGGCAACGTATCCTAAGAAGATGCCTTCCACCGCTTTTGCATGAAACTTAGACTAGCGGTCTTTGTACTGTAACAACAAGGAACATGGACTACCAAAAGGAACTAGGTAATCAAGATTGGGAAGTCGATTGTTGATCAACTCGTAACAAGTCTTGTTGTGCCTCTTCACAACCAGAACTCTGTTTAAGACGTGACAAGCTGTATTCACGGCTTCTGCCCAGAAAGTGACAGGAAGCTTTGCATCCGACAGCATAGTCCTTGCAGTCTCAATCAGTGTTCTGTTCTTCCGTTCAGCAACTCCATTCTGCTGAGGCGTGTACGGCGTGCTGAATTCGTGACAGATCCCTTTCTTAAGACAGAAAAGCTCCATCAAATTATTCTTGAAATCAGTTCCGTTGTCGCTCCTTATCCTTCTAACTTTCAGCTTGCAAAGAGATTCCAAGCTCAGGATCAAGTATTGAAGAATATCAGCAGTCTCGTCTTTAGTACCTAAAAAGTGCACCCAAGAAAAACGTGAGAAATCATCAGTTACAACCAGACAGAACGACTTACCTCCAATACTCCTGATACTTATGGGGCCAAACAGATCCATGTGTAATAGCTCCAAAGGGGTATCAATAGAGTTTTGGAGCTTGGGCTTGTGAGACTTCCGTTGCTGTTTGCCCTTTTTACAAGGCATACAGTCATCTGCAACAGTAAATCTCAGCTTAGGAACCCCGGTTACCAAACCGTTTCGGACAAGATGATTCGTTTTACGATACGAAATATGTCCAAGTTTCCTATGCCACAAGATGGAGTCAAGCTCTGTCGCTTTTGTAAGCAAACAGGTAGCAACTGATGAGGTGGTTGTTGCCACACTCATATCGATCTGATAGGTGTCGTTTGTTCTTGGCGCTCTCATCAGGATCCAATCTTTGGGAACTTCAAAACCGGGTTTGAGAATCAGGCATTCTGACTTGTCAAACATCACCGAGTACTCCTTATCACACATTTGGGAGACACTCAACAGGTTATGCTTCAGCTGCTCGCAGAAGTTGACATTGTCAAAGCTAACACAACCGTTTGAAACCACGCCTTGACACGTGATGCTGCCGCCTTTTTCTCCGGCAAAGGCGACATAGCCACCTCTGAATGGTTTAACGTCTTGAAGCAAGGCCATGTTTCCTGTCATGTGCCGGGAGCATCCACTATCTACATACCAGCGGTTAGAGATAGTACCCTTCGGACGTCCCTGCACGAGTCACAAAAGAATTAGTTAGATTTGGAGACCCAAGCCATTGTGGTCTTGGGTCGTCCATCCTTTTCGAAATAAACTACTTCCTTTAACTCACAGTCGTGATGACTGTTCAAAATTGATGAATCTTTAAAAGAATTTGAATTGGGAGATTGAGAATTTTTGGATTTGGCAGTCCAGGATCTCTTCTGTTTCTTAACCGGAACAGGAGACTTTGATTCAACAACAACAGGTGAACTTGTGGAAGCTTCACCTGATTGAACTGAAGTCAGCTGTTCCAACTTTCTCAACCTCTTGTTTCTTCTTCTTCTTCTCTGTGGCTTTGAGAGTCTCGCCACAGGTTTCTCACCAGTGCGTGTACTACCGGAGGTAGATACACAAGGTACAGCAGGTTGCGTTACCTTTATTGAAACAGATGGTTTAGCTTTAGATTTGATCTTAGGCTTTACCATCGGTTTGACTGGTGGTTTCACCACATTTTGTTTTGGATTTTTGGGAGCTTTCACTGATGGCGACCTGGGGATAACAGCTGGTTGTGAAACAACAGGCCGTTTCCCTTGGTTCTTCGAAGGACAGTTCATAAGAATGTGACCCACCAAGCTACAATGAAAACAGTTCCTCTTGTCTATATAAGTTCTCTTGTAAGGCTCATTAGATCTGGCCTTAGATAACTCAGCATTATGAGAAGGAGGAGTTGGTTTATGAACATTAGTCTGAACCTTTACAGTTTGGTTTTTTGGAGTATAATATTTTTCCAAATTTTCTTTATACCCAAGCCCATAATGAGCTGAAAAAGCTTCTTTCTTTGCTTGGTTAAGACTTTTATAACCCCCATAAAGCATTACCTTTAGATTATCATTTGTTTCAATAATATCTGGTTCAGTTAAAATGCAATTATCACCATTAGTGATAACGTTTTTCTTTACTTTCTGTTCAGTCAACAACTCCTCAGATACTACTCCTTCAGGGCAAGAGTTAACTGACCCGTCTTTAGAAGCAGTAACGAACTCCTCACTAGATGTAGAGTTAGCCTTACTAGAGGATTCATCCTTTTTAGGGGAATCATCTTTATCAGAGGACTCATCTAGACAAGTGAGATCAATGTCTATTAAGCTATTGACAAACTTCCCGCTCACTGGTGGAGGAATGACATTAGTACCCAAACCTAACCCATTTAGTTGTCTCACTACAGATTCGTAGTGTTCCACCACAAAGCGAGAGTTTTTCAACTTCTCATTAGCACAATTTAACTGCAAGATCTCATTTTGCAGTTTGTTGATTTCATTGTTCCGTTTTTCCAACCCCCTGTATGCAACATCTAAGTGAAGTTGTTAATCACTTATTTTTAAAGAATATTCACATTTTTCTTTTTTCAACGTTTCAATAGAATCTTTAAAACGTTTTTCATTTTCTTTGTAGTTTAGAGCTGCCATACTTAGGGGTTCTATTTTGTCTTGGAGCCTAGAATTTTCAAGTTTTAGCCCTAGACATGTAGAACATGAAATAACAGAAAAAAGGTTAGAATCTACCTCAGAAGATGAACTTGTTGCTTCTCCAATGGCCATGAGAGCAACAGCAGTAGTTGATTCTTCTTTATCAGCTACAGGAGTTTCCATATCTTCAGCTTCCTTCACCTCCTCTGTAGCAGCAGTTGTAGATTCTTCTAGGTCAGCCATAGAAGCTTCCCTTTTCTCTGCTTCCATCATCTCCATGATCTCAGCCATGAGACCAACCTAGGTTTGTGCGATGATGACATCCTCAAAATGAACACCCCAATCAAAGCTTTCGTCCTGTTGGGCTACCAGCGCATTGGACGTTCCAGCTTGGCTTTGATTGTGGTGGTTTGAGTTGTTGTGGCCATGGCTGTTTCCTTGGCTGGGTCGGGTAAACCAGAGGCCGGTGCTCTGTCTTTCTGACACTCATGAGCAAAGTGTCCATAGTTCAGACACTTGTAGCATTTGGCCTTAGATTTGTCAAACCGACCTTGGCATTAGGATGCTTGCCAATAAACTTTCTTCTTGTTCTGTTCAGGAAACGCTTGGCTCTCCTCAATAGCATGACCATATTCCATTGAATATCCATGTCCTCCATGTCATCAGGATCCACTTGATTAAAATATTCTTCAATCGTCTCGGGATCAGTAAGCTTGCCACCAATGAAATTCTTATACGCAAGCATACAAGATGAGAATAGTGCTACATGATCTTCAGCTATTCTGTCTATAGTTGATTGGTTAGCTGAAGACGTAGCAAGAGGATTTCTTGAGGTATTTTGATGATGAGATCCCAACCTTGATCCTGAAGCATAGCATGCATGACCACCACACCCAGTTGAGTGGTCTTCTTCAGTAGGATTTCCAGTGAAGAGGGCAATTCCAGAGCCCGATGACTTGGATGTAGAAGTCGTCCCATGATACATAGAAGGGTCTTGTATCTGGGGTCTTCCAGAGCTCTCCTTTCTTCTTAGGTTCATGTCATGAGCTTGAACCTTTCCTATTGCCTCCTCTACTGTCAACTCATAGAATTTAGGATTTTCCCTCATCAGGGTTGTGTACATCTCAAATTTGGGTGGTAAAGCATCCAAAAACTTTTCCACCATTTCTTCATCTGGATACCTGAGTTCAAAAGCCTTCAACTCAGTCTGTAAATGATAGAATCTAGAGATGAGGTCATCTAAAGATTCGTTCTCAAAAAATCTGAAGCACTCATACTGCTTCCTGAGAAGATCCCTCTTACTCTTCTTGATGTCACTATTTCCTTCGAATCTCTTCTGTAAAGCTTTCCAGAGATCCTTAGAATTGTCATACCCTCGAAAACTATGGAACAATTCCCGAGTTAATGCCATAGTGATCGAACCAAGTGCCTTCTTTTCACGATCATAAGCTTTCTTTTCTTCGTTAGAAAGCTTAGAGATAGGTTTGGGCATGGTTTCATCAAGATAGATGTGTGTGGAATGCTTATATCCCTCAAGGATTGGTATCCATAGCGATGAGTCGGTATAAGAAATGTAGTGCTCAAAACGTGCTTTCCAATTAGAATAATCGTTCACGTTCAGCAACTTTGGTGGTTTCTGTGGTGTACCGATCTCATTATCATAATTTAACAGGTTTCCCAAATTCTGAAGATTCGACATGGTGAACACTTAGTCAAATTTCAGAAAAATCAGACACAGTTGCGCACTTGATTTTTGGCCTTGCGCACTTGAGAAATGGTCTTGCGTATATAGATTTCCTCTTGCGTACTAGTAAGTACGCATGATTAAATATAAGAACACAGGATATAACTTAAGTTCGCACAAGTTCAGTCTTGCGCACTTATAAGTACGCATGAGATAAGTCTTGCGTATTTAGTAAGTACGCACAAAACTGTACTTTTTGCCAGAAATGGTAAGTACGCAGGATACCTTTTCAGCAACTTTCACCAAACTTTTCCGGTCACCTGAAACTCGCCGGAGATGGTAAAAATTGGTCTGATGATCAATGCAAATGAGCCAAAGGGTCAGAAACTTGTTTCTAACCAACCTTTGATGCTCAAAACACTCAAATACACAACAAAAATCAGTTTTTGAGTGATTTTTGCTTCTAAAATAGTGCTCAAGAGCTACCCCTATTTTATCATAAAAATCAACAAAAATACCTCTTTTTGCTTGTAAAAACTCGATAGAAACTCTCCAAACTCATTCACAACACTCGAAATCAGGAGCAATGCTCTGATACCACTTGTAGGTCCCTCGGGTGTGGCTGATCGTCACATGCAAGTGGGTCTACTAGTCGGACCGGGTGCGGAATACCCATGACTAGGCGGAGAGTCTAGCTAAACATAGTAAACCAACAAGAGAAAACACTTTAAACTTTCTTTGTATTATAAACACTTGAAGGTTACAGAGAAAAGCACTGAGATTACAATCTACGTATTTTCTATAATGCTTGTTTACTTAACTTCTGTCAACCTATCCTATTTATACAAGACCTTGCTAAGTGCGCAGGGCAAAATGCTCTTGCGTACTTAGCAAGTACGCAAAGTTATTCTTGCGTACTTGCTAAGTACGCAGGAGCTTTCTCCTGCGTACTTACAAGTGCGCAAAACACTTGGAGAATTTAGCAACATTCAATATGTAAAAGTAAATACAACTCGATAAACTAATACATAAAGACTCTTACATACAAAGACAATTACAAACAAGACAAAACAACCTAAGACTAAGACTCTATCTATCCAGAGTGTTTGTCACAGGAAAGTGCTTCAATAATAAGGCCACGATTAAGGTCTGAATTCATACGAGTATAGACTATGCGTGATTTGCGGGTTCTATTACGCGTTAAAATCCCTGATTTGAAGATGATTTTGCTCGGTTTGACTTTGGATAGTCAAAAGTGTTTGAATTTTGAATTAAAACGCGTAACAGATTGAATTGAGAGGTTATTAGGACTTTTAATTGGTCTATACAAGAATTGGTAAACAAGGAAAGCCCATATCAGTAGCAATTGATCGGTGCTAGTTTGATTTGCAAGAATTTTGGGGTTGTTTGACTTTAAAAGTCAAAATTGGTCTGAATTGAGGAATAGGGTCAAATTTGAGGTCAAAGGGGTTCAAAATTGTGAGTCCAAGAGTCCAAAGGGTTCAAACCTTTTTTTTAAATTGTATCCATACATATATATATACACATTTATAAATGAGTTTTTGTTTAAAATTTTATCAATTAATCAAGTTTTGAATCTATTAAAATTAACTTTCATATGCATACATTTCATAAGTATAGTACGTATATATATGTTGTATAACCCTTAGAATTTATTTAATTTAAAATGTGTGTGTAGGAATTTAGGATAGTGTTGAATGAAAACTTGGACTATAATGTTTGCACAAATATGGGACTTCAAGTGTTTATATAATAAAATGTATAACGGAGGTTTATGACGTGAAAATCATGGATGTTACACCCGGTACTCCTCAGCAGAATGGTGTTGCTGAGAGAAGAAACATGACCCTAATGAACATGGTACGTAGTATATTAGCCAACTCAGGTTTACCCTCATTCCTCGGGACCGAGGGCTTAAAAGCATCCATTCATATACTTAATAGAGTTCCTTCAAAGTCTGTTCCTAAAACTCCCTATGAACTGTAGATAGGAAGGAAACCGAGTCTTAGATATATGAAAGTATGGGGATGTCTTGCAGAAACTAAACTCTATAATCCTTTCTTAAAGAAACTTGACATGAAAACTGTCACATGTTACTTCATCGGTTATCCCGATCACTCAAAGGGTTATAGATTCTACTGTCCTTCTCACGTCACTCGTATTGTAGAAGCCAAGCATGCCAAATTCCTTGAGGATTTTAAGGTCAGTGGGAGCAGTGAAAATCCTTATCCAGATTTACAAGAAGTACAAGACGTTGGGAAGGGGGATTCGTCGCTTACTTTACCTCCGATTACTCCTCTTGTACACCACGCTGCACCGCACGTCACTGCACCACTTCCTCCACACTCAGATCTTAATGCTATTCCTTTTATACCAGAGAATGAAGGCACATCAAACGACCGACATGAAGACAATGTCGAACCCGATAATCAACCCAGGAGGCCGTCTAGGTCCAAAAGGCCTACTAACTTTGATGATTATTTCACCTACCTGACTGAAGCTGAAATGGACGCCGAAAAGTTTACAGATCCTACTTCTTATCATGAAGGCATTAGTAGTGATCAGTCTTTTGAATGGAACAAATCTATGATTGACGAGCTTGACTCCATGAAGAAAAATGATGTTTGGGGTTTAGTTGAATTACCCAACGGCGCTAAACCCATAGGATGTAAATGGGTCTTCAAAACTAAACTAGATCCAAATGGAAACATTGAACGCTATAAAGCGAGATTGGTTGCAAAGGGTTTCACTCAGAAAGAAGGAATCGACTATCAAGAGACATTTTCTCCCGTTTCTCGAAAGGATTCATTAAGAATCGTGATAGCCCTAGTAGCTCACTTTGACTTAGAGCTGCATCAGATGGACGTCAAAACCGCTTTCCACAACGACGACTTGAATGAAGACGTGTTCATGAAACAGCCTGAAGGTTTTCAACCTGAGGGTCAAGAACATCTAGTCTGTAAGTTGAAGAAATCCATATACGGGTTGAAGCAGGCATCACGTCAATGGTACCTAAAGTTTGATGAAGTCATGAAGAAACAAGGTTTCCTTAAGAATCAAGTGGATTATTGCACCTACCTCAAGAAGAGTGGGAGCAACTTTACTATACTTGTCCTTTACATAGATGACATTCTATTGGCAAGTAATAGTTTAGATATGTTGCACCGAAATACACCGAGATAGATCTAAGGGAATTTTGGGATTATCTTAGAAAGCCTACATTGAACGGGTCCTCACACGTTACAATATGCAACACTGCTCTCCGTCTGTAGCTCTAGTAGTTAAGGGAGATATTTTTGGTTCTTTCCAATGTCCAAAAACAGAGGTTGAGAAGGAGCAAATGAGAGTGATACCTTATGCATCAGTAGTTAGGAGCGTTATGTATGCTCAAGTCTGTACTCGTCCAGATATCGCTTGTATTGCTGGAATGCTAGGCCATTATCAGACTAATCTTGGCCTTGATCACTAGAAAGCAGCTAAGAAAGTATTTCGATATCTGCAAGGGACGAAAGACTATAAACTGACTTATAGAAGAAGTGATAATTTAGAAGTGGTTGGTTATTCTGTTCTTATTTTGCTAAGTGCAAAGATGACAAGAAATCCACTTCAGGGTACATCTTTATGTTAGCCGGCGGACCTATCTCATGGAAGAGTCATAAGCAACAGTTGACCACAACATCCACTATGATGGCAAAATACATAGCTGTGTATTACGCGACCTGTCATGGAATGTTGCTAAAGAATCTTATCACTGGACTCAAAATAGTTAATTTCATTTCTAGACCATTGAAGCTTTATTGTGATAACTCAGCTGCCATTAGTTTCTCGAACAGTAACGGTTCGACTGGAGCTGGATTATATGTTGATACAAAGTACTTGTTCATACGTGAGCGAGTTGAGGAAAATAATCTTTGTATTGAGTATATAAGTACTAAAATTATGCTTGCGGATCCGATGACTAAAGGTCTCCCACCTAAAGTTTTTGAAGAACATGTTTCGAAGATGGGCTTTTCTAAAGACCTTATTTAGTAGCATAATTGTATTTACTTACGTTTATTAATGAAATTTTCTCAGTTATTGAGTTTGTTTGTCTCTAAATATGTTATGCATGTCTAATGACATATAGATACTAAGTATACAAATTAACGTTAAAGGGCTTACATGTAAATTTGATCCTAAGTTTACTTAAGTTTTAAATTTGTGCTATAGTACGATTAATGGGGGTCTTGAGTTGAATACTAATTCAATGATTGTATTTCTCTGCTATAGTTACAGTTTAGAACTAAAATTAGTATTAAATCTCTGCAGACTTACTAATGCTCATAATAAATGATTATTCAGCCAAGTGGGATAATGTAAGTCACGATTTAATATGTTGCTCTTATAATCATTTATCTAATTATTAAATGATCAAATATAATTATTTATTTATTTAATAACCTATGGCTAGTAATTAGTTGATGGGCCTAATTACTCTTAATGGACCATTAATGGGTTTCCCCTTGGGTGTACATATAAATAGAGAGTTAATTAGAGGGAATTGACTAATGAATCTATTCTATCACCACTAACCACATCGTCCCCCTCTCTCTCCATAACCGTGAGCATACCATCTCACCTAATACTATTCTAATCGTACACCATAAACGGGAACCCAATCCAGATAAGAGATCATGATGTCTTCCCTATCATCGGTGAACTTAGAAGGTATGATGTATATATTGTTTTCCATTATTTAGTCACAAGAACTGATCAACACACCACCTCACGAGACAGCCATCTCCGGCCACCGCCACTGTCATCGCCTCCAAACCAATCTCCGGCCACCACCGTTAATTTTGGCAAAACGTATCGTCGATTGGTTGCTCCGACCCGTGTCTATATGACCTCATCTCCTTTCTTCATGGATGGGTTTTTTGACCGAGTATTATCCTCAATTCCGTAGACATCAGCGACTGCAACAAACGACCGGGTAAATCGGGATTCTGGAGTTCTCGTCCTCCACGATGTCGGTCAATTTCTTCCAGCCACTGCCGATGAATCATCACAGCACCACCACAAAATCAGCCTCATCACCGGACTGCTTCACCATCGTGTCACTTTCTCGTGCTATTAAAGCGACCAGACGACGAAGCTACTGTTTCTTTTAGTCACATCAAATCACTGTTATCGTTCAAACGTTTAGGCCTTCAAATTTGATCAGTTTTATTTACTCGATCCAGGGGGAGGTGGGTGGAAGATGAGGATCTAGGGTTTTGTTTTGGGGAAGATGGTTTTTGTTTTGTGTAATTTACACAAATAGTCCCTGTATTAATTTAAAAAAATGACACGTTTAATCATTATTAGTAAAAAGACTAAAATACCTTTATTTTTAACAGAAAGTACTAACGGAGTTAGTGGGTTGGACTTAATTGAGACAATTAGGTAACCACAGGGAGCAAAAAAATCAAATTGAAACTAATCGACCAAAACTGTTATTTTAACCAATCACAGAGACCAAAAACGAAGTTTACTTTTTTTTATTATATCTATAGTTTAGTTTGCACATCACTTTTAAAACATAAAAAACAGTGATATTTTTAAAATTAATTTCCAGAGGAATGACCGTGACTCAACAATAAACTTGAATGAACGTGGAGCCTTATACACGAATGGTGCATAAGCGACTACGTTACGTCGGTGACACTATTTCTGTCCCTACTAAATCGTCAAAAAAAATTAAGTTTGTATACATCAATAACTGTATAAAAATATACATATGATCATAAAGTTATTATACAAATAGCATTCATGACGTTTAATTTGGGATTCAAATTTGCTAAATTGTCCAAATATTCAAATTATTTAAACTTTTCTGTATGACAATATAAAGGACTTGAAGTATTTAATCCTTCATCTCTTTATATATATATATATATATATATATATATAGCATATTTCCACTAAAATGTGGTTTTTCGCTAAAAAATACTAAGAATTGGGTCAAACGAACTCCGATTGAGCTCATTTCAGCGGCGTTGGAACCGTCTCATTTAACCCTAACTCAGATCCAAAAAACCTAAACTCCCCTCCACTTGCACCCCCCAAAACCTAAACCCCCCTCCAACCCTACCCCGAATAGCCTAAAACCCCCACCCCCCAAAAACCTAAACCCCCCACACCCCAAAAACCTAAACCCCCCACCCCCACAAAAAAAAAAAAACCTAAACCGTAAAAGCTAAACCTTAAAAGCTAAACCTTAAGGCTAAACCATAAGGCTAAAACCCTAAAATTCAAATGTAAAATCTAAACCTTAAAAGCTAAACCCTAAAAGCTAAGATGGTAGAGTTCGACGAGACGGTTCCAACGCTGCTGTAATTAACTCAATCGGAGTTCGTTTGATATCGTTTCTTAAGGTTTTTGTCATTTCTTAGATTTTTTAACGAAAAACTACTTATTATTTGATACTTCCCATATATATATATGACCATTCTCAACATAACTCAATGAAACGAGTCAAATTAAGGTTATCTTATAAATTTGCTTTTTTAAAGATAAGATTAAGTATGCTACAACACCCATAACCTAGTGGTTTAGTAGTACGCTACTAGCCTCTCACCAGGGTCGTCCCTAAGATTTCGGGTGTTCTGTGCAACTTGAAAAAATAGGCCTCTAAATATAACGTTATATATGAAAATAAAATCATTAATACGACGCTCAGTTTTTTTGGTTCGATCGATTGAAGCCCTAATAGATCGAGTGATTGCCGATTGTCAACTGAATCCCCTGACAGCGTCCCCTCAAATTCTATTTCCTTGCAACAATAAATAACGGTATGAATACATTGACATAAATTCAACATATTTTGAATTTATATTGATACTAGTTTAGGATCCCGTGTATTACATGGGTTAAATAAATGTAATGTTAAATACGTAATAATAAAAAAAGTTTATGTCTTTAAAACCCGTGTAATACACGGGTTTATAAAATATAATGTAATTTATTAACACATACATTCGTCAAAATGGAACAATGTGATTATGTAAATATATGATTAAAAGTTTTTTATTTGAATTATAGCTGGCTATAAAATTGTTTTCAGTTTGTAGAGTTCTTAAAAATATGAGTGAACAAATTAATTGATGATAAACACAATTTTAAATTAAAAATGTATAGATAAAAAATGAAACAAATAATTAATTTATTTGTCTAAAATAGTGGAGTTGGTTATTAATAGGAGAGAGAGACGGTAAAATGAGAATGAGCAGACCTAGATTTTTGACAAGTGTTTTTATATTTTACTTGTTTATTATTTAGTATAGATTGCAAATGGAGCTTACAAGAAGCTGAAGTAACAAGAGAATTAAAGAGCTCCACTGTGCTTGTATAATATTTGATGCAACCTAATCGACTAGCTAGAACTTCACGACAATTGCTTATTTTTAGGAAAAAAAGGTTGTATATTTAGGTAACATTTATTCTATTACTTTTAGTTACGAATATATATTTAGTTAAAAACACATATACTCAACAACTAAACCTAATATACCAAAATCCTGTCGTTCAAAAATAATAAAATAAAGTAGACCAAAATCACTTGACAACATAATACATGTAACAAACACAAAATCTTACACAAACTCAAATCAAAGCCAAAAGAAACTTAAAATCAACAAAGTCATTTTCATACAACGGTTCATCGTACTCACTACAAGAAAACGGAGCAATAGCGGCGACAGTATTAGCGGCGACATCAGGAAAGTCGCCGTTATTGCCTCGTGATCCGCGTTCTACTTTTAGTCGAAGATCTGACCACTGATGGAAAATTAATCAGATGGTTGGTGTTTTAAGAGCAATAGTGGCGATACCTTTAGCGGCGACAGTCGTCGCTAATACCCTGAAGCGGGAATAAATCACTTTAGCCTTTTCTTTCCCTCCATTCTCACCCTATCTCACGCCTATTCCACAGCAGACGAGTAGAGGCTTCCCATTTCCGACCTCCCCCGTCTACGACCACCCCCGTATCCGACTTCCCCGTCTCCCGCTTCCCCGTCTCCGGCTTCCCCGTCTCTGTTCAACAAGAGCTCAATCTACGCCCCTCCTGACTCCGACAGCCCCAACCCGACTCCGGCCACCCCTCTCTGCCGCCCCTCCCATCTCCGTTCAACCGTGCTTAGCTTATTTAGTTTTTGAGGCTGGTAGGACAACCTCATCCACAGGTACACGATTTTGATTTCTAGGGTTCGTAATAAGTATACCGATTAATTTCTTGTAGTGATATTTGCTATTGATCTGTAATTTTTGAATTTTTCAGATAAAATTCAGGAACTCGAAACCCTAGAAGTGTCCGACACAGGTTAAAGCTTGAATCCTGAACGTATTCCATATAATTTGTTAATATTTTGTTCTTAATATATACAAAAAATGGTCACCAAGGACACTACAGTTCTTGCTAAATTTTTACTCCATGATTCGCGGTCTATCAAAAGGTACACGGTTTCAATTTTATTGTATGCATTTTATAGGTAATGTATCTCTCACTATTGAACCCATAAGTAATTAAACTTAAGGTTCCTTACTAAGAAGTTCCCACTGATATGTGCTTATGTGGTTATCCTTTTTTAATGCATTGGCCGGTATATCATCTGAATGATATACAACAATGTTAAACTTGAGATTATTTGATTCTGATGTTAAACTATATATCTTTCTGGAGGTTCACTTCCAAAGCTCTACCTATTTGACAACAACTTAAATGTTAAATTATTGCAGATGATTGTTAATTGGTCAAGGGATGATGTTAAAATTTATTTCAATGTCCCTGTTAGGTATGGTTTTTGTTCTATTTTTTTATATTTGTATTTCCCAAGACATAGTAGTAAGACTTTCTACTCAAGTACTAAAGATAGGAATGTTGGATGATAACATTGTTTCATATTTAATTTCTTTTCTTAAATGATTCATGTGATATTGATGAGTGGGCTTAGCCAAAATGCTTTAGAGCAGCTATCATCTGATAGAGATTTGATAACCGAATTCCCCATTATTCTCAGATATCCCAACTTGAAGAGTGTGAAGGGGTTACAAGCAGAGTATTCATTTGACAAATAACTCCATCGTGGAGCAGGTCTGTTTTTTTTTTAATATTTATTTTCTTCAGTTTCTATTATGAAGTCTTAGAAGTATGTGTGTATGTGTTAGGTCATGTCGGGTTGGCGGGTTAACATCCAATTCATATTTTTTAGTGAAAACAATCCTGAATTCTGAATTAGAGATGAAAGAAACATATGTCATTTTTTTACAATTGATACTGGAGTTCGTTTCTATACATTGCCTCTTGTCATTAGCATTATTATTTTAAAACATAGTAAGAATAGATGAATATTGGTTTGATATTCATAGGGGCTCTTTACTTATGTAAGCATTGATGTTTGATATTTGTTTTAAGAAATTTTATATGTTTATGCTTTAAGTATTTTTATGTTTCAAGACCCGGCTTTTAGTTTTGGTATATATGTTTATGTTTTAAGTCTTATATAATATATAATTTTGTTTTAACTTATAATGTATATTTTATTTTGTAGGCACAAGTTGCAAGTTTGTTTCAACACCCCGCTTTTAAAGATGAACTCCAAAATTTTTTTGGTTTGAATAAGGCACCAAATGGCGGCGACGAAGATGATACCGACGAGGGGGGACGGGAATGATGATATGGGCTAGCTAGTTTTATGTTTTAAGTATTTTTATGTTTATGACTTAGTATTTACGTCAATGTAATGAATATATAGACAAGATATTTCGACAATGTTATATATGTAGTTTTTTTTTTATTTATGTCAGTGGTTCAAAAACTGGAAATTTGCATTGGTATACATCTATTTGAGAAAACCTGGAAATATTGAAAATACCGAAAAAACCCGTAAAATGGGATACAAAGCATTAGCGGCGACAATAGGACTATTAGCGGCGACGATATGGTCTTTAGCGACGAAGTATTAGCGGCGACACAATAGCGACGACAGTCGCCGCTAAAGGTATTAGCGGCGACAAATGGTGGTATTAGCGGCGAAATGTGTCGCCGCTATTGAGTCTTTTCTTTGTAGTGACTATAATGTTTTGATTCATAGATTCAAAGTCATTTTCAATCTTTCTAGCTTCAATTAACACTCGGTAAACCGAATGAGCTCTATACATGATATTCCGATATAAAATCAACAATGAACTACTTTTCTCACAAAGAAAACCACAAATACTTAACGTGAAAATATAGAGAATTTACCGTTTCATGCTTTTTTTCGTAGATAACGGTAGAAAAAATTCTAAAATAAATTTCACAACTCAAAATCATCGTAGATCATAATACGGTCCAAGGAATTAACCCTAAATCATGTTGTCAAGAGAAGATGAGTCATCATCGTTCATGCGGTATAGTCATAATAAGGAATGTTGTATCATTCTCGAAATAAAATGTCTTATATAAAACTTGAACGGTGTTAAACATATATGGAGAGGTAAGAGAATAGATATAAAAAAATATTGAGTTATTTTGTCTAGTTTAAAGGAGAGGAAAAATTACTTATTATATTTAATTTCTTCTTCAATATAAAATTGAAGTAGGAGATCCTAGAAATCCTATTTACATTTTCTATAAAAAAAAAAGTCTTGTAACATTATTTGTATTGATGATGAATCAAACATCAAAAACGAAAACAAGATCAATTAAGCCTACAATGATTAGGCGGTTATTATTGATATGAAGGAAACAAGATTACAAAAGAATAACACACTGATTTGAGCCCTTGCTAGTTATATGCTCGTTATCCCCAATTACCTAATCCTAACAATCATCAGAGGATGATTAATAACCAATAAAGCAAATAGACACAAACAGTCCTTACACTTTTCAACTTGACACAGCTAACCCCTAAACTTACTAATGGATATATTAACATGGTAAGCACATTCTAACAATCTCCACCTTGTTAACCAATATTTAACTTGAACAAACAATACTCAAACTTAGGCCCTAGCAATGCTTTAGTCATTACGTACATGATTTAAATACATCTCTAATAAAATGCAATTTAACATTTATATGTTTGGTCCTTTCATGGAAGACTTGGTTCTTTGATAATTGAACACCCTGATTATCACATAACATCACATCTCTAACCAACTTAACTCCCAATTCTAACACAAAACCCTTGAGCCACATTGCTTCTTTAACAACTTCAATAAGTGCAACATACTCAGCTTCAGTTGTGGACAAGGCAACTATGCGCTGCAAAGATGCCTTCTAACTGACTAAGTTATCAAAAATTGTGAATGCGTACCCTGTGATTGATCTTCCTCTATCCATATCCTTTGCAAAAGCAGAATCCACATAGCTCAATATCATATCCTCTTCACCAGAACCTTATCTAAAGATTAGAGCCATCTATTTGGACCCATTTAAGTACCTCAAAATCCACTTAACAACTTCCTAATGCATCTTCTGAGGGTTAGCTAAGTATCTACTTAGAATACTAACTACATAGCCTATGTCAGGCTTAGTACACATCATGAGATACATGAGACTACCCACTACATTGTAATAAGGAACTTTCTGCATATAAGCTATTTCCTCTGCTGTTGTAAGGAAATCTATGGCTGAGAGTTTAAAATGTTTTGCTATAGGAGTTATGACAGGCTTACTCATTTCCATAGCAAAATTATGCAACGCTTTATTCACATAAGATCATTGAGTCAGTCTTAACTGCTTTATGTATCTATCTCAACTGATCTCCATTCCTAGAATTTCTTAGCTTCATCAAGTTCTTTCATGTCAAACTCACTCATCAGTGGCCTTTTAGTAGCCTCCATCTGCCTTTTATCTTTGCATGCTAATAACAAGTCATCAACATACAACATCACGTAAACAAACTCTCCGTTTGAATATTCTCTAAAATAAACAAAATTTTCATAACTGCTTCTTTCAAATCCATGAGTCACCATGTGCTCATCGAACCTCATGTAGCATTGCCTTGGGGACTGCTTTAGGCCATACAAATATTTCTTGAGTGAACAAACTTTCTCTTCTTGTCCCTCCACCTCAAAACCAAGAGGTTGCTTCATAAATATTTGTTCTTCAAGGTTTCCATGCAAGAAAGTTGTATTTACATCAAGTTGTTCTAATTCAAAATCTTTATAAGCAGTGAAAGCAAGCATGACTCTTATTGAAGTGTGCTTTACCACAGGGGAAATAATATCATTATAATCTACCCGTACTCTTTGGGTAAATCCCTTAGCCACTAACACAACCTTATACAATGGCAATTCACCATGCACTCCTTCTTTCACCTTATAGATCCATTTGCAATCCACCAGTTTATGATCTTTGGGTTTATCAACCAGAACCCAAGTACTATTCTGATACAAAGAGTTAATTTTTCTTCCATGGACCTTATCCACTTCTCTTTGTCAACTGATATTAAACCCTCGTCAAATGTTAAAGGTTCTTGCATACTCTCCTATTCTACAGCCATAAAGACAAAAGCAGAAATGTCATCATTAGACATGTACCTTGTACGAGGAACTACTTGTCTTCTAGGTATATACATGGCCACACTATAATTGTTGGACCCTTCTATAAAAGCTTCCACATGTTGTGAATCAGTCCTCTCTCCACTTTGACCCTTAATAGGCTCCACTCAAACTAAACACTATGGCCTATTTGTTGATCAACCATAGCATCCTTGCCTTTAGTACCCATTAAATCTTTGTACATCACTTTCTCCTGAAAAGTAACATTCCTGTTTTTAATGATCTTAGGACTCTCACTATACATCTTCCATAACCTATACCCTTTTACATCATCAGGGTATCCCAGAAAAATGCACCTTTGAGCCCTTGGTTCTAACTTCCCTTGAATGATATGTGCATATGCCATGGAACCAAACACCCTAAGATTACCATAGTTAGTCTTAGCCCCTGACCATTTTTCCATAGGCACCATCATACCAATGGCTAAAGATGGTGATCTATTAAGCAAATAAGCAGTTGTAGACAAAACTTCAACCCAAAATTTCTTAGGAAACCCAGACCCAAAGCATACATCTTACTTTGTCTCAATGTTCTGTTCATCCTTTACACTAGACCATTCTACTGTGGAGTACCTAGAACAGTCAAATGCTTGGCCATTCCTTCATCTTTACACACTTGAGTGAATTATCCATTGCAGAATTCCAACCCACTGTTAGTTATCAACTTCTTGACCCTTTTCTCAGCCTGAGTTTCTGTCAACTTCTTCCATTCTTTAAACTTAACAAATGTTTCATGTTTATGTTTAAGAATGTACGCCCACACTATTCTTGAGTAGTAATCTATAATAGATGGGAAATAGAAAGCTCCACTTAATAAAACAACCCCTGCAGGTCCCCATAAATTAGCATGAACATAGTCTATGATCCCATTGGTGTAATGAACCCCTCCAGAGAACTTCACTATATGAGCTTTGCCAATTATGCATTTCTCACAAAACCTAATCTCACAATCCTTCAAACTGCTAATGGCTTGCTATTTTTCTAGTTCCCTCAAACATTGACTACTCGTGTGTCTCAACCTTTTATGTCAAAGTATAGCTTGATTATCAGACTTTGTCTCAACCTCAGACACAACTCCTGAATCAACAAGACCATGTAGATGTTGTTCCTTGTCCTAGTTCTTGATTAAACCACCATGGATTCTCTCAAAATTCTTGCCCTACCATTCTTTAAACAAACATTGTATCCTGCTTTCTCAAAAGTACCATGGGATTCTTAGTCAAATTAGGGATGTGCCTTACAATTGTCAATTCAACAACTTTTCTATTGTCCAATTTTAATGTAACAGTGCCATGACCCTCAATTACACAAGGTCTGTCGTCCCCCAACTTGACATTTCCAAGATCTTCACTCTTGTACTCCTTTAGAAAACTTTAATTAGGTTTCATATGGTATGAGCAACCTGAATCCATGACCCAGCTATCACTAGGATCTTCTTTTAAGACAACCAACACATTTCCACTTTCATACCCTTCCATAGAATCATCTTGTGATGAGGAACCTTGATTCTTGTAAAAACTTGAATCAACCCTCTTCTTTCTTTCTTTCAGCATAGACTTTCTTGAGGTGCTTATCTGAACTACACACAAAACACCTCCTCTTGAATTTAGACTTTGATCTACTAGCTCCCTTGTATGACTTAAGTGTTCTTTGTTTAGGCCTTCCTCTAACCATCACCACTTTCTCCCTGAACATCACCCTTTTTCTTCAACTCCTTAGAGTTTAGAGTAGCCAATACTTCTTCCATGGATAGGGTTTCCCTTCCATACATCAATGTGTCGACGAAATGCTCATAAGATTTCGGCAGTGATGTCAAGAATATGATAGCTTGATCATCCTCATCAAATTCAATTTTTATATTTTCAAGATCAAGGACTAATTTATAAAATTCATATGTATGATCTTCTAGAGACTTACCAGACGCCATGTGAAACGTATAGAGTCTCTTCTTTAAGTAGAGACAATTTTACCATGTACAGGGTTTCAAACTTGGATCAAATTCCTGGGGCTGTTGTTTCCTTTGATACTTCACGCAAAACTCGATCACTAAGTGATAAGATGATTGCACTATGAGCCTTCTCGAGAATGTCTTTCTTCTCCTTATCCGCTAGCGTCCTGGGCATCCGTTGTAACCTAGCAACACATAAACAACACCTTGATGCACCAACAACACTTTCATCTTGACTCGTCATAGCCCAAAATCATTTTTACCATCAAATTTCTCTATGTTAAACTTCTTGGAAACCATCTTGTGATTCAGTTGTTCCAGTCACTCTCCATTTTCATTCTTCGAATCTTCGAGCCATAGCTCTGATATCAATTGTTGATAATAAATCAAACACTAATAACGAAAAGAAGATCAATTAAGCTTACAATGATTACGCGATTATTATCGATATGAAGTAAACTAGATTACAAAAGAATAACTCCACTGATTTGAGCCCTTGCTAGTTATATGCTCATTATCCCCTATTACCTAATCCTAATAACCATCAGAGGATGATTAACAAACCAATAAAGCAAATAGACACAAACAGTCCTTACACTTTTCAAATTGACATAACTCGCCTCTAAACTTACTAATGGCTATATTAACATGGTTAACACATTCTAACAATTTGAGATTCTTATTATACGCACACTATTTCACCAAAACAATAATACTTGTAAAATTAACAAGAATAAACATACTTAAGTTGTATCTAAATACCATCGTATGTTATGTCATTAAAACCAACTTCTATATATTAACCATAAAGTATGATAGTGGATGGTTCTGGTATGTCTTCCGATCATGATGTAGCACACATATAGAACAAGATTCAAATAAGAACCACTAAAATGACAAAAACTATAAGAGACGGATTCCCTTTTGTACCTAGTGTTTGTGGATATTCAATGGATCAATATTTTAAAACTTTAGTTCTAAAGGAAAATTCGGTAATTGTATAATTTTCCCTCTCTAAGTTTTTTTTTGTGTAATTTTTTTTCTGATATGAACACGAAGTCATGTAACAATTTAGATGGGTTCTCATGTGGATATTCAAATTATGATAGAAAATTTTGATCTTTTCCAATATGTTCACTTGCGCCAAAATATAGGGCTTAAGGCTTTTTTAATCCTTGTTACCATTCCCTTGATAATCTTTACTCAGTCATCTTTTTTCAATGATGGTGGTGTCAGGTTTCAGTAGTATTAGGTACAGTGGTGTTTGTGTTACGGTTAGGCTAAGATAATTAGAGAGTAGTAAAAGGCTATGGTTCACATGATTCGATAGGAGAAGAGATGGGTAACTAGGCTTCAAACTATCAGAGTAGTTATAGTCAGTTGAGTAGTTATAGTTAGTTGAGTCTGTTTTTCCCTTTCTATTATTCATTTTATGATTAGCTTAGCCATGTATCAGTTTATTCCTGGACTTCTAGTCTTGCGTTGTACACAAATGGCATTGAAATATTAAGGATTTCTTACCTCACATTTACTCCTTTACTCCTCACACCTGCTGTACTCTGACATCTAGTTGTATTAAATTTTAAGAGGCCATCATTGAAATTCCTAAAACTACATCTACTCCTACTTCTTCCTCCATTTCAACCATACCATTATCTCTATATTTCCTCCTCCATCATTGTCACCACCACCACCACCATCACCTCCACCTCCACCTCCTCCTTTTCTTGTACACTGTAATCCTATGATCCCACTCACTCGTAATCATATTCGTCAGCCAACCAATTTCCTAATCATATTCTCTTTCATGTGTCTACCACTTAGCCAACTACATTTTATCAGGTTCACAATGGCCGGTATGGTGGGATGTGATGCGTATTGAGGTTGTTGTTTTGCACTTGAACCGGACCTTGGTATTGGTGTCGGCCCGCATTGACGCCAACATTTTTTGTTATAAGTGGGAATACAAGATTAAGCGTAATCCTGATGGATTTTTTAGTCACTATAAAGCCTAGCTTGTGGCTTCGTCAAACTGAGGGTGTTGATTATACTAAGACTTTTAGTCTCGTGGTTAAACCCACTACTATCCGGCTAGTATTACCAGCTTCATTTCCTCGTGGATGGGATATCAGACAGGTTGATGTCAACAATTCCTTTCTTCGCATTGACTTATTAGACACCATGTACATGTCATAGCCTCAAGGATTCTTTTTTTATCTTAACCCAACCTCTTCAGTTGTGTTTACTACAAAAGGTTCTGTATGGCCTCAAGAAGACACATCGAGCTTCATTTTCCAAGCTATCTCAAGAAGACTCATCAAGCTTGTTTACAATTTTGTTATGTGATATGTCTTGGTTTATGTGGATTACATTATTATTACCGAGAGTTCCTCTATCTTTGTTACGGATTTGATTGGGCGCCTATACATTTAGTTTGCGCTCAATGATTTAGGAACTCTTTCTTATTCCTTGGATGTGCAAACTACTTTTTCTGATGATGTTCTACACCTCAGCAGTGGCGATACTTGCATGATTTATTAGAGCGTTTTGGTCTTGCTTTGTATCTTCTGGTTGACAACTCTCTCATCATAATGGTGTTATTTTGGATGATCCTCTTTTATATCGGAGCACTTTGAGGGCTTTACGATATCTTGTCTTGACATGGTTTTTATGCAGTTAGTAAGGTTTCTTAGTTCTTTTAGGAACCTACTGATCGACACTGGTTCACTATCAATCGTATTACACGGTACCTTAAGGGTGTTATCTCTTATGGGTTAACTATACATAGACCTGCCACTTCTGCTGTGCATGCTCATTCTAATGCTGATTTGGCTGGATATCCTCATGATCGTCAGTCCACTACATGGTACTGTGTTTTTCTTGGACCCAACCTTAGCGATTGGAGTTCTAAAAAACAACATAGTGTTGTTTGATCAGTATATAGGTTGAATATCGTGCTTTTGCTCACACTACTACCGAGATTCGCTCGATTACATCTCTTTTAAAGGAGATACATGTTATTCTACTTTGTCCATCGTGGTTTAAACAACATAGTGTTGTTTGATCAGTATATAGGTTGAATATCATGCTTTTGCTCACACTACTACCGAGATTCGCTCGATTACATCTCTTTTAAAGGAGATACATGTTATTCTACCTTGTCCATCGACTCTATGATGTGACAACTTATTTAGCGGGCAATCTGGTGTTTCATCAACATATAGAACATCTTGAGATTGATTTGTATTTCATACAAGATATGGTTTTAATATTCTAACCAAAGGGTTTGATATGTGCTTACTAATGTTCCACTAGCTAATATTCTGACCGAAAGGTTGAATCATATTGATTTGACACTATTCGATCAAAGCTTCATGTTGTTTCGCCCCTTTCAGCTTGCGAGGACATATTAGAGCAGTAATAGTCAATTGAGTAGTTATAATTAGTTGAGTCAATTTTCACTTTTCTGTAATTCAGCTTATGATTATCTTAGCCTTGTAGCAGTTTATTTCTACAGTTCTATGTATAGAAGTCTTGCATTATACACACAAGACATCAAGATATTGAGAGATTCTTACCTCACAGTTACTCCTTTACTAACTACGGTAACATTGGTGTTTGCAAGAAGAAACGACAATAGGGGTTTGGTGGCTATCTTCCTTGTTCATAAGGAGTTGTGGATATGGTTTCATAGTGGCTCTAATTGTTCGTGGTAGTATTTTAGTGGATGGTTATGGTTATGGTCTTGTTGGATGGTAACGAAGGGTGCTACAAGAGACCGCGATGGTGGAAGGGTTTGGATACGTCTTCATGACAAGAGGTTAGAGGTCTTATGAGACGAAAGCGACATCGAGTATGGTTTCATTTGGTTGGTTTATGAGAAAGCGAGAGGGAACTAAAAAAGGGACGTCGTAAAATCCTTTTCTGTCTCCTTTCTCTTTTTTACTCGAGTGCATAATATGAAGAATAGGGTTCTACGATTCTCTTTATGAAAAAAAATTATAACATTCACATATCTCTAGAAATATAATATTTACATATTTAAAATGTATAAATTTATAAAATACACCGTGAAAGAATTTCCTTAATGATAGCTTATAAATCTTATCACTTTAAGTGTTAGGAAATTGTCCAAATCTCCATACTTAAAGTGGAAAGGACTTGGTTATGTTTTTAATGTATATTTCATTATTATTTTACATACATGCTATTGATATTTTATATATAAACCTACTTGTATGAGAAAAAAAAGTTTCTAAATACTTTTAGGTGCAAATTATTTTATACACTTATGAAGTATACATTACTAAACTACTAAGCATCATCGACGGAGTATTCAGTCGGAAATATGTTGGTTATACTCTGTCGGAGAATTATTAACTTTATGTTATCAATCTAATTACCGATGGACTTATATCCTTCTCTAATTACCGATGGATCGCCGACGGGGTCCTCCAATACCCAAAAAACAATTAGAAAACTAGATTTTGATGCTTGCCGTTGGCAATCCGTCGGTATCCTTGATTTTTCTAGTAGTAAAATTTGACATAGTTTTTTTCAAAACTTTCTATGTACAATGAAAAAAAAAGTAGATACAATGTGTCCGTTAAAAGTTTGTAATGCGTGGATCTTTTTGTTTAGACCTTTTTCGTTATTTAAATCCAATATACAGAGTGACGTTTTTATTAAAGTATAGTAAGAAACAAATACTAAAAATTAAAAATACAGAAGAAACATTTGTGTATAAATACTAGGCCACCCACACAACCTCTAAACCATTTAAACCAGTGTGTGTTCTGAACACCAATCAAAAGCAATGGCATGCTTGAACGTGAAAGTAAAGAATGAAAACCAAGGAGGCTTCATGGACCCAAGAATCTCTTTCTCAAATGATTTTATTGATTCAAATCACCATGAAGAGAGTTACACAGAAGCTCCTGTGTCTTCTGATTTTGAGTTTTCAGTTCCCACTTTTTCTTCTAATTCTGCAGATGAAGTCTTCTTCAAAGGCAAACTTCCACCATTGAAGGAGAAGGTGGTGACACTCAGAGATGAGCTTCTTACAGGTCATGATGATGATGATATTTTCACCAACAACAAGAACTCAACAGGATGGTGGAGAGAGAAGTTTGGACTTAGAAAAGGCCAAAGTGGGAAAAGTGATAATAAGAATCTTGGAGGCTTAGAAACCATTGATGAAGCAAAGATCAAACCTACTTTTTATAGTCCCAATTTCACAGGTTAGCCTGCATGCATTCTCTAAAGTTTATAGCATTATTATCTGTATTTGGTTTTATGTCAAGAACAAAATGTTGGTTTTTCACATGGAAGATTGAGGCAGATCAGAATCTGTGATTTTGAATGAAAATGCCATGTATAATGGTGTCATTTACATTTCTATTTTGATACTTTGTTAAAACCATCTATTCGGTTTTCGGTTACAAACAAAAAAGTTCTTTGTGGAAGTGTTAGAAAGAGAAGTTGTTTTCTTCTAAGAAAACCTATTCTCTATTCTGAGAGAGAGATTTGTCCTAATGTTCAATAATCCTATTTTTTTGGCAGGAAGCTATCGATATAAGTGAATTAATTAACCAAGGAGTAATTAAAGAATTGATGCAGTTTGTTACTGAAGGTGAAGGTTTTTTTTTTACTTATTTTCTCATTTTTTTTTGGTATTTTCCAAGCTAGTTAATATTTCTGATTAGTATAATTAGTCTAAGAACTTGATGTGTGACTAGAAGTCATTTAACTGTTTCTGTATTCTGTACAAATGTTTGCAGTTGAAGGATTTTCAATCCCATTTATATCTCAATTATTGCATAATTCCAGTTGGTAAAGGGTCACATGATGTATTAAAAAATATTTTAAAATATTTTACCCAATCCTTTGTGTAATTAAAATAATTTTTGTAATCCAGCTTGTGTTTAGTTTGAATTGTGGGTATATGTTATTCTTAAAAGACAACTAAATCCCATATCTGGAGCTTAAGTTCTTCAATGGAAGATCAAACCTGCATAACTTATCTTTTCCAGTGGGGGAGACATTCTATAGGCCTTTGAAAGTTGGTTCTTGTTCAGATCTCAATATGTACAATATTAAAATATATTGTGATTCATGCTTTATGGAGATTGCTCCCTTTGCTTACTTGGAATATATTCTTGGAGAAATCTATGGAACCATCATGTTCCTTTCCTTTACTAATATTATTTTTCTGATTATATATTATATATATTAAGTAAATACTACAGTTTCTTCAGACTGTCTTTATAAAACAAAATTTATAAACCTAAGGTGGGTAATTGTTAAAAGAAAATTTAACCTCATCTTCCTTGCCTGTTAAAGTAATTGAACTGGATGGTCATTCTGGGAGTCTTCTGCCTGAAGCCCAGAACTTGTTATAGCCCCTCAATTACAACTTCAAAATGAGAATGATCTAAAACAGAGGGAATAATATAGTTGCACAAAAAACAATTTAAATTAGATAAAATAACAACAAAACCATAACATCAAAAATGTTGTTTTAGGAATAGAATACAGCTTCCACATGTTCAGTCTGTACGTAGGGTTTTGAAGTACCTGAATCATATTAGGGACTTCTAATACTTGTAACAAAATCGGATTCTTTAGAAATATCCACCGCACAAAGCTAAATACATGTACCAAGCAACATAAATTTAGACCAGCAAGAGTGCAAAGCACTAAAACACTCACAAACGCGTCAAGATGCCACAATAGATTTCTATCATCCTTCAAAAACACCCATTTTCTCTCCAACCCTACAAACATCCTTACAACCCTACATTTCCACATGACAGGTTCTATCAAGGAACATCACTTTCTTGATCTTCTAGTTCCATGAAAACGTTCATTTGATTATCATAATTCGTGATCATCTTTGATTATAGTTTGAAGGTGTTGGTTAATTCCTCAACGAGCTAATTTTTTTTTTTCTCGAGAGATGATTTTCTCTTCACCTTAGCCTTAGCCTTGTTCCTCCCTATTGGACGCATTAAAGGTTGAACATCATCACCAATAGGGATTCCATAATCCTCAACCTACAAAGGATTAGCGTCATTGAGTTCTAAAGGAGTAGTGTGTGCACATGAAGCGGATGTAGAGTAGTCATCCGAAATAGTCACCAACCAACTTCGGGTGATCTTTCACAACCTTCCACATGTATTCGTACATGAACTATTGTTTTTCTTCATTTGAGGAATCCATCATGAACTCCTCCCTAACCAATGTCAAAAGACCAACCGCTTTTTTATTTGGGATCTTATACGTATATAAAGTTTTTTGAATATGTTCACCTTGACTAGTGCGATCGTATGTTCTGAGCATTCATTTTCACACCAGAATTCTCTCCTTGCATGAAATATTCTTCCGCTCGCATCCAGAAAGGGGTGTTCCTCACACCTGGATCTCCGAATATATGTATATATGCCTTCGCAAGCAAAACCTCGACTATGGTCCATTTTTGTCGTTTCAGATGATTATTTTCCTTCATTGATGACACAAATACTTTGCCCTTCTTTTTAGGAGCTTTGAGCTCCGGGAAAGGAGATTAAATCGTCAACACTAAAGCTTGGTGGTATTGGGAGTGCCTCGGTGGTTGATAAGGCTTGAAATTGAAGAAATTGGGTTTGTTGAAATTGAGGAGAGACGAGATTTTGAAAGCTGAAAAACTATAATGCTGAAATTGCAAGAAGTTAGCATCTAGAAAAGGTGGGTTCGAATATCTTTGAAGGGTGGATACCCAAAGTTTGATAACTAGGCCTAGTTTCAGTTCATGTTTGGGGTTTCTTACTCGTTACTGTCATTTAACAATTATGTAAATGAGAGTTGGTTTGGGTTTGGGTTCATGATTTTTTAGAATGTATATATTATAAAGAATTTGAAGAAAGAGGTATTCTAGGTGCGGTCAAATTTGAAGTTGTGTGGTTGTATTTGTAAATTGATGATGATATATAGAGGAAACGGCTAGACTTTTATTATTAGATGAAAAGAGTACAATGAAAAGCTAGACAATATATAGAAAGCCTAACTAGGTTACCTAGCTAAACGGGTTGAACAAAGGCCTAATACAAATAGACCCTATGTAACACCCCCCCTTAAACTCACAATGTGCTATCAATAAGAATTGAGAGTTTGTTACACAAAAGACTAAAGAGAGAAGTGGATTGAGCCTTTGTAAAGATATTAGCAATCTACAAAGCTGATGGAACATATGGTAGCTAGATGGTTCCAAGCTGTATATGATGGCGAGTGCAATGACAATAAATCTCAATGTGTTTTGTTTGTTCATGAAAAACTGAGTTCTTTGCAACCTGCATCATACTTTTGTTGTCACAATTCAAAGGAGTGCGCTGAGAAATATCAACACCCATATCTCCAAAACGCCAATGTAACCAAATAATCTCACAAGTAGTCACAACCATTGTACGATACACAGCCTCTGTAGAGGATCGAGAAACAACCTCCCGTTTCTTACTTTTCCATGAGACAATTGCATCTCTAAGAAAAGTAAAGAAACCGTAGTGGATTTACAATCATTAGGATCGCTATCCTAATCAACATCATTGTAAGACCCCAAATCCGGGAGGCCTCACACGTTAGATTTACTCATTCACAAATAGTTCTTAAACTTCAAATAACATTAAGCAGCGGAATAAAAGTTATTACACTATTACAAAATAGCAACAAATTTAAGACTTTGTCATATGTTTTTCCCAAAGGCTTAACTGCACGAAGACCGATAGTACAATATTTTTCGTCAATTCCTTTCATATTGTCCCTAAGGCGTAACTGCATGAAGACCGATAATATCCATTCCATTCATTCATCACCTTTAGGACCCGTAGATCCATAAGGTAATTCCATTCACCATTCACGGGTCACGTTAACCCCGAGTGACCGTCGCCACTCCTATCGCCAGTTGTACAACCGTAATACCATTGGTAGGCCACAAAGGCACTACCTCTATTGTACTTATGGTATGCTGGCTTTCCCATAACATACCATAAGGCTAGAAATTACATTCCCATACTTCATTCGTCAATTCCGTTCATTCGACAGATTAGATTTGTAATGACTTCTTAAAAACATTTGCCCGTTTTCTTTCCTTAAAAATATTTCATTCATCTATAAAACCATTTTCTTTCATTTCAAAACCATTTCTTTATAAACATTTTGTTTCATAAACATTTCTTTCATAACCCTTTCATTTTGTAAACGTTTCTTGTTTCAAACATTGTTCCTTTAGTAAAAACAACATTTCATAAATATTTCATTTAGCAAACATTTCTTGAGTATGCATATCACCCTAGAAATAAGTAAATAGGGATTCTTGACTCACCAGATTTAAAGAGACTAACTCCCTCAGCAACGAAACTTCAAGTTAGGTGAAAGGCTAATCAATCTGTCTGAACAGTCACGAATGAGACATATCATTACAAAGTTACATCTAAGACATTCTGACCGAAAACTTACTTTTCCGAAATCATTTTCGACTGAAATCTCCTTCGGTCGAAATCCCTTTCGACAAAACCATCTTATCCGAAACGACATTCATCGGAAAACTATTTCGTCCAAAAACCTTTTCGTTCGAAAACACCCGTTTTCCTATTTTGACTTAAATACTTTTCGGTCGAAAACCCTTTTCGACCCATTCATATGTTCTTGGCCAAAATCCTTCGTTTTTTATTTAATTCTCTAACTTTTTACGTCCAAAACTTTTATCTGGCTTCCACGAAGCTAGATCTCCACTAAAAATCCTGACTCTATGTTAAAAACCCATTATGAACACTAAAACCCATTTCCAACTAAAAACAAAGATTTGAGGAAATCATTGGATTCTTCTTCTCTAATATTCTGAAACGCTCCAGCAATGATCTCAGCAAAAATGGTGGTATTGGGTGCGGTTTGGAGCTTTCTCTCTCTAGATTCTCTATTTCTCTCTCTAAATGCAAGGATGGTGAAGATGGTGAATAGGGGTGTGGAGGGTGGCGGCTAGGGCTTGTAGCCAGCCCTTCCATTTTTCCTTGCTTTCGCGACCCGTCACGCTCGCCCCCTTGACCTTGCGGTTTCATTTATTCAAAACCCGTTTATTAAATCGTTATTATTTTCGAGATGTTACAATCATTATAGGCTCTTAGTTGTAAAGAAGATGTCGAAGTAAATAATAGACTCTACAACTGCGGGCCATGGAGATATCTTTGATTACCAGGGACAACTACCCAAGGAACAGTAGTAGGAGAAGTGACAATCTGACTAACCACATAAAATACATGAGCTATGTCGGGACGAGTGACTGTAAGATAGACCAAACTACCTACAACAGTGCGGTATGGAGTTAGATCTGATAAAGGAACACCATCTTACAGAGAATACCTTGCTTTGGTTTCATGGGCCGTGTCAACAGTTCTATTATCAGAGAGGTGTGCATGTTCAAACAAGTCAGATATGTATTTTCTTCGAGATAGAATATAACCCTTCTCAGATTCAGCAACCTCAATACCCAAAAAATAACATTGTAAACCCACACCTTTCACAGTAAAACGGTGAGCCAAATCACGCTTCAAGGACTCAATACCACCAAATATATCACCAGTATAATCATATCATCTACATATAAGGAAAAGAGAATCTAGCATGCACTTGTACATCTAACAAACAAGGGTGAATCATGATGTCTTGGAAGAAAACCAAGAGAAGTACTAACCAAGGAAAATTTCTCAAACTAAGAACGAGGGGCTTGTTTGAGACCATATAAAGCCTTTCGAAGCTGACAAACTTCCCCTGGTTGGTGAGAAATGCCTAGGGCAGGAGTCATGTAGACTTCCTCATGAAGATCAGCATTCAAGTATGAATTCTTGACATCTATTTGGAAGATTTTGCACTTCCGAACAACTTCAACAACTACAAGAGTATGAACGGTCGTCATTTTTGCAACAAGAGCAAAAGTATCCTCATAATCCATACCATACTATTTTGAGTATTTTTTTTTGTAATAAGTTTGGCCTTGTATCGATCAATTGACCCATCAGACTTTGTTTTTATTTTATAGACCCAATGATAACCAATTATATGTGTTACGGGTGGGATATTAACCAGATCTTATGTATGAGTCTGATATAGAGCAGTAAGCTCTTCAGCCATAACATCCTACCAAAGTGGGTCAGAAACAACCTCTCTATAGGACTCTGGCTCAGGTAGACGATGAACATTAGAAATAAAAGAAGCAAACAAAGCAAAGTAAGAAGAATATGCAAAATATGGTTGTGCGATCGACTTACGAGTACATGTAGACTTACGAAGCAGAGGTGTTTCCATAGCAGACGGTGGGGAACCAAAGTGTCAGCTTGCGATGGAGCAGTCTTAGGTGTAGGAGCAAGATGTGGTGACATCAAAAGTAGGTCATAAGTTAACCAGGGGGTATATATGGATGGGTATTGTATGAATGTTATTGGGGTCAAATGGTAGCTTAAAATTCAAAGGGGAGTGAGCTTAATGGGTTGGAATATTTGGAAATCAACAAAAACAAGACTTGCCCAAGGGGGTGGCCTAGCCTATGTCAAACCCCTCTTTGCACCCCCCCCCACGCCCTCAAATATGGATTTTGGTTTTGGGTTTAAGGCTTAGGGGTTCTTGCATGGGTTGTATATCACTACTAATACATTTTGTGGGGCTATTTTGGGTGTAGCTAAAGCTCCAGTCTAGCCTCGGGATTCAAATCACATGGTTTTGGATTCTTAAGAATTTTGTTGACATGTTTAGCTTATGTTTTAGCTTAGCCTCCTTGTGAGGATCTTAAATCATTGTTTTGATGTAATGAAAGGATGGTGTCTCAATGATTAGGGTTTCCATGTCAAACCTTTGGATTTCTAAAGTTCAGTGTCAGGTGTCATGTCGTTTTGATATTTAACATGCCAAATTTGTTTTAAATTTGTAAATGGGGCCATCTTATGCTTCATTTAGAAAGTTTAACTTGGTTTGAAATTTCGGGTGTTACGATAATTCGGTTATTTTTTTGGTCTTCATGAGTGGCTTTGTGGTAGTTGTTTATACAATCTTGATTTCTAGTAACATTTGGGTTAACCTAAGCAATTTGGGCGTCAGTTATAACTATCGGCAATTATTAACGGCCAAGTTACCCCTATACTCGTTAATCACATTTGCCTCAAATAAAACTTATCATCACCTATGCAAACCCAAAGCAATTTCCAATGGCTTTCCGCCAAGCCTCTTCGACCCTGCTATGGGTGCTACCCCTTGGACCTAGCCAAGGGGAACCCCCTGTGGCCTAGGGTGCTTTGCCCACTAGAACCTCTGAGGTTCCTAGGAGCCGGAAATCAGAATAGTTATGAACGAGTGTGTACTACAAACCTCCTAACTCGTATCAATGTTTATTAAGGTTTTGTCTTTGGTCCTTAAGTAAATCCTAATCCCTAAAATCACCAAGAGTATTTGGATTGATGGTGATGTGCAATATGTTGCATTCTAAAACATAAAAAATGTTTAGCAAAAAGGTTCCATTAACAATAGCATAAAAGTGATAAAGGAAATCAAAGATAATAAAGGACATACAAATGAAGTCTTTGGTTAAGACAGGAACCAAATAATTATCCTCATGATAGGAGAATTTTCTTTATTGTTGCACACATATGACCCGTAAGGGGTCAATGAGAATAAACTACTATGCAACTTTTGACATCATGAATACAATACAAATGGGATACAATATAATCAAGGATTATGTAGCTGTAGCTAGACCCTGGAAAAAAAACATAGGGCATGCCGTGCGCGCGGTAATTGTTAATTGAATTAACGAGGCATTCTTGCTTGAGAGAACTCTTCTTGGCTGTCAAAATTCTTTCATAAACCTAGTTCTGAGGCCATTTTCTGGAATTGGGAATGGACTATACTGTATTAAGTTTGCTGAGCCCACCAATTCCCATCTGTAGTCCAAACTCACCAACAAAAACAAAATCATCATGGTCCAATTATAACCACTATTTCTGTATCAAGAAATTCTGTTAATTCCTAATTATTTGATTGTTTACATGTTAACATCATACCTATACTTTCTAAGCATATGGTGGAGTAGAACCAGCATCTCAAGCTTTGCGAGTTCATTTCCCGGACAAGCATGTATTCCGCTACCAAATGGCATGTATGTGTTAGCTTTTGGAGGATTCTGCAAAAATGAATTAATACACAAAAAACTCTTTTAAATTCACTTTATTCTTATGTTTAATTGGTTTATGCTTACTCATATATGATTCAGATTTTTAACATTCGCAGGCATTGCATTCCATACCTCAAATCTGAAGGGATCAAAGTTTCCAGGTTCAGCAAAGAATTCTGGATTATGGTGAATGCTCCTGAACAAAGGCATCACTTTCCAACCTTTTGGTATAAGGTATCCTGTTTGTTCCTTTCCATCTTTAGTCACATAAAACTACATACCGAACGAGTATAAGCGTTTAAAATATCGAATTTGACTCACCCTCGTATTCAACATCCACTGCAGCTTCCCTAAAGGTAAAAGATATAATACTTGCTTTCCTCAGGCTCTCTAATATTACCTGAAATTAATGTGCATATATGTTAGTGATTTATAAGATGTAGCACATTCATAAACCAAATAGCTCATAATTAAAATTCTTTTCAGGTTTTATGATCAGTACATACTCTATATGTTAGTGGCATTTTTCTTGTCATTGCCCAAGTCAAGGACCGGTTCTCTCCATATTCAGATTCACAAATTGCCTTCTGCTCTCCCCGCCATCAGCAGTAGAAGTTCTTCAGTACCATCATTCTATAAAACAAAGTTACACACATTGGCGCGTATATAAAATTACATCATAATTACATTCTAAAAGTGATTGGTTTTATAATCTTACCTTCACAGCATCTAGAAGTTTGGGGTCAACACTTAGATATTTCAGTATCCATGTTAGAACACTAGCTGTTGTATCTTGAGCTGCAAACAGTACCCCAATGATGTTATCTGCTATTTGTTCTTCACTTAATATGTTTCCTTTTTCATCCCTGAAGTGCAAGAGATGACCTAAGAGATTGCTTGCTGACGACTTATTTTCCTTCCTTTCTCGGACAATCTCACCAAGAATCTGATTAAGCCTTTTCCTTGCCTTCACGTTTTCATATCAATAAACAGGTTTAATTACAAGAATCGGCTCTAATACATGAAAAATATAGAAACTTAATCTTATTTACCATTAAAGATTTATGATATGCAGTTCCTGGTAGCTTTAATGGAAAACAGTTATAACCTTTTTTTAAAATGCTATAATTCTCCTTCAACTCATCAGTATATTTCTTGTTCAGCTGACCAAAGATTAACAAAACGCCCACCTCAAAAGCGAACTGGAGAAATTCCATACATGATTAGTACTTATACAAGTGAAAGCTAAACTTAGGAAAAGGACTCATTAGTAAAATAATTAGTACCTCCTTCATCCTGTGGAATGTGTTAATGACTTGACCATTGGCCCATGATTCCAGACTAGATATGGCTAGTGTTTCAATATCAGCAATCAGCTTTCGGGTTACTTCTGGAGAAAACGAGGTTTGAACCAACTTCCTCATGCGAGCATGGTAGTTTCCGGTGTGAAAAAACAGTGCTGAGGGTCCAATTAACCTCTCTTTACTTTTTGGGTATGTTGGTTTAAACAGGTGAGATTGAGACACCAGTACAAACCGAGCCGCCTCAGGGCTTGCTAGCATAACACAAGGATATCCAAGTATTCTAGTTTTGAATATATCGCCATATCTGATCATGAGGTAAAATAGAAAATAACATTATCAGTAATATATTAGTGAATTAATTACTCATTTGAAGTAACTTTATTGCATGGATGGACCTTTTCTGCTTTGAGGTGAAGAAAACATTTGGATCTTGTGTGTACATTTGGAGAGTCTCTCCAATGCAAGGCCACCCCATTGAACCAGGGGGAATCCTAGCTCTACTTTCAAAATTCTATTTCAATCTAACCAAACCATCACACGTCAGTTCCTGTTACGAAACCTTGGCACGAATCCAGAAGACAACTCTATCAAACATGCCTTCAACCATCATAATCTTCCGACTAGTCAAACGATTATCCTCATCTATTAGCTACCTGGAATGCCACTAACAGATCCACCTGCAAAATCTTTAAAAGTAATTGAGTTAACACAAGTTGGTGAGTTCATGAACTTTTACCACAAATGGTTGTTATTTAATAATCAGCATTCCCACATCCCACCCACATGCAACACTGCTTGTGAGCTTTTTGGTATATATATATAATTGGCAACCTTTCCACGACTGGTCCTACCACACCAGTATAAACTGAATAAACTATCCCACCCTACTGGTCCTCCCACACTAGTAAGATGAGATAATCCACCCATAGGTTCCATCCCACAACAGAACGTATAAAGTACTTATTACGCATTATATATACATGGAATAGGGTGACTATTTCAAATTATAACTGTGTAACAATACATATTGAAGTTCAGAGGAACTCACCTAGGTAGTATTTCAGCTTATTGTATCGATAATATGTCAAATACCTTGGAGAGCACTTCAACGTATATTTAGCTGCTAATATTTCTTAATTAAAATCTATCATATATTTAATACTATATAATCCACACTTAATAATAAGTAACAAAGTTGCCAAAACCTTACCTCAGCACTATCTTTCGAATTTTAAAGGCGTATCAGAACCTTGGCACGAATCTCTAGGCTTGTGTGTGTAGGAAAGTGTTTTTGTGCGTGAAATGTGTCTCCACAGCTCTGGTCATCGAAATCTATTTATAGGGCAACCTCGGACCCATAGCGGACCGTTACACAAAGCCGTAGCGGTCCGCCACCCAATGAGGCGGCTTATCTGACGTAGCACCCACGTAGCGGACCGTTATCCAGGGTGGTGGCGGTCCGCCATCCAACTAGTTTCAGCGAGTCATTGGACACACGTCCGCTCATCGTGGTCTGGTTCCAAGTTACAACTAGCGGACCGTTAGTCAAAGCCTTAGCGGTCCGCCATAGGGCTGAGTCATCAGACACGCATCTGATGACGTTACATTCCCTCAAGATTGCCTTTCTCTCCACGTAGCGGACCGTCAGAACCTTGGTAGCGGTCCGCTACCAGCCACTTTCTAAAATTTTTATATTTTTAATCCTCCAACTTTGAAATAATTGCCACTTAACCCCTAGAGTTGAATTTCCTACATTTTTAGCCCTTAATTTCTATGGGAAAATTCGAGGTGTTACAATTATTGACTTTATCATTAGTTATCCCGCGGATAACCAAGTTTATGTATTTAGGATCGTTTTTAAAGTATGATGAGGACATAGATAGTGACGTTGCCCACCGACTACACGCAGGCTGGTGTCGGTGGAGAGTAGCATAATGTGTTTTGTGTGACATGAGGTTCCTAACTAAGTTATAGGGGAAATGTTATAGGGCTGTAGTTAAACCGGCTAAGTTATACGGAACAGATTGTTGGGTCATCAAGAAGACATAGGCACGTAGGATGGAGGCAACAGAGATGATGATGTTGAAGTGGATGTTGATGACCATCGTTTGGGTCATGCAAAAACGTAACAAACCTAGATAGGTAAGACAAGTAAAGTATCGTATCCACGAGGAGCATGTGGTAGGTATAATAGGTTATGTCTGACTAATCTATACTAAACATAATTAAATTACCTAAATTAACCTAAGAATGGAAACTTGAATTTTTGTTATTTGATTGATCGAAAATAACTAAAACTAAGTGATTTGTAAACAATAATGAGAAAATAGATCACTTCCAGGTTTGTGATTCAGCAAATAACCATTCAATCTTAACTTAACCTAGATAAGAGATCACATAGACATGACCTTGTTTAAATTGTTCAATCCCATTCAATTCTCAATAACATAACACAAAATTACTCCTGATGCAAGAAAACCAAGAAACGATGACAATTGCGTTAACGTTAAATAAAATCAAACTGTTTAAATAAATCGAACAGATAATTGAATCCAAAAGAACTTAACGGGTTCACAAAATTTAATCCAAACCTAGGTAAACTAAAATTAAACGATTACCTACATGAATCGTTCACCTGGAGGTGACCTCAGTGAATTAGTCGAATGTCCAATTAATTATCATTAATCAAACCACAATTTTTTGGAAGTTTTTGAACCAAAGGATAACCCATTTTAATTATTAGTTGATCATTACAATCATTTCAACTCATAATATCATTGGGTCATTTTGCTCGTTTTAGCTCGTTTTGTCCGATATAACGTCAACACATAAATACACTCAAAGTAAATTGTTTCATACATAAATAGGGTTAAAAACATTTAATTATATATAACTATAACATGTAAATTAATTACCCATGACATCCCCACAGTTGTCATTTGTTTGCCCCCAAACAAAGCTCTTTCGCAACACTACGACACTAGCTAGACAAAAACGTTTAAGCACCCCCATACCAAGTGTTAGCTAAGGTCCAAAGTTATACCCGATCCACAAGCCTTACCACGTTCAATAGTTTTACATCATAGTAAGCACAAGTTATATGTCATTTTAAAAACTCAGATCACCTAACCAGACCTACAATGCTTCAAGTTTTAAACAAACATGGACTACGCCTCTCATAATTGGTCATTCCTCTCGGGTTAATATCTGTACTAGAAAAAGATGTGCTAGTTATATAACTATGGCACTCTCAAGACCAATAATGAAACACTATTATCATAAGCTTGCAAACCAATCACATCTCTACCAACTAAAATAGAATCAAGCACAAATTATAAGGTCTTTAATAGGTTGTAATGTTTGATTGGGGTTAAGGGTATGGAAAAAGATATTTAAAGTGCTTTGGATGAGTGAAATCCAACTAAGTAGGTCATAACCAACTGAAAAAACTATCAAACATATAACTTGGGTAAATCTGATCCGATAACCATGAAGCTCTAATTCTCGAACTAACAAACTGAAACTTGGGTTATTTTTTACCCACTAACATATTTTTGTATTTTTTTTTGTCTTTTTTTCTTTTTTATATAGTTTTTTTCTTTTTCTGATAACATATCTAAAAAAAACTTGGGTTATTTTTTACCCAATAACATATTTTTGTATTTTTTTCTTTTATATATATATATATATATTTTTTTTTTCTTTTTCTAATAACATATCTCAATAAATACTCTTCAGCTAACACTAAATAATCAAATTTCAACTCACGGGTTAAAAATAAAAAGGCTAATGGGTTAATGATGTGGGTTTAACAAAAGCAAGGGTATGGGCTCAAAATGGATATCTAAGGGATGATATCAAGGTAGGAAAAAATAGAAGAAATGGTTAACCAAATGGGTTAATCTTAATGCCTTAATCATTTTCGTGCAAAACTCTGGTTCATGGTCTTGACATGTATCAAGTAAAAAATTCTAAAATAATGAATCAATATGGTAAACACGCAAGAAAAGAAAATGAGCATGTAATCTTAAAGATGTCCTATAGCTCAAAACAAAGGCTCAAATTCTCTTAAAAATGGCAGAACGGGTATAGGTGTAAAGTTTGCAAGTTTGTCCACTATCTAGCTTGTTACCCTTAGTTCGGTAATCATATTTGATTTATGTTTCTGAAAAACGCTTGCTAAGAAAACTTTATTCCGCAAACCAACCATGACTAGGGACCTAAATTTGTGCACTGGTTTAGAAATATCATCACGATTTAAAATGAAATACTCTGTTTCGTGCACAATTAAACCTGCTTTAGGGACATTTTTTAAAATTTTCAATTTTCATCAAGATCTTCAATTTTTCATTGTTTTCTCAAAGTTATTTATTTTTTCCCCATCCCTACACTTAATACTTACATTGTCCCCAATGTACATTTAGAGTTAAAAATTATGTGTGGTTCAAGGGCAATCACTATCCCATTCCCAACTGAAACTACCCAACTTGTGATAAGACTCAATCCCCTCCAAATACAAATTAAAAAAAATAAACACACCAAAAATAAAACATAAACAAAAATAAATAAAATACGGAATGAGTACATGGACATGATTATGTCTTTGTGAAGTGGTCCTCGTGTGCGTAGAACAAACTCCTAAACTCCCTTTCGTAGGAATCACGGTTGCATTTATCGTATGCAACTAGCTTTTTAATCCCCTCAGTAGCCCGAGTGGACGAGTGAAGTCTCGTGAGGGTTTTTAGTGAACATACCCACAAAGTTCCATGCTTGCCTCCATGAGCCTTCCCCACACTTGGGTGTTGCTATAGCGACAAATACTGAAACACACAAAAACAGAACAAAGCAAAACCAAACAAAAACAGAAATACAAGAATGTACAAAGAAAGCCGGGTTGCCTCCCAGTTAGCGCTAAGTTTTAAGGTTTTCAGCCAGACCATACCTGATGTTTCTCTCATGGTGGTCGCAGTGAACATTTACCTACCACATTCCTAACAAAAGCTCAAAATTTGATATGATGGGTCCAAACTCGTTCTCTCAAAATCTACATGTAAATTGATGCAATACCCGATAGTCTAACTCCACATTTTTCCACTGAATTTCCAATGTACACCCGATAGTTGACATGTCATGTCCAATCCTACCTTTTTGTGATCGACATGTCGGCTAGATCGATTCGGGCTTGCTTCCTACTAGACTGTCCAATGTCCTCCCTACTCACTTTCCTCCTCTTTGACATCAAACCATCCTCCCTAAATTCTCTATCCGTGTAATAACTATGGGAGGACAGTTAGGATTCACTTGGGTAACCTCATTCACTAGACCTTCGAGAGGTGTTGTGTCTTCAACTGGGTCAAAGCACTCCACTTTGTGCTTTCAGAAGACCTAAAACCTCTTCTTCCACTTCATCATCCATGACCGGTACAAAAGCCACTTCCTCAATAACTAGGGGCTTTGGTATGGTATTCTTCTCCACAACCGCTTCCTTTGCTTCTATCCGTGCCCATTCCTCAACTATCTAACCCAATTGTCTTGTAAATGATTCATTCACTTTTCTTGAACCTCTCGGTTTTTATCTATTCTCATTGCCAAGTCATTGATTGCTGCAAGTACATCAGTTAGTGAAATATTTTGTTGGTTACCTTGCAACTCGCATTAGTTTGTTGTTGATGTTTCCCCTGTTGGTAACCATCTAGATCATATTAACCTCTCTGGTAGTTGCTCTGACTGTAATTTTGTTGATAGTTTTGATAACCTTGACTACCTCCTTGTTGATTATACCCTTGAAAGTTCTGGTTCATTTGGTTGTAATGATCATTGTTAGGATAATATCCTTGATAATCTGATGGATGTAGCTTGTAATGTGGATAATATGAATGTGTATCTTCCCACTCATCAACTGACATCGTGCATCTTCTAAAAAACACTAGACAATCTTTAAATACATGAATTCGCCCCCAGCAAAAACATGAAGATGATGAGTGCGAGCCTTCATGATGTGCCATCATATATCCTTGCCTCCTTGTGTCCTCATCCTCATTCTTCCTTAAATATTTGTACCACTAGAGGATACTCAAGTGATTGTAGCTCCCGCAACACATACATGCATAATCTTCATCATCGTAATTCATGTTGATCACAAACTCCATTAGAATCTGCTAATCTGTAAAGTAATTACCCTGCACAAACAAGTATAATACCCAGGGTAAAAGCGAACAGATAAAGCAAACAAAGTAAAACAAAAACTATTTTTTTTTGTTTTCATTTTTTTATTTTTTTAATCTATTTCTAAGAAAAACCAAACAAAACAAACCACACTAAGCGCACTAACTCCCCAACAAGGGCGCCATTTTGATGGCCATCGTTTTGGTCATGCAAAAACCTAACAAACCTAGATAGCTAGGGCAAGTAAGGTATCGTATCCACGAGTAACATGTGGTCAGTGTAATAGGTTCTATCTGACTAATCTATACTAAACCTAATTAAATTACCTAAATTAATCTAAGAATGGAAACTTGATTTTTTTTTTATTTAATTTGATTGATCGAAAATAACTAAAACTAAGTGATTTGTAAACAATAATGAGAAAGTAGATCACTTTTGGGTTCCTGATTCAGCAAATAACCATTCAATCTTAACTTAACCTAGATAGGAGATCACATAGACATGACTTTGTTTAAATTGTTTAATCCAATTCAATTCTCAAGAAAGCCAAATTATTCCCGATGCTAGAAAACCAAGAAACGATGACAATTGTGTTAACGTTAAATAAAATCAAACTGTTTAAATAAATCAAACAAACAATTGAATCCAAATGAACTTAACGGGTTCACAAAATTCATTCCAAACCTAGTTAAATGACTACTTACACGAATCGTTCACCCGGAGGTGACTATAGTGAATTAGTCAAATGTCCAAATAATTATCATTAATCAAACCATAATTTTTTGAAAGTTATTAAATCAAAGGATAACCCATTTTAATTATTAGTTGATCATTAAAATCATTTCAACTAATAATATCACCGGGTCATTTTGCTCGTTTTAGCTCGTTTTCTCTAATATGAGCGGAACACATAATTACAATCAAAGTAAAGAGTCACATACATAAATAGGGTTAAAAACATTTAATTATATATAACTATGACGTGTAAATTAATCACTCATTAGATGTGTGGGCACATAAGGCTGAGTCGGATAAGAAATGACGTTTTTCATGAAAGATTAGGGGTGGCCAGTATATCTGATAAGATATGTGAAGAAGAGAAGGTTGTCGGCACTGGTTAAATTAGTGGAAACCCTCGCTGTCGAAGGGAGGAGAGGTAGAGGAAGACCCAAATTGACTTGGAATGAGCGGATTAGGCAGGATTTGCTAGACTTGCACCTCTAGAATGACCCTAAACGAGGATCCTCTCGTAGTTGACACAAACAAGCATAAACATAGTTCTTAAACATCAAATCAAAGTTCACATACATCGGAAGTTTATTACATAAATTCGCGAAGGAACTTCTGTTATCCCCGAAAGAACTTCTGTTGTCCCTGAACGAACCTCTTTTGTCCCCGAAGGAACTTCTGTTCTATCCACGAAGGACCTCTAATGTCTCCGAAAGAAATTTTGTTTTGTCCATGAAGGACCTCTGTTGTGCGCAAAGGAACTTATGTTTTCAGAGACCGTCGTCACAAGAGTAACCGTCGTTACTCCAATTATACCAGTTTCAACATCTCCATTTACAGTGCCCAGCCGGGCACTGTCCCTGTTATTCATATGGCAGGCATGCTACTCAAGCCTTGACACTGCCATAGGTTTTGGGTAGCACTAGTCTCTAGGACTATGCTACTACCTCAAGACTTGCTTCTGTGCACCCGTACTTTGATAGATTAGACAATGTATTTGACTTATCTCATTCTTTCTGTTCGTTTATAAAACATATAGTTAAATAAACATGTTCTTTGTTCTTTCTCTTAAAAAACGTTCAGTTAAATAAATATGTTCTCTATTCTTTCTCTTGTTTATAAAATATTTAGTTAAATAAACTTGTTCTCTATTCCTTCCCTTGTTTATAAAACATTCAGTTAAATAAACATGTTCTTTATTCTTTCCATTGTTTATAAAACATCTAGTTAAATAAACATGAAATGATATGTTCTTTCCCTTGTTTATAAAACGTTCAGTTAAATAAACTTGTTCTCCGTTCTTTCTCTTGTTTATAAAACATTTAGTTAAATAAACGCGTTCTCTTTTCTTACTCTTGTTTATAAAACGTTTAGTTAAATAAACTTGTTATCTATTTTCTTTCTTGTTTATAAAACGTTTAGTTAAACAAACATGTTCTCTATTCTCTTTCTCCTTTCTAAAACGTTTAGTTAAATAAACCTTTATCTTTCTTATCTGTCACATTTAAGTAATAAAATATATTTATTATAAACGCTCATTTTTTAGTATGCACACCAACCTAAATTAGTAAAATAGTGATTCTTGACTCACTTGACTAGCTATCCTCTTCGAACTATCAACTACACAAAGAGGTGTCACTCTCGATCTAAATTGATGGTTAATAAAACATTAAATCTACACTTTCTACTATTTCAACGAAACTAGGCAATTTCGCCTTTTGAGGTCTAAGCGCTGTGTCTCAGCGAAACTAGGCCAGTTTCGTTTCTATGGTCTCAGCGAAACTAGGTTAGTTTCGATTTCTGTAGTCTCAACGAAACTAGATCTCAGCAAAACTAGATCTCGGCGAAACTAGGTCTCAGCGAAACTAGATCTTAGCGAAACTACGTCCTAGAGAAACTAGGCCAGTTTTGCTTTCTTGTTAGTTTCGCCTAGTAGTTTCACTTGTTCGTCTTCTTCAACAGAAAAGTAGGGTTCGCCTGCAAATGGCGGCCAAGACCAAAATGATCAAGATCTCGACTTTTTACATACAAAACGTTTGTTTTACCCTCGTGAAGCTAGATCTATGGTTTATTTCACTTTTAGTACCTAAAAACTCGTGCTTTTTTTGTTAACCCGCAAAACCTAATTTTGAATAAAAACTCAGATCTAGGTCGAGTCTACGTATTGATGCTCGATTCTTCTTGCTAAGCGATCTAGAGACGAAGACCAGCGATCCTTAAGCTCGGTTGAACCAAAACCCGACTTTCTATCTCTAGCTTTCTCTCTCTAGAAATGAGTTACAAGAATGGAAAATGAGGAGGGGACGGAGGTGGCGGCTAGGTTAATCCCCATCCCCCTTCCTTTCATCTCTCATCAAATGTCACTTAAATGTCACTTTTAGTCCCCTGCCTTTGCCTTTATTCTTCTCCAAAATATTTATTAAGTCCTCTTAAATTTTGGGATGTTACAAGTCTATCCTCCTTACAAAAGGTTTCGTCCTCGAAACCTATCATAGGTCAAACAAATGAGGGTACGACTCCCTTACCTTAGTCTCGGCTTCTTAAGTAGCTTCTGATCTCTTTCTACCTTTCCACTGCACTTTAAACTTGTCGGATTACTTTGTTACGTATACGCTTTTCCTTCTTATCCATAATTTCCACGTGCTCTTCAATGTAGTTCAGATTGTATAAGGAAGCTCTAAGTTACGAGTCGGGTAGTTCACTTTTTCTTCCTTCAGCTATCGAGACGCATAAGCAATCACCCTTCCCTCTGTATAAGGACACATCCCAACCCTTGACCCGAGGCATCAGAATAGACCACCAAGTCGCGGTTGCCCTCTAGTAAGGCCAAGACTAGGGCATGGGTCATTTTCTCCTTTTGTTCTCCAAAAGCACTGCCTGGGGTTGGATCCCATTCATACTTTACTTCTTTTGGGTTCAACTTTTTCAAAGGCTAAGCTATCCTTTGAGAATTCCTAAAAGAATCTCCGATAGTAGCCTACCAAACCCAGGAACTCCGTACCTCGGTCGGCGTCTTTGGGGTGTTCCATTCCATTACTGTTTCTATCTTTGTTTTGTCTACCATGACCCCGTGCGATTTAATAACATGACCTAGGGAAATTGAACTTCCAGAAGACAAAACACGCACTTGGAAAACTTTACATATAGTTTCTCTCTATATAACAATACTTCTCTAAGATGACTGGCATGATCGCCTTCACTCCTTCAGTAGTCTAGAATATCATCTATAACTACAATCACTAATCGATCCAACATTGGATGACAATCTATGTTCATCAACTCCATAAATGCCGCAGGGGCATTGGTTCATCCATATGACATCACGAGAAACTCGTAGCGTCCATAGCGCGTATGAAAAGCAGTTTTCGATAAGTCCTCCTCTCTAACTTTTAACTGATGGTAACCTGACCTAAGATCAATCTTTTAGAAACAACTTGCCCCTTGCAATTGGTCAAATAGATTGTCTAACCTTGGTAACGGGTACCGGTTCTTTACTGTGCGTTTATTTAACTCTCGGTAGTCGATGCCCATAAGCATGCTATCATCCTTTTTCTTTACAAACAATACCGGAGCACCACCCCAAGGTGGCATCCTAAGCAAGTCCTCGGGGAACACCTTCGGAAAACTGCACACCATGGGTACATCTTTCAACTCTGTAGATTTCTTTCTATCATTTATGATGTATGCCAAGCAAGCCTTGCAACCACGTCTCATAAAACTTTTAGCCTTGATCATCGAGATGACATTAGGCACTGTACATTTTCTATCCCCGTAAACCGAAACTAGACTACCATCAGGAGCTTTGAGACGAATTGTCTTTCTTTTAGATAAAATCTGGGCTCCGTTCGCAGCGAGCCAAACCATTCCCAATACTATAACATATCCTCCTCAGGCTATCAGACATAACCTATTAGAAATTCTATGGCCCTCAATTCCTATCAAGCAGCCATCTACAGCTTCTATCACTTTCGTGGCACTACCAACAACAGTTTCTATATCAAAAGGTTCGCGCTATAGTTCCATCACGACACTCACTTGTGTTGATAAATGCACTCATTCTTTCTATCCAGCAATAGGTAACAATAACCTCTTCCTTTCCATCTTGTATCAGCGGATCACAACTTCGCAAGGCCTTGTAATTATCTCCACGAAACTGTTCAGTATCCGAGTTGACATTATCTGTCTATGTCTCTCGGGTTTCCTTTCATTTTCTTTCTGATTTCTATCATAGCTTCGGATAGGGCTGTTGGCGAAGTGGCTACCTAGTTTCAAGAAAATTCCATGGCTATAGCCCCCCAAACTGTAGGCTCCAAGGTTGGCCTTCCATCATACTCTACACTGTGGTCGGTTACGTTGTGCCCTTTCTCACTCTCCCTGACTTGGATGGATTTAGATTCGTTAAGTGAGTGTTTACTTTCCTCTGTCTGTTAGTTGACCGGTGTTCTATCTCTAAGACCCTCACATCCTCCTCTCTTTCCTCTAGCCATTACTATTTCTATCCTCGAACAAGGAATACCCGTGTCATCATGATAGTTAATTATTTAGAACACCTGAAGTAATGTAAATTAATAATTATAGAGACAGGTATAGAATTACTATTTTACTTTTCTACTCGGGTCCTGAACATTTTTCATCAAGAGTATATTCGCATCTAAGTTCAGGCTCTATTCTAAGGCATCTACTATCTATTGTCACTGTCTACCTTCTGGTATAAGGTCTTTATCGTTACTGTGTCTAATGTTCTCTTTACTAAGGCCTTTACTGTTCTATTATGTCTACTGTTCTCTGTACTAAGGCCTTTACTGTTCTACTTTCATGGCTTGGCTGCTCCGACTGACATCCCATTCTCTGTCCCATTCTCAGTTTAAGTCCAGACATTATCACGAATGTCCGAATCTCTCAAACTATGGTTCTGATACCAACTTGAAAGGACCCTAAACCGGGATCCCCTCATAGTTGGCACAAACAAGCATAAACATAGTTTTTAAACATCGAATCAAAGATCACATACAACGGAAGTCTATTACATAAATTCATAACCAATTAAAAATTTCAACATTCATTGATTAAAACAAAATTATAGTCATGGGAATGTTAGTCTTCAGAGCAAGCAGCCATCCAACCATGCTATCCAAGCCCTCGTGGCTTCATACTTTCTATCTTCCTTTATTACCTGATGTGCATACTAAAAGTCAGCTAACACTTGCGAGTTCAAGTTTTCAAATCATTAATGAATAGGAGTCTTTCTTTTCCATGCCATTCGTATAAAAACATATGGAAAATTGGTTTTTAATAATCCAAACTATGGCTCATTGGCTGATAATAATCCAAACTAACAGTTTGACTGGTGATAGTCCCAACTTTCACTTTTGTTGTCAATGACAGTCTCAGTAGCATAATTATCATACATTTACTTTCGATTTACACTCGATTCCCACTCGATTTCGCTTATACATTTCTCCATTTCATTTAAAATCGTCATTTTGAGCTAAAATAAGTGTAAATATATGATGATTATGTTACTGGGACTGCCATTGACAACAAAAGTGAAAGTGGAGACTATCACCAGCCAAACTGTTAGTTTGGATTATTTTCAGCCAAAGAGTCATAGTTTGGATTATTAAAAATCAATTTGCCAAAACTTATTTAATGAAAATCATACTACATAATACTATGTAAATATATCATAATAAAAACATTCAATTACATACATAGTTATTATGTACTCTGTTAATTAAGTCATACATTATATGTCTACAGTCTGTTTCTACCTCTATCGTCCACGAAGGACTTTTGTTGTCCCCGAAGTAACTTCTGTTGTCCCCGAAGGAACTTCTGTTGTCGCCGAAGTAACCATTATGCTTGTCCCCGAAGGAACTTCTGCTATCCCCGAATGAACCTATGTTGTCCTTGAAGAAACTTCTGTTATGTCCATGAAGGACCTCTGTTGTCCCCAAAGGAACTTCTGTTCTATCCACGAAGGACCTCTGTTGTCCCCGAAGGAACTTCTATTCACAGTGACTGTCGTTACTCCAATTATACCGGTTGCAACAGCTCCAGTTACAGTGCCCTGCTAGACACTAACTCATGTCATGACTTTGCCAAAGGCTTCAAGTACCAATAGTCTCTAGGACTATGCTACTACCTCAAGACTTGCTTCTGTGCACCCGTACTCTGACATATTAGATAATGTATTAGACTTATCTCATTCTTTCTATTCATTTGTAAAACATATAGTTAGATAAACATGTTCTCTATTCTTTCTCTTGTTTATAAAACGTTCAATTAAATAAACATGTTCTCGATTCTTTCTCTTGTTTATAAAGCGTTCAATTAAATAAACATGTTCTCGATTCTTTCTCTTGTTTATAAAACGTTCAATTAAATAAACATGTTCTCTATTCTTTCCCTTGCTAATAAAAAGTTAAACAAACATGTTCTCTATTCTTTCTCTTGTTTATAAAACATTAAGTTAAATAAACATGTACTATGTTCTTTCCCTTGTTTATAAAACATTCAGTTAAATAAACATGTTCTCTATTATTTCTCTTGTTTATAAAACGTTTAGTTAAATAAACATATTTTCTATTCTCTTTCTTATTTATAAAACGTTTAGTTAATTAAGCATGTTATCTATTCTCTTTCTTGTTTATAAAACTTTTAGTTAAATAAACATTTATCTTTCTAATGTGTCACGTTTAAGTAATAAAAATTCATTTTTGAGTATGCACACCATCCTAAAAGTGTAAAATAGGGATTCTTAACTCGTCTGACTAGCTATCCTCTTCGAACTATCAACTGGTCCAAGAGGCGTCACTCACAATCTGAATTGATGGTTAATAAAACATTAATTCTACACTTTCTACCAACTCATCGAAACTAGGCAATTTCACATGTTGAGGTCTAAGCGAAACTATATTAGTTTCGTTTCTTATGTCAGCGAAACTATGTTAGTTTTGTTTCTATGGTCACAGCGATACTATGTCTATTTCACTTTCTATAGTCTCTGCGAAACGAGGTCTCAGCGAAACTAGATCACAGCGAAACTAGGCCAGTTTCGCTTTCCCGTTAGTTTCGCCTAATCGTCTTCTTCAACAGAAAACTAGGATTTGCATGCAACTAGTGGCCAAGACTCAAAACGATCAAGATCTTGAATTTTTACATCCAAAACGTTTGTTTTACCCTCGTGAAGCTAGATCTATGGTTTATTTCACGTTTAATACATAAAAACCCCTGTTTTTTGTGTAAAAACCCCAAGAACCCACTTTTGAATAAAAACTCAGATCTAGGGTCAAGTCGTACCTGTTGATGCTTGATTCTTCTTACTAAGCGATCTAGAGACGTAGACCAATGATCCTTGAGCTCGGTTGAACCAAAACCTGACTTCTCTCTTTAGCTTTCTCTCTCTAGAAATGAGTTTCAAGAATAGAGAATTAGGAGGGGATGGAGGTGGCGCATAGGTTAAGCCCCCTCCCCCGTCCTTTCGGCTGTCATCAAACTCCACTTTTAGTTCCTCACCTTTGCGTTTATTCTTCTCCAAAATATTTATTAAATCGTCTTAAATTCCGGGATGTTACAACCTCTATGAGGACATGGTAGAGGATAGGACATCGTGGTGACGAAGGATTAGGGTTAAGGACTTTTAAGGAGGGTGTAGTTTTATCTTACGTGTATGTTAGGGGTTTTGATCCATCTTGATCCGTGGTGGTCTTTGCATGTTATCGTTTCGGATTTATGATTCTATGATGTTGCCTTTACTTTTTTCATTCCACCGCTTACGTGTTTTCATTATTTCTTGTTTCTTGTAGACTATTGTCTCTTTTATTTGATATATATGTTGTATGTTGTTTATTTTCACTGTGTGGAACTTTATGGTTTTAACATATTTTTCTGGTCCAACTTGAGTTTTTTTTTTACCTGGGGTCTCTCTGGAGGCAGTCTCTCTGTCCTCAAGGATAAAGGTATGGTTTTCTTACATCTCACACTTCTCAGACCGTACCAATAGCCTTGCTATTGGCGGAATTCTACTGGGTTCGGTTGTTGTTGTATTAGTTTGTTAGCTTTATCAAAGAGATCTCGTGATCGGTTATTATATACACAGAAAATATCATTTATCAAATTTGATTTTCAAACTTTTGTGCATCAACAAATCTCCATTTTATTGTGTTTCTTATAAAAATTGATATTGTTGTAAAAATTTTTGACCATCTAACAAGTTAGTATGCACCTTATTTTGGTATATTTCAAGTAACATACTATAAGACTGAAATAGTATTTGTTTGGTAAAGCCATATTTCTATCAAAATTTAAACCAAAGGGTGTTGTTTTTTATCATTTTTTATATGGTTTCTGTTGTTCAGGCGAGCTCTTACGCCTAAAAGGCCTTCAAGGTCAAAATGATTTCAAGATACTACAACAAATGCTGCATAGAAAATAGAAATAGCTCAGCTGAGAGGCCTTCAAGGTCGAAATGGTTTCAAGATGCTACAACAGATGCTGCACACAAAATAGAAAAATTAAGTGTTACTAGAGTTGATAATGTTTCATCTAAAAGCTCATCTTATTGCTTTAATAAGGTTTAAGTCTGATACATTGATAGTGAACAACACCAAGAATAGACTTCTAGACCGGTCAATTCGAACACAAGAACTCATGTTTGTCAACCAAATAGAGCACCATCATCACCAACTGATTGGTGGTTTGACTTTGACTAAGAAACCAAATGTAGCACCATCATCACCAACTGATGGTGGTTTGACTTTGACTCAGAAACCCTAACACATTCTTTTAGAGACCCGAGTCGAGAATCTTAACTCTACTTAGTGTCAAATATGATAACAAAAGTCATGGTAGAAAGATAATATTTTACATTTTTCATTTTTTTAAATAATCTTTGGTTCTATCCTCAGGGATAGAGGTATGGTTTTCTTACATCTCACCTTTCTCAGACCCTACCAATAGCCTTGCTATTGGCGGGATTCTACTGGGTTCGGTTGTTGTTGTATTAGTTTGTTAGCTTTATCAAAGAGATCTCGTGATCGGTTATTATATACACAGAAAATATCATTTATCAAATTTGATTTTCAAACTTTTGTGCATCAAAAAATCTCCATTTTATTGTGTTTCTTATAAAAATTGATATTCTTATAAAAATTGATATTGTTGTAAAAATTTTTGACCATCTAACAAGTTAGTATGCACCTTATTTTGGTATATTTCAAGTAACATACTATAAGTCTGAAATAGTATTTGTTTGGTAAAGCCATATTTCTATCAAAATATAAACCAAAGGGTGTTGTTTTTTATCCTTTTTTATATGGTTTCTGTTGTTCAGGCGAGCTCTTACGCCTAAGAGGCCTTCAAGGTCAAAATGATTTCAAGATGCTACAGTAGATGCTGCATAGAAAATAGAAATAGCTCAGCTTAGAGGCCTTCAAGGTCGAAATGGTTTCAAGATGCTACAACAGATGCTGCACACAAAATAGAAAAATTAAGTGTTACTAGAGTTGATATTGTTTCATCTAAAAGCTCATCTTATTGCTTTAATAAGGTTTAAGTCTGATACATTGATAGTGAACAACACCAAGAATAGACTTCTAGACTGGTCAATTCGAACACAAGAACTCATGTTTGTCAACCAAATAGAGCACCATCATCACCAACTGATTGGTGGTTTGACTTTGACTAAGAAACCAAATGTAGCACCATCATCACCAACTGATGGTGGTTTGACTTTGACTCAGAAACCCTAACACATTCTTTTAGAGACCCGAGTCGAGAATCTTAACTCTACTTAGTGTCAAATATGATAACAAAAGTCATGGTAGAAAGATAATATTTTATATTTTTCATTTTTTTAAATAATCTTTGGTTCTATCCTCAGGGATAGAGGTATGGTTTTCTTACATCTCACCTTCCTTAGACCCTACCAATAGCCTTGCTATTGGCGGGATTCTACTGGGTTCGGTTGTTGTTGTATTAGTTTGTTAGCTTTATCAAAGAGATCTCGTGATCGGTTATTATATACACAGAAAATATCATTTATCAAATTTGATTTTCAAACTTTTGTGCATCAACAAATCTCCATTTTATTGTGTTTCTTTTAAAAATTGATATTGTTGTAAAAAAATTTGACCATCTAACAAGTTAATATGCACCTTATTTTGGTATATTTCAAGTAACATACTATAAGACTGAAATAGTATTTGTTTGGTAAAGCCATATTTCTATCAAAATTTAAACCAAAGGGTGTTGTTTTTGATCATTTTTTATATGGTTTCTGTAGTTCAGGCGAGCTCTTACGCCTAAAAGGCCTTCAAGGTCGAAATGGTTTCAAGATGCTACAGCAGATGCTGCATAGAAAATAGAAATAGCTCAGCTGAGAAGCCTTCAAAGTCGAAATGGTTTCAAGATGCTACAACAGATGCTGCACAGAAAATAGAAAATTTAAGTGTTGCTAGAGTTGATAATGTTTCATCTAAAAGCTCATCTTATTGCTTTAATAAGGTTTAAGTCTGATACATTGATAGTGAACAACACCAAGAATAGACTTCTAGACTAGCCAATTCGAACACAAGAACTCATGTTTGTCTACCAAATAGAGCACCATCATCACCAACTGATTGGTGGTTTGACTTTGACTAAGAAACCAAATGTAGCACCATCATCACCAACTGATGGTGGTTTGATTTTGACTCAGAAACCCTAACACATTCTTTTAGAGACCCGAATCGAGAATCTTAACTCTACTTAGTGTCAAATATGATAACAAAAGTTATGGTAGAAAGAAAATATTTTACATTTTTCATTTTTTTTAAATAATCTTTGGTTGAAACGGTTCGGATGGATTGATCCAAAACACTTTTTGTCTAAATCTCTAGCATTTTTTTTAATAATTAAAGTCTTAAATATGAGTATTTAAAGAAATACGAATTATATCGCTTTCATTATTCAACCCGTGCAATACACGGGTTTCTAACCTAGCTACTTAATATTTTCTTGATTCAACTTGTGTAATACACTTGTTTCCAACCTAGTTTACATAATACTACTTTCTAATATTGCTAATTATAACATGATCTAATATTCCCATGCAAGCTAAGGGCGGGGAGCGACCTATAGCTTGGAGCGTAAGAACGTGAATCTTTGAGTTAACAATAGCTTTATGGAGATGTTTACAATCCAATCGTCTGTCGATATAGTGCCCACTGAATTTTCCTTGAACCACTTTTTCACGAACAAAGTTTAAATCAATTTCGACATGTTTTGTTTGAGAAAGAAAAACTATATTGGTTGCAAGGTATGTTGCACCGACATTATCACACTAGAGAGTGGGAGTACATTTTGTGTCTATCCTAAGTTCTTAAAGAAGAGCTTCTAGCCAAATTAATTCTGCAATTGTATCTGCAAAAGCTTTGCATTCAAACTCTTTGGAGGACCTAAAAACAGTTCTATGTTTTTGTGTGGTCTAGGAGCTAAGGTTAGAGCCCAAGTAGATAGCGATTCCCCTCGTGGATCGACGGTCATCTGGTCACCCATCCTAATGAACATCAGAGAAGACTTGAATAATGGAAGTTCCTTGCCCATGAATTCGTTTGACCGCAGACCATTGATTTTCAGAAGGGGAATGCATGTACTTAGGGGAATGCAAGAACTTTAGAAACAAGAGATGAAAAACACATACTTAACAACTTTAATTACATACCTTTGATCTAGTAGAGAATGGTGGATAAATATACTCTAGTTATCAACAATGGTTCAACGAACAGAGGTTGCTAGCCCTACATGAATCTTCAACCGGGATGCAAAACAGAGCACCCAAGCACCACCTATGTGGTGGCCAAAATTCTCCCTTGGGGAGGAAGGGTGGCAGCGGCAATTGGAGGAATCGGTGGCTAGGGTTTTCAACTTTTGAATTCTCAATCTCTAGTAAATTAAATTTCAAAATTAAATCTCTATTTATAACTCTTTCAGGAATGGGAGAAATCAACTGCCGAATCGCAACCACCATCATCATCAACACCAGGAGTAGAAGTTCCTCAATCTCAACCGACTGAAACTGCATCGTCTGAACCACAATCTACTGAATTGTCTCCTAAATCAGAAAGAGTTGCAGAGAGAAAGACATGATTCAAAAAGATGGAGGATACTGGTAGAATGGTGACTCATCAAAACATATATATTTAAAAAATAAACTTTGACGTGATAGTTATAAATTTATTTGGTTAATGATAAAATTATAATTATTCATAATTAAATAATAAGTATCCATAATTAGATTTTTACTAAATATTTAAAAAATATATTATTTTAATATCATTATTTAATAGGAGAGAAAAAGAAGAAAAACATGTTAAGTATGCACCAAAAAGTGACACGTGTCCCCTTAAAATTTTTATGCCGAGGATGCACCAACAATCAATCACTGAATTAACCATTTTAAAGTCTAAGCATGGATCAATCAACCTTTTTAAACATGTGCTTTGTCACTTAAATCATCTCAACTTGAACAGAATTTACAAATATTCAACTGAACATTTACATGAGAGGTAATTTCATTGATTACATTTAAAAGTATTCAATCAAATCCAAAAGTTGAATCACGGTTAATGTAAGCTTTCAATACACCAATTCAGAACATCCCTAAGTCCTAACATACATTTTTTAACAATGCATCATGAAATTCAAAATTGACAAACTGTTACATAATAAATTCAATCAAATCAGAAACTAATATTCGATCAAATCAGAAAGTAAAGGAGCAGAAAACCTCACCTCAAATCATGCGAACTGTAACTGAAAACCTAAATGGCTTCGGGAGAAGGAGTGAATCGAAGCGAAAAATGTTGAAATACTTGCAAAAAGATGAAATTCCGGACAAGAATAGGCAGGGTAGGGAATGGAAGAAGTCACATTGCCCCATTTTAGGAGTAGAGTAGATGTAAGGGAGGCGTGTGATCGAGGTTATGGTTTTTAGGGGCGGTGTTAATACCAAACCGCCCCAAATAGAAATTTAGAAACGCCGCAAAAAAATCGTTTGTGTACTAGTATTTGATTCTTATCCGATTAAATACTAGTGTATATCATGAAAATAATTAATCTGAAAGCGATCTAACGCGATTATTCAGAAAGTCGAAGCATACACGAAATCGAACTCTTATAAATTGGCCAGTACCAAATGCAACAGCCAGTAAACGATGAACCCATATTAATTTCAAATCCCATTCATCATAATGTTAACCGTCTTTACTCAACTACTAACACATAATAGCAACACACTCTGATGCATGAAGTGCGACTCTTATATTATTAAGTAATCAAAAATTGGAATACAATAAATCGACCCCTAAACATATATTTATACTAATGTTAAACTTGCTACCCAAGCCTCCTAATATAATCAACTTCAAACAACAGATAACTCAAACCACTTAAATCAAGATGTAGCTTCTTCAATACTCCCTCAGTCTGAACGCTTGCTTCTTCCATACCCATTAGGGGAACCAGGAATTTTTTTTAATGGGGTCAATAAGTTTCGGTGTTTTAATGTCTATAAATTGGACTTACAGATTTTTTTGGGTTGGGTCAGACTTAAAGTAACTCTAATTCTCAAACGAATTCTTATTTCCGATCCTTTGCACTCAGTAAGTTCACAAAAACTCTAATACTCAATCCTCCGTACTCACTAGGTTTTCACAAGCTCAAATTCCCAATCCTTGTAGTTTGTAGTAAAATGGACATGTCTCAACGAGTCAAATATGATAATTTATTTGGCTAAATATATTAAAACTAGCCATAACCTTAAACTATAAAACTAATAAATCCAAATCGTATAAAATACATAAACAAACTTAAATAAATAAACACAAACAAATATAAATGTAACGTCCCGAAAATAATAAAGAAAAGAATGAAAAAGAAAGACAGCGAGTGTTGGGTGCGAGCGATAAAAGAGAAAGAGTAATGAAAGAGACAGATCAACGGCTCGCGGGCTCGGGCTAGGGCCAATCATGTGGGGCGCAAAAGGAGGGGTAAAATCCACCCCATCCCCTCCATTCACCACTCTTCACCTCCACCTTCAACATCTAGAGAGAGAAAATAAAATGAGAAAGCTCTAAACCCGCAGCCGTCACCATGACCCGAGATCATTTCTGGAACATTCCTAAAGATCGGAGAAGATGAACCACACGAGAAACAGATAACAAACTCCTCCAGATTCGGATTTTTGGATTGAAAATGGGATTTAGGGTTTTATGTGGGTTTTTCATAAAAAGTTGGGATTTTTACGTTTAGATTAGCTTAAAAAGTATATATTTAGCTTCATAGATATTTGGATTAAAAACGACGATTTTGGCCAAAAACAGGTGAATGGTCCGAAATCGTGATGAATGGTCAGAAAACTTTGACCCGTCTGAAAAGTATTTCGGACAAAGATAGTTTTCGGACAAAAAACTTCCAAAAAAAATAGTTCTCGGTCGAAAAATATTTCGGCCGAAATAGTTTTCGGACTTAATGTTTTTAGAATGAAATAGTTTTCGGTCGAAAAAATTTCGATCAAAATAGTTTTAGGACAAGATGATTTTGAACGAAATAATTTTGGGAAGTGAGACATTTCGAACCATGAGTTTTCGGTCGAAAAAGATTTCGGACATAGAGTTTTCGGACAAAATGACTTGGTGTTGATTTGTCTAGTTCGTGACTCTTGAACAGATCCCTTAGGATCCACCTAGCTTGAAGTTCTTGTTGAGTAAGTTAACCCCCTTAAGAAAATCAGGTGAGTTCAAGAATCCGTATTTTTACTGTTTTAGGGTAGTGCGCTACTCAAGAATTAGGCGTTTATAATAAATGTATTTTATTACTTAAACGTTTGCAAGGAAAGAAAGGAACAGTAACGGTTTATGTAATTAAACGTTTTGAAAGATAAGAAAGAATGGCTTATTTAACTATATGTTTTATAAACAAAAAGAGAAGAAAGAATGGTTTATTTAACTATAAGTTTTATAAACAGAAAGATAAGAAAGAATGGTTTATTTAACTATATGTTTTATAAACAGAAAGAGAAGAAAAAATAGTTTATTTAACTATATGTTTTATAAACAAAGAGAAGAATAATAAGTCAAATACATTGTCTAATCTGTCAAGAGTATGGGACCCAGATAAGAAAAGACTTGGGTTACTAGCGTAGTCCTAGAGGCTCGCGCTACTCTAAGCATAGTAGCAAGTCTTCAAGTAGTAGTATGGTCCTTGAGACAAGTGCTACCCGAAGCCGATGTTGCGTCATGGACCAAGACCATGACGTACCATGAGAAAAATCGGGACAGTGCTCGGCGGGGCACTGTAACGAGGAAGTTGTATAGCTGGTTAAGGTGAGTAACGACAGTTACTCTAGCGACGACGGTCGCTAAGTAAAGGTGAAGAAGTTCCTTCGGGGACACAGAAAGTGGGTATCGGCCTTTGGACGTTGAGCCTCAGGGAACAATACCTGCGAACAAAAGTTCCTTCGGGAACACAGAGGGGCGGTGTCGGCCTTTGGACGTTGAGCCTTAGGGAACCACACATGCCTCGGTCCCTCCAGGGACACAGACACGCTTAGAGATGAAAATAGATTATAGGTGTTAATGTATGACTTAAAGAAAAGAGCACATAGAAAATACGTATGTATTTGAAAGAAGAAAGAAAGATTTTATTGTACTATGTGTATAATATAATAAGTATGTTTAAAGAACGTTTTTGGTAAGAAAACCTTTTCATATTGTTAAAGAAGAACTTGAACTCACCAGCGTTAGCTTATTATTTTAGTAAGCACATCAGGTAGCAAAGGTAAGAAAAAGATATGAAGCTGCGAGAGCTTGGAAATGGATGGCTGCTGGCTGTTGCTGACAGAAGAATGACATCCTCGTTATCCTAGTTTATGAATGTTGAACAATGTTATGTTTAAAGTTTTAATTAACTCTGAAAATGTAAAGACTTTCGTTGTTGATGTTATGTTTATTCAAGGTTTAAGAACTATATTTATGCTATGTTTGCCAACTATGAGAGATACTCGGTTAAGGTCCTTTCAAGTTGGTATCAGAGCCATAGTTTGAGAGACTCGGACATTCGCCAAAATGTATGGGATGTCAGTCAGAGCAGCCAAACCATGAATGTAAAACGGTAAAGGCCTTAGGACAGAAAGCAGTAATAACGATAAATAGCAAAGGCCTTAGAATAGAAGGTAGTCCATGTCCTAACTTAGAACATAGACAGTAAATGCCTTAGAATAGAAAGTAGATAGAATGTATTTTAATGTAGAAAACCTTGAACTCAAGTACAAAACCCGAGTAGTAAAGTAAATTAGTTATTCCATATCGGTCCCTATGATTAGTAATTTACATTACTTGAGGTGTTCTAAATCATTACCTATCATGAAAACATGAGTGTTTCTTGTTCGTAGTTAGAGAACAAAATGGCTGGAAAGAGAGGTGCAAAGAGAGGAGCAGGTACCGGACGTAGCGGTACACCCCATGTCAACCGAGTTGAAAGAGAAGAAAGTGAACCCTTTGTTCATGGATCGGTGTCGATCCATACCGCAAGTGAGGATGCTCCAAGTAACCCTGGAGCATACGATGAAGAAGGTTTAGTCTTGGAGCCTGTTGTTAAGAAAGCAGTACCCGATGAAGTAGCTGCAGTTCTGAACAGACTCTACCAGCAGCACTAACTGAGGCTCTGAAAACTATGGAGTAAGAAAGAGGAAGAACCTACGGGCCGAGAACAGGAACATGGTTGAAACTGAGTCAGAAAGTGATGACTCCGACTATGAAGAGAAACGTGCATGTGACTACAAGTCCTTCCGGAACTGTGATCCCCCAACTTTTGACGGCAAGAAGGATGCGATTGCCGCCTACTACTGGATTGACCGCATGACCGCGGTGATCAAGATGAGCGAGTACCATGCTGACCAAGCGGTAAAATTTGCAGCACATTCGTTCGCTTTTGAAGCCCTAAGCTGGTGGGAGAATGTGAAGAAAGCCAAGTCTGAGAGAGATATTGGCAGTATGAAGTGGATGACTTGAAAGCACTTATTATTCAAAAGTTCTGTCCCCGGGATGAGATTGACAAAATGGAAGAAGCCTTTGTGGAACTCAAAGTTGGTAGCATGACGCACCGACTGTTCACATCAAAATTCAATGAACTAACTCAGTTGATTCCACACTTGGTGAACATCGAAGAGAGAAAAATTAAATGTTATATCCAGAAGCTACCTCTGAGAGTTCGCACTATCATCAATGCCAACACCTCTGGTGATTTTGAGTCTGTGGTGGCATTAAGTGGAAACGTTTTTGATGATGTGGCCGCTGAAGGCCAAACCCTTGCAGAAACTCAAAAGAAGTGGTCTAGCACCACTAAGCGCTCGGACAGGGATTGGTCTGCCTCAAAGATTAAGAAACCAAGGGTTGAGGAAAGAAACGATTGTGGAAAGTGTGGCAATTCGCACTCGGGGGACTGCAGTTTTGGGATGAACTTATGCTATCGTTGCGGTAAAATAGGCACATGTCTCGTGAATGTCCTAACGCCCCCAACTCTGCAAGTTATGGAAAGTGCCAAAACTGTGGCGAATCAGGGCATTTCTCCAAGGATTGTCACAAACCAAAGGCCGTCAACAATGATAAGACAAAGGAGACTGAGAAGGGGCGAGCGAGGACCGGAGCCTATGCCCTGACATAGGAAGAAGTAAGGGGAGATCCCAACGTGGTGTCAGGTACATTCATCCTTAACCACGCCTTTGTTTCTATTTTGTTTGATTCAAGTGCTAGTAAAAGTTTTATATCCTCCTGGTTCTGTAAAAGACTGAAATACAAAACCTCCAAGATAGAAAGGGCTTTTTGTGTAGAGGCTGTTGTGGGTAGAAACACTAAAGTAGTAGAGCTGGTAGACAACCTTACCATAAAGATAGAAGGCCATAGATTTCTTGTTAAATTATTCATTATAGCCTTGGGAGGATTTGATGTAGTATTAAGGATGGATTGGCTAGCGGCCAACGAAGCTCGAATTGTGTGTAAACGAAAGGTGATTCAACTCAATGCTCCTGTTGGCAGCGAGGTCGTGATTTACGGGGGTCGTCGACATCCCGTTGACGAATGTAATTTCAATGATGAAAGGTAGAAAGGTACGAAAGGTGATTCAATTCAACGCTCCTACTTGGCTTATGTAATCAAAAAATATGTGAAAGTAAAGGAGCTAAAATATGTACCCGGTGGTGTGCTATTATCCGGAAGTGTTCCTTGAAGACTTGCCAGGATTGCCACCAGATCGGGAAACGGAATTTCAGATTGATTTAATGTCATGTGCCTAGATCGTTGCTAAAGCACCTTACCGACTAGCGCCATTGGAGATGAAAGAGCTGATGCCCCAACCGAAAGAACTGTTAGAAAAGGGATTTATCAGACCGAACATTTCGCCTTGGGGTGCTCCGGTGCTGTTTGTAAAGAAGAAAGATGGTGCCATGAGAATGTGCATCGATTACAGAGAATTGAATAAAATAACCGTGAAGAACAAATACCCACTACCGAGGATCAATGATCTATTCGACCAACTACAAGGCACAAAATGGTTTTCTAAGATTGACCTACAGTCGGGTTATCATCAACTGAAGTTAAGAGAGGAAGACATACCCAAGACCGCATTCCTCACGCGGTATAGACACTACGAGTTTTGTGTAATGTCTTTTGGGTTAAAAAAGGCCCCGCAGCATTCATGGATAAGATGAACCGAGTGTGTCACCCGATGTTAAACTGGTCGGTAATAGTCTTTATCGACGATATCCTCGTCTACTCTAAAAGTGAAGGTCATCACGACTGTCACCTACGCGAAGTTTTGGACACACTCAAAGAAGAAAAGTTGTACGCTAAGTTTTCTAAATATGCGTTCTGGCTAAACGAAGTTACGTTTCTAGGCCATGTGATTAACGCGAAAGGTATCATGGTAGACCCAGCAAAGATCGATGCATTATGGAATTGGGAAACCCCTAGGATACCAACGGACGTACGGAGCTTTCTAAGATTGGCAGGTTATTACCGAAGGTTTATTCAGGACTTTTAAAAGATAGCCTCGCCTTTAACCAAATTGACCTATAAAGAGGTAAAGTACGAGTGGGGCCAGGCCCAGACCGATGCCTTTAAAGAATTAAAGAAGAGATTAAACGAGGCACCGGTGCTGACCTTGCCCGACGGTAATGAGGAATTGGTGGTGTATTCCGACGCATTGGGTCAGGGGTTAGGCTATGTGCTAATGCAATGAGGGAAGGTGATCTCGTATGCGTCACGACAGTTAAATACTCACGAAGTCAACTACCCAACTCACGATCTTGAGCTCGTGGCGGTTGTCTTTGCCTTAAAGATTTGGAGGCATTACCACCACAAAGTCAAGTGCACCATCTACTCTAACCACAAAAGCTTGAAGTTCCTCTTTGAACAAAAGGAGTTGAATATGAGGCAACGACGATGGTTAGAACTGTTGAAAGATTATGAATGTGAAATCCTTTACCACCCAGGGAAGGCAAATGTAGTGGCCGACGCCTTGAGTCGAAAGGTGTCACACCCCAACCAACGGCAGAAATCAAACTATGTTTCATATATTAATCAAACCCAATTTTCCATAACATGTGTTCAAAACAAACATAAACAAGATATCCAAAAGCAAAGTACATCAACAATGTTCAATTAATTATTTAACTAGGTCCTCAATCCTATGTGTAACATCTTGTAAATGATCTCAAATGTTAGCACCTAAAACACGATGAAAACAAGGTCAACTAAAAATAGTTGGTGAGCATTCTTAGTTTTTGACACCACAAATAGTTTCAAATGTTGTGTACAATTCATATGTAACATGGTTTAATAAGGCAATTATGAAGAACCAATATAGTAAAACCGGGTGCACAATCAAACCTTGTGACTATAGGGCATAACACTCAATGTTATCCAAATGTATTGTCGGCAACAATCATCCTGTCTGGGTGGATTTGTCAAATGCAATAGATCTATCATTGTTACCGTTGGCTTGTACGGAGTTAATGATTGTACTTGTTATAAATGGAACAATAGATTTCATTTAATTATAAATAAATATATAGATGTATAAATAATTGGTGTTCTTTTGTTTGTATATAAATTAAGGAATAAATAATACATAGTTTTCTTTCATTTGAAATTGCATAAATTAATAATTGAAATAATAAATGAGTAATAATTAATTGAAGAGATAATTGCATATTAATTTGAATGTTTGAATGAATAAATAAATGAGTGAATAAATAAAAGATAAATAAATTCTTTGTTTATTTATGATTTGAAATTTCGGTTACAATTAAAATTTCGATTACAATTATTTAAATAAATATGAAAGAATAAATAAATGATTTTCTTTTGTTTACAAAAAAATAATTATTTATATGAATAAGTAAATAGTGTTCTTTTGTTTGTAAATAAATGAACAAGTAGATAAATAAGAAATTTTCTTTTATTTGTAATTGAATAAATTAATAATGAATAAATAGGTAAAGGGGTAAATAAATAGTTTGAATTAAATAACTACTTGAATAAATAAGTAACTTCTTTTATTCATTTGTAGTTTGAATTCCATGAAACTTTAATATAAACATAATGATCTAATTAATTAATAATTAAACCAAAATTAAAGTATAAAAAGTTATTTTAAATGATTTTATATAATAAAAATAAATTATGTAAAAGAAAGTACAACTCTTTACAAAGCAAATGGTTTTATAAAAAATAATCAAATTTATATTTATAAACCAAGGATGTTAATTAAATAAAGTAAATCAATTAAATAAATTTAAGTTTATTAGGTTTTATCCTAAAAATAACAAATAAAATGGTTTCTAAAAATCAAATAAGTTTTATCAATTCATGAAATGAATTCATCCCAAAAGCGTAGATAAGTTCTAAATAATTTAAACCATAATCTAGGATACTCAATCATTTCTAAAAAAAATCAAATTAAATTGTTGACACCAAAAGAAATATATATAGTTTTCGTACTAAAATTCATATGGTTTTAACAACCATTCAACAACAAAATTAAAATTAATAGAATTCTCTTTAAAGAAATAAAATTATAAAAATAGATTTAACTATTACACCAACGATATACACCTTTTTTGTTTATAATGAAAATGAAGGTTTCTTTTGTAAAAAGAAGGTTTTCACTTGCAAAGTTTATGTTTGGATATAAGATTACAATAGAATCATATGAAGAAGAAGTGTTTCTAAATAAAAAAATATATAAAATTACCTCGTTAAGTTTTAAAGATGGTGATAGATAATTTGCTTGATTACTACAATTCTTGCTTTTAAAATCACCAAAGAAGAGGCTTGATTTTGAGAGGGATTTTTTTTTTTTTTGCAGATTTTGTTTGTTACAAAATGAGTTTATTTTTGTGTAATTAGAATGAGTTAATTGGGTAATAATGGGCATTAAGAGTAATGAATTCAAATTTGAATATCATTTTATGGTGGGGGAGTGGAGTTTCGAAATTAAGAGGAGTGAGGGAGAGAGATTCTTGCATTTTTATAAACTTTATAAATAAATATCTCCTGCCTTGCATTTTTGAAAAAAAGCTTTTAATTAACTTGTCAACATTTTAGTTTTATAAATTATTCATGATTTTGTCTATTTAACTTAAGATGAAACTATAGTTTCTTGCAAGTTTTATGTTTCAAGATGTATATTGTGTATGATGCTAGAGTGCGTTTCAAATAAAACGTTGCCGAAAAAATCCAGAAAAATTAAATTGGGACATGAAATAATAAATAACAGTATTCTGTATAAAATTCAAGCTCCAAATATATGTCGGAGTATTAGTTAGAAATTCACCAACATTTCGTGAGACAGGAGCCGTGTGATCTGATAATTCACTAAAAAGAAAATTTGGAATTAAAAATCATGCTAACTTAAATTAGTTAATGCATGAGTTAAGAAAGGTTTATAATAATATAGTAAATAAATATATATCACAAGTTTGATATATTTATGGAATATGAAATTTGATAAGAGTTTTAAATCCATAGAAAATATAAGTCATTTTATATAAAAATGTTTAGTGGAAATAAACAAACGTTTAAATAATATTTTAAAAATGATGATGTAATAATATAATGTGTTGAAATTTGAACTTGTTCATAGATTACATGGGCTTGTACAATAAATACAATGAAATTGAAAAACACAAATGTTACAATCTCCCCTACTTTAGAGAATTTCGTCCCGAAATTGAAATTAGGAAGAGTCTGTAGAGAATAAGTGCAAGTACTTGGTCTGCATTTGATCCATGTGTTTCCCAAGTAAACTCGGGGTCATGTTTGGATTCCCAACGAGCTTTGACTGTCAGTTTGAGTAGTACGATCGATAACAAGATTTAGGCCTGATACTCAAGTCAGACATGAATGATGATAGTGGATTTAGTTTGAAGAGAATTAAGGAGAAAACTGTCAAAGAATATTTTGCACTCCAAAGATGGAATGCATCACTTGGAATGAGAACTATGAGAATTTGATGATCAAAACTTGTTTAGGATGTTGTCTAATATGTTCAAGAAATGTAACTGGATAAGAGATTTCACAAACATTGGTCATGGTCAAGATAACATAAAACACCACGTGACACGAACAACGCTACTTCTGATAATATGATAGGAACACTTATATATAGAAAGTACTAGCAGCGTATCCACCATACCCTTATCATATCACATTAGTTTCGTTACTATATATCACGATAGGTTTTATGTCATAACACACGACAGATTTCACTATGTTTTTCATGCGCTGACTTTTATAATTACGTGTGCACCCGTAATTACTCAAATTGTCGCATGGTCCGTATAGATCATCCCATTGTGTGCGGGTCAAGATCACAAAATCACTTAAATTATAACTATTGTTTCACATATGTGTTGCTAATAAATAACTATGTCCATAGATAACTTTGCTGGTAATCAAGTTCATAGTCTCTCATACTCATGCTCATCATATACATTAAACTTGAGGTTTTATTAGTACTCTAGTTCATGAGTAATATAGACAATCATGTTCATGTTCACAGACGATTCGTGTAATCAAATTTCCTAGATAGTGTACAAAAGTCAAATTTTATATAACAAACAACTTTCATGGATAAAATAAACAATCACGTCTCATGTATAATATAAACAATCGAGTTTCATGTATAATGTAAACAATCGAGTCTTATGGATAATTGAAACGCCCCAAAACCGGGTACATCTCATAGTTGACACAAAACATGACAAACATAGTTCTTAAACCGGAAATCAGAATCTTTTACAGTGGAAGTCTTTAAATTAAAACATTCATCAAACGATAAAGTAAATTACTGTCTATAGCATAAACTATTAGAATTGGAAATGTCAGTCTTCAGAGCGGCAACCCGATTTCCATGCTATCCAGCCATTGATGCTCCTTTACTTTACTTTCTCTTTTCTTTTTCTACCTGTCATGCATACTAAAAGTCAACTAACACCGGTGAGTTCTATCTTTACTTTAAACTGTAAAACTTTCTTTTTTGTAGCTTAGTTTTATAAAAAATAAAATAAGTTTTCTTTCTTTACTTTAAAAACATCTTTTCCTTTACCTTACTTTAAAACGTTACAACGTTCCAATTTATAAAATTGTTCTGTTATATCTTTCATTTGAAACTTTACTTTTGATGTAACCGGTTAAGGTGTCCTCCTTTACTCTTTACAACTTTACGTTTTCACTCATACATGACAAGTGACTATAACATACTTTAACTATCACATATGGATTATTGCCCGAGGGCAAGATCCCTTTGCTCGCTTACACCTCAGAGTAAAACTTTTACTTTGTTTTGCCCACACCTTAGGGTGGGACTTTCTCGCTTACACCGAAATGAAGACTCCTTTGCCCGCTCACACCTCAGGGTGAGACTTTCTACTTTGCTTGCCCACACCTCAGGGAGAGACTTCTACTTTTCTTGCCTGCATGACCTTTTACTTTGCCACTACTATGCAATTATACTATGACATAATATAAAGCCATTGAAACACATAACACATAGACAAATAACACAAATTATCACATATCACATAATCATATAATATGACATTTGTCACTGTCACTGTCAAACTGCACCGAGATGCAGCTTCTTTATCATTCTTTACTTTGCTTTACTTTCTTGAAATTTCATTTCAAAGATAGTACTATTCTCTTTAACACTTTACCTTTCCTTTTTTAAAAATGACCATTTTATTATCTCTCTTTCATTTTATAAAAATAACATTTTTATAAAATACTATACTTTGCCTTTAAAATCTTTCTGCCAATATGCATGTCAGCCCAAAACCGCTAGAGAAAAAGGGCAATAAGAACTCACATGACTTCTACTGTGTCTATCTCACTTAGCACTGAAGCTTCAAGCTAGGTGGAATGCTAATATATATGTTTCAAGAGTCACGAATGTAACAAGGTTATAACCTACATATCTCTTCCGAAAACTCCAATGTCGGATATCGTTTTCGGTCGAAATCTATTTCGACCGAAAACTCTAGTGTTAGAACTGTTTTTTATTAATGGCAATTTCGTTCGAGAACTGTTTTGTTCGAAAACATCTGTCTGAAATCCTTTTCTGTCCAAAATACTTCTCGTCCGAAATGTTCCGTCCGAGATACTTTTCGACCGAAAAGTTCTGTCCGAAATCTATGGTGTTTCGAAATACTTTTCGGACGTATTTTCAGACCATTCATAGAGATTTAGGACGATTCATCTGTTCTTGATCAAACACTCCTTTTTTGAGCAAAGTTCCAATCTTTTTACGTCCAAAACTTATATCTAGCTTCCATGAAGCTAGATATATACTTTATAGAGCAAATCCAACGTAAAAATACTGACTTTGATCGAAAACTTGTTATAAACCCTAAAACCCACTTTGAAATCGAAAAATCGATTCTGGGATCTATTTAGTACATGTTATGGCTCGATTCCTTCCTCTTCGATACTCTATAATGTGTAGCAATGATCCCGAGCTCAAACGGGAAGGTCTCGGGTGAGCTATGGAGCTTTCTCTCTCTACTCTCTCTCTCTTGCAATGATAATGAAGATGAAGTGGGGAAGGTGGAGAAGGTGGCTAAGGTTTAACCCTTCCCCATCCCCTTGCGCACCCCCCCCCCCCCCGCCCCAAGGCCCGTTTCTCACTAAGCCCGTTATTCCTTTATTCTTTTTTTATTTCTTTTCTTGTAATCCGTCGTTTATTCTTCATCATAAATTTCGGGATGTTACAAGTCTACCTCCCTTAAGAAAGGTTTCGTCCTCGAAACCTGTCATAAGTCAAATAGTTGAGGGTACGAGTCCTTCATTTCTGCCTCGGTCTCCCAAGTAGCTTCTGACCCTTTACGTCCATTGTACTTTAACCAACTGGATCACTTTATTCCGTAATCGCTTCTCCTTTCTGTCTAGTATGGCAACTGGTTCCTCGATGTAATTGAGGCTATTATCCACCTCGATGTTATCAAGTGGCACGAGTGCTGATTCGTTAGCTAGACACTTACGTAAGTGTGACACGTGGAAAGTTGGGTGGATTTCACTCAACTCATCAGGCAGTTCCAACCGGTAAGCAACTTTACCAACCCGTTCCAATATATTGAAGGGTCCAACAAACCTTGGACTTAGTTTTCCTCTCTTGCTAAACCGTATAATCCATTTCCAGGGGGATACTTCAACAATACTTGATCCCCGACATTGAATTCAATAGGTCTTCGCCCTCTATCCGCGTAGGAATTTTGACGGTCCTGTGCTGCTTTCATTCTGGCCTTAATCTGGTCAAACTTTTCAAAGGTTGCTGTGACTACCTCTAAACATCCCAACTCTTTTCATAGTTCCTGGGTGGATGGAATATCGACACTTATGGGCCTCGTCGAGTATTTTGGCCATAAGCTCTCCGCCCTTGGGTACCCATATACGACCACATCTTGTCCTCACTCTAGGAGTGTTTATCTCTAACTTTAATTGTTGACCGACCATTCTTTCTTTCTTTATGTTCTCTTCCTTTAGTGCTTTTGTCTGTGCTTTTTCTAGCTCTGTCATAAAATCTGGTGTTATTACTAACCGGTACAATTTCACCCTAATAGGAGATGTCTCTCCTTACGGCTTAGGGTGTCAGTAACCACGTTCGCCTTTCCTGGGTGGTATCAGATTTCACAGTCATAATCCTTTAGCAACTCTAACCACTGCCTTTGTCGCATATTCAGGTCTTTATGTTCGAAGAAATACTTCAAACTCTTATGATCTGAATAGATTGTGCATTTCACCCCATAGAGGTAATGCCTCTAAATCTTTAACGCAAAAACAACTGCCGCGAGCTCTAAATCGTGAGTCGAGTAGTTAACTTCGTGGATCGTTGGCTGTCGTGACGCATACACGGTCACCTTTCTCCTCTGCATCAATACACACCCTAACCCTTGCCCCGAAGCGTTAGAATATACCACTAGGTCCTTGTTACCGTCTGGTAGTGCTAACACTTGGGCTTGGGTCAACTTCTTCTTTAACTCTTCAAATGCTTTAGACTGGGCTTGACCCCATTCGTACTTTACCTCCTTGTGTGTCAACTTTGTCAGTGGCGAAGCTATTCTCGAGAAGTCTTGAATGAACCTTCGATAGTAACCTGCCAGTCCCAGAAAACTCTGAATCTTGGTTGGCTTTTTTGGGATTTCCCATTCCTGCACTGCCTCTATCTTAGCCGGGTCCACCATAATGTCGTCTGCGTTGATAATGTGACCTAAGAATTGGACTTCCTTAAGCGAAAACGTGCATTTGGAGAACTTGGCATACAACTTTTCTTTCTGTAGCGTCTCTAGTACCTCTCGAAGATGACAAGCATGATCGCCTTCACTCTTTGAATAAATGAGTATGTCGTCTATAAACACTATCACTGACCTGTCCAGCATCGGTCTACACACCTGGTTCATCATACTCATGAATGCTGCCGGAGCATTCGTCAAGCCGAAAGACATAACGCGAAACTCGTAATGCCCATACCGCGTGCGAAAGGTCGTCTTTAATATGTCCTCTTCTCTTACCTTTAGCTGATGATATCCTGACCGCAGATCGATCTTAGAGAACCATTTTGTGCCTTGCAGTTGGTCGAACAGATCACCGATCCTTGGTAGCGGATGTTTGTTCTTTACTGTATGCTTTTTCAACTCTCTGTAGTCGATGCACATTCTCATGGCACCATCTTTCTTCTTTGCAAACAGAACCGAAGCACCCCAAGGAGAAATGCTCGGTGTAACATCCCTAAAATAGTAAGTAAATAAATAATAACACGATCGAGATTTAATCGTCAAAAAAATAAAAGGAAAAGGATGGGCTTGGGCTTGGTTCCAACGGGCTGAGGGAAGCCCAGGTATATAAGGGCCAAGAAAGCCTCAAACTTGCAAACTTCCACCATTTGCAAAGTTAGAGAGAGAAAGGAGAGCTCGGGCCTAGAGAGAGAAAGATGACGGATCGACCCGGAATTGAAGGAGCACGTTACTGCTAAGCTCGTGAGTAAAACCTCCGAATCCAAATCCGAATCCAGGTTATTCGACCCTAAACAGAGTTTTTTGTTTAATTTGGGATTTTCGGGTTTTAGCTAAATAGGTGACATTTTTATGGATGAAACTTTAAAATAAGCTTAGGACTAACATCTAGAATGAAAACCGTACGTTTTGAACAAAGAAAGTTGTAAGATTGGCACGATCAGATCCGCATGCGAAAGTTAGGGTTTTTGCGGGGAAGCAGGTCCTGCGTACATATCAAGTACGCATGAAGCAGATCCTGCGTACTTATCAAGTACGCAAGAAGAATGTTCTACGTACTTATCAAGTACGCAAGAAGAAGATCCTGCATACTTATCAAGTACGCATGAAATGAAATATGCGCACTTATTAATTACGCAAGAACAAGGCAGCACGCCGGTTAGTAAAGTCAGTATAGTCACCTAATTCAGAATTGTTTAACCGTTAGAGTCAGGATTAGGTCTAATGTATGTGTAATTAACCAATCCAGATCGTGTGTGGCACTCATTGGACCGCGGTTAGGACAGGACGAGACTAGCTCATCAGGTGAGTTCTATGTGCCCCCTATATGTTATGTGCAAACCTTATTAAATGTATTGGAGCTGAAGTGTATACGCTAAATAAATAAATGTTATAAATGCCAATGTGATCATACGTGATATATACATATATGTATTAAAATGAATGATGAACAAAGAATGAAACGTATGATTATAAAGAATGAATGAAAGAATGACATAACGTGAATGAATGAAATCTTGCTTTATATTTTATATATTGCATGTTATGAATGTATGTAAACGTTATGGATGCTTCGATGACAACGGCTACTTCGGTAGACGGACGACCACGTGACTATTTTGTAACCGGGACAAAAACGTTCCTTCATAAGCTAGGACGTATAAAAGGCACTCATGGACGGTCGAACAAATGCCTTATTACATGTAGAACGGTTGCATACATAATAGCCGCGTGGGAAACGGATGCCTTTGGGCAGACGGGCGAATGAACGGACTACGACGGTAGGACGGGTTTAGGCGGACGGACAAAGGTTGTCGGACGGATTTATGTTACGACGGACGGTTTCTAGGGCCGGACGGTTTATGAAAAGGACTACGACGGTAGTTCTCACGGCGTTTGTCTTAGTGACTCATGCGACAATTATGACGGGTTGATCACCCATATTTGTATGACCAATGAATGTTCTCCCCAAGGTAAGTATGTAAGTACATATGTATATACTCAGTATGAATGTTATGTGAGAACAGTAAAACAAAGAATATGCAAAAGCACGTATATTATATATATACATATAATACTTAACGATACGATAAATGTTATGTTTGATTGTTTTTAAACTAGAACTCACCAGCGTTAGCTGACTTTTAGTATACATTTCAGGTCAAGAAAGGAAGGGTCGTGCGAAGGCGTGATGGTTACCCGGCAAACGACTGACATCCCACTTATATATATGTTAAGACAATGTTATGTTTTTAATTGTTAAGATTTCCACTGTTATGTTATGTTATGTTATGTTATGAATTCGAATGATGTTTGCTTCTGCTACTCTCGAATGTTTTTAATTTAAGTTCAGTATTTGTAACTATGTTTATGAGTAAATCCAACAAGTGAGGTTACCCGGGAAAGGGGCCTTACAAGTTGGTATCAGAGCAATAGTTTGGGAGATTCAGACATCCCTAAATGTCTGGACTCAAGCTGATTATGGGACTAACGCATGGATGTCAGTATGGGTAACCAACGCCAACGCCAGCACGGAAAGTAAGTACTAAAGTTAATGCACTTGGATAAGAATATATACCTTAACTTAGAACCAATAGATGTCAATATCACAACCGATTTGAAGAGTTTTGAACCCGAAAAGCAATGTAAATTAGTAATCACAAACCGGTCACTGTAATTAAAATTTTACCTTGCTCGTACTGTTCTAAAACTATGATCTGTAGGAATGGAATTGATGTATTCCCTTTATAACTATCAGAAAACTAGGAACTATGGCTGGTGGAGGAAGAACAGGACGCCGAGGCAGTCGCACTGGCTGAGTCAGTAGACCTCCATTGAATCAAAGACATGAAGAGGAAGAGAGTGTGCACGCAGAACACACTAAGAGTGTGCACGAAACAGATGTGACCCCAACTGGGAACGACAATAAAGGGACTCTACAGTTGGAACCCGAGGTCAGGGATGCTATTGCCCGCGAAGTTGTACTCACTCTGAAGAAAGTATTGCCTAATCTACTATCCGAGGCACTAAAGAAAAGTAGAGAGGAGGATGAAGGAAACCATGAAGAGAAAGAGTATGACAGTGATGGGGATGGGAATGAAGTAAAGGGGGGATCAAGCAATCGTGGGTGTACTTACAAAGGTTTCAAGGACGGAGACCCACCCAAGTTCGATGGGAACAAGGATTCAGTGGCTACGCTCGAATGGATTGAGAGGATAAACGTTGTAATCAACATCAACGAGTGTCGACCGGACCAGGCTGTTAAGTATGTTGCTCATTCTTTCACCAATGAGGCACTAAGTTGGTGGAGGAACATTCAGAGGACAAAGTCGCAAAACGCTCTTGCCAGAATGACTTGGGAAGACATGAAGAAGCAGATAATCCAAAAGTTCTGTCCCCAGAACGAAATTGATCGAGTGGAAAATGAATTCCTAAACTTCAAGGCTGGCAGCAAGACGCACCGCCAGTATACTTCTAGGTTCAATGAGCTAGCTCAACTGGTACCCCACCTCGTGGAGACAGAAGAACGAATGATTAAGTACTATGTGAAGGGCCTACCTCAAAGGGTTCGTGTTCATGTAAAAGCTAATCTACCATCGACTTTCGAATCGGTAGTCAACCTGTCTGGAATCGTCTATGACGATTATGCTAATGAGGACACAGCTCCCGAAGCTCCGAAACGGAAATGGGAGAACTCGTTCAAATGAAATGGAAAAGGAAACTACACCGCTGAGGTGAAGAAGCCTAGGGCAGAAGGGTATGAAGTTTGTAAGAAATGCTCAAAGAAACACCAAGGCGAATGTCTTGTTGGCTCAACCATGTGTTATATGTGCGGGAGGCCGGGGCATTACTCTCGAGATTGCTTAAAGGACGTCAAGTGCCAAAGTTTTAGAAGATATGGACACCTGACTTGGGATTGCAGGAAAACCAGACAATCCGGTTCGGGAAAGGAAAAGAAAGCTGAAAAGGAGCAGCCGAAGGCTAGGACTCGAGCCTACGCCCTGACCGAGGAGGAAGCAAGGGGAAACCCTGATGTTGTGTCAGGTACGTTCCTAGTTAATGATGAACATGCAGCTATTTTATTTGACTCTGGTGCTAGTAAAAGCTTTATATCCAATGCATTTAGTCGTAAACTAGATTGCACTATCAACACCATAGTAAAGGCCTTTAGCGTACAAACTGCCGTTGGTAAAAATTCGGCAGTATTCCAAGTAACAGAGGATTGCATCATAGAAATAGAGGGCCATAAGTTTCCTTCTAGATTATTCCTTCTCACCTTAGGAGGATTCGATATAGTATTGGGTATGGATTGGCTAGCTGCCAACGAAGCTCAAATCATATGTAAACGTAAGAGGATACACCTCAAAGCTCCTAGCGGCAGTCCAATTATGGTTAATGGGGATTGGAATTGCACAATGCCGAACGTCATCTTGATGATCAAGGCCGAAAGTTACATGAGGCGCGGTTGCGAAGCTTATCTGGCGTATGTTATTGACGTTAGAATGAAAACGAAAGGACTCAAGAATGTACCCGTGGTGTGCAACTTTCCGGAAGTATTCCCTGAGGATCTACCTGGGTTGCCACCCGATCGGGAAATAGAATTTTAGATTGACTTACTGCCAGGAGCTGAGCCCGTTGCCAAAGCCCCCTACCGATTTGCTCCGTCAGAAATGAAAGAATTGATGTCTCAACTAAAGGAATTAACAGAAAATGGATTTATCAGACCGAGCATTTCACCATGGGGAGCTCCGGTACTATTTGTAAAGAAGAAGGACGGCAGCATGCGCATGTGCATTGACTACCACTAATTGAACAAGAGGACAGTTAAGAACAAATACCCACTGCCTATAATAGACGACCTTTTTTATCAACTGCAAGGTGCGAGTTGGTTCTCAAAGATCGATCTTAGGTCGGATTACCATCAGTTAAAAGTAAGAGAAGAAGACATACCAAAGACCGCATTTCGCACACGTTATGGGCATTATAAGTTTCTCGTGATGTCCTTCGGATTGACCAACGCACCAGCAGCGTTCATGGACTTGATGAATAGAGTATGTCGACCAATGTTGGATCGATCAATGATAGTTTTTATAGACGACATATTGATATATTCAAAAAACGAGGGTGATCACCACTGTCACCTAAGAGAGATTTTGGAGGTGCTAAAGCAGGAAAAAATGTACGCAAAATTCTACAAATGCGCGTTCTCGCTTAGGGAAGTCCAATTCCTAAGTCATGTGATAAACCCAAACGACATCATGGTAGATCCTACAAAGATTGAGGAAGTAAAGGAATGGAACGTCCCGAAGACGCCAACAGAGATACGAAGATTTTTGGAATTGGCAGGCTACTACGGGTAGTTCATTCAATATTTCTCAAGAATAGCCTTGCCACTAACTAAACTGACACGGGAGGAAGTAAAATATGAATGGGGTCCAACCCAAAACAACGCGTTTGAGGAACTTAAGACACGATTAACCCATGCTCCAGTCTTGACACTACCTGAGGGAAATGAAGACTTGGTAGTCTACTCTGGCGCTTCGGGTCAAGGTTTAGGATGCGTACTTATGCAACGAGGAAAGGTAATTTCTTACGCCTCACGACAACTAAAGATTCACGAGGTTAACTACCCAACTCACGATCTGGAGTTAGCAGCAGTAGTTTTCGCATTAAAAATATGGAGGCACTATCTGTATGGAGTTAAATGCACTATTTACTCCGATCACAAGAGCCTGAAGTACTTTTTCGAACAAAAGGAATTAAACATAAGACAAAGGAGGTGGTTAGAGCTACTGAAAGACTATGACTGTGAGATATTGTACCATCCAGGCAAGGCCAACGTGATGGCTGACGCTTTAAGCAGAAAGGAAGAATCGGAACCTATACGGATCAAATCGTGTCAGCTAATTATAACGCCAGATTTGATGAGTGAAATATCAAAGGCACAAGATGAAGCACTATTAGAAAGAAATATAAAACGGGAAAGAATAGTAGGACAACAAGTGAATTTTGATGCAAATGCATACGGTGTACGAACTAGGTTTGGCCGGATGTGGATACCTATGATTGGCGAGCTTAGAGACAAAATACTCGATGAGGCCCATAAGTCTCGCTATTCTATCCACCCCGGGATAAACAAAATGTATCAAGACTTGAAGAAAGAGTACTGGTGGCTCGGCATGAAGAATGATGTGATCGAGTACATGAATAAGTGCCTAACGTATTCACTAGTTAAGGCCGAGCACCAGAAGCTATGTAAAATGCAACCTCTACCACTACCGGAATGGAAGTGGGAGGAGATCACGATGGACTTCATTACTAAGCTACCGCGAACAGCTAAAGACAATGATACCATTTGGATGATCGTCGACCGCTTGACAAAGAGTGCTCACTTCTTGCCAATACGTGAGACTTCTTCGTCTGAAAAGCTAGCAGAAATATTTATCAACGAAATTGTGAGCAGACATGGTATGCCGCTATCGATTGTGTCCGACAGGGATACTAAATTCACGTCAAGGTTTTGGAAGAAATTCAATGAAGCGATGGGCACTAGACTGAACATCAGCACCGCTTACCACCCTCAAACCGATGGTCAATCTGAAAGGACCATTCAGACCTTGGAGGACATGCTCCGGGCCTGTATCATTGACTTCGGTGGGAGCTGGGACAGCCATCTACCATTGGCAAAATTTTCATATAACAATAGCTATCACTCAACTATTGGCATGCCGCCATTTGAAATGTTGTATAGAAGGAGATGTAGGACCCCGGTTTGTTGGGGGGAGATTGGACAGAAGGATTTTGCAAGTCTTGAAGTGGTCAAAGCTACTTTCGAGAAATTTGATCAAATCAAGGCTCAAAAGAAAGCCTCAAAAGACAGACAGAAATCATACGCGGATAAGAGAAGAAGGGATTTAGAGTTTCAAGTAGGGGACATGGTACTGTTAAAGGTATCACCATGGAAAGGAATCACCCGATTCAGAAAACGTGGCAAACTAAGTCCAAGGTTTGTCGGGCCTTTCAAGATTTTAGCGAGACTGGGTCAAGTTGCTTACAGACTCGACCTACCCGTTGAGCTTAGTGGAATACACCCTACGTTCCACGTGTCGCACTTACACAAGTGCCTAGCTGACAACACAGCTCACATACCTTACAACGAGATTGAAGTGGATAACAGTCTAAATTATGTGGAGGAACCAATAGCCATTCTTGACCGAGCTGAGAAACGACTACGCAATAAGTCGATTCATCTAGTTAAAGTACAATGGAAGCAAAGAAAAGGGTCAGAAGCGACATGGGAGAAATAAGACGAGACGAGGGGACTATACCCTCAATTGTTTAACGTATAAACGGTTTCGAGGACGAAACCTCTTTCAGGAGGGTAGACTTGTAACATCCCTAAAATAGTAAATAAATAAATAATAACGCGATCGAGATTTAATCGTCAAAAAAATGAAAGGAAAAGGATGGGCTTGGGCTCGGCTCCAACGGGCCAAGGGAAGCCCAGGTATATAAGGGCCAAGAGAGCCTCAAACTTGCAAACTTCCACCATTTGCAAAGTTGAAGAGAGAAAGGAGAGCTCGGGCCTAGAGAGAGAAAGTTGACGGATCGACCCGGAATTGAAGGAGCACGTTACTGCTGAGCTCGTGAGCAAAACCTCCGAATCCGAATCCCAATCCAGGTAACGATTCGACCCTAGACTGAGTTTTTGTTTAATTTGGGATTTTCAGGTTTTAGCTAAATAGGTGATGTTTTTACATATGAAACTTGAAAATAAGCTTAGGACTAACATCTAGAATGAAAACCGCACGTTTTGAACAAAGAAAGTTGTAAGATTGGCACGATCAGATCCGCATGCGAAAGTTAGGGTTTTTGCGGGGAAGCAGGTCCTGCGTACTTATCAAGTACGCATGAAGCAGATCCTGTGTACTTATCAAGTACGCAAGAAGAATGTTCTACGTACTTATCAAGTACGCAAGAAGAAGGTCCTGCGTACTTATCAAGTACGCATGAAACGAAATATGCGCACTTATTAAGTACGCAAGAATAAGGCAGCACGCCGGTTAGTAAAGTCAGTATAGTCACCTAATTCAGAAAGGTTTAACCGTTAGAGTCGGGATTAGGTCTGATGTATGTGTAATTAACCAATCCAGATCGTGTGTGGCACTCATTGGACCGCGGTTAGGACAAGACGAGACTAGCTCATCAGGTGAGTTCTATGTGCCCCCTATATGTTATGTGCAAACCTTATTAAATGTTTTGGGGCTGAAGTGTATACGCTAAATGAATAAATGTTATAAATGCCAATGTGATCATACGTGATATATACATATATGTATTAAAATGAATGATGAACAAAGAATGAAACGTACGATTATGAATAATGAATGAAAGAATGACATAACGTGAATGAATGAAATCTTGCTTTATATTTTATATATTGCATGTTATGAATGTATGTAAACGTTATCGACGCTTCGATGACAACGGCTACTTCGGTAGACGGACGACCACGTGACTATTTTGCAACCGGGACAAAAACGTTCCTTCATAAGCTAGGACGTATAAAAGGCACTCATGGACGGTCGAAGCAAATGCCTTATTACATGTAGAACGGTTGCATACATAATAGCCGCGTGGGAAACGGATGCCTTTGGGCAGACGGGCGAATGATCGAACTACGATGGTAGGACGGGTTTAGGCGGACGGACAAAGGTTGCCGGACGGATTTATGTTACGACGGACGGTTTCTAGGGCCGGACGGTTTATGAAAAGGACTACGACGGTAGTTCTCACGGTGTTTGTCTTAGTGACTCACGCGACCATTATGACGGGTTGATCACCCATATGTGTATAACCAATGAATGTTCTCCCCAAGGTAAGTATGTATGTACATATGTAAATACTCAGTATGAATGTTATGTGAGAGCAGTAAAACAAAGAATATGCAAAAGCACGTATATTATATATATATATATATACATATAATACTTAACGATAAGATAAATGTTATGTCTGATTGTTTTTAAACTAGAACTCACCAGCGTTAGCTGGGTTTTAGCATACATTTCAGGTCAAGAAAGGAAGGGTCGTGCGAAGGCGTGATGGTTACCCGGCAAACGACTGACATCCCACTTTTATATATGTTAAGAAAATGTTATGTTTTTAATTGTAAAGACCTCCGATGTTATGTTATGTTATGTTATGAATTCGAATAATGTTTTCTTCCGCTACTCTCGAATGTTTTTAATTTAATTTCAGTATTTATGACTATGTTTATGAGTAAATCCAACAAGTGAGGTTACCCTTGAAAGGGGCCTTACACTCGGCCTGATAAGACCTCTATCCAAAAATTCTTCTAACTGTATCATTAGCTCTTTCATCTCCAGATGAGCAAGTCGGTACGGTGCTTTAACCACGGTCTGGGCACCTGGCACTAAGTCTATCTGGAACTTTGTCTCCCGGTCAGGTGGTAACCCAGGCAATTCCTCGGGAAACACCTCCAGAAAGTTACATACCACTGGTACGTCTTTCAACTCTTTCACTTTTACATCATTTTCTATCACATAGGCCAGGTAGGCCTCGCATCCGTGCCCTATATACTTCTCTGCCTTTATCATCCATATGACGTTCGTTAATGAACCGTCGCGATCCCCGTAAACCAAAACTTCGCTACCGCCTGGAGCTTTGAGCTGAACTATCTTTCGTCTACATACTATTCGGGCTTCGTTGGCAGCTAACCAATCCATACCCAAAACTATATCAAAACCTCCCAAGGTCATAACATACAACCTAACTGGGAATCTATGGCCATGTATCTTTATCGTCCAATTATCTACTAGTTCATTTACTACCCTGGTCTTGCCCACTGCAGTTTCCAAATTAAAGGCTTGTTCTACCTTAGTGACTTTACATTTCATTCTTTTACACCTTAATGACGATATGAAACTCCTACTGGCACCAGAATCAAACAATACTGAAACATAAGTGTTGTCAAGGATGAACGTACCTGACACAACATCTGGGTCTCCCCTAGCTTCCTCCTGTGTCAGTGCATACGCCCGGGTGGTTGCTTTCATATTTTTGGGCTCTTTACCTTTCTCGGTGTCAGTAGCTTTGGGTTTCCGATAGTCCTTGGCCATGTGGCTAGGTATCCCACAGTTATAGCATGATGGTGTAACCAGACATTCTCGAGAGTAATGCCCCGTCTTCCCGCATCGACAGCAAATGTTTAGACCCACACGAAATTCCCCATAGTGCTTTCGTCCACACTTTGCACAATCATTCCCATCCTCTATCCTCAGCTTCTTCGCCTCCGGGCCTGCCCACTCCTTTGCTGGCCGCTTAACGGCATTTGCCACTTTCTTCTCAGTAGGCAGTGGGTCCGCGGATTCAAAGTCATCGTAAACTATCCCACCAAGTGATACCACATATTTGAAGCTTGTAGGATCATTAGCTTTCACGTGCACAATGACCTTTTGTGGTAGTCCTTTGATGTAATACTTGATCCTCTTTTCCTCAGTGTCCACCAGATGTGGGACTAACTGAGCCAACTCATGGTACTTGGAGGTGTACTGGTGATGAGTCATACTACAACCATAGAGCCCTATAAATTCTCTCACAACCCTGCCAATCTCGTTCTGCGGGCAGAACTTAGTGATTAGCAGCTTTTTCATGTCATCCCATTTCATCTTTTTCATCTCAGCAGAAGACTTGATTTTTTCAATCGATCTCCACCAACTTATCACCTCATTAGTGAATGAGTGAGCGTCAAACTTGACCGCTTGGTCATTACGGCACTCGCTAATGTTGATCACACCATTCATCCTCTCTATCCACTCGAAAGTCGCAACAGCAACTTTCTGTCCATCATACTTCGACGGGTCACACCCCCGAAAGGACTTATAGTTGCAACCCTGAGTTGCCATTTCATAATAAGAATCGTCACCATCAGTGACTTCAGTTCTCTTACTGCTTTCCTCTTTCTTCTCTTTCTTCCCTGTATCAAACTCTTTAAAGGACTCGCCCAGTGCTTCCGGTAGAACTTTCTTCAAGATTGAAGTAACCTCTGTTGCGATAGCTTCCTTCATAATCGGTTCCAACTCAAGCGCCTCATTATGGGCATCGTCATGAACCGACACATGGTTCTCACTGTCATTATGCTCCATGTGCACCGATTCAGTCTCGTTACGGGAGTGTTCACTTTCCTCATAACGGTTTCGGTTACCTTGTTGACCAGTACGACCCCCAATGTGACCACATCTCTTTGCTCTAGCCATTAGTGTCTGTTGCGAATGAATTGGTAAGAATTTAGAACACCTCGAGTAATGTAAATTACTAATTACAGAGACCGGTATGAAATTACTAATTTACTTTACTTCTCAGGTTATGAACATCTCCTTTTAGAGTAACATTTGCATTCAAGTTCAGAGCTTCTACTGTAAGGCACATACTATCTACGGTCTACTATCTATGCTAAGGCATGTACTAGGTACTATTTATGCTAAAGCATTTACTGTATACTATCTGTACTAAGGAATTATTGTCTATGTTCTATGTTATGACATTGGCTACCTTCTGTCTACTATCTTTTCATGGACGGGCTGCTCTGACTGACATTCCTTTCCTTCCTTTCCTTTGTCCCATTCTTAGTTAAAGTTCAGACATTATCGCAAATGTCTGAATCTCTCAAACTATGGCTCTGATACCAACTTGAAACTCCCCAAAACCGGGTACATCTCATAGTTGATAACAAACATAGTTCTTAAATAAAAAATCAGAATCTTTTACAGCAGAAGTCTTTAAATTAAAACATTCATCAAACGATAAAGTAAATTACTGTCTATAACATGAACTATCAGAATTGGAAATGTCAGTCTTCAGAGCGGGAACCCGATATCCATGTTATCCGGCCCTCGCGTCTCCTTTACTTTACTTTCTCTTTTCCTTGTCTACCTGTCATGCATACTAAAAGTCAGCTAACGCCGGTGAGTTCTATCTTTACTTTAAACTGTAAAACTTTCTTTTATGTATCTTAGTTTTATAAAAAATAAAATATGCTTTCTTTCTTTACTTTAAAAACATCTTTTCCTTTACCTTACTTTAAAACTTTACAACGTTCCAATTTATAAAATCGTTCTGTTATATCTTTCATTTGAAACTTTACTTTTGAGGTAACTGGTTAAGGTGTCCTCTTTTACTCTTTGCTAATTTACGTTTTCACTCATACAGGACAAGTGACTATAACATACTTTAACTATCACATATGGATCATTGCCCGAGGGCAAGATCCGTTTGCTCGCTTACACCTTAGGGTAAGACTTTTACTTTGTTGTGCCCACACCTCAGGGTGGGACTTTCTCTCTTACACCGAAGTGAAGACTCCTTTGCCCGCTCACACCTCAGGGTGAGACTTTATACTTTGCTTGCCCACACCTCGGGGTGAGACTTCTACTTTGCTTATCAGCAGGACTTTTTACTTTGCAACTACACTCCAACTACTATGCAACTACTATGCAATTATACTATGTCACATAATATGAAGCCATTGAAACACATAACACATAGACAAATAACACATATTATCACATAAGCATATAATATGGCATCTGTCACTGTCAAACTGCACCGAGTTGCAGCTTCTTTACCATTCTTTACTTTGCTTTACTTTCTTGAAATTTCATTTCAAAGATAGTACTATTCTCTTTAACATTTTACCTTTCTTTTTACTAAAATGACCTTTTTATAAAAACTGTGTCTTTCTCTTTCATTTTATAAAAATAACATTTTTATAAAATACTATACTTTGCCATTAAAATATTTCTACCAGTATGCATGCTAGCCCAAAACCGTTAGAGAAAAAGGGCAATAAGAACTCACCTGACTTCTACTGTGTCTATCTCACTTAGCACTGAAGCTTCAAGCTAGGTGGAATGCTAATATATCTTTTTCAAAAGTCACAAATGGAACAAGGTTATAACCTACATGTCTCATCCGAAAACTCCTGTGTACGAAAACTTTTCCGGTCAAAATCTATTTCGACAGAAAACTCTAGTGTTAGAACTATTTTCTATTAATGGATTTTTTGTTTGAAAACTTTTGTTCGAGAACTGTTTTGTTCGAAAACATCTGTCTAAAATCCTTTTCTGTCCAAAATACTTTTCGTCCAAAATGTTCCGTCCGATAAACTTTTCGACCGAAAAGTTCTGTCCAAAATCTATTGTGTTCCGAAATACTTTGAAATCTAAAAAGCGATTATGGGATCTATTTGGTACATGTTATGGCTCGATTCCTTCCTCTTCGATCCTCTTTAACATGCAGCAATGATCCCGAGCTCAAACGTGAAGGTCTTGGGTGAGCTATGGAGCTTTCTCTCTCTACTCTCTCTCTCTAGCAATGATAATGAAGATGAAGTGGGGAAGGTGGAGAAGGTGGCTAAGGTTTAACCCTTCCCCCTCCCCTTGCGCCCTCCCCCCCCCCTCCCAAGGCCCGTTTCTCCCCGAGCCCGCTATTCCTTTATTCTTTCTTTATTTCTTTTCCCGTAAACCGTCGTTTATTCTCTATCATAAATTTCGGGATGTTACCATAATGTTAACAATCAAATGTAAATGATCGAATCTCATGGGTAATGTAAATAATTGAATTTCGTAGGTGGTCAAGTTTCGAATTTTCAAATTCGTCGATGTTAATATGGATAGTCAACGCCCATGCGAAATGATTCATCATCTTGAAGTTGACTAGTAAGCTCATACATTTCCAATGGTGTAAGACGATGAGAAAGTTTGGTCACGGATTAGATCTCGATTCAAGTCGATGAGGGGTTCAAATTGGCGAACAAAGGAAGTACAGGATTGGTCCTCGGGGAATATATCCGGAAAGTCTTGAAGAGTAGGAATGTCTTGAATACTCTTCCTTTTCTCCTTCTTCTCCACCACCTGGGCTAGGAGGCTATGTACTTCTTGCATGACTACATTTGGACAAGGTTCTCAATGTGCTACACGAAAGAAAGGAAATTTGGAATAACTTCACGAAACGAATAGTCCTGATACATCACTTGGATAACCAATCCATATCTACTATGCCATCAAGGCTCTCCAGTTGTGTAGATACAAAGTTAAACAGCGGAAATACGATTTCTAAAATTACAAGGACAGTCGCGAAGAGCTGGAGACTGCACCCTTGCCGTCGCGATCCTAGAGGAGGAGAAAAAGAGACAGATTTTGAGTGTAATTCGATGGTGAAGTGATTTGGATACGTTTAGGATGATTAGTATTGCGAGTAACAGCTTGTAACCGACGATTAATGCGGGATTTTTGGGGCTTGATTATGGTTTTAAAGAAAATGATTTGGGGGTTTGATTTCTTTCAATTAAGCACTTGATTATACAGATTAATATGAATTGAATGATCCTAAATGCTTAAAAACGCATTGGTAACGGTTTATGAAGATTTGAATCCGTAAAAACAAGGATTGTTGGATTTTGAAATGGGTTTTGACTTTCGAAAGTTAACATTTGTGTTGTTTCTTGATCCAGGATTCATGGGGGGGTTCAATGCTCCTGAGAGGGGTTCGAAGATGTTTAGAGGAGGTTCTTTGCCCTAAAATGTTCAAGACTAATATTAATTATAATTAAATTTGTTACAAAAAATAGTTTTTATACAAAATTATAAAATCTTAATCATTATTTATTTTATTTTAAATTATTTTAAATAGGAAACTCAATTTTCATAAACTTTCAAATTGTATAAATGGTTTGTTTAATATAACCAAACATATATATATTTATATATATCTTTATAAATAAGTACATGTATATCTTTAAAAAGATGTAATTACATGGTTAAAAACTCATAAGTTAAATTTTTTATTTAATTAGTATAACAAAGTATATATATATATATATATATATATATATAAATATTCATATAAATATACATACATATGTTATATACATAATAGAAAATAATATGTAAATGCAATGTTGAAACTTTGAGTTTATACACGTTAAAATAATAATTAATGTGCCATATTGTGTTGGACAAATACGGGTGTGAAATGGAGTGTCATTATTGTATAAATTAAAATAAAATAATATTTGAAAATCATAGATGTTACAGGAGTTGAAGTGCTTAAAGGTGCATTGGGGCGGGTTGGCACCACCACCATTATTGTTTGCTTGAGTAATTTGGGATATAAGTTGTGTAATGAGGGTAGCAAGATCATTGTTGTTGTTTTTGTCACGATGCGGAGGCATGCTATAGAAGAAGACAACACAAGGAAAAGAATGAGAATCATGAGGATTTTGGATTTTGGTAAGGAAGAATCAAACTTATGTCACGTTATGTAACATGTAAAAATAATCATATTTGGATTGCACTCCCTTGGTAACATAACCATTTGAATACTATGACATAGCAAGGTTATTTATATTCATATAACTTTTGAGAAGACATGCTTTAGCCTGTAATTAAACACTCATCCCGGGAATTCCCAGGAAAGCATATGGATCCTTCGGTTGATTGGATTTATATGAAATGCTTTCCTAGACAGAAAACCCAGAGTACATGTGTCACCCTTCCAGATTACACATGTTCTCTAATAGTTAACAGAATTTAAAACCTTGATGGGGTTTTAGAGTTTTAATAGACTTGTGTCTATGAGTATGACGTTCCACATGGGAAGATGATGATGGCATGGCAAGAGAAAAAGAATAATAAGAGGCTTAGGATAGGAGTATTACTATATAATTATTTAGTTATCATTTAGGGTAGGAATTAATAAGTCTAATAGTCTTACAAATAAGGTATCAAACATTTTAGAACATAGAGTAGCAGATAACATGTAGCATGTAACATAGCACAAAATGGGCATCCTAAGGTCATAGTCAAGGTCATTGGTTTCTAATAACCTAATTCGCTATAACCATGTCTCTGATACCAATCTGTCACACCCCAACCAACGACGGAATACGTCGGTGCGGGACATGGAGACTATTATAAGCTCATTATCAAACTATGTTTCATATATTAATCAAACCCAATTTTCCATAACGTGTGTTCAAAACAAACATAAACAAGATATCCAAAATTAAAATACATCAACAATGTTCAATTAATTATTTAACTAGGTCCTCAATCCTATGTGTAGCATCTTGTAAATGATCTCAAATGTTAGCACCTGAAACATGATGAAAACAAGGTCAACTAAAAATAGTTGGTGAGCATACATAGGTTTTGACACCACAAATAGTTTCAAATGTTGTGTACAATTCATATGTAACATGGTTTAATAAGGCAATTATGGAGAACCACTATAGTAAAATCGGGTGCACAACCAAAACTTGTGACTGTATGGCATAACACTAATTGTTATCCCAATGTATTGACGACAACAATCACCCTACCTGGGTGGATTTGTCAAATGCAATACATCTATCATTGTTACCGTTGGCTTGTACGAAGTTAATGATTGTACTTGTTATAAATGGAACAATAGATTTCATTTGATTGTAAATAAATAAATAGATGTATAAATAATTGGTGTCCTTTTGTTTGTATATAAATGAAGGAATAAATAATACATAGTTTTCTTTTATTTGAAATTGCATAAATTAATAATTAAAATAAATAAATGAGTAATAATTAATTGAAGAAATAATTGCATGTTAATTTGAATATTTGAATGAATAAATAAATGAGTGAATAAATAAAAGATAAATAAATCCTTTGTTTATTTATGATTTGAAATTTCGGTTACATATATTTGAATAAATATGAAATAATAAATAAATGATTTTCTTTTGTTTGCAAAAAAATAAATATTTATATGAATAAGTAAATAGTGTTCTTTTGTTTGTAAATAAATGAACAAGTAGATAAATAAGAAATTTTCTTTTGTTTGTAATTGAATAAATTAATAATGAATAAATAAGTAAAGGGATAAATAAATAGTTTGAATTAAATAAATAAATAACTACTTGAATAAATAAGTAACTCCTTTTATTCATTTGTAGTTTGAATTCCATGAAACTTTAATGAAAAAATAATGATCTAATTAATTCATAACTAAACCAAAATTAAAGTATAAAAAGTTGTTTTAAATGATTTTATATAATAAAAATAAATTATGTAAAAGAATGTATAACTCTTTACAAAGCAAATGGTTTTATAAAAATAATCATATTTATATTTATAAAGCAAGGATGTTAATTAAATAAAATAAATCAATTAAATAAATTTAAGTTTATTAGGTTTTTATCCTAAAAATAACAAATAAAATGGTTTCTAAAAATCAAATAAGTTTTATGAATTCATGAAATGAATTCATCCCAAAAGTTTAGATAAGTTCTAAATGACTTAAACCATAATCTAGGATACTCAATTGTTTCTAAAAAATCAAATTCAGTTGTTGACACCAAAAGAAATATATATATAGTTTTCATACTAAAATTCATACGGTTTTAATAACCATTCAACAACAAAATTAAAATTAGTAGAATTCTCTTTAGAGAAATGAAATTATAAAAATAGATTTAACTATTACACCAACAATATACACCTTTTTGTTTATAATGAAAATGAAGGTTTCTTTTGTAAAAAGAGGGTTTTTACTTGCAAAGTTTATGTTTGAATATAAGATTACAATAGAATCATATGAAGATGAAGTATTTTTAAATAAAAAATATATAAAATTATCTCCTTAAGTTTTAAAGATGGTGATATATGATTTGCTTGATTACTCCAATTCTTGCTTTTAAAATCACCAAAGAAGAGGCTTGATCTAGAGGAAGTTTTTTTTTTTGCAAAGATTGTCAAAATGGTGGTGGTGTGGATGCGAGAAGGTGGTGGCGACACAAGGGAAGGGGGTGGGGGGTTTGGGATTTGCTTTGAGTCTTTCAAATTTTGTTTGTTGCAAAAAGAGTTTATTTTTGTGTAAGTAGAATGAGTTAATTGGGTAATAATAATGAATTCAAATTTGAATATCATTTGATGGCGGGGGAGTGGAGTTTCGAAATTAGGACGATGGAGGGAGAGAGATTCTTGCATTTTTATAAACTTTATAAATAAATATCTCCTACCTTGCATTTTTGTAAAAAGCTTTTAATTAACTTGTCAACATTTTAGTTTTATAAAATATTCATGCTTTTGTCTATTTAAATTAAGATGAAACCATAGTTTCTTGCAAGTTTTATGTTTCAAGGTGTATATTGCGTATGATGCCATAGTGCGTTTCAGATAAAACGTTGCCGGAAAAATCCAGAAAAATTAAATATGGACACGAAATAATAAATCACAGTATTACGTATAAAATTCAAGCTCCAAATATATGTCGGAGTATTAGTTAGAAATTCACCAACATTCGTGAGACAGGACGCGTTTGATCCGATAATTCACTAAAAAGAAAATTTGGAATTAAAAATCAGGCTAACTTAAATTAGTTAATGCATGAGTTAAGAAATGTTTATAATAATATATTGAATAAATATATATATCACAAGTTTGATATATTTACGGAATATGAAAGTTTTAAATTCATAGAAAATATAAGTCATTTGATATAAAAATGTTTAATGGAAATAAATAAATGTTTAAATAATATTTTAAAAATGATGATGTAATAATACAATGTGTTGAAATTTGAACTTGCTCATGGATTACATGGGCTTGTACGATGAATACAATGAAATGGAAAAACACAAATGTTACAAAAGGAGATAACAACTCCTATTAAGGTAAATGCATACCAACTAGTCATGACTCTAGATCTCATGACCGAAATAAAACGTGCTTAGGATGAAGCTTTGAAAGAAGAAAATGTCAAGCGAGAGAGAATAGTGGGTCAGTAGGAGAAGTTAGAAACTAATGCTTGTGGAGTACGAACACGGTTCAGGAGAATGTGGATACCCAAGAGTGGCTAACTTAGGGTCAAAATTCTTAACGAGGCTCACAAGTCTCGCTACTCTATCCATCCTAGAACCAACAAGATGTACCAAGATTTGAAGAAGTAATACTGGTGGCTCGACATGAAGAAAGATGTAACCGATTATGTGAGCAAATGCCTAACCTGTTCTCAGGTGAAGGCCGAGCACCAGAAACCATGTGGGAAGATGCAACCGTTATTTATTCCTGAATGGAAATATGAACACATTACCATGGATTTCATAACCAAGCTGTATCGTACAGCTAAAGGTCATGATACCATATGGTAGTTGTGGATAGATTGATGAAGAGCGCTCACTTCTTACCTGTACATGAGAATTATTCATCCGAAAAGCTAGCATAATTATTCATCAACGAGATTGTAGCCAGACACGGTATGCCCTTGTCGATTGTGTCAGACCAGGACACGCGATTCACATCGAGGTTCTGGAAAAGATTCCATGAGGAAATGGGTACGAGACTTAATATCAGCACAGCTTACCACCCGCAAACCGATGGTCAATCTGAAAGGACTATCCAAACTCTTGAGGACATGCTCAGGGCATGCATCATAGATTTCGAGGGTAACTGGGATAGTCACTTACCACTGGTGGAGTTCTCTTACAACAACAGCTATCATGCGACTCTTGCCATGCCGCCTTATGAGATGGTGTATGGTAGAAACTGTAGAACGCCCGTCTGCTAGGGTGAAATTGAGCTGAAAGCATTTGCAAGTCTTGATGTGGTTAAAGCAACTTCTGAAAGGTTCGATCAAATCAAAACCCGAATGAAAGTCCCTAAAGATAGACAGAAAGATAGACAGAAATCTTATACGGACAAAAGGAGGAGAGATCTCGAGTTTCAGGTTGGGGATAAAGTATTATTGAAAGTGTCTACTTGGAAGGGAATAATACGATTCTGGAAGAGAGGAAAGCTAAGTCCAAGGTTTGTCGGACCGTTCAGAGTTTTAGCGCGAGTTGGAGAAGTAGCATATCAATTAGATCTACCTGACGAATTGGGTGGAATTCATCCGACGTTCCATGTGTCGCACTTACGAAAGTGTCTAGCTGACAAGTCGGCGCATGTGCCACTCGTTGACATCGAAGTATATAACAACCTTAACTATATTGAGGAGCCTATGGCAATTTTAGATTGAAAGGATAAACGACTACGTAACAAAATTATCCCACTGGTCAAAGTGCAATGGAAACATCGAAAAGGGTCAGAAGCCACGTGGGAGACTGAGTCAGAAATGAGGGAGTTGTACCCTCGGTTATTTGATCCATAAAATGTTTCGAGGACGAAACCTCTAATAAGAGGGGTAGACTAGTAACTTCCCAAAATAATAAAGAAAATAATGAAAAAGAAATACGAGGAGTGTTGGGTGGGAGCGATAAAAGAGAAAGAGTAATGAAAGAGACGAATCAAGGGCTCGCAGGCTCGGGCTTGGGCCGATCATGAGGGGAGCAAAAGGAGGGGTAAAATCCACCCCGTACCCTCCATTCACTATTCTTCACCTCCACCTTCAACATCTAGAGAGAGAAAGTAGAGTGAGAAAGCTCCAAACCCGCACACGAAGCCGTCGTCGTGACCCGAGATCATTTATGGAACATTCCTAACGATCGGAGAAGGAAACCACACGAGAAACAGGTAACAAACTCCTCCAGATTCGGATTTTTGGATTGAAAATGGGGTTTAGGGTTTTATGTGGGTTTGTCATAAAAAGTTGGGATTTTTACGTTTAGATTATCCTAAAAAGTATATATCTAGCTTCATGGAAGCTAGATATGAGTTTTGGACGTAAAATGATTCAAACTTGGATCAAAAACGATGATTTTGGCCAAGAACAAATGAATCGTCCGAAAACGTGATGAATGGTATTTCAGACATAGATAGTTTTCGGACAGAATACTTCCAAACAAAATAGTTTTCGGTCGAAAACGATTTCGACCGAAATAGTTTTCGGACTTAATGTTTTTAGAATGAAATAGTTTTCGGTCGAAAAAATTTCAATCAAAATAGTTTTCGGACAAGATGATTTCGAACGAAATAATTTTGGGAAGTGAGACATTTCGAACCATGAGTTTTCGGTTGAAAAAGATTTCATACATAGAGTTTTCGGACGAAATGACTTGGTGTTAATTTGTGTAGTTCATGACTCTTAAACGGATCCCTTAGCCTCCACCTAGCTTGAAGTTCTTGCTGAGTGAGTTAACCCCTTAAGAAAATCAGGTGAGTTCAAGAATCCCTATTTTTACTGTTTTAGGGTGGTGTGCATACTCAAGAATTAGACGTTTATAATAAATGTATTTTATTACTTAAACGTTTGCAAGAAAAGAAATGAACAGTAACGGTTTATGTAATTGAACGTTTTGAAAGATAAGAAAGAATGGTTTATTTAACTATATGTTTTATAAACAGAATGAGAAGAAAGAATGGTTTATTTAACTATATATTTTATAAATAAAGAAAAGAATAATAAGTCAAATACATTGCCTAATATGTTAAGAGTATGGGACCCAGATAAGAAAAAACTTGTGGTAGTAGCGTAGTCCTAGAGGCTGGTGCTACCCTAACCATAGTAGCAAGTCTTGAGGTAGTAGTATGGTCCTTGATACCAGTGCTACCCGAAGCCGATGTTGCATCATCGACCAGACCATGACTTACCATGAGAAAAATCGGGATAGTGCTCGACAGGGCATTGTAGCGAGGAATTTGTATAGCTGGTTAAGGTGAGTAATGACGGTTACTCTAGCAGCGACGGTCGCTAAGTAAAGGTGAAAAAGTTCTATGATACCCGACAATTTCTGGTAAATATCCATACGCGACTATTACTTGATTTCATATGATTACACATGCATCATACTTAATTATAGAGTAATTAATTACATATTTCATATAGCAAGTCCACACAATTCATTTCAATTCATGCATCGGTATTCTCGAGTATTACTAGATCACACACGCGTCCTATCGCACGAACGTTGGTCAATTATGAAACTAATACTTTGACATATATTTGGTGTGTATAAATTACATGTAATACTGTGATTTAATATTTCATGCTTAGATTAATTTTTCGAGAATTTTTAGAGAAACTTTCATTTTTAGCGAAGTCTAGCGGATATGCGATATGTACCGACAAATTTAAATGCAATTTTACAAATTTGATATGTTTTATATTATAAATATAATATTTCAGCTTTTTAAGTTATTTTTATTTTAAAATCCTAATTATTTTATAAAAACTCCATTTTATAAAGAAAACCCTAGTACCACCCCTATAAATACACCTTAAGTGTAAGCCTCCACCATTTTTGTAAACCCTAACCCTAAAACCCGCTGCTCCCTCTCTAAATTCAGCCACCACTTTTCCTAGCCACCACCACCATTCAAAATTCTTTCATACATTTCTAAGAGTTTTCAAGGTCTTCTAAGGTGAATCCAAGGTGTTCAAGCAAGAAAACTCCATCTTTTATCTAACATATCTTGATTTTGTATGTTTTTACCAATGTTTTCTTTTCATTTTCGTTCATATGGTTGTGTGAACAACCATCCAAACAAAAGTGTTGTTTTGTGTCTTTAAACCATATTTTAATCAAAGATTTTCAATATAAAGAGGTTTTATTACAAGTTGGTACATATTGATGCTAGAAAAGTGCTTGTTTGATGTTGTTTATGCTCGTTTCTATTTAAGGAAACTTTATTACATCTAGATTTGGAAAAATGTTCATATGATGTGTTTGATGGTTTCTATGTTTCTAGTAGTGTTAGAATAGATGAGAAATGTTATTTTTTTGTTGAAATATTTTGGTTGCATCATTTTGAGTCGTTTCTATAAATCTAAACTTTTTTTTTGAAAGGCAAATTTCTTAATTCCTGTTGAAAGTGGGACTTGAACCCATGACCTGCTCAAACCTTGGTGTTCCTAGAGGATTTTTCTTTACCACTGGGCCACCAACCCTAGTGTAAATAGCAACTTTATTGATTTGCAATTTGGGTTCTTGAGATATAATGAGGTATAACATGCTATAATGCTTTAGTTATATCTATTGAAGTGATTTATGAGTTTATTTGATGTTACACATGTGTATAATGTCATTTGACAACTTTCCATAAAAGGAACTTTATTGGTACATAAATTGTGTTTGCATGCTATAATTATCTAAAGTAGGTTAAATGATGTTATTAGCATTTGGTTAGATGATTAATATGTTAAAATGTGGTTAAAAACTTTGTTATGACTAGTTTTGGGATACCTTACTAATAAAGGAAACTTTATTTGTTTGAAAACCACATGTTTGCTTTATATGGAATATCAATGAATGAAACCATGTTAGTAGCATTGTAATAGGATAATTTCATGTATTGTTTACTATTTAAACAGTGTTACAAAAAGGGTATCAAAACCCTAACTTTCCAAAGAAGGAAACTTTGTTGTTGCATAAATTAGGTTACAAGCTACTATGTTACTTTACTTGTACAAATGTGGTTGGTATGATGTTGCAAGATAACTAGGATATTAGCATGAGTTATATAACTTATCTTGATGTCATGATGTACAAATGTATGTGTGTTTACTAATTTTGTGACATAAACTTGTATAGTTGTATGACATGAACTTATGCAAAGTACTTGAGTATGTGTGGTACTACTTATGACATGAACCTAAGTATATTGTGTTACTTGTTATATGACATGCACTTGTGAGAATTACTTGAGTAGGTTTGTCATGTCATGAGGTTCTACTTATGTGCTACTTATATATACATTCACCATATGCCACCAACGGGTCGTCGTGTCACACTTGATCAATATTGGTCAACTTTGATAAAACTTGGTCAAACCTTTTCAAAACGTCAATGTCACCTTTCAACATTGAGTCATTTGGATGAGCGTGGTTACATAAACCATGTTTACATTTATTAGACCTTATAGCCTTAACGTTTCTAGGGATCGGATACGTCGGTCTTTCGGACTTTTTCTAGGATTCTCGTGTTGCTTTTCATAGTACTATCACCTCATTCCCAGGTGAGTTTTCACGGCCCCGCTTTACTTACTTTTCCTTTGGGGGAGATACATGCTAAAACTATTTTCTTTGTCGTATGACGTTTCTTCTTGATTTCGCTTTAATATATAAGTGGGTGCATTTCCCGCACGTAAAGTACTCTAATAATCGAACCGTTAATTACTTTCCCAAGAGGGGTAATCATGAATAGTACTATTGGGTTTAACAACCCCCACCCGGGTTAGTCACGCTAACTTTGACCGGAGGTCTAACGGGTGCATCATTGACCTAATCCAATGCGTGCTGGGCACGTAAGAGGCAAAATGCTAGTTTTTGCATCCTTCGTTGAGCTTCGGTTTCGGTGAAATGCTTATATTATTATTGTATATTGTTTGATCAACAATCGAATCATTAGTAGGAATACGGACTGTTACACTGTTACATCTCTTTTACTGTTACTTTAAACCTGTGAACTCACCAACTTTATGTTGACACTTTTAAGCATTTTTATCTCAGGTCGTTAATCATATGCACAAGGACTAGGACTTGAACATCTGGAGTCGCACTACATACTTTTCATTAGAAGCTAGGTTTATATGAACCTAAGACATTATGCTTCTGTATTTTAAAAACAATTTCATTTGCTTCCGCATTTACATACCGCATTTTCTTAAACTCTGTTAAACTTATGTATTTCGAATGATGTTCAAATGGAATGAGTTTTTCGAAAACCATTTAGAGGTCATTCGAAATGACCAGGACCGATGATCCTTGACAGTCACGACCATCGAGTAAACTGCTGTGGATTTCAGGGTGTGACAGATTGGTATCAGAGCCCTGGTTATAGATAACTAAGTTACATATAGTATACTTAGACTATAACTGTAGGCTCACATAGTTCACATCACATCATTCACATTGCATATACATTCACATGATCCATATTTCCTAATACTTAGATAGTGTTACTATCACGACTATGACTTCCGCATTTCACCCGATTGACATCTTCGACTCTAAGGAGAAGTACGAGTACACACCGTCAGCATCGTCATCAGCTGAATCGACATTTCCCACACCGCCCGAACCACTACTCCCGTGCACATCCGGTGACGATAGCATTCCAATGACTGAAGACGATGAGAACCCGAACGAGTATTCGGGGGAGCACATGGCCGACAAGGATGATGAGGAGGAGCCCGAGGAGGTTCCTGAGACTGTATTTGGCGAGGAGCTTGAGGCTCTCGTGGATACAAGGACTGGTAGGAGACCCTGAGGTGGTACCTCACCCCATCCCATCCCCGTACCTTGCGTACTTAGGTGAAGCACTACTTTGTCAAACCCCGAGGAAGAGGGTCACACTGCCTCGTCATGCTCCAACCCCGCCTACATCGGCACATCACCTGGACCACAAGGAGTTCGAGGTGGAAATTCACGCAGAGAAACAGGATCCGTCCATGGAGGACTCGAAGTGACTCAAAGAGACGAAGGACGGTTACTTCGGGTTACGGACTGAACACTGCTCATATGTCCCAACTCAAGGGAGTTCGTAACTGAAATTCCTACTTTCTAATCTATTCAGTATACTCTAAAACCTGACAGCCTTAGTACAGTGGCTAAATTCTACTATGTCCTTAGACACGGTTAACATTCCGTACCCGATGGTACAACCTAATAAAAATTACATGTAATCATAAATTGTAGTGCATGAAGCTTGGGATGAGGGAAACATCAGTGGGACCATGCAATGCAGAGTATTATTACGGGTGCACACGTAATCATAAATTGTAGTGCATGAAAACTCTGGTGAATCCTACAATCTGAAGTTGACTTTCTGTACGATTAGTACTCCTATTTCCAATTCTCCGATGCCAAAGTTTCGATCTCGTAGGATACTGCGAATAGATCAGGTCAAAGGATATCAACTAACACAACACGCCACCTTTGATGGCATAGAATTATCCAACATCTTTTCTCATCTACGTATTTGAACCAAACTTAGCCAGAAGCGAAGAACTTCCAGAAGAGCGGTTCATATAAGGCCGTTCTTGCATACAGACCTCGAAGTTTCCAATGTAATGGAGGAGTCGGTGTATTGCCAAATGGATTGATAAGACGGAATCTACTTGTAACATCCCAATTTTTAAGAGAATAAAAGTCTAGGGAATAAAGGTGTAAAAGTCCTAAAGTTAAAGGACTGAAATTAAAGAAAATTTCAAAATCAGACCGGTAGCGGACCGCTACTAGCTTCTTAACGGTCCGCTACATGCGGATGAAGGAATCATGAGGGAAAGACACGTGGCAGTGACACATCTGGTGACTTAGCCCTATGACGGACCGCCACCAGGCGGGTAACGGTCCGCCAACCGCAATTGGGCTCAAACAACGAGAAGGTGACACATGTAAGCTGACTCGCTAACAGGAATTGGGTAGCAGACCGCTACCCAGAGCGTGATGGTCCGCCACGTGCGGAATACGCCAGACACCTGGCATGGGGTGGTAGCAGACCGCTACCCCCTTGCTTAGCGGTCCGCCACCGGTGCGCGGACAACCTTATAAATAGGTAAGTTGGGCCTTTCAATTGAGAACACAAATCACAAACCAACACACACAAACACTTGCACCCATACCGAGTCAAGGCAAACGCGACGGTTACGAGCGTGGTGGTTACGAGTGCGGAACGTTAAAGTTACGAGCAAGGAACGGAGAGACGTTTAAAGAACGAAACGAACTTAGGAACTACCTGAGCATAAAGTAAGTACACTAGACCCATACCCTAGACACAAATACGTGAAGTATGTTTTTAAAATGATACGTGATATGTGAATTTTGTGATATGAAGAGGGTACGTGGTAATGCAGATCAAGTCTAAACACTAAACGGGAATAACGGTGTAATCACGACGTATTCAAGAGTGGTGGATACGCCGCTGGTACTTCCTATATATAAACTTCTTGGTACAACGTGGTGAAACCATTATGAATGTTTAGGGGTATAGACTAATAAATGGTGATGAAATATAGTGAACGTACAGGAGAACATCCAACCGGTATGTAGTTATCTGACAAACGGAATGTTCTGTCTAAGGAAAGAGTGGTGTATAAATCTCTCCTAGACCCGTCACTCTTTCCTGGGAACATCTCTATTGGTGGTACTGCCCTGCAAGGAAATCACCCCAGTTTACAATATATGACGAATATGAATATATGATGGAAGTGTACCATGCATGATGAATGTGAATACATGATGAGTATGAATACGTGGAATGCATGATGAATACGTGAATGCATGATGATACATGAAAATATGAATAAGTATGATGGAACGAGTCTAAACCCTAAAATGGAAAAACGGAGTACTAACGAAATATTAGAAGGGTGGTGGATACGCCACTGGTACTTCCTATATATAAACCCTTCTAATGAATCGTGGAGAAACCGTTACGAAGTTTTAAGGTTAGGACTAGTTGGTGAGTAAATCAAGCATATACATGAAATAAAAACAAATGCTTGATACATTTGGGAGGCTGTGAATCTAAGATACTCAAGGTCCCAAATGAAATGAGATACCCGGCCAGTAAGGTGGATCTCAATAAATAAAGAAGAGAACTAAAGGAAACTCTAGGCCTACGGGGCTGAAAGATTAACTCTAGGCCTACGTGGCTGAAAGAGTAAAAGATTCCAACCCTATGGGGTTGTGGAATGAATGAGTCTTCGTGACAAATGCGAGTGGTCCATACTGACGAGTATAAGAACCTTGCCAATACTCTGACCGGAGGTACGGCCTCTAGATGGTTGCGAGGGGGTTAGCACACCCATAAAATACGTAAATACGTGATCGGAGGTACGTCCGAAGATGGTCACGAGGGCACCGAGAGCCCGAGAGAACGTGAATAATAACAAGAACCTAAATGGTTCATAATAAAATAAAAAGATGCAGTGTACTTACTTAGCGAAAGCAAATTCAAAAACGCTTTCCAAACACTGCAGGAAAGAAGCATGTGGAATGAAGCTTCCTGTGGACAGAGCTATCGGAGTTGGAAAATCCCTATATAAGATGTAATTATATTATCCTTTGTAAAACAATATTATTACAAATGAAAAGGTTGCCTTAGCCGTTATAACAAGGTTTTATGAAACTGGGACCGTTTTTTCGTAATATAATACTCTGATAAAATAAGGAATAAGTAAGGTGTTTCAGGTTGGTATCAGAGCACGATTTGAGGGATTTAAGTATCAAAAAGGGTACTTAAACTCAAACCATAAGTGCTCGTGATATAAATAGAGATTCAATCCGAGGCTGTCCAGGAAGCAAGTATGATTAAATTCCAGTGCTTAAACAGAAATGTGTGAGTATACGTGGGTAGAAATTTATGTGAGATAAGCTCAATGTGATAGTTGGGAGTATCATGATACGTAACATACATTGCCTTATGCCTGGCTAGTATTGGAGCTAATGTATGGGACCACCATGATGTCGCAAACATCATATGATAACTTATTTCAGCAGATAGTAAGAAGGAAATGTGAACATGCATGATTGAAATGCATGAATGAATGTGCATATGTGTAAAATTCATAGATGGGGCCTTATATGAAACCCTAGAATACTTGAATAGGGTTAAGTTAAAATGAGGCCTGTAGTATAAAACCCTAGACTATGATTAAGGTAAATGAACAAGTGACTTAAAACGATACCATGTTTCAGCAAACAATGGCTGAACATCAAAACGATGAAATACATGATGAGGGAAGCCACAAGAGAGCTGAATCTCCACTTCATGATGAAAACGAAGTTGAACAAGTCCCGGAGAATATCTGGCGACAAATCGCAATAGAAGTAGGGAAAGCATTTGATGCGAACTTCCCGATCTTACAAGCAGATTTACAGAACTCATTAGAAAGCTAGTTTGAAAACCACAAAGATGTTACTCATAATGGTGAAGGAGGAAATCCAAAAGTTGATATGAAGTCAACTCGTTGTACATACAAGGATTTCATGACATGCAAACCTTTAGAGTTTAAGGGAGTTGTTAATCCCTTATAAAGTCAGAGGTGGACTGCCTCAATAGAAAGAGCATTCGATACATGCCACTGTGAGAAAGAAGATGAAGTTACCTTCGCTACCAACCAATTAAAAGAGTGAGTTGATTATTGGTGGGGAGTAGTGAAAAGAGAAAAAGGTAGAGACAAAATTAAGGAAATGAGTTGGGAAGAGTTCAAGGATATTTTCTTGAAAAACTATTGCCCTAGAGCGGCAATTGAAAGAATTATTGAGAAGTTCCTTCAACTCCGTCAGACAACAGAGACAGTAGATGAAATCACGGGGATTTTCTTTGACAAGGCTAGGTTCTGTCTAGCTTTATTAACAACCCCAGAGATGTGGATGACGAGATACCATCTCGTTTTGAAAACAGAAATTAGAGAATTTATCCATCCATCCAAGTGTGCGAACTTGGAGGAGATGATTAATTGGGCTCGGGAACTTGAAACGGAGCTCAAAAGGCAAGCTGAGAGAGACGGAAAGAGGAAAGGTGAAAGTTATCCTTCTCTTATGCTACTTAAGAGGTTTAAGTTTAGTAAACCGGGAGGTGGTTCCTCCCAAAAGAAAAATATCCAAAATTGCACAACTTGTGGAAGAAGGCACCCGGGGGAGTGCCGATTCAAGTCTACAACTTGTTACAAGTGTGGAAAGACAGGGCACACTGCATTGCAGTGCATGAGTGGCACTCAATTGTGCTACAATTGTTTTAAGCCAAGACACTTTAGCAGAGACTGTCCTGAGCTAAAACCATAGACAGAGAAGACCGGAGAAGGGTCTAGAGTGGCAGAGAATGAGGTAAAGAGGTTTGAGGCTCCGAAGCCAAGGGGTAGGGCTTTTCAGATCACTATAGAGGAAGCGAAAGATGTTCCTGACGTCGTGTCAGGTACATTCCTCTTGAATTCCCTACCTGCTTGTGTTTTATTCGATACAGGAGCTAGTCGATCGTTTATTTTTTTGAAGTATGCGAACTCTAGAAACTTCAATAGAAGTAAGTTGGCTAAGGCATTAGAAGTTGAAATCGCGAGTGATCGAAACTGCGTAGTAACTGAAATATGCCGAGATTTCCGACTACTGATGAAAGAAGAAGAATATCTCGTCGATTTAATCCCTTTGCCAATGCAAGAATTCGACGTGATCATTGGAATGGACTGGTTGTCTTCACATAATGCAACAGTTATATGCAATCAGAAGATTGTACAATTCATGACAACTACATGAAAAAAGTTAGTGTCATTGGTGAACGACGAAATCATACTATGTACGATGGCCAAGATAAGTAGCTATATGAGACAAGGTCACTAAGCCTTCTTAGCCTGTGTAGCTTATGTAAAGATGAAAGGGAAAGAACTGGACCAAGTTCCAGTAGTAAAAGAATTCCTAGAAGTATTCCCAGACGATCTCCTAGGTGTTCCACCTAAGAGAGAAATCGAATTTAAAATCGATTTAGTTCCTGAAGCTAAACCGGTAGCTAAGGCTCTGTATCGGTTAGCACCAACTGAAATGAAGGAATTGATGTCACAACTGCAAGAGTTGTTGGACAAGGGATTTATACGCCCTAGTGTATCCCCTTGGGGTGCACCAATTCTGTTCTTGAAGAAGAAATATGGTAGTAGAGGATGTGTTTAGATTACCATGAATTGAATAAGCTGACTATCAAGAATAGGTATCCTTTACCTAGAATTGATGATCTGTTTGATCAATTACAAGGATCAAGTTGGTTTTCTAAAATTGACTTAAGATCCGGTTATCATCAGGTCAAGGTACGAGAAGAAGATGTACCTAAGACAGCATTTAGAACTCGTTATGGACAATATGAATTTGTAGTGATGCCGTTTAGAGTGACGAATGCTCCGGCAGTTTTCATGGACCTCATGAATAGAGTATGCCGGCCAATGTTAGACAAGTTTGTTATTATCTTCATTGATGACATCCTGATTTATTCAAGGAATGAAGAAGAGCATGCACAACACCTTCGTGAAGTACTTTGTACTTTACGAAAGGAGAAATTGTACGTAAAGTTCTCAAAATGTGCATTCTAGTTAAGGGAAATTCAATTTCTAGGTAATGTGGTAAACGCAGAAGGTATCTCAGTAGACCTAGCAAAGGTAGAGGCCGTAATGAAATGGTCTCCACCTAAGAACCCATCGGAAGTTAGAAGTTTCTTGGGATTAGCGGGCTATTATAGAAGGTTCATCAAGGACTTCTCTAAGATAGCCACCCCATTAACTAAGCTAACTCGAAAGAACTTGAAATACGAATGGAATGCGGCACAGGAGAAAGCATTCCAGACTTTGAAAGAAAAGTTGACACAAGCTCCGGTTCTGGCATTGCCAGAAGGAATAGAAGATTTTGTGGTATACTCTGATGCTTCCAAACATGGGCTAGGGTGTGTTCTAATGCAAAGAGGAAAGGTGATAGCCTATGCCTCTCGACAGCTAAAGACACATGAAGTAAACTATCTAACCCATGATCTGGAACTAACTGTTGTTGTATTCACACTAAAGATCTAGAGGCATTACTTGTACGAAACGAAGTGTACGATTTACACAGACCACAAGAGTCTTAAATACTTCTTTGACCAGAAGGACTTAAACATGAGGCAACGACGATGGTTAGAACTGGTCAAGGATTATGATTGTGAAATTTTATATCACCCCGGGAAGGCTAATCTGGTAGCCGATGCTCTAAGCCGCAAGGAATAGCATCATCCTATTCTGGTGAAAGCATATAAGTTTGTGATAACTCCTGATTTCATGAGCCAGCTTCGAAACGCATAAATTGAAGCATTAAAAGATGAGATGGTTAAGAAAGAAAGAATGGATGGTTAGGAGAAGTTTCTAGAAGAAAATAAGTATAAAGTCAAGACTCGATTTGATCATATGTGGATACCACGATGAGGTGTGTTTAGACTTAAGATTCTTGATGAAGCTCATAAATCACGATATTCTATTCATCCAGGTACTACAAAAATGTACCAAGATCTGCGCAGAGATTATCGGTGGCCCGGAATGAAATTTGATATCATGAAATATGTAACAAAATGCTTGACTTGTTTACGAGTTAGAGCAAAACATCAGAAACCGTATGGGAGATTACAACTATTAGAAATCCCAGAATGGAAGTGGGAACATCTCACTATGGACTTCATAACCAAGTTATCAAAGACAGCTAGGGGTTATGATACCATTTGGGTGGTTGTAGACCGACTAACTAAGAGTGCTCATTTCTTAGCAATACGTGAAACATACTCTTCAGAAAAGTTAGCTGATTTATTCATCAAAGAAATCATTTCCAGACATGGAGTGCCAGTCTCGATTATCTCTGATCGAGATACTCGTTTCACTTCACGTTTTTGGAAAAAAATTCCATGAGGAGATAGGAACTAGGTTATTGATCAGCACGGCATATCATCCTCAGACCGACGGTCAAACTGAGAGGACGATACAAACTCTTGAAGATATGTTACGTGCTTGTATAATTGATTTCGGTGGAAGTTGGGATAGTCATCTGCCATTAGCAGAATTCTCATACAATAACAGCTATCATTCCAGTATTGGTATGCCACCATATGAGATGCTATATGGTAGAAGATGTAAGACTCCTGTATATTGGGGAGAAATTGGTCAGAAAGAATTGAGCAGCAAAGAAATAGTTTAAGCCACGTCAGAAAAGCTTGACTTAATCAAAGCACGTTTGAAAGCTGCATAGGATAGACAGAAATCATATGCATATAAGAGACGTAGACCAATAGAATTCCAAGAAGGAGATTATGTCTTGTTGAAAGTATCTCTTTAGAAATGTCTAATTCGATTCAATAAACATGGAAAGTTAAGTCCATGATTTATTGGTCTATTAAGAATTATCAAAAGAGTCGGAAAGGTAGCTTATCAGTTAGAACTACCTGAAGAATTGAATAAGATACACAACACATTCCATGTATCTTATTTAAGAAAGTGTTTGGCGGACGAGACTACACATGTTCCTCTAGAAGAGATAGAGGTTGAGGATAAACTGAATTATGTTGAACAACCTATCAAGATTCTAGACGTAAAAAAAAAAGCTACGTCACAAGATAATCAAACAAGTACTAGTGCAATGGAAGCACAGAAAAGGGTCGGGGATGACCTGGGAAAATGTGGAAGAAATAAGGAAGGATTACCCTCAATTATTTAAAGATCAACAAGTTTCGTGGACGAAACCTAATTTAAGGGGGGGAGAGTTGTAACAACCCAATTTTTAAGAGAATAAAAGTCCAGGGACTAAAGGTGTAAAAGTCCTAAAGTTAAAGGACTGAAATTAAAGAAAATTTCAAAATCAGACCGGTAGCGGACCGCTACCGGCTTCTTAACGGTCCGCTACGTGTGGATGAAGGAATCATGAGGTAATGACACGTGTCAGTGACGCATCTAGTGACTCAGCCCTATGACGGACCGCCACCAGGCGGATAACGGTCCGCCACCCGCAATTGGGCTCAAACAACGAGAAGGTGACACGTGTAAGCTAACTCGCTAAAAGGAATTGGGTAGCGGACCGCTACCCAGATCGTAACGGTCCGCCACCCAGAGCGTAACGGTCCGCCACGTGCGGAATACGCCAGACACATGGCAAGGGGCGGTAGCGGACCGCTACCCTCTTGCTTAGCGGTCTGCCACTGGTGCGCGGATAGCCCTATAAATAGGTGAGTTGGGCCTTTCAATTGAGAACACAAATCACAAACCAACACACACAAACACTTGCACGCATATCGAGGTAAGGCAAACGTGATGGTTACGAGCGTGGTGGTTACGAGTGCAGAACGTTAAAGTTACGAGCAAGGAACCGAGAGACGTTTAAAGAAAGGAACGAACTTAGGAACTACCTGAGGATAGAGTAAGTACACTGTACCCGTACCCTAGACACAAATACATGAAGTATGTGTTTAAAATGATACGTGATATGTGAATTTTGTGATATGACGAGGGTACGGGGTAATGACAGATTAAGTCTAAACACTAAACGGGAATAATGGAGTAATCATGACGTATTCAAGGGTGGTGAATACGCCGCTGGTACTTCCTATATATAAACTTCTTGGTACAACGTGGTGAAACAATTATGAATGTTTAGGGGTATAGACTAGTAAATAGTGATGAAATACAGTAAACGTACGGGAGAACATCCAACCGGTATGTAGTTATCTGACAAATGGAATGTTCTGTCTAAGGAAAGAGTGGTGTATAAATCTCTCCTAGACCCGTCACTCTTTCCCGGGAACATCTCTGATGGAGGTACTGCTCTGGAAGGAAAATCACCCCAGTTTACAATATATGACGAATATGAATATATGATGGAAGTGTACCATGCATGATGAATGTGAGTACATGATGAGTAAGAATACGTGGAATGCAGGATGAATACGTGAATGCATGATGATACATGCAAATGGAATGAGTATGATGGAACTAGTCTAAACCCTAAAATGGAATAACGGAGTACTCACGAAATATTAGAAGGGTGGTGGATACGTCGCTGGTACTTCCTATATATAAACCCTTCTAATGCATCATGGAGAAACCATTACGAAGTTTTAAGGTGAGGACTGGTTGGTTAGTAAATCATGCATATACATGAAATAAAAACAAATGCTTGATACATTTGGGAGGCTGTGAGTCTAAGATACTCAAGGTCCCAAATGAAATGAGATACCCGGCCAGTAAGGTGGATCTCAATAAATAAAGAAGAGAACTAAAGGAAACTCTAGGCCTACGGGGCTGAAAGAGTAACTCTAGGCTTACAGGGCTGAAAGAATAAAAGATTCCAAGCCTACGGGGCTGTGGAATGAATGAGTCTTCGTGAAAAATGTGAGGGGTCAATACGGACGCGTATAAAAACCTTTCCAATACTCGGACCAGAGGTACGGCCTAAGATGGTTGCGAGGGGGTTAGCACATCCATAAAATACGTAAATACGTGATCGGAGGTACGTCCGAATATAGTCACGTTGCACCGAGAGCCCGAGAGAGCGTGAATAATAACAAGAATATCACACCCCAACCGACGGTGAAAACGTCGGGGCGGGACATGTAGACTGTTCATGAGCACAAGGTTGACTAAATTGAAATATATTAATCATTCAAATTCATTGCAAATATTCAAGACAAAACAAAATCAAACCAAGTACATAAAATAAAATACATAATCCTTTGTTAAAATTATCTAGGTCCAAAACTTATGTGTAGCAAGTCTTGATCAAAATCACACATTAGCACCCGAAACATGAATAAAATAAGGTTAACTAAAAAGTTGGTGAGCATACACAGGTTTGTACATAGATAGTATATAGATGTGAATAAACAAATCCTTACATAACATGATAAAATAAGGCATTTATGGGGAGCAACTATTGTGTAACCAAAGTACAATCAAACCTTTGTAACTAGTATGCAAATTGTGTTGTCGGTAACAATCACCCCAATCTGGGTGGGTTTGTCAGACTCAATAGATCTATCATTGTTAACCGTCGGCTTGTATAGTTAATGATTGCACATGAAATTGCACACAAAGTAGTTAACACACCTAGTACTCAAACATAAAGCTCAAATTGCACACATGAATGTATAGTGGATTTGTATTGTGTAGTTTGTGCAAATCATTGTATGTAATGTTCATGTTTCACCCCAAAAATGTAAAACAGTGTAAAAGGGGCTATGTAAAACTCACTTGATTCAAAGGTGTATCTAACACGAGAGACTAGTTAGTAACGTGATCCTTGTACGCACAACGTTAACCTAAAGTGTATTGCGTGTGAACATGAATTAATAAAATGTCTAAATCAAAGTCTAGGGTTTCAATGGATGTGAGTATAAAGAATTATATAATGAGTTCGTGTCGAATTATGAAAAAGGGTTGTGTAGGTGTTGAATAAGATGAAAACAATTTGAAATGAATAGTTTAAATATTTTTAAATTAGGGGTTGGATTTGAATAATTAAATTAAATAATTATTATTTAATTATTCTAGTTATAAAATAATGTAGTTATTCGGTTTATTTAAGTATAGCCTAAATAACCAATTTTGTTTAAATATAAATTAAATAAATAATTGTTACTTTATTTATTTATTTATAAAGGTATGTGACTTATTCATTTAGTTATAAAAATAACGGGCGTATTATATTAAACATAAATTTAATAAATAATTTTACCCTATTTATTTATTTATAAAGATGCGTAAATATGAAGTTGTGTAAATAATATTTATGTGTAGGGTTTAAATGATAACTATACATTTAACTTTGTAGGTTATAATAAGTAAATTTTTATTTATTTATTTATCATTTAGAAATAAGTATTTGATTGTTTTAAATAAAGTTAATATTTTATAAATTTTATAAAATCAATTGTTTTTATTTGAAAATTAATTTAAATATTTAGATTTTTGCATTGAATATTTAATGTACAAATTTTTAGTTATAAATTCATAATAAAATGAAATTTATATTGAAAATTTATAAACTGATTTTATTGTGTTAAAAATAAGATTTAAATTTTTAAAACTTTGTATAAAGTGTTTATAAAATTGTCCCCAAATTTTATAAATAATTCACTCAAAATAAATACATAATTTAAATTGAGTATTCATTACATAATTTTATAAAAATAGAGATTTTTTATGTAAAAATTATAAAACTGGTTTCATTCTGTTCTAATATTTGTAAAGTTTACAAAGATAATTTTTTTATAATTTTTGGAGCCTTAAAAACGGTTCTAAAAACTAAAAAGGCCTGGGCGGACTCGAACCCGGGTCTGTGTTGTACAAGGCGGATGAACAAACCACTGGGTCGGGGTGTGGTCCTCTGATGAGTATCCAGTTTTAAATTGATTTAACGTATTGTTCAAAAGGGGCCGGTTTTGCTTTTAATGAAGGCACAAAAAGGTTCGGTGTTTATGGGTTTCGAACCCACGCCACCTCGTTCGGCGGCGCAATGACTTACCGGCCGGACCAGGTGGTTTCCCTGGTTGATTACGGATTCAAATTGATTATAACACGATATTAAAACAAAGCCCCAAATCAAATTTGCGACAAGAACAAGAACCCTAGGATTCAAATCGGTCTCGATGAGTTTTGTTAACACGAATTGGTAAGGGGCTATTGATGTGCACTGAAAAACGAACCGAATGATGTAAGAACTTACTTGATTGGTTTGGGCACGAATGCAGACGGCTACCGTTTCTGTCTCGAAGTTCTTGATGCTCGATTTGGTTCCAGACGCGGAATGGGATGTGATTCTGGTTTTTGAGAGTTTGAATGGGGTTGTACGACGGTGTATGACTATATTAATTCGATTAATTTTTATCTTAGTTAGCCGATTTGATTATGATTTGTCCGTAACAGTTGTCGGACGAGATTTACGCATCGAATCAAAGATTTTGGAATGAATTGGGTCGCGAACAGGGTCCACATTCACCCAAGAAACGTTTGCGTGTGACTTTAGGGGGTTTAAACGCGTTAATTGCATAGATTGATAATGGATTGATACGAATTTGACTTTGTGAAGTCAAATTCGTTTGAATTCAAACTCGCCCGCTTAAATTGATCGAATTAATATGTTGTTTGGGCCTGGATTTGATCGATTATTGCTTGTGTAACCATAAGGAGTCCAATTCAACAAGAATCCGGTCGACGGCAGCCTTGGATTATTAAGGATTGGGCCGTTTTGACTTTTGAAAGTCAATTGAGTCAAAGGGGGGTCAAAATTGATGTTATAAGTCAAAATTAAAAGTGTGGTGTTCCAATTTAAGGTTCTAATGGTTTGGAGTTCAAGCAAATGTGAAATTCCTGGTTAATTTAATAATTGTATATATGTGTGTATGTATTTGTTTGATATTTATATAATTATGTACATATATATATGGGATTCTAATAATGTATACCAGTGTAAAACTCGTGAATTTGTATCGGGACCTAGGGTTTAATTGTTGGTACGAATAAAATAAATCAGTGCACTAGAATTGGATTTCAACATGATTTTTTTTGTACTAGGATAAAGACATGAAAAACAGAAATGTTACAAAGAACCTAAAGGGTTCATAATAAAATGAAAATATGCAGTGTACTTACTTAGCGAAAACTAATTCAAAAACGCTTTCCAAACACTGCAGGAAAGAAGCACGTGGAATGAAGCTTCCTGTGGACAGAGCTATCGGAGTTGGAAAATCCCTATATAGGATGATGTAATTATATTATCCTTTGTAAAACAATATTATTATAAATGAAAAGGTTGCCTTAGCCGTTATGGCAAGGTTTTATGAAACTGGGACCGTTTTTCTGCAATATAATACTCTGATAAAATAAGGAATAAGTAGGGTGTTTCACTATTCTCAGCATGAACAATTATATCCCGAATTGAAGATTCAGATTCGCGTCGGCACATTCGAGGGGCAAGCCCTCACATTGGTGAAACTCACATGTTCACACTCTATGTCTAAAAGCTCCTAATGCAACCCTATGAGAAGAGTTTTAAGGAAATTATGAAAGGAGAATATTCCCCGAAATGAACTGCTAAAGTTAGAACAAGGAACCTGAAACGTGACAACATGTCACACCCCGCCGAAGGCGGAAACACTGAGGTGAGACGAGAGCGGTGCATCGAACACTTAGGCGCAAGAGAATGCTAATGGGTACACTACAAATTTCAAAGAACCACTACAAACATACCCAAGAAAGTAAAGTGTCATACAAACCACGAAAACCAAAATACAAATTCAGGTTGTCTACATAAACCAAACATCTCAAATGCAGAATACAAAACCAACAACCAAGTCATAATCCAAAAGAATGTCCCCAAAAGCAATTCACCAAACTAGTCATTTGCTTCAATTATGTTTACCTGAAAAGCATGTTTTGAAAACGGTCAACTATAAAAATAGTTGGTGAGTACGCAGGTTTTACGACTCGATAAAATAAGTAAATGAATTTCAAAATGTAAAGTAACCATCCGCAGATGATAAAGTACATGTGTTAAGATTTTAGTTACCCTGAGCCACAATCAAAACCGTCAGACAAGTTGTTGCCCATGTATCCAGGTGTTAAATGCGAACACCTACTATGGCTAATTATGCGCCCAAATGACCCTACAAGTCTGGTTGGCGCGACCAACCCTGGGCGGGGGTGTCGACCCAAATAGTACTATTCATAATTCCCATCGGCTATTCAAACTAATTGATTGCGTTAAAGTGAGGACTTAATGCATCTAAAAGTAAACCCAGGTAACCCTAATCCCAAGTAACAGCATGTAGTGAAACAGCTTTTCCCCCGTAAAAGAGTAAACATTTAATAGTGGGGCCACGAAACTCACCTGAGAGTGAAACGCGAAAAAGTGCAGTAAAACAGTGAAATAGCCAACGGTGGTATCCTAACCGAGTCCTACTAATAAGTAGACACAAAATGTATTTAGGAAACCTAATATTTGTGGCTAAGTCAACAAAAGTCAAAAGTGGCTATGCAGTCAATTGTATAGCCAAAACCCGTGCGCGTGCGTACGAACCGTTAAGAATTGTAAAACCGGCTTTTATATGAATTAATAACCTTAAAACTTTAAGTTTTAGATATTAATAAATAACATCAGTAGTTAAAAATTCACATTTGATAAAATCTCATGTCATGGTTTCGTTTGATCAAAAACGTGATTACGTGCGTAAAGTCCGGTTTACGGTTTGAAAGTCAGATTCGTCCGAAATTAGGGTTTTAGTGTGATATTAGCACCCAATTTAAAATTCAAATTTTATGTTTTAAATGAGGTTATAGTTCTGTTCAAAATTACCTAGAATTTTTATAAAATCAATTTTATATAAAAATTTCCAAAATTAATAACTTTTTATAAAATTTAAATGGCCCATAATTCCAAAGTCATACTTAGACATAAAGTTACTATTTTAAATTTGTACCAATTGATCATGTATATAAATAAAAATTTCTGACCAATTTTCATAGTTTTTCAATATTCAGATTATTTAATATGAATTTAATATTGTTAAAATTTTACAAATTCGGGAAAAATAGTTAAACACATCAAAACTTCCCCAAATTTTAACCATATTAGTTTTAAGTCAATATAAGATCCCGTATCAAGTTTCAAGTCCTTATTTTATCCAGAAGTATACAAACTCTAAATCGTCCGTTTAAACTTTATAAATACTAAACGTATACTTAAACAACTCTAATTTTCATAACATTTTGACAGGAGTTTTAGTTCATCATATAAAAATCACTGACCAATTTCCATAATTTTTTAATACTCAAAATTATTTTTCCAAAATTTCCATGAATTAAACTTGTGTGAATTTTAATAAATAATCTATAAAGAGTTAGATAAGCAAATTTTTCAGATCCTCATTTTAAAATATATTCTACTGTATAAAAACAAATTTGGGTGCTAAATCAACCATTTTTAAAAATCCAGCAAGAACATGCTTGTTCTTGATCATTTAAGCTAAACTACAAGTTTGATCAATGATTATAACTTCCAAATTCAACAAATGATGATGAAATTTGATGCTAAGCTACTGAGTTTTCCTTGATTTTTAACCTACAATCACAATGTGGTTCAATTCCAAGATCAAAGACTCAAAAATCAACAAAATGCTCTTTTAATTCAAGAAAATGCAAATATGAACACCCAAGTGTTCATACACTTTGATCATCAAATCTTGCAAGCTTTTCACTAGATAACTCATTGTGGATGATTAAAACTAGTTTTTATCCACAAATCCTTGTTAAAACCACAAGATTCAAGTTAAAAACTCTTAAAAACAACAAAACTTGAAAATCAAAGTGAGTGTGTGTAGTGTGTGTGTTCTTGGTGTTCTTGAGAGCACTTGCAAGAATCAAACTAGAAATTTTAAAGATGAAATCATGTTAAAACACATGTTTATACCTTCAAATCACTAGAACAAAGCTCATCAACAACAATGATCCAAGGATTCAAGGTTGCATTGGATGATTTGAGCTTGTTCTTGAGCTTAGAATTCAAAATGGAGGAGTTTGGGAGTGGGGTGGGTTCTCACGGCTGGAACAAGAAGGAGAAGGGAAAAAATGGGGTGGGGGGTTGGGTATTTATAGTGGAAGTGTATTCTAGTGACTTAAAATACCAAATGTATAAAAAAAAACCCACTTTTTATAAAAATTACACCCCTAAACACTCTAATAAATATTTTTATCCAAACATAAAAATTTAGTATCTAAAATAATGAATTTTGAAAATTTTTAAAACCTAAAAACTCAAAATTTTTCAAAAATGCTATACGGGTAAATATCGGGTTTTTAACGGAAGAACCACCTGTGATCGTTAGTTTAATCAAGAATCACAAAATTTAGCACATATAATATTATAAAACATTATTCTTAACTAAAATATAAGTATAAAAATTATTTTCGAGAGTTTAAATTTTACCGTTTATTTAACGCGTTCGCAGTATACGCAGTGTATGCACTTAACCGGGTTTTCTAGTTCGGACCTTAGTGTTTGTCTAAGGTAGTATTCCTAGAATTCCTAGAACACTAAAAATATATAAAATCATAATATTTAAAAATATAACGTATAAAAAGAAAATCGAGAAACAGTAAGGACCTGAAAAACCGCGGTTGTCACATTATCCCCTAGTTGAAAGGAATTTCGTCCCGAAATTCAACTGGTGTTGGTAATAACCGCTTCATTTACAAAAAGTTGAGGATATTTCAGCTTCATTTGGTCCTCTTGTTCCCATGTGAATTCGGGTCCATGCTTCAAGTTCCATCGGACCTTCACGATAGGAATACGGCTACGTTTAAGCGTCTTGATCTCGCAATCCAAAATCTCGACCGGTTCTTCGATAAAGTGAAGCTTTTTGTCGACACAAACTTTCTCATGTGATATTACCAAGGATTCATCGGCTAAACACTTTTTGAGGATTGATACGTGGAAAGTATCGTGTATACCGCCGAGTTCTTGAGGCAATTTCAATTTATACGCCACGAGACCAATTCTATCAATAATTTCATACGGTCCAATATAACTCGGATTGAGTTTACTCCTCTTTCCGAACCGAATAACGCCCTTCCAAGGTGAAACTTTTAAAAGCACCATGTCGCCAATTTGAAATTCCAAGGGTTTCCTTCGATTGTCAGCGTAGTTTTTCTGTCTGTCTCGTGCGGCCTTTAGTCTATCCCGAATCTTAAAAATTTTGTCCGTAGTCTCCTAAATAATCTCGGGACCAGTTAAACGATTGTCACCAACTTCGGCCCAACAAAGTGGTGATCGACACTTACGCCCATACAAAGCTTCAAACGGCGCGCATTTGAGGCTAGTGTGATAACTGTTATTATAAGAGAATTCGAATAACGGCAAATGGGTATCCCAATTGCCGCCAAAGTCTATCACACATGCCCTTAGCATATCCTCCATGGTCTGAATCGTTCGTTCACTTTGACTGCTAGTCTAAGGATGGTAAGCCGTGTTCATATCCAAGCTCGTTCCCAAAGCTAGTTGTAGTGTCTGCCAAAATCGGGATGTAAAACGACTATCCTTATCCGAGATGATGGTAACGGTCACTCCATGCCTAGAAACAATCTCACCAATGTACAAACGGGCTAACTTTTCCATCTTAAAATCCTCTCGGATGGGAATAAAATGAGCAGATTTCGTCAACCGGTCAACAATGACCCAAATTGAATCATAACCGCTGGAAGTTCGTGGTAACTTAGTGACGAAATCCATAGCAATTTGTTCCCATTTCCACTGAGGGATGTCGGGTTGCTGCAAAAGTCCCGACATTTTCTGGTATTCTGCCTTGACTTTAGAACAAGTCAAGCACTTCCCAACATAACTTGCAATTTCTTTCTTCATCCCGGGCCACCAATAAAATTCTTTCAAGTCTTTGTACATCTTGTCAGCTCCGGGATGTACGGAATATCTCGACTTGTGAGCTTCATTAAAAATCAATTGTCTCAAATTATGGGAATCCGAAATCCACAATCGATCCAAATAATAAATTAACTCATCGTTTTTCTGTTCGAATTTCCTCTCAGCACCACATAAAAGTTCGTCTTTCAAATTATTTCTCTCTAGTGCTTCTTTCTGTGCCTCAAGAATCTGAGCTTTCAAGCTCGTTTGAATTATCATCCCCAAAGCACGCACTCGATGAGGTTTTATTCTTTCCTTCCTACTCAAAGAATCTGCCACCACGTTTGCTTTCCCAGTGTGATATCGAATCTCACAGTCATAGTCGTTGAGTAGTTCAACCCATCTCCTTTGTCTCATGTTCAACATATTTTGATCAAATATGTGCCGGAGGCTTTTGTGGTCGGTAAAAATAGTGCACTTAGTTCCATAAAGATAATGCCTCCAAATCTTAAGTGCAAAAACAATGGCACGCAATTCCAAGTCGTGAGTTGTGTAATTCTTTTCGTGCACTTTCAATTGTCGGGATGCATACGCGATAACCTTGTCCTTTTGCATCAACACGCAACCAAGACCTTGGTGTGAAGCGTCACAGTATACGACAAAACCATCCGTTCCTTCGGGAAGAGTTAGATTCGGAGCGTTACATAACTTCTATTTCAATAATTGAAATGCCTCTTCCTGTTTGTCACCCCATTCAAATTTTCTATCTTTCTGAGTCAAGAGAGTTAAGGACTGAGCTATCTCCGAGAAATTCTCAATGAATCGCCTATAGTAGCCTGCCAAACCAAGAAATTGACGGATCTCGGTTGGGGTCTTAGGCGTCTCCCACTTCTTTATCGCCTCAATCTTGGCCGGATCCACATGTATGCCCTTCTCGTTAATCACGTGGCCAAGAAAGTGAACTTCTTTTAGCCAAAATTCACACTTTGAGAACTTGGCATAAAGTTTCTCATTCCGAAGCAACTCCAAAATTAACCGCAGGTGTTGCTCGTGCTCTTCCTTACTCCGAGAATATATCAAGATGTCGTCGATAAATACTATCATAAACTTGTCTAAGTAGGGCTTACATACCCTATTCATCAGATCCATAAACACTGCCGGAGCATTGGTTAGCCCGAAAGGCATAACCAAAAACTCATAGTGACCATACCGAGTCCTGAATGCCGTCTTCGGTATGTCATCCTCCTGGACCCTTAACTGATGATAACTGGATCTGAGATCGATCTTAGAGAAATGAGTCGATCCCTGCAATTGGTCAAACAAGTCGTCGATCCTCAGGAGTGGATATCGGTTCTTGATCGTCAATTTATTCAACTCCCGGTAGTCGATACACATCCGAAATGATCCATCCTTCTTTTTCACGAACAAGACTGGAGCTCCCCAAGGTGAGAAACTCGGTCAAATAAATCCTTTCTCTAAAAGTTCCTGCAACTGATTCGACAACTCTTGCAATTCAGACGGTGCCAAACGGTAGGGGGATCTAGCAATAGGTGCGGCGCCGGGTACCAAGTCGATCCTAAACTCAACTTGCCGTGAAGGGGGTAATCCGGGTAAATCCTCAGAAAAGACTTCCGGATAATCGCGCACGATTGGGATATCTTGAATTTTTAACTCCTCCGACCTCTTCTCGACAACGTTAGCAAGAAATGCGTAACTCCCTTTCTTCAAAAAATTCCAAGCCTTCATACATGAAATAATGTTCAAGCTCCTTCCAGGTTTATCACCATGGACATCTAGTACTTCACCGTTTAAGAGCAGAATTCGAACTATCTTTTCTAAACAAATAATCTCGGCTTGGTGTTTGGACAACCAATCCATGCCAATTACAACATCGAAGCTACCAAGATCAATCAGGATAAGATCTACACTAAATGGATGATTATTTAAATTCATAGTGCAACCTCGGACAATATCACTAGCCTTAATCAATTTACCGTTTGCTAGTTCTATAGTGTAGGCATCATGCAATTTTTTTGACTCAAGACTAATCAATGATCTAAACTCAGTAGAAATAAAACTTCTATCAGCCCCCGTGTCAAATAGTATAGATGCATGGATATTATTGATGAGAAACGTACCCGTCACCACCTTCGGGTCCTGACGAGCGTCTCCAGCCCCAAGTGCGAATGCTCTACCCTTAGCTTGATTCGTATTACCACCATTACGTCCTAGTTTAGGACATCTGTCTCTGAAGTGACCAGTCTCCTTACATTCATAACATGATCTCTGAGGTTCCAAGTTGACCCTGCAGTTCTTGGCAAGATGACCGGTCCTGTTACACCTTTCACAAGTAACAACTGCGCATTGGCCGGTATGGTGAAGGTTGCATCTATTACACTTAGGTAAGTTCCCAATGTACACCTTCTTTCCTTGTCTCACCGCTCCATAATTCTTCATAAACTTGCGCTTCTTACTTGGACCACCAGTAGTGTTCTTCACAGCCTTCTCCTCCGATTTCTTTCCAACTGTTCCTTTCTTAACCAAGATTCCATTTCTCACCATTTCATCAGTTAATTCACCCGCCAACTGTATCACACTTTGCATAGTAGTGGGTTTGGCCGAAGTAACCATTCCCCGAATTTGGGGCACTAATCCCCATATATACCTTTCGATCCTCTTAGGTTCTGGTGTCACTAGATGTGGCACCACACGGGACAACTCTTAAAATAGAATCGTGTAATCCAAGATCTCTGCTCCATCCATTTCCAGATTCCAAAATTCAACTTCAATTTTCTTCAATTCATTTCGAGGACAGTATTCCTCAATCAACATTTTCTTAAACTCATCCCAAGTCAGGTTATCAGTAACCTGTTCTCCTAACGCATCAACTTGAGAATTCACCATGTTAGGACTTCACCCTGTAGAGAGCAAGCAACATACTTAACCTTCTGATTTTCCAAGCAGTTACTGATTTTTATGACAGACTCCATCTTTTCTATCCAACGAACAATCCCAACTGCCCCTTCAATTCCATGAAAATCCAGGGGTTTTCCAGCAGAGAAGTCTTTAAAAGTGCATTCGTGGTTGGTGTTACCAGTATTTGTGCCACCACCAGCACCACCACCGGCTCCACCACTGCCAAAAGCACCACCACTAGTGCCGCCAGCACTCCTGATTAACCCTGAGGTGATCTGTGCCACTATTCTTGGTATAGCTGCATCTATCCCTTGATTTATCAGTTGGGTCAGATCTGGTTTAGCATTCTCTGTCTCATTATGCTGAGGTTCTCTCCTCGGTGGCATTGTCTAAAAACATAAACGGATAGGAATTTGATAAGAGTTTGAGTAAATGATGGTACTTGATTAGAAATCACTCAAAACATAGCAAACAATCTATACATAAAAGATATGTTTTTTTTTAAAAGGATGATACACATTTGGTTGAACCATGTACACAAGGTAACAATTAAGAATGATAATAATATACAAATAATAACAAAATGAAATTTATGACATACAAGGATTCATCCAAAATATAATTCATTTCCATCATCCAAAATGTACAAAAGTGCTTCACCGAGCATAGAAAGTAGCTAGGGTTTACACGAGTTAGTAATATTTTTTACAAAATTAGGCATTAGTTAGAACTATGCCAAGATACCCCAAAAGAAACAAAGTTTTTGTAACCATTCAAAAAGACCTGAGCTCAACCCGCTCAGTGTCTGAAATAGAAACCTAACACAACAGCAACCGGTAAAACAAAGAAAGCCACAAAAATAGCCAATCTGGAGTAGATCCTCTTCTCAAATCGATCCATGCGTTGGTTCCTGTTCGGCTCTGAAGCCTAAAGAGTAGTAACATACTGATATAGCTCTGGTATCCTCTCTAGAACATCCTCCAACACAGTATGATGATGATTCAGCCTCGTCTCGTGTCCAGCGTAAGCCTCCACTAACTCGTCCATCTGTACCTCCCTACTAGTCCTAGTGTCCTCGGGTTCCTCCTCTTCATCTGATGATAACTATATAATAACAGTTGCAGTCCTAGTAGATGATCCTCCGACCTCGAAGGTCGATCCAGGAAACAGTGACTGTCCAACAGCGGGAGTAGCAGGGTGTAGAACAATAGTCACTGGTGCTACCCAGGAAGGGGGTAGGACCGAAGTAGGTGAGGGTAGACGGCTCCCTAAATCCTCTGAGCTGGTAGCGTAGCTAGACTCACCGGGCAGATGATAAAGTACATGTGTTAAGATTTTAGTTACCCTTAAGTAGTCTTAATCAAAATGTAAAGTAACCATCCGCAGATGATAAAGTACATGTGTTAAGATTTTAGTTACCCTAAGCCACAATCAAAATCGCCAGACTAGTTGTTGCCCCTGTATCAAGGTGTTAAATGCGAACACCTACTATAGCTAATTATGCGCCCAAATGACCCTACAAGTCTGGTTGGCGTGACCAACCCTGGGCAGGGAGTCGACCCAAATAGTACTATTCATAATTCACATCAGGTATTCAAGCTAATTGATTGCGTTAAAGTGGGGACTTAATGCATCTAAAAGTAAACCCAGGTAACCCTAATCCCAAGTAACAACATGTAGTGAAACAACTTTTCCCCCGTAAAACAGTAAACATTTAAAAGTGGGGCCGCGAAACTCACCTGAGAGTGAAACGCGAAAAAGTGAAGTAAAACAGTGAAACAGCCAACGGTGGTATCCTAACCGAGTCCTACTAATAAGTTGACACAAAATATATTTAGGAAACCTAATATGTGTGGCTAAGTCAACAAAAGTCAAAAGTGGCTATGCAGTCAATTGTATAGCCAAAACCCGTGCGAGTGCGTACGAACCGTTAAGAATTGTAAAACCGGCTTTTATAAGAATTAATAACCTTAAAACTTTAAGTTTTAGATTTTAATAAATAACATCAGTAGTTAAAAAGTCACATTTGATAAAATCTCATGTCACGGTTTCGTTTGATCAAAAACGCGATTACGCGCGTAAAGTCCGGTTTACGGTTTGAAAATCAGATTCGTCCGAAATTAGGGTTTTGGTGTGATATTAGCACCCAATTTAAAATTTAAATTTTATGTTTTAAATGAGGTTATACTTTTGTTCAAAATTCCCTAGAATTTTTATAAAATCAATTTTATATAAAAATTTCCAAAATTAATAAATTTTTATAAAATTTAAATGGGCCATAATTCCAAAGTCATACTTAGACATAAAGTTACTATTTTAAATTTATATCAATTGATCATGTATATAAATAAAAATTTCTGACCAATTTTCATAGTTTTCCAATATTCAGATTATTTAATATGAATTTAATATTGTTAAAATTTTACAAATTCGGGAAAAATAGTTAAACACATCAAAACTTCCCCAAATATTTACCATATTAGTTTTAAGTCAATATAAGATCCCGTTTCAAGTTTCAAGTCCTTATTTTATCCAGAAGTATACAAACTCTAAATCGTCCGTTTAAACTTTATAAATACTAAACGTATACTTAAACAACTCCAATTTTCATAAAAATTGGACAGGAGTTTTAGTTCATCATATAACAATCACTGACCAATTTCCATAATTTTTCAATACTCAAAATTATTTTTCCAAAATTTCCATGAATTAAACTTGTGTGAATTTTAATAAATAATCTATAAAGAGTTAGATAAGCAAATTTTCCAGATCCTCATTTTAAAACATATTCTACTATATAAAAAACATTTGGGTGCTAAATCAACCATTTTTAAAAATCCACCAAGAACATGCTTGTTCTTGATCATTTAAGCTAAACTACAAGTTTGATCAATGATTATACCTTTCAAATTCAACAAATGATGATGAAATTTGATACTAAGCTACTGAGTTTTCCTTGATTTTTAACCTACAATCACAATGTGATTCAATTCCAAGATCAAAGACTCAAAAATCAACAAAATGCTCTTTTAATTCAAGAAATGCAAATATGAACACCCAAGTGTTCATACACTTTGATCATCAAATCTTGCAAGCTTTTCACTAGATAACTCATTGTGGATGATTACAACTAGTTTTTATCCACAAATCCTTGTTAAAACCACAAGATTCAAGTTAAAAACTCTTAAAAACAACAAAACTTGAAAATCAAATTGAGTGTGTGTAGTGTGTGTGTTCTTGGTGTTTTTGAGAGCACATGCAAGAATCAAAACAGAAATTTTAAAGATGAAATCATGTTAAAACACATTTTTATACCTTCAAATCACTAGAACAAAGCTCATCAACAACAATGATCCAAGGATTCAAGGTTGTAATGGATGATTTGAGCTTGTTCTTGAGCTTAGAATTCAAAATGGAAGAGTTTGGGAGTGGGGTGGGTTCTCACGGCTGGAACAAGAAGGAGAAGGGGAAAAATGGGGTGGGGGTTGGGTATTTATAGTGGAAGTGTATTCTAGTGGTTTAAAAGATCAAATGTATAAAAAAATATCCATTTTTTATAAAAATTACACCCCTAAACACTCTAATAAATATTTTTATCCAAACATAAAAATTTAGTATCTAAAATAATAAATTTTGAACATTTTTAAAACCTAAAAACTCAAAATTTTTCAAAAATGCTATACCGGGTAAATACTGGGTTTTTAACGGAAGAACCACCTGTAATCGTTAGTTTAATCAAGAATCACAAAATTTAGCACATATAATATTATAAAACATTATTCTTAACTAAAATATAAATACAAAAATTATTTTCGAGAATTTAATTTTTACCGTTTATTTAACGCGTTCGCAGTATACGCAGTGTATGCACTTAACCGGGTTTTCTAGTTCGGATCTTAGTGTTTGTCTAAGGTAGTATTCCTAGAATTCCTAGAACACTAAAAATATATAAAATCATAATATTTAAAAATATAATGTATAAAAATAAAATCGAGAAACAGTAAGGACCTGAAAAACCGCGGTTGTCACACAACAGGAGGTGTGAATATTGAAGGATACACCACGAAATTCCACGACTTGGGCCGATTATGCTCACATATGGTCACATCGGAATCCAAGAGAATCGAAAGGTACATTTGGGGCTTAATGCCTCAGATCCAAAGTATAGTGGCATCTGCTGAATTTATCACCATCCAAAACGCAGCGAGACTTGCGCTCAATCTGACAGGCCAAGCAGTTCATCAAGATGTACTATTCAGAGATGGATCTCTTGTGAGGTCGTTTAAAAATAAAAGGAGATGAGACGATGCTCCCGATAAAACCCATACACCAACATCCCTAAGGAGACAGAAAACAGTTAAGGCCTTTGCCGCATGCAACCAGATAAGGAAACCAGAGGTGGATACACTGCGAACTGCCGACATGAAACAAGTGAGATTTTCATCACAGGAATTCATGTGAAGACTCCAAGTGCCAGAAATACAAGCGTGTCGGCAATGCCACCCACAATTGCAGTACTGTTGATCAAACCACGAACACCGGAGAAAATGATAGATGCTTCGAGTATGGTAAACTCAGACATTTCCTTAAGGATTTCCAAAAGTCTAGAAGACATGGTGATAACAATGCACATGGCATAGCGTTCCTTGTAGGAGCTGGGGGAGCTCTATAGAATCCAAGCTTTGTCACCCGCATATTCTTGTCAACAACCGTTAAGTTTCCATCCTATTTGATACAAGTGCTGATAAAAGCTTTGTGTCTACTGAGTTTAGCTCACTACTTGTTTTTACATCGACTAAATTAGATTACCTATACATGGTAGAACTAGCTGATGGTGAATTGATTTAGGCAGAACAGATAATTCTAGGGTGTGTTCTGACACCAGCTGACCATCCATTCACTGTATACCTGTTACCAGTAACACTAGAAAGTTTTGATATAGTCATCAGTATGGACTGGCTATCCAAGAACCAAGCTGAGATTGTATATCACGGGAAAATCGTTTGCATTCCACTGCTGAACGAAGAAACACTGGCGATTCAAGGAGAAAAGAGTGGTACTGCACCAAGGATCATTACTTTCATGAAAGTCCAGAAATACTTACGAAAGGGTTACCATGCGATCTTAGCGCACGTGACGGAAAAGAAAGCAGAAGAAGGGAAGATCGAGGACATAAGGATCGTTCAAGAGTATCCAGAAGTGTTTCCCAAAGATTTGCCCAGACTTCCACCGTAGCGGCAAGTCGAATTCCGTATTCATCTCACACCTGGAGCTGCTCCGATAGCAAGGTCACCCTACCGACTGGCGCCATCGGAAATGCAGGAGTTGTATAACCAGTTGTAAGAACTGTTAGACAAGGAAATTCACCAGACTAAGCTTTTCACCTTGGGGAGCCCCTGTTTATCAAGAAGAAAGACGGACCGTTACGTATGTGCATCGACTACAGATAATTGAACAAAGTGACGATCAAGAACTGATATCCACAACGATCTTTTCGACCAGTTATAAGGGTCGAGCTATTACTCAAAGATCGATCTGTGGTCGGGGTATCATCAACTAAGGATTCAGGAGATGACATTCCAAAGACCACTTTTCAAACTCGTTATGGTCACTACGAGTTCATGTTCATGCCATTTGGGTTAACCAATGCACTGACGGTATTCATAGATCTCATGGACCTCATGAACCGAGTGTGCAAACCCTATTTGGACAAATTTATGATTGTATTCATAGACTATATCTTGATATACTCACGGAGTCAGGAGGAGCACATCGAACGTTTGAAGTTGATCATGGAATTGCTGAGAGATGATAAGTTGTACGCCAAGTTCACAAAGTGCGACTTCTGGATTCGTGAAGTGCAATTCCTTGGACACGTGGTCAACGAGAAGGGCATACATGTTGACTCATCCAAAATCGAGGCGATTAAGAATTTGGAAGCGCCTAAGACTCCGACTGAGGTGCGAAAATTCTTAGGTCTTGCAGGCTACTATCGACGATTCATCAAAAATTTCTCTAAGATAGCCCAACCCCTCACTACTCTGACTCACAAGGATAAGAAATACGAATGGAACGACAAAGCAGAAACCGCTTTTCAATTGCTCCAACAAAAACTTTGCATCGCACCGATCCTATCACTACCGGAAGGAGCGGACGACTTCGTGGTATACTATGATGCATCACATCAAGGACTCGGTTACGTGTTGATACAAAGAGAGAAGGTCATTTCTTATGCTTCATCACAAAGTTGCCCAGGACATCCGATGGTTATGACACAATCTGGGTAATTGTCGACCGGTTAACAAAATCTACGCACTTCTTTCCTATAAAAGAAACTGACAAATTAGAGAAACTGACCAGAACTTACTTGAAAGAAGTAGTCTCGAGGCATGGAGTTCCAATCTCCATCATTTCAGATAGGGATAGTCGATTTACGCCCTGATTCTGGCAATCTCTACAGAAAGCCTTGGGTACTCGGCGTTCATGAAGTTTTTCACGTGTTAAATCTGAAGAAATGCTTATTAGATGAGACACTAGTCATACCATTGGAGAAGATTCAGATAGAAGATCAACTTCACTTCATCGAGGAACCAGTCGAAATCATGGACCGCGGGGTCAAACAACTGAAACAAAGCCGCATTCCTATAGTTAAGGTTCGTTGGAATTCTAGACGCGGACCAGAGTTCACTCGGGAGCGTGAGGATCAGATCAAGCGTAAATACCCTCACCAATTCGAAACTGCACCATCCACCAGCGACACGAACTGAATTTTGGGATGAAATTCTTTTTAACTAAGGGAGTATGTGATACCCGACAATTTCAGGTCAATATACATACGCGACTATTACTTGATTTCATATGATTACACATGCATCATACTTAATTATAGAGTAATTAAGTACATTTTTCATATAGCAAGTCCACACAATTCATTCCAATTCATGTATCGGTAATCTAGAGGATTACCGGATCACACACGCGTCCTATCGCACGAACGTTGGTCAATTATGAAACTAATACTTTGACATATATTTGGTGTGTATAAATTACATGTAATACTGTGATTTAATATTTCGTGCTTAGATTAATTTTCTAGAATTTTTAGAGAAACTTTCATTTTTAGCGAAGTCTAGCGGATACGCGATACGTATCGACAAATTTAAATGCAATTTTACAAATTTGATATGTTTTATATTATAAATATAATATTTCAGCTTTTTAAGTTATTTTTATTTTAAAATCCTAATTATTTTATAAAAACTCCATTTTTATAAAGAAAACCCTAGTACCACCCCTATAAATACACCTTAAGTGTAAGCCTCCACCATTTTTGTAAACCCTAACCCTAAAACCCGCTGCTCCCTCACTAAATTCAGCCACCACTTTTCCTAGCCACCACCACCATTCAAAATTCTTTCATACATTTCTAAGAGTTTTCAAGGTCTTCTAAGGTGAATCCAAGGTGTTCAGGCAAGAAAACTCCATCTTTTATCCAACATATCTTGATTTTATATGTTTTTACCCATGTTTTCTTTTCATTTTCGTTCATATGGTTGTGTGAACAACCAGCCAAACAAAAGTGTTGTTTTGTGTCTTTAAACCATGTTTAATCAAAGATTTTCAATATAAAGAGGTTTTATTACAAGTTGGTACATACTTATGCTAGAAAAGTGCTTGTTTGATGTTGTTTATGCTCGTTTCTATTTAAGAAAACTTTATTACATCTAGATTTGGAAAAATGTTCATATGATGTGTTTGATGGTTTGTATGTTTCTAGTAGTGTTAGAATTTATGAGAAATATGATTTTTATTGTTGAAATGTTTTGGTTGCATCATTTTGAGTCGTTTCCATAAATAGAAACTTTATTGATTTGCATTTTGTGTTCTTGAGATATAATGAGGTATAACATGCTATAATGCTTTAGTTATATCTATTGAAGTGATTTATGAGTTTATTTGATGTTACACATGTGTAGAATGTCGTTTAACAACTTTCCATAAAAGGGAACTTTATTGGTACATAAATTGTGTTTGCATGCTATAATTATCTAAAGTAGGTTAAATGATGTTATTAGCATTTGGTTAGATGATTAATATGTTAAAATGTGGTTAAAAGCTTTGTTATGACTCGTTTTGGGATACCTTACCATGTTTACATTTATTAGACCTTATAGCCTTAACGTTTCTAGGGCTCGGATATGTCGGTCTTTTGGACTTTTGCTAGGATTCACGTGTTGCTTTTCATACTACTATCACCTCATTCCCAGGTGAGTTTTCACGGCCCCGCTTTATTTACTTTTCCTTTGGGGGAGATACATGCTAAAACTATTTTCTTAGTCGTATGACGTTACTTCTTGATTTCGCTTTAATATATAAGTGGGTGCATTTCCCGCACGTAAAGTCCTCTCATAATCAAACCGTTAATTACTTTCACAAGCGAGGAAATCATGAATAGTATTATTGGATTTAATAACCCCTACCTGGGTTAGTCACGCTAACATTGAACGGAGGTCTAACGGGTGCATCATTGACCTAATCCAATGCGTGCTAGGCACGTAAGAGGCAAAATGCTAATTTCTGCATCCTTCGTTGAGCTTCGGTTTCGGTGAAATGCTTATACTATTATTGTATATTATTTGATCAACAATCGAATCATTAGTAGAAATACGGATTGTTACACTGCTACATCACTTTTACTGTTACTTCAAACCTATGAACTCGCCAACTTTATGTTGACACTTTAAGCATGTTTATCTCGGGTCGTTAATCATATGCACAAGGACTAGGACTTGCACATCTGGAGTCGCACTTCATACTTTTCATTAGAAGCTAGGTTTATAGGAACCTAAGACATTATGCTTCTGTATTTTAAAAACATTTCATTTGCTTCCGCATTTTCTTAAACTCTGTTAAACTTATGTATTTCGAATGATGTTCAAATGGAATGACTTTTTCGAAAACCATTTAGAGGTCGTTCGAAATGACCAGGACCGATGATCCTTGACAGTCACGACCCGCGGGTAAACCGCTGTGGATTTCAGGGTGTGACAAGTTCCTTCGGGGACATAGAAAGTGGGTATCGTCCTTTGGACGTTGAGCCTTAAGGAACAATACCTACGAACAGAAGTTCTTTCGGGAACACAGAGGGGCGGTGTCGGCCTTTGGACGTTGAGCCTTAGGGAACGACACCTGCCTCGGTCCCTCCGGGGATACAAAGACACTTACAGATGAAAACATATTATAGACGTTAATGTATGACTTAAAGAAAAGAACACAAAGTAAATTCGTATGTATTTGAAAGAAGAAGAAAGATTTTATTATACTATGTATATAATATAATATGTATGTTTAAAGAAAGTTTTCTGTAAGAAAACCTTTTCATAATGTTAAAGAAAAACTTGAATTTATCAGTGTTAGCTAACTATTTTAGTATGCACATCAGGTAGCAAAGGAAAGAAAAAGATATGAAGCTGCGAGAGCTTGGAAATGGATGGTTGCTGGCTGTTGCTGACAGAAGACTGAAATCCCCGTTATCCTAGTTTATGAATGTTGAACAATGTTATGTTTAAAGTTTTAATTAACTCTGAAAATATAATGACTTCTGTTGTTGATGTTATGTTTATTCAAAGTTTAAAACTATATTTATGCTATGTTTGTCAACTGTGAGAGATACCCGGTTTGGGTGCTTTCAATAAATAAAGACACGTAAATAAATAAACGTAATTGAACTAACAAAAATAAGCGCTTACAAATGAAATATATGTCATGTTTGTTTGCTTAAATAAAGGGAAAAAAAGTGTTCAAACTTGCTGTCAAAACTTGCTAGATAATTGATTTGTTTCATGTTTAGAAAATAGGATACAACTAGTATTACTCAACCTGCACGCTGCGATGGGAGTGTTAAAATTTATAAGGCTCATTTTCGACGACATGTACAACGGCATTCACTCCGCGAAAAAAACTCATGTCGAAACGCTCATACAAAAAAAACACGTCGATACAAAAAATATTGAGTATATAAAACATCATATTTGAAAGGTTATAAGAGGAAAACAAAAAGAAAGAAACTAAAAAAACGAAACCTTGCTACCGCGTGTTGCGGGCAAGGTTAAGTATGTAAAGATTGAAAATTTTAAAAGTTAATTATGCTCGGATAGCTCCTGATAAGTTAAATAAGTGCGTTAAGATTCGAAGACTTATTATTCCACAACAAGGGGGACTAATGGAAGGAAACTTAGTTGTTTAAGTAACAGTAAGCGCTACAGGGAAACAAAAAGATTCACATCGCTTTGAGGCGGGATAAGTTGTTATTTTATTCCAAACTTGGGATATGAAGTAATTAAAACATCACTCATTGGCAAAGCAACCGTTGCACACGAAAGAGGATCCCCCACCCCTCCTCCCCAAACCGCTTAAGTAGTCTTAATCAAGGGGTTTTAAAAGCGACCCGTCTACCCATTACCTAGTGGTATAGTGGTATGGTGTTTTTGTATACATTTAACTTTGTATACTATTGTAATAAGGTATATCATATTCATTATAATTTAATAGTAGAAAATATCGCTTAAAAATATATATATATAAACATTTTATAAACTTTGTTTTAATATTTGAAAAGTTTCACTCCCAGATTGTTATGCTGATGGATTATACTTGTTTTATTACTCAACCATCCGACAAAGCCCATTTACCTTTATTTATATTTGTTCTATTAGGCAATCATCCAGCCCACCTTTGCATCTTTATCCAACGTTTACGGCCCAAATAGGCCCATAGCTATTAGGTCAAATATTTATCCTTTTTACTTGATTATTACCCTTTATGCCTTTACTAGAACAAATTGTCTCGTATTTAACTTTTTTACTTGATTATTACACTTTAGGCCTTTACTAGAACAAATTGTCATGTAGAATACCAGTTTTTTATTGGTGGATTTTTTTTAATTAAAACGAAATTTCTTTACTTTATAAGAATAGAATATTGTTTGAAAAGTTAACACAAATTATACTTGGTTGACCTGGTTAAGAGCAGGGGCCCAAAACCCTATTGGACCCATCAACGGGGTTCGATCCTATTAACATTTGTTTCTTACTTTTATGTTTGCCAGATTTTTTTCCTTTTTTCCCTCCGTTTTAACGTTTTGTTTTACTACCCGCTGTGTTACGCGGGTATCACCCCTAGTTATCTTCTAAAATAAATATTTGATGATATTTCACTTATAATATCAAATTTCTTTATTATTCAATTAAAATCACTCCTAATTTAACAAAATCACTCAAGTTTCAATATTGTTTACTTTGTTGTGGGTTCGAATCCCGACAAGTGCACGTTGATTAGGTGGTATTTAAAAGTAAAAAATTGTTGTTAAAAATGTTTAAAATTTTCAAAAATAAGTAACTTAAATGAAATGTATATGAAACTTGGTTACTGATTTAAAAAAAAAAAACTAAACATTTATAAAAAGGTTCACAATAGTGGAACCATAAACTTAAGTGGTTTTTATGGTTAAAAAAGTATGAGTGGGTGAAATGAAACTTGGTTATTATTTTATTATTTTATCTCTAAATATTTTCAATTTACTTCTTTAAAATATAATATCAAAAAATATTTTAAATTTTTTATTTATCAAAATGCAAAAAACATATAAGTACTTTGTTTAAATAAATAGTTTTTTATGACCGTTTCTGGTAGTATGATTCTTCAATACTTTTCTCTCCTTTGTTTTCTTCCATTCATCAATCTAATCGGTTTTCATCTCTAAAACCACCACCCACCGTTGTTGCCCGCCAGCCGCCACCCCATTCATCACTCCCTCAACTCAAACGTCGTCTTTTTCATATGTGCTCTCTTAATCCAATTACGCCATTGTCATTGCCGATTAAACCATTACCACGTTACTGACTTACTTCAAGTAACTTCTTTAATTCATTTATTTGACATATAATTCTAAAAGTCTTCATCAAGATTATTAACTTCATCAACTATTGATTTTGATTTCAGTTCAAATCTAGTGTTAACTGAGTTATTAATTTTATCAGGTTTAACACGATACATTCGTTTATCTTATTTTCAAATTGTTTCTTGGTTGATTGTTCATTTCATGGGAGGTGAATGGAGTGTTAAACTACCATCAAAACATAGAAAGGTAATTTGTCATCGTCTTCATCATCATCCCATAATAAAAGTGAAAGCCCATTGATTATTGACTCGTCAATGGCGGAACCCTTAGCCAATGATTCAATTTGTTCAAAGGGAATTAAGAAAGTTGAATTCATTAGACTAATAGTCGAATCGTTACATTCTCTTGGGTATAAAGATACATGTGCATACCTTGATCACTGAGTAATGAATAACCGGTTAACGAATGTGAAACAAACAAGAATCGTGTTGTGAATAGAGAGCTTGTTCTACTAATTCCAACAGCTTTCCTAGTGGGATCATGACATTTGGCCGAAATATTTTATGCAAATTTAGAAATACCTTTGATTTGGATTTTAGTTTGATCTTATCTTCATCAGAAGATAACATGAATGAAAAAAAAATCTCATGACCTTGTTTTGATTGATGGAAATAGGCGATAACTCGTTTCTTAGTGCTCTTAAAGCATCTTGTACCTTATGATCCTCCAAAAATTTTTGATTGATGGAAATTGGCGATAATTTAACTAATTCGTCAATGCATTCAAACTTTCATCCCAATTCCCATTAAAAATCAGTCATATTGTCAATTGGGTTATTGATTTTATTGGGTTTAACATGGTACATTCGTCCTCTTGATTTCAAATTGTTTCTAGGTTGATTGTTTGTTTCATAGGAGGTGATGGGAGTTCTAAACAACCATCAAAGGTAGAAATGTAAATCTACCATTGTCATCATCATATGGTAAAATTAGCGAAGACAAACCTTTGATTATTGACTCATCAATTGCAAAACCTCTAGCCGGTGATTCAGTTAGTTCTAAGGGAATTAAGAAGGCTGAATTCGTTAAACTAATTGCTAAATCATTACATTCTCTTGGGTATAAAGATACGTGTGCATATCTTGAGTTTAGAATCCGAGATTGAACTTCTCCATCTTCAGTTTTGAAGTTCACCCAACTGATTCTTGATGGGAATTGGGATGAAAGTTTGAATGCATTAAGAGAAATATTAGTTAAAAGGGTACATGATGTTTTAGAACATTAAGAGACAAGATATCACATCTTTCCCTCAATCAAAATAAGGTTCATGAACTTTCTTCATTCATGCTACTGATCTTCTCGTGAAGATAATATCAAACCAAAATCCAAATTAGATAACTTCTGAATTTGCATAAATTATTCCCTCAAAATGTCATGATTCCACAAAGAAGATTGCTGCAATTAGTTGAACAAGTTCTTGATTCACAACATGATTATTGTTTATTTCACAATTATTTAAGTGATTACTCTTTATTCAATGATCATAACAATAGAAGAACTAAAATTCCATCTTACACATTACATATTTTACAAGAACATCAAGATCAAGTCATTTTCTCATCTTAGGAAGTTCTTAGCTTCATATTCTAAAGGCAAGTAAGCTATTATATGGGATTTGTCTTGATGGTAGACTCGTGCTTAAGCATAGATTAGTAGGCCACAAGGAACTTGTTTGCTGTCATTCATGGAGTCCTGATGATCAAGTTCTCACATGTGATGTAGACGAGGTTGTGATGCATTGGAATATGTTTTATTCTTGTTAATGTGCACGCGTTTCTAGTAGGATAGATCGTCATATGATCTCATGTGATTGGTCTCCGGATGGTTAAAGGGAATTTTCTGCTTTAACTTATAAGTGTTTTATAATGTGGGATTTGGCCTCTAACAGTTTGGATTATTGGGTTGGTAAAAGAACTTTAAAGAATTCAGATTTATAGATTACAAGTGATGGGAAGTTTATAATTTCAGTTTGCAAGGAAAATACATACTTGTTACTCATGGATTAGAAGGTCAAAGAATAATAAAAAAGGATGATAACATAGTTTCATTTGTTTTATCTCTTGAGAATAAGTTCGTGTTGGTTAATCCGCAGAATCAAAAATACATATTTGGAGTATTGACAGGGATATGTGGGTCGTGGCCAAGTATAAAGGTCGTAAATGTTCAATATTTGTGGTTCGGGCGTATTTTGTGGGGTTGATCAATCATTTTTTGCTAGTGGGAGTGAAGATTCTTGGGTGTATATGTGGCACAGGGAGATGGTGAACCACTAGAGACATTAGGAGGTCGTTCTCGGTCTATGAATGTACTAGATAGAACCTAGTGAACCCACATATGTTGGCATCGGGTAGTGATGATCGGACAATACTCGTATGGGGTTTGGACCCAAATCGAATTGTACAAATTGAGCTACACAGTTAAATTGGAGTTGAATCCTATGTTTCTGAATGGGATTGAAATGTGCACTTTAACCGATAGTAGAGTGTATTTGAATCAATAAAGATTACAGGATTTCTTGTATTATAAAGTAGCACTAATTGCAATACATTGAAAACTAACATTTAAAAAATATTGAAATACTAAATATTCAATAAAATGGCATTCTCCGATGTTTTAAGCAGACCAAAGAGTCATATTCAAATACTATTGGATGCATAATTTTTTAGATTAACTCATTCGAGAAATACAAAAGTATATATTTGCATTTAAATATAACTAAACCTAATTTTATAACTATGGTGTAAAAGTTTAAATACGCATGTATGTATATAAACACGCGCGAGTTCAAATGAGAACCAACGAAAATGTATGTTTGTTGAGAAATAAAAGTTTAAGACGTGAGATTACTAACGTTCCTACGTGTGTTGTTTTGAAGCGCCACAACTCTAAATACATCCATCAAGAAGTAAAAATTGTTTAAGACGACCTAGTCTTAGCAGAACAAGAAAAGAGGTTTAGTGGGGGAAAAGAAGAAATGAGATGAACATTAGATTTTCCTTTAACAAGTTTAGACTACATCATGCTAAGAAGGAGATATATGTTCATATATATTTTAGACTTGGTGCTCAAGTTGCAATTCAACGCATTGTTACGGAGTTATCTCTTGACTCTAGTGCGGCGACTTAAATTCGTTTTAAGTTAAGCCTTTAACACTTCAGTAGTAGTGACTTGTATGACTTTAGTGGAAGTTGCAAGCTTTATAATTAAATATTACTTTATATTGCTAAAAAGAGAGTTGCAAGTATGTTTTACAAGTGCTTTATCTAAGACTTGTATGATTTGGATGAGTTGCAAATGAGACCAACTCTTCCTATTTATACTAGTTGGTCCCTTGTTCTAGATGCTTCATACTCTAGCATTTTCATAGAAGAAATTACACCATATATCTAGAGGATTCTACAAAGATATTTTGGTTTCCATGGTTTTCTTGATCTTTCTAGGGCTACTATTTTAGTCCAGAATTATGCAGTCATTTCCAGCATTCTTCATGGCCTTTCAAGGCTGTTCTAGATTGTTCCAAGGTTGCTTTGTTGACCAGAATTTTATAGGTTGTTCTGAAAACCCTTGTCACTTCCAAATTGGCCTAGAACCTTATAGAACTTGAGAGTTGCAACCTGATTTTAGATGGGTTATGATAGCATGCTGGCAACTGCACCAAGGACCTGAAGATGTTTTCAATGTGGAAACAGTGGAGATTTGGAAAACAATTTACCAGCCGCTGCTGGTGGTGATGACGACACAGTGGCGATGAGTGATGCTAATGTCGAAGACTTTGACCGAGACGGTTCCGTGAGTGGTGTGGCCATAAGTGGTGTTAGGTGTGTTGTGGTTGTGGTGTTTCATTAATAGTGACCACGAGTGGTTGTGAGAGAGGGTAAGTTTTTAAACAACATGTTCAACCATTTGAACTTGTTCTAACTTAGTAGGTCATCGTTTGGCCCATTGTATAATTTTTGTATACCTAGATGAACTCATTAATCAAATAAAAGTTACCTTTAGGCTTAATCAACTTTTTATTTTATTTTTTAAGAATACGACGTGATTGCTAGGTCTAATTTTTGTATAGTGTTAATGGCAAGTCTAACCAAACAGTTTTCTAAACTTTATTAGTGAAATTCCTTAAAATTTTAAATGTTTTAAATCTAAATCTTAAATGGAACAATCAATAATGATTAGAAGCTCAACAGATGTTAAGATACAAGTCAATAAGCGTAGTAATCATATCATTCATAACACATAATATAGAGTTAGAAAAATAAAATGTCAAATCGTAATAAAATTCCAAAAGCCAAAAGTCTTGTAAAAATATTAAGATATTTGTACCTTAACTAATCTAAGTCCTCCCAAAACAACCTACAGATTAATTATAAATTAACTAAATTCCAATTGCGCGGCTTGATTCGTTGTTAATTGATTTTCCGACGACGGGTTCTTTTAGTATTCTTATGAAATTATTATTTTACGTTTAGATTTATTCAAAGGTTAAAACTCTTAAGTCTTCATGTATACATAATGGTACATTTATTTCAGACGTCACATGTATACAAGATACTTAAATTATTCCTTGCTAATATCTTAAATTCATTAAAGTATAATAGCATTTATTCTACAGTCTTCTAAAATGTCGATAAATTAATCTCCCTTAGGGTGGTGGGAGTGGTACCCTCCTGAACTACACCAATTAGAAGATGTCACCTCAATTAGCCAAACTACCCTCTCAAATTACCTTCTATGGTGGGAGTGGTACCCTCCAAGTATACTTCAACCCTCTTATTTTTATTTTATTTTTTAATTAAAACAATTTAATAACCAAATTAAAAAAATAAAAATTTAATTAATTAATTAAAAATACATAAACAATAAATAAACAGACAATACAAAAAAGTAATTATTAAATAAAAATCCATCTAGTCTTCGTCTCCGTCCAAATCCGAGGTGTTTCTCGTAATATATTCCACGAGATCAAATCGAATTCTAATATGTGTAGCTACATCATGCAACTCCGAAATGACGTTATCGTCAATAACTGGTTCGACTGGAGGATCCCTTATGTAAACAGGTAATATAGCGTTCCCGTCATCTTTTAAGATCATATTATGCAATATCATGCACGTATATACCTCGTTCCTAATCTTCGCCAATTTTAAATACCGGTTTGGTCGACGAAGTATACCCCATTTCGCTTTTAACACACCGAAAGCTCTCTCGACATCCTTTCTTGCCGACTCTTGCACCTTCCTGAATGCTTTTTTCTTACGAATTGTTGGATATGTGAATGATTTAACAAACGTAGACCAAGTAGGGTATATCCCATCTGTAAGATAGTATCCACATTTGTATAGTCGACCATTAACTTCAAATGGACACTTAGGTGCGGTTCCAAGCTCCTCGTTGGTAAAAGTGGCGATTGTTAGAAAACATTGATGTCGTTGTTAGAGCCGGGTGTACCACAAAACGCATGCCAAAACCACAAATCATTTGAAGCCATGACTTCTAACATGATCGTCGGGTATTGGTGATCGCCTCTCATATATTTTCCGCGCAAACTGGTCGGACAAGTTTGCCAAACAAAATGTGTACAATCGATGCTACCGACCATACCCGGAATACCATGTTTTTCTTCATGCGTGTTGTACAAAAGTGCAACGTCGTGGCTTGTCGGTCTGCGTAAGAACTTTTTGTTGTATAGTTGAACTATGGCATTAAAAAAATATTCTAGGTATTCACTTGAGGTTCTCCTAGCCATACTTAAATAGTCGTCGAATTCGTCGGGAGGATAACCGGTTGCGAGTTGTTTAATCGCCGATGTGCATTTTGTAACACCTTGAAACTCTTCTTCTTCCTAGCGTCTTCACCCTCTTGAAAATATTCAAACCTAGCTTGTACATCGCCAACTAGTTGTAAAAATAACCTTTTCGACATCCGAAATCTATCTCGAGACGTCGCTTCTCCGTGTGTTGGGTTTTCGTCGAAATAATCTTTTTTTAGATTCTGTACAGCCTGTTCACGACCACAGCATGCACATGTCCTTGATGATGTAGATGTGTCTTCCTCTTTAGCTTGGGCGACAATATCACATAGAAATTGCATACTATTGCCGCCAAACACGAAGTCGAGCGCATCTTCCGGTAAATCGGGCGGGAAGTATAACGTACGATTCATATTTTGGGTAGGGGTGGGTACAAAAGAAATGGTTTATTTATTAGTGGTATGAGATATATTTAGAAAGAATGTATTTTTTGTATTGAGTAAAATAATTGGATATGTATTTATAGAGGTAAATTAAATAAATTTATTTATTTATTTTTGTTGTTCAACGGCTATATCCAAACTTCGACTCTCAAATTTCGACGGGTTCCACTACCCTCCCACCCTACCGCCCTAGCATACCCACTGAAGCCGCTTTCCATGCAGCGGTGTACCCGCAACCCGCCTCCTACCCGCCTCCCACTCCCACCACCCTTATTACTGATACTAATAATGGCGTATGTTCCAAACTATTGATGTTATAATTAATTCAGATCAACAGTATTTTATTATTTCATGACAGCATACTTAGTTATGTTTAAGGTTCCAATAATTTAATTTAACTTGATTTTATCGTTATAAATTTTACCAATACAAACTTATTAAGAGCATTCACAATGAGATCTTTATCATCATCCTAATAATTTAAAAATAAATAAAAAAACATATTTACCTTATCAATTTAAAGGTTTAAAAAAAACTCATACCCGATTCCTTGTATTTATCTCTATTTAATTAAATAATACTCTTTTAATCATTTTTTTATTATTCTTTATCTCTTTTCCACTAAAAAAAAGAATATTGAGTTGGTAAATATAAGAAATTACAATTTAATCCATATATAGTATCTTTATAATTTAAGTATAAGGAAAATTATAAACAATGGGATAAAGTGGATAATTTAGAAAGTTTTTTAAATTTATCTTAAAATATAAGTATAAGGCATGATTTACGAAACTCATTGTGGCTGGACATTTAATCCAATGGGCTTAGGAGAAATGGGCTTCAGATGTTTAATGGGCTATAACTTGGTGGACTTAGAAATTTAGTGGGCTTAGAGAAGCGAGGTTGAAACCGTTTACGACTATCTAAAAGTTTTTTTCTTATTTGTTCTGTAATTATTCATTGTAAATCTTAGGTCCAGAGGAATTTTAACTTTGTATGGTTAAAAATTGTTAAAATTGATTGAATCGTTCCAATCAAAGTAAGTTGGCCAGCTTGAGATCTAAACTGTGTAGTTCATGGTTCGATTTTTATGATTTGGCGGTTTAACAATTCAGTCCGCTTTGAAACCTGGATACGGCTGTGTAAACCGAACCGGCCGTTTGACCTTTATTATTTATATTTCTTTTTATTTTCAGAATATGTAGTTTATATATGTGTATTAAATCATGAACAACCTTTATCATTTTAAAATTAGTTAATCTCTTAATAAAATTAAAAAATCGATTCAAACGATCAAAATCAAATCATGTCAAACCCGTAAAACTGGCTGACCCACTTGTCAAAATAATAATTATTGACCGGGAGAGTGGTCGTAAGGAAAACTTGGCTCAATGCGAAGAAAATAAAATAACGTTGTTGATTTTAGTGTCATCAACCTATTTTGTGTAATTGGGTTTAATTAATTACCAAATGAGAAGTCATAATGAAATATCAAACAAGTTGGTAAGTATGAAGTGCACACTTGTTTAAGGATCTTAAGATTTTTAATGTTAAAGACACCTTGTTGTATCAAGGGGCGAAACCCACTGAACAACGGGGGTTCGGGGGCAGCGCCCTTGATTAGTAGGGTCCTAGGGACAGCAGCCCTAGTGGGCAAGAGGCAATGCCCTTGGTTAGGGTTATTTTCATGACTTGTTATGTATTGGAAATTGATTTCGAAATGGAAAACTGCTAAAATTTATTCATCTTTATGTTTGTAGACACATAATGTGTGACAACCGCGACATTTCAGGTCAACACCCGTGTTCGACGAGTTCGTATAATACTAATAATAATAGTATTATTATGTTGAAATGTACTTTTAAACGAAAGGAACTCGTTGGAGAACGATAGATAATATCAAGAGTTATTTGGGTGTTATAATGTCAAAATTTGATCAAGTTCGGTTCTCTTCGTGTTAACACCCGAGTCGAGCGGTTTCGTAAAATTTTAATTTAAATCCGAAAGGATATATATTTACGAGACGCAAGAACTCGATGGAAAATTAATAAATTATAACGAGTTTTTTTTGGGTAAAATAACGCCGTTATTTTTATCGGGTTCGTTTAAGCGAAAAAACGGTACGCGATCGGAGATCACGGGGGCTATAAGTACCCCATCTTCACCCCACTTTATCATTTGGAAAAATTCAGAGAAAAGTTAAAGATAGAGAGGAGAGGGCTGGAGAGAATTCAGGTGGTGGTGGTGGTCCGGTGGCGGCCGACGACGGTCCGCGGTGGTCAGGCAGTGCCGAAGGTGGCCGGAGATGCGGTTTTTCACCCTGAACCATTTATCGACGCTACGAATGCAATGGTAAGCTCATATTTCCCTAAATCCATGCTTAAATTCGTTAAAAAGGTCAACAATGAATCTGTCCAGAATGTTGTTGCATGCGTAGTCTCAAAGATCGGACGATCCCTAGAAATCCGACCGTTAGAAATGCATGAATTTTGGGTAGAAGGTTCATAGCTCATAGACGCACAATCCTACCGGAGGAATTTTTGATAAGAGCTCTCTAGTTATGCTTTTTATACACTCGAATGCGACTGATCGGATTTTTGGATTTGAAAAACTGGGTCTCAAAGAATCGTCGATCCTCGGAGATCCGACTGTTGGATCGTTCTAATTTTTGGATAGTAGTTTCTTATCACATATATAAATGATTTCACCGAAGGAAATTCCGATCAGATGTGGGAAGTATATTTTTTAATACGAACAGATTGTAACAGTTTCTAGGATCGAAAACAGGAAATTGATCGGGTTGCATGGCCATCCAAATGGCATTGCATGTCAATTTTGAGCTAGTGGAAATGCTCGGGAGTTAAAAATGATCCTAATGGTGTTTTTGGTTCGTATTGCATGTGAAATACGGGAGGTTACGCGTACGCGAACCATTTATACGGAAGGTATAAACTTTACCCGTTAAGCTTTGATTTTATGTTAGAATAGTTTTATGAGTCATTGCTTGAGAATTGAACCCGAAAATATTTAGTATTGAGATATTTGGTATTTTGAGTGGTTATTAGGTTATAAACTCAACCCCGGTTCACGTGAAACAAATAATGGAACTAATATATTTATTTTTTTATATACAACAATTGTTCTTGATGGATTTTTAAAAATGGTTGATTTGACACCCAAATTTATTTTTAAACAGTAGGATACATTTTAAAAGGGAGATCTGGAAATTTTGGTGATCAAACTTTTTATGTATTATTATTAAAATTCCTACAAGTTTAATACATGAAAATTGGGAAAAATACCTATGAGTATTGGAAAAATCTGGAATTTGGACAGTGATTAGAATATGATGAATGAAGACTCCTGTCCAAATTTCATGAAAATTGGAGTTGTTTAAGTAGGTGTTTAGTATTTATAAAGTTTAAACAAGTGATTTGGGGATTTTATACTTATGGATAAATTCTGGACTTAAACTTGGTATTGAATCTCATATGGACCTAAAATTAATCTGGTAAATATTTGGTGAAGTTTTGATAAGTTTAACTATTTTTTCTGAATTTGTTAAATTTTAACAATATTATATTTATAATAAATAATCTGGATATTGAAAAAATATAAAAAATTGGTCAAAAATTTTTATTTATGTATATGATTAATTGCTAAAAGTTTCAAGCTTTAACTTTATCTCTAAGTATGGTTTTGAAATTATGGTTCATCAAAATTTTATAAAAAGTTACCATTTTTGAAAATTTTTGTATAAAATTGTTTTAAAAGTTTTGGGGGATTTTGGACAGAAGTATGATCACATTAAAAACATGAAATTGGACTTTTAAATTGGGTGCGAAAGTCACACTAAAACCCTAATTTCGGACGAATCGGATTTTTAAACCGTAAACCGGACTTTACGCGCGTAACCGCGTTTTTGGTCAAACGAAACCGTGACTTGAGATTTCATCATGTATGACATTATAACTACTGATATTCATTAATAAAATCTAAAACTTAAGGTTTCAAAGTCACAAATTTATATAAAGCCGGTTTTACAACTTTTTAGTGCCTCGTACGCGTGTGCACGGGTTTTGGATATGCAACTGACTGGCATAGCCACTTTTGAGTAGCAGAATCAGTTTTATACTTTAGGCGTCCTAAATGCTATTTTTTCGTGTCTACTTGGACTCGGTTAGGACACCTGTTTTTGCGGCTCTTGCGGACTTAGCCGTACCTTGGTAGCATTGAGTTGCTAGCCACACTGTGCGTGCATTTGGCTGTTGGCCTTTGATAGAATTTGGATGTTAACCGTATTTTATGATTTTTGTTGACTATGTCACACTTATCACCGACGTTGTTCAGGTGAGTTTCGCAGCTCCACTTTTCATTTTTACTGTTTTACGAGGGAAAAGCTGTTTCACACACTACACGTTGTTACCTGGGTTTACCAATGAATGTATTAAGTCCCCACTTTAACACAATCAATGATCTTGGATAGCCGATGGGAATTATTGATAGTACTATTTGGGTTGACACCCCCGCCTAGGGTTGGTCGCGCCAACCACATTTGTAGTTTCATTTGGGCGTATAATTTGCCATAGTAGGTGTTCACATTCGACACCTGGATACATGAGCAACAACTAGTCTGACGGTTTTGATTGTGGCTCAGGACAATAAATTCTTAACACGTGTACTTGATCATCTGCGGATGGTTACTATTACATTTTGAAATTTATTTACTTACTTTTTTTATTGAGTCGCAAAACCAGCGTACTCACCAACTATTTTTATAGTTGACCCGTTTTCGAAACATGCTTTTCAGGTAAACAGTTATGGGGATAACGAGCTCTAAAGGGCTTGCTTTTATGAATAATTATTTTTGGGCACCTTGGGTTGTAGTCGGGCATTTTAGACACTTTGTATTGATTCGGGATTTTCCATGTATTTGTACTTTCGATAGAGGCTTGTAGTATGGTTTAATGTAATGCACAATTTTCCTTTTAGTTTCTCTTGTACTTGTGTTCAATGCGATATACCGGTCCCACTCCGTGTTTCCGCCTTCGGCGGGGTGTGACTTAATGTATAACTTAAATAACAGAGCACAAAATAATTAAGCATGCCATTAAATGTTTTACTATGATATATTTACATAGTATTATACAATATGTTTTAGTTAATATGTATGGTACGAATGACATGAGAAAGAAAGACTCCTTTTATAAATGTTTTAAAAACTTGAACTCACCAGCTGTAATATCCAGCCTCTCGTACCAAAATCCGGACTCTCGTACCAATAATATTGTCCGCTTTGTCCCCTAAGAGCTCACGGATTTGTTTTTGGTTGCCTGAGTGAAAACTTCCCAGGGGTCACCCATCCCTGGATTACTCCAGTCGAGCACGCTTAACTGTGGAGTTCTCCTCTCATCCACTACATTAAGCCCCAAAACGCGTTGTGGTATTTGAGGCGGGGCATTCCTTATGAACCCATCATCTCTCCCGTGGACAGAACAGAACAGAACGATATGGGATTTGCCTAAGGTGTTACAAACACCCCCTTGGGACTCATCGTCCTCGATGAGGTTTGCCCCACTATCGTAAACCGAACAGAACGGGAGTGGCTCTGATACCATTTGCAACATCCAGCCTCTCGTACCAACAATATTGTCCGCTTTGCCCTCTAAGAGCTCACAGATTTGTTTTTGGTTGCCCGGGTGAAAACTTCCCAGTTGTCACCCATCCCTGGATTACTCCGAGCCGAGCACGCTTAACTATGGAGTTCTCCTCTCATCCACTACATTAAGCCCCAAAACGCTTTGTGGTATTTGAGGCGGGGCATTCCTTATTAACCCAGCATCTCTCTCGTGGACAGAACAGAACGATATGAGATTTGTCTAAGGTGTTACACCAGCGTTAGCTGACTTTTAGTATGCACATCAGGTAACAAAGGAAGAGAGAAAGTATGAAACCGCGATGGCTTGGATAGCATGGTTGGATGGTTGCTTGCTTTGAATACTGACATTCACATGACTATAGTTTTGTTTCAATCTTAATGTTGAAAGTTTTAATTGCTTATGAATTTATGTAATAGACTTCCGATGTATGTGATCTTTGATTCGATGTTTAAGAATATGTTTATACTTGTTTGTGTCAACTATGGGAGGATCTTGGTTTGGGTCCTTTCATAAACAAATAAACAAAATAATATTTTTAAACAAATAAATAAAACAATATTTTTAAACAAATAAATAAAACAATTTTTTTTACCAATTTTCGGGTTCTCGGATACGTCGACGTAAGCTTGTGCCAAAGCCACTTCCTCCTCATCGGTCCACCTTCTATGAACACGTTGTGCTCAGATGAGATTTGATGTCGTCGTTTGTTTTTTCTTATGTGATTGTTTGGTTTTAGTCGGTTGTGTTTTGTGTGTTAGCGTAAAATGGGGTGTTTGGGTTCCAAACATTCATGTTCGGGTCGGGTTGTGGGTTATTGATGAACTGACGGTTAGCCCAAAACGGGCTGTTTGGGTTCTAATCATTCATATTCGGGTCGTTTTGTGGTTGTTGTTTTGGAGACGGTTAGGACAAAAAATTAGAGTAGGGAGATTTGTTGAGAGAAGAGAATTGAGAAACTGTTGTGGTATTTTAGTGATTTGTATTAAGTATTTATAGGAAAAAAATTAATTATTTTTTTAAAACCTCAACAGCTACCCTCTCCCAGCGGTCTTCTCTTCAATGCACCCGTGATTTGAAAAAAAACCCCACCATTCACGCCCCCAATAACGCCTATGGAGCGGTGTTCCACGCCCTTTCACGACGAGGTGGATCATACCACCCCTCAATCACGTGTAGTACACTTGGTCCAATAGTAAACTCTATCTATTTTATTTTATTAAAATTTTTATTGTTTAATTAGGAAGGTAAAGAGTAAATGTTTTAAAGAGAAATAAAATATAAATATACATATTATTACAAATATAATTTCAATTATCATTTTAATGTAAAGATATTATTAGTTAATGTAGAAAGGGACCTATGACCTAACCCTTTCAAGATCAACAACCTGTAGTTATATACTTATATTATCCATACTACAATAAGTTAAAATAAATATCAAGAAAATAGAAAACGTGCTCTCATCATGTCTCAATCCATTTCTTATTTCATCTTCCTCATCACACCACAACTCAAAATATCAACCCACTCTATATCTGCCTTCTTCTTAATTCACCAAAAACCAAGATTTTAATCTGTTTCAATGGCTGCTGCTTCTTGCACTTACTCTCCTGTAACTCGTCCCCAATTAACAGTATCATCTTCCTCATCCATGTCCCAAGAACACCTTAAAACATCCTACCCTTCATCTTTTCGGGTACCCAAAATCCGATCTCGTCTTCCGGTCATCTCCATGCGCCTAGAATCTGCAGGTATGGTTATGAATTTGTTGTTTGTTTGTGAACCGATTTGTTTCTGGGTCACTTCTTGTAGCACCAATTTTTTAAACAAACGGTTGAATTGAGTACAGATCCTATTAGTAATCAGGGCTTTAATCCCTTAGATAGTTAGCTTGCCTCCTCAAGAGGTGGGGAATTGATCACGGGTCGGGTTGTCGGGTCCAACCCGATCCTGAAAATTTGACACAGGGCCGAACAGGAGACAAACCTGAAAGTTGTATCAGAACCTGAACACGACATGAATATTTGCTAGTTGACACGAACACGACTTGTTTAACCCGAAGGTTTTTGTTTTTAATTTTTGCATATTAAGATTTTAAAATTGCAAACTTAAAACATAAAATACATGTGTTAATACAAATATCACATTTATATTATTAAAACTAGGTTAAAATCTCGTGTATTACACGAGTTGAATAAATATAATATTATATATTAAGTAATAAAAAATTTATTTTTTAAAAACTCATGCTTTATGCGGGTTGAATACACCCGTGGAATACAATATAATATGTTAACACATATACTCGTCAAAATATGTCAGGTGATTTATTAATATAAAGTTTAGTATTTTCTTTAAAAATAAATTATTATTAAAAGATAGATATTTATTTAATAAAAGAGAGAGGCGGGAAAAAATGATGAGAATGAATATGAATGCGACACGTGCCATGGAAAACCTTTATTTATTATATAGTATAGATCTTATGTCAATTTATCTTTTATTTTTTAAATTTTGACAGAGTATAATTTGTGACACAAAGCACAATTTTTTGAAATAACTATAAAAATGTACGGGTTAAACGAGTCAACTCATGGACCCACCAGGTTGACCCGAACACGACATATTTAGCTAAACATGTTCGCCGGTTCAACCCGAAAGTGACCCGAATGCATTTTTGTTAAACCAAACATACGAATTTCGTGTTACGTCCATGTTGTGTCGGAAATTCACACCCCTATCAAAGCCATGGCCCAAAAAGTCCGGTCCTAGACCGGGTTAAGTTAGCCCAAATTCTGTTCTAGTATTCGATTGAAAAGCCTGGTTACAGCCAAGACCCGTTAAGATCGATTACAATCGATCAGTGGTAATTTTGTATTCCCTTTGTTCTAAAATTGTTCTATCTTTGTGGATGCAGTTTCCGAAGTAACATCACGGTCGTGGAACCCGTCGGTTTTAAAAACTGAAACTCCAGTGCTGGTTCAGTTCTACACCAGTTGGTGTGAACCATGCCAGATGGTGCACCAACTGGTGGATGAGATCGCGTCTGATTATGCCGGGCAGCTCGAGTGTGTTGCAGTCGATGTCGAGCAGGAGCCCCGGGTTGCCGAGGAGTATGATATCAAGGCCGTGCCCATTGTTCTGCTGTTCAAGAATGGTGAGAAACGTGAGTCTGTGGTTGGCACCATGCCTAAAGACTTCTTTGTGGCTGCCATTGAGAGAGTCTTGGCTAGTTAATTTACTGTATTTTTGTACACACACCGTTTGATAAGTGGTCGGGTTGGTACACCCGACCCGTTGGAAGGTTTGAGTTTGGAAATGCTTGTAAAGTTTAGTTCTTAAATTCCTATAAACATAATATTTTGCATGTAAATTCTGGTTTTGGTTTTTAAATTTAAACTCTATATGTTAATAACCCTATCCAATCAGCCAATGAGAAAATAATTAATATTTTGTAGGTGTGTAATTGAACCGAAAGAAGAAGGACGAGGACGTGTTCATTTTCGTTTATTTAACTTTAATCGTGCAATTGAATGGACATAAAAATTTTAATTAACGTATTCTCTTGTTCGTGTTTGTTCGTTAAGAAAATAAACGGTATGTTCTTTATGTTTGTTCGTTAATATTATAAACGAACATAAATGAACAAACAAATTAACAAATATGAGTTAAAAGTAAAAAAAAAATGTTCAAATTAAAGTCTAAATACAATATGCAGCATTTTAAAAAGGAAGCAACAATATCCAAACTTAAGATTAAATATCATTAGATTATCCAAAAAGTAAAATCAAATACAACCTTAAAAAACGAACATAAATATGTAATTACGAGATGATTAGTATTACTAATAAGCAATAACTAATAAATAAAATTAAATGATTATGTAAATGAACGAACAAATATAAATGAACGTTCAAGAACATAAATGCATCATGCATGTATGAACAAACATGTGTTTATGTTTCTCTGTAAACATAATTGAACACATAATTTGGATAAATGTTCCATCATATTTTGTCTGTAAATGATCCACGAATAGTTCATTAAACATTCTATCATATTTTGAATAATTTTTCTGATATAATTGCGAATTAGAAAATAATTTCTCTCTAATTGAATATCTTCTCTTATGTTTAGATTATATATACAAATGTCATAAGAAATGTTTTTATGATCGGATCGGTTATCGAACCAATCGTCTTTCGGTCTACTGGTTGGAGCGGTATTAAAAGTCGGGTTACATCCTAAACAATTTAAAAATTAAAAAAAAAAGTATACAACTAATATAAACAAAATAAGAATCTATTTTATATTTTAATATGAATTTGCGATGCTAGCAAAAGCAAAATAAATGGAATCTGGACGCAATAAAAATGATATTTTAAAAAAGAAAAATAAATAAATTTTGAAAATGCGTCCAATCACCAATCTGGTTCGCCGATTCAACCGGTCAGTGCCATAAAAGGCCGTCCCAAATGTAGGCAGTTCAAAAATACTCATCAATCGAAGCGATTGTGTAAGCAGTTTCTTATCCGGTTTATCTGACCGGTGGTCCAATGCGGTTTGAATATTTAATTTTATTTTGTTTTGATTCCTAATTCAAACTCCACATGTCAAATTTCGATTGATCGTATAAAAGTCTTCTTAAACATTCAATAATATAATTACATTTGTGATTACTTTCTGCGTCAAAATGTTAATGTCACATACCATAAAATGGAATATTTTCCTAAACCTTATCTTCTATACCTAATCATTACTTTTACTTTCTTATCAATAATGATCAATTTCTATACCTTTTTATGTTTGATTTAGATGTCGTAGTGACACGTAATAATCAAATAATATTTCTATGCTTACAAGTACACACAATAACTTACTGTAGGTCACATCTTACTTTTTTTTTTTTTTTTATAGGTAACTTTCATTTTTTACGTTGCAGTTACATCTTCAAATCGGAGACCCGTACCCCACAACCTGACCACTACGTTGTCTGAACCGGGCCCGCGGGTTCAGAACGAGAGGCTAAGGCTATCACCGGGAAACCATGGAGCCTGCTGCCACTTGACAACAGTTGCGCCGCTACACGGGCCAAACCCGCTAGCGTAACGCACTCCGGAATAAAACCCGGGTTGGCTCGGACTCGAACCTGCGTGGGCAGGTTGAGTCTTCATCGCCGTAACCACTAGACCAAAGCCCAATAGTTAGGTCACGTCTTACTTGACAATGTGATTTCTCTATTAATTTAGGGTTAAAAAAAATATTAAAAATCGTTGATCTTAGATATCATACTTTTTTGAGTTTAGTACACGGATGGTTCTTTGGTATGTTCACATTTTGGATTTGATCCATAAGTTTGAAAAATTACACTGTTAGTACTCAAATTATATATAAACGTAACATGTTTGGTCTCTGAGTGGATGACGGTTAACTTTTCTATTAAATATTTTAAAAATGACCAAAATACCCCTAGAATTAAAAAAATTAAAATTAAAAAAATAGAAATTAAAAAAAAACTTATATTTATACCTCAAGTTCTTAGGCGGCACCACAACTCTTTTTTAAAACATATTTTTTAATTTTTTTTCGTTTTTTAATCTAGGGGTATTTTAGTCATTTTTTAAAAATATTTAACAGAAAAGTTGACTGTCATCCACTTCAAGGACCAAACATGTTACGTTTATTCATAATTTAAGGACTGACGGTGTAATTTTCCAAACTTATGAACCAAATCCAAAATTTGAATATACTACAAGAAATATCCGTGTACTTAACTCCACTATTTTTATTTTTTATTAGTTAAAGTTTTAAAACATTATATTATATTATACTCAATATGATTTACAAACTGATAGGAACAGTGTCACAGACCCTAAACCCACGACACAAGCCTAGCACCTGGGGATGTCGATTACCATTTAGATAGCCTCACTAAGTGTCTATAAACACAAACCTACAATATCCGGCCGGAAAACACGTCAGACGCAGGGGCGGCCCTAGAGGGGGCAGAGAGTGCGATCGTCCAGGGCCCGGTCTCCTAAGGGCCCGTAGTTTTTAAAAAAAAATTACTTGAGTTTGATCCCCTAGATTATCTCCACAAGTTACATATTTCATGTTTTAGAATAATACAAAAGCTTGAGTTAAATGAGTTGGTTTTAATTACTTGTTTATGCTCTTTTACTCAAGGAGGTTGCAAGTTTGATTTCTATAGCCTTCCTTTTTATTTTTCTTCTTTTTAAAATATATTATTGCTCCCCCTAACTTTAGTTAAATTACAAAAGTCACCCACAACTTTGTAATTATTAATCGGACACCCCTGACTTTGTGAAAATGACATAACTAACCCCTAACTTTACAAATTGGTAATTTGAGACTTCTTCCCCCACTTTTGTAAAATGACAAAACTCACCCCTAGCTTTGTAAATTGTTAATTTTACCACCTCAAGTTTAACGAATTTATCGTTTCAATGTTAACTCCTATTCGCGCCACAATTTATCTATTTTTCGAACTCCATGACCGAGTCGTGACAACTTCATACGTTTCTTTTATGTACTATTAACCCACTTAGAAATTAAAAAAATGTCCACTACTTGTATTATCCATTTATCTTATTAACCAACTTAGAAATTAAAAAAAATCCACTAGATTTTCAAACTTATTAAAAAATAATAAAATAATCGTTATTCGTTTGTTATAGTTTTTTTATTATGTCATTATGAGTTTATATTATGAGGCCCGTTTTTTTAATTTCTCGGGCCCAAAACATTTTGAGGAATCTCATGACCGGCCTTGGTCAGATGAACCACTCAACTTAGATGTAAGCTCGCTACTGTGTGTATTATGTGAAATAGCTTTAGATCCGAGCAGAAATACACGGACAAGAGTGGTGGTGGTTGGTCGTGAACTGAGAGGAGCAACGATGGTTGGTCGGGTCCGACAGAAGAAGTAACAATGGACGGTCGGGTGGAGCTGAGATACACAGCTGAACGGACACAGCCTTTGTCGTCGGAGTTCAGGGATACAACCGAACGGAGACGGTCTCCTCCTCTTCATCTTCACTTGGTGGGATAGTTTTCAAGAATTTCAGATTTGTTTGTTTTTTAGAGTTTGATTTTGTAGGGGTGTTAGGTAAGTAGGCTTTTAAGAACAAAGGTTTTTATTAAATGGTCTGTGCATTTGCTTTTACAAATTACAAGTCTCAAGGTTAATTTATTTTTATATATAATTGTTTTCACACTTTTCCGATAATTGTTTAGCAAATGCTGAATTTAAATTAGATTTGAAATACTTACTACATAATAATTTAAATCATTTAAAATTTTGAAAATCTATTCCAGCTTAAATTATAAAGGACATGTTTGTACTAAAAATATGTAATTAAAAGTAACTTAGTTAAGTTTTTTTTAGTTAAAATATGTATAAATCTACATTTCTATATGTATGGTTATTGGTTTGTTTTTTCTCTGTCAAATGATAGTTTTGAACATCAAGATGAGTTTTTACATGTAATTATGAAATTAACATTCATATTCATATATGCTAATATATTGATTATATATCTTTAAGCTATATTAGAAGACAATATGTCATTAAGAACCCTATCTTTACATAAATAATGCAACCTTCTCCATTTGACTTTTTCATCATCCCATTGTCAATTTTCATAAAAGCATTTTTTTTCCTTTTCTATTTTAGTAATTTTTTAAATTGTTTTTTATTTAATTAGTTTTAGCCGTGATTAAGTTTAAATTTATCTTTTTAAGGTTCTGTTATACGTGTTTTGATATTTAGGATCGTTGCAAAACTCCTGACGCCGCGCGCGGGGAGACCCCTTAGCTGTTATTATAATGATGATAATTATCTAAAGTGAAAAATGAATTAAAGTGTATATGTTAATGTGTATTTTATCTTTTAATTTATGGTGGTAAAGTTGTGTGTTTCATAATCAAATGATTTTATGTTTAAATCTTACGAAGTGCAGATGTGATGATTTTAGAAATAAAGTAGATGAAGGGTAAAGAATGCGTACGTTCCCTTGTAAAAAAAATTAATATCGGCACGCACACATAATTATACCCATAATGGAAGTTCAATCAAAGACCATTAAACGACTAAACTTAATTAATAATAAAAAGAGTTAATTGCACAAATGGCCCGTGTGGTTTAATCAAATTGCATGTTTGGTACCAGGAATGAAAAAATGCAAACTTAGCCCAAACATTTATAAATTGGTTGCACGTTTAGCCCCCAACGTTAATTCCAACAAGTTTTTAACAGAAAATCACCAATGTGCCATCCATGTAAGGGCATATTTGTAATTTCAGATTTTTTTATTTGCCTCTTTAAAAACATACCCTTTTGAGCATATCGATTTCTTTTCTTCTTTAGAGTCAAACCATTCTTCATCGAAACAAAACCTGATTTCTTGTTTTCTTTGAATGCCATATTCTTCTTCTTCCCCTTTCTCTCTTTACAACCAGACGATCAATAACACTGCCGACGCCAACATCTATTCAACACTTACAATGTTTATTACAGTTAGCATGAAATGAGGTGTTTTCATTTCACTAATGGAGACATGAGAGCTGACGGCGAAGACGCCGTTGTTTCAAGGTCGTCCGCCAGGGTGTCATGGGCCCGTTCTCTGAGCGTCGCCTCTAGCAATGTCGACACAACTCATCGTTCCGAGTTCGATCCCGACTATACAGACTTCCGTGACTCGGTAGGGTTTTCGGAATTATTGAATCATCACCGTGGCAATGATCTGAGGGTTTTCAATTTCGCTGAGTTGAAATCCGCCACCAAATGGTTTAATCAAACGCTTATGATCGGTGAGGGAGGCTTTGGTTGGGTTTATAGAGGAGTTGTTAAGGTCTTCGCCGACGCCCACAACGGCACCGGAGGAGGTAATGATACTGATCGGTATTTGGATGTTGCTACCAAGCAATTGGATCGCAATGGTTACATGCATGACCTTTTCCCCCTTTTACTTCATATCCTTAATTTTGTTTTCTTTTTTCTAAAATAAATTTAGGTATCTCAAAACACATTCACATACATATAATAAAGCAATTGAAAGTTGTAGGAGGTTTGACTCTGAAGAAGAGAAGAAATCCATCTGCTCAACAAAACGGTATGTGTTTTAAAGAGGCAAATAAAAGAAAATTAATAAAATTACAAATATGCCCTCCTTTGAATGACACACGGGGTAATTTTCCATTAAAAACTAGAGTAAACTCCAGTTTTCGTCCCTGAGCTTTGAATAAAACATCAGATTTCGTCCACCTATAACACATTTGATCCCCGATGTTTTATGTTTTAGCACTTTGCGTCTCTGTTCCTTAACTCTGTTAATATTTCCATTAGTTACCTCCCACGTGTCTAGCACGTGAGGGGTAAATCTGTCTTTTCACGTCTCCCACGTCTTGTACCTATCTCCAGCGAGAACCTTCACCATGGAACACCCAGACACTCACCTAAACCTTCATCTCCAACCCTCTGCTACCTTCTCTAACCGTCAACAACACCAAACAATCTTGTCGTTGCATGCTCATTTTTCCGGCGACCAAGTAACACCACCGGTTGCCGTCAATTTATCATGAGTTACGATCAGCCGACCCCTCCACTGACCAGCCGCATCCTCTGGTAACCTAACCGTCCACCTGAAATAGTCAATGAACCACCGCCGCCCCGACTTGTTTTTCTAGCGGACCTGCAACACCTCAATAGCCTCCCATTCGTTGTGATTTACGACCATAAACTACCATATATTACCAGTTCTAGCCTTTTTCATGCTTCCCCAACCTTTGGAAGTTTGAATCCACCCACCGCCGGCAATCACATTTTTCCAGCAATGCTCCGGCGCACCAACGACCTCATGTACGACGCGATATAGACCAGCTGACGTCCCCACTCATCATCTCCACCTTATGCCACCCCTTCCCCGTTAACAAGAGGATACAAAACCCCCGCTACGACCATTCCCATTTTTTTCGGCCACCATCATTCTCACACCAGGTTTTAGACACTAGGTAACTAATGGAAATTTTAACGGAGTTAAGGTCCAAGGACGTAAAGTGTTAAAACATCAAACGTCGAGGACCAAATGTGTTACAGGTGGACGAAACCTGGTGTTTTGTTCAAATCTCATGGACGAAAATTGTAGTTTACTCTAAAAACTAACTAGAATTAATGTTAGGGGCCAAACGTGCAACAACTAACAAATGTTTGGGCTAACTTTGCAACTTTTCATTTCTAGGGGTCAAACGTGCAATTTGATCAAACCACATGGGCCATTTGTGCAATTAACTCTAATAAAAAGTTATAATTTATCATTAAATTATCCTTATTATAATAAATGAATAACTTTATCTGCCACGTGTTAACTCCGTGTAATACACGGGTTTAAAACTAGTAAATTAATAAAAAAAACAAAATAAAAATATTAATAAACCAATCATATAGCGCCACGTATCAAACGCTGAACCGATAAAGTTACTATTCAAATAACATATTTTACTGTATAATATAATGTTCAGGAAGAAAAAAAATTTATGTTTCGGGATGAAAGGAGTAAAAAAAAAATTCTTATGTGTGATTGATTATACACTTCAGTGATTAAATGTATCTCACTGAAACTAAATAAAATATTTATAGTCATGAACTTTAATGAAGAGAAGATGCAGCAGAATAAATCTTTATTAAAAAACGAACGATTTTTTATGAATGATTTAAAAACGAACTGTTTTAAAACAACGAACAATTTTAAAAAATGAACGATTTTAAAAAAAAGGTTTAAAAACAAACGATTTTTAAAAAACGAACGGTTTAAAAACGAACGATTGAAAAAAAAAACCGATTTGAAAAAACGAACGGTTAAAAATGAACGATTTTAAAAACAAAAGATACTAAAAAAGGTTTAAAAACGAACATCTTAAAAAATTAACGGTTAATTTTAAAATACAAATTGTTTAAAAAACAAATGGTTTAAAAAAAACGAACGCTTTTGAAAAACAAACAATTTAAAAAATAAACGGTTTTAAAATAACGAATGATTTTAAAATATGAACGAATTAAAAAACGAATGATATTAAAAAAAGGTTTAAAAACGAACGATTTAAAAAAAACGAATGATTTATAAAACGAACGGTTTTAAAATATTTTTTTTTTAAATAATAATAAAAAGAGTATTTTTAACATACAAATAAAAAATATTATTTAACACACACATACACTAATAGAGATAGTAAAAATAAAGGTATTTTTATCATTTGAGTCCCTGAGGGTATTTTGGTTATTTCAGGAAAAAGTTAACTGTTAAATTTAACGACATTAGCCATTTGGACTCAAATGGAGTCAGAAATGAAAAGTCAGAGTGCAAAACGAGGTTTTAAAAAATAAGGGACCCAACTAGTTAAAATGGATAAACGTCAGGGAATCAAATAAGAATTTACTCTAAAATATAAGTCCGTTGGTACTAATTCACAAAATAGAGTCAACTTAGATTTTTTTTAGAAAGACAAAGCTAATCCTCTCTAATTCAGGATCGGGTGAAACCTGACCCAACCCACCCAGCCTAGGCTAAAAGTAGGGGTGTTCAATATTTGGTTTCAAACCGATAACTGAATCGAAATCGAAATTGAAAACGTTTAAAACCAAACCAAATTACATATTTGGTTTTTGGTTTGGTTCAAACTGAATATGTAGTTTGGTTCAAACCGAATATGTAATTTGGTTTAGGTTTCAAGATTTTGAATTCGGTTTGAACCGAAAAAGCCGAATTGGTTTGTACCACTATTTTAATCCATATTTTATAGTTAACACAATTCATTTATATCAATAACCAATACCCATATATTGATTATAAATCATTAATTTTAGTCGTGTTGTGTTTGAACCGAACTTGTTATTTGATGAATGTATGTTTTTGTTTAAACTTTTCTAAAATGTTGTGTTGTTTAAACCGAACTTTTTATGGCTACTCAAAAGAAAAAAAAAATGTCCTTTTTTAGCTAATTCGGTTTGTTAGGTTCAAACCGAATTACAAAGTGGTTTTAAGTTCGGATTAGGTTTCCACGAATTAGGTTCGGTTCGGATTGTTGTTCCAACAAAAAATAAATTCAACCCGAAAAACCCGAATCGCATAAACCGAAAAAACCATAACCCGAACCGATGAACACTCCTAGCTAAAAGCAGGAGTCAAGCAACAAGATTCAAACTCAAAACCTATTAGGCCATGACTTCTACCCTAACACCAGGCTACCACTTAGGCTGAAGCCTCACTGATTAGAGTCAACTTAGATGGTTGTTGTATATAGAGGAGGGTAGTGTTCGAGCCCCTCACTGGGCCGTTTTCCTCACTTTTTTCTTAAAACAAACAATTTTCAATTTCAACCTTCATCCTTTTATTATTCCAATTTTAGTCTTTTCATTTTATTATTTTGCCACTTTAAATGTTTATATCAAACAATTTTCAACTACAACCTTCATCTTTTTGTTTTTCCAAGTTTAGTCCCTTCATTTTATTATTTTAAAACACTCTGTGTTTATATCTATTTTAGTAAATGTTATTACTCTTTTTTTCCCCAAAACTCTTGGTAACTTTTTTATTAATTTTTTTTTGCCACAGTAAATGTTTATTATATCTATTTTAGGACATGTTAAACTCTCCTTCTTCCAAAACTCTCAGTAACTTTATTATTATTATTATTATTATTATTATTATTATTATTAATAAGTTAATGAATTAAATGTTTGTTTCTTAGTCACTGTATTACGTTATTAATATTATCATTGTATTAGACAGGAAACTCAGGTTACAGTAAACCAATTTGGTTTCATGTCAGGACGGTCCACTACAGAGGCGATACACGTCCTAAAGAGATTGATAGAAAAGTATAGGGAAAAGAAGCAAGATTTGCATATGGTGTTCATTGACTTAGAAAAGGCGTACGACAGTGTGCCACGGCGGCTGATTTGGGATAGCTTGGAGGGCAGAGGGGTCCACGGAAAATATATTGAGATAATTCAGGATATGTATGCTAGGACTGAAGAAGGGTTCATGCACCTGTGGGGGATACCGACTTCTTCCCTGTGGAGGTAGGCCTCCATCAAGGATCCGCATTGAGCCCGTTTCTATTTGCAGTAGTCCTAGACGAGCTGTCAAATTCGATCCAAGAGGCAGTCTCATGGTGCATGCTCTTTACTAACGATATTGTGCTAGTCGAAGAAAGTAAACAAAGGTTTAATGGGAGGCTAGAGGAGTGGAGAGCAGCCTTAGAGAACAAAGGATTAAGGATTAGTCGCTCCAAGACGGAGTACCTTTTTTATGATTTTAGTGGCGCAAGTGAAGTTGACGACATCCAGATCATAATCGAAGGTCAGGTGGTCCCACAAGTAACCAAGTTTAAGTATTTAGGATCGTTTGTACAGGCTGATGGGGACCACCGCATACAAGCAGGCTGGTGTCAGTGGAGAGCAGCCACATGATTATTGTGCGACAGAAGGTTCCCAACTAAACTAAAGGGGAAGTTATATAGGGTGGCAGTTAGACGGCGCCAGTTAGATTGGGAGTGGCTAGTATATCAGATAAGACAAGAGAGGGGAGATTGAGATGGTTTGGGTATGTAAAGAGGAGACAGATGATGGCGCCGGTTAGATCAGTGGAAAATCTCACCATAGAAGGAAGGAGGGGTAGAGGCAGACCCAAACTGACTTGGGATGAGCGGATTAGGCATGATTTGTTAGACTTGCATCTCTCTGAGGATATGGTCGAGGACAGGAATTCGTGGAGACGTAGGATTAAGGTTAAAGACTTTTAGGGAGAGGGTAACAGATGAGTCTATACTTTATCATAGGGGCTTAGATCTATCTAGATTTGTGGTGACCTGTAACACCCAATAATTCAAACCGATTTAAACTTTTTAAATACGACGCGAAAGCGGTCCCAAATACGACATTTAACGTATCCACATGTTTTAGTTTTACAAACATAAATTAAACTACAATATTTTCCAAAAAAGTAGTTTAAGCAAAGGTTAACAATAACAAGTTATCCACAACTTGTAACGACACCAAATGGTTTGTAAAGACTCCCCTCGAGAAGGTTAACAAAATCATTTACAAAACACGTCCACGAGAATCCAATCCACATGATGCGAGACCCGAGAATCACTCTGGAGCTTTCCTACATACAAAACATCAATTTGTATATGATTAGTATAGATAAATAGCTCTAGGGACCTCTACACAAGTCCCACATTGACTACTAAGTTCGTAGACTTCCCCCCTTTCATTGGAAAAAACCAAGAAAAGTCATTTTTAAGCATAAAAATTTCTTACATGGTTGTGTTCATGTTTCCTGAACACGGTTGTGTTCTGAAGGAACACAGTCATATTCCCTTTCAGCTCTAGAAAAAGCATAGTTTCTGTCATGGTTGTGTTCAGATTGAACACAACCATGTTCCATGCCAGCATCTACTATTCTCACCATTTCTACAAATTTTTGCATATAACAAGTATCTAACGTGTATTTACTTGTTTTTCGACCACACCATGTCTACCACATTAACTAAATTAATTTGTTAGTTTATCCACACCTAATACGAGCACCACTACTCGTTTTCCATTCCGACCCGTTTGCATCTTTGTGCAATACGACACCAATATAACACGTATAACAACAACACACACACATGTTTACTCCCACCCATTTATCACCTTTTAGTTGGCTTACAACGCCTTGGTGTGAGAACCACAACTCGTCTTACCCGTACTTGGAGTATTTGACTCTAAGTCCACCCTTTGAAGTATTCCACACTTCTTATTGGGTTTACAACCTCTTGGTGCGAGTACCACAACTCGTCTTACCCGTACTTGGAGTATTTGACTCTAAGTCCACCTTTTGAAGTATTCCACACTTCAATACACCATTTTACCAAATTATCACATTTTGTTTGACTATTTACCACACAAGTCAACTTACACAAATTTCAACATAATAGTTTGACCTTATACCACTAAAGTCAAATTACACCAATTTCACCATTATCCACAATGGTTGACTTATACCATATTAATTCAATTTAATATCAATTTCACCATTATCTACAATGGTTTGACTTATACCATATTAATTCAATTTAAAATCAATTTCTCCATTATCCACAATGGTTTTACTTATACCACATTAACTCAATTTAATCTAATTCCACCACATACTACATTCAAGTTGACTTTTGACCACATTGAGCCTTTTATTCCAATTAACCATATTAGTTAATATAGTTTGGCTAAATACCACTTAAGCCAATTTACACACATTATCACACATTCAAGGTTTAGGTTGACTACATTTCCATATTGGGTCAAACATACAAGTTCTACCATAACCATTAAACATTGACTTTTACCACGCAAGTCAAACACATTAACAACATGTAAATAGCATACCACATAAACTACTTACACGTAGACTACTTATCTAATACTAAGTAAGTGCAAAGCACTTACTTTTGCCAATGAAGATTCTAATTTGGTCTTCAAAGCTAACACATTTAATGCCTTGATCACCTAAACATTCAACATGTTTTAGTAATCTAAATATCTCAAACTAACACCATTTGAGATACAACACTCTTCTAAGACTAAAAGACTAACATCCTCACTAGTCTTAGTTTCAACCACAATATTCACCCATATTAACCCAAATATCAACAACACACCCAAGTTGACCCGTTTGGGTTTTAATCAAAATTTCACAATTTCATCAATTCATAATTCACCAATTCATTTGAGTTTTATACTTGAAAATATGTTTATATTACACCATAAACACTTATCTAAACTCAAATCACCATTTAATCACCTTTAATTGAAAAACCCTCAATTTGGTTATAAAGAACTCAAATTTTGAAATCATTAAATTGATTGAGATTTATATCATAAAACGTGTCTAACAACACCCTGGACACTTAATAACCACCAATTCAACATTTAATCAACATTAGATTAAAAACCCCCAAATTTTCCTCAAGAACCCTAATTCTTGAATCATCAAATTTGGTGTTTAGATGTTGATATCTACCTTCCTTTACCCTATAACAAGCTAGATTATCACTTTTATCAAGTTAATAATCATTTACAACACCCAAATCAGCCTCAAAGCTTGATTCCAACAAAACCCATCAAGAACACCTTAAATGGTGAATTCAAGAGCTAAGGAGGAGCTTACTTGATGTTTGGAAGGAGATATGCTAACTAAATCCTTCAATTCGAGCATGTAACTCCAGATTTCAAGTTCTTGATCAAGCTCCCTTCCTCCTCTTTCTTCCTTGCAAAAAACGTGAATACACACACATGTGTGTGTGGTTTTGCCTGACTTTCTCCATTAACACAATTGAGATTGTGTTAATTACACAACAACCCCTTCTACTTGCAATATAAACCCCTTGGCACCAAAACTAGTTAATTTTAACTAAAAGAAATGCACCCATCAACTTTCATTTTATTTAAAACAACCCTATAATATAATGAACACGTTATAGGATAAACCCGAAAGTTGGTTCGTTACATGGCCTAAGCATGTTGTCATTTTCTTGGCTATGTATCTATATGATATTACATGTATTAATTTCACTCTCTCACTAATCACACTTTTTCACCTTTTCCTAGCTTTATTATTACTATTTTTATTAGCTGACTTATTGTTTGTTGTGTAGATACAATGTGGTAAGCGCTATGGTACTAATATACTTTTTCAGGTCATGACAAGGTTTTGGGAGCTGGGGGTCTCCCTGGAAGTAGCCTCTCTATACTAAAAGATAGGGGTATGACTTGCCTACATCCCACCCTCCCCAGACACTACCAATAGCTTGGTCATGGATGAGATTTTACTGGGTATGGTTGTTGTATTAATTTGCAATGCGTGAATAGTGTTCACCCCAATCATCTCTTACGACATGTGGTATCAGTTTGATAAATTAAGGGACCAAATTAAACAACAAAAGATTTTACTAATTGTTAATATTGGTTATTTTTTTTAAAGTTGGGCTCAATGGTTTACGCCATCCTTCCTTAATCATGTGGCAGGGTTCGATCCAACACCCCCTCTCCGCCGAATACATTGTTATAACGTGCTTATTTTTATTTACGTTTCAATATATATCGTTGCGACATGTTTTTTTTATGTACATATCGATATTGAAAACCGAGTTGCTGCAACTTCTTACACTTCTCTTTACGTCCATAGTTTATGTTATTTATAACCAAACGCCTTGAATCAAAGAATTATTGTTATCATTAATATTTTCATTAAGATTTTAGATTTTCTTCTTATGACAGTATAATCACTAATTAAATTATAACTTTCAATTATAATTTCTATCTATATAATAAACCATAATATGTTATATTAGTGTGTGTCTCGATAAATAAATTATTTTGTATTTATCATAAATAAACAATATTTCATTTCCTGATATGGAGGATATTTATTTATTTATGGATGTTTTATAATCCATCAAACCGGGTTCAAATATTTCACAAAAGTTGGGTAATGGGTTTGGTAATCGGTCCAATACCACGAACACGCGTACAGATAAATCCTACCTACACTGTCGGTGAAATACGCAAATTTCAGCACCAATTTCCTCCAAAATACTCCATTGCTGTTCATCATCGTCAGGTACGATTAATCGATTGCTAAATTTTTATACTTTATACATCAACATGATCTTTAACAGATCGTCTTCCTTGCGTTCATAGTTCACTTGCTGTCGGTGTTTATGATCTTAATTTTGCATATTTGGTTTCTATCTTGATTTGTTCAATTGTATAGTTTGAAGAACTTTGAAGCATAGAGGGGTTTTGTTGTAACCTAGTTTTTGTATATGTAAAAGGTTATTTTGATAAATATATGGTTTTGAATACTTCATAATTTGTACAAATATGTTAGGGCATATTTGTTGGTAAATATGATTTAGCTCTTAATGAATCATAGGCTTTATCTGAACTGGGTTCTGAATGAAATTGTGAATCTTGCATACTCACCTATAGGGTTGGGTTTAGAAATCCATGTCTACTCCCATTCCAATTCCTGACTGCAAACCGAATACGGAAAAGTATTCAAAATGACTTAAAAGTTAACCTTGGGTGGAGCCGTGGCAAGCGCTTGAGTCCCTGCATCATAGGTATGAGGTTTGAATCCAGCTTCCGCTGGTTTTCTCAAGGTCACCTGCCTAGCATAAGCTGGGCTTTACCTGATCCTGTTGGTTAGCGGGGTATTGGTGGGCCCGTGATTTTTCAAGTAAGGGGTTCTCACGGTTACCGGTGAATATATGAAGTATCATGCGTATAATTTGTTAGTGATATATATTAGATAGAATATATAAGTTATGATTAGAGAAAATATGTTAGTATGAATTTGTTACGCAGATAAGATTTATTGTGATTATCTTTGTCAGAGTTAGGAGTTATGATTAGATTAGGTTCCCTTTGTAATTATTCTCGTTGTACTATAAATAGTTGATCAATAATACGCAATGCCTCACGGGGTTTTCATTATTTCTATATGATCTATTACCGAATGTCAATATGAAATATCCTTTGTTTGCAATGTACAGGAACCTTGAAGCTTTTGTGAGCTACTGATGGCTAATGGAATGGCATCCGCGTTAATATTACCTTCAGGATCCATGGAACAACCATATATGTTGATAAACAAACCAAGGTCACCTCAAGAAAGTCATAGCACATCAGACGGTCCAATTGCCATACTTTGGGACATGGAGAACTGTCCTGTTCCCAGTGACGTGCGCCCTGAAGATGTGGCTGGTAATGTCAGAATGGCCTTACGGGTCCACCCTGTGATCAATGGAGCGGTTAATATGTTTTCTGCTTATGGAGACTTCAACGGCTTTCCTAGGCGGTTAAGAGAAGGCTGTCAGAGGACAGGTGTCAAGCTCATAGATGTACCAAATGGAAGAAAAGATGCTGCTGATAAAGCGATATTAGTCGATATGTTCCTCTTTGCTCTTGATAATCCTCCACCGTCTTCCATTATGTTGATCTCGGGTGACGTTGACTTCTCTCCAGCACTTCATGTGCTTGGTCAACGCGGGTACACCGTAATTATTGTGGTTCCATCTGGGGTCGGTGTTTCATCTGCTTTGAGTAACGCTGGTAGTTATGTATGGGACTGGTCTACTCTGGTTCGTGGAGAAGGGTTCGTGCCACAACCACGGTCCCACATCAGTGAAACTTCAGATGCTAAAAACGAAGAAGAAGCAGTTGTATACAGAGGGATCTCAATGACATCTCAGTCCTCATCTGAAAATGATTTGATGTGGGTCCAGCCTGGAGATTTGACCGGTTTAAAAAGTCAACTAGTGAAGCTTCTAGAAACTTATGGAGGGCGTTTACCACTCGGGCGTCTTCCTTGTGAATACCAGAAAAGCTTCGGGCGACCCCTTTGTGTTTCGGAGTATGGGACTCTAAAACTAGTAAATCTTTTGAAAAAATTTTGTGATGTGATTGCGGTTGAAGGCCAAGGCCAGAAGAAATTTGTATTACTCAAGAAATGCTCAACGGGTGCTGTAATTAAGCATGATAGGAAAGGGAAAGGCGTACGCGAGATATCTTCAGATGAATTCTCTGAAGATGAAAGATTAGTTCTTGAAGAACAGAATGAAATGTTTAACCAGTTTAGGTACGAGTTGCAGGAGATACTAGTGAGTTATTCTTGTAGGATTTTCTTGAATTCTTTCGAGGCTATTTACCAGCAAAGATACAAACGCGCACTCGAGTATCAAAAATTTGGTGTGAACAAGCTTGAGGAGTTGTTTGAAAAGATGAATGAAGTTGTAGCATTGCACGAGGAGCCAGCGACCAAGAAGAAGTTCCTCGTGGCTGCTGGTCTGTAGGGTTCTATGTTCTTTGATGTGTGTTTGGTTCGTAGGGTCCATGGGCCGTTTTAACCCACTTGGCTGGGTTTGAACTGCTCATTGGTTTGAAGAAGGATGACCACTTGGTTTGTTTTAATATACCTTGTGGTTATTGGAATCAAAGCAATGAGTCTGTAGCCGAAGCAGCAGCAATGTTGATTAAGAGCTACAGCCCGCTGTCGTGTTTTATGTAAAAGGTTAATGTTTCTTTTCTTGCTCCCACATGGTCTTTTAGTTGGTGTGGTTGTGAACCTTATATATATATGTTTACTGTTAGGTAGACGGAAGAAAAAGAAAAAAAAATTCTTGACTTGTTTCTTTTCATGTCAGTTTCAGATAACAAGGGTCATCATGTCTGGTTTCCCATGCATTAAAGAACGGTTGTAATTATCGCTATGGGCGACTTTGGACATGAACTATGTTGCTAATGATTTTTCTCTAAAGTTGCTGTCTTTGAGCTTTTTGTTCTTTAGTGTTGCATTTTCAGCTATATACTAGTAAATGGTTCAATGTCAAACTCATATATTCCTTTCGTCTTGATGGCCCGGGTTGTTTGTATATAGAACGATATGAATTCCGGCTAGCAATAGTTGTGTTAGAGTGATCTCCATTCGCGGTATGCTGATATCGAGCTATCCATGATTGAATGTAGAAGTTATATTCATGTATCCAGTTTCTGTTTTGTCAACCTTGACGAGTTATTTTGTGCAGTCTTCTATGCTCGTCTATCGTGAATAGTACGGCCGCGGTAAGTTGTTTTGTTTTGTATCTCTTCTTTTGCTAGCTCCTTGCTGGTCTTGTTGAATAATATTGGTAGCTAGTCTTGTGTTTTAAAAAAAGAAAGTAATGAGTTGTTACCCTGTGAAATGAAGATCTTGTTCATGCTTTTTTTGTGAAGTGTTAACACTTAATGGTCATCTTTTAAGTTTTAATCGATTATGAGGTAGAATGGTCTGAATTGTGTTTAATAAATAAATTAAAATAAGTAAATATAATATAAATTTTAATTAAGTTCTATTTTTTTTTATGCAATAATATTTTTCCATGTTACTGGTCACTTTAATCTTCGACCCATAGATAAGACTAGAGAGAATGAGTCAAAATTTTATCTCAAAACCTGATTCAAGAGAAATGTTGCAGCATGAATCCGCGGAGATGTAGATCGGACTCGTCACAATAGTTATGAAGATCAATTGGTCATACTTCGTCTTCTTCGTCTAGATCTAGATCTAGATCTGTGAAACCATGAAAACTTGTTAGAAGGGGTCAGAGATCGAGGTCCCTGGACCACCATCCGACGCTCAAGTCAGTATGTATTCATTAGGCGTGTATGCATATGTAAAAATATATTCGAGAATGTATGGTATTTTTAGGGAAGAAGATGATACCTCACAACGAAGGAGGAGAGCCCCATGTATAGGGAGATAGATGGGCTAGGGTTTTTGGTGGATTACTATGTGTTAGGCCCAAACCTATTGGGCCAGGTCCATTCTAGGTGTATACTCTACAAGTCCCGCCAGTCTGATATGATATAACCCAAGCTACATTATGGTGGACTCATTATTTGTTAAACGTTGGATTCTTTTTCGCTTATCATAAGGGGTGGTTCGTGTTGAATTTACCCAACTCTTGTCAGGCGGTACCTAGTATGTTTCACCCCGATGTGTGCCCTCGTGAATCATATTAACAAGTATTTATTGAAGCGCGGTCTTGTAGTCCTGGTTATACCTGATCATATCAACAAACATTTATTAGCACGGGCATTTAGTCCGGATGGCCGCCTGAAAGATGGGGCATATGTGTGTTGCAATATCGGAGCAGATTAACCAATATGCGTCTATATGTTAGCAAGTCGGAGCATGTTAGTCGGGATTCTTGTGTGCCGAAACGAGTTAGCCAATCACACTCGAAATGTAAAGGTCAGTCGGAGCAAGTTAATCGGACTACCTTGTGCGTCGGAGCAAGTTAGCCGGACACACTTGTAGAATGTAAAGGTTAGCCGGAGCATGTTAGCCAGATTGCCTTGTGCACCGGAGCAAGTTAGTCGGACACACTTGTAGAATGTAAAGGTCAGCGGGAGCATGTAAGCCGGACTGCCTTGTGCGGAGCAAGTTAGCCGAACACACTTGTAGAATGTAAAGGTCAGCCGGAACATGTTAGGCAGACTGCCTTGTGCGCCAGAGCAAGTTAGTCGGACACACTTGTAGAATGTAAAGGTCAGCCGGAGCATGTTAGCTAGACTGCCTTGTGCGCCAGAGCAAGTTAGCCGGACACACTTATGGAATGTAAAGGTCAGCCATAGCATGTTAGCCGGACTGGCTTGTGCATCAGAGCAAGTTAACCGGGTACACTTGTAGAATGTAAATGTCAGACGGAGCATGTTAGCTGGACTGACTTGTGCGTCGGAGCAAGTTAGCCGGACACACTTGTAGAATGTAAAGGTCAGCCGGAGCATGTTAAACGGAATGCCTTGTGCGCCAGAGCATGTTAACCATATTGCCTTATGTGCCTGAACAAGTTAGTCGGACACACTTGTAGAATGTAAAGGTTAGTCGGAGCATGTTAGCCGGATTGCCTTTTGCGCAGGAGCAAGTTAGGCACACTTATAGAATGTAAATGTTAGTCGGAGCATGTTAACCAGAATGCCTTTATATGTGATGCGTAGCCAAGTGTAGATATGTCACATAGCCAAATAAAGATGCGGCACGTAGCTGAATAAAGATGCGGCCCATGGTCGGATAATGATGCGGCCTATAACTGAATAAACGTTCGGCCCGTAGCGGATAAAGATAATACAGGCTGTAGCCGGATAAAGATGGCGCGGTTCGTGGCTGGATAATGATATGACGTATAGCCAAATAAAGATGTGGTACGCGGCTCAATAATAATGCGGCATATAATTAAACAAAGATGCAACGCTCGACCATATAATAACGTGGCACATAGATAAATAAGGATGTGGCGGCCAAGTCATAACACGATATGTGTCCAAACATGGCGCGTGGCCAAACTAGATGGCGCATAGCTAAAATGGATGTGTTATGAGACGCCCTACTTTTGTCTTTGGAGAAGGATTAATTAGTGCATCAATACGTCCAAAACATATAAGACCCCACTCAACATGTGAAATATGCATGTGCTTATTTACAAATGTAGACTTCCCTCTTCATCTTATGCTTAGCAAGCATACTGAACTTATGATTAGGACCTAACGAATGGCAATTCGTTTGCCCCGTTGAAAGAATTTCGTTGTACAAACTCAACACTTGCTGCAAAAATATATGTTAGAATAGTTTTCAATGATAATAATCGGTGAGGGTTTAAGGTAAATATCCTCGACTCAAAGCATATCATGGACTTAAATAATCAAATCCGGATGATCTACCTCCAACTCCGGATGACAAGAGCCAGGTCCGGACGACCTAGTCTTTAAATCCGGATCCCTTGAGAACAGACAACTGATTAAGAAATAAACTTAGTAACCTATGCGCTTTTAACTATTAAGACTTTGCTTATTTGAGGATGAATGTTTGTATAAACGTATATTTTCAGGTGATGTTATTAAAATTCAGTCTACATATAGACATTCTTGCAAGTTATGCAAAGAGTAGTAGATAGTATCCTAAGATGAGTACGAGATATGAAGTTATCAATTTTGTACTTTCATAATAATTTTCATAATAGTGTTTTCCTCTAAAATTTTGGACAGGAATGGGTTGATGATAGAATAAGATTCTTTATGTTTTTTTTTCTTCTAATATATTGTTGGTGTGGTCAAAAGACCTTTTGTATACACATAGTGGTTGTTTCTTTCTCCGACATTAGCATCTAGAATACTTATATTTATACTTTAAAATATATTCTATTTTTATTCATAAAGTATAACAAAAAAATAATTTGCTTTGAAGAAAAGATATAATCATGTGAAAGTACCGAAACCAATGTTTTCTATTATTCTAAACTAGGTTAGAAACCCGGTTTATTACATAGGTTGAATAAATGCAATGTTATATACTTAGTAATAAAGATTTACATATTACATAGTTTTTTAATAAAAATTCTAGAAACGTTATATAGTTATTTAAAAAAATTATAAAAAGAATGAAAGACATGTTTAATTTATAAAATTATTTTATGAACAAACCTAATCTTTTTAAATAAAAAACCTTTTATAAAAAGAATTATAGAAATTATTATTATTTAATAGGAGAGAGACTTGAAACAAAAAATTATAAAAACAATTAAAGAAATTTATATAATTAATAAAAGTGAGAGGCCGAGAAAAAAAAGGGTGAGGATGCATAAAAGGGTCCCATAAAAACCTTTATTTCAACACAAATTTCCCCCATTTCCATCTGATGGAAAAGGAGATTACGTTTATGCGTTTTTATTAAATGACGGTCATGAAACTTTTGAAGGTGCTGAAAAATTAAGAGCCCATGAGCAAGAATATGAACGTAGAGATAAAGAAAGATTAATTAAGCTACGCACTCTCGGTAATATCCGTTTAATAGGTGAGCTTTTTGAAGCTGAAAACAGTTGTCTTGAAGTCCCATTCAACAAAGTAAGAATCTTCATAATCTTACATATTTTTCAAATAACTAAAATTTAATGTTTTCATTAATTTTTATGGTGAGAACTGAGAAGCTACTGAAATTTATAGGAGAAATCAAGGTTTTAGGGTTTTTGGAGATGTTGGCTGTTGTGCTAATGGTTTTGTTGTATGATTGTGTAATTGGTAAAGAGTACTAACATCCCCACCCAGCTTTCGTCACATACTTTTCGATACAACTTGTTGAATTCAAATAACAAGACGAGGTGTATTCTCATCGCCATTTGACTCCCACTGATGATTTGGGCCAGTTTACTGCCAAGGAGGGTTTTGAAGCAGGAAGATGAATTCAGTTGGAGGATGATGTATAGGGAGATCAAGAATCCGGGTGGTGGGTCGGGTCATTTCTTGAATGAATTGCCTTTGAGTGATGTGAGGTTGGACCTGGATTCGATGCAGCATACCTGTGGGAAAGAACTGTTTCTAGCATGGGTTGGCTGGTACCATTTATATTGATTGTTATAATGTTTAATAACAAACAATAAGCTGCATTTCCTATCACGTATCCCTACTGTATTTTGGGTTAGGGTCTGTTTTTGGACTACTATCATTTTGTGTGTTCTTGCTATACTAAATGCTTGCATACTAATCACAAGATTTACAAGGGTTGCCGGGGAGCTTTTTGGAATGCTGATTTCTGTGCTTTTTATGCAAGAGGCTGTTTGGGTGTGTAGATGCATCTTCTTTTATTATTTACCAATGTGGTTGTTAATTCTTTTATTTAACATGGTTTTGTTTTGGAAGTGTAGGGAGTAATAAGCGAATTTAGATGTCCCATGGGAGAAAACAATATAACTGAAGACTACCAATTCCATTGGCTTTATACAAATGGTCTATTGGCAGTCATTTTCTCTTTTGTTATCCTTATTACTTCTATGAGGTGCTAGGTCTTGGCTTTATGGCATTGGCTCCCAAAACACATGTAGATGAATCTACTGTATATTTTAATTGTTAGTTCTCCTTCCACTTGATTTAAACAGAGAATCAGAAGAATTTACTCTCTGATGCATGGAGGATAAATCAGGTAATGTTGTATATCAATGCTATATCATAAGTTTTATGTGAAGAGAAATCTGAAGTTCTAACTTCTTTGGCTTAACCATGTTTTGCAGCTTCAAGTTCATGTTAGCATTTCAAAGTTTTGTAATCATACTTGATAGCTAATAGCCTAACACATCAATTTTGTTAATAAAAAGTAAATATATATATATCACGGACCAACCTAACCTGATCCAGCTAAAATAGAAACCATTTGGTCCCAAACTTGATGAAATGTTAGTGGCACCTCATGTTGCAATTTTCATTGGTTTGTGTTTGGATTAACCAAATCTTTAACCTAAATTATCTTGCCAGTAGGAAAGTATGAGTTCAAATGGAACAACTCTTCATGGCTATTATGGGACACAACCAAATGTGCAGGGACTGGTATGGTTTTTATTATTAGATTTGTTAGTTTACTAATTGTTATAAACGTTTTTAAATGTTCAATTGATTTAAATACTTCAATACATGTTAGTAATTATAGGGATGTGGATAAGGGTGCTACTGCGAATGATCTTAAAGTTTCTTACAACTAGTAGTTGTAATTATACCAATGTGAGGCTAGCCCACTTGGTAGAGATATATGCCTCTTAAAGGAGAGGTATCAGGTTTAAACCTGGGCATTGGTGTAGTTGAGGATTATTGATTTAGAAGTAGAGTAGAAGTAATGTTTGTCAAAAAAAAAAAAAAAGTAGTTGTAATTATGCACATATAACACAAGATTCAAAGATTGGGTGCAAGTTGCAAACTCCAAAGGAGAACACACTAAAAACATGATAAAAAAAATACTCTATTTAATGATGTATTTTTTGTAAAAAAAATATTATATAAAAAGTTATTAATGTTCTAAAATGAGAGGGAAAATATTTTCAAAATAGTGGGAGGAGATTTTGAACAATTGCATTTGTGTCGGTATTACCTACATATAATTGCTCCTTACATATATGTAATAACAGATGTTAAAAAAAAGAAAAAAAATTATATAGGAAGACTATACTCGAATTAAAGATAAAAAAACACTCTATTTAATAGTGTAGTTTTATAAAAAAAAAATAACATTGTATAAAAAAAGTTATTAATGTTCTAAAAAAGGGGTAATTTTGAACCGTTACATTTATGTTTATATTACATACTATGTTAGATTTTCGTGTATTACACGGGCTAAATCATGAAAATAATACGATAAATAAATATCTTATATGTTGATAAATTATTATTATATTTTAGAGGGCCACAGTTAGCAGATTACTTAATTTTATTAGATTTTGTGAAAGAAAATATCAATCTAAATCCTATTTTCATTACTGGTTTAAAATAAAAAAATATTACAAGAAATATTTTGTTTTATTATGTTGTTTTATTACAAGAATATTTTTAAAAGTAACTGCAATTTGTTCACCTTTATCAGATTTCTCTAGTTCTGCCGCACGCTCTAATCTTTACTATAACTTTCATACCTTCGTCCTAAGTCCTAACGGATAAGACTCCTAAAACCAACGCATGAGAGATGAGACTTCTAAATCCAATGTATTGTAAATCATTTCATATTAACATAAGTATATCCTTTAATTTAACAATCTTAAACTGGAATCATAAATCAATTCATGAATCATGCACATAGTTATATTCGGTATTAATACCGATTTATACCGAAAAATACCGGTACCGATACCGTTATTTACCGATACCGAAATTCTAAAAATCCAATACCGATACCGATACCGCTTATGATCGTTCGGTACGGTATCAGTATGGTATCGGTATTCGGGAAAAAAATATCATCCCTATGTGTGTGTGCGGGGGGGTATGAAATTGTTTTAACATAAATAAAACACTTATATAGTAACAATTCATAATATTACAAAAAATAAAAAATTATCATCTCTAAATCTTATGAATTATAATGAATTAGTTAAATTTAATTATAAATAATGTATTTAAAAATGAAGTTATTGGTCAACCAAAAGTTATCCTACATTTAATATTTAAAATTTAAAATCATAAGAAATATAGAAATGTTTAAATGATATTTAATCAATTTAGGAGTTTTAAAAAGAATAAATTAAAATAGATAATTGGAAAATGTTTAAGTGAGAAAACAAAGATCTTGAGGCTTTAGAATGATGACACGTGGCACTTCAAAGCCTTTATTTATTATAATTGATAGATATGTAATTGTTCGTTACATATATTTAATAACATATGTTTACAAGACAATAATCGAACTAAAGATAAAAAGAACGTCCTATTTAATCCTGTAACTTTTGTAAAAACATAATATTGTATAAAAAAGTTATTAATTTTCAAAAAAAAGGGAGGGGGAGTTGATTAGGTGGAATCTTTAAATATTATTAAAAATGTATGCATTTACTAAAATACTCTTTTAATAAAAGAAAACGATTAATTATGTGTATTTTTTTCTGCTGAGAATAAAGTATTCATCAACAGGAGATGAGTGTTCTTAGAAGATGAATTCCTCACCAAAGAGCTGGTAGAACGAAGTCTGGATCTTGCAGAGATTCGAGAACCAAAAAATGCACCGTCTTAAAAAGAACCACCAAATCAACAAATGGTTGTTGAGCCTGAACCTCAGAGTGTTCAGAAAAAAAAATGTAACACCAAGTTCCCACAGGTCTGGTAGAACTTGTCACGAGCCTGAGAGATATGGTTATCTCGTCAGCAATGACGGAGTATATTAGTGGATCAAAGTGAGCCCACTAACTACAAGACTGTTATTTCAGATCCCGAATTTGAAAAATGGCTAGAAGCCATGGGCGCTGAGATGCAATCCATGTATGATAACCAAGTCTGGGGCTTAGTTGATTTACCTCCTAACTGCAAGGCGGTTGGAAGCAAATGGGGTTTCAAGATGAAAACTGAAATGGATGGAAATGTATACACCTACAACGCAAGGCTTGTAGCAAAAGGATTTACTCACGGAATTGATTATGAGAAAACCTTTACACCAGTAGCCATGCTTAAGTCTATCAGGATTCTGATTGCCATAGCTGCATATCATGACTATGAGATATGGCAAATGGATATCAAAATGACTTTTCTGAATGGGCATCTAAGTGAAGATGTCTATATGGCTTAGCCAGAAGGTTTTGTCGATCCTAGTCATCCTGATAAAGTGTGTAATCTTAAGAAGTCCATTTATGGACTTAAGCAAGCATCTAGAAGCTGGAATCTTTGATTTTATGAGAAAATCAAAGAGTTTAGTTTTATAAAGAATGAATACGAGTCGTGTGTTCACAAGAAGGCTAGTGGGAGCGTAATCATACTTTTGATCTTATATGTGGACGACATACTGCTTATTGGAAATGACATTCCGATGCTACAAGAAGTCAAATATTGGCTCAGGAAGTGTTTCGCAATGAAGGATTTGGAATAGCCACTTATATTCAAGGAATTAAGATCCGTATAGATAGATCAAAGCGACTTATTGGCCTAAGCCAAAGTGCATATGTTGATAAAGTCATTAGACGATTTTCAATGCAAGAACCTTACCCATGGGACATGGAATGATCTTAGACAAATCTCAATGTCTCAAGTCGGACATAGAGAAGGAGAAGATGGAAAGAGTTCCATATGCTTCAGTTATTGCATCGATCATGTACGTCATGTACCTGATGTGTCGTATGCATTGAGCATGATAAGCAATATCAGCAGAACCTAGGTGAAAGCCGTTGGATAGCTGTTAAGAATATCCTAAAGTACTTGAGAAGGACTAAGGATATGTTATTAATATATATGGAGGACTAGAAGAAGAGCTCACTGTTTCCAGACAGATCGAGATAATTCTCGATCATAAACAAGATATGTTTTCACACTCAATGGAGGAGCAATCACTCGAAAGAGTACCAAACAGGGTGTTGTTGCTCAATCCAAGACTGAGTCTAAATACATTGCAGCCTCGGATGCGGCTAAAGAAGCATCTTGGATGAAGAAATTCATATCTGATCTAGAGGTGACGCCGAGCATCAAGGAATATATAGAGATATTCTATGATAACTCTGGTGCCATTGCACAAGAAAAGGAACCAAGGTCTCATCATAGTACCATGCATATCTAGAGGCAGTTCCACTACATACAGGAAGTAGTAGAATGAAGGGACATCAAGTTAAGCAAAATTCACACAGATCTAAATCTAGCTAACCCGTTCACAAAGCCAATAAATCAAGTCAAGCACGAGAAGCATGCTAGTTCTATCGGGCTTCGTTATGCTAGTGATTGGATATGATCTGTACTTAATATTTGGATAATTTTTGTAAACAATATCATTTTATCTGATTAGAAATAAAGGGTTATTGTCTTTTACAATAATGAGTACTGTATATTAGCACGTTTAATATCCTTGAATAAAAACTTTTATTCAAAATGTCCGTAGTCGATTACAATTGTGGGAATAATTCTAAACTAAGACTATTATGAATCAGTTGGTTAATCCTCACCGGGTGAGAATTGGAAAAGTGTTTCAACCAAGATTCATAGATATTTATAGAGTGGTCAATATTGGACGTGACTCGTTTCAAGACTACTTCCTGGATCTTCGTCATGTGTAGGTTTTGAAACAACGTTGTCTCTTGTATCCTCAGAGCCGAGATGCATACTTGAAGCTTGATTAAACAAAAGGTTATTCGCTGATATTGCCTAACATTGTCTCTAACTGGATGGCTTTAAGGACCTTAGTTAGAAATGGCTGGATGTATATTGAGAGTTGTATGTAGTCAAGATGGGATTTGTACCCTTACTATTGTGAGCGAAAGACATCTATGGGCCCCTCGTTGGTTCAAACCGGTATAAAATGCATGGTCGTGCTCAACCTGAGAGTTTGGATAGACCACTTTGAATCTCGATCAAGAAATAGAATAATTGAACATATGTGAGAATGATTTGATCCGCGTCTCATGTTCAATGGAATGTCTGAATAACAGAAAGGATAAAGATTGACAAAGAGTTGTACATCATTATAACAGTAAAAGTACCTTGACTGGTTGGTAATGGTGGATAACTTGTAAAAGTATCCAGCTTCATTAGGGGCAGTGCGGTGTTGCTAGACGCTCGACACTGTCTGTATTAGTATATGTGTTTGAGACTTACGCAAGTGGGAGATTGTTGAATCTAGTATGCCCAAATGTTAACATGATATAATACTGCTAGTGAAATTGATCCGAAAGAGTCAAACGACGGAATTTGTTGTTAATGTGTTAGACGCATTAAATGCGAAATATTAATAGTGGCATTAATTAGACGCAATTGGATCACTGATGCGCTTTTTCCCGTCTTGATTTTGATTAAGACTTCTGCTGCGTTTTTGGCTTGGATCCGTCTTATTGAAAAGCTAAAACTATACGGGAAATCCCAGCTATAGCCCGTCACGTGTCCCAAAAAGGTTGGAATCGCCGGTATGTTTATAAACACCGGCGGACCAGACGATGTTTTAGCGTCGTCCGATAGTCTTTGCAAAAATCCGACGGTGTTTGTTTGAAAAATCCGACTGTGTTTTAGCGTTGTCCGACTGTGTTTGAAAAAATCCGATGGTGTTTAAAAAAATCCGAACGGTAATTGAAAAAATCCGACAATGTTTGACAAAAATCCAACAGTGTTTGAAAAAAAATTACCTCAATAGTTTTGTAAAAATAAAATAAAATCTTGTTTGAAAAAAAATAATGATTTTATTATATAAATAAAACGAGATATTACCTTAACAATTTTGTAAAAAAAAAACCCCAACGATTCCGATCTTTTTGGGACACGTGGCAGTCTGTTAGGGGTTCTAAACACCGTCGTCTAACAGGGTTGTCTCGTTGGATGCGACTGTATTTTATGGGACATTTTCGAAAAAATTCGATTAAAGAGACATATTGTGGGACATGATTAATAATAAGGAAACATAATTCATGAATTTAAACTGTCAAATCGACGTTTGGTTGTCAATCTACATCATCAAATTCTAGCGCAACAGTAGAATCTTAGCTCAAGGTTTGCACGAATCCACGAGGTACGAATTGATGTAGCTCAGGGTTTGCACAAGTCCACGAGGTACGAAATAATGTAGAATATCCACTAGAACAGAGTACCATCGATCTACAGCCTTGGTAGTGGTCTTGAGCCACGATTTAGGTTAATTTAAATAGAGTACCATTGATTAGGTTTAATTGAAATTGGGGGTGATGGATGTATGCCATTCAAAAGAGAGAGAACGGATATCTTTTAGGTGTTAATTAAAAAGAAAAAAAAATACTCTTAAATCTAATAGGGTTTAAGCTAAGATCAAGTGGTATGGTCAAGTGAAGGTGAGCCGTAAGCATGGCTCACGCCGTGTACCCTCATGTAACACCGCCCCCTCGTTTTCATTAGGGGGGTGGTGAGCCACAGCCGTGAAGATCTTCACGTGGATGGAGGGGTTGATTTCTTGTTCAAATGGTCAAATTTTAAAAATGGCCGTTGGCCAACGGTCAAAATAATAATAAAAAAATTTATTAAATAACCCACTATAAATATACCTCATTTACCTATTAAATTTCATAAATAATCACACCACTCTCATACAACTTTATACATTTTTTATAAAAATGTCTTCATCTTCAAGCGACGAAGCCTAGAATATGATGTTCCGTGCTTTCTCAACGGCGGCGCTTCAGTGGTGGAAAGAAGCTGAATCCTCACAACCTATAAAACGAATGACTAGTCTTAATCGTGATCGGACGGCTGCTAACACACTCCTACACAAAGACTACTTTGACGAAGGGTGTACTTACAACGAGGTGCAATTTAGTACCCGGTTTAGAATGAGCCGGAATTTATTTTTAAGAATTAAAAATGATTTGGAGAGAGAGGTTCCTTGGTTCCGCCAACGGGTAGATGCAAGAGCTAGGGTTGGCTTTACGTCCGTGCAAAAGTGTACCGTCGCGATTCGTCAAATGGCGTATGGCACCGCAAGTGATTCGTTCGATGATTACTTGAAGATGTCTCCCCGAACTATCAGGTCTTGTATTTACAAATTTTCTAAAGCTATAATTAAATTGTATCATAGTAGATATTTACGTAAACGTCAGCTAGCGACATTCAACAATTAAATGTGGCCCATGAAGCTAAACATGGCTTTGTCGGGATGTCACACCCCAACCGACGGCGGAAACGTCGTGGCGGGACATGTAGACTGTTCATGAGCACAAGGTTCGCTAGATTTCGATATTAAATCATCCATTTCATTTCAAACAATTCAACCATAAATAGCAAAATTCAACAAGTACATAAATGAAAATACAAATTGTTCTTTGAATTCAAATTAACTAAGTCCAAACTTAAGTGTAGCATGTCTTGATCAAATTCACACATTAGCACCTGAAACATGAATAAAATAAGGTCAACTAAAAAGTTGGTGAGCATACATAGGTTTGTACATAGATAGTGTATAAATATGAATAAGCAAATCCTTACATGTCATGATAAATAAGGCATTTATAGGGAGCAGCTATTGTGTAACTAAAGTACAATCAAACCTTTGTAACTAGCATGCAAATTGTGTTGTCGGTAACAATCACCCCAATCTGGGTGGGTTTGTCAGACTCAATAGATCTATCATTGTTAACCGTCGGCTTAAATAGTTAATGATTGCACATAATTTGCACACAAAAGTTAACACACCTAGCACTCAAACATAAAGCTCAAATTTGCGTACATGAATGTAATAGGATTTGTGTTTGTGTAAATGTAAGCTATTGTTTGTATAAAATTCATGAATCACCCCAAAAAGCGTAAAAGAGAAAAATGGGCTATGTAATACTCACTTGATTCAAGAGTGTTGCTAGTACGCAAGACTAGGTAGCAAAACGATCCTTGTAACGCACCACGTTAACCTAGTGTGTAATGTATATTGAGTTAATAGCGTGTACAAAGGTCTATGTCTAAGTCTAGGGTTCAACGGTTTTGATGTATGTGGATTTGTACAAAAAAAGTTTGTGTTATTCCATGTAAAGGCATGTTATGCTTGTATAAGAATTTAATGTATATTATGAGTTCAAGGTATATATGTATGAACTTAATAGTCATTGACGTAGGGTTGGATTTAAATAAATAAAATAAATAAATAATTTTATTTATTTAATTGTGAAAAATATGTTAAAATATATAGAACGTAAATATATATTTATGTTTAGAAAAAGAAATTCTATTTATGTGGATAGGGTTAATTTAAATAAATAAAATAAATAATTAATTTTATTTATTTATTAGTGAAAAATATGTTAAAATATATGGAATGTAAATATATATATTTATGTTTAGAAAAAGAACTTTGATTTATGTAGATAGTGTTTAATTTAAATAAATAAAATAAATAATTTTATTTATTTATTTATGAAAAATATGTTAAAATATATAGAATGTAAATATATATTTATGTTTAGAAAAAAGAAATTTGATTTATGTAGATAGTGTTTAATTTAAATAAATAAATAATTTTATTTATTTATTTGTGTATTAAAATAAATAAATATTTATTTATTTATCATCTTTAAAATAAATACTAGTTTGCTTTAAATGAGTTAATATTTTATAAACTTTTATAAAATTTATTGCTTTTATTTAGAAATTAATTTTAAATATTTAAAGTTTTTGTTTTAAAAGTTTAATGTGCAAATTTAACACTTTAATTTGTATTAAATCTGAATTTATATTGAAATTTAATAATTCTGGTTTTATTGTGTCAAAAATATTGTAAGGTTTTTAAAAATAATTTTTTTACAATTTTTGGAGTGTTAGAATAGCCGCAAAAAATATAAACAGGCCATAGGGTTCGAACCCGGGTTGATTCTGGGTGAGGATGAGAGCCTGACCACTGAACCAGAGGGTCTTCTGTGTTAAGTTTGTGGTTCTAAAACATGTTGAGTGCATCTGGGACAAGAGCCGGTCTGGTGCTATACACACGCGCAAAAATAGGGGTGGTCCGTGGGTTTCGAACCCAGACCACCTGGTCTGATGGTGCCGTGACCTAACCAGTCAGACCAGGTGAGTTCGCTGTTTAACTAGAAACCCGAAAATTTAAATACGAAAAGTACGTTGTATCAAATCCCCAAATCAGAATTGCATTCGTAAGAACATAAACCCTAATTCAATTCATGTTTGATAGGTTCTGTTCTTACAATTGGATATGGGGCTTTTGATAAGGACTCAAACACGAGTCGAATGGTACCAAGACTTACGGATTTGGATTGGGCACGAATGCAGGCGGCTACCCTCTCAGTCTCGTCGTTCTTGATGCTTGCTTTGGTTCTAGACGCGGAATGAGATACGATTAGCGGTTTAGAAAAATTGTAATAGACTAGGCGAAGGTGTAGGCATGATTTAATTCGTTAAATTTTATCTTAATTGCTTGATTTGATCCGGATTTGACGACGACAGCTAGCAGGGATTGTTTACGCGTTAATTCGATTGATTTAGGATGAATCGAGTCGCGTTTTTGGTCTGAATACATAAGGGAATAGACTGAGCGTGATTTGTGGCCTTGATACGCGTTTAATTTTGTGATTAGGGATTGAATTTGCCACGGTTTGACTCTAGATAGTCAACCTATTTCAAATTCGAAATTTGGCCTTTCAAAGGGTTAAATTGGAATGTTAATATGGTTTGAAACCGATCGATATTCATTAAGGAAATCACGGAAAGTCCAGGACAGTTGGGATCGATCGATATTAGTTTTGAATTTCAAAGAATTGGGATTGTTTGACTTTTAAAGTCAAACTTGAGGTCCAAAAAGTTCCAATTTCAAGGGTTCCAAATCAATGTTTATTTTGTTTAAAATTATGTTTATAAAACTCATAAAATCTTAATCACTATTTTTTTTTAAATTCCATTTTTCTGACATTATAACTCGCAATAATGGCTTGTTCAATAAAATCAATGTATATATTTGTATGTGTGTGTATATTTAAAAAAATGTAAAAGCATGGTTTTAAAATTCGTATGTTTTACTCTTAGTTATAACAAAATGCTTGCTTATACATATATATGTTTAAATATAGATACATGTGTTATAAAATAAAGAAATCATGTGTAAATGTAAGGTTTGGTAATTTGAATTTTATGTATACTAAGTAATAATCACTGTGTCATATTATGTTTGAACATGTATAAGACTTCAAGTGTTTATATAATAAAATGAATAAAGAAGGTTTATGGCCTGAAAATCATAGATGTTACACGGGATGCTCGGTAGCATCGATTGTACGCATTGGGAGCGGAAAAACTGTCCCAATGCGTGGCGAGGTCAGTTTTCACGCGGGGATCATCCTCGTCCTAGTATTATGCTTGAAGCTGTGGCTTCATATGACGTATGAATTTGGCATGCGTTCTTTGGCGTTGCAGGTTCCAACAATGACATTAACGTTATTAATCAATCGCCTATATCTGACGATATGATAAACGGAACCGCACCTGACACGTATTTTGAACTTAGAGGGACACTTTACCAACGTGGGTATTATCTTGCTGATGGAATATATCCCGAATATGTTACAATTGTCAAGTCTCTTACGTGTCCCGAATGTATTAAACGTACAACTTACAAAAAAGCTCATGATGCGGCATGGAAAGATATAGAACGAGCGTTTGGTCTCTTGAAGAATAAGTGGCATATTATCGAACGACCGGCTCGATCTTGGTCTCAAACGAGAATTAGGAACATAATGTATGCTTGTCTAATTTTACACAATATGATTTTGGAGGACCAAGAAGTGGTAATTTGTCAATATAACCCAAATGAAGAGGAACCAACCTACGAAGAAATTGACGAAGATCAAAAACGAAAAAACCGTCAAGAAATACAACACCGGGATATTCATGATGCACTCAAAGCGGACTTGATCGAGCATATTTATGAACGTTCTTAAGATTTTAATTAAATATTAGGTTTTTATGTTTTTTTTTAATTTATGTAATTTTATTTATGGAAATTTTATTTAATGTAATTTTATTTATATAAAATTAATATATAATTTTATTAATAAATTAATATAAAATGCATTTAATGCTCACACCACACTCACTCACTCACTTGGGTATTTCCCTTGCCAAGTGAGTATGGTGTGAGAATGCATGAAAATGATGTGGCGTCACGTGGCAACCACTTTTCCCCTCACTAACCTCTCACTCACTTGGGTATACCACATGCTCTAATAGACTAAAATAACAATTTTAGTGAAACAACATGCACAGAATTGTACCCGGTTAAAACTTTGACCCATCGTCTAATTGTACCCAAGTCCAAATATTGTTGCCAATAAGGCCCAGATCAACTGGTTTGAGAGAAGGCACCCCAATGGTCTTCCAATGTGAAGGTCATGGGTTCGACACTCACTTGGTGTAACATGTTCAGGTGGGCCAGTGGTTTTTCCACAGTAAACATTCGGGTGGTGGGTTTCCCCTGTAATGGTGGGCGGGCCGGGTCACCAGCGCTGTCTGCATTTGCGGACGTGGATGACCTTTTACCAATGGGTTTATAGTATTTGTTTGCCGTTAAAAAAAGTCCAAATATTGTTGCCGGTTGACCATCGACAGCATCGGTCGTCCCTAAATTTGGTGTGTGACATGGTCACGTGCCCACGCGCGGTTTTTATACTTTTATAGTAAACGTTTTAAACATCATTCGTTTACCTCCCTTTTCACGTCCCCCACTTCCACTGCCCTCCAAATAAGATTCTTCGATTCCACGCTTGGTTAAGATCTGGATGCTTATAACTTCACTCCTTTACCCCCTTTAACTATGTCAAAGTCACATATTACCCCCTGGACTTCTTGCTTCGTTTTGTCTGGACATCAGATGGTATAGCGGTTGGGAGACTTTGTTATTTTAATCGGGCCCAGAGTCCTCACCCCATACCACCCAGGAGGAAACCCACAACTGGGAAAGCCCCCTGGCTCAACCTGGAACAATTTTTTCCAAGCGAGACTCGAACCCATGACCTCTAATTTGAAAAGTCATAAAGCTACAACTCAACCAGAAGGCTCGGTGGTAAGACTTCTTACTTTGTAATCCAAAGAACCTACTCATACAAATGTAAATATTCATGTTTATTTTAAAGGTTACATATGTAATTTTTATTTATTTTAATTTTCATGCAATATAAACTTGACCTCCAAGGATCCAAGTAGTATATTAGCATTCGAATGAAATCAAACCTTCAATTTTAGAATTAAAAATCATTAACTAATGAAAACGATAATTCTAGTAATTTCAGATTAAAATATTAGCATAAGATCAAAACATAAATAAACATATAAAGATGTTACATCTTTGAAACTCTTTTATTTTTCAACATTGGGCATGCTATTGGTTCGACTTCTGTTATCAAAATCAAAAATTGAATTGTTGGTCATTTCTTACTAGAAAAGGATCGTAACAATTGCATTAACCTATTTGAACTGTCGGCTCTGATGAGACCGAATATCACTCAACACAGTTCATTGTTATTGTTCACCACCCTATCCAGTGACAGATTCAGGATTTTTATGTCAGTGAGTGTAAAAAAACGGGTTGGTTAAAACGTGATAACTAAAACAATCAAAACATGCCGTTCAGAGTCAAATCGGGTTAATTAGAAAGGGGTAGCAAATTGAAAGGAACTTAAAGTGCAATTCTCTAAGAAAAGAATCGGTACACAAGAAACAATTGGATAACTCCAAATATTATTGACCAAGAAAACTTAACTTAAAAACTTGATTACATGTGTTTATACACCCAACCAATCCTAGTTAGGTTCAAACTCCTTATTAGATACAAATTCAAACTAAGCTATATCTAAACTTGAATTTGAGATAAATGTGAATTACTAATATTCATTAATTAGCAATCCTAATATTCTCCTAACTTCACCTGCTCGTGATTTAGTATCTATAGGCAGGGCCGGTCCTGATGATTTAAGTGCCCCGGCCGAGCCGAAAAAAAGGCCCATACGAACAAAATATATAAACTAATTTTTTTTAAACGACGATTAATGTTATAGCAATAAACATAGAAAAAATATAGTATATTACATGACATACCGTAATAGCTAACCGATTATTCGCAAAGCTCTCCTAGCATTCTTGGCAGCAAATCAATGATTTGCGAAGCTCTCCTAGCATTCTTGGCATGCTTTCTAAAAATCAAATCAAAATTCAACAAAACAACAATTAACAATTCTAACTTTCTAAGTCAACCAATTAACAATTAACAATTATAAGTCAAACAATTAATAAATAATAATTCAACAATTCTAAGTCAAACAATAAAAAAAATCAACAATTCTAATCAATTAATCATGGAATGGGAAACAGGAAACTAATCAGGAATTGGAAACTAACCGGTGGGCAGTGGCTGATGGCGCTGGAGGGTGGTGGGCGGTGGCTGATAGCGCTTGACGGTGGTGGGCGGTGGCTGATGGCACCGGACGGTGGTGGGCGGTGGCTGATGGCACCGGACGGTGGTGGGCGGTGGCTGATGGTGGTGGAGGTAGAGAGCCGATCAGCCGATGATAGGCTTTTATTCAATTCTTCCTCTTTTTTAGGGTTCAACCACTACATATTTACATTATAAAGATTAAATGGACTAGGGCCCAACCATTATATTATAAAGATTAAAGAGGGCCCAACCATTATAAAGATTAAAGAGGGCCTAACCATTATAAAAATGGTCCAATATGTTTTTATGTTTTTATAAAAAGGTCCCAATATATAAAACCGGTATATAAAATTTTATAAAAAACACACATATATATAACATATATATAAAATTTTAGGCCCCCTAAAAAAATGGGCTCTGGGCCCGGCTCGGCCTACCCCTGGGCCGCCCCTGTCCATAGGCCCAACCCATTACCGGCTTGTAACTGGGTCAGGAATTAGCCCAGGTCGCTAACAATCACCCCCTAATTCCCGACTAGAATTAGTGAGGTCTTCCACTCCGAGTAGCTTCCTCATCTCCACAAACTTAATCCTTTCGAGTGCTTTAGTTAAGACATCTGCCCGTTGTTCTTTTCTACTTATATGTTCAACTATAATCTCTTCTCGGTCAACTCACTCTCGAATAAAAAGGTATCGAGAATTTATGTGTTTTGTTCGTCCATGGAACATTGTTGTGCTCGGTATGGTCTATAAAATATACCTAATTTAACCTAACCTAGACACTCTAGTTAAACTCTAGACTCTCCTAAATACTCGACCACAAAGACAGGCAAGTGTACCTATCGAGTGTAATAAAGCCTAATGGAAGTACGGATATCGAACCCACGAGACACTAGTAATAACTATAACTAGACTCTGACTTAACTAACTGGTTTATATTGGGCGGATTTCTATGAACTAAATCTAAAATACTTAAACTCAAAAGTACTAAGAAGAAATAACAATAACCAACTATCAATCAAAAGACTTAGACGAATTCAGGAATTGGGGAAGACACTACCTAGGTAAGAATCCTATTTATGAATCTCGGATTTCTGTCAGCTATGGAAACTATTACGGAACCAGAATCTAAAAATACTACACCCTCAGACTACCTAAAGGATCCCTGATCATTCTCAAGGTGTGACCTAAAAGGAAACCCTAAGGGGTGTGTGACGCTCACTGGTTGGTTGGATTACCTCTCAGTCTCTCCAACAACACTAAAGTACTCGAAAAATAGCTCGCCTCTCAGCCTCACTATCTCAATATACCCTAAGGTGCAAGGAGTAATCTAAGAACAACCAAATTGACACGGACTAACACGAAATACCAAGAAACCTAGGGAAACCTCCTTTCAGAGCCCTTACACCTAGATACTTACTACCCGAGACTAACCGACTATCTATCACCTTTCAGATGTCTACATAGGCAGAACACTAGGATTAAACAGATAAACGATTCCTTTTCCTATGGATTGCGAATTCAACAAACCATAAATTAATCATAACACGCAGTCAATGATCGAATATGAAACCCTAACTGAAAGACATTCAACAGGTAACATATGGAATTCAAAACCAAATACAAATCTGATCTAAGCATGCACAAACATCAATCGATTATCAAAATATTCTTTACTAAAGCATTAATCCGTCAATAACAATCCATAAAACCGATAAAAAACCAAAACTCAACAAATATTCATAAAACCTATATAGTATAAACAAGTTTAGCCAATCATGAGAAAAACATAACTCAAAAAGTCAATATAAACGTTCATCATAAAACAGAAAATAATTAAGCAGCCTGCTAGCTTAAATTAATTGACCTGCCTGCCTGCTTCAATTAAATCTCACGCGTATGCTAGCTTCCTTGTTTTTTCAATTCACGATTCAAGCTTTTTATGTTTTCTTTTTCCTGTTTCCATGATGGTAGCCACAAACAGCCGCCGCAAAAAAGCTCCTCCAATTCAGTTCAACCGTAAGGCCCTCCTAGTCCTCCTTTCGGCTAATTCCAACAAATATATATAGGGTGAGGTTCTAGAGAATACCAAGTTTTATAAGAAAACTAAGAAAACCAATTATAACCATTGATCAAACTTGATAAATGGTTGATATCAGTCAATGTCAAAATTCTAAATTTGTAGAAGTTAATTAATTTAATTAAATGATCCTGTGGTAGATTAGGTCGATTGTCATCTTTTGATTTAGAAAAATCCCTTAAAAATTTATTTCTCTCTCCTATCTTCTCATCTAATTAATTTTAATCATCACTTGTCTTCTCATCTAATTAATTGTAATCATCACTTGTTTCAATGGTTTAATTAAGGTAATTTCGTTAATATCAGTTTTTAATATTACAATTTTGTTTATTTCGGAGTTAACCTTTTTTACAGGGAATGTTTTTGAAATAGTGAGATCAATTGCATTTATGAACTATGCATACATATATGTAAACCTTTTTTGTTATGATATTTAAATATACGTAAACAATAGGATAATACAAGGGGAATGTCTAATAAAAAAAACTTGTAATTTATGCCTAATTTTTTCAGCAATGAATGTTATATCTGAATGAAAAATTGGAATTTTTGTCAAGTGCTTTTTTTAAGTAGGACCAAATACTATTATGCACAAGGATTACGTATGTGTAAACATTATGTAAAGATGTTAACATATGTGTTTACATATATGTAAACAAGTTACGTGTTCCATATATGTACGTAACTCACAAGTAGAGATGATGTGGATGTTACGAGTTACGTATACATAGCTAATATGAGTTACATATTCGAATCAAAAGAGAGAAAAAAAACTCAAGTTTACATACATGTAAACATGGGTAAACTGAAACAAAAATGGAAAAAGAATTGAATTACATATACGTAACTCTTACGATTAGGCTTTTAGTATCTGTTTCTTAATAAAATTATTCTACTATGTATGAGTAATTAAAAGAACTACATAAATTTTGATTGGTTACGTATATGTAATCAACGAACGCACAAGAGATGTGTGTTTATATTAACCATTAGTACCTATTGTTTACGTATATGTATTCAGGGATAAACAAAAATTATACATTTTATGTTTGTAATATGTATGCTTGTGTTATGTATATGTAAACATGGGTAAAAAAACAAAAAAAAGAAAGAAGAACTGAGTTACATATACGTAACTCATATGAAAAACAAATGAAGATCAACATGATGAACACCATCCAAAATTGTTCCAGGTAATACAAAAAACCATGGCATGTGCAATGCAAACAACAAACCGGAGACGGCGATTGAGACGCTTGTATGAAATCCCTTCTTCGAGTTTGATGATATGAAATCCGGCCGAGAACTACAAGTCGACAAATACTAAGAATCTTGAATGTTAATACGAATGATAAACAGATAATCATAAACCTAAACATATATAGAACTAGAAATATATAGAAATAGAAATAGATGATTTGGGATAAATATTCTGGAAGAATATAAGGATTTGAATGAGATAATCTCAAATGATTTGTAGAAATGCAAATTTGAAAAAAATCGGAGCAAAGAAAAAGATACAATCATTTTCTTTTTTAAATTTTCAATTGTAATTTGAAAAGAAATAGAAAGTAAATTGATTGGAGAAAAATAAGGGATTTGGATAGATTTATAATAAAAATTAAATACAAGTTAATGAACATTTACTAAAATACCCTTTTATATAAAAAAGAAATAATTAAAATCTAAAATTTCTGATTGGCTGAGACTGGTTTTCTTGATTTTTGCCTAACTTTATGATTTTCTTTTGATCCTCTCCCTATATATATATATATATACATATATATATATATATATATTTCAAATTTTCTTTTCCTTTTTTTATTTTCTACCCTAGCCCACTCAATAGCCTAATAGAATTAATATGAGCCCAAACAAACTTAATCATTCACTAATTTATTTGGCCCAATCAAATTCAAAGCTTGATCCATTTAAGTCCATTAAGAATTAATTCTTGTATCTCCTCTATTTTTTTATAACCAACAAAATTCTTCGTTTAGCTTGTTTTTATTTGAAACATACAGAATCCTAGTTTAAACAAAATAAGTATCGGTTCATATGAATTTATCAATAAAACGCTTAAAATAGATGTCAAACATGCATGAAATATATATAAAATAGCACTTATCAAACATAGTATTCTTCACGAGTGCTATAGCTGAAGTATTATCAATCTTTAAAACCACCTTGCTTACCTCCTTTTTGCTTATCTCACTGACCAACTCTCTAAGTCAAACCGCTTGACCCGCGGCTGCACTTGTTGCCGTATATTCTGCTTCACATGATAATAGCGCCACTGTATTATGTTTTTGTGAACACCACGTGATTGGTGAAGACCCGAAATAAAATATGTGACCCGTTGTACTCCGCCCATCATCCTCATCGATGTTATGACTACTATCTGAATAACTATTCAACACCTCCTTTTCTCGGTTATATTTGGTACCAAAACCTGTTGTTGCTTTCACGTACCTTAATATTTGTTTGATAGCATTAGCATGAGACACCTTAGGACATTACATGTATCGGCTTAACACCCCGACCGAGTATGCAAGATCAGGTTGGGTTTGAAGTAAATATCTTAGACAACCAACCATTTTTTGATAATCTGTTGGATTAACATCTTCTCCGTCTTCAGCTTTCGAGAGTTTTAGATTATGGTCCATCGGAACATAAGCAATATTACAATTTTCTATTCCCGCTTCATTCAAAATATTCTTTGCATATGCTTCTTGCTTGACTCGAATCCCATCTTTGTCTTGAGAAACCTCGATTCCAAGGTAATATTTCAACAACCCCAGATCACTCATCTCAAATTGTTTTTTCATCTGATCTTTAAATTTCATGATTTGAGCCTTATTTGATCCGGTCACTATCAAATCGTCCACACATACACCAATAATTATCACATTAGTCTTGGTGTGTCTCGTGTAGACGGCTTGTTCCTGAATGCATCTTTCATACCCGAGTCCTTTTAACGTTCCATCAAGCTTGAGATTCCAAGCTCGAGGTGCTTGTAGGAGTCCATACAAGGCTCTCGAAAGGTGATATAATTTGTCTTCTTTTCCTTTATTTACGTATCCCTCTGGTTGATATACAAACACAAATTCATTTAAGTTCCCATGTAAGAATGCCGATTTCACATCGAGATGGTGAACTTGCCAATTTTCTTGAGCGGCTAAGGCAAGTAGTACTCGAACAGTTTCTAGCCGAGCCATGGGTGTAAATACCTCGTCATAATCAACTCCGTGTTGCTGTACGTATCCCTTCGCAATAAGCCTTGCTTTACACTTAACAATTTGCCCAGTTGTGTCCCGTTTCAACTTAGAAACCCACTTTAGCCCGATTGGTTTGTGATCCTTGGGTCGATTCGTTAAAGTCCAAGTACCGTTTTTTTCCAATGGACTCTAACTCTGCCTCCATAGCCTTTACCCTGTACCTATTCTCTTTTGCTTCCGAATAATTCTTGGTTCGTCCGGTTCTTCTCGTTCCCGATTAACACCATCATTAACTACAAAGTCCTTTAATTTCTTGGGAATTACATGTGTTCGGTTGACCTTCTAATCGGTGTAACAACCGGGTCTTCATCTTCACTGGAATGGGCTGGATCCTGACCCATAGATGGGTCTGGTTGGTTTGAACTGGGCTGGTTTAATTGGGCCTAATGTCCTCCTGGACTATCAGCGATGTGGGCCTGCTGCACTGTTTGGGTCTGCTTCTCCACACCTTTTATTTCGGGATCGGTTCAAAACTCACCCCCTATTTCCACCACAAACTCTGCTGGATCTATTTTAGAGGTGGTACTAGTCCAGTTCCAGCCTCGTTTCTCATCAAACGTTACACTTCGAGCTACTTAGATATTTCTTAAAACCGGATCATACATACGGTGAGCCTTCGTTCTAGGTTCTGATCCAAAATAAACAAGCAGTCGGCCCATCTCATCTAACTTTTTCAGGGTGAATTTTGGTTCTGTTTCAAACTCACACATATGAAAACCCTTAGGTGTTCAACATTAAGCTTAGTTTCGAGTAACGCTTCATATAGAGTTTTTGATGCAACAGATTTTGTGGGGACTCGGTTTAAGATGTGAACACTGTTTATTGCAGCTTCTCCCCAATATATTTGAGGGACATTCATAGACTTTAACAAGCATCTTACTGTTCCAATTATAGTTCAATTTCTCCTTTCAGCGACAACGTTTTTTTGAGGCGAATACGGGATAGTTAATTGCCTTCGAATTGCTTGCTTTTCACACCAATCCTTGAACTAGATCGATGTAAACTCACCCCCTCTATCAGTTCGAAGTGTTCCCACCTTGGTTTTTAATTCGGTCTCTGCCGAACGCTTGAACCGCTTGAAGAACTCGAACACTTGATCTTTCGTCTTTAATAAATAACACAACATATATCGCGAATAATCATCCACGAGCAAGAAAATATACCTAATTCCTACGGGAGTACTTGGTGTTATTGGTCCACACAAATCTCCGTGAAGGAGTTCAAGTGGTTTCAAGGCCCGAAAACTTGCTTGACCCGGGTACGGTTGTTGGATCTATTTTCCTATCAAGCAACAATCACAAATATTAGTAGAACTAGTAATATTTTTGCATACCACGTAACATTCCTTTATGCTAAGTGCATTCATTGAGTCGAAATTCAGATGCCCAAGTGAAACATCCTACTTTTTCTTTATTATTTTATCAGAGTTTAATTATAGAAAATGGTCCCAGTTTAGCAAAACCTTGTCACTAAATGAACAAGGTATATTTTTTTTATTTATAAGTATTGTTTTACATGTACAATATCTTATTACATAATCTAGGGATTCTTCATTCCGTCCGGCCTCATCCACAGGAAGCTCTATTCCACGTGCCTCTTTCCTGCAGTGTTTGAAAAACGTTTTTGTATTAGCTTACGCTAAGTAAGTACAATGCGTCATTCCTTTTATTATGAACCATTTAGGTTCTTATTATTGTTCAAGTTCGGTGCCCCCGTGACCATCTCCGGACGTACCTCCGGTCACGTCATTCGTATATTTTATGGGTGTACTAACCCCCTCGCAACCATCTTAGACCATAACTCCGGTCTGAGTATTGGCAAGGTTCTTATACTCGTCAGTATAGACCCCTTGCATTTGTCACGAAGACTCATTCATTCCTCAGCCCCGTAGGCTTGGAATCTTTTCCTCCTCAGCCCCGTAGGCTTGGAGTTCCTTTTTCCCCAGCCCTGAAGGCTTGGAATGTTTTTAGTTTTCTTCTTTATTATTGAGATCCACCTTACAGGCCGGATATCTCATTTCATTTGGGACCTTGAGTATCTTAGACTCGCAGCCTCCCAAATGTATCAAGCATTTGTTCTCATTTCATGTATATGCTTGATTTATTTCCCAACCAGTCCTTACCTTAAAACTTCGTAACAGTTTCTTCACGATGCATTAAAAGGGTTTATATATAGGAAGTGCCAGTGACATATCCACCACCCCTTTAACACTTCATGAGTACTCCGTTATTCCATTTTAGGGTTTAGACTCGTTCCATCATACTCATTCATATTTGCACGTATCAACATGCATTCACATATTCATCTTTATCATGCATCACATATTCATGTGTTCATGCATTCATTTTCATCACATATTCATATTCATCATATATTGTAAACTAGGGCGATTATCCTTCCAGAGGAGTACCTCCAACAAAGATGTTCATAGGAAAGAGTGACGGGTCTAAGAGAGATTTATACTTAATATGCCCTAAATTATACATGTTTTGCATGCATAATAATCCCCATATTATGGTACTAATTGGTTAAAAGCCTAGCAATTGATACTTAAAACGTTAATATTTCACAATTGCAGGTTATTCGGTGTTCCAAGATAAACTGAGTAAAAACCAGCCTAAAACATGAGGTCAAGCTTTTGGAAGACCAAACCCGAGCATTGACCCCCCAAGAAGTCAAACCAGGTCAACATAAGTCAAACCAGCAGCTAAAAGACGAATCTGGGAGGCAGAGGGGCATTCCACGGTCGTACAATGCCATGCACGGCCGTGCAAATGCTTTCCTGCTCTCCTAGACCCCGGTACACTGTCCTTTGTACCCTGTTTGATTCCCGAGGTGTTTGCACGCCCGTGCAATCCAATGCACGGCCGTGCGTTGCTCATTTTGAGGCCTGTAAATAGATGGCTTGAGTTCTTCATTTGGATATCCCTTACACACCCCAAGAACACACCAGAGAAAGCTTATTTCGTAGTTAGAGTGTAGTAGTAGTGAGTAGAGAGGCTCTTCCTCCTTGTTTCGCAATAGGGGAGCCTACGAAACTCAGCGTTATGTTAGTTAGTATGGCCATTCGTGGCTAGACTCTTTGTATTGCTAGGGTGAAGATGAAGTTTGGTGCATGTTAATGTTTAACGTATTAATCCAAGTGATGTGTTTATGTCTTTAATCATTCGTCCTTAAAACCACCATTTTGGTGGGCTTTTATTATTGTCTAAATCCGTCTTTATATTTGTGAGTGTTCTTGATTTTAAAGTGTAAGATCGTAAGACCTTTTTAATCAAACTTCTCTTGAAGCTTGTATGTCTTTATACAAGTAGATATTGATAAGCCAAGACTTGGTCAACACTATTAAGGTCGTACGTCTTTATACGAACTTATTATGCGACCAAGAATTGGTGAACTCATGTTGGGAATGATACGTCTTTATACTTTGTCCCATTGTTGCACCGCCTACCGGTGAACAAAATATAATCACCTATTTAACTCTAATACAAAGCATTTTACGTTCGATGTCTTAAACCAACCCGGAGATGACCATTCAAAGGGTTGAGGGTAACTGTTGTCCTTAACGGGAGGCATTACTACTTTTTAAAGATTTTAATTTGCAAACCAAATGTTGTGAGGACGAGGCTCTAGCGGTGACCCGGGTCATAAGTTTGTAGTAGTCATATCACTGGATTAGTCAAATTAACATTATCACGTACCAAGCGGATTCGAATCCCGAAGCAATACTCTCCGTGACCTGATCATCTACGAGATATTTACTTTTCTGCTTTTTACTATTTTTTTCGTTACATTTCTGTTACACACATCACGCTCGTTTTTACCTTTCTGTTATTTAATTTACCATTATTTACTTTTCTGTCATTTACTACTCTGCTTCACAAGCACACAAAACCCACTCACTAATTGATTCGGCTAAACGATAACAAAAGTTGAGTACTGGAACTCGACCGTGTCCATTGGTTCGATACTTGGTTCTTACCTAAACTATATTACGCTGCGATAGGTACACTTTCCTATTGTGTGTGTTTTTAAGTTAAAGTAATTATCATTTTATAAATTTAAAACTTGATCTTGTAAAACCATCCTAAAAATATATTTATTATATTTTTATATACTAAAAACGACATATCAAGTTTTTGGCGCCGCTGCCGGGGACACGGTGATTTCAAGAAAAATTCGAGTTAACGGATTAGCCTTATCATTTTCCATCTGTTTTCCTCTTACATTTTGTTGCAGGTAGTGTATGATCCACAACTCCAATACTGGTTTATATCGACCTTTAGCTGAGCCCGAAAGATTCTTTCACCGCCGAATACGAGAAAACCGTGCTAGAAAAATGGCAGTTTAAAACCGCACTATTTTCGATTTCGCAAGACCGTCACTAGAAGCTTTGGGGTCTAGCATCACAAGGCCAACAGTTGACGCTAACAACTTTGAGATCAAGTCTCATGTTATCCACATGATCCTGTCATCATGCACTTTCCATGGATTACCCGATGAAGATCCACATGCCCACATTGCAAATTTCCTCGAAATTTGCGACACTTTCAAACTGAACGGAGTTTTGAATGACGCAATTCGCCTCCGAATGTTTCCCTTCTCCTTAAGGGAACGAGCTAAAGAATGGCTAAATTCTCTTCCTACTGGGTCAATCACTACATGGGACAATCTTGCTCAGAAATTCCAATTTGAAATACTTCCCGCCAGCTAAAACTGCTAAACTAAGAAATGATATCACCACTTTCACTCAGGATGATGTTGAATTACTATATGAGGCATGGGAACGCTTTAAGGATATGTTGAGAAAATGTCCTCATCATGGGTTAGAGGTTTGGTTACAAGTGTCATCATTCTACAATTGGTTGCACAACCAAGATCGTTAGACACTTGACGCTACTGCAGGTGGTATTTTTGGAAACAAAAGGCCACAAGAAGCATACGACCTAATTGAGGAAATAGCAATGAATAGCTATCAATGATACAATCCAAGGAGTAACAGGGGATCAAGGCAAGGAGTTCACTATGTCGATACTGTCACTTCACTTTCTGCTCAAGTAGACACCCTCACCACTCGACTCAATCAACTTAGCAAGAGCAAAGCAACCCATGAAACTGAAGAAGTAAAAAGAATCATTGTTGATGCTGAGCAGGTTGACTTTATCAGAACAAATCTCCCGCAGAACAACCCCTACAGCAATACTTACAACCCTGGATGGAGGAACCATCCGAATTTTAGCCGGAGGGATAATAACAATCAGGGAGAATCTGGCTTCGGACAACAACAGTTTCAATAAAGACAATCCCAGAACTATCAGCCTCGTCAACAATTTCAAGGAGCTAACAAGCCAATTAATGGGTTAAGCCTAGAGGAAGTGGTAAATAAGTTGATCTCTACAACTGAAAGTCAAGCACTTCTAGCGAACTCCCGTCACAAACAATATGAGGAACGGTTTAGTCTTCATGAAGCTGAGTTCAAGACACAAAAAGCAACTCTTCAAGCCATTGAAACGTAATTAGGGAAAATTGCAAAACTATTATCCGAAAGACAATCAGGATGTCTCCCGAGTAACACTGAAACCAATCCAAAAGCTAACGTGAGTGCTATCACTCTTAGACATAGCAAAGTCTATCCAGAGCCACCAATGCCAGGAGAAGAAGTCCAATCACCAAGGAGAGAAATATTCACCGGAGTACCACTTCGTCCACATATCACAGAAACAACCACTCAAGGGTCACAATCAAATGTGATTCCACCTCCTCCTCCGATGGATCTCCCTCCGAAAGCTCCAACAAAAAGAGCATTCCACTCTCATATACCGTATCGAGGAAGGTTGGTAAAGCAGAAGACTGGCAAACAATATGAAAAATTTGTCGAGCTTTTGAGTCAAATCCATGTCAATCTTCCTTTCCTAGATATCATACAACAAATGCCTAAGTATGGACGTTTCTTGAAGGATTTCCTTACAAACAAGAGAAACATGGAGGAAGCAGTAAAGAGGACTAACCATTGTGTCGCTCTCATTGAAAGGTGCCTTCCAAAGAAACTTTCAGATCCTGGAAAATTCTCTCTTACTATGCTTTATCGGACCACCACCGATCACTTTTGCACTAGCTGTTCTAGGAGCAAGCGTGAACGTTATGCCATATAACATGTTCCAAAGACTCTAAATTGGAAACCCGTAACATGTTAATGCAACTATCGAACTCGCGGATGGATCAATTAAGTTACCTATAGGATTCATTGAAAACTTACTAGTAAAAGTTGGAAAGTTTGTCTTCACTGCCGATTTCATGGTACTGGAAATGGGACCCGATTATTCAGTACCCTTGATTTTAGGTCGCCCATTTTTGGCTACCGCCAGAGCCGTTATTGACATGAATGAAGGAATCTTAACACTTCGTGTTGGAAAACAATCAGTAACCTATAACATCGGAGGAAATGAATGCTTGTTAAATGATCCCATTGAAATTGCATAATTCATCGATACTAATCTGGACTACCAACTTAAGAAAGCTAAGGAATTCAGCAAAGGAAAGAAACTTGATCTTGGCAAGGACCTTAGCAACACTAATTGGATCGATAAATACTTTGACAAGCTACCAAAGTTGAAGGACTTGAATGAAGTGACAGGAGACACGGGGGAAGTTGATGGCCCCCACTTGAAGAAAGACTGATGCAGCACGTATGGGTCGGGCTAAAGACCCTTAAATAAACGTAGCCCTTCCGGGAGGCAACCCGATGATCATGAATAAATTGAGAGGTTGGTGCATATGGCATAATCATGGACCTCATGTTTGACTTTTCAAATTTAAGTTTCTCATACTTTATCCCCAGGTATGCCCTCTCGATACTAGGACCTTAGTAGCTTAACTACTACCTTTTATTTTCCTTGTCTGCTTTTATATTTCCCTTTTTGTGTCAGGTAGAATAGCATCACCGGATAGTCTCTCTACTTGTTTGAGGAATCACACTCCATCTCCACAACTTTAGGAATCGAAAACCACATCAAATTTCTGAGAAATTCGATGAAGTCTTTGAAGCAACATGTTGACAAGCAGCTGATAGGCACCGCCTGACAGCAGTAATAAGTTTCGGCCTTAGGTTATACACCGAATTAACCGGGGGAGTACCAGTTTCTTTTCCCTTAAAACTTCATGCATTAAATTCCTGCATAGCATTTCATTACATGCATTTGTACATTGAGGGCAATGCACAGTTTTAAGTGTGGGGTGGGCAATTAGAGATTCAGGACTACTTGTATCCTCAAAGCAATAAAACTTAACTTGTGATTTTCTACCCATTTGACTAAAACATTACAAAAATCTACCTTTTGAAAAACCCGAAAAATTTTCAAAAATTTTAAACCTTAAATCTAAACCTCTTTGAGTTCGCACCTAATTAAATAAAACGAAGACGTGGCAAGTAGAAACAAATGGATATTATGCATAACAAATCGCTAAACCCTATTCCATCCGTTTCCATGTGAGAATAATCTGAGCCTTTTCACGAGCATTATTATCATTTTCGCATGCTCTTTCGTTTGGTATATTGAGTGTTTATTCGATCGAATTTTATGCATAATTAAAAGTTGTATGACTTATACATATCAAGATCATGAACTAGTGGAAGTATGAAAATGATTGAGGCACCTAGGACTTTATTACCCTTATATATTATCCTTAAACCCTAAAAATCCCAAAAATATTATCCGCCTAGATAGCCCTCTGAGCCTTAGCCTTTTATTTTCTACTACCCACATTTATCACCCAACCAGCATTTCATAAACACCGGTTATTGGCTGAATGTTTTCAAAATGGGAAAATTATCTTATGTCGGCATTTCAAGTTTATTATCATTGAGAAAATTTTGGAAAGAAATCTGTTTTACTCAAAATAATTGGAATTTATGAAAAAATTATTTCAAGGAAATTGAAAAAAAAGAATTATTGAAGAATTTGTCTTGATACAAAAAAAATGGAAAAGGGAGAAAAGAAAAAGAAAGAGAGAAGTGTGTCTTTTACCGGCAAGACCTTAATGAACTGGATATGCATTCCTTTGATTTTAATTTGCTTTTCTGCCTTCATTTCGCAAAGCCTGAATTACCATCTGAACTCCGAGAGAAGATTTTCCAAGCAACCAGTGATATAAGAAAACGGTGGCGCAAGCAAGAACAATTACCACCATTATACGGCTTGTCAAAAAGTGCCGCCGAGAGAAGAGCCAAAAGATACGACAAATGTGTGAAGTGTGGCAACTGGAGCCACGATGGAAAGTGTAGCAAGAATCAAACTCATTCCCAGCATGAGTATACGCATCTGATCAAAGTAGGAGCTGTTAGGCTACATGCTGAAAGATCCGTACGGAAAGAAAGTAATATGTACTACGCAGCAAGGAAAGAGTTGAGAATGATAAGAGATCTTGGTCTTGGCAATCTGACCATAAACGAGCCCTCATATTAGTTATACCCTCATGATCTGAGTACTGTAGAGGGACCTGCTAGTATTTTCCATTTTAAGCCATGAGACCATAGCTGTGTGTTTCACGATAGCTGCAGCCCTTCAAACCCTTTAAAAATCCAAAAAGATTTTCATTTTCACCATTTATTTTTACTTTAGCCAGATTACAACCCTTTAAAGTCCTCTTGATTCAAGCATACTACTTAGTTAATTGATGGAGACTTGATTTGCATACAAGCTTATGACCATTTCATAATTCGATTCGAACTTGAGTGTTCCACTTAACTTACATTATCCATACATATATAACCCTAAGAGTTGAGTGAACATTGTGAGGAGTGATAGGTTATCCACAATTAAAATTCTAGTAGGCTTATCATGGATTCCATCATCTTGAAACAGAAAAATACAAAAAATAGAATAAGCAACTCAAGAGTTATCCCAGAGCTTCGACTTGTTTGGAGTTCCGTTACCTTTGTAAAGTTTTTAGTTATGGGTATGATCATGCATGAGTTTGCTTGTGGACAAGCAAAGTTTAAGTATGGGGTATTATGATATGCCCTAAATTATACATGTTTTGCATGCATAATAATCTCCATATTATGTTACTAATTGATTAAAAGCCTTGCAATTGATACTTAAAACGTTAATATTTCACAATTGCAGGTTATTCGGTGTTCCAAGTTAAACTGAGCAAAAACCAGCCTAGAACATGAAGTCAAGCTTTTGGAGGACCAAACCCGAGCATTGACCCCCCAAGAAGTCAAACCAGGTCAACATAAGTCAAACCAGTAGCTAAAAGACGAATCTGGGAGGCAGAGGGGCATTGCACGGTCGTGCAATGCCATGCACGGCCGTGCAAATGCTTTCCTGCTCTCCCAGACCCCGGCACACTGTCCTTTGTACCCTGTTTGATTCCCGAGGTGTTTGCACGCCCGTGCAATCCAATGCACGGCCGTGCATTGCTCATTTTGAGGCCTGTAAATAGATGGAATGAGTTCTTCATTTGGATATCCCTTACACACCCCAAGAACACACCAGAGAAAGCTTATTTCGTAGTTAGAGTGTAGTAGTAGTGAGTAGAGAGGCTCTTCCTCCTTGTTTCGCAATAGGGGAGCCTACGAAACTCAGCATTATGCTAGTTAGTATGGCCATTCGTGGCTAGACTCTTTGTATTGCTAGGGTGAAGATGAAGTTTGGTGCATGTTAATATTTAACGTATTAATACAAGTGATGTGTTTATGTCTTTAATCATTCGTCCTTAAAACCACCATTTTGGTGGGCTTTTATTATTGTCTAAATCCGTCTTTATGTTTGTGAGTGTTCTTGATTTTAAAGTGTAAGATCGTAAGACCTTTTTAATCAAACTTCTCTTGAAGCTTGTACGTCTTTATACAAGTAGAGATTGATAAGCCAAGACTTGGTCAACACTATTAAGGTCGTACGTCTTTATACGAACTTATTATGCGACCGAGAATTGGTGAACTCTTGTTGGGAATGATACGTCTTTATAGTTAGTCCCATTGTTGCACCGCCTCTCGGTGAACAAAATATAATCACCTATTTAACTCTAATACAAAGCATTTTACGTTCGATGTCTTAAAACAACCCAGAGATGACCATTCGAAGGGTTGAGGGTAACTGTTGTCCTTAACGGGAGGCATTACTACTTTTTAAAGATTTTAATTTGCAAATCAAATGTTGTGAGAACGAGGCTCTAGCGGTGACCCGGGTCATAAGTTTGTAGTAGTCATATCACTGGATTAGTCAACTTAACATTATCACGTACCAAGTGGATTCGAATCCCGATGCAATACTCTCCGTGACCTGATCATCTCCTAGATATTTACTTTTCTTCTATTTATTATTCAGTTCGTTACATTTCTGTTACACACATCACACACGTTTTTACTTTTCTGTTATTTACTTTACCGTTATTTACTTTTCTGCCGTTTACTATTCTGCTTCACAAGCACACAAAACCCACTCACTAATTGATTCGGCTAAACGATAACAAAAGTTGAGTACTGGAACTCGACCGTGTCCATTGGTTCGATACTTGGTTCATACCTAAACTATATTACATTGCGATATGTACACTTGCCTATTGTGTGTTTTTAAGTTAAAGTAATTATCATTTTATAAACTTAAAACCTGATCTCGTAAAACCATCCTAAAACTATATTTATTATATTTTTATATACTAAAAACGACACATCAATACACCACCCTTTTCTTAGACAGAACATTCCGTTTGTCAGATAACTACATACCAGTTGGTAGATCTCCCGTTCGTTTACTATGTTTTAATTACTGTCTTTTAGTCTATACCCCTAAACTTTCATAATGGTTTCACCACGAAGCATCAAAGAGATTTATATATAGGAAGTACCAGTGGCATATCCACCACCCCTTGGACACGTCGTGACTACTCCATTATTCCTGTTTAGTGTTTAGACTAACTTTTCATTACCCCGTACCTTATCATATACATATCACATAACACATATCATTTAAACATGTAATTCACATAATCGTGTCTAGGGTACGGGTCGAGTGTACTTACATTATCCTTGGATAGTTTCCTAGTTCGTTCCTTGCTAAAATGTCTCTCCGTTCTTTGCTCGTAACTTTAAAGCTCCGCACTTGCAATCTCCGCGCTCGTAACCGTCATGCTTACCTTTCCTCAATATGTGTGGGAGTGGTGGTTGTGTTTGTGTTGGGTTTCCCAAATGAACGGCAAAGTTCAACTATTTATAGGGCTGAAAACACACCGGTGGCCGACCGCTAAGCAAGGGGGTAGCGGTCCGCTACCGCCCCTTTGCCAGGTGTCTGGCGTACTCTGCACGTGGCGGACCGTTACGCTCTGGGTAGCGGTCCGCTACCCAATCCTTATCAGCGAGTCATCTTACACATGTCACATGCTCGATGTCCGGGTCCAATTGCGACTGGCGGACCGTTACCCACCTAGTGGCGGTCCGCCATAGGGCTGAGTCAGCATGACACGCATGGGATACGTGTCATTCTCTCATGATTGCGTTGTCCACACATAGCGGACCCCTAAGAAACCCGGTAGCGGTGCGCTACTTGCCTGATTTTCTATTTTTCTTTGTTTCCAATCCTTTAACTTTGTTGTATTTACACTTTAATCCATAGACATTTATTTTTTAAAAAATTGGGGTGTTACAACTCTTCCCCCCTTAAATTTGGTTTCGTCCTCGAAACCTGTTAATCTTTAAATAATTGAAGGTAACTCTTCTTCATTTCTTCCTCATTTTCCCAGGTCATCTCCGACCCTTTTCTGTACTTCCATTGTACTAACACTTGCTTGATCGCTTTATGACGTAGTTGCTTTTCCTTTGTGTCCATAATCTTTATAGTTTCTTCAACATACGTCATTTTATCATCGACTTCTATTTCTTCCAATTGAACATGTGTAGTTTCATCAGCCAAACATTTTCTTAAATAAAATAGATGGAAAGTGTTGTGTATCTTATTCAATTCTTCAGGTAGTTCTAGTTGATAGGCTACCTTTCCAACTCATTTGATGATTTTGAAAGGACCTATAAATCTTGGACTTAGCTTTCCACGTTTCTTGAATCGGATTAGACCTTTCCAAGGAGATACTTTTAACAAGACATAATCTCCTTCTTGGAATTCTATTGGTCTACGTCTCTTATCTGCGTATGACTTCTGTCTATCTTGTGCAGCTTTTATACGTGCCTTGATTAAGTCAAGCTTTTCTGACATGGCTTGAACTATTTCTTTGCTTCCTAACTCCTTCTGACTAACTTCTCCCCAACACACAGGAGTCCTACATCTTCTATCATATAGCATCTCATATGGTGGCATACCAATACTGGAATGGTAGCTATTATTGTATGACAACTCTGCTAATGGCAGATGACTATCCCAACTTCCTCCGAAATCAATTATACAAGCACGCAGCATATATTCAAGAGTTTGTATTGTCCTCTCACTTTTTTTGTCAGTTTGAGGATGATATGTCGTGCTGATTAGAAGTCTAGTTCCCATCTGTTCGTGGAACTTTATCCAAAAACAATTGAGACTGGCACTCCATGTCTTGAAACAATTTCTTTAATGAACAGATCAGCTAACGTTTTTGAAGAGTATGTTTCACGTATTTCTAAGAAATGTTAGTGATTCGATCTACAACTACCCAAATGGTATCATAACCCCTAGCTGTCTTTGGTAGCTTGGTTATGAAGTCCATAGTGAGATGTTCCCACTTCCATTCTGGGATTTCTAATGGTTGTAATCTTCCGTATGGCTTCTGATGTTCTGCTTTAACTTGTAAACAAGTTAAGCATTTAGCCACATATTTCATGACATCAAACTTCATTCCGGGCCACCAATAATCTTTGTGCAAATCTTGGTACATTTCGTAGTACCTGGATGAATAGAATATCGTGATTTATGAGCTTCATCGAGAACTTTAAGTCTAAACTCTCCTGATTGTGGTATCCACATACGACCAAATCGAGTCTTGACTTTATACTCATTCTCTTCTAAAAACTTCTCCTGACCAGCCATCATTTCTTTCTTAACATTCTCACCTTTTAACGCTTCAATTTGTGCGTCTCGACGCTGGCTCATGAAATCAGGAGTTATCACTAACTTATATGCTTTTACCCGAATAGGATGATGCTCTTCCTTGCAGCTTAGAGCATCGGCTACCACGTTAGCTTTTCCGGGATGATATAAGATCTCACAATCATAATCCTTGACTAGTTCTAACCATCATCATTGCCTCTTGTTTAAGTCCTTCTGGTCAAAGAAATTCTTAAGACTTTTGTGGTCTGTGTTAATCGTACACTTCATTCCGTACAAGTAATGCCTCCAAATCTTTAATGCGAACACTACTGCGGCTAATTCCAGATCATAGGTTGGATAGTTTGCTTCATGTGTCTTTAGCTGTCGAGAGGCATAGGCTATCACCTTTCCTCTTTGCATCAGAACACATCGTAACCCAAGTTTTGAGGCATCAGAATATGCCACAAAGTCTTCTACTCCTTCTGGTAATGCCAGAACCGGAGATTGTGTCAACTTTTCTATCAAAATCTAGAATGCTTTCTCCTGATATGCACTCCATTCATACTTTGAATTCTTTCGAGTTAGTTTAGTCAAGGGGGTGGCTATCTTAGAAAAGTCCTGGATGAACCTTCTGTAATAGCCAGCTAACCCCAAGAAACTTCAAACTTCTGATGGGTTCTTAGGTGGAGACCATTTCATTACATCCTCTACCTTTGCCGGGTCTACTGAGATGCCTTCCGCATTTACAGCATGGCCCAGAAATTGAACTTCTCTCAACCAGAATGCACATTTTGAGAACTTTGCGTATAATTTCTCCTCTTGTAAAGTACTAAGTACTTCATGAAGATATTGTGCATGTTCTTCTTTACTTTTTGAATAAATCAAAATGTCATCAATGAAGACAATAACGGATTTATCAACATTGGCCGGCATACTCTATTCATGAGGTCCATAAAAACTGTCGGGGCATTAGTTACTCCAAAAGGCATTATTACAAATTCATAGTGTCCATAACGAGTTTTGAATGCCGTTTTAGGTACATCTTCTTCTCGTACATTGACTTGATGATAATCGGATCTTAAGTCAATCTTGGAAAACAAACTTGATCCTTGTAATTGATCAAACATATCATCAATTCTAGGTAAAGGATACATATTCTTGATAGTCAGCTTGTTCAATTCACGGTAGTCTATACACATTCTCATACTACAGTCTTTCTTCTTCACGAATAGAATTGGTGTACCCCAAGGGGATACACTAAGGTGTATAAACCCCTTGTCCAATAATTCTTGCAACTGTGACATCAACTCTTTCATTTCTGTTGGTGCTAACCAGTATGAAGCCTTAGCCACCGATTTTGCTTCAGGAATTAAGTCAATTTTAAATTATATTTCTCTCTCAGGTGGAGCACCTGGAAGATCATCTGGAAATACTTCTGGGAACTCATTCACTACTGGAACTTGATTCAGTTCCATCTCTTTCATCTTCATCTGACTACATAAGCTAAGAAAACTTGGTGACCTTGCCTCACGTAGCTACTTATCTTAGCCATCATACATAACGTAATTTGGTTTCGTCGTTCGCCAATGATGCTAACTTCCTTTCCTGTAGGCGTCGTGAATCGTACAATCTTCTGATTACATATAGTCGATGCAGCATGTGAAGACAACCAGTCCATTCCAATGATCACGTCGAATTCTTGCATCGGCATTGAGATTAAGTCGACGAAATATTCTTCTTCTTCTTCTATCAACAGTCGGCAATCTCGGCATATTTTTTGTTACTACGCAGTTTCGATCACTCGTGATTTCAACTTCTAATGCCTTAGCCAACTTACTTCTATTGAATTTTCTAGAGTTTGCATATTTTAACGAAATAAACGATCGACTAGCTCTAGTATCGAATAAAACACAAGCAGGTAGGGAGTTTAAGATGAATGTACCTGATACGATGTCAGGAACATCTTTTGCTTCCTCGGTAGTAATCTGAAAATCCCTACCCTTTGGCTTCGGGGCCTTGATTCTCTTGACTTCATTTTCTGCTACTCTAGACCCTTCTCCGGTCTTTTCCGCTTGAGATTTTAGCTCAGGACATTCTATGCTAAAATGTCCTGGTTTGTAGCAGTTGTAACATAATCTGGTTCCGCTAATACACTGCAATGATGTGTGTCCTGCCATCCCACACTTGTTACAATTCAAAGACTTGAATCGGCACTCTCCCGGGTGTCTTCTTCCACAAGTCTTGCAGTCATGTATACCTTTCCTTTGGGAGGAACCGCCTCCCGGTTTATTAAACTTAAACATCTTAAGAGACATATGAGAAGGATAACTTTCTCTTTTCCTCTTTCCATCTCTCTCAGTCTGCCTCTTGAGCTCAGTCTCGCGGTTCACGAGCCCAATCAATCATCTCCTCCAAGTTTGCACACTTGGATGGATGGATAAACTCTCTAATTTAGGTTTTCAAAACGAGATGGTATCTCGTCATCCACATTTTAGGAGTTGTTAAAAAAGTAGGACAGAACCTGGATTTGTTAAAGAAGATCCCCGTGATTTCATCTATAGACTCCGTTGTCTGACGGAGTTGAAGAAACTCCTCAGTGATTCTTTCGATTGCCGCTCGAGGGCAATAATGCTTCAGGAAGATATCCTTGAATTCTTTCCATCTCATCTCCTTGATTCTTTCCCTACCTTTTTCTCTCTTTACCACTCCCCACCAATCATCAGCTTGCTCTTTTAATTGATTGGTAGCGAATGTAACTTTATCTTCTTTTTCACAGTGACATGTATCAAATGATGTTTCTATTGAGGCGATCCACCTCTGACTTTCTAAAGGGTTAACAACTCCCTTAAATTCTAAAGGTTTGCACGTCATGAAACCCTTGTATGTACAACGAGTTGACTTCGTATCAACTTTTGGATTTCCTCCTTCTCCATTATGAGTAATATCTTTATGGTTTTCGAACCAGCTTTCTAATGAGCTTTGTAACTTAGCTTGTAGGATCGGAAAGTTTGCATCGAAAGCCTTTCCTACTTCTAATGCAATTTGTTTCCGGATGTTCTCTAGGACTTGTTAAAATTCATTTTCATCATGACGTGGAGATTCAGTTCTCCCGTGACTTCCTTCACTGCGTACCTCATCATTTTGATGTTCAGCTATTTGCTGAATCATAGCATCGCTTTAATCTCTCATTCGTTTACCCTAATCATAGTCTAGGGTTTTATACTATAGGCTTTATATTAGTTTAACCCTATTCTAGTATTATAGGGTTTCATATAAGGCCCCATTTATGCATTTTACACATATGCACATTCATTCATGCATTTTAATCATGCATAATTGTCACACCCCGACCGATGGCGGAATCATCGAGGCGGACAATGGAATGATTGTTCAAAAGCACATGATAGCTAAAAGGTTGCATAATTCATTAATTAAATTTAAAGACAACAAGATCCAAACACGATACATTCCAAATAACCTAGTCTAGTTCAAAACATTGATTTATTTAACTAGGTCCATAGTTCTTAAGTGGAGAAATCTTCGGCAAGTAGTCACATATCCAAACCTGAAACATTATTTAAATCAAGTGTCAACTAAAAAGTTGGTGAGTACATAGGTTTAGTAATTCCGATAAATAGTAGTTGTAAATCGTTTTGCAACTCATTGTTTATCTTGTTAAACATAGTATATATGATGTATCATTTATTTAATCACAATTCAAACCGAGTTTGACGCGCTTGAACAGAGCACAACAGCTAAGTCCGGTATGTTTGAATATAGTTACCCACTATATCCGATATGTTTGAATATAACACGCGGTTATATCCGAGTATGCAGTAATAAACACCCTAACCGGGTGGGCTGGTCAGGCACAATAGATCTATCAATATTACGGTTGGTTGTCTTGTGTTTAAATGTATGTACATCCAAAGAATAAGCATATAGTCTCATGTATAACACGTATAAACAATGTGAGTAGCATGTATAATGTTTCACCCCAAAACGTATAAAAATGTAAAATAGGGGCTATGTAACTCACCTTGCAAGCGGGTATTTTTCCACGCATGTAGGTGATAAAGATGTTGAAGTCTAAGCACGTTGAAACCCTATGTAGATAAATGGGTATTATTGTATGTTTACATGTACGTATTAGTATTTAATTGTGTATAGGTTCATAATAACATTTCTCAGTGTTATTTGCATAAAAGTTGGTCCAGATTTACTTGAAATTACTGATTTGATCGAAACTGTTTATAGTTGTGACAGGTATCGAAACTATGTTCAATCGAAACTACTATTTTCGATTGACCATTTACAGAACTGTCGAAACAACTATCTATCGATACTACTAGTTTCGATTGATCATTAATAAGTGATACACAGGCTGTCGAAACTACCATCTATCGAAACTATTAGTTTCGATTGATCATTTATAAGTGATACACAGGCTGTCGAAACTACCATCTATCGAAACTAATAGTTTCGATTGACCATTTACTCAATCGAAACTAAGTAGTTTCGATGGTCCAGACTTTAGCAAATAAAACAGTAATTCTTTTAGAACATTAGTTTGTCCGGTAATCGATGGTTTGGAGTCGTGACTTCGATTGGTTCAGTTTGCCTTATGATAACAGAAGGTAAAGAAACGAAGTTGAGGATTCTTACGTGGTCGCAAAGGGGCTGGACGGCAGAGTCTTAAATCCGAGAATGTCCAGAATGAGAATCGAGCTTCTGGATGGGATTAGCCTCTACAACCTTGGTCACAGCTTCACACAGAGATGGCGATTGTAATGGTGCCTTCAATTTGGAGTGAAATTGGGTGGAAGAGGGGTAGCGAGCTCGAGCAGGTCCGACTATGGCTATTTATAGCCGAGTTCGTTTCTTATGACAAAGCGTGCAATTGGGCACGTCCCGACACTTGTCTGGATGAGACGAAGCTAACGAGCTATTAAACACGCGTGGAGGTTGACTGTCGGGCTCAAATTTGAGGCGTGGGTTCTCGGCCACCAACAAGATCAGGCGATTCGTATGTTGGGGAGACCAATTGGTCGGGGGCTATTGTTCACGTGGGGACGACGAGGTCGAGGAGACCAAATTCGGCTGTCGAGGTGTAGGGGACAGTCGTGTCGAGGAGTCGCCGGAGAAAAGCTCGGACCGTCGGTCAATGGGGAAGACGGTCGGAAACGCGAATCGGAAGTTGGCAAAACGAGTCCCTGGAGTTTGTTTTTGATTTAAAATAGTCCCTGAGAGTTATTACAAATTGGTCCCTGTGGTTTGATTTGTCCAGAAACAGCCCCTTAACAGATTTTGTCTTAAAGCCCTTTTTGTTTTATTATTTTTCAAAAACAACCCCTCAACTTTTATAAAAATAATTTCTTTAATTTCTTTTAATTTCAAATATATTTTATAAACTTATCTTATTATCATTATAACTAATTTTTATAAAAGTTATTTATCTTATTTAATTAGGTTATTTTATTAAATATGAAACTTTTAAATTTAGATTTTTATATAAAATTTTATATAAGTTTTAAAGCTTGAAAAATTTTAATTAATTCAAATCCGTAAAAATAAAAATAAAATACTTATTAAATAAAAACACTTGTATTTTATTTAATTTGAGAATGATTACACGATAAACATTTTACAAGTGCGCGAATAAAAATCCTAAATGTCACAGTCTCCCCATGTTAAAGGAATTTCGCCCCGAAATTCAACTAGCGCAGGCAATGAAAAAGATGCGGATACTTGGTTCTCATTTGGTTTTCATGTTCCCAAGTGAACTCGGGTCCACGTTTAGACTCCCAACGGACCTTGACAATGGGGATGCGGCTACGCTTGAGTTTCTTGACTTCTCGGTCCATGATTTCCACGGGTTTCTCAACAAAGTGCATTTTCTCATCAATGCGCACTTCATCAAGAGGGATGTGGAGATTCTCGTCGGCTAGACACTTTTTCAAATTAGATACATGAAAAGTCGGATGAACGTTGCTGAGTTCTGAAGGAAGATCGAGTTTGTAGGCCACTTTTCCTACCCTTTCGAGTATCTTGAATGGACCCACATATCGAGGTGCGAGTTTTCCTTTCTTTCCAAATCGGACTACGCCTTTCCAAGGTGATACCTTTAGAAGAACCATATCCCCAACATGGAATTCCAAGGGTTTTCGTCGGTTATCGGCATAGCTCTTTTGCCGACTCCTTGCTACTCGAATGTTGTCACGAATAAGAGAGATTTTATCGGTGGTCTCTTGGATAAGCTCGGGACCGGTGATTTGTGCTTCACTAATTTCGTTCCAACAAATCGGTGAACGACATTTTCGTCCATAAAGAGCTTCAAACGGTGCCATGTTAATACTTGTGTGGTAGCTGTTGTTGTAGGAAAATTCGATCAGTGGTAGGTGAGAATTCCAATTGCCACCAAAGTCAATGAAACAAGCTCTAAGCATATCCTCGAGAGTTTGGATTGTTCGCTCGGTTTGTCCATCAGTTTGAGGATGGTAAGCCGTACTTAGATCCAAACGAGTACCAAGCGCAGATTGTAATGATTGTCAAAATCGGGAAGTAAAACGCGAATCACGATCGGAGATGATGTTCAAAGGGATTTCGTGACGACTTACGATCTCATCAATGTAGATCCGAGCCAATTTCTCGACTCGATAGTCCTCACGAATAGGCAAGAAGTGAGCAGACTTTGTAAGTCGGTCGATAATAACCCAGATACTATAGTGCCCACTAGTAGTGCGTGGAAGTTTGGTGATGAAGTCCATAGCAAGGTTCTCCCATTTCCACATGGGAATTTCTGGTTGTTCGAGGAGTCCGGAAGGCTTTTGGTGTTCGGCCATCACTTTAGAACAAGTTAACCATTTTGCCACAAAGAGGGCAATATCCTTTTTCATGCCGGGCCACCAATATTGTTGACGAAGACCCATGTACATCTTATCAGCTCCGGGATGTACCGAATATCGAGTTTTGTGGGACTCGTTCATCAAAAATATACAAACGTCATCGCGATAGGGAACCCAGATACAATCCAAGTAATACAATAGGCCGTTGGCTTTGGTTTCTAGCAAGAGTTCTACACCACATGCCATTTCTTGGTACATGTTTCCCTCGGTAACCGAGGTGTGTTGTGCTTGAAGAATACGGGCCTGCATATCGTTATGAATACAAACACTATGAAGCATGATACGTTCTTTACGACTCAAGGCGTCGGCTACAACATTTGCTTTGCCGGGGTGGTAGCGAATCTCGCAGTCATAATCGTTAAGAAGTTCAACCCATCGTCGTTGCCTCATATTAAGCTCTTTTTGATTGAAAATATGTTGGAGACTTTTGTGGTCGGTGAAAACCACGTATTTGGTGCCATAAAGATAATGTCTCCAAATTTTCAAGGCGAAAACGACAGCACCAAGCTCGAGATCATGGGTCGTGTAGTTCTTCTCGTGGATTTTGAGCTGACGTGATGCGTATGCAATTACTTGGCCACGTTGCATTAGGACACAACCAAGACCTTGGTTGGATGCATCACAATAAACGACAAAGTCGTCATTACCACTAGGAAGAGTTAGAATAGGAGCATTGCAGAGCTTGAGCTTGAGAGTTTGAAAAGTTTCTTCTTGTTTGGGTCCCCATTGGTAAGGTTTACCTTTGTGAGTCAAGGCAGTGAGCGGAACCGCAATCTTGGAGAAATTTGAGATGAAGAGACGATAGTAACCCGCTAGTCCAAGGAATGAACGAATCTCGGTAGGAGTCTTGGGAGTACTCCAATTCTTTATCACCTCGATCTTTGCCGGGTCCACATGAATTCCCTTATCGTTGACTATGTGTCCCAAAAATTGAACATCTTTTAGCCAGAATTCACACTTGGAAAGCTTGGCGTATAGTTGTTCTTTCTTTAAGAGTTCTAAGATCAAATGAAGATGTTGTTCATGTTCCGCTTTCGTTTTAGAATAGATGAGGATGTCGTCAATGAAAACGATCACGAACTTGTCCAAATAAGGTTTGCATACACGGTTCATGAGGTCCATGAAGACCGCAGGTGCATTAGTCAAACCGAATGGCATGACCATGAACTCGTAGTGACCGTACCTAGTCCGAAAGGCAGTCTTCGGAATGTCTTCATCGAGAACACGAAGTTGATGGTACCCGGAACGAAGGTCAATCTTGGAGAAACATGTTGAACCTTGAAGCTGATCGAAAAGATCGTCGATACAGGGTAAAGGATAACGGTTCTTAATTGTAAGCTTGTTGGGTTCACGATAATCGATGCACATTCGAAACGATCCATCCTTTTTCTTTACGAACAGTACGGGAGCACCCCAAGGTGAATGGCTCGGGCGGATGAATCCTTTGGATGAGAGTTCTTGTAATTGACTTGCAAGCTCTTGCATCTCGGAAGGTGCAAGACGATAGGGGGCTTTTGCCACGGGAGTTGCTCCAGGCATAAGGTTAATACGAAACTCCACTTGTCTAGGAGGAGGAAGACCGGGTAAATCCTTGGGGAATACCTCGGGAAAGTCTCGAATGATCGGAATATCTTGCAATTTTTTACCCTTGTCTTTCGTGTCAACTACGTGGGCCAAGAAAGCAATGTACTTTTTCCGCAAGTACTTTTGTGCTAATGTGCAAGACATGAGTTGAAGACCATGACACGGTTTTTCACCGAAAATAACTAACGTGTCAGCCGAAGGGAGAGGTATACGAATGCACTTTTCGTAGCAAATAACCTCGGCATGGTGCTTGGATAACCAGTCCATGCCGATTATAATATCGAAGCTTCCCAATTGCATTGGAAGGAGATCAATAGAGAATTTGTGATTATTAAGCTCGAGATTGCAGTCGCGGATAACAGAATTTATAGTAATAGATTTTCCGTTTGCTATCTCCACGGAATAAGAATTGTCAAGTTTCGTTCTTTGTTTAGCAAGTCGAGATTCAAAGGTAAGAGACACAAAACTCCTACCGGCACCAGTATCAAATAAAATGGATGCATAATGATTGTTTACGAGAAACGTACCGTTTATCACGTCGTTGTTTGCTTGTGCCTCATTAGCGTTTATATTAAACGCTCGTCCTTGAGGACCACCTTGATGATGAAGTTTTGGGCATCGGTCATGGAAATGGTTTGGATCTCCACATTCGTAACATGCCGACCATTGAGAGGTGCCGGATAGATGGGACGGTTGGCTGGAGCAGCTTGATGGACGGGAGGACGAGTACGACAAGTAATGACTACGTGTCCATATTGCTCGCAGCTTGAACACAATCGGCATGATAGATTGGCAGGATGATGATACTTGCAGGTCTGGCATTGGGGATTCGGGCCCAGATAAGTTTTTGGGTTTTGACCCAAGGGGGCCGCTTGAATAGCAGGTACAGCGGGAGTTACGGCTGCGAAGTTTCGACCCTTTCGTTTCTTGTTGCGGTTAGAAGACTCAGGTTTTACATCTTTGACGGCCGCAAGAGTAGAAACAACCTTCTTGGAACCCTTTCTTGTTAAGGTTCCGGCTTTGACATGGTTGTCGGATAGTGTAGCAGATAGACGGATAGAAGCTTCAAGTGTAGGAGGATTGCTTCCTAGCACAGCATCTTGAATTTGCATAGGCAGGCCGCCTATGTATTTTTCAATCCCCCGAGCAAGGGGAGTGATCATATGAGGCACCAGCAGACTTAGCTCTTGAAACCGGGTGGTGTAGGCCAGATTATCCCCGCTGTCTTGGGCAAGATCCCAAAACTCAGCCTCGAGCTTCCTCATTTCATTCCGAGGACAGAATTCATCAGTCATGGCCTTCTTCAGATCATCCCATGATAAGGATGTAGCAACCTCAGCACCACGAGTGCGTTTCTCACCGTTCCACCAGGTGAGGGCTCTCTTTTGGAGTACACTTGTGGCATAACGAACCCGAAGATTATCGGGACAGTCGCTGTTTAGGAATGTGCTTTCCATGCTTTCAAACCATTGAAGTAGGCCGGTAGCACCTTCAGTCCCGAAGAATTTTGTAGGATTGCACGAGTTAAAGTGCTTAAACGTGCAGTGAGGCGGGTTGGTACCACCGTTCCCCTGGATGTTGTGAGACCCGTCACTGTTGTTATTTGCTTGGGTCATTTGCCCTACCAGCTGGGGAAGAAGAGTAGCAAGATCCGGGTTGGAAGTGCTAGAGTTTGCACGTCGAGGAGGCATTCTAACACCATAAGAAAAGACAATGATATTTTAGATAAGATGGATATATATGAGTTATAGCGGGAAATAATGTAAGCAGAAGAACGGGATTCATCATGACGCGTGCCAGTGCATGTGTATTTATTCTAAGTTGATGAGGGAAACTAAGTCATCTATTCCAGGTAGGACATGATGTTATATATCATTATTTGCATAATAGGAATTGCCGAGACTTGCCTGCATTACAAATCGTCATTACGTGTGCACCCGTAATAATGATTTGCTTTGCATGTTTGTCTAGTTCTTCCTATCTTGCTATAACGTCCCCAAATTTTGAGTTTAAGTTTGGATTGTATCCTTGCGAATACATTGACTTATCAACGTTAAATAATTCCCCGAAACTTTCCAAGAGACATGCTTTAGCCTATAGGTAAACACTCACTTCAGGAATTCCCAGGAAAGCATACGGGTTCGTTTATTTGATTTTATATGAAATGCTTTCCTAGACAGAAAACCCAATGTACAGGTGTCACCCTTCCAGATTGCACGTGTCCTTTACTGGCCTCAAGAAATTAAGTCGCTGACGAGATAAGATTTTGATAGACTTGAGAGTCTATGAGTATAAAATGTGTAGGAATTGTTGCAATTAATACGGATTAGGAAAGAGTATGGATAAGGATGGGTAGTGTATTTGTTTGCATAAGTTTGTTTGTCAAATATGTATGTAAAGTATGTATCATGTATCAAAGTCTTGTATGTATGTGTATAAGTCTCATGTACCAAACTCGGGAAAATTCAAATAATACCTAACTACAAATAATTCACATAGCAATTTATCATTTAGCACATAAGACATAAAAAGGGAGTCCTAGGGTTATAGTCTAGGTCATTGTGTCTAATAACCTAATTCCCTATAACCATGGCTCTTATACCAATCTGTCACACCCCGACCGATGGCGGAATCATCGAGGCGGACAATGGAATGATTGTTCAAAAGCACATGATAGCTAAAAGGTTGCATAATTCATTAATTAAATTTAAAGACAACAAGATCCAAACACGATACATTCCAAATAACCTAGTCTAGTTCAAAACATTGATTTATTTAACTAGGTCCATAGTTCTTAAGTGGAGAAATCTTCGGCAAGTAGTCACATATCCAAACCTGAAACATTATTTAAATCAAGTGTCAACTAAAAAGTTGGTGAGTACATAGGTTTAGTAATTCTGGTAAATAGTAGTTGTAAATCGTTTTGCAACTCATTGTTTATCTTGTTAAACATAGTATATATGATGTATCATTTATTTAATCACAATTCAAACCGAGTTTGACGCGCTTGAACAGAGCACAACAGCTAAGTCCGGTATGTTTGAATATAGTTACCCACTATATCCGATATGTTTGAATATAACACGCGGTTATATCCGAGTATGCAGTAATAAACACCCTAACCGGGTGGGCTGGTCAGACACAATAGATCTATCAATATTACGGTTGGTTGTCTTGTGTTTAAATGTATGTACATCCAAAGAATAAGCATATAGTCTCATGTATAACACGTATAAACAATGTGAGTAGCATGTATAATGTTTCACCCCAAAACGTATAAAAATGTAAAATAGGGGCTATGTAACTCACCTTGCAAGCGGGTATTTTTCCACACGTGTAGGTGATAAAGATGTTGAAGTCTAAGCACGTTGAAACCCTATGTAGATAAATGGGTATTATTGTATGTTTACATGTACATATTAGTATTTAATTGTGTATAGGTTCATAATAACATTTCTCAGTGTTATTTGCATAAAAGTTGGTCCAGATTTACTTGAAATTGCTGATTTGATCAAAACTGTTTATAGTTGTGACAGGTATCGAAACTGTGTTCAATCGAAACTACTAGTTTCGATTGACCATTTACAGAACTGTCGAAACTACTATCTATCGATACTACTAGTTTCGATTGATCATTTATAAGTGATACACAAGCTGTCGAAACTACCATCTATCGAAACTATTAGTTTCGATTGATCATTTATAAGTGATACGCAGGCTGTCGAAACTACCATCTATCGAAACTAATAGTTTCGATTGACCATTTACTCAATCGAAACTAAGTAGTTTCGATTGTCCAGACTTTAGCAAATAAAACAGTAATTCTTTTAGAACATTAGTTTGTCAAGTAATCGATGGTTTGGAGTCGTGACTTCGATTGGTTCAGTTTGCCTTATGATAACAGAAGGTAAAGAAACGAAGTTGAGGATTCTTACGTGGTCGCAAAGGGGCTGGACGGCAGAGTCTTAAATCCGAGAATGTCCAGAATGAGAATCGAGCTTCTGGATGGGATTAGCCTCTACAACCTTGGTCACAGCTTCACACAGAGATGGCGATTGTAATGGTGCCTTCAATTTGGAGTGAAATTGGGTGGAAGACGGGTAGCGAGCTCGAGCAGGTCCGACTATGGCTATTTATAGCCGAGTTCGTTTCTTACGACAAAGCGTGCAATTAGGCATGTCTTGACACTTGTCTGGACGAGACGAAGCTAACGAGCTATTAAATACGCGTGGAGGTTGACTGTCGGGCTCGAATTCGAGGCGTGGGTTCTCGGCCACCAACAAGATCAGGCGATTCGTATGTTGGGGAGACCAATTGGTCGGGGGCTATTGTTCGCGTGGGGACGACGAGGTCGGGGAGACCAAATTCGGCTGTCGAGGTGTAGGGGACAGTCGTGTCGAGGAGTCGTCGGAGAAAAGCTCGGACCGTCGGTCAATGGGGAAGACGGTCGGAAACGAGAATCAGAAGTTGGCAAAACCAGTCCCTGGAGTTTGTTTTTGATTTAAAATAGTCCCTGAGAGTTATTACAAATTGGTCCCTGTGGTTTGATTTGTCCAGAAACTGCCCCTTAACAGATTTTGTCTTAAAGCCCTTTTTGTTTTATTATTTTTCAAAAACAACCCCTCAACTTTTATAAAAATAATTTCTTTAATTTCTTTTAATTTCAAATATATTTTATAAACTTATCTTATTATCATTATAACTAATTTTTATAAAATTTATTTATCTTATTTAATTAGGTTATTTTATTAAATATGAAACTTTTAAATTTAGATTTTTATATAAAATTTTATATAAGTTTTAAAGCTTGTAAAATTTTAATTAATTCAAATCCGTAAAAATAAAAATAAAATACTTATTAAATAAAAACACTTGTATTTTATTTAATTTGAGAATGATTACACGATAAACATTTTACAAGTGCGCGAATGAAAATCCTAAATGTCACAATAATCACATTCCCGGCTTACCATCTGCTAACATAAGTTATCATATGATGTTTGCGATATTATGATGGTCTCATACATTAGCTCCAATACTAGCCAGGTATAAGGTAATGTATGTTACGTATCATGATACTCCCAACTATCACATGGAACTTATTTCATACAAATTTCTACCCACGTATACTCACACATTTCTGTTCTAGCACTGGAATTTAAACATACCTCCTTCCTTGGACGGCCTCAGATTGAATCCCTATTTATATCATGAGCACTTATGGTTTGAGTTTAAGTACCCCTTTCGATACTTAAATCTCTCAAACCGTGCTCTGATACCAACCTAAAAATCCTACTTTTTCTTTATTATTTTATCAGAGTTTAATTACGGAAAATGGTCCTAGTTTAGCAAAACCTTGTCATTAAATGACCAAGGTATACTTTTAATTTATAAATATTGTTTTACATGTACAATATCTTATTACATAATCTAGGGATTCTTCATTCCGTCCGGCCTCATCCACAGGAAGCTCTATTCCACGTGCCTCTTTCCTACAGTGTTTGAAAAACGTTTTTGAATTAGCTTACGCTAAGTAAGTACACTGCATCATTCCTTTTATTATGAACCCTTTAGGTTCTTATTATTGTTAAAGTTTTCTCGGGCTCTCGGTGCCCCCGTGACCATCTCCGGTCACGTCATTCCCCGTAGGCTTGGAATCTTTTCCTCCTCAGCCCCGTAGGCTTGGAGTTCCTTTTTCCTCAGCCCCGAAGGCTTGGAATCTTTTTAGTTTTCTTCTTTATTATTGAGATCCACCTTACAGACCGGGTATCTCATTTCATTTGGGACGTTGAGTATCTTAGACTCGCAGCCACCCAAATGTATCAAGCATTTGTTCTCATTTCATGTATATGCTTGATTTATTTCCCAACCAGTCCTTACCTTAAAACTTCGTAACGGTTTCTTCACGATGCATTAAAAGGATTTATATATAGGAAGTACTGTAATCCCCGAGAAATCCCAACCTCTATTTTTGAACTATTCCGGCAGTGTAACCTATTTATTCATTGAATACATTTATCCATTCTAATGAATTATCCCTTTCATATATCAGTACATTTGATACAATAATTACAAAATGATAAATATTATTTTACAGATAACTGTTCTACTAAATAAATACATACCTTTATTATTGACTTACTTAAGTATGTACATGCATGCATTCATAAATGAATTACAAAAGAAAATATTAATTTATAATTATTTGATAATTATTCACTAATTCTATTCAAAAAAAAATATAGTAATAAAAATTTATAAAACCACTTTATTATATAAACATAATTAAACAATTGTTTCAAGTAAATAAATTAATTTATGGCTTTACTTAGAAATTATCTTATCTTATATTATTATTCAATCGAGTTATAAAATTTTTTAAAGAGTTTAAGATTTTATGTTTTATAAAAAGTTTAGGGTAGAAATTGAAAATTCTGAAACTTCAAAATGAACTTAAAAACAAGTTTGTACATAAAATTATAACACTTTGAAAGGTTAGGGGCATGTCCTGCCAATCCGGAAACTTCAAGGGCTTTGATGCAAATCAGGGAAAGGTCTCTCTTCCCCATTCTAACCACAGGTTCGAATCCCGCAAGGTCCGGTTTTGAGACCTTCGACCGCGAACTCACGATTGAAATGGTTACACCTGAATCCGAGGTTAGCTAATCGACCGGGGTATTCAATCGACCCCTTTTCCCTCGTTTAATTCCATTACTCCGATCACATCAGTACCCAATTTCGAAACCGAAGCCATTAAGAATCCAAGAGATCGATCGATTCGTTTCGGTCCAAATGTTCTATAAATAGTTGCCTCAAATCCAAGGCGACACTCACCCCAAGCTAGGCACTCCCTTAATCGCGCTTGAAATCGTCTCCGGATCACTGTTCTTGACCGGCGAACGCAAGACTACTCCGGCCACCCGACCTCACAATCCACTTAATAGATTCAGGTAATTCTTGGGTCGTTGGGTTCGTATGAACGTAGGGTGCAAAAGCCCCATGAAATTTGGATCGTATAACACTCTGATCGGACGAATCAGGGGGGCTAGGGTTCGGGTGCTCGTGGGGAAGACGGGAGGGTTCAAACCTTCGGGTTATATTCAAAGCAAGACACCATCAGACACGGCCTCGTGCCCTGGTCTGATGGTTAAGTGTGTGTGTGATGCGGGTAACCCGGGTGCCGGCGCGGGTTCGAGTCCCGGCCGCCCCATTTTGTTTTTTTATTTTTTTTATTTTCTCTTTAATTATTTAATCACAAAATCCCTTATATTTTAAATTCAAATCCCTAATAAACTCTAAAAATTATGAAGGTTATGTTTTAATCAATTTAAGATGAATTATAAATACATAAATAGATAAAATAAAAGTTTTAAACTTAATTTTTGTATAAAAAAATATATATAAATATATATATATATACATAACAACGGTGATTTTAGAATATCCATTTAAATCATTATTTTTGATTAGAAATGATTATTTTAATATCCTAAATTTATGGGAATAAACGCAAATAAATATTTCTAGATTACAAATTAATAACGTTTATTATTGTATGTTTTAAAAGCGTTATTAAAATCCTTCAGATATACAATAAGTATTTCGAAAAGAATAATTGTTTAAAATTTTTTTATTAAACTTAAAGATGCTTAAACTTTTATTATACAAATCTCAAATTTCCTCATTCAAAGCCCACTTATTTAAAAGAAAGTCTTTTATTCAAACCATTCCTATTTTTAACCTATTTCTAATATGTCTATTATAATCATATAAATTACCATTCAAACAAACTAAAACCCTGATTTATTCTAATTAACACTACAAGCTATATACATCTGCAACCCTGGTATTCCCCCGTAAAACCCTAAAGTCCCAAATCACCCATTCAAATTCTCTTAGACAATACATTGAGTTAGACATATTTACCAGTGTAGGTTTATTGTGAGAAATCCTCACAAGGCTTATCTACCTTTCTCAATTCACATCACTACTAGCTCCCATCCAAGTGAGTTTCATAGCCCCTTTTTCATTTTCATACTTTTGGGGTGGAACATGTTTACAATTACAATACAAATTCAATGCCATTGTTCACATGCTATTACTCTGTGCTTTATGTCTTAAACTACTTGGCGACCATACGTGTGTTCATGTTTAGTACAATCATTAACTTGCGTGACAAGCCTAAGGTAGTACCTTTTATGATCATTTATACGGGAAACCGATACATTACATAACACGAACCTTGGCGGGTTTTGTGTATACATCTTACTACATTTTCAAAATGGCAATCAGTTGGATTGCACCTACATTTTTCATTTACACGGTTTGATTGTACGCCTTGGAACCTTGTATGTTTTCACATTCATGCCTTAGTTAAAGCTTTGAACATATTGAATTTCAATTTCCTTTACTAAACTTTTGTTGGTGTCAAAACCTATGTTTCTCACCAACTACTTGTAGTTGACTTTTACTCGCATGTTTCAGGTGTTCCGGCTTAGAGACTCAACGTGCTCACATAGGACATGGACCTAGTTAATGAAATAAACGTTATGTGTTGATCGTTTCGTTTCCTTTTCCATGTAATAAATACTTAAATTTGAATAATAAATATTGTCGCATTTAATAGTCAATCATGTGCTTTTGAACAACCGTGTCAGCCCCGGCGTATAATCCGCCGCCGGCCGGGGTGTGACAGATTGGTATCAGAGCCATGGTTATAGGGAATTAGGTTATTAGACACATGACCTAGACTATAACCTAGGAGTCCCAAACATGAGTTTAACTCGTGTATTTCATTAGGAATTCCTCTCTATGCTATGCTTATCTACAACTATCTATTCCTAGCTACCTGATGCAACTACGTGAACTACAAGTGAACTATACTCTTAGACTGAAAAGTCTAATCCAAAGAAAACTCTCAAAGGTATGTGGGTTTTAACTAATGAATGGGGACTTGTGCAATCCGGAAGGGTGGATGCCTGTATTCTGGGAATTCTGTCTAGGAAAGCATTTCGTATAAATCCAAATCAACCGATGGACCAGTTATGCTTTCCTGGGAATTCTTGGGATGAGTGTCCACTTATAGGCTAAAGCATGACTCCTCAGACATTAAGATGAGCCTACAGAGCCTTGCTAAGTCAATGTGCCCACTAGGGCACCATCCATGTTTAACTATTAACTTACAGCTTATGTACAAACTCTTGAATATAATTCGTATCTTATGAACTCTCTACTCATCCCTTTGTAGAATGCCTCCCCGCCGTGACCGCAGAAACAACCTTACCGACAGGATTATCCAGCAAATGGCTACTATCCTGCCCACCATGGTCAATCAGCTAAACCAGAATGCTGCACCGAGAAACCCGGTGTGTACATTCAAGCATTTTAACTCCTGCAACCCTACAAAGTTCTTCGGGAATGAAGGAGCCACTGGACTTCTCCAATGGTTCGAAAGCATTGAAGGAACCTTCATCAATGCTGACTGCCCAGAGAACTTGAAGGTTCGTTATGCTACCAGTGTCTTCCAAAAGAGGGCACTCACCTGGTGGAATGGAGAGAAATGAAACCGAGGAATGGAAACTGCACTAGCCCTATCTTGGGCTGAGGTCAAGGCTCTTATGACAGAAGAGTTTTGCCCCCGGAATGAAGTTCAGAAACTGGAAGCTGAGTTTTGGGACTTAAAGCAAGACAGTGGTGAAAGTCTTGCCTACACTACTCGTTTCCACGAGCTCAGCCTACTAGTGCCCCACATGGTCACTCCTCTCTCTCGAGCAATCGAGAAGTACATCGCAATCGAGAAGTACATCAATGGCCTGCCGATGCAGATCCAGGACACTGTCCTGGGTAACAAACCGGCAACCCTTGAGGAGGCCATTCGTCTTGCTGCCACCTTATCCGACAACCACATCAAAGCGGGAACCCTATCCAAGAAGGGTGCCAAGAAAAATCCTGAGAAAGCAGCTGCTGAAACTTCCAGGGAGACCAAGTCTGAGTCTCCCTTCAACCACAAGAAGAGGAAGGGCAGAAACTTTGCCATTGTTACACCTGCCACTCCTCTGGCCCAAGTAGCCCCTACCACTGTCAACCCCAACAAAAAGCAATATGCGGGAACTTTACCGTTGTGCAACATTTGTCAGCAACACCATACAAACAGTATGCCATGTCGTCTATGTACCGGTTGTGGACGCTATGGGCATACAGTAAACATCTGTCGTACTACTCCTCGGATTAACCAAGCTTATCAACCTGCTATTCATGTTCCTGTCCCCGCTGTCATCCCCCAGGGTCGTGCTTGCTATGAGTGCGGTGACCCAAACCATTTCAGGAACCGTTGCCCTAGGTTGGTCATTGTAAACCAGGCCAACATGAACCAGGGCAATATGATCCAAGGAAATATGAACCAGGGGAACATGAACCGGGGGAATGTGAACCAAGGAAATGTAAATCCCGCAGCTCGTGGGCGTGTTTTCAATATCAATGCCAACGAGGCCCAAGCCAATAACGAGGTGGTGAACGGTACGTACCTAATTAACCAGCAATATGCCTCTATTCTATTTGACACCGGTTCAGATAGAAGCTTTGTATCTTTTGAATTTGAACCACAACTTACCATGAATAGAGCTAAACTAAACAGACCATTTGACATTCTAGTAGCAGACGGTTATTCTGTCTCGTGTGATTCTATCATTAGAAACTGTACTCTGAACTTGAACGATCACGATTTCTCTATCAATCTTATTCCTATGGCGCTCGGAGGCTTTGACATCATAGTAGGCATGGATTGGCTGACTGAACATCATGCTGAAGTTATTTGTTTTGACAAGTATATTCGTATTCCTCTCGGCTCGGGCGACATTCTGGAAGTCTACGGTGAGAAGCCATCGAACGGGCTAAAACTTATGTCTTGCACCACCGCACAGAAGTACCTACGAAAGAAATGTGTGGCATTCTTGGCCCACATTGTGGATAAGAAGAGCAGAGACAAGAATCCTCAAGATATTCCCGTGATCAAAGACTTTCCGGAAGTATTTCCTGAGGACTTACCTGGTCTTCCTCTGGTACGCCAAGTCGAATTTCGTATTGATCTAGTGCCTGGAGCGAATCCTGTAGCAAAGTCTCCTTATCGTCTTGCACCGTCAGAAATGCAAGAGCTCGCAAGCCAACTTCGGGAACTTTCTGACAAAGGGTTTATCCGCCCTAGTGTTTCCCCTTGGGGAGCACCTGTATTATTTGTCAAGAAGAAGGATGGTTCATTCCGGATGTGCATCGACTACCGGGAGCTCAACAAGCTTACTGTGAAGAACCGTTACCCACTCCCGAGGATTGATGATCTATTTGATCAGCTTCAAGGCTCGACTTATTTCTCGAAGATTGATCTTCGTTCTGGTTACCACCAGTTACGAGTCCTCGAATCTGATATTCCAAAGACAGCCTTTCGTACCAGATACGGCCATTATGAATTCATGGTTATGCCCTTTGGCCTAACCAACGCACCCGCGGTATTCATGGATCTTATGAATCGCGTGTGCAAACCGTACTTGGACAAGTTCGTGATCGTCTTCATTGATGATATCCTAATCTATTCAAAATCAAAGGCAGAGCACGAGGAACATCTGCGGTTGGTTTTAGATCTCTTGAAGAAGGAGCAATTGTACGCTAAGTTCTCCAAGTGTGAATTTTGGCTAAAAGAGGTCCAATTCTTGGGACACATAGTCAACGAGAAGGGTATTCACGTGGATCCTGCTAAGATTGAAGCAGTGAAGAACTGGAAAGCTCCAAAGACCCCTACCGAAGTTCGTTCTTTTCTTGGCTTAGCTGGCTATTATCGTCGCTTCATAGCCAACTTTTCTAAGATCGCGGTGCCACTCACTGCCTTAACACACAAAGGCAAGCCCTACGAGTGGGGACCAAAGCAAGAAGAAGCCTTCCAGACCCTAAAGCAGAAATTGTGTGAAGTTCCTATCTTAACTCTTCCTGATGGAACTGAAGATTTTGTCGTCTACTGTGACGCTTCTAACTTAGGTCTCGGTTGTGTTCTCATGCAACGAGGCAAGGTGATCGCTTATGCGTCTCGGCAACTCAAAATCCATGAGAAAAATTATACGACGCACGACCTTGAGCTGGGTGCGGTCGTTTTCGCTCTCAAGATTTGGAGACACTACTTATATGGTACTAAGTGTGAAATTTTCACCGACCATAAGAGTCTCCAGCACATCTTCAATCAGAAGGAACTCAACATGAGGCAAAGGCGTTGGGTTGAACTATTAAACGACTACGACTGCAACATTCGTTACCATCCTGGTAAGGCGAATGTCGTGGCCGATGCTCTCAGTCGTAAAGAACCTATTAAGATCCATAGCATTCGTATCCAAAACGATATTCAAACCCGTATCCTGGAAGCACAACACCTTTCGGTCACGGAAGGGAACATGTACAACGAAATGTCGTGCGGTGCAGAACTCCAGCTTGAAACTAAACCCAATGGGTTACTCTACTTTCTAAACCGCATTTGGATCCCTAACCGTGATAATCTCCGTACTTTTGTCATGAACGAGGCTCACAAGACTCGTTATTCTATCCATCCGGGTGCAGACAAAATGTACAAGGACCTTCGTACCCAATACTGGTGGCCTGGTATGAAAAAGGATATCGCTCTGTACGTATCCAAGTGCCTTACTTGTTCGAAGGTTAAGGCCGAGCACCAGCGTCCATCTGGCTTGCTTGAACAGCCCGAGATACCTGTGTGGAAGTGGGAGTGTTTTGCCATGGACTTCATAACCAAACTCCCGCACACGTCTCGTGGTCATAATAGCATATGGGTGATCATTGATCGTTTAACAAAATCTGCTCATTTCTTGCCTATCCGTTAAGACTACCGAGTTGAGAAATTGGCTCGGATATACATCGATGAGATTGTTAGTCGACACGGTGTACCTCTCAATATTATCTCTGATCGTGACGGACGATTTACTTCCCGTTTTTGGCAATCCTTACAATCAGCCCTGGGCACTCAGTTGAATCTTAGTACGGCTTACCATCCGCAAACTGATGGTCAGTCCGAACGAACGATTCAGACTCTCGAAGACATGCTTAGAGCCTGCGTCATTGACTTCAAGGGTAACTGGGACTTGCACCTGCCCTTAGTCGAGTTCTCGTATAATAACAGCTACCATACGAGCATCGACATGGCTCCCTTTGAAGCACTTTATGGTCGAAAGTGCCGCTCTCCTATCTGTTGGACGGAGATTGGGGAATCACAGATTACTGGCCCCGAACTCATCCAAGAAACTTCTGACAAAATCTTACAAATTCGAGGCAACCTTCTGGCTGCAAGAAGTCGACAAAAGAGTTACGCTGATAAACGTCGAAAACCCTTAGAGTTTCAAGTCGGTGACCTAGTCCTTCTTAAGGTATCCCCTTGGAAAGGAGTAGTCCGTTTTGGAAAGAAAGGGAAGATTGCACCGAGATTTGTAGGCCCTTTTAAAATCCTGGAACGGATTGGGAAGGTAGCCTACAAGTTGGATCTGCCGGAAGAACTCAGTAACATTCATCCTACTTTCCATATCTCTAATTTGAAAAAGTGCTTAGCTGACGAGAATCTCCAGATACCACTCGACGAGGTGCACATTGACGAATCAATGCACTTCGTAGAGAAGCCCGTGGAAATCATGGATCGGGAGGTTAAACACAAGCGAAGCCGCATTCCAATTGTGAAGGTTCGATGGGAATCCAAACGTGGCCCTGAGTTTACTTGGGAACGTGAGGATCAAATGAAGGCCAAGTACCCTCATCTATTCCCAGGACCCTCATCCTAGTCAATTTCGGGACGAAATCTCTTAAAGTAGGGGAGACTGTAATCCCCGAGAAATCCCGACCTCTATTTTTGAACTATTCCGGCAGTGTAACCTATTTATTCATTGAATACATTTATCCATTCTAATGAATTATCCCTTTCATATATCAGTACATTTAATACAATAATTACAAAATGATAAATATTATTTTACAGATAACTGTTCTACTAAATAAATACATACATTTATTATTGTCTTACTTAAGTATGTACATGCATGCATTCATAAATGAATTACAAAAGAAAATATTAATTTATAATTATTTGATAATTATTCACTAATTCTATTCAAAAAAAATATAGTAATAAAAATTTATAAAACCACTTTATTATATAAACATAATTAAACAATTGTTTCAAGTAAATAAATTAATTTATGGCTTTACTTAGAAATTATCTTATCTTATATTATTATTCAATCGAGTTATAAAAATTTTTAAAGAGTTTAAGATTTTATGTTTTATAAAAAGTTTAGGGTAGAAATTGGAAATTCTGAAACTTCAAAATGAACTTAAAAACAAGTTTGTACATAAAATTATAACACTTTGAAAGGTTAGGGGTCTGTCCTGCCAATCCGAAAACTTCAAGGGCTTTGATGCAAATCAGGGAAAGGTCTCTCTTCCCCATTCTAACCACAGGTTCGAATCCCGTAAGGTCCGGTTTTGAGACCTTCGACCGCGAACTCACGATTGAAATGGTTACACCTGAATCCGAGGTTAGCCAATCGACCGGGGTATTCAATCGACCCCTTTTCCCTCGTTTAATTCCATTACTCCGATCACATCAGTACCCAATTTCGAAACCGAAGCCATTAAGAATCCAAGAGATCGATCGATTCGTTTCGGTCCAAATGTTCTATAAATAGTTGCCTCAAATCCAAGGCGACACTCACCCCAAGCTAGGCACTCCCTTAATCGCGCTTGAAATCGTCTCCGGATCACTGTTCTTGACCGGCGAACGCAAGACTACTCCGGCCACCCGACCTCACAATCCACTTAATAGATTCAGGTAATTCTTGGGTCGTTGGGTTCGTATGAACGTAGGGTGCAAAAGCCCCATGAAATTTGGATCGTATAACACTCTGATCGGACGAATCAGGGGGGCTAGGGTTCGGGTGCTCGTGGGGAAGACGGGAGGGTTCAAACCTTCGGGTTATATTCAAAGCAAGACACCATCAGACACGGCCTCGTGCCCTGGTCTGATGGTTAAGTGTGTGTGTGATGCGGGTAACCCGGGTGCCGGCGCGGGTTCAAGTCCCGACCGCCCCATTTTGTTTTTTTTTTTATTTATTTTCTCTTTAATTATTTAATCACAAAATCCCTTATATTTTAAATTCAAATCCCTAATAAACTCTAAAAATTATGAAGGTTATGTTTTAATCAATTTAAGATGAATTATAAATACATAAATAGATAAAATAAAAGTTTTAAACTTAATTTTTGTATAAAAAAATATATATAAATATATATATATATACATAACAACGGTGATTTTAGAATATCCATTTAAATCATTATTTTTTATTAGAAATGGTTATTTTAATATCCTAAATTTATGGGAATAAACGCAAATAAATATTTCTAGATTACAAATTAATAACGTTTATTATTGTATGTTTTAAAAGCGTTATTAAAATCCTTCAGATATACAATAAGTATTTCGAAAAGAATAATTGTTTAAAAAAATTTTATTAAACTTAAAGATGCTTAAACTTTTATTATACAAATCCCAAATTTCCTCATTCAAAGCCCACTTATTTAAAAGAAAGTCTTTTATTCAAACCATTCCTATTTTTAACCTATTTCTAATATGTCTATTATAATCATATAAATTACCATTCAAACAAACTAAAACCCTGATTTATTCTAATTAACACTACAAGCTATATACATCTGCAACCCTGGTATTCCCCCGTAAAACCCTAAAGTCCCAAATCACCCATTCAAATTCTCTTAGACAATACATTGAGTTAGACATATTTACCAGTGTAGGTTTATTGTGAGAAATCCTCACAAGGCTTATCTACCTTTCTCAATTCACATCACTACTAGCTCCCATCCAAGTGAGTTTCATAGCCCCTTTTTCATTTTCATACTTTTGGGGTGGAACATGTTTACAATTACAATACAAATTCAATGCCATTGTTCACATGCTATTACTCTGTGCTTTATGTCTTAAACTACTTGGCGACCATACGTGTGTTCATGTTTAGTACAATCATTAACTTGCGTGACAAGCCTAAGGTAGTACCTTTTATGATTATTTATACGGGAAACCGATACATTACATAACACGAACCTTGGCGGGTTTTGTGTATACATCTTACTACATTTTCAAAATGGCAATCAGTTGGATTGCACCTACAGTTTTCATTTACACGGTTTGATTGTACGCCTTGGAACCTTGTATGTTTTCACATTCATGCCTTAGTTAAAGCTTTGAACATATTGAATTTCAATTTCCTTTACTAAACTTTTGTTGGTGTCAAAACCTATGTTTCTCACCAACTACTTGTAGTTGACTTTTACTCGCATGTTTCAGGTGTTCCGGCTTAGAGACTCAACGTGCTCACATAGGACATGGACCTAGTTAATGAAATAAACGTTATGTGTTGATCGTTTCGTTTCCTTTTCCATGTAATAAATACTTAAATTTGAATAATAAATATTGTCGCATTTAATAGTCAATCATGTGCTTTTGAACAACCGTGTCAGCCCCGGCGTATAATCCGCCGCCGGCCGGGGTGTGACAAGTACCAGCAGCGTATCCACCATCCCTTTAACATTTCATGAGTACTCCGTTATTCCATTTTAGGGTTTAGACTCGTTCCATCATACTCATTCATATTTGCACGTATCATTCACATATTTATCTTTACCATGCATCACATATTCATGTGTTCATGCATTCATTTTCATCACATATTCATATTCATCATATATTGTAAACTAGGGCGATTATCCTTCCAGAGCAGTACCTCCAACAGAGATGTTCCGAGGAAAGAGTGACGGGTCTAGGAGAGATTTATACACCACCCTTTCCTTAGACAGAACATTATGTTTGTTAGATAACTACATACCGGTTGGAAGATCTCCCGTTCGTTTACTATGTTTTCATTACTGTCTTTTAGTCTATACCCCTAAACATTCATACTGGTTTCACCACGAAGCATCAAAGAGATTTATATATAGGAAGTACCAGCGGCGTATCCACCACCCCTTGGACACGTCGTGACTACTCCATTATTCCCGTTTAGTATTTAGACTAACTTTTCATTACCCCGTACCCTCGTCATATACATATCACATAACACATATTGTTTAAACATGTAATTCACATAATCATGTCTAGGGTACGGGTCCAGCGTACTTACATTATCCTTGGATAGTTTCCTAGTTCGTTCCTTGCTAAAATGTCTCTCCGTTCTTTGCTCGTAAATTTAACGCTTCACACTCGTAACCGCCACGCCTATAACCATCGTGCTTTCCTTGCCTCGATATGTGTGCAAGTGTATGAGTGGTGGTTGTGTTTGTGTTGTGTTTCCTAAATGAATGGCAAAGTTTAATTATTTATAGGGCTGAAAACACACCGGTGGCGGACCGCTAAGCAAGGGGTAGCGGTCCGCTACCGCTCCTTTGCCAGGTGTCTGGCGTATTCTGCACGTGACGGACCGTTACGCTCTGGGTAGCGGTACACTACCCAATCCTTATCAGCGAGTCATCTTACACGTGTCACATGCTCGTTGTCCAGGTCCAATTGCGGCTGGCGGACCGTTACCCGCCTAGTGGCGGTCCGCCATAAGGCTGAGTCAGCATGACACACATGGGATACGTGTCATTCTCTCATGATTGCGTTGTCCACACACAGCGAACCGCTAAGAAACCCGATAGCGGTCCGCTACCGGCTTGATTTTCTATTTTTCTTTGTTTTCAATCCCTTAACTTTGGCGTATTTACACTTTACCCCCTGGACATTTTTTTTAAATTGTGGTGTTACACCAAGTCGGGCATGCCGTAACCAATCCAGATCATCAAGCTTTGAAAGTAAGCACACCGAGTTCCAACAGTTGGTTGGATTTTATAGAGCCGGTTCTTTGACCTTTGAACTTTCATGAGCAATTTTCCTTCTTCATTGTGCAACAGAAGATAATCGGACTTCATACAGACGTCATACCCGTATTCTGTAGCCTGACCAAGGCTTTTTATGTTACTTCGAAGGCTCGGTATGTAATAAACGTCGGTATGGAGTCTGTGAGCACCACTTCTATTAGTGAACAAAACCGAGCCCTTTCCTCTTATATCTACACACGAGTCATCTCCAAACTTCACCGTCCCCGTGATTCGTTCATTTAAGTCTGAAAAATAAGAACGGTTTCCGATCATGTGATTTGATGCTCCATTGTCAAGATACCACATATCGACTAACTTAGATTCAAAATCGGCTGGGAATCACCTTATCTTTATTTAAAAAAATGTTCTCTTCTGTCCATGACATGTATAAAGTCGGGTCTAGCTTTTCTTCTGTCTTCGTTAGATGAGCCTCCAGTTTTTCTTGTTTTTCTTTCTTTCGGTAAGGACACAAAGATGCAAAGTATCCGAATTGATCAGACCTAAAACACTTTACCTATGACCTATCCTTCTTCGCTTTTGAGCTTGAACCCTCATCGGTCCCAGCTTTTGATGTGTGAACCTGTCCGATTTTCCTCGACCTCGTGATCCTCCCTTACCGTGCCCCTTTATCTCATAGGAACAGCTTTTGGATCCCGGATCATACCTGTTAAACATTAACTTACTTTGATTTTCGGTTTGATCATCTTCGTCATTAATTATCTCTTCATATGCCTTTAAGCGACCTACAACATCATCAGAGGTAATTGTGTTCAAACTGACAACCTGTTCAATAGATGCCACCATATGAATGAACCGTCTTGGTAGCCCGTTAAGGAATCTCCTAACCCGTTTGGGTTCCTCGATGACTTTCCCTAACGAGGCTGATTTCGCTGCAATTCCGGTGATTTTTCTCGCGAACTGATCGATTGTACTTGGATCCTTCATCTTCAAAGCTTCAAACTCAGCAGTGAGTGTTTGAAGACGCGCTTCCCTTACTCAATCATCCCCTTAGTTTCGAATTTTTATGGCGTCCCACATCTCTTTGACCGTTGCTATGCTCCTAATCTGCAGTATTTGATCCTCAGGGATCGATTGGAGCAATAGTGCAATGGCCAAATTGTTTTTCTTGGCATCTACTGCTGTACCTGGTTCGATCATGTTCCAAACATCATGTACATTGAAGATCGCCTTCATTCTCATGCCCCATGTTGTGTAATTAGTTTTCGTCAACAGAGGGCATTGAATCGAGGTTGTGTTCTTCTCCTTAACAATAATTATTTGAGAATTATTCGTCTCATCACCCATGGCAGCGTTCTTCCTCCTTTTTCGGCTGTACATAGGCGGTGTTGATGGGGACTGATCCAGTCCGTCGGATCTAATGCAGGCCTCCTGCTTGCTGCCTTCCTTGATCGCTCAAAGCACCTGGGTCGCAGACCAACCTAATTATAGTGTGAGGTTCGATCAAATCCTTATGATCAAGCCTCAGTTGTAATCTAGATCCACAAACTTGTTATCACTGATCGGTTCTTGAGATTGGCTCTGATACCAATTCTAAGAAAAGAATCGGTACAGAAGAAACAATTAGATAACCCTAAAATATTATTGATCAAGAAAACTTAACTCAAAAACTTGATTACATGTGTTTATATACCCAACCAATCCTAGTTAGGTTCAAACTCCTTATTAGATACAAATTCAAACTAATCTATATCTAAACCTGAATTTGAGATAAACGTGAATTACTAATACTCATTAATTAGCAATCCTAATATTCTCCTAACTCCACCTGCTCGTGACTTAGGATCCATAGGCATAACCCATTACCGGCTTGTAATTGGGTCGGGAATTAGCCCAGCTCGCTAAAAAATTCTACTCCAAACAACTAAGATGTCACGTTAAGAGTTCAAATGTATAAAACCTGAATTAAAAAAGAAATATATATATATATATATATATATATATACAAGGTAGGGTTCAAATACTAACCTCAACTAAATCTTAGCCATTGATCTTGTTTGATCAATGGTTGATATACTTTAGTGGTAAATTTGTAATTATTTAAATTAAAATTGATTTATATTAATTGTAAAAGGATACAATAGAAAATTACTTTGCAAATCAATTAATTATTTTCCTAATATTACTCACACTCTCTTTCCTATCTCTCTCTCTCTCTTTTATGGAAATCAATTAGAAAATCAATTAATTAGTTAAATTACACAAAATAACTTGAAAATTGATAATACATCCATAGTTCATTGATAATACAAAATAACTTGAAAATTGATAATACATCCATAGTTCATTGATAATACAAAATAACTTGAAAGATTTGAGTTATATTAAAAAAGACTTTTTCCTAAAAAGCCTAAAAGGGGCATTGTGTTTTAAATTTTAGGCATGGTTTTCTTTAACTTTTAAATATGTTCACATAAATAAAATAAAAACACCATACCTAAAATGAAAGAACACCATGTCTAAAATCTTCTTTTTAGACTTCTTAGAAGAAAAAAAATTCATTTTTAGTATAACCCTCCCCTAACTTGAAAATTGATAATTTATTGGAGGGTTACATATACGTATCAACTGTGTAACGTATACGTAACACTTGTATTACGTATACGTACCAAATTGATAATGAGATTCTCTAATTGAATAATAAACTAAACTAATCTAAATATATGTTGCTGCTCTATATATTAAAAAATTTTCATTCTTTTTCTAGCAAAACCTCATGGAATTTCCTCAGCGGTACATATGTGTAACATAGGTCGGTACGTATATGTAACACCTGTGCTACGTATATGTATCGACTGTGTTACATATACGTACCGACCTGTGTTACATATACGTACCACAAGGAAACAAAAATAAATCATGTAACACAATCGTTTCCTACAAACTATTTCCTAAAACATTTACTGTACCACAAGGAAACAAAAAATAAATCTTGTAATACAATCGTTTCCTACAAACTATTTCCTAAAACATTTCCTATAACATGCCTGGCAATCACTATAAGAAATCAAACCTAATTATGAAAAGGTAAAAAAAAATCTTGTAATACTCCATTTAAAATAAATCTTGTAATCACAAGGAAACACACACAACTAAAAAAATGAGAACTGGTTCATGTTTAATAAGACGGAAAAGTAATCTCAGACTATAATATTAGAGTACCGATTCTAAAATACAAATGACAACGGATCATATGAAGCGTTTAGATTATTACAAGGAATATAATATGTAGCCAATTCATGAGAAGCTATCAAGTTCTTGGAGATCTCGTAAATCAATCTGCTCTGAAATTCACCCATCGAGTAACCTCCGAAAATCTGAAGACTCATTTTCGCCTCTTTTCGTGTGCGTAATAACCCGGAGTTTAGTTGAGCAATTTCTCCCTCTCAAATCTTTCCTCGGTGCGGTAGTACAACTGCAAATTAATATTTAAAAAATGTCAATAATATTTGCAAACCACAAAAAAGGAGACCCCCTTTGTTCAACAAGGTCAAGTATCAACCTTAACTACGGAACTGATAGCGGGTTTTCAACCTTCAAGAAAATCTATATATTTTGCATCAAACTTAGTGACAAATAATAATTTTCAAACATATTCAAAAGTGTATCTTACAACGAACCTCACGACTATGAGCTGTAAATTGAATGCTATGGGCAAACCAGGAGGATAGATAAGTTGGAATGTGTTAATATACAAAGTCAAACATTTTTTTAGAAAATCAAGGGATTACCAAAAATAGTGAGAGTGTTATTTACCATAATAATCTTTTAATAATAAAAATAAAAAATAAATTACAAATTATGTGATTGGTTGTATGGTGGTTATCATGGTTATCAACTAAAAATTTGGTTAGCATTTGATCTCACACTTCTGCAACTTTATCTCTCCATTTCCCTAACTTTTTTGAAATTTTAAAGCAGACTCCCCGAGGAGATGACCAAGATTTTGTGATCCGCTGTCGAGACCTATTGTTAATAATAGTGAATTACTATTCTCATTAACAGCATTTAACCAACCCGTGATATATCCACATTTGAAAGTCTTGAGCTCCAAGTTTGTTAAATTCATCTCTTCAGCACAAAGTGGACAGTTCTTTCTCCTTTTATCGCTCATGGTTACTTAAATACGAAACCCTAATATAATTAGACATGCATACGAATATGTTTATGTATATATATTATACACACACTTATATTCATACGCATGAGTGTCTTAAAAGTAATATATTTTTCTCTAATTAACATAAAACCTAAACTCTATCATATTTGTTTACTCGAAAACGTTTTCTTTTTTATAATTAGTAAACACGTATAATTAGTATTTATTGGTCATTAAAAAAAAAGTAAACACGTAAAAAGGTATAGATCACAACATCATAGAGCACAATATTAAATTGTTTACATTTTGTAATTTACATTAATAACTACTATTAGAAAAAAGTAATGATAACCCTGAGTGTATTAAGAGCATTCAAAGTCCATTCTTCTTTCTCATCCCTATAATTTAACTAAAAAAACATCACTTTTTAAATTTACATTCTATTTTCTAAAAATCTCTCACATCTCATTCCCCATATCTATCTCTATTCAATTAAACAATATTTTTTTTCTTTTTTATTTTTATTTTTCTATCACTCACATATACTCACAAAAAATATAAAATAATCGATATGGGTATGAATTGTGAGTCTTCAAATATGGGGGACTAGTTTGATTTTTCACTAAAAATATGGAGATGAGGTATGGAGATGGGGAATGGTTGGAGTGACTTTTTAAATGATTTTGTTTAAGTTTATGTATAGGATTTGGGATGTGGATTGGGCTTGGAGCGGGGAGTTGGGATTCCTTCGTCTCTTTGTTCTCTTTGCTCCTTTGAAGTTGAGAACGAAGATCATCTTTTCATTAGATGTCCAGTTGCAATTGAAACGTGGCTCAGAATCTCAATTTGGATGTCAATGGACTGTACTAAGTGGGTTTCGGTTCATCAATTAGCAAATGGGATTTTGGGGAGAAATGGATCTGACCGGATGTCTTTGGTCAGAATTCTAATCGGCTACACAACCTGCTGGATTCTTTGGAAAACACGGAACGAATGGATGTTCTAAAAAAATGGCACTCGATTGATAAAATTGTAGAAGATATTAAGGTATCCTCCAAATGGCTTGACAATAGGGGGCAAAAGATCCATCCTAACTGGTAGAGGTGGCTTCTAAACCCAACTAACAGCTTGGTTTCGGTTTAACATCCTCTTGGCTAGTTTTTCATATTATTTGTTGTTTTCTCTCGTTGGGGTTGGTCGGTTGTATGGGTTTTTGGTGTTATTTCCAGGTTTTTTGGTGTTATTTCCAGGTGTTATATTTCTGTTTGTATGGCTATTTATATGAGTTCTCTCACCGTTGCTGATTAAAAAAAATGTAATTAACCATATATTAAAATTCAAATTCCATGTAGACATAAATAGAATCTTGTAATTCTGACAGGAAACCCAACCACTTTAATATCTTTTTCTTCTATTTGTCGAGTTCCAACAAAGGAAGGTGGCAGCTCAAATTTTCCCTCTTTCAAGACACAACCACATTGGCTTCATCTCCTTTTGAACACCCCCATTTATCCATATGATACCTTCTTCATCTTCAGCTTGTTAGTTCAGTCTTTCAAATAAAAATCCTACTATCTTCCCTAAAAAAATCCATCAAGAGCTCAATGGAACACCCCCATTTTTTCGTTTGACCCTTCCTCAAATTTCCTTACTCACATGGAAAAACTACAGTCAAAAAATGGCACAATAATGGAGGAGGAGGAGGAGGTTATCTTACATTTATAATAAACAAACATATTCCATTGCCACTTGGCCTATTCTAACTCATCAACACGCCACGTGACAAGTATTTATACAAACTTTCCTTATCAACAATGTTTCCTTATGAAGAATGTTTGAAACTTAAAACCTATTCCACCGTTGACCCATAATTGTTAATTACGATTTCAAATTGTCAAAATTTCCTTATGAACCATTAATTGACCATAATTTCAAATTTAAACTTGTTAATACAAAGAATTATTGTATATAATAACATTTTATTATATAAAATAACCGTCAAAATTTGCTATTTAATTTTACTTGATTTTGTGTATATTTTTTCATGCTTCATGTTCAATCAACCTCTCAAAATCATTGTACGGTTTTATTCTTTGCTTTAGAATTAGAACTACTTTTGGCCTTTATAAGTATTTTTTTTTTTGCTGTCTCTTTACTGAACTCGTAATATTTAATTCTATAAAATCCCGAAAATCCACTTACGGATTATTTGATGGGTCAGCAGGGACAATTGGCAAAGAAGAAGAAGGCTGAAGAAGAAGAAGAAAAAGCCAAACAAAAGTCCAAAAAGACCATTGCCTTTAATAAAAGGACCCATGAAGAAAGGAAGATCATGATTGACTTCCTTAAGGCTAGAGGAGAGAGTGGAAAGAGGCTAGGTCCCATGAATTTCATGAACCTGCAAGCCGTCTATTTTAAAGTAAAGAAGGATGAGGAAGAAAGACTGGAGAAGAAATGCTCCAAGAAAAGGGTAAACATTCAAGAAGAAGAAAGGAAATCAAAGAAACCCAAGCCTTCTCTCTCACCAAACACTTACTCAATCCAACAACCTTCCACTCTCCTTCTTAGACCTCTCTCCTCTCCTCCCTCAAAGTCCAAATCCTCACACCCAGCTCCTATTCATCAACAACCTCCCAAAAAGAAAAACAAACCCACTTCCAAACCAGAAGACTCAAGAGAAATAATCAGATGTAATACAGCCCTGAAGACCAATGGTTTGAAGTGTTCAGGGGGAGGACATAAGCTAAAAGATCAATCTATACATCTGTTGATGAGGTACTACAACTTCCAGATTCTGATCTAAGAAGAGCTGGGTGAATCCTCAGAGCATGAGAATGAAGGTGGGAGACATCTATTGCTGGCAATCAGACATTACTTCAACCCCAGCAAAGATGAAATCATTGATGCCAAACCTCTTTAATCTCACTCTCCATTCATCAGCTGGTCCTACAATGCTGAGAAGAATGAATTCACTCTGACGGATGTTAAAGGACAGAAGATGAGGTGTTCAAGCAAAGCTATCTTCAAAATGGCAAGCAAAGACATCAAGACTCTATCAAAGCTTCCTCTTAACAATCCCAGCATGGACCAGAGAGGATACGAGGTTGAAAGGATAGTAAAAAACATGCAAAAGCTTCAGCAACAAAGGCAGTAAGAGAATTTTGGTAGCATCGGTCTAGGGGGAGTTTGTAGAAACAAAGATTGATGGCTACAAAATTCTCTAAGTACAAATGCTGCGGATCGCAGAGTTTGCTGCTGACCAACAAACTGCTGCAGACAAGCTTATCTGCTGCGGATACTTGTTCTCCTGCTGAAGAACAAATCTGCTACGGATAGCCTTATCTGCTAAAGACCAAAGTTGCTGCGGATAGGCTTCTCAGCAGCATCAACACTTGATGCTGCTGACAGGCAAATCATCAGCAGCTTTGGATGGTCACATCTTGCTGCTGATCCTCATCTTTGCTGCTGACAGCCGTGTGCCTTGAAGACAAATCGTTGCAGCTGACTATCCATGCCAAGCGTCACTGACAAATTTCTGCAAAAGCCACTGACACACTCAAAGCAGAAGGAACCTCAATGGCACAACCAATGACGGAAAACAATGCTCTTCTCCAAGCATGCAAGTAATAATGCACAAAGAAGACGCTTCAATAAAGTTAACTAGTTTTAGACTAAACGTGTAATAATTAGCTATATACAACAGATCAACGGTCTGTGTTAGATCTGATCCTTAGAATCAAGGGTCTGTCTTGATTCTAAGTGAGTATAAATACTGTGTAAACACTTCATTGTATGAGTGCTTTTTGATTGGGTTTTCATTTGTAATCGTTTATTTGCAAAAGCTTAATACAACAGTGTTCTTAAAAGTATTCTTTCTGTTTACTCGATTATACTTGTGTAGTTGTTATTGTTTCCGCCAATTTCAACTAAGAATAGAACCATCTTGTACTTTCACGATCCTACAGTTGTCACACCTCCAAATTCATTTACTTAATGAATAGATAAATAAAATAAAGTTGCAACGACCGGTAACATTACACAACGACGGAAGCTAAATGAACACTTCTAAAATATTGAACACCATTACAAATACTAAATTAAACTAGTACATTGACCTAGAACCATATAGGTAAAAACCGACTTGAGGTTTGACAATCATGCTTCTTCAGATTCTAGGGTTTTGATCCGAAGGGTTAACCTATTCCAACCGTGCCATAGGTATGTGCTACCTGAAAAACATACTTCAAATTGTCAACACAAAGGTTGGTGAGTTCACAAGTTTGTTTGTTGCAGTGTAAAGTAGTTTTCCTTAGAAACATTGATATCGTATACATGGCATATTATAAAATCGTTTTCCTCGAAAACATGTGAAGACTTCAGCGTCATAAAGTGAAAACACTAAAAAGGTGTACATGGCCATATTATGAAACCGTTTTCCTCGAAAATATGTGATGACCTCGTAGTCATAAAGTGAGTCCTTTTCCCAATGAAAACAAGTGATGACCTCATGATCATAAAACGAGTAGTTTTCCCAATGAAAACATGTGATGACCTCATGGTCATAAAACGAGTAGTTTTTCCCAATGAAAACATGTGACGACCTCATGGTCATAAAACGAGTAGTTTTTCCAATGAAAAGAAAACCAATTTGCACTAAAAAGATTGGCAGATCCATCTGCACGAAAACGATTCAATGTATATGATAAACAAAACAAGTAATGTTTGACCTATTTGTAAACTAGCTAGCTTTACAAATAATATGTTCATACATGAGGCATAACCAAACCATGACTCGGTTAATGCCCCTCCCTCGTTCCTCACGAGTATGTGTTAAGACAATATGTGGTCGTTCGACCCTCCAAGTCGTCAATTAGCGTGACTAACCATGACAAGGGTGTCACCCCCAATAGTTCTATTCATAGAATCCCAATCTATAAAGCTAATGGTTATAAAGTTGGTGATGTTCAGGGGAGTTTTAGCGCTCTATGTGTGTTTACTCATGCAAACATAAAGGTCGGGTCTTGTTTTCTTGTTATCATATAAAAATAGTTGTAAATATGCGTTATGTTCTCCAAACGTATCAAGTAAATATGTTTCGTGTTTTCAAACGTGTAAAGAAAGTATGTTTCTCCCCCGATGTTTCTAAAATATTTAAAAATAAAGAGGGGCCGTGAAAATCACCTCAAGTCCAGCTAATAATATCACAAACTCAGTTGACAATATGTGGACGCAACGATCCTAAACGGTTCTTATTGTTCAAACAAGTTTTGTCAACATCAACAACAATATAACTAGGATAGTACCCTAACATTAAGGTTTCAAATCTAAAGCCAAACCATGTTAAGGACATCTAAGTTGTAGAAACAAAATTCTTTATTTTTAACGAAAATCGGGCAGAGTCCCGTTTGTTTTTGGTTAAACCCGACAATATCCAATTTTCCAATTCGAACATTAAATTACACCAATAATCCAATAAACCGTACTTTATATTCTAATATTAAAAATATACTTAAATTCGTCAATTACTTGATAACTATATAAAAAAATATATAATTATAACACATTTTAACGTGTCGAAAAAACGTTCTCAAAAGACGTCCCCGACAATTTTTCTAGGTCCCGTGCTACTACCCGACAATAGATCTATAAGTGTTTCGGGTCATACCTTAGCGTACAAGTCATTCTAAATGGTTTTGTACAAAAAGCTGAGCACGACGCGAGAAGAAAACTTGTTCCACTCATAACTTGGTCATACGAACTCCGATTGAGGTGATTCAAGCGGCCATGAAACCGTTTCATAGAGCTCTACCAGATCCCCCGGTCGCCGGTCGCTGCCGAAAAACTAAGCAGTGGGCGGATTTCATGATTTTTGGCCGGAAAACTTCATTTTTTCGAACCAAACTTCTTCGTATGCTTAGACCGGACCTTTAGGAACCCTTTTCTAGCAAAAGCCCCAATTTTTGAGGTCGTCGGAAAATTGTTTAGGGTCGGAATCTCCGTCACCGTCGCGATCAAGTGCAAACCACTACCACCATCGGACTCAAGACGTCGGGATCTATCATATGAGGTGGTGCACTTGCCGCCACTGGCCGGTCGTGGTTCTCCGCCGCCGTGGACCTTCGCCGGAGTAGGGGGGCTCCCCTCTTTCTCTCTCAAAAACACCTTTATGTGTGTGTTTACAAAAAAAAGAAATGAAGAGGTTTGGGGGTGTTCCTAATATATATAAACAGGTTTTAACGAGTTTAAATCGCCTAACGAACCCGTCTCCGACATGTTCTTGCGTTAATTAATTCCCCGATTTTTATTTTAGAGTGCTTAGAATTTTGAAACGTCATTACTAAAATTATTTATGTATTTTAAGCCGTGAGATTTACGTTTTAGTTGATGTACGAACCGTTAAGCTTTGGTACCACGTTTTCACGCATTCGTTCATTTTAAACGTTTCTCGCTCCGAGTTTAAAGTTTACTATTTTACTAATAATATTAAAATAAATGTTTATCATATTTGTCGTACCAAATAGGTATTGGTAACAACCGTACCACTATCGTTAATCTTACAAGTATCTGACGTTGTTTAACGTTCGCGTATACGTAATACGAATGTATTTATCTGAAGTAATTAGTATTAAACAAATATTAATAATTAGTATTAATAGTTCATTAACTCAAGTAATCGTTCTTTTGCCGAATATCAGGTGTTATACCAATGTCTGACGCGTTAAACGTTTTTAAAATTTACGAAATCACATATGTTCTTCTATCGTTTCGTAAGTTCTTAGAATTTCGTAACAAGATGTTAAACGGAATCGAGTGACTAGTTTGATATTAGAGTTATGTAATTGGGCCTTAAATGGACTTGAATCCTTATTGGGCCTCAACTGGGCTTGGATTCCTATTGGGCTTAGCCCAATAGTTAGGTTTTAGATTCTAGGATTTTTGCAAGTGTCACATTCTCCCCTAATTAAAGAAATTTCATTCTTAAAGTTTGTTATACTTACTTGGATTAGGATTTTGTATCCTTACCCCATTTTGGATTCTTTAGGGAGAATCTTCAAGTCATTCCGACAGTAGTCGGTATACGCAAGTAAAGAAGATATTTCATCAACTATTGATATTAGAAGTGTAAAGATTTGTGGTGTCAAAGTATCATGTAACAATGTAACGCTACTGTCGAGCGGATATTATTCAACTGAGTTGATTTAGGAATAATCTCCTAACATGTTGTTAAGTGGACGATGTTGTCTATACCCCGAAGTAATAAAGTCATCACTAGAGTCCCATAGCACAAAATGGGGTTGCAACCGAAGAAGTCATATTCAGGTAATGAGTAAGCCATTAAAAGAATTTCTAATAGGTGTGAATTAAACTAATGAGTTTTCACAATTCAAGTGAACAACACACACCAAAGTAAACGATCCAGGATTAGATGTCGAAGCATTTCCTTATGTGATCATTCTCATCATAATGGAACTGTATGATCATTATCCTTGGTAACGAATGACGAAATGCATGCATACACATGGATTTTTGAAAGTATGGGGCACATATTCTTTATTAATACCCGGATTTTCTCTCATGAAAACCAAATCATGATAATATCTAAAGGAGACTTATTGGAAGTTCAGTAAAGAGGTGTCAAACGGTTTGATGAGATGTTCAGGTCTTAGTTCAAAATCAGGTACCTGACTATAACCCGTCAATGCCTTGATGTATTCTATCCTTTTGGGATAAAAGATTCTAACTGGCATTTCACCTGTCAAATCAGTATGTAGGTTAAATTAGTTCAATCGAGTTTTCAGGAAATATCATCCTCGTATGTTATTTCTCTTAATTAACCAGGAATGGTTTAGAGAAACCATCTTTAGTGGTCTGGGTAGAGAATGAGACAACTATACAATAAGGTTTTGCTGAGACGCGATCTCCTGAGATTGACCTTGGTTTTGTCAATTCTCATTACTGGTAATTCTATCATGTACGTTATTCGTAACTTGGTGTAAATTGATTTCTTAATGAAATAGATGTCGAACCATAATTAGAGACCACAAAATCTCACAGTATCATTTAATCATCAGGATTTTCGTGGTCCATCTATAGATGAGGGTGAGCCTAGTTGAAGAAAAAAGAGGTGTCAAAGTAATTGAGAATAGCATAGTTGACCTGGCTCGACAAGTACCAAAGATAAGAAAATCTTCATGTGGTTCAAGGAAAAGTGAGAATGGCTCTCAAACAAGTTACTAAGAGTAAGTGATGTAATTTCACTTATACTCGTTTTCTAACTGAATATCCACCGCCTTCTTGTACTTGGATAGCAATGACAGAATACATAATTGAAACGTCGTGGTTGTTCCCTTATAATTCGTGAAGGCATTTTCTGGAACCATTAAGATTTTACTCTCATAGTAGGTTCTGAGTCATATGAGATTTTTCCAATAACATTGGTCGCAATGGAATAAAAGTTTCAAGATTTCTCGTAAGCTTTCGTTGGCGAAGATTGGGTTTAATACATCATTAACCATTGTTTGCACTACACTTCTACTGCAGTCTAGCATTTAGGTTGTATTATCATGATTTGCGGATTCATGACTTGACTATCATGTCCATGAGGCAGATAAGTTTTAAGAAGTTCTAAATTTGATTAGGCTAGTCACAGTTCGTCTAGGAGAGGAAGTAAACAGTGAGACTGTGGAAATAGTCTCATAGAAATAATGTCCCTCGAAATTGATTATGGGTTTGCCAACCAATTAAGTTGGTAGAGTATGACATGATATCATTTTCAATCTAGTCTGGGGCTTGACCCCTTAATTTAGATGTCAGAAAATAATACCAGAATCACGTATAACTTCGGGGATTTGCCAAATGTTAGGACGTCATGTCCTTAGGTTCCTTAAGGATAACGCATAGGCATCCCAAAAGATATTGGAGAAAAGTGAATATAAAATTTGAAGGAAAGTTGAGAAGTCGAAAGAAATGTTTATCTGTAGACCTCCAAAAGAACAAGGTTAGATATGATTCATCCTTTGTTCATTTTCCTGGTAGCGTACAGCTTAAAACGGTTAACAACCGTAGAACACTGCAATAGATTCTTAAAATTGCATTCTTATGATTGTAGGACGCAACTTTCAAATGATAAAGTTCTCAACTTTCAATTTGGTCCTTAATTTCCCACTAAAGCATGTGTTAAGAAGTCATTTCCTAACAATAGATGCTCTCGAGCTCTTTAACTATAGAAGGCTGAGAGTAAGAGATGTGGATACGTCTCTCCTGCAGTATGAAGTCAGAGATTCAGCCAACAAAATGATTCCTGGGAAAATACAAGCACACAAGGATGTAAGATTATCCACTAGTCCTAAGTCGGGTTTCCACAATACCCTATAGGTGTCACGTGTAAGAGAGTCAAAATAAATTTCCATCCTATTACAGGAGTTAGTGCATAGCACTTCCAATATAAATTTCAGTAAGTGTGATACTGAATTGTAAGATAGACCATGAGATTATGTCGTGTTCTCCAATAATAGTTGTGCAATTACTTCAAGTGTTGATCATTGTAAAGATCAATTTAAAGTTTTCGTGGCAAGTAGAATCTCAAAGGACATGAATCAACAAGTAAAAATGGATGAGTGAAAATCTTCGTCGCTCAAGATCCATTAAGAGTCGGGTACATCAAATTCGAGTTTCTCTCGTTCCTTCCGAACTGCGAGAATGTTACATGAATATTCAATAGGGAAATAAAAAATGTTACGGTCTGACTCATGCTAGACCAAAGATCAGCCACAAGCGTTGGTAGATAAGTAATGATATCGAAAAGAGAAAAAATTTATAGTTGAACCTCAAAAGGTGAAACAATTCTTTACAAGGAACTTCTAAATTCGATACAAGTATCAAGGTCAAATTAACAGATGAAGGAGATAATGTACATTTCAGCGTGACTTGTGATAGCTCATCGCATCATCTGAAGCCTTTTGGCTTAACCCTTTGGTTATGGTAATTTTGATCATTAATCGAGTAACTGGGAATTGAGATTAGGAATACGGATTAATCATGAACACTAACTCGGATAGTAAGACTCACCAGACTTCTCATGCACCGTAAATTATGATTACGTGTGCACCCGTAATGATAATTTACTTCGCATAGTCCCTCTAGTATTTTCTCTATCTCAAGCTCTCAGCTAAAAGGGAGCTAAAATGTTCATTGGATCATGTCATCGTGTTGCACTCTCGCGTATAATGTATATGTTTTATCGGATTACTCTCAGTCATGTGTACCAATACTCAAAGATCTGTCAACCTAGGTTGATATTGGATGGTAGAGAGACACATTCGGTGTCCTTTATTAATAAGATGTGTGTGGTGGAAGTCAGGAACTGTATCAGGGTAAAGATCATCAAATCAGTGTCAAGCAACTCATGCTCTAAGTTTGTTTGTACATGTGGATCCACATGATCCCAATGAGTCTATGGTCCCCTGACCCTTATAGTTTTCTCCCGTTTGGTCATGCTTCTCCACCTCGGGTTCCCATCAGATCGGGTAGTTTTGTCTGCCATATTTCATGGTGAAAGTTTTTGTCATCTAATCCAGGAAATCATGAAAGAGAGTATATATATATATATATACCACACCGAATGAAGACGACATATGTCAGAAAAGAAAACTAACTCCACAGCTGGAGTAGATGTAGGTGTGGCGTAGGTACAGGTACGGGTTCAGCCTTTTGTGATACCAAGATCGATAACTTGCGATTACTACCGTCGTCGCCCAAGTTCAACTCGTAACTTGATCTTCTAGGGTTACAGTGTGATGAGTACCCGTCATCCTTGATTCGTAATCCGAACAGTGATACTCTGTTGGGTCATGTTGTAGGTGTTTATTACGTATGCCACAAAATTGTATTTAGTATTAATATAACTAATAATACATTAGTGTAACTACATACACTAATGGTCAACTCAAGCTGTTCGGCAACGGTTGGAATTTCTATGCTCAGGTCTTGGGTGTTCTTAGTATGATGCTGGTCTTAGAAATCTTGGTCCCTAAATGATTCTGGTTAGAACCTAGGTGTCACTAAGGAAACCTAATTCGCTAAAACCATTGGCTCTTATACCAATCTGTCACACCCCCAAATTCATTTACTTAATGAATAGATAAATAAATTAAAGTTGTAACGATTGGTAACATTACACAACATCGGAAGCTAAATGAAGACTTCTAAAATATTGAACACCATTACAAATACTAAATTAGACTAGTACATTGACCTAGAACCATATAGGTCAAAACCAACTTGAGGTTTGACAATCATGCTTCTTCGGCTTCTAGGGTTTTGATCCTAAGGGTTAACCTATTCCAACCGTGCTATAGCTATGTGCTACCTAAAAAACATACTTAAAATGTAAACACAAAGGTTGGTGAGTTCACAGATTTATTTGTTGCAGTGTAAAGTAGTTTTCCTTGGAAACATTGATATCGTATACATGGCATATTATAAAATCGTTTTCCTCGAAAATATGTGATGACTTCAGCGTCATAAAGTGAAAACAGTGAAAAGGTGTACATGGCCATATTACATATGTGATGACCTCGTAGTCATAAAGTGATTCGTTTTCTCAATGAAAACAAATGATGACCTCATGGTCATAAAACGAGTAGTTTTCCCAATGAAAACATGTGATGACCTCATGGTCATAAAACGAGAAGTTTTCCCAATGAAAACATGTGATGATCTCATGGTCATAAAACAAGCAGTTTTCCCAATGAAAACATGTGATGACCTCATGGTCATAAAACGAGTAGTTTTTCCCAATGAAAACATGTGATGACCTCATGGTCATAAAACGAGTAGTTTTCCCAATAAAAACAAAACCAATTTGCCTAAAAATATTGGCAGATCCATCTGCACGAAAACGATTCAATGTATATGATAAACAAAACAAGTAATGTTTGACCTATTTGTAAACTAGCTAGCTTTACAAATAATATGTTCATACATGAGGCATAACCAAACCATGACTCGGTTAATGCCCCTCCCTCATTCCTCACGAGTATGTGTTAAGACAATATGCGGCCATTCGAACCTCCAAGTAGTCGGTTAGCGCGACTAACCATGACTGGGGGCGTCACCCCAATAGTTCTATTCATAGAATCCCAGGCTATAAAGCTAATGGTTATAAAGTTGGTGATGTTCAGGGGACTTTTAGCGCTCTATGTGTGTTCACTCATGCAAACATAAAGGTCAGGTCTTGTTTTTTTGTTATCATATAAAAATAGTTGTAAATATGCGTTATGTTCTCCAAATGTATCAAGTAAATATGTTTCGTGTTTTCAAACGTGTAAAGAAAGTATGTTTCTCCCCCGATGTTTCTAAAATATTTAAAAATAAAGAGGGGCCGTGAAACTCACCTCAAGTCCAGCTAATAATATAACAAACTCAGTTGACAATATGTGGACGCAACGATCCTAAACGGTTCCTATTGTTCAAACAAGTGTTGTCAACATCAACAACAATATAACTAGGATCGTGCCCTAACATTAAGGTTTCAAATCTAAACCCAAACCATGTTGAGGACATCTAAGTTGTAGAAACAAAATTCTTTATTTTTAACGAAAATCGGGTAGAGTCCCGTTTGTTTTTGGCTAAACCCGACAATATCCAATTTTCCAATTCCAACATTAAATTACACCAAAAATTCAATAAACCATACTTTAGATTCTAATACTAAAACCATACTTAAATTCGTCAATTACTTGATAACTATAAAAAAAATTATATAATTATAACACATTTTAACGTGTCCAGAAAACGTTCTCAAAAGACGTCCCCGACAATTTTTCTAGGTCCCGTGCTACTAGCCGACAATAGATCTATACGTTTTTAGGGTCATACCTTAGCGTACAAGCCGTTCTAAGTGGTTTTGTATGAAAAGCTGATCATGGCGCGAGAAGAAAACTTATTTCGCTCATAACTTGGTCATACGAACTCCGATTGAGTAGTGGCCGGATTTCATGATTTTTGGCCGAAAAACTTCACTTTTTCAAACCAAATTTCTCCGTATGATTAGATCGGACCTTTAGGAAGCCTTTTCTAGCAAAAGCCCCAATTTTTTAGGTCGCCAGAAAAATATTTTTGGCCAGAATCTTCACCACCATCACGATCTAGTGCAAACCATCACCACCATCGGACTCAAGACGTCAAGATCTATCATATGAGGTCGTGCACTTGTCGCCACTCGCCGGTCGTGGTGCTCCGCCGCCGTGGACCTTCGCCGGAGCAGGGGGCTCCCCTCTTTCTCTCTCAAAAACACCTTTATGTGTGTGTTTGCAAAAGAATAAATGTGGAGGTTTGGGGGTGTTGCTAATATATATAGACAGGTTTTAACGAGTTTAAATTGCGTAACGAACCCGTCCCCGACATGTTCTTGCGTTAATTAATTCCCCGATTTTTATTTTAATGTGCTTAGAATTTTCAAACGTCATTACAAATATTATTTACGTATTTTAAACCGTGAGATTTACGTTTCAGTTGATGTACGAACCGTTACGCGTTGGTACCATGTTTTCACGCATTCGTTCTTTTTAAACGTTTCTCGCTCCGAGTTTAAAGTTTATTATTTTACTAATATTATTAAAATGACTGTTTATCATATTTGTCGTACCAAATAGGTATTGGTAACAACCGTACCACTATCGTTAATCTTACGAGTATCTGACGCGGTTTAACGTTCACGTATACATACTACGAGTGTATTTATATGAAGTAATTAGTATTAAACAAATATTAATAATTAGTATTAATAGTTCATTAACTCAAGTAATCGTTCTTTTGCCGAATATCCGGTGTTATACCAATGTCTGATGCGTTAAACGTTTTTAAAATTTTCGAAATCGCGTATGTTCTTATATCGTTTCGTGAGTTCTTAGAATTTCGTAACAAGATGTTAAACGGAATCGAGTGACTAGTTTGATATTAGGGTTATGTAATTGGGCCTTAAATGGACTTGAATCCTTATTGGGCCTCAACTGGGCTTGGATTTTTATTGGGCTTAGCCCAATAACTAGGATTTAGATTCTGGGATTTTTTAAAGTGTCACAAATCTGATGTTGGGAAGAGAAGGGAGACGGAGGACGACGAGTGACGAGGGTACACCTGTGGTGGCTTCCGTGGTGGCGCGAGGCCAAGGCAGCCGAGGTGCATGAAGGGGACGGCACGGTGGTGCGTGGTGGAAGAGCACGAAGCTGATGAGGGTGGCCGGTTAGGGTTTAGACCCGACAACAAGGACGGAGACGGTGATGAGGACAACGGGAGTGATAAGTGGTGTGGGGGTGCTTGACGAGGGAAACCGGTACGATGCCGGTTAACGTTTTACGTTTGGACGACATGCACGTGTGGAAGGAAACTGGCCCAGACATGTGAGTTTCTTGGATTGGATTTTGCATGGCGTTACATGGGTGGCTAGGGTTTGCATGGCACCCACATGCGCATGCATGTAAGCTTGGATTCAGGTACACAAGTCCTATTCGGGTCGGGGGACTATATTATACGTGAAGCCATGAGACGAGGGTCTCGTGGGGAAAGGACGTTGGGATGACGAGACGAGTGTCAGGGTTTAGTTATTGTTATACGTCATTCGATGTAAGATTAGAAAGCATCTGATCATGTGATTATGCATTAACATGTTCGGGTTTCGAGCATGAACGAACGAGTTGCAGAGTAGGGACTGAGGCTCAACATAACCGGTGAGTTTCTACTCCCCTCTTTTAAATGTTTTGGGTCTATCGTACATACTCATGTGTTTATTCTATTAAACGAACGTATTACGAGTTATGATTTAAACCTGAAGTGTTTTATGAGATCGTGATGGGGTCTTTAGGATGTGTGGGCAAGAGTTGTGATGATTTGTGTGTGTCGTGTTATGAGTTAGTCGGGAAATGAGTCAAGCATGTTATGGTTTCATCTAAGGGGTGTTGGCATGGGAGCATGTACGTGGTATGCGTTTAGTCAACGAGTCATCTAAATGCTAGTATGTGGTTATGTGTTATGTGCTTGTTGTTTTGTGTTTGCAACGTTGTCTTTGTGACTCGGCAAACGGGATTGTAGGGGACGAGGTCCTTCGGGAAGTCACCAAGAGTGACAATGTCCAGGGGGACATTGTTGAGCTCGGGGTATGATGAAAACCCTGACGAGGGCGGTTGTGACAAGGTATGTGTTTATGTGCATTTGTGTTTAAGTTATCTGCATTCCAGGGTTGTTTATAATTATTGTGTTGTAACGTTATTGCTTTGTTAATAAGCAATTGATTGACTACGGTGTGAAACGAGGTCGTGTTTACGGCTAAAGTGTAGAGGCCCTCTTGTGAGTGTCAATGTTTAGGGCTAGATATAAGTGTTGGTTGAAATAACCAGTTGTAAGTGTTGATATGTGTGATAGACTATGGGTTAGTAGAATGGTAAGTTCGGTCCATGTCGGAAAACTTACGGGCTATGGGTATGGGATGAGTCTAATGTCGACGAACCCTTGTGGGGATGGTGGATAATAGGGGTTATCATTATGATAATAAATGGTAAATTACTTTTATTAAGGATATGAATGTCCTGAGTGGAAACAAATATTAATGGGGACATAGATGTTTCTATTTAAAAATAAACTATTAGAACTCACTCAGCGTAGCTGACTTTGTATGTACGTTGGGTTGTTTTGCAGGTGGGTTTCGTGGACGGCGCATCTTGGCCTGGGAGCGGTGCTACTTGGGTTGGTGTGAATGCATTCGTAAGGTATGATTTAGAACGATAACGAGTTTTAAAGGCAAAACTATTTTTAAAAAAGACTTCCGCTGATTGTTTTATAATAGGATAATGGTTTTTAATGTGAATACCCAGTGATGAAACTCAACTATAGGATACCCAGTTTGGGAGTCTTACAAATTCCGTTTCGGTTTAGTGGTATTTTCATGTACTTTGAGATTATATTAATTGACTCATTTATTAGTTTAATAAAACTATTTGATGATTTATAAATGTTTGAAACATATTTTCTTATATATATATATATATATATATATATATATATATATATATATATATATATATATATATATATATACTAGGCTATAAACCCGTGTACTACACGGGTTGAACAACAAAGACGATAAAAATAACAAAATCGTAACATTATTTAATTATTTAAATTACATACAATAATCAACAATGAAAAAGTTACAACAATATTTCATAAAGCAGATATAGGATCAACTAAATCAGTAATTCGAATATCTTCATGTATATCGATAATTGACTCACCATCGTTAACGTCACCAACTTTTCCTTCTCCCAAATTCAATAACCAGTTTACAAACATCTTTGTTTGTTCAATATTGCATGCTTTGCTTCCTAGACTTAATCCAATGGCTTTTATTATGGGTTGGAATTTGGATGAGGGACGTGCACAGGAATAATTAAATAATCAAATACGATTACAAAAACCATGAATTCTATAATCCAAAAATAAAGCGACTTTGGGAGACATTTGACCCATTCAACCCATGAGTCCTTTTAGCACTTCTTATGACTTGTTTGAATCAATCACGTTTTTAACCTCTTCATTAACCATTTAATTTTTTTCAATTAAAGTCATCCAACTATTAAAACTACATAAAAGCATGCCTTGTTTTGTCTATACCAAATTTATCTCTATCATCTGTCTCGCTAAAGAATATAAATATTAAAAATATAAATATCTCCCAAATTTTCGGCATACTTTGTCGTGATTTGTCAAAAGCCGGTAAACACACAAATGCCGATATCTTATCATTATACAAACACATCCATCCATTATACAAAACATACCATAAAGAATCGTGGCCTGATACATCTATACACACTTTCCTACATACAAAGTTACAGACTACAAAATAAACAAAAAAGCACAACGGGTTTTTTTTCCAACTTTTTTTTGCTACAGGCTCAGGATTCAGTGGTAATTTGTCGGCCGTCTGATTTGTAGTAGAGGTTTACAATTACAGGAAGCAAATCCTCAAAAAATATAAGTAAAAATAAAAAGAATATAAGAGTAAAAGAAATACTTACCCGCCCTTTAGAACCGAACCTGAACCAACTTGAAGATACTTCAAGCAGTCCGGCCAAAAACGTAGTCAAACTGATAACCTGAAACACAAAAAAAGCTCATAAATCTATTTCAAGGGAATAAAAGATAATATGTAACAGTGAATTATATATATATATATGAAATTAAAAATAGGATTTTCAAGTTCTTAACCTTGGCATCAAATCATTTGTAGAAGCTCAAATAGGGGTGTTAGCCCAATTCCAATTGAAATCGAATCTTTATCCTAATCTAACTTTGAAATCATTTTAGTTTTTCAGACCTGTGGCATGCATCAAATTCAGTCAAATTAGAACATTAAAAACAAATCATTATTTAAAAAACAGAAAGAACATCAATGCAGTTGCGTGCTTCCGAAGTAGGGTATTATTGTTGGGCTCATGAATATTCCCCAACGAGTTCTCATGGTCACCATAAAGAAAAAAAGAAAACATAGAAACATACAGGACTTGATTGAGGTTATATTACTCTTTCATGTTCACATTTTTAGCATGAAAAAATAACCAACTTGACAACATAAATAAAGAACAAATCAAGAAATAAAGAGAGCCCTATATAGCTTCGAATTTAGATCAACACTTTCCCCTGCCTCACCATTGTTAGATTCCTGGCTGCCCCATAGGTGTTCTTGCAGCTGGAACGAAATTCTAACAGGGCGATAAGTTTGACCGTTAAGAAAAAACTCATCAGCCCAATGGATAGAAAATAAATATAAAAGAAAGATCCAATGGTTTAAAAGCCACCAATAGCATACAACCACCTAAAGTGCTTAATCCAAAAAAAAAATAAAAACTGAATCATTACTATAGTAGTTTTCATGATCATATTTATTACATTAATTAGATCATACAACGAAAACCAGTTGATTCACAACACATAAGATGTCTCATTCAAACATAAAAGATATTAGGACAATTCAAAAAAATAGCAGTTGATGGGTATTCTTACCTTGCTGAAATTTTCAGACACAGGTGATGTCCATCACCTGATGAAATTGACAATTCCTAGACAGCTTTCTCTTATCCTTTGCTAATAGGTTGATTGCTTCTGCCAAGGATTTCATACGTTCAGTTGTATCTTGAAAAAATAATCAGTGCAAATATTTTTCGGCCCCAAATTTATAAGTGTGTATAAAACTAAATGTCGTAAATTTTATTATATGCATATATACACTCCGATGGGGTGAATAGAGGTATATGTTTATAAATATAACTATCTATATATTGTATGTTATTATAAATTTATAGAGGTTATAAAAACTGGTTTTTAATTTATGTCTATTATTGACTGTTTTATTATGTTTCGGTTTCTAATTAATCATATAAGTTTATATATACGTATATTTATATCTCTAAATAATGAGTTTTTTAATTTGGTGCACCATTTTGAGGGAATACTTTATGGATAAATTGAAGAAATAGTTGCGAGTAAAATGTGGGGTCAACGACCTCTTGTAGCATCTCGATGATACCGAGGTATAATACAGAATCATATACCTCATGAAACATCTGTTTTTCTTCTTCACCTAGAAGAAGCTCTGCTCTTGCCGGCGTGTTCGCTCCTAAATGTATTTGTAACCCGCAATAAAAATTTGAAAAAATAAAAGTTAAATAAATAAAAAACAGAACCATGACAAATTACCAAAAATACAACTATAAAATTAGCAAAAACTGCCCACGTAAAATATGAGTCATTGAGTTTTTGTGGGTAAAGCAGGTCATCCAACCTTCCAAAATATCTATTTAAAGAATCAAACCATGATTGCTTGACATAGTGTAAGGGAACCTAGGACGGGTTGGATGACATGTCAAAATGATTTGGGTCAAAATGAGTTTTTTTTAGAACAGGTTCAAATAGGTCAGATTAGTTGGACAAAGCCAGCAACAAAATTTTCTATCTTCTTTTTTATTTTATACAAAATTAATGTCCAAAAACGTTATTGGAAAAACCATGTTAGTACAAAAATAGTGGAACAACATTGGTAAAGAGATTTAGGAGATTTATGCATTTTTACACACTTCAGATATCAACCAATCTGACCCATTGTCTTTTTAGCTTAACTCATTTGACTTTATAAAGATAAAATATAACCCAAATCTACTCATTAATAATTAAATAGGCAGATCGCCAATTCTACTAATTTATGATACCTTGCAGTGATAGGGAGAAGGAGATCCACTTGCACATAACCAGTAGCTGATGATCGCTGACTGCTTCCTCGTATGTGTGAGCCCACAACAACACTACCATCTTTAGATCCATGTGGCACCAAAAGAAGACCTTGGGGTGATACCTCATCCGCCATAGATTCTGCAATCAAGCCAGCAAAACAAATTAGGAAAAAAAATTATTTTATTCTTTTTGCTATCACATGATTTTTTATGTTTTAAAGTGCAGAAATATGAAATGTCAAATTGAAATATAGAAACACCTTCTGCAAGTATACAAGATTCACACCACTAATTAGCAAAAGGTTGAAATAATTGATTTGAAAGGTTAGACATTATACGTAATAATAATGGTTAATTAACACAAATCATGAAAATTATAAATTAATTAAGAAAATTATAGTTTACAAACCTGATCAGGAACAACCTCCTCTGTTTGCTTCAAAGAATAAGGTCTCTCCAAATTTACACAAGATGGCATTGATATCAAAAGCTCCAACTTCACATAATAACATATATGTTACAAAATGATATTATCAAATTTTAAAACAAAAGAAACACCATCAAATTATAAATATATGTTACAAAAGGTTTTAGTGAATTGTACCCTCAACATGTAATCAGGACAAGAATCTGATACCATCCGGGAAAGAAAGATCAGAAGTATTAAGATCATATTAAATTGAAGCATGACATGCATTCCCCCAAACAACTATCACTTAATGACATGAAAGTCCTGATTCCAAAAGTTCTATTATTGAAGCAATTACTGAAGCCAAAAATCATTTTTTTTTTCATGATACATTCTGCTATTCATTGTCCGGCTATTTAGATACTAAATTCGTATAGTCATATCGGTTCAAAGGGAGAATCTGAGGTGAAGAAGAGAGGATGCGAGGAAGCGGGTAAAATTAGGGTTTCTGTAATTTTGAGAGAATGATATGCTGAAGGCCAGAAGTGGGTTAAAAGATGTAAATAGTATCCAAGAATGTGTATGCGGATCGGGTTTAGATCCGCATTTATTTGTTAAACGGGTATTTAGATATTTGGGCAGAAAAAAAAAAGCTGAGGTGTAATCTGGAGGTGTTGTCCTATAATTTCACTTTTTTATTAAGTAGAATATATATATATATATATATATATATATGATTAGGTTCAATTAAAAAAGATTTTAATTGTAAGAAGGGTGAGAAGGATTTATGGTCATTAGATTAAATTGTAGAAAAGATTTAGGTTGAGATTAAATTGTAGGAGAAAAAGTTGTTGGAAGGGTATTTTAGTCTTGGCCACTTTTATTGACTTTTTATTAAGTTTACCCCCTCATTTTTAAACGTTCATAACTTTTACATACGACATTATTTTTTCAAAAAAATTATACCATAAAAACGAGCGTTTTTTATCTTTAAAACGAGTATAGTGTCGTTATAAACAAAAATGATTTTTTTCGTTTTTCAGCTCATTGTGTAATTAGTCAGGTCAATGTGTAATACAAGTTCATTGTGTAATACAAGTTCAATGTGTAATACAAGTTTATTGTGTAATACAAGTTTATTGTGTAATACCACGTCTGGTCATTGTGTAATACAAGTTCATTGTGTTATATGTATTTATTATTGTGTTTTATGTTTTCCAGCTCATTGTGTAGTTAGTCATGTCATTATGTAATACAAGTTCATTGTGTAATACAAGTTCATTGTGTTATACAAGTTCAATGTGTAATACAAGTTCATTGTGTTATATGTATTTATCATTGTGTTTTACGTTTTTCATCTCATTGTGTAGTTAGTCAAGTCATTTGTGTATTACAAGTTCATCGTATAATACAAGTTCATTGTGTAATACAAGTTCATTGTATAATATCACGTCTGGTCATTTGTAATACAAGTTTATTGTGTAATTAGTCAAGTCATTGTGTAATATGCGTTCATTGTGTAATACAAGTTCATTGTGTTCTACAAGTTCAATGTGTAATATAAGTTCATTGTGTTATATATATTTATCATTGTGTTCTACGTTTTCCGGCTCATTGTGTAGTTAGTCAAGTCATTGTGTAATACAAGTTTATTGTGTAATACAAGTTCATTGTGTAATACCACGTCTGGTCATTGTGTAATACAAGTTCATTGTGTAATTAGTCAAGTCATTGTGTAATACAAGTTCATTGTGTAATTAGTCAGGTCATTGTGTAATAAAAGTTCATTGTGTCAAATATTTTTCATCATTGTGTTATATGTTTTCATCATCGTGTTTTACGTTTTCCAGCTCATTGTGTAATTCGCTCATTATTGTGTAATTTGCTCAAATATGTCAGGTCATTGTGTAATATGCTCATTGTGTAATATCACTTCATTATGTAATATCAGGTCTAATCATTGTGTAATATCAGACATTGTATTACATATTGATCTGGTATATTACACATTGACCTGGTATATTCCACATTGACCATTATGCCCTCCCTTATAAACAATAAAATGACACATGTCAAGCTTAAAATCCTTCTTACCCTTCTTATTTTTAAAACCCTTTTTACTATAACCTAACCCTATATATATATATAGGATTAGGTTCAAGTAAAAAGGATTTTAATTGTAAGAAGGGGTGAGAAGGATTTAGGGCCATTAAATTAAATTGTAGAAAAAATTTAATGGTTGAGATTAAATTATAGGAGAAAAAGTTGTTGAAAGAGTATTTTAGTCTTAGCCACTTTTGTTGACTTTTTATCAAGTTCCCCCCCCCCCCCTCATTTTTAAACGTTCATAACTTTTACATAGGACAATATATTTTCAAAAAAATTACACCATAAAAACGAGCGTTTTTTTATCTTTAAAACGAGTATAGTGTCGTTATAAACAAAAACGAATTTTTTTTAACGTTTTTCAGCTCATTGTGTAATTAGTCAGGTCAATGTGTAATACAAGTTCATTGTGTAATACAAGTTCAATGTGTAATACAAGTTCATTGTGTAATACCACGTCTGGTCATTGTGTAATACAAGTTCATTGTGTTATATGTATTTATCATTGTGTTTTAGGTTTTCTAGCTCATTGTGTAGTTAGTCAGGTCATTGTGTAATACAAGTTCATCGTGTAATACGAGTTCACTGTATAATACAAGTTCATTGTGTAATACAAGTTCATTGTGTAACACCACGTCCGGTCATTGTGTAATACAAGTTCATTGTGTAATTAGTCAGGTCGTTGTGTAATTAGACAGGTCACTGTGTAATACAAGTTCATTGTGTTATACAAGCTCAATGTGTAATACAAGTTCATTGTGTTATATGTATTTATCATTGTGTTTTATGTTTTCCAGCTCATTGTGTAGTTAGTCAGGTCATTGTGTATTACAAGTTCATCGTGTAATACAAGTTCATTGTGTAATACCACGTGTGGTCATTGTGTAATATCTGGTCATTGTGTAATACAAGTTCATTGTTTAATTAGTCAAGTCATTGTGTAATACAATGACTTGTGTAATACAAGTTCATTGTGTTATGCAAGTTCAATGTGTAATACAAGTTCATTGTGTTATATGTATTTATCATTGTGTTTTACGTTTTCCAGCTCATTGTGTAGTTAGTCAGGTCTGTGACAATCCGGACTTTTCCAGTTAACTCTGTTAACTAAATCCAGTTAAAGTTAACCTAATTAACTTAACTCAAACTTCAGGGACTAATTCTGTCAATAACCTAAATGGTGTGGTTAGCTTCGCAATCCTTCATTTGACAAAAACCCTATGCTAATTCAGTCCCATATCATCGAATTTTTCAAAATCCAGAACCTAGGGTTCATGAACTTTCTGGTTAATCGAATACTAATCAGGACACATTTTTAATCGAATTAAAATACATGGACAGATTCGAAAACATTTGCTTATTAAAAACACTATGAACCCAACACCTTTCAATATCAGAATCGATCAAATCGATTCAAATATCCGATTAAGGGTTTTCGGACTTTGATCCTAAGATTAAACCATCCTAAACTCGTTAGTTTTTCAATCAAACACACACACAGACGCGTATAGACTTGATCAACATAACCCCTAATCAATCTGGTTTGTTCATTATCAAAAATCGATGGATTGGGCTCGAATTCGATCGCGAGATCATTTGGGAAGGGAAACCACGGTGACTTGTATGTAAAAACAATTCGGAAACGGGTTTGTATGCGATACCCTAGCGGGCGGGACTGTTTAGAGCTATGTGCATGTGTGGGAGAGACCCAGGTTCGAGACCGGGCTCCCACATTTATTTTTTTTGGGGCACTTTTAATTATATTTAATTATTAAAAATCAAACCCTATATTATTATAATATTAAATTAATATGTTTTAGCCTGGGAAACAACCCGTAGGCTCGGGTTTGGTTTCATAACCTATTTTTATTATTATTATTCCCACTTTTTAAATAATATGTTTATAATATATTCAAAACCGCGAATTCAATTAAAATAATATGTTTATATTATTTTTAACCCGTAACTCCCACTATTAAATAATATATATTTTTATATTATTCCACATCGTTAAAATACTTTGTGTGACATTTAAACTAAAAATAATATAATAGTCTATATTATTTACTCTCGTTTTCATACTCGATTAAAAAAATATAATTATTATTTTTTCACACAATGACTAATTAGTTAATCCGACGAATCTAAAAATAATGTATTAAATTATATTATTTTTTTAATCTTTGTAAACGACTCGTACGTACGAATATATGTATTTGTTTAATTATTTATTAACATACGCCACGTAACGCTTTTCCCTTAACGAGCATATTAAAAAGTTATATAATTCCGTAGACACGTTCGTCTACTCTTAAATCCTTAGAAAGCGTTAAGATGTTCTAAGTTCCGTGTCGTCGTCACAAATCCCATCTTGTTCCTAATTTATGTGTTTATAATTTTAGAGCATTCGTAAGTCTTTTGAGACTTACACTCGTGGTCCAACTTATCTCTTGTGTGATACTGCCTACGCTATTAGGTGAGTTTTCACGGCCCCTTTTTACTGTTTTTAAATTTGGGGAGAAAACATGTCGTAAATGTTTTTGATTTTTATAATTCATATATGATATCACTGGTATGACTATGCGTACACATTATCCTTTAAGTCCTCACATCGGACCGTTAATATGAACATAGCGAGGTAATTTGAGTAGTACTGCTGGGTTTGACAAACCTCACCCGCGTTAGTCGCGCTAACTCGATTGGAGGTCGAACGGGTGCAATATTGACCTAATCATGCACCATGATGGTGGGAGGCTTATAAATAGTCAGCTATCGGTTGCAAGCGCATTAGTTAACATGCTTATGGGTTAGCTACCTATTGATTTATATATTGAATGTACATTAACCTATTGAACTTTGTTGCAACCTGAAACCTATGAACTCACCAACCTTATGTTGACATTTTTTCTTACATGTTTTCTCAGGACGCTAAGCTAAGGCACAGGTGCACATTAGGGCATGCATGGTGTCAACCAGATATATTCAATAATTGCCAATCTATTGAACATTTATTATGTTTTCCGTTATTGTTAGACTTGGGCGCGTTGTTGTGCGCATTTACTCTCTTGTTTAAACGCTTCCGCATTTGCTCTGAACTTTTATAATATTTCAATTTGAGTCCCATGTAGTGTCGTTTGATGTAACTAATGACTGAGATCCTGGTTCGTCACTTGCCAAACGGTAAAACTCCGTTAGCTGAAATTTGGGGGTGTGACAGATTGGTATCAGAGCCATTAGTTATATAGAACTAGGATTGCATACTAGACTATAACCTTACACATTAGTTACACGACACAGACACTCATACCTGATACATATAGCACCTATACATACATTTCAGTGCAGGCATGTTAATACCATCCATATCATCCTATTTTGACGAGGGACACATCATTTGCATTGCATCATCATTCCCAGTGACGACACTCGGGGAATCACCCGAACAACATCCACTCCCATATGAGGGCAGCGAGACGGAGCCTTCGGAGGAGTCACTTACATCACCATCACCTGTTGGGTAAGGTCGGCTTTCTCAGGTCCATGTTATGGACGACACTCAGCACTAGCACATATCTCTTTGGGAGTTAGGATCGTCGGAGGCGAGTCCCTACTGTACCCACTAGCAACAATACGTCGTGTGAAGACAGACTGTTGCACGCATCATTGCAGAATCCATCGACACGTAGATGTCATCACTTTCCCGAGCCGTGGGCTCGCACTTTGGTCGATATTCTGTTGAATAAAGATTGACCACACGGATGAGAATGCCTTGCTCATTGCATACTCAAACCCTATCCTGACTCAGTTAGAAGGACGGCTACTTTGCCTTTTCCAGTAACACATATCCATGAACTAGTTTCACTCCTCGAAGCCGCATTTCATGTACATGTTTCATGTGCATGTTCCCATTTACAATCCACTGGATTGGACTCTCGTATTGTGTTTCAACTCGAGTGAATACTCGGATCAAACGATTCCAGACTACTCATCCTGATATGAGTCCTAGTTGATCAACTTATGGTTGATGACTAAGCTTCTCAATGACTTATTATATCTGACAACACTCTGTACTCAGCAATACATACTTAATGACATTATGACACAGGACAGGGAGAACTAGGGTGAGCATGCAAAGCAAATTATCATTACGGGTGCACACGTAATAGTAATTTGAGGTGCATGTAAGTCCTGGTGAAACCTAGTGTGTGGATAAATGGTCCTAATCTGTGATCTACATACTTATATTTCCATCGACGGTAGAAATTCACGTAACCCGCTCAACGACTAGTTGATATCGTTAAACTTGTTCAACAATTGATAGATGCGACTATCAGGTTGAAGATGTTACAATGAACTATCATCAATAGGATCCATCATTTGATTTCACTCATGTAAGATCCTTAGTGAACTTAAGACTCTCATCCAGACTTAATCAATGAAACCATCTCAGTTGAAACCCTAATAGAACCTCGTGGTAAACCCACCGACTCCAACTTTGTAAGCAGGAAATTGTGGAATTCTTTCTAAGCTAACACGTTATCCCTTACGCTCCATCAATGAATCTCATTTGACCCTATTGCCCAATTCGATGACTAATCCTTAGTCTAATACGAATTATACCCAGCATATTCAATCCTGTAAACGAATTTTTTTCTTCATGAAATGATCCAATGACATTAGAAAGCGAGGATTTAATCTAACCAACCCCATCAACAACATCGTAGGTTTAAGTCTACTAAGACTTTCAACCAGTCGACCTCTTCAGGTCAAAACCAGAGTGATTTTACGGGGAGATAACCCAAGTGCAACAACTGTAATTTCCACCATGTCGGTGCTTGTAACCGTTGTCAACGGTGTGGCAAGATGGGCCACGCTGCAAAAGATTGTAGAGTGAATCTTCAGAATAAGTATCCATTCCTACCGCAAGGGTCCACAAGGGGATGTTTTCAGTGCGGAAAAGAGGGACACATCCAGAGGGATTGTCCTCAGTCGAAGAGGAATGGTAATGGAAGTGTAAATGGAAATGGAAATGGTAACGGCAATAACCAGGGTAACAATGGTAACGACAACAACAATCAAGGCAATAACAGTGGTGGCAATAATGCCAGTAATGGAGGGAATGGTGCGAAAGGACGAGCTTTCGTGCTAGGATCTGGAGAAGCTCGTTATGATCATAACGTGGTCACCGGTAAGTTTCTTTTAAATAATTACTTTGCTTCTATCCTTTTTGACACTGGTGATGATAGGAGTTTTATATCTAGAAAACTTAGTGATATGATAAAAGGAACTCCAACTCTGTTAGAAGCTAAGTATATAATAGAGATAGCTGATGGGCAAATAATTAAAGCAACCCACATTCTTAAGGATTGTAAGCTTGAACTAGCTAGTCACACTTGGTAGTTTTGATGTAATTGTCGGCATGGATTGGTTATCTAAAAACCAAGCTGAAATCATCTGTCGAGAGAAAATTGTTCGAATTCCTCTCCCGAGTGGATAAACCCTTTCCATTCAGGGCGAAAAGGTTGGTGTAGTCATGGGCATCATATCCTTTATGAAAGCACAGAAATGCCTTCGAAAAGGGCATACTGCTATTTTGGCTCTCGTTGCTGAGCAGCCCTCAGAAGAGAAGAAGACTGATGATATTCCCATCGTTCGTGATTTTCTGGAAGTATTTCCCAAAGATTTGCCTGGTCTGCCACCACACCGTCAAGTCGAATTCTAAATCGATCTAGCACCCGGAGCGGCACCGATCGCTCAGGCACCTTACAAACTGGCACCTAGTGAATTGCAAGAGCTATCTACTCAGTTACAGGAATTGTTGGATAAAGGTTTCATCCGACCTAGCTCATCGCCATGGGGAGCTCCAGTCCTGTTTGTGAAGAAGAAGGACGAAACTTTCCGTATGTGTATCGACTACCGTGAGCTAAATAAAGTCACAATCAAAAATCGTTATCCTTTGCCTCGCATAGATGATCTCTTTAATCAGCTCCAAGGATCCAGTTTCTATTCCAAGATAGATCTTAGGTCCGACTACCACCAATTGAGAGTCCGAGATGAAGATATCTCTAAGACTGCTTTCAGGACAAGGTACGACCACTATGAATTTATGGTCATGCCTTTCGGATTAACCAACGCACCTGCGGTATTCATGGACCTCATGAACCGTGTGTGTAAGCCTTACCTTGATCAATTTGTCATCGTTTTCATCGACGACATTCTCATTTATTCCAAGAACAAAGAGGAACACGAGGAACATCTACGTTTAATCCTGGAATTGCTTAAAAAGGAACAGTTGTATGCTAAGTTTTCCAAGTGTGAATTTTGGATCCGGGAAGTTCAATTCTTAGGACATGTGGTTAACGAGAAAGGAATACATGTCGATCCATCAAAAATAGAAGCCATCAAGAATTGGGCAGCACCGATGACCCCGACTGAGGTGCGAAAATTTCTGGGATTGGCTGGTTATTACCGCGATTCATCGAAGGATTTTAAAAAATTGCACAACCCCTCACTGCCTTAACCCAAAAGGGTAAAGCCTACAACTGGGGCGATAACCAAGAGTCAGCATTTTAGCATCTTAAGTAGAAACTTTGCAGTGCACCTATTCTAGCTCTTCTAGAAGGTACGGATGATTTCGTGGTGTATTGCGACGCATCTATTCAGGGTTTGGGTTGTGTATTAATGCAACGAGAAAAGGTGATCGCATATGCTTCGCGTCAACTAAAGATTCACGAGAAAAACTACACCACTCATGATCTAGAGTTGGGAGCCGTAGTTTTCGCACTTAAGATATGCAGACACTACTTGTACGGTACCAAGTACACCATCTACACTGATCACAAGAGTATTCAGCATCTCTTCGAGCAGAAAGAGCTGAACATGAGACAGCGTCGTTGGGTCAAACTCTTGAATGATTATTACTGTGCGATCCGGTATCACCCGGGTAAGGCTAACGTTGTAGCTAATGCCCTAAGTCGAAAGGAAACCAAGCCCAAACGAGTTCGAGCATTACAACTTACCATTCACCCCGGATTACCTAACAAAATCCGTATTGCTTTGCTCGAAGCCCTAAAGGAGGAAAACCTAACACTGGAAGCCACGCGTGGTATGGAAGCATAACTCGAGGTCAAAATCTGACGGCATTCGCTACTTCGCCGAGCGAATATGGGTTCCAGTATTCTAGAACTTAAGGGAACTAATCATGGATGAAGCTCATAAATCTCATTACTCTCTTCATCCAGGTTCCGACAAGATGTACCATGATCTAAAGGTGTTGTATTGGTGGCCAAAGATGAAGGCCGATATAGCCATCTATGTGAGCAAGTGCCTGACTTGCGCAAAGGTCAAAGTTGAGTATCAAAAGCCTTCTGGTCTTCTCCAACAACCAGAGATTCCCATGTGGAAATGGGAAAAAATATCCATGGACTTTATCACAAAATTTCCACGAACTCCTACCGGATGTGATACCATTTGGGTGATCGTTGACCGCTTAACAAAGTTCGCTCACTTCTTAGCAATAAAGGAAACCGACAAAATGGATAAGCTTACTCATATTTATTTGAAAGAAGTAGTATCTCGGCACGGGGTGCCAATTTCTATCATTTCAGATCGTGATGCACGATTCACCTCTCGTTTCTGGCAATCGTTACATAAAGCTTTAGGCAAACGTCTAGATATGAGCACAGCATACCATCCTCAAACTGATGGCCAAACAGAACGTACTATTCAAACTCTGGAGGACATGCTATGAGCTTGTGTGATCGATTTCGGTAACACTTGGGAGTCTCACCTACCGTTGGTGGAGTTCTCCTACAACAACAGTTATCACACTAGCATCAAGGCAGCTCCATTTGAAGCACTATATGGACGAAAATGTCGTTCTCTTATTTGTTAGGCCGAAGTTGGGGATAGTCAACTTACAGGTCCTGAACTCGTACTTGAAACTTCTAAGAAAATCGTCCAAATTAGAAACCGTATGGCAGCAGCTCGTGATCGTCAGAAGATCTATGACTATAAGCGTCGTAAACCGTTAGAATTTCAAGTAGGGGATATGGTCTTATTAAAAGTCTCACCTTGGAAGGGTGTCATTCGTTTTGGGAAACGAGGCAAATTGAATCCTCGTTATGTTGGACCATTCAAAATAGTGAAGAGAATTGGCCCAGTAGCGTATCAACTGGACCTACCTGAAGGACTTAGTGGTGTACACAACGTCTTTCACGTCTCAAACTTGAAGAAATGTCTGGAAGACGAGTCACTCGTGGTTCCTCTCGAGGAACTACACATTGATGAACAGCTATGTTTCATCGAAGAACCTATGGAAATTATGGATATGGAAGTCAAAACGTTAAAACGCAGTAAAATCCCTATTTTTAGAGTCCGTTAGAACTCGAAGCGCGGACCGAAATTCACTTGGGACCGCGAGGACCAAATGATGTGCAAGTATCCTCATCTTTTCAAGCAATCCACTTCAAACTCTTAAGGTACTATTTTAATTTTCGGGACGAAAATTCATTCAACTAGTGGATGATGTGATATCTCGGGAAATTTTTTTTATTATTATTTAATTTTCGGGACGAAAATTTTTTCAACTATGGGATGATGTGACAATCCGGACTTTTCCAGATAAAACCGTTAACTAAATCCAATTAAAGTTAACCTAATTAACTTAACTCAAACTTCAGGGACTAATTATGTCAATAACCCAAACTTAAAAACTCCAAAGACTAGTTATGTAATATCCCTAAATTATCCTGTTGACTTTTAGAAAGTCAAAATCCTGATTCTGTTGACTTTGGAAGTCAAACTAACCAAGTTCTAACTCCATCCAAACTTGAGGGACTGATTCTGCCATTATCTAAACTCCAAGTCGCATGAAAACGTCAGGGACTATTTCTGCTATTACCCTAAAGTTGATTTGTTGACTTTTGAGAGTCAACATCGCGGTTTTACTCAAATTTAAGTTCCATAACCGATTTCTGTTCGATTAGATAACTGTTATGCACGATCAAAATAGTAACGAACCTAATTAATGCTTTAATCATCGCTTTTACATCGAATTAATCTCAATTATGGCCAACATTCTAAAACCGTCGACACATTCATGGTTTGACAATCAAATTCGAACAATTCATGTGAAAATCTCATAATTGAACACTCTGCGCACTTCATTCGAACACCATTGAAGCAATTACACACATCAGACTCGTCAAAATCACTGCAGAAGCCGTCGGAGGTCAAACCGGTTGCCATCGACACCTGTTCTAGTCGATCTCCATCAATCCGACATTCGTTTTGGTAAATTCTTACACCCTTAGCTTAGTTTTAATCTTCTGATGGAAAGCTCTATCATAATTGGGGCTTATAACATCCAATTCGATCAATCCAGATTCTAGGGTGGAAGCGGGGTAAAATTAGGGTTTCTGTAATTTTGAGAGAATGATACGCTGAAGGCCAGAAGCGGGTTAAAATTTGTAAATAGTATCCAAGAATGTGTATGTTTGTTAAACGGGTATTTAGACATTTAGGTAGGAAAAAAAAGTTGAGGTGCAATCTGGAGGTGTTGTCCTATAATTTTACTTTTTTATTAAGTAGAATATATATATATATATATATATATATATATATATATATATATATATATGATTAGGTTTAGGTAAAAAGGATTTTAATTGTAAGAAGGGTGAGAAGGATTTAGGGCCATTAGATTAAATTATAGAAAAGATTTAATGGTTGAGATTAAATTGTATAAGAAAAAGTTGTTGGAAGGGTATTTTAGTCTTGGCCACGTTTGTTGACTTTTTATCAAGTTCCCCCCCTCATTTTTAAACGTTCATAACTTTTACATACAACATTATTTTTTCAAAAAAAATTACACCATAAAAACGAGCGTTTTTTATCTTTAAAACGAGTATAGTGTCGTTATAAACAAAAACGAATTTTTTTTTACGTTTTTCAGCTCATTGTGTAATTAGTCAGGTCAATGTGTAATACAAGTTCAATGTGTAATACAAGTTCATTGTGTAATACAAGTGCAATGTGTAATACAAGTTTATTGTGTAATACAAGTTCATTGTGTAATACCACGTCTGGTCATTGTGTAATACAAGTTCATTGTGTTATATGTATTTATCATTGTGTTTTATGTTTTCCATCTCATTATGTAGTTAGTCAGGTCATTATGTAATACAAGTTCATCGTGTAATACAAGTTCATTGTGTAATACAAGTTCATTGTGTAACACCACGTCTGATCATTGTGTAATACAAGTTCATTGTGTAATTAGTCAGGTCGTTGTGTAATTAGACATGTCACTGTGTAATACAAGTTCATTGTGTTATACAAGCTTAATGTGTAATACTAGTTCATTGTGTTATATGTATTTATCATTGTGTTTTATGTTTTCCAGCTCATTGTGTAGTTAGTCAGGTCATTGTGTATTACAAGTTCATCGTGTAATATAAGTTCATTGTGTAATACAAGTTCATTGTGTAATACCACGTCTGGTCATTGTGTAATATCTGGTCATTGTGTAATACAAGTTCATTGTTTAATTAGTCAAGTCATTGTGTAATACAAGTTCATAGTGTAATACAAGTTCATTGTGTAATACAAGTTCATTGTGTTATACAAGTTCAATGTGTAATACAAGTTCATTGTGTTATATGTATTTATCATTGTGTTTTACGTTTTCCAACTCATTGTGTAGTTAGTCAGGTTTGTGACAATCCGGACTTTTCCAGTTAATTCCGTTAACTAAATCCAGTTAAATTTAACCTAATTAACTTAACTCAAACTTTAGGGACTAATTCTGTCAATAACCCAAACTTAAAAACTCCAAGGACTAGTTATGTAATATCCCTAAATTATCTTGTTGACTTTTAGAAAGTCAAAATCCTGATTCTATTGACTTTGGAAGTCAAACTAACCAAGTTCTAACTCCATCCAAACTTGAGGGACTGATTCTGCCATTATCTAAACTCCAATTCGCATGAAAACCTCAGGGACTATTTCTGCTATTACCCTAAAGTTGATTTGTTGACTTTTGAAAGTCAACATCATGGTTTTACTCAAATTCAAGTTCCATAACCGATTTCTGTTCGATTAGATAACTGTTATGCACGATCAAACTAGTAACGAACCTAATTAATGCTTTAATCATCTCTTTTACATCGAATTAATCTCAATTATGGCCAACATTCTAAAACCGTCGACACATTCATGGTTTGACAATCAAATTCGAACAATTCGTGTGATAATCTCATAATTGAACACTCTGCGCACTTCATTCGAACACCATTGAAGCAATTGCACACATCAAACTCGTCAAAATCACTGCAGAAGCCGCCGGAGGTCAAACCGGTTGCCTTCGACGCCTGTTCTAGTCGATATCCATCAATCCGACATTCGTTTTGCTAAATTCTTACACCCTTAGCTTCGTTTTTAATATTCTGATGGAAAGCCCTATCATAATTGGGGCTTATAACATCCAATTCGATCAATCCAGATTCTAGGGTTCATGTTAAAATGATTTAATCGAATCCTAACTTAAACACAATTTAAATCAAATTAATTCACACCAGTAGACTCGTAATCATCTACTGAGTGAAAGCCCTATGGCAATTTGATATCATATCATCGAATTGATCATGATCTGTAACCCAGGGTTTGTTCATAAACTGGTTTGGGGGTTTTGATCCTAAACCCTGTTTAAACCAAATTAAATGGTGTGGTTAGCTTCGCAATCCTTCGTTTGATAAAAACCCTATGCTAATTCAGTCCCATATCATCGAATTTTTCAAAATCCAGAACCTAGGGTTCATGAACTTTCTGGTTAATCGAATACTAATCAGGACACATTTTTAATCGAATTAAAATACATGGACAGATTCGAAAACCTTTGCTTATTAAAAACCCTATGAATCCAACACCTTTCAATATCAGAATCGATCAAATCGATTCAAATATCCGATTAAGGGTTTTCGGACTTTGATCCTAAGATTAAACCATCCTAAACTCGTTAGTTTTTCAATTAAACACACACACAGACGCGTATAGACTTGATCAACATAACCCCTAATCAATTTGGTTTGTTCATTATCGAAAATCGATGGATTGGGCTCGGATTCGATCGCGAGATCATTTGGGAAGGGAAACCACGGTGACTTGTATGTTAAAACAGTTCGGAAACGGGTTTGTATGCGATACCCTAGCGGGCGGAACTGTTTAGAGCTATGTGCGTGTGTGGGAGAGACCCGGGTTCGAGACCGGGCTCCCACATTTATTTTTTTTGGGCACTTTTAATTATATTTAATTATTAAAAATCAAACCCTATATTATTATAATATTAAATTAATATGTTTTAGCCTGGGAAACAACCCGTAGGCTCGGGTTTGGTTTCATAACCTATTTTTATTATTATTATTCCCACTTTTAAATAATATGTTTATATTATATTCAAAACCGCGAATTCGATTAAAATAATATGTTTATATTATTTTTAACCCGTAACTCCCACTATTAAATAATATATATTTTTATATTATTCCACCTCGTTAAAATACTTTGTTTGACGTTTAAACTAAAAATAATATAATAGTTTATATTATTTACTCTCGTTTTCATACTCGATTAAAAATAATGTAATTATTATTTTTCCACACAATGATTAATTAGTTAATCCGACGAACCTAAAAATAATGTATTAAATTATATTATTTTTTCTAATCTTTGTAAACGACTCGTACGTACGAATATATGTATTTGTTTAATTATTTATTAACATACGACACGTAACGCTTTTCCCTTAACGAGCATATTAAAAAGTTATATAATTCCGTAGACACGTTCGTCTACTCTTAAATCCTTAGAAAGCGTTAAGTTGTTCTAACTTCCGTGTCGTCGTCACAAATCTCATCTTGTTCCTAATTTATGTGTTTATAATTTTAGGGCATTCATAAGTCTTTTGAGACTTACACTCGTGGTTCCAACTTATCTCTTGTGTGATACTGCCTACGCTATTCAGGTGAGTTTTCATGACCCCTTTTTACTGTTTTTAAACTGGGGGAGAAAACATGTCGTAAATGCTTTTGATTTTTGTAATTCATATATGATATCACTTGTATAACTATGCATACACATTATCCTTTAAGTCCTCACATCGGACCGTTAATATGAACATAGCGAGGTAATTTGAGTAGTACTACTGGGTTTGACAAACCTCACCCGCATTAGTCGCGCTAACTCGATTGGAGGTCGAACGGGTGCAATATTAACCTAATCATGCACCATGATGGTGGGAGGCATATAAATAGTCAGCTGTCAGTTGCGAGCGCATTAGTTAACATGCTTATGTGTTAGCTACATATTGATTTATATATTGAATGTACATTAACCTATTGAACTTTGTTGCAACCTGAAACCTGTGAACTCACCAACCTTGTGTTGACACTTTTTCTTACATGTTTTCTCAGGACGCTAAGCTAAGGCACATGTGCACGTTAGGGCATTCATGGTGTCAACCTGATATATTCAATAATTGCCAATCTATTGAACATTTATTATGTTTCCGTTATTGTTAGACTTTGGCGCGTTGTTGTGAGCATTTACTCTCTTGTTTAAATGCTTTCGCATTTACTCTGAACTTTTATAATATTTCAATTTGAGTCCCATGTAGTTTCGTTTGATGTAACTAATGACTGAGATCCTGGTTCGTCACTTCCCAAACGGTAAAACTTCGTTAGCTGAAATTTGGGGGTGTGACATGGTCATTGTGTAATACAAGTTCATTATGTAATACAAGTTCATTATGTAATTAGTCAGGTCACTGTGTAATACAAGTTCATTGTGTAATACAAGTTCATTGTGTAATACAAGTTCATTGTGTTATACAAGTTCAATGTGTAATACAAGTTCATTGTGTTATATGCATTTATCATTGTGTTTTACGTTTTTCAGCTCATTTTGTAGTTAGTCAGGTCATTGTGTATTACAAGTTCATCATGTAACACAAGTTCATTGTGTAATACCACTTCTGGTCATTGTGTGATACAATTTCATTGTGTAATACAATGTCATTGTGTAATTAGTCAAGTCATTGTGTAATACAAGTTCATTGTGTTATACAAGTTCAATGTGTAATACAAGTCATTGTGTTATATGTATTTATCATTGTGTTTTATGTTTTCTAGCTCATTGTGTAGTTAGTCAGGTCATTGTGTAATACAAGTTCATTGTGTAATACCACGTCTGGTCATTGTGTAATACAAGTTCATTGTGTTATATGTATTTATCATTGTGTTTTACGTTTTCCAGCTCATTGTGTAGTTAGTCGGGTTATTGTGTAATACAAGTTCATCGTATAATACAAGTTCATTGTGTAATACAAGTTTATTGTGTAATACCACGTCTGGTCATTGTGTAATACACGTTCATTGTGTAATTAGTCAGGTCATTGTGTAATATAAGTTCATTGTGTAATACAAGTTAATTGTGTAATACAAGTTCATTGTGTCAAATATTTTTCATCATTGTGTTATATGTTTTCATCATTGTGTTTTACGTTTTCTAACTCATTGTGTAATTCGCTCATTATTGTGTAATTCGCTCAAATATGTCAGGTCATTGTGTAATATGCTCATTGTGTAATATCACTTCATTGTGTAATATCAGGTATGATCATTGTGTAATATCAGACCTTGTATTACACATTGACCTAGTGTATTACACATTGACCTGGTATATACCACATTGACCAGGTATATTCCACATTGACCATTATGCCCTCCCTTATAAACAATAAAATGACACATGTCAAGCTTAAAATCCTTCTTACCCTTCTTATTTTTAAAACCCTTTTTACTATAACCTAACCATATATATATATATATATATATATATATATATATATATATATATATATATATATATATGGTTGGGTTCCAGAGAAAACCAATAGTTAGGCGAAAACCGAGAAAACCACTAAAAAAACCAATTTTAACCAATAATAAAATAATATTTATTTTTTATTTTATTTTATTTTTATTTTTATATAAGAGTATCAATGTAATATTACAAATTTTTACTAAAAAATTATTTAAATATTGGCTTACATATACGTAACCCATAGTGTTACGTATACGTAAACAGAAAACAAAAAAATTCAAAAGAATTGCGGTTACGTATACGTAACCTATAGTATTACTCATTGTTTTAGTGGTTTTCTCGGTTTTCGCCTAACTTTGTGGTTTTCTCTTGATCCCTCCCCTATATATATATATATATATATATATATATATATATATATATATATATATATATATATACTAGGTTAAAACCCATGTAATACATGGGGGTTGAATAAATATAACTTATTATAAAACATCAGTTTCTATGAATATTTGTAAATTCTAAAGTTATATAGTTATTTTTTTAAAATTTTTTATAAAAAGAATGAAGAAATGTTCAAATTACAAATTTGTTTTATGAACAAACCTATTCTTTTCAAATAAAAACGTTTTATAAAAGTAATTATAGAAATTATTATTTAATAAGAGAGAGATGGAGAAACAAAAATTATAAAAATGTAAAGAAATTTGTATAATTAATAGGAGAGAGAGACGAGAAAAAATGTAAAGGATGCATGTGGGAGTGACAAGTGTCCCACTAAAACCTTTATTTATTATATAGTATAGATATATGAAACATTATTTTTGGGATGATAATTGGTTAGGTACAAAGATGATGTTATAAGCTGAGACGTACATTCGTATATATTTATATAAAGTTATGATGTCGTTAATATATATTTTTTCTAATTAGATCAATCAGAAATCTTGATTTCAAGAAATTATTTTTCAGTTGAGAAAAGATGTTATAAGTTGAAACTTTATGTTATTTTACATCAAAGTAACGCTAAAAAATATCTTTTATAAAATGTTATTTTATACATAGAATCCATTTGGTATAATGAATTTATAATATAAAATAATTAGAATAATGATTTACTAACTTATACTTGGACTAAGAGAAATTTTTAACCCCTCATATGAGCTTAAACCCTATTTTAAATCTCTTCTTTGTCTTGAACCCTGGAACTTAAACAAGAGCAGTATTATCTTCTGAAAAGTCAAATTCGCGTAAATCATCTCCAAATCCCCCAAAATCTGCAAGCTAAGCCTTCCATTTTTTGTTCCAAATCACTCACGATAACATGGAGACGAGAAATAAGTTGGTTAATTGCAAAATCTCCATCATTTCGAATGGATTGGTAACTCACTTTAGAAACCGCTACCGTAAGATCAATTCATGCCAAATCAAGCTATCGTCCCTGATTTCATTATCCAATAACGGGTCTAAACGCGTTCTTGACGAGTTCAAACATCCTATAAACACCGATTGTAGTCCCAAACGAAATCACCAAGCTTTCTCATTCCCCCACCCCCTGTTGCGATCGGTAAGAAGCAGCCTCGTGTCTCACTGGCAGCGAACTGTTTTCGTCTTCAAATATCGTTTCCAGGTAACACCCTATCCATGTAAATCGTAGCTTCTGTTCCTTCGGTGATCGATTTTGAATTGTGGGTTATGTAACTGATACTTATGATGAAGAAGAAGAAGAAGCTTAAACCAGTTTTAAAAATTTTGATTTCAAAGTTCTGATTAGAGATGGGGCTCCAGCCCAATCGTTAAACAATTGACTCAAAAAATAAAGGTCGCGGGTTCTAACCCGGCAGGCCTCCTTCCTTTTTACTTCTTTTTTTTTGTTTTGGTTTTCAATCTCAACCCACTAGCCGTATGTTTCGTCATGACCATAAACAAGAGTCAATGACAATCATTATCCAGGGTTGGTTTGTATTTGATACATCCAGTGTCTACCCATGAGCAGTTTTACGTTGCATTGTCTAGGGTTAAAAGTTGAGAATGTTTAAAACTATTAATTATAGATAAAGATGGTAAAGTTATAAATAAAACAACAAATCTATACTCTTTAATAAATAAAGTTTTGGTGGGACACTTATCACTCTTCTGTGCATTCTTAACTTTTTTCTCGCATCTCTCTCCTATTAATTATATAAATTTATTTAATTATTTTTATAATTTTTTGATTCCCGCATCTCTCTTGTAGTAAATAATAATGATTTCTATAATTCTTTTTATAAAATGTTTTTATTTTTAAAAAAATAGGTTTGTTCATAAAACATTTTTATAAATTGAACATTCTTTCATTCCTTTTATAAAACAATTTTAAAAAATAATTATATAACGTTTCTAGAATTTGTATTAAAAAACTATATAATATGTCATAAATATGTAATATGTAAATCTTTATTACTAAGTATATAACATTGCATTTATTCAACTCGTGTAATACATCGGGTTCTAACCTACTGTTCTATATAACAATACGTAATTAAATTATTAAAAATTGTTACACTTTTGTTAATTTTATTGTCTTTGTTGTTCAACTAGTGTAATACAGGAGTTTATAACCTAGTATTAAATATATGCATCCAGCAAAGAAGTGGACCCTACACAACCATGGACACCTTTGACCACCCCGACCACCATTCAACAACTCGTGTTAAGCCTTAAGTTAACAGACACACACGCGTGGAGATTGAAAGAATAACCAGTAACATGGTCTGATAAAAAGAGCCTTCCACACGCCTTTCTGTTTCATTCCTATATATGTCAAAAACATAAACATATAAGTGTGCATATGTATGTATATGTCATATGTGTATATATATAGAGAGAGAGAGAGAACATGGCTACAAGGTTGCAGCCGTTGGACGTCGCAGTTCAGATCCCATATCATTTCAGATGCCCGGTTTCTCTTGAGCTGATGACGGATCCGGTCATAATCGGGACCGGTCAGTCATACGATCGATCAAGCATCGAGTCATGGATAGCCACCGGAAACACTACGTGTCCGGTCACTCGTCTGCCTTTGACAGATTTTACACTCATCCCTAATCACACCCTGCGCCGTCTAATTCAGGATTGGTGTGTCACACACCAGTCCTGTGGTGTGGAACGGATTCCCACACCCAAGCAACCCGCTGATCCAAACATGGTTCAGACACTGCTTGTACTTACACAAGCAGCGTCAGAATCTAATTCACGGCAGGCGAGGCTCTCTGCCCTTCGTCGGATTCGCGTACTCGCACGCGACTCGGATAAAAACCGATTGGTAATCTCCACACACAAAGCCGGTGAGATTTTACTCGATGTGTTGTTCGATGAAACGAGTCGTAACTCGTCCGAGTTCACTCACGAGTCGCTCGGAGTTTTATCGACACTCGCGCTTTCGGAGACCGAGTGTGTTCTAGTGTCGTCTGTTCCTGAGAGGATTTCGTATCTGATTTCTCTTTTGAAACATTCGAATATTGACGTCCGAGTCAACACGGCCACGCTGCTTGAGAGCGTTTTCGCCGGGACGAGATCGCCGGAACTCCGAGCGGAAATCAGCAGCCACGGTGAGATATTCGACGGAATAATCGGAATTCTCGATCATCCGTTATCGTCTCCAAGAGCCTTAAAAGTCGGAATCAAAGCAATTTTCGCTTTTTGCATGGTGAAGCAACACCGTCACAAGGCGGTAGAGGCAGGAGCGGTGGAGGCGCTCATTGGCAGGCTGCCGGATTTTGAAAAATGCGACGCCGAGAGAGCGTTGGCGACGGTGGAACTATTGTGTCGAATACCATCAGGATGTGAAGCCTTTGCGTGTCACGAGATCATAGTGCCGTTGCTAGTGAAAGCTATTCTGAAGATCTCGGAGCGAGCGACGGAATACGCCGCGGGAGCACTACTGTCGCTCTGCTCCGGCGTCGAACGGTTGCAAGTTGAGGCAGTAGCGGCGGGAGTTTTGACGAAGTTATTGTTGCTTGTGCAAAGTGATTGTACAGAACGAGCGAAACGGAAAGCGCAATTGCTGTTGAAACTTCTCCGGAATTCGTGGCCGGAAAACTCCGTGAATTCAGGTGACATAGACGTCGTCCCGTTCTGATGATATTAAGTTCTAAAGTTGGGTAGGGTACCGTACATAGAAGGACAGTGTATGTAAGATTATTTTTTCTCTTTTTCCTTCGTTGTATAAATGAAACTGAAAAGCAATTGAAATTGAATATGATTTATCGTCTGCTCCAACCTAGATCCTCAAACAACCACTTCCACCTGCCGTCGCCGCTACCAACCACCGCCTCCACTTGTCGTTTCCGCTATCAACAACCACCTCCGCTTGTCGTTTCCGCTATCAACAACCACCTACCTGCAGTCACCGCTGCAAATAACTACCTATCTGTCGTCACCGCTGCAAAAAACCACCTCCGTGTGCGCCTTTAATTCGCGAACCCACCTCGTTCCTGTCGTCGACGCTGCCAAAAACCATCTCCACCACCAGTAAAAATTAACACTCCTTTGTTAATTGATTATGTATAGTTGAATTGAGTTGTTTTAATTATACGTTTTTATAAATATTTAATTATATAAATCTTTTAAATGTGTGATTAATTGATTATATAAAACGGTGGCGCAAGCAAGAACAACTGCCATTATTCTGCGGCTTGTCAAAAAGTGTAGCCAAAATAAGAGCCAAAAGATACGACAAATGTGTGAAGTGTGACAACTGGAGCCATGTTGGAAAGTGTAGCAAGAATCAAACTCATTCCCAGCATGAGTATACGTATCTGATCAAAGTAGGAGTTGTTATGCTACATGTCGAAAGATCCGTACGAAAAGACAGTAATGTGTACTACGCTGCGAGGAAAGGGTTGAGAATGATAAGAGATCTTGGTCTTGGCAATCTGACCATAAACGAGCCCTCAAATTAGTTATACCCTCATAACCTGAGTACTGTAGAGGGAACTGCTAATATTTTCCATTTTAAGCCATGAAGCCGTAGCTGTGTGTTTGACGATAGATGCAGCCCTTTAAACCCTTTAAACCCCTAAAAATCCAAAAATATTTTCATTTTCACCCTTTATTTTTTATTTTAGCCACATTACAACCCTTTAAAGTCTTCTTGATTCATGCATACTACTTAGTTATTTGGTGGAGACTTGATTTGCATACAAGCTTATGACCATTGCATAATTCGATTTGAACTTGAGTGATCCACTTAACCTACAATATCCATACATATATAACCCTAAAGTTGAGTGAACATTGTGAGGAGTGAAATTTTATGCATAATTGAAGTTCTAGTAGCCTTGTCATGGATTCCATCATAGAAAAGCACAAAAATAGAATAAGCAACTCAAGAGTTATCCCGGAGATTCCAACTACTTGGGGCTCCATTATCCTTGTAAAGTTTTCAGTTATGGGTATGATCATGCATGAGTTTGCTTGAGCACAAGCAAAGTTTAAGTGTGGGGTATTATGATATGCCCTAAATTATACATGTTTTGCAAGCATAATAATCCCCATATTATGGTATTAATCAAACAAAAGCCTTGCAAATGATACTTAATGCGTTAATATTTCTCAATTGCAGGTTATTTGGTGTCCTAAGATAAACAGAGCAAAAACCAGCTTAAAACATGAAGAAATCAAGCTTTTGGAGGACCAAATCCGAGCATTGACCCCCCAAGAAGTCAAACCAGATCAACATAAGTCAACACAAGCAGCTAAAAGACAAAACAGGAGGCAAGGAGGGGATGCAAGGCCCAACTTACTCTCCAAGGGACCTGTACATTGTCCCGTGTACCCTGTTTGATTCCCGAGGTGTTTGCACGCCCGTGCAATTCAATACACGGTCGTGCATTGCTCATTTTGAGGCAAAAAAATAGATGGCTTGGGTTCTTCATTCCACACACCTGAATACACCATTCCATACCTCAAGATAGAGAGAATAGTTCGTTTCTAGTAGTATTAGAGTAGTAGTAGTAGTGAGTAGAGGGGCTCTTCCTCCTTGTTCCACAATAGGGGAGCCTACGAAACTCAGCGTTACGCTAGTTAGCATGGCCATTCGTGGCTAAGCTTCTTGTATTGCTAGGATGAAGATGATACTTGGTGCATGTTAATTTTTGATGTATTAATCTAGTGGTATGTTTATGTCTTTAATTATTCGTCCTTAAAACCACCATTTAGTGGGCTTTTATTATTGTCTAAATCCGTCTTTTATATTTGTGAGTGTTCTTGATTTTAAAGCGTAAGATCGTGAAACCTTTTTAATCAAAATTCTTTTGAAACTTGTACATCTTTATACAAGCAGAGATTGAAAAGGCAAGGCTTGGTCAACATTATTAAGGTCGTACGTCTTTATATGAACTTCTTATGCGACTAAGAATTGGTGAACTCATGTTGGCAACGATACGTCTTTATACTTGGTCCCATTGTTACAACGCCTCCCGGTGAGCAAAATATAATCACATATTTAACCTTAATACAAAACATTTACGTTTGATGTCTTAAACTAACCCGGAGATGACCATTCGAAGGGTTGAGGGTAATTGTTGTCCTTAACGGGAGGCACTACCATTTTAATTTAAATATTTTAATTCGTAAATCAAATGTCGTGAGGACGAGGCTCTGCCGGTGACCCGGGTCATAAATTTGTAGTAGTTATATCGGTGGATTAGTCAACTTAACATTATCACGTACCAAGCTGATTCGAAGCCCGAAGCAATACTCTTCGTGACCTGATCATTTCCGAGATATTTACTTTCTTGTTGTTTACTATTCTGCTATTTACATTTATGTTACACACATGATGCACGTTTTTACTCTTCTGTTATTTACCTTACTGTTATTTACTTTTCTGTCATTTACTATTCTGTTTCACAAGCACACAAAACCCACTCACTAATTGATCCGGCTAAACGATAAAAAAGTTGAGTATTGGAACTCGACCGTGTCCATTGGTTCGATACTTGGTTCTTACCTAAACTATATTACGCTTCGATAGGTACACTTGCCTATTGTGTGTGTTTTTAAGTTAAAGTAATTATCATTTTATAAATTTAAAACCTGATATCGTAAAACCATCTTAAAAATATATTTATTATATTTTTATACTAAAAACAACACATCAACAGCCTACTTTAGTATTGACATACATGTCGGTTATTCCTCGACTCCAATAACTTCACTTGTGCAAAAAGACAATAGAACATATGACTTGGCATCACAATCATCAAACCAAACTAGGTGTGATGATACATCCAAGTGATGGTCAGGCTTGAAACATTTCAACTTGCATAATCCTAGCTTTACGGGAGAAGTCCGAAACATTCGTCTAGAGTTGTGCACTGATAGATTCAATCTGAATAGTTCTAATGCGAAGGCTTATTCATGTTGGCTAGTCTTTCTTACCGTCTAGAGATGTGCATGGATGAAACAAATGTATATTTATCTCACGTTAGTCATTCCTGGTAGAAAGAGCCTCGGACAGAACATAGACATGTTTCTTCATCCTTTAATAGACGAGTTGAAATAGTTGTTTGAGTATGGCGCTCTTACACTAGATGCTTATCGTAAGAATAATTTCATGATGAAAGTTATACTACGATGGATCATCACGACCTTGCCTATGCAATGTTGTCTGGTTAGAGTACACACGGAAAGTTAGCATGCCCACATTGTATGGATGATATGAGGTCATTTCAGTTACAACATGGAGGGAAGTCTTATTGGTTTAATTGTCACCGTAGATTTTTGCTTACACAACACCAATTTTGCAATGACAAGAAAAACTTTATGAATGGATACGCCTCGAGAGAAGCTCCACCTCCTTTGTTAAGAAGCAAAGAAATTTGGGAGCAAATACATGATTATCCAACAGTTTATGAAGTAACTCCATTCCACGCAAAGGATAAAAAGTTGTCGGGGTTTGGTGAAACTCATAATCAGGTAAAAAGAAATATTTTCTAGGAGCTCCTTGTATTGGAAGACGTTGTTAATCCGTTACAACCTTGATGTCATGCACATTGAGAAAAATGTATTCGATAATATTTTAACATCGTGATTGAAACATCTAAAACAAAATATTACGTCAAAACAAGAAAAGATATTGAAACATATTGTTTACGACCTAATTTACACTTGAGGGTGGAAGGAACCAGACTAGTAAAACCAAATGCATCATGTACGTTGACCAAACAATAGCTGAAATCCTTTTTTCAATGGTTGAAGATGCTGAAACTTCGAGACGGATGTGCTTTGAATACCGGGGATGCGTAAACCTTGTCGATTGTACCTTTAAGGACTTTAAGAGTCATGATTGTCATATGTTTATGCAACGTTTACTGCTGATTGGATTACCGGGAATGGTTTCGTCTCCGATATGGGATGCCATCACCGAGTTATGCTCTTTTTTACTTCCGGTATGTTCAAAACTTGTGCACAAAGAAGACTTGTAAAAATTGCAAAACAATATTATTGTAACTATTTGCAAGTTAACAAGTCTTTCCTCCCAGTTTCTTTGACTTAATGGAACACCTTGTAGTACATTTGACGCATGCAGCCATTCTTGGTGGTCCTGTCCAATATTGATGGAAGTATGTCAACAAAAAGGATGCTTGGGTCATTGAAAAGAATTATCATAAACAAGGCAAGGGTTGAGGGGTTGTAGTTGAGGTATTTCGGGTAAATGAGTTATCCAACTATTGCGCCCTATATTTTGATCCACAAATAGAAACAAGACATAATAGTGTGTCAAGAATTTTTTTAATCAAGAGATTCCTTCTAGTTCGGCTATAAACCATAGACTAAGCATATTCAAAGTACCGTCGCATAGACTACTCGCTAAAGGCGGTAAAAAGAGATTTCTCACGGATGATGAGATTTCTCAAATCCACGCGTATGTCTTGTTAAACTGCATAGATGTTTCCCCTTATGTTAAATTGTTTGAAGAACGAGTACGTGTAAAATATCCTAATCCTAGTGATGCACATGTGGATCAGGCCAAGGAAAAATCATTCGCTAAGTGGTTCACCAAGCACTTACATATACAAATTTAAAAAATTACAAACAATACTTCATATGTGTGTGTGTATTAATTAACTAATTAGTGTCTTTTTTGTTTTACTTTTAGCTCAATCGCCCCACAATCAACAAAGGCCATGAATTGAAAGTTCTAACATACCTTCCCTCCCGTGTTGCTTTGTCGCACAAGGGTTATTATGTAAGTGAATACAAGTTCCATGTTGAAGAACATACTAACGGGCGGGTCGCGCAGAATAATGACGTTTGTGTGAGGGGAGCTTCTTACAATGAGCAAGAGTCTGACTATTATGAAATGCTTAAAGAAGTCATAGACTTGGAATATTATAGCCTTGACGTTGGTTGTTACGTTGTTGTGATGTTTAAGTGTGGATGGTAAGATATTGTCCATGGGGTTAGAATGGACCCAAAACATGGTTTGGTCGATATAATATTCAAATCAAAACTAAATACCAACGACCCATTCATTCTAGCATCACAAGCAGAACTAGTCGCATATGCACCTTATCCGTCGACATCAAATGAATTGAAAAATTGGTTAGTTGTAATTAAGAAGAAGCCAAAGGGGACATATGTGCTAAAACAATGTGTTGATCAAGTCCCCGATGGTTATAATGGAGAATTTTTCCAAATCAACGAAAGGGTAAACCCTTCAATATTTGTAGATGTGAATCAAGATATCCAACCAGTTTATCTTTCCACGGGAGAAATATTGGAAGTCGATGATGATGATGACGAGGATGTTGGCAAAGAGGAAGAAGATGATGAAGGAACCTATGAAGAAACAGAAAGCAAAGATGAGTCCATATTTGTCATATCATTCTTTTGACGACTATCGACTTTGTTTGATAATTGTTTTGTGCGTGTTGTAATATATAGCTTGTATTTGTAATACATATTGTAATTTTATTTTGTACTAATTTATGGTATCGTTTTGTAACATGTGTACCATACTAATTGATCACGTACATAACTTTGGACATATATGATGGGATGAGTAATGCTAAGTTTACACACACACACACACACACACACATATATATATATATATATATATGAGTAGGTTCAAATAAGAAGTGATATTTCTCTAAAAAGCCTAAAAAATGACAAAAACCTTAAGAAACGATATCAAACGAACAACTATTGAGCTTATTCCAGCGGAGTTGAAACCGTCTCGTCAAACTCTACCATCTTAGCTTTTAGGGTTTAGATTTTAACGTTGAATTTTATGGTTTTAGCCTTAGGGATTAGCTTTTAGGGTTTAGGTTTTTTTTTTAGGGGTGGGGGTGAGGGGTTTAGGTTTTCGGGGGTGGGTGGAGATGAGTTTAGGTTTTTGGGGGAGTGGGGTGGGGGGTTTAGGTTTTTTGGGGTGGTGGTTTTAGGCTTTTCGGGGTGGGGTTGGAGGGGGGTTTAGGTTTTTAGGGGTGCAGGTGGATGGGGGTTTAGGCTTTTAGGGGCGAGTTAGGGTTCGATTAGACGGTTCCAACGCCGCTGAAATGAGCTCAATCGGAGTTTGTTTGACCCACTTCTTAGGATTTCTTAGCGAAAAACCACTTTTTAGTGGAACAGTCCCCTATATATATATATGGTTAGGTTCATGAGAGAACTCATTTTAATGAGAGAACTACAGAACCACTAAAAAAAGAAGGGGTGAAATTTTAAAAAGAAAGTGTAAAATTGAAACTTAAAATATATAAATCTTTAAACATTCTATCTTTTGCATACGTTATTATTATTTTTTTAAATTGCATCATTAAATAAAGAATTTATTTATCTTTCATTTGATTATAAATAATGTTATAAAAATAAGAATCACTTTTTTAGTTTTTGATTTATATTTTGAGTTATGATTTTTTTATTTTTTATTTTTTTTTTTGAATTTTTTTCTCTTTAATGAGGAGTTCTCTAGTTCTTTCGTTAAAATGAGTTCTCTTATAATCTTCTCCCTATATATATATATAGGGGACGGTTCCACTAATAAGTGGTTTTTCGCTAAAAAATACTAAGAAGTGGGTCAAACGAACTCCGATTGAGTTCATTCCAGCGGCGTTGGAACCGTCTCATCGAACCCTAACCCGGACCCAAAAACCTAAACCCGTCCACCCACACCCTCAAAAACTTAAAACCCCCCTCCAAACTTACCCCGAAAAGCCTAAAACCACCACCCTCCACCCCCCCCTAAAAACCTAAACCCCCCACCCCACCCCCCCAAAAACCTAAACCCCCCACCCCACCCCCCCCCCCCCCCAAAAAAAAAAACTAAACCATAAAATCTAAACCCTAAAAGCTAAACCCTAAGGCTAAACCATAAGGCTAAAACCCAAAATATCAAACGTAAAATCTAAACCTTAAAAGCTAAACCCTAAAAGTTAAGATGGTAGAGTTCGACGAGATGGTTCCAACGCCACTGAAATTAGCTAAATCGGAGTTCGTTTGATATCGTTTCTTAAGGTTTTTTGTCATTTCTTAGATTTTTAGCGAAACAATAGTTCTTATTTGATACTCCTTTTATATATATATATATATATATATATATATATATATATATATATATATATATATATATATATATATAAGTTACCATTTAAATTGTATTTTAGTTATTATAACCTCATAAAGTGGGTACGAGTTGTTTTTACATATTTAGATTGTATTTTGGTTACTATAACATCATAAAGTGGGTACGGGTCGTTTTGACCCATTTAAATTGTATTTTGATTACTACATCATAAAGTGGATTATACGGATCGTTTTGACATATTTAAGTTGTATTTTGGTTATTATAACATTATAAAGTGGGTACGGGTCGTTTTAACACATTTAAATTGTATTTTGGTAACATAAAATCATAAAGTGGGTTATACGGGTGGTTTTGACCCATTTAAATTGTATTTAGTGGGTATGGGACGTTTTTACCCATTTAAGTTGTTATTTAGTTATTATAACATCATAAAGTTGGTACGGGTCATTTTGACCTATTTAAATTATATTTTAGTTACTATAGCATCATAAAGTAGATTATATGAGTCGTTTTTGACCTATTTAAGTTGTATTTTGCTTATTATAATATCATAAAATGGGTACGGATGTATTTAGGTTATTATAGCAACATAAAGTGGGTACAGGGTCATTTTTACTCATTTAAATTGTTTTTGGTTATTATAACATCATAAAGTGGGTACGCGTTGTTTTTATCCATTTAACGAGCTAATACCGTCTTTTGTTAAATTGCAGTATTGAATCTCATATGGTAGAACAAGTCAAACCCATCACAAGTTCGACACGAGGAATATCTTTCTTAATTTTATAGTTTTGTAATGTAATTTGAAATTCATGATTTTGTAATCGTATTTGCTGAAGTAAATGTAATTTGCAGATTTGGGATATTTGTATTGCTGGAAATAAAATAATATATTTTATTTTTTAAAATAAATTAAAATCAGCGACAGATTAGTGACAGGATTCCGTCAGAAAATTATAAAAGGATCTGTCGGTAATCCGTCGCAAATGTGAAATATGGCCGGAGAAATGAGAAGTTTGCGGGACAATTATCTGCCGGTAATGGGACCATCGGAAAATCCGTCACAAGATTATCGACGGATTTTCCACAAGCACTTTGCCGACGTACCATTACCGACGGAAATTCGCCGGAGAGGCTATTACTGACGGAAACGTTCGTCGGTTATAATGATTTTTCTTGTAGTGATATTGAAGCATCTATAAGAACCATAAAAATAACAAAAAGTTATAAAACCCCAAACTAGGCACCCTACAGTTAGGTTACATCATAGTGTATTCTTTAAAAAACTTAATTCTTAATAAAAACGTACAACGGAAGTCTTAACTCAAAATGGTATTTATATTTTAAAATCATTATTTCCTTTACATTACCGTACGAATGCATACACAACGGAAGTCGCACCTCGCCGTCACCGTCCCGAACCTCTTTTGTCGTCAATCTTCTTCGCTTGAACCACCGGTCACCCCCATCCCTTGCCGTCGTGGGCTTCACCATGACCAGCACCGTCGCTGGCTACACCTCACTCTCATCATCATCATCGAGCACCACCCTTGTGGTGTCGTCGCACGCAACTAAGAACCACCGTGGCAGTAGTTGTGCACCTCCACCATCAACACCTACGGCCACCACCGACCGACACACCACAACCGATAACCATAATCAAAACCTTCGCAAGAACCAACAACAAAAATAGAATAAAATGTAAAAGAGGATTACCTTAACGAAATTCGGAAGCCGCCGGCTCGACACCGTTGTCAGACCGCCGCCGCTCACTCTCGTTCAGTCACCCTCTCGTCGCCGACTCTCTCCCTTTCTTTGTTCTCAGCCGTCACGCACCTAGGTCAAGAATGAGCTAGGGTATGTGATTTAAGTGGTATAAATATCACCTACAAGTTACATTTTCGGCCCCTCAAATTCCGTCTTACACATTTCGATCTTGGGTTACCTCCTAAACGACTAACCGAGTCATTTATCGTCGTAAAAACACCCCATATGTGACGAACCTTGCTCATCATTATATTTATTAGAAGTTCGGGTCGCTCACTAACCCGAACCATTAACTTTTGGATTTTCGGGATGTTACAAGTCTACCCCCCCCCCCCCCCGTAAAGGGGATTCGTCCTCGAATCCTGTATCAGTACAATTCAACGCAACCTAACTCACTGTCCTGACTGGCACATCCAAAATCCTTAGGTTCCATCCATTCTCCTTCGTACACCTCATCACTGTCACTCTACTTTACAACTCGCCCACCATCCCTGGTGTTCAAAGAAGTCTTCTCCATTACCCGCTTTCAACTTTGGGACTTGTAGGTTTCACCTACCCATTCCTTTGTCCCTCGTCTTACCATCCATAAATCAAACGACACATCCCTGTTATGTTTCCCACTCTGCATCCTTGCCTAGCAAGTCATAGAGTTGTCTATCCAATTTTTTCCATCCTGGCATTTGCTGGAAGTGACCTTCCGTGATCGCTTCGAATACCAACCTTTTCCATAAAGGTTTCATTGTTATTGTCTTTAGCAATACTTCATCGCCCTTGTTATCCTTATCAACGTCATGCGTACCGTACCTAGTACTACGTATCACATCATAACTAAACGCCCTTTCACTCGTTGCATTTCCATTTTTAGCTCATCGACACATTTGTCGTCGTTCCTTGTATATCCCTGATGGTCTCGTCACTCCAACGGCCGTCACCCCAAGTAGGCTTCTTGCCTTTCGTGACTAGAAACATGCGTTGTTCTACCAACGTAAGATCGTCATACTTCTCGTCTCACACTCTGATCGCCATCCTGCGATGATTTCCCGAAGTTTAAGCATGATTGCCTTGTCCCTATTCATCAGGGTCAGTCGTTCGTCCTTCTCAGATGATCTCTAAGAGCTTGTGCAAAACTCCCCCCGTCTCTATTAACACAAACGTTCCTCTACCGAAGTATCGCTTTACTTCGTTACCACGCATTCATCACACCTTATACGAAATCACATTTTATTCATCACTGGTGATATGATCATCAACTTTCGGTGATTCCCAAGAGTTCCCGTATCACAATCATGTCCATTCCAGAAACAAAACATCTGCTTCAATCGATACTTCATGTGAGCTTGCCTTTATCTAGTCATATGTTTACTAGCGTATGCCTTTCCGTTCCAAGAATTCATGTGCAAACCCGTACTTGTCCCTCCTTCATTTCGCTTTCTTCGTCGTTCCTCTATCATTACCACACGATTACCGAACGCGTCAAATCCGTCAAGTACGAACATGAAGTCCATCCTAGCATAAGCCTCGGCTATCCGTCGCCTCGTTCTGAGAGAACGCCACCACTCTTCCTTTACCCTATGTCCGCTGAATCCTTCATATGGAATGCACCCATGAACACTGTCACGTCACGTCGTTACTTCGCGCTGAAGTCTTCAGCGTCGTAATTCCGATCACACCATAAATATCTACCGATCAAATACTCATGCAAACACTTTTAGCATCAACTTCCCACAATTCCGTCCATTGGCTTCGCGCTCCGAAATTCCGAGATATAAGTATAGGCATCTCATAAGAGCACCTTGCCGATCGTCTGGAAAAGCGTCAAAACTCCTCGCATCTTTTCGATACATCAAACGTCGAGAAAAATATTAAAGAAATAAGTACTCTACCTGAGCACACAACTACACGTCCTATGAACGACTGATCGTGTACAAAAAGGACACTTAACGACATACATAAAATGACAGAACATAAAATACTCAACATACATAAGTAGTAACCCAAACTCCTAACTCGCACAATATGCACACACAAACTGCTACACCTGAGTAAACCCACATGCATACGACATGGCCAGGTCATTCGTAGATACACAAACCTCTAAACCCCATCACTTACTCATCACAACGGTGGCTCCTGCCACACTTCACCACGTACTCATACATAGTCCACACGGTCGTACCCCACACGGGCCGTACCAATGGTTCAGAACACATACTACTCAGACTAGACACAAGACACCATCCCACGGGTTACAACACATATGTCATACACCGAACATCATCCTAAACATTCATACATACACAAGGTGCATAACCATTACCTCACACAGGACCCCATCCTGAACGTTCATCTATACATAATATGTAATACACCCGATGCACTCAAGGCATCACTTAATGTTAGCACATAAATGAAATTAACTTAGGACTGTAGACACAGACAATTTCCCAATTTTATGCCTATAAAAGTCTACCTACACAATCTAATCAACCATGTTCTCGCATCGCACCAAGGTTCGCATTTACTACAGATTCACGTCATTCAAATGTAATCACATAATCACACATTACCGCACATAATCAACAACCATAAGCACAATCGTACACAATCACAAACACAATTATCATCAATTATGTCCAACTCAGCATGCGGTAAAACTCAAAATCAATATCACTATCGGATAACAAAAGCCGAGATAAGAGTCTCATAACATCAACATTCAGTCAATCTCTACGTCAAACTACCCGAAATCTCTCATGATAACCGTCACAACAACTAACCATCGAACATATCGAAGTTGTCTCCCATTTGCTCCTCCTCGTCAGACTACTCTCCTAGCCATCCATTTCCGGGTCTCGAATCATACTTCGGAGGCTGATATCTAACCGCAAACATGCTCATTTCCCTCCGGTTGCTCCTCCTGTAGACGGATCCATGATTCCTGCCTCTAAAAGCCGCTCCGAAAGTTCAGGGGCATTTTGCGCTGGAAGCGCCAAGACCACTCCCGGTACTGGCAACTCTAGTTTAACTCCCGCCAGTGATGGTGGTATAATCATGGGAACAGGTGCTGGGATCTCCTCATGTGCCTCTCCAATAGTAACTTCAGCAACAACAGCTGCACATTTAGCTCGACGCTCAGCCTGCCTCCTTATCATAGCCCCACGTCTAATCCCCCTCGTCTGAATCGTCAGAGCCATCTAAGCCTACACAAGGTAGAACATTTATGTGATTATTATAGACAACAAATTCATAACGTAAGAGTGACAATAGACCGCCAAATCACGTTGATCAAGTATGATCAGTTGTCCACATCACTACTTGGATTCTAAACGTTTCCCATCATATTCACACTAGCTTTCTACCTTCCGCACAATGGAAGCACATGCATCCCACACAAATCCACATATGACACAAAACACTAACTACTACGCGGTTACACGTAATACAATTCCCACAATACGCAGATTGGTGTGTATGTGTGTATGTTATGTATATGTATATATATATATATGTGTGTGTGTGGATAGTGAAACTATTACGCACCTCAGTGATTCGGTTTATTTATTGCCCATTGTTAATGTGGCGGTGACATGGCGAGGCGTGAATCACTTTTTAGTGAAACCACTACGAATAGCCTTATGGTCATGCGTTATTATAAAACATGTATGATTATGCGTATAACAAGCGTGATTATGGTCATGCATTATTATAAAACATGTGTAATTATCATTTTAAACATGCGTTCTTATAAAATATACATAATTATTATAAAACATGCGTTTTTATTATGACGCAGACGAATTTACCTCTCACCCACGGAATACGTGTCGCATGATGGTGCCTTCGTACGCTAAAACCCCTTTGTACAATAACCGACCCCTATATATACATATATATATATATACATGGAAGTTCATTTCAGAATAAGGAAATTATGCGAGAACAGAGGGAACAAACCTAAATCGTTTAATTTTTTTATCCATGGTAAAAAAAATAAATTTTATACTTATTACATACAAATATGTAAGTTTATATACATAAAAACCATTAAACTAGTTTTTTCATATGTTTTTATATATTTAAAAGTTTACTACACAAATGTAGGTTGTGTAGGTAAAAAAAACCTATACATAAATTACGCATGTATATAAACGAAATTTGTTTATATTTTTTGTTTGAATATCATGAAAAATGAATAAACATTACATTTATATCATTTTCTTAAATTTTAAAACTTTTAAGATTAAAAAAGTGAATGATTCGTTTTGTTCTGCGTGTTCTCGTAATATTTAGTGTTCTGAATTGAACCCTCCCTGTGTGTATATATCTATATATATTAAATTTAAAAAAAAATAAAAATACATTGATATCCATACATTCTTTAGTTTGTTCCATTTTCAAAACTCTTGTTCAATGGCAACACTAACCCTAAGTCATATCATTAAGTTTTTACCAAGATTAATTTTCTCTATTGGTTTCATTAGAAGCTAGTACCTCCTTCATCACGCATGAATGTGTGTAGATCATATCATGGTTTTAATTAAATAAATAGACAATCGATTTTAGTAACATAAAACTCGTAAAATAATATTTACAGCGAAGTCCATATAGAAAAAAGAGTAAATTACAAATTGTGTCATTTAACTATTATTCAAATTACAAGTTATGTCCTTTGGCTTCATTAATTACACTCCATGTCCTTTTTTTGAAACCTTTGCACACTTTATGTCCTTTTGACTAACCCCCATCCAATTCATCCGTTAAGTCTTGGCATGTGCCCCTCACATGAGGGGCATTTTCGTCTTTTTAACCCCTGCTTTAATGTCAGACCACATTTCCCTCTCAAATACTCAATCGACGATCAATTACACTCACGCTTCCAACAAAAAAAAAACCCTAATTCACCTCTGGAGAAGACAAGCGACTGGCGATGGCAGGTGGGTTCTTCATTCGACAACATCTTGATCAAGCTGAAGTGGATGCATTTTACGGTAAGCTATCTTCACATTTGTTTCGGTTCATTGCTGATTTTTATGTGATTAAAACATACAAATTTTGAATGATATGTAATCTTCTTAAAATGCAGAAGGATTTTGCATTCGTGAACACCCTCATCTATTTTCCATTAAGTTGCATCATGGGGGTAGGTTTACTAGATTTCCAGACCGTATGTATGTGGAAGGCAAGGTAGATTATCTTGATTTGCTTGATATTGAAAGGTTCTCTGTGCATGAGTTGGATTTTGTGATGACGATGTTAGGTTATCCAATGAAAATAGTAAGGTATTACCACTATCTAGTACCTAACACAGATTTAGATTTTGGACTTCAAGCTTTAGGTAGTGATTCAGATGTCTTGGCCTTTTCAAAATACATTACTGATCATAAGCTAATTAATGTATACACTGAGTTTGATACTACAACTGTGCATACATATTTCTGCTCCCCTTCCAAATGGAGGATTGAAGAAGTAAGTGATGATGTGGTAGAGAACAATGTGGTTAACAAGAAGAGTTCAAGTAAGTTACTGTTGGGATACCATGAAACAGTTAATGATATAGCAGAGTCTAGTGGGAATTGTCATCAAGAAGAAGTAGTCATTAAGAATGCAAGCATTGAACATGATATAACAGTTACTTTCATGGATTTATTAGATGATGATAGATTTGAGATTTTCTTTGGGGTTGATGATAACTTAGGTAAGAATGCAAAAATGTTGGTGGGAGAGGCAAAAAGGCAAACCCTGAAAAGCATCAATGTCCTTGGGTACTTTTATTATCTAGAGAAAAGGACTCTGAAACATGGATGGTCAAGACATTGGTTGATGAGCATAAATGCCTACAAAGTAGATCCATCAAACATTGCACTTCCTCTTTTTTGTGTAAGCAACTAATGGAACAAATTGAAGAAAATCCAACTATCCCTACCAAGGCTGTTCAAGATCAGTTTCAGAGGAAGCTTGAAGTTGAGGTATCAAGAATGAAAGCTTTTAGGGCAAAGACTGTCACACCCCGCCAAGGCGGAAACGCGAGGCGCAACGTTCATGGTTTCCAAAGCATATGATTACCGCAAACACATACATGATAAATGGATACATTAACAAGTTTAATGTTTTACATTACAAAACATAATCTGAGTTTACAAAAAGTTAAGATTTCACAAATATGACTCAACTCAATGAGTTATACAAGGGAAATCCTCTTTGAGTAGTATCCATCGTGCATGCATGTAATCTATATTGCTAACCTTGAAATCACGTTCAGTTACCTGAAAAACATACTTAAAATCGTCAACACGAGGTTGGTGAGTTCACAGGTTTAATCAAATAGTTCTTTGTAAAATTCAATTGTTCGTAAATAGTTTCAGTTGCATGAGATAAGCAGAATAAGAATTGTTGACCCATTTGTAAACTAGCTAGGAATACAAATAATATGTTCATACATGGGGCGTAACCAAACCTTGACATGTGTGAGCCCCTATTAAGCGTTATCAGATTCTATGCGGCCATAAATCCTCCAGATTGTGGTTAGCGCGACTAACCATGACCGGGAGACGTCACTCTCCATAGTACTATTCATAGGACCCTAGGCTACAGTTAATGGTTACTATGTTGTTCCAGGGGACTTTAGCGGCCTCCAATGTGTTGTTCTCATCCCATGTAAACATAAAGTCGTGTCTTATTCTCTTGTTATCCCATAAAATAGTTGAAGTATGTTCTTCCCCCAAATATTAGAAAACAGTAAAAAGAAAGGGGCCGTGAAACTCACCTTGTGTTTGTGTATATACTTGTAATAATATTTGTTGTAGTCAACCTTGACTGTTTGTACCCTAGATACCAAGGGTAAATTGTTGTTAAGACCAACGTCTTAATTGTAAATTGTTCACCGACCTTGTAAATCTGATTATGTTTGTTTAAATATCGTTTTAGTTTTCCAACACATGTTTTGTTATAAAATAGTTTTGAGTTACTGCCCAACTGGGACTGTTGTACAGGTGTCGAAACTTCTTAGTTTCGATTGGGCATATGTGTGTCGAAACTACTTAGTTTCGATGGAGTGGTCAGGAGTCGAAACAACCTAGTTTCGATTGAGTAAAAGGTATCGAAACTCCTAGTTTCGATTGACCAACAGGTATCGAAACTCCTAGTTTCGATTGAGCAACAGGTATCGAAACTCCTAGTTTCGATTGAGAAACAGGTATCGAAACTCCTAGTTTCAATTGAGAAACAGGTATCGAAACTCCTAGTTTCGATTGAGCAACAGGTATCGAAACTCCTAGTTTCGATTGAGAAACAGGTATCGAAACTCCTAGTTTCGATTACTGGACTTCTGTTTTGACAGAATCAGTCCGGCATATTTTGATGTTTTAAACTTGAATTCGACACACTCTTCTTGTTATCTTTCTTGCGTTTAAATAAGATGTAAGTTTAGTTACGGTTTTAAAGAACATAATATGAAAAATATCGAGTTTTTACCTTAAAAACAGTGATGAAGATGATGAGAAAAAACAGAGAATGGTCTCGAATCTTCTGTTGAACTTTCTTTAGAAACACTTGAAATCTTCTTAAAACACTAGATTGTGGTGGATTTTTACCTTAAAACTTGGCTTCGATTTTGAAGAGAAATGAGAAGATTTTCGTACGAAAATGAGAGAGATAAAAGGTTTGTGAGAGTTTTGAGTGAAAGGGTATGGGTTATATCTGAAAATATGGTAAAATGGGACGTGAGAATGGGGGGGGGGATGGTTTTCTCTGCATTTCGGCCGAATAGTCAAGGGTGGGTGGTTTGGGTCAAAATAAATCAAACAATTTGTTTTTACCACTAATTTATTAATGGTATTAACATCTATTAGAGTTTTAAAGGGGGGTAAATAAATTCGGTTTCTATGACACGTGAACCAGTAACTCCTAGAATTACCAAATGTGAAGTGAGACCATGTACGGTTTTTTTGATGGACCTTAATGTCCTTGTTTGTGAAATTACGTAAATCACAAAAATAATTATAATGTAAACTCGTTTATTGTAATGTAAACTTGTTCATAATGTGTACGGATATTGACCTGAAATGTCGGGTGTCACATTCTCCCCTTGTTAAAAGAATTTCGTCCCGAAATTCAATTCGTGTCCTCTTGAACTGGTGTATCCTTAAACAAGGATGGGTATTTTGTTTTCATTTGGTCCTCTCGTTCCCATGTATACTCAGGACCACGCTTTGAGTTCCAACGTACTTTAACCGGTTTGATCCGACTACGTCTCAGCTTTTGAACCTTCCAATCTGATATCTCACTCGGTTCCTCGATGAAATGAAGTTTATCGTCAATATGAATCTCGTCAGACGGTATAATTAGTGTCTCGTCTGATAAACACTTCTTGAGATTTGATACATGAAACGTATCATGTATATTGTTTAGTTCTTGTGGTAGCTTGAGTTTGTAAGCTACAGGGCCAACCCTAGCCAGTATTTCGAACGGACCAACGTATCTAGGGTTGAGCTTACCACGGTTACCAAACCTTGCAACGCCTTTCCATGGTGAGACTTTTAACATTACTCGGTCGCCAATTTGAAATTCTAATGGTTTTCGTCTGTTGTCAGCATAGCTCTTTTGTCTATCTCGGGCTGCTTTCAAACGGTCCTTAATTTTGAAAATCTTATCAGTGGTTTCCTGGACAATCTCAGGGCCTGTCAAATGTTTTTCACCAACTTCCGCCCAACATAGCGGTGAGCGGCATTTACGACCATATAAAGCTTCAAACGGTGCTGCTTTAATGCTCGTATGGTAGCTGTTATTATAGGAAAACTCAGCTAATGGTAAATGAGTATCCCAATTTCCTCCGAAATCAATTACACATGCACGGAGCATATCTTCTAATGTCTGGATAGTCCGTTCACTTTGACCATCTGTTTGTGGGTGATATGCCGTGCTCATGTCAAGACGTGTGCCCATTGCTTCTTGTAATGATTTCCAGATTCTAGACACGAATCTGCTATCTCTATCCGAGATAATAGAAATTGGCACTCCGTGTCTTGCCACAATTTCTTTAACATAGAGTCTTGTAAGTTTCTCTGTCTTGTCAGTTTCTTTCATTGGCAGAAAGTGAGCAGATTTTGTTAATCGGTCGACAATGACCCATATGGTATCATAACCACTGGAAGTCCTGGGTAATTTTGTGATGAAATCCATAGAAATCTGTTCCCATTTCCATTGGGGAATTTCAGGTTGTTGTAACAAACCAGACGGTTTCTGATGTTCGGCTTTTACTTTTGAACACGTTAAGCATTTACTGACATATGTGGCAATATCTCCTTTCATATTGGGCCACCAATATAATTCTTTTAGATCTTTATACATTTTATCTGAACCCGGGTGAATGGAGTACCTGGACTTGTGGGCTTCGTCCATAACTAACTCCCGTAAGTTACCAAAACATGGCACCCAAATTCTATTCATGAAGTATAAAGTGTCATCTGACTCAGACTCCAATTGCTTTATCATTCCTCGTAGAGCTTCATTTTGAATGTTTTCTTCTTTAATTGCCTCTTGTTGTGCCATCCGAATTTGAGTAGTGAGATTTGTATGAATTGTCAATTCTAAGGCACGAACACGAAGAGTTTTAACTCGTTCCTTGCGACTTAAAGCGTCCGCTACGACATTGGCTTTCCCGGGATGGTACTTGATATCACAATCATAATCGTTTAGTAGTTCTACCCAACGACGTTGTCTCATGTTAAGTTCCTTTTGATCAAAGATATGCTGGAGACTCTTGTGATCAGTAAAGATAGTACATCTTGTACCGTAAAGGTAATGTCTCCAAATTTTGAGCGCAAACACAACTGCACCCAATTCCAAGTCGTGGGTCGTATAATTCTTTTCGTGCACTTTTAGTTGTCGTGAGGCATATGCGATGACTTTGTCTCTTTGCATTAACACACAACCCAGTCCTTGGTGTGATGCATCGCAGTATACGACAAAATTGTCGATTCCCTCAGGAAGGGATAGAATTGGTGCACTACACAGCTTCTGCTTTAGTATTTGAAAAGCTGACTCTTGCTCGTCACTCCAATCATACTTCTTTTCTTTCTGGGTTAATGTGGTTAAAGGCAAGGCTATCTTTGAAAAATTCTCGATGAATCGTCTGTAATAGCCAGCCAAACCTAAAAATTGACGTACTTCTGTCGGAGTCTTTGGTGCTTCCCAGTTTTTGATCGCTTCAATTTTAGATGGATCAACGTGAATTCCTTCCTTGTTGATGACATGTCCAAGAAAATGCACTTCTTGGATCCAAAACTCACACTTAGAGAATTTAGCGTAAAGTTTCTCGTTTCTGAGTAGTTCTAAGATTTATTTAAGATGATGTTCATGATCCTCCTTGGTTCGTGAATATATTAATATGTCATCGATAAACACAATCACGAATTTATCCAAGTATGGTTTGCACACGCGGTTCATGAGATCCATGAAAACAGCTGGTGCGTTTGTCAAACCAAATGGCATAACTAGGAATTCGTAGTGACCATAACGAGTCCTAAATGCTGTCTTTGGTACATCTTCTTCTTGGATTCTTAGTTGATGATACCCTGACCGTAGATCGATCTTAGAGTAGAAGCTAGAACCTTGTAGTTGATCGAACAAATCATCTATTCGAGGTAGTGGGTATCGGTTTTTGATTGTAAGCTTGTTTAATTCTCGGTAATCTATACACATCCTAAAGGTTCCATCCTTTTTCTTTACGAATAAGACCGGAGCTCCCCAAGGTGAGAAACTCGGTCTTATGAAACCTTTATCAAGCAACTCTTGTAATTGATTTGATAATTCCTGCATTTCAGAAGGTGCTAATCGATATGGTGATCGCGCAACCGGGGCGGCTCCTGGTACCAAATCGATTCGAAATTCGACTTGCCTAGGTGGTGGTAAACCAGGTAAGCCTTCAGGAAAAACTTCAGGATATTCCTTAACGATTGGTATATCCTCAAGTCGACGTTCCTCGGGTTTCTTCTCGACGACGTGAGCCAGGAATACGTAATAGCCTTTGCGTAGGTACTTACGAGTTTTCATGCAGTTTATCATCCTTAACGCTACTCCACTCTTCTCACCTTGAATCGAAAGAACTTCTCCGTTTGGGAGTGGGATTTGGACAATTTTCTCAAAACAAACAATCTCGGCGTGATTCTTTGACAACCAATCCATGCCAATAACAACGTCAAAGCTTCCTAAGTCAACAGGTAACAGATCTATACTAAATGTGTGATTTTTAAGATATAAGGTACAACCTTGAATGACCTCTCCGGTATTAATTAATTTTCCGTTCGCTAATTCAATTGTATACTTTTGTTCTAGTTTGCTGGGCTTAATACCGAGTAGGGACTTAAAGTCATTTGACACAAAACTCAAATCAGCACCCGTATCGAAAAGTATAGAGGCATAGTGATTATTTATCGGGAACGTACCAGTGACAATGTTTGGATCTTGTCGTGCGTCACCAGCCCCCATCACAAATGCTCTTCCACGGGCCTGATTGTCGTTTCGGTTCTTCAACTTTGGACAGTCTTTTCTGAAGTGCTTTGGATCTCCACACTCAAAGCATCCTTGATTCATCCTTTCTGTTCCTGGGTTGACTTTTCCTGCTACTTGATTTATCTTGTTAGGGTTCGCATTGCTCCTACAGTCAAGGGCTAGATGTCCATACTTTTTACATTTTCCACATTGGGTACACTTCCCACTGTGATGATATCCACAATTGTCACACCTTGGTCGTGCTCCAAGGTATCCTTTTTGTTCCACAGTGTTGGCGACAAAGGCTTTCATAGTTTCAGGTCTCTTGTAAATTTGATTCTTGTTTTGATTAATTGGTTTTCCAAACCATTTCCTCTTTTCCCCAGATTTCCCTCCTTCGGTCTCCTTCTTCTCAAACAAACCATCACGTACAGCATTATCCCTTAGCTTGAAAGCCAGAGTTATGGCGCTCTTGGCATCCATAGGGTTCGATGAAGTCACCAGACCTCGGATTTGAGGTGCGAGACCCCACAAGTATCTTTCAACCTTCTTGTATTCTGGGGTGACCATGTGTGGAACCAAGATTGCTAACTCATTGAATCGGTCAGTGTAGCCAGCAACATCATCTCCTGTCATTTGTAAATTCCACATTTCAGATTCGATCTTTTGCAACTCATTTCGAGGACAGTATTCCTCGATCATCATGGCTTTTAAGTCTTCCCATGACAACTCATATGATGTCTGTCTTCCCAAAGTCTTTACTTGTGAATTCCACCAGGTTAAAGCTTTATCAGTGAGTGAGCATGTAGAATACTTCACCATGCAGTCAGCGGTGCATTCACTAATATCAATCACCGATTCCATCTTCTCTATCCATCTCATTAGTCCAACTGCACCCTCGGTGCCATTGAAGTTACGGGGTTTGCAAGACAGAAAGGTCTTGTAGGAGCACTTTCTAATTGGAGCATCTGTAGAATTACAAGTCATAACGTCATTAATTCGAATCATGACTATATGTTATGGCTTATTTATTTTATTACCTCCGGAACCTCCAGCTGTACCGCTACCTCCTGCACCTCCGGAACCTCCAGCTGTACCGCTACCTCCTACACCTCCTCCACTATTTCGATTGGCTTCATACTGCTCCATGGCAGCAGCTACTCGTTGTGCTATAAGTTGTTCCACATTTGGGGAAATCGCCTCGTTGTTGTCACCAGTAGTGTTACGGGTTGTCCTACGCTTAGGTGCCATGACGTTCTTTCTAACATATCAATTAAAAAGAAACAACATTATATGACAATAATGATAGTTCATGACATAAGGATACAACAACGTCAAATGTAAACAACCACTATCACAACATAAACCATTACATACATAGTCAAAACATTCATAGTACATTGTTCCAAAAGACAAGGATACAAAAGAGATGGGTTCACATGACCTCATCAGTACTAAAGTTTTAAACTACTTAATGTACTACGGGCACAACCCGCCCGTAATAGGTTTAAAAGAAGAAGTGAGAGTACAATCCAATCATCATGGCAAGTCCTGCCATGACAAAACTAGCTCTCGCCACAAATTCTGCAGCCAACGTCCTTTCTTCCAGAGCCTCCACCATGTCTCGGACCGTAACAGTGAACTGCCAATCCATGTCAGCTCTCAACTCTAGATAGTTAGTGGCATCCTGTATGTTTCGGGTGCGGTCATCTAGAGTCTGAACTCGAGATCCGAGTCCTTGACGAAGTCGCGTGGCTGCATCCCCCTGTGCCCGGATGTCATCTAGGAGATCATCAAGACGCTCCTCATGCGTACGAACGCGAGCTACCAAGGTAGGCACAGTGAGCTCTATGGCTTCCCCAGTGTGGGGTAGGGGTGTTGGGGAGTTAGAAGACTCTCCAAGCTCAAAGGTAGATGGAATGCTCTCCATCTCCCTCCAACGTGCCAGGGTACGAGGCATCCAACGGATGGTTCCCACAGTAGGGTGGTAGCAGGGTCTTTGCCTAGGTGGTTCTTCACCAGCCACCAAGTCTTCTGGGTCACGGGCTGCTAGATTCCTTTTGTGTGGAATTCGAACCTTCTTCCTAGCGCTTTGCACCTTAACTGGTCCTCCGCTTTTCTTTCGGTAGACGACAGGCGGTTTTCCCAAGGCGACTTTAGGTGGTGTGGAGCTACGGGTTTGTACTTGATTTTTGGGACATGAGGCGGAAAATTCCTCATTTGATTCAGTGTCAGAGACGGGATCAGAATGTGAATGTGACGACATGCTTGTGACTACAATATCCATATGACAAAATGACTGGTCATGCAATGCTTATGCTATGAAAACGTTTTAGTGAGTCATTTAGATTATAGACTAGGTTCCAATTTAGATTCCTAGTTCACTATAATCAATGGCTCTGATACCAGTTTCTGTCACACCCCGCCAAGGCGGAAACGCGAGGCGCAACGTTCATGGTTTCCAAAGCATATGATTACCGCAAACACATACATGATAAATGGATACATTAACAAGTTTAATGTTTTACATTACAAAACATAATCTGAGTTTACAAAAAGTTAAGATTTCACAAATATGACTCAACTCAATGAGTTATACAAGGGAAATCCTCTTTGAGTAGTATCCATCGTGCATGCATGTAATCTATATTGCTAACCTTGAAATCACGTTCAGTTACCTGAAAAACATACTTAAAATCGTCAACACGAGGTTGGTGAGTTCACAGGTTTAATCAAATAGTTCTTTGTAAAATTCAATTGTTCGTAAATAGTTTCAGTTGCATGAGATAAGCAGAATAAGAATTGTTGACCCATTTGTAAACTAGCTAGGAATACAAATAATATGTTCATACATGGGGCGTAACCAAACCTTGACATGTGTGAGCCCCTATTAAGCGTTATCAGATTCTATGCGGCCATAAATCCTCCAGATTGTGGTTAGCGCGACTAACCATGACCGGGAGACGTCACTCTCCATAGTACTATTCATAGGACCCTAGGCTACAGTTAATGGTTACTATGTTGTTCCAGGGGACTTTAGCGGCCTCCAATGTGTTGTTCTCATCCCATGTAAACATAAAGTCGTGTCTTATTCTCTTGTTATCCCATAAAATAGTTGAAGTATGTTCTTCCCCCAAATATTAGAAAACAGTAAAAAGAAAGGGGCCGTGAAACTCACCTTGTGTTTGTGTATATACTTGTAATAATATTTGTTGTAGTCAACCTTGACTGTTTGTACCCTAGATACCAAGGGTAAATTGTTGTTAAGACCAACGTCTTAATTGTAAATTGTTCACCGACCTTGTAAATCTGATTATGTTTGTTTAAATATCGTTTTAGTTTTCCAACACATGTTTTGTTATAAAATAGTTTTGAGTTACTGCCCAACTGGGACTGTTGTACAGGTGTCGAAACTTCTTAGTTTCGATTGGGCATATGTGTGTCGAAACTACTTAGTTTCGATGGAGTGGTCAGGAGTCGAAACAACCTAGTTTCGATTGAGTAAAAGGTATCGAAACTCCTAGTTTCGATTGACCAACAGGTATCGAAACTCCTAGTTTCGATTGAGCAACAGGTATCGAAACTCCTAGTTTCGATTGAGAAACAGGTATCGAAACTCCTAGTTTCGATTGAGAAACAGGTATCGAAACTCCTAGTTTCGATTGAGCAACAGGTATCGAAACTCCTAGTTTCGATTGAGAAACAGGTATCGAAACTCCTAGTTTCGATTACTGGACTTCTGTTTTGACAGAATCAGTCCGGCATATTTTGATGTTTTAAACTTGAATTCGACACACTCTTCTTGTTATCTTTCTTGCGTTTAAATAAGATGTAAGTTTAGTTACGGTTTTAAAGAACATAATATGAAAAATATCGAGTTTTTACCTTAAAAACAGTGATGAAGATGATGAGAGAAAACAGAGAATGGTCTCGAATCTTCTGTTGAACTTTCTTTAGAAACACTTGAAATCTTCTTAAAACACTAGATTGTGGTGGATTTTTACCTTAAAACTTGGCTTCGATTTTGAAGAGAAATGAGAAGATTTTCGTACGAAAATGAGAGAGATAAAAGGTTTGTGAGAGTTTTGAGTGAAAGGGTATGGGTTATATCTGAAAATATGGTAAAATGGGACGTGAGAATGGGGGGGGGGATGGTTTTCTCTGCATTTCGGCCGAATAGTCAAGGGTGGGTGGTTTGGGTCAAAATAAATCAAACAATTTGTTTTTACCACTAATTTATTAATGGTATTAACATCTATTAGAGTTTTAAAGGGGGGTAAATAAATTCGGTTTCTATGACACGTGAACCAGTAACTCCTAGAATTACCAAATGTGAAGTGAGACCATGTACGGTTTTTTTGATGGACCTTAATGTCCTTGTTTGTGAAATTACGTAAATCACAAAAATAATTATAATGTAAACTCGTTTATTGTAATGTAAACTTGTTCATAATGTGTACGGATATTGACCTGAAATGTCGGGTGTCACAAAGACCAAAGCACTAACACAACTTCATGGAGATTACAACTCACAGTATGGTATTCTAAGGGACTATGTTTGTGAATTGTGGAACACAAACCCTGGTACAACAGTGAAAATAGAGGTTGAACCATCTACAGATCCAAGTTCTAACACCAGAAGATTTAAGAGGATATATGTATGTTTAGGGTCTTTAAAACAAGGGTTTAAAAAAATTGGGAGAGATTTATTAGGTCTAGATGGAGCTTTCATGAAGGGTCCTTTCCCTGGTCAGATTCTTACTGCAGTTGGCATCGACCCCAACAATGGTATCTATCCTCTATCCTATGCAATTGTAGAAGCTGAGAATTTGAGTTCTTGGACTTGGTTTCTCAACTGTCTTGGTGATGATCTGGAATTGGATTACCTTCATAAGTGATAGGCAAAAGGTAAGTGTCTTATACCTGCTGAACATTGTTTAATACATGCTAAACATTGTTTTAAAACTGTTGTATTTTTGTTGTATTAACAGGGAGTAATTCCTGTTAACACCTGCTGTGTTTTTGCTTAAAAACTGCACTAAGACATTGTTTAATACCTGCTGTATTTTTGTTGTATTAACAGGGAATAATTCCTGCTTTGGCAAAAGTATTCCCATGTGCTGAACATAGGTACTGTCTGAGACATATTCATGAGAATATGAAGCATCATTTCAGAGGAAAGGCATACAAGGACATGCTTTGGAAGTTGGCCACATCAACCACTGTTTCTGACTTTGAAATTTTAATGGATGAGCTAAAAAGATTTAACAGTGAAGCACAATTGTGGTTATCTAAAATCCCACCAAAACATTGGTCAAGGTCACACTTTTCAAGTAAGTTTCCAAGTGCAAGTAATTTGACTGTATTGTGTTTGTCAATGTGTATGCTATATTTTAACCTTTGATCTATTCACAGGCATGGCTCATTCAGATGTTTTACTAAACAACATGTGTGAAGTTATGAATGCCAAGATATTAGATGGAAGAGACAAGCCAATAATTACAGTATTGGAGTTTATCAGAGAGTATCTCATGAGAAGGATTGTTAATGTGCTAAGAGTCATTGATAGAAGTGATGGACTGCTAACACCAACTGCTACCAAGATGTTTGAAAGCATTAAGAAGGAGGCTACCAAGTATACTGTACAGTGGAATGGTGAAGAGCATTATCAGGTTAGTGGCCCAAAGGGTGAACAGTGTGTAGTTGATTTGAATAGGAAGATATGTGTATGCAGGAGATGGGAGATCACAGGGATGCCTTGAAAACATGCAGTGGCTGCAATTTGGAACAAGGCTAATTCTGGTAAGCAAGTTGGCATTCCAGAGAACTTTGTGGATCCAATTTACAGATTGGAGAGGTGGAAAGAGGTATACAATTTCAAGGTATACCCAATAAATGGTAGATCTTTGTGGCCAAAGTCCCTAGTCCTAACAATCATAACACCACCAACTCATCATAAGCCTGTGGGTAGGCCCAAGAAGGTAAGGAAGAAGTCTGCATTTGAATTGGATGATGCCATCAGAGGTGGGAGGTTATCAAAGAAGGGTACAACAGTCACTTGTGTGAAGTGTAAGAAGAAGGGACACAACAGCAGGACTTGCAAGGGCCAAGAACAAGTTTAAGTTGTCTAATGTTGGTGTTTAATGTCATTTGGATGATCTGTCTTTTGGTAGTTTTGTAATTTGAATGATCTGTCTCTTTGGTTGTTTTGTAATTTGAATGATCTGTCTTTTGGAATGTATTTTGGTTTGACCTGTATTTTAGTTTGAATGCATTTGTTAGGTAAACTGCATTTGTTAGATAAACTGCATATGGGCTGGTTTTAAACTGCATTTGTTAATGCATTTTGGTTTGACCTGCATTTTGGTTTTAAATCACTGCAGGGATTTAACCTACATTTTGGTTTGACCTGCATTTATTTTTTATGCCATGGCATTTAGTTTCATTTGTTATTTTTTATGCTATGGCATTTATTTAGTTTCTATACAGGTAGATCATTTAATATGAACCATTTGTGCATTTACTGTAATTTGGTAATAGCAAAATTGCATTTAGTGTCATATGAACCAAAGCTGGTCATTAACAAAACTCACTGACCACTGCATATAGTCAGGGCTGCATTTGGTGTCATATGTTAATGACCATTGCATTTGCTTTCATAAGAACCAAAAACTCACTTCATTTGTTAAAAACTCAATGCATTTGCTGTCATGCATACCAAAAACTCACTTAACTTTGTTTAAAAACTCACCGCATTTGTTAATTTCCACTGCTTTGTTAAATCACAAATTTGTGAATGACCAAAATTCCAATTTCCATTGTAATACCACTGCATTCCAAAAAATTCTAATTTCCACGCCATACTCTCTGTCTTAATTCCAATTCAGTAATACCAACATTCAGTAATACCAACATTCATTCCAATTTCCATAACCAAAATAAATTACATTAGGAAATGCAGAAAATACATAACAAAACCCTAATATTCTTAGTGCATTAAAATTGCTATTAATACAACAAAAAAGCATATCCTGCTCATGATGAGCTTCTTCTTCAATTTCTTTGACTCTGCTACACTTTTTTGGAGTTTAATTTCAACTTCATTCTTTGATCTTAACAGTCCTGGTATGACTTCAACTGATCTTTGGCACATCTCAGGATCAAACCATCCTATGAAACGACATTTTGATCCCTGATTCACCATTGAACACATTCAGCGTAGATGAAGTAGAAATAACAAAAAAAATTTTGAACATTACCAGCTCTGGACACCCGTAAAACCGACGACCAGGATTTCTTGAAGTCCATGAAGTTCTAATAATCGCTTGTTTTCCACAGGTGCAGAACACCATCGCCAGTCGCTTGTCTTCTCCAGAGGTGAATTAGGGTTTTTTTTTTGTTGGAAGCGTGAGTGTAATCGATCGTCGATTGAGTATTTGAGAGAAGCAGGGGTTAAAAGACGAAAATGCCCCTCATGTGAGGGGCACATGCCAATACTTAACGGATGAATTGGATGGGGGTTAGTCAAAAGGACATAAAGTGTGCAAAGGTTTCAAAAAAAGGACATGGAGTGTAATTAATGAAGCCAAAGGACATAACTTGTAATTTTAATAATAGTTAAAGGACACAATTTGTAATTTACTCTAAAAAAAACTAATGAGATTTGTAACTTCCATCGTTAGTAAGTCTTAAAATGATAAACAAACAAATAAGAAATAATCTGTGGGAGACTTAAAAAATGAGGGATCTTTATGTCATTTTGAAGCACATGTAATGGGATGGGTGTTGACGGATTAATATAGCAAGTAAGTTGATGAATGTGTGTGCGGTAAAGGATGCAATGTGTTACAAATACTTTAGTTTAAGAATGTTTAACGTAATTAATGAAGATTAAGGACCAAACGTGTAAATTGGTACATACATAAAGGATGTTTTCTATAATTTACTCTGAATATCATAATAGAGTTAAGTACACGAATGGTCCCTGTGCTATCACCAAATTTTAGATTTGAAAAATTACACTGTATGTCCCCAAATTATGCATAAACGTAACATGTTTGGTCCCTAGAGTGAATGACGGCTAAATTTTCTGTTAAATATTTTGAGAATGACCAAAATATCCTAGATTAAGAAATAAAAAATTAGAAAAAATAGAAATAAAAAAACCCTATATTTATACCCTTAATTATCAAGCGACACCATCATTTTTTCTTAAAACTTCCTTTTTAGTTTTTTTTTTAAACTATGGGTATTTTGGTCATTTCAAAAATATTTAATAGAAAAGTTAACTGTCATCCACTACAAGGACCAAACATGTTACGTTTACCCATCATTTGAGGACTGACAGTGTAATTTTTCAAACCGAGGGACCAAATCTAAGGGTGTTCATCGGTTCAGGTTACAAATTTTTTTGGTTTATTCGATTCGGGTTTTTCGGGTTAATTTTTTTTGTTGGAACCACAATCCGAACCAAACCTAATTCGTGGAAACCTAATCCGAACCTAAAACCACTTTATAATTAAGTTTGGTTTACGGTTTGAACCTAACAAAACGAATTAGCTAAAAAAAAGACATTTTTTCTTTTCTTTTGAGTAGCCATAACAAGTTCAGTTTAAACAACACAGTATTTTAGAAAACTCTAAACAAAAACATGCATTCATCAAATAACAAGTTTGGTTCAAACAACACGACTAAACTCACAAGTTCGCTAAATGTTATTAACATGTTTCAATTGAAACACTATCTAATTTTAGTAAATCCAATAATCATTATTTATTGTAATTTTAATACATCCAACCAAAATGAGTTATCAATTTGAAGCAATCTAAAGGGATGTTTGGATTTGCTTATAGAACAAAATCATGTAATATCAGTTTTTCATGTTTGTATAAACCGCATTCTGTTTTCGATTATTGAAGACTCAAAAGAATCAATTTAGGATAATCAACTTTATAAAAAAATATCTAAGGTAAAATTAATGATTTATAATCCATATATGCGTATTGGTTATTGATATAAATGAATTAAGTTAACTATAAAACATGGATTAAAATAGTTGTATAATCCAATTCGGTTTTTTCGGTTCAAACCAAATTTAAAATCTTGAAACCTAAACCAAACTAAAAACTAAAATACATATTCGGTTTGAACCAAACCGGAAACCAAATATGTAATTCGGTTTGGTTTTAAACGGTTTCGTTTTCGATTCGATTATCGGTTTAATCGGTTTGAAACCAAATATTAAACATTCATAACTAAATCCTAACTAAATTTTGGATTTAGTTAGGAATGTTTAATATTTGGTTTCAAACCGATTAAATCGATAATCGAATCGAAAACGAAACCGTTTAAAGGTTTGGTTTTAAACGGTTTCATTTTTTATTCGATTATCGGTTTAATTGGTTTGAAACCAAATATTAAACCCTCCTAACTAAATCCAAAATTTAAACATACCAAAGGGACATCCATGTACTTTAACTCACTGTAATATAAAGTGTATAATTACAAAGTAAATTATATTTTATAGTTAATGATAAAAATTAAATTATATGTACATATATACACACACAATTAAAGTGGCGAACGTATAAAAAATAATAATTACACATATAAATAAAATTAATCTATACTACTTAATAAACAAGTAAATTAGATGGACACTTGTCACAATTCTAGGCCTCCTCATTCAAATTTTTCCGTCACCCTCTCCTATTAATAATCAACTCCACTATTTTATACAACTAAATTAATTATTTGTTTTAATTTTTATCTACATATTTTTTTAATTTAAAATTATGTTTATCATCAATTAATTTGTTCAACATATTTTTATGAACTCTACAAACTAAAAACAATTTTATAGGCACATACGATTAAAAAAAACCTTCTAATCATATATTTATATATTCACATTGTTTCATTTTGACGAGTGTATTTATTAATGGATTACATTATATTTTATTCAACCCATGTATTACACGGGTTTTAAAAACATAAACTTCTATTTACTACGTATTTAACATTACATTTATTCAACCCGTGTAATACACGAGATTCTAACCTGGTTAAATAATAAACAAGACGAACTCGAGTTTGTATCCTTGCTCGTGAACCGAGCTGAAGCTTTATACATAGAACTCAAAGGGAGCCGAGCTTAAGGTTAAATGCGCTCTTTTACACCCCTAGCTGTCGTCAACGATATAAATTCCCCCCCCCATATTACTTATCGCATAATATGAATTTTTGTTTGTTAATAATATTATACTATGAGAAAATATAAGAAAATAGTAATAAAGTTTAATATTTTTCACCGGTGTTATTAAACTTATTTTAACTTCAAAAACCCTTTAAACTGTAATATTTTTTTAACGTGATGAAACTTTTCATAAGTGATTAAAGTAACTTAAATAAAATTATATAACTTGGTTACTATTTAGTGAATTTTAGTTAAACTTAAAAAAATAATAATTACTAAATAGTAAAGAGTAAATGAGTTCTATAACTATTTTATTTTAGTAAGTTAGTTTTAATCATTTATAAAAAAGTTTCAAAACGATGTAATAACATTAAAACCTAGAGTGGATAAAGTTTATTACTATTACGTGGTATTTTTTTATGCGAAACACATGATCCATGAACCAATCACATCATATATTTATCTTAGATTATGTGCAGTGGTTTAATTAAAATGTTGAAAAGTTCATGGCATGTGAGAGCCACATATGTAGTGGGGCTTTAACTAACTAAATTTTCAAAAGTGTGTAGTGGTTTATCTAAAAACAAATGTATTTTTTACTTTTTTTATTTTTATAAAAATGTGAGTAAATTGTTTGATTGTGAGTAGGCCTCACACCCCAACCCCTTCACGCCCGATAAAGCAACCCCCCCCCCCCAATAATGGTGTTTAGCACCGTTTCTTGCTGATGTGTTAGTGGACGTTAACTCAATACAAATAGTCTTATATATTTATCTTTATTTCACCAAATATTAACATTTATATTGATGACATTTACCTTAGTATGTAACCGAGGCTCTAAATATATTTTATATATGAGTATTTGTTTCTTATTTATAATTTTATCATTAAAAGTTGTAATAAAGTGAAAGGTGGTGTAATGAAGGTGGAAAAGAAGAGTTGGTGATGTTGAATGACATGAGAAGTTAACAACCTTTGACCAAAACAGTGTCCAAAATTGATGATAATGGGGAGTGATGAAGAAGCCAAACCAAACATGCCCATAAGAAAAGATAGAAAGCTATGTGTGTGTGGTTGGAGGAATAATAATGTGGCCACCAAGAGTTTTCCATAATACCCATTGCCCCACCATCCAAGACCCATGATATCACATGAAACATTTTTTTTTTGTTCTTTCAAATGGATGTATAAAATATCTTTAAATACAAAAATCAATTTTAAACATAGATTAATAATAATAATAATAATAATAATATAAAATAAAAATAAAAAAAGGTGAACATTTAATAAAATAAGAAAGACTCATATGTAACCATGGTTTTATTATTAGAAAACAAAAGGAAAAAAAATATTATATTGTGAAGATTGACATGTAAAATAATAAGGGTAAAATAGTTACTAATCATCAAAATCAGCATCATGCCTTAATATCAACACAAAAATGTTTCAATAAGCAATGAACCCTCGCCAACTCAAGCTTTTTGGGGAACCAAAGCGAATACTTAAATTGTGGTCTTTTTCATAAAAATTTTTTTGCTTTCGAACCTAAATTGTGGTCCATAAATTCTGAAAACAAGAAAAATAAGTTGATTTGCTTCTATCAGTTACAATGTCTTACAATTGGAGAGATTGTAGGACGATTATCCTCTAATTATTCCATCAAGAGTTGTGTAATCTCCTCTAATTTCTATAGAAGTCATTTACCTAAGGATGTTATTTATAAAGAAAAATACATATAAATAATAACGGAAATACATATAAAGTAGAAAACAGAGGAAGTAGAAAGCATATAAAGTTACTTCGTTTGGGCTCGTCAACTTGTATTTTGAGTAAATAGTTGAACTTTAATATTTGATCTTCAAGGTAACCTCAAATAGTAGTTTCTAATGAATATTTACTTGTGATCTTCATATATATTAAAATTTCATTTTTGAAATGAAGAATCAGTGCAAATAATCAACTTACACATCAATAAAACCCTTGCAAACAGATTAAGGCGGGTAATTGGTAGTGTCATATCATATCCGAAGTCCAATCGGCTTTTCTTGCCGGACGGAATATTCAAAGTGGATTTTGAGAAGACGTTTAACACGGTTAATTGGGAATTCCTTGATTCTGTAATGGAACAAATGAACTTCCCAAGTTTATGGCGTTTTTTGGATATCTAGCTGTCAAGTCGGGCCCCTCCTCCGTTCTCATAAACGGGTCCCCGTCAAAACAGTTCCACTTTCAAAGAGGAGTTTGCCAATTAGACCCTTTATCCCCTTTTCTGTTTATCTTAACGATGGAAGCTTTAAACGTGGCTATGGAAACAACAAAGGAGTTGGGATTTTTTAACGGTATCAAAATAAATCAGGCATCAACTTCGATCTCCCACTTATTTTACGCCGATGACGCAATATTCTTGGGAGATTGGTGGATCTGACAAAATCTTATGAGGATACTTAGATGCTTCAATATGGCTTCGGGGCTCAAAGTAAACTGGAACAAAAGTAAACTTTTCGGCTGTGGAGTAGAGACTGCCCAAATAGCACGATTGTCCTTGTCCCTCAAATGTCAGATTGGCTCGCTTCCCTTCAAGTACCTCGGGTTACAAGTCGGTGCCAATATGAAAAGGTCAAGAAGCTGGCAGCCTATCATTGACAAATTCAACAAAAAAAAATTAACATCATGGAAAGCATCAACACTATCTTTTGGCAGAAAGATAACTCTTTTGAAAGCATCTCTTGGTAGTTTACCTAACTATTTCCTTTCTCTGTATCGTGCTCCATTACAGGTGATAAATACACTTGAAGGGGACGGACGACAATGGAGAAAAAAATCTTATGGGTCGCATGGGAATTGTGTCTTGCCCCAAAAAATCTTGACGGTCTTGGAATAGGGAGCGTAAGGGATGCCAACATTGTTCTCTTATCAAAATGGATTTGGAGATTAAAATTCGAACCGGATTCAGTATTGGCCAAAGTCATAAAAGATATTCATTCAAAGAAAAGAGGGGGCGAATGGATCCCGTCCAAAATATCGATCCCGGGAGTCTGGAACAACATCAACAAAGCTGCCAATGAGTTACATCTTCTAGGTTTCGACATCCAAGACAACATAAAATGCTCCATAGGTAACGGAAATCACTGTTTGTTTTGGCATGACAGGTGGCAAGAAAATGGTTCGATGAAGGATCTTTTTCCATCACTATATGCAAGAGAATCAAAAAAGAATTGCATGGTTAATGAAAGACTCGGTGTATCAGGTGTTAATTGGGAATGGTCCTCTCCCTCAACATCTGAAACGGAGGCTGGAATGCTCACCCAATGCGTTTCCTTGCTCGTCGAAACAACAATCTTGACACGTCAAGACAATTGGTTATGGCTAGAAGACCCATCCAGTAAATTCATGGTCCATTCCTTAAGAAGCTTCATCGAGAGAAAAAAATGTGTATGCAAACAATTACGTTGTACGAATGGAACAAGTGGATGCCCCTCAAAACATATTTCTTCGGATGGAGGGTTTCGTTGGGTCGGCTCCCATCCAAAGAAGAACTTCGTAAGAGAAATTTCTACGGGGTCGAAACTGCTTGTGACTGTGCGGTCAAACGGAATCAATCGATCACATTCTAGTGGGCTGTAATTTGGCTAAAGAGGTGTGGCACACCAATATCGGCTGGACTAAGATGGCTTTCTCGATCAAGCACACTACACACGAGATGTTAAAAGTTCCAGAAAATGTCAAAGGAAATCCAACCTTCAAAAAATCTATCCACTTGATCATTTTGGGGACACTTTGGAGTATTTGGAAAGCAAGGATCGAAAGACTTTTTGAAAGAAACACATGGGGCAAAGAAAACGTAATTGAAGACATCAAGACGTCTACCTTCTTATGAATAAAAAAAATAAAGCCAATTGGCATGAGTTAGAGTGGGAAAATTGGAAAATGTTTAATATGTTTGTGTAACTGTTTTTTCGGTTCTACCTTCTTGGTAGTTCCCGGCCCTATCATATAATATAATTGTTGTTAAAAAAACATATAATTTATAAGTAAATATTATTAAAAACAGTCAAATAAAAGTTAGGGCATAAAAAGAAACCAATGAACAAACAAATTATTATAAATTAGTGTAAATTGTGGTTAACCACTAAAAATTAGCATATAAGCAACATAACAATCCAAATGTTAATTCAAAACAAATAGAACCTGATCAAACAGAAACAACAAACTATTATGGAGCCCTAAAATGTCTTATCACGTTCTCAAAAATGTAAAATCAATCAAACAGAAACAACAAACAATAAAAAAAACATGGCTAAGATATACACAATTTATCGTAAGATCATAAATTCGTACCGATAGATTGTGGGAACTAAAAAGATGTGAAATTCCTACCGATCGTGAGAAGATGTGGGTGAGATCTGTACCGATTAATTGTGAGAACTGTTATCAAACACCACGATAATCTCTTCACCGGGGACTGAAACATCAGTCATCATTATTTACAAACAGACCCAAAACAAAACGGGTAAAACAGACCCTGCCCAAAGCGAATAAAACATTCACTATACATACAAAATTGATCACCAACATGGCCCTAAAACTTTTCTAGATCAAAGGCGACCCAGAAAAAAGATTCAACAAAATCTATCACTTAAAAGGAACCCAAATTGAGTCCATTTGAGCCCAATGACTAAACCCCATATACAAATCTTTCTCAATTTTAGTACCGCCACTTTCCAATATACTCCAGCAATTGCCAAAACTGATCATCTCCAAACTTTGACCTTGACCAAAGACTGTTTGACTTTTCAAAGTTTGACTTTCCCAATGTTGGGCCCACAAAATTGTTTCAACTTAAAAAAAGGACCATAAAGTTATACGGTTTAGTAAGCACCACTTGCAAACAAACACTTGTTGGCGATCCACTTGTGCTTGTTGATGTCTCGTTTTTGTAATCGCCAAACTAATACTTCACACGAATCACCATCGTGGCATTAATATCCCAGTCTACGCCAAAATTCATTCCAATTATGATTTTCACCCTCTTCCCAGACTAAGATATTGTTGACCAGCTATGAGATCAAATTATACCTTTGACCATAGCGTTGACTTTCAGCTTCGAACCAAAACCAATGCCTATATTCATCAAGATCATGGCTTTCATCCTTGACCCTTATCATATTAGCATCGACCCAGGCGAGAATCAAAGTACTCCAGTGACTGTTCTGTTGACTTTCTATTTCAGCCTATAAACATATCCAAATCCTATCATAATCAAGAATCTTAGTTGCCAATGTCTTACAAAGCTGTTGACTTTGAACACGTGACTCCTTTGCTGACGCGACAGTGAACATCCTCTGACCTTGAAAGACTTCCACCAATGTCTTACAATGGTCTTCACTTTATCAGCTTTGAAGCGATAGTTGATCTCTTTGGCTCTTCGTGCATTCAATATTCCAGTGTGACTTTTCATAGCAAGTTCACATGTGAACCTATATATCCAAAGCCACCAATTGTGAACTTCCAACCCATGTTGGCCCATCTCTTTATGTTCATATACCATAACCATCTACAAACAAAAGAATTACCCCTTGGGTTCTTGCACAATTCAACTTGGCCTCACCCCTCCATATTACTCCAACCCAACCCGTAATTCCAATATCCCCAAGAACTCCAAGTGGAGTTGACTCAAGACTTATAAATGGAAAAGGCTTAGACACATTGTGATAGACAACATGGTTTCTATGACATGGGAAGTGCAGAAAAAGTTCAAAACTTATAGGGGTGGATAATATCGTCAAAAAGCCCATGTCATAGGCCAACCATATAGCTCACATGTTTGTGCCCTCCAGCACTACATTGCCACCTAGATCCGGTTCCATAATCGCAGAATAGATCTGGATGGTTGAAAGTGAACCATTCAAGATCCCCAAATAAGCATAAAAGTATAAAAAAAAAACTAAAGAAGTGAGAGGATAAAGGACAAGCAGGAACTTGATCCTCCATTCATCAGGCCAATGCCAATTCCTATCTTTCATAATATCTGCAACTTAGTGTCATCATTTAGGCCCACTTATGACGAAGCTGCTAAGAGGGCTTAACGGATGTCAATTGTCATGCCAGGCTCTTTCAGAGCTTATGGCTTATGGTGGCCTAGAATAGAAATTGCATACATGTTTTGTAATCAGAGCCAGATTTTGTTGTCTAATAGATTTGAGAATCATCTAAGCATATATTTAAAAATATGCCTAACCATTTTCTGAACTCAGTAATTTTGATATTCTGGTTTAAATGACCAAAGATGGAGAATTGATGGTAATAAATATCAAATCTTTTAACTTATCCATTGGGTTTTTACCCATAAATATTATTATCACCAAATCTTTTTCTAGCACACCATTATTACCTTCTCTTTTTTTGAAATGAAAAATACTTTTAAGTTTTAAACATAGAAATTGAAATATGAACCCCACGAGTTCAAGTAGAAAGGCCAGTCATCTTGCAAATGGGGCATATATTCTTCAGTGTTAGCCACTGCTTAATGCAACATGTGTGGAAGTCATGTCCACAATCCAGACTCCCGATATCATCTCCGTTATCATACTCTTCCTGCAATACAATAAAAAACATTAACAAAATCACCATCCAAAACCTTAACGGGTCCGATTCTCATTTCTTGTAACGGGCATGTTGAAAAGATTCTAAAGATGAATTTCACCTGGCATATGCAGCATGGCTCAAAATTTTGAGTGGATATAACCATGAAAGAAAAGTGCTTTCTTTGTTTCATTGACTTCAAGATGACTTCCTCAGTCAACCCGGTTTTGACATCTCCTATGCGTTCTTCCAGTGCTAACAGTTCCTGATAACGAATCGCAGTTTTCAAAAACAGTGAACAAACAAATAAAAGCCTATTTAAGAAAACAAGATATGGCGTTTACCTCATAAGACATATTATCAACATCTAGCCTCATGTATCGGTGCCTGTCATGCAGGTCTGCAATCTCGTTTATAAATGGATCAAAGAGGATGTAATCCTGACAGCACATATCAAAATACAGGAACTATTATTAATCGAATTTATTTGCAAACAAATGTTGGTTGGAGGGGATATCTAATGTTTCAACATAAGCAATAAAATTAAAGTAAAATACAGAATGTGACAAACGCGCATAAGTTTGTGGAGAACATTAAATAAATTAAGTAAAAAGGTGAAATAACAGCAGTTAAAAGAGAAAACACCAGACCTCAGCACGTAAGTTTTCACCTCTTCGCAATGCACGCAAAATCTGGCGCATCTGTAAAACAGAAGTCAAACATAATATAATGCCTTAGCAAGATACAATAGATCATAAATTCAAATAAACAATAAATTAAACAAGAAGTCCAACTAATAGTAAGAGTTTTTTTTCAAGTATTGTTTAAAAAAACTAAAGTTTTAAAAAATTGCTAACCGGGCTTAGAAAATCCCGGGTTGTCTCTCCCCAATCTCACAAAATTTGATCTCTTTTGTTCTTTTTTTGTAATTTTCTGCAACATATAATTTATTTCTTCTCTAATAATATGTAATATTTAATAAAAATCTAAAAGTTTTGTTCAGTGTTTTTTGTCTATATTTCGATATAAATTTTATTCAAAACTGAGTTGTATCCAAAATAAAGTATTTTTGGGATATGACGGAACCAAAAATCCTTAAAAATGGGCATATAACATGCTATGATAAACTTATAGGTTCTAACTTTCCAAGCCTAACACCCTTGCCTTCTAGATAGAATCAAGATTCAGAAAAGAAAGAGAGAACATAGGGTGAAAATAACAAATGGAATAACTTATGAGCACTAATGGAATGCAGATTTAAAATAGATAGATATTCAATTTAATATATGCATCCAATTTAACTACTTAATGTTGACCCATCCGGTTCTACAGAAAAAACAACTGTCCTGCTACTGCATGATTTAGTTTAAGCTAAAAATGAGTGAAACATGCAGTGGTATGAATTTTTTTATTTTTGACCATGAGAACCCGGGAAAACTCACGGGTCCCACCAAAACCCTGCTAACCAGTCGGAGCAGGTAAAGCACAACTATCGTTAGGCAGGTGGCCTTCAAGGGGTTAAGGTAGAAACCGTGGAAGCTGTAATTGAACATGAGACTTCTGCTAGAGAAGAATAAGGCTCTTACCAATGCGCCACCCCTTGAAGGTTGATGATTCGACTTTAGTGAGCATACTAAAAGGAAAACATCACAAAGAACAAAATTGGTCTGCTTTTGAGCCATTAATCCTAATTCAATTGGAAAATCAAGCATAATCAACTAATATCCCTAATCATGCTTATATGATACGTCATTCTAGATAAGAAAATAGCATCCTTGCCATGAAACTTGTATTTAAATTTAGAGCGATTGCAGACAATTGTCTAGCATACAAACACTTCCTAATATGTGTGAATTGGAACTTTTATAAGAATGACAATCAAGATAATGAGATATCACTTGTGGAATTTGATATATATACCTTAAAACTAACATATGGTTAGGGAAACAAGTCAAATATTCTAATTTGTAGTAATTAACTAATAACTACAAAAGGGACTTGATTTAGTCTATAACCACATTTACTTGGTTAACACTTAACATTACCATCCTAGTTTAATAAGTTCATCAATAGCCATGTGTCTTGTATCATCTTAGAACAACACACACATATATGTAGGGGAGGGTTCTTCACAGAACTGCAACTATTACGAGAACTCGCAGAACCAATCAAAATCTTTCATTTATTCATGACTACTAAATTGCAACATTATTATGTGCATATCTTTGAATTGATATGCGTAAATTTATGTGTATTAATATATTATAAACATCTACACATGTGTAGGCTAACTATAATTCTCATTTCTCTTACCTGCACATGTGTATGAAACTTGTTAGGAGCAATAGAGAGAGGATAAAAGTACAGGAATTAAATAATTTGAGAGAAATCATTTAATCTTTTACAATTATACACTTCACATAGTTACATACTTACATTTAAAAGTTCTGGATGGGACAAGCTTTTAGATTGCGCGAGTTCTTGCAATATTTGTAACCTAGTATGTGTGTATATATGCGGGTGTGTGTGTGTGTGTTAATTAACATGATAAACACGGGTATCGGAAGGCCTCATCAATAGGAGTGTTGTTTTAACTGAAAGATAATTGCTGACTTTTAGGAATGAGATCAAGGTATGTACATTCACTAATTTCACAATGATAATGTAGAATGTAGAAAAAGTCACATAATACATCAAAGCAACAGGTAGGGAAAAGAGTAACATGACGTAAAAATAAAATACAAAATAACAGAGTAAGAACACAAACCTCGGATACCAGCAAACGTCTTCCCTCGACATCAGCACCGAGAGGCTGCCACTCGTCATCAGGTATCTCCAATGACCTTAAGAAAGGTTGATGATGACGTGGCCGGCTCCTACCGCCAGACGAGAGCACATTTTCATCAGAGGTGAAAGGAGGACCAGAGGGAAAATGACCAAAATGACCTCTATGACCTCCGGATTCCGTCTCTGAAGATGGAAAAAGAGTCCATGGAGGTAAATCATTTAATCTTTGCTGATCATGTGTTGTGGAGTTAAGATTAGGTATCCGGATGGTGTCATTCCTTGCAGTAGAATGAGCATGACCTCCATTAATGCTTGACCTCTCGATGGAATCTTGCACCAAATTCCTATTATCTCGAGCAAATCCCGAGCTTGATGAAGTTCCATTTCTTATATTGAGATTACCACTTAATGGAAAAGGAAGAAGGTTTCTAGGCATGCCTGGAACTTGCATTAAAGGCGGTTGTTGGGTTGACCGTTGACTTGAAACGGTTAATCTTTGGCCAAAAAAACTACGTGAGCTCTCAGGGTTTATCGATTCTTGAGAATTGACAATTGCAGAAGATCTGTCCCAACTACTGAACCATTCATTACAAGTCCCCGAAGAGCTAGCCTCCATGTCAGCACTACCGGGCCCACCATCATTGCTACTATTACCTCCATATTCAAGATTCAAAACCACATCCATAGGGACATGATTAGAACCAGAATGATGAGAAATCGATGTTCCAACACCTCTTTGATGATCAAACTGTCGTTCTCTAAATCTGGAATCACGGTTTTGTACATTTGGTCTAGAGCTTGATTCGCCTACATCCCAACTACTAAAACTTTGAGACTTGTTTAGTTCACCAGAAAGATCATTACTTAATAAACGTCTTTCTCTAGGAGATAAACTACTACTGCATTCATCAGAGTCGGTCATATCTAAACCGTTAAAACTCGGACCTTGATTAAGATCAACAGTCTCAGGGAAGGTATCAAAGATATTCCTTTGGCGTCGCATAGCAGGCAATTATAACCAATAATTCGCCAGGAAAACTCCCCACAGTTTTTCAATTGAATTCCAGATGTCAGAATTACCACCAAAACTCAGAGACAACAGAGATATATTCCTGAAATGAATGCATATTTAGTAGGTATATATTCTATATAAATTAAAAAGGATCTGGATGCATGTCCATTGTTCATACAATCTGCAAACAAAATCACACAGAGTATAGATTCCTATAATTAAACTAGGGCAGTCTTATAGGTACACCAGCATCAATATGGGCCATGTTTTAAAAACAGGACCGGACAGCGAACCTGATGCCTTACCGGTCCACTGGTCGGACCGGATTACGAACCGGGTGGCATCTTAAAAAATATTAAAAATACAAATAATAATCCTAGTATCCAACAAACATAATTCAAACTTAAAAATTTTTAAAAATCCCATCTAACTTAAAAAAAACACATAACAATAATTTTTTAGGAACACGGGTTCAAACATTTCATCCAAGTATCAACAAACATAATTCAAACTTAAAAATCCAACAAATATAATTCAAAGTGGGGACTTTTGGAACGTGAAAAACCAAAAAAATAATAATAATAATAATAATAAAAAATTACAAAAAACCGGTCCACCGGTTCAACCGGAAATCACGCCGAACCGGCCGGTTATTTTGCAACCCGTTTTAATATATGTGACCGGACCGCTAAACCCACCGAATCCCGGTCGGACTGGCTGGTCCGGTCCGGGTTTTAAAACATTGTTATGGGCTGTATGAGGTGTTTTTTCACCCATACGGGCCGTATGATAAATACAATACGGGCCATATTGCCTTTTTTTGGCTGACACAAAACCGACTTATGTGAGGCGTACACCACTGACAGATACAATACAGGCCGTATTACCTTTTCTGACCGATACAAAAGAGACAGATGTAAGGCGTACACCTCTGACAGATACAATACGGGCCATATTACCTTTTTTGACTGACACAGAATCGACAGATATAAGGCGTGCACCACTGACAGATACAATACGGGCGACCTTTTCTGACTGACACAGAAGCGACAGATGTAAGTTGTACACCACTGACAAATACAATACGAGCCGTATTACCTTTTTTGACTGACGATGAGAGTTGTACACCACTGACAGATATAATACGGGCCTTATTACCTTTTTTTCGCCTTCAATACGGGCGTATTACCTTTTTTTACTGACAATACGAGCCGTATTATGACGTCATCCGGTGTTCTGATGACTGTCATCTGCTGTAACTACAACAGTTCCCTTAAACTAAAATCAATAAACAAAAGGAGCTACAGATTGATTTTGGAAGTCAAATTGGTCACTTCTAATCATCCAAGACTGATATGACTCTCAAGATTTTAAATCTAGATGTAATTTTATGCAACAAGTCCGTACAAAAACAATAATTTTAGTACTAAATTTGCATTCAAACACTACAGGTTTGACTTCAAAAAAAAATCAATGAAACTATGGTTTCTGGATGGAAAACAAACGCATATAGCAAAAACTCAGATCTCCTCTTCTCACTGAAACAAACAACATAAAGACGCAAGTACAGAAATTGATCGGAAACTGTACCGATTAAGATAATTCCGGTCGACGGAAACCGGCGTAATTAGCCGGTGGTTGATGACGTCACACAAAAGAATCGGAGGTCATAGATGATTGTGTTTTACCGTTGTTGATGGTTTAGTTCGGCGGTGGGAGAGTGAAATAGTAAAGCCGCGAGTAGGCCACGGGATCCGGAGGGGGAGGAGAGTAGGTGGTGGTGGTAGTGGTGATATAATTTTATTTTATTTAGTGTTAAGTGGGCATAAGAATATAAGCTATATTATAAATAAAACCTTATCTATAAGAGTGTTATTTTATGTTAAATTAATATTTTAAACATACCAAACTTGTATTATTACACAAATATTTTATAGGTAAATTAATTATTTTTAACCACCTGGGATATTTTTTAATATAAACCAAATAAAATATGCCTTCACTTTTAGTTAAAACCGAGAGTCACGGGCAAAGAACCAAATAAGTCGTACTAGAATATTGTCTGTTTTGTATTAAATCAACGAATTGCTTGCTCACGCAAAATGCGTCCAGCTAGAGAAGGTTCTCTCCCTCAACCGATATGGGATTTATATTTCCACCCCCCCTTAGGGAGCCTAGCGTCTTCGATGGCACACCGGCCTGGCCCCTCGCTCTGATACGTTGTGTCAGAATATTATCCGTTTTGCTCATACAAGAACTCACGGTTTTGTTTTCACCCGATGAATTGCTCGCCTAGGCAAAATGCGTCCTGGTAGAGAAGGTTTCCACCCCTTGTAAGGAAGGCTTCGTTCTACCCTCAATCGATATAGGACTTACATTATCAATATCTTAGAATAGATTCATCTGATCACAACGTGTGGCCATTGACAACCTTGTTGCTCTCGGTTGTTCACTTGTCTTACGATTAGAAGGTTGGTTGGACGGACATTTTAATCAAGTACATCATTGAGTTTCTAAAATGGTTGGGTACGTGGGACGGCTTTGTAGAGAGATATGGAAATCGCATATGCATATTGTGGTATCAAGTTATTTGATCACGCTTTAAACATTCCTTCATTCCAAATGTTTTGGTAAAATTTACAAGGCAATATCATTTATAATAAATAATTACAATCAAATGTAAAATAAATATAGTAAAAAAAACATAGATCAAACTACACGTGATGGCAACACAAATAAAAACAGAAGCAGTAAAAGAAGATTTTTGTTGAGAACTCGTGTTGTTACATATATATGTGCATGTCTGAGTACGGGCATTTAATCAACTGGTAAGGTTGCTGCTTTATGACCTTGAGGTTATGGGTTCAAACCGTGGAAAGGCAAGGCTGTGTATATCAGATCGCGAATCCATCCGCCCCTGTGCAAATACGGGAGCTAAGTCAAGCAGCAGATACGCTTTTTTTTATTTGTGCATGTCTCTTAGGGTACAAAAGCCGGAATAGTACTTCTAGAGATTACCAACTTATTCAAAAATCACACTAGGCTTTTTTTGTGTTCACTTCTTTCATCGAACTGAACAAGTAAGTGGTACACACACACGCACAGGGGCGGAGGATATAAAGGGCCCGAGGGGCCCCCGCCCCCCTCCCCCCCGATTTTTCGCTCATAAGTGTTAATATATACGTATTCGGCCGATTTTTCGCTCAGTAGTGTTAATTTATATGTATTCGACCGAAAATTTTATAGTTCCGGCCCCCCTAAATGAAAAAAATTTCCCGCCCCCTACGAAAATTTTCAAGCTCCGCCACTGCACACGCATACATGCATATCACACATGTGAGGCCCCTAACCCGGGAGGCCCCACGCGTTGGATTTACTCATTCACAAACAGTTTTTAAACTCTTATATCAAAATAACGCAGCGGAAAATTTCGTTCATTACATAACATAACTGTTCTACATGCGGAAGCGTAAAACTTTGTTTACAACATTCATTACATAACATAATCAAAACATAACGGGATGCCAGTCTTCGTGTCAGCCGGGTAACTCTTCATCGCTAGCCAAGCATCACCGTCCATCATCATAACCTGCCCTTAACCTGAATGTGCATACTAAGAAGGTCAGCTACGCTGGTGAGTTCTAGTTTTAACGTAAAACATTAACATCAAATATTTGCCAAAAACATAACATCATACTTCATTTAATAAAAGCGTACATAAAACATGCAATAACTTAACATCATCAAAACATCGTAACATAACATCGTAACAATAGTCAATATGAACCGAATCTGCGCCTTCTCGTAACCGTCAAATCCTTACATCGCATACCAGCGGATGAACTTAAGGCTCGCTACCTCTAAGTCATCCGTCATCCAGGTCTCCTAAGGCTCGTTACCTCTAGGTGGACCAAACATACGTCTCCTAAGGCTCGTTACCTCTAGGTAGACCATACACACGTCTCCTAAGGCTCGTTACCTCTAGAAAGACTAAACATACGTCTCCTAAGGCTCGTTACCTCTAGGAAGACTAAACATACCATAGGCAATATTTCCCCGCAAGGAATAGTACCTTCCATCGGGATCCCGGTAATCCCATGGGCGACCGTCGTCACCCCATCCTCAACCAGTTGTACAACCGTTAGCCAGCCACAAAGGCCCCCCGTAAGGTAAGGCCAATACATACATACATACATACATACATACTCTAGCTCCCGTAGGAACTCGTGGCAGATTCGTTCATTCGTGACTTTCATAAAAAACCTTTACCTCGTTTTAGTTAAAGCATTCGTACGTTTTATTAAATAACACTTCATTCGTAAACCTTTCACAACTTCGTTTGGCAAAATATTTTATAAACATCATCTCGTAAACCTCGTTTCGTAAACATCTCATTAACTCGTTTCGTCTTCCCCTTTCGGAAGCATCGTTCATAAACCTCGTTTCGTAAACCTCGTTTCATAAACCTCGTTTCGTAAACCTCGTTTCGTAAACCTCGTTTCATAAACCTCGTTTCGTATGTATGCACACCAGCCCAAAACATTTAATTAAAACATTAAAAGAAGGGCTTCTAGAACTCACCTTATAAGTTACTCTTGGGTTGTCCTAAACAAAGGTCCAACAACGTCACTTCCGATCTGAATTGATTAATTAAATACACATCAGACCTAAATCCCGACTCTAACGGTTTACTCGTTCTGTTACAGGTGAATACACTGACTTCACTTACTGATGCAGACCTATCGAAACTACTTAGTTTCGACAGGTGCAGGCCCATCGAAACTTCTAGTTTCGACAACTGCAGGTCACTCGAAACTTCTAGTTTCGACAACTGCAGGTCACTCGAAACTTCTAGTTTCGACAACTGCAGGTCACTCGAAACTTCTAGTTTCGACACCTGCAGGTCACTCGAAACTCTAGTTTCGATACCTGCAGAACTCAGCTATCTTCCCCAAAAACCCTAACTTTCGCATGCAGGTCCAATCTTGTCAAGATCCGGACTTTTTGTATTCAAAACGTGTATTTTCCTTTCGTGATTCCAGATTTATAACCCTTTCCTCATTTGGTTTATAAAAACCCGTCATTTTCACAAAAATACCCGAAAACCCAAAAACGAACAAAAACTCAGATTTGGTTCGGGTGTTACCTGATTTCGAGATTCTGATCCGGAGGTTTTGCTCACGAGTTCAGTAGCAACAAGCTCCTTCAATCTCGGGTCGATCCGCCAACTTTCTCTCTCTACGGTTTCTCTCTCTAGATTCTTGCAAATGAGAGAAATGGTGTGTGTGTTGGCTATTTAAAGGGAGGAAACCCCCCTTCCTTCAAGTTTGCCGGCCCAACCGGCCCGGCCCGTTACGCCTCGCCCTTTTATCCCGTTCGTCCCGGTTCAACCCGTTATTTAAAATCCTCATTTATTTTGGGATGTTACAAGTCTACCCCCCTTACAATAGGTTTCGTCCCCGAAACCTATCATAAGTCAAACAGTTGAGGGTACGACTCCTTCATTTCCGTCTTCGTTTCCCATGTAGCTTCCGATCCCTTCCGGTGCTTCCATTGGACTTTAACCAATCGAATAACCTTATTACGTAAACGCTTCTCTTTCCTGTCTAAGATGGCCACAGGTTCTTCAATGTAGTTAAGGCTGTTGTCGACCTCGATGTCCGTAAGTGGTACGTGAGCCGATTCATCCGCCAAACACTTTCGCAAGTGTGATACATGGAAGGTAGGATGAATCCCACTTAACTCATCAGGCAATTCCAACCGATATGCGACTTCACCAACCCGTGCCATAATCCTGAATGGTCCGATAAACCTCGGACTTAACTTTCCTCTCTTTCTGAATCGTATGATTCCCTTCCAAGGCGACACTTTCAACATTACTCTATCCCCAACATTAAACTCAATAGGCCTTCGTCGTTTATCCGCATAGGATTTCTGACGATCTTGGGCGGCCTTCATGCGTGCTTTGATCTGATCAAACCTTTCCGATGTTTCTTTAACGACTTCGAGACTTCCCAATTCCTTCTGTCCAATCTCACCCCAACAAACCGGGGTCCTACATCTTCTCCCATACAACATTTCATAAGGCGGCATGCCTATCGTCGTGTGATAACTGTTGTTGTAGGAGAATTCGGCTAATGGCAGATGACTGTCCCAACTACCACCAAAGTCGATAATACAAGCACGAAGCATGTCCTCCAACGTCTGAATGGTCCTTTCGGTCTGACCATCCGTTTGCGGGTGGTATGCCGTGCTGATATTAAGTCTCGTACCCATCGCCTCGTGAAATCTTTTCCAGAACCTCGATGTGAATCGTGTGTCCCGGTCGGATACAATCGTTAAAGGCATCCCGTGCCGTGCTACTACTTCATTAATAAATACTTCTGCTAATCTTTCCGACGAGAACGTCTCGCGAATAGGTAGAAAATGAGCACTCTTCGTTAAACGGTCCACAATTACCCAAATGGTGTCATGACCTTTAGCTGTGCGAGGTAGCTTGGTTATGAAGTCCATAGTAATGTGTTCCCACTTCCATTCCGGTATCTCAAGTGGTTGAATTTTCCCATACGGTTTCTGGTGTTCGGCCTTCACTTGTGAGCAAGTCAAGCACTTGCTTACGTATTTCTTCACTTCGTGTTTCATCCCAGGCCACCAGTATTCCTTCTTCAGATCTTGGTACATTTTGTTGGTACCGGGATGGATAGAGTAACGAGACTTATGAGCCTCATCCAAGATTTTGGTCCTAAGCTCGCCACCCATAGGTATCCATACTCGACCAAAACGTGTCCTAACACCAAGGGTGTTATATTCTAACTTATCCTGTTGGCCAACCATCCTTTCCTTCTTTATGTTTTCCCCCTTTAGTGCCTCTTCTTGAGCCTTTTCAATTTCCCTCATCACATCCGACGTTACCACCATTTGGCAAGCTTTCACTCTAATAGGAGCAGGCACATCCTTCCGGCTTAGAGCGTCAGCCACCACGTTTGCTTTTCCAGGATGGTACATGATTTCACAGTCATAGTCTTTCAAAAGTTCCAACCATCGCCTCTGCCTCATATTTAACTCCTTTTGCTCGAAGAAGTACTTCAGACTTTTGTGATCGGAGTATATGGTAAACTTTACCCCATAGAGGTAGTGCCTCCAAATTTTTAATGCAAGCACAACAGCAGCAAGTTCCAAATCGTGAGTCGGATAGTTGACTTCATGAACCTTCAGCTGTCGTGATGCGTATGCGATCACTCTTCCACGTTGCATCAGCACACACCCCAACCCCTGACCCGAAGCGTCAGAGTATACCACCAGGTCTTCATTGCCCTCGGGAAGGGCCAAGACTGGAGCTTGGGTCAGCTTTTCTTTTAACTCCTTAAATGCCTCATCCTGCTTCGGACCCCATTCGTACTTTTCTTCCTTTCGTGTCAACTTTGTCAATGGCGAAGCTATTTTCGAGAAATCCTGAATGAATCTCCGATAGTAGCCTGCCAATCCCAAGAAACTGCGGATTTCCGTTGGCGTCTTAGGAATATCCCAGTCCCTTACCGTCGTTATCTTTGCTGGGTCTACCATAATGCCGTTCGGGTTAATGACGTGACCTAGGAATTGGACTTCCCTAAGCCAGAACGCGCATTTGGAGAACTTAGCATACAACTTCTCCTTCTTTAGAGCTTCCAACACTTCCTTCAAATGACAAGCGTGATCACCCTCATTCTTGGAGTAGACGAGGATATCATCAATGAACACAATTACCGATCGGTCCAGCATCGGTCGACACACCCTATTCATCAAATCCATGAACGCTGCGGGGGCGTTCGTCAATCCGAAAGACATTACGCGGAACTCGAAATGTCCATAACGCGTGCGAAATGCAGTTTTCGGTATGTCTTCTTCCCTCACCTTCAACTGATGGTACCCGGACCGAAGGTCGATTTTCGAGAACCAACTTGCGCCTTGCAATTGATCAAACAGGTCATCGATCCTTGGTAAAGGGTACTTGTTCTTTACCGTTCGTTTGTTCAACTCGCGATAATCGATACACATTCTCATCGAACCGTCTTTCTTTTTCACAAACAACACCGGAGCACCCCACGGCGAGATGCTTGGTTGGATAAATCCTTTCTCAAGTAACTCGTCTAGTTGTGCCATTAATTCTTTCATTTCCACTGGTGCTAGTCGATATGGAGCCTTAGCCACGGGCTGGGCATCTGGTACTAAGTCGATTCGAAATTCAATCTCTCTATCGGGTGGTATCCCAGGCAACTCCTCTGGAAACACCTCCGGGTACTCGCGTACCACGGGTACATCGTCCAGTTCTTTCACTTCCTTACACTTGTCAATTACGTATACCAGATAAGACTCGCATCCGCGCCTCAGGTACTTTGTTGCCCTAATCATCGAGATGACGTTAGGCATCGGGGCGTCGCGATCCCCAAGTACTTCAACTTCGCTACCATCCGGAGCCTTGAGTCGGATTATCTTTCGTTTGCATATAATCTGAGCCTCGTTGGCAGTTAGCCAATCCATACCTAACACGACATCAAACCCTCCCAAAACCATAACGAACAATCTGATGGGAAATCTATGGCCTTCTATCTTTATCGTGGAATCGTCAACTACTTCGGTTACCATTACGGTTCTACCCTCAGCGGTTTCTACATTAAAGGCTCGTTCTATTTTACTAACCGTGTACTTTACTCGTTTACAGAAAGTTGCAGATATAAAACTCTTACTGGCACCCGAATCAAATAGCACTGAAACAAAAGTGTTGTCAAGGATGAACGTACCTGACGCCACGTCGGGGTCTTTCCTGGCCTGTTCTTGTGTCAGTGCATACGCTCGAGTCTTCGCTCGGGGCCTTTCCTCCCTCCTCTCTGGGCCTTTCCCTTTCCCGGTCTCGCCCATCCTGGGCTTAGTGCATTCCCGGCTCATGTGGCCACTCTCCCCACAGTTGTAGCATTTGATACCGTTCGGGCACTCTCGGGAGTAGTGCCCGGTCTTGCCACATTTGTAGCACAAATTTGATCCCAACCGGCATTCACCGGCATGCCTTCCCCCACACTTCCCACAGACTGCTAATTCATTTACCCTGGCCCGTTTGTCCTGAGCCCCAAACAACTTCCCACCCGATCGCTTAGCGGGAAAACTCAGCTTCTTCTTAGGCTCTTCAATGGCAACGACATTCAGTGCCAGATCATCAAATACCACGCCGCTCAGTTCTACTACCGAATCGTAGGTAGTAGGGGCGTTTGCCTTAACATATGTGCGGACCTTGTCCGGCAACCCTTGAATATAACAAGCGATCTTTCTTCCTTCAGTAGTGATAAGGTGTGGCACCAGACGTGCCAGTTCATTGAACCGTGTCGTATACTGCCGGTGCGTCATGCTCCCAGCCTTCAAACCCAGAAATTCCCTTTCTACCTTTTCGATCTCATTCCTTGGACAGAAATTCTTGATCACCAAAGTTTTCAAATCATCCCACATCATCGAATCAACCACCTCGTTCCCCTTAGCCTGGCGTACACCTTCCCACCAGTGAGATGCTTCCTCCCTCAAGGAGTTAGCAGCAAACTTCACGACCTGATTCGGTCGACATTCACTCAGACGAATGGCGGCTTCCATACGAATTACCCAGTCAAAAGTAGCCACCGCGTCCTTCTTTCCAGTCAGAATTGGCGGGTCACATGCCTTAAAGGACTTATAATCGCATCCGCGAGCAGGCGGTGCATTGTCGGTCTCATTGTTCTGAGCACCAATTGCCGCGCTAGACCCACCCGCCCCATTGACCTGCTTCAACGCTTCAGCCAACAGACCTGGCAGAGAATTCTTCATCAATTCTGTGAATTCTCGAGCTATAGCTGCTCTCACTTCTGGTTCAAAAGTGAAAGGTTGCTCTTCAACCTGTGTCTGCTCGGCTTCATGCACACTAACCGCCGGTTCAGTGTGAACACTTCCTTCTTCACTGTGTTCTTGGCGCGCAGGAATCCTGCCACGCCCACCATTTCGACCGCCGGTACGACCACCGGTACGGCCACCACGCCTTCCGTTTCCTCTCCTCGCCATTTCGTTCTATAAGACAAGGAAATCCAATGTCATCACGCTAGTTAACAAATAGAATTCAACAAGCATTGTAAGATGTTAATATACACTGGCCATCTGCAATTAACCATTACACTACCTCTTGATTTCGATTTGACCACCTTTGTGATTTCCATCAGAACCCAAGTCCTAACCTTAACACTTCCTAAGGCATACTATATATGTAAATATATATACACTACCTTCATACCTGATGCTGTGGCTCGAGTTACCCGTACTGGCATCCGCTTTCGGTCCCATTCACAGTTTAAGTTTAGACACTGGGAGTGTCCAAATCTCTCAAACTATTGCTCTGATACCAACTTGTGAGGCCCCTAACCCGGGAGGCCCCACGCGTTGGATTTACTCATTCACAAACAGTTCTTAAACTCTTATATCAAAATAACGCAGCGGAAAATTTCGTTCATTACATAACATAACTGTTCTACATGCGGAAGCGTAAAACTTTGTTTACAACATTCATTACATAACATAATCAAAACATAACGGGATGCCAGTCTTCGTGTCAGCCGGGTAACTCTTCATCGCTAGCCAAGCATCACCGTCCATCATCATAACCTGCCCTTAACCTGAATGTGCATACTAAGAAGGTCAGCTACGCTGGTGAGTTCTAGTTTTAACGTAAAACATTAACATCAAATATTTGCCAAAAACATAACATCATACTTCATTTAATAAAAGCGTACATAAAACATGCAATAACTTAACATCATCAAAACATCGTAACATAACATCGTAACAATAGTCAATATGAACCGAATCTGCGCCTTCTCGTAACCGTCAAATCCTTACATCGCATACCAGCGGATGAACTTAAGGCTCGCTACCTCTAAGTCATCCGTCATCCAGGTCTCCTAAGGCTCGTTACCTCTAGGTGGACCAAACATACGTCTCCTAAGGCTCGTTACCTCTAGGTAGACCATACACACGTCTCCTAAGGCTCGTTACCTCTAGGAAGACTAAACATACGTCTCCTAAGGCTCGTTACCTCTAGGAAGACTAAACATACCATAGGCAATATTTCCCCGCAAGGAATAGTACCTTCCATCGGGATCCCGGTAATCCCATGGGCGACCGTCGTCACCCCATCCTCAACCAGTTGTACAACCGTTAGCCAGCCACAAAGGCCCCCCGTAAGGTAAGGCCAATACATACATACATACATACATACTCTAGCTCCCGTAGGAACTCGTGGCAGATTCGTTCATTCGTGACTTTCATAAAAAACCTTTACCTCGTTTTAGTTAAAGCATTCGTACGTTTTATTAAATAACACTTCATTCGTAAACCTTTCACAACTTCGTTTGGCAAAATATTTTATAAACATCATCTCGTAAACCTCGTTTCGTAAACATCTCATTAACTCGTTTCGTCTTCCCCTTTCGGAAGCATCGTTCATAAACCTCGTTTCGTAAACCTCGTTTCATAAACCTCGTTTCGTAAACCTCGTTTCGTAAACCTCGTTTCATAAACCTCGTTTCGTATGTATGCACACCAGCCCAAAACATTTAATTAAAACATTAAAAGAAGGGCTTCTAGAACTCACCTTATAAGTTACTCTTGGGTTGTCCTAAACAAAGGTCCAACAACGTCACTTCCGATCTGAATTGATTAATTAAATACACATCAGACCTAAATCCCGACTCTAACGGTTTACTCGTTCTGTTACAGGTGAATACACTGACTTCACTTACTGATGCAGACCTATCGAAACTACTTAGTTTCGACAGGTGCAGGCCCATCGAAACTTCTAGTTTCGACAACTGCAGGTCACTCGAAACTTCTAGTTTCGACAACTGCAGGTCACTCGAAACTTCTAGTTTCGACACCTGCAGGTCACTCGAAACTCTAGTTTCGATACCTGCAGAACTCAGCTATCTTCCCTAAAAACCCTAACTTTCGCATGCAGGTCCGATCTTGTCAAGATCCGGACTTTTTGTATTCAAAACGTGTATTTTCCTTTCGTGATTCCAGATTTATAACCCTTTCCTCATTTGGTTTATAAAAACCCGTCATTTTCACAAAAATACCCGAAAACCCAAAAACGAACAAAAACTCAGATTTGGTTCGGGTGTTACCTGATTTCGAGATTCTGATCCGGAGGTTTTGCTCACGAGTTCAGTAGCAACAAGCTCCTTCAATCTCGGGTCGATCCGCCAACTTTCTCTCTCTACGGTTTCTCTCTCTAGATTCTTGCAAATGAGAGAAATGGTGTGTGTGTTGGCTATTTAAAGGGAGGAAACCCCCCCTTCCTTCAAGTTTGCCGGCCCAACCGGCCCGGCCCGTTACGCCTCGCCCTTTTATCCCGTTCGTCCCGGTTCAACCCGTTATTTAAAATCCTCATTTATTTTGGGATGTTACAACACACATGTATACGCATAGATAATTCTTTGTATCTAAATGATAAAAACCTCAAAAATAAAATCGTTACAAGAATCAAACCATCCAGTACCAGATTACAATCAGAAAGAATCAAACATAAACAAAACCCTCTAACTAATCAGTCATCGTAGATTTCGCGATAACACAACTCAACAGGTTCAAACCTGCAACGAAGAGTTGCAGGATGAATCAAACAAAGATGATCGCCAGGGAGAAAGCTCCAGATATTGCGAACTAGGGTTTTCAGGTGTGTACGCAAGCTACCAGCCAACAGCGACTCTTATAACTTTATATCAGCAACCCTAAGCCCTTTTAGACCAAAGCCCAGGAACACAGGAACAAACCCAAAGAAGCCATAAAACCAAACCGGATATAAACTGAACCAAAAATAAAACCAAATTAATCATAGATTTGAAATTGAATAAAAAGGATAAAAAAAATTAAAAAAAAACCTTAGGAACTTATCTTTTTTCAACATGCCCCCTCAATTTAAACCTGTATGATTAACACCAAATGGATCAACCAAACATAATAGACTGCTTAAGTACGAATACTGAGTCACACTAAGACCCTTGGTAAAGATATCAGCATGTTGATCATTTGAATCAATTTTAACAACAGCCAACATACCAGATACAACCTTTTCTCTAACAAAATGAAGATCAATCTCAAAATGTTTGGTTCGATCATGAAAAACTGGATTAGCAACAATAAGAATAGCAGCCTTGCTAACACAAAACACTTTTATAGGTAAAGACTGTTTAACACGAATATCAGCCAAAAGTTTCACCAGCCATACAATTTCGCAGCTGAGAACAGCTAAAGCCCAATATTCAGCTTCAGTATATGATCGAGAAACAGTAGATTGTTTTTTACTTTTCCAGGAAATTAGAGAATTTCCCAAAAACACACAATACACAGAAACACATCTCCGGGTAGCGCCAAACACTTACCCTAGTCAGAATCTGAGTATCATCTCAACTCAAAATTATCACTTTTGCTAAACAAATTCCCTTTCGCATGAGAACCTTTAAGATATCGAAGAAGTCTAAGGACAGTTTTGAGATGAGAATTAAGAGGATTGTGCATAAACTGACTTAAACAGCTTACAGCATAGGAGATGTCCAGACGAGTAAGAGTTAAATAGATCAGTTTGCCAATAAGCTTTTGATACTCAGTAATATTAACAAGTTCAGTATCACTTTTAGCAGAATTTTGCCTATCATTGATAACCAAATTATGTTCTATAGGATTACCAACAAGTTTGGCACATGTCATACCAAAATCTTTCAATAAGTCAAGACAATACTTCCTTTGAGACAATACAATTCCCTTTTCAGTTCTCAAAACCTCAATGCCAAGGAAATACTTAAGTTGACCCAAGTTTTTGATTTGAAATTTAGAACTTAGCCAAGACTTAATGTGATCAAGCTCCTTTAGAATATTCCTGGTTAGCATAATATCGTCAACATAAACAAGCAAGATACTAATATCACTTCCATTTGTTTTAACAAACAAAATAACTTTTGCTTTGAACAAAACCAACTTCAACAAGAGTTTTAGTTAATTTTTCGTTCCATTGACAAGGAGCTTGTTTGAGGCCATAAAGAGATTTAACAAGTTTGCACACTTTAACATCATTTTTATCATAAAATCCCTCAGAAAGAGACATGTAAACCTCCTCAGAAAGATTTCCATAAAGAAATGCATTATTGACATCTAACTGGAACAAAGTCTGGTCATTTTGAACAGCAAGACTTACTATGCTTCTCACAATAACCATTTTAACAACAAGAGAAAAAGTCTCATCGAAATCTAACCCCTCTCATTGACTATAACCCTTAGCACTAGACGAGCCTTATATCTCTTTATTTGACCATCAGCTTTATATTTAATCTTATAAATCCATTTACAACCAATAGGTTTTCTTCCAGGAGGAAGATCGGATAAAACCCAAGTATTATTTCTATGAAGGGCTTCCATCTCCTCATTCATAGCATTTATCCGGTTAGGATCACTATAAGTTTCACTATAAGGCCTAGGCTCAAAATATTTGTCTAAGGAGGATAGAAAACAAGCCGAATCAGAAGAAATATTAGAATAATTGACCACCTTTTCAAGCCCATATCTAACCTTACCCTCAACAACAAAATCACTCAACCGTCTAGGAGGAACACTTTGCCTAGAAGTTCTTCTTAAATGAACAGGTTCAGACTCACCTTCACTACCCTTAGAGGCTGAATCTCTATCTTCCTCAGTATAGTTATTCTCTTGGGTAGCTTTTAAGACATTGGATAGATCAGTAACCGGATCATGAATGATAGACTTGTTCTTATCAGATTCAGACCCGTTCTTTTCATTATCATTTTGATCACTATCATGATCTAAACCATTTTCTGAGCCACCTAAGGAACTATTACTTGGAATAGATTCATGAGCCTGAGTATCATCACTGGGCATCGGTCCTTTGTTTTTAGTTTCCAAGAAAAAATTATAGATTTCAGAGTTTGAAAACTTGTCTAATTGATTAAACTTCTTTTCCTTAAAAGGGTACGCAGTTTCATAGAATTTAACATCACGAGAAACAAAACAGTTTTTTCATCTAAGTCAAACAGTTTATAACCCTTTTTGTATATAAAATAACCAATGAAAACACACTTTTTAGCTCTACTATCAAACTTATCTTTAGGATTTAATTGAGTACTGAAAACAAGGCAACCAAAATTCCTTAAGTGTCTAAGAGAAGCTTGAGAACTAAACATCAGCTCATAAGGAGTCCTACCATTCAAAACATAAGACGGGGTACGATTAATAAGATATGCAGCAGTAAGAATGGACTCAGTCCACATGGATAAAGGTAAACCTCCCTGAAACATAAGAGATCTAGCAGTATTCAAAAGATGTCTATGTTTCCTTTCAACAATCCCATTTTGTTGAGGAGTGTAGGCACAGGAAGTTTGGTGTATGACACCAAGTTTTTCAAAAAACATGTTCAACCGTCGATTAACAAACTCAGTGTCATTATCACTCCTACAGATCTTAATATGTTTTCCAAACTGAGTTTTGACAAGAGAGAAAAAAGATTCAACATTTTCAAAAACTTGATCTTTGGATTTTAACAAATATATCCAGACCGCACAAGAGAAATCATCAACAATAGTAAAAAAGAACCGGAACCCTTCTCTACTTGTGGCTCTAAAGGGACCCCACAAGTCTAGATGAATCAAATCACCTACATTGTTGGACTTATGATCACTGCTCGAAAAAGAGTTACGAGTCTGTTTTGACTTATGACAAATTTCACAAGGCTGACTGTTGATGTCTTTTGATAGAAAAAGATCATTTTTTAAAACTTTCAGAACCTGGTTAGAAGGATGACCAAGCCTACTGTGCCACAACTCAGTAGAAACAGAAGAAGCACACACACTGAATTGAGACCCTAAACACTTACCTGTAGAGTTAGGATTAAGAGTATACAAACCACCAACCTCTTTACTAATCATCACCACTTTCTTGTTCAGTAAGCCCTGAACATAGCAGTGAGACTCAATAAAAAACAGTTTGTTATCTTTAGCCAATTTATTGACAGAGATGAGATTGAAACAATAATCAGGAATAACCATGACATCCTTGAGAATGTTGTCATTTGTAAGTTTTAAATTTCATATTTGCTTGATCTGAGCTTTAGTACCATTTGGAAGACTAAGAGTAATGTTTAAATCAGACACATCAAGACCATTGATTATATGATCTGCAGTAGTAATCATTTGATGATTTGCACCAGAATCAATAATCCACATATATGTACCGCTTAAATTAACATTACTGTTAAAAAAAAAAGTCCTATTAAACTTACAATCAAGAGTGGGAGTATTAAAACAGAAGTTACCTGGCATATTAGTTCTAAGGGGATTAACAACATTCTCAGAAATCAAGGACATCAACCGAGCAATCTGATCGGGAGTAAAAGGCTGAGTACAAGAGACAGTATCTTCTGAGGGGTTATGTTTTCTACTAACAGCATTAGACTTGACTTGAGCACGCTGGAAATTAGATTTCTTCTTATAGTTTTGAGGGTAACCTATGAGCTCAAAACACTTCTCAACGGAATGACCAGTGAGATTACAATGTGTGCATTTTGGGGGTTAAGATTTGCTAGATCTTTGTTTGTTAGGGTCATTGAATCTAGAAGCAAATGCAGTAGCCTAAGTTTTAGAACTAGAACTTAAAGTGTTAGAAGTTCTATGAGACTCTTCAGCAGATATGATAGCAAACACACTTTTAACAGTAGGAAGAGGGTCTTTGGACAAGATATTAGTTCTTAAAGGCTGGTAGAATTCATCCAACCCCATTAAAAACTGCATTAGCTTAAGGTGACTATTGAACTCAGTAATAGCAGTAGAGGAACTACAGGTGCAAGTGGGAAGCTTGATAATGGCATCATATTGTCTCCACGGAGAGTTCAATTGTGGTAATAGTCAGAGATAGACGATCCATTTTGGGAAGTGGAATTAATTTGTTTATACAGATTATAGATCACAGAGCCATTAACCTTGATATACGTTTCTTTCAACTCATCCCAGACATCTTGAGCATTTTTAGAGAAAATTTGGCCCACATATAGATCATCAGATATGAATTTAAGGATCCAGGATAGTACAACAGAGTTGCATCTACCCCATTGTTTGCACAAGATCTCATCATCAAGATCCTTTAGTTTAGACCCATCTATGAACCCTAGTTTGTTCTTAACTTGAATAGCAAGTTCCATAGCATTAGCCCATATATTATAGTTCTCAGTACCCTTAAGTTTGATATTGATAGTGGATGAATTAGAGGTGTCACTAGGATGAAGGTACAACGGGTTTCCAAAATCAAGGTAATTAAGCTTGGTGGAACCATCAGATGCAGTGTTGTAAAAATCGCGCCTAGGCGCCGATTAGTCGCTAGGCGGGCATTGAAGGATTAATTTTGACCAAGTCGGTCCAAAAATCGCTAGGCTGTCCAAATCGTTCCTAGGCGGCCAGATTCCGGCTAAAACCTGAAATTTACGGCCAAATTCCGGAGAAAACCTTTGATTTTCCGGCAAACCCTTGGATTTTCATTAACCTGAGATCACACAAACATATACTCTGCCTTAGCAGTCTAGTGGCCTACACTGGGAAACACTACACAAGAGGACTTACAGAGCAAGAGTATGATAACAAGAGAATAATCCAGGAGAAGGAGCGCTTCACCGAGAGAATGCTTTAACCAGAAAACCAAATGACGACCAGCAAACCTACAACTAAAGCTAGTCAGAAATACCAAGAAAAAAAAACTGGATCTAGGGTTTTCTTGAAAGATCTAGGGTATTTGAACACTAGATCTAAGAGAGAAAAATCCCAACAAATCTGAACAGGAACTGATCTGAGAGTACACAAGTAGGACATATCGGAGCAAGAACCGGAACACAGACACAACAAGCGGAAGCGAAGGACCTAGAACCGAAAAAGTTCGAAAAAACACACGATTAGCACCGGAGATCACGAGCACGAGGCTCTGATACCATGATAAAAACCTCAAAAATAAAATCGTTACAAGAATCAAACCATCAAGTACCAGACTACAATCAGAAAGAATAAAAAATAAACAAACCCTCTAACTAATCAGTCATCGCAGATTTCGTGATAACACAACTCAAGAGGTTCAAACCTGCAACGAAGAATTGCATGATGAATCAAACAAAGATGATCTCAGGTGTGTATGCAAGCTACCAGCCAACATCGACTCTTATAACTTTATATCAGCAACCCTAAGCCCTTTTAGACCAAAGCCCAGGAACACAAGAACAAGCCCAAAGAAGCCATAAGCCCAAACCGGATATAAACTGGACCAAAAATAAAACCAAATTAATCACAGATTTGAAATTGAATAAAAAGGATAAAAAAGATTAAAAAAAACTTACGAACTTATCTTTTTTCAACACAAAAGTTAGTGAAAATTCATTTTTCATTAATTCTTTCAATCATCCCCCACTTTAATCGAGATCGATTGAAAACACATGATAGTCAATCCTCCACAATACAATTCACACATAACTCTTCCTAACTCGGTCAACTCCTTAGTTATGTTTGTTATGGTCATGAACATTAGCCTAGTTCAGTGAAAGCTTTTACCCCCACCCCCCAAGTGGTCTCAGTTCACATAGGTGATCTTCCATAAAATCATTAGAAGTTGTATTTTTGACCTCATATCACTATCACTAACTCTTAAATGAATGGACTAGCAAATTTTATTATATCTCATGGATAGTTTAGGAAATATATTAACTACACCCACAATAACCTCACATCGATTATACAAGGGTTTTCCAATAGACTAATATTTAAGGATATCTGGTCAATTAAGCTAGGTTTCCATCGTATATCCCCATTTATTCAAGGGCTTTAGTGTCATTCCACATTGATCACTTTTTACCACCTTGGTTGGTGGATTCAAAACACTCTCTTAGACTTCATAAAGTTAATAAAGATAGACTCCAATTGAGATACATTTTCTAATGTATATGCTTGACTTGTATGTCAATCTTACTAGATTGTCACAATATATGCATATTGTCGGCATTAAGAACAACCTCTAAAACGCAAACATCTCATATCATGAAATGCATCTAGTTAGAATGGCTTATCTTATGGATGGACCAAATTCTTATTATCTCGTATATCAAATATCCAATGAATAAGGAAGTTCTCCTTATGTACATAATTCATCACCAAATGGGATTGAATATCTATATGTAATCAACTTGCTAGCAAAGATAATACTCATTATTTTTAGCTCTATTATGAGTGTTCGAATTCCTCTCGCTCCGACTTTGGGGAGTACTAAATAGGTAATATTAGTTAGAGTTCACTGAAATGATTTTTTACCGTAATTAAGAGATCATACGATTTGATTATATTTCCTTTGAAATTAGTTTTATTGTAAATTTATACATATTTGACTAAAAATACATAATATTTATGTGATTTCACTAAAATAATTTATTTAAACAAAATATAGTCCTAATAGCAAAAAAGAGAATGTTTATCACATATATTTCTAAAATAATTACAAAATAATAATGGAAATATGTATTTGTGTTGTTTGACCTTAATTTCATTTTATTGTTAGAACTATTTATGTTGGTAATGGTAATCCAACTTTTTGGTGATCTCACCAACCCTTCTTCGAATAAAATTGAAACTTTCTTTTGTTATAAATAATATTTTAATCATCATGTGATTCCTGGTGTAGTTTACCAACCCCTCCTTGACCCCGTGACACCATATCAATCATCACATTTTGTGGGCCTCCATTTTTTCCATTTGTTAGCTCAAATGCTACAAGCTTCTTTTTTTTCTACTTATTAATCATTTTTTTTTCTACTTATTAATCATTTTGCGTCATTTCTACGTCATTTATTTTCATGATATCAAAAAACTAATATTGGGAAGACAATACAATTAAAAAAATAAGGTAAAGAGCATTTTGGTCTAATACTACTTGACCCGGCTGAAACAAAAACAGGGACGCCCTTTTCATCCTTCAATTTCATCTTTGTTCATTAGAGCATTCACAACCGTTATGGTATATGCTTGTAGGTGAGTTTGATATTTTTTAAGGAGTAGTTTAAAATGGTTGTGAGTGGATGAGAAAGAAAATATATAAAATTTTTTTATATTTGTGAAAACATTGTTTGTTAAAACAAACAAATATTCTTAATTGAATGGGATCAGCAAGATTAATGGGGTTATCACATCATCTCCCAAAATAGAGACAAATCACACGGTTTCCTTTTCTCCAAGAATTGACAACCTTTTTCCCTTATTTAGTATCATTGTAAAAATAATATAAAAAGATAGGCTGTCTTCTTCATTTTTAATGTACTATTCTCAAGCAATACAAATCCCGATTCAATTCTCTTCGAGATCATGGTATCAGAGCAGTGTTTCTGATTCTAGGAACATCCTGCTCATCATCTACCAGACCCATTCTCAAATCCAAACCGGGCTGCCATGTCTGAAGACGGTAACCCTGGTTCAGACCTTTCAATCTAAATAGCCAATCTGTTAAAGAATGGCCTTAATCCTCAACCAAAAAACCCAAAACTTTCCGATCATCGCCAACAAGATGAAAAAAAACTTGGACCACCGATCAAAGGAAATAAATCACATCTGAAATGTACCCACTGTGGTATGACAAAACATACCAAGGAGCAATGTTTCCGGCTTGTTAGGTATCCCGAATGGTGGTCCGACGATCATAAGAAAAATGCTAAAAATATCGGACATGAGACGGGTAAAGCTTCCGCCGCTGTGGGCAACAATGATGCCGCCACCAACAGCAGCGATGATCGGAGCAAACATACCGGATTTGGAGGGGTGATGACGACGATCGATGGAGAAGAAGAAGCCAAGTTCTCGATGATCTCTGGCGTCACACGTATCGGGGTTAAGGGAAATATCCCGAAAACCCCTTGTTATTTGGAACCAAATTACAATTTGCCCCTGGAGAATCCGAATTATCAAAGGCCACTAGTTTTGTTTTCTTTGTAAAAGTAAGTTTTAAAAATTGCAAAAAGGGCCTAAACTTTAATGGCATAGCCAATATGACTAAAAATGATAAAGAAAAACATGAACAATCATGGATATTTGACCGCGGAGCCACCGACACCATGAGTTATGAATTATCCGATTTTCCCTCAGAAACAAAACTGACAAAATCATATATACAAGCGGAAAATGGTGGAAAAATGATCGTGGAAAAGGGGGGAACTATTGAAATTTCTCCAACACTGAGACTCTCCAATTGTCTCTATGTTCCCACTCTATCTCATAAACTCCTATCGATAAGTCATGTAACAAAGGAGTTGAATTGCTCAGTACTTATGCAACCCACCTTTTGTATCTTACAGGATATCAGGACGGGAGCGATCATTGGGCGTGACACTGAAAGACAAGGGTTGTATTATGTGGACGAGGTGACTCAAAGTGGTACTGTAATGCTTGCTCATGGAACGGAAGAACGAGAAGCATGGCTATGGCATAGGAGATTAGGACATCCGTCTACGGGGTATCTGCATGTCTTATTTCCTAAACTTTTTCCTTCCGGTTGTAAGTCACATTGTGAAACTTGTGTGTTAGCCAAAAGTCACAGGAAAACTTTTAAACCAAACAACACAAGGGTTGACTTACCTTTTTCATTGATCCACTCGGATGTATGGGGTCCCGCTCCAATCATTGGGGGGAAATACTTTCGATTTTTTGTGATATTTGTGGATGATTGTACTCGAATGACCTGGGTTTATTTCTTAAAAAATAAATCCGAGGTCCTTGACAAATTCACCATGTTTTACACCATGATACAAAACCAATACAAGAAAAACATTCAAATTTTCCGATCAGATAACGGAGGTGAATTTGTTAACACCCATATGAAGCAGTTTTTCCAAACCAAAGGCATAATTCACCAAACTACTTGTCCTCATAGTCCTGAACAAAATGGTGTCGCGGAACGAAAAAATCGTATTCTGTTAGAAATAACTCGGGCCCTTCTAATAGAATCACAGGCTCCAAAGATGTTCTGGCCAGAAGCCCTTGCCACTGCCACTTACCTCATTAACAGACTTCCAACTCAAATCCTAAAATTAAAAACCCCTCTACAAGTTCTTTCAGAATTCACTAAACCCCCGTCCATTCTTACACTTGAACCACGAGTAATTGGATGCACGGTCTTTGTCCACATACCAAAATCAAATAGAACTAAACTCGATCCATGTGCGGAAAAGTGTGTATTTGTTGGGTATGGAGTAAATCAAAAGGGGTACCGATGTTACAACCCAAAAACCCGACACATGTTCACTACTATGAACTATGATTTTCTTGAAACAAAGTACTACTATGCCTCCCAACACAGTGGTGAGGGGGAGAAAGAATGTCGTGACACACTGAGTTGGTTAGAATATGTTACATACAGTCCCATCGCAGAAGAAAGGAGTCGCAGTACCCAAAATGAGTCTCCTTCCTCCACTCAGACAGAAGACCCGAACGTCAGTGTCACCTAAGACACTGCTTCCAACCTGATACCCGAGGTAAGTAATACTCACTCTCCTTATATACCTGGCTCTACTGAAACTTCTGAAAACGTAACTAACGAAATAGCAGAGCAAGGTGACAATGTACAGGAGCAAGCGAGTTCACCAGCACAAGAAGACACATCTGAAAGATATGTGTTACCACCAAGGATAAACCAAGGAGTTCCACCAAAAAGATATTCTCCAGAAAAGGAGTCACAGGGATCCAGGTATCCTATGGATAACATAGCCAAAGGAAACCTATCTAAGGAAGCCAAGGCCTTTTCTTCGTCCCTATACTCTGAAGAAACTCCTACTAGTACAGAACAAGCGTTGAAATCAACATAATGGAAAACTGCAATGGAAGAGGAGATGAAAGCTTTGGTGAAAAACGATACATGGGAAAAGTGTGTCTTGCCATCAGGGAAAAAAGTTGTTGGGTGTCCTTGGGTTTTCTCAATTAAATACAAACCTGATGGTATGATCGAAAGATATAAAGCCAGGTTGGTAGCTAAAGGCTATACTCAAACATACGAGATTGATTACTCTGAAACTTTTTTTTCGGTGGCAAAAATTAACACAATCAGAGTCCTCTTTTCTGTAGCAGCAAATAAAGGGTGGCCACTCCATCAGTTTGACGTAAAAAATGCTTTCTTACACGGAGAACTTAAAGAAGAAGTTTATATGGAAGCTCCACATGGGTTCACAGAGGATTTTGGAACTAGAGAAGTCTGTCGCCTGAAAAAGTCTCTTTATGGACTAAAACAATCCCCTAGAGCGTGGTTTGGCAGATTCACCTTAGCCATGAAGAACTACAGATTCAAACAAAGCAACTTAGATCATACATTGTTTCTCAAACAGAGAAACAATCTTATAACTTGCTTAATTATCTATGTTGATGACATGATTATTACAGTAAACGATGAAGAAGAAATAACCAAACTGAAGAAGATTTTGTTCACAGAGTTTGAAATGAAAAACATAGGAAGACTTAAATACTTCCTTGGGATTGAAGTGCTGAGATCGAAACAAGGAATCTTCATGTGCCAAAAGAAGTATATCCTCGACTTACTAGCAGAAACTGGTATGATCGAGTGTAAGCCAACAGATATGCCTATGGTCGTGAATCAGAAACTTTACATGGAAGAGAAAGCGGAGCTAGATGACAAAGAAAGATACCAACGAATGGTTGGGAAATTGATATACCTCTCACACACCTAACCTGACAGAGAATATGCCGTGGGAGTGGTGAGTCAGTTTATGCATCAACCCCAAAGTGCTCATATGGATGGAGTCTTAAGAATTATAAGGTATCTCAAGGAGACAGCTGGTCATGGTGTCCTGTTCAAACCAAATTGGCATCTAGAGACTCAGATGTACACAGATGCAGACCGGACAGGAGATAAAAATGACCTAAAATCAACATCAGGTTACTTTACCCTAGTTGGTGGAAATCTCATTACATGGAGAAGCAAAAAAAAAAAGGTGGTGGCTCTTTCAAGTGCTGAAGCTGAATTCAGAGGAACCGCAAAGGGGGTGACTGAAGTATTATGGGTGCCAAAACTCCTAACTGAGATAGGGTATCCACCGGGAGACACGAGCATGATTTTGTGTGATAATAAAGCAGCCATTCAAATTTCATAAAACCAAGTACAACATGACCGAACAAAGAATGTAGAGGTCGATCGACACTTTATAAAAGAAAAATTGGGAACAAAGATCATCACGCTACCATTTGTTAGATCAGAAGACCAACTTGCTGATATCTTAACAAAAGCGGTTAATGAAAAGATCTTAAGCAAATGTCTGGACAAGTTGAATTTTGGAGATCCCACAATTCAACTTGAGGGAGAGTGTTAAAACAAAGAAATATTCTTAATTGAATGGGATCAGCAAGATTAATGGGTCATCACATCATCTCCCAAAATAGAGACGAATCACACGGTTTCCTCTTCTCCAAGAATTGACAACCTTTTTCCCTTATCATTGTAAAAATAATATAAAAAGATAGGTTGTCTTCTTCATTTTTAATGTACTATTCTCAAGCAATACACATCCTGGTTCAATTCTCTTCGAGATCACTGTTCATATGTATAAATTTTTTAATATTTTTTGAAAGTGGTTGTAAGTGGAGGAGAGAGAAAAGGTAATGATAAAGTATAAAAAAGTATTATTTAATTGAAAAGCAGAGAGAAAAGTTAGTGATTTTAGTGTAATTATAAGGATAAGGATATGGAACCGCCTACGAATGCTTTTACACCTCTTTCAAACACCCCCACCAACTCTACCCTCAACAAAACCCCACCTATCCGCTACCTAACACCTCGGGCCACCATCCCCCGCACCCGTGCTGCCTCTGACAACCTCATTTGGCCGTTCAAATTTGTCGCCTTAGCTGACTCCCCCTCCGGCAAACTTAGTAGCAACGACATAGTTTTCAGAGCAAATACAAGGTTGTAAAATGGCGAACAAATATGTGCTTTATGGCTTCATCATTCACCGGAGAAGCCTTCGAATCGATCGATGTTGACGTATCCGACTATGATTCGTGTCAGGTTATCGATCCGTCAGATTCCAATGATGGAAACTTCTCTTACAATGATGGCAAATCTAATTTTTATAGCAGATCTAATTTTTAATTGTCAACAAAAAAAAATCCTTTCTTCATAGAATTGTCGAATTTGATGTGGTGCTGTTTTTGTTCATTTTTGTGTGTGTTGTTTTGTTTATTTTGTGTTGGTTTACATGTGTTGTTTGATGTGCTGGTTTGCTATGTGTTGGTTTGTTGTTATGATTGTTGTGCTAGTTGCTGATATGTTGTGTTTGTTGTGCTATTTTTACTATTGTGTTGGCTGCTAATGTGCTTTTTTTGTTATGTTATTTTACTTGAATAAGATGTTTTGTTGTGATGTTGTGGTATAACCTTTAAGTATGTCCTTTTAACTCATGATGGAAAGTATATATTTTGAGTTTTGAATGCTAAATTGTACACTTTTGAACCATGAATTTGATGATAGGTGTATTGGTTTTAGATTTTTTTTATTCAAAGATTAGATTACTATTTTTGATTGAAAAAATTATAGGATTCATTTTTATTCATTTACATGTGTTGCTTTGCTCGTTTTGTTGTGTTGGTTTGCAGGGTTTGTTGTGCTGGTTTGTTTTATTGGTTTGTTGTGCTGGTTTGTTGTGCTGATATTGTTGTGCTTGTGTTGTTTTTATGCTGGTTTCCTGTGCTGTTTTGTTCATTTTTGTGCTGGTTTTACCTGTGCTGGTTTGCTATGATTGCTTTATTGTGCTACTTTCGCTTTGTGAGGTTTTTACTGTTCAATTTTGTGCTGTTTTGTTCATTTTTTTTGCTGGTTTTACCTCTGCTTATTTGTTGTGCTACTTGTTGTGATGGTTAGTTGTGCTGCTTTGCTCTGTGATATTTTTACCATGTTGGTTTGCTACTGTGATTTTTTTATGTTGTTCTGTTTTAGCTATGATTTATGTTTGTGCTGGGTTTTGTTGTGATAGGTTTAGTTGTGCTGGGTTTAGTTTTGCTAGTTTTTGATGTGTTGGGTTTAGTTGTGCTGGTTTTCATTAATTGTATTGTTTATGGTAAAACAACACAATTCACACAATGTCATTTTTTTTGTTAAAAAATATAGCAATACTATATTTGAATTAAAGGTAAAAAAACCGCTCAATTTTATGGTGTAATTTAAAAAAAATCGTATAAAAAAGTTATGGCCATTTAAAAAAACTGGAGAAACTTGAAAAAAGTAAACAATTATGAGTTTTTTCTGAAATACCCCTCTATCTCACTTTTTGCTCTACTTAAATATCCACATTTGATCATCAAATTGAATAGTTGAGATTGCTTCTTAGGAAGATTATACTCAAATTGATTTTCATTGCTTCGTCGGTGCTGCTGCTGGTGGTTCTGTAGTTGATCTTTACCTTCGACACCACCGGCCGCTCTTCGTTCTTTCTGTAGGATGGTGACTCCCCGTCGGCCGGTTCCGCTCCGTGGGGTGTGGGTTTGGTTCTTGTGCTTCTGTTCTTCTTGCTTTCTTACCGACCTTTGGATTTCTTACAAGGCTTTCTTACCAATTAAAACATGGGAAAATTACCAAAATGGACATTTGACCAGTCAACTTTACCAAAATGGACAAACTTTTTCAGCCTACTAAGTTGTGGTCATTTAGACCATTAGTCGGCTGAAGCCGGCTAGTTCAGCCTACTTGAAAATCCGTGCCCAACTTCCTTTTGTTGGATTTTTAACCAACCAGAAAGTGTCACGTGGAGACTTTGAAACCCAAGCCGGCTGAAGCCCACTTTCAAGTAGACTAAGCCGACGTGTTTTTTTTGCTTGATTTTAGTATGCTTTATGCCTTTCCTTAGCCGGCTATTTGCCTTTGTTGCTATTTGCTTTTGTTTAGCCTGCTATTTTTCTTAAAATAAACACAACAATCATATAATAAGTAGTCAAAAACAATATAAGTTTAATGTTTTAAATAAACACAACAATCATATAAAAAATAGAGCTCAAATACAATATTGTTGTATTTGATATTCTATTTTAGCACTACTTTTTATATGATTGTTGTGTTTATTTTAAAACATTAAACTTATATTGTTTTTGACTACTTATTATATGATTATTGTGTTTATTTTAAGAAAAATAGCAGGCTAAACAAAGGCAAATAGCCGGCTAAGGAAAGGCATAAAGCAGGCTAAAATCGAGCAAAAAAACACGCCGGCTTAGCCTACTTGGAAGTGGGTTTCAGCCGGCTTGAGTTTCAGAGCCTCCACGTGTCACTTTCTGGTTGGTTAAAAATCTGACGAAAGGAAGTTGGGCATGGATTTTCAAGCAGGCTGAACTAGCCGGCTTCAGCCGACTAATGGTCTAAATGACCACAACTTAGTAGGCTGAAAAAGTTTATCCATTTTGGTAAGTTTGACCGGTCAAATGTCCATTTTGGTAATTTTCCCTTAAAACATTCTAGTGGTGGTGGTGGCGGCCAGTGATTTTCAGGTGGATGAAAGGGAGAGAGTAGGTAGAGAGAGAGGATGAAGAGTGGAGAAGTCTTTAGATTTGTAGATGAGAGTATCAGACAAGATGAAGGAAAAGGGAATCAAAGAGTTTTAGGATTTTAAGAGTTGAATAGGGTTTTTTTTAATAAGTGAGGGTATTTTGGTTAATTTACATTAGGTTAACGGAATCATTCTAAAAGCGTTAGAGCTCTGGCTTTAATTGGGACTCAAATGAGACCACAAGTACTTAAAAAAGTGAGATTGAAATTATTGAACTAAAAGAGTAATTCGGAGCAAACCAAAAGGACTCAAATGAAATTTACTCTATATTTTATATTAGCAATAGTTTTTTTTAACAACATTAATTATATTATGTAGGATAGAATGTACAACACCTAAATAATATTGGATCTGTCAACTCCAAGACTCGAACCAATAACCTTTTATTAGGGTGAGATCATCACTCTAACTCCTACTTATTTACCACTACATCCAAGACTTCATTAAAATGGTCTTCAGCCCAAGTGGTTGAGGTGAGTTACCCAAGACGTCATTAAAATGAGGAGGTCTTGGGTCCAAGTCTCATTTGACACAAAAAAGGGTTCCAAGTTGGGTCAGAGAGTTTTCTCACCTACAGTGGGTTTCCTCCTGAGGGTGATGAAGATGATCGGGTGGGCCAGTGACCCGTCAGTGATCGAAATTGCCATTCAAAAGAAAAAAAATTTACCACTACATCCAACCTTCCACCCCATAATAAAAAGAGAAAATTACCAAATTTGATATTTGACCAGTCAAACTTACCAAAATAGACAAACTTTTTCAGCCTACTAAGTTGTGGTCATTTAGACCATTAGTCGGCTGAAGCCGGCTAGTTCAGCCTACTTGAAAATCCGTGCCCAACTTCCTTTTGTCATATTTTTAACCAACCAGAAAGTGACACGTGGAGGCTCTGAAACCCAATCCGGCTGAAGTCAACTTCCAAGTAGGCTAAGCCGGCGTGTTTTTTTTTGCTCGATTTTAGCCTGCTATATGTCTTTCCTTAGCCGGCTATTTGCCTTTGTTTAGCCGGCTATTTGCCTTTGTTTAGCCGGTTATTTTTCTTAAAATAAACAAAAAATCATATAATAAGTAGTAAAAAATAATATAAGTTTAATGTTTTAAAATAAACACAGCAATCATATAAAAAGTAGTGATAAAATAGAATATCAAATACAACAATATTGTATTTGAACACTATTTTTTATATGATTGTTGTGTTTATTTTAAGAAAAATAGCCGGCTAAACAAAGGCAGCCGGCTAAGGAAAGACATATAGCAGGCAAAAATCGAGCAAAAAAAACACGCCGGCTTAGCCTACTTGGAAGTTGGCTTCAGCCGGCTTGGGATTCAGAGCCTACACGTGTCACTTTCTGGTTGGTTAAAAATCTGACAAAAGAAAGTTGGGCATGGATTTTCAAGCAGGCTGAACTAGCCGGCTTCAGCCGACTAATGGTCTAAATGACCACAACTTAGTAGGCTGAAAAAGTTTGCCCATTTTAATAAATTTGACTGATCAAATATCCATTTTGATAACGGATTAGCAGCGCGTACACATGTAGCGTATAGGGGAGTTGATCGGTTTGAAACCCTTGCTTTATTTCTTTTTCTTCCGAGTAAAGCTGCAGGAAGACAGTCCAAACAATTGGGTTCTTTTGTACGCAATGATGGCTCATCCAACGTTACTTACTTTTTTTTAATGGATCAAACATTATGTCTATTTAATGAATAATTATAAACCATACATTTTAGAATGACTTGAACAGTGATGTACAAGTTAGATTGCAGGGTTTACAACTACCAAATGTACAGATCATGAAGCCTATGGTACAAGCATTTTTTCCCCTGTGTTATAAACCTTCGTCTTCTTTGTACAAACCTTCATCTTCTTCTTTGTTCATTTCATTTACACTGCTCCGATCCTATTCACTATCGCCTCTCATGCTCTCTTCGGCTTAGCGTCTCCATCAGCCTCATCCTGCTTGGCAAACCTGCTACCGGCGGTGGCTAGGGTTGCAACCGAGGGTTAAACTACATCCCCAAATGACTGAATATGACGATGGTGATGGTTGCAACCGAGGGTGAAACCGCCATCGTCGTCGGCTGTTGAAAAGGAGACGGTGGTTGTGATGTTGTTGCGGCGACTAGGTGGTGGTGCTGCACTGTTGTGATGGTGGTGGTTGTGTGTTACTTTGGAAATGGGGGTCATTGATGCAGAGAGAAGAGAGAGAATGTAGAGAGACTTCTACTCTTTACTTTGAAAAAAGGGCTATCAACCTGCTCCATTAAAAGACGTTGAAGATGGTCGTTTAAAAGAGATGGTGAAGAGATGAAGTTTTCAAGGTTTCAACTCAACCCCCACCACAAAGATCTCAGCTTTCTTGATTATGTTGATTGTGTGTTAATGGTGTTTGCTGTGTGGAGTCCCCAGGAGCACGTGGAGTACTGTTGTATTTTCTTTTGAATTAATCCAACTCAATAGCTACAATATAAAACTCTTTTATTCTAATTCATAATAAAAGATATGATATCAATTATTAAATATGTAATTTTGGAAGTGTGAGTAAAAAGATTCTACAATGGAAAAAGGTATGGTTAATTTAAAATAAATTAAAATTACGATTACCCTTCCATAAAAGAAAATTTAAAATACAATATAAATTAAAATTTAAAGGTTAATTTACTATAAATATATTTAACATCTGAGAGCATTCCGAGTACCTTTCTCATTCTCATTTCTATAAATAACTAAAAAAACACATTTAACCTTAAAATTTAAATAATTTTTTTAAACCCCTCATGTCTCAATCACCATATCTATCCAAATTAAATTAAATAATACATTTTTAATATTTTTTTTCCTATTTCTTCCACTCATAAAATATATAAAAAAATAGATATAAATAATAAATAGTAAGTCTCTATTTCTTAGATTTTAAGGACTCTTAAAGTTTTCTTTTAAATTTTAGGGTTAGGTATCTTAATGTGGAGTGAAAAAAAGAAAGTTTTTTATTCTCACTAAATTTTAGAGATTGCGATGAAAATATGTAACCAGATGTGAATTGTCTGATGGATGAATACAACCATTATTTGGTTTCCCGAGGTAGAATTTGCCATATTATAAACATATTATAAAGCAACTTATACTATATATAATTTATGCTTTTTACTTGTTTAATTATCATTAATTTTGTTTTTCTTTAATAACTTTTGTTCCTTAACTTTTTTTAAAAAAACGGAATGCACGGCTGCTTTTAATTATTTTTTGTCAACGTTTCGATATAATTTTTTTAAACGGACTTGTATTCAAAATCAAGTATTTTTTTGGTATCGTAGCACATAACGAGAGTTGTTATCGTTATGGTACCGCGACGACCCGAACCTATTATACCGCGTGACACGGAAATTCAAGTTAGGGTACGTTTCGAAGCTGCCGCAACGCGCGGCGGATAAAACTACTAGTTTGATTGAAACTCAAAAAAAAGTTTTAAATAAAAAAATTATTTTATACCAAGTGTGTCATTTAGAGTGTAGTTCTTCTAAGAAGATTTATGAAAGAATAAATACATTTTTTGGAAAATTAACATATTAGGAGTGAGAAAAATTAGGTTTTAAAAATCCCTAATTTTGATAAATAATTTTCAAATCAATCTTTTAATAATCTATCATATATGTTATTACTAGGTTAAAAACCCGGTGTAGTACACGGGTTGAATAAATATAATATTATATAGTTACTAATAAAGATTTACATATTACATATTTATTATATATTACATAGTTTTTTAATACAAATTTTAAAAACATTATATAGTTATTTTTTTTAAATGTTTTGTAAAAAGAATAAAAGAAATGTTTAATTTATAAAAATATTTTATGAACAAACCTATTTTTTTTAAAATAAAAAACGTTTTATGAAAAAAGTTATAGAAATCATTATCATTTAATAGGAGAGAGACGGTAAAACAAAAAAAATTATAAAAAAATTAAAGAAATTTGTATAATAATTAATAGGAGAGAGGGCGAAAGAAAAACTAAGGATGTATAGAAGAGTGACAAGTGTCCACAAAAACCTTTATTTATTATATAATATAGATTATATATAAAAGAATCGAGTAATTCACACTATCAAAATTTAGGTATGTATTTTTCATATTCAACTATTTTGAAGGTAAACTTAACTTCAATATAATTATTATATAACCAATAATATTTATTTTAGTGCTCTCTCCCTTTCATGTAATAATTTAATTTGTAAAAACAACAACAGATCAATAAAATTAAATCTTTCTAGGATAACAATCAAACCCAAAAAGTGAATAATTGATCTTATAATAATAAGGTTTCAAAAACTACATAACATTTATATTTGTTACAAGTAGGAAGGTGATTTTTAAATATTCGACTTAGTTATTCTTTTTTACGAAAAAGTTTTACTTTTTTGTATAAAGTTTGCAGTTCAACGTATTTACGCCTACTTTCTGTTCGGTTTAACAGTTCCGTCGCAACGCGCGGATCCTAAATACCAGTAACTATACATTTCAAAAGAAGGTATATAGTACTTATTCCTGTCCATTTTTTTTCTTTCTTATTGTCATTTTATTTGTGGCTTTGAATAAAGAAAGTTTGGTTTAGATGAGTGATTGGGCCTGTTTCTCTACTCCTTGTATATTCTGGTTCGAACCCTCCCAAGCCCAACATATATTTTTTTTTTATTTTCGTCGGCTGTACACGTGTCTACTGTTTGGCAATTCAAAATTTTTTTTAATTTTTTATTTTTGTTTTCAACCCTCATACTATATACAATATACGTTTTTAACCCGTTTAATTTTCTAATAATTTCGTTCATTAATTTATATTAAAAAAACGAAATGCGCAGATTTTTTTAATATTTTTGTCAACGTTCCGGTATAAATTTTATTGAAAACGGAGTTGCATTCAAAATCGAGTACCTTTTTTGTATCGTATGCTATAACGAGTATGCGTTTCGACGTAAGTTTTATCCCCGCAAACAGTCGAACTGGTAACAATCAGACTCCCGCCGCGTAGCGCGGGTGAAGAAAACTAGTTATTAATCAAATATAAAGGCATATATGAACAGAAAAACAATTATTTTTTTTAATATATATTCAGGTTAGGCTTTTGTTGATTTATTTATTTTAAAGATTTTGTATTACAAATTTTATTTTTTGATTTTGAAATTTATCAAGTTCATAACTAATAATAAATTATAAGGACTATAATCTACTACTAATAATTTACGACGGGTAAATAGTATCTACTAGGTTAGAATCTCGTGTATTATACGGGTTGAATAAATGTAATGTTATATACTAAGTAATACAAAAATTATGTCTATAAAAGCCCGTGTATTACACGAGTTGAATAAAATATAATGTAATATGTTAACACATACCTTTGTCAAAATTGAACAATATGAATCTATATCTATACTATATAACAAATAAATGTTTTTCATGTCACATGTCGTCTCCATATTCATTCTCGTCATTTTTTTCCCGCCTCTCTCTCTTATTAAATACTCATTTATCTTTTAATAATAAAATATTTTAAAAGAAAATACTAATCTTTATATTAATAAATCTCCTGACATATTTTGACGAGTGTATCTGTTAACAGATTATATTATATTCCACGGGTTTATTAAACCAGTGTAAAACATGGGTTTTTAAAAATAAATGTTTTATTACTTAATATATAATATTATATTTATTCAACCCATGTAATACACAAGATTTTAACCTAGTATGTAAATACATGATTAAAGAGTTTTTATTTGGATCTTACATGGCTATAAAATTGTTTTCAAATTGTAGAATTCATAAAAATATGATAGAACAATTTAATTGATGATAAAAACAGGTTTAAATTTAAAAATATGTATATAAAAATTGAAACAAATAATTAATTTATCTTCCTAAAATAGTGGAGTTGATTATCAATACAAGAGAGAGGCGGAAAAATGATAATGTGGGGGTCTAGAAATGTAACAAATGTCCCTTCCAAAACCTTGATTTATTAGTATGTATTCTCACTAAAACAATGTGCTAATAGTTCCTGCCTATCCAGGGTATTAATGTGTTAAGACTACCTGTCTTATAAGCAAGTTGTTCACCCGACTTAACGAATCCTGTTAAGTACGCCTTTGTTTAGTAAAAACAGTGTTTTCATTTACGACTCATTGGTGATTATTATTCTAGTCTTGACGCTTACAAATTTTTCGAGAAAATAATATGTTTCCATATTGGTGACTTATTAAGTGTACCAAAAATAAATATTATTTTTGTAACAACTTATAACGTATTCACATTATAGTTCACATATAAACATATAATTATTTCCTAAAAATAATTATATACAACCCCAAATATCGTTCAACTATATCCTATGCATGTTAATTATTCTCCGTACGTACAATCCACGTTACTACGTCCACATGCAAATACTTATTTTCCGAACGATAATTATTATCTTAGTTACGTTCGTCATGTATTCATCTTTATTTATTTTTATCAATTGCATGCGTACATGTATTTCTACATCACTACATATATTCACATATGTTCCACGATGTCATGAGTTTACTTATTTTTAATCGATCCTATCCATATGTTTCATGTGGTTATGTGATCACATGTGTACATGTACATAAATCTTCAAATACATATATTTTACGATCTTTTCTATTAATTTACCCTTTTGCTTCTTTATCATTCATATATATATATATATATATTTATTTATTTTTTTGACCACATGTACATATATCAAATGTTCATATTAGGATACTAATATTTAATTCCTAGAACATTTTCATGATTTACCTAAAACCGTACACCAGCATATATATCACAATTTTTATCCATAAACATATATTTTAGACGAACTCGTCAACATGCTTCCAGGATTTATGTACCTACACATACATACACTTCATGTATACACATACGTTGATAATAGACTTTTATAAATGCATGAACTTGCATAAGTGATCGTTGTTTATGTATATATTTTTAATAGCACCTTTCACGTTCATATGTTGATGATAATCGTTCGTATGTTTTCTTGAATCATAGGACACTACCTCGGGTCTTGCCAGGTAAGTCACACATAATCATATAATTTCACGAACATGTATCCTTCAACATAACACATAAATGGAATGAAGGGTTTATGAAGAACACCATCATCCAAGTGTTATTTTATATGATAGTATATATATATATATATATATATATATATATATATATGTAATTTATATTTGATGCGTCCTTGTCTTGTCCATGGTCCTTCTAGTTTGATATTTTATGTATAAACATGTACATGTATAAATATATTTATTCAAACATGACTCATGAATAAATAAAGCAAAACTCATCAAGATTTTTATGTTTTATTTTATTCTTGAAAACTCATATTTTTAGGCGTACTTCGACTAGGATTTTAGATGGTTTTAGAAAACCAAATGACTTGGGGTTTTCTTCTAAAATCAAGTTTATTGAAACGAGAGGAGATGTGAAAAAGAATTACTAGATTTGGAGTTGTGTAGGTACCTCAAAACAAGAAAATGAAAAGAGGTGTCCAGATTCGACCTGCACTAAGCGGCCTTCTTGCGCAGGTTTTTTGGGGGCCAAATACTCCATGTATTCGAGTGATTCCACATGGGTTTTTCCTTCTTAACATAGAGCTTCATTCTAGAAAAAGAATGGACTGATTTGGCCAAGGAACGAAGGAGATATGGTCTTGCAAAGTTGGCCAAAAATCTGCGAGAAAGTTGATTACGGGATTTTTGTTCCTTGGTTTGAAACTTGCAAAGTGTGCCAGTGTATGCATGTATCAATTTATATGGAGAAAGAAAAGGAGTTGGAGTGTTGTTTCCACCAACATCATTACAAGGTAAGGTGGAAAAGAAAGGATTTGACCTTAGCTTGATTCCTACTTGAGTGAGTAAGGTTCTTACTACAATAATCATGAAGAAGTTGTTGGTTTTGTAAGTGGGTGGCCCCCACTTGGTTAATCTCAGACGAAACATGGGGAGTGGGTGGGGGGGTTGGGTCTTGTCACTTCACTAGTTGCCATCCAAGTACTAGTTAGGTTGGTTCTAGTTAGCGTAAACCCGGTAAGTGATCCCGTGATGTAATACCCGGCGTAGGAACTTTTATGATTTAAACTTTATATATCTATCTACCTAGATATTTATATATATATATATATATATATATTAGATGAAACGGTGGTTGAGTGTAGATCTCAGCAAGCCATCATCATTACGACTTGATGTTGGAGTGGAGTATAGATATAATGATGGTGATGTGATCTTTGAGGTTCCTTGCACTCTTGGTCATAATCATGAATATTATGACACTTGAGTGAAGTGTAAGTAAATTCATCATGATGATGTGATTGATTTAGACGCAGTATACTACCCGAAATTAATACCCTCTTTAATATCTTTAATTATTAAGACGTCCTACATTTTGTGTAGTTTGACTAGCTTTAATAATCTGCTAGTGAATCCCGACATAGTTAATATCTTTAACTATTCTAACATGTTCTCACATAAGAAATAAATTAAGGCCATGTGAACAAACATTTTTGCATCAATCTTTAAAGATTTAGTCACTAATATATACTTTGCATAAAATAAATATACCTCTAGACTTTACTTGTATAACTTTGATAATCACCAATGACCATACATTGCGGGTTATAAATGTTTTTGACCTAGTAATTCTTAAAATTACTAAAATATGACACGTGTTCCTTTGCTAGACTCCTGACAATACCATGTCAAAGATAATGTTTCAGGAAATATAAAATGTGAACTTTCAAATATGACTATGGGTATTGATCTGGAATACTAGGTGTCACATATATAGGTACAAATGGCAGGACGTGGTAGAAGACAAAGCAGAGGTAGGGGTAGGATGCCCAACACTAGGTCTCGTAACCGCGACACGACAAACATGAACGCTGATCCAAATGAGAACGTAAATGCAAATACTGAACCTGAACAACCTGTAGAAGAAGTCGTTATGACTGAAACCCAATTCCATGGAGCGGTGGCATCTGAAGTCACCCGAGTACTTCAAACGACTTTACCCGGAATTCTTGATGATGCTCTTAGGAGAAGGGAGAATTATAACAGTCTGGGTAACCGGAACGAAGGTACAAGCGGTGCCATTCCTAGAACAGAAGACACTCTTCATACCACTTCAGTAGGAAACAACATAGGTACCACCCGAACCCATGAAACAGTTGGGATGACAAACCAAAGTGTGGGGATACATGGCTAAGGATGTAACTACAAGAACTTTAGTGATTTTCACCTGAAGCTCTTTAATGGGAAGAAGGATGCTATTGCAGCTTTGTAGTGGATCACATCAATGGAAGCAGTAATCAAGATGAGCGAATGCAGACGTGACCAAGTTGTGAAGTTTGCTACAGAAGAGACCCTTGACTGGTGGGAATCAGTCAAGTAGACAAAGGGAGAAGCTGTAACTGATAGAATGACTTGGGAGGATCTCAAGTCTTTAATTGTGAAGAGATATTGTCCACAAAATGCTGTGGATAAGATTGAAGCCGATTTTTTACGATTCGAAGCTGGAACCATGACTCATCAGGAGTACACAACCAAGTTCAATTAAATGGCCAAGTTGGTGCCACATCTGGTTACTCCTGAGTCAAGGAGATTTAAATGCTACATTCAAGGTTTACCACCTAAGTTTCGTACGTTAGTGAAATCTATCGCACCCGAGACGATAGACTTAGCTGTTGAGAAAAGTGCGGTGATATATGATGAGGTGGCAGCTCAGGAGCCACCAAAGATTGATCACAAGAGAAAGCCCGATGAGGTTTTTTATAAGTTCAAACCGGGAAATAGTAAGTTTCCTAGGAGATGAGGATTTAATCCCAACCCTGATAGAGCCAATCAGGGAATGAAATGCCAGACTTGTCAGAAGTTTGGCCATTTTGCAGCCAATGCCTGAATGTTAAATGCTGACCCATGTTTTATTAAATGTTTTTGAACGCATCACATGTAGTCATTAGACAAGGCATTTCTAGTACTACAATGAAAAGATGAATGATCCAGACGATTGGCATGCTTATAAGTCCCGAATGATATGTTCCTGATTAGGAACAAATGATGTAACTTTTGTTTGACATAATGTAAACACTTTTTTGATGTTAACTGAAGTTATGCTTTAGTCTTCCGCTGTGTGTTTTTGGTATCAATGTCACTGTAACTAGAAGGCAACTTTCTGACCAGTATGTAGGTTATCTGAAGAAAATGTTCTGTCTAGGAAAGAGCGGTGTATAAAGCTCTCCTAGACCCGTCGCTCTAACCTGGGAACACATCTATTGGAGGTACTACTCTGGTTAGATAACTGTCCTGTGTTACGGGTATGAGAACATCACTTTGAGAATACTCAACCAAAGAACAACATTGTCATCTTCATTTGGTCCAGACTTTATTGAATCCCCATCCACACTATTTTCACTTGAAATTCATCCTCCTCTACATGTTTTTTAAATAAAGGAACCCACCTCGTAACCTCTTTCACTCGAACATGATAAACCGATTCTTCAATAGAGATTGAAATGGTTTCCATAATACTATTCTTCATTGTTGTTCTTATACAAACCCTCCCGTAAGCTAACGAATCTTTTTGATCTTCATTAGAAAACAAGACCCCCCCCAAACTACAACCTTCTTAAAGCTTGACGAAGACCACGCACATAGAGGAAGGCCTTCGATTTCCAGCCAAACCATCTGATCCTCCACAACAAAGTTCTTCGAAACATGCTTTAACATTCAAAAATAACATTTGATTTTATCACATTGTTTGAATTTAATGCAGGTCATGGAAGAAGAAAACTCTATCCAAACCCACTTCCTACCAACATAAGAGATATGCACCTCCTTAAATCCCTCTTTATCACGTACCTGGTAAATATTAGCAACTGAATTGCATCTACTAGAGCTAATTTCTTTAGAGTTTTCACTTCCCTAGTAACCTTTTTCCCCGTTAACACAACCGCAAAAGATCTCGAACCACCTGATATTCCATCTTCTACATTAACCTTCACATTGTTTCCCACCGAATCCTTACATGTATACTCGATCGATTTCATTTCTTGTCATTTAAATCTGGCGATGTCAACAAATAAGTGATAAGAACCTAACCAAATGGATATGAGGTTTTACAACAGGTTGACTTGATCTTTCCCACCTTTGATTCGTACAAATGTAAATCTTTTACCACTCTTTGAGAGTTTCCTCGCAATATAGACGCTCTCCACAGACCCCCATGCCTCGCAAGCTCTCCGGATATCCTTCATAGTCGATTGTGGAGGAAAATTTATGAGATAAGTTGTAACAATAACATCTTGAGTTGCTTTAAGATCTCTACCAAAAACATTAATTTGGATGCTGTTATTTATAATTAACCAAATGCCTAAATTCACTTTCCCCTCTCATTTCTCCCAATTTACGGTAAAAAATCAAACAAAAAAAACACAGGTTAATGTAAAGTTCTTGGCATAACTTGTTTACATAAGTTATATATATATGTAACAATTAAACTACTTCTACAATTGCTGTTGAAAAATGAAAAAAAAAAAGGAAATTCAAACATTTATTTGCATGGTTGTTTATTGGTCACGATATTCTTACTCGAATGAATCACATTATCGTCAATCTCTATCATGAAGATCATCAATTTCTCCTTTGGGTTGATACCCTAATCATACCTTCTTGGTCAACACTTGTTTAAGTTACATACATGTAACTCATAAGTGTTACATATATTGTGACAACTACAATGTTTTCTTCTACACTCGCCGCTACTTATTGAACAGTGCGTGAAATTGATTGTGTGTTTGCTTGCATTCCTTGAACATTGAGTTTAATTCAATCAATTGACATCACATTATGTAACGAACCAACTTTCGAGCTCATTATTATAATATGATCATTCATATTGTAAGGGGTGTAAATAAATAAAATGAAAGTTGGAGGTTTGTTGAAAAAGTGAAGTTTTTAGCTAGTTTGGATAAAAGGGGTCATTTATGGAAGTTCGGGGACTATTTGCGTAAAATTCTGAAATGGCTGGATTTATGGGGAGGGGTGGCGCAAATTACACACTTTTGTGTGTGTTTTGTGCTTTGCAAGAGTAGAGAAGAAGAGAAAAAGGCTGGAGATCAAATAACTAGTGATTGCATGCTTGGTTTAAGGGTTTTGATTTGCACAACTCCTTCGTAACATCAAGTAAGTAATCTTTCATCTCTTGAATCCACCATTTGAGGTGTTCTTGGTGGGTTTTGGGTGAAATCCGAATCAAGGCCGTTGGGAGTAAATTAGATGGTTAGAAACTTGAAATAAATAGTTATCTAGCTTAATTTGAAGTAATGGGAGGTGGATAACATCATCTAAACATCTAATTTGGTGATTCAAGAATTAGGGTTCTTGAGGAAAATTTGGGGGTTTTCTATTTAATGAAGTTAGAATGTTAAATTGTGGTTGGATAAGTGTCTAGGGAGTTCATAAACACATAATTAACCATAAAGCCCTAATTTTTATGGTAGTTTGTAAAATGAGAGTTTTGGTGGAACTTGAGTGATTCCTTAACGGGTCATTTGGGTTAAGGGATTGTTTGATGGGTGTTAATGGTTTGTGCATGTTAATCTAACCTAGACAAATGTTAATGTTGGTTAATTGGTGGAAGGAGTGTGTTAGAACCTCAATTGGTGTAAATTGGGATGTCTAGACTAATGTTGAGATGATTTGTATAGGTGATCGCCTGGCTAAGATTGAAGCTAAACCAGAATCATCTAAATCACAAGGTAAGTGTTTTGCACTTACTTAGTAATGATAGGAATAGGTCATACAATTTGCTTGCTAGTTGTTTATGTAGTGAGGTTGTATGTCTATGTTGTATGCAAAGGTTGGGAGGATGAATTGTTGTTTGAAGTCATTGAACTTCACAATTGGAATAAGGGGATTGGGGTCTTGAACCCCACATGTCGGGTATAACGTATGGGTTATAAGAATGGGTTAGTAACTTGTGTGTGCACTTGTTGTATGTTTAAGGTCTGTGTTTGAAGTCTAAGAACCTCACACATGGTAATTGAGGTCATGAACTTCATTTGTGTTGATATTGTTTGAGTCATGAACTTCACTAATTTTTTTGGTGTTTGAGGTCTTTGAACCTCACATGGGAGTAAATATGATCATAAGGAGGAGTTTGAAGTCTAAGAACCTCACACGGAGTTAATTGAGGTCATGAACTTTACGAGGTCGTTTGGAGTGTTTGAGGTCATTAGAACCTCACAAAGGAGTATGGTCGGGTTGGTGGGCGATTAACTAACCAATGTATGTAAGGTGCTTTATGTGTTACTTGAAGTTTTGGGATGTTAATTGGCATTCGGGTTTGGGTTAAACACTTATAGGAGATAATACGTGTTGTTGGAAAAAGCCCAACTTCTTTTGAGTATATCTCAGGCTCGAAAAAAGATTTGAGGAAGCCATAATATATAAAACTTGGGTGTCTCGAGGTGAGAAATCCAAAAAATGGGGTGTGCACTGGGTTGGGCGTAAATTACGGCCATTGGATGTAAATTAATGGGCATAAATTACAGTTGCCCGGCGTAAATTACGCCCATATGGGGCTGTTTACGGTCACATTTACGCCCAAAATGTCGAAACGTCGTTTTTGGCCGATTATTGTTGTAAGGGCCTGGGGGCTCACATTGGAGTTATATATCATTACTAATGGTTGTTTTGTGGTGTTTCTTTGTAGGTAAAGCTCCGTTTTAATGTCTTGGGTCAAGCTTCTTGATGAATTGGATTCTCGATTATTTTGTTAATATTTGGAGTTATAACTCTTGGTTGGGAGTTTTAAAACTTGTTTGAGTTATCTCATAGATGTTTAAACTTGTCAATTTGGAGATGTTGTTTGAATGTGTTAAAACAAAAACTTGTCATTTTGTTGTTTTTAAATGTGTTGTTTGTCAAGAGTGTTCTTTAGGACCTAATTTTCGCATATTTTGAAAGCTAAATTTTGGGTGTTACACATTATCACGAATTTCTTTTTCCATTTCTTGTTGTCTTGTACTCATCGTCGTCGCCGTCATGATAATTGCTCAAACAAGGTCACCGGAGCTCGGAAAGAAGAGCTCTGATATCAATGATAAAACCCAATTAAGAGAGAGAATCTAGAGAGAGATAACCAAAGATCAAGCTACCCTATTCGGTTAGCTCCAACTGAATATAACGACTTCCCAAATTGACTTACAGGACTTGACACAATTGATCCCTTAACTACTAATATTTACAAACTGACCCATGAACTACCAAACAATTACTAAACACATATAATGTTAATATTTCATTAGGTAATCTTTTAATGGAAGATTTACAATTAATGATTGGGGAAAAAGTCAAAATTGTGGGAGGCTATGAAACTTATCCATAAATTTTGTTTGTTTTTTTGTTCGCTTTAAGTGACTTCGTGGTGGAAGATTACTTATTAGGTTTTGTCAAATCATCATATCCCATTCATTATTCAAGAAAATCCTCAAAAATCTTAGCAAAGGAGAAATTGATGATCAATCCTTGAGTTCGGATGAGAACTAGGGGACAATTGAGTTAGCACCTAATTAGTCAATGAGTTACATATATGTAACTTGTATGACTTTTATATATATATATATATATATATATATAGCGTTTCATATGTGTAACATGTATGTAATTTTTTTTTCTTCCATTTTATCCTTAAAGCCTTATTAAAAGCTAAATAATTTGATTTAATTACTAAAATGCCCCATTTAATACATACAACTGATTAATCAAGATCAAAGGTTAAGATGAGTTTTCTGGTTTTCTAGAAATGAAGGGGGGGGGGGTGTGCGTATAGGATAAGGTATATTATAGAACACTAAATTATTGCGAGAACAAAAGGAACAAACCTAAATTATTTAATTTTTTGATCAATGATTCATGTTTTAAATTTATTACGTCTTACATATAAATGTGTATGTTTACGTCAATTAAAAAAATATTAAACTAATTTCTTGATAAGTTTTTATATGTGTGTGTATACATAAGGTAAGGTTCATTACAGTATACTAAATTATTGCGAGAATAAAAAGAACAAACTCAAATCGGTTTATTTTTTGATCAACGGTTCATATTTTTAAATTTTTTACAAGTTTTAATATTTATAACCGCTTACCTATACATATATAGATTATGTGTAGTTAATATAACATACACACGACTTACACGTGTGTGAGCTATATACATAAACCAAATTAGTTTTTTCTTTAATTTCAAGAGAGATAAATAAATTTTGCATTTATATTATTTTCTTTTATTTTAAATTTTTTTGAGATTGAAAGAATGAATAATTAATTTTGTTCTCCGTGTATGAGTTACATATTATATGTAAGAAGTAAAAAATTTAAAAGTATGAACCACTGATCAAAAAATTTAACAATTTAAGTTTGTTGTTTTTGTTTTTGTAATAATTTAGTGTTTTATAATTAACCTTACCATATATATACACATATATATACCCTCCATTTCTGGAAAACAAGAAAATTCATCTTAACCCTTCATCTTGTAGATATCAAATGGGGCATTTCAGTAATCAAATCAAAATTTTTGAGCAATGTGTAACTCATACAAATTATTCATTTTTTCAATCTCAATCTTTTTTAAATAAAAGAAAATAATAGAAATGCAATATTTAGTTGTTTATCTTGAAACTCGAAAAAAAAATTTTTGTTTATGTACATATAAGTCACACATATGTAGGTTATATTATCTATAAATAACCTATACATGTATAGCCGTACACGTAACCGGTTATAAATATTAAAACTTGTAAAGAAATTAGTTTGATATTTTTTATTGACATAAAGATACATATTTATATATAATAAGTAAAAAAAATGAATGATTCAAGCATTTTTTGTAGTTTAAGAGAGACGAATAAACATTCCCTATGTATGTATATTAGTGTGTGTATATATATATAAACAACTATTAACATTTTTTAAGGCATTTAAATATATATATATATATATATATATATATATATATATATATATATATATATAGGGGATGTATCAAATGAAAACCCTCTTTTATTGTGAAAACCCATAAACCCTCCCACAAACACATGTTTTATTTATTTAATTTCTGGTTTATTTTAATAAGAGGGGTATTATTGTACATTCTCTCTCTTTTGCTAACCCTAAATAACACACCCTACCAGTCTCCAGGTTCAAATCACGCCTCTCACTCACCCCACCCCATCTACTCTGTCTACCAAATCGTTGAAGAAGAAGACCGGATTTCATCAGATCGTTGAAGAAGAAAGACCCGTTGAAGAAGAAAGACCCAATAAAAGCGGCTCAGGTGCAAGGTGAAACTCCAATCGAGTTGAAGGTGAACCCCCAATCGACTTCATCGGATTTTCTTCTTCACGATGAAACCGGAGAACCGGCACCCTGCACAACTTGAGGACGGGCTTGATGTGCTGAAATTTCTTGACATTGAACGGATCTAAAACTATCAGATCCGTGTAAAAAGAACTCTCATCAGGTTTTCTGTAATATTTCAAATTAGTGTTTAGTCGGTTCAATAGTGTGATCATAGAACATTTGGTTTGCACCTCTCTTACTATTTTTTTATTTTATTCTTTTTTATACTTTATTTGAAGCATATGAATATTATGTTAAAAGTTGATTTTGAAGTCTCTGTCCAATGAAGACCAGATGTTCGTTGAAATGCTTGAATGAAAAGAAAAAAATTGAAATTGTTTTGTGTTCACTAGAATTGTTTCATGTTCATTGTGCATATCACATCGTCATGGTTTGGCAACAAATTCCAATGATTTCATGGCTCTTTCCTTTTGTTTCATGTTCACTGTGCATAATTGATTTTGCAGTGCCTATTTTTATTCTGTGTAGATAATTTTGCAATTGGGTCAGTGGCTCAGTACATAAAAAAAAAGCGGATCTCGTTTCTAATCTGATGTTTTGTATATATTTTGTATCTGATTTTTTTTATGTATTTATAATGGTTTTCATTGGTCATATAGGTAAACTGAATTTACACATGTGTAAACTGAATTTACACATATGTATTTGATTTTTACATAAGTGTAAATGGACTGTGAGAGAGTAAAAATCATGTTTTTGGGTTTTTTACACATTTGTAAAGTTATTTTTCACCGACTTTACACATTTTTAAAAAGCCTTATGTAGTGTTTCTTGTCAAGGATTTAAGGTTCTTTATAAAAGTGTACACTGAATTTATGTCTAAAAGAGTTTTTTTTATGTGTATTTGATTTTACACTTCCTAATCTTCTTTACAAATATAAAAGGTGTGTAAACTGTGTATTTTGATTTTTTACATAAGTGTAAACTGTGTAAAAAAACCCTAAACTAAGCCTTTGTTCTTTAATCTTTAAATAGATCTGGATATATATAGAGAGAAATGGATATAGAGAGAGTGATTTTGTTAAATAAAGGATGTAATTTTACTCATTTACCCTTTTGGGGTATTTTAAGAATTTTAAAAATTAAAAATGTATTATTTTATTGTCTTTAAATTATGAACCATATATTAATTAATGAGTTTTTTAATGAATGGCTATGAAAGGGTTTATGGGTTTTCACAATAAGAGGGGGTTTTCATTTTATACATCCCCTATATATATATATATATATATATATATATATATATATATATATATATATATATATATATAGGGTTAGGTTCAAATAAAAAATAATTTATAAAATAAGAAGGGTGCGAAGGATTTATGGCCATTAGATCAAATTGTAGAACGGATTTAATGGTTAAGATCAAATTGTAGGAGAAAAAGTTGTTGAAAGGGTATTTTAGTCATGACCATTTTTGTTGACTTTTTATCAAGTTTCCCCCCTTTTTTTTAAACGTTCATAACTTTTACATACAACATTATTTTTTTAAAAAAATTACACCATAAAAACGAGCGTTTTTTATCTTTAAAACGAGTATAGTCTCGTTATACAAAAACGAAAAAAAATTACGTTTTCCAGCTCATTGTGTAATTTGCTCGTCATTGTGTAATATCTGGTCTAGTAATTGTGTAATGTCAGATCTGGTCATTGTGTAATACATATGACACAATGATAAAAAAATATTTGACAAAATGAGCAAATTACAAGATGAGCTGGAAAACGTAAAACACAATGATGAATACATATAACACAATGATTAAAAATATTTGACAAAATGAGCAAATTACACAATAATGAGCAAATTACACAATGATCTGGAAAATTTAAAACACAATGATGAATACATATAACACATTGATGAAAAATATTTAACAAAATGAGCAAATTACACAATGAGCTGGAAAATGTAAAACACAGTGATGAATACATATAACATAATGATAAAAAATATTTGACAAAAGGAGCAAATTACACAATTAGCTGAAAAACTTAAAACACAATGATGAATACATATAACACATTGATGAAAAATATTTGACAAAATGAGCAAATTACACAATGAGCTGAAAAACGTAAAACACAATGATTAATACATATAACACAATGATGAAAAATATTTGACAAAATGAGCAAATTACACAATGAGCTGGAAAACTTAAAACACAATGATGAATACATATAACACATTGATGAAAAATATTTGACAAAATGAGTAAATTACATACTGAGCTGGAAAATGTAAAACAGAACGATGAATACATATAACATAATGATGAAAAATATTTAGCAAAATGAGCAAATTACACAATGAGCTGGAAAACTTAAAACACAATGATGAATACATATAACACATCGATGAAAAATATTTGACAAAATTAGCAAATTTCACAATGAGCTGAAAAACGTAAAACACAATGATGAATACATATAACACAATGATGAAAAATATTTGACAAAATTAGCAAACTACACAATAATGTCAGGTCTGGTTATTGTGTAATGTCAAAAATAACACGAAATTATCTAAAACGTAAAACACAATGACGAAAACGAGTATTTTTTATCTTTAAAACGAATATAGTATCGTTATATACAAAAACGAAAAAAATTACAAAAACGAGTATAGTGTCGTTATATACAAAAACGGCAGTATTGTGTAATTTGCTCATTGTGTAATATGATCATTTTGTCAAATATTTTTCATCATTGTGTTATATGTATTTATCATTGTGTTTTACGTTTTCCAACTCATTGTTTAATTTGCTCATTTTATCAAAAAAATTTCATCATTGTGTTATATGTATTAATTATTGTGTTTTATGTTTTCCAGCTCATTGTGTAATTTGCTCATTATCGTGCAATTTGCTCAAATATGTCAGGTCATTGTGTAATATCAGGTCTGGTCATTACACATAAAAAGACCATTATTGTGTTATTACACAATGACCTGACATATTACACAATGACCATTATGTCTTCCCTTTAAAAACAATAAAAGGACACATATCAAGCCCATAATCCTTCTTACCATTCTTATTTTTAAAACCATTTTTACCATAACCTAACCCTATATATATATATATATATATATATATATATATATATATATATATATATATATATATAATGTTATACTCAAATTGAAGATAAGCAAAATTTTGATTTTATAGAGTATATTATTTAATTAATAAAATATATAAAAGTTATTTGATTTAAAAAAAAAAATCTGTGTAACTAGATGTCAACAAAAGAGATTTCTCCGTTCTTCCCTTTTCCGGCATTTTAAACCTTTTTATTATTATTTACGATCTTATGAATGACTCAATCCTAACCATTAAAAAAAATTTGATCAAATGTCACATATTTCTCAACAAAAATATATATTCTTGTTTGGTCCTTGTTACATAGGTGTAAGAGAAGCACTGATATAAATATTTTAAACGACTAATATAATGAGTGTTATATTGTTATCGTTTTACTTGCATAGAACTTCATTATTTATATGTTATTTACACAACTGCAATAGTGACTTTACATTCGTATTTCTTGTCCAAAGTCTTCGTCGATTTTCTATAAAGTATAAAGGTTCAACAATGTAATGATGTATAATCGATAAATGTTGGGTGGTCATGAAAAACGTGCTAATAAAAGCAAAGAGTAAAAACAAAAGGAAGTTCAAGACATGTGGTCGTTTATCATATCATGGTTTCACAAGTGTCCTAGAAAAACACATGTGTGGAATAGATTTTATTTATTAACATTTTTGTAATTATAGTTTTAAGTTTCTTGAATAATGCTTGCATTCGCTTTGTGAGTATATCTAGAGATGCAAAAAAAAAAACCGGTTCCTGAACTAGACCCGGGGGTTTTCCTGTAACCGGAACCGGTTCGTACCCGCTTTTTCAGTGTACCCGGTTCGTACCCGCTTGAACCCACTTGTTCCGAACCGGTTTACATTATCTGTTGGTTGACCAGTTCCAAACCGGACCCGGTTCGTACCCGGTACTCAGAACCCAAATCTGGACCCGGTTCTGACTGTTGGAAACAGTAAAAAACGAAAAAGAACAGTTTTTAACGGCTATAAAGCCGTTATACCCGGTTTTTAAACGTTTTTTTTTTATATTTTAGGCCTATAAATACTTGTTTCATGTTTTGGTTGATCACACAACTTCAAAACGCAATACCAAACGAAAAACACGCAAAAAATACTATCGTTTTAGTCTCTCTTCTTCTACAAATGGCTGGTAACGCTGCTGGGTCATATGTAACGGTGGTAAAAGTTATTCCTACGAATAGAAACCCGGATATTTGGCGATAATTTGATCTTTGTGAGATGTCAACCGGGCCGAAAAAGGCTTGTTGCAAGTTGTGCGAAAAGTTTTTTTTAAAGGATTCAAACTCAACCTTGTGAAAACACTTAGATAAGTACTACAAGTTGTATGATGAGACGAAGGTCACAAACAACGAGTAGTGCTAGCCTGCTAAGTGTAATGTAATAATAACCGGGTCTGAACCCGTTTTATTTATTTTAGTGTGTATTATTAATAATAGAGTAAATTACACAGATTGTTCTTTATTTATACTATAAATTACACTATGTATCCTTTGACTTCAATAAGTACACCACGTGTCCTTTTCTTACATACTTTTATACACCCTATGTCCTTTACACTAACCGGTGTTAAGTTTTTCAGTTAAGTTTTGGCATTTGCCTTGCACATGAGGGTATAATGGTCTTTTTACCTATTAAAGGACAATTTATGTAATTTCTAAAAATCTTCCCCCCACCCCTTCTTCTTCCCCATCCCTTCTGTGTAATTTACTTTTAATAATAATTGCAAACAAATTGATTTATTAACTGAAAACATTACACAAGGGTGAATGTCGATACACAACTTGAAAACAATACAAAATTAATTATCGATTAAAAGCTCCTAAATTGCTAACTTACCAAACGGCTTTCCATGAACTCGTGCATATTCAACACAAGATTCTTCGACAACATTCTGATCGTTATTTGGATCTTCCAAGGCCTCCATATGTCTTCTGTAGATTGTGTGAAACCTCTCAACCACTACCGATATACTACGCCACTTGGACATTATTTGAGCCTTTGTATGCTGCGTATCACCATCCATTTCCTCGTAGAATCTATCTTTAACGAGATCCCATAATAAATCAGGATCTGATAACTCATCACTTGTAGTCTCGGCCCTAACGTGTACCATCGCAAGGGCCAAGCCATACTCCTTATCTTCGGTCCAAAAGTTCATTTTTGTGAGTAAAGAGTGGAGATAATTTTTGTGAGTTGAGAGTGAAGTAAAATTTTTATGTATGTAAAATAATTGATATTGAATTGTATTTATAGTATTATTGTGTGAAAAAAATGGTGTAAAAAGGGTTATAGCCGTTTGGAAACGTTCGGAACCGGTTCCTACCAGGAACCGAAACCGATATGGTTATGTACCCTAACCTACTCGGTTCCATATGGGTACGGTCCATCCACCCTTAAACCGGTTCCGGTTCGTACCCGGTTATTCAGTGGAACCGGTCCTAATTGGACCTGGTCTAGCCAAGAACCGGTTCATACCCGGTTCCGGGTCTGACCAAAAACCTGATTTGTGCATCTCTAAGTATATCCATATTTGTACATGTGTAATTTTAATTCATATAACAAATGTTAGTAATCTCTTAGCTAATTCGATATCTTAATTCACATGTTCTCATATTTTAAAAATTCGTACATGTGCAATTTAATTATATTGTATGTGTAATTAATTCATAAACATTAAATTAATAATAAAATATAAAAGAAGTAAATAAATTCATACCATCCAAACTTACATATATGCTAAGATCCCAAGCTCAATATGTTGATCAAGATTGTGACATGCCTACATCGTTGTATACGTCACTAGTACAAATTTTTTTTAAAGAGGTTAAAGAACCGCATTAAATGTATGTGTCGTAAAAAATCATAAAAAAAAGACTGTCTTAAAAGAAAAATAAACCGCAAATAATGACTTATTTATAGGGGTTCAAAACCATTGTAAAAGAAATACCTGCCAAAACTTTATACCATTTAAAGCGGTTCTAAGTAATTAATTTTTTTAGAAAGACGAATTTTTTAAATCCTGTCATTAGTGGGACTTGAACCCGTGACCTCCAAACCCCTTAGGTGTTCCTAGAGGCTTTGCCTCTACCATTAGGCTACCAACCTCAATGGCTTCTAAACAATTAAATACAACGGTTATTTAAAATTAAATTAAATTAAATTATTTCATTTTACCATTTTCAGCGTTCAAGAAGCAGCTATAAAAGAAATATAAAAAAAATCAAATTATATTTAACAATTACAACGGTTTCTAAACAATTAAATACAGCGGTTCATTAAAATTAATTTAAATTGTGTCATTTTACCATTTACAGCTCATTATTTAGCAAACCGAACTACTTTATGGCTTGATTTACATTATGTTTTGGTTGGTTTTTATGTATTACTTGAATGTTGGTCATTTAAGTTTAAATGCTTTTATAAAAGAATCAAACGGTTTAAATAAACAACACGAATTGAAACAACGAGATTTTAAAATAAAGATTTTAAATTATCTCGTGAAATGTTTATTAAAATAAAAAAGTTTATTTTATGAGTTAAAACCGGAGTTTTGATATATATATATATATATAGATAATTAATGAGAGTAATTATTCAAAACTCGAATATTAATAAAAGAGTTTATTAATAGATCAAATGGATCGCGATAATGAACACGCTATAGGATATTAAAATACAAGTGTGCGTGAGATAAAGAGTTTATCTGTATCACGAACCATACATATAAAATTAAGAATTTTATATAAACTCGTGTTTATATTAGCATGCATATATGCTACACATTGTGTTTTTGACCCGTAATTGGTAAAACACTAAATAAATCCCTAATGTAATAAATATGACAGTGCCTCCCTATTTCAGGACACTTGAAACAATATATCTGAACTCCTGAGTATATGTTCCTCAGCCTTACACTTGGGCATACGGATGTCGGGACAAGGTGATGTCGCGATTCCCGAGAGTCTTGAGCCGACATGCACATGTTGCTAGATTAGGACGAGATATTGCTCAAACCTGTAAGAACTGCTTCAACCAATTACTAGGGAAGAGTGGGCACAGATAAGGCTAACCGTAAAAACCCAAGACATTAGATGTCTTTGATCGGCCTTATAATTATGAGAATTGTATCGGATACAACTGATAATCGTTACCTACCTAAGTAACTATGTTCTATGGAAAGTTGTTACCCATTCATAAAACATAGTGAATCGTGGATCTCATTCCTTAAACAAAATGTAATGTTTTTCATAAAAGGGTCATTATTTTAAGGAAATATTTTTCATCGAAAATACTAAAACAGACTTTATTCTTTGTAGATGTCTTCAGATTCAAACTTCTTTCATAATGCTCTCCGCTACATATTTGAGAAAGAAGCTCTCAATGGTACTAACTTTGTGGACTGATTCCACAGCCTAAGAATTGTTCTTAGGGCTGATAAAAAAGAATACGTTCTTAAAAGTCCCTTACACGAACAACCTGCTACTAATTCCAAAGAAGCCCTTGATGCTTGGAATAAGCATGTTAATGACTCATTGGAAGTGTCAATGTTTATCCTAGCAACTATTGAACCTAAATTTAAGGGATACCTTAAAACGGGTAATGCTTTTGAGACGATCAATCTGTTGAAGGAAAAGTTTCAAAAACAGATAAGGATTGAACGTACGAGATGTATGAATATCCTTTCGTCTTGCAAACTGGAAGAGGGTGGCAGTGTTAGTCGACATTTTCAGAAAATGGTCGGGTGACATTTTCAGAAAATGGTCGGGTATGTTGATCAGCTGAAGGAATTGGATTTTGACATGGGACGTGGCATGCTTGTGGATTTAATCATGAGCTCTCTCCCTGACTCATATGATGATTTCATCAAGAACTATCTAATGAGTGAAATGGAATGTTTTTTAACCGAACTGCACATGATGCTAAAAGGTGTAGAGATGACTATTCCAAATCCAAATCAATTCTCAATGCTGATGATGGAAAGGGAGAAGAACGAGTTTAGTGCTTTTGGTAAGGGCATGGCAAACGTCAAAGGTAAAACTATTGCTGAAGGACAATCTGCCAGTAATTCTCATAACAACGTCAAGTGCTTTCGTTGTGGTAACTTTGGTCACTAGATGAGGAATTGCCTAGTATACCTGTCAGAGCTGGAGGAGTACATTGCTTTCATAGCAGAACTCCAGGTGTGTAAAAACTTATCATTTTCCTCAAGTGCATATAAATATGATATTCATACTAACACTGCACAATTACTAGTGCAGAGTCTGAGGAAAAATGATGAACTGAAACCATGAGAATTTTGAAGATCACGTTGCAGTGAAATAAGTAAATTGATTTACATTCTTTAAAATTTGCCTAGTTTGAAACATTAGATGTTTTTGAACAATTTTCAGTTTTTGGGTTTTTGTTTGATTACATTTGTTTATGAAATTCTTGGTTGGATCTGTATCTTAATCTGTGTTATCAAACATAAAGTTTTTACATATTTGTTACTAAAAAAGAAACCTTATGAAATTTCGTCTATAGAGATGCCATTAGTTCCTAGACAAACTAAGATGGTTTTTTGAATGATGAGTCACTCATCAGTTCTAGAACCATACATCCAAAAAAGGATTATGTTTGAAAAAGAATAATGGCGAAAGATTCATCTATAAATGACTTCACGGGGATAAGGAAACCCACTTTGTGACAAACTTCTAAGTCATGTGAGACATGAGATTACTCGAAAAGTGTTTCAAGTAATTAATAAAGTATAACCAGCAAAGATAAGACAAGAAATATTTGATTAGATAAAAAATTTCTCAAAAGGAAAGTAAAGTTGTTACTTTCAGATTGTTAAAAGGCATTAACGCAAGGCTCCATTATAATTCAAAAATATAGATTCCTTTTACTAAGAAAGAGATGCATACGTAGAGATGTGATGACTCTGTGTAAGTGTTGCTATCTTAGTTGAGAATGATTTTTTTGCCTATGAGAAATACGGTATTTCTCAAAAGATATTCAACAACTTGAGGAAACTGAAGGTAAACTAGAAGTGTTCTAGTAACTAAGAATCATCATTGTGACAATCCGACTTTTCAAGTTAATCCCGTTTAAGATTCTGTTAAATCCTAACCAAGTTAACCCAATTCTAAAACCAAGGGATCATTTCTGTCAAAGCTGAAGTTTCAAGAGCTAGTTTTGTAAATAACCAGAAACCCTAGTAGGCACGGTCGCGCCTTGTTTTGGCACGGCTGCGCCTCTTGTTGGCACGGTCGCGCCTCTCGTCAGTTGAAATGTAAATGCAGTCTCTAATCGACTTCTGTTTGATTTCGTAACCGTTTTGCACATTCATGTCATTAATCGACTATCATTGAGCATTAACATCTCCATTATACGCGAATTAATCCCAGTTATGGGTATTAATCTCATAACCGTCGACATCCTTTCCATATACCATCGGATTCATCAAATTCGTATACCCATTTCACACTTTGAGCCTCTGCACTTGATAGACGATCCCCAATGGAGCTTCTGCACGCGTTGAATTGATCAGAGAAGCATTCACACTCGCCGGAGATCGAACCCGTTAGCGCCGGCAACCAAACTAGTCGGTAACCATCAATTCGAATCGTAATCTGGTAACTTTTTGCATCCTTAGCTTCGTTTCAATCTCCTAATCAAAAGCCCTGTCATATTTCGGGCTTGCATTATCAAATTTAACACAAACAGAAACCTAGAGTTCATACACTTTAGGGTTAATCGAATACTAATCTAGACATGTTGTTAATCCAATTAAAATACATGGTTATGTTCGAAATTCTTTGTTTATCAAAAGCCCCATGATTTCCAACGTTAATATTATAAGATTTGTAAGGCCCCTTTCCCGGGTGACCTCACTTGTTGGATTTACTCATAAACATAGCCATAAATACTGAACTTAAATTAAAAACATTCATCATTCAATTACATTACATAACAGCGGAAGTCTTAACAATTAAAAACACAACATTGTCTTAACAAACAAAAGTGGGATGTCAGTCTTGTGCCGGGTAACCTTCACGCCATCGCACGACCTTTTCTTCCTTTACCTGAAATGTACACTAAAAGTCAGCTAACGCTGGTGAGTTCTAGTTTAATGCGATTTGATATAAACATTCTTTTCTTTAATTTATAAGTATGCATTACTGTATAGTCATTCATATAAATACGTATTCATAACTTTTGCCTTTCTTTCATCTTTCTTTTCTGTATTCTTGTGATTTCATATATATATATATATATGCATTCACCCTTTTCTTTCTTTCTTTAATTTCATGGGTCATACTCTATAAGGGTGATCAACCCGTCATTTGCTTACGAATGTCACAAAGACAATCGCCGCGGTCCATCGTCATGGCCCGCCTATACTTACAACCGTCCGGCAACTAGTGCCGTCCGTCATTTTATTCTTACAACCGTCCGGCAATCTTTGTCCGTCCGTCATGACTTACAACCGTCCTACCGTCGTAGGCCGTAATTCGCCCGTCTACCCGAAGGTATCCGTTTCCCATGCGACTATTATTTATACAACCGTTCTACTATAATATGCCAATTGCTTCGACCGTCCATTAATGGCATTCGTACGTCCTAGCTGATGAAGGAACGCACTTGTCCCGGTTGTAAAATAATCACATGGTCGTCCGTCTACCGAAGTAGCCGTTATCATCGAAGCGTCCATAACATTTTCTGTACTTGGCAAGCAATATATACATGGATATAAAGCAGGATTTCATTCTTTCATATTGTGTTATACTTTCATTCATTCTTTATAATCATGCTTTTCATTCTTTATTCATAATTTCTCTTTCGTGTATAGGTATATATATATACTTGTATAACACATATGATCACATTGACATTCATAACATTTATTCACTTAGTGTATACATTTCAGCCCCAAAACATTTGAAAACATTTGCACATAACATAGAAGGGGGGGCACATAGAACTCACCTGATGAGCTACTCTAGGTTGTCCTAAACAAAGGTCCAACAGCGTCACTTCTGATCTGGATTAGGTAGTTAAATACACATTAGACCCAACCCCGACTCTAATGGTTTAATCATTCTAAACTTACTGACTTTACTTAACCAATCTGCTGCCTGCTGTCTGCTGCCTGCGCACTTGCTCATGCGCACTTGGCAAGTGCGCAGGAGTCTCCCTCCTGCGTACTTGGTAAGTACGCAGGGGCTTCCTCCTGCGTACTTGGTAAGTACGCAGGGATTCCTTCCTGCGCACTTGGTAAGTACGCAGTACCTGGTTCTTGGACCAAAAATCCGAAGTTCTTGCATGCAAACCCGATCATGCCAATCTTACAATTTTCTTTGATCAAAACGTGCGGTTTTCATTCTAGATGCTATTTCTAAGCTTATTATCAAGTTTCATCCGTAAAAACATCATCTATTTAGCTAAAACTCGAGAAACCCCAAAATGAACAAAAACTCAGATTATGGATGAATCATTACCTGGATTGAAGTTTTGATTCGGAGGTTTTGCTCACGAGCTCAGCTGTAACGTGCTCCTCTAATCCCGTGACGATCCGTCGACTTTCTCTCTCTAGACCCGAGCTCCCTTTCTCTCTCTAAGATGGTGAAAAATGAAGATGAAATGAGCTAGTGGGCTGCCTTGCCCCTTTTATACCTGGGCTTCCCTCGGCCCGTTGGAGCCGAGCCCAAGCCCATCCGTTCTTATTTCGTTTTATGACGTTTAAATCTCTATTGTATTATTATTTACTTATTTACTATTTTCGGGATGTTACAAGATTTAATCGATTTGATTATGAAATTATTCAGACACGGTCGCGCTAATCTGCTAGCACGGTCGTGCCTATCCGAGCACAGTCGTGCCCCGTACCTGACCTGGTCGTGCCTGCAGACCAGACAAGGTCATACCTAGAAAACCCTAGACACGGTCGTGCCCGACACAAGCACGGTCATGCCTGATGACCAGACTTTGTTGTGTCTTCTGTTTTGATCAACACGGTCGCGCCCCTGACCAGCACGGTCGCGCCAGTGTCCTGAACACGGGCGTGCCTTGTCTTAGGCGCGGTCGTGTGTGAGAAAGCCTTTTGTCAGAATGTTTGATTAATATTTATATTTTCAAAACAATAATTATTATATTATATTAATATGTTTCAAAGCCAGAAAACCACTCATAGACTCGGGTTTATTCTTGTAACTTGTATCCGTTATTTAAAACTCGTTTATAAAATAATACATTATTTTCAATCCTTAAACTCAATTAAAAACGATATATATATTTTAATAGTATTATTTGTCACTCGTCACGAAACGTAGTTTTCCTTAATTGTATAATTCAAGAATCTTGTATTCTCGTGGACACATTCGTCTACTCATGGTCATTAGAGCGTTATTTTTAGGAAGTTCCTTATTCTGAGTCGTCGTCACAAATCCCATCTTGTCCCTAATTTATGTGTTTATAATTTTAGGGCATACGTAAGTCGTTTGAGACTTACACTCGTGGTTCCAACTTGTCTCTTGTGTGAAACTACCTACAACGCAATCAGGTGAGTTTTCACGGCCCCTTTTTACTATTTTAACTTGAGGAGAAAACATGATTAAACGATTTTGAGATTTTGTAATTCGTATGTTATCAATGTTAAAGCTAATCGTAACACGCTATCACAGAAAGTCCTCATCTTATATCGGACCGTTAATATGGATCTTAGCGAGGTAATATTTAGTAGTACTACTGGGTTTGACAAATCCCACCCGCGTTAGTCGCGCTAACTCGATTAGATATCGAACGGGTGAAATGTTAGCCTACTCACACCGCCAGTGTTGATAGACCTGGCAGGAGGCAAATAAACAAACAATCAGCTTCGGTTGCGAGCGCTTGAGTTAAACATGAACATAGGTTAGCTACCTATAGATACATATTGAATGATCATAAATCTGGTAAACGCTTATTTATATATTGAAACCTGTGAACTCACCAACCTCGTGTTGACATATTTTCTTACATGTTTTCTCAGGTCGCTAAGATAAGGCACAGGTGCACATTAGGGCATGCATGGGATTCATCTACTTTGATTATTGCTTATTTATGTTTGTTTGGATTATTTTGTATTGTACTTGGCTTGGTTGGACGTTTGGACTTTTGGTTTGGGGGCGTGTGTTTTGCGCATTTTCTTTTCTTTACGCTTCCTCATTTGAACTCTGTTTATTATGATATTTTTATTTGAGTCCCATGTAGATTCGTTCAAAGTAACTAATGTCTGAGATCCTGGTTCGTCACTTCTCAAACGGTAAAACTCCGTTAGTTGAAATTGGGGGTGTGACAATCATCAAATAAAGAGTTATTTGAAACATACTTACCAAAACAATAAATGTTCACAATTGGAACGTGAAAGTAAGATTCAAGACATCTATTTAGTTTATGAAACTAAACATGTATGTCATAAAAAGTTAAAATACAACAGCGAGTTTAATACTCGACAAATATGTTCTAAACAGATTGCCTGTTAAGACCAACATGTTTTAGAAACATGCATACCTTTAAACATAGCTAAGATGTTTTCTATCAGTAAACAATCTTTAGCTATTACATCATGAGATGATCAGCATGCATTATGAATACATGCATAAAAGGGTAACATATCCAATCACAGACGGTCCGTTGGATGTTTGATGATGTTACCAGATAAAGGTATAAATGAAAAATGTATTTTAACTCAATATGAATTAGGTTTTCATTTGACAAAGTAGTTATCAAAGGTGGTGTGTGGAGGTAAGTGGGAACTAAGATCCTTCGAGGCTAAGTATGTAATTGTCATACTAAATATAGGCTAAATTCAAGATATGAATCTTGGAATGTAGATTATTTATCAAGTCACATCATATGTGACTAACAAAGGAACACATATCTATGAGATAGAGAACCACAAACAAACTTAAAAGGACCTTTTGCACAAAGAAACATTGGATGTTTAATATGGACATAAGGTTGATTCATATGGAAGCTACCAAAGTGGTTGCTTGTGTAGAAACGAAAGGGTTCTTTCTAGATCTTTACAATATGAAGAGTCATACAATAAGTGCAAGATATGAGGTATAATATCAAGATGTGAAGAGTCACATCATAATATGAGAAGTCATATTGATGCACTATAAGGATAACGTTTTTTATCCTTATGTAATTGTGAATTTCATATTGAATAGTTTGATTGAACAATCAAATATATGTGAGACATATAAATATTAACAAAGGTTGTTAATAGGATTGTTTTAGGATTGATAAGATATCAAGGAGTTGATAAACATCAATCTCCTAAACTATTGCAAAGTTTGACTATGTGATAATCAAGTTCAAATCAGTGAATCCTTGATCTAGAAGTTAAGTTCTAATACCATCGTGTACGCTTTGGAAGCATACTTGAAGGAAAACATTCATTATGATGGAGAAAGAGTATAAGTGTTAAGAGTAACATTATACAAGCTTCATTTGGTCAAAAGAGATTTGACATAAGAATCATAAAGTAATTAAATGATACATAGTATATTATAAAAGTAACTGCTTGAAATAGTTCAAGTATAAACATTTACATACTACTTGAAAGAGTTCAAGGTAGTGACAAACTACTTGAAAGAGTTCAATGTAATGTTGATTACTTTGAAACACATTCGAATTTGAAAGACAAAAGTGAATAAAAGATAGAGTTCTTTTAAAATCACTTTGGGTAAAATTACAAAGAAGATAAATGAATGAAAGAGTTCAATGCAAAATCAGCAAATGATGTTGGACATCAGGAATTTGTTGAATTATCTAAAACAAAGTTGAACATAGATTAAATATAGATTACCCAAGAAAGCTTGAAATTTAAATTCTTGTCGGATAAGAATATAATGTTAAATGTTCAACCTAGCTAGAAGGAATCTTGATCTATGACTTAATATTTGGGTGATATTGAATGGTACAACAACATTTTTTCTTATCTTGTAATTAACGGTTAATTCCTCATCATTAATGATTGCTTAGTTCAATGGGATTAGAAGTTATTCTAAATGTCCGTACTCATTTGGATTTATGGGAATAAATCTGAGATAAGACTACTGTGAATCGTTGGCTTGTTCATAGTTATAAATCGTTGATTCATTCATAATATGAAAGATAAAGGAGTTGAAGGCCAAGTTCACATATATTCATTAGAGAATGAATATTGGACGTAGCCCGTTTCAGAACTACTTCATGGATCGTTGTCATAAGTAGGTTTTGAAAATGGTATTGTTATTGTATCCTCGGACCTGATATATACTAGAACTTGATTCTATGGAAGGTTGTTTCTTGACATTATCTAACGTTGTTTTTTACCGGGCAGCAATAAGGACAATAGTAGGATACTATCTGAAGCATAGTGAGAGTTGTATATAGTTAAGATGGAATTATGTACACTTACTACTCTAGGTGAAAGATATCCCTCGGCACACGTTGATCCAAACTAGAGTAAATGCATGACCGTGCTCAGACTGTGTGTCTGAAGTAGGGATGAGCACTTGGTACCTAGTACCGGTACTGGTACCGCTACCGTATCGAGCCGATACCGTACCAGTAGATTCGGTACCCACTTTTTCATAAATTTGGTACCGGTATTTTCGGTACCGGTACGGTATCGATACCATCTTGAGATGAACATTTTGTAACGAGTACCCGTATCGTAGCGGTACCCACTTTTCCATAAATTCGGTACCAGTATTTTTGGTACCGGTATGGTACCGATCTCATCCCTAGTCTGAAGGAACCACTTTGAATCTCGATCGAGTAAAGAGAGTGTTTAAACATTATATAAACTAACAAAAAATATCTCTCTCTCTCCCTCTCTCTCCCTCTCTCTCTCATATACATACATACATATATAATTTTTTTTGCTAATTTGTATATTTTTTGTTTTTATATATTTTATATAGATGGTAGTTTATATAGATATAAATAAAAGAAAAATAACAAAAATAAAAATAATAATAATAATAAGAGTATTGGAGTAACAATTTCAGTCCAAATGTATTTTTGTTTTTTTATAACAACTTAATAGAAAATTTGGAAAGGGTTAAATGGTTGGAGTTGATTGAGAGAAAATTGAAACAAATGGACTAAAAAATAATTTTTAAACTTTGGGACTAATATTTAAGTGGACTAAAACCATATTTAACTCTTTTAAATGATAATTAAGAAAATTAATAAAAGAAAAACTGATTAACAAATAAAAGCACCCGGCCAAGACAAATTTCAATGATTGAATTGATGGGGTACCAGTCTACCAGACGTGGGTTCTAACAGGAACTTACCAACCCCCGACCGGGTTGTTGTCCGGTCTAGTTCAACCGGTTTAAACCGAACTCCACATCTATATATACCACCTTATTTTGTCTTGGAAACTCAGTTAGTGGTTTGACAGCTTTCCAACCATCCAATAAACATAACACCTTTCCCATCTATTATAAGTTTATAACAAAACAAAAAACCAGACCGGAAAAATATGGCAACCATCGGAGAAACGAAAACCGAGTCAACTAACGGAGAGCAAGTTAGCCGGCATCAAGAGGTTGGCCACAAGAGTCTTTTGCAGAGTGATGCTCTATATCAAGTATGTATTTAAATATTTAATTACTCGTTTAGACCGAGGGGTATGGTAGCATGGAACCATACCCCAAGGCCTTATTGATCCGAACATGTATGCAAATAACGTGATCATTTGGAAATAATAAACCTAACCGGTTCGATTTTTTGTTCTCGGTTGTTTTGCAGTATATTCTTGAAACTAGTGTGTATCCAAGGGAACCGGAGCCCATGAAGGAGCTCAGAGAGGTGACCGCGAAACATCCATGGTATTCGACACGTGACATGTTATTTAAACTTCATGATTATTATAGTCGTCGCGTTTATATCTGTGTTTGTTCGTTTTAATACATTCAGGAATATTATGACAACATCAGCCGATGAAGGACAATTTTTGAACATATTATTGAAGTTAGTGAACGCTAAGAACACCATGGAGATCGGTGTTTTCACCGGTTACTCTCTTCTCGCCACCGCCCTTGCTCTTCCTGATGACGGGAAGGTATAAGAACGGCTTTTATTTATATATATTATCATTGGTTTTAAAAAAATATCGGTTTGTTTTAAAAATCTTAGTAAGTTTTAAATTTGTTATATTATTACAGATTTTAGCGATGGATATAAACCGAGAAAACTATGAAATGGGACTTCCCATCATAGAGAAGGCCGGAGTTGCCCACAAAATCGAGTTTAAAGAAGGCCCCGCCTTACCCGTCCTTGATGAGATGATCGCTGATGTAAGATAAAATTTCTTAATATGCATCTTTTGTTATAAATTGTTTACGGGTGAAATCAAACGAGAATCACTAAATAACTAATTTAAGACATGTTCTTGTACTTGACATTTATATTATATGATGTGTTGATGTTTATTTAGGAAAAAAATCATGGGACATTTGATTTTATATTTGTTGATGCTGACAAGGACAACTATATCAACTATCACAAACGGTTAATAGATTTGGTTAAGGTAGGTGGGTTGATCGGTTACGACAACACCCTATGGAACGGCTCTGTGGTTGCCCCACCAGATGCACTGTTGAGAAAGTATGTCAGATATTACAGAGATTTCGTGTTAGAGTTTAACAAAGCGTTATCTGCTGATCCAAGGATCGAGATATGTATGCTTCCTGTTGGTGATGGAATTACCATTTGTCGTCGGGTCAAATGATCTTTACGTTTAATATTGTAAGTGCCACCAAACGTAACGGAAGATCGAGATAATGTGTGTTGGTCCGATATAAAGACTTGTATATTTGTGTTTGTTTGTTTTTTTTTTTGAATTTCTATCCTATTATGTTTTTAATATAATGTTTTATAAAATGAAGCCGGTCACATTGTAGCATATGTTGTTACCCTTTTGACATTTTGGAGATTACGTATTATTTTATTCCATGACAAAGCATAATAATTATTTTTCATTATAATGGAACAAAGCATCTCCCACCTTAATCGGTTCTCATTTAAAAATTGTTTCCTATGTTTTCTTTAATTCATATTTAACCTAAATCGCTTGTATGCAAATATTTGGATTATTGTAAAGTACACGGATCGTCCCTGTGGTTTACCAAAATTTTAGATTTGGTTCTTAGCTTTTCAAAAGTACATGGATGGTCCATGTGGTTTGCACTTTGTAATGCATTTAGTCCCCAGCCAACAAATCTAAAAGTTTTAGAAGGTCTAAATTAGAGACTAAATGTGTTACAAAGTGCAAACCACATAGACCATACATGTACTTTTGGCAAAGTTTGGGGACTAAATGTGTTACAAAGTGCAAACCTCATGGACCATCCGTGTACTTTTAGAAAGCTAGGGACCAAATCCAAAATTTTGGTGAACCACAGGGACCATCCGTGTACTTTACTCTTTGGATTATTAATAAAATTGTTTTGTAAATTAACTATTTATTAGAAATTAGAAAATGAAAAAATAATGTCCGGCAAAAAAAGACGGATTGATCACATAAACTCAAGTACCATAGTCCAAACCTAGTGTGTTTTATAATTTTTTTTAATACGTTTCATTTATTTCACGGTTTAACGAGCACCAATGTCCGTGTCTTTAACACTAGTTGGTGCATAAAAAGCTATGAGTGGAGCGAAACCCGGTTTGTGTGAGCACAATGATTTTGGTATGGCATTCATTTCCATAGATTACACAAAAGTTCGTCTTGATGTCTTCGATTATATTTTCTTTACACCATGTGTTTCTTCCAAAAAGTCTTTCATTCCTGGCTTTCCAAATACTTCAAAGGGTCCCCAATATGATCGAGTAGATAGATTTTTTGAAGGTTGCATTTCCTTTGACATTTTCTGAAAATTTTAACATCTCGTGTGCGGTGTGCTTAATCGAGAAAGCCATCTTAGTCCAGTCGATAATCGTGTGCCACACCTCTTTAGCCAAATTACAGCCCACTAGAATGTGATCGATTGATTCCGTTTGACTGCATAAGTCACAAGCTGTTTCGACCCCCTAAACATTTCTCTTATGAAGTTCTTCTTTGGATGGGAGCCAACCCAATGAAACCCTCCATCCAAAGAAATCGGTTTTGAGGGGCATCCATTTGTTCCATTCGTACGACGTAACTGATTGCATAAACATTTTTTTCTCGATCAAGCTTCTTAAGGAATGGACTGTGAATTTACCGGATGAGTCTTCTAGCCATAACCAACTGTCTTGACGTGTCAAGATTGTTGTGTCGGAAAGCAAGGAAACACATTGGGTGAGCATCCCGACCGCCGCTTCAGATGTTTGGGAGAGGATCGTTCCCCATTAACACCCGATACACCGAGTCTTTCTTTAACTGTGACTATCCACTCAATTTCTCACTTGAATTTATATTTTAAACACACTACTTTAAACATTCATATTATATTCCCCTTAGTTCCGTTATATATATATATATATATATATATATATGTATGTATATGTATATGTATATATATATATATATATGTATGTATATATATATGTATATGTATGTATATATATGTATATATATATATGTATATATATATATATGTATATATATACTAGGTTAGAGACCCGGGTCTTACACGGGTTGAATCCCTATTCAACTCTTTATATTATTCAACTATAAGATCAATTATTAACAGAGCGAGAATAATTAAAGTATTTAAACGTATAATACAATAAACCCAAAATTCAAATACTTTTAAATGAAATGTTGTTAATTTATCACGTGATTTTCAGTACAGAATTCTTTTCATTGAGCACTAAAAATAGAATTTGACCAACTTTCAACCTATTTGACCGTTACACTTTTATTTAAATCTAATTTGACCCATTTTAGAAAAAATATTACCCATATCAACCAATTCATAAGCACACAGGTCGAAATAGCCGTCTCTAGCATTTCCTATAATACACCTAAGACTTAATATCCAAAAATACTTTTAAATTTGAAATCAAAGTTTGACTTTTGGTCAAGATAACCGTAAATCTCCAATAGTGTTCACCATTCAGTCAACATCATGGACTATTTGAGTTCCACTTGGATCATCATCATCTAAAACAACCAAAGTCTTTAAGTTATTATTCAGTCTGCGTGTTGATCCAACGCCCACTTAGATGGAAGAGATTTCAAGGCAGATGTTTTATTAATCACAACAAGTTTTCCTTCAACTTTGACGCCTGTTAGTGTCTCATAAACCTGTTGAAAGAATAAAAATATATGTGTTCATCATCACATATTATTGAAGAACAAAATCAGTTACAAATTAGCAGCTAAGTACTGTGATGGCATGGAGATGTGTGATAATAGGAATTCAAACATAAGCAAATGGACGATTTCTATTATGATGAACAAATTCAATGCCTATGCCTCGAGCAACGTACCTTAACGACAACTGAATCATCTAAGCGTCCCCAACCAAAAGCTTCACCTTATCTTGGTTAAGTTATAGCAATAACATTAATATATTGCAATACATCATATTTGTGGAGCACAGATAAATTTCATGTAAATTTAAATAACCTTTATAAGTTATGAAACCAATGTTATCCAAATCAAGAAAAACCTAATCAAATTAAGAGGCCTGTACAGAAATTTAAACCAAATAACAGAATCTTACAAAAGATTAAAACACATAATGCTTTAATAATAACTTCTCTCAAACAAACAAAATGTAAATCCAATTAATTATATTAACATTCATTGATAACATTATAACAAAACGGAACAGTCATAAATTAGCGATGCAAGAATATTGAATGGAAACTAAAAAACTGAAAATTGAATGAAAACACGACGAAGTTACCTGCCAATTGAAGAACAGGCAGCAAAGCACTAAACCTACTAAGTTCATGAAATCCAAGAGACACCAAGGAAATCAAGAATAATTGTATGATTTGTGTCTTGAATCTAAAAAAATGAAAAGTCATATATTAAAACCCAGATGAAGATCTTTGTCATGGAACATAAATAAAATTTAATTACATTCACTAACGCAAATCAAACAACTCCCATGTAGACAGAATGGAGAATTCAGATCCTTGCGGCGATTAAAACAAAACCTGAAAGAAAACCCTTTCGAAGGACAAGTGGCAGCACCACAATCACTCTCACCGATCTTTTCCCGCTCACTGTGTTTTAACTCATTTCTTAGGGACGAGCGGGTCTATACCCGACCCAGTATCCCACATTCGGATCTAATTTATCCCTTCAAACCCATTCCTTCATTGATTGGACCATGAAAGTCAGGTAGCAGGATAGAATGAAGGAAAACATACCGATTAAAGAGAATTGCAACAACGCAGAAGCTTGAAACCCTAGATGGTGGATCTGGAAGCGTGATCGTTACCAGATGTATTCGACATTGTCGTCGTCTTCATCATCTCCTTCATCGTGAGAAGAAAGAAGATGGAAGTTAGGGTTTCCATCCCTGATTTCAAAGGGGTTATAAGATCTTTAAAGAACAGACATAAAATCAAGAACAATAGGTTGAATAATCAAGAAACGTACCAGATTTTATCATTGAGAGCAGGGAGTTTGGGTTTAGGTTTACGAATGAAACAAAAAAGTTCGGGTATCAGGCATTTTGATTCAGCATAGCGCTTGAGAGCGAAGGATGAAGATACCGTCTAAGAATCGTGAAGGAGAACCAAAGACCGAAGGTTGAAGAGAAACACCGGGAGAAGAGATGCAGGTGAAGGAGGCGCAACAAAGAATTAGGTTTACCAATCAATGAAGGAACGGGTTTGAAGGGATAAATTAGATCCGAATCTGGGATATTTGGTCGGGTATAGACCCGCGCGTCCCAAGAAATGAGTTAAAACACAATGAGCGGGAAAAGATCACTGAAAGTGATTGTGGTGCTGCCACTTGTCCATTTTGATATTGATTTATTAGGGTAGATATATATATATGAAGACTATCAAAAAGTGGTTTTTCGTTAAAATCCTAAGAAATGTGTCAAACAAACTTCGATTGAGCTCATTCCAGCGACGTTGGAACCGTCTAATCGAACTCTAACCCGGACCCAAAAACCTAAACCCCCTCCACCCATACCCCCAAAAACCTAAACCCTCCTCCAACCTTACCCCGAAAAGCCTAAAACCACCACACTCACCCCCAAAAACCTAAACCCCCCCACCCCCCCCCCCAAAAAAAAACCTAAACCCACCCCCACTCACCCCAAAAAAAACCTAAACCATAAAATCTAAAGCCTAAAAGCTAAACCCTAAGGCTAAACCATAAGGCTAAAACCCTCAAATTCAAACGTAAAATCTAAACCTTAAAAGCTAAACCCTAAAAGCTAAGATGGTAGAGTTCGACGAGACGGTTCTAACGCCGCTGAAATTAGCTTAATCAGAGTTCGTTTGATAGTTTTTGTCATTTCTTAGATTTCTTAGCAAAAAACTATTTCTTATTTGATCCTCCCCCTATATATATATATATAAGTCAAAAAAGTGTAAAAAGCCTAAAAAGTTGTTTAAAACGTTCATAACCGCCTCATACGAACTCCGATTTTACTCATTTCGCTGGCGTTGGAAACGTCTCGTCGAACTCTACGATCTTAGCTTGTAGTGTCATGCCCGTAACACAGGACAGTTATCTAACCATAGTAGTACCTCCAACAGAGATGTTCCCAAGAAAGAACGACAGGTCTAGGAGAGATTTATACACCGTCCTTTCCTAGACAGAACATTCCGTTTATCAGATAACTACATACCGATCAGAAGGTTACCTTCTAGTTACTGTGACGTTGATATCAAAAACACACAGCGGAAGACTAAATCATAACTCTTATTAACATTAAAACATTGTTACATCATGTTTAACAAAAGTTACATCATTCGTTCCTAACAAGGAACATGTCATTCGGGACTTATAGTTTCAGGCACGCTCATCATTTGGATCGTTTACCTTTTCATTCTAGTACTGGAAATGCCTTGTCTAATGACTACCAGTGATGCGTTCAAAAACATTTGATAAAACATGGGTCAGTACATAGCTGGTGAATTCATAAACTAAAATAGTTTATTAAAATGACCCGCTAAATTATCTTGAACACATTCATGGGCTTCCACACCCAAATTCATAGACAACTATGAACAATCATTCAGTATATATATAACCAAAAACCGTTCCACGGGTCCTGTCCAACATGCCGTTCCACGGGCAAGTGAAATACAATAAGCGCTTAGAATACGTTATATATAAACAATCAGTACAATCGTTTCAAGACACCCAAAATGTTTTCATAAATCAATCATGTCATACAAGGTCATGACTGGGTTCACGCATCACAGTTTAAGAACTCACCTCGGCAGTATTTCGGCTTATCAAGTCAGTAATATGGCAATCAACTTGGACAAAGCTCCTAGATAAGTAATGACATTGCTTAAGTACACAATTCTAGCTTATTGGTGTATAATCAAAGTTTAGTAGGAGGTCGGAACCTTACCTTAGCACTATCTACGAAAATTTGGAGTCGAAAAGCTAGAAACCGGACCCTCGCCCTCGAACCTCAGCTCAGGAATGGAACTTCAGAGTGTGTGTGTGTGTGTGTGTGTGTGTGTTTGAGATGGTGTAAATTGTGTGGGAAATGAGCTGAGATCGGGTTTCTATTTATAGGCAAGTTCAGGGCTCGTAACGGACCGTTACAAGTGGTGACGGTCCGTCACCCAATTTAGGGCGGTAAGCGTAACTGACCATTACGTCTTGTGACGGTCCGTCATAGTGTTTCACGCGTCATGATTGCCCCGTTAGTCAGCATACACGTGTCATATCCTGGTTCTTTGTCGTGTTGAACCCGTAACGGACTGTTATGCCTTGTGACGGTCCGTCACCACCGTAACAGACCGTTATGTTTTGTGATGGTCCGTCACAGTCACATTTTTTCCATTTGGTCATTTTTGGTCCTTCAACTTTCAGGAACCTTCATTTCAACCCATTGGGCTTTATCTTCGAATACTTTTATTCCTTATAATACTTAGGAATTATCCGGATGTTACAAATCTCCCTTCCTTTAAGAAATTTCGTCCTCGAAATTAAGATGTGAATAGATGAGGATACTTGATTCTCATTTGTTCCTCTAATTCCCAAGTCTTGTCGGCTCCAATCCGACCTTGCCATTAGACCAACACCATTGGTATAAATTTATTTCTCAATTTCTGTTCCTGGGTGTCTAAAATCTTAATTGGTTGTTCAGTAAAGTTTAGTTTATCGTCTATGTGAACGTCGTCTAGTGCTATAGCCCGAGTTGGATCAGTTAAACACTTGCGTAAGCAAGATATGTGAAACGTACTGTGAATTCCTTGTAAAGCTTCAGGTAGATCTAACTTGTAGGCTACTGCTCTGATTCTTTCAATGATCTTTTAAGGTCCGATGTATCTTGGTCCTAACTTTCCTCGTTTTCTAAACCGTACAACACCTTTTCAAGGTGAAACTTTTAACATCACATAATCTTCGACTTGGAATTCTAACTGTCGACGTCGTCTGTCAACATAACTCTTCTGACGATCTTGAGCAGCCTTTAATCGTTGTTTAATCTGGACTATCTTATCTGTTGTTTCCTGTATAACTTCAGATCCAGATAATTGATTGTCTCCTATTTCAGTCCAACAGACAGGAGTTCTGCATTTCCTTCCATACAGTGCTTCAAATGGTGCAGTTTTAATACTTAAATGGTAACTATTGTTATAGGAGAATTCGATTAACGGTAGGTGATTATCCCAATTACTTCCGAAATCTATAACACAGGCTCTTAACATATCTTCCAGAGTTTGAATTGTACGTTCACTTTGTCCATCGGTTTGAGGATGATATGCAGTACTCATGGTAAGTCGAGTTCCCAATTCTTTCTGAAAACTCATCTAGAATCTAGATGTGAACCGACTGTCTCTATCAAAAATAATAGACAGTGGTATGCCATGATGGCTCACAATTTCACTGATATAGATCCTGACTAACTTATCCATTGAGTATGTTTCATTGATGGGTATGAAATGGGCTGACTTGGTCAGTCTATCGACCACGACCCATATGGTATTATGCCCTTTTGTGTTCTGGGTAGTTTAGTCACGAAGTCCATTGTAATACGATCCCATTTCCAGACAGGCAATTCTATTTGTTGTAACTGCTCTGCTGGTTTCTGATGCTTAATCTTAACTTGAAGACAAGTCAAGCATTTATCTATATACCGGGCTATCGATCTCTTCATATTTGGCCACCAGTAATGTGTTTTCAGATCTTTATACACCTTGTTTGCACCGGGATGCTTGGAATATCTTGACTTGTGTGCTTCATCTAATATTTTCTCTTGGATATTTTCAAGCTTTGGAATCCAGATTCTTTGATCGAATCTCATGATTCCATCATTTCCTTATATTAGCAACTTCTGTTTCCCAACCATACGTTCTTTCTTGATGTTCCCTTCTTCTAAATCTCTTGGTTGGATTTCCTTGATTTGTTCTAGTAAATCTAGCTTCAGATCTATTCGTAGTGCTTTTACTTTAATTGGTTGGCTTTGTTCTTCCCGACTTAAAGCATTTGCTACTACATTTTCCTTCCCGGGATGGTATTTGATTTCACAGTCATAATCGTTGATAAGTTCCATCCACCTCATTTGTCTCATATTTAAATCATTCTGACTAAAAATATGTTAGAGGCTTTTATTGTCTGAATATATCACACATTTGGTACCATACAGATAGTGTCTCCAGATCTTTAGAGCGAACACTATGGCACCAAGTTCTAAATCATGTGTGGTATGGTTCTTTTCATTAATTTTAAGTTGGCGTGATGCATAGGCAATAACCTTGTCTCGGTGCATCAACACACAACCTAGACCAGTTCGGGAAGCGTCACAGTAAATGACAAAATTATCATCTCCTTCGGGTAGTGCTGAGATTGGTGCATGACTGAGTTTATCTTTGAGAATTTTGAATGCTTCTTGTTTTGTACCACATTCAAAATTGGCTGTTTTCTGAGTCAAAGTAGTCAATGGTGTAGCAATCTTGGAGAAGTCTTGAATAAGTCTCCTGTAGTAACCGGCTAATCCAAGAAAGCTTCTGATTTCTGTTGGAGTCTTTGGGGCTTCCCATTTCATAACGGCTTCAATCTTACTTGGATCTACTTGTATTCCCTTTTCATTCACAACGTGCCCAAGAAATTGTACTTCTCGTTTCCAAAATTCGCATTTGGATAACTTAGCGTACAGTCTTTCTTTTCTTAGGATTTCCAGAATGATTCTTAGATGCTCTGCATGTTCTTCTTGACTTCGGGAATAGATAAGAATATCATCAATGAAAACGATGACGAAATTATCAAGGAATGGTTTACAAACTCGGTTCATCAGGTCCATAAATGATGCGAGAGCATTCGTTAGACCGAATGACATGACCAGGAATTCATAGTGACCATATATGGTCCTGAAAGTAGTATTAGGTACATCTTCTTCTTGTACCTTCAACGGATGATATCCTAATCTAAGTTCGATCTTTGAGAAATACTGTAATATCCTACATTTTTCGACACACATTTTTCTAAACCCTTGAACGTATTCCCGACCCATTTCATGGACATTCACATAAATCTTTTACATTTGAAACTTATATATATGTATATATAAATATGAAAATCTTATATAAAATATATATATATATATATATATATATATATATATATATATATAATAAACTCTTTAAAATTTTAACAAACTTATAAACTCATTTTTTATTTTTTTTTAAACTTCTAAGCAAAGGAGACATATGAATCACTTTATAAAAATGATTTAAAACCATGCGAGAAAACTTATTAAACTTTTATTTTTGTACAAAAAAATCCAGGGACTAATATTGCCATTTTTGAAACTTATTTTAAACTTAAACTTAAGTTTACACTTAAAATGAAAATAACTTCAAACTACAGGGACCAAACACGTCATTAGCCCAAACCCCCAAGACCCAATCCTGGTCACGAGTTCGACTCCCGCAAGGGGCGGTTTTGAGCTCAATTCTTTCGAAAACGCAATTCCGGCCACATTCAACGAACCTCGAGCTCCACCTCGAGCGTGCGACCGTAACCCGAGATGTCTCGGTACCCATTTTCGACTTTAATGGCCGCGTGGGGTTCGAATTCGAGGCCATCGGCTCAACCCCCACCTCCCCAACCGTATGCGTAATCAATGCCAAAATTTGCTATAAATATCGACTCCCACATCTCATAAACATCAACCCAAAACTCACTCAAACACCAATTTCACAGATACGCGCTCACATTCTTCGATTTGGAGCCACGATCGCCGACGACCACCACAGTCCCGATCTCCCTCGAATCAACACCAAATCAGGTAAATTTTGTGCCCATCTTCATCGTTTTCAACCAAAAATCGAAAGCCCCCTGTATATTTACCATGACAGAGGCTAATTCAATGTGAATTTAAGGATTGAAATCCTAGGGCTCGTTCGGGAATTGGGGGATGATACGGGTTGTGTTTAAAAATTTCTTTTCTGTGTTATAAACCGACGAACCCGTAGTCGGGCTGGTTGGTGTGCGAGTGTGTGTTGGTGAACCGGGGCAGACGCGGGTTCGATCCGGTCAGCCCCCATTTTTATTACACTCATTTTGTTTTTGCTTTTAAATCAGATTTAATACTCCTATTAATTTTTATAAAATCTGTTAAATATTTATAAACTTAAAACCAATTCTTATTTATACTTATATTCCCTGAAAACATTTATCTAATTAAACTTAGCTAAAATTTATAAATAATTAATCTTTAATATTTGTTTTAAATGCTTAAAAACTACAAAAAAATTATATACTTTTAAACTTCTATAAAACTTATAATTTCCTTGTTTAAACCTTGATAAATATAAAAAAAAACTTCAATTAAACAAAAACTTATATAAATTTTATCAAATCAGAAAAGATTTATAAAATTTATATTCAAAAGATTTGTAAACTTAGATATAAACTTATATATATACTTTTAATAAACAAGAACTTATAAAACATTTATTAAAAATTTATGCATATTTAACTCAAGAGTTACTTATTAAAGGAAATAAACATACTTGAAATTGTTTATAAATTTTATAAAAACTTCAATGGAAACCCTATTTATAAACTTATAGTCAATATGCAAACTTTATAAGAAATCCTATTCTTTTTATAAACTTATAAGACTTAACATTTAGTTAGACTTATAAACATTATTTATTACAAGGTAGGTTGGAAAATAAATATTTAATACTTGAAAACCTAAATGATTTATATTTAGATATCTATTTATCCTTAAATATTTATTTAATTATGAAGTTTTGACAAATATTTATTTTTTTAGATAATTATTGTTAATCTTTAATAAATATTTAGTCTTACAATTACCTATTGTTACAACCATACTTACAAAATACCTAATTATTATTACCGGATTAGAGTAATCAATAATGATAAAACTTTTAAATAATTATTCTAAACTATAATTAAACATTTATACAAGGTCTTGTGTCATTTATTCGAGATCTTTATTTTAAACTTGATCTAAACTTCATAAACACAATTAATCCCGTCTCCCACTTGAAACCCTAGTCGATCTTGAAATCTTAGATCCTTACCATAGACTTATAGGAACATACTTAAATCTTTAAACTTGCATACTTAGGCTTATCGTGAGGATATTCTCCCTCCAAGTCTTGCAAATACTTATCCGTGTCGGATACTATTCATCAATCCAAGTGAGTATACTTAGCCCCTTTTTCCTTTTATGCTTTTGGGGTGAAACATGTTCACAATTCTTAAACTTATACAATTCTTGTACAACTATGACTACATGTTTATTCTTATGTTAAACTTGAGACTTGTATGCTTAGATTAAACTTAAAACTAGCACATACATTAGCTTTGATCAAGCCGATAGTAACAATGATAGATCTATTGCATTTGATCAATCCACCTTGATTGATTGACCCCCGGGGAGCCCTTGGTGTTTGTTACTACATTAAACTTTAAACTTGAGACTTATAAGGGTAACCTGCTGGTTATGCCTAAACTTGGTCGGAGGATTGATGTGCACAATGTCTAACATGCTTGTTTTCTCATACTTACATTATAGAATGCATGAATCATAGTGAATTGTAATACTTTTCAAATACTTGTTAAACTGTGTCAAAACCTTTGTATCTCACCAACTATTTTGTAGTTGACAGATTCTTTCACATGTTTCAGGTTTACATCATGAGACTTATTCGTGATCACATAGGATGCTTTGGACCTAGACTACTTAAATTAAATGTTGTATTCGTATTATTCTTCCTTGTATTGAATTTTAAATTATTTATTAATGAAATATCGAAACTTTAATAGTCAACCTTGTGCTATTGAACAACCGCGTCCGCCCCGACGTATAATCCGTCGTCGGTTGGGGTGTGACAAATACTTGGCTCCTTGTAGTTGATCGAGCAGGTCATCTATTCTAGGCAATGGATATTTGTTCTTTACAGTCAGTTTATTTAACTCCAGATAATCAATACACATCCTCATGCTTCCGTCCTTCTTTTTAACAAATAGTATCGGTGCTCCCCAAGGTGAAGTGCTCGGACGAATGAGCCCTTTGTCTAAGAGTTCTTGAATTTGTTTCATCAATTCTTTCAGTTCGGAAAAAGCTAGACGATAAAGGGATCTTGCAACAGGCTTAGCTCTAGGAATGAGTTCGATTCGGAACTCGATCCGGTGATCAGGTGAAAGACCAGTAATTCTTCCGGAAAGACATCCAGGTGATCACAGACTACGGGAATATCCACAATCTGTCATTCGGGTTTAGTGTTTAAGGCATGGAGTAAAAAATACATCATCACACTTAATCAATTCTTTCCTAGCTTTCGCTATAGAAATAATTTCAATCTTATTAGTCTTGCTATCACCTTGAATCATTAAACTAGGTTCATCTAGTTTCTTAATCTTGACCGTTTTCTAGTCACAATCAATCTGAGCCTGGTATTGGTTTAACCAATCCATCCCTAGGATAACCTCCTATTCATTCATGTTTATTGGCATTAGTGTAACTAATTCCTTTATTCTGACCACTTATTCTCTGTTTAGGTGGTTTAGGACAAGAAGTCTTATAATGCCCTATCACTCCACAGTTAAATCATTTAACATTCGAGCATTGGGTTGCAAAATGGCCAAACTTTTGACAAGTCTGGCATTTCATTCCCCGATTGGCTCTATCATGGTTGGGATTAAATCCTCCTCTCCTGAGAAACTTACTATTTCCCGGTTTGAAATTATAAACAACTTCATCGGGCTTTTTCTTGTGATCAATCTTTGGTGGCCCCTGAGCTGCCACCTCATCAAACATCACCGCACTTTTCTCAACAGCTAAGTCTATCGTCTTGGGTGCAATAGATTTCACTAAGGTACGAACTTTAGGTGGTAAACCTTGAATATAGCATCTAACTCTCCTTGACTCAAGAGTAACCAGATGTAGCACCAACTTGGCCATTTCATTAAACTAATAGTGTTGGTACTAAAGATAATATCAGTAACGTTAATAGTTATGTTTCACGAATTTTATATGTAATAGAAATATTGTTTATAATATTAGTGATAATGGTATTTACATTTCCCAAAAAATGATAATATCGGTTTACTAATTTCGAAAATATTGTTTTAATCTTATAAGATTCCATTTTTATAGGTGTATATATACTTAATAAAATCATTACTCGACATACGATTAATTAGTTTACACCACAAAATAATCGTGTACGTGTATGAATATTAAGCTTTGCAAACTTATTGTGAAAAATACATATGCTTATACATATATATTTTATATCAAAACATACTTGTCGTCTAGTATAAATAAAAAGTATCAAACGAAAGTGTCAACCATATATATAGAATGTTTTATTGTTATGGTTGGTATAAAAGAAAATATATATATATATATATAATAGTGTGTATACTTCTACAGTCTCATATAACACGCTAAATTAACATCGCATTAGTCGTCTTCAATTTTTTTATACACGTTTTATTAATTGGCGGTTCAATAAATATAATATAGTTCCCTAATCAAATTTGTCTCGTTAGTCGGTTTTGTCTCGTTTTTATCCCACGCGCGTTATATTTTTATTATTTTACAAGATGCATAAGAAATTATATAATTGAACTTTTTAGAGCGCGTTTATACCTTACGTACGTCTCGTTTACGAACCAACACGTCCTAAACCTTACATTACGCGTATTGACCACGTTTGACCGTCATTGACCCGAGTTTGACTGGGTTTGACTTTCATTGACCGGGTTTGACCACGACACGGAACGGGAATGAAACCCGGCCACAATTTCAACCGATTTAACAAAAATAACTAACTGAAATTTAATCTATTAGAGTTTGACAAAACATAACTTGAAACTTGTAGATCGGGACGGTAGGACGGCAAACAACACGGATCCGGTCAAGTGGGGGTCTGCCGGATACTCGCCGGAAAAACGAGGATGGTCGGAAATGGCTCCTGCAATGGAATTGTTTCAAATAGAAGTTTAACGTTAAAATGGTGTAGATCTAGTCTTGAATAACCAGAAAAACGAGATGGGGACTCACCAGGAACCACCTAAATCCCGTCGGGATCTCCTTGCCGGAAACCCAACACCACCGTCTCATCCGCCGTCCTATATTTGCCGGAAAAACGACTTGAGTAGGAATAGGTTGTCGCCTTCGCTGACCCTGCGGTCCTCCTCCACCCTCGTCTTTCGCCATCTGGAGTTTGTCTCCTTCTCCGTCTTCCGCCAGCGCCGCCGCCAGACGCGGCCTTGGAGCCGCCGGTCTCCAACCACGTCGCTGTCGTCTTCGTTGTTCAAATACCACTACCACCTCCACCTATCGTCTTCTTGCCGGGGGAGCCGCCGGAAGGGGTGGCCGGCTCCCCCTCCCTCTCGTGGTTCTATCTCCCTCTGCACCTTGTGTGTATGTGGTTTGTGCAAATAAGGAAAGAAATGATCAATTTATATCTAGGGTTTTTGAGTTGTTGAGAGGGTAAGTGGATACCGCGACTCAAACCCGAAATGTTATCACGCCCTCGTGCCCGAGTATTTATTTTATGATTCTTAAAATCACGTATCGTTATTGTTAGTATTATTTGAATATTTAAATTATATTATATTCCGCTCTGACTGTCGTCCAGACCGATACGTGCCTGTATCGTGTGTCTAACGTGTGACTAACGCGTTTGCCCTTTCATATGTTTCACGCTCCATATAAATTATTATTTCTCAAATAATAGTAATTAAACAGCTATGTTATAGATATTCACTTATATTATTTAATCGTATAAGATAATATACAACAGAATTTACGTCTACGCCGGTATTTGTCGTATCCGCGCGTTCTGTGTCGTATGACTCACGTGTTAAACTCTAATTTATCGTCCGAAGTAAATATTAATATTCATTATTAATATTTAATAGTAGTAATTTAGGTGTTCTGTCGGGTGCCGGTTACTAATTGTGAACGTGTTCATTTATTTTAATCGTATGTTGCGGGGTTAGGTAAACACTATAATAACACGTTATCTTGAATCATAATGTGATCTGTCAAGTAAGGTTACATATCAAGTTCGCACACTGGGCCTTCAAATGGGCTGTTAATGAAGCCCGTTTATGCTAAATTAACTATCCAAATCAACCGACCCTAATCTTAGGGATGTCACACTATGGAACCTCTAAGACCCTTAGCCACTAAACTCTGAGGGTTTCCAAGGAGGCATCGTTCCCTTGGTGGGGTTCAGGGCCATGCCCCTAGCGGGGTTTGGGGTCGTGCCAGAAAGGATCCAAGGGGCAATGCCCTTGGTGAATTTGCTTCGGATGGGAATTTGCTTAATTATTTTCTTGTTTAGTTTGCACCTGAAGTTTCTTCATATTTGCTTGATTGATGGAAATTTGCACCATATTTGATCTTCCCAAAAGAACTGATAAACGGTAGTAAATTACTACTCATCATTAGTGGCAACTGCTTATCACTATCTGAGCAGCAACAGTAGGTGACCAACAGTTGCAACTGAGGTAAGCAGTTGCAGCAACTTGACGATCAATGGTATCTTAATGTAATTGTTAACTACTGACAATTATAGTCGTCGTTTGTTGTACTCTTTCATATAGAGTGGTAACGTTTCACCCTGATATTGCTCTGGTTTAATCTCTATATAAATGGATGCATTTAGTCTGTTTGACATACATCTTTCAAACGAAATTCACAACTTCGTTTTTTCACAGAAAAGAACATCTCGTTCTTGCAGAACATTTTCTGTCTTTAATTGGTTATGAATTTATATACATACGGAATATTTTAATCCAAAAGTGATTTACACAATTCAAAAAAGGTATCTAACTAATACGAAATCCAATAGTAATACTAATTTTAATTACATTTTATGTATATTTATAAAAAAAATAACACTAAATAGTACTACTATTTTTAATTATATTTATTTGCATTTATATATATATATATATATATATATATATATATATATAAAATTAAATACTGAATGACAAATTTTGTGCCGGGTTTTTATAAAAGTTACATTCATTACTAAGATAGCTTCATATAATGTACATCCCCGTTTCAAGAACTTGTTACACTTTTGGCCCTGGTTATTGGAAATAAACCAAAATAAAATTAATAAAAACGGAAGTAGTCCTTTCTTATAACCTTTGAGGATTTAAATAAACAGATTATACTATATGCAATCAAATGAAATCAACCCTAAACAATAGCACAAGAATGGGCGTACCCGGTGCTTGACTTAGCTCCAACATTTGCGCAGGGTTCGGGAAAGCGGCAGGATCGCTTCACGATCTGATATACGCAGCCTTACTCTACGGCCTACACTTTGTTCAGCGGGTTGTTTCCACGGCTCGAACCTGTGATCTCAAAGTCACGAAGCAGCAACCTTACCCAGTGACGGATCTAGAAATAAAGTTCAGGGGTAACAATTTTTTTTTACCGTACTTTCATGTAAATAAAACAAAATAAAATTTAGACCGTACTTTCATATAAACAATTTTTTTTACAATAACATCAGTGACGAAGCTTGAAAAAAAAATGTCATGGGGGTTCTTATCAGGGGGGCCGGAACTATAAATTTTTCTGTCGAAAACATATAAATTAACACTACTGAGCGAAAAATCGACCGGATACGTAAATATTAACACTTATGAGTGAAAAATCGAGGGGGGGGGCTCACTATCTTCCGCCATCGGGTAACATGCGACTGGCGAGGCGGACTGAAGAGGTGGAGGACTGGGGTTTGGCGAAGGCGGCCCCGGGCGGTGGTCTCAGCTCAGGTCGAGTGGTCGGTCTCTGACTCACAGTCTCACAATTCCCGCTCTTTGTCTTTCTTTTTGGCCGACCGCTTGGGTAATTTGGGTTTGAGAATTGAGACTTTGAGGTATTGGGTTTTAATAAAACATTTGGTCTGGCTAAAGCACAAATGTTTTATTAAAACCTAATACTTCAAAATCTTTAATAAAATGTGGGGACTTTTTATAAAATTTTGGACTTTTTATGAAGTGTTGAGCTTTTAAAAAAATTTGAGGGGTAACGTAAATTTTGCTCAGAACCGGATACATAAAACCGTAAAAAAATAATTTTTTTACACTGCGCTACCCCTACCCTAGGGATAGGTCCGCCCTTGACCTTACCAGTTGCACCAAGGCCCGCCCACTAGAAATGATTAAGCACAAATAAAGACACGATTTTAGAGTGAAAGAAGTCTGGAAACAAAAGCAAATATACAAGACCTTGAGGTCATTTTAAGTCCACTACCACCAACAAGAGACCAGTACAAAGGTTATATACACCCCATCAAGAAACATGGAATGAAAACTAAAACAACGGAGGAATAAAATCTATAAAATAAACAAAAACTAATAATGTTCAGGTTCCGGATCTAAAAAACCAGCCCGACTATCCAAAGCCTTCATCTAGATGTTATGAAGTTGTCGTCCAACATTTCAATAAACGGAAAAGTAACGTTGCTATATAAGCAAAAACATGGTTTTTCAAATATACGCTTTCGTTATCGCCACATACTCAGCCTTGGCGGTAGTCTGGTAGACAACACAACACTGCTCCCCGACAAAAGTAGTCAGACATTCAAAGAATATTCTCAAGTAAAATGACCGCAATTGCCGGTGAACGTCATAAAAATCGATAATCACATCGATAGAGAACATGAGTTGATCCCCATATCACAATCAACAACTTATTATAAGATACAAATAAAGAAAATGGTAATCTAAAATATTTTTGACATATTACAAGTTTTATTTTGTGATTTATCTATAACTATATACATTTCAGTAAGGTGTGAATAGTTACTATTTGTTGATTGGCTGGGTTAGTAGCTCGGATACATGCCAGGTTACAGTTGTTTGCCTAGCTTGACCGATTTTAAGTTTGAATATAATTTTATTGGTTGGTAGAATGACACTAATGGCGTCTTGCCCGGATGGTAGATGGGCGACGCAATGTTCCTTTTATCCCACCAGGGTTCGAAGGTGGGTTTTTTTTATTTGGTTTTTATCAGTTTTTAGTATGCGAGTTATGGCACCGCTTAATAGTGCGGGGTGTCCTCCTAGTTTTCAACAATTAAGAGCATTCACATCAGCTCCTCGATCTATACCATCATCTCTAAATTATAAAGGAAACATGAAAAATCATGTAATTTTACGCTCACGTCAGCTCTCTCATCCCCATCTCAATTCTCTAAATTTTTAGAGGAAACTATAACCACCATTTATATTTAGGGGGTCATCATTGACCCCTTATTCATTATTTTATAGTTTTTGTAAGTGTGTGAATGGAAGAAAGAGAAAAAATAATAATCTATATCTATTCTATATTATCTAATAAATAAAGGTTTTTCATGCCACGTGTCGCCTCCATATTCTTTCTCATCATTTTTTTCCGCCTCTCTCTCTTATTAAACACACATCTATCTTTTAATAACTAGTGGGTAAGCCCACGCTTTGCGGCAGTTCCTGTTCGAACCACATTACTCTTGGGTTTGTTAGTCAAACATTTACTTATTTTCTTTCATTTGTGTTTTAAAGTTCTTATATATTTAAATAATGGTCACTGTTTAGAATATAACTCAAGAAATCAAATAAAAAGCCTCAGAACATCAATGATATATGTACAGGACTCATTCATAACTATAGCAATCACCAGACTTGCCAAGAATTCTGAATTTGAGTATTTCTCACTAAAAAAAATCACCACCCTCTCTCGAATCTTTGTCCAGTTATCTTTTTTTGATCCACCACCCGCTGTAAACACTTCTTCAGCTTCAGTAGCTCCTAAATCCTTCAACAATGCATACCCTTTTGCCTGAAGAAAAACAAAACATTTCATTAATATCTCTAAAAGAGAAAACATCATACTCAACAAACCCGTAAAACAAACCGTCTTACATATAAGTGTGTTTTCTAACAACAAGTGGTTTAGCTAACCCTTTAGTATAAATGGAGACCAGTGTAAAGAAAGTTAAGAAAATACAGGTAACAATGGGTCCCGTTCCATTATCATTGGAGACCGGACCCACAAACAAAACTAAGAGTAAAGTTTAAAAACATATTACCACCTTCCCCGACTGAGTAGCTCGGGCTGCAAGGAACGCAGCTATACTATCCGCAGTTCCCGTGCACACAACACAATCTTCAGGGAAACCTATCAAGCATCATGTTTTAACTAACCTTTGTAGCAGAGTAGTTAAAACAATAGTATTGTTGGTATTATATGGGAAATATAACTGTTTTTTTTTTCCTTAAAAGAGGACAAATATACCAAGTTTTGTTCTTATGTCCTGTTTGAGGGTTTTGCTTAATAAGCTTTCTTTTTGGGTTTTGCTAAAAAAGACATTAAATGCTTAAATTTGATTATACAAAAAAATCCCATTTGTGTGATATTGTTTGGTGGTATCTTTAGTTAAATATAAACTTTTAATGACATTTGAATTCATCTAGATCAAATAACCTGTTTGAATTATTGTTTTGATTGTTTATTTCTTTATTTTTTTAAAACAGGAGCCTATATGTTGAATGGAGGTTCCCAATCTCATGGAGCTTTTGATAATGCAACAGTTAGTGCCCTTGTGGATATACAATTGTACTTTTTTTTGTTTATATATCTTTGGATAAAATATCATTTCTGAATTACAACAAGTCTTTCATGCATGCATGGTCATTATGCAGATGCAGTCTTATAAAAGTCAAAGGAACTTGGGCATTGATTACAATTAAAAGTCAAACAGTGGCTGTAATTACGAAAATCAAAAGTCAAAATGCCCATGACAACTTTTATTTGGTCATACTTGTACTTAATGTCAAGGGAAACATGGTGATTATGCAACTAAAATTCAAACAATGGAAAGTCAATCTATGTATGTTTCAATGGTTTAATGTAATAAAAGTGGCCGTTCACTACAGTATGTGCAAAATATAGTCAGAGTTGAAGTATGTTCAGAATGTCATTATGAACATACTATATTGTGCAAGTTCAAAATGTCCATGGCTGCAATTCATTCATTACAACCATATGTATGCACATCAATGAACTATTAGAATTAGTCTGACACGTAGATCAATAATGAGCCATAGGTACTTCATTTTTTTAGTATTTTTCTGCATTTTTTTTTTACATTTTTATAGTATTTTTCTGCATTTTGTTTTACATTTTTACTGCATTATTTAGTAGAAATAACCGGTTCTCTATTGTTAGCAGAAATAACATGTTCTCTATTGTTTCTGAACAAGTTTTAATGCAAGAAACCTTCGAATTGGTCAATGCATCAGTTTTTAGCTGTGTATCTAGAAATTAACAAAAACTAAGTATACTGAAACGTTCTTCATTACCAAGATTAGACAAGCTTTTGTTGGATAATAAAAATTTGTTAAAATGTTACCTACAATATGAACATGTAAAAGGAAGTTATAGTTGTTTTGCTCTCCAGATCAGTTGATTTGGCGCGACCCCAAAGTATTAGACCAAGAATCATATAACCCAATACCAAAATCAATATAGAAAAATGAATTGCTATCAGACAGAGTCACCGCAGTTCCATTAGCAAGTAGTTTATGCAATGACAACATTTTGTTACTTTCTTTTACCTTGCCAAAAAAATTGAATGCAGTTTCCAGTTGGATGGGCTATGTTTATCTCTTAACGGGTCAAATGGGTCGAAAAGGTCTCAAAACGTATTTTTAAATGCATAAGACCTCCAAAAGCATTTTGATCAAAACATGACATTATTACTGAAATAATGTAGAACTTATGTGATTCTATTTGACACCAGTTATTTAATTGAAATAAGGGATATATATATATATATATATATGGTGAGTCTGATGTGAAAGCTTTTTAAAAAGTGAGATATAAATTTAAGAAATGATAATTTTTAGTTAAATTGTAGGGATGGGGATTGGTAAACTGATGTGAATGCTCTAAGAGCATTCACAGCCGGCTTGGTATATGTTTGTGAGTGAGTTTGGTATATTTTAATGAGTGATTTAAAGTGGTTATAAATGGAGGAGAGAGAAAATGTATAAACTTTTTGTATATTTGTGGAAACACTGTTCACCTGTATAAATTTTTTAATATTTTTTAAAAGTGGTTGTGAGTGGAGGAGAGAGAAAATTTAATGATAAATGTATAAAAAATTATTATTTAATTGAAAAGTGGAGAGAAAAGATAGTGATTTTAGTGTAATTATAAGGATAAAGATATGAAACCGGATGCGAATACTTAGTTACATTTATGACTTTCTCTCTTTAAGAACATATGAAGACGGGCTTGTTCTTACCGGGCCGCGTTAGCCCAAAACCACACACTGAAACAAGTGGGCCGAAAAAATAAATAAAAGTTACGTATAAATGCAACGACGATATAATATTCAAAACCCTAAAAGCACCTGACTAGCCTCATCGTTTTCTCTATACTTGCTGGTGTTTCCGATCATGGCGGCGGCGGCTCCAACGAATTCCGTTCAATGCTTCGGCCGGAAGAAGACAGCGGTGGCGGTTACACACTGCAAGGCCGGCCGTGGCCTAATCAAGATCAACGGTGTCCCAATCGAGCTCGTACAGCCTGAGATCCTCCGTTACAAGGCTTTCGAGCCTATTCTTCTTCTCGGCCGTCACAAGTTCTCCGGCGTCGATATGAGGATCCGAGTGAAAGGCGGAGGTCATACTTCTCAGATCTACGCTATTCGTCAGAGTATCTCGAAGGCGCTGGTTGCGTACTACCAGAAGTTTGTTGATGAGGAACAGAAGAAGGAGATTAAGGATATTCTGGTGAGGTACGATCGGACTCTGCTTGTTGCGGATCCTAGACGGTGCGAGCCGAAAAAGTTTGGTGGTCGTGGTGCTCGTGCGAGGTTCCAGAAGTCGTACCGTTGATCGAAACAGAGTAATTTACGTCTTTCGGTTGAACATTTTATATTTGTGTTATCGTATTATTTTTCTAGAAATTTTGATGGAGGTAATTTGAATTTGATGTTATTGCGAGTTGCTGTTTGCATGCTTACTGGTTTCTATATGATTGATCCTGATTGATATTCAGGATCGATTGTTTTGTTATGCGGTTTTGAACTTGTTTGAATCTTCGTTTGCCACGGAACTAATTAAGCTGCAAGTTTAAAGCATTTTAGTTAACAATTACTAGGCGAAGACTAATTTTTATCATCATGTTGTTCATCTTTACTTGATAATAATTAAGCTTCATGAATGAAGAGGGGTAAGGTTCATAGAGCTCTATTTGCTGAATGTGATCAAATATGTTAACACATTTCGGTCTATAAGAAACGCTTGAACTCAAATATGTTGTTGTTTTGAGTGTTTTTTGACTATCTGTGGTGAGGCGTGATCACTGGTCGGCTGAACTGGCACCCTGACACGCCTTGCACACTGGTGTGTGGGCGTGATGGACCTCCTCGTGATAGCTTCAACGGGCCTGACTACCTTTGGCACACTTTTCCGCACCCAACTAGTCATTGCACACTTAAATAAAAATAAATTACTCCAAAAACACCTATCATTATCACTAACCAACTACACACATTTATTGTGATCACAACATTGCCTATGTGGTGCCCGTGTGAACTTTTTCATCACTATCACTAAACCATTACAGATGGTCCAAACGAAAGGAAGAGGTTGCAACTAATTACAGATGGTCCAAACGAAAGGAAGAGGTTGCAACTAAACGTGTTTAAGCAATGGAGTCTGAAATTGAAGATAAGCGTATGTTAGTTGCACATTGATTATATACCCATATGCAGAGGCGATATACTGATTTTTTTTACGTGGGTTTTGTTTGTGCTCTTTTGCTGACATGAAACACTAATATCGATTTAATCCAAATTAAAACATCTTACATAATGAGGAAAAAAAATATTTATGTCTCACATCATCAAATCTTTTAACTCGACGTCCCAATTTTTGATTCGGGTCTAGTCAGGTCACATAAATAATAACTTGTAGAAACTAGTAAAACTAAAAGCTACAATGAGGTTTTTGAGGTAATCATAACTACAAAAAAGATTATGCAATGTTCATTCGTTCAATAACTGTTTAGAAAGAATAGGTAAAGTCCTTAGTCGAATTTAATACTCAATTATTTTGCTTTTCACTTTGTTTTAAATGCAACATTAATAGAATGATCTTTTTCCAAGTAAGTTTAAATTTCAAGGACCGGAGTTAAAAAAACTTGTTGGTCGGTTGAAAAACCGTAATATATGTTACTTATAGAAAAAAAAACCGGGGTTGACTCCGCACCCTACATGCTAGGTCTATCCATGATTGTGATAACATCGAGGAGTGATAAAGCTGGCTATGAGGGCCGTCAATGACAATGGACGAGCTTGTGAGATGAAAGGTGTCGATTACTTCAATTAATGATGGCCGTGAGTCTGTGATTAGCGGTGGTCATGTGTTAAGGTACGGGAAACTAAAAAACATGTGAGAAAGATTTAGGGTAAATAAATTATATGGTGCTAAAACTAAGGGTCCAAGGGTTGCCATCGGGAAAACAAGCCGCTGAGGAAGGAATTTTCTAGGTACAAATGTTGTCGCGACGGTGTTCCCGCTTGGTACCTAGCCTTGCGGTAACAATGCCCCTTCCACCTAAGGGCGGTATATGGGTGGGCCGGATATTGAGTTAGGTTACCTTACTTACACATGGAATATCCCTACTTATATTTTATAAAAAGCTCGTTAGGTCACAAGCCTAAACGATCTTAGTATTCAAAGTTTGGGCTCGTTTAGTAAACAAGCTTTATATAAGACTCAAACTCGGCCTCGAGCTCGTTTCGAGCTTTTATCGATCCGATCCCAAGTAACTCATATACGACTCGACTCGTTTACACCCCTAGTTTAATGAATAACTTGTCATTTTTAAATATATATATATATACACACACTATATACGTTTGTTTTAAAATGTCTAGTGACTTCAATATATTAAAATTTTGATCAAGTAAACTTTTCATGTAAAATGTGAGGCTGTGTTAGTTTTTTAATATTTTTCTATTCTTTTTATAGTTGGAAGTTTGTCATCTTATCTATTATATTTCTTATTTATAGAAATAATATATATATTCACACAGGACGAATTGTTTCTTTCCAAGATACCTAATTACCTTAAGTACAAATCTAAGCTTGTATAGTTTAGCTATGGGTCTTCACTCTTTGGTTCCTCAGGTTACATAGCCATACCTGTAACTACAGTTTCACAAAACTACAAATTAAGCCGACTGGATTGGTCGAATTCGCCGGACCTAACCGTCCAAAAACACTTTGGTTTGAGGGTTTAAGTCAAAATTTCATACTAATTACATGGTAATTGTAATCAAAAAGCATGGAAATATAAAATATTTCTTATATAGTGTACATGTCTACTTTCCAAAACTAATATTTTGATACAAGAAATCAAAATCAACTTTGGGTCGATACAAGAAATCAAAATCAAGTTGAAGGCAAATAAAGTATTATAAAAGTTGTATGTTCTCTTTTTCAAAGAGATTCTATAAAAAATAGAGCAAATTACAAATTACGTCCTTTAAGTATTACCTAAATTTTGGTATACGTCCTTTAACTAAGGAAATTACAGAAAACGTCCTTTATGTATAAAAAACCTTGCATGTTACGTCATTTGGCCTAACGACCGTTAAATTTTACCGTCAAGTCTGGTCACGTACCATGCACATAAGTGTATTTTGAGGCTTTTACACATAAAAAGAATATTCTTGTAATTTGTTTCTATAAATGAGGGTTTACAAAAATAGTCATTTTACGGTAAAAAGACCAAAATAACCTCATGTGTCTTGCACATGACCTGACTTAACGGTAGAATTTAACGGTCGTTAGGCCAAATGACGTAACGTGCAAGGTTTTTTTAAACATAAAAGACGTTTTCTGTAATTTCTATAGTTAAAGGACGTATACTGAAATTTAAGTAATATTTAAAGGACGTAATTTGTAATTTGCTCTAAAAAATAAGTTATGTGGGTAATTTTATCACCCATGAAATCAATAACCAATATTGATATATTGATATGTACCGTCGTCGCCTCCACCATTGCTGCAATCAGCGCACCACCATGACGCCACCACCACAGTTGTCGTCTCACAGCCATTTCCAACAACGCTAGCTGCAGCCGGCACAACCTCATCGTTACCACCTCCTCCAGGCTCTATCGCCACTAGCAGCCTCAAAATAAATATAGCAAGTGAACACGATGGTTCAGGTAAAAACAGGTTCCGAGGAATATGAGCTTTGAGACAAAACTGTCTGTTTTAAAAATTATCAATTTGGTTCGAGTCAAAGGGCGGCCCAGGACTACTTAACACCATAGAAATTGTTCTGATCCTCTTCAGTATTTTAAGAGAGCCAAGCTGATAATGTCTAGAAAGAAGCTTTCTAATCGGCTTATGAAATACATGCCAGATTATTTAATAACTTATAATACATGCATTATGTTCTGGGCTAACGATTTCGGTTTTCACTGTTCAACCTTGCTTAATTACAGGACATCTTGTAGTGCTAGTTTAATTACAATCTTTAGGTTTTCACCTGCAAGAAGAGTTCATGATTGCAGGTGTCCCTGTCACCTACATCAGACAAGGATTTCAAACCGTTAAAAATCAAATAAAACAGCTAAATGGAGAACGAGTCAAATGGATTTTCAAACGGTTGAAAGTCACCCGAAGGCTATTTTTAGTAGATGCAACCTCTAAACCGTTCTAATCAAATATTTAAGTTATTTTTGTAGTAATATTGTTATCGTAATTGACTCCTTAATTAACTAACCTTAAAGCCCATCTATGTTTCTTACTAAAGCTTGTATGCAGCAAACCCAAACAACTTCTTCTTGTTACCTCCCCGCTTCGCTCTAAATAGAAGCCTCCTTAGCAACTCCGTACGTTTACATCGCTTCTTAATTGGTACAATAGGTAACACCCGAGGTACAACTATGTGTCGTTCTGCTGGTTCTGTAGCGTTTATGATTTCTTTGATTGGGGGGCTTAGAACAACCTCCCACTTAACACCATCCTCTGCTGCCATAAGATCATGCAAAGAACAATGATGGGTCAACTCATTATCAGTCAACTCTGCTGTTATCTTCATTCCCTGCAAATCATATGAATTTAAGCATTGCATAGTCGTATATTTCTGTATGGGATGGCTTCAAGGTACAAGTAATAAGGCATCAAATATAGTAACTAACTTACTGTCTGAAGCGGCGTTTCTTCTTGCTCAAGATCTTCTGTTACCACATCCTTACTGGAAATACTGTGCACAATATACTCCACATTTCAGACAATTTTTTTTATTCCTGAAGAGGAAATTTTCACCTGATAGTAACCAATTTTCTCATCTGTTCCACTAAAGTCATCTAAAGTTTTTTTTTTGCCTCTCTAAAGTCACTCAACTTTCATTAGGCATTCTAATCTTGAGAACTTCTTTTTTTATAAATAGTAACTTGTTTTTTAAATGAAGTGACCTATGTAGAATATTATAAATGTTGGTTATTATTTAGTGATAGTTTTTTCCAATTTGACTTAAATCAAACAATTATAAAACTTGGTTATTATTTAGTGATTTTAACACCTACTTCAAGTTAATTTTAAAAAATTAATCACTAAATAGTAACCACGATTCTTATATGTTCAATTTAAAAATCTGATATTTATAAAAAAATTCACAAGATTTGAACACTTGGTGAAAGTTGAGTGACTTCAGAGTGAAAAGGAAAAAAAAACTTTGAATGACCTTAGCGAAATAGATGGAAAGACTTTAGAGAGCCAAAAAAAACTTTGGATGTCTTTAATGGAACTGATAGAAACTTGGTTTCTATCGGTGAATTTTCCCCTTTTTTGAAAATACTAGATAATAGATAAAAATTAAGGTAACCTGGTTAGTTGGAGTTGTAGCTCAAGACATGTTGCTTCTAGTCCTGTACAATCATGACTTTTATCCTCCAACTCCATTTCTAGAAACGATATTTGGTGAAGAGCTTGTTGTAATTGAGCTTTGGCAGCAAAAAGTTGTTGATCAAGATCAAAGTTGGTTAATCTCAGATTCTCAAAGTGATCATTCATTTGGTTCATAACCAAATCGCCATTATTTTGTTCATCACGTCTTACGCGAGCAAGCTCTGCTTTCAAATTTTGAATTTCATCCTCTCTCTTACACGTGCTTTCTTTGAGAATCCTGTTTTCTTCTTCCACTTCACTTAACTGCTTTATTAGTAAACTCATTCGTCTATCCAACGCTTTATTAGAATGGTTCCTCGGGTTTGTTTTTGGGTGCCCAGGGGCCCCCTTTCTCACTAACAACCGCAGCTTTTGACGTTCGGTTTCTAGCTGTTGCCTGTTTGCCATGACAGCATGTCGGCTTTTGATCTTCAGCTCTTTCTTAAGAAAACCGTACTCGTTTTTCAAAACATTGTTTCCTCTTTCAGTTGAATCAAGTCTTGAAACAAGTGCATTGAACTTTGCAGTTGCTTTAGAAATTTGATTATTTACATCTTCGATTATTTCCTCTTTCTTAACAAGGGCTTTAGTAAGCCGAGCATTCTCAATTGTTAGATTTGCAAGTTTCTTCTTTGCTTCTATGTATTTCGACTGTAATCGCTTGTGTGCCATCTCGAGTATCATCTTTTGATCTTGCTCTATTTTTGTAGAACTCAATTCCTGCCTGCAATTCTTTAATGCAGCGTTTAAGTGAATCAATCTCTCGACTGCAGCTACTTTCTGCTGTATAACGTTCTCTAGTTCTTGCTTCTGTATAGCCACTAATGCTTCAGCCCTTTCCCTCCCTAAATGAATTTTCAAAAGTTGGCGTAAAACACAAGACACTATAGTAGAAACATTAATAATAAGGGGAAAAGTTCTCCTAGTAGTAACCAAGTTTCCCATCTGTTCCATTAAAGTCGCTCACGGTTTTTTGTCTCTATAAAGTCCCTCAACTTTCATAAGGTGTTCCGATCTTGTGATTTTTTTTATAAATATTATTTTTTTTTTAAATTAAATGACCTAAATGGAATATATATGAATCTTTGTTACTATTTAGTGATTATTTTTTCCAATTTGACATAAATTGAACAATTATGAAACTTGGTTATTATTTAGTGATTTTTTTCTTCACGGTTACCCCCTCATTCAAGTTAGATTTGAAAAAAAAAAATATTCACTAAATAGTAACCAAACCAAACCAAACGTACCCAGTATAATCCTACACATAGCTAACGCTATTAGTAGGGTCTGGGGAGGGTGTGATGAGGGCAAACCTTACCCCTATCCCAAGGGATAGAGAGGCTGCTCCCGTTTAGACCCCCGGCTCCATGGGAAAGAAAAAGATAAAAATATAAATAAAATTAATGAGTAATAAAGTAAAATAAATCTAACAGTAATCTAACAATTAGCAGTGTATGACTAGAGTATATTAGTCACAAGAAACACAACACACCTACAAGAAACAAGACATACGCAAAATCTTTGCTAAACAACTCTACTCTCCCACACAACGGGTCACTCATCCTAAAACCCTAATACGACGTCTCCATGAAATCCTATCATTGATCATGTCCTCTGAGAGGTGTAAATCTATCAAATCAAGCCTAATCCTCTCATCCCACGTTAATTTCGGTCTCCCCTGCTCCTTTTCCCCTCTACAACGAGAGTTTCCACCGTTCTCACTGGATCTGTGCTCTGTCTCCTCTTGACATGTCCAAACCATCTCAATCTTCCTTCTCTTATCTTATCTGAGATACATGTGACTCCCAATCTCTTCCGAACAACTTCATTTCTTATTCGGTCCTTTCTTGTGTGTCCACACATCCACCTCAACATCCTCATCTCAGCTACATCCATTTTTCGAGCTTGTGTCTTCTTGATGGCCCAACACTCGGTTCCATATAGCATCGCTGGGCGAACTGCTACCCTATAAAATTTACCCTTTAACCCTATTGGGAACCTCTTGTCGCACAAAACACCTGAGGCCGCTCTCCATTTACACCAACCAGCCTGCACCCGATGGACTACATCATTGTCGATGTCCCCGTTACTCTGGATGACAGATCCTAGATACTTGAACTTCAGTGTCTTAGGGACAACCCCACCTTCAATAGAAATCTGGGTCTCCTCGTCGACGTTTGCACCACTAAAGTTGCAGTGAAGGTACTCGGTTTTAGATCGGCTTATCTTCAAACCTTTGTGCTCTAAGACTGTTCTCCATTCCTCTAGTCTGTTGTTCAATGTCTCTTTACTTTCTGCAATCAACACGATATCATCAGCAAAAAGCATGCACCATGGAATTGCATCTTGAATCGACTTTGACAACTTATCCAAAACTACTGCAAAGAGAAAGGGGCTTAGTGCCGACCCCTGGTGAACTCCCACTTCCACCGGAAAAAAGTCTGTATCCCCCACGGGTGCTCGGACGCATGTCTTAGCCTCATGATACATATCCCTAATTGCCTCAATATATTTACTAGGGATCCCTCTTCCCTCCAGACTTTCCCAGATCAATCTTCTAGGCACACTATCGTACGCCTTTTCAAGATCGATGAACACCATATGTAAATCATGTTTCTTCTCTCTGTACTTTTCCATTAATCTTTTTAAAATGTGTATCGCCTCCGTAGTGGACCGGCCTGGCATGAACCCAAATTGGTTTGCTGTAACCTGGGTTTGTCGTCTAATCCTATATGTTCTATTTAAGTCACTTGATTTTAATATGTAATATTTAATACAATTGACGCACAGAAATAAGAAATAAATCAAATAATGGTCACCTGAGTTGGCTTCTTGTGCTGTTTTTGCATGTTCAGCCATTAGTCTATCTTTTGCATTGCATTCACAGAGAAGACAAGCTACCTGTTCATGGAGGTTTTTTACGGTTTCCTCTAAAGCTACTTGCTTCCCATGTGGAAGCTTCTGTGCGGTACAAGTACGATAAATTACCATTTTACCCTTCATCAAGATCAATGATCAAATATCTGTCTAATTACAACGAAGTACAAGAAATTTTCAATCTACCTCTTCTTCATTTCCTCTTGCATAGATTTCAGCTTCACTGTTCACAGCATTTGGTTTCTGTGGAGATTTTTTCCTTAGAAAGCATGTTTTTTTGTCCATCTTTTATTCTGGTCAACACACACAAATAAGTATAAACAAACAAAATACAAATTGTATGCATTTTTGTGATCACCAAACTACATTTATCTTCTAGCACACAAAGGACAAAATCAAAGCGGTTAAGAACTCGTCATGATCACTACACAATCAAAGATTGTCCAGTAAAGTTTCATGATGTTTTGATAGCAACACTATTAGACTAGTTATATTGTAAATTGTCATTATTGTATTCTAGAGGGTAGTCAGGTGTTATATATGTAATTATAAGTGTGATTGCTGAATGAGAAGTAGCCCATGGGATAATGCCATAATGTCTTCTATATTGTAGAGGGTAGTCAAGTGTTATATATGTAATTATAAGTATGATTGCTGAATGAGAAGTAGCCCATGGGATTATGCCATAATGTCTTCTATCAAACACCATTCTCAGTCTGTTTCAAAAAGATTTGTGATTTACGCGATTAAAATGGATCGGTTTGACCCGACAACCTTTTTTGTCTAATAATTATTTGAGTTTTGATAAATTGTTATTGTGTTATCACAGAAAAAATCTATGACTCACATTTTCAAACTTTCCCATTTTCTTTTTAGCTATGTTTTACTAGTTTAATCAAACTAGGCTTGTAAACGAACTGAACGTTCAGTGAACCCTTCGGCGAGAAATTCGTTTATTTAATAAACGAACGAACATGAACAAAATCTTTTCTTCATGTTAGTTAAACGAAGAAACATGAACACATGTCTCGTTCATTTATGTTCATGAATGTTCGTTTATGCCCGTTGCATTCATTCGTTTACGTTCGTTTATAAATTCATTTAAATTTTTTTGGTCCATTACAATTTAATGTAGTTTTATTAAATTAAAATATCACCCAATTACAGATTAGTCTAGTTTTATTAACTTTTTAGGCCCAACAAACTAATGTAATTGGACTCACACCATGAGCTAGGAACTTAGGACTTAGGGCGGTGTCCGTTTTTGCTATTAACGGACGAACATAAACAAACACGAACCCGTTCCTTTTCTTAACAAACGAACACGAACAAGAAAACCCCATTCGTTCAAGTGTTCATGGTCGATCGTTTGTTGGTTCGGTTAGTTTACGGCCTAAATCAAATTAACATGTTTACCTTCAAATTACTTCCTCTGGTTTTTTTGATAATTAATACAAACTTGCACCCATCAAAAAAGCAGAGTAAACAAAGCTTATTGGTCTATCAAATATCAACCTGAGAATTGAACAATATGTAAACCCCCAACTTTATTCTCTGCTAAAACAATAAACCAAAAGGATACAAAATAACCTAATTGTAGAAAACCAAACCTGTGAAAACTCATGAAACCCAGCTTAGATTAGAAGAATTCAATGATTTCCATGATGTCTATCACCCTCTAGCATGATTTATGCATCAGTATCAGATGATTCAGGTTAGAAGTTGGTTGAGGACTTTTATCGAACAGGTTGTGGGCGGTATGAGCCCACTGAGAAATTGGTTTTTGAAGACTGTGGAAGAGGGGATGTATAGCAGTAGTCATGATCAAAATAGTATAAAAAGCGGTGGTGAGGAGACATGAGTGATAGAATTTAGGGTGCAAGATGTCAGTTTTGATTATGGAGAGCGACAGAACCGACAGACGAGTATCAAATGACTTGGTGTCCTGTGCCGAACATGTGGTTTAATTACGGGAGTGACACGGAATATTGCTAATTGGACACGCCGTCGTCCTATACGTTCTTGTATAGGTCAATACGAGGCGTATAAGATTTAACCTCTAACAACAGAATGTCACATGTCATTCCCTGTCTGGTGGCTGGGTTCCCATACGTGGCGTATAAAACTATGCGCATCGTATTGGTCACGGGTTATATTTTTACTTCAAAAGTTAGCAGATTTGAGATTTAAGAATCATATACGTGACGTATTGACCTATACGCCACGTATAGGTTTTTTTATTTAATTATCTTTTTTAATTTAATTTATATAATTTGTTATTATAAGTTTGTTATGTTTTTTAATTTAATTTATATAACTTTGTTAATATAAGTTTGTTATATATATATATATATATATATATATATATATATATATATATATATATATTTTAAACATTTATTATATTTTTACATTTTTAATTTATCATTACAACCAAACAAAATATTAAACATTACAACCAAACAAATAACTAAAACATTATATACATTACATCAAAAAATTAAATATATACATCAAACTGTTTTTACATACATAAAAGAAGAAACAAACTGAATACAAATAAAAACAACTAAGCTTGACCCGCCCCGCCGTCATCCTGACCCGCCCCGCCCTCATCCTGAACGGGGTCTCCCGGATAGTGACGTGGCGGTGGTAGTGGTGGCTCTATGCTGGCGGCTCATGACAGATCCACGAGGCGACCAACCGCCCACATCATCAGGTCCTCCATGCGGTCGCTATGACGAGCCTATCGCCATGAGTCGGTAACAAGTCCATCAAGCAATGCATGGGTGGCCCTGTCCAGCCTAACAGACCGACGTGCCTGTCAGGGATGCTGTGGTGGCTGGTCGTAGATGGGCTCGATGTGCGGCTGCGGCTGATGCAACGACACACCATGTAGCGGGTCAGGCATTGGCGGGTCCCCCTGTCCCGACATCGGCGGCAAGGGCACCGGGACCCAAACCTGGTCCGCGACGACCCATTCGAACCGAATGCCGAGTCCCGGGAATCGGTGCATGATGCGCATGCCGCTAGCCGTGCGGCGGTCTAATTTGATAGGTGGAATGGGCGGTAACAACTCAGGCTCATGCGCATGCCATGGTGTAAGAGTACACATTATCTGAGTGATGAAAGCGCCGCCATACAAAAGCCCGCGCCTCTGCCGCATATAGGCAGACGCAAAATAACTTGCGAGGCATGTGGATAGGGCGCACCTTGTGCCTGTAAGCAGGCAGTAGAGAAAAAAAGAGGTCTCTATCGGTGCACCACTCACGGATTTTCAGACGCGGTGCGATCGACGTCGAGATAAGTCGGTGCAAATATCTATAGAGGGGGTCTCTAATCCCCGAAACCCTCGCCTTGGTACCTAACCAAGGGCTATCGGAAATCAAATCCCAAAAAACAAGGAGTTCCTCCTTGTCCACCTCCGTCACCGCCGCGGTGTAAACTGGAAAAACCGTCTCGGGCTCGAAGTACAAGCCCGTCACGACGGCCCACTGACGGAGGGTCAGACGGTACTTGTGGCCAAAAATACGGAAGGAGACCTGATCCGGCTCCTGTGCCGGCGCCTCCCCGGGAAGGGGCTCCAGCCCCTCCTCTGAATAGATGAACGTCGAAAGAAACTCGACGACCACCTCTTGGTAGGTCTCGGTGAATGAAATATCAAAAAGGCGATCCCATGGCGTGTCCTCGCCTATGATGGCCCTGGCCTGCTCCGCCTCCTGGACCTCCTGGAGAAGCTCCTAGTCCACTGCCTTACCCGGCCCCAACCGCACCTCACGTAGCTTCTGGCACAGGCCAAACCATTCCGAGTCGGGCGAAAAATCCAAATACAGGTAGTGTGCGAGATCATCTAACTCCTCCATATGAATATCGTCCTCGTGATCCGCCATATCTGAAAAAATAATAATAAATTGTTTTTTCTTTTTAAAATTATTTTTAATAATTTTTTTTAATATAAATAATTTAAAATAATAATAAATTGTTTTTTCTTTTTAATTTTAAAAATAATAAAAAAATTATTTTTTTAATATAAATAAATAATTTAAAATAATAATAAATTGTTTTTTTTTAATTTTAAAAATAATAAAAAAATTGTTTTTTTAATATAAATAATTTAAAATAATAATAAATGGTTTTTTTAATTTAAAAAAGATTTTTTTTTAAAATACCTACACGCCACGTATAGCTTTATACATGGCGTATAGGGTGTTACCGGGTAACCAAGCCATATGCAGGCAACCCAAGCCATACGCAGGTAAGTTTCCGGGCAAACCAAACCATACGCGGCAACCCCAGACCATACGTAGGTTAGTTACCGAGAAGTTTAGCCATACGCAACGTATAGCCCTATACGTGGCGTATGGCTTCATCTTCTTCCTCAGATGAACTATACGCCACGTATAGAGCTATACGTTACGTATAGTTCATCGATTTCAGTGATTATAATTCATATTCTACGCTATTTTAACGACTAATAATCAAAATTAAACCTATATTATCGACTGGGAGTCTAGAATACGTACCTTTACGAGTAAAAGAGAAGATTTCCGACCCGACAATCTTTATCAAGCGAGCTTCGTATGTGTTTGTGTGTAAAAGAGGGGGCGCGTTTGGATCTGTACGAGGGGCCTGATGTGTATATCAGAGCTTATACGCTTCGTATAGACCAATACGTAGCGTATAGATCCTTACCTTTGGAATTCTATACGATACGTATTGTCTTATACGCAGCGTATTTCCATAAAATATCTGAAATGTGAAAGGTCAGGGTTTCCCTCCATTTAAAGGCAATACGCGACGTAATGCGCTATACGCCCTCGTATAGTTTTTTTTAATTCTTTTTTTAATAATATAATGTTTTTAAATTATTTTTTTAATAATAAAATTTTATTAACATAATTATTATAAATAATATAAAAATTAATAATAAAATTTTATTAACATAATTATTATAAATAATATAAAAATTAATAATAAAATTTTATTTAACATAATTATTATTAAATTACATTATCCAACATTCGATACATATTGTGTATAGTTCTGTGGATCAGTAGCAATTATCTTCTTAAACCGTTTGATACGATCACTGTATATATTTTCTCATTCTGCTGCAACATCATTTCAGTGCAAAATCCAAAGAGCATTCGGCGCGGGCATCGGAAAATCTTCGTCTAACTTGACGTGGATGAAATGAGCATTGTTGACGTGAACGAACGATACGATTTGATGTTGAGCGTGAACGTTAGGACCAAACCATAATGGAAAAAATGTTTGATTACCGGCGATGCTTAAAAGATGAACAATCACCCCAAATCTTTAAGCAATTAGGAGTCCTGTGAATGGCATCCACATCCAACGACTAACTGGTGCGGCTTTCACATCCTGCCAATCTATCGTGTGACGTAGCCTATCATACTCTTGAAAGGCGACTCTGTCGAAAACAGTTCTCCACCATTCTTCTTTATTGTCCATCTCTTGTAGAAGTTGTTGTCGAATAAAAAACCACCGGTTTTCATTTAACCCTAAGCCCACAGCTACCGATCGAAAACCACAGTTACCGTCGGCATTTACATCCTGTATACGTGAAATGTAAGGATGAAACAAAGATGGAATCGAAGCCTTAAAAAAATTTATATTGTTATCTGCATCTTTCCCCATCATCAATGGAAACCCATGACGGGCGTTATCATCTTGTGATTGCTTTCCTTTACCCGTCATTGAACGACGGTGTTGAATGACTGAACTCGCTTGTCGAGAGTCATGTGACGCAATATAGGAGCTATGTCTCGAAGGGTCACATATGCTTTGTTGGGATCCTGTGAACGAGCTGTTTCTCATGACATCCTGTTTCCTTTGTTGTTGCTTTTTCAAAGTTGGACGACCGCGAGTATCTTCTTGTACCAGAGGCGCCTTCTTGTTACTTTTGCTCGGAAAGACCACCCCTGCGATTCTCGACAACAGACTTTTTTTGACCTGATCGGGTTGAGACATAATTTTGTTTCTCACTTGACCAAGTACTTTATCCACGTCTACATTTTCATCCTCGATAAACGACGGTTTTAGATCAAGCTTCCTCCAGAAGACGTCCACTGCATCTAGCGGGATTCTGTCACCTGTATTAAAACGAGATAGTCAGAAAAGTTTGAAATTAGATAAAACAAGATAAATATTAAAAGGTTGACCTGACCTGTAGCTTCGATATTTGTCAGACGACAAGCACACGGCAACCCACAACTACTGAAAAGTTGGCAACCACACGTTGTATTTTGTTTCTGTATAGTTGATAACTTGTACCACTCGTTTTCTAACAAAATTAAAGCTTTATGTGAAACTTTACCGTGTAGGTTATCAAACAACTCAATAGCTACATGGCTGTCCATTTTCCTTATGAGGCTTGTTTCAAACCCAAAATGTAATTGTACATACTGATCTGTTACAATTTCATCAACAAACCCAACAAGTCTATCTAGCGAGCTGTTAGAATTTCTAAGATAGCTCTTTAGGAGCGAATGCTGGATCTCGACTCGGTTCGTTGTATGTTGACCAAAATTGAGGTTTCTGTTGAACCAGACGGATACAAACTTTTCTTTATATGGGTCCAACCAATTTTTGGTCACATAGTCTATAACTCCTGAAAAATAATTTAAAACCTATATTTAATATGGAAAATAATTTAAACCCTAATAAATATTTAATATTCAAAACTTACTTCCTCGTTTGGCTGCATACAGTCGTTCGTAAAGCCGGTCGAAGTTGTACTGATATACATCTGGCGTGGGAGACTCACACAATACCGACCATGAATACTTGAAATTTGCCCAGTCTTCGTCTGTAAACGATGCCTTGCAATGTTTTGAGATATTCTCGTGTATGTGCCAGTATTTACTTGGTACTCTCCTTCCAATTTAAAGGGACAACCTATTTTCTTGCTACCGGCACGTCGAACCGTGGCAGTAGACTTACGTTCGCCGTGATGGTCACACACAAGCCACACCTTGATAACCGGTTCCGACAGGTCTTCGCCTTTTCTCCTTGATCGTCGGGTGATAATGACGTAACCATTCTCACGTCCTCTGCGGACAGCCCAATGCACCAACTGTTCACGAGACTGAAAATTCTGCAACAACGGTACGGTAAAAGTTAATAAACAACAAACTAAATGTATGCATATATATATAGGATTGTTATACCTGGTCAGTTTTATACGTCACGGTTGGATGGGTTTGTTCCTCGTCTTTGGAGTCGTTAGCCGACTTGTTCTCCGCGTATACGAAGTTTTCGGTTTGTTGTGCCGGGTAAGAAACTTCACCATACACGAAGTCGTCCGTGGGTTGTGTAAGGTAAGAGGGTTCACCGTATACGAACTCGGGATTGCTTAGTGGCTCGTTCAAATCGGGAAGCCTTACCCGTTGATTAGAATAAACGTCGGACGAGACGTCCTCCCGGTTCACATCTTGAAATCCAGAACTTTGCGGGTTGTTTTCCAGCGACTCATTAGAATATACCTGAAAACCGCAGTTACCATCCCACCACCAAGACATGGCTATAACTTTTTGAGGAAATTGTTTGAAATTTTTTTGAGCGATACGTTCAAATGAGAATTCTGCATGGTTAAATACACAAAATTTGGCCCTATACGCATCGTATAATACGATGCGTATAGCCTCCTGGTCAAACCGACAACATCGTGCATCTGATTGTTCCAACCCCTATACGCATCGTATAGTTCAATACGATGCGGTTTAGGGTACGAGTACCTACTGCAACTAGTCATCCATCACATCTCTATACGCCACGTATAGTCCTATACGCGGCGTATAGTGATGTGATGGATGACTAGTTGCAGAAGTTACCTCGTACCCTAAACCGCACCGTATTGACCTATACGATGCGTATAGGGGTTGGAATGACCAGGTGTACGATGTTGTCGGGCTTGAGAAATTGTGAAGGCTATACGCATCGTATTGCCCTATACGATGCGTATAGAGCCCGGTACAGATAGCAATTCCCGTGTCCCATTAGTAGTCCCCTTAATTATAAAAAACAATCTCATCCAGACTGATAATATTTTGTTCCTGTTATGCTTTTATAAATTTTAAATTATATTTGAAAATACATTGAGTTAAATTCTGTTTAGCCATTTGATCCGGTCATGGGTTTAAGTCCCACTAAAAGAAGAAATTTGCCGTTCAAAAAAAAAATTCGATCCGGTTAAAATTTTCATTTTAATTCAAAAAGTTTTCTTTTATTTGAGAGTTTTTTATGGTTTCTATGTTTTATCATTTCAGTTTAGATGACTAACATCGTTAGGAGAGTTTTATTAAGTTAGTGACTTATTGTGAATTGACCAAAATACTCTTAGTTATTAAAAAATAAAAAATAAATCTTATTATTATTTTTGTAAAACCTCATACATTCACCCTTATAGATTTAGGGTTTCCCCACCTTTCATTTTCTCTCACCGAACCACAAGGACGTGTTGAAGATGATGATTGTGACGAAGAAGCAAGTGGTGGATCTCGTTTTTCACCAAACCACAAAAGTGCAATGCAGATTGCGAAGAATTCTGTTTTTCATGAGCGGACAAAAGCATATTGAGACTGATTGTTATTGCACTCGTCATCATGTACAACTTGGAACCATCTCACTACCATATGTTCCATCAGCCTTACAAATTGCTAATATTTATGAAGGCTCAATCTGCTTCTTGGTTCAGTTTGTTGTATGACAAACTCTCAATGCTCATTGCTATCACATTGTGAGTTTGAGAGGATGTTAGAATAATAAGTTATTGGGCTATTTTTGTATTGGGATTTTATTTTATAGCGTGTTTAGCTAACCTAGATAGCTTATCTATTTATTGTCTTATTTTCCTTTGTTTAATTGTAATTTTTCTTTCTCTAATAATAAAACCCTAGCCGTATTCTCGATATATCATTTGTCAATTTACACCCTCAGGAGTAGGTTTCACCATATCATTCATCTTTCTTCGTGTTTCGATTATTACTAGTATTTCTTGTCCTGCTTTAAGATCTACTTGTGCTTAACTTTCCTAAAGTAACCTGTGAGATACTCTTTTAGGTGTAGAATATGGCTCAAAGGCTTCACAAGTGGAACTATAGGTCATAAAGTGTTGCAAAACGAACATAAGGGAAATTAAATAAAAATATAACTAAAGAATGAAAAAAATAAGTAAAAGCATTCAAGGATCAATCGACAAATAATCAAAGATTTTTCAAAATCCCAAGTTCGAGAAGATGGCACCAAAAACTTGATGTAAGTTACAATGTTAGGGACTATTAGACACTTGCAGATAAACATACCTAATCATATAGTTGTATAGCCAAGTAAATGTTGATTGTCGTTCCTCTCAAACTTGAGTGAATTTTAAAAATGTGATTACTAATTGATTAAATTAAAAAAGAATGTATACTTTAAGGTTAATTGAAACTTGAAATTTAAAAGAAAAAAAGCATTGATGCGTAATAATGTTGAAAATACAATATTTTCTTTAGACTAACTTACCCCGACTTCGGGTGTCATTAGGTCAAGCACACGATTGATTAAAGTTAATGATGATTACTTTTAGATATGTTTCCCATTCATATTTTCTAAACCTCTAACTTGTATTCCTTAAAATCAACTACGTCAAGACAAGCATTAAACACATTCAACAGTGTTTGTGATTTAATCTACATTATCACTTTCACAACTCATCGATGATGATAGAAGTTATCTAAACTTATAATTGCATATGCACTCAACAACAACCACCATACACAGTAAAATTTCATCAATATACCTATATCTCAAAGGACATAGAGACTGCTTTCAGGGAGACCCCCCTCCAAAAACATTATCGAGACAAGAAAAGGATGTTAGAGCCATAGAGCACAAGAAATCCAAACAACATACAGAAAAGGGTCTTAAAAACATAAATAATTAATAATAAAAAATAAGACTGTCAAGAACAACAGATGATGAAAACGTGTAGGTGGTGAAAAATAAAACACTACAGACAATATCATAGAAACACAAAGCCTAGAAGGTAACATGCAAAGGCCATCATTGGTCTAAAATAGAACTAAACCCCTACGCTAAAGGTAACACGAAGCGTGGAAGGTAACGGACAACACTTAATTCAATTTAATCATCAATTCATAGTATATTAAGTCGTAATCAAGTAATAAGTTATTTGACATGAATAGATTTATGTACGAGTATTAGTTAGTGAGTGTGAGTAAAATAGTGGTGCCATGTAAGCAGTATTGTTTAGTGAGTGTGAGAAAAAAATGTGTGTAATGGTTTAGTGAGTGTGATCACTCTCACACACATACACTGGCGGAACTAGTGGGGTCGCTTTTTTTCGATGTTGAAATTTCTAAGTTCCTGACTACAATTTTTTTGGGCTGGTTCAGTTCGGGTAATTGGGTCGGGTTGATCACATAGTAAGATACGACACGATAATGAAATTAGAAATAAATAAATAAAATATAAGATCCTATAGTTGTTCCCTATAGGTTTTCATCTTTTGAAAATGATCAATTTCATCTTCGACCGAAACATTCAATAATGAAGATTAAAGAATAAAGTTTCAATAATCAAGATTAAATATTCAAGAATGAAGATTAAACGTTCAATAATAAAAATTAATTCATTAAACAAGAATCAATAATAACTAATACCTAAAATTTCAAGTTTGGAATTTATTTTTTGAAAACTAACTTTGTTGTTTCTAATCGTTGTTGGAGTATTTAATTTTGTAATTTGGTTGTGAATTAGTGATTGTAATCATATTTGGAGTTTAGCTCTTTGGTTAGATCGAACACCAATGGCCGAATGAGAACATCGAACAGACGAAAGGAGCCTTCTGAGTTAAATTATGACCATCGCCTGCCTCCTTTTGCGTGACTTTTTTTATTTTTTTATAATTAGGTTTAATACTAATACTAATTAACTAGTTGAGTTAATGCCTCAATAAATTATAGATCAAATCATCAATGAGCAATGGGTATGGGGCTATGGGCTTACAAAAATAAATTTAACTTATGGGCTCATAGAATTAGAGTTAATTAACTTGTAAGTTTATTAAATAAATATAACTTATTGCCTTAACTAATAGAGTTAATTAAATTTAAAAAAAATATTATTTCAAAAGGTACGGTGTCAAATATATTTTTTTTAGAGTAAACTGTCATTTTCGTCCCTGTGGTTTGGTCAAAATTGCCACTTTCATCCAATAGTTTGTTTTTTTGTATCTGGGTCCTCATGGTTTTAAAATATTGCCATTTTCATCCTCGTGGTTTTAAAATATTGCCACTTTCATCCAGTCAGCTAACACCGTCCGTTTTTCTCAGTTAAATGAGGGGTATTTCAGTCCTTTTACTTATTTGTTTTATTTTTTCATCTTTTTTACTCTCACTTTTTAATCATCCCCAATTTAACCTCTAATTTAATCATCCACCTGCTGGCCTTCTTCCTCTTTTCCTGACCAGTTTCCGACGAGCACCACTGGAACACCTCCGTCGCTTGTTTCTATGATTAAAAAGTGAGAGTAAAAAAGATGAAGAAATAAAACAAATATGTAAAAGGACTGAAATACCCCTCATTTAATTGAGAAAAACGGACGGTGTTAGCTGACTGGATGAAAGTGGCAATATTTTAAAACCACGAGGATGAAAATGGCAATATTTTAAAACCACGAGGACCCAGATACAAAAAAACAAACTATTGGATGAAAGTGGCAATTTTGACCAAACCACAGGGACGAAAATGGCAGTTTACTCTTTTTTTTAAAACACCAATGGGGTCAACCTCGAAAAAAGACCGGGGTCGCACGACATTCGCGTAATATACCACTAATAAAAAATTAAAATCGAGTGGGGTCGGTTGACCCAGGTGCCACCGTACTACCTCCGCCCCTGCACACATATACAAACACACACAAACCATTGCCCCATACCCATTTGTTTGGTCACGTTTGCGCCCTCACGCTCCATATCACGTGGGCGCGACGTGGTATGTGTCACTGTGAGAGGCTAAGATGGCAGCCCACGCCCCACTATAGAGAGCCTGATGTTATCTGTAACGAACCAATTTTTAGATTTGTAAATAATATAGCAATCATATCATGGGGTGTATATATATATATTAAAAATGGAAGTTTGAGGCTTTTTGTAAATATGGAGGAATCATGTAGTTAAAGAACAAGGAGCCAATTTACAAACTGGAGGGACTAGATGTGTAAAATAACAAATCAGATTTGTTATGGGGGTGTGGGTGGTGACACACACACATATAGTGTGTGTGTGTGTGTGTCGTGAGAAAGATAAGAGAAAGAGATGAGAGGGGTTCTTGATCAAGAAGCTAAAATCAGAGAATTTGCATGCTTAATTCGGAAGTTTTGGCTTGCAATATCCTTCCTACTCATCATGTAAGATCTCTTTCTTCTCTTGAATCCACCATCTATGGTGTTCATGGTGGGTTTTGATGAAATCAAGCTATGGGGTTGTTTTAGGTGGTTTGATTGAATAATAACTTGATAAAAGTTTTAATCTAGCTTGATTAAAGGTTAAGGGTGGTAAATGACATCATGTTAACATCCAATTTGATGATTCAAGAATTAGTGTTCTTGAGGGTAATTTAGGGGTTTTCTAATTGGGGATGTTTATTTGATGGATTGAAGGTTGGTAAGTGTCTTAGTGGTATTAGACACATGAATTAATAAGAAAACTCAGTCAATTTGATGTTTTCAAAATTAGGGTTCTTAAGAACCTAATTTGGGGGTTTTATAATTGGAAGTGTTTAAATGGTGAATTGAGTATGAATAAATGTTTATGGTGTAATAAAAACACATTTTCAAGTATAAAACTCAATTGAATTGGTGAATCATGAATTGATGAAATTGTAGAAATTGGGTGAAAACCTTAACGGGTCAAAATGGGTAGAATTGGATTCATAATGGTTAAAAGCTAGTATGGGGCTTAATAAACCAAGATTAGATGATAGTAAAGATCATAAGATCTTGGGGGAGTTAACCTTCAATTGGTGAATGTTTTGGGGTAACTTAGATTACTAAAACATGTGAAATGTTTAGGTGATCAAGGCATTAAAGGTGATAGCTTTGAAGACCGGTTGAAACCATCATTGGCAAAGGTAAGTGCTTGCACTTACTTAGTAGTGGATAAGTAGTTATATGTAAGTAGATTATGTAGTTTAATTCTATTTACATGTTGTATGTTGATTTTGACTATGTGGTATATGGTCAAACTACAGTGTGAGTATAGTAGAATTGATGTAGTTGACTTAAGGAGGAAATTAGTCAAACTAACGGGTGAAATGTGGTAAAAGTGGTGTAATTGACTAATGTGGTAAATAGTCAAACATAATGTGGTAAATTGGTGTAGTTGACTAGTGTGGTATATAGTCAAACTAAAACATGGAATGTAGTGATTTGTTGTAAATTGACTTAGCATGGTATAAGTCAAACCATTTGTGGATAAATGGTGAAATTGATATAAAATTGACTTAATATGGTATAAGTCAAACCATTGTGGATAATAGTGAAATTGGTGTAATTTGACCTTAGTGGTATAGGGTCAAACTATTATGTTGAAATAGGTGTAATTAGACTATGTGGTTAATAGTCAAACTTGAATGTGCAAATGTGGTAAATATGTGTATTTAGACTATATGGTTAATAGTCAAACTTGAATGTCCAAATGAGGTAAATAGATGTATTTTGACTATGTGGTTAATAGTCAAACATGAATGTACAAATGTGGTTAAATGGTATAAATGACTCAATGTGGTCAAGAGTCAACTAAAATGTAGAATGTAGTAACATTAGACTAGAATTGACTTAATGTGGTAAAAGTCAACCGTTGGTGCTAAAACAGTAAATTGGTTGATTACATGAAGTGTGGATACTTCATGGAGATGTTACGTGAAGTCAAATACTTCACAGGTGGTAGTGAGGTCAAGTACTTCATGGGTGAAAGTGAAGTCAAATACTTCACGGGTGACATGAAGTGTGGATACTTCATGGGTCGGCATGGAGTCAAATACTCCATGCGAGAAAGCGAGTGGTGGTCCTCGCAATAGACATGTGGATATGTCAATTTGATGAATGGTGAAACGTTAGGACTTGTATGGGTCAATACACGTCTAAGTTACAGGTGTTTGTATGCCTAAACAATTAAATGATTAAACTTGAAGTCAAACACTTCATGGGTAAAATACGAGTAGTGGTACTCGGGTTTGGGGGTTGATAACTAACAATTATATGTTAGAACATGTAGGTGATCATAAATGTAGTTTAAACATGAGTTTTTGATGGATAACAGCTTAAATATGCAAACGGGTCAGTCGACGGGGGGTTGCATAGGCTGAAAAACTGAATTTGGGCCACTTTGACCTGGTGGGGGCGTACCATACGCCCAACTGGCGTCTCATACGCCCACTGGCGTATGATACGTCCGGTTGGGTCTGGTAGACGCTGGAAAATACGCGTTTTCGGGATTTTGGCATGTCGTTGCTGTAGGGACTTGTGGGGGGTTCCTAGGACTACCTGTCTATACTAACCATGTTCAATTTGATGTTTTGAATGTAGGGAAAGCTCCGGAGTGATCTCGGGTCTCGCATCAAGTGGATTGGATTCTCGTTGACATGTTTCGTATTTGGTTTTGTTAATTTTCTCGTATAAAGTCTTTACAAACTATTTGAGATTGTTACAAGTTGTGGATAACTTGTTGGTAACTTTTGTTAAAACTAATTTGATGAAATTGAGTAGTTTAATTCATGTTTATAAGACTTAACGTGTGGATACGTTAAATATCGTTTTAGGACCTAACTTCTGCGTTGTTTTAAAAGTTTAAATCGGGTTGAATTTTTTGGGTGTTACATTATCACGCATAAATAACCACACGATAAGAATCTATGGCAACAATAATTAAATACAAACAGATTAATGGTTAAACGCAAAACTTAACTATTAAAATCAATCAAATATAACCATCCATAGCTACGGTTCCATATTCTAAGTGCATTGTGGATACTAAGGCATTTGTTATCAACTAGATAATATTGACTAGACAATTATGGTTAAATAAATACCCAGTTTATATATTTTTTTGAACGGCAATTTTGATCACTGACGAGCCACTGATCCACTCGATAATCTTCACCTCCCTCAGGACTGGCCCAACCTGGACCCTTTATATTTTTTTGTCATAAGTGGGACTTGAGCCCAAGACCTCCCCATTTTAATGAAATATTGGATATACACATTTGTCACTAGCGGTTGTATCTAGTTTCTATCTAGTCTAGATAATATAACATAATGAATTGTTAAATTTAAAATTAGTTACATAAATAAATATAGTAATATAGTAATTATTATAAGGAAATAGATTTCTTACAATTTATAAAAGAAATAATGTATAAAAGAAATAAAGAGAAAAAAGTAAAAGAATATATAAGATAAATTTCCTAAACTTATCTATATCTATATCTATACTACTATATAAAACATATTGGAAGGATATGTTTGTAATTTACAAAAAATTTAAAACACTTAACACAAATTATTGTGTATAAGATACACCTTATCAATAAATAAAATGTGTTCAATTACCATTTAACCCCACAATTAAAGTCCAACACTCGATAATTACCATTATTTAATGCACATTAGATTATTTAATTCACTACATTAAGTATTATTTTATTTATAATACTTCAAATTAAGATTTAAATTTACATTTACTATTTATAGTTTTATAACTAAATACTATTTAAATTAAGTATTAAGTTTTATAAAATTTCTTATTTTACAAGTTATAAGAGAAAACAAAATATTCCCAAAATTAACTATAAAGATTTAGATAATTTAAAGACTAAAATTGTAAAGTTTTTTATAAAAATAATAGGTGATTAATTAAGTTAATTTAACATTTTAAAAACTATAATTGTAGTTGTAGTTAAATAATAAGGAAATGAAAAGAAAAGAAAAATAATAATAATTGCAAAAGGGAAGAACCAATAGGGGGTCCTCGAACCTGCGCCGTGTGTGTGCGCATGTGGGTGTGGCGCGTGAATCACCTCGGTCGGCGCCAATTTCTGTTCTATATTTGCTTCCGCTTGTATATGTATATAACAAATAAATAAATAAATGAAGCAGATTGGAAAAAGGGAAGAACTGGCCACACGCGCTGGGGGTGGGGTTGGGGTTAGGGCTCGAACCAGCGCTACCTACGTGTGGGTGTGGCACACGAACAGACTGCGCTAACGCTCACTCTTGCACTCAATCAATTTCATATAGCACACGAACCAACTACGCTAACGCTCACTCTTGCTCTCAATCAATTTCATATATATACACACACGTACATACATAGATAAAAGTTTTCACGTGGCATGTAACATCCCGGAAATCCTTATATTAATGAGTCGGGTGTATGGACGACCCGAAAACATCATTAAATAAGTCGGATGACGAGGGTGGCGCGTAAAGCATAAATGAACGGGATTTGAATGTTAGTTAGCTGTTTAATTATAACCTCGAGATCGAATTGTGCGAGTACAGAAGTGTAAGGACCCGGAACGAAACTTTGGGGTGGCTTAAATATCCCTTTAAGCGCAAACCCTAGGGCCATTTTGGACCCTAGGCGTGCTACGGCAGAAAAGAGGACGGGGGAGAGAAGAGCGGCCGAAGAAGAAAGGTGACGGCGGCGGAGGAGCGGTCCGATGTATACGACTTCCATTACACGTGACGTAACACTCGTTCTCACCCTTTCCTTTTCTTTTTCGTTTCGATAGGCATGAAAACCCGCTTAGGGTTGGGCTTCTTGATCACGGACGACGGCAGCCACGGTGATGACTGGCCGGAGGTGTGTGCGGATCGGGTATGGCGTGGCAGGGCTAGGATGACCCGTTTGGGTTGGTGTTGGACGGTGGAGCGCAACCGAACATGGGAGGCCGACATAGTGGTGAAGGTGGCTGGCGGAGATGGCGGAAAACAGTGGTGGTTTTAGAGGCCGTGAAGTACAACGACCACCGCGAGTGCACGGTGGTAAAGCAAAGCCGACGATAGGTCTACTGTGGCAGCGGGGGGTGGCGTACTACGGTGGAAAGGGCGATGTTAGTGTTAAGCTGACTAGGATTTGGTGCACGGTAGGCTCGGCTAGGGCTTTGCCCGAAGCGGAAGATGGTGGTGGTGCCGGGTGGTGCTCGACTAGTGGTGCACGAGGAGGGAGACGATGACGACAATGGTGACTAGTGGCATGGTGGTGCACGACGTGGAAACCGGGGCAACACCGGTTAGGGTTTTTAGTTGTATGGCTTGCATGCGAGGGAGAAAACCGACTCGTGTACGCGTATGCTCAAGGGGTTAGGGTTTGCATGGTCATGTACGTGCATGCATGAGACCCAGTTCAAGCACCTAGATTTGTTAAGCGGGTCAAAGGCAACCCGATTCATATGAACTTGTGAAACTAGGGTTTTACAGAGGAAGAATGCGAGCTGATGAGACAAGCATTGGGGTTTAATTATATTTACACATTATTCGATGAAAGTTTAGAAAGTGACTGATCATGTGATCATACGTTTGACAGGTTCGGGTTTTAAGCGAGAGGACGTTGCAGAGCAAGACTTGAATCTCCATAACCAGTGAGTTTATAATCCCCTCTTTACTTTTTTACTGTTTTGGGGCTATCGTACATACTTGCAAGAATGGTTTATTAAACTAAACGTGTTACGAGTTCTGGATTTAACCTGATGGGCTCATGAACTAAAATATCCAATAATGGAGCTAAGGGTCTGTGTGTTGTCCTTAGGATGTGTGGGCTAGGTATTGGTACGATTTGGGGTGTCGTATAATGAACCATTTGGGATGGGTCAAGGGATGAGTTTACATTGTGTGGGTACGTCTAGAGATTGTTTTTGGTTACACACGTAAGTCATCCGTGTAAGGGTAATGGGTGGTGGTACATGTTCATGTAGTGTCATGGTATTTAAATTGTTGAATTGTATGTTTGCATTGTTATCCGTGTATACGGTCAACGATGATAGGAAGGAGTCGGTCCTTTAGGTGTTGTCACCATGTGGGTGGCTGGGTAGTCATCATAGATAACAAGTGTGTCACTATGTTATGTGACGGATTCTTCACAACTGTTTCGAGCAGGAAGTTCACAACTAACAAGGTAAACCGCATTCGTATTCTTTTTACTTATTCCTCTCGTGTGATGCTAGAAAGACCCGATTAGGGTTTGGTGGGTGGGGTTTGATCGTGGACAGCGGCTGCGAGGTATAAGGGAGTTATGGTGGTGGCGAGCTGTGATGGAGGTGTTGGTGTGCAATGGTGGTTATGGTGTGTGGCAGCCCAGAGCCGAGAAGGAGAATAGCGAGAGAGGAGAGAGGTAGAGAGAGGAGGATGATGGGCGAAGGTGGCAGTGGCTACGGGGGACGTCCAGAGATGATGATGGCAACGGGTGGCGGTGCCCGGCGGCAGCAGGGGCTGCTGTGGTGGTATCCCACAGCTGCGGACATCGAAGGTGGTGTTGGGGTTAAAACCGACTAGGGTTACGCATAGCAACGTGGTCATTGGTGGTGCTCGACGAGGTCGTGCATGGGGGCACGCGATGGTGGTTCACGGTGGTGAAAGAAGATGGAACGGAATCGGGTAACAACCGATTATGGTTTTTGCATGGCGGTTTACGCATGAGCATGGGGACCCGCTTTAAGCTTACGTATTTACAAGATGAGAACGGTTAAGGTTTTGCATGGCATCCGTGCATGCATGCATGTGAAACTAGGGTTTCATGGGGGATGTGTTGTTGGGATAATGAGAAGAGCGTTGAGGATTTATTTATATTTCTGAATTATTCAATGTATGTTTAGAACGTGTCTGATCTTGTGATCATGCATCGATAGGTTCGGGTGTCGAGCGTGAACGAACGAGTTGCAGAGTAGTGGCAGAGACTCAGCTTAACATGTGAGTTTCAAATTCCCCTCTTTAAATATTTTTAATGCTTTTGGGGCTATCGTACACGCTTATGAGACATGTTTGTTTTATATATTAAGAGTTTTGGGTTTTAACCCGAGGTGTTTATGAATTAATACATTCATTAATGAACTTGAGAATCTATGGGGGTGTCTACGAGACTTTGTGAGCTAGAGGTAAAATAGTTAATGACGTATGTCGTGTTAAGAGTTAGTCGAGGTGAGCCGGGATATAAGCTAAATGGCTTATGAGTGTAAGTAGAATGTGTTATCTGGAGTGAGTAAGTAAGGTGCATGCTTAGTTAACGGGTCGTGTAAATGCTAGTCTGTTGTTGTGTGTTATGAGCTAGTTGGAGTAAGTTAGGATGTGAGCTAGACACTCATGAGTTTGTGTAGGATATATATTATCCTGGGAATGTGTATATGGTACATGCCTAGTAATTAGACATATAAATAATATGTGATGAAGACTATTATGTGTCATGCGTTGTGTGTATTGTGTCGTTGTCCTTGTGACACGCGGGAATTGTGTTTGCATTGTTGTTATTATGACACGGCAAACGGGATCGTGGAGGACTAAGTCCTTCGGGAGGTCACCAATGGTGACGATGTCCAACAGGACAGTGATAAGCTCGAGGTGTGTCGAACACCCTGACAAGGGTAACCCTGATTAGGGCGCAGTGATGAGGTATGTGTTTGTATGCACATATATATGTGTTAAATTGCATACAAGTGTTGAGTTATATTTATATTGTGTATGAGATGATATTGACGTGGTGAATTGATGCTATTAATGTGATGTGTGGAGTTATATTGACCATTGTGTCGGGATGAGTATGTTGTGTGCAGGTGTTGTGTCAGTTTGTTTGTGAGAGTCTTGGTTAGGGCTGGTTAAGCCGGTGTCTAGAGAGTGGTTGAGATAACCAATGTGTGGTAAACTTTGAGTTGTTAGAGTGGTAAGTTCGATCCTTTTCGGAGAAACTTACTGGGTTAAATGGTGGGGTGAGTCTTGGGTGGTGAATCCTTTGGGGATATCATAAGATAACGAGGGTTATCTATCTTTTAATAAATGACAAATCTACTTTCTGAAGACCCGATGGTCTTGAGTGGAAATAAATATTAAATGAGACGAGTTGGCTTTTGTTGAAATTAAACTATTAGAACTCACTCAGCGTAGCTGACTTTGTGTGTACGTTAGATTGTGTTGCAGGTGAGCTGTGGAGTCAACGTATCTTGGCTTGGGAGCGGTGCTACTCGGATCGGTGTGCAGGCATTCGTGAGGTAAATTTAATGACGATAACGAGCTTTTATAAAGATTAAGGTTTTAGAAAGACTTCCGCTGTAGTCTGATAAATCACACAAGTATTTTTGTGTGAATAATTAGTTATGAGAACCAACTGTAGGGTGCCTGTTTGGGGCCTTATAATTGTTTGATGACTAGTTGCTGTGATAGTTGCCATGAGAGAGTTTGGGTAATTTGACGTTGTGACTGGTTAGACGATTACGTTATGGGATTTTTACGTCAGATTTTGATTGTGGCATTGATTTTGAGTTTTACCGCATGATGGTTTGAGCATAATTAATGATAATTGTGTTTGAGATGGTGTATGATTGTGTACAGTAATTGATATTGTGCGGTAATGTGTGATTATGTGATTACATTGTGAATGATGTGAAATCCTAAGGTGATTCCTAGGGCGAGGTGATAGCATGGTTGAGTGGGTGGTGCGGGTAGACTTTTATAGACCTAAATCTTAAACTGTCTGTGTCTACGATCATGGGGTAGTGTCCCCTATGTGTTTATGTTTTGGTGATGTTTGTAGTGCAATGGGTGTATTGCACTTTGTGTGAATGTTCAGGATGGGGTCATGTGGGAGGAGATTGTCATACATATTCTGTATGTATAGGTGATCGGGACGATGTCCTGTGTTAGTAATAGCTATACATCCTATGTGTGTATGAAATATTAGGATGATGTCCGGTGCGCGACATATGTGTTGTAACCCTTAGGATGGAGTCTGTGTGTCTAGGCTGAGTAGTGTGTTTTCTAAACCATGGATACGACCCGGGTAGGGTACGACCGTGTAGACTCTGTATGAGTGAGTAACGACGTGTGGCAGGTGCCACCGTTGAGATAAGTAGTTGTTAGGGTTCAAAAGCTTGAGTAATCACAAATGGCGGTGGCCATGTCGTATGTGTATGAATTTACTCAGGTCTAGTAATATATGTGTATGCAGTGTGTGAGTCGGGAGTTTGGGTTACTATATACCTATTTATGTAGTTAACATATCATGTTTTGTCATTATGACCTGACATTAAGTGCCCTTTTGATAAGCGTATAGTCATGAGTAGGACGCGTAGTGTGTGCTCGGGTAAAGTACTTCTTTCTTGACATTTTTCTCGACATTTGACGTATCGAGGATGTGCGAGGTGATTTGACATTCTCCAGGCGATCAACGAGGTGCTCTTATGAGATGCCTATACTTATATCTCGGAACTTCAGAGCGCGAAGACGATGGACGGAAACTTGGGAGTATGATGCAGAACGCGTTTACATGGACGTTTGATCGGTAGATATTTATGGTGTGACCAGGTTTACGACGTTGGAGACTTCAGCGCAGAGTGACGACGTGACATGATACCCTTTGAGGATGCATTCCGTATGAGGGATTTGGTCGGCGTGTGTTGACATAAGAGTGATGACGTTCTTTCAGAACGAGATGATGGATAGCTAAGGCTTATGCTAGGACATACTTTATGTTCGCACATGATAAATAAGATGCGGTTGGTAGTCTAGTGGTGAGGCTAGATCAATGACAAGGAAAGCGAAATGAAGGAAGGACAAGTGTAGAATGGCACATAAGTTCTTGGGAATGAAATGCCTATGCTGGTAAACATACGACTAAGTTAAGGGCAATCTCCTGTGGACCACCGGAGGAGATAATGTGTAATTTTTAGAATGGACATGATTGAGGTGCACAAACTTTTGGAGATCATCGGAAGGCGGTGATTGTAGCACTAGTGATAAGTGACAAGTGCTCACTAAAAAGGACGCGTTAGAAGCATGGTAACGAACTAAAGAGATACTTTGGTAGATGAACTTTGTAGAGACCAGTGTAGCTTTACACAATCTCTTGGAGATCATCAGAAGAGGACAGAGGTAGTACCTTACGAATAAGACAGTGGTGTTTGACCTTATAGGATTCATCGCAGGATGGCAATTAGAGTATGAGACGAGGAGGATGACGAATGATCCTATTCTGAAAGGCGAGAAGCCTTACTTAGAGAGATGACCGTCGGAGTGACGAGATCATCAAGACTATACAAGGAATAACGGCAAAGGTGCCCATGAGCAAATTAGGAAAATGGGACGAGTGAGCAAGTAATTGACGGTCTTAAGGTTGGAGGGACGAGTAATGAGGGAATGTGTAGGTGGAACCTACAAGCCCCGAAGTCGAAAGCGGGTAATGAAGAAGACTTCTTTGAACACCAAGGAGGGTGATGCATTGGAAAAAGTATTGATCACAACGATGTATACGAAAGTGAAAGCGTGGCACAAATGGATTCTGATGCACCAGTTGGTACCGACAGATAGTTATGTTGAACCGTGTCGACGCAGGATTCGAGGAAAAATCCTCTTTTAAGGGGGGATAGACTTGTAACATCCCGGGAATCCTTATATTAACGAGTCGGGTGTATGGACGACCCGAAAACATCATCAAATAATTCGGATGACGAGAGTGGCACGTAAAGCTTAAATGAAAGGGATTTGAATGTTAGTTAGCCGTTTAAATATAACCTCGAGATTGAATTGTGCGAGTACGGAAGTGCAACGACCCAGCACGAAACTTGGGGGTGGCTTAAATATCCCTCTAAGCACAAACCCTAGGGCTATCTTGGACCCTAGGCGTGCGACGGTAGAAAAGAGGACGGGGGAGAAAAGAGCGGCCGGAGAAGAAAGGTGACGGCGGCGGAAGAACGGTCTGGCGTATACGACTTCCATTACACGTGAGGTAACACTCGTTCTCACCCTTTCCTTTTCTTTTTCGTTTCGGTAGGCGTGAAAACCCATTTAGGGTTGGGCTTCTTGATCACGGACGACGACAGCCATGGTGGTGACTGACCAGAGGCGTGTGCGGCTCGGGGATGGCGTGACGGGGCTAGGATGACCCGTTTGGGTTAGCGATGGATGGTGGAGTGCATTCGAACATTGGAGGCCGATGTAGTGGTGAAGTGGCTGACGGAGACTGCGGAAAACAGTGGTGGTTTCAAAGGCCGTGAAGTACAACGACCACCGCGAGTTTACGGTGGTAAAGCAGAGCCGACGGCAGGTCTACTGTGGCGGTAGTGGGGGTGGCGTACTACGTTAGAAAGGGGCGGAGAGCGATGATGGTGTTAAGCCGACTATGATTTGGTGCATGGTAGGCTCGGCTAGGGCTTTGCCCGAGGCGGAAGATGGTGGTGGTTCCGGGTGGTGCTCTATTAGAGGTGCACGAGGAGGGAGACAAGGACAACAGTGGTGACTAGTGGTGTGGTGGTGCACGACGTGGAAACCAGGGCAACAACGGTTAGGGTTTTTAGTTGCATGGCTTGCATGCGAGGGACAAAACCGGCTCGTGTACGCATATGCTCGAGCGATTAGGGTTTGCATGGTCATGTATGTGCATGCATGAGACCCAGTTCAAGCACCCACATTTGTTAAGCGGGTCAAAGACGACCCGATTCATATGAACTTGTGAAACTAGGGTTTTGCGGAGGAAGAATGACGAGCTGATGAGACAAGCATTGGGGTTTAATTATATTTACACATTATTCGATGAAAGATTAAAATGTGTCTGATCATGTGATCATACGTTTGACAGGTTTGTGTTTTGAGTGAGAGGACTGTTGCAGAACAATACTTGGATCTCCATATCCGGTGAGTTTCTATTCCCCTCTTTACTATTTTTACTGTTTTGGGGCTATCGTACATACTTGCAAGAATGGTTTATTAAATTAAACGTGTTACGAGTTCTGGATTTAACCTGATGGGCTCATGAACTAAAATATCCAATAATGGAGCTAAGGGTCTGTGTGTTGTCCTTAGGATGTGTGGGCTAGGTATTGGTACGATTTGGGGTGTCGTATAATGAACCATTTGGGATGGGTCAAGGGATAAGTTTACATTGTGTGGGTAAGTCTAGAGAATGTTTTTGGTTACACACGTAAGTGATTCGTGTAAGGGTAATGGGTGGGGGTACATGTTCATGTAGTGTCATGGTATTTAAATTGTTGAATTGTATGTTTGCATTGTTATCAGTGTATACAGTCTACGATGATAGGAAGGAGTCGGTCCTTTAGGTGTTGTCACCATGTGGGTGGCTGGGTAGTCATCATAGATAACGAGTGTGTCACTATGTTATGTGACGGGGCTCTGTGAAATCCTTCGAAGGTAATTGCTGTGTGCATTTTTTGTTTTATTTAATTACATGCAAGTGTAAATTGATATTTATGGTGTTATGATGATATTGCTTCGGTGTTAAGCATTAGATTGACTGTTGTGTTGGAACGATGTCTTGTTTACGACAGGTGTTAGTGGACTTTGTGAAAGTCTGGTTTAGGGCTTTTTACGTGTGTGTCTAAGGTTGGTTGAGTTAACCGAGTTGTGTTGATGTGTATGGTAGAATACAAGCTGGTTGAGTAGTAAACTCAATCCATGCCGTAGAAACTTACGGGGCTATGGGTACGGGTTGAGTCTTGAGTGGTTGAACCCTTATGGGATATTGTAGATATTGTGAGTTATTAGTATGTCAATAAACGTCAAACCGTTTTATAAAGGACTGTAACGTCCTGAGCTTAATTAAATAATATTTATGATGAAAACATTTCTTGTTAATATAAATTGTTAGAACTAACTCAGCGTAGTTGACTTTGTATGTACGTTAGGTTGTTTTGCAGGTGGATTTACGTGACGATGTATCTTGTCTTGGGAGCAGTGCTACTCGGTTTGGGGTGCATGCATTCGTAAGGTAAGGTTAAGATCGATAACGAGTTTAAAGATAAAACTAATTTAAAGAAGGCTTCCGCTGATTGTTTTTATAATGGGATAAGGGTTTTTAAAGAGAATACCTAGTGATGACACCCAACTGTAAGATGCCCGGTTTGGGGGTCTTACATGGCAGCACCCCATTGGTTGAGTTTATTGTTCATCATCATCATCCATTTTTAATAGAGCGTATAATAGTTAAAAATGTAAAATTTTAGAGACAAACCGTTAACTACCGTTTGAAAAATCTTCACACCAAACCCGCCAGGTTGGTCGGAACGACCGGGCGACCAAACGGGAAATAACGGTTAAGGTTTTACGGCTTAAATCAAGCCACAGACTGAAGTTGAAACCGTGGATTTTCAATTATTGCGGAAATGAAGCTAAAATATTGGATGTTAATTATTTATAATTATTTAAATGCTTAAGTATATCATTACTAAATATTTATTTAGTTATAATAATAATATTTATAATAATACCCAAATATAATAAGTGTTTATGACAGTTGGGATAGATTGCATTCTCCAAAAGAGACTCGGTAATGCCCGACGCTTGGCGTGGACCAACCCACTAGTAAAATAAGAATTGTATACTATATATTAAATGAAAGTGAAGTTCAATAATGTCATCTCCATTCAAAATGTGACACGTTTTTTTTGCTTTTATATATACTAGAATTCATGACCTGCGCATTGCGGCGTGGTCGTACAATGAAAATAACGTCGTTAACTATATAATTAAGTCCGCACGTTTGTGAATCTCGCTACACGTGTTGCAGCTGTGAAATTAACGTCGTTAAATACATTGACATTAGCACCCCGCGCTCTACGGCGGGAAGCGAACTCTAAACGATTGAGTCAGTGATAATAACGTGGCTAAGCACAAAAAAGAATTTTGATTAAGTAAATCAAAGAAATGTATATGGCGAGTCAGTTAGTCTAATAAAAAGAAATTTAAAAATACTAAAGAAAAAAACACAAAAAAAATTATGGTCCAAAAGATAGGTGACATGTGGTGTAGCGGTGGGGAAAAACACCTAATTCTGACATTTTACAAAGTTGTACGAATCCCCCGCAACGCGTGGGTCATGATTCATAGTGAGTATAATAAAATTTATACCGAGACGTAAAGAAAAAAAATTATTAAACACAACAACAAATTAAATTTTTCGAAAGATAAAATTGAAGGGGTGCATATGAGAAAGAAAAATAAATAAAATAATTCTTACTGGACGCCGACGTTGAGTTGTACGACACCGTCGCAACGTGCGAGTCATGATTTCTAGTGGGTATAATAAAATTTATACCTGGACACAAAGAAGAAATATTAAACATAACAATAAATTAAATTTGTTTTAGGTGTATATTTGAATTTTTAGAATGATAAGGAGTATTATTTAGAAATATGAAAATTCAATGGGTGTATATGAGAAGAAGAGAAAAAAAAGGAAAAAAATGTTATTGGTCACCGACTTTGGTATTAATTTCGTTTTCCTTTAATAACTTTCGTTCGTTAACTTTTTTTCAAAAACCGGATTGCGCCGCTATTTTTAATTTTTTTTGTCAACGTTCCGATATAATTTTTTTTTAAAACGGAGTTGTATTCAAAATCGAATTTTTTTTGGTGTCGTTGCCTAGAGCGATTGCTGTTACCGTTGCGGTACCGTGACGGACCGAACCTATTATGAGCGAACAACATTATTGCCGGTATTGGTATTATCGGAACCAGTTCCGGTATTCGGTTTATTGTTTTTCGACGACCTGATCCAATAATGACCATGCTCCTGCTACTTATCGGCCCGTCACCGTTGCAGAGCGCATCTGTTAATTTCGTTTTTCTTTAATATCTTTCGTCCGTTAACTTTTTTTGAAAAAACGGATTGCGCGACTGCTTTTATTTTTATTTTTGGTCTTTGCGCGGCTGCTTTTTTGTCAACGTTCCCTTATAAATTTATTTGAAAACGTAGTTTTATTAAAAATTCGTAGCCTATATCGAGTGCCGTTACCATTGTGGTACTGTGACGAATATAACCTATTATGAGCAAATTAGACGACCAGACACTCGCCACGAAGCGCGGGTATTCAACTAGTTTATCATTAAAAATTTAAAATGTTTGGATCGGTTCACACTGGTATTACTTACCGAGTTCACAAAGTCGTGGCCAACCACACCCCACATGGACTAGCCCAGCGAATTTTCATTTATTTATTATTTGTCAATGATCTTCAGCTCAAGCAGTTGAGGTGAGTTTCCCAATACCAAGACTTTATTAAAATGGGGACATCTTGGGTTCAAGTCCTACCTGTGACAAAAAAGGGTTTCAGGTTGGGCTAGGGAGTTTTCTTATCTAAGATGAGTTTCCTCCTGAGGGTGGTCTCAGGTTCGGGACTGATGTACGAGCTTCCATTCGGGGACGTGCCAGCCTAGAGCCCTAAGGTTCCATACTCGAGTAACGGAGATGATTGGGTGGGCCAGTGGCCCGTCAGTGATCCAAAAAAGTTGTTCAATATATATATATATATATATATATATATATATATATATATATATATTTCCATTTTATTTTGAAAGCTGATTTTATATTTATAATGAAATTTTATTAATTTTTTATTACTCAAATGTATTAAACTTGACAAATTCTGAAATTTATGCTTTAAACTTGACAAATAATGAACTTGACAAATAAATTCTAAATTCTGTATTAAAAGTAATTAACTATAATTCTAAATTCTGAAATTTATGCTTTAAACTTGACAAATAATGAATTGTTAAATCAAAAAAATAAATTATTGTACTAAAATTCAACAACTAGAGTAGTAAAATTTAGTTGATAGATAATTATAACACGTATTCTTACACTCCCTTATTTATCCATGCTGCAAGTTTGTTATAACAAAATGTTGATGTGGCTTGATCTCATTCTTTTAATTTTGCTAGAAGCTTCCTAGCCCGTAGGCTCCTTCTGACCTCAACCAGTGGCGGATCCAGGAATTTTTTCCAGGGGTTCACTGTTTTTAGCTGCTCCAACTTCATAAGGACGGGCATAAAAAATTCCGGGTCGGTTCGATGGTTTGGGTCGGGTAAGGGTCAAAGGTTCACTGGTCGTACCAGTCGGAGATAAAAAATGAGCTAACTTGAAAAATAAGCATATATCAAAATAACTAAAAATTAAACTTTTAAAGTAGTTGAAGCAATTTTTCAGAACCGGATTGAAGATTGAACTGAACGGCTTAGAGGTTCACTGAACCGGATAAAATAATAAATAATGTCGGACCAAATTCAAGAACCGGATAAAATAATAAATAATTTAGTAACTTAAAAAGATTAAAAAAGTACTATAACAAACTTAAAAGTCGAAAAATAATATACCTAATTTAAAAACAAATAAATATATAAAATCAAATTAATAATAATTTATTATTCAACTTAAATCTAATAAATTAATAAATATACTAAATTAAAAATGTGATAACTTAACGAAGTAATAAACTATTATATAAGATAATAATTTTTCAATAAACTAAATTGATAAACGAAATAGTAATAAACTACTTAAATCAATAAAAAAAAGTAATCATTTTTAGAATGAAACAAATTAATAGATTAAAAATAATAAACTTATTAAAATGTGAAAAACATAAAGACAAAAGAAATTTGAAATGTGATGTCAGTGCGTAAAGATAATCTATACATACTAATAAAACAAGGTTTTATGGGACGCATGTCACTCATTGAGGCCATCTAATTTGGTGTTTTCCCGCCTAAATCACTAATCCTTTTTATTTACACGCGGACCTTATACTTTGACCCATATTGCTTTTTTATGACCCGGTTATTTCACCCCGGTCAGTTTTCATTCTCAAACCCTAATTTCAGTGGTTGTAGATCGCATCACTCCTCTTCCAATCGTTCCTTATCATCTTCATCTTGCTTGATTAGTAAGATTTCTATTCAATATACCGGCCTTTTTCATCTCCGACCGCTCCATCTATCAGATGTTCGTCATCTCCGACTGTTGTTCAGTCTACATCCGCCGCTGTTCAGTCTTCATCCACCTTTTAAACTCATCGACTCGTATGAATCCCAGCTAATATCTGCAAAATTTTCATTGATTTAAACGATTTATCCTTCGTTTCCTCAGACCACTCCATCTACCGGCCCTTCCGTCTATCTCCGTCGCCACAAAACCAAACCAGGTTATTGTTTCTGTACCTTTTAAAGTCATATATTGCTTAGAAACTCAAGTAATAGGTTTTGTTACTTATATGTATATTTTGATTTAAAGTATTAGATAGAATCAGTGTTGAAGAATGATTACCTCTTTGTTTTTTGTTCTCCCAAGTTATATTCTTTAAAGTCATCTACTGGTTTCAAACCCAACTAAGGGGAGATTTTTAAGTTCTAAGAACTGAGAAGACGAAAGATTACTTTTTTCTTCTTTTTGTTGTCAACTGATTTATGATTTTGTTGTTATTCTATAGTAATATCTTCAATCTTTTCAATTGTAATTACTCTTGCAGTCATTTTACATCTTTTTTGACTGGTTTGAAACCCAACTAACATGGATTTTTAATTTTGCCTTCGATATAGCTTAATGAATTTATATATTACCCATTTAGAATGTTGAACTTCATTATTAAATTTATTTCTAACTGAGTTATGCAATGTGTTCAATTGGTGTTACTATTTCAATCTTTATATTTTATTTCTAACTTAGTTGTACAATGTGTTCAATTGTTATAAACTTATTACTCTCAATTTTTAATCATCTTTATAGGTTTCACCCCCTTTTACTATTCATATATCTTTGTCTTTTTTTCTATGTTTTTCAGATCATATAAACATTTATATCTGTTTCAACATAATGATTCATGCATTCATTAAGGTGTTGCGTGACCCGTCCAAGAAGAAAATGTTATAAACTTAATCCTTAATAATTAATTATATGATCTGTTTTTATATATTTTAATATTAAAATTCTTTTAATTATATGTATGGACCCGTTTACATGTATGTACCCGTTTTAAGATTGAAAATAAAACAAAAAAGCCGATTGGAATGTATATTTCAGCACTATCTAGACAGAAAGATTACTGAATAGATATTCACTACCAAATAAATTGATTTATATGAACTAGAAATTAGTTTATAATTATTATATTTCCTTTTGATCAGATCTATGGGTTCATACAATTCTATGTCCACACATTTGAGACAATGAGATGAACCTACTTAGGGTAAGACAATGTGACAGCCTTAACCAATGGACTTCTGTGAAGAATCTATAGTAACATTTTCGACCAACTAATATCCAGAAAAGGGCACTGTATTCTCTCATTATATGGGTCCACGGTTCTACAATGGAGTCAACGGTTCTAGACCCGTACCCTACCCGGATATGTTTAATGGCAATTCATAGAACCAGGTACTTGTACCATAATTACTTTTTATGATTCCATTCGGTTCGGGTCCTACGGTTTCAACGGGTCTGACCCGCTTAATGCTCACCCCTAAAGTTAGGTAACTTTACCTTCTTCATCTCTTAGCGACTCTCGCATTGATCCTTTAAATTTAATTTATATTTTCTAAGTGCACTTATCTTAGAAAGGCATGACTCCACTGGATCATCATGATCTTAAATTATTGATCAGGAAATGGCCCAAAGGAATGTTGTTGGATATGGTCAATCCAGGAACATGTAATTACTAATTACAGCCCTTTGCTTTTTTTAGGTTTGAAATGTAAAACCAAAATCATTTGTTGCATAACGGTTGTTGTCAAGATTAAATATTTAATCTCTTTTTTTTTATCAAAGAAACAAAATCTTGAATTGTTTTGTCGTCAACCGTTTTAGTTTAGGTCATAATTGACAATGTGAGGCTAGAAAACGGGCGTGTTGGGTGCGGGGGCAAAATAGGTCTTGCTTCAAACGAGTCTTTTTTGGTGGAGTTGGTTAACTATTGTGGACGTGCGCCTCTCCTTCCCGTGTGACCCGGGTTTGAATCCTGCATACCAACTCCCCCCCCCCAAATTTTTTTTTTATTTTTTCTTTTTCATTTTCCAACTTAAACTTTTTTTCAAACCGTTTTTCATTTGATTAGTTTTATTCTTTTATTTAGCGGATTCATTTTTTAATTTAAAACTTTTTGTTTATTTATTAACTTTTTTAAAATTTTACTCTCTTTTAACTAATTTAGGTTTACCGATCAGCCTGTTATACGCGGGTCACGGGTGAGGTAATTAAACCTTTTAAGGTCTTACTTCTTTCTAAATTCCTTAGCAGTGCAATTTTTTGTCTTATATTTCAAAAAGAAAACAGGAATTTGAGGGTGTTCGTTTCTTGCATCTATTAGGATTAGTTAACTATGTGTGAGTTGTGTTAGTAGTTTTTTCCATCTTTTGCAAATTGATTAAACTCAACTTTTATGAAATGATGTCAAAGTAAACAGGTTTTTTTCTCATTTTGGTGGCTTCAAGATTCTTATAATAGGATTGTTGTTTTTGTATACAAGTTTTATTTAGTTAATGTTTTGTTGTGTAGTGAATCTTGAGTAACCTCAACCAGTACCCACCCGTGCTGTAATTGAAGGACCACTGGAGCCGGGATCGACCACTCCCATCGCTAACAGCCACCCGAGTTCGAGCCTCCCTACGGTTTGATTCTCAATTTTTTTTTAATTTTTTTTCTAATTTTATTTCATTTTTTTATTCTCTGTAACTATTTATAGGTCTTCCCTGTATTATTTAGACAAATTATTTTCAGTTATTTTTACATTTTAAAATATAAAAAAAAGAAACATTCCTTAAAAGACCTATGTGAGCATTATAACAATTTTCTTCGGTTATCCTTTGTTTTACTTCTTCTCATCAATATTTTATTTTCATTGTTACATAATTTGTTCATACCTAACTAAATATTTAAAAAATTAACAGGTAATAGTGGTTCTGAATATCAAATAAGGTCTAATTGAGATAATATCCCCAAATTATATAATCCGGGTTTTATTTTATTCAAATTATGATGTAACTTTTATTTGTTTGTGATGTCGTGTAAGTGTAAAGGAAGAAACATTGCTGAAAGATTATGAGAAGAGTGACAAGTCATTAGTGTTTGTAGATAAACGAATTGGTGAGCAGAATGAGGATATTGGTGAGTTTGATAAGGCCATTCTCCGGTCTTCACAAATTTAATGCCCTTAAAATTTTTTAAATTCTAGATTTATGTATTATGTACACAATTTATCATTTTTTGTTTTCAACCCGTGTAGTACACGGGTAACTAATCTAGTAAATAAATATAATAATATAAAGTACTTAAATGTTTTCGAGAACTGGGCAAGAGAAAAGAAAACCCAACCCATCACCATGTCATCATCTTTCTCCTTTACTACTTTTCCTTCAATTCACCTTCTTCTCCAGAAACATATTTTAGCAGCGCCGTGCAGTGCCGCGCCAGCGACCACCGGTATAAATAAATCAGATAAGCATCCTCTCCGTCGTCGATGGAGATAGGGGTTCACCCTATATTTTATTTAGGGGTTCACCATAGATTTTTTATATGGCGTTCCACTATAATTTCGAAACTCAGGGGGTTCCGGTGAACCCCCTCCGTCCTACCTAAGTCCGCCCCTGACCTCAACATTACCCAATGGATCATTCCCTATTGTTGGATCTGTGTGATTTTTTTGGCCCACAACATTACCCCCTCCTTTAACATTCACCTTGTCCTCAAGGTGAAAAGTAGGGAATGAAGTCATGAAGGTGGTTTTGTCTTCCCAAGTAGCTGTCTCAGCTGGAAGCCCTTGCCATTGGACTAAAAATTGCTCGATAAGTTGCTATCCGCAGTGTATAGAACGAGAATCCAAGATGGCAACCGGTTGTAAAACCAATGTGGTGGTACTATCCACTAAGTCAATAGGTGTGACCTGATGTTCGGGGAGCCCAATACACTTTCTTAGCAAGGACACATGGAATACATTGTGTATTTTGGTAGATTCGGGCAAGGTAAGTTTGTAGGCAACACTTCCCACTCGAGAGATCACTTGGTAAGATCGACGACCCAACTTGTAATGACGTTGTAAACGCACGGATCCTTGACGACATGGCTGGAGTTTGACGTATACCCAATCCCCAACCTGAAAAGTCAAGTCTCGTCGATGTTTATCTGCTTCCTGTTTCATATTGTGTTGGGCTTTAGCAAGGTTACTTTTCAACAGGGTTAACACTTCATCGCGTTGGAGTAATTGTGTCTCCACCAATGGATTGCCCGATGGGTCCCGGATATAACGAGAAACTGTGGGAGGTGGTCTGCCATATAAAACCTTGAATGGGGTCATTTTTGTTGAAGTTTGGTAACTCAGCCCACGGTAAAAACTTGAACCAATCTTTAGGAACTTCTGTAACAAAGCAGCGGAGGTATATTTCGAGGCACTTTTTGAGAGCCTCGGTTTGCCCGTCCGATTGTGGATGATAAGCCATACTAAAAGTCAGAGTAGTACCTTGACGGCGATGTATTTCCTTCCAAAATTCCGACAAGAACCGAGGATCGCGATCAGTGACGATGTCGGTAGGGATACCATGTAGCCGATTAAATTCATTGATAAACATTTTAGCCACAACAGAGCTATAAAAGAAGTGGGGAGACCCATGAAGTGCCCATATTTTGACAACCTATCCACCACAACCATGATCACCGTTTTACCGTGAGAGCTAGGAAGTTCGGTGATGAAATCGAGTGCAATACTTTCAAAGACTAATTGAGGGATATGGAGAGGTTGAAGTAAACCTGCAGGAGAGAGACTAGTAGATTTCATTTGTTGACAAGCGTGGCAACCTGCTACATACTGTTGAACATCCTTGCACATACCATGCCAAAAAAAATTAGAAGAAAGGCGATGAAAATTTCGTGTAACGCCGGCATGGCCCCAGTAACCGAATCATGAAATTCACGAAGCAAGGTTTTACACAATGAAGGACCTTTGGGTATCACTAAGCGACGGTGAAAAAATAACAGGCCCTCTTTAAATGTATAATCTAGAAATTAGTCAGGAGCAGCCAACAGGCGTTGACATAGGTCATGTAAAGCACGATCGGTTTGTAAAGCCAGCTTTAAATCACTAAGGAATGAGTACTCCTGGCCAAAAACAGCAAATAAAGTGAAGGCGTGAACACGTGAGAGTGCATTCGTAGCCCCATTCTGCTTGTCGGGCCGATAGATAATATCAAAATCATAGCCAAGTAACTTCCCGAGCCACTTATGCTGGTCGGGTGTCTGAATAACCTGGTCACGCAGATTCCGGAGGGATTGTTGATCAGTGATAACCGCAAATTTCTGACCCAAAAGATATTGACGCCATTTAGAAATGGCTTGCGTGATAGCGAACATTTCCCGTTGATAAGCCGAGTAGTGTTGCATTCGATGACACAATTTTTGGCTAAAGAAAGCCACGGGATGATTGTCTTGAGATAAACGAACACCCACACCTGTACCCAAGGCATCTGTTTCGGTAGTGAATGGTTTTGTGAAATCTGGAAGTTTAAGAACCGGAGTAGTGCTCAAAGCATGTTTAAGAGATTCAAAGTCAGTGGTAGTTTGGTCTGTCCGGAAAAAGGAATTATTTTTTAACAAATTTGTCAATGGGCTGGCAATGGTGGCGTAGTTTTTAATAAAACGCCGGTAATAACCCGCGAGACCAAGAAAACCTTGAACGTCTTTAACCGTGGAAGGAGTGGGACATTGCTGAATACTAGAAACCTTTGTTGGATCAACGGAAAGTCGGAAACACCGTTGCCCGAAATAAAGTGACCCAAATAGGCTACTCGGGTTTGACCAAAGAAGCATTTAGAGCATTTAGCCACAAGTCTATTATCTGAAAGTGTTTGCAGAACTGTTCGAACATGGGATAAATGGGCGGACCATGAAGAACTATAGATTAATATGTCATCAAAAAAAAATGAGGACTAATTTGCGAAGGAATGGCCGAAATACATCGTTCATAAGCCGTTGGAATGTGGATGGGGCGTTGGTGAGCCCAAATGGCGTAACTAAGAATTCGTATTGGCCATCATGTGTACGAAAAGCTGTTTTGGAGATATCCGAGTCTTTGAGACGGATTTGATGATATCCCGCAAGAAGATCTAATTTAGAGAAAAATTGAGCGCCATGAAGCTCATCAAATAGTTCATCGATTGATGGAATTGGGAAATGATCCCGAATACTAATGGCGTTAAGTGCCCGATAATTAACACAAAATCGCCATGTTCCATCCTTCTTACGAACCAACAAGACGGGGGAAGAAAAGGGGCTGGTACTTGGACGGATAATACCTTGGGATAACATGTCCGAAACTAATCGTCCAATTTCTTGTTTCTGGAAATGGGGGTAGCGGTATGGACAGGCAGAAACGGAAGCACCGTTTGGCAAGAGCTCAATAGAGTGGTTGTGAGACCGAGTGGGTGGAAGACCTTTGGGTGGTTGAAAGACGGAATCAAATTCAATGAAAATGGGTTGTAATTCCGTTGGACAGTTAGAGGAGTCTGTGTCATCTATTGAAGCTAAAGCTAAGTGAAAAAATTCCTCAATAGAATCCGTTTGTGCCAAGCGTCACAACCCATTAAATTGAATTGGTTGAATAGTCATCATTGTATCCCCTTGCCAAAGCACTTGTTTACCATTACATGAGAACTCAAACCGGGAAGTAGAATAATCAGTGACCACTCGGCCTAATGTGGAAAACCAAGATACCCCAAGGAGAGTGTCCCAACCTTGCAGGGGAAGGACATAAAAATCAACAATAATCGTATGCCACTGAATAACAAGTTCCACATGTTTAGGAAACCCGGTAGAGGGAAGCTGCTCACCACTTCCCACTAGAACGGAAAACGGAGATATCGCTTCAATAGTCAGATTCAGATAAGAGGCCATTCGAGTTTGGACGAAACAGTGGGTACTCCCACCTTCTAATAACACTTGAACTGATTTCCCCTTAATTAGTCCAGTAAAGCGCAAAGTAGAAGCGGTACAACCGCCAGCTAACGCATTATAGAAGATAGATGAAAGAGCTTTTACCTCATCAAATTGCAATTGATCGGCCAAGGCGGAATCGAAAAGTTCCCCCACCGGAGTGACATCCGAAAGGGAATCAGCTAAAGGTTCTTCATCGCAAAATAATAGTTTAGGGGCTGACTTACACTTGTGATTAGACGAGTATTTCTCGTCACAGCGATAGCAGAGGACTAACGCATGCTTATGAGCCATCTCTGTCGATGTTAATCGACAGAATCTGATGGTCTGGGAAGGGGATTTAGGGGTAGTCGGTGAAAGAACAACAGGTGGATGCGCAGTAGGAAAAATAGAAGGTTTGGGGGTTGGCAAAATGGGCTTAGTGATGGGTTGGTTTATTCCTCGAGTTTAAAGCGTTTAATTCCAATTGTTTTTTGTTAAATTGAGTGTTAGAATACACTACTTTGAGATGTTTGTGTTTTGCAGGCTTCGACAGGTTTAAGGTGTATTTTGGATCCTCTTTGAGGCTTCACAAGACCTTAGGATGAATTCTATCAAGGCCGGGATCAAGAAACGAAGCAAAAACGCGAAAAAGCCGGAAGTTGGTAGGGTGGGCGTCCCAGACGCTGCCCCAGGCGTCCCAGGGCCTTCAGACAGGCATCCCAGACGTTGCCAGGGGCGTCCCGGACGCCGGGCCTGCGCAGAAAATCTGTAGCTGCCCATATTAACCAGTTTTTAAAGGGGATTTTGGGATTTTGGGACCTATCATCAATTTGGGGTTTCTCTAGGGCAAAATAGGCTATTTCCAAGGTTTCAAATCATCCTAAATCACCTTCCATCACACAATTTAAGATCAAATCAAGGCTTTTGAAGATCAAATCAACATCATGAGTGGCTATGTCATCCAAGATCATCCCCGGGTGGATGGTTGTAAGTTTTCTTGGGTTTTACATTGCACTTTTGGTTTGAAACATTAACATGGATAATCATTTGATTGAGTTTACATGTTTTGATTGTTGGTATTGTCATGAGCTTGTGATTGTTGAGATTTCTTGCATCGTTGACATTATGAGATGATGATTGCTATTAATTTCAATTCATGTTAGGGTTTGTTTTGTATTCTTGATTCATAAAGCATACGCTTGTCTAAAATACATATAGTGAAGGTTTTATTGCACCAATTACATATGTTAGACGAGCGTTGATGCCTCCAATTGTGTAATCATATTATCAAACCCTCGATATCGTTGTGTTTCATTGAAATTCAAACCATTTGTGTGAAAGTATCCTAGTTGCTTGCAAATCCGGAAACCCGGGTGTGGCCTATTCTTATATTATTGTTTACAAATTCGTTATAATCACCGCGTTTGCTAAATTGTTAGTCATTTTCTTATTAGTAATTCAAGTTGCAAATCATTGTTCCGTTCTAAGTACAAATCAATTGAACCACATCATTGGTTCACCAATTTCTCAACTTTAATGAATCTAGAATTCCTTCATAAAATAATAATCAATTGAGTTACACACCGACCACAAGCTCTTCATGGTTTGAAACCCTTCTTACCTTAACTAGTTTAAGGTACTAAGGACACTCTCTTAACTTATCTTTGATCAGTACCATCGACACCGAACAAATTTTGGCGCCGTTGCCGGGGAGATTGTGCGCTTGGTGTTTATTTTAGTTGATTATCGTGATATTTGTTTAATTCGTGATTATCTATTTAATTGTTTGATTGATTATTCTGTTTCTATACCCGATTACGCTTGGTGTGTTGTTTGTGCAGAAAACAGATAGTGCATGCGTACGTGTTTTTCTGGAAGAACTTCACCATTGGAATTTAACCCGAAAATTGAAAGATTAGCAAGGCAAAACCAAGCACATCATCGAGCGGAAGAAGCACCACCATCTAATTTACCAATCACTGAACATCATTCCGATGAAACAGTGAACATGAAAACCAAGGAAACCGTTCGGGCGGTGGCAACCGAAACCGTGCCAACACTCCACCCATGAACCAAACTCGAAACCAACACCAAAATCGTAATTCCAATCAAAATCGGAACTCTCATCCTAATCACAATGAGAATCAAGACCCAATCAATGTCAATGAAATCCCTCTTTTCGGCAATGCTAACCAAAATGGAAGAAGTCTAAGCCCACATGGCAACCAAAATCAAAACCAAAACAATTTTGATCACTTCAGTGTCCACTCTCGTTATACGGAGAATGAAGAATATGATGATGAGAATGAAGGTTTTTATGACAATGATGATGAGTTTCAACACAACAATGATGGTCAATGGAATGAGGATAATGGTATCGAGGGTGATGAGTATTATGATGGTGATGGGTATGATGGATAAGAGGATGATGGTTATGCTAACAATACCCAACCTGACAATAATCAAAGAGGGAACCGCAACAACAACAACAATAATTACAATCGGGTTCCCAATCAAGCCGGTGGGGGCAACAATCATCAACCTCGTCAACCACAAAGGCCCCCACGACCCAATCAAAGAGCACATGCCAATGGGGTGAATAGCCATTTTCAACCGGCTATTTCTGAAAACCCTTCTCGTATTGTACCACCAAGGAGAGGGAGAGCTTTTGACATTCGGCCTCAATATCTTAATGCCCTTCCGCACTTTATGGGAAGTGCTATTGAAGAATCTTACAATCATCTAGCCGATTTTGCAGCTATTTGTAACACCATTGGAGGACACAACTTCTCAATGGATGAAGTGAAGTTGAGGTTGTTTTAGTTTTCATTGAAAAAGAAGGTGAAGAAATGGTTCCTAACTTTATCGGCCAATAGTATTCGCACATAGGCAGAAATGCAACAAGCATTCTTGGATGAATACTACTTGGTGGCCAAAACGAGTGATGCTCGTGGAGACATACGGTACTTTAAACAATAACCGGGTGAATGGTTTCATGAAGCTTTCTTATGTTTAAGGAGTTGTTACGCATGTGCCTGCATCACAGAATTGATACATGGGAACTCATCAAGTCCTTTTCGGATGGGTTAACTTAAGAAGAGAGAAAGTATTTGCATTCCACAAGTAATGGCACATTCTTGTCAAACAGTGAAGATGGCGATTGGGATTTTTTTGGAAAGAATGAGTAAAAGCTCAAAGGCTCAAGCATCAGATGATAGAAGATCAAGATCGGTGCCACCAAAGGGCACATCAAGGGATGCAAATGATGACCGACTCACATCGTTGGAACGAGAATTGGCTAAGTTAAAGAAAAGTGGAAGTGCGGATGTATCATCGGTGAAGTATGATGTTTGTGGAGCATGTGGTGAATTGAGGAACAAGAGTATAGAGTGCCAATCGGATGGAAATGGTTATGAAGAGGTCAACCAAGTATCGGGTGATAGAAACTATAATGACATGAATTCTAACACTTATCACCCGGGCTTGAGGAATCACCTTAATTTCAAGTATGGGAATGCCTCCAACCAAATGAATCCTAACTTCCAAGGAGCAAATCAAAACAACTCCTCCTATCAAAGTCGTCAACAAGGTGGTTACAATCAAGGTGGAGGTGGCTATCAAAGGAATTCTTACAATCAAGGTGGAAATCAAAGGTACAAGAACAACCGAGGTAACTACAAACAAAGAAATTACAATAATCAAGAGCAACAAGGTGGAAACTCAGGAGGTGATGACTCGGTTAGCTCAAAATTGGATGCCATCATGAACATGATGAAAGAGTCAGACAAGAAGAATGAAATGAGGGATAAGACTGTTGCTGCATTGGAAAGGAAAATGGGTCAATTGGCCAAGGAGGTGGCACAAATCAAGAAATACAAAGGGATGTTTCCAAGTGATACTACCTTGAATCCATCACATTAAGGTTTAAGCACAAAGAATGGAGGAACTACATATGTTGGCAAAGTAAGTGTTCTTCGCAATGGTAAGGTTTATGATAATAAAGTTAAACTTCCACCACAAAGGGTTGATGGGTTGGTGGAAGATGTTGATGAGGACGAGGAGAGTGAAAATGAGGATGAATTTGTTAAGCCATCAAAGCTGAATGAAACTATTTTTGAAAAACCAATAAGTAAACCGATATTGAAAGATGAATTTTCCAAGCCTAACGAAAAGGGTATGGAGGGTAATACTATCCCTTATCCGGCGGCTTTGGTAGAACCATCTAAAGCTAAGAAAGTGAATAAAAGGGGCCACAACAAGAAGAAATGTGGGAAGTTTTTAAACAAGTGAAAATTAATTTGCCTCTTTTGGATGCCATCAAACAAGTTCCCGCATATGCTAAGTACTTGAAAGATTTGTGTACACAAAAACGAAACCATAAATTTCCCAAAAAGCTTGATTTAACTGTTAATGTGAATGTTATCTTGTTGGGTGTTTTTCCACCTAAGTTACAAGATCCGGTGGCGCCCATCATACCCATTCAAGTGGGTGATTTTAAAATGACTCGGGCACTTTTGGATCTTGGGGCTAGTGTTAGCATTCTCCCGGGGAGCCTTTATGACCAATATGATTTTGGCCCTCTTCAAGAAGCCGAAACCATTGTGATTTTGGCTGATTTAACCCCCCCTGGGGAATTGTTACTGATGTTATTGTTATGTTGGAAGACTTTTACTATCCGGTTAATTTCTTGGTTCTTGATTATGTTTCTACGGATAGAAGCAAACAACTTACGATTATACTTGGTCGACCATTCTTGGCAACCGCAAATGCCCAAATTAATTGCCGAGATGGAACTGTTGACATGACTTTTGGTAACCGTAAGTTGAGGTTAAATGTTTTATCACATACATCTAATTCTCTGTTCAATGGTGAATGCTTCATGGCGGACATCATTGATGGGTGCATTCCTCTTTATGATCCTTTGGTGAATGAGGATGGCACCACAGAGACTTGTTCTGTGCATGACAGGTTACAGGTGGAAGAAATCAGAGAGTTAGAGGACGAATAGAAGAAATGTGAAGCGATGGCAATCAAGGAAGGTAGACCACCATGGACTCACCAAGTGGAACCGCTACCGGAGCATATTGATACCAAATTAAAGCCATCTTTGGAAGAACCATCGAAGGTGGATTTGAAGGAGTTGCCAAAGCATTTGAAGTATGCTTTCGTTGGAGAGAACGAGACATTGCCGGTCATTAATGCATTAAACTTAACCGAGGAGCAAGAAGGAGAGTTGATGAAGGTGTTGGTCACCCATAGGGCTGCAATTGGGTGGACCATTGCAGATTTCAAGGGTATTAGTCCCTCCATTGTGATGCACAAGATCGTCATGGACTAAGATATCATACCGTCACATGATGCACAAAGAAGGTTGAATCCCAACATGAGGGAAGTTGTCAAGAAGGAGATTTTAAAGTGGTTGGATGCGGGTATCATCTACCCAATTTCTGATAGCACGTGGGTGAGTCCAACCCAAATGGTGTTAAAGAAAGTGGGGATACAGATTGTGAGAAACGACATAGGTGAAGAGATAGCCACTCGGCCGGTAACCGGGTGGCGTATTTGTATTGATTATCGCAAACTTATTGTTGCTACCTCTAAAGACCATTTCCTATTACCGTTCATTGACCAAATTGTGGAGAAATTAGGAGGTCAGAAGTTTTATTGTTTTCTAGAAGCGTATTCGGGGTATAACCAAATTGCCATTCATACCGAAGATCACCAAAAGACCATGTTTACGTGTCCCTATGGCATTTTCGCATTTAGGCGAATGTCATTTGGATTATGTAATGCCCCCGCCACCTTTCAAAGGTGTATGATGAGTATCTTTTCAGATATGGTGGGGGAGTCTATGAAAATTTTCATGGATGATTTCTCAATTTTTGGTTCATCTTTTGAAACGTGCTTAACTCAATTAGAAAAAGTTTTAAAAAGATGTGTCAAAACTAATTTAGTATTGAGTTGAGAGAAAAGTCATTTCATGGTCCAAGAGGGTATTGTGTTGGGCCATGTTGTTTTAAGTCGTGGGATTGAGGTTGACCATGCTAAAGTTCAAGTTATTTCAACATTACCTCATCCCACGAATGTTAAGGGAATTCGATCATTTTTAGGACATGCAGGGTTTTATAGGCAGTTTATCAAGGGTTTTAGTGATATCACCAAACCGTTATGTAAACCTTCTGTTAAAAGATGCACCGTTTGTTTTTTATGAGAAATGTAAAAAAGCTTTCAATGTGTTAAAACATAATATGGTTGAGGCTCCAATCTTGCAATCACCAAATTGGTCTTTACCTTTTGAAATCATGTGTGATGCAAGTGGCTATGCGGTTGGGGCCGTGTTAGGGAAAAGGGTTGAAAAGAAACCGGTGGCCATATACTATGCTAGTAAAACTCTGTCTGATACACAATTTAACTATACAACAACTGAAAAAGAGTTACTTGCAGTAGTATATGCTTTGGATAAATTTAGATCTTACATTTGGGGTAGTAAAGTTATTGTGTATTCTGACCACAGTGTTGTTAGGTACCTCATATAGAAGAAGGATGCAAAGCCCCGTTGATTAGATGGATCCTTTTGTTGCAAGAGTTTTATTTGGAAATCCGCGATAATAAAGGAAGTGAAAACGTCGTTGCGTACCATTTGTCGAGAATTGTGGTTAAGCAAGAAGAGCAACCGAATGAAATCAATGAAACCTTTCCTGATGAGCATATTTTTTCTGTTTCGACTCTACCTTGGTTTGCTAATATTGCTAACTATTTGGCAACAGGTACCATGCCGGAGCATTGGATAAGAAAAAAGAGGATTCATTTCTTGTCACAAGTGAAGCATTACATATGGGATGAGCCGGACCTATTCAAAGTGGGAGCGGACCAAATGATCCGAAGATGTATTCCGGACGATGAGATTCCAAGTGTGTTGAAACATGTGCATGCATATGCATGTGGCGGCCATTTCAGTGGCCAGAAAACAGGACACAAAATCCTTTCAAGTGGCCTATATTGGCCAATGTTGTTTAAAGATGCATTTGAATTTGCTAAAAAATGCATAAATTGTCAACAATTAGGGAGTATTTCAAGGAGGAATGATATGCTCATGCAACCGATCCTTGTGGTAGACATATTTGATGTTTGGGGAATCGATTTCATCAGACCATTCCCGAATTTGTTTGGCAACCTATATATCGTAGTGGCTGTGGATTATGTATCTAAATGGGTCAAAGCAATAGCCACTAAGACAAATGACCATACCGTGGTTTGCAGTTTTATTCAAACAAATGTTTTCTCAAGGTTTAGAATACCTTGTCTTATCATAAGTGATGGAGGATCTCATTTCAAAAATTTCAAATTTGGTAAATTGCTTAAACGGTATGGTGTTGACCATCGAATTGCAACTCCCTATCATCCCCGAACTAGTGGGCAAGTCGAGGTTTCCAATAGGCAAATTAAAGAAATCTTGCAAAAGACCGTTCGAGCGGATCGAAAGGATTGGTCAACAAAGTTGAACGATGCTTTATAGGCCTACCGTATGGCTTACAAAACACCTATTGGAACAACTCCTTACCGATTGGTCTTTGGAAAAGGATGCCATTTACCGGTCGAATTGGTTCACCGGGCATTGTGGGTAATTAAAGAGGTTAACTTGAAATATGATGATGCAGGGAAAGAGAGGAATTAAGGGATGAAGCATATGATTGTGCTTCAAAGTACAAGGATAAGATGAAAGAGGTGCATGATGCGAAGATCCATAAGAAAGAGTTCGTGGTAGGGCAAAAAGTATGGCTTTACAATTCTAAGTTGAAGTTTTTTTCCCGGAAAGCTTAAAAGCAAATGGATGGGTCCTTATGTTATCATTTGGGTCGGGAAGCTCCGGGATGTTGGAATTGAGGACTCGAAGGATGGATCAAATGGGCACCGCTTGAAGCAATTCTTGGAAGAAAAAGAAATGGACGGAGAAGTAAAGGATTCGGTGCACCGATCGAGGAAGCCGTCTAAGTGTCACGATTAAGTCCGGCTGAAGACTAGTAAACTTAGCGCTAACGGGAGGCAACCCGAGGGAAGTAGTTATTTTATTTTATTCTATTTTATTTTTTTTACAATTTGTTCAATTGTTTTGTGTGTAGCCTCTACCGAAATCAAGGTTGAAAGGAAGCATCAGGGTCGATGCACGTCTTCGGAAGGGAGGTGGTGTTCGTTTTCATTCATTTTTACATAATTTTTGGGCGTTTGTTTTTATTTTATCTTATTTAATTTTTTGCACATTTTATATTTTAATATTTTATTATTATTTTTGCAAAACAAAAAAAACAAACAGATTTTAATATTTTATTGTTTATTGTTTATTTGTATTGATACAAATCTTCAACATCCCATACGCTTTGCTCAGACCAGCAGTCGTCGTCCCAGACGCCACATCAAGCGTCTCAAAAGTTTCTTGAGTGTATTTGGAAGCGTCTCAGGGCTTCCCTCGGCGTCCCAGACGCTACTTTCAGGTGTACAGATGGCGTCCCAGACACGTTGCTCGGAGCCTCGTACGCTGATTTCTTTCTGTTTGAGGTCTCCCAGGGCCTACTTCACTGTCCCAAACGCTCACATCAGCTACACAGGAAGCATCCTAGAAGCATAGACAAGTGTCCTAGACGCCTCTCGAATTCTGTTTGACGGGTCCTAGAAGTCTCTAAAGCGTCCCAAAGACACGTCGCCGTCCCGGAAGCCACCATCACCGTTCCGGAAGCTGCGCATGTTCTGTTTGTTGGTTCCCATGACCATCCCCTTCGTCCCAGACGCCCGACTTCAGCGAGCTCCCAGCGTCCCAGACGCCTCCTGTTGCGTCCCAGACGCCTGCGCGAAGAGAAAAACGGGTTGGTCCATTTTGTGACCCAATTTCGGTAATGATTGATCGGTGTCAAAGGTACCGGTCAAAGGTAAAGAATTAGAGTGTCCTAATCACCTTAAACTAGTTAGGGTAAGAAGGGTGTCGAACCACGAAGAGTTTGTGGTCGGTGCTTAACTTCAATTAACACTGTGATTTATGAAGTTGCAATGGGTCTTTCTGACCAAACACAAGCAATGATTGAGGTGAAATTAACAAATCCAACAAGCAATGGTTATCAACTAGCAAAACGATCACGAGTAATCAAGTAGAAAATAAACGGTTTAAGTTGTAAACAATAATTAAAAAGGAATCACACCCGGGTTTCAAGTTCACAAGTAATTAGGGATTATCACCAATCAAATGATTATCCAAATCAAATTAACCAAATCTAACCAAGAACATCAACATTCATACATCATCGACAAATAGTGTAAAACAATATTCACGAATGAAATCGAGACAAATGTATGCAATATAGAATTAGATTAATCAATAGATTCAACACAAATCAAAGTTCATAGCAATTATCATCTAACGGGGTCAATGGTGCAAGAATTTATCGACTCCCGTGAGTTTATAACCATACTAAACACAAAGATTCAAGTATTTCAAACCAAACGATTACAAGAATTGTTTCTCAATGCTAGCACATGATAAAACCCTAAAAACTTACAAACAATCCACCCGGGAATGATTACCGGTGGATTAGCCGCTCATGGTTGTGGAATTCATCTTCGATTCTTCGATGATTCGATATCAATATTCACAATCGATCTTGGAATGGTGTTTTCTAGCCTCCAATCGCCCCCCAAATCGCCCAAGAAGTGTGTAGCCAAAGATGATTTTGAATTTGGGGAAGAAACCCCCAATTAAACACCAAAATCGGTTGTTTCCCAAAAATTCGCGTCCAGAAAACGTAACCAACGTAAGCCTACGCTGGGTTGGCGTAAGCTTACGCCGCCACACTGGAAGCTGCTGTGAAAGAAATGTTCAGGCGTAGGCTTACGCCAGGTCCTGAGTTTCGGCCCCGTTTTCTCCGTGTCTCTTCCGACTCTTGCATCTCTCACCTAATATCTTCCAAAATCTTACTTTAAGCTTTCAACACCTGCACATGCATAGCTACACAAAACTTTTGTATTCCACATGTTAATTTACATAAATATAACATGTTACACCATTTAATGCATAAAACTTTGGTCGCTTATCAATGATAATCCGATTCACTTCCATATAACCCGAAAATCATTTAATTCCTTCTTTACTTCCACCTCTAAACCCTAATTTCATCTCTATCATCTATTTTTTTCTCTCTTCATCTCCTTCCTACTAAACCTTAAGAACCCTAAGCTACATTCACCTTCCATTCTCTCTCAATTCTTCATCAAATATCAAGTATTTTAGGGGCATCTGGGTCAGAATCTCAAGAGGAACAAAACCTTAGGGTTAGTTTTGCAGAAATGTTAGTCGTTTGTGAGATATTGAAAGAGAAAGGTTCGAAAATTTTGGAGGTATTTTGGTGTTCTAGTGCAAGTTAAATTCATCATCATTCTAGCACTATAACAACCTCAATGTATGTTTTTCTACAAGTTTTTACCAAAAGATGGAAGGTAATGCTAAGTTGTTCATGTGATGTTGAATATACTTAGGTGATTTAGTTTGATTTGTTAAGAAATTGACAATTTTGGTAAATGTGACTTTGTGATTGGGTATTTGATACTTCAAATTGAATACCGTTGATTATACACCCAAGAACATGGGGTGGTGCTTGGTTTGGGAAGGAATTGGTTTATTACACTTGTTTGGTTATTATTACATGGAAATTGGTACCATTTAGTTGGTTTAAATTCGTTTTTCATGTAATAAGTGCAATATTTGTTGGTAAATAATCAAGCTGTATGTTGAGAAACAAGTGTGGGGAAGGGGATTTCATGCATTGATTAGTATCCGTTGTCCACATTTGTAATTTGAAATGGTGTTTTGTAGGGAACATGAAGAGTGCACTCGCAAGAAAGGGAAAGAACAAGGCGGCGTCATCATCGACCGCTAGAGCTAAAAAGTCAAGGCAACAACCGAAAACGGAGCAAATTCCTAAGCCTAACTGGAGAAATACTGAGGCGTTGTGTGATCAACATGAGGTGTGGCAAAGAGGAATTGTATTATGAGAAGATGGTAAGTGGTTTGTCAAGCCCCGGACAATGCCTTGCAAGTGGAGAAGGCAGTCAAATTATCCGAATTCAGACCATTGGGAGTGTACAAATGCTTCGAGAGATTGGGTTGGGAAGAAGCATTATCTTTCCGGGATGAAGAGGGGAAGAACAAAATTCTAAGGGAAACCATCTATCAATGGATGGCAACACTGAAAAAAGATTTAGGGAGCAATCCTCCCCGCACCACGACTTTAGACAGGTGGTCAACTTTGATTCTAAAGCGGAAAATATGTATCAATTCTTTCCTGAAGGACAAATTTACAAACAAACTCAAGGGGAAGGAGCAAGTCAGGAGTTGAAAGAGCTATTGTTTAAACCCGGGTCATCAAATACGAAAAGGAAGGACTTAAACATTCTTCCTAAATTGTGTGATGTGATAGGTGGACACAATATTATCCCACGTACAAGTGATAAAGGGATGGTACGTGTTTATGAATTGAGGGTGCTAGGTGCGTTGGTGGCGGGTATAGAGATGCTATCGTTACGACAATTGGTGATGAGTAATGTTTGGGAGAGTGGGAATAGCAAGGACATGTGTGCAATTCCTCACTTTAGATTGATCACGGCTCTAATGAGAACACAAAGGGTTCTTGATGAGGATTCCCAATACACTTTCAAAGTTCGTAGGTTTTTCTCTGTTAAAGGGTTGCATGACAGGGAGAATTGGAAGTATACATTAACAGAGAGAAAACACATTCTGAAAGATAGAAAAACGAGGCAAATATTGTTTGGCATGAGAGAAGATGTTCCTTCACTGGCGGAGGATCTTATGGAAGAGGAAGAAGAGGTAGATGATACTGAAGAGAGTGAGAGTGAAAGTGAGACTGAAACTGAGAAGGCAACTAGATGTCTCAATATGTCAGTTCAGGAACGTGTGGTGGCTAACCGGCCAAATGAATATGCGGGATGGGATAAGCCATTCCAGATGTTGTGGGACCAAAATACCCGCAGCAATGAGATATAGAACAGAAGGATGAAGAAATTGGAGGAAGATCAGGAGCGACACGCCCTTGCTATACAATGGGCAATTCAGGAAGAAGTTAATGATCGTCATCGGGATGCGGAGGCAAGAAGGCGATACGATGATTGGGTGCATGGAAGAGTATTTAAAGAAAACCCTGCTCCAATTCCTTGGGAGCAGGTGCAGCCATATCAGGGAGGACACGTTCCTTTCTCTTATCCGAAGACTCATGCTTCTAGATGGGTCCCATTGCAGGTACCCCGCCACCTTCGGAGCCCTGCGGAAGTGGGTCATCCGATGCATTTGATTTTCAGGGCACATTGCAGGATGTTGAGGATATGTTTAAATAATACTTTGGGGAGCAAGTGAAATCTCAGCCATATGATCATCATTATAACCCCATCGATTATCAGCCGCCTGGTTCGGGTACTCACTGATCGTGCCCGCGTGTCGATCAGGTCCACGTACATTCTATATCTTTTTTTATTTTTATTGCTTTATTTTGTGTGTTCTGTTTATTTTTGGTGTGTTTTATCCTTGGGGTGTGAACTATTTGTTTGGGAATGTTTTGTTTATGTTATTTTTAATTTTTGTTTTATCTAAAAAGCACTCTACATTGAGGACAATGTAAACCTCAAAGTGTGGGGATGGGTGAAAAAAAAACACACACACACACACACACATATATATATATATATATATATAAAGGGTGATTTTTGTTCCAAAAAGCTTCTCAATTGTGCGCAAAAGCAAAAAAATTTCGAAGTAAGTCATCAAAGTTTTTGTCACGTGCATACATCTAGGTCTTTGGTCATGGTTAAAATTCTTTAAGGTGCTCGATAAAGTTTTCTCAATGATTTTTTAAAAAAAGGGAAGAGTTTGGCTAACTGGGAATGACTTGGTAGAAGGTAGCGGCAAATTTGTGTCACATCATTATCCTACCTTTATTTCTTGTGAGGTTTTGAGCCATTTGAAGTGTGCTATACTGTTACATGCATGCATTCGTTTGTTTGAGTTTGGCCATTGTGTTACTAACATTTTAGAAGTTGCATGCTTTAATACATGTTGAGACCATGAACCATTACTTGCACGAATATGATGGAGGCACTAGGAGTAACCAGTTGTTTAGCCTTTTTCTTTTAAATCCTTTACCCAAGTTTTCCCACTAGTTGCCCATTTGAGCCTAATACAATTCGTTTGATCAACCCAAAAATCATACAACCCCTAGCCTTTTAAGCCTTTTTCAATTTTAAACCCAAATGGTGAAATCCGGTGATAGCCTTTAATTCAAAAAAAAATCCGGTGTTATTCAAAAGAGAAACCATCAAATCCCATAGCCTTTTAAACCCAAATGGTGAAATCCGGTGATAGTCTTAATTAGTTTGTATAGTTTTCCTTTGTGTATTGTTATGAGGTGTAAAAAAAAAGAGAGAAAAAAAGAAAATCCCAAAAAGAAATCATCCAATGAAGGCTAATATAGCCAAATGTCATGTTATTAGTTGTGTTGTTGTTTATGTTGGTGTTATGTATATTCGTATTCAATAAAACCGAATTCTCACCATTCTTTGCCACTTAATAAAATCCCATTCCTTACCCTTAGCCTAACCCCATTACAACCCTTTGAAAGACCTCTTGATTCGTGCTTAGTAATTGTGTTATTTGGTGTAAATGTGATTGACATGCAAACTTATGATAATGTGGTTCACAATCGGTTCTTGAGCGTATAAATTCACTAGCACATCAATGCTAGTCAAACATGAGACAAGGGGAGAGTAATTTGTGAGGGATGGATGCATGTGTGTCGCCACTGGAAGCCGGTTAAACTTGATTAGCTAAGATTGTGTTTTAAAAGGAATATCATTTTTATCGTTGAGATGTAATGTTATTGACAGTGGTAAGTCTTGTGAATTTGAGCATAACCTTAGACCTTAATTAGCATATGATGGGACAATTGGTGCTTTTGATTATTAAATGTGGATGTGTTACATGAGAGTTTGCTTGAGGATAAGCAAATGATAAGTGTGGGGATGTGATGGGTTGGTTTATTCCTCGAGTTTAAAGCGTTTAATTCCAATTGTTTTTGTTAAATTGAGTGTTAGAATACACTACTTTGAGATGTTTGTGTTTTGCAGGCTTTGACAGGTTTAAGGTGTATTTTGGATACTCTTTGAGGCTTCACAAGACCTTAGGATGAATTCTATCAAGGTCGGGATCAAGAAGCGAAGCAAAAATGCGAAAAAGCCGGAAGTTGGCAAGGTGGGTGTCACAGACGTCCCAGGGCCTTCAGACAGGCGTCCCAAACGCCGGGCCTTCGCAGAAAATCCGTAACTGCCCAAATTGACCAATTTTTAAAGGGGATTTCGGGATTTTTGGACCTATCATCGATTTGGGGTTTCTCTAGGGAGAAAATAGGCTATTTCCAAGGTTTCAAATCATCCCAAATCACCTTCCATCATACAATTGAAGATCAAATCAAGGATTTTGAAGATCAAATCAACATCATGAGTGGCTAATTCATCCAAGATCATCCCCGGGTGGATGGTTGTAAGTTTTCTAGGGTTTCACATTGCACTTTTGGTTTGAAACATTAACATGGATAATCATTCGATTGAGTTTACATGCTTTAATTATTAGTATTGTCATGAACTTGTGATTGTTGAGATTTTCTTGCATCGTTGACATTATGAGATGATGATTGCTATTAGTTTCAATTCGTGTTAGGGTTTGTTTTGTATTCTTGATTCATAAAGCATACGCTTGTCTAAAATACATACAGTGAAGGTTTTCTTACACCAATTACATATGTTAGACGAGCGTTGATGTCTCCAATTGAGTAATCATATTATCAAATCCTCGATATCATTGTGTTTCATTGAAATTCAAACCATTTGTGTGAAAATATCCTAGTTTCTTGCAAATCCGGAAACCCGGGTGTGTTCTTTTCTTATATTATTGTTTACAAATTCGTTATAATCACCGTGTTTGTTAAATTGTTAGTCATTTTCTTATTAGTAATTCAAGTTGCAAATCATTGTTCCGTTCTAAGTACAAATCAATTGAACCACACCATTGGTTCACCAATTTCTCAACTTTAAAGAATCTAGAAGTCCTTCATAAAGGAATAATCAATTGAGTTACACACCGAACACAAGCTCTTCGTGGTTCGACACCCTTCTTACCCAAACTAGTTTAAGGTACTAAGAATACAAGTCAACTATAGGGACAAGTGTCTGAAGCTCCTTAACACTAGAAAAAGGGTATAACCGTGACTGGTTAATTTGGGTTTGTTGGCGCTGACCGTGACTGGTTAATTTGGGTTTGTTGGCACTGACCGTGACTGGTTAATTTGTTAAGGGGTTTGACCGCTTAAACCCCTTCATGTCCCCCAGTCCATTATTATGGTGTTTGAACCATGATATTGGATTATATTATCGTAAGTCGTGCCACCGTCCTACCCCTAGGTCTAGCTGTCCCGTCCCATCCATAGGGTAGGTGTCATTCATTAGTCCCATCCTCTAGATTTCATTAAGATTTCCCACCCTTAAATTCAAATTTTATTTTTTCGTTTTCCCGCTATTACTTACTTATATAAAGGTTTCTTCCCTTCACTTTTTTTTTATTTCACACACCTGAGAACTCGTTCACCCCTTTCTTCGACCGGGACTAGGCTTGCTTTTTCGATCGGGATTCAGTGCTGCCGAGGTGCGTCTTGAGCCCCTGGCTTGAGTGTCATGCCACCGTTGATTTTTCTGCTGATTTTGGTGTCAGATTTTCTGTTTGCCGGGACCGGGTTTCCGCTGCGGGCCTTCCTTTGTTCGCTTCTTTTCTAGGTGTTGGGTTTGCTTCTTTTTTTTATTATCACTGTTCAGTGGGTAAGTTCTTCTTTCTTTGCTTTCATTTTCTTTATGGATTGTCATAATGACATGCATCTTCAAACGTCCGATGTTTCTCCCGTGTTTCTAGATGCTTTTATTGATCAATATGTTATTGACCCTTCTTTGGATCCCGATGTACCTCCTCCGGGGGCGACGGTTCGTGATGCCCCTTCCGGGATGATCGCCCTTTATATCACCTTCTTTTCTTTCTCAAACTTTCGTAGACCCGTTAGCCGATTCCTTAACGTTGTGATGCATTATTATGGTGTTCACTTATCTCAAGTCATACCTCTAGGTTTGATTCGGGTATATCACTTTGACACTTTTTCTTTATATCTGCCCATGCCATACCCTTTTAGATGCGTTGGTTGGAGCCGGGTGAACCAATTAGGGATCCTATTCCTAATATTCGTGATTATGACAAAGATGCCTATGATAAGTTGATAGAAGTTCCTACCACCTTGCGTCCTTTCTCCGAACATTTTTTATTGTTATGGTTGGCATTAGCCGTAAGTAGGCTGATCCGTCTCTTCGCCCGTTTCTTTTTTACGATAGAAAACGTGAGTTTTTTTATTTTTCTATATTTGTAAGTTTTTCTATCATACTAATTTACTCTTTGTTTTGGTTATGTAGGGATGGGTCTTTTTAATCGTATGAAGCATTCAACAACCGAGTATGTTGCTGAATGTGTTGGGCCTGTTGAGGAGGGTAAGAGGTCTACTATGGAAAAGACTAAAAAGTTTGTTATCATACCCACTTTTTCTGATTCGGAACGGTCTGAAAAGAGGAAAGTTGGTGGTGGGGATGGGGCTGCTTCCCCCCGTCGTCGGGCCGCGGGTCGCAAAGGTGTGGCGAGCCATGGCTCTCCCAGTGTGAGGAGGATAGGCGGCTCTTCTTTAACAACTGGTGACGATGGTGTCGGTGATCCCGATAAAGAATTAAATCCATCTATTGATTTGAATGACTCGAAATAGTTGTCTTGTTCGGAAGGTCGCGATATTGACCCGGATGTTCCCTTCATTCCCGTCTGGAGTTTGACTAATAGCGCCGTGATTGAGACACCCGACCTTTGCCGTGAATTCATGTATTATGTGCGTACTCCAACTGAGTACACTCAGGATAGCGAGTTTTCGAACAAGCAGCTATCCAATGTTGGGTGTTCTTCTGCTGTCAATTCCTTTTTACCTTCATCGAGACTCATCAGCGTTGGGCCGATAGTTTGCATGTTAATCGTGACCTGAAGAGGGATCTGTCTCGCATCCAAGAGACCTATTTGAAGTTGGAGGCCAAGAACCAGGACCTAAGAAATTCTTTTAGTGGCTTTGAGAATGAAAAGAGCGTGTTTATTTCTTGGATATCTCGTTTGCATGAAGAGATAGCTCATTTGAATAACGAGACGTCATGGCTGATTAGTGATGGTAAGAATCAAGCTTTCAAGAAGGTTCGTAATAGCGATGAGTTCTTGGATATATTGGCTGAAATTGACTCACTGGCGGACAAAGTTGGATTCAATGCTGGTTTGAAGGAAGGTATAGAGCTAGGTAAGAAAGGAAAAAGAGCTCAGGATTCAAAGCAGTTTCAAAAGGATGCTCTTGATAAGCTCAAGGATCTTTCTGAAAGGTTTGATGCTTATGAGTTCCCGATGTCTACTGCCATAGCTGGTATGGTTAGCTCAACACTTGTAAAGATTCAGGCTTTCTTGCTCCCCCTAAGGAGTGATTGTTGGTTGTATATTGGTACGTTCGTCCCTGCATGGACATCTATCTTTTAGTTTATTGTTGTCCCTATGTGTAGGTCCTGAGCAGATCTGAGAACACAGATCTGCGAAGAAATTTTTCAAACAATCCGAATCAAGAGGCAGAATCCCTTGATCCGGTATCACTCTCGAATCAGAAAAAGGTAGAGACGGGTGTGGGAATCACATACATGAACAGAAATATATACAAGTGAAAAAGAACAGATAATTGGAGCATAAAACGTATGATTCTTTGATTGATATGAAAAATAAAAGCTCTTCACACACTCAACAATTAGTCTCACCCCAGGGTGAGCTCCCCCTGGGGTGGTGATTCCCTCTACAGACACACACTCCTCCTATGAGGTATTCTACTACATATAGGAGGCCAAGCACATGTGCCTTGTTTTCCAAGCCACCGCCAAATGGGCCTGAAAAACATGTATCAACTAGATAGTTTCGATTGAACAAACGTTCAACCAAAACTAGTAGTTTCGATTGAACAATTGAAAGCATCAGTCATAAAATTATACCCAACAATCTCCCCCTAGACTTATGCTATCAATTCTTGTCCGACTCTGTCTTTCGTCTTCATAGATTGAATGATGATCCAGTGCCTTTCGTTGTGATTCTCCCACTCAAGTGTAGCCCCTCCTACACATCTTGTAGGCACCTCTCACACTCGATCTCAAGGCCTGAATCCTAAGTATTTAGCTGTAAATAACCATCTTTCTATAAAGATTCTTGACATTCACGAACACTTGATCAACTTGTGCCTTCTTTCCCCCTAAAAAAAGGTCAGTTTTAAGCGGAGGCTCACTTTGTCTCGCATATTCATAACTCTACTGATAATCCGAAGCCTTTCATGGTGATTCTCCCCCTGAAGTGTAGAACCTCCTATTTCTAGGCAAAAGATATCGAATCACCATGTAATCAACAACCAATGATCTGGTTTGTCACAAATACGCTTGACTTTGCTATCCACTGCTCAATCTTGAACTTTAAATAAAGAAATTACTGCCGGCTCAGGCAGAACATCATGTATATTGCCGAAGAAACGAAATTCTCAAAAACCTAAAAAAGTTGTCTTCAAGTTTTTAGCCAAAACTCCCCTCCTTCAATGCAATATCCTGTAAAAAAATTTATCCAAGAAATTCTCCAAAATACTCTATTTTTTTTTAAATATCCTGGAGAGTACTTAGGTAGTTCTGCCTGTAGTTTCGATAGGCTATACTTCAGTCAAAACAAGGCTAGTTTCGGTAGAGACAGTATCGAAACAAGAAGTTTCGATAGGGAGATTATTCAACCGAAACAAGTAGTTTCGATACCCTCTAGTTTCGATAGCCTAGTTTCGACAGCCTAGTTTTGATGTTTTCTACTACTGATTTAGGGCTTCAACAGTAGTTTTGATAGAACATGTTCAGCCGCCATCTAGTTTCGACCAACATCTTCAGCCTCCGACTAGTTTTGATAGAACATCTTCAGCCTTTTGCTAGTTCAATACCCCCAATCCAGGTCTGAAAAATGCTTCAGAAAGCCTTACATCTTCAGATTTTAACAATGTGAATGTAGAACAGCAGTCACGAACCTGCTACACATCGATTTCTTCATGTTTAACATCTCAAATGCGGGTTTTCTCTGCTTTTGGAGCAAATTCGAGAGCAATAAAGAGCTAACCTGGCTCTGATACCACTTGTAGATCCTGAGCAGACCTGAGAACACAGATCTGTGGAGAAATTCTTCAAACAGTCTGAATCAAGAGGCGGAATCCCTTGATCCGGTATCACTCTCGAATCAGAAAAAGGTAGAGATGGGTGCGGGAATCACATACACGAACATAGATATATAAAAGTGAAAAAGAACAGATAATTGGAGCATAAAACGTATGATTCTTTGATTGATATGAAAAATAAAAGCTCCTCACACACTCAACAATTAGTCTCACCCCAGAGCTCTCCTTGGGGTGGTGATTCCCTCTACAAACACACACTCCTCCTATGAGGTATTCTACTATATATATAGGAGGCCAAGCACATGTGCCTTGTTTTCCAAGCCACTGCCAAATGGGCCTGAAAAACAAGTATCGAAACTAGTAGTTTCGATACAGTAGTTTCAATTGAATACATCAGTCTCAAAATTATGCCCAACACTGTGTGGACATCTATCTTTAGTTTATTTTCGTCCTTGCATGGACATCTATCTTTAGTTTATTGTCGTCCTTACATGGACATTTATCTTTAGTTTATTGTCATCCTTGCATGGACATCTATCTTTTGTTATTGTCTTTGTATGTAACTTTATGTGTAATCGTTTATGCAATCTTGAACCTTTTAGCTTAATCGTTGTTCCTCATGACCTATCTTGAATATTGTTGGCGTGATTCAAAACTTTTTTTAACTTTGACGTGGCTAAGTGACTTTTGTCTTTTTAGTCGCGACTGGATGACTTAGTTTATTTTTCAACCTGGACGAGGCCCAGTGACTTTTGTATGTCCAGTCGCGGCTGGATGACTTAGTTTATTTTTCAACCCGGACGTGGCTATGTGACTTTTGTCTGTCCAGTCGCGGCTGGATAACTTAATTTAGTTTTCAACCCGGACGTGGCCAGATGACTTTTGTCTGTCCAGTCGCGACTGGATGACTTAGTTTATTTTTCAACCCGGGCGTGGCTAGGTGACTTTTGTCTGTCCAGTCGCGGCTGGATGACTCAGTTTATTTTTCAACCCGTACGTAGCCAGGTGACTTTTGTATGTCCAGTCGCGGCTGGATGACTTAGTTTATTTTTCAACCCGGACGTGGCCAGGTGACTTTTGTCTGTCCAGTCGCGGCTGGATGACTTAGTTTATTTTTCAACCTAGACTTGGTCAGGTGACTTTTGTCTGTCCAGTCGCGGTTGGATGACTTAGTTTATTTTTCAACCTGGATGTGGCCAGGTGACTTTTGTCTGTCCAGTCGTGGCTGGATGACTTAGTTTATTTTTCAACCTGAACGTGGCCAGGTGACTATTGTTTGTCCAGTCGCGGCTGGATGACTTAGTTTATTTTTCAACCTGGACGTAGCTAGGTGACTTTTGTCTGTCCAGTCATGGCTGGATGACTCAATTTATACAATAACAGAGACAATGGAATTTGAATGTAATCCCTGGTGTCCGCATATACCTTTTTTCAAAATTGATTACAATGATTTCTTACATACTTTTTACATATAGCATTTTCGGAGCTGGGCTCCATGCCACATTCGTGGTATATCACTTCTGTCCAGGCGTGTCAATTTGTAAGATTTGTTTTTTCCCAACTCTTTAACTTGATAGGGGCCTTCACATCGTGGCCCCAGTTTTCCTTGGTCTTCCGCTCTGATGGCTTCGTTACTCCGGAGTACGTATTCGCCTTCCTTGAATACTCTTTTTTGCGCCCTGGAGTTGTAGTATCTTTCAACCTCACGTTTGTATTTTGCTTCACGGATTGCAGCTATCATCCTTCGTTCTTCTAAGAGGTTCAAGTTGAGCCGTAGTTTCGAGTCGTTGCCTGTCTCATTGACTTGGAGGATACGACATGTTGGCATGACTATCTCTGCAGGTATTACTGCTTCTGTGCCGTAGGTTAAACTGGATGGACTTTCCCCGTTACTTGTCTTTGGCATCGTTCGATGCGCCCATGGCACGTGTGGTAGTTCCTCCAACCATTGTCTTCCTTCGTCTCCTAACCATGTTTTTATTCCTTCCACGATACTGCGGTTGGCTCGCTCCACCTAGCCATTCCCTTCCGGGTGTGCAACTAAAGTAAAAATATGTTGTATCTTCATGTCTGTGCACCATTGTTTGAAGGGATTATCCGCGAATTGTTTCCCGTTGTCTGTTACAATGAATAACGGTAAACCAAATCGGCAGATAAGGCATTCCCACACAAATTTCTTTACCTGTATACATGTGATGGATGCTAGAGATTTTGTGTCTACCCACTTGGTGAAGTAATCAATAGCCACTATCAAAAACTTTATCCTCCCTGGTGCTTCTGGGAATGGTCCGACTACATCAATTGCCCATTTATGGAATGGCCATGTGGCCATTAACGGAACCATCTCATTTGGTGGTCGGTGGTACATCGGGGCGTGTTTTGGCAACTTTCACATTTATGAATTTCTTCAACAACGCTCTTGTGCATCCCCGACCAATAGTACCCTGCCCCCATTGCTTTTTCCACAACCATTCTTGGGCCTGCATGTATGCCACATATACCGAAGTAGATTTCTCGAATTACATAGTTAGTTTTCTCTTCGTCGAGGCACCTTAGTAGGGTCCCAGCTAAGACCTGTGATATAAGCATCCCTAATGCATCTCGTATTGCAATGTCTTTGTTCTGATCTTTCTTGCTTCAGCTCTGTCTTCAGGAAGTGTCCCGTTTTTCAGAAATTAGAAGATGGGAGTCATCCAAGATGGACTCTCCTCCCAAGTGATCGTGTTGATCTCTGTGTCTGTGATGGATGGGGATTCCAATACTTCCACGCTAACTTCTTTGGCCAAATGCGTGAAGGTGACCGAGGCCAACTTACTGAGAGCGTCTACTTTTTTGTTCTTGCTTCTTGGTATATGAATCACCTTGCATTCACCGAACAACTTGATTAGGGCTTGGGCCTTTTCCAAGTATCGTTTCATTGATTCTTCTTTAGCATCATACAATCCATTAACCTGGTTTACTACTAACATCGAGTCCACGTGAGCATGTAACTTACGTATCCCCATTTTTTAAGCCAATCGTAATTCTACCAGTAATGCTTCATACTCTACCTCGTTGTTGGAACTTTTGAAATCCAATCTTAATGCATAAGTCGGCTCGACCTGGTCTAGCCCTACCAGGATCAAGCCAGCCCCTGAGCCTTCATCATTTGAGGCCCCGTCTGTGTGTGCGGACTATTTGTCTATAATGCATCCTCCCTATACCTTACCAATAGCTTTATTATTGGTGAGACTTTGTTGGGTATGTTGTTATAATATAACGCCATAAAATTTTTAATTAATAATAAATTAAACCTTTTCTTTTACCAAAAATAATACATGTGCTTTGCCAATAGCCACTCTTTGAAAATAAACATTTTAGGTATTAATATTACCCTTTAACTAATCCGAACTAAAAAATATGAAAATATCTTCCAAAAAAAGAAGGTACCAGAAACGTAAATAAATGCAAAGATAAGGCTTCAATATAACTAGCATACAATTTCCAGGATCCATCCATATCAGCCCAATTTCATTTTCCAGGATCCAACTTCCGTTCTCATAACCTTCTCGCTCCGATTGGAGAAGATTCCGAGGGAGAGAGAGAGAGAGAGAGAGAGAGAGAGGAGGAGGAGAGGGGATCTTGCCGGAAATCTAACCTTCGACTGCAATAGATGGTGAACGAACAAGCGGTTCCGGCGTCAGACAACGGAGTCGGAGTCGAAGTCGGAGTCGCCGCCGTCGTCAATGCGTCGGCTTCTTCGTCATCGGTTTCTTCTGGTTCGATTTTGACATCAGAGAGTGCTTCGGATGATGCTAATAGTGACAAGAATATGTCGACGAGCATGTATGATGACGACGATGACGACGAGGGGGACGTTTGCCGGATCTGCCGGAATCCAGGAGACGCCGATAATCCTCTACGGTATCCTTGTGCTTGTAGCGGTAGTATTAAGTTCGTTCACCAAGACTGCCTTTTACAGTGGCTCAATCACAGCAACGCTAGACAGTGCGAGGTTTATTTTTCTCTGGTTTATTGGATTTTTGTTGAATTATTTTCTTCGGAATTTAATTGATTGCCCTAATTTTATGTTGCTTTTTCTATACGAAGGAATTAGATATAGTTTATAGGTCTAATTGTGGATGTTAATGATTTATGTTGATAGGAAAGCCCCTTCTAACTATTGCATAGCTATCCGTGTAATGGATATAGATCTTGTGATTTGTGAGAGTTCATTTATAGGGCGACATCGTGCTTTGATTCAGATATTAGAATCATAGGAACAATTTTAGTTTAGCAAGTGAAATCATTCTTTGGATTTATATTTTGTGGAGAGTGCAATTTGGAACTTGTGAGATTAAACATTTAAACCGGGAAGATAGTTTACAAACAGTAATTAGTTTGCACTCTAGGCATCCAAAGAATGAGATCATTTGGATTTCAGTTCAAGTCACTAGGATAGCAAATAACGCTTCCGTTCCCTTTAATTGACTGGTCTGTCATCCAACCATATTAAGCAGTTTCAAGCAGATCATGAAGCTACTAAGAAGATATATTATTGAACATATTTTTCCTAATAAAATCAACTGAATAATTAGACAACTAAAAATGATAGTTTGTTCTATCTACTATGAACGTGCTACTTTTATATGCATGCATACATACATTTGTTTGATAACTTGAATACTCTGTTAAAACATCAAAATAAATAGCTGTAACTTTATAACTGAAATACATGTTTGGCAGGTTTGCAAGCATCTGTTTTCTTTTTCTCCTGTGTATGCCGAGAATGCCCCTGCAAAGCTTCCTTTTCAGGAGTTTGTAGTTGGGATATCACTGAAAGCCGGTCATGCGTTGCAGTTCTTTCTACGGCTCACTTTCGTAATTTCTGTTTGGCTTGTGATCATACCATTTATGACTTTCTGGATATGGCGCTTCTCATTCGTTAGGAGTTTTGGTGAAGCTAAGAGGTTGTTTCTGAGTCACATCTCCACTACAGCTATTCTCACTGACTGTCTTCATGGGTTCTTACTCTCTGCAAGCATTGTGTTCCTATTTCTTGGAGCTACATCACTGAGGGACTATTTTCACCATTTACGAGAAATCGGGGGGCCGGAAGTTGATAGAAATGGTGCTCGTGTTGCCAGAAGACCACCTAACAGAAACCTTGTTGGTGAGAACGCTGGTAATATAATTAGAAGAAACGCAGAAGATGTTGCAGCTAGGTTGGAGATGCAAGCTGCTCGTCTGGAAGCCCATGTTGAACAGATTTTTGATGGGTTGGATGGTGGTGATGGTGCAGAGGATGTTCCATTTGATGAACTTGTTGGCATGCAGGGCCCTCTTTTCCGTTTGGTGGAAAATGCATTTACTGTGAGTACCACCACTCTTTTATTTCATGCCATGTTGGTTCGTGTGTGCGTAGGGGTGTAAACTAGCCGAGCCAAGCTCGAGCTCGGCTCGTGAGTACTTTTTCAAGCTTGGCTCGGGCTCGACTCGTTTATTATTTATTAATTATTTTATTTATATATATTTTTTATTATTGTTAATTTGTTATATATACTTATAGTTATACTTTTTATATACTTCTTATTTTTTGAATTTACTTTATCATAATTTTATATATAATACTTTTTATTATGTAAGTATATATTTAATATATTAAATAAAAATTATATAAATAAAAGGCCCGTTTAGGCTGGTAAGCCTGCTCGAGCATGTTTACTAAAAGAGCCCCAATATAAGCTCGGGCCTGAGCTCGTTTAAGCTCGGCTCAATTGGAGTTTTTACCGCGCCGATCTCGAGTAACTCACGAGCGACTGGGGTCATTTACACCCCTATGTGTGTGTGTTCTTTGTAATTATTTGACTTTTTTATATCCTGCAGGTTCTTGCTAGCAACATGATCTTTATTGCTGCTATGATACTTGTGCCATTTCACCTTGGACGATTGATACTCTATCATTTGTCATGGCTGTTATTATCTACTACAAACCCTATATTGTCAACTGTTGTACCACTTACGGAGCAGGCACTTACTCTAGCCAATATCACATTGAAAAACACACTGACTGCAGTTGCAAATTTGACATCTGATCACAACCCAGATACCACTGTGATTGGCCATGTTTCAGAGATTTTAGAAGCGAATGCTACTGGACTTATTGAATCAGCAAACACTATTATACAAGGAGAAACCAATGGTGCATCATGGGTGTCTGATGTAACTACTCTTGCTGTTGGCTATATGTTTATCTTTTCACTTGTTATTTTCTACTTTGGGACCGTTGCAGTAATTAGATACACTAAAGGAGAGCCATTGATCATGGGAAGATTTTACGGGATTGCTTCATTTGCAGAGACGATCCCTTCTCTTTTCAAGCAGTTCTTGACAGTAATGAAACATTTAGTGACTATGATCAAAGTTGCCTTCCTTTTGGTAGTTGAGTTAGGGGTCTTTCCTCTGATGTGTGGATGGTGGCTTGATATTTGTACTATAAGGATGTTTGGCAAGTCAATTGGCCAAAGAGTTGACTTCTTTTCAGTGTCTCCACTGGCAAGCTCATTGATTCATTGGGCTGTAGGGATTGTCTACATGCTACAAATATCCATATTTGTCAGCCTTCTTAGAGGGGTATATATGCATCTTATAGTCTTCCATTTTACCAGAGGTGGCAAAACGGGTGGGTTCGAATTGATGGGTAATGGATCAAAATGGGTTCGGGTCAAAATAATTTTCTCCATTTTTTAATTTATGTAATTAGGATGATTAAAAAAATTATATCATTAACATGATAATATAAATTCTTATAAAATAAATGATTTGGGAAGTACCGAAGTAACATTACTCTTGATGTGTTTAACCCCATTTGACTATTTGATTCTTTTCATTTTTAGCTACTTTATTCTTTTTACCTGTTTGACCTGTTACCAAACAAGTACAACCCATATCGACCCAGTTTCATACAAATGGGTTAAAATTGACCCGGTTTTCATTGTGCAGGTTTTGCGTAAGGGAGTACTATACTTTCTGCGGGACCCAGCTGATCCTAATTACAATCCTTTTCGTGATCTAATCGATGACCCGGTGCACAAACATGCTCGTAGGGTTTTGTTGTCAGTTGCTGTGTATGGGAGCTTAATCGTAATGCTTGTATTTCTGCCTGTTAAACTTGCTATGCGAATGGCTCCCTCCGTTTTCCCTGTTGATATCTCGTGAGATTCTTTTTCGTAACTGTTTTTTTTTTTTTTGTATTTTTTGGTGTTTCTTTTGCTTATGGGTCCATCATTTGTTATTGCAGAATTTCTGACCCATTTACAGAGATCCCTGCCAACATGCTTCTCTTTCAAATATGCATTCCATTTGCTGTTGAGCATTTCAAGTTGCGGGCGACGATCAAGTCACTGTTACATTATTGGTTTACTGCAGTCGGTTGGGCGCTTGGCTTAACTGATTTCTTATTGCCCAGACCTGAGGATAATATTGAACAAGAAAATGGTAACCAAGATCCAGTGAGGCAGGATAGGCTACATGCTAGACCAGGGGAGCAAGATCGGGCCGTAGATGGATTTCTGGCTCCCAGAGATATGAATACAATAATGCATGCAGAAGCTCGTGGTGACGAACAATCTGATTCAGAGTAAGACTTGACAAAACTTTGACCTCAAGGAAAAAATTTCATTTTAACTTATTATTTTTTTAATTATGCAATTATCTTATATCACGTGTAATATATCTTTTCCCGTTCTTTTAGGAGGTATGGATTTGTGCTCTGCATTGTGTTGCTTTTGTTGGCGGCTTGGATAACACTTCTTATTTTTAATTCTACATTAATTGTGCTGCCTATTTCGCTTGGAAGGGCGTTGTTTAACGTGGTTCCCCTTCTCCCAATAACACATGGCATGAAAAACAATGGTAAGAAAATAACTATTCTTATGTGTGGTTTCTTGGAACTTATCTCCATATGCTAGTTGGTTGTGGACGTGCGGGTTGTGTAACATATCAAAACGGTCTCAGGTCAAATGGGTAATTTTGTACGTGTTAAAACGGGCCAGGTCGGTTGGGTTGACCAGAAACACATTTTGTCTAAAATATTCTTCTTTCTTTTTCTAAATATATACTGTGTCAAATATGATTGGAGAGGTTATATATAATTTGAAATCTAATATGTTGAATAAAATGATCTAGGAGGTGTTTTTGCATTAAAAATTCACTTAGGACGACTTCGACCAATTTGACCCATTTCCTTTTAATTGTTTTTTATTTGTATAACCCGAATCGACCCCTCAATAAGTAAATGGGTTAAGATTGGCACCTATTATTTTTCATTTATCTTGATTTAAGAACTTGATCCTTCAGTGACACTATTTTGCAGATCTTTACGCCTTCATTATTGGAGGTTATATCGTCTCAACTGTGCTTGCTGGTGCAAGATATTCCATTGATAAAATCAGAACAGAGAGGGCAACGGTTTTACTAGGTCAAATTTGGAAATGGTGTTCCATTGTTGTGAAAAGTTCTTTATTGTTGTCGATATGGGTAAACATCATGCGTCTCGCTGCTTGTTTTTTTCAAATATGTTCTCTTTTATCGCCTCATTTAGAAGCATGTTTTGTTTGCAGATTTTCGCCATCCCAGTGTTGATCGGACTGCTGTTTGAACTTTTAATAATTGTACCAATGCGGGTCCCTGTGGATGAAAGCCCGGTTTTCCTCTTGTATCAGGATTGGGCTTTTGGTCTTATTTTCCTCAAGATCTGGACTCAGTTGGTAATGCTGGACCAGCTGGCGCCTCTGGTGGATGACAGCTGGCGAGTGAAGTTTGAAAGAGTGAGAGAGAATGGTTTCTCGAGGCTGCAAGGATTTTGGGTGCTACGAGAGATTGTCATCCCTATTCTCATGAAGCTACTAACGGCTCTATGCTTCCCTTACGTGTTAGCCAGAGGGGTATTTCCTGTATTTGGGTACCCGTTAGTAGTTAACTCGGCTGTCTACAGATTCGCGTGGGTCGGGTGCCTTGGTTTTAGCTTGGTGTGCTTTTGTGGCAAGATGTGTCATGCATGGTTCAACGACCTCCACAACTCCATAAGAGATGACCGCTATTTGATTGGCCGAAGACTTCATAACTTTGGGGATAACCACATTGATTAATAGCGACGGCCATTTAATTTGTGTGTAAATATAATATGTAGTGTTCGATAGCAGGCAGATGGTGAATTTGCCATTAAAACAGTGTTGTGATGTTGAGTTCTATAGGGGTAGTGGTATAATCTACAATTGGAACTTATATTTCTGCTGAGAATGTGTGTTGTTTACATGTAAACATGATTGGTGAAATGATCATGGGCGGTTATTATGGTGTTTGCTCACTGACTAGAGGTGGACAAATCGGTTTTTTAACCCGAACCGGAACCGGTTTGGTTTGAAACCGGTTTTTGAAGTGGAAAACCCAAACCGTATAAACCGGTCCGGGTATGTTTAGAACCGGTTTGAACCTTAAACCAATTTGAAACCGTTTTTTTTTATTAATTTATTAAAAAACTTAAACATGTGCCTATCTTTATTTGTTTTTTTGAAGTTTGAAAATTACAAAAATATAAAAATACGTTACAATAAAAATTGAGAAAATGCGAAAACATTATAAAAACGTTAAAATATTTATTTATCATTTGACGTTTAATCAGCGTCGTTAGTGATTGGTGTTTATTTTCGTCGGAGCTATTGCTATTACTTCGTTGCGCTTCATCGTAAGCGAGTTCTTGATCAGTTAGTGGCAACGACTTTCTTTGTTTCACCTCTCCCTCATGTATGATTAATATCATACGGGGTAAAATGGTCCAAAAAACATCACGATTATGATGTAACCTTTAATTTATTTATTTTCAAAATCATCTTTCTCATACTTATTTGTTAGCGAATCTTGCTACCTTTCTTCGTAGAATTTTGCTGCTGCTGATTTGTAATCTGGATCAAGAGCTGTAGGTTTATCTACGTGGCTCTGATAACAAAATAAAAAGTAAAAAAACCTAATCCTAAAAATCACTCCGCGATAATATTCTATGCAGATGAAGAACACTAACACTCTCCGGCAAAATTTACCCATTGGCTAAAGATGAATTTATATTCATTGTCAAATTTGAATGAGAATATGCAAAAAATATTTCTCTAAGTGGCGAGAGATTATAGCCATAGTTTTCAAAGACTCTAGGCGCACTCAAGACACATAGACCTCGCATGGGACCTGAGAAAAAAAAACGAGGGTCTGAGAAAAAAAAACGAGTACCTCAGGAAAAAAAAACGTACTTAATTGAAATTTTCTTTAAAATATATTATGTATTAAAAAATAATACTATTCTTTAATTAAAATAAAGAAAATCTAATATATAACATTTAATATCATGAAATTAGTAGCAGAAGTTAAAAATAGTCAAGATTCAAATGTAATTCAGAACTTGATTACCAAAATGTTCAAAACTCGAAAACCAAAAGTTCAAAAAAAATCTGGATTATTGAACCTTCAATCGGTATTGTGGAAGCTTATATAAGCTAAACCATCGCCTAGGAAATCATAATAAAGCATTAAATAAAAAAAAACTAAACCATCGCCGAGGAAATCAAAGGACATTCATTGCGTCTTGCCAGAAAATTGCGCCTAGGCTCACTAGACGCTCGCTTTTTGATAACTATGATTACGGCCGTAGGAAATCTCAGAAAAAAAAACAAGTTTCAGCGTAAAAGAGAGATTAATTTCTAACAAAGTTTCAAGTAAGCATTTGAAGTCCCAAAAATTGTGTAGTTACAAATTCTACTTTTACCTAGACATATGCAGGTTCTTACAAGGGGCATAAATGAGGTTAGATTATGAGCTACTAAAAATCAACTTGATAAAAGTCTGAATTTAATCAAATTTAGTGGGACTCAAGCAAAGACTAATTTTTTATAAACGGACTCAAGCTCGATCTTCACACTATGACTAGACTCGCAATACTAAACAAAACTCCTATTAATATAAATATAATATATAATAATCTATTATATAAATATAATAATTTTAAATTAACATAATAGATATAATTATGCAATGAATATCTTATACACATATATAGCTATAGATGTATAAAAAAATTTAGTGTATAAATGTATGTAAATAATTAATAAATATAAAAAAAAAGACAATCCAACCCAAGCTGAGTTTTAAAATTACTATAAATTAAGCTCAAAGTTTTAGACATAACTCAAAACAAATTAAGCTCAAACTCTTTTAAGTTAAGCAAAACGAGCTTAAAGCTTTAGACAACTCAAGTCGTTTACAACCCTATTCGTTACCCTCAAATTTCCGTCCCACGTTAGCACTAATAAAGATACCAAGATACCGTTGTGTCATTGACTGTTTCTCATCACCATGGAAACAAGCAAGAAAAATAATAATGTAGCCCATGCGATAATGATAAGGGTTTCAAACACGACATAACAGTAACAGTCAAAGGTCAACAAACTTCAAAATCAAACAATCCAAAATAACCAAACCAGCACAGTATAAGAAATTTTTGAATTTTCATAACTAAGCACCTCGGTTAGTTTAGGAAACGATGCCATCATTCAAGGACAATGCAGCAAGTTGTTCAGCAGGTTGCTGCTGCTGAGCAACATTCCTGAGGACCTCCATTGCCTCTGCAACCTTTGCCTTGAGAGCTTCTGGTGACTCCAGCAAATGAAGAACCTCTGTCTGGTCCATCTCCAATAGCATTCCTGTTACCTTTGCTGCTGACTCTGCTTCCAGCTGTTCAACTAGCGGGTACAGATTCTCACCCAACATCTACAATATTTACAAATTTATCAAAACTAAATATCTGGAAACAAAACCGTACAGAAATAACATGTTTTCACAAGATTATTTCATTTTCAAAGTAATTAAGACGAAAAGAATTTACAGTTCTTTGCTCTGTTGGAGAAGCATTTGCAAGTGCAGAAGCTAAAGCACCAATGGGAATTGGCTGTGAGATTCCAGCAGTTTCACGCAACTGCATGGGATTCCCAATATCATATGGAACATCACCAACATTGCGACCAGGAGGGTAGCGATACATCCGACCGCGTGGCACCATCTATTGTTTCAAAAAGAATCATACTTATTAGGGTTTTCTATAACCTTAAAAAAGCCATAGCAGGTAAAGAGTACAACAAACCTGCTGCTGCATAAGGGGAACTGGCGGTTGTTGGTTCTGCTGCCCAGGAACACCAGCGCGCCTTCCACCTGGACGCGGTCCCTGCTGGCCTTGTGGAACCATTGGCATGAAAAAGTTTGGCAGTGGACCACCACCTGGCCTCATACCTGGAACAAGTTGCTGCTGGTACCCAAAACCAGGCTATCCATGTGCATCCATAAAATTATAAATTAATAAATAAAAAAACATAAATATTAATTCACAAACTCAGTAGAAGGATTATAAGTTGGGAGGATACTTGAGGAGGAATGAAGGTAGGCTGAGCTTGGCCATAAAACATTTGTTGACCTAGACCAGGACCACCAGGAGGGAACATTGGCATACGAGGAGCTCCAGCAGGTGCCATTGCAATTGGGCGCATTTGTGAAAACTGTGCCTGCATGCATAAAATATAAAAACATCATATGTTTTTTTCTGTTACGTGTCCTGGTAGGCTGGAAATAACATAGAATAGCAGTCATCCCTGTAAAGCTCCCTACTAAACAAAAAAAGATAAAATTATCAACAAACCTGCAAACGTGCCCTTCTATCTTCCTTGCGTTGCGCAAGGGCTACATAAAGGGGCTTGCCAACAATCATCTTGCCATTCATCTCCAAAAGCTATGAAACAAAAAATAAGTTTAAGTCCAATTACATCAAAACGAAAAAACAAAACATGACCATAATAAGTGAAAATATGTCTACTTACTGCTCTAGAAGCTTCCTCGGAAGTAGAAAATGCAACAAAACCTGATCCTTTGATGGTTCCATTAGGATCTCGCATGACCTGTTTTATATAAATTAAAAAAAAATCAATTTCCAGTTCATGAGCTTGGTTTATAACTTTATGTACAAGTCTTAGGTGCTTTTTGGAAAAAACATACCTTGCAGGAAGTTATGCTACCAAAGGGTGCAAAGAACTCCTTGAGATTTTCATCAGAAACAGTATCATCTAAATTCTTTATATACAGGTTTAGCCCCTGTGATTTGTCCACTGCCTCCTTCATACTCTGCTCAAATCTTTGTTTTAATTCCTGCTCCCGCTCATTCTTTTTCTGGGCTTTCCCGACATACCATTCTTTTTCATCAAACTTCTGTCCATTAAGGCCATCTACAGCTCTAGCAGCATCCTCAGGATTCTCAAAGTTAACAAATCCAAAGCATTTTGAGTTACCATCAGCATCCCTCATTACAACAGCACTAGTGATTGTTCCATACTCACTAAACGCCTTATGTAAATCATCATCAGTTGTTGATTCAGAGAGGTTTTTAACAAAGACATTAGTAAACTTTGCCTTGTCAGCAGCCAAATCTCTTTCTTGCTTGCGTAAGAAAGGACCCACGTATACTTGTTTGTCATTCAAAAGCATACCATTGAGCTTCTCAATAGCTTGTTGTGCAGATTCCTCACTGTCATACTGCACAAATCCATAACCCTTTGATTGACCAGTTGAATCCGTAGCTATCTTGCAAGAGAGAATATTCCCAAATGTGGAAAAGGTGTCATGCAGTGCTTTTTGGTCAATTGCTTTATCCAAATTCTGCATCATTAACAAAAACAGAAGCTCGATTAGTTAAAAAAAAAAGACTATATATGCATAGCAAGATGGATAATAATGTTTAGATACCTTAATAAATATATTTCCAGAGCCACTTTTGCGCACACTAGGATCTCGGTGAGAATACATTATCCTGATTGATTTTCCATTGAGTGGAGTGAAATTCAGCACATCTATAGCCCTTGCAGCTGTCATTATCATACAAAAAGTGCACAAAACGCCTCATAAGTCATAACATTCGACTCACTCAACGATCCATAACAAATTGGTAACTGCAATCAATATATCAGACTACTTTTGACACATCTTTGTTTATAACCAATGCCCTTAAAATGCAACCACCAAATTATTAAAGAACATGAAACCCTAGACTTTCAAATAACTTCAACAATTTATCAATTAAAAAATGTAACAAGATATGGCACAATCATTCAACCGAATTGACCATATGTCGAATGCAAGATCATACCAAGATGAAGATCATAATAAAAACAACTTATTTGCATATTCAACTTTCAGCTACATCGTTTCTAATATTAGGTCAAGTAATCATCAAATAAAATAAACACATTTCAGTATAAACAACTAAAAGAAAACAATTTCACAGAACTAACCATCCTGAGGGTTCATATAGTTAACATAACCATAACCAAGAGACCGCCGAGTAGACAAATCCCTGCATACTCGAACGGAAACAACCTGACCTAGCTGGTTAAACAGATCGTAAAGTTGCGAATCGGTGACGTTGAACTCCAAATCTCCGACATACAACGACGTCGGCACAAACTGCGGAGCGCCATTACCAGGAGCACCGCCACCGTTCACCGTCTGAGGCTGAAGAACCTGCGCCGCCATCTCAAAACCCTAGCAGATATTTAATTTTTCCGGATTTTTCACTTTTTTTGGCTTTTGTAACTTCCCTCTCCCCTTCTTATTGATAGATCCAAATCTTAATTGATATATGGAAGGGAAACCAGATAGAAATTCAACGCGGAACAGAGCAAACCCTAGAAATTTTTCGATTTTTTTGTAGATGATTGTTTTTGTTTTGTTTTTGAAATGGATATGGATAGTTAGAGAGAGGAGAAGAGAGGAGAGGGAAGGATAATAGATATGGATAGATTAGTCGGAGGTCCGACCGGAGAACGGCAGATCGCCGCTAGGTTACGGCGGGGAGGGAGGAGAAAAGTAGGCAAATGGAGAAAGTGCGGATAAGAGTGTTCGAGGGCAAATGAAAACTGCAAGCAACAGTGTGTAGGGCACGTGCGTAAACAACAAGGGGTGGTTTGTACAATTGCAAAGATACAGGGACTGGAATATGAGGGGTAATGTAACATTTGTTCATGGCAAATTTAAGGTAAACTAGTATTAAACCTACACGCATTGGGGTGTGCCAACTATTTTTTTTTAACGGCCAACAAACATAGAATTGTCTAGGTACTCTATATAGGATAACTCATTGGCAAAAGGTCACCGCCATCTGGCCCAACCCAGCCATACAGAGCCCTAAAGCGCCCCAAGTTATCTCCAGTTTCGGGGAAAACTCACCCGCCCGAAAGCCCACTGGTGGTAAAACCCGGACGCCCTCGGGATCGAACCGGAGATCACAAAGATCCAGGTGTTCCTTCATTGAGTCACCATGCCCCTTCCCAAAGTGATGCTAGTGAGGAAAGAACCTGGGTCTTTTTTAAAGAATCCATTCTTCCTACCACTACACCGCCAGCTAACTATTAACCACTCGAAAAAATAGATGTACCTGGAATTATTAATTACTAAACATATTAAAGTACAACGTCCATCCACAGTACCTATTCCATTCAAAATCCGCCACCTCGTGTTGTATTTTTTTATTCTTTTTTTAATTTTCATTTTCATCCCTCATATTATATTTAATATGCGATTTTAACCGATTTAATTTTCTAATAATTTCGTTATAACTTTCTTCTTAACTTTTCTTTAAGAACGGAGTGTGCGACTGTTTTTAGTTTTTTTTATTACTAATTAATATATATATATTAAAAGAGAACCTTTTGAATATTGTTCATTCCATTTACAATTTGACATGTAATAGCTTTTTTTCATATTTTTATTTTTAACTCTTATATTATATATAATATACGCTTTTAGTCCGTTTCATTTTCTATTAATTTCGTTTTTCTTTAATAATTTTCGTTTGTTAATTTTTTTTTCAAAATATGGAGGGCACGGCTGTTTTTAGTTTTTTTTTTGTCAACGTTCCGATATAATTATTTTTGAAAACGGAGTTGTATTTAAAATCGAGTTTTTTTTGTATCGTTGCCTATAGTGAGTGCCGTTACCGTTGTGGTACCGTGACGAGTCGAACCTATTATTAGCGAACAACATCATTGTCAATATTGGTATTATCAGAACCCGTATTGATATTTGCTTTTTATGGTTTTCGACTACCTGAACCGATAATATTTTTATTTTGTTTTTTATTTTTATTTATTATTTTGTCTTATGTTTCTCTTTTATTAACATTATTTTTACCCTAACGTCTACGTTTTCATTTAAATTTTATTAACGATAGACCTGATACCCTCCGCAAAGCGCGGGTATAACATCTAGTTTACATTAATCCAGTAATTGGATTGCCCATCGAGGAAGGTTAAGTTAAAGAAACCACTACACGATGTTAATATACTTTTTTTAACGGCAATTTGGATCACTGACGGGTTACTGACCCACCCGATCATCTCCACCTCCTTCATGAGGAAACTGTAGAAGCATGTTTTTGTAACTATAGATTAAATTCTATGTATCGGTGTACTAGGCTAGTACGCAGGAGGGTGTTCCTGCGTACTTAGCTTGTTCACCAGTTGGTCCTGCGTACTTAGAAAGTACGCAAGGCTTTTGCCTTGCGTACTTAGCAAGTACGCATGACCAATGCCCTGCGTACTTAGCCAAGTACGCAGATAGTGTTCCTGACCCTATAAATATAAGACTTGTATTCATTTGTAGGGGGAACTTCTGGAAAAAGGTTGAGAGGTGTCCGGGTCGGGACGAGCTCTCCCGACCCCTGGACCGTGAGCTTAGATAAGAGATGTGTGCTCCTTCGGTATGTAGTATGTAATACGGGATGACTTCTATGTTATGGATTACGTATCGTTTCATTATCTTTTGTTTTTGTTCGTGTTTCTCTGTCTCGTTTTCTTAGTTCCCACACAAATCACAGAACAGGTCCGTGTTATCTTCATTGCATGACGAGGCTCTCGGGACCTACAAGTGGTATCAGAGCCTCGGTGTTCGTTGATTTGTGTTCCAGTTTTGATTTTTTAGGGTTTTGAGCAGATACGAGTTCGTACTTTTTCAGACCTAAAATCCTTAAAATCGAGTTTGTTATCACTTCATTTGGTGTTTGGAAGGCTAAGGGTTTGTTAGATGATGTTTTCTAAGCTTTTGGAAGCATTAATTTCTCATATCCATCACTTTTCGAGCATTCTCCTCAAGATCCGTCAAGAACACTGCTGTACTGAACAAGTACGCAGAATCACCTTTTCTGCGTACTTGCTAAGTACGCATGCGTTAGCCCTGCGTACTTAGTAAGTACGCATGAGAAGTGACCTGCGTACTTAGCTAAGTACGCAAGAGCATTTCTCTGCGCACTTAACAAGTACGCATGGGTACTTGGCTTTGCGTATTTACTAAATACGCATGAACACCCTTTAGGTGCGTATTTACTAAGTACGCATGAACTAGCATCTGGGATTCAAAAAAAAAATTGGCGGGAAAACTTTCCTTGGCCAAATTTTTTAGGGATCATTTGTACGCGTGTTTCGGGCCATTTTTGAGAAGTTAGTAATTTTGGTTTTTCCGGACCAGAATTTGTATACGATGTGGCTTGGCGAAACACGGACGAGATTTTTGTTTGATGATACCACTTGTCATACATTGTTTAAGTGTCCATACCTGAAAATGTAGGCTACGAGTATCCGGGATACTTATTTAATAGGGTATGAATGCTGAACTAATGGGAGCAATTGGGTCGTCATCGGCTAAAGGTCTCGTTCTATTTGTGAAGATGTGGCTGCTTTGGGTCTTTTGGAAAGAGAATCATCTTGTTTAGGTATTCAAACCTGAATATGTAGGCTACGAGTATCCGGGATACTTCTTTAATAGGAGATGAATACTGGAACAACTTGAACCCAAGGATTTGCTGTTTTGGATCTTTGCAAAGGAATAAAAGAATAAAATCCTGGAGTTGGCTAGTTATGCTTTTTGAGGATTTGAGTGACGTGATGATGAAGCTGGTCATAGTTTACAGAGAAATGAGGGGGATAAAAATAAATGTATCATCAACCGTGATTTCTCGTGTAAACTATATTTTTCATGCTTATTGGTCAACCCTGTGTTCAAGATTTGATGTGATTCAATTATGATGGGATTTCTCATTTGGGATCTGGGCAGAATCCAGATAGACAACCTAGTTATGGAACTTCACCGCGGTGAACGTATACAGATTAGGAGGTGTAAACCAAGAATGAATATCTAATTGAAGAATGTTGGACTTAGGATATAAGGTAATCACTGCTGAGCATGATTTTATGTTTGATTCTATCAAGTGTTTTCAGGATGAAGCTGGATATCCGTTGGATTATTAGTTGAAGATGGAACCTTTTATCATTCGCCGATGGGATAGGAAACATACCCTTGTTTCTGGTCTGGTCTAGTCAGATGGAGCTTAACCTGAAAGGGGATATTGGAAATGAACATCTTCGGGAATTTGGTTAACTCATGAAGATACAAGATAGAGTTGGACACATCTGGTTGAAGACTTAAGTTTATCTTACTGGAATTCCTATGGGATCTGATTAGTTTGATGCAAGTTATTGAAAACTCAAACTCTCTATCATATGCCAACTGATTTGGAGCTGTCTTAGTCTACTATTATTACCTGTTTAGGAAGACATTGTCAGACTCAGAGTTCTAAGTCAGGGTGGAGCAAGATACTGCTGAGAGGATGAACTACAATGAAATGTGTTGGGTTAGTTGGTTTCTATTGAAGCACTTGGTTTGGTCTACAATGAAAGCTACAGTTATGAGGGAGTCGTGTGTATCACTCGGCAACTGAAGACTGAAGTTTGAAGATTTGAAGATCTCAAGTGGAATGCCAGAAGATCAAGTCTCGCCAGAAGACACGTGATGTCATTAGTTTAGAGGGAGTCTGTTAGGACATTCTTTGTAAACTGATGATTATCAGTGTTAGTGATAGATAGAATTTGATGCTATAGTTAAGAGGGAGTTTGTAGAAACATGTTTTTTGTAACTATAGATTAAATTCTATGTATCGGTGTACTAGGCTAGTACGCAGGAGGGTGTTCCTGCGTACTTAGCTTGTTCATCAGTTGGTACTGCGTACTTAGTAAGTACGCAAGGCTTTTGCCTTGCGTAGTTAGCAAGTACGCATGGCCAATGCCCTGCGTACTTAGCCAAGTACGCAGGTAGTGTTCCTGTCCCTATAAATAGAAGACTTGTCTTCATTTGTAGGGGGAACTTCTGGAACAAGGTTGAGAGGTGTCCGGGTCGGGACGAGCTCTCCCGACCCCTGAACCGTAAGCTTAGATGAGATATGTGTGCTCCTTCGGTATGTAGTCTGTAATACTGGATGACTTCTATGTTATGGATTACGTATCGTTTCATTATCTTTTGTCTTTGTTCGTGTTTCTCTGTCTCGTTTTCTTAGTTCCCACACAAATCACAGAACAGGTCCGTGTTATCTCCGCTGCGCGACGAGGCTCCCAGGACCTACAGAAACCCACCATAGGTGAGAAAACCCCCTGACCCAACCTGCACCCCTTTTTTTGTCACAAGTGGGACTTGAACCCAAGACCTCCCCATTTTAGTGAAGTCTTGGGTATATATGATGTTAATATACTAACTACAAATAAAAACAACATATATGCATTTGTTTTAGCCTTCCTCTCATCCTAAGAAATCTAGAACGAGTAAATCACTCTCTCAATCCCCAAATCCCAATGTCATTTCTATTCTCATTTTGTTTCTCCTCAACTTCCCTCAATTTCTATTCTCATTTTATACATTTAACCTCACGTCTCAATGATAATGTGGGTAGGCTAATGCCCACTTGATAAGCCCAACATATTCTAGTGATAGGCCATTGAGCTATGGGTTGGCCCATATGGGTTAAGCCCAATAGGGTTACCACATCCTTTCTATAAATAAGGGGTCACACCCACATACACAACCACTCATTTACATGAGAAAACAACATCACTATTATCGTATCTCTCTCTCTAAATAGGGGAACTTACTTCCCCTTTCTTACTACCATTTTCCTTAGCTGGATTGGAATTCCTTGCTTGTTAATGACAAGATCATGGTCTCCTTTCCTGTCTTCGACACCTCCCTGTCTTACCTCCTTGCCTGAAGCTCCTCTAAGAGTTCTTAAGCAATCTCTTCTATCATCACTCATCCTTTGTCTCTTATACTTAGAGGGCCTTGCGAAGTCTACACACATGTTCTGGGCCCGTATGGTCGACATATCTAGGAGGTCGTTCATATAGACAACCTCAGCCAGATCACCATTCAGAAAGGCATTCTTAACATCCAGCTGATGAATAGGCCAGTGTCGAGAGACAGCAATGCTAAGAACTGTGCGAATGGTTGCCGGTTTGACTACCGGACTGAAAGACTCATCAAAATTCATGCCAGGTTGTTGAGAGAAACCCTGAGCAACTAGACGACTCTTGTATCGTTCAAGGCGACCTTGGCTGTCCAACTTATGAAGATAAATCCAACGACACCCAACAATGTTAGCACTGTGAGGACGTTTGGACAAGCTCCCAAGTACCATTGGAAAGAAGTGCTGACATCTCAAAATCCATGGCGGATTTCCAATGCGGGTCACACATAGCTTGAGCGGTCATCCGAGGGATGGGTGAATTCTCGGTGGTGGCCAAGAGGTTAAGCACCTCACGGGGTTTAAGAGAGCATGTTTGACTCCGAGTGACCATGGGGTGACCAGCTGGAGGAGTCGGTGGCGAGTCGGATGAGACGAGACCCAATACAACAGCCGGTGTCGGAGGCGAGTCGGATGAGACAGTGTCTGGAAGAACTGTCGATGAAGCCGAAGAGTATGTAGAAGAGCTTCCACCAAACAAAAAGTGAGGAGTAATCGATTTGAAAGACTCTATATCCGTAGAGGGGTCGTTCACGGCTTCATTCGGTGTAGTGGGAGGCGGCGGGTGATCGGTGTCGAAGGGACCGGTCAAAGATAAAGAAATAGAGTGTCCTAATCACCTTAAACTAGTTAGGGTAAGAAGGGTGTCGAACCACGAAGAGTTTGTGGTCGGTGCTCAACTTCAATTAACAATGCAAATTATGAAGTTACAACGGGTCTTTCTGACCAAACACAATCAATGATTTAAGTGAAAACTTTATAAACTCAACAAACAAATCAAGTACCAAACAAAACGGTTTAAGTTGTAAACAATAATTAAAAAGGGTATCACACCCGGGTTTCAAGTTCACAAGTAATTAGGGATTATCACACCAACATTTGAGTTCAAACAATCGAATGGTTATCCAAATCTAATTAACCAAATCTAACCAAGAACATCAACATTCATACATCATCGACAAATAGTGTAAAACAATATTCACGAATGAAATCGAGACAAATGTATGCAATATAGAATTAGATTAATCAATAGATTCAACATAAATCAAAGTTCATAGCAATTATCATCTAACGGGGTCAATGGTGCAAGAATTTATCGACTCCCGTGAGTTCATAACCATACTAAACACAAAGATTCAAGTGTTTCAAACCAAACGATTACAAGAATTGTTTCTCAAAGCTAGCACATGATAAAACCCTAAAACTTACAAACAATCCACCCGGGAATGATTACCGGTGGATTAGCCGCTCATGGTGGTGGAAATCATCTTCAATCTTTCAATCGGATGTTAGAATCGTGTTCTTTAGCCTCCAAGAACTCCAAAATCGCCCAAGAACTATGGTGTAAAAGATGGATTCGAATTTGGGGAAGAAAAACCTAATTAAACCTGAAAATCGGGCTGTTTCGCCCAAACCCCGCGTCTGAAACGCACCTAGCGTAGGCTTACGCTGGGAGGGCGTAGGCTTACGCTGAGGACCTGAAGCAAGCTGTGAAGAAAATAGTTAGGCATAGGCCTACGCTGGTGGGGCGTAGGATTACGCCATGTGGCGTAGGCTTACGCTGGCCTGCAGTTTTGCCCTGTTTCTTCCGTCTTCCATCCATCTCTTCCGTAATATCTTCAAAGATCGCATTTTAAGCTTCCAACACCTGCACATGCATGACTACACAAAACCTTTGTATTCCACATATCAAATTGCATAAATATAACATATTACACCTTTTAATACATGAAACTTTGGCCACTTATCATATCCCCACACTTACTCTTTTGCGTCCCGAAAAAGAATTATGCAATGGAATCATAATTGAAACCTGCTCTCATGATCTCATACAATTAAAACATAATCACGCATTGACTGTAACAATTGGTATTTCTATCCGACTAAACCCAACCACCGATCTATTGAGCCCCCGATTTTGTGATCTATTATCCTATTTATTACCAATCAACAGTCTATCTATGGGTCTCATACTCAGAAAACTACGACTTAGCCTAATTCCATCTCAAAGTCATGTTTAGGCGTGGGTTAAACCATATAGATTTCCCACCATTATAAACACCAATTTATATGTTTTTGAAAATTATGGAATTATGGATCGATGGGTGCATGTTTTTAGCTTTTATTATTATTTTATGAATGAACCTAACCCAGTGGTGTTTCAATCACGCTAGAACACGATATATGACACGTAGGCTGCAGTTCTTAAGCAATGAAATTCATAAGCTTCGGAATAGGGGTGTATCCTTCAAGTCGCCATCCCGAAGGGAAACACATAAACCTAACTTAGTCATCCAAACTTATTGATCGCCTAAGTCCCGCCCATGGGTGTATCCTCCAAGTCACCATCCCGAAGGGAAACACGTAGGCGAAACTCAAGCTTTCAATTGATTTAATTAAGCTCATGCAAGATGAATTATGGAATGCGGGCGCCACTAACTTTCGGATTTATTTTCATAAAAAGAAAGTGGTGTGCCAAGTATTTTTAAAAACTTATAAATTTTTGCTTATAGTGGTACCTATCACCCTATGATGACAGTTTCAACCTTGTCGAAGCCCCAAAGATAAGAACCCACAAGACATCCTGAATTAATTGTCAATTAACCCTAGATACAATATCAGGATATTTAAGCTCTCTAGATCGGTTGGGCCTACCAAAACATTACCAATCAAACGCGTTTTCTATTTATTATTTAATGTAATCACACAAGCAAGGTTTCCAATTATATCTATCATTTTCCATTTAGTTACAAAAATTCTGAACCAAGGACATTTTTGAAAATTTTTAAATTTTTATGGATTTTTCCCACATCCCCACACTTAAACCTTACATTGTCTCAATGTAAATAGTTATGAAATGTAAAAGTGCGGTTAGTGGGTGCAAAAATAACCAATACCCAATAACTCCTAATATCCAACTCAAAGATTCCCATAACCATAAGCACCAACCCAATCACAATCAACCAAGTTTCAAACATAAACACACTAAAACAAACAAAAACAAATTCGTTCAATCAAAGCAACATAAAAATGAAAAAGAGTACGTGGACCTGATTAAAGGTGATCATAGAGTGCTTGAACCATCACCAAAAATGGACTCGTAAGTCTTCCATGAGTCTTCCCCACACTTGAATGTTGCTATGGTGACGAACACTAAAACACACAAAACAAAACAAAGCACATACAAAATAAAAGCAATCACAAGCCGGGTTGCCTCCCGGTTAGCGCTAAGTTTATTGTCCTCAGCCCGACATTACCTCCTTATGGAGGTTGAAACACAAAATTGCTTCCACTAGCTCCCCCACCACCTTGGTTGTTATCATTCCAACTCCAAGTCTCCTCTCTTGTAAATTCCCAATCAAACAAATCTACTTTCTCGTTCGGATGTTGGACATGGTCGGGTGGCTTCTTTGCGTCCTTCAACCTCTCAGTTTCCTTCTCGATTTCCTTCGGCTCATCTTTCACATTAGACCTGTCAAACATAGTACATTTCTTTTTGGTGTCACCCTCATTTGCCTTGGCACGAGGATGACCCACATTAGTAATAACTGATTTTGAACACTTCTTTTCAACCGAATATGTAAATGAATTTGAAAAAATATTAATGTTCAACTTACGCTTCCCAAAGGTCATGTCAACAGTGCCGGTTCGGCAATTGATTTGTGCATTTGCGGTTGCCAAAAACGGTCTTCCTAAAATCACTCGTGGCTCCTCCTTAGCAAGTGGTGCATAATCAAGCACTAAGAAATCTCCAGGATAGTAGAATTCTCCAATCTTCACAGCCACTCCCACTAATTTCCCTCGAGGACGTGTGCATGTAGCATTTGCTAACACCAATGTGGTGTTGTATTCTTCTAATGGACCAAAATTGTATTGGTCATACACGCTCCCTGGTAGAATACTCACCCCCGCTCCATAATCCAGCAGTGCCAACTTAGTTTTGAATTCCCCAATTTGAATAGGAACTAAGGGTTCTCCACACTCAATTTCCTCCTCTTCTCTTTCTTCACCTTCTTCATTACCATGAGCCACATCAATTGCACTAACATGATGTTGTGGCTTCAATGTGTTGTCAATTGGCAGTTTACCTTCATTTTGTTTCAGCACAGATATTTCTTCGGCCATTTGCCCCACTTGTCTTTCCAACGCCACAAAAGACTTGTCTCTCATTTCATTCTCCCTTTTTGACTTTTTCATCATCTCCAACAGTGCATCCAGTTTTGAGTTAACCGCGTCATCACCCCCCAATGATCCACCCTGTTGTTGATGATCTTGATTGTAATTCCTTGGGGGGTAATTTGTGTTCCGGTTATTGTTATATGAACTCCTTTGGTAACCGCCCGAATTGTAATTCCCTTGTTGACGAGGTTGGTATGACGAAGTACCTTGATTTGAACCTTGGAAATTTGGGTTCAATTAGTTTGATGCATCCCCGTATTTGAAGTTGGGATGATTCCTCGAGCTCGGGTGATAGGAGTTTGAGTTTGTATCATATGGTTTCCTATCACCAAAAACTTGGTTCACTTCTTCTTGTCTACCATCTTGCAATGGGCAACTTATGGCCTTGTGTCCCAAATCCCCACAACTCTCACAAACCTCAAAACGGGTTTTCACTCCCGCTACTTCCTTTCTCTCTCCTCTTTTCAAATTGGCTAATTCTTTCTCCATAGAGGCTAACCTCTCCTTCGTCTCATAGTCCGGGGCAGATTTTGAAATTGGGTGTTTGGCTCTTCGGCTAGCCGATGCCTCGGATTTTGAACTTTGGCTCATTCTTTCTAAGAAATCCCAATCATCTTCTTCGGGATTAGACAACAATGTCCCATTACTGGTGGACTTCAAGTACTTCCTCTCCTCTTGAGTCAAGCCATCAACAAAACACTTTACTAGTTCCCACAACTCAATTTGATGGTGGGGGCATTTCCTCAACAACTCCTTGAAACGGGTAAAAGCTTCATGTAAAGGTTCACCTGTTTGTTGTTGAAAAGTCCGAATCTCAATTCGGGAGTCATCTGTCTTCGCAACCGAGTAATATTCGTCCAAGAAAACTTGTTGCATTTCATCCCATGTGTAGATGCTATTAGCCGGCAATGTGATGAACCATTGCTTTGCTCGGTCTTTGAGGGAAAACTGAAAAAGTCGAAGTTTGACCTCATTTTGGTCAAAGTTTTCATCCCCAATTGTGCTACAGATGGCAGCAAACTCGGCTAAATGGGTGTATGGTTCTTCGGTGACCATACCATGAAAATGTGGAAGGACATTGATGTAATTCGGTCTTGACTTGAACCTCCTCATTCCTAGAATTGGTGGAACAATTGGAGAAGCATTCTCCGAAATAGTCGGTCTAAAACGACCATTAACTCCACCCATAGGGGCTACCGGTTGTCTTCGGTTTTCATTATTGTAGCCCCCAGTAGCCCTCCTCCCTTCTTGTCTAGGAGGATACCCAAATCTCTCTGGTCGAACTGTTCGACCCATTGGTTGTCTCGCCCTTTGGTGAACATAATTCACCTCTTCTTCCTCTTCAAATCCTTGCCCCTCATTGTACTCTCCATAGATGCTCCTTTCACCATCCTCATACTCGTAATCGCCAAAACCTTCACCATTCCCAACATCTTCATTATCAGCATACCCAAAATATTCACCATCTTCATCCTCCCAACCCTCGTTCTCATTGCTTCCGGGGGGGGTTTGATTTTGTTGTGGTCCCCTTCTTCCTTGGTACGTGGGATTGGTACGGATGTTAACGGGTCGGTTTTGTTGAACTGGACCCGACCCACGGGGTTGGTTGTTATTGATAGGTATAGGTGGGGTTTGGGTTGAGGTTCGGTGAGGTGGAGTTGGTGGGCGGTTAGGGATAGGGCCTCTGTTTGGAGTTGGGCCACAGTTTCTTATGCTAGTCCCAGAATGACTGCTTCGACCATCCATGGATGATGGTTCTGATAAAATGGGTTGTAAATTTTGTTGTTGTTGAGTTCGGTTTTGCCTTGCTATCCTCTCAATTTCTGGTTCAAACACAAGCGGTGAAGTTCTCCCGGATGAACGGGTACGCATGCACTAATCTGTCAACTGCACACACAAACAAACACCACGCGTAACACAAAAATAGAAGAAGATTGACTAAACAAAACAAGTAACAAATAGTCACAAGAGTCAACTAAAATAAAACACCAAGCGCACACACTACCCGGCAACGGCGCCAAAATTTGATCGGTGTCGAAGGGACCGGTCAAAGATAAAGAAATAGAGTGTCCTAATCACCTTAAACTAGTTAGGGTAAGAAGGGTGTCGAACCACGAAGAGTTTGTGGTCGGTGCTCAACTTCAATTAACAATGAAAATTATGAAGTTACAACGGGTCTTTCTGACCAAACACAATCAATGATTTAAGTGAAAACTTTATAAACTCAACAAACAAATCAAGTACCAAACAAAACGGTTTAAGTTGTAAACAATAATTAAAAAGGGTATCACACCCGGGTTTCAAGTTCACAAGTAATTAGGGATTATCACACCAACATTTGAGTTCAAACAATCGAATGGTTATCCAAATCTAATTAACCAAATCTAACTAAGAACATCAACATTCATACATCATCGGCAAATAGTGTAAAACAATATTCACGAATGAAATCGAGACAAATGTATGCAATATAGAATTAGATTAATCAATAGATTCAACATAAATCAAAGTTCATAGCAATTATCATCTAACGGGGTCAATGGTGCAAGAATTTATCGACTCCCGTGAGTTCATAACCATACTAAACACAAAGATTCAAGTGTTTCAAACCAAACGATTACAAGAATTGTTTCTCAAAGCTAGCACATGATAAAACCCTAAAACTTACAAACAATCCACCCGGGAATGATTACCGGTGGATTAGCCGCTCATGGTGGTGGAAATCATCTTCAATCTTTCAATCGGATGTTAGAATCGTGTTCTTTAGCCTCCAAGAACTCCAAAATCGCCCAAGAACTATGGTGTAAAAGATGGATTCGAATTTGGGGAAGAAAAACCTAATTAAACCTGAAAATCGGGCTGTTTCGCCCAAACCCCACGTCTGAAACGCACCCAGCGTAGGCTTACGCTGAGGACCTGAAGCAAGCTGTGAAGAAAATAGTTAGGCGTAGGCCTACGCTGGTGGGGCGTAGGCTTACGCTGGCGGCGTAGGATTACGCCATGTGGCGTAGGCTTACGCTGGCCTGCAGTTTTGCCCCGTTTCTTCCGTCTTCCATCCATCTCTTCCGTAATATCTTCAAAGATCGCATTTTAAGCTTCCAACACCTGCACATGCATGACTACACAAAACCTTTGTATTCCACATATCAAATTGCATAAATATAACATATTACACCTTTTAATACATGAAACTTTGGCCACTTATCAGCGGGAGTGGATACTCGATGGGAGACCGAGTAAGGCCAGGGGTACCCGCATGAACCGGGTTTGGCGGACCGAAGATTGAGTACTCAGATAAGGAAGGGGAGGGGTGAAAAGAGGCACATGGGAAGTGAGTCTCCTCAAAGGTGACATGACGAGAGATAATGACCCTTTGAGTAATGAGATCCATGCACCGATAGCCTCAATGATCGACAGACGGACCAAGATAGAGACAAGAAGTAGAGCTTGGTGACAGTTTGTGAGGAGCAGTCGAGGAGAGATTTGGGTAACAGAGACACCCAAAGACTCGACGATGCACATACGTAGGGAAGAAGCCATAAAGCACTTCAAATGGTGCACGAAGAGAGAGGGTGGTGGTACAAAGGAGGTTAAGAGTGTGGACAACCATGTTCAACACCTCTGCCCAGAACGTGGGCGCAAGAGAGGCCTGAAATAGCAGAGTGCGAATGATGTTGTTTATCGTTCAGATGGTACGTTCAGCTTTGCCATTTTGTTGAGATGTGTAAGGACAAGAAAACCTAATTTTAATGCCATGTTTTTGAAATAGGTCGATAAAAGGTTTATTGTTGTATTCACGACCATTATCACGTTGAAAAGCTTGAATATCCGTTTTAAACTGATTAACCACATAAGCACGAAATTTCACAAAGACTGTAAAAACATCATATTTTGCACGCAATGGAAACACCCATAAAAAATGAGAAAAATCATCCAAGAATAACACATAATATTTAAAACCAATTAAGTTGAGAACAGGAGAGGTCCATACATCATAATGTATAAGTTCAAACAAACGCCTAGTTTTGGTAATAGACTTTTGAAAAGGAAGACGACAATATTTACCTAATTGACAAGAATGACAAACAGGTAGGGCTGTGAATGAACCGAACCGAACGAAGCCTTGTTCGTGTTCGTTCGTTAAGCATTGAACTTGTTCACGAACGGTTCACGAACACTAACCGAATGAAATTTCATGTTCGTGTTCGTTCTTAAGGAAATGGATTTGTTCACGAACGTTACCGAACGAAGCGTTGTTTAGGACTTTTGATAGCAACCCTAATGATTACATGATTTAGGATTGAGTGAAGCTTACATTATTTAGGATTGAGAACTTAGAAGCCCTAATCGAGTAATATTGGATAGAGAAATGACGCATAAATGAGAATATGGTTTCCTACTTTACTTAGTTAATTGTTAGGGTAATAAAAAAATAAAATTAAAGAATATAAAATGTTTAGATAAAATAAAACAGAAATATACAAAAATCTTAATGAACATCTTAAACAAACGAAAATGAACAAACATAAACGAACGTAAATGAACGAACGTTCACGAACACAATTCAACGAACGAGGCCTCTTTTCATGTTCGTTCATTTAGTTAATCAAACGAAAATTCTTGTTCATGTTTGTTCATTTATTAAACGAACGAACATAAACGAACTTCCCGCCGAACGATTCATGAACTGTTCGCTGAACGTTCAGCTCGTTTACAGCCCTACAAACATGTGACATATTACTAGAACAAGGAATGAGTTTGTGAGAAACTAGAAACTTAAAGATAGATTCGCCTGGATGACCCAGACGTTGATGCCAAGTCTGAGAGGAGACAACAGCAAGCGAGACAGTATGAGTGAACGACTGAGATGGTAATACCGGATAGAGATCCCCAGTACTGTCACATCGCTGGAGGCGGGCGCCTGTTTTAAGATCCTTTATAGTAAAACCAAACGGATCAAACTCAACGGAAATAGAATTATCAATAGAGAAGCGACGCACAGAGATGAGATTTTTAACCATTTGATCAGAAACAAAAATGTTAGTTAGTGCCAACTTGTTACGTGAAAATGGAAAAAAGGAGTTACCGATATGCGAAACCGGAAATAAAGCACCATTACCAACCATTATGCCTTTAGATTTATCACAAGATATAAGGGAATGTAGATTACCTCGATGAAATTGCATGTGATTGCTAGCCCAGCGTCCATGTAGTAGTTGTGGTCCTATGCAGGTGAATGGAGAGACATGGAGCCTGCGAATGGCGAGGCCGACAGACCACCAGAATACGGCTGACCACCGGGAGGTGTTGGACCTAGCAGTGAAGGAAACTGTGGAGCGATCTGCTGTGATGGCGGTGGCAGCTGTGGTGTGCCATAGAAAGGTGGCATAGCAATAGAAACAAAGTAAGCACCATACTGTGAGTGTGGAACCTGTTGTTGATGAGCAAACTGAGAGGGTGCAAATTGCATAGAGGACCCTCTTTGTTGAGAGTTCCCGCCTAAATAACCTGAAACAAAAGAAGAATCACCAGAACATAGTTCCTATTTTTGTTATTTCTACTCTTCCATTTCCCATTATTATGGGTCACCTGGTGGGTGCAAATGGTGGGAGACGAATGTGGGGATGAGTCAAGAGTGGGTTCAGGTATGCTTCCACGAGATACGGGGAGGGTTATGTTTTTTTTTTTGCTTTCTGCTTAAGTAAACGATTGTTGATTGGAAAACAATCTGGGTTGGTAAATAATTATAAGAAATCAATATTGGGCTAAAGTATTGAAAGGAAATTGGTATAAACAAAAGTTGTGGCTGAAAGTGACACGATATTTGTGTTGGTTACCCGAGGTAGACAAATTAATAATCTATACTATATAATAAATAAAGGTTTTCAGTGTCACGTGTCACCTCCATATTGATTCTCACCATTTTTTTCCCGCTTCTCTCTCTTATTTAATGCAATTCTATCTTATTTAATGCACTTTTATCACTTATTATAAAAAATTTTAAAAATTAATTATGTAACTTTTATTTCAATCAAATAATAAATGAAAATCAAATTAATTAAATATTAACGTATTTTTGATACCCAATTATATATTAATTTTTACATATTTTGAGTTTGTTTCTATCCTTAGTATATGTAATATATTTTTACACCTGTAAAATATATACACAAAGATTTAAAAATTTTATATATAGATATTTTTCAACCCGTATGTAGACACGGGATCTAAACTAGTAAGAAAATAAAAGAGATAAAAATAAACAAAAATTAGAGAATAAGAACGGGCTCCCCGTGGTCCGTGGGTAGTAAGTTCTGCCAAAAACGCGTCTGTGATCGATCATACGAAGACGTTGGCTGGATAGGAATGATCTCTATGTTTGAAAATCAATTCAAACAAATAATGAATTCAAACACACATGGAAACTTCTATCTCAAACACACAAACCAAGAACTTGATCGTAAGGATTGGGTTGACAGAAGAATAGTAATAAAAAAAATGTCTTCACATCCACTGACCAAGCCACATTGTTTGAAATCGATTCAAATAAAGAATAAACAATTAGATATTTAATCGATGTGTACTGGAGTGAAACTCATCCAAACAACGGCGCAATTTAATGCGGTCAACGGCGGCGATGAAAACAAAATAATAAAAGAGGGGCAGCGGAAGAAGCCTACACCGGCGATTTAGATTTAGACCGGGAAAAAAACTGTCAGAGGAGAAGAGATCGACGACGGTGGCTATAGGCTCTGATACCATGTTAGGGTTTGGAAATCCCTCAGTAAGGTATAAATTAACTAATTACAGAATGGACCCTATACTAAACATAATACTATAATACAACAAACGGCTTATGTAACTTATCTAACATCCGGATTGGCAATGGTGACCTCATCAGCTGGAATCAGATTTGTAGAGCCGTAGAGCTGAAAATTTCAGACCTTCAAATCATCCAAGAATTTTACCCGTTCGCGTTAGGAGGGGCTGATGTAGTACCAGACATACAATGGTTAGCTACATTGAATACGGTCCAGACCAATTGGAATAAAATGTTTTTGATATTTTCTATAGCGGGCCAAGAGTACAAACTGCAGCCTGCAGGGAGTAACACCGGGCAATCAAAATTCTGCAGCATTTCACCACCTCACCATCGAGCCACTCAAGGAACACTCAACAAGAGGGATGGAACAGTGTCCCCTTATCCGAATTGAGGACAAGTCGTTTGTCCGGGCATGAAGTATTGATACAATTCCGGGTTGTGGGTGACGGTTTCTGACCAATGTCCCACATTTGCGCCAGTTTCTCCTAGTGGGGAGTTTCTATCCGTTTTAACCAGCTTTAATAAATCGCTTTGTGTGTCTAGAAATAGGGGGTCGATAGTTTAGTTTAGGGTTGTCAAGTATTTTCTATTTGGTTTATCTTGTAATCAGGAGACTTACCCATCTCGAATAGGATTAATATGTTCTTGTTTATCAGTAATTGAATCATCCGATTACAGTTCTTATCACTAGCTGGTTACGTTTTTAAGTTACTTGAACTTTCGTCACGAGTGTGTTGAAAGGAATCCATTTTTCTGTCAACATGAATTCATTATTATTAGCCAAAAATATATCTAGATTTTAACTGAATTCATTTTTAGCCAAGAATGGACCAAAATTCATTTTCTGTCAACATTTGGACCAGTCTTCTTGTGTACCAATTTTTTAATTTGACCGTGAAATAATTATCTTAAATACTGATGTATGAAACAATTTTCGTTTACACACTGCATTTGACTACTACAGTTTAACTTATCATCCAACCTCTTGATTTCAATTGCAATATGAACATAGAGATCAAATGATTCAGTTACATTAGATTTAGGTTTTCGTTTGAATAGGATCACGTTTTGAACTTACGGATCATACTGATTTAAGATTCTGTTTATAACATAATCTAGGGTTTTTAATGAGTGCATTTGTGTTGGTGGATTTGTTGAAACATTGGTGACAGATTAGTATAAGCAATTAAAAATTATTGGTAATGACTCCATACTAAATTATAAGATAATAGGCTCTGATACTCTAATATACTGGAGTTGCTTTTAAGGGCCTAGAATAATAGTTGGGTGTGATGTTGAAAAATACTACAGTAATTTGTGTCTACATATCCAGATTGGGCTGTCTAGTATGTGGAATTTGGGTTGGGTCTTGGACAGTGATACATATAATTCTTTTATGTACTTGCGGTTTTATTTTATCGACACTTGTTTAGGTGCTCCCGAAAAGGTCAGAGGTTATATCCAAAAAGCCGAAGCATGGTGATCTAAGCCTTACTATTGATGAAATTGTGGCACAACAAACTAACAATAGCAATAGAGTGAATCCAACTCAATTTAAAGAACTTGTTACTCGTTGGTTAAATCCGGAATTTCATGTAACAATCATCTGTAACTTTGATTTCTTATACAATATATATAGTTATGGAACTAGATCAAAGAAGTCTGATATAATTATGGAACTAGATCAAAGAAGTCTTATCATGTATTAATTTACCATTTACCATAGAGTACATGTGCTGTGAAAAGATTGAGCCGCTCAAAGATGAAGGAACCTCATGTCTGGGACAAAATCGTTTGCTAGACTTGCTAATGACGTTGTATTATTCTAGCAATTTTGACATAAATTATTGTCTTTTTTTGTTTTTATTTCCCTTACTAACCATCAACATAAATTATAGGTGACGAAAAATAATGTGTATACCCAACGTACACGAGGAGAAATGTATATAACAACTCGCATTCGTAAAGATGGAATTATCGTTGATGATAAAGCTGTTGAAGTTGTGGTAATGTATTTTTATGTATTTTAAATGTTCCTATATATCATGTATACCTAGCAAGCAAACCCATATACCTAGTTTTGGGTTATTATGGGCAGTTTTTCTAACACACCGTGTCAGAACGGATTATAAGAAAAGGGGGTATGTTCGATTAGTTCGGGTCAATACAGGTTCTGTGCAAATTGAGTTCGGTTCAAAACGAGTCGTTCTGACCCGAATCTATTTTGGTTAGAGCCCATTTGGACCTGAACCAAACTAAACCTTTTTTAAATCGGCCCGTTCTGACCCGAGCCTATCCTGAACCGAACTCGGTATGACCCGCTACACAACCCGACTTGACCTACCCGTTTTGCAAGGTCTCATCATGTGCGTGTTTAATTTTTATAAGATTACCTTTATCATTATGTATTTAAGTTTCATTAAAAGCGATTGCAAGTGACTCTATAAGCACACCCGGAGATCTAGATGATTTTACAATGATGACTACTCAAAAGTTAAAGACCCAGAGAAAAGGGGTATGTTCGATTAGTTTGAAGGATGCCGACCACAAAAAGTAATGGTGTTAAAAAATTATTCATCAGCTAAAGAGTGTTGTCAATGTTATTTTGAACATCATCCAAGAACATATCCCAAATGCAAAGTTGTCTACTGTTCTTGATAATATGAACATACAGGTACTTACATGCATGAACAACTATTTGTTCTTTTATGATTATGTATCTATGCATTAACATTTGTTTTCACTAATATGTTTTAGGTCACTAGTATTGTTTCTTCGGTCTCTAACAACTCTTTATCAGTTAACCAAGTGTTACCTTCAAGAAGTCATAATAATAATGGTAATTACTTTTATGTTCTCACTTTTCACATATATAGTGGACAATGTTTAATTATGTGCATTTTGAATAATGTCCTTGTTATTTGCATATTGAAAGGTCTTTATTTTTTTTGGACAATTACATATATCCCCCTAAAAACTTAATTACATATATACCCAGCTTAAAATTTTATTTACGTATATCTCCTTCATGAATTACATATATACCCTACTGGATGATGAAATCGATCAGAAGCGACGATGGATGTTGGAATCGATCGGAAGCGGGAATCAGAAGGTTATGGTTGGGATCGATGGAATAAGAATAGTCGTATTTCTTGTAAGGTTAAAAGAGTAATTTTATAAAAGAAGGGGATATATGTAATTTAAGTTTTGGGTTGTGTATATTTGTAATTAGGGTTGAAAATAGGGAAATATATGTAATTCTACCATTTTTTTTAACAGGTAACTGCTAGCATCATTGCTAAGAAAGAGTTAACACGATGATCATATTATTCGTATGAAGATTGTGAAAGAGGTTCATGAACGCAATGAAGTTTCGAGTTTTTATTCAAATATTTGTTAGTTTTATGTTTTATATGTTTGATATTTAGAATTAATTTGACACTTATTAAACATTTATTTGCAAACATTTGGAAGACGGTCAAACTTTTAATTGAAGTGATAATATCATGATTTATACATTTTATAGTTTTATTTTCATTTTATATTATAAATAAATAATGATTATAATTAATCAAAATTAATATGATAAACATCTATAGTGACATTTAATTTGATGTGATTTTTGTGACAAATTACGTGACACTAAAAGTAGTATGAATATTTAACTAGAATAGTTTTTATAGACACAAATGTTGTGCCACAAAAGCTTTTTTTTAATATAGTGGCAAAAAAAAGTGCTACTAAAAGCTCAGAAGCTTGTAGTGTCAAACCAAGAAAGTGTCAGCGCTTCTAGTCGTACTTTTTCTGTGTGTTGTCCATTCCTAAAGGAGTCTTTAGTGGCACTTTTATGGTTTTTTGTGACACTTTTTGTATGCCACTGAATGGCTTTCTTTTGTGTAGTGAAAGGGGTTTGAGACAGGGTGACCCTTTATCACCGTTCCTTTTTATATTGGCTATGGAAGGGTTACATATTGTTTTTAAAGGTCTAAATTCATCCAATTTGTTTTGTGGAGCTAATATCGGTAAAGATTACCTTTTATTATCTCATCTTTTTTATACGGATGACGTTATTATAATGGGAGATTGGTCATGCATGAAATTAAATATTCATAAATCTAGTTTATTTGGTGTGGGAGTCGAGGAAGGTCAAATTGCTTCTTTTGCGTTGATGGCAGGGTGTAAACCGGACACGTTACCGTTTACTTATTTGGGCATCCCAGTGGGGGCAAACCTTGCATCGGTCAAGGAGTGGTCCCCGATTATTTAGAAATTTAGGAAAAAATTATTAATTTAGAAAACAAACTTGCTTTCAATTGGAGGTAGATCAACTCTAGTGTCAACGGTTCTTGGATCGGTGGAAATTTATTATTTATCATTATTTCTTATGCCTACGAAGGTTAAGAAGATTTTGGAAAGTATGCATTCTCAGTTCTTTTGGGGAGGGGACGGGGATTCTAGTAGAATGGCTTGGGTGAATTGGGATCTTACTTTGGCTAATAAAATTACGAGGGTTTGGGTATTGGAAGCTTATTTTCATTTAATTTGGCTCTTTTGCTAAACAGGAGATGGAGATATTATAATAATCCGAATTCTATATGGGTTAAGATTATAAATTCAATTCATCGAAGTGACGTTGATGTTTTCGATAAAGAAAAGTGGTGAAAGGAAATGGGATTTGGAATAGAATTGTGAAATGTATAAACAATCTGAACGATAAAGACTTAATTTCATTATCTTCGGTTAAAAAGAAAGTGGGTAGGGGAAATTCGATGTTCTTTTGGCATGATACTTGGTTAGGGGATGAACCTTTATCTTCTCGTTTTCCAGGATTATATCGGCTTGAGGTTCATAATGATTGTTTAATTATTGATCGGAAAAACAATTTCAATCGGGTTTGGGAGTGGAGGAGACACATTAGGGGAGGGGCAGAAGAGGCTCAATTACATGCCCTTTCTTTTGAATGGCGGATGTTACTTGGTCAGATGGGAACGATAGGTGGTTTTAGGATTTAGATATGAAAGATAGATTCAAGGTTAAAGATGTGAGGAAATATATTGATCGATTGGTCTTACCGGATGCTAATTAACTGACTAGGTGAATTAAAAGTGTTCTAAAAAAAGTAAACATTATGGTATGACATCTTCTTTTAATTCGTCTTCCAATGGTAGAATCTTAGTAACAAAGGCATGAACATCCCTAATATCATGTGCGTCTTTTGTTCCCAAAAAAGGAGTCGGTTAACCATGTTTTTGTTCAATGTCGGATTGCTTTGGACGTGTGGAGGTCGATTGGGGCTTGGTTGGAAATTGATCTTCCAGATTTGCTGAAGCCGTCTCTCTTGACTCATTGGCGGGATTTGACCGACTGGAACATAAAAAAAAAAGACAATGTAGAAGCTATTATGTATTCTTCTTGTTAGGTGCTATGGAAGGCTAGGAACAAGGCCACTTTCCAAGCGGATGATTTGAAGAAAGGCCTCATTTTTTAGTCGATTGTTCACTTTTCGTTTCTTTGGATAGTTAATAGGAATAACAAGTTGGATACTGGTTGGGTCGAATGGCTTAAAATCTCTCTCTTGTTCTTGAAATGTTTTTCACTTTGATTTTGGTTAGCTTTTTCTAACCAATCTTAATTTATAAAATTTCCTTGGTGTTTAAAAAAACAATTTAATAATAACTATTGTATACATGTTTATAGAATTGGTTACTTATTCCTCAATGCACCAAACTTCACGGTATAGCTTTTTTTTTGCCACATTGTTACTAGCGATTGTAACATTATCATACGATTTCACCAAACATTATTTCAAATAAATGTTACTTATATATATCATATTCTAATTACACAATTTGTCAACGTAATACAAATTTGACTCTAATTAAATTTCATCCAACAAGTTTTCAATGGATTTATTTATAATTTATTTCCAAAACCTATTGTAATATGTGATTCCGTTCAAGAAAAGCTTGCGTACTCACCTTAGTCTAGACAATTTAATGTTCTTCCATTCTTCAAAGCAAGTCATCATCCTTTGTCAAACTTTTCGGTTTATCTACAATAAGTTGTATATTGTTCTTAATACATGAGTCTCTAGATGACGTGGGTAGGCAAACCTACAAACCATGAAGCTGAGAAGCGTAGTAGCTAACTGTAACGACTACACAACTCAGGAGCTAAAGAGCATCTTGCTACAGTAGCGGAACAGTAGATGAATCAAAAGTCAACACTCCAAGACAAAAGTACTGAGATCTAAGATCTCACTGGAAAAGGAAGAAAGTCGCCATCGGAAACTGAAACCTGGTGCCTACACCAAAGAGGCAAGGTTATCCTGCATCAGAGAAAGTAAGAGAGAAGCAATCCCCAAAATAGAACCTCAGCTGAACGCCAAGCCCAGCACAAGCGGGAAAGCTCCTCTATAAAGGAGTGCCTTTACCATCCATCAAACCTGAATGTTCCACAATCGGTCCACCACTTATACTCCTAACTCTCTCTTTCTCATATATCACCTGTCGAGAACACTTATCTTATTCTCACGCCGGAGGCTAATCGCAAGAGACCACTTCCTGCGATGAGACTAACGATGCTTTGCTTCTTAGCAGGGTTAGGACGTTCTTGACACCAATCAAATCTTCTTAACTCGTACTATTTTAAGAATTTACCATGACCCCTTGTCAACTTACCACTCACCTAACAAGTTATCTAAGATTTAGTAAGTGTTTAAAACGTCGTATCAGTCTGTTCGTCAAGACCTTAGAAAGATTGGTATTATGTTGTGAGAGATCCGCTCTAAGTTCGCAGTCACAGAGCATACTAATTCGAACCTTAGTAAGGGAGAATAAGAGTGTGCATAGCTCTGATACCATTTAGGAGGGGGAGGGGTTTATGGCTGCTCTATATAACATTTATAGGGTGGGTTTATGACTGATCTATATAAGACCAGTAAGAAACTGGGATATAAGACTAAAAAACTCTTAAGAATATAAAAGACTCTAAGAGAATTCAAGAACTTGAAGGAGAGAGACTAAAGAGAAGAGAGAGACTAGAGAGAAGTATATAAAGTAGGTTTTATTTCTTTTCTAAGAATGCCATACAAACTATGGGAGCCTTCCTTATTTAGGCAAGGGAAAGGCACCATTACATAAGTGATGACATCAGCATCAATAATGCTAGCAAACATACAAACGACACGACATAAGCGCGTACATCAATTTAAAAGTGATTAAAGCCTACTTTATTCTTAAGTAGGCAATTAGCACACCATTAATACAATACTACAGTATTCAATTCACACGGCTGATATCTTCAGATCTTCTTGGGTAGGTGAAGCATTTCTATGTTAAACTGAGGTGGGTCAAGGTGATACGGGGCTTCTTGAGGTATGTTGCCAAACACCTATACAATGGACTAGGAAAATAAAGTAGGATTTATTTCTTTTCCAATGATGTTTTACAAACTAGGGAAGCCTTCATTATATAGGCAAGGGAAGGATACGATGAAGTTATCTCATGACTAAAGAGAGGACCTATTACACTTAACTTCTCTCAACGAAAAGGTATCGAGGGGAGGAAGTAAGTGAACTTACAAGAGACAGTTAGAGATCTCTTTCGGGATATTTCATCTGTTGGTCCACCGCCATATTTATAGAAGCCTTGACCCTTTGATGTTATTTGAGGCAAACCCGTGCCTTTCCTTATTGGCATATATGGTAGTCTGATTTCCGCACCTGCTCCCTTGGTTCCTGATGTAGTGCGAAGCACACTTCTTTATTCCTATTATTTCAATACGTTTATTTATTAGTTTTATATTCATTTTGAGTCGTTTTTGTATACTATTGAGTCGTTGATTTGTTTACAGGTGCTTGTGAAGATTACAAGTCAATACATGAAGAAACCGAGCAAGAGAGTGAAGTCGGAGTTAAAAAGTGAAAAATGTTGAATTTCAAGTTCTCGCGATACGCGAGAGAGAGAGAGAGAGAGGAAAGCCTTGCGGTACGCGAGGGAAGCTAGAAGCGCGCCCGACTAATTTGTTCCTCGCGGTACGCGAGGAACCCATGCCAAGCTCTCGCGGTACGCGAGAGGCCCGTAAATCCGCAAAAAAAGCCCTAATTCGATTATAGATAGGATTCTAATGCCATTATTCAAGGGTGTTCGAATTATTGCCGTCCAGAGAGAGACCAGAGGCCATTTTGGAGTTAGAGAAGGCCATTGAAGTGCAAGATTAAAGCTTTCGATCCCGGGTTTGTTTAGTTTAGCTTTCTCGGTGTTAAAGTTTGAATCTTTGTGTTTGATTTCTGAGTTTGATACTATGTTTTGCTTAGTTACTTCTATAATGGATGTTTTAAGTATGATTGTAGGCTAAAACTCTGATACTTCCCGGGTCTTTATGATAATTATTTGTAAAGTTATGATTTTTACTGGCTTTGGATATTAAATGATGCTTTAATGATTTTGTAAAAGGTTTCTTGATATTAATTGTGATGAATATGCATGCTTAGATCTGATTGGTGATTGATTTCAATTCCGTACGTTGATTGTGGATGTCTTCCAGCTTGATTTGCGTATCTAGGTCATAGACTTTAGGGTTTGTGATTGTTTGTGTGGTTTGCTAGAAATGGTAGCCATAGGAGTTGTGATTGAGAATCATTAGAACGGAGAGTGTATCCTGTCTCAATACCTGAGAAGTGAGAGATAGTCGTTTAGTATTCGTTATTAGGAATCCGAGTTTCAGCTGTCTGAGAGGAAGTTGGTATTAGGTGTCTAGTGAATGTTGCTATTCTGAGTCATAGTTGTTATCTTGAGATTACCCCGTGCATTCTTCGAATGTATTATGGACAGTGAGACTGAAAGGTGATCTGTTATTCATACTTTATCATTGTTGAAGAGACCGAAAGGTAATCCACTATCTGGTTAGTTATTACATCTTTATGTTCCTTAGTTGATGACACCTAGAGAGTGATTAGGGATCCATTAGGTTGTCTAAAGTTGTTTCCTTAGAAACCCAGATCCATCATAGTTTCTAGCACCGATAGAAGTTATGCTTTGCAAGTAGGATTCTGACCTAGGTAGTATTCTTCCCATCTCTGATATTACCTTAGTTCTTCATCTTGATAGCTTGAGTCGATCTTGTTTGCTGCATTAGTAGTTAATCTTTAGTGTAATCAACCCCCCATCAATCAATCTTTAGTCCGATTCAGAGTCTAGTATAATTATAGTAGTGTGTTTAGGGTTCGATATTTCGGTTAACCATTAAGCTGTGCTACAATCGATAGGTCCACTTGCCTGTCAGTGCGGTTTAGTCGAAGGTACTTCATTTATTACTTAGGAGTCTAGGTTAGGTTTTATTAGTTTTTATATAGACCGAGACACTTGGCAATAGCAATATTAGCTTTGACTAGTTCTTTTAGTGATTTTTGGTTTGTTTGTTTTTTAGTCTTAATTTTGTGTGCTTGTCCTACGTGCTATTTGTGTGTCTAACATAGGATCGTGTCTTTCTGTTTTTGAGTCTTTATTTGTTTTATTTTATTCTTGTGTCAGTTTATGCACCATACTCGTTCGCAGGGATCCCCACCATATTATGCTTCTTTAGAGCCCGAACGAGAGTTGCACGAGCGCACCCACGACTTCTAGGAGCGTTTGAAAGCATTCTGCAGCAACCAGGTACGTTCTACTAGCCCAATTCCATTTCCTATCATGGGCGACGCTGACCCACCAGCGAGGCGTCGCCCATGAGACCCCACGGGGTCTCCGGGGCGAGATCTTCGATCATACGCCCCGCTATTCCGAACACCAATACATGGTAGATCCTGTCACATATCATGAGCACGATCACTCATGCCACTCAATTTCATGGCCTCGAGGATGAGGATGCATCCGGACACCTGTCCTGCTTCGTGCGCATATGTGATACCTTCAATATCACTGGTGTGTCTAATGACGCTATTTACTTGCGTCTCTTTCCATTCCCGCTCTCTGTTCGCACATATACATGGATTGATACCCTCCCCGACAATTCTATCATCACATGGGAGGATCTTCAAGCCAATTTCTTCAAGAAATACTATCCACCTTCCAGGGCCGCTCGCCTTAGGGATCAAATCCATTCGTTCTGGATGGACCCTGACAAACCTTATCACATGGCCTGGGAGAGGTTCAACGCGCTGTTGAGACGATGCCCAAAGCATGGTCTTTCTGACTGGGCAATTGTGGAGAAGTTCTATAATGGCCTTACCTTTGAGAAGCAGCAAATGTTCAACACAGCTGCGGGATTCCTTATCATGGATAAGCTGGAGCCAGCTGAATGTGAAGAAATGTTCGAGAGCTTCACTCTGGCGAAACAAAAACAGCCATCTACTAGGACTTCCATTCCTAGTGCTAGAGCATCCACCTCTTCTCCTAGAGGTGTGCATCAAGTCACTCCTGATACTAGCATGGCTGCTTCACTTGCAGCTATGGCGAACGAGATCAAGGAGTTGAAGCTCAGTGCTCTTAGGTGTGAGGTGTGCAGGGGAGGCTACGACACCAGAGATTGCCCCGTCAATCATCAGGAGCAGGTGAGTTTTGGTGGCAACCAGAACCAGAATCGAGGGTACAATAATTATAACAACTCTTATGGCTCGGGATAGAGATCTAGAAACAACCCACCTGGGTTTAATGGTCGCCAGAATCAGTATGGAGGAGCTGAAGCAGGAGCGAGTTCGGGAAGCAGTGGAAGAGATGATAGAGAATCAGACACAGATGCTTGCCCACTTAGACCAGTAGGATAGGGACGCTTGGAAGAGACTGGATGCCCATGACACTTTATTGAAGAATCAGCAGTCGGCATTTCAGAATTTGCAACGCACGGTAGGAGACATCGCGAAGAGCTTGAAGGACAGACAGGGAGGTCCATCTTCAGGCCCCAATGCTTCAGTGATGGCCATGTCAGTCATGAGTCATAGAGAGGAGGAGAGAGTAGAGAATGAAGTCTCCTACAACACTGACTATGGCATTCCTTCGGTAGAAGGGGTGAAGAAGGTAGATTGGAGAGCTCGATTTGCTGCGATCGATGCTAGGATGTTGGAGGAGCCAGAGTCGGCTGAGGTGACGAAACTAGGGACCTCAGTGAATGTTGTGTCGACGAGGAGTAGAAGGGCAGAAGAGAAGGAGAGCCCACCACCGGTAGAAGAAGAAGAAGAGCCGGTGAAGAGGAGATAGAGATGAAGAAGCCTGCCGAGAAGGCATAGGAGAAGAAGAAGGGGGTGGAGACTAAGACCCCCGAGATTGACCTGAGTCGTTTTCCCTACCCAGCGCGCTTGCTGCCACATAAACACGCTAGGGAATATGGTACCTTCCTTGATATGTTCAAACAACTCAAGGTCAATCTCCCATTTATAGAGGTCCTCCAGCACATGCCAAAATATGGCAAGTTCCTCAAAGATCTTCTTTCCAATAAGAAGAAGCTAGAGGAGGTCTCTAAAGTCTCACTTAGTGGGCAACGTTCTACAGTGGTTCAGAACAAACTGCCATAGAAACTGGCAGATTCGGGTCATTTCACGATCCCGTGTCTGATTGGCGGTTTGCCCTTAAACCACGCGTTGGCTGACCTGGGTGATAGGGTCAATCTGAAGCCTTATTCCATATATAAAAAGCTAGACCTAGGTGAACAGCAGCCGATGTGTATGAGCATATCCTTGGCTGACCATTCAGTCAAGTATCCACGGGGAATTGTGGAGAATCTCTTAGTGAAAGTATGCAAATTTGTTTTCCCCGTGGATTTTGTCACACCCCGACCGATGGCGGAATCATCGAGGCAGACAATAGAATGATTGTTCAAAAGCACATGGTAACTAAAATGTTGCATAATTCATTAATTAAATTTAAAGACAACAAGATCCAAACACAATACATTTCAAGTAACCTAGTCTAGTTCAAAACATTGATTTATTTAACTAGGTCCATAGTTCCTAAGTGGAGAAATCTTCGGCAAGCAGTCACATATCCAAACCTGAAACATTATTTAAATCAAGTGTCAACTAAAAAGTTGGTGAGTACATAGGTTTAGTAATTCCAGTAAATAGTAGTTGTAAATCGTTTTGCAACTCATTGTTTATCTTGTTAAACATAGTATGTAGGATGTATCATTTATTTAATCACAATTCAAACCGAGTTTGACGCGCTTGAACAGAGCACAACAGCTAAGTCCGGTATGTTTGAATATAGTTACCCACTATATCCGATATGATTGAATATAACACGCGGTTATATCCGAGTACGCAGTAATAAACACCCTAACCGGGTGGGCTGGTCAGGCACAATAGATCTATCAATATTACAGTTGGTTGTCTTGTGTTTAAATGTATGTACATCCAAAGAATAAGCATATAGTCTCATGTATAACACGTATAAACAATGTGAGTAGCATGTATAATGTTTCACTCCAAAATGTATGAAAATGTAAAATAGGGGCTATGTAACTCACCTTGCAAGCGGGTATTTTTCCACGTGTGTATGTGATAAGTATGTGGAAGCCTAAGCACGTTGATACCCTATGTAGACAAATGGGTATTATTGTATGCGTATAGGTGTGTATTTGTATTTAAATGTATATAGGTTTTAATATAATTTTCCTTAATATTTATTTGTATAAAGTATGGAAATAGAATGATAATGGTTTTTGTAAAACTTTAACTTATAAGGATATATATATATATATATATATTGTTTTAAACAAGTATTATTATATTTAATGTATTTATATAATAATAACAAATAAAAGAAAATCTTTATTTGACTAATTATGTTGATATTTAAAATTTATTTAAACAAGTTTATTAAAAATATTGCTAGGTTCATATATAAAAAAAATGAGACATTTTATATATTAAATGTATTTTAATAAGTTTATAAAAATGTTACAAGATTTATAAAAATATAGGACATTTTATATATAAAAATATAATTAAATAAGTTTATAAAAATATTAAAAGATTATAAACGTATGGGATATTTTATATATAAGAAAATGTATTTAAATAATATTACAAGATTTATAAAAATGGAATAGTTTATAAATAAAAAGATTGTTTAATCGATTTCAAAATAAACGAACGATCAAACCGACTCGTTTTAGTCTTTAGTGTAATAAAATAATATTAAAATAAGTTAAGAAAATTAAATAAAATAAAAAGAATGATAACAGAAGCAAAATGAGGTTGGGCAAGAGGCCAGAAGACTCGAACCCACGACCTCTGCCTCGGACACAAACACGCATAACCAGCCGGGCTACTGCCCATCGCTGGTTATGTGTGTAACGGGTAAATTAAATACACAACAGCAAGACAGGTCGCTGGTTCTTGGTGACCGGCAAACCGTGTCCGAGGACACTGGGTTTGCTCGGTAATCCTCGTGCGAATGCCGCGATTTTGATTCGAATTGCTTACCAGGGATAAATAGAAGACAGAGGAATCGATTTGAGGCTCGAACCGAGTTGCAACAGGTCTGATCGGCACAGTTTTAGAACTTGAAAATGTCACAAGTGGAAGTCGATTTCCGAGTGGAATTTGCTTCTGGAATCCTGGTCACAGCTTCACTCAGGGTCGACGAAGGTGATGGTATCCTCAATTTGGAGTGAGAGCAGGTGGAAGGATGGTAGCGAGCTCGTGCAGGACCGACCATGGCTATTTATAGCCGAGCATGATTCTTATGTTCAAACGTGCAATTGGGCACGTTTCGACATTATTCTGGACGAGGCGAAACTAATCAGACATTCAACAGGCGTGGAGGTGGCCTGTCGGGCACGAATTCGGACATGGGTATCTCGACCACCAACAGGATCGGACGATCCTTATGTTGGGGGAACAAATTGGTCGGGGGGTATTGTTCGCGTGGGAGAGACGAAGCCAGAGAAGCCTTTATCGGCTGTCGAGGTGCAGAGAAACAATCTGGTCGGGTGTCGCCGGAAAAGCCTTTACCCGCCAGACCTTTGGAGGGGGTGACCGGATAAACGATTCGCGAATTGACAATTTTAGTCCCTGGAGTTTGGTTTAACTCAAAATAACCCTTAGAATAATTACGGATGGGTCCCTGCAGTTTAAATTGACCAGAAATAGCCCCTCAAACGATTTTAGTTTTAAATCCTTTTAGTTGGTTTAATTACAATACAACCCCTGAACTTTTTATTTAATTAAATTAATTTAATTTCTTTTAAATCAAATAAATTTAGAAATGTTTTTATAAACTTATTTTATTATTATTTAAATAATAATTTTTATAAAAGTTATTAATCTTATTACAATAGGTTGTATTATGAAATATGCAACTTTTTAAATGTAGATTTTTATATAAAACTCTAATTAATTTAAATCCATAATATAAAATACCTATTTGTATAGAAAACAAATAAAATTCTTATACTTTTTCTAAATAGAGAATGATTACACGATAATTTTAATACAAGTACGAGAACGAAAAATCCGAAACGTCACAGTCTCCCCAAGTTAGGGGAATTTCGCCTCGAAATTCAACTAGTGGAGGCTATGAAAAGAGATGTGGATACTTGGTCTTCATTTGGTCTTCACGTTCCCAAGTGAACTCGGGTCTACGTGTAGACTCCCAACGGACCTTGACAATGGGGATGCGGCTACGCTTGAGTTTCTTGACTTCTCGGTCCATGATTTCCACGGGTTTCTCAACAAAGTGCATTTTCTCGTCAATGCGCACTTCGTCAAGAGGGATGTGGAGATTTTCATCGGCTAGACACTTTTTCAAATTTGATACATGAAAGGTCGGATGAACGTTGCTGAGTTCTGAAGGAAGGTCGAGTTTGTAGGCCACTTTTTCTACCCTCTCGAGTATCTTGAATGGGCCCACATATCGAGGTGCAAGTTTTCCTTTCTTTCCAAATCGGACTACGCCTTTCCAAGGTGATACCCTTAGAAGAACCATATCTCCAACTTGAAATTCCAAGGGTTTTCGTCGTCTATCGGTATAGCTCTTTTGTCGACTCCTTGCTACTCGAATGTTGTCACGGATAAGAAAGATTTTATCGGTGGTCTCTTAGATAAGCTCGGGACCGGTGATTTGTGCTTCACCAATTTCGTTCCAACAAATCGGTGAACTACATTTTCGTCCATAAAGAGCTTCAAATGGTGCCATGTTGATACTTGTGTGGTAGCTGTTGTTGTAGGAAAATTCGATCAGTGGTAGGTGAGATATCCAATTGCCACCAAAGTCAATGACACAAGCTCTAAGCATATCCTCGAGAGTTGGGGATAGAAGCCAAGTTATCCCCTAAATCTAGGCCGACCCATAAGAAACTCCGAGAGTTGAGTGAGTCTTGTGATCTAGGGAGAGTGAAAACCACAAGTGTGGGGATGTTTAGAAGTGACAACTTGCTAGGATACTTGAACCGTGTTATCTTTGGACCTAGTAGGTTTAAGCTGTGGTGGAAGGACTTGATTGATAAATGTAATAGAGGTTTGAGGTTTGATAGAAGTAGGAGTTTGTTGAGGCTGTGGAAAGTCGGTAGACCGTGTAGGATGAAGGCGGTACCGGTTAGGATCAAAGAGAAGCCTCTTGATAGGTTTGTTTGAGTCTCGGGAAAGTGCCCGTGATGTAGAGTTTGTATGCACTACTTGGTTTGAGTCCGTGTCAATTTTTGTGTGTTTCGGTTTATGTGTTTTGTTTTTTGTCGTGTTTTGCAGGGATTCGTGCTTGATTCGGCGAGAAAAATCATCAGGAATGAAGTTCCAGATATTTTTACATGTGTTTTTATGCTTGGAACAAGTTTTTATTGAATTTGGGTGAAAAGAAGTTAAGGGGTGAAAAATGTTCTAAGTATAAAAACCCCCTTAACTTTCTGTCACAAGGAGTTCCTCGCGGTACGCGAGAGACAAAAGATAAGGCTGGCTTAAATGCCACTCCCTCGCGGTAAGCGAGGAGTGGCCGCCTGTTCTTCGCGGTACGCGGGGCACCCCTAGAATTGCCTTTCTTCCTTGTTTTTCCATGGTATCGCTTACCCGCATCCACCACCATCATCCACCACATATCACCACCACCATCACCATCATCCACCCACCATTCACCTTCATGCCACCGACTACCACTACCATGGGAAACTTTGAAACCATTCGTAACCGATGATCTACTTTGCTGTGGCATTCATGTCTATGTGTTTGCCACCCATCAAGTAAGTTTATCTGTTATCTATCTTGAGTCTTTAATTCTTAGTGAGTCAGTTTGAGTCAGTCGAATTTATTTTATTTTATTTTTATTTTGAGTCTGTATTTGTGTCAGTTTGATGTTGCGGGTATTGTGTGAGTTTGTTTTGCAGGTATACATCATTCCATCCGTACTCAATCTCCATTCGGACGGAGTTGATCCTGATATCTTATTGAGCAACCCAGCAGTCTGTGCAACCACGTTCGAAATGCTATACGGTGCACACATGGAAGAACGAAGCTGGAATTTTCTTCGAGAGCATATACATTACCAGCTAAGTCGATTCCTGTTTTTATTTTTGCATTTTAATTTTTATGTCTTGCTTCACATTGAGGATAACGTGTCTTTCAAGTGTGGGGATGTGAGTGTCTAGTTTAGCTAATTTGTTTTGTTTATTAAAAATTAAAAAAAATACAAAAAAAAATTTAAAATTTTTTTGAAAAATGTCCTTGGAAATAACTGCTTATACATGGAAAATGATAGTACAACTGGATCTACTTGTTGAGTTTAAATGATTTAAATAATAGAAAATGCGTCTAATTAGTGATGTTTTGGTAGACCCAGCCGATTTGAATAGCTTAAATAGTCTGTGAGTGTTACTTAGGATTAATCACGTAATAAAATCATGAAATCGTGTGGGTACTCATCTTAGGGTGTCGGTAATACTGAAACTGTCAACATAGGGTGATAGGTGCCACGTTAAGATAATATCTATTTGTTTTTGAAATTTTTGGCACACCACTCTCTTTTTATGAGAATAAATCCGAGTTTGGTGACGCCACATCCATTATTCCATAATTCATGAGCTTATTTGATTAGAATTGTGAGTTTTGCTTATGTGTTACCCTCCGAGATGGCCACTTGGAGAAAACACCCCTAAGTGATTCTTATGTGCTTTATTGTTAGAATCTAGTCTATGTGTTACCTTCCGGGATAGTGACTTGGTTGAAACGCCTCTAGATGAAATTTCATTTGCCTGAATTAATGCTCATTATCATCCATTCATACATGATTTCATCTAATTTAAAAAACAAATAACTATTAGGTTAATGTGGTAGGGTAAATCTATATGGTTTGATCCATGCCTAGACATGACCGTGAGACGGGATTAGGTAGAGCTGTAACTTGTAAGTGTGAGTCACATAGGTTGATTGATATCTGTATAAAATGGAATTACAACACATTACGGGAGCTAGATAGTTGGTGCTTGGGTTTAATCGGACAGAAATATTGATTATTGCTTTTTAACGTGTGAGTATGTTTGGCTAATTGGTAATTGTGTTTGTTAAGTTAGATCTCAGTTATGATTCCATTAAAGACTTTTTCGAGGACAAAAAAATGTTAAGTGTGGGGATGTTTGAAGTAGTGCAAAGCACACATCTTTATTCAAATTGTTTTAATGCGTTTTTTATTAGTTTTATATTCGTTTTGAGTCGCTTTTGTATACTATTGAGTCGTTGATGTGTTTACAGGTTCTCGTGAAGATTACAAGTCAATACATGAAGAAACCGAGCAAGAGAGTGAAGCCGGAGTTAAAAAGTGAAAAATGTTGAATTTCAAGTTCTCGCGATACGCGAGAGAGAGAGAGGAAAGCCTCGCGGTACGCGAGGGAAGCTAGAAGCACGCCCAACTAATTTGTTCCTCGCGGTACGCGAGGAACCCATGCCAAGCTTTCGCGGTACGCGAGAGGCCTGTAAATCCACAAAAAGCCCTAATTCAATTATAGATAGGATTCTAATGCCATTAGTCAAGGGAGTTCGAATTATTGCCGTCTAGAGAGAGACCAGAGGCCATTTTTGGGGTTATAGAAGGCCATTGAGGTGCAAGATTAATGGTTTCGATCCCGGGTTTGTTTAGTTTAGCTTTCTCGGTGTTACAGTTTGAATCTTTGTGTGTGATTTCTGAGTTTGATACTATGTTTTGCTTAATTACTTCTGTAATGGATGTTTTGAGTATGACTGTAGGCTAAAACTCTGATACTGCCTGGGTCTTTATGATAATTATTTGTTAAAGTTATGATTTTTACTGGCTTTGGATATTAAATGATGCTTTAATGATTTTGTAAAAGGTTTCTTGATATTAATTGTCATGAATATGCATGCTTAAATCTTATTAGTGATTGATTTCAATTTCGTACGTTGATTGTGGATGTCTTCCAGCTTGATTTGCGTATCTAGGTCATAGACTTTAGGGTTTGTGATTGTTTGTGTGGTTTGCTAGAAATAGTAGCCATAGGAGTTGTGATTGAGAATCATTAGAACTGAGTGTGTATCCTGTCTCAATACCCGAGAAGTGAGAGATAGTCGTTTAGTATTCGTTATTAGGAATCCGAGTTTCAGCTGTCTGAGAGGAAGTTGGTATTAGGTGTCTAGTGAATGTTGCTATTCTGAGTCATAGTTGTTATCTTGAAATTACCCCGTGCATTCTTTGAATGTATTGTGGACAGTGAGACTGAAAGGTGATCTGTTATTCAGGTACTTTATCATTGTTGAAGAGGCCGAAAGGTAATCCATTATCTGGTGAGTTATTACATCTTTAGGTTCCTTAGTTGGTGACACCCTGAGAGTGATTAGGGATCCACTAGGTTGTCTAAAGTTGTTTCCTTAGAAACCCAGATCTATCATAGTTTCCAGAACCGGTAGAAGTTGTGCTTTGCAAGTAGGATTCCGACCTAGGTAGTATTCTTCCCATCTCTGATATTACCTTAGTTCTTCATCTTGATAGCTTGAGTCGATCTTGTTTGCTGCATTAGTAGTTAATCTTTAGTGTAGTCAACCCCCCATCAATCAATCTTTAGTCCGAGTCAGAGTCTAGTATAGTTATAGTAGTGTGTTTAGGGTTCGATATTCCGGTTTACTATTAAGCTGTGCTACACTCGATAGGTCCACTTGCCTGTCAGTGCGGTTTAGTCGAAGGTACTTCATTTATTACTTAGAAGTCTAGGTTAGATTTTATTAGTTTTTATATAGACCGTCTGGACAAAATCAGTTCTCTCATCTGTTTCCACGTAAAGAAATATTTGACTTTGGCTGTCATTGGAAAAGGACAACACATCCTTTCTTCTTCTATCCATTATGTCGCCTTTCTCCTTCCTATAGGGTTTGAGTTGCGCTATAGGTATCTTCGTTTGTTGTGTATTATCTTTACCTTTAGTATAGTTGTCCTTTTCTGAGTGTATTTCTCAACTCCAATCTGATTGTGATTATGATAGTTTAGATGTTTATTTAGTAATACTGTTATAGTTAAACAAATACGTAACAAATTACACATATGAATTCCATGTATGTAATTTTCTTTAATTTATGTGTTAATAATAACACATGTATAGATAAACAACATTCCTACACATATGTTGGATTTCATGTGTAGGCGAATTTGCAATTTCCATATGGTCAGCCTTCGAGATTGGAAGCTCGTTCCTTCCTTTCCTCTTTGCTTCCGCTCTAGTTCCTTCTCTGTTGGTGACTTCCCCATTGATTGGTAGCCGACTCCAGAGACGAGGAAGTAGGCTTGAAGCTTCGCCACTGCTTACCCCGTCATCATTATCATATCAACATATTGATGGTTATTGATCAATGTATTATGTTTTCAACTAGTTGACGCGTAAACCCATTTTCCCTAAAAGATCTAAACTTTAGATTAGTTTAAATTAGCTTTCCAAGACCACTCAAATACACACCTTAGACCAATTAAACTTATAATTGATTAAATTGACTCTTGAATTTGTCAAAATCACCTCAAGTTGACAATTTCTATCGAATTTACGATTCTTAAAATTTCAATTCCGGTTCACGATTTGGTCTCTTAAACACAAATGTCTCAAACTACATATTTGGTTGTGTTTTTTTAACTAATTCTTAGAAAAGTATAATAATAATAATTATTATTATTTAAATTATTAAACCTTTGAGTAAACTGCAGTTTTCGTCCCTGAGGTTTGATGGTCTTAACAGGTTCAGTGCACCCTTAACACTCTGAGTCCCTAACGTTTAAATTCTTAACACTATGCGTCCCTGAACCTAATAGCCGTTAATTTTTCAGTTAGTTTTTGTCCGAAATTACCGATTTGCCCTTAACTCCATCTTCTTCCCAGCCGTCACTCATCACCTGTGACCACCCCCACTTGTGACCACCCCCACTTGCCACCACCGGCACTTGAATCTTCTGTTTTAACCGGGAACCTCGTCGAAAACGTTAAAAGTATGCAAATCTACTCCCGGAAATGACAAGAAATATGGAAAAAGGACTCACAGGAAAACGGTTTCGCAGGAACCCTAATCTGTCGTCGGAATCTGCTTATAGGGACGACAACCGCAGGTGGCTGAGACGAGCCGCGGTGGTGTATAAGGCGACTGTCGTGATTTCGGTGCCTAAACTTGCAGAACTTAGTAGCAAAGGCTAGGGTTCCGGTGGTTAAAGTACAGACGGCTACAAGGATTTACGGAGGCAGCACTATGGTTCCGGTGGCTAGGTCACTTTTTCGACGACTCTCACAGCCGCGATAGGTGACGCCGATGATGGAAGTGACAGCAAGAGGTGGTGGTAAGGTCAAAATCGTTTCTCCGACGAAGATAACTTAGGGTTCGGATAAGCTCCGTCAACCTACTAGAGATGATAACAATGGTGTTGGTAGCACAGGTGGGGGTGGGGGTGGGGGTGGTAGTGAGGGCTGGTTGGAGAAGATGGGGCTATATCGGTAATTTCACAAAAAAAAACTAACAGAAAACTTAACGTCTGTTAGGTCCAGAGACGCATAGTGTTAAGAATTTAAACATTAGGGGCTCAAAGTGTTAAGGATATACTAAACCTGTTAAAACCATCAAACCTCAGGAATAAAAAGTGTAATTTACTCTAAACCTTTAAAGACCATGCCAAGAAATAGTGTTTTTATCATGTGGCATGTTTTATTAGTTTTTTTAGAGGTGGGTTACGCCCAGCACATCTGCTCATAAGCCTGAATTTTGTTGTTTTAACCATATTCTCTCTATGGTCTGTCGGTAAATGTCAGCGTTGACAGTGAGAGGGTGCAGGTTCGAAACTTGCCCTTCCCTTTTTTAACCGGCGTTTCGTTTTTCTTTTTTAGGAGTTTCGTATTTTTTTTAAGATTGTGGGTGACTTTCTGTAGACGCGTGTCGTGGACTAAGTGTTTTCCTTTACTCTAACATAGTAATATAACGAGTAAATTTTGTTTTGCGTCCATATGGTTTGATCAAATAATCGCTTTGAATCCAAAGATTTTAATTGGACTTTTTGCGTCCTTTTGGTTTGTCAATTGTCCCAATCAACTCCCTCTCTCTAACGGCATCCAATTTTCCAGTTAAGTTTTTATGAAAAGACGAAAATACCCCTAAAACAAAATAAAACCCTATCCCCCCCCCACCCCCTTCCCCTTTCTTCTCTGCCTGCAAACGTAAACCCCACCCAGACATTTCTAATTTCTTGGATGGTGCTGCTGGCGGTCTTTGATGGTGGTGGTGTGGAGGCAGATGAAGACCACCCAACCCAAACCCTAAATCCATCGCAACCCAACCCAACCCTAAATCCATCGCAGACCAGATGATGACCGGATGAAGACCACCTCCATTAACCCTAGACCAGGTAAGGCGACGGCAGTGGTGGTGTATTCAATATACTTGCCATCTCCAATCAATTTACAAATATAACTCATCACATCTGAATTCTTGAAAATCATATCTGAGTTCTAAAAAATCAAATGAAACCCTAACTTTCTTCTTCCACCCAGACTACCGGCAGAACCCCCACCGGCGATGGCATTGACGGTGTCCCAATCACGACCCCCGCCACTCTCACCTTCTTCTGTTCTCAGCCCTAACCATGAACCGGTTGTTGCGAACGATTTCACGCTGTTAGAGTATGCTCAGGTAGCAAGGACGGGTTGCAGGTAGAGGCGACAGTCTCGTGCTTCCAGGCGGCGGCGTCGTCGTGACCTGCAACAACGGCGACGAGGTAGGGGAGGCGACAGCCTCATTGTCCAGATCCGGCATAATCGTCACTGCCACCCCCCGGTCCCCGTCCCCGTCCCCGTTCCCGTTCCCAACCAGCAACTTCTTGCAATCGACCAATCCACCGCCATCGGCGCCAACTGGATCTCCCGCAGCATCCTCCCCTACGCCTTCAACTGGAAACCCTTTGTCTTCAACCAGAAACGAAAGTTAACGGACGTGTGGTGGTTGTAATATCCCGAAATCCCGAATTTTTACGACTTCTTGACACGTATTAAATTCTTGAAAATTTGTTAGTTTATAATTATATAAATATTAGAAATCATAAACTTATATATTTTTATACTAAACCCTATAAACTTGAGTTTCAAAAAAAAAAAAACTTATAAAATAATAAAACTTATAAAACTTACTTGAATTTTATAAAATAAAACATTTTATTTATTTTATAAAGTCCAGGGATCAAACAGTCATTTTCTGAAACTTATTTTAAACTTAAAAGACCTTTTAACGTAAAATGTTAAAACTGGAAAACTGCAGGGACTTGTTATGTCAATTCCCCAAACCCCCTTGCCCAGAAACCGGTCCTAGGTTCGATCCCAGCTAACCCCGGTTACCACCCGCGATTATTCAAAAACGCGAATCTCGTCCGGATTCGATGAACCTCGGGTTCATTTCGCGCATGCGACCATAACCCAAGAATATTCAATGCGTGAATTCAATTCTAAAGCCGCGTATTTCAAATTCGAACTCGGCCTCTTACATTCGTAATCTTCCCAACTAACCGGCCATTTAATGACGAAATTGCGCATAAATACCGACCGAGACCCTTATACGCCATCACACTCAAACTATCTGAACTTTCAATTCGATCAATTCGAAGCTGCATATCTCGATTGGGACCCAAGGACAGTCGCACCTGCTTCAAGCTCGTTCTCAATCGGTACTCCACCATTTCAGGTAATTCTTGAAGCAAAACCTTCATAATCATATGTAGAACAAAAGCCCTCTGTCGGATTACAACGACAGAGGAATAATCAACGCGTATTTAACGGGTTTCGATTCTAGGGTTCATCGGAAGATTAGGGATGATCTGAGATACTAATTAACTATTTAATTTTCCATGTTTTAACTTAACGAACCCGTAGTCGGGATGGTTAAGTGTGTGTGTGGGCAAGCCGGGCGACCCGGGTTCGATCCGGGCAGCCCCGTTTTTCATGTATTTCATTTTTTATGCTTATTAAATCAGATTTAATTCTTCTAAAATTTTTTATAAAATCTGTTGAAACTTTATACACTTAAAATCGATTTTTATTTTTATTTTTAGTTTCAGGAAACATTTTAACTAAATAAAAATCGATTTTAAACTATGAAATTTAATACTCGAAATTTGTTGTGAATACAAAAAAAAATCTACAAAAATTTTCTTAAGTTTTATAAAACTTAATACTTAACATAAATTAATTTATAAACCTAGAAACTTTAATTAGTTATTAATTCTTTTAATAAACAAAGGCTATTTTGTTTATACTTTAATAATAATTACAACTTTTATTTATATAAATACAAAGAAGATTTATACACTTATACTTTCATTAGAAACTTATTAAATTGTGCATATTTAAAACTAAATACTTTACTTGGTTATTTAAGAAAATAAATACATTTTTTTTAAATGGGATGCTTTTAGACTTAAAAACTTTATAAAAGTATAAAAAGGTTTATAAAACAAAATTTATACTTGTATAAGTTTGCAAGAAAACCACTTTTATAAATTATTTACTTAAACTTCTAAACAACATTTTTAAATATTATTTGGGAAAAATTATAATTTGTAATAAATTCTTAAGTGAATAAATATTCTAGAGAGTTATTTATTTTCTTAAATAATTATTTTTCTCTTTTAGATAATTATTAATTATGCTTAATAATAATTATCTAAGAAACTTAATATTTATTATTAATAGATACCATTCTTTTAAATATTATTTAACCATACTAGGGAATTAATTACTATCCTAAATGCTTGTTTATTATTTAAAAAAAAAAGATACTTGAGAAACTATTTAGAAATCTATTTACTTAACACACGTAAACAATAATTATCTGTTAAACTTCAAACCAAATAAACTTTATATTAGCTATCTAAAACTTGTTATGAATCTAAACTTTATAATACAATTACTCTCATCTCCCATTGGAACCCTAGTCAAAATCTTGAAATTCTAGATCCTTTGTCTTAGACTTTTTACTTAAAACTTTAGACTTACATTCTTAGGCTTATTGTGAGGATATTCTCCCTCTCCAATTCTTTTAAACTCTGTCGGATACTCTTCATCCAAATCCAAGTGAGTATATTTAGCCCCTTTTTTCTTTCTATGCTTTTAGGGTGAAACATGTTCAAAATTCTTAAACTTATACAATTCTTGTACAACTATGACTACATGTTTATTCTAATGTTAAACTTGAGACTTGTATGCTTAGATTAAACTTAAAACTAGCATATTCATTAACTTTGATCAAGCCTATAGTAACAATGATAGATCTATTGTATTTGACCAATCCACCTTGATTGATTGACCCCTTCGGGGGGGAGCCCTTGGTGATTGTTACTGAATTAAACTTTAAACTTGAGACTTATAAGGGTAACCTGCGGGTTATGCCTAAACTTGGTTGGAGGGTTGATATGCATAATGTCTAACATGCTTGTTTTCTCATACTTACATTATATAATGCATATATCATAGTGAATTGTAATTCTTTCCAAATACTTGTTAAACTGTGTCAAAACCTTTGTATCTCACCAACTATTTTGTAGTTGACAGATTCTTTCACATGTTTCAGGTTCTACAACATGAGACTTTATCGTGATCACATAGGATGTTTGGACCTAGAATGCTTAATCAATTAGACTTGTATTCTTGCTATGTATTTGATTTATTCTTTGTATTGAACCTTTGAATCTATTTATTAATGAAATATTGAAACTTTAATAGTCAACCTTGTGCTATTGAACAACCGCGTCCGCCCCGACGTATAATTCGCCGTCGGTTAGGGTGTGACAGTGGTGGAGATGGTGTATTTATTTGGGATTAGGGTTTTGGTTTATATATATTTTTTAATTTTTTGTTTTTATTTATTAACAATGGTATTTTAGTGTTTTCATATAAAGTTAACAGAACTATCTTAACGGGGTTAGTGGTCTGGCTTTAATTGAAACGAAAATGAAACCACGAGGACGTAAAAAGTCCAATTGAAACCTTTGAATTCAAAGGGATTATTTGACCAAACCACAAGAACGCAAAACAAAATTTACTCTGATATCAATAAACTACAACAAAAATTCAGGTTACATCAAGCTTTTTAAAGTATGTGTTGGCACTTTCTTGTTTTTGGATTCTAAAATAATAAATAAAAAGAATCATATTATTAAAAGTATTTAAAAAGTCGTCGGTGTCTCCTTTTTATATTTTGTCAATTTCCAAACAGGAAGAAATGTTTTTGGCTCACACTTCTGCCCTCTTTCCTCTCTTTCACGACACCTATCTCCCTCGTTTTAATTTTTGATGCAGAAAACTAGTTAAGAACTGATATTTGATAGTTTTGGCCCCTCCACTTCTTATCTTTCTACCTTCCGTCATATTATTTTCAAGCACTTAATACTCATTTAACTTGGAAATTTTATAAATTTATCATCGTAACCAATGTTTTCATAAACGGACCGGACAACGAACCGGCCATCTTAAAGGTCCACTGGTCCAGGGGCGCAACTTAGTGTAGGGCGAGGGGGGGGCCCTCCTGATTTTTCGCTTCGTAGTGTTAATTTATACGTATTCGGCCGAAAATTTTATAGGTATAGGAAAGAAAAATTATAGGATTCTGCCTCGGCCTCCCCGACGTTTTTCTTCAAGTTTCGCCACTACACTGGTCAGACCTGTCGAACCGGAATTAAAAACCGGATGACGTTATAAATTATATAAAAATTAAAACTATGCATATAAATACAAAATATAAAAACATTTTTCATTTTGATGTAAATTAATTTGCAATTTTAACGACATATGAAGGTTTAAATAAATAAAACATGCAACTTGAAATATTAAATTAATCAGAAAATGAGATTTTGAAGGAAAAAAAATACAAAAATAAAAAATAAAAAGTTTGAAATTCGGTCCGACTTATTCAAATAAAAGCGGTTCAATTACACACAACTGGACCGGTTATCATGTGTCCGGTTCCCGGTCCGACCGGTTGGTCCGGTTCTGAAAACACTGATCGTAACATAATAATATAGAATAGTGAATTTAATACTAATTTACTTAGATATTTTATAAATTTATAATAATATAAATTCGGGTATGTTAGTTAGGATGTTTGGTGATTTGGTTTGGTCGGTTTTTTACGAAAATTCTGGACCGATTTGTTAACTACGGTTTCTGAAAAAAAAACAAATAAAACCGGCCGGATAAGTTGGGCATTTCTACATTATTTCATAATAATAACATAACGTGTTCCATAATTGAACATCCATAGTTTTATCAAATTAAAATTCTGGTTGTTACATTTTACAAGTATAGTAAGAATTATTAATTTTATATACTTTATAAATATAACTCTCTTGCATTCCTAACCCGTTTTTTATATTTCATATCTTTATCTTTATAATTACACTAAAAAACACTATTTTTTCTACCTTTTATATATCTACTTTTCCCTCTCCTTATCTTTATCCTTATAATTATACTAAAAACCACTACTTTTATCATTATATTTACAAAAAACTTTATATTTTTTCTCTCTCTTTCACTCACAACCACTTTAAACCACTCCATAAAATATACAAAACTCACTCACATAATTTTAAAAAACGAACTTTAAATGCTCTTAGATGCTTATAAATAAAGGCAAATAGATTTTTTACTAGTTAAAATAAATCACAGAGGAAAAGTGCACATAAACCTTTGTCATACATTTAAATTATTATTTCATTGTTTCAATCAGTAAATTGAACCTTCAGCATTCATAGTCAGTTTGGTATATGTTTTTGAGTGGGTTTAGTATATTTTAAGGAGTGGTTTAAAGTGGTTGTGAGTGGAGGAGAGAGAGAAGGTATAAATTTTTTGTATATTTGTGGAAACACTGTTCACATGTATAAATTTTTTGAAAGTGGAGGAGAGAGAAAATATAATGATAAAGGTATAAAACAGTATTATTTAATTGAAAAGGGGAGAGAAAAGATAGTAATTTTAGTGTAATTATAAGGATAAAAATATGAAACCGGCTACGAATGCTTTAAACTCGGGCTTCAAGCTTTATTTTTAAAACTTGAATTCGGTTCATAACTAGTTTTTCAAGCAAAAACTTAATTCGGGTTATACTTCTTTATTATTTATTAATAATTTAATTATTTTCTACATATATAGTGTTTATAATTTTTACATATAACATAATATATTATTAGTTACTTTTATTATAGTTCTATTAATAATAAATATTATATAAACACATATTTAATATATTAAATAAAAATTATATACATAATATGCTCATTTAGGCTCGTAAGTCTAGTCAAATTCTATATCTGAAGCCTATTTTAATATAAGCTCGAGCCCTCGTTTAAGCTTGAGTCGAGATCATTCACACTACTAAGAGCAAGTGGTATACTTGCGTGAGGGAGGCTCATGGCGTGAACGGGTACGCAACACCACCCCCTTGATGGCGTGAGGGGGGCGTGAGAGATTACGGGTGGAGGTGCAGCAATGAAGCCGTTCAACGGCTAAATATTATAAGATATTTCCGTTGAACGGTAATATTTAAAAAAAATCCATTTTACCTACTATAAATAACCATTTAACCCATTTTATAAAACACACTAAAAAATTCTCATCTTCTCACTATCCATTTTATAAAAAATCTCATATTCTCTCTATAAAAAATCTCATTATCCAAGTCATGAATTATAACGATCCCAACATGTTTTGACTTCATTACACGTGTCAAAAAACGTGTTCAACCTACGGTATCCGACAAACTCAAACACGTTCACCCAACCACCACCTTTTAACCAAAACCCGTTCGGATCACCCTGGTATGTCCCAAACATGCCTACTATGCCCAACAATGTGTATAAAGCCGAAAACGCGGTTGTAGTTATACCGACATTTTAATGCAAGCAACGTCCCGATATCAAGACGATGGAGGAGTCCAAGCTCTAATTGCGACTTGGGACTATTAAGGGAAATCGTCGAAATGGCACACATTGTACGTGAATCCAAGCGGAGACGGATCGTCAAAGAAACGATCCTCGGCGGACATTGATGCTAGTCCGGCCGCGTCCGACGGAAGATCAATGTATGATCTCAACTGGGAGATAATGGATGACGAGGACGACATACAACGTCCGATCGGCAAGAAAAAAGCAAAGGCACGAGCTTCGGGCTCGGGATCCGACTCGGTTCCAATTCACGTCAACATCGGCCAAAAAATGGTCGAACAAATGGAAGAATTTAACGTGAGAGAAAGAGAGGTTTAATTGGAAAAGAAAAAAGAAGATTCTCGCTCTCGACCTTGATCAGATCACTGGCCCCCGACGAGCCTTTCTCGAGAGGAAACAAAACGAGATCAAGCCAAAATATGTAATCGAGTAGTTTTATTTATATTATTTGAATGTTTATGTAATTTTTTTTTATTATTTGAATTTTTATTTATGTCCTATTTTTAATATAATTTTTATTTGTCTTTTTTATTATAATTTTTATTTATGTTTTTTAATAAATTTATTAGTTAAATGAATATTAAATTAAAATTTGCATTTAATACTCACAACACACCCACTCACTTGGGTATTTCCGCTTGCCAAGTGAGTGTGGTGTGAGAATTAAAGGAAAAGACGTGACACCATGTGACAACCATTTTTTCACTTACTAAACCCTCACTCACTTGAGTACCATACGCTCTAAGTATAACTTTGTTTTGATTGTGTTAAAATGATTCAATCCATAAAATTATTTTTCAAGATACAGGAATACTGAGTTTTATTAATATTTTATAATAATTATCGATAAATAAATAAATTTGACTAATACTAATAATAAAAATATATAATTTTTTTCCAACAATGTGAAGGTTCATTTTCCAACAATGTGAAGGTTCATTTCATAATAATGGCAATTTTGAAAAAATTGTATAAGACAATCATTAACACGCATAGTCGGAACAACCTATATATTTAATTATTAAACTCGTCTTTAATCTCTTGTATTTTATTCTTGGCAACGCACTTTTAATTTTTAAATTTAACCATACGTCTTCCTTAATAATAATAAAAAAAAAAGAAACTCGACGTAACATGAAAATAACAACTTTTAATTTGGATTACCTATTATGAAAATATTGTTTAAGGATAATTATTATATAAGAAAATAAACACTATAAGCTACAAAGTTACAACCATGTATAATAACGTTTGTTTTATTTAGTTACTAGGTTATAAACCCGGTGTATTAAATGGGTTGAATAAATAAAATATTATATACTTATTAATAAAGATTTACATTTCACATATTTATGATATATTACATAGTTTTTTAATACAAATTATAGAAACGTTATATAGTTATTTTTTAAAAATATTTTATAAAAAGAATGAAAGAAATGTTTAATTTATAAAAATGTTTTATTAACAAACCTATTTAAAAAAAAAAACGTTTTATAAAAATAATTACAGAAATCATTATCATTTAATAAGAGAGAAAAGCGAGAAACAAAAAATTATAAAAATAATTAAAGAAATTTGTATAATTAATAGGAGAGAAAAACGGAAAGAAAATGTTAAGGACGCACAAGAGAGTGACAAGTGTCTCAGTAAAACTTTTATTTATTATATAGTATAATAGATATATGAATTAGGAAATAACACTAAGGCCACCCATGGTACTGGTGGCGGGAGCCTCCTGGTTCAATCACGGGTGCGGAACACTGTTCACGGGGCGTGCGACAGATTGGTGTGTGTGTTATGTATATGTATATGTGTGTGTATAGTGAAACCATTACGCACATTAGTGATTCGGTTTAGTGATTACCCACTATTGACGTGGCGGTGACGTGACGAGGCGTGAATCATTTTTTCATAAAATCACTACGGATAACCTAATAAACCTCATTTTTAGTTATCCTCATTCTTTTACGGTATTTTTTTCTAGAAAAAAATCATTCATATACCTACAAGATATTTTTGATATTACATTTAAAAATAAGATTAAAACATATAATAAAACAAAAAGAATAAAATTAATTGCCAAAGAGGTTGACAGGCTGTGGTGTAGTGGTTGAGGTAAGACTCGAAGTTCCAAGGGACTAGGGTTCGATCCCTGCCACCACCATTAATTTCTGCGGCATCGCAAATGAGACCTAGTTCTTAGGATGACGCACCAGAGTTTTACCCACGCCGATCCAGGGTTCGAGCCTCGTCTCTCCCTCAAGCCCGGAAGGGGCCGTATTGGGTGTGGTTTTTCTTTGAAAGATCTCTAACTCTAACGCCAAGTGGGTCCGGTTAAGACAACATATTGGCCAGAGTTGGACGAGACTCTCCCATGTAACGGGGGGTGCGACGTCACAGCATTCAATGTTCGCCTTTCAAAAAAAAAATATCAAAAACTAATTCATATAATCTATACTAATAAATAAAGGTTTATACTGGACACTTGTCACTTCCTCGTGCCTCCTTACATTAGTTTTTTCGCCTCTCTCTACTAATTAATGCGTATCTATCTTATTAAATAATAATTATATTATAAAAATATTATTAAAGAAGTACTAATTATATTAAATAAGAATATATAATAGGAAATCAAAATATAACTAATTAAAGAAAAATACTAATTTGTTATATTACACACATTTCTACATGATATATCTCGAGACGATCCTAATAGTCTGGCAAGTTATGACGTATTTACAAATTTGTAAGTTTTATTCTTTTTAATATATAATCTCGTGTAATACACGGGATTCTAACCTAGTCTTTATATATAATAAAGAAGAAAGGTTGAGTCAACTTGTCAAAATTTCAAGGAAACATGGACACTTGTCAACTTTTTACATATACTTGGACACTTGGCATCTTTTAAAACCATATCCAGATCCGGATGTAGATGGGTAACCCGTTTCCCTTTATATACCCGGTTTCAAATTAAACCACCCTAGACTTACCACTTCTCCACATCCGACACTTTCATCTTCTCATCTTCAACCCTAAACTTCCTCCACAACCACCATCTGCTGCCGCCACAACCACCATTTGCCGCAACCACCATCTGCTGCAGCCACAACCACCATCCGCAACCACTATCTGCTGCCGACACCCTAAATTTACCCCCTAAATCGACGCTAGCTGAAAAAAGCATCAAGATCCAAGATTGTCGGTAAGCATCTTTCTAAAATTTCATGAACATTTGCAGCCATCGATGGGATTCAGTGTAGTTAATAACGAATCATAGTTGCTGAGCAGGTTCGATTCCCACACAAATTCAGTCGACGATTCGTGACAATAAGCACGATTGAGAGACTCCAGTCTATGATGGATTTAGGGGCAAAGCGGACATGGGATGGAAAGAGGAAGTGCTTAACAAGATTGTAAGTATCATTTCTCAAATAGATTGGAAATTGTTAAGTTATAATATGTGTTTATGCATCGATTTCTGCTTCCTTTTTTTTTCTTCCTTTTTTCTACTTCTTCAATGAACTGATACTTGAGCTTCAAATTCTAGGTTTTTTATGATGATGATTATGCAGGCCTGTTTCATGAGTTTTTAGAAACCCTACTTATGTAAGCTTACAGTTTGATTGAAGAAGAGAGAAGGGGCACAATAAACTGAATCTGGTATTAGCCTGTTACATATTTATGCCTTTGTGAATGAGTATTAAAAGAATGGGTTATTTATTCTCTAGCCCATGAAGTCTGATATGATTATTTTTGTATGTTTTTTAGTTTTGTAATTGCACTTTCTGTTGTTTATTGTGTTAATTGTTTGATGTTATGATTTATCGGTTGCTTAATTACATGTAATTGTTTTTGTTTCATGTAATTCCATTATTGTGTGTTAATTGTGTGATATTTGGTTTATGTTAGGGTTTGTTCTAGAACTCGATATCTGGTCTGGCTAATCTCGATGACATTTGGTGGATTATGAATTTATGATGGATATTCTTTAATTTTTTTAGTTTATTGCTTGAACTGCAGAGAGGAACACACCACAAGGAGTGATATATAATTTTGTGTTCAACATTTTCTAATTTGGACAAAGTTTATCAGGAACACACCAAAAGAAAAAGTATGATGCCATCATCATTGATTCATCTGATCCTGTGGGTGTGTTTGTAAGTTGTTATGCAAGTTTCCCAGACATTTTCAAAATCTGACCATCATTGTTTTTAGATTGTTAAATAATTACTGCATTTCTACACATTAAAAAATATTTGTCTAGATGTAAATCTCATGTTCACTGAGTGTAGGTCTTGCTCAAGAGCTTGTAGAAAGGTCATTTTTTGAAATGATGGCAAGGGCATTAAGGCCTGGTGGTGTCCTTTGTAACATGACAGAGAGTATGTGACTCCACATTCATCTTATTCAGGATATGATCAGTAGCGGATCTACCTTGCAAGGATGGGGTGGATAGGCACCCCCTACAGAGATCTTGGAAGTGAAAATAAGTCTTCGACTTTCTGTTTTTGCTCAAGTTTTTAACTATTAAATTGGAATTAGGGACACTCATTGTATTAGGGGGAGGGGGAGGGGGAGGGGGAGGGGGAAAAAAGACACAAAAAACAAAAGATAGTTATCGAATTTTATTTTTCTATCTTAAAAAATTTCTAACTTACACTTTTACCCCTTAAATGTTTCTATTTTATGTATTTGTCACTGGATATGATCACCACTTGCCATGAAATATTTAAGAGCTTTGTTCATTATACATGGACAAGTGTCCCCACATATCTCATGTGTGATTGAATTCATCACCAAGTTTTCATTTGTTGGTGGTTTTACAATCAGTTGAGATATATAAACATTGTAGAAAACCGAAAACGAAGGAAAGCCAAAAAAGGAATATAAAAAACAAAGAACGGATGACTAATTGTTAGCATTTTTTTTACGCAGGATGTTATTGGGTTCATACTGTGCTCAACGGATGGGTCGCCTGTAAACTTAAAGATTCCTTTAAATTCTATTGAGAAGCTAGAGGGAGCATTCAAGCATTAGAGAGAATTAAGATTCTACAACTCTAAGGTAAAAGTATTTCTCTTGGTGCATCATGTAATAATAAAAATCACATATCTTCTCTTGCTTTTGAAATGCTCGCTGATAATCGAGTTCATAATTAAAGAAAGAAAAAAAAAAATTAGTACATGCATGAAGAAATGATGGGAAAGATCCTATTCATAGACTAGATAGGTTGGTTTCTTTATTAACACTTGAAGAGTACGATTTGATTGGTTGGTTGTATTTCAAATTTTTATGTAATTAATTTATGATATGTGATTAATTTATGATAATGTTGTAGTGTAGATATGTTCATGGGACGACATATACAAGGAGTAAGAGTTGGAGACCTATTTTCAAGAAGTAAAAAGGAAAAACTTGAGGAAGAAGTTAACACGTGGCAATCAAGTTGTCGGAATGGTGCTTTGTTATTATATTTTAGTGTTGGGTTCATAATATGTGTTTATTTTTAGAGCAGACATGCTAAGTATAGTATGGTGACACACCTTTAAATGACTCATTTTATAAATAACACTAGCAAAATGGTCATAAAGGGACAATATATAAGTTGTTATTATAGGCTTTTATGAATTATATTGTTTTCATATTCAACCCGTGTAATACACGGGATTTGTAATAACTATTGTAGTTTTTTGTTATCTTTTATGTATGATTTATTTAAATTGCTTGTATATTTTATTATTATTTTTTTAACCCGTGTGCCACACGGGCATATACACTAGTTTATTTATTATACACATAGGAACACTTCATATATATTTCTGAACTTCCAAAAAGTACAAATTATTCATGCAACAGACCCAACAAAAAGACAACAATTTGCTTTCACTTAATTTACATCTTTTTTAAAAGCAATTTTTCTTTTTAACTCCTTAAAATCAACAATGCCACTGGACTACGAATCCATGGACACTTAATTTAAATCTAAGGGCGTATTAACGAGCTAATGCGGGGAAAGAGTGCCATAACTTCCCCGCCGGGGAGCCTGCGCTGGCGCAGTTGCCGGAACAGTAAACTGCACCGGCGCAGTTGCTGGAGCAGTGAACTGCGCCGGCGCAACGAATTCAACATCCGAGGACTCCAACTCCTCACTCAAACGCCCAAGGGAGCAAGGCACATAAGTCAGAGACTTCTCATTTGGACAAGAATGATGCATGGTGAAGAAACTCGCACATTCGGCCGGCGATCTTTGGTTCGAAATACCCAAAATGCAGTTCATCTTCACGTCAAGTTTTCCTTCATCGATCAGTTTCCGACACTGTGGACCCACCTGCGTGAAAAAGTTATACGAAAGAACGAAATTCGTTAACGCCGGCAAGCTACACACCGCCTCCGGCACCACACCATAGAACTGATTCCTCGTCAAGTTCAAAATCTCCATTTTCTTCAAACACTGAAACGAGTGCGGGATCGGGCCGGTTAAGTGGTTTTTCCCGACGTCAAACACCGTGGCTTTCTTCAAAAGCCCGATCTGGTACGGCAAACAACCGGATAACTTGTTGTTCAAGAAAAGAACCTCGAGTAGAGTATTGGAAGCTTGACCAATGCTCGGAGGAATCCCGCCGATAAATTCATTATTAGCTAGGGTTAGGTAAAGCGCGGGCGTTGACCCAAGGTTGTCCGGTAGTTTCTGAACGAACTTATTGTTGTTAATGAACAACAAATCGAGATCCAGACCGAAGATTTGTGGAGGAACCAAGCCAGAGAAAGTGTTGAACCTGAGGTCCAGGAAGAGTAACTTGGTGGCGCTGAGGACTTCGTAGGGGAATTTGCCGGAGAATTTGTTGTTGCTGAGGTCGAGCTCGTAGAAGTACCGGAGTTTGTTGTTGAGATTGGCGGGGATGGAGCCGGTGAAGTTGTTGGAGTTTGCGTGGAAGAAAACGATGTCTGGTAAGCCGATGAGGAAGTCGGTTAGGGTTAGGTCGGGCCCATCGAAGTTAAAGTTGTTGAACTTGACGCCGGATAAGGCTTTTTGATTCAAATCGGGGACTGTGTCGCACTTGAAGCCTTTATAATCTCCGCAAATGTCTTTGCCCTTCCATGTTTTTGTAATCCCTTGGGGATCGTGTACAACTTTCTTTTTAAAGGCTTGGATGACTGGGAAGACTAGTTTCAATCGCAGGCTCTCGAAACCGTCTAAATCGTCTGGCGGCCGTCTTCGTGGTGAAGGTGGTTTTGGTTTTGGTGGTGAAGGTGGTTTTGGTGGTGGTGGTGAAGGTGGAGGTGGTGATGGTGATGGTTTTGGTACTGGTACGGGTGGTGGTGGGCATGGAGGGGGAGGGGGAGGGGGGCAGTCTTGTTCCGGCGGTTCTGACGGAGGTGGAGTGCCACCGCCACCGATGATTATCTGGAGGGATTCTCGCCGGGTGAGTTGGCCACCGTTGACGGCGAAGAAATGAGTGATGCAAATGAAGAGTAGAAATGTACGGCCGCCACCCATCTAGATAGTGGAGTGAAGAAAGATAAGGAATGTGTTTGAAAAAATGAACGGGAGTCACGGGCATCATATAGATGTTTCCCTTTTGTCAGTTTGTTTTCGAAGTTATATAAAAGAATAAATATTCTTTTAACAAAATTATCTGTATCCATCTTCACTTTTAAATATGCATAGTGCATGTATCCGGTTTCTTTCATAACTTTAAGCTAAAAAATAATGGTTAATCATAACTTTAGTTTTTCTTCCCTATAATCAAAATAAATTATTAATTAACGAATTTAATTAAGTTGAAAAGAATAAAATATTCTCAAAGTTTTTAATTAGTTAATACTATTTTTTTTAATTCATTATCGTTTAAGATAGTCTGGGTCTTCCAGATTTTAAAATGGTAGGGTGAATCTCTCGCCGATCAAATGTAATTATTAGGGTTGTAAACGAGCCGAGCTAGGGTGGGCTCAAGCTCTGCTCAATTTTAACGAGCTGAAAAGTTGAGCCCGAACCCGGCTCGTGAAAAGCTCGAGCCAGCTCAATAATTTAAAAAAAAATGTTTTTTTTATTTTGTGTTTTTTTGACATTTTAAAATATATATGAAATAAAAAAACATTATTAGAACTAATAAAATAGTGTTAAGGTTGTAAAAAAAGTATTGTTTTTTTTTTATTTTTTTTAAAGATCGACATACAACGAGGTAGATTCAAAATATTATATGTATTATTTTTGTTTTTTCCAACTCTTTTATATGTTATTTATAATTATGATTATCATTAATAATCTTATTTTAAACGAGCGAGCCACGAGCCGAGCCTACCCTGGCTCGGGCTCGGCTCGGCTCGTTTTCAACCGAGCTTTTTTCGAGCCGCAAGTTTTTTAACAACCCTAGTAATTATAGAGCTCTTAAATTATAAACTACGAAAGTATGATGTTTTATTAATTTTCTTTCAAGCTTTCTAACTTAAGAGTATAAAAGTTGAAGATATGCATTAGATTACTCCAACTTAAGAAACTTGGTTTTTAGCGACGACATTAAGTCGTTGCCATTGGGTCACCGAAGCGACGACCCGAAAATCCAGGCGGGAGCTTGGAAATTTTTCGCGCTCTGGGGACGAACAATTTTATTTCTTTTTAATTAATCATTTTCCTAACTTGCAAAACTAGGTCATTTTTTAGCCCTAATAACCAAATTCACCATTTTGTTTTGCTTATTGTTCCCAGCCACCAAAACGCTGTCGTCTCCATCGTTACCACACCACCACCAACAGTCACCAACAACCACCATCGTCCACCAAAAGCTCGAGTGAGGCCCTGCCGTACGACCACGACGCACCACCAACCACTGTCGTCCATGACCTGTTCGTCTCTCTCACTCTCTGTATGTATATCTCCTGGCCTCTGTATATCTATCTCTCTCTCTCTCTCTCGCTTTATGTATATCTCCCTCTCTCTCTCTCTTTATGTATATCTCTCTCTCTCTTTGTATCTCTCTCACTCTCTATATCTCAGTAGAAATAGTTTCCAGAATAAATCAGATTTTTTGCTACTTCTAGTTCGAATTTATGTTAAGATAAGTTAATCAAAAGTGTACAGAACACAAACATATTAGTAAATTAAAGTTTCTTCGTCTCATTTTGACACGTTTAAACTAAAAATTGAATATTTTAGTAACTTAAAGTGTGTCCGGGTCGATTTAACCCATTTAAAACTAAAGAATGAATATTTTAAGTCAAGTAAGTGTGTTCGGGGGTCATTTTAACATGAATCAACTAAAAGTTGGATATTATTGGTACTATTTTTGGTATTATATATTTGTAGTTTATTGTAATTTGGGAAATTTTACCGTTAATTGCTTAACTGAATAGGTTGGTTCTAAATTTTACTACAGTTATGCTGCCGATTTTTTTATAAAAAAAAGTTAATATGTTTATTGTATTGTTTAATGTAGGATCGAATTCAAGAAGAGCTCGCCAAAATGCAAAGTGAAGTATGTGATTCGTCGATTGATGAGACCGAGTGTCTACGACGTGCACTTGGTTAAAGGCATGGTTGGCAACAGGGTATTGGGTGACAATTGAAACATGCCCATCCTACAGTGTGTTAAATATATCCACCAACCGTTATAGTGAAATGCAATAGAATATGAGGAAAATGAATGAACAAATACAACAGATGCAAGATGAAATCAATCAACTAAAAGGTTCAAAATCCAACACGCGCACGAGTGAAGAATCGGGTCAAAATGATGAAAGCGAAGATAACGATTCTTGGTTACTTTAGTTTATTTGTATACGAATCGAGCGTTAGTTTATATTTTGGATTAGTGTAATTTGTTTTTGGTTTTTTGTTATTATAAGTTGTATTCGAATTTATAGTTTTCGTAATTGTAATTTTGTCGCCAAAACCCAGGAAAAACAAAAGAAAATTAAAAAAATAAATTTTTTTATTGGCAGACTCTTTAGCAACGAAATGTTGTCGCTAAAGATCAAATATTATTTTATTAAATATTTGATTTTAAATACTAAAATTTAATTTGGTGATAGCCCTTTAGCAACGACACGTCGTCGCTAATGAAAGGTTGTGTCAATGGCGACGACTATTTCCCGACGACTTTTTCACCTTTAGGCACGAAGCAACGACGACGAAACTTTTAGCGACCACATGTCGTCGCGGGAGTCATTAGCGACGAAAATATGGTCAATAGCGACGAAAAAAGTCGTCGCTAAAAGTTGGATTTCTTGTAGTGGGTTGAGATTCAGCTTCACCGTAAAGATGTTACTGTCCCACACTTTTAGTACCTAGTTAGCAGAGGTGACTCGACTATACAAAAAAATAAGCTGTCGTATAGGGCCCAAATCTTTAGAATTTAACTTTGTTTGATTTTCAAGTTTTGTCAAAGAGAACAAAAAATCAGTATACCTGAAAAAAAGCTCACTCCCAACTTTAATATGTTTGATTGTGTGATTTTAAGAGATTGTATGCAAAAAAATTACATCATGATATTCCCATGTGTTAGTATTATAAGAAAAAAAAAGTGTTTTGATTATAATAAGGGTCCGATTTTATAATTCGTTTTTGGTCTCGAAAATTCTATGCCAAGGCTACTAGTTAGATATAGACTTTTTATGCAATTCATCCGGTGGTGGATTCTATAACAACTACCTTTCAAAGCCAAACTTAAAAGGATATCTAATTCAAAACATATTAAAACACGAAGTTAAAGTTTCATGATAAAATATCAAAATTCTTAAAAAAAATTGTTATCTTAAAACTCAATATATAAACAAACATGGTACTTTCAAAAGAAAACAATTTTGTTGTGGGTTACAATACTTGTATCAATAAATAAAATAAGTAGGAAGTTACATAGCAATTACGTATGCATAAAGTAAAACTCATACAATGGTCTTTTGACTCACTAAACTCAAATATTGCTTTCAAGTATGATTTCTTGAAAATAAATATAACATCAACAATAATAAAAAAAAAAACAAAAAACAAGTGAATACATAATGTTTAGGACGAAAATATTTACAATAAAACCATTTAAAAAAACATTTACAAACATTTTCGAAAACTAGACTAACAAAACTATGTGATGAAGTTCTAGTGTTCTACACACTTTGGTACAACATGACATGATTATGTAAAACAAAACACATTATCGTGTGATTCCATACGAAAACATGAGAATTTTCTAAAGATAAAGACCCAAATATGATAAAAGTTGCACATGCATAACCATGTGATCTTTATCATGACACGTCTAACATTCACACAGCACTGCGACACGGAGTCACAATCTAAAAGTTTAATGAAATAATAGGACACATCTATGTAGTTAAAATTTTCTTAAAAAAAAGAGTCAAATGAAAACCACTACAAATATAGATGTAGCTCCAAGGAATGGAAAGACCTTGATATATATACTATAAAACATACTTGTATATTGTGAAAATCAAAGTGTAATGTAATTGACCAATAACAAGAAGTTTTGTTTGAAAACCAAACATATTGACAAGACATTTGTTTATTTGAGGTATAATTTAGAAGATACATGATTGTTGACAAACTACGGTTTTCCCCTTGTTATAGAACAATGAAAACCGTAATCAATTATATAAAGGAGTCTAATAAGGATAATTATATAGAAAATCAAATCAAATCTTTACTAGAAAAGTTGGTGAAAAGAGTGTTTTTTCAGTAACTTTGGACACAAATAATTGTGATTAATATAATTATTTTTTAATTATTTGTGTTCTATTATGTGAGAGTTTCGCAACGAAATAAATCGTGTTCAAAACTAAGTTAAGATAAATGAGATATCGATACTCGAAGTTGAGTGATTGATACGCATATTGCTAAACCTGAATGACTCTAGTAGGAATTTATTACATCTTCTTGATTAATGCGAACAAATATGTCATAAATTAAATGATTGTTTTGGTTTTGACTAATAAAGTTGAATACTTAACGTGTTAAAGACTCAAGTAAAAAATATTTCAAAAAGCTTTGTTGAAGTACTCGCTAACGACTCTGGTTCGCATCAAGTTAGTTATATAATTTGTATTTTATATTTTGTTCGTTCATTTGTTGTACACAATATTGTACTAGTATGTTTCTCACATATGACGAGAGTATCATCATTATTTATTTTATTATTATTTTTAATATAAAAATTGACTTACTTTCCTACACTCATATCTTCTAATTATGATAAAGAAACTTACAAAACACATAACCTAACTAATATATATTCTATCTAAAGAACATTCACATCAGTTTATTAATCTTCATCTCTATAATTTAACTAAATATCACATTTTTTTTAAATTTATGTTTAAATTTGTTTTAACCTACCACATTTCATTCTATATCTCCATCTTTATCTCACTCACAAACACTTACTATATTATTTTTTCTCTTTCCTAAACGTTCACAACAAATATAGAGTTTGATTAAAATGATTCTCTATATTTAGAGAATCTCTATTTACTAAACTATAAAATTTAAAGATAGAGATTGAGATAGAGATTCTAATGCAAGTGTAAAATAAAACTCTAAATAATAGAGATAATGATGGATATAGAAATGCTGATATGAATGCTTTAAGAGCATTACATCAGTCACTTATTCTTATCCCTATCTCTAAAATTTTGAAAGAATATAAGGAATTATTGTTTTTTCACCCCACATCAGGATCCTTACATCCCCATATCCCATCCCTAAAATTTAAAGGAAAACTTTATGAGCCCCTTAAATATATGGATAATTCAACCCTATATTAATTTTTATTTTATTTTTATGAGTGGATGAAAGAGAAAAAGTATTAAAAAGAATTAAAAAATATTATTTAATTAAATAGGGGATAGATATGGTCATATGGAACCTGATGTGAGAGGTTTTTAAAAAAATCTGTAAATTTTAAAAGTAAATATGTTTTTTATTTAAATTATAGAAATGAAGATGAAAATTACTGACGTGAATACTCTACCAGTATACCACTAAGTTTAAAAATTGCCTAGAAATGGTGTTATCGGTGTTCCATGTGCTGAAGACAGTGACAATTCATGGCTTTACGTTCAAAGGTAAACATTATGTAGGACCTTTAAACGAAGATTATCAATAACTATTTTATTAGGATTTAGTTTCTACTTCTTTTGGAAAATCAATATTATCTCTCATAGTTTTAAATAATTAGTCTACTACCATTACCGGAATTAAAATAGAACAAAAGAAATACTTGGGAATTGTGATTGTATTTCAAATTAGGACATTATATGGGTATTTATATATGTTTGTCTAATTATAATATGATATAATATTTCTCTGCAAGCTAAGGACGAGAAGTAACATGTAGTTTGAAACGTAAAAATGTTTTGTGAAGATGTCTGCAATGTGATCACTTATAGATATAAACTGCACAAGAAGCTTTTCTTGTGGGACTCTTTCTCTGACAGATTGAAAGTCAACTTCAACGTGTTTTGTTCTGACATGGTTAGAAGCTCTACTGAGAGCACTTGGGTTAAACATGACATCCGCTCCCCCCACTCTCTCTGATACCAAAATAAAAGGAATTTTTGGGAATTGTAATTGTATTTCAAATTAGGGTGTTACATGAGTATTTATACATGTTTGCATATTTAGATAATCTATCATCTATTTTGTCTAATTACAATATGATCTAATACCGGAGTTCTCCAACTATAAATACAGGTTAAGAGGCAACCATAGTAATACATTTTAATAACCTCTACAATTACTCTCACAATTTTCTTCTTATACTATTCCCTTTTTTTCATTAGAGTTTTTCTTGAGGGTTAGTTAGTTATACTTCTTGCTATACTTTAGGTTGGTTTATAAGTGTAAATAAGTCAAGCCGTTCGCGAGTTACTCGGGAACAACTCGTTAAGCTCGAATCGAGACGAGCTTAAACGAGTTCAAGCTTATATCGAAGCTCATTATTAAATGAGCTCAAGCCCAAACTTCACGTATCGAGCTCGAGTTTTAGAATAGAGCTCTAAACGTGCCGAGTTCGGACCTCGTTTACACTCCTATGTAGTTTATAACCGTTTAAGAGTTTTTATACTTTTTATCCGTGGATTGTTCGTGGGTCATCACCCACGATATTTCCTTTGAGGTTTACTACATAAATTATTTGTATCTACATTCCGTGATGGATTATTTTTTCTTTCATTTATTCCTTACTTTTGTACACGCTATTTTACCCGACATCTAGTTATATAATAAACTAGCTTATAATCACGTGTATTACACGGGTTGAATAAATGTAAGTAAAAGTTTTATGTCTTAAAAAACTCGTGTATTACATGGGTTGAATCAAATGTAATATAATATGTTAATACATACACTCGTCAAAATGGAACAATGTGAATATGTAAATATATGATTAAATGGTTTTTATTTTGATCCTATATGGCTATAAAATTGTTTTCAACCGTTGGCCATTTAGTGCAATGGTAGCCCCAAGACTTTCCATAGTAGAGGTCTTGGGTTCGATTCCCGACCACATCAAAAAAAGGGTATGTGACCAGGTAAGGGGGTTTACCCAGTTGGGGGGTTCCTCCTGTGGTGGGCTGTCCTGGATATTTTAGGTGTTGCCCCGGGGAAACCCAATTATCCTATAATATCTAGGTGTTGCCGTTCAAAAAAAAAATGTTTTCAGTTTATAAATTCATATAAATATGATTGAAAAATTTAATTGATGATAAACACAGTTTTAAATTAAAAATCTTTAGATACAAATTGAAACAAATAATTAATTTAGTTGCTTAAAATAATGGAGTTGATTATTAATTAATATGAGAGAGAGACGGAAAAATGAGAATAAGAAGGTCTAAAAATGTGACAAGTGTCCTACTAATTTACCTTTTTATTAAGTAGCATAGATATATATACTTTAACATGGATATTCTTGTTTAGATAATATCTAACATCTAAGTATATATATTTTAGTTATTATATTGATAATATCTAACAATATGGGGCTAGCCCACTTGGTAGAGACATATGCATCTTAGTGGAGAGGTCTCCGGTTCAAACCTGAGCATTGGTGTAGTTTAGGATTATTAGTGTAGAAGTAGAGTACGAGTAACGTTTGCCTTTAAAAAAAAAGTTATTATTATTGATAGTAATATTACTAATAAAACATTTGAATTGAATAGAACTTTTTCAAATTTAATGTACTTAAACTAAAACTTTATATTTACTAAACTTTGACAAAATAAAAATTATTATTATTTTTTAAAGTATAACTAGAATTTTTGCCCCACGCTCCGCGGCGGGAAGCAGACTTAAATGGTTGAGGCAGTGACATTGACGTGGCTAAGTACAAAAAGAAACGTGGTTAAATAAATTTTGTCCCGCGCTCCGCGACGAGAGTGGGACCTTAAACGGTCGAGACAGTGATATTAACGTGGCTAAATACAAAAAGAATCACAGTTAAATACATAAAAGAAACGTATAAAGTTACGGTGAGTCGGTTATGGAGATCGAAACATAGATAAAAGACAGTTAGATAACGATGTTTTTCAGCCGGTGTCGGTCTTATTCTTCATGGTACCAGCATGTTATCGTCAGTCAATGTAACCCGCGATACCTAAAAAATACGCTATCTTGAATACGAATGCGTTTAAAAAGAAAACTATACCGGGGCGTCAAGAAAGAAAATAAACAAACAAACGCGAAAGTTAATAAGGAAAAATCAGATTATATATACTACAAGGGGTAAACTCGAAACTTTAGAAACTTGCGGAGATCAAATTGACATTTTACAAAGTTTGAGGTGAGTTTTATCATTTGATCAAATTAAGGGAAGAACTCCCTCATTTTTAAATAAAAAAACTTAAGTGGCAAAAGTGAGAAAAAGAAAAGTTTACTATTCTTAATAAGTTGTCCATCAAATTAGGGAAAGAACTCCCTCATCTTTAAATAAAAAAACTTAAGTGGCAAAAGTGAAAAAAAGAAAAGTTTACTATTCTTAATAAGTTGTCCATCAAATTAGGGGAAGAACTCCCTCATCTTTAAATAAAAAAACTTAAGTGACAAAAGTGAGAAAAAGAAAAGTTTACTATTCTTAATAGGTTGTCCTTTAAAGATTTTTGTTAATTGTTAATTGTTAATGATTTTTGTTTATCTTATTTTAATCTATTGTTAGGTATGTAATATTTATTTTTAATTCAATAAATACATAAAACGATTATTTGATGAATTTTAAATGTTCAGTGAATCTATCAAAATAAAACTAAATTGATTATAAACGTTTTTCACTGATTTTGGTATATATTTTGTGTACTAATTATTATTGTTATTTACCAACCGTTTCAGTCTTAAAACTTTATAACAGAAAAAATATAAATAAAAAGTTTAACTAATCACCTTGGTATTGACTTTTCGTGTTCATTGGTCTTTTAAGCAGACAAAACATAGTAGGGCATAGACCTTCAACTTGAATAATACAATCAAATATCCGATCAATTATTTGAAATCAAGTTGAAACCCATGATCACGATGTCCATTATTTAAAATCATGAAATTAAATAGTAATATATATTTTCAAGTGACCTTCACCAAATGCTTTTTCTTATTAATAAAAACAACTTTATACAATTTTAGTAATCATCTCCCATAATACTAAACCATCCAAACTCGTCAACGATTTAGTTTGTGATTAGTTTTTAAAGCTTTTCAAACTGACGGTTTAAAACGTTATAAATCAAACCAGATGGTTTGGTTTACGGTATTTTTTAAAAATGATGGTTTTAAACGAAATGTCTAAGTATCTCTTATTCGTATGTATCACATTTAGTTTTTCACTTGTCATATTCTGGTAATGTATCTATCATATTTTAGTAATGTATCTATCTCACTTTTTTGGTGTTTAAGAAACCACATGCATGTCGGTAGTCAAAAATTGATGGAAGTGACATTAACCAAAACAAAAATATATCTGTGACCCTCCTATTAATCAGTGGCCATTATTAATTTGTATCTTGTAATAAAATGATAAGATATTGTGGAACAAATATGGATGGCACTAGAGGTACCATGATGACAACAAATAATTGATGAATGGTTTTGGTTGAGATAAGATCTCACTCAGAGATGCGACTGTCACTCAAAAATGAAAGTCGTCGTTCAAAAAAAAAAAGTTAAAGATGAGAAATCAAGACATTGCAAGGCGTTTGTTGGTGGATTTCAATTAGTTTAAATTTTCCTTTTTAGTATCGGTGGATTTCATTTTTGTCATTTCAGTCTAGGGCCTAACATTGTTTACTTTTTACGTTATTTTTTTATGAATTAATGAAAATACCCAATGTTTAAAAAAAGCAACAAAATAAAAATAAATATAAAAATTTAAAAAACAAAAAGAAATAAAATATATATATATATATATATATATATATATATATATATATATAAATACCCTCGTCCCTCCCTCTCCACGACCCTATACCAGTCACATCACACCACGCCCAGTCCGGGGTTGAACATGTCTGATTGATACACAACTTAACGCATCATATTCAATGTACTTTCACTAAATCATGCTTAAAGTACAATACAAAACTATTGTCTTAAAATCAAAAGTACATAATCAGCAAAAGACGAGTAGATAGGTTCTTAATATCAAAGTACAAGTCTTTAAATCGTAGTCATCAAAACCTATAATTTCACAATCGACTATCAGTAGCTACCTTCGAGCTACAAGCGACAAGCGAACTAACAACCACATGATATCTGTGCTCAAAACAATTCAAAGTCAGTTTATATTGGTGAGTTCATGATTTGACAATAATTTAAAACTGCATATTCAATTACCGTCTTGAAATACACAATGCTAGTAAAATCATGCAAAATCAATCACTCATGTCAAGGCAACATAATATATATAATCGTAAGCAAACCATACAACTAGTGAATGATTCAACTCAACGCACTACTACAGAAAAGTCCACCAGGTGGACACCGGTTTTGCATAGATCCAGGGGAGCCTAAATTGTCGTCTACACATGGGTATGTCAAGCGCTTACATACGTATATATACCAAATGAAACATGTCATGCTAGTTTTTACTACAACATTGTTCTCACCTTCCAAGACAGATTTTCATTCTAGTTTAAATAATTACAACTTAAACTATGTACATGTCCTGTTTTGAAATATAATCAAAGGAACTCACTTTAGAGCTATTCGTTAAAATCACTCACAAGTGTAACATGCACTAGCCCTCGTGTACACACGAACCTACGATAAGCGAATTTTACAAATAAGTTTCAAATCAGGGTCTACAATGTTTTCGAGTAGTTATAACTTAACTAACTGACCTAAACCAAATCCTAATCGTGAAAATTCCAACACTATTTATTTTCATATTCTGTTCGTGACTAACACAATCGTATATCCTCAGACAAGATCGTGTTGATCAAGCTTCTAAGCAGCGCATTATCATGTTCTCGTGAACATACTATAAGCTTGCCAGCTAGGATCAACACGGTCGTGTTTAGATCAACACGCTTGTGTTGACCGAGTGTTCTCGTGCACATGCTTTAAACCAAGCATCACATGAACCATGTTTTCGGTAACATTTGTTGAGTTAAAGTGGCTAAGACGATCGTGCCTCATGAGACACGCTTGTGTTTCATATTCAACCAAAATATGTCTGGACTTATTTTCGATGAGCAATCTGTACCAAATCTTAATTTTCGCTTAACAAATGTTTATTAAACCATTTTTGAGAGTCCAAACACAGAAAACCATGTTGCGTGTCATCCAAATTGATCACAACCTATTTTCTTCCAAAATTTCCTGGTGTCTCTTCTAAGGTTTAATCAAAACTCGGACTCAAATCAAAGAATCTTACCAAATCATATGTTCTATTGAAAATGGTGTTAAAGGCCCTCCAATAGCTTCAATCCTCTGATTAAACACTTTAATCATCACAAAAATCCATCAATACTAATGAAACCACCATACATTGATAAGTTTTAGACTACTTTACTTACCAAAAGATGATCTAAGGACGTTTCCAGTGAGATATCACCTTGAGAACTATATGTATACTTCACATAAACTGAATATCCAACATGAAAGGCTCAAACATAAGGGTTTGGGAGAGAATTTTAGAGAGAGAGGTTGAGGGAATATGTGTGTATTTTGAAGGTGTAAGTGTGTTATGAAATTCCCAGTACTTGAAGAACCACCTGAGCATGCCAGCAGATTTATCCGGGATGCATGGAATAAGTTTGTTGACGATGCATGCACGTCAAACTTCTTTGGAGAATGAGTCAACATATGATATGATTGGAAAATTGAAGGAAATTTTCCATCAATAAAACCAATCAAATCCCTATGACTCCTTGAGGAATTTCATGTCATACTATGACAATTTTCGTAATGCTTGGGCCATGAGATGCTAAGTTAATAACCTTGAGACATTCCCATTGATAACAATTTCATCATTGAAAATTTGAAATTTCAAGTTTCTTGTTTATTATTGAGATGATATTATTGTTTCAACATTTTTTCTTATTACATGATTTGATATTATTTGGTTTTAATAATATTTTCTACTTATATGTTTAATATGGGTAATTCATGTAATGTTTTCTATTATATATATCAATCGAATTAAGATTCGACTACATTATGAAATAAAAGTGGCAATTATCTAAGTCCTGATTTTTGGAAAACGTCTAAAAGACTACAAAATAGTTTCAAAGTTAAACTTCACATGATAACGCATCAAGTTTTTAGGAGGAAAATACGAATCCTTTTACGGAAGAATTCGATCAATGATGAGTCATTCAAACTTGACACTTTCCTTTAGGAATTATACCTTGAAAACACTCTAATAACTAGTCTATATGGTTATGACCGAGTGGTTTAAAAGACACTATATGAGATATGGCAAGGGAAGAGTCCCAACTTGTCTTCTATACGAAACTGGGGTTGTAAAGGCTTACGTGAGACGTAAGACCTCCCACAAGTTAAAGACCCAAGTATGAAAGGTCGTTTTCGTCAGATACCCTATAGAATCCAAAGGATACTATTTCACTAGCTCTGGTTAAACAAAGTTATATAAATCATAAAAGAAGTTCTCTTAAAATGATTGTGTTGGGATAACAATGCTTTGAAAATCATTAGTCCCTTCTTTTAATGATGACAAAAATAATTAATTAAATAATTGTGTGCTAACAACAAATGATCATATATCATATACATGTCCCTAAATACTTAAGTTTATCAAGTTTGCATGATCAACAACAAACCATAAAATCATATGCTCAACAAGCCACAATGATTTCGTCATTAAATGTTTAAAATCAAGGCTCAACCACCAACGTGAATATATTGTGAAAGTTTGGGAGACTAAAATACATAAACTAAAATCATAATAAAATTTATAAAAATATACTTTTTTTATAAAAACCAAGTCATATCCCAATGATATTTTATAAAACCAAGCTAAGTTTTTATAAGAAATCAAGTTTTATAAAATTGGTCTCTAGAACAAGTTTAAATTTCAAAAGATGGATTAGGTTGGTGAATATTCTATTAGAGGGAAGATCCTAACATGTTTTTGTATGTGAAACTCAAATGTGCCAAAAATGGGTAAAGGTTAAAACAAACTTGGAACATTTTCCTTGCTTTACAAAAAAACAAAAGTAAAACTCACCATTTTGGTGAAAGTCTTTCAAACATGGTAAAAAAATATACCTTTTTTATAAAAACCAAGTCATATCCCAATGATATTTTATAAAACTAAGCTAAGTTTTTATAAGAAATCAAGTTTTATAAAATTGGTCTCTAGAACAAGTTTAAATTTCAAAAGATGGATTAGGTTGGTGAATCTTCTATTAGAGGGAAGATCCTAACATGTTTTTGTATGGGAAACTCAAATGTGTCAAAAATGGGTAAAGGTTAAAACAAACTTGGAACATCTTCCTTGCTTTACAAAAAAAAAAAACAAAAGTAAAACTTGCCATTTTGGTGAAAGTCTTTCAAACATGGTAATAGGTCAGAGGAATCATTAGGAAAGGTTTAAATCAGGTTTACATAAATTGAGTCCCTTATCCAACACTTTCACTCATGTTAAAAAATTAAGAGCAAAAGTAGGCCTGGACAACCACGTTCATGGGCGATCGACCGCCACTGGTGGTTGTCCTAGGCTCTTTTGTCTTTTGTGTTTGCTATACATTGAGTCCCTTATCCAACACTTTCACTCACCCCCTTTTCCTCTAACACTTTCAAATACATATATAATATATCTCTCTTTAGTTATGATCATATTCAAACATCTTTAAAGAGACATTAAAGATGAAGATTAAATGAAGGTCAAAGAGCAAAATAGAATAAGTTGTGTTTCAACTTTCATCATTATAGTTATTCTTGTGCTTATAATTTATCTGGTAGTGTGTTACTACTTTGTTGAGAGATTTTTGTAAAGGGCACTCACTATACTTGTGTATGTGAATTTAAGTATCATCACTATCTTGATATAGTGTATGACTGGGTTGGGTGACACTATCGTTACATAGTGTCTGGTTATGAGGATCGACACTATCTTGACATAGTGACTTAAAGAAGCTGATCACTACCTTTATTTAGTGAGACGTTGTATAAGGTGATTACTACCTTTGATTAGTGAAATGCTTAGTGTATCGGTGACAATTATGGAGCAACTCTCAATTAGAGAATCGAGGAGAGGATGTAGAGTGGATTAGTTAACATCCATTTGAACCTCTATAAATTTGATTACAAAGAAACAATCACCACTATCAGTTGGCATGAATAATAACTGATTTTTTAGAACAACAAACACACACTCATCTAATCCTACCCATAATCTACACATTTGTCTACCATGTGACTCAAACCCTCAACCTCATAGGAATAGACACCATTATGGACACTCCTTGATACCACTAGGCTGCAAACCCATTCTTAATAATTGATTCTAATTTCAAGTTTCTAAGAGAAACAATTTTCTCTTTTATTTGGTTAAGTTTAATTATTTATTTTAATTAACACTTATTTATTTCCATCACATTTAATTGTTAAATTTCAAATTTCTTATTTAACCATTAATGCTATTTTATATAATTATTATCAAATTATAATTGATAACAATATTACGCATATTTTAAATCTGATTTTGAGAACCAAACATGATATCAAATTGGTTGTATTACCGGTTTGACGTAAGTTACAAATCACACCTCCAATTACTTGTTGTGGAAAAATCAAACGCTTCCTCTTCTCACCTGTCAAAAACTTTTGAGTCATATTGATGGCTCCTCTCCATCGCCTCCTACTACCATTACCAATGATGGAAAAGAGACTATCAATCTTGCTTAGTCAATAATCTTTGTGATCAACTTCGTCAAACACTCGAAGGTGATTCATCTGTTTCAGAATATAGTCGGAAATTTAAATCCGTTTGTGAACAACTATCGTCTACTGGCTACTGGCCAACCAGTAGACGATATGGATAAAATACATTGGTTTTTGTGTGGTCTTGGACCATCGTTTGAAACATTTTCTACTACAATCCGAGCTGCCAAACCTGGTCCTCTCTTTCGTGACTTACTTTTTCAAGAAGAGAGTCATGAGCTCTTCTTACGGTCCTTGCATGGGACGGTTACCTCACCTGCTGCTTTTACCGCTCAACATACGTGGTCTAATAATGCTAACTGGGGTCGTGGTCTGTCGAATATCTCCTTTCGTCCTGGCCATAGGCCTCCCCACTGCCAACTGTGTCGCAAAGATGGCCATTATGCTAATCATTGTCCCATTTTGGCTTCTTTTGTTACTCAACACTTATCTCAAGATGCTAATTTAGCTCAAGAATTTCATGCACAATGTCACGTTAACTCACCTGCTCCGGATTGGTATGTTGACTCGGGAGCCATCGCTCATATAACCCCTTCTCTGGATAATGTGACAATGCCTCTCCATATTTGGGAAATGCTAATGTCATCTTTGATAACGGTAATTCTTTACCTATTTCTCATACGTGTCACTCGAGGGTTTCTAATAATATTCATTTACGTGATGTTTTGGTTATTCCTAACCTTGCAATGAATCTTTTGTCTATAAGCAAGCTCACATCTGATAATCCGGTGGATGTCTTATTTTCTCAACCGGTTTTTACTATTCATGGTAGAAAAATGTGACAGGTCCTAGCACGAGGCAAATCTGAAAATGGACTCTATGTTCTTCATGATTGACATCACATCAAGCTATAGTGGCGGTCTCCAAGCCTACTACTCGAGCTTCGTATGAAACTTAGCATAATATATTAGGGCATGTTGCCTTTGACACTATTTTTGTTTTTAATAAGTTAGGATGCATATCTATTACACCAGTTTTACCTAAACATATTGTTTGTTCCTCTTGTCAATTGTCAAAATGCCTTCGTTTATCATTTGAAATAAATACTAAACTTTCTTTGCACCCATTGGACTTAACTCACTGTGATTTATGGGGCCCTGCACCAGTTACTTCTGTTGAAAATTATCATTATTATGTGGTTTTTGTGGATGATTACTCCCGCTTACATGGTTTTATCTACTAAAAGCAAAATCCGGGTTCTATTATATTCTGCCCGTATTTATGAAGTTTGTTTAAACGTAGTTCTCTCGAAAGATTAAGTTCTTTCAAAGTGACGGTGAAACGGAATTTATCAATCATAGTGTACGAAATTTATTTGACGACAACGGTTCATTTCATCGCCACTCGTATCTTTATACGCCTCAACAAAACGGGTGAGCTGAACGGAAACATAGTTCTCTCGGAAGATTAAGTTCTTTCAAAGTGATGGTGAAACGGAATTTATCAATCATAGTGTACGAAAATTATTTGAAGACAACGGTTCATTTCATCGCCGCTCGTATCCTTATACGCCTCAACAAAACGGGTGAGCTGAACGGAAACATCGTCATGTTGTTGAAATGGAACTTGCTATGATGTTTAATGCCCATATTCCAACTTCCTACTGCAACCTACATCTTAAATAGTTTGCCCACAAAAGTGCTCGATGACAAATCTCCTTTCGAATTGCTATTCAATCAGGTGCCTACTTATAGCAATTTTCATACTTTTGGATGTCAAGTATTTCCATATCTTCGAGATTATTCAACTCATAAACTTGCTTCACGAAGTCTTCCTTGCATATTTATTAGTTATAGCTCCCGGTATAAAGGCTACCATTGTGTTGACCCATTTAGCTCTCGTATTTATGTTACTCGTCATGCCCGTTTTGACGAGACATATTTTCCCTTTGCAGGTGTCTTTCTCCACATGACTTATCCACTCTAAGTTTGAGTACTTTTCTTGCACGCTCGATTTTTGTACCTTCTATTACATATGAAACTAAGCCTTCAAATAGTTCTTCATCAAGAGTATCTGCAAGTCCATGTTCCTCATGTGCTACTGGGCCCTCTCACGAACAGCCCATACTCTCTACTAGGCCGTAGCAAATCATCCATTCAGAACCTGGGCCACTGCATTCTGAGGAGAACTCCAACTCTCCAATGGCTGCTACTGTTCCATCTCTCAAACAGCCTCCTAACAAAGAGCCTCCTCAAGCCGCAACCCAGCCTACGTGTTCCTTTTACCCTATGGTTACTCGTGCAAAAGCTGGCATTTTTAAGGCTCGTCATGTAGCAGATTTGTCTCATCTTGATACTCATCATTTTTACTCTGCTTTATTTGCAGCACATGATCCAAAAGGTTTTAAAACTGCAGCTAAAACTCCAAAATGGATGCTTGCAATGCACGAGGAAATGTTTGCTCTCCGTCAGATTGACACTTGGACTTTAGTACCTCGACAAAAAATGGCCAATGTCGTCGATCAAAATGGGTTTTTCATACCATGTATCATTCAGATAGGTCCATTGAACGTCTAAAGGCTCGACTTGTTGCTCAAGGGTTTACTCAGAAACCCGGCTTGGAATATTCACACACTTTTAGTCTGGTGGTCTCAACGATACGTATTATTCTTTCCCTTGCAGTCATAAAAAAATCAATGGATCCTTCATCAACTCAATATCAAAAATGCATTTTTGCACGATCATCTTATTGAAACTGTCTAGATGGAGCAACCACCATGCTTTATTGATCCTAACTTTCCTCATCATGTGTACCAACTTAAGAAGGAATTGTACGGTCTTAAACAAGAACCACATGCTTGGTTTCAATGTCTCAAACACTTTTCTTCTTCAAAATGGTTTCTCTTGCAAGATTCATCTTTAAACAAGATTCATGCATTACGTATCTTTTGGTTTATGTTGATGATTTAAATTTAACCCGAAACCAAGCCAACACCATTCGTTCATTCATCTCTCGTTTACGTCGAGAGTTTGATATAAAGGATCTTAGAGACCTTAATTATTTTCTAGGCCACGAGGTATCTTACATGGATAATGGTTTATTTCTCAGTCAATCTAAGTATGCACATGATATTCTTCAGCTGGTTGGATTACTTGAAGCAAAAACGGACGACATGCCTATTGCTCCAAATGAAACATTTGTGTCAATCGACTCCTCTTTCTCTGATTCGACTTTGTATCGGTCTCTTATTGGAGCTCTTCAATCTTGACCATCACTAGACATGACCTTTTTCTATTCAGTGAACCAAGTGAGCCAATTTTTTCAATGCCTACTATTTACATTTTTCAGTGTGTTAAGAGGATTCTTCGTTATGTCAAAGGTACAATTTCCTTTGGTCTAACGTTTAAGAAATCGATGAATACTTCCATTTTGGGTTATTCGGACGCTGACTGGGCTCGTTGTATTGAAACAAGGAGATCTACATATGGCTGCCAAGAAACAACCCACCGTTTCCTCGAGTGCCAGGAAATCGTTGAATGCTTCAATCTTATTTTCTAGAGTGCCAAGAAACAACCCACCGTTTCTTGATCTAGTTGTGAATCTGAATACCGAGTCATGGCTAACACTGCTGCAGAAATTTTTTGGATCACGCATCCATTGCGAGAACTTCATGCTTTGCCTCCTCATCAAACCACATTCTTGTGTGATAATCGCAATGCTTTATTCTTAACTTAGAATTCGGTCTCTCATAAACAGGCAATGCACATCGATCTTGATTATCACTTTATTCAGGCAAATTATATACCAAGTTTGTGCCTACCAAGCTTCAGGTGACGGATATCTTTACTAAAAGTCTTCCACGCTTATAGTTTGAATTCTTTTATGCCAAACTTCGCTTAGGACCACCACCGTTTCACTTGAGGGGAGATATTAGAGACACATTACATAAATAAATGTATCTATGTAAATCTTGTTATTATTTGTAATATTCATTTTATATTATATATATTGATAGCCTCCACCCTAATCGGGTGTAGAGATTCAATATTCACACACTGACAGTTATAAATTTAAAACGTTGGTCCTTACCACAACACCTAGACCTTACCCTAAGTTTTTTGAAGTGGTCTTTACCACAAACCATCTAAGATATGTGTAAATTCATATCTCATTTACAACAATGTCTTTGAGTGCCTTCGAACAATAATCTGATGCACATGAAGGAATGAAGTGAATACGTATGCGTGCAACCTTTACGTACCTGATGGCTTTAACATTTCCCCACACTCCTGAGTGAAGATGGTGTAGCATGAATAATTCCATTTTCCTTGTTGGTCGTGGATATGGTGGCTGTTGAGTTAATCCTGTTCATTACTTAAGCTAAAGTCTAAAGGGTCGTAGTGTAAATACCACAAACTATGTTTAGTATATATTTTATATGTTTTTAAATTCTAGGGTGTAGTGTGTCAAAAACCAAAGGTTGTAACCTCCTAATTCACGTGGCTTTCATACGTGAAGTAGGAAACGTTGCCTTCCAACCATCGGAGCCCTAAATGGCGATGGTTCATGATATGTCCTAAATTATAAATGTTTCGCATGCATAATAATCCTCATATTATGATACTAATTGAATAATAACCTTGCAATTGCTACTTAGATCGGGTATATTTTATAATTGCATGTTAAACAGCATCTCGAGAGAAAAAGAGCAAAAACGAGTCAAAAACATCAAGAAATAAAGCTTTCACTTGAGATAGGAAGGAGCATACCCGAGCTTTGACCCCCCACGAAGTCAAAATTGGTCAACGTAAGTCAACAATCAGCAAAATACAAAAGGAGAGAAAAACAGGGGGATGGGATGCACGGCCGTGCAATTCCCTTCTGTGTGCCCCAAGATGCCTTCGTACCCCGCCATCTATACTGGTGTACCTCTGGGTGTTTGCACGACCGTGCAACCCAATGCACGACCGTGTATTGCCCATTTTGGGGCCTATAAATAGAAGGCTTGGGTTCTGCATTTGACACACCAATTCAGAGATAAAACAACACTCTTATAGTCCATTTCTATAGTTTCTAGTAGAGAATAGAGAGTAGAGAAGCTCTTTCGCTTTGTTCGCAATACGAAACTTAGCTTTATGCTTGTTCGTATGACCATTCATGGCTAAACCCTTTGTATTGTTTTGGTGAAGATGAAGTTTGGTGTATGTTAATGTGTAACTTATTAGTCTAATGGTATGTTTATGTTCTTTAATCATTATCTCTTAAAACCATCTTAATGGTGGACTTTTTATCTTGGGATTTTTACATATATCCTCTTACTAAGACTACTAATTACATATTTACCTAACCCTTAAAATCAATTACATATTTCCCCTTTTGTATATGTTTTAGGAAAGAGAAATATGTAATTGACTTTTTGACTTGTGTGTTAGGAAGGGGAAAAATGTAATTGACTTTTTAACTTGGGGAAATATGTAATAAAGGATCTTGGCAAAGGGAAATATGTAATAAATGATCTTAGCAAGGGGAAATATGTAAATGCCCCTTTTATCTTTATCTAAACTAATCTATAAACTTGTGGGTATTCTTGATTTTAAAGTGTAAGACCGTAAATACTTTTTAATCAAACTTCTCTTGAAACTTGTACGTCTTTATACAAGCGGATTTTGATAAGGCAAGACTTGGTTGATATTGATAGAAATCATACGTCTTTATACGAACTTTGTCATGAAACCAAGAGTTGATGAACTCATGTTGGGAACGGTACGTCTTTATATATTGTCCCATTGTTGCATCGCATCTCGGTGAACAAAGTCTAATCACTCATTTAATAAAAATAAAGGTATTTAAGTTTGATGTCTTAAATCAACTCGGAGGTAGATCTTAAGCATACAAATGTACGGATCTAATAAAGAGTTGAGGGTAATGATGTCCCTAGCTGGGAGTCTTACTATTTTATTATTAAAGAACATAATTCGTGCACCAAATATTGTGAGAATGAGGCTCTAGCAGTGTACCGTTCACACATTTGTATTAGCCATACCATCAGATTAGTTAACATAACATTATCATATACCAAGCGGATTCGAAGCCCAAAGCAATACTCATTGTATCGTTCACACATTTGTATTAGCCATACCATCAGATTAGTTAACATAACATTATCATATACCAAGCGGATTCGAAGCCCAAAGCAATACTCATTGTAATCTGATTATTCTCGAGCTATTTACATTTATGCTATTTACATTTCTGTTACACACTTCACGCACATTTTATACTTTCTGTTATTTACTTTATCGTCATTTACTTTTCTGCTTCACAAGCACACAAAACCCACCCATTAATTAAACCGGCTAAACGATAACAAACGTTGAGTATATAAAAAGATTGTTAGAATCGCCTTCTTTTAGAGGGATTAAACTCGATCGTGTCCATTGGTTCGATACTTGGTTCTTACCTAAACTATATTACACTGCTATAGGTACACCTGCTTATTGTGTGTGTTTTTAAGTTTAAGTATTTATCACTTTATAAATTTAAAACCTGATCCCGTGAAAACCCTTTTCAATATATAATCAAATAATATATACAAAAACATTCACATCAGTTCAACAATCGGAAATGGGTATAAATAGGATTCTAGATCAAAAGTTTGTAACAGAAGAATTCACATTCAATACAAGTTAGTTTATGATTCATTGATCAATTGTTGTGTGCAATCTAATTCTGGGAAACAATTGGTATTAGAGCATCAGGCTCTTGAAGGAAATCAAAATTCGTTCTTAGAGAATTCTAGGACACAGGAGATTGCATGTTTCTTTGCTTGTGATCCACAATCACGGCTAAACGCCAAGGGAAATCAGGAAAATCGAAGGCAGTGATCAGTTCTTGATTCATGGTTTCATCGAATCAGGTTAACGTGCAAAGAATATTGATCCGACAAGTTGAAAAAATCAATCGAGTTGCGATTTAGGGAAAGAAAAAGTCGATCAGTGTGTGGGTTAAGAGACAAAACAATACAAGGCTGTTTCGATTTGGCAAAACAAGATTCAAGTAGGCCGAAAGAGAGAAACTAGGAGGGATCATCTTCAATACACGAATTTCAGGTTTGCAAACACTAGTTTTTGTAATTCAAGTATTAGACATAGTATAGAGGATTAGATATGTAAGGCCCTAAACCCGGGAGACCTCACTTGTTGGATTTACTAATTCACAAACAGTTTTTAAACTTGAATATCAAATAACGCAGCGAAAAACTATCATTCAAACATAACATTCACATTGTTATGACATGTGGAAGCGTTACATTGTCTAAAACATAAAAATAACATAAACAAATCGTAACGGGATGCCAATTTTCATATCATCCAGGTAACTCATCAAGCCGTCCAGCATCAGCGTCCATCATCACAACCCGCCTTCACCTGAATATGCATACTAAAAGTCAGCTACGCTGGTGAATTATAGTTTTAACATAAAACATTAACTTCAAATATTTGCTAAAAACATATACTTAACTTCATTTAATAAAAGCATACGTAAACATGCAATAACAAACATAACACATAAGTCAAACGAATACATCGAATCTGCGCCTTCTCGTAAACGTCAATTCCAACTTCAAGCACGGTGCTTCATGGACCACCCGTACCAAACTTCAAGCACGACATCACAAGGATGACACGTACCAAACTTCAAGTCCTGCAACCTGTAAGGCACAAGTACCAAACTTCAAGCACGATTACCCCGCAAGGTAAATCGTACCAACTTCAAGGATCACGATAATCCCTTTGGTGACCATCATCACCCCAGTTGTACAACAGTTGGCCAACCACAAAGGCCCCTACAAAGGTAAGGGCCATAACATACATCCCATACCCATAGCTTCGATTCCCGTAGCAATCATGGCAGATTTGTTCGTTTGTGACTTTCATAAGCATTAACTTCTTTTACTTCAAAACTTCAGTTAAAGCATTCATACGTTTTATTAAAAATCATTCATTCATTCGTAACACTTTGTAAACTTCCTTTGGAAAAACATTTCGTAAACACTTCTTTCATAACCTTTTCTTCCAAAACATCGTTCATAAACATCGTTTCATAAAACGTCACACATATCATTCATAAACATCGTTTTATAAAGCAGTCACATCGTTACGTATGCACACCAGCCCGAAAACATTATTTAAAACATTTAAAGAAGGGCTTCTAGAACTCACTAGTTTATCGATACTCAACCCGAAGTCGATGCCTTATATATTGCTTAAGCGTATACCGATCTGCACATAAATCAAAGTGCGAATTCTATCTTTTGTACAAGAGTCGGCCAGAAACGTTACAAGCGACTATTGAGAGCAGACTGAGACAAATTCCAGCGACACTAGAGTGTCGGTCGAGAGTATCGGCATGCACACCTGAGAGTCGGCTGTGAGAGTCGCCAGCCACACTCATAAGTGTCGCCTGAACTTGCATTCAGGACTTCGCGTTGTGCTAGGGAGCCGATTCTTAGCGTGTTCATTAGAGGGCCGACTCTTAGGAGTCGATTCTCTGAGGGCCGATTCTCTCCATGGCCGACTCTCCTCTTCGTCTTCCTCGCTGAGAGTCGGCGCATTGCAGGTGCCGACTCTTGAGTGTTGGCTCAAGAACACCAATCTTTTCCAGGTCTGATTTTGATCCAAAACCTTAAATTTTTACGTCCAAAACATTTGTCTAGCTTCCGTGAAGCTAGATATGAGCTTTAAACCATAATTCATGCGTAAAGTTCCCACCTTTTTGTTTAAAACCCCCCCATAAACCCTAAAACCCATTTTGAAGAAAAACTCAGATTTGAGGTCGATCCTCACCTCAAAACTCGTGATTCTTCGTGTAGAAACGATCAAGGATGCTGGAGAAACAAGATGGAACAGGAATCGGAGCTTGGATGTTGCTTCTCAAGTTTTTTCTCTCTAGAACTTCAAGCTTTCTCTCTCTAGGGTTTGTGAAATTGATGGAATGAGGAAGAAGATGTTGAATCATGTCTTTATATAAATGGGCTACATCGGCCCATTGGAGCCGAGCCCAAGCCCATTCCCTTCTCTTTTACTTCTCCTTTGATTAAACCCCGACCTCGTTTTTCATGGACGTGTCGTCTTTCGTTTTATTCTTTCTTGTTATTTTTAGGATGTTACAATATATCTATACGGTTAGAGTAAAACCCTAGTTTAGCCAAAGTGAAAATCACACGAATGGAAGCAATGACGAATGGCATATCAAGTAATACATACAATGTACCGTTTACATATAACCAGTAGGATCTTTATCCCACTATCACTGTCCTATTTTGAAACCAACAAACTATACGGTATGGGAAATTCAAATCAAGATTATTCTTGAGGCAAATGGGTTATGGGATATGATAGAACCCACTACAGACACTCAAGCAGGTATGAAAAAAGAAAAGTCAACATTGTCTTTTTAGATCAAGCGTTGACAGAAGATACGATCTTGCAAGTTGCATGTTACAAAACTGCTAATGAAGTATGGGAACTGTTAAAGAAAAGACACGTCGAATCATATATGGTTCAAAAGGCACGATTATAATCGCTCATGATAGAGTTTGAGATGCTACGAATGAAGGAAGAGGAAACAATATATGCCTTCACTACAGAGATTAACATCTATGTGACAAAAGCAAGCGAGTTAGGAAAAATAGTGGATCAACCGGCTCTGGTTCGGAAACTCTTAAATTCCGTACCTGGCCGGTTTATCCAACTCATTGCATCCGTAGAACAAAGCTCCTACTTAGATCAAGTAACTATGGACGAGATCATCGGAAAACTAAAAGCCTATGAAGAAGGTTAAAACTCAAAAAAGGAAGCATGGGAGAAAACCAAGACAAATTGTTGTTATCTTGTCATGACAACAATTCAAATAGAGGAAGACGGTTTGGGTACCGTGGACGTGGAAGGTTTAATCCATCACTGGGGAATTTGGCAAGATAAGAAGGAAAAACAAGGTTCAAAGGAAGAAGGTTCGTCATTTAAACCTAGGACTAACAACACAAGGAGGAAGTTTTCAAGAGACTCAAGCAAGGTGCGGTGCTATAAATGTAAAAAAAAACAGGTCACTTCAAGAAACATTGTCCTCAGAATGAGGGTACACAAGAATAGTTAAATCTGGTACTGGAAGATGAGCAACCGTCACTATTAATGGCAGTCGCTATAAGTGAATGTGAAGAAGTTATGTTGAATGAAGAACAAATACAACCTGGTAAGTACTCTACAACAGGCGAAAGTCTATGGTACTTAGATAATAGTAATCATATGACCGGTGTACGAAGCCACTACAAGGATATTGATGAAAGGATAGGCGGACATGAACGATTTGGAGATGGGTCATATGTAGAAATCAAAGGTAGAGGTTCAGTATTGTTGGAATGTAAGAATCAGGAACATAAAATTATATCTCATGTATACTACATTCCAAACCTGAAAACTAATATACTAAGCCTAGGACAACTGATAGAGATTGGCTGCAAAGTAATAATGGAAGGAAGATTATTACTTCTAAATGATCAAAGCAAGAACATTTTGATGTAAGTTGAAAGATCAAAGAACATATTATACAACATCAAGTTGAAGATAGGAACACTTGTTTGTCTTCTAGCAAATATAGATAACTAGCATGGTTGTGGCATGCTAGATTGGGTCATTTGAATTTTGATGCAATAAAGAATATGACTCGAAAGAATTTGGTTCAATGGACTCCTAAGTTAAGTCATGTAGGTCTATTATGTGATGCATGCTTATAATGAAGCATAGTAGGACTCCATTACCCAATCAGGCTAAGTTTAGGTCCTTAAAACCATTGGACTTGGTCTATGGAGATCTCTGTGATCCTATATCCCCACCTATACATGCAGGAAAGAAATACATATTCCTACTTGTAGAAGATTGTACATGTTACATGTGGGTCTATTTCTTGTCCTCAAAGGATCAAGCATTTGAAACATTCAAGGAGTTCAAAGAAAATGTGGAGACAGATACAAGAACCAAGTTAAGGATGCTGCGAACGAAGAGAGGAGGTGAGTCCACATCAAGTGAATTTTCTAAATACTGTAAAGAAAATAGAATAGCAAGGCAATTAACAACACCATACTCACCACAACAAAATGGAATAGTTGAAATAAGGAATAGGACAATGTTGTCCACTACTCGAAGCATGCTAAAAGCAATGAACAAGCCACAAAACTTCTGTGCGGAAGCAGTTAGACATGCCATATTCATACTAAATAGGGTTTCCCACAAGAGCCTTTGTAGACAAAACATCATACAAAGCGCTAAATGGCAGGAAACCAAATCTAGGAGACTTGAAGATATTCGGATGTATTGTATATGCCAAGGTAAAATCATCTCATATAAAGAAACTCGATGATAGAAGTACACCTATGATATATTTAGGTGTGGAAGAAGGATCAAAGGCATTTAAATTACATGATCTAGTAAAGGATATAATTTGTGTAAGTAGATATTGTAAGTTTACAGAAAAGGAATCTTGGAATTGGGGTACTAAGGAAGCAAAATGGACAAATTTTGTTATAAAGGGGTTTGACGAACCTAACGCTATACTTATCAATTCTTAGATCAATGGTGATAATCATGAAGTACAAATACACGAACTGGGTAACATACCAAACTCTTTCGCTACACCACCAACCTATACTTACAATCCTCTTTCATATGAAGAAGTCACCTTTACATCATCAGGAAGTTTAAACATCAAATATGATCATACACTGTTACAAGGTTTCAAGGACTTAGAATCAGTACATGAAAAGGCACAAAGGGTGGAAGTAGAAGAATTACTATTAGCTAAAGAAGAACCACATAACTATAAGGAGTCCGCTTCAGATAAAAGGTGGATCGAAGCAATGAAAGTTGAGTTAGACTCAATAAACAAAAATAACACATGATCATTGTCTACTTTGCCTAAGGATTATATGACAATAGGTTTAAAGTGGGTATTAAAAACAAAGAAGGATGCAAAGGGTGAAGTTATCAAATATAAGGCAAGATTAGTAGCAAAGGGCTACGTTCAATAACACATAATATATTTCGATGAAGTATTCGCATCAGTTACACGTATCGAAACAGTTCGGTTGATACTAGCTTTGGTAGCATATCATGGCTGGGAAGTACATCACCTAGACGTAAAATCGACATTTTTGCATAGAGATTTAAAGGAAGAAGTTTACATCTCAAAGCCAGAAGGGTTTATAAAGCCAGAAAACACAGGAAAGGTATACAAGCTTTCTAAAGCATTGCATGGATTAAGACATGCACCACGTGCCTCGAATGTAAAGCTAGACCAAACTCTGAAGTCTTTAGACTTCAAGAAATGCAATCTTGAACAAGCAGTCACGCTTTGTTCCCGAGTTTACTAAAGGGAGGAAAAGAAAAGAAAGGATTCATTTCCTTTCTTTTCCCCTCTTTTCCTTTCTCTCCAAATCTTTCCAATTTGGAAGGAAGGAGATAAACCTTCTTTTCCCTTCGTTTCCTTCCATTTCCCTCCTTAAAAAAACGTTGGAACACTCTTTCTCAAATTTCCTTTCTTTTCCCCCCTTAAAAAAAACTCTGGAACAAGGTTTTACTTTCCCTTTCTTTCTTTTCCCTCCTTAAATGAGACTCGGGAACACATTGTAAGAGGAACAAAACCTCCACACTAATATTTGGAGTCTATGTTGAAGACCTTATAGTCATCGGCACTCCAAAGAAGGAAATAAGCATATTCAAATCCCAAATGGATTAACAATTTGAGATGAGCGAACTAGGATTTCTAGCATACTATCTCATGATTGAAGTTAATTAATCATAGGGTGAGATTACGATTAAGCAAACATGATATATAAATAACAGGGGCGGAACCATATGTAACTGAGTGGGTGGGAAGGCACCCACTGACATTGGGCTCACAAGTGTAAAATAAGTTCATTTTTTTCTTAAAATTAGGCCAGACACCCACTCCAATTTCTTGCAGCACCCCCGAATGAGATTGAAACCCACAAGTTCTTTCAACTCCACCGTAATAATGGGTTTAAATCTTGTGTTTTAGAGATCTTAAAATCTCATCGTTAAAATGAAGATGAGGTGTAGAGAGAGGGGGGGGGGGATTGATCGAGAGTAGGAAATGGCTCTTATTTGTAGCAAAATGATGAAACTATGGAGCACACTTTTTTCTGGGAAGAAGGAACTGTCAAAGGGGGGATCGGGTCACAATATCTTAAACAAAATGTGATCCACTTATTTTTTATTAATCTATTTGTTTATTTTTGTTTTTTTCTTTTTCGTTAAAATTTTTTTACCCTTATTTTTCTATTAATCAATAACCGATTGTTTATTATATATGTTTATTAGTGTTTAATTATTTTTTGTTTATAATCATCTTTATTGGTGTGATAACCCAGGTGTAAAATTCAAAATGCATATGCTATTGAATTTTATACTCTAAAGGGTTATGAAAGTTTATATTTAGCTATTTTAGTTTATTATTATGAGTATATGAGTGAATAAAGCAATAGAGTTGATAACAACAAAATTCGGGAAAAGGCATCGATTTTAGTTATTTTGGTTTATTATCCGCTTTAGGCCTTTAAAAGGGCGACCCTCAGACTTAGCCGACGCTTTTCTTCACTGCCACACCCTAAGCTCGTCTTCATCTCGTTATAGCTATTTAAAGATCTCTAGTTTCGTTTTTATCCCATATAGAAGGTTTCTAGTTAGCATCCACAAGTAATTTTTTAACCCGACCCGTTCTAACCTTATCAATCAATGTAATTTTTTGACTCGACCTTTTCAAACCACACCCATTTTTGGCACCCGTTGACGAAAAATCCTGGTTCGGTCGCTAATAAAATCCTGAAAGAAGGTGATATGGTTAACAGCAATGAAACAAAGATTCCCATGTACATGGGAACAAAGTTGACCAAGACTGCGGGAGGAAATCCAGTAGACACAACATAATACAGAAGTCTGATAAGATGTCTAAGGTATCTGTTACACACAAGGCCAGATCTATGTTACTCAGTCGGGTTACTCAGTAGATTCATGCAAGAACCTATGGAGCATCACTTGAAGGCTATAAAGCAAGTAATACGCTACATCAAAGGTACAAATGATCATGGAATCATTGATGAGTGGTTGATTTACACGTATTAGTTATATATAATTAAATGTTTTACTCCTATTTATGTATGAAACAATTTGCTTTGAGTGTATTTATGTGTTCAAGGTATATTAGAGAAAACGAGCTAAAATAGCCTAATAAGGTAAACATAGAAAAAGAGATGACAATCGTCAATGACTCAAATTTGAAACCATGTTTATGTATTATTGACAACCTAAAATGAATTCTAAGTAAAAAATTAAAATGGAAATAATTACATGTTTCATTTGTTTGCATTGCAGGGATAATTTAATTCAAAGCACTCATGGATGATGAATAAATTGATTTAGGAATTGTTGGGCTGCTAAATGTCGCACAAAAAGGAAATAAATTTTGTGACTTGCTGTTAAGTTACTTTATGGAAAGAAAAAGTGGAACTAGATTCAAATGGGCTGAAGGTTAAATATTTTTGGACATAAATTAAGCAATCTCGCAAGGAAGATTTCATGGGCTTTTTGTTGGGCTCTCACGTCAATTGGGCTTGCAGCAAACAAAAGAAAGGAAAAAAGACTCAAAACAATTAAAATTTAAATAGGTATCAAACACATGGACTCAAGGGAAGAATCAGGCAGCAATTTAGGAGGTGCTTTAATTTTCGAGGAGAGCTCTAGCCCTTTAGACGGCTGGAAATTCACGCAGGGAGGTCACCTGTTGGCATGCATAAAAATTGCATACGAATTGAGAGAGATTAAGTATTTTCGGTTTTATTTTGGGTGTGGTTGTTTGGACACCCATAGACGCCGTCTATACGCTTCGTATAGGTCTATACGAGATGTATAGACCCTAATATTAAAAAGTCAGAGCAGTAGTTGTCTGGCGGCTGGTTTATAAGATTCGTATAGACCCATACGAGACGTATAGACCCTATGCGATTTTTTTCTTCAGCGTTGACAGATTTTTGTTACCATAGGCCTGTACATGAAGTATAGGCCTATAAGACGAGTATAAGCTTATTTTTTAAATTTTTATTTAATAATACCAACATTTTATCAAATATTTATCGTTTTGGAAATTAAAATAAATACTTTTTTTAGGTTTTTTATATGCTTACCCGACAAGTCTAATTTTTTTTAATAATACCAACATTTTTATACAATATTTATCGTTTTTGAGATAAATAAAGATTTTTATTGGTTTCCATAAAAATATGTTAAAATTAAATAAATAAATATATTTATAAAATAATATTTTTTAACATTAATTAAGTATCTGTAGAGGGGATGAGGAATGTTAGAGGTGAGCAATGTTACGTGGCTCTACGTTTTGCGAATACATCTTCGCCACCAAAAAGGTATTCATTCGGAGCCAGTCTCCTAGCAAACGGATACCCCTCTAGATGTTGAGCAGGATCAGGGTTATGTTGGTCATTCCTCACCTCTAACTTCCAAGCGCCACGCGTTCCGTCATATACCCCTACAAGTTTAAAAGGGCAACCTATTTTTTTGCTACCGGCACGTCTAATCGTGGCTGTACTCTTGTGTTCACTACAAAGGTCGCGCACAAGCCATATCTTCACAACCATTGTAGACGTGTCTGAGCTTTTTTTCCTCGATCTCCGGGTGACAGTAGCATAACCATTCTTACATCCTCTGGTGACAGCCCAAGCCACCAACTCATCACGAGAAATAAAATCCTGAAAAAGCGGTACGTATAGGTCTTCTATATAATGAAGAAGACGTAAGTGAAGGAATGTCATACCTGGTTAGTTACATACGAAATTATCGGGTCAGAAGGTTGATCCCCATACACGAACTCCGGATTGCTTTGTTTCTCGTACAAAGGTTGACCCCCCCCGTATACGTATTCGGGATTGCTTTGTGATGTATTGCAAAATACATCTATTTATCGTTTAGAGTTGTATAATTTTCGTATAGTTTCATTGCGTTTTCGTAGTTAGATTAGTTCCTTTTGATAGTTTGTGTTTGTGCAGGTCCCGGTTGCTGAAAGGAGCGAAAAACAGTCAAAATATGCTGAAAAGAGTTAAAGGTTGGAATCGGGTCGAGTTGGAGCTGAACGGGAACGGAAAAAAAAAGAGAAAATCTGGCAGAAACAGGTTTACGCGCCACGCGACACCCCTGAGGAAGGAGGATACGCGCAACGCGTAGCCTTGGAATTATAATGCCCGGAAATGAAGGCGCCGCGCTACGCGACGCCTAGGTAGGAAACCTGTCGCGCGACGCGACGGGTGTTGTTTTCGGCCCAGTTTGTTGCTGCTGCAGAATTGTTGCTGCAAATCATATATAAACATCTTAAAGTCAAAGTTTAACCTAGTTACGAATAGGGTTTCTTGAGGGCGAATTTTGCAGCAAGTTCTGGGATTTTTGAAGCATTCTAACTCGCGGGAATCACTCGGTTGAAGACGGAAGCTTAGGAAAGAAGAACATTCGGGTTTTATCATCCGGTTTTCCTTATTCTTGTGTTTTCATTCTTTTAATTATGAATTCCTTTGTTAAACATTGTGCTTTGATTTTTATTACCATGATGCTTGGCTAAAACTCTTGAACTACCTAGATTAGATGAAAGATTGAATAAAGTTTGGATTTTTATGGATTTTATTGTGTTTATGGATTAATCTCAAAAAGTAACAAACTTTGGAACTTCTAATTTGGTGCATATGCGTATCTAGCTTTGATTGTTGATTGTTTACTGTTTTACACAAACTTTGGTGAATGTCTTTCATGTAATGGGTTTGTGTTGATTATCGAGTCTTTGCGGGTTCGGGAATCTTTAGGTAAATTGGCCACTAGCCTTAAAAACAGTAATTAAAATACAATTAGAACTAGGTTTTCTGCTTAACTTGTCGTTGAGAGGCTCGAGTTTGTTAGAAGGTCGCGGTTTAACATATAGCTAAGGTAGGTTTTGAGAGAAGCCGGTCTTAGTTCCCTAGTCATTCTCGTGTCTGTTAAACCAAGTTAGAACCCATAGTTGCCTTAGACTTCCGCGCTGAGAGGTAGGTTGTCATGTTAGGTTACTTTTAGAGACGTTAGAGGACTGAGAGGAAGTCTAACAACCGGTGTTCATAACGGCCTTGTAGAGTCTCCTAGGTTTCTTCCTGAGAAGGGTCGGGAGGTCTTAGTTGAGATTTCTTAGGGTTTAGTACACAAAGATCCTGGTTCCATAGCATTTTAATACCATTAGAAAATCCATTCCTAAATCAATCCGGATTCTAGTCTAGGTAGTCATTCATCTCTACTGAATTCAACCTTAATCTATTTCGTACTTTAGCTTAATTAACTTTAATTTCAATTTTAGGATTTTTAGTAAACCCCCCCCCTCAAACAATAAAAATGGTTAGTGTCGTGTCCGTGTCAGTCTAGGTCTAGATAGAGTTGTTAGCGTAATTTAATAGAGTCTCGTGGGTTCGATATCCGGACTTACTTAGCTTTAATAGAGTCGATCGGTTCACTTGCCGGTTAGTAGTAGTGTAGTTTAAGAGAGTCTAGAGTATTACTTAGTGTCTAGATCTAGGATAATTTAGTTTATTTTTACTAGATTACTTTTAGCACATCAAGTTTTTGGCGCCGTTGCCGGGGAGTCTTGGCAATTGCGTTAATTACTTTATTTGGACTTATTTGATATCTTATACGTGCTAATTGTGTTTGAGTCGTAGGAGTCTAATTAGTCGTAGTTGTTTATATTTTTGTTGAGCCTACTTACTTGTTTGTTTTCCGGTTTTTCAGTGGATGCCCCATACGCGTTCGCAAGGACCTCCGCCGAAGCCGCCTACGGACAAGTCTTCCTTCTCGTCTTTTTCTCTAAAGGTTAGTACTCCTTCATCTTCATCTTTCGCCTTTTCTGACTCTACATCCCAATCATTACCACCAAGCTTTGACTTCACACCGAGGTCTTCACCCCATAGCTCCCCACCTACTTCCCGTCCTCCGAGTCCGCCACCCTATTTCCAAATGGCCAACAACCAAACTGTCCACCAACGCTCCACCGCAGGTCATACCGCGAATTCACCCATCACCCTTCCCCAAATCAATAATGACAAGTCTTGGCAAATCCCGTCCTACATCATGACCGCCATTAACAACTCTTGTAAGTTTCACGGTCGTGACGACGAGGATGCGCCCGCCCACATCAACCGTCTCACCCGCCTTTGCAACACCTTCGGCATCGAAGGTGTTAACCTTGATGCCCGCTATCTCCAAGTCTTCCCGTTTTCACTTGCTGGCCGCGCAGCCACTTGGCTTGATTCGCAGCCGGCAGGTACTTTTATCACATGGGCTAGACTTAGGGATGCCTTCCTAGCTAAGTATTTTCCACCTGCTAAGGCATCTCGCCTTCGTGATCAGATCCATTCATTCCGAATGGAGTCTGACGAACCTTATCACTTAGCTTGGGAGAGGTTTCAAACCCTACTCTCACGTTGTTCCCAACACGGGTTGTCTGATTGGGCACTCGTAGAGAAATTCTACAATGGTCTCACCCCCGAGTGTAAGGCCCGATTCGACACCTCTGCAGGAGGCCATCTCATGGGTAAGAAATCGTGGCCGACTGCAATGATCTCTTTGAGAGTTTTGCTCATGCTGATATCGATCATTGTGCTACCAGCAGGACTTCCATTCCTGTTACTAGTACTTCCTCAACCGCTCGAGGAGTAAACCAAGTTGGCTCGGATTCAAAGGTAGCATCTCAACTTGATTATATCACCAAAGAGTTATTAGAAATTAAGAAAAAGGTCGATAGGTGTGAGGTTTGTAGGGGAGGTCATGATACCGTAGATTGTCCAACACTTACCCTAGAACAGGTCGAGTACATCGCAGGTCAAAACCCAGGTCCCACTAACCCATTTAATAATAACTCTAACTGGCGTAGTAATAATAATTTCCGCTCTTCCGGTAATCCCCCTGGTTTCCCATCAGGCCAGTATCAAAGCAGAGGGCCAGGTTTCTATTCAAGTGGGGGTTCGAATCAGTAGGGTCAGTTTGGTAGTGGGGGGTCAGGTTCAAATACAGGAGGTCAGTTCAATAGTGGGGGGTCAAATAATCAGGGTCCAAAAAATCAAGATTTGGGTAGTGGTCTAGACGAGATTAAAGCTATGTTATCCCAAATTCTAGTTAAGGACCAGTCCACCCAACGAACCTTAGAAGAACATGCTACCTACCTCAAGAATAACCATTCTAATTTCTTGGACCTTCAAAGGCAGGTCGGGGACATTGCACTCCAGCTACAAGAACGACCTCCCGGTCAATTTTCGGGCAACACAAAGCCGAACCCGTCCTGCCAATTGAAGGCAATCTCGACCCGTAGTGGTAGGACCTTTGGAGAGGTAGTGATACCCGAGAGTGTAGAGGTAGAGGATGAGGAACCCGTAGATGAGGAGATTGAGATGGAGACTCCCGGTAAAGTGCAATCTAGGTTAAACCCAGCAAGTACCGCACACACCGAGGAGCCTCAAGTCGAGAGTAGTGCACAGAAATGACCCAAACAAGTCGTTCCATCACCCGTTCCTGATCTTTCCTGTGCCCCATACCCATCCCGTCTTAAAATCCAAACTTACTCCAAAGAGTACGGGAAATTCTTAGAGATCTTCAAGCAACTTAGGATCAATCTTCCGTTCATAGAAGCCCTTCAATCCATGCCTAAATACGCCAAATTCCTAAAGGACCTTCTAAAGCGTAAGGATAGGTTAGGAGAGGTCTCTAACATCCCTCTTAGTGGGGGGTGTTTCGCCGTAATCTTGAACAAGGTCCCGGAAAAATTGACGGATCCGGGCCTTTTCACCATTCCATGCTTGTTCGGGAGTGATACCGAGTATAGGGCCTTAGCTGATCTAGGAGCGAGTATAAACCTCATGCCATATTCCATGTACGAGAGGTTAGGCCTAGGAGAGTTGTCCCCTACTCGCATGTCGTTGTCCTTAGCCGATAGATCAGTGAAATACCCGCGTGGCATAGTCGAAAACCTTTTAGTTAAAGTCGACAAGTTCGTCTTTCCCGTAGACTTTGTCATTCTTGATATGGAAGCTGATGAGAGAGTTCCTATCATTCTAGGACGCCCATTCTTGCGCACCGCAAAGGCCATCATTGATGTCTTTGACGGTAAGATTACACTCCACGTCGGTGAGGAGAGAGTCACTTTTGAGGTAGCACGTTCCATGGAGCACCCTAGAGGCTCCGACGATCAAAGTAGTCCTTTTCATTCTGTCTATTTCATAGAATCCTTCTTATCATGCGTAGACCATTGTTTTGATTATATTAGTGGAGTCGATCTAGTGGAGGAAGTTGTGAGTGAGATTGAGGAAGAAGAAGGAGAGTATGTCCCCGAAGGGATAGAGTTGAGTGAGGTGAAGAGCGACAGTGAGAGTACACCCGTAGAGAAACCCACCCCATTAGAGCTTAAAGTCTTACCATCCCACTTAGAGTATGCTTTCCTTGGTGAGGGGTCAGATTTGCCCGTCATTATTTCATCTAAGTTAGAGGAGGGGGAAAAGGGTAGGTTACTAGAGGTGTTGAGAGAGAGCAGGGAGGCCATTGCATGGCGACTTTCGGACATAAAGGGCATAAGCCCCGCCTATTGTACCCACCGAATACTCATGGAAGATGAATATAAGCCGGCGGTGCAACCTCAACGGCGCCTTAATCCGAACATGCAAGAGGTTGTTAAGAAGGAAGTGCTTAAGTTGTTAGATGCCGGGGTGATCTACCCATTTCCGACTCACCGTGGGTTAGTCCAACCCAAGTTGTCCCAAAGAAAGGTGGGATGACGGTGATCATGAATGAAAAGAACGAACTAATCCCGTCTCGTACTGTTACCGGTTGGCGTGTGTGCATCGACTATCGCAAGTTGAATCACGCCACCCGGAAAGACCATTTCCCTTTGCCGTTCATTGACCAAATGTTGGAGCGTCTAGCGGGTCAACAGTTTTACTGTTTTCTCGATGGATTTTCGGGTTATTTTCAGATCCCCATCGCACCGGAGGATCAAGATAAAACGACGTTCACATGCCCCTATGGCACTTATGTGTATCGCCGCATGCCTTTCGGGTTATGCAACGCTCCGGCTACATTCCAAAGATGCATGGTTGCTATATTCCAAGACATGCTTGAGACTTCTATGGAGGTCTTCATGGATGACTTCTCGGTTTATGGAACCTCCTTTGATAAGTGTCTCCTTAATCTTGATAGGATGCTTAAGAGATGTATAGAGACCAACCTTATGCTTAATTGGGAGAAGTGTCACTTTATGGTGACGGAGGGGATAGTCTTAGGTCATAAAGTGTCGAGAGAGGGGATAGAGGTGGATAGAGCCAAGATAGATACCATAAGTAGATTACCTCCACCCACTAGTGTCAAGTCCGTTCGAAGCTTCCTTGGTCATGCGGGCTTCTATAGGCGTTTCATTAAGGATTTTTCTAAGATCACACGCCCCATGACCCGACTCCTTGAAAAGGATGTACCTTTCGTCTTTGACGAGGAATGCATCAAAGCCTTCAACTTTTTGAAGGAAAAACTCATTAGTGCCCCCATCCTTGTTTCGCCCAATTGGAGCTTGCCCTTTGAGCTAATGTGCGATGCGAGTGACTTTGCCGTAGGTGCGGTATTGGGCCAACGAATCAAGAAACACTTTCATCCGATCTACTACGCGAGCAAAACTCTAAATGATGCTCAAGAGAACTATACCACCACGAAAAAGGAACTCTTAGCCGTAGTATTCGCGTTTGATAAGTTCCGCCAATATCTCGTGCTCTCCAAAACCATAGTTTTCACCGACCATTCCGCCTTGCATTTTCTCTTCCAAAATAAAGACGCCAAACCACGCCTCATTAGATGGATTCTTTTGCTCTCCGAGTTCGACATCGAAATTAAGGATAAAAAGGGAGCGGAGAACGTAGCCGCCGACCACTTGTCACGTTTAGAGGACCCTAAGAGAGAGGAAATTCGTAAGGATACCATAGGAGACAAATTCCCTCACGAATCCATAGATTTCGTTCGAGCCGAGTTTGAGGGTTTGCCATGGTTTTCGGACTTAGCAAACTATTTAGCAAACGGGGACATTATGAAGGGTATGTCCCACCAACAGAAAAAGAAGTTTCTTAGGGATGCTAGGAAATACATATGGGATGATCCGTACCTCTTTAGGATAGGTAGTGATCGAGTACTTAGGAGGTGTGTTTCAAAAGAGGAAGGGTTGGATATCCTTAGACATGTGCATGAGGGTTTAACGGGAGGCCATCATGGGCCGAATGTCACCGCACAAAAGGTTTTTGATACTGGTTTCTATTGGCCCTCGGTAATTCAAGATGCCGTAGAGTTCGTTAGTACATGTGACCGTTGCCAACGTACCGGCAACATCTCATCCAAGGATGAAATGCCTCAAAATCCCATTCAAGTTCTTGAAATCTTCGCCGTTTGGGGTATTGATTTCATGGGACCTTTCCCCTATTCGAGTGGGAATAGGTACATCCTCGTGGCTATTGACTATGTCTCAAAGTGGGTGGAAGCTCAAGCTTTGCCTACTAATGATGCCCGAGTGGTGGTGAGATTCCTCAAGAAGCTATTCACACGCTTTGGTGTTCCTAAGGCCATCATAAGTGACCGTGGTACGCACTTTTGCAATTCCGTCATGGAGAAGGCATTAGCATGCTACGGGGTCACTCACCGTCTTTCTACCGCATACCACCTGCAAACTAGTGGGCAAGTAGAGAATGCAAACCGAGGGGTGAAGAGGATTTTAGAGAAAACGATAGGAAAAAGTAGGAAGGATTGGTCGGAAAAGCTAGATGATGCATTGTGGGCATTCCGCACCGCCTACAAAACACCGTTCGGAACCGCGCCCTTCATGATTGTGTTTGGCAAAGCGTGCCATCTTCCGGTAGAACTAGAGCACCGAGCGCTTTGGGCTCTAAAAACCATAAACTTTGACCTTACCGAAGCCGCTAGGAGGAGATTCTTTCAAATCCATGAGTTAGAGGCTCTTAGAGATACCGCCTACGAACGATCTTGGAGTATCAAAGAGAAGACGAAGGCATTGCATGATAGGAGGTTGCGACGGTTGAAGGAGTTTCAAGTAGGTGATAAAGTGCTTTTGTTCAATTCGAGATTGAAATTGATAGCCGGAAAGTTGAAATCTAGATGGACTGGACCGTATGTCGTAAAGGAGGTATTTCCATACGGTACCATTGAGTTGTATGACGAAGTTGATGGAGGTTCATGGAAGGTAAACGGACATCGCTTGAAACATTACTTAGGAGGTCCTATCGACACCACCGAGGAGGAAGAAATTCCTCTTGAGGACCCACCTACCGTCACCGATTAGTGTTTTGAGGGAAACCTCAAGTGTAGAGTTTGTACCGGTTGTATTTTATTTTATTTTTATTATCTTTCGTAGCTAACGTAGTTTTTGTTAGAGTTTCGGTTTTTGTTTTTGTGTTTCGAGTCATTTGCAGGATTTCATTACCAAGGATGAGGAAGGATTGGCGAGAAAACAGAGTTCCAGGTAAGTCCCAGTGTTAGAAAATATTTGGGATTGGTTTTTGGGAGGTTTGGAATGTTGAAAAATTTTTCTAAGGCATGAGAACCTCCAAATTTCAAAACTTTCTGTGAAAAATGGGTGTTCGCGTCGCGCGACATGTAATAACAAGAGTCTACGCGCTACGCGTAGACCCAGTTCAGAAACATAGGCGCCGCGTTGCGCGACGCTCCCTTCCCTTTGTGCTACGCGCTACGCGAAGGCCCCCCTTTCCCACATTATAACCTATTGCTTCAGCTTTTTCCCCAAAACCTCTCCAAACCCTAACTCGCGAATCCCTAACCGTAAACCACCCATTTCAGCCATAACCACCTCCATTCTTCACCATTTTACTCCCAAATTACATCCACATCACCCATTTCACTTCCCCATCCATTTTTAACCGTTAGTTTCACCCGATTAGCCGCTAAATCTACCAAACACGGGACCACCCTTCTCCACTTAAAAAGTTGAAATTTTTAGCTTGTTCTTCACAAATCCGGTATGTTTTCTTGTAATTTTCTGTATATTAGTCGTTTATTAGCTAGGTATGAGTCTAGTTTTGCATAATTTAGGTGTCGGTTCGTGTCGGGTTGGTTCTATGTCATGGGTTAGCCGAATGTTAGTGTTTTCTGGTTGCGGGAGGCATGGTTTGGGTATGTTATTGCCATTGAACTGATTTGCTATATCACATTGCCATGAAAAATCCAAACTTGCTTTGTGAGTTTAACCGGTTAAAACCTCCTTTTACTAGGCGAGATTTTTCGACTTAAATTCAGTTTTTATCACTAAAGGACATCTCTTTACGCAAGTTTGGACTCAATGTTCGGTTTGGTAGGCACTTGGCTCTTAATTGGGACAATTAAAGTGTCGGGATGGGGTAGTTTACATTGAGTCTTATGTTTGGAGTCGTTTTAATTTTAGTAGTTTTTGGGTCTTGGGTTTACTTATATGCACGTACAGGTACAAAACACTTCACCCGTACTCAATCTCCATTCGGGCGAGGTTGTTTATAACTTATGCTTTTGTAAACAGTAACCCGATTGTTATTTTTCACTTTATTTTCTGTTTCAGCCGCGAATGGAATGCTATACAGTTGTTCCAATTTAAAAAAAAAAATTAAAAATTTAAAATTCCAAAAATAGTTTGTGATATCTGATGTCTCTGCTTGCTTTGTCTATATGTTTGTCTTAGCAGATATGTCAGGTGAAGGTAGTTCTAGCGGAGCAGGTGGAAAAAGAAGAAGAGGGCTAGTTCCACGCCCAAGAGGTGTCGCGAGAGAGCAGCAGCAGCCCGTGCCTTTCCTTAGGCGCAGACGTATTAGATATGAGGGTCAGGAACGGGTGAATTATGCCCGTATTCCACTAAGGAGAGAGCACCCACTCTTACAGTTTGAAGTCAATACGAAGGAGTGGACAAAGTTACAAAAAATCATTCGTACTGAGATACTTGAGCATTGGACCATTGATTGGGATTGGTTAGCTAGTGTGTGTGCTCGGGATAGGGTTGAGCGGTTGCTAAGTCCAAGATTGCGTGCTATGGTTGATTGTCATTGGCCCCAATATGACGAGTTAGTTGTTGAATTCCATTCGACTTTTCAGCATAAAGAGGGTTCTTTTGCTGAGGATGATGCAGTATCGTTTAGTTTAGGGAGGATGGTTCATGAGATGTCCATCCCACAGTTTGCTGTAGCGAGTGGTTTCTATACAGAGAAGGAGGTAGTGACTCCTGAGTTTGTGACTGGGCTGAGGGGTGTGTATGTGAATCAAAGAGAATTGTGTTTGGGCAGTGATGAGTTGGCGAGATTTTAGGGTACTATTGCTGATGTGGGGTTCGTAAAGACTAATTTGATTACGTCTGTTCGGGATCCTATTTATAGGTATGTATTGAAGGTTTTTTCTACCACTCTGGTTGGTAGGAAGTCTGGTAAGAATAAGGCAAATTGGATAGATATTTTTTTCCTTATGTGTTTGGTGGAAGAACGGAATATGATATTAGCGAGTGTGTTGGCTTGGTCGTTGAATAGAGCACGTAGAGGAGGACATAGGGCCGCGCTTGACATGGGTCCTTATATTACAAAGTTGGCAGAGAATTTGGGGGTATTTCAGAAGTATAGTTTGGCGACGCTGCGTGTGGGTGCGCCATCGAGGCATTTTCAGGTTAGAGATCTTCAGCTTGCGGGTATAATCACTCTAGGAGAGCCTATTGCTTGGTTAGATGCGAGGCAGGGGCCTTAGGTTATGCCGCCAGTAGGGCATCCTGCTGATGATGTTATGCAGGGCATGTATCCTCCACCCCGACAGAGACCGCCTCAGAGACGGGAGATTCCAGCGCCTCAGTACCCGAGGAGACAGCCACCACCGGATCCGCTTACTTTATCTTCAGTGAATGACCGCATGGATCAGGGGTTTGGTAGAATTGATTATCGACAGGATAGGCAGGATGGAGCACTCAGGTATATGATGAGTCGGATGAGTATCGATGTGCCTGATTTTTTCCAGCCGTTTGTCGACCCGGTTCAGTTTCCGATGCCCGGGTATTATGATCCGAGTGGTGCAGGTGGTTCTAGTCAGCAGGGTGGTTCTGGTTCTGGACAGTATGGATATGTGGATCCTACACCAGAGTTTCAGGTTTATGGTCAAGGTGATGATGAAGAGAGTGAGAGTGAGGATGAGGATTAGTGTGGGGATGATAGCAGATGGAGTGGGAAGGAGTATCTTTTTATGCTTTATTTTTCTTTTTATGCTGTTTTATCTTATCTCGTCTGTCCCCCATATTTTAAATACTTTTAAATTGGTTGGTTTGTGATGGTGAACTTTGAAACACTTATTATCTATCGTATTTCGTTTGGTCTGTATTTTTATTTGATAGGTATGATGTGTTTGTGCCGCTTCCGTTCGCGTGTACGATTTAGGAACAGTTTGCTGAGCGCGTTTCGGATTGGAGGGCGTATGTGGAATTGACTGGCACATTAACAGTCTCACATATTCAGCTAAGTCGTTTCCACTTGTAGATTTTGTATATTTTATTTATTTAGTTTTTAGTGGTAGTTTATTTAGTTTAGGTTGTGTTTCCATCTTTGCATTAGGGACAATGCAATATTCAAGTGTGGGGATGGGACACTTGAGTCGTAGTGTTAGTTAAGTAGTTTAAGTTGATTTATAAAATAAAAAAATAAAAAAAAAATTTGAAAATGTCTTTTGAATAAAGAAGTTTGCAAAATAAAACGGAAAATGATAGAAAAGAGGGGTTTTTGTTCGGGTTCAAATAATGATAATATAAGATTAATATAGTCGAGCTTGTGTCTAGTTTGGGATATGTGAATAGGCCCGGTTCAGTTTTAGGTTCCTTTGATCTAAATATACCTTAATTTTCGGTCTACTAGTGGGTTCTCATCTAGGAAAAATGGGAAATTGCAACCGCCAATAATAGTACCAATAATAGTATAAGGAATGTCGTTATAAGCTAAAATTGTTAGAATTTCTAATCATGAAAAAATAGAATAAATGAGCTAGAAACTAAGAAAAGTAGCGCAGGCCTACGAAATCTTCGTTGGGGATGGTGACTCTGACTTAGAATGCCTCTGGGATGTGTCGAAACAAAATTGCAAAATTACCGACGCTCACGTTGTCACTCTCGGGGATGATGACTCTGATTAAGACAGCCTCTGGGATAGGTGAAGCAAGGTCTAAGCTCAAGAAAAAAAAATAATAATAATAAAAAATAAAAAATAAAAAATTATTTGATTTTAAATCCTCTTGATTTTGGTATAAAACGGTTAGGAATTGGTCCAGTGATTGTTCCTTTTGTGCTATAATCTTGAGGTGGGATTAGGTGGACTGTGGCTTCTAGTGTGAGACCCTAGGTAGATTGACCGCACTTGAACTAAAATTGCATGATAAGGGTCTGGAACCGGATTTGGGTTTAAAGGGATAAGTATACTTGCAATCGCGGCTAACACAAGTTTTGACTCTAATAAGTAAAATAGCTTTTGGCCCGAATATTTATCCGTCTCTGATTCCGTTTGCATAATTCTTTTTCGGGGACAAAAAAAGAGTAAGTGTGGGGATATTTGATGTATTGCAAAATACATCTATTTATCGTTTAGAGTTTGTATAATATTCGTATAGTTTCATTGCGTTTTCGTAGTTAGATTAGTTCCTTTTGATAGTTTGTGTTTGTGCAGGTCCCGGTTGCTGAAAGGAGCGAAAAACAGTCAAAATACGCTGAAAAGAGTTAACGGTTGGAATCAGGTCGAGTTGGAGCTGAACGGGAACGGAAAAAAAAAAGAGAAAATCTAGCAGAAACAGGTTTACGCGCCACGCGACACCCCTGAGGAAGGAGGATACGCGCAACGCGTAGCCTTGGAATTATAATGCCCGGAAATGAAGGCGCCGCGCTACGCGACGCCTAGGTAGGAAACCTGTCGCGCGACGCGACGGGTGTTGTTCTCGGCCCAGTTTGTTGCTGCTGCAGAATTGTTGCTGCAAATCATATATAAACATCTTAAAGTCAAAGTTTAACCTAGTTACGAATAGGGTTTCTTGAGGGCGAATTTTGCAGCAAGTTCTGGGATTTTTGAAGCATTCTAACTCACGGGAATCACTCGGTTGAAGACGGAAGCTTAGGAAAGAAGAACATTCGGGTTTTATCATCCGGTTTTCCTTATTCTTGTGTTTTCATTCTTTTAATTATGAATTCCTTTGTTAAACATTGTGCTTTGATTTTTATTACCATGATGTTTGGCTAAAACTCTTGAACTACCTAGATTAGATGAAAGATTGAATAAAGTTTGGATTTTTATGGATTTTATTGTGTTTATGGATTAATCTCAAAAAGTAACAAACTTTGGAACTTCTAATTTGGTGCATATGCGTATCTAGCTTTGATTGTTGATTGTTTACTGTTTTACACAAACTTTGGTGAATGTCTTTCATGTAATGGGTTTGTGTTGATTATCGAGTCTTTGCGGGTTCGGGAATCTTTGGGTAAATTGGCCACTAGCCTTAAAAACAGTAATTAAAATACAATTAGAACTAGGTTTTCTGCTTAACTTGTTGCTGAGAGGCTCGAGTTTCTTAGAAGGTCGCGGTTTAACATATAGCTAAGGTAGGTTTTGAGAGAAGCCGGTCTTAGTTCCCTAGTCATTCTCGTGTCTGTTAAACCAAGTTAGAACCCATAGTTGCCTTAGACTTCCGCGCTGAGAGGTAGGTTGTCATGTTAGGGCACTTTTAGAGACGTTAGAGGACTGAGAGGAAGTCTAACTACCGGTGTTTATAACGGCCTTGTAGAGTCTCCTAGGTTTCTTCCTGAGAAGGGTCGGGAGGTCTTAGTTGAGATTTCTTAGGGTTTAGCACACAAAGATCCTGGTTCCATAGCACTTTAATACCATTAGAAAATCCATTCCTAAATCAATCCAGATTCTAGTCTAGGTAGTCATTCATCTCTACTGAATTCAACCTTAATCTATTTTGTACTTTAGCTTAATTAACTTTAATTTCAATTTTAGGATTTTTAGTAAACCCCCCCCCCCCTGAAACAATAAAAATGGTTAGTGTCGTGTCCGTGTCAGTCTAGGTCTAGATAGAGTTGTTAGCGTAATTTAATAGAGTCTCGTGGGTTCGATATCCGGACTTACTTAGCTTTACTAGAGTCGATCGGTTCACTTGCCGGTTTGTAGTAGTGTAGTTTAAGAGAGTCTAGAGTATTACTTAGTGTCTAGATCTAGGATAATTTAGTTTATTTTTACTAGATTACTTTTAGCACATCACTTTGTTCCTCGTACGAAGGTTGACCCCCCTTATACGTATTCGGGATTGCTTGGTTCCACGTACGAATTTTGACCCGCAAAGTAGAACTCATTATTAGGTTGTGTCAAGTAAGAGGGTTCACTGTCAGGAACAAACTCCTAAAAAAACGTAATGGTTAGACTTTAGTAAAGCTCGACTAGCAATAAATAAATAAATAGAAGTTTCACCTTGTTCAAATCGAACCCCCTTGTCTCTCGATTTGAATGAACGCCGACACGACCGGGTCCTGATTCAAATCTAACAACCCTGTCTCGTAAGAAAAATGAACGCCAGACCCCTCCTAAAACAACAATATTATAAGTATTTTATAAACAAAACTACAAATAAGTGAATAAATGTTATACCGGGTTGTTATCCCATGACTCGTTAGAATATTCGCCAAAAACATACTGGCTGTCCCAAAACGATATCACTATACTTGAGTATGTGGGTTACATGTGGGAGTATTTTGAATGAATTTGGAGAAATTAGAGTATTTTAGTATATTGATCGAATGAAATCAGAGAATTATATAGGGGTTGTGAGTGTAGATATACGCCTCGTATTGGTCTGTACGAGGCGTATAGCTTTCCCAATTTCCAACGCAAGACATCTTACAGGGGTCATTTCGTACCCTATACGCCTCGTATAGATCTATACGTATCGTATAGAGTACGATGTGTAATATATACACCTCGTATAGAACTATATGATGAGTATAGGGTATGAGGTGACCCCTGCAAAATTTTGGGCTTTGGAAAATGGGAAAGCTATACGCATCGTATAGACCTATACGAGGCGTATACAGGGTGTCAAAATATGGATTGAGGCGTCTGTATATTAGGACTCTTTATTTTTATATAAGTTTTAGAACAAGTTAGGAACTTTGGTTGATAACTTTAATGATGAATTTGGTAGTGACAGTATCTAAATTCTTTATTATTATGTATGGCTAATTTCTTGTGATCATCCCCGGGTGTAGGATTGTGTTAGTAGAGTGTATTCAACTGGTTCATACTTAACTTTGGATTAGATTTTGACTCAATTGTTCGGTTAGTTACTGTCTTTTTGTTTATTTGGTTTGACTGTGTCCAATCAGTATAGACTAGGTCATCCAATCTTCTTCACTATCTGAAACGTGGGAGTGATATGTTTTCCAATATTTATTTAGTTAATTGTGTTTCTATTTTAGAATCAATTTCACAACAATCAATCAAAATCAGTTTTCATTCTTAGGTTAATTTAGGTAATTTAATTAGGTTTAGGATGGATTAGTCAGACGAAACCTGTTACACTGACCACATGCTCCTCTATAGATACGATACATTACTTGCCCTAGCTATCTAGGTTTGTTAGGTTTTTACATGACTTAAACGACCACCATCAATAATATACAAGAAGCAAGGAGTATGCAAGATAACATGTTATAGTGACAGTAGTTATGGTGTAAGCACGGATCAAGGAAAAGGAACTATTGGGTCGGTATTCTACTTTGGAGAATCAACTAAAATTTGGAGCACTCAGAAGCAACAAACAGTAGCATTATCATCTTGTGAATAAGAATTCATGGTAGCTACTGCCACATCATGTTAAACACTTTGGGTGAAGAGGCTACTCAGTGAAATAACGGGTTGGAAGGAAGAGATGATAACTCTAAAGGTAGATAACATCTATGCAATAACACTCATGAAGAATCCAATATTTCATGGAAGGAGAAAGCACATAGACACATGCTACCACTTCATCAAAGAATGCGTGGAAAACGATCATATCAATGTGGAGCACATCAGTGGTGAATTACAAAGGGCAGATATACTGACCAAAGCACTCGCTCGGATGAAGTTCATCACCATGAGGAAAATGCTCGGAGTTCAAGATCTACGACAAAATCGTGATTAAGGTGGTGAATGTGGAGTTAATCCCGTTCATTACTTAAGTTAAAATCTAAGGGGTCATAGTGTAAATACCACAAACTATGTTTAGTACGTATTTTATATGTTTGTAAAGTCTAGGGTGTAGTGTGTCAAAAACCAAAGGTTGTAACCTCCTAATTCACATGGCATTCATACGTGAAGTAGGAAACGTTGCCTTCCAACCATTACAACCCAAAATGGTGATGGTTCAACAATCGACAATGGGTATAAATAGGATTCAAGATCAGTAGTTTGTAACACAAGAATTCACATTTAGTACAAGTTAGTTTATGATTCATTGGTCAATTGTTGTGTGTAATCAAATTCTGGGCAACACATGTATATATATATATATATTCAACTCTAAGTTGCATTCGTGGAGGTGAATATATCATGTATGTGCATCTTATTGTGATACACTCTTCTTCTTTCTAAGAAGTACACAATAAATAATTAAACAGGATCAGGGCCGTCCCTGAGATTTTGGGGGCCCTGTACGACTAAAGAAAATTGGTCCCTAAAAATCTAAAATATAAAGATAAATATATGAATTTTTTTTCCAGTAATATGATGAAAATTGTAATAACATTAGGTTTGATTTTTCTTAAAAAAAAAAATCAATTCAAAAACCTCTCTTGATTGAATTCGTCGGATTGAATTTCGAAAGCAGAAAACGTCGACGATTGTTGATGGAGTAATTGCCGTATGTTTTTTTTATTAGGTAAATTTTTTTATTTGGACATGGTCCAATGATGGAGTATGTGATAACCGTGCTAACCACTATCAAACAATCACATAATTTATAAATTATTTTTTCTTTTAATTCTTAAAATAGTATTTAAATATCGTGAACATATATCTTGAACATAAATACGGAAATGATAAGTCTTACATATACGTACCAAATAATGTTACATATACGTGACACATAGTGTTTATGTATGTGTAAAATTATTTGGTACGTATACGAAACACTATGTTTGAGAGTGGTTATCATGATTATTACATAAATATTGGTTAGCATTTTAATCTCACTATATATATATCTATATATATATAGGGGGCGTTATAATGAAAACCCTGACTTACATATGTAATTTTTAAAAAAATGGGTAAAATCATTTTTTAATTTTGGGGATAGATTCTATATCTAATTTAATCACTTTTTTTAAAAAAATAACAAAAAAGCTCCGAGAGGTTTTAAAAAAAATAGTTTTTTAAAAACTTACATATGTAAAAAGTGACGTATTGCTTATATAAGCAGAAAAAAAGCAATTTTTTTTTATTTTTTACATGTTTTTTACCCTTCGGTGTTTTTTTATTTTTTTTTGCGACTAGCCCTTTTTTTATACAAATAATCAATCACAAATTTTAAAAAAAAGTTTTCTAATTTTTTTCATAGAGTTTCTTGGGTTTTCTCAACTCAAGGGGTTTTCATTCTATACTATATATATATATATATATAGGGGAAAGATAAATTGAAAACCCACTTGAGATAAGGAAACCCACGAAACTCATTCATAACTTGTTTTTTTAGGGTGTTTTTATATAGAATTTCGTCACCAAAAATGCAAAAAAAAAAAAAAAAAAAAACGCCGACTAATTTAAAAAAAAATGTTGAAAAATTACAAAAAATAAGCGTTTTTATATATATGTCAGCATGTTACATATGTAACATAGGGATGTTACGTACGTAAAAAATGTTTAAAATTTTTTTTAAAAAAAAACCACTCGGCGTTTTTTTTATACTAAAAGTGATTAAATTAGATATAGAAACTATCCAAAAAAAAAATAATAATAATTTTACCTATTTTTTAAATTGTTACATATGTAACACATGGTTTCCATATTATCCACCCCCTATATATATACATACATATATATATACATACATATATAGGGGTGGGTTCCAGAGAAAACCAATAGTTAGGCGAAAACCGAAAAAAACCACTAAAAAATCAATTTTAATCAATAATATAGTTATATTTATTTTTTATTTTTTTATAAGAGTATAAATGTAATATTACAAGTTTTTACCAAAAAATTATTTAAATATTGGCTTACGTATACGTAACCCATAGTATTACGTATACGTAAACAAAAAACAAAAAAAATCAAAAAAATTGTGGTTACGTATACGTAACCCATAGTATTACACATTGTTTTAGTGGTTTTCTTGGTTTTCACCTAACTTTGTGGTTTTCTCTTGATCCTTCCCCTACATATATATATATATATATACATATATATATATATATAGTATATATATATATATTGTATATATATATATATGTATGTATATATATATATATATGTATGTATATATATATGTATGTATATATATATATATATAGTGAAAGAGTGGAAAAAACCCTCTTAAGTTGAAGAAACCCACTAAACCCTAGAAAAATGTAGATAATTTTTTTTTAAAATTTGGGATTGATTATTTATATAAAAACAAGCCTAGTCTCAAAAAAGAAAAAAAAAACGCCGAATAAAAAAAAATAAAAAATATGTAAAAATTAACAAAAATCAGCGTTTTTTTGCTTACGTATACAATACGTCAGCATTTACATATGTAATAAACGTTAGATCTTTGAGTTTACATATATAATAAACGTCAGATTTTTAAAATTTTTTAAAAAAAATACCGCTCAACTCTTTTTTATAATTTTTTCACCAAAAGTGATAAAATTGAATGTAGAATACATCTCAAAAATAAAAGTTTTTTTTTACATATGTAAAACAGGGTTTAATCTCACCATATATATATATATATATATATATATATAATATGAGTAAAATGTCATTTTCGTCCTTATGGTTTGGCTAATTTAGTCAGTTTCATACAAAAACTTTTTTTTTAGCTTTTCCGTCCTGACTAACTACGTTTCATCCAACTGACTAACTACGTTTCATACAACTGACTAACTCCGTTAAAATTTTTAATGAGTAGTTTTTTTTAACTTTTTTTTAGCTAATTTAGCCATTTTTATCCAACTGACTAACTCCGTTAAAATTTTAACGTTAAATCAGGGGTAATTTGGTCTTTTCAAAAATCCTTGTTTTAATGTTAAAATTTTAAGGTTTCTTTCTTTAATGCCTTTTATCATCTGAGACAGAGAATGAGAAAGAGGAGAAGGACGGCGGCAGCGATGGTCTGGTGGTGAAGGAGACGGTAGTACGTATGTTACGAATTTGGTCCAGCCTCTTCTGGATTTGGAGCACGAACCGCTTAAATCTGCCGTTAATGGTTCCGGTGTAGTCGCAAAGCCAAGTTACTACCCTAATTGAAACAAAGATTTTTAAAAAGAACAAATTGCCCCCGTTTTAGCGTTAAAATTTTAACGGAGTTAGTCAGTTGGATGAAAATGGTTAGATTTTGAAAAGTCAGAGACGGAAAAGCTAAAAAAAAAGTTTTTGAATGAAACTGGCTAAATTGACCAAACCACAAGTACGAAAAAACCACAAATGCAGTTCCACATTCATCAGTTCCATCTACTTCTGTTCCCGATCCTAATGTTGCTTCTTGTTCGGGACCACAAGATTCAGAGAGTGAGGAAGACAATGCTATTTTTCAAGATTCTTCTGCTGATCCTTTGTTGGGTGATGATCAATTACCTTCGACACAGGATTCAGGGGAGATTCCTTCAAATTTAGACTCGAAAATTCCAATTAATCATGATTTGTCTTATCAATCTGATACAACTCATGTTGAAGTGTTGCCTGTTCCTGAGGTTGCTTCCATCAAGGAACTCAAAGATCATCCGGTGACAAATATAATCGGGAATTTGCAGGATGGAGTGAAAACACGTTCTATTGTTAACAATACTTGTTTGTATACATGTATTAAAGATTCTGGTGTTCTTGATGATTGCTCACATTCACGTTTTATTTCTCAGGTCGAACCCAAAAATGTTAAAATGGCTTTAAATGATAACAATTGGATAGAGGCCATGCAGGAAGAACTTGCCCTGTTTTAGCGTTAAAATTTTAACGGAGTTAGTCAGTTGGATGAAAATGGCTAGATTTTGAAAAGTCAGAGACGGAAAAGCTAAAAAAAAGTTAGATCTCTCTCTCTCTCTCTCTCTATATATATATATATATATATATATAGGGGAATGATCAATAGAAAACTCATTGTTAATGAGAAAACTAAAAAACTATTTATTAAAGGTAAAAAAATATAATAAAAAAATTATAACTCAAAAACTAAAAAATCGCTTCGGAGACCTTTTTCATCCAAAATCTAACTCAAAAAAAAAAAAAAATCATAACTCAAAATCTAAATAAAATCTAAATCTAAATCCACACGTCGTCCTCTTTCAAAAAAAAAAAATTAGCGTTTTGCTTCATATGTATAGCAGGGTTAGTTTTTTGGATGTACTACACATATGTAGTACCTTTGGTTTTTTTGGGTTTAGTTTAGGTTTTTTGGGGTTGGGTGGGTGGGAGGTTTAGGTTTTTTGGGTGCGGGTGGGGTGGGTTTAGGTTTTTGGGTGGAGTGGGGGGTTTAGGTTTTTGGGTAGGGGTTAGGCTTTTGGTGTAATACACATATGTAGTACCTTTAATGAGTAGTTTTTTGGTTTTCTCAGGAAAATAAGTTTTCTATTGAACTCAACAATATATATATATATAGGGGATGGTTCCACTAGTAAGTGGTTTTTTTGCAAAGAAATCCTAAGAAGTGGGTCAAACGAACTCCGATTGAGCTCATTCCAGCGGCGTTGGAACCGTCTAATCGAACCCTAACCCGGACCCAAAAACCTAAACTCCCTACACCCGCACCCCCAAAAACTTAAACCCCCCCTCCAACCCTACCCCGAAAAGCCTAAAACCACCACCCCACCCCCAAAAACCTAAAACCCCCCCCCACACCACCCCCCCCAAAAACCTAAACACACCCCCAAAAACCTAAACCCCCCACCCCACCCCTAAAAAAAAACTTAAACCATAAAATCTAAACCTTAAAAGCTAAACCCTAAGGCTAAACCATAAGGCTAAAACCCTAAAATTAAAACGTAAAATCTAAACATTAAAAGCTAAACCCTAAAAGCTAAGATGATAGAGTTCGACGAGACGGTTTCAACGCCGCTGAAATTAGCTCAATCGGAGTACGTTTGATATCGTTTCTTAAGGTTTTTGTCATTTCTTAGATTTATGAATGAAAAACTACTTTTTATTTGATTCCCCCCTATATATATATATATTTTATAATTTTGGGCCCCTCGAAAAACCGGGCCCTGAGCGGTCGCCCACCCCGCACATGCTCAGGGCCGGCCCTGAACAGGATACTAATTCTAGTCGATTAATTAAGCGGATTGAAAGAAGGATTACAACTTATTGAAGATACTATATCAAACAACTACAGATTATATCCTTGAAGGGAGGGTACTTTATTTCTCCAGAAGAGGATAAAACGATAGAAAAGCCAAGGCTTACACGGTTAGCCTCTTGGTGAACTGACCCGTCTGGAAGAAGACGGTAGAACCTTGAAACTACACTATCCTTACATATGCTGGTTCATGGTCATCATTTTAGGGAAACGGTTTACTTATATTTTTTTTATTTGTAACACTACAAGGAAATGACCGTGTGCCGGCGTCGCCTATACCGACGACACTTGTCGTCGGCATAGGTCACCCTATACCGATGACATGTCGTCGGTATAGGTCAATACAAAAAATTTGAATGGGACACCATATAGCGACGACATGTCGTCGCTATAGTTTGCATATTTGTGTGTCAAATAAGTTTATGTTTTGAATGTTTGATTTGTCGAACAAGTTTGTGTGTCGAACAATTTGGATTTTTGGTTTATGTTTCGGATATTAGTTTTTATCAGATTTGAATGTTTGAATGGTTTATATTTAATGATTTGCAGACTTTTGTTTTTAAAAGTTTAATATTTCTAGATAAAATATTAAAAATTAAAAAAATATAAAAAAACAGAAAAGACCTATACCGACGACATGTCGTCGCTATAGGCCTTTTTCAAAAATTATAAAAAAAACAAAAAACCCTATACCGATGACATGTCGTCGGAATAGGGTGTCGTCGGTATAGGGTGTCGTCGGTATAGAATTTCTTTTTGAATTATTTAATTACACCCTATAGCGACGACAAGTCGTCGGTATAGGCTGACCTATCCCGACGAAAATCTTGGCTATTGGGACGAGGCAATACCGATGACATGTCGTCGGTATAGGTTATCCCGACGACAAGTCGTTGCTATAGGGTAAAAAAATCGTCGGGATATGATGATACTTTTGTAGTGTAACTGCATACAAACCTGAACATTCATTTGATAAAATTGAACCTTCATAATAAGTTTGCTATGAAGGTTCAGATGTTTCATTTGAATGTATGCATGCAAGGGCGGAGGATATAAGGGGCCCCGATTTTTCGCTCAGAAGTTTTAATATGTACGTATTCGGTCGATTTTTCGCTCAGTAGTGTTAATTTATATGTATTCGGTCGGAAATTTTTTAGTTCCGGCCCCCCTTATATGAAAAAAAATTCCCAGCCCCCCTGCGAAAATTTTTAAGCTCCGCCACTGTATGCATGGCTTCTATTTTTTGTTTAACTTGTTTCATATGAAGATTGAATCCTAGCATGTTCTTTATATTACTAGAAAAGTGTCTCGACGACATATTTTTGTCCGAAATAAGTATGAAACGATTGTTTTCGATAAAAATAGTTGTTGGAAAAAATTTTCAAGACAAATTATTTCCAACCAATTTCTGACGGGAACTATCTCCGACAAAATTACGACCAAATTTGAATTCTATTTTTCCTATGCACCACGGATTTAAAAAAAATAATTGTTTATCCAGTTATTTTATATTCAAAAATAATTTGAAGAACCATACACACATACACAAACTAGACTCTATGCTAAAACTCGCCACGATACATATGCTATAACCATTGTTTTAAAAACCGGACTGGGTGACGAACCGGATGCCTTACCGGTCCAGCGGTCGGACCGGATTACGAACCGGACGGCGTCTTAAAAAATATTTGACCGATCACATTCCTAATGTTAAATACATTGGTTAAAGATATGCGTTATAAACTTAAAAGAGTAGTTAAAACTTAAAAATGAACTTAAAACTTAAAATAGGACTTACGTGAAAAGTGAAAATATCAAAATAAAAACTAAAAAAAATATATCAAAAATGGACTTAAAACTAAAAGAGAACCCAACCTATTAGAAGTTCGTCACCGGTATTTATTTTTAACTGTTATAATTTTGTAAGTTAGTTTTAAATTTCTGAATATATAATTTATTTTAAATTTCTATAATTTATAATTTGCTTTAAATTCCATGGAAAATAAATTATTTCAAATTTTATTTTTTATTAAAAAAACATAAACTACCGACTCTTGACCTAGGGGCGAGTCGTTGATAGTATTTCAAAGGTTATGTCGGTAAATAGCTGTCACTGTTCTGTCGGTAAAAAAATATATGTACGTCTTATAGACCTGTAGGTAATCCGTCGCTTACCGGATCCATCAGTAATACCCGTCCGCATTTTATCGCAAAAAAATATTACTCGCCGTCTTATTTCCTACGGAGGTTCACCGACATTCTAATCGATAATTATTTTCATCGACGGATTTATGAAGAGATTGACCGTGACGATAACTTTTTTTGTAGTATTGATTACTCATTTAATCTGGCTTTTTTTACACGGAATGATAAAATAAATACGTGTCTGTCCTTATACAATATAATTCAACATTTTTATGTACTAAAAAACGGAGTCCAAAAACCAGACAAAAATATGCCTTTCACTTTGACTACTTCACATCTAGTGATACATGCTCGCATTTATGACGTGATGTCGGGAAAGAGCAGCATAACTTACCCATCGTGGAGCCTGCACCGGCGAAGGCGCCGGAGAAGTCAATTGAATACCCGAGGACTCCAACTGAGCACGAGTATACACTTCGGAGCAAGGTACATAAGCGAGAGATGTCTCATTTGGGCAAGAAAGAGTTCTGGAGAAGAACTTAGCACAAGCGGCCGGCGATCTTTGGTTAGGAAGCTCCAAAACGCAGTTCATCTTCACGTCAAGAACTCCATTCTTGATCAGTTCCTGACACAGTGGGCCAACCTTGGTGAAATAGTTATAAGAAAGAGTGAAATTGAGTAGCTCCGGCAGGCTACACACCGCTTCCGGCACCTCGCCGTAGAACTTATTACGGGCCAAGCTCAAAGCCTCAAACTTCTTTAAGCACTGAAACGAGTGCGGGATTGGGCCCGTAAAGTAGTTGGATTCGACATCGAACACTCTGGCCTTCTTCAAAAGTCCGATCTCGTATGGTAAGCAACCAGTTAACTGGTTGTTCAAGAAAAGAACCTCGAGTAGGGTATTGGAAGCTTGACTAATGCTCTTAGGAATTCCGCCAATAAATTTGTTGTTGGCTAGGATTAGGTAACGCGCCGGTGTTGAGCCAAGATTGTCAGGTATTTTTTGGATGAAGTTGTTGTTGTTAATGAACAGAAAATCGACGTTGAGAAGGAAGACTTGTGGAGGAATTAAGCCGGCGAAAGTGTTGAACCTGAGGTCGAGGAATTTTAAGTGGTGGGCACGGAGGACTTGGTAGGGGAAGTTGCCGATGAAATTGTTATTACTGAGGTCGAGCTCGTCTAAATACCTGAGTTTGTTGAGATTGGGGATGGAGCCGGTGAAGTTGTTGGAGTTTGCGTGGAAGAAAACGATGTCCGGCAAGCCGGTGATGAAGTCGGTTAGGGTTAGGTTGGGGCCACCTAAATTAAACTGGTTGAAGTTGACGCCGGATAAGGCTTTTTGATTGAAACCGGGGACTGTGTCGCACTTGAAGCCTTTATAATCTCCGCAAATGTCTTTGCCCTTCCATGTTTTTGTAATCCCTAGAGGGTCCTTTACAACTTTCTTTTTAAAGGCTTGGATGACTGGGAAGACTAGTTTCAATCGCAGGCTCTCGAAAGCGTCTATCTCGTTTGGCGGCAGCAGAGGCGGTTTTGGAGGTGGTGATGGTGAGATTTTTGGTGGTGGAGGTGGCAATAATGATGGTTTTGGTATTGTTGGTGATGGTTGACGTGGAGGGGGGAAATCTTGATTTTCCAGCGGAGCTGACGGAGGGGGACCATCACCACCACCGGTACCGATGTTTATGCAAGCGATGATTATGCAACTTATGATTATGCAACCGACGATTACGCAAATGAAGAGTAGAAATTTACGGCGACCACCCATATCTCTGTCGAAGACTATGGAGATAAAAGAATATGATTAAAAAGCTGAGAGCCCTGGCCTTCATATAGATGTAAAGTGGACCCTTTTGTTTTGTCGTATGTTTTCCAAATAAATATTCCATAACCTTAATCATTAATTGAAATTAACCGATAATCAAAACGTCATTAAATCAAATTAATCGATAATCAAAATTAACCGACGATTATGTTTAAGGTTCTTTGGTTAACCGATTAATTGGTTATGGTTAAGGGTGTCCAATAACATAACCGAACGTTAACCGAAACAAACCGAACTGATACAACCCTATATATAAAGTATATGCACAAATAAATAAGTAAACTAGAAACATATCATAAATAAGTAAACTAACGCATAGTTATGATTTTATTACTAAAAAAATAATATTACTAACATAGTCTCATGTTAGGAGTTTTTTTTGATAAAAATAGACTTTAGATAACTTTATTCACTACATGTTAACCGAAACCGACCCATAACCGAAAAGCGGTTATGGTTATGGAAAATTGCAAAACTGACCAACTGGTTATGGTTATGTAAGAGGTCAAAACTGACTTTGCACACCCCTACTAGAAAGATTTTAACATGGAGAATCTCACGTAAAACACATCGCCGGTACATAAAAAAATAATAAAAAGTCAATTTAACTATTAACCTATAGCTAGAAAAGAAAACTTTAATTTAATTTTCAAATATAAATACCCACATACATATACATTTCTTACACTTAAAAATTACAAATAACACACTCAAAAAATTATAAATTTCATAGATGATGGATTTTTCATCTGATGAGGAAACTAGTCTATATTGCTGATTTTTATAAATACGATCTTGTCCGCTGCATTCGCTATCCTAACCGAAGAAAGCGAAAGTTTGACATTGATGTCGAGAGCAGCTGCTTTGAACAAAGATCGTGAAGGAGGTCACGATCGTCTAGTTGCTGATTACTTTGCCGACGGTGTCGTATATAAAGAGACATTGAAGAGACGATTTAGATGGAGGAAGGAGTTATTCATATGAATAGGTAATGATTTGGTAGCCGATAACCCATTTTTTCAGATTAGGGTAGGATGCGAGAGGACGTCGGGGTTTTACTACTTACCAAAAGTGCACTGTTGCACTTTGTCAAATGGCCTACGGAACCACATCAGACCCTTTGATGAATATTTAAGGATCTCTAAAAGAACCGCACGAGAAAACATGTACAAATTCTATAAGGGTATCATCAAGCTATATGTGAACGATATCTAAGAAAACCCAATTCGAATGACGTTCAATATTTATACGAGGCACTTGAATCAAAACATGGTTTCCCAGGAATGCTTGGTAGCTTGGATTGTATGCATTGGGAGTGGTTTAATTGCCCAACAGCATGGAGAAGTCGGTACATGAGAGGTGATCATCCTCATCCATCAATGGCTTTGGAAGCAATAGCCTCACACGATCTATGGATATGGCACACGTTTTTTAATGTCTCGGCTTCGAATAACGACATCAACGTTCTCGATCAATCACCGTTACTTAACCACGTTATTAGCGGGTTTGCACCTGATTCTTCATTTCAAGTTGGAGGACTGTAACATCCCGTTTTCATAAACACGTGGATAAGTGATATGTCCTAAATTATACATGTTTTGCATGCATAATAATTCCCATATTATGGTACTAATTAATTAATAACCTTACAATTGATACTTAAAACGTTAATATTTCATAATTGCAGGTTATTCAGTGCTCCAAGATAAACAAAGCAAAAACCAGCTTAAAACGTGAAGAAATCAAGCTTTTGGAGGACCAAACCCGAGCATTGACCCCCAAGAAGTCAAACCAGGTCAATCCATCAGCTAAAAGACGAGCCTGGGGAGCAGGCAGAGGGTTGCACGGCCGTGCAACCCATTGCACGGTCGTGCAATGCCTTTCTGCCCTCCCCAGACTCCGGTACACTGTCCTTTGTACCCTGTTTGATTCCCGAGGTGTTTGCACGCCGGTGCAATCCAATGCAAGGCCGTGCATTGCTCATTTTGAGGCCTATAAATAGATGGCTTGAGTTCTTCATTCTACACACAAATTCAGATCAAAGAACACCCATCTAGACCTCGTTTGAGAGTGCAGTTCGTAGTTAGAGTAGAGAGTAGTGAGCGGAGGGGCTCTTCCTCCTTGTTCCGCAATAGGGGAGCCTACGAAACTCAATGTTATGCTAGTTAGTATGGCCATTCGTGGCTAAACTCTTTGTATTGCTAGGGTGAAGATGAAGTTTGGTGCATGTTAATGTTTAACGTATTAATCCAAGTGATATGTTTATGTCTTTAACTATTCGTCCTTAAAACCATTATTTTGGTGGGCTTTTATTATCGTCTAAATCCGTCTTTATATTTGTGAGTGTTCTTGATTTTTAAAGTATAAAAACTTTTTAATTAAACTTCTCTTGAATCTTGTACGTCTTTATACAAGTAGAGATTGATAAGCCAAGGCTTGGTCAACACTAGTAAGGTCGTACGTCTTTATACAGACTTATTATGCGACCAAGAATTGGTGAACTCATGTTGGGAATGATACGTATTTATACTTGGCCCCATTGTTACACCGCCTCCCGGTGAGCAAAATATAATCAACAATTTAACTTTAATATAAAGCATTTTACGTCCGATGTCTTAAACTAACATGGAGATGACCATTCGAAGGGTTGAGAGTAATTGTTGTCCTTAACGGGAGGCACTACCACTTGTTAAAACTTTTAAATTTGCAAATCAAATGTCGTGAGGACGAGGCTCTAGCGGTGACTCGGGTAACACATTTGTAGTAGTCATATCACTGGATTAGTCAACTTAACATTATCACGTACGTAGCGGATTCGAAACCCAAAGCAATACTATTCGTAACCTAATCATTTCCGACCTATTTACTTTCCTGTTTTTTACTATTCTGTTCGTTACATTTCTGTTACACACTTCACGCACGTTTTTACTTTTCTGCTATTTACTTTATCGTCATTTACTTTTCTTTCATTTACTTTCCTATCATTTACTTTCTTGTTCCACATACACACAAAACTCATTGTTGGGTATAATTTTGAGACTGATGCTGTCAATCGAAATTACAGTATCGAAACTACTAGTTTCGGTTGAACTTTTGTTCAATCAAAACTACTAGTTTCGGTTGAACTTTTGTTCAATCGAAACTACTAGTTTCGGTTGAATTTTTTGTTCAATCGAAACTACTAGTTTCGGTTGAACATTTGTTCAATCGAAACTAGGTAGTTTCGATACCTGTTTTTCAGGCCCATTGGGCGGTGGCTTGGAAAACAAGGCGCATGTGCTTGGCCTCCTATATATAGCAGATTATGCCCTAGGAGTGAGTGTGTGTCTGTAGAGGGAATCACCACCCCAGGGGGAGCTCACCCTGGGGTGAGATAATTGTTAGTGTATGATTGAGCCTTTTAATTTTCATTTCAATCAAAGAATCATACGTTTTATGCTTTCAATTATCTGTTCTTTTCATTTTCATATGTTTCTGTTAGTGTTTGTGATTCCCGCACCCGTCTCTACCATTTATGATTCGAGAGTGATACCGGATCCAGAGATTCCGCCTCTCGATCCGGACTGTTTGAAGATTTCTCCACAGATTTGTGTTTTCGGATCTGTTCAGGACCTACACTCATTCACTAATTAAACCGGCTAAACGTTAACAAAAGTTGAGTATTGGAATTCGACCGTGTCCGTTGGTTCAATACTTGGTTCTTACTTAAACTATATTATACTGCGATAGGTACACTTGCCTATTGTGTGTGTTTTTAAGTTAAAGTAATTATCATTTTATAAATTTAAAACCTAATCTCGTAAGACCATCATAAAAATATATTTATTATAATTTTATATACTTAAAACATTACGCATCAAGTTTTTGGCGCCGTTGTCGGGGACACGGTGATTTCAAGAAAAATTCAAGTTAACGAATTAGCCTTATTAAAAGTAAAAAGATCACACAAAAATATCATCATAAATCCTTATAATGAAAACTTTACCGAAGAAGAATTCTTCAACTTCGACAACAATTTCTCAAATTCATGGTGCGAATTATGTGGGGGATCACACTACATTGAGGAGTGCTATCTCTCCATATGGCGCACTATGGATCACGAGATAAATCTCCACCCATCACCATTTGAGGATTTACTTCCTTCACCACCTCCATCAGTAAACATAGATAGTACTTACTATGAACCAGATCCTTGGAAACCAGACACATTGTTTCGTAATTCGGAGGAAATAAAGAGTCAAATCATTAAACTCTACGCTACGGAACCAAATGAAGATCCTTCTGAAATTCTGGATCATCTACCATGTGTCGAAGTAAATCAAGCATCACAAGAACAAGATGTAGAGGTAATAACCATGATACCCATGGGGAACACGGGGAATACAAGTGAAGATGACGTATTAAGGGCTGAAATCATACAAGAAACCTTAGAACCACCAAGATTGGAAAAACAGTTCAAACGCTTTCAGTCTTTATGGAATCAAATTCAGCTAAATCTCCCGTACGAACTATTTCTCTATAAGATTCCTGCTCATGCAAAATTTCTCAAAGATATGCTGACTAACCGAGAAAAAAATGAAAGAACAGCCGCAAATCGCGTTGAACGAAGAATGTTCAGCTATTATGAGAGGAAGAAAACATCCCGACCAATTCCTAATCTCCTGTCTTATAAGCGACTCAATCCAAGGTAATACTATTGCCGACCTACATATAGGCGTAAATATTTTACCTAGCACAATATTTGACAAAATGAATCTCAAGAAACTTCAACCCACAAAATTAGAACTATGCCTAATCAATAGGGCAGTTAGCTATCCAAAGGGAATCGCTGAAGACGTGCTTATAAAGATTAACGAATTCGTCTTCCATGTGGATTTTGTGGTGGTCAACATAAAAGGAGGAACACGATGCCCTCTTATTCTCGGGAGACCATTTCTCAATACAGCCCTTGCCCTTATTGACGTCTGGGGAGGAAGATTGGTATTAAGTATCCAGCAAGAACGAATGACATTCGATCTCAAGAAATCCATGCAACGACCAAGTAGTCATGACGATCTAGCCTTTCTTTTTGACGATTTCGACTACCTAGTAGGTTATTACATACATGACGTCTTGGGAAAGGAAGAAGAATGGCCAGCAGAGGAACTTGAAGAATATCTTGTTTGCGAAGGATTTATGATAAAACACACTAATCATAATGATGAAACAATAGGCATTGAGGAGTTGGAAGATAGAGACGAGAGTGAGAAGTCAAAACCGTCTATCGAGGAACCACCTACACTTGAACTAAAGGAACTTTCGCCTGATTTATCATATGCCTTCCTAGATGAAGAATCCAAGCTTCCATTTATTATCTCCTCCAGGTTGGAAAACAACGAGAAAGAAAAACTACTACAAGTTTTGAAGAAATACAAGAAAGCTATCGCCTAGAAGTTAATGGATCTTAAGGGAATTTGCCCCTCATTCTGCACTCATAAAATACTTATGGAAGAAAATTACAAAACAAGTGTGCATCACCAAAGACGACTGGACCCTAAAAAGCAAGAGGTAGTGAAAAATGAGGTTATCAAGTTACTAGACGCAGGAGTAATCTACCCTATTTTAGATTCAGCGTGGGTTAGTCCACTTCAGATTGTACCAAAAAAAGGGGGTATAACAGTAATCACAAATGATAAAAATGAGCTAATACTAACCCGCACAATCACCGGATGGCGGGTATGTATTGATTATCATAAGTTGAACGAAGCTACCCGAAAATACCATTTTCCACTACCTTTCATTGATCAAATGTTAGAGCGATTATCCGAAAATATGTTCTATTGCTTTCTCGATGGATTCTCGGGATACTTTCAAATCCCTATCGCCCCTGAAGATCAGGAGAAGACTACATTTACCTGTCCCTATGGCACCTTCGCTTATAGGCGTATGCCATTTGGACTATGCAATGCACCTGCTACATTCCAGCGGTGCATGATCGCTATATTTCATGATATGATAGAAGTATTTATGGATGACTTCTCAGCTTTTGGAAACTCCTTCGACCATTGTCTACAAAACTTAGAAAAAATGCTAGCAAGATGTGAAGATTCAAATCTAGCACTAAATTGGGAAAAGTGCTATTTCATGGTTAAAGAAGGAGTAGTATTAGGACATAAAATTTCAAAGAATGGTATTGAATACGATAAAGCCAGAGTAGAAACTATATCAATGCTTCCGCCACCAAATTCAGTAAAAGGGATCAGAAGCTTCCTCGGTCATGCGAGGTTCTATAGGAGATTCATAAAGGACTTTTCATCAATCGCCAGACCCTTGACACAACTGTTGGAGAAATATCGATCCTTTTTATTCTCTAAAGATTACTTAGTAGCATTTGAAAACTCTCAAGAAGAAACTCATCAATGCACCTGTCATGACGGCACCTGACTGGACTAAACCCTTCGAACTCATGTGCGATGCAAGTGACTACGTAGTAGGAGCAGTTTTAAGTTAACGAAACAAAAAGCATTTTCACCCAATTCACTATGCAAGTAAAACCTTAAATGACGCTCAAGAAAATTACACTACTACTGAGAAGGAATTACTAGCTGTAGTTTTCGCCTTTGATAAATTCCGTTCATACCTAGTCTTATAAAAAACTATAGTCTACACCGACCATGCCGCCTTAAGACATCTCTTTAACAAGCAAGACGCTAAACCAAGGTTAATCAGGTGGATCCTCCTACTATAAGAATTTGACATCGAGATAAAAGATAAAAAAAGGAGTAGAGAATTTGGCAGCAGATCATCTATATCGACTTGAAACTACTCAAGAAAATCAAAAGTTTGCTATAAACGATAGTTTCCCTCATGAATACATACTGCACGTACAAGACATCAATGAATACCCATGGTTTGCAGATATCGCAAATTTCTTAGCAAGCGGAGAACTAATGAAAGGATTAACATTTCAGGAAAGAAAGAAATTTTTCGCAGATATCAAGCACTATTTCTGGGAAGATCCATATCTATTCCGTGTTTGTACAGATCAAATAGTGCGACGATGTGTGCATGGGAAGGAGGAAAACGAGATATTGCGACAATGTCACGAAGGACCAACAGGAGGGCATCATGGAGCTAATTATACTGCAAGAAAAGTTTTTGAGGCCGGATTTTTCTGGCCAACTGTTTTCAAGGACGCACATAAGCTTATAAGCAAATGCGACTCATGTCAAAGGTCAGGAAGTATTTCAAAGCGTGACGAAATGCCCTAGACAAGCATCCAAGTTTGTGAAATATTCGACGTCAGGGGGATTGACTTTGTTGGACCATTCCATCCATCTCGCGGAAATCAATACATCCTACTAGTAGTTGACTACGTGTCAAAATGGGTCGAAGCACAAGCATTACCAATTAATGACGCAAGAGTCGTCATCCGGTTTCTCAAAAGATTATTCACACGATTCGGTACACCAAAAGCTCTAACTAGTGATAGAGGAACACACTTCTGCAATTCACAATTGGAAAAGACACTTATACGATATGGTTGTACCCATAAGCCGTCCACACCTTATCATCCCCAAGAAAATGGACAAGTGGAAGTTACAAACATAGCAATCAAGCGTATCTTGGAAAAAGTTGTAAGTCCAAATAGGAAAGACTGGTCTGATAAACTGGAAGATGCATTATGGGCCTTACGTACGGCTTACAAAACATCTATCGGAACCACTCCTTACCGAATGGTTTATGGAAAGGCTTGTCACCTGCCAATAGAGACTGAGCATAAAGCATACTGTGCGCTTAAAGCAGTTAACCTAGATCTATCCAGTGCAGGAGAACACCGCCTTCTACAAGTCCATGAATTGGAAGAACTGCGAAATCAGGCCTACAGGAACTCAGCAATATACAAGGATAGGGCAAAGAGACCTCATGATAAAAGACTAAGGATGGGGGAATTCCAAGAAGGAGAAAAAGTCTTACTTTACAATTCAAGATTACAACTATTTCTAGGAAAATTGAGATTTAAGTGGACGGGACCATACATAATTCGAAAAGCATTCCCTTATGGAACACTGGAACTGGAACAAACAGACGGGACAACTTTCAAAGTTAACAACCACCGAGTCAAGCGTTACCTCAAAGGACCAATTGATCAAGTAGTGGACGAGGTTCCACTAGAGGAGTAAGACTGATGAAACACGTACGAGTCGGGCTAAAGACCCTTAAATAAACGTAGCGCTTCCAGGAGGCAACCCGATGATCATGAATAAATTGAGAGGTTGGTGCATACGGCAGAATCATGGATCTCAGGTTTGATCTTTCAAATTTAAGTTTCTCATACTTCAGCCCCAGGTATGCCCTCTCGATACTAGGACTTAGTAGCTTAACTACTACCTTTTATTTTTCTTGTCTACTTTTATGTTTTCCCTTATGTGTCAGGTAGAATATTATCACCAGATAGTCTCTCTACTTGTTTGAGGAATCACACTCCATCTCGACAACCTGAGGAATCGAAAACCGCATCAAATTTCTGTGAAATTAGATGAAATCTTTGAAGCAAAGTGTTGAAAGCACCAATAAGTTTTGGCCTTAGGTTATACACCGAATTGACTGGGGGAGTACCAGTTTCTTTTCCCTTAAAACTTCATGCATTTAAATTCCTGCATAACATTTCATTACATGCATTTGTACATTGAGGGCAATGCATAGTTTTAAGTGTGGGGTGGGGAATTAAGAGATTCAGGACTACTTGTAACCTCAAATCAGTAAAATTTCAACTTGTGATTCTCTACCCATTTGACTAAAACATTACAAAAACCTACATTTTGCAAAACCCGAAAAATTTTCAAATTTTTAAACTTTAAAACCTATTTGAGTTCGCACCTAATTAAATAAAATGAATATATGGCAAGTAGCAACAAATGAATATTATGCATAACGATTCGCTAAACCCTACTCCATCCGTTTCATGTGAGAAAAATCAAGCCTATTATACAACATCAAATTTTTGGCGCAGTATTTAATTATTCGCATGCTCTTTCGTTTGGCGTTACTTCGTGTTTTTCGATTGAATTTTATGCATAATTAGAACTTGTATGACTTATACATATCAAGACCATGAACTAATAGAAGTTTGAAAATGATTGAGGCACCTAGGACTTTATTACCCTTATCCTTAAATCCAAAAATCCCAAAAATATAATCCGCTTAGATAGCCATTTGAGCCTTAGCCTTTTCTTTTCTACTACCCATAATACCCAACCAGCTTTTCGTAAACACCGGTTATTGGCTAACTGTCTTCAAATTGGAAAAAATATCCTATGTCGTTATTTCAAGTTTCTTACCATTGAGGCAACTTCGGAAAGAATCTTTTCTACTCAAAGGAATTGGAATATACAAGAAGGTGGATGTATTAGGAAGAAACAGCCGAACTATCTACATCGAATTTATGGAAATATTATTTCAAGGAAATTGAGGAAAATTAATTATTGAACGAATTGTCTTGATTTAAAAAAAAAGTTGGTCTTTTACCCGTTAGACCTTAAAGAGATGGATATGCATTATTTTGATTTGAATTTGCTTTTCTGCCTTCATTTCGCAAAGCCTGAATTACCGCCCGAGCTCCGAGAGAAAGTTTCAAAGCAACTAGTGATGTAAGAAAACGGTGGCGTAAGCAAGAACAACTGCCACCATTCTGCGGCTTGTCGAAAAGTGCCGCCAAAAGAAGAGCCAAAAGATACGAAAAATGTGTGAAGTGTGGCAACTGGAGCCACGATGGAAAATGTAGCAAGAATCAAACTCATTCCCAAAGTGAGTACACGCATCTGATCAAAGTTGGAGCGGTTAGGCTATAAGCCGAAAGTTCCATACGGAGAGGCAACAATGTGTACTACGCAGTAAGGAAAGAGTTGGCACTAATGAGAGATCTTGGTCTTGGAAATCTGACCATAAACGAGCCCTCGGATTAGTTAAGCCATGAAGTCGTAGCTGTGTGTTTCACGATAGCTGCAACCCTTCAAACCTTTTAAATCCCTAAAAACCCAAAAAGATTTTCATCTTCACCCCTTTATTTTTATTTTAGCCACATTACAACCCTTTTTAAAGTCCTCTTGATTCATGCATACTACTTAGTTAATTGGTGGAGACTTGGTTTGCATACAATCTTATGATCATTGCATAATTCGATTCGAACTTGAGTGTTCCACTTAACTTACATTATCCAAACATATATAACACTAGAGTTGAGTGAACATTGTGAGGAGTGAAATTTTATGCATAATTGAAGTTCTAGTAGGCTTGTCATGGATTCCGTTATAGAAAAATACAAAAATAGAATAAGCAACTCAAGAGTTATCCCGGAATTTCCAACTACTTGGAGTTCCATTTCCCTTGTAAATTTTTTAGTTATGGGTATAATCATTCATGAGTTTGCTTGAGGATAAGCAAAGTCTAAGTGTGGGGTATTATGATATGTCCTAAATTATACATGTTTTGCATGCATAATAATCCCCATATTATGGTACTAATTGATTAATAACCTTACAATTGATACTTAAAACGTTAATATTTCACAATTACAGTTTATTTGGTGCTCCAAGATAAACAAAGCAAAAACCAGCTTAAAACATGAAGAAATCAAGCTTTTGGAGGACCAAACCCGAGCATTGACCCCCAAGAAGTCAAACCAGGTCAACATAGTCAAACCAGCAGCTAAAAGACGAGCCCGAGGAGCAGGCAGAGGGTTTCACGACCGTGAAACCCATTGCACGGTCGTGCAATGCCTTTCTGCCCTCCCAGACTCTGGTACACTATCCTTTGTACCCTGTTAGATTCCTGAGGTGTTTGCACGCCCGTGCATTGCTCATTTTGAGGCCTATAAATAGATGGATTGAGTTCTTCATTCTACACACCAATTCAGATCAAAGAATACCCATCCAAACCTTGTTTGAGAGTGCAGTTCGTAGTTAGAGTATAGAGTAGTGAGCGGAGGGGCTCTTCCTTCTTGTTCCGCAATAGAGGAGCCTACGAAACTCAGCGTTATGCTAGTTAGTATGGCCATTCGTGGCTAAACTCTTTGTATTGCTAGGGTGAAGATGAAGTTTGGTGCATGTTAATGTTTAACGTATTAATCCAAGTGATGTGTTTATGTCTTTATCTATTCGTCCTTAAAACCACTATTTTGGTGGGCTTTTATTATTGTCTAAATTCGTCTTTATATTTGTGAGTGTTCTTGATTTTTAAAGTATAAAACATTTTTAATCAAACTTCTCTTGAAGCTTGTACGTCTTTATACAAGTAGAGATTGATAAACCAAGGCTTGGTCAACACTAGTAAGGTCGTACGTCTTTATACGAACTTATTATGCGACTAAGAATTGGTGAACTCATATTGGGAATGGTACGTCTTTATACTTTGTCCCATTGTTACACCGCCTCCCGGTGAGCAAAATATAATCAACAATTTAACTCTAATATAAAGCATTTTACGTCCGATGTCTTAAACCAACCCGGAGATGACCATTCGAAGGGTTGAGGGTAATTGTTGTCCTTAACGGGAGGCACTACCACTTGTTAAATCTTTTAAATTTGCAAATCAAATGTCGTGAGGACGAGGCTCTAGCGGTGACCCGGGTCACACATTTGTAGTAGTAATATCACTGGATTAGTCAACTTAACATTATCACGTACCAAGCGGATTCGAAACCCAAAACAATACTATTCGTAACCTGATCATTTTCGACCTATTTACTTTCCTGTTATTTACTATTCTGTTCGTTACATTTCTGTTACACACTTCACGCACGTTTTTACTTTTCTGTTATTTACTTTATCGCCATTTACTTTTTGTCATTTACTTTCCTGTTCCACAAGCACACAAAATTCATTCACTAATTAAACCAGCTAAACGTTAACAAAAGTTGAGTATTGGAATTCGACCGTGTCCGTTGGTTCGATACTTGGTTCTTACCTAAACTATATTACGCTGCGATAGGTACACTTGCCTATTGTGTGTGTTTTTAAGTTAAAGTAATTATCATTTTATAAATTTAGAACCTGATCTCGTAAGACCATCATAAAAATATATTTATTATATTTTTATATACTTAAAACATTACGCATCAATAAGCATGAACTTGTATATTATTGTAAAGTATGGGGTAGAAAACGTAAAAAAAGAAGGACAAACTTAGAGGGGAAGCAAGGGTTCCACTAGGATGCTTTAAATGGGTGCAACCCCCTCATTTTTCCCTAAGTTTTCGGCCAAGGGGAAAGGGAGAACAGGAAAAGGGAAGAAAACCCATTTGGGGTACCTAGCAACAAAGATCGGAAGATCCCCATAGATCGAACCATCCGATTGATCTCAAATTGTGACAGAAGCTTCATAGCACCTAAACGAAGACTGTCACCGTTGGTTTTATTTATTTTGAGACATGGAGGTCGCGTTTTACTGTCGCGAATAGAGTAGTGCGAACAAGCTTATTTTGAGACGTGGAGGGATGCTAGAGCTCGACGAGACGGTTCCATGACCGCTTGAATCACCTCAATCAGACTTCGTTGAGGTAGTTTCGAGCTACTCGTATTTGATGTTATTCGGGTAAGGTTAATCGTAAAAAAACGTGAAGTTACTTTTGATGAAATTTATATTTTCAGTTTCCTCGAGACTCGATCTACCCATACTAAAGAGTTTGGTCGGGAAACGAAAACATTTTTCGGTCACATTCCGGAATCTGGCCACTGTCCTGGCGGCAGAAGACGACAGAGGATGGACTCGGAGAGAATTTTCTAGTGACCGCCGAGTCGATACGATACCATGGGCTTTGGAATTACCTTATTTGGAGCTCGTATGATCAAGTTATGTGCTCAAAATGGTCCTATCTGGAATCATCAAACGGGCCTGCTCCATTGGAATTTATGATGGTATTAAATGTGCTAATGGTTTGTCTTTATCACACTTTATATTTGCAGATGATGTGGTTTTCATTGGTGATTGGATTCAGACTAATACACTAATTCTGGGGAGGATTCTGCAGTGTTTTTATCTTGCTTCTGGCCTCAAAATAAAGTTGGCAAAAAGATGTCTTTATGGCATTGGGGTTGAATCACTTGAACTCCAAAACATGGTCGGTCTTCTTCACTGCAATGCAGGATTATTTCCTTTTAAGTACCTTGGATTGCAAGTAGGCGTAAATATGAATCTCTCTAAGAATTGGAAGTCGATGATACGTTCAAAATCCGACTTTCCATATGGAAAGCTAACTATCTGCCTTTTGGGGGGCGAATTACGTTAATTAAACATGTACCAAATTCTTTACCTACTTATTACTTTTCCTTGTACATGGCCCTTATTCAGGTCATTGACAGACTGGAAAGACTGAGAAGGGAATTCCTTTGGGGAGGTACTTCTGACAAAGCTAAAATCAACTGGGTCTCGTGGAATAAGATTATGGCTCCAAAAGTTCAAGGTGGGCTAGCTATCGGCTCTCTCATGGAAGCAAATATTGCATTGTTATCAAAATGGTGGTGGCGATTTAAATAAGAATCATAGGGAATCTGGAGAAATTTCATTTGGTCAATCCACTTTAACTCGAAAACTTGGAGCTCCATTCTGACTAAAGTCTCAAACGTGGGACCTTAATTAGAAGCAAATTTTCAAAGTCTCACACGATATGCTGCAGTATGGTATTGACCTCAATAAAGTTATTAAAGGTATGTTGGGGAATGGTACATACATTATATTTTCGGTTGATATCTGGATTGAAACTGTTTCATTAGCCTCAAGATTTCCTAACCTCTTCTTGCTTGAAATGGTAAAACCTTGTGTTATTGCGGAACGCTTAATGCTCGCTAACGGATCGGTTTGTTGGTCACCTAAATGGAAAAGGATCCTATCTTCTATGCAGGAAACCCGCGAATTACAGTAATTGTCCACCCTGTACGCTCTGTCTCGTTGCACTTGGGGGTTGACCGATGGCCATGGTCCTTAGACGGGTCGGGAACCTTCTCGGTTAAAAGCCTCAAATGCCATATTAGTACACTTAATAGGCTGGAGTCTATATTTCAGTTCTCCTGGAACAATTGGGTCACGGTGAAGGTAGGTTTCTTTTCACCGTTGCATAAGTGTATGTAACGAAGACTTGGTAGTATACTCTGACGCTTCGGGTCAGGGATTGGGTTGTGTACTTATGCAACGGGGAAAAGTAATCGCTTATGCCACGTTGAGGCTTTGTTGTTTAGACATGTTCAGGTGTCATCCCCTTCATGTGTTTTTTGTGGTGAGGCAATTGAATCCGTTGAGAACATTTATATTGCATGTTCTTTTGCTCAGTCGATGTGGGACTTTATCTCTAGTTGGTGCAAAGTTGCGCCCGTGTATGCTTTTGGAATACGTGACCTCTTGGATGTGCACAACTCTCTTCATGGATCCAAGAAGTGGCGGAAATCTATCCATTCGATCATCCTTACCGCTATTTGGTGCATTTGGACGACCCGCAATGATTTGATTTTCAATCATCCTCAGACTTCCATCGTTACCATTCTGGAAGAAATAAAGGTTATCGATTTCCTATGGATTAAGTCTCGTTCTAGAAATAATAGCTTGTCTTGGGTCCAATGGTGTAACTTCTCTATGTACTAATTGTCGGGTTGTCTTGGTGGTTGTAAATGTCGGATCTAGCTGTTGCTAGTTCCTTTATATATATAAATTGGTTGTTGGCCGTTAAAAAATATGGCTTTAACTTTTGAGAAAAGGTATTACTACTCCAGTGAAGTGGAGAGCCATGTTGACTCTCTCTCTCTATATATAATATATATAAATATATCACTCGTAGGGAGAGATTTATTACAGAATAATAAATTACCATGATAACAAAAAGAACAAACTTAAATCGTTTAATTTTTTGATCAATAGTTTAAATTTTTTTTTAATTTTATACTTTTTACATACAAATATATATGTTAATGTACATAAAAGACCATTAAACTAACTTTTTCTTATGCTTTTATATATTTAAAGTTTACCTACACATGTGTAGGTAAAATAACCTACACAAGAATTACACATGTGTAGGTTATATACATAAATGAATTTTGTTTCTTTTTTCTTTTTGAATTTCACGAGGGACGATTAAATATTGCATTTTAATCATTTTCTTATATTTTAGATCCTTTTAGTTATATATTGTAACACCCTACTTTTAAAACACCGATTAAACACGCGGAAACATTTATCCCAAGAATATATATATATATATATATATTTTTTTTTTAAGTCCCTCGCGTACCGCGTAAGACCAGACCCCTCCCCTCGCATACCGCGTGGGAGCCTCAGAAAGCCAGCCGGAAACCAGGTCTCTCGCATACCGCGAAAGACCAGACCCCTCCCCTCGCGTACCATGAGCGAGCCTCAGAAAGCCAGCCGGAAACCAGGTCTCCCGCATACCGCGAGAGAACCCATCCTTGTTTCTCGCGTACCGCAACGGGCATGTTTTCACAGAGAGTTTCTAGGCTTCAACAGGTTTCAACACTTAGCCATTTTTCTAACTTTTTCATTTCAATTAGACACCAAAACCTCCCAACACTTGGGTTTTGACCAAAAAAAACATTTCAACATCAAATACATACACCAAAACACAGTTGTGAATCCAATTTACATCCATTTAAGGGATTTCTAATAAATCACCAAAACATATATACGCATACGACAATCCCGCCAAATGCCTTTGACTACATCGGAGCTTTTCCTACATAACACCACATATATCACCATTAGTAATGAAGATAAAACATAATAAACAAGTAAAATTCTACTTGTTTCACCCATTTGACCCGTTTCCACCCAATTTGACATTAGGCTACATATCACTTGCATAATCACTACAAGTTTCACTCTTTTCATTTTACATTCATGATCAACACATTTTCCATTTCCATTATGGCACATAGGCCATAACCTCATCATCTCATTTCCATTATGATTCTTAGATCATAACTTCATATCCACATATCCATTATGGTACTTAGACCATAACTCCATAACCACATATCCATTACAATATAAATACTATAACTACATTTCATTCACTTATTCATACACCTTATGCACATACAAACCACATAACACATTATGCAAATTAACACATTGTAACATTGCATATAGCACCTTTTATCAATCAATTACTAAGTAAGTGCAAAAGCACTTACCTTGTGGATTTGAAGTTTCCGCTTCACGTTTTGTAATTTGATTACCTAAACACATTCATCTAGTTTAGTAATCTAACATACATCAAAATCACATTTTAATTAGGTTCACAACCCAATTTCCCATTTCCAACCCAAACTGACCCGTTTGATTTATACGCATATCCAAACACCCTCTTTCACCCCAAACTCACCTACTTGAGTTTCATTATCCTTACATTAACACTAATTTTTCATTCAATAATTATTATTAGGTTAATTTGGTGTTTGTTGAAGTGTTTAACATCATACAAACACTTAATCATCATTAATTCAACATTCTATTATCATAATCCAAACACCCCCAAATTTCTCCATATGAACCCTAACTTCTCATAATCAAAATCAACGGGTTCTAGGATGTTAATCACCATTTTTTACCTTTAGTTTAGCTAGATTATCAACAATCTAGCACTAATTATCAACATGCATCATAAATTTCGAATTTCTACAAAACCCACCAACTAACACATCAATGGTGAAATCAAAAGGAAGATAATCACTTACTTGATGTTAGGAAGGTGATGTGCAGGCCAAAACCTTCACAATTTAATCTTCAATTGCACGAATCTTGCTTCAACACTCTTTTCTCTCCTTTTCTCCTTTGCTCAAGAACGACCCAACACCAAATGAGACTAATTTTGACTTTCACTAGTCAATATGGCAGGTTTTGCCATTTTACACTTTTAGCCCCTCAACTTCCGTTTCACCCATTTCATTCCATAATTAGTTAAAAACTAATATAACCCCATTAATAACTTGAAACCCACTTGTTTTAATTTATTTCTAAAATATTATTTTCACCATAATATTTATTTAGAACATTAATTTATTTAATAACGAAACCCGAATTTTGGTTCGTTACATATATGAAATTACACTCTATGTCCTTTGACTTCAATAATTACAGAGATTGTCTTTTTTGGAAATTTTTGCACATCCTTTGTCCTTTACACTAACTGGTGTTATATTTTTCTATTAAGTCTAGACATGTGCCTTACACATGAGGGTATAATGGTAATTTTACCTACAAAAGGACAATTTATGTAATTTTCTTAAATATAAACCCTCTCTCAGCCTCACTCTCTCTCATCTCTCATATCTCTCTAAACATAAACCACTCTTACTCTTTCTATCTCTAAACATAAACCACCTTCTCTATGAGGCTTCACTTGCACAGTACCATCTAAGCCACTAATGGAGCTCAACGACGGCGGAAAGCCGCTGCCTCTGTAATTCCTTTGAGCTTCTGAGCGCTGTAAGCCAACAAACTCTCTCTTTCACCCAATCACTGCATGTTTCCGTCCCCAAACTCTCCGTACATATTTCAAGGCTCATGCTACTCAACGAAGAAGCGGAACGCGTCACCATTGGGTCGAAGGGACCGACGAGTGAAGGGTTGGTGGTGGGAGAGGCTGGAGAAAGGTTAATGGACGGGTGAAGGCCGGTGAAAGATTAAATATTGCATTTTAATCATTTTCTTATATTTTAGATCCTTTTAGTTATATATTGTAACACCCTACTTTTAAAACACCAATTAAACACGCGGAAGCATTTATCCCAAGAATATATATATTTTTTAAGTCCCTCGCGTACCGCGTAAGACCAGACCCCTCCCCTCGCATACCGCGTGGGAGCCTCAGAAAGCCAGCAGGAAACCAGGTCTCTCGCGTACCGCGAAAGACCAGACCCCTCCCCTCGCGTACCATGAGCGAGCCTCAGAAAGCCAGCCGGAAACCAGGTCTCCCGCATACCGCGAGAGAACCCATCCTTGTTTCTCGCGTACCGCAACGGGCATGTTTTCACAGAGAGTTTCTAGGCTTCAACAGGTTTCAACACTTAGCCATTTTTCTAACTTTTTCATTTCAATTAGACACCAAAACCTCCCAACACTTGGGTTTTGACCAAAAAAAACATTTCAACATCAAATACATACACCAAAACACAGTTGTGAATCCAATTTACATCCATTTAAGGGATTTCTAATAAATCACCAAAACATATATACGCATACGACAATCCCGCCAAATGCCTTTGACTACATCGGAGCTTTTCCTACATAACACCACATATATCACCATTAGTAATGAAGATAAAACATAATAAACAAGTAAAATTCTACTTGTTTCACCCATTTGACCCGTTTCCACCCAATTTGACATTAGGCTACATATCACTTGCATAATCACTACAAGTTTCACTCTTTTCATTTTACATTCATGATCAACACATTTTCCATTTCCATTATGGCACATAGGCCATAACCTCATCATCTCATTTCCATTATGATTCTTAGATCATAACTTCATATCCACATATCCATTATGGTACTTAGACCATAACTCCATAACCACATATCCATTACAATATAAATACTATAACTACATTTCATTCACTTATTCATACACCTTATGCACATACAAACCACATAACACATTATGCAAATTAACACATTGTAACATTGCATATAGCACCTTTTATCAATCAATTACTAAGTAAGTGCAAAAGCACTTACCTTGTGGATTTGAAGTTTCCGCTTCACGTTTTGTAATTTGATTACCTAAACACATTCATCTAGTTTAGTAATCTAACATACATCAAAATCACATTTTAATTAGGTTCACAACCCAATTTCCCATTTCCAACCCAAACTGACCCGTTTGATTTATACTCATATCCAAACACCCTCTTTCACCCCAAACTCACCTACTTGAGTTTCATTATCCCTACATTAACACTAATTTTTCATTCAATAATTATTATTAGGTTAATTTGGTGTTTGTTGAAGTGTTTAACATCATACAAACACTTAATCATAATTAATTCAACATTCTTTTATCATAATCCAAACACCCCCAAATTTCTCCATATGAACCCTAACTTCTCATAATCAAAATCAACGGGTTCTAGGATGTTAATCACCATTCTTTACCTTTAGTTTAGCTAGATTATCAACAATCTAGCACTAATTATCAACATGCATCATAAATTTCGGATTTCTACAAAACCCACCAACTAACACATCAATGGTGAAATCAAAAGGAAGATAATCACTTACTTGATGTTAGGAAGGTGATGAGCAAGCCAAAACCTTCACAATTTAATCTTCAATTGCACGAATCTTGCTTCAACACTCTTTTCCCTCTTTTTCTCCTTTGCTCAAGAACGACCCAACACCAAATGAGACTAATTTTGACTTTCACTAGTCAATATGGCAGATTTTTCTATTTTACACTTTTAGCCCCTCAACTTCCATTTCACCCATTTAATTCCATAATTAGTTAAAAACTAATATAACCCCATTACTAACTTGAAACCCACTTGTTTCAATTTATTTCTAAAATATTATTTTCACCATAATATTTATTTAGAACATTAATTTATTTAATAACGAAACCCGGATTTTGGTTCGTTACATATATGAAATTACACTCTATGTCCTTTGACTTCAATAATTACAGAGATTGTCTTTTTTGGAAATTTTTGCACATCCTTTGTCCTTTACACTAACTGGTGTTATCTTTTTCTATTAAGTCTAGACATGTGCCTTACACATGAGGGTATAATAGTAATTTTACCTACAAAAGGACAATTTATGTAATTTTCTTAAATATAAACCCTCTCTCAGCCTCACTCTCTCTCATCTCTCATATCTCTCTAAACATAAACCACTCCTACTCTTTCTATCTCTAAACATAAACCACCTTCTCTATGAGGCTTCACTTGCACAGTACCATCTGAGCCACTAATGGAGCTCAACGATGGCGGAAAGCCGCTGCCTCTGTAATTCTAGTGAGCTTTTGAGCGCTGTAAGCCAACAAACCTCTCTCTTTCACCCAATCACTGCATGTTTCCGTCCCCAAACTCTCCGTACATATTTCAAGGCTCATGCTACTCAACGAAGAAGCGGAACGCGTCACCATTGGGTCGAAGGGACCGACGAGTGAAGGGTTGGTAGTGGGAGAGGCTGGAGAAAGGTTAATGGACGGGTGAAGGGTTGATGGACGGGTGAAGGGTTGGTGGCGGGAGATAATGGAGAAGTCAGAGGAGGAGAAATAAATGATGGTGAAGTTGTTAGGAAAATGGGTTGACTACGGCCACTCTATTCCCTCACTCGAAGTCGTCCCTCCTGTTACCAATTCGATCTGCGAACGTCGCTGACCCCGGCCAAGCCGCCGATGATATTTAAGCACCGATTCTAGGTAAATACACTACCTTTCTACTCGTTTTTATATCCCCGATGAAAGCCCTAAGGTCTCAAGCGCTAATGGTTATTGTCGAGAACGAATTTTCGAAACAGAGTTGGGGGACGAATTCTAGGGTTAATGGGGGAAAAAGATGAAGGGGATCTATCTGTTAAAAAGAACCAGTTGCATATTTGAACCAAATGGGCCTATACATTGCTCTTTATCCAGTTATCTTCACCATTATGCAACACCCACAGATTAGAGGAGTGTGGAAATGCGAAATTGAGAGGATAAAGTTGATAGTGGGGTTAGGGGTCGGTGGGTTAGGGTTTTACGAAGAAGATGAAGTGATAAATTACATAAATAGTCATTTAGTGGGTAAAAAGACGATTATACCCTCATGTGCAACACACATGTCAATATTTAACAGAATAAGTTAACACCAGTTAGTTGAAAGGAAAAAATGTGTACAAAATTAAAAAAAAAGGACAATATCTGTAATTATTGAAGTCAAAGGACATAGAGTGCAATTTCATATATAACTAAACGTCTATTTGTGTAATTACTCTTGAAAAAAGTAAAGAATTTATTTTGTTCTACGTGTTCTCGCAGTATTTGGTGTTCTGCATAGACCATCCACACACATACATTCAGCTTCCTCGGCAGCCTTAAGCAACCTCATGTACAGTAATTTCTTGGGTTAATATTTAATGTCAAAGATTGGATACTTAATTAACAATTATTTGTTTTGACCGATTGATCCATTTTACCACCGCTAGTCATAAGTTGCTTAAATCATTTTTTTTAGCCATGGACATTAGGGGAACACGAAAATTGCATCAGGTACGTAGTCTCTTTTGAAATTATATGTACACATAAATCATTACAATCTACATAGAATAAATTACCTTGGCTGTTTGGTTTGTATAGACTCCAAGTCTCTGCCTCATAAGATTGGTCCTCTCGTTTTGTATGGGCGTCAATCTCTCTCTATCGATTCCATTTTGAACGAAGACTATGCATTTGCGTCCATATCGATATGAATTGAATTGAGGGTGAGAAACACTCAACTTTGCCTTTGATTTTGATTTTGATTTTGATTTGTCGTAGGTGTTTTTATTCGATATTATGTCTTAGTTTATCTCTTTTTTTTAACGACAACACTTAAATATTCTAGATTAATTGGGTTTCTCCGGGTCAACACCTAGAACATCCAGGGCAGCCCATCACAGCAGAAACCCCCTAACTGGTTGAACCCCATAACCTGACCACATACAATTTTTTTGTTGTGGCTCGGATTCGAACCAGTTACCTTACTTTTGAAAGTCACTGGGGTACCGCCATGACAAAGCCTCTTTGGTTTTAGTTTATCTCCTTTGGTAGGAATTTAATAGTTTTCTTATTTTTGATCAAATAACTTTATTCGGATTATCAGTCTACTTATGATGGTTTTCTGTTTCATACGTGAAACAACTCTGTCTCACAGTTTTATTTTTTGAACGGTAATTTGGATCACTGACGGGTCACTGGTCCACCCGATCATCTCCACCACCCTCTGGATGTTGGTTTCATCAGCTCCGGCGAACTTAACTCCGGCGAACTTATTTAGTTCGCTTAAATTATGTTCGCTTAAGTTTGTTACAGAATTGTTAGTGTAAGTTTGTTTGTTAGGTTTCTATTTCAAATTGTATTTATATCTTTCATTGTTCTTCATTTACATTTGAATGAGAATCTTATTAATTCAAACCACATGGTATCAGAGCATCAAGGCTCTTCGATCATCTTCATCCTCATCTTCCGCATCATCATCTTCATCATTCCGTCCATCATCTTCATCTTACGCATCAATGATTCTCATTCCATTTAATTGCATAAAATTATGTCATTCATCCAATCCATGGCTCTGCATTTATCTTATCAAATTTCGTTCATCATTTCATCAATTGTTCTTTGCAATTGATTTCATTCGATTCTTTTGGATCGAATTTCACCTTATTCAATCTTATTTGGATTGAATTTCACCTAATTCGGTTCTAATCGGATTGAATTTCATCATTATCGATCTTCATTGATCGATTTCACTCAGAATTGAAGGTTCTTTTGATTCTGTTTCATCATTTTTTTAGTCTCTTTTTTTTCCTCCTTTTCCAGTGAGAATTTTCCGGCGACTCCGGCTCCCTTTCTCTTGCACCAGTTCTTAGTTTCGTTTCACATCTCATCATTTTCCTCCTTCACAATTTCAGTTCAAGCTTTTCCTTCTTCACGATTAGTTTCACCGTTCACGTTTCATTTTTTCGGCGAAGATGCTTCTGTCCGGCGACTTTCAAGTTATTCGTTTCCAGGATTGTCCAGTCCGACGAAGATGCTCCGGTGATCAAGTTTTCAAGTTAGAGCTTCAACCGCCTCCAACTTGCCGGGGGTGTTGGTTTCATCTGCTCCGGCGAACTTAAGCTCCGGGGAACTTAACTCCGGCGAACATATTTAGTTCGCTTAAGTTTGTTACAGAATTGTTAGCTTAATTTTGTTTGTTAGGTTTCTATTTCAAATTGTATTTATATCTTTCATTGTTCTTCATTTACATTTGAATGAGAATCTTATTAATTCAAACCACACAGTAGGAAACCCATTATAGGTGAGAAAACCCACTGGCCTAACCTGGAACCCTTTTTTTTAATCACAAGTGAGACTTAAACCCAAAAACTCACAATTTTAATAAAGTCTTGGGTAGCTCACCTCAACCACTTGGGCTGAAGATCATTGGTCTGTCTCACGTGCGAAGTGAAAAACTCTAGTTCACTAAGAAATATTAATAGAAAGTTTTTGTAACTTTTGTTTTGTATTTTTTTTATAGAACCCGGTTTTATAATCTTAGTGCTTATAATACATGAACAAAAAAATGTTGTCAACAATTAACGGGTCCATAAAAGAGCTTAAAGTGTGATCGTCTTAGAAATTTAATAATTTCATCACTCAAAAAAAAAATAATAATAATAATAAAACTGTTATACATGTTTATAATCTTGAACAGTTAAAAGATTTCCATTTATGATCATTTCCCTAGGGGAAAGTTTCGCTAAGAAGTGGGTTTTCGCTAAGAAACGCTAAGAAGTGGGTCAAACGAACTCCGATTGAGCTCATTCGAGCGGCGTTGGAACCGTCTCATCGAACTCTAATCCGGACCCAAAAACCTAAACCCCCCTCCACCGCACCCCCAAAAACCTAAACCCCCCCTCCAACCCCACCCCGAAAAGCCTAAAACCCCCACCCCCCAAAAACCTAAACCCCCCCTCCAACCCCACCCCGAAAAGCCTAAAACCCCCACCCCCCAAAAACCTAAACCCCCCACCCCACCCCCCAAAAAACCTAAACCCACCCCCACCCACCCCCAAAAACTTAAACCCCCACCTCCCAAAAAAAACCTAAACCCTAAAATCTAAACCCTAAAAGCTAAACCCTAAGGCTAAACCCTAAGGCTAAAATCCTAAAATTCAACGCTAAGATCTAAACCCTAAAAGCTAAACCCTAAAAGCTAAGATGGTAGAGTTCGACGATACGGTTCCAAGCCGCTGGGATGAGCTCAATCCGAGTTCGTTTGATATCGTTTCTTAATGTTTTTGTCACTTCTTAGAGTTCTTAGCCGAAAACAACTTCTTATTTGATCCTCTCCCCATTTCCCTAAACGTGATATAAACATGATCTTTCATTTTATAGACATATGCCACTTCTCCCGTCCGGCCAACTTCATTGGAGACGGTCTTAGATAAAAGAAAACGTGTGGATCTTAAACCAAAACATGCAAGTGTTGGTTGGAGCTTAAGTTCGCCGGAGCTGATGAAACCAACAGCAAGTGACATGGAATCATTCCCCATGTACTATTTATTGACAAAATCCCTGGTGGAAGTGACATGGAAGTTTTTGACAGATTAAAGGGAGATCTAAAACAAATAGAAGTAAAATAATAATTGATTGTTGTAAACTCCATGTTAAATATGGAGGAGATACAATCTATTTATAATGAATAAAGTTACACTTAGGTACATCAAAGAATAATAAGATAAATACACAACATATACACAACTCTCTAAGTATGTTTAATATCCCAGCAAGCGAGACGGTTGCGGACCGAGACGAAGTAAGCCACAAAAGAACTCGACCTGAGGGCGCGGAAGACTCTTGGTGAAGATGTCGGCCACCTGAAGCTTGGTTGGAACAAAGGTGGTGTGAAACTTGCCTGAGTAAATAAGTTCCCGAATGAAGTGATAGTCAAGGTCAATATGTTTAGCTCGTTTGTGTGCAACCGGATTTTGACTGAGAAAAAGGGCACTTTTGTTGTCACAAATAAGAGTTGGTCGATCAGCCGGTAACGCATGAAGCTAACGTAACAGGTCGGTTATCCAAATCAACTCAGCTGCAGTATTGGCCATGGCACGGTATTCTGATTCACAGCTGGAACGGGATATGGTGGGTTATTTATTAGCACTCCATGAAATAAGATTTCCACATAGGAATATAAAGTATCCGTATGTAGATCAACGAGTCTCAATGCAGCGAGCCCAATCAGCATCAGAATAAAAAATAATGGAAGTATGTGTAGGGCGAGTAAAGGAGATGACAATAGCCACGGTCCCCTTAATATACCAAAGGATACGCTTCACACACTGAAAGCGAGAAATAATTGGAGTTTAAAGGAATTGACGCATTGATTCACAACATATGAAATGCCGGGTCGAGTGATTGTCAAGTACTGAAGCGCACCAACAACGTACCTGTAGTGGGTTGGATCTGATTATAATTCACTTCTAGTAGTAAACATTTCATTGGTGGCAAGCGGTGTGTGGACATGTTTGGCCTCAAGAAGATCTGCTCGATGAAGAATGTCGTGAGCATATTTGGCCTGCCATCATTAGTGTAGGTAACTTCAAGCCCAAGAAAATAGTTAAGATTGTTGAGATCTTTGATATCAAACTCTTTATTCAACCTAGCAATGAAGGAGCTGAGGATATGCGCCTGGTTGCCTGTTAGAATTAAATCATCAACATATACGAGTAAATACATTATGCATGTGTCACGTTTGAATATAAAAAGGGAGGTCTCGACTCGACTGCATGAGAAGCCATTTTTAACCAAAAAAGCACTAAGGCGTTGAAACCACGCATGGGGTGCTTGTTTGAGACCATATAGGGATTTGTTTAGTTGACACACGTAATCGGGAATTTGAGACGAGACAAACCCCGGAGGTTATTCCCTGAAGACACGTTCCCCAAGATTTCCATGATGGAATGTATTGTTCACATCAAGTTGATGAAGAGTCCATTTGTTAATGACATCTAAGGATAGGACGGTACAAACCGTTGAGGCCTTGACTATGGGACTGAAATTATGAGAGTAATCAAGCCCTGGTATTTCACTAAACCCTTGAGCAACAAGGCCAGCTTTATGTCTTTCGATACTGCCATCAGCTTTGAATTTGGTGCGGAAGAGCCATTTGGAGCCAACAATGTTTTGATCAATAGTCCGAGGAACTGACGCCCATGTATTGTTTGCATGAAAAGCATACATTTCTTTGTGCATGTCAGCTAACCATTGCGGGTTCATAGTAGCTGTTTTAAACCCTTTGGGGTCTGCAAAGGCAAAAAGGGTAGTATATAGACCATGGGTGGAAACATGCGCTAAGTCTGCATTATGTTTGGGTTTGAAGATCCCATCTTTGGCATGCGTTACCATATGATGACCGGTGTTTGTGTTGATCAGTTGCTGGGTGGGAGGGGTGTTGGCTGTAGAAGTGGGGGTCTCGATAGTAGGATGGATTGGGGTTATAAGTTGAGTATGGGGAAGAGGATTTTGGATTGGGGCAGTAGGTTGGGTTTGGGGAATAGGAGGATTGTTTGGAGGAGCAGGAGTGTAACATCCCAAATATTTGAAATCTAATGGTTCGGGCCAGAGAGCGACCCGAATCTGTATTAACTTGATGAATAGCAAAGTTTAGAAGGTGAATCGTTATTCGATGGATTTTAAAAGACGTGGCGGGCCGTTTTGCATTCAGTTGGGGTCGGAATAAATAAGATGGAAACACAGGGACCGAAACAGAAATATGGGGCCATTTAAAAGCCACCTTACACGCCAACCCTAGGCCATTCGGCCAGGTTGAGCCCGATGACAGTAGGCAAGGGAGACGCCGGAAGCTTGAAGTTTGGCGACGGGTGGTTCAACGACGGTTTCGAGCGAGAGACTCCGCATACAACCAAGATATCCTCGTTTAAGTTTATTACGTGTGTTGATTACATTTTAGATGGAAAACCCGATTAGGGTTTTGGGGTCTTGATCGTGATAAGCAGAAAGGAGATGAGGACGACGACGGAAGGGCTGCGGGTTGCGGCGTGTGGTGGCAGTGGCTAGGTGGAGATGTGTGGACGGCACACACAATCACGGTAGTGACCCGGTTGTAGTAGTGGATGGCTGTCGAAGGAGATAAAGATAGGGGTGGACTAGGGAGGTGTTCGACAGCGAAGGTGTTGGCCGACGAGGACGGGGATGAAGGCTGCTGTGATGGGGGGTGCACTATGGCGGCGAGAGGCGGAGCCAGCTGTGGCGGCGAGTCACAGCGGCGGACGACGGGAATTAGGGTGGTAGCGGTTTTCTGACGGGAGGAAAGGAAGCTGGTTAGGGTTTCTCATCATGGTGAGAAAGGTGATGGAAGAATGAGAGTTATACTAAGAGATGGAACACGGTAGTGGTGGTTCACGGTGGTGAACGGGGAAGAGCATGGGATCGGGGTACGCCCGATTAGAGTTTGCTGAACATAGGGTTTGCATGTTGAGTTTTAGACGTGCATGGGGTGCCTCGGCTTGTGTACGGGTGACCTACGAGACTAAGGCCTTGCATGGCACGTGAACGACTGTGCATGCTGGTTTTAAACGGGTCCAGGATAACCCGGTTCGAGTGGAGACGATGATTAGGGTTTTGCATGGTGAAGGGGTGTGTGGATGAGACGAGTATCGAAGAAATTTATGTTTTTACGTAGTTACACATGTTTAGAACTTGTCCTGATCATGTGATCATACGTTTGACAAGGTTGGGTTTCAAGCATGAACGGACGGGTTGCATAGCAGGGACTGAGACTCAACATAACCGGTGAGTTTCTAATCCCCTCTTTTAAACGTTTTATTGTTTTGGGGCTATCGTACATACTCGCATGTTTTATTAAACGAACTTATTACGAGTTATGATTTAATCTTGAAGTGTTTTATGAGATCGTTATGTAATAATGAAGCTAAGGGGTCGTTATGGGGTCCTTAGGGTGGGTGTACAAGAGTTGTGATGATCTGTGTGTGTCATCTTATGAGTCAGTCGAGGTGAGTCAGGAATTTAGTTAAAACCTGTGATGGTCATATAAGGAGAGTTAGCATGGGAACCTGTACGTGGTTCATTAAAGAGTCATGTAGGTGCTAGTATGCTGTTTCGCATCATGTGCTTGATGTTGTGGGTATTGTGTCGTTGTCCCTGTGACACGATGGGTATGGCATTTCATGGGTCTATGTGGTGTCTTTAGTATGTACGGGCTATAAGCCGGTGTGGTGTTAGTGTGTCGTATAATTTCTTATTCGGAAAGAGTTGAGTAATATGTCTAGACGTTATGAGGATACGTCTAAGTAAGTGTTGGATTACACACGTAAGTGATCCGTAAATGGTGGTGAGTCGTAGTACATGTCCAGGCAGTGTCATGTGTATATATGTGTTGCTTTATGTGCTTGCATTGTTGTCCGTGTATACGGCTAATAGTGACGTGGAGGACGAAGTCCTTCGGGGTCATCATTGTACGTGTGATCTGGCAGTCATCATGTTAGTGATGTGTCAGTCACCGTATGGTAGATAATATAGTCACCGTGTGGTGTCTAGGTAGTCATCATATATGACGAGTGTGTCGCTATGTTTAGCGGCGGGCCCTGTAACAAGGGTGGAGCTGAGCTTATGACGAGTATCCTGACGGGGATAACCCTGAAGAGGGTGCAGTGATGAGGTATGCATTTGTGTGCTTATATATGTGTTAAATTGCATGCAAGTGATAAGTTATATTAATTGTGTATGAGATGATATTGATGTAATAAATAGATGGAATCAATGTGGTGTGTCGAGTTATATTAACCGTTGTGTCGGGCTGAGTACATTATGTACAACTGTTGAGTCAGTTGGTTTATGGAAGTCCTGGTTAGGACTGGTAAGTCGGTGTCTTGAGGGTGGATGAGTTAACTAGTGTATGGCTAATATATATGGTAAATTGTGAGTTATCAGAATAGTAAGTTCGTTCTATGTTGGAGAAACTTACTGAGTTAAAATGGTGGGTTGAGTCTTGGATGGTGAATCCTTTGGGATATTATAAATAAAGGGGGTTATTTATATGATGAAAATCTATATAACTATTTTCTAGTGACCAGAGGGTCTTGAGTGGAGATAAACAATAAATGAGGCGAGTTGGCTTTTGTTAATTAAAACTATTAGAACTCACTCAACTTAGCTGACTTTGTATGTACGTTAGATTGTTTTGCAGGTTAGTCGGCTAGACGAGGTATCTTGGCTTGGGAGCGGGGCTACTCGGGTTGGTGTGCATGCATTCGTCAGGTAACGTTATGAAAGTTAACGAGTTTAAAGATAACATTGTTTTGTGAAAGACTTCCGCTGTTTATTTAAATGAAAGTTAAAGTGCTTTTAAGGAGTAAAACCCGTTATGAGTACCAACTGTAGGGTGCCTGGTTTGGGGCCTTACAAGTTGGTATCAGAGCCGAGGTTTAAGAGAAAATTGGTGTTTTTATACAAATAAAATGCCTTAACATAAACTGAAAATGGGACGAGGGTGAGACGAATGCCACCACGAGTAACCGCGAGCCAAGAGGTACATCTTTCGAGTTGAGCAGTAATTATTATTTACCATTTGTGTAGTGTTACACTAGGTAAAGCGATTGGTGTGATTTATGGTTCTGTGTGGGATCATGATGTGTGCTATGTGCTAGAGTAGTATGTAGAACTACGTGAAGTTGTGTGGTGTGATTAAATGAGACTATGATGTTAGTTGAGTAATGTAGAGTAGCATTAATTGTAACTATGTGAGATAGTTTGGTGTGTCGATATGATTTAGTAATTTTGTTAGTAACCTTGGATGGTGTGAAATTGTGATAAAGATGATGACTTGCTAGATTATTGTGTGGTGCTATGTGAATTGTGTGGGATGCATGTGCATCCGGGGTGTGTGAAAGATAGAAAGCTAGTGTGAATATAATGGGGAAGGTTTAGAATCCGAGTAGTAATGTGGACCACCAAATTACTTTTGATCACCGTGATTTAGCAGTCTATGATTTCTCTCATATTCTGAATTTGATGCCCATAGTAATCACTCCAACGTTCTATCTTCTGCCGGTACTGATGGCCATGACGATTCGGACTAGATGGATTAGGTGGGGAGCTTGCTGTTCGTACGGTTATCTTTGGGAGAAGACGGATCTTAGCACCTGTTCCATTGAGAGTGGTTCCACCGACGGCTGAGGATGAGCAGGATCTACCAGCACAGGAGATGATTCTGGCCCTTCCAGCGCCTAATGCTCCCAGTACTACCAGGGCAGTTATGAGGAGTGGACTCAGTAGCACCTTTTACAGTAGAGGTGGTTGGAGAGGAAGAAATGCATTTGTAGTCAGAAGTCAGCCTTCGAGACACAACACCGAACCAAGAAACGGATGGCTGGATAAATCTGACGACGAGGAACAAGTGGGTGATAAATTTGACTTGTTCAGTGATTAGAGCAGTGGTGGTTACCACGAGAGTACTAGAGCATTTTGAGTAGTGGCCGTCAGATACTTTTGTGACGAAATATCTGTTCTCGATTTTTCATTTGCTTGATTTTAACCTTGACAGTCAATCTTACCATGGGATAGTTTAAAACGTAGTTAATGATAGTTGCATGTGTGATAGCTTGCTATTATGTGTGATTGTGTGATCACCTTTGGAATAACGTGATGCTAGAACTTGGTTGATTAGACTATATGAGTAGACCTGTGTAGACCTAAGTTTTGAATATTTGTGTGTGTCCACGGTCATAAGATAGTGCCACCTATGTGTTATGTTTAGGTGATGTTTGAAATGTAAGGGGTGTGTTGCACCTTGTGTAATTGTTCAGGACGAGGTCCTGTGGGAAATTTTAGGTATACATTTTTAGTATGTATAAATGTTCAGGACGAGGTCCTGTGGAAAATTGTAGCTACATACCTTATGATTGGATATGCATGTTCAGGACCAGATCCTATGGGGAAATAAGATATTTTATATCTTATGTGCATGAATGTTTAGGGATGTTTTGTGTCTAGACTGAGTAGTGTGTCGTCTTGAAGTATGGGTACGACCGAGTAAACCTTGTATGAATATATGATGACGTGTGGCAGGGGCAACCGTTGTGGTGAGTAAGAGATAAGGTTCAGGAGTTTGTGTGTCCATAAATGACGAGGTCATATTGTATGCACATAGATTTACTTAGACCTAGCAGTTGTGTGTGTGCACGTGATGTGTGTTTAGAGTTTGGGGTTACTAGTACATGTGTAGAACAATGTGTGTTTTGTAATTATGTGTGTCGGTGTGTGTTCTTGTAGTACACGCTTAGTCGTGCATAGGACGGGTGGTCAGTGTGCTCAAGTATAGTATTTCTATCTTGACGATTTTCTCGACGTTGATACATCGAGGTGATGCGAGGAGTTTTGACGTCTTTCTAGACGATCGGTGAGGTGCTCTTATGAGATGCCTATGCTTATATCTCGGGAATTCGGAGCATGAAGCCATTGGGCGGAGCTGTGAGAGTAGATGATGAAAGCGTTTACGTGGACGCTCGACCTGAAATGTTTATGATGAGATCGAGGTGAAGACGCTGAAGATTTCAGCACGGAGATAACAAAGTAACGAAGGACCTTCATGGAACACGTTCCATATACAGGATTCAGTCGAGGTGAAACACCAGATGAGTAGGGATGTTTTCCGGGGCGATACGACGAATAACTGAGGCTTGTGAGCAGACGGACTACATGTTCGTAAATTATAAATGAGACGCGGTCGGTGATCGCATGGTAATGAAGTAAAGAGATACTATGGTAGAAGAATTTTGTGGAGACCAGTGTAGCTTTGTCCAAGCTCCTGGAGATCCTCAGAGAAGGGCATAAGTAATACCCTTATGGGTAAACAGTGGGCTCGAGTTTGATAAATCATCGCAAGACGACAATTTTAGCAAAAGAGAGGAGCGTGAATGACATGTGATAGTAAAGCAACTATTACTCCTGGCTGTGAAGGACAAGGACCTACTAGGGAGGATGATCGTTGGAATGACGAAATCATTTAGATTATAGAAGAGACAAAGGGCAATTGTGCCCGTAACTCAGAATGAAGTGTGACAAGTGAGCGGATAACTGGCAGTGTTGTACTACGCGGTACTAGATATGACATGTGAAGTATTGTTAAGGACATTAAGAGCAACAAGGCAGTGTCAAGATGAAAGTTGACAACGAATGAATTGGGTACACAAGGATATGTTGTGTGGGTTTATCGGACGCAGGATTTGAGGACGAATTATCTTTTAACGGAGGTAGACTTGTAACATCCCGAAGATTTGAAAACTAATGGTTCGGGCCAGAGAGCGACCTGAATCCATATTAACTTGATGAATAGCAAAGTTTGGAAGGTGAATCATTATTCGATGGATTTTAAAAGACGTGGTGGGCTGTTTTACGTTCAATTTGGGTCGGAACGAATAAGATGGAAACACAGGGACCGAAACGGAAATATGGGGCCACTTAAAAGCCACCTTACATGCCAACCCTAGGCCATTCGGCCAGGTTGCGCACGACGGCATTAGGCAAAGGAGACGCCGGAAGCTTGAAGGTCGGCGACGGGTGGCTCAACGACGGTTTCGAGCGAGAGACTCTACATACAACCAATGTAATCCTCGTTTAAGTTTATTACGTGTGTTGATTACATTTTAGATGGAAAACCCGATTAGGGTTTTGAGGTATTGATCGTGATAAGCAGAAAGGAGACGAGGACGACGACGGAAGGGATGCGGGTTATGGTGTGTGGCGTCAGTGGCTAGGTGGAGATGTGTGGATGGCACACACGGTCACGGTAGTGACCTGGTTGGAGTAGTGGATGGCTACCGAAGGAGAGAAAGATAGGGGTGGACTAGGGAGGTGTTCGACAGCGAAGGTGATGGCCGACGAGGACGGGGATGAAGGCTACTGTGACGAGGGGTGCACTACGGCGGCGAGAGGCGGAGCCGGCGAGTCACAGCGGAGGACGGCGGGAATAGGGTGGTAGCGGTGTTCTGACGGGAGGAAAGGTAGCCAGTTAGGGTTTCTCATCATGGTGAGAAAGGTGATGGAAGAACGAGAGTTATACTAGGAGACGGAACACAGTAGTGGTGGTTCACGGTGGTGAATGGGGAAGAGCATGGGATCGGGGTACGCCCGATTAGAGTTTGGTGAACATAGGGTTTGCATATTGAGTTTTAGACGTGCATGGGGGCCCTCGGCTCGTGTACGAGTGACCATCAAGACTAAGGCCTTGAATGGCACGTGAACGACCGTGCATGCGGGTTCTAAACGGGTGGGTCCAGGATAACCCGGTTCGAGTGTAGACGTGGATTAGGGTTTTGCATGGTGAAGGGGTGTGTCACACCCCCAAATTCCACTAACGGAGTTTTACCATCTTGGTAGGTGACAAACCAGGATCGCAGCCATTAGTTACATCAAATGACACTATATGGGACCTAAATAAAATATCATAAAAGTTCAGAGTGAATGCGGTTTATGTCAACTAGTTACTGCGCAAAACAAACGCGCTTAAGTTTAGTTTAATAAAACAAGTGAATTGTTTTAAATGATTGCATAAGAATGCAATGTCAGTAGGACTCCATGCATGTCCTAGGTGTGCAACCTGTGCCTTAGCGGCCTGAGAAACATGTAAGAAAAAGTGTCAACACGAGGTTGGTGAGTTCACAGGTTTGTAAGTAAATAAATTGTTTGTGTGTTTGCAAGATCCATATACGTAAGTCACACCTATTGCTAGCTAGACAATGTATAAGTTACTCTAAGCGCTTGCAACCGAAGCTGACTGTTGTGTTTGTTTGTTTGCCTCCAGCCAGGTCTATCAACTCTGACTAATGTGTTTAGGCCAATATTTCACCCGTTCGACCTCCAATAGAGTTAGCGCGACTAACGCGGGTGGTGTTTGTCAAACCCAGTAGTACTACTAAACATTACCTCGTTAAGATCTATATTAACGGTCCGATGTGTGTGAGGACTTTCAGTGATAGTGTGTTACGCTTAAGTACACAAGTGGTAGTGAAATACTATGTGATCCATGTCCGTTTGTGTGTATGTCTCTCCCTGGCGGGAAGACAGGTAACAGATGTCTGTTTGTACGCATGTTTCTCCCCAACGAGAAAACAAGTAAAATGATGTTTGTATGCATGTTTCTCCCATATGGGAAAACAAGTAAAATGATGTTTGTATACATGTTTCTCCCCAAATAGGAAAACAAGTAAAAAAATGATATTTGTATGCATGTTTCTCCCCCAATAGGAAAACAAGTAAAAAGGGATGTGAAAACTCACCTGAGTTGTGTACGAGTAGTAGGTAGCACCACACAAGTATAAGATTTGGTACACAAGTGTTATCCTGCAACGGCTTACGTATGCCCTAAAATTATAAACATAACAATTAGAGACACATTGGGATTTGTGACGACGACACGGAAGATTAGAACGCCTTAATACATTCTAAGGATCAACGAGTAGACGAACGTGTCCACAGGAAATTGGGTTTCTTAATATTATAATTAAGATAAATGTGTTACGTGTCGAACGTCTCTAATACAAATAATATTAAATAAATAAATTCATGTGTTTGTATCATTTAATAATGATTTAAGAAAATAATATAACATATATATTATTTTGAACTCGTAGGAAATATACGATAATCATTTACGTGATAAAATAATAAATATATCATTTTTATCCGAGATTACAAACGTGAGTAAATATTATAAATAATTATATTATTAATTAGTTTGAAACGTTACACGAGATTAATAAACGTGGTGAAATAATATAAAAATATATATTACTTAATAATAGGAGTCACGGGTTGAAAATAATATAAACATATTATTTTATTCGAAGTCATGGTTTGAAAATAATATAAATATATATTATTTTGAAGGTGGGGAATTATATTAAAAACAGGTTATAAAACCACGCCCGGGCCTACGGGTGATCTACAGAGTTAAAACATATTAATATATTATTATAATAATAGTGAGAATGATTTTTATTTGAAAATATTAACTAGAAATTGATTTAAAAAGAAGAGGGTGTGGAGAGACTCGAATCCCGGGTCTCTCCCACACATGCACACAGCTTTAACCAGTCCCTCCAGCTAGGGTATCGCACAAGCAACCAGACCGAATAAGTTTTAACATACAAGTCTCAATGGTTCCCCTCCCAATCATACCCGCGATCGAATCCCAGTCCCGAATCCCACGATTTCTATAACGATTTGAATCAAAAGAAAAGGGGTTTTGTTTATCGAGGGTTTGCGAATCTGTAGGTGGTTTTAATTTGAAAAAATCAAGTTCTTAATTGTTAAATTTCAGATTCGATTTCCGAAACCCTAGGTATGAACACCAGTTCAATTTAAATGATTCTGATAATGAAATTTGCTAAAATCATAGGGCTTTTACTATACGAGACCTTGTGAATCTGCTAGTATAGTGTAACTGAATTATAGTTGAGTCTAGGGTCAAGACCCCCAAATCGTTTTATGAACGAACCCTAGTTACTGGATCTTGAATAAATCGATGATTTGAGACGGAATTGGCATAGGGCTATCTATTTAGGGATGAAAACGGAACTGGGGGTAAGTTAAATTTCCGGATTTGATGTTGAATCGACTATGCTCGACTAACACGGCTGTCGACTGTGACGGGGTTGGTCTCCGGCCACTCCTGTTGTTATTTCGATCGATTTGAGGTGTGAAACAGCTTCTGTGGACTTCTTCTAGTGTGCGTAAGTGATCAATCTTTGTGTAAACGATCGAATTTGTTTGAATTGGAGAGTATGAGGAATAGCTTCGACGGTTTCAACTTGAATTCCCATAATTGGGATTAATTTCGAATCAATAACCCGTTAATTGTTGTAGTATGGTCGTTAATGACAGTTAATGTGTTTTGCGGTTATGATTTCAAACGAATTTGTGTTAATCATGGGAATTTGGATGAAGAACGTTGGGTTGACTTTCCAAAGTCAATGAAAATCGAAAATGGGTAAATTATAGATTTAGTCCCCGAGGTTTCTTGTATTTGAGTTTGGAATATTGGCAGAATAAGTCCCTAAGGTTTGAGATGGGTTAAGAACTTGGTTAGTTGACTTTCAAAGTCAACATAACTTAAATATTGTATTTTGACTTTTACAACGTCAATTAGAATCGGGTTTAGGCTAATAACACAATTAGTCCTTGCAGTTAGGGTTTGAAACAATGACAAAATTAGCCCCTGGAGTTTGAGTTAAGTTAATTAGGTTAACCTTAACTGGATTTGGTTAACGAATTTAACCTAAAAAAAGTATGGATTGTCACATCATCCCCTAGTTGAAAGAATTTTCGTCCCGAAAATTAGAATAGTATCTTAAGTTTTTGACGTGGAGTGCTTGAACAGATGAGGATACTTGCGCATCATCTGATCCTCGTGCTCCCATGTGAATTTCGGGTCCGCGTTTCGAGTTCCAACGAACTCTGATGAGAGGGATTTTACTGTGTTTGAGCATTTTAACTTCCTTATCCATGATCTCTATTGGTTCTTCAATGAAACGCAATTGTTCATCGATGTGTAGTTCCTCAAGAGGAACAACGCGTGTCTCATCTGCTAGACATTTCTTCAAGTTCGAGACATGAAAGACGTCGTGTATACCACTAAGTCCTTCTGGTAGGTCCAGTTGATACGCTACTGGGCCAATTCTCTTCACTATTTTGAACGGTCCAACATAACGAGGATTCAGTTTGCCTCATTTCCCGAAGCGAATTACACCTTTCCAAGGTGAGACTTTCAGAAGAACCATGTCACCTACTAACGGTTTACGACGCTTGTCGGCATAGCTCTTTTGAAGATCACGAGCTCCCGCCATACGGTTTCGAATTTGAACGATCTTTTCAGAGGTTTCAAATACCAGTTCAGGACCCGTAAGTTGGCTATCCCCAACTTCAGCCCAACAGTTAGGAGATCGGTATTTATATCCGTACAATGCCTCGAATGGTGCTGCCTTGATGCTAGTGTGATAATTTTTGTTGTAGGAGAACTCCACCAGAGGTAGGTGAGACTCCCAAGTGTTACCGAAATCAATCACACAAGCTCGTCGCATGTCCTCCAAGGTTTGAATGGTACGCTCCGTTTGGCCATCGGTTTGAGGATGGTACGCTGTGCTCATATCTAGACGTGTGCCTAAAGCTTTTTGCAGAGATTGCCAGAAACGTGATGTGAATCGAGCATCACGATCCGAGATGATAGAGATTGGTACTCCGTGCCGAGAGACCACTTCCTTCAAATAAACACGAGTAAGTTTTTCCATTTTGTCTGTCTCTCTGATTGCTAAGAAGTGAGCGGATTTAGTCAGACGATCGACGATCACCCAGATGGTGTCGCATCCGCTAGGAGTTTGGGGTAACTTGGTGATAAAATCGATAGAGATTTACTCCCATTTCCACATTGGGATCTCTGCTGTTAGCCAGAAGGCTTTTGGTATTCCACTTTGACCTTTGCGCAAGTCAGGCACTTGCTCACATAGGTGGCTATATTAGCCTTCATCTTTGGCCACCAATGAATAAAGTATCGAGATTTGTGAGCTTCATCCATAACCAGTTCTCTTAAGTTTCCATGTATTGGAAATATTCTCTCCGCGAAGTAGCGAATTCCATCTGATTTGACTTCCAGTTGTTCTTCCATACCGCTTGTGGCTTCTAACGGTAGATTCTCCTTTTAAGGGCTTCAAGTTGAGCACTTTGGATTTTGTCAGGTAATCCGGTGTGAATAGTGAGCTGTAATGCTCGAACTCGTTTATGTTTGGTGTCCTTACGGCTTAGGGCATCGGCTATCACATTAGCCTTACCCAGATGGTATCTGATTGCATAGTCATAGTCGTTCAAGAGTTCGACCCAACGATGTTGTCGCATGTTCAACTCTTTCTATTGAAAATATGTTGAAGACTCTTGTGATCGATGTAAATAGTGTACTTGGTACCGTATAAGTAATGTCTCCATATCTTTAGTGCAAATACCCCGGCTCCCAACTCTAAGTCGTGAGTCGTGTTGTTCTTCTCGTGGATTTTCAGTTGACGAGAAGGGTATGCGATCACTTTCTCGCGTTGCATGAGTACACAACCAAGACCTTGAATGGATGCATCACAGTACACTACAAAGCCGTATGTTCCCTCCGGGAGAGATAGGATAGGTGTACTGCAGAGTTTCTGTTTAAGCAGTTGAAACGCTGACTCCTGGGTGTCACCCCAATTATAGGGTTTACCCTTTTAGGTTAGAACAGTGAGGGGTTGAGCAATCTTGGATAATCCCTCGATGAAACGACGGTAACGGCCAGCCAATCCCAGAAATTGTCGCACCTTTGTCGGAGTTGTCGGTGCCGCCCAATTTTTGATGGCTTCTATCTTGGATGGATCGACATGTATTCCCGTCTCATTGATTACATGTCCTAAGAATCGTACCTTGCGAATCCAGAATTCGTACTTGGAAAGTTTAGCATATAGTTATTCTCGTTTCAGTAATTCTAGAATCAAACGAAGGTGTTCTTCATGTTCTTCCCTATTCTTGGAATATATGAGGATGTCATCAATGAAGACGATGAAAAACTGGTCAAGGTTTCGGTTTTCACACTCGTTTCATGAGATCTATGAATACTGCGGGTGAGTTGGTCAGTCCGAATGGCATGACCATGAATTCGTAGTGACCATACCTAGTCCTGAATGCCGTCTTTGAGATGTCCTCCTCTCGGACTCTCAGTTGATGGTAACCGGATCTAAGATCTATGTTGGAATAGAAGCTTGATCATTGTAGTTGATCAAATAGATCGCCGATGCGGGGTAGAAGATAACGGTTCTTGATCGTCACTTTATTTAGCTCACGATAGTCGATGCACATGCGGAAAGTTCTGTCCTTCTTCTTGACAAATAGGACTGGAGCTCCCCATGGCGATGAGCTAGGTCGAAAGAAACCTTTATCTAACAACTCTTGTAGTTGTGTAGATAGTTTCTTGCAATTCGCTGGGTGCAAGTCGGTAGGGTGCCCGAGCAATAGGCGCTTCTCCGGGTGCTAGATCAATTTGAAATTCGACTTGACGATGTGGTGGGAGACCAGGTAGATCTTCGGGAAATACTTCCGGATAATCACGAACGATCGGAATGTCGTCAATCCTCTTCTCTTCAGATGGCTGCTCGGCGACGAGAGCCAAAATGGCAGTATGACCCTTACGTAGACAATTTTGTGCTTTCATGAAAGATATGATGCCCATAACAGCACCACTCTTTTTGCCCTGGACAGATAGGGTTTCTCCACTTGGGAGAGGAAGGCGAACAATTTTCTCGACAGATAATTTTGGTTTGGTTCTTAGATAACCAATCCATTCCGAAAATTACGTCAAAACTACTGAGTACGACCGGCATTAGGTCAATGTCAAGTTTATGACCAGCCGTCAAGTTTACAACCCTTAAGAATGTTGGTTGCTTCATTTATTTGTCCATCAGCTATTTCTATTGCGTACTTAGCTTATAGTAGGGTTGGAGTACGATCGTACCAGTAAGAGATTTGTGAGGTCATTGGAATAACTGGATATGCTGGTGTATAAATCAAGTTAGACCAAGGATTAGTCACAGGATGAGGTAACACGGTCAAATGGAATCTATTGTTAGGGTGTAAGGAATAACGTGTTAGTTTAGGAAGAATTCCCAATTTCCGGTTACATTGTTGGAGTCAGTGGGTTTACCATGAGGTTCCATTAGAGTTTCAACCGAGATGGTTTCATTGATCAAGTCTGGATGAGAGTCTTAAGTTCACTAAGGCTCTTACATGAGTGAAATCAAATGGGTTCCATTGATGATAGCTCAGTGTGTCCGTAAATCTCTTCAACCTGATAGTCGCGCCTATCAACTGTTGAACAGGTTTAATGATACCAACTAGTCGTTGAGCGAGTTACAATAACTTCTACTGACTGTGGAACTTAAGTCTATAAATCACTGATTAGGACCATTTATCCACACACTAGGTTTCACCAGGACTTACATGCACCTCAAATTACTATTACGTGTGCACCTGTAATGATAATTTGCTTTGAATGCTCACCCTAGCTTCTCCCTGTCCTATGTCAAAATGTCCTTTGGTTTGTATTGCCGAGTACAGAGTGTTGTCAGATATGATAAGTCATCAAGAGGCTTAGTCATCAACCATCAATTGATCAGCTATGACTCATATCAGGATGAGTAGTCGGGAATCGTTTGATCCGAGTATTCACTCGAGTTGGAACATAATACAAGAGTCCAATCCAACGGATTGTAGATGGAATCATGCACATGAAACAAGAATGTATATGAAATGCGGCTTCGAGGAGTGAAACTAGTTCATGGATATGTGTTACTGGAAGAAGCAAAGTAGCCGTCCCTCCAACTGAGTCAGGATAGGGTTTGAGTATGCAATGACCAAGGCATTCTCTACCTTGTGGTCAATCTTTCTTCAATGGAGTATTGACCAAATCGCGAGCCCACGGCTTGGGAAAGTGTTGACATCTATGTGTCAATGAATTTCTACCATAATACGTGCAACGGTCTGCCTCTACACGGTGTACCTCAAGCGAGGTCCATGGTTTCGGGCTTGAAGTTGAGTAAAGCTAGTGGGATTGGAGTATTGATGCTAGTGGGTGCAGGAGGGACTCGCCTCCGACGAACCCAACTCCCAAAGAGATATGCGCCAGTGCTGGGTGCCGTATCTAACACGAACCTGAGAAGGCCCACTATTCCTAATTGTGTCATCGATAGGCTCAAGCCGGTGTTATCTTCGGTTCTGATGGTGTAACAAGGGTGAAGATGATGGTGGTGTGAGTGACTCCTCCGAAGGCTTTGTCTTGCTGCCCTCGGACGGGAGTGGATGTTATTTTGGTGATTCCCCGAGTGTCATCACTCGGAATGATGATGCAATGCGAATGACTTGCCCCTCGTCAGCAGAGGGTGATATGGATGATGTCAACATGCCTGCAATGCAATGTGTGTGTAGATGCTACGTGTAGCATGTATGAGTGTCTGTGTCGTGTAACTAATATGTGTGGGTTATAGTCTAGGATGCAATTCCTAGTTCACTATAACCTGGCTCTGATACCAATCTGTCACACCCCCAAATTCCACTAACAGAGTTTTACCGTCTTGGAAGGTGACAAACCAGGATCTCAGTCATTAGTTACATCAAACGACACTAGATGGGACATAAATGAAATATCATAAAAGTTCATAGTGAATGCGGAGGCGGTTTATGTCAAATAGTTACTGCGCAAAACAAACGCGCCTAAGTTTAGTTTTATAAAACAAGTGAATTGTTTTAAATGTTTGCATAAGAATGCAATATCAGTAGGACTCCATGCATGTCCTAGGTGTGCAAACTGTGCCTTAGCGACCTGAGAAACATGTAAGAAAAAGTGTCAACACGAGGTTGGTGAGTTCACAGGTTTGTAAGTAAATAAATTGTTTGTGTGTTTGCAGGATCCACAAACGTAAGTCACACCTATTGCTACCATGTACAAGTTACTCTAAGCGCTCGCAACCGAAGCTGACTGTTGTGTTCGTTTGTTTGCCTCCAACTAGGTCTATCAACTCTGACTAATGTGTTTATGCCAATATTTCACCCGTTCGACCTCCAATCGAGTTAGCGCGACTAACGCGGGTGGGGTTTGTCAAACCCAGTAGTACTACTAAACATTACCTCGCTAAGATCCATATTAACTGTCCGATGTGTGTGAGGACTTTCAATGATAGTGTGTTACGCTTAAGTACACAAGTAGTAGTGAAATACTATGTGATCCATGTCCGTTTGTGTGTATGTCTCTCCCCGGTGGGAAGACAGGTAACGAATGTCTGTTTATACGCATGTTTCTCCCTAACGGGAAAACAAGTAAAATGATGTTTGTATGCATGTTTCTCCCTAATGGGAAAACAAGTAAAATGATGTTTGTATGCATGTTTCTCCCCCAATAGGAAAACAAGTAAAAAAATGATATTTGTATGCATGTTTCTACCCCAATAGGAAAACGAGTAAAAAGGGGATGTGAAAACTCACCTGAGTTGTGTACGAGTAGTAGATAACATCACACAGTATGAGATTTGGTACACAAGTGTTAGCCTGCAACGGCTTATGTATGCCCTAGAATTATAAACATAACAATTAGAGACACATTGAGATTTGTGACGAGGACACGGAATATTAGAACGCCTTAATACATTCTAAGGATCAACGATTAGACGAACGTGTCCACGGGAAATTGGGTTTCTTAATATTATAATTAAGATAAATGCGTTACGTGTCGAACATATCTAATACGATTAATATTAAATAAGTAAATAAATTTGTGTGTTTGTATCATTTAATAATGATCTAAGAAAATAATATAGCATATATATTATTTTGAACTCGTAGGAAATATACGATAATTATTTACATGATAAAATAATAAATATATCATTTTTATTCGAGATTACAAACGTGAGTAAATAATATAAATAATTATATTATTAATTAGTTTGAAACGTTACACGAGATAAATAAACGAGGAGAAATAATATAAAAATATATATTATTTAATAATAGGAGTCACGTGTTGAAAATAATATAAACATATTATTTTATTCGAAGTCGTGGTTTGAAAATAATATAAATATATATTATTTTGAAGGTGGGGAATTATATTAAAAACAGGTTATAAAATCACACCCGGGCCTACGAGTGATTTACGGAGTTAAAACACATTAATATATTATTATAATAATAGTGGTAATGATTTTTATTTGAAAATATTAATTAGAAATTGATTTAAAAAGACGAGGGTGTGGAGAGACTCGAACCCGGGTCTCTCTCACACATGCACACAGATTTAACCAGTCCCGCCCGCTAGAGTATTGCACAAGCAATCGGACCGAATAAGTTTTAATATACAAGTCTCAATGGTTCCCCTCCCAATCATACCCGCGATCGAATCCCAGTTCTGAATCCTAAGATTTCTGTAATGATTTGAATCAAAAGAATAAGGGTTTTGTTTATCGAGGGTTTGCGAATCTGTAGGTGGTTTTAATTTGAAAAACATCAAGTTCTTAACTGTTAAATTTCAGATTCAATTTCCGAAACCCTAGGTATGAACACCAATTCAATTTAAATGATTCTGATAATGAAATTTGCTAAAATCATAGGGCTTTTACTATACGAGACCTTGCGAATCTGCTAGTATAGTCTAATTGAATTATGGTTGAGTCTAGTGTCAAGACCCCCAAATCGTTTTATGAACGAACCCTAGTCACTGGAATATGAATAAATCGATGATTTGAGACGAAATTGGCATAGGGATATCGATTTAGGGATGAAAACGGAACTGAGGGTAAGTTAAATTACCGGATTTGATGTTGAATCGACTATGCTAGACTAACACGGCTGTCGACTATGACGGGGTTGGTCTTCGGCCACTTCTGCTGCTATTTCGATCGATTTGAGGTGTGAAACAGCTTCTGTGGACTTCGTCTAGTGTGCGCAAGTGATTAATTATTGTGTAAACGATCGAATTTGTATGAATTGGAGAGTATGAGGAATAGCTTCGACGGTTTCAACTTGAATTCCCATAATTGGGATTAATTTCGAATCAATAATTCGTTAATTGTTGTAGTATGGTCGTTAATGACAGTTAATGAGTTATGCGGTTATGATTTCAAACAGATTTGTGTTAATCGTGGGAATTTGGATGAAGAACGTTTGGGTTGACTTTCCAAAGTCAACGAAAATAAAAAATGGGTAAATTACAGATTTAGTCCCTAAGGTTTCTTGTATTTGAGTTTGGAATATTGGCAGAATAAGTCCCTAAGGTTTGAGATGGGTTAAGAACTTGGTTAGTTGACTTTTAAAGTCAACAGAACTTAAATATTGGATTTTGACTTTTACAACGTCAATTAGAATCGGGTTTAGGCTAATAACACAATTAGTCCTTGCAGTTAGGGTTTGAAACAATGACAAAATTAGCTCCTGGAGTTTGAGTTAAGTTAATTAGGTTAACCTTAACGGGATTTGGTTAACGGAGTTAACCTAAAAAAAGTACGGATTGTCACAGGGTGTGCGGATGAGACGAGTATCGAGGACATTTATGTTTTTACGTAGTGACACATGTTTAGAACGTGTCCGGATCATGTGATCATACGTTTGACAGGTTTGGGTTTCAAGCGTGAACGGACGTGTTGCAAAGCAGGGACTGAGACTCAGCATAACCGGTGAGTTTCTAATCCCCTCTTTTAAACGTTTTATTGTTTTGGGGCTATCATACATACTCGCATGTTTTAATAAACGAACATATTACGAGTTATGATTTAATCTTGAAGTGTTTTATGAGATCGTTATGTAATAATGAAGCTAAGGGTTGTTGTGGGGTCCTTAGGGTGGGTGTACAAGAGTTGTGATGATCTGTGTGTGTCATCTTATGAGTCAGTCGAGGTGAGTCGGGAATTTAGTTAAAACCTGTGATAATTATATAAGGAGAGTTAGCATGGGAACCTGTACGTGGTTCATTAAAGAGTCATGTAGGTGCTAGTATGTCGTTGCGCGTCATGTGCTTGATGTTGTGGGTATTGTGTCGTTGTCCCTATGACACGCTGGGTATGGCATTGCATGGGTCTATGTGGTGTCCTTAGTATGTACGGGCTATAAGCCAGTGTGGTGTTGGTGTGTCGTATAATTTCCTATTCGGAAAGAGTTGGGTAATATGTCTAGATGCTATGAGGATACGTCTAAGTAAGCGTTGGATTACACACGTAAGTGATCCGTAAATGGTAGTGAGTCGTAGTACATGTCCAGGTAGTGTCATGTGTATATATGTGTTACTTTGTGTGCTTGCATTGTTGTCCATGTATACGACTAATAGTGATGTGAAGGACGGAGTCCTTCAGGGTCATCATTGTACGTGTGATCTAGAAGTCATCATGTTGGTGATGTGTCAGTCACCGTATGGAAGATGATATAGTCACCGTGTGGTGGCTAGGTAGTCATCATAGATGACGAGTGTGTCGCTATGTTTAGCGGCGGGGCCCTGTAACAAGGGTGTAGCTGAGCTTATGAGGAGTATCCCGACGGGGATAACCCTGACGAGGGTGCAGTGATGAGGTTTGTATTTGTGTGCTTATATATGTGTTAAATTGCATGCAAGTGATAAGTTATATTAATTGTGTGTGAGATGATATTGATGTGATAAATAGATGGAATCAATGTGATGTGTCGAGTTAGATTGACCGTTGTGTCAGGCTGAGTACATTGTGTACAACTGTTGAGTCAGTTGGTTTATGGGAGTCCTGGTTAGGACTGGTAAGTCGGTGTCTAGCGGTTGGATGAGTTAACCAGTGTATGGTTAATATATATGGTAAATTGTGAGTTATCAGAATAGTAAGTTCGTTCTATGTTAGAGAAATTTACTGAGTTAAAATGGTGGGGAGAGTCTGGGATGGTGAATCCTTTGGGATATTGTAAATAACGGGGGTTATTTATATGATGAAAATCTATACAACTATTTTCTATTGACCAGAGGGTCTTGAGTGGAGATAAATAATAAATGAGGCGAGTTGGCTTTTGTTAATTTAAACTATTAGAACTCACTCAGCGTAGCTGACTTTGTATCTACGTTAGATTTTTTTGCAGGTTAGTCGGCTAGACGAGGTATCTTGGCTTGGGAGCGGGGCTACTCGGGTTGGTGCGCATGCATTCGTCAGGTAACTTTATGAAAGTTAACGAGTTTAAAGATAACATTGTTTTAAGAAAGACTTCCGCTGTTTATTTAAATGAAAGTTAAAGTGCTTTTAAGGAGTAAAACCCGTTATGAGTACCAACTGTAGGGTGCCTGGTGTGGGGCCTTACAAGGAGGAGGTGGATGTGTAGTAGTGGGAGGAGGGGTAGGATTAGAACAAATGCCGCACGATGGAGCAGGAGTTACAACAGGAGTGTTGTGGGCTGGTGGGGTGGTGGATTCTTGTGTAGTAGTAGTAGGCGGGTATTCTTCCAAAAAACTGGACAACGGGAAGGTAGTCTCATCAAAGCGGGCATGTCGGGTAACATAAATTCGGTATGTAGTTGGGTCAAGACACCTATAACCTTTGTATTGAGTGCAATATCTAACAAAGATGCATGGAAAACTTCATGGAGCTAATTTATGCTCGGCATAGTCTCGTAGATACGGATAGACACGGCATGCAAATGAGCGAAAATTGTTATATGTTGGAACTTGAGAAAATAACACTTCAAATGGTGTTTTTCTTTGTAAAACTGGCGTAGGCAATCGATTGATTATGTAAACAGCCAAGTTGGATGCATGAACCCAATATGAGTAGGGAACATGACCATTGAAGAGCATTGCCAAACCCGTCTCAACTATGTGTTTATGCTTACGTTCAACGCGCCCATTTTGTTGTGGTGTGTATGGAAACGATATACGATGGAATGTGCCATTTTCTTCTAAGAGATGTTGAACATTATGGTTTAGCAATTCAGTTCCCCTGTCACTTTGATACACTTTGACTTTGCATGAAAATTGAGTTTGAACATATTGCAATAACACCTTGAGAATGTCATAAAACCTTGATTTACTTTTTAGAGGGTAGAACCATGTGAATCTAGAGTAGTCATCAACAAACGCCACATAATAATGATGATTGTCAACCGAATGGATGGGTGAAGGTCCGCATAAGTCATAGTGAATTAAGTATAGAGGGTTTAGAGCTCGTTTGTCATTTAAGGTAAATGGTAACCTTTGAGATTTAGCTAATTGACAAGGGGCACACATTAGAGGTTTATGCAAAATAGAGGTGACCGGTAAGTGTCCCAATTTATTCAATAATAGGATAGTGTCAAAGGACACATGGCCTAATCGTGAGTGACATAATTCAAATGAAGCTTTTAAATTAGAACAAGATTTTGCCACAAAAGCTCGAGGAGTATTATTGAGAATATATAAACCGCTTTCACATCTTCCTTGAGCTAGAACTTGTCTCGTTCTTTGGTCATGAATGTAGAAACACGGTTGGGAAAACAAAACATCCACAGTATTGTCAGTGGTTAACTTGCTAATAGACAAAATATTTTTGGTCATTTTAGGAATGACAAGAACATCCCGTAAATGAATAGTTTTAGAGAGTTTTGAATGTCCCGTATGTGTTATAGGAAGAGTAGTACTATTTTTGATGAGACTGTTGCATTACCTAGATAAGGTGTCGGTTTTATTACGCTATCCAGGGAAGCAGTCATATGATCAGTAGCCCTAAAGTCTACATACCAGTACGGTCCATTGGAAGTAACATGACATTGTGCATGGAATGGTTTAGCCAAATCTGAATCAGTTCCTGGAACATGATAAGCATATGAGGCAAGATGAGGACAGGAGCTAGCATAGTGTCCATCTTTCCTGCATAGTTGGCTTACCACCCCGATAGGACCGTCCATCACGACCACGGTTAGTAAAAATGGGCCGAGAAGACTGGGTATAAAAGGCTATAGTAGGAGTTCCAGGGCCATGTAACGATCGGAGAAACGATTTGTGGCTTTCCTTGAGCAATCAGATCCTGGAAGCAAGGAGCAAGCAGTGATGTCCGGATGCAGTGGAGAAGGTTTCAAGCTGGGCACCAAGACCACATAAAAACTAGTAGAGTTTATCCAAGTCTTCCACCGGATGTTCGATGGCCGCTAACTGATCCGTTATGGCTTTGAAACGAAGACCAAAATCAGTCACGGATGCAGATCCTTTGGAGATTTGACGTAACTGGCGAAGATTCTGAGTTATCTCCACTGAAGAGTTGTTGTAGGCCGCTTCAAGTGTAGTCCAAATCTGTCTCGCAGTGGTGAGACCACTGATTTTTCTGAGACTGATCCTTTAGTGAGGGAAGCATGGAGAAGGATGATAGCCCTCTGTTCAGCCTATAGCCAAATGGAGTAGGCCGTATTAGGGGTTGTTTTATCGGCTGTGATAATTTAAGACGCCGGAGCAGCTAATGTGCCATCAACGTGACAATTTGATTCTTCTAAAGAAGATAGTTGGAGGAGAAAAGCTAGATAGTGATCATATGCATAACTGTACTCACGGGAAGGGAGTCTGGTAGGGAGGAGGATGAGTTAGCTATAGTTGCAAGAAGATGAAGGGCAGTCGGGTAGGGGAAGAGAAAGCGGAAGGGGGGCTGAAGAGTTGCAATGAGATAGAAAGTGAAGGGTTTAAACAATTTAGGCTAATACCATGATTGTTGTAAACTCCATGTTAAATATAGAGGAGATCCAATCTATTTATAATGAATAAAGTTACACTTAGGTACATCAAAGAATAAGACAAATACACAACAAATACACAACTCTCAAGTATGTTTGATAATAATAATTCTTATAAGTTGTAAAAGTAGAAAAAAATAAGTATTATAAGTTATAAAAGATTAAAAAAAAGTAGTTTAATAGATTGAAGTAGGTGTTCATAAACAAAAAGAAACCGACCAACCAAAGCAAGTCGGTTGATTCGGCCGGTTTAAGATCCAAACGGTGATGTTTTCATGGTTTGGCGAATCAACGATTCGAACTGGTTTGAAATTTGGAATTGGTCGTTTAACCTTAATTATTTATATATTATTTTTCATTATTGGAATATGTAGTTATGTATTTGTGTTATAATCATGAACCATCTTTATCATTTTAATACAAACTAATGATTTTGAAAAAGAAATAAAAAAAAATTAGTTTAAACCGTCAAAACTGAATTGTTAAACCTATAAAACCGGCATACCGCCCACCCAAACCGAATAGTTTGGTTTGTCATTCCCCAAAACGGTAGTTATTGGATCGATGAAGATTTTTTGTCATAATCGGTCGAAGTGAACTGTAAACACCTCTAGATTAAAGTTTAAGACTATATACAAATTTGGATTGTATATTATTCTATTGTTAAATGAATATACATATAAAACTCTGAAATAATAGATGTATTATGTCACAAAATTAAATAATACTTGTGAGTTATGCCTACGCGTTGCAATGACTCTGTTTTAAATAAAATTCATATCGAAACGTAAGGAAAAATAATATCGGGTATATTCGGAATTTTATAAAATATTATACATCCAAAGTTATAAAAGAATGACAAATTTTGACCCGGTTTGGTCTTGAATAACATCTATATCCAATCGTAATAAAAGTTATGCAGAAGATAGTAAAAACTTTTACTTTTTTTGTGAAAAGTCCAATAAACGTCCAAATGAATCGTTCAAATCCAAATCAAGAGGCGGAAACTTTTGGTTTGGTGTAGAAATCAACAAGAACACAATGATATAAATATAAACTCACTTGTATTGATTGAATATTCAAACCTTATATTTTGCATGTGTATTACAGTTAGAAAGCCCCCAAAATCTTACTAATTACAAATGAAGCATTCCTATTTGTAGCCCCTAATACAAGTGTACTAATTACAACAACGCCCCTAAATTGCCAATTCTTCATGAACCGTGCCAATTCTTGATTTAAAAATCGTTTAATGTTTCGATTGAAATATTATCTTTCGATGAAATGTTTCCAACGAAACATTGATGTTTCGATCGAAATATCCTCTTTGATCTAATCTTTGACATCGAAACATTATCAGATGTTTATATGAACTTGACTTTCAGTCTCATCTTTGACTTTCGTCTGAATCTTGATTATTTTAATAAGCGTCAACCTATTAATTCCTTACACTTTTAATGTGTTCATCATCTGAATCTGGAAAACGAAACAACAACAACATCGACGATAATAATAATAAATTATGTGTAAGGAAAAAAGAATATCGAAATGTAGAAAAAATAAGAGTATATTAAGGATTTTATAAAACACTATATACCCAAAGTTATAAAATAATGATAAAAATTGACCGGACTCGGTTTTAATAAAATTATATCCAGTTATAAATTAAATTATGTGGAATATAGTAGAGAATTTTACCTTTTTAATCTAAAAAGAATGAAACAATAATAATAATAATAATAATAATCAAACAAAAAAAATTAAAAAAAGGAGGTGAAAATACACGTGACAAGTGGTGTATGGTGATACTATTCATCACTATCTATTTTTAATAAGATACTAGAAGGTTATGACATGCGCTGCGGCGGCTTGCTTTTAAATAAAATTCATATTGAATCGTAATAAAAAATAAAACTGTTGCAATGGTATATCAAGAATTTTATAAAATATTTTATACCCAAAGTTGTAAAAGAAAACCAAATTTTGACCACACTCGATTTTGAATAAAACTTATACTTAATTGTATATATAATTTTGCGTGAGGTAGTAGAGACTTTTATTTTTTAATGTGCTTATCGTCCGAATCTAGAAAAACGAAGTGGGGGTGGTGGTGGCGGCGATGGTGATTTGTGTCTCTGTGGTAGACAACTCAGAGAAAAGTTTCTTAGGTTTGAAGATTGTGTTGTAGCACCGTTATCAACCAAAAATTTATCACCAATAATACATCTGTTGGAGTATGTATAATCAACCAAAATCTGGGTTTCGTTATAAATAAATAAATATTCTAATAAATATTATGGTGAAAATAATATTTTAGAAATAAGTTGAAACAAGTGGGTTTCAAGTTAGTAATGAGGTTATATTACTTTTAACTAATTTTGGAATGAAAATGGATGAAATAAAAGTTGAGGTACTAAAAGTGCAAATATGGCAAATCTGCCATATTTGACTTATATGAAATCAAAATTCAGGATTTTGGTGGGTGTGGGTGTGGGTGTCGATGGTTGCAAGAGAAAAAGGAGGAAGAGGAGAAAATTGATCAAGAACGAAATTAGAAGCTTGTATGCTCGGGATTTAGGTTGTTGATTCACACAATACCTTCCTAACATCAAGTAAGTTCCTCCTTCATCTCTTGAATCCACCATTTATGGTGTTCTTGGTGGGTTTTGGGTAAAAAAATCCAGAATTTTGAATGCATATGGTAAATTGGTGTTAGATTGTTGATAATCTAGCTAAACTAAAGGTAAAGAATGGTGATTAACATCCTAGAACCCTTTGATTTTGATTATGAGGAGTTAGGGTTCATATGGAGAAATTTGGGGGTGTTTGGATTATGATGATAGAATATTGAATTAATGATGATTAAGTGTTTGTATGATGTTAGACACTTGAACAAACACCAAATTAGCCTAATAATAATTATTGAATGAAGAATTAGTGTTAATGTAAGAATAATGAAACTCAAGTAGGTGAGTTTTGGGTGAAAGAGGGTGTTTGGATATGAGTATAACTAAATCGGGTCAGTTTGGGTTGGAAATGGGAAATTGGGTTGTGAACCCAATTAAAATGTGATTTTGATGTATGTTAGATTACTAAACTAGATTAATGTGTTCAGGTAATCAAATTTCAAAACGTGAAGTGGAATAGGGACCTTTAAATCCACAAGGTAAGTGTTTTTGCACTTACTTAGTAGTTGATGATAAATGGTGTTATATGCAATGTTGTATGCATAATGTGTTATGTAGTATGAATGTGTATAAAAGTGCATGAATAATGAAAGAATGTAGTTATAGTATTAATACTATAATGGATATGTGGATATGGAGTTATGGTCTAAGTACCATAATGGATATGTGGATATGAAGTTATGATCTAAGAATCATAATGGAAATGTGGTGATGAATTTATGGTCTATGTGTCATAATGGAAATGGAAATGGAAATGTGAAAAGCATGAATATGAAACAAAAATGGTGAAACTTTTAGGTGAATATGCAAGTGATAGGTTGCCTAATGACAAATTGGGTGGAAACGGGTCAAATGGGTGAATGGGTGAAACAAGTAGAATTTTACTTGTTTGTTATGTTTTATCTTCATTACTAATGGTGATATGTTTATGTGGTTATGTAGGAAAAGCTCCGATATAGTCCAAGTCAGGTCCAAGGCGTTGGCGGATTCTCGTATTTGTAAATGGTTGATTTTGGGATGTGTATTGAAATCCTCGAAATGGGTGTGAATTTGGGACAAGAATTGATGTTTTGGTGATATTGTGGTGTATGTATACGTTTGGTCAAAATCCCAGGCGTTTGGGAATTTTTGGTGTCATGTTAAGTGTTGAAATCTGCAGGTCTAGGAAACTTTCTATGAAGGAAGGTGCCTCGCGGTACGTGAAGAACCAGGTTGGGTTCTCTCGCGGTACGCGAGGGACCTGGATTCCGGCTTGTCTTTCTGAGGCTCCCCCGCGGTACGCGAGGGGATGGGGCCTGGTCTCTCGCAGAACGCGTGGGACCTATAAAACAAAATTGGGATAAATTCTTTCACGCGTTTTAAATGTTTATTATAACCGGTGTTTTAAAAGTAGGGTGTTACAACTTGGTATCAGAGCGATGGTTTGAGGGATTTGGTGTGAGAGGCACCAAACTCAAACCAGATGCTCTTAATATGGGGGAAATGATACGAGAATCCATGAAGGACTTGACTAAGACTCGAAGCTTACGGAAATGAAAGGTTAGTAATGTTATGATTAATGTTGTTACATAAGGTGTATATGTATATGTATGATTGAATGACAAAGTGTTATGTGAGCCGAAACTTGTTTTGTGATTTGTTATATGAATATGATAATTACACTTGGGCATAACGTATTATTAACCATGTCTGGCCAATATGATTAATAAGACGAGATGTGCAAGGGTCTTTATGATAACCATATGACAATGAACATTTGCAAAGATTAGGTGAAGGTGATTATATATGTATGAATGAATGTAGGTAGATATATATATATATATATATACTTAATAAATAAGAGTGTAAGTGTGATGGATACCTTAGGTATTGAAAGTGTAAGGATGTTAAGGTGTTTTTGTTCTAATTCTCAGCTAAGAGATGACAAACGATGCGAATAGGGAACCGCTGGATCCAAGAATCCAAGAGTTGATAAAGGAAGAAGTGGCCAAGGCTTTTGAGCAAGCCACAACTCTGTTGATGGAAGAAATGAGAGGGGCTATTAAGCTTACCCTCGAGGAGGTATCGAAAGAGAAAGAGAAAGAACCTCAAGATTGTACTCTTAAGGAGTTCATGGTAATCAAGCCAAAGGAGTATAACGGGTAAGTGGGCCCGATCCTTAGCCACAGGTGGGTGGTGGATATGGAATCCAACTTTGAAATGACTAAATGTAAGCCCGAAGACAGGGTGATGTTTAGTGTGCCACTGTTGACTGGGAGGGCAAAGGAATGGTTGTTGAATCTCCGAAAGGAGAGGGGTGATTTGGGTGTGACCTCCTTGACTTGGGAGGAGTTTAAGGTGGCTTTTCTGAAATACCACTGCCCACAAGCCGCAATTGACAGGATGACTGAGGAGTTTCTCCTCATGAGGCAAACGACAGGGTCGATTGATGAGTTGGCAGCGACTTTCTTTGATCGCGCCAAGTTCTGTCCGGACGTGGTGTCGACCGAGAAGGCAAAGACTGACATATTTTATGCTATGTTGACTGTGGAGTTCAAAGATAGCATATCTCCTTCCTCTTTTAGCACACTTGTTGACTTGATAAATAGGTGTCGAGAAAGAGAGGTGGAGTTGAGGAGGCAAGAGGCTAGAGGTGAAAAGAGAAAGCGTGAAATTGTGGAACAAGTTATGAAGAAGATAAAGGGCGGGAGCCCTAGTAAGAAGCCTTTTAGCAAGTTTTCTCCACGAGGATGCAAGGTTTGTGGAAATGAGCACTTTGGGGAGTGTAGGAAGGGAACGTCGAATTGCTATAAATGTGGGAAGCCGGGGCATATGGCTAATCAATGTCCAAGCCAAATCTATATATGCTATAATTGTTACAAGCCGGGGCACAATAGGGCAGATTGCCTAGAACTGAAGCAAGGTGGAAGTGAAAGGAAGGTTGAAATACCAAAGCCAAAGGGTAGAGCTTTCCACATCTCGACGGAAGAGGCAAGGAATAACTCGGAGGTGGTGTCAGGTACATTCAAGATTAACTCTTTACCTGCACTAGTTCTATTTGATTCGAGGGCTAGTCGTTCATTTGTGTCCTTGAAATTTGTTAAGCATTCTTCGTTTCTAAGTAGCAAGTTAGATGAACCCTTAGAAATCGAGGCGGCAAATGATAAGAGTTTCCTAGTGTTTGATATTTATAAAAATTACAAGTTAAGGGCGGGGGTGAAATGTTCCCTATAGACTTAATTCCTATGATCAGGGGGATTTTGATGTAATAGTAGGGATGGATTGGTTATCAAAGAACAAAGCTAATATTCTATGTGGACCTAAAGTGATACAACTCGTTTCCCCGATGGGTGAGTCCTTTTACATAGAAGGTGAAAAGAAAGGTAAGGTAAGATTGTGTTCTTATGTGAAGGCAACAAAGTACATGGCGCGTGGGTGCAAGGCGTACATGGCTTGTGTTGCGGATGTGATCGAGAAAGTGAAAGATATTCACGATGTTCCGGTTGTGAATCAGTTTGAGGATGTGTTTCCAGATGAATTATCGGGGCTTCCTCCGGAGAGGGAAGTAGAGTTTGGAATTGACTTGATACCGGGTGCTAACCCAGTAGCCAAAGCACCTTATCGGTTAGCACCGCCAGAGATGAAAAAGCTAATGGAGCAATTACAAGAACTACTTGATAACGGTTTCATTCACCCGAGCGTCTCGCCTTGGGGTGCGCCCGTTCTCTTCGTTAAAAAAAAGGACGGAAGCATGAGAATGTGTATGGATTATCGGGAGTTGAACAAGTTGACGGTGAAGAATAAGTACCCATCACCTCGGATTGACGACCTCTTCGATTAATTGCAAGGGGCGTCATGGTTCTCTAAGATTGATTTAAAATCCGGGTACCATCAATTGAAAGTGAAAGAAGATGATGTTCATAAGACAGTTTTTCGCACTCGATACGGTCACTACGAGTTTACGGTTATGCCATTCGGTTTAACCAACGCACCTGTGATTTTCATGGATCTTATGAACCGAGTGTGTAGACCGTTCCTCGACCGTTCAGACATTGTGTTTATTGACGATCTTCTCATTTTTTCAAGGAGCGAAGGTGATCATGTTTGTCATTTGCGTGAGATTCTTGAAGTTCTTCAAAGGGAAAAGCTTTATGCAAAATTTTCTAAGTGTGCATTTTGGTTGCACGAAATCCAATTTTTGGGTCATGTGATTAATGAGAAAGGGATTACTGTCGACCCATCCAAGATAGTGGCGGTTAAATATTGGTCATCGCCGAAAACGCTTTCGGAGATTAGAAGTTTCTTAGGGTTGGCGGGTTATTATCGGCGGTTTATTGAAAACTTCTCTCGGATTACTTTGCCGATGACGAAGTTGACGCGAAAGGAGACTAAATTTGTATGGGGTTCCGAGTAAGAATCTGCCTTTCAACTCTTGAAAGAAAAGTTGACTAAGGCGTCTGTTTTATCCTTGCCGGACGGGACTGATGATTTTGTGGTGTATTCGGGATTGGGATGTGTTTTAATGCAACGGGGGAAAGTGATTGCTTACGTGTCTAGGCAATTGAAGACTCACGAGGTGAATTACCCTACCCATGATTTAGAACTTGCGTCCGTGGTTTTTGCGCTCAAGATTTGGAGGCATTATTTGTACGGGGCTAAGTGTACAATGTACACGGATCACAAAAGTCTTAAGTACTTCTTTGACCAAAATGATCTCAACATGAGGCAAAGGCGGTGGCTTGAATTGGTCAAGGACTATGATTGTGAGATACTTTATCATCCGGGTAAAGCGAATGTGGTGGTGGATGCTCTTAATCGGAAAAAGAGCCATACACCTATCAAGGTGAAGTCATTTAAGATGACAATTTTATAATCTCTTATCAATGAAATTCGGGAGGCTCAAGTGTTAGCACTTGGTGGTGATTTGAAGAAGGAACGGATAGTTTCTTATGTTGATAAGCTTGGGGAAAATAGTTCGGGTTTAAAGACATGCTTTGATAGAATTTGGATTCCTAGGTTGTCAAGTGTTTTGAAAACTATTTTGGATGAGGCGCATAAGTCCAAGTATTCTATCCATCCGGGGGCAACAAAAATGTTTTATGATTTGAGGTGTCATTTTTGGTGGCCGGGTATGAGGCGTGATATTGTTAAGTATGTGGAGAGATGTCTTACATGCTTAAGGGTAAAGGCGGAGCACCAAAAGCCGTATGGAAAGCTTCAACCGCTTGAAATACCGCTTTGGAAATAGGAGAAAATAACCATGGATTTGATCACTAAACTTCCAAAGACTCGAAAGGGTTATGACGCGATATGGGTAGTAGTGGATCGGTAGACAAAGAGTGCACATTTCCTTCCTATTAAGGAATCGTATTCATCGGATAGATTGGCGGAAATGTATGTGAAGGAAATTGAGTCACGTCATGATGTGTCGGTGTCGATTATATCGGATCGTGATACGAGATTTACTTCTCGTTTTTGGAAGAAATTCCATGAGGATATGGGGACTAGACTGAATCTTAGCACCGCTTATCATCCACAAACGGATGGTCAAAGCGAGCGGACGATTCAAACGCTCGAGGATATGTTGCGAGCGTGTGCTTTGGATTTTGCGGGTAATTGGGACGACCATTTACCGTTGGCGGAATTTTCTTACAACAATAGCTACCATTCTAGCATTGGTATGCCTCCGTTCGAGGCATTGTGTGGGAGGAAATGTCGAACACCCGTGTGTTGGGGTGAGATTGGTCAACTGGAACTTAGTAGTAAAGAGGTGGTCAAGGAAACTAATAGTAGAATTGACCAAATAAGGGCACGCTTGAAGGCGGCTCAAGATCGCCAAAAGTCCTATGCGGATAATAGAAAATGCGCGATTGAGTTTCAAGTGGGGGACTTTGTGCTTTTGAAAGTCTCTCCTTGGAAAGGGGTGATACGGTTTAGAAAACGGGGGAAGTTAAGTCCACGTTTTATCGGACCGTCTAAGGTGATACCAAGGGTGGGTGCGGTGGCTTATCGTTTGGAGCTACCAGAAGGACAAAGTAGACTTCATAACACGTTTCACGTGTCTCATTTGCAAAAAATGTTTGGCGGATGAATCTACTTTTGTTCCATTGGATGATATTGAATTGGATGAAAAGTTGAATTATGTTGAGGAACCGGTGGCAATCTTGGATTGAAAGGTGAAGCGTTTACGCAATAAAGAGATTTGCCAAGTTTTGGTGAGGTGGAAACATAAGAAGGGAGCGGAAATGACTTGGGAAACCGATGAAGAAATGCTCAAATATTATCCGAACCTTTTTATGTGAAGTCGGGTTTCGGGGACGAAACCCAAATAAGGGGAGGTGATTTGTAACGAACCAAAATCCGGGTTTTGTTATAAATAAATAAATATTCTAATAAATATTATGGTGAAAATAATATTTTAGAAATAAGTTGAAACAAGTGGGTTTCAAGTTAGTAATGGGGTTATATTAGTTTTAACTAATTTTGGAATAAAAATGGATGAAATAGAAGTTGAGGGACTAAAAGTGCAAATATGGCAAATCTGCCATATTTGACTTATATGAAGTCAAAATTCAGGATTTTAGTGGGTGTGGGTGTCGTTGGTTGCAAGATAAAAAGGAGGAAGAGGAGAAAATTGATCAAGAACGAAATTAGAGGCTTGCATGCTCTGGATTTAGGGTGTTGATTCACACAATACCTTCCTAACATCAACTAAGTTCCTCCTTCATCTCTTGAATCCACCATTTGTGGTGTTCTAGGTGGGTTTTGGGTAAAAAAATCCATAATTTTGAATGCATATGGTAAATTGGTGTTAGATTGTTGATAATCTAGCTAAACTAAAGGTAAAGAATGGTGATTAACATCCTAGAACCCTTTGATTTTGATTATGAGGAGTTAGGGTTCATATGGAGAAATTTGGGGGTGTTTGGATTATGATGATAGAATGTTGAATTAATGATGATTAAGTGTTTGTATGATGTTAGACACTTGAACAAACACCAAATTAGCCTAATAATAATTATTGAATGAAAAATTAGTGTTAATGTAAGGATAATGAAACTCAAGTAGGTGAGTTTGGGGTGAAAGAGGGTGTTTGGATATGAGTATAACTCAAACGGGTCATTTTGGGTTGGAAATGGGAAATTGGGTTGTGAACCCAATTAAAATGTGATTTTGATGTATGTTAGATTACTGAACTAGATTAATGTGTTTAAATAATCAAATTGCAAAACGTGAAGTGGAATCGGGACCTTCAAATCCACAAGGTAAGTGCTTTTGCACTTACTTAGTAATTGATGATAAATGGTGTTATATGCAATGTTGTATGCATAATGTGTTAAGTTGCATAATGTGTTATGTAGTATGAATGTGTATAAAAGTGCATGAATAAGTGAAAGAGTGTAGTTATAGTATTAATACTATAATGGATATGTGGATATGGAGTTATGGTCTAAGTACCATAATGGATATGTGGATATGAAGTTATGATCTAAGAATCATAATGAAAATGTGGTGATGATGTTATGGCCTATGTGCCATAATGGAAATGGAAATGTGATAAGCATGAATATGAAACGAAAAGGGTGAAACTTGTAGGTGAATATGCAAGTGATAGGTTGCCTAATGACAAATTAGGTGGAAACGGGTCAAATGGGTGAATGGGTGAAACAAGTAGAATTTTACTTTTTTGTTATGTTTTATCTTCATTACTAATGGTGATATGTTTATGTGGTTATGTAGGAAAAACTCCGATGTAGTCCAAGTCAAGTCCAAGGCGTTGGCGGATTCTCATATGTGTAAATGGTTGATTTTGGGATGTGTATTGAAATCCTCGAAAGGGGTGTGAATTTGGGACAAGAATTGATGTTTTGGTGATATTGTGGTGTATGTATACGTTTGGTCAAAATCCCAGGTGTTTGGGAATTTTTGGTGTCATGTTGAAATGGAAAAGTTGGAAAAATGGCAAAGTGTTGAAATCTACAGGTGCAAGAAACTTTCTGTGAAGGAAGGTGCCTCGCGGTACGCGAAGAACCAGGTTGGGTTCTCTCGCGGTACGCGAGGGACCTGGATTCCGGCTTGGCTTTCTGAGGCTCCCCCGCGGTACGCGAGGGGATGGGGCCTGGTCTCTCGCGGTACGCGAGGGACCTATAAAAAAATTGGGATAAATGCTTTCGCGCGTTTTAAATGTTTATTATAACCGCTGTTTTAAAAGTAGGGTGTTACAGTATGTCAACATATTTCTTCGAGAAATAAAAACATAAAAGTCAAAGTGTTATTTATTTGAATTTGAAATAAATCATCACGAAAACTTGAGATGGTTCTAAACAAAAAAGGTCATAGACTGGAAAAAAAATGTATAATGAAAAAAGAATAACATTTAATCAATATGATCTCGAAAGTTTTCAATGAAGTCCGCCGTATCTAAATGGGTGTTCGATAATGGGGCATGAGGTGCTAGATTAGTGGTATCCTCAATAAGGTTGGCAAGTTTCCCTTTTTCTTTCATCACTCGTTGATAAGCTTCAATGAGGTGTTTAGGGGTGCGACATGTACAGAACCAGTGGTTATTCATTCCACATTTATAGCAGGATTTGCTTTGATCCCGGCTCGTGATAGCGTGTTTTAGTGTAAAATATATTCTATTTAGAGTTACATAAAATTAGGTTTTAAATTTAAAAATTAAAATGATAAATACTTCAACTAAACACACACACAATAGGCAAGTGTACATATCGCAATGTAGTATTGTCTAGATAAGAACCAAGTATCGAACCATGGACACAGATTCTTTACTCAACCTCGCTAATTCGCTATTGTCTGGTTAAGATAATAAGTTGGAAAAGGGGTTTTGTTTAAAAGAAAATAAAAAGGATAAGAAAAGTAATTAGAAATGTTTTCTTGTTTAAGGTGTTACTTCGGTTGTTATCACTCATTAATTAACGTTATACTTTAGTAAGGTTGGTCATAGTTACTAGTACTAACCCTTTCGATAGAGGAGTTAGTATTTCGTAATGGATTAGTGGATACGGCCGGCCAACTGTTCCTAATAATTCCTGGTATCCTAACGGGGTCTCAACTCCGTCGGCTGTCCCGTGAATTATTATTCGACTAAGATTATCATGTCGACTGGCGTACGCCAAGTCATGTAACTTCTTTTGGAAAGTCGGAATGCACAACTTTCTCCAGAGCTACTTTATGAATGCTCGGACGTAACAGTTTATATTCTTAAAATAGTTGTCTTTGCTTAGAATAATATTTTAAATAAATATAATTTTCCTTCTAAAGATCAAGCCACATGGCTCGCGCTAGAAGTTCTCTGCAAGCTAACACAAGAAACGTAAAGAAATACCGACACGTACCACAAGGTCCAGCTAGGACACGAACGACTCGTTGAATACTCAAAACTCCAATCAACCCATAATATTAAATCTATACTAACTCGGTCGTTGCTTACACCAAGATTTGTATATAGACAGTACAAACTCGAATAAGCTTCCACAACAAGACACCTTGCTTAAGAAACTCACAAGATTTAAGATTATTAAGTTGGTTTAAAGATCACCTATTCTTGTCTTTTTAAGATAGATTAAAGGAAAGACTTTAAGAACATAACATACTAAAAATAATTCATTAATTAATTAAAGTTCAACCAACTCGAGCAACGCAAGAGGACTAGCCACGAACGACCATACTATTAGGCGCTGTAAATCAGCACTACACATCAGTAGATTAACTGGTCAAATCAATTAGTCAAATTTGCAATTATTGTTGATAGTCTTTCCTTAGTTATAGATAGTCAGTTACCTAGAATTAAGCTATGTACATTGTGTATATATAGTATTGTAAATCAATGATGAAGGCAATCATTCTTTACCATTCTACATGGTATCAGACTTATGGGTCTATACCTAGCCGCTATCCCCTTCTCCACCCTCGATCACCTGCAACCTCACCACAGTGGAAAATTTTTTTATGTCTTACTATCACGTTGGGAGACAAAAATGATGCAGTCATCACCCAAAGCAAACCTCTTCATCCAGCCTATACTGTAACAGACATCCAACGCAAGATCAGAATACTAGATGGAGTGAAAGTTTCCTACTCCTCATGGGTGAAACTGTTCAAATTGCATGCTCGAGTCTACAAGGTTATGCATCACATCGACGGTACGAAGGATCCGGCTACAACAGATCCTGAATATGCATCCTGGTCAGAGATTGACGCAATCGTCCTACAATGGATCTACGGAACATTGCCGGACGACCTCCTGGTACGTGTCCTTGATAGTGACTACACTTCCTTTGACACTTGGTCTAAAATAAAATCCATCTTTCTCAACAATAAGGGTGCAAGAGCCGCTGCTCTTGAGCATGAGTTCACAAATCTCACTCTCAAAAGTATGCCCTCTCTTGAAGCCTATTGTCAAAAACTTAAAGACCTCGGAGAACAACTCAATGACGTGGATTGTCCTGTCAACGAACAAAGACTTGTGTTACAGCTTGTTCGTGGCCTACCAACCGAATTTGATGCCGCTGGGGCTTACATCAATCAAAGTCTCTCTACGTGGGAGACGGCATGTAGCATGCTTCAACTGGAACACCAAAGACAAACAGCTCGTGAAAGCCTCTCTACACCAATAGCCTTGGCTGTTGTCTCTGATGAACAACCACGACTTGAAACCTTCAATCGCAGACGAGGTAGCGGGAGTCGACCTAACCAGTCACGACGCCCTCATTAGCCATCTAATGGGCCTAATCGCAGCAGGCCCCCTCTCAGCCCTAGGCCCAATCACAGTCCACATACTGGCCTACTTCAGGTAATCGACCCCCACCATACTGGGCATACTGGGCTCCTCCTCCATGCCCATTTCCCACACATCCTGGCTGGACCCGACCTTGGCAAAACCAGTCTCAGCCCAAACGCATCCCTTCTCAAAACAGACACAGTCAGACTCAGCCGCATGATCAGTCTTCTAGCCAGGCACATCTTACTGAAATGGACCCTCTGTAGTCCACTCAACTCGGTCAGGCACTTCATGTTATGACCGGTAATTCTGATGATTCACCGTGGCATATTGACACGGGTGCATCGGACCACCTCACCGGAGACCAAGGTAAAATCAATAACCCTATGTTATCTTGTCCTATTGGCTCGATTTTTGTATGTAATGGCGCTCATATACCAGTCCTTGGATCGGGACATTCCACCGTACCAACATCTACCCGAGACCTCCACGTCAACAACATCATATATACCCCTGACATCATAAAAAATCTTATTTTTCACTACAAGAAAAAACACCTAAGATGACACGCATTGCGTGTCATAAAAGGGGGTAGATGACACGCGGATGCGTGTCAAGGATAGCCCTGTCAAGAATGAAGATGACACACATTTTATGTGTCATCTTTTTATGACACGCATTTATTACACGCTTTTACGACACGCATTTATGACATTCCTTCACGACACGCAATGCGTGTCAAGGATAGCCCTGTCAAGAATGAAGATGACATCTACTTATGACGGCATTTTTTGTCATTAATGTGTGTTATTGTTAAAGTTGTTTAAAAAAAATATTTTTTTATAAAATTATTAATTTTCAGTTTTTCACATTAATATCATAAAATAGTAATAAACATTTCATAATATAAAATAAAATACATATGACAAAACAATCTATTTCATAAAATATAAACAACGATTTAAAAGTAACAAAAGTCGTTTACGAAAGTATTACAAAGTTTCAACGAAAAGTAAAGTTTGATACATAAGTCGACCATTCTTCACGAACTCCATCAATATCGACATCGGTGTATTCATCTTTGCTTCCCCCAACCTACGAAAAAATTTGTAAACAAATAGTTATCAAAGATACATATATTACTATTTAGCAAGTGCACAAACCACGCACACACATATATATATATATATATATATATACTTACATTGTTATTGGCCAGTATTTCAACTACATCAACTATCTCTTTCACGAACTTTAGCATATAGTATTCACATTTAGTACTTTCCGGTTGACATAGACACCACACAATTACAAGTAGTTGCTGATTGAACTGGGATGGGGGTTAACCATTACATGCATGAACTCTAGCTAAAATGTGTCAACAAGTAATATAAAAAATGCATGAACTTTCCACATTAACCGCTGATTGAATTGGGATGGGGGTTAACTATTTTGAAAGAAACAACTAGAAGCAGATTGATGACTTAGTTGTTGTCTGTGGGTAGTGTTGTTCATGCATATTAATATACACACAAGCAAATAAAGACGACATGGAAAGAGCAAAGAGGGGTCCCATGTCCATTTTCTGGAGTTCAAAACACAGAAAAAACAAGTCAGCACTGAAGCCCAACCAGATAGCTACTACACACTACCATATGTTATACAAACCATAAATCTAACTGGCCCTACTTATGGGTCAAAATGAGCCTAGTTTGCATCTTCTAAGGTAGCACTGAAGCCCAACCAGATATGTAATAATCCCAAAGGCCAAAGCTATTATTCAAAAGCAAAGATTCCAACCAGAAATTCAAGCCTAAAGCAACCAAATAGATCCATATTTACAAACTCAACAGAATAACTTAACTAGCAATGATATAATATGTACTTTTATATATCTATAGATTTTTTTTTAATTTGGGTTTTGGTCTTCCATAAGTGCACACTGAACAGATAGATATATACCTGAAGAAAAATGCAATGTAAATTAAATGAAATCATTCTTAATTAGGAATATCATTTTCTTTTTTACATTCCAATGTTCTCTCAGTGCTAGATAGTGTCAAGTATTCCAAATCCAATAAATCCCCACAAAACAATAGTTGTTGCAGCCTCTCTACCAGCCCAGGCAACACAATGGCTGTTGCAGCCTCTCTACCAGCCCAAGTATTATTAATGCTGAGCATATTGGTAGGTAAATGAGCTCTGATACTAATAGTAATTTGGATTCTGCATCAAAGTCAAAACATGACCTCTAAAGTCAAAACATGATCCTTTATTAGTAAATGAGCTCTGGTAGGTAAATGACCTCTAAAGTCAAAACATGATCCTCTATTAACATAGTTTACTAACTAATTTCAGAGTATGCATACCTTAACAATATTATATGACACAACACATATGAAGACATGCAGTTTGACTTTCAGAAACACCCCAATATCCACAACAGAATTTAAAACACAAGACAATTAAAAGAGATTGTAAGTAATTAAGTGCGCACCCTAGCATTGACCCAGTTAAGTTTAACCCTCTTATTGGATCCACTTTGTGCAGCGTACAAGACAATTGCCCTATAAAAAAATTAACAAATATATCAAAGAATATAATATAATATGTTTAGATAACTTGTAACACTTACGCATCTATAGTTTGCCTCAATTGTGAATTGACAGTGCTAGCCCTAAGGGAATCAAGATAATAACAAGTACTTGTTTTCATGTCTAGTACGACTAACATCCAATGTTTTCTACAAAAACCAAAAACCAAATTTAGTCAAACAACTTAGTTATGAAGGTGCTGGAACTTGATAATCAGTTAAAGCTAATAAAACTTGATAATCAAACCTGGGATTATAGGGAATTAAGGTGATGTCATTTTCCTTTCTTTTAGACAACCGCTCTGCAATGCTTCTACTTGAATCATCGATATTTTTAGATTTCGTTTTACATTACGTGGCGAGGATGCAGTCGAGCTCACAAAACAAATTCCATGATCTTTTTTTGACCCATTCTTGATTTGCTCAAACAAGTGCCTGTTAACATACAAAGATTAAACTGATTAATTAAATTGTGTTTTACGGACAGTTATTTAAATTAAATTTAAGCACTTACATCGTATAAGAAGTAATGACAGCACCGGTCAGCTCTTCCAATGTAAAAACCGCTTGAAAATCGTCCCAAGTTAAGTACGTGTAACTCTCGTACCCATATAGACCGTCCTCACACTGCACCTTTATAGAATCGACCTTTGAAACTTGTCCATCAACCATCATTGCAGTCATTCTCAAAAGAACATTGTTTTCAATTTTTATCCTTGTCTTCCTCTGTGCTCTCGTCATCCTTCTTCGCAACAACTCTTTTTCATTCTCCTTTTCTTTTCCTCTCTCTGTTTTGTTTTCCACTCTCTCGTCATCCTTCTTTTCATTCTCCTTTTCTTTTCCACTCTCTTTTTTGTTTTCCACAATCTCGTCATCCTTCTTTGCATTCTCTTTTCCGTTCTCTTTTGCATTTTCTTTTTCAACAACTTCATCTGGTTCTACCGGCTGTTTTTTTCTTTTCCATTTTCCTCATCAAGTTCTCTTAGCCGTTTTTTGCTCTTTGGTTTCGCCACCGCTTTTTCCTACAAAAGTCGGGATGTCTAGATTTATTAGGGCATCTATAATCACGGTTAGGAAGTTTTTCTCCATGGAAAGACCAAACCTTGTAATTTTCATCGAAACCGTGGGCAAACAGATGATAACGCACATTGTCAATTGAGTGGTAACACAAATTGACACAATTTATGCAAGGACATGGAATAACTTCTAGTTTTGGATTATTACTTTGCGTAAACTCTAAAAAGGCCTCCACACCTTCGTCATATGCATTTGATAATCTAGCCAATGTAATCCATGATTTATCCATGACGTACCGTTTGTTACTAGTTTAAGCATATAACATAAAACAATCATATAAGAAAGCTAATAAATATGTGCATTTCTTACTACTTTAATCATATAACATAAAACAAAATCAAACATGATGATTAAGCCATTTGAATACAAAGTTTTCTTAATTCCACTACCTAAACAATCATGAATGAACCTTGAGATGCTTAACAGATACATGTTAAGACACTGTAAGAAGAAACAAAATATGAAATCATTGTGATACATGCTTTAAAATTATGTTTGGTATACAAAAAATCTGAAACTTTGGTACCAGACAACTAATCAAACCAAATATTAACTACAGCTTGAAACAACTTATGTCAAGACAAAGCCAAACGATAATAGATGTTATATTCAGAGTTGCTAAAAATCATGAGATTAAAGAAAACCAAAACACATTCCTTGTGCTCCTATCAATCATTAATCTTAGATTATGAGTAAGTTAGTGTAGACTAACCCATTATCAAATATCACAGATGTTAAAATTCCAAAGAAATGACAAAATGCATCAAACCTAACATCTAAATGGTCCTCGATTTCGAATGATATACAATAAAAAAAACTTATAAGGAATTGGAGAAGCTTTACCCAAATATTGACCTATGCATCAGAAACAGGTTTCAAACAACAGTTCGCCTCAAAATCAATTAATCGCAAAAGCCCTAACACCAAAAATAAACTCTAAATCAAAGTAAAAAACAGACAATACTTGAATGTGAGCGGAGGAGTGTTTGAATAGATGTCGCGTCTGATGCTCAGGTTAGCATTTGCTGTTATGACATGCTTAATTGGGGGTAAATGACACACGTTTATGCTCACCCTCTGATGTTCCTTTTTCCCGGTGTTGTGACAGGGAGGAGGCCAGTGGAGGAAAACGTGGTTCGTCGGGCTTTAGAAGATGAGAAGGGAAGTTTCTGGCGGAGGAAGTGATTCCGGAGGTGAACGCCTGCTAGGAAATCGCCTAGGTTTTCAGAGGTTTTTCCTCTCGGAAATCGCCCGGAGGAGTGTTTCCTCTTCGTTTTTTGTTCTAGGGTTTTTGGAAGAAGGGCACGCATTAGAAGTGAGCGGGATATGTGAAATTAAAAGATGACAGATTAGAGATGACACGCGTGTTGAAAAAGTGTACTCCGTGTTTTTTTTAATATGACATTAAAAGATGACACACGTTTTTGCGTGTCATAGATAGCGTGTCATTAAAGCTCTGTTTCACTAGAATGACACTAAAATGATGACACACGCTATTGCGTGTCATCGTTCGCGTGTCATTAAAGGTATATTTTGTAGTAGTGTTCGTAAATTTTCAATTGATAACTATGTTTCTGTTGATTTTGACCCATATGGTTTCTCTGTGAAGGAATATCCGAGTGGGAACATACTTTCCCGCCACAATAGCTCAAGCCGTCTCTACCCACTCACCTATCCAGTCACCGCACCTGCTGAATCCGTTGCTCTTGCATCTACTTCTCAAGATCCGTGGCATGATCGTTTGGGTCATCTCGGCTTTCCTGTTTTTGATTACTTAGTTTCGAATAATTTCATTTCGTGCAATAAACGTGCTAAGACTTTAGTTTGAAACTCATGTCAATTGTCTAAGCACAAACGTTTGCCTTTTGCATTTTCGCAATCTAGTATTATTTTACCCTTTGATATTATACATTGTGATTTGTGGACATCACCAATTATGAGCAAAACAGGGTATAAATACTACATGGTTCTTGTGGACGACTTCACCCAATATACTTGGGTATTTCCCTTAAAATATAAATCTGAAACGTTCACCAAATTTACTAATATCCATACATATATTCACACTCAATTTCAAACAGTTATAAAATCCTTTCAATGTGATTTAGGGGGTGAATTTGACAATCAAAATTTAAAATCTTTTGAAAACACACACGGGCTCCAATTTCATTTTTCATGTCCCCAAACATCCCAACAAAACGGTAAATCGGAACGCATGATTCGACGAATAAACGAAATCATGCTCACCTTTCTCACTCATGCCTCTCTCTCACCAACATTTTGGGTAGAGGCACTCCACACCGCATGTTATCTCCACAACATCTTGCCCACCAAACTTCTAAACTTTCAAACCCCCACCTCCGCCTTATATCTAAAACAACCATCCTATGACCACCTACGGGTTTTTGGTTGTGCCAGTTATCCTAACACCTCTTCCACTCATTCACACAAACTTGCTCTTCGATCCACCTTATGTGTATTTCTTGGCTATCCAGCCGACTACCACTGTTATAGGTGCCTTGAACTATCTTCGGGCAAATTCATCCTGTCATGACACGTGACATTTGATGAATCATCATTCCCGCTTGCTAAACCAACTACCACCAGTCCCCACGACTACTCCTTTCTCCAATCAGAACCTCCCCACTCCTATTTCATCCTAACCTAAGAGACCACCCATCCTCACCACCGACCCAACAAAATAGCCCAACTCCACCGGCCCAACAAAACAGCCCCACTCCAAACCCATCCTCTACAACAGCCCCAACAGAACCCCCTTCCGCTCGTTTTGGGCTCCAGTACACCAGAACCAACAAAACCTCTCACACCTCTCATCCAACATCACAACCATCCACTGCTTCCGCTCCACCACCACCTTCCCATACCACCTCCTCCACAACTCAACCTCTACCTCCACCACCCTCTCACCCAATGACCACCTGCTCCAAAGCAGCCAAAAACAAAACCCCTTTTTCTTTCCACACCCAAACTGACCCACATGTATCTCCCATCCCCACCTCCCACCTCAAAGCTCTCACCGATCCAAACAGGAAAACCGCCATGAATAACGAATATCAAGCCTTGATGGATAATAACACTTGGGTTCTTGTTCCAAGGCCTCCGGACACAAATATAATTCGGTGCATGTGGCACAAATTTAATGCAAACGGTACCCTTCAACGGTACAAAGCTCGACTTGTGGTCAACGGTAAAAGTCAACAAGTTGGTGTTGACTGTGACGAGACGTCCAGCCCCGTGGTTAAACCCACGACCATCCGCACTGTACTCAGCCTTGCTATTTCCCGGGGTTGGCCTATTCACCAACTAGACGTCAAAAACGTATTTCTCCACGGTGACCTCAATGAGACCGTTTACATGTTTCAACCCCCTAGTTTCACAAACAAAAGTCATCCGAACTATGTTTGCAGGTTAACAAAGTCTTTATAAGGGTTGAAACAAGCACCCCACGCATGGTATGACCGGTTTGCCACCTACTTAACAAAATGCGGTTTTCACAGCACCATTAGCGACACATCATTATTTGTCTACAAAAAGGGCAACCAAATAACATATCTCTTACTTTATGTAGATGACATCATCTTGACCGCATCCGATGACTCGCTACTACGACATGTTATCAACTTACTGTCCACAGAATTTTGCATGTCGGACCTCTGTAAACTGCACCAATTTCTTGGCATACATGTTACAAACAGAAATGGCGGCTTATTCCTCTCACAAAGCAAGTATGCCACTGAAATTCTAGCAAGAGCAAACATGTCAGATTGCGAACCGTCGGCCACTCCCGTTGACACCGACACCAAACTCAGCACTACAGGTGGAAACCTCCTACCTGATGGCACACTTTATAAATAGTTGGCAGGGACATTACAATATATTACCTTTACCTATCCTGACTTGACGTATGTCGTACAGCAAATATGCCTCTTTATGCACGCCCCCCGTGATCCCCACCTCCAGTTCCTTAAACGTGTCCTGAGATACCTTAAAGGTACCATTGATCACGGTCTATGCATCTCCCCGTCTTGATCGCAACAGCTCATTGCTTATTCCGATGCCGACTAGGGAGGGTGTCCCGATACGCGCAGGTCTACTTTAGGCTATTGTGTATTCTTAGGCCACAACATCGTTTCATGGTCATCCAAAAGGCAGCCCACAATCCCCCACTCAAGTGCTAAAGCCGAATATAGGGGTGTTGCCAATGCCGTCGCTGAAACGAGTTGGCTACGCAATCTTCTGTTAGAACTATTCGTTCCAACTCGCAAAGCCACAATTGTTTACTACGATAACATATCCGCTGTGTACTTAACCAAAAATCCAGTGCAACATCAAAGAACCAAGCATGTGGAATTTGATATCCATTTCGTAAGAGAGAAAGTTCATGTCGGGACAGTCAAAGTTCTACATATACCAGCAGATTTTCAATATGCGGATATATTTACAAAAGGATTACCACGTCAACTGTTCACTCGTTTTCGATCCGGCTTGTGCCTCTGATCTTCTCTGGCTCCAAACTGAGGGGGTGTATTAGGCGCTGTAAATCAGCACTACACATCAGCAGATTAACTGGTCAAATCAATTAGTCAAATCTGTAATTATTGTTGATAGTCTTTCCTTAGTTATAGATAGTCAGTTACCAATAATTAAGCTATGTACGTTGTGTATATATAGTATTATAAATCATTGATGAAGGCAATCAATATTTACCATTCTACACATACAAGTGACTCCGCTAACCCTTAGACAATGTGTGAAAGTGTTCCAACACCAAGGGAGAGGGGGGTATAGGTTGACTCTTGTTTACTCGAACGAGAAGAATCATTTCATATTACAAGACTTAGAAAAGGAAAATAAACAAAGAAAAGCTAAAACTGACCAAAACTGAGAGAGCTTCGACCCTAGCAGAGCACTAGGGCCTATACAACTCCCAATCTTGGGCACCTGAAACACTAGAATGAGTTTCTATTTATAGGCTAAGATTTTGGAAATGCACGGTCGTGCATTGGATTGAATGGGCGAGAAAAGTACCATTTTCTTACATGTGAGGGAATCTAGCAGCTTTGGGGAGTACAGGGAGCCAGATTGGCCTTTGCACGGTCGTGCATTGGCCCAAATCTGTTCCCTGTTGACTTTTGACCTCCTGCTTTGACTTCCTTGGTCCAGGTTCGTTCAATTGACTTCCAAATGCTGATTTTGCCTTGATTTTGAGTGATTTCTTCATTTTTTTGTAAACCAAGGTCAATTATCCTGTTGTAACACAATTGAATAGATTAAGTATCAATTCCCATCATTTTGTCTACAATTGTGACAAATATGGGGATTATTATGCATGCAAAAATATATAATTTAGGGCATATCATAACACCCCACACTTAAAGTTTGCTTGTCCTCAAGCAAACTCATGCATGATTATACCCATAGAAGTAAGATATTGATTAAATGCGAATCCAATGCTTAATGGCTTAATGGCCTTCTTAAAAACAATGATTTGGTGTTTATACCTTTCACATGTTTCTCCACAAGAGGGTAGCAAGCCTAACATACTTGATGGAACTATGATTATGCACAAAATTACAGCCTCACAAATGTTCACTCAACACTCGGGTTAAATATATGGATAATGTATGTTAAGAAAAACACTCAATGCTATAATTAATGCTTGCATAATCATAGGCTTGTATAGAAATCAAATCTCCACCAATTGACATAAAATATATGCATAAATCAAGAGGGCTTTGTAAAGGGTTGTAATGATTGGCTTAGGGTTAGGGTAGGAAGTGTTTGGGAAAGAGTGGCTAAATGTTGAAAATTTGACTTGGCTTAATGATTAAAAGGTAAATAATTTCTTATTAGACTTGGATCAGACATTGTGACTAATCCAAGGACTCTTTTAAGGTCAGATCTTCAAGACCAAATCCCTTCTTTTAAGAATGCCAATTCCTTCTTGTATTTGAAAAATTCATTGTTATCAATTTTTCATTAATCGTTCGGCTGTTTCTTCCTAATACATCCACTTTGATCAGCTTTGCATACTCCAATTTTTCGAGTAAGTTTTGATGTAACAGCCCGAGTTTTAGAGCGCTGAAAAATTTACGAGAATTAAAAACTTTGTAGAACCAAAGACTGATTGCTACCAAATTATTCTAAGTACAAATGCTGCTGATAGGCTTATCAGCAGCATTCATCACATATGGCTGCTGATAGGCTTATCAGTAGCATTCATCACATATGGTTGTTGATAGGCTTATCAGCAACATTCAACACTTGTTGCTGCTGATAGGCTTATCCGCAGCGTTCAACACAAGTTGCTGCTAATAGGCTTATCAGCAGCATTACTCTCATCTCTGCTGCTGATAACTTTATTCTCTGAAGACCAAACGTTGCAGCTGACTATCCATGTGAAGCGCCTCTGACACCTTTCTGTTAAAGCAACTGCCACACTCCAAGCAGAAGGAACCTCACTGGTGCAACCAATAAAGGACAATAACGTGCTTCTCCAAGCATGCAAACAATGATGCCTAAGAAGACGTTTCAGTAAAGTTAACTAGATTAGCCTTTGCGTGTAATTTAGATTAATAAACAAGATCAACGGCTTGTGTTAGATCTGATCCTTAGAATCAAGGGTCTGTCTTGATTCTAAGTTACTATAAATACTGTGTAAACACTTCATTGTAAGTGTGCTTGCTGTGCTTTCATAGTGCTTCTTGATAGTGTTTTACTTGTAAACTTGTAATCTCAGAAGTCTAATACAATAGTGCATTTATCAGTATTCTTGCTGTTTACTTGTTTACTTTGTTGGTTGTTATTGTTTCCGCCAATATCAACTAGAATAGAATCACCTTGTAATCTTACGATCCTACAAGTGGTATCAGAGCTTTGGCTCAAGATTAAACAAACTAACATTTGTTTAATCACTTTCTGATTCTATTCAAAACTCTATTCTTGATCAAGTCACACAAAACAAAATGGCACAAAGTCATGGATCTGAAGACATCGGCAGTATCAACCGACCACCGAGGTTGGTGTCTGGGGAGGACTATGATATGTGGAAGAGCCGTATGGAAAGCTTCTTCTGCTACCATGAATACGGAATGTGGAAATCCATAAGGGATGGACCTTATGTTCCCATGGTGGCCTCTGCTGACTCCGGAGGACCACTAGTTCCTAAGGAACCCTCCAAGTATTCTGAAGAAGACATCAAGAAAATGGAGGTGGACTTCAAGGCATTAGGAGCTATCCAAATGTGCCTTCCAAATGAAGTTTTTCACAACTTCAAGGCTCACAAAACTGCAAAGGAATTATGGGGAGCCTTGGAAAAGATGTTTGCTGGATCTGAGGAGGTCAAGGAGAACAGACGTGACATTCTCAAGCAACAGTATGAAAACTTCGTCTGGAAGGAAGGTGAGTCACTAACAGTTTTATATAACAGGTACACGTACCTGGTTGGAGAACTACAGTGCTCCAAGGTAAAGCTGGAGAATGAAGACATTCTCAAGAAGTTCATAAGATCTCTTCCTAGTTGTTGGACATTATATACAGTGTCCATCAGAAGAACAGAGAATCTGAAGACTCTTCAGATGACTGAGCTCTTTGGCATGCTCAAAACCTATGAATTAGAAATGATTCAAGCTAAAGAAAGGAGCTCCAGTTATCAATCAGCTACCACTTCCTCCACCACCACCTCAGCGCTTCACTCTGATCATTCTGGTCCTAGTGCAAGCAACTACTATCCTCCCATTGTTACTCATCCTCAAACACCAACTGCTTCACAATCCAACTCATCACCATTTCTTCTTGAGGCACCTCCTCAACAGCCAACCTTTACTGCTTTTGTCTCTGACAACTCAAGCAGCATGCACTTCATAAAGGAGGATCTGGAATGCTTTCATCCAGATGATCTTGAAGAAATGGATATTCAGCACTCATATGCCATGCTCTCCCTCAGAGCAAAAAGGTTTTATTCTAGAACCGGGAGATCAGTACCAAGCAACAACTCAAACACCAGAGTTGGGCTTGATAAAAGCAAGATCCGATGTTACAACTATAACCAAATGGGTCACTTTGCTAGGGAGTGCAAGGCACCTAAAGCCAATCAGGGTGCCAGCCATCAAAGACAAGCTTACCAAGGTCAGCCTAGGCAGCAGCAGCAAGGAACTCCTCCAGCACAAATTGCAGCCTGTGCAAATGTTGGAACTACAGAATTTGACTGGAGTTTTCAATATGAAGATGTTCCTGCCTCCAACCAAGCACTTATGGCAGACAATGCAGAGATACCACCTCAGGTATTTGAACATCTTTGCTCTCAAGCTTGCATTGACAAAGTTTTAGGTTATAAAAAGCATAACTAAAATCTAATAGATCAAAATGAAGAGTTTCACCAAATGAAATCTGAATTCAAAAAGGTCAAAGACAGTTACAAAGAAAAGATTAACTGCCTTAAGAAAGAGATTTCTTCTTTAAAACATGAACAAACCAATCTTGAAACTCAGATCTATTAGTAAAACTTAAAGCTACCAGAGCTGAACTGGCTGAACAGAAAGTTCATGTTGAAAAATATGAATTTTCATCTAAAAAGTTACAAAGATTGTTAGATATTCAAGTCCATGAAAGGGTAAAAACTGGACTTGGATATCATGATGACTATGTTTCCATTCACGAACCAAGCTTCAATACTGCAAATCTTGACACGGCAAACCGAAACCTTGATCCTTCAATGGATGCATGTTTCGTGGAAGACTGCTCCACCTCTTCAAAATCTGAGTCAACCTGCTCAGACCACTGTGAAACTAGTGCAGTCCCATCTGCTCCTATCTCTGAAGCTGTTCTGAACAAAACTGAATGTCCTGTTGTTACTCCAACTATTCCAGCTCCCATCCCATTCAAACAAATCAAGATTAGCTATCCTCAAAATGGAAGAAAGCTAAACATTGAAAAGGGAGAGACATCAGGTTTCACCAACCCCAAGCCTCAGTCAAAGCCAAAAGTGTTTGATAGTTTTCATACACCTGGAGAAAAAGGTCCATATGTTCAAAAGACACTAGAAGAAGCCACTTTTGAGCATAACAAAGCTCATCCCTGGAACTTCAAAGATTTGTTTCAAAGTAAGAACTATGTGGACTTTCACCGGGACAAGATAGCACTATCCTGCTTTGTGTGCGGCAAATACAATCACACTGCCAGCACCTGCTTTCACTACTGTGAACACCAAAGAAACTCAAAGCAGCATGCCTTTGAGAAAACAAACAGAAACAAACAGGTGAGAAGCTATGATGCAAAGGCAACAAAGTTCAGAGAATCTCTATCCCCTCAAAGAGTGAAGATGCAGAAACCTCAACAAACTTGCATCATATGTGGGGAATCAAACCACTTTGCTGCAACATGCAAGTTCAACCCTTTTAACCAGATTGCAAATCATTCATCTGTGCTCAACCCATCAGCAGCAAACAAAATCACTGCTGATAGAGTAAAGTCCAGGAAACCAAAGGCAAAGCCTCCAGCAGCAAAAGTCTCTGCTACTGACAAAGCAAAATAAAAAACAACGGCATCAGCAGCAAAAGTATCTGCTGCTGACAAAGCAAAAACTGCTACTGCTCCAGCAAAGCCCTCAGCAGCAAAATCGGCTGCGGATAAGCCGAAATTTTCAGCAACAACATCTTCTGCCGACAATGTAAAGAAAGCTAGAAAACCACCAACACAGCAATGGAAGGCCAAACAATCTCCAAGCATAACTATTGGTTCCATTGACTGCAAGCATGCTGACAATGGCAAATTAGCAACGATCTTCTACAATGCTGCATGCTATAATAATCCTCCCACTAATTAGATATCTTCCATGTGAAGGGACAGCCAGGCAACAAACACAATACTTGGGTGGTAGATAGCGGCTGTTCCAGGCACATGACAGGCAACAGGTCCATCCTCTCTAACTTCAGACATTTCAATGGAGGATATGTTGCTTTTGGGAGTGACTCAAAGGGTGGATCTATCACTGGACAAGGAACTGTGTCCAATGAAGGGATGAGTATTGAAAGAGTCAACTATGTTAAAGAACTTGACTTCAATCTCATGAGTGTTTCCCAAGTATGTGATCAAAAGCATTGGATGCTCTTCACTGACAAAGAATGTTTCGTGTTAGCTCCAGGCCTATCTAAACCCCCTCCAGAGAAGATTCTCCTAACTGCTCGTAGAAAGGACAACTTACATGTGCTTGACATGAATGAAGCCACTCCATCTGGTAGTGTTTCATGTTTTCTGTCAAAGGCATCAGTTGATGAATCCGCTCTCTGGCACAGGAGGTTAAGCCATGTTAACATCAAAACAATCAATAAATTAGTGAAGGACAATCTTGTCAGAGGGCTTCCTGACAAAGAATTCCAGCTAGACGATCACTGCATTGCCTGCTTGAAGGGAAAACAACACAAGAGTTCCCACAAGCCCAAGACATTGAACACAAATGACAATCCTCTCCAGCTACTGCATATGGATCTCTTTGGTCCTACGAATGTCATGTCAATGGGCAAAAAGTCCTACTGTCTGGTGATAACTGATGACTTCTCCAGATTCTCATGGGTATTCTTCCTAAGAACAAAAGATGAAACTGCTGAGATTCTCAAATCCTATATTCTTAGGGTAGAGAACCAAAGCAATCTGAAGGTAAAGATCATAAGGTGTGATCAGGGAACAGAGTTCAAAAATCACACTTTGAACAGTTTCTGTGAGAGCAAGGGCATTGAAAGGCAATACAGTGCTCCAAGAACCCCTCAACAAAATGGGGTTGCTGAAAGAAGAAATAGGACTCTGATTGAATCAGCAAGATCTATGCTGGCTGACTCAAAGCTGCCCCTTACTTTCTGGGCAGAAGCAGTAAGCACAGCTTGTTATGTGCAGAATAGAGTCCTTATTGTTAAGCCTCTCCAGAAAACACCCTATGAACTATGGCTCAAAAGAGTTCCCTACATTGGCTTCCTGAAGCCCTTTGGATGTCCATGTACCATCCTCATCACACATGGAGTTCTTCCTAAATTCGGTGCAAAGTCTGATGAAGGTTACTTTGTGGGTTACTCCTCTCAATCAAGGGCATTGAAAGGCAATACAGTGCTCCAAGAACCCCTCAACAAAATGGGGTTGCTGAAAGAAGAAATAGGACTCTGATTGAATCAGCAAGATCTATGCTGGCTGACTCAAAGCTGCCCCTTACTTTCTGGGCAGAAGCAGTAAGCACAGCTTGTTATGTGCAGAATAGAGTCCTTATTGTTAAGCCTCTCCAGAAAACACCCTATGAACTATGGCTCAAAAGAGTTCCCTACATTGGCTTCCTGAAGTGTTAGGACATGTTTTGTAACTGTTGATAAAATTCTGTGTAAGTTCTGCTAGAGGCGAACTTGTTAAGTTCGCCTAGGCTATCAGAGGCGAACTTAACAAGTTCGCTTAGTCTATCAGAGGCGAACTTGTTAAGTTCGCTTAGCCTATTAGAGGCGAACTTAACAAGTTCGCCTAATACTGTTCAGTGTCTATAAATAGCAGTTATCAGCAGAAAACAGACATAGACTTGGACGATATCAGAGTAGACAGATTCTGTAATCTTGTAACCTGATATTGTGGTGGAAATACAAAGCGTTTATTTACACCGTTGTTGTTGATTGAGTTACACGAGCACGTTGATCATGGATTCCGCACGTTATCACCGTGTCGTACCGCGAGTCTAGAGATCCGTCACGCAACGAATTAGGGACCTACAAGTGGTATCAGAGCTATTGCTCTTGATTAGCAAAAGATTCGTGGTGTTTTCGTGTCCAATCAACATCAAAGTTCTGTGATTTTGAAGATTTTTCATCTTTTTATGTTCTTGATAAAAATGGAGAAAATTTGATCAATTTGAATTGATTTTGGATTCGTTTGATGAAATTGATCCGATAGAAGTGTTCCAAATCAGTTCCTACACATTCCTACGGTTCAATTTAATCAAATTCCATCAATTAAGCAAGAAATGATGATTTTTGAATGTCTCTGTTCGCGAAAGTGTTCCTGAGTTTGAATCTGTTGGAGCGAGCGAACTTGCTGTTCGTTGTGCAGGCGAACTTAGGGAGGCGAACTTAATAAGTTCGCTTGGTGCAGGGTAAGCGAACTTAATCAGGCGAACTTAACAAGTTCGCTTCGGGTCAGTTTCAGGCGAACTTAATTCTGTAAGCGAACTTATCAAAAAAAAAAAAAAAAAAGAGTATTTTGGCGGGAAAATTCAACTTGTTCAATTTTTTTAGTGAACGCTTTTATAGTCGTTTTGAATCATTTTTGAAATTTTGAATTTTCGAAATTTTTTAAAAAGAGTATTTTGGCGGGAAAATTTTTTTCCAGATATTTTTGTGAAAATTTCAAAATGTCAATTTTATGTGATATTAATGATATTGGAACTATGCCACCGAGACTTTTATGCATATTAGATTTTCGTAGCTGGAAAGTCCGGTTCGAACAGTTCGTATCAGTCACTGATAAAAACTTTTGGACATCCATATTTGAAGGATATGTTCATCCTACTTTTGACTATATGGGATATTATGATGTTCCTAAACCAGTGACAGCTCTTACTAAAGTAGAAAAGCAGAATTTTGATCGAGAGATGAAGACGCGTGAAACTTTAACGATGTCTTTACCAAAAGAAATCTTTCATAGTCTCGGGAAGTGTTCAACTTCAAGAGATCTATGGGAAGCTTTGAAGAAAAAGGGTGAAGCTACTACTCAAGCGTTTGAGGTCTTGATCAAAGAAGTATTGGAGAAGCCGGGTTATTCTCAAAGTGATTCTTCTGTAGATTTAAGTGATAGTGAGAGTATTCGTTCTGGTGAAAGTACTCAATCTACTGAGACTGATGTGATGAGTGAAGAAAGTTTTCAGACAATTGAAGATGATCTGAGTGAAATAGAAATTGATGCAGAGCCTGTCATTGTTGATCAAAAGAGTGAAGCTGATGATGACGTATTCATGGCTCCTGATGCATCTTCTTCAGATGTAAAACCTGAGGTATTTTCTAACTCTGAGACGTTTTGTTCTAACTGTGTTTCAGTTAAGGATAAAATGATGAGGGTTATGGATGACAACGTCAACCTCATTTGTGATATGAAATCGATGCACACGGTAAATCAGAAATTAAAAGATAATGAGAATGTGTGTGTTGAAAGGATAGAATCATTGAAAAGGGATATAAGTTCTCTGACTTTGAAGATCAAAGAGCAGGCATATCACCTGGATATGTCCTTTGTAGAAATTGAGAAACGTAATAATGATCTTGTTGAGAAAGATAAGGAATTAGCTGAATCTAAAGTTGAGGTGATAAGATTGCATAGAAAGTTAGAAAGCTTTGGAAATTCATCATTCTTATAAGGACATTATCATGATACAACTAAAGAGGGGAACGGAACTACTGGTATTGGCTATGTTCCTCCACCATTCAATGGAAATTATTCTGTTACACCTGAGATTATAAATGATGAGGATTTAGATCCTAAGACTGTGTTGAAGGTGAATCCAGTAATAGGTGAAGATATAGTGTATTCTGATGAGAGTGATGATGAATATTTTGATGAAGCTAAAGTAGAGGGGATACCGAAAGAGATTAAGAAAGAAGGCTCAAATGTTGATTCTAATTTATCTGGAAATTATACATTTGGAAGTTCCTCAAATTCAAGGAGAGTTCCATATGTCAGCGAGTATAAAGACGGGCGTACATGTTTTCATTGTAATGAGATAGGACACATTGTGGTGACCTGTCCTTACAAAAATAAAGGGAAGAAGCATGTATTTCCTGAGAAGATGAAGCCTGAATCAAAACCTGTTGAGAAAAAGTTTGTTCCGTCTCAAACTCCAAAAGAAGTTCATGTAGGAGAATCTTCTTCAAATGCATCTAATCGTGTGAAGATTCCTTATATGAGAGATTATAGTGAAACGAGATCTTGCTTTTACTGTGGTCTTGTTGGTCATATTCGGATTGCTTGTCCTCACAAAGCCAAAGGTAACCGACATGTTACTCCAGAAAAGGTAAGAACTCCTGGTAAGCCTTATGTTAACCCAAATGTGGTTAAACCTCATGTTATACCAAAGGGTAATTCAAAATCTGAGGTTAGACTTTCTAGACCTCAAAGACGGAGGAGAAACAGAAGATTGAGAAAACTTTTAGAACAACAAGAGTTTTCACAACCAAATCAATTTTCAAATGAAATAAATTGTTCAAACACTTCACATTTTAAGCTAAAAGAACTTAATAAACAGAAGTTTGTTTGGAAATCTAAAGTTTCTGTTTCTGACTCGTCGGAACAATCTCCGAAAATCGATGAGAGATTCGATTGTGAATGGAGTGAGGTTTATTATTTTGATACAGATGGACGACCCATGACTACCATGGCTAGGGTCCCAATATCAAATTAATGTTTCTTATTAGTTGTGCAGGATTTACCAAGAGGGACTATTAATACCATTTTGGTTGTTGATAGTGGTGGTTCTAAGCACATGACAGGGAATGACATCTGCAAGAGTAACGAGTTGTTGATAACTGAGAAGATATTTGATTCAACGACTTGATGCTCAAGGGGGAGAATATGTCACACACAATGTTTTGTAAAAAGAGTTTTACAAAGTCCAAATGATAACCTGAAATTTAGGATGACAATGGTGAGCATAAAGTCGTTGATGCAACCATTTGACTAGTTGAGGGGGAGTCTACAGGACAGGGGGAGTACAGAACTGTGTTGGTGACAGAGGCAATGACATTCAATTACATTACATTGGTTTGAGTTTTTAATTGATTGACTTGCTTAATCCTGAGTAACCAAGTAAAATGTTTTTCTTAAAATGTTTTCATGGAAGATTTTATTTTTGTTTGTTTTACTTTCTTTGAAAAAGATTTTGAAAAAGCCAAACAAATTGAAAAAGATAAAATCGACATTACTTGAAGTTAAAGGAGAGATGATAGTACATCAGTAGATGTTCAGTCACACATGACCTTAGTTGGACTTTATGATGCTTATCTAATATATCTGTGATAAATGTTTTGATCAGAACTTCTTAGACTGCACAGTATGAGAAATGATAGCTTCATAACTGCTTATGCTTAATAAATTGATGCTTGATGCTTATATTTTAATTTGGATACTAGTATGTAGTTTGAATTGTCAATAGGCTATGAGTATCTTTGGTCCATTAGTAGTGTGACAACATAATGATCTTTGTGACAACTGTGATTTGAACCCATAGTATGCCGGGTGTGTGTGTAAAAGATCATTATCAGATAAAGAATATAAGATCTAAAGTACTTCATGAGACCAGTATCGGTTATGTCGTTAAACACAAAATTTTCAGTTCACTTCACTGCCCATGCCCTGAAAAACATGCAATGTGTTGTTGAACTAAGATATGTTTCTGACAACATCTGTTGGAACATATACTAGCCCTTGGATCAATATCCTGATTCCATTGAATATATCCAGATAACAGTTGGATCACGCTACCCTATGTCATTGAATCAATCGATTCCTTGATCAATCTTTCTGTTACTATGAATCATGATACTTCATCCAAACCAAGACATTTGAATCATTCGATTCTGAATCATTCTGATTCTCTACTTGATATTATCCTGTGTTTATCGGTATAATTCATCCTGGAGATTGAATATTATCTTGCAATGATCTTATATGTCTTGAAGATAGTGCACATTTAAATTTCTGTTGGCATATTTGTGGGGTACACATTGTATTACAAAATAAATGGTACCTTAATTCACTAGAACATGGGACAAAGATACTGATGGTTTCAATTCTTATAATATTGACAACTTAGATTGACATGTTATGTGTTGCAAATTCGTATGTAATAAGCATGTTATGATCTGATCTCATCTTCTTTAAAGTTCTTCGCGTATCATTACATGTTTTGGTTGAAGCTTAAAAGATCTGATATAAAGAAATGATGAATCTGGAAAGGATATCCTTAGAATGTTTAGGGTTATTTTTCCAAGATGTGTGATTGATTCATTGTTTTTACTGATATGATCTTCTTACTCGTAATGTTCGACCAAAAAGATGTGATTTTGTATTTTACATTTCAGTTTGTACAGAGAAAAACTAAAAAGATTTTGTGTTTCTTTTGTTTGAAAAATCAAAAAGATTTTATTTTTCCAGCTTCCATGGAAATCTTAGTTGTTGATTATTCTTGGTTGTTCTCCTTTGCAAAAACTAAATATTGCAGACAGAAGTTGACAAGGGGTCCTTCTCCCAAGTTTTCTTCTAGAAAGAGAGAGAGTGTGCAGATGAACAAGACGAAGACTACAACTTGTTTGATGATATATGAAGACGGATGACAATCTTCTGAAGCTGTTGTCAAGGGGGAGTCTGTTGGAGCATATTCTGGTGACAACGAGCTTGAAGATTATGTCTTAGTCTTAGAGTCTTTGACTTGTAATTGATAGAATTGTTAGCAACAGTTAAAGGGGAGTCTGTTAGGACATGTTTTGTAACTGTTGATAAAATTCTGTGTAAGTTCTGCTAGAGGCGAACTTGTTAAGTTCGCCTAGGCTATCAGAGGCGAACTTAACAAGTTCGCTTAGTCTATCAGAGGCGAACTTGTTAAGTTCACTTAGCCTATTAGAGGCGAACTTAACAAGTTCGCCTAATACTGTTCAGTGTCTATAAATAGCAGTTATCAGCAGAAAACAGACATAGACTTGGACGATATCAGAGTAGACAGATTCTGTAATCTTGTAACCTGATATTGTGGTGGAAATACAAAGCGTTTATTTACACCGTTGTTGTTGATTGAGTTACACGAGCACGTTGATCATGGATTCCGCACGTTATCACCGTGTCGTACCGCGAGTCTAGAGATCCGTCACGCAACGAATTAGGGACCTACATGAAGCCCTTTGGATGTCCATGTACCATCCTCATCACACATGGAGTTCTTCCTAAATTCGGTGCAAAGTCTGATGAAGGTTACTTTGTGGGTTACTCCTCTCAATCAAAGGCCTACCGAGAGTTCAATTCTAGGACTCGGATTGTGGAAGAATCTGCTAATGTGGAATGCAGGGAACATGTTGTCTGTGAACAAGGCAAAGGTCCTAACTGGCTCTTTGATATAGACTCCTTCACCCAGATATTTGAGCCTCTCATATTCTCAAATATGGAGTGTTCTTCTTCAAAATCAACATCTTCTGCCTCAACCTCTTCTACTGACTACAGACTGGATTTTTCCAGTCCCTACATCAGGATGAAAAGACCATCCATTGATCCTCCATCAGTGGCAGAAGCTATTGAAGACAGTACAGGTGAAGCCGGTACTTCCAACACCACAAGCAGCAATCTCTCTGACCAAGAAATCTGTAATGAAGCCTCCTCAATCCATGCTGAAGAGGCCTCTGATGCTAATACTGCTGACAATGTGGAAAACAATGATCAGAACCTCCAAGCTCCTCTCCTCACAACTGAAGACAATCCTGATCTAAACCAAAGTAATCTTGAAGAGGGAATACGGCTGGATGTGATACCAGCACAGAGAATAAACAAAGAGCATCCTCTGGAAAACATCATTGGCCAAGTCCACACAGGTATCCAGACAAGAAGTAAGTCTCATGAAGCCAACATTTGTTTGTTCTCTTACTTTCTATCTCAGGTGGAACCCAAGAAGATTGATGAAGCTCTCAAGCACAACAGCTGGATTGAAGCAATGCAGGAAGAATTGTTGCAGTTTAAAAGACAAGATGTTTGGAAGCTTGTTGATCTTCCACCTAGTCAAACAGCCATTGGAACAAGATGGGTTTTCAGAAACAAGCAAGATGAAAGGGGCATCATGGTCAAGAACAAAGCCAGACTGGTAGCTCAAGGTTACACTCAAGAAGAAGGCATTGACTATGATGAAGTCTTTGCTCCTGTTGCCCGTCTGGAAGCCATCAGAATCTTTCTGGCATATGCAGCATCCAAAAACTTTATGGTCTATCAAATGGATGTGAAGAGTGCCTTTTTGTATGGCAAGATTGGTGAAGAGGTCTATGTCAAACAGCCTCCAGGCTTTGTGGATCCTGCACATCCAAATAAGGTCTTAAAACTGGACAAAGCTCTCTATGGCTTACACCAAGCCCCAAGAGCCTGGTATGAAACTTTATCTGGATATCTACTTAGCAACAACTTCAGAAGGGGGGCCATTGATCAGACACTTTTCATCAAAGATGAAGGGGGAGAAATTTTGTTGGTCCAGATTTATGTTGAAGACATTATCTTTGGATCTACAAGAAAGAAGCTCTGCAAAGACTTTGAAGTTCTGATGCATTCCAAATTTGAAATGAGTTCAATGGGTGAACTAAATTTCTTTTTAGGACTTCAAGTCAAACAGGTACCAAATGGAATCTTCATAAGTCAATCCAAGTATGTCAAAAGCATCTTGGAAAGGTTCAAAATGGCTGACTGCTCTGCTGCAAGAACTCCTATGCAAGTGCATCATCAATTATCTCCTGATAAAGAAGGACAAGACACTGATCAACATCAGTACCGAGCAATGATAGGGTCTCTCATGTATCTCATTGCTTCAAGACCAGATATCATGTTTGCAGTTTGTCTCTGCGCAAGATTTCAAGCAGCTCCAAAAGTGTCTCATCTTCAAGCTGTCAAAAGGATCCTTAGATACCTAAAGGGAGCTCCAAAACTTGGGCTATGGTATCCAAAGAATGGAAATGTCAATCTCTATGCCTACACTGACAGTGACTATGGGGGTTGTAACTTGGACAAAAAGTCCACATCAGGGGGATGTCAATTTCTTGGAGGAAGGCTCATCTCATGGCAATGCAAAAAGCAACATGTGTCTCCACTTCAACAGCTGAAGCATAATACATTGCAGCTTCAAGTTGCTGTGCACAGGTCATCTGGATCCAAAATCAAATGCTTGACTATGGAATGACCTTCATGCAGACTCTAATTCACATTGACAACATGAGTGCAATCTCTATCACGAATAATCCAGTGCAGCATTCCAAGACTAAGCACATCGACATCAAGTATCACTTTATCAGGGATCAAGCTGAGAAAAAGAGAATTGTCCTATCCAAGGTTCACACAAATGAGCAATATGCTGATTTGTTCACTAAACCTTTTGATGAAGCAAGATTTCGATATCTAGTTGAATCAATTGGCATGATGAACTTTGAATAAGACATGTCTCAAATTTTTATCCTTCCTTGTAAATATGTCTATGTTTTTGTTCTTAATAAAAGGTTATAGTCAGCAGCACTTTTTCACTGCTGACAGATTTACTCTTCAGCAGCAAAGCCTTTGCCACTGATCGCTTTAAGTTATCAGCAGGAACAAGTTTCCTGCGGATAGCTTTAAGGCGGTCAGCAGCAACCTTTTTGCTGCGGATTGAATACAACAGTCAGCAGCACCCAAATCTGCTGCTGACAGACTTCACTATCCGTAGGAACCAAGTTTGCAGCGGATAGCTCACCATCAGCAGCAACCAAGTTTGCTGCTGATGGGTAAAACAAGTCTACATTAACTTTTACCCAAGGTAAAAAACCACTCTCAGTCTTTACCATGACTGCTCGAGTGCTTTACAGCTGTAACAATGAAAAGTGAAACAGGTTGTACTGTACAAGTAAAGTTGCTTTTTCTTCGTCTGCCGTTATATTACAATTTCAAACGTTCCCACAACCTCTTCATACTCAATTTCAAACCCTAATATCCCATCACTTTCTCTCCCGTCCCCATAGCATTCAAAGCCCTCCATAATTAACAACCATTCAAACATCCTTCTCTCTTCCCTCCAACTCCTTAAAATTGGAAGGCGCAGACATAAACAACCCCAACGAAAAGTTTTCCCCATATCACAACCTCACTGCATGCCTAATAAATGGCAAGAAATCCGAAGGTTTCGATGATATGATCGACTTCCTTTGTCGGTCCAAAATCCTCCATGCCCTAACAGTCAACCCAACCAGCTACACTTCCCACATGGAAGATTTTTGGAGCTCAGCCGTGTATTCTACTGACCAGGGCACTCCCCAAATCAGAGGCACAGTAGACGGCAAGGAGATGGTTATCACTGAAGCAAAGCTCCGCCAACACCTCAAGCTTCAAGATGAAGGGGACGCTATCTCTTACCCAAGAGACGTATACATGAGGACCTTTGTATCCATAGGGTACACTGGGAATCAAACAGAGTATACGATAGAGAAGGCACTCATGGGTCCCAAATGGAAGTATCTCTGCCACACTCTTCTCCAATGCATATCCCAGAAGAGGAGTGGCTGGAACCAACTTAGCTCCGGACTTGCATCGGCAATTCACGGTATGATAACTGGGGCGGGTTTCAATTTTTCCCACCATATTCGTGAAGGTTTGAGATACAACCTTCAAGAAGGGGTGAAATCACAGTTATTCATGTACCCAAGATTCTTGCAGGAAGTGTTCAATATTGAGCACCAAGATCTTTCAAAAACTGCAAGAATCTACATAATGCTGGGACATAAGAACAACATTTTTCAAAGCATGAGAACAGTTTCATCAAAGTTCTCAGGGGCCGATGTTCCATTGTTGTCTACAATGTTGAACACGCAAAGTGCCCATGGTGACAGTTCAGCAAACCCAGCTGATACTGATCCCACACCCTCCACCTCACTGCCACAACCTCAAACTGCTGCTTCCCTTGATCGAACCCCTGTGCATCTACTGAGGATGTACAGGCACATAATCTACTCACCCACAGTTTGATTTCTCAACCGGAACACAGGGCCCCGGTTGCAGCCAAATATACAAGGAAGAGGGGCAAGAGAACTCCTTCTTCTCTTGCCTCCAAGGCCCAAACCCAAGCCAACATCCCTCACTCAGAATCACAACATTCTAGTGAGAATATCATAAGGGAAAGCCACACTGTTAGGGAGACTCCTTCGGAAGTCTCTCTATTAGGATTAGGATCACTTCCCGGATCCATAGAACAGCCCTTCGAGCCATTCCTATCTTCTTTGGACTTAAGTGTTGAGGAACCTGACTAAAGTGATGTACCTTCTCCAACTACCACTATCAAGGAGGTACTGATTGGTCTTGCTTCCGAAACACCCAACCCAAGTTCTTCACCCTTGAAGGTCCACTCTAGGAGTAATGAAAGAGTGGATGTGGAAGAGGCTGTCACTACTGCTAGTCCATCAACTGAACAGGAGGACAGTGACAACATCTTTAAGACCTCAACCATGGCAACTCATGGTGAGGGTGTTTCCTTGGAAACTCCCCTCACTGAGAGGAATCCCAGGCGCCAAGAAACCGCGGGTGATGGGGATGCTGAGGCTCGGACTACGGCCCCATCTGGGTCCAAGGATTCCACAACTGTGGATGAGGACAGACTGAAACTTCATAACTAGGAATTGACGGCCAGGGTGGCTATGCTAGATGTTGAAGTGTCCAAACTAAGACACCAAGTCTCTATGCATGAAGCCCATCAATGCCCAACTTTAGCCACTCCCTCTCTTGTATCAGTAGGCACCCAAACTGATGCTTATCTGTCTACTGATGCAACCAAAAAGGGGGAGATGGTCTCTATGGAAGAAGATAAAGACAGTCTTGACGACTGGATTCAAGAGTAGGTTGTACTTCAAAGCTCACTATTCAAACCGGCTTTTGTACAAATTCATGATTTGCCAGTCTCAGATAACGAAGAAGAAGGGACATCTGAAGACTGGAAGTTGGTCGTCAGGGCTGTTGATGAAATGATGAATGATGCTGAAGACACAGAACAAACGAATACATCATTCAGCATCCTTCCTGAAGCAGCAGCCATCATTGGTCAATCCTCAACCCCCCCAACTATTCAGATCATCAAAGAAGCTAGAATTTGACTCCATTCTAGCTTGGGGGTATGATGGATCAGCTGAGAGGTTTTGGATTGGATGGGAATTCAGCAGAGTAGAAGAGCTGAACTGGAACTCTCTCAATGCCCTCCAAGTCCTACAGCTATACGTATCAAACTGCATCAACAACTCAGCAGATCTCTCAGCAGAACTTGCCATTGGCAGGTTCTATGACCTGATGGAGGATAATCTACCCAGGCTCCAAAGATTCCTACAAGCAGCACATCGGGTAGCTTATCCTGAATCCTCGGCGGCCGCAGAAAGGAGACTGACTCCTAGCAATCTTGAAATAACAAGGAGCAGTCTTCTCACTGAAGAAGAAGTTCTGGGCCTTCAAAGATTCATGTATGCCTTCCTGGTCAAGGACTTGGACGTGCTAGGTTGGGTGAGCACTAAGTCCTTTGACCACACTCTTCTGCTCAGCAACGACTCCTCTCTCATCATCAACACCAGGAACATCCTTCAGCTGCCCTCGGACTTCATATTCAAGATTTTTCAGCTCAGAGCCAACATCTGCAATATTAACTCATTGGAGAGCCAGGCAATGATGGTCACCATCAAAGCCCATCTTGAAAAAGAAGGACTGATTCCTCAGGAAGAGTCTGTGTCAACTTCTGATACTGACTCCAACTCAGATACTCCACAAGTTGAAGCCACATCAGTAGCATCTGGCACAAGATCTTCACTTAGGTATCAACTGACGGAAATAGAAGGTCCTGAGTATCAACTTGATGAAGACAGTGACCGTCCCTTGTCAATTCCTCAACTTGCCAATGAAGCCGATGCAGAGATCCCAACAGCACCACAATCAGCTGTTGTTGTGATCAGTGAAGCCAGAGCAGAGGCATCCAATGTTAATAAAGGGAAGGGCATTATGACAGAAGAGGATGAAGAGAGGTTGCGAAAAGAAAAGAAGGAGAAAGAAGAGAAAAGAAGAAGAAGAGAAGAAGAGGAGATGGCTGACATGAAAAAGGCTCAAGAAAGAAAAACAGCCATTCTCCTAAGAGAACAAACCATCCAGCTGTATGCTAAACAGCTGGATGAACGGAAAAGAAAGATTCCTGCAGTTGACCAGAGTGAAGAAGATGCAGCTCTTGCTCTTCAACTGCAGGAACAATTCAATAGAGAAGAAGAAGACTTGGAGAAGAAGAAGAACGAAGAAGCTAAGTTCAGAATAACCGATTCTGAATTAGCAAAAGAATTAAGGGAGGAGTGGACTGAATCTCTGATCTCTCAAGGTGAGGATGCAGACTACCTTGAGAAACTTTCAAACAAAGAGATTTATAGAGCCTTCATGGGTCAGCAGGGTCAATTGGCTAGCAAGAAAAAGGCTGAAAAAGAAGAAAAAGCCAAGCTACAGTCCAAGAAGACCATTGCACTGAATAAAAGAACCCATGAAGAAAGGAAGGTCATGATTGACTTCCTTAAGGCTAGAGGAGATAGTGGAAAGAGGCTAGGTCCCATGAATTTCATGAACCTGCAAACCCTCTACTTCAAAGTTAAAAAGGATGAGGAAGAAAGACTAGGGAAGAAGGCCTCCAAGAAAAGGGTACATATCAAAGAAGAAGAAAAACCAAAGACAAAGAAACCCAAGCCTTCTCCCTCACCTACCTCTTCCTCAGTCCATCATCCTTCCACTCTCCTCCCCAAACCTTACACTCCTCCACCCAACAAGTCCAAATCATCCCACCCAGCTCCCACTCATCAACAACCTCCCTTGAAGAAATCCAAATCCTCATCTGAACCTGAAGACTCAAGAAACATAGTTGAATGGGCCTACAATCCACATGATCAAAGATTTGAGATCTTCAGGGGGAGAACTGAAAGAAGAAGATCTACATACAAATCTGTTGATGAGGTTCTGCAACTACCAGATACAGACCTAAGAAGAATTTTGGAGTTGGGTGAAGCTCATGAGCCTGCAAATGAGAGTGGGAAACATCTTATGCTAGCAATCAGACATTACTTCAACCCTAGCAAAGATGTGGTCATGAATATCAAACCACTCAAGTCCCACTCTCCATTTGTATCTTGGTCCTACAATGCTGATTTGGATGAGTTCACTCTGATTGATGTAAAGAAGCAGCAGATGAGATGTTCAAGCAAAGCAATCTACAAAATGCCACACAAAGACATCAAGACTCTGTCTGAACTTCCACTGAACAATCCCAACAAGGATCCAAGAGGCTATGAGGTTGAAAGGATAGTCAGCCACATGCAAAAGCTTCAGCAGCAAAGTAATTAGAATAATTTTGGTTGCATCAGTCTAGGGGGAGTTTGTAGAACCAAAGACTGATTGCTACCAAATTATTCTAAGTACAAATGCTGCTGATAGGCTTATCAGCAGCATTCATTACATATGGCTGCTGATAGGCTTATCAGCAGCATTCAACACTTGTTGCTGCTGATAGGCTTATCAGCAGCGTTCAACACAAGTTGCTGCTGATAGGCTTATCAGCAGCATTACTCTCATCTCTGCTGCTGATAGCTTTATTCTCTGAAGACCAAACGTTGCAGCTGACTATCCATGTGAAGCGCCTCTGACACCTTTCTATTAAAGCAACTGCCACACTCCAAGAAGAAGGAACCTCACTGGTGCAACCAATAAAGGACAATAACGCGCTTCTCCAAGCATGCAAACAATGATGCCTAAGAAGACGTTTCAGTAAAGTTAACTAGATTAGCCTTTGCGTGTAATTTAGATTAATAAACAAGATCAACGGCTTGTGTTAGATCTGATCCTTAGAATCAAGGGTCTGTCTTGATTCTAAGTTACTATAAATACTGTGTAAACACTTCATTGTAAGTGTGCTTGCTGTGCTTTCATAGTGCTTCTTGATAGTGTTTTACTTGTAAACTTGTAATCTCAGAAGTCTAATACAACAGTGCATTTATCAGTATTCTTGCTGTTTACTTGTTTACTTTGTTGGTTGTTATTGTTTCCGCCAATATCAACTAGAATAGAATCACCTTGTAATCTTACGATCCTACAAACTTAAATAAGAAAAAAGGGAAGCGGGCTTGGGCCGGGGTGTATGGGCCGAAAGGGGCAAGGGATTGGGCCCTTATAAGCCTCATGACAGCCCTAAAGCCTCACTTCCAACAGCATTTCCGAATTTCTAGAAAGAGAAAGTGAGAGAGAGTCTAGAGAGAGAAAGTCCCGGTTTTTTAATCCTAGCTCATAGGACCGTGGGCATACATATCTGGAACGAGTAGCATTTCCGAATTTACAGGTAACGATCCGACCATAATTTGAGTTTTTGTTCGTTTTGAGGTTTTGAGGGTTTTAGCTAAATAGGAGACGTTTTTATGGATGAAACCTGATAATAAGCTTAGAACTAGCATCTAGAATGAAAACCGCACGTTTTGATCACAGAAAATTCTAAGATTGGCATGATCGGGTTAGCATGCAGGAACTTCAAATTTTTGTCCAGGAAACAGGTATTGCGTACTAATCAAGTACGCAAGGAGGACGTCCTGCGTACTTACCAAGTACGCCGGAGGAAGATCCTGCGTACTTACCAAGTACGCAAGAAGAATGCTCTAGCAAGGCCCTGCGCACTTACTAAGTGCGCAGGCAGCAGGCTGGTTAGTGAAGTCAGTATGTTAGCCTAACCAGAAATGGTGAAACCATTTAGCGTTGAGTTAAGTCTGATACGTGTCAATTGTTATGATTGTTCAGATTGTGTTATATCCGGTAGACCATTACAGCTAAGATACCAGGTGAGTTCTAATCCCCTTTTTGCCTTCTTTAGGGGTGGTGTGCATACTTAGTGTAAAGCATTTATTATATTTTATATATTATAAACTGAAAGGAAAAGCTATGTTTTAGTGAAAAGTTTAAAAGAGGCAAAAGTACGTTTTGAGGAAAGTATATCTATATTATGGCAAGCATTTACTATATTTCTATATACATAAACAAAGACATAATATATGTGATAGTATGTTTTCAGTAAGCAAGTTATATATTATGGCAAGCGTTTACTATATTCCTATATACATAAACAAAGGCATGATATATGTGCTAGTATGTTTTCAGTAAGCAAGTTATATATTATGGCACGCGTTTACTATATTTCTATATACATAAACAAAGGCATGATATATGTGCTAGAATGTTTTCAGTAAGCAAGTTATATTTTATGGCAAGCGTTTACTATATTTTATATACATAAACAAAGGCATTATATATATAAAAGTTATGAACAAGATTAACAGAAAGTTTTATGAACAGTAAAGTGAACAGCTTTCCTTTGGGAATGTGTACCAGTTTGTAAAGGTCCTTGGGACAGATGTTACTTGTACAAGATGTCAGATAAGGGTTCTACCCATTAGTAAGAGTCTTGATGGCTCGTTAACAGTTGTACAATTGGGATGAGTGACGGCGGTTGCTCGGGGGACTACGCAATACCCCATGTACCAATTAAGCGGTATTGATCACGAGGACAATACCCGGTGTTGATCACGAGGACAACATCGTGTCATGTGCTGTTGATCACGAGGACAACATCAATGGGTCACGAGGACCCAACTATGATAAGCGGTCACGAGGACCCAACTATGCTAAGCGGTATTGATCACGAGGACAATACCAGTTGTTGATCACGAGGACAGCAACATGCTAAGTGGTATTGATCACGAGGACAATACCAGTAGTGACAAGGAATTGACGGTTAAGTGGTATTGATCACGAGGGCAGTACCAACAGTGACAAGGAATTGACGGATACCTTATGAATGTTTTAAACTATTTTTGAAAAGTGAAGTATGTAAAGTTTTGCCTTAAGGGCAGTATGTATGTATTAGTAAATCTTTTGTAAAAATTGATTTAAAGTAAACGTTAGAACTCACTCAGCGTTGCTGATTTTTAGTATGCATATCAGTTAAGTGCAGGTGTAGTTGATGGATGTAGATGCTTGGCTTGGCGAGAAGAGTTACCCGAAGATCAGTGTCTGGCATCCCAATTATGTTTATGTTATATTCTAATTTGATGTTGTTAAAGACAAATTGTATTAGACATGTTTATGTTTCCGCTGCGTATGTTGAGATTTTAAATCGTTTCCGATGTGTTAATGAATGTCTTATGTTTAAAGTGCTATGTGTCGATGAGTAAATCCAATACGTGAGGCCTCCCGGGTTCGGGGCCTTACATTTGATTCTCTTTTGATGAGATTTCTTCAATATTTTGGGCGGCTATGAACTTCTTGTTGTTGCCCCCTCTTCTTTTCATAATAACTCTCTTTTTTTTCTTTTTTTTGTAAAACCGAACGAGTTTCTTTCTTCAAACATAATACGAATCTATCAACTAGCGGTGGATAATTATTCCTTAAATCATAGTCAAGTCGATTTTCAAATAAAAAGGGTTAGAGGATAAAAAGGCTAATTTCTCAGGTTTAAGGGCTTGAGATGTTGGGTTTAGAAAGAAAAAGGTTTAGGCTCAAAGGGGCTAACTAGGGGGTAATGTTTAGGGTAGGTAAATGAAAAGGGAAAAGGCTAAAGAAAATGGGTTAATCCTAATGCCTCGGTCATTTTTATGCATTCTTTTAGTCCATGATCTTGAAATGTATATTTTACACAAGTTCTAACATGCTAAGCAATAATTAGCAAACACTCTATCAAACGAATGAGCATGTGAAATATGTTATAATCAATGGCAATAAAAACTTGATGTGTTTGTGTGATAATGCTCGGATAGGCTCAAATTCTCATATGAAACGGAAGGTAAAGGGTAATAAAATAAAAATGTGCATAAACTTATTTCTTTCTTTTTGTTGTGCTTACTAATCTTCCCTATTTGTTTCCTTGATTCACTTTAACGGTATCTCAAATTGCTATTTTTATCATGCCGATTATGTCAACTGATTTTAAGACTCTTGCTTTAAGATTATTTAAGAAGCTGTCATGCTTACAGATTATTTTTGAAAATATTTTTATTACTTCTATATATAATTAATTTAATGGATTTGGTAGTTATTAATCATGCATTTGTAATACTTGGGACAGAATTAGGTAGCCAATGTATTGGGAAACTTCCACCCCACACTTAAAATTTGACAATGTCCTCATTGTACGAAAATATGATATGCAATAAATGTCATGGGTAAAATAAGGGTGAAAGGAAACTAATACTCCCCTGACGATACGTTATCAACCTGCGTATGGTCGATTTCCACAGCTGCCAAAAACGTGATCTAACACATTAAACCCTCAGCCTGTATGTTCCTGGTGTGCCATTCAATGCTCAAGACATAAAGTAAGTACTGAAAAGAAAATTAAACTAACATTCGCCAATTAATGGCGGCCGAATAGGGTTGGTGGCTATGCCACCATGTCAACGGTTACCCATGTAACCAGTAAAAATGATATTGTGTCTAGTCAACCATCAAAACAAACAAACAAGAGTTAGGAACCAAATGTTTTATCAGAAAAGAACCACAAATATCAGAGATGAAGGGGAAGGAGCTGCTACTAGAATGGCGGACGGGGCCACTGCTGATGGGTATACGGATCATGTGTGTGATAGTAGAAGTCCTATCGCATGCCATCCATTTTCTGCCCCAGTTGACCCATCCGGATCATCAAGTCCAACATGGTAGGGTCAGTAGTGGTATAGTACGTACATGGCTCCTCCTCTGCATGTTGTTGTAGCTGTAGTGCCGGCTCATTCTCATCATCTGATGGTAAAACAGCTCCATGCCAAATATGGCCTCAGTGGTCAACCAGTCTATACACCCCTTGTATCTTACTCATCATTCGCATGTTGATCAACATCTGCCGGTTTACCTTTTCCATTGGCATGTCCAAATTGGTAAGCATACCAAGGTTTACAGGAGTTAGGACTCCCAAATATGCTGCTAAATGAGTAATATAAGGACCTCCACAGATATTGCTACTGGAAGAGTACCCGTAAGCACGGGTGAAGAATTTGGCAAGACTGTAGGCCAAATTACAGGGGATTTGATCAATGAGACAGTGTAAGTGAAACAGGTCCCTGACTGTCATGACACCAGTACTATCCTTGCGTCACCCCTATAGAGTGAACGATGACTTGGTGCAGATATCGGTGTAGGGGATGGAGAATCTTCGTGATCTTTTTATTTATGCGGGTCGTATGGGCCCGAACCAATCCTCGCCCAAACCTGTTGTGCCTTGCCTTCCTCGAACTCATGAATGCTCTCAGTGAACACAGGGAGTTGTAATTCCCTGTGTATGTACAATCTCATTTGTATCTCGAAGTCAGCTAAGGACATCTCATACCATTGCCGAGCCATCCTAAAGCATACACAATCATGCTCTGACTTGCTAAGCATGGGCCTGTCAAATTGAAAGGATGCCAGGAACTCCAGAGTCATCTCGTAGTAGGTTGGATGTTGGATTTCAAAGAACTTGATCCATGGTCTTGTGATTAGGGGCAATGCTTCCTCCAATAGACCGATACCTTCCATAGTAGCATAACTGATTGTCTTATGAGTTCCAAACTCATGTTGTATAAGGCCAGGCAAGGTATGGAAGGCATGTGCCTCAATAGCATTATCTGGGTCAAAAATTAACTAAGGATGCATGTCTGGTGGATTTTCTTGAATTGGTGTTGGATGGTAGGGTGGAGGTGGTGATTGTGGAGTAGGTGGTGCATCCTCTAGTTGTCTAGATGAAGATGAACTAGATTTAGAACCTGAGTGGGTGCTTCTCTTTTTTCTGTCTACTTGTCTGGAGGATTCTGCCATATCCTACATAATTACCAGTTTGAAAAAGTTAGTGCCAAGAAGTGAGATTGCTTCATTAAACACATACATAAATGGTGCCAAAAACTTGTTAGAATCATAATAATGCTAAAAACTTGATAGGGTCATAGATGAAAACTTGATGTCGATATGAACTATATATATATATATATGTATATAGATATATATATATATATATATATATATATTTTTATGACCACACAAAATAAACACAAATTCGTGCATAGTTATAGCATGATTATGTTTCCCGAGTCCAAAAGTGGTTTATTGTAATTAATCAAACAAGGTGCAACTTTGGACGGTGCAATACGACTACTAACATTGATGGTCAACTTGTTGACTTTTTAAAAGTCAAACCCGTCAAAATTCATTACCAAATTCAATTAATCAACAATTTTCCACTAACTATACTAAAACTTAAACACACATAAACAAGATTAATGCTTCAATTTGTATTTCCAAGTTCAAGAATTCTAGGTCAAAATTCAAAAACTCATTCATACGAGTCATACAAATCTACCCAAACAAGGCCAAAAAGTGTTACATTTTGATCCTACATAGTCAAACATGCATCTAGATTAAGCATTGAGTTGATATTCAAGCATATTCAAACCAAGATATCAAATGAAACCTAGCCCTATTTGAACAAAATCTGTCTTATTTGAAGCGAAAATCAACCTAAAAGTGATAATGGACAAGCTCACATACCTTTGTGAAGAGATTGGAAGCAAAAAAATCAAAGGAAACAGGTGAAAATCGAGCGTTTTTTGGTGATTTCGGCGTCTTTCGTGCGTTTTCGGGTTTGGGATTTTGAGGAAATGGCTGGTTTCTACCCCCCCTCCCCTTTATGCCCAGACTGCACGGAGCCCAACGCACGGGCGTGCACTGGGATGCACGGCCGTGCATTGCCCCTTGTTGACCAATTTTGACTCTTTTTTTAAATAATACTTTAAAATAAAATAGATTTTTAATTAATAAATAATCGAAAATAGTTTAAATTTCCTTAAAGTATTATTTTATTAAAATTTGTTAAAATAAATTGGTCAAAGGAGAACGTCGACATCAAAAATCCCGATTACACGTTAGAAAACTTACCTTGATCGTGGGCATCCAATTTCAAAGCATCGAGCTTGTCATTATCAAAAATAAAGAATAATGTAAAAACTAAACAAATAAAATCGTTAGAAAGCGTTGCGCCTATTTTAACATTACTTCCGAATGGCTGGACTTGTATTCATTCATTTCCCTTAGCAATCATTTCTCGGTCGCGATCCATGAATCCTAACGGGGTCTCAAGTCTGTCGGTTGTCCCGTAAATTATTATTCGGACTAAGATTATCCTGTCGACTAGCGTACGCCAAGTCATGTAATTTCTTTTGGAAAGTCGAAATGCACAACTTCCTCCATAGCCACTTTATGAACGCTCGAACCTAACAGTTTATATTCTTAAAATAGTTGTCTTTACTTAGAATAATATTTTAAATAAATATAACTTTTCTTTTCAAGATCAAGCCTCATGGCTCCCGCAAAAAGTCCTCTGCAAGCTAACACAATAGAAGTAAAGAAACAGCGACACGAACCACAAGGTCCAGCTAGGACACGAATGACTCGTTGAATACCCAAACATCCAATCAAACTATAATATTAAATCTATACTAACTCGGTCGTTGCTAGCACCAAGATTTGTATATAGACAGTCCAAACTCGAATAAGCTTCCACAACAAGAAACCTTGCTTAAGAAACTCACAAGATTTTAGATTATTAAGTTGGTTTAAAGATCTCTTATTCTTGTATTTTTAAGATAGATTAAAGGAAATACTTTAAAAACATAACATACTAAAAATACTTCATTGATTAATTAAAGTTCAACCAACTCGAGCAACGCAAGAGGACTAGCCATGAATGATCATACAAGTGACTCCGCTAACCCTTAGACAATGTGTGAAAGTGTTCCAACACCAAGGGAGAGTGGGTATAGGTTGCCTCTTATTTCTCGAACGAGAAGAATCATTTCATATTACAAGACTTAGAAAAGTAAAATAAACAAAGAAAGTTAAAATGGACCAAAACTAAGAGAGCTTCGGCTCTAGCAGAGCACTAGGGCCTCTACAACTCCCAATCTTGGACACCTAAAACACTAGAACGAGCTTGCTATTTATAGGCTAAGGTTTTGGCAATGCACGGTCGTGCATTGGATTGCACGGGCGTGCAAAGTACCCTTTTCTTGCACGTGAGGGAATCTATAAGCTTTGGGGAGTACAGGGAGCCAGATTGGCCTTTGCACGGTCGTGCATTGGCATAAATCTGCTCCATGTTGACTTTTGACCTCCTGCTTTGACTTCCTTGGTCTAGGTTCGTTCAATTGACTTCTAAATGCTGATTTTGCCTTGATTTTGAGTGATTTCTTCATTTTTTTTGTAAAACAAGGTCAATTATCCTGTTGTAACACAATTGAATAGATTAAGTATCAATTCCCATCATTTTGTCTACAATTGTGATGAATATGGGGATTATTATGCATGCAAAACATGTATAATTTAGGGCATATCAGCTAGCTCTCCCCGTGGTGGTTCGCCCCATATATTGCCAGCTTGACTCACTACTGCCGGGCTTAGAATTTTTAGACTCACGACGCCATGTGTTGCTTTATTCGCGCCCACGGCCTCTTCCCTTTCTTTTTTCGCTCTACGCGTTGCCACATTCGCTTCTGAGATTGTGCCCGCACCGACTAGTCGCCCATGGTGGTTTTGGAGTAGGAGTTTATTGTTTAGCTCTGCAACTAAGAGACATCATACCAATTCTAAGTATTTAGTGAATCCACGTTCTCGGTATTGATGCAATAAGAGCAAGTTTGAGGCATGGAACATGGAGAAAGTATTTTCGAGCATGTCTCCATCGGTTATATTTCCTCCGCATCATTTCAATTCGGAGGTGATGCGAAAAAGAGTCGAGCTATACTCGCTAACCGCTTTGTAATCTTGTACCCTCAGACGGAGCCACTCGTAGCGAGCTTTTGGAAGTAAGACCAACTTCTGGTGGTTAAAACGATCTTTAATATTATTCCACGAATCGAGAGGGTCCTTGACTGTGAGGTATTCCCATGGGCGGACCTAGTAAGGGGGTATGGGGGGCAGCCGCCCTCCATGAATTTTTTTTACTATTATATATGGGTTAAAATCTCGATCGCCACCCATAAAATTTTGAAATAACCCTCCATCACCTCCATGAAAAACAATTAGTGTTATATGGACGTTATATATCACTAGTCAACCGACCCCCATGAAAAAATTTTATGGGTCCGCCACTGGGTATTCCCTCTTTAGATCTTCATGGAGGTGATGGCGTTGGAAGATCTTGGCTTTGGCCTTGTCTTGTATGTAACAAACCAACTTTATGGTTTATTTTATAATAAGGTAATCATATTTGTAAGGGTATAAATAAATAAAAAAAGTGAAAGTTAGAGGTTTGTTGCAAAATGTGGATTTTATCTAGTTTGGGAGGAAGGAGTTAATTTTGAAAGTGAAGGGGTTGAATTGTAACTTTCACAAATCAGATTAGAGGTGTGTGTGGGGTGGCGACGTGAATTGCAAATAGGAGAAGGGGAGAAGAACCAACAACTAATTTTGGTGAATGCATGCTTGGATTTGAGGGTTTTAGTATGCACATCTCTTTCAAATCATCAAGTGAGTGTTTTTATCATCATCTAAATCACCATCTTTGGTGTTCTTGGTGGGGTTATGGTGGGTCACGAATATGTGGCTAAATTGGGTAGTTTTAATGGTTTGTAATGTGATCAAAGTTATAACATAGCTTGATTAATGATAAAGGATGGTAGATAACATCCTTTTATCACCTAATTTGAAATTATAAAATTAGGATTCGTGAGGGTCAATTGGGGGTTTTATGAAATTAAGTGTTCAAATGATGTATTAAAGGTTTCTAAGTGTTTATGGAGTTCATAAACACAAAACCTAATGAAATCTCTAAACAATTTGGTGATTTAAGATTTTGGGGATTTGGGTGAAAGATTAATTTTACCCAAATTGGTAAAATGAGTTGATTGAATTGACCTTTGATGAATGATGGTGATTTCGGGAGGTTGAGGTTTGGATTAAGTTTAATAGACCATTTTGGTCATAGGTATGTGTGCTTGACACAATTGGTGTTTTTATTGGGATTTTAGATTACTAAACAATAGGTGTAAATTGTTTCGGTAATCAGAGTGCTAAGGTTGAAGATCAAACGGGTTCATCTAGCATCAAAGGTAAGTGTTTCATACTTAGCTAGGACGTTACAGGAAACCCGAGTATTAGATTGTAGATAGGCTGGAAAACAACCAAATGATGGTTGGTACATGTCACACCCCGACCGATGGCGGAATCATCGGGGCGGGACATGTGAGACTGTTCATAGCACATGGTTGACTAAATTGAAATATATTAAAGTCAAATTTGCATTACAAGAAATCCAAGTACAAGATCAAATTCAAACAAGAAACATAACAACTCATAAAATTCTTGATTTATTTTGCTAAGTCCAGATCCTATGTTGAACACGTCTTGAATCAATCTCACATATTGGGGCCTGAAACATGAATAAAATAAAGTCAACTAAAAAGTTGGTGAGTATAACACAGTTGTAATAGATAGCATATAGATGAAAACAAATCCTTTACATGACATGATAAATAAGGCGTTTATGGGGAGTAACTATTGTGTAACCAAATGTACAATCAAACCTTGTAACTAGCATGCAAAACAAATGTGTTGTCGGTTTCAATCACCGCGTACCATGGGTGGGTTTGTCAGACTCAATAGATTCATCATTGAAAACCGTCGGCTTGTATAGTTAATGATTGCACATAAGAGCATACAAAGGTTAACACACCTAGCACTCGGGCACAAAGCTCAAATTTTTGCACACATGTATGTATATAGGATTTTTGCACTTGTGTTGTTTGTGTAAATGTAAATGTGTAATGTGTAATGAGTATAGAGTTCATGTTCCACCCCAAAAGTGTAAAAGAGAAAAAGGGGGTTGTGAATACTCACTTGGTATGGAAGTGAAGCTAACAAGGAATATAGATAGCAATTAAGATCCTTGAAATGCACACTTTAACCTAAAGAGTAATATGTATTGAATCACATAGATGCATAAAGTTTAAGTCTAAAATGAAAGTTGGATTTGTATATAAAACCATTGGTTTGTATTTAAAAAGTGTTGGATAAGAAAAACGTATAAAGTTTGGGGTAAAATATGTTTGAAACAATTTAATTAGGTTTGAATTAAATAAGTAAGTGTATAACTATAGTTTATGAAATAATGTAAATATTAATTGTAATTAAGTATAAATAAATAAATGGTTTTTTTTTATTTAAAATGTAAATTAAATAACTAATCTTTATTTATAAATTTTGTAACTTAAAATATCATTTAAGTAAAGATAATAAATAAATAAAAAATTTATAAACTTTTCAATAAATTATTTTTGTGCCAAGATTAAACTTTTAATCTATTTTTAAATACAAAAAACATATTTTTATAAAATCTGTAATGTTTACTGATTAAAATATATAAAATTGAAATTCTGTTAAAAATTCTGAGTCTAGCACGACCGTGCCTCGGAAGGGCACGATCGTGCTCAAGCCACGGGCGCGACCGGGTTGATCAACAGGAGCACAATCTAGACAAGTTTGACAGGCACGACCGTGCCTTGGCCCGGCACGGTCGTGTCTATGATCTTTGGACACAACAGGGACTAGCCCAGAGGGCATGACAAGGTCTGGACAGGAGGACACGACCGCGCTGATAAACGGCACGACCGCGCTAGATGATTAGCGCGACCGTGTCTATTCCAATTCAGACACGAATCGAGAATTTCTTGTATTTTAATTGGTGAAATTGTTAGGGCTCTTCATTTATGGGTTATTATGAGTGTTCTGAGATATTTTAATTGCATTAATAACATGATTAGGAGTGATTCCGATTAAACCATTTTTCTTATAAAAAGGATTCTGGTTCTGAATGATTCCTGTAATGAAAGCCCGAATTGACGGAGGGCTTTTGATACATGGACCGAAACGAAAGAGAGAGGTGATTTAATTACCTCAAAAAGAAGGAAATTGATAGCGATCAGAAGAAGGGAGTTCCGGCGACAGCAAGATTGGCTTCCGGCGGCTTCTGCTGCGATTCCGGCTGATCCAACCCTTTAGAAACCTTAGAAATGATCGGAGGATCGAGTTCATTGAATAATTGGTAGAATTTTGATCGAAAACAGAGATTCGAGGCTTGGGAGATAATTTGGACGTTTTTCTTGAGAGAATATGCAATCGAATGGTAATGATCGTAAATGGCAAAATTATTTTCTTTGTCAATGAAAATGAAACGTATCGGTTTTGAATTTCGAACAATCGGGCGTTTTGAAACTGCATTTACGTTTCGACTGTTACGCAGGCGCGACCGTGCCAAGATAGGCGTGACCGTGCCAAAGCACCTGGCGCGACCGTGCTAGGATGAAGCACGACTGTGCTAACCAGGGTTTTCTTGATATTTTTCAACTTTAGTCCTTGACTTTTTCAGGTTTGATAATTTGTACCAAATAGTTTCTTGTATAGCGTTTAAATGTAAATAATCGAGTAAAACTTGTGAATTTGTATAGAATCATTGCATTAAATTTACGGCGAGAAAATAATGAGACATTGCACGAGTATAGAACTTGAAATTGCATTATATTGAATTGAAATAGGAATACTAAAAAAAATCCGAGATGTTACAGTCTCCCCATGTTGAGAGAATTTCGTCCCGAAATTTAGCTAGAGGGAACAACCTTATTAGTAAAAAAATGGGGGTACTTGAGCTTCATTTGGTCTTCTCGTTCCCAAGTGAACTCAGGACCACGTTTAGATTCCCAACGAACTTTGACTATAGGAATACGACTTCGCTTGAGTTGCTTGACTTCACGATCCATAATTTCCACTGGCTTCTCAACGAAGTGCATCGTTTCATCAATGCGCACGTCGTCAAGCGGTATATGGAGATTTTCATCAGCGAGACACTTCTTTAGATTAGATATATGAAATGTAGGATGCACATTGCCAAGAGATGGAGGTAACTCGAGCTTGTAAGCCACTTTCCCAATCCTTTCAAGGATTTTGAATGGACCAACATAACGAGGTGCTAACTTTCCTTTCTTTCCAAAACGGACCACACCCTTCCAAGGAGACACCTTTAGAAGAACAAGGTCACCGACTTGGAATTTCAAGGGTTTTCGACGTTTGTCCGCATAACTCTTTTACCGACTCCTCGCTACTCGAATATTGTCACAGATTTGAATGATCTTGTCGGATGTTTCTTGAATTAACTCGGGACCAGTGATTTGTGCTTCACCAATCTCACTCCAACAGATAGGAGAACGACACTTGCGACCATAGAGAGCTTCGAATGGAGCCATGTTGATACTTGTGTGGTAGCTATTGTTGTAAGAAAACTCAATAAGGGATAAATGTGAATCCCAATTGCCACCAAAATCGATTACACAAGCTCTAAGCATGTCTTCAAGAGTTTGGATTGTTCGCTCGGTTTGACCATCAGTTTGCGGATGGTAAGCCGTGCTCAAATCCAATCGAGTACCAAGAGCCTTTTGGAGAGATTGCCAAAATCGAGAAGTGAACCGAGCGTCTCTATCGGATATAATGTTCAAGGGAACACCATGACGGCTCACAATTTCATCAATGTAAATTCGGGCTAATTTCTCCACTTTGAAGTCTTCACGAATAGGCAAGAAGTGGGCAGATTTGGTGAGTCGATCAATGATCACCCAAATACTATCATAACCACTCGAGGTGCGAGGGAGCTTGGTAATGAAATCCATAGCTAAATTCTCCCATTTCCACACGGGAATTTCTGGTTGTTCGAGTAAACCAGAAGGACGTTGATGTTCGGCTTTGACTTTGGAGCAAGTTAAGCATTTGGCCACATAAAGAGCAATGTCTTTCTTCATACCGGGCCACCAATAAAGTTGGTGAAGATCTTGGTACATTTTATCCGCACCAGGATGAATAGAATAACGAGTCTTATGAGCCTCGTTCATGAGAATTGCACAGAGATCATCGCGATCGGGAATCCAAATACGGTTCAAGTAATATAGTAAGCCATTTGGTTTTGATTCAAGAAGAAGTTCAACACCACACGACATTTCTTCATACATATTACCCTCGGTTACCGAGACGTGTTGAGCTTCCAAGATACGGGTTTGAATATCGGATTGAATACGGGCACAATGAAGCATAACATGGTCCTTTCGACTCAAAGCATCGGCTACAACATTCGCTTTGCCGGGATGGTAACGAATCTCGCAGTCGTAGTCGTTAAGGAGTTCGACCCAACGTCGTTGCCTCATATTGAGTTCTTTTTGGTTGAAGATATGTTGAAGAGTTTTGTGGTCGGTGAATACCACACATTTCGTGCCATATAGGTAATGTCTCCAAATTTTTAACGCGAATACGACTGCACCCAACTCGAGATCGTGCGTCGTATAATTCTTTTCATGAATTTTGAGTTGTCTTGATGCATAAGCGATTACTTTTCCTCGTTGCATGAGGACACAACCAAGACCTTGGTTAGAAGCATCACAATAGACAACTAGGTCATCATTTCCATCGGGAAGAGTTAAAATGGGAGCATTGCACAACTTATGCTTAAAAGTTTGGAAAGCTTCTTCTTGTTTCGGTCCCCATTCATAAGCTTTACCCTTATGGGTCAAGGTGGTAAGAGGGACAGCAATCTTTGAGAAGTTTGAGATGAAACGACGATAATAACCCGCAAGACCAAGAAATGAACGAACTTCGGTAGGAGTCTTCGGGGCATTCCAATTCTTAACCGTTTCGATCTTAGCAGGATCAACATGAATACCCTTGTCGTTGACGATGTGACCAAGAAATTGAACTTCTTTTAACCAAAATTCACATTTGGAGAACTTAGCATATAGTTGATCTTTCTTTAAAAGGTCCAAAACCAATCTAAGGTGTTCTTCATGGTCGGTTTTAGTCTTGGAATAGATTAAGATATCGTCAATGAAAACGATCACGAATTTATCAAGGTACGGTTTGCACACACGATTCATGAGGTCCATGAAAACTGCAGGTGCATTGGTTAACCCGAAAGGCATAACCATGAACTCGTAATGACCATACCTTGTTCGAAAAGCAGTCTTAGGAATGTCATCTTCTTGAACACGGAGCTGATGATAACCAGATCGAAGATCAATCTTCGAGAATCAAGCAGAACCTTGAAGTTGATCAAAGAGATCATCGATTCTAGGCAAAGGATAACGGTTCTTGATAGTAAGCTTATTGAGTTCGCGATAGTCAATACACATGCGAAATGATCCATCCTTCTTCTTTACAAATAAGACGGGTGCACCCCACGGTGAATGACTCGGGCGAATGAACCCTTTATCGGAGAGTTCTTGAAGTTGACTTGCGAGCTCTTGCATTTCGGAAGGTGCAAGACGATAAGGAGCTCTAGCAACGGGGTTAGCTCCGGGCATGAGATCAATACGGAACTCGACTTGACGAACGGGAGGAAGACCGGATAAATCTTTAGGAAAAACTTCGGGGAAATCCCGAATGATCGGAATGTCTTGAATACTCTTCTCCTTGACATCCTTTTAAACAATATGAGCTAAGAAAGCAATGTACTTCTTTCGTAAGTACTTTTGAGCGGTAGTACAAGACATCAATTTAAGACCCTTGCAAGGCTTTTCACCAAAAACCCTTAATGTTTCTCCCGATGGTAGCGGAATTCGGATACACTTTTCAAAGCAAATGACTTCGGCATGATGATTTGATAGCCAATCCATACCTATGATAATATCAAAGCTTCCTAGTGGCATTGGAACAAGGTTGATCGGGAATGCATGATCATTAAGTTCTAAAGAGCAATCATAGATAATAGACTCAATTGTAAGGGAGTCACCATTTGCTATTTCAACGGTGAAGGTTTTCTCTAATTGGGATCGTGTCTTTGCAAGTAAAGGCTCAAAATTAAGTGACACAAAACTTTTATCGGCACCGGTATCGAACAAAATGGAGGCATATTGACTATTAACAAGGAACGTACCATTAACCACGTCATTGTTGGCTTGAGCTTCGTTGGCGTTTATGTTGAACGCACGTCCACGAGCTCCACCTTGTCTAGCATTTGCAAGTCTTGGACATTGATTACGAAAATGGTTCGGGTCACCACACTCATAACAAGCACGCCCATTAGCAATGGCGGGAGCACCTTGGTTAGCCACTTGAGGTACGGTTTGGTTTGGAGGGTTGACTTGGCCCGTAAGGGCTTTGGTCCTACAAACATTAACCGTATGACCATATCTCCCACAATAAGTACAAAGGCGACATGGGATGTTTTGGGGATGATGGTAGTTGCAGGTGGCATAAAGTGGGTAAATTCCACCATATGGCTTTTTGACCGGTGCTTGAACCATAGGTGCAGCTTGGTTGACGGGAACAGCAGGAGTAACCACAGCAAAATTTCTAACCTTCCTCTTTTTGTTATTGCGAGGGGGTTCAGTTGTGGTTTCTTTGTTGTGGGTAGGAGGGGTTACGGTTTCAGCAGTTTTCTTAGAACCCTTTTTAGTAAGAGTTCCAGCTTTCACATGATTATCAGTTAGGGTAGCAGACAGGCGGATGGCATCTTCCAAGGTAGCAGGATTTCTACCTAAGACAGTATCTTGGATTTGTCTTGGTAGCCCACCAATATATTTCTCAATACAACGAGACAAAGGAGTGACCATGTGGGGCACTAGAAGACTCAACTCATGGAACCGAGTTGTATATGCTAAGCTTTCCCCACTATCTTGGGCAAGATCCCAAAATTCGGCTTCTAACTTCTTCACTTCATTTCGAGGACAGAATTCCTCGGTCATAAGCCTTTTGACCTCATCCCAAGGTAAGGCCATAGCTACATCAACACCCCTATTCCTTTTCTCCCCATTCCACCAAGTAAGTGCCCGCTTTTGGAGAACACTTGTGGCATGACGAACGCGGAGGTTGTCGGGACAGTCACTATTGAGAAAGGTATTCTCAATACTTTCAAACCATTGAAGGAGTCCAGTAGCTCCTTCGGTTCCATAAAACTTTAGGGGATTGCAAGAATTGAAGTGCTTGAAGGTGCATTGAGATGGATTATTTCCACCATTTCCACCATTACCACCATTATTACCACTATTGCTTCCATTTCCACCATTGCCATTAGTGGCACCATTGGCTTGGGTGAGTTGTGTCACCAATTGGGTAAGAATAGCAGCAATGTCGGAGTTGGCGTTGGCGGCGGGAGCACGACGAGGAGGCATTCTACAGATTTTCACAAAACAAGAAAAGATTGTAAGAACTTATGAGAATTGCTAGGATTTTAATAGAATGAGATAATCAAATAAAAAGATAGGTATTCATAGTTTGGATTGTACTCAAAAAGTGATAAAATCACTTGAATACTATGGCACATTAAGGTTAATTTAAACTCATATAATTTTCAAGGAGACATGCTTTAGCCTATAGGTAAACACTCATCTCGAGAATTCCCAGGAAAGCATACGGGTCCCTCGGTTGATTGGGATTTATGCGAAATGCTTTCCTAGACAGAAAACCCAAAATACAGGTGTCACCCTTCCAGATTGCACGTGTCCTCAAATAATTAAACAAGTTTAAAAACCTTAACGAAGAAAATAAAAATTTTAAGATCTTTGCTTCAAGAATTTTCCACATGCTTAGAAAGAATAAAGATAGAAAAGAAGGTAGAAATATCATGGGGTTTTAGGATATAGGAAAAGGTATTATTTAAGAAGATCCTAATAAACCATAAATTTCTAACAAGTGAGGTACCAAATATAATAAACAATTTATCATGGTAAGCATGTAGCACATAGCATGTAACACATAGCACAAAATCATGAAGCATAGTATAAGTGGGTGTCCTAAAGTTATAGTCTAGGTCAAGATGTCTAATAACCTAAATCCCTATAACCAAGGCTCTGATACCACCGACCGATGGCGGAATCATCGGGGCGGGACATGTGAGACTGTTCATAGCACATGGTTGACTAAATTGAAATATATTAAAGTCAAATTTGCATTACAAGAAATCCAAGTACAAGATCAAATTCAAACAAGAAACATAACAACTCATAAAATTCTTGATTTATTTTGCTAAGTCCAAATCCTATGTTGAACACGTCTTGAATCAATCTCACATATTAGGGCCTGAAACATGAATAAAATAAAGTCAACTAAAAAGTTGGTGAGTATAACACAGTTGTATATAGATAGCATATAGATGAAAACAAATCCTTTACATGACATGATAAATAAGGCGTTTATGGGGAGTAACTATTGTGTAACCAAATGTACAATCAAACCTTGTAACTAGCATGCAAAACAAATGTGTTGTCGGTTTCAATCACCGCGTACCATGGGTGGGTTTGTCAGACTCAATAGATCCATCATTGAAAACCGTCGGCTTGTATAGTTAATGATTGCACATAAGAGCATACAAAGGTTAACACACCTAGCACTCGGGCACAAAGCTCAAATTTTTGCACACATGTATGTATATAGGATTTTTGCACTTGTGTTGTTTGTGTAAATGTAAATGTGTAATGTGTAATGAGTATAGAGTTCATGTTCCACCCCAAAAGTGTAAAAGAGAAAAAGGGGGTTGTGAATACTCACTTGGTATGGAAGTGAAGCTAACAAGGAATATAGATAGCAATTAAGATCCTTGAAATGCACACTTTAACCTAAAGAGTAATATGTATTGAATCACATAGATGCATAAAGTTTAAGTCTAAAATGAAAGTTGGATTTGTATATAAAACCATTGGTTTGTATTTAAAAAGTGTTGGATAAGAAAAACGTATAAAGTTTGGGGTAAAATATGTTTGAAACAATTTAATTAGGTTTGAATTAAATAAGTAAGTGTATAACTATAGTTTATGAAATAATGTAAATATTAATTGTAATTAAGTATAAATAAATAAATGGTTTTTTTTTATTTAAAATGTAAATTAAATAACTAATCATTATTTATAAATTTTGTAACTTAAAATATCATTTAAGTAAAGATAATAAAAAAAAAAAAATTTATAAACTTTTCAATAAATTATTTTTGTGCCAAGATTAAACTTTTAATCTATTTTTAAATACAGAAAACATATTTTTATAAAATCTGTAATGTTTACTGATTAAAATATATAAAATTGAAATTCTGTTAAAAATTCTGAGTCTAGCACGACCGTGCCTCGGAAGGGCACGATCGTGCTCAAGCCACGGGCGCGACCGCGCTAGTCGGGGCGCGACCGGGTTGATCAACAGGAGCACAATCTAGACAAGTTTGACAGGCACGACCGTGCCTTGGCCCGGCACGGTCGTGTCTATGATCTTTGGACACAACAGTGACTAGCCCAGTGGGCATGACAAGGTCTGGACAGGAGGACACGACCGCGCTGATAAACGGCACGACCGCGCTAAAAGAGGCACGACCGCGCTAGATGATTAGCGCGACCGTGTCTATTCCAATTCAGACACGAATCGAGAATTTCTTGTATTTTAATTGGTGAAATTGTTAGGGCTTTTCATTTATGGGTTATTATGAGTGTTCTGAGATATTTTAATTGCATTAATAACATGATTAGGAGTGATTCCGATTAAACCATTTTTCTTATAAAAAGGATTCTGGTTCTGAATGATTCCTGTAATGAAAGCCCGAATTGACGGAGGGCTTTTGATACATGGACCGAAACGAAAGAGAGAGATGATTTAATTACCTCAAAAAGAAGGAAATTGATAGCGATCAGAAGAAGGGAGTTCCGGCGACGGCAAGATTGGCTTCCGGCGGCTTCTGCTGCGATTCCGGCTGATCCAACCCTTTAGAAACCTTAGAAATGATCGGAGGATCGAGTTCCTTGAATAATTGGTAGAATTTTGATCGAAAACAGAGATTCGAGGCTTGGGAGATAATTTGGACGTTTTTCTTGAGAGAATATGCAATCGAATGGTAATGATCGTAAATGGCAAAATTATTTTCTTTGTCAATGAAAATGAAACGTATCGGTTTTGAATTTCGAACAATCGGGCGTTTTGAAACTGCATTTACGTTTCGACTGTTACGCAGGCGCGACCGTGCCAAGATAGGCGCGACCGTGCCAAAGCACCTGGCGCGACCGTGCTAGGATGAAGCACGACCGTGCTAACCAGGGTTTTCTTGATATTTTTCAACTTTAGTCCTTGACTTTTTCAGGTTTGATAAGTTTGTACCAAATAGTTTCTTGTATAGCGTTTAAATGTAAATAATCGAGTAAAACTTGTGAATTTGTATAGAATCATTGCATTAAATTTACGGCGAGAAAATAATGAGACATTGCACGAGTATAGAACTTGAAATTGCATTATATTGAATTGAAATAGGAATACTAAAAAAAATCCGAGATGTTACAGTACAGGTCCAACGTAGGCTACGCCCTACCCGGTGTAGCTTACGTTGGGTGGCATTTTCCTACGCCCTCCTACCTGTGCTACGCTGACCCTACACTGATTTTAGGTTTTGGGGTTTTTCTTAGGTTTGGCCCATGTGGGTCTTGGAGAACCTTTATGCCATTACTAACTTGATATTTTTGGTGTTTTTGGTGTAGGAAAAGCTCCAGTATAAGCCATGAGAATCGAGATACTCAGTTTTTGGATTTCTCATGAAGACATTCATCTTCTAACTTATGTGTTTGGTAGTGTTAGATCATGCCTCTTATGAGGATGTTTATAAACAAGTTTTTGGATGTAAAGGAGTAGTATGACTTTATGTTAAACTTGGATTTTTAAATTATCAAGGGGGTGTCAAACTATTTAGTACTAATCATGTTATAAATGATTTTATGGAACCATTTTCTGCTTAATTTAAAGGTTATATTTGTTTAAAAAAATTGGGTGTTACATTGTAGGGAAATGTCGTTCCCTTCACGGATCGTTTCACCTAGGCTTTTGTCATTAGGTGGATTTTAGCATCTAGAATCCACCGGAGGTAATTGTACCCGGTGACGTCAAGGCCGACGGAATCGAGCTTTGAAAGGTTCGACATTCTACAACCATGAATATTTATTTGTTAAAGCCTTCCTTTTTATAACAGGTTCTCGTTGATTTGAACTACATGTTCTTATAAGACCATGGTTTATAGTCGAGAATGTATACACGTAAAATTTATATAAATAATACATATCACTGGTAGAATATTCATAAATAATCTATAAAATGAATTAAAAGATATTATCCTATAAACTTAAATCCAAATCTTATTCATACACAACTCTTCTTATCCAATATCTATATTCATAACTTGATATTTGTAAAGATTTCCAACGGGTTGCATAATTCTCTAAAAAAAATCACGTCATTCTATATTATCTAAAATCGTATAAATATTTATATAACTATGCTAACAATTTCTATAACAATCATAATTTGTTGAACTTTATCAAATTAGAAATACGTTTTTTTCATTATATAAGGCTGTTTAATTAATAATTTGAGTTTAAAACAATTTTTAGTATTTGAAACAATTAAAAAAATATATAATGTTGTTTTTTAACACAATGATTGCTTAATGAAGTAAAAAAATACCTTTTTATCAATGTTTTCAGAACCGGACCGGACGTTGAACCGGTCTCCTTACCGGTCCACTGGTCGGACCGGATTTAAGAACCGGACGACGTCATAAATATTATAAAAATATATCAGTCTAAATAGCCATTAATCCTTTCAAAAACCTCCAACAAGTCAATTCCAATAATTTTAAACTAACAATTACCTACGAAATAAGAAGCCAAGAGACTTAAAAAAGATTAAAAAAAAAATAGTCAAGCGGTTCAACCGGTCCGACCACCCGGTTTCCGGTCCGACCGCCGGTTCAACCGGTCCGACCACCGGTTCGCTGCATAAACGGTTCAACACATGTAACCGGACCGGTCAGACCACCGGTTCCCGGTCCGACCGGCCGGTCCGGTCCGGGTTTCAAAACATTGCTTTTTATTGATAAAGAATAATTCAAACCTATTTTTCTGTATGGAAACTTTGACTTTATTCTACACGTGTTTTATATGGGTCTAGTTTACTTTTTGAATAAAGGCCTAAACAGTTAGGTTGTTAGAAGTGACCGAGTTGTGGGTTTAGCTTCTTTTTCCTACTGTTTTTTCTTGTTTATAGCAGTAGTATTCTCCATGTAAAAGTACTCAATTCAAGAAAGTTAATAACAAAAGTTCTCCCAAACTCTTGTTCTTATTTATTCGATATATTATAATCTAGTTCTTATACCAACATTGTGGTCTCAGAGCATAGGTTCTGATCTCCTGATCGATTACTATGGCTGAGTCTTCAGTTCCTCCGTCTGCAGCTGCTCTACTCATCCTAGTATTCAAAGGTGAAGGTTATGAACACCGGAGCCTTAGGATGGAGACCATCCTTCGATCTAGAGAACTGTGGGATGTTGTTTATCTCGGTATTAATGCTACAGGCGATGTATCTGGTCACAATAGAGATGCAAGAAAGAAAGATGCACTGGCTATGACTCTTATTCAGTAGAGTGTTCATGATCACTTGTTTTCATGCATCGCTGCTGCTGACTCTACAAAAGATACATGGGACATTCTAAGTGTAGAATTCCAAGGAGACTCGCAAGTGCAATATGTCAAACTACAAGGGTTACAAAGAGACTTTGAAAACTTAACTATGAAAGATGATGAAGTAGTAGGCGACTACTTCTCTCGAGTCATGAATAATGTTGGCCAACAACGATCTTATGGTGAAGAACTCACATATCAGAAGGTTAAGGAAAAAATCCTTAGGATTTTGTCTCCTAAGTTTGACTATGTTATACCCTTAATTGAAGTGGTATTTGATTTGTCCAACATAAGCCCTGTTAAGCTTATGGGGTTACTACAGTCTCAAGAAGAGAGAATCAACAGCAGGGATTCACTTGATAAAGCTAATAAATTAGTGGAACGTCCCGATAAACAAGCCCTACAAGTGTTTCAAGAACAAAACAAAGTCCCTGGTGGACGGGGTCGTGGATGAACAAACTTCAGAGGAAGAGGTATAGGTCGTGGCAGAGGTGGCTTTGATAGAAGTAAAGTACCTTAGTGCTACATTTGCAAGAAATACGGGCATTTGAAAAAAGATTGTTATGACAATGATAAGGCAGGTCAACATTACAGAAAATGAAGAGAATGACGGTGAGGGAGAAAATGACAACCAACACTTACTTCTGGCATTCAACCCACAATTGGTGAAGTAAGTGACCAGTACATGCTAATGGCAAACATTATACACCTGGGTAACTCTAATCATCATTGGTTTATCGATTCTAGATGCTCTAATCACATGATAGGTTCAAGAAGTAGCCTTGTGTCCTTGGATGGATCCTTCATCCTTAAAGTGCAGTTGGGTGATAAAAAAAAACTTGTCGTAGAAGGAATAGGCACTGTCAAGATCTATACCGGCTCCAACTCATTCAAGCTTGTTGACAGTGTATACTATGCATCCAAACTTGAATACAACCTTCTAAGTGTGGGCCAACTTATGAAAAACGGCTATGCAATACACTTTGATGATGGGAAGTGCATGATTCATAGCAAAGACACTGGAAGAAAACTAATGGAGATTAATGTTCCTAGCAACAACATGTTTATCCTTGATGCTACAAACATGGTTGCAGTCTAACATACGCCCTCCAACAAAAAGGATGCTGAAGCACTTCGTTGGAACCTCAGGTATGGGCATCTCTATTTCGATTGACTAAAGTTGTTGCATGACAATGACATGGTCTTGGGCTTACCCAAGATCAATTCTTCAATTATGTGTGAATCATGCATAATAGGAAAGCAAACCAGGCTAAAAAATTTCAGTCCTCCTCATGGCATGCAAAGGTTAAACTTGAACTTCTCCATACAAACTTATGTGGACCCATGTAGGTTCCCAGTCTTGGAAAGAGTCAGTATTATTTGTTGTTCATATATGACCTAACACGTATGTGTTGGGTGTATTTTTTTACTAACAAAAGTGATGCATTTGTGAAGTTCAAAAATTTCAAGGCAATGGTAAAGAAAGAAAGTGGTCATGATATTAAAGTCCTACGATTAGACAGAGGAGGAGAATTTTGTTCATGGGAATTCAACATTTTTTGTGAACAAAATGGGATCAAAAGAGAGCTCACTATATGTCACACCCCAACCGACGGCGAAATACGTCGGGGCGGGACATGTAGACTGTTCAAAAGCTCAAGGTTTACTTAAGTTGAAGTATTTAAACAACCAATTTCATTAAAACATCAAAATTCCACAATACAAGAATAGGAAAATACATAAATAGTTTCTTTAAATTTCATTCTAGGTCCTCGATACTAAGTGAAGCAACTTGTACTTATTCTCAAGCGTTAGTACCTGAAACATGATGAAAACAAGGTCAACTAAAAAGTTGATGAGCATACATAGGTTTTTGACACACAACAAGTTTAAGATGTTTTATACAATTCATACGATACACGTGTATATGGCATTTATGGAGAACCTATAGTTAAACTATGTACAATCAAACCTTGGACTGAGGCAAAACACGCAGGTTACCCTTATGTAAAGTCGGTAACAAACACCCTAACCGGGTGGGTTTGTCAGACACAATAGATGCATCAATGTTAACCGTTGGCTTGTACGTAGTTAATGATTGTACTAAAGTCATGTATATGTAGTCTTAACTCATAGCATTCAAACATAAAGCACGTAACACATAATATCATATTATTGAATTGTATTTAAGTCTATGTAAAAAAGCTTTAAATAATAGATCATGTTTCACCCCAAAATATGTAAAAATGTAAAAGAGGGGCTATGTAAACTCACCTGAATTCAAGTTGTAGCTAGCACGAGAGACTAGGTAACAATGCGATCCTTGTAACACACAACGTTAACCTAGAGCGTAATTTATATTGAATTAATAATGGTATGTAGAATAGTCTATGTCTAAGCCTAGGATTAAATTGGAAGAGTACAAGGGATTGGAAGTTGTAGGTGGTGTTTTGGTTTGTACTTGGATAGATGTTTTTATAAAACGAAAGTTTGGAATGAATAGTTTAAAATGATTGAAGTTAGAGTTCGGGTTTGATTAACTAAATAAATCGCATGACTTTTATTTATTTATTTAGTAAAAAAATAGTGTTGTCATTATGTTTAATTAAATAAAAATTAAATAAACAATTTTAGATATAAAATAAATAATTTTTACTTTATTTATTTATAAAGGTATGTAATTAATATAGATTCAAGAAATAAATCTTAAATTGAATTCTAGGTATGTCTTGTAAATGTAATCTATACAAATAGTAAATAAGTTTATTTATTTATTTATCATTCGAAAATGGGTATGCGAAAATAAGTTTAGTTAAAAATTTACATGTATTATTTAAGCATATAAAACTATACATATTTAGGTGTACTTCTATTAGTTTTAAATATATAACTTAAATTTTATAAAGCTTTGTAAAAGTATTTATAAAATTTCGTCACCAAATGAACAAATTACTCAAAGATAATAATATAATTTAAATTGAGTAATTGAGAATTAAATCTATAAAAATAGAGATTTTATACAAAAATTGTAAATCTAGTAGAATTATGTTCTAGTAAATATAGGGTTTATAAAAATAATTTTATAAAATTTTCGGAGCTTTTTAAAACAGTTTTTAAAAATGAATGGGGCTCGCCCGGGTCGAACCCGGGTCTCCCCAGTGGAGACATTAAGGACTAACCACTTGACCAGGGGCTACACCTTGACAGATAGCCGGTTCACAAGGGTTTTAAGGTGTACATACAAGGGGACTGTGTCTGAGTTTAATACTTGCGAGAAAAAGGAGTCGGGCATGCGGGTTTAGAACCCGCGACCACACGCTTATGGGTCCGGTGTATTAACCAGCGGAACTGGCTTAAAGCTTTGACAGGAACCGAAGTGAAACTAAATTAATACATAAACTCCAATCCATCTTCTTCCCTAAATCGATTTTCCCCGAAACCCTAGCCCCAAATTAATTATGACTATGCACAGGCATGAGTCCGATTTCTTGGGGCTTTTAATCAGAGGGTCACAACGAGTTTAGGGATGACTTTATTACCTTGAAACGGTTGCGCAAAGGGTGAGATCGACCGTAGCTGCGAACCTTGAGTTCTTCGGGATTGATTTCGTTCCAGAAGCAAATTGAAGCGGATTCGAGTATTCAGAGAGTACAAAGGGAGTGTCGCGAGGGTGCTGGACTAGATCCTATGCTTCAATTTCATACAGAACGCTCGAATTGATTAGGTCTTGTGGCGACAGTTGTTAGCACGATTTATGCATCAATCCGTTTGAATGCGGATGAATTGGGACGCTATTTAGGACGGAATACAGTCAATAGTTGTTTGAGCGTGATTAGCGGGATTTGATTGTGTCTAATTTATTGATTTGGGACATAAATAGGTTCGGTTTTGACTGTTGAAGTCAAATGCCCTTGCATTTCGAATTAAACCGCATGATTAATTGAATTGAGTTGTTACCAGGGCTTGTAAGTGGTCGATTTTGGAATTGGTAAGCAAGGAATGACCAAATCAGGTGGGTTCGATCGATGGTGGCCTTGAATTGTTATGATCTTGGGTTGTTTGACTTTTAAAAGTCAAACTGGGTCACAATAGGGTAAATGGGTCAAAATCTAGATTAATGGGTTCAATTTCAAAAGGATGAGGGATCATGTTGAGAGTTCAATGGTAATTGGGGGTTCAAACTTGGTTCTATAGGATTCAAGACCTATTTTATTTGTTTTAAATTTTATTTTATTTAGTTATAACATTTGTAAAAAATTTAATGTTATTATTTATGTAGGAAATAAATTTTATAATAATAAAATTACGAGTTGTAAAAAGTGGTTCATTACATTTTAATGTATGCGGGTTTATATATTTATTTTTAACTAAATACATGTATATATATCATATGTATGAAATGAAATGTAGGATGTAGATATGAGGTTGAAATAATAAGCGTGCTTTTAGAATAACACATAATTGTGACATATTGTGTTGAATGAGTATAAGAATGGAGTGCCATTATTAAATAAAATGGTTAAAATTTGTACTAGAAAACCATGGATGTTACAGTCTCCCCATGTTAAGGGAATTTCGTCCCGAAATTTAACTACTGAATCAGAAAGGAAATGAGATTGAGTTTGGATTGTTGGTTTTAGGGGGGCTGATAGATAACAAGATTAAGGTTTAAAGGTCAAGCTAAGTGTAGACGATATCAGTGGGTCTTAATTTTAAGAAAATTAAGGAGAGATATGTCGAAGAATCTAAAGATGAAATGCGTTATTTGGAATGGATCTGATGGGAACTTGATGATCAGAGTGTGTTTAGAATGTAGACTACTATGCTCAAATAATTTAGTGAATAATAGATTTCACAATTATGGGTCTAGGTCAAAACTTCAAGTGACACGAACAACGCTACTTCTGATAATACGATAGAGCATTTATATATAGGAAGTACCATCGGCGTATCCACCATACCCTTGTCATATCACATTAGTTTTGTAGTTACATATCATGAGAAGTTTTAGGTCACAACACACAACAAAATTTACTATGTTTTCCATGCGCTGATTTTTATAATTCCGTGTGCACCCGTAATTACTCAAATCATCGTATGGTCCGTATAGATCCTTCCATTGTGTGCGGGTCAAGAGGGGTACAAATTTACTTAGTTCATTTCTATTGTTTTCACATATAAGTTGCTAATAAGTAACTATGTCCCTAAATAGGAAGGTTTGTTAGCAACTAATGAGTAACAAGGTAGTATAACTTAAAGTTTCATAGTTTACTCGTGTTTGAACAAGAATACGTCAAACACCGAGTTGTGTTAGAGTGTTACAGCTTCCTCGTGTTTGAACAAGAATACGTCAAAACCCCAAGTAGCTTCAATGTGTTATGGTTTTCAAGTTTGGTGAACACAGTGTATGACCATTCTTCTTGTATATTGTGATCAATCAATTGCAATAATTGTAAGTAACCTAATTTCAGGTATAATGTAAACACACAAGTCTCATGTATGATCTAGTGTTATGTAGTTAGTAATCAACTAAGTTTCATGTGTAACGTGAACAACTTGGCATCGTGTATCTTGTAAAATCAACTAAACTTGTATTGTAAGTAATGTAGTATCATGTGTATTGCAAGCAACAAATTTCATGTATGGTATTAACAACTTAGTACCACGTATTTGTAAACCAACAATCTTTCATGTGTAATGTCAGTAATGTAATATCGTGTATCTTGTAACCAAATAAGTTTCATGTTCAATGCGGACACTCAAGTATTATGTATCAAACAAATGATTGTTATGTATTGTGTGATCATTTTGGTATATGTATATTACAAACAACTACGTTCATGTATTACATAATCAATCCAGTAGAACGTGTATTGCAAATAATCAAATTTCGCATATCATGTAATCAGTGTAGCATTGGGTATATTGGAAGTAACTGTGTTTCATGTATCATGTGATCGTGTTGTGTATATTGTGAATGTGCATACGTATATTATTGAATTTCGAGTGTGACGTATGCTAACGAGTTTTGTATGTGGTTAAGTGTTGCGGAGAAACGTGTTGTTTGGCGTTTGTGTAAAAGGTGGTAGTTAGGTTTTAGTTCTTTAAATTTTGTTGAGTCTTGTAGGGGTAGTTAACGTATATGCGGTATGGATCGTTTCTGGGAGTGGCAAGTGAAAGACAACGAGGAGGTTCTGAAGGTATTCGGGAAAATACGTTTACAAATACTGATTCTTGTTTGAAAATAGGAATTTGTAAATTGTCCTTGGTTGTAGATATATAAAGTAGTGAAAACATTGAGTTACATAATCTAAATAAATAGACAGTTTGTAAGAAAAAAATTTTAAATTTTCAATTATTATAAGGATAATATTTTTAAGAGGAAATATTGGCTAATCAAGTAGTTGTATATTAAATTAGCCAAGTTTTAGAAATAATTACTTTAATGAGAAAACTCATACTTATTTATCAATTTGAAGTAATATTTTTTTTTATAAAATAGGTTGTTTTAAATTCTCTTGCATAGTGAAAATGTTTATGGGAAGCCGATATTTCTGATATTCCTTTAAAAGTCTGATAAACATTTGGTTTGAAAATAACGAGGTCGTTTAAATCTAATATGATGACTTGATTACGAAGGAGATTAAATCGTTATTGAATGAAGAAGGTGATACTTGAAGGATCTTGATGAACATATGATGGGTGAAATTTACATTCAACGTATTAAATCAATGAATAATAACTTTAGAATTTGAAAAATATAAAATTTATTAAATGCTGAAATGGTAAACATTATTCAAAACTTAAGAAAATGATTCTCAAACTCAAAATTTAAGGACAATAAATAAAAATTATGTTAACGTCTCTGGTAGCTTTCCACAATAAAGAAGATAATTCCCAAGACGAGCACCGTTATGGTCACTCGGGTAGCCGATCTGGCTTCAGCTCTAGCTGTTTCTGTGCGATTCTTCAGTATTTCTTTTTCGAGGATGGAGATTAACTCCTTTTGATACCCTAATTGGTTTGCTATGCTATCCATTCTTTGTCCTTCCAAGTCGTACATTATTTCTTGCTCCATCATTTGCCTCCCGAACTCCGAGGTCCTCACATATTGGTGCACGTCGTCGACTGGAATTCCCATAGTACTAGTGGGTGCCATGGTACGCCTTGCCCAAGGGTTAGGATGGTACGGGTCGGGCATTTGATATGGGTCTCTTAGTGGGGGTGATCTAGGTGTTCGAAGTCTTGAGTCAGTGTTCCTAACCCAATCTGTCCTTACATCAAACCTTGGCCTGGCAGCTGGGGGTGGTGGTGACCGATACACGGGTGACCTGATGTCTTCTTCCCAATCCGACTCTGCTCCGGGACGGTACACCGGGGAGGAAGGAGAGTAGGAGTCCATTTCTAGTAGAGAAACAATGAAAGGGTTGTGAGTGATAATGAAATATTGAGTGTTAAATATAGAAGTTCTCATAGGTTTAGAGTCTGACTAGTCATAACACCGAGTCTTCACAATTGTATTTTTGAAATACACTTGACCTATAAGCAATGCATCCCTGAGGAGAATTCCCAGGAAAGAGGGGTGGGTCACTAAGACACACTTAAGTACCATGTCTTTCCTTAGCCAGAATCCCTCATGGGCCTACACACTCTTCCAGCCATCATGTATTAATAGTACTATTGTTGGGCTCATGGTTATGATGAGAATTATTGTGGACTGGGCCTTGAGGCCCGAAAGTAAGGTTTATGCATTTCAGTGGGCTTCTTCTTCTTGGAAGTTAGATGGGCTTCTTAGTTTATTATTAATGGGTCTTAGGCCCAATAGTTTAAGTTTAGAAAACAAGAGGTGATGGTATCATGTGTGTGAGTTCAAAGGTGTATGAAGAATTTGGTGTGTACGTATGTGTGTTAAGCTTAGGATAGCACTTAATGAAACACATAGGTAGCATGCAGATAGTAATGGATGTAAGCACAAAAGTTATCAGGTAGTGTGACACATAAGTCATCATGTATTGCATCATGTAGTGTAATTACTTATGATAGTATATAGAAATATTTCTACAAGAAGTAATCATATAACATGTAGTAGCATGACATTGTATGGGTGTCCTAAGGTTATAGTCTAGGTCAAGAGTGTCTAATAACCTAATTCCCTATAACCAAGGATCTGATACCAATCTGTCACACCCCAACCGACGGTGGAATACGTCGGGGCGGGACATGTAGACTGTTCAAAAGCTCAAGGTTTACTAAAGTTGAAGTATTTAAACAACCAATTTCATTAAAACATCAAAATTCCACAATACAAGAATAGGAAAATACATAAATAGTTTCTTTAAATTTCATTCTAGGTCCTCGATCCTAAGTGAAGCAACTTGTACTTATTCCCAAGCGTTAGTGCCTGAAACATGATGAAAACAAGGTCAACTAAAAAGTTGGTGAGCATACATAGGTTTTTGACACACAACAAGTTTAAGATGTTTTATACAATTCATACGATACACGTGTATATGGCATTTATGGAGAACCTATAGTTAAACTATGTACAATCAAACCTTGGACTGAGGCATAACACGCAGGTTACCCTTATGTAAAGTCGGTAACAAACACCCTAACCGGGTGGGTTTGTCAGACACAATAGATCCATCAATGTTAACCGTTGGCTTGTACGTAGTTAATGATTGTACTAAATTCATGTATATGTAGTCTTAACTCATAGCATTCAAACATAAAGCACGTAACACATAATATCATATTATTGAATTGTATTTAAGTCTATGTAAAAAAGCTTTAAAGAATAGATTATGTTTCACCCCAAAATATGTAAAAATGTAAAAGAGGGGCTATGTAAACTCACCTGAATTCAAGTTGTAGCTAGCACGAGAGACTAGGTAACAATGCGATCCTTGTAACACACAACGTTAACCTAGAGCGTAATTTATATTGAATTAATAATGGTATGTAGAATAGTCTATGTCTAAGCCTAGGATTAAATTGGAAGAGTACAAGGGATTGGAAGTTGTAGGTGGTGTTTTGGTTTGTACTTGGATAGATGTTTTTATAAAACGAAAGTTTGGAATGAATAGTTTAAAATGATTGAAGTTAGAGTTCGGGTTTGATTAACTAAATAAATCGCATGACTTTTATTTATTTATTTAGTAAAAAAATAGTGTTGTCATTATGTTTAATTAAATAAAAATTAAATAAACAATTTTAGATATAAAATAAATAATTTTTACTTTATTTATTTATAAAGGTATGTAATTAATATAGATTCTAGAAATAAATCTTAAATTGAATTCTAGGTATGTCTTGTAAATGTAATCTATACAAATAGTAAATAAGTTTATTTATTTATTTATCATTCGAAAATGGGTATGCGAAAATAAGTTTAGTTAAAAATTTACATGTATTATTTAAGCATATAAAACTATACATATTTAGGTGTACTTCTATTAGTTTTAAATATATAACTTAAATTTTATAAAGCTTTGTAAAAGTATTTATAAAATTTCGTCACCAAATGAACAAATTACTCAAAGACAATAATATAATTTAAATTGAGTAATTGAGAATTAAATCTATAAAAATAAAGATTTTATACAAAAATTGTAAATCTAGTAGAATTATGTTCTAGTAAATATAGGGTTTATAAAAATAATTTTATAAAATTTTCGGAGCTTTTTAAAACAGTTTTTAAAAATGAATGGGGCTCGCCCGGGTCGAACCCGGGTCTCCCCAGTGGAGACATTAAGGACTAACCACTTGACCAGGGGCTACACCTTGACAGATAGCCGGTTCACAAGGGTTTTAAGGTGTACATACAAGGGGACTGTGTCTGAGTTTAATACTTGCGAAAAAAAGGAGTCGGGCTTGCGGGTTTAGAACCCGCGACCACACGCTTATGGGTCCGGTGTATTAACCAGCGGAACTGGCTTAAAGCTTTGACAGGAACCGAAGTGAAACTAAATTAATACATAAACTCCAATCCATCTTCTTCCCTAAATCGATTTTCCCCGAAACCCTAGCCCCAAATTAATTATGACTATGCACAGGCATGAGTCCGATTTCTTGGGTCTTTTAATCAAAGGGTCACAACGAGTTTAGGGATGACTTTATTACCTTGAAACGGTTGCGCAAAGGGTGAGATCGACCGTAGCTGCGAACCTTGAGTTCTTCAGGATTGATTTCGTTCCAGAAGCAAATTGAAGCGGATTCGAGTATTCAGAGAGTACAAAGGGAGTGTCGCGAGTGCTGGACTAGATCCTATGCTTCAATTTCATACAGAACGCTCGAATTGATTAGGTCTTGAGGCGACAGTTGTTAGCACGATTTATGCATCAATCCGTTTGAATGCGGATGAATTGGGACGCTATTTAGGACGGAATACAGTCAATAGTTGTTTGAGCATGATTAGCGGGATTTGATTGTGTCTAATTTATTGATTTGGGACATAAATAGGTTCGGTTTTGACTGTTGAAGTCAAATGCCCTTGCATTTCGAATTAAACCGCATGATTAATTGAATTGAGTTGTTACCAGGGCTTGTAAGTGGTCGATTTTGGAATTGGTAAGCAAGGAATGACCAAATCAGGTGGGTTCGATCGATGGTGGCCTTGAATTGTTATGATCTTGGGTTGTTTGACTTTTAAAAGTCAAACTGGGTCACAATAGGGTAAATGGGTCAAAATCTAGATTAATGGGTTCAATTTCAAAAGGATGAGGGATCATGTTGAGAGTTCAATGGTAATTGGGGGTTCAAACTTGGTTCTATAGGATTCAAGACCTATTTTATTTGTTTTAAATTTTATTTTATTTAGTTATAACATTTGTAAAAAATTTAATGTTATTATTTATGTAGGAAATAAATTTTATAATAATAAAATTACGAGTTGTAAAAAGTGGTTCATTACATTTTAATGTATGCGAGTTTATATATTTATTTTTAACTAAATACATGTATATATATCAAATGTATGAAATGAAAAGTAGGATGTAGATATGAGGTTGAAATAATAAGCGTGCTTTTAGAATAACACATAATTGTGACATATTGTGTTGAATGAGTATAAGAATGGAGTGCCATTATTAAATAAAATGGTTAAAATTTGTACTAGAAAACCATGGATGTTACACTATACGCTACACACCTCAACACAATGGTGTGGTAGAAAGGAAGAATTGTACTGTTATGAACCTAACAAGGAGCATGTTGCAAGACAAAGAATTACCTGACTATTTTTGGGTTGAGGCTATTGTCGCTGCTGTTTATGCTATCAATCTGTCACTAACTAAAGCTCTTGTGAACCAAACTCTTATGCATGCATAGTCTGGTAAAAAACCCTCCCTCACAAGAAAATTTTTGGTTGTATAGCCTATGGTCTAGTCCCTTCTCAACTTAGAAGGAAACTAGACAATAAATCAGAAAGACGAATCTTTATTGGGTACTCTATTCAGAGTCATGGCTATAGACTTTATAAACCAGATACAAAGTTTTCAACAAAAAGAGATGTTTTTCTTGAAGATGCAAAATGGGTATGGCATAATGCTGATAATACTGAAAAAAGCTACACCTTTTGTGATCCTTATCCAATAGAACACACTATTGATAGTACTGTAAGTACAAGTACTACCCCTAGCAACTCTAGCCTTGAGTCAACCCCTAACGCTTCATCTGTCTTGGATTCCCTAGACAATAGTACTACCCATCCTATTTCTCCTAATCTAAACAACACATCCATCTAATCTCACTAGGCCTTCAAAAAGACACTCTAAACCATCCTCTTGGCTAAAATATTACAAAAGTGGTGAAGGATTATCTGATGGTGTGTTCATCATTTAGATGTTAAGTCTGTATTTCTAAATAGAGACTTAACAGAGGAGATAGATGTTGAGCAGCCTGAAGGCTTTGTTGTTCAAGAAAAGGCTAACATGATGTACTGGTTAAATAAAGCTCTCTATGGGTTGAAGTAGGCTCCCAGAGCCCGGTATTCCAAAATAGACCGGTACTTCATGGAGTATGGCTATAATCGCAGTCACAATGAACTAACTCTCTATGTCAAGAAGAATAACTCTGGTGATGTCATATATGTGTGCCTTTATGTTGATGATATTATTTGCACATCTTCTTGCAGGAACATGATAAGTGAGTTTAAAAGTGGTATGAAAATGGCCTTTGAAATGACTGATATGGGCTTTCTGTGGTTCTTTTTGGGCCTGGAAATAAGTCAAACTTAGGAAGTGATATTTGTATGTCAAGAGAAATATGCTAATACCCTTCTGAATCGGTTTGGTATGAAGAACAGCAAAAATTAAGACACTCGAATGAATTGCAATAAAAAACTTAAGCTTGAAGATGGGGTAGAGAAAGTAAATGAGGAAGTCTTCAGGAGCTTAGTGAGAGGGCTTATTTACTTAACTCGCACAAGGCCTGACTTGGTCTATGCTGTAAGTTTAGTATCAAGATACATGCAGAAACCTTCTAAAATTCACTTTGGAGCTGCTAGAAGGATTCTAAGATATATGGCAGGAACTGTAGACTTTGGCTTATGGTACAAGAAAGTTAAAGGAATCACTTTGGTTGGCTACAGTGATAGTGATTTGACCATTTGTGTTGATGATCGTAAAAGTCTTTCAACTTATGTGTTTTCCCTTGGCAGCAGTCTAGTAGCATGGAGTTCAAAGAAGCAAAGGACAGTGGCCTTATCAAGTACTGAGGCAGAATATATATCCGCTATTGCAGCTACATGTCAAGCTATCTGGTTAAGAAGGGTGCTTAAAGATCTTGGAATGCAACAAGAAGACTCAACTGTGATTTATTGTGACGATAAATCAACCATCAATCTCTCCAAGAACCCAGTCAATCACAGTCGCTCTAAGCAAATTGACTTAAAAAACCACTTCATCCGAGAAATGGTCATGCAACAGAAGGTGAAGCTAGGATTCTGCAGTACCCATTGTCAACTTGCTGATGTGCTTACCAAAGCTTTAAAAAGAGAATAATTTGTGTACTTTAGACACATGATGGGTGTCAAGAGGTTTGAATCAAGGGAGGATGATGAAGAATAATTCAAACCTCTTTTTCTACATGGGAACTTTGACTCTATTCTACACGTGCTTTACATGGACCTAGTTTACTTTTTGAATAAAGGTCTAAACGACTAGGTTGTTAGAAGTGACCGAGCCTTGTGGGTTTAGCTTATTTTTCGTACTGTTCTTTCCTATTTATAGCAGTAGTATTCTCCATGTAAAAGTACTCAATTTAAGAAAGTTAAAAGTTCTATCAATCTCTTGTTCTTATTCATTTAAAAGATTATAATCTAGTTCTTATACCAACATTTATTTTATATGAGTTTAAGATATAAAAGTATGTAACTAATGTTGTTTTAAAACATTCATTTTTTTTTTTAATAAAATAGCTTTTGTATTTTCCAGTGGCTTCGTGGAGCAGAGTTAACAGAAATAAAAAAAATAGTCTATCACACTGATGACGTAAAAAGAAAACAAAGATTTTGTAGAGAGAGCTTCATGATTTGTATAGAACTCAAGTGTGTAATACTAATATTCTTGTTTACATTTTATAGGCACAATACAAAGTAACCGAATTATATCACAAATTGGGTAAATGTCTAGTCAAAGAAACTGATGATTAGGAGTTGAATATGGTAATAAACGGTTGCTGATAGTATTTAAAAATATATGTAGAAAGAGATGAAAATTGTTTATGAGTTATGATTAAAGTAACTCTAATTGAAAACTAAAATAAATATTTTTAGTTTTTAATAATAAAACAGAAAAAAAAAGGAGAAAACCACGTAAAAGAATATAAAAAAATATATAATCATCTATTAAAATATTAAACAAATAATCCATTTTTTTATATTTAAATCATTTAATTTGAAACTTAGTCGAACGTTACAAAGTCAAAGTCTCTGCTGTTAACAAATGAACATGACAGAGAAAAGATGGAGGCTCTCTATTACTCAAATGAAAATTAGCTTATAAATAAAGAAGAAAACAACAATAAATAGAAAGATAACTGGCCTGGGCTAAAGCCCATAACAGGGCCCATAACAACTTATTATTCTAACATCCCCCCTCAAACTCACAATTCAATAGAAATAAACATTGAGAGTTTGTCATACAAAAAACGAAACCGAGATGAAGATTGAGCCTTGGTAAAAATATCTGCAATCTGCAAGGCTGATGGAACAAAAGGAAGTGAGATGGTCCCGAGCTGCAGATGATGGCGAGTAAAATGACAATCTATCTCAATGTGTTTTGTTCGTTCATGAAAGACAGAGTTCTTGGCGGTCTGCATAGCACTTTGATTATCACAATGTAATGGGGTAGGCGCGGAAACAACAACCCCCATATATGTCAGAAGCCATCGTAACCAAACAATTTTACATATAGTCACAGCCATAGCACGATATTCAGCCTCAGTGGAAGACCTAGAGACAACTTCTTGTTTCTTGCTTTTTCATGAGATTAGGGAATCACCAAGGAAAATACAGAAACCAATAGTGGATTTACGATTATTGGGATCACTATCCCAATCAGCATCACTATGGGCATGCAATTCCAGAGAAGACGTAGAAGGGAATAAAAGAATTTGAAACTGAGTGCCACGAAGATATCTAAAAATACGAAGAACAGCTCCCCGGTGAACAGAAGTAGGAGCGGTAACAAACTGGCTAACCACATGAACAGCATGTGCGATATCAGGGCGAGTAACTGTAAGATAAACCAAACTGCCTACAATGGTACGATATAGGCTCGGATCAGATAGAGGAACATCATCAGTGGGAGTAACGTGCATTGATTTCAAGAGAAGTGTCTGCAATTATGTTATCAGAAAGTCTTGCATGTTGAAACAGATCAGAAATATACTTCGTCTGAGAGAGAAGATACCCCTTTTAGATTGAGCTACCTCAATCCCCAAAAAATTCCATAATAATCCCAAATCTTTCATAGCAAAACGATGGGCCAAGTCACGTTTCAAGGATTCAGTGCCATCATAATCATCGCCTGTAATAATCATGTCATCCACATATAAAGATAAGAGAATGCGTCCATCATTCGTACATCGAACAAATAATGCCGAATCATGATTGCTAAGGAGAAAGCCAAGGGAAGTGATGATTGTAGAGAATTTTTCAAACCAGGCACGAGGGGCCTGTTTGAGTCCATATAGAGCTTTTCAAATCCGACAGACTTCACCGGGCTGATGAGCTATTCCCGGGGGTGGAGTCATGTAAACCTCCTCATGAAGCTCACCATTCAAAAAAGCATTTTTGACATCCATTTGACAGATCTTCCATTGTCGAACGGACGTAACAGCAATTAAAGTACGAACTGTTGTCATTTTTGCCACAGGGGCAAAGGTCTCCTCATAATCCATACCATAAGTTTGCGAATATCCTTTTGCCACAAGTCTGGCCTTGTACCGTTCAACAGAGCCATCAGACTTTGTCATAATCTTATACACTCAACGACAACCAACCTTATGTTTACCTGGTGGTAGAGGAACCAAATCCCAGGTGTGAGTCTGATGAAGAGCAGTGAGCTCTTCAGCCATAGCATTTTGCCATAGAGGGTCAGAGACAGCCTCTCTATATGATTCTGGTTTAGACAGATGATGAATGCCCGCAATAAAGGAACTAAACGAAGCAGAATATGCAGAGTATGCAAAATCTGGTAATTGAGTAGACTTGCATGCACGAGTAGACTTTCTCGGAGGTGGAGGAGAATCAACATTGGTGTCAGATGACGTGGAAGGTTCTTGTAACATCCAAAAAATAATAAAACGAATAAATATAGCGAGACCGGTGATTTAGTCAGAATATTTAAACAAAAGGGAGCGGGCTTGGGCTCAGCTTCAACGGGCCGAGGGAAGCCCAGGTATATAAGAGGCAGGGCAGCCCTCTTCTCTGCTCATTCCCCCACTCACACAACTTCTAGAGAGAGAAAGGAGAGCTCGGGTCTAGAGAGAGAAAGTTGACGGATCATCCCGGAATTGAGGGAGCACGTTACTGCTAAGCTCGTGAGAAGAACCTCCGGATCAGAATCTCGATACAGGTAATGATCTTGTCTAAATCAAAGTTTTTGTTTGTTTTTGGGATTTTCGGGTTTTGGCTAAAAAGGTAACGATTTTGCGGATGGAACTTGAAAATGAGCTTAGGTATAGCATCTAGAATGAAAACCGAACGTTTTGATCTAAGAAAAATTGAGATACTGACTCGATCAGACTCGTTTTTTATCTGGTTTAGACAGATGATGTTTTGTTAATGTTTTTGGGCTGGTGTGCATACTTACGAAATGATGTTTAACGAAATGATGTTTAACGAAATGATGTTTTAACGAAACGATGTTTACGAAAGGAAAGGTTTTGAAGTGTTTTTGCCAAAAAGGGTTACGAATGCTTTATGAACGGTCTAAATGAGGAAATGTTTAATGAGAAGAGAAAGAGGTAAAGGTTTTAAAGAAGTCATTACAAATCTAATCTGTCGAATGAATGGAATTGATGAATGAAGTCTGGGAATGAGATTCCCAGCCTTGTGGTAGATTATGGACAGCGAGCCATAGTTGCCACAAGAACAACAAGGGCAGCGTCTCTGTGGCATGTCAATGGTTATGATGTTGTAAAACTGGTAAGGGAGTAACGACGGTTACTCAAGGGTTAACGTGACCCTATGTAAGGTTAAATTATGATCCGACGGTGTCATGGCCGTGAGCCATGGCCGTCGATGGAAGTTGTCGGTTTATGCACATGAGAGCCATAAGGGCAACTAAATGGGTATTGTCGGTCCTCGCGCAGTTAGCCTTGGGGGCAATACCAAAAGGGATTTGACGGAATGTATGGTATTGTCGGTCTTCATGCAGTTAAGCCTTAGGGGCAATACCATACTAAATGACGGAATGAAGGGTAACACAGATTTAGATAATAATGTATGACTCAAATGAATGTTAAAAGTTTTAATGAATGATCCGTTTAACGGTGTTTAAGATTATGATGTTGATGATGATATGGGTACGAAACCTTTTTAAAGATGTTAGATTTTTACATGCTTTTGTGAAAGGTTTTACTAAATGAATGATACGTTTTTGGCAAATGTTGATGTTAAAGTTTTTATGAAATGCTAGAACTCACCAGCGTAGCTGACTTTTTAGTGTGCACATTCAGGTTAAGGCAGGTTATGAGGATGGACGGTGATGCTTGGCTAGCGAGAGGAGTTACCCGGCTGACTATGAAGACTGGAATCCCGTTATGTTTTAGTTATGATGTATTTATGTTTTAAACAATGTTTACGCTTCCGCATGTATGAACAATGATGACGTTATGTTTAAATGAACTTTTCCGCTGCGTTATTTGATATTCATGTTTAAGAACTGTTTGTGAATGAGTAAATCCAACAAGTGAGGCCTCCCGGGTTTGGGGCCTTACAAGTTGGTATCAGAGCAATAGTTTGAGAGATTCGGACACTCTCAGTGTCTGAACTTAAACTTTGAATGGGACCGAAAGCGGATGCCAGTACGGGTAACTCGAGCCAAAGCATCAGGTATGAAAAGTAGAATATGTGTATGTATTATGCCTTAGAAAGGGTTAGGTAAGGACTTGTCTTCTGATGGAATCACAAAGGTGGTCAAATAGAAATCGAAAGGTAGTGTAATGGTTAATTGCAGATGGCCAGTGTATATTAACATCTTACGGTACTTGTTGAATTTTATTTGTTAACTAGCGTGATGACATTGGATTTCTTGTCTTATAGAACGAAATGGCAAGGAGAGGAAACGGAAGGCGTGGTGACCGTACCGGTGGTCGTACCGGCGGTCGAAATGGTGGGCGTGGCAGGACCCCTGCGCGCCAAGAGTATAGTGAAGAAGGAAGTGTTCACACTGAACTGGCGGTTATTGTGCATGGAACTGAGCAGACACAAGTTGCAGAACAACCTTTCACTTTTGAACCAGAAGTGAGAGCAGCCATAGCTCGAGAGTTCTCCGAGTTGATGAAGAATTCTCTGCCAAGTCTGTTGGCTGAAGCATTAAAGAAAGTTAGTGGGGAAGGCGGATCTAGTGCGGCAACTGGTGCCCAGAACAACGAGACCGACAACGCACCGCCTGCTCGCGGGTGCGACTATACGTCATTTAAGGCATGTGACCCGCCGGTGCTGACTGGGAAGAAGGACGCGGTGGCTACTTTTGATTGGGTGATACATATGGAAGCCGCCATCCGTCTGAGCGAGTGTCGAGCAAATCAAGTAGTGAAGTTTGCTGCTAACTCTTTGAGGAAGGAAGCATCCCACTGGTGGGAAGGTGTACGTCAGGCTAAGGGGGATGAGGTTGTTGACTCGATGATGTGGAATGACTTGAAAACTCTGGTAATCAAGAACTTCTATCCAAGGAACGAGATTAAGAAGGTAGAGAGGGAATTTCTAGGTTTGAAGGCCGGGAGCATGACGCATCGGCAGTACACAACCCGATTCAATGAACTGGCACGTTTGGTGCCACATTTTGTTACGATAAAGGAAAGAAAGATTTCCTGCTACATTCAAGGGTTGTCGGACCAGGTCCGCACCTATGTTAAGGCAAACGCCCCTACTACCTATGATTCGGTAGTAGAACTGAGCGGCATAGTATTTGATGATCTGGCACTGAATGTCGCCGCCATTGAGGAACCAAAGAAGAGACCAAGCTTCTCAAACAAGCGAACTGGTGGAAAGATGTTTAGGGCTCGCGATAAAAGGGCTCGGGTGGATGAGCCGAATGTTTGTAAGAAGTGTGGAAAGGAGCATGTAGGTGAATGTAGACTGGGATCTAACTTGTGCTTTAAGTGTGGCAAGACCGGGCACTACTCCCGTGAGTGCACACAACACTACAAGTGCTATAACTGTGGGGATGCCGGTCATCTGAGCCGGGAATGCACCAAACCAAGAATGGGTGAAGCCGGGAAGGGGAAAGGCCCGGAGAAGAGGGAAGAGAGGCCCCGAGCAAAGACTCGTGCGTACGCGCTGATGCAAGACCAGGCCAGAATGGACCCCGACGTGGCGTCAGGTACGTTCATCCTTGACAACACTTTTGTTTCTGTGCTATTTGATTCGGGTGCCAGTAAGAGTTTTATATCTGTGACTTTTTGTAAACGAGTGAAGTGCATTGTTAGTAAGCTAAAAAGGGCCTTCAGCGTAGAAACCGCCGAGGGTAGGACTGCGAGAGCAACCGATGTAGTTGACAACTCTACGATAAAAATAGAAGGTCATGAGTTCCCTGTCAGATTGTTTGTTATGGTTTTGGGAGGGTTCGATGTCGTGTTAGGTATGGATTGGCTAACTGCCAATGAAGCGCAAAGTATATGCAAATGAAAGATAATCCGACTCAAGGCTCCGGATGGTAGCAAAGTCGAGGTTCTTGGAGATCGGGACGCCCCGATGCCAAATGTCATCTCGATGATTAAGGCAACAGATTACTTGAGGCGCGGATGCGAGGCTTATCTGGTATACGTGATTGACAAGAGTAAGGAAGTGAAGGAACTAGACAATGTACCCGTGGTACGCGAGTACCCGGAGGTGTTTCCAGAGGATTTGCCTGGGATACCACCCGACAGAGAGATTGAATTTCGAATCGACTTAGTACCAGATGCCCAGCCCATGGCTAAGGCTCCATATCGACTAGCACCAGTGGAGATGAAGGAAATTATGGTCCAACTAGACGAGTTACTTGAGAAAGGATTTATCCAACCGAGCATCTCGCCGTGGGGTGCTCCGGTGTTGTTTGTGAAGAAGAAAGACGGTTCGATGAGAATGTGTATTGATTATCGCGAGTTGAACAAACGTACCGTGAAGAACAAGTACCCGTTACCAAGGATCGATGACCTGTTCGATCAATTGCAAGGCGCAAGTTGGTTCTCAAAGATCGACCTTCGATCCGGGTACCATCAGTTGAAGGTGAGGGAAGAAGACATACCGAAAACGGCATTTCGCACACGTTATGGACATTTTGAGTTTCGCGTAATGTCTTTTGGATTGACGAACGCCCCTGCAGCGTTCATGGATTTGATGAATAGGGTTTGTCGACCAATGCTGGATCGATCGGTGATCGTGTTCATCGATGATATCCTCATCTACTCCAAGAATGAGGGTCATCACGCGTGTCACTTGAAGGAGGTATTGGAAGCTCTGAAGAAGGAAAGGTTGTATGCTAAGTTCTCCAAATGCGCATTCTGGCTTAGGGAAGTCCAATTCCTAGGTCACGTCATTAACCCGAACGGCATTATGGTTGACCCAGCAAAGATAGTAACGGTAAGGGAATGGAATGTTCCTAAGACGCCAACTGAAATCCGCAGTTACTTGGGATTGGCAGGCTACTATCGGAGATTCATCCAGGATTTCTCGAAAATAGCTTCGCCGTTGACGAAGTTGACTCGGAAGGAGGTAAAGTACGAATGGGGTTCGACCCAGGATGAGGCGTTTAAGAAGTTGAAGGAAAAGCTAACTCAAGCTCCAGTCTTGGCCCTTCCCGAGGGCAATAAAGACTTAGTGGTATACTCTGACGCTTCGGGTCAGGGATTGGGATGCGTATTGATGCAACGCAGGAGAGTGATCGCGTACGCGTCACGGCAGTTGAAGGTTCATGAAACTAATTATCCGACTCACGATTTGGAACTTGCTGCTGTCGTATTTGCATTAAAAATCTGGAGGCACTACCTTTACGGGGTGAAGTTTACTATTTACTCTGACCACAAAAGTTTGAAGTACTTCTTCGAACAAAGAGAGCTTAATATGAGACAGAGACGATGGTTAGAACTCCTAAAAGATTATGACTGTGAAATTATATACCACCCAGGAAAGGCAAACGTGGTGGCTGACGTTCTAAGCCGAAAGGATGTGCCTACTCCTATTAGAGTGAAAGCTTGCCAGTTGGTTGTAACATCGGATGTGATGAGAGAAATCGAAAAGGCTCAAGATGAGGCACTTAAAGAAGAAAACATAAAGAAGGAAAGGATGGTTGGCCAACAGGACAAGTTAGAATATAACACCTTTGGTGTTAGGACACGTTTTGGACGGATATGGATACCTATGGGTGGCGAACTTAGGACCAAAATCTTGGATGAGGCTCATAAGTCTCGTTACTCTATCCATCCCGGTACCAATAAAATGTACCAAGATCTGAGAAAGAAATACTGGTGGCCTGGAATGAAACGTGATGTAACGAAGTATGTAAGCAAGTGCTTGACTTGCTCGCAAGTAAAGACCGAGCACCAGAAACCGTATGGAAAGATTCAACCACTTGATATACTAGAATGGAAGTGGGAACACATTACCATGGACTTCATAACCAAGCTACCTCGCACAGCTAAAGGTCATGACACCATCTGGGTAATTGTGGACCGATTAACAAAGAGTGCTCATTTCCTACCTATTCGCGAGACGTTCTCGTCGGAAAGGTTAGCGGAAGTATTTATTAACGAAGTAGTAGCACGGCATGGGATGCCTTTGACGATAGTATCCGACCGGGACACACGATTCACATCGAGGTTCTGGAAAAGATTTCACGAGGCGATGGGCACGAGACTTAATATCAGTACGGCATACCACCCGCAAACGGATGGTCGGTCCGAAAGGACCATTCAGACATTGGAAGATATGCTTCGTGCTTGCATTATCGATTTTGGCGGCAGTTGGGACAGTCATCTACCATTAGCCGAATTCTCCTACAACAATAGTTATCACACGACGATAGGCATGCCGCCTTACGAAATGTTGTACGGGAGAAGATGCAGAACCCCGGTTTGTTGGGGCGAGATTGGACAGAAGGAATTAGGGAGTCTAGAAGTAATAAGGGAAACGTCGGAAAGGTTTGATCAAATCAAAGCACGAATGAAGGCCGCACAAGATCGTCAAAAATCCTACGCGGATAAACGGCGAAGGCCTATTGAGTTTGATGTTGGGGACAGAGTAATGTTGAAAGTGTCACCCCGGAAGGGAATCATACGATTCAAGAAGAGAGGAAAGTTAAGTCCGAGGTTTGTCGGACCGTTCAGGATAATGGCACGGGTTGGTGAAGTCGCTTATCGGTTAGAGTTGCCTGATGAGTTAAGTGGAATTCATCCTACCTTCCATGTATCACACTTGCGAAAGTGTTTGGCGGATGAATCGGCTCACGTACCACTTACTGACATCGAGGTAGACAACAGCCTTAACTACATCGAAGAACCCGTGGCCATCCTAGAACGAAAGGAGAGACGTTTACGTAATAAAGTTATCCAATTGGTTAAAGTCCAATGGAAACATCGAAAGGGATCGGAAGCCACTTGGGAAACGGAGACAGAAATGAGGGAGTCGTACCCTCAACTATTTGACTTATGATAGGTTTCGGGGACGAAACCTATTGTAAGGGGGTAGACTTGTAACATCCCAAAAATAATAAAACGAATAAATATAGCGAGACCGGTGATTTAGTCGGAATATTTAAACAAAAGGGAGCGGGCTTGGGCTCAGCTTCAATGGGCCGAGGGAAGCCCAGGTATATAAGAGGCAGGGCAGCATTCTTCTCTGCTCATTCCCCCACTCACGCAACTTCTAGAGAGAGAAAGGAGAGCTCGGGTCTAGAGAGAGAAAGTTGACGAATCATCCCGGAATTGAGGGAGCATGTTACTGCTAAGCTCGTGAGAAGAACCTCCGGATCAGAATCTCGATACAGGTAATGATCTTGCCTAAATCTGAGTTTTGTTCGTTTTTGGGATTTTCGGGTTTTGGCTAAAAAGGTAACGATTTTGCGGATGGAACTTGAAAATGAGCTTAGGTATAGCATCTAGAATGAAAACCGAACGTTTTGATCTAAGAAAAATTGAGATACTGACTCGATCAGACTCGCATGCAAAAACTTCAGATTTTTGGGAAGACGATCTGTGCAGGCCCATCGAAACTACTAGTTTCGATATGTGCAGGTCCATCGAAACTACTAGTTTCGATATGTGTAGACCCCATCGAAACTACATAGTTTCGATATGTGCAGACCCATCGAAACTACATAGTTTCGATATGTGCAGACCCATCGAAACTATCAAGTTTCGACATAAACAACCTATCGACACTATCAAGTTTCGATATAAGCAAATCTATCGAAACTACTAGGTTTAAGCATAGGGATGTCAAGTGTCATCTAGGAGCACTACCTTACAAGTATGGCTTTATTATAACAGATCGTGAGTGACATTAGTAACGCTCCGTAGCCAGCTAAGAGTATTTCAGAAACTGCTTATCGGGTGAGTTCTAGAGCCCTCTTTTAAATGTTTTGTTAATGTTTTTGGGCTGGTGTGCATACTTACGAAATGATGTTTAACGAAATGATGTTTAACGAAATGATGTTTTAACGAAACGATGTTTACGAAAGGAAAGGTTTTGAAGTGTTTTTGCCAAAAAGGGTTACGAATGCTTTATGAACGGTCTAAATGAGGAAATGTTTAATGAGAAGAGAAAGAGGTAAAGGTTTTAAAGAAGACATTACAAATCTAATCTGTCGAATAAATGGAATTGACAAATGAAGTCTGGGAATGAGATTCCCAGCCTTGTGGTAGATTATAGACAGCGAGCCATAGTTGCCACAAGAACAACAGGGGCAGCGTCTCTGTGGCATGTCAATGGTTATGATGTTGTACAACTGGTAAGGGAGTAACGACGGTTACTCAGGGGTTAACGTGACCCTATGTAAGGTTAAATTATGATCCGACGGTGTCATGGCCGTCGATGGAAGTTGTCGGTTTATGCACATGAGAGCCATAAGGGCAACTGAATGGGTATTGTCGGCCCTCGCGCAGTTAGCCTTGGGGGCAATACCAAAAGGGAATTGACGGAATGTATGGTATTGTCGGTCTTCGTGCAGTTAAGCCTTAGGGGCAATACCATACTAAATGACGGAACGAAGGGTAACACAGATTTAGATAATAATGTATGACTCAAATGAATGTTAAAAGTTTTAATGAATAATCCGTTTAACGGTGTTTAAGATTATAATGTTGATGATGATATGGGTACGAAACCTTTTTAAAGATGTTAGATTTTTACATGCTTTTGTGAAAGGTTTTACTAAATGAATGATACGTTTTTGGCAAATGTTGATGTTAAAGTTTTTATGAAATGCTAGAACTCACCAGCGTAGCTGACTTTTTAGTGTGCACATTCAGGTTAAGGCAGGTTATGAGGATGGACGGTGATGCTTGGCTAGCGAGAGGAGTTACCCGGCTGACTATGAAGACTGGCATCCTGTTATGTTTTAGTTATGATGTATTTATGTTTTAAACAATGTTTACGCTTCCGCATGTATGAACAATGATGACGTTATGTTTAAATGAACTTTTCCGCTGCGTTATTTGATATTCATGTTTAAGAACTGTTTGTGAATGAGTAAATCCAACAAGTGAGGCCTCCCGGGTTTGGGGCCTTACAGTTCTTGAACTGGCACATCATGTGCAACAGAAGTATCTGGAACAGGCATATTAGAATCAACAGACGAAACGGGAACATCAGAGGTTGGGACATCAATGTTGCTAGCAAAAGGATCAATATTCTGAAGATCTGACTTTGTTACATCATGGGACTTAGCTGGAATCGAATAGAATGGAATATGTTCAAGAAAAGTAACATGTCTTGATACATATAACTTCTGACTTATAGGATCAAAACAACGGTATCCTTTTTTGTCCCGTGCCATATCCTTTGGGACCACTGGCATAGCCTAAGAAAACACATAAGGCTGACTTATTTGTCAATTTGTCTCGTTCAACATGAGGACGGAGAGCAAAGCAAGTGCATCCAAAAACCCGTAATTCACCATAATCTGGGCGTTCACCGAAAAGACTTTCAAATGGAGACATCCCATCATTGTGAGAAGTAGGGAACTTATTAATCACATGTTAGGCGATCAGAAGTGCTTTTTTCCCAAAAGACACTAGGTACTTCAGCAGATAAAAGGAATAAATGAGCGGTTTCCATAAGATGACGATGTTTCCTTTCGGCAACACCATTATGTTGAGGGGTGTCAGTACAAGACGATTGGTGTATGGTACCATCTGATGGAAGCAACTGAGTAAAATCATTAGAGGTGTGTTCACCCCCTAAGTCACACCTGAAGCACTTTATCACAGCCGAATGTTGCTTTTGAACATAAGCCCTAAATGTTTTATAAATGTCAATGAACTCAGATCTACGTTTCATAAGGTACACCTAGGTATAACGAGTGTAATCATCAATAAAGGAAACATAATAACGTGAACCACCCTTAGTGGATACCGGTGATGGTCCCCACACATCAGAATGAACAATATCAAATGGTGCAACAGAATTAGAAATACTTTTAGCAAAACGTAAAGCAGAAAATTTGTCAAGTTTACAACCACAACAATCAGAAATATCACAGGTTTGCAACTGACCCAAAACACCTGTGGAAACCAAAAAATTTAAACGAAATGCGGACACATGTCCCAAACGAGAATGCCAAATATAAAATTCAGACGACAAAGGACTTAAACAAAAAAAGGATAAATCAACGATGGAAGCAGCAACACCAGGAGCAGGCACTTTGAGTTCTTCTAAGACATATAAATCTCCCACCCTACGGCCGATCCCAATCACCCTCTGCACAACACAAACAGTGTCATAAAAGAAAACCCAAATTCCAGATTTATACAATTAACTGACTGAAGCAATATTTAAGACAAGCTTCGGAATATAATAGACATCATTGAGAAACACATGAGGGGCAGACACACATCCAACACACACCCTCTACCAACATGGATGTAGCACTAGCAAGTATGACAGAAACAGGAAAGACAGGAGACAAAGAAAGAAAAGAAGACAGATAGGGAGACATATGATGTGAGGCACCAGAATCCAAAATCCATAATGATGACGGAATACCTGAGGTACCAGATGAAGACAGTCCCGCAGCAGACATAGCGGTAGGATTGGCGGCAAGAAACTGTCTGAACTGTTCAAATACTTGCGGATCTAGAGCAGATGGTGGTTTGTTCATTTCTACAGATGGTGTTGTAGCAGCAGCAGTAAACTGAGGTGGTTTAAATGTCCATGAAGATGGACCAGATGAACCAGCAGAAGTGGACGTGCGAGACGAAAATTGTCCACCTGATCTGTTCTGTTGTGGAGGCTTCTACAAGTTAGAATTCCTTCTGCTAAGTAATAATGGACATTGAGACTTGCAATGATTTTTCCCTTTGTAGAATGCACATTCATCAAATGCAACTTTAGCACCTTGTCTAGGCTGATTAGGGGGAACGGCAAACACAGCTGGAGTAGTAGTTACTTTAGTACCTTTATCAACCTGAGATTTTAACCGAGTTTCCTCTGCAATCAACTCGTGAACAACCGAATCAACTGTTGAAAGAGGGGAACGATGAAGAATCGTTCCACGCAGTCCTTCAAAATCTGAACGTAATGCCATTAAAAATTGTACAAAACATTGTTCCTCCTTTCGATCAATATAAGGTTTAAACACCTTCAGTGCTACAGATTCCGTAAGTGCCAATTGATCCCATAAATCCGACATAGCTCCATAGAAGTCTTGAATTCTCATCTCATTCTGTTGAAGAGCACGGATATCAAACTCCAACTTGTACTGCTTGGCAAAGTTAGACTGAGTATACAGCTTTTCCAAATGATCCCAAACTTGCTTAGCTGTATCATATTTGGCCAACTGAATACCAATGGACTGACCTACAGAGTTGTTGATCCAAGTTATAACTTTAGAGTTATCTGTTTCCCATGTATCGAGAGTTAAGGCATATTCAGAAGCCTTAGATTTATCAGTAGGCTTTCCCTTAGTACCTGTGACATAACCCCACATATTTTTCCCTCGAAGAAAGTTTTTCATTACGTAACTCCAGTAGGTGTAGTTTTTACCATCCAGACGAGTACTAATAGACTGTAGAGAGTCATCTTTCTCAGCCATATTATCAAAACCGAATGACAGCAGGATTACCGCAAACTTCAAATAACCGCAAACTTCAAATTAACCGCAAACTTGAGGTAACCGCAAACTTCGATTACCGCAAACTTCGAAGTACCGCAAACTTTGAAGTACCGCAAACTTCGAAGTACCGCAAACTTCGAATAACCACAAACTTAAATTACCGCAAACTTCCTAATCACAAACTTTGTAACCGCAAACTTCGTAACCCCAAACTTTCGTGAACAAACCGCAAACTTTGAAAAAACGAGACAGAAACGAGGTCCAAACTTGTCAATCTGTCCAGAAGCTCTTCAAATACACAAGTCAGTTAAAATAAAACGAAAATCCATAACTTTGATACCTCACGAGTCAACGAACTGAGCATAAGTGATAACAAACGAAACAACCCTTCAACAATGAACAAACTAAACAACGAACGAACCAACAACTGAGCGGAAACGACAACAAAGATCTTCAATCAAGCATGAATTGAGTTGGCTCTGATACCATGTTAAACATGACAGAGAAAAGATGGAGGCTCTCTATTAATCAAATGAAGAAGAAAGCAACAATAAATAGAAAGATAACTGGGACTGGGCTAAGGTCCATAACAGGGCCCATAACAACTTATTATGCTAACATCCGCAACTCCAAAACACATTCCACACGTTGAATATTTATCCACACAGTTACCTGTATATATCAACCTTTCAATTCCATCATGAAGTTATCCTCCTCAAAATGGCGACTCACGGCATCCATGGCAATCTGCTTGAAGTCACTGGTGCGGCGTACTACGTATATAACGTTTTTCGTTTATTTGTATTCCCTCTACAGAACCGTGTGTTTGTTTATTTTTAAAATCCAATTTGGTTGTTTACACTTCCAGTTGATAGCTGTAGTAATATGAAAGACACGGAATGGATTTCCAGGCAAGATCCTTACGTTTGCGTTGAATACGATAGTAGCAAATCTGGTACGCGTACCTGTACAGGTCATCTCTCCAATTCTTCTCTTTCATTAATTGATATTTGAATATTTATGTTCTAATTTGGGTTGTTGAATTGGTATAGATGCAGGTAACCCTAATTTCCAAGAGAAGTTTGTATATACACTAATTGAACGACTAAGAGAGTTGGATGTTAATGTTTGGAATGAAAATAATGTCAAACATGATACCTTCATTGCCAGTGGAAAGTAATTCCTCTTTACCATTAACTCAGTCATGTTGATGTTTGTTTTTTCTTAATTGAGTGATGTATTTCATGGGATGATTATTGTGGTGCCAAGGACCAATTGGCGAAGGCTCTTTCGCAGGGATTTGATTATAGCTCTTGGCCGTTGCAGAGCAAAACTGGTAGGTTTGTGTTTCGTGGCATGATTCTTACTATCCGCAATGCAACAAATCTTAGATAAAATGACAGATTTTCAGTGATTAGAGAAGTAGGAGGATGTTGGGATTCAGTTGTGATCAGTTTGACTTTTATAAAAAAAGAGTTTTGACAGAGAAATTAATTAATTCAATTAATTAATAAATACGCAGCGGAAAATAAAATCATAACCTATTTAACAGCACTGACAAACCGAACAGGATATGGTTATGAACACGCAAACACAATCAAAACAATTAATAAACACAATTAATCTACTGATGAGATTAATTATACCTTAGTGGTTAATAAATAACCGATCGAGACACCGATATACAACGAACCGATGCTAGATCACGAACCGAAACGCAAGAACGGGTGGCACCGGGAAGCGTCGGACAAGGCGGCGGACGGTGGCAAGGGTGGTGGCCGGAAGTGACAAAGCCAGAATGCCTTTTCCTTTTTTTTTTGTTTGGTCGCTACTTGTTTCTGTCGAAGCACCAAGAATTCTTTTTTTTGTTTGGTCGCTAGTTGTTTCTGTCGAAGCACCAAGAATTCTTGCGGCTGAAAACATTAGAGTTGATATATAATAGGATTAATCATATTATATATAGTTACAAACCCTACTAATTATTTTCGGGCTTAAAGTCCAATACAAGATGAAAAGCCTGTACTCATTTAATTGTTTTAATAAAAAGACGAAAACAATAAATATGAATTATTATTTATATAACTTGTATAAATAATAAATCCCGTGTAACAAATATATATAAAATATATCATCTCGCTAACAATTCGTAATTACCAGTTAAGCGGGTTAAGTGGATTTAATATTCGTTTCCCTAGGTGTAACTCTTACGGATCATAGCTCGGTCAGCCGCGTTGTCCATCGAGTCGGTCCATAAAATCCAACAATCTCCCACTTGGACGATCCACGATAAATCAACGCAAACAGTCAGCGGCGCTCTAGCTACACATGGATGTCCCTAACAAGGTATGACGCTTTAAAGTCATTAACCAAATATCTCGGTGTTAGTAACAGCTAATTAAAGCAAGACAATAGACTTATGGCAATAGTTGTCATTCATCCTTTCCGTATAAAACATCAATTGAATCAATGAGACATGGATTTAGTTCATTCTCATATGGCGTTCAATTATTATTGTTCTCGATCAAGAATCAAAGTGGTCCAATCAAACACACAGTAAGTTTGGGTAAGGCCTTACATTTCACCAGTTTGAATCAACGAGGGCGCCACGATGCCTATCTGTTACATATAATGTAAGAGTACAGAATCCCTTATTGACTACATACAACTCCCACTGAACTTCAGAACTATTCCTAATCAAAGTCTTTATGACTGGCAGTTACACGACAGCGTTTGACAGTGATTAAAGAATGGTTCTTGGTAAACGGCAGTTCTAGTACGTATCTCAGGTCAGAGGATACTAATGAGTATACCAATAGCAAAACATCTTATAACAAAGATCCATGAAGATGATTTGATGCGAGTTACATCCAAAGTCGTTTAAAATGAGGCCTGTGAAGTTCGGAGTCAACTCCTTGAGCCGAAGTTCAGAATAGTCTTAATTCAGAGACGTTCACACGAGTCTGATCGACTACGGATAATTAAGAATACAAGATTCATGGATTAAACGTATTAAAATCGAACACAGTTATAAGAATTCAGAATTGCATTTAAATCAGTAAACCAAAAGAATTCAAAAGAACAACTGTTTAAATGTTAGCACATTAAAAATACTAAATCAAAACATATCGCTAGCAAATCTAAGACCAATAGCATCTCTATGAAGATCATGCTTGTCCTGAGTCATGGGCTTAGTAAACGGGTCCGCTAGGTTTTGATCTGTGTCTACTTTTCTTATCACGACGTCTCCACGTTCCACAATTTCCCGTATATAGTGGAACTTCCTCTGAATGTGCTTGTCTTTGTGATGAGAACTGGGCTCTTTGGCTTGAGCTATAGCACCTGTGTTATCACAAAGTAACTCGATTGGTTGGCGAATACTCGGAACCACATCGAGGTCAGTAATGAATTTCTTCATCCAAGCAACTTCCTTAGCAGCATCTGATGCGGCTATATACTCAGATTCGGTGGTTGAATCCGCCACTACACTCTGCTTGGAGCTTTTCCATGAGACAGCTCCTCCATTAAGAGTGAATACGAAACCTGACTGTGAGCGAGAGTCATCTCGGTCAGTTTGAAAGCTAGCATTAGTGTAACACCGTACAGTGAGCTCCTCTTTCACTCCTCCAAATATTAAGAACATGTCTTTGGTCCTTCTCAAGTACCTCATGATGTTCTTGACTGCAGTCCAATGGGCAATGCCAGGACTTTGCTGGAAATGGCTGGTCATGCTTAAAGCATACGAGACGTCAGGTCTAGTGCACAACATAGCATACATGATAGAACCAATCGCTGAGGCATATGGAATTGCTTCCATTTCCTTAATTTCAATGTCCGTGGAAGGAGATTGTGATTTGTTCAACACAGTGCCTTTAGTCATCGGAACACCTCCTTTCTTGGAGTTTTCCATCCTAAAGCGTGTCATCATTTTGTCTATGTAAGTACTCTGACTTAGCCCTAGAAGCCGCTTAGATCTATCCCTATAGATCTTGATTCCTATAATGTAAGCAGCTTCTCCAAGATCTTTCATTGCAAAACAAGATCCTAACCATTGTTTGACTTTGTCAAGCACAGGGATGTTGTTTCCAATGATCAGTATATCATCCACATACAAGATGAGAAATGATATAGTGCTCCCACTAGCCTTTCTGTAAACACAAGGCTCATCTTCATTTTTGACAAAACCAAATTCTTTGATTTTCTGATCAAAATGAAGATTCCAGCTTCGAGATGCCTGTTTAAGTCCATAAATGGACTTATTCATTTTGCAGACCCTACTAGGATACTTTGGATCAACAAAACTATCAGGCTGAACCATATAGACATCTTCAGAGAGATGCCCATTAAGAAAAGCGGTTTTGACATCCATTTGCCATATCTTGTAATCATGGTACGCGGCTATGGCAAGCAGTATCCTGTTCGATTTGATCATAGCAACGTGTGAGAAAGTTTCATCATAGTAAATACCTTGAGTTTGAGTGAAACCCTTTGCAACTAGCCGTGCTTTATAGGTTTGTATATTACCATGCATGTCGGTTTTTCTTTTGAAAATCCATTTGCTCCCTATTGCCCGAGAACCGGGGGTAGCTCAATCAAGTTCCAGACCTGATTATCATGCATAGATTGCATCTCGGCGTTCATGGCTTCAAGTCATTTCTCGGATTCAGGATCCGAGATAGCAGATTTATAGTTTATAGGTTCGTCATTTGACTCAGCTACTAACAGGACTTTAGAAGCTTCAAGATGCCATAGGTATCTATTAGGTTCTTTATGAGACCTGCTACTTCTGCGAACGCTTTTGTTTATGTCTGATTCATCAGCAACAACTTCTTGCTGATCAGACGCTCCGATTTCGTCAGCGGTTGTTTGTGTTTCTCGAATTTCTTCAAGATCCATAATATTATTTCCGGTTCCTCGATTTAGAAGATCTTCCTCGAGAAAGCGTCCTTTCCTTTTGATGGAAACAAGGTTTGCATCAGGATGATAGAAATAATATCCGCTTTTGTTGTAGTAACCCACTAAAACAACTATTTCGCCTCTAGGATCGAGCTTGTCATCAGAATCGCTGGTGACATATGCATCACATCCCCATACTCTAAGGTAAGACAAATTGGGTTTAGACCCATGCCATATCTCATATGGGGTTTTGTCCACCTTCTTAGTCAGTTCCAGATTTACAAGGCAGGCGGCGGTCATAAGAGCATAACTCCAGAAGGAGTGAGGCAAGTTAGTTCTACACATCATCGATCGAACCATATTAAGTAGGGTTCGATTTCTCCTTTCGCTCACACCATTAAGTTGGGGTGTGCCAGGAGGAGTGGGCAGAGAAATAATTTCGTGCTCCTTCAGATGATTAAGAAATTCTAAGCTGAGATACTCGCCACCTCGATCTGATCAAAGTGTCTTGATAGATTTATCGAGTTGTTTCTCTACTTCGTTTTGAAACTCTTTGAACTTTTCAAATGTTTCATGCTTGTGTTTCATAAGATAGACATAAACATATCGACTATAATCGTCAATAAATGAAACGAAGTATCTTTCATGATTTCTAGACATGGTTCTGAAAGGGCCACACACATCAGTGTGTATAAGGCTTAGCAGATCCTTGGCTCGTTCACCAACATGGGTGAAGGGGTCCTTTGTGAGTTTGCCTGCTAAACAAGACTCACAATTATCAAATGAGTCATGTCCGGTAGGTTCAAGAATTCCCTTGGATTGGAGTCTTTTAATACGTGCCTTGCTTATGTGGCCAAGTCGACAATGCCATTGAAAAGTATCATTAATGCCAGATTTGATACGTTTAGAAAGATTATATATGTTATTGTCAGTTTGAACGTCAATCTCATAAATACCGTTTTGAGGTTTAGCCTCAAAATAAAAGATATCATTTAAGTAGGCAGAAATAGCAATACCATTAAAAACGTACTTAAATCCTTGTTCAAACAATAAAGAAACTGAAATAATGTTTCTGGTTAAACCAGGTGCAAACAAACAATTGTTTAAAACAACCACAAGGCCAGAAGGACATGAGAGATGATATGTTCCAGTTGCAAGAACTGGTACTCTTTTCCCATCACCAACGATGAGCTCCATGTCGCCTTGTTTCAACTTCCTCTAACTTTTAGGCTCCTGCAAGACATTAATGATGTGGTATCCACATTCAGTATCAAATACACATGTGTTGCTAGAAACAGTAAAAATTTCAATAACATAAATGAGAATACCTGAAGAGGTGCCCTCACCACTGGCCTTCTGCAGCTTCAGCTTGGCTAGATATTCAGGACAGTTACGTTTCCAGTGTCCCATTTTGTTGCATTCAAAGCATTGGCGCTCCTCAGGAGGGGGTGCTTTTGAAGCTTTCTTGTTATTGTTGGTGGCAGGCTTGGCAGCAACATTAACCTTCTTCTTGCCTTTGCTATTATAACCTCTTTTCTTGGGGTTAGGTTTTTTAACACCAGCAGATCTGACCATCAGAACTTGATTTTTCTTTCCTTGGATATTCATCTCGGCCGTTTTAAGCATACCATGTAGCTCGGCCACTGTCTTCTCCAAGCCATTCATGTTGAAATTCATTACGAATTGAGCATAGGAGCTTGGGAGAGAGTTTAAGATGAAATCAGTAGCCATGTCATCCTTCATGGGATATCCAAGTTTGTTCATCTGGTCGATGTACCCTTTCATCTTAAGTACATGAGCACTAACAGGCGTGCCCTCTTGCATCGTGCAACGAATGAGCTGAGACAAGGTTTCATAGCGTTCTTGTCGGGCTTGTTTCAGGAACATGCCCTTAAGTTGCTCAATCATGTCAAAGGCATCCAGGTCCTCCATGCCTTTTTGGAGCTCACGGGACATGCAGGCTAGCATAAGGCAGGCCACCTCAGTGGCATCATCTCTTTGTTTTTCCCAGGCCTTACGAGCGGCAGCCGTGTTACCATCGGGTGCCTCAGGGACTGGTGCATCGAGAACATAGAGCTTCTTGGCCATCTTGAGAACTATTCTCATATTGCACTGCAACGAGAGAAAGTTGGTGTTATCCAGCTTTTCATTCACAAGGATAGACTTGAGAGCGAAGGAGTTATTAGTATTATTATTTTCAGTAGACATCTGTCAAGATAAGCAAAGAAAATAAATTAGTATAAAGAAAGTGAAAAATCCTTATTAATTTATGACCCAATTTCAGAAATTAAAATAAGGAGTGAGAATCTAGCTAAATCAGTCACTAATGGTAGTTGTGACATACAACATTAGTAAGTGGGTAACTAGACTGACAATTAGTGTCAATTGTGGAAAGATGCACAACTCTCGTGTATGAGGCCGCTAAGACAAGACATGTCTATGCATTGATACGTTTAGCCTCATCTATGCCCACTTTTAATCTCTTGACAACTGGGGCATGTAACAAGAGAGAAAAGTAATAGTCGTCCTAAAACAAGTACTTGCGGAAGGGCCGGATGTGTCAACGAAACCCTTGCACCTTGGAAGGATAAACTACGCATCCAGTGCAGTGCTGTGGCTCCAAACACCGATGTTTCATTTTATGCTCCAAGTGTTCCTTATAATAGGATGGCATAGACCATTGGTTTTAAATATGGGTTTCAATTTTAGTGTTTACCGAATAGGGTCAAACACAACGAATGATTAAATCATACGTGTGTTGTAAAAGCCAGTTTTACTATTTAAAGTCATGACAAATTTGATGAACCCTTTCATCTCTCAGGACACTTAATTTTAAATAACCTATTAAAACTAAGTTTGTCGTGACTTGAATAACCAGTTAATAGTTGAAAACTATTAAGTTATAAGTTCTGAAATTAAATTTAGTTTAAATTGTAAAACTTTAGCGGTTATTTATTTTATAAAAAAAAAAACAAGCCAGTTGTTATTTTTTATAAAATTCTACAAGATGTAAAATTAGAACTTGTGGTGACAGATTGTGACATTTTAAAACTCCTTTTAAAACGTTTGGTGTTGGGTTTGTTTATAATAAATTTAAGTTATAAAAATTAAAAGCAACCATAAAGCAAATAAATATGTAAATCTTTTAGGGCCAAGTTTGTTTGATCTTGCTAGAGCCAGTTAGCAAGACCAAACGGGTCACGGGGTCCACAAAATTAAAACAACCACAAGGATGGACTTCCGTGCATCTAGTCGTCTCGGATGACTCCCACTGACTCCATGATTCCTGTTGCGTCTTCAGATTTGTCTTCGGGTTTTTATTACATTACATAAAATAAAAAAGTCTATTTTATTACAACTTTGAGCCATCAAAAGTGGGACAAAACCATAAAACCAAAAACTGAATAATAAACACAAACAACTCAATCACATGGGTCGGGCCAGATTTACATATTCAACACAATCACATACGGGCAATAAATTTGATCAAATAAAATAAAAATCGACCAAATTAATAAAAAAATTGCCCCAAAAAACAGATCAGATCAGAAACTTCAAGATAGTTAAAGTTTGTGATTAATCTAACCGGTGAAACCAGACCGGTTCCGATTTGCGTGTTATAACCCAGGCTCTGATACCACTGTTGGGATTCAGTGGTGATCAGTTTGACTTTTGTAAAAAAAAGGGTTTTGACAGAGAAATTAATTAATTCAGTTAATTAATAAATACGCAGCGGAAAATAAAATCATAACCTATTTAACAGCACTGACAAACCGAACAGGATCTGGTTATGAACAGCAAACACAATCAAAACAATTAATAAACACAATTAATCTACTGATGAGATTAATTATACCTTAGTGGTTAATAAATAACCGATCGAGACACCGAGATACAACGAACCGATGCTAGATTACGAACCGAAACTCAAGAACGGGTGGCACCGGGAAGCGCCGGACAAGGTGGCGGACGGTGGCAAGGGTGGTGGGCGGAAGTGACAAAGGCAGAATGTCTTTTCCTTTTTTTTTGTTTGGTCGCTAGTTGTTTCTGTCGAAGCACCAAGAATTCTTTTTTTTTTGTTTGGTCGCTAGTTGTTTCTGTCGAAACACCAAGAATTCTTGCGGCTAAAAACATTAGAGTTGATATATAATAGGATTAATCCTATTATATATAGTTACAAACCCTACTAATTGTTTTCGGGCCTAAAGTCCAATACAAGATGAAAAGCCTGTACCCATTTAATTGTTTTAATAAAAAGATTAAAACAATAAATATGAATTATTATTTATAAACATGTATAAATAATAAATCCCGTGTAACGAATATATATAAAATATAACGTCTCGCTAACAGTTCGTAATTACCAGTTAAGCGGGTTAAGTAGATTTAATGTTTAGGTGTAACTCTTACGGGTCATAGTTCGGTCAGCCGCGTTGTCCATCGAGTCGGTCCATAAAATCCAACAGAGGAACCATAACAAAAATTGGACTTTGTATCTTCTTTGTGGTTCAATGTTGTTGAACTACTTGTAATGTAACAGCCTTCAAGGTACACCGAGAACAGTTGTTTTTTACTCTTCTTGTCACAATAAGAGAACGTTCCATTTGGACGGCTAATTGTAGTTTCGTCTAGATGAATGACCACTTGATCATACCTTGAATAACCAGCAAGAAAGCAATAAAAGCTCTTGCTAGCCAACTTGACAATATGTTGATTAAGCATACATGGAGTGTGATCTTCGTTGGTTATAACTTGTTAAACGAGAGGGGTCATTTTGTCCTGGATTTCATTCTTAACAATGGTGACGAAGACTTTTAAGGTGTTATCTGCACGAATACATCCCCAAGGAAAAATGATATAGATCAAGATGGAATTTATCTTTCTAATGCACAACTATTATTATGCTGGAGAGATTCATGTGATTGTATAGTATATCGATGCCAATGTAAGGTCCATTCATGCATCATTTTCCCCTTTCTCAAGATCTCTGGTATCAGGTAGATGTGGCAAGATGGACGGGTGAGGTAGGTTGGGTAAATAGTCAGAACGGTAGTTGGGTTTGCACTTTGACCCAAAACACTTTTTGTTCAAAATATTCAAAAATGTCAAATATATCACCTAAATTTGTATTATTTCAATTATAATCTAGTTTTCTAAATAAAACACGTTACTCTTGAACTACTCAGAGAAAATTATTTTATGTGCAGAAACCTGCAAGTAGTCACACTCTACCATATGGTGCACCCCAAGCCTCGCTCTATGCGGTGCCACCACCACATCCATCAGTGTCATATCCACCACCAATTGGAGGCTATCCTGCGCCATCTCCCTACTCTTCGTACCCACCTAATTTAGGTCCTTATCCACCTCAGGGGACTTATTATGCTCAGCCAGCTTATCCCCCTCCACTATATGGATCCCAGTATCATCTCTGTAAGTCTTTATTTACTTCCCTTCTTGTTATACATTCGTAGCTTTTTAATTATATTTATGGGTAAACGGGTCAATTTGGGTTATACTTTATCTCTAATAAGTCGAACGGGTAAGTTCTTAAATTGCATGTACACAACCCAAAAGTGTGTGTTGGCTTGACACAACTTGACCTATTTTGACCCGTTTAAAAATTACTAGTTTTGACCCGATACCCGACCCGCACATTTTGCCTTTGCCATACTGAATCTGCCATCTTTTTTTATGATCAGGTCCTCCATACCCAGGAACATATCCTCCTCAGTACTGAGGTAGAACTCCTCCCCCTACTAAAGTATTGACAGGCAATGTCCATACACGTGTACTTACCATTACATTCGATGTATTTGTTTAAATAAGTGTCTGTAATAATGATACATATCCTTTCATTGGTTGTTTAGTTGTTTGGAGAATGTCTTACATTGATACAACGGATCTGGTGGGTCGGGTCTTGGAGTCTGATGGATCAAATCGGTACTCAATTTTATGACCGAGCCTAGAGGAGCAAGACAAGGCTTGAAAAAGGATTCAAACAAGTCGAGTCAACGCTCGAGCTTTAGCAAACGATTGCCTACTTGCTATTTCAAAACCAAAGCGTACATGAAAATATCAAAATGGGTGTTGCTATTTGCATCATGGTCTACGATACCCTTATTATTGGAATTAAGAGTGTAGCATATAAATATATATTAAAAAATTATTATTAAAATTAAGATATGTTTTAAATAATAAAAGTGAGATTTTATTGGGAGTCGTGCACTCTAATTAATTTTAGTTAAATGGAACTTAACTCTTAATGGCAGTTATCCTCAAACTTATTTAATATAATAGATTAGGGTGTAACTAGAAAATAGACATGGTGAAATTAGAAATACCCTATCAAAATAGTGGAGAAGGGGCCGGAGTTGTTGGATCTCTCCCTGGTCATGCCCACTTTTATGTCGACTCGTATGAAACACACCACTTTTAAAAACAAAACTTTAATGCGCGGAAGTCTTAACCCAGGAAATTTTTTGTTTTTTTTTTTTTTTAAAACCCTCTCGCATACCGCGAGAGAATCCTTCCTGGACTCTCGCGGCCCGCGAGTAACCCTTTCTCTCAGAATGTTTCCAGCTTTCAGCAGTTTTCACACTTAACCATTTTTCCAACCTTTTTCATTTTACTTAACATCAAAACTTTACCAACACTTAGATTTTTGACCAAAAACATCATGGCAACATATGATTACATCAAAACATAACTTTTGTGCCAAATTACACCACTTTACAAGGATTTTACGAAAATCCTCAAAATACAAAAAATGCATACGAGAACCCTCCGAGCTTGGACGTTGACCTTGACCTATTTCGGAGCTTTCCCTGCATAACCACATAAACTTATAACCATTAGTAATGAGATAAACACATCCAACAAGTGTTTACAACTTGTTTTCATCCTTTTCACCCATTTGACCCGTTTGCCTCTATTTGGTCAATTATAGTTCCATACATTAGCATTCCGTCAACATATTACCATTGTAATGTATTAAACATAACAAACAAGTGATTACAACTTGTTTTCACACCTTTCACCCATTTGACCCGTTAACACCCATTTGGCCAATTAAGGATTTCATACACTTGTATATCACCTACAAGTTACTTTCTTCATTTCATTATCACTTTTCCATTTCCATTATGGCACGTAGGCCATAACTTCATATCCCAAAGGATACGAGATCATAACTCCATAACTAATCTATCCATTATGGTACTTAGACCATAACTCCATATCCACTCTATCCATTATGGTTCATAGACCATAACTCCATATGCATTATATCCATTATGGTTCATAGACCATAACTCCATATCAACATATCCATTATAGTATAAATACTATAACTACATTTCTTCAATTATGCATACAATTTCATGCTCATTCATACCACATAACTAATTATGCAACTTTACACATTATACATACAACCTTGCATAAAATTCATTTATCCTCGTTTCATTTATGATCAACACATGATCCATTTCTAATATAGCTTAACACTATAACTACATTAATTCATTGTACATACTAAATCATTCACAATTTATCATATCACAAGTATGCACACAATCACATAACACATAGTCCACAAAATTCACAACTTGTTTTCACACCTTTCACCCATTTGACCCGTTAACACCCATTTGGTCAATTAAGGATTTCATACACTTGTATATCACCTACAAGTTACTTTCATCATTTATAATTCCGTTTCATTTATGATCAACACATGATCCATTTCCATTATGGCACGTAGGCCATAACTTCATATCCCAAAGGATACGAGATCGTAACTCCATAACCAATCTATCCATTATAGTATAAATACTATAACTACATTCCTTCAATTATGCATACAATTTTATGCTCATTCATACCACATAACAAATTATGCAACTTTACACATTATACATACAACATTGCATAAAACTCATTTATCATCATAACTAAGTAAGTGCAAAAGCACTTACCTTTCGGGTTAGAAGATCCCGCTCCGCCTTCTAGACCCACAATTTGATTACCTAAACATACACACCTAGTTTAGTAATCTAACATATACCAAAATTTCATTACAATTGAGTTCACAACTCAATTTCCCAATTCCAACCCAAATTGACCCGTTTGGGTTATCCTCATAACCAAACATCCTCTTTCACCACAAACTCACCTACTTGAGTTTCATTAACTTAATCTTAACACTAATTCTTCTTTCAAAAATTATTATTAAGTTAATTTGGTGTTTGTTCAAGTGTCTAACATCTTAAAACACTTAATCTTCATTAATTCAACATTCTAGTATTATGATCCAAACACCCCCAATTTTCACCATATGAACCCTAACTTCTCATAATCAAAATCAAAGGGTTCTAAGATGTTAATCATCATTCTTTAACTTTAGTTTAGCTAGATTATTAATAATCTAACACTATTTCACCACATGCATACATAAATTCGAGTTTCTATCAAAACCCACCAAGAACACCTCAAGAATGAGAGGAAAGGGATGATCAACACTTACTTGATGTTAGAGAGGTGATGTGTGAGTCAACACCTTCAAGTTTCAAGCTTCAAATGCACGATTTTGGCTTCAATCCCGTTTTCTCCCTTCTTCCTCTTGAACGACCCAACAACTCAAAATGAGTTCAATTTTGACTTCTATAGTCAAATATGGCAGATTTGCCATATTACATATTCAGTCCCTCAACTTTCCTTTTCTCCCCTTTCATTCCAAAACTAGCTAAAACTAGTGTAACCCCGATACTAACTTGAAACCCACTTGTTTCAACTTATTTCTAAATATTATTTTCACCATAATATTAATTAGAAATATTTGATTATATAAAACGACACCCGGAATTTGGTTCGTTACATCGTACTTTTAAACTTTTACTAAAATAATATTTTTTTTTAACGGCAACACCTAGATATTCTAGGATAATTGGGTTTTCCGGGGCAACACCTAGAACATCCAGGGCAGCCCACCACAGGAGGAACCCCCCAACTGGGTAAACCCTATGACCTGGCCACAGACCACATTTTTACTGTTGCCAGCATTCGAACCCATGACCTACATTATGGGAAATGTTGAGCCTACCATTGTACCAAATGGCGAACGGTATTACTAATATAATATTAACACGTATAATGTATTTATAATATAAAATGAGTAATAATTAGATATTTTAGTTAAAATAAACCCCATTTCTGCCCGATCACAACAACTCAAAATTTCCCCAATAAAACCTATTTCCATTCACCCAACTAAATGCATCATTCCCTCAATTTAATGAATCTTTGATGACCATGACATCCATCTCCATCACCATCTCTCTCCTCCTCCTCCTCCTCTCCACCACCAACGCCACCACACTCTCCTCCGACATCACCGCCCTCAAAGCAATCAAATCCGCCATCAATCCCACCACCATTCCTTCCTACTCCTGCTTAGCCTCCTGGAACTTCACCTCCGATCCCTGCTCCAACCCCCACGTCACCCACTTTCTCTGCGGCCTCTCCTGCTCCAACAACCGAGTCACCCAACTCACCTTCGATCGCGCCGGATACGCCGGAACCCTCTCCCCACTCGTCTCCCAACTCACCCAACTCATCACAATCGATCTCTCCGATAACAAACTCTCCGGCCCAATCCCCACCTCTCTCTTCTCCCTCCCAAACCTCCAAACCCTCAATCTCCGATCCAATTCATTCTCCGGCACCATCCCACCCACCATTTCCACCCTAAAATCCATCCAAACCTTAGACATTTCCCACAACTCACTTTCCGGGTCATTACCAAACTCACTGAGTTCGCTCACTTTAACTCGGCTAGATCTAAGTTTTAACAAACTCACGGGACCAATCCCAAAACTCCCCCTTAACCTCCTCGAACTGGCATTGAGATCCAATTCACTCTCTGGGTTTCTATCAAATCCATCATTTAACGAGTTGACTCAGCTCGAGGTTGTCGAACTCAGTGACAACTCGCTCACCGGTACAATCCCGAGCTGGGTTTTCCTCCTACCCTCCCTCCAACAACTCAATCTCGCCAATAACAGCTTCACCGGTATCGAGATCTCAAAACCCCTCAACAGCAACCTCATCGCCGTCGATGCGGGGTACAATAAAATTGTTGGAGACTTGTCGGTGAACTTTTCGGAGTATCCGATGTTGTCGTCGCTGTCGCTCCGGTACAACAAGCTGCATGGACCGATCCCGTCAGAGTACAGCCGGAAGATGAAGTTGAGGAGGTTGTTTCTGGACGGAAATTATTTAAACGGGATGCCGCCGAAGGAGTTCTTCTCCGGGAAATCGTCGGTTTCCGGGAGCTTAGGGGACAATTGCCTGAAGAGTTGTCCGGCATCTTCGGAGCTTTGCTTGAAATCTCAAAAGCCGTTGTCGATCTGCCGGCAAGCGTATGGTGGGAAACTGAAACAAAAGTGAACAAAAGTCGTAGTGTCAGGCCATGTTTTTTGTTTTCATTTTAGAATATGAACTTTTTGGTTTCTAGAATTTAATAAATTTTATATTCGTATTATACGAATCTATTTTGTTGTATTTATAAATACTTATTTTAGGTTACTAAATAGTAAAATTGTTTTAAGAATTAAAATTAAGAATGTTAAAGGTGATGGTTATTCTTATTAGACTAAATTACAATTTTTGTCCTTTATGTTTATCATAATTATGGATTGGGTCCTTTAAAGAATTGACTTTCACTCTGTGTCCTTTATTTGGAAACTTGCCTCGTTTCTTGTCCTTTACACTAACAGCAGTTAAGTTTTTCAGTTAAATCACCCCATGTGCCTTGCACATGAGGGCAATTAAGTCTTTTTACTCCTAAAGGACAATTCTTGTAATTTAGTTAAATTTTATAAATTTATTAAATTATTTTATTTATTAATTAATATATATATATATAAACATAAATTCTTAAAAGAAGCCCCCCCCCCCCCCCCCCGCCCCCAACCCCATCGTCTGATCCCCACCACCGCCTGAAATCGCCTGATCCCCACCACCACCATCACCAACGCCGCCTAAAATCGCCACCACCGTCACTACCATCATCTGAGACCGCCACATCTGCAAACCCCTCTGCGTCACCTCCATCCCTAAACCAAAATGTAGATCAGGCTCTCCTCTGGCGACAGCTTCTCCTCCGGCGACAGCCTCTCCTATGGCGTTGTAAACAACATCTTCATCACATTTAAGAGAGAAACGGTAGAGAGAGAGGTGGCCAACCTCTCCTCCGGCAACTCCCGGCACCAATGGTGGTGGTTTGTGATCACGAAATTGGCGGAAACAAGGTCTGACGGGGGTTAGGGTTCCCTTTAAACCCGTTTCTTCTTCTGATGGCGGAGCCATGGCGGGGGAACAGAGGTAAATCCCCAAATCAGTAGTGGTGGTTATCCCTAAATCGGCGGCGGCAGTGGTAGATCTAGCTGCCAATGGCCAGCAACTAAGTCCCTCTCCTCTATGCTCGTAATTCCGGCGAAGTCGGCTGCCAGGGCGAAACCCTAGCAGCGGTGGCTAAGGGAGTTCTGACGGCGAAGAAAGCCTAGCAGGTCGGGAGGTATTTCTGTTGGTGGCTGTAGGTGGCGGTGGGTGTAGTGGTGCTGTTGGTGGTGGTGGGTGTAGTGGTGCTGTCGGTGGTGGTGGGTGATGGCAGAAAGGTGCAGTCCTAGGGTTGGGCGAAACCCTAGCAGCAGCGGCGGCGGCGTTGGACAGAGATGGCGGTGGCGGTGGCAGTGGACTGTGGGGGTGGCGTGATTTTGTATGTATATATGTATGTGTAGACTGTATATATATATATAAAAAGAGAGAGATGAAGTTTTTTAATAATAATATTATTATTATTATTATGATTATTGTCCTTTAAGGGTAAAAAGACTAAAATGCCCTCATGTGCAATGCACATGAGGTAACTTAACTGAAAAACTTAACCTCCGTTAGATTAAAGGACAAAAAACGAGGGAACTTTTCAAATAAAGGACAATAAGTGAAAGTCAAAACTTTAAAGGACCCAATCCATAATTTTGGCAAATATAAAGGACAAAAATTGTAATTTAGTCTTCTTATTAAAATGTTTTGCAATGAAACATATATTTATGAATAAATTACAATTTTTGTTCTTTATATTTATTCAAATTATAAAATGGTTTTTTAAAATTTTGACTTTCATTTATTGTATATTATTTCAAAAGGTTCCTACGAATTTCGTCAAGTTAAGTTTTACAGTTAAATCACCTCACGTGTACTACACATGAGGACATTTTAGTATTTTTAAAATTAAACAATTATATTAACTTAGATTCGTTATGATGTTTTAAGAATTAAAATTAAGAATGTTATGATGGTTATTGTTATTAGAGTAAATTATCGTTTGCGTCCCAGTGGTTTACACAATTTAACATAATGCGTCCGGAACATGAATTTTTAACGCTTTGACTACCTGTGGTATATAATCTGTAACACTCTGAGTCCCTGAACCTAACTTTGTTAAAAAATTCTGTTTAAATTCAGGTGAAATGTTCGTTCTACCCTTTTACTGTATTACAATATGCGTCCCTAGAAATATGTAATATATGTTTGCGTCTCTGTCTGAGTACCTGGACCTAACTCACCCGAAACTACTAGGGACGCATTGTGTTAAATCGTGTAAAGCACAGGGACGCATTGTGTTAAATCGTATAAACCACAGGGACGCAAACAGTAATTTTACTATAAAATTACATAATTAGATTTCAAAGTTTCGTATAATAAATGATAATTTAAAATAAATGTGTTTTATTAATATAATTAATATTTTTTAATATATATTATTATTAAAGATAGAGGTGTATTTAACAAGAGAGAGACGGGAAAAAATGATAAGAATGAATATGGAGGCGACACGTGACATGAAAAAATTTTATTTATTATATAGTATAGATATAGATGTAATTGAACACAGAAGGATTCACAATTTCATCTATATTTATATCTATACCATATAATAAATAAAGGTTTTTACATGCCATGTGTCACCTCCACATTCATTCTCATCAATTTTTTCCCGCATCTCTCTCTTATTAAATACACCTATATCTTTTAATAATAATATATTTTTTAAAAGAAAATACTAATTATACTAATAAAACACATTTATTTTAAATTATCTCGTATTATAAAAACTTTGAAATCAAATTATATAACTTTTATTTTCAATCATATAGTAATGAAAGTCATAAAGATTTAAAATATATACATAAAGATATATTTTAAATAATGATATATATAAAGATTTAATAATTTTATATATTGATATTTTTCACCACGTGTGTATTACACGGGAATCTAACCTAGTTATATAATAAATAAAGGTTTTTTCATGCTACGTGTCGTCTCCATATTCATTTTTATCATTTGTTTCTCGTCTCTCTCTCTTATTAAATACACATCTATCTTTAATAATAATATAAATTAAAAAATATTAATTTTACTAATAAAACACATTTATTTTAAATTATCATTTATTATATGAAACTTTGAAATCTAATTATGTAACTTTTAAAGTAAATTACCGTTTGCGTCCCTGTGGTTTACACTATTTAACATTATGTGTCTCTATGGTTTACACGATTTAACACAATGCGTCCCTAGTAGTTTCGGGCGAATGTAGTAGTTTCGGGTGAGATAGGTTCAGGGACTCAGACAAGGACGCAAACAGATATTACATGTTTCTAGGGACGCAGACTGTTATAAGTAAAAGGGTAGAACGGACATTTCACCTGAATTTAAACAGATTTTTGTAACGAAGTTAGGTCCAGGGACTTAGAGTGTTACAGATTGTATACCATAAGTACTCAAAGCGTTAAAAATTCGTGTTAGGGACGCATTGTGTTAAATCATGTAAAACACAAGGACGCAAACGGTAATTTACTCTTGTTATTAACTAGAAATTATGCCCGCGCGACGCGTCGGCTTTGCGAACCTCGTCATGCGCGTTATGACGGTGACATTAACGTCACTAATTGTATAAAAGAAACGTGTGAAGTTGCCGCTTGTAGCACAAGTTCTTCCGGGATGGCTTGAAATAAGAAAGCAAGAGCCTTCTTGGATTTCTTTGGATCAACATCAGTACCACTTGGTGGTTCTATAGCCTCCCATGTTCCATTTGCATCCATAATCACGTAAAACCCTAGACTCGAACCCACGTCGACGGATACATATTACAGGGGTTAACTTGAGACTTTAGAAATTTGAGGCGTAAACATAACTCAGTTATCACACGTAAAAAAAAGTAATCAAAAGTAAAAAAAATTAACAAATCTAAAAAGAACAAAAAAATTTTGTTTGGCACGTGACTCAAACCTGTGACCTAGTAAGCAAAGAAAAAATTAGGGAGAAGAACAGTCAACCAAGTCAGCAGAGGAAACTCTTTGTAAAGTAATAGGAAATAATTTATTTAACATAGAAAAAAGAAATTCATCGGAGAGGCTCGAACCTGTGACCTTATACGCAAGGAGAACTTTAAAGAGAAGAAAATGAACCAACTCATCAAAGGCATGTGTTTGTAAATAATGGGAAATCATTTACTTAACATAGAAGAATGAAAAAAAAAATAAAAAATATGATTGGACACCGACACTTATTTTAAGGGTTAGTAATGTTTAGCAATGAAACATATATTAATTTATTGATTTGAGTGTATTTTTTAGTTAATTGTTCGTCATCAAAACGGTAAATTGTAACCAAAACATAAAAGTATAATTTTCTAGTTTTGGTTAGGTAGTGTATATAATATTGACGGCGGAGTTCAACCGTCATCCAAATCAATCACCACCGTTGGATATGGCCAAGATTAAATTCTGACCGTGTTAAGTACACGGTTACCGGCAGTTATTGTCTCAATCGATACCATTTCTCCCTCCCCGCATCGCCTTCTCGCCTGTAACGTCCATCTATAACCTCCTCTGCTTTAATATATAGAACATCATAATCGTTCCTTTTATTTTTGTAAATTGAAAGAGGAAGATGAAGAACCCCCCCCCCCCCCAATCGGATTAATTCTCTGTCAGGATTACAGTTTTGAAACGTCCTCTTGTCCGATTACCGTCCTCATCAATAATCACATGTTGAAATCCCGTCACAGGAGTCGAACTCGGGTATTGAAGATCCAAAAAAATAAAGTTACCTGGTACCAAAAATATAGGTATCAATGTTGTTGTAATGATGATAATGAGCATGTATGCAATGTTGACATGAGAACTTTACTGAAATAAGTTGCTGCATTTTTCATGTGAGGCATACGTTTAAATTTGTTTGATTTCACCTTCAATTCGTTTGATCCCAAAATTGAATTATTGAGTCAGTTGTTGATGGCTTTCACCTTTTGTCTACTACTTGCTCCATCTACAATGTGCGTTCTCTCCTAAAGTTTCTTACATTATATGTATCTACATCTTTGGCTTGATTTGTTTTCATTATTATCAAATAAATATCTAGATTTGAAATTAATTTTCTCTGTCTCAAATTCACAAATCAATTCAGGTATCGCACTCGCATATTGTTTCTGAAGTTCGAATTTAGTAGGTTTGTTGTTATTGTTCAATTTCTACACGCGTATTACTTCGTATTATACGCTTTAAATTGTTTTAGGGTTTTGATGGAATTATTTCGGGTTATGATGTGAAATGTTAGTGTTTTTGGAGTTTATTTTGTGTGCGTGAGAGACTTTAAATCACCTTGGCTATTGATTAGACAATGTATTGCAGAAGATACAGTCATTAGTGCCACTAAGTACTAATTACTTATTTTAACATATGTTGGAACTAATTGTAGGCCATCGCATATAAAATAGTCGGATAGAGCCGAAGAAGATTTTGTTATAGAAAAAGAGATACCGAAATCTGTTTCGGCTGAAATCGTTTTCGACCGAAATACATTTCGACTGAAATGCATTTCGGACGAAATCTCAATTTGTCTTCTTAGTATAAATACTTGTAAGTTTGAAAGCTTTGGTGGGGATTTTATTGCAATATCTAATAAAGACTTGATTTTCACCTTTAACTATGTGTTTCGATTTGATCCTCGTTTCTTGATTATTGGATCGACGTAATGAATCATTTAAGAATAACCGGTTTCAACAAGTGCTATCTAAGCTTTCAGTGCTTGGTTTTGGGGTTTTGTAGCAAAGTTCAACTTTTCAAGATTCAAAAGTCTTCAATTTGCATCAACTTCGGCGACATTGCTGAAGATTTATGATATAAAGTGATCGATAATCAGTTTGGGATCAATTTGAGGGTTTAAGATTTGATGATTTTTGGAAGTTTTGGTGCGTTTCCGGGTTCAAACAGCTTGAATGGTTCGAAAAGTGCTTGAAGTGACTGAAATCTTTTTTGGTCGAAAACTCTGACCGAAATCCTTTTTGGTCGAAAACTCTGACCGAAATCTTTTTTGGTCAAAAAGTCTGACCGAAAACTTTTTTGGTCAAAAACTCTATCCGAAATCGTTTTCGGTCAAATTAGTTTTTGGTCGAAAACTTTTGCCTTAGAATTTTTTTGCCTAAAAACAAATTGGGGCGAAAATTCTCGATGGCTGACGAAGGTTGTGTGCATAAAGTGTTTGTATATAGAATGAGTTGTGTTCATCCAGATCTTAATAAATCAACGTTTGTAAATGATGAAGATGTGAAAAGAAAAGCAAGGCAAGACACATTAAAAAAATATATCCAGTGTCACACGAGCAGAAGGAGAATCTTTGACTGACAAATATCACAGATATGTGAGATTGATAAATGATCTAAAAGATATTGATGTTCAATCAAAAGTCATGGATGATTTTCTCAGTTGGAGAGACTGAAAGGTAATCCGACTATCTGGTTAGTTTAGTACATCTTTAGGTTTCTTAGTTGGTGACACCCTGAGAGTGATTAGGGATCCACTAGGTTGTCTAGAGTTGTTATCCTTAGAAACCCAAATCCATAGTTGTTTCCAGAACCGGTAGAAGTCTATGCTTTGCAAGTAGGATTCCGAACTAGGTGGTATTCTTCCCATTCCTGTTATTCCTCAAGTTCTTGTTTGATAGTTAGAGTCAATCTTTAGTATTCTGCATTATTAGTTTAATAAGTAGTGTAGAAAACCCCCTAAATAAATCATCTTTAGTCCGAGTCAGAGTCTAGTGTAGTTATTCAGTGTCTCTAGGGTTCGATAATCCGGTTTACCATTAAGCCATGCTACACTCGATAGGTTCACTTGCCTGTCAGTGCGGTTTAGTTTATAGGTACTCCATTTATTACTTAGGAGTCTAGAGTAGGTTTTATTTATTAGTTTTTATAGACCGTCTGGGCGACATCAAGTTTTTGGCGCCGTTGCCGGGGACACTTGGCAATAGCAACATTTGCTTTGACTAGTTCTTTGTGTGATTTTTTGGTTTATTTTCTTTCTTTCTTTTACTTTGAGTCTTAATTGTGTGCATTGTTTTGTTTGATTCATGTGTGTCTAATTTTGGATTGAGTCTTTTGTGTGTGAGAGTCTTTCTTATTTATCTTTGTGTCTTTCAGTTTATGCAACGTACTCGTTCGAAGGGATCGCCACAGTATTCAGCTTACGAAGAGCCCGAACAAGAGCTTCACGAGCGCACCCGTGACTTCCGGGAGCGTTTGAAAACGTTATGCAAAAACCATGTACGTTTTACTAGCCCAATTCCTTTTCCTAAAACGGGTGACGCTGACCCACCAGCGATATGTACCGTACACCAGAGAGCCAGTGATGGGGTCACCGGGGCGAGATCTTCGATCGCCCACCCCACTATCCATAATACTAATAGTTGGCAGGTCCCATCACATGTCATGAGTATGATCACACATTCTACTCAGTTCCATGGCCTCAAGGATGAGGATGCACTAGGACATCTGTCCCGCTTCGTGCGTATATATGATACCTTCAATATCACTGGTGTATTTAAGGACGCAATCTACTTGCGTCTCTTTCCATTCTTGCTCTATGGGAGTGCTTCCACTTGGCTTGATACCCTCCCCGACAATTCCATCACCACTTGGGAGGATCTTCAAGCCAAATTCCTTAAAAAGTACTATCCACCTTCGAGGGCCGCTCGCCTTAGGGACCAAATCCACTCCTTCTGGATGGACCCTGACGAGCCTTATCACATGGCCTGGGAGCGGTTCAATGCGTTGTTGAGACGATGTCCCTAGCATGGTCTTTCTGACTGGGCGATTGTGGAGAAGTTCTATAATGGCCTCACTTTCGAGAAGCGGCAAATGTTCAACACAGCTGCGGGAGGCCATATCATGGATAAATTAGAGCCTGCTGAATGCGAGGAGATGTTCGAGAGCTTCGCACTCGTTGAGCAACAACGTCCATCTACTAGGACTTCCATTCCTAGTGCTAGAGCACCCGCCTCTTCTCGTAGATACTAGCGTGGCTGCTGCACTCGCAGCGATGACGAATGAGACAAAGGAGCTGAAGCTGAGCGCTCAAAGGTGGGAGGTTTGTAGAGGAGGCCATGACACCAGAGAGTGCCTCGTCAGTCAGCAGGAGCATGTTGATTTCGTGGGCAACCAGAACCGAGGGTACAATAATAACTATAACAATTCTTATGGCTCAGGATGGAGATCTGGAAACAACCCGCCTGTGTTTAATGCCCGCCCTAATCAGCATGGAGGAGGTGAAGCAGGAGGAGTAGGAGGTGAAGCAGGAGGAGTTCTTGAAGCAGTCCTTGGGATAAGAAGATTGAAGAGATGCTGGAGAACCAGACTCAGATGCTCGCTCATTTAGTGCAGAGAGACAAGGAGACCCAGTAGAGGTTGGATGCACATGATACCCTGCTGAGAAATCAGTATTCTGCATTCCAGGATCTACAGCTCACGGTGGGAGACATCGCTAAGAGCCTGAAAGATGGACAGGGAGGTCCGTCTTTAGGGCCTAATGCTTCAGTGATGGCCGTGTCGACTAGGAGTCGAAGAGTAGAGGAGAGAGAGCAGCCACCAATGGAAGAAGAAGAATAAGAAGAGGAGGCGGTGGATGAGGAGATAGTGGTTGAGAAGCCTGCCTAGAAGGCAGAGGAAAAGAAGAAGGGGGCGGAGATGAAGACTCCCGAGATTGACTTGAGCTGTGTTCCCTACCCAGTGCGCTTGCTGCCTCATAAATACGCTAGGGAATACGGTAACTTCCTTAACATGTTCAAACAGCTTAAGATCAATCTCCCGTTCATAGAGGTCCTCTAGCATATGCCTAAGTATGGAAAGTTCCTAAAAGATCTTCTTTCTAACAAGAAGAAGCTTGAGGAAGTATCTAAAGTCTCATTAAGTGAGAGATGCTCTGCAGTGGTGCAGAACAAACTGCCATAGAAACTTGCAGATCCAGTCCACTTCACGATCCCGTGTCTGCTTGGCAGTTTGCCCTTGAACCACGCGTTGGCAGACCTGGGTGCTAGCATCAATTTGATGCCCTACTCTATATACAAGAAGCTGGACATGGGAGAACCGAAGCCGACGCGCATGAGCATATCCTTGACTGACCGTTCAGTCAAGTATCCACGGGTAATAGTGGAGAATCTTTTTATGAAAGTTGACAAATTCGTCTTCCCCGTGGATTTTGTCATCCTAGATATGGATGTGGATGACAGAGTCCCACTCATCTTTGGGGGCCCGTTTCTACGCACCGCCAAGGCATTGATCGATGTCTTTGACGGGAAGCTCACACTTCGTGTGGGGGATGAGTCTTTTATTTTCGATGCTGCAAAGTCCATGAATGAGGCTGGTGAGAAAAGCCACCCCGTGTGCATGATTAATGCCTTCATAGAAGACCATCAGGACTCTGATCCAAAGATAGAAGTTGATGAACCCGGGCCTGGTTTAGGAGAACCATCTGATTGGGTGGTGGAGTTAGAGGAGTTATTAGATGCACCAGACGAGTATGTGACGAGGTGCCTAGTGATCTGCTAGAGATGATGTCAGAGTTAAAGGGAATCATAGGCAAAACCCTAAGTGTGGGGATGTCTGAGATAGTGGAGACCCTCGATGATCTGGATGAGAAGCTTAGAGGTCATACTAGTAGAATTAACCAATCATGAGCCCTTGTCCATTCTTACTGTTCAATCCGAGGGGATAGAAACCAAGTCAACCCATAAGTTTAGACCTTAACATAAGAAACTCCAAGAGTTGAGTGATGTTTGTGATGTGAGGAGAGTGCAAACCCCAAGTGCAGGGACGTTTAGGGATGATATTTTGTTGAGCTACTTGAATCAAGTTAACTTCGGACCTGGTAGGATAAGTTTTGGTGGAAAGACCCAAGTGATGAATGTAATAGATATTTAGGGGTTTGTAATTGTTTGGGGATGATGTGGAGAACCGGTATACCACACAGGATGAAGGCAGTTCCGGTTAGAATCAAGAAGAAGCCTCCTGATAGGCTTATTTGAATCTCGGGCAAGTGCCCGGGATGTATAGTTTGTAAATTTGCTAGCTTTGAATTTCATGTCATTTTTGTGTTTTTCGGTGTGCATGTTTTGTTTTGTGTGTATCTTGCAGGGATTCGCGCTTGATTCGGTGAGGAAAATCATCAGGAACGAAGTTTCAGGTATCTTTACTTTGGTTTTTATAGTTGGAACGAGTTTTTAAGGAATTCGGGGAAGAAAGTTTTTAGAGGTCCAAATTTTTTCTAAGTACAAAAAAGGCTAGTAACTTTTTGTGAATAAGGCTGCCTCGCGGTACGCGAAGGCCAAGGGTGACTCTCTCTAGGTACGCGAAGGATAGAAAATGTGTCGGTTTTAATCTAAACTCCTCGCGGTACGCGAGGAGTGGCCCATAGTTCCTCGCGGTACGCGAGGGAACCCTATGTCTTTCTCACTTCCTTGTTTTCCCATGGTTTCCCGTACACGCTACCATTCACCGTTCACCACCACTATTATCCACTACTACCACTACCACTCATCACCACTATAACCATCTATCATTTCATCATCATTCAAATCCATCATACCTACCATGACCATGGGAAAACTTAAGAACCGTTCATGACCGATGATCCATCTTGCTGTGGCATTCATGTCTATGTGTTTGCCACTCATCGGGTATGATTCCCTAAACTATCTTGAGTCTAGTAAGCCAGTTGAGTCTTTTATTTTATTTTGAGTCTGTAACTTGAGTCAGTTTAATGTCATGGGTTTGTTGTGAGCTTATCTTTGCAGGTATTGATCGCTCCGTCCGTACTCAATCTCCATTCGAGCGGAGTCGATGTCTGATCGTATTATTTTGTAAAGGCAACCAAGCAGAGTTTGTACAACCGCGATCGAAATGCTATACGGTGCACAAGTGGAAGAAAAAAGCTGGACATTAATCTTGCATACATTACCAGCTAAGTCTTCCTGTTTTATTTTTGTATTTTTAGTTTCTGTGTTTCCCGGTTCATATTGGGGGCAATGTCTGTTTCAAGTGTGGGGATGGGAGACTGCGTCTTAGCGAGTCTAGGTGTCTAGGTCGTTTTTCTTTTATAAAAAATACAAAAATTCAAAAAAAAATTTGAAAAAATGTCATTCGAAAGTAAAAGTTTTTGCATAATAAATGGAAAATGATAGTAGAACTGGATCTGCTTGTTGAGTTTTAAAGAAATAAATAATTGAAAACGAGTCTGAATTGTGATGTTTTGGTAGACCCAGCCAACTAGTAGAGCTTAAATAGCCTGTGAGTGTTACTTCGGGTTAATTAATTGAATAAAATCATGAAATGTTGTGGGTATTCATCTTAGGGTAATCAGTAAAGCTGAAACTGTCAACATAGGATGATAGGTAACACGTTAAGCTAAAATTTAGAGGTTTTGAAATTTCTTGGCACACCACTCTCTTTTTATGAGAATAAATCCGAGTTTCGGTGGCGCCAACAATCCATAATTCCATATACTTGAGCTTAATTAATTAGAAATCTAAGTTTCGCCTACGTGTCACACGTCGGGTTCCAGCCTGATTGAAACACCATTGGCTTAGATTCTTAAGTGCGTCATTGATTAGAATTGTAGTCTATGTGTTACCCTCCGAGATAGCGACTTGTTTGAAACGCCTCTAGACGGAAAGTTCATCTGTTTAATTTAATGCTCACCCATTGATTTATTGATCATCTTAATTTCTAAAAACCTGTAAATCTTTGTTTAACGTGGTGGGAAATCTATATGATTTAACCCGAGCCTAAACATGAACGTGAGACAGGATTAGGTTGACCTGTAGCTTTTGAGTGTGAGTCCCATAGATAGATTGATATGATGTATAAAATGAATTAGAACATAAAACGGGGGCTTGAAAGTTGGTGGTTGGGTTTAATCGGACAGAAATACCGATTATTGCTTTTTAACGCGTGAGTATATTTGTGCTAATTGAATAATTGAGATTGTTAAGCTATGTCATGTTATTATTCCAATTCAGACTTTTTCGAGAATGAAAAAAGGTTAAGTGTGGGGATGTTTGATGTAGTGCGAAGCACACATCTTTATTTCATTGTTTTAGTGCGTTTTTAGATAGTTTGGTATTTGTTTTGAGTCGTTTTTAGTTCATTTTTAGTTCGTTTTGAGTCTTTGTTATGTTTTCAGGAGCTCGTGTGAAATAGAAAGTGATATCATGAAGATACCGAGCAAGAGAAGAAGCCCGGAAGAAAAGAAGATTTTTATTCCTTCACGGTACGCGAAGAAGGAGAAGAATGTTCTCGCAGTACGCGAGGAAACTCATAACCGGGCGCGACTATTTTGTTCCTCACGATACGCGAGGAATCTATGACCATCTCTCGCGATTCACGCGGGGCCCGTAATTCCGCAAAAAGCCCGAGTTTGATGTTATATCGAATTGTGATTCCATTATTCAAGGAGTTCGACATTCAGCCATTTACAGGGTTTCTCTGGGTGATTTTGGGAGTTTGGAGAGTGATTGAAGTGCAAAGATTGAAGCTTTGGATCCGGGTTCGTTAGTATTAGCTTATTCGGTTTTCAAGATTACATCTTTTGTCTTTGATTGTCTTGTTGCTACCATGTTTTATGCTTTTACTTCTGTCTTGAATGTTTTAAGTATGATTCTAGGCTAAAACATTTATACTACCTGGGTCTTTGATGAATACTTAGTAAAGTTATGATTTTTATCGGTTTTTGGATTCAATGTTTGGATTAATGATTTTGTAAACAATCTTAGTTTGATTATTATGATGAATATGCATGTCTAGATATGATGTGTGATTGATTCTAAGTTTCGTATGTTATTTGTGGATGTCTTCCAGTTTGAATAGCGTATCTAGACCATAGGAGCTGTAGTTGGGAGTTCAATAGATCTGAGTGTTCATCTTATCTAGATACCCGAAAGGTGAGAGATAATCGGTTAGTCTTCGTCATTAGGATTCTGAGTGTGAATTGTCTGAGAGGAGGTTCCCTTAGGTTCTTAGTGATTGTTGCTATTTCGAGTCATAGCTTGTTAATCTGAGATTACCCCGTGCATCTTTGATGTATTGTGGACATTGAGACTGAGAGGTGATTTGTCTTTTGGGTACATTATTATTGTTGGAGAGACTGAAAGGTAATCCGACTATCTGGTTAGTTTAGTACATCTTTAGGTTTCTTAGTTGGTGACACCCTGATAGTGATTAGGGATCCACTAGGTTGTCTAGAGTTGTTATCCTTAGAAACCCAGATCCATCGTTGTTTCCAGAACCGGTAGAAGTCTATGCTTTTCAAGTAGGATTCCGACCTAGGTGGTATTCTTCCCATTCCAGTTATTCCTCAAGTTCTTGTTTGATAGTTAGAGTCGATCTTTAGTATTCTGCATTATTAGTTTAATCAGTAGTGTATAAAACCCCCAAATCAATCATCTTTAGTCCGAGTCAGAGTCTAGTGTAGTTATTTAGTGTCTCTAGGGTTCGATAATCCGATTTACCATTAACTTGTGCTACACTCGATAGGTTCATTGCCTGTCAGTGTGGTTTAGTTCATAGGTACTTCATTTATTACTTAGGAGTCTAGATTAAGTTTTATTTATTAGTTTTTATAGACCGTATGGGCGACATCAGTGAGCTTGGATACAAAAGTGTTTCTTCTCCATTTTCTACAAATGGATATTATTCACATATGTCTCTACCATACATTACAGAGCCATTTGTGCAAAATGTTTATCATTCGTTGGAGCCAAAGAGAAATTCTGAAGCAAAGGAAATTGAATCTAAGATTTCAAGTGATCTTGCTTCTGATGATGATTGTGACTATAAGTGTGACACCTGCAAAATTCCAAGATCCTAAAACCTAGTTGTTGGGCTAACCCAACTAGTCCCAATAAGGATCCAAGCCCATTAGAGGTCCAATCTACATAATCCGAACATGATACTAGCCACTTGATTTCGTCTAATGACTCGCTACGCAAATTCTAAGAATTTAATAAAGAATAGATATGTACGTGATTTAGTAGTTTAAACGTTTATCGCGTCAGTCGACGGTTATCACGAAATATTTGGTATGACAATTATTCAAGACAACGAAGTATTATTATTAGTTATTAATATTCAATTTGAAAGACTATTTAGACTAAATCGTGCGAATTTCGCATACATGCACGTTAAACCACGTTAGATACGTGTAAACCCAACGATAATAGTACGAATATTACCGATACGTTTATTGGTACGACAAGTATTATAAAATATTTATTATTATAATTTAGAAAAATATTAAAATAATTGTAACGTGGAACGTTAAATCTGACATAGAGGGTTCGGATACGCGTTGTCCACCGGTATCGATTTAGATACACCCCGGTAATAAACTTTTTAACGAAATAAATATTTTAGATATTTATTTTAGTATTATGTACAAAAAAAAATAATTAACGAGAACGAGAGAACACAATTACGTTTCGGGACTTGACACGCGGTATACACCTTCACTTTCCACCTCATAAACCCTAGCTATATAAGCATCCTATCTCTTCCATCTCCTCATTTGAAACCCTAAAAGCTCTAACACCCCCACACATGGAGACACCAAAAGAGAGAGAGATGGTAGTATGAGGGCTGGCCACTTCCAGGCGACTCCTCTGGCGAACTCAGGCCTCCTCCGACGAAGTCCAACGGCAGACGGCGGCAGGCGCGATGAAACACGGCTGCGTGCGGCGGCGCCCGACGGTGGCAGCGAGTGACGGTGAGTGGAGGGGTCCTTTCGACTAACCTCGTCGTCCTACTTTCGATCGTGGTAGTTTTTGGCACCAACTTGCAACGATGGTAAAGGAAATCAGTCTCAAGGGCGGCGGCTAGGGTTCCGCCACCACAGGCGAATTCCGACGAAGCTCAGGCGACGGAGCTGAGGATTTTGGCACCACCCAAACTACCTGATCGTATTTCTTCGCCTATCCCGGTCCAGATTTAAGCACTCCTGGGTCTCGGTCAAACTCAGTCAACGAAAGTCAAACTGGTCAAACGTGGTCAACGGGTTCGCGTATGCGAACCGAGTGAATGGAAAGGTAAAAACGCACGCCTAATGCCTTACGTTTGAATATACAAAAAATAAACGTGTGTACGGTTAAATGGTGTTGAGCTTAAAAAGATTTATTAACAGTAAATAAAAATAATAACTTATCAAATATTATTAACGATGCGGAAAACATGTAGATTTTGTCAAAAAGGTTTTGTTTCGACTAATATATATACATATATATATATATATATATAAATATTATTAAACGGGAAAGTATATTCGTAAATATATAGTCAGATAAACGAGAATCTTGAGTACGACTGACGGACGATACGTAATGTTATTGAATATTGTTACTTGGACGTAAAAAAAAATATGTTATAGTTGTGATATGAAACGGGTTATACAAAATAAATACTATGGGACGATTTTAACTTTAAATGTTTTGTATAAACATAAATACATATATCTACCTAATACGTCATTGAATGGTTTCCAAATATATAACCAAACGGACTAAGCACGGGTTGATACAACTACTAGTGTCATAAATATAAACGCTCCATATAAATGGATCTATACCTATATATACACACATATAAATATATATATGTATACAAGTATTCGCATATTATATAAAAATTAAACAATTACTACGAATATGATATATATATATATATACCATTGAGATGTTCGAATATATGACACAACCAAATTGTAATCCTAAACAATTATGTTTTTAATAAATACAGAAACCTTAATCTATATGAACTCGAACCAAAGACTCCGTCACATATATATAATTGTAGATATATATAAATGTAAAGTCATAAATGTTTATATTTTATATTATATATTATGAGGATTATTACAATCACATATATATATATGTATACGTAATAATGTTAAGATGCTACATGTATCTTTTGCATAAACATGAAGGCGTGATTTCAAAATACAATACTGTACGAATATATTATAAGGCTCTGAATGTGTTTAAACACGTATAATTATATATATTATAATTAATTATGAATATATTATAAAAACCTCAAGATAGTTATATTAATTCATAGAGTTGCATACATGTTGTTAAAGGACGCACGAACGTGAATTAGTATTATTAATTATACGTGCACATAGTTATATACGATTGTATACACGACAAACTAATATTTTTTAATATAACTACTGGAAAATATTCGAGCCGAGAGACCCGACTCGAATTAAGCAGCTAATATTACCGAATGTTAAACCAACATCGTCTTTCGAACCGGTAATACCGTTAAGAATCAACAGAGCTCAACCGCACACGTGATAACTCACCACGAGTTTAGACTTATTTTACATTATTAGGGTTAGTCTATTAAACTCAATAAGTACCTACAGGTATTGTAGGACTCGAATAGGACATAAACCCGTGACTATCACATAGACATTGGTTTCTATTACTATCAGAAGGACATTAGTGTTCCTGACACATCAACAGATGAGTTTCACGGCCCCTTTTTACCATTTTCTATATTTGGGGGAAAAACATGTTAATTTCAAATGGTATGATAACTAGAAAACGAGAAACAAGCATTTGATTCCTTTGTGTGCATGAATTACCCCTAAAAGTCCTCGGTATTCCGAACTATAACCATTAGCTATGGACTTAGCCGTAGATCGATATGAATAGTACTACTTGGGTTGACACTCCCAGGGTCAAATGATTGCATATTAGGTCTTGTTGTTTTTCATTGTTTAAAGGGACAATGGGCTGGGGCAAAATCGAGAATTCGTTAAAGGTTTGATTATAGGCTTATGCATCACATAATTCGTTTGTGCTAGCTAGACATCGACGAATCAACCGCTAATTTGTTTTGTTTATCATATTCATAAAGTAAATTTCGAGCAAAGGATTTCGCCAATGGCATACGTACCGATGTTTTTGTCAGTTAATTTCGAGAAACGGGTTTTGCCAATGGTATACGTATCAATGGTTTTGCCAGTAAATTTCGAGCAAAGGATTTTGTCAATAGTACCCGTACAAACAGTTTTGTAAATCAATTTCATGCAAATGGTTTTTGCCAAAGGATTTCGTATAAATGGTTTTTTTTTTGCCAAACAATTTCGTACAAATGGTTTTGCCAATTGTATTCATTTAAAACCTGTGAACTCACCAACATTGCGTTGACATTTTTTAGCATGTTTTTCAGATATCACATGACTGTGGCACGGTTGGAATAGGTTAAGCATTTGGATTGAGACCTTAGAAGATGAAGACGCATGGTTGTTTAACGTCAAGTCCATTTAGACTTACATGACTTTAGGTCTATGTATTCATTTAGTTCCTGTAATTGTGTTCGATATTTTAGAAGTCTTAAATTAGCTTTCACTGTTGTGTAATGTTACCGATCGTTACAACCATAATTTATTTATTAAGTGGATAAATTTGGGGGTGTTACAATAAGGGTGGCTCATAGTTCAAGAAAGAGAGTTCACTTAATGCAAATGTCACCCCATTCATTTCTAATAAATTTGCTCCGCTTATGTTTGTGAAAGATGGAGTAGAAAAGTCAAAGTCTAAAGAAAAGTCAGCATCTCATAAGGGGCCTTATCAAAGAACATGTTATGCTTTGAAGAAATGTTCGAGCTATGGAAAGCAGGGTCGTTTAGCAAGAGCAAATTTATTTTCTATTTTGGATACAAAAGTGTTTCTCCTCCGTTTTCTACAAATGGATATTATTCACATATGCCTCAATCATACATTCAAGAGCCATTTGTGCAAAATGTTTATCTTTCATTGGAGCCAAAGAGAAATTCTGAAGCAAAGGAAATTGAATATAAGATTTCAAGTGATCTTGCTTCTGATGATGATTGTGACTATAAGGGTGGTGTAGGGTTCAAGAAAGAGAGTTCACTTAATTAAAATGACATCCCATTCATTTCTAATAAATTTGCTCCGCTTATGTTTGTGAAAGATGGAGTAGAAAAGTCAAAGTCTAAAGAAAAGTCAGCATCTTATAAGAGGCCTTATCAATGAACATGCTCTGCTTTGAAGAAATGTTTGAGCTATGGATAGCAAGGTCATTTAGCAAGAGATTGCTTTACCAAGAAACAAGAGTCTCCCAAACTGAAGGTCGTTCCTCAACCAGAGAAATGTTCAAGAAAAAGTTGTTGCAACCTTTAGTAGGTTGAAAGTTTTAAGTAGGTTGAAGACGTTTTTTATGTACAATATGTCAAAAACAAGACGAGATTGGCAAGTCAAAGCTAAACCAAGACAAGTTTGGAGAGTTAAAGATTTGAGTCCAAGATCCAACTTTGAAGATGCAAAGTGAATGGGGGAGCTTGGTAGAATTCTCGTGTTTTGATATGCAATGACCTAGGGGGAGATTGTTGGAACTAATTGTAGGTCATCTCTTATAAAACAATATGGTAGAGCTGAAGACAGAAGATTTTGTTGTAGAAAAAGAGATTTCGACGGAAATCTGTTTTCGACCGAAATGTATTTCGGACGAAATCTAAATTTGTCTTCTTAGTATAAATAATTGTAAGTTTGAAAGCTTTGGTGAGGATTTTATTGCAATATCTTATAAAGACTTGATTTTCACCTTTAACTATATGTTTCGATTTGATCCTCGTTTCTTGATTATTGGATCGACGTATTGAATCTGCTACGAATAACCGGTTTCAACAATATCCTCTAACATAGTAGCCAACACATTAATAACAAGGCATTGGTACAGAGCTAGCACCACTTGTATGTCTGATTTTTGTTGGGCGCAACCACACAGGTGTGAAAACTTGAAAGGGGCAGCCGCCCCTAATAGTTCTACACGGGTTGGACCTAATTTGGGGATTAAGTTTTCTAACCCTATATTAGTCTCTATATATACATTATATGTACTTGTAATTTCTCGAGTACAGTAATAATATAAATCATAGTTGCAGCAAAGTGGACGTAGGTCATACCAATGGAACCACTATAAATCTCTTGTGCTCGTTTACTACTGTTCTAGTATTCGTGTGTTTGCGTGTTTGTGTTCGTGTGATACCTAACAATTTCATGTATACTTCTTATTTCAGTGAATCTCCTTATTTTGTTTAAGTGATGCTATTTTCTCAAACAGAAGGGATGTGAAAGATGTTTAATTAGAGTTATGCAACTTGGTAGCAATGTTATGGTTTATGAATGAACATTATTCAAATTCAAAAAATGATGAATACTGAATCAGCAGTTGTATGATATTTGACTATCTTTGACAAGGGGTTAGTTTTAGAAACTTGATCTTTAATTGCTAAGTGAATTTACATAAAGAATATGTGATTGATTTAGAGTCTAAAGAGGGAACTTATAAATTATTCTTTTAATAGTTCTTTGAATAAATATGATTAAGTTCTTCTTCTTCTCCAGGTCCATAGCCACTAGCCAACGTGGGGAGATCTATGAAATTGAAAGAGAAGGAATTGCAGTTATCATAGACAGTGCAGAAGATAACACAGAAAATGCGAAAGATGATGAGAAACTTGAGCAATCTGCAACATCATCAATATACTGCTTCATAGTCAAATTCTATTAAACTTTGTAGCAAGTATTTCCATAATCATTTGCTACATGTTTAATTAAGAGCCAATGATCTTCAACCCAAGTGGTTGAAGTGAGGTAACCAAGACTTCATTAAAATGGGGAGGTGTTGGGTTCAAGTCTCACTTGTGACAAAAAAGGGGTTCCAGGTTGGGCCAGGGGTTTTCTCACCTATAGTGGGTTTCCTCCTGAGGGTGGTGGAGATGATCGGGTGGGCCAATGGCCCGTCAGTGATCCAAATTGCTGTTAAAAAAAACATGTTTAATTAAGAAGCATAAAATGAACTGAATGCCATTTTTAAAGAGAACAAAGTTTTCTTATTATGTTTGTTGTGTTGATGACAAATAATTGTTTATTTGCAGTGAAGCATGTCTAGCATGATTTGATACTGAAGCTGAAGACTATTATATTGCAGTGGAGGCATCATCCGAGGTTACATAAGCACTTCTATAGTTCTTATCATTTTCAGTTTTTAAAAATCATGAAAAGTAAAACTTAAAACATCTTTTTCCATTTGTTTTATTAGAGTAAAGTGTCATTTTTGTCCCTGTGCTTTGGCCATTTTAGCCACTTTCATCCAAAAGCTTTTTTTTAGCTTTTTCGTCCCTGACTTTTCAAAATGTAGCCACTTTCATCTACCTAAATAAGTCCGTCTACATTTTAATGTTAAATCAGGGGTCGGTTTGGTTAAAATCTAACCAAACTGCCTCTGATTTAACGTTAAAATGTAGACGGAGTTAGTCAGGTGGATAAAAATGGCTAGATTTTGAAAATTCGGGGACGAAAAAATAAAAGTTTTTGGATGAAAGTAGCTAAAATGGTCAAACCACAAGAACGAAAATGACACTTTACTCTTTTTTTTATTATAATGGTAGGTATTATCGTCTGTGCATCCTTTTATTGTGTATTTCCCATACTCATCTTTGCGCCATTATGATCACTCTAGGGTTTCCAATCTTTATCTATGTTTTACCCAAAGGAAACCGAGAATCTTGACATTCTCCGCAATCTATTGAGAAATACTTGTTGGAGAACATCTTTTCATTTCGGTTTGTGTTTTCAAAATTTCTAATTGTGATCTATGTTTACCCCTTGAATAAAGTCTCAATTCGGAGACGGGTCTTCACAAAGCTTTAGTATTAAATTCTAATTGAAAAATGAGAAAAGAAAAGAAATACATAAGACCACCTTAGACCCAGTTTTATTTAAGAGTATATTTTTTATCTACGATGTTTCTACATAATTTAAGAAGATGATCTTTAAGTGTTTTACTCTCATCTAAAAGTACATATTTGTTAAAGATACATTACCTCTCATGTTAAAATTCCAATTAGCCGACAATTTTCATTCTTTATAAATCTATAGAGATTCAACTTGAATTCGATTGTGTATATTTGTTTAGAATAACATATTAACATTCTTATATGATGAAGATCTACATCCTTATTTTGTCACCGTCAAAGAACGGCATAATATTTTGTCGTGAGAAATGTCCAATAAGTTGCATTAACAAAATTGATTTTTTTAATTATGAATGTAAAATACTTAAATAATATTTAATTAAAAATGAGTAAATTACAAAATTGTTCCTAATGTTTGATCCCCAAATCACTTTTAGTTCGATTCGAAACTTTTTAACACTTGATGCCACTCACATTTATGATTTTAACCGTTCTCGTACAATTTGGTAACGGTGACTAACAATTATGTTAACCCACCTGCATGTGCATGTCACATGAGGGGCAAAATTGTCCTTTCACCACCGAATTTGAAGTCCGGCTTCCCCCTCTTATTCTCGATCATTCCCTCTACGACCAAAACCCTAGGTCTCAACCTCTCGATCATTCCCTTCGAAACTCTTCTTCTCGATAACTCCCTTTCACCACCAATGTTGCAACTGGTTTGACATTGCAAGTGGTTTGAAATTGCATCTGTTGGTCGGAACTACACACAAAATCTCAAAGCCGGTTTAACATTACAACTGAGATTGCCACTGTTGGATGGGTAACAATCTAACCTATTAGAACACCTTATTCAAAATCCAATGTCAAACCAAAATGCAATTTGAGATTGCAAGTGATGGAACACCTTATTCAACATCCAAATTGCAACTAGTTTACACAATCAAAAAATCTCAATTTGCAAGTGGTTTGACACAATCACCATTAAACCTTAACACCTAATTCAACCTGACTTAGTTGGTTGACCTGTAATTGAAGTTGCAAGTTCAATTGGGTGTTTGACTTTTGTGTTGACCTACAATTCAGTTAGCCTATGATCCATATGCAATTCAATATAATCTGTTGGTTCTCTAGTAGCTGCAATTCAATTGAGTTGACATGCAATTCAAATGGGCTATGATCCATATGGCATATGCAATTCAATTTAACATGTTGGTTCCCTAGCAACCGTAATTCAATTAAGTTGATCTACAATTCAATTGATTTGACCCGCAATCCAAGATGTTCATGACCAATTCTTGTCCCATGATCCATATACAAAAACTTACAATCCAAGCAAACTACATATATTTCCAAAGATCCATACAACATACCAAAAACCTACATACTACATATATTTACAGAAAAACTAAGCCTAAACTACAATCTCCACCTTAATATGCACCTCATCCACACCTTCATCAAACAAATCAGCCGCATCCTCATGGCACAACCACTCATCCAAGTTCAAGGGCAGAACATCAGACAACTTTTGTGTGATGAAATATTGTAAATAAACTTTTTTCTGTATTGTAAAATATACCGAGTACAACTACCGTAACGAACCGAGTTGTGTTCAGAATAATGTATTTTTTTGTTGTAAACTATACTGATTGTCGTTGCTGTACCGGTAACGAACCTAACCAAACCGATACCGACCGAGTACCCGTGTCGGTATTATCGGAACCATTATCGGTATTCTTTTTTATGGTTTTCGATCGATGTACCATATTTTGTTTCTTATCAAATATAATGTTTTATAAAATTCCGAATACATCATTGCAACACTTACCTATCGAATAATGTCGGTACAAATATCGTTATTTGTTTTCATGGTTTTCGATATACATAACATATTTTGTTTCTTTTCAAATATAATATTTTATAAAATCTCGAATATACTGTTACGTGCGTTTATTTTTATCCACGTTTTAATATAAATTTTATTTTAAAACCGAACCGCGGCTATACGCGATCATAACCCAACTAGTTTACAGTTATTGAACATCATAATAATCACAAGAGGATAAAAATTACCTTTGTTGGAACAAACTCGAAAGAGGAACCCTGGTGGTTGTAATTTCTAGAGTTTCACCGGAATCTTGCCGGAATGGGCCAATTAGGGCCAACTAGGACCGATTACCGATTAATTGGGCGATTTGCTCAAAATTCCAAGGTTTTTTACCGATTAGCGATTAATCGCGATTTTTACAACATGGAGCAGGTGTGAGAGATGATTTTATGCTGCAAATGGACTGAACCAGCAACTATGGGCATAATTAACCACATGACCAAAAATTATTAGACCCCTTATTAACTGCGAGAGGTTTTGACTCAACGGTAACAAACTAAAACCCTAACACACACACACTCTCGTTTCTCCTCTCTTGCCAGCATCCGTCGCCGATCCGTCGTTTCGCTGCCGACTTAACGACACTCGCTCATTCGTTACCTTCGCCGCCGTTTATCTCTTTGTCATCCAGTAGGCAGGTACACTCTTACAAGTTAGTTTTAACATTTTGTTAGTCAATTCATCCTATCAATCACAAAGCATGATAATCTGTTTTCTTCACGAACATGTGATTGAAGTATTTGATGCCTTTGTTTATTGATTTATTTAACTGCATTTGTTCTGTTTTATGTTTCAATGCGGACACTAGGGGCAACGAGTAACGTTCATTTCAGAACTAATAATACGTTAATAACCACGAGAACCTGTTTAATCCTTATACCTTTTATTATATAAAACGTCGTTTCTTACGAACCAAGCTATTTTTTTTATTTTAATATGAAGTTTGTTTAAGTAAAGAACGGGCTAACATAACGCCCCTGGTAAGTGACCCATCGGCCCAACCCAACTTAAACTATTAAGGCTAAGCCATCAAGGGCACCCCAAGAATGGCAGAATTGAGAAACCTTATTTTCCGGCCACCGCAGTTGCCTCTCCACCTGACCAGGGGCGGCCGGAAGGCACTGCGGGCAACACGACCGTAGGGGGCCCAACATTTCGAGGGGCCCAAAAAAAAAAATTATATATATATTTAAAATTCGAGGCTTTAAAAAAAAATTATTGGGCCTTTTTAAAAAAGTAATTTTCATTATGGGCCTTTTTTTACGGCTCGTGTAGGGCATTCGAATTCTCGGAGACGGCCCTGCACCTGACGTCTACACCACCACTGCCTTGCACACTTGCCGACTTGCCTGACCGGCGTCGTTGCGGAACCACGTCTGACGCTACCGGCGACCGGGGACCGCATTGCAGTCTCATATATCTATATAAATTTGTAAGTTATTTTGTTTCTTATAATATAATGTACATTTAAATTTGCATATGTATAAGATGTTTGATTATATAAATTTGATTTTTGATGTCGTTGATAAACAACTTTAGATAGGTTAGTTGAACGGTTAAGGTTTGTAAAATCTGGTTAAATTAATTGAATTGTTAGGGTTTGTTGAATTGATATCATTATTTGGATTATCTAGGATTGTTGAAGTTGATTAGTTAGTTTAATTTGGGGTTCCTGAAATGGATTGGGTTATTGTAAGTAGGCGATTAGGGTTTATTAAAATTGGCTGAATTATTGTTCCGTCGTAAGCTTCCCAACCAGGCTTGTTGTTGTTGTAGTTTGGGGTGTAAACAAGCCGAGCAGAGCCCAAGCTTGACTAGGCTTGAGCTCGGCTCGTTTAACTTACAGAGGGCTCGAGCTCGGCTCTTGAGTAGGGGTGTAAACGAGCCGAGCCCGAGCCTGACACTACTCGAGCTCGACTCGTGGGATATTCTTGAAGCTCGAGATCAAGCTCGGCTCAGATCGAGCATGTTTCTTTAGGATCGAGCTTGGCTCGTAACCAAAACATAGAAATCGAGATCGGCTTTGCTCGAACTTTTTTTGTCAAAGAGCTTAAACGAGCCAAAGCTTGACTCGAGCTCGTTTTCTGGACATCTTAAACGAGCCAAAGCTCGGCTCAAGCTCGGTTCTGCAGTGATAAGGTTAAAAAAAACTTATAATTCAAAGAAATTAACATAAAAATTCCTCCAAAATCCATGTAAAAATGGAGAAAGTTAGTCTTAAACCATATGAAGTTACAAGACCAACACAAAATCACTTAAACCAAAATTATGCTGCAAATGGACTGAACCAGCAGCTATGGGCATAATTAACCACATGACCAAAAATTGTTAGACCACTTATAGCCCTTGAAAGTGTGAAAGACTCAAAGGTTAGTTCTTTGATTTACCGGAACCTTAGATCTTGGAGTTCAAAAGGTTATATGGCCCAAGCTATAAGAAAAAAGACGTAATTTAGAGTAATTTAGCTTTTCATTTTGTTGATTAGAGGTGGCAAAAGTCGATCAAATGTATTGAATATTTGAATAAGCGTTTTCTTTTTGAGTTTGTGATCAGGCGTGTCAACTAAAATATTTAGTTTTGCTCTAGAAAAAAGTTAAACTACTGAGATTATTTGTTGTTATTTACTTGACTGGCTGACCCATTTTGATGTGACTAGTTTTTGCCTCCCTAAGAAATATTTATTTCTGGGATCCACCACCTTAGGCGCAACAACCTCGCCTCACCTGAGTGCTTAGGGGTTGCCTGGCTAGCTTTTGACTACATATCTTCTTTTCTTTATCAATGGTGCTTGATTGAGAAGTCTACATGTTGATCTTTGTGTTCTTTTAGAAGTAAAAACCATAAAGTTGTGGGTTAAAAATGTGTACCTGATATAGTTGTCAATAGCGACCATAGCGCTGGCTATAGCGCGCTATGTAGCGAAACGGCCTATGGTCGCTATATGGTAAATAGCGAGTGAAAAGCGAGTAAATAGCGAATATTCCCCTTTTTTTTATGTTTTTAAACAGTTTTTTACTTGATTAATATAAATAGGGTTGCTAATAACCCTAATATATGAAGATTTAGATGATTATTGATTATAATTGCTATATATCCTACAATAGTTGAATATAAAATATTTTTAAAACTTTCTACTAGTGTATCGCTAAACGTGAAATAGCGCCCGCTATTCGCTACGTAGCGTATAGGTGGCTTGTCGCTATTTACCGCTATTCGCTATTGACAACTATGCCTGATTCCACTGAGTTTCGTTCCTTCTCCAACAGCTGCTCCATAACAATCACTTTTATCAACTTATTTCGAATTATACTTCAACATCTCCCCTTAATTCAAAATCGTTGCAACTCCAAGCTTGGTTCTGAAATAACAAAACTGTTCTTGTGGTAGAGCTTTGGTGAAGATATCTGTCACTTGTTCTTGAGTATAACAAAATCATAACTCAACCTTCTTTTCTTCCAGCAGATTTCAAATATAATGATACGTAATATCAATATTTTTGCTTCGACTATGATGTGATTGATTTTTTTGTTAAGATAGCTTAATTATTATCTCAGAACAGTGAAGTTGCCTCCTCTTGCTCGTGTAATAGATTATTAGTTCATTTAGTAATTTCGGTAACCAAACGGTGAGAGATGTAGTAGCGCCTGCTGCAATGTACTCTGCTTCTATGGTAGATAGAGCTACAAGCAACTGCTGTTTTGAACTCCACGGTGATGCCCCAGAACCCGGGCTCTCAATGTTGGAATCAATGACCAGCTATGAACAAAAACGATTATGCACCAGAGTAAAATTCCCTTGCCTTATTCAATGACCTATATAGAGCCCATAAATAGGGAGCACATACACAGAAATAAATAACTGAACTAACAACAAAAAAACGCAATAATCTTATAAAGACCCGAACTACTACTTGACTCGTTCCTTCTCCAACAGCTGCTCCATAACGGTCGCTTTTCTTAACTTATTTTGAATTATACTTCAAAGTGCTTACAAGTCAGTGGGTCACTAATAATGTTGATTTTTTTATTGGTTTTTACGTGTCCAGGTGTAAATATGTTCTATTTAACCAAATTGGAGCATACATTGAGACTGCAACCTCATCTTTTAAGCCTTCCTCTCAATGAAGCTGTTAAGGGAGAGCTCGAAGGCCTCTTCGTGGATAAGGTTTTAGTTTTTCAGATAGTTTTTTTTAAACTTTGTATTGTATGTGTATTTTAGTTCATAAAACATAAGGAAATAATTAGTTCTTACTTCTCTCCATAAAACAGGTAATCGCAAATTTGGGACTATGCATATCTGTGTATGATATAGAATCAATTGATGGTGGTTTTATCTTTGCCAATGAGGGTGCTTCAACGTACACAGTATGTCTTAATTTTCCTCTTATTATCATTTTTGGCATTAAGTTGGTTGATTGACGGTGTTATATTTCACAATTTGGTTAAATGCTACAACTTTTTTGCACAAAACAATTGGATTGAAGTGAAGTATCATTATTTGGAGCAGTGAGTCTTTATTTTACTCTTCTTTAGTTGTTACACTTGTGCATAATCTCATTGTTGTTTTGACCAATTTTTTACTCTTTCTATAGGACCTAAACAGTTTGTCCTCATAAAGTTTGTGTGATGATATAATATTGACCTTTTTGGCAGGTAAAGTTCAGGCTGACATTATTTCGGCCCTTTGTAGGAGAAATTATATCTGCAAGACTTAAAGAGTCCAATGCTGATGGTTTACGCCGTACGTTTGTTTATATATCTGATTTTGAGTACGGTTTTTTTTATCTTAAAATTAATTAGTAACACACACAAGAATTTCAGCAGACTTGCTGATTTTTTTAAAACTTATTTTATACTTATATGGGTAGGGGTAGGGGTTTATTCTTTATAAATGTATTCGAAAAGTTCTTTGTGTGTATAGATTGGTAACACTGATCAGTTATTTGATTACACCTTTAAAAGACTAGTCATGTGAAACATTTTTTTTCATTAGCATGTCAAATTTGTGGTTTTCCCATTTCAAACATACCATAAGAAAAGTATTATTTTTATGTTTAAATAACACCTCCTTACTAATATTGATTGAATTAAATTGCAGTATCACTTGGATTTTTGATGATATATACATACCAGAATTGCTAATGCCAGATCCTTCTCATGCTGAGCCTGACTCAGACAACAAGTGAGTTTTCAGTGGCAGATTTTGAGATAAGATACAAACTTTTTCTAATTCTAGAGATGGCAAAATGGGCTTGCCAAATGGGTTGGGTAACCTGTCAAAACAGGTAGTATTAGTACAGGCCAAAACTGGTTGGGTCGGGTTGGCCCAAAACAATTTTTTGCCCAAGATTTTTTTCAACCGATTTGCGTGTCAAAAATGGTTCTGAAAGTCATCATTTAAATAATAATTAAATTTTCAAATAAAATGATTTAGGAGGGTTTATGCATCACAATAAACCTGGCTGTCTTTCGACTAGTTTGACCTGTTTTCTTTTAACGTATTTTTTTTATAATTATTTTTAAAACATAACCCTTATTGACCCATGTGCTGATAAAATAAATCTATCAAAATTGCTATGTTTAAGTGTTCGTTAAACCTTAGGTTCATTTCTTATACCTTTCCAGGGGCCAGGTCAAATGGACATGGTTATTTAATGATGAAAAGTATTTGATAGACGGATATGATGAGGTTAGTATTTTTAATTAAGCTCAGATTCATTTTCTTATCAACTGATTACATTATACTTTGTGAATATATATATCTGAACTATATTCGATTGCAGATTAGGTTCCGAGTTCAAAATGTTAAGTTCCCTGAAATCCCAAAAGAGCAAAAAGATCTGAAGCCGTTTGCCCCTATGGAGATAATTGTAAGTTACATTTTTAGGTTACATTTTACGATAAGCAGAACAGTCGAATGACCTTTTAGCACATCGCCATTTAAGCAGTTCGTTTAAATGCACAAAATATAGTTATTTTAATTATGAATGCCCCACCTCAATTACCACCAACAGGGGAGGAACATTTAAGGGGCCAGAGAGGGCCCAGGCCCCCCCTGGTTTTTGCTCAGAACTATTGATTTCGGCCCACTAAGTTTATTTCATATTAGTTATAGTGTTAGGACCCCTCCCCCTAATCTAGACCAAAAACCGAAATCTGTTTCACAAATCCATACAATCGCATCATTTTTGGGATTTATGGTCTTTGTTTGGTGAAAAAAAATTGGTTTTTTTATGTGTAATATTTTCGGTCCCCCAAATTTAGTTGTTCAAGTTCCGCCACTGACCACCAATGCGCTTTAGGCGCACCGGTTGTGTATAAGAAGAGAACTTCACAGTTAAGCGCGCTTCCTGAGATTTTTCCAACCGGGCAACCAAAAACAAATTTGTGTGAGCTTATGGTGGACAATCAACAATATTGGTTGTTTTTATTTGTACTTTTGGAATACTCGTATGAGTGGTTAACGGATCACTTTACTTTGGCAGGGATCGCTGGTTAACGGATCACTTTACTTTGACAGAGATCGCTTGTGTCAGACGGGGGTTTGGGCCCCATTTCATGGTGGGTCTAGTCTCGGACAACGTTAACATGCCAACGAAAACAAAATATCCTGTTGGTGACAGCACATATTTTTAGGAAAAAGGTTTTTCTCATATCATCTTTCTGCAAATCTTTGTTCAAATTCTGTGTCAACATTTTCAATATACCAGCTTAAATTAGTACCTTAATGTTTCAACTACTGTAAGCTCTTTTTATAAGCGAGTTTCACATAGGTGGCAATTACGACCATTTACTTACGAGTTTTTTTTTTTATAATTTCCTTGAACAAGGACGAAAAAGTGTTTATGGGTTGGGTTCTGGGGGCGTATGATGGATCTGCAAGTGAACTAATTTTATGTATTTATGTTGCCAATGTGAATTGCGCATATATCGAGGTGGCATGTACGACTCATTTAGTCTTTTGAGTTTTTTTTTTCTATAATTTCCTTGAAAAAAAACAAAAGTGTGTATGGGTCAGGTTTTGGTTGTTGGACAATTGGCTCAAAGAACATAACAGAAAACAAGTGATTCAAAACAGTTAACACAGATTGTTTTATTATAAATTAAAAAGAGGAGAAAATTGGTACATCTTATTCCTACCATCCATTTATAAGGAAGAAAATAAATACTAACCATAAAAGAGAATCACAACTGGTAGCTTAAATCAAGCAATGCTTGATTTATGCTTTGACCTTGACTTTTATTATATTTAGCTTTCTAATTATTAGACCAAAAAATATATTCTGAACAGACCCATAATTCTGACATGTGACCCATTTGACCAACTTTGACCCATGAATACTTTTGACTCACAAACATGATTAGAAGTTTAGAACCAACATTGGTGGCGTATAAAGATGCACAAAAAAACAGGTTCCAGAACCGGAACTGCCTTACCCGAACCGGTTCCGGTTTTTACCCGGTATGGAGTGGACCCGGTTTGGACCCATTAGAACCCGGCGGTTCCTACCCGGGTTGGGTTTACCTATGTGTGACCAGTTTCTACCCGGACCCGACTGGAACCGGTTCCGGTTTCTACCCGGACCCGACTGGAACCGGTTCCGGTTCCTACCCGGTTTGGGAACTATTAAAAATAATGAAAAAATGCATTTTATGTTGTTAAATGTTATTATAACTATTTAAAAAAAAATGGACCCGGTTGAAACCGGTTCCGGACCCGACCCTACCCTACCTGATTCCACATGGCAGGGTTCTTCAACCCAAAACCCGGTTCCTCTTAGGACCCGACCCGTTTCAACCCGGGAAAAAAAAACCCGGTTCGGAACCGGTTCCGGGTCCGGCCCAAAACCCGGTTTGTGCACCTCTAGTGGCGTAAGACAGATTGTCAAATGAAGTAATTTTATGTATTTATTTCACTCTTCTAGGGTGGCAATGTGAATTGCATATATCTAGAGATGAACATGCTAACTCGTTTATTTGTTAATGGGTTGATTGGGGCTTTGTTTTATTTATAACATGTCAAATAAACGGGTATAATAAAAAGTTGTATAAAAGGGAAATTGAACAGGTGACATTTGACAAGTTGTATAAAGTGTTTTTTATGGCTAAATCTTTGAGTCTCTTTGTTGGAAAAAATTAGATTATTTGTAAATTTTGTGTTTATAAGCATATTCAATAAAGTAATGGTTTATATATTACGGGTTGGGTTTGACCAGTTTTCAGTAATTATTTCAGATAAATAAGCGACTAGAATGTAATAAGTTATAATATGAATCTCACTTTGTTCGATTATGAAATTTTGTGAATCATTTGATCTTAGAACAAGCAACTAGACGATCCTTTGAACTCTTAATCATTCATGATAAGCCGTATTATTTGATAATTATTATATTAATAATAGTAATAATATTAAAATAATGTACTTGTCAAATTAAATGACACATGACGAATAAAAAGGTGGGAAACCATATAATGCGTTAAAATTGAACTAAGGAATCAGTAGCGATTTCACATTCACGCCCGCCACGTCACCGTCACATCAACATGGGGCGATCACTAAACCAAATACTAAGGTGCGTAGTGGTTTCACTATCCGCACACCAATATATACATAACACACACACCCCCTTTGCCTCTTTGCCCATGATTTCCCTCACGCCAAGGCCCCCACGCCCCCATTCACGTCTAAGGGGGACAGTGTTTTGCGCTAGTGGTTGAGCAAGGTGACTCACACCTCCACTATTTTTTTTTAATGGCTCACACCTCCACTACTGAGAGCCAAATGTATAAAGCCTAGAAGAAACAGTTATAAAAAAAAGGGTTTGATAGATTGAAAAGGTTAAAGGGGTATATAATCATTGAAGGTGTATTTAATTATAAAAAGGTTTCTTACTTGTCATGCCATATTATAAAGTTTACAGTATTAGAAATTTTCAAAACATTAGGAAATGAATAGTAAATTTTTTTTATTAAAAAATCTTAGAAAATAAATAGTAATTTTTTTTTAAAAAAAATGACCAAACTTCCGCAGCGAATCGCGAGAGAAAAAACTAGTTAGATTAAAGTACAACCACTTTGAATAGTGGCAGCCCCATAGAAATTCTGCCATGTCATGCATTTGTTTTTTTTTTTTTTTTTTTTAATTTTCATTTTCACTCTCAGACTATATATTATATACTCTTTTAACTCATTTAATTTTTTAATAATTTTATTTTTCTTTAATAACTTTCGTTCGTTAGTTTTTTTTAATGGAGTATGCGGTTGTTTTTAAAAAAAAATTTCAACGTTCCGCTATAAAAAAAATTAAAACGGAGTTGTATTCAAAACAAAGTTTTTTTATCGTAGCCTATAGCAAGTGCCGTTACCGTTGTGGTACAGTGACGCTTTTTATTTTTATTTTCACCCCTCAAACTATATATAATATACCCTTTTAACCCGTTTCATTTTCTAATATTTTCGTTTTCCTTCAATAACTTTCGTTCGTTAACTTAAAAAAAGGGAGTAGGCGTCTGTTTTTGGGCTTTTTTTTAAAACGAAATTTTATTCACAATCGAGTTTTTTGTTATCGTATCCTATGACGAGTGTCGTTACCGTTGTACCGTGATGAGCCAAACTTATTATGAGCGAACAACATCATTGCCGGTTTTTTTATTATCGGAACCGGTCTCGGTATTCGCTTTTATCGTTTTCGACGACCCAAACCGGTAATATTTTATTTTTGGTTTTTCCCCTTTTTTATATTTTGTTTTATGTTTCTTTTTTTATCAACATTATTTTTACTGTTGCGCCTACTTTTTCATTTAAATTTTATTGACGATCGGCCCGACAACCGTCGTGCAACACGGAGAACCAACTAGTTATTATTATTATTATGACGTTTGTATAATTTATATGATTTATAAAGAAATTTACTTGGAGGGGTGTGCTTCGTGGATATGTACCAAAGAAATTGCTAGTTTATGCATCTAAATATTCTCATGAATTTGAGGAGAGCCTTGGTTTTGGATTATATCGCAAAGTGATTCCGCCACTCCCCACACCTTGTGTAAATACGGAAGCTAAGTCAAGCACCGGGTACACCCTATTTATAAAAAATCTGGAAATTGTAAACTTGATTTTGATGCTTTAACGGTTTGTGAAAATGGTCAACAAAAAGAACACTTGTTGACTTTGATTTTGATGTGGTTGGGTGCAAGATGTCTTGTTTCATGTTTTGTGAGTGTTTTGTTTAGGTCACCCTGAAGTTTCATATTGTTCCATTGCTGTGAATTTGCAAAACTGGTTAAATGGAGTGACATAAGCAACCAGTTCTGTAATATGGTTACTATTTAGTGATTGTTTTCTTCAAGTTTTACCTAAAGTCACTAACCACGCTTTATAACTGTTTCATTTTATTTACGAAAAAAATTCATAACAATGGAACATTGTGAAACTTACAAAAATAGCAATTGTTGGTGGTGGTTACTATTTTCAACGGTTTGCAAAGCGTTTAAAAAACTAACAACAAAAATATATATATATATATATATATTTATATATATATATATATATAGGGGTATGGTCTTTTGAGAATATATATATATATATATATATATATATATATATATATATATATATATATATATAATTATCTTGCTTTTTCGGGACTTACCAGTTGAAAAAAACTAACCTTTTGACTTGAAATTTGAATAGATTCGAGACTTTGTTGCAGACCAAATGTCCTTGAAGGGAATTGAATTCCATGCAGAGAAATCGCCACAGGCAGTTATCAGATCTGCAGAGGGGTTTCAAACCGGCAGTTTGAACCAGTTTCAAACCGGTTTAACAATCGGTTTGGGTCGGTTTGAAAACCGGTTAAACCGGTTTTTTTGTGCACCTCTACTCTTCATCATGGACCCATAACAAAACCCAAATCGACTCGTTTATACATAATCAAATAAAAAAAAACTAACAAAACAAGTAGGAAGAATTATACCTAAAATAAGTGAAATGCAGAGTTAATAATGTATAAAACAGATTACAGGCTACAATTGAAACAAAAACAGTGTGCCATAAAAATACCAAAATTGATCCCAATAAAGTAAAAAGAATATAAAAAACTACGTTTCAAAGATCATGCATGGTTACTAACCTTGTGCAGTTAAGCATGTTGATAATGGTTTAACTTGTAAAGTAACACATGACCTGCAGCATTACCCATCGCCATCATCCCGCCACCCGGACTAAAATCCAAACACCGAGGATACTGCAAAGCCCGATTTGCTGGCGGCCAATTCGAGAAGACAGTAAACGAGGGTATATGCACCAGTTTCATACTGTTCTTTTTCATACTCGAACAAATTGCTAAAATTTGCGCATCGCTGTTAAACTTCATGAAATCTATTTTCGTTGTTAGATTCTCGATAGTTTTCACGGGTCTTCTGTTTCCACCTAAAAACTCGTCCCGGTTGTATATGTTCACAATACCGCTATCAGAACCGGCTGCAAAAATGCTTCCCTTTGGAGTTGTAGTTAGTGCAGTACCGGTTATGCATCCTTCATCCACACCCTTATGGAAGCAAGTCATGGTTCTAAGATCCCAATGGTAGATTTGACCGTCTCCGCCGGTGGTCAGCAGCTGTTGACCGCCGTTAGCAAAAGTCAAAGCACGTGCAGTCCCGTTCATTTTTAATGTTCCGACAAGCTCTTTTGTTTTAGTTGACACCAATAGAATATACCCCTCGTTTCCAAGAAACGCGATTGTTTTTGAATCCGGTGAGATTTCAAAACTTTCTAAACTTTTTTCCTCGCGCCCAACCAACGGGCCGATTTTATCCGTTTTTGCTTTAACCAGGTCAAAGCTGTAAAAAAACTTTCTCCTTCCTGATAAAATAACCTGAGAACCGTCGGGTGTGAAAGATGCTTTTCTGATTGGACAGTCGCCAACAAAAATCGTTTGGATTTTCGTGTTTCGTTTTCCATCGATTTGAAAAAACCGTAACTTTTTGTCGAGCCCGCCAGTGAGAAGCAACTGCCCGTTTCTATGAAACTGAACTGAATTGATCGGCCCATTTGATGGGTCCTGTGCATTTGCATCAACCAATCTAGTATATTCCAGTAACCCGGGTAACAATTTTGACCTACCCTTAACAACAAGATCTTCACTGGTCTGAAAAATGGTGTCGATGTCCCCGTTTTCTTGATCACTGTCACTATCTGATGTGTCATTTTTAGCCTGTGAATCGAATCGGGCCCATTCTGTGTTCGGGTTTAACTTCACGTGCTGAGCCCGTAATCGTGATACATATTCAGAACCTGAGATTATTCTCTCGTCCTCTTCTTTTCGCATTTTTCTCAATCGGTTGACTTTAGCTATGTTTATGTTGACTTTTTGTTCCTCTTCATCCACCCAAACGGGTTGCCGTTCAGTATTATCATCTGCACCGACTATTTCTCCCTTTACTGCATCCTCTTCATAAACAGACAACACGCTATTGGCAGAACGATCTGTAAAGAAAAGGGCAGAACCGTCCTCAATTTTTTCACTATCCTTTCCAAACCCGACTGGATATAAAGAACCAAACAAGACGTTTTCCAGTTTTTTCATTTCAATTTCTTGCTCAGTTTCAGCTTCTTTGTTCTCTTTCCGTTGTCTCTTTTTCTTTTTCGGCTTTACTGAATCTGAAATTTTTGAACATTCTGTTTCTTGAACTAAATCCAATGATGAAGGCCCATCAAGATCCTTTCTTTTGGGCTTCTCGCTTTTGTCTTTAGGAACCACATTTTGTGATATTAAAGTAGCCATGGATGAGACAGCTGTCACTGCAAGATTGACCAGGTATGGTATAAGCTACTAGTATGGTTACAACTTGAGAAATATCTTTTAAGAGATGTTCAATTTGAAAGTAAAAGTTGATGCTAAACAATCAAAGATAATCAGCTGTAATAAAACAAACGATTGTTTGGATCTGTTCCCCCATTCAAGATTGTAATAATCAGATGCGGCACATTATGATTATTCAAGAAATTTATATATAAAAAATCATTATTTGGCCCATGAATAATCAAATAACCAGAGGCAGAAGTTCGTTATCAACCAAACATCAAATACTAAATCATATGATTTATAAAAAATAATTAGTTTCAAAACTCAAATCCAAGCACCCGCTAAAAATGCTACGCCATACTCGGTTCATCATCATACCACACACAATTAATTGACAAACAAACTTCTCTTTAGACGTTAAAAACCTTCCCTTTAGATGACAAAGTACCATCAGGGCAGGCTCAACCATTTTGAAGGCCTAAAGTGAAATGAAATTTAGGAGGCCTTTTTTTAAATTCAATGTTATAGTATATGCTCTAAAAATAATGGATTGGATCGGACGGGTTAGGCCTTTTTAGGTTCCAGGGCCCTTTTCCAGTGGACCTAGGAACTTTTTTCATGGGGGTCAAAGTTTTTCAGTTTTTCGTATGTGCTATTAAGAAGTGATTTATTTCAGGTCGGGTCACTATTTTTCTTTGCTGGTCATCGAAATATTTTGGATTTTGAAGATGATTTTAAAGGTGATTTCATTGAAATACTTTGGGTTTTGAATTAGACTTTTCAAACATTAAAGTGTAAATATATTATCATGTATGATTAAATAGAAGATGGAACCTTATTCATGAATCGAAAACAATCCTAAAAAGGCTAAAAACAAACCACTGACCTATCTTTTTAAAGTTGTTGATCAATGGCTGCAGGGAGCAGATGAGAATGGGTTTGAGACAAAGATTAAGTAAATCAGGCACTTCTCTTCCCTTGACGTCTGCTTCTCTTTGAGGAAAACCCTAAAACAAGTTGCTTCTTTTCAATTAACATTTAAGGGGTTTTCCAATTTAGAAAAGAACAAAAATAATGTAAAAAGATAAAATTTGTGGCTGCTAAGTTTCGAAACAGGGAGAAAATATGGAATAAAATTACATGATTATATGCACATTTTATATAAAAAAAATTAAATTGAATTTGGAGGCGCTAGGCAAAAGATTATAATTTTACACATACAGCCGGCCCTGAATTAATTGACAAACAAACTTCTCTTTCAGACGTTAAAAAGCTTCCCTTCAGATGACAAAGTACCATTATGCAGTGTCTAAAATGTAAATTACCTAAAAGATAATGACTCTTTTCATTTTTAAAGTTTACAACTTTACATATTAGTATGTTCTGGATATTGATAACTATAGAGTTTAATACAAACTCAAGACTCATGTTCAAATCTAGTTATTCGTTATTATCACTAGTCTGGTTACCTTTAATTTAATATCTAAGATGGTGAACTTTTAAGCACTTCTAGTGGTAATGGTAGATACGTTTCTAGAATTAGAGAAAGACGAATCAGAAAATAAACATAATGTTTATAAGCCTTCTCTCGTCTTCACAATTCCAAAAACATCTAATATTGCATTTAAAATACCTCACTCAACCAATATAACATCCACAAATCGAACTATGTTTCGATATCGGACTTAAATAGAAGAACAAATAAGTACTTATCGTAGAGCAAGGTGCACATTACAGTAAGAACTGTACATATTTGTTCTTTTATTTCAGTCCAGAATTGTATGTGATTGAAGATTCAAATAACATTTATATTTGTGGTTGAATGAAATATTTAAATGCAAACTTTTTTTTTCATTTTTAGCTAATAATTTGGAATTATGAAGATAAGAGAAAACGATCATCGTATTAGATACTATTGTTTGCAGCAAACAATTATGCTGTATGGATCTAAAGCATCTGTGCATATGAATTAACCGAACAGTATACATCCGAATTCACATAAAGGATTTCATTCAACGATCCATTGTGCGTTTATGCATCCACAACAGTAAACTTCAAATACCTTACAAATGCGTCACGTGAGCTAACAAATCTAAGAAAAGGAAGAAGGAACAAGAACTTACCAGTGTAGCGGCGGCGTTCGGACAGGAGCGGCCTGTGCAATCGGTGGGGAGACGGCGAAACGAGTGTAATTGGTATGTGTGTGTTAGGGTTTTAGTTTGTTAACGATTGAGAGGTTTTGACCCAATTTTCCAACTTAAAGGGCACTCATAAAAAAAATGTAAACATGTAAATAGCTTATTGATCAATAACTAGAAATTATGACTTGCGCGTTACGGCGGGGTCGTACAGGGACATTAACGTGGTCAACTACATAATTAAGTCCGTGTGTTTGTGAATCTCGCTACACTTGTTGCGCCTGTTACATTAACGTCGTTAAATGCGGTGACATTAGCACCCGCGCTCTGTGGCGGGAAGCGAACCTTAAACAGTTGAGGCAGTGAATAACGGGACTAAGCAAAAAAAAAACGTGATTAAGTACATAAAAAAATTGTATGAAGTTACGGCGACTCGGTTAACCCAATAAAAAGAAATGTAAAAAAACCAAAGAAAAAACCAAAAAAAATTAAGGATCAACAGATAGGTGACATGTGACGTGACGGTTGTGGTAGACACTTGTAAATGAGTATAACAAAATTTATAGCGGGACATAAAGAAAAAAATATTAAACACAACAACAAATTAATTTCTTTTTAGAGGTATATTTGAGTTTTTACAAAGTTGAGAGTTATTATTTAAAAATTTGTTAAAATTGAGGGGGGTGTATATGAGAAAAGCAAAAAAAAAATCATTGGACACCGACATTAAGAATTAAGAGTATTAGGAATATGCTAGATAAATATGGTTCATGAATCGGTACTTACAATGTTATTTAGAGGAACTTCTATAGTTGTAAACATTTGGGTTGTCGATTGTGCGTGGTTTTGTCTACTTAAATATAAGCATGGTATTTGGATTCATAGTTGAAGGGTTGAGCACATTAATTCAAATGTTAGTCTCAAGCAATCTCCTACAATGTTTTGAAAATCGGATCGGGTCGATCGATCGAACCGAGAGCTGGGATCGCTTAAGGTTGAACCGGTGTAACACTCCAATCGAACGGGTTCGTAAAATAATAGTTAACGATCTGATGCGAGTTAATTATAAAATAAAATAACTTGGTGACTAATAATAAAATCAAATGAGTTATTTTTGGGTAAAAATAACATTATTATTTTTATTGGGTTTGGTTAAACGAGGCACAATTACACAATCGGGTACCACCATCACAATTTATATATACATATATTGCTCCACTAGTTCATTAGTGCCATTTAGAGAGAGAAAAGCAGGAGAAAAAGAGGAGTGGTGACGGCCGACAGCAGGTGGTGGTTTCCGGCAGTGGCCAGTGGCGGGCGGAGGTGTGATTTTCGACTCGGAATCGGAATCATTTCTCAACGCCACGAACATCATGGTAAGCTCCATTTCATTTAGGTATGAAGCTAGATCCTGTTTTGTGGCTATCAAAAGTTTAGAAATGGTTTGGTTCGAGTCTGGGTAAATAGGTTTTCAACTGCACGGTTGCAAAGAATCGGCTGATCCGAGAATTCTTGTGGCAAAGGCTAGGAGGATGTGTAGGAGCCATCTAAACTGGCTGGCCACAGTGAAGAAAGATTTGGCAAAACTCTTACACTTTAGCCCTAGTGAATCTTGATTGTACTTTTGGTTTTAAGAAACCTAGTCTTCATATGTGTATTATACTAAAAAGGTTATGTTTTTGTGTAAATCCAACTTTTAGTCGCGTCCGGTTTCGGGGTGTGACAACCGAAGAAGACGAAACGATGTCCAAAATCTATAGCAACAAGCAACGATCGGAGGAGATGATGTGGGTGTGGACAGTAGCAGCAAGCTAAGACCGAAATTACCTTTTGTCGATCCTCAACAAGAAAACAACTAGCAGCAACAACGGTGGTTCGATCAGGGATGAAGCAGCGGTGAGTACCGGTTCTGGAATGGAGGGTGACGAGAACAAAATCTGGATCCAGTAAGGAGGAGATAAGCACTTGGAAGTAGGGGTGTAAATGAGCCGAGCTCGAGCTCGGCCCGTTTAACTTACAGAGAGCTCAAGCTCGGCTCCTTTCGATTTCTATTTTTAAAGTTAGAGCTCGGCTCGTGAATAGTTTTTCAAACTCGGGCTCAACTCGTTTATTATTTATTAAATAATCTATATATAGCCATAATTATTTATACATATTTTTTAATTTAATTTTTATATATAACATAATATATATTATTTAGTTATTTTTATCATAACTTTATATATGATAATTTTTATTATATGCATATGTATTTAATATATAAAATAAAAATTATATAAATAATAGGCTAGAGAGCTCGGGCTCGAGCTCGGTCTCGTTTATTAAACAAGCTTATATAAATGCGTCGACCTTAGGAATATGGTCCATGGGATCATATATGGGATTTTGTACGGAGGATAAGATAAAAAAGACAAAAAAGGACGAGCATTTAATGCTGAGAGACGTTGAAAAGGAAAAGATAGGAAACCTATCCTATCAAGAGGAGAGGCATATAAGGCAACAGACCCTCCTTCCAGATGGATCCAATCTCCCTTAGAAAAACACACATTCACCATTTTCAAAGAAAAGGTTTTCTTATCCATTTTTCACTCTTGATGCGTTTAGCATAAAAATATCTTGCCACCGGTCCAAAAACTTATTCTCACGCCCGAGCTTGGTTGCGGAACCACCCCCTGGGGTCCTACGTGACGAGGCTAACGGTGTTCTATGTTTGGTAGTTACAATTCGTAGCCACCAGAATCTTCAGCTCATCACGTTCAGCAAGGCTGTGTGGATTTGGGTTGCAACATGTCACACCCCAACCGTGCATCTTAACCACGTGTGCGACTTAATTGATAAAAAGAACACAATGGAATAAAAACATTTACTATTAAAGTTTCATAATATTAAAAATCCAATTTGATAAGTCTTAGAATTCAAAGAAAACAAATAACATGTTCAAAAGACAAAACACTTACAATAGAATTTCTTCAATAGATATCTAGGCAAATCCTATGTGTTGTTGACTTAACCTATCACGAGCTTAATCACCTGAAATATGTACGAAAAACAATTTTCAACCAAAAATAGTTGGTGAGAAATCATAGGTTTAGTAAAAGTATATGTTTGGCAAAAGTAACAATTCATATTTCAAGTTCATCAAATAGCATGTAAAATAAAACAAACACATGATTAGCAAATCCAACCTAAAATGATGAGTAACGAATAAGTGGTACAACTCATAAGTTGCAATGATAACGAATAAGATGTCCAACCAAAAGTTGTCCATAAAGTATATGCGGTTTCCATCCTATGTCCCATATATGTACTACCGTTGGCTTGAAAACTTCAAGTTAAGGATTTGCAAGTTTAACGTTTATCATGTTGTGTTTATTTACTCACATACATATACGATTCGCTTGTTTTAGAATTGTTTGAAAACGTGTTTTAATGCGTGCCAACGCGTACATGTTTCCCCCAAAACGATTTGAATAAAGTGGGTATATGAAGTCTCACCTTAAAAGCTAGACGAGATAAGAGACTTGAACGAATAGACGAGGTGAATCACGGACCAGACCCTAAATAAATAAATAAACTAGTTTTAGGGTAGGGTCGATGGTTACGAGTGTTAGATAGGCGGTTCGGGTCATAAGGTTAAGAATTATTTGTAAAAATAGAGTTTTAGTTGTTTACTGATTTGGACAGCAACGCAGCTAAACAGAAACGATAGCATTAAAATATCAAACGACATGCTAAAATCATGAAATTTTACAAGTGACTAGTTTAAGATGTTTCGGAAAAGTTTCGTTCACAAGTTTTTTCTGTTTGGGACTCGTATCATAGCCAAAATCGTGATCTAAAACAGAAGGTACTGAAAAGTGCACCTTTTGTATTTTGGCTACTACGGAGTCACACTTTTGAATTAGAAAACGGATTTTACACGGTTAGAAAGAAGACTCGACGAGCTACGTCTTGGAGTTGGAGTTGAAAGATTTCGTTAACAATTCACCAAGTTATGATTGCTTAAAATCGACGCATAATCTGTCCAAAGTTAGGTTATGCACAAAGGTGCATGATTAGGTTGTTTAAAAGTCGATAACGCGTGAAATAAAATTAGATGAATATTATTATATCATCATAATACTTAATATAATCAGATTAGGTTAGCCAAAACATCCCGTGTCACCGATCTAGCCATGATATTCACAGAAGCGTTTTGGAGAATCACAGGATGCAATCGGCATAGCCGACACGAGCAAGCGGATTCTATTTTTGATTAGTGTGTGGTTAATTCAAGTTAGATTAAAGTTAGGATCAGAGGTTTAGAACAAATAAAAACAAGTTAGTATAAGAGTTAGAATCAAAAGAATAAGAAAGAAATAAAAAGGAAGAAAGAACGGTTAAACTTGATTTGTTACCCGATCTTGGTTCTTGGCTTATTGCGATTTCTTCAAGGCTTGGAGGAGAGTTTTCTTGCAACTTCTTGGCTGTATAGGGAGGCTCAAAATCCCAGGTGGGGTGGAGGGATTTGAGAAGAGGATTAAATGAAAAACAAGGGGGATTAAGGGGCTATTTATAGTTAAGCTATGCCTTGGAAAACAAGAAAGGGATTTAGGGTTTGGGGAGGCCTCAAATTTCGAAATTCAGCTGATTGGGGGCTGGGTTTTTGTGAAAATTAGCTTGGGCTAGGTCCAAGTGTAAGTGGGTTGGGTTCTAGCTTGGCCCGGTTGAGTGCGCGCATCCGAAATTCGCGTTTTTAAGCATTTCTAAGCGAAATTGGCAATGTTTTCAACATTAAAGTTGATTGTCATAACAAAATGAGTATATTTAGCTAAAACATGTAAGTTTAAGTTGTGTTATTCACGTACGGTAGTTAACGGTCGGTGGACGAGAAAATGGACTTTTAAGGGCATAACAAGCTGCGAAGGCGCAATACATAAATTTACAAGCTTTTGTTGAACGTTTCAAATGTAACAAAGTATAACAACTTTAATTTAACATGTTCGACGTTTGCATGATTGTTAACGGGTTATGATGGGCCTATTGGGCCTAAAATGCACCCAATTCACTGTGGAAACCGGTTATTCATAGCAGATTCAATACCAATACAATAATAAAGAAACAAGATTGGATCAAAAACACATAGTTAAAGGTGTAACTCTCAAATGTTTATGATATTGCTAATGAACTCCCCTCTATAAAGATCAAATGTACAAGTATTTATACTATGAAGACAAGAAATGAATTCATCCGAAATACATTTTGATCGAAATGTATTTCGTCTGAAAACGATTTCAATCGAAAAAGATTTCGGTCGAAATCTTTTAACTTCAAAGAATTCTTCCGACTTCAGACTGTTTTATATGCGATGGCCTACAATTAGTTCCAACAATCTCCCCCTAGGCCATTGCATATCAAAACACGGGAATTCTGCCAAGCTCCACATACACTTTGCATCTTTAAAGTTAGATCTTGGACTCGAAGCTTTAACTCTCCAAACTTGTCTTGGTTTAGCTTTGACCTGCCAATCTCGTTTTGGTTTTGACGTACTTTAACAACCTTTTCTTGAACCTTTCTCTGAGGTTGAGAAACGACCTTCTGTTTGGGAGACTTGTGTTTCTTGATACAACAATCTCTTGATAAATGACCCTGCTTTCCATGGCTGAAACATTTCTTCAAAGCAGGACATGTTCGTTGATAAGGCCCTTTTTCGAGATGTTGACTTGTCTTTAAACTTCTGTTTCTCTACCTTTGACGTTTCTACCCCCTCTTTAACAAACATGAGCGGAGCAAATTTATTCGAAACGAACGGGATGCCATTAGCATTGAGTGACTTTCTTGAACCCTAAGCCACCCTTATTGTCAAAATAATCCACACATTCTTGACTTTCTACAGATTTGTCACTTACACAATAATCATCAGAAGCAAGATCACTTGGAATCTTTGATTCAACTTTATTTGCTTCGGAATTTCTCTTTGGCTCTAACAAAGGATAAACATTTGGCACAAAAGGCTCTGGAATGTATGGTTGAGGCATCTATGAATAAAATCCATTTGTAGTAAATGGAGGAGGAACATTTTTGTATCTAACTTCAGTATTCACTTTATCATTAACTTGAGCCTCATTGTTTTCACCAGTGCTCTTATATCCAAGCCCAGACTTTACTTTGTCATGTATTTGAGCTTCAATGATCCCACTAGGCACTTTTCCTGAAATGTTTATTTTACCAACCTTAATTGTTGTATTTGCTACCTTTTCTATCTTCTCGGTCATCAATTTCTTTTCTTTTTCTCTGTCAGCAATCAACAGTTGAATTTCATAATTCTTTCTCTTTAACTGAAACTTCACGTGAGAATTTTCTTTGACACAGTCATCAATCTTTCTTTTATACTCTTTCTCAAGATATTTTAGAATCTTGTTTGTAGTATATGCATGATTCAATGCATCCATCAGAAGTTTATTTCGTTTCTTGTAATCAACAATTTTCTCAAAACACTCCACAGAACACATGTTTTCGTTGAGTAGTTCAGAATATGCTTTAAGTTCCTGTGATTCTTTCACTGGTTCAGCAATCAAATTGGATTCTATACGCTTACAATTTCCTTGAAAATCATAATCGTATCCTCCTTTTATCACTATTATGTTCTTATCTGCTTTGAGTGCATCAAACTCTAACTTTGCACACAAATCCTCTAATGTGTTAAATTTTAGTCCTCTATTTCTGATGTACAATTTTAACATCATCCATTCCTCTGGTTGAGCATTGAGAACATTATCCATGACTTCTGATTTGTCATATTCAATATCAACATCCTTCAGATCATTTATCAATCTCACATATCTGCGATACTGGTCTGTCAAAGATTCTCCTTCAGCACGTGCGAACACTTGATATCTTTTCTTTAATGAGTCTTGCTTGTCTTTTCTTATCTTCCTTATTTACACATAATGATTCAACTAGATCTGGATGAACATACCACAGTCCATTTACAAAGACCTTATGCACACAACTTTCGTCAGCCATCGAGAATATTTTTTATATTTTTTTTATTACCTCATTTTTTCATAATCAGTCCGAAACATAGGTGGAAACATCCTCCAATTTTATTTTTTTTTAATTTTTTCTTAATCTTTTTTTTGGAGGTGAAAATTTTTCTAAGGCAAAAGTTTTCGACCGAAAACTATTTTTTGACAGAGTTTTCGACCAAAAACTATTTCGACCGAAAAAGATTTTGGACAGAGTTTTCGACCAAAAAAGATTTCGGACGAAAAGTCTGTCAGAAAAAAATTTCGTACGCTTCAAGCACTTTTCGGATGATTCATTCTGTTGGAACCCGGAAACGCACCAAAACTTTCAAAAATCATCAAATCAACCCCTTAAACCCACAAATTGATTCTCCATCACTTTATATCATAATTCTTAAAAAATGGCGTGAATTTTGATGCAAATTGATGGCTTTTGAATCTTGAAAATGTGAAAACTTGTAGAAAACTTGAATCTTGGTAGAAAACCCCAAAACCGAGCACCGAAAGCTCTGATACCACTTGTGGAAACCGGTTATTCATAGCAGATTCAATACACCAATACAATAATAAAGAAACAAGATTGGATCAAAAACACATAGTTAAAGGTGTAACTCTCAAATGTTTATGATATTGCAAATGAACTCCCCCTCTATAAAGATCAAATGTACAAGTATTTATACTATGAAGACAAGAAATGAATTCGTCCGAAAACGATTTCGATCGGAAAAGATTTCAGTTGAAATCTTTTAACTTCATATTGTTTTATATGCGATGGCCTACAATTATTTCCAACATTCACGATTAAGCCATCAATAAGCATATAGAGCATAAGGTAACAAATAGTAGATCATGTATGATAAACAAGTATGTCATATGGAAATAATCCAAGTGAAATGACATTCAAAATTGTAAGGCCCCAAACCCGGGAGGCCTCACTTGTTGGATTTACTCATTCACAAACAGTTCTTAAACATGAATATCAAATAACGCAGCGGAAAATTTCATTTAAACATAACATCATCATTGTTCATACATGCGGAAGCGTAAACATTGTTTAAAACATAAATACATCATAACTAAAACATAACGGGATGCCAGTCTTCATAGTCAGCCGGGTAACTCCTCTCGCTAGCCAAGCATCACCGTACATCCTCATAACCTGCCTTAACCTGAATGTGCACACTAAAAAGTCAGCTACGCTGGGGAGTTCTAGCATTTCATAAAAACTTTAACATCAACATTTGCCAAAAATATATCATTCATTCATTTAGTAAAACCTTTCACAAAAGCATTGTGACAATCCGACTTTTTAAGTTAACCCCGTTAACTATTCCGTTAAGTTTCTTATTAAAAACTTAACCCCGTTAATCAAATCTAACCTCAAGGACTAATTCAGCCACAATATCAACTCAAAACTGCAAGGACTAATTGTGTAATTATACTAAACTGAATAAATTGACTCCTAAAAGTCAAAATTGACCAATTTGCCTTTAGTTGACTTTTAGAAGTCAAAGTTCGATCCTTGATTTTCCAATTCGCGGATTTTAACTGAAATTCGTTGATACTCTTAATTACTACGAGCATTATTAACATTCTCGGCCATCATTGAGCCTTAATCACCTGCATTACATGCGAATTAATCGAAAATGGTCGTTCGTTTCATAACCGTCGACACCCTCATCAATTACTACCAAATTCGCATCGTTTGTATGTTATTCTCGCAAACCAAACCCCTGCGCACACCAGATAAGTCACACAGAAGCTATCCCACACGCCAATTCGATCGGAGTAGCAGAGGAAGTCGCCGGAGATCAAGTTGTTCGCTGTCGGACCTGCATTTGCTCGATTTCTATCAATCCATTTCTATCAATCCATCAACTATTCTGGTAATTTATCTCATCTATAGCTTCGTTTCAATCTCTAGAACAATAGCCCTATCATAATTAAGGCTTGCAGTAACGATTTTAACATGAACCCGAATCTAGGGTTCATGCGTTTACAGTTTAATCGATCACCATACCGGAACCGATTATAATCCAATCAACGTATGTGGTTAGATTCGAAACTGGCCACTCATCGAAAGCCCTATGAATCCAACCGTTTTTAATATCGAATTCAACTCAGTTCATAATCTAGGGTTCTTCATAAAAACGATTTGGGGATTTCGGTCATAAACTTAATCTCAATCTAATTAAACATCATGGCCAGGTTTGAAATCCTTTATTCTCTAAAAGCCCTGTGTTTTCAATGAATTCTAACATCAGAATTGTTCAAATCGATTCTATGACCTTGTTCTAGGGTTTCGGTGCTCATTCCGAAATTAAACACCCTTTTACTAATCGATTTTTCAATTAAACCTAACCAACAGTTTCGCAATAACCTAATCAACAAAACCCACATGTTTCTTGGTTCGATCGATATCCAAATCAAAGGAATCGGGACTGGTTTTGGCTCGGTTACGATGGGGGAGAAGAACACGCTGGAGTTGAATGTTAAAACGATTTAATCTGGGTATCTAACGCGATACCCTAGCGGGCGGGACTGGTTAGTGACTTGTGCGTGTGTGGGAGAGACCCGGGTTCGAGTCCGGGCTCCCACAATCATTTTAAAGATTTTTCTGTTAATATTTAATTAATAAAAATCAAACCCTATAATATTATAATATTATACAATTGTGTTTTTACCCGGAAAACAACCCGTAGGCTCGGGTTTGAATTATTAACATATTTTTATATATTATACCCACTTTTATAAATAATTTATTGTTATTATCCCCAAGTAAAAATAATATGTTATATTATTTTAAGCCACAAATTTGTATAAAATAATACGTTTAGTTTCAAACCGTGACTCGTGTTATTTAATAATGTATATACATATATTACTTCGTATCGTTTTACAACCTCGTGTAACATCTGAAACTAAATAATAATATAATTAGTTATATTATTTACTCGCATTGCTACGTTTATAAAAATAATATATTTATTATTTTGTACCCCAAACGAGTAATAAGAATGTTCTTTCGAATCTAATAATAATATATTAAATTATATTATTTTCCTAATTTTTGTGAATGACAAAACACTCGATTTTATTTATTATTATTATTGTCATTCGTCGCGTAACGTATATATATATATATATCATAATAATAAATTAAGGAATTTATATCCCCGTGGACCCGTTCGTTTACTCTTGAATATTAGAACGTTTCTTAGGACGTTCCTCTTTCCGTGTCGTTGTCATAATTCCCAAGCTTTATCCCTAATTTATGTGTTTATAATTTTAGGGCATACGTAAGTCGTCTGAGACTTACACTCGTGGTTCCAACTTTTTCCTTGTGTGATTCAAATCTCTACTGAAGCTCAGGTGAGTTTTCACGGCCCCTTTTACTGCTTTTAAACTGGGGGAGAAAACATGATACAAACTCTTTTGATTTTTGTACTTCATTTTATATCAATTGTTATGACTATGCGTAAACTCTATCATAAAAGTCCTCACATCGAACCGTTTAAATATGAATATAGCGAGGTATGTTGGGTGGTACTACTGGGTTTGACAAACCTCACCCGCGTTAGTCGCGCTAACACGATCGGATATCGAACGGGTGCAATATTGACCTAAACGTGCACCGTGGTTGATAGACCTGGTGGGAGGCAATACAAACAGTCAGTTTACGATTGCGAGCGTAATAGCAAACATGAACATGGGTTAGCTACTCATTTGGTATTTATGTTGATTGTACAATAAATCTGGTAAACGTTTATTTATATATTGAAACCTGTGAACTCACCAACCTCGTGTTGACACTTTTCTTACATGTTTTCTCAGGACGCTAAGCTAAGACACAAGTGCATGTTAGGGCATGCATGTGATTCAACTGCTTTGCTTTGTGTCTATTTATGTTGATTGAATTATTTTAATGTACTTTGTTTGGTTGGACATTTGGACTTTTGGACTTTGGTTTTGGGCGTGTGTATTTTGCGCATTTACTTTCTTTACGCTTCCGCATTGATACTCTGATTTAAAAGATATTTTCATTTTGAGTCCCATGTAGAGTCGTTCAATGTAACTAGTGTCTGAGATCCTGGTTTGTCACTTCCCAAACGGTAATACTCCGTTAGTTGAAATTGGGGGTGTGACAAGCATGTAATAATCTAACATCTTTAAAAAAAGGTTTCGTACCCATATCATCATCAACATCATTATCATAAACACCGTTGAACGGATCGTTCGTTAAAACTTTTAACATTTATTTAAGTCATACATTATCGTTATCTAATTATGTATCTTACTTTACGCGTCACAGTGTCCCCGAAGGAACCTTTGGTGTTATGGGCAACCGCTACGTATCGCCGTCATTGCCACAACCATACACTACGTGGGGTCAACCGTTACGTATCGCCGTCATTGCCCAACCATTCACTACGTGGGGTCAACCGTTACGTATCGCCGTCATTGCCCAACCATTCACTACGTGGGGTCAACCGTTACGTATCGCCGTCATTGCCCAACCATTCACTACGTGGGGTCAACCGTTACGTATCGCCGTCATTGCCCAACCATTCACTACGTGGGGTCAACCGTTACGTATCGCCGTCATTACCCAACACGCATCTTTCCTTTGAGAATCAACCGTTACGTATTGCCGTCATTGATTTCCCTTACCTTATTCACTTAGGATGATCGTCATCACCCGAGTAACTGTCGTTACTCCCTTACCAGTTGTACAACATTAAAACCATCGACAGGCCACCAAGACACTGCCCTGTTGTTCTTATGGTAACTATGGCTCGCTGTCCATAATCTACCACAAGGCTGGGAATCACATTCCCAGACTTCATTCGTCAATTCCATTCATTCGACAGATTAGATTTGTAATGACTTCTTTAAACCTTTACCTCTTTCCCTTTTCATTAAACATTTCCTCATTTAGACCGTTCATAAACATTCGTAAACCTTTTTGGCAAAAACACTTCATAACCTTTCCTTTCGTAAACATCGTTTCGTTAAAACATCATTTCGTTAAAACATCATTTCGTAAGTATGCACACCAGCCCAAAACATTTAACAAAACATTTAAAAGAGGGCTCTAGAACTCACCTGATACGCTAATATGGGTTGTCCTAAACGAAGGTCCAACAACGTCACTTCCGATCTGAATTGATTAGTTAAATACACATCAGACCAATCCCGACTCTAACGGTTTAACCATTCTAACATACTGACTTCACTTAACCAGTTCTGATGTCTGCGCACTTGGCAATTGCGCAGACCCTGCTGCCTGCGCACTTAGCAAGTGCGCAGACCCTGATGCCTGCGCACTTATCAAGTGCGCAGGTCCCTCCTCCTGCGCACTTGATAAGTGCGCAGGACCTGCTCCGTCCAAGTGTGCACGACCTGTTCTTCACGAAAAACCCTAACTTTCGCATTCGGGTCTGATCATGTCAAGATCCCGAACCTGTTTGCATTCAAAACGTTCGTTTTCCATTAAGGAACTCAAATCCATGATTATATTTCAGTTTCATCCGTTCAAACCTTACATTTTCACCCAAAACCTGAAAAACCCAAAAACGAACTAAAACTCAGATTTAGGTCGGATTGTTACCTGAATCGAGTTTCTGATCCGGAGGTTCTTCTCACGAGTTATGGAGTAACACTTTGCTGAAGTCTCGGGTCGATCCGCCAACTTTCTCTCTCTACGGTTTCTCTCTCTAAAAGTTGCAAATGAGAGAAAAGGAGTGGCATAGGCTATTTATAGCCCGCTGACCCATCCGACCCGACCCGTCATGCCTCGTTTGTTTATTCCGTTATTATAACTGTCGTTTTATTTTTGGGATGTTACAAATCTACCCCCCTTACAATAGGTTTCGTCCCCGAAACCTAATCATAAGTCAAATAGATGAGGGTACGACTCCCTCATTTCCTTCTCCATTTCCCAAGTGGCTTCCGATCCCTTTCGGTGTTTCCATCGGACTTTAACCAATTGGATAACTCTATTACGTAGATGTTTCTCCTTTCGGTCTAAGATGGCCACGGGTTCTACGATGTAATTAAGGCTGTTGTCGACCTCTATGTCCATAAGTGGTACATGAGCTGATTCATCCGCCAAACACTTTCGCAAGTGTGATACATGGAAGGTAGGATGAATCCCACTTAACTCATCAGGCAACTCTAACCGATATGCGACCTCACCAACCCGTGCCATTATCCTGAATGGTCCGACGAACCTCGGACTTAACTTTCCTCTCTTCCTGAATCGTATTATTCCCTTCTAGGGTGACACTTTCAAAATTACTCTGTCCCCAACATCAAACTCATTAGGCCTTCGTCGTTTATCCGCATAGGATTTCTGACGATCTTGTGCGGCCTTCATTCGTGCTTTGATTTGATCAAACCTTTCTGACGTTTCCCTTACTACTTCCAGACTCCCTAATTCCTTTTGTCCAATCTCACCCCAACAAATCGGGGTCCTGCATCCCCTCCCATACAACATTTCGTATGGCGGCATGCCTATAGTCGTGTGATGACTATTGTTGTATGAAAATTCGGCTAACGGCAGATGACTGTCCCAACTGCCGCTAAAATCGATAATACAAGCACGAAGCATATCCTCCAAGGTCTGAATGGTCCTCTCGGACTGACCATCCGTTTGTGGGTGGTATGCCGTGCTGATATTAAGCCTCGTTCCCATCGCCTCGTGAAATCTCTTCCAGAACCTCGATGTGAATCGTGTGTCCCGGTCAGATACGATCGTCAAAGGCATCCCATGCCGTGCTACTACTTCGTTAATAAACACTTCTGCTAACCTTTCCGATGAGAACGTCTCACGAATAGGTAGGAAATGAGCACTCTTCGTTAAACGGTCCACAATTACCCAAATGGTGTCATGACTTTTAGCTGTGCGAGATAGCTTAGTTATGAAGTCTATGGTAATGTGTTCCCACTTCCATTCCGGTATATCAAGTGGTTGAATCTTTCCATACGGTTTCTGGTGCTCGGCCTTTACTTGCGAGCAAGTCAAGCACTTGCTTACATACTTCGTCACATCACGTTTCATTCCAGGCCACCAGTATTCCTTCCTTAGATCTTGGTACATTTTATTGGTTCCAGGATGGATAGAGTAACGAGACTTATGAGCCTCGTCCAAGATTTTGGTTCTAAGCTCGCCACCCATAGGTATCCATACCCGTCCAAAACGCGTCCTAACACCAAGGGTGTTATATTCCAACTTGTCCCGTTGGCCAACCATCCTTTCCTTATTTATGTTTTCTTCTTTAAGTGCCTCATCTTGAGCCTTTACGATTTCCCTCATCACATCCGATGTCACCACCAACTGGCAATCTGTCACTCTAATAGGAGTAGGCACATCCTTTCGGCTTAGAGCGTCAGCCACCACGTTTGCCTTTCCAGGATGGTATATTATTTCACAGTCATAGTCTTTCAACAGTTCCAACCATCGCCTCTGCCTCATATTAAGTTCCTTTTGTTCGAAGAAGTACTTCAAACTTTTGTGGTCGGAGTAAATAGTAAACTTCACCCCGTACAGGTAGTGCCTCCAGATTTTCAATGCGAATACGACAGCAGCAAGTTCCAAATCGTGGGTTGGATAGTTAGCTTCGTGAATCTTCAACTGTCGTGACGCATACGCGATCACTCTTCCGCGTTGCATCAACACGCATCCCAATCCCCGACCCGAAGCATCAGAGTATACCACTAAGTCTTCATTACCCTCGGGAAGGGCCAAGACTGGAGCTTGAGTTAGCCTCTTCTTTAATTCCTTAAACGCCTCATCTTGGGTCGAACCCCATTCATACTTGACCTCTTTCCGAGTCAACTTTGTCAACGGCGAAGCTATTTTTGAGAAATCCTGGATGAATCTCCGATAGTAGCCTGCCAATCCCAAGAAACTACGGATTTCAGTTGGCGTCTTAGGAATATTCCATTCCCTTACCGTCATTATCTTCGCTGGGTCAACCATAATGCCGTTCGGGCTGATAACGTGACCTAGGAATTGGACTTCCCTAAGCCAGAACGCGCATTTGGAGAACTTAGCATACAACTTTTCCTTCTTCAGAGCTTCCAATACTTCCTTCAAGTGACACGCGTGATCACCCTCATTCTTGGAGTAGATGAGGATATCATCGATGAACACGATTACCGATCGGTCCAGCATCGGTCGACACACCCTATTCATTAAATCCATGAATGCTGCGGAGGCGTTCGTCAATCCGAAAGACATTACGCGGAACTCGAAATGTCCATAACGCGTGCGAAATGCAGTTTTCGGTATGTCTTCCTCCCTTACCTTCAACTGATGGTACCCGGACCGAAGGTCAATTTTTGAGAACCAACTTGCGCCTTGCAATTGATCGAACAGGTCATCGATCCTTGGCAAAGGGTACTTGTTCTTCACCGTATGTTTGTTCAACTCGCGATAATCAATACACATTCTCATCGAACCGTCTTTCTTCTTTACAAACAACACCGGAGCACCCCACGGCGAGATGCTCGGTTGGATAAATCCTTTCTCAAGTAACTCGTCTAATTGTGCCATTAACTCTTTCATCTCCACTGGTGCTAGTCGATATGGAGCCTTAGCCACGGGCTGGGCATCTGGTACTAAGCCGATTCGAAATTCGATCTCTCTGTCGGGTGGTATCCCAGGCAAATCCTCTGGAAACACCTCTGGGTACTCGCGTACCACGGGTACATCATTTAGCTCCTTCACTTCCTTACACTCGTCAATTACGTACACCAGATAAGCCTCGCATCCGCGCCTCAAGTATTCTGCTGCCTTAATCATCGAGATGACGTTTGGCATCGGGACATCATGATCTCCAAAAACCTCGAATTTGCTACCATCCGGAGCCTTGAGTCGGATTATCTTTCGTTTGCATATAATTTGCGCTTCATTGGCAGTTAGCCAATCCATACCTAACACGACATCGAACCCTCCCAAAACCATAATAAACAATCTGACAGGGAACCTATGACCCTCTATCTTTATCGTGGAGTTCTCAACTACGTCGGTCACTCTCGCAGTTCTACCCTGAGCGGTTTCTACGCTAAAGGCCCTTTCTAGTTTACTGACAGTGTACTTCACTCTCTTACAAAAAGTCATAGATATAAAACTCTTACTGGCACCCGAATCAAATAACACAGAAACAAGAGTGTTGTCAAGGACGAACGTACCTGACGCCACATCGGGGTCCATTCTGGCCTGGTCTTGCATCAACGCGTACGCACGAGTCTTCGCTCGGGGCCTCTCTTCTCTTTTCTCTGCACTCTTCCCTTTCCCAGATTCGCCCATTTTCGGTTTCGAGCATTCCCTACTCAGATGACCGGCATCCCCATAATTATAGCACTTGAAGTGTTGTGGACACTCACGGGAGTAGTGCCCGGTCTTGCCACACTTGAAGCACAAGTTAGATCCCAGTCTACATTCACCAGTATGCTCCCTTCCACACTTCTTACAAACAGTCAGCTCATCTACCCGAGCCCTCTTATCACGAGTCCCAAACATCTTTCCACCAGTTCGCTTGTTTGAGAAGCTCGGTCTCTTCTTCGGTTCCTCAATGGCGACGACATTCAGCGCCAGATCATCAAATACCACGCCACTTAGTTCTACTACCGAATCATAGGTATTAGGGGCGTTTGCCTTAACATAGGTGCGGACCTGGTCCGGCAACCCTTGAATGTAGCAGGAAATTTTTCTTTCCTCCGTCGTAACAAGATGTGGCACCAGACGTGCCAGTTCATTGAATCGGGTTGTGTACTGCCGGTGCGTCATGCTCCCGGCCTTCAAACCCCAAAATTCCCTCTCTACCTTCTCAATCTCGTTCCTTGGACAGAAGTTCTTGATTACCAGAGTTTTCAAGTCATTCCACATCATCGAGTCAACAACCTCATCCCCCTTAGCCTGAGATACACCTTCCCACCAGTGGGATGCTTCCTCCCTCAAGGAGTTAGCAGCAAACTTCACTACTTGATTTGCTCGACACTCGCTCAGACGGATGGCGGCTTCCATACGTATCACCCAATCAAATGTAGCCACCACGTCCTTCTTCCCAGTCAGGACCGGCGGGTCACATGCCTTAAATGACTTATAGTCACACCCGCGAGCAGGCGGTGCGTTGTCGGTCTCGTTGTTCTGGGCACCAGTTGCCGCACTAGATCCACCTTCCCCACTAACTTTCTTTAATGCTTCAGCCAACAGACTTGGCAGAGAATTCTTCATCAACTCGGAGAACTCTCGAGCTATGGCTGCTCTCACTTCTGGTTCAAAAGTGAAAGGTTGTTCTGCAACTTGTGTTTGCTCAGTTCCATGCACACTAACCTCCGGTTCAGTGTGAACACTTCCTTCTTCGCTGTGCTCTTGGCACGCAAGAATCCTGCCACGCCCACCATTTCGACCCCCGGTACGACCACCGGTACGGCCACCACGCCTTCCGTTCCCTCTCCTCGCCATTTCGTTCCATAAGACAAGAAGTCCAATGTTATCACGCTAGTTAACAAATAAAATTCAATAAGTACTGTAAGATGTTAATATACACTGGCCATCTGCAATTAACCATTACACTACCTTTCGATTTCTATTTGACCACCTTTGTGATTCCATCAAAACACAAGTCCTTTCCTAACCCTTCCTAAGGCATACTACATACACATACTCTACTTTTCATACCTGATGTTGTGGCTCGAGTTACCCGTACTGGCATCCGCTTTCGGTCCCATTCACAGTTTAAGTTCAGACACTAGGAGTGTCCGAATCTCTCAAACTATTGCTCTGATACCAACTTGTAAGGCCCCAAACCCGGGAGGCCTCACTTGTTAGATTTACTCATTCACAAACAGTTCTTAAATATGAACATCAAATAACGCAGCGGAAAATTTCATTTAAACATAACGTCGTCATTGTTCATACATGCGGAAGCGTAAACATTGTTTAAAACATAAATACATCATAACTAAAACATAACGGGATGCCAGTCTTCATAGTCAGCCGGGTAACTCCTCTCGCTAGCCAAGCATCACCATACATCCTCATAACCTGCCTTAACCTGAATGTGCACACTAAAAAGTCAGCTACGCTGGTGAGTTCTAGCATTTCATAAAAACTTTAACATCAACATTTGCCAAAAACATATCATTCATTCGTTTAGTAAAACCTTTCACAAAAGCATGTAATAATCTAACATCTTTAAAAAAAGGTTTCGTACCCATATCATCATCAACATCATTATCATAAACACCGTTGAACGGATCGTTCGTTAAAACTTTTAACATTTATTTAAGTCATACATTATCGTTATCTAATTATGTATCTTACTTTACGCATCACAGTGTCCCCGAAGGAACCTTTGGTGTTGTGGGCAACCGCTACGTATCGCCGTCATTTCCACAACCATACACTACGTGGGGTCAACCGTTACGTATCGCCGTCATTGCCCAACCATTCACTACGTGGGGTCAACCGTTACGTATCGCCGTCATTGCCCAACCATTCACTACGTGGGGTCAACCGTTACGTATCGCCGTCATTGCCCAACCATTCACTACGTGGGGTCAACCGTTACGTATCCCCGTCATTGCCCAACCATTCACTACGTGGGGTCAACCGTTACGTATCGCCGTCATTACCCAACACGCATCTTTCCTTTGGGAATCAACCGTTACGTATCGCCGTCATTGATTTCCCTTACCTTATTCACTTAGGATGATCGTCATCACCCGAGTAACCGTCGTTACTCCCTTACCAGTTGTACAACATCAAAACCATCGACAGGCCACCAAGACACTGCCCTGTTGTTCTTATGGTAACTATGGCTCGCTGTCCATAATCTACCACAAGGTTGGGAATCACATTCCCAGACTTCATTCGTCAATTCCATTCATTCGACAGATTAGATTTGTAATGACTTCTTTAAACCTTTACCTCTTTTCCTTTTCATTAAACATTTCCTCATTTAGACCGTTCATAAACATTCGTAAACCTTTTTGGCAAAACCACTTCATAAACTTTCCTTTCGTAAACATCGTTTCGTTAAAACATCATTTCGTTAAAACATCATTTCGTAAGTATGCACACCAGCCCAAAACATTTAACAAAACATTTAAAAGAGGGCTCTAGAACTCACCTGATACGCTAATATGGGTTGTCCTAAGCGAAGGTCCAACAACGTCACTTCCGATCTGAATTGATTAGTTAAATACACATCAGACCAATCCCGACTCTAACGGTTTAACCATTCTAACATACTGACTTCACTTAACCAGTTCTGATGTCTGCGCACTTGGCAAGTGCGCAGACCCTGCTGCCTGCGCACTTAGCAAGTGCGCAGACCCTGCTGCCTGCGCACTTATCAAGTGCGCAGGTCCCTCCTCCTGCGCACTTATCAAGTGCGCAGGACCTGCTCCGTGCGCACTTAGCAAGTGCGCATGACCTGTTCTTCGCGAAAAACCTTAACTTTCGCATTCGGGTCTGATCATGTCAAGTTCCCGAACCTATTTGCATTCAAAACGTTCGTTTTCCATTAAGGAACTCAAATCCATGATTATCTTTCAGTTTCATCCGTTCAAACCTTACCTTTTCACCCAAAACCCGAAAAACCCAAAAACGAACTAAAACTCATATTTAGGTCGGATTGTTACCTGAATCGAGTTTCTGATCCGGAGGTTCTTCTCACGTGTTATGGAGTAACACTTTGCTGAAGTCTCGGGTCGATCCGCCAACTTTCTCTCTCTACGGTTTCTCTCTCTAAAAGTTGCAAATGAGAGAAAAGGGGTGGCATAGGCTATTTATAGCCCGCTGACCCATCCGACCCGACCCGTCATGCCTCATTCGTTTATTCCGTTATTATAAATGTCGTTTTATTTTTGGGATGTTACAAAAATGATTTGCATTGATTAAATAAGTCTAGTACATGATAAGTTAAACACGAAAGTCGCAGATGTTACAGTCTCCCCTAGTTAAGAGAATTTCGTCCCCGAAATTCAACTATTAGAGGTTGTAGAGTCTTGAAAGAGATTAGGGTACTTGATTTTCATCTGGTCTTCACGTTCCCAAGTAAACTTAGGACCCCGTTTGGATTCCCAACAAACTTTCACAATTAGGATGCGACTACGCTTGAGTTGCTTGACTTCACGGTCCATGATTTCAATGGGCTTTTCGACGAAATGCATAGAGTTGTCGATACGAACATCATCCAGAGGAACTTGAATCATCAGCAAGGCACCTTTTGAGGTTTGACACATGAAAAATGTCATGAACGTTACATAGTTCGGTTGGTAGCTTAAGTCTATAGGCTACTAGGCCAATCCTTTCAAGAATCTCGAATGGCCCAACGAACCTAGGGGCTAGCTTTCCATTCTTCCCAAATCGGACAACACCTTTCCTGAGGGAAACCTTGAGTAAGACTCTATCACCGACTTGAAATTCAAGGGGCTTCCTACGGTTGTCAGCATAACTCTTTTGACGATCACGAGAGGCCTTGAGTCTTTCTTGAATTTGAAGTATCTTGTCGGTGGTTTCTTGAATGAGTTCTGGACCGGTGATTTGAGCGTCACCGATCTCGGTCCAACACACCGGAGATCGACACTTCCTACCATATAGAGCCTCGAAAGGGGCACACTTAATGCTCGTATGACAATTGTTGCTGTACGAGAATTCAATGAGCGGTAGATGGTGATCCCAATTTCCACCAAAATCGATCACACACGAACGGAGCATATCTTCAAGAGTTTGAATAGTTCTCTCACTTTGACTATCCGTCTGGGGATGGTAAGCTTTGCTGAGGTTCAAACGAGTTCCCAAAGCTTTCTGTAAAGATTGCCAGAATCGGGAGGTAAAACGGCTATCACGGTCGGATATAATGGATAGAGTGACACCATGACGTGTCACGACCTCATTAATATAGAGTCTGTAAAGCTTCTCCATTTTTTAGTACTCACGGATTGGGAGAAAATGAGCAGATTTGGGTAAGCGGTCAACAATGACCCAGATAGAGTCATGACCACTAGAGGTTCGCGAAAGCTTAGTGAAGAAGTCCAAGGAAATTTGCTTCCATTTCCTTTGAGTGATTTCGGGTTGTTGGAGAAGACCAGATGGTTTTTGGTGCTCAGCTTTGACTTTGGAGCAAGTAAGATACTTCCCTACGTAGAGGGCGATGTCTTTCTTCATTCCTTGCCACCAATAAAACTCTTTCAAGTCCTAATACATCTTATCAGCACCAGGATGAACAGAATAACAGGATTTATGTGCTTCATCAAGGATAAGGGTTCGGAGCTCACTTAACTCAGGGATCCAAATTCGACCCATGAAGTAAAGGAGATCATCGGATTTGGGTTCCAAGTGCTTTTCGACACCATAATCCAACTCCTTTCTGAACTTATCATTTACAACAACTTGTTTTTGGGCTAGGAGGATCTTATCTTTGACCCTGGTTTGGACCAACATTCCCATGGCTCGCGCACAGGTGGGTTTGATTCGGTCCTTGCGACTAAGGGCGTCATCCACCACATTAGCTTTCCCCGGGTGGTAACGAATTTCGCAATCATAGTCACTAAGTAATTCAACCCAACGTCGTTGCCTCATGTTGAGTTCTTTCTGGTTCAGAATATGTTGTAAGCTCTTGTGGTCAGTGTAGACCACACATTTAGTGCCGTAGAGATATTGTCTCCATATTTTCAAAGCAAAGACCACTGCACCCAACTCAAGGTCATGAGTGGTGTAGTTATTTTCGTGAACCTTGAGCTATCTGGATGCATAGGCTATGACCTTGTCTCGTTGCATCAACACGCAACCAAGACCTTGGTTTGAGGCATCACAATATACAACGAAATCATCGTTGCTGTCAGGAAGACTTAGAATAGGGGAGTTGCACAATTTCTACTTAAGAGTTTGGAACGCATCTTCTTGCTTTTGTTCCCAGACGAAAGGCTTATTTTTCTGATTTAATGTAGTGAGAGGCAGGGCGATTGATATGTCCTAAATTATACATGTTTTGCATGCGTAATAATCCCCATATTATGGTACTAATTGATTAATAACCTTACAATTGATACTTAAAACATTAATATTTCACAATTGCAGGTTATTCAGTGCTCCAAGATAAACAAAGCAAAAACCAGCTTAAAACGTAAAGAAATCAAGCTTTTGGAGGACCAAACCCGAGCATTGACCCCCAAGAAGTCAAACTAGGTCAACATAGTCAAACCAGCAGCTAAAAGACGAGCCAGGGGAGCTGCTAGGACATTGCACGGTCGTGCAATGCCATGCACGGTCGTGCAACCATGTCCAGCCTCCCCAGGCTCCGGTACATCGTCCTTTGTACCCTGTTTGATTCTCGAGGTGTTTGCATGCCCGTGCAATCCAATGCACGGCCTTGCATTGCTCATTTTGAGTCTTATAAATAGATGGCTTGAGTTCTTCATTCCACACACCCATCCATACCTCAAGAACACACCAGAGAGAGCTTATTTCGTAGTTGAGAGTAGAGAGTAGTGAGTAGAGGGGCTCTTCCTCTTTGTTCCGCAATAGAGGAGCCCACAAAACTCAGCGTTATGCTAGTTAGTATGGCCATTCGTGGCTAGACTCTTTGTATTGCTAGGGTGAAGATGAAGTTTGGTGCATGTTAATGTTTAACGTATTAATCCAAGTGATGTGTTTATGTCTTTAACTATTCGTCCTTAAAACCACCATTTTGGTGGGCTTTTATTATTGTCTAAATCCGTCTTTATATTTGTGAGTGTTCTTGATTTTTAAAGTGTAAAACCTTTTTAATCAAACTTCTCTTGAAGCTTGTACGTCTTTATACAAGTAGAGATTGATAATCCAAGGCTTGGTTAACACTATTAAAGTCGTACGTCTTTATACGAACTTATTATGCAACCAAGAATTGGTGAACTCATGTTGGGAATGGTACATCTTTATACTTGGTCCCATTGTTACAACGCCTCCCGATGAGCAAAATATAATCACCTATTTAACTCTAATACAAAGCATTTTACGTTCGGTGTCTCAAACCAACCCGGAGATGACCATTTGATGGGTTGAGGGTAATTGTTGTCCTTAACGGGAGGCACTACCACTTGTTAAAACTTTTAAATTTGCAAATCAAATGTCGTGAGGACGAGGCTCTAGCGGTGACCCGGGTCACACATTTGTAGTAGTCATATCACTGGATTAGTCAACTTACATTATCACATACCAAGCGGTTTCAAAACCCAAAGCAATACTATTCGTAACTTGATCATTTCAGACATATTTACTTTCCTGTTATTTACTATTTTGTCCGTTACATTTCTGTTACACACTTCACGCACGTTTTTACTTTTCTACTATTTACTTTACCGCCACTTACTTTTCTGTCATTTACTTTCGTGTTCCACAAGCACACAAAACTCACTCACTAATTAAACCGGCTAAACGTTAACAAAAGTTGATTATTGGAATTCGACCATGTCCATTGGTTCGATACTTGGTTCTTACCTAAACTATATTACGCTGCGATAGGTACACTTGCCTATTGTGTGTGTTTTTAAGTTAAAGTAATTATCATTTTATAAATTTAAAACCTGATCTCGTAAAACCATCCTAAAAATATATTTATTATATTTTTATATATTAAAACACTACGCATCAGCGATCTTCGAAAAGTTCGAGATGAATCTTCAATAATAACCCGCCAAACCCAGAAATGAATGGATCCCAGAGGGTGTAGAAGGTGTACTCCAATTTTTGATAGTGGTGACTTTGACTGGATCGACATGTATACCCTGGTCGTTGATCACATGACCCAAGAAATAAACTTCTCTAAGCCAGAATTCACACTTGGAGAATTTAGCATAAAGTTGTTCCTTCTTCAAGAGTTCCAAAATCAGCTTAAGGTGAGTTGTATGATCTTCTTTGATTCGGGAATAGATCAAGATGTAATCAATGAAGACAATGAAAAATTGATCCAGGTAGGGTTTGCAGACACGGTTCATGAGGTCCATGAACACCGCGGGCGCATTAGTTAACCCAAAAGCCATAACCATGAACTCGTAGTGTCCATAACGAGTTCTAAAGGCAGTTTTGGGAATGTCCTCTTCATGGACTCGAAGTTGATGATACCTAGATCGAGATAAATCTTCGAGAAATAAGTTGCTCCTTGCAGTTGATCGAACAGGTCATCGATCCTAGGTAGCGGGTAACGATTCTTGATGGTAAGCTTGTTTAGTTCACGATAGTCGATGCACATGCGGAAGGACCCATCCTTCTTCTTGACAAAGAGAACCGGAGCTCCCCAAGGTGAGAAGCTCGGTCTAATGAATCCCTTGTCTAGCAGCTCTTGTAGTTGGCTAGACAGTTCTTGCATCTCAGAAGGGGCTAAGCGGTACGAAGATTTGGCAATGGGGTTAGCTCCTAGTAAAAGATCAATCTGAAATTCAACTTTTCGAGTTGAAGGGAGTCCAGGAAAGTCATCAAGGAATACTTCCAGAAAATCTCGGATGATAGGTATGTCTTATAGTTTCTTTTCTTTAGATTTCTGCACCACATGTGCCAAGAAAGCATAGTATTGCTTCCTCAAATAGCTACGTGCCTTCATGCAGGGGATGAATTTCAAACCTTTGCAAGGTTTCTCTCCAAAGATTTTCAAGGTCTCACCGGATGGTAGAGGGATACGAATGAGTTTCTCTAAACAGTTGATTTCCGCATGATTGTGGGATAGCCAATCCATTCCCACGATGATATTAAAACTCCCAAGTGTAATGGGAATCAAGTTGATAGAGAACATGTGATCATTGAGAGATAGGGCACAACCTCGGACAATGGAATGCACAAAAGTTAGTTTGCCATCGGCTATTTCTATAGTATAAGCAGGTTCAAGAACGGTACAACAAGTTTCAAGTAAAGGTTCAAATTCTAGGGAGACAAAGTTTTTATCCGCTCTGATATCAAATAAGATAGAGGCATAACGATTATTGATGAGAAACGTACCAGTAACCACGGCATTGTCATTTCTGATCTCGGTTGTTCCTATGGCAAAAATGCGAGCACGTTCACCTTGGTTATTGTTGTTGAGCTTCGGGCAACGGTTTTTGTAGTGATCAGGAGCACTGCATTCATAACAGGCCCTACCATTGATGATGGCAGGAGTAGCAGTTTGGGTAGCAGCAACTTTTTCAGCTACGCGACAAGCGTTAGCCAAATGACCAAGCCTTCCACATTTAGTGCACGAACAACATTGTACAGTAGTAAGGTGATGGTATTGACACCTTGCACACAACGGGTGAGGTCAGCTATATGGCTTCCTGCCAGGTGCAGGTGCAGGTGCTACTTGGGCAACAGTAACAGCTGGGGTAACCATGGAAAAAACTTTAGAGTTCTTTTGCTTCTTGTGGCGATACTCAGGCTTTTTCGCCACTTCCTCCTTAACTCTCTTGTCACCTTTCCTGAATAGAACTCCAGACTTAACCAGATCGTCCGTTAAGGACGCAGATAAATGAATAGCAGCTTCAAGTGTTGTTTGGCTACTACCCACGACAGTACCCCGAATTTGAGGCAGAAGGCCTCTAATGTAACGGTCAATCTTTCGTGTCAAGGGTGTAACCAGATGCGGGACTAGGATGCAGAGTTCATGAAAGCGTGTGGTGTACGCCTCACTCTCCCCACTATCCTGGGTAAGATCCCACAGCTCAATCTCCAACTTCTTCATCTCATTGCTGGGACAAAACTCCTCGATCATAATTTCCTTGAGCTTATCCCAAGTCACAGCAAGAGCTCCTTCCCTACCCCGAATCTTCTTTTCAGCATTCCACTAAGTCAGTGCCCTCCTTTGGAATGCACTTGAAGCATACTTTACCTTAAGTTCATCGGGGCAGTCACTCATCTCAATTGTGTTCTCCATGCCTTCAAATCATTGTAATAGCCCTGTTGCACCTTCAGATCCAAGGTACTTGTGTGGGTTACAATAGTTAAAGTGCTTGAAAGTGCAAACACTCCCACTAGATCCTGCAGTGGAGTTGTTGATTTGAGTGACAATAGTGGGTAAGACCGCATCAAGTTGTTGAGTGAGCAGGGTGGATATGGCGGTGGTTTTGGCGGAGGCTTCACTGGTGTTAGCCACTGTGTTATCAGGATCACGACGAGGAGGCATTCTACGAAAAAGAAATCATAAGTTGGTAGTTAGGATAGACATTCAAGAATAATAAAAGTGACAATATTTGTAAATAAAATCACTCATTCATTAATATTAATGTCTTACAAGATAAATAAAACATATATTAAAACATATATTAAAACACATATGTTGAATTACAAATGAAATATAAAGACAAAACCGACTAATCAAAATTCAAGGTTTGGATGAATGATACTAGTGAGACGTGTTTTAGCCTATAAGTGAGCACTCACTCCGAGGGTCCCCAGGTAAGTGCGACTCATAATGAACGTGCCTCACTTTCCTTTGGCAAGACCCCCAGTGTACAGGCGCTCACCCTTCCAGATTATACGTATCTCTAGTATCACTATCCAAGCCTTTGATTTTGATGAGAACATTATGGATTCGGCCTTGCCTAAGAGTTGGATTCAGCGAATCCAGCTTCACAAGTCAGCTTTCTTTTCTTAAACGGGAGTTGGGCCTCAGAAATGGTTCCAGTATGGCTCTCTTGGTCTTCGGATTTTGAATCGCATGATATGTTGATTACTTCAGGCATCAGTGCGGGGTGGCTTGTTGCATCGAAGATTAACTCGGGCTTAACATTATGTTTCGAGGGTAGCAGGCTTCCAGAGAAAGATGATGGTGGTGAAATTAGCCTACTCCAACTAATTGGGCTTTGGGACCCATCATCGGAAGGAAAGCTTGAGTTGCTAGAGATGTTGGCAGAGTACGATGACATACTAAAGATAAGAGAGTTAGTGGATTAGAATCACATAAGCACATAAGTTTCAAAGGGGAGCTTAGGTTATAGTCTAGGTCAAATGGTTGCCTAATTCTTTATAACCACGGCTCTTATACCAATCTGTCACACCCCAACCATGCATCTTAACCACAGGTGCGACTTAATTGATAAAAGTACACAATGGAATAAAGACATTTACTATTAAAGTTTCATAATATTAAAAACCCAATTTCATAAGTCTTAGAATTCAAAGAAAAAAATAACATGTTCAAAAGACAAAATACTTAAAATAGAATTTCTTCAATAGATATCTAGGCAAATCCTATATGTTCTTGACTTGACCTATCACGAGCTTAATCACCTGAAACATGGATGAAAAACAAGTGTCAACTAAAAATAGTTGGTGAGAAATCATAGGTTTAATAAAAGTATATGTTTAGCAAAAGTAACAATTCATATTTCAAGTTCATCAAATAGCACGTAAAATAAAACAAACACATGATTAGCAAATCCAACCTAAAATGATGAGTAACGTATAAGTGGTACAACTCGCAAGTTACCCTGATAACAAATAAGATATCCAACCAAAAGTTGTCCATAAAGTATATGCGCTTTCCATCCTATGGCCCATATCTATACTACCGTTGGCTTGAAAACTCCAAGTTAAGGATTTGCAAGTTTAACGTTTATCATGTTGTGTTTATTTTCTCACATACATATAGGATTAGCTTGTTTTAGAATTGTTTGAAAACGTGTTTTAATGCGTGCCAACGCGTACATGTTTCCCCCAAAACGATTTGAATAAAGTGGGGCTATGAAGTCTCACCTTGAAAGCTAGACGAGATAAGAGTCTTGAACGAATAGACGAGGTGAATCACGGACCAGACCCTAAACAAATAAATAAACTAGTTTTAGGGTAGGGTCGATTGTTACGAATGTTAGATAGGCGGTTCGGGTCATAAGGTTAAGAATTATTTGTAAAAAGAGAGTTTTAGTTGTTTACTGATTTGGACAGCAACACAGCTAAACAGAAACGATAGCATTAAAATGTCAAACGACGTGCTAAAATCATGAAATTTTACAGGTGACTAGTTTAAGATGTTTTGGAAAAGTTTCGTTAACAAAGTTTTTATGTTTGGGACTGGTATCATAGCCAAAATCGTGATCTAAAACATAAGGTACTGAAAAGTGCACCTTTCGTATTTTGGCTACTACAGAGTCACACTTTTGAATTAGAAAACGGATTTTATACGGTTAGAAATAAGACTTGACGAGCTACGTCGTGGAGTTGGAGTTGAAAAATTAGCTTGGGCTAGGTCCAAGTGTAAGCGGGTTGGGTTCTAGCTTGGCCCGGTTGAGTGCGCGTGTAGGTCCTGATGATAGGGTCCCTGTGCTATGATGATTCTAGTCAAGATCTGATCAACAAATCAGCTATAGATCAGCTGTTATTGATGGAATCAATAGAAATATAAGAAAAAGAGCATGAAAAATAAGAACAAAAACTCTCAAAAGCTGATTATGATTCCACTAAGATGATTACAATAAGCTCCTGGACAGAAACGACTACCATGATCTACCACCATCCACCCCGGGTGAGCTCCCCCGGGGTGGTGGAACAACCACAAACTAATAACCTCTCTAACAAGCTAAACAATGGAAATACAGAAACTACAGAGAAATTCTGGTGGAGAAGAAGGTCGCAAAGCTATGAAAATGGTCAGGTATATATAGGACACCTGAGAGTGTCGGCATGCAGATTGTCGATTCTCACTGAGAGTCGGCCGTAGTCGACCTAGCGACTCTCGGAGAGTCAGCTGAAGCAAGCCTAGCGACTCTACTAGGGTCGGCTAAAGATGTCCTAGCGAGTCTCAGAGAGTCGGCTGAAACCAGCCAAGCGACTCTCAGACCCATTTTCATACGCGAACCAAAACTTCTTGTGATCGCTATAATTGATTAACATCATTCTCAAACTAGTCCCAACAGCGCGCATCCGAAATTCACGTTTTTTAAGCATTTCTAAGCAAAATTGGCAAATGTTTTCAACTTTAAAGTTGACAAAATGAGTATATTTAGCTAAAAACATTTAAGTTTAAGTTGTGTTATTCACGTACGGTAGTTAACGGTCGGTGGACGAGAAAACGAACTTTTAAGGGCATAACAAGCTGCGAAGGCACAATACATAAATTTACAAGCTTTTCTTGAACGTTTCAAATGTAACAAAGTATAACAACTTTAATTTAACATGTTTGACGTTTGCATGATTGTTAACGGGTTATGATGGGCCTATTGGGCATAAAATGGGCTCAATTCATGATTAAGCCATCAATAAGCATATAGAGCATAAGGTATCAAATAGTAGATTACGTATGATAAACAAGTATGTCATATGGAAATAATCCAAGTGAAATGACATTCAAAATGATTTCCATGATTAAATAAGTCTAGTACATGATAAGTTAAACACGAAAGTCGCAGATGTTACACAACACTATGTGTCATAGACCATAACGTGGAGATTATAAGCTTATTTTAGAATATGGAATATCTTATTTGTCACACCCCAGGTGTAGCCCACCTGGGCGCGCGACCAACGATTAGTACATGTTTCTATATTTTATCTCATCAGAGATTTATAAACACAGCGGAACAATTTTCATAACTCAGGATCTTTTCGAAAGACGGGGAATCTCTCATTTCATTTAATTTCATAAACAGTGATAAACCCTGATAATGTACACAAACGTTTATTTTACAAAACCAAAGGTTTTCATTAGCCATTTCTTTCAACTGATGTCTAGGGTGGATGTTCCCTTTTTTCATGACATCATTTTCCTTGTCATCACATGGCTATATTAATATCAAATTATCCTTGGTTACCTATAAAACGTTGAAAATATTTTATCAGCATAAACTGCTGAATACAAGTATATTGGAATCATAGTCTGACAAGAGTGAATAAATAGAACATTTGGCCCATAGTTTCTGGTCAATTTACACAGTCAACGAACTAACCACCAGCCACATCAGGGACATTGGATATATTTTTATGTCTATTTGCCTTACGCTTACTGCGATGGGCTTTAAAACAACCAAGGGTTCAACCCCTAGCCCTATTACAGCATCTCATTTGTAACACATGTATATATACGTGACTCTATGGGCTGACTGTTATATAGTAAATCACATTATGCAACGAATGGTTGTATAAATTCATTCAAGTCAGTGTATAATAAAAACCATTTCCAGTTTTGAAATCATTTTATAAAAATACAAGTATTCACATGGACAGAGGTTGGACTTAGGAATCTTCCAGAGTGAGTATTCTAGTGGGTAGCGTCTCTTCTTAAGATTCTTTGCTTGGTTTCTCCAAATGAGTGTTTCCTAGCTTCTTAGCTTTCTCTAAAGCGAACCGACACTTCCAAAACTTAAACGTATGAGCGGGAAGGGTTTTATGAGAGTGGAAATAGTGGAAATTTCTCTGGAAATAGATATGTGATGTTTTGATTTTGAACAGCAATCGATTTCTATTTATAGGCTGAATTAGGGTCCGTAGCGGACCGTTATGGTGGCGGATAGCGGTCCACTACCGCCTAAACCCTAAACAGTCAGCATGACATGTGTTTGTCTTCGGAGTTGCGGCGTAATTTGCGGCTAGCGGACCGTTAAGCTACAAGGTAGCGGTCCGCTACCCAATTGAGGTAGCCATAGCGGACCTATATGAATTTGGTAGTGGTTTGTTATTTGTGACACGCGTCAAAACCAAAGATGTCTCATCAGGGTACGTGTCATTCTCTCATTAATGCTGTTGGGACTACGTAGCGGACCGTTATGTATATGGTAGCTGTCCGCTACCAATGAAATTTTATAATTTTTCATATTTAGTCCTTAATATTTTATGTAATTGCATTTATGGTCCTTATACTTTATATTTTTATTTTGGGTACGAAAATTTTTTCAAATGTTACATTCTCCCCACCTTTTGAATAATCTCGTCCTCGAGATTTACTGGAATAGGTGTGGATACTTCTTCTTCATTTATGATTCTAGTTCCTATGTATATTCAGGACAACGTCTAAAATTCCACTTGACCTTGACCAGTTTCAATCTTTTCTTTTTCAAATGTTTAGTCTGATAATCTTCAATTTGTAGAGGTTGTTATACAAACCTTAATTTTTCATTTACCTCTACGTCTCATAGAGGCATTATTAAAGATTCATCAGCTAAACATTTGCGAAGATTAGATACATGGAATACGTCATGTATTCTAGTAATCTCTTCTGGTAATTTCAACTGATAAGCCACTGGTCCAATTCGTTTAATAATCTTGAAGGGTCCAACAAATCGAGGACTTAATTTACCCTTCTTCCCAAATCGAACAACACCTTTCCAAGGTGATACTTTTAACAACACCTTGTCTCCAATGTTAAATTCTAGTGGCTTCCTTCTTTTATCAGCGTATCTCTTTTGTCTATCCCTTGCTGCTTTTAATCGTTCTTGTATTTGAGCTACTTTTTCAGTTGTTTCCTGAACAAGTTCAAGTCCTGACAATTGATTTTCTCCTATATCAGCCCAGCATACAGGTGTTCGACATTTTCTACCATATAAGGCTTCAAAAGGTGCTGCCTGAATGCTTGTGTGATAACTATTATTGTATGAGAATTCCATTAGGGGTAGGTGATCATCCCAACTACCACCTAAGTCTATCACACAGGCTCGGAGCATATCTTCTAAGGTCTGAATTGTTCTTTCACTTTGCCCATCTGTTTGTGGATGATAGGCAGTGCTTAGATTCAGACGAGTTCCCATGGCTTTTTGGAAACTTTCCAGAATCGAGATGTAAAACGACTATCTCTATCCGACACTATGGATAATGGCACCCCATGTAAAGATACAATCTCATTTACATACAGGCGAGCCAATCTATCCATACTGAAGGTTTCTTTCATTGGGAGAAAATGAGCAAATTTAGTTAATCTGTCAATGATAACCCAGATAGTATCATTTCCACGATTGGTTCGAGGAAGTTTGGTAATAAAATCCATTGTTATCATTTCCCACTTCCATACTGGTATTTCTAATCGTTGCAATAAACCAGAAGGTTTCTGATGTTCTTCCTTTACTTGAGCGCAAGTAAGACATTTTGCAACATATATGGCAATATCTTTCCTCATGCCAATCCACCAGTAATTATCCTTCAGATTCTTATACATCTTATCACTTCCTAGGTGCATCATGTATTTTGATTTATGTGCTTCTTCGAGTATTCTTTCCCGAAGATTTCCTGAGATCGAAACCCAGATTCTTTTATTCATACGAAGTATTTCATCATCTCCTTTAGTTAACTGATTTATCATGCTCTCCATTCCTTCTTGTCCTAAATCTTCTTTTGTTTGAACAAAATGTTGAGCATCTTTTACTTGAGACACGAGATCTACACGAAGTTCAAGTCTGAGAGCACGAACCCATTTAGGTTTCTGTCTTTCCTTTCTACTTAAGGCATCTGCAACAATATTTGCCTTACCTTCGTGGTAACAGATTTCACAATCATAGTCACTTAAGATCTCTAACCATCTTCTTTGTCTCATATTCAGTTCTTTCTAACCAAAGATATATTTCAAACTCTTATGGTCAATATAAACTGTAAATCTAACTCCATAGAGATAGTGTCTCCATAATTTTAGGGAGAAAATTATGGCACCTAACTCTAGATCATGAGTGGTATAGTTCTTTTCATGAGTTTTTAACTGATGATATGCATAGGCAATAACTTTGTTCTTTTGCATTAATACACAACCTAGACCATTGTGAGAAGCATCACAATAGACTACAAAGTCCTTATTGCCATCTGGTAAAGCCAGTTTTGGTGCATGAGTTAGTTTCTCTTTTAGAGTTTGGAAAGCTTCTTCTTGCTTTGTTACCCATTCATACTTTACATCTTGCGAGTTAAAGTAGTCAGAGGAACTGCAATCTTTAAGAAATCCTAAATAAATCGTTTGTAGTATCCTGCAAGACCCAAAAAACTACGGACTTCTGTCGGTGATTTAGGAATTTCCCATTTGGATATGGCTTCAATCTTGGATGTGTCTACTTGAATACCTTCTGCATTCACTATATGACCCATAAATTGTACTTCTCTAAGCTAAAATTCACATTTAGAGAATTTAGCATACAATATCTCTTTTCTCAGAAGTTCAAGTATTATTCTAAGATGATTTTCATGATCTTCTGTATTTCTAGAATAAATAAGTATATCGTCAATAAAGACTATAACAAATTTATCTAGATAGGGTTTACAGATACGATTCATCATATCCATAAATGCGGCAGGAGCATTAGTGAGTCCAAAAGGCATAACCGTGAACTCATAATGTCCATATCTGGTTCGAAAAGCAATTTTAAGAATATCTTCTTCTTGAACTTTCAGTTGGTGATATCCTGATCGAAGATCTATCTTTGAAAAATGGTAAGCGCCTTGTAATTGATCAAATAGATCATCGATTCTAGGAAGAGGATAACGATTCTTAATCATTACTTTGTTTAGCTCCCGGTAATCAATGCACATCCGCAATGTACCGTCTTTCTTTTTAACGAAAAGAATTGGAGCACCCCAAGGAGATGAACTTGGGCGAATGAATTCTTTTTCAAGTAATTCATCCAATTGATTCTTCAATTCTTTCATTTCAGTTGGGGCTAGACGGTATGGAGCTTTGGCAATAGGAGTCGTTCCTAGTACAAGATTGATTTTGAATTCTACTTCTCTTTCTAGTGGTATACCAGGTAATTCATCTGGAAATACATCTGCATAATCAACTACTACCGGTACACCTTCAATCTTCTTTTCTTCTATACTGGTAGAAATCTAAACTATGTATGCAATGCATCCTTTCTGAAGGCATTTAGTTGCTTTCAGGATTGAAATGATTCCCAGAGGTCGATTTTGTTTGTCGCCATAGATTGTTAAAGGTTTTCTAGAAGGAATCTGGATTTCTATTGCCTTTTTATCACAAAGGATATGGGCTTGGTTACTAACTAACCAATCTATTCCTAAGACAACATCAAATCCTGCTAATGTCATCGGCATTAATCGTACAGGTAAGATGTGTCCAGATATTGTGATAGTACATCTAATAATTCATAAATTTTGACTAAATTTCCTTCGGCCGTTTCTAATTCAAAAATCTTATCTAATGGAAATAAAGGCTTCTTCAATAGATTACAAAACTTATAATCTTCGAAACTTAAATTTGCACCAGAGTCAAATAGGGCTCTAGCATAAATATTATCAATGAGGAATGTACCAGTGACTGCATCTGGAATAGCTGCAGCATTACGAGTATTGAGTACGAAAGCCCATGCATTCTTTTTATTTCCTTCATTGGCCTTTGCCCCACTAGTTCCTGCTTGATAAAGCTTTGGGCAGGTTGATTTAAAATGGCTAGTCTCTCCACAACTGAAACATGAGATGTTTTTCTTCTTTGGGCAGTTTTCAAATACATGCCCAGTTTGCTTACAGAAATGATAGTAAATTTTCTTGAAGAAGCATTCTCCAATATGCCTCTTCTTGCAGATTTCTTCTCTTCCAAGGGGAATTATTTTTCTGGTTCTCTGTAGCTTTCTTGGCCACTTCCCTTGCCTTCCCTTCTTCATGTTTTCTTATCATACCGTCAGTTAGAATTCCTCCTAACTGTACGGCAGATGCAATGGTCTGAGGCATAGTAGCCTTAACCATATCTCTGATTTCCTTCGCAGGACCCCAAATATATCTCTTGATAAGATTGGGTTCATGAGTAGATAAGTGTGGAACCAAACGAGCATATTCAAACATTTTGGAGACATACTCCTGATGTTTAGTTCCTTTCATACGGAGATTTAAAAATTTGGTTTCAATTCTCTCTCTCATTGATGGGACAGAATCTTTGGATTACCATTTCTTTAAATTTATCCTATTCCATGGCATAGGCCTTGTGTCTACCCATGGCTTGAATGATAGAGTTCCACCACTCCAATGCTTCATCATTAAAAGATTTGATGCATAAAGCACCATATCTTCATCAGCACATTTGCTGATGGAGATGACAGATTCGGTCTTTTCTAACCATCTTAAGGCTGCAACTGCATCCTCATTCCCAACGTATTCCAAAGGTTTACATCCTTTGAATGCACGGAATGTACATCCCTTCCTTCTCTTTCTTTTCTTACTAACTTCTTCATCTTTACTTGATGAATTATCTCCATTTGAACTATGGTTTTCTTCATGATGATTATTTTTAGATTCAGCCACTTTATTTTTCATTTTATCTTCCTTCATAGCTTTCAGAATTTTAGGAAGAGCTTCTTCTATTCCTTCTGCAACCATTTTCTTTATTTCTTCTTTTTGTTGCAGTTGTTCAGAATTTTCATTTTGAATTTGTTTGCTCTTTCCCCTTATATTATAAGAAGGACCTTGTTTCGACATTCTATTCATATGAGGAATTTTATTAATATTTGGAATATATATTACAAAGATCGGAAAGAAAATTTACATATACCTGTGATTACGGGCATTTTCTAGCATTTGTCTTAACGCTCTATTATGGGCGTCTACAGCTGCTAATCTATGATTTTCTTTTTCCAATTCTGCTATTCGTTCCTTTAAGGCTCTAATATGATCATTATCAAAACTTTCCTCATTTTCTTGAGGATTTTGTATATTCGTAGGCTCATAATACTCATATGGCCTATTTGAATCTTCTCTTTCTTCTCCTTCAGGAATAGGATTATTTTCGTAAGGGGTTTCAGGTAGTCCCTGATAATAGTAAGGATTATAACATGGATTTTTCCCATAATCCGGATTCCGGCTTATGGCCGATAGAGCAGAATGAAAACTGACGGAAGGTACATAAGGATTTGCCGGAGGTTTTAATTCTTCTAAGCTTCGGTATGTACTTCCTGAATGTCTTGAACTTGTTCCGGTTTCTAAATCCGTTTCATTTGTAAGCTAGAATTCATATCCAGGTGGAGCATATTGCTGAACATAGAAGAGACCTTTCCCTTTCCTAGTCATCTGAATAAAACAAAATACTTTTATTCATACTTTATATTTTACATATTGAAATAATAAATTACCCTATTTATTATCTTTAGTATACTAGGGTGGTTATCGTTCCAGAGTAGTACCTCCAACTAAATTGTTCCCAGGAAAGAATGACGGGTCTAAAAGAGATTTATACACCACTCTTTCCTTAGACAGAACATTCAATTTGCTAGATAACTGCTTACCGGTCGGATGGTTACCCTTACGTCTAGTTATTTTACTCTTTCTTTTTATCTTTTCTTTTATTCTTCTTTTCTTTTTCTTTCTCAAGTTGACGAACCCTTTCTTTGAGCTACCTTGATTCTTTCTTGACTTCATCAGTTTCTCTTAAGGCACGATCAAGGAACTCTATGGGTGTTCCAAGATGAGCTGAAGAATAATTATAATGAGGAGGGGGTTCACGAATACTAAATAATATGTCGTTAAACACATTATGGTATGAATCATCAGGACCATCAGCTGGTTCTTCAATATACTCCTCTAACATTATTGGAAGAGTATAAGGATTTGAAGCACCTTCAGGATATAGATATGGATCTCTCATTTCCATTTCATCAGGTTCCTCTTCTTCTGGTACTTCCCAGTAAACTTCATCCATTTCTTTTGTAGACACATGCACATGCTCGGTCGGAGTTCGTACACGCATCCTTGGTTTAGTAGACCGACTGGGTCCAACTTCATTTATTGCTGGAGGTGGAGTATTAGTTCTCCAATTCTCAAAATCCAAAGTAGCTTCCATCCAGGATAAACAAGATTGATTTTGATGATAAGATTCATTATCAGAGACAATGATAGGATCAGAAAGGGATTCACCGATATCGGAAATGACTATAGGATTTTCCATGGATCCAGTAGGATGATAACGTTCTTCTTCAGATCGTCCGAATATATAAGTATAGTAACTATTTCCAGATATCTGTATAGTTATCACTTAATTATTATGGAGATCTACCTACTTTTCTTAGCAGACAGTCTATACTGGTTTAAGCTTAGATACCTTACCTGAGTATCTTAATTTGCTAAACCAAATAATATCATAATCAAGTTACAGCTTAGATACTAATCTCCAGTATCTAATATGCTGAAACAAATGGCTCTGATACCAACCTGTCACACCCCGGGTATAGCTCACCATGGCGCGCGACCAACGACTGGTACCTGTTTCTATATTTTATCTCATCAGAAATTTATAAACACAGCGGAATAATTTTCATAACTCAGGATCTTTTCAAAGACGGGGAATCTCCCGTTTCATTTCATTTCATTTCATAAACAGGGATAAACCCTGATATTGTACACAAACATTTATTTTACAAAACCAAGGTTTTCATTAGCCATTTATTTCAACTGATGTCTAAGGTAGACGTTCCCTTTTTCATGACATCATTTTCCTTGTCATCACATGGCTATATCAATATCAAATCATCCTTGGTTACCTATAAAGCGTTGAAAATATTTTATCAGCATAAACTGCTGAATACAAGTATATTAGAATCATAATCTGACAAGCGTGAATAAATAGAACAATTTGCCCATAGTTTCTGGTCAATTTACACAGTCAACGGACTAACCACCCGCCACACCAGGGACCTTGGATATATTTTTATGTCTATCTGCCTTACGCTTACTACGATGGGCTTTACAACAACCAAGGGTTCAACCCCTAGCCTTGTTATAGCGTCTCATCTGTAACACGTGTATATATACGTGACTCTATGGGCTGACTGCTATATAGTAAATCACATTATGCAACGAATGGTTGTATAAATTCATTCAAGTCAGTGTATAATCAAAACCATTTCCAGTTTTGAAATCATTTTATAAAAATACAAGTATTCACCTGGACAGAGGTTGGACTTAGGAATCTTCCAGAGTGAGTATTCTAGTGGGCAGCGTCTCTTCTTAAGAATCTTTGCTTGGTTTATCCAAATGAGTGTTTCCTAGCTTCTTAGCTTTCTCTAAAGCGAACCGGCACTTCCAAAACTTATACGTATGAGCGGGAATGGTTTTATGAGAGTGGAAATAGTGAATATTTCTCTGGAAATAGATTTATGATGTTTTGATTTTGAACAACAATCGATTTCTATTTATAGGCTGAATTGGGGTCCGTAGCGAACCGTTATGGTGGCGGATAGCGGTCTGCTACCGCCTAAACCCTAAACAGTCAGCATGACACGTGTTGGTCTCCGGAGTTGCGACGTAATTTACGGCTAGCGGACCGTTAAGCTACAAGGTAGCGGTCCGCTACCCAACTAAAGTAGCCATAGCGGACCGATATGAATTTGGTAGCGGTCCGCTACTTGTGACATACGTCAAAACCCTAGATGTCTCATCAGGGTACGTGTCATTCTCTCATTAATACCGTTGGGACTACGTAGCGGATCGTTATAATGAAATTTCATAATTTTTCATATTTAGTCCCTGATCTTTTATGTAATTGCATTTATGATCCTTATACTTTATATTTTTATTTTGGGTACGAAAAATTTTCAAATGTTACATTATTTCTAATTGCCTAATTTTGTCTACCTCAACTAAAAGCAAGTCATTTTTAGTGGCATAGGTATGCCAAATCTGGAGAAACTAAGTGATCTATGCATTTAGCACTTGTGTAACCTACTTACTACCACTTTGGAATCTACATAGACATGAACAGCTAACCGACTTAAATGATAAGTAGAGAAAATACTTCTTAATCTGACTGTGTTAACCAGATAATACGAAACCAAACAAGAACACAAGTTGAGATGTTATCTAAGCAACTACCAATCAAATTGAAATAACAACCATGTACAAATTGTTAATGATAAAAACCAATAACCGATCGATTAATGATTGAATATATAGAAAACAATTGTTTAAATCAAATGTCAACCCATAAAAGCGAGAATCAAATGATTGATTTACAAAGGAATTGTGACCAAAGATGAATAGAAAATAAGGTAAACATGTTTGCTATCACTAACCCTACACTCGGGAATGATCATAGGTGATTTAGCCTTGCATCTTCATCAAAACAGCTTCAGATCTTGATCCAAGCATGATAATCTTCAATAGAATGATGTTTGGAAGCTTCCTAATGATTATAACTCGTCCCAAGTTCGCCAATTTTGCTCCAGGGGTGAATAATCTAGAAAACCCAGGGTTAGGGTTAATATAAGCTGCCAAAACTGACTTAGATCCGGAAAAATAACCGACCGGATGTAACCTACGCCGACTAGGGCGTAAGATACACCCTCAAAGGTTCTCCTACCATCTGGTCCTCTGCCTTACGATCCAAAATACGCTCAACACCTACGCTGAGGTATCGGGCTTAAGCAACTCCCTTATGGGCGTAAGTTACTCCCTCCCTTTTTCCATCCTTTTATATTTGCATCCAATCTTATCCAATTCATGCGTAGTTTGGGCCGATTCTTGTGTATTCTTCATATTTAACCTAAAAACACAAAACATACTCAAAGTAAAGGTATTCCATGCATATTTAAGATTCAAAACATATAATTAAACCCAACCACTCATCAATGGTGGTATCAGATATATCTTTCTTACATCGATTGTAAGTAGAAAGAGGTGTGACGGGATCCCGTATTTAGATCCAAGCCGTGACACCCAGGACTTCAGGTAAATACCCGTACTATTTATTAACGCATTTACATTATCACGTCTCCTGATTTACTTAGTTTCAAAAACTAATGACATCATAAGTCTAGCAAAAACATGTGTTACACAATTACAGTGTGGTAATTATGAGAATTACCACTACATATATATACGTATAACCCGCACAATACGAACGTTGGTGATTAATTTAAATAACCAGTACAACATCTAGAAGTCCATACTACATGAACATTTATATATATATAATAGTTATGTATGGATAAAGTCCATAACACACATGTAGAAATTAATGACGAACCTTTCATAGACATTACCATGTATCGTCACGTTTAGACAATTATGTATGCATCTAATCACATATAAAATAAGTGTACTTTATTAAGCTAGTCATTAACTAGTTAAACTGTGATTTATGCATCACTAAGAACACGAACAACTTTTATTATACCAATTATTATCCTATTTGAGATGTACACATTTAAGGGTCTAAGCATCACCATCTTACTACACTTAACCAATTACCAACCCAAACCCCTAACCCTTTTACCCATTTCGGCCGAGCCCACCCTATATGGGTCACCTTATGACTTCAAACCAAAATATCTTGATCTTATGGACGAAACACATACCATATCAATCATCCATTACCTAAACTCTTACATGGAGCATGCAAGACCATCACTACTCATCATGTGAACCATCTAACCACTCAACTCCTACCCTCTCTCATTCTCCTCTTATTCATGGCACCACCAACTCCACATTCCCACCCTACTTCAATCAACCAAACTTCCATCCATAATCCTATCACCATGATTACTTGTATGGACTTTGTTCTTTCACCCACATCAACACTCAACCAATCAATATATATATATATATATATATATATATATATATATATGTACACACCTAATACAAGATCACACTTCTCAATATCTATCTCTCTCTCTTTTCTCGGCTCACCCAACACACACACACACACTTTGGTTCTTTGAATCATCTACTAGAAATCAAGGAAGAATCATCCCTTTTTGGTGTTCTAAGGAGGCATACAAGGATTATTCTTGAAGGATTCTAGCTACAAACCCGAAGATCTTCCATCTTTTCTTCTCAAAACCGTCATCTACACTTCTAGTGGTATAACACTTCACAAACTCTCTCTTTTCTTTAGATCATAGCTTAAAGTGCACTTTGTTCACCTAAAAATGAAATGATTTCCTAAAAACCTTGTAACTAAGTGAACGAGCAAAGTGATCTTGACCTAATACTTGAAATATGAAAATATATATGTATATATGTGTCGTATGTATGCATGTATGAGTGTATATATGTTGTGTTTTGTAAAAGTTACTAAATGCTAGATGTGTATAGAGTTTAATATATATATATACATATATATATATTTTGTTAGTTATGTATTTTTGACCATTAAACACACGAAGTTCATGGATCTAGAAATATATATATGTGTGTATGTCGTATATATGTATGTATGTGTATGTATTTTTGTTTCATAAAAGGCTACTAGAACATGAATGTATGCAAGCATGTATAAAACTTAATAGAGTAAATTTCATTTTAAGTCCCTGTGGTTTGCTCAAAAAATCGTTTTGAGTCCAATGGTTTCAATTGAACTTTTTGAGTCCTCGTGGTTTCGTTTTCGTTTCAATTAAAGTCATACATCTAACAACGTTAGAATAGTTCTGTTAACTTTATGTAAAAAGACTAAAATGCCCATGTTAATAAATAAAAACAAATAAAAAATAAAAAATGTATATATATATATATATATACACACCCCTCAATTCTTCAACCAAATCCCCCCAACCTGGTCATCTTCTTCATCGTACAGGCCTGAACTAGTCGCTAATCACCCAAGATCCGGCCATCACCACCTCCGCCAATCACCACTTCGGCAGAACCACCCGCCCCCTCCGCTACCATGCCTGAACTAGTCGCCCCCTCCGCCATCCACCTCCATCGCGTCTTTCTCTCTCTCTCCCGTTTCTTTCTATATTTTTGAGCAAATCAAACTGAGTTTGTTTTTTCCGGTGAAAAGAATACTCAATCATCTCTCTCGTTTTTTCAGCAGATCTAAGAACTAGGGTTTCTTCAACAAATCTGAGAACGAGATGGTGAGGGGTTACGGGCAGGTTGGTTTGTGTTGGTCAGAGACTTTGAAAGAAACATTGTCTTGGTTAGGGGAGAAAATATCACCGAAGAAGAGTCGCATGAGTCGCCATCATTTGCAGGTTCTGAAATTAGGCGTTGGAGCTGATTAGAAGCTATTGGGGGAGGCCAATTTTGGAACTGACTACAGGCTGAGGGGTCACAAAACACGGTAGGGAGAACAACTTCGAGCATCCTAGTCACACTCCCGACAAAGGATGAGGTTGCAATGGATAGACTGAAATCGACGTGGATATGGTTGCAATCAACGGGGCGGGTGGTTTTCGTGTTCGCAGGTGGTGGTGGCGAAGATGGTTGCAATCGATGGGGCCGATGTTTTTCGTGTTCACCGGTGGTAGTAGTGGCGGCGGTGGTGGTAGTGAAGACGGTTTTCGTGTTTGCCGGTGACTGAATGAAAGGGACGATTGGGTTTAAAAGTGATTTCATGTTAGTCCATGTTTTGATTAAAAGGGTATTAATTTTAGTCCAGGGGTATTTTCTTCTTTTCATAAAATTTTATTAATAAAAATTAGTAATGCATAATTAATAATGACGTTTTGAAAAGAATCAAGACTTGAAAGTATTTCATAACAAAGACGAGCAATGAAAAACCTAAATAATTATATTTAGTGAAACACCCAGTTAACGTGCTAGAATAATTATCTCGAATGGTATTGTTTAAATGGTAATATAGGAAATAGTGACAACATAATATGTTTATGTGATCAATTGTGTGAATATATATACATGTCATGAGAAAATATATATATATAACAAAGAATAAATAATAATCACCAACATGTCGTAACTCAAAACATCTTTTCCTCAAACGGACACATCCTAACATGATATGTTAAGTCGGGTGAACAGTTTGCACACAAGACGTTTGGTCTTAACACAAAATACCCTTGTGTAATTAGGGTACGAGTAGTCAAGTTCGACCAGAACAATTATTGTTTGCTAGCATACACGGACTCAAGGTGAGTTTCACGACCCCTTTTTACTGTTTTGTAATCTTTGGGGGAAGAACATACTTACAACTATTTTTCATATGATAACGAGAAAACAAGACCTGACCTTTATGTTTGCATGAGTGAGCACACGTAGGGCCCGTAAAGTCCCCTGAACATCACATTTTATAACCATTAGCTGTGGATAGCCTGAGATTCTATGAATAGTACTATTGGGATTGACACCCCCGACCGCATATTATCTAAGCACGTACTCGTGATGAACGAGAGATGGGCAAAACACATGTGTCATGGTTTGGTTATGCCTCATGTATGAACATATTATTTGTATTCCTAGCTAGTCTACAAATAGGTCAAACACTACTTGTTTTGATTATCATATACACTTGGAACTATTTGTGTACAATTGGATTTACAAGGACTATTTAATTAAAACATGTGAACTCACCAACCTAGTGTTGACACTTTTAAATATGTTTTTCAGGAAACTAAACGCGAAACACGGGTACATCAACGTAGGAAACATGCATGAAATTTGGATACTCCTTTTGGGGATTTTTCTTGTACAACTCATCGTCGATGGGTCATATTTGCAGAATCTCAAGACTTTGTATTTTAAACAAGTATTTTGGGTTGTAAACCTTAACTTAAATTAAGTATCCATTTCGTGTGTATGTGTTTGCAATATTCATATGCTTTGAGAAACCATGAACGTTACGCCTCGCGTTTCCACCTTGGCAGAGTGTGACACAAGCAATGATCGAACCTAACTTGTTCAATCGAAAAAAAAAACACAAAGGCGACAGTCTTGGATTTGTTCGGCTATTAATTGGTTGCGACGACAACCCTTAGTCTTAGCTGCGATCACAAGACAGGTGGCGGCTTGCTCCGGCGAACAACAACCCTTGGCGGCAGCCGGAATGTTTAGTTAGTTATTGTTCGAGTTCTTGAACAGCCTCTGATACCAATTCAAGTCCAGGAACAGACGATAATAACAAAACCACACAATATTTAAAGAACTCACTTTTATTATACCAAGAAAAATAACTCAAAACCTTAATACAATAAACTCTCATACCATAACCCTTAACTCGGTTTGGTGTATATAGTGTTAACCCGACTTGATTAACAAGAAAACTAATTAACCCTAGAAGCCCCCTTAACCCAGCCGACTTGCTGGACAATATCGGTCCGGCCCACATGGCCAACTCGGTAATTAGCCTTCGCAATGCTGATTTCAGCTATTTTTTTTACATTTTTTACTTTTTTAATTTACTTTCTTTTTTTGCATATTTTGTTTTTCTCCTGTAACTTTCAAAATATGATTTCTACGAAATTACGAATGTACCATAGTGACTTGCTTTTTTTAGTTTCTTTGAAGGCGTCGAGACAAGAACGTACCGGCAATTCCAAGCTGCTTTCAAGTTTTGTTTTTTTATTCCTCATTGTAGGTTATACATCATTTTAGTTCTTTTTTTCTTTCCTTTCTATTTAGTTTTTGATACGCTAAATTTAGTATTTTAATTGAGTAATATACACTATTGTTGCGACGTGTGAGTTTGCGTCAACATTTCGACAGTTATTTCTTTTTTCACAGTTTAGTGGCCTCCGCCACAACACGCGGGTTAACGTTTACCGTAACAAAACATACATTTGAGAAATGTATAATAAGACGTTTTAACAAAATTAATTTTATATTAGGGTATGTGTAGTGGGAGCGTGGAGGGGGGGTCCACCTGGCCCTTTTATGGGCGTGTAACACCGCCCCCGTGGGTGTGAAAAGTGGCGTGGGGCAAATCACGGGTGTAACATCCCAAAACTGGTAATAAATAAATAATGGCACGATCGAAATTATAATTTTCAAATGACGAAAGAAAAATGGATGGGCTTGGGCTCGGCTCCAACGGGCCAAAGGAAGCCCAAGTATATAAGGGCAAGGGCTGCCCAAACTTCTCATTTTCCACCAATCTCAAGTTCTAGAGAGAGAGAAGAGAGCACGGGTCTAGAAAGAGAAAGTGACGGATCGACTTGGAAATTCAGGAGAACGTTGCTACTGTGCTCGTGATCATCTTCTCTGAATCATTACTCCAATCCAGGTAAGCATTCGATCATAATATGAGTTTTTATGATTATTTTAGGATTTTCGATTTTAGCTAAATAGGTGAAGTTTTTATGGATAAAACTTTAAAATGAACAAAGATCTAGCATCTAGAATGAAAACAGAACGTTTTGATCAAAGAAAATTCAGATATTAACATGATCAAACCCGCATGCAAAAAGTTAGGGTTCTTACGCCTGAATCAGATCCTGCGTACTTATCAAGTACGCAGGAAGAAGGGTTATGCGTACTTATCAAGTACGCATGAAGTAAAGTCTGCGTACTTATCAAGTACGCATGAAGTAAGGTCTGCGTACTTATCAAGTACGCATGACTAAGGCCCTGCGCACTTGCTAAGTGCGCAGGCATCAAGCTGGTTAAGTAAAGTCAGAATGTTTGGAATGGTTAAACCCTTAGAGTCGGGATTAGGTCTGATGTGTATTTAACTAATCAATTCAGATCGGAAGTGACATTGTTGGACCTTTGTTTATGGCAACCCAGACTAGCTCATCAGGTGAGTTCTATGTGCCCCTTTCTATGTTATGTGGAAATCAGTTTAAATGTTTTGGGGCTGAAGTGTATACATTAAATAAATAAATGTTATGAATGCCAACGTGATCATACGTGATATACAAATATATATATTTATGTATATATATATATATATATATATATGAAAATGAATTATGAACAAAGAATGAAACGTATGTTTACAAAGTATGAATGAAAGAATGACAAAATATGAATGAACGAAATCTTTCTTTATATAATATGTACTGCATGTTATGAATATACGTGAATGTTATGGACGCTTCGATGCTAACGGCTACTACGGTAGACGGACGACCACGTGACTATCTTACAACCGGGACAAAAACGTTCCTTCATCAGCAAGGAAATAAAAAGGGGCATTAATGGACGGTCGAAGCAAATGCCAAATCATATGTAGAACAGTTGCAAACATGGTAGCACGTGGGAAACGGATACCTTCGGGTAGACGGGCGAAAAGGACGGACTACGACGGTAGGACGGTTTATGACGGACGGCCGAAGGTTGGCCGGACGGTTTTAAGGCGGACGGTTTCTAGGACCGGACGAGTCAAAGGGCTACGACGGTAGCTTCATGGCGTATGTCTTTGTGACATACGTAGTAAAAGACGGGTTGATCACCCTTATGTGTATGACCAAATGAATGTTAAGGAATGTAAAGGTGAATGCATATAAATGTAGTCACTCAAGAATGATGAAAGAAAAGTAAAAGTTAAGAATACGTATTTATGTTCTTTATATATACACTAATGTATACTTTTAAAGAAAAATTGTTTATATCTAAACTTTCTAAACTAGAACTCACCAGCGTTAGCTGACTTTTAGTATACATTTCAGGTAACAAAGAAAAGGGTCGTGCGAAGGCGTGAAGGCTGCCCGACTAGAGACTGACATCCCGATTTATGCTTTTGTTAAACAATGGTTAATGTTTTAAATGTTAAGACTTCCGCTGATATGTACTCTAATGTTTGAATGCTTTTAATTAAAAGTTCAGTAATTAATGATTATGTTTATGAGTAAATCTAACAAGTGAGGCCTCCCGGGTTTGGGGCCTTACAAGTTGGTATCAGAGCAATAGTTTAAGAGATTCAGACATCCCTAAATGTCTGGACTCAAGCTGATTATGGGGCCAACGCACGGATGTCAGTCTGGGTTGCAAACGCCAACGCCAGCAAGGTAAGTAAGTACTAAGGTTAATACACTTGGATAAGAATAGATACTCTAACCTAGAATCAATAAATGTCAATGTCACGACCAATTTGAAGAGTTTGGAACCCGAAAAGCAATGTAAATTTCTAATCACAAACCGGTCACTGTAATTAAAAATTTACCTTGTTCGTACTGTTCTAAGACTATGATCTGAGAGAATGACATTGATGTATACCCTTTATGACTATTAGGAAATCTAAAGACAATGGCAGGTGGAGGGAGAACAGGACGCCGAGGCGGTCGCACGGGCCGAGTCGGTAGGCCTCCACTGAATCCAAGACATCAAGAAGAAGAGGATGTGCACACGGAAAGCACAGAGAGCGTGCACCAAACTAATGTCACCCCAACCGGGGGCGACCATCAAGGGTCTCTACAGTTGGAACCCGAGGTCAGAGATGCTATTGCCCGTGAGGTCGTGCTCACTTTGAAGAATGTATTGCCTGACCTACTAACGGAGGCATTAAAGAAAATCAAGGAAGATGATGAAGGGAACAATGAGGAAAAGGTATATGATAGCGATGTGGATGAAATAAAGGTGGGATTAAGTAACCGGGGGTGTACTTATAAAGGTTTCAAGGACGGAGACCCACCCAAATTTGACGGGAATAAGGACTCGGTGGCCACCCTCGAGTGGATCGAGAGGATGAACGCTGTCATCAACATCAGCGAGTGTCGACCCGACCAAGCTGTTAAGTACGTTGCTCATTCTTTCACCAACGAAGCACTAAGTTGGTGGAGGAATGTTCAAAGGACTAAGTCACCCAATGCTATCAACATAATGACATGGGAAGACTTGAAGAAGCTGATAATCCAAAGTTCTGCCCACAGAACGAGATTGATCGTGTGGAGAACGAGTTCCTGAACTTCAAGGCTGGCAACAAGACTCATCGCCAGTATACTTCGAGATTCAATGAGCTGGCCCCAACTGGTACCACACTTAGTGGAGACTGAAGACCGTCTGATTAAGTACTATGTCAAGGGTTTGCCGCAAAGGGTCCGTGTCCATGTCAAAACTAACCTACCCTCGACTTTCGAGTCGGTAGTGAATCTGAGCGGAATCGTCTACGACGACTACGCCAATGAGGACCCGGCACCTGAGACACAAAAGAGAAAGTGGGAGAACCCATCTAGGGGCACTGGGAAAGGGAATGTAGCAGCTGAAATTAAGAAACCAAGGTCAGATGAATATGAAACTTGCAAGAAGTGTGGAAAGCGCCATCTTGGCGAGTGTCGAATCGGCACCACCATGTGTTATAAGTGCGGGAAGCCGGGGCACTTCTCCCGAGAGTGTTTAAAGGATGTCAAGTGCCAGAGTTGTGGAAAATATGGACACCTGACTAGAGATTGCTGGAAAACCGGACAGTCCAGTTCAGGAAAGGAAAAGGAAGCTGCAAGGGAACAACCGAAGGCGAGGACTCGAGCCTATGCCCTGACTGAGGAGGAAGCAAGGGGAAACCCTGATGTTATATCAGGTACGTTTCTAGTAAATGATGAACATGCTGCTATCTTATTTGACTCTGGTGCTAGTAAAAGTTTTATATCAAATTCCTTTAGCCAGAAACTAGATTGCACTGTCAACACCATATTAAAAGCCTTTAGCGTACAAACTGCCGTTGGTAAAAATTCGGTAGTATTCCAAGTAACCGATGATTGTATCATAGAAATAGAGGGCCATAAGTTCTCCTCTAGATTATTCCTTCTCACCTTAGGAGGATTCGATGTAGTACTGGGTATGGATTGGTTAGCTGTCAACGAAGCTCAAATCATATGTAAACGTAAGAGGATACACCTTAAAGCCCCTAGCGGAAGTCCAATTACGGTTTATGGGGATTGGAATTGCACAATGACAAACGTCATTTCGATGATCAAGGTCGAAAGTTACATGAGGCGCGGTTGCGAAGCTTATCTGGCGTATGTTATTGACGATAGAATGAAAACGAAAGCACTCAAGAATGTACCCGTGGTGTGCAACTTTCCAGAAGTATTCCCAGTGGAGCTACCTGGGTTGCCACCCGATCGGGAAATAGAATTTCAGATTGACTTACTGCCAGGAGCTGAGCCCGTTGCCAAAGCCCCCTACCGATTGGCTCCATCAGAAATGAATGAATTGATGTCTCAACTACAGGAATTAACAGAAAAAAGATTTATTAGACCGAGCATTTCACCATGGGGCGCTCCGGTACTATTCGTAAAGAAGAAAGACGGCAGCATGCGCATGTGCATTGACTACCGTGAACTGAACAAGAGGACAGTAAAGAACAAATACCCACTGCCTAGAATAGATGACCTTTTTGATCAACTGCAAGGTGCGAGTTGGTTCTCAAAGATCGATCTTAGGTCGGGTTACCATTAGTTGAAAGTAAGAGAGGAAGACGTACCAAAGACCGCGTTTCGCACGCGTTATGGGCATTATGAGTTTCTCGTGATGTCCTTCAGATTGACTAACGCACCAGCAGCATTCATGGATTTGATGAATAGAGTATGTCGACCAATGTTGGATCGATCAGTGATAGTTTTTATAGACGACATACTGGTATATTCGAAAAGCGAGGGTGATCACCACTGTCACCTAAGAGAAGTTCTGGATGTGCTAAAACAGGAAAAGTTGTACGCAAAATTCTCCAAATGTGTGTTCTGGCTTAGGGAAGTCCAATTACTAGGTCATGTGATAAACCCAAACGGCATCATGGTAGATCCTGCAAAGATCGAGACAGTAAAGGAATGGAACGTCCCAAAGACACCAACAGAGATACGAAGTTTTCTGGGATTGGCAGGCTACTATCGGAGGTTCATTCAAGATTTCTCGAAGATAGCCTCGCCACTAACTAAATTGACAAGGAAAGAAGTGAAATATGAATGGGGTCCAACCCAAAATAACGCGTTTGAGGAACTTAAAACGCGATTAACCCAAGCTCCAGTCTTGACAGTACCTGATGGAAATGAAGACTTGGTAGTCTACTCTGACGCTTCGGGTCAAGGTTTAGGCTGTGTACTTATGCAACGAGGAAAGGTAATTGCTTACGCTTCGCGACAATTAAAGATTCACGAGGTTAACTACCCAACTCACGATCTGGAGTTAGCAGCAGTAGTTTTCGCATTAAAAATATGGAGGCACTATCTGTATGGAGTTAAATGCACCATCTACTCCGATCATAAAAGCTTGAAGTACTTTTTCGAGCAAAAGGAATTAAATATGAGGCAAAGGAGGTGGTTAGAATTATTAAAGGACTACGATTGTGAAATACTGTACCATCCAGGCAAGGCAAACGTAGTAGCTGACGCCTTAAGCAGAAAGGAGCAATCTGATCCTATCCGGATCAAGGCGTGTCAGCTGATTATAACGCCAGATTTGATGAATGAAATATCAAAAGCACAAAATGAAGCACTATTAGAAAGAAATATTAAACGGGAAAGAATAGTAGGACAACAAGGGAATTTGGATGCAAATGTATACGGTGTACGAACTAGGTTTGGCCGGATGTGGATACCTAAGGTTGGTGAGCTTAGAGCCAAAATACTCGATGAGGCCCATAAGTCTCGCTATTCTATCCACCCCGGGATAAACAAAATGTATCAAGACTTGAAGAAGGAGTACTGGTGGCCTGACATGAAGAATGATGTAACCAAGTACGTGAACAAGTGCCTAACATGTTCACTAGTTAAGGCCGAGCACCAGAAACCATGCGGTAAAATGCAACCTCTACCGATACCTGAATGGAAGTGGGAGGAGATCACGATGGACTTCATTACCAAGCTACCGCGAACAGCTAAGGGCAATGATACCATTTGGGTGATCGTCGACCGCTTGACGAAAAGTGCTCGCTTCTTGCCAATACGTGAGACTGCTTCGTCTGAAAAACTAGCAGAAGTTTTTATCAAAGAAATTGTGAGCAGGCATGGTATGCCGGTGTCTATTGTGTCCGACCGGGATACTAGATTCACGTCAAGGTTTTGGAAGAAATTTAACGAGGCAATGGGCACTAGATTGAACATCAGCACAGCTTACCACCCTCAAATCGATGGTCAATCTGAAAGGACAATCCAGACCTTAGAAGACATGCTCCGAGCCTGTATCATTGACTTCGGTGGGAGCTGGGACAGCCATCTACCATTGGCAGAATTCTCATATAACAACTATCACTCAACGATTGGCATGCCGCCATTTGAGATGTTGTATGGAAGGAGATGTAGGACCCCGGTTTGTTGGGGGGAAATTGGACAGAAGGATTTTGCAAGCCTCGAAGTGGTCAAGGCTACTTCTGAGAAATTTGATCAAATCAAGGCTCGAATAAAAGCCGCAAAAGACAGGCAGAAATCATATGCAGATAAGAGAAGAAGGGAGTTAGAGTTTCAAGTCGGGGATATGGTACTGCTAAAGGTATCACCATGGAAGGGAATCATCCGATTCAGAAAACGTGGCAAACTAAGTCCAAGGTTTGTCGGACCTTTTAAGATCTTAGCGAGAGTGGGTCAAGTTGCTTACAGACTCGACCTACCCGATGCTCTTAGCGAAATATACCCTACGTTCCACGTGTCGCACTTACGCAAATGTCTAGCTGACGACACTGCTCACATACCTTACGATGAGATCGAGGTGGATAACAGTCTGAATTATGTCGAGGAACCAATAGCCATCCTTGACCGATCTGAGAAACAACTACGCAATAAGTCAATCCCATTGGTCAAAGTTCAATGGAAACACAGAAAGGGATTGGAAGCTACCTAGGAGAAAGAAGACGAGATGCGGGAACTATACCCTCAGTTGTTTAACGTGTAATTGGTTTCGAGGACGAAACCTTTTTAAGGGGGGGTAGACTTGTAACATCCCAAAACTGGTAATAAATAAATCATGGCACGATCGAAATTATAATTTTCAAATGACGAAAGAAAAATGGATGAGCTTGGGCTCGGCTCCAACGGGCCGAAGGAAGCCCAAGTATATAAGGGCAAGGGCTGTCCAAACTTCTCATTTTCCACCAATCTCAAGTTCTAGAGAGAGAGAAGAGAGCACGGGTCTAGAGAGAGAAAGTGACAGATCGACTTGGAAATTTAGGAGAACGTTGCTACTGTGCTCGTGATCATCTTCTCTGAATCATAACTCCAATCCAAGTAAGCATTCGATCATAATCTGAGTTTTTATGATTATTTTAGGATTTTCGATTTTAGCTAAATAGGTGAAGTTTTTATGGATAAAACTTGAAAATGAACAAAGATCTAGCATCTAGAATGAAAACCGAACGTTTTGATCAAAGAAAATTCAGATATTGACATGATCAGACCCGCATGCAAAAAGTTAGGGTTCTTACGCTTGAATCAGATCCTACGTACTTATCAAGTACGCAGGAAGAAGGGTTATGCGTACTTATCAAGTACGCATGAAGTAAAGTCTGCGTACTTATCAAGTACGCATGAAGTAAGGTCTGCGTACTTATCAAGTACGCATGACTAAGGCCCTGCGCACTTGCTAAGTGCGCAGGCATCAGGATGGTTAAGTAAAGTCAGAATGTTTGGAATGGTTAAACCCTTAGAGTCGGGATTAGGTCTGATGTGTATTTAACTAATCAATTCAGATCGAAAGTGACATTGTTGGACCTTTGTTTATGGCAACCCAGACTAGCTCATCAGGTGAGTTCTATGTGCCCCTTTCTATGTTATGTGCAAATCAGTTTAAATGTTTTGGGGCTGAAGTGTATACATTAAATGAATAAATGTTATGAATGCCAACGTGATCATACGTGATATACAAATATATATATTTATGTATATATATATATATATATATATATATGAAAATGAATTATGAACAAAGAATGAAACGTATGTTTACAAAGTATGAATGAAAGAATGACAAAATATGAATGAACGAAATCTTTCTTTATATAATATGTACTGCATGTTATGAATATACGTGAATGTTATGGACGCTTCGATGCTAACGGCTACTACGGTAGACGGACGACCACGTGACTATCTTACAACCGGGACAAAAACGTTCATTCATCAGCAAGGAAATAAAAAGGGGCATTAATGGACGGTCGAAGCAAATGCCAAATCATATGTAGAACAGTTGCAAACATGGTAGCACGTGGGAAACGGATACCTTCGGGTAGACGGGCGAAAAGGACGGACTACGACGGTAGGACGGTTTATGACGGACGGCCGAAGGTTGGCCGGACGGTTTTAAGGCGGACGGTTTCTAGGACCGGACGAGTCAAAGGGCTACGACGGTAGCTTCATGGCGTATGTCTTTGTGACATACGTAGTAAAAGACGGGTTGATCACCCTTATGTGTATGACCAAATGAATGTTAAGGAATGTAAAGGTGAATGCATATAAATGTAGTCACTCAAGAATGATGAAAGAAAAGTAAAATTTAAGAATACGTATTTATGTTCTTTATATATACACTAATGTATACTTTTAAAGAAAAATTGTTTATATCTAAACTTTCTAAACTAGAACTCACCAGCGTTAGCTGACTTTTAGTATACATTTCAGGTAACAAAGAAAAGGGTCGTGCGAAGGCGTGAAGGCTGCCCGACTAGAGACTGACATCCCGATTTATGCTTTTGTTAAACAATGGTTAATGTTTTAAATGATAAGACTCCCGCTGATATGTACTCTAATGTTTGAATGCTTTTAATTAAAAGTTCAGTAATTAATTATTATGTTTATGAGTAAATCCAACAAGTGAGGCCTCCCGGGTTTAGGGCATTACAACGGGGGAAGGGACTATCTAACCAAAAATTCATCCAATCAAAACTTTACAACTCATTATTCTTTTTCTTTTTAATTAAATATCAAGTTTAAGATTTAATTATTTAAAATTAAATGCGGGACGTGAAACCACTATGCACCTTAGTGATTCTGGTCAGTGATTGTCACTGTGTTGATGTGGCGCTGACATGACAGGGCATGAAAGACGGGGACGTGACAGGGCATGAAAGACGGGGCGTGAAACCACTACGGAAGATTTTATAAATGTAAAATAATCATTATAATAAATATTTACCATTGAACGTGAGAGTTATAATGGCTCAAACACTGGAGGAAAAAAGAACAGCCCTAATCGCTTCCTACCGCTGCTCACATCACCGTTTCCGTCCGATCTCGAAGCTGCTCCGGTTGTTCTTCTCATTCTGTCCTTCCACAGGTAACATTTCAGCACACATTTTGGTTCGATGTATCGATTTCTTCTCGCAATATTCATCAATCGGATTATTTATGTTTTCTGTTCCTGCCGTTGGAGATAATATTCGGTGTGTGGTATGTCGGTGTTTACTTAGGGCTAATCGCTTGGTGCATAGAGTTCATATGTTTTTACTAATGATTTTTGTGCTTTTCCTTACTAAAATTAGTACTTCAATTTTACTTGAAGAATTTAGAAAATGGTGATTGATTTATGTAAAATTCTGGCTGAATACAAATGTAACATTATTTACTGTACCACTGTTTTTGATGTTTGTGAGGGTGTAGGTGAGTAGTTCAAACTCCCTTAGCTCTTTCTATGAGTAGCATGCTTCTTTTTTCGTGTTTTAAGGGGTGTTTGGATATGCAATTTGAAAGTGATTATTTGAATACTGACAGTCAAATGATGAGTTAGATACTAGTTGCAGCAAAACTATTGTCAAAGTTGGATTGTGATTAGATTAGTGAGGTGAAGGTTTTATGAACTTTTTTCTCAAATGTGCATGAAAAAGAGGAAGTTTGTAAAATTTATGCAATCATGCGGCAGCCGTTAGAGCTGATTTTATAGGCTCAGGACCTTTTGGTTCACTACTTCTTTGCTCAAGATATTTTGGATCATTGAATAATGATGCCTGATCATGCATGATGTGTTTCTTAATTGCATCGGTGTAAGATGAAAGTATTTATACCTTTTGGCTTCTAGGCTCCAGATGGCCATATTTTAGCTTTAAATAGTGATGCAAGTGTTTTCTCGAAGAAATTGATGTCCCAGATGGCTGTACACTAGCTTTATTCCAGCAGTGATTTGTATACAGATTTCAATTTCTTTAAAAAACATTCTGCAAAGCCCTCCCCCTTATTTTTCTAATAGCTTAAGTGTTGATTTATCTTACAATATACTTGTTGCTCACAACTTTACTAAAAAATTCCTCAGTCAATGCTGACATCATCTTTCTTCTTCTTAGGGTTTTTTAAAAGCATCTGCTGGTGATTTATCTATTACAACTTATTTGAGAAGATTATTGACGAATTCTTAAAACTTCAGCAATGGGAAAGACAAGCTCGCGGTTAGTGATTTTGCATCCTACAAGTTCAATCTGTTATTGAATAACTTCAATATGTTGTAAACTTCTTTCAATTTGCATTTTATTTAATTTTATTTATTTTTTTATTATAGAAAAGATGAATCTAAGCATGCTGATCGGAAATTTGAGAAGAAACTCGAGTTCTATTCAAGTAAGTGTTGCTTCTAATTCGTTCGTCCAATAGGAGATAATCATTTACTGCAATAGCTGAAAACAGACATAGTTTTTCTTGTATTTCAACTTGTAAAGTTAGTATTTCATACATCTGGATATTCTAGTTGATGATATAATAATTTAAGTAATCTATTTTCTAATTAGTGATTTATTCATGCTGCATTGAACATGTACTTTGCCTTGGTTTTTGGGAGGTTTGCTTTTGAGAAAGTGTTCATGTCATCTACAAACTTACTTCTCAAATCTCAAGAACTTGAGCAACAACTCATTTTCGTTTTTACAATATCATATTTGCAATGTGACATCTATGCTTTGTGGTGTAAATGTCTAGCTTGCATTCTAAAGCGTCTATTTTGTTCAATTTAATTGCAGAGGTTAGAGAAACAGTTGCTTTAGGTGCTCAAAAGGCAATCAAGAAGGTTAGTTTAGTTTTAGTTTTATTTACTTGTTTATCTTAAAATTTTAACGGCAATGCAGTCAATCTCTTGCTTACTGTTTGGTCTTTCTTTATTATTGCGTACCAGAAGAAGAAGCTTAGAACCCGACAAAAGAAATTGAAAGCATACAATCTATCTTCCCTGGCTGAATTCCTACCCGACTTAGAGTCTTCCAAGCAAGCAACTCCTGCTGATTTCAAAGTTACCAGTAAATCAAGGCAAAAACTTGTGTAAGTGCTTCATTCTGTTTCAAGAACTCTAATGCTTTCTTTAATTTCATGTTTATTTCCCTGATTATATTGTTCTTTAATCAGAATGAAAGAGACAAATCAGTTGAAAACGGTCCTTAACAATCCCGCTTTCCAAGCTGATCCATTGGCAGCCTTACACCAACATTTGCAAAACACGCAGCCTGTTTCTGATGAAAAACCAACACGTAAGAGTGAAAAAGGAAAGAAAGTAAAGAAGAACAAGAAGAAGAAGAAGAAGAAAGGGTCTAAAGCTTCAACTGGATCTCAATCCATGGAAGAATGATCCACAAAATCGGTTAATCTGTTCCCTAATTTTGTCAGTTTTTTAGTTTTGTTTTGCAGTATGATCATCGGTTGCTATATATTATGCTAATTGGCATTGGATTATATCAGAATTATCTGTTTCAAATCAATGTCTAGTAAATACTGGGAATATGTTGAACAGGGGATGTTAAGATTATCAAGTCTAATAGTCAAGATTAAGTTTTTGTGTGTTCATATATGTTAGAAATTGAAACTAACAAATCTAGTGATGGGAGCGGGAACGGATTACAGATCATGACACTTTTGAGTTGTCGAAGTGCTTGGCTCGCGCGTTTGTTAGTTTTAAATGGGAGAAAAAACATTCTAGGGTTTAGAATTCACTCAAATAATGATTTATTAGTTAGGACTTAGGAGAAGGGATTACAAAAAAGTTGAAAATAATATTACATATCAACAAGAATAAGTTATTTCGAATACATATAAGTGGAATGTAAATACAAAAATACACTTGCACGAAATTTTATTTGATGCTTCATTTCATAAATCTATTTGATCATCTTCGTCAAAACCTAGTAGCTCATCATCGCAATGATATGTTTGTTGGGTTGCCTCTAAATACAAAATCATGTAACTGGTTTGTTGGATCGACATTATTTGATCTAATTTAATGTCAACATTTTTAAACTATCTTCACCTTGATATCTAAAACATTAAATATCTTTTAAAATTGATAACACAATAACAAACTTAACTTAAATGATTCTTTTTTAACTTGCAACACAGGTGAAAAAAAAGGTTTGGGAATCCAAATGGGTTTGTAAAACCGAACCGAACCAAAAAGAAAACCGGTTTGGGTGAAACCGATTGAAACCGGCAATTTGAAACCGGTTTGTAACCCTAACCGAACCGGTCAAAGTACCTCGAGAACTGATTTCAAACCGGTTTTAAACTGCGCAACCGGTCAAACCTCCCTTGAAGAACTGGTTTCAAACTGAACCGGTTTCGACTTATGTTGACTAAAACCGAACGAGTTTGGTTTGAAATACCGATTTGTGCACCTCTACTCCAACATAATTATAACCAAATAAACGGATTCTTCGTTCCATGTTGAACAATTAAAGTTTTTCTAGTTCATTCAACGCGAATAATTCTAAAATTTTGCTCTAAAATCGCTATTAAAAAAAACCTCATTCGTATCAGATTTAATGTTTAACACCTAGTAAATAATATTACTATCTAAACAACCACCATCGACCAAAACACCAAACTTAATTATACATTGAAACAAACACCAATGTGTTTCCAAGAAATCTTTAAAAACCAGTAGTTCTTGTAAAGTAGTATAGCAATTTAGTAAGATCGCTACTCAAATGCAGAATTCCATGTGAACACAACAAAAATACAAATCCTCAATTATTCCCCTCTAGCAAAACAACATCACCAAAACTGGGCTCTAAACCAATCCAGTTACCAAACACTACAAGTCTAGAAAAACAAACTCCTCAATCGCGGGGATCTCCCCAATCCTTTTAAGAGCCGACTTGCTCGGTTGCTCATCCACACCAATCGCCATAACAGCTTGCTTTCGTGGTGCAATCCTTCCTACACTCATGAAGCTCACATTCACATTCTCTTCACCAAGTATGCTCCCAACGGTTCCAATCATACCCGGCTGGTCAACCTGCCTGCACAGAATAATATTCCCTTCTAGACTCACATCCACTTCAAAAGCTCCTACTTTGGTCAAATGAGGAATCCCATCTTTCACCTTGCCTTCCACCGTTACCTCTCCAGACTCAGAGATTGCACTTGCGAACCTTGACTCGACATTGGCTATCTGGACCTGGATGGACTCGAGTGGTCTTTCGGGTGACCCGTCTAAGATCACGTGTTCTTCACTGATGCGGACCCCTCTTTGTTTGGCAGTGAAATCTGCATTAACTAAGTTGACAAACACACTGGAAATGGGCTCAATTAGACCTTTGGTGACCATGGCTCGGAGTAGTCTGGTGTCCAGATCGTCGGGTGCTCTGGCGGAAGTGTATGTGACCTTTACAGATTTCACTCCACTTCCACCCGCTACTAGTTGTACAGCCAACCTCCCCAGTTTTTCAGCAAGTGTGACATATGGCTTCAGCTCTGTAAGAACCTGCGATTAATATTTTTTAGAACACACTAAACCGGTCTTTCTCATCATTAAACAATGCATGTTTTAGGTTGTAGGGGATAGTACCTCGGCAGGAACCATGGGGGCATTGACCGCAGTGGCAGCAAGCTCACCTCTTAGGGCTCCAACAACAGCTTCAGCAATTTCAATGGCTACTCCTTCCTGCATAATGTTTGAATATTACACACTAATAATACAAAATTATCAAAATCAAAACAAACATCAAAGTGTTTTCAATAACTAACAAACCTGAGCTTCCATGGTACTAGCACCAAGATGAGGAGTAACAGTCACATTCTCATGCTGCACCAACTTGCTGTCCTTTGGTGGTGGCTCTACAGTAAAAACATCAAGTGCTGCCTGAAAGTGCAATACAGTACAAATGAGTATGAATACCCTACAAGCATGGTTTAAAAAAGCGCGAGGCGCTCCAAATCTTTAGGTCCCAAAGGCCAAAGCCGAGGCGTGAGACGTGCCGCGTGCGCATCACGTATGTGAGGCGTTGCTCTATGTACAACCAAATATGCTTTGATTACCACAAGAAGCTACGCCTCTCTTGCTTGTTTTACATATCAACTTTTTTATCAAGTAAACCTTTCATAGTTTCTTCATCCCTTTGGTTGTTTATCCATATCAGCCTCCTATAGACCCAAATTTTGACCCAAGCCTAAAAGCTAAATAAAATTTGCAAACTCAACATGAAAATATTAAATGTAATTACCTGTGCTACAATGCCAGCATCAAGTGCCCTGACTAATGCATCTTCGTCTATCACTCCTCCACGAGCAACATTGACTATTCTAACTCCTTTTTTCATTTTTGCAAAGTTCTCATCATTCAAGATTTTTGATGTAGCAGGAGTGAGGGGCATGTGAAGTGACAGGAAGTCGGCTGTTGAAATGGCTTCATCAAAACTAACCAGATCAACTCCAATAGCATGAGCGCGGTCAGCGGGTGCATAAGGGTCATGTGCAATAACATGCATACCAAGCCCCTTAGCGCGCCTGGCAACTTCTGTCCCAACCTTTCCAAAACCCATCACCGCAAGAGTCTTGCCAACAAGTGACACACCCACATACTTGTTCCTCTGCCATTTCCCTGAATTGATCACATTGTGCACAAACTTGTATCAAGATTCATGAAATGACAAGAAAAAGTAACATTTGCTAGTTAAAATTTGAATATTTAGCACATCTAAAATGACACAAAGAGATAAGTCATAGCACATCATGTAATACTATTTAAGAAAAGCATACATTTCAACATGTTACAATATGCCAAAAGTCCACCTTTAAGGTACATAAATATCACATTTTCGTCTGCTATAGCTACACCAGATGATGTCATTAGAACACCTTATGATGTCATCATACGGCTCGTATTGTAGGCCAAAAAAGGTAATACGACCCATATTGAGGCGAAAAAAGGTAATACGGTCTGCATTGTAGGCGAAAAAAGGTAATATAGCTCGTATTGTAGGCGAAAAAAAGATAATACGGCTCGTATTGCATCTTTCGGTTGTGTAAGCGTCATCAGTTGGCTCGTATTGTTTCACTCATGCAGCCCGTATGAGTGAAATACACCCAATACGGCACGTATTGTAGGCAAAAGGGTAACATGGGCTGTATTATAGGCGAAAAAAGGTAATACGGCTCGTAGCGTTCTGCCAGTGGTGTAAGCGTCTCATCAGTCGCTTCAGTGTGAGTCAGAAAAAGAGTAATACGCCGTGTTGTATCGATCATAAGGCCTGTACGAGTGAAAAACACACCATACGGCCGGTATTGTATGCGAAAACACGTATTAGAGCTGGTGTACCAATAACATAATAACATAGGACCTGTGTACCTATAAGACTATCCTTTCATCACTCGAAATCAAAATTGAAAGCTAGATCTAAATGAAATGCATCAAGACAACATGCAACACAGCTGTTCGACGAAATGCCAAAAAGAACAACTGATCACCTAATCAATCAATAACCAAATGTCAAATAACAAACACATAGGAAACGAATTGAACACAAACCAGCTTTAATTGACGCATCCGCCTGAGCAACATTCCTCGCCATAGCAGTAAGAAGTGCGATCCCATGCTCCGCAGCTGCAACCGTATTAGCCGTCGGCGCGTTAACAACAAGGCAACCATGCTCCGTCGCCGCTCCCAGATCTACGTTGTCAATACCAACGCCGGCGCGTCCAACAACCTTCAGCCGACCGCCGGACGATTCAAACACCTCTCGGCTCACTTTAGTCCCACTCCGTACGATCAACGCGTCACAAAGCGAGATCTTGGTGCAGAGCTCCTCAGGACTCAAGTTATACGAGCAATCAACATTAGCAAAATCCTTCAACAATTCAAGTCCAGCTTCCCCTAGCTTTTCAGCGACGAGGACGGTAGGTTTTGCGTCCATGGATACGACCACGAACACCGGCGACGCACGGCGGCGTTGGTGCCGCGGGAGAGAGACTGATACAGGAAGCTTCCATCTGAGGGAAGATAGAGAGGTCATCTTGATCGGCGATCGAGATGAAAGGAGATTGGATGAAGCTGAAGCCGCCATCGTTACGGTGGTGTTCTTGTCTCCTTTTCTAATGTGCGCCGTTGCAAGGCGGGGGAATGACACTACTTATAGTGACCTACTTGTATATTAAATGTTGAAGTGAGTGTACGCGCGCACAAGCGCGTGGTGCAAACGTGGTTTACCAAAGATGAGTGATTTTTTTTTAGTAAATTACTATTTAAGGCTCCTGGATTTGTAAGTTTTAATTATATGAGTTTTTGTTTGTTTAACACTTTATAATATTACTTTTATTTTTCATAACTATTTGAATTCAGATGAATAGCTTTGTTTTTTTTAAATACCACTACGTAATCAAATGGTTACTAAAAACTCTCTTTTTCATCTCTTTATCATCCTCTCCACACACACTCTTACTACTATCTCTCTCTACCCAAACTTCTACACCCTCCACCTAGGCTGTCGCCTCCGGCCAGTCGACCACCACCGAGTCCACCATCGCCATCAACGGTTGTGTGAAAATCCTCGCCGGAGAACTGGTGGAAGCAACAACCTGTTGACGATGGAACCTACAGTCTAATGACGATGGAACAAACCCCACAGTGTGAAAATCCTTTAGTCAAAAGATGCTCGCCGGAGATCTGCGAGAACAAACCCCACAGTCTGATGACGATGGAACCCTAATCGATCTTGTTTCAGATCTGGTGGGTCTCTGATGAACGGCAGAGGGGAAGATGGTGGTTTGAATCACCCCTTTATTTTGATCCCTGTTAAGAAACCAAGAACACAAGTCTGGCTTCAAAAAGTCAAACGACGTCAGGAAAAGGCATAACCACCACAATCAGGCCAGGAAAAGACAGAAAGCCATCTAGACTCAAATTGAGTAAAAAATGAAAAGTCAGGGTTTAGACCGAAATTTTGAAAAATAAGAAACTTAACTAGTTAAAATAAATAAACGTCAAATAGGTATTTACTCTATAATTTAATACAGGAAAATATTTGTTGACTAGTGAGATTATAAAAAGAAACATCATGATTCCATACGGCTGTTAATATTAATTGATTGTTATTAAAAAAGTTTCATGTAATTTAGATTTGGCTAACTTTAATTAAATTAATTTAAAAGGCATACTTATAGAGTAACTTTTTTTAAAGTGAATCTTAAATTATTCATATCGTTCATGAGGTGAAATCATTGAAACAAAAACTTTGAATCTCAACATAAATAGTTTTGATTAATAGGAATTATTAACTATATTAAAATCATACCGTAGTGAACAGTGACGGATTCAAGATTTTTTTCTTAGGGGCTCACATTTTTTCGATGATCAGATTTCTCACAACCAGAAGTTAGAAATTTTAAGTCTGGATCGGGTCGGGCCGGGCCGGGCCAGGGAACATAATGAAATACGATATCACAATGGGCAGTCTACTTATTTGTAAACCTAGTTTCACAAAACCGAAACCTCCTTCAAAACCAACTGCTGGTCTTCTATATCATCCGGTGGCGGATACAAGAAATTTTTTGAACAGGTGCAAAAACTGGGTAGGTTCAAAAGAAGTTGACACAATAAATAAATGATTAAACACAATAAAAATAAAAAATAAGAACACAAAAAAAAAACAGTTGTAAACCAAAAATAAGAACATAAAAAACATTTATAAATCAATTGAATAATCCAACAACAAAACGCATTCACTGGTGAACCAAGTAATTTTTTTTATGGGTGTTGAAAAATTTTCGGTGTTCAGATGTTTGTTAAAAGAGATTTTTTTTTGTCTGGTCAGGTCATTGGAATTTTTTTTTCCAAAACTTAGGTCATAGAACTTTTTTCGGTGTTTGGATGTCGATAATCTAATATTCTAATGAATAATATTGCAAATAATCAAATAATAAAGTGAGGGGCAACCTCTAACACACAACCTGACTCACGCAGACGGTAGTGTCATGTGATTTTTATAAAATTAATACGTTTATATTTATAAAATTTTAAGTTTTATATTAATTTTTTTGGGTGTCATTTTGGTCAAAAAGAAATTTCATAGGGATCGTTCGTGATTAGATCGTACATATAACAAACAAATTTTAATTAGTTACGGTTGATATTTAATATGAATTGTTTAAGTCTAGGTTGTTTGAAAATTAAATTAAACTAAAAGGTTTAATTTGTAACTTTATTAAACTAAAAGGGGTTATTATAAAATTTAGCTTTAATTTATGTTACCAAGTACATCTTCCTCAAGATATTGTCGCTGCCGCACCAGAACTTCCATGACCGCCCCTCTCTCTTGCCACACCGGAACTTTCATGGCTGTCTGTTTTCAATTTTTTCAATTTGTATAGGGGTTCACTTTATAATTTTTTAAGTGGTTCATCCTAATTTTTTTATATAGTTTTCTAATACAATTTCAAAACTTGAGGGGTTCCGATGAACCCCTCCGGCCTTATGTAAATCCGCCCTTGGTAGTGAATAGCCCTTGGTAGTGAATAGCCCAGGGTGGCGGCGACGAGCTGTGGTGGTTACAGGAGGTCGCGGCGGCGACCGTGGACGCCCGACGACGAGGACGCGAGACCGGCTTAGGACGGGAACTCGTGGGAAGGCACCACGATGGTGCATGGCATGGACTAATGTGGTGTTTGACGAGTTCGGGGACCCGGAGTGCAACCGAATATAAAGTTTACACGTCGGGAACGTGGACGGGGGCTTCACGTGGTGCTTGAAAGCCATGCATGGCGCCATGCACGTGCATGTGGCCTTGTGTGACGTAGGGTTAGTCGTATAGGTGTGAGAGTATGTCGGGTCACGTTATTGACTCGTGTATTGTGTGCATTAAAGGTGCGAGGTCGAAAGGCGAGCACGGGGAGTTAGTAAATTCTAAAGATCGTAGTGTGTCGAGCAAAGGTGAGTTTCTATCGCCCGCTTTTAAATGCTTTATTGTTTTGGGCATGAATACATGTGAAACGTGTTTTAGTGAATGCATGCATAGATGACGTTTTTGTGACGAAATATATATTTTTTTCAAATAATCGTTATGCTTGCATGTGTGTATGAGTTTTGTGTCACGTACATAAATGTCGTGGCGGGAGATCAAGCGTAAGCTTGATATTGTGTTGACGTTAGTCAACGGGATATTGAGTCTGGCATTAGTCAGGCGGGAGATCGAGCGTAAGCTTGATATTGTGTTGACGTTAGTCAACGGGTTATTGTGTCTGACGATAGTCAGCGGGAGATCGTGTTTGCTTGTGTCTTCGGACCAGACAACATGGTATATTTGTTTGTCGATAAAATATATCTATTTGAATTGTTGAGAAAGTATTATGAATAAACCTTTGATATGGAAACCATTTTATAACGTTTTGGGATTTTATATTCCCTAAAGAACTATTATAGAACTCACTCAGCGTAGCTGACATTTAAGCATGTATTTCAGGTAAAGAAAAGGTGTGAGTTGGCGGCTTCCGGATGGCATTTGGTTACCGTGGGCGTTTGTGATGACATTATTTATTAGTCGTTTTGTTGAGACATTTTGATATTAGTACCTGGTTTGAATTAAGTTTGGGTCGGGTTGTTGACCTTTGTTGACTATTTGATTTCCGCTGCAATGAATTGAGTTTAGTTTGATGTCTATGACTACTTAGCTTGTGTTTGAGCCAACAAGTAGGTTTCCTGAGTTTGGAGCCTTACATTCTTAAATTCTGAATAACCATTACGACGTGGTTGTTTTTTTCTACGGTATATCACAACAACGTTGTGTTTTATTTCGACGTCGCTAATTGTTTTCATGGTTTAACATGTTGCAACACGCAGGTGTTGATACTAGTTTTTAGTAAAAAAGAAGGCTTGATTACCTTTTGATGGGTATGCTATAAATGGGGTGAGCAAAAAACCGAATTAACCGAACCGAAACCGAATTAACCAAAAAAACTGCATCGAAAAAACCGACGGTTTGGTTTTGTATTTTTTGAAAACCGAAAATTACGGTTCGGTTTCGGTTTTGTATATTTTGAAAACCAAAAAAACCGAACGTATACATATAAACTTTAATTATATATTATGTGAATGCATGTTTCATAATATATATTATATTGTGTTGTGTGCTTGTATGTTAAAAGTATATACATATTTGTGTTACACGTATTTGAATTAAAAGTAGGTTATGATATATATTTGTTATTGAATTTATAGATTATAATGTTTATTTCTAATGTTGAGTATTTTTTAAGAAAACTAATAATTTTTGTAGCCCAAAATGTTTAGACCCAAATGTGTGATAATCAATTAATCATTAGTTAATAAAAAAAAATTAGGCCCAAAATTTCAATTCAAAGTTCATTATTTTGGATCATTTTTCTTTTACCCAAAAAATTCAACAACAATTGGTTTTAAAACCGAAACCGACCGAACTCATTGTAAAAATCGAAACCGAACGGTTTTAAAAAAAACCGAAAATCGAACTTTCGGTTTTAGGTTTGATTTTACCCTAAAACCGACCCATGCACACCCCTAGCTATAATATACAAATTTAGTCCTTAGAATTCTTTATCATGTAAGTGTTCCTCTTAGAATCAACCCTTACTTCAAACCTATGAAACCATACATGCACCCCTCATATGACTTTAATGTTATTTGAGTTTAGAATATTTAAAAATTAATACTTGTATTGTTATTTAATTTGAATGATGTTGCTACAAAAATTAACGAATAAACCTATGAAGCCATACATGCACCCCTCATATGACTTTAATGTTATTTGAGTTAAAAATATTTAAAATTAATACTTGTATTGTTATTTAATTTGAATGATGTTTCTACAAAAATTAATGAATAAGGTAGTTCTTTGTATTAATATTCCAAGCTTGCCCTTGGGGAGCCCAAGACAAGGGAAATGTTACAAGAGGAAATAAGTATGAAAGTATAAAGTCAAGGAGAGAATCATATGAGAATCAAGGGCATTGGCTTTATCCGGGATGTCCTCCTTTGTCTCATGGAAGCCTTATTTATAGTGGCTTTTCATCTTCCACCGTCAAGGCTTGGAGACCCGCGCCCCTCCTAATAGAAGCCTTATTTATAGTGGCTTCTCATCTTCCACCGTCAAGTCTACAACTGTGCTTTCCCTTCCCTTTCCTTGGTATTCTCTTCATACTTTAAACAAGTAATTGTTTGACTTCGGTTTTCTAGAAAAAAAAAAACGACTGATCCTTCTACTCTTTTTGCATGATTCGTTCCTTTTATCCTTACCATAGGGTTTGCCCTAGCTTTTGTTAAGCTTCCATGGTTATTGTGCCTCCTAATGGAAGCCTTATTTATAGTGGCTTCTCATCTTCCACCGTCAAGTCTGCAACTATGCTTTCCCTTCCCTTTCCTTGGTATTCTCTTCATACTCTAAACAAGTAATTGTTTGACTTCAGTTTTCTAGACAAAAAAACAACTGATCCTTCTACTCTTTTTGCATGATTCGTTCCTTTTATCCTTACCCTAGGGTTTGCCCTAGCTTTTGTTAAGCTTCCTTGGTTATTGTGCCTCGTTCCTTAATTCGAATTGTGAAGATGTAGCAGATCCTTTCCATATCGTTTCATCATGTCTGCGGTAGGAGAGGGGAGGAAATGGGCTTGGCCCAACCTCCGTTATCACCCCCCAGTCTGGCCCGGTTACGGGCTGCAGGCGTAACAGGGCAAACTTTCCTTGCCTGTATCGCATCTTCCTTTGTCTTTATTGTCTGATGCCGCCTCCTCTGAGATAGGTATCCCATCAATCAACAACCGTCTCACGGTTACCAACGACCATCATCATTCAAATTTTAGATCCTATATCTCTTTCTTCTTTCCATAACTTTTTCCTTCATTCTCGAGTTTGAGAGTAAATGCGAAGTAAGTAGTTGGGATTGAATGAATGTACCTGGGTGGTGAGCCCTTCTTATTTATAGACCTGATTCTTGGAATGGTGAAGAGATTTCCTTTGATCTTTGTCATTCCTCTTTGGGATCCCTGGGCTTCCTTGCTAAATGGGATGTGCCTCGATTCCTTAAGGGACTCCCAAATTGGTGCAATAAGTTGACTATCACATTTTCCTAGCTCTGTGATGTTCATACTTCCTAGGCTTCTATCGCTAGGGTTTGACCAACTTTAATAACGAAAATAGAAAGAAAGAACCTTTCATGTACACTCATGTAGTCCATGTCCCATGCTTCTTTTGCGCTTTACCAAGTCTCTTGGTACGTTGGGAATTATTGCGTCACATGCGTTCTTGTCATGCACTGTTTGATTCGACATGTTGGTCAGACTTATCTTTTTAGCGAACCTCATGTTATCCGGTGGGTATCTCTATCTTCTTTCTTATCCTTGTCCCATTTTAGCTTGGCTTTTTTAGTTTATTCTTCTTAGCTTGGCCTTCCTATCTTAGCGCCTAAGGTTCCCCACGTCATCAAATCCAATACAATCCTTTTTTTATTTATTTCAATTTACATAGGTGTATTTTGAAGTAGGTTAAAACCCATGTAATACATGGATTTAATGAATACAATTTGTTATAAAACTTCAGTTTTTAAAAAAATTTGTATGTTAAATTTTATTAGTCATTGATGAAATAAGAAATAATGAAGATTTAAGAATTATAAATAACAAATAATGAAGATTAAAAAATTGTATTTTAAGATAACATATAATTGAAATTTTCTTATGATTTAATAATTTTTAATAAAATATTATAATAAAATTTAGATACTTAATTATTTAACATCATTATTATTTAATAGTAGAAGAGAGGCGGGAAACAAAAATCTAGACTTCACTAGAAGTTGACACGTAACAAATATAGTTATTAATTTATTATAATATATTTTAGAAACCCAGTATATTACACAGGTTGTATAAATGCAATGTTATATATACTTAGTAATAAAGATTTACATATTACATAGTTTTTTAATACAAATTATAGAAACCTTATACTGTTATTTTTATAAGATGTTTTATAAAAAGAATAAAAGAAATGTTCAAATTATAAAAATGTTTTATAAACAAACCTATTTTTTTAAATAAAAACGTTTTATAAAAATATTATAGAAATCATTATTATTTAATAGAAGAGAGAGCCGGGAAACAAAAATTATAAAAAAAATTAAAGAAATTTATATAATTAATAGAAGAGAGGCGAAAAAAAATGTTAAGAATACACATGATAATAACAAGCGTCCCAAAAAAATTATTATATAGTATTGAAATTGATATTCCTCCTTTTCTTTGACCAAACAAACGTGATGTGTGCGGTAGGCGAGTGTCTTCACGTTCTTGATATGGTTTTGGGGAATGCAACCCCACGCCAATGAAATAAAGTAACCACCGGCATCATGCCCGCATCTAACTTCCGGCCCCGCTTGTGGTTGGTGAAGCTATTCATTGGTTCAGTTTTTCCAAGCTTCTACAAAACAGACCTTTTGGTTTCATTTTTACCACAAAACCCCCTTGAAAATCTACTATTGACATTTTGATCGTACTTCACTACCCTTTACTTAAATTCAAGATCAAAGTACATACATACATATATATGTATGTGTATATTATAGATTTACATAAAAGAAAGCTTTTACAAAAAGTATTTGAACTTTAAAGAAATGAATGTTGAGTAATTTTTATAAACAAGTCACGAAGGTAATTCTTTCTTTGCTTATTCAAATAATTTGTGAGCGTTTTAGAATAGATATTCATAAAAATAAACAAAGTTAGAAAGATAAATCTTTGTTTTTAAAATTAATACACACATACTTTACGAGATTCAATTTCTTTTTTAAATTTGAAGAACTTTTACATCGAAATAGAAATTTAAAGAGCATTGAACACTCCCTGTTTTTATTAGGTTTAGATCATTCACAGTAGCATTTGTATCTACATCTCTATAATTTAACTAAATAACATATTTTTATGAATTTATCTCAAAATTTGGTTTAACCTCTCACATCTCATTCTCTATCTCATCTCACTCACTCACAAACACTTATTGTATTATTTTTTTCTTTCTTAGAAGCTCACATAAATATAGAGATTGATGAAAATAGATCTCTATATTTAAAGAATATCTATTTACTAAATTCTAAAATTTAAAGATGGAGATGGAGATCCTAATAGATGTGCAAAATAAAAGAAAACTATAAATAATGAAGATAGAGATGAAGATTAAGATTATGTTATATCCATATATTATGCGCTTATATGATCTCTAGTATCACATGATTTGAGTTTATGTTTTACTAGTTAGCATATAATTTGTGTATTCTTTTGAATATATTGAAGGTCATTGAATTAAACTTTTAATAAAGTCATTTAGCATTAGTCAAACTATTCTTTTCTATTCATCTTAGAGACTTATTAGGACGATGAATTAATAACAAGTATGTTTTCATAATTTTTTTATATGTAAATGGAAATGATTTGAACTTTGGTTGCATTTATTATTTGTTTTCATAATTTTTTTTTGTTGGTGGGTGGAAGCTGCTTCACCCTTCAAATTCATGGGTGGGTGGTGGCCTTCTAAATTGCAATATTTTGGCATTTTCTTTGGAATTTGGTAATCTTGGGAGATAGATTTGTATGCTATAAAAATTAACTTTTAAATCATTAAGAATGTTTTAAGGTGTATATAACTTAATAAATTAAAATAATATGCTTTTTTAATAGTGCATAGTAAAAAATACCCTTCCCCTAAGACGGGTTTTTAAATCATTAAGAATGTTTTAAGGTGAATATAATTTATAGGGATGACAATTCTTAACCTGTTTAACACACGATTAAACCTGTTTAATAAAAAGTACACTATTTAATTTTATACATTTTAAAAAATAAGTAATATTAGAAAGCTAGGATCAATCATTTCTCCTTCTTGGTACATAAAAGATATATCTATCTTATAGAGATGAGATATAAAGTAGTTAAACGAGTCGTATTAATGTTTGATACTTGTGTTATCTGCGTCGTCTCTGACCTGTTTAGACACAAATTGATCTGTTTTGCCAGCTCTAATAATTTACTTAATAAATTAAAATAATCGGTTTTTTTAATAGTGCATAGTCAAAAATATGGGGAAGAGAAATGGGGTTATTGAGTTATTCACCTTTTTATTAACTTTTTCCGAAAGAATGTAAAAGTTTTTAAATTTTAAAACTAAAAGAAACTAAAGGATAAAGCATATTATGAAAAAGGTGTAAGAAAAAATAATATTGAAACACCGGCCCTGCTCTGTTTCCTTATTTCTTCTTTCTATATGGCAGTTTTGTGCTTGGGTAGTATACTACGTGCATCATCTGTTATAACATACTGTTCACCAAGTTGTTAATTATTTAGTTAGGAATTATATGGACGGTCCTGCGGTATACTTATTTTATAAATTTTATCCTTAACTATCATAAATTACTGTTGAAGGAATGTAAATTTGAGACGACCTGGATTCTCTAATAATCGTATGTTCACTTTTAGATTTAATTTTTTCGGTGGTATACACGAATATTCAATTGGATAACAATAAGATATTCAAGAAAGAATATGTGAAAGTCTATTAGGAATTTCGTGTCTGTGATACTGACCAAAACTGACTTCTATATAGAGGTAAAACGATGCAATGATTCGTCATGACGGTTATTGGTTGAAAACCGTTACAACCGTTAACCGTTTGGAAATTAACTGTTGTTTCAGTTTACCCCGAATAACCAACTTGTACTGCATGACCAACTTACTCCGGATGACCAAACCTACTCCATAGGAACAAATCTACTCTAGATTTAGCAGTTTTCCACTTCCAAATCATTTTTTAATGCATAACAAAACTTTTAGCATTAAACCGAGCCAAGGATGTTGCCCCTTGGACCCCACTAGGGGTTGCCGCCCCTAGGAACCTACTAACCAGGGTCGCTGCCTCCAGACCCACGTTGTTCAGTGGACTTCATCCCCTTGATATAACAAGGTGTCTTTAACACCAGAAATCATAAGATCATCAAACAAGTTTGTATTCCACACTTTCCAACTTGCTTGATGTTTCATTATAACTTCTCATTAGGTCATTAAGTAAATCCAATTACACAAAATAACGAGATGATACTAAAATCACCAACAAAGCTGGTCTTTGGAATGGATGTACATTTGTTATCCAAGTTAAATTTTATAAAATGACAAATATACGTTTATCTATATTTAAAAATAAAAAATTAACTCCCAACCCCTTTCTTCTCACTTGTGGACCTCACATACCCCTTCCCCCCTCCCTTTCTCATCATTCCTCCTCCCCTCAATGTAACACCCAAATTCTAATACAATCATTATTATATTTTTAAACAAGGTTTGCAAAATCTTGGTCCTAACTTTTTCCATTTATGTCAAGTTTATAGCTCATTCACTATACGTATTATACTAGAAAACATAATAATCCATAAATATTAACAAAACAGACTTGACACATTTACAAAAGTTTAGTAATATCTTCTTGAAAATACGTAAGCATAGGTGTTCGAACCTACTTCGAGACTTGATCTTCGATTAACAATCCACATGAAGTTTATCTGAAAGTACACACACACACCCACGTTATTAGCATAAAGCTGAGTGAGTTACATCCTTAATGCCTATCAAAAGGATTCAAATTACCAAAACTCGATCCAAAACAAACTGGCCTAACGTATACGTTGAGCCACTCAAGTATGTGATATGTTGTATTAGTATATATTTTTATGTAAGATTTCTAACACTATTATCAGGTTTTAATATTTAGAAATGATTAATACTTTAACTAACTACACATAGTAGGCAAGTGCACCTATCGCAGTGTAGTATAATCTAGGTAAGAACCAAGTATCGAACCATACGATATCTTTCTAAACCGTCTCTTTGAATACCTTAAACTTCCTAATGCTCCATTCAAAAACACCATAGGAAGGCCAATCAATGTCACTACCATCAAGAAAATGTTTTCAACTAAAGGAGGGACTCAACACGGACCATCAAGCTCCAAACGTGCAAGAACCCAAGAGTCCGATGATGATGAGGAAATTTGTCACACCCCCCGAGAACAGGGGTTGGGGCGTAATGATTGGATCAAACAAGACGCAGCAGAAAATAGAAAATATTCTAAATCAATAACTCAAAGTTTCAATGTTTAACATACACATTGTGGTCCTGTACCTAAGTAATTGACACAACAACTACTTTCCAAGGCAAAAGAATGCACTAGTCTAACGAACTTAATAACAAGTCCTCAAGTACTATGTTCCACAACATGCGTCCTAACTTTGATGCTCAAATCTATTAACATGTCCAACAATTCCTGAAAAAGCATGCTTAAATACGTCAAGTATAAAGTTGGTGAGCACGTAGTTTTAAGACACAATACAATAATGTACAATTGATGTATATTAAATAAGCCCACAACCAACCCTGCACCCAGTACCAATACCCCTACTTGGATTGAGTCCCTGAGGGTCAAAGCCCAAATGTTCTATGCTCAATTAATAACAATGTCATGATCTTACAATAATATACATGTAGCTGATATGCCGCAATGACTCATAGGTCTCAGTGGGGTTTCCCAAATGTGTGTGGGGGTTCCCCAAGTAGTACTACCCATATGATCCATTAGCTCACAATGACTTAATGACTGTGTAAACAAACAAATGGGCTATGCACAAATAAACATGTCTTATTCAATAATACATCATAAGTTCATAAAACAGTTATGAACATGCTTCCCCCCTCCCCCAAGTTAATGAAAAGTGGGGCTACGAGACTCACCTGATAATGCTGTGGTAAAAACCGTATTTCCCAAATATGTGATAAAGAACGAAGTCCTCAATATGCGACAAAGACCGTATTCCTCAATATGTGATAATGTTAGGTATGCGTCCCCTGATACACATAGACACTAGAAGATTTATGGACTACTGTAACGATACAGAAAAGATTTGCATGATCCATTGTAACACCTTAGGCAAATCCCACATTGGCCGTGGCCAGGAGAGATGCTTGATTCATAACGAATGCCTCGCCTCAAATACCATCAACGCGTTTTGGGCGCATTGGTTGTGGATGAGAGGAGAACTCCATAGTTAAGTGTGCTCGGGTGGGAGTAATCCAGGGATGGGTGACCCCTGAGAAGTTTTCACCCGGGCAACAAAAAACAAATCCGTGAGCTCCTAGTGGGCAAAACGGACAATATTGGTGGTATGGGGTGCCGGATGTTACAACTACCATATGTTTCATATAAATGTGTCAATATTGCAAATATAGTATCAACTTCTGCTACAATGGTTAAGCTATTTCGCGTGCGCTTGAGCTCTATTGATTCGTTAAGTCACAACACTGATTTGGCGTTAATGGGTTACCGTGTGTTGATTAGATATTGATTACCTATCTCGAGTCGGGATTTCCAACTACTATATACTTATTCATTCTCGATTAAACTTACACGTATATTTTATATATGTGTGAAATATTATTTAATATAAGTATTAAGAGTAAATAATTACATATATATATATATTTAAGTTCAGGACAAATTTAATCCTTTAAGTTGTGCGGAAAATGGTCCCATTCGTATTCAACAAAAGCAACATCAAAATTTAATCCACAACCATTGAAAACATTTAAGTTCTTAATCAAAATAAGCCCAAAGAATTTTAACAACTAACCATTTGATATACTAATCTATTACAAACACCCAAAAAGTTTAAGCACTCACAAAGAGGCTAATTCACCCAAACGACACACCCAAAACGCCTTTGATGAGAATCCAACACTCCGAGCGAGACCCGAGGCTAAACCGGAGCTTTACCTACATTAAAACACCACATATAACACTATTAGTAATGATAGTCAACCTTTAGGGCCACCACCAAGTTAACACCTTATAATTGGCCCAAAAATGACATTTCTATTTTTTACCAGCGCAAATCAGTGGAATTTCAGCGCAACTTGTGCCGACTGCAGACCCACCAGCGCAATATGAGCTGGTACCAGCGCATTATGCGCCGCCTACAGGTCAGAAATACCAAATTTCAAATTCCTCACGTCAAGGCTGAAGGGAATTGAACATGTGTAGGGTTTTAAAACTTTAGGCAACGGAAGTAAAGACACATGATCTATAAATCAACTAAAGATTCCCATCATGGATCCAATTGCAAAATAATGAAACCAAAAACGAAAACAACCATAGTGGGTTTAAGATAACAACCTTTGCAGAGAAGTGGTCGCTTAAACACTTGAAGATGGTGGATGGAGAGATCAAAGTAGAAGCTCCTCCAAAACGTATCCACACCAAGCAATGAAGCTTCAAGGATGGTGCTAGCCAATTAAACCCGTAAAGCTTGTCAAGATGTATGTTAGAAACTTCCAAGAACTCTTTCTTTAACTATGTGTATATAAAGTGAAAATGGACACTCAAAACCTCCAAGAACAATAGACAAACTACCCCTACACTTTGGATAGTTTATATGTCGTTCAATCTCACACTTTTGAGACCTTCTTGTACTCGAAAATTGCTGTCCAAAATAGCAGAATTCAGCCACAATTTTGAGGAGAAAGGTTACTCAAAATGGTCCTTATTTCACCCTTTTAAAGCCTCAAAAGTATGGGGCATTAGATTACCTTTATCAAGACACCATACCTTGTAATCATGCTTGTGTATGGAGTGTGATAGAGGTCAAAAGACCCATGCTTTTTCTGCCATAACTTACGATCAGCAACAAGCAAAAGAGAAGGAAGTATGGTCTTGGTAATCATGACTTCAACCATTCCATACTTGTGTCTAGTTAGGCTAATACATGTTCCTTTGCAATCAAACTAACTTAGTTACCCATAAGTTTGATATATATATATATATATATATATATTATTTCACATACATATATAAATATATAAGTATGCATGATTACCTATGTCGAAAATATAGGTAGGCTAGTTTGAATGAAAGCACACATAATTTACACTTAGGTAAATACTAACAAAATCTTAAAATATATATTTACATACATGTAAATATGTGACCATAAGTAATTGTTACATATGACAATTACTAAATATATATCTTGACCGGGTAAATACGTTTAAACGTATATAAACGTATCCTTGATAATTGCTTAGTGTGTGACCCTTTGGGATCATATATTATTAGCAATACTATTGGACGTTACTCCTTGGGCATACAGTTCCAACAAAGGCACCCCAAATTCATATATTATGGGTTTCGTAGTTCAATTTCTAGCCCGATATATGCTCCAAAGAAGTTTGGGCTTTTACCGACAACATGTATTAAAACTTAAACATGTGTAATCCCAACCCGAACACCTATTAACGCCCAAAGAACTACTAATGACATATAAAACACCTTATACATTACCACTTATGTATGCACACACTAGTTAAGTAATATCCTACCAACCCGACCATACACCTTATGAGGTTCTTAAGACCTCAAAACCACAACACGACCTTGTGAAACTCATGACCTCAAATTACTTTCGTGTGAGACTATTTGGCTTCAAGCAACACTGGCAATAGTGAAGTTCAAAGACTTCAAGCTACAACGACATAAGTGAGGTTCATGACCTCAATTCCACCAATTGCAATTTACTTTGACTCTTAGCACACAATGGCCAAATTAAACCAAATCTCCACACTTTATATAATAGTTTGACTCATACCACACTAAGTAAAATTACACCAATAAATCATATCTACTTTGACTATACACCACATATGTCAATTACACCAATTTAAATCTACAATAAGCATACAAGTTTGACTTTTACTACACAAGTCAATTTTACACCACTACACCATATAAGTTTATTAACTTAATTCATTAATCAATAAGGCGAGGTTCCTAGACTTCAAACACCGACTGTTTAACATTCAAACAAGTATACACAACTACACACATGACTCCAAACAACCTTTATAACCCATTTGTTATTTATCGACACGTGGGATTCAAAAGATCCCAATTTCACCCTTTCCATTTGTGAAGTTCAAGGATTTCAAACCGCTATTTCACCCTACCCTTATATTCAACATAGACATACAATAACTCCATAAAATCCATAAGTAATTCTATAACTCTAATAACCATACGACATTGTGAGGTTCATAGACCTCAAGCACCTTAAAACCAACCCTTTGCATACATTCCCATATGCAAATCTACCAAATCAATAAACACACATTGCACATATGATATTTAACAAAATTAACATGTATACCAAGTATGTGGATTTTGCTACCACCTATCATTAATAAGTAAGCGCAAAGCACTTACCTTTTGCTAAAGATGACCCCGCTTGATCCTCCAAGCTAGCTTCCTTACCACTTGATCACCTATACGACCCATTTACAATTAGTAATCCATTGATCACCAATTGACACCCAACACACCTTTATGATCTAAAGATCAATATTCTAACTTAGATTAGTTAACACAACCTTAACCAAACCCTCAACACCCAATAACCACCTTTCAACCCAAATGACCCGTTTGACCCAATAAAGTCAAACTCCCAGTCCACCAATTTCACCATTCACCAATTGAGGTCTAACACCCACCCTAGACCTTATGGATTACACCCATTCTAACTTGATTAATTATACTTTTAAACAAGTTTTAAACTTCCAAAGACAACATTCATCCATTTTGACCCGTTTAGGTTCCACCCAGTTCACCCAAACTCCCAATTTCTTATATCACCAAATTGATTAAGGGTTATTACTTGGTTATGTGTTTAATTATACCACAAACACTTACCAACCCCCACTTACCATCCAAACAACCCAATTTCACCTCAAGAACCCTAAATTTGAAATTATCAAATTGGATGTTATAATCATGTTAATCATTTTCTCCACCATTTACAACACTAGATTAAGGTTTATAACCGATAATAAACCAAAATCCCCCACCCATTGACCCAATTCGGGTTTCTACCAAAACTCACCAAGAACACATACAATGGTGATTTAGAAGATGATAAAGCTACTTACTTGATGATTGGAAGAAGATGAACACATTAAATCACTCAGATTCTCCATGCAAATCATCAACTCCAACTTTTGGCCTCTCCTCCTTGTCTCCTGGTGCTAAAATTGCCAGAACCCACATAAGTGTGTGTGTGTGTGTGTTCTGAGCTATTTTCTTCATAAGACAAATCAAGTTTGTCTGAAATACAAGTTGGACCCTAGACTTTTAGTTTTGCCCCTTTTGCTAGAAAGCCAAGTTTGCTCAATTACAACTAACACCTCCACTTTTATTTTGGTTTATTTACACACTTACAATATGTTTTCATATATTATTTATCAATCCCGAAAAGTGGTTCGTTACAAATCATCCCCCTTAATTTAGGGTTTCGTCTCTGAAACACGTCACCACATACTCAACTTAGGGTAACTAATCAACATTACTTCTCTTTACTTTCTCAAGGTCAACTCTACCTTTCATTGTGCTTTCTAGGAACAATACATGGTAGATCCGTCATTGCACAATTAATTATCTCCACTATCTAAGATAGTCACCAGTTCTTCTACTAGATTTAAAACAACAACCTTACACACACCATGAGAAACAACTACTTCTTCCGCCAAACATTTCCTTGAATAGACCACATGAGATGTTTCATGGAGTATACTCGACCCTTCTGGTAACTCCAATTGGAAAATCCACACCATTAAAGTCCATAAGTTGGATGGCCCAACAAAACGGGGACTTAGCCTCCACGTTTTCAAACCCGAAATCAAGGGGAAAACTTTGATAGCACCAAGTTTCCCACTTGAATATTAACGCACCTCCTCCCAATATTCGACTAGGGTTTTTCTGTCACATCTTGAGCGGATTTACAATCGTGCTTACTTATAAGATCTTCGACACCAAGTCTTGAAACACACCTTTGATTCTATATTTCAAGTAATTACATCCACCCCAAGAATATTTGGTGTTGAACACTATTCACCATCTAGTAAATCGAACAATGACCTGTCGATACTCCAATTACAGCTAATTTGTCACCATGATAGCTAAGATCACCAACTTCCTTCAGTTGGACAAGTGAAGCCGATATCTCAATCTAAATCAAGTTATACGGTCACGCCATGTCGTATCACACCCTCCAAAAAAAATCGACACTCCTCGATTATTCTTAAGAGTAGGTTTCCTCTATGAACAGGAATTGCATACTCTTCGGTCAAAAAATCTTCAACTTAACAACATCGTAACAGGTTACCATCTATATACAACACTCCTTTGAAGCTCGTGACTTCAATTCAACCGCCTAATATTCATCCGTGTATACCATCACCCATTCCATCCTCAAGTTATCTCCTCTAGTTGCTACGATCAAACTTACAACTATCTAGGAGAATACACGATAATCCTGCCTTGCTGTATAAAGACATAACCGAGTCTAATGCGTGAGCACTAAAATAACCGACAAGCATACAATTTCTCAAAGTAAGGACATGACAATTTCCTTACCCAATTCCTCTTTTATAACCTCAAAGACAACTCCTTATCCATGACCCAAACACTCAATTTATTTCCAATGACTTAATCATAAGTCCTCCTATGAGATTCAAGGATCTCAATCACACAATCCCTTTTTGAAGTTGGAAGACTTCATTCTCAAACACCGTTAGTGAAGTTATAAGACTTCAAACGCTACTTGTGAAGTTCTAAGACTTCAAGCACCACTTGTGAAGTTCTAAGACTTTAAACACCACTTACCCCTTGTTTATCTTTAAAATTATTGGGTCTACAGATAGGCCTTCATAATTTTCCACCTTATCCAAAATGGATTTCCACCAAAGACGAAATGGCACATCGCAATCTCAAAGTATCCGCAATGGATTTCATAACCATTTATGGGATATCACCTTTGATGTAGTGCAAAGCACACATCTTTAATCCTAGTGTTTTGTGCGTTTTTGATTAGTTTTGAGTTTGTTTTGAGTCATTTTTGTATACAATTGAGTCTTTGTCTTGTTTGCAGGTGCTCGTATGAATTACAAGTGAATATATAAAGAAACCGAGCGAGAGAACAAAGCCCGAGGATCAAAAGTGAAAAATGAAGAAAATAGGTCTTTCGCGGTACGCGAAGAGAGCTAATTTCCGCAAAACCCTAATTTTCCAATTTAAATAGAATTTTAATCCCATTATGCAAGGAGTTCGATTTATTGTCGTCCAGAGAAGTGTTTAGAGGTGATTTTGGAGCATAGGAGTTTGATTGGATTGAAAAGGTGAAAGCTTTGAGATCCAGGTTCGTTGTTTAAGCGTTTCGGGTTTGCAAGCTTGAATCTTTATCTTTAATTTGATTGTTTTGAACCATGTTTTGTTCTTATTACTTCTGTTTGAATATTTTGAGAATGATCCTAGGCTAAAACTTTGATATTGCCTAGGTCAATTGATGAATACTTGTTAAAGTTTCAATTTTTATCGGTTTTTGGATTCAATTAATGGATTTATGATTTTGTAAAAGATCTTGAGTTAATAATTGTGATGTTATTGCATGTTTAGATCTGATTTTGTATTTGATTTCAATTCCTTGTGTTGATTGTGGTTGTCTGCCAGTTTGATTAGCGTATCTTGGTCATAGATCTTAGGGTTTATGATTAGGGTGGTTTGCTAGACGTAGTAACCATAGGAGTTGTCTTTGATTGTTGATTAGAATTGAATGTGCATCCTAGTTCAATACCCGAGAGGTGAGAATTAGTCGTTTAGTCTTCGTCATTAGGAATCCGAGTGTCAGCTGTCTGAGAGGAAGCCGGTATTAGGTGTCTAGTGATTGTTGCTATTCGTGTCATAGTTATTAACCCGAGATTACCCCGTGCATTCTTTGAGTGTATTGGTGAACGGAGAGACTGAGAGGTAATCTGTCTATTAGGGTACTTTATCATAGTTGGAAATACCTGAGAAGTGTTCCAACAATCTGGTGAGTTAGTACATCTTTAGGTTCCTTAGTTGGTGACACCCTGAGAGTGATTAGGGATCCACTAGGTTGTCTAGAGTTGTTTCTTTAGAAACCCAGATCCATTATAGTTTCCATAACCGATAGAAGTTGTGCTTTGCAAATAGGATTCCGACCTAGGTGATATTCTTCCCATTCTTGATATTACCTTTGTCCTTTGTCTGGTTAGTTAAGTCGTTCGAGTTTTCTACATTCCTTAGTTTAATATTTAGTGTAGTAAACCCCCAACCAAATAATCTTTAGTCCGAGTCAGAGTCTAGTATTAGTATCATAGTGTCTCTAGGGTTCGATATTCCGGTTTACCATTAAGTTGTGCTGCACTCGATAAGTACACTTGCCTGTCAGTGCGGTCTAGTTCATAGGTTTTCCATTTATTACTCAGAAGTCTAGATTAGGTTTTTATTCATAGTTTTTATAGACCGTTTGGGCGACATCAAGTTTTTGGCACCGTTGTCGGGGACACTTGGCAATAGCAAAATTAGCTTTGACTAGTTCTTTTAGTGATTTTTGGTTTGTTTTATTTTCTTTTGAGTCTTGTGTGCTACTTATCTTTTGTGCTACTAGTGAGTCTTATCTGAGTGTCTAATTTAGAATCGAGTCTTTCTTTGTGTCTTTGAGTCTTTGTTCTGTTCCCTTCTAGAGTCCTTTTGTTTATGCACAACACTCGTTCGCAGGGATCACCACCTTACTCAGCTTTTCTAGAGCCCGAACGATAGCTACACGAGCGCACCCGTGACTTCCGGGAGCGTTTGAAAGCATTGTGCAGCACCCAGGTACGTCCCACTAGCCCAATCCCCTTTCCACAAATGGGACCCACCAGCGAGGCGTACAGTACACCAGAGGGCGAGTGATGGGGTCATGAGTACGATCACTCATGCCACCAATTCTTCGATCACACGCCCCCACTATACCGAACACCAATTCTTGGCAGATCCCATCACATGTCATGAGTACGATCACTCATGCCACTCAATTTCATGGCCTTGAGGATGAGGATGCACCCGGACACCTGTCCCGCTTTGCACGCATATGTGATACCTTCAATATCACGGGTGTATCTAAGGATGCTATCTACCTACGTCTCTTCCCATTCTCGCTCTCTGGTCGCGCATCTACTTGGCTTGACACCCTCCCTGACAATTCTATCACCACTTGGGAGGATCTTCAAGCCAAATTCTTCAAGAAGTACTATCCACCTTCAATGGCCGCTCACCTTCGGGATCAAATCCATTCGTTTCGGATGGATCCTGGCGAGCCTTATCACATGGCATGGGAGCGGTTCAACACGCTGTTGAGTCGATGTCCCCAGCACAGTCTTTCCGACTGGGCGCTAGTGGAGAAGTTCTACAATGGTCTCGCCTTCGAGAAGCAGCAAATGTTCAATACAGTTGCGGGAGGCCATATCATGGAGAGACTCGAGCCTAATGAGTGCGAGGAAATGTTCGAGAGCTTCTATCAAGCCGAACAACAGTATCCATCTACTAGGACTTCCATTCCTAGTGCTAGAGCACCCACCTCTTCTCCTAGAGGTGTGCATCAGGTCACTCCTGAGACTAGCGTGGCTGCTGCACTTGCCTCAATGGCTAACAAGATTAAGGAGCTGAAGCTCAGTGTTCAGCGGTGTCAAGTGTGCAGAGGAGGCCACGACACCTGAGATTGCCCCGTAAATAATTAGGAGCACGTGAGCTATGCTGGCAACCAGAACCAGAACCGAGGGTACAACAACTACAATGCTTTTGGCTCAGGATGGAGATCTGGACATAACCCGCCTGGGTTTAATGGTCGCCAGCAGCAGTATGGAAGAGTTGAAGGGAGAGCAAGTTCAGGAAGCAGTGTCAACACAAGGAAGATTGAGGAAATGATGGAGAATCAGACGTAGTTTCTTGCTCAGTTAGTGCAAAATGATAGGGATGCTTGGCCAAGACTGGATAGCCATGACACTCTATTGAAGAATCAGTGGTCGGCATTCCAGGATTTGCAACGCAAGGTAGGAGACATCGCTCAGAGCTTGAAAGATCGACAGGGAGGTCCATCTTCAAGTTCCAACGCTTCAGTGATGGCCATGTCAGTTAGGAGTATGGAGAAGAAAGAGGTTGTAGAGGATGACTCCCACTCCATTGAGTATGGCATACCTTCGGTAGAGGAAGTGAATAAGGTAGATTGGAGAGCTTGATTTGCTGCAATCGATGTTAAGATGAGTGAAGAGCCGGTGGACGAGGAGACACTTGAAGAGCCAGTGGACGAGGAAACACTAGAAGAGCCGGTGGACGAAGAGATAGTAGAGGAGAAGCCCGCCAAGAGGGCAGTGGAGAAGAAGAAGGGGGTGGAGATGAAGTCCCCCGAGATTGACAAGAGTCGTGTTCCCTATCCAGCGCGCTTGCTATCCTATAAGAATGCTAGGGAATACGATAGTTTCCTTGATATGTTTAAACAACTCAAGGTCAATATTTCGTTTATAGAGGTCCTCCAGCACATGCCAAAGTATGGAAAATTTCTCAAAGATCTTCTTTCCAACAAGAAGAAACTAGGAGGGTCACTTAGTGAGCAATGTTCTGCTGTGGTGAAGAACAAGCTGCCCGAGAAATTGGGAGATTCAGGTCGTTTCACGATTCCGTGTCTCCTAGGCAGTTTGCCTTTGCACCACACGTTGGCCGACCTAGGTGCTAGCATCAATTTGATGCCATATTCTATCTATAAGCAGCTAGACTTAGGTGAACTGCAGCCTACGCGCAGGAGCATTTCCTTGGCTGACCGCTCAGTCAAGTATCCACGGGGATTTGTGGAAAATCTGTTAGTAAAAGTAGATAAGTTTGTATTCCCCGTGGATTTCGTCATCCTGGACATGGAGGTGGATGATAGAGTCCTACTCATCCTAGGACGCCCGTTCCTATATACCGCCAATGAGATGATTAATGTTTTTTGACGGGAAACTCACACTGCGTGTGGGGGATGGGTTTCTTACATTCGATGCTACAAACTCCGTGGAGGATGTTGGCGAGCATAGCCACTCCGTGTGCATGCTTGATGCCTCCATGGACGATCATCGGGACTCAAATCCATTAGAGGATGATTTGGATAAAGGAATGTTAGAGGAGCCTCCGGATTGGTTGGAGGAGTTTGAAAAGAGTTTGATAGGGTCCCCGTTTTTTAGTGCTGACGATGATGAATTCAGTTTGAGTGAGATTCTAGCACAAGTGGGGAAGATAGTATGTGAGCCACCCACGGTGGTGGGTGTAGATGAACCAGAAGATCCTGGTAAGAGCTTGGAGGTCATAACCATAGAGAATTTTACTCCTGAGCCTATACCCATTTCTATTTTTTGTGCTGAGGGGCGTGAGACTGACTCACCCCTAGATCTAGGCCACCCCAGAAGAGAACCCGTACGTTGAGAGATACATGTGAGTTAGAGGGAGTGCAAACCCCAAGTGTGGGGATGTTTAGAGATGACCGCTTGTGGTGTATTTAAACAGTGTTATCTTCGTACCTGGTAGGTTTAAGTATTAGTGGAAGGATCTGAGTGCTATACATGATACACATTTGAGGTTTGGTAGGAATTTTTGTTTGTTAGGGTTGTGGAGAACCGGGAGACCGCAAAGGATGAAGGCGGTGCTAGTTAGAATCAAGGAGAAGCCTCCTGAAAGGCTTGTTTGATTCTCGGGCAAGTGCCTGGGATGTAGAGTTTGTTTGCATTACATGGTTTTAGTCTGTGTCTTTTTATGTGTTTTTCGGTATGTGTTTTGTTTGTGTCATGTCTTGTAGGGATTCACACTCGATTCGGTGAGGAAAATCATCGGGAATGAAGTTCCAGGTATTTTTACATTGGTTTTTATGCTTGGAATAGGTTTCTATTGGAATTTGGGTGAGAAGAAGTTAAGGGGTGAAAATTTTTCTAAGTATAAAAACCCCCTTTACTTTCTATCACCAGTGGTCCCTCGCGGTACGCGTGGGTGTGTTTGAGGTTTCTCGCGGTACGCGAGAGACAAAAGACATTGCCGGCTTAAATGCCACTCCCTCGCGGTACGCGAGGAGTGGCCGCCTATTCTTCGCGGTACGCGGGGCACCCTGGAAGTGCCTTTATTCCTTGTTTTCCATGGTATACCTCACCACACACCGTCATTCACCACTACTAACCATCCACCACCACCCATCATCCACTACACCACCATTCTTCATTCACCATGGATCATCTACCATCCATTACCATTCATCATCCACCGACCACCGACCATGGGGAACTTGAAACCATTCATGATCGATGATCTACTTTGCTGTGGCAGTCATGTCTATGTGTTTGCCACCCATCGAGTATGTTTTTTCTGTATCTATCTATCTTGAGTCTTTAATTCTTAGTGAGTCAGTTTGAGTCAGTCGAGTCTTTATTTTTAATTTGAGTCAGTTTAATGCTGTGAGGTTTGTTTTGCAGGATTTATCATTCCACCCGTACTCAATCTCCATTCGGGCGGGATCGATTATCACTTATATGAAGTTTGTAAAGGCAACCCAGCAGTCTGTGCAACCGCGACCTAAATGCTATACGGTGCACACATGGAAGAACGAAACTGCACATTTGTTCACTGCTACATTACCGGCTAAGTCGCTTCCTGTTTTGTTTTATTTTTGTATTTTTTTTAGTTGTGTCTTACTTCACATTGAGGACAATATGTCTTTCAAGTGTGGGGATGTGAGTGTCTAGTTTGTCTTGTTTATAAAAAAAAATCAAAAATACAAAAAAAAAAAAAAATTTTAAAAAATGTCCTTGGAAATAATTGCATATACTTGGAAAATGATAGTACAACTGGATCTGCTTGGTGAGTTTAAATGGTTAAATAATAGAAAACGTGTCCAATTAGTGATGTTTTGGTAGACCCAGCTAGCTAGTAAAGCTTAAATAGCCTGTGAGTGTTTATGAATTAATTGGATTTAAATTCATGATATCCTGTGGGTATTCATCTTAGAGTAACGGTAATACTGAACTTGTCAATATAGGTTGATAGGTACCAAGTTAAGTTAAAATTTAGCGGTTTTTGAAATTTCATGGCATACCACTCTCTTTTTATGCAAATAAATCTGAGTTTGGTGGCGCCCGCATCCATAAATTCCATAATTCATGAGCTTATTTGATTAGAATACTGAGTGTTGGTTATGTGTTACCCTCCGGGATGACCACTTGGAGAAAACGCCTCTAAGTGATTCTTATGTGCTTAATTGATAAACTGTATCCTATGTGCTACCTTCTGGGATGGTAACCTGTGAGACGCACCACTAGGTGAGGTTGATTCATACATTTGATTATTGCTCATATTCCATCCATTCATTCATTGATCATCTGATTTCTAAAAACCTGTAAATTTTAGTTTAACGTGGTAGGGTAAATCTACATGGTTTGATCCGTGCCTAGACATGACCGTGAGACGGGATTAGGTAGAGCTGTAACTGTTAAGTGTGAGTCACATAGATTGATTGATAACTGTATAAATTGGAATATTAGAACACATTACGGGGGCTTGAAAGTTGGTGCTTGGGTTTAATCGGACAGAAATACTGATTATTGCTTTTTAACACGTGAATATGTTTTGCTAATTGGTAATTGATGTTTGTTAAGAAGATCTGAGTTATGATTCCATTTGCAGCTTTTTCGAGAACGAAAAAAGGTTAAGTGTGGGGATGTTTGATGTAGTGCAAAGCACCCATCTTTAATCCTAGTGTTTTGTGTTTGTTTTGAGTCATTTTTGTATACTATTGAGTCTTTGTCTTGTTTGCAGGTGCATGAATGAATTACAAGTGAATATATGAAGAAACCGAGCGAGAGAACGAAGCCCGAGGATCAAAAGTGAAAAATGAAGAAAATAGGTCTTTCGCGGTACACGAAGAGTGGAGACCAAGAACCTCGCGGTACGCGAGGAAAGCCAGAAGAGGTCGCGACTATTTTGTTCCTCGCGGTACGTGAGGAACCTATCCCAAATGTTTCGCGGTATTCCGCAAAACCCTAATTTCCCAATATAAATAGAATTTTAATCCCATTATGCAAGGAGTTCGATTTATTGTCGTCCAGAGAAGGGTTTAGAGGCGATTTTGGAGCATAGGAGGTTGATTGGAGTGAAAAGGTGAAAGCTTTGAGATCCGAGTTCGTTGTTTAAGCGTTTCGGGTTTGCAAGCTGGAATCTTTATCTTTAATTTGATTGTTTTGAACCATGTTTTGTTCTTATTACTTCTGTTTAAATGTTTTGAGAATGATCCTAGGCTAAAACTTTGATATTGCCTAGGTCAATTGATGAATACTTGTTAAAGTTTCGATTTTTATCGGTTTTTAGATTCAATTAATGGATTTATGATTTCGTAAAAGATCTTGAGTTAATAATTGTGATGTTATTGCATGTTTAGATCTGATTCCTTGCGTTGATTGTGGTTGTCTGCCAGTTTGATTAGCGTATCTTGGTCATAGATCTTAGGGTTTGTGATTAGGGTGGTTTTCTAGACGTAGTAACCATAGGATTTGTCTTTGATTGCTTATTAGAATTGAATGTGCATCCTAGTTCAATACCCAAGAGGTGAGAATTAGTCGTTTAGTCTTCGTCATTAGGAATCCGAGTGTTAGCTGTCTGAGAGGAAGCTGATATTAGGTGTCTAGTGATTGCTGTTATTCGTGTCATAGTTGTTAACCCGAGATTACCCCGTGCATTCTTTGAGTGTATTGGTGGACGGAGAGACTGAGAGGTAATCTGTCTATTAGGGTACTTTATCATAGTTGGAAATACCTGAGAAGTGTTCCAACAATCTGGTGAGTTAGTACATCTTTAGGTTCCTTAGTTGGTGACACCCTGAGAGTGATTAGGGATACACTAGGTTGTCTAGAGTTGTTTCTTTAGAAACCCAGATCCATTATAGTTTCCATAACCGATAGAAGTTGTGCTTTGCAAATAGGATTCCGACCTAGGTGATATTCTTCCCATTCTTGATATTACCTTTGTCCTTTGTCTGGTTAGTTGAGTCGTTCGAGTTTTCTACATTCCTTAGTTTAATATTTAGTGTAGTAAACCCCAAACCAAATAATCTTTAGTCCGAGTCAGAGTCTAGTATTAGTATCATAGTGTCTCTAGGGTTCGATATTCCGGTTTACCATTAAGTTGTGCTGCACTCGATAAGTACACTTGCCTGTCAGTGCGGTCTAGTTCATAGGTTTTCCATTTATTACTTAGGAGTCTAGATTAGGTTTTTATTCATAGTTTTTATAGACCGTCTGGGCGACATCAACCTTCCTCTACATTTATCGGTTGGATCTAGGACCTAAGTCACTTTGTTCAACCCCGACAATTGATGCACAACGCATTCTTCCATTCTTCAACTCAATAAGAATGGTTACACCCCAAAAAGAGACACTCGGGTAAAAAAACCCTTAATTAACATCTTCACGACTATTCCATTGCTCCGGTTGGTGTCAATGGCATAAGCCAGGTATACACCAATTCATACGCCATGTGTTTCACCATCTCTAGATGAGAACAGGTCGACACATCACCTCTTAGTCACACACGACATTGATGTGGTCACTAAGTAACCACACAAATTCCACTATAATCGTAGGACTCCATTCCATGTGATTGTTTCACCTGCAACCTACAAATATCAAATTATACACTCGTCAACATTTAATTCCCCAATGTTCATCACCTCTAAAACCATTGATCTACATAGCTTCTCACCCGACATTAAAACCAAATGACTTCAGTCTCGTCCTTGGTAGTTAGAAATGTCCGACTCGATGGCCTCCGAATTTCTAATTTCTCCCCCTTATCACCCTTGTGCTTTAACTCAAGACATTCACTTCGAATGTGTCCCGATTTATAACAACTGCAACACATGATATTAGGACTATAACACTATGGAACAGTGTGTCCCATCATTCACCACTCGAGTTACTTTCCAAACCGACAAAAATAATGAGTATTGCCTCCACAAAAGATTTCCAGCTCGGCTAGAATATTTAACTTTGTTGAAGCCACCTCTAATTCCTCCTTACAGTCCACTTGTCTCCCGAATTTGATCTCCCTACAACATATAATAGTCAACTCCACCGGAGTTGTACACCATGCAAAAGAGTCCGTTCTAAATCGTCAAACGATAGTATTGAGAAGCCGATCTATCTTCATTCTTCCAACACTCTAAGATTTAGGCAAGACTACGCTTAGTCATACAACATGCCCTTAATTTTAAATCAGTTCACCGGTCCACAATATGTGAAGGAATTCTCAAGGTACACAGTCCACTACAACTTGTGGGTAGAATCATTTCAAGAACGCCCCTTGAATTAACTCAACGCATTGCCTTCACACCCGTTAACTTTTCTCCTTGTGGAGAAGTCCCAACCAATTCTCCACCATGCCCCAGAGTCGAATCACAACGAATCAAACTCTATCCACCAATCACAATAGATTGCTTCCGAAGCCAATACTATTATTGTGATGCATCATTGACTAACCAATGAATAAACTACCACCAATTAACTCCTTTAGTTCGCACACCACGAACCCCTTGTGAAAACAAGGTTTTCTTCCTCCTTAAGTCACCAAAGTTGTTCCTCCCGCTCCTTAGAATTCATTCGGTTCCTCTACATGATCGCCTCAATATGCCATATCATCTTGAAAGAAGATTGACACGACAAGATAGAAAGCTCTAGCCATCCTCCACTTGAATGTCGCTTCAGAGTTCTCCCAGCCAATCCCATGCTTTTCACCATCCCCAAGATGATGCACGCGTAGACTCTATCGTACCTGAGTCCTTAAGATAACTCCCACCCACAATTTCCATCTACTAACACCTATCCCATTAGTCATTACCCAACTATGTTTTATTTAAATTGTAGATGTTCTACCAACTTATAGGCCTCTAACCATATTCATTAAGGCACTAACCCCCATTTATGTGTATATGCAACCACCCTACATAATCACCCATATAGATACATAAAATATACACATATATATCCACATATATACACCTTCACCTAATCCTTGATGATGTTCATTATTATATGGTTATCATAAGGGCACTTACATATGTTATCTTACGAATCATACTGGCCAGGCATGATTGGTAACATAATATGCATGATTGCATTTATCATCTCCATATAATAAACCCAAGACAAGTTTCGGCACACATAATTCACCTTGGACACCACATATATTGACCAACGACATTTATCATTACTAACCTTTCGCCTTTAAGCTCCGTGCCTCGGTCAAGTCTTCATTGGATTCTCATTTCACCCCCCCAAGAGTAAATAAGCTTGAGTTCGGTGTCTCGCATACCCGAATCCCTCAAACCATCGCTCTGATACCAAGTTGTAACACCCAAAATTTAAGGACAAAAGAAGTTTGGGCTTTTACCGACAACATGTATTAACACTTAAACATGTGTAATCCCAACCCGAACACCTGTCCAAAGAACTTCTAATGACATATTAAACATCTTATACATTACCACTTATGTATGCACACACTAGTTAATTAATCTCCTACCAACCCGACCATACACCTAATGAGGTTCTTAAGACCTCAAAACCACAACATGACCTTGTGAATCTCATGACCTCAAATTACTTTTGTATGAGACTATTTGGCTTCAAGCAACAGTGAAAATAGTGAAGTTCAAAGACTTCAAGCGACAACGACATAAGTGAGGTTCATGACCTCAATTCCACCAATTGCATCACATAATGGTCAAATTAAACCAAATCACCACACTTTACATAATAGTTTGACTCATACCACACTAAGTCAAATTACACCATTAAATCACATCTAGTTTGACTATACACCACATAAGTCAATTACACCAATTTCAAACCACAATAAGCATACAAGTTTGACTTTTACCACACAAGTCAATTTTACACCACTACACCATATAAGTTTATTAACTTAATTCATCAATCAATAAGGCGAGGTTCCTAGACTTCAAACACCGACTATTTAACATTCAAACAAGTATACACAACTACACACACGACTCCAAACAACCTTTATAACCCATCCGTTATTTACCGACACGTGGGATTCAAAAGATCCCAATTTCACCCTTTCCATTTGTGAAGTTCAAGGATTTCAAACCGCTATTTCACCCTACCCTTATATTCAACATAGACATACAATAACTCCAAAAAATCCATAAGTAATTCTATAACTCTAATCACCATAAGACATTGTGAGGTTCATAGACCTCAAGCACCTTAACACCAACCCTTTACATACATTCCCATATGCAAATCTACCAAATCACAAACACACATTGCACATATGATATTTAAAAAAATTAACATGTATACCAAGTATGTGAATTTTGCTACCACCTATCATAACTAAGTAAGTGCAAAGCACTTACCATTTGCTAAAGATGACCCCGCTTGATCCTCCAAGCTAGCTTCCTTACCACTTGATCACCTATACGACCCATTTACAATTAGTAATCCATTGATCACCAATTGACACCTAACACACCTTTATGATCTAAAGATCAATATTCTAACTTAGATTAGTTAACACAACCTTAACCAAACCCTCAACACCCAATAACCACCTTTCAACCCAAATGACCCGTTTGACCCAATAAAGTCAAACTCCCAGTCCACCAATTTCACCATTCACCAATTGAGGTCTAACACCCACCCTAGACCTTATAGATTACACCCATTCTAACTTGATTAATTATACTTTTAAACAAGTTTTAAACTTCCAAAGACAACATTCATCCATTTTGACCCGTTTAGGTTCCACCCAGTTCACCCAAACTCCTAATTTCTTATATCACCAAATTGATTGAGGTTTATTACTTGGTTATGTATTTAATTACACCACAAACACTTATCAACCCCCAATTACCTTCAAAACAACCCAATTTCGAAAACCCCCAATTTCACCTCAAGAACCCTAAATTTGAAATTATCAAATTGGATGTTATAATCATGTTAATCATGTTTCTCCACCATTTACAACACTAGATTAAGGTTTATAACCCAAGATATGCTCAAAAGAAGTTTGGGCTTTTACCGACAACATGTATTAACACTTAAACATGTGTAATCCCAACCCAAACACCTATTAACGCCCAAAGAACTTCTAATGACATATAAAACACCTTATACATTACCACTTATGTATGCACACACTAGTTAATTAATCTCCTACCAACCCGACCATACACCTTATAAGGTTCTTAAGACCTCAAAACCACAACACGACCTTGTGAAGCTCATGACCTCAAATTACTTTTGTGTGAGACTATTTGGCTTCAAGCAACAGTGACGATAGTGAAGTTCAAAGACTTCAAGCTACAACGACATAAGTGAGGTTCATGACCTCAATTCCACCAATTGCATTTTACTTTGACTCTTAGCACATAATGGTCAAATTAAACCAAATCACCACACTTTACATAATAGTTTGACTCATACCACACTAAGTCAAATTACACCAATAAATCACATCTAGTTTGACTCTACACCACATAAGTCAATTACACCAATTTCAAACTACAATAAGCATACAAGTTTGACTTTTACCACAGAAGTCAATTTTACACCACTACACCATAGAAGTTTATTAACTTAATTCATCAATCAATAAGGCGAGGTTCCTATACTTCAAACACCGACTATTTAACATTCAAACAAGTATACACAACTACACACACGACTCCAAACAACCTTTATAACCAATCCGTTATTTACCGACACGTGGGATTCAAAAGATCCCAATTTCACCCTTTCCATTTGTAAAGTTCAAGGATTTCAAACCGCTATTTCACCCTAACCTTATATTCAACACAGACATACAACAACCCCATAAAATCCATAAGTAATTCCATAACTCTAATCACCATACGACATTGTGAGGTTCAAAGACCTCAAGCACCTTAACACCAACCCTTTGCATACATTCCCATATGCAAATCTACCAAATCACAAACACACATTGCACATATGATATTTAACAAAATTAACATGTATACCAAGTATGTGAATTTTGCTACCACCTATCATTACTAAGTATGCGCAAAGCACTTACCTTTTGCTAAAGATGACACCGCTTGATCCTCCAAGCTAGCTTCCTTACCACTTGATCACCTATACGAACCATTTACAATTAGTAATCTATTGATCACCGATTGACACCCAAAACACCTTTATGATCTAAAGATCAATATTCTAACTTAGATTAGTTAACACAACCTTAACCAAACCCTAAACACCCAATAACCACCTTTCAACCCAAATGACCCGTTTGACCCAATAAAGTCAAACTCCCAATCCACCAATTTCACCATTCACCAATTGAGGCCTAACACCCACCCTAGACCTTATGGATTACACCCATTCTAACTTGATTAATTATACTTTTAAACAAATTTTAAACTTCCAAAGACAACATTCATCCATTTTGACCCGTTTAGGTTCCACCCAAACTACCAATTTCTTATATCACCAAATTGATTGAGGGTTATTACTTGGTTATGTGTTCAATTACACCATTTACAACACTAGATTAAGGTTTATAACCAATAATAAACCAAAATCTCCACACCCATTGACCTAATTCGGGTTTTCTACCAAAACTCACTAAGAACACCTACAATGGTGATTTAGAAGATGATAAAGCTACTTACTTGATGACTGGAAGAATATGAACACATTAAATCACTCAGATTCTCCATGCAAATCATCAACTCCAACTTTTGGCCTCTCCTCCTTGTCTCATGGTGCTAAAATCGCAAGAACACACACAAGTGTGTGTGTGTGTGTGTGTTCTGCGCTATTTTCTTCATAAGACAAATCAAGTTTGTCTGAAATACAAGTTGGCCACTATACTTTTAGTTTTGCCCTTTTTTTGCTAGAAAGCCAAGTTTGCTCAATTGCAACTAACAGCTTCACTTTTATTTTGGTTTATTTACACCCTTATAATATGTTTTCACATATTATTTATCAATCCCGAAAAGTGGTTCGTTACAATACCATTTGTATATGATGTTCTAACGTTCTAGGATTTCCAATCGTACATAATATATATATATATATATATATATAGGGGAGTGTTCATATCCAAACCCTCTCCTCATTTAAAAACCTTAAAACTCCACCACAGCCATTCATTTAATATATAATAATCACATTGAGATTGAATGGTTGAGATGAGGTTTATTTTCGTTATTTTCACCCCTGCCACACACCCCACCTCACCCCCATATACCCCACCATTACCCTCATTTTCTTTGTTTCAAATCAGACATCTCTTTCTCTCTCTAAATGAGATCCCCAATTTCTTCCTCATTTACTTTGTTTCAAATTAGACACCTACCATGGTGAGACTCGTACAACCACCATCACCGATGTCCTACTACATTCGCCGACCACACCTCTTTCTTGCGTGCGAAACAGACCCGAAGCTGTCCTCGTGAGCTTCTCCATTTTACTCGAGCAGGGTTTACAGGTCGGAGGGGTTAGGGTTTTGGGAAGGTGGAGTTGATGCGTGAAACTGTCCTCGTGAGCTTCTCTTTCCAGATTTTGGGTGTTTTTAAGGTGATGTGAAATGGGTTTTATCTGGGCTTTAGCCTGACCTGGAATTTGTTCCCAGATGAAGGGAATAGATGCGGGTTTGGTGAGTTCTTGTTCGGGTTCGGATCTAGTGACCGAAAGTGATTGCTGCCGGATGGATCTTGATTTTCTACCGGAAATGTGAGATAGTTCACCGGAGTAGAGGTGCATTCAAATCTAACTGTTTTTCCTCCATTTTAAACTACAAAATTAAAATGTAAATAATCAAATTTGCAGAAAATTTTTGAAGGAAACAGGGGGAACACTTTGAATGATGAAAGCATGAAACTTTATGGATTTGGATATAATTCATCAACATTAGAGATTTGAAATTAAATAATATTAATTTTATGTGATTTAGGTCTCTTGTGGCAGCCAGTGAAGACTTCTAAATTTACTGGAGACTTCTAAATCATCCAATTTTTTTAATGAATTAATTGATAGTTATATAATCTAATCAATTTCTACAACATTGATGTAAGAAGCAGATAGTTACATTTGGTTAGTTGACATATTTGTCATTTTATTCGAATATTTGTATGTTGTAGTCTATGTTTCACATTTGATACGAACGCTAATTTTGGTAGTTATACCTAATATGTAACTATTTTAGGTTTTCAAAAAAAAATATGTAACTATTTTAACTAAATTAAAATACGTGTTCATATAGCACAAAGATAGTCATTTCTAAAGTATTACACCAAATGTAATGATTTGTTACATAGAAAATGTTGTCGTTACATTGATGTAAACCCAGACTTGAATTTTTTTATCATACTAATGTTGATTTTTGTTAATTTTGTTCGTGACACTAATGTAAATATAGTATTAAACCAATATAACTAAAGTATTACACCAATGTAATGATTTGTGACATAGAAAATGTTTCGTTACATTGATGTAAATATTGACGTTTGTAAAAAAAATGATATTATAACCAAATTAAAGATAAAAATGTGATCTATTTAATGGTAGAAATTTTATAAAAAAATAACTTAATATAAAAAGGTTATAAATGATTTAAAAACATTGTGGGAATCTTTTTATAAAAAAAAGAGAAAGTGGGGTGGGTAAAAAGGTGACACATGTCACCTTCTTATTGAATTTGATTTTGGTGTGTGAGTAAATGATCGTTTTGCTCTTTTCATATAAAACAAATTTAATGAAACATGTCATGATCTTGTGTGTTTGAGTAAAAAGTAACAATTTTTGAGTAAACCCAAAACCCCGCACAGTAGGGCCGCGCGCGAAGGTAAGACTTCTTCTGCAAGGCTCCTCTCCACATAAAGACAACACCAGCAATACTTCACATGGGACAATGGCACTTGCACGTACGCTAAGGGGACTACGATGCCATCCCAAGAATGTCAGAGGCATGGGGACATGCCCATGCACACAGACGGGCCCACCAAGTAGGACAAAACTGACAGCACTAACGATTGGCATCTGGGAGACCACAAGGATATTCCTGATGGCGACGTTCCTCCAATCACATACCCGCTAGGTCAGCACGCCCCTTCAGCTATAAATACTGGACTTTACCCTCAGGTATAGATATCTTTTTCCCCAGGCTCTCACTCTCACTTAACATCCTCATTATCCTAAGTCCAATACTTATCCTCTCGCCGGAGGATGGTCACAGGGAAACCCCCTTCCCTGTGACGAGACTAACGGCGTTGCTCATTTTGTAGGTCCGGCGGTTCATTCCAGAGCTCATTCCCTTTTCATCAACCCAATAGGCTAGCCAGAATCCATCATTCGACTAGTGTATCTTAATTGGCGCCATTCGTATCGGCTAGAACTAAAACCAGAATCATGATCTCAAGTCCACCATCCTCTCAACCGCTGCCCAACGGCAGGGTCACAACGACAGGCTTGGGGTACCTTGACATGGGTGCAACGTCTGAGCCCGACTCACCAGTCTTCACTGAAGCAACAACACAACCCATCTCACAACCACTCTTCCAAGCATCTTTACCCACTAACACCCCTAGAATAAGCCTAGGATTCTCAACTTCGAGAACTTTGCAAGAAACACAGGGCAACAACCTTTCCCAAGCTCCTGCTACCCCGACTTTCACACGCATGCATGCGGGGCCATCAAACCAACCAGAAACGCCCGCGTTCACCTCTACGGTAGAGATAACACCCGAAAGATGGTACATAGAACAGCAGCAAATCTTACGCCAGGCCTATTAAAACTGGGCGTGGGAGGCCAGGCTTGCGGAAGTAAGAACCAACTTATCTTTCACAGAGACCCTGCTAATCCACGCATGCTCCACGGCTCCACAAGCTTTGCCCCACAATGTCGCGGGACTATCTAGAGGCCCAACAAGCAGATACGCGCCATATCACCAGTATGACACCCTGGGCGCTAGAAACAACAGGTCCGCAGAAGATGACTTAACCAAACCATACAGGCCCGAGGCCTTCGTCGCGAAGTCCAAATTGACACCAAGGATAGCCCAGGCAGAGTTCCCGGCAAAGACCCAAATGCCATCAACAATCAGGAAATATGATGGTTCTCTCTCCTATTAAATAATGATATTAAAATAATATATTTTTAAATATTTAATATAAATCTAATTATGGATACTTATTATTTAATCATATAGTTATTACATGATTAAACAAATTAATTTAATATAAATTAACATTTATCATCTACATAAATTAATACCGAGTTGAAAAATTATGTTTTAAAAACTAATTTAACACAATTTATAACTGTCACATCAAAATACATTTTTTAAAGACATATTTTGACGAGTGCGTATGTTAACATATTACATTATATTTTATTCAACCCATGTAACACAAGGGGTTCTAAAGCATAATTTTTTTATTACTAAGTATATAACTGAAGACGTAGGGTCCACGCAAAGCCCAAAACCCCGCGTGGAGGTAAGACTTCTTCTGCAAGGCTCCTCTCCACATAAACACAACACCAGCAGTACATCACATGGGACAAAGGCACCTGCGCGTACGCTAAGGGGACCACGCTGCCATCCCAAGAATGTCAGAGGCAGGGGGCCATCCACATGCACACAGACGGGCCCACCAAGTAGGACAAAACTAACAGCACTAACGGTTGGCATCTGGGAGACCACAAAGATATTCCTGATGGCGACGTTCCTCCAATCACATACCCGCCAGGTCAGCACGCCCCTTCAGCTATAAATACGGGACTTTACCCCCAGGTATGGACATCTTTTTCCCGAGGCTCTCAGTCTCACTTAACATCCTCATTATCCTAATTCCAATACTTATCCTCACGTCGGAGGGTGGTCACATGGAAACCCCCTTCCCTGTGACGAGACTAACGGCGTTGCTCATTTTGTAGGTCCGGCGGTTCATTCTAGAGCTCATTCCCTTTTCATCAACCCAACACCCATGGGGATAGGCTAGCCAGAATCCATCATTCGACTAGTGTATCTTCATTGGCGCCATCCGTATCGGCTAGAACTAAAACCAGAATCATGAGCTCAACTCCACCATCCTCTCAACCGCAGCCCAACGTCAGGGTCACAACGACAGGCTTGGGGTACCTTGACAGGGGTGCAACGTCTGAGCCCGACTCACCAGTCTTCACTAAAGCAACAACATAACCCATCTCACAACCACTCTTCCAAGCATCTTTACCCGCTAACACCCCTAGAGTAAGCCTAGGATTCTCAACTTCGAGAACTTTGCAAGAAAAACAGGGCAACAACCTTTCCCAAGCTCCTGCCACCCCGACTTTCACACGCATGCATGCGGGGCCATCAAACCAACCAGAAACGCCCGCGTTCACCTCTACGGTAGAGATAACACCCGAAAGATGGTACATAGAACAGCAGCAAATCTTACGCCAGGCCTATTAAAACTGGGCGTGGGAGGCCAGGCTTGCGGAAGTAAGAACCAACTTATCTTTCACAGAGACCCTGCTAATCCAAGCGTGCTCCGCGGCTCCACAAGCTTTGCTCCACAATGCTGCGGGACTATTTAGAGGCCAAACAAGCAGATGCACGCCATATCACCAGTATAACACCCTAGGTGCTAGAAACAACAGGTCCGCAGAAGATGACTTAACCAAACCATACAGGCTCGAGGCCTTTGTCGCGAAGTCCAAATTCACACCAAGGATAGCCGAGGCGGAGTTACCGGCAAAGACCCAAATGCCATCAACAATCGGGAAATATGATGGTTCGGGAGACCCTGATGATCAGCTGAATGGTTTTTACACGGCGGGAGAAGTAGAAGGTTGGAAACTACCAGTGTGGTGCCACATGTTCACGCAAACTCTTACAGGGTCAGCACGCGCATGGTTTGACAGCCTTCCGGTTGGCGAAATTGATAATCTTAAAGTGCTGATTGACAAGTTCTCAGAGCACTTCATCCAACAACGCAGACACACTAAGGACGTTGGAGACATAATGTACATACTTCGGTGAGACAATGATTCCATATAAGATTTCATCACCCGTTACAACAAAGAAGCCCTACAGATTGGAGGCGTCAGTGAAGATCAGACGAAAATATGCTTCATGCAGGGAGCGCGGAGCGAAGAAATCATACGCTGCCTCACAGGGAGAGACGACATGCTCAAAACCTGGAGCAAGATCATGACAGCGGCCAAAATCTTCACACGCACCGAAAAAGCACTATCAAGCCAACGCATTTCAGAAAGAAAGGAACACAGAGACGCGGGGATCTGCGCAGCAAAAGCTAGTGATAGAAGGGCAAGGGACCAAGGAATATGGTCCAGGATCCAGCCTCGAACCTCTACGCAGGGCGACAGATAACACAGCGAAGTTAGACACTCAGGTCATCGAGAAAGCCCACAGGCGCACGGCAGAAATAACGCGTGGGCACTGTCAAAATCTCTGTCATAGTTGTTGTTAACAGAAACCATCGACCTCGTCCAGCCCAGGCCAACGAACCTAAAGTCAACCAAGAATCCTAAGAAGTTTTGTGAATTCCACAAGGATATCGGGCATGATACTGACTACTGCATCCAACTGCGGAGATAAATAGAAGCAGTAGTTAAGTCAAGTAAGCTAGCCCACTTACTAAAAGACATCAAGAATGGAGCCCGGCCCGCGGACCAGAAGCACGAGGAAGGACCCCCAAAGAAGAAGGTTCAATACCTATGCATGATCCAGGGAGCCTCGCGCAGGCAACAAATGTCACAAAAAAGACCCCGCGAGGAAATAGAAACATGGAAGGAACAGCAGGTCATTTTCCTGCGCATAAAGGGGGGTCCAGCCCAAAGAAGGCCATTGGTAATCAAAGCGCTGATGGGACATTACTATTCCAAGTGCGTATTCATAGACGGCGCAAGTTCAATAGACATAATGTACGAGCAATGTTTCTGCCAGCTGGACACGAAAGATCAGGCGCGGCTAGAGTTAGTTGACGCACCTATATCTGGATTCTCAAATGAGATAGTGCATCCCATAGGGCAGATATCCTTCCCAGTAACATTATCAGACGGCAAGCACACAAGAACAGAAATGATAGATTTCCTCGTTCTACCGGTGAACTCAAAGCATAACGTAATATTGGGAATACAGGCGCTAGCAACCTTTAATGCAATCCCTTCAACCGCACACGACGCAATTGGTTTCCCAACTCCAACCGGAATAGCAATCATATGGGCTGATAGGGAATGCGCAGCCATGACCGGATTCAGACCAGCAAAGGCCCTCACGCCCTCAGAATGTGCGATGCCAGAAAACTGGGTCCTAAATCCTAACTTCCCAGAGCAACCAATAACCATCTGCATAAGAATTTCAGAAAACATACGCGATCACTTAAAGCAGCTGCTCACCAAATACGCAGACGTATTCACATGGAAGCCATCAGATATGCAAGGAGTACCAAGATCAATGGCCGAACATCGTCTATAAATGTATAAGTCCATGGAGCCAGTAGCCCAAAAGCGTAAAAATATGGGGGAGAGAGGAGTAGAGACTTGGAAAAGCAAGTCAAGGAGTTGCTAAAGGCCGGAATCATCCGCTGGGTCAGATATCAAACCTGGGTAACCCAGTGATGGTAAAGAAAACATATGGCAGTTGGCGTATGTGCATCGACTACAAGGGTTTGAACAAGGCATGCCCGAAAGACTGCTACCCGCTACCAGAGATTGACCTAAAAGTTGACTCCTTAGCCCCATTCAAACTCAAATGCTTTCTGGATGCATATAAGGGCTACCATCATATCCAAATGACCACAGAAGATGAGGATAAGACAGCCTTTCGAACAGACATTGGTATCTTATGTTACACAAAGATGCCATTCGGGCTAAAGAACGCAGGCGCAACCTACCAGAGATTGATGAACAAGGCCTTCGCGCACCAAATTGGACGAAACTTAGAAGTTTATGTTGATGATCTGGTAATTAAAAGCAACGAAGAAGATAAGATGCTTAAGGATATTGAGGAAACATTTGAGAGGTTGCGCAGTATTAACATGAAACTCAACCCAGCCAAATGCTCATTCGGCGTGGAAGAAGGAAAGTTTTTTAGAGTAATGGTCACAAAGGATAGCTTCAGACCAAACCCTGAGAAAGTCTTGGCGATCACGCGGATGCCGTCCCCATCATCCATCAAAGAGGTGCAGACACTCAATGGCCGTCTAGTAGCAATCAACATATTCCTAGCCAACCATGCTGCCAAAGCACTACCATTCATTGCAATACTCAAAAATTGCCTCAAGAAAAGCCAGTTTAGATGGACAGATGAAGCAGAGACAGCATTCCAAGAAATGAAAGATTACCTAATGAACCTCTCAACCCTAACTGCGCCAATTCCGAGAGAAACCCTGATCCTATATCTGTCCGCGGCCGCAGAAGCAGTCGACGCGGTGCTACTAGTAGAAAGGAAAGGATCGCAAACACCAATCTATTACGTCCTAACCGGCCCGGAAATGCGCTACTCAATACTGGAAAAGCTAGTGCTGGCGTTGGTTCATGCATCGCGGAGGCTAAACAAGTACTTTCAAGCACATTCGGTGACAGTGCTGATGAACCACAAACTCCAAAATGTCCTGCGAAGACCATAATTATCAGGAAGATTAGCATAGTGGGTACAGAGCTAGGCGCGCACCAGCTCAGCTACAAGCCAAGGCCAGCAATCAAAGGACAAGTACTCACGGACTTTTTCGCTGAGATACCAAAAGAAAAGGCCAAGGAATGCACGCGCGAGGAGGAAGAGCAACCTGCGCAAGATGGGAAAGAAACGTGGTCCTTATTCACTGACGGAGCTTCCAACGAGGAAGGCTGCGGAGAAGGCTTACGCCTGCCAAGCCCAGAGGGAAACGAGTTCACCTACGCAATCCGCCTATAATTCAAGAGCACAAACAATGAGGTGGAATATGAAGCCTTGTTGGCGGGACTCCGCATCGCAGAAAAAATGGGCTCCAAACATATAGAGGCCCGCGTAGAATCTTTACTCTTCGTCGGGCAGGTGAATGGAACATACGATGCCAAGGAACCAACGATGATCTTATACCTGGAGCAGGTGAAGGACCTGGCACGCCAGTTTAACTCATGTAAAGTAATCCACATTAAGCGCAGTGAAAACAAACCAGCGGACGCGCTGAGCAAATTAGCATCCACGTGCTTCAACCACTTGGCCAAAGAAGTGCGCGTAGAGGTCCTGAATGCAACTTCGGTATCGCAAAAGCAAGTCAATGTGATCCAGACAGGAACAGAGTCCTGGATGACCCCTATCTTGAACTACCTTAGTAAAGGAGCCTTACCCGCAGAGAAACCGCAAGCCAGGAAGCTGCAACACAAAGCGCTGCACTACCAATTACAAGAAGGCATCCTCTACCGCCGATCCTACTTAGGGACACTCCTTCGATGCTTTGATGCCGAAGACTCAAACTACCTGATCAGGGAGATCCACGAAGGCATCTGCGGCATGCATGTAGGACCAAGAATGATAGTAGCAAAGATAATGAGCGTCGGTTACTACTGGCCGGGTATGCACATAGATGCCCTCAAAGAGCTACGCAAATGTCAACCATGCCAACGCCACGCACCCCGCACAATACTCCCAAAAAATAACCTGATCCCCGTATCCGTAGCATGGCCCTTCCAAAAATGGGCAACTGACATCGTTGATCCCTTCCCAGAAGCTCCGGGATGAGTCAAGTTCCTGATGGTTGTTGTTGACTACTTCACCAAATGGGTGGAAGCGAAGCCATTAGCAACCATCTCAGCAGCCCATGTAAAAAAGTTCCTATGAGAAAATATAATATGCCGCTTCGGGCTGCCCACGCACCTTGTAAGTGATAACGGGACATAGTTCGTAGATAAAAAAATTACAAGAATGGTGCGCAGAACTAGGCTTTAAACAGATCTTCACCTCAGTACACCACCCCAGGGCAATGGCCAAGTAGAGCGCACGAACCGGTCCCTTGTGGACGGCATCAAAGCACGTCTAGACTACTTGTGGGTGGAGGAACTGCCACATGTGCTCTAAGCACACCGCATGAGCCCAAAAACAAGTAATGGAGAAACGCCCTTCAGCCTCACCTATGGCTCTAAGGTAGTAATACCCGCGAAAATAGGAGTCCCATTCGATAGGTACTGATGGCAAGAAAAACAGATAACAATCATGAGATACGCCTTAACTTGGATCTACTTGACGAAAGGCGTGAAAAAGCAGCACTCAAAGAGGCTAGGTACAAAAAGAAACTGGAAAATTACTACAATGCGCGGGTAAAAATCTGCAAATTCAACGTCGCCGAATACGTCCTCCGTGACAATGAAGCTAGCAAGGCGGAACACCTAGGAAAACTCTCACCTAACTGGGAAGGCCCATACCAAATATATGCGGTACTAGGAAAGGGCGTGTACGTGCTGGAGAAGATAGACGGAACACCCATTCCAAGATCTTGGAACGTGGCGCATCTAAGGAAATGCTACATGTAATGATCAATCCCTGAATGTAAATCAAGGCTCATGGCCATTTAGTTATACGAATATGAATTTCCTTTGCAAGAACAGTTTGGCAAAAATTAAAGTCGTAAGACAGCAAGGATGGCTTGCCATCCTCGCGCAGGCAAAAATTAAAGCCCTAAGACGCAAGGATGGCTTGCCATCCTCGCACAGGAATAAATAAAATCCCTAAGACGCAAGGATGGCTTGCCATCCTCGCGCAGGCAAAAATTAAAGCCTTAAGATGCAAAGACGGCATGCCATCCTTGCGCAGGCAAAAATTAAAGCCCTAAGACGCAAGGACGGCTTGCCATCCTCGCGCAGGCAATAACTAAAGCTCTAAGACGCAAGGACGGCTTGCCATCCTCGCGCAGGAAATAACTAAAGCTCTAAGACGCAAGGACAGCTTGCCATCCTCGTGCAAACAATAACTAAAGCCCTAAGATACAAGGATGGCTCGCCATCCTCGCGCAGGCAAAAATTAAAGCTATAAGACGCAAGAATGGCTTGCCATCCTCGCGCAAGCAAAAACTTGATACCTCAGTTGAGACGTAAGAATGGCAAGAAAGCGCCCCCACCACATTGGGTACCACTTGATCCCTCAGTTGAGAGCGGGGACGATGCCTCTGAAACAAACGGTAAGCGGGGGATGGTCCCTACTGCATAAAACTACTGCAAACAACAGGTCCTCCAGACGAGAACTCTGCAATACGCCCCAATTGGGAACAAGGACATAAGCAAGAGGGGCAGGGCCGGGTTGGGCAATCTTCCTCCCTTGCTGATGTGTTGCAAAATACACATGCATTTCCCTTGTATTTCGTAGTGCTCTCGTATAGTTTTATAGTCGTTTCGAGTCAATTAAAGCTTGTAATTAGTTATGTTATGTTTTGTAGGTATTCAGGGAGTAATTGGAGCTTAAACGATCAAGAACTGCGAAGAAACGAGCACACGAGAACCCGGGATGAAAACGTAAAAAAGTCGGGAAAGAGTCCAACCTTAGAAAGGGCATATCTTGAGTTAGAAAATGAGTTACGGGGCCCATAATATATCGATTTGGGGTAGCTCGACGAGAGGAGTTCAAATATTCAAGTTGTTCTCGCGGTACGCGAAAGTTTTGGGTCCATTTCCTCGTGGTACGCGAGGGACCTAGAATTCAGCGCGACTAGTTTGTCTCCCGCGGTACGCGAGAGACTTGCCAGATTCCCTCGCGGTACGCGAGAGACCCCATATACGCAGATTTTGGCCTATTTTCAAGGTATAAAAGGTTAGGGCCGTTCCTAAGGTTTATTATTCGATTCCATATGTAAAGTTGAGAGCTTTTTGGTGATTTTGAGTGGGAGAAAGCTTCTAGGATCAACCGGAGACTTGGATTGAAGTTGGAGATTGAAGAACGGGTCGATTTCATCATCCGGTTCTTGTTATCTTTATTTATTCTTCTTTTCCAGATTTGAAACCATGATTTATGTGTTTAATTCTTCTGTTTTGATGTTATTAACCATGATGATTGGCTAGATTTCTTGAACTACCTAGATTTTGATGATTATGCGTTGTTATTTGGTTTGATTTTGGATTTCGGTTTCTTTTTTATGGATTAACAATAAAGTAAAGAACTTGGTTTTGTTTGATGAGATGTTTATGCATATTTAATCTTGATTTATGATCTGTTGAATGTTCCATATGTTGCTTTGTGAATGTCTTTCATGTATGGTTGCGTATTAGGTCACTAGCTGTGTGCATGTGATTAGTTTATGGTCAACTGACGTGGTATCCATAGGAACATCGATTGAGAGTCTATTATGGTTGAGTATTCTGCCTTCTTCAATAGCTGAGAAGTGAGAAGTTATCGGGGGAATCTGTGGTGTTAGGGTTTTAGGTTAACTGCTCTGAAAGGAGGCTAGGTTGTCTTAGCGTCATTATTATTCCGTGTCTAGTCAAGTGAATTCAAGTTACTCCTTGCACTGAAAGGTGTATTGAGATAGTGAGACTGAGAGGTAATCTGTCTAGCGAGTACTTTAGTGTTGTTGGAGATAGCTGAGAGATGATCCAACTAACTGGTGAGTTTCACACATCCCTTAGGTTTCCTTTTAGGTCACACCCGGAGAATGATCTGGGATCCACTAGGTTGTTTAAGTGTGTCATATTCTAAGAGCCCGGTTCCATCATAGTTTCCGTATCCGAGAGATTTCCAAGGTACATGCATAGGATTCAAGGTCTAGGTAGTGCTTTACCCATTTGTGAGTTGTCTAAAGTTTCTTGCTTTCTGTTTGATGTCGTTATTTAGAGATTTCCATTAGGTTACAACACAACCCCCCCCCCAATATAATTCAGTTTAGTTAGTTGAGTCAGAGTCTAGATAGAGTTGTCGCTAGTGTCTTGTGGGTTCGATATCCGGACTTCATTTGACTTTGCTACATTGGTCGGTACACTTGCCGGTTATGTGGTCTAGTATTAGATTGAGTCTAGATTTATAAATTTAAAGCTAGAGTGTCTAGGTTAGGTTTTATAGTTAGTTTTTATAGACCGTCCAGCACACATCAAGTTTTTGGCGCTGTTGTCGAGGACACTTAGGCGATAGCGTATCTAACTTTGATTGAACTTAACTGATTAGTTGGTCTTTTTGTGTTTTGAGTCTTTTCTATTTTGTTGATTCTAGTTTGTGTGTCCTTTGGTGAGTCTTTGTTTTTAGTGTGTCTAGCTTGTATCTTGAGTCTGTCTAATTATTTTTGTCATTATGTGTGAGATCTGTGGAAGACCCCATTTTACTCGTCATTGCCCATATTCATCGAGATATTCTACAGAATGCTATGATCATGTTTATCCGCATGTACAACCATATAAGGAATACAGAACTCAAGAGGAGTTGAATGCCTGGTGCAAAGAGGAAAATGAGAAGTATGAGAAAGAAATACAGGCAATAATCGCTCGCATTGGATCACATCGGTCGAAGAATCTGGAGGGTGTGATTTATGATCGTGAAGGGAATGTTATCGGAACTGAAACTGCATGAGGGGAAGTGATTCTGGAAACTCCAGAACTGGAGGCAACAATGGACGACGTGCAGGTAAAAGTGACAGAAGGTGAAACGCATGTCCCATTTCCAGGTAAGTATTCTGACCTTGATTGCATAACTGATTTTTGTTTGTCAACTTCTACACAAGATCCATAGTTCATTGTGATACCTTACACTTGTCTTGTGAGAATGAGTTGGTGCATGTAATAAGGGACGAAGATAAAATCAAGGAGGAGCAGAAGAAGGTGCAAGAAATCATGAACACTCAGTGGCACCTGATAACTAAAGCCGAGCAATTACACTTTCTCGAAGAAAATGGGAGGCTAATGGATGAGCTAGAAAGTTTGAAGTTAGAAAGACAAGAAGCAGCTCCAGAACTGGGGACATAAATGGACGTCTTAGTCCCACCTTCGGTTCTGCAGGATGTTAAGCAACCTCGGCCGGGCGTTTATGATTTTTCTTGGGATTATAGTGATGATGATGAGTCAATAGATGAGGAGAAATTCGAAAAATATTTTGGCTCCAGGATTAGAGACAAAGAAGAAGAGGAAGATGTGGATTTCTCTGATTCTATAGGATTGATGTTTGGTGAAGAGGAAGAGATTGTTGATGAGCCGTCATGGGAACACGAGTTTGGTGACGAGTTGGTGGGATTGCCAACTTTTGAAGAAGATGGAGAATTTGACCCAGTTGGTGAGTTAGAAACCTTAGAAGCTCTAATGGAAGGAAAGCCGACTATGGAGATCAAAGAGTCACCGGTTGAAGAAGAGGAAGAAGTGGTTGTAGATGAAGAGAACCACAATGATCGCCACCCAGATCAGCACGACCACGGGACAGGGCACAAAGACACTTGGACCGGCATGTTTTAAGGGTCCAGGGATGGTCACATAAGGACCGTAGGATGCAGTATACTGGAGATGATCGATCACCACATTACATGACACGTATCAGGTTTGGTCCAGGTAAGTTTAAATATTGGTGGACCGACCCGTTTAGATTTTTCAAAACCCATTTAAGGTCTGCCATCAGTGTTTGTCAAATCGGTGGTAGACCAATTACACTAAACGGGTCGGACGGGGGTGGCATAAAGGAGAAGCCACCTGAGTAGGTTTGGTTCTCAGGCAAGTTCTCGGGTGTAGAGTTTGTACGAGTCTTTTCGTTTAATTTCGTGCTATTTTTTGTGTTTTTCGGTTTGTGTGTTTTGTTTGTGTCATGTTTTCCAGAGATTCGCGCTTCATTCGGTGAGGACTGTCGTCGAGAATGAAGTTCCAGGTATTTTTACATATTTTTTTATGCTTGGAATAGGTTTTTATGGAATTTGGGTGAATAAAGTTTGAGCGGTCAAAAATTTTCAAAGTACAAAAACCCTCAAAACTTTCTGTAACCAGGGGTCCCTCGCGGTACGCGAGGATTTTTTCTGTGGTTTTTCGCGGTACGCGAGAGGTTTAGGAATGAGCCGGCTTGATTTTCATCTCCTCGCGGTACGTGAGGAGTGGCTCCTGATCCTTCACGGTAGGCGGGGCCCTCCTGGAATAAAGGTCCTTCGATGGTGGTCCGGTAGTTTAGAGCTGCACCTGAAAAGTTGCTATAAATGTTGGCATTTGGAATTTTGGGGTGAAAAATAAGTTTTTTCACTAAGTTGCAAAATGAGTTTTTGCCAACTTTGAACAGTAGTAAATGTGTGTAAACGGGCTGATTTTCTTATTTTTTTTCCCCTAGGTTTGTGCTCTATTATGTTAGAGCGTCGCTATGAAACAAACCGCGCTCAAAACCAAGCTTCAACGAATGAGATATGGGCGCTCAAAGTTGGGAGTTTGGTGTTGTTATGAGCTGAGTAAAATGGATCTTTCTGGGTAAAAATGGGTGGTGCAAACTTGTCTCACATAGGAGGGGAGACAAATCCTTGAGAGGTATATAAGGAGGAACCCTCCTTAACCAATGTTATCTTATAAGGGATGACACTCAGTGGGAACCAGGAGGGTGCAAAGCACATGTCCGGTCCCGATTATTTAACGCTACTAACTGAGTTGTAACCGTAAGAGTTTCACCTAAGGCAACGAACATTAAATCCACTTAACCCGCTTAACTGGTAATTACGAATGGTTAGCGAGACGATATATTTTATATATATTCGTTACACGGGACTTATTATTTATACAGATTTATAAATAATAATTTATATTTATTGTTTTAATCTTTTATTAAAACAATAAATCGGTTTCGGACTTTTTCATCTCGTATTGGACTTTGGGCCCGGAAACAATCAGTAGGGTCTTATAATTAATATTTAAAGGGTTAATCCTACCCAAATAAAGGAGAGCCGCAAAATAGAGAACTATTTTGACTTCTCGGCAACTTTTCTTTCAAACACTGCTACTAATTGTTTGAGCCGCAAAGAAGTCGTTGGACTATTTGGGTTTTTCCCAAGCAGCTGTCGACAAGGAAAAAGAGGCTTCTACCTTTGTGACTTCCGGCCACCAAAGCTGCCACCGTCCGCCGCCTTGTCCGGCGATTCACGGTGCCACCCGTTCCAGCGTGTTAGTTCGTTTCTAGCTCTCGTTCGTTGTACCTTGGTGTCTCGATCGGTTAATTATTAACCACTAAGGTATATTTAATCTCATTGGTAGATTAACTTTATATTCCGTGTTCGTATGTTTGTAACCCAGATCTTGTCGGGTTTTTATTTTGTGTTGAATCGGTTTCTTTCCGCTGCGTTTTAATAATTACTAAATAGTTATTATTAATCTATAATTACTTATTAACCGTTTTTTATAACTAATATAACTGATCACCACTGGCAAAATTCCCAACAGTGGTATCAGAGCCTTGGTTACGACATACGAATCGGATCCGGTCTTTTAACCGGTTATAGATCACAAACTTTAACTTGTTTAAAGTTTCTGATCTAGATCAGTTTAGGGCAATTTTTATTTATTTATTTTGGTCAAAGTTTTTTTTTTTTTTTTTTATTTGACCAAAAGGATTGCCCAGTTATTTGATTGTATTAAATATGTAAATCTGGCCCGACCCTGTCTTGTGTTTGTTTTTTGTTTTTGGTTTTATGGTTTGGCCCATTTGATGGCTCAAAATTGTAATAGATTAGCTTTTATGTTTTGGCCCACTTTGATGGCTCAAAGTTGTAATAGCTTAGGGTTTTATTTTTTTGTATTCTGTATAAATATTGTAAAGATAAAGACCCGAAGACAAAACAGAAGACGGAGACAGGATCTTGGATTTAGTGGGAGTCACACGGAACAGCTAGATGCATGCACGAAGTTCATCCTTGTGGTTGTTTGTGTGTTGTGACCCCGTGACCTAGTTTGGTCTTGCTATTAGGCTCTAGCAAGATCAAACACTTTTTCTTTGCCCATATGATTTACATATTTTTGTGTTTGCTATTGTGGTTGCTTTTTATCTTATAAATTTTATAACGTACCAACCTAATACCAAAATTTTTAAAATCAAATAAATAACAAGTTCTAAACTTTTTTACAACTTGTGGATACTTTATATTAAAACAAAAAGTTTGTTTTTAAAATAAATGATAACCAATGGAGTTTTGCAATTTAAACTAATTTTAAATTTTCAAAACGAATAACTTAATAGTTCATTTAAACTATTAACTTTTAATTGGTTAATTACATCGCGACAAAATTAGTTTTAATAGGTTATTTAAAATTAAGTGTCCTGAGAGATGAAAGGGTTCATCACGTTGTCACGATCTAATATATAGTAAAACTGTTGTAATATCCGGTATTTTTCCGACCTATCTTTTCCTAAAACCTTTGCACGTATTATTAATTCAAAACTTGAAATTTTATCAAAACTATTTTCTTGAATAATAAATATTGATTTAATGGATATATATTTAAGAAAAACAATAATACTTGAGGTATATATATAAATATATATATATATATGAGACTTATTTAAGAGTATATACCTTATAAATAAATTATTAAAAACTTTATGAATTTATAATTATATAAATTTATAAACTCATTTTAAAACACATAAACTTGTAAATCTTAGAAATTATTTTATAAAAGTATAAAATAATAAAAGGAAATAAAACTTATGTAGTGTTTATAAAAATAAAACATAATTATTTTTATAAAAAGTCCAGGGACTAAAACTGTCATTTATTGAAACTTATTTTAAACTTAAATCAATGTTTTAACTTAGAATGATAATAGTTTGAAACCTCAGGGACCCAGTGTGTAATTTGACCAAACTCCCAGAAACCAAATCGGTCGCGAGTTCGAGTCCTCCCGGTCCCGGTTTTCACCCTTTTTACTCAAAAACCGCGAAAATGTCCACATTCAACGAACCTCGGGTCTCGCCTCCGGCGTGCGACCCTAACCCGAGGTATCCCAACGCTCGATCCCAGCTATGGTCACGCGGATCATCGAATTAAAGTCCAACCGAAATCCTCCCACCTAATTCGGCATTAAATCACGAAATCAACTATAAATATCGACTCCCTCAGCCTAACGACATCACACCATTCCTCCTCATACTCTCAATTCCATCGTATCATACCTGCATTCTTCGATTTGGAGCCACGATAGCCGACGCATAACTCGGACTCGTTCTCCCTCGTCTCTGCATCAATTCAGGTAATTTCAAAAGCCACAATCGTCGTTTTCATGATAGGGACGAAAGCCCTCTGTCAAATCGCCATGACATAGGGTTAATCGATGTGTATTGGGTAGAAATCGATTCTAGGGTTCATACAGATTTGGGGCTTGATATGGGATGTGTTTATAAATTTTTTTTTCTGTATAAATCAACAGCGAGGCCCGTAGCCGGGTGGTTTGTTCGTTGGTGCGTGACTCAGGCGGCCCGGGTTCGAATCCGGCCGGCCTGAGTTTTGGTATTTGATTTTCTTTTATGCTTTTTACTCAGTTTTCACATCTATAATTATTTTTATAAAATCTGTAAAGTTTTTATAAACATAAAAATGATTTTTATTTACACTTTTTACATCCTGAGATATTTTAATTATTTAAATTTAGTTAAAACTTATAAAAAGTTAATTCTTTAAAAATAGTTTTAAATACTTAAAATCTATAAAAGATACTTTTAAACTTTATAAAACTTATACAATTTTATAAAAACAGAAAACTTAATTTACTATTTAATTTCTAAAGTAAATAAATTCTTTTTGTTTTAAAACTTTAAATAATAATTATAAACTTTAATAAACAGAAAACTTATATAACTTTTATAAAATCATAAAAGTTTATAAAACTTATATATTATTTAGAAAACAGAAACTTATAAGCTTGTACATTATATAAAACCCATGTTTTATAGAAAACAGAAAACTTGTATTCATTTAAAAACAAATATTTTCTAAATTTATAAACTTTATAAAACTTAAATAAAAGCTTTAATATTAAAACATTTATGAACTTATATATGAACTTAGAATACTTATAAACTTATAATTTAAGACTTTATATACTTATGGTTATATTTACACTCTAGGATATTTATAAACTTATAGTTTAAAACATAAAACTTTATAAACTTATCATTTAAGACTTTATAGACTTATGTTTTCATTCAAACTTTAAAATCATCTATGAACTTATAATTAAAAATATAAGTTTTACAAGAAATTCTATTTAACCTTTTATAAACTTATAATTACGTATTATTTATTTGAACTTATAACTACATTTTAAACACTATTCATTTACAAGTTAAATTGTAAAATAAACGTTTGACACTTAAATACTCAAATAAATCTTAAATGATTTATATGGATTAAATAAAATAATTATGTTTATAGATAATTATTTGACCTTAATAATTATTTATCTTTAATAATTATTTAGTCTTACACTTGAGTTATTAGTTTATAAATACTTCGGAAACTATCTTAGATTATTATTACCGATTTTGTGTAATTAATAATTGTGAGACTTTTTAAATAATTAATTTAATTAAAAATTATTCTAAACTATAAACTTATTAAACTTCGATATCCAAGTATTGCAATTCATTCAAAACCTTTATTATAAACTTGATTTAAACTTCATAAACACAAACCATACCCGTCTCCCACTTGGAACCCTAGTCAATCTTAAAATCCTAGATCTTTTGCCTTAAACTTGTAGATGAAAACTTAAATCTTTAGACTTGCATACTTAGGCTTATTGTGAGGATATTCTCCCTCCAAGTCTTGCGAATACTTATCTGTGTCGGATACTCTTCATCAATCCAAGTGAGTATACTTAGCCCCTTTTTCCTTTTTATGCTTTTGGGGTGAAACATGTTCAAAATTCTTAAACTTAAACAATTCTTGTACAACTATGACTACGTGTTTATTCTTATGTTAAACTTGAGACTTGTATGCTTAGATTAAACTTAAAACTAGCACATTCATTAGCTTTGATCAAGCCGATAGTAACAATGATAGATCTATTGTATTTGACCAATCCACCTTGATTGATTGACCCCTTCGGGGGGGAGCCCTTGGTGATTGTTACTAAATTAAACTTTAAACTTGAGACTTATAACGGTAACCTGCGGGTTATGCCTAAACTTGGTTGGAGGTTTGAAGTGCACAATGTTTAAGATACTTGTTTTCTCATACTTACATTATAGAATGCATATATCATAGTGAATTGTAATTCTTTTCAAATATTTGTTAAACTGTGTCAAAACCTTTGTATCTCACCAACTATTTTGTAGTTGACAGATTCTTTCACATGTTTCAGGTTCTACATCATGAGGCTTATTTGTGATCACATAGGATGCTTTGGACCTAGGCTACTTATAAATTAAACGTTGTATTTCTTGTTATGTTCCTTGTATTGAATCTTAAATTACTATTTAATGAAATATCGAAACTTTAATAGTCAACCTTGTGCTATTGAACAACCGCGTCCGCCCCGACGTATAATCCGCCGTCGGTTGGGGTGTGACAGATTGGTATCAGAGCCTTGGTTATAGGGAATTAGGTTATTAGACACATGACCTAGACTATAACTTAGGAGACCCAAACATGAGTTATCTCATGTCCTTTACTAGGAATTCTCTATTCATTCTATTCTTAAATCTTATACGTGAACGCTTGGAGATTCTACGATTCTACTTACCTACGTGCTACAAGAGGCTACTACATCGAGGACACGTTCTTAGGCTTCAAGCCTAATCCACCACTAAACTCTCGTCAAGAATATTTAAGTTCTAAATAATGTGTGAGAACTTGTGCGGACCGGAAGGGTGGATACCTGTATTCTGGGAAATTCTGTCAAGGAAAGCATTTCGTATAAATCCAAATCAACCGTTGGACCCGTATGCTTTCCTGGGAATTCTTGGGATGAGTATCCACTTATAGGAATGCATGACTTCTCTAAACATTAGTGAGCTTAGATCTCTCTTGATATGTCAAAGTACTTACTTAGTGATATGCACTAAATGAGCACCATCTCAAATACTATACACTTCATAAATTCATGATTCAAAAACTTTCCTCTATAACCTTTATTCTATGATTCTTAAGTCCCGTCTTGTCACATGACAACATGCTTACTCGTCATAACCTGAAGGAGTTACCTTCAAGGAGAAATTCTTACGAGATTATACTTAAAAACTGCATACATAAACTTATACTTATAGATACTACCCAATAAACTTCGTGATCGTTGTAATACAACCCTTAAAACTATGTATTACTCTACAAATTCTCCTATAAACTTCATTATTTTATGAACATAACACTTAAGGGGAAACCCTTGTGTTTTCATCTTATTTTCATCACTCAACCAAACTACTCTAGATAACTCACTCAAACTTTTGCTACACTTTTATACATCTCAAAGTGTTCATACATCCTTAAACTTCATGATCCTTGTAATACCAGCACATTTAAAACCATGTATTATCCTACAAGTCCTTTTTACAAACTTCATTATTTTATAAACTTGGCACATAAGGGGAAACCCTTGTTCTCATTTCATTTTTCGTCACTCAAGCAAACTTCATTTTATGACTAACTCAAAACTTTGTTACACTTTTAATCTCAACACCTTCATACGTCCTTAAAACTTACACATCACCGTTTCTTGTAAACAAAACTTAACGTCTTTTAAACCTAAAGTACATTAACAAAGGGATTAGTAACCTGATCGTTTTCCCGCAAGGGAAGGAGACTACTATAGAATAAACAAGCTCCACGTTTAAGACTCTAAACCCATAATGAACCTCGACATAGTACCATAAACCCAAACATCAGTGACAACAACTGAGAGAAGTTGTAGGCCCGTGAGGGTGTTCTGGCTAGGGAAATAGGGTACATAAGTGAGTCCTTGCGACCCACCCCTTCTTCCGGGAATTCTCTTCGTTAGCCCACCAACTTCAAGCCAAAACCCATTTTTTTATATATTACTGTGTTGACTCAGTATTATGAGTAAAAACCTTTTGAACAAATTAAATCAACTTACTTACACACTGTAATTTTCCGTTTAAATTGTATTATGTAAGGGCTAGAAGTCCCAATTTTGAAACATTCAACGAAAAGTTATTTTGAAATTTATCTTGTTATCACTTACCAGCTTGACTTTCCTTCTAGCACTACAAACTTAACACTTCTTACCCAAACACTTCCGTCAAGAGTAGCTCACGTTAGTACTAGAGATAATTAACAACGTGGCATTAAACTATAAAAACCCTAAGTGACACGTATACTTGAAGAATAAAAACTTGAATAAACCTTCTGATTCGTAAGCACCCTTTTAAAACAACACGACTTACGAACCACTGTCGTAATCAACTATGATCCTTACCCTTATATAGACTTCACACTTCTAAACTTGACCAACTTTTCGTTTGACAATCATACAAACCTTTTCATAAGTCTTACTTAGACTATTTATCAATGTCCAACTCGTCATTTTAAACATCCTAATTACACTCTATATAAAAGAAAACTATACCTGCTGTTGTGAAACAAGATAAATCATTTGTAAACACACTATCATAAACCTTATCAAAACTTTTCCCGTTACCCTATGCTAGGAAACTTTCCTCATTCAACCCTTGTCACGTAAAAGATTTGCTATGAATCACAACGGAGACTAAAAGCTTAAATGCACGTTATTAAAAACATTAAACTTCGTATACACAACTATGAGGTCATAAACTTTTGAGTCATGCAAAAACTTATACAACTACTCAAACCCGTATTCTTAAAACTAAACATGATCAATAAAGGATCATGTAACGCTTAATATTGAAACTTGTGATCAACTGACTTATCCTACTTTCAAATTCATACTTGGATTCCTAGTCTTGAAAACTTTTTGTGTTCGTCCTAACTAACCCTTGTAAGACTTGATAAAACTTTCATTTTCATATGCGCGAGGAAACTTCACTCTTGATACTAGAGACTAGCAGGAAGGAGGACATTACTCTCTTTAGCAGAGTACATCCCCTGACTCCTATCTAAACCAAACATCGGGATCCACTAATCTTCTAGACAACTCGAATCTTCTGTGAGAAAGCGTATAACGGTTAATCCTGTTCCAAACGCTGTCCCATACCTCTCTTAAATACTAGGGTATTTAGATAACCGCTTTATACTCGAAACGTAATCGTATACTTCTATACACTGAAGCTAAACTAAGAGACTTTAAGCTATTCTAGGTTTGACGTATTCTCGTTCAAACACAATTTAAACTATTCTATGTTTGACATATTCTTGATCAAACACAATTTAAACTATTCTATGTTTGACGTATTCTTGTTCAAACACAATTAAACTATTCTATGTTTGACATATTCTTGATCAAACACAATTTAAACTATTCCATGTTTGACGTATTCTTGTTCAAACATGATGAACGTATGAGACTTTAAACTACTCCATGTTTGACGTATTCTTGTTCAAACATGATGAACGTATGAGACTTTAAACTACTCCATGTTTGACGTATTCTTGTTCAAACATGATGAACGTATGAGACTTTAAACTACTCCATGTTTGACGTATTCTTGTTCAAACATGATGAACGTATGAGACTTTAAACTACTCCATGTTTGACGTATGCTTATTCAAACATGATGAGCGTATAAGACTTTTAAATTACTTAAGGTTTGATGAATTCTTGATCAAACACGAGGAAAGTGTAAAGACTTTAAACTACTCGATGATTGAGGTATTCTTATTCAATCACGAGGAAACTTTGAAACTCTAAATCTTGTCACATTCTTCTCTCTTTAATCATTGAATGACGTTTCTCTCTAAGGGACTCGTTAATCAATGATCACTCTTATGTGGAAACCTTAGTCGTGTGTTAAACAAATTCTTGTACTCTTTCTTGATCCGCACACAAACGGAAGGACCTATGCAGACTATACGACGATTTAAATGCTTGCGGGTGCACACGTAAGTATGAAAATCAACGTATGGGAAGGCATAGTAAAACTCTGTCGTGTGCATGATCTAAGACTTATCGTAAAAGGTAGCCACGAAACTTAGGTACCGTAGCAATCCTTAGACGTATTAGTCTACAAACTCAAATTCTTGAACTATCATCGAATCCATCCTGAGTGATACATCTCACTTTAAATTTTGGATAGAAATTCAACAGTCATCCTCTCCAATGCTTTTGAAAACAAATCTTCATCTATCTGAATAAAACTATATATTTCTTAGGGAAACTCTTGATAACCATATGCATTGAAAACTTAGAAACTCGAGCGTAATCTTATCCCTATCCTTACAACTTATTTAAAAATCTAAACGTAACCCAGGGTTTACTTGAGAACGTAGAGCATCTTTCTCATTATCCTTGTGCATATCATAGACTTAAATCCTGAACTAAACCCTTCTACCCTAATTTCGGGACGAAATTCCCTAAAGTAGGGGAGACTGTAATATCCGGTATTTTTTCGACCTATCTTTTCCTAAAACCTTTGCACGTATTATTAATTCAAAACTTCAAATTTTATCAAAACTATTTTCTTGAATAATAAATATTGATTTAATGGATATATATTTAAGAAAAACAATAATACTTGAGGTATATATATATATATATATGAGACTTATTTAAGAGTATATACCTTATAAATAAATTATTAAAAACTTTATGAATTTATAATTATATAAATTTATAAACTCATTTTAAAACACTTAAACTTGTAAATCTTAGAAATTATTTTATAAAAGTATAAAATAATAAAAGGAAATAAAACTATGTAGTGTTTATAAAAATAAAACATAATTATTTTTATAAAAAGTCCGGGGACTAAAAATGTCATTTATTGAAACTTATTTTAAACTTAAATCCATGTTTTAACTTAGAATGATAATAGTTTGAAACCTCAGGGACCAGTGTGTAACTTGACCAAACTCCTAGAAACCAAATCGGTCGCGAGTTCGAGTCCTCCCAGTCCCGGTCTTCACCCTTTTTACTCAAAAACCGTGAAAATGTCCACATTCAACGAACCTCGGGTCTCGCCTCCGGCGTGCGACCCTAACCCGAGGTATCCCAACGCTCGATCCCAGCTATGGTCACGCGGATCATCGAATTAAAGTCCAACCGAAATCCTCCCACCTAATTCAGCATTAAATCACGAAATCAACTATAAATATCGACTCCCTCAGCCTAACGACATCACACCATTCCTCCTCATACTCTCAATTCCATCGTATCATACCTGCATTCTTCGATTTGGAGCCACGACAGCCGACGCATAACTCGGACTCGTTCTCCCTCGTCTCTGCATCAATTCAGGTAATTTCAAAAGCCACAATCGTCGTTTTCATGATAGGGACGAAAGCCCTCTGTCAAATCGCCATGACAGAGGGTTAATCGATGTGTATTGGGTAGAAATCGATTCTAGGGTTCATACGGATTTGGGGCTTGATATGGGATGTGTTTATAAATTTTCTTTTCTGTATAAATCAACAGCAAGGCCCGTAGCCGAGTGGTTTGTTCGTTGGTGCGTGAACTCAGGCGGCCCGGGTTCGAATCCGGCCGGCCTGAGTTTTGGTATTTGATTTTCTTTTATGCGTTTTACTCAGTTTTCACATCTATAATTATTTTTATAAAATCTGTAAAGTTTTTATAAACATAAAAACAATTTTTATTTACACTTTTTACATCCTGAGATATTTTAATTATTTAAATTTAGTTAAAACTTATAAAAAGTTAATTCTTTAAAAATAGTTTTAAATACTTAAAATCTATAAAAGATACTTTTAAACTTTATAAAACTTATACAATTTTATAAAAACAGAAAACTTAATTTACTATTTAATTTCTAAAGTAAATAAATTCTTTTTTGTTTTAAAACTTTAAATAATAATTATAAACTTTAATAAACAGAAAACTTATATAACTTTTATAAAATCATAAAGGTTTATAAAACTTATATATTATTTAGAAAACAGAAACTTATAAGCTTGTACATTATATAAAACCCATGTTTTATAGAAAACAGAAAACTTGTATTCATTTAAAAACAAATATTTTCTAAATTTATAAACTTTATAAAACTTAAATAGAAGCTTTAATATTAAAACATTTATGAACTTAGAATACTTATAAACTTATAATTTAAGACTTTATATACTTATGGTTATATTTACACTCTAGGATATTTATAAACTTATAGTTTAAAACATAAAACTTTATAAACTTATCATTTAAGACTGTATAAACTTGTGTTTTCATTCAAACTTTAAAAACATCTATGAACATATAATTAAAAATATAAGCTTTACAAGAAATTCTATTTAACCTTTTATAAACTTATAATTACGTATTATTTATTTGAACTTATAACTACATTTTAAACTCTATTCATTTACAAGTTAAATTGTAAAATAAACGTTTGACACTTAAATACTCAAATAAATCTTAAATGATTTATATGGATTAAATAAAATAATTATGTTTATAGATAATTATTTGACCTTAATAATTATTTATCTTTAATAATTATTTAGTCTTACACTTGAGTTATTAGTTTATAAATACTTCGGAAACTATCTTAGATTATTATTACCGATTTTGTGTAATTAATAATTGTGAGACTTTTTAAATAATTAATTTAATTAAAAATTATTCTAAACTATAAACTTATTAAACTTCGATATCCAAGTATTGCGTCATTCATTCAAAACCTTTATTATAAACTTGATTTAAACTTCATAAACACAAACCATACCCGTCTCCCACTTGGAACCCTAGTCAATCTTAAAATCCTAGATCTTTTGCCTTAAACTTGTAGATGCAAACTTAAATCTTTAGACTTGCATACTTAGGCTTATTGTGAGGATATTCTCCCTCCAAGTCTTGCGAATACTTATCCGTGTCGGATACTCTTCATCAATCCAAGTGAGTATACTTAGCTCATTTTTCCTTTTTATGCTTTTGGGGTGAAACATGTTCAAAATTCTTAAACTTAAACAATTCTTGTACAACTATGACTACGTGTTTATTCTTATATTAAACTTGAGACTTGTATGCTTAGATTAAACTTAAAACTAGCACATTCATTAGCTTTGATCAAGCCGATAGTAACAATGATAGATCTATTGTATTTGACCAATCCACCTTGATTGATTGACCCCTTCGGGAGGGAGCCCTCGGTGATTGTTACTAAATTAAACTTTAAACTTGAGACTTATAAGGGTAACCTGCGGGTTATGCCTAAACTTGGTTGGAGGTTTGAAGTGCACAATGTTTAAGATACTTGTTTTCTCATACTTACTTTATAGAATGCATATATCATAGTGAATTGTAATTCTTTCCAAATACTTGTTAAACTGTGTCAAAACCTTTGTATCTCACCAACTATTTTGTAGTTGACAGATTCTTTCACATGTTTCAGGTTCTACATCATGAGGCTTATTTGTGATCACATAGGATGCTTTGGACCTAGACTACTTATTAATTAAACGTTGTATTTCTTGTTATGTTCCTTGTATTGAATCTTAAATTACTATTTAATGAAATATCGAAACTTTAATAGTCAACCTTGTGCTATTGAACAACCGCGTCCGCCCCGACGTATAATCCGCCGTCGGTTGGGGTGTGACAACTGTCTTTTACAACACACGTATGATTTATCATTCGTTGTGTTTGACCCTATTCGGTAAACACTAAAATTTAATCCCATATTTAAAATATTTAGTCTATGTCATCCTACTATAAGGAACACTTGGGGCATAACGTGAAACACCAGTGTTTGGAGCCACAACACCGCACTTGGTGCGTAGCCTATCCCTCCAAGGCGCAAGGGTTTCGTTGACACATCCGACCCTTCCACATGTACCTGTACTAGTGCGACTATTACTTTTCTCTCTAATACATGCCCCAGTTGTATGGAGACCAAAAGTGGGCATAGATGAGGCTAAACGTATCAATGCATAGACAAGAGTTGTCTTAGCGGCCTCATACTCGAGAATTGTGCATTTTCCACAATTGGCAATTATTGTCAGTCTGCCTAAAATCACTTACTAATGTTGCGTGCCACAGCCGCCATTACTAATTGATATAACCAGATTCTCTATTCTTATTCTATTCTTGCCATGGGTCATTAATATAAGAATTTATTACATCCAAAATACTAATTAACATTTAATTTGCTTATTCAACAAATGTATACTGAAAAGGAATCTCACTCCTCCTTCTCTCTCAAGTCTTTGCTTGAGAATGAAAAACCGAATAACACGAAACTCATCTTGAACTCCCTCCCTAGTTCTTATGACAACTTCGTAATGAACTTAAATATGAACACATGGGAGAAGACTATGCTCGAACTGCACGGCATGCAGGAAACGGCCGAGATAAGAATATCAAGTGAGACTAATCAAAAGTTGATGGTCAAATCTGCTGGTGTTAACAAGCCCAAAACCAAGAAAAGGGGTTATAATAGCAAAGGTAAGAAGCAAGTTATTGTTGCTGCAAAGAATGCCACCAACAAAAACAAGAAAGTTGCAAAAGCACCCCCTCCCAAGGAGCGTCAGTGTTTTGAATGCAACAATATGGGGCACTGGAAACGTAACTGCCCTGAATATCTAGTTAAGCTGAGATTGAGAAGAGCAAATGGTGAAGGCATCTCTTCTGGTATTTCTATCTATGTTATTGAACTTTTCACTATCTCTAGCGACACATGGGTATTTGATACCGGATGTGCTTATCACATCGTTAATGTATTGCACGAGCCTGAAAAGTGGAAGAAGCTGAAATAAGGCGACATGGAACTCATCGTTGGTGATGGGAAGAGAGTACCAGTTCTTGCAACTGGAACATTTCACCTTTCATGTCCTTCTGGCCTTGTAGTTATCTTAAATAACTGTTTGTTTGCACCTGGTTTAACCAGAAACATTATTTCAGTTTCCTTATTGTTTGAACAAGGTTTTAAGTACGTTTTCAATGAAATTTTTATTTCTGCTTACTTAAATGATATTTTCTATTTTGAGGCTAAACCTCGAAATGGAATTTATGAGGTTGATGTTCAAACTAATAATAACATATACAATCTTTCTAAACGTATCAAATCTAGCATTAATGATACATTTCTATGGCACTATAGACTTGGTCACATAAGCAAGACCCGCATGAAAAGGCTCCAATCCAAAGGGATCCTTGAATCCACCGGACAGGACTCCTTTGAAGACTGCAAGTCTTGCTTAGCTGGCAAACTCACTAAAGGATCCTTCACCGGCATTGGTGAACGAGCCAAGGATCTGCTAGGACTCATACACACTGATGTATGTGGCCCTTTCAGAACCATGTCTACATATCATGAAAGATACTTCGTTTCATTCATCGACGATTATAGTCGATATGCTTATGTCTATCTTATGAAACACAAGCATGAAACTTTTGAAAAGTTCAAAGAGTTTCAAAACGAAGTGGAAAACCAACTCGGTAAAACAATAAAGACACTTCGATCAGATCGAGGTGGTGAATATCTCAGCACAGACTTCATAAATCATCTCAAGGAGCGTGGAATAGTTTCACAACCTACTCCACCTAGCACACCCCAACTTAATGGCGTGAGCGAGAGGAGAAATCGAACCCTACTTAATATGGTTCGATCGATGATGTGTAGAACAAACTTACCTCACTCCTTCTGGAGTTATGCTCTTATGACCGCCGCCCGCATTGTCAATCTGGCACCGACTAAGAAGGTAAACAAGACTCCATATGAGATATGGCATGGGTCTAAACCCAATCTGTCTTACCTTAGAGTATGGGGATGTGATGCATATGTCACCAGCGATTCTGATGACAAGCTCGATCCTAGAGGCGAAAAGGTTGTTTTCGTTGGATATTATAACAGAAGCGGATATTATTTCTACCATCCTGATGCAAATGTTATTTCCATCAAAAGGAAGGGACACTTCCTCGAGAAAGAAATTATTGAATGAGGAACTGGAGATAATATAGTGGATCTTGAAGAAATTCGAGAACCACAAACAACCGCTGATGAAGTCGGAGCGTCTGAACAACAAGAAGTTGTTGCTGATGAATCAGACATAAACACAAGCGTTCACATAAGTGTAAGGACTCGCAAAGAACCTGACAGATACCTATGGCATCTTGAGGGTACCGAGGTCCTATTAATAGCCGAGTCTAACGAAGAACCTACTAACTACAAATCTGCTATTTCAGATCCAGAATCTACAAAATGGCTGGATGCCATGAACGTCGAGATGCAATCTATGCATGATAATCAAGTCTGGGACTTGGTTGAGCTACCCCCCGAATCTCGGGCAGTAGGGAGCAAATGGATTTTCAAGAGAAAAACCGACATGCATGGAAATATACACACCTATAACGCACGGCTAGTTGTGAAAGGTTTTACTCAGACTCAAGGCATTGACTATGATGAAACCTTCTCGCCCGTTGCTATGATCAAATCGATCAGGATATTGTTTGCCATAGCCGCGTACTATGACTATGAGATATGGCAAATGGATGTCAAAACCGCTTTCCTTAATGGGCATCTCTCTGAAGATGTCTATATGGTACAACCTGATGGTTTTGTTGATCCAAAGTATCCTAATAGGGTATGTAAACTTCATAAGTCTATTTATGGACTCAAACAAGCATCTCGAAGCTGGAATCTTCGTTTTGACCAAAACATTAAAGAGTTTGGCTTTGTCAAAAATGAAGATGAGCCTTGTGTTTACAGAAAGGCTAGTGGGAGCACTATATCATTCCTCATCTTGTATGTGGATGATATACTTATCATTGGAAACAACATCCCTATGCTTAACGATGTTAAACACTGGTTGGGAACTTGTTTTGCAATGAAAGATCTTGGAGAAGCAGCTTACATTCTAGGAATCAAGATCTACAGGGATAGATCTAAGCGGCTTCTAGGGCTAAGTCAAGGCACATACATAGACAAAGTCATGGAACGCTTTCATATGGAAAACTCCAAGAAAGGATGTGTTCCTATGACTAAAGGCACCATGCTGAACAAATCGCAATCTCCTTCAACGAACATTGAAACCAAGCGTATGGAAGCAATTCCATATGCTTCGGCGATTGGTTCTATCATGTATGCTATGTTATGTACCAGGCCTGACGTCTCGTATGCTTTAAGCATGACCAGTCGTTTTCAGCAAATTCCTGGCATTGCCCATTGGACTGCAGTCAAGAACATCCTGAAGTACTTGAGAAGGACTAAAGACATGTTCTTAATATTTGGAGGAGTGGACGAAGAGCTCACTATAAGATGTTACACTGACGCCAGCTTCCAAACTGACCGACATGACTCTCGCTCACAATCAGGATTCGTATTCACTCTAAACGGAGGAGCTATCTCCTGGAAGAGCTCCAAGCAGAGTGTGGTGGCAGATTCAACCACCGAATCTGAGTATATAGCTGCATCAGATGCTGCAAAGGAAGCTGCTTGGATGAAGAAATTCATAACCGACCTCGATATGGTTCCAAGTATTCGGAAACCAATTGAGATATTTTGTGATAACACAGGCGCTATTGCTCAAGCCAAAGAGCCCAGATCTCATCACAAAGCCAAGCACATTCTCAGAAAGTTCCACTATATACGGGAAATTGTGGAACGTGGTGACATCGTGATAAGCAAAGTAGACACAGATCAAAACCTAGCGGACCCGTTCACCAAGCCGATGACTCAGGAGAAGCATGATCAGCACAAAAATGCTATCGGTCTTAGTTTTGCTAGCGATATGTTTTGATTTAGTATTTGGATGTACAAACATTAAACAGTTATACTTTTTTGAATTCAGTTTGATTTACTAGTTAAATGCAACTTTGAATCTTATAACTGTGTTTGATTTTAATACATTTAATCCATGAATCTTGTATTCTTAATTAGTCGATCAGAATCGTGGGAACGACTCTGAATTAAGACTATTATGAACTTGGACTCAAGTAGTTGACTTTCAATTTCATAGACCTCATATTGGATGACGTTGGATGTAACTCGCTTCAAATCATCCTCATGGATTTTAATCATAAGATGTTTTGATATTGGTATACTCATTTAGTATCCTCTGACCTGAGATGCATACTAGAACTTTCGTTTACCAAGGGCTGTTCTTTAATCACTATCAACCGCTGTCGCGTAACTGCAAGTCATAAAGGCATTAGTTAGGAACAGATCTGAAGTTCAGTCGGAGTTGTATGTAGTCGATAAGGGATTCTGTACTCTTACATGATATGTAACAGTTAGACATCGTGGCGCCCTCGTGATTCAAAATGGTGAAGTGTAAGGCCTTACCCAAACTGACTGTGTGTTTGATTGGACCACTATGAATCTTGAACGAGAACAATAATGATTGAACGTTATATGAGAATGAATCTAATCCATGTCTCATTGATTCAGTTGATGTCTTTTATAGAAAGGATAAATGACGATTCTTACCATAAGTCTATTGTCTTGCAATAGCAAGATGTTTTGGTTAATGACTTTAAAGTGTCATACCTTGTTAGGGGCAACCATGTGTAGCTAGAACACAACTGACTGTCTGCGTTAAGGAACTTAATCGAAGGACGTCCAAGTGGGAGACTGTTGGAATTATATTTCCGGTCCCGGTTATTTAACGTTACTAACTGAGTTGTGACCCGTAAGAGTTACACATAGGGCAACGAACATTAAATCCACTTAACCCGCTTAACTGGTAATTACGAACTGTTAGCGAGACGATATATTTTATATATATTCGTTACACGTGACTTATTATTTATACAGATTTATAAATAATAATTTATATTTATTGTTTTAATCTTTTATTAAAACAATAAATCGGTTTCGGGCTTTTTCATCTCGTATTGGACTTTGGGCCCGGAAACAATCAGTAGGGTTTTATAATTAATATTTAAAGGGTTAATCCTACTCAAATAAAGGAGAGCCGCAAAATAGAGAACTATTTTGACTTCTCGGCAACTTTTCTTTCAAACACTGCTACTAATTGTTTGAGCCGCAAAGAAGTCGTTGGACTATTTGGGTTTTTGCCAAGAAGCTGTCGACAAGGAAAAAGAGGCTTCTGCCTTTGCGACTTCCGACCACCAAAGCTTCCACCGTCCGCCGCCTTGTCCGGCGATTCCCGGTGCCACCCGTTCCAGCGTGTTAGTTCGTTTCTAGCTCTCGTTCGTTGTACCTTGGTGTCTCGATCGGTTAATCATTAACCACTAAGGTATATTTAATCTCATTGGTAGATTAACTTTATATTCCGTGTTCGTATGTTTGTAACCCAGATTCTGTCGGGTTTTTATTTTGTGTTGAATCGGTTTCTTTCCGCTGCGTTTTAATAATTACTAAATAGTTATTATTAATCTATAATTACTTATCAACCGTTTTTTATAACTAATATAACTGATCACCACTGGCAAAATTCCCAACAAAAACCAAGCTACAACGAGTGAGATATGGGCGCTCAAAGTTGGGAGTTTGGTGTTGTTGTGAGCTGAGTAAAATGGCTCTTTCTGGGTAAAAATGGGTGGTGCAAACTTGTCTCACATAGGAGGGGAGACAAATCCTTGAGAGGTATATAAGGAGGAACCCTCCTTAACCAATGTTATCTTATAAGGGATGACACTCAGTGGGAACCAGGAGGGTGCAAAGCACCCAACGCACTTGGGCCTGGGCACGGGCATGGGACGAGGGCGATGTGCGTAATGTGGCGTTTTGATGGCGCACTTTGCACTTCACATGCTCACATCGCCGCAGGGTTACTGGTGGCGCGCGGAAAGCGGTGGTCTTGGCTGCTCGGCCACATGTGAAGCACGCTAGATCGGCGGAGTAATGAGCACCGTGTAGCCGCGCATACTGTTGCGTGCGACGCCCGCGGGTACGCGGAACTAATGACTCGCGGATAGGGTCGGGTAGGCTGTACGCACGGTACGCGATGGAGCGGATGCGCGTGCAGAGCGTTGTGCTTAAAATAAAAAAAATCATGTTTGGTATATACATTTAAATTAAATACGACATATATGTACTTAAAATAAATGTGGTTTATACACTTAAATTAAATAAAAAAGAAAGAAAGATATGTCGGGTATATAATCGGGTAAACGGGTATATGTTATCGGGTAATCGGGGCGGGTAAACGGGTATATCACCATATCCCAAACCCATGAAAAATTTCAAATGTAATCTCAAACCCGGTCCCATACCCGATTACCCGGCCCATACCCGTCCCAAATGCTTCGGGTTTCCGATTTTCCCATCGTGTTCGGGTTTCATTGCCATCCCTAATATTGTGCTTTCCAGAACTTCCAGTTTCAGTCCAACGACTTAACTCCGTTCATTTATGTCGTTAAATTGCCATCATGTGCCGCTCATGTGATGGGTATTTTAGTAATTTAAAAGATTGGACCCACTTCTATTAAATTAACATAAAAAACCTTAAGACCCCAACTCACTATCTTGTTCCTCGTCGAGAACTATCGTCACCACCTACTTTGTTTGTTGACGGCCACGCCATACCAGAGCGTTGTGCTTAAAATAAAAAAAATCATGTTTGGTATATACATTTAAAATAAATACAGCATATATATACTTAAAATAAATGTGGTTTATACACTTAAATTAAATAAAAAAGAAAGAAAGATATGCCGGGTATATAATCGGGTAAACGGGTATATGTTGTTGGGTAATCGAGGAGGGTAAACGGGTATATCACCATATCCCATACCCATCCCAAACCCATGAAAAAATTCAAATGTAATCCCAAACCCGGTCCCATACCCGATTACCCGGCCCATACCCGTCCCAAATGCTTCGGGTTTCGGGTTTTCCCATCGGGTTCGGGTTTCATTGTCATCCCTAATATTGTGCTTTCCAAAACTTCCAGTTTCAGTCCAACGACTTAACTCCGTTCATTTATGTCGTTAAATTGCCATCATGTGTCGCTCATGTGATGAGTATTTTAGTAATTTAAAAGATTGGACCCACTTCTATTAAATTAACATAAAAAACCTTAAGACCCCAACTCACTATTTTCTTCCTCGTCGAGAACTATCGTCACCACCTACTGTGTTTGTTGACGGCCACACCAAACCAATCGCCGACCGGTTCGTTTTTCGGGCGAGTTCTTGTTGTTGTTATCCATTTTTCACACAAACATAGTGATTCAAGAATCAAGAAACTAGTTCTTTGAGCTCCAAATTATCATTTTTTGTAGAAACCCTAAATCAAAGGATAACAAAAATTAAAAAAATTTCAATTTTATACACATATTGATAAAATGAAACTCATAATTGTAGTAATTCGAGATCGTTCTTTCTGGATATCTCTAAGAATCGTTTTTCACTTTCAGATTGAAACAATTCGATGGTACTCTCGAATTTTCAATCGGATAAGACTCAGACAGAAAATAAGAACGAATATGTTCTTCTGTATTTTTTTCAATGACCAAATTCGCATGTATTTAAGGGGTAAACAGATACACTAGAACGTTATGACTGTTATTGGCTAAAAACTGTCACAACCGTCAATCCATAACTGCTAAGTCATTCTACTCCGCAGAGGTAAGTTTAACATTTCCTAGTCCTTTGATTAGTTCAGTTGCAACATTGCCCATATTGATTAAAGATCCATCTTCAATTGGTTGAAAGTTTTTGAACCAACGAAGATCCTTGCAAACATGACTAGTTGCACCTGATTCAACCCACCATGCAACATTATCATCCTTGTTGCTTGCCTGGGTCCTTAGACCCACTATGACCAGTCTCTTTGTTATTTTTACCAACACGACAATCCTTCCTAAAGTGACTAACTTTTCCACACTTCCAACATGTCAATTTAGGCTTCTTGTTGGGAGTTTTGTTAGGATTGTTGTTACCCGCAAACTTCCTTTTGTTTCCTTTAAACTTGTTGAAATTCCTGGATGTTACACACTCTTCAACCATATTCATAGAAGAAGGTTGAGCCTGGTTCTTGTCATCATTGACCCACACTTTTTCTTATGCCCTCAATGACTCTTCAATTCTGAAGTGAGTTCCAAGTTAGACCAGATTCAACTCTTCCTTCTGATGTTTCAAATCTTTTCAAGAAGGAGGCAGTTTGTCTATGATACTAGAAACCGAGATGGATTCATCCATCTTCATATCATGTTAAACAAACTGTCCCAGGATCCTCAATAATTTGTTATATTGTTCCATGACTGACCTGGAATCAATCATCTTGTAATTATTGAAACTACTCACCAGAAACTTCTTACTAGAAGAATCTTCAGCCATGTACTTGGTTTCCAGGGTATCCGACAGTTCCTTTTCATACTTAACGTTTTGATAAACATCGAAAAGGGAATCAGACATACCATTTAAGATGTGGCCACGATAGATAAAGTCAACATTCTCCCACTTTGAACGCTTCCTAATCTGGTCCAGATTTCCATCTTCCAAAATCTCTAGCAATGGAGTGCTCAACACATAGACAACCTTCAGGGTAGTAAGAAGAAAGTGCATCTTCTTCTGCCATCTTCGAAAGTCCTGCCATTTGAATTTGTCCAGTTTTGCAAACTTACTCGTCATATCATTTACAGAATCGTTCGTCATCTTCAACAGATTGTTTCAATCTTTGTAGTAATTCAAGATCGTTCTTCCTGGATATCTCTGAGAATCGTGTTTCACTTTCAGATTTCGAGGGTACTCTCGAATTTTCAATCGGATAAGACTTAGAGAGAAAACAAGAACGAATATGATTTTCTGTATTTTTTTCAATGGCCAAATTTGCATGTATTTAAGGGGTAAGCTGTTTACCCCTTAAAATATATATAAACAAACAAATATATTATCTTAAGTCGTGCTCTAAATCCATAGGCACATGTTGAATCATCCATTGTATCATCAAACTCGTTGGTAGCATTTGAACTACTTGCAACATTTGAAGTTGTAGATGAACCATTACTCGCATTTGACATGACATATTCATTAAAAGTAGAATGCAAATACTCCTCAAGATTATTATATTCACTGCCACCAAGACCACATCTATAAACTTTTGAATAACTCCAATCGATAAATTGTAACTTGTATCTAGGATCCAACACAACAGTTATGGCTAATGTAAGATTAAAATCAGACCAATACTTTTGAAACTTCTCCATCATCAACTCTGCCATTTTTTTAATATACCCATCTTTTGAATTTCTACCCTCATACAAAGTCCAATAAGCCATAAAAACATGTGGATAGTACAAGTTTGAAGTAAGGTAAATGGTTCCCGAAAAAACCTTAGTCACATCATGAAAAACTGCAGGAAAATCACATATTTTTTTAATCATGTCCCACTCCTCTGCATTTAGACAATGCTTATAATTGGAATCACTCAATGCTAAATGACAAAAGGCCTGTTGATAGTAAATGGCACTATCAAGCATTAATAAAGTAGAGTTCCACCTAGTAGGAACGTCTTGCCTTAACCCCTTTTTCGAATTTAAAGAAAGCAACTAAACACAATCTAAAAACTTTTCCTTTCTTCCTTGTGAACCTTTCACATACTTAAGGCTCTCTTTAACTTTGTAAACACTTTCATCAATTTCCTTAAGCCCAACTTGCACAATCAAGTTCAAAATATGCGCACAACGCCTCAAATGAAAAAATCTACCTTTAGAAACAAGCGACGATTTTTTATGCAGTTGTTCTGTCAATAGCCTAATGAAAGTGTCATTAGAAAAGGCATTATCTAAAGTCACACAAAATATTTTTTTTCTATGCCCCATTCTACTAGAATTGAAAATACCTTTTCACATAAAGCAACACCGGTATGAGGTGGCGGCATAAAAGAAAATGATAAGTCTCTCTTTTGCAAAACCCAATGTTTATCAATAAAATGCACTGTAATTTCTAAATACCCATCAGTAGCAATAGAAGTCCACAAATCTGAAGTTAAATATAACCTTCCAGGTGATTCTATAAGCATGTTTTTAACCTTTTCCTTTTCTCTCTTATACATTTTTAGCAAATTAGATTTTACAGTATTTCTAGTAATGATATTAACATCGGGTTGCAAGTACGTAAACAGTTCTCTAAAGCCCGTATAATCTACGAATGACAAAGGCAATTCATGCTTAACAAGAGCAGCTACAAGCATCTCACGGAATTTACTTTGATCAAATCTTGATGACCTTAACTTCATGTCACTACTAAAAAAGCATTTGACCAACATCTTTATAAGCATGACCATAGCAACTTTTTATGTGTCGATTAAGATTACTTGTACCTTGGGTGCTATCATATAGAATAACAGGCTTACACTTGTTGCACGAGCATTGAGTCTTTTCGTCTATTGATAATTGCTTAAGTTTGGTAAAGTACTGCCACGCAATAGCTTTATCTTTTCTTTATCTCTTCGCCCATGTTTTCTTAGCACCTTTTTCCTCTTGTAAATCTACAGACTCAACCCCATCACATTCCATATCCACATTCTTTGAGCTATCATTTTCTAAGTCAACTTTAACATAATCAGAAGAATCTATCTACAATAAGTTAATAACAGATTGCAATACACATTAGATTGCAATTAACAGATTCTATTAATCATATAATAGAATGGAGAATCAGAAGTCATACACACATTGTAATTAACAGATTTGATTCGGACAGTTACCTCTGATTGGAGAGGCCGGAGATGACGACTAAGAGGAGACCGGAGATGACGACTGAAAGGAGACCGAAGATGATGAATGAGAGGAGACCGGAGATGATGAGGACGATGGAGAAGGGGTGAGCCGCCGAGCTGGAGAAGAATCTGTTATTGTTCTGTTATTTCTGCCGAGCCGGAGAAGGGACGATAGAGAAGGACTGATATGCGTATCAGCGTGTATGCAGCTGGAGAATAAGACTGATGGAGTGTAAAACAATTAGATCAAAAGAAAAAGAAAGCGATGGCCCTGATGCAATTCGCATGTAAAGTGTTTGGGCTTGGCGCCTTTCGGAAAAAAAAAGTGTTTGGGCTTGGGCTTGGAATAGGTAAATACTAAATAGGATGTTAATTGTTATTTGTTAACATGTCAATAACGGGTCTTAACAGGTTAACATGTCTTTAACCTGTTTAGACACAAATTTATCATGTCCCTAACATGTCGACCTGTTTAAGACACGAAACCTGTTAAGGTCAAACACGGGACATGTTAATTACGTGTCGTGTCGTGTTAACAGGTCCGTGTCAAAAATTGTCAGCCCTAGGTAAACAGATACACTAGAACGTTACGACGGTTAATGGCTAAAAACTGCAACAACCGTCAATCCATACCTGACAAGCCATTCTACTCCGCAGAGGTAAACTACGCAGGAGAGGCAATCTACTCCGGAGAGGCAAATTTACTCAGGAGAGCAAACTTCCTCAGGAGAGCAAACTTTACTCGGGATGAGTAAACTGGTCAGTATGACCAAACTGGTTCGGATGACCATCATTTAGCAGTTTTCACTTTCAAAATCATTTTCCTATGCATAACTAAACATTACATTTAGAATGGGGTCCCAAATTTTTTATTCGCTTAGAGCCCAAAACAGTTGAGTCGCCCCTGCTAACACTGGTATCCACTTATAATATGTTAATGATTACATCTATGAACCAATCACTGAAAAATTTCATACTTATACGGCATGGTAGCCGCAAGCAGTAACACAAGAACATGAACATACTAATTTTGAATGATCATCTCATCTAACAAAATGTTTAAATGTCCCAAAAGACACAAGCATCCAACCGACCCACTATAAGCATCCAACCACCCGATACATATATAACATTATATTAATTTAACCAAGTGATTTATATTAAATATTTATTTTTCATAGGTTATATTTTATTTAACTCAATTAAATATATATCCACTTTATGTGAATAAATACTATAATATCAAAAATAATTTTTTTTTGAACGGCGTGGGCTTAACTGGCACGTCACACCAGTGGAGGCTCGTACATCAGTCTACCCAAACAACCCCCAAGGAATTCGAAATCTGCAGAGGGTGTTCCTAGTTTTAATGAAGTGCACCTTAAAAGATTCGAACTCATGACCTCCACAGAGGGGAACCCTTTGGGAAAAACCCCTAATCACCAAGGCAGAACCTGGATGGCATAATATCAAAACTAATGGTGTGGCTTAATGGTGATCTAGAATTGTGGCTATAGACTTGGTCATAATTCATAAAAACCAGAAAATAGTGGCAACATCTTCGGGAAAAAGAAAAGAAAAAATGCACAAATAAAAAATAGAGTGAAACAATATGGAGGGGAACCAGTTTTACATATACAGATACAACAGGAAAACTCATACATATTAGATTGGACCTAAAATAGTTTGAGAGACAATTTATCATAATTTCATTATACATACATCCATGGCGCCGGAGCTCCACCTTCCCCCTGATCGCTTCCGGCGGCAGCCGGAGCTTCCACCTGAAATTACATTATTCCAGATCCTACCAAGGCTGCCAGCCAAATCTGTTATCCGTTTCAAGAGTGTTTCCAAGCAATGGCATGCGTTCCTGACGACTCCAATGTTCAAAAACCTGCACCTCCAACACATAAACAAAGACAATCATCAGAACCCTAACAAACTTCTGTTATCCACCACAACAGAACCATACAAGTTTTACACCATCGACTGCGAAGCGCCTAAAGATGGGTTAACCACATGTCCGTCTTTGCCGTTTGAAACAAAACGTAAACAGATCGAGGTTCTTACATCTTTTCACGGACTGGTATGCGTAGGCATGAAAGATACATTTCATAACGAATACTCTGATCTGATTTTATGGAATCCTTTGACTCGCGAGTACAGGACATTGTCTAAAGGTAACCATCACAAGATCAGGCCTGGAAGAGCATTCAGTTTGTATTATACCTCTTCTGACGATGACTACAAGCTTGTACACGTAACACATGATGTTTACATATACTCGTTAAGATCCGACTCATGGAGTACAGTCGGTTATTCGCAGTACATACAACGAATGCCTAACTGTCTTTCGGAACGTTGGTGGCCAAGTATTTGGTTGAATGAAAACATATATTTTCTAAGGGAAATCCAGTTTCGTTATAATCCGCACTTATATTTGATTGTAAGGTTTGACACAAAGACTGAGAAGTTTACAAAGATATCAATTCCGTCTTTCAAGAGCATGTGGGCATGCATTTTGAGTTTCTCAGTTGTAAGAGGATGCATTCATGTTTGTGCGGCGTATAACGGTTGCAAAATGAAGTATTTGAGAGAGATGGAGATGTGGAGGATGGATGGAGATGGCGAATGGACGAAGGTGGTGACGTATAGCGAGAAGTGGTGGTTTGAGAAGGGGCCGGTGCATATGATGAGGAATGGGAATTGGATGATGCATTCGGAATATGATGGTTACTTTTGCCAGATAGATATGGAGAAGAATGTGAAAGACGTATTGTGCTCGGGTAGGGATGTCATTCTAAATGGTAAATATATAGACACTTTTGTGTCACCTAATCGATGCTTGAAGTAAACCTGATCTTTTGATCACCTATTTTTGTTTTGCTTTCTTAGAGGGTGTTTGGGATTGCGTTAAAAAACTGATTATTGACTTATTGGCTTTTTCAAAAGTCAATAAGCTAAAAAAAGTGTTTGTCAAACGTAAAAGCATTTTGGTTTTAACTTTTTGATAAAGCTAAAAAGTTGTTTTTTAAGAAGCCACGAATTCCTGGCTTTTCAAATGGCTTTTGGCTTTTGTAATAAAATATTACTAATTTACCCCTAACAATTTCTAACAAATATTATATATATATCAACTATCAAAAAAACCCTAGATAATATTCGTTCCTTGCATCCTTCGCACCTTCCAGAGGATCGCAAGCTTCGCACCACATTCGTCTTCACCACTGTGATTGCAGGTTAGGTTCGTAACCTGCACCCTCTTTGATTTTGATCGCAGAATCACAGGGACTTTGTTTTCAAGTGGGTCTGTTGTACTGATCGCAAATCCTTCAGTAACCATTCTTTACAGAATCTGTTGTACTGATATGTAACTGAGGCACAAACCATCATTAAGGTCCCAGTTGACTGCCAAGTTTATAATAATTACACTCAAGTATGTTTGTTTTGTGATTTTAATGGATTTATGATTTTAATGACTGAAAAGAAGCATTAGTTTCATTCCTTTTTTTTGTTTGCATCCAATGTATTAAGATTACCTTTGTAGTCTCCTCTCTCTCCCCTAGTTCCTTGTCTTGATATTAGGCTGAACAAAGAGGGATACTTATCTATCAGATGTTTTGACAAAAGTTATTAGGCTTGTTTTTTTCTTGAATTATGCATTCTGACATGTCAAATATTGTGATTTTGTTATTTTCAATTCATTTTGGATTGATATGAGATGGAATATATAATCACATGGGCTTTGTGTTTTCCATTATCTTTGTATGTTTGTTTTGTAATGGGTCTTTTGTGTTTGTCAGATAATGGATGAAAACCACACTAATGTTGTTGATTGTGAAACATCAAATAAAAAGATTAAACCAAAAATCATGTGGGATAATGCTACTTTCTTGGAGTTTATCGATGCCTGTTTGACTTAACTTAGAAAAGGGAATAGACCCGGTACTCACTTCAATAAGCTTGGGTGGGCGAATTTAGAAAAAACCATGAAAGAAAAAACAGGCAAAGTGTTGGATAAAAAACAACTTAAAAACAAATGGGATAACATGAAAAAAGACTGGAAGCTTTATGACCGATTAATGAGGCGTGAAACTGGAATCGGTGGGACAAGAAGCTTAATCGATGCATCAGATGAGTGGTGGGAGGAGAAATAAAGGTAAGTTCTACTATTATTTTTAATTATTTGTAGTTATGATTGTATCGTGGAATCCATGAACCACTTTGTCTATCTTTTAGGCAGATAAAGAGTTTGCCAAATTTAGGCATGCAAATTTGGACATATACGAGACACATTATGCTCCTTTGTTTCGGGATTCGGTTGCCGTTGGAGATCAGACTATGAATCCGTTACAATTTCAAAACAATAGCAATTCAAACGATGTGCGATTTGAAGAAAATAAAGAAGGCAAAGGAGATAGTGATGAAATCAATTTAGATGATGATGAACCTTTTTTCACTACTTTTGGTGAAGGTAGTTTGAGTAAAAGGAAGAAGTCCAAGGATGTTGCTAAGAACCGTTCAACCAAGAGTAAAACTTCATCTTTTAAGGAAAAGCTAGATGTTGTATTGGACGCCTTATCTACAAAAAGCACACCAAATTTTCCACCAAATAATCCGTCTCTAAGAATATCATATTGCATGAACATTGTCATCACTTTTTCCGGTTTCAATGAAGGTTCCAAAAAGTATTCACAAGCATTGCATTTCTTCATTAAAAAGGAAAATCGTGAAGCTTTTATATTTCCAACGACTCACGAAGCAAAGATGGATTTCCTTAAGTTATATATGGAATAATGATTTGTCATTTTATTGTTTGACATTATGTTCTATCGTTTGACATTATGTTTTATCGTTTGACATTCTGTTCTATCGTTTTACATTGTGTTCTATCGTTTGACATTATATTTTATCGGTTTACATTCTGTTCTATCGTTTTACATTATGTCCAGTCGTTTTGAATTGATATTATATAGGATGGATAGTGATGACTCTGATTCATATGATGCTGATGAAGAATATTGGGTGGACGAGGAGCTAGAGTTCAAAATGTTATGTGGAATAGTTGTGAAAGGGATAATAATATCTCGTAACATGCGTAAGACAATAAAGCCATGTCACACCTCAGATCACACGGGGAACATATTTATTAATGGTATATTAAATGGTCATGCAAGACGGTGTTATGAAATATTTAGACTGCATGTACCAGTTTTTAGACAGTTATGCACAGATCTTGCTACTAACTACGGATTGAAAGCAACACGTAATATGTCTATTGAGGAGTCGGTCGGAATCTTCTTGATGACTTTGGCTCACGGATGTACGAATAGGTTTGTGCAAGAATCTTTTAATCATTCCGGGGAAACCATTCATAGACATTTCCATACAGTTTTGACAGCCGTGCTTAAGATGAGTGCCGACATCATCAGGCCAGCCCCAAACTATAATGATGATGTACCCGTACATATGTTAAATAATCCTCAGTATTATCCAATGTTCAAGGTATTACTCAATGTTCCAGTTACTTTGATGGTATTCAAACTTAAAAATGATTTAATTATATTATATTTTTGTTTTTGTAGGATTGCATTGGCGCTATAGATGGGACACACGTGAGGGCATCACTTCGACAGAGCGAACAAGCGAAGTACATTGGTCGAAAGGGATATGCTACACAAAATATAATGGCCGTTTGTGATTTTAACATGTGTTTTACATTTGTATGGGTCGGATGGGAGGGGATCGCGCATGACACAAGAATTTTCAATGAAGCCTTAGAGAGATCGGAGCTTCAATTTCCACATCCAACGGGTGGTTAGTATATTTTTTTAGTAATTTCCACATACTTGTTTAAAATGAATAACAACTGTTTGTTTTATTTACAAATAAATATTACGTTGTTGATGCAGGATACCCAAATACTAAAGGGTATCTTGCTCCATACAAAGGTACGCACATTCGTTATCATCTACCGGATTTTCAACGTGGACATACTAGTGCTATGCGTGCTCCTTACGGATCAAAAGAAACATTTAACTATCACCACTCATTATTGCGAAATATCATTGAACGAACTTTTGGAGTGTGGAAAGCTAGGTGGACGTTATTGAGAGATATGCATGTTAATTACAAGTATGAGCATCAAGTGAGTATTGTGATAGCGTCGATAGCGATCCATAACTTTATTAGAAAGGCCGGTAGGTTTGATGAAGCATTTAACCGAGCACAACAAGAATCATACAATCCCACCCAAGATGGTACTAGTAATGAAGTTCATGAAGAAGGTCCAAGTACACGTCGTACAAATAATGATGATTTGTATATGACAGCGATACAAGATATTATTGCCCAAGATATAATGAAATTGCGGGGCTGAATGAACTATGACATCACTTTGGTTTTTTTATAAATTATTTAGAATTTATATGAACTTATTTAGAATTTTTATGAATCATTTTGGTATTTTTCTAGGAATTATTTTGAATTTAGAATTGTTATGAATTATTTAGAATTTTTTATAAATTATTTTGATATTTTTTTTAATAATTTTGGTATTAAATATAAAAATGTCTTTTTTGATCATTTTACGTGAATAAGCTAAACCAAACACTTTTAAAAAAAACAATTTATTGACTTATTGACTTTTTCCACTACAAAAGCTAATCCAAACACTTTTTAAAAAACTCATTTTCAAAAAATCATAAACTAATAAGCATTTTTAACAAAAAAAAACACTTTTAGAGTTAAATAAGCAATCCCAAACACCCCCTTAGTTCTGTGAACACATCTTTTGAAGTAAACCATGCAAATGAAGTAAATCATAGTAAATAGGTATATGTTATACTTTATTTTGTTGCATCAGATTCTTTTAAGTTTTGTCTTGAAATGAAGGTGATCATTGGTAGTGATGACTGAACTTGCAGGGTTTTTTGGGACAATTTGGATTTCTGCAGTCCGGTTCAAAACAAAGGACACTGAAAATGCAAACTGCTTTGAAAGATGGTTTTAGTTTTACAAATAGACAGCAATTAAGGAACAAATTCTAATTAAAAAAATTTAAGTCGAAGTAAATTCAAATGTAAACAAATTAGAGCCAAATCCACCTTTGAAAAATACAATTGCAGAAAATCGACTGCAACTAATCTAATATCATATAAAGATCATCAATTACACGTAACATCGATTCAATTTGACAGACAGATGAACAATAGAAAGAGAAGAACCCTAGGTGCAAGAAATGTTTCTCAACCACCAAATCCGTATAGAGTACGGCCTTGGCGCTTCAAAGCAAAAACCACATCCATCGCCGTAACAGTTTTCCGGCGAGCATGTTCAGTGTATGTGACTGCATCACGGATGACGTTCTCGAGAAAGATCTTCAAAACTCCACGTGTCTCTTCGTAGATAAGCCCACTGATACGCTTAACACCACCTCGCCTGGCGAGACGCCGTATCGCCGGCTTCGTGATACCCTGGATGTTGTCCCGGAGAACTTTCCGATGACGCTTGGCTCCTCCTTTTCCCAAACCCTTGCCTCCTTTTCCTCTTCCTGACATTTTCTCACTCTAAAAATGTTTTAAGATATGCGTGAGGTCAGTGTATATATATTTGTGTTTTCGGGCGGGAGGTGTGTTTTCATCCGTTGATTGGAGAGGATGTGAATACCGCACGATTGTGATCCTTGTGACATGGAATAAATGGTTTTCATTGGCTCACTTCTCGGAGTTTTCGATCCGGCTTTGTTAATATATTATTTAAGGTCTAAAGAGATTTTTTCTATGCACTATTTATTTCTAATCTCATGCACTATTTCTCAAATAAATAAACAAGATTATTAATTATTAGTCATGTTTATATTTACATTAAGTTGAACAGATTATTAATCATCATATGTTCTAATCTAGCAACAATGATTGCACAGTTGTTTAAAGGATGGAGATCCATAACCTAGGTAGCTAGTTCTAGATTAAGTAGTTTATACTCGTCCCGGTTCGAGTAACGCAATGTACTTTTATAAAAACTATATCGTAAACTTTGGTTTTGCTTCCTGTGGTTTGATCATTTTAACCATTTGCTTCAATAGTTTAAAAATGACCATTTTGTTCCCTGTGGTTACACTTTTTTCTCCAATATTCTCTCCGGCCCTACCTCCGTTTATTATCCCCGTTAAATGGCTGTCACGTGCCCCTCATATGAGGGGAATTTCTGTCAGGGGCGGATCTATGAAGAGGCGAGGGGTACCTGATGGTACCCCTCAACTTTCGACGCGTAGTGGGAACTTTCAACGCGCAGCGGGATTTTTTTTTTTACCGTTTTATGTATCCAGATACCCCTGAACGAAATTTTAGATACCCCTGGATTTTTTTCCTAGATCCGTCACTGATTTCTGTCTTTTTCATTCAAATCATATTCAACGACAAATAAAACCTTAAACCCTAAAATTCCCACACATGTTCGTTCATAATATGTCGCCTTTTAAAATCATCATCTGGGTCATCATAAAACCAATTCAAAATCCTCTCCTCGATCATCAAATCTTCGTCCTGAATATACGAAGGTGAAGAGCTAATCGTTCATCAATGTCGCTGTGGTACATTCGTCCTCATGGAGAAGAAATAGATGTTGACAATCTTTATGGTCTGTTTATTTTTTTCAAAGTTTATACATTTTGCTTGATTATATGTTTAAAACTGATTATGGTTTCAATTTTACAGTGGTATCTACGTTGTTCTCACTGAAGCTTTATCATGGGGGTAACTTCACAAAAATCCTAATATAAGGTATGTCAATGGTCAGGTTTACTATGTTGATTATATGGACAAAGATGAATTTTCAGTACATGAGCTTGATTGTATGATGAAAGAGCTAGGTTACCCAGAAAAGGATATCATGTCTTACCACTTTAAGCTCTTTAATGAAGATTTAAACTTTGGTTTTAGGGCATTAGGAAATGACTCTGATGTGTTAAGTTTCCTAACTTGTGTTGGTGACCATAAGTTTATGGAAATATATGTCGAGCGTGGAAATTCTCAACCACTTAGGGGCACACAAGAAATCTTAACACTTAGTCTAGGTGATGTGGGACTTAATTCAAGTGATGTTGGACTTAGTGAAGGTGATATGGGAATTAGTGAAGGTGTTGTTGTACTTAGTCAAAGTGATGTAGTATTAGCATTAGACTATAATGTTGATAGTGAACCTACTGAAATCAATGTAGATGATGTTCATAGTGATGATGAAGATGTAGATGTTGAACCTACTAATGGTGATGTTCAGAGTGATGAGGATTCCGACTATCTTGTTGATGAAGATAACATGATTTCTGATTTGGAGATTGATATGGAAGAATTCAGAAATAATGTGGACAATGACATAGGTGATGAAAATTCTTTCAACTAGGGGATGATGTGACATCCGGCTATTTAGGGTTAACCCCATTAACCAATTTCAGTTAAATCTTAACCAATCTCAAACTCTAGGGACTAACCTTGCCTATATTCAAACTTATATACAAAAAAATTGAGGGACTAAACTTGTAATTAAACTATAATTGATTTCTGTTGACTATTGGATGGTCAAACTAACAAGAACTTAACCTAGTTAGCTAAATCCAAATCTCAAGGACCAATTCTATCAACTTCCAAACATAAACACATGAAACCTCAGGGACTGAATGTGTAATTAACCAGTTCTTGATTCCGTTTGACTTGTAAAAGTCAAACTCGCGGCTTCAAACCGAAATCAAAGCTAGAAAAACCGTTTCTGTTTGAAATCGATAACTGATATGCACTTCAATGCATTAAACGATTACCATCAACACCTTAAACCCGACATTGATTCGTAATTAATACCAATTATGTGTAATTAAAACCTAAGTGTCGACATCATGAGTAAACAACATCAAATTCGTCGAATTCATATACCAATTCACAGATTAAACACCTGCGCACACTAAACGAGCACTACTGAAGCCTCCGCACCATCCAATTTCACTGGAGATAGAACCAGGGTTGCCTGAGATCAACACCATCGCCGTCGGCATCCAGTTTTGTCGAACTCCACCAATTAGAGATCGTCTCAGGTAATTGAAACCACCCTCTACTTCGTTTTTATCCTCAGATTGAAAGCCTTATTCTAATTGGGCTTATAACATCAATTCGATCGAAATCCAGATCCTAGGGTTCATATGAACCTAGTTTGATCGAATTCGACCCTAGGCTCGGCTTCAATCTAATTAAACTGCATGAATAGATTCGCAGACCTCTGTATATCAAAAGCCCTTTGATTATTCAATCAAATAACATCAAATTGTATAAGATCCAGTAACTAGGGTTTGTTCATAACCGATTTTGGGGATTTTGATCCTAGAACCAGTCGCAACAGATAATATAATATAATTATTTATATTATTTTTCACCCGTGACTTCAATTAAAAATAATATATTTTTATATTATTTTTCACCACGTTTATAAACTCTATGAAAAGTTTCAAATTCTTAAATAATATAATTATTTATATTATTTACCCTCATTTCATTCTCGATCTAAAAATAATATATTTATTATTTTTCACGCAAATGGTTGTACTATTATCCTACGAACTCAAAAGTAATATATTTAATATATATTATTCTTCTAGAACATTTTTGGTACGAACACACGAATATATATATTTATGAATTTATATTATTCGTAATTAGAGACATTCGACACGTAACGCATTTATCTTAATTATCATATTTAGAAACCCATATTCCCGTGGACACGTTAGTCTACTCGTTGGTCCTACGTGTATTTTAGGACATCCAAATCTTCCGTGTCGTCGTCACAAAATCCCACATGTCCCTAACTTATATGTTTATAATTCTAGGGCATACGTAAGCCGTGCAGGCTAACACTTGAGGTTCCAAATCTCATACTTGTGTGATACTACCTACTACGCAACGCAGGTGAGTTTCACGACCCCTTTTTACTCGTTTTCCTGTTGGGGGAGAAACATGTACACAAATCAATATCTTTTACTTATTTTCCCGTTGGGGGAGAAACATACATGCAAGCAATCATACTTTTTCTTGTTTTCCCGCGGGGGGAGAAACAGGTACATAAACAAACATTATTTTACATGTTTTTCCCGTTGGGGGAGAAAACATGACGCAAACTCTTTTGGTTATTGTAATTCATATGATATCACTTGTTATAACTATGCGTAAACTCTATCATGAAAGTCCTCACATTGAACCGTTTAAATATGAGTATAGCGAGGTATGTTGAGTAGTACTACTGGGTTTGACAAACCCCACCCGTGTTAGTCGCGCTAACTCGATTGGAGGTCGAACGTGTGTAATATTGACCTAAACATGCACCATGGTTGATAGGCCTGGTGGGAGGCATCCAAACATAAACAGTCAGTTTACGGTTGCGAGCGCATTAGTATACAAGAACATAGGCATGCTACCTATAGATATGCATATTGAATGTACATAATCTGGCAAACACTCTCTTATTGCAAACTTGAAACCTGTGAACTCACCAACCTCGTGTTGACACTTTTTGTACATGTTTTCTCAGGTCGCTAAGGCACGGGTTGCACAACTAGGACATGCATGGAGTCCTACTATCATTTCACTCATTTGCAAACCGTTAAAGCAATTCACTCACTTTTATTAAACTAAACTTGGCGCGTTGTTTACTTTCCTGTTTAAACGCTTCCGCATTAACTCTGAACTTTTATGTTATGACATTTTAAGTCCCATATAGTGCCGTTTGATGTAACTAATTACTTAGATCCTGGTGTGTCACATCCCTAACAGTAAACCTCCGTTAGTGGAATTTGGGGGTGTGACAGCAGTGGGCCTAGATTCAAACAATGGCATATATCCTGTAGCCTATGCCTTGGTGGAAGCTGAAACTAAACGTTCTTGGTGTTGGTTCTTGGAATGTCTTAAACATGACTTAGATCTAGCATGTAATTCAAACTTCATATTCATTAGTGATAGGTAGAAGGTATGTTAATTAATATGTTTTTCATTATAGGGCATCATACCAGCATTACAACAGGTTTTTCCAAGTGCTGAACACATGTATTGTTTAAGGCATATGCATGAAAACATGAAGTAAAGATGGAGGGGTCAGTTGTTCAAGAATTTGTTGTGGAAATGTGCTACTTCAACCACTGTGCCATACTTTGAGAAAGCAATGAAGGAAGTTCAAACCACTGACCCAACACTACATCAATGGTTGAGAGAAATTCCAGCAAGGCACTGGTGTAGATCCCATTTTAGTGGTATTTATAAACATTTTTGTATTTTAGTTATATGTAGATCCCATTTGAATTTTAGTGTTATTTATTATAAACATTTGTCACTTGGATTATGCAGGAGTGGCAACTAGTGATGTGCTTCTAAACAACTTATGTGAAGTATTCAACAGGAAGTTAGTAGGTGGAAGGGACAAACCAATTATAACATACTTGGAGTTCATTAGAGAATACTTGATGAAGAGGATTGTGGTTATGCACAAGTTTATTGGAAAGTGAGAAGGACCCTTAACCCCAAATGCTACAAAGATATTTGAGAAGATAAAGTCCGATGCAACTGATATGACAATCTTGTGGAATGGTGTAAACAAGTATCAAGTTAGTGGAGTTTCACCAGAACAATATGTTGTTAACATGGTTGAATAAACATGCTCCTGTAGAAGGTGGGAATTAATTGCAATGCCATGTAAGCATGTTGTAGCTGTGATGTGGGACATGGCTTCTCATGGGATGGAAGTAGGCTTACCAGAGACATTGGTTTCTAAGGTGTATTGGCTAGATACTTGGAAGAAAGTGTATGCCAATACAGTTGACCCAATCAATGATAGGAATATGTGGACGCCGTCTGCTTGTCCAACCACTCTCATACCACCAAAGTACCACAAACAGATTGGAAGACCAAGAAAGAAGAGTGTTGATGAATTGACTCAACAAGTTTCTAATAAAGGGAAGATGGCAAGAGTTAGCCAGTCAGTCAAATGTAAGAAATGTGGACAAAGGGGTCATAACCAGAGGTCATGCAAGGGTCAGGAAGAAGGGTCACATGCCTCACAGCCGGCTGTTTAGTGGTGTCCTTCAGTTTTAATTCAGTATCAAACAATGGCAGTTTTTTGGCAAGCTTTTGGAGGTGTCTTTCTGTTTTAATCACTGTTTTAGTCATCATTTTAGAGCATTTATATGTATGATTTTAATGATGTCAATGTGTTTGAACATCCATTTTGTAATCACTGTTTTGGAATTGCCTTAGTTTAGTAATATATTTGCTTGGTGAAATATATTGGTTTGGTTTGCACAGGTTTGGTTTGGTCACCCATTTGGTTTGGTTTGGTTGGCACAAGTTCTGTTTGGTTGGCACCAGGTTCTGTTTGGTTTGGGTTGCAGTTCTACCATTTTAAATGCAATTGGTCTTGAGTTTTGCCATTTTAAATGCAATTGCAATGCAAGTTCTGTTTGGTTTGCACATATTACATATGCAGACCCATTTGGGGTGCATATGTTCTACATTTTAAATGCAAGGTTACAAATATCCTTGGTCTGCATTTTAAATTACAATTGGTCTGCATTTTAAATGCAATTGGTATGCATTTTAACCCTTGGTCTACATTTTAAATTAGTCTACACATTTGCATTTTCTGTTTGGTTTACACAGATTACATATGCATATGGTCTACACATTTGCTCAAACTGCACATATGGTCTGCACATTTGAATATGGTCTGCACATTAGTGCACATTTGCACAGATTACATATCCTTGTTCAAATTGGTGTACATTTGCACAGATTACATTAATGCACATTTGCACAGATTACATTAATGCACATTTACATAGATTACATGTCCTTGTTCACATTTCCACATTTGCACATTACTAGTCTCCAAAAAATTGTTCAGATTGAATATTACTAGTCTGCACAAAATCATTACTAGTCTGCACAAATTGTTTAAATTGGAGAACATTGATAAATTTATTTCATTACATTAATTAAACATCATACATTTTACCCTAACCAAATTACATTCATAAATGCTAACAAATGACCTTCACAACATTTTTAGGTCAGTTTGATTACAAAGAAAAAGAAGACAAACAACCATGTAAATCCTAGCAGACACTTCAATTTTATATTTTGATTAACAGCTTCCCTAGCAATAGCTTCATTCCTGTTACACCTCTCTAACAATCTAGGTATAATCTCTGAAGCTCTTCGATACATTGGGTAACAAATCCACAACTTGCACCCTACAAGCAAATTACGTAAAGAAGAATGGAGAACATCGCTAACAAAGTAAGAAAGGGGTACAAAATAACCTGCTTAGCATAACAATAGAACCTACGTCCTGGATTTGCTCGTGTCCAAGAAGTTCGATAGAATGTTGGAGCTCCACAAGAACAAATCACAGTAACGTCGGCCATTGCACCGGAGTTCCTTGACTGTTGAACTTTGATCCACCGGAGTTCGTTCCTTGACTGCTGTACTATGAAACAATCGCAGGTGAAAGGAAAAAAAAAACCCTAGTTAAATAGTATTTGAATCTGATTTGAATGGAAAAGACAGAAATGCCCCTCATGTGAGGGGCACGTGACTGCCATTTAACGGGGATAATAAATGGAGTCAAGGGCGGGGAGAATATTGGAGAAAAAAGTATAATCACAAGGAGCAAAATGACCATTTTCAAACTATTAAAACAAAATGGTTAAAATGGTCAAACCACAAAGAGCAAAACCAAAGTTAACTCTAAACTATATTTCTTTCTTTTTTTTACATTCGTATTCCAAAACAACTTTAAATATAAAATTGCATACAACAGTCAAACAGTATCATCACTTGCCAATAAGGGCCGGTTATAAAAAAACTTCTCTATACACAACCACATTCTTTTAACATACAACATTGTTTATCTTTTTATAACAGTCCATAGTTATAGTATTAACATGTTAGACAAGGTGAAATGACACACAAACACATCTAACAAAATATTATAGGTCATAAATGTTAAAAATATGTTTTATAGCTTATAAGGGTAGAGGGGCACGGGCGGCAACACCGACGCCACCACCTTGGCATGTCGTAAAATAGGCAAAATACAACATCACCGCGCCGTGCCATTTTGGGAGAATATGAACGTTGCACAACGGCTACTTTCTGTTTAACGGCTAGTTTAGGATTTAAAAAAAACCACTATAAATACAAATATTCAACACCCACTTTTAACACACCAAAAAATACAAATTCTTTCTCTCTTTCAAATTTAACTCCAAACTACAATAAAAAAATGAATCGAAGGAAGCAAAACACAAAAGCTGCAAAGAAGTTTAAGCCGAAAGTTCGGTCTGGTCCTAGCGAACCGACTCCGCAAAGAATTATTTGTAATTTTTTATTTATTTATGAATTAAATGATTTAGTTTTATTTAAATTGATTTTTTTTATTTTTTAATTAAAAAAATGTGGCATGGGTGCTCCTTCCAATTTGGCATGGTGTGACATGGAGGGGCATGAATTGATGTGACATTATCCTATTGGTGGGTGTGTGGTGTGGTGTGGTGTGGTGTGGAAGGGTGGGTGCCCCCTCCTCCTAGAGGTGGGCGTTATAACCGGATCCGATCCGATGGATTCTCCGGAATTGGATTTTTTTGGAACCGGATCGGATAATCTGGAACCGGTTGTATGGTTTTCCAAGGGACCGGATAAAAATTGGACAATTTTGGAACCGGACACAAAAAATCCGGATAAAATCGGATAAAACTGGAACAAAGATTCCAATAGGTTCCAAATCTAATACCCAAAACCGGATCCGATCTTTAACCATCATTGACTTATTCGATCCTTATCCGGTTCCAAAAAAAATCCGATTTGTGCATCTCTACCACCCTAAGACTGCATCAACAAACATTAGCAAACATTTTGACTTAAATGTCTTTCTAACATTATCAAATATACTTTTTCATTAATGTAAGGTGTTTTAAATAATTTTTGTCACTCTTTTAAAACAAAGCTTTTTTTAAATAATTTTTTCAAACATGTTTAAATGGCCAATGCTACCCTAAAGAGTTGGATATTTGAGTTACATGTGTGTCGACATCATATAACTTATATTGTAAAATATTTTCTCAATTACTTCAAACATTAGCTTACACGTTAGTAACATTAACTCTTACATATTTAACATAACCAAACACAGTTAACAAGGAAAAAACATCAAACTCGCACAACACGGTTTCTACTTTGAACGGATACACGTGATATCTTGATACTTTCTAAACTGAATCTGATGTATCCTCTAAGTCCTCATCCGACCCATCATCATCTGAAGTTAATACATCAGCAACTCTGTCTTAATCCCACTGTTTAAGCGCCCTCTTCCGCTTGGTGTCTTTTTCATGTTTTCGAAGCTAAAAAAAACATTACTTTAATATAAACGACGTTAAATAAATAAGAATTTAAAAATATTACTTCCTCACCCATAATGTGTCAAATATGTCTTGTAATTAAGAATTAAAAAGTATTACTTTAATTTAACTTAGGGGCTGTTTGATAGTTTCTTAATGATTTCATTAAAAGACTACCTCTGAATCGGTCAAAGGTAGGGAGTGTTTGTTTTAGATTTTGCCAGTGTTTTAATAGTTCATCCAGCCTCTTAATGATTTAGTACAAAAACCATGCTGAACCATTCAGAGCTCTTAATAGTTCAGCTCTTAATAAACCAAACATACCCTTAGTTCTTTTGCGTTAGTACATACAATGTCTTGTAGTTATTTGTATACCCATAATGTGTCAAATATGTGAGAAATCATGTCATAATGCTTCTACATGATATTTTCATAAAAGACTTCATGGCATGTAGGCCTCACGAATTTTATGGTGAGATCGATCCTCTTGTCAGTTAAAGATGGATAATTGAGATGGAAGGGGTATTTGAGAGGAGTCATTGGGATTTTCTTATTTCAAACAGAAGATCATATAAAACACTACAACCCTAGCTCAACTTTGAAATAAAATTTATAATTCCCATCAAGCGACGACAAACACGCGTGAATCTAAACCAAATCTTATTCCGTCTGCAAATGGAAATGCTTATGCTGCCTTAGGAACCGGTATGATATCGGAAGGCGGTACTGTGACCGAGCGGAGTAGCTCCAAGGAGAATACAAGTCCCAAGAAATGTGACAGGATCGTGTTTGTACTTGCCTGCAATAATCAAATTCAAATAATAATTAATAATACGAAATCAAAAACCTTTACTTTATAGTTTTATATACTGTAGTAATTGATGGTAAGACTAGATACGCAAAAGCTTGAGTGAAACGCAAGGAGTACCTGGACCAAGAAAACGTCCAATGCAAGGACAGGGCTAGTCCCGGGAGAGATGCCCTGGTAATAAGGGTTAGCTGAAGAGGTGAGGGCCTTAGCCACCAGCAGTCCTACAGTGGCTTGCATCCCAAGGATGGCAGCACCCATGCCTAAAAGGTTCACGACTATTCCGTTTTTTAAGCTCTTTACAACATCAGCACGTGGTGGAGCCTGAAAAAAATAGGCATATTCAATCAATTCTTTTTATAGTTGGAGATAAATCAGTTTCAGGAGTATCAAGAACAATTTTAATTGACTATAATGTGTTAGTTGATAGAAAATTAGCAATTTCTAGTTTACAACAACAGAAAAAGAATCATGGAATTCACATTGCCTTTGAAAAGACTATACATCACTCAAGTTTTGATTTGGTGCGGAAAAGTAATGCAAGAATGGGAATTTGAAGAAATCAATCAATCAATCGTACCCGGTATAATCCATCTATATAACTAGTTTATTGGTTAACCAAACTCTCAGTTAAAGCTGCAGTGTACAACCTTTGCCTGTTCTATGGTGCATACAACTCTTTTGTTCTATGTTTTCCACACCTGTGAAGCAGCCCTTACAGGGTTGATTCATGAATATTAAAGACTTTTTTATAGATCTAGCAATCTCAACCCAAGCACGGGAAATGGGTTGGTATGGGTAAACTTTTTTTTGTATTTTAGGTTGAATTGAGTAACACCATAACACAAAACAGGTTGAAATGGGTACCACCTTAAAACAATTTGGGTCAAGACGGGTCGCCTAAAAACTATGTAAATTTAGAATGGGTTCAAACGGGTACCAGATTTTGGTACTTTTCTAAGACATCTTATTTCAACCTGAGCCACTTTTTGGTTACAACCCATTCTGATCCAAAGCAAATTGATACTTTTTTTTAAAACGACCCGTTTTGGCCCGAACTCATTTTGGTCACTCATAACCCATCTTGGCCCAAACCCATTCTGACCCGTTACCCAACCCAACCCACCCGTTTTGCCATGCTTACTTTTTTAACTTGGTCAATGGCTTTCACGAGACCTCACACTCATTTCTCGTCTACATTCTTTTATTGGTTCCGGTTAGCTTTCTAGTTGTGCAATATTTGTGCCAAATATTCATGGATCACTGCCAAACCCGTTCATTGTAATGTATTCCCACTACTTGTTTGCCCATATGTGAACGTGGTATCTTAAATTTGATCACTCAAAATTCCTAATCTCGAATTGCATCAACTGTTCGTGAACAAGTTGGCAACTGACATTGCTGAACTAGTCAATATGAACCGATATCATGCAAGTTTCTGGCCGAGGTTAGTGAATCCTTAAAAATATCTAAATGAAGAAATAATGACACTTGGATCACGCAACAGGGAGATGTTTTTACCCCCCTCCCTCCTCCTCCTTAACTCTTTTTGAAACCAGATCTTAATGCATTTTGCTAAATGATCTTATCATTCTAGAACACGTGAATATAACCCAAAAACTATTAACATAAAGGTAAGCTTCTAGCCTTTAACACTATCCAAAAATAAAGTGGGAATGAATAAGGTCAATACAATCCAAGCATTACACCTGGTAATTAATTTATGAGATAATGCATACACATGCCACCCAAGTATATAAAATGTTACTAACTTGACCCAAGTATCAATTTGATTTGGTTTAACTTTATGCCAGTTCCGGCCAAAAACTTGCAAAAATATGTAAAATGACTAAACAAATTCCCCCGATTCAAAGCTTTTTCCACATCTAGAGTTGTAAAATGATGAAAATGCCTTTAAAACTACTCAAATATTTTTTTTTTTACAATCCATCTAGGGTTAGTTCTTTTGAGTAGATTCATGGGTATTTTTTACATTTCACACCATTAGATGTGGTAAAAGCTTTAAAGCTAGGGTCTTCTCTAATTTGAAAATTTCTGGCAATTTATTTTCTGAAAGCCTGAAATCGGAATAAGAGAGACAACACTAATGCTCGGGTCGCTTGTAACTATTCTAATATTTGGATGATCTAAGTGAAATATCTTTAATACTTGGGTGGCCTTAAGCACACATTACCCCTTAATCCATTAATGTAGTCAGTGGTCAGAGAAAATGAAAACTAAATTCCTACTACAAAATCTCTGCATGCACAACGATATTCTGTCAAAAATGGCACACGGCACATTGGAGAACATAAAAATCTTCAACGCGCTCTTTATCTGATTAGATAACATGCATACACAATTATATGCTTACACACACATATCATAAGAGGCATGCTAGTTCCATCAGGCTTCGTTTTGCTAGTAATTGGATATGATGTGTAAACTTAGTACTTGGACATTTTTTAACATTGTAAACAGTATCATTTTATCTGCAAAACCAGGACTTACTTGTTTGACTTCTATAGTTTACCAAATTCATATTTACTTTAGCATGAACTCATTTTGAGAAAAGGGGAAAATCAATGAACAATTAGCAACAGTGCCAGTGAGCAACCATCTTAACTGCCAGCACTAATATCACTTTACCAACTTGTGAGAGTGAGATGCACACACAATGACACATACAGGTCATTTTGTATATTAGTTGTTAAATTGCTAAACGATACCTTTGACGGATCATAGGCAGTCTTCTGAAGCCTGTCAGAAAGACGAATATAACCAAACGACCAGAAGACCGAGAGGAAAGCAGCTACAATACCACCAGCAGTAGCATAGAATGTAGCTGGAGATGTGATTCTCCCAGTAATCACAACAGAAAATGAAAGTATCACTGCAGCTACAATTGTACAAACAAGTTGTCCCCAAAACCCTAAGCTACCCAATCTCTTGAAATACCTTGAAGTACTCTCTAATCTCTTTGCAACCTACACAACATTTCAAACCACAACCACATAATTTCAGCATAACTCTTGTTTACAATATATAGGATCTAACTTTCTTATCGCGATAATCATCCTAGTGTTTCTATTGGATTCACCATTCATAATTGCATCTAGGGCTGTAAACGAACCGAATCGAACAAGACGTTATTCATGTTCGTTCGTTAAGCTTTTATCGGACAAGCGAACGGTTCACAAACATATAACAGAACGAAATTTTGTGTTCGTGTTCGTTTGTTAAGGAAATGAATTTCTCTCAACATTATAAACGAATACAAACGAACACAAACGAACATATAATAATTTAATTTTATTGGTAAAAAAATTTAAAAATACTAAAACTTGTAACAAACTAACATAAACAAACGAACAAACAAATTATCGAATGTTCACGAACACTACTGAACGAATGCGGCCTTTGTTTATTTAATTAATTAAACGGAATTTCTTTGTTACGCAAATGAACTTCCCGCCTAACGGTTAGCTGAATGTTCACTTCGTTTACGGCCCTAAATGCATCCATTTCAAATGATTTGAACTTTGAACAAAATTGTTGAGTGAAAATATCAATTCGTATATACTGAAAACCCTAGGAAGATATACGCCTAAATTTCGGTGCAAGGACAATGAACAATTGAAAGAGGCTATGATTCACCAAATACCTGTGCAAGTTTTGCTTTTTCAGAATCTTGATTGGGTGAATTGTTGGCGGCGGATATGGGAGCTGAGGCGAGCTTAGGGCATTTGATTGGATTTCGATAAATGTGTAGGGAAGATGATGGAAAAGAAAGGGGTGGATGAGTAGATGATGAGAGTGAAGAGGGGAAATTGGGGGAGGAGAGAGGCCGGTGGAGTGTGGGTAGTGAGGGTTTGATTGCTGCCAATGACGGCGGTGCACTGCCGGAACGAGCTGCCGGCAGCAGAAACGTTAGCATTTTGGAATATGGATTGGTACGTTTAGTAGAATGGAGATACCAGATAGAGTGGTCTTGCTTTCCAAAAGAGGTTCTCTCTTTTGTTTTCTTTTTCTTTCTATTTTTATCTTTAAGATTAAAAATCATCAAAGTATAAATTTTGATGATAAGAAAAAAGAAATTTGATGACGTGTTATAGATTTAAAAACAAGATCAAATTATAAATTATGTCATTTAAGTATTATCTAAATTTCAGTATATATTCTTTAACTAAGCAAATTACAAAAACGTCATTTATGTTTAAAAAACCTTCACGTTACGTCCTTTGGTCTAACGACTATTAAATTTTACCGTTAAGTCTAGTCACGTGCCATGCACATCAGTGTATTTTGAGGATTTCACACATAAAATGATTATTCTTGTAGTTTGTTTCTATGAATGAAGGTTTACAGAAATAACCCTTTTACGGTAAAAAGACCAAAATACCCTCATGTGTCTTGCGCATGACCTGACTTAACGGTAAAATTTAACGGTCGTTAGGCTAAAGAACGTAACGTGTAAGGTTTTTAAACATAAATGACGTTTTCTGTAATTTTCTTAGTTAAAAGACGTATACTGAAATTTAGGTAATACTTAAAGTACGTAATTTGTAATTTGCTCTAAAAACAAATTTTATAGTCATGTATACACTTTGTTTTCATCCTTCTCATAATTATCAAAAGATTCATCGGTTTTAACATTAAATATGAAACATACTTCCCGCCAAGTACCGAATCAGATAAGGGATTGAACTCTTCATTTTGGCAAGATGTTGAGGGCCACGACTAATGCTACTAACATCTCTGTTGGGTTATAACTAAAAGACAGATTGCTACCGAAGTATGAAGCTGTTGAAGAGTTAGTACCAAAGTTATTGGATGCCGATGTGATCAAAAGTCAGATGCCGAAGTGCTTTGAAGTCAAAGATACCGAAGTCAATCAAAAGCTTAGTTTACGGAATATATATCTTTGACTGATTCTCTGTTTAGTAACAGTCTATTTTGTATTAATAGGATAGTCTGTTTTGTGCTATGATTGTGGGGAATATCTCGCAATCCGTTACTTTTAATTGTTGTATAAATAGTTGTTCCTTATTATGTAATCATCATCAGTTTTATCAAGCAATATACGAGTAATTGATAGTATCTTATTCTTATTGTATTCTTGTTTATCAATTGTTATCTGTTTGGATTATTTCCGCCAGTCCTTACAAAGTAGAACCATCTTTGTCGATCCTGACAAGTGGTATCAGAGCTCTGGATCAGGAACGTTAATCTCACGATTAGTGTTCTTATCTTGTGGTTCTAAAAACTCGTATCAGTTCATTCTGTTTAATCTACAAGTCATGTCTACATCAGAAATGGATTCTGAAACTGGAAACATTAACAAGCCTCCAAAATTTCTTGTCGATGAATTAAATATGTGGAAAGTCAGAATGGAAGAATTTCTTGGGTTTTACGATTTCAGTCTTTGGAGATTTGTCTTGGAAGGGCCTCATGTCCCTATGACTACAACTGTGGACAACAATGCAGTTCCTGTTCCTAAAGAAGTCTCTAGATACTCAGATGAAGACAGAAAGCTGATTGAGAGAGATTTTAAAGCAAAAAGTGTTATTGCAATGGCAATCCCAAATGATATTTATCAGGGATTTCTTCATTGCAAAAGTGCTAGGGGTGAGCAAATAACTGAATTAATCGAACCGTAACCGAATTAACCGACTTAACCGAACCGAATTAACCAAACCGAACAATTAACCGATGGTTCGGTTAAGCCGTAACTAATTAACCAAAAATTGTTGGTCGGTTTTGGTAATGGTGTTTGTCATAACCGAATTAACCAAACCGAACTTCGTTAATTTGAAATATATTTATTAGGTTATGACACTTCTGAATATGCCTTTGGCCCTTTATAAATATATATAACTAACTTTTACATTTTTATAGTTAATTATGATTAGAGTTCTCACTTAGAAAACATGTTGTGTCATACATACATGAGATTCTAAAATCAAAACAACTAAGATATGAACTAAAAATATTCATACCTGCATATACAAATGCTTCAACATACAGACCATAAAAATGTAAATTTGAGAGGCCTTGGGTAGAAAATTTTAAGCTTCAACATACAGACCATCATTGGTTAAACTAAAAACTCATTGACATTTGCCTTATAAAATGAGAGGCCCTAGGTAGAAATTTTTAAGGTTTCTGTCCTTGATTGTTTAGCCATTGGACGAAAGACCAAATAGCCCGTAAACTTGTTTCCATCCGTGATTACGGAACGAAAGTGGTTAATTAACCGAAATTAACCGAAACCGACCCATAACCGAAAAGCGGTTATGGTTATGGAAGAGGGCATAAACGACCGAGCGGTTATGGTTATGAAAGAGGCCAAAACCGACCCATAACCGACTTTGCACACCCCTAAAAAGTGCTAAAGAACTCTTGGAAGCACTTCAAACCAAGTTTGAAGGAACTGATAAAGTGAAAGCATATAGAAGAAAGACTCTCATTCAAGAATATGAGATGTTTGCTCATATTGAAGGTGAAACAATGTTACAGCAATGTGATAGGCTTACCAAGCTCCTTAATGAATTGAGGACAAAAGGAAGAGAGTATGATATTGATGAAGTACTTGAAAAGTTTCTAAAGACCTCTACCTGCTCAATGAAGAATGTATACTATCTCCATCAGGAACTCTTATGATCTCAAAAATCTTGATCTGGTTGAGTTGCATGGCATGCTAAAGACTTATGAACTTGAAATGAGTCAAGACAGCAATATCATGAATAATAAGAAAGGTGCCGAGGTCTCAACTCCAAGTGCCGCATTTTTTGTACCATCGGCATCAACTACTACCGATGGCAGTTCCTCTTGTTCCAACTCTGAACTATCTAGAAATGAAGCTTTCATGACTAATGGTCCTAAATACTTTGACTTCATTCGAGGAGACTTGAAGTATTTTCATCCAGATGACCTAGAAGATCTGTATTTGTAGTATCAAATGGCAATGATAGCTCATAAAGCTGAGAAGTTTTACTCTAGAACTGGAAGACCTTATCCCAACACTACAAAAAATGGGAGAATTGGTCTGGACAAAAGGAAGTTAAGATGTCACAACTGTCAGATATTGGGACATTTTGCTAGAGAGTGCAGATCTGCAAAGAGAACATATGGAAGTCAAAATGTTGGAACCCAAGGAAACACAAGAAATCCTTCTACTAACAAAGAGAACACTCATATTGCTTCCATTGTCACAACTCAGCAGCAGCACCTAACAGGAGAGGAATATGATTGGAGCTTTCAATCTGAAGAACCTGCACCTATAAGCCATGCTTTTATGGCACAAATGTCAGATCTTCCTGAACAAGTAAGTTCTTAATTATGTTCTGATAAATGCATCAAGATGGTTTTACGTTATAAAGACCACAACAAAACTCTGGTTGAGACAATTGAAAGCTTTGAAGAATATAAATCTGAATTTAGAAAAACTGAAAGAATTTACAAAGAAAAGGTTGAAAATCTTCAAAAGGATATTTCTAGCCCCAAATATGAGAAAACAAATTTTGAAACTCAGATTGATGATCTTCTAAAGAAATTCACTATTGCAAGATCTAAGTTTGCCACAACCAAAGTTCATATAATTCTACTCTTTAAAAGCTTTTAGACAGCCAAATCAACGATAAATTAAGACATGGAACTGGATACAGTTCTGTTGTTCCACCAGTAGAATATGCTCTAATTCCAGAGCCTGTCAGTGAAATAAAGCTTAAATTTTCAAGTGACCCTGAGCCAATCGAAGAAGCTCATAATGCTTTCAATGTGTCATCTTCAGATAGTGAGTATGAGTCTACTTCTAAAACTCTATTAGGGTATACTCCTTACTACCCTAAGAGTGAGCCAAAAATTGTTGGAACTTCTAAGCTCCAAAATGTGAAGTTTGTAAAGGGACAAACTGAGATGGGATCTTCAAGCAAAAATAACAGGCAAAGAAATTTTAATGAAACAAACAAAAATAAGTCTGTCAGAAAATTTGCAAAACAAGCTCAAGTTTATGAAAAACCTCAAAGCAAATTTCCCAAAAGAAAGATTGATTTGAGAGAAAACAATGTTCCAATGAGTTGTTTAATCTGTGGAAAACTTGGACATTTGGCCATGAATTGTCATTACAATTCTTGTAAGCAGTACCAAAAAGGGGTACTAAGGAAGTTAACAAAAAGGGGTACTAAGGAAGTTAACAACATTTAGAAAAACAAACCCAAGACCATATGGGCTTGGGTTCCAAAAACTAACTAAAACTTTTGACTGTACAGGGAGTACCAGCTGTAGAGGACAGTTTATGGTATGTTGATAGTGGATGCTCCCGGCATATGACAGGCAATACCTCCTTGCTTCATAACTTCAAGACTTTCCTAGGAGGATATGTTGCATTTGAAAATGACATAATTGGTGGTGAAATAAGTGGTCAAGGAACGATATCAAATGGAAGGGTTAGCTTTGACAAAGTAAATCTGGTCAAGCAATTGGCATTTAATCTGGTATGTATTTCTCAAGTATGTGATCAAGAGTATGGGGTGCTGTTTAACAAAGGTGAAGTTGTGGTGTTGGCTCCGGGGTATGAAATCTTGACAAAAGACAAGATACTGTTGTCTGCCCCAAGAAAGGACAATTTGTATGTTTTGGATATGAAACATGCCTCTCCGATATCAAATGTGACTTGCTTTCTCTCTAAAGCAAGTGTTGATGAATATGATTTATGGCATAAAAGATTGGCTCATGTGAACATCAAAAATATGAACAAATTAGTGAAAAGCAATCTGGTTCTAGGGCTTCCTAACAAAGAATTCTTCTGTGAAGATCATTGAATTCCATGTTTGAAAGGAAAACAACATAAGGAGTCTCATAAATCTAAACAAATCAACTCTGTGTCTGCTTCTCTTCAACTTCTTCATATGGACTTGTTTTGTAATGTTAGTGTGATGACTTTGGGAAAGAAGTCCTATTGTCTAGTAGTTACTGATGACTTCACTAGATTCACATGGGTTTTCTTCTTAAAGACAAAAGATGAAACATCAGAAACTCTCACAACTTTGATGTTGAAAGTTGAGAATCAGAACAATTCAACAATCAAAGTGATCAAGGGACTGAATTCAAGAATACTTCTCTAAATGATTTTTTTGCATCTAAAGGGATAGAAAGACAATTCAGTGCATCAAGAACTCCTCAACAAAATAAAGTTGTTGAGAGAAGGAACAGAACTTTAATAGAGGCTGCAATATCCATGCTAGCTGATTCTAAATTACCTCTCACATTCTGGGCAGACTGTCAACACAGCTTGCTATGTTCAGAACATAACTCTGGTGGTGAAGTCTCAGGAAAAGACTCCATATGAAATATGGAACAAAAGAAAACCATTAATATGCTTTCTTAGAGCATTTGGTTGTCCCTGCACCATTCTAAATTCCAGAGATCATCTGTCCAAATTTGAAGCAAAAGCAGACGAAGGATGCTTTGTTGGATACTCTATCGTGTCAAAAGCCTACATAGTATACAACAAAAGAACAAAGATCATTGAAGAATCAGTAAATGTAAAATTCTCTAAAGCATCATCTCTTGAACCAATCATTGGTCTAGATGCTCTATTTGATCTTGACTCTTTTCAACAAACTTTCTCTCATGCTGATGTTGGTGCCAAAGGAAATTTGTTCCCAGTCAAAGAGAAGGAAAAGGATATTGATTACAGGGTTTCTTTTAGAAGACCATCTATTGATCCTCCCTTTGTTGCTGAATCATCATCGGTAGCTGATGCATCTAATACAAATGATGTTGCTCACAACACAATATCTGTCACACCCCGCCAAGGCGGAAACGCGAGGCGTGACGTTCATGATTTCCAAAGCATATGATTACCGCAAACACATACATGATAAATGGATACATAAATTAAGTTTAAAGTTTTACATTCCAAAATGTAAATTGAGTTTACAAAAAGTGAAGATTTCGCAAATATGACTCCATTACAATGAGTTATACAAGAGAAATCCCCCAAAAGTTGTATCCATCGTGTATGCATATAATCTACATTGCTAACCTTGCGATCACGTTCAATTTCCTGAAAAACATACTTAAAATTGTCAACACTAGGTTGGTGAGTTCACAGGTTTAATCAAATAGTTCCTTGTAAAATTCAATTGTTCGTAAATAGTTTCAGGTGCATGTGATAAACAGAATAAGAATTGTTGACCCATTTGTAAACTAGCTAGGAATACAAATAATATGTTCCTACATGAGCCGTAACCAAACCATGACAATTGTACACGCCCCTAATTTCGTTATCCGGTTCTATGCGGCCATAAATCCTCCAGATTGTGGTTAGCGCGACTAACCATGACCGGGAGACGTCACTCTCCATAGTACTATTCATAGGACCCTAGGCTACAGTTAATGGTTACTAAATTGTTCCAGGGGACTTTAGCGGCCTCAAATCGTTTAACTCATGTAAACATAAAAGTCGAGTCTTATTCTCTTGTTATCACATAAAAATAGTTGTAAGTATGTTCTTCCCCCAAATATTTGAAAACAGTAAAAGGGGCCGTGAAACTCACCTTGTTTTTGCGTATGTTAGCAACGATAATTGTTCCAGTCAACCTTGACTATTCGTACCCTAATTACAAAAAGGGTAATTCTTGTTAAGACCGAACGTCTTATATGCAAATTGTTCACCGACTTAATAAGTCCGGTTGCTTTTGTTTAACTATCTTCTTAGGTTTTCAATACTTGTTTTGTTATAAAACAGTTCTAAGTTACTGTTAAATGGGACTGATGAACAGGTATCGAAACTACCTAGTTTCGATTGAACCGGACAGATGTCGAAACTTCCTAATTTCGATTGATCAAACTGGGTATCGAAACTTCCTAGTTTCGATTGGATAATAGGTATCGAAACTACCTAGTTTCGATCAAACAGGTATCGAAACTCCTAGTTTCGATTGAGTAAACAGGTATCGAAACTCCTAGTTTTGATTGAGTAATAGGTATCGAAACTCCTAGTTTCGATTGAGTAATAGGTATCGAAACTATCTAGTTTCGATTGAGTAATAGGTATCGAAACTACCTAGTTTCGATCAAACAGGTATCTAAACTATAGTTTCGATTACTGAAATTTTGATTGACAGAATCAGTTTTAAAACTTTGTTCATACATATACGCATATATTCATGTTTTAATCTTGGATTTCGACACACTTTTCTGGTTATTTTTCTTACGTTCGAGTAAACTGTATGTTTAGTTACGGTTTTAAAGAAAATAATATGAATAATATTGAGTTTTTACCTCTAAACAGTGATGATGATTTCGAGAGAAACAGAGGATGATCTTGAGCTTCTTAACTTGATTCTTGAGAAAAACACTTAGAACTCTTCTTATAACACCGAAATATGGTGGATTTTGCCCTAATACTTGAATTCAACTTGAAGGAAATTGGAAAGGATGTGGGTGTTATGGTGTCGTAAGAAAGTGAGAAAGAGAGAGTGTGCTTGAGTGAGTGGTGAATGACAAGGGATGGTAAGTATATGGAAATCTTGGGAATAGCTGGGGGGAGGGGAATGGGCTTCTCTGATTTTCGGCCGAGAAGTCAAGGGAGTGGTTTGGGTTGATTTATCTAATAATTAGATTTAAGTGTTAATTATTTAATCCATTAAGTGTATTAATATTAATTAGAGTTCCAAATGGTAATTTAATTTGGTTTAGGTTCTCCACGGTATTATAAATTTATTAAGTTTATGGTTCGTTAACGAAAGATATTGAAATCTTGGATTGTATAATTCGTTGAGGTGATTATTTGTAGGTATGTATACCTAAAGGTGACGCTACATGGTAACGTCTTCGAAAAGTCCATTATTTTACTTTTACGTATATTATATGATTTAGTCTTAAAAATAAATCATAGTTCAACGTAATTTTATGTAATACATATATATATATATATATATATTTTCTTGGTTATTTAATTTAATCCCTAACGTTCGCATTTAGTCGGGTTATCCTGGTACGTGAACCGGTAACTCCTAGAATTACCAACTATGAAATGAGACCATGTACGGTTTTTGTTAGACCTTAATGTCCTTGTTTGTGAAATTAAATAAATCACTAAAACAATTAAAATGTAAACTTGTTTATAACATGTACGGATATTGACCTGAAATGTCGGGTGTCACATTCTCCCCATGTTAACAGAATTTCGTCCCGAAATTCAATTCGTGCCATCTTGAATTGGTGTATCCTCAAACAGGGAGGGGTATTTCGTTTTCATTTGATCTTCTCGTTCCCATGTATACTCAGGACCACGTTTTGAGTTCCAACGTACTTTAACCAGTTTGATTCGACTACGTCTCAGCCTTTGAACTTTCCAATCTGAAATCTCAATTGGTTCCTTGATGAAATGCAACCTGTCGTCTATGTGAATCTCATCAGGCGGTATAATTAACGTCTCGTCTGATAAACACTTCTTGATATTTGATACATGAAACATATCATGTACATTGCTTAGTTCTTGTGGCAACTTGAGCTTGTAAGCTACAGGGCCAACCCTAGCCAATATTTCAAACGGTCCAACGTATCTAGGGTTGAGCTTACCACGGTTACCAAACCTTGCAACGCCTTTCCATGGTGAAACTTTTAACATTACTCAGTCACCAATTTGAAATTCTAATGGTTTCCGTCTGTTATCAGCATAGCTCTTCTGTCTGTCTCAGGCCGCTTTCAGACGGTCCTTAATTTTGAAGATCTTATCAGTGGTTTCCTGGACAATCAGGACCTGTCAAATGTTTTTCACCAACTTCCGCCCAACATAGCGGTGAGCGGCATTTAAGACCATATAAAGCTTCAAACGGAGCTGCTTTAATACTCGTGTGGTAGCTGTTATTATAGGAAAACTCTGCCAACGGTAAATGAGTATCCCAATTTCCTCCGAAATCAATTACACACGCACGGAGCATATCCTCTAAAGTTTGAATGGTCCTTTCGCTTTGACTATCTGTTTGTGGGTGATATACCGTGCTCATGTCAAGACATGTGCCCATGGCTTCTTGTAATGATTTCCAGATTCTAGACACGAATCTGCTGTCTCTATCAGAGATAATAGAAATTGGCACTCCATGCCTAGCCACAATTTCCTTGATATAAAGCTTTGCAAGTTTCTCGGTTTTATCCGTCTCTTTGATAGGTAGAAAATGAGCTGATTTTGTCAGACGATCGACAATTATCCATATTGTGTCATAACCGCTGGACGTCCTGGGTAACTTCGTGATGAAATCCATAGAAATCTGTTCCCATTTCCATTGAGGTATCTCAGGTTGTTGTAACAATCCCGACGGTTTCTGATGTTCTGCCTTTACCTTTGAACATGTCAGGCATTTACCGACATAAATAGCAATTTCTCCTTTCATGTTCGGCCACCAATAGTGTTCTTTCAGATCCTTATACATCTTATCTGAACCTGGGTGAATGGAGTACCTGGAATTGTGGGCTTCGTCCATAACCAACTCCCGTAAATTACCAAAACATGGCACCCAAATTCTATTTGCAAAGTATAAAGTATCATCTGAGTTTGGCTCTAACTGTCTGGTCATTCCTCGTAAAGCTTCACTCTGAATGTTTTCTTCTTTGGTTGCCTCCCCTTGTGCCATCCGGATTTGAGTCGTGAGACTCGTATGAATTGTCAATCCTAGGGCACGAACACGGAGTGTTTTAACCCGTTCTTTACAACTTAAGGCGTCTGCTACGACATTGGCTTTACCGGGGTGATACTTGATATCACAGTCGTAATCATTCAGTAGTTCTACCCAACGACGTTGCCTCATGTTGAGTTCTTTCTGATTAAAAATGTGTTGGAGACTCTTGTGGTCTGTAAAGATAGTACATTTTGTACCGTATAAGTAATGTCTCCAAATCTTGAGTGCAAACACAACTGCGCCCAACTCCAAGTCATGGGTCGTATAATTCTTTTTGTGCACTTTTAGTTATCGTGAGGCATATGCGATGACTTTATCTCTTTGCATTAACACACAACCAAGTCCCTAGTGTGATGCATCGCAGTATACGACAAAATTGTCGATTCCCCCAGGAAGGGATAAGACCGGTGCACTACACAGCTTCTGCTTCAGCAATTGAAAAGCTGACTCTTGCTTGTCACTCCAATCAAACTTCTTTTCTTTCTGGGTTAATGTGGTTAAACGCAGGGCTATTTTTGAAAAATTCTCGATAAATCGCCTGTAATATCCTGCCAAACCCAGAAATTGACGCACCTCAGTCAGAGTTCTTGGTGCTTCCCAGTTTTTGATAGCTTCAATCTTGGTTGGGTCTACGTGAATACCCTTCTTATTGATGACGTGTCCGAGAAAGTGAACCTCTCGGATCCAAAACTCACACTTAGAGAATTTGGCATAAAGCTTCTCATTCTGGAGTAGTTCTAAGATTAATTTCAAATGATATTCATGTTCCTCCTTGGTTCGTGAATATATTAATATGTCATCAATAAATACAATCACGAATTTATCCAAGTATTGCTTGCACACACGGTTCATGAGATCCATGAAGACGGCTGGCGCATTAGTCAAGCCAAACGGCATAACTAGGAATTCGTAGTGACCATAACGAGTCCTAAATGTCGTCTTTGGTACATCTTCTTCTTGGATTTTTAGTTGATGATACCCTGAACGTAGATCAATCTTAGAGTAGAAGCTAGAACCTTGTAGTTGATCGAACAAATCGTCTATTCGAGGAAGTGGATATCGGTTTTGGATTGTAAGCTTGTTTAATTCTCGGTAATCAATACACATTCTAAAGGTTCCATCCTTTTTCTTTACGAATAGCACCGGAGCTCCCCAAGGTGAGAAACTCGGTCTTATGAAACCTTTATCAAGCAACTCTTATAATTGATTAGATAATTCCTGCATCTCGGAAGGTGCTAGTCGATACGGCGATCGCGCAACCGGTGCAGCTCCTGGTACCAAATCGATTCGGAATTCGACTTGCCTCGGTGGTGGTAATCCAGGTAAGTCTTTAGGAAAAACTTCGGGGTAATCCTTAACGATTGGTATGTCTTCAAGTCGACGTTCCTCGGGTTTCTTCTCGACGACGTGAGCCAGGAACACGCAATAGCCTTTACGTAGGTACTTACGAGCTTTCATGCAGTTTATCATCCTCAATGTCACTCCACTCTTCTCACCTTGAACCGAAAGAACTTCTCCGTTCGGGAGAGAAATATGAACAATCTTCTCAAAACAAACAATCTCGGCGTGATTCTTCGACAACCAATCCATGCCAATAACAACGTCAAAACTTCCCAAGTCAACAGGTAGTAGGTCTATACTAAACGTGTGGTTCTTAAAACATAAGGTACAACCCTGAATGACTTCTCCAGTTTTAATTAATTTCTCGTTTGCTAATTCAATTGTATAATTTTGGTCTAGTTTGCTGGGCTTAATACCGAGTAGGGACTTAAAGTCATTTGACACAAAACTCATATCAGCACCCGTATCGAAAAGTATAGAGGCATAGTGATTATTTATCGGGAACGTACCAGTGACAATGTTTGGATCTTGTCGTGCGTCACCAGCCCCCATCACAAACGCTCTTCCACGGGCCTGATTGTCGTTTCGGTTCTTCAACTTTGGACAGTCTTTTCTAAAGTGCTTTGGATCTCCACACTCAAAGCATCCCTGATTCATCCTTTCTGTTCCTGGGTTGACCTTTCCTGCTACTTGATTGATCTTATTAGGGTTCGCATTGTTCCAACAGTTATGGGCTAGATGCCCATGCTTTTTACACTTTCCACATTGGGTACACCTTCCACTGTGATGATACCCACATTTGTCACACTTCGGTAGAGTTCCCAGATATCCTTTTTGTTCCATAGTGTTGACAGCATAGGCTTTCATAGTTCCAGATCTCTTGTAAGTTTGATTCTTGTTTTGATTACTTAGTTTTCCGAACCATTTCCTCTTTTCCCCAGACCCTCCTTCCTCGGTCTCCTTCTTCTCAAACAAACCATCACGCACAGCATTATCTCTTAGCTTGAAAGCTAGAATCATAGCGTTCTTGGCATCCATAGGGTTCGATGAAGTTACTAGGCCTCGAATTTGAGGAGCAAGACCCCACAAATATCTTTCAACCCTCTTGTATTCTGGGGTAACCATGTGTGGAACTAAACTTGCTAACTCATTGAATCGGTCAGTGTAACCAGCCACATCATCTCCTATCATTTGAAGGTTCCACATTTCAGTTTCGATTTTCTGCAATTCATTTCGAGGACAGTACTCCTCGATCATCATGGCCTTTAGATCATCCCAATATAGCTGATAGGCAGTCTGTCTTCCCAAGGTTTTCATCTGAGAATTCCACTAGGTTAATGCTTTGTCAGCAAGTGTGCAAGTGGCATATTTCACCATACAGTCAGCTGTGCATTCACTAATATCAATTACAGATTCCATCTTCTCAATCCACCTCATCAGGCCTACTGCACCCTCGGTTCCATTGAAATTGCGAGGGTTGCAGGATAGAAAGGCCTTATAAGTGCACTTCTTGTTCGAAGCGTCTGTAGGGTCACAAGTCAATATTTTAATAATGTTGTTATCTTAGATCGCGACTGTGTTACAGAGGTGTTTACACATCCTATTACCTCCAGAACCTCCAGTAGTGCCACTGCCTCCTGCACCTCCTCCGCTACCACTACCATTTCCTCCGCCGTTATTCCGATTGGCTTCGTACTGCTCCAAGGCGGCGGCTACACGTTGGGAAATGAGTTGCTCAACTTTTGCGGAAATCGTCGTGTTGTTTTCACCAGTAGTGTCACGCGGTGTCCTTCTTTTGGGTGCCATGGGTCTGAAGTCGAAATGGGGTTAGTGTGTGACGATATTCAGTGTCTACGATATCCGTACAATAGGATGATAAGTTATGAAATGCATATGCAATGAAAGACGTCTCAATGAGTTATTTAAATTATAGACTAGGTTCGATTTTTAGACTCCTAGTTCGCTATAATCAATGGCTCTGATACCAATCTGTCACACCCCGCCAAGGCGGAAACGCGAGGCGTGGCGTTCATGATTTCCAAATCATATGATTACCGCAAACACATACATGATAAATGGATACATAAATTAAGTTTAAAGTTTCACATTCCAAAATGTAAATTGAGTTTACAAAAAGTGAAGATTTCGCAAATATGACTCCATTACAATGAGTTATACAAGAGAAATCCCCCAAAAGTTGTATCCATCGTGCATGCATGTAATCTACATTGCTAACTTTGCGATCATGATCAATTTCCTGAAAAACATACTTAAAATTGTCAACACTAGGTTGGTGAGTTCACAGGTTTAATCAAATAGTTCCTTGTAAAATTCAATTATTCGTAAATAGTTTCAGGTGCATGTGATAAACAGAATAAGAATTGTTGACCCATTTGTAAACTAGCTAGGAATACAAATAATATGTTCCTACATGAGCCGTAACCAAACCATGACAATTGTACACGCCCCTAATTTCGTTATCCGGTTCTATGCGGCCATAAATCCTCCAGATTGTGGTTAGCGCGACTAACCATGACCGGGAGACGTCACTCTCCATAGTACTATTCATAGGACCCTAGGCTACAGTTAATGGTTACTAAATTGTTCCAGGGGACTTTAGCGGCCTCAAATCGTTTAACTCATGTAAACATAAAAGTCGAGTCTTATTCTCTTGTTATCACATAAAAATAGTTGTAAGTATGTTCTTCCCCCAAATATTTGAAAACAGTAAAAGGGGCCGTGAAACTCACCTTGTTTTTGTGTATGTTAGCAACGATAATTGTTCCAGTCAACCTTGACTATTCGTACCCTAATTACAAAAAGGGTAATTCTTGTTAAGACCGAACGTCTTATATGCAAATTGTTCACCGACTTAATAAGTCCGGTTGCTTTTGTTTAACTATCTTCTTAGGTTTTCAATACTTGTTTTGTTATAAAACAGTTCTAAGTTACTGTTAAATGGGACTGATGACACAGGTATCGAAACTACCTAGTTTCGATTGAACAGGACAGATGTCGAAACTTCCTAATTTCGATTGATCAAACTGGGTATCGAAACTTCCTAGTTTCGATTGGAAAATAGGTATCGAAACTCCTAGTTTCGATTGAGTAAACAGGTATCGAAACTCCTAGTTTCGATTGAGTAATAGGTATCGAAACTCTTAGTTTCGATTGAGTAATAGGTATCGAAACTATCTAGTTTCGATTGAGTAATAGGTATCGAAACTACCTAGTTTCGATCAAACAGGTATCTAAACTATAGTTTCGATTACTGAAATTTTGATTGACAGAATCAGTTTTAAAACTTTGTTCATACATATACGCATATATTCATGTTTTAATCTTGGATTTCGACACACTTTTCTGGTTATTTTTCTTACGTTCGAGTAAACTGTATGTTTAGTTACGGTTTTAAAGAAAATAATATGAATAATATTGAGTTTTTACCTCTAAACAGTGATGATGATTTCGAGAGAAACAGAGGATGATCTTGAGCTTCTTAGCTTGATTCTTGAGAAAAACACTTAGAACTCTTCTTATAACACCGAAATATGGTGGAATTTGCCCTAATACTTGAATTCAACTTGAAGGAAATTGGAAAGGATGTGGGTGTTATGGTGTCGTAAGAAAGTGAGAAAGAGAGAGTGTGCTTGAGTGAGTGGTGAATGACAAGGGATGGTAAGTATATGGAAATCTTGGGAATAGCTGGGGGGAGGGGAATGGGCTTCTCTGATTTTCGGCCGAGAAGTCAAGGGAGTGGTTTGGGTTGATTTATCTAATAATTAGATTTAAGTGTTAATTATTTAATCCATTAAGTGTATTAATATTAATTAGAGTTCCAAATGGTAATTTAATTTGGTTTAGGTTCTCCACGGTATTATAAATTTATTAAGTTTATGGTTCGTTAACGAAAGATATTGAAATCTTGGATTGTATAATTCGTTGAGGTGATTATTTGTAGGTATGTATACCTAAAGGTGACGCTACATGGTAACGTCTTCGAAAAGTCCATTATTTTACTTTTACGTATATTATATGATTTAGTCTTAAAAATAAATCATAGTTCAACGTAATTTTATGTAATACATATATATATATATATATATATATATATATATATATTTTCTTGGTTATTTAATTTAATCCCTAACGTTCGCATTTAGTCGGGTTATCCTGGTACGTGAACCGGTAACTCCTAGAATTACCAACTATGAAATGAGACCATGTACGGTTTTTGTTAGACCTTAATGTCCTTGTTTGTGAAATTAAATAAATCACTAAAACAATTAAAATGCAAACTTGTTTATAACATGTACGGATATTGACCTGAAATGTCGGGTGTCACAGTATCAAACTTTGATACCGATGCAGAAGAAGATACCGAGCAAATCATTCCTAACAATGATGATGCCGAGTATGTGCACACTGAGACAACTGAGCCTTTAATAGAAAGAAGAGTCAATAAACTTCATCCTTTTGAAAATGTTATTGGTGATGTCAACTGTGGTGTTACTACCAGAAACAGATCTCATGAAGCACACATTTGTCTTCATGCTTGTTTTCTATCTCAAATGAAGCCTAAGAAGATTCAGGAAGCTATGAATGATAACAGCTAGGTTGAAGCAATGCAAGAGGAGCTCTTACAATTTAAAAGTCAGGAAGTGTGGAAACTATGTGAACTTCCAAAAGGAAAATATGCTATTGGAACAAGTTAGGTGTTCAGAAACAAGAAAGATGAAAGAGGAATTGTGGTAAAAACAAAGCAAGATTAGTTGCTCAAGGGTACACTCAAGAAGAATGGATTGACTATGATGAAGTTTTTGCTCCTGTGGCAAGATTGGAAGCCATCAAAAATTTTCTTGCATTTGTTGCTGCAAACAATTTCACTGTGTATCAAATGGATGTGAAAAGTGCTTTTATGTATGGTAAGGTAGATGATGAAATCTATGTTCGTCAACCTCCATGCTTTGAGGACCATGAACATCCCCATTATGTTCTCAAACTTGATAAAGCCATTTATGGGTTACATCAAGCTCTTAGAGCCTGGTATGACACCCTCTCGAACTTTCTCTAGTCAAACAATTTTTCAAGAGGGGCCATAGATAAAACTCTTTTCTTCAAAAGAGTAAAAGGTGATATATTGCTGGTGCAAATATATGTGGATGATATTATCTTTGGGTCTACTAAAATAAATCTTTGTCATGATTTTGAAAAGTTAATATAGTCCAAGTTTGAAATGAGCTATATGGGGGAGATGGATTACTTTCTAGGATTGCAAGTCCAACAAACTTCAAATGGAATTTTTATAAATAAATCAAAATATGTCAAAGACATTCTGACAAGATTTAACATGAAATATTGTAAGACTGCCTCTACCCCAATAGCTACTGCAACAAATTTATCTTCATTCCCTGAAGGTGAAAATGTTGATCAAAGGTACTGTAGGGCAATTATTGGCTCTCTTATGTATTTAGTTGTTAGTAGACCTGACATAATGTTTGCCATATGCTTGTGTGCTCGGTACCAAGAATCTCCAAATCAATCTTATTTAGTTGTTATGAAAAGGATTCTTCGATATCTTAAAGGTACACAAAAACTTGGCCTTTAGTATGCTAAAGATTCCTCATTGATCTGATTGGCGATACTGACAATGACTATAGAGGTTTTAACAAAGACAGAAAATCCACATCAGGAGGTTGCCGTTTCTTAGGAGGAAGATTAGTGTCATGGCAGTGCAAGAAACAATATGGAGTTTCTACTTCAACTTCTGAAGCTGAATACATTGCGGCATCAAGTTGATGTGCTTAAATTCTATGGATTCAGAATCAAATGAGAGACTATGGGGTCACTTTTTTTATAAATTCTCCTATCATGGTTAACAACAAAAGCGCCATTTCCACAACCAATAATCCAATGAATCATTTAAATACAAAGCATATTGAAATCAGGTATCATTTCATAAGAGATTGTGCAACGGGCTGGGATCAAGTTCCTAAACCTTTGGCTTATGCTATTCATGCTCTAACAAGGAACTTAAAATTCAATTTTTCAAAACAAAATTTTGAGGGTCTTGTGTACAACATTCAAGAGGCCGGGGAAAGCAAGTTTTTGATGTATCCTCGTTTTGTAATGAAGCACATTGAAAGTGAAATGCCAAACTTTTCTAAAACTGGCAAGATACTTTCTTCAGCATCTCACTCTTTAAGAGTCTTCAACAATCAATAACTAATATAAAAGATGAGGAAAAAGAATCACCGTGCAAGCGCTGAAGGTTCAAAGAAAGAATGCCTGATCGCCTAAGCTTAATCTGGCTGACGAAAACCTAGGGTTCCTAACTTCAACTTCAAATTTCTCCATTGCAACATCGTCATTTTCTTGGGGGATTCTGATATTTACACTGGTAGGAAGAGGATTGGAGGAATTGCAATGTACGACAAAGAAACGTTGACCAACGACTCAGCGGCAAAGCAATTATCCGCGTCACAAACGTTACCAAGTGAAGATCGCTGAATCCATCGGCACAAGTTGCGTGATTATATCAGAACCATCACAGATGCTCTATTCGGCCGTTATCAAACAAATCTAAGAGTCTGTATCGATTCTCCATTCTCCGACGTACTCGTTGCTGTTCGTCGTCTCCTCCACCTTGCAACCGTTGCACCGACTCTTTCAGCAGCACGCTTTTTTCCTCTGGTGACGATTCTGACATCTTCATTAACGCCACGAGCTTACCATTTCTGCATCCGGTGTTCTTGCCGAGAGAGAGATTGAGAGAGAACTATGGGGGTGGGTGGGTTTTAAGAGCAAGATTACATAAATAGTCATTTGTAGGTAAAAAGACCGTTATATCCTCATGTGCAAGGCAATGTCAATATTTAACGAAATGTGTGCAAAATTTTCAAAAAAAGAAGGAAAATCTCTGTAATTATTGAAGTCAAATGACATAGAGTGCAATTTCATATATAACTAAAGGACAATTTGTGTAATTTACTCATTTTTTATGCGTGAAAAGGGTTTGGAGGGTAAATTTGGAATAGCCTACCATTGCAAGTTCCCTCATTTTTATACGCGAATAACTTTTTTATACGACATTATTTTTTTTAAAAAGTTACACCATAAAAATGAACATTTATTTCTCTTTAATTTTAGTATAATCTTGCTATACTTTTATTATAAAAAATCAATTTTTTTTCAAAAAAATGTTGATATGTTGTGAGTATAACATGTGTGATTATAATCGTATGCAATTATAAAATAGTTTGAGTAATTATTAACATAGGTTGTGTAATTATCATTGTGTACAGTTACAAAATAGGTTGCGTAATTATAAACATAGGTTGCGTTTTATTAACATAAGTTGCGTAGTTATAAACATATGTTGCGTTATTATTTAAATAGGATGCCTTATTTTTATATGTGTTATGTAACTACTTAATTATCTGAGTAATTATGGCGTAGACGGATTTATCTCTCGCCATAAGAACACGTGTCATGTCCGGATGGCTTCGTATGTTTTGTACGATAACTGTGTAACATCCCGAAAATCCTAAGATAATGGCTAGGGTTAGCGGACGACCCGATTCTTATTTAAAGACAACATGGAGCAAGTATTTTCACGAAAGGAATGTTTAACTACCGTAAAGGAACCGGTTCATCATTTAACACACTGTTTGAGATCGAAACGCGTCAAAAAGGAAAAGGAGGGACCCGAGTGAAACTTTAAGAGGTTTAAATACCTTGTTGAAGGGAACCCTAGGCCATTCGTCCTAGGCTACTTGTGACGGCAAAGGGAGACAAGGGGGGGGGGAGACGCCGGGAGTCGGAGAAGGCCGTCGGCAGGTTTTGCAACGGCGAGTTTGAGCAGGGAAACTTCACATGACACCAAGGTAATACCCTTTTATGTTTGGTACGTAGTTTACGCTTGTGTTTTGTATGAAACTCGTTTAGGGTTTTGGTCTTGTTTATGGCAATCGGAGAAGAAGACAAGGACATTGGTCCGCTGATGGCTTTGAGTGATATGTGACGAGACATGGGGGTACACGGGGGTGGTGCGACAGACTGTGGTGATCTGTTAGAATTGATAGCCGATTGCCGAGAGGATGAAGGAGATGGAGCTGGAGGGTAGCAGGGCTACGGAGGAGCAACGTGGGAGTGGTTCGCGATGGCTGCAGCAGCGTGCATGACAAACATGGCGACGACAGTGGCGGCGCAACGAGGAGCCGACAGCGATCGGTGTTGGTGGTGACAGTACGACGACGGCGGGAGGAGAAGGACGATAAGGCTTTTGGCCGGCTAAAGCTAGGTGCGACGGAGGTGACGATAGTGACACGCATGTTGGTTCTCATTAATGGAACATGGTAGAATACAGGAGACCAACGTGGTGGTGGTTGTGCGGGTGACGCATGACGGTATGCGGTGGTGCATGGGCGAACTCGGGTGCGGGTTCATAACGAACTAGGGTTCGCGTGGAGGAATATTAAGGATTTAGGGTGCATGAGTATGCATGTTCACGCGCATGCATGGTGAGTGAATGGTTCGTGTTCTTATGTTCTCGTGGATTAGGGTTTGCATGGTCACGTGTGTGCATGCTTGAGACCTAGTTCGAGCATTCGGTTTCTAAAACGGTTTAAGGACAATCCGGTTTGTGTAAACCCGTGAGGCTAGGATTTAGTGGAAAGAAAGAACGAGCTGGCGAGACGACATGGGAGTTTATATTTTATACATTATTCAACGTATGTTTAGAACGTGTTCTGATAAGGTGATCACGTGTCACACCCCCAAATTCCACTAACGGAATTTTACCGTTAGGGATGTGACACACTGGGATCTCAATCATTAGTTACATCAAACGACACTATATGGGACTTGAAATTTCATACCATAAAAGTTCAGAGTTAATGCGGAAGCGTTTAAACAAGATAGTTAATGCGCAAAACAAATGTGCTCAAGTTTAATTCAATAAAAGCAAGTGAATTGTCTCAAATGTTTGCATATGAATGAAATAACAGTAGGACTCCATGCATGCCCTAGATGTGTAACTTGTGCCTTAGCAACCTGAGAAACATGTAAGAAAAAGTGTCAACACGAGGTTGGTGAGTTCACATGTTTCAAGTTTGCAATAAGAGAGTGTTTGCCAGATTATGTACATTCAATATGCATATCTACAAGTAGCTAGCCTATGTTCATGTCTTACTAAAGCGCTCGCAACCGAAGCTGACAGTGTGTTTGTTTGTTTGCCTCCAGCCAGGTCTATCAACTCTTACTAATGTGTTAAAGTCAATATTTCACCCGTTCGACCTCCAATCGAGTTGGCACGACTAACGCGGGTGGGGTTTGTCAAACCCAGTTGTACTACAAAAATTACCTCGCTAATTCCATATTAACGGTCCGAAGTGTAAAAGGACTTTCATGATAGTGTGTTACGCTTAGCCTCAACAGTGATATCATATGAAGTACCATAATCAAAATAGTTTGCGTCATGTTTTCTCCCCTAACGGGAAAAACATGTAAAATGATGTTTGTTTGCGTACTTGTTTCTCCCCCACGGGGAAAAAAAGTAAAAGTATGATGGTTCGTGTATATGTTTCTCCCCCAACAGGAAAACGAGTAAAAAGGGGCCGTGAAACTCACCTGCATTGCGTAGTAGGTAGTATCACACAAGTATGAGATTTGGAACCTCAAATGTTAGCCTGTACGGCTTACGTATGCCCTAGAATTATAAACAAATAAGTTAGAGACATATGGGATTTGTGACGACGACATGAAAGATTAGAACGTCTTAACGCATTCTAAGGATTTATGAGTAGACGAACGTGTCTACGGGAATATCGATTTCTCGATATAATAATTAAGATTAATGCGTTACATGTCGAATGTCTATAATACGGATAATATTAAATAAACAAATAAATTCGTACGTTTGTGCCATTTAAAATGGTTAGGAAAATAATATAGTTATATATATTATTTTTAGATTCGTATGTTTAACAACTAATCATTTATGTGGCAAAATAATATATATTATTTTTATTCGAGTATAAAACCGAGGGTAAATAATATAAATAATTATATTATTTAATAGTTTAGAACGTTTCATAAAGTTTATAAACGTGGTAAAAATAATATAAGAATATATATTATTTTTAGTTGGAGTCACGGGTTGAAAATAATATAAATATATTATTTTATTCGGAGTCGTGGTTTGAAAATAATATAAATATATTATTTTAAAAGTGAGGAAATAATATTAAAAATGGTTTATAAATCAAACCCGAGCCTACGGGTGTTTTCCGGGGCTAAAGCATATTTATATATAAATATAATAATATAGGGATAAGTTTTATATAATAAATAATTGTTTAAAAATGATTTAAAAAGAAAAACGGGTGGAGAGACTTGAACCCGGGTCTCTCCCGCACAAGCACACACACTTAACCAGTCCCGTCCGCTAGGGTTTCGCACAAGAATCCAGTTTCAATCGTTTTTAACTTACAAGTACATTGGGTTCTCTTCTTCAACACAAGCCGAACCAAACCCAGGCCAGATACCATCGAGTTCGATATCGGTCGACCAGAAGATCATAGGGGTTTTGCTAATCTGGTGTTGGCGAAACTGTATGTGAGTTTAATTTGAAAAACAACAAGTTTTGATTCGTTAAATCAGGTTTGGGAAAGTCAAAACCCTAGATTAAGAACACAAAATCAAATTGAGAATTTCTGATAATAAAACTCATTGGAATCATAGGGCTTTCATAGATTAGGGTATTGCGAAGCTAGCCTTATGGTTTAATTTGATTTATAAAACTCTTTGGATCGAAACCCTCAAAATGTTTGAAGAACAAACCCTAGATACGGGATTAAGATCAATTCAATGTTATAAGGTTAATTTATCATAGGGTTTTCGATATACAGTGAATTGCGATATGAATGGCATGAATTAATTGTACTAAAACAAATTGTAAGGTAGGGTTCGATCAAACCAAATATACATGAATCCTAGAATCTGGATATTGATCCAATCAGTGATATAAGTCCCAATTGGCATAGGGCTTCTGATTTAGGGATGTGAACGAAACTGAGGGTAAGTTAATTTACCGGATTTGATGTCAAATTAACTGTGCTCGACTAACACGGCTGCCGAATGTGACAGGCTTGGTCTCCGGCCACTCCTGTTGCTATTTTGATCGAGTTGATGCGTGCAAAAGCTTCTGTAGTGCTCGTTTAGTGTACGCAAGTGTTCAATTGTGGAAATGATGGACGAATTCGATTTAATTTGATCATGGTCGTTGTGGGTGTCGACGGTTATGACTTAATTAGTCATTAAAAGGTTTAATTCGACAATGATGATGATTACTACAACGGTTATGGCCGTTAATGACACCATTCGTGCAATACAAGTTACAATCTTGACGAATTTCGATTATGGCCTACGAATTTGGCATCAAGAACATGTGGGTTTGACTTTCAAAGTCAAACAATCGACTTTACAGTAATTATGAAACCGGCCCCTATAGGTTTTCATGGATTTGAGTTTCAAAGAAGAACTGAATTGGTCCCTAAGGTTTGGGTGGAGTTAGAAACATGGTTAGTTTGACTATCAAAAGTCAACAAGACTTAAATATTGGATTTTGACTATACAAGGTCAAAGAGAATAGAACTTAGGCTAAGTACATGATTAGTCTATGCAGTTAGGGTTTGAAGAAATGACAGAAATAATCCCTGGGGTTTGAGTTAAGTTAATTAGGTTAACTTTAACTCGGTTTGGTTAACGGGGTTAACCCTAAATTGCGGGATGTCACATCACGCGTTTGACAAGTTTGGGCTACGAGTGGGAACGGACGAGTTGCAGAGCAAAGGATTCAGACTCAGTAACTGGTGAGTTTCTAATCCCCAACTCTTTAAATGTTTTTAACGTTTTTGGGGCTATCGTACATGTTTATGAGACAAGTTAAATCTATTAAACGTGTTAATGGTTTTGGGTTCTAATCCGATGTGCTTTTGAAATAAAATAATTATTAATGAATCGTAGGGTCTATGAGGTGTCCATGGAATTAACTGAGCTAGGGGTAAGAGTTATCAACGTGAGACAGGCTAAGGGATTGATCAGGGAGAGTCGGGCGTTAAGCTAAATGCTTATGGTTACATATGAGATACATTATCCTAGTGTTATGTGTGAGATGCATGTGTAGGTATTGAGTCATCTTTTTCTTTCCCATGGAGCCGGGGGTCTAAACGGGAGCAGCCTCTCTATCCATTGGGATAGGGGTAAGGTTTGCCCTCATCACACCCTCCCCAGACCCTACTAACAGCGTTAGCTATGTGTGGGATTATACTGGGTACGTTTGGTTTGGTTTGGTTTGGTTTGGTTTGGTTATATTTGTGTTGTGTGTTTGTGTCGTTGTCGTTGTGGCACAATGGGTATTGTGTTTGCATCCTTGTCTTTATGACATGGAAAACGGGATTGTGAAGGACGAAGTCCTTCAGGAAGTCACCAACGGTGATATTATACAACAGGTAGATGATGAGCTCGGGGTGTGTTTAATGCCCTGACGAGGGTAACCTTGACGAGGGTAACCCTGACGAGGGTAACCCTGACAAGGGTGCGATGATGAGTTATGTGTTTGTGTGCTTACGTTATATGTTAAATTTGCGTGTAAGTGTTGAGTTATATTTATTGTGCACGAGATGATATTAATGTGGTGTACAAATGATATTAATATTGTGAGATTAAGGTGACGTGTAAATTATATTATTGTGATGTGTAGAGTTAGAACGACCGTTGAGTCGGGATTGAGTTGTGGTGTTTACAACTGTTATGTCAGTTGATTTGTGAGAGCCTTAGTTAAGGTTGAGTAAGTCAATGTCTCAGGGTTGGTTGTGTTAACTAGGTTATTAAGTTGTTATGTTTAGTACGATAGGAGTTATTAGTGTTGTAAGTCTGATCCATGTCGGTGAGACTTACTCGTTAACATGGTGGGTGAAGTCTGGGGTGGTGAACACTTAGGGGATACTGTAGGATAACGGGAGTTATCTATATGTTTTGAAACGACAAACCTATTTGATAAAGGACAGAAATGTCCGGAGTTGACATAAATAACTTTGTGACGAGATGGCTTTTAATTAAATTAAACTATTAGAACTCACTCAGCGTAGCTGACTTTGTGTGTACATTAAACCGTCCTGCAGGTAAGCTTTGGGATCGGCGTATCTTGGCTTGGGAGCGGTGCTATTCGGTTTGGTGTGCAGGCGTTCGTGAGGTAAACTTATGACGATAACGATGCTAAATAATAACTATAGATTTTTGAAAGACTTCCGCTGTAGTTTGAGTAGTAACATATCCATTTTAAAGTGAATAACCCGTTATGAGAACCAACTGTAGGATACCCGGGTCGGGGTCTTACAAACTGTTAGCCTTAATTGTCATATCCAAGTTTAATAGGTCAAGAATGTAATTAGTGTAAAGTTAAGTTTAAATTTATGTATTTGTTAATAGTTAGGGGGTTTGTATGTAATATTTAGAAGTTAGAAATTGACGTTCTATTGAAATGTTGTGTTTGTCTGTATCGATCGCATGTAAACATACAGTTGAATGATTAATCAATGAAAGTCATTTAGGGTTAATCCATATTTTTGTTCTTGATTGTTTGATGTTTGCTTCAATGATTATGTGGGTCATATAGTGGTATTAGAGCCAAGGCTAAAACGGCATCGAGATCATTGTTTCAAACCTTCAATCAAGAAATCTGTTTATAATCCGATCAGAATGAAAGTAAGAAGGAAAAGAGACGATTAGGTCTTACAAAATAAAGGCATCGGTGTTCATCAATCATCAAATCAAACCATCAGTGGGTAGAAGGAAAGGAGAGCTAGTCTTTAAATCATTGAACATCAGAAGGAGTAGGAAATCGATACAGGCCAGAAGGAAGAAGCAATCATTGAAGGGATGATTAAAACAAATTGAAATTGATTATTTATTCAATCGTTGCCTAGTTCTCAAAATCAAGAACTTGATTTCATGTTTGTTACTCGCAAGCCACAAAGTTGTTAATCAGAAATTAAATTAGTTGAAATCGAAAGGTATAGACTATTGTCGTGATTGACAATAAGAAAAAGAAGGCGTTTTTGGGGTTGTTCATTGATCATAAAAGAAAAACATAAACGAAAGGGATTATTTTCTTGTTTGTTATTGTTGATATCTCGAAGTCAGAAAAGAAAAACGTGGTGTTCGAAGAATGAAGATCAGACGCAAATTCAAGAAGTTTTTGGATTGTTCCCGTATCATTATTAACAAACAATCACATCAAGGAAGTGTGGTTGTTTATGAAGCAAACAAAGGTGTGTTCGGGTGTTGAATCAAGAAAGGATTGTGAGTATGGTTTTTTTAGTCAACTACAAATTGAAGGATGCAAAACATGAGAAAGAAAGAACGTTAGAATGCAAGTATGAAAGAAAGAAGAAGAAAAATTCAACAAAACTTGAGATAAAGAAAGCAAGAGTAAGAGTAAGAGCAAGATCAAATTATAAGGGTTTTAAAGCAAGCAAGAAAACTTGGGTGGTACGAGCAAAGCGCGCAAGAATCTGATTAGCAAGTATGTCAGAAGAACTGGTTAGCAAGTTGGCAAGAAGCAAGTACCAAGCAAGAATCAAAACCTATGTGGTTCGATTAAGCAAGTAAGAAACAAGCAAGGAGCAAGTAAGAAAGGTTTTGTTGATTTTTCGTTCAAGAAGAAAGAAGTGGTTCAAGTTGAAGACTTTAACTTGAATTAACAATTAGGGGGGTAAATGTTAGCATTAATTGTCATACCCAAGTTTAACGGGTCAAAAATGCAGTTAATGTAAAGTTAAGTTTAGAGTTATTTATGTATTTGTTATAGTTAGGGGGCTTGTATGTAATATTTAGAAGTTAGAAACTAACGTTCTATTGAAACATTGCGTTGGTCTGTATTAGGGTTATAAAACCCATCGATCACATATAAACATACACTTGAATGATCGATCAATGAAAGTCGTTTAGGGTTAATCCCTATTGTTGTTCTTGATTGTTTGATGTTTGATTCAATAATTATCTGGTTCCTATACTAACCAGCACATGTATATTAGTATATAACTAGAATATATGACTCGCGCGTTACGACTGGACCGTAAGATTATATTAATGTGTTTAAGTACATATTTAAAGCCTACGTGATCCGTCGGGTTTGCTAACCTCATTACGCGCATTGCGGCGACAACAATAACGTGACTACGTACATAAAAGAAACGTATGTAGTTGTCGCCACTCGGTCATGAAGATCGAAATATAGATAAATTACGACGCGAATAAGAGTTAACATTGAAACGAAAAATTCGTAAAAGAAGTTAGTAATAAAGTAAAAAGAAAACAAAAATAGAAAAAAATAATTTTTATAAATGAATATAAAAAAAATTAGAAGAAAAAAAAAAAAACTTAAGGGATAAACTTAAGAGTTAAAAATTTAAAGGATAAAATTTAAAATTATGTACAAAAGTAAACCTGAAACTATAGAATATAAAGTTAGAGGGAGTCAAAATTGATATTCATGACGAGTAAAACAGCGGCAACTTGGATGATGAAAACCTCAAATGATTGTATCCATTTTAGTGATTGAGGAAAATGGGCCTTCGATTTTATTATATAACTGTATCCATCATATAACTGGGCTTTCGATTTGTCTTCTTGTGTCGGTGGCTTGTGAGTGGCCACCGACGTTACTTATTAATTTATTAGAAATGAATTAATGATCATATAATATTAAAGTTATATGTAAAGTCAGTTTTATAACATTTTCAGAACAGATGGATCATATTGTTTTAGTCGTCGTCCTATGTTAACACATAATCAGGGGCGTCTCAATCATTTTGATAGTCTAAAGCGAACAAAAAATTTGATGCTCATTTAAATAAAGGTCGTATCATAAACCCTCCTCATTTATCCGGGTTTGGGATCGACAATAATAAACTTAAAAGTTTATATTTGGCGGAGTAAAATTTTTTTTGTTTTTTAATAATTTTGTACTTGTATAAAATGTTTAGATAAAGTTTATTTTTCTAGCTTTTTTAGAAGCAAACACTTTAATAAAATTTTCCAAATCAATTTCTTCTAACAATTTATTTTCAATTGACAAAATAGCTAACCCATTTAATCGTTCTTGTGACATAGTAGATCTTAAATAATTTTTTATCAATTTTAATTTAGAAAAGCTTCTTTCTGTGGAATCAACTGTTACAGTAATAGTTAACATAATTCTATAGGCAATATAAGCATTTGGAAAAGAATTAAACTTTTTAATATAATTAAGTATATTAATAAGTGTGTCGCATTTTAAATGTATAATATGTCTTAAAATTTTTAGTTCTTAAAATAAATCTAGACCATCGATATCTAAGCTAGCATCATATTTTAAAGATTTTTCAAGATCAACACAATGTTGTTTTAGGGCTGTTACAAATTTTAGTAAAGAACCTTTTTGTGATTCCATTTCAGCTTCTAGTCTCTGTTTCTTTTTTCTTTTAGAATGACCGGATTCATGCTTTCTAATTCGATTTGACATAATTAGAGCAAGATTTATCACAGATTAGGGCCAACTTACAAATTAAAACAAATTAACAAATTCAAGTAATCAATTAATCAAAAAATTAAGCAAACAATCCAGTTGAATTGTACTTGGGAACTGTGATACTAACAGCATATAAGTAGAACTGCAATTTGCAGTCTGCAGAAAATCCAAGTTCTGTGGTTCTTCCAATCTTGAATCTTCCTTATAAATTCGATCCAACTCCAATCGATTCTTAAATCTTAACAGAAGATTAGAGAGTAGATTTTTAATTTCAAGGAAAACAGGCGATAAGTGAAGACTTCAGAGAGATGGAAAACAAACCTTTTATGCTTCAAGAAATAGAGACGTTGGAAGGTTAGAGAGATGTTCTTCATCATCTCCGCCGCCCGCCGGTTGTCAGGGAGCCTTTGATGTCGATTTCCAAGGCGACGGTTCGTCTAATCGTCTCTTGCAGTCTTGCCCTAAGCCCTAATTTCCCTTCAGATGTTTCAGCGTTTCCTAATTCCCGTTCCCGCTTCAACAAATTTATCCCTTCATTAGGACATTGCAAGCCCATCTTATTCAATTGTTTCATTTATCTATTAAACTTTAAGCTCAACCCAAACCTAGGACAAGTATGTAGAAAAAAACTTGAGGCCCAAAACCACATGTGTATATATATAATTTTTTTTTGAGTGTATATGTATAATTTTTTTTGAGGCCTTTAAAATTTAATGGCCTAAACATAGGGCTTTACTTGCTTTACCCAAAGGCCGCCCCCGCACACAACATCAAACAATATAATACTAAAGAAAAAAACTAGTAATATTCCTCAATTACCGACAAATTCTAGGTTGTTTGAATTTTTTTGAGAAACCGAGAAAGATGTTAACCTATTTGAGTTCCACACCCAAATCATTCTCCACCTCAAAAATGGACACTCTTGTAGCCCATGGTCATCTAAACCCCATCCTAACACTAGGCAAACGTCTTGTTTCGAAAGGCCTCCATGTCACTCTCGTCAATGTCTTCAAACACACACTACAACAAATTGACCCTGTCCCGACGACAAGGTCACCCTATACCGACGACATGTCGTCGGTATAGGTCAAAACCAAAATTTTGGTAGGGAGACCCTATAGCGACGACATGTCGTCGGTATAGGGTTGAGGCAGGTTGGAAGGAAAACTGGCGCCCAATGAATTTTTGGGGAAAACCTATAGCGACGACATGTCGTCGCTATAGGTTAATTTTGATTTTCTTTTTGTTTTTTTTATTTAATAAATTTTCGTCGGTCAAAATTTTTTTTTTTTAAATTAAAAAAAATTCTGAAAAACCCTATAGCGACGACATGTCGTCACTATAGGGTTGGAATCTATACTTGTAACATGGTTAAAACATCTAGGGTTGGAATCTATACCGACGACATGTCGTCGGTATAGAATTTCTTTTTGAATTATTTAATTAGACCCTATAGCGACGACACCTATCCCGACGACAATCTTGGGCTATTGGTACGACTCAATCCTGACGACATGTCGTCGGTATAAGCTATCCCGACGACAAGTCGTCGCTATAGGGTAAAAAAAAAGTCGTCGGTATAGGGTGATATTGTTGTAGTGACACTTCCATCTCCGGCATCCACCTAGACTTCTTCTCCGACTGACTACCTAAAGACTACAACGGAAGGCCTGAAATAGATTACTACATGGATACGCTAAGCAAGTTCGGACCCGTTAACCTCTTGGCGTTAATCCGATCCCATCCACGTAAATTTTCATGCATCATCAATACACCTTTTGTGCCGTGGGTGGCTGACGTGGCGGAAGAGGTTGGTGTTCCGAGCCATGCTATGGATCCAACCATGCACCTTGTACCAAATATACAATCGTTATTACAATCGGCTCGATGAGTTCCCTACCGAAAGTTGCCCGAATATGAGCGTGAAGCTGCCCGGGCTGCCCGTTTTTAGTGCGGATGAGTTGCCGTCGTTTGTTCTTCCGTCAAATACTCTCCGTAGCTTTGATAACATACTAAACCAAGTGTTTACTAACATGCACAAGGTGAAGTGGTTGCTGGGGAATTCGCTCATGGAGCTCGAGAAAGATGTGATCGTGTCGCTGAATGACTTTTGGCCGGTGGGACCGTTAGTTCCGGTGACGCTTTCCGGTAAGATAGAAGATGATGTTTTAAAAGCTGAAGGTGAGAGTGAATGTATAGAGTGGCTAAATAAACAAAAACCGTTTTCGGTTGTTTATATTTCATTCTGGACTTTACTGTCGTTGTCGGAAAAAGAAATGGAGAGTATAGCTTTTGGTCTGAAAAATATAAACCGGCCGTTTCTGTGGGTGCTAAGGTCACCGGAAAATCAAGAACTTGAAGAATTAGGGTTTTTGGAGGAGATTAAGGAACAAGGGTTGATTGTGAGATGGAGCCTGCAAACGGAAGTGTTGTCGCATCCGTCAGTCGGGTGTTTCTTGAGTCATTGTGGGTGGAACTCGTTGTTGGAAAGCCTTGCCGCCGGTGTACCGGTTCCACAATGGACTGATCAGCCCACAAACGCTAAGCTCGTGGCGGATGTTTGGGGTGTTGGTGTGAAGGTGAAGAAGAGTTCTGAAGGTGTTGTTAGTGCGGAGGAAGTGGGAAGATGCGTGGAGGAGGTTATGAGTGGGAAGCGATCGGAGGAGTTGAGGAAGAATGCTTTGGAGTTGAGGAAGAATGCTTTGGAGTTGAAAGCGGCGGCGCGTGAGGCATTGGCGGATGGTGGGTCGTCGGACAAGAATATTGAGTTATTTGTAAATGAAGTCATTTCTTGTCTTGCTCATCATATTCCGAACAAAAATAAATACGGATATTATCTAAAAAGTTATTATAGTATAATTGATAGACATTGATCTAGATTCACACAGATGTAGATTTAGAGAGTCTATAAGTTAGCTGTTTAAAACAATCTAAAAAGTTATATGAATTTTTGTCTAAACAATGAGATTCATTTGTCTCTAAAAACTTAAAAGAAATTCTTTATATGAATTTTTGTCTAAACAATGAGATTCATTTGTCTCTAAAAACTTAAAAGAAATTCTTGACCAAATAAGGAATGGGAAAATTATCAAAATGGTTATTTGACCGGTTAACTTTATCAAAATGGTCACAACTTTTTAGCCATCTAAAACATGTATGAAGACCAATAGCTGGCTAAGTCTAGCCGGCTCCAAATTCCATGCCCGATTGGAATCTGTCAGACTTTAGACCAATCAGACGTTGGCACGTGGCGTCACGGAAATTTTAGCCGACTATAACCGTCTATTTAGACGGCTTAGCCAACGCTTTTTTTTCCAGCTTGGCTCGATTTTAGCCGGCTATTTGACTTTTTTTAGCCGGCTATTTGAATGTTCATAGCCGGATATTTGTGTTAAAATAAACACAACAATCATATAAAAAATAGTCAAATACAATATAAGTTTAATCTCTTAAAATAAAAACAACAATCATATAAAAAGTAGTGCTCAAATACAATATTAAACTAATGTCTTACACAACAATATTGTATTTGAGCACTACTTTTATATGATTGCTGTATTTATTTTAAGACATTAAACTTATATTATATTTGACTACTTAGTATATGATTGTTGTGTTTATTTTAAGACAAATATCCGGCTATAAACATTCAAATAGCCGGCTAAGGAAAGTCAAATTGCCGGTTAAAATCGAGCCAAGCTGAAAAAAAAAAGCACCGACTAAGCTGTCTAAATGGACGTCTATAGCCGGTTAAAATTTCCGTGATGCCACGTGTCAACGTCTGACAGATTCCAATCGAGCACGGAATTTGGAGCCGGCTAAGTCTAGCCGGCTTAGCCTGCTATTGGTCTTCATGACCATGTTTTAGATGGCTAAAAAGTTGTGACCATTTTGATAAAGTCAACCGGTCAAATGACCATTTTAGTAATTTTCCCATAAGGAAAAGCCTTAAGGCCAAGGGGAGTACCCGGTGGAAATGGCTCTGTGGCTGAGCCGGAGCTCGTGGGTGGCGTGGAACACCACGCCCACCTGGCGTGGAAGAGCAGTAGTGAAGATTTGTGTGTCGTGGTGGGCTTGTAGCCGTTGTGGGGTGGGGCCTAAACCACCTCAAACAGGTAACATTTTAAAAAAAATTAAAGTTTTAAATATATTTTATACTATAAATATAACCAATCTCAAACATATTTTTACCATCTCAAACACATATAATCTTCTACCAATTTCAACCATCTCAAACCATTTTTCAATCCAAAATTACTTTAGCGACGAGCCGCTTTATAACGCCGAGACATTCTGAAATCGTTTTCGTATGGATATAAGTTTATTTTTACGAATTGCTAACGATTTGGAACGGGAGATGGATTATTTCAGATTGAAATGGGATGCAAGAGGTCGAAGAGGGTTCACCGCTATTCAAAAGTACACCACCGCTATGCGTCAATTGGCATATGGATCCTGCTTCGACCAATTAGATGAAAATATAAAGATCGCAAAAAAAAAATAACGGCATGGGTTTGTTTATACAAATTTTGTAAAGGTGTAATTAACATCTACGAGCCAAGATACTTATACAAACCGACACCAAGCGACATTCAACAAATATACAAACATCACGAGGAGGTGCATGGGCTACCCGACATGCTTGGTAGCCTAGATTGTATGCATTGGGAGTAGAGTAATTGCCCAAATGCATGGCGAGGGCAATATATGCGAGGTGTCCATCCAGCTCTAACATTTATGCTCGAGGCGGTCGCATCACAAGATCTATGGTTTTGGCATGCTTTCTTTGGAGTTGCGATTTCGATCAACGACATAAGTGTGCTTAACCAATCCCCACTATTCAATAGGCATGTTCAAAAGTATCCGTATTCGAAACCGAACCCAAAATATCCGAAATTATGAATCCGAATTATCGTAAAATTCGGATATCCCGAATTTTCGGATTCTGATTCGAATAGCATTTTTCAAAAATTTCGGATATTCGGATATCCGAAAATAATTTATTTATTTATTTTTTTTAAGATATCTTTCCTAGAAAGTGTTATGAATACGATATATTTTAAGATAACTCATGTTGGGAACGATACATCTTTATACATGGTCCCATTGTTGCACCGTATCCCGATGAACAAAGTTTAACCACTCTTTTAATAAAACTAAAGGTATTTAAGTTTGATGTCTTAAACCAACTTGGATGTAGATCTTAAGCATACGAATTTACAGATCTATTAAAGAGTTGAGGGTAATGGCGACCCTAACTGGGCGTCTTACTATTTTATTATTAAAGAACATAATTCGTGAACCAAATGCTCTGAGAATGAGGCTCTAGCGGTGTACCGTCCACACTTTTGTATTAGTCATACCGTCGGACTAGTTAACATAACATTATCATATACCAAACAGATTCAAAGCCTAAAGCAATACTCGTTGTGATCTGATTATTCTCGAGCTATTTACCTTTCTGCTGTTTACTTTTCTGTTATTTACATATCTGTTACACGCTTCACGCACATTTTACATTCTCTGTTATTTACTTTACCGTCATTTACTTTTCTGTCATTTACTTTTCTGCTTCACAAGCACACAACACCCACTCATTAATTAAAACGGTTAAACGATAACAAACGTTGAGTATTGGAACTCGACCGTGTCCATTGGTTCGATACTTGGTTCTTACCTGAACTATATTACGCTGCAATAGGTACACTTGCCTATTGTGTGTGTTTTTAAGTTTAAGTATTTATCATTTCATAAATTTAAAACCCGATCTCGTGAAAACCTTTTCAATATATAATAAAATATATATTATATTCTATTAACTATATAAAAACGAGACATCAAGTTTTTGGCGTCGTTGCCTGGGACACAGTGATTTCAAGAAAGATTCGAGTTAACGGATTAGTCTTTTTAACCTTAACATTTTGCATCTGTTTTTCTTTTTACGTTTGTTTCAGGTAGTGTATGATCCATAGCTCCACTACTGGTTTATATCAACCTTTAGCAGAACCCGAAAGATTCTTTCATCGCCGATTACGAGAAAAATGTATCAAGAAAATGGCCGTAGAAAACCACATTATTTCCGACTTTGTAAGACCATCACTTGAAGCCTTGGCGTCTAGTATCACAAGGCCGATAATTGACGTGAACAACTTTGAGATCAAATCTGATGTCATTCATATGATCCAATCATCATGTATTTTCCATGTATTACCCGATGAAGACCCTCATTCCCACATTGCAAATTTCCTCAAAATTTGTGATACTTTCAAACTGAACGGGGTTTCGAATGACGCTATTCGGCTCTGAATGTTTCCTTTCTCTTTAAGGGAACGAGCTAAGGCATGGCTAAATTCTCTTCCTACCGGGTCAATCACTACATGGGATGATCTAGCTCAAAAATTACTTTCGAAATATTTCCTGCCAGCAAAAACCGCTAAATTGAGAAATGATATTACCACTTTCACCGAGGAGGATGGTGAGTCACTATATGAGGCATGGGAATGTTTCAAAGACATGTTGAGGAAATGCCCTCACCATGGGCTAGAGGTTTGGCTACAAGCATCATCATTTTACAATGGGTTGAACAATCAAGCTCGTCAAACACTCGACGCTACTGCAGGTGGTATTTTTAGAAACAAGATACCACAAGAAACCTAAAAGTCTATCATCCACCAATCAACCTTTATTCCAAGACTTGGTTTATTTCTACATTCACCCCAAAAAATATTATTTAGGAAATTAATATGATATTTGGGTTTTTGGTTTGTTACAAATCACACCCCCTAATTTTGGGTTTCGTCCCAGAAACCCGATCAATCAATAGATTAGGGTAACAATCGAGTATCTATCCTCATATTCCCGAGTAGTTTTCGCCCCTTATCTAATGATCCCGCTGAACCAAAACTTGGTTAATTCACTTATACCACAAGAGTTTCACCTAGCTACTTAAGGTAGCCACCGGTTCCTCTAGAAGATCATTCATCATCCTCCTCAACACCGCTATGAGAAGCAACACCCACTTCTCTCGCCACGCATTCCCGTGGATGAACTACGAGAAGTGTATCATGGAGTCTACACGATCCCCCGAGTAACTCCTAATGGCGTACCACTTAACAAACTAAAGTGAAGTTTGAACGGTTCAACAAAACGGGGTCTTGGCCTCCCACATTATCGAACCCGATACCCCCTATCTTAAGGGAAACTTTTATATCGCCAAAAGTTCCCTATTTGAATTCAATACACCTCCTCCCTAAATCCACTTAGGGTTTTCTATCCACCTTGAGTGGATTTTTCAATCACACTCAATAAACGAGATCTTTCACGCCAAGTCTCGAATCACACCACGAGTATTAGATCACGAAAACTAATACCACCCAAGAAAACGACATTCGACACCGTTCACCATTTAGTAATTCAACAATCGGCATCTGAATACTCAAATGGTAAATAAGACGACACCATCCTTCAACCAACGGTAATTAATCACCTGTTTTCCTCCAAATCGAAATATGAAACTAACACCTCAATCCGACTCAACATGTACAGATGTACCATGTCGTATCACACACTTCTTGAACCAAAGTTCTCCGATCACTCGGGGGAGTAGGTTCACTTTTGGTATTCGGCCTGTAGGATCGTAAGATTACAAGGTGATTCTGTTCTAGTTGATATTGGCGGAAACAATAGCAACAAACAAAGTAAACAAGTAAACAACAAGAATACTGATAAATGCACTGTTGTATTAGACTTTCGAGATTACAAGTTTACAAGTAAAACACTATCAAGAAGCACTATCAAGGCACAGCAAGCACTCGAAAGACACAAGCAAGACACACATAAAGCACACTTACTATGAAGTGTTTACACAATATTTATAGTAACTTAGAATCAAGACAGACCCTTGATTCTAAGGATCAGATCTAACACAAGCCGTTGATCTTGTTTATTAATCTAAATTACACGCAAAGGCTAATCTAGATAACTTTACTGAAACGTCTTCTTAGGCATCATTGTTTGCATGCTTGGAGAAGCGCGTTATTGTCCTTTATTGGTTGCACCAGTGAGGTTCCTTCTGCTTGGAGTGTGGCAGTTGCTTTTGCAGAAAGGTTTCAGAGGCGCTTCACATGGATAGTCAGCTGCAACGTTTGGTCTTCAGTGAATAAAGCTATCATCAACAGATATGAGAATAATGCTGCTGATAAGCCTATCAGCAGGAACTTGTGTTGAACGCTGCTGATAAGCCTATCAGCAGCAACAAGTGTTGAATGTTGCTGATAAGCCTATCAGCAGCAACAAGTGTTGAATGCTGCTGATAAGCCTATCAGCAGCCATATGTGTTGAATGCTGCTGATAAGCCTATCAGCAGCATTTGTACTTAGAATAATTTGGTAGCAATCAGTCTTTGGTTCTACAAACTCCCCCTAGACTGATGCAACCAAAATTCTTCTAATTACTTTGCTGCTGAAGCTTTTGCATGTGGCTGACTATCCTTTCAACCTCATAGCCTCTTGGATCCTTGCTGGGATTGTTCAGTGGAAGTTCAGATAGAGTCTTGATGTCTTTGTGTGGCATTTTGTAGATTGCTTTGCTTGAACATCTCATCTGCTGCTTCTTTACATCAATCAGAGTGAACTCATCCAAATCAGCATTGTAGGACCAAGATACAAATGGAGAGTGGGACTTGAGTGGTTTGACATCCACGACCACATCTTTGCTAGGGTTGAAGTAATGTCTGATTGCTAGCATAAGATGTTTCCCTCTCTCATTTGCAGGCTCATGAGCTTCACCCAGCTCCAAAATTCTTCTTAGGTCTGAATCTGGTAGTTGCAGAACCTCATCAACAGACCTGTATGTAGATCTTCTTCTTTCAGTTCTCCCCCTAAAGATCTCAAACCTTTGATCCTGTGGATTGTAGACCCATTCAACTATGTTTCTTGAGTCTTCAGGTTCAGATGAGGATTTGGATTTCTTTAAGGGAGGCTTTTGATGAGTGGGAGCTGGGTGGGATGATTTGGACTTGTTGGGTGGAGGAGTGGAAGGTTTGGGGAGGAGAGTGGAAGGATGATGGACTGAGGAAGAGGTAGGTGAGGGAGAAGGCTTGGGTTTCTTTGTCTTTGGTTTTTCTTCTTCTTTGATAAGTACCCTTTTCTTGGAGCCCTTCTTCCCTAGTCTTTCTTCCTCATCCTTTTTAACTTTGAAGTAGAGGGCTTGCAGGTTCATGAAATTCATGGGACCCAGCCTCTTTCCACTATCTCCTCTAGCCTTAAGGAAGTCAATCATGACCTTCCTTTCTTCATGGGTCCGTTTATTAAAGGCAATGGTCTTTTTGGACTGTTGTTTGGCTTTTTCTTCTTCTTCAGCCTTTTTCTTCTTTGCCAACTGACCTTGCTGACCCATGAAGGCTCTGTAGACTTCTTTAGTTGATAGTTTCTCAAGGTAGTCTGCATCCTCACCTTGAGAGACTAGAGTCTTTATCCACTCCTCCCTCATTTCTTTAGCTAGTTCAGAATCGGTTATTCTGAACTTAGCTTCTTCTTTCTTCTTCTTCTCCAACTCTTCTTCTTCTCTATTGAATTGTTCCTGCAGTTGAAGAGCAAGAGCTGCATCTTCTTCAATCCGGTCAACTGCAGGAATCTTTCTTTTTAGTTCATCCAACTGTTTAGCATACAGCTGGATGGTTTGTTCTCTTAGGAGAATGACTGTTTTTCTTTCTTGAGCCTTTTTCATGTCAGCCATATCCTCTTCTTATCTTCTTCTTCTTTTCTCTTCCCTCTCTCTTTTCTCTTTTAGCAACCTCTCTTCATCTTCATCAGTCATGATTCCCTTTCCTTTGTTTACATTGGGTGCCTCTGCTTCAGCTTCACTGATCACAACAGCAGATGATGCTGCTGCTAATGGGATCTCTGCCTCAGCTTCATTGGCAAATTGAGGAATTGACAAGGGACGATCACAGTCTTCATCAAGTTGATACTCGGGACCTTCTAATTCCCTCAGTTGATCCCTAAGTGAAGATCTTGTGCCAGCTGCTACAGATGTGGCTTCAACTTGTGGAGTATCTGAGTTGGAGTCAGTATCAGAAGTTGACACAGACTCTTCCTGGGGAATCAGTCCTTCTTTTTCAAGATGGGCTTTGATGGTGACCATCATTGCCTGGCTCTCCAATGAGTTGATATTGCAGATGTTGGCTCTGAGCTGAAAAATCTTGAATAGGAAGTCTGAGGGCAGCTGAAGGATGTTCCTGGTGTTGATGATGAGAGAGGAGCCGTTGCTGAGCAGAAGAGTGTGGTCAAGGGACTTAGTGCTCACCCAACCTAGCACGTCCAAGTCCTTGACCAGGAAGGCATACAGGAATCTTCGAAGGCCCAGAACTTCTTCTTCATTGAGAAGACTGCTCCTTGTTATTTCAAGATTGCTAGGAGTCAGCCTCCTTTCTGCGGCCGCCGAGGATTCAGGATAAGCTACCCGTTTTGCTTTTTGAATTAGTCTTTCGAAGTGGGGTAGATTATCCTCCATCAGGTCATAGAACCTGCCAATGGCAAGTTCTGCTGAAAGATCTGCTGAGTTATTGATGCAGTTTGATACGTATAGCTGTAGGACTTGGAGGGCATTGAGAGAGTTCCAGTTCAGCTCTTCTACTCCGCTGAACTCCCATCCAATCCAAAACCTCTCAGCTGATCCATCATACCCCCAAGCTAGAATGGAGTCAAATTCTAGCTTCTTTGATGATCTGAATAGTTGGGGGGTAGAGGATTGACCAATGATGGCTGCTGCTTCAGGAAGGATGCTGAATGATGTATTTGTTTGTTCTGTGTCTTCAGCATCATTCAACATTTCGTCAACAGCCCTGACGACCAACTTCCAGTCTTCAGATGTCCCTTCTTCTTCGTTATCTGAGACTGGCAAGTCATGAATTTGTACAAAAGCCGGCTTGAATAGTGAGCTTTGAAGTACAACCTACTCTTGAATCCAGTCGTCAAGACTGTCTTTATCTTCTTCCATAGAGACCATCTCCCCCTTTTTGGTTGCATCAGTAGACAGGTAGGCATCAGTTTGGGTGCCTACTGATACAAGAGAGGGAGTGGATAAAGTTGGGCATTGATGGGCTTCATGCATAGAGACTTGGTGTCGTAGTTTGGACACTTCAGCCTCTAGCATAGCCACCCTGGCCGTCAATTCCAAGTTATGAAGTTTCAGTCTGTCCTCATCCACAGTTGTGGAATCCTTGGACCCAGATGGGGCCGTAGGCCGAGCCTCAGCATCCCATCACCCGTGGTTTCTTGGCGCCTGGGATTCCTCTCAGTGAGGGGAGTTTCCAAGGAAACACCCTCACCATGAGTTGCCGTGGTTGAGGTCTTAAAGATGTTGTCACTGTCCTCCTGGTCATTTGATGGACCAGCAGTAGTGACAGCCTCTTCCACATCCACTCCTTCATTACTCCTGGAGTGGACCTTCAAGGGTGAAGAACTTGGGTTGGGTGTTTCGGAAGCAAGACCAATCAGTACCTCCTTGATAGTGGTGGTTGGAGAAGGTACATCACTTTGGTCAGGTTCCTCAACACTTAAGTCCAAAGAAGATAGGAATGGCTCAAAGGGCTATTCTATGGATCCGGGAAGTGATCCTAATCCTAATAGAGAGACTTCCGAAGGAGTCTCCCTAACAGTGTGGCTTTCCCTTATGATATTCTCACTAGAATGTTGTGATTCTGAGTGAGGGATGTTGGCTAGGGTTTGGGCCTTGGAGGCAAGAGAAGAAGGAGTTCTCTTGCCCCTCTTCCTTGTATACTTGGCTGCAACCGTGGCCCTGTGTTCCGGTTGAGCAATCAAACTGTGGGTGAGTAGAGTATGTGCTTGTACATTCTCAGTAGAATGCACAGGGGTTCGATCAAGGGAAACAGCAGTTTGAGTTTGTGGCAGTGAGGTGGAGGGTGTGGGATCAGTATCAGCTGGGTTTGCTGAACTGTCACCCTGGGCACTTTGTGTGTTCAGCATTGTAGATAACAATGGAACATCGGCCCCTGAGAACTTTGATGAAACTGTTATCCTGCTTTGAAAAACGTTGTTCTTATGTCCCAGCGTTACGTAGATTCTTGTAGTTTTTGAAAGATCTTGGTGCTCAATATTGAACACTTCCTGCAAGAATCTTGGGTACATGAAGAACTGTGATTTCACCCCTTCTTAAAGGTTGTATCTCAAACCTTCAAGAATGAGGTGGGAAAAATTGAAACCCGCCCCAGTTATCATACCGTGAATTGCCGACGCAAGTCCAAAGCTAAGTTGGTTCCAGCCACTCCTCTTCTGGGATATGCATTGGAGAAGAGTGTGGCAGAGATACTTCCATTTGGGACCCATGAGTGCCTTCTCTATCATATACTCTGTTTGATTCCCAGTGTACCCTATGGATACAAAGGTCCTCATGTATACGTCTCTTGGGTAAGAGATGGCGTCCCCTTCATCTTGAAGCTTGAGGTGTTGGCGGAGCTTTGCTTCAGTGATGATCATCTCTTTGCCGTCTACTGTTCCTTTGATTTGGGGAGTGCCCTGGTCAGTAGAATACACGGCTGAGCTCCAAAAATCTTCCATGTGGGAAGTATAGATGGTTGGGTTGACTGTTAGGGCATGGTGGATTTTGGACCGACAAAGGAAGTCGATCATATCATCGAAACCTTCTGATTTCTTGCCCTTTATTAGGCATGCCGTGAGGTTGTGATATGGGGAAAACTTGTCGTTGGGGTTGTTTATGTCTGCACCTGCCATTATAATGGATTTGGAGGGAAGAGAGAAGGGTGTTTGAATGGAGGGCTTTGAATGCTGTGGGGACGGGAGAGAAAGTGATGGGAGATTAGGGTTTGAAATTGAATATGAAGAGGTTGTGGGAACGTTTGAAATTGTGATATAACGGCAGACGAAGAAAAAGCAACCTTACTTGTACAGTACAACCTGTTTCACTTTTCATTGTTACAGCTGTAAAGCACTCGAGCAGTCATGGTAAAGACTGAGAGTAGTTTTTACCGCAGGTAAAAGTTAATGTAGACTTGTTTTACCCATCAGCAGCAAACTTGGTTGCTGCTGATGGTGTGCTGTCCGCTGCAAACTTGGTTGCTGCGGATAGTGAAGTCTTTCAGCAGCAGATTTGGGTGCTGCTGACTGTTGTATTCATTCCGCAGCAAAATGGTTGCTGCTGACCGCCTTAAAGCTATCCGCAGGAAACTTGTTCCTGCTGATAACTTAAAGCGATCAGTGGCAAAAGCTTTGCTGCTGAAGCTTTAAACCTGTCAGCAGCTGAGAGGCAAAAATGCTGCTGACTTATAACTTTTATTTACAGCATAAGACAGACATATTTACATCAAAGGATAGATGCACTCAACTGGACCGATGATGATGCTTGGTGGTTTCTTTGCCTTCCATTGTTGAGTTGGTGGTTTTCCAGCTTTCTTTGTCTTCTCAAAAGCATGTTGCTTGAGGTTTCTTTGCTGCTGTAGGTAGTAGAAGCAGGTGCTGGCAGTGTGGTTATATTTCCCATAGACAAAACATGATTTTGGCAGTTTATCCTTTGAAAGATGCACATAATTCTTTCTTTTGAAAAGGTCTTTGAAATTCCAAGGGTGAGCTTTGTTGTGCTCAAAAGTAGCTTCTTCCAATGTTTTTTTGAACATATGGAACCCTTTCTTCAGGCGCATGATATGTGTCAAACACCTTCCTTGGCTGGACTGAATTGGAAGGAGGCTTTGAGTTGGTGGAGATGGAAGACTGTCCCTTTTCAATAGTTAGCTTTCTTCCTTCTGGAGGATAGCTAATTCTGATTTGTTTGAAGGGTTTAGGAACTGGTATTGAAGGGATAATAGGGACTTCATCTTTAGTGACTATCATTTGAGGGGCAGGAGGAGATGAGGCATTACTTGTTTCAGTGGAGTCTGAGCAAGTTGACTCAGTCTCTGATGAAGTAGTGCATTCTTGCACAGGGGTTTCTTTGACAGCAGGGTCAAGATTTCGGTTGGCCATTTCAAGATTTGCTAGATTGAAGCTTGGTTCATGGATGGCAACGTAATCAGCAGGAGGTGCGACGGTTTTTTACTGGTCAGCATGATATCCCAACCCAGTTTTTACATTTTCATGGATTTGAACATCCAAAAGTCTTTGCAGCTTTTTGGATGCAAATTCATATTTTTCCACATGGACCTTTCGGTCTGCCAATTCAGCCCTTGCAGCTTTCAACTTAACCAGAATATAATCAATTTGAGTTTCAAGGTTTGTTTGTTCATGTTTTAATGATGAAATTTCTTTCTTTAAACAATCATTCTTTTCCTTGTAACTATTTTCAACCTTTTTAAATTCAGATTTCATTTGGTGAAATTCTTCATTTTGATCTATGAGCTTCTGGTTATGTTTCCTATATCCAAGGACCTTATCAATGCACTCTTGAGTACATAGATTTTCATATACCTTTGGTGGTACCTCTGATGTGTCTGAAGTTAGAGAGGATACCTCTAATGTGTCTGCCATGAGAGCTTGATTGTTGGCAGAAAGATCCTCAGGCTGGAAGCTCCAGTCAAAGTCAGTAGTTCCAACATTTGCACAGGCTGTAGTTTGTGCTGGAGGATTGACATGTTGTTGTTGTTGGTGTCTTTGCTGAGCTTGGTGTGCTTGTCTGGTAGGATAGTAGTTGCTTGAACTAGGACCTGAGTGGTCAGAGTGAAGCGCGGGAGAGGTGCTGGAAGAGGCTGATTGATGGCTTGAGCTTCTTTCTTTGGCTTGAATTATTTCTAATTCATAGGCTTTTAGCATACAAAAGAGCTCGATCGATTGTAGAGTCTTCAGATTCTCAGTTTTTCTTATTGACACTGTGTAAAGTGTCCAGCAACTAGGAAGAGATCTGATGAACCTTTTGAGAATGTCTTCATTCTCCAGTTTCACCTTAGAGCACTGCAGCTCTCCTACCAAGTAAGTGTACCTGTTATACACTCTGGTTAGTGACTCACCTTCATTGCAGACAAAGTTTTCGTATTGCTGCTTTAGGATGTCTTCAAGCCCGTTGCTTTGTGCCATTTTTTTTTTGATGTGACTTGATCAAGAATAGAGTTTTGAATAGAATCAGAAAGTGATTAAACAAATGTTAGTTTGTTTAATCTTGAGCCAAAGCTCTGATACCACTTGTAGGATCGTAAGATTACAAGGTGATTCTGTTCTAGTTGATATTGGTGGAAACAATAGCAACCAACAAAGTAAACAAGTAAACAGCAAGAATACTGATAAATGCACTGTTGTATTAGACTTCCGAGATTACAAGTTTACAAGTAAAACACTATCAAGAAGCACTATCAAGGCACAACAAGCACTCGAAAGACACAAGCAAGACACACATAAAGCACACTTACTATGAAGTGTTTACACAGTATTTATAGTAACTTAGAATCAAGACAGACCCTTGATTCTAAGGATCAGATCTAACACAAGCCGTTGATCTTGTTTATTAATCTAAATTACATGCAAAGGCTAATCTAGATAAATTTACTGAAACGTCTTCTTAGGCATCATTGTTTGCATGCTTGGAGAAGCGCGTTATTGTCCTTTATTGGTTGCACCAGTGAGGTTCCTTCTGCTTGGAGTGTGGCAGTTGCTTTTGCAGAAAGGTGTCAGAGGCGCTTCACATGGATAGTCAGCTGCAACGTTTGGTCTTCAGTGAATAAAGCTATCAGCAGCAGATATGAGAATAATGCTGCTGATAAGCCTATCAGCAGCAACTTGTGTTGAACGCTGCTGATAAGCCTATCAGCAGCAACAAGTGTTGAATGCTGCTGATAAGCCTATCAGCAGCAACAAGTGTTGAATGATGCTGATAAGCCTATCAGCAACCATATGTGTTGAATGCTGCTGATAAGCCTATCAGCATCATTTGTACTTAGAATAATTTGGTAGCAATCAGTCTTTGGTTCTACACGGCCTTAACCCGTAGGCAAGTGAGACACTTATAACCACACTAGATTGTGCCTCTTTTCATCCGTAGCCACCAAAAGGTAAACTCCAAAACAACCATACAATAACCCACGAGACTTTTAAGTCTCAGTCATCACCCATGAAGTACAAGGACTTCAAGAACACCAATGAAGTTCAAGGACTTCAATTCAAACTTCTAACGCTCGTCCGCGTATAGATTCACACTTTCCTCTCCAAATTCTCCCCTTTGAAGTTCGAAGACTTCATTTTCAATCACCGGTTGTGAAGTTTTAGGACTTCAATCGCTACTAAGAAGTTCTAGGACTCTAACACCATATACCCCTTGTTTACTTCAATCATTGCCGGGTCAACATATATATGTCTTCAAAATTCACCGCCTTATCCAATAATGGATTTCCATAAAAGCCAAAATGGCACACCAAATCATTCCGAAGAAAGGTAATTTCAGGAAACTCACGAAGATAATGAGCTTGAACGATTTTGCTTCGAAGATAGAAACGACTATGATCGAATAAACAACCACCGTATTAGCATACATGGGTCTACACACCTTTCACATTGATCCACATAAACCACACAACTTCTAATAAGTTAGAAAGTTACATCCGCAATCCCATAGCATTTATAACGGAAATGATACCATTCATGGGATAACGTCCACCTCTACCTTTATTGTTGAACTAGGACTTAGACACTTGTTCAAACCCGACAAATGTACGTATACATTCTTCCATTCTTCTTCTCCTCAAGAGAGCGGTTACATCCCAAGAAGTGACATTCGGGTATAGAACCCTTATGAACTTCTTTACTACTGGAACATCAAGTATTTCATTGCCCCGGTTGGTGTCAAAGGTATAAGCCAAGCATACACCAATTCATGCGCCACGTGTTTCACCGTCTCTAAGCGAGAACGGGTCGACACATAACCCTTTAGTCATACACGACGCTGATACGGGTACAAAGTAACCACACAATTTCCACTACAATCGTAGGATTCCATCCCATGTGATTGTTTCACCCACAACTTTCGATTAATAATTCACATAATTGTCAACATTATGAAACTCGCAATGTTGATCGCCTCCGAATCCCCGATTCACATATAACCTCGTCCATCAATATACCAAAAGACTTCAGTCTCGTCTATGGTAGTTAGAAATGTTCGGCTCGACATCCTTAAAATTTCTATTTTCTTCCCCCTTTCCATCGTGTGCTTTAAACTCAGAACATTCACCACGAATGAGTCCCGATTTGTAACTACCGCAACACCCAATATTAGGACTAGGACACTACGATGTAGTGTGTCCCATCATTCCATTAGTGTAACTTCCACACATATGGTAACAACAAGTATTGCCTCGCTAAAGGGATTTCTAGCTTGGCTAGAATATTTGGCTTTCTTGAAGCCACCACAAATTCCTCTTCACACCCCACTAGCTTCCCGAGTTTAATCTCCTTGCATTACATAATATTCAACTCCATCCGAGCTGTACACCATGAAGGAGAAACCACTCTAGAAGTCAACAGATAGCATCTAGAAAGTCGATGCATCTTCATTCTTTCCGATATTCCAAGATTTGGGCAAGACCACACATAGTCATACAACATGCCCATAATCCTTTAATTAATCTACCGGTCTAACGTACATGAAGAGAACACCCAATTTGCAAGATCCACAATGGCTTGTGGACAAGCTAGTTCAAGAACGTCTCTTGAATTCACCCTGTTGCATTATCTTCAAGCCTTTAAGCCTTTCTACCTACGAAGGACTCCCAACCAAATTTTCCACCATTATCCAGAGTCGACTCTCCGCGAGTAGTACTCCATCCACCCATCACAATGGATTGCTTCAAAGCCAATACCGTTAGTGATGTATTGTTTGTTAAACACCAAATAAACTCCCACCATTTACTCATTTGGCTCACCACCACGAACCCATTGTGAAGACAAAGTCTCCTTCCTCCACGTATTCGACTACGTTTGATCATCCCGCTCTTAAGGCTATATACGGTTGTTCAAAGTACCGCCTCAATGAGCTCCTATCTTCCTTGAAGGAAAATTGACATGACATCACAGAAAGCTTTATCCATCCTCCACTAGAATGTTGCTTTCCATTTCTCCCAACTAATCAAAGTTCATCCCCATCCTCGAGGTGATACCCACTTAGACTCCTTCAATTATGAGTCTTTAAATCAACTTCTATCTACAAATTTCGCCAACTAAGTTATGATTCCCCCCAGTCATTCCTGACCGTGAAGTAATACGTTTGTAGGTGTTCTACCTACTTATTGGCCTCTCTTCTTACTCAATAAGGCTCTACTTCTTTCTATGTGTATATTAATTACCCCTACATAATCATTTATGCACTGTAACATCCCAAATTTTCAAGAAATGAAAGTTCAAGGTTAAATATGAAAATTCTGAAGTTGAAGTAGATATCGGACCGATATCATTCCTCCCATCGGTCCAAAGTGAGCCGAGGGTCAGAGGTCGGACCGATATCAGTTGAATAGCGGTCTGATAACCGCCATTGCATCGCAACCCCTGATACTGACACATGTCCGGTGGCTCAGCTCTAAGTTTTAACACGTGTCTTGATAACAGACCGACATCCATGCACATAGCGGTCTGCTATGTGCTCACCAAGACAAATAAGCCGACATAGGGGATGTCAGACCAATATGGTTGTAATGTCAGTCCGACATGAGCCCCATCTCAGCCCTATAAATAGTTTGTATAAGCCGTTCATTTGAAACAACCATAAAAAAATCACCACCACTTCACACATACACATATACCAAGGAGATCGGAGTGACGGTTATGAGCGCGGTGGTTACGAGTGTGGTACGTTGCGAGTACGGTTCGAGTTCAGAGAAGCGTTTAAAGTGAGGAACGAACTTAGGAACTACCCGAGGATAAAGTAAGTACACTGGACCCGTACCCTAGACATGTTTATGTGAAATACATGCTTAAATGATATGAGTTATGTGATATGTGATATGATGAGGGTTCGGGGTAATAACGAATTAGTCTAAACACTAAACGGGAATAATGGAGTAGTCACGATGTATTCAAGGGGTGGTAGATACGCCGCTGGTACCTCATATATATAAACCTCTTGGTACTTCGTGGTGAAACCATTATGAATGTTTAGGGGCATAGAATAATATATAATAATTCAATATAGTGAACATACGGGAGAACATCCAACCAGTATGTAGTTATTTGACAAACGGAATGTTCTGTCTAAGGAAAGAGTGGTGTATAAATCTCGCCTAGACCCGTCACTCTTTCCTAGGAACATCTCCGTTGGAGGTGCTTCTCTGGAAGGAAAATCACCCAGTTTACAATATATGACGAATATGAATATATGATGGAAGTATACCATGCATAATGAATGGGAATACATGATGAATATGAATACGTGAAATGCATGATGAATACGTGAATGCATGATGATATGTGCAAATATGAACGTGTATGATGGAACGAGTGTAAACCCTAAAATGGAATAACGGAGTACTCACGAAGTGTTAAAGGGGTGGTGGATACGCCACTGGTACTTCCTATATATAAACCCTTTTAATAAATTGTGGATAAACCGTTACGAAATTTTAAGGTGAGGACTGGTTGGGAAGTAAATCAAGCATATACGTGAAATGAAAATAAATGCTTGATACATTTGGGAGGCTGTGAGTCAAAGATACTCAAGGTCCCAAATGAAATGAGATACCCGACCTATAAGGTGCATCTTAATAATAAAGAAGAGAACTAAAAAGATTTCAAGCCTACGGGGCTGAGGAAAAGAAAAAGAGAACTCCAGGCCTTTGGGGCTGAAGGAGAAAAATATTACAAGCCTACGGGGCTGAGGAATGAATTAGTCTTCGTGACAAATGCAAGGGGTCTATACTGACGAGTATAAGAACCTTGCCAAACTCGGACCGGAGGAACGGCCTAAGATGGTTGCGAGGGGGTTAGCACACCCATAAAATATACGAATGACATGACCGTAGGTACGTCCGGAGATGGTCACGGGGGCGCTGAGAGCCTGGAAAACTTGAATAATAATAAGAACCTAAAGGGTTCACAATAAAATGAACGATGAAGTGTACTTACTTAGTGAAAGCTAATTCAAAAACGTTTTTCAAACACTGCAGGAAAGAAACACATGGAATGAAGCTTCTTGAGGACGGAGCAGTCGGAGTTAGAAATCCCTATGTATAATGATGTAATTATATTATATTTTATAAAACAATAATATTATAATAAAAGATATACCTTAGCCATTCATGGCAAGGTTTTTGTCAAACTGGGATAGTTTTCCGCATTAAACTCTGATAAAATAATAGTAAAATATGTAGGGTGTTTCAGGTTGGTATCAGAGCACGATTTGAGGGATTTAAGTATAAGAAAGGGTTCTTAAACTCAAACCATAAGTGGTCATGATATAAATAAGGATTCAATCCGATGCCGTCTAAGGAAGAAGGTATGTTTAAATTCCAATGCTTAAACATAAATGTATGAGTTTACGTGGGTAGAACTTTGTATGAGATAAGCTCCATATGATAATTGGGAGTATCATGATACGTAACATACATTGCCTTATACCTGGTCGGTATTGGAGCTAATGTATGGAACCATCATGATATCGCAAACATCATATGATAACTTATATCAGTAGATAGTAAGTCGGGAATGTGATTATGTATGATTAAAATGAATGAATGAGTTAATGTGCATATGTGTTAAATACATAGATGGGGCCTTATATGAAACCCTAGAATGCTTGATTAGGGTTAAATTAATACGAGGCCTGTAGTATAAAACCCTAGACTATGATTAGGGTAAACAAATGAGAGAGTAAAGCGATGCCATGTTTCAGTAAATGGCTGAACATCAGAATGACGAGGTACACAGTGAAGGAAGTCATAGGAGAACTGAATCTCCACATCATGATGAATATGAAGTTGAACAAGTCCCAAAAAACATCCGGAGACAGATCGCAATAGAGGTTGGAAAGGCATTCGATGCAAATTTCCCGATCTTACAAGCAGATCTACATAACTCATTAGAAAGCTAGTTTGAAAGCCATAAAGATGTTACTCATAATGGAGAAGGAAGAAATCCAAAATTTGATACAAAGTCAACTCGTTGTACGTATAAGGATTTCATGACTTGTAAACCTTTAGAGTTTAAGAGAGCTGTTAATCCCTTAGAAAGTCAGAGATGGACCGCCTCAATAGAAAGGGCATTCGATACATGTCATTGTGAAAAGGAAGATGAGGTTACCTTCGCTACCAACCAATTAAAGGAGCGAGCTGGCGATTGGTGGGGAGTAGTGAAGAGAGAAAAAGGTAGAGACAGAATTAAGGAAATGAGTTGGGAAGAGTTCAAGGATCTTTTCTTGAAGCATTATTGGCCTCGAGCGGCAATTGAAAGAATTGCTGAGGAGTTTCTCCAACTCCGTCAGACAACAGAGACGTAGATGAGATCACATGGATTTTCTTTGACAAGGCAAGGTTCTGTCCGGCTTTGTTAACAACTCTAGAAATGTGGATGACGAGATACCATCTCGTTTTGAAAACAGAGATTAGAGAGTTTATCCATCCATCCAAGTGCGCGAACTTGGAGGAGATGATTGATTGGTCTCGGGAACACGAGACTGAGCTCAAGAGACAGGCTGAGAGATATAGAAAGAGGAAAGGAGAGAGTTATCCTTCTCCTATGTCTCTTAAGAGGTTTAAGTTTAATAAACCGGGAGGCGGTTCCTCCCAAAGGAAAAGTATCCAAAATTGGAAGAATTGTGGAAAGAGGCACCCGAGAGAGTGCCGATTCAAGGCTATAACTTGTCACAAGTGTGGAAAGGCAGGACACACTGCATTGCAATGTATGAGTGGCACCCGTCTGTGCTACATTTGCTACAAACAAGGACACTTCAGCAGAGAATGTCCTGAGTTAAATTCCTAGATTGAGAAGACCGGAGAAGGGTCTAGAGTGGCAGAAAATGAAGTTAAGAGGATCGAGGCTCCAAAGCCAAGAGGTAGGGCTTTTCAGATCACTACGGAGGAAGCAAAAGATGTTCCTGACGTTGTATCAGGTACATTCCTCTTGAATTCCCTACATGCTTGTATTTTATTTGATACAGGATATAGTCGATCGTTTATTTCTTTAAAGTATGCAAACGCTAGAAACTTTAATAGAAGTAAGTTGGCTAAGGCATTAGAGGTCGAAATCGCAAGTGATCGAAACTGCTTAGTGACTGAAATATGCTGAGATTGCCGACTACTAATAGAGGAAGAAGAATATTTCGTCGACTAAATTCTGATGCCGATGCAAGAATTCGACGTGATCATTGGAATGGACTGGTTATCTTCACATGCTGCAACAATTATATGCAATCAGAAGATTGTACGATTCATGACTCCTATAGGAAAAGAAGTTAGTGTCTTTGGTGAGCGACAGAACCAGATCACGCTATGTACGATGGCTAAGATAAGTAGCTACGTGAGACAAGGTCACCAAGCCTTCTTAGCCTACGTAACTGATGTAAAGAGGAAAGAGAAAGAACTGGATCAAGTTCCTGTAGTAAAAGAATTCCCAGAAGTATTCCCAGACGATCTTCCAGGTACCCCACCTGAAAGAGAAATCGAATTCAAAATCGATTTAATTCCTAAATCTAAGCCGGTAGCTAAGGCTCCATACCGGTTAGCACCAACAGAAATGAAGGAATTAATGTCACAACTGCAAGAGTTGTTAGACAAAGGATTTATACGCCCTAGTGTATCCCCTTGGGGTGCACCAATTCTATTCATGAAGAAGAAAGATGGTAGTATGAGAATGTGTATAGACTACCGTGAATTGAACAAGCTGACTATCAAGAATAGGTATCCTTTACCTAGAATTGAAGATCTATTTGATCAATTACAAGGATCAAGTTGGTTTTCCAAAATTGACTTAAGATCCGGTTATCACCAGGTTAAGGCACGTGAAGAAGATGTACCTAAGACAACATTTAGAACTCGTTATGGACATTATAAATTTGTAGTGATGCCGTTTGGAGTAACGAATGCTCTGGCAGTCTTCATGGACCTCATGAATAGAGTCTGCCGACCAATGTTAGATAAATTTGTTATTGTCTTTATTGATGACATCCTGATTTATTCAAAGAACGAAGAAGAACATGCACAACATCTTCGTGAAGTACTTAGTACTTTACGGAAAGAGAAACTGTATGCTAAATTATCAAAATGTGCATTCTGGTTAAAAGAACTTCAATTTCTGGGTCATATTGTTAACACAGAAGGAATCTCAGTAGACCCAGCAAAGGTAGAGGCTATAATGAAATGGTCTCCACCTAAGAATCCATTAGAAGTTAGAAGTTTCTTGGGATTAGCTGGCTATTATAGAAGGTTCATCCAGGACTTCTCTAAGATAGCCACCCCATTAACTAAGCTAACTCAAAAGAAGTCGAAATACGAATGGAATGCGACACAAGAGAAGGCATTCCATACTTTGAAAGAAAGATTGACACAAGCTCCAGTTCTGGCATTGCTAGAAGGAGTAGAATATTTTGTGGTATACTCTGATGCTTCCAAGCTTGGGTTAGGATGTGTTCTGATGCAAAGAGGAAAGGTGATAGCCTATGCCTCTCGACAGCTAAAGACACATGAAGTAAATTATCCAACCCATGATCTTGAATTAACTGCGGAAGTGTTCGCATTAAAAATCTGAAGGCATTACCTGTATGGAACGAAGTGTATGATTTATACAGACCACAAGAGTCTTTAATATTTCTTTGACCAGAAGGACTTAAACATGAGGCAACTAAGGTGGTTAGAACTAGTCAAGGATTATGATTGGGGATCTTGTATTATCTCAAAAAGGCCAACGTGGCAGCCGATGCTCTAAGCCACAAGGAAGAGCATCATCCTATTCGGGTAAAAGCAAATAAGTTAGTGATAACTCCTGATTTTATGAGCCAACTTCGAGACGCACAAATCGAAGCAGTAAAAGGTGAAAATGTTAAGAAAGAAAGAATGGCTGGTCGGGAGAAGTTTTTAGAAGAGAATGAGTATAAAGTCAAGACTCGATTTGGTCGTATGTGGATACCATAATCAGGTGAGTTGAGACTTAAGATTCTTGATGAAGCTCATAAATCATGATACTCGATTCATCTGGGTACGACAAAAATGTACCAAGATCTGCGCAAGATTATTGGTGGCCCGGAATGAAGTTTGACATCATGAAATATGTAGCTAAATGCTTAACTTTCCTACAAGTTAAAGCAGAACATCAGAAGCCATACGGAAGATTACTACCATTAGAAATCCTATAATGGAAGTGGGAACATCTCACTATGGACTTCATAACCAAGCTACCAAAGACAGCTAGAGGTTATGATACCATTTGGATGGTTGTAGATCGACTAACTAAGAGTGCTCATTTTCTAGCAATACGTGAGACATACTCTTCAGAAAAGTTAGCTGAACTGTTCATTAAAGAGATTGTTTCAAGACATGGAGTGCCAGTCTTGATTGTCTCTGATCGAGATACTCGTTTCACTTCACGTTTTTGGAAAAAGTTCCATGAAGAGATGGGAACTAGATTATTGGTTAGCACGACATATCACCTTCAAACTGATGGACAAAGTGAGAGGACAATACAAACTCTTGAAGATATGTTGCGTGCTTGTATAATTGATTTCGGTGGAAGTTGGGATAATCATCTGTCATTAGCAGAATTCTCATACAATAACAGCTACCATTCCAGTATTGGTATGCCACCATATGAGATGCTATATGGTAAAAGATGTTGAACTCCTGCATGTTGGGGAGAAATTAGTCAGAAAGAGTTGGGCATCAAAGAAATAGTTCAAGCCACGTTAGAAAAGCTTGACTTGATCAAGGCACGTTTGAAAGCTGCACAAGATAGGCAAAAGTCATACGCAGACAAAAGATGTAGACAAATAGAATTCCAAGAAGGAGATTATGTCTTGTTGAAAGTATCTCCTTGGAAAGGTCTAATCCGATTCAAGAAACGTGGAAAGCTAAGTCCACGATTAATTGGTCCTTTCAAAATCATCAAAAGAATCGGAAAAGTAGCTTATCAGTTAGAGCTACCTGAAGAGTTGGATAAGATACACAACACGTTCCATGTATCTTATTTAAGAAAATGTTTGGCAGACGAGACTGCACATGTACCTTTAGAAGAAATAGAAGTTGATGATAAGCTAACTTATATCGAAGAACCTATCAAGATTCTAGATATTAAAGAAAAACACTTACGTCACAAGACAATCAAACAAGTGTTAATACAATGGAAGCACATAAAGGGATCGGAAATGACCTGAGAAAGTGAGGATGAAATGAGGAAAAGTTATCCTCGATTATTCAAAGATTAACAAGTTTCGAGGACGAAACCTAAATTGGGGGGGGGGGGGGATTGTAACATCCCAAATTTTCAAGAAATGAAAGTTCAAGGTTAAAAATGAAAAATCTGAAGTTGGAGTAGATATCGGACCGATATCATTCCTCCCATTGGTCCAAAGTGAGTCGAGGGTCAGAGGTCGGACCGATATCAGTTGAATAGCGGTCCGATAACCGCCATTGCGTCGCAACCCCTGATACTGACACATGTCCGGTGACTCAGCTCTAAGTTTTTACACGTGTCTTGATAACGAACCGACATCCATGCACATAGCGGTCCGCTATGTGCTCGCCAAGACAAATAAGACGACATAGGGGATGTCGGACCGATATCATTCCTCCCATCAGTCCAAAGTGAGTTGAGGGTCAGAGGTCGGACCAATATCAGTTGAATAGAGGTCCGATAACCGCCATTGTGCCGCAACCCCTGATACTGACACATGTCCGGTGACTCAGCTCTAAGTTTTTACACGTGTCTTGGTAACGGACCGACATCCATGCACATAGCGGTCCGCTATGTTCTGGCCAAGACAAATAAGCCGACATAGGGGATGTCGGACCGATATGGTTCTAATGTCGGTCCGACATGAGCCCCATCTCAGCCCAATAAATAGTTTGTATAAGTCGTTCATTTGAAACAACCACAAAACCACCACCACCACTTCACACACACACACACACACACATACCAAGGAGATCGGAGTGACGATTTTGAGGGCGGTGGTTACGAGTGCGGTACGTTGCGAGTACAGTTCGAGTTCGGAGAAGCGTTTAAAGCGAGGAATGAACTGAGGAACTACCCGAGGATAAAGTAAGTACACTGGACCTGTACCCTAGACACGATTATGTGAAATACGTGCTTAAATGATATGAGTTATGTGATATGTCATATGATGAGGGTACGGGGTAATGAAAAATTAGTCTAAACACTAAACGGGAATAATGGAGTAGTCACGGCGTATTCATACGCCGCTGGTACTTCCTATATATAAACCTCTTGGTACTTCGTGGTGAAACAATTATGAATGTTTCGGGGTATAGGGTAATAAATAATAATTAAATATAGTGAACGTACGGGAGAACATCCAACCGGTATGTAGTTATCTGACAAACGAAATGTTCTGTCTAAGGAAAGAGTGGTGTATAAATCTCTCCTAGACCCGTCATTCTTTCCTGGGAACATCTCTGTTGGAGGTACTGCTCTGGAAGGAAAATCACCCCAGTTTAAAATATACGACGAATATGAATATATGATGGAAGTATACCATGCATAATGAATGGGAATACATGATGAATATGAATACGTGAATGCATGATGATATGTGCAAATATGAACGTGTATGATGGAACGAGTCTAAACCTGAAAATGGAATAACGGAGTACTCACGAAGTGTTAAAGGGGTGGTGGATACGCCGCTGGTACTTGCTATATATAAACCCTTTTAATACATCGTGAAGAAACCGTTACGAAATTTTAAGGTGAGGATTGGTTAGGAAGTAAATCAAGCATATACGTGAAATGAAAATAAATGCTTGATACATTTGGGAGGCTGTGAGTCAAAGATACTCAAGGTCCCAAATGAAATGAGATACCCGACCTATAATGTAGATCTCAATAATAAAGAAGAGAACTAAAAAGATTCCAAGCCTACGGGGCTGAGGAAAAGAAAAAGAGAACTCCAGGTCTACAGGGCTGAAGGAGAAAAAGATTCCAAGCCTACGGGGCTGAGGAATGAATGAGTCTTCATGACAAATGCAAATGGTCTATACTGACGAGTATAAGAACTTTGCCAATACTCGGACCGGAGGTACGACCTAAGATGATTGCGAGGGTGTTTGCACACCCATAAAATATACGAATAACGTGACCGAAGGTACGTTTGGAGATGGTCACGGGGGCGCCGAGAGCCTGGAAAACTTGAATAATAATAAGAATCTAAATAGTTCACAATAAAATGAACGATGCAGTGTACTTACTTAGCGAAAGCTAATTCAAAAATGTTTTTCAAACACTGCAGGAAAGAAACACATGGAATGAAGCTTCCTGAGGACGGAGCAGTAGGAATTAGAATTCCCTATGTATAATGATGTAATTATATTATCATTTGTAAAACAATAATATTATTATAAAAGATATACCTTAGCCATTCATGGCAAGGTTTTTGTCAAACTGGGACCGTTTTTCGCATTAAACTCTGATAAAATAATAGTAAAATAAGTAGGGTGTTTCATGAACAAACACATAATATATACATATATACATATAACCACCTTCACTTACTCATTGTCGGTGTTCATCATCATATGTTATCATGAAGGTATTTGCACATGTTACATTAAGAATCAAACTGGCCAGGCATGATTGATAATGTAATATGCCCAATTACATCCACTATCTCCATATAATGAATCCCTTAACAACTTTCGACACAATTAGTTCACCTTGGACACCAATTAAAACATACAACATCATAATCAATACTATCCTTACCCCTTAAGCTCCGTGTCTCGGTCACGCCATCATTGGATTCTCATTTCTCCGACCATATCAAGAGCATTAGAGGTTTGAGTTTTGTGTCTCGCACACCAAATCCCTCAAACCATTGCTCTGATACCAAGTTGTAACACCCAAAAAATTCGAAGCAATTTAAACTTTTTAAATATGACGCGGAAACGGTCCCAAATACAACATTTAAGGTATCCACACGTTTTAGTTTTACAAACATGTATTAAACTACAATATTTCCCCAAAAAGTAGTTTAATCAAAGGTTAAGAAAACAAGTTAACCACAACTTGTTACGACCCCAAATAGTTTGTAAAGACTCCCCACGAGAAGGTTAACAAAATCATTTACAAAACACGTCCACGAGAATCCAATCCACATGATACGAGACCCGAGAATCACTCCGGAGCTTTCCTACATACAAAACATTAATTTGTATATGGTTAGTATAGATAAGTAGCCCTCAGGACCTCTCCACAAGTCCCCTCATGGGTAAAACCCAAGAAAAAGTCATTTTTTAAAATACAAATTTCTAACATGGTATGAACACTACCATGTTCCCCTGAACACGGTTGTGTTCTGAATGAACACGGTCGTGTTCCCTTTTAGCACTAGAAAAATACAAGGTTTCTGTCATGGTAGTGTTCAGATGAACACAACCATGTTCCCTGCCAGCGTCTACTATTCTCACTATTTCTACAATATTTGCATATAACAAGTATCTAATGTGTATTTACTTATTTTTCGACCACACAATGTCTACCACATTAACTAACATTAATTTGTTAGTTTATCCACCCCTAATACGAGCACCACTACTCGTTTTCCATTCTGACCCATTTCGACCCGTTTGCATCTTTGTTCAATACGACACCAATAAAACATGTATAACAACAACACACACATGTTTACTCCCACCCATTTATCACCTTTTAGTTTTCTTACAACGCCTTGGTGCGAGAACCACAACTCGTCTTACCCGTACTTAGAGTATTTGACTCCAAGTCCACCCTTTGAAGTATTCCACACTTCTTATTGGGTTTACAACCTCTTGGTGCGAGTACCACAATTCGTCTTACCCGTACTTGGAGTATTTGACTCCAAGTCCACCTTTTGAAGTATTCCACACTTCAATACACAATTTCACCAAATTATCACATTTTGTTTAACTATTTACCATAAAAGTCAACTTACACCAAATTCACCACGTTTACATATTCGTTTGACTACTTACTACATAAGTCAAATTACACCAAATTCACCATGTTTACATGTTAGTTTGACTATTTACCACATAAGTCAAACTACACCAAATTCACCACATTCACATATTCGTTTGACTATTTACCACATAAGTCAAATTACACCAATTTCAACATAATATTACCTTATACCACTATAGTCAAATTACACCAATTTCACCATTATCCACAATGGTTTGACTTATACCACATTAAGTCAATTTAATCCAATTCCACCACACACTACATTCAAGTTGACTCTTTACCATATTGACGCTTGAACCACCAACACCTTCAAAACTTATAAGCCACCAAAACAATTGAGTTTTAAACATGTAATTTTGTTTATCTAGCACCATAAACACTTATACAAACTCAATTAACCAATCTAACACCCCCAATTGAAAACCCCCCAATTTGGGTCTCAAGAACCCTAATTTTTAAATCAACAAATTGGATGTTAAAACCAAATAATTCTTGATTCTCCAACATCATTAACACTAGATTAAAGATTTTAAACAATGTTCAATCCAAATCACTCCACCAATTTGACCCATTTAGGGTTTTCACCAAAACCCACTAAAAACTCCATTAATGGAATTGTATGGCTCTTATCCCTCTCCCTTCTTGCTTTTCATGAAAACACACACACACACACCCCCTAGTGTGTGTCGTGATTTCTCCTTCACCCTAAATAACATCTGATTTTTTTTATCCAAAATACACAATACCCCCTCTACTTCTCAATTCTCATTTTAACCCAAAAGTCTATCATCCACCAATGGACCTTTATTCCAAGACTTGGTTTATTTCTACATTCACACCATAAAATATTATTTAGGTAATTAATATTGGTTCGTTACAGTCTTTTACCGGTGAGACCTAAAAAAGCTGGAATGCGTTCTTTTGATTTTCATTTGCTTTCTTGTATTCATTTCGCAAAGGCTGGATTACCACGCGAACTTCGAGTAAAAGTGTTTGAAGCAACATTCGATATAAGGAAATGATGGCACAAGCAAGAAAAATTATCACCATTTGAAAGGACCTAAACCGGGTACCTCTCATAGTTGGCACAAACAAGCATAAACATAGTTCTTAAACTTCGAATAAACATGAATTAAAATAGCGGAAGCCTTTACATAATTCAGAGTCAATTAAAACTTTAACATAGCATTTTTTTTCAACATTCATAAAACTAGCAAATGGGGATGTCAGTCTTCATTAGCAGCAGCCATCCAGCCATCTTCTTCTAAGCCCTCATGGCTTTATATCTTCTCCTTACCTGTTGTGCATACTAAAATAGTCAGCTAACGCTGGTGAGTTCAAGTTTACAACATTTAGGATAAAACATTTCTTTCCTATGTTAATAAAATAAAACTTATTTAATGAAAAACATTCTTTAATTTACTAAGTATATAAATCACAATAAAACATGTAGATAAATACTTAGTTATATTGTGCTCTTTTCTGTTAAGTCATAGATTATTAGTCTACAATTTGTTTCTTTCTCTTTTCTCGTGTCCTCAAAGGACTTCTTTCTTTCTTAGCGAGTATTGTTCCCTAAGGCTCAACGTCCAAAGGTCGATACTCACAACTTGTGTCCACGAGGGACTTCTTGTCGTCACCGGGAGTAACCGTCGTTACTCATTTCTCCAGTTGTACAACATTCTCGTTACAGTGCCCTGTCGAGCATTGTTCCATTTTTTCTCATGGTACGTCATGGTCTCGGTCCATGACGCAACATCGGCTTCGGGTAGCACTAGTCTTAAGGATTATACTACTACCTCAAGACTTGCTATTATTCTTAGGATATCACTAGCCTCTAGGACTATGCTACTACCCCAAGTCTTTTCTTATCTTGGCCTCATACTCTGACGGACTAGACAATGTATTTGACTTATTCTTCTTCTCTTTATTTATAAAACATGTAGTTAAATAAACCATTCTTTCTTATATTTCTGTTTATAAAACATATAGTTAAATAAACCATTTTTTCTTATCTTTCTGTTTATAAAACATATAACTAAATAATCCATTCTTTCTTATCTTTCTTTTTATAAAACATATAGTTAAATAAACCATTCTTTCTTATCTTTCTGTTTATAAAACATATAGTTAAATAAACCATTCTTTCTTATCTTTCTGTTTATAAAACATATAGTTAAATAAACCATTCTTTCTTATCTTTCTTTGCAAACGTTTGAATAACAAAATACATTTATTATAAATGTTTAATTCTTAGGTATGCACACCACCCTAAAACAGTAAAAATACAGATTTTTGAACTCACTAGACTATCGATATTCAACCCGAAGTTGATGTCTTATCTATTGCTAATGCGTATACCGATCTACACATAAGTCAAAGTGCGAATTTTATTATTTAGTGCAAGTGTCGGCTGAGACAGTAGAGTGTCACCCTAGAGTGTCGGCAGTCACACTTGAGTGTCGGCTGGGAGTGTCGCCTAAACTTGCGTTCAGGACTTTGTGTAATACTAGGGGGGTCGATACTCAACGCGTTTATCCTAAAGGCTGACTCTCAGAGGGCCGATTCTTTGCGGGCCGATTCTCTTCTTCTTCTTCTTCTTCCTCGTCGAGTGTCGCCACTTGCAGGTGGTCGACACTCGAGTGTCGGCCGAAGAATATCAATCTTTTATAGGTTTGATTTCGATCCAAAACCTTAACTTTTTACGTTCAAAACACCTATCTAGCTTTCTATGAAGCTAGATCTGAGCTTTAAATCACTTTCCATACATAAAAATCCGACCTTTTTGTTCTTTGTGTAGAATCACTGTAAGATGGAAGTAGAATCCAAGGCTTGATGGTGTTTTCTTGAGCTTCTCTCTCTAGAATTCTCTCTCTCTAGGGTTTGGAGGTGAAGATGGTGAAATGAGGCAAGGGAGGAAGACAAGGGCTTCTCATGCCCTCCCTTGCACTTCTTCAGCCTGGCTCGAGGCCCAAGCCCACGAGCCCGTTGGTTTTCTTTTATCATTCCCTTTCTTTTAGGGTTTCCCTATCGTGACCCGTCGTCCTACGCTCTATTATTTCTATGTTATTTTCGGGATGTTACAAGTCTACCTCTCTTATTAGAGGTTTCGTCCTTGAAACCTATTATAGGTCAAATAACCGAGTGTAACTCCCTCATTTCTGATTCGGTCTCCCACGTGGCTTCTGAATCCTGTCGATGTTTCCATTGAATTTTGACCAGTGGAATGACTTTGTTGCATAGTCGCGTATCTTTTCTATCCAAAATTGTTATGGGCTCCTCAATATAGTTAAGGTTGTCATTTACTTTGTTATCATCGAGTGGCACATATGTCGACTCGTCCGTTAACCACTTACGCAAGTGCAACATGTGAAAAGTAGGATGGATTCCACTCCATTCTTCTGGTAGTTTTAAACGATACGCTACTTCCCAAACTCGTGCCACAATTTTAAACGATCCGACAAACCTTGGACTCAACTTTCCTCTTTTTCGGAATCGGATTATTCCTTTCTATGGGGACACTTTCAACAGTACCATATCCCCAACTTCAAACTCGAGATCTCTCATTCTTTTATCCGCGTAAGATTTCTTCCTATCCTTAGCGGCTTTCATACGAGCATTGATCTGGTCAAACTTCTCGAAAGTTGATTTGACCACGTCAAGACTTGCGAAGTCTTTCTGTCCAATTTCACCGCAACAGACGGGCATCCTACACTTCCTACCGTACATCATCTCATAAGGCGGCATGCCAATGGTTGCATCATAGTTGTTGTTGTAGGAGAACTCCGCCAGTGGCAAGTGACTGTCCCAGCTACCACCAAAATCAATGATACATGCCCGGAGCATGTCCTAGAGAGTTTGAATGGTCCTTTTGGACTGACCATCGGTTTGCGGGTGGTAAGCTGTGTTGATGTTGAGTCTAGTACCCATTCTCTCATGGAATATTTTCCAGAACCTCGATGTGAATCGTGTGTCTCGGTCCGACATAATCGCCAAGGTCATACCGTGTCCGGTCATAATCTCGTTGATGAACAATTCTGCTAGCTTCTCAGATAAAAAAGTCTCACGTATAGGCAAAAAGTGAGCACTTTTTGTTAGTCGATACACAATTACCCATATGGTATCATGACCTTTAGCTGTAAACGGTAGCTTGGTTATAAAATCTATGGTAATGTGTTCCCACTTCCTCTCGGGAATGAACAAAGGTTGCATCTTCCCACACTGTTTCTGGTGTTTGGCTTTCACTTATGAACAAGTTAGGCACTTGCTCACATATTCGGTTACAACGTTGTAGGATCGTAAGATTACAAGGTGATTCTACTCTAGTTGATATTGGCGGAAACAATAACAACCAACAAAATAAACAAGTAAACAGCGAGAATACTGATAAATGCACTGTTGTATTAGACTTCTGAGATTACAAGTTTACAAGTAAAACACTATCAAGAAGCACTATGAAAGCACATCAAGCACAAGCCACTTTCAAAAGGCACACTTACTATGAAGTGTTTACACAATATATATAGTAACTTAGAATCAAGACAGACCCTTGATTCTAAGGATCAGATCTAACACAAGCCGTTGATCTTGTTTATTAATCTAAATTATACGCAAAGGCTAATCTAGATAACTTTGCTGAAACGTCTTCTTAGGCATCATTGTTTGCATGCTTGGAGACGCGCGTTATTGTCCTTTATTGGTTGCACCACTGAGGTTCCTTCTGCTTGGAGTGTGGCAGTTGCTTTTGCAGAAAGGTGTCAGAGGCGCTTCACATGGGTAGTCAGCTGCAACGTTTGGTCTTCAGTGAATAAAGCTATCAGCAGCAGAGATGAGTAGAATGTTGCTGATAAGACTATCAGCAGCAACATTTGTTGGATGGTGCTGATAAGCCTGTCAGCAGCAACAAGTGTTGAATGCTGCTGATAAGCCTATCAGCAGCAACAAGTGTTGGATGGTGCTGATAAGCCAATCAGCAGCAACAAGTGTTGAATGCTGCTGATAAGCCTATCAGCAGCAACAAGTGTTGGATGCTGCTTATAAGCCTATCAGCAGCATTTGTACTTAGAATAATTTGGTAGCAATCAGTCTTTGGTTCTACAAACTCCCCCTAGACTGATGCAACCAAAATTCTTCTAATTACTTTGCTGCTGAAGCCTTTGCATGTGGCTGACTATCCTTTCAACCTCATAGCCTCTTGGATCCTTGCTGGGATTGTTCAGTGGAAGTTCAGACAGAGTCTTGATGTCTTTGTGTGGCATTTTGTAGATTGCTTTGCTTGAGCATCTCATCTGCTACTTCTTTACATCAATCAGAGTGAACTCATCCAAATCAGCATTGTAGGACCAAGATACAAATGGAGAGTGGGACTTGAGTGGTTTGATATATATGACCACATCTTTGCTAGGGTTGAAGTAATGTCTGATTGCTAGCATAAGATGTTTCCCTCTCTCATTTGCAGGCTCATGAGCTTCACCCAGCTCTAAAATTCTTCTTAGGTCTGAATCTGGAAGTTGCAGAACCTCATCAACAGACCTGTATGTAGATCTTCTTCTTTCAGTTCTCCCATGAAGATCTCAAAGCTTTGATCCTGTGGATTGTAGGCCCATTCAACTATGTTTCTTGAGTCTTCAGGTTCAGATGAGGATTTGGATTTCTTCAAGGGAGGCTGTTGATGAGTGGGAGCTGGGTGGGTTGATTTGGACTTGTTGGGTGGAGGAGTGGAAGTTTTGGGGAGGAGAGTGGAAGGCTGTTGGATTGAGGAAGAGGTAGGTGAGGGAGAAGGCTTGGGTTTCTTTATTTTTGGTTTTTCTTCTTCTTTGATAAGTACCCTTTTCTTGGAGCCCTTCTTCCCTAGTCTTTCTTCCTCATCCTTTTTAACTTTGAAGTAGAGGGCTTGCAGGTTCATGAAATTCATGGGACCTAGCCTCTTTCCACTGTCTCCTCTAGCCATAAGGAAGTCAATCATGACCTTCCTTTCTTCATGGGTTCTTTTATTCAGTGCAATGGTCTTCTTGGACTGTAGCTTGGCTTTTTCTTCTTCTTCAGCCCTTTTCTTGCTAGCCAATTGACCCTGCTGACCCATGAAGGCTCTGTAGACTTCTTTAGTTGATAGTTTCTCAAGGTAGTCTGCATCCTCACCTTGAGAGACTAGAGTCTTTATCCACTCCTCCCTCATCTCTTTATCTAGTTCAAAATTAGTTATTCTGAACTTAGCTTCTTCTTTCTTCTTCTTCTCCAACTCTTCCTCTTCTTTATTGAACTGTTCCTGCAGTTGACGAGCAAGAGCTGCATCTTCTTCAATCCGGTCAACTGCAGGAATCTTTCTTTTTAGTTCATCCAGCTGTTTAGCATACTGCTGGATGGTTTGTTCTCTTAGGAGAATGGCTGTTTTTCTTTCTTGAGCTTTTTTCATGTCAGCCATCTCCTCTTCTTCTCTTTTTCTTCTTTTCTCTTCCCTCTCTCTTTTCTCTTTAAGCAACCTCTCTTCATCTTCCTCTGTCATGACCCCCTTCCCTTTGTTTATAGTGGGTGCCTCTGCTTCAGCTTCACTGACCACAACAGCAGATGATGATGCTGCTATTGGGATCTCTGCCTCAGCTTCATTGGCAAGTTGAGGGATTGACAAGGGATGATCACTTTCTTCATCAAGTTGATACTCAGGACCTTCTATTTCCCTTAGTTGATCCCTAAGAGAAGATCTTGCGCCAGATGCTGCAGATGTGGCTTCAACTTGTGGAGTATCTGAGTTGGAGTCAGCATCAGAAGTTGACACAGTCTCTTCTTGAGGAATCAGTCCTTCTTTTTCAAGATGGGCTTTGATGATGACCATCATTGCCTGGCTCTCCAGTGAGTTAATATTGCAGATGTTGGCTCTGAGCTGAAAAATCTTGAATAGGAAGTCTGAGGGCAGCTGAAGGATGTTCCTGGTGTTGATGATGAGAGAGGAGCCGTTGCTGAGCAGGAGAGTGTGGTCAAGGGACTTAGTGCTCACCCAACCTAGCACGTCCAAATCCTTGACCAGGAAGGCATACAGGAATCTTCGAAGGCCCAGAACTTCTTCTTCAGTGAGAAGACTGCTCCTTGTTATTTCAAGATTGCTAGGAGTCAGTCTCCTTTCTGCGGCCGCCGAGGATTCAGGATAAGCTACCCGATGTGCTGCTTGTAGGAATCTTTGAAACCTGGGTAGATTATCCTCCATCAGGTCATGGAACCTGCCAATGGCAAGTTCTGCTGAGAGATCTGTTGAGGTATTGATGTAGTTAGTTAAATGCAGATGTAGGACTTGGAGGGCATTGAGAGAGTTCCAGTTCAGCTCTTCTACTCCGCTGAACTCCCATCCAATCCAAAACCTCTCAGATGATCCATCATACCCCCAAGCTAGAATGGAGTCAAATTCTAGCTTCTTTGATGATCTTAATAGTTGGGGGGTTGAGGATTGACCAATGATGGCTGCTGCTTCAGGGATGATGCTGAATGGTGTATTTGGTTGTTCTGTGTCTTCAGTACCATTCAACATTTCATCGACAGCCCTGACGACCAACTTCCAGTCTTCAGATTTCTCTTCGTCTTCGTTATCTGGGACTGGCAAGTCATGAATTTGGACAAAGGCTGGCTTGAATAGTAAGCTTTGAAGTACAACCTGCTCTTGAATCCAGTCGTCAAGACTGTCTTTATCTTCTTCCATTGAGACCATCTCTCCCTTTTTGGTTGCATCAGTAGACAGGTAGGCATCAGTTTGGGTGCCTAGTGATACAAGAGAGGGAGTGGCTAAAGATGGGCATTGATGGGCTTCATGCATAGAGACTTGGTGTCTTAGTTTGGACACTTCAGCCTCTAGCATAGCCACCCTGGCCGTCAATTCCATGTTATGAAGTTTCAGTCTGTCCTCATCCACCGTTGTGGAATCCTTGGACCCAGATGGGGCCGTAGGCCGAGCCTCAGCATCCCCATCACCCGCGGTTTCTTGGCGCCTGGGATTCCTCTCAGTGAGGGGAGTTTCCAAGGAAACACCCTCACCATGAGTTGCCGTGGTTGAGGTCTTAAAGATGTTGTCACTGTCCTCCTGGTCAGATGATGGACCAGCAGTAGTGACAGCCTCTTCCACATCCACTCCATCATAACTCCCAGAGTGGACCTTCAAGGGTGAAGAACTTGGGTTGGGTGTTTCGGAAGCAAGACCAATCAGTACCTCCTTGATAGTGGTAGTTGGAGAAGGTACATCACTTTGGTCAGGTTCCTCAACACTTAAGTCCAAAGAAGACAGGAATGGCTCGAAGGGCTGTTCTATGGATCCGGGAAGTGATCCTAATCCTAATAGAGAGACTTCCGAAGGAGTCTCCCTAACAGTGTGGCTTTCCCTTATGATATTCTCACTAGAATGTTGTGATTCTGAGTGAGGGATGTTGGCTTGGGTTTGGGCCTTGGAGGCAAGAGAAGAAGGAGTTCTCTTGCCCCTCTTCCTTGTATATTTGGCTGCAACCGGGGCCCTGTGTTCCGGTTGAGCAATCAAACTGGGGGTGAGTAGATTATGTGCCTGTACATCCTCAGTAGAATGCACAGGGGTTCGATCAAAGGAAGCAGTAGTTTGAGTTTATGGCAGTGAGGTGGAGGGTGTGGGATCAGTATCAGCTGGGTTTGCTGAACTGTCACCCTGGGCACTTTGCGTGTTCAACATTGTAGACAACAATGGAACATCGACCCCTGAGAACTTTGATGAAACTGTTCTCATGCTTTGAAAAATATTGTTCTTATGTCCCAAAATTGAGTAGATTCTTGCAGTTTTTGAAAGATCTTGGTGCTCAATGTTGAACACTTCCTGCAAGAATCTTGGGTACATGAAGAACTGTGATTTCACCCCTTCTTGAAGGTTGTATCTCAAACCTTCAAGAATGAGGTGGGAAAAATTGAAACCCGCCCCAGTAATCATACCGTGAATTACCGACGCAAGTCCGGAGCTGAGTTGGTTCCAGCCACTCCTCTTCTGGGATATGCATTGGAGAAGAGTGTGGCAGAGATACTTCCATTTGGGACCCACGAGTGCCTTCTCTATCGTATACTCTGTTTGATTCCCAGTGTACCCTATGGATACAAAGGTCCGCATGTATACGTCTCTTTGGTAAGAGGAGGCGTCCCCTTCATCCTGAAGCTTGAGGTGTTGGCGGAGCTTTGCTTCAGTGATAATTGTTTCCTTGCCGTCTACTGTGCCTTTGATTTGGGGAGTGCCCTGGGCTGTAGAATACACGGCTGTGCTCCAAAAATCTTCCATGTGAGAAGTATAGATGATTGGGTTGACGGTTAGGGCATGGTGGATTTTGGACCGACAAAGGAAGTCGATCATATCATCGAAGCCTTCTGATTTCTTGCCCTTTATTAGGCATGCCGTGAGGTTATGATATGGGGAAAACTTGTCGTTGGGGTTGTTTATGTCTGCACCTACCATTATAATGGATTTGGAGGGAAGAGAGAAGGGTGTTTGAATGATTCAGGGTGTTTGAATGGAGGGATTAATTATGGAGGGCTTTGAATGCTGTGGGGACGGGAGAGAAAGTGATGGGTTTAGGGTTTGAAATTGAATATGAAGAGGTTGTGGGAACGTTTGAAATTGTGATATAACGGCAGACGAAGAAAAAGCAACCTTACTTGTACAGTACAACCTGTTTCACTTTTCATTGTTACAGCTGTAAAGCACTCGAGCAGTCATGGTAAAGACTGAGAGTAGTTTTTACCGCAGGTAAAAGTTAATGTAGACTTGTTTTACCCATCAGCAGCAAACTTGGTTGCTGCTGATGGTGTGCTATCCGCTGCAAACTTGGTTGCTGCGGATAGTTAAGTCTTTCAGCAGCAGATTTGGTAGCTGCTGACTGTTGTATTCATTCCGCAGCAAAAAGGTTGCTGCTGACCGCCTTAAAGCTATCCGCAGGAAACTTGTTCCTGCTGATAACTTAAAGCGATCAGTGGCAAAGACTTTGCTGCTGAAGAGTAAATCTGTCAGCAGTGAAAAAGTGCTGCTGACTATAACCTTTTATTAAGAACAAAAACATAGACATATTTACAAGGAAGGATAAAAATTGAGATATGTCTTATTCAAAGTTCATCATGCCAATTGATTCAACTAGATATCGAAATCTTGCTTCATCAAAAGGTTTAGTGAACAAATCAGCATATTGCTCATTTGTGTGAACCTTGGATAGGACAATTCTCCTTTTCTCAGCTTGATCCCTGATAAAGTGATACCTGATGTCGATGTGCTTAGTCTTGGAATGCTGCACTGGATTATTCATGATAGAGATTGCACTCATGTTGTCAATGTGAATTGGAGTCTGCATGAAGGTCATTCCATAGTCAAGCATTTGATTTTGGATCCAGATGACCTGTGCACAGCAGCTTGAAGCTGCAATGTATTCTGCTTCAACTGTTGAAGTAGAGACACATGTTTTCTTTTTGCATTGCCATGAGATGAGCCTTCCTCCAAGAAATTGACATCCCCCAGATGTGGACTTTTTGTCCAAGTTACAACCCCCATAGTCACTGTCAGTGTAGGCATAGAGATTGACATTTCCATTCTTTGGATACCATAGCCCAAGTTTTGGAGCTCCCTTTAGGTATCTAAGGATCCTTTTGACAGCTTGAAGATGAGACACTTTTGGAGCTGCTTGAAATCTTGCGCAGAGACAAACTGCAAACATGATATCTGGTCTTGAGGCAGTGAGATACATGAGAGAACCTATCATTGCTCTGTACTGATGTTGATCAGTGTCTTGTCCTTCTTTATCCGGAGATAATTGATGGTGCACTTGCATAGGAGTTCTTGCAGCAGAGCAGTCAGCCATTTTGAATCTCTCCAAGATGCTTTTGACATACTTGGATTGGCTTATGAAGATTCCATTTGGTACCTGTTTGACTTGAAGTCCTAAAAAGAAATTTAGTTCACCCATTGAACTCATTTCAAATTTGGAATGCATCAGAACTTCAAAGTCTTTGCAGAGCTTCTTTCTTGTAGATCTAAAGATAATGTCATCAACATAAATCTGGACCAACAAAATTTCTCCCCCTTCATCTTTGATGAAGAGTGTCTGATCAATGGCCCCCCTTCTGAAGTTGTTGCTAAGTAGATATCCAGATAGAGTTTCATACCAGGCTCTTGGGGCTTGGTGTAAGCCATAGAGAGCTTTGTCCAGTTTTAAGACTTTATTTGGATGTGCAGGATCCACAAAGCCTGGAGGCTGTTTGACATAGACCTCTTCACCAATCTTTCCATACAAGAAGGCACTCTTCACATCCATTTGATAGATCATAAAGTTTTTGGATGCAGCATATGCCAGAAAGATTCTGATGGCTTCCAGACGGGCCATAGGAGCAAAGACTTCATCATAGTCAATGCCTTCTTCTTGAGTGTAGCCTTGAGCTACCAGTCTGGCTTTGTTCTTGATCACGATGCCCCTTTCATCTTGCTTGTTTCTGAAGACCCATCTTGTTCCAATGGCTGTTTGACCAGGTGGAAGATCAACAAGCTTCCAAACATCTTGTCTTTTGAATTGCAGCAGCTCTTCCTGCATTGCTTCAATCCAGCTGTTGTGCTTGAGAGCTTCATCAATTTTCTTGGGTTCCACCTGAGATAGAAAGCAAGAGAACAAACAAATGTTGGCTTCATGAGACTTACTTCTTGTCTGGATACCTGTGTGGACTTGGCCAATGATGTTTTCCAGAGGATGCTCTTTGTTTATTCTCTGTGCTGGTATCACATCCAGTCGTATTCCCTCTTCAAGATTACTTTGGTTTAGATCAGGATTGTCTTCAGTTGTGAGGAGAGGAGCTTGGAGGTTCTGATCATTGTGTTCCACATTGTCAGCAATATTAGCATCGGAGGCCTCTTCAGCATGGATTGAGGAGGCTTCATTAAAGGGTTCTTGGTCAGAGAGATTACTGCTTGTGGTGTTGGAAGTACTGGCTTCACTTGTACCGGCTTCAATAGCTTCTGCCACTGATGGAGGATCAATTTTCATCCTGATGTAGGGACTGGGAAAATCTAGTCTGTAGTCAGTAGAAGAGGTTGAGGCAGAAGATGTTGATTTTGAAGAAGAACACTCCATATTTGAGAAAATGAGAGGCTCAAATATCTGAGTGAAGGAGTCTATATCAAAGAGCCAGTTAGGACCTTTGCCTTGTTCACAGACAACATGTTCCCTGCATTCCACATTAGCAGATTCTTCCACGATCCGAGTCCTAGAATTGAACACTCGGTATGCCTTTGATTGAGAGGAGTAGCCCACAAAGTAACCTTCATCAGACTTTGCACCGAATTTAGGAAGAACTCCATGTGTGATGAGGATGGTACATGGACATCCAAAGGGCTTCAGGAAGCCAATGTAGGGAACTCTTTTGAGCCATAGTTCATAGGGTGTTTTCTGGAGAGGCTTAACAATAAGGACTCTATCTTACACATAACAAGCTGTGCTTACTGCTTCTGCCCAGAAAGTAAGGGGCAGCTTTGAGTCAGCCAGTATAGATCTTGCTGATTCAATCAGAGTCCTATTTCTTCTTTCAGCAACCACATTTTGTTGAGGGGTTCTTGGAGCACTGTATTGCCTTTCAATGCCCTTGCTCTCACAGAAACTGTTCAAGGTGTGATTTTTGAACTCTGTTCCCTGATCACACCTTATGATCTTTACCTTCAGATTGCTTTGATTCTCTACCCTAAGAATATAGGATTTGAGAATCTCAGCAGTTTCATCTTTTGTTCTTAGGAAGAATACCCATGAGAATCTGGAGAAGTCATCAGTTATCACCAGACAGTAGGACTTTTTTGCCCATTGACATGAAATTCGTAGGACCAAAGAGATCCATATGCAGTAGCTGGAGAGGGGTGTCATTTGTGTTCAATGTCTTGGGCTTGTGGGAACTCTTGTGTTGTTTTCCCTTCAAGCAGGCAATGCAGTGATCGTCTAGCTGGAATTCTTTGTCAGGAAGCCCTCTGACAAGATTGTCCTTCACTAATTTATTGATTGTTTTGATGTTAACATGGCTTAACCTCCTGTGCCAAAGAGCGGATTCATCAACTGATGCCTTTGACAGAAAACATGAAACACTACCGGATGGAGTGGCTTCATTCATGTCAAGCACATATAAGTTGTCCTTCCTATGAGCAGTTAGGAGAATCTTCTCTCGAGGGGGTTTTGATAGACCAGGAGCTAACACAAAACATTATTTGTCAGTGAAGAGCATCCAATGCTTCTGATCACATACTTGGGAAACACTCATGAGATTGAAGTCAAGTTCTTTAACATAGTTGACTCTTTCAATACTCATCCTTTCATTGGACACAGTTCCTTGTCCAGTGATAGATCCACCCTTTGAGATATCCTCCATTGAAATGTCTGAAGTTAGAGAGGATGGACCTGTTGCCTGTCATGTGCCTGGAACAGCCGCTATCTACCACCCAAGTATTGTGTTTGTTGCCTGGCTGTCCCTGCACATGGAAGATATCTAATTAGTGGGAGGATCATTGTAGCATGCAGCATTGTAGAAGATCGTTGCTAATTTGCCATTGTCAGCATGCTTGCAGTCAATGGAACCAATAGTTATGCTTGAAGATTGTTTGGCCTTCCATTGCTGTGTTGGTGGTTTTCTAGCTTTCTTTGCATTGTCAGCAGAAGATGTTGTTGCTGACAATTTTGGCTTATCCGCAGCTGATTTTGCTGCTGAGGGCTTTGCTGGAGCAGTAGCAGTTTTTGCTTTGTCAGCAGCAGATACTTTTGCTGCTGATGCCGTTGTTTTTTATTTTGCTTTGTCAGCAGCAGAGACTTTTGCTGGAGGCTGTGCCTTTTGTTTCCTGGACTTTACTCTATTAGCAGTGATTTTGTTTGCTGCTGATGGGTTGAACACAGATGAATGATTTGCAACTTGGTTAAAAAGGTTAAACTTGCATGTTGCAGCAAAGTGGTTTGATTCCCCACATATGATGCAAGTTTGTTGAGGTTTCTGCATCTTCACTCTTTGAGGGGATAGAGATTCTCTGAACTTTGTTGCCTTTGCATCATAGTTTCTCACCTGTTTGTTTCTGTTTGTTTTCTCAAAGGCGTGCTGCTTTGAGTTTCTTTGGTGTTCACGGTAGTGAAAGCAGGTGCTGGCAGTGTGATTGTATTTGCCACACACAAAGCATGATACTGCTATCTTGTCCCTGTGAGAGTCCACATAGTTCTTATTTTGAAACAAATCTTTGAAGTTCCAGGGATGAGCTTTGTTATGTTCAAAGGTGGCTTCTTCTAGTGTCCTTTGAACATATGGACCTTTTTCTCCAGGAGTATGAGAAACATCAAACGCCTTTGACTTTGACTGAGATTTGGGGTTGGTGAAGCCTGATGTCTCTCCCTTTTCAATGATTAGCTTTCTTCCACCTGGAGGATAGCTAATATTGATTTGTTTGAATGGAATGGGAGCTGGAATGGTTGAGGTAACAACAGGACAACCGGCTTCAGAGAGAGGAGCAGATGGGACTGTACTAGTTTCACAGTGGTCTGAGCAGGTTGACTCAGATTCTGAAGAGGTGGAGCAGTCTTCCACAAAACATGCATCCATTGAAGGATCAATGTTTCGGTTTGCCATGTCAAGGTTTGCAGTATTGAAGCTTGGTTGGTGAATGGCAACATAATCAGCAGGAGGAGGAACTGTCTGGTACTCGTCACTATGATATCCAAGTCCAGTTTTTACCTTTTCATGGACTTGAATATCTAACAATCTTTGTAACTTTTTAGATGAAAATTCATATTTTTCAATATGGACTTTCTGTTCAGCCAGTTCAGCTCTGGTAGCTTTAAGTTTTACTAATAGATCATCAATCTGAGTTTCTAGATTGGTTTGTTCATGTTTTAATGAAGAAATCTCTTTCTTAAGGCAGTTAATTTTTTCTTTGTAAGTATCTTCGACCTTTTTGAATTCAGACTTCATTTGATGAAACTCTTCATTTTGATCTATCAGATTTTGGTTATGCTTTCTATAATCTAAAACTTTGTCAATGCAAGCTTGAGAGCAAAGATGTTCAAATACCTGAGGTGGTATCTCTGCATTGTCTGCCATAAGTGCTTGGTTGGAGGCAGGAACATCTTCATATTGAAAACTCCAGTCAAAGTCTGAAGTTCCAACATTTGCACAGGCTACAGTTTGTGCTGGAGGAGTTCCTTGCTGCTGCTGCTGCCTGGGCTGACCTTGATAAGTTTATCTTTGATGGCTGGCACCCTGATTGGCTTTAGGTGCCTTGCACTCCCTAGCAAAGTGACCCATTTGGTTACAGTTGTAACATCGAATCTTGCTTTTATCAAGCCCAACTCTGGTGTTTGAGTTGTTGCTTGGAACTGATCTCCCGGTTCTAGAATAAAACCTTTTTGCTCTGAGGGAGAGCATGGCATATGAGTGCTGAATATCCATTTCTTCAAGATCATCTGGATGAAAGCATTCCAGATCCTCCTTTATGAAGTACATGCTGCTTGAGTTGTCAGAGACAAAAGCAGTAGAGGTTGGCTGTTGAGGAGGTGCCTCAAGAAGAAATGGTGATGAGTTAGATTGTGAAGCAGTTGATGTTTGAGGATGAGTAACAATTGGAGGATAGTAGTTGCTTGCACTAGGACCAGAATGATCAGAGTGAAGCGCTGAGGTGGTGGTAGAGGAAGTGGTAGCTGATTGATAACTGGAGCTCCTTTCTTTAGCTTGAATCATTTCTAATTCATAGGTTTTGAGCATGCCAAAGAGCTCAGTCATCTGAAGAGTCTTTAGATTCTCTGTTCTTCTGATGGACACTGTATACAATGTCCAACAACTAGGAAGAGATCTTATGAACTTCTTGAGAATGTCTTCATTCTCAAACTTTACCTTGGAGCACTCCAGTTCTCCAACCAGGTACGTGTACGTGTTATATAAAACTGTTAGTGACTCACCTTCTTTCCAGACGAAGTTTTCATACTGTTGCTTGAGAATGTCACGTCTGTTCTCCTTGACCTCCTCAGATCCAGCAAACATCTTTTCCAGGGCTCCTCATAATTCCTTAGCAGTTTTGTGAGCCTTGAAATTGTGAAAAACTTCATTTGGAAGGCACATTTGGATAGCTCCTAATGCCTTGAAGTCCACCTCCATTTTCTTGATGTCTTCTTCAGAATACTTGGAAGGCTCCTTAGGAACTAGTGGTCCTCCGGAGTCAGCAGAGGCGACCATGGGAACATAAGGTCCATCCCTTATGGATTTCAACATTCCGTATTCATGGTAGCAGAAGAAGCTTTCCATACGGTTCTTCCACATATCATAGTCCTCCCCAGACACAAACCTCGGAGGTCGGTTGATACTTCCGATGTCTTCAGATCCATGACTTTGTGCCATTTTGTTTTGTGTGACTTGATCAAGAATAGAGTTTTGAATAGAATCAGAAAGTGATTAAACAAATGTTAGTTTGTTTAATCTTGAGCCAAGGCTCTGATACCACTTGTAGGATCGTAAGATTACAAGGTGATTCTACTCTAGTTGATATTGGCGGAAACAATAACAACCAACAAAGTAAACAAGTAAACAGCGAGAATACTGATAAATGCACTGTTGTATTAGACTTCTGAGATTACAAGTTTACAAGTAAAACACTATCAAGAAGCACTATGAAAGCACAGCAAGCACAAGCCACTTTCAAAAGGCACACTTACTATGTAGTGTTTACACAATATATATAGTAACTTAGAATCAAGACAGACCCTTGATTCTAAGGATCAGATCTAACACAAGCCGTTGATCTTGTTTATTAATCTAAATTATACGCAAATGCTAATCTAGATAACTTTGCTGAAACGTCTTCTTAGGCATCATTGTTTGCATGCTTGGAGACGCGCGTTATTGTCCTTTATTGGTTGCACCACTGAGGTTCCTTCTGCTTGGAGTGTGGCAGTTGCTTTTGCAGAAAGGTGTCAGAGGCGCTTCACATGGGTAGTCAGCTGCAACGTTTGGTCTTCAGTGAATAAAGCTATCAGCAGAAGAGATGAGTTGAATGCTGCTGATAAGACTATCAGCAGCAACATTTGTTGGATGGTGCTGATAAGCCTATCAGCAGCAACAAGTGTTGAATGCTGCTGATAAGCCTATCAGCAGCAACAAGTGTTGGATGGTGCTGATAAGCCTATCAGCAGCAACAAGTGTTGAATGCTGCTGATAAGCCTATCAGCAGCAACAAGTGTTGGATGCTGCTGATAAGCCTATCAGCAGCAACAAGTGTTGGATGCTGCTTATAAGCCTATCAGCAGCATTTGTAGTTAGAATAATTTGGTAGCAATCAGTCTTTTGTTCTACAAACGTTCTTCATGCTGGGCCACCGGTATTCCTTCTTTAAATCATGGTACATCTTGTTGGTGCTGAGATGGATAGAGCTGCGAGACTTTTGAGCCTCATCAACTATATTGACTCTAAGTTCACCACCCTTGGGTATCCACATTCTCCTGAACCTTGTTCATATTCCATAAGTATTAGTTTCTAACTTCTCATGCTGTCTCTCACTTGACATTTTCTACTCTCAGAGCTTCATCCTGGGTACGTTCTATTTCTGTCATAAGGTCTGGAGTTACGACCAATGGATATGTGATGTGCGTGTGATAATATATATATATTTTTATATATATATATATATATATATATTGTTTAGAAATGGTTTCACGAGATCATGCTTTAAATTTATAAAATGATAAATACTCAAATTTAAAACACACACAATAGGCAAGTGTACCTATCGCAGCGTAATATAGTTTAGGTAAGAACCAAGTATCGAACCAGTGGACACGGTCGAGTTTCAATACTCAACTTTTGTTATCGTTTAGCCGGTTTAATTAGTGAGTGAGTTTTGTGTGCTTGTGAAGCAGAAAAGTAAATGACAGAAAAGTAAATGACGGTAAAGTAAATGATAGAAAAGTAAAAACGTGCGTGATGTGTGTAACAGTAATTTAAATAGCAGAATAGTAAATAGCAGGAAAGTAAATATCTCGGAATGATCAGGTCATGAAGAGTATTGCTTTGGGCTTCGAATCCGCTTGGTATATGATAATATTAAGTTGACTAATCTGGTGGTATGACTACTACAAACATGTGAACGATACACCGCTAGAGCCTCATTCTCACAATATTTGATTCACGAATTATAATCTTTAATAATAAAATGGTAATGATTCCCAGCTAGGGATAACGCTACCCTCAACTCTTTGAATGCTATCTCCAAGTTGGTTTAGGACATCGAACTTAAATGCATAATTATTATTATTAAAAAGGTAATTATAATCATGTATAAAGACGTACCGTTCCCAACATGAGTTCACCAATTCTTGGTCTCATAACAAGTTCGTATAAATACGTATGACTTCATTAGTATTAACCAAGCCTTGGCTAATCAAAATCCACTTGTATAAAGACGAACAAGCATCAAGAGAAGTTTGATTAAAAAGGTTTTATGGTCTTACACTTTAAAATCAAGAACACTCTCAAGTATAAAGACAGATTTAGATAATAATAAAAAGCCCACCTAGATGGTGGTTTTAAGAGCGAATAACTAAAGACATAAATATACCACTAGATTAATACGTTAAACATTAACATACACCAAAATTCATCTTCACCCTATCAATACAAGAAGTTTAGCCACGAATGGCCATACTAACTAGCATAAAGCTGAGTGTCGTAGACTCCCCTATTGCGGACAAAGAGGAGGAGCCTCTCTACTCTCTACTCTAACTACAAAATTCTCTCTCTCCGGATAGTGTATTGATAGTTCTTGAGGTGTGTAGAATGAAGAACCCAAGCCTCCTATTTATAGGCCTCAGAATAAGCAATGCACGGTCGTGCATTGGATTGCATGGGTGTGCAAACACCTAGGGAATCATAGGGTACGAGTGGCAGTGTACTGGGAGCCATGGGGAGCAAGGAGGGGCAATGCACACCCGTGCATTGGGATGCACGGCCATGCATGCCCTCCCTGTTGCTTAATTTTGTCTTTTAGCTGCTGGTTGACTTTTGTTGACCTTGGTTGACTTCTTGGGGGTCAAAGCTCGGGAATGATCCTTCTAAAAGCTTGGTTTCTTGGTGCTTTTGACAGGTTTTATCTTCGTTTATCTTTAGAACATCGAATAACCTGCAATTATAAAATATAAACGTTTTAAGTATCAATTGCAAGGTTATTATTTAATTAGTACCATAATATGTGGATTATTATGGATGCAAAACATGTATAAATGATGGCACATCATAACACCCCATACTTAAACTTTGCTTGTTCTCAAGCAAACTCATGCATGATCATAGCTATAACTAAAAACTTTACAAAAGGTAATGGAGCTCTAAGTAGTTGGAAACTCGGGGATAACTCATGAGTCGCTTTATTCTATTTTTATGCTTTTCTATTTTTGGATGACGGAATCCATGACTAGCCTACTAAAACTTCAATTAAGCATAATCTATCACTCCTCACAATGTTCACTTGACTCTAGGGCTATATATATATGTGGATAATGTAAGTTAAGTGGAACACTCAAGTTCGAATCGAATTGTGCAATGGTCATAAGGTTGTATGCAAATCAAGTCTCTACCAACTAACTAAGTAATATGCATGAATCAAGAGGAATTTAAAAGGGTTGTAATGTGGCTATAAAAGGAAAAATAAAGGGTGAAAATGAAAATATTTTTGGGTTTTAGGGATTTAAAAGGGTTTCAAGGGCTGCAGCTAACGTGAAACACACAACTACGGCTTCATGGCTTAAAATGGAAAATACTAGCGGGTACCTTTACATTATTCAGATCTTGAGGGTATAACTAATCTGAGGGCTCGTTTATGGTCAGATTGCCAAGACCGAGATCTCTTATCCTTCTCAACTCTTCCCTTGCTGTGTAGTACACATTACTGCCTTTCTGTATGGAACCTTCAACTTTTAGCCTAACAACACCTACTTTGATCAGATGCATATACTCATGTTGGGAATAAGTTTGATTCTTGCTACACTTTCCATCATGGCTCCAGTTGCCACACTTCACACATTTGCCATACCTTTTGGCTCTTCTTTTGGTGGCGCTTTTTGGCAGGCCGATGTGTTCTAAAACACATATGTTTTTATGCTTATTTTAACCCGTTTCACTCGGTTGTATAAGTCAAAATCTAAGGAAATTGGTACTTAATGATATTTTTGTTGAATATGCAGGTTTAGATGAGAAACCGAAGACTTTTGCTTAAGAAACGAGGCCGGAAAGAAGCGGGAAAGACTTAGAAGAAAATTATTGAAGATTGGTATTTTTAAGCCGTAACGGACCATCACGATTGGTGATGGTCCGTCACGACCAGCCGCCAGGGTCACATCCAGGAATTGTTTATTAAATGAATCATTATCCCTGTGACGGACCGTCACTGGTGGTGACGGTCCGTTACGAACCCGATGGGCCTAAAAACCCAAATTCAGCCGTTTTAAAAGATTTGGTCGACATTCATTGAGAGGGATCGTGTTCTTGGGCTGTAGGCGACCAGAGGGCTTGGAGGATCGAAGAATTGGAGCTAGTGCTCATCCGGATTGGGAGAACTTGCATCTTTTAGGTTTAAAAACATCGGTTATTCGTTCTTTTTCTTATTCCAGTCATTTATTTCGAGTTCTAAACATGTTTCAAGTATATTTTGGATTGTTTTTAAGTTTCATGAGTAGCTAAACTGGTTGCTACCTAGATTAGCATAAATATTGGCATGGTTTGATTGTTTTCGGTTTATTCATTGATTGTATGACGAATATTAGTATAAAGACTACTTATTTATTGTTTATGGATGTGTTTGAGTACTGATTTACTACTGATCTTGCATGAACTTGTTCCTCTTGAAGTTTTTATTTGAATACTCTGTGTGTTTCGGGTAAGATTTCAGGTTTTCGGGTCATTTACTTTGTGTTTATGATCTAAAAGATTCGGCCAATCGTTGTAGCAGGTTTGTGGGGTCATAAAATTTAGTGCTTTACCAACCTTGAGTCCGAGAGGAGATAGGTTGTCGGGTTGCCTCTTGGTTTAGCGGTTTTGGTAGCAATTGCATGAGAGTGAATTGTCAGAGTCATTTTTATCATTTGCAATTTCGTGTTATAAACAGTATTTTGGGGGTTTACTCCTTGGTCTTATGTCTGTCTAGGATAGTCTTTGAGTATAGAGTGGTTGAGACCGAGATGTGAAACCGTTGTAGAGTACGTGGTGTTCTAGGTCTTGGTGAGTCTGAGAGGAGATCCAATTCCTTGCTGGTGAGCTTAATCCGACCCTTAGGATAGTTAAGATGAGTAGGTGAGTCTGAGAGGAGATCCAGTGTGTCTTAGTGATTCCCGAGTCAGTCTATCTTTAGAACCAGTGTCATACAGTCAGTTTGCCCGAAAGTAGTTGAATTAGCCAATTGGATTCCTAGTCTAGGTAGTGTTTGTCACATAGTTGGTCTTTGATTCTAGTTCTAGTTTGTTTAATCTTTTTCCAGTGTCTTGTCTTGTCCGCGTCTTCGTATTCTCTAGTGTCTAGTTTTTGTCATGTCTTTGCAGTTTTTGAGTTGAGTCAATATTTCAACTGTTTAATTTAATTTGCATGTTCTAGATTATAAAAAGAAAATAATCACTTGCTTTACATCGGTTAGGAGTCAATAGAGGTGTAGTATCGAGCGCCGCTGCCGTTTGTGTTCACGGTTTGAGGCTTACTGTCTTTACTGCGCACGACCGGTACACTTGCCGTATGCGTGTGATTTAGTTGTGAGTCCATTTCTAAATTTAAAACTTGGTAAAATTAATATATATTTATATAATGTCACACATCAAGTTTTTGACGCCGTTGCTGGACACTTTTTGGTGACTTCGAGAACGACCCGAGTTGGGGGTCTAACCACTTTGTGTTTACTATTTGTGCTACTTATCTGTTTAGTGTGTTCTTATTTTATTTTATTTTATTAACTTTGATTTTTGTTTCCTTTAGAATTAGTTAGCATACAATCCTTATTTTTTGTTTTTATTTTTCATTTTCCAGTGTATGCAACATTCCCGCCGCACTCGTTCCACAAGATCTGCTGAGTTTTCTGCTCTCCTTGAGCCCGAGCGACTGTTCCGAAAGAAGCCCGTTGAAGAGACTGTTGAATCATCTGTTGAAGAGATGGGCGACCGACCTGTTCGTAGGACCGTTTCTGACTACGCCAAATCTGATGATGGCGGCGTACGTTCTAGTATCACTCAGCCTACTGTAGAGGCTAACGCCTGGCAATTTCTGTCCCACGTCATGAGCACCATTGCCACTAACGTTCAATTCCATGGAAACTCTCACCAGAACCCACACTCCCATCTCTCAAGATTTCTTAGGGTCTGTGCACCTTTCGCCTTAATGGCATATCTGTAGATGCAAAGCTGTTGCGTCTATTTCCATTCACCTTGGCTGATAAAGCCGCCACCTGTCTTGAGTCCCTACACAATGGTTCCATCACCACTTGGGTTGCTTTGAGGGACAAGTTTCTCGCTAAATACTACCCGCCTTCTAAGGCTGCTCACCACATGAGTTTGATCCATTCTTTTAAGCAGCAGGGGGATAGTTTTCACGATGCGTGGGAGAGGTTCAAGGGGTTATGTAATGATTTCCCGCGTCATGGTATTGAGGATTGTTGCTTATTTGAGAAATTCTATAATGGCTGCTCCATTGCTAGTAGGGGCAATTAGATACTGCTGCAATGGGGAACATGATGACGAGTAAGTCCCCCGAGGAGTGATTTAACCTGTTTGAGGATATTTCTATGACCTTTTACCAGAGCCCACATACTGAGAGTTCACAGAGAGGGATTATGCAAGTTGATTCAACTACGGCCTTAGCAGCACAGATGGAAGCATTAGCTAGAAGCAGGTTTAATCGGATAGGAGCTGTGAGATCTGTAAGGGAGGCCACAACACTGCTGATTGTCAGATGACCCACGAGCAGGTAGAGTACTTAGGGAACCAAAACCTTAATCACTCATACGGTAATTCTGGATGGATAAAAAACTCCGGTTCCAATTAGAGGAGTAATCAGAACCAGAGTCTGTTCCAAAATTCAGGTCAGGGAAGCGAGGAGAAGAAGGACCGCTTTGATGAGATGATGGCTCAGCTTCTGGAGCGTGACGAGAGGAGATATCAGGAGAATGCTGCGAAGTTTAAAGAGCATGACACGATGATCCAGAGTCAGGGAGTGGCATTGTAGAATATGGAGAGGCATGTGGGAGAGATAGCTGAGACGATGAAGAGTAGGAAGGAGGGTAGTGTGCCAAGTAATACAAATACGAACCCCGGTTACTCACGACAGTTCGCAAAGGCAGTGACTACTCCGATAGTAGATGATGATGAGACTGTCAATGAGGAAATTGAGATGGAGGCGGACCCTAGCAAGGTCCAAGAGAGGTGAAGCCCAGCAAGTACAGCACAGCCAGAGGACTCCACTAAGATGGCGACTGAGATGCATGTGATATAGTATAAGCCCCCTCTTCCATATCCCGGTAGGCTTAGAAGAGAGAAAGAGGACGGTCACTATCAGAAGTTCCTCAGCATGCTACGACAACTGCACATTAACATCCCATTTGTTGAGGCTCTGTCTAGTATGCCCAAGTATGCAAAGTACCTCAAGGACATGTTGAAGAACAAAACTAAACTTGAGGCACTTTCCACCATGGTGATGAATGAACGGTGTTCTGCGGTTATAGAACCTAGCCTTCCACAGAAGATGAAGGACCCAGGGAGTTTCACTATCCCTTATGTTATTGGTGGGTTATCTGTCGGCAACGCTCTTGCCGACCTAGGTGCTAGCATCAACTTGATGCCCTACTCTCTTTTTAAGAGGCTAGGCCTAGGAGAGCCGCAGTCGACACAGATGAGTCTTCAGGTTGCCGATCGATCGGTTAAGTATCCGCGCGGTTTTGTTGAGAATATGTTGGTCAGGGTCGATAAGTTCATCTTCCCTGTGGACTTTGTAATTTTGGATATGGATGAGGATGAGCATGTCCCTCTTATTTTGGGCCGTCCATTCCTAGCTACCGCTCACACGATGATAGATGTTTTTAGAGGTAAGCTGGCCCTTGGTGTGAACGACGAGAAGGTGACGTTCGACGTGAATAAGTCCATGAAGCATCCGAGCAGCCAGGACGATACACTGTACTTCATAGAGTCGATCATGTCACATATGGGAGAGTTATTGAGTGATATATGTGGGAGAGATGCGTATGATACGCAAATCCTGGTTAGAGAGAACGGCGAGATTGAGATGACAGCAGCAACCATTGATGAGAGTTTGAGTCCTTTAGAGAGTGAGGCTGCCCAGGATCCCACTGGATTTGAGGAGATTGAGAGGAGTGAGCCTGTAGAGAGGCCATCTGTTGAGAGCCCACCATCCTCCTTAGAGCTTAAGGAGTTACCTTCTCATTTAGAGTATGCTTTCCTGAATGATTAGAGGAAGCTTCCCGTGATTATTTCTGCGGATCTGACGGGAGATGAGAAGGAGAGACTGACTGGCGTGCTGAAGGCACATAAGCATGCGATCGCGTGGAAGCTAATGGATATCAAGGGTATAAACCCTTCCTTTTGCACGCATAAGATCTTGATTGAGGGTGATTTTAAGCCAGTTGCGGTGGATTATGTTTCTAAGTGGGTGGAGGCCGAAGCTCTACCCACGAATGATGCGAGAGTAGTTGTGAGGTTCTTGAGAAAGTTATTTGCTTTGTTTGGAGTGCCGAAGGAACTGATCAGTGACAGTGGTATCCACTTTTGTAATGCACAGATGGAGAAAACCTTGCAAAGATATGGCTTATCACCTGCAGACTAGTGGGCAAGTAGAGGATAGCAACCAAGGGATTAAGCGGATCCTGGAGAAAACGGTTGGGTCAAATAGGAAGGATTGGGCAGATAAGCTAGATGATGCACTCTTGGCTTTCCGTACGGCATTTAGGACACCTATCAGTTCTACACCGTTTAGGTTAATTTACGGGAAAGCGTGTTATCTGCCAGTTGAGTTAGAGTATCGTGCATATTGGGCCCTTCGCACCGTCAATCTTGACGAGTCTAAGGCGGGGGAGAACCTGATGTACGAGTTGCATGAGTTAGAGGAGATGAGGGATCATGCTTATACGCGTTCATATGATTATAAGTTGAGGACTAAGGAGTTGCATGATCGCCACATAAAAAAGTGGCAAGGAGTTTGAGGTAGGAGATCGAGTACTATTGTTTAATTCCCGGTTGAGGTTATTCCCGGGAAAGATGAGATCTAGATGGCCAGGCCCATTCACAGTTATTCAGGTGTTTACATATGGGACGGTAGAGATTGAGGGAGAAGATGGAGCTAAGTTCAAGGTGAATGGGCATAGGCTGAAGCACTATATCACTGGCCCGGTCGGGGGATGCTCAGTTGAGGTTATACACCTCGACCCATCAAAGAACTAAGTGTGAGGATGAGTCAGGCTTAGGACTCGTTAAACCAAGCACTCTCGGGAGGCAGCCCGAGTTGTATTGCTCGTCTGGTATTCGGTATGTTTTAATTATTTATTTATGTTACTGTTGTAAATTTTATTTCTGTAATCGCTTAATCGTTTGCTGATTTGTACAGTTTGGCATAGACCCGTAAAGGACAACACAAATCCAGGTTGGTGCAATTAACTTTTATTCAGTTTGTAGCTGCCGCCTTTGTAATTATCATTTTAGCACGTAAAACTCCAATTTCATAAAAGCTTTGCATTTTTAAGCTACTATTTTGTAAATTGTACTTGTTTAGAATACAGTAAAAACAAAAATAAAAATTTAAAAAAGAAAAGAAAAGAAAAAATAATGAAATAATTTAAAAATAAAGGGGTAACGGACCGTCACAGCCCATGACGGTCCGTCATAGGTTAAGTTCAAATCTGGAGCCAGGAATTGGGTAACGGACCGTCACCCCCATAACGGTCCGTCACGACCGTTGAGATTCAAAAAAAAAAAATATAAAGGCAGGGGGGTCACACACCACACGCACCCCTGCCTTTTTCCTTCTCCGGCGAACATCACCACCACCTTCCACCGTTAACCATCATCACTCTCCCCTACCCACCACCACTCTCCACCACCACGCCCATCGCACACCACCATCCTTTTCGGCTTCACAGACACTTCGCATACCACCGCTTCACCATCACCTTCCACCTCTCCATCGTCCACAGGTACGCCCCCCTCTTATGGAATTTAGGTGATTGTGGGCTTGTAAGCATGTTATTGGTAGATTAGAATTCTTATTAAGGTTATTTTCGGTCAATTGTAGATTTTTTTCTTTTGATTAGGATGCAATTTGACAAGTAATTTTGAATTGAATGGGAAAATTGAACCCCCGGTGCTCAATCTTCATTCCGGGGGATTCATTTTGATCGCCTGAAAAATTTGGGTGACGGACCGTCATCATCCATGACGGTCCGTCACGGGTTGAAATCAGGAATTAGGGTTAGCATTTGGGTGACGGACCGTCACCACCCATGACGGTCCGTCATGGCTTCTGAGAGCAACTTTGTTATGTTTTTGTAATCTGTAATTTCTGAAATCTGGGCAAACCCAATTGTGTAAGAGTGTATTTACTTTGGTCACCCACTTTGATTTTGTAAATAGCAAATATTATAGATTTATTAACTGTTGTAAATTTATTTTCTTATAAATAATCTTTGCGATTAAATTAATTTGTAAATATTAAAAATTTAATTTTTGTCAATAATTTTACCTTTCATTGTGTAAATACTGCTTATATACATAATTATTGTTGTACATAATTATTTAATTAAGTAGTTATATATTTATCTGTTGTTATAATATAAATTTTTGTCAATAATATCTCGGTCCGGCGTGCCCCGATTGGTTACTAACAACTTTCTTGCAGATATGGCGTCGTCGTCTTCCCAGGTCCAGAAACGGGCCCGCCTAGAGGAGACACAACACAAGGGAGATGCTGCCGCAAGACAGGACCAACCGGACGCGCCACCACTATTGCACCCCCACCAGTTGCTCAGCTTCGCACCAGGTAGCCCCGAGCACAATAGGCTCGCGTGCATGGTTAGCGCGCCTTTACACGCCAGTCGGACCATCGACTGGCCGCTCATGGGCTAGTTGGGGGTTCGCAAGTGGTCGCAGCAGCTGCTGTCTCCCCGAAGTTCCGAGGGAGCAGTATGTTGAGCTCACCATGGAGTTCTTTTCCACGTTCAGGCTGCACCGCGACGACATGACGACAGCGACATCCATTGAGTTCAGCCTGGGAGGTGCCCTGCACCATATGTCGATCAACCAGTTCGCTTCGCGGATTGGTCTATATACCGAGGAAGAGGTATCCCTCCCCATTTTCACCGACAGCCACCGCACCGTCACTACGCGGGAGGCTGCTTACGGCTTCACTGAGTCGCAGCTGATGGAGTGGTGGCCAACTATTGCAGACGGGGTCTGGCGCCCGAGCTGCCTGGCTTCATGGATACGCGACCCGGTGTATTGTTATATACATCGCATCATTACGTGCACGATCACCAGGTGCCATCAGAGTATCGAGAAGGTATCGGAGTTAGACTTTTTCATTTTATACTGCATTTTACCTTTGGTCCCAGCGAATCTCGCCACCATCCTACTTGCATCTTTGGCGAGGCCGCGGACCAAGGAGGCCCGCCTGTGTTAGGGGCCGTATATTACCGGCATTGTCGATCGTTTGGGTGTCTTCCTCGCCCAAGCACCTGACACCCTGACGACCTGTCCCGAGACCACGCCGTTCAGATATGATGACATGATCCAGATGGGGATCGTCATGGAGGGCACCCAGCGTAGATTTGTGGATGCCCGACCAGCCGTATTAGCACCACCACCACAAGGCTTTGCACCAGAGGACGTGGCACCGATTGGAGTCCCGCCACTACGCCAGCCGTGAGTCCGACCTCCACCACCCTTTTCCCGGCCAGAGGGCGCGCCACCGATCACATTAGAGGACCTTCATGCCGAGCTTGTGGCTCAGCGAGCGATGCTACAACGTATTATGGATTTCCTGCAGATTCCTCCCGCCCCGCAGCGACCACCGCCGTAGATCGGGTTTGTTATTGTATGTATGTCTTTTGTACTTTATAGTTTACGTATTTACTTATTTTGTCTTTGTATTCGCCGTTGTGTTTGTAGTTAGCTTTTGTATTCATGTACTCTATTTTAAAAGGTAGGGATGTAGTATAGTTTGTTTCCTTGTATTCTGTATATATTTGTTATATACTTCAGTTATTATCGTATGTTGTATATTTAACGCTCAGTTGTGTAGTATCATGTACAGAATGATAGACGGCGTTGCATTTGACAGTCAGAATATTCCACACGCGTCTGAGAATCATGATCACCAGGGGAGTTTGATTTTCAATTCTGCTTTATTTTTATTTTTGTAGATTTAGCTAAATAAAAAAAAATATTTTCAAAAAAACAGTTGGTTGTTTTTGCGAGTCCCGAAGGTTTCACATACTATTTTTATATCCAGGCACACAAAAGGCCTGTTTTTGTACGATGTAAATCTAGAGATTTAAGCGGGTCGGGTGTGGGTTTGCGTTTCCTTAACGCGGTATTCTCCAAGTATTCGGTATTAAGTGTTTTCAACTAGTCGGTTTTTTTCGGTAATAAAATCATTTTGGGATGCCTAGGAGAGTATAGAAGGCTAGACGGTGATAATTGTGCATGACTTGTATTGGCAACCCGATTCCACACACTTCAGTGAGATTTTGAGCCTTTTCATATTCATTTTATTTTCACTGTTTTTTTTATGTGTGTTTTAGCTGCATGATTTGTCTGGTTAGAACTTGATTATCTTGATACATGTCGAGACCCTAGGTTGAGACAACACACATAAATGATCTAATGCATTAGGATTTAGCCCTTTTTGTTTAGCCTTTTCTTTTGTTTATCCCTACCTGAACATTAAACCCTAGTTAGCCCTCTTTGAGCCTTATTCCATTTCGTTTCTAAACCCACTTAACACACCCTAGCCTTTGCAGCCTTTTACTTTTTAACCCCGTGTCACTGGTTCGGATTTGTTAGTCTGTGTAGTTAGTGATAGCAAGAAAAATAAAGAAAGAAAAAGTGCAGTTAATAGTTTGAAATATATATATATATATATATATATATATATATATAAGTTATGAGAAAATCATAAAAAATAGAGTGTTTCAAAAGAATAAGTGTGAGAATCAAAGATTCTCATGATTATGTCTAGTGTCTTTTAGTTTGTCTGTGTCTTATTAGTGTGATTTCTTTAGTCCGGACCGGTTTCACCTTAGCCACTTAAAATTCCTTATTCGTACCCTGAACCCTAGCCTAACATTACAACCCAGTTAAAGACCTTTTTGATATATGTGTTTGTCTTCACAATTGGGTGGAGATTTGATTGATTTTCAAGCATATGACTTAGGCATTTCATTAGTAGGTCAGGGAGTTAGAATAGGAACTGGCACATCTTTTGCTAGTCACAGAAATCAAAAGAGAAAAGAGAACTCTTGTGAGGGGTACGAGTTGTGCACGGTTAGAGCTTGAAAGAAAGCGAGCCTTGAATAGGTAACACATGTTTCAAAAAGTTAGGTTCCATATAGACTGGTTGAATTATAAATCTATTGACCGTTGTAAAACTTGGGGAGTCATTCGTTGTTTCTAGATTTCGTGGCCTGTATTTAGCTTTAGCTTGAGGTTCTTGTGTTTGTGTGATTACTGAGTTGGATGTACTGCCTTGGGCTTTGCTTAGGGACAAGTAAACTTCAAGTGTGAGAATGTTTGATGTGTTCTAAAACACATATGTTTTTATGCTTATTTTAACCCGTTTCACTCGGTTGTATCAGTCAAAATCTAAGGAAATTGGTACTTAATGATATTTTTGTTGAATATGTAGGTTTAGATGAGAAACCAAAGAATTTTGCTTAGGAAACGGGACCGTAAAGAAGCGGGAAAGACTTAGAAGAAAATTATTAAAGATTGGGATTTTTAAGCCATAACGGACCGTCACGGTTGGTGACGGTGCGTCACGACCAGCCGCCAGGGTCACATCGGGGAATTGTTTATTAAATGAATCATTAGCCTTGTGACGGACTGTCATGGGTGGAGACGGTCCGTTACGAACCCGACGGGCCTAAAAACCCTAATTCAGCCGTTTTAAAAGATTTGGTCGACATTCATTGAGAGGGATCGTGTTCTTGCGGCTGTATACGACCAGAGGGCTTGGAGGATCGAAGAATTGGAGTTAGAGATCATCCGGATTGGGAGAACTTGCATCTTTTCGGTTTGAAAACATCGGTTATTCGTTCTTTTTCTTATTCCAGTCATTTATTTCGAGTTCTAGAGATGTTTCTAGAATATATTTTGGATTATTTTTAAGTTTCATGAGGTGCGAAACTGGTTGCTACCTAGATTAGGATAAATATTAGCATGATTTGATTGTTTTCGGTTTATTCATTGATCGTATGAGGAATATTAGTGTAAAGACTACTGATATATTGTTTATGGATGTGTTTGAGTACTGATTTACTACTGATCTTGCATGAACTTGTTGCTCTTGAAGTTTTTATTTGAATGATCTGTGTGTTTCGGGTAAGATTTCGGGTCATTTACTTTTTGTTTGTGATCTAGACGATTAGGCCAATCGTTGTAGCAGGTTTGTAGGGTCATAAACGTCAGTGCTTTACCAACCTTGAGTCCGGGAGGAGATAGGTTGTCAGGTTGTCTCTTGGTTTAGCGGTTTTGGTAGCAATTGCATGAGAGTGAATTGTCCGAGTCATTTTTATCATTTGCAATTTCGTGTTATAAACAGTATTTTGAGGGTTTACTCCTTGGTCTTAGGTCTGTCTACGATAGTCTTTGAGTATAGAGTGGTTGAGACCGAGAGGTGAAACCGTTGTCGAGTACGTGGTGTTCTAGGTCTTGGTAAGTTTGAGAGGAGATCCAATTCCTTGCTGGTGAGCTTAATCCAACCCTTAGGATAGTTGACATGAGTAGGTGAGTCTGAGAGGAGATCATGCGTGTCTTATTGATTCCCGAGTCAGTCTATCTTTAAAACCAGTGTCTTACTGTCAATTTGCCCGAAAGTAGTTGAATTAGCCAATAAGATTCCTGGTCTAGATAGTGTTTGTCTCATAGTTGGTCTTTGATTCGAGTTCTAGTTTGTTTGATCTTTTTCCAGTGTCTTGTCTTGTCCGCGTCTTCGTATTCTCTAGTGTCTAGTTTTTGTCGTGTCTTTTCAGTTTTTTAGTTGAGTCAATATTTCAATGGTTTAATTTAATTTACATGTTCTAGAATTATAAAAAGAAATTAATCACTTGCTTTACATCGGTTAGGAGTCAATAGAGGTCTAGTATCGAGAGCCGCTGCCTTTTGTGTCCACGGTTCGATAACTCGGGCTTACTGTCTTTACTGCGCGCGACCGGTACACTTACCTTAAGTGTGTGATTTAGTTGTGAGTCCATTTCTAAATTTAAAACTTGGTAAAATTAATATATATAATATCACACATCACATGCCGCAGAATGGTGGTAGTTGTTCTTTCTTGTTCCACCATTTTCTTACATCACTTGTTACTTTGAAAACTTTCTCCCAGAGTTCGGGTGGTAATTCAGGCTTTGTGAAATGAATACAGGAAAGCAAATTGAAATCAAAAGAATGCGTATCCAGCTCTTTAAGGTCTAACCGGTAAAAGATCAACTTCCCTCTTTCTTTTTCTTTTCTCATTTTTCTCTCTATATATATATATATTTATATATATATATATATTAAGACATCATATCATCAAGACTATTTTTTTTCAATAATTCTTTTCCTCAATTTCCTTGAAATAATTTCTCCATATCTTCCTTGTATATCGTTCGACTGTTTTCTCCTAATACATCCACTTTACTCTTGTGGATTCCAATTCTTTTGAGTGAAACAGATTCTTTCCAAATTACCTCAATGGTTATAAATTTGAAATAACGACATAAGATAGTCTAATATTTTTCCATCTTGAAGACAGTTAGCCAATAACCGGTGTTTACGAAAAGCTAGTTTGGTGATAATTGTGGGTAGTAGAAAAAAAAAGGCTAAGGCTCAGAGGGCTATCTAGGAGGAAATTGTTTTTGGGATTTTTGTGTTTAAGGATAATATATAAGGGTAATAAATTCCTAGTTGCCTCAATCATTTTCATACATCTACTAGTTCATGATTTTGATATGTATAAGTCATAAAAGTTCTAATTATGCATAAAGTTCGATCGAAAAACACTCAATATATCAAAAGAAAGAGCATGCGAAAAATAATGATAATAATGCTTGTGAAAAAGCTTAGATTATTCTCACATGGAAACGGATGGGATAAGGTTTAGTGATATGTTATGCATAATATCCATTTGTTTCTACTTTCCATGTCTTCATTTTACTTAATTAAGCGCGAACTCAAAGAGATTTAAAGTTTAGGGTTTTAAATTTTTTGAAATTTTTTAGGGTTTTTAAGAAAAGTTGGATTTTAGTAAGGTTTTAGTCAAATGGAAAGAAAATCACGAGTTTAGTTTTACTGCTTTGAGGTTACAAGTTTGTCCTGAATCTCTAATTCCCCACCCCACACTTAAAACTGTGCATTGCCCTCAATACAAATGCATGTAATGAAATGCTATACAGGAATTTAAATGCATGAAGTTTTAAGGGAAAAGAAACTGGTACTCCCCCGGTCAATTCGGTGTATAACCTATGGCCAAAACTTGTTGCTGTTGTCAACACTTTGCTTTAAATACTTCATCGAATTTCTCATAAATTTGATGCGTTTTCCAACTCCCAGCTTGTAGAGGTGGAGTGTAACTCCTCAAAGAAGTAGAGAAACTACCCGGTGATGCTATGCTATTTGACACATAAAAAAAAACATAAAAATAGAAAACGGAAATAAAGGTAGCAGTTAAGCTACTAAGGTCCTAGTATCGAGAAGGCATACCTGGGGGCTGAAGTATGAGAAACTTAAACTTGGAAAAACCAAATCTGAGGTCCACGTGTTCTGCCGTATGCACCAACTTCTCAATTTATTTATGATTATCGGGTCGCCTCCCGGAAGCGCTACATTTATTTAAGGGTCGTTGGCCTGACCCGTACGTACTTCATCAGTCTTTCTTCGGGTGGGGGCTATTGACCTCCCCGTGTCTCCCATTCCTTCATTCAAGTCTTTCAACTTTGATAGCTTGTCCTACTAGTTATCAATCCAGTTTGTGTTGTCAAGATCTTTGCCAAGGTCTGGTTTCTTTGCTATGTTGAGTTCTTTAGCTTTCTTCAGTTGGTAGTCCAGATTGGTATCAATGAACTGAGCAATTTTAAAGGGATCATTGGATAGACATTCATTTCCTCTGATGTTGTAAGTTACAGATTGTTTTCCAACACGAAGTGTCAGAATTCCTTCGTTCATGTCAATAACAGCTCTAGCAGTGGCTAAGAATGAACGACCCAAAATCAAAGGTACATAATAGTCAGGCCCCATTTCTAAAACCATGAAGTCGTCAGGGAAGACAAACCTGCCGACTTTTACCAGTAAATTTTCAATAACTCCCATAGGTGATTTGACAGTACCATCCGCAAGTTCGATAGTAGCATTGACAGGTTGCGGATTCCCAATCTTTGGTTTTTGAAACATGTTATTTGGCATTACGTTCACACTTGCTCCCAGATCAGCGAGCGCGAAATTTATCGGCAGTGATCCGATAAAACATGGTAAAGAAAACTTTTCGGGATCTAAAAGTTTCTTTGGAAGGTATCTTTCAATGAGAACGACATATTGATTAGTCTTTTTGACTGCTTCTTCCATGTTTCTTTTGTTAGTGAGGAAATCTTTTAGAAAACGTCCTTACTTAGGCATTTGTTGTATGATATCCAGGAAAGGAAGGTTGACATGAATTTGGCTTAAAAGCTCGATGAATTTCTCATATTGTTCGTTAGTTATTTGCTTTACTAGCCTTCCTGGGTATGGTATGTGAGATTTGAAAGATCTTTTTGTCGGAACGTTTTGAGGAATGTCCACTGAGTAGGTTGTGGAATTACTTTTGGTGGTGATTCTTGAGCGGTTGATTATGTGACAGGCGGACGAAGTGGTACTCCAGTGAATATTTCCCTCCTTGGTGTTTGAACTTCTTCTTCTGGTAATGGCGGTTATGGATAAACCTTGCTATTTCTGAGAGTGATAGCACTTACATTTGCTTTTGGATTAGGTTCAGTGTTGCTTGGAAGACATCCTGGTTGCCTTTCAGAGAGAAGTTTTGCAATCTGCCCTAGTTGTATCTCAATGGACTGAAGAGTTATTTTCTGTGTCCTAAACTCAACTTTGTGAAGACTAAACTTTTCCTCATATTGTTTGTGACTGGAATCTGCTAGAAGGGATTGACTTTCAGTTGTAGAGATCAACTTAGTTACTGCGTCCTCCAATCTTAGCCCATTACTTGGCTTGTTAGTTCCCTGAAATTGTTGACGAGGTTGATAGTTTTGATATTGTCTTAGTTGAAACTATTTTTGTTGTCCAAAACCAGACTGTCCTTCATTGTTGTTATCCTTTCGGCTGAAATTTGGGTGGTTTCTCCATCCAGGATTATAAGTGTTACTATAGCGGTTGTTCTGTGGGCGATTTTGTCCAATAAAGTCAACCTGCTCAACATCAACAGTGATGCTTTTTACTTCTTTAGTAGTTTCAGTGGTTGTTTTGCCCTTACTAATTTGGTTGAGTCGTGTGGTGAGGGCATCTACTTGAGCAGAAAGTGAAGTGACATCATCAACGGAGTGAACTCCTTGCCTGGTTCCCCTGTTACTCCTTAGATTGTACCATTGGTAGCTATTTATAGCTATTTCCTCAATTAGGTTGTAAGCTTCTTGTGGCCTCTTGTTTCCAAAAATACCACCTGCAGTAGCGTGGGGTGTCTGACGAGCTCGATTATGCAACCATTGTAGAATGATGATACTTCTAGCCAAACTTCTAGCCCATGGTGAGGGCATTTCCTCAGTATGTCCTTAAAATGTTCTCATGCCTCATATAGTGATTCACCATCTTCCTGGGTGAAAATGGTAATATAATTTCTCAATTTAGCAGTTTTGCTGGTGGGAAGTATTTCGATAGGAATTTCTGAGCAAGATCATCCCATGTAGTGATTGACCCGGTAGGAAGAGAGTTTAACCATGCCTTTGCTCGTTCCCTTAAGGAAAAGGGAAACATTCGGATACGAATTACGTCATTCGAAACTCCGTTCAGTTTGAAAGTGTCACAAATTTCGTGAAAATTTGCAATGTGGGCATGTGGATCCTCATCGGGTAATCAATGGAAAGTGCGTGATGATTGGATCATGTGAATGACATGTGATTTGATCTCAAAGTTTTTAGCGTCAACCGTAGGTCTTGTGATACTAGACCCCAAAGACTTAAGTAATGGTCTTGCAAAGTCGGAAATAGTGCGATTTTCTACGACCATTTTTCTAGCACTGTTTTCTCGTATTCGGCGGTGAAAGAATCTTTCGGGCTCTGCTAAAGGTTGATATAAACCAGTAGTGGAGCTATGGATCATACACTACCTGCCACAAAACGTAACAGAAAAACAGAGGGAAAATGATAAGTCTAATCCGTTAATTAGAATTTTTCTTGAAATCACCGTGTCCCCGGCAACGCCGTCAAAAGCTTGATGTGCGTGTGATAATATATGAAAATATATATATATAAATATATATTGTTTAGAAATTGTTTCACGAGATCAGATTTTAAGTTTATAAAATGATAAATACTCAAACTTAAAACATACACAATAGGCAAGTGTACCTATATCAGCGTAATATAGTTTAGGTAAGAACCAAGTATCGAATCAATGGACACGGTCGAGTTCCAATACTCAACTTTTGTTATCGTTTAGCCGGTTTAATTAGTGAGTGGGTTTTGTGTGCTTGTGACGCAGAAAAATAAAAGACAGAAAAGTAAATGACGGTAAAGTAAATGACAGAAAAGTAAAAACATGCGTGATGTGAGTAACAGGAATGTAATAGCAGAATATTAAATAGCAGGAAACTAAATATCTCGGAAATGATCAGGTCACGAAGAGTATTGTTTTGGGCTTTGAATCCGCTTGGTATATGATAGTGTTAAGTTGAGTAATCCGGTGGTATGACTACTACAAACATGTGAACGGTACACCGCTAGAGCCTCATTCTCACAATATTTGATTCACGAATTATAATCTTTAAGAATAAAATGGTAATGATTCTCAGCTAGGGACAACGTTATCCTCAACTCTTTGAATGCTATCTCCAAGTTGGTTTAGGGCATCAAACTTAAATGCTTAATTATTATTATTATTATTAAAAGGTGATTAGACTTTGCTCACCGGGAGGCGGTGTAACAATAGGACCATGTATAAATACGTACCATTCCCAACATGAGTTCACCAATTCTTGGTCTCATAACAAGTTCGTATAAAGACGTACGACCTCATTAGTATTAACCAAGCCTTGGGTTATCAAAATCCACTTGTATAAAGAGGTACAAGCATCAAGAGAAGTTTGATTAAAAATGTTTTACGGTCTTACGCTTTAAAATCAAGAACACTCACAAGTGTAAAGACGGATTTAGATAATAATAAAAAGCCCACCTAGATGGTGGTTTTAAGAGCGAATAATTAAAGACATAAACATACCACTAGATTAATACGTTAAACATTAACATACACCAAACTTCATCTTCACCCTAGCAATACAAGAAATTTAGCCACGAATGGCCATACTAACTAGCATAACGCTGAGTTTCGTAGGCTGCCTTGTTGTGGATAAAGAGGAGGAGCCTCTCTACTCTCTACTCTAACTATGAAGTTCTCTCTCTCTGGATAGTGTATTGATAGTTCTTGAGGTGTGTAGAATGAAGAACCCAATCCTCCTACTTATAGGCCTTAGAATAAGCAATGCACGGGCGTGCAAACACCTAGGGAATCATAGGGTACGAGTGGCAGTGTACTGGGAGCCGTGGGGAGCAACGGGGGGCAATGCATGCACGTGCATAGGGATGCACGACTGTGCATCCCCTCCCTGCTACCCACTTTTGTCTTTTAGCTGCTGGTTGACTTTTGTTGACCTTGGTTGACTTCTTGGGGGTCAAAGCTCGAGAATTATCCTTCTAGAAGCTTGGTTTCTTGGTGCTTTTGATAGGTTTTATCTTCGTTTATCTTTAGAACACCTAATAACCTGCAATTATAAAATTTAAACTTTTAAGTATTAATTGCAAGGTTATTATTTAATTAGTATCATAAAATAGGGATTATTATGCATGCAAAACATGTATAAATGATGGCACATTAATATGCCTTCACCCCGATAGGAGTTGTCGTCTCCTTTTGACTCAATGCGTCGGCTAGCACATTCGCCTTCCCGGGGTGGTAAAGGATTTCGCAGTCGTAGTCTTTCAATAGTTCTAACCACCGTCGTTATCTCATGTTCAGCTCCTTTTGCTCAAAGAAGTACTTCAAGATTTTATGGTCGGAGTAGATGGTGCACTTTACTCCGAAGAGGTAATGCCTCCGGATCCTTAAGGCAAAGACAACTGCCGTGAGCTCAAGATCGTGAGTCAGGTAGTTGACCTCGTGAGTCTTTAACTGTCGTGATGCATACACGATCACTTTCCCTCTTTGCATTAGCACGCAACTTAACCCCTAACCTGAAGCGTCGGAATACACCACTAGGTCTTCATTACCGTTGGGTAGGGTCAATACTGGTGCTTGGGTCAATCTATTCTTTAATTCTTCAAAGGCATCGGTCTAGGCCTGGTCCCATTCTTACTTTACTTCCTTGCGGGTCAATTTGGTTAAAGGTGAGGCTATCTTTGAAAAGTCCTGAATAAACCTCCGGTATTAGCCTGCCAACCCTAGAAAACTCCGTACGTCTGTTGGTGTTCTCGGGATTTCCCAATTCCATACTGCATCGATCTTTGTTGGGTCTACCATGATGCCTTCTGCATTAATAACATGACCTAAGAATTGAAGTTCCTTCAGCTAGAACACGCATTTCAAAAACTTAGCATACAACTTCTCCTCCTTTAGTGTGTCTAAAACTTCCCGTAGCTGACACGAGTGATCACCTTCATTTTAGAGTAGACGAGAATATCATCGATAAAAAATATTACCGATCTGTCTAGCATTGGGTGACACACTCTGTTCATGAATGCCACGGGGGCATTCGTCAATCCAAAGAACATTACACAAAACTCGTAGTGTTCATACCGCGTGTGAAATGCGGTCTTGGGTTTGTCCTCCTCTCTTACTTTCAGTTGATGGTAACCTGACCGCAGGTCGATCTTAGAAAACCATTTTGCACTGTGCAGTTGGTCGAACAGATCGTCGATCCTAGGTAGCGGTATTTGTTCTTTACGGTTCTTTGATTCAATTCTCTGTAATCGATGCACATTCTCATGGCACCGTCTTTCTTCTTTACAATTGAATAATAACCTTGCAGTTGCTACTTAAATCGTTTATATTTTATAATTGCAGGTTAAATAGCGTCCCGAGAGAAAAAGAGCAAAAACGAGCCAAAAACATCAAGAAAACAAGCTTTCTCTTGAGATAGGTAGAAGCACACCCGAGCTTTGACCCCGTAAGAAGTCAAAATTGGACAACATAAGTCAACAATTAGCAAACGATAAAAGGACGGAGCAAAAAGGGGATGCACAGTCGTGCATCCCATTGCACGACCGTGCAAGGCCCTTCTATGTACCCCAAGATGCCTTCGTACCCTGCCACCTGTACTTGTGATTCTCTTGGTGTTTGCATAACCGTGCAACCCAATGCACGGTCATGCATTGGCCATTCGAAGGGCTATAAATAGGAGGCATGTGTTCCGCATTCTACACACCAATCCAGAGAAGAAATTATACTCCTATAGTTCGTATCTGTAGTTTGTAGTAGAGAATAGAGAGGAGAGAGGCTCTTCCGCTTTGTTCGGTGTTGGGGAGCCTACGTAATTTAGCTCTATGTTTGTTCGTATGGCCATTCGTGGCTAAACCCTTTGTATTGCTTGGGTAAAGATGAAGTTTGGTGTATGTTAATGTTTAACTTATTAGTCTAATGGTATGTTTATGTTCTTTAATCATTCTCTCTTAAAACCACCTTCATGGTGGACTTTTTATCTTTATCTAAACTAGTCTTTAAACTTGTGAGTGTTCTTGATTTTAAAGTGTAAGATCGTAAAACCTTTTTAATCAAACTTTTCTTCAAACTTGTACGTGTTTATACAAGCGGATTTTGATAAGCCAACACTTGGTTGATATTGATAAAAATTGTACGTCTTTATACGAACTTTGTCAAAAACCAAAATTTGGTGAACTCATGTTGGGAACGGTACATCTTTATACATGATCTCATTGTTGCACCGCATCCTGGTGAAAAAAGTTAATCACTCTTTTAATAAAAATAAAAGTATTTAAGTTTGATGTCTTAAACCAACTTGGAGATAGATCTTAAGCATACGAATGTACGGATCTATTAAAGAGTTGAGGGTAATGGTGTCCCTAACTGGGAGTCTTATTATTTTATTATTAAAGAACATAAGTTGTGAACCGTTCACACTTTTGTACTAGTCATAACATCGGACAAGTTAAGATAATATTATCATATACCAAGCGGATTCAAAGCCTAAAGCAATACTCGTTGTGATCTGATTATTCTCGAGCTATTTACCTTTCTGCTATTTACTTTTCTGTTATTTACATTTCTGTTACACACTTCACACACATTTTACATTCTCTGTTATTTACTTTACCGTCATTTACTTTTCTGTCATTTACTTTACCGTCATTTAATTTTCTTTCATTTACTTTTCCGTTTTACAAGCACACAACACCCACTCATTAATTAAACCGGCTATATTATCAAACGTTGAGTATTGGAACTCGACTGTGTCCATCGGTTCGATACTTGGTTATTACCTGAACTATATTACGCTGCGATAGGTACAATTGCCTATTGTGTGTGTTTTTAAGTTTAAGTATTTATCATTTTATAAATTTAAAACCTGATCTCGTAAAAACGTTTTCAATATATAATAAAATATATATTATATTCTATTAACTATATGAAAACGACACATCAGTTACCCATTAACCCGACCCATTAACTTGTCAATTTTCGAGATGTTACACCAATTCCCACTCTTGTTCTCAATCAATTTCAACCTCTATATAATAATAATAACAATAATAATAATAATAAATAAATAATATAAAAACCAAAAAGACCAACACGTGATAGCTTCTGATTAGGGCAAGCTACTGTAAATGAGCTTGCAATTTTAATATAATGTAAAACGTGGATGCTTAAACATATACTTACTCTCATGTTAAAGTAGGACCATGGGTAACTGCGTAACATATCCTGTGGAAAATAAAATATATGCATATACTTACAAATGTGGTGAAATAATAATTTATTAGAGTTTGGTAGTAAGTAAATGCAACGTTTTCGAAATAGTACCGGTCGGTTCGGCTAGAAACTTGGTACACTGGCTGTCCGATTGAGCACCTTTGGACCGCTTTCAGATGGGCGGGCCGGTTATGGTGGTTGCCGGTTAACGGGCGGACCGTAAACCACTGCTGGACCGGAAGTATTGGAACTTATTTTGCTGGATTTGGTTTTTATCTTGTTAGACAGTTTTATGTGTAAAGAAAACTAGAAAGTAGCACTCGATCCTGTAATCGGACCACAAAACAGAAAGACGAGGTGTGTAGGTTCGATCTAAAGAGAACGAGAACAAAGAGAACAACCCACCTTCGATTGACTGGCATGGCGGTGGCAGATGCTCCATGGGAGACGACGGTTGGAATGTTTTTAGATAGAGAAGCAACTTGAATTTCAGAGAGAAATTGGACCAGGGAGATAAAAGTTCATAGATTTGAAGCTCACTATTTGAAAATCTGCTTTTATATTTCCAAGATGGTAAAAATGGGTAAGAGCACATCCAACGCAAGGTTGGAGAGGTGTTCCATTAAAGTTGCTTGTTCGCGCGCGTTTGGTGGGCAACACATCTCGTTTTCTGGATGGGAGTGGATGGGTCATGTAGGCCCCAATAACTAAAAATAGTTTTTTATTTAATTAGAAATGATTTAATTTTAAAATATTATTTTATAAATTTAGATTTTAAATATTAATTTATTGTAATGGCTAGTTTTGTAATGGTTAGTTTCTGATGGATAGTTTAAAACGCGTATAAATTCCCTATAAATACCAAAATGTATTCATTTCATTCCCCATCTTCAATTTTCACTCCACAGATTATATTTTTACTTCTCAAATATGGGTGGAGGGTATCTACTTCCGATTGAACCTGTACGCCCAATAAAATCTTCGCTACCGGTAGAACCTGTAAGGCCTGCAAGCTGATGAACCATTGACATGGACGGATGAAGAATGGAACTGGGCATTCGAACATGTCTTTAGCAAACTATGAATTGGGGACGTGCATGTCCCCAATTCAGAGGACGGCTACGTTCCCAATTCATGGGACGAGTGATTAACCCACATATTACCTCTTAGCCTTTTTATTTTTAAACCCGTGTTATTAATCTTGTTCGAGTTAGTGTCTAAATTTGTGTTAGTAATCATTTGCGAGTGTCGGCATTATAGCTTATATCATCAGCAAAAGTAGCTGAATAGTGTGTGGAAAAAAAAGAAAGAAAAAAATATATGTTTAGTTATATGAAAAAAGAAAAAATAGATGTGCAATCCTCAAAAGTTTAGTAGTGTTTTTGTTTGTTCGTTCATAGTATAACTAATGCGGATTAGTTTCACTTTAGTTGCTTTATATCCCTTATCCATAACCTAACCCTAATCTTACATCACAACCCTTGTAAAGACCTTTTTGATCTGTGTGTTTTTTCTTACCATTTGGGTGGACATTTGATTGATGTTCAAGCCTATGATATAAATATTTCACTGTTAGGTTTTGAGAGTATAGATGTATACTAGCACCTCTTTTGCTAGTTACGGAAACAACCCGAGTGGAGAGTACCATTGTGAGGGTGTGGTCCGTGTTTGATTAGATTCTTGAAGGTGGGTGAAACTTGAATAGGTATGCCCATGTTTTTCAAAACTTTGCACCATCTTGACTTGTTGGGTCGTAAATCTATTGAACGTTGTAAATCTTGGGTATTAATCGTGTCTTTGAGTTTCGTGGCCTATGTTTGATTTTGCTTGATCTAATCATTTTTTGTTTAAATACATTGTTGGATGTGTTGCATGGGGCTTTGCTTAGGGACAAGCAAAGTGTAAGTGTGTGGATGTTTGATACATGCTATTTTATATATATTTCATACATGTTTGACATTCGTGTTTAGGCATTTTATTTGCAAATTCATATGAACTGATACTTATTTAGTTTAAACTTGAATTTTGTAGGATTTAAATGAAAACGAGCTAAAACGAAGAATTTAGAGAGACGATATAACTCTTTGGACATTAGAGAATTATATGGACTACAAAAAGTTTGGATCAATAATTAATTAATGGGCGTGAGAAAAATGAAATAGAAGGAACTAGTGTTGGGTTTAATAATTAATTACGTGTTTATGGTTAGTAAATGAGTTTTGTTGGGCCACTCCATCAAGACCCAAAATTAAATTATTAGGTCAAATCTTTGGAAGGATTGTCGTGGAATTGTATGTACGCCATGTTGTGCACTAGACCTGATGTATCGTATGCTTTGAGCATGACAAGTAGATATCAATAGAACCCAAGAGAATGTCATTGGAAAGCAGTTAAGAATATCCTAAAGTACTTGATATATGGTATACTGGAAGAGGAGCTCATTATAAAGTGTTACACTGATGCTAGTTTCCAGACAGATCGAGATGATTCTCGATCGCAGACGGGATATGTTTTAATACTCAACGGATGAGCAATTACTTGAAGAGTACCGAGCAAAGTGTTGTTGCTCAATCCATGGCCGAGTCTGAATACATTGCAGCCTCGGATATGGCAAAAGAAGCAGCTTGGACGTAGAAATTCATTACAGATCTAGAGGTGATGTCGAGCATCAAGGTCGAACCTATAGAGATATTCTTTGATAACTCTGGTGCTATTACGTAAGCAGAGGAACCAAGGTCACATCATAACACCAGGCATATCCAGAGGCAGTTCCACTAGATATAGGAAGTAGTAGAATATAGGGACATCAAGATAAGCAAAATTCATACAGATCTAAATCTAGCAGACCCGTTCACAAAGCCGATGAATCAAGTCAAGCATAAGAAACATGCTAGTTCTATCGGGCTTCGCTACGCTAGTGATTAGATATGATATGTACTTAGTATTTGGATAATTTTAACATTGTAAACAGTATCATTTTATCTGATTAGAAATAAAGGTTATTGTCTTTTACATTAACGAGTACTATATTCTATATTAGCACGTTTAAATCCTTAAATAAAAGTTTTATTCTAAATGGCCGTAGTCGATATGGGAATAATTATGAAGTAAGACTATTGTGAATTAGTTGGTTAGTTCTCACCGGGTGAGAATTGGCAAAGTGTTGTGTCCAAGATTTATAGATATTTATAGAGTAATAAATATTGGACGTGACTCATTTCAAAACTATTTGACGGATCGTTATCATGAGTATGTTTTGAGATAGCATTGTCTCTTGTATCCTCGGGCCTGAGATGCATACTTGAAACTTGATTATACAAAAGGTTGTTCCCTGATATTTTCTAACACTATCCCTATCCGGATGGTCATAAAGACCTTAGTCAGAAATGACTGCATGCATAATGAGAGTTGTATGTAATCAAGAAGGGATCTGTACCCTTACTACCGTGAGCGGAAGACGTCTATGTGCCCTTCGTTGGTTCAAACTGGTACTAAATGCATGGTCATGCTCAATCTAAGAGTTTGGATAGACAACTTTAAATTTCAATCGAGAAATAGAATACTTGAACGCTAAGTGAGAATGATTCAATCCATGTCTCATGTTCAATGGGTTGTATGAATGACTAAAAGGATAATTGACAAATAACTATAGATTATTACAACAGTAAGAGTACCTTGACTGATTGGTAATGGTGGATGACTTATAAAAGTATTCGCTTTATTAGGGGCAGCACGGTGTTGCTAGACACCCAACACTGTCTGTATTTGTATATATGTTCGTAACTTGTGCAAGTGAGAGATTGTTGGATCTAGTGTGCTCAAGTGTCAACATAATACAATATTGCTAATGGAGTTGATCCTAAAGAGTTACACAACAAGTAAAGGCATTTGTTATTAATGTGTTTAGACACATTAAACGCGAAAGATAAAAATGGCTCTTAATTATTCAGGGAATAATTAATTATAATCTCATATACATATTAATTACTAACTTACAATTTCCAAATACCTAACAAGTAATGCAAAGGGGTACAAGCAATAGATGCACCTTTTTATTTTGTCTTTTTTTTCAATTTCTCTCTCTCTCACCCACCCACCCTTTTCTCTCTCTTTCTCTCACTTTAAAATCTGTCACTTTCTCTATCTCTTTTTCTTTCCCTTTCTCTCTCTATATGAGAACCAGAGTTTACGCAAGGATCAGATGAGAGCCAAGTAACCCGTTTTGTTTGAGAAACCCCAACAACGAACAACATAAGCTAAATTTCGAGACGAAATTCTCTCAACAGGGGGAGAATGTGACACCTGCCAAATTTCAGGTCAATATCCGTACGATCATTAAACTAGGTTCATAAATTACTGCGCATTAGACTTAATTTTAACTAATTAGGTCACTTTATATATAACAAGGTCCACTCATCATATGTCCAACATTGGTAATTTTGGGAATTACCGAGTCACAAGCCAGATAACCCGACACGCACATACGTTGGTGATAAATATCAAATGCTAGGAAAAGCCTTATATTTTATTGTTTTATGTGTAATACTATGAATATATAAGTAATTATATTATTGATTATTAATTGGGTTCGTCAACGCATATTTTGGACTCTAATACGTACATTACACATTTAAATGTGTCTCAACTACATAAACATATATAATTTATATACCCAACATCTTTTATTTATAGCTTGACGGTTATGATTTTATTTTTATTAAAACCGGGTATTTAGTGGGTATTACACCAGGTTGACTTATTAGACAACACCACCCTACCGTCACTTCTTGCCCCATGCTTCTCCCAACATTTATGTCCGCCTCCCAGCATCTATGTCCCCCTAGACCAACATGTCCCCAAAGAGACAACATTGTCCCCCTATGCCGTCTCAACCCAATGGTTATTACACAAGCTCAACACTATAAGAACAAGCCATTCTCATTTGAAAACTCACACTCTCTCCCCTTTCTGCCTTTGTTTTACGGCAATAACATCACACCCACACACCTTCAATTTTTGAAAATTCATTCAAGGATTCAAGTGTTGGGAGCTTTTTCAAGATTGATCCATGTGATTTTCGCAAGAGTTCAAACCTTCCACACATCCAAATCTTTCTCCTTATTTGAAGTGAGTCTCTTTTATCTTAACATTATAGCTTTATGTTCTTGCAAGTGGTGGTAGTTGTCATCACCCAATAAACATGTTATAGATAATGGCTTAATAAACGAACGCCCTCTAAAGACATGGATTTATTTAAAGTATCAAAATAATACATCTTTAGAGCTAATAAAAGAATACACATGTTGGTTAAATGGTACAATAGATGGGGATTTTAACAAAAAGAAACTAATTTATAATTATAAAACTTTGAATTTGCATCAAGTTTGACATGGTGATCCTATGGAAATAAGTGTGCTAAATATATGTTCATACTTGTCATAGTATTTTATTTATGGTATTAATTTCATGTGATTTGTTTGAAATCATTGGAACTAATTATTAAATTACTAAATTTTTTATATGTACATATGACATAGTATTGTTTTGGGTAAAAAATATGTAAACTAACTTTGTAACCAAATTTCGTAAATGAGGTAGCGTGTTGTAAGAAAATATGAAACAAAGAGCGTAAATGTAAAGCTTGACACGATAATGTATAAGGAAAACCCTTAATCCCTAAGGATTGCCGGCATAAAACCTCGGGAAGTGACTAAACGTCACTTGCCTCCTAGTCTTTTATAGAACAATGAAAACGATTACAAGTAAGAGCAGCGAATGATCGAGATCAAGGTGTTACAGAGTTTGTTTGCGAGTAATTGATAATGCTAAGTGTGATTGTGTGTGTTGCTAATCGATCAAGCTGCTAATTAAATAAAAAAATGATCCTAACTAACTTTCCGAGGATCCCGGAGCTTTACTCGGTCTTCAAATATGACCGTTATTGAGCTTCTCTCGCAAGTTTCACACGTTCTTTTTTACTTCTCGCCCAATTCTCCAGGGATGAATGAGTCAACACGTTTTACCTGCGTATATAAAAGAAATAGAGGGCAAACATCCGTTAGTAGCATTAATATTCAGGATACCGAAGTTACTAGGATCTTGGATTTCGGATTTCACTAGATTCAGATCCTGGGTGAAAATCAATCCTTAACAATTGTCCCCAAAATTTGACAGTTGTCAACATGATTGACATATATAAAATTTTTCAAAATTTAAATGGTAAAATGATAAGGTTACGATAAGACTTTTACGGAGTCCCAATGCGGAATAGCCGTTATCCCAGTAGGCTATAATTATCCTTTCTTCTCTCTCTTATTCAAATTCATCGTCTTCTTCTCTTCGAAGTTACAGAAAAGGTACAAACTTTTTCTCGATCTTGCTTTTATTTTACAGCAATCCCCTGCTCTTCAAATGGGTAAGAAACAATTATCCCGCTCGCAAGCTTCAGCTGTCGTCGAATCAGTGGAGGATTTTTCTGACCAATGGTTGCTCATCAATCCTGATCAAGAGAAATGCACCTTCACTGATCAAGATATTAAACTTTTGCGAACTTCAAATGTTTTTCTAGAAAAACGGAATTTAGGGTTTCCGACCCAAAGGTCAGAGCTGATTTTTCGTCACCGACTTGGCTCTGCTTCTTAGCTTACCCTTTCACTCTTGGTCTTAGCTACCCCTTTCCTTCGTTGATTTCTGAGTTCTTCAAGGTTACCGGTCTAATTTATTCTCAAATCATGCCCATGGCTTGGAGGATCTTTTATACCCTAGAACATCTGAATCATCTTCACTTACTATCGGAATCCCAGAAATAGCCAGTGTGTATAACTTGAGAACCCACGGATCTTCTCGAATCGTTTTCCAAGTAAAGTCTGGTTGTACGCCTTTGGTTCTTAGAGCTACGCAAAACGATACTGACTGGAGGGGTAAATTCTTTTTCGTGAAATGAGACTCTATCCCGGATGGAAATATCTTGCCTCTCCGATGGGTTAAAAAGGGTAGGATACAGTCATAATCCTTAGATTACACACAAGAGTATTTACTTGTTTCTCAGAGATTTATGCTTGTCTTTATGCAGCTCCCAAATTTTCTGACCTTGCTCCAGCTCGAAGTGATACTGACAAGAGAATAAAGGCTTTGTTAGAGATCCATGTTCTTGATAGATCCTTTCATTTGGAGTCTGTCATTAGTGAAGCCAGCTTCAATACTCAGTATTCCGAGCCTAGCATGTCTTCAGGTAAGAATAATTTCTCCTACTAGCATTTATACTCCTCAGGATTATCCCAAACTTTTATAGTAATCCTAAATTATAAGTCGTACCTGATAAAGAAATAGAAAGATTTATTTGAGTGTTTGTTAATCAAAAGTTTAGAAATTTATCCCATCATTCTGTTACAGGTGTCCGCAAATCAAGTTCCCAATTCGCCCTCGATGATATTGATAGCATGGTGTCCAGAGGTAAGGCAATCAAGAAAGAACAGTCAATCTCTGAGGCTTCCAAACCTGAGATTCTGACTCCACGTCCCAAGATCTCCGTAGGTAAAAAGAGGAAACCCTACGAGGCCGCTGATGCTGCTATCTATGAGGGGATGGATTATGCCGATGCCTACAAGAAGTTCCATGTCCTTGGCCACTTGGTAAGATGTCTACAATATCCCGGATCCTGAATCTGTACTAAGGAAATTCTAACATATTTCTTGTAGGGCCTAGGGCAAATGACCAGATACTATGAACCACTTGCAAAGGAAGCTAATGAAGCTAAGCAGATGGTTAGTGATATGCAAAAGATAGCAGCCGCTAAGGACAAGAGGATGGCAGAGGAGGCCAAGGTGCTGAGTCGGGTGAAAGCGGAGCTGGAGGATGCCGATGCCAAGCATTCCCATGATCTTGAAGAATCCTACGAGCAAGCCAAGAACAGAGCCGCAATCTCTATATTTCAAGCCAGGATCAAGATGGCTAAGGAAGCTGAAGATAAGGATTTTGATCGATTAGCTTGGGATGTCCAAGGATGGAAAAAGATCGTGGTGGAGCTAGGCGACGAGCTGGTGCAGGACGATGAAGTGGATAAACAGCAGATGAGGCTGAGGCCAGCGTGAAATTGGTGGAACAAGATGATCACAGCGATAAAGAGAAGGCCTGAATCTTGTATCTGATATTTGTGGTTCTAAACTTTTAATCCTGTTGGTTTGTTGAACAATTTATTTTCTTGCTCTTGAGGATCCCTGGATGGGATGAACAATTTGACAACTCGTGAACCGGGTGGATGGGTCCAAGTTTTGGATGAAACCCGGGTCACTTTCCTTTCATGCACTTTAGTTATAATCAAGTATATTTTGACTATCTACCATGATTGATATGCGTTTGGTATGTTTTGACATGTTCTAGAAGGTCAAGATCCTTAGACATTTAAGCCTGGGGATATTTAGAAAAGCAGGTTTAGGTATCATTTTAGGATACTGGATCCTTAAAGATTATCTAGGTTTTTACCAAATTTTGACTTAAAATAACATGTTTTGGTTTTGACAAATAGCTTGTAATAATAGCGGTTGCAAACATATCATGATTTAGTCATGTAAATCTCAAATTTCCTATAAATTGAAAATTAATAAGTAATACATACCTTCATTGAGAGCTAAATCAAGTAGGTGCGCATACCAAGTTATAACATGCCAAAATACAACAACTGCTAGTTGTCCCCTGTGTACAGTCATTAAATACGTCGTGGACATAGCAATTGTACTTCAGGATTTTCATAAGTTTTTAACCCGTTTAAGGATCTTGAGTCAGTATATTGATGCTACGTTCTTGAGTTAACACATAAGTGTTAAATATCTGTGACAATTTAAAATCGTGGGCCAAGCCAGAATAACGTGAGCCAAGCCAGACTTACGTTAGCAAGAAAATGCTAAAAACCTTAGGAGTAACACGTCTGTTACTATCGTAGGATTCAAGATACAGCGAATAGTAATGAAATTATCAGCCACTGTTACATGGGCACCACCTTGAACTATACTTGAATATCATACATTACAGGCGGAGTATTTAATCTCAATACTTAGAAAGGTGAAAACCTTTAAACCTTAGAAGGTATGCAGGATACCTTAATTTAGGAGAGATTACCAATCTCTATCTTCTGTCGGGATCCCTGGAGATACTTCCTACAAAACAGGAAGCCTTGGTGAAGGTGGGTGTTAGCCTGGCTAACACCCCTCTGACGCTCAAGTCAGTACTTTGATAAAGAGTAATAAATATAAAAATAGTCAGGTCTTAGTTAGAATTTAAGCTCTAACTTACATAAAATAAGCTTTGAGATGGATAGCATTCCAGGATCTTGGCATGATATCTCCTTCCATAGTAGCCAGCCAATAGGCACCCTTGTCTGCTTCCGAATCAATCAAGTATGGGCCTTCCCATTTTGGTGCAAGCTTTCCATCACTGGGATTAGTAGTATTTTGGAATGCCTTCCTTAGTACCAAGTCACCTACTTGGAATCTTCTGATCCTTATGCTTTTGTTATATGATTTTGCTATTCTCTGCTGATAAGCTGCAATACGAAGCTTGGCAAGATCCTTGAGCTCATCCAAAGTGTCAAAATCTTGAGTAAGAGCTTCGTTGTTGGTCTCTGAAGATTGAAGATTGGTTCTGGTAGTAGGGATAACCATCTCTGTAAGGATCATGGCTTCAGCTCCAAACACAAAGGAAAATGGAGTTTGCCTTGTTGCATTCTTTGCGGTTGTCCTATCTGCCCAAAGTACAAATGGTAACTCTTTAGCCCATCTTCCTTTCTTTTGTAGGTCCCCGGGTGTCTCGGATCGTTACGTGTGGGCGTGTGACTAGTCGGACCGGGTGCGGAATGCCCGTGACTAGGTGGAGAATCAAGCAACACAAAGTAAACCTACAACGAAATCAATTTCAAACTCCGTCTATTATAAACTTGAAGGTTACAGAGGGAATACTACTAAGTGCAAATGTCTGCGTACATAAATTCTGTCAACCTATTCTATTTATACTAGACATGATCTCTGCGCAGTTAACAAGTGCGCAGGGCAAATTGTTCATGCGTACTTAGCAAGTACGCAGAGTGTTCTTGCGTACTTGCTAAGTACGCATGAAGTAATTCCTAAACACATGCTAGGTGCGCAAAACTCTTAGAGAAATTATACAACAATAACATGCATTAGAAATTACAACTCGATAACTAATACATACAGACAATAACATACAAAGACTAATACATACAAGACAAGTACAAAAGCTAAGACACTATCCAGAGTGTCTGTCACACAAAAGTTCTTCAACAAACTCCCCCCTTGACAACAGCTCCGGATTGTCTTCGGTCTTCACTGCTCCCCAGCTTTAGCTTCCATCTTCTTCTTGTAGTCAAGGCAGAACTTGATCACCTTTTCATATTTAGAAGCAAGGAACTTTGTTCACTCGTCTGTGTACATGTAGTACTTGTCAGGTAGCGCCTCCAGATCTTTCACAGAGAAGTTTATGAAGCAGACTTCATCAATCACTCTGATAAGTTCCCTTGGCACTAAGCTTCCACTATCGGACCACACCTTTCCAATCACCACTGCCTCGCCCGATTTAGGATCTACGTACGAGTACCATATGTTACCGAGGATATCCTGAGATAACTTGCTGAGGGGAATCTTGGTTTCACACAGCACTGGCTTTTATACCAGTTTCTTTAAGCTTCTATTAGTCACAGGATGTCTAGCGTTCTTGTCCCTGACTCGCTTGGGCACTTGAGGCTTAAACATTTCGAATTTCCCAGATCTTACCTCTCGCTGTAGAACCTGCTACAAACCCATCGCTACTGCGTGATTTGAGTGACCCAGCAGCTCTCGGTTTACTAGGTTCACGAGGTCGTATCTTGGCAAGGAGTTGAAAGCTTCGCTGGTTGGTTTCAAGTATTGAACCCCCCAGCTCGCTTGATTGCAAACAACTTTTTATCCTCCTCGAACTTCATAGCTAAGATCATCCCTGTCGCTCCGTGTTTGTCTATGATTGAAGTCTTTTGCCAGACAGGAGCCGGATCCTTCGATGAACTTGCAGGCATATGTTTGTCTTTCTGTGCCTCTGGATCCACAGGTGCAGGGTCGGCAGGGGAGGCTTCAGTCGACGCCTCAACAGTACTAGCAGACTCAACTGAACCTGTGTCAAGATGAGATTCAAAGGATGGAACTTTGAAGATCTCTCCATCTTCAAACTCATACTCTCCTTCCTCGTCGCCCTTGGGAACTTCGATTACCACATCATCATCTTCCTCATCCCAGTCATCACTAGAGTCGATCTCTCCCTCTTCCTGATTGCAGAGAGCCTCGATCTGTGCTTCTTTGGAATAGTCTGGCTCTAAGAATAAGATCATATCATCCGACACGTCGTCAGCTAGATCTTTCAGAACGTCAGCCACCGAATTTCCTTTATTGTCACCTGAAGCATCACCTCCACCTTCATTCTAAGTGGACTCCCCCTCAGCCATAGGCACGGAAGAAATGGGAACAATCGCCCAAGCCGACGATTGCTGCTCACTTCCGCTCGGTACGGCTTCAGGATCCTTGTCCTGATCATCACCCTTAGTCAGATCAACTAAGTGACAAGCCTCTTCACTGCTAGGCTTAGGTGGTTGCTTCTCCAACAGCTCCTTCAACTTCTCCCCCTGAGCAGCAAGCGTCTTGGCCATATCACAGACCAATTTCACCATAGTGTCATGCTCTAACCGCTGCTTGTCATCAGCCGCCCGCTATTTCTTCAACGCGGCTACTTCATCAATCAAAGAGTTTATATGGCCCTGTTGCTTGTCAGATTCTTCTCTTGATTTCCGTACCGTTTCAAAAAGACTCGCTACTTGAGTTTCTAGGGTAGTGATCCGTGTATCACGAGGACCAGGTCCCCTGGAAGACGATGCTTCTGCTTGATGTGTTGGGAAGGTGAAGATTTCATCGAAATCAAATCCATGAGTAAAATCTAACTCATGAAATGGTTCACTGATGTGTTGAAGAGTGGGTGTGGGGATTGATGTAGGGATGGTGGTTGATTGGATGGTGGTAGGGGTGATGGTGACAGACTCGGTTAGAATAGGAGTTGTCACCGTCATTTGGACAGATTGCAAAGGGAGGGACACTATCACAGGAACCTCCTCTGTGATAGCAGTGATAGCCACACCAGGTGTTACACGTGGCCTCCTCCGCTGTCGCCTGTAAAGCTGTTGTGAAGGTGAGGTAGAAGTGGAATCAGTACTCGCAGCCGTTACATGTGCTTGCCTCTGAGCACTGACTTCTACCTCATGAAGGATAGCTTGTTGCGGCCTATCCCCCATTGCTTATTTATACTTTCTCTTCTGCGTCTCTGTATATCAGCGTCCGAATCAGAATCAGGCTCGTATTCACTACTACTCTCGTGTTGCTTTCTCTTGAAAGATGACTCGGGAAGGGTCACATTTTTCAATCTAATTGGGTGTGCCTGGGACGGTGCATCATCAGAATCAGAGGAATCTGACTCGGTCGATTCAGATTCGGAATCTTCAGCACCTCCAACTCCATGTTCTTCATCTCCATCTTCTTTAGACATTTCATCTTCAGATCCAAATTCCTCTTCTTCTTGTTGTTCATCACTGTGTTGACTGAGTTCAGGCTCAGACTCGGCACTATACCATTTGAGGTCAGCAGGGGCCACATATGCTTCATTGATCAGGTGGCCAAAGAGTAGAGTATGCTCAGGGGTAGATTCTACACTGCCTGGCATTAAGAACTATGAGAAAACTCTCTTGGCCACCCGTTTGACTTGAAGTCTCTCTCCAATTGCCGGTAGATTGGGTACAACATCATTAATCAACAGCTGCACGAACCGAGGGTATAATAGAAATCTAAACCTATCAGCAGCATTGATCTGATCGGTGATAGACTTGTAGATATATTTTGAAAAGTTATAACCCTTGTTAAGAGAGAGGGCAACCATTGCAGCTGCCAAGTCATGCCCCATGGCATCCTTTCCTGCCTTTCTAGCAGACAGGCACATGATCATGACGTGCGCGAAGTAACGCCATTGAAGTACCCACATCTTCTTATACGAGGAGTAGTCCATGGTACCGACATACCCCATCCTTTGTCTCCAGCATCCATCAACGAAGTAGTCAGGGTAACTCACCGGATCAGTTGATAAGTCCCTAAATTGTAGCACGCGTCTGATGGTGTCTTCAGAAATAGCAATATCATGACCTGCTACAGTAGCCCTAATGACGTTTGGGGTTACTGTACAGTCGTGATCAGAAGATTCCTAGAATTGCTCCAGATACGGTCTTGAGACAATAGGATCAGCAGAGATGGCATAGCTGATCTCCGATCGGTTCAGGAAGTCGACGATCTCCCTATATTGAAGTGCAGCACTCTTCCACTCGGGCTGTGTTAGAGCCAGTAGATTGAATTAGCTGGTAAATGCACGAGCCATCACTGCAAAAACAAACAATAAACACAATAAGAACAAGAAGCATCATTGGAAATGAATCAAACATGACTTGATATAACAACTACACAATAAACTGAATTTCAGACGTAGAAATTTTTCACAAGTGTCCTTCCTGCGTACTTAGCAAGTACGCAGGGGTTAGTTCTTGCGTACTTAGCAAGTACGCATGAATTACTTCTTGCATACTTGTTAAGTGCGCAGGAACTTTCACTTAGCCAAATTTCAAATTTCAAAATTCAATTGATATGAGGCATTGTTGTGGATTAGGGTCACCACAAGGTCGAGATACATGATTAGGACCTATGGAACCACTATCAACAGCAAGGAGTTGCTAAACTCATCAATTTTGACCTAGCCTTGGTCCGACGGTAGCCTACAGTCAAACAAGGAGTCAAAGACAAAATTCAAACCCTGATACAGACAAATTAGGAGTCAATAAGCTTCGATTAGAGACTAATAACAAGTTTTAGGTCTTAATTTTCATTTAGAACAACCAAAATCGGTCAAAGCTTCACTATCAAACCCTTCAACGAATCTGTCAATAACATGAGATTTAACGGATGGAATGGACTGAGATTCTCACCAAAGATTAGTAAGGTGAAGATGAAACAAAGATTGGGATGAAAAAACGATTAGGAACACACGAAAATATTGAGTGAAAAAGAGCAGAAGGTATTCAACAGTGTGAAACGTTTGAAATGAGATGAAACCCAAGAAAAATTCTAACTGTTGTATATATACCCAACACAAACTGGTCGTGCGTACTTGTTAAATGTGCAGGACTTAACTCCTGCGTACTTACCAAGTACGCATGACTTAAGTCTTGCGTACTTGTTAAGTATGCAGGGTTTACCTCATGCGCACTTAATAAGTACATAGAGACCCTTGTGTGCTCAAACTTTCAACTCAAATTATGAAGATTTCAAGTCAAATAACGAACAAGATAAACACATTCAATCAAGAGGATTCAAAGTCACTTCAAGAAGGTTAAACACAAATATTTTTGGCGTTTCTGATTAAAATTGAACTGTACACAAACTTAGAATCTTTTTTATCTTTTCTAGATAGAAATATACAAGTATATACACACACTATTTTTGTTCAAAGACACGAGCAGAGGATCATATCAGGCTAAACTATAGCAAAAACGATACAAGATAAACGTCAAAGAATATGGGATCATGTCATGGATTACAATTTATTCATACGTAATAACCACATAAAAAAGTAATTCAAGTTGGCAATATTATAAGATTTGAAACCATAAGCATCTTTGTATCACGTTCTTGTGTGTTAAGGTATTAATTTTAAGATATACAACATGTACCCCACTGATATGCTATAGAAATGTAACTTGCACTATCTCAAGGCATCTAAGATTTTCCCAAAGATTTTCAAATCTCTAGAATGAAGTTACATCGTTTAGCACATAAAAAATCAAGCAGAATCCATAAGGATTATCAAGAATCATAAGATTCAGAATCGAGTGATTCAGATGTCTTGGTTTGATTGGATTTTCTTCTACGAATATCATATGATGATTCAGGTTAATAGATATAGAGTCTGAGGATTTAGGTAAGGTGATCCAACTTTTATCTGGATTTGATTTCAATGAATCAGGTATGATTCAAGGGTGAATACATGCTCAACGGTTGATGTAAAGACATGTCTTGATTCAATCTCACATTGCATACTTGTGAGTATGGGCAGTGAGATGAACCGCAGTAATTGTGCTAAAGACATAACCCGAAACTGGTCTCTTAAGAAAATATTTGCTAAAATCTTACATCCTTTATCTAATAATGATCTTTTTGTATTCTTTTACACACGCACACATGCATACATGGGTTCAAATCACAGTTGTAGTCTAGATTTTGTTTCCACACTACTAGTGATTCAAAGACGCCTACAGCCTACTGACAATTCAAATAACTTGTAAATAAGCAGATTAAAAACACAACAATTTAAACAATCAAGTAAGCATGACGCAATCATTTCCCATATGAGCAGTCTATGGCGTTTAGATCATTACCAATGTACTATCATTTCCTCTTTTCTCAAGATAACTTTGAAATCTTCTCCATTTTCTATTTTGTTTGAATTTTTGTAAAATATTTGAAAAGTAAAAGAACTATACAGAAAACTTAAAAGATATAAACTTTAACTTTCATGAATTGAATTGATTTAAGAAAAACAAGTTTTCACTCTAGATTGAACATTCCTATCAAGTTGACAAGATGTTCAAAGCGGGTTCGATCAAACGCCTTAGTGAAAAGGTCAGCAAAGTTGTCATCCGTGTGAACCTTTATAAGTTCAATGAGATGCTTTTCAGCACAATCACGGATGAAATGATGGCGAATTTCAATATGTTTAGTTTTGGAATGTTTCACCGTGTTGTTTGTGATGGACATGGTGGCATTGTTGTCAATGAACAGTGGAGTTCCAGTGAAGTTTAAGCCATAGTCTCTCAATTGCTGCTGAATCTACATTATCTGAGAACAACCGCTAGCTGCAGCAATGTACTCTGCTTCACATGTTGAGACAGAAACCGTTGACTGCTTCTTAAACTGCCAGGAAACCAGTCTGTGTCCCAAGAATTGAGATCCACCAGAAGTTGACTTTCTATCAAGGTTACAACCGCCATAGTCTGAATTAGTATAGGCTTTGAAGTCAAATAACTGCTGCTTTGAGTACTAAAGACCCAATCGGGGTTTCCCTTTCAAGTATCTGAATATCCTCTTGATAGCTATCATATGAGACTCTTTCGGTTGTGACTGAAACCTTGAGCACAAGCATACAGCAAACATTATGTCGGGCCTTGAAGCTGTGAGATACATAAGAGATCCGATCATTCCACGGTATTATTTGCAATCCACATCCTTTCCATCTTTGTCTAGATGCATACCATGATTGACGGGGATAGGTATGCCATAAGTACTGCTATCATTCATCTTGTATTTTGACAAGATGTCCTGCAAATACTTAGTTTGATGCAGATAAATGCCATCCTCTCTTTGACTGACTTGTAGACCCATGAAGAACGAAAATTCACCCATGTTACTCATCTCAAACTTGGACTTCATCACCTGTTCGAATTCCCTACACATCTCTTCATTTGTAGACCCAAAGATAATGTCGTCGACATACACTTGTACAAGAAGAATATCACCTCCTGCTTTCCGAATGAAGAAGGTCGAGTCAATCTGTCCACGGTCAAAACCATTTGACAGTAGATGCTTTGATAATGTCTCATACCATGCCCGAGGTTCTTGATGAAGACCATAAAGTGCTTTGTCGAGCTTATACACTTTATTGATATTATGCGGATCTTCAAAGCCGGGAGGTTGAGTGACATAGACCTCTTCATGAACTTTTCCATACATGAAAGCACTCTTCACATCAAGTTGATAGACCTTGAAGCCGACATAGGAGGCATAAGCTAGAAACAGTCGAATGGCCTCAAGTCTAGCAACTGGAGCATATACTTCTGTGTAATCCAAGCCCTCTTGTTGATAAAAACCCTGAACAACCAACCTTGCTTTATTCTTCACTACAACATGACGATCATCCGTCTTGCACTTGAACACACATCTGGTTCCAATTGGTTGTACGCCTCTTGGCAAGTCAACCAAATCCCACACATGCAACTTTTGGAATTGAGACAGTTCTTCTTGCATCGCCTCAATCCAACAGTTGTCAGCGAGAGCCTCCTTCACATTCTTTGGCTCTAACTGGGACACGAATGCAACATGCAAACATGTTTCCATGACACCAGTGTCAAGTATCTCAGAGTACAAACTAGTGTTCTCAGCAATAGTTCTATGACGAGTTTGAACACCGGCATGAGGATCACCAATAATGTTTTCAATTGGATGATTCTTATGCACTCTCGTCTCTGGTACATTCGGTTCCTGAATTTCTGAATCGAGATTCGTGCTCAACTCCCCCATATCCTGTGTTCTAGAAGAAGAAGATTCAATGTTGATTGGATCAGTTGGAGCTTCATTTCCAACACGAGTGTTAGGATTAGCTTGAGTGTCATTTTCGTCAACTTGAACACCTTCAATGTTATCACTATCATGAGTTCCAGATGCAGATGCAGCATTGGAATCGGGAGTTACAATCGATACAGTTGTACGGGTTGAGAAACTGGAGTCATCACTGCCACCAAATAATTTATACACATTTGCTGAATCATCAGCAGACAAATCAGGAAGGTTGAAAGATTTGAATAGCGCATCATAATCAAAACCCCAAGCTGGACCAGTTGGTTCTAGTGGAATGCTGTGTTTACTGCAATCCACTTCAAACCTTTCCTCGATAGTACGAGTTCCTATATTGTACACTCTCTTGCAAGGCGAGTTGGCAACATATCCTAAGAAGATGTCTTCCACTGCTTTTGCATGAAACTTAGACTTGCGGTCTTTGTATTGTAGCAATAAGGAACAGGGACTACCAAAAGAACTAGATAGTCAAGATTGGGAGGTGGATTGTTGATCAACTCATAGCAAGTCTTGTTGTGCCTCTTCACAACCAGAACTCTGTTCAAGACGTGACAAGCTGTATTAACTGCTTCTGCCCAAAAAGTGACAGGAAGCTTTGCGTCTGGCAGCATTGTCCTTGCAGTCTCAATCAAGGTTCTGTTCTTCCGTTCTACAACTCTATTCTGCTGAGGTGTGTACGGGGCACTAAATTCGTGACGGATCCCCTTCTTGAGACAGAAAAGTTCCATCAAATTATTCTTGAATTCAGTTCCGTTATCACTCCTTATTCTTCTAACCTTCAACTTGCAAAGAGATTCTAAGCTCAGGATCAGGTATTGAAGAATGCTAGCAGTTTCGTCCTTTGTACCTAAAAAATGCACCCAAGAAAATCGTGAGAAATTATCAGTTACAACCAGATAATATGACTTACCTCCAATACTCATGATACTTATGGGGCCAAACAGATCCATATGTAATAGCTCCAAAGGGGTATCGATGGAGCTTTGAAGCTTGGGCTTGTGAGACATCCGTTGCTGTTTGCCCTTTTTACAAGGCATACAGTCATCTGCAATGGTAAATCTCAGCTTAGGAACACCAGTTACCAAACCGTTTTGGATAAGATGATTCATTTTACGATAAGAAATGTGTCCGAGTTCCTATGCCACAAGATAGAGTCAATCTTTGTCGCTTTGGTAAGCAAGCAAGTAGCAACTGATGATGTGGTTTTCGCCACGCTCATGTCGATCTGATAGGTATCATTTGTCCTTCGCGCTCGCATCAGAATCCAGTCTTCAGGAACGTCAAAACCAGGTTTGAGAATCATGCATTCAGTCTTGTCAAACATAACCGAGTACTCTTTGTCACACATCTGGGAGACACTCAACAGGTTATGCTTTAACTGCTCGCAGTAGTTGACGTTGTCAAAGCTGACACAACCATTTGAAACCACGCCTTGACACGTGATACTATTGCCTTTCTCTCCAGCAAAGGCCACATAGCCGCCTCTAAATGGTTGCACATCTTGAAGCAGGGCCATGTTACCTGTCATGTGCCGGGAGCATCCACTATCTACATACCAACGATTAGAGATAGTACCCATCGGATGTCCCTGCACGAGTCACAAGAAATTAATTAGATTTGGAGACCCAAGCCATAGTGGTCTTGGGTCATCCGTCTTTCTCAAAATAAACAACCTCAATTAATTCACAGTCGTGACTGTTAAAAATGGTTGAATCTTTAGAAGATTTGGGACCAGGAGATTCAGAACTTTTAGATTTGTTATTCCAGGACCTCTTCTTCTTCTTAACTGGAACATTAGGCTTGCATTCAACAGCAATAGGTGAACTAGTGGAAGCTTCACCTGATTGAATTCCAACCGGTTGTTCCATCTTTCTCAATCTCTTTTTCCTTCTTCTCCTATGTGGCTTAGAGAGTTTCACCACAGGTTTCTCACCAGTTGGTGCACTACCAGAGGTAGATGCACAAGGTTTAGCAGGTAGCTTTCCCTTTTTTGAAACATATGGTTTAGCCTTAGATGTGATCTTTGGCTTTACCATAGGTTTTACTGGTGGTTTCACCACATTTGCTTTTGGACTTTTAGAATGCTTCACTAGTGGTGACTTAGGGATAACAGCCGATTTTCTGAAACAATTTGCCGTTTCCCTTGGTTCTTAGCAGGACAGTTCACAAGAATGTGACCAACCATACCACATTGAAAGCAAGTTCTCTTTTCTTTGTAAGTCCTCCTTTAAGGCTCATTTGATTTGACGTTTGGTGACTCAGCATGATGAACAGGAGAAGTTGTTTGGTGAACATGAGTTTGACCCGATGATGATTGGTTTTTGGGAATATAATATTTTTGCAAATTTTCTTGATAACCAAGCCCAAAATGAGCTGAAAAAGCTTCTTTCTTAACTTGATTAATGTTTTTATATCCCCCATAAAGCATCACTTTTAATTTTTCATTTGATTCAATGATATCGGGTTCAGTCAAAATACAATTATCACTATCAGTGATAATGTTTTTATTAACTTTCTGTTCACCTAGCAACACCTCAGAGACTACTCCTTCAGGGCAGGTGTTCTCAGACCCATCATCAGAAGCAGTAAAGAACTCTTCATTAGATGTAGAGTCAGCCTTACTTGAGGAATCATCCTTGTTAGAGGAATCATCCTAACTTGAGGACTCATTAAGGCAAGACAAATCAATGTCAATTAAGCCGTTGACAAATTTCCTGCTAACTGGTGGAGGAGTGACATTAGTACTCAGCCCTAAGCCATTCACTTGTCTCACTACAGAATCGTAGTGTTCCACCACAAAACAAGAATTTTTCAACTTCTCAATATTACCTTTCAACTGCAAGATCTCATTTTACAGCTTGTTGATCTCATTGTTCCTTTTCTCTAACCCCTTGTACGCAACATCCAAATGAAACTGTTGATCACTGATTTTAAGTGAATAATCACGTTTTTCTTTCTTTAAAGTTTCAATTGAATCTTTGTAACGTTTTTCATTTTCCTTGTAGCTTAACGCTCCAATACGAAGGGGTTCGACTTTGTCCTGAAGCTTAGAATTTTTTTCTTTCAAGCCAAGACATTTGGAACATGAAATAACAGCAAAAGAATTAGAGTCTACCTCAGTTGACGAACTTGATGCTTCCCCAATAGCCATGAGGGCAAAGGCAGTTGTAGACTCCTCTTTGTTAGCTAATGACGCTTCCCGTTCTTCTGCTTCCATCATCTCCATCATCTCAGCCATTAGCCCAACCTGTGTTTGTGCAATAAGGGCATCCTCCAAATGAACACCCCAATCAAAGCTTTTGTCCTGTTGAGCCACCAATGCATTGGATGTTCCACCTTGACTTTGATTGCGGTTGTTAGAGTTGTACCCTTGATTGTTTGCTTGGTTGTTTCCCGGGCTTGGTCTTGTGAATCCTGAGGCAGGTGCTTTGTCCTTCTGACATTCACGAGCAAAGTGTCCAAAGTTCTGACACTTGTAGCACTTGTCCTTGGATTTTTCAAAACCCACCTTGGCATTTGAATGCCCACCAATAAACTTTCGGCCAGTTCTGTTCAAGAAATGCTTGGCCCTTCTCAAGATCATGGCCATATTCCACTGGATATCCATGTACTCCATGTCATTTGGATCCACCTGATTAAAATCTTCTTCAATTGTCTCATGATCTGTATGCTTGCCACCAATGAAGCTCTCATAGGCAAGCATACACGATGAAAATAATGCTACATGATCTTCAACTATCTTGGCTATAGCAGTCTGGTTAGCTAAAGATGTAGAGGGAGGATTTCTTGAGGGATGTTGGTGGTGAGACCCAGATTCAGATGTTGTAAAGCATGTATGACCACGACAACCATTCGAGTTATCTTCTTCATTAGAGTTCTCTGAGAATAAGGCGATACTAGAACCAGATGATTTAGCTGTGGAAGATGTCCCATAATACATAAAAGGGTCTTGAATTTGAGGTCTTCCTGAGCTTTCCTTTCTTTTCAGGTTCATCTCGTGAGCTTGAACCTTACCGATTGCTTCTTCAATCGTCATCTCATAGAACTTCGGGTTCTCTCTCAGCAGAGTGGTATACATCTCAAACTTTGGTGGTAAAGTATCCAGAAAATTTTCAACTAATTCCTCATCAGGATACTTTAGCTCAAAAGCTTTTAACTCAGTTTGAAGATGATAGAATCTAGATATAAGTTCATCAGTAGATTCATTCTCCAGATATCTGAAGCACTCATATTGCTTTCTCAGAATATCTCTTTTGCTCTTCTTGATGTCACTGTTCCCTTCAAATCTTTTCTGCAATGCCTTCCAGAGATCCTTGGAGTTATCATATACTCTAAAGCTGTGGAATAACTCCCTGGTCAAGGCCATAGTAATAGATCCGTGTGCCTTCTTCTCTCTGTCATAAACTTTCTTTTCTTCTTCATCAAGTTTGGAGATAGGATTGGGAACTTCCTCATCAAGATATGTATATGTGGGATGCTTATAACCCTCTAGAATGGGTATCTAAAGTGAAGAATCAGTATATGAGATATAATGTTCAAAGCGTGCTTTCCAATTTGAATAATCATTTACATTAAGCAACTTTGGCGGTTTTTGCGGGTTCCAATTTCATTGTCATAATTAAGTAGGTTACCGAGGTTCTGAATATTTTCCATAGTGTGACACTTAGTCAAATTTTAGAAAAGTCAACAACTTGCGCACTTGACTCTTGCCTTGCGCACTTAAAAAATCTGGTCTTGAGTATTTAGAATTTGCTCTTGCGTACTTGATAAGTACGCAGGAGAAAATGATAAGTATGCAGGAGATCATTCACGTACGCAGCAAATATGGTCTTGCGTACTTGGTAAGTACGCAGGAAGACTATACTTGTTGCCAAATATGGTAAGTACGGAGGTCACTTTTTCACCAACCCTCCCCAACTTTTTCCGGTCACTGGAATCACACCGGGGACAGAAGAAATTGAAGATATGACCAAACAAAATGAGCCAAAGGGTCAGAAACTCATTTCTAACCAACCATTGATGCTCAAAACACTCAAATACAGAACAAAAGTCAGTTTTTTGAGTGATTTTTGCTTCTAAAATAGTGTTCAAGAGCTACCCCTATTTTATCACAAAAATCAACAAAAACACCCACTTTTGCTTGCAAAATCTCTGTAGGATGTGTAGAAGATGCTCCTAACACACTTACAACACTCGAAATCAAGAGCTAAGCTCTGATACAACTTATAGGTCCCCAGGTGTCTCGGATCGTTATGTGTGGGTGTGTGACTAGTCGGACCGGGTGCGGAATGCCCGTGACTAGGTGGAGAATCAAGCAACACAAAGTAAACGGACAACAAAATCACTTTCAAACTTCGTCTATACTACTGAGTGCAACTGTCTGCGTACATAAACTTTGTCAACCTATTCTATTTATACTAGACCTGATATCTGCGCACTTAATAAGTGCGCAGAGCAAATTGTTTATGCGTACTTAGCAAGTACGCAGAGTGTTCTTGCGTACTTGCTAAGTACGCAGGAAATAATTCCTGCGCACATGCTAAGTGTGCAAAACACTTAGAGAAATTATACAACAATAACATTCATTAGAAATTACAACTTGATAACTAATACATACAGACACTAACATACAAAGACTAATACATACAAGACAAGTACAAAAGCTAATACACTATCCAGAGTGTCTTTCACACAAAAGTGCTTCAACATCTTTGCTCCCAATCTCTTCTTGAGGTTATTAATGATGATCTTGTTACTAGATTCCGCTTGTCCATTGTCTTGAGGATGCACAGGAGTGGAAGTTATCATTTTGATTCCCCAGCTGGCAAAAAAGTTAGTTGTTCTGTTGCTAATGAATTGAGATCCATTATCACAAACTATCTCCGTCGGGATCCCAAATCTAGTCAGGATATTGCGCTTGATGAAGGAGATGACTTCTTTTTCTCTGACTTGGACAAATGCCTCAGCTTTAATCCACTTGGAGAAGTAAGTTGGCATTGCTAGCATAAAGACCTTTCCTCCTGGTGCCTTGGGTAATTTGCCGACTATATCCATTCCCCATTTCATGAATTGCCATGGAGAGATAATTGGATATAAAGGCTCTGCTGGTTGGTGAAGTATGTTGTTGTGTCTTTGGAAAGCGTCATATTTTTTAGAGTAAATCACATCATCTTTCCTCATGGTAGGCCGGTAATATCCTGTCCTCAGGATCCTTGAAAATAACGCTCTGCCCCAGTGTGATTACCACAGTCACTTTCGTGTTGATCTTTCAGGACTTCATGCGCTTCAGGATCCTTTAAGCATCTTAGGTATGGACCTGCAATTGATTTTCTATACAAAACATTTTGCAAAATTATAAAACGAGACACCCTCATGCGAAAAGCCTTGTGGTTCTTTTCATCACTTGGGATCTCACCATCCTGGAAGTATTTCTTAATAGGTGAAATCCAGGATCCTTGACTAGGTTCAAGATCCCGAATGTCTGCTTCTTCTTCAGTGTTGAATACTTCATTTATCTTCTCAATTGAGGGCTCAGAATATGTATAATAGGTATCTTGATACCTTCTGGTATTCTGAGAGCCGAAGCAAGGTTTGCCAACATTGTCTTCTTTGGGCACCTGTGTTATGTTAAAAGTATGGAATTCCACGGATAATGGCTTAACTATTGCGAGGTATTTGGCTAATTTCTCTCCTTTTACTGCATAAGATCCATTGAAATGATTAGCAATTAATAATGAGTTTACATATACCTGAAGATACCTGATCTTGATATCCCTGGCTAATTGCAATCATGCTATCAGCGCCTCATATTCTGCTTCATTATTTGTAGCCTGGAACTCACAATTTATGGATTGGGGTATTATGTCCACTTGTGGCGATTTTAGTATGACCCCCAGACCTGTTCCTCTTACATTTGATGCGCCATCAGTGAATAAGGTCCATTCATCCTTTGATTCTTCTAGTTGTTGGACTTCAAGGTCTGCTTCGTGTTGAATGTCATTACTGAAATCAGCCACAAAGTCTACAAGTGCTTGAGACTTTATTACTGTTCTAGGTTCATATGTAAGGTCATAGGCGCTGAGCTTGACTGACCACTTAGCCATCCTTCCTGACATCTCTGGCTTTCTTAAGACACACTTAAATAGGATAATTAGTCTTAACATGAATAGCATGAGTTTCAAAATAATGTCTAAGTTTAGTGGATGGCATTATTAAAGCTAAGATTAACTTTTTTAAATGAGAGTACCTGGTTTCTGCCGTGAGTAGGCTTTTACTTACATAATATACTGGATGCTGCTGGCCTTCATGATCCTTGACTAGTACAGCACTAACGGAGGTTCGGGATACTGCCAAGTATAGGGATAATGGTTCGCCATCTTCTGGTTTCATTAGTAGAGGAGGTGATGACATGTATTCCTTTAGTGATTGGAGTGCTTGTTCATGCTTCTCTTCCGATTCGAATCTCTTGTTCTTTAGGATGTCATAAAATTCCTTGCACTTTTCTGAGGATCTTGATATAAATCTATTGAGTGCTGCTACTTTGACGGTTAGTCTTTGGACGTCCTTGGTGTTTTCCAGGGATTTCAGATTAATGATAGCTTTGATTTGTTCTGGACTGACCTCTATTCCTCTCTTGGTTACCATGTAGCCCAAGAACTTTCCTGCCCCTACTCTGAAGTGGCATTTTGAAGGGCTCAACTTCTGTTGTATTGGTCCACGATATCAAATGCTTTTCTGAGATCCCTAAGATGATCCTCAGCTTTCTTTGACTTTACCACCATATCATCTATGTACACTTCTATAGTGTCCCCAATCTTGTCTTTGAACATCATGTTTACTGGTCTTTGATACGTGGCACCTGCATTTTTAAGACCAAATGGCATAGATGTGTAACAATAAGTACCTTTCGGAGTCATGAAAGCCGTGTCTTCCTGATCTGATGGTTCCATTTGGATCTGTTGAAATCCCGAAGAGGCATCCATAAAGGTCAGGATTTCGTGCCCTGCTGTAGCGTCCACCATCGAGTCTATGTGCGGTAATGGGAAGGGATCTTTAGGACATCCCTTGTTGAGGTCCGTGTAGTCTACACAAACTCTCCACTTCCCGTTTTCTTCTAGACCACCACCACATTGGCTAGCCACTTTGGGAATTTTACTTCCCTTATCATTCCGGACTTGAGGAGCCTTTCCACCTCTTCTTGAATGATCACGTTTCTTTCAGGAGCAAACTTCCTTCACTTTTGATGTATTGGCTTGACAATTTTGTCAATTCCAAGTCTATGGGTTATGGTATCTTTGGATATACCTGTCATGTTTTCGTGCTTCCATGCGAATGTTGCTTTTCTGACCTTTAGGAAGCTCAGGATATATTTCTTAATATCCTCAGGGATATTACTTCCTATAAGGACTTTTACATCTTGATTCTCAGCATCCTGGGATACCACTTTAACATCTTTTTCTTTAGCTTCTACAACATCTCTGGCCTGCTTCGTTAATTGCTATGCTTGCCTGGTTTTGATGGAGGCTTTCATCGAAGAAGTATAATAATTTTTAGCCTCCTGTTGATTGCTGTTGATCTTTACCACTCCCCAAGGGGTCGGCATGAGGGTACCGCCTTCATATCGTGTATCCAGGGTCTTCCTAGAATAATGTTATAGCAAGATAAAGAATCAATGACACAAAATTTTTGTATAGAGTTTACCCCCTCGATGTAGATTGGTAGCTTTATTTCTCCAACTGTGTTTTTAACCTCTCCACTTAATCCTACCAACACTAAGGATTTCGAGATGATCTCAGAATCTGGGATCCCCATTCCTTTCAGGACTTCATGCTGGATAATGTTTACAGAGCTTCCTCCATCGATTAGTATCCTGCTTATGAAGTGGTTTGCATGTATAGTGTGATCACCAGGCCATCGTGATGAGGATCCTGTACGTTGTTTCTGTCATCCTCGTCGAAACATATCACCTTTTCTTCAGTTAAGCTGGAGGTTTTGATAGGTCTGTCCCTATTCTCCGTTTTCGCTTCGCATTCCTTTTTGCTGTAGAGTAAGAAGTACCACAAATATCAGATCCACCAGATATAAAACCTATTACCCTAGCATCTGGCGGCGGGGATTTTGCTTTTTGCGGGATCCTGTCATGATCTTTAGTCTTGTTCTTTCCTTTTCCTAGAAATTCTTTGAGATATCCCTTGCTCAGGAGATAGCTTATCTCCTTTCGCAAAGCAATACAGTCTTCAGTTACATGGCCAAAGTCTTCGTGGAATGCACACCACTTGGACTAGTCCTTTCCTCCTGAGTTCTTCTCAAACTTGCGAGGCCACCTGGCTTTTTCTCCAAGATCCTACATAGCAAATAGCAAACCAGTTGTATCAAGAGAAAAACAGTATTCAAACAACTTAGGATATTCTTCCTCGTTCTCGTCATCTTCTACAACGTTGATCCTATGATTGTGAGGCTTAGAATACGGCTTGGATCTGTACGACTTGAAAGATGTAGATTCAGCTTTTCGGTAGGGTTGAGTGTAGCTGGTCGGAGCATCTACCCTCTACTGGATCTTTTTATCATATTCCAGCCTAATGAACCTTAGTGCCCGGTTCCTGACTTCATCAAAACTCCTACAAGGATTCATGACAAGGTCTTCGTAGAATTGAGAATCCTTCTTCAGTCCCATCTTGAATGCTTGGACCGCAGTGGCGGCGTCGAGTTTTGGGATATCCATGGATTCCCGACTGAACTTGCTGACATAGTCTCGGAGGGATTCTCCAGGATTTTGAATTATCATGTATAAGTCACTTGTTAACCTTTCAAAAGTTCCACTGCAAGAGAATTGATTGTTAAACATGTTAATCAAATGAGCAAATGAAGTAATAGAATATGGAGGAACATTAAGTAGCCATTTTAAGGCTGATCATGTTAAGGTAGAGCCGAAGACCTTGCATAGACAAGCTTCCTTCACGTCCAAAGGAATGGGGTTAATTTCCATTCTTTCCCTGTACTGCGCGATATGCTCCTCAGGATCTGTAGTTCCGTCGTATAGCTTCATATTAGGTGTTTGGAAGAGCTTGGAGATCTCGGCATCACAAATTTTTGGAGCGAATCTGGAGATCCTATGGCTGGTAGAGGACATCTCCGGTATCGGTTGGACTACGCCTGGTACGCTGGATATCATTTCTCTTAACTTCTTTATTCAGCACAAATTCGTTAGTATTTGAAAATTGATTAAATGTGCTACCGTTCTTAGGATTTCAAAACGATGGTCACAAAGTAACTCCATGATCCTGATTTGTCGTAACTCTAATAGTTGGGGTAGGGCCAACTGCAGTGATTCCCGTTTGCATGGGAAGAAAGTATCCCTTATGGATTCCTGAGGATCCTGAATAATTAAAATCCAATATCCTTGGTTGCAGCGGGGTCGTCACTTCTACTGGCTTCTTTGATTCTTTGACCTTCTCAATCTTCCGAAACAACATTTAGTTAGTCTTCCTCTGTTGTTCCATTTGTTGTTTCATCTCCGAGAACAGATCGAGGATATCAATGTATGATACGATCACAGGTCCACCAGCAGGTATTTTGGATCCCGAAAAACCCGCAGAAGTAGTTTTGTTCGGCTGATTAACACTTTTTTTGAAATGGAGGAGTAGGAATAGGGTTGACCAACCCAGAGCTCGAATATGGAGCAGAAACAGAAATATTTTTGGATTGGGATGACATTTTTGAAATTATCTTTGAAAGATAGTGATTGAACACAAATTTTAGCAAAGATTTAAAGATGAAAAGCACTACTTGCCCCACGGTGGGCGCCAAATTATTTTGGATAAAAATTATGTAAACTAACTTTGTAACCAAATTTCGTAAGTGAGGTAGCGTGCTTGTAAGAAAATATGAAAGAAAGAGTGTAAATGTAAAGCTTGACACGATGATGTACGAGGAAAGCCCTTAATCCCGAAGGATTGCTTGCATAAAACCTCGGGAAGTGATTAAACGTCACTTGCCTCCAAGTCTTTTATAGAACAATGAAAACGATTACAAGTAAGAGCAGCGAATGATCGAGATCAAGATGTTACAGAGCTTGTTTGCGAGTAATTGATAATGCTAAGTGTGATTGTGTGTGTTGCTAATTGATCAAGCTGCTAATTAAATACAAAAAATGATCCTAACTAACTTTCCGAGGATTCCGGAGCTTTACTCGGTCTTCAAATATGACCGTTATTGAGCTTCTCTCGCAAGTTTCACACGTTCTTTTTTACTTCTCGCCCGATTCTTCATGGATGAATGAGTCAACACGTTTTACCTCTGTATATAAAAGAAATAGAGGGCAAGCAACCATTAGTAGCATTAATATTCAGAATACAGAAGTTACTAGGATCTTGGATTCCGGATTTCGCTAGATTCAGGATCCTGGGTGAAAATCAATTCCTAACAAGTATTATGTTCTAGTTTAAAAAGATGGTTAAAAACTCTAGACACATTAATTGTGTTGGAACTATATATTTGGTTAAATGAGTAATTTATGTACATATTAGTAAACTATGGAAACAAGTTTATAAACTATGAAAAAGTTAGCTATGTTTTAAGTCAATTTAAAAGTTTAGATATTTTGAGATTACTAAACAAAAACCCTAGTTATTTATTGTTTATAAATATATTTTACAAAGGTTTTGAAAAAATACTACAAGTCATATATATTATTTGAAAGGTAAAGTTTTCTCAGAGTTCTTAAAGATCATTCAAATATTTAAACTATACATGTGTGTGTATGTATGTATATTTGGTCATAAAACAAAACCGACATTATATGAAATATTAAGGGTTATCAAAATTATTTATGATGGAAATAATGTAAATATTAATTATAATTTACAAGTTGTATCTCTAGAAATACTATTATATTTTGGTCAAATGTATAAATATGAATATTATATAATTTAACGATTTACAACTCGAGTCGAGTCGAAACCTATTTTATAAACCAAACTCAAGGATAACATAAGGATTCATGGAATCTTTGACACACTTGGTTGTATACGTTATTAATATTTATTTCATATAAATACATATTTTTCGGGAAAACAAATCGTATCACCAACGGTCGTCGGGTTAGTGAAAGGACCCAAACCGGGTACCTCTCATAGTTGGCACAAACAAGCATAAACATAGCTCTTAAATATTGAATAACATAGAAATCAACAATGGAAGTCTTTACAAAATTCTAGAATAATTAAAATTTTAATTGTCTTAAATATAAACTTAATAATGGAGATGTTAATCTTGCCAACAGCAACCATCCAGCCATCTTCTCCTAAGCCCTCGCAACTTCATATCTTTTTCTTTCCTTTGCTACCTGATGTACATACTAAAATAGTCAGCTAACGCTGGTGTGTTCAAGTTTACAACATTAGCATAAAAGCATTCTTCCTCATATTAATCATATAAAACTCATTTTTATGAAAACATGCGTTAAACATACTTTAAACATTCTTTATACTACTAAGAAAATATATTACAATACAACATGTAAATTGGTACTTAGTTATTTTGTGGTCTGTTCTGTTAAGTCATACATTAATAGTCTACAATATGTTTCTTTCTCTTTCTCGTGTCCAACAAGGACTTCTCATGTCCACAAAGGACTTCTTTCTTTCTCGGCGAGTATTGTTCCCTAAGGCTCATCGTCCAAAGGCCGATACTCACAACTTGTGTCCACAAGGGACTTCTCAGGTAACCGTCATCACCGGAGCAACCGTCGTTGCTCTTCTTAACCAGTCATACAACATCCTCGTTACAGTGCCCTGCCGAGTAATGTCATGATTTTTCTCATGGTACGTCATGGTCTCGGTCCATGTCACACCCCGCCTCAGGCACCCCCCGGACATGCGCGACAAACGATTGGTACCTGCTTTGATTTCATAGTTTTTTATAAAATACAGCGGAAGTCTTTTCCCAAGGATTGTTTCATCTTTTGTTCAACCTCAAGGGTTGTATTTGTAAATATCAAAACTCAGTTGGAAAACAAAAGTCTTGTATTTACTTTCATAAACATAGGGATTTAAATACCCTTTTTCATTTGATTATAAAACAGAGTTTGAAACCAAATACATCTCTTGTCTCTCATGGACAAGTTCAAGCCACGAGAAAAAGTATTATCCGAGGTTGATCAGTTCCTCGGTCCTATCTCCTCTTTTCTTTTTCTGGATTATCTATACATGAGGCCTGAGAATCCAACATGTATTTTTTCCTTTCACAGTCCCTCGGGTCAGATCTCATATCTGCCCTTCACTTATCCTGGGTCAGATCTTATGTCTGCCCATATCCCTTTTCATTCACATTTTATTCATCACCTGAAAACATTTTGAAAATAAAACGTCAGCGCGAACGCCGGTGAATACAATTATCTTGACGATAAAATCATTTGGCACAAACAAATATTAATTTCATAATCATAACTTCATGTTCAATCCACACGTTCAGCAGGCCCGTCCTGTTTAAGCGCACCACAGTATACACTGGCGTCATGTCTTATAACAAGGGACAGGTAACAAGGGACAGGTTTGCCTCCGAAGTTGTTATAAGACAAGCACCAGCCGCAATCCGGGAATTTCACCCGAGACCTGTGTATCCCTTGCAAGTTTTACGTATACCTATGGCCATAATGCTTTCATGTAGAAGAACGTTGAGCATTATTCCCTTAACCTTTATTTGGCCATTTTCACAAACGTAAATGTTTTACACAAGTTTTGAAATAGACAAAGTATTCACCTTGTTTATAGGAATGAGCCTCTACGCCGAAAGCTTATAGACTAGCTTCTTAACTTGATTTCTCTAGCGTATTAGCACTTCTACCAGCGTTTCTTCTTAAACCGAGCACTAGAATGAGCGGGAGTTGGACCGGGATCGTCGGAAGTGGGCTAGGGATCACCTGGAACGAGTTTTAGAAGCTTGGAATCATGTTTAGGACGAAGAAATTGAATGAAATGGATCAGTTATTTATAGGTTGAAATCGAGGTCCATGTCGGACCGATATGCATAGGGATGTCGGTCCGACATCCATCTATACACATGTAAGCCCAACACATCTTAATCTGATTGGACCACACATGTTTGGCGGCTATATCAGACCGATATGTGGACCATGTCGGTCCGATATCCAGACCTATGTCCCATCATTAGGGCTGAGTCATTGGACATATGTTAACACCACAAATTGAGGATGAGAGGAGGTTTACGGACCGTTATGGTTTGATGTCGGTCTGATAACCGACTCAACAACCAACGGCGGACCTTTATGAATAAGGATGTCGGTCCGATATCCAAACCTTGTTCACTTCGGACCGATTTGAAAAGTGATATCGGTCCGATATCTAGCTATTTTCACAAATTTTTATTTTTAACCCTAGACTTTGGTATTTTAGATTCACAAGTCCTTATAGGTCCTAACCTTAGCATTCCTTGGATATTTTTGTGGCAGGTGTTACATCCTCCCCACCTTGTTTTAATCTCATCCTCGAGATTATTCGAACAATTGAGGATATTTATTTTTCATTTCGGACTCCAATTCCCAAGTGTACTCAGGTCCACGTTTGGAGTTCCATTTCACTTTCACAATCATCAATTTCTTTCTTTTCAATTTCTTTTCCTGCCTATCCTCGATTTGCAAAGGTTGTTCTACAAATTTCAACTTTTCATTTACCTCTAAATCTTGTAGGGGCATTACCAGAGATTCATCTGCCTGACATTTGCGCAGATTTGACACATGGAATACATCGTGTACTCCATTCATTTATTCTGGTAATTTGAGTTGATAGGCTACAGGCCCAACTCTTTTCAAGATTTTGAATGGTCCTACGAATCTAGGACTTAATTTTTCTTTCTTTCCAAACCTTACAACGCCTTTCCAGGGTGAAACTTTCAACAGAACGTTATCACCGACGTTGAATTCTAACGGCTTTCGTCTTTTATCAGCATAACTCGTATGACGATCACGAGCCGCTTTCAATCTATCCCTTATTTGAATTACTTTATCAGTTGTTTCCAGGACTATTTCAGGCTCGGATAACTGATTTTCTCCTATTTTAGACCAATAGATTGGAGTTCGACATTTACGACCGTATAAGGCTTCAAAAGGAGCGGCCTGTATACTCGTATGGTAGCTATTGTTATTGGAGAATTCCATTAGAGGTAAGTGGTCATCCCAACTTCCTTCAAGATCAATAACACAAGCCCTTAACATATCTTCAAGAGTTTGAATAGTTCTTTCACTCTGCCCGTCCGTTTGGGGATGATAAGCAGTGCTAAGATTCAATTTCGTACCTAGGGCTTTTTGAAAGCTTTGCCAGAATCGAGAAGTAAATCTACTATCTCTATCTGGCACAATAGATAGTGGCACACCGTGTAATGACACGATTTCATTAACGTATAATTGTGCCAACTTATCCATACTGAAAGTTTCTTTCATGGGAAGAAAATGAGCAGGCTAAGTAAGACTGTCAACGATAACCCAAATGGTATCATTTCGTCGGCTGGTTCGGGGAAGTTTCGTGATGAAATCCATGGTCATCATCTCCCATTTCCAAACATGAATTTCAAGTTTCTGTAACAAACTAGATTGCTTCTGATGTTCAACTTTTACTTGAGAGAAGGTTAAGCATTTTGCAACATAGATAGCGATATGTTTCTTCATTCCTATCCACCAGTAATTGGATTTTAGGTTTTTGTACATTTTATCGCTTCCAAGATGCATCGTATAATTAGTTTTATGAGTTTCTTCAAGAATCTCTTCACGTACATTTCCATAGATAGGAACCCAGATTCTCTTATTCATTCTAAAAATATCAGCATCATCTTTAACCAGTTGTTCGATCATGCCTCCCAAACCTTCTTTCTCTAGGTTGGGTTCTTTTCAATGTTTTCAGAACCTGACCGGACGTCGAACCGGTCTCCTTACCGGTCCACTGGTCGGACCGGATTTAAGAACCGGACGACGTCATAAATATTATAAAAATATATCAGTCTAAATAGCTTTTAATCCTTTCAAAAACCACCAACAAGTCAATTCCAATAATTTTAAACTAACAATTACCTACGAAATAAGAAGCCAAGAGACTTAAAAAAGATTAAAAAAAAATAGTCAAGCGGTTCAACCGGTCCGACCACCCGGTTTCCGGTCCGACCGCCGGTTCAACCGGTCCGACCACCGGTTCGCTGCAGAAACGGTTCAACACATGTAACCGGACCGGTCAGACCACCGGTTCCCGGTCCGACCGGCCGGTCCGGTCCGGGTTTCAAAACATTGGTTCTTTTAAAGCCATCTGTTGAGATTCCTTAATACGAGTAGTAAGATCGATTTGAAGATTGAGTCTTAAAGCATGAACTCGTTTAGGTTTCTTATGTTCTTTTCTACTCAAGGCATCGGCTACAACATTGGCTTTGCCTTCATGATAACGGATTTCACAATCGTAATCATTCAGGACTTTCATCCAACGCCTTTGCCTCATATTCAGTTATTTCTGACTGAATATATATTTTAGGCTTTTATGATCAGTGAAAATAGTGAATTTGACTCCATATAAATAGTGACTCCATAATTTCAGTGCGAAGATTATGGCGCCCAATTCTAAATCATGAGTCGTATATTTTCTGTCATGAGTTTTCAATTGTCTAGAAGCATAAGAAATAACTTTGCTTCCTTGCATTAACACACAACCAAAGGCGGTGTGTGAAGCATCACAATATACTGAAAAGCATTTGTTTCCATTTGGCAAAGCCAGTATGGGTGCTTGAGTCAGTTTCTGTTTCAGAGTTTTGAAAGCTTTGTATTGCTTAGGTCCCCATTCATACTTAACTGATTTGCGAGTCAGCGAAGTTAATGGAACAGCAATTCGAGAGAAATCTTGGATAAATCTCTGATATAACCAGCTAAACCGAGAAAACTTCAAATTTCAGTTGGTGATTTCGGGATTTCCCATTTGGTTATTGCTTCAGTTTTAATAGGATCGACTTGGATGCCATCTGCGTTAATGACATGTCCAAGGAATTGAACTTCTGTCAACCAGAATTCACATTTTGAGAACTTAGCATATAGCTTTTCATTTCTCAAAAGTTAAAGTAAGATTTTCAAATGGTTCGCATGTTCTTCCTTACTTTTGGAGTAAATAAGGATATCGTCAATGAATACGATAACAAACTTATCCAAGTAAGGTTTGAAAACTCGATTCATCATGTCCATGAAAGCTGCGGGTGCATTAGTAAGTCCGAACGGCATTACCGTGAACTCATAATGACCATATCGAGTTCTAAAAGCTATTTTGGGAATATACTCTTCTTGGACTTTCAAATCTGGGAACCGTTTTTCGCATTAAACTCTGATAAAATAATAAAGGACTAAGTAGGGTGTTTCACTTATCTGCTTATCTCTTTTCCATTTCAGTAAAAATCATTGGGAGGGAATCCTTGATTCTTTCTACAATCAATTTCTGCAGTTCTTTACGAGAATCGGGGATTTCAGCAGTATATTCAATCAATGCTTGTTTCCTCTTTGCTCTTGTATTGTAAGAAGGTCCGGTTTGTTTAGACATTCTATAACAGAACTAAGATGGGAATCAAAAACAAAACTTTTTATTGATGAAATATATATATATATATATATATATATATATATATATATATATAAATATAAGAAAAAGTACATATAAAGATCATTGTTTCTGAAATTTCTTTTCTTCAAGGGCTTGAACCAACAAAGCATTCCTGGCTTCAACTACAAATTTTTCTCGTTCAAGTTCAGCTATTCGATTCAACAACATTCGTTCCCTTTCAATTCCTGATGCATTCTCAATTATATGAGGAGCAGGGAAAGGAACAATCTCATAATATGGAATGTCGAGTTTATTAGAATCAACTCGTTCTTCTTCTTCTTCTTCAGAATCACATTTATTTTCATAAGGCATTTCCGCATATCCTTCATGAAAATTATGTGAGTAGATTGGAGTGATATTATAGCTTCCAGTAGTAGGAGCAGAATGAAAACTTACAGAAGGATTATAAGGAACATTTGGGTTTCGTATTTCTTCGAGGCTTCTGAAAGTTGAACTTTAAGTTTCCTCATTACTTTTTATTATAGTTTCATTCGTTTTACGTTCAAAATAATTAGCTGGCGCAAATTTACAAAAAAAAGCTAGGACCTTTGCCCTTTCCAACCATTCTGTAACAAAACGAACAAAACGAGATTTATTATAAAAATATATTACAAAGAAACAAAATACAATATAGATTTTAATCTTTCATCAACTCTTCTCTAAGGGTCATTAGGCTTTCTCCATATTCATAGACATGTTGTCCATAATATTTGGTTCTTGCCTTGTCCATGATTTTTTCTCGTGTCACTTCATCTGTTTGGCGTAATAACGATGTAAGCATTCAATAGGAGAAGAAGACATACTATGCTCATAACTGTATTTTGGTGGAGGTTCACGAAGTCCAACCATAATATCGTTATAAGCATTTTGGTTTCAAAAGGACCATGGTAAACTGGTTCAGGAAACATATAAGGATCATATAGGACTAGGGACTTAGAATTATAAGATTGATGAACAGAATTTCCTGAAGTATTATTAAAAAATGGATAATCTTCGGGATTTTCATAAGCGGGTTCATAATGATGAGATTCTTTAGATGGATCTTCTTCTGCTGATATGTTTTGCTGAGTATGACTAGATTCAGCTGTAGTAGTGTTCCAATTGTTGAAATCTGATCCAGCATCCATCCATTGGCTTGAAGTATCATGGGACTGGTGACGGTATTCAGGAATAGGGTTATTCGGAAGAACGGAAAATGGATCATCGTTATGGTAGGGTGACGATATAGGATTCATTTGTGATCCTAAATGATGATATTCAGGGGATTCTTGTTTAATTGGACGATTGGGATCATAATGAACATGAACGGATTTATCTCTAGACATCTGCAATGTTGAAGTATTAGTACTTATCTTAGATACTAAGGCCAGTATCCTTATTTTAACTAAAGCTTTACAAGGATGGTTATCTTCCCAGAGTAGTACCTCCAACAGAGATGTTCCCAGGTAAGAGCGACGGGTCTAGGAGAGATTTATACACCGCTCTTTCCTTAGACAGAACATTCCGTTTGTCAGATAATTACATACCGGTCAGAAGGTTATCTTGTTTTCTTATCTTAAAGTAAGTAATTTCATGGTTGAAGCTTAGACACTAGATCCAGATATCTAATTCGCTAAAACATGTGGCTCTGATACCAACCCTGTCATACCCCGCCTCAGGCACCCCAGGGTTGTATTTGTAAATATCAAAAATCAGTTGGAAAACAAAAGTCTTGTATTTACTTTCATAAACATAGGGATTTAAATACCCTTTTTCATTTGATTACAAAACAGAGTTTGAAACCAAATACATCTCTTGTCTCTCATGGACAAGTTCAAGCCACGGGAAATAGTACTATCCGAGTTTGATCAGTTCCTCGGTCCTATCTCCTCTTTTCTTTTTCTGGATTATCTATACATGAGGCCTGAGAATCTAACATGAATTTTATCCTTTCACATTCCCTCGGGTCAGATCTCATGTCTGCCCTTCACTTATTCTGGGTCAGATCTTATGTTTGCCTATATCCCTTTTCTTTCACATTTTATTCATTACCCGAAAACATTTTGAAAATAAAACGTCAGTGCGAAAGCCGGTGAATATAGTTATCTTGACGATAAAATCATTTGGCACAAACAAGTATTAATTTCATAATCACAACTTCATGTTCAATCCACACGTTCAGTAGGCCCGTCCTGTTCAATCGCACCACTGTATACACTTGCGTAATGTCTTATAACAAGGGACAGGTTTGCCTCCAAAGTTGTTATAAGACAAGCACCAGCCGTAATCCGGGAATTTCACCCTAGACCCGTGTATCCCTTGCATGTTTTACATATACCTATGGCCTTAATGCTTTCACGTAGAAGAACGTTGAGCATTATTCTCTTAACCTTTACTTGGCCATTTTCACAAACGTAAATGTTTGACACAATTTTTTAAATAGATAAATTATTCACCTTGTTTATAGGAATGAGCCTCTAAGTCGAAAGCTTATAGCCTAGCTTCTTAACTTGATTTCTCTAGCGTATCAGCACTTCTACCAGCGTTTCTTCTTAAACCGAGCACTAGAATGAGCAGGAGTTGGACCGAGATCGTCAGAAGTGGGCTAGGGATCACCATGAACGAGTTTTAGAAGCATGGAATCGTGTTTGGGATGAAGAAATCGAATAAAATCGATCAGCTACTTATAGGCTGAAATCGAGGTCCATGTCAGACCGATATGCATAGGGATGTCGGACCCACATCCATCTATACACACGTCAGCCCTACACATCTTAATCTGATTGGACCACACATGTTTGGCGGCTATATCGGACCGATATGTGGACCATGTCGGTCCGATATCCAGACCAATGTCCCATCATTAGGGCTGAGTCATTGGACACGTGTTAACACCATAAATTACGGTTGAGAGGAGGTTTGCGAACCGTTATGGTTTGATGTCTGTCTGATAACCGACTCAACAACCAATTGCGGACCATTATGAATAAGGATGTCGGTCCGATATCTGACTGAGTTTCGCTTCAGTCCGATATCCAAACCTTATTCACTTCGGACCGATTTGAAAAGTGATATCGGTCCGATATCTAGCTATTTTCATAAATTTTTATTTTTAACCCTAGACTTTGGTATTTTAGATACACAAGTCCTTAAAGGTCCTAACCTTAGCATTCCTTGGAAATTTTTGTGGCAGGTGTTACAGTCCATGACGCAACATCGGCTTCAGGTAGCACTAGTCTCAAGGACTATACTACTACCTCAAGACCTGCTACTATGCTTAGGATAGCGCTAGCCTCTGGAACTACGCTACTACCCCCAAGTCTTTTCTTATCTGGGTCTCATACTCTAACAGATTAGACAATGTTTGACTTATTCTTCTTCTCTTTGTTTATAAAACATATCGTTAAATAAATCATTCTCTTCTCTTTGTGTATAAAACATATAGTTAAATAAACCATTTTCTTCTCTTTGTTTATAAAACATATAGTTAAATAAAACATTCTTCTTCTCTATGTTTATAAAACATATAGTTAAATAAACCATTCTTCTTCTCTTTGTTTATAAAACATATAGTTAGATAAACCATTCTTCTTTATTTCACTTGTAAAATGTTTGGTTAACAACCGTTACCTTTCTTATATTTCTTTCTCATAAAACCTTCAGTTTAACAAAACGTATATTTCTTATATTTCTTTTTTACGAAACGTTCAGTTGTATAAACTGTATCCTTCTTATATTTCTTTCTTACAAAACATTCGGTTATATAAACCGTATCTTTCTTATCTTTCATTCTTACAAAATGTTCAGTTTAACAACCATTATCTTTCTTATCTTTCTTTCCTGCAAAACGTTCGGTTTAACAACCATTATCTTTCTTTGAAAAAGTTCAAGTAATAAAAATACATTTATTATAAACGTCTAATTCTTGAGTATGCACACCACCCTAAACCAGTAAAATAGGGATCTTGAACTCACCGGTCTATTGATAATCAATCCGAAGTTGATGTCTTATTAATTGCTTAAGCGTATACCGATCTGCACATAAGTCAAAGTGTGGATTCTATCATTTGTACGAGAGTCGGCCACACTATTACTAGTGACACTCGAGTGTCGGCCAAGACAGTCGCCAGTGACCCTAGAGTGTCGGCAGGCACACATGAGTGTTGGCTGGGAGAGTCGCCAGCCACACTCATAAGTGTCGCCCGAACTTGCGTTCAAAACTTTGCGTTATGCTAGGGAGCTGATTCTCAGCGTGTTCTTCAGAGGGCCGACTCTTAGGAGACGATTCTCTGAGGGCCGATTTTTTTCTTCTTCTTCCTCGCTAAGAATTGGCACATTGCAGGTGCCGACTCTTGAGTGTCGGCTCAAGAACACCACTTTCAATCAGGTTGGTTTTTGATCCAAAACTCAAATCTTTTACGTCAAAAACTACTATCTAGCTTCCATGAAGCTAGATCTATACTTTATTCCCCCTTTTACGCGTAAAATTCGACCTTTATCTTAAAAACCCATGAAAACCCTAAAACCCATTTCGAAATAGAAAAACTCATATCTGAGGACGTTTGTTACCTATTGATGCTTGATTTCCTCTTCCCTAATCTCCAGCAACGTCCAGCGAGGAACTTGGCACAAGATGAAGGCCAACAATGGTGATCTTAGAGCTTTCTCTTTCTAGATCTCAATGGGGAAGATGATGAATGAGAGGGTGGCAAGGGTTTTTACCCTATATCCCTCCCATGTGCTGCCATGGCCCGGCCCAAGGCCCGTCTCCCTTCGAGCCCATTTTTGTTTTGATTATCTTTTATTTCTTTAGCTCGCAACCCGTTGTATGTGTTTGATGTAAATTTTGGGATGTTACAGTTAGGCATATTGGGAAACGAAACATAAAAACAACGAGTTTATGTTGGGTGATTGAATACGTAACCAACTTGCTCCTAAAATCATTACATAGACCTTAAGGTGTATTAATTATTTTAGGGCACGAGTAGGTCGAGACTCATTCAAACTTTGCTACATACACCGTTCACCTTGCTGCTAAGGTGAGTTTCACGGCCCCATTTTCATTTAATGATTTAAATTGATTTTAAACATTTGGGGGGACAAAACATGCTAGACTTTAGACCGGACACAAGTGGAAGACTTGACAGACATTGTTAAATTAGTAGACTTGATTAACGCTTAAAGTCCCCTTTTATTCTGTAATCTTTATTTATGAGGCAAGCGTGAAAATTGTAAATAGATCTATTTGGGTTGAAACCTCCACCCGTGGTTGGTCGCTCTAACCTTGACTGGAGGTCAGTCGGGTGCATAATTATTCATTTCATTTCAATGTTTTAACGTTAAGGACATTAGGTCGGGGCACAACTATGGACGTCAAGCGTCGGTTAATAAAAGACTTATACTGTTGTTTTAATTAATATTAGTGAGACATATGACATTGTTTGGATAAACAATAAGCAAACTGAAATCTTGTGGTCCAACGAAAACTTTTTATCTAAACAAGTGAACTCACCAACAATTATGTTGACTTTTGAAGCATGTTTTTCTCAGGTAACTAGGAATCATGGAGTCCAACATATGCATGCATTTTAGGATCTTTTGGAGTTTCTAATTTATAATATGAGATTTTAGGTCATAATTGATAAACTCATTGTATGACGAATCGTACGAACTTGTCTTTTGAGTATGACTTTTGAGCATGTTATGTCTTTAGAAACGACTTATGTAATTACTTAAAACCTTTGATTAATGAATATCATTTAAAAATCGTTTGATGTAATCAAAGGCTATGAAAACAATGACCCGTTACACCTCGTGTTTCCGCCTAGGCGGGGTGTGATAAAGTTGTTTAATTTCATGTTCTCATCTATGGTTTTTGTTTTGGGTAAAAATTAACAAGACTAATTTTGTAACCAAACTTAGAAAATGAGGTAGTGTGGTTGTAAAATCAATGTAAAACAATGTAAAAACGCAAAGAGTGACACGGTTATTTACGAGGAAAGCCCTTGATCGTTCAGGATCTCCGGCATAAAACCTCAGGAGGTGACAATCGACACCTGCCTCGTTTCTTCAATAAATGATAAAGAATTACAAGTGTTGAGCAGCAAATGATCAATATCTAAGTGTTACAAGACTGATTGAGAGTGTATTCTATTGCTAAGTGCGTTGTTGTGTGTTTTCTAATCGACCAAGCTGCTGATTATATACAGAGATTATGCTAACTAACTATCTGAGAATCCTAGGATAGACTAATTCTTCAAATATGACAGTTTGGAGGCCAATCCATGCGTCTTCTACACGTTCTCATTGACTTCATGACCAATTCGTCAGGGGTGAACTTGACTTCGCGGGTTTTCCCTACGTATATAAAAGCAATAGAGGACAAATAGCCGTTAGAAGTATTAAGATTCAGGATACCGAACTTACCAGGATCTTGGATTCTGGATCTCGCTACATTCAGGATCCCGGATTCTGGATCATAAAATTGACCCCTAACAATTGTCCCCAATATTTCACAGCTGTCAACAGAAGTTACAGCTGTGAAGATTTTAAAATTTGAATTTCAAACATCAAACTGAAAAGTGATGAGACGTGGTGCGATAAACGAGGCTATGACACGTCGTCGTTCAAGGCGGTTTTATAATTGTCCTATATTTATCTTTCCCATTTATTAATCCCAATATCATCTTCATCATATTTCTCTCTGGGATCTCAGGTAAAAAGCTTTCTTTCTCCTCTTAAGCCTCTAATTTTTGCATCAAAAATGACGAAAATGAACACTCGATCATCTTCATCTTCCGACGATCTTGTTAGTCAAAACTTGCTGGCTAACCCTGATTCTGAGAAGTGTTCCTTCTCTGATCGTGAGATCAATAATCTGAAATCCACAGGCTGTTTTCCTAAAAATATCGTTTTTAGGGCGTTTGACCCCAAAACTAGATCTGATTTTACTTCTAAGAGCTGGATATGTTTTCCGTCTTTTCCTTTCACCATAGGTTTTTCATACCCTTTCCCTGCTTTTACTACCGAGGTTTTTGAAAAAACCGGCCTGAGCTACGCTCAAACAATGTTGATGATCTGGAGGACCCTACATACCCTAGAAATCCTTATCTGTCACCATGCTCTCGATTTCAGTATCTCCGAATTGGCTCATGTTTATAACTTGAGAAGCCATGGCTCCTCTCGCTTTTTGTTTCAAATAAAGTCCGGTCATAGTCACCTGATTTTAAAAACAACCCCAAATGATCCTGACTGGAAGGGTCATTTATTTTTTGTGAAGAGGGATTCCATTCCTGGTGGGGATAAGTTGCCTGTTAAATGGGTCGTGAAGGGTAGGATTCTGACTATAGGATCCTTAATATTTTAACATCCAAGATACTGATTCTCGGTTCTTTCTTTTGCAGCGCCAAAATTTTCAGAACTTGCTCCCTCTACTCTTGATACTGCTAAGAGAGTCACTTTCTTCTATGGTCTTGATCCTATCAAGAGGACTTTCAAGTTCAAGGCACCTCCTCTTGAAGTGAGCTCAGAAACTTATCCTTGCTCTTCCGAGATGTCTGGCTAGATGTGTACAAATATATAAATATGTTAGCTAAATATATGGAATTCTAATTTGTTATCCTGAAATAGGCATCCAAAAATCCAGCTCCAAGTTTGCTCTTGATGATATTGATAGCATGGTCTCCAAAGGTAAGAGCATCAAGAAGGATATGAGCCAGCCATCCCTTGAGGCTCGAAAGTCAGATGCTCCTAAACCGGAATCCTCAACTCCTTGTTCCAACTCCCTCGCTAGCAAGAAGAGGAAGTCTTCTAATGTCAATGATGTAGCCTCACTTGAGAATCTAAGCTATGTTGATGTCCATAAAAAGCTTCAAGCCTTTGGTCATTTGGTAAGAAATTTTGGTATCCCGGATCCTGAACCTGTATTAGAGAAATCCTAACATTTTTTCCTGTAACAGGCCCAGGAACAAATGACCAGATGCTACGAGTCGGTGGTGAAAGAATCTGAAGAAGCTAAACAGATGGTGAGCGACCTGCAAAAAATAGCCGCAGCAAAAAATAAGAAATTAGCGGATGAGGCCAAGGAGCACAACAGGGTGAAGGCGGAGCTTGAGGAGGCCTATGCCAAACATGCCCAAGATCTCAAGGAATCCTTCGAACAAGCCAAAACAACAACTGCCAGTTCAATATTCTAAGCCAGGATAAAGATGGCTAAAGAGGCTGATGATAAGGATTTTGACCGGGCTAAATGGGATGTCCAGGAGTGGAAAAGGCCCGTGACCGAGCTAGGAGGTGAGTCGGTGCAGGATGAGGAGATGGACAACCAAGTGGCTGAGATTGAGGGTTCTATGAAGGTAGCAGCGGAGGTGGTCGAACAGGACAATGAGGGTGATAAAGAGAAGGCCTGAGTCCTGTGTTTGTGATTCCTGTAGTTTTATGTCTTTAACTTTGATCATGTTTCTTTGTTGAATAATTTAATTTTCTTGCTTTTTGGGGATCCCTGAATTGGATGAACAATTTGACAACTTGTGTCTTGGGTGGATGGTTCCTTTTTTGGATGAAACCCGGGACACATTTCAATTTCCTACACTTTATATGATAATAAGTAGCTTTGACTATTTGCCATGATTGTTGTTTGGTTGTGTTTGTAGAAAATCAGGATTTGTTAGGTAACTAAATTTTAATAAAAACAAGTTTAAGAATGTTTTCAGGATACCGGACCCTTAAAGACAAATAACATTTTGGTTTTTGATCAAACTTTGACTTAGGAAATTATAGTTTAATTTTGACAAATTGTATTGAAAAATATCAATCACAAACATATCATGACTTAGTCCTGTAAGTCTCAAATCTTCTATAAATTGAAAACTAACAAGTAACACGTACCTTTGTCAAGAACTAAGTCAGGTAGACACACATACCAGATTATGATGTTGAGTTTGAAATATATCAACCGTTGGTTGTCCCCTATGTATAGTCATCGAATACGTCGTAGGCTTAGTAAGTACACTTCGGGATCTTCACAAGTTTTTAACCCATTTAAGGATCTTGAGCCAGTATATTGATGCTAAGTTCTTGAGTTAACACATAAGTGTTAAATATCTGTGACAATTTAGAATTGTGGGCCAAGCCAGAATAACATGGGCCAAGCCAATTACGTGGGCCAAGCCAATTACGTAGGCTAAGCCAATTACGTGGGTTAAGCCAATTACGAGGGCTAAGCCAATTACGCGGGCCAAGTCAGACTTAAGTTAGCATGAAAATGCTAAAAACCTTAGGAGTAACACGTCTGTTACTATCATAGCATTCAAGATATATAGCCAACAGTGATGAAACTATCAGCTACTGTTACATGGACTGGTCGCACCACCTTGAACTATACTTCAATATCGTGCGCTCCTGGCGGGGTGTAGAAACCCAATCTACTTAGAAAGGCGAAAGCCGTTTAAACCTTTGAGGTATTCAGGATACCCAAACTTAGGAGAGATGGCCAATCTCTGTCTTCTGTCGGGATCCCTGGAGGTATTTCCTGTAAAACTGGAAATCTTAGTGAAGGTGGGTGTTAGCCTGGCTAACACCCCTCTGATGCTCAAGTCAGTACTTTGATCAAGGGTAATTAATATGAAAATAGTCAGGGATAGAAGACATACCAGTTTTAGTTAGAATTTAAGTTCTAACTTACATAAAGTAGGTTTTGAGATGGATAGCGTTCCAGGATCTTGGCAGGATATCTCCTTCCATAGTAGCCAACCAATAAACTCCCTTGTCTGCTTCTGAATCAATCAAGTGTGGGCCTTCCCATTTTGGTGCAAGCTTTCCATCATTGGGATTGGTAGTATTTTGGAATGCCTTTCTTAATACAAAATCACCTGCTTGGAATCTTCTAACCCTTATGTTTTTGTTGTATTACTTTGATATTCTTTGCTAATAAACTACAATGCGAATTTTGGCAAGATCCCTGAGCTCATCCACAGTGTCGATATCTTGAGCGAGAGCTTCGTTGTTGGTCTCTGAAGATTGAAAGTTGGTTCTGGCAGTAGAGATAACCATTTCTGTCGGGATCATGGCTTTTGTTCCAAATACCAAGGAAAATGGAGTTTGTCTCGTCGCATTCTTTGTGGTTATCCTATCTGCCCAAAGTACAAATGGTAGCTCTTCAGCCCATCTTCCTTTCTTTGCTCCTAATCTCTTCTTGAGGTTGTTAACGATGATCTTATTGCTAGATTCAGCTTGTCCATTGGCTTGAGGATGTACTGGGGTAGATGTTATCATTTTGATTCCCCAACTAGCACAGAAGTCAATCGTTCTTTTGCCAATGAACTGAGATCCATTATCACAAATTATCTCCGACGGGATCCCAAATCTCGTCAGGATATTACGCTTGATGAAGGAGATGACTTCTTTCTCTCTGACTTGGACAAATGTCTCAGCTTTGATCCATTTAGAGAAGTAATCCGTCATTGCTAGCATAAAGACCTTTCCTCCTGGTGCTTTGGGAAGTTTGCCAACGATATCCATTCCCCACTTCATAAAAGGCCACGGAGAGATGATTGGGTATAAAGGTTCGGCCGGTTGATGGAGTATGTTGCTATGTCTCTTCCAAGTGTCACACTTTTGAGAGTAAGTCACAGCATCTTTCCTCATGGTAGACCAGTAATATCCTGTCCTCGGGATCCTTGAAAATAACGCTCTGCCCCCCCCCCCCCCCGGTGTGATTACCACAATCTCCTTCGCGTAGATCTTTGAGGACTTCGTGCTTCAGGATCCTCCAAGCATCTTAAGTATGGGGTTGTAATTGATTTTCTATACAAAACATTCTCTAAATTTATAAAACGAGACATCCTCATGCGAAAAGCCTTGTGGTTCTTTTCATCACTTGGTACTTCACCATCTTGCAAGTATTTATTAATAGGTGAAATCCAGGATCCTGGAATAGGTTCAAGATCCCGAATGTCTGCTTCTTCTTCAGCATTGGATACTTCATTTACCTTCTCGATTGTCAGGCTCAGAATGTGTATGATAGGTATTTTGGTACCTTCTGGTATTCTAAGAGCTGAAGCAAGGTTTGCTAAGGCATCAGGCTTAGTGTTATCTTCTCTAGACACCTGTGTTATGTTTAAAGTTTCGAATTCCATGGATAGTTGCTTAACTATTGTGAGATACTTGGCTAGCTTCTCACCTTTTACTACATATGAACCATTGAAATGGTTAGCAATTAATAATGAGTCTACATATACCTGAAGATACCTGAGCTTGATATCTCAAGCTAGTTGTAATCCTGCTATCAGCGCCTCATATTCCGCTTCGTTATTCATAGCCTGGAACTCACAGCTTATGGATTGGAGTATTATGTCCCCTTGTGGCGATTTTAGTATGACTCGTAGACCTGTTCCTCTTACATTTGATGCACCATCAGTGAATAAGGTCCATTCGTCCTTCGACTCTTCTAGTTGTTGGACTTCTAGATCTGCCTCTTGTTGGATATCACTACTGAAATCAGCCACAAAGTCTGCTAGTGCCTGAGACTTTATTGCTGTTCTAGGTTCATATATGAGGTCATAGGCGCAGAGTTTGACTGACCATTTAGCCATCCTTCCTAACATATCTGGTTTTCTTAAGACATACTTAATAGGATAATTAGTTTTAACATGAATATCATGAGTTTCAAAATAATGTCTAAGTTTAGTTGATGCCATTATTAAAGCTAAAATTAACTTTTCTAAATGAGAGTACCTGGTTTTCGCTGGTAGCAAACTTTTACTTACATAATATACCGGATGTTGTTGTCCCTCATGATCCTTGACTAATACAGCACTTATGGTGCTTCAGGATACTGCCAAGTATAGGGATAATGGTTCACCGTCTTCTGGTTTCATCAATAGAGGAGCTGATGACGAGTATTCCTTCAATGATTGGAGTGCTTGTTCATGCTTCTCTTCCCATTCGAATTTCTTGTTCTTCTTTAGGATATCGTAGAATTCCTTGCATTTTTCTGAGGATCTTGACATAAATATGTTGAGTGCTGCTACTCTGTCGGTCAGTCTCTGGACTTCCTTAGTATTTGCTGGGGATTTTAGATTGATGATAGCTTTGATTTGTTCTGGGCTGGATTCTATTCCTCTTTTGGTCACCATATAGCCTAAGAACTTTCCTGCCCCCACTCTAAAGTGACATTTTGAGGGGTTCAGCTTCATATTGTATTGGTCCAAGATTTCAAATGCGTCTCTGAGATCCCTGATATGATCCTCGGCTTTCTTTGATTTTACCACCATATCATCTATGTAGACTTCCATAGTGTCCCCAATCTTGTCTTTGAACATCATATTTACCAGTCTTTGATATGTGGCACCTGCATTTTTAAGACCAAATGGCATAGATGTGTAACAATAAATACCTGTCGGGGTCATGAACGATGTGTCTTCCTGATCCGATGGTTCCATTTGGATCTGTTGAAATCCTGAAGAGGCAGCCATAAAGATCAGGATCTCGTGGCCTGTTGTAGCGTCCACCATTGAGTCTATGTGCAGTAATGGGAAGGGGTCTTTAGGACACGCCTTGTTGAGGTCCGTGTAGTCTACATAAACTCTCCACTTCCCGTTCTTCTTCTGGACTACCACCATGTTGGCTAGCCACCTTAGGAGTTTTACTTCCCTTATCATTCCAGACTTGAGAAGCCTTTCCACCTCTTCTTGGATGATTACGTTTCTCTCAGGAGCAAATTTCCTTCGCTTTTGATGTATTGGCTTGAAACTTTTATCAATTCCAAGTTTATGAGTTATGATATCTTTGGATACACCTGTCATGTCTTCGTGCTTCCAAGCGAAGGTTGCTTTTCTGCCCCTAAGGAAATTCAAGATATCTTCTTCAATATCCTCTGGGATATTGTCAACTACCAGGATCTTAATATCTGGATTCTCAGCATCCAGGGATACCTCTTTAACATCTTGTTCTTTAGCTTCCAGAACATCCCTGGCCTGCTTCGTTATTTGCTATGCTTGCCTAGATTTGATAGAGGCTTTCATTGAAGAAGTGTAACAGTTTTTGGCCTCTTGTTGATCGTTGTTGATCTTCACCACTCCCCAAGGGGTCGGCATCTTGACACATTGGTGATATGTTGAGGGTACTGCTTTCATGTCGTGTATCCAGGGTCTTCCTAGAATAATGTTATAGCAAGATAAAGAATTGATAACACAAAACTTTTGTATAGAATTTACCCCCTCGATGTAGATTGGTAGCTTTATTTCTCCAATAGTGTTCTTAACCTCTCCACTGAATCCTACTAATACTGAGGATTTCGAGATGATCTCAGAATCCGGGATCCCCATTCTTTTCAGGACTTCGTGATGGATAATATTTACAGATCTTCCTCTGTCGATCAGTATCCTGTGAATGAAGTGGTTTGAAATGTATAGTGTAATCACCAGGCCATCATGATGAGGATCCTGTATGTCATCTCTGTCATCTTCTTCGAAACAGATCACATTTTCTTCAGTTAAGCTGGAGGTCCTGATAGGTATCCATTCTCTGTTTTCGCTTCTTTGGCATTTCTTTTTGCTACAGAGTAAGAAGTACCACAAATATCAGATCCACCAGATATAAAACCTATTACCTTGACATCTGGCGGTGGGGATTTTGCTCTTTGCGGGATCCTGTCTTGATTTTTGGTCTTGTTCTTTCCTTTGCACATAAATTCTTTGAGATATCCCTTGCTCAGGAGATAGCTTATCTCCTTCCGCAAAGCAATACAATCCTTAGTTATATGGCCAAAGTCTTCATGGAATGCACACCACTTGGACTTGTCCTTTCCCCCTGAGTTCCTCTCAAAGTTGCGAGGCCACCTGGCTTTTTCTCCAAGATCCTGCATAGAAAATAGAAAACCATTTGTATCAAGAGAAAAACAGTATTCAGACAACTTAGGATATTCTTCCTCGTCCTCGTCGTCTTCTACAGCATTGACCCTGTGATTGTCCGGCTTAGAATACGGCTTGGATCTCTACGACCTGAAAGGTGCAGGTTTTCTGGTTAGGTTGAGTGTAGCTTGTCGGAGCATTCACTCTCTGCTGGATCTTTTTATCATCTTCCAGCCTAATAAACCTCAATGCCCGGTTCCTGACTTCATCAACGTTCCTGCAAGGATTCATAACAAGGTCTTCGTAAAATTGAGAATCCTTCTGTAGTCCCATCTTGAAGGCCTGGACTGTAGTGGCAACGTCAAGGTTCAGGATATCCAGGGATTCCTGATCAAATTTGCTGACAAAGTCTCGGAGCGGATGGATTCTCCGAGATTTTGAATTATCCTGTATAAGTCACTTGTTAATCTTTCAAAAGTTCTACTGTAAGAGAATTGATTGTTAAACATGTTAATTAAATGAGTAAATGAAGTAATAGAATATGGAGGAACATTAAGCAGCCATTTTAAGGCTGATCCTTTCAAGGTAGAGCCGAAGCCTTTGCATAAGCAGGCTTCCTTTAGGTCCAACGGAATGGGGTTTATCTCCATCTGTTCCCTGTACTGCGCAACGTGTTCCTCAGGATCTGTAGTTCCATCGTACAACTTCATGTTAGGAGTCTGGAAGCGCTTAGGGATCTCAGCATCACATAACAGTGTAGCGAATCTGGAGATCCTGTGGCTAGTAGAGGACATCTCTTGTATAGGTTGGACCACACCTGGTACACTGGAGATCATTTCTCTCAACTTCTTTAACTCCTTGACCATGGACGGAGTGATTCCTGTCTCCTGCACAAATTATTTAGTATTCAATAATTGATTAAATGTGTTACCGTTCTCGGGATTTCAGAATGATGATCCCGGACTAACTCCAAGATCCTGATTTGTCGTAACTCTGACAGCCAGGTAGGGCCAACTACAGAGATCCCTGTTTGCATGGGAAGGAAGTCTCCCTTATGGATTTCTGAGGATCCTGAATAATTAAAATCAAAGATCCTTGGTTGTAGCGGGGTCGTCACTTCAACTAGTTTTATTGATTCCTTAACCTTCTCAATCTCCCCGAAACAGTGCTTGGTTAGTCTTCCTCTATTGTTCCATTTGTTGTTTCATCTCCGAGAACAGATCGTGGATATCATTATTTGAAACGATCACAGGTCCACCAGCAGGTATTTCGGATCCCAAAAAACCCGCGGGAGTAGTTTTCTTCGGCTGATTAACACTTTTGTGAAATGGAGGAGGAGGAATAGGGTTGACCAACCCGGAGCTCGAAGATGGAGCAGAAACAGAAATATTTTTGGATTGGGACGACATTTTCAAAAATATATTTGAAAGATAGTGATTGAACACAAATATTAGTAACGATTTGAAGATGACAAGCACCACTTGCCCCATGGTGGGCGCCAAATTGTTTTGGGTAAAAATTAACAAGACTAATTTTGTTACCAAACTTAGAAAGTAAGGCAGTGTGCTTGTAAAATCAATGTAAAATAATGTAAAAACGCAAAGAGTGACATGGTTTTTTACGAGGAAAGCCCTTGATAGTTCAGGATCTCCGGCATAAAACCTCAGGAGGTGACAATCGACACCTGCCTCATTTCTTCAATAAATGATAAAGAATTACAAGTGTTGAGCAGCAAATGATCAATATATAAGTGTTACAAGACTGATTGAGAGTGTATTCTATTGCTAAGTGCGTTGTTGTGTGTTTTCTAATCGACCAAGCTGCTGATTATATACAGAGATTATGCTAACTAACTATCCGAGAATCCTGGGATAGACTAGTTCTTCAAATATGACCGTTTGGAGGCCAATCCACGCGTCTTCTACACGTTATCATTGACTTCAAGACTGATTCGTCAGTGGTTAACTTGACTTCGCGTGTTTTCCCTACGTATATAAAAGAAATAGAGGACAAATAGTCGTTAGAAGTATTAATATTCAGGATACCGAACTTACTAGGATCTTGGATTCTGGATCTCGCTACATTCAGGATCCCGGATTATGGATCATAAAATTGACCCCTAACGGTTTCTACAGTTCTTGCAGTTGCATCACTGGTTATGGTTTCCTGTCTTGATTTTGATTAAAACTTCCACTGCGTTTTGGGTTTGATAAATTTTAAGAAGCTAAAACTATATGGGAAATCCCAACAATAAGCACACTTTTATTTTTCTCACATTTTATGGAAGACATACCAGTCTTAGTTAGCATTTAAGTTCTAACTTACATAAAATAAGCTTTGAGATGGATAGCATTCCAGGATCTTGGCAGGATATCTCCTTCCATAGTGACTAGCCAATTGGCACCCTTGCCTGCTTCTAAGTCAATCAAGTATGGGCTTTCCCACTTTGCTACAAGCTTTCCATTGCTGGGATTTGTAGTATTTTGAAACACCTTTCTTAATACAAGATCACCCACTTGGAATCTTGTGATCCTTATATTCTTGTTGTATGACTTCGCTATTCTCTGTTGATAAGTTGCAATACGAACCTTGGCAAGATCTCTGAGCTCATCCACAGTGCCAAGATCATGAGCAAGAGCTTCCTCGTTGGTTTCTAGGGTTTGGAGATTGGTTCTGGCAGTAGGGATAACCATCCCTGTCGGGATCATTACCTCCATACCGAATACCAATGACAATGGAGTTTTGCCTATTGTATTTTTTGAGGTTGTCCTATCTGTCCAAAGTGCGAATGGTAGCTCTTTGGCCCATCTTCCTTTCTTAGCCCCATCTTCCTTTCTTAGCCCCCAATCTCTTCTTGAGGTTGTTTATGATGATCTTGTTGCTGGATTCCGCATGTCCATTGGCTTGAGGATGTACAGGGGTGGAAGTTATCATTTTGATCCCCCAACTGGCACAGAAGTTAGTCGTTCTCTTGCCAATGAACTGAGATCCATTATCACATACTATCTCTACCGGGATACCGAATCTTATCAGGATGTTGCACTTGATGAAGGAGATGACTTCTTTTTCTCTGACTCGGATAAATGTTTCAGCTTTTATCCATTTGGAGAAGTAATCTGTCATTGCCAGCATAAAAAATTTTCCTCCTGGTGCTTTGGCAAGTTTGCCGACTATATCCATTCCCATTTCATGAATGGCCATGGGGAGATAACTGGGTATAAAGGTTCCGCTGGTTTATGGAGTATGTTGTTGTGTCTTTGGCAACCATCACATTTCTGGGAGTAAGTCATAGCATCTTTCTTCATAGTAGGCCAATAGTATCCTGTTTTCAGGATCCTTGAGAATAATGCTCTGCCCCTAGTGTGATTACCGTAGTCACCTTCATGTATGTCTTTGAGGACTTCATGTGGCTCAGGATCCTCCAAGCATCTTAAGTATGGACATGCAATATATTTTCTATACAAAACATTGTGCAATATTATAAAATTAGATACCTTCATGCGAAAATATTTGTGATTCTTTTCGTCACTTGGGATCTCACCATACTGCAAATATTTTTTAATAGGTAGAATCTAGGATCCTTGATTAATTTCAGGATCCCGAGTCTCTCCTTCTTCTGTATTATGATAGGTATTTTAATACCTTCTTGTATTTTAAGAGTCGAAGTAAGGTTTGTTAAGGCATCAGCCTCAGCATTGTCTTCTCTGGGTACCTGTGTAATGCTGAACATTTTGAATTCTATGGATAATTTTTTTAACTATCACGAGATATTTAGCTAACTTCTCGCCTTTCACTACATATGAGCCATTGAATGCTGTATCCTCCTGGTCTGAGGGTTCCATCTGAATTTGTTGGAATCCTGATGAAGCATCCATGAATGTTAGCATGTTGTGGCCTTCTGTAGCGTCAACCATTGAGTCAATGTGTGGCAATGGAAAAGGGTCTTTGGGACATGCTTTGTTCAGGTCTGTGAAGTCTATACAGACTCTCCATTTCCCATTTTTCTTCTAGACCACTACTACATTAGCTAGCCACCTTGTGAATTTCACTTCCCTTATCATTCCCGCTTTCAGCAGTCTTTCAACTTCTTCCTGGATAACTGCATTCCTTTCCGGTGCCAATTTCATTCTTTTTTGGTGTATTGGCCTGAAACTATTATCAACACCCAATTTATGTGTAATAATATTTTTAGAAATACCTGTCATGTCTTCATGTTTCCAGGCGAAGGTTAAGGTTCTGCTTTTCAGTAATTCTACAAGATCTTATTCAATATCCTTGGGGATATTGGTTCCAAAAGCACCTTGACGCCAGGATCCTCCGTGCTTAAGGTTATTTCTTTGACATCCTACTCTTTAGTATCTAAGACGTCTCAAGCTTGTTTCTTTAATTGCTATGCTTTCCTGGTTTTGGCGGAAGCTTTCATCAAAGAAGTATAACAGTCTTTATCCTCATGCTGATCGTTGTTGATTTTTACTACCCCCAAGGGGTCAACATCTTGACACATTGGTGATATGTTGAGGGTACTGCCTTCATGTCATGTATCCAAGGTCTTCCTAGAATAATGTTATAGCAAGATAGAGAATCAATAAGACAAAATTTTTGTATAGCGTTTACCCCCTCGATGTAGATCGGTAGCTTTATTTCACCAACTGTGCTCTTGACCTCTCCATTGAATCCCACCAAGACTAAGGATTTCGAGATGATTTCAGAATCAGGGATCCCCATACTCTTTAGGACTTCTAATTGTATGATGTTCACTGAGCTTCCTCCATCAATCAGGATCCGGCGGATGAAGTGATTGGCTATGTACAGAGTGATTACCAAGCCGTCATGGTGAGGATCCTATACATCGTCTATGTCCCCTTCTTCGAAAGAGATTGCATTCTTTTCGATTAAGGTGGATGTTTTGGTAGGCCTGTCCTCTTTCTCCGTCTTTGCCTCCTTAGCGTTTCTCTTTGCTACAGAATAAGAGGTACCACATATGTCAAACCCACCAGATATGAAACTTATTACCTTTGCATCCAGCGGTGGGGATGTTGCTCTCTACGGGATCCTGTCATGATCCTTGGCTTTGTCCTTCCTTTTGCCTAGGAACTCCTTGAGGTGTCCTTTGCTCAGGAGGTAGCTTATCTCCTTTCACAAAGTGATACAATCCTCAGTTATGTGGCTGAAATCCTCGTGGAATGCACACCACTTGGATTTATCCTTCCATCCTGTGCTTTTATCAAAGTTGTGAGGCCACTAATGTGTTGCTAAATATCCCATGTATAAGAGTTTAATTTGTATAGTTTTAGTAGTTTTATCTTGTATATTGAGTCTGTTTAAGTGCATTTGGTGTTTGTAAGTCTTACAGGCTAAACATGTTACTTGAGCGGGAAATATGGAGCTTAAATCAAGAGGATAGCAGCATACACGGGCCCTAGAGAAGTCAAAAGATCAAAAAGTCAAATTTCTTGGAAATTGGGGTCCTCGCGGTACGCGAAGACCTGGGAGGAATTTCTCACGATACACGAGGGGCTTGAAAAGCCCACCCGACTTGTATAAAGACGTACAAGCTTCAAGAGAAGTTTGATTAAAAAGGTTTTACACTTTAAAAATCAAGAACACTCATAAATATAAAGACGGATTTAGAGAATAATAAAAGCCCACCAAAATGGTGGTTTTAAGGACGAATAGTTAAAGACATAAACACATCACTTGGATTAATACGTTAAACATTAACATGCACCAAACTTCATCTTCACCCTAGCAATACAAAGATTCTAGCCACGAATGGCCATACTAACTAGCATAACGCTGAGTTTCGTAGGCTCTCCTATTGCGAAACAAGGAGGAAGAGCCTCTCTACTCACTACTACTACATTCTAACTACGGAATAAGATTTCTCTGGTGTGTTCTTGGGGTGTGTAAGGGATGCTTCAATGAAGAACTCAAGCAATCTATTTATAGGCCTCAAAGTGAGCAATGCACGACCATGCATTGGATTGCACGGGCGTGCAAACACCTCGGGAATCAAACAGGGTACACGGGACAGTGTACTGGACCCTTGGAGAGCAAGATAGGGTTTGCACGGTCATGCATGGCATTGCACGGCCGTGCATTGCCCTACTGCTATCCAGTTTTGTCTTTTAGTTGTTGGTTTGACTTGTGTTGACCTGATTTGACTTCTTGGGGGTCAATGCTCGGGTTTGGTCCTCCAAAAGCTTGATTTCTTCATGTTTTAAGCTGGTTTTTGCTTTGTTTATCTTGGAGCACCGAATAACCTGTAATTGTGAAATATTAATGTTTTAAGTATCAATTGCAAGGTTATTAATCAATTAGTACCATAATATAGGGATTATTATGCATGCAAAACATGTATAATTTAGGACATATCAACAGGACAAAGCCATAGGCCAGAGCACGGTTCTCAGCATTAGAATTGGGATGAAGAAGAAGCGTGGTACGACCTACACCACCAGGAGGCATTCCCTCCTAGAAATCAAAGAGTTAATGGGGTGGATAATTGGGTGCAACCACCACCAAGGGCCGGCTATGGGTATTAACCGAGAAATCCAGAGAATCTTGACCGAGAGAACAGGTATGGGCAGCCTTAAGTGAACAGACCAATTTATCATGAGGAACAGCCTAGAAACAGAAACTTCCCTAGGCATGAACAAGGGGTAGACAGCCATTTCCGCTCTGCCTTAGCCCTAAATGCTTCCCCTGTAATTCCACCAGTCCGTAGGGGGAACGCATTTGAGATCAGACCAGGTTGTTTAGGGATCCTCCCACACTTCTTTGGGAAAGCTACTGAGGAGACCTATACACATTTATCAGAGTGTGAGGCCACTTGTGGGACCATAGGTGGTCAGGGATTCACTACAGACGAGGTGAAACTAGTGCTCTTTCAATTTTCACTAAAGGACCGTGCAAAACAATGGTTCCATTCTCTACCGTCTGCCAGTATTGCCACATGGGCAGAACTTCAGCAACAGTTTTTAGATGAGTACTTCCCGCCTCACAAGACTAATGAGGCCAGAGCGACAATCAGAGATTTTAGGCAGCAGTCTGGGGAGCCATTCTATGAAGCCTTCAAGAGGTTTAAAGATCAGCTAAGGAATTGCCCACATCGTGGTATAGAGAAGTGGGAATTGATCCATGCATTATATGATGGATTGCTACTTGAGGATGTTAGAGATGTGAATTCGACTAGTAGCGGGTCCTTCTTCTCCAACCATGTGGATGACGATTGGGACATATTAGAGAGGATGGTGGTAACATCCAAGAGGCAAGCCCATGCTAGTAGGAGGGCAAAGATAGGTGCATCTGCAAAGTCAGTGGACTATGAGACACAGAAAAGGTTGGATGCCATGGAGATCCAGATGGCACGTCTTGGAAGACCTAGTGGTAAAGACGTGGCAAATGTGTCACCACCATATCCAGTGTGTGACAGATGTGAGGAGTTGGGCCATGTTCTGGCAAATTTCCCAAGGGAGCAAGGGAAGGCTGAAGAGGTAAATCAGCTTGGTGGTGAACGAAGACAACTGCTGCCCACTATCATCCGGGACTCAGAAACCACCCGAACCTCAGGTATGGTAATGATTCTAATCAATTGAATCCTAACTTTCAGGGTTCTAATGTGCAGGGTGGAGGACAACCACAACAGTAGCAGTACCAGAACCGCCAACAAGGTTACAATCAAGGCAGATACCAGAGGAACCAAGGAAATCAAGGTGGGTATCAACAAGGATATCAAAGGGGCTATCAACAGCAAAATCAGCAAGGTGGTAGTGAAGGAGGTGAGGACATGGGGGTAGTCAGTTTAATGCTCTCATGGAGGCTATCAAGGAGCTAAAGAAGGACAATGAAGTCCAGGACAAAGCGGTGAGTGCTCTAGCAAAGCAGGTGGGGCAATTAACAGAAGATCTATCAAGGTGTGACTTAGACAAATTACCAAGTAATACTCAGACCAACCGGCAATATCAAAGGTCGAAGAATGCCATGTAAGCCAGGTAAGTGTCCTACGAAGTGGTAAGACTTATGACAAAAACGTTATCCCTCCACAACTGCTAGTTGAAGGGTTGTGGAGGATGTGGATGAGGAAAGTGATGATGAACCGGTACTTGTTGCTTCTAAACCAAAGAAAACGGTAACCTCTGAAAAACCAAACAATTCTAAAGAGTCCACTAGTGCTCAAGGGACGGGTGTGGAGAATAATACCATCCCATTCTCGAGAGCGTTGGTCGACCCATCTAAACTGGTTAATAAAAGGGGCCCACAGCAAGATGAAATGTGGAAAATTTTTAGACAAGTTAAAATCAATCTCCCCTTAATAGATGCCATCAAACAAGTACTGGCTTATGCCAAATATTTGAAAGATTTGTGCACTCAAAAGAAGAATCATAAGATGCCTAAAAACCTTGATCTAACTGACAATGTGAGTGCTGTTTTATCTAGTATTATTCCACCTAAGCTCCAAGATCCAGGGGCGCCTTTAATCTAGATTCAAATAGGAGATTTTAAAATTGATAAGGCACTTCTGGATTTGGGAGCCAGTGTTAGTATCTTTCCAGGAATCTTGTACGACCAATACGATTTTGGTCCTCTACAAAAAGCTGATACCACCGTGGTGTTAGCAGATTTAACTCTGAAGCTTCCTCGCAGGATATTAACAAATGTGATAGTTAAGGTGGAAGACTTCTATTACCCGGTTGACTTTTGAGTGCTTGACTATGCAGTTCCTACTAAAGGGAGCCAACCCAATGTCATTTTGGGAAGGCCATTTTTTAAAACTGCTCAATGTGTCATAAACTGCATGACAGGCATAGTCGACATGGCCTTTGGTAATAGAAAAATGCATTTAAATGTTTTTTCCCCTACATTTAATGCTCTGATCATTGATGAATACTTTAGTGCGGATATCATTGATGGGTGTATTCTTCATGAAAATGAGGATGAGCCCTAGGATCCGTGTGTTTTGTGTAACAGGGAGGAAGCAGAGTATGAGAGTGAGCTGAAAGCCGAAGAGGAGCAATTGGAAGTGTGTGTATCAAAGAAGGAAGACCTACATTGACACTTCAGGCAGAGAGTTTGCCAGATTCCATTGACACCCACTTGAAACCATCCTTGGAGTCACCACCTCAAGTGGAATTGAAAGAGCTACAAGAGAATCTAAAGCATGCCTTTGTTGGGGAGAATGAAACTCTCCTGGTCATAATTGCATCAGACTTGACCAAGGCACATGAAAAGGCATTGATGGAAGTTTTAGTTGCTCATAAAGCAGCCATTGGATGGACGATAGCATACCTAAAGGGGATTAGTCCTTCAATTGTGATGCATAAAATCATCACCAAACTGGATGCTAAACTGGCAAGAGATGCACAAAGAAAGCTAAATCCAAACATGAGGGAAGTGATGAAGAAAGAAGTCCTCAAATGGTTGGATGCTGGGATCATCTACCCCATATTCGACAGCACCTGGGTGAGCCTAACACAGACTGTGCCAAAGAAGGCAGGCATCTAGATCATGAGGGATGAGCTGGGAGAGCAGGTAGCCACCCGACCCATAACGGGGTGGGGGTATGTATTGATTACAGGAAGTTGAACATAGCCACTTCCAAGGATCACTTTCCTTTACCCTTCATTGACCAAATCATTGAAAAATTATTAGGTCAGAAATTTTATTGCTTTCTAGATGGGTACTTAGGTTATAATCAAATTGCTATTCATCCTGATGATCAACAGAAGACTACGTTTACATGCCCATATGGTACTTTTGCATTCAGCCGAATGCCATTTGGGTTGAGTAATGCCCTAGCCACCTTTCAAAGGTGCATGATGAGTATCTTTCCAGATATGATTGGGGACTCTCTAGAAATCGTCATGGATGACTTTTCAATCTTTGGTCAGTCATTTGAAACATGTTTAGAACAATTAACCAAGGTATTGAAAAGATGTGTCGAAACAAACCTGGTCCTAAGTTGGGAAAAGAGTCACTTCATTGTGTAGGAGGGGATTATTTTGGGACACATTGTGTCAAGTAGGGGGATAGAGGTAGACCATGCAAAAATAAAAGTCATTTCAACATTACCTCCCCCTACCAATGTCAAAGGGGTAAGATCGTTCTTGGGGCATGCAGGATTTTACCGTCGGTTTATTAAGGGTTTTAGCACAATCACAAAACCACTATGCAATTTACTCTTAAAAGATGTCCCATTTGTTTTTGATGAAGAATGTTTAAAAGCATTTAACATCTTAAAAGATAAATTGGTAGACACCCCGATCTTGCAAGAACCTAATTGGTCACTACCTTTTGAAATCATGTGCGATGCAAGTGACTTTGCAATCGGGGCAGTCTTGGGGCAAAGGGTGGATAAAAAACTGGTGGCAATTTACTACTCCAGCAAGACCCTGGATGGGTCACAATTGAACTACACTACTACTGAAAAAGAGTTACTTGCTGTGGTTTATGCGCTTGATAAGTTCACAGTCTACATCTGGGGAAGTAAAGTGATATTGTAATATCACAGTGCAGTGAAGTATTTGATGGAAAAGAAGGATGCCAAACCTCGGTTGATCAGATGGGTACTACTGTTACAGGAATTCAACCTAGAGATCCGAAACAAGAAAGGCACCAAGAATGTAATGGCAGATCACCTGTCATGGGTTATGAATGCTGAAAGCGATTCAATTGAAAGAATCGGGGAAACCTTCCCACATGAGCAGTTGCTAAGTGTTTCCACTGACCCATGGTATGCTAACATTGTAAACTTTTTGGCTGCAGGTAAAATTCCAGAGCATTAGGCAAAGAAAAAGAGGCAGCACTTCATGTCTCAAGTGAAGCAGTATATCTGGGATGAACCAGATTTGTTCAAAGTTGGGGCAAATCAGATGATCTGGCGTTATGTGCCTGAAAGTGAAATCCAGTACTTATTAGAACATGCCCACTACTATGCATGTGGAGGGCACTTTAGTGGACAGAAAACAGGGCATAGGGTCTTGACTTGTGGGTTCTATTGGCCCATGATCTTCAAGGATGCAGCATAGTTTGTGAAGAACTTTGTACATTGTTAATAATTGGGAAGCATCACTAAGCGTAATGAGATGCCAATGCGACCGATCATGGTCGTCAACATATTTGATGTATGGGGCATAGACTTCCTGGGCCCTTTCCCTAATTCATTGGGGAACTTGTACATCTTGGTGGCGGTTGATTACGTTTCTAAACGCAATCGCCACCAAGACGAATGATCATGCGGTGGTGTGTAAGTTCGTGCAGAGTAACATCTTTTCCAGGTTTGGTATCCCTCCTGTGATCATCAGTGATGGGGGATCACATTTCAAGAACTTTAAATTCGGTAAATTGCTTAAACGGTACGGTGTGAACCATCGGATCGCCACTCCATATCACCCACAAACAAGTGGGCAAGTGGAGGTTTCGAACAGACAAATCAAGGAGATTTTACAAAAGACGGTACGGCCCAATCGTAAGGATTGGTCTACAAAACTTAACGATGCTTTATGGGCCTACCGAACTGCTTACAAAACTCCGATTGGTACCATACCCTACGACTAGTATATGGAAAGGGATGTCATTTTCCAGTTGAGATAGCTCATCGTGCATTATGGGCAGTAAAATCTATTAACTTGGAGTATGATAGTGCAGCTAAAGAGCGGAAACTGCAGCTGTGTGAGCTTGAAGAGCTAAGGGATGAAGCATACGAATGTGCATCTGCATACAAATCAAAAATGAAAGCAGTGCATGACTCAAAGCTGAAGAAGAAGGTATTTGAAGTAGGCCAGAAGGTGTAGCTATACAACTCGAGACTGAAGCTATTCCCTGGAAAGCTGAAGAGTAAATGGATGGGTCCATACTTGGTCATTCGAGTTGGACAGTTTGGTGAGGTAGAGATCGAGGATTTTGATGACCACCTTAGGCAGGTTGTGAATGGGCATAGACTGAAGCCCTACTTAGAGGCAGATGAAATCAATGACACCAGGGAGGAGTCTTTCAGCTTTGTGATGTACGAATTTGCATATGCATAACCAAAGTAAGGTACACTGCGTCTGGCTGAAGACGTTAAACTTAGCGCTCTTGGGAAGCAACCAAAGGTTAGTTAGCTTTAATTTCTTGTCTAGATTAAATGAATATTGTGGGTGTGTTCCTGAGAAACCCTCACGAGACTAAACTCATCCACTCAGGCTACCGAGGGGTTTAAAAGGCTTGATGCATATGGTAAATGCATTCGTGATTCTTACGAAAGTGAGTTAGGTTTTTAGTTCGTTTTTGTGCTTTTATCGGGGAAGAGCCCAAGTGTGGGGACGTTCTGGGAATGTTGAGTCTTGTGCTAATGCAATGGGGACCGTGCATCATTCTCTGGGGAGTAGGATACCGTGTGAAGAGTTTGTAGAGTCTTGAGTCTTAGTTTTTAGTGTTTTCGGTACGTTTTTGCATCTTTTTGAGTTTTTTCAAGGATTTGGAGGCCATACGAGCATGAAAAATCATCACAAATGACGTTCCAGGTATGTATGAACATCATTGGGGTGTTGGAACAAAATTTTGAAAAAGTTGAAAAAATGGGTTTTTGGAACAAAATTTTTTCTAAGTATAAAAATCGTCTTTTCTTTCTGTTAAGGAGGGTTTCCCACGGTACGCGAGAGGTTTCTGCCCAGTCTTCGTGGTACGTGACAGATAAAACAAGGTGGCCGGACATTTTTTGTATCTGATCCTCGCGGTACGCGAGAGGGACCTCATTGGCCATTTTTCCCACTTTTTTATTTTTGTAATTTTTGAGTCGTGTGCGTTCGTCGGGTATTTTCATTTTATTGAGTTGATATGATTTTTGTAGGTGTGTTTCGAGCTTAATTTTGCAGGTTTGGACTCAATTACCCGTACGCAATCTCCATTCAGGTGATGAAAGTCCGAGTTTGACGATTCGTTTGTACAAGGCAGCCCATTAGAATTTGTGGCATACGATCGCGAATGAAATGCTATACGATCGCATATCCAGCTAAGTTCTCTTTATTTTTTTGTAATTTTTCTTTCGTTTTAGAGTCGCTCTTCCTATATTGAGGACAATGTCGAGTTTAAGTCTTGGGGAGGGGAGACCTTAGTCCAGGTCTGTATTTGAGTCAGTTTGAGTCAAAAATTTTGAAAAATCCATAAAAAAAAAAATTCAAAAATGTCCCTGCATTAGAATTTTTGCAATATGTGGAAAATGATAGGTAGAATCGGGAACTTTGCGTGATGAATTGAAATGAATAATAAAATAACAAATGCGTCTAATTTGTAACGTTTTGATAGGCCCAACCGACTTAAGAGCATAAATATCCTGGTAGTGTATCTAGGTTTAATTGAATTAATTCAGGATGTCTTGTGGGTTCTCATCTTATGGGTGTCGGTAAGATCGAAACTGTCGATATATGGTGATAGGTACCTTTATAAACAATAATTTATAAGTTTTTGAAATCTTTGGCACACCGCTTTCTTTTTATGAGAATAAATCCGAAGTTGGTGGCACCCGCATTCCATAATCCACCATTTAATGAGCTTAATTAATTGATTTGAAAGCTTAAGTTCTGCCTACGTGTTACCCTCCAGGTTACAAGCTTGGTTGAAACTCCCATGGGCATAATCTTAAGTGATCAATCATAGATGACTAAGTTTAACTTATGTGTTACCCTCCAGGATGGAAACCTGGTTGAAACGCCTCTAAGTTGAGTTTATGTTCTTCATTGCTAAAAACTGAAGCTTGTGTGTTACCCTCCGGGATAGTGACTTGGTTGAAACACTAATGGTTAAGGTTTATTCATAGTTAATAAAATCTCGTATCATTCACTCATCGATCCATAATTCATCTGATTTTTAAAACTTCTAAATTAGTGTTTATAATGATGGGAAATCTATAAGGTTTATCCCGGGCCTAAACATGACCTTGAGATGGGATAAGGCTAAGCTGTAGCTTTTTGAGTGTGAGATCCATAGATAGCCTGTTGCTTGGTAATGTACAATATAGTAGATCACAGAATTGGGGGCTCGATAGGTCGGTGGTTGGGTTTAATCGGATGGAAATACCGACTATTACGATTAACGCATTAGTATGTTTAAAGCTGTGTAAAATGAAAGTGTTAGAAGCAATTTTTCTGATTATGATTCCATGCAATATTCTTTTTCGGGACACAAAAGGTCAAGTGTGGGGATGTGATGTGTTGCTAAATATCCCGTGTATAAGAGTTTAATTTGTATAGTTTTAGTAGTTTTATCGTGTATATCGAGTCTGTTTTACGTGCATTTGGTGTTTGTGAGTCTTACAGGTTAAGCATGCTACTTGAGCGGGAAATACGGAGCTTAAATCAAGAGGATAGCAGCATACACGGGCCCCGGATAAGTCAAAAGATCAAAAAGTCAAATTTCTTGGAAATTAGGGTCCTCGCGGTACGCGAAGACCTGTGAGGAATTTCATGCGGTACGCGAGGGGCTTGAAAAGCCCACCATACTATTTTGTCTGTCGCAGTACGCGCAGATTTGGTTGGCTTGCTTCGCGGTACACGAAAAAGTATATTTTTAGCAAATTAAACCTAATTTCAATTATAAGCCATTGAAGAGTCTATTGTCGAATTAACTTCCATCCAGCCGTCCAAGAACTTCCCAGAGGCGATTTCCATAGAGAAAGTTCAAATCTTTTCGAGTTTTTGATGCTAGATCAAGCTACACCAACTAGTGAAGAATTGATGATGATGTCGATGAGCGGCTAATCATTCTATGATTGTTTCTGGGTGTAAGATCTGCTTTGTAAGGTGATAATCTGATGCATACTGAGGTTGGTTTAGGATTCTTGTAATCATTGATTGTTTGAATGCTATGGTTTCTAAGATTTGATTAAACATTTGGTTTGTTTTAGATTTAATATATTCATCAATTTTTGGTTTTCTATCGTGAATCATTGAGTGTCTAGATCTGATATTCTAAGGTGGTAATTGATTATTGAGTTTTAAATCTGTGTCAAGTATCCGGTTTTATAAATCGTTGTTCAGCGCAGTCACTATCTTGATTATTAATTATTTGTCAAATCTAATGAACTATTTATGTCTATGTAACTTCTAATAAGTACAAATCAGTAATCACCGCACTTGAAATCTGAACCCGGAATTGGTCCGTTTTCTCTTAATTGTTTTCAAAAAGTTTTAAGTTTGTTGCTTTTTAGTCTAAATCCAGCAGTTTTCTTAAACAACATTGTCCACTAATTCCCTGTGGATACGACACCTTACTTCATTATACTATAGTTTAAGGTAGCTAGGGATTAGAGTTTTAATATTGTTTTTTATTGACCTTGACAACGCGATCAGCCATCTGGCTTTTTCACCAAATCCTGCATGGCAAAGAATAAACCAGTTGTATCAAGAGAAAAAAAAGTACTCAGATAGTCTAGGATTCTCTTCTTCGTCTTCGTCATCCTCCACGGCATTGACTCTGTGATTATCTGGCTTGGAGTAAGGTTTGGATATGTAAGTCTTGAAGGGTGCGGACTCAGTCTTCCGGTTGGGCTGATTATAGCTGGTTGGGCTGATTATAGCTAGTTGGAGCATCCATCCGTTGTTGGATCTTTCTGTCGTCCTCGAGCTTTATGAATCGTAGTGCCCGATTTCTGACTTTATCAAGATTTATATAAGGGTTCATGACAAGGTCTTCATAAAATGGGGAGTCTTTCTTCAATCCCATCTTGAATGCCTGGACTGCAGTGGAAACGTCAAGGCTTGGGATATTGTAAGGCCCCTTTCCCGGGTGACCTCACTTGTTGGATTTATTCATAAACATAGTCATAATTACTGAGCTAAATTTTAAAACATTCGAATTCATTCATTACATAACGTAACATGACATGACATAACAGCGGAAGTCTTTAAAATTAAGTACATAACATTTGTCTTAACATATATAAAAGTGGGATGTCAGTCTTGTGCCGGGTAACCTTCACGCCTTCGCACGACCCTTCCTTTATGTACCTGAAATGTATACTAAAAGTCAGCTAACGCTGGTGAGTTCTAGTTTAAAACTATTAAGTATGATTCATTCTTTTCTTTATAAGTATACATAATTATATATATTCATAACTTTTGCTTTTCTTTCATCTTTCTTTTGTGATTACATATATGTAAATATAGGTACTCATAACTTTTGCTTTTCTTTCATCTTTCTTTTGTGATTACATATATATATATGCATTCACCTTTTTTCTTTTCTTAACTTTCATGGGTCATACACTTAAGGGTGATCAACCAGTCATTTGTTTGCGAATGTCACAAAGACAAACGCCACGGTCCATCGTCATGGCCCGCCATTCTTACAACCGTCCGGCAACTAGTGTCCGTCCGTAATTTATTCTTACAACCGTCCGGCAGCTTTTGTCCGTCCGTAATGACTTACAACCGTCCTACCGTCGTAGGCCGTAATTCGCCCGTCTACCCGAAAGTATCCGTTTCCCATGCGACTATTATTTTTGCAACCGTTCTACTATTCATATTATGCCATTTGCTTCGACCGTCCATTAATGGCTTTCGTACGTCCTAGCTGATGAAGGAACGTATTTATCCCGGTTACAAAATAGTCACGTGGTCGTCCGTCTACCGAAGTAGCCGTTATCATCGAAGCGTCCTTAACTTTATCTCATTCTTTGCAAGCAATATATACATAGATATAAAGCAAGATTTCATTCTTACACATTGTGTTGTTCTTTCATTCATTCTATATAATCATACGATTCATTCTTTGTGCATAATTCATTTTTGTATATATATATAACATATATATTAGTATATCACGTATGATCACATTAGCATTCATATCATTTATTCATTTAGTGTATACATTTCAGCCCCAAAACATTTAATAAGGCTTGCACATAACATAGAAGGGGGCACATAGAACTCACCTGAAAAGCTAGTCTTGGTTTTCCTAAACAAAGGTCCAACAACGTCACGTACGATCTGAATTAGGTAGTTTAAATACACATCAGACCCAACCCTGACTCTAACGGTTCAATCATTCTAAACATACTGACTTTACTTACTGGTCTGCTGCCTGCACACTTAGTAAGTGCGCGGGGCCTTGCTCATGCGTACTTGATAAGTACGCAGAGCATTCTTCTTGCGTACTTGGTAAGTACGCATGATCTTTCTCCTGCGTACCTGCGTACTTGGTAAGTACGCAGGATCTTTCTCCTACGTAACTGCGTACTTGGTAAGTACGCAGGACATCCCTACTGCGTACTTGATAAGTACGCAGCACCTGTTTTCTGGACAAGTCCGAAATTTTGCATGTTAATCCGATCATGCTAATCTTACAACTTTCTTTGATTAAAAGGTGCGGTTTTCACCCTAGATGCTAGTTCTAAGCTTATTTTCAAGTTTCATCCATAAAAACGTCTCCTATTTAGCTAAAACCCGAAAAATCCCAAAACGAAGAAAAACTCAGTTTAAGGTCGAATCGTTGCCTGGATTGTGATTCTGATTCGGAGGTTTTGCTCACGAGCTCAGTAGTAACGTGCTCCTTCAATTTCGTGTTGATCCGTCGACTTTCTCTCTCTAGACCCGACTCTCCTTCCTCTCTCTAGCTTGCAAGTGTTGGTGAAATAATGAGAGCTTCAAGGCTGTCTTGGCCCTTATATACCTGGGCTTCCCTCGGCCCGTTGGAGCCGAGCCCAAGCCCATCCATTTTTTTTCTTTCATTTTTGACGATTAAATCACTATCGCGTTATTAATTACTTATTTACTATTTTTGGGATGTTACAAGTCTACCCTCCTTAAAGAGGTTTCACCCTCGAAACCGCTTATACGTTAAACAATTTAGGGTATAGTCCCCTCATCTCGTCTTCTTTTTCCCATGTAGCTTCTGACCCTCTTCTGTGCTTCTATTGTATTTTGACTAAAGGAATCGACTTATTGCGTAGTCGTTTCTCAGCTCGGTCAATGATGGCAATCGGTTCCTCTACATAATTTAGACTGTTACCCACTTCGATCTCGTCATAAGGTATGTGAGCTGTGTCGTCAGCTAGGCACTTGCGTAAGTAAGACACGTGGAACGTAGGGTGTATTCCACTAAGCTCAACAGGTAGGTCGAGTCTGTAAGCAACTTGACCCACCCTTGCTAAAATCTGGAAAGGTCCGACAAACCTTGGACTTAGTTTGCCACGTTTTCTGAATCGGATGATTCCTTTCCATGGTGATACCTTTAACAGTACCATGTCCCCCACTTGAAACTCTAAATACCTTCTTCTCTTATCCGCGTATGATTTCTGTATGTCTTTTACAGCTTTCATTCGAGCCTTGATTTGATCAAATTTCTCGGAAGTAGCTTTGACCACTTCGAGACTTGTAAAATCCTTTTGTCCAATTTCCCCCCAACAAACCGGGGTCCTACATTTCCTCCCATACAACATTTCAAATGGCGGCATGCCAATAGTCGAGTGATAGCTGTTGTTATATGAAAACTCTGCCAAGGGTAGATGGCTGTCCCAACTCCCACCGAAGTCAATGATACAGGCCCGGAGCATGTCCTCCAAGGTTTGAATGGTCCTTTCCGATTGTCCATCGGTTTGGGGGTGGTAAGCGGTGCTGATGTTCAGTCTAGTGCCCATTGCTTCATTGAATTTCTTCCAAAACTTTGACGTGAATCTAGTATCCCTATCAGACACAATCGACAGCGGCATACCATGTCTACTCACAACTTCTTTAATAAATATTTCTGCTAGTCTTTCTGATGAAGAAGTCTCACGTATTGGGAAGAAGTGAGCACTTTTCGTCAAGCGGTCGACGATCACCCAAATGGTATCATTGCCTTTAGCTGTTCGCGGTAGCTTGGTAATGAAGTCCATCGTGATCTCCTCCCACTTCCATTCCGGTATTGGTAAGGGTTGCATTTTACTGCATGGTTTCTGGTGCTCGGCCTTAACTAGTGAACACGTCAAGCACTTGTTCACGTACTCAGTCACATCATTCTTCATGCCCGGCCACCAGTACTCTTTCTTCAAGTCTTGATACATTTTGTTTGTCCCGGGGTGGATAGAATAACGAGACTTATGGGCCTCATCGAGTATTTTGGCTCTAAGCTCGCCAATCTTAGGTATCCACATCCGGCCAGACCTAGTTCGTACACTGTATGAATTTGCATCTAAATTCCTTTGTTGTCCTACTATTCTTTCCCGTTTTATATTTCTTTCAGATAGTGCTTCATCTTGTGCCTTTGATATTTCACTCATCAAATCTGGCGTTATAATCAGCTGACACGCTTTGATCCGGATAGGTGTCGATTCTTCCTTTCTACTTAAAGCGTCAGCCACCACATTTGCCTTGCCTGGATGGTACATTATCTCACAGTCATAGTCCTTCAATAGCTCTAACCACCTCCTTTGTCTCATGTTTAATTCCTTTTGCTCGAAAAAGTACTTCAGCCTTTTGTGATCGGAGTAAATGGTGCATTTGACTCCATACAGATAGTGCCTCCATATTTTCAACGCGAAAACTACTGCTAACTCTAGATCGTGTGTTGGGTAGTTAGCCTCGTGAATCTTTAGTTGCCGCGAGGCGTAAGCAATTACCTTTCCTCGTTGCATAAGTACGCACCCCAAACCCTGCCCCGAAGCGTCAGAATAGACTACCAAGTCTTCATTTCCCTCAGGTAGAGTCAAGACTGGAGCTTGGGTTAATCATGCCTTAAGTTCTTCAAACGCGTTGTTTTGGGTTTGACCCCATTCATACTTCACTTCCTTCCGTGTCAACTTAGTTAGTGGCAAGGCTATTCTTGAAAAATCTTGAATGAACCTTCGATAGTAGCCTGCCAATCCCAGAAAACTTCGTATCTCTGTTGGTGTCTTTGGGACGTTCCATTCCTTTACTGTCTCGATCTTTGCAGGATCCACCATAATGCCGTTTGGGTTTATTACATGACCTAGGAATTGGACTTCCCTAAGCCAGAACGCGCATCTGGAGAATTTTGCGTACAACTTTTCCTGCTTTAGCACCTCCAGAACCTCCCTTAGGTGACAGTGGTGATCACCCTCACTTTTCGAATATACCAGTATGTCGTCTATAAAAACTATCACTGATCGATCCAACATGGGTCGACATACTCTATTCATCAAATCCATAAACGCTGCTGGTGCGTTGGTCATCCGAAGGACATCACGAGAAACTCATAATGCCCATAACGCGTGCGAAACGCGGTCTTTGGTACGTCTTCTTCTCTTACTTTCAACTGATGGTAACCCGACCTAAGATCGATCTTTGAAAACCAACTTGCACCTTACAGTTGATCAAAAAGGTCGTCTATTCTAGGCAGTGGGTATTTGTTCTTTACTGTCCTCTTGTTCAACTCGCGGTAGTCAATGCACATGCGCATGCTGCCGTCCTTCTTCTTTACAAATAGTACTGGAGCGCCCCATGGTGAGATGCTCGGTCTAATAAATCATTTTTCTGTTAGTTCCTCTAGTTGAGACATCAATTCTTTCATTTCTGACGGAGCCAATCGGTAGGGGGCTTTGGCAACGGGCTCAGCTCCTGGCAATAAGTCAATCTGAAATTCTATTTCCCGATCGGGTGGTAACCCAAGTAGATCCTCAGGGAATACTTCCGGAAAGTTGCACACCACGGATACATTCTTGAGTTCATTCATTTTCATTCTATCATCAATAACATATGCCAAATAAGCTTCGCAACCGCGCCTCATGTATTTTTCGGCCTTGATCATCGAGATGATGTTCGGCATCGTGCAATTCCAATCCCTATAAACCGTAATTGGACTGCCGCTAGGAGCTTTGAGGTGTATCCTCTTACGTTTACATATGATTTGAGCTTCGTTAGCAGCTAGCCAATCCATACCCAATACTATATCGAATCCTCCTAAGGTGAGAAGGAATAATCTAGAAGGGAACTTATGACCCTCTATTTCTATGATGCAATCCTCTGTTACTTGAAATACTGCCGAATTTTTACCAACGGCAGTTTGTACGCTAAAGACCTTTACTATGGTGTTGATAGTGCAACCTAGTTTACGACTAAATGCATTGGATATAAAACTTTTACTAGCACCGGAGTCAAATAAAATAGCAGCATGTTCGTTATTAACTAGGAACGTACCTGACATAACATCAGGGTTTCCCCTTGCTTCCTCCTCAGTCAGGGCATAGGCTCGTGTCCTAGTCTTTGACTGTTCTTGTTCCTTTTCTTTTCCCGAACCAGATTGTCTGGTTTTTCTGCAACTCTTGGTCAGATGTCCAAATTGTCCACAACTTTGGCATTTAGTGTCTCTCAAACAGTCGCGAGAATAGTGTCCCGCCTTCCCACACCTATAACATGTGGTGGTGCCGACTCTACACTCGCCAAGATGTTGCCTTCCACATTTCTTGCGAGTTTCATACCCTTCTGACCTTGGTTTCTTAATTTCGGTTGTTACATTCCCCTTTCCGGTGCCTCTAGACGGGTTCCCCCATTTTCTCTTTTGGGTCTCTATTGGTGGGTCCTCATTGGCATAATCGTCGTAGACGATTCCGCTCAGATTCACTACCGACTCGAAGGTCGAGGGTAGGTTGGCTTTCACATGGACACGGACCCTTTGAGGTAGGCTCTTCACATAATACTTAATCATTCGCTCTTCTGTCTCCACCAGGTGGGGTACCAGTTGAGCTAGCTCATTGAATCTAGAGGTATACTGGCGGTGCGTCTTGTTGCCCACCTTAAAGTTTAGGAATTCGTTTTCCACTCGATCAATTTCGTTCTAGGGACAGAACTTTTGAATTATAAGCTTCTTCAGGTCTTCCCATGTCATTCTGGCGATAGCGTTTAGCGACTTTGTTCTCTGAATGTTTCTCCACCAACCCAGTGCTTCGTTGGTGAAAGAGTGAGAAACATATTTAACCGCCTGGTCCGGTCGACACTCGCTGATGTTAATTACAGCGTTCATCCTCTCAATCCATTCGAGCGTTGCCACTGAATCCTTGCTCCCATCGAACTTGGGTGGGTCTCCGTCTTTGAATCCTTTGTAAGTGTACCCATGATTGCTTGATCCCATTTTCACTTCATCCCCATTACTATCATACACTTTCTCTTCATGGCCTCCTTCATCATCCTCTTTACTTTTCTTTAGTGTCTCGGATAGTAGATCAGGCAATACTTTCTTCAGAGTGAGCACAACTTCACGGGCAATAGCATCCCTGACTTCGGGTTCCAACTGTATCGGCCCTGGATTGTCGTCTCCAGTTGGGGTCACTTCTGTTTCGTGCACACTCTCGGTGTGTTCTGCGTGCACACTCTCTTCTTCTAGTCTTTGATTCAACGGGGTTCTACCTACTCGGCCAGTGCGACCGCCTCGGCGTCCTGTTCTTCCTCCACCAGCCATAATTCTTAGTTTCCTGATAGTTATAGAGGGAATACATCAATGTCATTTCTTCAGATCATAGTTTGGAACAGTACGAGCAAGGTAAATTTTTAATTACAGTGACCGGTTTGTGATTACTAATTTACATTGCTTTTCGGGTTCAAAACACTTCAAATCGGTTGTGACATTGACATCTATTTGTTCTAAGTTAAGGTATATATTCTTATCCAAGTGTATTAACTCTAGTACTTACTTACCGTGCTGGCGTTGGCGTTGGTTACCCATACTGACATCCGTGCGTTGGTCCCATAATCAGTTTGATTCCAGACATTTAGGGATGTCTGAATCTCTCAAACTATTGCTCTGATACCAACTTGTAAGGCCCCTTTCCCGGGTGACCTCACTTGTTGGATTTATTCATAAACATAGTCATAATTACTGAGCTAAATTTTAAAACATTCGAATTCATTCATTACATAACGTAACATGACATGACATAACAACGGAAGTCTTTAAAATTAAGTACATAACATTTGTCTTAACATATATAAAAGTGGGATGTCAGTTTTGTGCCGGGTAACCTTCACGCCTTCGCACGACCCTTCCTTTCTGTACCTGAAATGTATACTAAAAGTCAGCTAACGCTGGTGAGTTCTAGTTTAAAACTATTAAGTATGATTCATTCTTTTCTTTATAAGTATACATAATTATATACATTCATAACTTTTGCTTTTCTTTCATCTTTCTTTTGTGATTACATATATGTAAATATACGTATTCATAACTTTTGTTTTTCTTTCATCTTTCTTTTGTGATTACATATATATATATATATATGCATTCACCTTTTTTCTTTTCTTAACTTTCATGGGTCATACACTTAAGGGTGATCAACCCGTCATTTGTTTGCGAATGTCATAAAAACAAACGCCACGGTCCATCGTCATGGCCCGCCATTCTTACAACCGTCCGGCAACTAATGTCCGTCCGTAATTTATTCTTACAACCGTCCGGCAGCTTTTGTCCGTCCGTAATGACTTACAACCGTCCTACCGTCGTAGGCCGTAATTCGCCCGTCTACCCGAAAGTATCTGTTTCCCATGCGACTATTATTTTTGCAACCGTTCTACTATTCATATTATGCCATTTGCTTCGACCGTCCATTAATGGCTTTCGTACGTCCTAGCTGATGAAGGAACGTATTTTTCCCGGTTACAAAATAGTCACGTGGACGTCCGTCTACCGAAGTAGCCGTTATCATCGAAGCGTCCTTAACTTTATCTCATTCTTTGCAAGCAATATATACATAGATATAAAGCAAGATTTCATTCTTACACATTGTGTTGTTCTTTCATTCATTCTATATAATCATACGATTCATTCTTTGTGCATAATTCATTTTTGTATATATATATAACATATATATTAGTATATCACGTATGATCACATTAGCATTCATATCATTTATTCATTTAGTGTATACATTTCAGCCCCAAAACATTTAATAAGGCTTGCACATAACATAGAAGGGGGCACATAGAACTCACCTGAAAAGCTAGTCTTGGTTTTACTAAACAAAGATCCAACAACGTCACGTACGATCTGAATTAGGTAGTTTAAATACACATCAGACCCAACCCCGACTCTAACGGTTCAATCATTCTAAACATACTGACTTTACTTACTGGTCTGCTGCCTGCGCACTTAGTAAGTGCGCGGGGCCTTGCTCATGCGTACTTGATAAGTACGCAGAGCATTCTTCTTGCGTACTTGGTAAGTACGCATGATCTTTCTCCTGCGTACCTGCGTACTTGGTAAGTACGCAGGATCTTTCTCCTACGTACATGCGTACTTGGTAAGTACGCAGGACGTCCCTACTGCGTACTTGATAAGTACGCATCACCTGTTTTCTGGACAAGTCCGAAATTTTGCATGTTAATCCGATCATGCTAATCTTACAACTTTCTTTGATCAAAAGGTACGGTTTTCACCCTAGATGCTAGTTCTAAGCTTATTTTCAAGTTTCATCCATAAAAACGTCTCCTATTTAGCTAAAACCCAAAAAATTCTAAAACGAAGAAAAACTCAGTTTAAGGTCGAATCGTTACCAAGATTGTGATTCTGATTCGGAGGTTTTGCTCACGAGCTCAGTAGTAACGTGCTCCTTCAATTTCGTGTCGATCCGTCGACTTTCTCTCTCTAGACTCGACTCTCCTTCCTCTCTCTAGCTTGCAAGTGTTGGTGAAATAATGAGAGCTTCAAGGCTGTCTTGGCCCTTATATACCTGGGCTTCCCTCGGCCCGTTGGAGCCGAGCCCAAGCCCATCCATTTTTTTCTTTAATTTTTGACGATTAAATCACTATCGCGTTATTAATTACTTATTTACTATTTTTGGGATGTTACAGATATCCAGGGATTCCCGCCCGAACTTGCTGACATAATCCCGAAGGGATTCTCCGGTATTCCGAGTTATCCTGTATAAGTCACTTGTTAATCTTTCGAACGTTCTGTTGCAAGAGAATTGGTTATTAAACAAGTTTATTAAATGAGCAAATGAAGTTATTAAATAAGGAGGAACATTTAGTAGTCATTTCAGAGTTGATCCTGTTAAAGTGGAGCCGAAACCCCTGCATAAGCAAGCTTCTTTTAGGTCTAAGGGAATGGGATTGATTTCCATTCTCTCCCTGTATTGCGCGACGTGCTCCTCGGGATCCGTAGTTACATCATACAACTTCATGTTAGGAGTTTGGAAGCGTTTCGGGATCTCAGCATCACATATCGGTGGAGCAAATCTGGAGATCCTGTGACTGGTAGAGGACATCTCCGGTATAGGCTGGACTACACCCGGTACACTGGAGATCATCTCTCTTAGTTTCTTCAATTCCTTGGCCATGGATGGAGTGATTCCTTTATCTTGCACAAGTTCGTTAGCGTTCGAAAACTGATTAAAAGTGTTACCGTTATCAGGATTTCTGGATGATGATCTTGGAGTAATTCCAAGATCCTTATTCGTAGTAACTTTAACAGTCGGAGTCGGGCCAGCTGTGGTGACTTCAGTTCACATGGGGAGGAAGTCTCCCTTATGGATTCCTGAGGATCCTGAATAATTAAAATCCAAGATCCTAGGTTGCAGCGGGGTTGTCACTTCCACTGGTTTCTTTGAGTCTTTTATCCTTTCAAGCTCTCTGAACAAAATATGATTAGTCTTTTCCTGTTGTTTCATTTGTTGCTTCACTTCTGAGAATAGGTTGAGGATATTATTGTTTGAAACAAGCATAAGTCCCCCGGTAGGTATCCCAGATCCCGAAAATCCCACAGAAGTAGTTTTCTTCGGCAGATTATCATTCTTTTTCTGGAACGAAGGAGGAGGAAGAGGGTTGTTCAACCCAGAGCTTGAAGATGGAGTTGAAACAGAAACCATTTTGGATTGGGACGACATTTTCGAAATCAGTTTGGAAAAATAGTGATTGAATGCAAATTTTAACAACGGTTTTAAGACAAAAAGCACCACTTGCCCCACGGTGGGCGCCAAATTGTTTTGGGTAAAAATTATATCAACTAATTTTGTAACCAAACTTCGTAAGTGAGGTAGTGTGCTTAACAAAAAATGCAATGTTATAACCGTAAAAATAAAGCTTGACACGATGATGTACGAGGAAAGCCCTTAATCCCTAAGGATTGCTGGCATAAAACATCGGGAAGTGACCGAAAGTCACTTGCCTCCTAGTTTAGTATAAATCAATGAAAGAATTACAAGTGTGAGCAGCGAATGATCGAATACTAAGTGTTACAGAGCTGTGTAAGAGTGTTGTGTATTGCTAAGTATTGCGAGTGTCGTGAATTGTGTTTTCTATGTCGATCTTGCTAATGTTTATATATAAAGATTAGCCTAACTAACTATCCGAAAATCTTGGATCTCGGCTAATTCTCTTAATGTGATCGTTGTAGAACCTTTCCACGCATGTTCTACACATTTCTTTTGACTTCTTGACCGAGTCTTCAGGAATGAGTGGTCATACATGTTTTACCTGCAAGCAATAATCGAAAAAATGACAAATAACCGTTAGTTTTATTAATACTCAGGATATCGAGGTTACTAGGATCTTGGATTCCGGATTAAGCTAGACTCAGTATCCTACATAAAAATCAACCCCTAACAGATAAATGAATTGAACAAAGACAACTTGTTGTAAAACAGTGGTTTCTATGAAGATTTGTATGTTGGATGTCATGGCCATTGGTGAAATAAGAAACGATGAAGAATTAAGAATTATAAAAAACAAAATAATGAAGATTTAAAAATTATAAAATTATATTTAAGATAAGATATAATTGAAATCTTCTTATAATTTAGTAAGTTTTAATAAAAAATTAGAATAAATTTTAGATATTTAATTATTTAAAATCATTATCATTATTATTTAATATGAGAGATGGACGAGAAACAAAAATCTAGAATTCACCGAAAATCGACACGTGTCAAATAAAGTTATTCATTTTATTATAATAAGGATTACTCAATTTGTTTTGAATTTTCTCAAAATATATATTGTTGTCATTTATATATTACTTGATATAACTTACTTAACCTTAAAAGGCAGGTCCGGTGGCCAATGGGATTGTGCCACATGACCTTGCCTTTAAATAAATATACTATAGTCATGGAAACATAAATCATCCTTTGTCCCGGTGGTAGGCAACCTCTAAAGTGTACCAGTAGACCTTGGTTCCTTGGCAGATTTTTTTACTACGTGTTTTTTTACGTTTTCAAATAATACCCTTCAACTTTCTAATTTTTCAAATATACCACTCGAGTTTCTAAAGTTTCAAGTTTACCTATAGACAAAATTTTTAACTCTACCCCTCAAATTTTTAAACTCTCAAGTTTACCCATGTAATATATATAATATACGCTTTTAAGTCATTATTTTTTTCCTATTTGGTTTTTCTACAATAGCTCTGCTAAACCTGCCTACGCGGGTTCGAGTCTAGAGTGTGACAAACTGGGTTTTTCGTTTTTTTTTTCTTTTACTTTTTTTTATATCCATTGTAAAAATTACTTTTTATATTTCAATTATGTTTTTTACTTCGTTACTAACATGTTTAACGAATTTGTCGTTTCAAAGTTAACTCTTATTCGCGCCGCAATTTATTTATTTTTCGATCTCCAGAACCGAGTCGTCGCGACAATTTCATACGTTTCTTTTTTTTATTTACTCACGTTAATGTCACCGCCGCATGCGCGTAACGAAGTTCGCAAACCCACGGCGTCATGCGGGCTTAATTTCTAGTTTCTTTTGATTTATAATACTTTCAATTAACACTCCGATTGGCTTAGAGCATTCACAATGGGTTTTGTATATTTATCCTTATCCTTATATTTTAGGTAAATTTAAGAAAAACATTCAAAATACTCCTCCATCCCATTATTTATAACACTCCTTATCTTTAAAATTTAACAACAAAATTTATGAGAGACTACATAGAGTGATAAATATACCAATCTCAATTCATCATATATCCTTATATTTTTAATACTTTTATGAGTAGAATAGAGATAAAGAATGTTAAAAATTAATTAAAAGAATATTATTTTAATTGAATAAAGAAAAATATAAGAAACTAAGGTTTTTTTTTAATATTTAAATTGATAAGTTAAATATATTTTTTAATTAAATTATATAAATAAAGATAAACACTACCGGTGAGTGCTCTTAAAACCCCTAAAATCCTAAAACCTATCTGGTGTCCTCTCCACATCTCTAAATTATAGGGATATATACGAGGGTTTCTTCCATTTTTGATCTACGTCAGCTTCCCTAAAACATAAATGGGGTTTAGGGTATTCAGCGATTACTGTACACACCACATCTCCTTCTCCCCCAACCACCGAGCCTTTTTCCCGCTGCTTCTTCTCCCCTAGCAAACCAGCATCCCAATTCAAATTGCGAACCCAGGTGTGTTTCTCTCGATCCAGTAGTTAATCGACAACAGCCATCGTCACTTCTAGTTGTGTATGGATCTGATTTCATAATCCCATTTTTGATATTTGGCCCTAATTTAATCATTCGATCTTCGATTGTTGAAACACAATCGACCTTCACTCTTCGATTGTTGGAACGAGTGTTAATTGTAGAAACGGTGCAAGTTTCAAACAAACCCCACCTCCAACTCTTCACTGCCGTTATATTCTCCATCGTCGCCACCATTGGAACACCAGTGCGTTATTGTTGAAGATCAAACAGTAAGTGGAAACCCTAAATTTTGAATTATCGTTGTTTATTGTGTTAGAATTAGGGTTTTTTCGGTTTAAGATTTACTTAGTTGAATGTTGTTTATGCTTCCGGTAGACTAATTTGTTTGTAATTTGGTTGATGATGTTTATTGAAACAAATTGAACACTTTGCTGGATGAATCATGGAAAATGTTGGATGGTTTTCTGGATATTTTGTGAATTTGAAACTTGATTGAAAGAGTCTGTGATGGTTCCCGTGTTGAATTGTTTGTAGTTCTAAGGTAAATTCAATGGATAAACTTCATTTGTTTGTTTGTAGTTCTAAGGTAAACTTCAATGGATTTATGGTCTCAATTGCTTGTTTGTAGTTGTAAGATTGTGAGATTGTTGTTGTTAATTTGGTGGGTTCAAATGTGTGCAGGGTCTTAAATTTTGGATTTATGGTCTCAATTTGAAGTTCTCTGTAGTCATAGGTTTTTGAGAGGAATGAACTCAACAAACCTTTTAATTCTCGGCAATAAGTGAAAGAGGAGATGCACTTCAATATATTAATTCCAAATATGATATTATGATACCAATCAGATACACATTTATTTGAGGATTGAATTAGATAATAACATACTGCCAAATTAAGAGGCTGCTGTAGTATCCAAATTGTTGCTCTTAAAACAAAAAATTTGTTGTTTTAATCCATTTTATTTGTAACAATCAGTGTTTGTAAAGTGGTTATGATTTGATCAGGTCATGTGATTGCTTCAGGTTTTCAAGCATTGCTTGGATATAGTGGGCTAATGAAGGCTATCCTCTTTGACCTTATAAGTCAATCTGCAGATATGTTTTTCTATTAACAAGATGAAGTCAAACTAGTTGTGTTTTTACCATGTTTGCTTAAGTTTTTTACTGCTTAATTTTCCTACAAATACATTAATTTGATCCCTAGAAACTAATTTGATTAAAATTGTTAAAGTTTTTCTAAGTGAATTGTTAATTATTTAGCATTACTAGTTTTGAACTTGTATTAAAACGGCCAATTCTGACCCGTACCTATTTGTGTCAAAACCTGTTCTGAACGACCCAAAATAACTTTTTTTTTAAAACAGCCCATCTTGACCCGAACCCCTTCTGACCCATTAATTAAAAGAAAAAGACAATAAGAGTAAATGGAAGAAAGAGAAAATAATAATAATAAAAAAAAGAATATAGAGATGAGGAATGGGATCTGGGAGGTTTTTTGAAAATAACCAAAATTTAGAAATAAATTTATGGGATGGTGATTTTTAGTTAAATTATATGGATGAGGGTAAGGAACCAACTGTGAGTGCTCTCACATAACTCTAGCGTTCTGTTTTCCGGTGAAGTTTACCATTGTCACAACCTGTCCGCAAGATCCGACCTATTTGTTATTCTAATCGTCAATCAGGTACTCCTCGTGAGCCGTATGTTGTATGCGTTCGTATATTTGTCCTCTGCTTACACTCTTTAGAATATGAGTTTGAATTTAGATACATTGAAACTCTGTTAATCGAAACCCAAGTAGTCAGTTGACTAATCAGTAATACAACAACAACACTAAGGTCATCGATTCATCGTCAAGGGATTAGGAACCTGCCTTTAATTGCGTCTGCTGCCTTACGCGTATATTTAGTTTTTACAATAAGTGTTGCAATCTTGTAAAGTATTCTGCAGTTAGTCCCGGCAAAGTTTATACATAATAATTGAATCATAAGCTTACATTTCATGAGATTTTTGGATTTTTGTAACTTAGCTTTATAAAATAGGGAAAACTTCACAGAAAAGTAATCAAGTTTCTTATCTGTTTCATTTAAGTCACTCAAACTTTTTTTGTCTCATTTTAGTCACTCAAGTTTCTCATCTGTTCCATTTTAGTCACTCAAACTTTTTTTCTCTTATTTTAGTCACTCAAGTTTCACATGTTCTAATCTTGCGCAATTAAGAGGTTAACATGTTACTTTTTTTTGGATTTTGTTTTATGAATATTGTGAAAATGTTGGTTTACTCTTTTTGGATTTCATTTTCACCATATCCATTAAATGAAATCCAAAAAAAAAGTAACTCGTAACATGGTAATTTCGCAAGATTGGAACATGTGAAACTTGAGTGACTAAAGTGAGACACATGAGTGACTAAAATGAGACAAAAAAAGTTTGAGTGACTAAAATTGAATAGATGAGAAACATAAGTGACTAAAATGAAACAAAAAAAGTTTGAGTGACTAAAATGGAACAGATGAGAAACTTGGTTACTATTAAGTAAACTTGGTGACTAAAAAAAGTTTGAGGGCTAAATTGGACAAAAAAAGTTTGAGTGACTAAAATGCAGCTCTGGACTTATTTTCATTTTTCTACTAGTATCTTGTGACCATGACGACAACAAGCACCATGAGTTTGAGGTACTAAATAATTAAATATATGGAATGCATAGCGAACGATGAACCTGTAATATGAATTCATAGGATATTTGTAGTAAATATTTGGAATGCATACAGTTTGCAATTGCTTTAAGGTGTTTTTTATTTCCCTTCTTTTTTCCATGCGTGTTTAATTTTTTCTTGCTTTTCAGTTTCTTTCCAAATGGCTTCATGTGGGGGAGGAGAGAACCCAGACATTGTTGCATTTATGAAGCTGGCATTAGAACAGGTATGCCTTGCAAGTTTAAGGATACCATTAAGCTTCTTAAGACGATCATTCAGTATGACATATTGACATGTTAGAATATCTATATTTTATTTGCCTCATATTATGGTTGAGCTAAATTGCCAATATATTTAATGTATACAACTTACATTAAAATACTAAACGAGGCAAATGTCGCACTTTGGATGGGACATAGGGAGTAGATAATTCTAACTCAGTTAATTAACCCAACCTGACCTGTTTTGGCACAAACCCAATTGATGGTTTTTGCGAACCCAATTGATACTTTTGTAAAACGGCCCGTTTTGATCCATCCCAGTGTGGCCCAAACTCGTTTTGACCCGTTAGCTAACCTGAACAGACCCACCCGTTTTGCTAGGCTGAAATTTCTAAGACTTGCATTCTGCACCATATGAAAGTACTTCAACAAAACAATGAACATATATTTATTTTTTTCAGGCTAAAATTGCGTTTGACAGCCTTGAAGTGCCTGTGGGGTATGCTCAGAATCTTAAATTTTTTATTTTTTTTCATTTTAACTTTTAAGTTTCTTTCCTTTTGAGTCTACTTATTTATGCCTCTTCTTTTGACACGTGTGAGCCTTTTGTCATGCTTTCATATTTTAACAAGTTTCTTTTTCTTGGAACAGGTGTGTTATTGTTATGGACGGGAAGGTTATATCACGCGGAAGAAATCGGACTAATGAAACAAGAAATGTAATAATTTCTGTTTTCTCGTTACCTTTTCTGTTTAACCCGTCATTATGTTAACACTACCGAAATGGTCCCTAAAACTGCAGGCTACAAGACACGCTGAAATGGAAGCTATAGATGTTCTACTTGATCAGTGGAAGGAGAAAAAACTTTCAAAGGCTGAAGTTAGTAAAATGTTCTCAAAATGCTATCTTTATGTTACATGTGAACCATGTATAATGTGCGCAGGTGCATTGTCGTTTCTTGGTAAACCTACATACCTTACTAAATTTCGTTGATTGATTACCATGATCATGATATCTTCACCACATGACACATGACACATGACTGTAGGTATAAAAGAGGTATACTATGGTTGCGCCAACGATAAGTTTGGAGGTTGTGGATCAATACTATCCTTGCATACGACGAGGTTAATTTCGCAGACCTGTATCCCTTGCACCTTTACTTTTCAATAAAAATTGATTTTTTAACCGTTTGTGTGTGCACTGGCGGCATCATGATAGTTGTGAAGAGGTAGGTGGGAAGAGTTACAAATGCACTGGCGGGATAATGGCGGAAGAAGCTGTTTCTCTCTTCAGAAACTTCTATGAGCTTGGAAACCCTAATGGTACGTCTTCTCGATTTATGCATACGAGGACAGTTAACATAAAAGAAGAAATGAGTAGAAACGCGCTGTCTATATCGTTTGATCATAAGAAACTATAATAAGTGTATTTCTGCGTGTTTAATCAAAGATATATGAATAAAATGTAGTAAACATAGTAAGATGTATCAGTTATTATGATATCAGGTTTAGAAACTGATGTTTTAAATATTTATATAAGGTTTAGTTTCTTTCTTTTGTTTATTGCAGCTCCAAAACCTCACAGGCAGCTGGTTCAACAACCATGATCGTAGGACTTCAAAAGGCGAGTGTAGTATTTAAACGATCCAACGGTTTCTCTGCATTGAGTTTTAGGACCTTATTACATGAATTTTGAAATACAACACATGAAGAAGAAAAACTGCATGAAGGAGAAGACAGAAACCGTCATCTTTAACTGTCATTAATTTTTATTTTCAAGTTTAAACAAAACTCAACAGCTGCCTGCAGCTCTGCAGGTATGTAAAATCATCATTCTTGACATCTTTCAAAGTCCAATTGGATGTTCTATTGTACCCTTAGCTTCATTTCTTAACTTGTACAATAAAATTCATATTTCTTTCAAAGTTATAAAGGAATTAGGGGGTATGGCAAGGTTGGTGGTTGATTGAACACCCAAAGTTTGACTAATTTAAACTCTCTTATTTTGACTTTCAAGGAACTATCAGAAAATTAACAGGTGGTAATATTGTTGATAATATATATATATATATATATATATATATATAGAGAGAGAGAGAGAGAGGATGGTTCAAAAAGGATTGACAAAAACGAGGAATAGTGGGGAAACCGGGGAACGCCCCCTCAAAAACCTAAACCCTTCCACTCCCTCCTCCCCTCCAAAAAAAAACCCTAAACCTTCCTCTCCAAAAAAAAACCCTAAACCTTCCTCTATGTATATATACACACTATGTATATACACACATATGTATGTACATATCTACATATTTATATGTATATATGTATAGCATAATCTATCTTATTGGTTTGGTTGGTTTTCTCTAGCTTTACATAACCTATATGTTTGTATATGTATACAACATAATGCACTTGTAGACAATGCATAGAAGATTATCAAAGTAGCGGGAGAGAGATAGAGGCGTTTATGTAACCGTCTTATATATTACATTTAAAACACTCTGAGTGTATTTGAAGGTTCTCACATCTCTTAACATATTCTTGGTTTTGAAAAATACGTGTCCCATATATATGCGCACTCCCGGCGTGTGTTGGTGTGAGTTCAATACATGGGACTTAGTTTGACTTGATGTTATTTTCATCTTTTGTTGTTGGCTTGATCTTCTAGATCTAGTTTTAAACTAGAGTTCTATGATTTCATTTGTCACAGGTACTAATTTTACTAGCATACATACCAAAAGAAAACGCTAAAATTAGCACTCAATATTTTTATATAGTTTGTAAAATAATTTACATCTTTAGTTAATATATTTTGTTATAAGAAACATGTCATAAGATATAAAAATTACAATCTTAGGTTTATTCTGATGACATTATATATATATTTTCTAAAAATGTAATATTTAAAAAAAAAAGTACATTATTTATTTTTTATTTTTTAAAATATGGAGACATGAAAACTAGATAATAAAAAGTACATGTATGTATAAATCTGAATATTTTTTATATTTATACAATTGAAGGCTGTTTATGGAAATTATAAAAGACAACAAAAAAAGTTATAACCGAAACTAATTTAATTTTTAAGGATTTAAATAATATAATTCATATCAAGTATTATTAGTGATTAACATCCAATCTGATTCGAGTCATATTAAAATAACATACCTAATAATTTCATATGATTATAATTTATATATACTTGATTAAAATACATGTTTAGGAGAATGAATAAAAAATTAATATTGAGTTCATCAGTTTTGACTAGATTAGTTGTTGAAAGGCCGCCTGTGATTTCTTTAATCGGCAATGATTCACATTTTTATAATTGTTTTAAACATATAAGTGCTTTTCCTTTTCTAGAATTCAAAATTAAAACCAACTTTTATATGATTAAATATTTTTTTAATCAACAAAAAATAAATTAAAATAATTAGTCGATGGTCAAGTTATTCCTAAAGTTTTTATTTCTAAAGAAGAGTTGACTTTTTACATTATTATGTGACTTATATTATATAAAATTTCAACAAAACACCAAAGTGAGCACGGGTGAGCCATCTTGGATATATTAAAAATATCAACAAAACAATTATATATCATATCATATCATAATTAATCTAGATAGTATTTTTTTAATATTAATGAAAATAGTTTAGAGAACCGGTATATAAATCAATGTTTTCAGGACCGTACTAGACGTCAAACTGGTCTCCTTACCGGTCCACTGGTCGGACGGATTTAATAACTGGACGACATCATAAATATTATAAAAACAAATCAATCCAAACAACCATTAATCCTTCAAACACCACCAACAAGTCAATTTCAATAATCTTAAACTAACAACTAGCTATGAAATACGAATCCAAGAGACTTAAAAGAGATAAAAAAAAGTCAACCGGTCCAACCACCAGGTCGCTGCAGGACCGTTTCAACACACATAACCGGACCGGCCAAGTCTCCGGTTCACGGTCCGGACCGGGTTTCAAAAAACTGATATAAACTGTTAAAACCGATTGAACTTTCTAAACTGATGTAATTGGTTCGGTTTAAATTTATATAGTTCGGGTCACATTGTAAAAGTCATAAACTATTTTTATAATTTTTAAAATTTTAATGCGATCTAACGATTTTAAATTTTTTATAATAAAAGTGGTTCAATCCATCATGAAAGTATTGAATCCAAAGTTTTGACTGGTTTGTTGGGCTGACCCAACCAACCCGGGGTTGTCACTTTTTTTATACCGTAGTAAGCAATTTAATCCAATTTTTTTTGTTAAAACTAATAAAAGAAACTGTAAACACCATAAAACCTCGTTTTTACTTTTTAGATATGTATTTGTGTAAAATTGGAAGATTAGTGAAAATTATTGTTTAATCCTTTTGACATGGTTCTTCACACGCCAAGAAAGCAGGGATGGAAAGCACAAGGATTCCACATCACTTATTCGTCATAGCACACGGTATTAAGGTACTCTTGTGAGACTTTAACTCAAGACCTCCAAACCTATGTGTTTCAAGAGGCTTCGCCTCTACCACTTAGTCACCAACCCCGGTGGTTAAATTTGATTCATGTAATTCAAATTAAGATGACATTTTTATTTGTGGATGCTTTCCTAGGGATAATCCAACCCCTCTTAAGGTGGACGGTAATCACGGTGCGGTGCTTTTGCTTCCGCTTTGCGATCTCCAAACCTTTGGTCCTGATAGATAGAGGGGGAAGATGTTCCCGTTCTCCTACTTCACTCCATCCTGATTTCCTCTCCGCACTTCACAAAATTTTCATCAAATCAGTACCCTTCTCCTCCTTTACTCCCGAAAGAAAGCTGCATTTTGTCGACGTGGATTATCCTTCCCAGCGGACAGGAAGGGTACAGAGTACCCTTATGATATTGAAATAAATTATAATTATATATTTTAATATCAAATTATATTTATAAAGAGGTTATCATACCATTAAATGTTTCAAATAAACCATCAAACTGTTTTTTTTTTGTTATAAACCATCCAACTTCAAAACCTATAACATCATATGAAATCTTGTTAGAAAAACAAAATTCTACTAACATATCCATAACTATTTACTATTGGATGATGTTTAGTGATTAGGGGATGCGGTACACCATTGTGACTCTGAGTGGTTCACGTGAGCCTATGTGGCACCCTCACACCATGAAAACACCGTCACCTCCCAAATGAGAGGCGTGAGCATGAGATTTTGTGTTTGGGGTGAGTTTTCTCACATGAAGAAAGAAGGGGGACATGGGTAATTGGGTGTGATCACTTGAACACTATTCCCTCCCAAGTGAAAGGGCTCACGGGAGAGGAGGGATACCGGATGCCCTTAAACGTCCGGATTCATGTCATCGGAACTCATGTCATTTAGACCCGTACTTTACTTTAAATAAAGATAAAATATATAAACCATATGATATATAATATAATTAACTAGAATTAAACCGCGCGTTGCGGCAGATTTTTTTCTCTGTAAACTCTATGGCGCGAAACTCTATGTCGCTTCGCGGCGGGAACGTTGCCGCTTTTTCCTTGCATTACGCGGCAGGAGTTTGAACGTTATCGGTTCGGCTCGTCGAAAACCATAAAAGTGAGCACTAATATCGGTTACGATAACACAAAAACACTGGAACGATACTTTTCGCTCATAAGCGGTTGGGTATGTCACGACTACGCAACGTTAACGTCGCTCATTATAACCTACGATACAAAAAAATACTCGATCTCGAATACAACTCCATTTAAAAAAAAATATACCGGAACATTTATAAAAAAAAACTATACTCGATCTCGAATACAACTCCATTTAAAAAAAATTATACCGGAACATTTATAAAAAAAAACTAAAACCAATAGCGCATTCCAATTTTTTAAAAAAGTTAACAAACGAAAGCTATTATAAGAAAACGATATTAATAAAAAATTAAACGGGTTAAAATCATATATTATATATAGTATAAAGGGGTGAAAACAAAAATTAAAAAAAAAAATTATAGCCACCGACCAAAAACCACGTGGACCAATGGTGGCATGCTACTGTAGATGCCAATTCAAATTGTATAGGACTAGTATTTGGACACGCTCTTCGCGGCGAGGGCGTGGTCGTTCTCCCCATGCATTACGTGACAGGAGTTTCGTCGTTATCAGTTCGGGTCGTCGAAAATCATAAAAGCGAACTGGTTAGGATAAAACCAAAATAGCGGCAACGATGTTGTTCGCTCATAAGCGGTTGGATCTGTAACAGTACCGCAATGATAACGTCGTTTGCTATAGCATACGATCCAAAAAAATAATCGATTTTGAAAACTAGTACATGGAAACGTAGACGCAATGTTAAAAATAACGTTAATAAAAGCAAACACAAAGCTAAAGTATTAAAAAAAAGATGGAAAAAAATCTATAAAACGTTGGAAAACAAAGGCAGAAAAAAAGGGATAAGAGGTTTAAAAATAGAAACAATTGGGTTCCACGGGAATCGAACCTGGATGGGTTCAGATGGGCCAAGGACCTTTAACCACTACACCAAAACAGTTTTTGCTTTTAAAGATCACTATGATTAAATACAACCATCAAAAGCATTGTGGAATAAAAAAGAAAAATCACCGGCCAAATTATCCAATCAGAGATTGTTACTGTTAACCCCATTTCTTTTTAGAAAAGAATAATAATCGAAACATACAAAAACCAAACAACTTCAATTTCCTTTTTCTTTTTTAAATTGACAAAAGATTCACAGAGTTCTTCAGATATCTTTATTCCCTACACAATTTTTTTCTATGATGATCTTATTCTTCCTATAAACTTTCTCGTTGACCAGTACCATATCGTGTGTTACCCCGGCACCGACGTTCATGCCGTCGACCACCAGCAACCCCCGCTGCGTCAGATCCATTCTCATCACATTAGCCGTGTGCTCCAGCAGATCAATCTCCGATTCCAGAGAGCCCCATTCGATTTCAAGCTCCTTCACGTCGGCTGCTCCCAAACGCTTTGCTTCCAACAATTGAAGCTTCTTGCCGGAAAGCTCAGCTTTCCGTTGTTCGATCGTCGCCATGATTACCGGCAGCTTTGAGATGAAAGAGGACTGTCTGTGCTCCATTGGCGGTCGAATGGTGTGGTTTGGGCAGGGTTAGGGCTATTTATAATAGAGGTTTCTTGGGGAATAATGCATAGGGATTGTAGTTGAACATCCCTGGACCCACCTTGTGATTCTCACCCTCTCTAAATCTTTTTTTTTTGTTTTAATAAAATTTCAATTTTGTTATAATATATTATTTCCTTATTACTTAATAACGTAATAATTTTTAGAGTTAATTACACGGATAGTCTCTGTGGTTTGTTGTAACAAGTTCAGGTATTAATGGTTTGAAGTAGCAAGTTTGGGTACTAACTTTCATTTTTGTCACACTATTAGGTACTAAGACTAACGTTCGTTAACATTTTTGTTAAGTTTAGGTAAAATGACCAAATTACCCTTTAATTACTTATGGGACCATTTGTATAACTAACTCTATTTTATGATAGGGATCATTTGTGTAATTTCCATAAAATATTAAATAAATAAACTTAAATCTAAATCATATTCTTCACACATAATCACAACAATGTCCGGTTCAAATCCATGCCCCCTCATCTCTTTCTCCACCATCGTCATTGTGTAAGCTCTCAATTTTAAATTTCTGGGTTCTGTGATCAAACACAAGACGTTAATTGCTACTGCACCTTCGACCTTACCCCTTTGCCACTAGAACTCACCATTTCAAAATCTTTCATGATTTGACATTCAGTTCAAACAAAGAACAAATTAGCTTCACGTACCTTGAAATCTTGCAATCGGTGGCTTCATATATGCAATGGTGTAGTCAACAATTTGGATACAACTCTGCAAATTTGAGAGAATAATGAGAACCATCATCGTTTGATAACCCAAAGAGTGTGTGACTCGATGGTGTAGTCACGACAATTGTTTGCAAAGAAAGTGTGGTCACGACAAAGGTTGTGCGATTCGATGGTTCAGTGGTTCACCAAGAGGCTGTGTGATTCGAGTAATGGGGAGAGAGAGTCACGAGATGGTGAGAACGAGGGGGTTTTGGGATGGAGAGAGGAAGTCGATTATAAGATGGTGAAAGGAATCCGACACAGGAGACAGGTCTCAATTGCTGGAGTTCTTTCAGGGGCGGCGGGCGAAAATAAATGGGATAGAGAGAGGCTACTGTTGCGGTGGTGGAGGAGGTGTTTTTAGGTCAAATGGGGAAGATGGGAGAACAAGGAAAGGGGTGGCTTTTACATAAATGGTCCCTGTTAATAATAACAGTTATATAGGTAGTCCCTGTTGAAAATAGTCAAGGGGTAAAAAAGTTATTTAACTCCAACTTAACAAAAAATTTAACGAATGTTAGTCTTAGTACCTAATAGTGTTACAAAAATAAAAGTTAGTACCTAAACTTGCTACTTTAAACCATTAGTACCTGAACTTGTTACTTTTGACAAACCACAGGGACTATCCGTGTAATTAACTCTAATTTTTATTTAAATTAAAATCTTGAATAAAATATAATTCGTGGTTTGAAATATTCTTTTCTTCTTCAAAAGAAATGTTTGGAAATTTTAGTAAAAATGTGCTTTTCATTGATTTTAGACTAAATTATAATTTTTATCATTTATAATTACTCAAATTATTTAATTAGTATTTTAAAATTTTAACTTTTATTTGTTTTCCTTTACTTAAAAAGTTCCCTTATTTCTTGTATTTTTAACTAACTACGGTTAAATATTTCAGTTAAGAAAAGGACAATGTTGTCTTTTTAGTCATAAAGGACTATTAATGGAAACGCTAAATTTTCTTTTTAGTAAAGTGTTATTTTCGTCCTTGTGGTTTGACTATTTTAGCCACTTTAATCCAATTTTTTTTAACTTTTTCGTCCCTAAGTTTTCAAAATCTAGCCATTTTTATCCAAATGACCAACTCCGTCTACATTTTAACGTTAAATCAATGGTCGGTTTGAAATTCACAGGTTAAAATCAAACCAATTTACCCCTGATTTAACGAATATTGCCCTTGATTTAACGTTAAAATGTAGACGAGGTTAGTCATTTGGATGAAAATGACTAGATTTTGAAAACTCAGGGACGAAAAAGTTAAAAATAAAGTTTTTGGATTAAAGTGGATAAAATGGCCAAACCACACGGACGAAAATGACACTTTACTCTTTTCTTTTTGTTTTTTTTTCTTTTATTCTTTTTATCACTTTTATTTTATAGAATTTTTTAAAATTTTTATTAATTAATTAACCAACTTATTTATGTTATAAAGATATATATATATATATATATATATATTATATTTAATTAATTTATTTTCTTTTTTTTTTGAATAAGTAAGTCCCAAATTAAAGAGTGAACCAAACGGGTGAAACGTTAATGCAGTGAATAGATGACATATGAATTTCTATAATAACAATCCAACCATAAAAAACTGTTACTAATTTGGTTATGAATTAACTTGTCCATTTTATGTCTATATTCTTTTTCCTATAAACAATGTCTTCTCTATCTGTATGCAAGTCAAGATTCTGAAATTTACAAGTCTAAAGGTAGCATTTTAATCTATTTTTAGTGTAATAGTATTGTTTTTATATCTTCTGATCTCTAAGCTCAATCAGAAAGCAATAATTACTTATAAAATGGACAAAAAGAGCTTGTAAGTTAATCGACCAGATATCACAATCATGGCACATTCTCTGTTCTCGTAATCTTTTATAAATCCCTATTTTTGTACAAATAAACAAATATCTATCTTTATAAGATATACTATGTTTCTTCCTACATATATAACATTAGTGGTCCACAACAAGATTCAGGGGGACCACATTAACTTAAGTTTAAGTTACCAAACTGTAAAAATGCTTTTATAATTAAAAGCAGGAGATTAATGCTAGAAACCTGAATCCGACAAGAAAAAATACTTATTGTGTTAACTTAATATATATTGAGATTATATGAGATGTTGACTCATACCTGATTACCGTGAGTTTCCTAAGAACTCCTTGTCGGAGTTTGTGTTTTCTTCCACCGGAGTTTGTTTAGGTTAGGGTTATGGTTTGAAATCGAGTGTATTTGGGTTCGGGTTTTGGCGAAAAGTAAAGCCCGAGTGCAGTGTAAGAGAACGGAGGTGGAAGTTGTGAGGGTTGGGTCACATGTTTTGGTAATAATTAACAAAATGAATTTTCAATATTTTAGCGCTGTTTTTTTGTTTAAGATCCCGCCATGTGATTTTTGGGGAATTTTGAAACCTAATTCAATTTCTGGGTTTAAAAGAGGGAGAAGATGTGTGTGAAGGAAGACACGTTTATTGAAAATGTGTGTGAAGTAGGTCTTTTTTTTGCACGTGTATTGAAAGGTGGCATGCTTTACATATTGTACACCATGCTTAATATAGGGTAATAATTTACAGATTTTATAATATATTTGAAAAAAAACAAAAACTAATTAAACTGTACAGAATTTTTATAAAAGTAACTTTATAATAAACCTACTTAAAACATTACATAAATAAAAAAACTTGTCGCACCATGGTCGTTTTCGTACCCTCAACCCAACTTGGGACTTCTTGTGTCGGAGGGAGGTTTGCCACATGAGAACGGTTTGATAGTGGAGGACGACGGTTTGGCACTGTAGGAGGGTTTGAAGTGAAATTCCTTTAAGCATCACCAATTCGTTGTCCGTCGTTGGGGTTGATTAAAGGTATAATCATACAAAATTGTTCAACTCGTCGTCCATCAAATTAGTTTGAGCATCGGCTATATAGTTTTCCCATGGAGAGGGGTCACACTAGTTGCGCATTATTGGTTTTGAGTAATGGGTGACATGGGTTATGGCATTACAAGGCTTTTCACTTAATAGGTTATAATGTCATAACCCATATCACCCACGGCCCATGGCCTATTTGACCCATAAGCCTTATAGGAGTCACAAATGGTTGTGAGTTATTGGTTGTGAGTCATGGGTGACATGTGTTATGTCATCACAAGGCTTTTTGTGTCATGGGTTATAATGCCATAAGGCCCATAACCCATATCACCCATGACCCATTGCCTATTTGACCCGTAAGCCTTATTGGGTCACACTGGTTGTGGGTTATTGGTTGTGAGTCAAAGGGTGACATGGGTTATGAGTCTTACAAGGCTTATGAGCCATCATGATCATCATATGGTTTATAATCATTATTACCATCATCAACATCAGTTGTTATGGGTTATAATGTCATAAGGCCCATATATAACCCATATCACCCATGACCCATGACCCATAGCCTTATAAGGGGACACTGGTTTTGGGTTATTGGTTGTGCGACATGGTTGGCATGGGTTATGAACCTTACAGAACTTATGAGCCATCATGATCATCATGTGGTTTATAATCATTACATCATCATCAACATCAGTTGTCATGGGTTATAATGCTATAAGGCCCATATATAACCCATATCACCCATGACCCATAAGCCTTATAGGGGTGACACCGGTTGTGGGTTATTGGTTGTGAGACATGGGTGGCATGGGTTATGAGCCTTACAAGGCTTATGAGCCATCATGATCATCATATGGTTTCTAATTATCATCATCAGCAGCATCAACATCATCATCATCATCATCAACATCATCATTATAATCATCATCTCGGCAACATCATTATATCATAACCATCATCATCATCATCAACATCATGACCATCATCATCATTATACGGGTTATCATCATAATCATCATGCATGCATATATCATGGGTTGTCATTGCACCATCATATATATGGGTTATATATCAACACCATCATCACATATATGGGTTATGCCCGATCATCATCATCATATGGGTTATCATCATCATCAACATCATCATCATACAGGTTATCAACATCGATTATATGGGTTATCATCATCATCAACAACTATAGGTATGATCTCTAGATTGTTTATTTAATTAATTATAAATCATACATTTTAAGTTTTTTAATTTATATTTTTTTTAAACTACAGGCTGGTATGATCTCTAAATTTTTTTATTTAATTACAAATAAAAATTTTAAAGATTTTAATATATTTTTTAAACTATAGGTATGATCTCTAAATTATTTTTTTAAACTATTTTTACGTGTGTTGTGTGTTAAGTGCGTTTATGTATGGTTTTGTAAACCTCATCACAATTAATTCTGATCATCTTTTCTCTGATTCTCTCCCGAAACGTCTTCCCGTCTTCCAAGGTAATCCTTTTGTGTTCGATCGGATGTAACGTATATGTGTATTATTGATCATAATAATGCGATATCGTTGCTCTAGTTAGGTTAGGTGCGATGTTCGTTGCTTGTTTTCAACTGATTTATGTAGGTTTTTCTATTTGATTTCTTTCATTTAGGGGCTTTGGCGGGTTTGTGTCGATGGTTTACTTTTGTTGTAAGCTTAATGTATATCAACCGAATGGGGTGGGGGTAGGGGTAAGAGGGGAGTCCACAACCAAGAGGTTGTGGGTTTAAACCTCACCCAAGACAAAAAAAAATATGTCGTTGATGAGAGTGATCTACTTGTTGCAAATAACAATACTATTGTGGTCGATCGTATGGTAGGCAGCCACCAAGTACGTCCTAGAGAAGGGGAAAGCACCCATGGTGGAGAAAAGGAAAAGAGGTAAACCCAGTAAATATCCACCCACCCAGTATGTCCTAAAGAATGGGAAAGCACCCATGATAGAGAAGAGGAAAAGAGGTATACCCACCAAGTATCCACCCACCCAGTACGTCCTAGAGAAGGGAAAAGCAAGAGGGAGACCAAGAAAGAATTTGAAACATGATGCTTTAGGTAATTATAAAGATTTTATTTTTTTATGTTAAAGTATAGGTTCTTATCTTTCTTTGTTTCGAATACTCTGCTAGTGTGCTTATTGCTAAAGGTTTTGAATGCAATATGTACATTTCCTTTAATGTATGCCCGTTCACATGTCTTTCTTTATATACCGTACATTTTCCGTTCTATGCTAATCCAGGCTTCTTGTTGATTATCACAAATTCAGTTTCATCTTTTCAGGTAATAATGTCAACAAGTTTTCTTATTTGAACTATGTAGCTATATATATATACAGACACCTTAATTACAACCTCTTCAACCCTTCAGGTCTTGCCTTTGTGTTACGAGCACCTTCATCTCAACAACAACTTTTCGATGGGTCCAATCGTTGTAACCAATGGTTGGTGTAAGTCATGGGAGCTGGAGATCTAAAAGAAAAGTCACTTCTTCTCCTTTACAAGTGGATGGCAGAAAAAAAAGATGTTGGCGTTGATAAGGGCTGGGCTATGCTGTTCAACTTGGTTGATACTCATGCGTTCCGCATTGAGGTTTACAATGCAAGCGGTAAAGCCCAAATTTTTTCTGCAGAAGAAAGTGAGGAAGATGATGCTGATGAAGATGGTGATGATGGGGATGATGATGATGCTGAGGAAGATGGTGATGGTGATGATGGGGATGATGATGATGCTGAGGAAGATGGTGATGGTGATGATGATAATGATGATGGTGATTATGATGTTGATGTTGATAATGATGATGATGATGAGGGCAAGGTTTCATTTGTTGACCGCCTTGCGCTAAAACTTGTAAGTATAAGACTTAGATAGTTTATGCAATTTGTAATTGTAAGTTTCCAATACCTATTTATTAATGTTAGTTATGGTCGTTTTTGAAATTGTTATCTCTTGATTTTTATGTAGCAATTTCCAGAGGATTTTGCAGAGAAGGCTGGTTTGGATTCTTTGGAAGAGATGCAAGTCATAATTCCTCCCGTTTCAAACTATGTTTTGTATAGTAAAATTTGACACGTTATAATTTTGTTATGTTATTGTTTTGCGCACTATAAATTTTTATTGTTAAATTGTTTTGTTTGTTATGTTATTGTTGAATGGTTCAAAAACCAAGCATAAAAATGTAAAGGCACATAAGATTGGGATAGCTTGGTACGGATAATATTGTTGATGGACCGGATGTAAAATAAAACAATTGTTATTTCAAACAACTGCTCTTTCTTTAAAAACTTTCAAATATTTCAAATTGGTGGATGTAAAAACATTAACCAGTAGTTGTGTTTCATCCGGCTTTTAATCCTAGATTTCTGGCTATTCAAAAACTATATTAAACCCCATTCATATCATTCTAAACCTTTTCCCACACTCGACTGAAGTTTAAAATCCTTCGATTCTTCTCTTACTTACTTGCAATCATGGCCATTCAACCTACTGACAACCTGCGTCCATATCTCACAAAATCGGAGGATCATCCACATTATCACCAAATGATCGATTTGATAACCGATTCCCCTTATCACAAAGCTCTTACATTTAACCCACCTATCTATTTGACTATTCTTGAAGAGTTCTGGAAAAATGTTAGGGTTATCAAAGACGAAAAACACAACATCATTTCGATTATGTCAGACATTGGTTCAAAACCAGTTACAATAACTCCTGGGCCCCTCACAACAAGCCTAGAGCTTGGTGATGCTGACGGTGTTGACCAATTTACAAAACAGCTTATGCATATTGAATTCGTTGAGAGAGATTATCTTGGTCAAATAACCTTAACAACTTTGGATAACGGTATGTGTTCTGCAAGTTTAAAATTCCTTTTTCATACTCTTATGGTATGTTTTTCAGGGAAGAGTGGTACATGGAATGAAATTCCATTAAATACTCAATATGTGGCTTATGCCATTTTAACAGGGCAAAGCTTCAAAGTTTCAAACATAATTTTTAAAAACATTTGTTCCAACACTACTTCACAAACAAAATTTTTGATGTACCCTAGACTTGTTATGGCATGTAATCAAAATGAATTGCCTGAAAACATTTTCAAAAGGGGTAAATTGGTTACCATCAAATCTCTTGAAAAACAAACTTTTACAAGGATGGAATCAACAAAACAAATTTTGGTGATGAGGATGAGCCAGCACAACAAAATGAGCCTACTGCTCCTGCTAACCAAAGGGAAGAATCCATCCCTGATTTGGAACCCAAAGTAGAAATCCTAAGGAAGATAAAATCCAAATCCAAAGCCATATCTAGAGTTGATGTATTACTTGAGCATCATACTCAAAGTCCATCTCCTAGTACTACTACTGACTCTTTTCACTACTCACCACCCGTGCAAACTTCACCCTTACATATGTTGATTGATGTAATCACTGAGGGTACATCTCATGAGGATTTCTCAAGTGGAGCAGCTACTACAGTTGTAGAAACAACAGTTTCATATCTGGACAGTAATTACATAGCTAAGACTCCCTTGAGGGCAACAACTGTTGAGTCCTTAATAGTTCACTCTACAACAGTTGGAAGTCCCCATGACCAATACAAAGGGGCATCTACACCCATTGACATTGAACATGTTCATGTCACAGGGACAGATATAACCACTTCAAGTGGGAATCCAACTGATCCTATTAACTTAGGCGAGGGATTAAGATATAGGGAATTGATAGAAAGAATGTCCAATGTAGAGGCTTCTTACTCAATAATTAAAGAAACTCTTACCACGAAGCCTTCTACTGAAACTCCAAGTCAAGAAAACATAACTTTGTTAGACTCCATCAAGAAAGAGTTTGAGTCTTTAATAAACAAATTGATTTCCCAAATCAAGCTTCCAAATCCTGAAGAATTGACTCCAATCATATGGAAAGCCTTCCAGCCATTCCTAAAAGAGAATAAGAGGGCACTGGAAAATTCTCTGAAATTACACATGGAGGCTATGAGAAATTATGTTGATGCAAGATACAAGGACACACATGCAGATGTAAGTGTAATAAGAACACAGTTAGAACAATTAACTGGTGTTACACCACCTCCTCCTAAATTCCCAGATGATGATGCCCAAAAGCAAAAGAAACAAGACAAGAAAGCAGACTACTCTGAAGCAGAGAAAGCACAAGAAGCTGCAAAAGAAAATGAAAGGTTAAGAAAAAATAGAGAGGCAGAATCTGCACCAGTTGTCAGACAGATAATTGAAGAACAGGTTGAAAAAGGTAATCAAGATTCATCAAATACTTCAGGTACAGGAACAAAGATTCATGCAAGATCTGCAAGAAAATAGATTGTAAAGAAAAGTGTTGAACCTGGAGTCAAAAGGCCTGCTACTGAACATGCAGTTGAAGCCTTAAACAAATCTGAACTAACGGGTCCAGTAGTAAACCCAAAATCTACACCACCACAAACAACTGGAGTTAAAAGGCCTACTTCTGAAACTACTACTACAAGTGATGTTGCAACAAAACCACTTTTTCAAGTAGTTGAGCCATCAAAAGATACAGAAATGACTGAGACTACAACACAAAGTACAACTACTGTTGTACCAGCTTTAGTGCCAACAACAGTTTTAAGTTCAACAACATTTCTAGAAATACCAAAAATACCCCTAAAAGAAGGAAGATGGTGGTACATAAAAGTGATGAAGATGAGGCTACTCCAAATGCACCAACAAAATTGCCACTAGCAACTACACAACCTCCACCAACATCACTTCCCATCATGAGCTTAAATCAAGAAGTTCTGTAATTCTTTGACCCACCTTCTTCTGGACAATTAGTGTTTCCCTCATTGGCAAACATCATGACTTCTTATACAATACTAAAGACTTTTCAGGAATATATTAAAATAAAATAAAAACAAATTCAAGACGATGTTGTAGTAAAGTGTAAAGGCATGTTTGATAAAGAGACCCAACAGATGTTAGCGAAGGAATTGTTGATCACCATAGACCTAGAAGACACCGCCTTTCGTAAATTCCAAGAACTTTCAAATGCAACAGTCACAGATTCTAATCTACGTGCAACATTAAAAAAAAGATCATATTGGTTGGATCATGCAGAACAAGAAGTACACTGCAAAAATAGGTCTGTATGTGGACTGGACCATAGAAGCATTAGAAGGGGAAATCATGAGGATTAGTAAAATGATGGAACACCCTTCTAGTGAACAAACACCACCAGATTGGAAAGCATGTAGAACAACTACTAGTGTTGATAAGGCACTCAAAATGAAGAGAATGAAGGATGAAATGACAGAAGCAAAGATGGATCAACCTGCTACAATTAAAAGATGGAATGAAAGAAAAACTTTTGAAAACTACAAGAGTTTGGAAGATCTCAGAAAGAACTTTCCTGAAAAGGTGCCACCCAAGCCAGCCTACGATGATGAGGCTCTACCAATAAGAACCTCGTTGAATCCAACTGAGCCTCCAACTGCAGACCAAATCTCAACTGCAGCTAGATCATACTTTGCAGGACTAAAAAACCAAAAAGAACCACCTCCTGATCAAGTTGTTGCAGATGTGAAGATCATCATGTATGAATCTCTGAGGATGGACAAGTGGCTGGACCTAGCTTGATAATAACTGATATGTACAAGAACTGATGTTTTTTATATATATGTACAATTTATCTTTGCAAATGGTCAAATATTGGTCAGTAGATGGTAAATGGTCAAGTGGTCAGTATATGGTCACATGGTCAACTGTTATGTCTTTGGATTTCAGTATATGGTCAATTGTGCAACTGCTATGTCTTTGGTTTGATTTATACTAGTTTGATTTATAGAAGACCTGGTGAGGGAAACTGCTGGTGAGGTTGTTCTCCAAAACCAGCAGTTGTGTTTATTTGAAATTAAAATGGTAAAATGGTCAACTGTTATCAATTGATGCAATTGTAGACCAATTGCAAATGGTTAGTATATGGTTAACTATTATCAATATATGGTGAAATGGTATGCAATTGCTGCAATTGTAGACCAATTGCAAATGGTTAATATATGGTTAAATGGTCAACTGTTATGTCGTTGGATTTCAGGATATGGTCAACTGTGCAACTGCTATGTCTTTGGTTTGATTTATATTAGTTTGATTTATAGAAGACCTGGTGAGGAAAACTGCTGTTGAGGTTGTTCTCCAAAACCAACAGTTGTGTCTATTTGAAATTAAAATGGTCAATTGTTATCAATATATGGTCAAATGGTATGCAATTGTAGACCAATTGCAAATGGTCAAATATTGGTCAGTATATGGTAAATGGTCAATATATTGTCAACTGTTATGTCTTTGGATTTCAGGATATAGTCAACTGTGCAACTGCTATGTCTTTGGTTTGATTTATATTAGTTTAATTTATCTTTGCAATTGGTCAACTGTTATCAGTATATGGTCAAATGGTATGCAATTGCTGCAATTATAGACCAATTGCAAATGGTCAAATATTGGTCAGCATATGATAAATGGTCAGTATATGGTCAAATAACAAAACAACGATCACATGCATCAACCAAATAATAAAAAAACTGATATATTATATATATAACCATAGTTTTTACAAAAAAATCATAATTACAGACATAAATTCAAAACTAGATCACTATGACTTAGCATCATATAACAAATCCTCATCCTCCTCAGATGAGGATGTGGACCATGTAGTATCTCCTTCACTGTGCTCGCCTGGTATCCTCCTCTGCCCAAATAGATTATCAGAGATGAAGGTGGAGTCCTGCTCCCTCACAAGGTAGAGGGAGAGTTCAGTAGTATCCCTCCCGTGAAAAGCCACATCCCTCATATCATTGTCACTGTACATTTCAACAACATACTCCAGTAACATGTATGAGATCCTGAAAAAGGTGGTAAAATACCCAACCGTCGTGTACCCTAAAGCTTTAACCATATGGTCAAGCTCTTTTACGAAAAGAGATCTATGGTGACGTAGTCAACAAAGCTCTCAACGCCGCCGTTGTATTCCTGCTCACCGGCGAGAATGGCTCTGAAGTTGCCCTTGTGGTGGATCTTCAGCGTGATGGGCCTTAGATTACCTAAAATTTCAACATTAGGTTACACATTTTACCTTAAAAAACACAACTTTAAGAATACTACTATACCCCGGTAGTGTGGTGTTGCACCACCGGTTGCTCGTACTCTCCATTGCGGTGCCATTTTGATCGTTTTTTGTTTCGAGAGAAGGGCGACGAAGGTTTTTTGGTTGAATGAAAACCTAATTTGGTGAATTGGTATTTACAGGAGGGTGCGCCCCATGTCCGGTCGATCATCTTCCTCTGACAAATTAAATTTGGTGACAGGAAATAAAAAGACCATAGGCCACACGCACTATTAACCGTGTCCATTTATTACTTTTAGCCGTACATAAAAACTTTAACCTTGTCCATTCATTATTTTTAGCCACACGTTAAACATTTTACCGTGTCCATTTATTACTTTTAGCCACACATAAAACATTTTACCATTACCATTTATCACTGTTAGCCACACATAAATTCAAACAAATACCAATATGGCAGTTGGTGACATTTGCCCACACTTTTCTAGTGTGGCTACTAATTGTCACAGTTTTTTTTAAAGTGATTCTAAATGTTTCGAAATGATGTGTTTTTGGTCACATGAAACAAATACTGTAGCCGTAGATCACATTTGGCTATACTTTTCTACTGTGGCTACTAAATGTCACAGTTTTTTCGTAAAGTGTGGCTAAAGGTTTCGAAAAGATGTGTTTTTTGTCACATGTATCAAAAATCAAACAAATACTGTGGCTGTAGATCACATTTGGCCACACTTTTCTAATGTGACTACTAAATGTCACAGTTTTTTCTTAATGTGTAGCTAAAGGTTTTAAACTATTATACAATGGTCAGATGAATAAATAAAATGTGTGGCTAAAAGTAGGCTAGAAGGTTTTGAAATGTGATTAATGACCTTTAGTCACATATTTAATCGAAAGTGTGGCAGGGCGGTTAATGAAAAAGTGTGGTTGTAGGTCTGTTTTGGCGTAGTGTTGAGAAAGTCGCTCATTCTCCCTATCATTGGGGTTCTTCTCAACTGAGGTGACTACTATTTCTAGAAACAATGGTAGATCCCTTCCAGATTACAGTTATAACTACATAATCAAGAACTACAATGATGATTTACACAATGACCCATGTTGAAGTTTTCAGTGGATGTAAAAGGATTAGAAACATTTGTCTAGAATGAAACTGGTAAGGCTATGATAAAAGCTTTGTTAATCAGTCTCCAGGAACATCAAGAAATTCAAACCGAATCTTAACAAACTTTTATTGAGTATTATGAGGTGTTAACAAACTAAGAACCAAATTAGTCCTTATATGTAGATTACAATCAGAATTACGAAAATACAACTAAGTCCCTAAGGAATATAGGAATTACAAAAACAACCTCCAACATGTTCCCCCTAATTCCAAGCATTCCCTTTCAACTCTTCCACTCCAAGCAAAAATCTCATTTCATAAAATTTGACTCTACCCAAAGGCTTTGTCAATATATCAGCTTTCTACAAATCCCCACTTACAAAATCAACACGAATTTGATTTTGCTCAATGCATTCTATTATGTAGTGATACCTAGTGTTTATGTTCTTTGACCTCCCATGAAAAACAAGATTTTTCATAAGAGCTATAGCAGACTTATTGTCCATATACAACACTACTATCTCTTCTTTCTTTCTGTGATTTCTTCTAACAAACCATGCAACCAAACTGCTTGACAAGCAGGAGAGGTTGCATCCATAACTCTGCTTCACAGCTAGATAAAGCTATGGTTTGCTGTTTATGAGAATGCCATGAAACTAATCATTCATTATAATAAAGCACATTGCCTGAGGTACTCTTCCCATCATCTGAACCTGTTAGATGATTGCCATCACTGAATCCCACAAGATTTCCACCTCCTGTTCTCTTGTATTTGATACCATAATGAACTGTCCCTTTCATATACCTAATAAAATGCTTAACAACCTTCAAGTGTGCTTCTTTAGGACTCTACATAAACCTGCTTATATACCCAACATCATAACTCAAATCAGGTTTGGTTTAAGTCAAGTACCTCAATGGTCCAACCAACTTTTTGTAAGGATTCACATCTGCACCTCCTTCCTCTTTGTACAATTTCAACCCAAGCTCCATTGGAACCTTGGTTTCATTATAGTCTTCTAACCCAGCTAGCTTCACTACCTTAGCTACATAAGCACACTCTTAATCAAAATCCATTCTTTACTTTGAGCAACTTCTATACCAAGATAGTAACACAACAAGCCTAGATCTGTCATTTCAAATTTTGACTACATTTGCAACTTCAACTCTTCTACCTCTTCCTGCTTGCTCCAAGTCACAAGTAGATCATCTACATACACACCCAAAATCAAGAGTGACTTTTCTTTGTTCTTCACATAGACTGTTTGTAACATCCCAAAAATTTAAAGGCTCGAGAAACAAGAACGAAAAGTAAAACCAAGTTCAGAGTTTAAAATGAAAAATTTAAGTTTTGAGCCTGGAACGGACCATCATGGATGGTAACGGTTCGTTACGAGCCGTGACGGAGTGTTACGAGATGGTAACGGTTAACGGTCCGTTACGCGTTGAGCAAGGGTTTTGACTGAAGTGTGACACGTGTCCTATGACTCATCATGATGAAGTGACGCGTGTAAACCTTATGACGGATCGTCACGATGGGTAATGGTCCATTACGGGTCATGACGGACCATCATGAGATGATAACGGTCCGTTACGTGCTGGCGAAGATCTTGGCGGCTAAGTAAAAAACGGTGACGGACCGTCATCGTTGGTAACGGTCCGTACCAAACCCAGGGATATCCTATAAATAGATGGCATTGGCCATTCACTTCTTCACAACAAAAACACAAAACCCACTCAAGCACAAATACCGAGGCAAGGCTAGCACGACGGTTACAAGCGTGGAGGTTACGAGTGCGGTACGCTACGAGTGCGGTTCGAGTTTGGAGAAGCCTTTAAGAGAGGAACAAATTTAGGAACTACCCGAGGATAATGTAAGTACACTGGACCCGTACCCTAGATAATGATTATGTGAATTATATGAATATGTGCTACGTGCTATTTATGTGGAACTAAGGTACGGGGAAATAAAGGAAAGTAATGAGGAATTAGTCTAAACACTAAACTGGAATAATGGAGTAGGCACGACGTATCCAAGGGGTGGTGGATACGCCACTGGTACTTCCTATATATAAATCTCTTGGTACTTCATTGTGAAACCATTATGAATGTTTAGGGGTATAGACTAAAAGACAGTAATGAAAATATAGTAAATGAACGGGAGATCTTTCGACCGGTATGTAGTTATCTGACAAACGGAATGTTTTGTTTAAGGAAATAGTGGTGTATAAATCCCTCCTGGACTCGTCACTCTTTCCTGGGAACATGTCTGTTCGAGGTACTGCTCTGGAAGGATAATCAACCCAGTTTTACAATATATGACAAGTATGAATAAGTGATAAAGTTGAATGTATGAATGCATGAATATGTGAATGCATGATGAATATGAATACATGAATGCATGATGATACGTGCAAATATGAATGAGTATGATGGAATGAGTCTAAGCCCTAAAATGGAATAACAGAGTACTCACGAAGTGTTAAAAGGGTGGTGGATACGCCGTTGATACTTCCTATATATAAATATGAATACGTGAATGCAAGATGACACGTGGAAATATGAATAAGTATGATGGAACGAGTCTAAGCCCTAAAATGTAATAACGGAGTACTCATGAAGTGTTAAAAGGGTAGCGGATACGCCGCTGGTACTTCCTATATATAAACCCTTTTAGTGCATCGTGGAGAATCGTTACGAAGTTTTAAGGTAAGGACTAGTTAGGAAATAAATCAAGCATATAAATGAAATAAAAGCCAATGCTTGATATATTTGGGAGGCTGTGAGTCTAAGATACTCAAGATCCCAAATGGAAAGAGATACCCGGTCTGTAAGGTAAATCTCAATAATAAAGAAGAAAACTAAATATTAAAGTCTACGGGGCTAAGAAATGAAAGAGCCTTCGTGGCAAATGAGTCTTCGTGACAAATGCAAGGGGTCTATACTGACAAGTATAAGGACCTTGCCAATACTCTGACCGGAGGTACGTCCGAAGATGGTCAAGAGGGGGTTAGCACACCCAAGAATGAATGAAATGAATACTTTGACCGGAGGTACGTCCGAAGATGGTCGAGAGAGGGTTAGCACGCCCATGAATGAATGATATGAATACTCTGCCCGGAGGTACGTCCGAAGATGGTTGAGAGGGGGTTAGCACACCCATAAAATATACGAATGACGTGACCGGAGGTACGTCCGGAGATGGTCACGGGGGCGCCGAGAGCCTGGGAAACTTGAACAATAATAAGAACCTAAAGGGTTCATAATAAAATAAACGTTGCAGTGTACTTACTTAGCATAAGATAATTCAAAAATGTTTTCCAAACACTGTAGAAAAGAAGCACGTGGAATGAAGCTTCCTGAGGACAGAGCTATTGGAGTTGAAGAATCCCTATGTAATATGATGTAAATGTAACATATTATGTAAAAACAATATTTATAATGAAATACACCCGTGTCACTTTAGCGGCAATGTTTTGAAAAATCTGGGACCCGTTTTTCGCATTATAAAACTCTGATAAAATAAGAAACAAGTAGAGTGTTTCTCTTTTTGTTCATGTTGACATCTTTTGAACCCTAACTCTTTAAGAACTGCGTCCAACATGAGATTCCAGGCTCTAGGTGCCTGCCTCAAGCCATAGAGGGTTTTAGACAACTTGTATACTTTTCTCTCTGATCCTTCAACTTCATACCTTTCTGGTTGCTTTACAAAGACACTTTATCTTAATTCCCCATGAAGAAAAGATGCCTTGACATCCAAACGGTACACCATCCAACCCATTTTAGCTGAGTAGGCAAGAATCAGTATTATAGTCTCAATTCTGGGCACTGGTGCAAAAGCCTCTTCGAAATCTATTCCCAGTTGCTGAACATACCCCTTTGCTACCAATCTAGCCTTGTACTTGGTCACATTATCTGCCGCATCCCTCTTTACTTTAAAGACCCATTTCAGCCCTATTGGATTACATTTCACAAGAGGATCAGTCAATACCCATGACTTATTTTTCTTAATAGCATTAATCTTCTCATCCATTGCCTTCCTCCACGCTTTATCTTCCACTGCCTCTTGATAAGTCACTGGTTCTCCTTCTTGAACAAGAAGAAGTTCAACATGATCACTTTCCTCTTGTCTATCACTTCCATATCTGACCCTACTATCAAGAACATAATCATTTAGTCTGGATGACAACACTGGGACTTTGCCTGACCTTCTTAATTTGGTCTGTTATGCTTCATTTTGAACTGATTGTTGACTACTAGATGGTTGACTCTGCTCAGGTTCTTGAACTGAACCATTTTCTCTATCCAACTCATTAGACTGCACTTGTTAGACACTCTCATTGTGTACATAAAAATCAACCCAACTGGGGCTTTCATCCTTCACTTCACTCACATATCCAGCCCAGTCCCAGTTTCTAGTTTCTTCAAAGTGAACATCCCTACTCACAACTATCTTTTCTTGACCACATCATACATCCTATATTCCTTAGTTCCTGATTCAATACCTAGATACACCATTGGCACACTTTTGTCATCAAACTTCTTCAATCCAGGTTTAACCACCTTTACATGGCCAATACAACCAAACACCTTCAAGTGTTGAAGATTTGGTTTTCTACCCTTCAATGCCTCATAAGGGGTCTGAGTCTTCAATGCTTTAGTAGGTATTCTATTTAAAACATACACTGAGTGTCTAGCACTTTCTGCCCAAAAATCTTGTGGCATATGCAGCCTTTAGCATGCTCCTGGTTATGTTCAATATTGACTTGTTCCTTCTCTCAACTGTCCCATTCTGTTGAGGAGAGTAAGGAGCAGTCAATAATCACTTGATCCCTTCCTTTTGACAAAATAGATTAAACTCATTTGACACAAACTCCCCTCCTCTATCTGACCTCAGAGCCTTAATTTTTAGACCACTTTCAGTTTCAACTTTCAACTTAAACAGTTTAAACACATCAAATGCTTGATCCTTAGAATTAAGCATATATATCCACATAAACATTGTACAATCATCAACAATAAGCACAAAGTACATGTTCCTAGCCTGTGTAGTGGGTAGAATTGGTCCACACAGGTCCATTGACACCAACTCCAAAGGACCCACTACTCTATATTGAGATTATGCTGGGAATGACTGTCCTAAGTGCTTCCTAGCCAAGCATGCTTCACAAACCTGTGCAGAATGCGTAATCAAAGGAACCCCTAGCAACATCTGTTTACTAGTCATCACTCTAAGTGATTCAAAATTACTGTGCCCCGACCTTCCATGCCAAAGCCAAGACAAACTGTTCACTTTAGCCAAGAAGCATACTGGCGATCCTATAGTCAGCCTGATCTTGTACAACCTATTTGGGGACCTTAAAACTTTCATTAACAACTTGCCTCTACTATCAAACATCCAAAGGAATTCATCCTTCATTCTTATTTCATATCCACCTTTAGTGGCCTGCCCTAAACTTAAAATATTACTTTTCAAGTGTGGGATATAGTAGACATCTGTCATTAACATTTTATCCATATTCTTTCCTTCTAGAATCACTAAACCCCTTCCTTTAATTATCACACAAGACCCATCATCAAATCTGACTTTACCCCCTACATTCTTGTCAAGACTTGAAAAAACTGACTGATTCCCAGTCATATGGTTTGAAGCTCCATTATCAAGATACCATTCATATTCTTCACTCAAATCTGACTCATACTTAGAAGGTACTGCTTTGTGCTCATTCAAGAACACCATCTCCTTTTGGTTTTCTATCTTGACTGTCATCAACAAAGCATGCTCCTCCTCCACTATTTGAGTTAGATTTACTTCTGTGTCCTTGACTTTTAATGTAGGACATTTAATGGAGTAATGACTATAGACATCACATTTGAAGCATTTTATCTTTGACTTATCTCTCTTTTTGTACTCTCCTTGTTTCTGGCCTTTACAGAAATCTCCTTCTCTCTTTTTCTGATTGAACTTAACCGAATACTTCCCTCCACCTTCTGATCTGCCCCACTTCTTGTTCTTGGATTCAGACTGGTTCTTTGTCTGCCATTCAGAGTAGGTGAGCAACAACTGATCTTCTGTGAATCCCTCTGATCCGGTGAAAAACAAGCCTCTAATCAGCAACAACACTTCTGGATAAGCGGAATCAATCCAGAAACCACAGTAATCGAGTAAACCAAATCAATCAAGAACGAGAATGAAAACCGCCACATAAACAAGAGATAACATCAAACTGATATATTCTATTGATAATAGATGTAATTACAATAGGCTAGAACTAAGAGAACAAGAGATTACACACCGATCAGATCAAAGCACACTAACAAGAATGAGTAATCTCCCCTTACAAAGATCAAATGTACAAGTATTTATACTAAGAAGACAAGAAATGAATTCGTCCGAAATACATTTCAGTCGAAATGTATTTCGTCTGAAAACGAATTCGATTGGAAAAGATTCCGGTCGAAATATTTTAACTTCAAAGAATTCTTTCGACTTCAGAATGTTTTATATGCGATGGCCTACAATTAGTTCCAACAATCTCCCCCTAGACCATTGCATATCAAAACACAGGAATTCTGCCAAGCTCCCCCATACACTTTGCATCATCAAAGTTAGATCTTGGACTCGAAGCTTTAACTCTCCAAACTTGTCTTGGTTTAGCTTTGACCTGCCAATCTCGTTTTCGTTTTGACGTCCAAAACATTTTCAACCAATTAAAAACTTTAACAACCTTTTCTTGAACCTTTCTATGAGGTTAAGAAACGACCTTCTGTTTGGGAGACTTGTGTTTCTTGATATAACAATCTCTTGATAAATGACCCTGCTTTCCACAGCTGAAACATTTCTTTAAAGCATGACATGTTCTTTGATAAGGCCCCTTTCGAGATGCTGATTTGTCTTTAGACTTCTGTTCTTCAACTTTTAACTTTTCTACTCCCTCTTTAACGAACATGAGAGGAGCAAATTTATTCGAAATGAACGGGATGACATTAGCATTGAGTGAACTGTCTTTCTTGAACCCTAAGCCACCCTTATTTTCAAAATAATCCACACATTCTTGACTTTCTTCAGATTTGTCACTGACACAATCATAATCATAAGCAAGATCACTTGGAATCTTCGATTCAACTCTATTTACTTCGGAATTTCTCTTTGGCTCTAACGAAGGATAAACATTTGACACAAACGGCTTTGGAATGTATGGTTGAGGCATACGTGAATAAAATCCATTTGTAGTAAATAGAGGAGGAACATTTTTGTATCTAACTTCACTATTCACTTTATCATTAACTTGAGCCTCAATGTTTTCACCAGTGCTTTTATATCCAAGCCCAGACTTTACTTTGTCATGTATTTGAGATTCAATGATCCCATTAGCCACTTTTCCTGAAATTTTTATTTTATCAACCTTAATTGCTGTATTTGCTACCTTTTCCATCTTCTCAGTCAGCAATTTCTTTTCTTTTTCTCTGTCAGCAATCAACAGTTGAATTTCATAATTCTTTCTCTTTAACTGAAACTTCACGTGAGAATTTTCTTTGACACAGTCACCAATCTTTCTTTTATACTCTTTCTCACGATCTTTTAGAATCTTGTTTGTAGTATGTGCACGATTCAATGCATCCATCAGAAGTTGATTTCGTTTCTTGTAATCAGCAATTTTCTCAAAACACTCCACAGAACACATGTTTTCGTTGAACACTTCAGAATATGCTTTAAGTTCCTATGATTCTTTTACTGCTTCAGAAACCAAATCGGATTCTATACGTTTAAAATTTCCTTGAAAATCATATCCATATCCACCTTTGATCACTATTTTGTTCTGATCCGCTTTGAGCGCATACATCTGTAGCTTTCCACATAAATCCTCTAATGAATTAAACTTTAATCCTTTATTTCTGATGTTATGTTTATAAATATCCCATTCACGTGGTTGAGCATTGAGAAATTTATCCATGACTTCTGATTTTTCATATTCAATATCAACATCCTTTAGATCATTTATCAACTCTACATATCTATGATATTGTTCAGTCAAATATTCTCCTGCTGCGCGTGCAAAGACTTGATATCTTTTCTTTAGTTGATCTTGTCTTGCTTTTCCTTTCACATTTTCCTTATAAAGATCTGGATGAACATACCCCAATTCATTTACAAACACCTTATGGACACACCCTTCATCAGCCATTGAGAATTACCTCATCTTTCTTTTTTATATTTTTATTAACTACCTCATTTTTTCATAATAAGCGCCAAACATCCTCCAAAATTTTGGACCAAGAAAATTTTTCCCGCCAACTACCTCATTTTTTTACTCAGGCATACATTTCGATCGAAAACTTTTTTGGACAAGACTTTTCGGTCGAAAAATCAGATTTCGATAAGGAGATTTCAGACAAAACTTGAGACTTTGATCGAAAACTCTGATAAAAAATGATTTCGATCGAAAAGAGATTTCGACTCCTTCAACAAAGATTTCAGACGATTCAATTGAAACTCATAAAATCTCGACCTGCAATTCCCTAATGTCAAATTAAGCCCCGAAAATCATCATAAACTCCATCTCCACTGTTGTACATGCTAGATAGTCGAAAATGGCACTGAAAATGATCCAATTTGATGACTTTTGAATCTTGAAAAGTTGAGAACTTATAGAAAACTTTAAAATGCTACAAAAACCCCAAAACCGAGCACCGAAAGCTCTGATACCACTTGTGAATCCCTCAAATCCGGTGATAAACAAGCCTTGAATCAGCAACAATACTTCTGGATAAGTGAAATCAATCCAGAAACCACACTAATCGAGTAAATCAAATCAACCAAGAACGAGAATGAAAACCGCCACATAAACGAGAGATAACATCAAACTGATATATTCCATTGATAATAGATGTAATTACAATAGGCTAGAACTAAGAGAACAAGATATTACACACTGATCAGATCAAAGCACACTAATAAGAATGAGTAATCTCCCCTTATAAAGATCAAATGTACAAGTATTTATACTAAGTAGACAAGAAATGAATTCGTCCGAAATACATTTCGGTCGAAATGTATTTCGTCCGAAAACAATTTCGATTGGAAAAGATTTCGGTCGAAATATTTTAACTTCAAAGAATTCTTTAGACTTCAGACTGTTTTATATGTGATGGCCTACAATTAGTTCCAACATCTTTTTGGTACTCAGACCCTTATTCTTCATACCAGTTCTCTCTTCAAAGGCCTTTAATCTCCCAATGGCCTCTTGAAGGAGCATTGTTTCTAGGTCTACAAACTGCTCTATTGAGGCTACAATCTGAATAAACCTTTCAGGGACTGAGTCAAGAAATTTCCTTTCCAAAACAACTTCAGGGAGTGGTTCACCAAGATTACTTGCTCTTGATGAGATGACACTTTGCTTTTCGGCAAATTCATCAATGTTCTCTCCTTCTTTCATCTTTAGAACCTCAAACTCATTGTTCAGAGTCTCCATTCTTGCCTTCTTGACCCTTTCAACGCCTATAAACCTTTTCTTCAACGAATTCCAAATCTCCTTTGCTGTGGTTAAGTTCGCTACTTGAAGAACAAGTTCCTCTGGCATTGCCTGGAACAAATATGCAATCGTTGCATTGTTCTTCTTCTGGTGAACAAGAACACCCTCGCCTGGTTCAATTACCTCCCATAGACCGTGAACATTGAAAAGTGCTTTCAATTTCACCGCCCATATGGTGTAATTCGGTGCAATCAGGATCGGACATTGAAGAGGAATCGTGGTGTAATTGTCCCTTATCATTACTGCCGGATTCACCACCGCATCGCCCATCTTTCCCCTTCTTCGTTCGTACTTTTGATTGGATCTTGATTCAGAATCCAGTCCCTTTGATCAAACGTAGAGAAATTCCTTAACCTATGATACCAATTTGTTAATCAGTCTTTAGGAACATCAAGAAATTCAAACTGAATCTTAACAAACTTTTATTGAGTATTATGAGGTGTTAACAAACTAAGAACCAAATTAGTCCTTATATGCAGATTACAAACATAATTAAGAAAATACAACTAAGTACCTAAGGAATATACGAATTACAAAAACAACCTCCAACAAGCTTGTCGTGAAATAAACTAGATAAACTAAAGAAGAATATCCCTCTACACTTCAAAGCCAACTCAAGCTAAATGACACAAGTTATCATATGCATGGTTTAAAGTGGACATAAGTGGGTATCATTCTTAAGATATGGAGAGGTAATGTTTACAGTTTACACTGAAGTTAGAACATCTTCGCCTAAAACCTTAAGCATAACCATCGAACGAATTTTAAATAGAGCAATGGAAATAATAAGAGATTCTAAAGGATCATAACACAAGTATACAACATCATCATAAAAATATGTAAAGATTGGGCATTGGGGAGTTAAAACAAGACTATCGCAACAAACATAATTTACATTGTGGAAACAAAGTGGCATGTTGGTTGTAGAGTAACCTAAGAACCTTTAGAAGAAACGACGTAATTTGAAAGTCTAATTCCAAAATCCATTTTAGAAATACCGTCAACAAGAAACCTCTGAATTAATTACTCAAACAAATGACTTTTCAATAACTATTTTAAAAAAATATAATTTTCTTTTTCATTTTATATGTCACATAAGTTATTCTTTCACTACAAAAGGAGCCGTTAAGTGGCATCTAAAATGAAAAACAAAAAAGTAGTTAAAGAAAACCGATCAAGCAAATGGATGGTAATAAAATAAGGATAACCAATGGAAGAAGAACCTTTCCTCTTTTACTCTACACCACTAAATTATTTTACTTTTCCTTTTTTGATAATAAAAGATATATTTTAATAAAGATAAACTAATTTAATGATTGGCTTAAAAATAGAGCTACGCAGTCACCCTTCCATAGGTTGTGGTTTAGGCGTAGGTACCCTTACTAGTCAAATAAAGGCAATTCTAACAATATCTTAAAATTTTGTTTTTAATATAAACAGGAGGAGGGCCCGTCCGATGCGCCGGCTTCCGGGCGAGAATACAAGCTTTTACATACGCGCGTTACGACGTGCCTCCGTTCATTGCAAATGGATGTTCATTGCCGGTCCCCTTAGTAACCGTTCGTTGGCACCAGAACCTACTTTCTAAAGCTGAAGATTTAATATTGGATGTTCCTTTCAATTACCCAACGTATTTCACTCATGTAGGAAACAAACCATTGATAAAAGAAAATATTCCACTGAGTTTCAATATGGGTTTGGGTACAGGAGCTATGGGTAGGACAACAAGCCATCTATTTCAGGAGCAAAAACGCGAGTGGCGCCCACCGTAGCGTTTTGTTTGGACTTCTCCGAACGCCGCCGGTTTCGGAAGAACCGAGTGGTGGCCGTCGTGGCAATTCGCCAAGCATCGTCCGGATTCCGTCCTTGAGAACAAGGACGATTTGAAGGGGCGAGATATTGATACGTACCCACGTGATCACATCCCCATATTTTCCATGTCATGTAGCCATGCATATCATCATCCCCATGTTTCCTTCTTTAGTGCATTTTCTAACTGTTTGTTAGTTTAATTAGTGGGTTAGTGAGTAGTCCATGTTCTATCAGTTTCTTTGTTTATTTTTACTTTGATTGTAGCCTATAAAAGGCACCATTGTTTATGTTTTTAAATATAAATGAAATATGAAAATTGTTCCAAAGTCTTGTCTCTTCTCTAATCTTGTTCTTAAAGTCTAACCCACTTACGGGTCACTATCAATTTTGGCGCAATTAGCCAAGCTCATCACCCCCGCCACCACCACTTCCCATATTCACACCGCCCCAGCTCTCCGCCCTTATCAAAGCTACATAACACCTCACGGCCAAAATTGATACCCAATCCGTTGTCACCGCCAACCTTGTGAACCACATCACTTTCCTTACCGACCAACTCTCATCCGGCATGTCCGGCCCCAACCCACCTCCGACTGGGAACACCCCACCACCACCTCCGACTGGGAACATCCCACCACCACCTCCGACTGGGAATACCCCCCCACCACCACCACCACCACCACCTCCGACATCAACCACTGTGTTTGTACCACCCATGTCATTAAGGGTGTTCAAAGTCGGATATTCGAATTTTGGATATCCGAAAATTTCGGATAGTGGATTTCACTATCCGTATCCGAATCCGAAATTTCGGATATCCAAAATTTCGGATTCGGATAGTGAAACGGATATACGTTTTTTTAACTTAGATATATTTTTTAAATTAAAATCTAAATATATAAAATATACTAAATAAACATCATCTTTATGAAATAATTAAAAAACATTAAAAACCCAATTTTTTGAGTAATTTACGAAATTACGACGCGAATACGTTTTAGTTTTTTTTAAAAAATAAAAAGGCTAAACAAATAACATAAAAACATATACTTCATATATATTATATTTATAACACTTTCTAGAAAAACAATATATAAATTTGGTCAAATATAATTTTCGAAATTACGACGCGAATATTTTTTTTTTTAAATAAGAGAGCTAAACACATAACATAAAACGATATACTTTATATATATTGTATTCATAACAATTTGTACGAAATATATCTTAAAAAAAAGTATTTTCGGATATCCGAATATCCGAAATTTTTTAAAAATGCTATCCGAATCCGAAAATTCGGATATCCGAAATTTCGTATATCCAAATTTTAGGATAATTCGGATTCGGATATTTCGAGTTCGGTTTTGGATACGGATACTTTTGAACACCCCTACCTGTCATCGCATCCACAATCCACAACATCCGCCGGCTCCACCCCCAGCAGAACAATATTACCGTATCCTCATCCCTTGGACCGACGCTACTGGATGTGCCTTTGGTCATTGCAAATGGATGTTCATTGCCGGTCCCCTTAGTAACCATTCGTTGGCCCCATAACCTACTTTCTAAAGCTGAAGACTTAATATTGGATGTTCCTTTCAATTACCCAACATATTTCACTCATGCAGGAAAGAAACCATTGATAAAAGAAATTATTCCACTGATGTTTCAATATTGACTTAGTACATGAGCTATGGGTAGGACAACAAGCCGTCCATTTCAGGATCAAAAATGCGAGTGGCGTTTTGTTTGGACTTCTCCACACGCTGCTGGAAGAACTGAGTGGGGGCCGCTGTGGCAATTCGCTACGCATAGTCTGGATTAGGCCGATTTGAAGGGACGAGTAATTGATACGTACCCACATGATCACATATCCCTATATTTTCCATGTCATGTAGCCATGCATACCATCATCCCCACGTTTCCTTCTTTACTACATTTTCTAACTGTTTGTTAGTTTAATTAGTGGGTTCGTGAGTAGTCCGTATTCTTTCAGTTTCTTTGTTTATTTTTATTTTGATTGTAGCCTATAAAAGGCACCATTGTTTCTGTTTTTAAACATAAATGAAATAGGAAAATTGTTCCAAAGTTGTCTCTTATCTAATCTTATTCTTGGAGTCTAACCCACTTACGGGTGACACCATTTTATTTGAAGTGTAACCGAAGGAGGAGAAATGATTGCTGATAAAGGTCACGCCAATGGCAACATCACATATATGCATGCACGCTAAAGTTCTCCCTAATTCCTACCATAGTACCATTAGGCATCAAGGGAGGTGGGAGTGGAGTGCGAAAACCCAGCGGCTTGGAGGGTACACCGCCGCATCCAAAGCGGGTTCAGCGAGTAAGGGTTGGCGGCTTGTAGAACCCGTCGAAATTTGAACGGCTTGGAAAAATGAGGTGTTTGACTATACCGTTGAACGGCTATATAGCCGTTAAATTAAAAAAAATTAAATAAATTTAATTTACCCCTATAAATACATACACAATCATTTTACTCACTACAAAAAAAATACATTTTTGCTAAATATAAACCATTTCTTTTTGTATCCACCCCACCTAAAATATGAATCGTACATTATACTTTCCACCCGATTCATTGGAAGATGCGTTCGACTTCGTGTTCGGCGGCGATAGTATGCAATTTCTATGTGATATTGCCGCCCAAGCCGAAAAGGAAGACACAGCTACATCATCAAGGACGTACGTACGCCGTGATCGTGAACATGCTCTACAGAATATAAAAAGAGATTATTTCAACGAAGACCCAACACACGGAGAAGCGACGTTTTGAGATAGATTTCGGATGTCGAAGAGGTTATTTTTACAAATAGTTGGCGACGTACAAGCTAGGTTTGAATATTTTCAAGAGGGTGAAGATGCTAGGAAGAAGAAGAGTTTCACGACGTTACAAAATCGCACATCGGCGATTAAACAACTTGCAACCGGTAATCCTCCCGACGATTTCGAAGACTATTTAAGTATGGCTAGGAGAACATCAAGTGAATGCCTAGAGTAATTTTGTAATGCCATAGTTCAACTATACGACAAAGAGTTCTTACGCGGACCGATAAGCCACGACGTTGCACTTTTGTACAACGCACATGAAGAAAAACATGGCATTCCGGGTATGGTCGGTAGCATCGATTGTACACATTTTGTTTGGCGAAATTTTCCGACCAGTTTGCGCGGACAATATATGAGAGACGATCACCAATACCCGGCGATTATGTTAGAAGCGGTGGCTTCAAATGATTTGTGGTTTTGGCATCCGTTTTGTGGTACACCCGGCTCTAACAACGACATTAATGTTCTCCAACAATCGCCACTTTTTACCAACGAGGAGCTTGGAACCGCACCTAAGTGTCCATTTGAAGTTAACGGTCGACTATACAAACGTGGATACTATTTTACGGATGTGATATACTCTACTTGGTCTACGTTTGTTAAATCGTTCCCATATCCAACAATCCGTAAGGAAAAGGCATTTAATAAGGTGCAAGAGGCGGTAAGAAAGGATGTCGAGAGAGCTTTCGGTGTGTTAAAAGGGAAATAGGGTATACTTCGTTGACCAAACTGGCATTTAAATTTGGTGAAGATTAGGAACGAGGTATATACGTGCATGATATTACACAATATGATTTTAAAAGATGACGGAAACGCAATATCACCTGTCTACATAAGGAATCCTACAGTCGAACCAGTTATTGACGATAACGTCCTTTCGGAGTTGCACGATGTAGCTACACATATTAGACTTCGATTTGATCTCTTGGAATATATTGCGAGAGACACCCCGGATTTGGACGAAGACGAAGACTAGATGAATTTTTATTTATTAATTACTTTTTTCTATTTATGGTTTTGTATTTTTAATTAATTAATTAAATTTTTAGTTTATTAATTTGTTTTAATTAAAACAAATAAAAATAAGAGGATTAGAGGGTATCACTCTCACCATAGAGGGTAACTTGAGAGGATACTTTGGCTAATTAAGGTGACATCTTCTAATTGGTGTAATTTGAAAGGGTAGTTTAGTTAAAAGGGTACCACTCCCATCTCTCTAAGTTTAAGCATTGATTGGGCTTAGTTGGTGTTTGACAGAATTGATTGGCATTAGTTAGTGTTTGATACTTTTGGGAACTTTTTTGTTTTTTTTTTAAATGAGTTTATTTTACTTGACTTTTGAAGTAATGTTATTCTGTCCTAAGGAACATCATGATGGTAAGTTGTCTTATTTTTATCTTAAAGGTTGAGGGTTCAAATTCTATAAATGATATGTATTAATAGTTAATTGAAGTATATTAGGAGCCGTTTAAAAGAAAGGGTAACGTTATTCAACACAATTACGACTTTATATGAAAAGGTGGAAGTTGTTGTATAGCTTTGTTAATTTTAATTTTTTTTTCTTGTTGTTTTTTTTTAATTTTGATTTAATATGTAATTTAAACTTTCTATAATAATATACATGTAGTTTTTCCCTCGCGCTATGCGGCGAGAGTTTGGTCGTTATCTGTTCGTGTCGTACGCGGGGATAAAACTTACATCGAATGACATACTCATTATAGCCTACCATACCAAAAAACCCTGAATTTGAATACAAATCTGTTTTCAAACGTTGACAAAAAACTTTTTAAATCTGTACGTTGCTGCGGGAAAGTTAAAATTTTGTAACCCTCCGTTTTGACGGCCCCTCCAATGTTATCAATCCAACAAAAAAACTAACGTTCAACCATTACAAAAAAACCTCAAAAATAAAAAAAAACATAATTATTTTTTTTTGATAAATATGTTCTCGGTTAAATAATACAAAAAAAAAAGTTTTGATTTAAAAAAAAAGAAACGTGTCTTTCGGGATTCGAACCCTCGTCACCCGGGTTACAATTGCGCGCCCGGCTAAAACCACTCCAACCAGCCCACTTTAGTGTTTTAATTCTATTTTTAAACACACATGTGAAAACAATAATTGAGCTGAAACAAAAAAAAATAAACGCCTCACGTGATTCAAATCTGCATCGACCGAGTTGCAACTGCGCGGGCTTATAACCACTCCAACCAGTCCACGTTATTATTTCCGTTTTTAAACCCACATATCCAATGTATACATGAGCCGGAAAAAAAACTAATACTTTACACGTAATGCGAACTTACTGATGGGCTGTATATTTGGCAGGGGGTTACCGGAGGGGCCGGTAAAGAGTTAATAATATTTACTACTTTAAAAGAATCTAAATACTTATTTATTTTTATTTTAATTTATTTTGAACAATAAGATTTATAAAACCTCAAGGAACACTAGCAGGAAGCTGGAGTTAATAACACTACAGGAACAAAACAAGGAACAACAAAACAAACCACAAGCAATTTTGATTATTCAACAACAGTAGGGTCGTCAATATCTGTTCTACTTTTCTTTTAATAAACAGTTTCTATCCAAAAATGAATTTGGTTTGTTGGTGTTAGATGGGGGTGGAGACGTTTTGGCTTTAGATTCAAGGTGTAAAACATGACCCTCAAGGCTCAAAGTATAATTTTTTTTTTAAAATGGTGTTATTTCATCATTTTCTTTCATAAATGGAGTCAAAATTATTTTGGTATCACAAATGATGTTTCCCCACTTCATAACCACGGTTTGTGATGTTTCCCCACTTCCTAACCACGGTTTGGGGACATTTATTTTCTTTGATGAAACTGTGGTTAGCAACCACGGTTTGGTAGGATAATTGCTTCACAACCACGGTTTTAGTGTTATTTCCATGTTTACAACCACGGTTTTAGAGTATAGGGTCTGTCTTAATTCTAAGTTCCTTTATATGTATTGTATCTTTTCATTTTACAAGTGTGCTTCCTTAGACTTTTCTCTGTAAACTTGTAAACATTGAAGATTAATACACTTTGCATTTATCAATATTATCTTTGTTTTCTTATTTACATTGCATAATTATGATTGTTTCTGCCAATCAGAACTGAACAGAACCATCTCGTAAAACACAGATCCTACAAGTGGTATCAGAGCTTTGACTCTCAGATTAAACAAACTAACACTTGTTTAATCACTATCTGGTTCTGTTATCTCTTTGCTGCTAAACCATCTATCAAACTATGGCTCAGAATACTGGATTTGATGATGTTGGAAGCCTTCACAGACCACCACGACTGGTGTCTAGAGAAGATTATGACATGTGGAAGAAAAGAATGGAAAGTTTCTTCTTCTACCAAGAATATGGAATGTGGAGATCCATAATTGATGGTCCGTATGTACCTATGGTGGCTTCTGCTGACTCTAGAGGTCCATCTGTTCCTAAAGAAGCCTCCAAATATTCTGAAGAAGACATCAAGAAAATGGAGGTAGATTTTAAAGCTCTGGGAGCTATACAGATGTGCTTACCAAATGAAGTTTTTCATAACTTCGGAGAATACAAAACCACCAAAGAGCTATGGGAAGCTCTTAAAAAGATGTTCGCTGGCTCTGAAGAAGTGAAAGAAAATATAAGAGACATTCTAAAGCAACAGTATGAAAACTTTGTCTACAAGGATGGTGAGTCTCTTATCACTCTATACAACAGGTACACCTGTCTTGTGGGAGAGCTGCAGTGCTCTAAAGTCAAGCTAGAGAATGAAGACATTCTCAAAACGTTTATTAGATCTCTTCCAAGTTGCTGGACACTCTACACAGTGTCAATCAGAAGAACTGAAAACCTGAAGTCTCTCAAAATGACTGAGTTGTTTGGAATGTTGAAGACATATGAGCTGGAAATGATTCAAGCTAAAGAAAGAAGCTCAGGTCATTCATCCTCATCCTCATTAACCACCACTTCCTCTACACTACACTCCGACCACTCACTTTCAAGTTCAAGTAACTACTATCCTCCCATTGTTACCTATCCGCAAACTCCCAACTCACAAACTAGAAACTCATCTTTTTCTTCTTGAAGCCCCACCTCACAATAACTCTGTTGCATTTGTCTATGAAAACCCAAGCATTCAAAGTTTCCCCACTCTTAACCAACTTTTAAAAGCTTCATCCTTCCCTCCAAACCTCACCAAAATGGCAAACGTTAACATCAATAACTCTGATGACAAGTTCTCAACTTAGCACAATTTAACGGCACATCTTGTTAAGGGTAAGAAATCAGAAGGGTTCGATGACATGATCGACTTTCTGTGTCGATCAAAATTACACTTTGCACTGACTGTTAACCCCAAAATCTATACATCCCATATGGAAGATTTCTAGAATTCTGCCGTCTTCTCTACCGAACAGGGGACTCCCCAAATCAAAGCTAAGGTACACGACAAAGACATCACCATTACATAAGCTACACTTAGAAAACATCTCAAGCTTCAGGACGAGGGTGTAGCCAACTCATTCACCGGACCTTTGTCACCATAGGGTACACTGGAAATCAAGATGAATACACAATCGATAAACATTGATGGGTCCCCCATGGAAGTTCCTGTGCCACACTCTTCTACAATGTATATCTCAGAAGAGGAGTGGATGGCATCAACTGAACTCTGCTCTTGCCTCTGCTGTTTATGGTATGGTCACTGGCCAAGGTTTTAATTTCTCTCATTTGATTTTTGAAGGTTTAAGATACAACCTTTAGGAAGGAGCAAAACAAGCATTCTATATGTACCCTAGATTCTTGCAGGAAGTGTTTAACCAGGAATTAAAAAATCTTTCAAAACCTGCAAGAGTCTACCTGATTGGGGGGCATAAAAATAATATTTTTAAAAGTATGAGAATTGTTTCAGAAAATTTCTCAGTGGTCAATGTTCCATTGTTATCTACAATGACAAACATACAAAGTACCCAAGGTGACAGTTTAGCAGTCCCAGCTGATACTGATCCCACACCCTCCACTTCACAGCCTAAACACACAATTGTTGCCCTTGATCGAACCCCTCTGCAACCTACTGAGGGTGCACAGGTACAACAAAAACTTACCCCTGCTCTTTAATCCCAACTGGAACAAAGGGCCCTAGTTGAGGTGAGCTATACAAGGAAAAGAAAAAAGAGCAAGAAAAGTCCTTCTATTCTTGGCTCATAGGCCCAATCCTAACCCAAAAGCCCTCATTCATAGTCACAACACTCTGATGAGAACACCATAAGGGATAGCCACATGATTAGGGAAACTTCCTCGGAAGGATCCCTATTAGGATCAGGACCACATCAAAGGTCCATAGAAATCCCCACTGAGCCCATACATTTTTCTTCTTCTCTAAACTTAAGTGCAGAGGCTCCTAGTCAAGATGATGTACCTTCTCCAAATGCCACTATCAAGGAGGTACTGATTGACTTGGCTGCTAATGTACCAAGCCCAAGTTCATCACCCCAGAAGGTCCACTCTGGGAGTCATGAAAGAGTGGATATGAAAGGGGTTGTCACTACTTCTGATCCATCAATTGACTAGCAGGACAGTGATAACATAATTAAGACCCTAACCATGGCAACTCAAGGTGAGAATGTTTCTCTTGAAACATCCTTCACTGAGAAGAATCCCAGGCTCTAAGAAAACCAGGGTGATGGGGATGCAGAGGCTAGGCCTAAGGTCCCATCTAGCTCCAAGGATTCCACAACTATGGATGAGGACAGACTGAAACTTCATAACTTGGAATTGACGGCCAGGGTGGCTATCCTAGAGGCTGAAGTGTCCAAATTAAGACACCAAGTCTCTACGCATGAAGCCCATCAATGCCTAACTGTGACTTCTCCTTCCCTTGTATCAGTGGGAACTCAAACAGATCTCTCTCTATGCACTGATGCAACCAAAAAGTGGGAGATAGTTACTATTGAATACGACACTGATAGTCTGGAGGATTGGATACAAGAGGGGGTTGCCTTTGAATGAACACTATTTCAGACTGCCTTTGTTCAATTCCATGATTTGATGCCTCTCAAAGATGAAGAGGAAGTGATCTCTGAGGAATGGAAGTTAGTGACCAGGGCTGTAGATGAAGTATTCCCTGAGGAGATGGAAATTGAAGATGAAGAACTTCCTCTCTTAGTTACTATTTTTCCAATTGCCGCTGCTATCTCAAGACAAGCCATATCCCCTAATTTCCCACTTAACTGCACATAATCTGGAGTTTGACTCCATTTTGTCATGGGGATATGATGGACTATCTCAAAGATTCTGGATTGGGTGGTAATTATCTTATCTTGGATAACATAACTTTGTTTGAAATCCTAACCCTGCACTTGACTGAAAGTGCCAACACTTCCAAGAACCTATCTGCTAGGCTTGCCATCGAAAGGTTTCATGATATATGTGAAGACAATATGCCTTGGTTTGAGAAGTTCCTTGAAGAAGCAAAACGGGTGGCTTATCCAAGACTTGAGGATGTAGAAGCAGAGTCCTCAAGAGCGGCAGAGGAAAGACATGAAAGGCAAAGCCAACAAATGGAGCTGATAAAAAGCAGGGTCTTAACTGAAGAACAAGTCCTATGTTTAAGAAAATTCATGTATAATGAGGTGGTTAGAGGTCTGGAAGTTCATGGGTGGTCAAGAACCGAGCCTTTAATGGATCTACATTCATAATCAATAATATCCATGAGATCCTACTGTTCAATCCAGACTTCCTTTGTAAGGTATTTGAACTCAGATCACACATCTGCAATGTCAACTCCAAGAAAAGTCAAGAAATGATCACCATTGTCAAATCCTTTCTTGAGAAGGAGGGATGGATTGCAATGGATGAATCTGATTCAGACATGTCCCTTCCCTCTTCTCCAACTGTCATTCTAAACACTGAAGAAGAATCTGCAAGAAAAGAGAAACAGAAGATTATGATAGAATGGAAGGAAGTGACTGGAGAAGAATGGGAAGAAAGTGGAGATGAAGAAATTGCTCCCCCTTTGTCCTTTCCTCAAATTGCCAATGAAGCTGATGCTGAGGTCTCAATAGCATCTTCCACTTCTGCTATTGTGATCAATGGAGCTAAAGCAGAGGCATCTAATAAAAATAAAGGGAAAGGAATCAAGATAGAGGAAGAAGAAAAGAGGATAGAAGAAGAAAAGAGGATAGAAGAAGAAAAGAAAGAGAAGAGGAGGAGATGGCTGAGCTTAAAAAGGCTCAAGAAAGAAAAGTTGCCATGCTCCTCAGAGAACAACAAATCCAGTTGTATGTTAGGCAACTGGATAAAACAAGAGTTCAAGTTCCTGCAGCTTCACAAATAAAAGAAGATGAAGCCTTAGCTCTTCAGCTGCAGGAACAGTTAAATAAAGAAGATGAAGAGAGGGAGAGAAAGAGAAAAGAAGAAGCCAAGTTCAGAATCACTTATTCTGAACTTGCCAAAGAAATGAGGGAAGAATGGACAGAGGCTCTGATTTCTCAAGGTGAGGATGCTGACTACCTTGAGAAATTATCAAATAAAGAAATATACAGAGCCTTCATGGGACAACAAGGTAAACTAGCAAATAAGAAAAGGGCTGAAGAAGAAGAAAAGCCCAGACAAAAATCCAGAAAAACCATTGCCTTCAATGTCAGATCCCATGAAGAAAAGAAGGTCATGATGGACTTCCTAAAGGCTAGAGGAGAAAGTGGAAAGAGGCTGGGTCCCATGAGCTTCATGAACCTACAAGCCCTCTACTTAAAAGTGAAAAAGGAAGAAGAAGAGAGACTGAAGAAGATAGGTTCTAAAAGAAGGGTAGATACTCATCAAGAAAAAACAAAACCAAAGAATCCCAAACATACTCCCTCATCTTCTCCTCTATCTGTCCAACAACCTTCCACTTTCCCTCTTAGATCACTCTCCCCCCCCCCCCCCAAAGAGTCCAAGTCATCTCACACAGCTCCCTCTCATCAACAGTCTCTCAAAAAGAAAACTAAACCTCCTATCACATCTGAAGAATCAAGAGAAATTGTACAATGGTTCTACAACGATTCAGATCAGTGGTTTGAAGTGTTCAGGGGAAGGGCAGAGACGAAGAGATCAGTTTACAAATCTGTTAATGAGGTGATGCAGCTTCCAGACTCTGATATTCAAAGAATGATGGTACTGGGTGAAGCTCATGAGCCTGATAATGAAAGTGGGAGACATCTGTTACTAGTGATCAAACATCACTTCAACCCTAGCAAAGATGTTTTCATTGATGCAAAACCTCTCCAATCCCGCTTTCCAATTATCAAATAGTCCTACAATGCTATCAAAGATGAATACACATTGATGGATGTCAGAGGACAAAAGATGAGATGTTCAAGCAAGACCATCTTCAGCATGCCAAGCAAAGATATCCTATCTCTATCTGAAACTCCTTTTGACAATCCAAGCAAGGACCCAAGAGGCTATGAGATTGCAAGAATTGTTGCACACGTGCAAAAGCTTCCGCAACAAAGGCAGTAGGAGAATTTTGGTAGCATCAGTCTAGGGAGAGTTTGTAGAGATTAAGACTGGTGGCTACAAAATTCCCTAAGTATAGATGATGTGGACTCCATAATTTTACTGATGACTTACAATATTACTGCTGATAAAGCAATTACTGCGGACAACTATGTTCTCCTGATGATAAACATCCATGCTGTGGATTGCCTTATCAGCTGAAGTCCAAAGTTGCTGCTGATAGGTTTCTCATCAGCATCAAACATTGATGCTGCTGATAGGCAAATCATCAGCAGCTTTGACTTTACTACTGACACCTTTTGCTGCAACTCTGACACATCTTTTAGCAGAAGAAATGTTATTGGTGCAGATGATTAAAGACAAAGCTACTACTTCTGAAGTTTCCTGCAAAGATTCCTAAGAAGACTTTTGACCTGATTCATACTGTTTGATGCAGTTTATCTTTTAGTTGTCTACCAAATGTAGTGTAACTTGTAACTGTCAAAGATCAACGGCTTGTGTTTGATCTGATCCTTAGAATCAAGGGTCTGTCTTGATTCTAAATTCCTTTATATGTATTGTATCTTTTCATTTTACAAGTGTGCTTCCTTAGAGTTTTCTCTATAAACTTGTAAACCTTGAAGATTAATACACTTTGCATTCATCAGTATTATCTTTGTTTTCTTGTTTACATTGCATAATTGTGATTGTTTTCGCCAATCAGAACTGAACAGAACCATCCTGTAAAACACTGATCCTACAGGTGCGCTGAATTACAAATTAACCAAGTATTTACCTCTGTGGCGCACCCGCGAGGAAATGGTCAAGTTGAAATAATCAATCGCAGTTTCGTTCAGGGAATCAAGACTCGTTTGGATAATGAAGGTACATCCTAGTTAGACGAATTTCCCAATATCCTTTGGGCACATCATACCATGTTAAAAAGCAGCAATGGCGAAACCCCATTTAGTCTCACTTACGGGTCTGAAGCCATGATACCAGCAAAAATAGGCATACCATCCGCGCGAAGATTGAATGCTCAAAGTGTTGATAATGACGAAGAATTACGGAACAATTTGGACATCTTGGAAATACGCCGCGAGACGGAAGCTATCAACGAGGCCAAATATAAACGCAAGTTGGAAAAGACATACAACAAACGGGTGGTCGAATGCACTTTCAAGAAAGGAGACTATGTGTTAAGGAGCATTCAAGCTAGCCATGCATAATCCGTGGGAAAGTTAGGACCCAACTGGGAAGGTCCATACGTGATTCATGAAGTAATAGGTAAATGCGCTTACACCCTTACTTAAGTAGATGGCAAGGAAGTCCCAAGAGCTTGGAACGCGGCCCGGATCCGGAAGTGCTATATCTAAATCCTGAATTGTTTACCGCATTCTATTGCCTATGTAAGTTAAAGGATCTTTAATTATAATGAAATTACTTTGGTTATTATATCTGACTAACTGTGTTTTACCATAAATATCTTCTCTTCATATTTTATGTTTTCACACGTCGCCTGAAACACAGGCGCGCATTCAATGCTTAAAGCCTTTGCCCCTAACGGCAAAGTCCACATCATTTCACACGCCGCTTGAAACACAGGCGCGCGTTCAACGCTTAAAGCTTTTGTTGGATATTAGATGTTCGATCATCGTTAATATCAATGTTAATATCGAGGTACGATCCAAAGAGTTACATTTTGGGCAAAGAACATAACATAGCGTTTAAATGTTAAACGTTATTTCACGAAACGCGAATTCGAAATTCGGTGGATTAAATATTTAGAGAAATATTCATTGGTTATGTCGTATTTAATTATTTAGAATAATTAATAACCGAACGTATGGGATGTGGTTTTATATATATATATATATATATATATATATATATATATATTAGTGGATTATATATTAACGGGTTTTTATATTTAATAGTTAAATATAAAACGTGTTCGGTTTACGCAAAGTAGTTTGATAATTAATGTAATTATAAACTAAAGGGACTGGTGCTGATTAAGTGTTAATCAGTTGGTAATTAAATGTTAATTATCCGGGGGTTTGACTTGTAAATTGATTTACTATAAATATATCGTAAAGTCAAAACCCTAATCCCAAGTTTTTCACACAAAAGCCACCACCCCCTCCCTCGTTTGTCACGCCGCCGGCCGGTCACCTCCCTGCCGCCGTGAGCTACCGGTGCTTACCACCGTCACCTGCAGCTGCTACTGCCTCCATTGCGCAACCGCAAAGAAGCCGCCGTCGCGTCCTTCCTGGCTTCTCTCCGCGAGCAGGACCGTAGCAAACCCGTGGACCGGTTTTGCGATTAGAGTTTCATTCGTGTGACGAGTTCGTGTGATGAAAAAAAATCCATTTCCTTCCCTCTTTTTTTTCCGATTGGACCTGGAGAGGGTGGGGACGAACTCACCTGAACGATTCGAGAGCTACTTCAGGTAACTAATTCACCTTGCTATTCGATGCATTCTTCAGCGTTCTATGCCTAGATCGATTTGCCATTAGGTTTTCTCTAAAACCTGATCTGCGATGGGGGGTGGGGCTGGGCTGGGCAAGGAAGATGATGATATTGGAGTTGTTGTTATAAATTTTATTTCTGGATTCCTAACAAGGCAATGCCCTAGTCTACTGGTTAAAGCTCTAAGCATGACTCGGGTTCAAAACCTGGCAGGCCCTGCTCCCTTTTATTTTTACTTTTGTTTTTACCTCCATTTATTCACACATTTATATATTAATGTTTTAGTTAATAAACCCGCTCCTTTCATAGTTCAAGAGTTTTAATAATTATGATTTTTATAAATAAAAGATGTATGTATATATGTGTGTATACATTTGAGTGTTGTCAAAAAAAATTTTTACCACAAATAGTGTACGAACAGTATCCTTGTTAAGAAAGTACTCTTTCGTTACCATTTTATATTTCAAAAGACGTGACTAACATTTAATGAAGTTTCAGAAACCCTATACTAGTGTATATAACTTTTAAAAAGGGGCATGTTTGGATCATCATGAGTTTTATTTATCAAAATGGCCATATACATGTATTTAACTTAAACCCTTATAACAACATGATCTATAAAATATTATTAATAATATTACGTTTTGATCAAGTGTTACTAAAGTTAATGATTATTTTATTAATAAATATTCATCACATTATTAATTTCTCAATTAACATCATAATAGCATAAATGAGAGTGATTTCTAATTAAACAACTTTATGATTTTTACTAAGTGAGTTTCACAAATAAAAATAATACAATTCGCTTAATTAATTTGTTTATTTCAAACTATTTACCTAATTGCATAAATAATATACTTACTTATTTCAAATGACATTTTTATAAATATTATAGTGTCCCAACTTGATGACTATTTTGTTAACCTAATCGTTTTTTCGAGACATCAATTATATTAATTTTTCTATTGATACTTATTATTGGCATCTAAAATCTCTTTTATAAATAAAACGCTATAAAACATCATTTCATGTAATTCCATCTATATTATCACTTTAGTTATTATTAAGATTCGTATCTTTCCATTCGTTCGTTCATTCATTCCAAAATTCTAAAACCCTAACCGTCCCACTCTTATTCCCTTTATTTATTTATTTATTTTCTATATTAAACATATACAAACTATTGATTCATATACTTCAGCAAAACTTAGGTTAACCTTATGATTAGCTTGAACTTTTGTGCAACAAACTACATACTTGTGAGACATTCAAAGCTACTCATTTCAAGGTTAGTTTTACATAGCCCCTTTTTCATTTTTACATATTTTGGGGTGGAACATTATTTTCATTGAAAACTATTTGCAATTACATTATACAATTCTACATTACGAACATGTTTGCAATTTGTGCTTTGTGCTTGAATGTTATGAGTTGAAACTAAACATATACATGACATACTCATACAATCATTAACTCCGTACCAGTCAACGGTAACATTGATAGATCTATTATGTCTGACATACCCACCCAGGTAGCATGATTGTTACCGACATTACATAAGGGTAACCTGCGTGTTATGCCTCAGTCACAAGGTTTGATTGTACACCCAGTTTGACTATAGTGATTCTCCATAAATGCCTTATTTGCCATGGTTCATATAAATTGTACACAACATTTGGAAACTATTTGTGGTGTCAAAACCTATGTATGCTCACCAACTATTTTTTAGTTGATCTTGTTTTCATCATGTTTCAGGTGCAAACATTTGAGATCATATTCAAGATGCTACACATAGGATTGATGACTTAGTTAAATAAACAGTTGAACCTTGTTGGTGTATTTTGCTTCTTTGTATGTTGTTTATATTTTGTTTGAACAAATGTTATTGAAATTTGGATTAATTAATATATGAAATTTTAGTTTGATCATGTTCTTATGAACAGTCTACATGTCCTGCCCCTACATATTCCGTCGTCAGTTGGGGTGTGACAACTGCATCTTGGAACTGTGCCTCAGACATAATTATTTATTCAGTATGAGTATCGGAGTTATTATCATTCTCGTTTGTTTCGTGATGATCGTTAGTATCGATGTTATTTTCAGTCTGCCTACGAGACCTAGTGACCAGAGTACGACCTGTTCCTTGATCGATGTCGTTAGGTCGGTCAAAAACAATCCTTAAACACTTAACTAGTAAGGGTAAGAAGAGTATCGTATCCACAAGGAATCAGTGGTTAGTGAAATTGCTTAGTTTGATAATAAGAATGAAAACACAGATCAAATAAAGTATCCACGAGGAATCAGTGGTTAGTGAAATTACTTAGTTTGATAATTAGAATGAAACAGATCAAATAAAAATGCAACCTCCTCCAAACTTCAGATTCTAGGTTTATGCAAAACTCAGTTATTTAATTGGACACCACATAGACATAGTGTTGGAAAATCAGTTAAAATAGTAATTGAAGACAGGCTGTTGTCAGCAACCTATACAACCAGTTCCGTCACAAACCAGTACAATTCAATCACCCAATTTATGAATGCCAAGTTGCCCCCTTTAGTCACCCAACCCTGCTACTAGGTTTTGTCATCAACCGAACAAGATCGTAAAGCAAACAAACTCAAAGCACTCAAATAAATTGTTTAAAATAACTAATACATCAATCTACTCAGTTATTGTCAGAAACTAAATAGATCCAAAAACATAAATAAACTGAATCAAAACATGAAACCTATATGAACCGTCCGCCTGGAGGAAGCCACAAGTGAATTACCCGATCATGGTGATGGGGATCATCTTCAATCTTCAAGTGGATGTTAGAATCCTCCAAAATCGCCCTAGGAGTGTGTAGCAAAAGATGGATCCGAATTTTTGGGGAAGAAACCCCCAATTAAACACCAAAATCGGCTGTTTCCCGAAAATTCGCGTCCAGAAAACGTAACCAGCGTAAGCTTACGCCGCAACGCTAAAGCATGCTGTGAATAAAATGGTTAGGCATAGGCCTACGCTGGTCGGCGTAAGCTTACGCTGCATGGCGTAGGCGTACGCTATGTGGCGTAGGCTTACGCTGGATCCTGGGTTTCTGCCCCGTTTCTTTCGTGTCTCTTCCGACTCTTGCATCCCTCACCTAATACCTTCCAAAATCATACTTTAAGCTTTCAACACCTGCACATGCACATCTACACAAAACTTTTGTATTACACATGTTAATTTACATAAATATAATATGTTACACCCTTTAATGCATAAAACTGTGGTCGCTTATCATTCCTCTACCTTTTCCTCTTCCTCGTCCTCGTCCAACCATTGTTACCTATATACACAGATGTATGACATCAGAATTCGTATAACCGGTTATGATCCAGAAAATCAGAAATTAAAGGCATTTGGCCAAGAATGTAATTAATATATGTTTTCTAAACATTTCCTGTTATATTCATAATGATAGCCAACATCTCACCTTATATCATGTGGCATTCCAGCTATTCTTAGAGCTCTTAGTTTAAGTCTAGATACTAATATTTCCTATTAGTATCTAAATCCCTTAAACTGCGGCTCTGATACCAACTTGTCACACCCATAACACAGAACAGTCATCTAACCAGAGTAGTACCTCCAACAGATATGTTCCCAGGTAAGAGCGATGGGTCTAGGAGATATTTATACACCGCTCTTTCCTAGACAGAACATTCCGTTCGTCAGATAACTACATACCGGTTGAAGGCCGCCTTCTAGTTACTTTGACGTTGATACCAAAAACACACAGCGTAAGACTTAATATCATAACTTATTTCATATCATAACATAACGTTTGTACAATAGGGACTCACTAGCAAAATACAACATAAACAAACTCTGGACTTATAGCTCACGAAGAATCATGCCATCCACTCAGGCCTTATGGTCACATAGGGACCTGCCCTCAGTCATCCCTATATCCAACATCTGTATCTCCTCTGGAATGCCAACTACCAGCTAGGGTTCACCTCTGCTTAAAAATATTTGAAATCATTTTGGATCAGCTTAACGCTGGTGAGTTCATAAACAAAATACTATTCACGATTATCTTTGATACAGGGATGAAGGCCCCGCATGGGTCTTACAACCATCCCCTCCAATCCATCGCCCAGTAACCTCTGCTTTACTCGGGTTCTGAGTCTACAACATACATATATACAAAGACCTTACAACGCGCTGGTCCCATATGTACCAGATCTCAAACAAGAGGATCGGTCTTGTCCCTACGTCCCACCACATTCATGGTCATGATAAGTAATTATTATATGATATATGCACGGATAGTATTGGGATCTCAGATGAATCATTTACAAAACATTTATAGAGCACAGTTTAGAGGAACTCACCTCGAGCAGAACCTCCTTTCTGATTACTTATAATAATCAACACCTCGACAGAACCTTAAATCATATCCGACATTATTATAAATAACGTCCCTAACTTAGGTTTACCTGAAGGAACCTCACGGTGTTCAGAAACCTTACCTCGGCACTATCTATGGCAGTTTGCGGACGAATTGCGAGAAACCGGACTTTCAAGAGCGGACCAGAACCTCGGGAATCGGGCTACCAGAGCTTAGTGTGTGTCTAGTGAAGTGTTTGTGTGTGTCAAATGATCGAGCTCGACCAATCTATTTATAGGCTGATTTTGGTCCCATATCGGACCGACATGTAGGGGGATATCGGTCCGATATCACCCTATATGCGTCAGCCCTACACACGTCATTCTCCCATTGGACCCGCCTGATTCTTGCGGCTAACGGACCGATATGGTCCCTATCTAGCCACACGTCAGATCTCCTCCGGTGAGTCATAGGACACGTGTCAACACCTTATTTATACCTTCGTCAACACATATCGGACTGATAATAATCAGATGTCGGTCTGATATCCGTCTCATTTTCAGAATTTTCACTTTTAGTCCTTTATCTTTGGAAAACTTATAGTTCAACACCTGGACTTTATCTTTTTGACACTTTTAACCTTTATTTTACTTGGGAACTCTCCGGGTGTTACAAATAAGTTATACAGGTGAATAAGAGAATCTTAATGCGCAAAGGGATTGATGTGAGTTTTCCTCATTTTATAAACAAAAATAATAATTTGAGTTTTATGTAAATCTTGATAAATAATTGTATTATAATTTGAATAAGTGAAAGAATAACTAAACGATTTCTTTTGTTTGTAAATAAGTATATATGAATAAATAATTAGTGTTTTTTTATTTGTAAATAAATGAAGGAGTAAATAAATAAATAGTTTTCTTTTGTTTGTAATTGAATAAATTAATAAATGAATAAATAAATAATGCATAAATAAATAAATAAATAAATAACTTATTAAATAAATAAATCCTTTTATTTTTTTATAGTTTGATTTCCATGAAAATCAAGTGTAAAAATAATGTTCAAATTATTTAATAATTAAATCATAATTAATTATTAATTAAAAGTATAAAATTTGATTTAAATGATTTTATATAATAAAAATAATTATATAAAAAGGATATATAAATCTTTACAAGGTAAATGGGTTTATAAAAATAATCATGTTTATATTCTAAATATAATTTATAAATTTGGGATTTTTAAATAAATAATTTGTTAAAGGATTTGTTTTAAATAATTTAAGGTTTATTAGGTTTTTCCTAAAATAATAAATAAAATTGTTTTCCTTGAAAATCAAATAAGTTTTATGAGTTCCTAAAAAGAATTCATCCCAAAAGTTTAGACAAGTTCAAAATAATTTAAACCATAATATAGAATACTTAAACATTTCTAGAGATCAAATTCAATTGTTGACACAATATATATATATATATATATGTAGTTTTCATACTAAAATTCATACGGTTTTCTTGAGAATCGAAACAATCCAAAATATTCGAATTGTCTAAATTCTAAAATATTAAGTGTTCTCAATACAATATATAATAAAGACCAATATATATTTCTAATATCCAAAATATAATACAAAAGATTTCCCTTCAGAAAAATAATCAAACATAACTTTTATAACAAAATTAATATGAGAATTCTAAAGACACAATTACTAAAGTAATTCATACATGGTTTCAACAGCCATTCAACTACAAAATTAAAATTAATGGAATTCTCCATAGAGAAATCAAATTATAAAATAGATTTAACCATTATACCAACAATATACACATTTATGTTTATAATAAAATTTATAGTTTCTTTAAAAAAAAGGTTTTCACTTGCAAGGTTGATGTTTGGATACAAGATTTCAATAGGATCATATGAAGATTAAGTGTTTCAAAATGATATGTGTATAAAGCTACCTTCTTGAGTTTTGAAGATGGTGATGGATGATTGCTTGATTATTCCAATCCTTGTCTTAGAACCACCAAAGAAGGAACTTGATTTGGAGAGGAATTAGACAAGATTTTCAAAATGGTGGTGGTGTGGGTGTGAGAGGGTGGCGACGCAAGGGGAGGGGGAGGGGGTTTGGGATTTTTGTTGTTCTTGTTTCAAATGTTGTGTTTAGTAAGAAAAAATTATTAAAGAAAATAATTAATGGAATTTCTTAATTAACAATGATGTGCATTTAATACAAAATGGTTTCAAATTTGAATAGGTTAGTGGGTGGGGGTTTTGAAATTTATGGGGAGAGAGGGGGGAAGATTTTTGCAATTTTTATAAACTTTTTAAATAAATCTCATATCTTACATTCTATTTGTAAAAACTTTTATATAATTTGGCAACATTTAGTTTTTTTTTAAATATTCATGCTTTTGTTTATTAAATGATTTATTTAACTTAAGATGAAACAATGATTTCCTTGCAAGTTTTATGTTTCAAGGTGTATATCGTGTGTAATATCGGACTGCGTTTCAGACAAAACGTTTCCGAACAATTACAGAAAATTAAATATAGGCACGAAATAATAAATCGTAGTATTATGTATAAAATTTAAGCTCCAGGTATATGTCGGAGTATTAGTTTAGAAATTCGCTAATGTGCGTGAGACAGAACGCTTGTGTGATCAGATAAATCTAAATTATCATGCATGAAATGTCTGTGTTGTACCTTGTTAAGTAATAAATGTATTTAATTATTATAAAAAAGTATATATATATATATATATATAAATATACATACATATGTTATATATATAATAGAAAAATAATATGCAAATGCAGGATTGAAACTCTGAATTGATACACACTGAAATAACAATTGATGTGGCACATTGTATTGAACAAATACGGGATTGAATTAGAATGTCGTTATTGCATAAAACAAAGTAAAATGATACAAGAAAAATCATAGATGTTACAGTATCCCCAAGTTGAGGGAATTTCGTCCCGAAATTCAACTGATGGAGGCTACTGAATTATTACACCTACCAAAAATCCGATCTCGATTTCTACCCGGAACAATCATGAGATAGAACGATAAAATCTTGAAAAGATAGAAAAATTTATAAGAATTATGGAAATTAGGAGATATCAGACAGACTTGTGATCAGATATCGGTCCGATATGGGAAGAGGATGGATATCGATATCAGACCGACATGACCTGGAAAATGGTCCGAAACGTAAACCCCTAGGAACCCTCTGCACCAGACACGTGTAGGGCATGCGTCAACAAGTCGGACGTGTGGACAGAAGTAGGACCAACATGGCACGCCAACTCGGTCAGCTATGGACGGGTGGCACACCAGCTTTGCATGGCTGCCACATGGTGCGCATGCGGATCAAAGGAGGCATATCGGATCGATATCCCCCTGGATAACGGTCCGACATGGGTGTACATCAGGCCTATAAATAGAGGCTCCTTGCTTCTCATTTTATACACATCCAACACTCAAACCTCTCAAACTTTCCCTACCCCCGAGCCCTCCAGCTGTCCCGACTCCCGAGCCACTCCTCCCGGTCCGACCAAAGATCGTTTATTTACCGGACTCGAGCGTTTAGAGCCAAAGAAACTCAAAGAATGCATAGAAGTGCAAGATAAGGTGCTAGAGCCTTAGGAGTAAACTCTAAGAGACTACTTAAGCACTAAGATTATTATCTTTCGATCTTCGACTTCGAAATCAAGGTGAATACTCGTTCACATTGAACAAGGGTCTGTCAAAACGATTTATAAGATTTGATTGTGCTATAGGCACCTTCATGCAAAAGATCAAACGATTTACGTTTACGAAAAGGGCAAAACACGATAATTAAATATTTACTCATACTAATCCCAGAATTATTGGTTGAGTTCAACCCCTGGGGATATGATTAATCCCAGAATTTGGGGTTCTACCCCTGGGGATGTGATTACCCAAGGAGTGTACGTAAAGTTAGATCAAATATTTATACTCGCTCAGGATCCAATTGGGCTGGGCGGGGTTGGCTTGTAAGTCGGGTGATTGCGTAAAACGCAGGAGTGTCAGTTTGGCCGCATAGCCCCCGAGTACTTGTCCAATGTATACAAATGGATGAAAAGGTAGAAAGTGATATGATCACTAGAATCCACTGACGATGAAATGTTTAACTGTTTAATTAAACTGTTTTGCCATATTTATGAAAATGATTTGAGGTCATAAAGTATTCACCAGCATGTAGCTGACGTTCATTTTCAAATGTTTTCAGAAAAAGAATGATATGACCTCATCGTACCGGGACCGGCTACGGCCTAAGTCCCGATGATAGTTTTGTTGCACAACCGGGTCAGGCCACACACCTAGACCCGGTGCAATGGAATATATGTTATTACAGGATGCGCATCGAATAGAAAGACCCCGAAGAATAAACAAGGTTAAGGTGACCGAAGGACTACGTTTTCCTTAGGCGGATTACCGCCTTGTAAACCTACTGACTTTGCGTCAGAGTTTTGATTTGAAATCAAAGGTACAAACGATCGGTTTTTCATACCCAGTTATTTAAATAAAGATAATCTTCGTCTTCACGACGAGATTTCATAATTTACAAAACCAACCTTCGTGGTTGAGATGAAACGATCCAATTTCAAACGTTATTCCGCTGCACAAAACAAACTCTGAAAATCAAAACAGGTACCGAAGGTGCCAACGGATGTCGCAGCCCAGGAACGCCCCGGGGGGTCCCGGGGCGGGGTGTGACATTGGTTGGTATCAGAGCCCGAGGTTTTATGTAAGGCCCCAGACCCGGGAGGCCTCACGTATTGGATTTACTCATCAACACATAGCACTTTAAACATAAGACATTCATTAACACAGCGGAAACGATTTAACTTCTCAACATACGCAGCGGAAACATAACATGTCTAAACAACTGAAACTTGTCAAATACAATTGAAACTTGTCTTAATCAACATAATCAAAAGAAACATAAACAGGATGCCAGATGCTGATCTTCGGGTAACTCTTCTCGCCAAGCCAAGCATCCACTTCCATCTACTGCCACCTACACTTAACTGATGTGCATACTAAAAATCAGCAACGCTGAGTGAGTTCTAACGTTAACTTTAAATCGATTATACAAAAGATTTACTAAAACATATATATTGCCAATAAGGCTAAACTTAACACACTTTGCTTTTCAAACAGTTTAAAACACATAATAAACCATCAATTCCTCTTTACTGTACTGCCCTCATGGCTTACATCCATGAACCGACAAGTACCTGGTCAATGCCCCCCATGATCAACGACCATGAACTGACAATACCGCTTATCCGTCAATTCCTTGTCACTACTGTACTGCCCCCATGGTCAACGACCATGAACCGACGAGTACCTGGTCAATGCCCCCATGATCAACGACCATGAACCGACAATACCGCTTAACACTACGGGGAGGTTGTGTGGACCTCCCGAGCAACCGCCGTCACTCATCCCAGTTGTACAACCGTTAGCGAACCCAAAGGTTCTTACTAATGGGTAGAACCCATATCTGACATCTTGTACAAGTAACATCTGTCCCAAGGACCTTTATAGTTGGTACACATTCCCGAAGGAAAACTGTTCACTTTACTGTTCATAAAACTTTCTATAAATCTTGTTCATAACTTAACATGTATTATGCCTTTGTTTATGTATATAAAAATATAGTAAACGCTTGCCATAAATACCTTTGCTTTTACTGAAATATATCTTAACACATATATCATGCCTTTGTTTATGTATAATAAATATAGTAAACGCTTGCCAAATGATATATCTTGCTTACTTGAAAATACTAACACATATATTATGCCTTTGTTTATGTATAATAAATATAGTAAACGCTTGCCAAATAATATATCTTGCTTTACTGAAAACATACTAGCACTTATATTATGCCTTTGTTTATGTATATGAAAAATATAATAAACGATTGCCAATAATATAATCATACTTTACTAAAATGTACTTTTGCCTCTTTTAAACTTTTCACTAAAACTAGCTTTTCCCTTCAGTTTATAATATATAAAATATAATAAACGCTTTACACTAAGTATGCACACCACCCCTAAAGAAGGCAAACAGGGGATTAGAACTCACCTGGTATCTTAACTGCAATGGTCTACTGGTTCTCACACAATCTGGACAATCATAACAATTGACACGTATCAGACTTAACTCAACGCTAAATGGTTTCACCATTTCTGGCTAGGCGATCATACTGACTTCACTAAACAACTATATATATCCATCTGATGCCTGCGCACTTAGCAAGTGCGCAGGGCCTTGTTCTTGCGTACTTGATTAGTACGCAGGCTTTGCTTCTTGCGTACTTGATAAGTACGCAAACTTTGCTTCTTGCGTACTTGATAAGTACGCAGTCTTTGCTTCTTGCGTACTTGATAAGTATGCAAACTTTGCTTCTTGCGTACTTGATAAGTACTCAGGATCCTCTTCATGCGTACTTGGTAAGTACGCAGGACCTGCTTCCCCGCAAAAACCCTAACTTTCGCATTCGAGTCTGATCACGTCAAGATCCCGAACTTGTTTCCATTCAAAACGTTTGCTTTTCATTAAGGAACTCAAATCTATGTTTTTCTTCTAGTTTTATCTGTAAAAACGTTGCCCCTTTCCTCCAAAACCCGAAAAACCCAAAAACGAACAAAAACTTAGATCTAGGAGAATCGGTTACCTGTAAACGCTTCTTCTTCACAGCTAATCGTTCCAGATACGTATGCCTACCGTCCTATGAGCTCATATTTGAAAACGGGACTTTCTCTCTCTAGACTCTCTCTCACTTTCTCTCTCTAGAAATCCGGGAATGAGGTTGGGAGTGAGGGTTTTGGGCAGGTCTTAAGGCTTATAAGGGCCCAAACCCTTGCCCTTTCGGCCCGTATACCCCGGCCCAAGCCCGCTTCCCTTCTTTTCTTATTTAAGTTTTTAATTCTCGTGAATTATTTCGCGCTCAAAAACTCTGGCTGTTACATTTTAGCGAATTAGATACTTGAGATTAGTATCTAAGCTCTAACCAGATTAAGCAATGACTTGCCTACTAGCAAAAGTAGGTAGACACTTGCCTTTAAGCTGATAGTGTCAAAACATGCAGGTAGTATTATGTCAGGAGGACAAGGATACCATAGCTACTATAACCCTAATGTTACTGTTAAACAAGAACCATCAGCAAATCCATACGCACCCATGGAAGAAGGAAACTTCTCATGGTATCACACTCTGCCAAAGGCACCAATAAAGGAGGAATACGAAGCAGATCACTTGAGCCAAATAAGTGGCTCTGACTTTAGTAATTGGAGATGTACACCACCACATTACCCAGTACCTCCTCCACCAAACTATTCTCCACCTCAAACACCTCCACCGCCTATGTATCCTCCTCACACTAACCAACATGAGGCAGGGTCTAGCACGAAGGCCACTAAACCTCGAATGAGGGTAAGGGAACCTGTTGAGAAGCTTTCCATCATAGGAGCTAGTTTAGAGGAAATCTGATGTGTTAGTATTTACACATCTTTTTGGCACAAAACTTCGCTCATTTAATGATCAAATCTTGGCTATATTCAACGTTTAGACACTTATTTGCTTCATTTCCTGTTTTGTAGGTTTTTGTGAAGCTTGGTGAATAAACAAGAAGATTCCAGGATAAACATGTGAAGTTTTAGGGTTTCTGTGATGGAGGCACGGTCGTGCCCCTATTTGGCACGGTCGTGCCAAGCTTGCAAACCCTAGGCACGGTCGCGTCCACATCTTGCACGACCGCGCCAAGCCAAAAGCCAAGGCACAACCGTGCCTTAGCCACCCACGGTCGCGTGTACACCCGTGAGTCTGACACCTCGAAGCAAGAGAGCCAATGAAAGAAGCAGATCGGTCAACCACCTGTCCTACGACCGTGCCTTCCCACTAGGCACGGTCGTGCCTTCCCACTAGGCACGGTCGTGCCCCTTGTTTTATAAATATCAGAAGTTTTCCTCACATCAGAAGGCTGGAGACCTGGAGAGTTGAAGCCCTTAGCACTGTTTTGTGCTCCGAATTTCCTTGTTTCTAGCTACATTTTAAGCTTCTAGGGAGGACTACAACATCAAGAGGATCACCATACATCATCATCATCATCTAGCTTGGGGAAGTTGTTTGATTCTTGGCATTTCTTTATGAGTCTTGTAACTTTTCCTTGCTTTGTTCCTGTTCTTATGCTCACCATGAGCTAACTCTTGACATCACTTTGGTTTAGATGAAGTTTAGTAACGTTTGACAACATTTATGGATCTTTGGCATAGTTTATGTTAATGTTATAACAATGGCATGATTATTCCTCAATGATATTGTGTATTTGGGAGTTGATATTGTTTGCAAGACTTGTATATGTATTGACTTTGTATGTTGGAAAACCCATGGTCTATGCATGTATTCATTGATTAGTGTATGTATGTATGCTAGTTTATGGCCTTTGACTAGGAATGGTGGATGAAGTCTTGTTTATGGTTGAAAACTCTTGAATGTGCATCCTTGTGCTTATGTTTGGAAAGACAAAGTGCTTGTTATGATGTGTCATGTTTAGTATTATGTTCATCTAGGACTTGTTGACGCAATCTTCTAGTTTATGTAATCTTGATATGAACATTGTATGTTGAAGAAGTGCATGTTGTTGTTTACTTTAATCAACTTGAGGTGGGTTATGTGTTGATTCGTGTAATCTTTCCAACTAGTTGTTGAATTAGCCAACCTTGACAGGAAGCTAGTCCAATCTTTATTAAACATTTACGTATTCATAGCACGTGAGCTTCATTGTATGATTTTAGGTGGTTGGTTTGTGTTATTCATTCTAACTTTCCGAAGAATCATTTGATTAGATGTCTTTGACGAGAATTTAGTCAACTTATATATCGTGCACGTGTCATGTATTTGTAGTTGTTGTTGAATGTTTACTAAATGGATTCGAGGCCGAAGTGATATTCCTTCCTTGATTGTTTGATTTGTGTTCTTAGTTTAGTTTTATATTCTTGCATATTAGTTTAATCAAAAATCAACTTAAACATATTTACCCTTACTTGATTGGATTTTAGTTCCGGTTTATTATCGCATTCCACCGTGTCCACGGATTGATATCCGGTTCTTACCTTTACTATATTGCTATCCGACGGGTACACTGCCCGATGTGTGTGTGATTAGTCTTTGGTGAAAACCCTTTTTAAAACTCAAATTGTGTGAAAAATCTCTATTAAAATATATACACTTTACACGCATCAAGTTTTTGGCGCCGTTGCCGGGGATACGGTGTTTGCGAGAACGATTGGAATTATTATTTAGTCATTTAGTATATATTTGTTTATTTCTTGGTAAATAATTTTCCTTATTTAATTTGTTTTATTTTTATTTTATCATTTTTATCTCATATTTGTGTATAGCGTTTCGAATGGTATTTTTATTTTTATTTTCTATTTTATTGTTTTTATCTGGTACCCGTGATCGTTTTGTTTGAGTGTTCTTTGCAGTGATTTTCATGGATCGCGACTATGAGAGTTACAGTGACGAGTACCCGTTTGATCTATGGGGTTACCACGAGGAAGATGTGCAAACGGATGGGTTCACCAACGAACCAATGACTATGGTGACGCCCGATCCTCCGTTGTGCACCAAGAAGAGCCGGCCCGCGACTGATCATGATCATGATTCGTCATACGAGTCATCCGAACAGCGGGAGAAGGCGAGACATTTCACGGACCGACCGATTTGGAAGGCGCGACATCGGTTCACAAAGCACGGCAAGTCAACACTATCTTGCCGGGATGATCGCCTCCTTCACTACATCATGTGCCTCAGGTTCGGTCCGGGCAAATACAAGTGTTGGTGGCACGACCCGTCACTTCGTTTTTGCATTTACTATTGGTTGTCACTAGCCGGTGGTAAATGCATTAAACCAAACGGGTCGGATGGGTATTCAAGAATCATATGCCACCCGTTTGTTGATTTGCCCCATCATTTGTCCTAAATTGACACACATAAGGACACGAGTCTAGCTAATGACTCGATAATAACCTTAGCATGTCCGGGTTTCGCCCGTTAGTTTTGTGTGTTCATTTTATCTTCCAATTATTTTCTTAGTTTTTATTTTCTGTTTTTCTAGAATTCTATAATTTATTTTTGAGATAAGGTTATCGGGACGTGTTTTGGATCGAGCGGATTTGGGACAATGTTTGGAATGTCACAGGTATGTCTTCTGAATTTTTGGAAATATTAACTTGGGAGAATCGCAGTGGGGTTTGGAATACTCCTCATGAAAAAATCAGGTTTCTGTGTCTGCTGGGTATGAGACACGGTCGTGCCAAACAAGAGGCGCGGTCGTGCCTTTTTGACCTAGACGCGGTCGTGCTTGGGCCCAAGGCGCGACCGTGCCAATGAAGTTTTGGGAGGGTTAAGTTAAGTTTTGGCAGACTTCATTTTTTTTTTACTTATTTTCTCCCCAAACGATCCCCAAAACGAGAACCCCCCCTACATACGATTTTCCTCTATTCCGCATTGTTGATCTCTGTTCCTTCGAAGTCAGGTACGCCCCCGATATTCTAATCTTTTCATTGTTAGGATCGTAATTTTGTTTTACGTTTTAAATTTCTAGGGTTGTAGTGATTTTCTGTTTTTGAACTTCATTTTAGGTATAATTAAGTAGAAATAGGTCGTTTTATGCCCTAGAATTGTAGTGTATCAAAAGCCCCTTCATAAACGTGTTTAACTGGACAATTGTTGAATTCTGGAAACCCTAAAATGGGTGAGCACGGTCGCGCTCAAGACCAGGCGCGGTCGTGCTCGGCTTCTGAATTTCAGGAGGGAATAGGTTTGGTCAGGCGCGGGCGTGTCTCTGTTGAGCGCGGTCGTGCCTAGTGATTTTGGCTTAGGCGCGGTCGTGCCCCTTTCCTGGCGCGACCGTGCCTTCCGGTTTTGACTGCCCGTGGTCGCCCACAGCGCGACCGTGGGCTTTGTTTTTTGCCTTGGCGTGGTCGTGCCCCTTCTCAGGCGCGACCGTGTCCCCCGGGTTGAACTGCCCGTGGTCGTCCAAGGCGCGACCGTGGGCTTTGATTTTGGCCTAGGCGCGGTCGTGCCCCTTCCCAGGCGCGACTGTGCCCCTTCATAATTTTGGTCAGAAACTTCATAAATTCAGTCTAGCGTCTTCATAACTGTTCTGATTTCATTTTTGTTGTCGTGCAGATGGCAGGCAACAGGGACCACCCGTACCTCGAGTTTGACATGAACGAGCACGAGTACGACGCTCGTTTAGATGTTTTGTGGCCCCGCCGAGGCCGGATTTTAGCCGCTCGTCGTTTGGAGCCGGCCGCCATAGATGCCATTGGTCAGAGGGACCGATGGGACGATCTTGTCACCGCCCCCTGGCGCCGTTTGTTCAGGTTCCATGCTATCCAGTATATAGAGCTTGTGATGGAGTTTTTCTCCTCATATGAGTTCGATTATCCTTGCTTAGACCTAGAGCAGCCCGAGACGATTAGGTTTAGGTTAGGTGGGGAGTGGCGAGTGATGTCGGTTGCCCGGTTTGGGAGATTGTTAGGATTGTACACGAGACAGGAGCTCCAGACTGAGATATTCACTGAGGGTATCACCGAGTTCCCGACAGAGGAGGATAAGGATCAGTTTTGGCATGAGTTTGGTTTTGGGATTTACGATCCGAGTCTGACCAAGGCTTCGAGCCTTCGGGATCCGCTACACCGTGTTCTTCATCGCTGCATTGTTTATTCCATATCTGGGCGAGGGCAGGGAGAGACGGTAGTGAATTTGAGGGAGTTATTCTATCTGTTTTGCCTTGTACGCCCGCGCACTTGCAATCTTGCGCACTCTATCGCGGGGTACTTGGTGAACAGCTCGGGGCGCGACGTCACCAGCGCGATATGTGGAGGTCACTTCGTGACCAAGCTGGCTAGGCACTTCCAGCTATTGACCGACGATTTGATAGGGGACCTGACCCCTGTGGCCGAGACCGTCGTGATGACCGTGCAGACACTCAGAAACATGCACGTAGCTCGTCGGGGCGCAGGAGGGATCAGATTGGTAGATAGATGGGGACGGACGTGGGATCCAGACCGTCCGGGCCCCGATCCCGATGTTGTCCAGGCCGAGGCCGAGGCTATAGCCGCCGCCCATCAGGCACACGCAGCTCAACAGGAGCAGGAGCACCACGAGCATCATGTCGAGGATCCAGTTGTTCCGCCTCCTCCACCTCCTCCGCCTCCACCACCACCTCCGGTGACCGTCTCCCATGATTTATTCATGCGCTACTGGGCCTGGCAGTATGAGGTCCAGTGCGCCGCTGCTGCTGCTGGCGGGGCACCATACGTGGTTCCCCTCCCATTCTTTATGCAGCCAGGGCAGCAGCTCGATCAGCATCAGCCACCACCATCACCGCAGCATCAGCCATCACCACCACCGCATCATCAGTCACCACCACCCGGAGGAGATGGAGCAGAGGGTGCCGGCCTTGCTCTTGAGGATTTTGAGATGGAGGAGTAGTGCCCTCCACTGTTTTGGTATCACCTTTTGTGAGTTGTACTTTTGTTGTACTGTACAAACTCTTATTACACGCTTCGGCGTTTATGTTGTTCTTTTGTTGTACTTTTGTTTCCATGTACTATTGTATATATTTGTCTTTACATTTATGTTTATCTTTTGGCTTGATGTTACTGATCTGTGTTTAATGTTGTTAGTATTGATTAGATCTTGGAATTGTGGAACTTCGTGGAACGCCATTTTTGTGGGTAGGCTTTTTGCGTGTGCCATGATCGACACGAGGGAAGTCTCAGTTATCCCTTCACACTCCATTGCATTGCATTCCATTTTGCTTTGCATGTTTTTGTATACATTGTGGGCAATGTATGTTTCTAAGTGTGGGGTTGGGTGTTTATTCTTTGCTTTACATTATTTTTTGTTGTACATTGAGGGCAATGTACAATTCTAAGTGTAGGGTGGGAATGTATTCGCGCGTTGTTTGTCCTCTTAGCATTTTATCGATTCATTTTTTACAAAATATTCCTTCATATTTTTTATTGGCACTAAAATAAAAGTTAATCGTTTAGCATTCACAATTTTTAGTAAATAATAGAGGTTTGATTTTTCGAAAGCAATTGAAATAGAAATTCCATTGAATCAAACCCAATTTTTTGTGATAACCATGAGTTTTAGTGTTCTAAACGAATGAATTGCATGTAACCTTTTGCTTACACCCATTCCGTTCCGTTTCCGTGAGTTTATTTTTGAGCCTTGATAGCTTTAGACATTGTTTGCTCTCGTTTTTGCGGAGTTTAGTGTGCCGGATGTTTCATGCTTATTAGAACTTGCTTTTAGTATACATTTCGAAATCATGAACATAAATATTGCATAAAAATGATTGAGGCATTAGGATAAACCACTTTGTTAGCCTTTTATCTTTGTTTTCCCTTACCCGAACACATCCACTAGTTAACCACGTTGAGCCTATCTCATGTTCTTTCTTTTATTACCCACATTACAACGCCATTAAACCTTCATTAGCCTTTTTACTTATTTATTCTATTTTTCACCCGTGTTAGAAATCCGGTCGACTAATGTTAATTTTATAGCTTTTACTTTGTTGTAATCTTCAAATTCTTGAGAAGTTTTTAGCTAAGGAAAGATGCATATTGACTTAGTTCCCTTCAAAAGAAAAAAAATAGTGTGAAAAAAAAAAAAAAAATTAAAAAATTATTATTATATCACCAAAATCAGGTGAAATATAGTCGATTAGAGCAATTTTGTGAGCAAAGATGGAAAGAATTCGGTTGTTAGCTCTTATCTATATACGGAAGTATTAGTTAGTTTATTTTTCATATTAGAAGTGTTTTAGTTTTTTTTGAATTAGCATAACCGTCGGGTTTTTAGCCATTTAGCCACTTTTAAATCCCATTTCCTTACCCTTAACCATTGCCAAGTTACAACCCGTTTAAAGCCCTCTTGATTTGTGCTTTGTTTCATGTTAGTTGATAGAGATTTGATCTTTTAGCAAGCTTATGATTTATGCATGTTAATTGTCTTGGCATTTGAGTGTTCTATACATACACCATTACTTGTATGATCATATATATTCCCGAGTGTTTGTGAACATTGTGAGAAGCATAAAGTTGCATGCTAATGATTTCCTAGGCATATTCATTTGCTCATTCGGTTGTCACTTCATTGGGTTCATTGGGTTTCATTTAGTTAATTTTGCATTTCTTGAAAATCTTTTTCAAACCTTTATAAGTTTATTAATGCTTACGGTTTTCCCGATTTGATCCATAGTGTCATTGGAAGTTTTGTTTCATTTTGATTTCTTGCTTGAGGACAAGCAATGTTCAAGTGTGGGGTTGTTTGATGTGTTAGTATTTACACATCTTTTTGGCACAAAACTTCGCTCATTTAATGATCAAATCTTGGCTATATTCAACGTTTAGACACTTATTTGCTTCATTTCCTGTTTTGTAGGTTTTTGTGAAGCTTGGTGAATAAACAAGAAGATTCCAGGATAAACATGTGAAGTTTTAGGGTTTCTGTGATGGAGGCACGGTCGTGCCCCTATTTGGCACGGTCGTGCCAAGCTTGCAAACCCTAGGCACGGTCGCGTCCACATCTTGCACGACCGCGCCAAGCCAAAAGCCAAGGCACAACCGTGCCTTAGCCACCCACGGTCGCGTGTACACCCGTGAGTCTGACACCTCGAAGCAAGAGAGCCAATGAAAGAAGCAGATCGGTCAACCACCTGTCCTACGACCGTGCCTTCCCACTAGGCACGGTCGTGCCTTCCCACTAGGCACGGTCGTGCCCCTTGTTTTATAAATATCAGAAGTTTTCCTCACATCAGAAGGCTGGAGACCTGGAGAGTTGAAGCCCTTAGCACTGTTTTGTGCTCCGAATTTCCTTGTTTCTAGCCACATTTTAAGCTTCTAGGGAGGACTACAACATCAAGAGGATCACCATACATCATCATCATCATCTAGCTTGGGGAAGTTGTTTGATTCTTGGCATTTCTTTATGAGTCTTGTAACTTTTCCTTGCTTTGTTCCTGTTCTTATGCTCACCATGAGCTAACTCTTGACATCACTTTGGTTTAGATGAAGTTTAGTAACGTTTGACAACATTTATGGATCTTTGGCATAGTTTATGTTAATGTTATAACAATGGCATGATTATTCCTCAATGATATTGTGTATTTGAGAGTTGATATTGTTTGCAAGACTTGTATATGTATTGACTTTGTATGTTGGAAAACCCATGGTCTATGCATGTATTCATTGATTAGTGTATGTATGTATGCTAGTTTATGGCCTTTGACTAGGAATGGTGGATGAAGTCTTGTTTATGGTTGAAAACTCTTGAATGTGCATCCTTGTGCTTATGTTTGGAAAGACAAAGTGCTTGTTATGATGTGTCATGTTTAGTATTATGTTCATCTAGGACTTGTTGACGCAATCTTCTAGTTTATGTAATCTTGATATGAACATTGTATGTTGAAGAAGTGCATGTTGTTGTTTACTTTAATCAACTTGAGGTGGGTTATGTGTTGATTCGTGTAATCTTTCCAACTAGTTGTTGAATTAGCCAACCTTGACAGGAAGCTAGTCCAATCTTTATTAAACATTTACGTATTCATAGCACGTGAGCTTCATTGTATGATTTTAGGTGGTTGGTTTGTGTTATTCATTCTAACTTTCCGAAGAATCATTTGATTAGATGTCTTTGACGAGAATTTAGTCAACTTATATATCGTGCACGTGTCATGTATTTGTAGTTGTTGTTGAATGTTTACTAAATGGATTCGAGGCCGAAGTGATATTCCTTCCTTGATTGTTTGATTTGTGTTCTTAGTTTAGTTTTATATTCTTGCATATTAGTTTAATCAAAAATCAACTTAAACATATTTACCCTTACTTGATTGGATTTTAGTTCCGGTTTATTATCGCATTTCACCGTGTCCACGGATTGATATCCGGTTCTTACCTTTAGTATATTGCTATCCGACGGGTACACTGCCCGATGTGTGTGTGATTAGTCTTTGGTGAAAACCCTTTTTAAAACTCAAATTGTGTGAAAAATATCTATTAAAATATATACACTTTACACGCATCAAAATCTATAAGAATCTGGAGAACTACGAAAGTTTCGAATCCGAATGATTCCTTCCTCTACCTCTAGTAGAAGCTTATTCACCACAATCTGCTAGTTATGAACCATTTGCTGTATCGTATCGGGTCCATACATGAGCAATAATTTGGACACCGACGGAAATTACGCCAACACAAGCTCAATGAACTAGGAAGCTAGTTCTGGATCATATATCGACTGTATAAATCATCCACAATTCACAGATCCTTACATCCAGGACGACTATGATCCGATGGCTGAGTTCCAAGATACGTACGACGATCCGAATACGTATCCAGCAGACTACAATCCACGAGCTACCCTAAAACATAAACCTACTCCCGCCTACGATAATGTCTGCGATGACATAGTCTTACAAGTTTAGAGTTTTCGGTCGAAAAAGTTTTCGGTCGAAAATGTTTTCGGTCAAAGATTTCGATCGAAATCTTTTTACTATATATAGTTGTATGTTTGAACATTTTAGAAGGAGATTACTCATTCTTGTCATTGTGCTTTGATCTGATTATCCTGTGTTCTCTCAGTTCTAGCCTATTGTAATTACATCTATTATCAATGGAAGAATCTAGTTTGATGTTATATCTCGTTATTATGGCGGTTTTCGTTCTTGTTCGTGTTTGATTTGTTTTGCTCGGTTATTGTTGGATTCTGGATTGTTTCCGCCTATCCAGAAGTGTTGCTATTGATTAGAGGCTTGTTTATCACCGGATAAGAGGGAATCACAAATCTATTATCCAATATATATAAAACATAAAGTATAGGAGGAGGCAGGATCCACTTAAATCGATTTGCAGCAAAAACTCACAATTGAGTTTGACTACATATGTGAAATGGAGTTTGACTACATATGTGAAATGGAGGGTGAAGCGGGTGGACGGTGGTGCCGTGGTGGTCCGGTGGACTGGTGGTCTACTGGTCTTGTAGAACGGCAACAGGCGGTGGAGCACCGGAGTCTGGAGACGTGGTTGCGTGGAGGTTGGAGCGGGGGAGTGAAAAGTTGAAAATGCAGGGAATATGGATTTAGGGTTTCTTCTCCATGCCTTAGTTATATATTTAAGTATAATAATGAAAATTTTAAAAATCATAATTCGGATTCGGATAATTCGGGTTCGGTTTCGGATCCGGGTTTTTTTTTTAAAGGACATGGGTTGTGTTTTCATGGACCTTCCGATGATTGCTTAGCCCTTGGTGTGATGGGTTTATTTTGAGAGGGACAAATAAGAGAAATTCTTTGGTCTAAGGGGGTGTTTGGGATTCCATTTCAAACTACTTATTAACTTATTACCTTTTTCAAAAAGGTAATAAGTTAAAAGTTTTTTTGGATAATTGATGAAAAAGTTAGTTTTAAAAGGAAGAAGAAGTTGTTTTAAAGAAGTAAGTATTTTTAACTTTTTGAAGAAGTCAAAAGTTGTTTTGGAGATGGAATCCAAACACCCCCTAACATGTTATTTTTGGTGATAATCCAAAATCCAAATAGCAGTATACAACGATCACCTGAAAGACGACTTACATTTCCTCTGGATCACGATTGGAATCTGAATCTGGATCAGAGAGATGATCATAAGTAGATCCCCAATCGAATCCTTTATATCGTTCTTCGTCAACATCCATCCTCACGAAACCTACACCGTTTTCTACTCCACCTCCTCTTTCTTCTTTGTAAGTTGTCCATCCAGATCAGCGATTTGATGCATTTCCAGTTTGATTACAATATAATCTTGTTGTATGCAGGTATTGAGCGCGTATTTTGTGGTTTTGCCTTTACGAGATGAAGGTGCGATATCATTAGGTATAGGTAATATACCAGGACTGTTTTTGGGATCCTTGATGCTCACTTTAATTGCCGCCCCTCTTTCCACCATCATCTTTTCTTTACCTAATCTTCCTAAACCTAAGGTACACTCCAAACTAATTACTCATTTCTATCCAGATTTCTTATATAAACAGCTTGATTTGGGTGGTTAGAGGTTTTAGTTGATTTCTATGTTTTACACTTCAAAGGATGAGATTGAGTTTATTCTAAAACCAATGACGGTACGGGTCAGGTACCTGAGTTGCTAACACTTCATCGATCATTCTTCCTTCTTCTGTTCGTCATCCACTTTTGTAAGCAAACCGCACGTTTTAGACTACAATTGTTGTGTTCTTTGTTTTATCTGTTCTACTTGTCACACTATGCATAAGCATCAAACAACTAAACCCGTGTAATTTGTGTTCATTATGGGACTATTTATCAACTGTTGTTGGTAAATATTATACTCTGATTGTCTTTAGGAATCTGGACTCTGTACATCATCCTGTAATAAGTTTCTGTTGAATTCCAGGCTTTGGTCTTAATATACAGGATTTTCAGCGCAAGTCTTGTGCTGTTTTTTATTTTATGGGTGATGTCTTCTCCTGAAAATACGTTGCCTGCCTTTAAGGTAAAGATAAAAATATGTTTTAATTTGTGGCTTGAGATACTTTTTTCTCACTGAATAATTTGTACAATTTTAGGGTTTTCTCAACATGTCATCCACTATAAAAGAGGACCTAAAGATTGGAACTCAGTCTGCTTCTACAAAGCCTACTGATTGGGACAATCATGGATGGTTTTACATTTCTGTGAGAATAGGCTTCTTCTTATGGGTATCAGGCTCTTCTGTTTTGAACTCGGTTATACCTTTTCAGCTTTTTTTTCATTGATGATTACAAATTAAGAAGTGGGTGTTTGGGTGAGTATTTTGAAAGTGATTGTGTGTTCTTTTTTAATAATCAGAAATTCATAATAAGATAATCAACTGCAGTAGAATGAGCTGTAGGAGATAGTGTTTGCATATGCTTTGGCTGTTTCAGGTTATAGTAATCAGATGGAGTGTTTGAGGTTATAGTAATCAGTGATTACTTAGAAAAATAATATAAAAATTATTAAAAATGACATTCTTGTAAAAGAGGAGACGTGTTATGAGTTGTGAGATATGGGTTAAAGGCTCCAAATTAGATTAAATACGGGTTAATTAGGTCATTTTTTTTACTTTTTGATAATTATTCTTGTAAAAGAGAGGTTTTCTTTAGCCGCGGGGCTTAGCGGAGCAACCTCTCTATCTCATGGGATAGAGGAAAGGTACCCTCGCCCCACCCTCCGGCCTCCCCACACCCTTCAAATAGCTTGCTATGAGTGGGATTTTCATGGGGTACATTTGTTTGTTTGATAATCAGTCTTGTCTGCAGTCTGTACAAGATTGATTATTTGACCGTAAATAATTGTAAAAGAGATTGAAATAGTGTTATATCTGAAAGTTGTGATTACAATAGAGGGGGAACCCTTAATATATAAGAAACGAACTAGAAACCCTAGAAACCTGACTGGGCTCGTGGGCTTATTACTAATAAACCCTAATCTATCATCTATCCTCTCTCAATTATAGTAAAGGTTTTGAGGTGCCACGTGTCATCATTCTAGTGCCTCTAGATCTTTGTTTTCCCGCCTAAACATTTTCCAATGATCTATTTTTTTTTAAAACTCCTAAATTAATTAAATACCATTTAAAGGTTTCCATATTTCTTTTGATTTTAAATTTTAAACATTAAATGTAGGATAACTTTTGGTTAACCAATAACTTTCTTTTTTAAATACATTATTTATAATTAAATTTAATTAGTTCATTATAATTCATAAGATTTAGAGGTGTTAGTTTTTTATTTTTTGGAATATTATGAATTGTTAGTTTGTTACTATATAAGTGTTTTATTTATGTTAAAACAATTCCATACGCCCCACACACACATATATATATAATCTATTATCTATTATTTATACTACTTAAAAAATAAAAATCCTAGGGGACACGTGGCGTAATTCTAGAGCCACTCCATTTATATTTTCTCGCCTAAACCATCCTAGCCCATTATTTTAGGCAACTAAATTATTTCTTATAATTCAATATCATAATAAATTTATATTCCATCATTATTTAATATTTGATTAATATCAACATAATAAAACAAAATATTTCTTGTAATTTTTTTAAATCAGTAATGAACATAGGAGTTAGATTGACATTTTCTTTCACAAAATCTAATAAAATTAAGTCATCTGCTAACTGTGGCCCTCTAAAATCTAATAATAATTTATCAACATATAAGATATTTATTTATCGTATTCTTTTCCTGATTCAGCCTGTGTAATACACGTGAATCTAACCTAGTATATAAAATATTGAATAATATAATTAACACCCCTCCTCAAGTTGGAGCATAGATGCTAATCATGCCCAAATTGTTACAAATAAAACCTAAAAATATAACCAAAAAACTAGACTGGAACACGAGCAGGAAAGCAGGTAAATGATTTTTTACAAGACAACAAGAACAACAAGAACAACAGGAGAGCAGGAACATGGTTTTTGTAAGAACAAGAATAAGAACAGGACCAGACAGCAGGAAACAGGATCAGCAGCACTGGAAAGCCCTGATCGATGAACGGTGGCTTCTGGGACAGGTACAAGTAAGCCCTGATCGGTGAACTCAAACATCGGCTTCAGGGACAGGAGCAGGAGCAAGTAACTCTGATCGGAATCTTGAACAACGAACATGGACAACAAGAGTGACGAGTAGCAAGTCTGAAAAAGGAAAATCTGGTGCAGTAACATGGTCAACGGTACCAACCTGATGAACAGTAACCGGTGAACAGGTCCGGGAGAGAAGAGCCGTAAAGGTTGATGTTTATTGAATGAGATAAAGATTACATGATAGCCCAAAATATATAGGGAAACAAGTTACACTTTACCACCATGTAAATATATATAAATACAATAAATGGTCTAACACTCCCCCGCAAGCTAAGGGCGGGGAACGACCCGTAGCTTGGACCGAAGACAGAGGAATCGTTGTGATGGTAGAGGCTTCGTGAGGACATCGGCTATTTGATCATCTGTGGAAATAAACTGAACATCTAGTTTGCCTTGTGCGACCTTTTCTCCGACAAAGTGGAAATCAACCTCAATGTGTTTTGTGCGGGCATGAAACACAGGATTGGCAGATAGATAGGTAGCACCCAGATTGTCGCACCATAGTGTGGGTGAGACTTTGGTGGTAGTTCCAAGTTCATGTAGAAGAGCCTCTAACCAGGTTAGTTCCGCTACTGTATGAGCACGGGCTTTGTATTCTGATTCAGTGGAGGAGCGGGAGACCGTGCGTTGTTTTCGGGCGGTCCACGAGATAAGGTTGGATCCCAAATAGATAGCGAACCTCCCGTGGACCGACGGTCATCCGGACAGCCGGCCCAATCGACATCGGAGTAGGCTCGAAGAGAAGTGGGCAAGTGCGCGTCCGTGAAGGCATGTAGGGTAGAGCCCGACTCATGACGAATGAAGAGACCGTATTCGATTGTGCCCTTCAAGTAGCGCAGTATCCGTTTTACTGCAGTCCAGTGATTTTCAGTTGGAGCATGCATAAACTGACAAACTTTATTAATAGCAAAAGTGATACCCGGGCGTGAAAGAGTCACGTACCGGATAGCGCCAACAACTTGGCGATATTTTGCTGCGTCGGGAAGAAGGGGGCTGTCCCCGAGGGTCAAGATCTGAGAAGTGCTCATTGGAGAAGCTACATATTTGCACTCAGAAAGACCCGACCGTTGAAGAAAATCCAAAATATATTTCCTTTGAGACAAGAGAAGGCGCTCGAGTTGAGGATGCCTAAGACGTTGATGCCAGATAGTGGAAGGCGCTCGAGTTGCTGTGAAGGAAATCTTTTGGATAGATTTAAGTTGAGGGAGATGGATGGAGTAAAGACTGTTTTCACTTGGGCCCATGAGTAGGTTAGTTCCTGTATGTTTGTCATTCACAACAAAAAATAATGAGTGAAACTCAAAGAAAACGTTATTGTCAGAACAAAATTGTTGAACAAACAGGAGGTTCTTTTTAATTTCAGGTACGTGAAGTATATTTGAAAGGTTAAATGTTTTATATGGGGAGTAAATTTTGGATGAACCAATATGAAAAATGGGTAAAGGGTTACCGTCGCTAACATGGAGGGCATCATGACCATAATATGCTTCGGAGTTGTCTAAACTTGATAAGTCCGGTGCAACATGGCTGGTTGACCCCGTATCAGGAAACCAGGTAGCTGCTGATGATGAACCAGTTTTTGAAAAACTTGTAAAATTTGCTTGAGGAGCTGATCGAACAGTAGGAGTGGACTGATTTGGACAGTGAGAAGAAAGGTGTCCAATACCACACCGGTTGCAGTGTCCATACACAGTATTTTGGGTTGATGCCCATGCAAACTGAGTTCGGGTTACCCCATTATTACCGCGCTTTTTGTTATAGTTGCCACAAAAGTTCCCTCGTGAGTTTCCACTCCGATTGCCTCGATTGTTGTTACGAGCAGCATAGAAAGCCTGTGGTTGAGGGCTGTTATTGGTGTTTGAATCAATAGAGTTCAATTGAAAACCGAGTTGTGATGCTAACTGTTGTAGGGATGATAAGTGGGACTGCTGTAGCCCATTGGAGACACCTGCAGAAGCCGCAAACGCCTGAGGAGTTATAGTTGGCACTGGATTGATTTTGTGAATCATGAAATCGTGGCCACTAAGAAGTCCATGTAATTCATTGAAGGCAATTGGTGGAGAACGAGCAAGAAGCTTAGATTTCAGACCATTATACTCTTCACGAAGGCCTGAGATGACAAGCATGACTAGATCTTTATCTTTAACGGGTTCTCCAATATTAGCTAGGGCAACGGCATACTCTTGGGCTCGACTGAGTATGCTTGTTCAAGTGTAAGCCATAGATCTCTGGAGGTCGTTCCTTGAACTTGCTGAAACGAGGTTTCAGAGATAGTGGATATGAGAAGCATCCTAACATGGGCATCATTGGCTGTCCAGAGAGGATAGTTAGGGTTGTCAATAGAGGAGGATTTTTCTTTGGTGATTTTCTGAGGTGGGCAAGGAATTGATCCATCTACATACCCAAACAGGTTATTTGTTATCAGAAACGGTTGGATCATTGCCTTCCAATACTCATAATTTGTGGGTGATAAAGTGAACGGGAACTTATGAGAATTGTGAGCATGCTTGTCTGTAGAAGAGATGGCAGCCATTAACGCCATATGTTGGATAGTTGATCGAAGACAGCAGTGAGCAGTCCGATGGTTTGGGGGTTGATCGGAAACTGCAGTCGACAGTCCGATGGGTTGGAAATTGATCGGTACCTTGGCTCTAATACCAAGAAGAGCCGTAAAGGCCGATGTTTATTGAATGAGATAAAGATTACATGATAGCCCAGAATATATAGGGAAACAAGTTACACTTTACCACCATGTAAATATATATAAATACAATAGATGGTCTAACAGGGAGCGGCGGCGGACTCATACGTTGATTCTAGAAGCAACAGTGGACTAGTATGCGTTTCTCGGAGTTCTTGGAAGCATGACTGTTGTGACTACTTCAAGCTGGAACGAACTCGCGAAAAGAGCAAACTGGAAACTGATCAGAACAAAAATTGTCGAATCGAAAATCCAACGGCGCAGGGCTGGTCGGACTGAAATGGCGACGACAGGTAACAAAATCCAGCAGAGATCCGGCAACCCACGCGCACCCACGCGTCGGCGCGTGGTTGGCAGTGGCAGAGAGAAAGGCGGCGCGTTTGACGTCGGTTCGGCGGCGGTTTCGCAGAGTTTTCAAATCGGGGTACTCTGAGGGTGATGGCGGCGGCGGTGAGGTCCGGTCTCTCGGAAAAGGATTTCGTGAGAATAAGCGGGACCGGTAACGGAAACGGGAACAAGAACTTGAAGAAAACGGGAACAAGATCTGGGACAGGGCGGCGGCGGCTCACCGCCTGTCTAGGGTTTGTATCAAGTGACTGCGGAAGTTACGACGGCTAGGGTTTAGCTCTGATACTGGAGTAATATTATACCTGAAAGCTAAGAAACAAACTAGAAACCTAACTGGACACGTGGGCTTATTACTAATAAACCCTAATATATAAAATACTGAATAATATAATTAACAATAATGAATAATCATGTAAGTAAACGCAAGTTTCGTTTCCCAACATTAAAAAACTGATTATTGCAATTAGAGGTCACAATAATCAATTTTGAAAAAACAATAAAGATTCTGAACAAGCCCTAAAACTGCAGCTTCAAAGTAATTTCCCCCTTCTCTCCAGGTTGCACTGCTAAATCTTATAACTATATCTTCAACATGGGCAAGAGTCACTGATGTTATGGACAATGAGGTAAATCATAAATGTGATCCCGTCACAAGTATATCTTTGCTATGATGGTCATGCGTGCTTTAATTCCATCTTGTGTTCAGTCAGGTTCAAGACTGTTTGGATTTATTGGTGCGGGTGCAACTTTCGGTCAGCTTTTTGGTTCATTGTTTGCCACAGGAATGGCCTGGTTGGGACCATGTATGCTTTTGGAAAACGGTTTCGCAATTGATCTGCCAATTTTATACTCACTTGTCAACTTTCATATCTCTAATTCAAATTTGTTTGGCCTCTTTTCTTGCCAGATCTTCTGCTATTTGCTTCCCTAATGATGGAATTTGCTGCCCAATCATCCAAAAGGATCAATAATGATTTATCTAATTCTTCTGAAGAACTACTTCCTCTCAGGTTCTTATTTTAAATATATATCACTTTATGCTTCATATGTACCACATAACTTAGATTCTTTAGTTTTTTTTTTTATCTTTTTTTTCTTGTTTTCTAGAAAGACTAAAGTTGATCAGCAGGATGCTATCAATGAAGTAGATATTTCTGATCACAAAGAATCTTCATCAACCGCTTCTAGTTCAACTATCGACTCTACAACACCTCGGTTCTGGGCTTTACTGGATGGATTTTGGCTTATTTGGTCATCAAATTATTTGTTGTCTGTTTCATTATTCTTGTGGCTAAGTGCAATCACCTCTTCGTTCTTCTATTTTCAGGTAACCAGTCTTATTTGTAGATGTGGCAAAATGGGTGGGTTGGCTTGTCAATGGATTGTTGGGTGCGTAGGCCTTGGGGCAGCCGGCCCTAAGCCTATTTCAATTAGGCCCATATTTGGGTTAACTTGTTGATCAAGTTTTGTAACCCTAGATTAGTCCCTATATAAACATGCTTATATACTTGTAATCTTGTATCACCTCAACAAAGAATAACCTAGTTGCCGCTCGTGGACTCAGTTTAGACCGAACCATGTTAAATCCCTGTGCTCATTTATTGCTTTTGTGTGTGATCGTATTTAATCCCAACAACTGGTATCAGAGATAAGGCTCTTGATCGATTTTTTTTTGGAAGTATCGAAAGATCACACGAACCGTTGACAGTTGCTGCCGACCCAGCCTAGGGTGTTCACCACCACAAGTCAGCTGACCATCAGGAACCGCCAGTTTCTTTAGCCCCCGGATTAGGGTTCCGTCGCCGCCGTTGATCGCCGATTTGAGTTTTGTTTCACACATAGTCACATGGATCGCTAAGTATGTCACGATCCACGTTCCAGATCGCTAGTTCCTAATCGCGGTACAAAATCGTACCGATCGCTAATGGATCGCGATCTGGTTCGGTGAATTTGATCGAACCCGATTTTTGGCGAAATCGAACCTTTCTCCTCCGATTCACGTTCCCGATTGCTAAATACGGCGACTGGATCGTTACTGGTACGCGAATCGGAAACCCAACAGTCCCATGTTTGAACGAATTGAAGAATTCTCGTGATTAGGACATTGAAGACCGCCTGCAAACTTTGAACGAATTGAAGAATTCTAACAGACTCTGTTGACTTTGTTCCACTGTTATTAATACATCGGCTTAAACACTATCTATGAATGGCTATTATTAAATGTGTCATTTTAAATTGAATGAAAATTTATATTTTAAACGCTTATGTATTAGATACTATGTACCAAATTGGAGTTCCGAATTGGTACATCGTACCACGTACCGAATTGGCGTTTCGAATGAGCCTACCCCCTCGTACCGGATTTAAGAAATGCACGAACCGTCAATTCCTATAGCAAATCTTCGTGTCAGTCTCGTCTGGATTCCTAACCTAGACACGGTTTCATTCATCGTATTCGTTCCCGAAAGAACCGTTGGCTGATTTGACTTACATCATACATTCGTTCATTCGTAAAGTCTTTTAGTCAAGGCGTCGTATGTTTTATTAGCACATCTTTCGTTCAAAACCTTTCATAACCCTTTTAAGGCAAAACATTTCATAAATTATTTCGTAATCATTCATTTCGTAAATATTTTGTAAGCATGCGACCAGTCCCGAAAATACAGTAAAACACATAAAAAAGGACATTTAGAACTCACGTGACTTTCTTAAGTAATCCTTCCGAAGTGTAAGGCTCAACAAGGTGCTAGGCGATCTGTTCGAGCGGTCATAAACGAAACGTGTTAACTCCGAGGCATAACAAAACTATCGGTCCGAAATCTACTTGGTCGAAAACTCCATTTGCCCGAAACCCCTTCTCGATCGAAATCTCTTTCGATCGAAATCTCTTTCGCCCGAAATGTCTTTCATCCGAAAAACATTTCGTCCGAAAACCATTTTGCCCGAAATATCTTTCATCCGAAATCTATTTCGCCCGAAAACTAATTCGCCCAAAATCCTTTGTCCGAAATCTCTTTTGTGTCCGAAATACTTTTCGAACACTTCATCGTTTTCAGACCATTCAAAGAGTTTTCGGACGATTCAACTGTTCTTGGCATGATTCGTCGTTTTTGATCCAAAACTAACTTTTTTCGTCCAAACTGTTCTAATCTTATCCATGAAGCTTAATCCAAGGTTTTTAGACATAAACACACGTAAAAAAATCCGAACTTTTTGAATTGAACTCATTTTACCCACTTAAACCCCAAAAACCCTAAAACTGAGATTTTGACGAGTTCTTTACCTCAAATCCGCTCGTTTCCTCAGCAAGGCTTCGAGAAATCAATGGAGAAGGAGAGTGGATCGATCTTCAAGCAAAACCGTCACTTTCTCTCTCTAGAATTTTCTCTCACTAAAGGTGTGGGGAAGATGTGTTAGGAATCAGAGTCGGTAGCGCAACGGACACAACACACAAACACGCACAAACGATAGATAGAAAGCAATAAACGACACAGGGATTTATAATGGTTCAGTTTCGGTGTGAAACCTACATCCACTTGCTGCAACTAGGGTTTACTTTTATTGATAGGTGCTACAAATTACAATTACAATAGCTAGGATATATATAAGACAAGATTAGGTTCAGTTACAACTCTAGTACTACAGTGGGTTAAGAAAACCAGTACTCCGGCTGAAAAAGGCTCTCCAGTTGGGTACTTGCTTATAATGGAAAGTGTGGGTTCTCAGGTTGTTTCAAATACCAGCAGTGTAACAGATTCCTTACAATGGGAGCAGGCAGGGACAGAGAACGAGTCACTGGTCGTGACTGATGAGTTGAAGCTTAGGGGAGCTTTAACGGGCCTTCAGGTTAATTGATGAGAATGCCGTGGTATCACACGAACACAACACACGCTAAAACTATAAAAGACACGAGAGATTTGTAGTGGTTCAGCCGGTATGACCTACGTCCACTTGCTGCAACTAGGGTGTTTATTATATTTAGGTGCTCAAGAGAATTACAAGTACAATCAATGATATATATAAAGACTAGATTAGGGTTTCTAACTTAACCTACAAGCTAAGCCCAACCCACGAGTAGGAGGCCCTAGGGCCGGCCCCTGTTAAAGTCTCCATACTCTACAATCTCCCACTTGGAGGCTTTGACAATCTTCAAGCTTCACTCCGATTTCACTTGTACTTCTATAATCTCCACTTCCGCTAGTTGCAGCGGCCTTCTCATCAAGTAACCTGAAGGTACCACCTTAGTCAGCATATCAGCTGGATTCTCTGTTCCTTTAATCTTCTCAAGCTTTAGGGTGCCATCACTAGTCAACCCCCTATAAAGTAATATCTCAGCTGAATATGTTTCGTCTTGCCATGAAACACATGATTCTTTCCCAGATGTATAGCACTCTACTTATCACAAAACAATGGACAGTGTGACTGTTTCTTCCCAAGTTCTTCTAGAAAATTCTTCAACCCTATGAGTTCTTTGCTGGCTTAAGCAGCAGCCATATACTCAGCTTCAGTGGTTGAAAGAGCAACGCTCTTTTGTAGCCTAGACATCCAACTAACTGCAGTTCCTCCCACTGAAAAAACATACCTAGTTGTGCTCTTATACGATTCCTTGCAACCCCCAAGGTCGCCATCAGTATACCCTCTCTGAACAATGTCTTTGTCTGAAAACCGTAACCCCAACTTCGAAGTTCCTTTTAAATACCTGAGCAGCCATTTGACTGCCTCCCAATGTTCTTTCCCCGGATTAGACATGTACCGGCTAACCACCCCTACGGTCTGTGCTATGCCGGCCTCCTACACACCATGGCATACATAAGACTTCCCACAGCTGATGCGTAAGGAACCTTAGCCATTTCGGCTATGTCTTCTTCTGTTTTTGGTGACTGGTCTTTTGAAAGCTTAAACTGACTTTCTAGTGGAGTGCTTCGGGACTTGGCATCTTTCATCTTGTATTTCTCTAACACTTTCCCAATGTACTTTTCTTGAGATAGTGTCAGAGATCCGTCTTTGTTCCTGGAGATACTCATTTCGAGTATCTGTTTGGTAGCACCTAGGTCCTTCATCTCGAATTCCTCGGACATTTGCTTCTTCAGTTTCCTTATCTCCTTCATATCAGAACCTGTAATTAGCATATCATCCACATACAAGAGAAGGATGATATAAGATGTACTGAACTTCTTGATTTAGCAACAATGATCCATTTCGCATCTTGTGTACCCGTTTCGACCCACGAAGTTGTCAAACTTCAAATACCATTGCCTTGGAGCTTGTTTCAACCCATACAAACTCTTCTTTAATCTGCAAACAAAGTTTTCCTTGCCCATAACCTGTAAATTTTCTGGTGGCGCCATGTAGATATCTTCATCAAGATCACCATGCAGAAAGGCTGTCTTGACATCTAGCTGCTCTAGATGCAAATTCTCGGCAACTATAAAGCTAAGAACTAATCTGATAGTAGTCATCTTCACAACCAGAGAGAATATTTCATCGTAATCGACCCCCGGTTTCTGTTGAAACCTCTTAACTATCAATCTCGCCTTGTAACGCTTAGAACCATCACTTTCGTCTTTAATCCTGAATACCCATTTGTTCTGCAATGCTTTCTTCTGTGATGGAAGCTTTGTTAGAACCCAAGTTCTGTTCTTCTCTAAAGATTTCATTTCATTCTTCATTGCTATCTCCCACTGCAATGAATCTTTCATATTGATGGCTTCTGAATAACACTAAGGTTCTTCATTCTCTGTTAATAACAGAAAATTAGCAGATGGAGAATATCTCTCAGGTGGTGCGATATCTCTAGTAGATCGCCTGACCATAGTTGTCAATAGCGACCATAGCGCTCGCTATAGCGCGCTATGTAGCGAAGCGGCCTATGGTCGCTATATGGTAAATAGCGAGTGAAAAGCGACTAAATAGCGAATATTCCCTTTTTTTATGTTTTTAAACAGTTTTTTACTTGATTAATATAAATAGGGTTGCTAATAACCCTAATATATGAAGATTTAGATGATTATTGATTATAATTGCTATATATCCTACAATAGTTGAATATAAAATATTTTTAAAACTTTCTACTAGTGTATCGCTAAACGTGAAATAGCGCCCGCTATTTACCGCTATTCGCTACGTAGCGTATAGGTGGCTTGTCGCTATTTACCGCTATTCGCTATTGACAACTATGTGCCTGACCCACTGAGTTTTAGGAGGTGGAGCAGGAGGAGCTGGAGATGTAGACTCTTCTTCTTCCTCTGAACTTTCACTATCGGTAGGATCAATACCAAAACCCGTGCTCCCACTGGTTGACTCAACATCATCATTATCGGTGCCAGCCCCTGTGCTCCCACTATCAGAGATATCTTCTGGAGTAACGGTCTTCCCAGATATATTTACACCCTCGTCTTCAAACTCAACATATTCTTTCTGTACCTGTAACCTTTCTTTCCTATCTTTGTATAACTCAGCCTCATTGAATGTGACATGCTTGCTTCTGATTATCTTTTTGCTTTCAAAATCCCAAAGCTAACCCATGCTGTTTGACCCATAACCAATGAATGTGCATTTCTTGGTTTTTGAATCCAGTTTATCTCTGTCACCATCTTTCAACAAACTGTAAGCACTGCACAACCAAAGACCTTCAGATGTTTGAGACTTACCTCCTTTTCTTGCCATTCTTCCTCTGGTATTTTGAAACCCAGAGGAACTGAAGGTCCACGGTTAATCAGATAGGCTGCAGTGTTAACTGCATCAGCCTAGAATATCTTAGAAAGCCCCGCATTAAATCTCATGCTCCTAGCCCTCTCATTCAGTGTTCTGTTCATCCTCTCTACAATCAAAGACCTTTAGATGTTTGAGACTTACCTCCTTTCCTTGCCATTCTTCCTCTGGTATTTTGAAACCCAAAGGAACTGAATGTCCACGGTTAATCAGATAGGCTGCAGTGTTAACGGTGTTGGACTTAATCGTATTGTTCACAAAGTTAAGGGGTGGTTTTTGAAGTATTTAAATTAGGTATTTGAGTTAGATTGAAAGTCTCTTTGGAAGCTTCTGTTTTGGCCGATACTTTTGTTGGAGTTTAGTAGATAAGTCTTGAGGTTTTTTATTATTATTTAATTAGTATGTTTATCTTAGTTTGAATTAGTTGGGTTATCTCGTAAGTTTTAGAGTCCTAGTATGATTAGATGTTTGGGTTTGGTTCTCTTATTTAAAGTGTCGATGTAATCAATTTTAGAGTTGAATAAAAGTATGGAGATTACATAGTTGGAGTCGTGGTTTTTCTTTTTTTCTTGATCACAAGTTTCCATCTTTTTCTGTTTTGTTTCTGGTTATGACTGATTGAAAAGATCCTGACTTCAATTGGTATTAGAGCTATAAGCTCTTGGTATTGAGATCAAAGGAAGAAGGGGCTGTTGAAGGTGATCTTGGCCGAGAACTAGGAGCAGCAAGGAAGAGTTCTTCAGTTCACCTGTGTTAGCCGAGATTAACACAGCAACAGAAAGAGATTCAGGTCTGTTTGTTTGACCGAGATCAGCAAGGTGGTGGCAGTTTGTTTTTGGTTTCCTCTCTTATAACCGAGAGGTAATCAATAGCAGAAGGGTGTTTGTTCTCTGAAGGTGAGCAAGTTAATCAAGAACAATCCTTCTTGATGATTTGAAGGGAAGATTGAATGTTTAGAAAGAAAGAAAGTAAGTAAAGAAAGAAAGAAAGAGAGAGAAAGTAAGCAGAAAGAGAAAGAAAGAAAGCAGAAAGAGAAAGAAGAAAGAAGCAGAAAGAAAGAAAGAAGAAAAAGAGAGAAAGAAGCAGAAAGAAAGAGAAAGAATGGCAGACCGAGCAGTGGGTCCAGTACGTGAGCAAGGGAATCTGTCAATTCATGCCCGAAGTTGACCGAATCGAACTACACCACGTGGTCGATTCTCATGGAGCAGATCTTAAGGGCCTATGGCCTTTGGGAGGTGGTGAATGCAGTAGTAGGTATAGAAGTGGATGAGAAGAAAGTGGCTACTACATAGGCAATGATCTTTCAGACATTGCCTGAAGATATTTTGATGCAGGTAGCTCAATACCAAAGCGTGAAAGAGGTGTGGGATTCGATCAAGGTCCTACATCTAGGAGCAGAGATGGTTCAGAAAGCACGGTTGCAAATGTTGAGGAGTGAACTAGAAGCTATGAAGATGAAAGAGAATGAAACGGTGGATGCCTTTGCTGGAAAACTGAGTGGGGTAAGAGCCAAGTTCAGATCTCTTGGATCTGTTCTGAAAGACAGGGTGATCGTGAGAAAGTTACCCAGCTCAGTTCCAAAGAAGTTTCTACCCCTCAGCCTCGATGGAGCAGTATTGTGATATTGACAAGAACCTCTTTGAAGATGCAGTGGGTAGGGTGAAGGCATTTGCAGAACGCCTCAAAGCGTTTGAAGCACCAGAAGAGAATTATCAGAGTAAGTTGCTTATGGCAAGTGCGAGTAATCAGAAAGTGGAAGATCAAGACAGTTGGCATTATGGTAAGGGTGGAGGTGATGGAAATCAAGTCCGTGGTCGAGGTTTTGGGAGAGGACGTGGAAGAGGAGACAAAAGTGACTACAAATGTTTTGAATGTGGTGAGTTTGGTCACTTTGCATATGAGTGCACCAAGTGGAAAGACAAGGAGAAAGAGAAGGAGGAAATAGCTAATCTTGCTCAAATTGGTGATCGGTCGACCTTGCTGTGAAGGAGATTGTGAACACAACGATTAAGGGGGTGATTGTTGGACTTAATCGTATTGTTCACAAAGTCAAGGGGTGGTTTTTGAAGTATTTAAATTAGGTATTTGAGTTGGATTGAAAGTCTCTTTGGAAGCTTCTGTTTTGGCCGATACTTTTGTTGGAGTTTAGTAGATAAGTCATGAGTTTTTTTTATTATTATTTAATTAGTATGTTTATCTTAGTTTGAATTAGTTGGGTTATCTTGTAAGTTTTAGAGTCCTAGTATGATTAGATGTTTGGGTTTGGTTCTCTTATTTAAAGTGTCGATGTAATCAATTTTAGAGTTGAATAAAAGTATGGAGATTTACATAGTTGGAGTCGTGGTTTTTCTTTTTTTCTTGATCGCAAGTTTCCATCTTTTTTTGTTTTGTTTCTGGTTATGACTGATTGAAAAGATCCCGACTTCAAACTGCATCAGCCTAGAATGTCTTAGGAAGCCCTGCATTCAATCTCATGCTCCTAGCCCTCTCATTCAGTGTTCTGTTCATCCTCTCTGCAACTCCATTCTGCTGAGTAGTTCCCGGGACAGTCTTGATCATACTAATCCCGTGCCGGGCACAATAATCAAGAAACTCTTTGCTGATGTACTCGCCCCCGTTATCGGATTTTAAGCATTTAACCTTCAAATCAATTTCATTTTCAACAACTTTCCAATTCTTAAAGTTGTTAAAAACTTCAATATTATTTTTCAAAAAATAAACCCATACCTTTCGTGTGGCATCGTCGATGAAAGTCATGTAATAAACTGATCCGCCCAATGATGAGACTAATGTTGGTCCATACACGTCCGTATGAACAAGCTCTAGCTTCTGGGCTTTTGTAGTCTTTTCGGTCTTCACAAATGATACCTTCTTCTGTTTACCAAGAACACAAGATTCACAAAACCCGGTTTCCACTTTCTTCAAGTCTGGAAACTTGTCTTTAGCTATTAACATCTTCATCCCTTTGGCACTCATGTGTCTGAGTCGTTGGTGCCACAAATCAGATGAACTCGGACCCGGTGTAACAACATTTACACCATCAGCAGGTACCTCAACCATGTATAACGTAACCCTTTCTTACCTTTAGCGATCACAAGATTGCCCTTATTGACTTTCCACTGACCGCCTCCAAAATTAACTTCATAACCCAAGTCATCTAACTTTCCAACAGAAATTAGCTTCCTCCTTAGATTAGGAATAACCCTGACATCTTTCAATATCCAAATGGTACCCTATGAGGTCTTCAAGTCAACATCACTTATTTCTGCAATGTTAAGTGTCTCGTCATCAGCTAAACGAACCTTACCAAGGTTACATGTTCTTAGATTCTTGACCATATCTAGGCAGGAGACTGCATGAAAAGAAGCTCCCGAATCCATAATCCATGATTCAACCGAGCCTTCAACACAACAGATACGACTATCATCTGTTTCTTCGTAGATTAGAGCATCGTCTGATTCTTCACCTGTTACATTGTTCATCTCTTTCTTTTCTTTAGCAGCCGGTGGTTTAGGGCATTGGCTTCTAAAATGGCCCTTTTCTTTGCAATTCCAGTATTCAATGTTAGCCCTTGGTTTTGACTGAGCTCTCCTTCTGGACTTGGACCTGCCTCCGTTCCTTCCTCTCTCATTCTTCCTTCCCCTTGATTCAGTGCTTAACAAGGAATTTGATGATTCTCCGGTGCTTCTCCTTCTAGAATCTTCATTCAGAATCAAGTCACGAACTTTGCTGAAAGTTAACGCGTCAGAATCAACTGAACTAATGACTGCAGTGATTGTTCCTGACCAGTGGTCAGATAAGGAAGATAAAAGTAAGCAAGCTTGCAATTCATCACCAATTTTGAATTTTACTGACTATAAACGTCTTAAATAGGAGTTAAAGATATTGATGTGATCAGTGGCGGAACCTCCCTCTTTCATACGTGTATTAACCAATTCCCGAATCAGAAACACCTTGTTTGTTGTTGAAGGCTTCTCGTATATGTTCGACAAAGCCTCCATGATTCCACGTGCTGTGGTTTCATCTAGGATGTTGTATGCAACATTCATAGACAGAGCAAGCCTAATCGTTGACTTGGCCTTCTTGTCGAAAGCTAACCATGCAGGTGTTATCTCTGCGGGAGGTGCTTCAAGCATCGAATCCAAATCTTTCTGTATTAGCAAATCCGTGATTTGCATTCTCCACCATCCAAAATTCTGACCATCGAACTTTTCAATTTTCAACTTTCCGTCGTCTGCCATTTAAAACAAACTACAAGGTTGTAACGAGTCGAATCAGGGTCTGACAACAGTGAACAAACACAGCAGTGGCTGGAACCTGAACTTGTTGACTGTTCTATTGAACATTGTCTCCACCCCGTCCACCCTAACCTTATATATTACATATTATTTAATTATTTTTATCATAATTTTATATATACTAATTATTATTATATAAATATATATATTTAATGTATTAAATAAAAATTATATAAATAATAGAGTCGCTAGGCTCACGATCCAGCTCAATCAAGACCCCAAGAAACTGGTGACAACCGAGTTCGTACACGGTAATTGTTAAAGTAGAAAACGAAAACAAAACAGAATAGGAACTTATCTGTTTGGCGGCAGTAGGCGGCGATGGGCGTTGGCCTGAAGAAACAGGCGGCAGGAAAGGCTGAACCCTAGTGGTGGTGGCTGTTGTTTGCGATTCCGGCGAAAAACAAGGCTGGAATAGTAATATTCGTGACTGAGGGCTGTTGATGACACTCGGGATTGAAATTGAACCTCAATCTGACGAAATCGGTGGAATCAGGCCTAAAAAACGTGAATTAGGAGTGCAAACGAAAGTATTCAAGGTCTCCGAGTGTGAGATTGTTGGGTGCGTAGGCCTTGGGTGCAGCCGGCCCTAAGCCTATTTCGATTAGGCCCATATTTGGGTTAACTTGTTGATCAAGTTATGTAACCCTAGATTAGTCTCTGTATAAACATGCTTATGTACTTGTAATCTTGTATCACCTCAATAAAGAATAACCTAGTTGCCACCCGTGGACGTAGGCGAGCTTAGACCGAACCACGTTAAATCCATGTGTTCGTTTATTGCTTTCGTGTTTGATTGCGTTTAATCCCAACATTGATACCCTTTTATACTTGTTTAGTTGGGATTGTCCAACAAAAAGATTTTTCATAAAGAATTAGTGTGTCAAACATGATTATAGTAATTATATTATTAGTAATACTTAATTTTTGAACAAAATGATTTAGGAGTTTTTATGCGTTAAGAATTCACTTTGGGCAACTTTCAACCTATTAGATCCGTTTGATCATTTTGCTCTTTTACCCAATTGGCACATTAAAGATAAAACATAACCCAAATCGATCCTTTATAAATAAACGGATCAAAATAGCCGTCTCTAATCTATATTTTCTGGTTGGTAAGTCTATAATTATGTTCATGCTGATATATTTTGTCATCTTCAACTGCAGAAAGTAACAGTGATTGCCTCAACTGTTACAACCCCTACTGGAAGAAGACGGTTATTTGCACAGATAAATAGTTTTATTGCTGTTTTTATCCTAGCTGGACAGCTTACTTTAACGGTATCCCATCTCTGAAATTTGGTTCTCTGGATAGAGTTCTTCCAGATTAACATATATTTAGCTCCTGGAGCATATTATCATGTTCTTATTATTATTATTGATGTCCTTTGTATGAAAATGGCAAAAAAGAGTAACAGTTGAAGTTAGTAAGAACGAGGGAATTTGGACAAATTATGGAATTGTAAATGCAAAATTAAAGTTTTCTTCTTTGTTGCATTTGCTAAAAGAATGGCGATTTGTTTGGAATGAAGAGTCAAATAAGATATAATAGTAAAAGTTAAATCACTTGATTATTTCTACTTTCTGTCAGTTTAAAAAAAAATTAGGTGTGAGCAGAAACTGAGCCACAAACAAAATTGACTGATATAACCCAACCAAAGCAAAAACTGATGGCTCGGTTTTCGGATTAACGAAACTTTTGGTTCAGTCTGGGTTTGTCCTCGAAAACCGAACCAAGTTAACCAAAAGTGACCCGATCTATATATATGATTTAATTTTTATATATTTTATAATGTTAGCTTTCACTAGTTTATTTGGTAAATAGGAAATGTCTGCATTTCGACTGACTAACCGAGACCGAATCGAACTGTGAGCTAAAATGACTAAACTGAAACCAAACTGAACTGTGAGCCAAAAGACTCGAACCGAATTACAGCGAAACCATTTGGTTTTCAAATCCTAGAAAACCAAATGATTCAGTATTATGCAAAAACCGACCCCAAAATCCTAATGATATTCTGCAACCATAATGTTTTTTATTTTTCTATTTGTATATAGGGGCGGATTCTTACTGTAGCTGGGATTACTACAGCTCTTTGCTCTGCACCATTCACTGCCTTTGTGAATTCAATTGCAATTGCTGTTTGGCCTACTTATGTAGCAGTTGCAATCTCAGAGACCATTCGGAAGGTTTATCTATTTCCTTGCTTTTAAAACCTTCCATTTTTTTCATATAGATGGAGGACTACAAGCATGTTATTTATCGTTTTGCAGGTGGTAACCTATGTTGTGACTAGGCCAGGAAGAGAATTACTATTTACTGTCGTCTCACAAGATGAGAAATACAAAGCTAAGGTACCCCCGAAGCTAATAAACATACCTATCAGATGTAAAAGTGGAAAAATGGGATAATCAGACGTGTTGGGTAGACGCTCAAAACAATTGGTAGTACGAGTCGAAATGGGTCCTAGTTGGGTTGACCCTAAAACACTTTTCGTCCAAAACTTCCATTTTATTCTTTTTTAATCAAGAATAAATTACATTTTACGTCCTTTAGGTATTGACCAAATTTCAGAATACGTCCTTAAACTAAGAAAATTACAGAATTTGTCCTTATCTTTAAAAAAGTTTGCACATTTCATCCTTTGCACTAACGGACGTTAGTTTTTTCAGTTAAGTCTGGTCATGTGCAAGACACATGAGGGCAAGTGTGTCATTTCACCTATCCCTGGACTATATGTGTAATTAACTTAAAGATTTAGGCAAAATTGTTATTTCCCTCTTCTTTTAATATATATATATATATATATAGGGGAAGGTTCCGCTAAAAAGTGGTTTTTCGCTAAGAAACGCTAAGAAGTAGGTCAAACGAACTTCGATTGAGCTCATTCGAGCGGCGTTGGAACCGTCTCATCGAACTCTAATCCGGACCCAAAAACCTAAACCCCCCTCCACCCGCACCCCCAAAAACCTAAACCCCCCCTCCAACCCCTCCTCGAAAAGCCTAAAACCACCACCCCCACCCCCCAAAAACCTAACCCCCCCACCCCACCCCCCCAAAACCTAACCCCCCCACCCCCACCCCAAAAACCTAACCCCCCCACCCCCACCCCAAAAACCTAAACCCTAAACCCTAAAAGCTAAACCTTAAGGCTAAACCCTAAGGCTAAAATCCTAAAATTCAACGCTAAGATCTAACCCCTAAAAGCTAAACCCTAAAAGCTAAGATGGTAGAGTTCGACGATACGGTTCCAACGCCGCTGGAATGAGCTCAATCCGAGTTCGTTTGATATCGTTTCTTAATGTTTTTGTCACTTCTTAGAGTTCTTAGCCGAAAACAACTTCTTATTTGATCCTCCCCCTATATATATATATATATATATATATATATATATATATATATATATATATATATATATATATATATATATATATATATATATATATATAGGGGGAGCTTCAAATAAGAAGTGAATTTTCGCTAAGAAACCTAAGAATGAATTCTTTTTTAACCGAAACCGGGTCAGACGAACTCCTATTGATTCCAGCGGCGTTGAAACCGGCTCGTCGAGGGTTTTTTTTGGGGGGTGGGGTGGGGGTAGGGGTGTGGTTTAGGTTTTTGGGGGGTGGGGGTAGGGGGGATTTAAGTTTTTAGGGGTGAGGGTGGGGGGATTTAGGTTTTTTTGGGGGTGGGGTGGGTAGGTTTAGGATTTTGGAGGGTGGGGGTTGGAGGATTTAGGTTTTTGGGGGGTGAGGTGGTTAGGTTTTTGGGTTTAGCTTTAGGATTTAGCTTTAAGGGTTTAGCTCTAGGCTTTATTTCGACGAGCCGGTTCCAATGCCGCTGGAATTAGTTCAATCGAAGTTCGTTTGACCTAGTTTCTTAGTGAAAATTCACTTCTTAGAGGAACCTTCCCCTATACACACACACACACACACATGTTGTATCTCTCTGCTACACTTGTCGGTCAACACCATCACTCTCTCGTCATCCCTCTCCTCGGCCTAAACCACCGGTCACAACAACCATCATCATCCACCATCACAACCCTCTCACCCCCTGTTTTCCAGCTACGTCGGTTTTCCTGCGACGGTGAATTTCCCTCATCTCCGCTTAGTTGCTGTCGACATCATCATCCGTTGCCGTCATCGATTCAACATAAAAAACCAGTTCCATGGCAATCGTTGGTTTTTGGTTCGATTAAGCCCCATGAAATCGATCAGAGAGACTAAATCGATCAGACAAAACTAGATCCATCACCGCCGCTAATCTTTTTTGGGTTCAATTATAATTGTTTGTATGTGTTTGGAAACAAGATTTCTAGGTGGGTATGTGATTTGAAGCACCAATTTCTTCAGCAGCTCCAACCCTATTTCTTTTAATCTTTTTCTATATGGGTTCTGATGTTCAATTTAGAACGTCTAATCGTCTTCTTCAGATGAGTTATGGTGTAGGCGACGGTGGTTTTGGACTGGGATAATGGAGGCGATGGTGGTGGATGATGTTGGCGACGGTGGTTCTGGATTGGGGATGATGCATTTAATTTAAATGAAAACTATTTAGTTTTTTATTTAATATATGCATTAAGATATTGTACCATGTATTAATGAGTTGTACTTTAGCTAAAAAGACCAAAATACCCTCATGTGCCTTGCACATAACCTGACTTAATAGAAAAAATTAACGCCCGTTAGTCCAAAGGATGAAACGTGCATGCTTTTTTAAACATAAAGGACATATGCTGTAATTTCCTTAGTTAAAGGGCGTATACTGAAATTTGGTCAATACTTAAAGGACGTAAAATGTAATTTGCTCTGTAACTAATAGCTGTGAGTTTTTAATCCTAATGTGGTTTATATGTGAAAGTTTGGGGGGGAAATCGTAATGAGTCTAAAGATAGATTGATTTAGTTTTTTATTTAAGGTATTGAGTGTTTATTTTTGGCTATGAATGGGCTGTCATTCCAGCTGTGTTTGAGCTGTGATTTCTTAGTAATTAAGGTTAGGATTAGTATAAAAGAGAGTCATTGTTAGAGTTTAAGGGGTGTGGTTTTGATTTAATAAAATACAGAAAAGAGTCGGGGCTGTCTTCCCTAAAAAGTCACTGTGTTTTTTGAGCTTTCTGATTCCGTTTTGATCTGATTGTGCCCAACAATAGCTAGCATATAAAAAAATGATTAAAAAGAATATAGTATTTCACTACTAAGTTAAAGATTGAGTAAATTACACAAAACAACCTTTATGTATATAACAACTTGCAAGTTTGACCCTTAGTCTTCATTAATTACGTTGAACACCCTTAAACTAAAGGGTTTGTAACACATTACATACTTTCCGCTAACAGATGTTTACTTTTTCTGTTAGTTTTTTTTAAATGACCATTTTGCCTTTACCACTTAAAAGACCAAATGTGTAATTTTCACTGTTCTTTTCTTTTCCTTCTTTTTCTTTTTGTTTTTATTTTATTTTATTACTTTACTTTTCTTTTCTTTTGTTTTTATTTTATTAGTTTACTTTTCTTTATTTTTATTTTAATTTTTTTATCACTTTTAGTTTATAAACTTATCTTAAAAATTATTAATTAATAATTTTTTTTCTATAAAATATAATTTTATTTATAGACTTTTATTTTATTGCAAAATTTATTTTCATTTACTCCAATTAGTTATTTACTTTTCTAAATGAAATCAATAAAAATTAGAGACCTCATAGTATTTAAATTTAAATTTTAAAAGTTTTTATATCTAAAATCTAAATATTAGGTTTTTAAATAAACAATTAAACGGGTTAACAGAAAAACCCACTTATTAAACGGGTTGTGTTTGGGTTGACCCATTTTGTGTCGTGTTCGGGTCGTGTCAGAAATCGTCACCCCTAGTGCATATCCTAAAAAAAATTGTGTTTATTGTTACATTAATAAGTTTTTGCATTAATGTAACAATAAACACAAATTGTTTTAGGATATGCAGTTATGCACTAGGGGCGGCAATTTCTGACACGACCCAAACACGACATAAAATGGGTCAACCTGAACACGTCCCGTTTAATAAGTGGGTTCTCCTGTTAATCCGTTTAATGGTTTTTTAAAAGTTAATATTTAGATTTTAGATATGAAAAGTTTTAAAATTTCTAATTTTTTATTTTTCCTCTAATTGGTTTACATGTTAAAATGAAATTAATTTTCCTTTTTGTTTAATAATTTTATATTATATAAAAAAATAAAATCATTTTAAGAAACAAAGTTTAATTTTTATAAACACGAAAAAATATTACGAGGTCTCTAATTTTTATTGGTTTTATTTAGAAAAAGTAAATAACTAATTCGAGGAAATGAAAATAAATTTTGTAATAAAATAAAGAGTAAATTGCAGTTTTCATCGCTGAGGTTTGCCTAAACTAACATGTTTCGTCCACCCTTAACACCTTTGCTCCCTGACGTATGATGTTTTAACACTATGAGTCCCTGGACCTGACGGCCGTTAACTTTTCTGTTAGTTTTTGTGTAAAATTATTGATATACCCTTAACTCCATCTTCTTCTTCTTCTTCAACATATGTCTCAGACCACCACCCACCACCTCCTACCAGCACAACCGTCGTCAGTAACCACCATCGACCATCACTAATCTCCACCGTCCCTTACCACCACAAACCATTCCGCCGCCGGCAGTGACCACGCCACCTGTAAACACCTGTACAACCACCAAGGACCACTGCTTCAGCCATCGACCACTGTTCACGGTCTCCGATCTTGGCTGACACCTATTTTGACCATCTGGGTCGTTGATGATGTAACCATCGTCCAAATCGGCCGATTAAAGTTTCTAGAAGCATACATGTGGACAACCAAAGCCGATCTGCTCTGAAACCCGCTGCATGAAATCGTTCTCAGTCGCGAGCTACCGATCTGGTTGAATATCTGGCCGATGACCACCGATCGAAACCCTAGCCGCCGCTGGTTCTTCATGATCGGCGGTGGCTTTACCGCTAATCACCACCCGTCGCCGTCGTCATAAAGGTTCACGGCGGAACCCTAACGCCTTCGTCAGAACTTGCGGCTGTTAGCACCGACGCCATCACCACTATTAGACAATATATGTATTATTTGTAATTAGAGGGATTAGACTGTAATTATGTTTCCTATTTATACTCCTTGTAATCATAACATTATTACACACAATAATACAATTCTGATTACCAAGATTATCTTGGGATTAGAGCCTAACCCTAATTTTTTTTTACAACCTCCACAAGGCACCTCTCCTCTTTTTTTTCTTCCGATCAGAAAGCAGGCACACAGCCTTCTCTGTTTCTTTTTCCGATCAACCTTCTCTCTCTGTTTTCTTTTTCCAATCGCACCAGCAGGCATCTCAGCCTTCCTTTTTTTTACGATCGCAGCAGGCAACTCAGCCTTCTTTTTGCGAACTACCACGTTTACAACCTATCTCTAAAGTAGCTTTCTCCGCCACTAGAGTCTCCTCCACCACATGGCATCAAAGACCGGGACATCCACATCCGCAGCTTTTGAAGTCTATGTTATCTCATTATTGTTTACCTTTACTTAATAAATGTGCTACTTCTGTTTGTGACTCTTGTTCTATTGGCAAATCATCAAAACTTCATTTATTACCATCTATTTATAAAAGTTCACATATTTTGGATTTCGTGTTTTGTGATGTATGGGGTCCTGCTCCCGTTACTTCTTTTGATGATCATCACTATTTCTTATTGTGTGTTGATCATTATTCTCACTTTATGTGGTTTTTCCCATTAAAATCAAAATCTGATGTATGTCCTATTTTTAAACAATTTATTGTTATGGCTGAACGACAATTTAAAACCAAATTAAAATCTGTTCAAACCGATTGGGGGGGTGAATTTCGAAGCCTCTCACCTTTTTTCACCTCTGCTGGCATTACTCACCGACTCTCGTGCCCACATACGAGTGAACAAAACGGTATTGTTGAGCGCCGACACCGTCACGTTGTTGAAACCGGACTTACCCTACTAGCCCAATCTCATGTCCCACAACGTTTTTGGCATTTTGCTTTCGACACGGCGGTCTACCTTATTAACCGCATGCCATCTCGAACTAATTCTAACATCTCACCCTTTGAGCTAGTCTTTCACCATCCACCTGATTTCTCCTTTTTACGGGTATTTGAGTGCTGATGTTACCCACATCTCCGTCCCTACAACAAACACAAAATGGACTTACGCTCCCTTCCGTGTGTCTTTCTTGGTTATAGCACCTGCCACCATGGCTACCGGTGCTTTGATCCCAATTCTGACCGTTTTTATGTCGCCAGACATGTTCGCTTTAGTGAACTGCTTTTTCCCTTTCACGACCAGCCTACAACCACCTCCATCTCACCAACCCCTGATCCATACATTTCTTCATATCCTACACCCGTCCCCCTCTCGGCCCAGCCCTGTTCTACCACAAATCAGCCCACTTCTGCCACAAATCAGCCTAGCTCTGCCACAAACCAGCCCCTCTCGGCCCAATCACCTACCACTGTTCTGCCATCACCTGCCCAAACTAGTGCAGCTCCTCCCCACCACCCTCCTCCCCACCTTCGGCCCAACAACCTGCAGTCCCAGCCCCTCCTGCCCAACCCCAATCCAGCCAACAACCACCCATACCCGCCCCACCTCTCATTCACACGTATCTTCGCCGCTCCACTCCCAATCCCTCTCGTACCTGTCCAGCCTATCTTCGTTCCAACCCTAAACAAACCAAACCCTACAATGCACATTCCTTTCATACCCATACTACCTCTCCTGACACCGAACCCGCCACCTTTACTGTTGCTAACAAGCATCCCCAGTGGCGTAATGCTATGGCTGACGAGTATTCGGCGCTTTTGAGAAAATGGTACATGGTCCCTAGTTCCACGTGTTCCGAATTCCAATGTTGTTGACTGCAAGTGGGTTTCTAAATTAAAGAAAGATCAAACTTGGGCCATCAAACGTTATAAAGCACGCCTTGTTGCCAAGGGGTTTCGTCAACAACCAGGCATTGACTAACAAGAGACTTTTAGTCTAGTGGTAAAATCAACCACTATTCGGGTAGTTCTCTCTTTAGCTGTCACTCAAAAATGGCCCTTGAGACAGCTTGATGTGCGAAATGCATTTTTACATGGTGACTTAAAAGAGACAGTTTATCTACAGCAACCTCCCGGTTTTGTGGACCCAACCAAACCGGATCATGTGTGCCTTATTGCCTTCTTCACAAATCCCTGTATAGATTGAAACAGACACCGCGTGCATGGTTTCACCGTCTATCTACGGCTCTTCATGCCCTTGGTTTTCAGGGATCCAAGACAGATCCCTCCCTGTTTATTTACTCATCACAGGGTATCCTTTTATACATGCTTGTATACGTTGACGATATTATTTTGACTGGTAATAATTCACAAGAAATAGATCGAATTGTCAACAGTCTTAGCAGGTCCTTTGTTGTTCAAGACAGGGGTTATTTGTCCTATTTTCTCGGTATTGAAATCATCACTCAGGGCTCGGACATGATTCTCTCCCAGAAAAAGTATATACTTGAATTACTTGAGCGAGCCGGTCTCTCTAATCCCAAACCTGTGCCTTAACCGATTACTACAACGACTAATCTCGCTCTCGGTGATAGTCCACCCTGTTCTGATCCAGTGAAATATAGACAGGTCGTGGGTGCTCTCCAGTATGTCACCTTGTCCCGACAAGAGATTACTTTCGCAGTCAACAAGGTCTGCAGTTTATGCATTCTCCGACAGAGAACCACGGGTCGACGGTGAAACGGATTTTACGTTATTTGCAAGGCACAGTTGAGTAAGGTCTTCTAATTAAACATGACTCTGGAATGCTTCTTCATGTGTATACAGATTCGGCCTCTCCCTCTCTCATTGCGTTCTCTGATGCTGACTGGGCGGGTTGCCCGGATAACCGTCGATCCATCGGGGTCTATGCTATATATCTTGGATCCAATCTTGTGTCTTGGTCTGCCCGAAAACAAAGAACTGTTTCTCGGTCATCAACAAAGTCTGAATACAAAGCCTTAGATGATACGGTCGCTGAACTCACCTGGCTTCAAGCTCTTCTACATGAGCTTCGCATTCCTACAAAGTCTGTTCCTACATTATGGTGTGATAACTTAGGTGCTACGTATTTGTCAGCAAATCCAGTCTTCCATGCACGTACCAAACATGTCGAAGTCGATTTCCATTTTATCAGAGAGAAGGTTGCCCAAGGAAAGCTTTCGGTCCAGTTTATTTCAACAAATGATCAGATTGCCGATGTCTTCACAAAGCCATTGCCCTCACAACGGTTCCTCTTCTTACGATCCAAGGTAAGAGTCGCTCCTCGGCATTAGCTTGCGGGGGAATATTAGACAATATATGTATTATTTGAAATTAGAGGGATTAAACTGTAATTATGTTTCCTATTTATACTCCTTGTACTTAAACCTTGTAATAGGTTGTATATTGGAATAGATAAATAGGATTACAATTTAAGGTGGTATATATAACCCACCATATTACAATCTAATCCCTACACTAATACCCTATTACATATTGGTCTAATATTCGCAAACTAAGCTCAGGAGAGATTTAGGTTGAAAATATAAAAACATAAAACTAAAAAGATTGTTGGTCTTCTCTTCCATCATGCTTTCGCCCGTGTCCATGCTTCCACCAGTCACAAGCCTTTTTTTTACAGCAATCGTAAATGGGCTTGTGATGCCCAGCCTCAAAGGCCCAATCGAAACTACATTAGGAAAACCCTAATCTTCTTCCGGCCGTCACCACTTCGCCGGAGTTCTTCAACAACTAGGGGTTTGTTCCCCTTTTCTTCTCCCCGATTGCAGATCTGTATTTTTTTTTGCAAACCTTGAATAAACGGAACTGAAAGCATTGTGACTTTCGCGAGGTGCACGTCGCCGGAAAAACGGTAACCGTTTTATGGTGGCGGCGACGGTGTATAGGGCCAAGAAAGCAAGTTGTATTTGCTAACCCTAGACGCGGGGAGGTGCTGCAGTGATGTACCTGTGGTGGCAGTGGCAGCATGGAGGCGGCGGGCTTGTGGCGTTGTGGAGCCACCGGTTGTGTAGTGGTGGTTGTTGGTTGTGTGGCGGCAAAAGGGTTTTGGGTGGTCAAGTGTGGTGGCGGCCGCTAGGGTTCCGCCATAGGTGGAGGGGTAGTGGTGGTTGACGGCGGCAGTAGGAGTGGATAGAGAAGACTGAGCGCGGTTGTTTGGTGGTGGTGGGCAGGGCGGTGGCGGCGGCCGGCCGCCCCTCCGGCGATGTCTCCGGTGACTAGCTCTGATACCAACTTAAACCTTGTAATAGGTTGTATATTGGAATAGATAATTAGGATTACAATATAAGGTGGTATATATAACCCACCATATTACAATCTAGTCCCTACACTAATACCGTATTACATATTGGTCTAATACTTGTAATCATAACATTATTACACACAATAATACAATTCTGATTACCAAGATTATCTACCACCGCCACCTGCTTGACCGTAGCAGCACCACCACCGGAGCTACCTTCTCCCCTCTCTTTCTATAGTCACTCTCATCTCTCTCTCCCACTCTCTATGGGGTTTTAAGGAAACAAGAAAATAATGGTGGTTTGAGGGTTTTAAATTAGGGTGGGTAAATGGTTTTAGAAAAACCATTAGCTGAATAGTATTAGATTAATATACCCACACCTGGTGGTGGTGGTTTGCTAGTGGTGGTGGGGTCAGGTGGTGGTGGTGGGTGGTCATAGACATATGTTGAAGAAGAAGATGAGTAATTTTACACAAAAACTAACAGAAAAGTTAATGGCCGTCAGGTCTATGGACTCATAGTGTTAAGGGTGGACGAAACCTATTAATTTAGGCATACCTCAGGGACGAAAACTACAGCTTACTCTAAAATAAAAATCGATAAATAAAATTATATTTTATAAAAGAAAGTTAAATTAATTAATTAATAATTTTTAAGATAATTTTATAAACTAAAAGTGATGAAAAGTTAAAAGAAAAAGAAAGAAAAGTAAAGTAATAAAATAAAAACAAAAGGAAAGAAAAGAAAAGAATAGTGAAAATTACACATTTTGTCCTTTAAGTGGTAAGGGCAAAAAGGCCATTTAGAAAAAGCAACAGAAAAAGTTAACATTTGTTAGTGGAAAGGATGCAATGTGTTACAAACCCTTTAGTTTAAGGGTGTTCAGCGTAATTAATGAAGATTAAGGGTCAAACCTACAAGTTGGTATATACATAAAGTTTGTTTTCTGTAATTTACTCTTAGAGCATGTGGTTATACTCAAGTGAGCGAGGCTTTAGTGAAGGGGAAAAGTGGTTGACACGTGGCTCCACGTCATCTCCATCAACTCTCACACCAACCTCACTTGGCAAGGGAAATACCCAAGTGAGTGAGGGTGGTGTGAGCGTTACATGCAATTTTTTTGTTAATATTCATTTAAATAATATTGATAATTAAAATTATATTAAAAAAAAGACAAATAAAAATTCAAAAAATAAAAATAAAAAAACATATATAAAAGTTATATAAATTAAAAATAAACATAAATAAAACTACTCGATTCCATATTTTGCCTTGATCTCGTTTTGTTTCTTCTCGAAAAGGGCTCGTCAGGGCTGGTGATCTGATTAAGGTTTAGGGCGAGAATTTCCATCTCTTCTTTTTCTCTATTCCGATTAAACTTCTCTCCTCTCACGTTAAATTCTTGCATTTGTTTGACCATTTGTTGGCCGATGTCGACGTGAGTGGGAACCGAGCCGGATCCCGAGCCCGATGCTCGGGCCTTTGCTTTTTTCTTTCCGATCGGACGTGGTATGTCGTCCTCGTCATCCAATGCATCTCGGTTGAGATCATTGATAGATCTTCCGTCGGACGCGGTCGGAAGAGCATCAATGTCGGTCGAGGATCGTTTCTTTGACGATTCGTCTCCGCTTGGATTGCCGTACAATGTTTGCCATTTCAACGATTGCCTCAATAGTTCCCAAGTCGCTATTGGAGCTTGGCCTCCTTCGTCGTCTTGATAGCGGGTCGTTGCTTGCATCAAAATGCGGTATCATTACAACCACTTTTTCGGCTCCTATCACATTGTTGGTAGATCCCGTGGAACTTTAAGACCTTTCGGTTTATATGAGTAACATTTTTCCGGTTTTTCATTTTTTCATTTTGTTACATTTTTTCATTGGTCCATTTTTTCGCCTTTTTTATTTGTTACCGTTGAATGGTAACATTTAAAAAAAAAGAGCCGTTTGAGGTTGTTTTTCTACTCTTCTTCCCGTGAAAAAACTCACGAATCACCCTCACCACCCCCCTCACGAAAACACTCTTCCTCACGGCGTGAGCATGGCTCACGGAAGAGCCTCACGAGACCATACCACATGATCTTAAAGATTTCTAAAGTAGAATAATTAGTGTGCCAGCAAAATTAACATGTTTCCTTTTTAGTTAATTTGTCTAATTTTACCTGTTTGACCTAACTCGAAATCGACTTATTCATATATTGTTCAAAATGGTCACCTCTATTCAAATAGCATTTTTTTTCTCACAATAGCGTATTTTATATAGGTATGCATAGATGTTCTTGTCCAAAGGTTTGGAGATGCTACTGCAGCTGGGATGTACAAATTACTTCATAGCACCCTTGATGGCAAAATAACCCACATTTCTCTTTATGCTTTGCCAGTATGCAGATTCTTTCAATTATTACTTTATTATGCTGTCAATAAAAAAATAAAAATAAATAAAAAAAGAAACAAAAATTGATACACATTTTTCTTTTATTGTTATCAGGTCTGCGTTTTATGGGTCATTACAGGATTCCACCTGGGACGCCGACAAACACAACTTGCAATGTCCCAAAATCGACCATCCTCGTAAAACTTCGCCTTGTTTATATGCGTTTTATGGGTCATTACAGGTAAATTGTCATATGTTGTTTCATAATTTTTCATAATTCATATGACTGGATCTCAAAATTAACATAACGTTCAGAACTTGATAAGTTAGGATTATTATATAAACTTTTAGATTAACTATGCAAAGCATTGCTGTCACACCCCCGCCAAGGCGGAAACACGAGGGCGTAACGAATTGAAATCATAACACAAGTAATAAAGACATTCTTTTAAAGTTGAAATATTTAATAATTCAATTCAAACAAAGACAATAAAAATTCAAGATAAACATAGAGTTTGCCAAATTTTATTTAAGCTAGGTTTAAAGAGTCTTACATGAGCAATCATCATCTAGTTAGTATCTTCATCTAAAAACATGTAGAAAATGGGTCAATGAAAAAGTTGGTGAGCAATCACAGTTTTATAACATATAAAGATAAGATACGAAACATAATAATATAATCAAACATTAATTTTAAACATAAGTACACGAGTCCATGACCAAACCAAATGACGAGAATGCCCTCCAAGAGACTTGGAATCCACCAAATCAAGATGTATGTCGGGTTTCGATTATTCAACACCCTATCCGAGGTGATGAAGGGGTATGTCACACCTATGGATCCATTATCGTACTACCGTTGGCTTATAACAAGTTAATAATCATGTATGATGTAGCGAGAGGGAAATAGCGATGTATGAACGTGTAATTACTGTTTAACCCATTCAAGTTAGGAAAATGTTATCATGTATGGTTTGTTTCACAAGATTTTGATTAAGTAAGAACGTACATGTTTTCACCCCAAACGATAAAAATGTAAAAAGGGGTAATGATATACTCACCTTGATAACGTAGTTGAGATTTTACGCAAAGATTACAAATATGAAGCAAAGAATGTGTCCTACTCGAAAGCTACATTCAAGTTGTCACGTATAAGAACTAAGCTTGAGTAAGTGTTAAGTATGGTGTTACGATAAAGTAATTGGCCATTTACGGTACTCTAAGGGAAATTAGGGGTTGTTTGCATAAAAAGGAAAGTTAGAAAAATTATTACAGCAACCCAGTGTACGGGTCAGATTTTTGGGGCAATTTCACGATTTTTTTTGACTGACCAAACGATTGAATTAAATTCTAAAAATTTGGTGGCATCAACCCTCACGTTTCTAGTTTTCAAATATATTTTTGTATTATTTTTTCAGAAAGCACAAAAATTATAAAAAAATCGTGGAACACATAAAGGTAGTTGCAGTTATTTCAGTATGCGAGAAAAGGTTTTTGCTTGCTAATACAAAAGCAAATTAAGATTTTCAAATTGGGTTTGAAGCTATACTCAAAAACTTAAATTCTAGAAAAAGAATGGACTTATTTGGACTTGCAATGAATGAGATATGGCCTTATGAACACATACCAAGTTTGCTGTTTGAAAACATATTTGATAGCCGTCTATAAAAAAATACCTTTAACTGAACAAAACTCGTCGAAAAATTATGAAACTTAGTTTTCTGGAAACTGTACTCCATGTGCTACAATCTAGACTCAACAACAGACTGATTTGGTTAAGTTTTGGTCGAGTTATGACTCTCCAAAGTTTGATAAAAGTTGTTTTGAATCTGCTGTAACGGTTTGCTTTAAAAAACGAGTTTTTTAGTAACTTTTCGATTATAATAACTAAAAATACGACCCTTGATGATTAAGGACAATATATAAAGTTTGAATCTTTTAGGGTTTTAGAACATGTAAAAGTTCTGGAAATCAAAGAAAATAAGAGAAGTGTAGATTTTTCATACCTAAACGTGTTCAACGGCTTTACTTCTCGAGATCTTTCGAAAGATGGGAATTTGTTGGTGGAATACTAAGATCTTGGGATCAAAGAATAGTAAAAATCAGATCTTTGATGGATTAAAATAAGAAACTTGATGGAACTTAAAAGAAACAACTTACCGGTTTCACTAAAATACCCTAGATTGCGAAGATTGCGGAAGTTTTTTTTATTTGTTTTTCAGTGCTTGAAGTTTGCGACCAGGAAAAAGAGAATGAAGGGCTGAAATCATGAGAGGGAGGGGGGGGGGGGGGGGGGGGGGTTAAAAGGAATTTGATTGTAAAGTAGTTGGGTTTAACATGATCAAGAGGCATATCAAATTTTAAAACTAGGAGATTAAGAATAGATTGGAATAAAAAAAAATAAAAAGGATAATGCCATCTACAAAAATTTCGACCAGCTATATATTTTATATAAATATATGTTATTATTATTATATTTTTTTTAAAACAAAACAAAACGTTAAACTTATTTAAATTATCGACGGTCCAACGACTATTGTTAACGTGTTACAAATTGACAACGTTTTTTTAATTCTAATTTACGAACCTTAAGACCTTTTAAGTAACTAAAAAAATAATACTTTTTGATATATCAGTTAACGCGAGGTGTAACAAGTGTCGGTTTTAAATCAACGATTACGAAATTTGGAACGTTTCTAAAAGTACCAAGTGTAACTAGGGTTTTAAATTTAATTTTTCCTAACAATTATACTAAACCAAATAAGGACTCAAGTATGCATAATAACAAGATTATGGTAGGTGTTAACCTCATTCGGTGTCGGTTGTCACAGTCTCCCCTAGTTAAAGGAAATTCGTCCCCGAAATTCAACTAGTAGAGGCTGTAGGATCTTGGAAAAGTTGAGGGTACTTGAGTTTCATCTAGTCTTCATGTTCCAAGCTGAAGGATGTGTTGCAAAGCACACCTCCGTTTCCACCCTATTTCATAGAGTTTTCGTATGTTTTTAGAGTCGTATTAAGTCCATTATAGTTATTATTGAGTTAAGTCTTGTTTTGTAGGCGATCGGGTCACTTTAGAGCTAAAACGAACAAGAACCGGGAAGGTACAAGCAAACGAGTGAAATCAAAAAAAGGCCAAAAAATTTCTCACTTGGTGATGGCTCGCGGTACGCGACACATGGAGGCCTCTCCCTCGCGATACGCGAGGGAGCAATATTCAGTAAATTTTGCGCGTGTTGATTTTCTTTGGAGCAACGCGAGAGATTACTACCCTGGGCCTCGCGGTACGCGAGAGAACCTAGGTACGGGTATTTTTAGCTACTTTCAAGGTATAAAAGATAAGGGTCGATCCTAGGGTTATTGATTCGATTACAGACGTAAAGAACAGACCTTTTTGGTGATTCTAAGTGGGAGAAGGCTTCTAGGATCAATCGGAGACTTGGATTGAAGTTGGAGATCATAGAGCGGGTCGTTTTCATCATCCGGTTCTTGTTTTCTTTCTTTGTTCTACTATTCCAGATTTGAAACCATGAATTCTTTGTTTGATTCTTTGTTTTGATGCTATTGAACATGATGATTGGCTAGAATTTCATAGCTACCTAGATTGTGATGATTGTGCGTTGTTAATTGGTTTTCTTTCGGATTTCGGATATTTGTTGATGGATTAATATTAAAGTAAAGAACTTGGTTTTCATTTGATTAGATATGTATGCGTATTTGATTTTGATTGATAATCTGTTGAATGTTTCATATGCCACTTTGTGAATGTCTTTCATGTATGGTTGCATATTAGGTCACTAGCTATGTGCATGTGATTTGTTTATGGTTCACTAACGTCGTATCCATAGGTACATCGATTGAGAGTCTGTTAGGGTTAAGTATTCTGCCTACTTCAATAGCTGAAAGGTGCGAAGTTGTCGGGTAATATTTGGTGTTAGGGTTTTTAGGTCAACTGCTCTGAGAGGAGGGTTTCCTAGGGTTTCTTAGCGTCATTGTTATTCTGTGTCTTGTCAAGTGAAATCAGGTTACTCCTTGCACTGAAAGGTGTATTGAGATAGTGAGACTGAGAGGTAATTTGTCTAGAGAGTACTTTAGTGTTGTTAGAGATAGCTGAGAGGTGATCCGACTAACTGGTAAGTTTCACACGTCCCTTAGGGTTTCCTTTTGGTCACAACCGGAGAATGATCTGGGATCCATTAGGTATTATGAGTGTGTGGTATTCTAAGAGCCCGGTTCCATCATAGTTTCCACATCCGAGAGAGTTCCAAGGTACATGCATAGGATTTAGAGTCTAGGTAGTGCTTTCCCTATTTGTGAGTTGTCTAAAGTCCTTTGCTTTACATTTGGAGTCATTAGTTGGAGAGTTCCATTAGTTATAATCAACACAAAATCCCCCATTTATAATTCAGTTCAGTTAGTTGAGTCAAAGTCTAGGTAGAGTTGTCACTAGTGTCTCGTGGGTTCGATTTCCGGACTTCATTAGACTTTGCTACATTGATCGGTACACTTGCCGGTTGTGTGGTCTAGTATTAGGTTGAGTCTAGATTTATAAACCTAAAGCTAGAGTGTCTAGGTTAGGTTTTATATTAGTTTTTATAGACCATCCAGCACACATCAGTGAACTCATGTCACACCCACAAATTCATTTACTTTATAAATAAATAAATAAATTGAGGTTGCAACGATTGGTACATTACACAATAGCGGAAGCATAATGAAGTTATCTAAAGTATTGAACACCATTACAAGAACTAACATGAGCTAGTACATTGTCCTAGAACCATATAGGTTAAATCGTCTTGAGGTTTGACAATCATGCTTCTTCGGCTTCTAGGGTATAATCCAACTGGCTAACTTATTCCAATCGTGCCATAGCTATGTGTTACCTGAAAAACATACTTGAAAATGTCAACACAAAGGTTGGTAAGTTCACAGATTTAGTTGTCTCAATGTAAAGCAGGTTTCCTTGAAAACATTGATACCGTGTACATGGCCGTAATATAAAAGCGTTTTCCTCGAAAACATGTGATGACTTCAGATTCATAAAGTGAAAGCATTAAAAAGGTGTATTTTGCCATAATATGAAATCATGCGAGGAGCCACCTTTGACGGGCTTTTCATTTTGATAGATCAAGTGGGCCTTCTTGCATGGACTTGGGCTTGCTTTGATGATGGGTTTAAGTTTTTGGTCCTTTTGTGGGCTTTCATCAAGGAAAGCATGCTTGATAGGCCCAAGTTTTCAAACTCAAAACATCAATATTGCTCTTTTGAAAACTCAAAAGATCAATCTTTATTTTCACGTTGGTCCTAAAAAAGGATTTACTCTACCAAATAGAATATAACTCGTTCTAAATAATCTACTGATCAAAGGCTGTAAGGGCACGCTGCTCTACTTCGGATTTGACTGAAGAAAAAAGGGAGAAATTGTTCTTATTATGATTACGTGGCTTAGAATTGTCTAAGGCCATGACAGTTGGTATCGAAGCTCTGACGCTTTCTGTCGCATTTTTTCTATCTTTTGTTTTCCTATCTAAATTGTGGGTTCCACCCGTTTCCAGTCGAGTTTTATAGATTCGGATAGAGTCACCGCTCGCTTTTGCTTTTGACAAGATGCCCTAGTCCTTTTGGTAAGCGTAAGCATTTCGTAAGAAAAAAAACTAGATATTAAACTCCCGGTATCAGTTACAATGCTCACTATTACAGATTTCCCATTGAGGCCGAACCTAAACCTGTGCTCGCTAGCTATATGCTTAACACATGCAAGTCGAACGTTGTTTTCCTGAAAACCTTGAAAATGTGTTCATGGGCTTAATATGAAGCCTTTTTCCCAAAAACCTTGAAAATGTGTTCATGGGCTTAATATGAAGCCGTTTTCCTCGAAAACATGTGATGACATCATCGTCATAAAGTGAGTCGTTTTCCCAATGGAAACATGTAAATGAGTTTATACCTGTGTTTATAGGAATGAGCCTCTAAGTTGAAAGCTTATAGACTATCTTCTTGACTTAATTTTCGTGCCATTTTCGTAAATAAAATGTTTGACACAATTTTTCAGAGATATAAAGTATTCACCTTGGTTTATAGGAATGAGCCTCTAAGTTGAAATCTTATAGACTATCTTCTTGACTTGATTTTTCTAGCGTCTTGAATTTTCTACGAGCGTTTCTTCCTACATCGGGCACTATAACGAGCGGGAGTCGAACCGGGATTGTCGTGAATGAGCTAAAGAAGCTCTGGGACAAGAAATGATAGAGAAGATCGAGTATGGGATGTGGAAATGGACTGAACTCGACCATCTATTTATAGGGCAAACTCTGAGCCCGTGACGGACCGTTACGGGTGGTGACGGTCCGTCACCAGACTAGGGTTAGCGAGTCATCAGACACGTGTTGCCTTCTGGTCATTTTGGGTCGTGACGGACCGTTACCAAGCGTGACGGTCCGTTACAGAGTGATACGTGGCGCACCAGGGTGAATCTGGGGCCGTGACGGACCGTTACCGGGCGTGACGGTTCGTTATAGGGTTTCCACGTGTCTGATTTTGAAGATGAGTCACTAGACACGTGGCAAGCTATCAGGGTTCGCATGCCCAGCCCGTAACGGACCGTTACCATTGAATTTTCATGATTTCTACATTTTTGAGCCTTGATCTATAGGTTATATACACTTATAGTCCTTATGGTTTATACCTTTGCCAAATCTTGGACATTTTCAAGGAGTTTGGTGGAATACTCCTGATGATTTGTTCCTATCATCTTAAGACTCAAGAATTTTCCTTCTATATGTTGCCTCTCATTCTGGGGAACGTACTTCTTTTCTACTCAAGTTTTGAAAGCACTCAATCCTATTGCATAGGCTGCTTCTCTTCCTTTGGCAGCTACTATGTTGTTCCACCAGTCTAATGCTTGATTATTAAATAAGTTTGAGGCATAAAGAACCTTGTCTTTTTCAGCACATTTGCTGATAGCTAGTACGGATTCAGTCTTTTCTATCCACCTTAATGTGGCAATTCCTCCTTCTTTCCCAGAGAAGTTATATAGCTTGCAGTCCTGAAACATCTTGTAAGTACAGCCAACTACTTTTCTCTTCTTTTCTATATGACCATAGTTATTACCCATACTCTCATCTTCAGAAGAGTTATGGTAATATTTTTCTTTCCTAGTCTTCTCAGTCTTATGAGTTGCGGAACTTTCAGGTTTTAGAGTAATTGGTTGGTACTGCGTGATAATTCGGGTATGCTGGGTTAAAGGTTGAGAATTGATATATTTTTGACTTGATGGATGTGTAGATAGCCTATCGGTTTGTCTCTTTTCTAATTCAGTAAAGATCATTGGAAGGGAATCCTTGATTCCTTCTGTAATAATCTTTTGGAGTTCCTTTCGGGGTTCAGTAGCAGTATTTTCAATTGCTGTCTGTTTCTTCTTTCCCCTGGTGTGTTGTGAATGTCCGGTATTTTTCGACATACTATATAGAATTATATTGGAATTAAAACAAAACTTCTTTATTTAATAAGAATATATTACAGAAGATGATACATATAGGAATTATAGAAATTATTGTTCCTAGAAATTTCTAAAATTCTTTTCTTTAAGAGCTTTTATTAGCAAAGCATTCCGAGTTTCAACTTCAGCTTTCTCTCGTTCCAATTCAGCTATCCTGTTCAGCAACATTTGTTCCCTTTTACTTCCGGATGCATTCTCATTTATATGAGGAGCAGGGATGAGAATCGTCTCATAGTATGGAATGCAAGGTATATTAGAGTCAGCACGTTCTTCTTTTTCAGGATTATTTTCATAAGGCATATCGGCATATCCTTCATGAAAATTTCGGGAATATAATGGGGTGACATTATAACTTCCAGCGGTAATAGTAGAATGAAAACTTATAGAAGGATTATAAGGAACACTAGGGTTTCCTATTTCTCCGAGGCTTCTAAAAGTTTAACTTTCAGTGTCCTCATTATTTTCTGTAGTTGTTTCATTGGTTTTTCGTTCATGATAACTAGCTGGAGCAAATTTACGAATAAGCTAGGATCCTTGCCTTTTCCGACCATTCTGAAAAATAAACAAAACGATATTTTATTATTATACAAAATATATTACAAAATACAACAAAAACGATTCTAATCTTTCATCAGCTCTTTTCCAAGAGTCATCAAGTCCTCTCCATACTCGTAGACTTGTTTTCCATAAAATTTGGTTCTTGTTTTATCCATTATCTTCTTTCTTGTTACTTCGTCCGTTTGGCGCAATGAACGGTCTAAATATTCAATAGGAGAAGAGGGCATACTTTCCGCATAACCATATTTAGGAGGGGGCTTACGAAGTCCCATCATAATTTCATTATAAACATTTTGGTATTCCGGAGGAGCTTGGAAATACTCTTTGAAAGGGCCATCATATGGAGGTTCAGGAAATATATAGGGGGTCATATAAAACAGGAGTTTCAGAATTATAAGATTGATAGCCGGAACTATTTGAAATAGGATTATTGAATGGATAGTCTTTAGGGTTTTCAGAAGCAGGTTCATATTGGTGGGATTCCTCAGATGGATCCTCTTCTGTTGATATGTTCTGTTGAGTATAACTTGATTCAGCCTCGCTGTTTCCTTGCAGTTGTTGTTTATTTGTATTCTAGTTGCTGAAGTTTGAACCAGCCTCCATCCATTGACTAGAAGAGTTATAAGATTGAGGGTGGTATTCGGGAGAGTTGTTATTAGAGAGAATGGCAAATGGATTGTCGTTATAATAAGGCGAATACATAGGATGATACTCGGGTGACTCTTGTTTGATTGGACGATTGGGGTCATAATAAACATGTACCGAATTATCTCCAGACATCTGCAATCTTAAAATATTAGTACTTATCTTATTTTTGGTCAAGACTTAGATACTAAAGCCAATATCCTTATCTTAACTAAAGCTCTACAAGGATGGTTATCTTTCCAGAGTAGTACCTCCAACAGATATGTTCCCAAGTAAGAGCGACAGGTCTAGGAGAGATTTATACACCGGTCTTTCCTTAGATAGAACACTTTCGTTTGCCAGATAACTACATACCGGTCAAAAGGTTACCTTGTTTTCTTATCTTAATTTTTAAGTAATAGATAAACTTATGGTTAAATCCTAGATACTAGATCCAAGTATCTAATTCGCTAAAACTTGTGGCTCTGATACCAACCCTGTCACACCCCGCCCCAGGCACCCCTTGGACGCGTGCGACCAACGATTGGTATCATCATTGAACTTTGATTTCAGAGTTTTTATAAATACATCGGAAGTCTTTTTCAAAAGGATCGTTTCAACATTCTTTCAACCTCAAGGGTTGTATTTGTATACCAAAACTCAGTTGGAAGACAAAAGTTTTATATTTACTTTATAAACATAGGGATTTAAATACCCTTTTTTATTTTGATTACAAAACAGTGTTTGAAATCAAATACATTTATAGCCACTGGAAATAGTACTACCTACGGTTGATCAATCCCCTGGTTCTATCTCCCTTTTCTTTTCTTTAGGATTTTCTACACATGATGCCTGAGAATCCAACGTGTAATTCTATCCTTTTCATAGGTCAGATCTGATGTCTACCTCTCACATTTTCTTTTCTTGGGTCAGATCTGATATATGCCCATACCCCGTTCTTATTTCAGTTTATTCATTTCCTGAAAACATTTTGAAAATAAAACGTCAGCGTGAACGCCGGTGAATACAATTATCTTGACATTTAAAATCATTTGGCACAAACAAGTATTAATTTCATAATCACAACTTTATATTCAATCCCCACATTCAGCAGGCCTGACCTGTTCGATCGCACCACAGTATACACTGGCGTCATGTCTTATAACAATGGACAGGTTTGCCTCCGAAGTTGTTATAAGACAAGCAACAGCCGCAATCCGGGAATTTCACCCGAGACTCGTGTATCCCTTGCAAGTTTTACGCATACCTATGGCCTGAATGCTTTGTTCGTAGAAGAACGTTGAGCATTATTTCCTTAACCTTTATTTGGCCATTTTCATAAATAAAATGTTTGACACAAGTTTTCAGATAGATAAAGTATTCACCTTGGTTTATAGGAATGAGCCTCTAAGTTGAAAGCTTATAGACTATCTTCTTGACTTGATTTTTCTAGCGTCTTGACTTTTCTACGAGCGTTTCTTCCAACATCGGGCACTATAACGAGCGGGAGTCGAATCAGGATTGTCGAGAATGAGATAAGGAAGCTCTGGGACAAGAAATGATAGAGAAGATCAAGTATGGGATGTGGAAATGGACTGAACTAGACCATCTATTTATAGGGCAAACTCTGAGCCCGTGACGAACCGTTACGGGTGGTGACGGTCCATCACCAGACTAGGGTTAGTGAGTCATCAGACACGTGTTGCCTTCTGGTCATTTTGGGTCATGATGGACCGTTACCAGGCATGACGGTCCGTTACGGAGTGATATGTGGCGCACCAGGGTGAATCTGGGGCCGTGATGGACCGTTACCGGGCGTGATGGACCGTTACCGGGCGTGACGGTCCGTTATAGGGTTTACACGCGTCAGATTTTGAAGATGAGTCACTAGACACGTGGCAAGCTATCAGGGTACGCGTGCCCAGCCCGTAACGGACCGTTACCGTCCGTGATGGTCCGTTACCCTTGAATTTTCATGATTTCTACATTTTTTAGCCTTGATCTAAATGTTATATACACTTATAGTCCTTGTGGTTTGTACCTTCGCCAAATCTTGGACATTTTTGTGGCATGTGTTACAGTAGTGGCATTCACATATAACAATCCATGAAATTAACACCAAATGTTAAAAAAAATGTCAACACAAAACATCCTAGACATAGAGTAATATTTCCAAATAGAATACGGAACTATGAAATAAAACAGTTAAATTAACGCCTCAGATAGATTTCCACCAAGAAACAGATAAGCACCTAGATGATCATTGCTATAGTTACTCGTATTGCAAATCGGGCCTTTGCTCTAGTTGCTTCGGTATAGGCATCGAAGATTTCTCTGTCTCCTTCCATCATATCCAGTTGAGTACTTAGGTTCAAAATTATGTTTTCCTGATGCTTCACTTGATTTAATAGGTTATCCACACGTTGGCCTAGCATGTCGTGTCTTACCTCATGCTCTAGTCTCTGTCTCAGGAATTCTAAGGATCTCATATACTGGTGTGTGGTATTGACCGGGATTCCTATTACTCTGGTTGGCCCCATAGTTTGTCCTACCACTGAGCTTGGATGGTATAGATATGGTGCTAGGTAAGGGTCTCTCGATGGGGGTTGCTCAGGTATTTGATACTCAGAGCCATGTTCCTGCACCATTCTGCTCTGCGAAATAAAGGGGACCAGGCAGCTAGTTGTGCGGGTGATGGTAAAGAAACGATCATAAGTGATAGTAAAGATAGAATAAGGCAGATAAACATAAGATTCTAATTAGGATAAACCCAAGTAGTAAACAAGACGAAATGGAAAAATCAGTGTTGCCAAGTCTCTCTTGGTTAAGAGAATTCCATCCAAAACTTAACTAGTGGAGTGTGCGTTATCCTAGATTTCTGGATCTCGACGGTGTCACACCCCCAAATTCCACTAACGGAGTTTTACCGTTTGACGTGTGACGAACCAGGATCTCAGTCATTAGTTACATCAAACGATACTATATGAGACTTAAAAGTCATAACATAAATGTTCAGAGTTAAATGCAGAAGCGTAAACGTTAATAGGAAATCAAAAGTAATTACACGCCACAAGCGTCAATTAATATAAATAAGTAAAATTGTTTAAACTGTTTGAAATGAATGATATGATAGTAGGACTCCATGCATGTCCTAAGTGTGCAACCTGTGCCAAAGCGACCTGAGAAACATGTAAGAAAAAGTGTCAACACGAGGTTGGTGAGTTAACAGGTTTCAAGCTTAAAATAAGAGAGTGTTTGCCAGATTATGTACATTAAATATGCATATCTAAGGTAGCTAGCCTATGTTCATGTCTTACTAAAGCGCTCGCAACCGAAGCTGACTGTTTGTGTTTGTATGCCTCCTGCCAGGTCTAACAACTCTAGCAAATGTGAGTAGGCTAACATTTCACCCGTTCGACCTCCAATCGAGTTAGCGTGACTAACGCGGGTGGGGCTTGTCAAACCCAGTATTACTACTAAACATTACCTCGCTAAGATCCATATTAACGATTCGATGTATGATGAGGACTTTCTGTGATAGTGTGTCACGCTTAGCCTCAACAGTAATAACATATGAATTACAATAATCTATGTCATGTTTTCTCCCCCAACGGGAAAAACATGAAACATAATGTTTGTCTGCGTACCTGTTTCTCCCCCATGGGGAAAACAAGTAAAAATATGATAGTTTGCGTACATGTTTGTTTCTCCTCAACAGGAAAACAAGTAAAATATGTTTGTGTGTAATCATGTTTCTCCCCCAATAGTAAAACAAGTAAAAAGGGGCCGTGAAACTCACCTGCGTTGCGTTGTAGGTAGTATCACACAAGTAAGAGATTTGGAACCTCAAGTGTTAGCCTGCACGGCTTACGTATGCCCTAGAATTATAAACACATAAATTAGGGTCATATGGGGTTTGTGACAACGACACGGAAGATTGAACGCCTTAACGCATTCTAAGGATTTAAGAGTAGACGAACGCGTCTACAGAAATATATATGTTTCTTAATATAAAAATTAAGATCAAAGCACTACGTGTCGAATGTTAATAACGGATAATATTAAGTAAATAAATAACTTCGTACGTTTGCCATTTAAAATGGTTAGGAAAATAATATAACTATATATTGTGTGGAAAATAATAAATATATTATTTTTATTTGATATACTAAACGTGAGTAGATAATATAAACAATTATATTATTAATTAGTTTAAAACGTTACACAAGGTAAATAAACGAGGCGGAATAATATAAAATATATATCATTTTATACTAGAAGTCACGGGTTGAAAACAATATAAACATATTATTTTATCTGAATTCGTGGTTAGAAGGTAATATAAATATCCTATTTTAAAAGTGGGAATGAAAATAGGTTATAAAACCAAACCCGAGTCTACGAGTGGTTTCCGGTTTTAAAACACATTAATATATTAAAATAATAATATGGGAATTGGTTTTATATTAAAAATAATGATTTAAAAATGATCTAAAAAGAAAACAGGGTGGAGGGACTCGAACCCGGGTCGCCTCCCCCACAGCCAATCGAACTAACCACTACGCCCGCTAGGGTCATCACATCCAATACCCGGTTCTAACAGCTTTTAATCTAAAAGTCCCCTGTGTTCTTCCCCTTTACGCAAAACCGGACCAAACTCCACCCCAAAACCAACGAATTCGTTTTTGATTGAAGCAAAAGGCATAGGGGTTTTGATAATCGGGGTATTGCGACCCTACAGGTGTAATTAATTGCAAAACCAACAAGTTTAGATCGGTTAAATATTCGATTGAAATCCCGAAACCCTAGTTTTGAAACTACAAATCAAATCGACTAATACTGATAATGTATGTTGTTGGATTCATAGGGCTTTCAAAGGGTATTAGTTTTCGATCCTGATCATGTAAATTAGTTGAGTTTAAAATGGGTCTAAAGTGGGATTCGATTAACTGGTTCATATGAAGAACCCTAGAATCGGTTCTCAATCAATTCGATGTTATAAGCCCGAGATATGTTAGGGCTTTTGTTTTAGGAATGACTGAGATTCTGAGGGTGTGATTTGTTACCTTGAATGATATCCAATTGATAGAGATCGGCTAGTTAGGTTTTCGACTTCAAATGGTTTAGTCCCCGATGAGTTTGGCTCTTTCCCTGACCGAATACGAGTGTGTAACAGCTTCAGGGATAGTCGTCTATCGTGTGCAGAGGGTTAATTTCCAGTATGAAGATGGAATTGACACAGATTTGCGAGTAAATGAGATGAAGTCGACGGTTGTGGTTTAATTACTTAATAAAGGGATTAATTCGACACATTAACGCACAATAATGTTTCAATTGAGATTTTACGTAGTTGAGATTTTACGCAAAGATTACAAATATGAAGCAAAGAATGTGTCCTACTCGAAAGCTACATTCAAGTTGTCACGTATAAGAACTAAGCTTGAGTAAGTGTTAAGTATGGTGTTACGATAAAGTAATTGGCCATTTACAGTACTCTAAGGGTAATTAGGGGTTGTTTGCATAAAAAGGAAAGTTAGAAAATTTATTACAGCAACCCAGTGTAACGGGTCAGATTTTTGGGGCAACTTCACGAATTGTTTTGACTAACCAAACGATCGAATTAAATTCTAAAATTTTGGTGGCATCAACCCTCACGTTTCTAGTTTTCAAATATATTTTTGTATTATTTTTCCAGAAAGCACAAAAATTATAAAAAATCGTGGAACACAGAAAGGTAGTTGCAGTTATTTCAGTATGTGAGAAAAGGTTTTTGCTTGGTACGACCTCGATACAAAAGCAAATTAAGATTTTTCAATTGGGTTTGAAGCTATACTCAAAAACTTAAATTCTAGAAAAAGAATGGACTTATTTGGACTTGCAATGAATGAGATATGGCCTTATGAACACAGACCAAGTTTGCTGTTTGAAAACAGATTTGATAGCCGTCTATAAAAAAAATACCTTTAACTGAACAAAACTCGTTGAAAAATTATGAAACTTAGTTTTCTGGAAACTATACTCCATGTACTACAATCTAGACTCAACAACATACTGATTTGGTTAAGTTTTGGTCGATTTATGACTCTCCAAAGTTTGATAAAAGTTGTTTTGAATCTGCTGTAACGGTTTGCTTTAAAAAACTAGTTTTTTAGTAACTTTTCGATTATAATAACTAAAAATACGACCCTTGATGAATAAGGACAATATATAAAGTTTGAATCTTTTAGGGTTTGAGAACATGTAAAAGTTCTGGAAATCAAAGAAAATAAAGAAGTGCAGATTTTTCATAACTAAACGCATTCAACGGCTTTACTACTCGAGATCTTTCGAAAGATGGGAATTTGTTGGTGGAATAACAAGATCTTGGGATCAAAGAATAGTAAAAATCAGATCTTTGATGGATTAAAATAAGAAACTTGATGGAACTTAAAAGAAGCTACTTACTGGTTTCACTAAAATACCCTAAATTGCGAAGATTGCGAAAGTTTTTTTGATTTATTTTTGAGTGCTTGAAGTTTGCGACCAGGAAAAAGAGGATGAAGGGCTGAAATCGTGAGTAGGGGGGGGGGGGGGGGGGTGGTTTAAAGGAATTTGATTGTAAAGTAGTTGGGTTTAACATGATCAAGAGGCATTTCAAATTTTAAAACTAGGAGATTAAGAATAGATTGGAATAAAAAAAAATAAAAGGGATAATGCCATCTACAAAAATTTCGACCAGCTATATATTATATATATATATATATATATATAATATTTTTTTAAACAAAACAAAACGTTAAACTTATTTAAATTATCGACGGTCCAACGACTATTGTTAACGTGTTACAAATTGACAACGTTTTTTTTTATTCTAATTTACGAATCTTAAGACCTTTTAAGAACTAAAAAAAATAATACTTTTTGATATGTCGGTTAACGCGAGTTGTAACAAGTGTCGGTTTTAAATCAACGATTACGAAATTTGGAACTTTTCTAAAAGTAGCAAGTGTAACTAGGGTTTTAAATTTAATTTTTACTAACAATTATACTAAACCAAATAACACTCAAGTATGCATAATAACAAGATTAAGGTGGGTGTTAACCTCATTCGGTGTCGGTTGATAATAACAAGATTAAGGTGGGTGTTAACCTCATTCGGTGTCGGTTGACACAATTGCTTCTCTCCCTCTCTCTCTCTCTCTCTCTCTCTCTCTCTCGCATGTACGTATAGTTGTAATCATGGCTGAGAATTGCTTTTCAGTGAATTGTTCTTATGTCAATTACATTCGATCGTTCTTGCTTTGTCTTCAATCAAACAATAAAAAAACCTTAATTTGATTAAAAACGCTTTCCGTTGCATATCATTCACAATAATCAATTAGGTTATCAATTGTTTGAAGAATCATTTTGACAAGCAAACCATAGTCATCAATGCTATAAAGTAACAAAGAATCCATTTCATTACAAAGCCAATGGTTTTCTTTATTATAGTAATAACTTATTTAGCTTTATGTATAGCATGTTTATAACTTTATTGTAATCAAATTAACAATGCATTTTATAATATGTGAACATATCTACATTTACATTTTGTAAAGATGTGAAACATTGATTAAAAAAAAAGGCCACTTGATCAATCATCTTAGAAAAAAAAAGTCGTTGCAAAGTGTTTGCCATTATTCTTGTCGTTGCAGGGTGGATAATCTGTTGGATTTTATGGACCGACCCGATGGACAACGTGACTGACCGAGCTATGACCCGTAAGAGTTACACCTTGGGCAACGAACATTAAATCCACTTAACCCGCTTAACCGGTAATTACGAACTGTTAGCGAGACGATATATTTTATATATATTCGTTAGACGAGAATTATTATTTATACTAGTGTATGAATAATAATTATATATATTGTTTTAATCTTTCATTAAAACAATTAAATGGGTTCAGACTTTAATATTAACTATTGGGTTTAGGCCCGGTATAATTTTTATTAGGTTAAAAGGATTAGAGTAATTAATATATAAAGATATTAAAATCTAATCAAGAATGGAGAGATTTTTTTTTATCGAAGGAAGCAGAAACCAAGAATTTGCTTTTCCTTTGGTTTTGGTTTTCGCCACCCGCCAAGACCAAAACGGAGTCATCCGTTTGGTGATTTCCGGAACCACCAAACCAACCCAAGCCGGACCCTGTCCCGCTGCTGTCCCGTTTCCGGCCAGCCCCGGCACTACTCGTCTCTCGTGTTGTCAGTTCGTGATCTAGCTTTGGCTCGTTGTACCTCGGTGTCTCAACCGGTTAATCATTAACCACAAAAGGTATAATTAATCTCATTAGTAGATTAATTGTTTAATTTTGTGTTTGCGTGTTCATAACCAGATCCTGTTCGGTTTGTCAGTGCTGTTAAATAGGTTATGATTTTACTTTCCGCTGCGTATTTATTAATTAACTGAATTAATTAATTTCTATGTCAAAACCCTTTTTTTTACAAAAGTCAAACTGATCACCACTGAATCCCAACAGTGGTATCAGAGCCTGGGTTATAACACGTAAATCGGAACCGGTCTGGTTTCACCGGTTAGATTAATCACAAACTTTAACTATCTTGAAGTTTCTGATCTGATCTGTTTTTTAGGGCAATTTTTTTTTTATTAATTTGGTCGATTTTTTATTTTATTTGACCAAATATATTGCCCGTATGTGATTGTGTTGAACATGTAAATCTGGCCCGACCCATGTGATTGAGTTGTTTGTGTTTATTATTCAGTTTTTGGTTTTATGGTTTTGGCCCACTTTTGATGGCTCAAAGTTGTAATAGAATAGTTTTTTTTTTATGTAATGTAATAAAAACCCGAAGACAAATCTGAAGACGCAACATGAATCATGGAGTCAGTGGGAGTCATCCGAGACGACCAGATGCACGAAAGTCCATCCTTGTGGTTGTTTTAATTTTGTGGACCCCGTGACCCGTTTGTTCTTGCTAACTGGCTCTAGCAAGATCAAACAAACTTGGCCCTAAAAGATTTACTTATTTATTTGCTTTATGGTTGCTTTTATTTTTATTTTTTTTATAACTTAAATTTATAATAAACCAACCTAACGTCAAACGTTTTAAAAGGAGTTTTAAAATGTCACAATCTGTCACCACAAGTTTTAATTTTTACAACTTGTAGAATTTTATAAAAATTAACATCTGGCTTGTTTTTATAAAATAAATAACCGCTAAAGTTTTGCAATTTAAACTAAATTTAAATTCAAAACTTATAACTTAATAGCTTTCAGCTATTAACTTTAACTGGTTATTCAAGTCGCGACAAACTTAGTTTTAATAGGTTATTTAAAATTAAGTGTCCTGAGAGATGAAAGGGTTCATCAAATTTATCATGACTTTAAATAGTAAAACTGGCTTTTACAACACACGTATGATTTAATCATTCGTTTTGTTTGACCCTATTCGGTAAACACTAAAATTGGAACCCATATTTAAAACCAATGGTCTATGTCACCTATTATAAGGAACACTTGGAGCATAAAACGAAACATCGGTGTTTGGAGCCACATCACCGCACTAGATGCGTAGTTTATCCTTCCAAGGCGCAAGAGTTTCGTTGACACATCCGACCCTTCCGCAAGTACCTGTTTTAGGACAACTATTACTTTTCTCTCTTGTTACATGCCCCATCTGTCAAGAGATTAAAAGTGGGCATAGATGAGGCTAAATGTATCAATGCATAGACATGTCTTGTCTTAGCGGCCTCATACTCGAGAGTTGTGCATCTTTCCACAATTGACACTAATTGTCAGTCTAGTTACCCACTTACTAATGTTGTATACCCCAGCTACCATTAGTGACTGATTTAGCTAGATTCTCACTCCTTATTCTAGTTTTTGTAATTGGGTCATAAATTAATAAGGACTTTTCACTTTCTTTATACTAATTTATTTTCTTTGCTTATCTTGACAGATGTCTACTGAAAATAATAATACTAATAACTCCTTCGCTCTCAAGTCTATCCTTGAGAATGAAAAGCTGGATAACACCAACTTTCTCTCGTGGCAGTGCAATCTGAGAATAGTTCTCAAGATGTGCACTAGTCCCCGAGGCACCCGATGGTAACACGGCTGCTGCTGGTAAGGCCTGGGAAAAACAAAGAGATGATGTCATTGAGGTAGCCTGCCTTATGCTGGCCTGCATGTCCCGTGAGCTCCAAAAGAGCATGGAGGACCTGAGTTCCTTTGACATGATTGAGCAACTTAAGGGCATGTTCCTGAAACAAGCCCGACAAGAACGCTATGAAACCATGTCTCAGCTCATTCGTTGCACGATGCAAGAGGGCATGCCTGTTAGTGCTCATGTACTTAAGATAAAAGGGTACATCGACCAGATGAACAAACTTGGATATCCCATGAAGGATGACATGACTACTGATTTCATCTTAAACTCTCTCCCAAGCTCCTATGCTCAATTCGTAATGAATTTCAACATGAATGGCTTGGAGAAGACAGTGGCCGAGCTACATGGTATGCTCAAAACGGCAGAGATGAATATCCAAGGAAAGAAAAATCAAGTTCTGATGGTCAGGTCTGCTGGTGTTAAAAAAACTAACCCCAAGAAAAGAGGTTATAATAGCAAAGGCAAGAAGAATGTTAATGTTGCTGCCAAGCCTGCCACCAACAATAACAAGAAAGCTTCAAAAGCATCCCCTCCTGAGGAGCGCCAATGCTTTGAATGCAACAAAATGGGGCACTGAAAACGTAACTGTCCTGAATATCTAGCCAAGCTGAAGCTGCAGAGGGCCAGTGGTGAGGGCACCTCTTCAGGTATTCTCATTTATGTTATTGAAGTTTTTACTGTTTCTAGCAACACATGGTTATTTGATACTGGATGTGGATACCACATCATTAATGTGTTGCATGAGCCTAAAAGTTGGAGGAAGCTGAAACAAGACGACATGGAGCTCTTCGTTGGTGATGGGAAAAGAGTACTAGTTCTTGCAACTAGAACATATCATCTCTCATGTCCTTCTGACCTTGTGGTTGTTTTGAACAATTGTTTGTTTGCACCTGGTTTAACCAGAAACATTATTTCAGTTTCTTTATTGTTTGAACAAGGATTTAAGTACGTTTTTAATGGTATTGCTATTTCTACCTACTTAAATGATATCTTTTACTTTGAGGCTAAACCTCAAAACGGTATTTATGAGATTGACGTTCAAACTGACAACAACATATATAATCTTTCTAAACGTATCAAATCTGGCATTAATGATATTTTTCTATGGCATTGTCGACTTGGCCACATAAGCAAGGCACGCATTAAAAAACTCCAATCCGAGGGAATTCTTGAACCTACCGGACATGACTCATTTAACAATTGCGAGTCTTGTTTAGCTGGCAAACTCACAAAGGACCCCTTCACCCATGTTGGTGAACGAGCCAAGGATCTGCTAGGCCTTATACACATCGATGTGTGTGGCCCTTTCAGAACCATGTCTAGAAATCATGAAAGATACTTCGTTTCATTTATTGACGATTATAGTCGATATGCTTATGTCTATCTTATGAAACACAAGCATGAAACATTTGAAAAGTTCAAAGAGTTTCAAAACGAAGTAGAGAAACAACTTGATAAATCTATTAAGACACTTTGATCAGATCGAGGTGGCGAGTATCTCAGCTTAGAATTTCTTAATCATGTGAAGGAGCACGAAATTATTTCTCTGCCCACTCCTCCTGGCACACCCCAACTTAATGGCGTGAGCGAGAGGAGAAATCGAACCCCACTTAATATGGTTCGATCGATGATGTGTAGAACTAACTTGCCTCACTCCTTCTGGAGTTATGCTCTTATGACCGCCGCCCGCCTTGTAAATCTGGCACCGACTAAGAAGGTGGACAAAACCCCATATGAGATATGGCACGTGTCTAAACCCAATTTGTCTTACCTTAGAGTATGGGGATGTGATGCATATGTCACCAACGATTCTGATCCCAGAGGCGAAAAAGTTGTTTTCGTCGGTTACTACAACAAAAGCGGATATTATTTCTATCATCCTGATGCAAACCTTGTTTCCATCAAAAGAAAAGGACGCTTTCTCGAGGAAGATCTTCTAAATCTAGGAACCGGAAATAATATTATGGATCTTGAAGAAATTCGAGAAACACAAACAACCGCTGAGGAAGTCAGAGCGTCTGATCAACAAGAAGTTGTTGTTGATGAATTAGACATAAAAACAAGCGTTCGCAGAAGTAGCAGGTCTCGTAAAGAACCTGATAGATACCTATGGCATCTTGAAGCTTCTAAAGTCCTGTTAGTAGCTGAATCAAATGACGAACCTACAAACTACAAATCTGCTATCTCAGATCCTGAATCCGAGAAATGGCTTGAAGCCATGAACGCCAAGATGCAATCTATGCGTGATAATCAGGTATGGGTCTTGATTGAACTACCCCCCCGTTCTCGGGCAATAGGGAGCAAATGGATTTTCAAAAGAAAAACCGACATGCATGGTAATGTACAAACCTATAAAGCACGGCTAGTTGCAAAGGGTTTCACTCAAACTTGAGGTATTGACTATCATTAAACTTTCTCACCCGTTGCTATGATCAAATCGATCAGGATAATGCTTGCCATAGCCGCGTACCATGATTACGAGATATGGCAAATGGATATCAAAACCGCTTTTCTTAATAGACATCTCTCTGAAGATGTCTATATGGTTCAGCCTGACGGTTTTGTTGATCCAAAGTATCCTAGTAGGGTCTGCAAACTGAATAAGTCCATTTATGGACTTAAACAGCCATCTCGAAGCTGAAATCTTCATTTTGATCAGAAAATCAAAGAATTTGGTTTTGTCAAGAATGAAGATGAGCCTTGTGTTTACAGAAAGGCTAGTGGGAGCACTATATCATTTCTCATCTTGTATGTGGATGATATACTGATAATTGGAAACAACATCCCTGTGCTTGACAAAGTCAAACAATGGTTAGGATCTTGTTTTGCAATGAAGGATCTTGGAGAAGCTGCTTACATTCTACGAATCAAGATCTACAAGGATAGATCTAAGCGGCTTCTAGGGCTAAGTCAGAGTACTTACATAAACAAAATGATGACACGCTTTAGGATGGAAAACTCCAAGAAAGGAGGTGTTCCGATGACTAAAGGCACTGTGTTGAACAAATCGCAATCTCCTTCCACGGACATTCAAATTAAGGAAATGGAAGCAATTCTATATGCCTCAGCGATTGGTTCTATCATGTATGCTATGTTGTGCACTAGACCTGACGTCTCGTATGCTCTAAGCATGACCAGCCGTTTCCAGCAAAGTCCTAGCATTGCCCATTGGACTACAGTCAAGAACATCCTGAGGTACTTAAGAAGGACCAAAGACATATTCTTAATATTTGGAGGAGTGAAAGAGGAGCTCACTGTACGGTGTTACACTGATACTAGCTTTCAAACTGACCGAGATGACTCTCGCTCACAGTCAGGTTTCGTATTCACTTTTAATGGAGGAGCTGTCTCATGGAAAAGCTCCAAGCAGAGTGTAGTGGCGGATTCAACCACCGAATCTGAGTATATAGCCGCATCAGATGCTGCTAAAGAAGCTGCTTGGATGAAGAAATTCATTACTGACCTCGATGTGGTTCCGAGTATTCGCCAACCAATCGAGATACTTTGTGATAACACAGGTGCTATAGCTCAAGCCAAAGAGCCCAGATCTCATCACAAAGCCAAGCACATTCAAAGAAAGTTCCACTATATGCGGGAAATTGTGGAACGTGGAGACATCGTGATAAGCAAAGTAGACACAGATCAAAACCTAGCGGACCCGTTTACTAAGCCCATGACTCAGGACAAGCATGATCTTCACAGAGATTCTATTGGTCTTAGATTTGCTAGTGATATGTTTTGATTTAGTATTTTGAATGTGCGAACATTTAAACAGTTGTACTTTTGAATTCTTTTGGTTTACTGATTTAAATGCAATTCTGAATTCTTATAACTGTATTCGATTTTAATATGTTTAATCCATGAATCTTGTATTCTTAATTATCCGTAGTCGGTCAGACTCGTGGGAACATCTCTGAATTAAGACTATTCTGAACTTCGGCTCAGGGAGTTGACTCCGAACTTCACAGGCCTCATTTTAAATGATGTTGGATGTAACTCGCATCAAATCATCTTCATGGATCTTTGTCATAAGATGTTTTGCTATTGGTATACTCATTAGTATCCTCTGACCTGAGATACGTACTAGAACTTTACCAAGAATCATTCTTTAATCACTGTCAAACGCTGTTGCGTAACTGCCAGTCATAAAGACTTTGATTAGGAATAGTTCTGAAGTTCAGTGGAAGTTCAATGTAGTCAATAAGTGATTCTGTACTCTTACATTATATGTAACAGATAGGCATCGTGGCGCCCTCGTTGATTCAAACTAGTGAAGTGTAAGGCCTTACCCAAACTTACTGTGTGTTTGATTGGACCACTTTGATTCTTGATCGAGAACAATAATAATTGAACGCCATATGAGAATGAACTAAATCCATGTCTCATTGATTCAATTGATGTCTTTATACGGAAAGGATAAATGACAACTATTGACATAAGTCTATTGTGTTGCTTTAGTTAGCTGTTACTAACACCAAGATATTTGGTTAATGACTTTAAAGCGTCATACCTTGTTAGGGACAGCCATGTGCAGCTAGAGCGCCGCTGACTTTTTGCGTTGTTTTATCGTGGATCGTCCAAGTGGGAGATTGTTGGATTTTATGGACCGACCCGATGGACAATGCGACTGACCGAGCTATGACCCGTAAGAGTTACACCTTGGGCAACGAACATTAAATCCACTTAACCCGCTTAACTGGTAATTACGAACTGTTAGCGAGACGATATTATTTATATATATTCGTTAGACGAGAATTATTATTTATACTAGTGTATGAATAATAATTATATATATTGTTTTAATCTTTCATTAAAACAATTAAATAGGTTCAGACTTTAATATTAACTATTAGGTTTAGGCCCGGTATGGTTTTTATTAGGTTAAAAGGATTAGAGTAATTAATATATAAAGATATTAAAATCTAATCAAGAATGGAGAGATTTTTTTTGATCGAATGAAGCAGAAACCAAGAATTTGCTTTTCCTTTGCTTTTGGTTTTCGCCACCCGCCAAGACCAAAACGGAGTCATCCGTTTGGTGATTTCTGGAACCACCAAACCAACCCAAGCCGGACCCTGCCCCGCTGCTGTCCCGTTTCCGGCCAGGCCCGGCGCTACTCGTCTCTCGTGTTGTCAGTTCGTGATCTAGCTTCGGCTCGTTGTACCTCGGTGTCTCAACCGGTTAATAATTAACCACAAAGGTATAATTAATCTCATCAGTAGATTAATTGTTTAATTTTGTGTTTGTGTGTTCATAACCGGATCATGTTCGGATTGTCAGTGCTGTTAAATAGGTTATGATTTTACTTTCCGCTGCGTATTTATTAATTAACTGAATTAATTAATTTCTCTGTTAAAACCCTTTTTTTTACAAAAATCAAACGGATCACCACTGAATCCCAACATAATCGTCAGGACCAGAAACAACCTTTGACGTGAGAATCAGTAATCATTATAAGAGTGTGTTTAGTAAGAGGAGTTGAGGAGAGAATGAGATGGATTATGTTTGGCGAGTTGGCCCTTATTTAGAGGTCGCATGGAGAGATATTAACGGTGTTTACAACGTCCGTCTTGATTCTACTTTGGGAATGTCTGTTCTTCTAGGTGATAGGGAAGCTATCCCTTTTAGTGCAATAACTTGACTCTTCCTTCTGCCAACCATCTTTCTATGCAGAACTCCTTTTGTAGCTTCTGAGAAAGACTGTTTCATCATCTACTTTTTGTGTCTTATTCACATGTGATCTTTTCTCGAAGTAGGAGAGAGTTTGTTGATGACGTGTGATTTCCTTCCAAGTCAGGACAAAAGTCCTGACATTTTGTGATTCGAGTCCTTCCAATGTAAGGATGTTTATCCTAAAGTTTGATATTCGGTGTTAAACTTATTTTTTTTTAGCGTAAGGTATTGGTTTCATCGTGCGGATGATTATCCTGGCATTTATATTTTAGTGGATCGTTAAGGTGTAGCCCACGTATCAATTCTCAAATAAACAAAAACATACCTTTAAAATATCTTTACACGCATGGACGAAGCTTTCTTAGGACTCGGGGGCGCCCCCCATTTTTCACTCAGTAATGTTAATTTATACGTATTCGGCCGATTTTTCGCTCAATAGTGTTAATTTATACGTATTCAGCGAAAATTTTATAGTTCCGGCCCCCTGATAGGAAAAAAATCCCGGCCCTCTGCGTTTTTCTTCAAGCTTCGCCACTGTTTACATGGAAGGTTTTCTCAATAGATTTTATCACATATTCTCGTTTGAATCATTTTATAGAAGTTGAAGAGATTTATAAAAATATCAGGTTTAAAATAAATAATTGAGTGATCGTGGGCTATTATTAATATAAATAATTTACCTGTCAATGAATTATTTGCCATTCAAAAAATAAATAAATATACCTGTAACTTGAATATTTCCCGAGTGTTGATGGGTATTTATGCCTAAAGAAATTTAACTTGAAAAATATGTCCGGAACTAGGGCCGTTCAAAAAGCTCGCGGCTCGTGGCTCGCTCGAAGATAGCTCGGAAAAACCTCGGCTCGAAAAAATCTCGGTTGTAAACGAGCCGAGCCGAACTGGCTCGAATTGTAATCGAGCCGAGCTCGAGCTAGGGTTGGCTCGGCTCGGGCTCGGCTCGTTGGCTCGGCTCGTCTAAATAACTAATATATATATATATGTATATATATATATATGTATATATATATATATATGTATATATATATATGTTATATATGTGTTATATTTGAAATATGATGTTTTGATTTTTTAAGTTCATTTGTTTTCAAGAACTCTGAGTAGCACATATTTGTTTCTTGCTCTTTCGCTCAGTCGATTTACATTCAGACTCCATATCTTTGCACGTGACTCCAACGTGAGGTCACAGTCAGAGTCACAGCTGGGAAGGTTGGTGTCACTTGTACCTTATGCATTTTAGGTTGTACATTAGTCTATATTAAACAAACACACTTTGTCACCTCTTATTTAGTCCAAAACTCAGAGTTCTTAAAAACAAATGAACTTAAAAAATCAAAACATCATATTTCAAATATAACACATATATAACATATATATATATATATATATATGTTGATGGGTATTTATGCCTGTAGTCAAGTTGGACAAAAGAAATTTAACTTGAAAAATATGTCCGGAACTAATATGATCCGTCCACCGTTGGATTCGTGTAGAGATGGCAATGAAACCCGAAACATTTGGTACGGGTATGAGGTCGGGTAATCGGGTATGGGACCGGGTTTGGGATTACTTTTGAAATTTTTCGGACGGATATGGTGATATACCCGTTTACCCGTCCCGATTACCCGATAACGTATACCCGTTTACCCGATTATATACCCGGCGAAGTTTTCTTTCTTTTTTATTTATTCTAAGTATATATATCGTATATATTTTAAGTATATATACCGTATTTATTTTAAATGTATATACCTGAAATGATTTTATTTATTTCTTTTTTTTATTTTAGTTACAATTTTTATGTATACCCGATAGATACCTGACGGGTTTAGGTCGAGTATACCCAACGGGTATTTTTTAGAAACTAACGGGTTTACCCGAAACCCGAGGGTATACCCGATACCCGATGAGTAATTACCCGATAGAAACCCAGTAGGTTTTTGGGCCGGATATGAGACAAGATTTTATAACCGGGTATGAGGTTGGGATTACCTAAACCCGTCCCAAACCCGACCCATTGTCATCCCTTGATTCGTGTCATTTGTCTTCTATGGTCTAACATTTCAACTTTGGACTATTTTAGGCTGATTGTTTGAGCTAACCTACATGATTCAAGTAGGGCAGTTACACTAACGCATTGTATGTACTTGGTATAACTTGGATATTGTAATAAATATAAAATTCGTTTACACCCAAGATACGTAAATAGAGACAAGTTGATGCAGATTAGGGAAGCAATCACATGCCTCACAAGTCTAATGATTATTCGTATATCTCAAAGAACCAAATGGTTGAAAAACAAAGTTTTTTTTTCTATTCAACTCAAAAACTGTCTAACAATAAAACTAACATCTTCTATATATAGTTAGGGAATCATAATTTAATTACGAAACAATTAAAATAAACTAGGAAATTAAAATTTAAATATATAATAAAAGATAGCTTGAATATTGAAAGAATAATAAAAGATATTTTCAATCTTGAATTCAAATAAGCTATCATGTTCCACACTCCAAGGTTTATTCCTCGCCGGTCACCGTTCGGGTCGAGTCAGATGCTCCCACATCATACTCCTCATCTTTAGAAAAAAACTCGTCCTCGAGTTTTGCTTACGGATTAAACCCACCGGGATCAAAAGGAACATCAACCCGATTCATATTCATTGCCATTATGACCCATTTAAACAGGTCAGAAACACCTTCACAAAGTGGCAGCCAATCAGGACGCCATTTACAAACAAACCTATGGCGTCTTAAAACACGTTGATATTTTCCATGTCGGTCAACTGGCTGCTAGGCCCATACCCGGGCGACACATCTAACCCACCCTGCTTAATTTCTTTAGGCCCATTATTGTTGATTAAAGCCTCACTAATTTGTTGTTTATCCTTTTCCACAGGCCCAATAGCAAGCTCCATATGGATACCTCCTTGGGTGACACTTTCATTACCCCAGTTGCGTGTGCCCAGAAAGCAAAATCGGTGGATTTTGAATTTGAATGTCCTCCTGTGAGATTTGAGGTGACGCCAATGAAATTGCATGACCACCCTTAGCCACTGTATTAACACCATCGGTAACCGTATATTCGTCTTTAAAAAATTCATCACAAATACCGATAGACTTTTTCGCATATTCTTTTCTTGCCTCCTCTCCGTCATTATGTTCGTCGTCTTCTCCATCATCACTTTCGTCCCCGTTGTCATCATATACAGGAGGCGAATAAAAAATAACGTCGCCATTGGTAGGATGCTCCTCATTCCTGGTGAACTCGACCCCGACGAATCCTTCCAGTTCTGTTTCCTTCCATGTCGACGATGCCACAAGATCTTGGACCCGTTGCTTGAGTCGTTGAATCTCATGTTGAAACTCAAGGTCTCGGACTCGTCGCCGAAGTCTTTTGATCCCAAAATCCCGTGGATCACGGTTTCCGATCTCGCTGCCTCTTCCGACGGATCTACGGTCAAGGTTGAATCGATCTTCACGAGCACGTGAATCACCAATGCTCTTGTCGATGCCTCGGTCGGCGACTCTTCGAACAAGAAAACACTTTCCTCTAAGTAGAGCCATTTGATAAACCAAAAGCTCTAATATCAAATGATTCAGATTACGGAAGCAATCAAATGGCTCACAATTCTAATGATTATTCATATGTATCAAATAACCAAATGGTTCCAAAACAAAGTTCTTTTTTTCTATTCAACTTAAAAACTGTCTAACAATAAAACTAACATCCCCTATTTATAGTTAGGGAATCATAATTTAATAACGAAACAATTAAAATAAACTAAGAAATTAAAATTTAAATAAATAATAAAAGATAGCTTGAATATTGAAAGAATAATAAAAGAGCTTCTCAATCTTGAATTCAAATAAGCTATCTTGTTCCACACTCCAAGGTTTCTTCCTCGCAGGTCGTCGTTCGGGTCGGGTCAAATGCTCCCGCATCACAAGTTAAATTTGCATTTGGTTATTTATTTGTCGTTAGTTTTTCTTTTCTCCGTTCGGTGAAGTATTAGGATTGTGACGACATTGGTGGTTCGCTATCGGCGACGTCACGAGTAGGATTGCTCATGAGCCGTGCCATGTCAGCTCAAGCTTGGTCGGCACGAAATCATAAACCGAGATGAAACTTTTAGCTCGAACTCAACTCGTATGAAGATCGAGTCAGCTCGGATCGCTCAGTTTTGGATTGGTTTTTAAAAATAATTAACACGTACCTGAAGTGGAAATAAACGATCCATTTCTAGGTTATGAAGAAACTCTAAAAGTGTGATTGGTTCACATAATTCAGTTGAATTCAATGGGATTGGAATCTAAATTCTATTTCTTAATATTTTTTTTTCGCAACATTACTTCCAAATTGTGATGGAATTCAACCTAGGGGTGTTGATCGGGTATGTTAATCCGGTTAATCGAGGGGTTTGAAAGTATACCTGATAACCGATCCAAAATTGTAATTCGTATTTTCTGGTTCGGGTTAATTGGTTACCGGGTTTAATCGGCTCGAGTTGGAACAAAGCTATGTAAATAAATGTGATTTTTGAACAAAATATAATCTCACACTAGTACCAAAACATATCAACTTCCAAAACAAAACGTATAAAGTTCCAAAATATAAAATATAATCAAAACTTAGATTAAAAGTTATAGGAATGTAATATCATTATATTTAATTCATTGATAGATTTTAATTTCTTTATGATTGTTTGGTCTCCCGAATACATTACAAATTCAAGTTCCTTTAAATTTCAAATTCTTTTGAGAAATCCCATTTATAAATCCAATTACTTCAAATTATAATTTCTTTTACGAATTTCAATTCATTAACCAAACGCACCCTAAGATAGTCAATGGACACTATGAAGAAAAACTCTAAGATGGAATGATACATCCAAATTTAAGAAGTTGTGTAACCCTGGCAGCAAGCATGACGACAGCAAGCATGACGGGGGCCTCTTCCCCCTACAAGGGAACAAGAGATTAGGGTTTTGCTTTGGATGAAAGAAAGAGAGGAATAATGAAGTGACAACTGAAGAGTATTTGGTGGACTTAGATCCGGGTGTATGGCTTTTTTTTGTGAATTAAATAATAAATGGGATAGAGTATTTATATTTGGGTTATTAAACTTTTAATATTTAGATAAAAAAATTAAATTAAAATTAAAAAATCCGAGCGAACCAACCTCGGCTCGTTTACAAACCGAGCTGACTTTGAGTGAGCTTTTCTTGAACGAGCTACGAGTTATTTGAATAGTGATAGTCACAAGAATTCCACTAAACAATATCATTTAGAGGAAGATCTTGTAACAAGGCTGCAGAATGATCATTGTCGAGAATCCTGCGTAGCAGAACGACCCACAAACAAGTGCCAACAACATGGTTGATAGCTTTGCGGGGACCAATACACTCTCTATGGCTTTGATCAATACATTGCTAAAAAAGGCAACCATGAAGGGGGAATATCCCCCATCGGCGGGCAACATAGCACAATCGACTTCCCATCATCTAGCCTAGACGATCAGGTTTCATGTGTAGTGAGGCATTAGCAATGCCCAAGATTCTTCACAGGAACAATGTTTTTAGCAGAAAGACGATAGCAATATCACATACAAAAAATCAAACCATATTCATCAAACAAACACCAACTATCACCTATATTGAGCCTATACACAATTAAACTCTAACCTCATGCAAAAGAATCTAACTTCATATGCAGAACCTATCACATACTTTATCTACAAAGATATGATGTAAAATCACGAAATGAGAGAGCATACGGTTAGGATCTACATACAACATTTCTTTCTGGTCGATCTCTCTTTAGCCAATCCATTAGCACAACACCAACTCAAGCAAGCTCCATCAAGAACAAATTCAGAAATTTTCTGCAGAAAGTAACAGTCAAGAAGAACCACGAAGATCACTTCATTCAGTCCATTTCGATAATATCTTCCAATGGTGTGTTTTCAACCTATAAAAGTTTGTCACAAAACAAAAAACAGGTCCAAAAAAAGAATGAACAAATTCAAATAAATACTCCTTCCATTGATGGGAAAAAAATCATATACCAGAAGGTAAACATCACATTGAAAGGCCAAATCCCAAAATTGTTTCCATGGCGAAAATATTTTCCTATTATCTGTTAAAAAATGAAAAAAAAAAAAGAAAACAAAAAAAGAAGATTTGTTGAGCCAGGGTTTCATTGGGAGCGGCATCTCCTCGAATAGATGTAAGGTTTGTTTGTTTGTTATCTATTTTTCGGTTTAAAATCTTTTGGACCAACAAGGTCATCCTGATGTTCATTCATCTCCTCCAAGAAGTTAAGTGCTAACTCCGGCTTACCCAACTTGTTCAAATTATTAACAAGTGATCTATAAATGTAAACCGAAGGGCGGATATCCCCACGCTTCATGTCTTGGAAGAGTCTCAACGATTCTTCTATGTTACCCGACTTAAAAAAACACTCGATCAGTGCAGTGTAAGTTATCAAATCAGGCTGCAATCCCACTTTTCCCATTTCATTTATAAGCACAACACACAAATCAAATCTGCCGACCCTCCTCAAGCTATGTAACAAAGTATTATATGAAAAGATATCAGGGTCAATATCCGCCTTTTTCATTGAAGCAAACATGTCAAGCATCTCCTCAATTCGTCCAGCTTTACCTAATATCCCTAACACAGTATTGTAAGTAACCAAATCCGGTTTTAACTTGAATGTCTTCATATAATCAAATACAAGCATGGCATTATGAACATGCCCACAATCTGCAAGCGCGTAGATGATCCTGTTGATAATAACTGTAACACTTGCTTCATTAACTAGTTGTGACACATTCTTGACAAAAGATGGCACCAAGGTTAAATCATTGCTCTTGGAAATAGCCTTAGCAACATTAAAATAGGTAGTTGAGTTCATCGATAGATGGTTAACTAACATGTCTTTAAAAACATGGGTTGCAATCTGTATATCATTGTATTCACAGGCTGCAGCCAGAAGGAGATTATAAGCTGGCAGACTGTTGATGGCGTGTTTATCACGTAACAACTGTAGTAGCCTAGCAGCTGCGCATAGCTTTCTCTTTTTACAGAGTTCGTTGATGTGAATAGTGCACAGATCCTTGATGGAAGTGGGATTTTCTTGTAGCTCAAACACGATTTCATCCAGAACTTGATAAGCCATTTCCTCATCCTCGATTGATGGTTTTGTTACCAGCGATCGACATTGGATGGAATATGGTCGACATATCCATGAAACTGGAAGTTTAACCGCGGTTGTTGTTATATCCTTCTGCATGGTCAACGTATTATACTTAGACTAAGCCAAAGATGGTGAAGGTATTAACAAGTATACCATGATTCAAACCAAATAACTTTCAAACATCATCACCATCACCCCCTCTAGAAAAGAAACCACTTTTGATCATAGATATCTTGGTTTTAAAATGAGTGCATCAGGAGCGCATAATGCGATGATGCGATGTGATTCCATGATGCACATGTGATGCGGTCTGATGTGAGGCATCATGCATTTGACCAATACTTGAGCAAATTAGACCATCGATTGCAATGGGGCTGAATTTTTCAAGTCTTATTGAACAAATCTAACCATCAATTAAACAACCCTGACCATTTATTGAGCAATGGGTTTGAGTACTTGAACAAATTAGGCCGTCGATTGAACAAACCTGACCAGAGATAATGACAATGTCTTGTATTTTAATGTTTAAAAAGTTAACAACTTTAAATATTATCTATAAATAATTTTTGGTATTTTTTTAATAACAAACGCCTAGCATACGTGATGCGTGCACATTGCGCATAGGGCGCTTTTAAAACCAAGATTGTGGTTTGTTTCACACTCTTAGTGTTTTCTATGTACAATATGTTTCTAAATTCTATTATACTTGAATCAATTAAAAGAACGAAATGAACGTAGAGACACACAAACCCTAGATTGAAATGCTCGATGAATAACGACTTACAGTGTTCAAAAAATGAGGAATTGATCCATGAAGTTTCTTGACAGAGAAGTACGATCCTGCGCGATCAAAACTTGGGTAGCTGCGAGGATTGAATAAGAAGGAAGAAATGCAAAACAATTTGGGGGTTTTCCATCGGGGACGAGCTACTTGTTTCAAGCGATTGGAAGCAGAGAGCATCTAACTCGATTGTAATTTTTCCAAATTTAGGGTTTATTCAGGGTTTTAGAAGAACGTTACATCTGACCGGAGAGCAGTTGCTCCTCGTTGGTGATGGGTGGGGGTGGGGTTTCACCGGCGTGGCGGATGAGGGATCAAATCAGACCTATTTTTTATTAGTTTGAAGAACGACGGTTCTAAACGGAGGGTACGCTTGCGGCTTGGTGTAGACCGGGTATTAATATTACAAAGTTCTTATATCTAATAAATGGTTGTAAACTAGTTAACGTTAACCCGCCCGTTGCCACGAGGGCGTTAAAATCTATAACGCTCAGTCTCGATGGTACGTATACCGGCTTTAAGCCTTTGGAAACAAATTAAAATCGAAACGCCGATTGATAAGTAACTTTATATCTAAATGTACACGTGCGTAAGAAAAAAAACTTAACATCCCCTAAAAAAGAACGTCGCAATGAACGTAATCGTAAAATTGAACGTTAACAAATACGTAAGAGAATTTAGAGGAAAAAAAAGAATATATCATATTTTACCTGGATCGTTTTAGAATAAAATATACGTCGAAGCTTTGAACACCTCAGTTTTGAGTAAAATTTATGCGGAGAGGTCTCTCTGCGCTACGTAGCGGGAATTTGTTCGTTATCAGTTTGGTTCGTTTGCATTGGTTTGTTTCTGAAAATTGTTACGTATATAAAGAAAGCGTCGGGGCGATATATTAAGAAATAAGGAAAATAATAAAAGTTTTGTTACATAACAAAAGAAATAATACGAAACCAAAATAAATGAATTAAAGCACATAAAAAAACAGCAGAGGCAAATCAGGATAGGAAACAGTAAAAAAACCGCCAAAGGGGAGGGAAGGAGTCTCGAACTCTGGCATGTTGTTTAAGGATGCAGGTATCTTACCATTAGGCCAAGACATTTCTTTGTTAAAACATCCCATAGTAGTTCTTTATAAAGATAAAAATATTTATGCAAATAAAAAAAATGAAACAAATGGCTGCTGCTCTGCTTGTACCAACAGCATCACATGTACCAACTGGCGTGGACCAATAAAATGACGTCAACGTACGATGAACAGTGTCCCACCGACCTTCCAAATTGTTGTATGTATAATGTGGAGAGAAAATGTATAAGGAAACATCATTTTCATTAGATTACACAAACTCCACATGCATTATGTATCTACATACAACTCAAACTATAAAGCTAAGGGTGGAGGGGGTCGAGCTCGGGTTTGGGTTCAGGTTCGGGTTTGGGCTCGACTTGGGTTCACGAGAACACCACCGCAACCCACACGGGTTGTGGCACGTGTTCCTTCCACAGGTTCATGAAGTCGTTGATTGTAGGGGAATATGACCGTTTCTTATTGTCGTTAAAACCCAAATATAGTCGTTGGACTATTTTAGATAAAAAAAATTCTCCTATAAATACAAACCTTTAATACATAAATTTTATATCAAACAAATATTCTCCCTCTACTACTTTTATTTTTTATACTCTACTCATGGTTCCAAGGAAACAACCATCTTCCGCCCGCAAAACCTATAGACCAAAAGTTCGTTTGGGTCCAAGTGAACGGACTCCACCACAATCGTTTCAATATCCTCAATTCTATCAAAATCCTCTGACCCAATCGTCCATGCCCATCCAAATTGCACTGGGTCATTTGTGCTTCTACAACCCGAAGGATCTAACCCTACCTTTTCGTACCCAACCCGTTCCACAAACCGAATATGAGGTGGAACAAGATGAGGGTATGAAGATGAGGAAGAACAAGATTATGAGGTGGAAGAAGAAGTTGACGAAGAAGAAGAAAAACAAGATGACATCGTTCGAAGTAAAGGGAATTCGCAAACCGGGCGCCTCGTAAGGTTTGGGAGGATTATGAGAAAGTTGTCTTGGACAAGGCTTGGATTCGGATCTCTGAAGACCCTAAAACCATATATCAACAAAAAAGCTCATCGTTTTGGGGACGAGTGCTTAAATATTTTAAGAAGAATGTTGGTGGAACTGAACGAACATTCCACCAACTAAATTCAAAATGGGGCGCGATGAATATGAAGATGTCCCATTTCAACGGACTATACAACCAAGTGGTATACTTTATTTTAATTTAATTTTAAGTTATTATTTTATAATTTTCATTTTAATTTAATTTTAAGTTATTATTTTATAATTTTCATTTTAATTTACTAACTTTTATTTAAAAATATGTAGAAATATCGATGGGGTAGTAGAACCAATGATGCAGATATAATTAAGAAAGCATTAAAGGAGTATAAAAAATAATAGGAGAAGAGAGGTTTCTCACACATGACCGCATGTGAGATTGTAAAACACCATGACAAATGGAAACCCATTCCGGTTATGGGTGCGGAGTTTGAATCTCAATCCCAAAAAAGAACAAAAACATCGGAGTAGGGTAATTACTTAAGTTCAAATGACGGTTTAACTAGCAAGGTCCCCGACCCAAACTGTCACACCCCAACCACGACGGTTTCCCGCGGGGCGCGACGGTCATGGATCATCGTCACTGATTACATAGAACGGCCTCTATATGGTTTTGAAAATCATGTATTCCAAGTCGTTCCAAAATATAATGCGGAAAATAATGCGGAAGGAAAATAAATTGTTTTGAAAATACAATGCCAAGCAAAAGACAAGCAAAAGTTGATTGTCATAGGAACATCAAAAGACTTCATGCATGATGTGCAACCTAATCCCGTACAAGCTTAACGACCTGAGAAAATATGCTTAAACGAGTCAACAATAATGTTGGTGAGTTCACATGTTTAAATGTAGAAGTAAATCGTTGTAATGGACCACAAAACTTTCAATGATTTGATTGTTGTACATACAATGCTACAATATTACCATAACCACACCGAAACCGAAGCTAGACTTTAACAGTAATGTAATGTAATGCCTCTACCATGCCTATCGTTTGCTAATTGGAGTAATTTTACTTGAGTTAGACAAATTATCACATAAGTCCCCACTTTTACACGACCATTTACCTTGTTCAAGCCGTAGAATATATGAATAGTACTATTTGTTCATGGTTGGGCGCGCCAACTTTGATTTTCATGTCTAGTGAATGCGTATTATCCATTTTATTTTTGATGCATCTGTGTGGGGCGTACTAGGGTCGTCAAGGTTTGGTTGTGGGCTCATTGTAATCACATCATGTGTGTGTATGATGTATAATGTGCAATTGTTTATTTGTGTCCCTAAACCTGCGAGCTCACTAACTATTTTTAATTGATGTTTTTAAGCATGTTTTTCAGGAAATGAGCAAGTTTGATGGCTACCTAACTAGGGTCTTTTATGAAGACTTTTGTTATTGTCCCTTTTGTTGTATTGCTAAACTTTTGTGACGTAAAACTATGTAACCGCATCTAAGACTTGACTATGTTGCCTTAATTCCATTAGTTATATAAAAGTTTTAAGTATTCTCATGTAAGCAATGTTGTTGTGAAACCATGTCCCGTCGCATCTCGTGTTTCCTCTTTAGCGGGGGTGTGATAATTGTGCCGGTCGCTAGGCTCGCAAGGATTACGGAGAACCGAGCATGTTACTGAGAATATTGATCGGACACGGGCATGCATAGGCATGGCATGACCGTGCACCACGACGACTCGAGCAAGAAAATGCGTATTTTGAGTTGTTTTCCTTTCATTGGTCCATGAATTCTGTTATACTCACCCATATTCGACCCTTAGCTTCATTTCCACTTCCAGGTCACCTCTCACACCTTGCAAAACACACAGATAAGCTCTCTCTTTTTCCTAACAACTCTCTCACTAAAAATCGTGCCAAAGCCTTGTGATCAAGACCTTGCATGTTGCTTGGGATGGTTCCTTGAAGTTCTAGCAGCATCCGAGAAACATTCTTTAGTAGAAATAGTCCATAGATTGTTTGTGGTAAGTACTTTGGTCTCAAATTTATGAATTTTTGGTGCTTTAAGGATTATAATGGAGAATGTGATTATCTTAGGTGTTTTGCTGAAAATTGAAGTTGAAAGCTTGCTATTCTTCATCATCAAAAGCATTGTAGTTAGTAAGCTTGTTTAGATGCTTGGATTTAAGCTTTGATAATTCATAGATGCTAAAATTGAAAGATTTTATAAGAAATTAAGTTTTGGTCATAGTAATTAGACATGCAGGTGATTCAGTGATTTCAAGTTGTTAAAAATCAGTGTTTTAATGGTTAATTGAATTGAATTGTCAAGAAATTGGCCAAATCAGTTCTGTCCAACTAGGGGCACGATGCGATCATAGCGCATGAATGTGCCTACCTCCATGTTGGTCAGTAGCTTGGAATTCCCAAGAACACGACCATTAGTGCGATGAACATTAGTCAGGCACAATCGTGCATATCATGGTCAGCGACCCATTAGAGTGTTACCAAGCATTGTAGCCGAGAACCAACCAAGGAATCCCTCAACATGGGCGTGCCCTAGCCAGGCACGACCGTGCTGACTACTCGGACATAATATGTATTTGAGTTTAAGGTTAAGTTTTGGATTTTTGGTTAAACCAGTAGGTTTGGAAAGCTGACCAGTAAAGATTATATTGTATAATTAACACTTCGTTACCTTTGGAAACTAGGAATTCCACGTTGATTTTGGAAACGCTAAACGATTAGCCACATAAGTCTACATGGTTGCAAACTATGGTGAGTCTCGCAATAACTTCCCTTTTATTTACTATTATGGGAATGAAATACATGCTAAAGAATTTGTGAATTATATGTTGATGATTGCATATTATAGATTTTAAAACTGAATTGTTTTATTTGCATATCATTAAGTCATGGGGGATTGGGACTTGAGGGCATATGATAAACGAAGATAAATAAAAAATAATCTAAAGAAAATCATAGAAGTTGGAAAAGTTGAAGTATATACCCCCATACACAACCTATATATAGGTGTATAGGTGTGTTCACCTTATCCAAAACCTTATCTTCACATAATCTCAATATCCATGCTCATTGTTAGCATAATAAGTTGTTATGGGTCACAGGCCCAGTTATCTTTCTATTTAATGTTGTTTTCTTCTTTATTTGTAAGCTAATCTTCATTTGAGTAATAGAGAGCCTCCATCTTTTCTCTGTCATATTCATTTGTTAACATGGTATTAGAGCCAACTCGATTCATGTTTGAATGAAGATCTTTGTCGTCGCTTCCGCCCAGTTGTTGGTTCGTTCGTTGTTTGGTTTGTTCGTTGTTGAAGGGTTGTTTCGTTCGTTGTCGCTTCTGCTAAGCAGGTTTTGGATCATTTGGAAAAGTTGTATACTCAGTCTAACTTTGCCAAACAATACCAGTTAGAGTTTGATATCCGTGCTCTTCAACAGAATGAGATGAGCATTCAAGACTTCTATGGAGCTCTGTCGGATTTATGGGATCAATTGGCACTTACGGAATCTGCAGCACTGAAGGTGTTTAAACCTTATATTGATCGAAGGGAGGAACAACGTTTTGTACAATTTTTAATGGCATTACGTTCAGATTTTGAAGGACTGTGTGGAACGATTCTTCATCGTTCCCCTCTTCCAACAATTGATTCGGTTGTTCACGAGTTGATTGCAGAGGAAACTCGGTTAAAATCTCAGGTTGATAAAGGTCCTAAAGTAACTACTACTTCAGTTGTGTTTGTCGTTCCCTCTAATCAGCCTAGACAAGGTGCTAAAGTTGCATTTGATGAATGTGCATTCTGCAAAGGGAAAAATCATTGGAAGTCTCAATGTACATTATTACTTAGCAGAAGGAATTCTAACTTGCAGAAGCCTCCACAACAGAACAGATCAGGTGGAAAATTTCTGTCTCGCACGTCCACTTCTGCCTGTTCATCTGGTCCATCTTCATGGACATTTAAACCACCTTAGTTTACTGCTACTGCTACACCACCATCTGTAGAAATGAACAAACCACCATCTGCTCTGGATCCGCAAGTATTTGAACAGTTTAGACAGTTTCTTGCCGCCAATCCTACCGCTATGTCTGCTGCGGGACTGTCTTCATCTGGTACCTCAGGTATTTCGTCATCATTATGGATTTTGGATTCTGGTGCCTCACATCATATGTCTCCCTATCTGTCTTCTTTTCTTTCTTTGTCTCATGTCTCTCATGTTTCTGTCATGTCTGCTAGTGCTACATCCATGTTGGTAGAGGGTGTCGGATCTGTGTCTACCCCTTATGTGTCTCTCAATGATGTCTATTATATTCCGAAGCTTGCCTTAAATCTTGCTTCAGTCAGTTGTGTAAATCTGGAATTTGGGTTTTCTTTTGTGACACTGTTTGTGTTGTGCAGGATCAACACACTCAGAGGGTGATTGGGATCGGCCGTAGGGTGGAAGATTTATATGTCTTAGAAGAACTCAAAGTGTCTACTCCTGGAGTTGCTGCTTCCAGTGTTGATTTATCCTCTTTTCATTTAAGTCCTTTGTAGTCTGAATATTATATTTGGCATTCTCGTTTGGGACATGTGTCCGCATCTCGTTTAAAATTTTTGGTTTCCACAGGTGTTTTGGGTCAGTTGCAAACCTGTGATATTTCTGATTGTTGTAGTTGTAAACTTGCCAAATTTTCTGCTTTACCTTTTGCTAAAAGTATTTCTCATTCTCTTGCACCATTTTGATATTGTTCATTCTAATGTGTGGGGACCATCACCGGTATCCACTAAGGGTGGTTCACGTTATTATGTTTCCTTTATTGATGATTACACTCGTTATACCTAGGTGTACCTTATGAAACGTAGATCTGAGTTCTTTGATATTTATAAAACTTTTAGGGCTTATGTTCAAACGCATCATTCGGTTGTGATAAAGTGCTTCAGGTGTGACTTAGGGGGTGAATACACCACTAATGATTTTACTCAGTTGCTTACATCATATGGTACCATACACCAATCATCTTGTACCGACACCCCTCAACAGAATGGTGTTGCTGAAAGGAAACATCGTCATCTTATGGAAACCGCTCGTTCATTTCTTTTATCTGCTGAAGTGCCTAGTGTCTTTTGGGGAGAAGCACTTCTGACCGCCCAACATGTGATTAATAGGATCCCTACTTCTCACAATGATGGGATGTCTCCATTTGAAAGTCTTTTCGGTGACCGCCTAGATTATGGTGAATTACGGGTTTTTGAATGTACTTGCTTTGCTCTCCGTCCTCATGTTGAGCGAGACAAATTGACAAATAAGTTAGCCTTATGTGTTTTCTTAGGCTATGCCAGTGGTCCCAAAGGATATGGCACGAGACAAAAAGGATACCGTTGTTTTGATCCTATAAGTCAGAAGTTATATGTATCAAGACATGTTACTTTTCTTGAACATATTCCATTCTATTCAATTCCAGCTAAGTCCCATGATGTAACAAAGTCAGACCTTTAGAATATTGATCCTTTTGCTAGCAACATTGATGATGTTCCCATTTCATCTGTTGATCCTAATATGGCTGCTCCAGATACTTCTGTTGCTCATGATGTGCCAATTCATGAACCTTCCACGTCATCTAGCACCAGTGTTGATTCTCCACCACCTCCGAGAAAGTCTACTCGTGCATACAAGTCCACTCAATTACCAGATTTTGCATACTCTGCATATTCTGCTTCGTTTAGTTCATTTATTACGGGCATTCATCGTCTGTCTGAACCAGAATCATATAGAGAGGTTGTCTCTGACCCTCTGTGGCAAAATGTTATGGCTGAAGAGCTCACTGCTCTTCATCAGACTCACACGTGGGATTTGGTTCCTCTACCACCAGGTAAACATAAGGTTGGTTGTCGTTGGGTGTATATGATTAAGACAAAGTCTGATGGCTCTGTTGAACGGTACAAGGCCATGCTTGTGGCAAAAGGATATTCGCAAACGTATGATATGGATTATAAGGAGACCTTTGCCTGTAACATCCCAAAAATAAAACGACAGTTATAATAACGGAATAAACAAACGAGGCATAACGGGCCGGGCCGGATGGGCTGGTGGGTTTAAAGGGGAGCCCCTTATAAATAGCCAAGGTCACCACCCATTTCTCTCACTTGCAACATCTAGAGAGAGAAACCGTAGAGAGAGAAAGTTGGCGGATCGACCCGAGATTGAAGAAGTGTGTAGCTCCAGAGCTTGGGAGAAGAACCTCCGGATCAGAAGCTCGATACAGGTAACGATCTAGCCTAGATCTGAGTTTTTGTTCGTTTTGGGGTTTTTCGGGTTTTGGACGAAAATGTGGCGTTTTTATGGATGAAACTGGAAGAAAAACATAATTTTAAGTTCCTTAATGAAAAGCAAACGTTTTGAATGTAAACAAGTTCGGGATCTTGACGTGATCAGACCCGAAGGCGAAAGTCAGGGTTTTTGTGTGGAAGCAGATTCTGCGTACTTATCAGGTACGCAGGAAGAGGGTCATGCGTACTTATCAAGTACGCAGGAAGAGGATCATGGGTACTTATCAAGTACGCATGAAGCGAGATTTGCGCACTTATTAAGTACGCAAGAGCAAGGCCCTGCGCACTTAGTGCGCAGGCATCATGTTGTTTAGGTAAAGTCAGTATGTTTAGAAGGTTAAACCGTTAGAGTCGGGGGTTGGTCTGATATGTATTTAACTAATCAATTCAGATCTGAAGTGACGTTGTGGACCTTTGTTTAGGACAACCCAGATTAGCTATCAGGTGAGTTCTAGAAGCCCTCTTTTAAATGTTTTATATAATGTTTTTGGGCTGGTGTGCATATATACGAAATGATGTTTTACGAAATGATGTTTATGAAACTATGTGTATGAAATGAAATGATTTGGAATGAACGGTTTATGGAAAGAAAGTTTTATAAATGGAATGTTTACGAACGAAATGTTTATAAAGAAATGGTTTAAAATGAAGGTAAAGGGTTTTGAAAATGAATGAAATGTTTTATGAAAAGAAAAGAAAAGGGCAAAGGTTTTAAAGAAGTCATTACAAATCTAATCTGTCGAATGAAGGGAATTGACGAATGAAGTCTGGGAATGTAATTCCCAGCCTTGTGGTAGATTATGGACAGCGAGCCATAGTTGCCATAAGAACAACAGGGGCATTGTCTTTGTGGCATGTCAATGATTATGATGTTGTACAACTGGTATGGGAGTAACGACGGTTACTCAGGGGTTAACGTGACCCTTTTGAGGTTAAATTATGATCCGACGGTGTTATGGCCGTGAGCCATAGCCGTCGATGGAAGTTGTCAATATATGGACATGAGAGCCATAGGGGCAACTAAAGGGGTATTGTCGGTCCTCGTGCAGTTAAGCCTTGGGGGCAATACAAAAGGGAATTGACGAAATGTATTGTATTGTCGGTCTTCGTGCAGTTAAGCCTTAGGGCCAATACAATACTATTTGATGGAACGAATGGTAACACAGATTTAGATAGTAATGTATGACTTAAATGAATGTTAAATGTTTTAAACGAATGATCCGTTCAATGGTGTTCACGATGATGATAAATGTTTGAATGTTTTTAATGATGAACGAAAGGCCATGTTTTCTTATACATGATGTTAAACCCTAATGAATTATTGAATGATGAACCATTTTATAAATTGAATGAAAATCTGGAACTCACCAGCGTAGCTGACTTTTTAGTATGCACATTCAGGTTAAGGCAGGTATGGGTGATGGATGGTGATGCTTGACAAGCGAGAAGAGTTACCCGGTTGATCATGAAGACTGGCATCCCGTTATGATTAGTTTATGTTATGTTTATGTATTAGACTATGTTACACTTCCGCATGTTGGACGATGTTATGAGTATATTTTAATGAAATTTTCCGCTGCGTTATTTGATATTCAAGTTTAATAACTGATTGTGAATGAGTAAATCCAACAAGTGAGGCCTCCCAGGTTGGGGCCTTACAAGTTGGTATCAGAACAATAGTTTGAGAGATTCGGACACTCCCAGTGTCTGAGCTTAAACTGTGAATGGGACCGAAAGCGGATGCCAGTACGGGTAACTCGAGCCACAGCATTAGGTATGAAGGTAGTATATATTTACATATATAGTATGCCTTAGAAAGGGTTAGGTAAGGACTTGTGTTCTGATGGAAATCTCAAAGGTGGTCAAATAGAAATCGAAAGGTAGTGTAATGGTTAATTGCAGATGGCCAGTGTATATTAACATCTTACAGTGATTGTTGAATTTTATTTGTTAACCAGCGTGATGACATTGGATTCCTTGTCTTATAGAACGAAATGGTGGGACGAAAGAGCGGAAGGCGTGGTGGGGGCCGTATCGGTGGTCACACCGGTGGTCATAACGGTGGGCGCGGCAGGACCCAGCGCGCCAAGAGTATAGTGAAGAAGGAAGTGTTCACACTGAACCGGCGGTTGGTGTGCATGGAACCGAGCAGACACAGGTTGAAGAACAACCTTTCACTTTTGAACCAGAAGTGAGAGCAGCCATAGCTCGAGAGTTCACAGAGTTGATGAAAGTTTCTTTGCCAGGACTGTTGGCAGAAGTATTAAAGAAGGTTAATGAGACAGGTGGGTCTAACACGGCGGTTGATACCCCAAACACTAAGGCAATCAACGCACCGCTTAACCGTGGTTGCGACTATAAGTCCTTTAAGGCATGTGACCCGCCGGTCTTGACTGGGAAGAAAGACGCGGTAGCTACGTTTGATTGGGTGATTCGTATGGAGGCTGCCATTCGTCTGAGCGAATGTCGAACGGATCAAGTTGTGAAATTTGCTGCTAACTCCTTGAGAGAGGAAGCATCCCATTGGTGGGAAGGTGTACGTCAAGCAAAAGGGAGCGAGGTTGTGGATGCGATGATGTGGGCTGACTTGAAAACTTTGGTGATCAAGAATTTCTGCCCAAGGAACGATATTGAGAAGGTAGAGAGGGAATTTCTGGGTTTGAAGGCCGGGAGCATGACGCACCGGCAGTACACAACTCGATTCAATGAATTGGCACGTCTGGTGCCACACCTTATCACGACTGAGGAAAGAAAGATTTCTTGTTACATTCAAGGGCTGCCGGACCAGGTCCGCACCTATGTTAAGGCAAACGCCCCTACGACCTATGATTCGGTAGTAGAACTGAGCGGCGTGGTATTCGATGATCTGGCGCTGAATGTCGTTGCCATCGAAGAGCCTAAGAAGAAGCCGAGTTTCCCCGCTAAGCAATCGGCTGGGAAGTTGTTTGGGGCTCGGGAAAAACAGGCCAGGGTAGGCGAGACAGCAGTCTGTGGAAGATGTGGGGTAAGACATGCGGGTGAATGTCGGTTAAGGTCAAATCTATGCTTTAAATGCGGCAAAACCGGACACTACGCACGTGAATGTCCCCAGCTATTCAAATGCTACAATTGTGGGGAGAGTGGTCATATGAGCTGGGAATGCACCAAGCACAGAATGGGTGAAGCTGGGAAAGGGAAAGGCCCGGAAAGGAAAGAAGAGAGGCCCCGAGCAAATACTCGTGCGTACGCGCTGACGCAAGACCAAGTCAGGGCAGACCGTGATGTGGCGTCAGGTACGTTCATCCTTGACAACACTTTTGTTTCTGTGTTATTTGATTCGGGTGCAAGTAAGAGTTTTATATCTGTGACTTTTTGTAAACGAGTGAAGTACACTATCAGTAAGCTAGAAAGGGCCTTTAGCGTAGAAACCGCTGAGGGTAGAACTGCGAGAGTGACCGATGTAGTTGACAACTCCACGATAAAGATAGAAGGTCATAGGTTCCCTGTCAGATTGTTTGTTATGGTTTTGGGAGGGTTTGATGTCGTGTTAGGTATGGATTGGTTAACTGCCAACGAAGCACAAATCATATGTAAACGAAAGATAATCCGACTCAAGGCTCCGGATGGTAGCAAAGTCGAGGTTTTTGGAGATCGTGACGCCCCGATGCCAAACGTCATCTCGATGATTAAGGCAATAAATTACTTGAGGCGAGGATGCGAGGCTTATCTGGTGTACGTAATTGACAAGTGTAAGGAAGTGAAGGAACTAGATGATGTACCCGTGGTACGCGAGTACCCGGAGGTTTTTCCAGAGGATTTGCCTGAGATACCACCCGACAGAGAGATTGAATTTCGAATCAACTTAGTACCAGATGCCCAGCCCGTGGCTAAGGCTCCATATCGACTAGCACCGGTGGAGATGAAAGAGTTAATGGCACAACTAGACCAGTTACTTGAGAAAGGATTTATCCAACCGAGCATCTCGCCGTGGGGTGCTCCGGTGTTGTTTGTGAAGAAGAAAGACTGTTCGATGAGAATGTGTATTGATTATCGCGAGTTGAATAAACGTACGGTGAAGAACAAGTACCATTTACCAAGGATCGACGACATGTTCGATCAATTGCAAGGCGCAAGTTGGTTCTCAAAAATCGACCTTCGGTCCGGGTACCATCAGTTGAAGGTGAGGGAAGAAGACATACCAAAAACTGCATTTCGCACGCGTTATGGACATTTCGAGTTCCGCGTAATGTCTTTCGGATTGACGAACGCACCCGCAGCGTTCATGGATTTGATGAATAGGGTGTGTCGACCGATGCTGGACCGATCGGTAATCGTGTTCATCGATGATATCCTCATCTATTCCAAGAATGAGGGTGATCACGTATGTCACTTAAAAGAGGTGTTGGAGGCTCTGAAAAGGGAAAAGTTGTATGCTAAGTTCTCCAAATGCGCGTTCTGGCTTAGGGAAGGCCAATTCCTAGGTCACGTAATTAACCCGAATGGCATTATGGTTGACCCAGCAAAGATAGTGACGGTAAGGGAATGGAATATTCCTAAGACGCCAACTGAAATCCGCAGTTTCTTGGGATTGGCAGGCTACTATTGGAGATTCATCCAGAATTTCTTAAAAATAGCTTCGCCATTGACAAAGTTGACTCGGAAGGAGGTAAAGTACGAATGGGGTACGACCCAGGACGAGGCGTTTAAGGAGTTGAAGGAGAAGCTAACCAAAGCCCCAGTCTTGGCCCTTCCCGAGGGCAATGAAGACTTAGTGGTATACTCTGACGCTTCGGGTCAGGGATTGGGATGTGTGTTGATGCAACGCGGGAGAGTGATCGCGTATGCGTCACGGCAGTTGAAGATTCACGAAGCTAATTATCCGACTCACGATTTGGAACTTGTTGCTGTCGTATTCGCATTGAAAATCTGGAGGCACTACCTGTACGAGGTGAAGTTTACTATTTACTCCGACCACAAAAGTTTGAAGTACTTCTTCGAACAAAAGGAACTTAATATGAGGCAGAGGCGATGATTGGAACTATTGAAAGACTGTGACTGTGAAATAATATACCATCCTGGAAAGGCAAACATGGTGGCTGACGCTCTAAGCCGAAAGGATGTGCCTACTCTTATTAGAGTGAAAGCTTGCCAGTTGGTGGTAACATCGGATGTGATGAGAGAAATTGAAAAGGCTCAAGATGAGGCACTTAAAGAAGAAAATATAAAGAAGGAAAGGATGATTGGCCAACAGGACAAGTTGGAATATAACACACTTGGTGTTAGGACACGTTTTGGACGGGTATGGATACCTATGGGTGGCGAGCTTAGAACCAAAATCTTGGATGAGGCCCATAAGTCTCGGTACTCTATCCATCATGGTACCAATAAAATGTACCAAGATCTAAGGAAGGAATACTGGTGGCCTGGAATGAAGCATGAAGTGACAAAGTACGTAAGCAAGTGCTTGACTTGCTCGCAAGTAAATGCCGAACACCAGAAACCGTATGAAAAGATTCAACCACTTGATATACCGGAATAGAAGTGGGAACACATTACCATGGACTTCATAACCAAGCAACCTCGCACAGCTAAAGGTCATGATACCATTTGGGTAATTGTGGACCGTTTAACGAAGAGTGCTCATTTCCTACCTATTCGCGAGACGTTCTCGTCAGAAAGGTTAGCGGAAGTATTTATTAAAGAAGTAGTAGCATGGCATGGGATGCCTTTGACGATCATATCTGACCGGGACACACGATTCACATCGAGGTTCTGGAAAAGATTTCACGAGACGATGGGCACGAGACTCAATGTTAGCACGGCATACCACCCGCAAACGGATGGTCAGTCCGAAAGGAACATTCAGACATTGGAGGATATGCTTCGTGCTTGTATTATCGATTTTGGCGGCAGTTGGGACAGTCATCTGTCGTTAGCCGAATTCTCCTACAACAATAGTTATCACACGACGATAGGCATGTCGCCTTACGAAATGTTGTATGGGAGAAGGTGCGGGACCCCGGTTTGTTGGGGTGAGATTGGACAAAAGGAATTAGGAAGTCTTGAAGTCGTAAGAGAAACGTCGGAAAGGTTTGATCAAATCAAAGCAAGAATGAAGGCCGCACAAGATCGTCAGAAATCCTACGCGGATAAGCGACGAAGGCCTATTGAGTTTGATGTTGGGGACAGAGTAATGTTGAAAGTGACACCCTGGAGGGAATCACACGATTCAGGAAGAGATGGAAGTTAAGTCCGAGGTTTGTCGGACCATTCAGTCCGAGGTAGCTTGGGTCAGGAGCCACTTGGGAAACGGAGACGGAAATGAGGGAGTCGTACCCTCAACTATTTGACTTATGATAGGTTTCGGGGACGAAACCTTATTGTAAGGGGGTAGACTTGTAACATTCCAAAAATAAAACGACAGTTATAATAATAGTTTTGTTCGTTTTGGGGTTTTTCGGGTTTTAGACGAAAACGTGGCGTTTTTATGGATGAAAAGAAAAAAATAGTTTTGAGTTCCTTAATGAAAAGCAAACGTTTTGAATGTAAACAAGTTCGGGATCTTGACGTGATCAGACCCGAAGGCGAAAGTCAGGGTTTTTGCAGGGAAGCAGATCCTGCGTACTTATCAGGTGCGTAGGAAGAGGGTCATGCGTACTTATCAAGTACGCAGGAAGAGGATCATGCGTACTTATCAAGTACGCATGAAGCGAGATTTGTGCACTTATTAAGTACGCAAGAGCAAGGCCCTGCGCACTTGCTAAGTGCGTAGGCATCAGGTTGTTTAGGTAAAGTCAGTATGTTTAGAAGGTTAAACCGTTAGAGTCGGGGGTTGGTCTGATGTGTATTTAACTAATCAATTCAGATCGGAAGTGACGTTGTGGGACCTTTGTTTAGGACAAACCAGATTAGCTTATCAGGTGAGTTCTAGAAGCCCTCTTTTAAATATTTTATATAATGTTTTCGGGCTGGTGTGCATACATACAAAATGATGTTTTACGAAATGATGTTTATGAAACTATGTTTATGAAATGAAATGATTTGGAATGAACGGTTTATGGAAAGAAAGTTTTATGAATGGAATGTTTACAAACGAAATGTTTATAAAGAAATGGTTTAAAATGAAGGTAAAGGGTTTTGAAAATGAATGAAATGTTTTATGAAAAGAAAAGAAAAGGGCAAAGGTTTTAAAGAAGTCATTACAAATCTAATCTGTCGAATGAAGGGATTGACGAATGAAGTCTGGGAATGTAATTCCCAGCCTTGTGGTAGATTATGGACAGCGAGCCATAGTTGCCATAAAAACAACAGGGGCAGTGTCTTTGTGGCATGTCAATGGTTATGATGTTGTACAACTGGTATGGGAGTAACGACGGTTACTCAGGGGTTAACGTGACCCTATTGAGGTTAAATTATGATCCGACGGTGTTATGGCCGTGAGCCATAGCCATCGATGGAAATTGTCGGTTTATGGACATGAGAGCCATAGGGGCAACTAAAGGGGTATTGTCGGTTCTCGTGCAGTTAAGCCTTGGGGGCAATACAAAAGGGAATTGACGGAATGTATTGTATTGTCGGTCTTCGTGTAGTTAAGCCTTAGGGGCAATACAATACTATGTGATGGAACGAATGGTAACACAGATTTAGATAGTATTGTATGACTTAAATGAATGTTAAATGTTTTAAACGAACGATCCGTTCAACGGTGTTCACGATGATGATAAATGTTTGAATGTTTTTAATGATGAACGAAAGACCCTTATTTTCTTATACATGATGTTAAACCCTAATGAATTATTGAATGATGAACCATTTTATAAATTGAGTGAAAAACTGGAACTCACCGGCGTAGCTGAGTTTTTAGTATGCACATTCAGGTTAAGGCAGGTATGGGTGATGGATGGTGATGCTTGGCAAGCGAGAAGAGTTACCCGATTGATCATGAAGACTGGCATCCCGTTATGATTAGTTTATGTTATGTTTATGTATTAGACTATGTTACGCTTCCGCATGTTGGACGATGTTATGAGTATATTTTAATGAAATTTTCCGCTGCGTTATTTGATATTCAAGTTTAATAACTGATTGTGAATGAGTAAATCCAACAAGTGAGGCCTCCCGGGTTGGGGCCTTACATTGCCCATGTGGCAAAAATGACAAGGGTTCGTACTTTAATTGCTGTTGCGTTCGTTCGAAGATGGAAGATCTGTCAAATGGATGTCAAAAATGCTTTTCTGAATGGTGATCTTCATGAGGAGGTTTACATAACTCCACCCCCGGGAATAGCTCATCAACCCGGTGAAGTCTGTCGGATTCGAAAAGCTCTATATGGACTCAAACAGGCCCTTCGTGCCTGGTTTGAAAAATTCTCTACAGTCATCACTTCCCTTGGCCTTCTTCCTAGCAATCATGATTCGGCATTATTTGTTCGATGTACGAATGTTGGACGCATTCTCTTGTCTTTATATGTGGATGACATGATTATTACAGGCGATGATTATGATGGCATTGAATCCTTGAAACGTGACTTGGCCCATCGTTTTGCTATGAAAGATTTGGGATTATTAAGGTATTTTTTGGGGATTGAGGTAGCTCAATCTATAATGGGATATCTTCTCTCTCAGACGAATTATATTTCTGATCTGTTTCAACGTGCAAGACTTTCTGATAATAGAATTGCAGACACTACTCTTGAAATCAATGCACGCTACTCTCCCACTGATGGTGTTCCTCTATCTGATCCGAGCCTATATCGTACCATTGTAGGCAGTTTGGTTTATCTTACAGTTACTCGCCCTGATATCGCTCATGTTGTTCATGTGGTTAGCTAGTTTGTTACCGCTCCTACTTCTGTTCACCGTGGAGCTGTTCTTCGTATTTTGAGATATCTTCGTGGCACTCAGTTTCAAAGTCTTTTATTCCCTTCTACGTCTTCTCTGGAATTGCGTGCCTATAGTGATGCTGATTGGGATAGTGATCACAATGATTGTAAATCCACTACTGGTTTCTATATTTTCCTTGGTGATTCTCTAATCTCATGGAAAAGCAAGAAACAAGACGTTGTCTCTAGGTCCTCCACTAAGGCTGAATATCGTGCTATGGATGTGACTACATGTGAAATTGTTTGGTTACAATGGCTTCTTGCAGATATGGGGGTTGTTGTTTCCTCGCCTACCCCGTTACATTGTGATAATCAAAGTGTTATGCAGATCGCCAAGAACTCTGTCTTTCATGAACGAACAAAACACATTGAGATAGATTGTCATTTTACTCGCCATCATCTTCAGCTCGGGACCATCTCACTTCCCTTTGTTCCATCAGTCTTGCAGATTGTAGATATTTTTACCAAGGCTCAATCGGCATCTCGGTTTCGTTTTTTGTGTGACAAACTCTCAATGTTTATTTCTATTGAATTGTGAGTTTGAGGGGGATGTTAGCATAATAAGTTGTTATGGGCCCTGTTATAGGCCCTGTTATAGGCCTTAACCTAGGCCCATTTATCTTTCTATTTAATGTTGTTTTCTTCTTCATTTGTAAGTTAATCTTCATTTAAGTAATAGAGAGCCTCCATTTTTTCTCTGTCATGTTCATTTGTTAACACACATCACATAAAAACCTAATTTTTTGTCTCATTTTGATACGAGGCCACTTTGGGACACAAAATCTTCTGTTCCAGCAAGTCCACAGGAGGTTCTCAACCATAACTTCATTAGGGTGAATATTATCAACTCCAAAAGAAGATTCTAGTGATCTAGAACCCATTTCATTTCCAGTTTCGGTTGACACATTCTTGTTAGTTATGTTTTATCTTGAAGTTGTAAGTTGTTTGGGTGTTTTTGTATCTTGTATGAGCTAAAAGTCTTGATTCACATTAGATGAATCCTAGCTAAATTTTGACAACTTATATGAATTTTTGGAGATGATTGTGTTGATGAATTTACCAATTTTGTGGAACTTCTTCAATAATTATGTGTGTTTGTTTGACTGATGAAATGTTTTATCTCATATATATCTTGACCATATTATGCTGAAAAATCATGTGTTAGGATACTTATTCATGAATATGTATATGTTTGTATGCATGTTCATGGCATTTGACTAGGAATGACGGATGAGAATTTGAACATTTAGGATTGTTTATCAAATGTGCATCCTTGTGCTTATGTTTGTAAAGACCGTTGCATTTGTTTTGGATCTCTCGTGTCATTGTGTATGCGAAGTTATAGTTTATTAGCATAAGTTTATACTTCGTGTACAAGTTGAGGAACTTCATGTTATTGTTATCCAACGTTTTTAAAACCGGACTGATCGGATCGAGACCCGTTTACGCTGGCGGTTCGCTATACCCTTTCTAACCGTTTTCAAACTAACTGGCCGGTCCAGGCGGTTGCTTGTTGAATCGACTGATCGTTGGCCGCGGTTGGACCGAAAATAACAACTTTTACATCAAGTCGGGTAATATGTTGAAGCGGAGCAGTCGCAGTGGTGGCCGCAGGGAGCAGCGGCAGAGGAGGAGGCGGAGGCTAGGAGGAGTAGCGGCACTCAAGATTTGGAACAAGAACTGTGGGCAAAACAGGTGGAAGATGGCGATGGTGGTTGAGATGGCAGACTTGTATGTGATGGAGATTAAAGAAGAAGATGGTGATGATGATGGTGGATCTCGATGGGTGAAAAAGAAACCGGAAGGAGTGAGGGCAAACTTCTTTCAAAGATGGTTTTGAAGAATTCAACGGTTTGAAACCGGATTCACAGCCGGTTTGGTATATGTTTATGAGTGAGTTTGGTATATTTTAAGTAGTGGTTTAAAGTGGTTGTAAGTGGAGTAGCGAGAAAATGTATAAATTTTTGGTATATTTGTGAAAACACTGTTCACCTGTATAAATTTTTTAATATTTTTTTAAAGTGGTTGTGAGTGGAGGAGAAAGAAAAGATAATGATAAAGGTATAAAAAAATATTATTTAATTGAAAAAGTGAGAGAAAATGTAGTGATTTTAATGTAATTATAAGGATAAAGATATAGAACCCGCTGCGAATGATGTAGGTTGTTTTAAAAAATTAAAGAAGTTGCAAAGCTTAGGTTTTGAGAAGGCTTTGAGTGACATGACATTACTATGCATTATTTCCCATTCACATTTTACTTAAATTTCTTTCTTTTTTAATATTTTAGCATATCTGTTAAATAATTTGTGTTGTGTTTACTTAAATTTCTTTCTTTTTTAATATTTTAGCATATCTGTTAAATAATTTGTGTTGTGTAATTTTCATAGTTTTATTAATTTTTAAATTAGTTAAAATGTAATTCGGTTTCACTGGTTCGACCAGTCCGACCAGTGAACCGGTAGAGTGACCGGTTCGATTAGAGGTCTGGTTTTCAGAACATTGGTTTTATCGGCTAAATAACCGCAAAAGTTTAGTATGAGGAGCTTTCGTGTCCTTGGATGGATTCTTGAGTTTTACCAAAGCTATACTAGTATCACTTAGCCTATTTATGTGTGGTTTAGATCTCAGGTGAAAATAATTTTTCTTGAAGTTAAAACTCATTTGTGTGGAAAATCTTTTTTAAAATATTGTTGTTCCTTATTAGCTTTCTGATGTCCTTGGCCTTCACCTTGTTTACAATTATACTGATATCTATTGCCTTAATTATATCTAAATGGTCTATGTTTTCTACCTCTGGCATCCTTAACAAATTATATCTCACAAAAAGTCAATGAACCAATAAAATACCCATAAAGTTGGCTTTTGTAAGCAGCCTTTAGCATGACAACTTTTTGACCATTTTCAAATGTTACTGGTGGACAGAATTATAGTACCTCATCAACTATACAACTATTAACAGCATTAGCATAAGAACTACTATTAGTAGCCTTATACTATTATTAATATTCATTTAAAGAAAACAAAATCAAGCTTCAATTCATCACCAATTCACAAATGAATCAAAAAGAAAAGAACAAAACACTTGCTGACATTTTCTTCAACCCTCATCAAAACTCAGTTTTTGACAGACTGCTTCTTCATCAAAGTATGACTTCTTCCCAACCAACTCAGCCACCCTCTTCGCCGGACCCGAATCACGACCCGCCTCTTCCACACACCGAGCCACTCTAATCCTGGGCAATAACACCTCTGGCATCACCACATCAACATGATCCCCAGAATCCTCATCCCCATTCTCATAGTCATCAAGATCCAATCTTTTTGGGATCACAATCACACCCGGAACATCCCACTTCTTCTTCACTCGACCCTCCGTCCCACCACGCGATTTCCATTCAACATTATCCGTCAACGACCTCTTCTTCATCGACGAATTGACCGTGGGCTGGTTGTACCGACTTGGCACAACCCTGCCCGGCTTTACAGGCTTCTTACCCGGCTCCCCGAACAGCTTCTTCGGTTGAATACTTCCCAAGATCAAATAATCTTTCTTCACCCCCTTTTTTGATCCAACCGTCGTAACAGCCTGTCTAAGTCCCAGGTTCTTGCCTCTTGAAACCCTAGATTTCTCTTCTTCAATATCATCTAACTTCCAAAAACAAGATTTCCTTCTGTTCTGTGTCGGTTGAATCGGAGTCGTACCTGATTGTTTTCGCTTTGAATCTGTTGCAGAAAAGATCTCATTGGGTCCCAGACTAAACCCCCTTCTCTGAATCTTGTTTCTTGATTCTTGGATCTTCTTTACACCAAATTCTTTCATCTTTGCATTCTTCTCTGCTCTTTCGAGTCGAATCGATTCGAGTTTTGCAACCAACCTACTGATTTCATTCTCAATCTCAATCTCCTCATCAGTCTTCTCAAGATTCTGAATCTTGATTGGGTGATTCTTTAAAGGTTTTGATTGGTGAAGTGGGTGAACAAGAACGGAAGATTTTGAAAACCCAATAGGGCTTTGGTTTTCTTTACTGGAAAACGAAGAAGGTGACTTGATCTGATTGTACAAATTGAAGCTCTCTGAATCACCGCCATCGTCGAAGGCTGAATTGTTCCATATCTGCAGATCTTTCTTGTCGTTGATCGCTTCTGGGTATTCGCCAAGAACACTCATGTTTACTTCGAGACAGAATTTGAAACTGAAGGAGATTTGATCAGGGTTTGGTGAGGGGGGAAGGTTAAATTGGGGGTGTTGATTTTGTGACCGTTGGAGAAAATTAGACGTTTGTGTATGCGCTCCTCAATTCGACGCTCCAATCTGATTTAAAGGGTTAATTACACGGATGTGGGATTGTAATTTTGTTGTTTTTTTTGGTCTTTTTCACCCCTTAGGATTTAATAACTTGCAATCTTAGTCCTCCAAAGTCCACACACATTATGCATTTTTATGTCGGTATAAGAAATTACAACATTTTTCTTTTCATGAAATTTAATTTAGAGATCCCCTTTTATAAGCATTTCATTTTCTTTAATATAGGAATTGTATTAAGTGAAAACTCCATCTTAAGTTAGTTTTGGTATTTAAAAAAAAATAACAGCTTAGATTTGAGTTTTCTTACATGTGTAAACTGAATTTATAAATGTGTAAACTGGATGTACACCTGTGTAAACCAGGTTAAATTGTTGTTTCTTCTTCTTTCTTTAGGTTGCTGATTCACGGTTAAATCTTCGTTTCTTTTTCAGAACATGTTGAACAATTCAGATCTGAGATGTGAACAAGGAAAAATAAAGATATGAACAAGGAAAATCAAGAAAAGATATGTAAATCCATGATATTTTATGTTTTCTTTTTAACAAGTCTTTGATTCTGGGTTCCACCTCCTTTTGTATATGGTTTTACACATATGTATTTGATTAATTACACATATGTAAACTATTTTTACACATACGCAAAGAGTTTTTATTCATGTGTGTATATATACGTAAACTGGATTTACTACATAAAACCTGTTTTTGGGTTTTTACCCATGTTTATTTGATTATTACATATGTGTATTTTGATTTTTACACTTATATAAAGCTATCTGTTCTTGAATTGTTTTTAGTTTTTTGGGTTTTGATCATTGTTTCGGAGAGAGAGGGAGAGAGAGAGAGATTTTTTTAAAACATGATTTAATCAAAAAAAGAAAAAAATATAATTACCTTTTTACCCCTCTGATTAATCTAGGCCGCATATTTTTTTTTCCAAATAAATACAAAAATCCAGATTTAATCATAGCCATCTTTTTTCAGTTATTTTAACATGTGATCCAGATAAAACCTAGATTTATTGTAGGATTGCAAAAAACCAATTCTGAGCCACTCATATTTTTTTTCAAGTTTATTTTATTCTTGATGGGCATTTTTGTCATTTTGTCTCTTTCGCTCTTTCTCTTTAAACCCTACATTTCTTCTCTCTCGCGTAAACTCCATCGTAGCTTCATCTTCATCAGATCTAGGAGAATGTTTTTATCCTTCACCGTTCTTCTTCATCTTCATCAAAACTTAGATTCAAAAACCTTTCTTCATAATCATAATCAAAACTTAGATTAAAAACCCTTCTTCTTCATCTTCACCACCACTTTACCATGTCCACCACAGATCTTCTCGTCCTTTGGTCAAATAAACTACTAGCATGTCGTCGCAGATCTTCTCATCCCTCGGTCAACACAGATCTGGAACAACGTTGCTCAGAACTACAACGACGATGAAGAGTCGTTCTTTAATTTGGTTTGGCACAACTTTGTGTTCATGTTAGGCGCAACTTGCGGTCCTCTACGTTGATCATCGCAACATCAACAAGCTTTACCAGTCAGGCCTAGTGATAGACAAGCACTATGAACAAAAGTATCGCTAAATAAAGACGAGCAGCGACAAGAATCTAAAAGCAAAAAAGAAGAAGGGTTGTGGAGAAGGATCGAGTCCAGATCTGAGAATCCATGGAAGATCTACAGCCCGATGATGGGTGTTGGTATTGTCACACCCCCAAATTCCACTAACGGAGTTTTACCGTTTGGAAGGTGACACACCAGGATCTCAGTCATTAGTTACATCAAACGACACTATATGAGACTGAAAAAGTCGTAACATAAATGTTCAGAGTTAAATGTGAAAGCGTAAACGTTTGAATGAAATCAAAAGTAATTACACGCAACAAGCGTCAACTAATGTAAATAAGTAACACTGTTTAAAATGTTTGAAATGAATGATATGACAGTAGGACTCCATGCATGTCCTAAGTGTGCAACCTGTGCCAAAGCGACCTGAGAAACATATAAGAAAAAGTGTCAACACGAGGTTGGTGAGTTCACATGTTTGTATGCAAATAAATTGTTTGAGTGTTGCTGGATCCACATACGTAAGTCACACCTATTGCTAGCTAGGCAATGTACAAGTTACTTTAAGCGTTCGCAACCGAAGCTGACTGTTTGTGTTTGGGTGCCTTCCGCCATTGCTAATATCAACAATGGCAAGTGTTAAGGACAATTTACACCTGTTAGACCTCCAATCAAGTTAGCGCGACTAACCCGGTGGGGTTTGTCAAACCCAGTAGTACTACTCAAATTTCCTCGCTATACTCCATATATTAACGGTCCGAGTGTGTAAAGACTTTGCATGTTATGTATGCACTTAGGTACACAAGTGGTAATGAAATACTATGTGATCCATGTCCGTGTGTATGTCTCTCCCTGGCTGGGAGACAAGTAACGGATGCCTGTTCGTATGCATGTTTCTCCCCAACGGGAAAACAAGTAAAATGATGTTTGTTTGTACGCATGTTTCTCCCCAACGGGAAAACAAGTAAAATGATATTCACTTGTATGCATGTTCCTCCCCAACGGGAAAACAAGTAAAAATAATGTTTGTGTGTATGCGTATTTCTCCCCAACGGGAAAACAAGTAAAAATAATGTTTGTGTGTATGTATGTTTCTCCCCCAATAGGAAAACAAGTAAAAAGGGGCCGTGAAACTCACCTGAACGGCGTAGGTAGTAATCACACAAGTACGACATTAAAATCTCAAGCGGTAGCCTGACACGGCTCACAAATGTCCTAGCATTACAACATAACAGTTAGGGACTCAATGGGAATATGTGACGACGACACGGAAATGAGGAACGTCCTAAAAGAAACGTTCTAATGATTAAGGAATACGCGAACGTGTCCACGGAACAAGGATTCTTTATATGCCTATTAAGATAGATACGTTTCGCGACGGATTGACAAAATAATATAATAAATATATTCGAGCGATTTCGTCATTACATAATGGCCTACGAAAATAATATAATACATATATTATTTTTAGATCTATAAAGTATTACAATAATTAATTACGCGATAAAATAATAAATTTATTATTTTATTCGAAGATAACAACGAGTGTAAAATATTATAAATAACTACATTATTTATTATTTTAAAACGTTACACGAAATTTTATAACCGAACGATATTATAATATATTATTTTTAATCGTGATACGGTTATAATATATATTTAAATGCAATTTAATTAAAAATACAAGGTACGAGGCTAAACCCGAGCTGACGGGAGTTTTTCCGGTTTAAAACATTTTAATATATTCATATAATAATATATCATTTGATTTTATAATAAAATAGTGGCTAGAAAATCATTAAAAATCAAAACGGGGGTGAGGAGACTTGAACCTGGGTCTCCTCCCCATCAAGACACACACTTAACCGGTCCACCTGCTAAGGCAATTGCAACATGGACCAGATCAGAATGGTTTTGACTAACAGTTTCATTGTGTTCTTCCCTCCTTTACGTGAGTCAAACCAAATCCCACCCCATTCCTTTGAATTCGATTGCGGTAGACCAAGGAATCTTAGGGGTTTTGTTCATCAACCAATTTCGAGACTGTGGCTAAGTTTAATTGAAAAAAACAACAAGTTCTGGGTCGTTAATTTAAGTTTGAAAAGTCAGAACCCTAGATTATGAACACGGATTTGATTTGATTAAATTCGATAATGTTCGGAATTGGAATCATGGGGCTTTTACTGATTAGGACATTTCGAAACTACTAATATAGTTTAATTTGATTGGGGTCGTGTCTAGATCAGGGCTCGATTATATCAACTATGCGATGAACCCTAGATCTTGATTATAATCAATTCGATATTGTGAGCCCTGGATATGATGGGGCTTTCAATTAGTAGACTAAAACGAAACCGAGAGAGTGTTTGATTACCAGAATGGATGCCGTATTGCAGGTACACGACTAAACGTCAGATGCGGCTTCAACGGTTACTCCTCCGCGTCTACGGCTGCGTCTCCGATCAAGTTGAACTGTGCAAAAGCTTCAGTGGGGTTCGTTTATCATGTGTAGAGGGTTTGATTGTATAATGACAAGCGAATTGGTCGAGTTAGATAGAATTCGATTAGGGAGTCGACGGTTACGGGTTTTAGGTGATAAATGGGATTAATTCGCACATAATGATTGTGTTAATTGATTCAATAATGTCGCAACTGATATTTACATCCATTTCGGTTAGGAATTCGAACGAATTTCGGTTATCGTTTGCGAATTTGGATTAAGAATGCTCGATTTTGACTTTCAAAAGTCAAACACTCGAGTTTTGGGTATTTACAGCATCAGTCCCTGTAGTTCATGTGTAATTGTTTGAGTTTGACAGATTTGGTCCTTGTGGTTTGTAACTGGACTAACTATAGTTGCGAGATAACGGGGTTTGGTTTAACAAAGTTAACGGAATTTGTCGGGTGTCACATCATCTCCTAGTTGAAAGAATTTTCGTCCCGAAAATTAAAATAATTTTTTTTTCCGGATGTCACATCATCCCCTAGTTGAAAGAATTTTCGTCCCGAAAATTAAAATAAAATTTTTTTCCGGATGTCACGTCATCCCCTAGTTGAAAGAATTTTCGTCCCGAAAATTAGAATAGTACCTGATCGATGTCGTTAGGTCGGTCAAAAACAATTCTTAAACACTTAACTAGTAAGGGTAAGAAGAGTATCGTATCCACGAGGAATCAGTGGTTAGTGAAATTGCTTAGTTTGATAATTAGAATGAAAACACAGATCAAATAAAATTGCAACCTCCTCCAAACTTCAGATTCTAGGTTTATGCAAAACTCAGTTATTTAATTGGACACCACATAGACATAGTGTTGGAAAATCAATTAAAATAGTAATTGAAAACAAGCTGTTGTCAGCAACCTATACAACCAGTTCCGTCACAAACCAGTATAATTCAATCACCCAATTTATGAATGCCAAATTGCCTCCTTTAGTCACCCAACCCTGCTACTAGGTTTTGTCATCAACCGAACAAGATCGTAAAGCAAGCAAACTCAAAGCACTCAAATAAACTGTTTAAAATAACTAATACATCAATCTACTCAGTTATTGTCAGAAACTAAATAGATCCAAAAACATAAATAAATTGAATCAAAACATGAAACCTATATGAACCGTCCACGTGGAGGAAGCCACAAGTGAATTAGCCGCTCATGGTGATGGAGATCATGTTCAATCTTCAAGTGAATGTTAGAATCGTGTTCCTTAGCCTCCAAGACTCCCAAAATCACCCAAGAACTGATTTCCCCAAAAGAGAATTTTGAATTTGGGGAAGAAAACCTTGTTTAAACACTGAAAATCGGCTGTTTCACTAAAAATCCGCGTCTGAAACGTAACCAGCGTAAGCTTACGCTGTGGTGGCGTAAGCTTACTCCGCAACACTGAAGTTTGCTGTGAATGAACTGGTTCGGCGTAGGCCTACGCTGGGCAGAGTAAGCTTACGCTGTGGAGTAGTCTTACGCTGTGGAGTAGGCTTACGCTGTGGAGTAGGCTTACGCTGATGGAGTAGGCTTACGCCAGGTGGAGTAGGATTACGCTGGTGGAGTAGGCTTACGCCAGGTGGAGTAGGCTTACGCCAGGTCCTGAGTTTCTGCCTCGTTTTCTCCGTGTCTCTTCCGACTCTTACATCTCTCACCTAATATCTTCCAAAATCATACTTTAAGCTTTCAACACCTGCACATGCATAGCTATACAAAACTTTTGTATTCCCCATATTAATTTGCATAAATAAAACATATTGCACCCTTTAATGCATGAAACTTTGGTCACTTATCACATCCCCACACTTATCTTTTTTCGTCCCGAAAAATATTTGCAATGGAATCATAATTGGGAACCTGCTTTTCACACTCTCATTCATTTAATCATTTCAAATATAATCATGCGCTAACTGTAACAATTGATATTTCTATCCGACTAAACCCAACCACCGACTCTCGAAAACCCGATTATGTGATCTATTATTCTCTCTATTACTAAGCCAAAAATCTATCTATGGGTCTCATACTCAGAAAACTACGACTTAGCCTGATTCCATCTCAAGGTCATGTTTAGGCCTGGGTTAAACCATATAGATTTCCCACCATTATAAACACCAATTTATATATTTTTGAAAATTATGGAATTATGGATCGATGGGTGCATGTTTTTAGCTTTTATTATTATTTTATGAATGAACCTAACCCAGTGGTGTTTCAATCACGCTGGAACACGATATATGACACGTAGGCTGCAGTTCTTAAGCAATGAAATTCATAAGCTTCGGAATAGGGGTGTATCCTTCAAGTCGCCATCCCGAAGGGAAACACATAAACCTAACTTAGTCATCCAAACTTATTGATCACCTAAGTCCCGCCCATGGGTGTATCCTCCAAGTCATCATCCCGAAGGGAAACACGTAGGCGAAACTCAAGCTTTCAATTGATTTAATTAAGCTCATGCAAGATGGATTATGGAATGCGGGCGCCACCAACTTTCAGATTTATTTTCATAAAAATAAAGTGGTGTGCCAAATAATTTTAAAAACTTATAAATTTTTGTTTATAAAGGTACCTATCACCCTATGTTGACAGTTCGACCTTACCGACACCCCTAAGATGAGAACCCACAAGATAGTCTGAATGAATTATTCATTTAAACCTAGATACATTACCAGGATGTTTAAGCTCTTAAGTCGGTTGGGCCTACCAAAACATTACAAATCAGACGCACTTTCTATTCTTTATTTTTTTATTTCAATTCACAAGCAGTTTCCAATTCTACCTATCATTTTCCATTTATTTGCAAAAATTCTAATTCAAATTTTTTTTTTAATTTTTATGTATATTATTTTTTTTTATGATTCAAAATACAGACTCAGTTTCCCCTCCCCACACTTAAACATTACATTGTCCTCAATGTAGGATGAGAGATTATGCACATATATAAAAAATTAAATAAATAAATAAACAAAACTATACAGAGAATTGGAAAGGACTTAAGCTGGTTTCGAACTTGTAACTGTCTTCAATCCAACCTCACACGATCGTATAGCATTTCTTTCGCTATCGTATTCAAAATCTGCTATTGGGTTGCCTTTTACATGAATACGAAGCTCGAACATCACCACCCGAATGGAGATTGAGTACGGGAGGATCAATCTAAACCTGCAAAGTTAAACTCGAACCAACCTAAGAGCATCAAACTGACTTGAAAACCCATGAAACTTCTCCACACTTGGCCGGCTCGCACACAAAAACACAAAAAATAAATAAATCAAACAAAGTCCTAACTCACTTTCGTAGGAATCACGAATGCATTTAGCATATGCATCAAGCCTTTTAAACCCCTCGGTAGCCCGAGTGGACGAGTTGAGTCTCGTGAGGGTTTCTATTGAACACACCCGCAAAGTTCATTTAACTAGACATGAATGTAAAACATACCTTAGGCTACCTCCTAAGAGTGCTAAGTTTAACGTCCTCAGCCAGACGCAGTGTACCTTACTTAGGTCATAGTGGTCGGGTGGGATGCTTGCAGTCCTCCTTCCCCGCACTCAAGTTCCTCTCATCATCAAATTTTCTCCAAGTCTTCATAAACAAAGAAAAGAGTTCTTGATCTACATCATGAACTCGCTGTTTATTCCCTTTCCGCCTTCTCTTTCTGACCCGTTTAGTTCTTCCACTGTCTGGCGTTTCACCATCCTTCTGCTCAGCTAACCTGTCATTCACAAAATAAGCATTCTCGACTGTGTGATTCACCTTTTCAGGTGATCCACACCTGTTAGCTTTCGGGTTTGGCAAGTTTGGAAATATTTTAAGACTCATTTTCTGATCCCCAAATCTCATCCTTATCATTCCCTCAGCACAGTTAATATTTTCCTGAGCAGTGGCCAAGAACGGTCTACCCAAAATGATAGTTGGTTCTGTGTTCTTCACACAATCCAACACCAAGAAATCCACTGGGTAATAAAACTCTCCTACTTTCACAATCACATCCTTTACAATCCCTCGAGAATGTGCGGGAGTCTGAATAGCCAACACCACGGTGGTGTTAACTCTATGTAATGGACCAAATTCATGCTGATCATACAGACTCCCTGGAATTATGCTCACAGATGCTCCAAGATCCAGTAATGCTCTATTCAATGTAATTTCACCTATTTGAATTGAAATAATAGGTGCCCCTGGATCTTGGAGTTTCGGGGGAAGGGTACCCTTAAACACGACATTCACACTGACACTCAATTTTATTTGCTCAGGACATTTGTGCCGTCGTTTTTGGGTACTCAAACCTTTTAGACATTCAACATTATCAGGATCTTGTTTAAGCGTATTTAAAAATAATGAGTTAATTTTACGCTTCTCAAACTTTTCCCATCGTTCGTCTTGTGTTGGATCTTTTTCTTTTAAAAACGGTTTGATTAGAGCATCTGGAAACGGGATTTTTATAGGTTTATTCACATTTTCAGTTTTCACATTATTCTGTGAAATAAAATCCTGATTAGGGTCGGCCTCAGATTCACTATGCTCCACCACTCTTTCTACAACCGGTGGTGGAGTCTGTTCACAAGCAGGATATTCAAATGAAGAATGGAAACTTACATCATTGAGGTGTGCACTGGTTGTGGTTTCAGAATAGGAGGACTGATGTGAACAGCGAGGCTTACCTACTTCCTTGATGAGTGACCCGACAATCCCAGTTAGGTTGGCAACTAGATCTACCAAAGCTTGATGAGCTTTGTCCTGGCTCTCCTGTTGCTGCACCACTGCTTGTATCATCTTGGCCATCTCCTTCATGTTTGACTGGATGGCATCCAGTTCAAAATGATAGTTGTCTTGATCAGGTGGCCTGCTTGGGTGGTAGTCTTGGTTGTAATCGTCCTGATAGTTTGGGTACTTAGGACCACCACCACATTGATTGTATCTTGGGCAATCTTGTGCCCAGTGGCCAGTGATGCCGCAGTTGTTGCATGGTTCATAGTAGTCTTGGTCACCATAATAATTACTGTCCATGTCAACCTGCACACGTAGCACAACCGAGTAGCTCTGAACAAAGAAATAAACAAAATAAACAAAAAAAATAAAAACAGAAGTAAAGAAAATCTTTTTGGGTGTTTGATAAGAATTAAAATCAACTAAAGACAATAAACTAAAGCAATAGAACTAAGTGCACCGATTCCCCAGCAACGGCGCCATTTTGATCGATGTCGTTAGGTCGGTAAAAAACAATCCTTAAACACTTAACTAGTAAGGGTAAGAAGAGTATCGTATCCACGAGGAATCAGTCGTTAGTGAAATTGCTTAGTTTGATAATTAGAATGAAAACACAGATCAAATAAAAATGCAACCTCCTCCAAACTTCAGATTCTAGGTTTATGCAAAACTCAGTTATTTAATTGGACACCACATAGACATAGTGTTAGAAAATCAATTAAAATAGTAATTGAAGACAAGCTGTTGTCAGCAACCTATACAACCAGTTCCGTCACAAACCAGTATAATTCAATCACCCAATTTATGAATGCCAAATTGCCCCCTTTAGTCACCCAACCCTGCTACTAGGTTTTGTCATCAACCGAACAAGATCGTAAAGCAAGCAAACTCAAAGCACTCAAATAAACTGTTTAAAATAACTAATACATCAATCTACTCAGTTATTGTCAGAAACTAAATAGATCCAAAAACATAAATAAATTGAATCAAAACATGAAACCTATATGAACCGTCCGCGTGGAGGAAGCCACAAGTGAATTAGCCGCTCATGGTGATGGAGATCATGTTCAATCTTCAAGTGAATGTTAGAATCGTGTTCCTTAGCCTCCAAGACTCCCAAAATCACCCAAGAACTGATTTCCCCAAAAGAGAATTTTGAATTTGGGGAAGAAAACCTTGTTTAAACACTGAAAATCGGCTGTTTCACTAAAAATCCGCGTCTGAAACGTAACCAGCGTAAGCTTACGTTGGGGTGGCGTAAGCTTACTCTGCAACACTGAAGTTTGCTGTGAATGAACTGGTTCGGCGTAGGCCTACGCTGGGCAGAGTAAGCTTACGATGTGGAGTAGGCTTACGCTGATGGAGTAGGCTTACGCCAGGTGGAGTAGGATTACGCTGGTGGAGTAGGCTTACGCCAGGTGGAGTAGGCTTACGCCAGGTCCTGAGTTTCTGCCTCGTTTTCTCCGTGTCTCTTCCGACTCTTACATCTCTCACCTAATATCTTCCAAAATCATACTTTAAGCTTTCAACACCTGCACATGCATAGCTATACAAAACTTTTGTATTCCCCATATTAATTTGCATAAATAAAACATATTGCACCCTTTAATGCATGAAACTTTGGTCACTTATCAGTACCTTGAGTGTTTGACGTGGAGTGCTTGAACAGGTGATGATACTTGCACATCATCTGATCCTCGCGTTCCCACGTGAATTCCGGTCCACGCTTCGAGTTCCAACGAACTCTGACAATAGGGATTTTACTACGTTTAAGCATTTTGACTTCTCTATCCATAATTTCCACAGGTTTTTCGATGAAACGCAACTTTTCATCGATGTGTAGTTCCTCAAGATGAACCGCGAGTGACTCGTCTGCCAGACATTTCTTCAAGTTTGAGATGTGAAAGACGTTTGTGTACACCACTAAGTCCTTCAGGTAGGTCCAGTTGATACGCTACTGGACCAATCCTCTTCACTATCTTGAATGGTCCAACATAACGAGGATTTAGTTTGCCCCGTTTCCCAAAATGACTGACACCCCTCCAATGTGAGACTTTTTACAAAACTGTATCCCCAACTTGAAATTCTAACGGTTTACGACGCTTATCGGCATAGCTCTTTTGACGATCACGAGCTGCTGCCATACGATTTCTAATTTGAAAGATTTTCTCAGAAGTTTAAAGTACAAGCTCGGGACCCGTAAGGTGACTATCCCCAACCTCGGCCCAACAAATAGGAGAACGACATTTCCGTCCATATAGTGCTTCAAATGGAGCTGCCTTGATGCTAGTGTGATAACTGTTGTTGTAGGAGAACTCCACCAACGGTAGGTGAGACTCCCAAGTGTTACCGAAATCAATCACACACGCTCGTAGCATGTCCTCCAGAGTTTGAATTGTACGATCCGTCTGGCCATCAGTTTGAGGATGGTGTGCTGTGCTCATGTCTAGACGCGTGCCTAAAGCTTTATGTAACGATTGCCAGAAACGAGAGGTGAATCGTGCATCACGATTCGAGATGATAGAGATTGGCACCTTGTGCCGAGATACTACTTCTTTCAAGTAAATGCGAGTAAGTTTTTCCATCTTGTCTGTTTCCTTGATTGCTAAGAAGTGAGCGAACTTTGTTAAATGATCAACGATTACCCAAATGGTATCACATTCGGTAGGAGTTCATGGCAAATTTGTGATCAAGTCCATGGATATCTGCTCCCATTTACACATGGGAATCTCTGGTTGTTGGAGAAGACCAGAAGGCTTTTGATATTCAACTTTGACCTTCGCGTAAGTCAGGCACTTGCTCACATAGGTGGCTATGTCGGCCTTCATCTTTGGCCACCAATATAGCACCTTTAGGTCATGGTACATCTTGTCGGAACCTGGATGAATAGAGTAACGAGATTTATGAGCCTCATCCATGACTAGTTCTCTTAAGGTTCCGAATACTGGAATCCATACTCGCTCGGCGAAGTAGCGAATACCGTCATATTTTACCTCGAGTTGTACTTCCATACCGCGTGTACCTTCCAGCGGTAGGTTTTCCTCTTTCAGGGCTTCAAGTTGAGCACTTTGGATTTTGTCAGGTAATCCGGGGTGAATAGTAAGCTGTAATGCTCGAACTCGTTTGGGCTTGGTTTCCTTTCGACTTAGGGCATCAGCTATAACATTAGCCTTACCCAGATGATAACGGATCACACAGTCATAATCATTCAAGAGCTCGACGCAACGACGCTGTCTCATATTCAACTCTTTTTGCTCGAAGATATGCTGAAGACTCTTGTAATCGGTGTAAATAGTGCACTTGGTACCGTACAAGTAATGTCTCCATATCTTAAGTGCGAAAACTACATCTCCCAACTCTAGATCATGAGTGGTGTAGTTTTTCTCGTGAATCTTTAGTTGACCCGAAGCATATGCGATCACTTTTTTCTCGTTGCATCAACACACAACCCAAACCCTGAATGGATGCATCACAGTACACCACAAAATCCTCTGTTCCCTCCGGGAGAGCTAGAATAGGTGCACTGCAAAGTTTCTGCTTATGGTGTTGGAAAGCTGACTCTTGGTTATCGCCCCAGTTATAGGCTTTACCCTTTTGAGTTAAGGCAGTGAGAGGTTGTGCAATTTTAGAGAATCCCTCGATGAATCGCCGATAATAACCAGCCAATCCCAGAAATTGTCGCACCTCAGTCGGAGTCGTCGGTGCTGCCCAATTCTTGATGGCTTCAATCTTTGATGGATCGACATGTATTCCCTTCTCGTTAACCACATGTCCTAAGAATTGAACTTCCCGAATCCAAAATTCACACTTGGAAAACTTAGCATACAGTTGTTCCTTTTTAAGCAATTCCAGGATTAAACGTAGATGTTCCTCATGTTCCTCCTTGTTCTTGGAATAAATGAGGATGTCGTCGATGAAAACGATGACAAATTGATCAAGATATGACTTAGACTCACGGTTCATGAGGTCCATGAACACCGCGGGTACGTTGGTTAATCCGAAAGGCATGACCATAAACTCGTAGTGGCTGTACCTTGTCCGGAAAGCAGTCTTAGAAATATCTGCATCTCGGACTCTCAATTGATGGTAACCGGACCTAAGATCTACTTTGGAATAGAAACTTGATCCTTGGAGTTGATCAAAGAGATCATCTATATGAGGCAGAGGATAACGATTCTTGATTGTCACTTTATTTAGTTCACGGTAGTCGATACACATACGGGAAGTCCCGTTCTTCTTCTTGACAAACAGAACTGAGCTCCCCATGGCGATGAGCTAGGTTGGATGAAACCTTTATCCAACAATTCCTGCAGCTGAGTAGATAGCTCTTGCAATTCACTAGGTGCTAGTCTATAAGGTGCCCGAGCGATCGGTGCCGCTCCAGGTGCTAGATCAATTTGGAATTCAACTTGACGGTGTGGTGGCAGACCAAGCAAGTCTTCGGGAAATACTTCCAGAAAATCGCGAACGATGGGAATATCATCAATTTTCTTCTCTTCTGATGGTTGCTCGGCAACGAGTGCCAGAATAGCAGTATGACCTTTACGCAGGCACTTCTGCGCTTTCATGAATGATATGATGCCTATGACTGCACCACTCTTTTCACCTTGAACGGAAAGGATTTCTCCACTCGGGAGAGGAATGCGAACGATTTTCTCACGACAAACAATTTCGGCTTGGTTCTTAGATAACCAATCCATGCTGACAAATACATCGAAACCACCAAATGTGACCGGCATAAGGTCAACATCAACTTACCGGTAACCACATTGTGATCATATCTGGCTTCTCCAGATCCAAGCACGAAGGCTCGTCCCTTCGCACCGTTTCCGCCATTATTGCCATTATTGTTACCGTGGTTGTTGTTGTTACCTTGGTTATGGTTATTGTTGCCATTACCTTCTCACTTCAGTTGAGGAAAACCCTTCTGAAAGTGGCCTTCCTTTCCACACTCAAGACAACCCTTTATAGATCCCGGTTGCTGGAAAGGATGTTTGGCTTGTAGTTCACCTCTACAGTCCTTGGCAGCATGGCCCACCTTGTCACACTGCTGGAAACGATTTCTCTCACAAGCACCGAGATGGTGAAAATTACACTAGTTTCACTTAGGGTATCTCTCCGTATAACCACTCTGGTTTTGTCCTGAAGAGGTCGACTGGTTGAAACTCTTAGCAGACTTAAACCTACTCTGTCGTCAATGGGGTTGGTTGGATTAAATCCTCGTCTCCTAATGTCGCTGGATCATTTCATGAAGAAAGAAATTCGTTTATAGGATTGAATATGCTGGGGTATAATTCGAATTAGACCAAGGATTAGTCAATGGATGAGGTAACAAGGTCAAATGGAATCTATTGTTGGAGTGTAAGGAATAACGTGTTAGTTTAGGAAGAATTCCCAATTTCCGCTTACATATTTGGAGTCGCTAATTTCAATCAAGATGGTTTCTGTGATCACGTTTAGATGAGCGTCTTAATTTCACTAAGACTCTTACATGAGTGAGATAAAAGGATGGATCCTATTGATGATAGTTCAGTGTGTCCGTAAACATTTTCAACCTGATAGTCGCGCCTATCAACTGTTGAATAGGTTTAATGATACCAACTAGTCGTTGAGTGGGTTATGAGAATTTCTACAGACAGTGGAAACTTAAGTTTGTAAATCACAGATTTGGACCATTTATCCACACACTAGGTTTCACCAGGACTTACATGCACCTCAAATTACTATTACGTGTGCACCCGTAATGATAATTTGCTTTGCACGCTGACCCTAGTTCTCCCTGTCCTGTGTCATAACGTCCTTTAGCATGTATTGCTGAGTACGGAGTGTTGTCAGATATGATAAGTCATCGAAAAGCTTAGTCATCTACTATACTTTGATCAATTAGAACTCGTATCAGGATGAGTAGTCGAGAATGGTTTGCTCTGAGTATTCACTCGAGTTGAAACACAATATAGGTGTCCAATCCAGCGGATTGTAGATGAGAACATGGAACAAACCTGTACATGAAATGCGACTTCGAGAAATGAAACTAATTCATGAATACAAGTTACAGGGGCAGCAAAGTAGCCGTCTTTTCAACTGAGTCAAGATAGGGTTTGAGTATGCATTGAGCAATGCGTTCTCAGATTTGTGGTCAATCTATTCTTAACAGAATATTGACCAAAGACGCGAGCCCATGGCTCAGGAAAGTGATGACATCTACGTGTCAATGGATTCTGCAATGATGCGTGCAACGGTCTGCCTTCATTCGTTGTATTATTGCTGGCGGGTACAGTAGGGACTCGCCTTCGACGATCCCAACTCCCAAAGAGATATGTGTTAATGCTGAGTGTCGTCCATAACATGGACCTGAGAAAGCCCACCATACCCAACAGGTGGTGGTGATGTAACTTACTCCTCCGAAGGCTCCGTCTCGCTGCCCTCGGACGGGAGTGGATGATGTTCTGGTGATTCCCTGAGTGTTGTCACTGGGAATAATGATGCAATGCAAATTATATGTTCCTCATCAGCAGAGGGTGGTATGAATGATGTCAACATGACTGCAATACAATGTATATCTGGATGCTATGTGTATCATGTATGAGTGTCTATGCCGTGTAACGAATGCATATGTGCGGTTATAGTCTAGTATGCAATCCTAGTTCTCTATAACCAATGTCTCTGATACCAATCTGTCACACCCCCAAATTCTACTAACGGAGTTTTACCGTTTGGAAGGTGACACACCAGGATCTCAGTCATTAGTTACATCAAACGACACTATATGAGACTGAAAAAGTCGTAACATAAATGTTCAGAGTTAAATGCGGAAGCGTAAACGTTAGAATGAAATCAAAAGTATTTACACGCAACAAGCGTCAATTAATGTAAATAAGTAACACTGTTTAAAATGTTTGAAATGAATGATATGACAGTAGGACTCCATGCATGTCCTAAGTGTGCAACCTGTGCCAAAGCGACCTGAGAAACATGTAAGAAAAAGTGTCAACACGAGGTTGGTGAGTTCACAGGTTTGTATGCAAATAAATTGTTTGAGTGTTGCTAGATCCACATACGTAAGTCACACCTATTGCTAGCTAGGCAATGTACAAGTTACTCTAAGCGTTCACAACCGAAGCTGACTGTTTGTGTTTGGGTGCCTTCCGCCATTGCTAACATCAACAATGGCAAGTGTTAAGGACAATTTACACCTGTTAGACCTCCAATCAAGTTAGTGACGTGAGGTCGAAGTCTCACTAAAAAATAAACCAATTACAACTAAATAGCTAGCGGTAAGTGGGTATCGAACACGAGGAGTTTGTGGAAAATGTGTTATCTAAGTAGCTTTTATAGTAAACTAAAATTAAACTAGATTGCAGAAATGTAATTTTCAGAATTTTGATTGTTGGTTTTGAAAACTAGAATTATCTAAATTAATCGCAAATCAAAAGATTGTAATTCAGAAATGAGAGAGTATGTCTTCCTCCGGTTTCAGGTTTCCATGAATGATAATACTGATGTTTAATTAGGAAGAACTACATAGACATAGTTCATGAAAATATGTTTGATTGTGATAAAAGGGGACCAAGTGCTTGGATTACAAGAACGCAAGATTGTCACCCGATGATCAATTAAATATATCCAACCCCGAATTCCTCCCAATAAATCTCGATTGCCAGCGGCACCAAGAACTGATGGTTTAGAAAACGATGTTAAACAATATCAATGATTACAATCAAACACATAAACACCACAATAACACAGCCAAAATGATTAGATTATTGTCCTACAAATAACATAAACATCAACAAACATTCAAAAGATAAACCTTACAATCCGGAGGTAAACATATGAAAACTTAGCCACACATCGTTCGATTGATCATCATCAAGCAACTATCAATGTTCATGTGAATCAAAAACACCAACCCAATTGTTCCAAATTGTTTCTAACCAAGAAAATCACCCAAAATCGTCCCTGAAACTGCTGCAAAACGTCTCCCAATGATTGGATATGAAAAGCCCCTTGAAGAACTGTTTTAATAGGGCAGTTACATTTTTCACGCCAGTGACCACCGTAAGCTACGGTATCTACCGTAGCTTACGGTAGCTTTAAAAGTGCTACGGTGAGTCTCTACTGCCTTACGGTGGAAGAAAAGTGCTGGGGGCTACCGTAACTTACGGTAGCCACCGTAAGCTACGGTAGGCTTCAGCATGCATTTTTGTTTTCTTCATAACTTTTTCGTTTCAACTCCGTTTTCTTCGCCGTTTGCGCCCACGTTCTCGTAATTTCTTCCTCTATCATGTTATCTTCTTAATTCATCAATTCAAAGAAATTATTTTTTTTCACCTATGCTCCGTCTTTCACTCTCCAATCCATCCGCGTTTATTCGAACCTTCATTTTCACACTTTTAAGCTCCGAATGTACCTGAAACACAAGCAAACGTAGTCATCTAATTCTAGACAATTACTAGATTAAATGTAGGATTAAAATACAATTTATAGCTCTTAAGGGTCGTCCTACGGACCACCCGTCACATCCTCACACTTAACCGTTGCTTGCCCCCAAGCAACTCATCAAAAACCATTTCCAAACAAGCGATCAACATGAATCAAGCAAACAAATGTCCTCATTTTACTAACTTTTTCTTAAACCCCGCATAACACACCCCTCACAATGACTCTCCTCTCGGCGACAAATAATAACTAGCAAGGATGAGCTAGAACACACTTAAAACAAATGGGTGATTGCACAATAATAGGCTTGTACTTAAATCGGTCATTCGCCTAAAGAATTTACTAAAATGCGCACGTGAATCAAAGGGACTTAAGGGTTGGAACGTGGCTAGGCATATGGGTAGGACATGGAAATATATATGTAGTAGCTAATGATCCGACCCGGTCTTATTATTACATCTAAATAAACTCAACTAATTAACTAACTACAAAGCCTCGCATTTTTTTTTCAAACTACTACCACATTTATTCTCATTCCTTTTTTTTACTTCCACTTTTTCTTTCTTTCTTTTTTTTTTCTCCTTCAACTACCATCGCATTTATTTCCTTTTTTTTGCATTTTTCTCATATTTTTTTTTCATTTTTAAACAAAACAAAAACATCAAACACTACGTACTAAAACTACTAAACTACTAAACCGGGTCTTCTTAAACAGGTAAGATATTTTGGGCGGTAAGCATGGGTTATCAAATGATAGGCAATAAGCTCAAATATGGTTACTAATGGACCAAACCCCCGCCCCTCTCGCTACCATGCTCATATGTGTAATTTATGAGGCCCAACCCCCGAATCCCACACTCACACACATCGTGACGAGGCTACCTAAATGCCTTTATCCTTTTCACATACATATCAAGCTAAGGCCTCAAACCGAATTCAAGCACAAGTTCTAATGCACCCTCACCCATTGCCACTCTCATCAAAGAAAATATTTCTAACAATTCAAATAGATGGCTCAAACTCTCACCAAGAAAAAGGGTATACGGGGTTGCCGGAGTGTTATGCGGTTTCAATACTTTAACTTTTCAAATTTAGACCATTTTTTGCTTGATTTCATAATTTTTCAAAAAATTCCCCCATCCCCACACTTGGGATACATTGTCCCCAATGTATGGCTTTGAAGAGAAAGATCGCTCAAAACACACCAAACTTTTTTTTTTTTTAACAAACAAATAAACTAACTACCAATATTTCAAGGCTAAAGAACATGACAAGTCTAAGGAAAGAGTACATGGACCTGATGAAGTTTGACACAACAGATGTTGTAAATGATCCGATTTCCTATCACCACCTTCACACAACTATCCGCACATCTTCCTCACACTTGAGTGTTGCCATAGCCCTGAAACATAGAAAAATAAAGAAATAACAATGTCAGTGAAAAACCCCGGGTTGCCTCCCGAGCAGCGCTAAATTTTCGGGTCTTCAGCCAGACCGTGCCACCCCCGTTTATGGTGGCTCAAAGAAACGATTCCGGCCATCTCCGTCACTACATCGTGCCATTGAGTAAAATGCATCCGTCCCGTTTCGATTCGGTGGGTAATCAAATACACTCCTACTTGATCCCGTATGCTTTTCTTCACGATCCGGTGGGTGATTTATTTTCATTCTTTGACACACTTTTGTCATACAATCACTAGACTCACCACCCTTCCCCGCATTGGACTCATAAATAATCACTCTAGTTTGAACATCAAATGATAACTTACAGTTCTTTTTGGTCATGGTAATAACCCCGTCTCTACAATTGATTTGAGCATTTGCTGTGTATAGAAACGGTCGGCCTAAGATTACCCTTTGTTGCGCTGCCATTTTAGTAGAAGCATAGTCTAGGACCAGAAAATCCACTGGGTACTCAAATTCTCCCAACTGAATCTTAACATTCCTAACTACTCCCCGTGGACGCCTCCAACTTTCATCTGCCAAGCTCACCATGGTGTCTATATCTTGCAGCGAGCCAAAGTCATACATGTCATACAACTCGCCTGGTAGCACGCTCATGCCCGTCCCATAGTCCAACAATGCATGAGGAATTTTTAATTTTTCCACTCGGATTGGCACGATTGGTGCCCCATGCTCTTTGTCATTTTCCGCCTCGGCCTCCTTTCCTATACCTGCATTCACTTAACACGAAGACGTTAGAAATGTTTCATTAAATTCACTATTGGGAACGGTACTTACCACATTAATGTTCACGCTTTTGATGTTCCTGGGATTTTTCACTGTGTCACTTGGTAGTTGACCTTTGTTCTTTTTTAAAAGGGCCACCTCACTTGCAAGTTAACCCATTTGGATAGTCAAGGATTGGATGGCTTTGTCGCGAATTTCATCTTTTTGCAACTGAGCCTCATCCATTTGATTCCTCCTTTGCATATCTTGTTGCATCATCCGGAGCATATCCATCACTTCATTCCCACTTGAAGTAACTTGACCCGAATAGCCACTTTGGTCACCACCCGGTTGTTGAAATTGCCTTTGGAAGCCTTGATTGTTGAATTGTTGGCGAGGAACATAATTTCCTTGACTTCCTTGGAAATTCGGATTGGCTTGATTAGCCGGGTTTCCATAACATAAATTCGGATGGTTTCGTAACCCGGGGTGATATGTATTCGAGTTCATGTTGTAATTTCTACCACCGCCCCCTTGGCCTTGAATAGCATTCACTTCTTCATATTGCCCTTCAACAACACCCACCAAACAAACATCCGCCCTATGACCCAATTCATTACAGTTAGTGCAAACATCATAAACTTGATTAGTAGTTTGCACATTACCATCCTCCACCGCATGCACTTGGGTTCTAGTAATGGCCGGTCTCGCTCTCCTAGATGATTGAGCCTTCCTCTTTGATGTGACCGCCATTTGTTCCAAAAACGCCCAATCGTCTTGCTCATGATTAGTACCGAATGTACCATTCGTGATAGACATTAAGTCATGAGCATCTTCGGAATTCAACCCTTCATGAAACGCGTTCAACAATTCCCATAATTCGATCCCATGATGAGGGCAATTTTTTATCATCAAATTAAACCGTTCGAAAGCTTCGTGAAACATTTCACCTTGTTGTTGTTGGAAGCTTCTCAAGCTTCTTCTCGCATCGTTGGTCTTTTGGGCCGTGAAAAATTCTTCTAAAAATCTTTGTTGCATCTCCGCCCATGTATAAATCGAAGCCGATGGTAAAGTGTAAAACCATCTCTTCGCTTTATCTTCCAACGAGAATTGAAACAATACCAACTTTACTTCATCCGATGAAAATCCTTGCCCACCGATAGTATTGCATATCGAATCGTATGCCTCCAAATGAAAATAAGGTTCCTCCGTGGCTAATCCCTTATATTTCGGTAAACTTTGGAGGGAATTAGTTCTAACTTCGAACGTCCTCCCTTGATTGTTTTGAGGAATAACTACCGGTGAAGGATTGTTAGTAATAACCGGCCTAAAATGTGCTTCAATACCCCTCACGGCCTCCCGATTATATCTTCTTGGCATGCACAACGGTACTTGTGGTGGCAAACCGGCTTGCCTAGGCATTTGTCTTCGAGGTTGAACTTGTCTAGGAATTTGTTGTTGAAATTGTGGTTGAGGTTGAAATTGTTGTTGAGGCACTTGTTGCTCATATTGTTGAACTTGTCGAGGTTGACCTTGTGGAGCTTGCGGTATATCTTGCATTCTTCGCACAAATCCACCCCCTCCTTGAAATCCCGTTTGATTTCCATTACCCCCAAGGGTATATTCACCTTCATCATACCCCTCATAATCATCTTCATAACCGTCATCAAACCCATCATCTTGCACTCTCATAAACGGCATCGCGGGAGATTGTTGATATTGGAACCTCGATGGTGGTTGTTGTTGTTGAACCGGGGTGGTAAAGGTTATAGGTGGGTCTTGTTGAAATGGGAATGGTTGACTCTGTTGGGAGGACGATTGACCTTGAGTCGGGAAGAAATGACTAAATGGTGGAAAGGTTGATGCCGTTTGGTAGCTCAATGGATTTGGTGGAAGTGTGCTTGTAGGAACAGTGGTATTTGTGGGTTTGCTCTCACTTGTTATAGGACTTGGTGGAATAGGAGGTGTGGTGGTTGGTAGTGTATGACCCGTCGTGAGAATTGGTGGATCCATGATGTTTTTCGGTGTAGTAGGAGACCCAATGACTTTGTTCTCCCTAAGTAAAACTCGGTTCCATGAAAGTGTCCGTTCAATTTCCGGATCAAATGCTAATGGTGATGACTTTTTGGAGCCTCTAGTATGCATACACCTGTAAGTACCTGCACACTAACACAACCAGCGTAAACCCGAAAATAACAAACAAAAAACTACGAAAGTTAACACACGTTGCGCACTACTCCCCGGCAACGGCGCCAATTTGACGTGAGGTCGAAGTCTCACTCAAAAATAAACCAATTACAACTAAATAGCTAGCGGTAAGTGGGTATCGAACACGAGGAGTTTGTGGAAAATGTGTTATCTAAGTAGCTTTTATAGTAAACTAAAATTAAACTAGATTGCAGAAATGTAATTTTCAGAATTTTGATTGTTGGTTTTGAAAACTAGAATTATCTAAATTAATCGCAAATCAAAAGATTGTAATTCAGAAATGAGAGAGTATGTCTTCCCCCGGTTTCAGGTTTCCATGAATGATAATACTGATGTTTAATTAAGAAGAACTACATAGACATAGTTCATGAAAATATGTTTGATTGTGATAAAAGGGGACCAAGTGCTTGGATTACAAGAACGCAAGATTGTCACCCGATGATCAATTAAATATATCCAACCCCGAATTCCTCCCAATAAATCTCGATTGCCAGCGGCACCAAGAACTGATGGTTTAGAAAACGATGTTAAACAATATCAATGATTACAATCAAACACATAAACACCACAATAACACAACCAAAATGATTAGATTATTGTCCTACAAATAACATAAACATCAACAAACATTCAAAAGATAAACCTTACAATCCGGAGGTAAACATATGAAAACTTAGCCACACATCGTTCGATTGATCATCATCAAGCAACTATCAATGTTCATGTGAATCAAAAACACCAACCCAATTGTTCCAAATTGTTTCTAAACAAGAAAATCACCCAAAATCTCCCCTGAAACTGCTGCAAAACGTCTCCCAATGATTGGATATGAAAAGCCCCTTGAAGAACTGTTTTAATAGGGCAGTTACACTTTTCATGCCAGTGACCACCGTAAGCTACAGTATCTACCGTAGCTTACGGTAGCTTTAAAAGTGCTACGGTGGGTCTCTACTGCCTTACGGTGGAAGAAAAGTGCTGGGGGCTACCGTAACTTACGGTAGCCACCGTAAGCTACGGTAGGCTTCAGCATGCAATTTTGTTTTCTTCATAACTTTTTCGTTTCAACTCCGTTTTCTTCGCCGTTTGCGCCCACGTTCTCGTAATTTCTTCCTCTATCATGTTATCTTCTTAATTCTTTAATTCAAAGAAATTATTTTTTTTCACCTATGCTCCGTCTTTCACTCTCCAATCCATCCGCGTTTATTCGAACCTTCATTTCCACACTTTTAAGCTCCGAATGTACCTGAAACACAAGCAAACGTAGTCATCTAATTCTAGACAATTACTCGATTAAATGTAGGATTAAAATACCATTTATAGCTCTTAAGGGTCGTCCTACGGACCACCCGTCAGTTAGCGCGACTAACCCGGGTGGGGTTTGTCAAACCCTGTAGTACTAATCAAATTTCCTCGCAATACTCCATATATTAACGGTCCGAGTGTGTAAGGACTTTGCATGTTATGTATGCACTTAGGTACACAAGTGGTAATGAAATACTATGTGATCCATGTCCGTGTGTATGTCTCTCCCTGGCTGGGAGACAAGTAATGGATGCCTGTTCGTATGCATGTTTCTCCCCAACGGGAAAACAAGTAAGATGATGTTTGTTTGCACGCATGTTTCTCCCCAATGGGAAAACAAGTAAAATGATATTCATTTGTATGAATGTTCCTCCCCAACGGGAAAACAAGTAAAAAATAATGTTTGTGTGTATGCGTATTTCTCCCCAACGGGAAAACAAGTAAAAATAATGTTTGTGTGTATGCATGTTTCTCCCCCAATAGGAAAACAAGTAAAAAGGGGCCGTGAAACTCACCTGAACGGCGTAGGTAGTAATCACACAAGTACGAGATTAAAATCTCAAGCGGTAGCCTGACACGGCTCACAAATGTCCTAGCATTACAACATAACAGTTAGGGACTCAATGGGAATATGTGACGACGACACGGAAATGAGGAACGTCCTAAAAGAAACGTTCTAATGATTAAGGAATAGGCGAACGTGTCCACGGAACATTGATTCTTTATATGACTATTAAGATAGATACGTTTCGCGACGGATTGACAAAATAATATAATAAATATATTCGAGCAATTTCGTCATTACATGATGGCCTACGAAAATAATATAATACATATATTATTTTTAGATCTATAAAGTATTACAATAATTAATTACGCGATAAAATAATAAATTTATTATTTTATTCGAAGATAACAACGAGTGTAAAATATTATAAATAACTACATTATTTATTATTTTAAAACGTTACATGAAATTTTATAACCGAACGATATTATAATATATTATTTTTAATCGTGATACGGTTATAATATATATTTAAATGCAATTTAATTAAAAATACAAGGTACGAGGCTAAACCCGAGCTGACGGGAGTTTTTCTGGTTTAAAACATTTTAATATATTCATATAATAATATATCATTTGATTTTATAATAAAATAGTGGCTAGAAAATCATTAAAAATCAAAACGGGGGTGAGGAGACTCGAACCCGGGTCTCCTCCCCATCAAGACACACACTTAACCGGTCCACCTGCTAAGGCAATCGCAACATGGACCAAATCAGAATGGTTTTGACTAACAGTTTCATTGTGTTCTTCCCTCCTTTACGTGAGTCGAACCAAATCCCACCCCATTCCTCTGAATTCGATCGCGGTAGACCAAGGAATCTTAGGGGTTTTGTTCATCAACCAATTTCGAGACTGTGGCTAAGTTTAATTGAAAAAAACAACAAGTTCTGGGTTGTTAATTTAAGTTTGAAAAGTCAGAACCCTAGATTATGAACACGGATTTGATTTGATTAAATTCGATAATGTTCGGAATTGGAATCATGGGACTTTTACTGATTAGGACATTTCGAAACTACTAATATAGTTTAATTTGATTGGGGTCGTGTCTAGATCAGGGCTCGATTATATCAACTATGCGATGAACCCTAGATCTTGATTATAATCAATTCGATGTTGTGAGCCCTGGATATGATGGGGCTTTCAATCAGTAGACTAAAACGAAACCGAGAGAGTGTTTGATTACCAGAATGGATGCCGTATTGCAGGTACACGACTAAACGTCAGATGCGGCTTCAACGGTTACTCCTCCGCGTCTACGGCTGCGTCTCCGATCAAGTTGAACTGTGCAAAAGCTTCAGTGGGGTTCGTTTATCATGTGTAGAGGGTTTGATTGTATAATGACAAGCGAATTGGTCGAGTTAGATAGAATTCGATGAGGGAGTCGACGGTTACGTGTTTTAGGTGATAAATGGGATTAATTCGCACATAATGATTGTGTTAATTGATTCAATAATGTCGCAACTGATATTTACATCCATTTCGGTTAGGAATTCGAACGAATTTCGGTTATCGTTTGCGAATTTGGATTAAGAATGCTCGATTTTGACTTTCAAAAGTCAAACACTCGAGTTTTGGGTATTTACAGCATCAGTCCCTGTAGTTCATGTGTAATTGTTTGAGTTTGACAGATTTGGTCCTTGTGGTTTGTAACTGGACTAACTATAGTTGCGAGATAACGGGGTTTGGGTTAACAAAGTTAACGGAATTTGTCGGGTGTCACATCATCTCCTAGATGAAAGAATTTTGGTTCCGAAAATTAAAATAAATTTTTTTTTTCCGAATGTCACAGGTATTGCGGTGAGTTACAGGTATTACGACGATTTACGCGAGTGAGTTCATGGGGATGATGTTGCTCTTTCTTTCTAATTTTTTTATGTTGCATGCTCTTTACACGTGTAAAGAGTTTTATTCATGTAAACTGATTTTGTCAAGGATTTAATGGTCTTTTACACACTTTTTATTCATGTAAACTTTATTTTGATTCTCATCATTTTGTGAATGATTTAAGTGTGTAAACTGAATTTACACATATGTAAAAAGTTTTTGTTCATATGTCTATATATATGTAAACTGTCTTTACATTTTTGTCTTTGTTTTAGAGTTCTTTACACATGTGTAAAGAGCTTGTTCTTTAATTGTTCTTGCTCTAATGGATTTGGAGAGAGAGAGAGAATGGTTTACAATAGATAAAACTTGTTATATGATTATTTACACATGTGTAAAGTGCCTTGTTCTTCAAATGTTCTCATGGATATGGATCTAGAGAGAGCTTGTTAAAACTAAGATTTAATAAAAATAAAAATAGTGTAATTATTTTTTACCCCCTTAATAAATCTAAGCTACACATTTTTTTTCAATATAATAAAAAATACAGATTTAATCATGATTATAAATTAAAATATATAAGAAAATTAAATGAGTGGCCCATAATTAGTTTATTGGTTTACTCATGGTCACTAATACAAAACTCATTTTTAGAGGTGGTCCATAAAGTTTTTTTGAAGCAGTTTTAAGAAAAACCGCCTCAAAAAATGTAACTGAAAAAATAAGTTAAAAAAAATCACCTCAAAAAATGGAAACCGCATAAAAAGGTCATTTAGAGCGGTTTTAAGAAACTGCCTAAAAAATGGGTCTTTTGAAGCGGTTTTTCTACAACTGCTTTAAAATATGGCTTTTAAGAAACGAACACCTTTCCACTTCTGTAACATCATCTAGAGAGAGAGCCCGGAAGTTATAGAGAGGAGGAGATCGGCTACGATGATGGTGGTTATGAGTGTTGGGTTCTCCTCCAGCGACGGCATCCTAGATGATGAACAGATCGGTGGTGTCAGGGGCGGACTTAGTAAGGCCGGGAGAGGTTCACCGGAACCCTCGAGTTTCGAAATTTTATAAGAACGCTATAGAAAAAAAATGGGATGAACCCCTAAATAAAATATAGCGCGAACCTCTAAGAAAGTGAACATAGTGAAGAGATCAACAAAATCAAATTTTTCTGTGCTCTGACGGACGAACCTGGTTATTTCCTTTGAGGAGAAGTGAAGAAGATGAAGAGGAAAAATAAAAAAAAATAGAAAAACTTAAAAGGCTAAATCGTAAATAAGAAAGAGACCGACTGACAAGGTCTAGAGTCCTAGAGATCTCCATTCACTCAATTACTTTTGTTATTATATTATTTTCTAAAAGTTTTTTTTATTGATCGTTTATTATTTTTTATGATAAATCTTATGTACTTAATTAACTATTTACTCTATAATAAAATAAACCTATTTATTATTTTTAATAAATATAAACTACTGAATATTTTATATTATGTAGGGATGTCTCTCTTAAAATAAACCTTGGTATAAAACTTTACTAAAAACAAATAAAAAATTAATTGAATACCAGTAAACTTAATAATAAAACAGTTTAAAAGAAGTTGAATTATTAGAAGATATATTTATTGGTGATCCGACATTTTGTATAAGAGTTAGTGATTATTATTGATAAAAAAAAGTAATAGGCATACATCATGTAATATAAAAATTTTACTGACCCTCCAAGTAAATATTTCTAGTTCCGCCACTGAACAAGACAAAAATGTTTTTTAAAATATAGGGTGAAAGATGTTTAAAACTCGTAGGAAACAACTCTATGTAGTTTTTTTTTTAATTTGTAAAGACTATTTTATTTATATTATGTGTTTTTTAATTTCTAATGATGATGTTTTTTTTATTATTGCATCGTATTTTTATTATGTGATGAACCTTACCCAACCCGAACCATCGAACCGACCCAAATTTTTTTTTGTCCGGCCCTATGAAATTGGAGCATCTAAAAACAGTGAACCTCTTGGAAAAAATTCCTGGATCCGCCACTGGGTGGTGTTATGGTGGTACGATGACGAACAAGAGATCGCCTCTCTCGTATCCTATGGTGTTCGTCTCATATGGTTGGTATCATATTGCTACTTCATTGTCAATCTGTTGTATATCTTTAGGGTTTGTTCTTGTCGTTTGATTCGCAAATAAACTCGGTATTTTTTTTCATAATTTTGACAGTCACGAATACCATGAAGAAGAAGAAGACGACATCGCAAGGAGAGACAACTAGACAAGAACAAAGAAATTGTTTGTTTGTTTATGAGTTCACCGGAGAAGACAAGAACAAAGATTAAATTGATTATGCGTTCACCATAAAAGACAAAAACAAAGAATGAGTTCACCGGTGATAGTCTCTGGCGATGAGGCTGTCACGTCTGACATTTTTTTTTAATTGGCTGTAATCTTTTAAAGCGGTTGTAAAGAAACCTCACACACATATACGCTCTAGAAGTTTTCTTCATCTGACACCCGATGAACAACAAACATATATATCGTTCAAAATCAGATCTCATCGTTTAGCCCTTGCCTACACTCACTCTTTTTGGTCTTTAACGTCATCATATAATATATAACAACTTTTCCTAGGACGGTATTGAAATAGAAGTCTATGACGCATATTTTGTAATTAAAATATCGTTATTATGATCCCATACTGAGCCTTGTGATACAATCAAGCTTACTTTAACGTAATAATTTATACAGGTTCACACTTTTACATGTTATTTGAAAGACCAATAACTACCATAGATGTGCTATTATCAAGCTATATTTACATTTATTGTTTTTTTCAGAAAAGCCTACATTTTTTTTGAATATGTGAACAGGAAACGAAACACATGAATATCTTATAGGAAAGGTGACAACAAATCCCCCAACTCAATAGTGACCAGGACCACGACGACTTGGACCCGAGTATAGCCAAGACAACGCCGAGATTGGAGCAGGTTGGTGGTGCTCTCTCGTGGGTCGAAAACCGTCAACCCTAGTCAACATGGAAACAAGCACAAAGAAGAGGAGGGCAAAAAAGACATTCAAAACCTTAAGAAAACTTTTGGTTTTCATGATGAATAAATGGCTTTTAATGTTTATCTGTTGGAGTTAAGCATGGCTTGATCTCTTTTATATATACAGGGAGAGTTAAAGGATGTTACGTATGAAGGCATGAATTTATCAAAGTATAAGTAAAAGCTTTGAATGCATGAACCAAAGTCTATGTTTCTAGTTTCTTAAGTCATAAAAATTTACGGTCAGCATAACCCCTTATTATGACCGTTCTTATTATTGTATTCATGGTAATTTAATGAGTAAAGTGTCATTTTCGCCCCTGTGGTTTGGCCATTTTAGGCACTTTTATCCAAAAACTTTTTTTTTTAGCTTTTTCGTCCATGACTTTTCAAAATTTAGCCATTTTCATCCACCTAAATAACTTCGTATACATTTTAACGTTAAATCAGGGACAATTTGGCCTTTTAAAAAAATCCTTCTTGAATGTGGTAGAGAGTATAAGGCAGTTGAAAAGACCAAATTGCCCCTGATTTAACGTTAAAATGTAAACGGAGTTAGTCAGATGGATGAAAATGGCTAGATTTTGAAAAGCTAGAAAATAAGTTTTTAAATGAAATTGTCTAAAATGGCTAAAGCACAAGAACGAAAATGACACTTTACTCTAATTTTATTATTATGTAATACACAATCATAAATCATTGAAATCTATGTGAAATTTACCTTTTTTTTAACAACAATTTTTTTGTTATTCTAAATACCATCTAAATCTGTCACTTGTAGTATTTAAACCCATACCACCTTTGTAAAAGACAATTATCAATACCATTAGATCAGAAGGCGACGTGAAATTTCCATACTAAAAAAGATGATAGTGGTCAAGAATCAACAAAGACTACAAGCGACACATTGGTCAACTATAGTGACATCGTTGCTTTTAATATTTCATTGTTTTAAAAATCTTTTTACAACCCATTTGTGTGGTGTGGTAATAAATTTTATTCATTAGAATCAACCAAGTCTACCAGCCACACAATGGTAACTTTAGTGACAATTGTTTTAAAATCTTTCGACAACACATTGTTCAAGTTTCTTCATCACTTTTAATATTTCAATGTTTTAAAATCTTTTTATTTCCATCATTATATGGAGATTCCAAAATTAGGGGTTCTTTTACTATTATCGGTAAAATTAAAGAGGTTTTAAGTGAAAACGAAGCTCGAAAGGAGTCATGGAATAAAACTAGTTTCGTAGATTGGTTAAGTGTTCATTAATTCATGCGACTTTACAACACCTAGTTTGTTCCAACGACGATAATATGTTAGTTAATGCGACTTGACAACACCTAGTTTGTTCCTTTTACCAGGAACATGATGGAATGAATTCGGAAAGCATAGTGTACGGTTTGGACCAAAGGAAATTTGAATAATAACGAGGTTTAAGTTTGATGATATTGATAGAAAAGTGAATGGAAATGAATTTAGAAATAAAGTTTTTAATTATATAATAGATAGAGGTAGAATATCTGATTTAATTACACATTTGATCAATGAATTCTCAGACGATGATGTTGTTCACATATGTTTATTGTTATTTGTAGAACTAGGCTTCAAGGGGACCAACGTATCCACATGTATACACAATAATGTTTTTAGTACCGGACGGCGTTATAAATATTATAAAAATAAATCAATCCAAATAACTATTAATCCTTCAAAAACCACCAAGTCAATTCCAATAATCTTAAACTAACAATTAGCTACGTAATACGAATCTAAGAGACTTAAAAGAGATAAAAAAAATAGCTAACCGGTCCGACCACCGGGTCGCTGCAGGACCGTTTCAACACACATAACTGGACCGGCCAAGCTTCCGGTTCCCGGTCCGGGTTTGAAAACAATGTGTATACAATGCAATAAGCAAAAGAAAGATGGGGAACAAAATTGGTGCAATATTCCTTAACGGGATTTATTTGGGTGTATAAGGTAATATGTATTATTCTTTATTATTTACTAGGTTAGAAACCCGGTGTATTATACGGGTTGAATAAATGCAACGTTATATATTTGGTAATAAGGATTTACATATTACATATTTATGACATATATATAGTTTTTTAATACAAAAGAAACGTTATATAGTTATTTTTTAAAAATGTTTTATAAAAAAATAAAAGAAATATTCAATTTATAAAAAAATATTTTATGAACAAACCTAACTTTAAAAAAAAAGGTTTTATAAAAATAATTATAGAAATCATTATTATTTAATAGGAGAGAAAGGCGGGAAACAAAAATATATAAAAATAATTAAATAAATTTGTATAATTAATAGTAGAGAGACAAGAAAAAAAGGCTGAGAAGCCACAAGAGATTATCACGTGTCCTCTAGGATTTTTATTTATCAGGTATAGAGATTTCAAAAACAAAATTTGTTATTACGTGTGTATATTTGATTTTTATAAATTATCTTGTACTCATGAAGACCGTTTTCCTCGAGCACTTGGTTAAAATCCTCTATCTTAAATTTCTGGATATCTGAAATTTCGGATATCTGGTTTTGAACACCCCTACAACCAAGTGCTCGAGGAAAACGGTCTTCATGAGTACAAGATAATTTATAAAAATCAAATATACACACATAATAACAAATTTTATTTTTGAAATCTCTATACCTGATAAATAAAAATCCTAGAGGACACGCGATAATCTCTTGTAGCTCCTCAACCTTTTTTTATACGGATTCGGATAGTAATTCGGATATCCGAAATCTAAAGAAAAAAAATTATACAATCCATACTAGTAAATCAATTCATAAGTAACAAATTAGTAAATCTCGCTATAAACAGATTGAAAGGGGCGTTCATGATAAGTAAGATTTTCTAGTGACAGTAAGTTTTTGTTTATGATCTTTTAAACATATTTTCTCATTTTCCCCTTTTTCGATAATCAAGTCAGTTCCTGGTGAAGATTCATTTTGGAGATAAGTAATGATCTCTAGACATCATAAACTTAACTATTTGCACTTTCAGAATTCATAAAGTTAGCCTTGATGGGTGAAGAATTCATAAAAAGTCAGAAATCCTTAAAAAAAACCACAACAAACAAGTCTCGATATAGGTTTAAGCATGAATTTGGGTTTCGTGTACCTCTGTAGAGGTGCCTCCCCCCCCCCCCCCCCACCCCAAACCCGAATAAAAAGGTAAAAGATATCCAAATCTTTAAGTTTTATGTAAAGAGTAGTAACCTTTCAATCGATGCGCGGCGGAACAAAGAACAAAAACAATGAAGAACGGCCGACAGCGGCAATCGGTGGCGGCACGAACGATGACCTGTGACGGAGTCGTCGCTCGTCGGGGGGGGGGGGGGGTGGCTGGCTGGGGGCTGCGCTGAAAGTGAAAGCTGAATAGTGAAGGAAGGAGATTGATATGCCTTTTACACACGTTAGGGTTTGAAATAAATAATAAATAATTAAAAAATATATTTCGGATATCCGAAATATCCGAAAATTTCCAATATTAATATCCGAATCCGAATTTTCGGATAGTTCGGATTCAAAATTTCGGATAATTCAGATTCGGTTTTGAATTCGAACAGGGGACATAATCCAGTGCTACACTGGAAAACTATGATATCAATATTTACAAAATCTCAAAAGGTAAATATAATTTTATTTAGTTTATGAAATTGAGTGCGTTTCAACCTAGTCTTTTTTTATAGTTTTATCACTTGATATTTTAACTTATTAGCTGTTATTTTTTATACAGATTTCATATTTCCCACAATCGTTTGAAGGAACAGGGAAGGGGAAGGAGAAGGAACAGGGAAGGATCCAGGATTTTTAGCCAGTGGTTATCAAAAATTAAATATGTTAGAACATGTTAGGTCATAACGGGTCAAGTAAATAAGTTACATTAAATCATAACAGGTTTATTTTTTATTAGGAGTCTATGGGGTAATTCTCAATTTGATTTCACGTCAACTAATGCGAGAGGTAAATCAGGCGGCCCACAATAAGTGTTCCAATAAAATAGTTTAGTCAGAGACGGTGAAGTAGGTTCTGTGAGGGGAGTTCATGTGTCGGGTTACCAGCCGGATTCAATATGGAGTGGCTTCAGATCCCTGATGACGAACGGTATGTCATGAGCTTTAGCGTTATGAATAGACCCACCAACTAGTTTTGAGTGGTTGTTATGAACAACCACCGACTGTTTGTTTATATGCTTATTATACACTTCGATTTTTGAGGTCCAACGGACTGATTCCGATCTTGAAATTGATACAAAAGTTCGATAGTTATCTTTGTGTTGCCAGAATACTTCTCTCTTCTCTTCAAGGGCTCGTAAACGCAGGTTATTGTCTATTGAGGGTTTCACGTCCCTATGCCACGGCTTTAATCCTTGCACACTTTGTCCGCCCTTCAGGTTAACTTCCAGTTAATTGTATTGTTTGGTGTTGTTTACAGGTTTTTTATGTTGTTTTTCTAAGCTAGTTTGATGTTTGGTGTTGTTTACAGGTTTCTTGTCTTGTTTGGTGACGTTTTACGGTAAAACATCACAAGTAAATGTGTTGTTTCTCGTCGGACCCTAAACCCAAATCTCTAAACCCTAAAAGCTAAACCGTAAAGCTAAACCCTAAAAGCTAAAACCTAAATCTAAACCATAAAAACTAAACTCTAAACCCTAAAGCTAAACCTTAAATATAAAACCTAAAAACTAAACCCTAAATGAGAAAACCCTAAAAGCTAAGATAGCAAAGCTCAACGAGCCGGTTCCAACACCGCTGGAATGAGTTTAATCGAAGTTCGTTTGAGCCAGATATTGAGTTTTTAAAAAATCCTTTTTAGGCTACTTTGAAAAGTCACTTTTTATTTGAACCTCCATATATATATATATATATATATATATGTGTGTGTGTGTGTGTGTGTGTGTGTATATGTATATGTATGTATATATATATATAGTAAATTACTATTTGAGTCTCTGAGATTTGCCAGTTTTAACTATATAAGTCCCTGCTCTTTTTTTTAACGGTCTGTGGCCTGACTTTTATTTTTCATAACCATTTGAGTCATTTTCACTAACCCTGTTAAAATTTTCTGTTAAATGGAAGGACATTTCAATACTTTCTGTAATTATTAAAACTATCTAATAATTGGGGGACTATTGTGTAATTTACGTAAAATAATTAAAATTTAAATATATATATATAGGGGGGAGGATCAAATAAGAAGTAGTTTTTCGCTAAGAAATCTAAAAAATGACAAAAACCTTAAGAAACGATAACAAACAAACTTCGATTGAGCTAATTTCAGCGGCGTTGGAACCGTCTCGTCGAACTCTACCATCTTAGCTTTTAGGGTTTAGATTTTACGTTTGAATTTTAGGGTTTTAGCCTTAGGGTTTAGCTTTTAAGGTTTAGATTTTATGGTTTAGGTTTTTTTGTGTGGGGGTGGGGGGGTTTAGGTTTGGGGGGGGGGTGGGGTGGGGGGTTTAGGTTTTTGGGGGGATGGGGGTGGTGGTTTTAGGCTTTTCGGGGTAGGGTTGGAGGGGGGTTTAGGTTTTTGGGGGTGCGGGTGGAGTGGGGTTTAGGTTTTTAGGTCCGGGTTAGGGTTCGATGAGACGGTTCCAACGCCGTTGAAATGAGATCAATCAGAGTTCGTTTGACCTACTTTTTAGTATTTCTTAGCAAAAAACAAATTTTTAGTGAAACCGTCCCCTATATATATATATATATATATGAATGATATGGATCAATTCAAAACCTATTTTCCATGTAAAAACTCTAAAACTCCATAAGATTCATAAATCACCTTTAATAATCTGGATCCATGGGTCACCAATTAATTCGATTATTATAATATCATAAGGTAACTTATATTTTCCTGTAAGGGCATTCTAGTAAATTTACAATACCTACTCACCCGTCATTTCACTACCTTCATCCCTGCAAAAGAAAAAAAAAGACTAGTTCTTCTTTCCCAACAAATATATTAGGTTAAATCTCTTATATACTTTCAAATTTTGAAAACTAGGACTAACAACGCCGGTCGTCAATTTGGGGAAATGTAGGCGCCATTTGAAAGAAGACTAATCTGATTTGGTAATTTCCGATATTTGGGTATAATCGGTCACCAGATCCTTTATTCTATAGAACCCGTCTCTGCTATTTACAACACCGTTCGTTAATTTGAAGTATACCGGGTATGTTTATTCTAAGAACTTGTTTACTTTTAAGAAACAAGTTTAGGTTTATACCCAAAAATTCTATTTTAATTGATACAAAAAATACCTTGCAGCTTTAAAAATTACATAAGTTTTGATTCAAGATTTTTTATGTGATTGTTTTGCTTAAGAAATGGATCTTAGGGTTGTGTAATAGCTAGACTTAGGGATGTTCAAAAGTATCTGTATCCGAAGCCGAACCCGAAATATCCGAAATTCCGAATCCGAATTATCCGAAAATTCGGATAGCATTTTTCAAAAAATTCGGATATTGTAAGGCTCCAAACCCGGGAGGCCTCACTCGTTGGATTTACTCATTCACAAACAGTTCTTAAACATGAATATCAAATAACGCAGCGGAATCATTCATTCAACATAACTAAAAACTTGTTCATACATGCGGAATCGTCAAATACATAAACTTAACATAAACAATTCATAACGGGATGCCAGTCTTCATGATCGACCGGGTAACTCTTCTCGCTTGCCAAGCATCACCGTTCATCGTCCATACCTGCCTTAACCTGAATGTGCATACTAAAAAGTCAGCTACGCTGGTGAGTTCTAGCATTTCATAAAAACTTTAACATCAACATTTGCCAAAAACGTATCATTCATTTAGTAAAACCTTTCACAAAAGCATGTAATAATCTAACATCTTTAAAAAGGTTTCGTACCCATATCATCATCATAATCATAAACACCGTTAAACGGATCGTTCATTAAAACTTTTAACATTCATTTAAGTCATACATTATTATCTAAATCTGTGTTACCCTTCGTTCCGTCATTTAGTATGGTATTGCCCATAAGGCTTAACTGCACGAAGACCGACAATACCATACATTCCGTCAATTCCCTTTTGGTATTGCCCCCAAGGCTAACTACGCGAGGACCGACAATACCCATTCAGTTGCCCTTATGGCTCTCATGTCCATAAACCGACAACTTCCATCGACGGCCATGGCTCACGGCCATGACACCGTCGGATCATAATTTAACCTTACATAGGGTCACGTTAACCCCTGAGTAACCGTCGTTACTCCCTTACCAGTTGTACAACATCATAACCATTGACATGCCACAGAGGCACTGCCCTTGTTGTTCTTGTGGCAACTATGACTCGCTGTCCATAATCTACCACAAGGCTGGGAATCTTATTCCCAGACTTCATTCGTCAATTCCATTCATTCGACAGATTAGATTTGTAACGACTTCTTTAAAACCTTTACCTCTTTCTCTTCCCATTAAACATTTCCTCATTTAGACCGTTCATAAAGCATTCGTAACCCCTTTTGGCAAAAACACTTCAAAACTTTTCCTTTCGTAAACATCGTTTCGTTAAAACCTAATTTCGTTAAACATCATTTCGTTAAACATCATTTCGTTAAACATCATTTCGTAAGTATGCACACCAGCCCAAAAACTTTTACAAAACATTTAAAAGAGGGCTTCTAGAACTCACCTGATACGCTAATATGGGTTGTCCTAAACGAAGGTCCAACAACGTCACTCCCGATCTGAATTGATTAGTTAAATACACATCAGACCAATCCCGACTCTAACGGTTTAACCATTCTAACATACTGACTTCACTTAATCAGTTCTGATGTCTGCGCACTTAGCAAGTGTGTAGACCCTGCTGCCTGCGAGGTCCCTCCTCCTGTGCACTTAGCAAGTGCGCAGGTCCCTCCTCCTGTGCACTTATCAAGTACGCAGGACATGCTCCGTGCGCACTTAGCAAGTGCGCACGACCTGTTCTTCGCGAAAAACCCTAACTTTCGCATTCGGGTCTGATCATGTCAAGATCCCGAACCTGTTGCATTCAAAACGTTCGTTTTCCATTAAGGAACTTAAATCCATGATCATCTTTCAGTTTCATCCGTTCAAACCTTACCTTTTCACCCAAAACCCAAAAAAACCCAAAAACGAACTAAAACTCAGATTTAGGTCGGATCGTTACCTGAATCGAGTTTCTGATCCGGAGGTTCTACTCACGAGTTATGGAGTAACACTTTGCTGAAGTCTCGGGTCGATCCGCCAACTTTCTCTCTCTATGGTTTCTCTCTCTAAAAGTTGCAAATGAGAGAAAAATGGGTGGCATAGGCTATTTATAGCCCGCTGACCCATCCGTCCCGACCCGTCATGCCTCGTTCGTTTATTCCGTTATTATAACTGTCGTTTTATTTTTGGGATGTTACAAGTCTACCCCCCTTACAATAGGTTTCGTCCCCGAAACCTTATCATAAGTCAAATAGATGAGGGTACGACTCCCTCATTTCCTTCTCCATTTCCCAAGTGGCTTCCGATCCCTTTCGGTGTTTCCATTGGACTTTAACCAATTGGATAACTCTATTACGTAAACGTTTCTCCTTTCGGTCTAAGATGGCCACGGGTTCTTCAATGTAATTAAGGCTGTTGTCAACCTCGATGTCAGTAAGTGGTACGTGAGCCGATTCATCCGCCAAACACTTTCGCAAGTGTGATACATGGAAAGTAGGATGAATCCCACTTAACTCATCAGGCAACTCCAACCGATAAGCGACTTCCCCAACCCGTGCCATTATCTTGAATGGTCCGACAAACCTCGGACTTAACTTTCCTCTCTTTCTGAATCGTTTGATTCCCTTCCATGGTGACACTTTCAGCATTACTCTGTCACTAATATCAAACTCAATAGGCCTTCGTCGTTTATCCGCATAGGATTTCTGACGATCTTGTGCGGCCTTCATTCGCGCTTTGATCTGATCAAACCTTTCTGACGTTTCCGTACTACTTCCAGACTCCCTAATTCCTTTTGTCCAATCTCACCCCAACAAATCGGGGTCCTGCATCTCCTCCCATACAACATTTCGTAAGGCGGCATGCCTATCGTCGTGTGATGACTATTGTTGTAGGAGAATTCAGCTAACGGCAGATGGCTGTCCCAACTGCCACCGAAGTCGATAATACAAGCACGGAGCATATCCTCCAATGTCTGAATGGTCCTTTCGGACTGACCATCCGTTTGCGGGTGGTATGCTATGCTGATATTAAGCCTCGTGCCCATCGCCTCGTGAAATCTTTTCCAGAACCTCGATGTGAATCGTGTGTCCCGGTCAGATACAATCGTCAAAGGCATCCCATGCCGTGCTACTACTTCGTTAATAAATACTTCCGCTAACCTTTCCGACGAGAACGTCTCGCGAATAGGTAGGAAATGAGCACTCTTCGTTAAACGGTCCACAATTACCCAAATGGTGTCATGACCTTTAGCTGTGCGAGGTAGCTTAGTTATGAAGTCCATGGTAATGTGTTCCCACTTCCATTCCGGTATATCAAGTGGTTGAATCTTTCCATACGGTTTCTGGTGCTCGGCCTTTACTTGCGAGCAAGTCAAGCACTTGCTTACATACTTCGTCACATCACGTTTCATTCCAGGCCACCAGTATTCCTTCCTCAGATCTTGATACATTTTATTGGTACCGGGATGGATAGAGTAACGAGACTTATGAGCCTCATCCAAGATCTTGGTTTTAAGCTCGCCACCCATAGGTATCCATACCCGTCCAAAACGTGTCCTAACACCAAGGGTGTTATATTCCAACTTGTCCTGTTGGCCAACCATCATTTCCTTCTTTATGTTTTCCTCCTTAAGTGCCTCATCTTGAGCCTTTTCAATTTCTCTCATCACGTCCGATGTTACCACCAACTGGCAAGCTTTCACTCGAATAGGAGTAGGCACATCCTTTCGGCTTAGAGCGTCAGCCACCACGTTTGACTTTCCAGGATGGTACATGATCTCGCAGTCATAATCCTTCAAGAGTTCCAACCATCGTCTCTGCCTCATATTAAGCTCCTTTTGTTCGAAGAAGTACTTCAAACTTTTGTGGTCGGAGTAAATAGTAAACTTCACCCCATAGAGGTAGTGCCTCCATATTTTCAATGCAAATACGACAGCAGCAAGTTCCAAATCATGAGTCGGATAGTTGACTTCGTGAACTTTCAACTGCCGCGGCGCATATGCAATCACTCTCCCGTTGATAGATTCTTGTGTAGTCTTGACTATACTTCTCTCGTTCTTGATAGACGTTATCTTTTTCAGCATCTTACATCCCTAGTCGGTCTTTCACATCTAACCGTTAGGGTACTTATATCGTCATTCTATGTGAAATGTCTTATCAGACTCGGAGTCATCCACAGAAGACTCCATGGCCATAATTTCAACTCCTCGTTAAGGTTATCCACCTTGCCATCTGGACGGTTACTATCGATCGTCTCTCGACTATTTGGATCATTGTGTATACCTCATAAGCTGTCCATGGTGCATTCGTCCTTGAAGGACTATACCATGCCGTTCTCGAATGAATCATACCATCCCGTTCCTGAATGATTCCTACTATCAAGTTTCCGAAGGTACCGTACAATCTCATTCCCGAAAGAACCACATCGTCTCGTTCCCTAAGGAACCGTATGCTTCATTCTAGAAGGAACCGTATCGCTTCGTTCCCGTAGGAACCGTATCGCTTCGTTCCCGTAGGAACCGTATCGCTTCGTTCCCGTAGGAACCGTACCGCCTCGTTCCCGTAGGAACCGTATCAGGTATCCCTCAAACATATGAGGTATCCCTTATCACACTCAACTTGTTGGGAAGGTATTCATTCAGATGGCACACTAGTCACTCGAACTTTTCATTCATATCTTCATACACAATCTCCTTCTAGTATTTCTTTCAAACGTACTTGTCAGGTTTTACGTTTCACATCGTTGGTTCATTGAACACCATTCTTCCTACATATCACTGGATGGTCTTAGGGATTGGCATCCCATCTGACCGACAATATATATTCTCTAGCTACTCGTTTTCGTTAGCCTTTTCTGCATGCATTTATCCTAAAGTCACATTTGTTGGTCTTACTATGGATAAATGACACGTACGGTGACACTTGTACTTTCATTTCCTTTCTAGTTTCAGTGGGTCCCTCAAGGCTTTCCAATTCTAACAACACTCGCAACTATTGATTAGACTTATACATAGTAGAGCGTTCTCTGAGTCGCCTTCAATTTCTTCTTAGTGCACATGCCTTACTTCACATTGTTGGTCAAACCTTGTCCTTCACATTCATTCTAGACAAACAATCCTTGGGTCAGATCTGGTTTGATTTGGTTTAGTCTGCACGCCCTAATTAACATCGCGGTTCCCGTCTCTCGTTGTTGTTGGTATATCTATTTTCTTGTTTCAGTAGATACTCTTATTAGTTGTCTAGGACTGTCTTCTACATGGAAAGATGCCATTTGTGCATTCGTGCACTCATATATTCTTTGGACCTACACTTGTGAGGTTATTTCTTTCATGCTCATGCATACTTCATCAGTAGACCGATCCTTATTCATCATAACGTGTTTGTGCTAAGCGTAGTCCACCCTAGCTCTTTGGCATCCTTCATACGTATGCTCGTCTGACTTAGGTAAACCGAAGTTTCATTCCTCCTCATCTTGTCCGTGGCTCGTACTCGTTGACATCATTCACCTCTGTAAGGTATACCATTTCTGACATCGTTACTATTACTAACGATGTTCATCAATCTCTTTAAATCGCTACTCGGGTGACTAACATCTCGTAGTCGTGGTTGAGTAATTGGATCAACTCTGATACGTAAGCATTAATCAACACCATAAAATTCGCTATCATGCACGTGCACCTGTAAATTCATAATTTCGCGGATCCAAATGAAATTACCAATTTACCTTACTCGAGCATTCTAGTTCCTCTTATAACACTTCATAATACTCGCGTTTCTTCAAAGTTGAGATTTTGTCCCGGTATTCTCCTCGACACCTCTTACCACTTTCGCGCTAAGTCAACACAACGGAGGACATCTCGCATCACACTCGTACGGTCTCATGCACACTACCTTCCGGTTCCGCAAGAACTCTTGCATTTTTACTATAAACTTGGTGGGCAGGAATCCTACCGTGTCATCCGGTATGACTCCCACCACGCCTTCCGCCTATTCTACCCTCCATTTCATTCTAAAAGACAAGGAATCCAATGTCATCACGCTAGTTAACAAATAAAATTCAATAAGCACTGTAAGATGTTAATATACACTGGCCATCTGCAATTAACCATTACACTACCTTTCGATTTCTATTTGACCACCTTTGTGATTCCATCAGAACACAAGTCCTTACCTAACCCTTTCTAAGACACACTATATACGTAATATATACTAACTTCATACCTGATGCTGTGGCTCGAGTTACCCGTACTGGCATCCGCTTTCGGTCCCATTCAAAGTTTAAGTTCAGACACTGGGAGTGTCCGAATCTCTCAAACTATTGCTCTGATACCAACTTGTAAGGCCCCAAACCCGGGAGGCCTCACTCGTTGGATTTACTCATTCACAAACAGTTCTTAAACATGAATATCAAATAACGTAGCGGAATCATTCATTCAACATAACTAAAAACTTGTTCATACATGCGGAAGCGTACATCGTCAAATACATAAACTTAACATAAACAACTCATAACGGGATGCCAGTCTTCATGATCGGCCGGGTAACTCTTCTCGCTTGCCAAGCATCACCGTCCATCGTCCATACCTGCCTTAACCTGAATGTGCATACTAAAAAGTCAGCTACGCTGGTGAGTTCTAGCATTTCATAAAAACTTTAACATCAACATTTGCCAAAAACGTATCATTCATTTAGTAAAACCTTTCACAAAAGCATGTAATAATCTAACATCTTTAAAAAGGTTTCGTACCCATATCATCATCAACATCATAATCATAAACACCGTTAAACGGATCGTTCATTAAAACTTTTAACATTCATTTAAGTCATACATTATTATCTAAATCTGTGTTACCCTTAGTTCCGTCATTTAGTATGGTATTGCCCATAAGGCTTAACTGCACGAAGACCGACAATACCATACATTCTGTCAATTCCCTTTTGGTATTGCCCCCAAGGCTAACTACGCGAGGACCGACAATACCCATTCAGTTGCCCTTATGGCTCTCATGTCCATAAACCGACAACTTCCATCGACGGCCATGGCTCACGGCCATGACACCGTCGGATCATAATTTAACCTTACATAGGGTCACGTTAACCCCTGAGTAACCGTTGTTACTCCCTTACCAGTTGTACAACATCATAACCATTGACATGCCACAGAGGCACTGCCCTTGTTGTTCTTGTGGCAACTATGTCTCGCTGTCCATAATCTACCACAAGGCTGGGAATCTCATTCCCAGACTTCATTCGTCAATTCCATTCATTCGACAGATTAGATTTGTAATGACTTCTTTAAAACCTTTACCTCTTTCTCTTCCCATTAAACATTTCCTCATTTAGACCGTTCATAAAGCATTCGTAACCCTTTTTGGCAAAAACACTTCAAAACCTTTCCTTTCGTAAACATCGTTTCGTTAAAACCTCATTTCATTAAACATCATTTCGTTAAACATCATTTCGTAAGTATGCACACCAGCCCAAAAACTTTTACAAAACATTTAAAAGAGGGCTTCTAGAACTCACCTGATACGCTAATATGGGTTGTCCTAAACGAAGGTCCAACAACGTCACTCCCGATCTGAATTGATTAGTTAAATACACATCAGACCAATCCCGACTCTAACGGTTTAACCATTCTAACATACTGACTTCACTTAATCAGTTCTGATGTCTGCGCACTTAGCAAGTGCGCAGACCTTGCTGCCTGCGCACTTAGCAAGTGCGCAGACCCTGCTGCCTGTGCACTTATTAAGTGCGCATGTCCCTCCTCCTGCGCACTTAGCAAGTGCGCAGGACCTGCTCCGTGCGCACTTAGCAAGTGCGCACGACCTGTTCTTCGTGAAAAACCCTAACTTTCGCATTCGGGTCTGATCATGTCAAGATCTCGAACCTGTTGCATTCAAAACGTTCGTTTTCTATTAAGGAACTTAAATCCATGATCATCTTTCAGTTTCATCCATTCAAACCTTACCTTTTCACCCAAAACCCGAAAAAACCCAAAAACGAACTAAAACTCAGATTTAGGTCGGATCGTTACCTGAATCGAGTTTCTGATCCGGAGGTTCTTCTCACGAGTTATGGAGTAACACTTTGCTGAAGTCTCGGGTCGATCCACCAACTTTCTCTCTCTACGGTTTCTCTCTCTAAAAGTTGCAAATGAGAGAAAAAGGGGTGGCATAGGCTATTTATAGCCCGCTGACCCATCCGTCCCGACCCATCATGCCTCGTTCGTTTATTCCGTTATTATAACTGTCGTTTTATTTTTGGGATGTTACAGATATCCGAAAATATATATATATTTTTAAGATATCTTTCATAGAAAGTGTTATGAATACGGATAGTGAAATCCACTATCCAAAATTTTCCAATATCTGACTTTGAACACCCCTATCTAGACTATCTTCATGTGTTAGTGATTTGTTAATAATACGTTTTTACGAACAGATTGAGTATTGAGTTCTATTATTTAATAGGAGTTTACATAAATATTAATAATCAATTTATTGTTTTTTCACTATCTGTGTGTAGGGAACTTCAAGGAAAAAGAAAATGTTACAAGGAAAAACCCAATTAGAAAAAAGACAATTTAGAAAAACTCAATTTATTGTTTATTCACTGTCTATGTGTAGATCAAAGTATGAAGGATGCTGCAGACTACACACCTTATAAAGTGATATGACACATAATAAAGGATCTTATCTTATACTTTTTGTTACATGAGTGTAACTTACTATAATATTTTACTACAGTGGTGTTATTTGGCTAATTATTGTGTTTATCTGATTTTATTAAATTGATTCTCTAGAAATACATCTTCGTACAATACTTGAATATGTGGCGAAATGGAAAGGCTGCCAGGATTGAATCATGCAAAATTTTTCGGTTTAATCTAGAATGGGCCACCCACGATAACATGAAAGATTGCGGAATATTCGCAATGAGCATATGGAATTGTTTATGGGAAGCCATGATAAGCTATTTGATTGCAGATTCAAATTGGTGGAGTCGAAGAATATTTTGTTATCAGATGTGAACATATAGAAAGAGAAGGTGTTAAAGGAAGTTGGGTTAAAGAAGTAGATGAACTTAAAAAGGGTGGGTTGTAAGGAAAACTTAATTGTCAGATTTGTTATGTATTTTAAATTTAATACATTTTGTGGGACTCAATGTTTTGTGGACAAAATGTCTAGTATTGAATGGTATGTATAATGGTAATTTAGGGCAAATTAAACAAGTATGGATTATTTTAGTATGGTTGTAAGGTTGACTGTATTATAATTATGTTTTCCTAGTATAACTTGACATTTTAAATTATTGATAATACAGAGAGATGTTGTTTGTTGTTTTATTTTTCATGTCAGCTATCAAAAAAGTAAATGACACCAATTTACTAAATTAGACAACACCTAAAAAGGATGCAATTTACATATTATTACATCAGTGTAAACGATGCTATTAGCTATACATGGTTACATTACTGTATGATATTGATGTCGTCCAGACGGTCTATAAAAACTAATAAATAAAACCTAGTCTAGACTCCTAAGTAATAAATGGCGTACCTATGAACTAAACCGTACCGACAGGCAAGTGAACCTATCGAGTGTAGCACAGCTTAATGGTAAACCGGATTATCGAACCCTAGAGACACTACTATAGCTAAACTAGACTCTGACTCGGACTAAAGATGATTGATTTGGGGGGTTTTCTACACTACTGATTAAACTAATAATGCAAAATACTAAATATCGACTCTAACTATCAAACAAAGGCTTCGGGAATATCAGGAATGGGAAGAATACCACCTAAGTCGGAATCCTACTTGCAAAGCAAAGACTTCTACCGGTTATGGATACTATGATGGATCTGGGTATCTAAGGATAACAGCTCTGGATAACCTAGTGGATCCCTAATCACTCTCAGGGTGTCACCAACTAAGAAACCTAAGATGGTCGGATTACCTTTAAGTTTCTCCAACAATGACAATGTACCCAAATGACAAATCACCTCTCGGTCTCAAAGTCTACAATACATCAAAGATGCACGGGGTAATCTCAGATCAACACACTATGACTCAGACTATCAACAATCACTAAGAACATAAGGGAACCTCCTCTCAGACAATTCACACTCGGAATCCTAATGACGAAGACTAACCGATTATCTCTCACCTTTCGGGTATCTAGATAATATGAACACTCAGATCTATTGAACTCTCAACTACAGCTCCTATAGAATACTACGTCTAGCAAACCATATAAATAACCACAAACACACAGTCTATGATCTAGATATGCTATTCAAATTGGAAGACATCCACAAATAACATACGGAACTTATAATCAATTGCAACTCAGATCTAAACATGCATATTAATCATAATTATTAAGCCAAGATTATTACAAATTCATTAATCCAACATTCGAATCCAAAAACCGATAAAAATCATTACTTTACTAAGTATTCATCACAAACCCATGCAGTATCAATGATCTAGCCAACACACATGATCAAAAGATCCAAAACAGAAGTAATAAACATAGTTATGGTTTCAATCAAACAAATCAAGGACAAACGAAAGAGAATTAGAACCCGAATAAGCTATCTCTAACCACCTCCGATCCAAAAGCCTCAATCTTTGACTCTAATTGCTTCTCTTACTCCAGAAATCGCCTCCTAGACTTGCTTTGACGGCCAAAAGATCGAACTCCCATCCCAATAGCATTCAAAATCTATTTAAAATCAAATTAGGGTTTTTTCTCAGAATTTACATCCCTCGCATACCGTGAAGGGTTTTCATGGGTTCCTCGCGAGTCGCGGTCGGATTTGGATCTCCTCGCGTACCGCGAGACTTACATGGTCTTCCTTCGCGTACCGCGAGGGACCTAATTTTCAACTTTTTAACTTTATTTCTTCCAGGCTTCTTCTCACGCTCGTTTTCTTCGTGATTTGACTTTATACTTCACACGAGCTCCTGTAAACCTGACACTGACTCAAAACAAAGCAAAAACAAGTAAAACGAACACAAAAATTAATCAAAATACACTAAAACAATAGGAATAAAGATGTGTGCTTTGCACTACATCACTACCTGGTAGTACATATAAACAAACAATATACATCAGTGTAAAAAGTCAACAAAGAAAGAGACCCAAAATTACACAATTGTATTTTATGTTGTGTAGTAAATAAAAAATGTGTAACAATGAGTAAAACACCAATGTAAAAGATTTATTTGAAAAAATTACACCATTGTAAAGCTGTTAATAAACAGCATCCACCGGTGAAAGTTTAGCTAGTACAACAGGATTACATCAATGTAAGCGAGGTTATACTACAATTCTAATATACGTATTTTTGCTTACAGCTTGACCTTGAATTTGTGACCCAATGATGCTCTAGACACCATTTAGCTTCTAAACTTGAACAAAACTCTTTCGAAAACGTATGCAACACCTTGCCATCTAATTTATCCTATCCATTAGCTCGCAATAAATCTTTGAAAATTAACACTAACCTGTATGCAAAAATGAGTTGTTTACGGTTGATTTTTATCACTTAAAAACACATAAAATACTATCATTGTTGATTTAATATGCAGGACCAAGACAAGGTGTTACATTAATGTAAGAAAGTATTACATAGGTGTAACATAGATTATTTCGTTGACGTATAATATTACACTAATGTAGAATAATATTACACTTATGCAAAAAAAAGGATGCAAAAAAGGATGCAAAACCTGTTGGAGCTAAATTTAGCAATTTAAATTAGTAGTAAAAGAATAAAGGACCAGAACAGGAACTTGGGAATTAAGAAAAACTGTAAAATACAAACCTTCGTTGCAGATCCGTTGTCTCCGATCAATTCTTATCATATTTGTCATCATAATTGACTAACCCCCTTCTTCATACATCTCACGAAACAACTGTAAACCTTCCATGCCACACCCTTCACCTACAAAACCACTAATCAGAGTTGTCCAAAACACAACTCTATGGGGCATTTCATTGAACACCTGGGGCGCGACACTCAAGCACCCACACTTAGCATAAAGTTAATCAGTGATACCAATCTAATTTGATACCGGTTTGCACTTTCACCTATTAAACCTATTTCAGCCCTCAAACTCGTCACCCTAAGAAGCAAACAGACCAGCCCGAGCAAACAGAGTAGGGAGTAGATCCGACGGAATCGATCTGGGTTTCTTTCAGCGTGAATCGGTTGAGGATCGGTTCTTCTTCTTTCAACCATTGTTTTAACAGAAGCTTGTGGGTTGGGGTCATGTCGATTTTGGGAAGCAGGAGGAGGGGGAAATGGGATAAGATTAATGGGTTGGGGTCATGACGATTCATCTGGGAATGAATGGTCATTGGATTCGTTGTTACAAGGATAGAGTAGAGAGAGATATGAATCGTATGAATCATAGAGAGAGATATATGGAAATGAGTTTTAGAGTGTTCATATGAATCATAGAGAGAGATATATAAATGAGGCTTATGATATGTGGAAATGAGTTTTAGAGTTTTAGAGAGAGATAATGCTGTGATAACTAACAAGCATCAAATGGGGGCAGACACCAAAAAGACGAAAATACCCTTTCTAGGTTCAAGTGGAGGCAGTGAGGTGGCAAAAGGTGATTGGTGGAAATGAGTTTTAGAGTTTTGACATGAAAATTGGGTTTTGATTTGAGCTTTACCATATATATATATATATATATATATATATATATATATATATATATATAAATTTTACACACACAAACAATTGATCAAAAAGGGGGGAAAACACTACCGTCCACTTTAGGTCGTCATCTCCGGCAGCCACCGCAACCACCGCCGTCCACTGCAACCATTCCCCCTCCGTCACAACTGGATTTTCTTACACACAAGCAAACCCTAACAGCCGTATCAAACAGACTCTCTCATCCTTTGCTGTAAGCATCACCCCCTGGTTTCTCAGTCTCTGATTTGCAGATACAGGTATCTCCATCAGAACTTTCATCTTCTTCTTGTATCAATTAGTTCCAGATCGAAACGAATCAACTTTCCGATTTATCTTATTTGTTCACAACTCAATCGAGCACACAATCTTCATTAGTTTTGTCTGGTAATAGATTTGTATTACACGATTATATTACTTCTATGATTAATTGCTCGTAAATATCAAGCTTTGAAAATTTACATGTTGTACCTTTTCTTTGATTTTCTTGGTTTTAATATAATAATTTATATGTCATCATGCAGCTTAGGGTTTACGGAGATTTGCATTACTTTAACCTCTAATTTAACAAGATGGCGTCGAAATTTTGGAGTAATTAGCTTAATATGTCGGCAGGACATTGGTCTTAAAATGGGGTTGGAAGTTGGAAGAGAAGATGACTTTTAATTTGAATTGCACAATAACACTTAAATATTTAACTAATTTACATTACTAGTCCTTTAAATACGAAAGGACTGAAATGCCCTTCTATTTAACAGAAAAATTTAACAGAGTTAGTGAAAATGACTCAAATGGTTATGAAAAACAAAATTCAGGCCACAAACCGTTAAAAAAAAAAGCAGGGACTCAGATAGTTAAAACTGGCAAACCTTAGGGACTCAAATAGTAAGTTACTCATATATATATATATATATATATATATATATATATAGAGAGAGAGAGAGAAAGTAAAGCTCAAATCAAAACCCAATTCTCATGCAAAACTCTAAAACTCATTTACATCAATCACCTTTTGCCACCTCACTGCCTCCACTTGAACCCATGAAGGGTATTTTCATCTTTTTGGTGTCTGCCCCCATTTGATGCTTGTCTCCTCATTATCTCTCTCTAAAAATCTAAAACTCATTTCCAAAGATCACGACCACCTGCCTCATTTATCTCTCTCTACGATTCATATGAACACTCTAAAACTCATTTCCACAGATCTCTCTCTACGATTCATACCTTTCTACTCTATCCTTGTAACAACGAATGTGATGACCATTCATTCCTAGATGAATTGCCATGACCCCAACCCATTAATCTTATCCCATTTTTCCCTCCTCCTGCTTCATGAAATCGCCATGACCCCAACCCATAAGCTTCTGTTAAAACAATGGCTGAAAGAAGAAGAACTGATCCTCAACCGATTCGCGCTGAAAGAAACCTAGATCAATTCCGTCGGATCTACACCCTGCTCTGTTTTCTCGGGCTGATTTGTTTGCTTCTGAGGGCGACTAGTTTGGGGGTTGAAATGATAGAAGGTTTCATAGGTGAAAGAGCAAACCAATATCGAATTTGGATTGGTATCACTGATTAACTTTATGCTAAGTGTGGGTGCTTGAGTGTCGCGCCCCTGGTGTTCGATGAAATGCCCCATAGAGTTGTTGTGTTTTGGACAGCTCTGATTAGTGGTTTTGTAGGTGAAGGGTGTGGTACGGAAGGTCTACGGTTGTTTCGTGAGATGTATGAAGAAGGGGGTTAGTCCGATTGAGTTTACGAAGCCAAGTTCAACCTTATACACATCAAGGATTGAGTTTACGAAGCCACTACGTTTGAAAGTCAATTGATGAATTTCTTTGATGGATTTACACCATTGTTAGTGTTAGTTACACCAATGTCAATATAATTGATGCTCTACACCAATATAAGGGTTAGTTACAGCAATGTCAATATTTGTTATATTGATATAATTTCGGAAGTCTGAAAAAAAATTGTTTTTTTTGTGAGACTATAATGGAATTAAAGAGAAAAATGTGATGAGTTTAATGATGTGATTTTTAAATGATATGCGGGTCTACTACTCTGATGTATCTAATGGCTTACACCTGTGTTTTGGACAACTCTGATTTTTAAATGTAATTACACCTACTCATGTGTTCATTTGTTGTTTAAACTACTATATATTTTTTACACTGACATAATAATATGTGTACTAGTTCCATCTTGTTTGTTAGACCTCTTACATTAGTGTCATTTTGTTAATTCTTGTTAATAACAAATTTAAGATCGAACCGTTACACCAATACATCTATAAGTTTCATTTATGTACATCACGTACAATATTAGTATTCATATTTATTGTTTATTTTTTCAAAGTAAAGCACATATTCTTTATGAATATGATATTGTATTTTCTAAACGATGCTTCTTAGGACGGAGAGGTTGGCTCCTAGGTCGGCGTCGGATTTGACGTTCATGAAGTCACCGAACATTTATGTTTTATGTTAAATCTCTTGGTCTTTTTTTATGTAAATTACATTGATGCAAGTGATGTAAATCTCGCTTATTGTAGTATTTTGTCACCTTTAATGTATTTTTTGGTCTAGATTGTAGTATAACCTCGCTTACACTGATGTAAATTTATATTACACCTACCAAGTATAATATATATTATATACATGAAATTTTAAATAAACTGGGTAGGTGTAATTACACCTACCCAGTATAATTTTAAATTTATATTACATCTTTAATGTAAATTATATTACATCTTTAATGTAAATTATATTACACATATCTAATATAATTTTAAATTTATATTACATCTTTAATATTATCTTGTTATAAAAGTATAATCGAAAATTAAGAAATAGATATATAGTTATGATCGTTTCTCTTATAAATTGATATTAATTCTTAATTTTATTTCAGGTTTAAATTATTTTGGATAAAGTATGTATAAATTATTTATTTATTCCCCTTGTCTGATGTTGACTTTCACCATCACATGTCATGGAGCAGCTCACTTTTACTTTTACAGATGAGAGTATAATACGTACTCAATGTTAAGGTTGCAGGCGTTAAAGGTTATTTGACCGAATTACCCTTCTAGACAAATATATGCTGAGGGAACTGATTAAAAAAATTAAATTAATTCCTGACTGTTTGATATATTAATTCAAAAGCTGATCAATGCTTCTTGTAGGGTTTTAGAGTTTTTACACCAAAATTGAGTTTTGATTAGATCCCCACCTTATATATATATATATATATATATATATATATATATGGTTAAGTTATGGTAAAAAGGGTTTTAAAAATAAGAAGGGTAAGAAGGATTCTGGGCTTGACATGTGTCCTTTTATTGTTTTTAAATGGAGGGCATAATGGTCATTGTGTAATATAAGGTCTGATATTACACAATGACCAGACTTGATATTACACAATAAACTGATATTACACAATGAGCAAATTACACAATGACCAAACCTTACATTACACAATGACCTGACATATTTGAGTGAATTACACAATAATAACCAAATTACACAATGAGCTGGAAAACGTAAAACACAATGATAAATACATATAACACAATGATGAAAAATATTTACAAAATAAGCATATTACACAATGAGCAAATTACACAATGACTAAACCTTACATTACACAATGACCTGACATATTTGAGCGAATTACATAATAATAAGCAAATTACATAATGAGCTAGAAAACGTAAAACACAATGATGAATACATATAACACAATGATGAAAAATATTTGACAAAATGATGAATACATATAACACAATGATGAAAAACATTTGACACAATGACCAGACCTGACATTATACAATGACCAGACCTGATATTACACAATGACCTGATATTACACAATGACCTGATATCACACAATGATTAGACCTCATATTACACAATGAACTGATATTACACAATGACCTGACAAATTACACAATGAGCTGGAAAACGTAAAACACAATGATGAATACATATAACACAATAATGAAAAATATTTTATAAAATGAGCAAATTACACAATGAGTTGGAAAACGTAAAACACAATGATGAATACATATAACATAATGATAAAAAAATATTTGACAAAATGAGCATATTACACAATGAGCAAATTACACAATAACTAGACCTGACATTACAGAATGACCTGACATATTTGAGCGAATTACACTATAATAAGCAAATTACACAATGAGCTGGAAAACATAAAACACAATGAATAATACATATAACACAATGATGAAAAATATTTGACAAAATGAGCATATTACACAATGAGCAAATTACACAATGACCAGACCTTATATTACACAATGACCTAGTGATGTAAAGTCAAATATCCCGTGTAAATGAGTCGTTTTGTGTACGTTTTAGGAGTTAACTTTGTTTATCGAGTTGGTTTTACATGTGTTTGTGAGTTTGATGAGTTACAAGGTAAATGTGAGTAAGAAGAGAGAATACATGAAGGATATAAAGAAGGTGAAAAGCTAGGAAAGTCAAAGTCAAGCTTTAAAGTCAAAATTCTGAGTTTTAAGGTCTTCGCGACTCGCGAAGACCAGGAGGAAGATTTCCCGGACACGCGAGGAAGAAGAAAAAGGCCCGCGACTATTTTGGCCTTCGCGCCACGCGAAGGCCTGGCCAGAGATCTTCACGACACGCGAAGAAAGGGATTACAGCAAATTAAAACCTAATTTTAATTAAATACCCTAGAGACTACCATTCTCGAATTAACTTCCTTCCAGCCGTCCCAGAGCGATCCTAAGGCGATTCTAGAGCTTGTTTAGCCAATTGTTCTTAGTTTTGAATGATTGCATGTTTAAAGTTTAGATTTTTAATGTTTTCGACAATCACGAGCGGCTAAACGTTTTTATGATCCCTCCAGGTGAACGGTTTATGCATGTATGTATATGATTTCAGTTGATTATCAGTTTGGATTGAAGTTTTGTGAACCTCTTAAGTTCTTTGAATTCAACTGTGTGTTTGATTTATTAACAATTGCATGTTTTTTATTTATCATCGTTTCTTGGTTTCCTTACATCGGGAATAATCTGATTTTGTGATTGAATTGATTATTGTGTGGTTGGGTTAAACATTTAAATAAGGTTATTTCTATGTAATCTCTAATCTGATTTGAAACTGAAAGTGTGTGCGTGTTTTGCTAAATCCGAAACCCGGAGTGGTAATTCTTCTCCCTCTGTTTTCATAAATTAAGATAAGTGTTTTTGACAATCCTAAGTCTTCTAAGTAATAAAGTTTAGAACTTTAGTAGTAATTGAATCAGTTTCGTTCGAATAGCATTCTCCACTGGTTCCTGTGGATTCGACAACCTTACTTACATGTCTGCAATCTAAGTAACTAAGAAGTAGTTTTTATTATGGTTTTTTATTAGACTTGACAACGCCATCAAAATGGCGCCGTTTCCAGGGAACTTGTGCGTAAAGTGCTATTTTTGATTTATTTTGTTCAGTTCTACTAATTTTGTGCTTACGTGTGAAGGGACAGTTTTATGCATACTAGGCGCTTAGGAAGAACTTCACCATTACTTTTTGATCTAGAGATAAAGAGAGCAGCAAGAGCTAACAGAAAGCTCCAAGGAACAGTCAAAACCATTCTTGAAAAGCTTGACAGTCCATCTGCGAGAATGTCACAGAACCAACCGGTAAACCAAGATCCTAATCAAGGCGGGAATCAAAACCCACCTATTCCTCCACGTCCAGATCTCCTTTTTCCAAACCAACCTCAAAACCAACAACCACCAGCACCACAACCTTTACCAAATCAACCACTTCCATAAAACCAACAACCCTTTTTCAATGATCACCAATACCACCCATATAACAGCTTTCCAAGCCGGCCAAAGTATGAGGGTGATGGGCCTGTGTCACCGGGACGTAGCCATCACCCAGAGCATGGTTCTTAACATGAGAACTGGAACGAGGAAGAGGAGTGGTATGAGCTAAACCACCAGGAGGCATTCCATCCCCAAAACCAAAGACATGATGGCATTGACGGTTGGGTTCAACCACCACCAAAGGCAGAATATGGGCATTATCAAGAGAATAACCGGCAAGGTAATGTGGAAAATTTTAACAGGGACAACAGGTATAGGCGGCCGCAAGTGAACAGACCCATCTATCGAGAGGAACAGCCTAGGAACAAGTACCCAGTCAGGCATGATCAAGGGGTGGATAGTCACTTCCGCCACGCTCTAGCTTTAAATGCTTCGCCTATTATACCACCGGTTCGTAGGGAGAACGCATTCGAGATCCGACCCGGATGCCTAGGGATCCTCCCACACTTCTTTGGGAGAGCTACTGAAGAGCCTTACACGCATCTTTCAGAATATGAGGCTACCTGTGGGACCATTTGTGGTCAAGGGTTCACAACCGATGAGGTGAAACTGGTATTCTTCCAGTTTTCACTTAAGGACAGGGCGAAGCAATGGTTCTTGTCTTTTCCATCTGCAAGTATTGCCACCTGGGCAGAGCTACAACAACAATTCCTGGATGAATACTTTCCACCTCACAAAACTAATGAGGCCCGAGCTGCAATCCGAGACTTTAAGCAACAATCAGGGGAGCCTTTTTATGAGGCATTTAAGCAGTTTAAAGAGTTGCTAAGGAATTGCCCACATCATGGAATAGAGAAGTGGGAGCTCATCCAAGCCTTTTATGACGGGTTGTTACCTGAGGATGTTCAGGATGTTAATTCAACTAGTAACGGGTTATTCTTTTCAAATCATGTGGATGATGATTGGGACATACTAGAAAGGATGACGGTAACATCAAAGAGGCAGGCACATGCCAGTGGGAGAGCTAAGAATGGGGCATCTGCCAAGGCAGTGGATTATGAGACACAAAAGCGTCTAGATGCCATGGAACTACAAATGGCACGGCTTGGTGGGTCTGGAGGTAAAGAGGTGTCTAACGTGTCAGAAGGATACCCGGTATGTGAAGGATGTAGTGATCTGGGCCATACATTGGTAAACTGTCCAAGGGAGCAGGGCAAGGCGGAAGAAGTGAATCAGGTTGGAAGAGATAGAAAGCAGGACATGAATGCAACCCACTACCATCCGGGACTCCGAAACCATCCAAATCTCAGGTATGGTAATGCATCTAATCAATTAAATCCTAACTTTTAGGGTTCTGATGTGTAGGGTGGGAGTCAGTAGCAGTACCAGAATCGCCAACAAAGCTATAATCAAGTCGGGTACCAAAGAAATCAATGTAATCAGGGGTACCAACAAGGGGGTTATCAACAAATAAACTACCAACAAAATCAACCCCAGCAGTATCAGTAACAGGGAAACCAACAAAACAAACCTGCAAATGGAGGTGACCCTCAGCTCACCGCCATACTAGAGTCGTTGAAAAGAATTGAACAAGATAGAGAGATCCAGGTAAAGACCAATGAATCATTTGAAAGGCAACTGGGTCAGCTGGCGGAAAAGATAGCTGAAGTGGCAGGGAGACCACCGGGACAACTCCCGAGTGACACGAAACTAAATTCGCAACATCAAGGAGCCAGCTCTTCCGGCTCAAGGAATGTTAATGTCTCCTAGATAAGTACTCTCAGAAGTGGTAAGGTTTATAACAAAGTCACCTCAACATCACCGGATGTTGAGGGAGTGGTAGTTGACCTAGGAGAAGATGGTGAGAGTGACAGTGATCCGGAAGCCGTTTTTATTAAACAAGCTAAAAAAGTAACTTTTTCTAAAACAACTAAATCTAAACCGAACATAGCTGTCACTCAAGGTGTAGGGGTGGAGAATAATACCATCCCTTATCCTGCTGCTCTATTGGAACCATCTAAGAAAAGTGTGACTAAAAGGGGCCCATAACAGGATGAGTTGTGGGACATGTTCAAACAAGTAAAAAATTAATCTCCCTCTTCTACATGCAATTAGGCAAGTACCTGCTTATGCTAAGTACTTGAAAGAATTATGTACCCAAAAACGGCACCTTAAAATGCCTAAAGAGCTTGACCTAACAGACAATGTCAATGCTTTTTTGTCGGCATTGCCACCTAAGCTACAGGATCTAGGAGCACCTTTAATTTCTGTACAAATTAGTGAACTAAAATCAATAAGGTTCTCCTAGATCTTGGAGCTAGTGTTAGTATCCTCCCAGGAAGTTTGTATGACCGGTACGATTTTGGTCCTCTACAAAAGGCCGACACCACAGTGGTGCTGGCACATCTCACTCTTAAACTACTGAGGGGGATATTAACCGATGTAATCGTAAAGGTGGAATATTTTTATTATCCTATCGATTTCTTAGTGCTTAATTATGCAACTCCTACTAGTGACAGGCATCCTAATGTGATACTGGGAAGACCATTCCTGAGAATAGCTCAATGCATAATCAATTGCGTAACAGGTACAGTGGACATGGCATTTGGCTACCGAAGGTTAAGCTTAAATATATTTTCTAGTTCTGTTGCTATTCCAATCAATGGCGAATGCTTTATGGCAGACGTTGTTGATGGGTGTAATCCTCATGAAAATGAGGGTGAAACCCTGGAGCTATGTGTTGTGTGTAACACGAAGCAGGAAGCGTATGCACATGAGATGAAGGAAGCAGAGGCACAAGTGGAAGTGTGTGCTATGAGAGAAAGAGTGTCGAATTGGTCACTCTAGTGGAAAGTTTGCCAGAGCATATTGATATCCAGCTAAAGCCATCACCGGAATCACCACCTAAGCTGGATCTGAAAGACTTGCCTAAACATTTAAAATATGCATTTGTGGGTGATAATAACACTCTTCCTGTTATCATTGCTGCAGGTTTAACTGAGGAACAGGAGCAGGCATTGGTGAAAGTTTTGATTACCCATAGGGCAACAATTGGGTGGACCATAGCAGATCTAAAAGGGATCAGCCCAGCAATTTTCATGCATAAGATCATCACATAAGAAGGAGCGAAACCTGCTCAGGATGCTCAACGAAGGTTGAATCCTAACATGCGTGAAGTGTTAAAGATGGAGGTGATCAAGTGGTTAGATGCAGGTATCATCTACCCTATCTCTAACAACAGTTGGGTGAGTCAAACTCAAACAGTGCCTAAGAAGGCTGACATCCAGGTAATAAAGGGAGAGAGTGGTGAAGAGATTGCCACTCGGCCGGTAACCGGGTGGCGAATCTGCATCGATTACAGGAAATTAAATGCTGCAACATCAAAAGACCATTTCCCTTTTCCTTTCATTGATCAAATAATCTAGAAACTTGCAGGTCAGAAGTCTTATTGTTTCTTAGATGGGTACTCGGGTTATAATCAAATTGCAATACATCCAAAGGACCAACAAAAGACCTTGTCCGTATAGAACCTTCGCATTTAGGCGAATGCCTTTCGGCTTGTGCAACGCCCCGGCCACCATTCAACGATGCATGATGAGTATCTTTTCAGATATGACCGGGGAGTCCATGGAGGTCTTCATGGATGATTTTTCAATCTTTGGCAAAACTTTTGAAACATGTTTGAATCAATTAACTAAGGTATTAAAAAGATGTGTTGAAACTAATCTGGTACTTAGTTGGGAGAAAAGCCACATCATGGTTCAAGAAGGGGTGGTTTTGGGTCATGTTATTTCTAGTAAGGGTATCGAGGTCGACCATGCAAAAATCCGGGTAATTTCAACTCTACCTCCACCAAACAGTGTCAAGGGCGTTCGTTCTTTCTTAGGATACGCCGGGTTTTATAGAAGGTTCATTAAAGGTTTTAGTGTCATAACCAAACCGTTGTGTAATCTATTACTTAATGATGTTCCTTTTGTTTTTGATAAAGCATGTTAAGATTCATTTGAGCTAATTAAACAAAAATTGGTGGAGGCCCTTATTTTAAAATCATCGGATTGGTCTTTACCCTTTGAGATTATGTGTGATGCTAGTGACTATGCTGTGGGGGTAGTGTTGGGACAATGAGTGGATAAGAAACTCGTGGTGATATACTATGCAAGTAAGACTCTTTCAGATGCTCAGCTTAACTACACAACAATTGAGAAAGAGCTACTAGCAGTAGTATATGCATTGGATAAGTTTAGATCATATATATCTGGGGCAGTAAGGTTATTGTTTATTCTGATCATAGTGCGGTCAGGTACCTTATGGCAAAGAAGGATGCCAAGTCCTGGTTGATCCATTGGATCTTGTTATTGCAGGAATTTAACTTAGAGATCCGCGACAAGAAGGGGAGTGAGAAGATCATTAGTCACGCATTGTGCAGTATGAAAGTGATTATGAGGGAGAGATTAATGAAACATTCCCTGATGCAATTACTATCAGTTTCTACTACTCCTTGGTTTGCTAACATTGTTAACTATTTGGCTACAGATGCAATTCCGGAACATTGGTCTAAGAAGAAGCGGCACCGGTTCATTGCACAGGCGTGCCAGTACATCTGGGATGAACCAGACTTATTTAAAGTAGGCACAGATCAACTGGTTAGAAGATGTATACCAGAGTCAGAGATTCAATGTGTGTTGAGTCTGGTACATGCATCTGTGTGTGGAGGACATTTCAGTGGGCAAAAGACAGGGCGTAAGATATTCGAAGCAGGCCTATTTTGGCCATCCATTTTTCGGGATGCTTTTGAGTTCGCTAAGAACTGTGTGAACTGCCAGAAGATGGGCAGTATTTCAAAGAGGAACGAGATGCCACTGCAGCCAATCTTGGTTGTGGATTTGTTTGATGTATGGGGTATAGATTTTATGGGGCCAGTTCCGAACTCTTGTGGGTATCTCTATATTCTAGTGGCTGTGGATTACGTGTCCAAGTGGGTAGAGGCTATAGCAACAAAGAGAAACGACCATGCAGTGGTGTGCAAATTTATGCAAACCAACATTTTCTCCCGATTTGGAATCCCTCGTGGAATCATAAGTGATGGGGGCTCACATTTCAAGGACTTCCAATTTGGGAGATTGCTTAAAAGGTATGGCGTAGATCACAGAATAGCCACCCCATATCACCCATAGACCAGTGGGCAGGTCGAAGTTTCCGACCGACAGATGAAAGAGATTTTGAAGAAGACAGTGCGGTTAGATAGGAAAGATTGGCTAGGAAAGCTTAATGATGCCTTGTGCGCTTACCGCACCTCTTATAAAACTCCAATCGACAATACACCGTACAGATTGGTGTATGGCAAGGGTTGCCACTTGCCGGTTGAGATTGCACATAGGGCATTGTGAGCAGTCAAAGAGGTTAACCTTGATGCTGCGGGTATGGAAAGGAAGTTACAACTGAATGAACCGGAAAACTTACGGGATGAAGCGTATGAGTGTGCTTCTGCTTATAAAGATCGGATGAGGAAAGTGCATGACGGTAAGTTGAAAAAGATGACGTTTGAAGTGGGGCAGAAAGTTTGGCTCTACAACTCTAGGCTCAATTTGTTTCCAGGAAAGTTAAAAAGCAAGTGGATGGGCCCATACCTGATTACACGGGTAGGTAACTATGGGGACATGAGATTGAAGACTTCGACGATCATCTGAGGCAGGCAGTCAATGGCCACAGGTTGAAACCATACCTGGAAGCAGCGGATATCAATTTCATTGAAGAGTCATGGAGTGTCTTGAAGAATCCTTAACCATAATGAGGTACACCGCGTCTGGCTGAAAACGTTAAACTTAACGCTCTTAGAAGGCAACCTAAGGTTAGTTAACTTTATTTTCATGTCTAGTTAAATGAACGTTGTGGGTGTGTTCTTTAGAAACCCTCACGAGACTAAACTCGTCCACTCGGGCTACCGAGGGGTTTAAAAGACTTGTTGCATATGCTAAATGCATCTGTGATTCGTACGAAAGTGAGTTAGGTTGTCATTTCTTTATTTTAGTTAGTTGTATGTAATTGGCCAAGTGTAGGGACGTCTATGGGGAGATTAAGGTTGGAATGAGAGTGATTGAGGGCAATACATAAACCCGTGGGGGGTAGCATGCCGTTATAGAGTTTGTACAAAATTTGTAGTTTTTCGGTATAGTTTTGCGCCTTTTCTAAGTTTTTGCAGGGTTTCGTGGCAATTTGGGTATTAAAAATTATCAGGAAAGACATTCGAGGTATGTGTGAATATAATCTAAGTGTTGGAATGAGTTTTTGAAGAAGTTGAAAAATTTGAGTTTTAGGAGGTGAAAAAAATTCTAAGGCAAAAATTGAAAATTTTTCTAATCTTTCTGTGAATGAGGTCTCTTCGCGCCACGCGAAGAGTTGGTGGCCCATCTTCGCGATACACGAAGAACAAACCAAGGGGCCGGACAAATTTTTGTCCTTCGCGTCACGCGAAGGATCTCTCCCCGGATTTCGCGACACGCAAAGGCCCCCTGAAACCCTAATTTTTTATTTTTTTTATTTTTTTTATTTGAGTCGTTCGAGCCCGTCGGGTCTTTTATTTTAATTTGAGTCATTATGTTGAGTCGATATGATGCTTGTGGGTTTGTTTCAAGCTTATTTTGCAGGTTTGGATATGAATTTCCCGTAATCAATCTTCATTCGGGGGGCGATAGTCTGACTTTAGATTAATTCTTTTGTACAAAGCAGCCCGCTTGTATCCGTGGAGCACAATCGCGAATGAAATGCTATACGATCGTATATCCAGTTAAGTTTGCTTTATTTTTGTAAATTGTTTTTGTTTTTGAGTTGCTCTTCCTACATTGAGGACAATGTCAGGTTTAAGTGTGGGGAGGGGAGACATTTGTCTTGGTCTAGTTTGAGTCTGTATTTTGAGTCATAAAATCAAAAAAGCCATAGAACTTTAAAATTTTTAAAAAAAATGTCCCTAGATTGGAATTTTTGTAACTAAATGGAAAATGATAGGTAACTGTGCTAGTGTGGAATTGAATAATGATAATCAAACATGTCTAATTTGTAACGTTTTGGTAGGCCCAACCAATTTGAAGAGCTTAAATATCCTGATAGTGTATCTAGGTTTAAATGAATAATTAATTCAGGATATCTTGTGGGTTCTCATCTTAGGGGGAATGGTAAGATCGAAACTGTCAATATAGGGTGATAGGTACCACTGTAAGCAATAATTTATAAGTTTTTGAAATCTTTTGGCACATCACTTTCTTTTATGAAAATAAATTCAAAAGTTGGTAGCGCCAGCATTCCATAATCCACATCTGTATAAGCTTAATTAATTAGATTGAGAGCTTGAGTTTCGGCTACGTGTTACCCTCCGAGTTATAAGCTTGATTGAAACGCCCATGAGCGGGACTTAAGTGATCATTATTTGGATATCTAAGTTAGGTTTATGTGTTACCCTCCGAGATGGTGAATTGGGGGATACACCACTAAACCGAAGCTTATGAACTTCATTGCTTAAAAACTGCAGCTTACGTGTCACACGTCGAGTTCCAGCTTGATTGAAACACCACTGGGTGAAGTTTATGCATCGTATCATATTAATAAAAGCTCACATCATTCATCCATCGATCCATTTTTCCATCATGATTTTGAAAACTTATAGATTAGTGTTTATAGTGGTGGGAAATCTATATGGTTTAACCTGTGCATAAACATGACCTTGAGGTGGGAGTAGTCTGAGTCGTAGCTTTTTGAGTGTGAGAACCATAGATAGACAGTTTGCTTGGTAATGTATAATATAAAAGATCACAGAATTGGGGGCTCTAGAGTCGGTGGCTGGGTTTAATCGGAGAGAAATACCGATTGTTATGATTAACGTGTTATGAAATCTGTGCTGTGTAAAATGAAAGTATAAGTTGCAAGTTTTCCGATTATAATTTCATTGCATTATTCTTTTTCGGGGCGAAAAAGGTCAAGTGTGGGATGTGATGTAAGGTCAAATATCCCGTGTAAATGAGTCATTTTGTGTATGTTTTAGGAGTTAACTTTGTATATCGAGTCGGTTTTACATGTGTTTGTGAGTTTGATGAGTTACAGGGTAAATGTGAGTAAGAAGAGAGAATACATGAAGGATATAAAGAAGGTAAAAAGCTCAGAAAGTCAAAGTCAAGATTTAAAGTCAAAATTCTAGTAGGAAGATTTTTGCGACACGCGAGGAAGAAGAAAAAGGCCCGCGACTATTTTGGCCTTCGCGCCACGCGAAGGCTTGGTCCGAGATCTTCGCGACACGCGAAGAAAGGGATTACGGCAAATTAAAAGCTAATTTTAATTAAATACACTAGAGACTCCCATTCTCGAATTAACTTCCTTCCAGCCGTCCCAGAGCGACCCTAAGGTGATTCAAGAGCTTGTTTAGCCAATTGTTCTTAGTTTTGAATGATTGTAAGTTTAAAGTTTAGATTTTTAATGTTTTTGACAATCATGAGCGTCTAAACCCTTTTATGATCCCTCCGGGTGAACGGTTTATGCATGTATGTATATGATTTCAGTTGATTATCAGTTTGGATTGAAGTTTTGTGAACCTCTTAAGTTCTTTGAATTCAATTGTGTGTTTGATTTATTAACAATTGCATGTCTATCATCATTTCTTGGTTTTCTTGCATCAGGAATAATCTGATTTTGTGATTGAATTGATTATTGTGTGGTTGGGTTAAACAGTTAAACAAGGTTATGTCTATGTAATCTCTAATCTGATTTGAAACTGAAAGTGTGTGCGTGTTTTGCTAAATCCGAAACCCAGAGTGGTCATTCTTCTCCCTCTGTTTTCATAAATTAAGTTAAGTGTTTTTGACAATCCTAAGTCTTCTATGTAATAAAGTTTAGAACTTTAGTAGTAATTTAATCAGTTTCGTTCAAATAGCATTCTCCACTGGTTTCTTGTGGATTCGACAACTTTACTTTAGTAGTAATTTAATCTGTAGTCTAAGTAGCTAAGAAGTAGTTTTTATTATTTTTTTGATTAGCCTTGACAACGCGATCACCTGACATATTTGAGCGAATTACACAATAATGAGCAAATTACACAATGAGCTGGAAAACGTAAAACACAATGATGAATACAGATAAAATGATGTATACATATAACACAATGATGAAAAATATTTGAAATAATGACCAGACCTGACATTACACAATGACCAGACCTGATATTACACAATGACATGATATTACACAATGACCAGACCTGACATTACACAATGACCAGACCTGATATTACACAATGACATGATATTACACAATGACCAGACCAGATATTACACATTGAACTGATATTACACAATGATTTGGAAAACGTAATTTTTTTTCTTTTTTGTATATAGCAACACTATACTCGTTTTAAAGATAAAAAACGCTCGTTTTTACGATGTAAATTTAAAAAAAATAATGTCGTATGTAAAAGTTATGAACGTTTAAAAGGGGGGGTGGGAACTTGATAAAAAGTAAACAATAGTGGTCAAGACTAAAATACCCTTCCAACAACTTTTTCCCCTACAATTTAATCTCAATCATTAAATCTTTTCTACAATTTGATCTAGTGACCCTAAATCCTTCTCACCCTTCTTAGAATTAGAATCCTTTTTACCTGAACCTTTTCACACACACACACACACACACACATATATATATATACATATATATATGGTAGTGTTCCTATCAAAACACACTTTTCGCGTCAAAACCCAAAAACCCTGGAAAAAAATCGATCAAATCTTAAATTTTTTTAGTTTAATAAACTTATTACACGAATTTAACGTCATGTCATTTTTTGCGTTTTTGCAAATTCGTAAGTGTGAGAAAGTTTACACTAGTGTAAATTTTATAACATTTATTTTTTTACACCAGTGTAAACTTTCTCACACTTACGAATTTGTAAAAACGCAAAAAAGGATGTGACGTTGAATTCGTGTAATAATTTTATTAAACTAAAAAAAATTATGATTTGATCGAATTTTGCCAGGGTTTTAGGGTTTTGACGCAAAAAGTGGGTTTTGATAGTAACACTACCATATATATATATATATATATTCTCTTGATATTTTCTTCATCTAAAACTATGAACAACAAAATATACATTGTTCAATAATCGGATCTCATTGTTTTGCCCATATATTCTACACTCACGGTAACCGCAAATCTACGGTAGTTATTAATCTTTCAAACAACATGTAAGCTAGCACTACTATAAATTTAGGCATATTTGTCGGGGCAATCCCGACGACTTAAGTCGTCGGTAAAGGTTGACATGTCATCGTATCCGGTCCTACCCCATTTTTTTTGATATTTTTCTCTTTTTACCGACGACATATCGTCGGTATTGGTCAAACGGGAAAAGCTGAAAAACTTGGCTCTCATCCATCACCTTTCTCGACGACAATTGAGTATTTTTTTTCTTTTTCTTTTTTCCCGGTGAAATAATTGTTTATTTTTTTTTGAAAATTACCTTATCTCGGCGACATGTCGTCGAGAGTTGCATTAATAAAAATTATTTTTAATTTTTATTACTCCATTAATTAAATTAATAAAATAAATACCAATCTCGACGACAAGTCTGCCCAGGTTATATCCTCACAGGGTTGGGGAAATACAACTCATTTCTCCCCCCATTTTCTCTCCTCCTCCTCCTCCTCCTGACGGCTGCCACCACACTTTCCGGCCATTTTAGCGCCTTTGCCACCATGGTCCACCTCCACCACCACCACCACTAGTCATCTTGTTCAAATGGTATGTATATTTTGGGTTTTTTTTGAGTATTTTTCTTTGATTAGTGAAAATTTTTAATTGAAATCATATGTAGGTGAGGTTTTTAAGAAAGTGAACGGATTGGAAGTTAGAGGGAGGTTTTCCCGACGACATCTCGTCGTTTCAAGAACAATTTTAAAGGTAATACGTATATATTTGTGTGAAATTGAGTGTTTTTGGGTTTTGCCCCAATTTTTGTATTATGTATGTATTTTTGTGAAATTGGTGATATAATTGTTATCTATTTGAAGAATATAGATGAATATATAGATGTATAGGTTTGTATGAAATGTTGATATTTATTTGGGTGTGAAATATATGTATGTAGATGAATATATAGATATATGAAATGTTGAAATATTGTTATTTATTTAAAAAATATAGATGAATATATAAATGTATATGTTTGTATGAAATGATGACATTTATTTGGGTATGAAATGTATGCATGTAGATAAATATATAGATGTATGGAATGTTGAAATGTTGTTATTTTTTTGTGAAATGTATGGTTTGTATGAATATAGATGAATGTATGTATGTATGTATATATGTTAGTAATTCGAACACGAACCGTTTCACTTGTTTTGACCTGAATATTTGGATTATATTATTTATTTGGGTATTTGTATGAATATATATGAATATATTGTTGTTATTTATTTTTTATGAAATGTATGGTTTGTATGAATATAGATGAATGTATGTATATATATATATATATATATTTAACCCGTTTTGATTTTTTATATTTGTATGATTATTTATATCTAATACATTTGTAACGAATATGTAGGATTTCATGTTTAGCTTTCTCTTATGTTTCGACTTTGACCCTACTAAAAAGGTAACACTTTCCTACTAAACCAAAAATTGTTTCTATTATGTAACACTTTTTTAGTATATTGAACTCGAACACGATCCGTTTGTTAACCCATTTGTCTCGCGAAAGTGTTTTATTAACTTAGCATAAGATACCTAACCAATTTAATTTATTATATAAAGTATATTTTTTGAAAAATAAAATAAAAAACAAACGGTTCGTGTTTGAATTACTAAAAGAGATAAATTTTGGATACCCTTTAAAAGATACCCGTCCGAAATTTATCTAATAGAGATAAGTTTTGTATTGTCCCGGTTTGGGACTGCTTTTTAAATATTTTATCTTATTTAGGATATGTATACATTTTAACAGATTGACTATTCAAGAGTAAATTGGTAGCTATTTCTCCTACTCTCTGAGTTTGCGCTTTATACGCATACTTGGGGGTTAAGGGAAAATGTTGTCGATTTATTCTTGAATAGTCAACTCGTTAAAATGTATACATATGAGATAGAATATTTAAAAAGTGGGTTAGAATACATCACCTTTAAATATTTCATCTGATATGTTATCAATTAATAAAAAGAGTTATGACAATTGATAAGAGTTGGATTACACTGCGAGATCGTAATCACCCGGATTTCATAAAAGGTCTTCAAAAGTTTATATACAATGCCAAAAACTATCTTGACGACGATGGCAAGATTTATTGGTGAAAAAATGTGCCAACTCTTATCGGGAAATTCCGACTTTGGTTTATTCACACGTATGTGTTCATGGGTTCTACAAGCATATGGCACTTGGTTTTATCACGGTGAGGAATATGCTAATGCTTCGGATGTAGACACACTTTGGGCTTCAAAAACAAGTGTTGTAGCAACAGATCATGAGATGTTTGATGTACTTGATGATGTTATGGCGAAACAAAATACACATGAAGAAAATATAGATGAAGATGGAAGTGGAGCTGGTTTAGACCCGGAATTTGATGCGTTGTTTGAAGAGCTCCGTACCGAGTTATACCCTAGTTGTAGTTGGATGTTTTCCCTAAAAGTTTTAGCAAAATTGATGCATATTAGAGTGTGACATCCGGACTTTGCAAGATAACTCCGTTAGCTAAATCTAGTTAACTCCTAACCTATTTAACTCATTTCAAACCCCAGGAACTAATTCTGTCAATATTTAAACCAAAACTACAAGGACTAGTTGTGTAATTAACTCAAACTCAATCATGTTGACTTTTGAAGTCAAAATTTAGGGGATTTGTTCATGTTGACTTTGCAAAGTCAAACTATTGATGTTCTTGACTCAAATTCGCAATTCTTAACCGAATTATGTCCAATTTGTAACTGAAAAACACATTAAACATCATAAACGACCATCATTGGTGCTTTAATCGTAGTTATTGTATCGAATTAATCCCAATTATGGGCATTCAAGTGAAGCCGTCGAACTTGATAGAAGAACTCATCAAATCGACCATTTCGTGTATCACCCTTGCAATTGAACCCACTGCGCACCACAAACGAATCCCGCTAAAGCTTTTTCACACCTCTGTTTCATCGGGAAAGCGGTCGAGCTCGCCAGAGATCAAGCCACGCTAAGCCAGAAGACCATTTAGTCATGTACCTTCAATTCGACATCAATTCTGGTAACTCCTTACACCCTTAGCTTCGTTTCAGTTCCTAGATCGAAAGCCCTAACATAATCAAGGCTTACATTATCGATTTTTATATAAACCGATTCTAGGGCTCATATCCATTCAGGTTTAATCGAATCCTAACCTAAACGCGATCTTAATTCAATTAAAGGGCATGATCAGGTTCGCTATCAGATACTATTAGAAAGCCCTAACCTTTTGAAAGCTTACAACATCAAATCAATGATGATCAGATACCTAGGGTTCTTCATATGGACTGCTTAATCGAATCCCTATCTAAAATTGATTTAAATTCAATTAAACCACATTGCTAGACTCAAAATCTCTCACTCATTGAAACCCCCACGATTTCAACAGCTTTTAATATCAAAACTTACCAAATCGATTTTGAGTTCATATTCTAGGGTTTCGTTTTTCAAATCAAGAATTAACAACGTTAAACGCAATGGTTTTGCAATTAAACACAATCACATATTCGCATACTACTGTTAAACAAAACCCCTATGATCTTATAGTCGATCGCGACCAGATTTGGTGGAATTGGGACTGGGTTCGATCGGATTTGCGTATGGGGGAAGAACCCACCGAACCTTGATGTTAAAACCATTTTGACCCGGTTGTATTTGCGATTCCCTAGCGGGCTGGAGTGGTTAGAGCTTTGTGCTATTGGGGAGGAGACCCGGGTTCGAGTCTCGCCAACCCCATTTTATTTTTAATTAACTTTTTAAGTATTATTTTTAATAAAAATCATTTCCTATATTGTTATATTAATATATTAATGTGTTTTAACCTCGGGAACCATCCATAGGCTCGGGTTTAGTTTTGTAACCCATATTTATTATTAAAACTCATTTATTAAATAATATAGTTATATTATTTTCATACCGTGACGCGAATTAAAAATAATATATTTTATATATTATTTCCACCATGTTTATAAACATTTGTGTAACGCTTCAAAACTAATTAATAAGATAACTATTTATATTATTTACTCCCGTTTATTTCCTCGAATGAAAAATAATAGATTTATTATTTTTGTCACACAATTAATTATCGTGTTATTTCTCTAAGGCTAAAATAATATACTAACTTATATTATTTTCATAAACCATTATTAAATGGTACAAACGCATAAATATATTTATGAGATATTATTATTCATAATTAGAGACGATTGTCACGAAATGCATTGATCTTAATTATCATGTTAAGAAACCTTTATTTCCATGGACACGTTCGTCCACTCGTTAGTCCTTAGAATGTTTTAAGACGTTCAAATCTTTCGTGTCGTCATCACAAATCCCATGGTGTCCCTAACTATTGTACTTGTAATTCTAGGGAATTCATACATGCAAATTCTTGTGCCTCTGTTGCATCCTTTAGCGGTGTTATTTACTACGCTCTACTCAGATTCAGGTAAGTTTCACGGCCCCTTTTTACTTGTTTTCCTATTGGGGGAGAAACATGCATATACACAAACATCATTTTACATGTTATCCCGTTGGGGAGAAACATGCATACAAACAAAAAGTATTTTACTTGTTTTCCTGTTGGGGGAGAAACATGCATATATACAAGCATCATCTTACTTTTTTTCCCGTTGGGGAGAAACATGTATACAAACGAGCATCATTTTACTTATTTTCCCGGTTGGGAGAAACATGCACACGAACAGACATCCGTTACTTGTCTTCCCGCCGGGGAGAGACATACACACAAACGAACATGGATCACATAGTAGTTCACTACCACTTGTGTACTTAAGCGTAAACACTATCATGAAAGTCCTCACATCGAACCGTTAATATGGACTTAGCGAGGTAATTTGAGTAGTACTACTGAGTTTGACAAACCCCACCCAGGCTAGTCGCGCTAGCACGATTGGATGTTGAACGGGTGTAGATTGGCCTATACATATTAGTTAGAGTTGATAGACCTGGCTGGAGACAAACAAACAAACAAACAGTCAGCTTCGGTTGCGAGCGCTTAGAATAACTTGTACATTGTCTAGGTAGCAATAGGTGTGACTTACGTATGTGGATCCTGCATGCACACAAACAGTTTATTTACTTACAAACCTATGAACTCACCAACCTCGTGTTGACACTTTTTCTTACATGTTTCTCAGGTCGCTCCGGAACAGATTGCACAATTAGGACATGAATGGATTCCTACTGTCATGTTATTCATTTCTAACGTTTTAAATAATTCACTTGCCTTTATTAAGCTAAACTTTGGCGCGTTGTTTTGTGCATTTACTTTTGTTTAAACTCTTCAGCATTAACTCTGAACTTTTATGTTATGATATTTCAAGTCCCATATAGTGTCGTTTGAAGTAACTGATGTCTGAGATACTAGTTTGTCACCTTCCAAAATGGTAAAACTCCGTTAGTAGAATTTAGGGGGTGTGACAGATTGGTATCAGAGCCATTGGTTATAGAGAACTAGGATTGCATACTAGACTATAACCGTACACATGCATTAGTTACACGACACAGACACTCATACATGATACACATGGTATCCATACATACATTGCATTGTAGGCATGATGACAACATCCATATCACCCTCATCTGACGAAGAACACGCCATTCTCATTATATCATCATTCCCGGTGGCGACACTCGAGAAGTCATAAGAACAACATCCACTCCCGTCCGAGGGCAGCAATATGGAGCCTCCGGAGGAGTCACTCAAACCACCATCATCTGCACCTTTGTTACACCATCAGAACCGAAGATGACACTAGCTTGAGCTTATCGAGGACACAATCAGGGAATGGTGGGTCTTCTCAAGTTCGTGTTGGGGACGACACACAGAACTAGCACATATCTCTTTGGGAGTTGGGATCGTCAGAGGCGAGTCCCTACTGTACCCACTAACAATAATACGTCGTGTGAAGGCACTGTGTTGCACGCATCATTGCAGAATCCATTGACACGTAGATGTCATCACTTTCCCGAGCCGTGGGCTAGCGCTTTGGTCGATATTCTGTTGAAGAAAGATTGACCACAAGGTTGAGAACGCATTGCTCATTGCATACCCAAACCCTATCCTGACTCAGTTGGAAGGATGGCTACTTTGCCTCTTCCAGTAACACATTCATGAACTAGTTTCGCTCATCGAAGCCACATTTCATGTGCATATTTGTTTCATGTGCATGTTCCCATCTACAATCCACTAGATTGGGCACTCGTATTATGTTCCAACTCGAGTGAATACTCGGATCAAACGATTCCCGACTACTCATCCTAATATGAGACCTAGTTGATCAACTTATGGTTGATGACTAAGCTTCTTGATGACTTATCATATATGACAACACTATGTACTCAATAATACAAACTAAAGGACATTATGACACAGGACAGGGGAGAACTAGGGTGAGCATGCAAAGCAAATTATCATTACGGGTGCACACATAATAGTAATTTGAGGTGCATGTAAGTCCTGGTGAAACCTAGTGTGTGGATAAATGGTCCTAATCAGTGATTTACAGACTTAAGTTTCCACTGTCTGTAGAAATTCCTGTAACCCACTCAATGACTAGTTGATATCGTTAAACCTGTTCAACAGTTGATAGACGCGACTATCAGGTTGAAGATGTTACAATGAACTATCATTAATAGGATCCATCATTTTATTTAACTCATGTAAGAGTCATAGTGAACTTAAGACTCTCATCAAAACTTGATCAAGGAAACCACCTAGATTGAAACCCAAATAGAACCTCGTGGTAAACCCACCGACTCCAGCTATGTAAGCGGAAATTGGGAATTCTTCCTAAACTAACACGTTATTCCTTACGCTCCAACAATAGATTCCATTTGACCTTGTTACCTCATCCTGTGACTAATCATTGGTCTAATTTGATTTTTTTACCCCAGCATATCCAGTTATTTCAGTGACCTCACAAATTTCTTACTAGTGCAGTCGTACTCCAACCCTACTAGAAGCTAAGTACACCATAGAAATAGCTGATGGACAGATAATTGAAGCAACTCGCATTCTTAAGGGTTGTAAACTTGAATTGGCTGGTCATGAATTTGACATTGACCTTATGCCAGTCACATTCGGCAGCTTCGACATAATTTTCGGTATGGATTGGTTATCTAGGAACCAAGCCGAAATTATTTGTCGTGAGCAAATTTGTTCACCTTCCTCTCCCGAGTGGAGAAACCCTTTCTGTCCAAGGCGAAAAGAGTGGTGCTGTCGTGGGCATCATATCTTTCGTGAAAGCACAAAAGCGTCTACGTAAAGGTCATACTGCCATTTGGCTCTCGTCGTCGAACAACCATCCGAGGAGAAGAAGATTGACGATATCCCGATCGTTCGTGATTATCCGGAGGTATTTCTCGAAGATCTACCAGGTCTTCCACCTCACCGCCAAGTCGAATTTCAAATTGATCTAGCACCCGGAGCAGCGCCTATTGCTCGGGCACCCTACACACTTACACCCAGTGAATTGCAAGAGCTATCCACACAACTGCAAGAGTTATTGGATAAATATTCCATCAGACCTAGCTCATCGCCATGGAGAGCTCCAGTTCTGTTTGTCAAGAAGGACGAAACTTTCCGCATATGCATCGACTATCGTGAGCTAAATAAAGTGACGATCAAGAACCATTATCCTCTACACCGCATCGAATACCTATTTGATCAACTCCGAGGATCAAGCTTCTATTCCAAGATAGATCTTAGATCCGGCTATCATCAACTGAGAGTCCGAGAGGGGGACATCTCAAAGACGGCATTCAGGACTAGGTATGGTCACTATGAATTCATGGCCATGCCATTCGGACTGACCAACGCACCCGCGGTGTTCATGGATCTCATGAACTGTGTGTGTAAACCGTACCTTGACCAGTTCGTCATAGTTTTCATTGATGACATCCTCATCTATTCCAAGAATAAGGATGAACATGAGGAACATCTTCGTTTAATTCTGGAATTGTTGAAACAAGAACAACTGTATGCAAAACTTTCCAAGTGCGAATTCTAGATTCGTGAAGTGCAATTATTAGGGCATGTAGTCAATGGGAGCGGAATACATGTCGATCCATCTAAAGTAGAAGCCATCAAGAATTGGGCGGCACCGACGACTCCGACAGAAGTGCGACAATTTCTGGGATAGGCTGGCTATTACCGTCGATTCATTGAGGAATTCTCCAAGATTGCACAACCCCTCACTACCTTAACACAAAAGGGTAAAATCTATAACTAGGGTGACACCCAGGAGTCAGCATTCCAACTTCTTAAACAGAAACTCTGCAGTGCACCCATCCTATCTCTCCCGAAAGGAACGGATGATTTCGTGGTGTATTGTGATGCATCCATTCAAGGTCTTGGTTGAGTACTGATGCAACGCGAGAAGGTTATCGCATACGCTTCTCGTCAACCGATAATCCACGAGAAAAACTACACAACTCATGATTTAGAGTTGGGAGCTGTAGTTTTTGCACTAAAAATCTGGAGACATTACTTGTACGGTACCCAATGCACTATCTGCACCGATCAAAAGAGTCTTCAACACTTCTTCGAACATAATGAGTTGAACATCCGACAACGTCATTGGATCGAACTTTTGAACGACTATGGCTGTGCTATCAAGTGTCATCCGGGCAAGGCTAACGTAGTAGCCGATGCCCTAAGCCAAAAATAAACTAATCCTAGACGAGTTCGAGCATTATAACTCACTATCCACCCCATACTACCTGATCAGATCCGTAGCACTCAACTCGAAGCCTTGAAAGAGGTAAAACCTATTGTTGGAATCCACACGTGATATGGAAACCAACTCGAGGTTAAATCGGACGGTACTCGCTACTCCGCGGAGCGAATGTGAGTCTAAGGTTCGGAAATATAAGAGATCATGTAATGGATGAATCTCACAAGTCTCGCTATTCCATCCACCCTGGTTCCGATAAGATGTGTCATGACCTAAAGGTTCTATGTTGGTGGCCGAACATAAAAGCCGATATAGCAATGTAGAAATGGGAGCAAGTTTTCATGAACTTTATCACTATACTACCCCGAGCTCATACCGGATGCGACACCATTTGGGTGATCGTCGATCGTTTGACAAACCCGCTCATTTCTTAGCAATCAAAGAGACTGACAAGATGGAGAAACTTACTCGTGTTCACTTAAAGGAAGTAGTCTTTCGGCACGGAGTGCCAGTTTCTATTATCTCGGATTGTGACGCGCGATTCACCTTATGTTTCTGACAATCTTTACAAAAAGCTCTAGGCACGCGCCTGGATTTGAGCACGACATACCATCCTCAAACAGATGGCTAAACAGAACGTACTATTTAAACTCCTGAGGACATGCTACGAGCTTGTGTGATTGATTTCGGTAACAAATGGGAAACTCACTTGCCTTTAGTGGAGTTCTTCTATAATAACAGTTATCACACTAGCATCAAAGCAGCACCATTCGAGGCATTATACGGACGAAAATGCCGATCACCTATCTGTTGGACTGAAGTTGGGGAAAGCCAACTTACGGGTCCTGAACTCGAATTCGAAACCTCTAAAAAGATCGTTCAAATTATAAACCGTATGGCGGCTGCTCGTGATCGTCAAACGAACTATGCCGATAAGCATCGTAAATCGTTAGAGTCTCAAGTAGGTGATATGGTCCTATTGAAAGTCTCACCTTGGAAAGGTGTAATCCGGTTCGGAAAGCGAGGCAAACTGAATCCTCGTTATGCTGGACCGTTCAAGATAGTGAAGAGAATTGGCCTAGTAGCGTACCAACTGGACCTACCTGAAGGACTGAGTGGTGTACACAATGTCTTTCATGTCTCGAACTTGAAGAAATGTCTAGCAGACGAGACACTTGCGGTTCCTTTTCAGGAACTACAGATCGATGAACAACTTCGCTTCATTAAAGAACCGGTAGAAATCATGGACAGGGAGGTCAAAACGCTTAAGCACAGTAAAATCCCTATCGTCAGAGTTCGTTGGAACTCGAAACGCGGACCGGAATTCACATGAGAGCGCGAGGATCAGATGATGCACAAGCATCCTCATCTTTTCAAACACTCTACGTCTAATTTTCGGGACGAAAATTCTTTCAACTGGGGGATGATGTGACACCCAGAAAATTTTTCTTTATCTATTTAATTTTCGGGACGAAAATTCTTTCAACTAGGGGATGATGTGACATCCGGACTTTGCAAGATAACTACGTTAGCTAAATCCAGTTAACTCCTAACCTATTAACTCATTTCAAACCCTAGGGACTAATTCTGTTAATATTTAAACCAAAACTACAAGGACTAGTTGTGTAATTAACCCAAACGCAATCATGTTGACTTTTGAAGTCAAAATTTAGGGGATTTGTTCCTGTTGACTTTGCAAAGTCAAACTAGTGATGTTCTTGACTCAAATTCGCAATTCTTAACCGAATTATGTCCAATTTGTAACTGAAAAACACATTAAACATCATAAACGACCATCATTGGTGCTTTAATCGTAGTTATTGTATCGAATTAATCCCAATTATAGGCATTCAAGTGAAGCCGTCGAACTTGATAGAAGAACTCATCAAATCGACCATTTCGTGTATCACCCTTGCAATTGAACCCACTGCGCACCACAAACGAATCCCACTAAAGCTTTTTCACACCTCTGTTTCATCGGGAAAGCGGTCGAGCTCGCCAGAGATCAAGCCTCGCTAAGCCAGAAGACCATTTAGTCATGTACCTTCAATTCGACATCAATTCTGGTAACTCCTTACACCCTTAGCTTCGTTTCAGTTCCTAGATCGAAAGCCCTAACATAATCAAGGCTTACATTATCGATTTTTATATAAACCGATTCTAGGGCTCATATCCATTCGGGTTTAATCGAATCCTAACCTAAACGCGATCTTAATTCAATTAAAGGGCATGATCAGGTTCGCTATCAGATACTATTAGAAAGCCCTAACCTTTTGAAAGCTTACAACATCAAATCAATGACGATCAGATACCTAGGGTTCTTCATATGGACTGCTTAATCGAATCCCTATCTAAAATTGATTTAAATTCAATTAAACCACATGGCTAGACTCAAAATCTCTCACTCATTGAAACCCCCACGATTTCAACAGCTTTTAATATCAAAACTTACCAAATCGATTTTGAGTTCATATTCTAGGGTTTCGTTTTTCAAATCAAGAATTAACAACGTTAAACGCAATGGTTTTGCAATTAAACACAATCACATATTCGCATACTACTGTTCAACAAAACCCCTATGATCTTATAGTCGATCGCGACCAGATTTGGTGGAATTGGGACTGGGTTCGATCGGATTTGCGTATGGGGGAAGAACCCACTGAACCTTGATGTTAAAACCATTTTGACCCGGTTGTATTTGCGATTCCCTAGCGGGCTGGAGTGGTTAGAGCTTTGTGCTATTGGGGAGGAGACCCGGGTTCGAGTCTCGCCAACCCCATTTTATTTTTAATTAACTTTTTAAGTATTATTTTTAATAAAAATCATTTCCTATATTGTTATATTAATATATTAATGTGTTTTAGCCTCGGGAACCATCCATAGGCTCGGGTTTAGTTTTGTAACCCATATTTATTATTAAAACTCATTTATTAAATAATATAGTTATATTATTTTCATACCGTGACGCCAATTAAAAATAATATATTTTATATATTATTTCCACCATGTTTATAAACATTTGTGTAACGCTTCAAAACTAATTAATAATATAACTATTTATATTATTTACTCCCGTTTATTTTCTCGAATGAAAAATAATAGATTTATTATTTTTGTCACACAATTAATTATCGTGTTATTTCTCTAAGGCTAAAATAATATAATAACTTATATTATTTTCATAAACCATTATTAAATGGTACAAACGCATAAATATATTTATGAGATATTATTATTCATAATTAGAGACGTTTGTCATGAAATGCATTGATCTTAATTATCATGTTAAGAAACCTTTATTTCCGTGGACACGTTCGTCCACTCGTTAGTCCTTAGAATGTTTTAAGACGTTCAAATCTTCCGTGTCGTCGTCACAAATCCCATGGTGCCTCTAACTATTGTACTTGTAATTCTAGGGAATTCATATAGGCAAATTCTTGTGCCTCTGTTGCATCCTTTAGCGGTGTTATTTACTACGCTCTACTCAGACTCAAATGAGTTTCACGACCCCTTTTTACTTGTTTTCCTATTGGAGGAGAAACATGCATATACACAAACATCATTTTACATGTTATCCCGTTGGGGAGAAACATGCATATAAACAAATAGTATTTTACTTGTTTTCCCGTTAGGGGAGAAACATGCATATACACAAACATCATCTTACTTGTTTTCCCGTTGGGGAGAAACATGCATACAAACGAGCATCATTTTGCTTGTTTTCCCGTTGGGGAGAAACATGCACACGAACAGACATCCGTTACTTGTCTTCCCGCCGGGGAGAGACATACACACAAACGGACATGGATCACATAGTATTTCACTACCACTTGTGTACTTAAGTGTAAACACTGTCATGAAAGTCCTCACATCGAATCGTTAATATGGACTTAGCGAGGTAATTTGAGTAGTACTACTGGGTTTGACAAACCCCACCCGGGCTAATCACGCTAGCACGATTGGAGGTCGAACGCGTTTAGATTGGCCTAAACATATTAGTTAGAGTTGATAGACCTGGCCAGAGGCAAACAAACAAACAAACAGTCAGCTTCGGTTACGAGCGCTTAGAGTAACTTGTACATTGTTTAGCTAGCAATATGTGTGACTTACGTATGTGGATCCTGCAAACACACAAATAGTTTATTTACTTACAAAACTGTGAACTCACCAACCTCGTGTTGACACTTTTTCTTACATGTGTCTCAGGTCGCTTTGGCACAGATTGCACACTTAGGATATGCGTGGAGTCCTACTGTCATGTCATTCATTTCTAACGTTTTAAACAATTCACTTGCCTTTATTAAGCTAAACTTTGGCGCGTTGTTTTGCGCATTTACTTTTGTTTAAACGCTTCCGCATTAACTTTGAACTTTTATGTTATGATATTTCAAGTCCCATATAGTGTCGTTTGAAGTAACTGATGTCTGAGATCCTGGTTTGTCACCTTCCAAAACGGTAAAACTCTGTTAGTGGAATTTGGGGGTGTGGCATAGAGTTATTAACAAGTGGACGGATACTTCGTTTGACCAAATTTTAGAGCTTGTAAGAGTTGCATTCCCGAAAGAGAATCACATTCCCGCATCTCACTATGAACGATCATCCTGCTCGTAGCAGCTTGTCTGAATGGAGTGGTCAAGGTTATTTAGCATGCCCTACTTGTAACGAAGACACACCCTCCTACTGTGCTATCAGTAAGTTATCTTATGTTGGTCACAGACGATTCTTGCCTTCCAATAATAAAAGGAGAGATAGTCTATTGTTTAATGGAAAAAAAGAGAAAAGAAAGTCTCCTGTAAAATTGACGAACGCATGGATATTAAAACAACTAGAAACCCTCCTCAACTGTGTTCCTAGGAAACATCCTAAGCATGAAGGTGTGAAAAGAAATCGTGTTGAATCATAGTTGAATTGGACCAAACGGAGTATCTTATTCGAGTTGAAATATTGGTCTTCTCTCGAATTAAAACACAATCTTGATGTTATGAACGTGTAGAAAAATGTCTGTGAGAGCGTGTTGGGTACTTTGCTAATGAACGACAAATCAAAAGACACAACCAAAACAAGAGAAGACTTGGAAATTTGTAAAAAAAATAGATTTAATGTATTACCGATGACATGTCGTCGGTAAAAAGGTGACTCGGGTTTAATTTTAGGCATAAAAAATAAAGATAAAATAAAATTAAAATTACCCTTTCTCGACGACATGTCGTCGCTAAAGGTGTAATTTTAATTTAACTTTATTTTAAAACAGGTAAAATGATATCACATAAACTGCGTAGTGCAACCAAATAGTTTTAGTAGTCCATTTTAGTCGAACCATAAAACAAAATCAATTTATGGTATTAAAAGCATTTAAAAGTATTGACAACATGTATTCACTTGAGAGTACAACTACTGCATACACGTTGATTTCCTGTCTCTGGTAAATTGACTACTGATAGTTATGTCCCAGTTTTACGTCTTTCTTATAGAGTACCTGAAGGATAACCACTGTATACCCTAGTTTCTTCTCTCTAGAAGACTTTTTAAAATATTTTGTCATTTTCGTAAACGTAAAATATTTATAATGGTGAAAGACATTTAATGTATTCACCTTTTCAGAGTTTACAAAACTTGGAAGAGTTGCTTCTAAGTGGGCAGCACTATAACTCTAGCTCTTAGATGGGATTCCTCAAAATCCTAGCGTCTTGTCTTAAGTGGAGGAGCGTTTAAGCAGGAGTGCGTTCTTAAGCGAGGATCAGATATTTGTGGAAGTGCGGCTTGTTAAAAGGGAGTTGGGTTCATTTCCAGGAAAGTAGGAAGAGAGAGTTGAAAGTTAATGTGAAGAATTTGTCGTGCAATTGCCTCCAATTTATAGGCTGGAGTTAATCTCGTAGCACACAGCTAGACTGAGGGGTAGCGGTCCGCTACCACCTCAAGTTAAGCAAATCAGCTGGTACACATGGCGGGAACTCTGGGCACCGTCTCCAATTGCGGTGTAGCGGACTGCTAAGGATTGGGTAGCGGTCCACTACCCTTGCCACACGTTGGATGCCTTAGATGTCTCATCAGGGCACGTGGCATCACCCGGTTATTGGCTTTGGGACCACGTAGCGGACCTCGAAGCTTGCGGTAGCGGTCCGCTACTGAGTAAATTTTTGAAATTTTCATTTTTAACTCTGAAAATTTGTGTTAATTACAGAACTAACCCTTGAGTAAATTTTCATTGCACGGGTGTTAACACCCACCCCTGGAGCAATCCAGAGACAGGTTCACACAAGTGCTCTATATGTTTTTCACTCAAAGTACACTTAGTCGTGGATTTTCATATTTATAGAGCCTTCAATTGGTTGATATCTCATTTACTTTACTTGGTGTAAAGATTTTTCTCGATTTGCGATCCACCAAAATCCTTCTACTTAGAAAAGAATATTCTTTCATTTGGACAAGATTGGATAAGATATGTCTTGATATGCGTTCCATCAACTTGTCTTCCAAGTAGGCATGCAACGTTCAATGAACTGTTCGTGAACCATTTGGCGGGAGTTTATTTATGTTCGTTCATTTAATAAACGAACGAATATGAACACGATTTTTTTGCTCAGTTAATTAAACGAACGAACATGAACAAATGTCGCGTTCGTTCATTTACGTTCGTGAATGGTCATTTATGTACGTTAATTTATGTTCGTTTATATTTGTTCACTTATGCCCATTCATTTAAATATCCATTAAAATATATTTTTTACTAATATTAATTTAAAATCAATTTGATTTTCATAATTTAAAACCCTTATAGCCAATTTAAAATCAGTTTCATATCTTCCTATAGTTTTAAAATGTTTGATGTAAAGATAATACAATTTTAGACATTAATTTGGATATTCACTTTACTTTTTAATTGGTGTTCGTTAACGTTTCTTTTTTATGTTCATTTGTGTTCGTTTATGTTCGTGAACTATTCGTTTAGAGTATTAATGAATGAATACGAATGAACATAAATACGTTTATTTTCTTAATGAACGAACACGAACAAGAAAATTTGTCCGTTTAAGTGTTCATGTTTGATCATTTGTTCGGGTAAAGTTAAACGAACAAATGCAAACAAGCCCTATTCGTGTTCGTTCAATTTGTTTACGGATCTACTTCCAAGTAGACTTTGACACTTGACATGAGTTAAGTCTTTTTGAATATTCGTTTTGTCTTTTTTAAGATATCACCAACGTGTTAATGAGATGTTTGTTGGATCTCATGAACACGTACCTTTGTCTTTACCTTGTGCTCATTAGAATATTCTAGTAACATAATGAAGTCTTGATTCTTTGTAGTGATCTTAGGTAAAGGACCATCCCTTAAGAAACTTGTTCGTCTTCAGAGTTGTATTGACCGTGCTTCTAAAGGTTCTGAACTTAATTTTGACTCAGACAATATTCCTAAGTAAACTATTACATTTTCCATCAACAAATCAAAATAATAATTCCTAACATCAACAAATCTATCAAAATATTTATCTTAACAAATACACAAGATCAAGTAGCATAATGACATATATAATTTGGAAAACTTATGAGCACTCCACCTGACTTTGGAGAATCCTAATGCTCCATACAAGTTACACTACACCGAAAATGACCATTTGAGACCGTCAAAATAGTCGCAAATGCCTTTTTGTGACCGGTTTCAGCCGTCACTTAAATATTTGTTTTCTCTTCATTCAGCTCCAAAATAACAGTAGCCCCTAGCTAGTTTTCTCTCCTTATTCATCTCCAAAATAACATCCATCATGTGAATTATGTAGTTTACTTTGATCTTTTGATGAAGCCACATCATTTAAGCTTGACTAATTCATGATGTTATCTATGAGATGTTTATTTTGGCATCGGCTTTAACAACATCAGTCACTTAATAATCCATATATCAGCCCGAATTGCTTCGCAAATGTGTTCACTCCTATTGTTGTTCGCGATTCAAAACGGTTTTTTGCAACTATTCTTTTGATGTTGTACTTCGAACTCAGCAGCTTCGCATAGAACATTTACTTTTACCCATTAGTGGAAGAAGAATGAGGCAGCTTTGAGTTCCATGTTAAACGTTTGATGATGCCAAACACCCAAGTGAACATTTTGTTAGTTTTTTTCCTTCTTTTTTAATTATCTGAAGTTCAGAGACCTTCGAGTGATCAGATACCTGAGCTTCAGAAATTGAATTCTCAGCATAGTTGTCAAAAGCGCGAGGCGCACTCAAGACGCAAAGGCCTCGCCTGTCGTCTAGGTGCAAGGCGAAAAAAAAAGCGCACGCCCAAGACAAGAAAGACGCACATGTATGCAAAATAAAAATATATATAATATGCTTTGAAAGTTGAAAAAATAACTAAAGATAATAATAGTGATAAGTAATTAAAATATTAGTAACAATAATCTAATGGGAAAACCCATGCATAGTACCAATGACCCATACATATCTTTGTAGGCTTGTAGCAACCCTTTTATTATAGAGAAGTTTCCTTTACTCTTGATATTATGAGTTAATTGCATAAATGGTCTCTGTTGTTTGATTAAATTGCATGTTTGTTCCTCAGGTTTTAAAAATTATAAATTTAGCCCAAACTTTTGAGACCTGGTTGCGTCTTTAGCCCCTGATGTTAACATCGGTTAGTTTTTAACGGGAAGTTATCCCATGTGCCATCCACATGACTTACGATTGCAAACTTAACCCTAAAAATGAGTTAAAACCAGTAAAAATCATCAAAAATAATAAAAAAAATCCGTAAAAATCACTAGTTTTTACTGATTTTTTTTAATGATTTTAACTCATTTTTAAGGTTAAGTTTGCAATCGTAAGTCACGTGGATGACACATGGGCTAACTTTCCATTAAAAACTAACTGGTGTTAACATCAGGGCCTAAAGGCGTAACCAAATTTCAAAAGTTTGGGCTAAATTTGTAATTTTTAAAACCTGGGAGCAAACATGTAATTTGATTAAACCGAAGGGGCCATTTATGCAATTAACTCTAATATTATTATAGAAAAGTACCTTTTCTTTAAAGATAAAAGATACTCTTTATCTTAATACCAGACCTATACTTTTACTTTCACTATAGAAAAGATATGAGATATAAGGTCAGACCTTCTCTCCCTTCTACTTACAAGATATCTGACACTTCTTTTACTCTATCTATCTTCTTTTATATGAATATCCAATGATTAAAACAAAAAAAAATAACTTTACACGCGAGTGCCAGAGCCTGAGTTTGTCTTAAAATCTGGCCGGAACTTGCAGAAACTCATCGAAACTTGCGGAAAGTTGCCGAAAATTTGCCAGAAGTTGGCCACATATGGGATGCTTTATAATAAGGTGACGAATACTTGAAGATTTGGAATTACATGATACAGATAAGATGATTCAGTATTTCAAACCTGAAAATATGAGCAACGAGTATATCTTGGATACTTCATTATAAGAGGAGACTTACTTGAAACTTTTGATCTACATTATTCAGAGTCTTATCAGTTGGTTCATGAAGACACAAGACAGAGTCGGACAAGAATTAATAGCATCAGTCTAGGGGGAGACTGTTGGGTATATTTAAGACTAATGCTTTCAATTAAACTATCGCAACTATCAACCGCGTGTATGGAATCGCAAGTAACTTACGATTGAACACAACACTTGCGATTGATATTGTTTTTCAGGCTGTTTAGCGGTGGCTTGAAGAACAAGACATGAACTTCCTATAAATAGGTTCTTACCTCATATTAGGAGAGTGTGTGTGTCTATAGTGTGAATCCCCACCCCCAGGGGAAGCTCACAATGGTGGAAATAATTGTATGGAGTGTGTGAGTAGATTTTGTAAAGGAATCATACACATTTCATCAATCTACCCTTTATTTTGTTTATCATTATTATCTGTTCGTTTGTTCTAATCATCTATAATTAGATTTTACTAATACAATTTTGAATATAGTGTTTGTTTTTCCTATATAACTTTTTATATATAATGTTTTATAAAATTTTGAATATAGTGTTGCGGCATTTTAATTTGTATCTACGTTTTGATATAAATTTTATTTAAAACTGGTTCGTTTCCAACACTTTTATAGGGGACGTCAAAGGTTCAAGTCTCTGCCCCAACACTTTTTTCCGTAAATTGTCAAAGCAACTTTAACATTATTTTTTTAGTGAAAGCTTAGGTCACAACATCCCTGTAGTACCACACGAGTAAACCTCTTAGTTAAAACTTAAATATCAAAAGAGAATGGGAACTTAAAAAAGAAAAAAAACAGTAAACTGTCATTTTTGTCCCTATGGTTTAGTCATTTTTGTCAGTTTCATCCAAAAAGTTTATTATCTCCTGTGTATCCTCGTGGTTTACAAAACTTGTCATTTTCGTCTAACTGGTTAACTCTATCCATATTTTAACGTTAAATGAGGGGTATTTGTGTTTTTTTATATATTTATTTATTTATACATTTTTAAAACCTTAATTATTCCCCCCCATCCCCTTAAATCGTAGTAAACCCTAATTACTCAATTACGATCGTCCCTGTAGCTGAATTAAGATCGATCGAGAGCCCCTTAATCTTCTACAACTTTAATCGCCTTCATCTTCTTAATCCCAATTTACCAAAGTCGATGTCTGAGACCTAGTTTGTTCGAGAACATGATGGTGAGTTCGATCTAGTCAACAACCCTTCAAAGTTTACATTGGAATTACACCATGGGGGGAGAATTTAGCAACTTTTCAGAGACAAGATATGAGAGGGGTAAAGTTGATTTTGTTAACAATGTTAATTATGACTATTTCTTTATTATAATAATGAATGATATGGTATCTGAAATTGGTTATTCAAAAGAGGATGTAAATGAGATACCATTTTAAGATTCTTGGAGAGGACTTGGATTTTGGTTTAAGACCCTTGGCTAATGATTCTGATGTTGTTAACTTGATGAAATATGCTAAGATTCATAAAGTAATTGAGGTATATGTGGAGCATTTGAAAACAGGTAAAGAAGAGGTCAATCATGGTATTGAAGGGAGTGATGATGAAGATTCTGACTTCATAGTAGATGAAGAAAACTTGGTTGAAGATTTTAGTGTTGTTATGGATGAATTCAGAGCAACTGTTGACTTTGACATAAGTGATGAAGGTGAAGAGAACATTAATAATGAAGATGAAGTAGATGATGAGGTTGATCTAAATGACTTTGACAGTCTAAGTGACTCTAATAATGACATCACATTGCAGAGGGCAATGAGGAGCATTAGGAAGAAGAAGAAGAAGAAAAAAAAAAGCCAATGAAACTGTGGATTGCCCCTTCTATGTTGGTCAATCTTTTGGTGATAGACATGCTATAAAGGTGTTGGTTAAGAATCATGCAATAGAGACTAAAAGACAATTGTTTATCACAAAGAATGATACAACAAGATTTCTTGTGGTGTGTTTGGGAATAAATCTAATTACTGATAGGTGTGAAAGTAATGAGGATGGGACAAAACAGACCAAGGGTAGTTCTGTAAAATCAACTACTAAAGGTGTTGAGTCCCAACAATTGGGTACTTCTAAGTCTTCAAACTACAAACCTAAAAAAGAAGATTCCAACACCCACTTGCCCGTGAATATTGCACATTTCAAACCAGAAAAATGATGGGTCTTGGGCTCTTAAAACATTATTAAAGGAACACCAATTTCACAAACAAGAGATGTCAGATTAAGAACCATAAGTTCGTTGGGCAAGGAGATTGAACAAATTATTCAAGTCAATCATAGCATAAAACTGAGAGCTTTGCAAGATTTGTTGTAAAAGAAATTCCAGGTTAGTGTCACATGTCAGCAGATATTTAGGGCTAAGATGACTACAACACAGAAGTTTGAAGGAGATTATAAGGCTCAATATGGGATCCTTAGGGACTACTGTCAGGAGTTGATTATATCTATTCCAGGTGCAACTGTCAAAATAGATATTGAAACAGAGGGTAACCCTAGCAATCCAACAAGGCAGTTTAGGAGGATTTACATATGTTTAGGTGCCTTGAAGGAAGGATTTAAGATTTGTGGGAGACAACTACCGGGGCTGATGGATGTTTCATGAAAGAGCCTTATCCTTGCCAGATTTTAACTTCAGTTGATTTAATGCTTTGATAATGTTCAAACTATTATAATGCTTAGATTTACATACAACAGATGTTAAAAGTTTCAAATGTTTGAACTTCCATTTCATTGACATACTAATTTTTGGTACAATGATCATAAAGCAAGACCATTACATTTTCTTTAGTCAATGAACAAGATAATACAACATGAAAAACACCCAACTAAAACATAACAGTATCTTTAGTTTTCTGTTTTTCACTGCCGTTGTTCTTCCCAATTCTTCAAGTCTAATATACTTCACTGCCATTGTTCTTTCCATCTCTTCGTGTTTGTTGATTGTGTTCAAAAGCCCGGGTATGACTACAACGGCTCTTTGACACATTGGAAGGTTAGCCCAACTAACAAACCCATAACTCCTTCCCTGTGATTAGGCCTCGCAAAATGGGCGGGTCGGGCGAGTTCGGGTCACGGGTCATAACGGGTTCGGGTCATAATGGGTTCGGGTTAATACGAGTTAGGAGCAAAATGACTTCGGGTCAAAACGGGTTCGATCAATACGGTGGGAGGTGGTGGTGGCGGTGCAGCGGTGGCAGTGGCAGTGGCGGTGGGGGGGGGGGGTGGGTGGTGGTGACGGGCGGGTGGGGGTGGCGGGCTGCGGCGGCGGGTGGCAGTGGAGGGGAAGCGGTGGCGGGTGGGAGTGGCGGCGGTGGAGGCAGTGGAGGCAGTGGCGGCGGGCGGCGGCGTCGAGGCGGAGGCGGCGGGCGGGTGCTGGGTGGGGGCGGCGGCGGTGGTGGCGGCGAGTGGCCGTCGGTGGCGACAAGGCAGTGGCGTGTGGTGGCGGTGGGTGGGGGGTGGCGGCAGGTGGGGGTGGCGGCAGGTGGTGGCATGACGGTAGTGATAGCAAGGGTGGGGTGACAGTTTTTTTTTTGGGTAACCCATATGCACTATTTTTATGTTTATTTTTAAGTTAAAACGTTTTATAATACTTGATCATTTTGATCCGTTGACTAATTTAAGGTTACCCAAATTAGCCCGTTGAATATTTGAGGTGACCCAAATTAACCGGCTGATTAATTTAAGGTGACCCAAGTTAACCCATTGACTAATTTGATGTCACCCAAATTGACTCATATTCAATTGATTTTTACCCAAATAAACCCATTCTTTAAAGAACGGGTCAAGATTGCCACCTCTACCTTTGATCAATTTACTCGTGAGCCTAGAAAAAATCAAGCAGATTACAGCAATAAACGAACTTACCCGTCTATTGCAACAATAAAAGCGACGATCAGGGTTTATGGATGTCCACGAGGTGCGAATTAAGGTTGGCGAACCACATGAGCAGAGCACCATGACCGTTGGAGATGTCAATGTTAAGGCTGCAGATCCACATGGTCGATGTTGAGGTTTCACTTCCACTGATGGAGATGTTGATATTCAAGGACGATCGTAACTGAGGATCATAATTGAGAAATTAGGAATTAGGGTAATCCACAGGGACGATCGTAATTGAGATGGCGATGTAATCCACATAGACAATTGTCAAAAAGAGGAATGATGGTTTTTACAGTTTAAAAGGGGATGCAGGAATAATTAAGGGTTTAGAAAATGTATAAAATCAAGAAATATATAAAAAGACACAAATACCCCTTATTTAACGTTAAAATATGAATGAAGTTAATCTGTTGAATGAAAATGACATTTTTTGTAAATCAACATAATATATAGACGAAAATGCAGTTTACTGAAATAATAGTAATAATAAAAATAAAATAAAAAGACACATCGCTAAAACCCTGTGTTTACAAGATCCGAAGAACCCTAATTTGTTCGTTTGAGTAATCTCAAGATTTTAATAAAAATGGCATGGCGTGGTTCGCTCTCCAGGACATTCATCTCCGCCCCAAGAGCTCCATCCTTCCGCCCTACCAACACCCTTCCCCGCCTACGTTCCCCGCCGCTTTCTGCCCCCAGACTCCACTCTCGCCGTTTCTTCAACCCTAGGTCTATTCCCATCCTACTCTTACTCTCTTAGCATCCAAATTTCATCTTCAACTCTTCGTTTAGTCCTGAATTTTATTCCATTGTGTGTTACAGGACTCTGGGAGAACTGGGTTGTGCTCAATCTTTGTTGCCGATGTTCGCCGGAGATCGCCTGACGTCACACCTTGCTGTTAACATGCGCGCATTTTGCGAATTATCTCATGGTACGTTCTCAAGTTTATATTTTATATCTTTTCTAGCCTGTGATCTATTATTTCATTGATAAGATGAATGGGGTTGGGGTTTGTTTATATACTAGTTATCGTGTACTCGCGATAAAATTTGTAATGCTCGGTACGACCTGTACACACCGATATTCACCCACCTCGAAATGACAAATCTATATACTTAATAAATAAGTAATCGGTTACGCCACGTGTCACTATTTAATCCGTGAGCCCAAGATTCTTACTTTTTATTCGTTACTAACAATATAATATTTTCTCTACTAATTTCTAAATTTTCAATAACTATTTAATATTTCCTTTATAATTACTAAATCTTCGTTACTAACTATTTAATATATACTTTATCCAACCCGTGTAAGATATGGATTTTTAAACTAGTATGTTTATGTATTACAGGGTGGAATGGCAAAGATGGGTGACATCAAGAAATTCAAGGCAGTACAGACCTGCAAGAATGTAGGTTTTTCATTTAGTTGTCTTAATAACATAACTTCGGTTTTCTATCCTGCATTTAGTGGTCTCAGTTAATAAGACTCGAGGTCTTGCGCGCCTTGTTCTAAGGGATTTCCCAGTGATTGTTCGTTGTTAGTTTTGTTTTCGGTCCTGAAAATATGCAATATTGAAATTAGTAGCTAAACTCCCTAATCTTAAAACTTTAAACACAAATATGTAATCATTGGCCTCGCCTATAAAACATGCGGGCTTGCTATTCCGAATTTTTAGTAGACCTGGCAAAATTGAACATATTTTGGTCATAACATGTTCTGACCCGTTACCCGCCCTTCCCATTTTGCCAGGCTTACATTTTAGACTTGGTGCACAAGGATCACTCTTTATAGTTTATTGTATTGTAGAAATGGCATATTTTCTTGGATGGTGCTTTGAGAGTACTTTCCTTGAACATTATCTTGCAACTATTGATTAGGAGAACTTAACACATTTGTAATGTGTTTTCGTGGGTTTTAAGATATCGACATGAACAACATGAGGTCAGCTGTGGGATATGCTTGTTAAGAGAAAAGAAACAACTTACAAAGGTGCAAGATTTTCACTTTAAAGCTGCAACTTACTAACTTAGTGACGAATTAGTTGGTAGGACTTATGACCATTAATTTATGTTAGCCACGCCCTTTATAAGATCCAAATGTGAGACTAGTTCAGTATTACAGTCTCGTTTGAGGGTTTTAGTGATCGTTGATACTCTCATAGTCTCATTGTTATAGTTTATGCACAGTCGATTGCCTTTATAGCAAAATTGGCATAATATTATCTGAATTTACAGTTGGTTTGAAATTTGTGTGATGCAGGTACTTGACTAATTGATTCTTCAGGGTTTGCAAAGACTGTTTTGAGCCAGCGTTAGTGAGTTTTTTTATTATGTTGTGTTTAGCAGTGGAACAGTTAATAATGGCTGGATTTAGGTTCTTTCTTTTGCATTTTTAACTATTTATTTATATATTTCTAATTCCTTGTGACATGTTTAAAGAAAAAGTAACTTGTGACTAAATCTTTATTGTTTGTAATAACAAGACTTAAGCGTCCAAAACGAGTAATGCAAGTTTATTGATGGTCTGTTTTTATTTTGTCCCACTTCAATTATTAAAGAGTCCAGAAGCATATTCGCGGTTTTCTCTCGCATCAAAGTAAGATGAAAGAGAGGCTTGTTATAATTTGTACAAATGGAAAACAAACACCACCTATTGACCCTTGTATACCCCGTTAGAGGTGCACAAATCGGATTTTTTTTTGGAACCGGATCCGGATCGGATAAGTCAACGTTGGTCAAGGACCGGATCCGGTGGAACCGCTTCCGGATCGGATCGGATCCAGTTTTGGGGTGTGAGGTTTGGAACCTATTGGAACCTTTTATCCGGTTTTATCCGATTTTGTCAGGATTTTTTGTGTCTGATTTTTGTCCGGTTCCAAATTTGTCTGATTTTGTCCGGTTTTTATCCGGTCCCTTGGAAAACCATATAACCGGTTCCAGATCCGGCGGTTCCAAAAATATCCGATCCGGTTCCAAAAAATCCGGTTAAAAAAAAAACCGATTTCGGATAATCCATCGGATCGGATTCGGATCCGGCTATAATGCCCACCTCTATACCCCGTTAATGATTTCTTACACTACTTAGAAACACCTTCATACGATACACATCTACTAATTTCAGCACAATACAACCATATAAAGGTGTTATGTCCACCTTGATTAATTGATGATGCAATACAAAGGTGTTATTTGACCAATTCAGCATGATTCTATGGTTTGTTTGCTTTTTTGTTTGACTACAATTATTGTGGCGGTGGTCAGAAAGATGGTGGTGAAAGTGGATGTGTGGCTAGCAGTTGGTAAACAAAGGTCCTGGGTGATTTTTCACCAATCCGTTATTCACCCGCTCTGATTCATTCAACTAGAGCCCTGAGGGTGCCCTTCAACCCAGAATAGAGACGATGCTTATTGGTAGGCCTGGCAAAACAAACCCACCTATTAAATTTTGGGTGAATATGGGCGTTTATGGTAACATGATGGGCTATTTTGGGCACTAAGTAAACTTTTAATGGGTATCTTTTGGCTGAACTCTAGGGCAGAAAATATCAAGCGGGTCACAATGGGCAGAAATGAAAGATTGAACGGGTCAGGATGGGCCAAGAAATCCGACCATCACCTGGACCAATAAAGTGAGTAAAACCCTAGCGCTACCTCATGCATCGGAGCTTGACTGAGAAAGTCTAGTGGATACGATCCTCATACGATGATGATGCACTGAATTTATGGGTAATATCTTCTTGTGGTAATTCAAACATATAACCTGTGGGTAGTATCTTGCGGACAGGGCAATTTGCTTTTTTCATCAATTTTTATTTAATAAATTATTAAAATATTAAATTTACTTTTATAATAGATCACAGTGCATTGTATTCACGGATAGCTTTTCATTTTATAAGTTTATTAAATTTATTTTAAGTTTGTTTTATTTTGAATCAGGCATATACACACATTAATGGTCATATATATATATAACTTTTTTTTTCAAAGCGACCCATTCTGACCCGTATTCATTTTGGTCAAAACCCGTTCTGACCTGACCCAAAATGACCCACTTTTAGAACAACCCGTTCTGACCCGAACCCATCCTGACCCGAACCCGTTTTGACCCGCTACCCTGCCCAACCCGACCCGACCGTTTTGCCAGGTATACTTATTGAGCATATACATTTTTAGCCAATTCAAATACATTTCAAGATTTATGTGGTCACTTTAATAGGAAGAACCATATAAAGTTGGTGCACCTGCATAGAAAGGATGCCAAAAGGTATTAAAATAATTCAAGGGCTTGGCACAAAAACTACTGATAACAACAATTTGTCACCCATGGCCTTGTAGGCAGCCTAGTGGCATTGGTGATTTCCCCTCACAAAAGTGGCGTGTGTTCAAATCCTGCAAGTGCATGTTTAGGTGGTATTTAGAAGTTAAAAAAATGCTAATATTTTTTTTTAAAAACAACAATTTATCATGCCATACTTACTGACATGTACAGTAAGCAAACATCTGCAAACACTAGAATATAATTGGCTCTCTCTCTGATTTTAGTTCCCAGGTTCATGTAACACTCTTATGCAGCAAATTGGCCATTTTTGCAAAAGTGTTTTAAGGGTTATGAGTTTAGCAATGTCCTCTATATAGCTATAGCTACATCTCCTCCTAACTCGAAAAAGAAAGATGAATCTTCTACTACCGACGGTAACAAAATTTGAAACCAAATTTATCTTGCATGTATCAAAAACTTGCATCTTGATTGGTAATCCACATCTGTAAGTAAAATGAAACGGGTTTGAAAAGGAAAGCAGAAGAATGGAAGCAGCTATGATCAACTAGACTAAGCCAAACAAAACATTAATGAATCAAGAGGAATGGAAAGATTGCCAGACCATTGACCAACTTGTTTCAGATAGAAAACTTCCAGTAGAATCCTGAGGCCATCTCAACTTTTTGAAAACTAAAGGAAGTTATGTCACAAACACATGTGCATAGTCTACCTAATATCAAGGAGCCATTTATGATCGAAATCGATGCTTCTAGAGTGGGTTTGGGAGCGGTGGTCGATCAAAACAAGCACCAATAGCTTTTTGGGGGCAAATCTTTAGGACCTAAACATCTACAGTTAGCAATCTACAAGAAGAAATTGCTGCGATGGTTGCAGCCATTCAAAGTGGAGAGCATACTTGTTGGCAAGCCTTTCGTGATCAAAACCGAACAAAAAGAGTGTAACCCTACTCTGCAGAAGCTGCTAAGCAAGCTTCTAGGGCTACTTTACACAGTTTTGTTTAGAAAGGGAGCAAAAATCAGGTGGTACATGAAAACAATCTTTCTTCTTACTTAGCCATATCAAGCTTGTTCACCCGGTGGACTCACATGTTTATTCTACTACTCAAAAGATGTAAAGAGCTATTTACTCGAAAGGGGTGCAAGCCCAAATCCAAACCTTTGTAAGAGAACCATGTATGGCAATAATGCAAGTAGACACAACCACATCTCCAGGGCTGCTTTCAACCACTAAAAAGCCCAGACATTTTTTGGTCAACCATTTTGATGGACTTTGTGGAAGGGTTACCTAAGTCAAGGGTTTCACAACTATGCTCATGGTGATTGACAAGTAAAGAAAATTCCCATTTCATACCACTTGAACACCCTTATAATGCCTCCATAGTAGCCCGAGCATTCCTTGACAACATATCCAAACTCTATGGTATGCATCATATAATTACATTAGACGGAGATCACATCTTCTTAAGAACGTTCTAGAAAATATTGTTTCAAGCCCACTCAACTGCTTACCACCCCAATCAAATGGAATGGAGGTACTCAATCGGTGCTTATAGACATATTTAAGACATTTTCTTGGGTAAAATGGCTTCCCTTAGACTAATATTGGTAAAACACATCTCATCAATCTCGAGCATACTAGGCATTGTTTGGTTAAAATCCTCCTGATTGTATACATTATCACCCTAAAGACTCACCAAATCAAACAATGGATGTCATTCTGAGAGAAAGAGAGCCTGCATGTAGTTGCTAAAGTCCAACCTGGAAAAAGCTCAAAGTCAATTGAAGACCCAAGCAAATAAACATGAAATGGTCCTTAAAACGGCCAACGGGTGATAAGATGTATTTCAGTTTGTAAAAAAGGGCATTCCACAAACTCGCTGCAAAACACTACAGGCCTTTCCAAGTAATTCAAAGGGTAGCATAAACGATTTACCTCTTAATTCCAAGATCCATAATGTTTTTCATGTTCCCCTATTGAAAAAGAAAGTAGGTGACCATTCAGAATGCAATTCTCTACCACGTGTGACATGGAATTCAACTTACTACCTTTGGAAGTTCTACATAAGAGAATGATGAAGAAAAGAATAGATTGGTTTCTAAGGTGTTGGTGTGTGGACCCACATCGATTTTGAAGACAACACATCAGAGGATATCTATGATATACATCAGAGATTTCCAGAGTTTGAAAATGAGCCAATTACCATCCTTGAGGTCAAGAATGTTTTGAAGAGCATGGCCTGTGTTTTAAAAAAGCATGAGGCGCTTCGATCCAATAGGGTCCTTGGAGCTGAGGCGAGAGGCGAAAACGCACGCATCACCATGTACACAAGGTGCACTTGTTTTGCGAAAAGCACTTCTAAGATGTTCATAAAACATTAATATATATCATAAAATACCACAATTCACACATAGTAGAAAACAAATTAACAGTACCAAGTTGTCCTGTACATAAAAAATAACAAACTAACATTACCAAATTGTAACAGGACGGTAAGAGTTCTAAGAAAACAGGGACAGTAACTCAGTAAGTGTTTTGTTAGCAGGGCAGATGTGTTGAACTTGCAGACTAGTTGTAATGTTAATTCATTAATCTGTTATAGTGGAGCAGATAACATAAGCAGGGGACAATAAGTGTTCTTTAAAGTTTAAACACACATCTAATATAGTGAAGCAGATAATGAAGGCCATATTTTGCCTTCCAATTCGTGGTAATTTTTTAACAGTAGAATATTAAGGCAAAGTTCGTATGTATTCACCATGTTCTCGGATTTCTTTCCGCTTGTAGAACGATTGTGTGCATTAAGAACTTAAGAATGAGAAAAGAACAGAAGAAAAAGAATGAGAAAACTTACCTTGGTGGTGTTGGAGTAGGAGAGACTGAGCTCCAGAAAGAGAAGGGCAGCAGATACTTGCGGGTTGCGACTCGTGATGAGCGTGAAGAGAGATTACCGTTGTTGGTTCTAGACTTCTAGGTTTTAGGCAAATTGGACCTTTGTAAAATCTCTACTGACTATTAAACTAATACAATGGACCTTTGAAGAGCAAAAAACACAGCCCGTTAGAAACCAAACACGATGCGCAGAAAAGCGCCAAGGCACACCTCACTGTGAAGAGCAAAAAAGCGTCAACTCCTGAACAGCCATCGACTGCACTCACCTGATGCAACCTGGTTGTCACCTTGACGTGCCTCGCACCAAGGGTGCTTTTAAAACACAGAGCATGGCAGTTGATATGCCACTGTTTTCGTAGCCAAAGTAGTCTTTTACTTTTCCGTAGGTGCAGACCATTATGTTAGAACATGGAAGTGCGTAGTCTATTTTTTAGCCACATGCATAGTTGTCAATAGCGAATAGCGGTAAATAGCGACAAGCTACCTATATGCTACGTAGCGATAGCGATGAAATAGCGCCCGCTATTTCATGTTTAGTGATACACTGGCAGAAAATTTAAGAAATATTTTATATTCAACTATTGAGCAATTATAATCAATATGCTATCACTAATCATCTAAATCTTCATATCCCGGCTCACCTAGTAATGCTATTTATATTTATCAAATAAAAAAATTAGAAAAAAGGGAAAAATTACAGAATATTCGCTATCTGGTCGCTATTTGGTCGCTACAACCTATATAGCCGAGGATGGGTGCTTCGCTACATAGCGCGCTATAGCGAGCGCTATGATCGCTATCGACAACAGGGGCCACATGTAGTCAGCTTTGATACATATAAAAATGTAATATACTCTATGATGCAATGTTCGTTCCATTGATTTAATCGTGTTGCTTATCATTCTTTCCATGGTTTTATATCGATGAAATACAAGTCTTGACTGGGATATCATTGGATTCAACTAGAAATTCTGTTTGAACATGCAAGCATGGTCCCGTGGGAGTGTGTAGTCGTGCTAGTACGCTTTGATATATAGGAGAACTATATGATCTAATGCTTATCAAAGTTTACGATTTGAATGAGATTTTCTCTTCCATAGTTGTTCCTAGTTGAAAACCATTTCTGATTTTCCATTTTGTTCGTTATCACGCTTATTCATGGTTTTAATATACCAAACTAAATAGTCTGAATTCAAGTTTTAAAATCAAATTCAGTTTTCAGTTCAATTCCATGTAGAACCAAACCGATTTCAGATTTTGGTTTATCTTTCGAGCTTCAAATAAACTGAAAACATAAATTAAATATTTTATATATTAATAATTAACTACCTTTAAATGTGAAAAAGCATGAAAACTACATAAAGTCCAAGCTACATTCTGCCACATCTGTCTTCTCATCTTATTGAGTTCATATATGCAATGCCCATATTAGACATTTAGATTAAACAGTAACTGAAAATACATCAGATATGGTTAATCAGAATTATAAACATTTTGAAACATCAGCTACAGAAAATAACAATCAGAGTAGAGGCATGCCTCTATAACTTGTCTAGAAAGCATATAACATCACATTTAAAATTGTCATATTAGTTACAGAATCTTCCAAACGTTGATATTACTGAGTAAAGGTGTACCTTATAGGCTATCAGGGACTTCAAGCTTTTGGGTTTTATGCAATACGATGGGAAGCCTTTGACTGATGACATTTGGATCATTATATGAGGCAGAATCAGATGGATATCCTTTCTGCACAGTTTATTTATGAACTTAACAATGCATTCACATTGAATAAAATCACAATTTTCAATTTAACCATAGTTTTATCACGTTTGAAAGAGAGAGAGAGAGAGAGAGAGTGCTTACAGAAGCCAGTGCCTTGAATGTAGCTTCTCTCCAGGAGATATCTCTAAGGATAACAGGCTTTGTATTCTCACTGAAATTGCAAACTACACGAGTATCCCTTAATCTCATAAGAACACCATCAACTCTAAGCTGCAAAAAAAAAACCAAATAAATGCCCGAAAACAAAATAGTGGGTCATAGAAGTTGCAATATGCACATATTAAATTAATCATCAAGTTCATTATTTAAAAAAAGGAACACTCACCCAGAAACGTAAGAGAAGAAACCAATAACTAGGCATCACTCTCTACAAGCCACAGGAATAATATATTCAGTTAAGATGAAGAAAGCTTAACAAGATTAACTAGAAACTGTTAAAAAATTGAAATTTACCACTTTCACAGTTAAAAGTGAGACCCCATTATCAGCCAACTCATCTTCATACAAAACTACCTGTTAGCATTAAGTAAGTTTGGTTATCACGGGAGAGAAAGATGCCAGAAGATACAATGTTCAAAAGTATTGATGTATAATCAACCTCATCGTAGAAGAGAATAGGCTCTTTTGATGTCAATGCAGCAACATTAATTTGTTCCTCGCAATCATTCCATTTAAGACGATTGTTTCCCTCAAACTCTATTCCTCTGCTAGTCTGATCATTAATATAATATCATAAAAGAATCATTAAGTGATACAGATAGAGATGGATAAAATAATTATGAACTTACCTCAACAGTTTCACTGCCAGAATAAGGTGTGGTGAAAGTGTAATCATAATCTAGAATAATTTGCTCAAACGGTTTGCTGCAAAACATAGTAAAAGTTCAAAATGAGTTACAATAGATAAAATTAAATTATCCAATTGCATAATGTGACTGATTATCTTAAGGACCTAACAACTAGAAATAAAAAGATGATAAAGGGTAACCTTCTGAATTTCCACTGGGCAGCTGCAGGAACTTCAACGGGCGGTAGGGGTTCATTTTTCCAGCCAACTAAAGCATCAAAAGCATTAAAGTGTATTTTGGTTCCACTGCTCATGTGTTTAAGAACCAAGGAACTGTCCCCAAATATCATTTCTGGCAAGTGGGATGTCTCAAGCTTTTCTTCCCATCTGCAAATCATATTAAGAAAAAAAAAGTTTAAAAACTTCTCAAGAATGAAGCTAGGATATATTGGCAATAAAGCTAGATTTCGATCGGATTAAACTAAAAGCAAGTTTATTAGCTGATAAAAGCAAACGCCAGAAATTAAAAACAATTTCACGCACTTTCTAGTTCCCTCAAAATATATCTTCGTTCTATACTTCTATATCGTTCTTCACACTTGATTAGTTGTTTATTACAAATTTACAAACAAACAAACTTACCCAATAAAATCCCACACATAGCAAACCTATTGGTAGGGTCTAGGGAGGTTGGGAACTTGGTATGAGGGTTTACTCTATCCCAGGGGGTAGAGAACCTGCACCCAGTGAGACCCTTGGCTCCAAAAACCTTTTTATTGACATGTATTTTAAAGTAAAACCAGGTAACATAAAATGTGGCTAAGAGACTCAAAGAAACGACCATACAAAAAGTACTAAAAATGATAGTGGTAAACTACCTCTAGTATAAAGTGTTGAATAAACTATATTATAGTAGCAACATACATAAAAGCAAAGAAACAAGAAAAGGTAGCAGTAACCCCCTAGAAAGTACTATACAATATACACTCCCAAAAAAAGTCTATACGCCAAGACAATGCTAAGGCTAAGGCAAACAAAAGTATAGGAAAAACTAAGGCCACATTACAAATCTACGACAGGTCTATACACTCTCCAAGAACTCCTATCCCCGATCACGCCCTTGGAACAAATCCTGTCTAATGCTCATCCCGTGCCAGTTTGGGTTGTTTATTACAAATCTACCAATTGTAAACAAACATTCTTTGTCAACTTAAGATTTGTAAGTTGTGTCAGCCTACATAATATTGAATAGCTAGTCAACCAGGTTCATCCATTTCAATTTCTTGATTCAGAATCATGTTCTTTATGACCTCATGGTACGATCATAAAAACATCAGCACACAATCACTCTCCAATTCCTATAATTTCCAACGCCTACGAAATTACACTAATCGATGTGCTTTAAACAAAACAAAAAATGATTCTTCAAGAATAACACTAATCGATGTAAAGATTTAAGTAAATTTAGGATTAATTGACTATAATTGGAGCGAAATTAAGAGAAAGTACGATTGGAGGTTGAGTGAGGTGAGACAAGAACGGTTGCTAGACTCGATCTCCCAGCCGTGAATGCGGAGTCCTCTTCGTCCGTCTGGCAGAAGCTCGGCTCCGGCTGCTTTTACCTCTTTCTCGTCCGCTTCCCACTGCATCTTTTTTGAGAGTCGAAGGTGGTGTTGCAGAAATTTCAGATTTGCTGTAAACCCTCGGCAACAATAGAATCTAGGTTTTAATGGTACTCATCCGTTTGGTTTTGTAGGTTTGTGTGTGTTGGTATTGGGGATTAGTTGGGTAGGTAAGAGCACCTTCAATGATAGCAGTAAAATTATAACCAAATATAACCAAACGTGTCAAATCAGTGTTGGATCATATTTTCATTCATCCTTTAAAATCTCTTATTTTTACTCTTTAATGTTTCATCCATTTTCAAAAACTCCTGTATATTCACATCATCACATACTTTTACGTTTATATTCTATGAATTGGGTTCAGAAAAAAAAGATTCTAATTCTAAGAAGGGTGAGAAGGATTTAGAGCCGTTATATCAAATTGTAGAAAAGATTTTAATGGTTGATATTAAATTGTATGAGAAAAAGTTGTTGGAAGGGTATTTTAGTCTTGGCAACTTTTGTTGACTTTTTATCAAGTTCCCCCCTCATTTTTAAACGTTCATAACTTTTACATACGACATTATTTTTTAAAAAAAATTAAACCATAAAAATGAGCGTTTTTTATCTTTAAAACGAGTATAGTGTCGTAATAAACAAAAAAGAAAAATTTTTTACGTTTTCCAACTCATTGTGTAATACAAGTTCATTGTGTAATACAAGTTCAATGTGTAATACAAGTTCATTGTGTTATATGTATTTATCATTGTGTTTTACGTTTTTCAGCTCATTGTGTAATTAGTCAGGTCATTGTGTAATACAAGTTCATCGTGTAATACAAGTCCATTGTGTAATACAAGTTCAATGTGTAATACAAGTTCATTGTGTTATATGTATTTATCATTGTGTTTTATGTTTTTCAGCTGATTGTGTAATTAGTCAGGTCATTGTGTAATACAAGTTTAATGTGTAATACAAGTTCATTGTGTTATATGTATTTATCATTGTGTTTTACGTTTTTCAGTTCATCGTGTAATACAAGTTCATCGTGTAATACAAGTTCATTGTGTAATACAAGTTCATTGTGTAATACCACGTCTGGTCATTGTGTAATATCTAGTCATTTTGTAATTAATCAGGTCATTGTGTAATGCAAGTTCACTGTGTAATACAAGTTCATTGTGTAATATAAGTTCACTGTGTAATACAAGTTCAATGTGTAATACAAGTTCATTGTGTTATATGTATTTATCATTGTGTTTTACGTTTTTCAGCTCATTGTGTAATTAGTCAGGTCATTGTGTAATACAAGTTCATCGTGTAATACAAGTCCATTGTGTAATACAAGTTCAATGTGTAATACAAGTTCATTGTGTTATATGTATTTATCATTGTGTTTTACGTTTTTAAGCTGATTATGTAATTAGTCAGGTCATTGTGTAATACAAGTTCAATGTGTAATATAAGTTCATTGTGTTATATGTATTTATCATTGTGTTTTACGATTTTCAGTGTAATACAAGTTCATCGTGTAATACAAGTTCATTGTGTAATACAAGTTCAATGTGTAATACAAGTTCATTGTGTTATATGTATTTATCATTGTGTTTTACGTTTTTCAGTTCATCGCGTAATACAAGTTCATCGCGTAATACAAGTTCATCGTGTAATACAAGTTCATCGTGTAATACAAGTTCATTGTGTAATACCACGTCTGGTCATTGTGTAATATCTAGTCATTTTGTAATTAATCAGGTCATTGTGTAATGCAAATTCACTGTGTAATACAAGTTCATTGTGTAATATAAGTTCACTGTGTAATACAAGTTCAATGTGTAATACAAGTTCATTGTGTTATATGTATTTATCATTGTGTTTTACGTTTTTCAGCTCATTGTGTAATTAGTCAGGTCATTGTGTAATACAAGTTCATCGTGTAATACAAGTCCATTGTGTAATACAAGTTCAATGTGTAATACAAGTTCATTGTGTTATATGTATTTATCATTGTGTTTTATGTTTTTCAGCTGATTGTGTAATTAGTCAGGTCATTGTGTAATACAAGTTCATTGTGTAATACAAGTTCATTGTGTTATATGTATTTATCATTGTGTTTTACGTTTTTCAGTTCATCGTGTAATACAAGTTCATCGTGTAATACAAGTTCATTGTGTAATACAAGTTCATTGTGTAATACCACGTCTGGTCATTGTGTAATATCTAGTCATTTTGTAATTAATCAGGTCATTGTGTAATGCAAGTTCACTGTGTAATACAAGTTCATTGTGTAATATAAGTTCACTGTGTAATACAAGTTCAATGTGTAATACAAGTTCATTGTGTTATATGTATTTATCATTGTGTTTTACGTTTTTCAGCTCATTGTGTAATTAGTCAGGTCATTGTGTAATACAAGTTCATCGTGTAATACAAGTCCATTGTGTAATACAAGTTCAATGTGTAATACAAGTTCATTGTGTTATATGTATTTATCATTGTGTTTTACGTTTTTCAGCTGATTATGTAATTAGTTAGGTCATTGTGTAATACAAGTTCAATGTGTAATATAAGTTCATTGTGTTATATGTATTTATCATTGTGTTTTACGATTTTCAGTGTAATACAAGTTCATCGTGTAATACAAGTTCATTGTGTAATACAAGTTCATTGTGTAATACCACGTCTGGTCATTGTGTAATATCTAGTCATTGTGTAATTAATCAGGTCATTGTGTAATGCAAGTTCACTGTGTAATACAAGTTCATTGTGTAATATAAGTTCACTGTGTAATACAAGTTCAATGTGTAATACAAGTTCATTGTGTTATATGTATTTATCATTGTGTTTTACGTTTTTCAGCTCATTGTGTAATTAGTCAGGTCATCGTGTAATACAAGTTAATTGTGTAATACCAGGTCTGGTCATTGTGTAATTAGTCAGGTCATTGTGTAATACAAGTTCATTGTGTAATACAAGTTCAATGTGTAATACAAGTTCATTGTGTTATATGTATTTATCATTGTGTTTTACGTTTTTCAGCTCATTGTGTAATACAAGTTCATCGTGTAATACAAGTTCATTGTGTAATACAAGTTCATTGTGTGATACCACGTCTGGTCATTGTGTAATATCTGGTCATTGTGTAATTAGTCAGGGCATTGTGTAATACAAGTTCATTGTGTAATACAAGTTCAATGTGTAATACAAGTTCATTGTGTTATATGTATTTATCTTTGTGTTTTATGTTTTTCAGCTCATTGTGTAGTTAGTAAGGTCATTGTGTAATACAAGTTCATCATGTAATACAAGTTCATTGTGTAATACAAGTTCATCATGTAATACAAGTTCATTGTGTAATACAAGTTCATTGTGTAATACCACGTCTGGTCATTGTGTAATTAGTCAAGTCATTGTGTAATACAAGTTCATTGTGTCAAATATTTTTCATCATTGTGTTATATGTTTTCATCATTGTGTTTTATGTTTTCCAGCTCATTGTGTAATTCGCTCATTATTGTGTAATTCGCTCAAATATGTCAGGTCATATGCTCATGTGTAATATCAGTTCATTGTGTAATATCAGGTCTGATCATTGTGTAATATCAGACCTTGTATTACACATTGACCTGGTGTATTACACATTGACCATTATGCCCTCCCTTTAAAAACAATAAAATGACACATGTCAAGCTTAGAATCCTTCTTACCCTTCTTATTTTTAAAACCCTTTTTACTATAACCTAACCCTACATTCTATATACCAAATTACATTTTTTATAATAATCTTATTTTTTATATTTCATATTATTTAAAATAATATAATTCCAAAAAAATAAAAATAAACAAATAATTAAAAATTACATAACCTAAAATTTTGATTAAATTACACTGATTGTCCTTTAATTATATATGAAATTACACTTTTTCAATAAGTACAGATATTGTCCTTATTTAGAAAATTTTGCACGCTTTATGTCATTTACACTAACTGGTGTTAAGTTTTTCTGTTAAGTTTTGGCATGTGCCATACACATGAGGGTATAATGGTATTTTTACCCATTAAATGACAATTTATATAATTTCTTAAAACCCTACTCTCTATACCCATCCACCACACCCCATCTTCTTCTCCAAACCTTCCCCCTCATCCCCTTCTTCGCTCCATCGCATCCAACCACCATCACCACCATCGTAGAGACTCCGGTGTCCATTAATGGCTCCTTTCACTGCTTCATACAGAAACTTCAAGGTTGAGGCTTGTGTGGTGTCTTCTGGGAAATCGTCTTATGGTGGTTCGGCATCTTCGGGTAGCAACCCGGCATAGCCTTCCCCCCATCCCCTTCATACAGAGACTCCGGCGGCCAAACCAAAAAGTTAGCCACAAACTACTTTTTTACTTGCAGATCTCCAAGATGAAGGTACAAGAAAATTAAAAAAAAACAAACTCCCCAAAAGAAAAAAAGGGAAACCCGAAAGCCACAAGCCAAAAAGTCAGCTACTTTATTACCTCCGGATGCTTCATTCTTCATTTGACGTAATGTTAGCATTTCTTGAAATTAGATTAGTTCTACACTTGTGATTTTTTCAGACACTTGGTTTGTAACATATGAGTTCTCAAGCTGCAATCTTTAACCTATTAAATTAATTTACAAAAAAAAAAAATCAGTGAAAGTTGACGAGAAAATGGCTATAATTTTGGGTTATTTTTCTTCACCTTGAGGGCTGCTTGACATTGACAACAACCTTTGCAAAACCGTAGCAAAGCTTGCTCTTTTGTGCACAGATTTTCAAGCTCGATTAACATTGAATTAACTTCCTCCACCTAAAAAATGGTGGATTTGGTCGCCGGAGTCTCTGTATGAAGGGGATAGGGGGAAGGTTTGGGGAAGAAGATGAGGGTATTAACCCCATATTATAGGTTTGGTCGCCGGAGTCTTTGCGATTGTGGTTGGATGCGATGGAAGAGAAGAAGGGGATGGGGGGAAGGTTTGGGGAAGAAGATGGGGTGTAGTGGACGGGTATAGAGAGTAGGGTTTTGAGAAATTACATAAATTGTTCTTTAATGGGTACAAAGCCATTATACCCTCATGTGCAAGGCACATGTCGAAACTTAACAGAAAAACTTAACACCAGTTAGTGTAAAGGACATAGAGCGTGCAAAAATTTCAAAATAAGGACAATATCTGTACTTATTGAAGTCAAAGGACATAGGGTGTAATTTCATATATAATTAAAGGACAATCTGTGTAATTTACTCTAAAAAATAAAAAAAAGTAAATTACAAAAGTCGTCCTTTATGTTTATACCCTTTTTTAGATATTGTCCTTTAGCAAAAAAATTATTAGGAATCATCCTTTATATTTAAAACCCTTGCACCTCTTGTCCTTTCCCCCAGACGACGTTAAATTTTAACATTAAACCGGTAACGTGGACCCCACGTGAGGGCAAAATGGTCTTTTCCCCTCCCTTTGATTTCCCCCTCAAAACGTTGCTGCTAATATCCACACGACGGTTCCGACGGTCTTCTTCTGTTGTTGATGCTTTACTTCTGTTTCAGATTCGGTAGCACAAGGCTTTTGGAGTACTCCACCGCAGAGTCCTTCATTTCCGGCAAATGACGACGGATGTAGGCTTGAAAAAGCAGGTCCGAACGACATTACAGGTCCGGTGAGCAGATTGTACGAAACGTTGAAACCTTCTAGTGTACTACAGTTACCAAAAGTAGACGGAATTGTACCGGTAAGGAAATTGTGCGAATGATCAACTTTAGTTATTGTAGGTAAAGTTGAAATCTCCCATGGAATGATGCCTGTAAGTGAATTATATTTTAAATTTAATGAAATTAGCTTCATATAGTGACCGATATCCCAAGGAATACTATCGCTCAAATCGTTCCTTTCAATTTCGATTTTGTAGAAGTTTTGACAGCCTTGAAACTTAGGGATATTGCCGGTAAGTTATTGGAAAAGAGGATGAGCTTTAGTAAATTGTTGTCGAGGCAGAGATTTAGTGGAACTGGACCAGAGAACTAATTATAAGAGACGTCAAGCCTCTGTAGTTTAGAATTTAAACCTAGTTTTTGTGGCAGAATTCAGTGAATTGTTCCATAGAAACAGAAATTCGAGACCCGAAAGCTCACCGATACCTTGAGGAACTTCTCCGGTCAACTTGTTGTTCATCAGACTCAACTCCAAGGAATAGTAGCAACAACGTTTTAAGGGGGAAATCAAAGGGAGGGGAAAATGACCCTTTTCCCCTCACGTGACCGGTTTTAACGTTAAAAACTAACGTCATGGGGGGGGAGGACAAGAGGTGCAAGAGTTTTAAACATAAAGGATGATTCCTGATAATTTTTTTTTGCTAAAGGACAATATCTGAAAAATAGTATAAACATAAATGACGAAGTCTGTAATTTACTCAATTAAAAATTACATAAACTAAAATTTAAAAATTACATAAACTAAAAATCAGAAATTACATAAACTTAAAATTAGAAATTACATAAACTAAAAATTAAAGATGCTCGATTGAATCAATCGAGCAGTCTGAATCCCAAAAGCGCTCTTCCTAAAACGTTCCTCATATGTGTCCTCATCTTCAGATTTAGATACGTATTCCTCTCCAGGGTCAGTGACGTCAATTTGGCACATACCCCTCCTCTGAATTGGGCACATACCACTCATCTGAATTGGGACATACCCCTCATCTGAATTGGGTACGTATTCTTCTCCATGGTCAGTGACGTACCTTCTACTCTAAATTGGGGACATACCCCTCATCTGAATTGGGACGTACCTCTCATCTGAATTAGGGATGTGCTCATCCCTAATTCGTAGTTGGCCAAAGATCTGATCGAATGCCCAATTCCATTCTTCATCCGTCCATGTCAATGGTTCATCAGCTGGACGAGAAGGGTTTGCAGGCTCTACAGGTTCTATTGGAGGCGAAGAGTTTGCTGGAAATGAATGCTCTCCACCCATATTTGCTAAAAATATAATCGTTAGAGTGGAAAATTGAAGGTTGAGAAGTGAAAATGAGAGTTTGAATACGTTATGAATTTATATACGGTAGAATATAGCCGTTAGAAAAGTGACCATTAGAAATTTTAATATATTTAAAAAAACATTTTTTTACAAAATTATATAAACTAAAATTTAAGCTGAATGAAATTAGATAGAAATAATTAATTAATCTAAAAGGAAATAATTAATAAAATATTAATTTTAAAAAAAGTTATTAAAACAAACATTTTAAAATAACAATTAAAAAAACATTTTGTTTTAAGGGGCGCCACATTTGCCGTTCACTTCCATCCGGAAAATCGGACAAAGACACCACCAGACATGGCCGGACAAATCCTCCAACGCTTGCCTTCATTCGCTTGCAAGTCCACCTCAAACCGGATGCACCTCCAACCTTGTGTTGGAAACTAGAATATAGTTTTTGAGGAAACCAATGACACAAGTCCTACCAAAGTTAAAAAGGTATTTTGAAATTGTTAGAAAACTAGCCGCGCCCTGCAGCATGTTAAATGGTGTAAAAAATTAACGTACTCAAAAGCTTATAAAATAAAGTGGTAGAAAAACAAAACCGCTAAAAAGTTATCGTTTACGAAATAAATAAACATACTTCTAACTTTATATATAAAAAAATAATCTTTATGCAAACCCACTTGTTGCAACGAAATAGCTAGTAATACTCCAAAAACTTTATACGAAAAAAAAATGAAACCGTAACGAATCCGTTAAAAAAGGTTAAGCGGAAAAAATTAGAAAAAGAAAACAAAACCGTTTAAAAAAAGTAAAGAGTTAAAAAAAATTCATAATGACATTGTACGCAAGTGCTTGGATAACTTGTACACTATCACGCGTAACTCCGTTACAATTGTGTGTAATATTCCAAAGACCTTATACAAAAAAACGAAACCGTAACAAAGCCGTTAAAAAAAGTTAGCCGTCGATAAAAACCATTTTGAAAGCAAAACCATTTAAAAATGTAAAGAGTTAAAAAAATTCATAATAACGTTGTATGCAAGTGTTTAGCTAACTTATACACTAACACATGCAACTCCATTACAATTGTGCGTGTGTCACGTCCCGTAACTTGGTTGGTAAATAAAAAAGAGAAAAAAATATGAAATTTGAAAACAATAACTTTATTAAAGTTCAATGGAATATAACTTTGTTAAAAGAAAAGTAAAAAAAACTTTGTAAATTTCAAGGGCTTAAAAGTAAATCTGATATAATTCAGTAGCTTAAGTGTAATATCGCATAAAAGAAAAAAATAGTTGACATCACTACCATGCATTGAATACTTTTACTTTATGCATAAGTGCTTTGATGTTTGACGATTATAAATTATATAATATAGAACAACAAAATTCATTTACAACTAACTAGAATATTTAATGTATCAATTCCTCGTGTTGTAATTTTTTATAAGTTCACTAAAATTTTCAACTAATGAATAGTCTTAAGATGTGGCTTATTATTTAATTATATTTGTGTTATAGTCTTAAGGTGTGGCTTGTTATTTTATTATATTTATGTTATAAAACATAAGGTTGTGTGTAATGGTTTCACTGAAAAGTGAAAAACGCCCCGTTACAAAACCGTTAGCGGAGGGAAATCACTAAAAACAATAACTAAGGTGTGTAGTGGTTTCACCATCCCCATTAATTTTTTTATTTGAACCACTAAAATTGAATCTGATTAGTTGGAATTACTCCACCTGTGCCCCGCGCCCTGTGAATGGAATCACAATCGCCCCCTTCATGCCCTTAGGGGGCGATGTGTTGGGAACAGTATGTCCAAGTAACGACGTTTAACAATACTGCTACTAAGGTAGGATCCAAAGAGTTGCACCATTAGCAAGGAACGATGAGATTGTTTAATGAGTTAAATAATCTAAACACGATAGCATATAAAGTGAGGCGGAGACGTTTAATTGTTTGTAATTAGATTGCAAATAATTAAAAGATTAAATTAATTAATTATCAAAGAATTGTTAATTAAGAATTAATAATTGTCAAATAGTTTGATAATTATTTATTAGGTTTTACTAGATTAATTATTAATTAGATTAATAACTATTTAGTAAGTTAAAAGTATTTATTTAATAATTAATTTGTTTAGTTATTAAAAGCCTAACTTAATCCCCTAGTATTGTGAAATCTATATATAAGGGATTAGGGTTAGAGGCTAAATACAAAGAAAAGGAAAAAAACCCTAATCACACTCCTCCCCTCCCTCTCTCTTGCGCCGTCCCCCCATTTAGCGTAACCACTGCTGCCGATCGTGAGCCACCACCGTTGTCCGCCGCCTGCACTGTTGCCGAAAAAGCCGATCGCCGCCACCTTTTGAGCTGTCACACCCTCACGGTGCACGTCAAACACGGTGCGTGACTAATTGAATCAATAAACCAAGGTAATAAAGAAAATTACTATTAAATTTCATAGAGTTAAATTTCTCGTTACATAAGTCTCAATCAAACCAAACAGATAACATGTTCAAAGACAAATTACTTAAAATAATAAAATATAATTTCCTTAGTTGATAACTAGGCTATCCTACGTGAGCAAGTCCATAGTAAATCCTTACGGGGTGTTTCCTGAAACATGTAATAACGAGTCAACTAACAAAGTTGGTGAGATGCATAGGTTTTTATAAAATAAACATAGAAAGATGTATACAATTCATGGCAATACTTCATATAATCACATTAGTAAAACATCACAACATGACGCCACAACCAAACCTAATGACATGCCCTCTCCGGTTCAACCCCCCACGGGTTAACCTAAGCATATGTTTCGGATTTCAATCACCCAAACTCCTAACCGGGAAGATGGGTGGGTTTATCACACCTATAGCACTATAATTGTACTACCTTCCGCTTGTAACAAGTTGATGATTGTGTATGTGTTTGAAAAAAAGAAGGCCTTAACGTGTTTATGAAGTCATGTTGTCCATAGTTAAATAATGTTTTAACGTCCGGTATGAAAACCTTTTTGTCAATTGTTTGAATTGTATGTTCTAAAAACGCCTTTTGTAAAAGAGGGCCTTAACTTGTTACATGTTCCACCCCAAAAGATTAGAAGAAAAGGGGCTATGAATCTCACCTCAAGTCTTGGATGAGAGAATGTGCTTGAGCGAACGAACGGGTTAAGAGTGATGCCCTAAAGGAAAGAATAAGTCGTTTAGGGTTGAATGGTGGTTTAGAATAGTCAGGGGATTAAGAATGTTAAAAGTTAAAGGATTAGGGTTTGTTTCGTAAAAGTCAGATCTTGACAGAATGTTATGCTGGATTAAAACATGATTTAAAAATATTAAACGAATTCAGAAAAATCTAAGATTCTTCAGATCTTAAATTGAAGTTATAAGGAACAATTTTTGTTAAGAAATCTTTTTAATTTGGGCAACTTAAATGTGCCAAAATCGTGACACAAGATCATGTGTTCAGAATTGCGCACTGATCTTGTGTGCACATTTTGAGGGTCGAGTTCTTTGAGTTAAGAAACCATTATTACAGGGTTGGAAACCTAACTCAAAGGAGTTGACTTTTAAAAAATAAGTTTGTTAATTGGACATGAATTGAGTGAGTTATGGTTGATTAAAGTTGAAACAAGTTTCTCTCAACAAAACAAATTCGACCAATAATTTTATAAATTCTATTTGAAGGTCTTAATCTTTTCCAAAAATTACAAAATGACTCATTAAACTTAGATTTTGGTTTAAAAATCACTCTTTTGAGTAAAGAATGACCAAGATATGGTCATCACAAGTTGGTCCATGCATTATGTCTAGACCCAGGCTTGCGCTTATGCAACCTTTTTAGGGGTTTTAAGTGAGTTTTCAGGTATGGAACGTTAACGTGAGTTCGTGTAAATGATAATACAGAATAATTAACATGTTTTTAAGTTAGCAAGAACATACTAAAGCATCGGCAGAGCCACTTTTGCAATAGTTGTCTTGAGGATTCACAGAATGTGACGGCATAGCCATCTTTGCAAACGGGATCCTTTGATTGTTAGTTGGTGATTGTTAGCTTGATTTGTTAGTTTGATTAAGATTATTAGAGAATTTTTAAGGCTAAGGATTCACATGTTCAAGTGATCATGGATAGAAAATAGAAAAAGATTGAGGGGAAGATGAAAGAATGAATTAAAAGACGGTATTAAACTTTGGAGGGTTACTTACTTTTTTGATCTTCAAAATCTTGGAATCCTCTAAGGTATTTTTGAATTCTTCAAAGGTTGGGCATGGATTTCGCAACTTAGGAGGGTTTAGGAGTGTTTGAGGGAGAATTAGCAAAAAAAATCAAGCTACTAAGCCTCCTATTTATACTAATGCTTAAACGGATGTAAACATGGAAAGAACTTGGAGTGCAAGCCAAGGGTGTAAACCCCCATTCAACCGCCATTCAGCCCTAGACCAGCCAAAATTTTGAATATAATGTTTAAGAATAGACATCTAGGTCCCTCAAGTATTCAAGTGGTGCATCGGTGCACAAAACGTTTGGTTGTTTTAAATAAAGAAATGAATATGTTAATCATTTAAAACATAAATTAATGTCATGTTAGACTAATTTTTCGGTTGTGGACGGTACGCAGTTAACAACGTTTTAAAAGGCGAACGATCGCACGAAAGTACTAACTAGTACTTTTAAGTATCAATTCACATTGATTGAGTTGTCAGAACATGTTTGAGATGTATGGGGTGGTTCATGTGTATTTATTGTGTCATAATTATCAATTAAGTCTACGTGTGATCCATGAATCGATCACAGTTAAGTATAAGTCTTTGTAATCAAGCATAAACGTAATGTTTCACATGTGAACTAGTATTGTAACAATGTATGAATAGGATTTCAAGTAAAATGAAATGTCATGTGGATTCTCATTGGTAAGTCTAGAATGAGTACAAGTAGTGAAAAATCAGAAATGTCATAGTCTCCCCTAGTTAAGAGAATTTCGTCCCCGAAATTCAACTAGTAGAGGCTGTAGGGTCTTGAAAGAGATAAGGGTACTTGAGTTTCATCTGGTCTTCACGTTCCCAGGTGAACTCAGGACAACGCTTGGCTTCCCAACGAACTTTGACGATAGGGATGTGGCTACGCTTGAGTTTCTTGACTTCACGGTGCATGATTTCAACATGGATTTCGAAGAAATGCATAGAGTTATCAATACGAACATCATCCAGAGGAACTTGAAGTGTGTCATCAGCAAGGCACCTTTTAAGGTTTGACACATGAAAAATGTCATGAACATTACAGAGTTCGGCTGGTAGTTTGAGTCTATAGGCTACTGGACCAATCCTTTCAAGAATCTCGAATGGCCCAACGAACCTACGGGCTAGCTTTCCATTCTTCCTAAATCGGACAACACCTTTCCAGGGGGAAACCTTGAGTAAGACTCTATCACCGACTTGAAATTCAAGGGGCTTTCTACGGTTGTCAGCATAACTCTTTTGACGATCGCGAGAGGCCTTGAGTCTTTCTTGAATTTGAAGTATATTGTCGGTGGTTTATTGAATGAGTTCGGGACCGATGATTTGAGCGTCACCAATCTCGGTCCAACACACCGTAGATCGACACTTCCTACCATATAGAGCCTCGAAAGGGGCGCAATTGATGCTCGTATGGTAACTATTGTTGTAAGAGAATTCAATGAGTGGCAAGTGTTGATCCAAACTTCTTCCAAAGTCGATCACACAAGAACGGAGCATATCCTCCAAGGTCTATATGGTCCTTTCACTTTGACCATCAGTTTGGGAATGGTAAGTTGTGCTGAGGTTCAAATGAGTTCCCAAGGCTTTCTGTAAAGATTGCCAGAATCGGGAAGTAAAACGGCTATCACGGTCGGAGATAATGGACAGAGGAACACCGTGACGTATCACGACCTCATTGATGTAAAGCTTGGATAGTTTCTCAATTTTATAGTCCTCATGAATGGGAAGGAAGTGAGCAGATTTGGTCAAACGATCCACAATGACCCAAATAGAATCATGCCCACTAGGAGTGCGTAGAAGTTTAGTGATAAAATCCATGGAGATCTGTTCCCATTTCCATTGAGGGATTTCAGGTTGTTGAAGAAGGCCAAATGGTTTCTGGTGTTCAACCTTGACTTTAGAATAAGTAAGGCTCTTGCCCACATATAAACCAATGTCTTTTTTCATTCCAGGCCACCAATAAAACTCTTTCAGATGATGATACATTTTATCAGTGCCTGGGTGGACCGAAAATAGAGACTTGTGGGCTTCATCAAGGATAAGAGTTCGGAGTTCAATAGAGTTAGGGATCCATATACGGTCCATGAAGTAAAGGAGTCCATCAGGCTTGGATTCAAAGAGTTTCTCATCACATCCTGCCAATTCCTTCTTTAACTCGTCATCGGTAAGGGTTTGATTTTGGGCTTCAAGAATTTTGCTCTTGAGGCTGGATTAGATGATCATTCCCATGGATCGAACTCGCGAGGGTTTGACTCTGTCCTTACGACTAAGAGCGTCAGCCACCACATTGGCTTTCCCCTGGTGGTAACGAATCTCACAATCGTAGTCGCTGAGTAGTTCTACCCAACTTCTTTGCCTCATGTTCAGCTCTTTTTGGTCAAGGATATGTTGTAAGCTCTTGTAGTCAGTGTAGATCACACATTTGGTGCCATAGAGGTAGTGTCTCCAGATTTTCAAAGCAAAGACTACTGCACCCAACTCAAGGTCGTGGGTTGTGTAATTCTTTTCATAGACTTTGAGTTGTCTAGAGGCAAAAGCAATGACTTTGTCTCGTTGCATCAGAACACAACCAAGACCTTGGTTTGAAGCATCCCAATAGACCACAAAATCGTCATTGCCATCGGGGAGGCTTAAGATAGGAGAGTTACATAATTTCTGTTTAAGTAGCTGGAATGCTTCTTCTTGTTTCTGCTCCCAGATGAAAGGTTTATTTTTCTGAGTTAATGTACTGAGAGGCAGGGCGATCTTCAAAAAGTTCGAGATGAATCTCCGCTAATAACCTGCCAAACCCAAAAAACGAATGGATCTCAGAGGGTGTAGATGGTTTACTCTAATTCTTGATAGCGGTGACTTTGGCTGGATCGAAGTGTATACCCTGGTCATTGATCAAGTTACCCAAGAAATGAACTTCTCTAAGCTAGAATTCACACTTGGAGAATTTAGCATAAAGTTGTTCCTTCTTCAAGAGTTCCAAAATCAGCTAAAGGTGGGTTGCATGATCTTCTTTGGTTTAGGAGTAGATCAAGATGTCATCAATGAAGACAATGAAAAATTGATCCATGTAGGGTTTGCAGACACGGTTCATAAGATCCATGAACACCGCGGGTGCATTGGCATAACTATGAACTCGTAGTGCCCATAGCGGGTTCGGAAAGCGGTCTTCGGGATGTCTTCTTCAAGAACTCGAAGTTGATGATAACCAGAACGAAGGTCAATCTCCGAGAAGCAAGTCGCTCCTTGAAGTTGGTCAAATAAGTCATCAATCCTCGGTAATGGGTACCGATTCTTGATGGTTAGCTTGTATAGTTCACGGTAGTCGATGCACATGCGGAAGGATCCATCCTTCTTCTTGACAAAGAGAACCGGAGCTCCCCAAGGTGACAAGCTTGGTTTAATGAATCCCTTGTCTAGCAGCTCTTGCAATTGGCTAGACAACTCTTGCATCTCAGAAGGGGCTAAGCGGTACGAAGATTAGCTCCAGGTAAAAGATCAATCCGAAATTCAACTTGTCGAGTTGGAGGGAGTCTAGGCAAGTCATCATAGAATACTTCCAGAAAATCTCGGATGATCGGTATGTCTTGTAACTTCTACTCTTCGGATTTCTCCACCACATGTGCAAGAAAGCATAGTATTGCTTCCTTAAATAGCTACGTGCCTTCATGCATAAGATGAATTTCAAACTGTTGCAAGGTTTCTCTCCAAGGATTTTCAAAGTCTCACCGGATGGTAGAGGGATACTGTCACACCCCAACTGACGGCGGAATACGTCGGGGCGGGACATGTAGACTGTTCATAAGCACATGATCAAACTAGAGTTTCATATATTAATTTAACCCAATTTCCATAACATTGTTCAAACAAGCACCATCAAACATACAAAGAAAAATAGAAGACATCAATAAGTTCATTTGTTTATTTCAACTAGGTCCTCATTTCCTATGTGTAGCAACTTGAACATGAACTCAAAGATTTGCACCTGAAACATGATGAAAACAAGGTCAACTATGAAAGTTGGTGAGCATACATAGGTTTTGACACCACAAATTTGATCTCAAGTGTTTGCATACAATTCTTCTTGAAACATGGCAAAATAAGGCATTTGTGGAGAACTACTATGGTTAAACTAGGTGTACAATCAAACCTTATGGCTGAAGGGCCTAACCCGCAGGTTATCCAAATGTAGGGCATAACAATCACCCTACCTGGGTGGGTTTGTAAGACTCAATAGATCTATTATTGTTAACCGTCGGCTTGTAGGGAGTTAATGATTGCACGTGCATGTATGTAATGTAAAATGTAGGTTTAAACTCATAGTGTTCAAGCACAAAGCATAAATTGCACACATGTTCAAGAATGTAGAGTTGTATGATGTAATTTTAATTGCAAATAAAGTTTGATGAATCATGTTTTACCATAAAGTATGTAAAAATGAAAAAGGGGTTATGTAAACTCACATGGAATATTAGTTGTAGATCACACGGGTATGATGTTTGCACAAGTGTTTAGCCTATCCACATGGTTAACCTATGATTTAATTGTATAAATGTAATCAATAATTATGCATAAATGACTAGGGCAAAACTATAGTTCCAAAGGGATTGAGTAAAAGTTTAATTGAATGAGTATGAGGGTTTGCTTGTGTAGGAATAGTGTTTATGTACAAGTAATGGGTGTGTGTACGTTGATATTTGCATTTAAATAAAAGTTCAAGATAAAATATGAAATCAAAGTGTATATGAATTTAAATAATAATTGATTTAAGGGGTTTATTAAAGCTATTTAAATAGGTATGTAATTAAATAAATAAATTCTTTTATTTATTTATTATGGAAATATGTTTCGATGTGGAAAGTCTCAAAATATATATTAATATATTTAGGAATCTATTTAATATATTTAAACCCTAATTAATATAATTTTGTAAAGATATAAATTGGTTGGATAAGACTTTGTAAAGTAATAAAGAGTTTATAAAATCTTATCAAACTTTATAAACAAAATGAGTAACTTAAATGTTTTATTTGTAAATTAACAATTTTATTTCAATTAAATTTTAAATGGTTTTTATGTTGAAAATAAGGTTTTAAAACAATTTAAATTGTAAAATAATTGTTTCTTTCTAAACTTTGTTAATTATTGTACTAAATCAGTCCCGTAAGGTATAGGTTTTATAAAGTAATTCTTATACAATAAAATGGGTTCTAAAAAATGTTTAAAAAAAAAGAAACAGTCCACCCGGCTCGAACCCGGGAGGCTGTTGTGAGGGGCAAACGACGTAGCCACTAGACCAAGGGGCTATCCCTGCTAACGGACCGGTATACTATTAACTTAACATGGACCAGGGATGGGGCCGGGTTCAGGATGTTTAAGCGCGTAAAAATATTCGCTGGAGGTGGGTTTCGAACCCAAGCCACCTGGTTCGGCGGTGCAGGGGCTTACCGGTCAGACCAGGTGGTTTCGCTGGTCTAATAAGGAAACAAAAAGATTAAATGCGTTTGTTCTAAACGATCAACATCCCCAAACAACAATCAGTGAAATTGATCAAGAACCCTAAATCGAATCAAGCCCGATACAATCTGTTATCACAAATTGGTAGAGGGCTAATGGTAAGCAACCAATTACGAATCAAAAGACTAAAACCTTACTTGGTTTGGTTGAGTAACGAATGCAGACGGCTAGAACAACAGGTTCGGTGTTCTTGGTGCTTGTACGCGATCCAGAGGTGAATTGTCATGTGTGTGTGTGTTCGGAGAGTTTGCAAAGGAGGTCGTGAGTGTGTGAGAGTGGTTTTTATGCTCCAATTTGATTCGAAACATTCAATTCGATTCGGAATTTCCTGAAATGGCTACGGGTATGATTATTGAATTAATCCGTTTGATTCTTAGTGAATTGGGCCATCATTGGTGTTTGAATTCAGTCGAGTAACGTTTAAGCACGTTTTGATTTCATTAAACAGAATTAAATCCGCGATTTGAAATCGAATTCAAATAAGTTTGACTCTGGATAGTCAAAGTTGATGGTTTGTGGTTAATTGGTTTGATTGGGATTTGATTTGGCTCATCCAAAGCCTCCGGTTTTGATCGTATAACGATTTGGAGAGGTCATCAGGCATTAACATCTAGAAATCGACGAATTTGTAATTTGAATTTGAGAAATGTTGACTTTTCTGAGTCAATTGCAGTTTTGTTGATTCCAAGGGTCAAAATACGTTTTAAATTCCCAATTTGGAGTGAATTGGTGCAAACTGGGAGGTCCGAATACGTGGGGGGGGGGGGGGTTCAAATGAAATCAAATGGGAGTTCCAAAACCAAGTTTTTTAGTTTTAAATCTTTTGTGACAATATATTTAGGTTAGTTTTTATAAATTTGTGTAAAAACTACTTATATTAGATTTAATTCAAATAGATTTTATAGTGTTTCATTCAAAATGCAAAATATATATATATTTTCATGTGAAACCAATTTGATTTATGAATTCAAATATACATATATATGTATAAATATGTTTATATGTTTATGTTCATAAACAATAACATTTATATCTTTGTGTAGGCATATGTGTATATATTTATAGGCTATAACTTGAACAAATAGGTCTAGTAAGATATGTATAGGTACACATGTGTGTGTTTATTGAAATCTCCAAAAACATGTAATTGTATGAATAAATTTGAAATTGAACCACTTGTAATCATGATGCATTGATTAGGATGTTATCATTGTACAAAACAAGTGCTAGCAAAAACAAGGATGTTACAGATACGAATGAGTTTCTCCGAACAGTTGATTTCCGCATGACTGTTAGACAGCAAATCCATGCCAATGATGATGTCAAAACTTCCAATAGTGATGGGGATCAGGTCAATAGAGAACGTACGGTCGTTAAGCGTTAGGGCTTAATCTCGGACAATAGAATTAACATTAGTTAGTTTACCGCCCGCTATTTCTACGGTGAAAATAGGTTCTAACATAGTACACTTAGCTCTAAGTAATGTTTCAAAATCGATGTAGACAAAACTTTTGTCTACACAGGTGTCGAACAAAGCGAAAGCAAAATGATTATTAATAAGAAACGTACCAGTAATGACAGTATTGTCTTCACGAGCCTCTGTTGTTCCCATAACAAAAGTACGAGCACGAGCGTTGTTGTTAAGCTTGGGGCAACGGTTCCTGAAGTAGTCAGCAGCGCCACACTCAAAGTAAGCCCTAAAATTGGTATTAGCAGGGACTACGACATTGTTGTTGGTTGCAGGAGCAGTCATACGACAGGTTGTGTCTAGGTGCCCAATTCTTCCGCACTTGGTGCACTTGCGACACTGTTGTGTAGAAGGGTGATGATACTGGCACTTTGCACACAATGGGTGAGGTCCACCATATTGCTTCCTGCAAGGTGCAGGTGAAGGTGCCACTTGGGCAACAGGAACAGCTGGGGTAACCATGGCAAAACTTTTAGAGGTGTTTTGCTTCTTGTGGCGATAGTCAGGCTTTTTCACCACTTCCTCCTTAACTCTCTCGTCACCTTTCTTGAATAGAACCCCAGACTTAACCAGATTGTCCGTTAAGGACGCAGATAAACGAATGGCGGCTTCAAGTGATGTTGGGATACTACCCATAACAATACCCCGAATTTGAGGCGGAAGATCTCCAATGTAACGGTCAATCTTTCGGGTCAATGGTGTCACCAGATGCGGGACTAGGATGTAGAGTTCATGAAAGCGTGTGGTGTACGCCTCACTCTCCCCACAATCATAGGTAAGGTCCCATAGTTCAATCTCCAAATTCTCCATCTCGTTGCTGGGACTGAACTCCTCGATCATAATTTCCTTGAGCTTATCCCAAGTCATAGCAAGAGCTTCTTTCCTACCCCGAATATTCTTTTCGGCATTCCACCAAGTCAGTGCCCTCTTTTGGAAGGCACTCGTAGGATACTTTACCTTAAGTTCATCGGGACAGTCACTCATCTCAAATGTGTTCTCCATGCCTTCAAACCATTGCAATAGTCCTGTTACACATTCAGATCCAAGGTACTTGTGTGGGTTACAAGAGTTGAAGTGCTTGAAAGTACAAACACTCCCACTAGATCTTCTGGTAGAGTTGTTGATTTGAGTGACAATAGTGGGTAAGACAACAACAAGTTGTTGAGTGAGAAGGGTGGCTATGGCGGTGGTTTCGACGGAGGCTTCACTAGTGTTAACCACAGTGGTATCAGGATCACGACGAGGAGGCATTCTACGAAAGATAAATCACAAGTCGCAAGTTAGGATAGACATTCAAGAATAATAAAAGTGACAACATTTGTAAATGAAATCACTCATTAATTAATATCAATGTCTTACAAGATAAATAAAACATATATTAAAACATATATGTTAAATTACAAATAAAATACAAAGACAAAACTGACTAGTCAAAATTCAAGGTTCAGATGAATTATACTAGTGAGACGTGTTTTAGCCTATAAATGAGCACTCACTCCAAGGGTCCCTAGGTAAGTGCGACTTGTAACGAACGTGCCTCACTTTCCTTTGACAAGGACCCCAGTGTACAGGCGCTCACCCTTCCAGATTACACGTGTCTCTAGTATCACTATCCAAGCCTTTGATTTTGATGAAAACATTATGGATTGGGCCTTGTCCAAGAGTTGGATTCAGCTTCACAAGTCAGCTTCCTTTTCTTGAACGGGAGTTGGGCCTCATAAATGGTTCCAGCATGGCTCTCTTGGTCTTCGGATTCCGAATCGCTTGATATGTTGATTACTTCAGGCTTCGGTGCGGGGCGGCTTCAGCTTGTCGCATCGGAGATTAACTCGGGCTTGACATAATGGTTCGAGGGTAGCGGGCTTCCAGAAGAGGATGATCGTGGTGAGATTAGCCTACTTCAACTAATTGGGCTTTGGGACCCATCATCGGAAGGAAGGCTTGAGTTCTAGAGATGTCGACAGAGTACAAAGACATACTAAAGATAAGAGAGTTAGTGAATTAGAATCACATAAGCACATAAGTTTCAAATGGGAGCTTAGGTTATAGTTTAGGTCAAATGGTTGCCTAATTCTCTATAACCACGGCTCTGATACCAATCTGTCACAACCTCACTGTGCATGTGAAACACGGTGCGTGACTAATTGAATCAAGAAACCAAGGTAATAAAGAAAATTACTATTAAATTTCATAGAGTATTTCTCGTTACATAAGTCTCAATCAAACCAAACAGATAACATGTTCAAAGACAAACTACTTAAAATAATAAAATATAATTTCTTCAGTTGATAACTAGGCCATCCTACGTGAGCAAGTCCATAGTAAATCATTACGCGGTGTTTCCTGAAACATGTAATAAAACGAGTCAACTAACAAAGTTGGTGAGATGCATAGGTTTTTATAAAATAAACATAGAAAGATGTTACAATTCATGGCAATACTTCACATACTCACATTAGTAAAACATCACAACATGAAGCCACAACCAAACCTAACGACATGCCCTCTCCGGTTCCATAGATTTCGGGCATAGTATTTACAAAGAAAAGATTTTCGATCGAAAAATATTTCAGTCGAAAAGGTTTTCGGACAAATGTTTTCGAATGAGATAGTTTTAATAGAGAACACTTTGAACGAAAGGGTTTTCAGTTGAAATAGTTTTTGACTGAAGCAATTAAAAGGATTTCGGACAGGGAGTTTTCGGATGAAGTGTCTTAGTCATAATGATGTATTGACATGTCTAGTTCGCGACTCTTGGACAGATCCAGTAGCATCCCATCTTGCTTGAAGTTTCATTGCTGAGTGAGATAAACCCGTAAAAAAGTCAAGTGAGTTCTTATTGCCCTTTTTCCCTAAACGGTTTTGGGCTGGCATGCATACTGGTAGAAAGATTTGAAAGGCAAAGTATAGTATTTATAAAAATGTTATTTTGTGAAAGAGAAAGTTATAGTTTTTATAAAAATGTTATTTTTATAAAAAGAAAGGTAAAGTGTTAAAGAATATAGTACTATATTTGAAATACATTTTTAAAGAAAGTAAAGAGTTATAGTAAAGAATGGTAAAGAAGTTGCATTTCGGTGTAGCTTGACAGTGACATATGCCATATTATATGTTTATGTGTTAATATGTGTTATTTATCTATATGTTATGTGTTTCAATGGCATTATATAGCTTGACAGTGACAGTGACAGTGACAGTGACATATACCATATTATATGCTTATGTGTTAATATATGTTATTTGTCTATGTATTATGTGTTTCAATGGCATTATATTATGGTAGTCGCAAAGTAAAAAGTCTTGCAGGCAAGCAAAATAGAAGTCTCACCCCGAGGTGTGAGCAAGCAAAGTAGAAAGTCTCACTCCTGAGGTGTGAGCAAGCAAAGGAGTCTTACACTTAGGTGTAAGCGAGAAAGTTTTGCACTGAGGTGTGGGCACAACAAAGTAAAAGTCTTACCCTGAGGTGTAAGCGAGAAAATGGATCTTGTCCTCGGACATTGATCCATATGTGATAGTTAAAGTATGTTATAGTCACTTGTGTTGTACGAGTGAAATGCAAAGTTAAAAGAGTAAAGGAGGACATCTTAACTGGTTTCCTCAAAAGTAAAGTTTTAAATGAAAGATAGAAACGAAACGATTTGATAAATTGTAATGTTGTAAAGTTTTAAAGTAAAGGCAATGGCCAAGGCCTAGTTGTTTTAAAGTAAAGAAAGAAAGCTTATTTTATTTTATAAAACTAGTTATTTAAAGAAAGTTTACAGTTTAAAGTAAATTTAGAACTCACCGACGTTAGCTGACTTTTAGTATGCATGCCAGGTAGTAAATGTAAAGCCAAGGTAAAGTAAAGGAGCCGTGAGGGCTAGATAACATGGACTGTCGGGCTGCATTACTGAAGACTGACATTTCCTGTTCCCGATAGTTTATGTATCAAACAATGTTTTAATGATTTTTGGATTATGAATGTTTTGGATTAAAGACTTCCGCTGTAACATATTATGATTTCTGGTTTAAGAACTATGTTTATTATGTTTTGTGACAACTATGAAATGTACCCGATTTTAGGGCATTTCACAAGAGGATAAATTCTCATTCAGCTCATAAACTTTGAAGAACTTTACATCATAGAGCATCTCCTGTACGTGCATCAAAATAGACTTCACTCGACTACAAAACACACCTACTCATGCACGTTCTAATAGAAATTCTAGAGGTGGAAACGTAAATGACAAGTGCCTTATGAAAAAATAAAAATTTCTTTTGGGATCGATCTTCACAAAAAATAGAAGAATCCCTCACTTAAAGATATCAACGTGTGTTTATTTTGCCTAAAAGTGTAGGAAAGCTTCCCAGCCAGAAATAACTCTAGGTAAAAGTCACTTTTAATCATCAAAAATATGAGAACATAAAAGAAAGACACTTAGCTGAGAGAATGTGCAATTTGGTTAAGCCCATTCATGAGTTATTGAGCCATTTAGGTAACAATCTAAGTGTTGGTTCAGGCCCCAATTTAGTAAAATTATTCAGAGAGTAGGAGAGTAGTTTTTCTGTTTCAATCTCTCTAATTTCATTCGAGCCACACATTACATTAAACAGAGAAAACAACCTTGCACCTAAAAGAGAGGAAAATAACTTACCACTAACACACTACTTTGACTCTCATCAAACATATAAAAAACATAACAAAACTCATCCATTTAGAACAAACCCGCTGACCCGTTGACCCATTTCAACAAACCCTAATCCCCTTTCTATATATTCATCCTGTCAAAAGAGTGCTCCTAAAAGAACCATGTTACAATGTGCTTAGGGAGAGGTAGTACACATTCTTCTACTAACCTAGGAGCATGTACTGTCACAATGTGAAAATTTGAGGATGTCAAATGAAGACAAAAGTTCACTTTTAGGCAAGAACAAATTATGTTAATCTGAAATCAGTAAACTAATAGCATATGGAAAGTATTCAAAAGACTCCGAATATATATCATGTGCACACAACTTCTAAAAATATATAAGAATGAACATGAAGAACATTTGAAGAAAGAGGGAGAGAGCAAAAGCACTACTACAAAACAAGCATTATGACTGTCAAAACCATCTTAAATCCATCGCTTAGATCGAAAGGCCATTTACGACTGGAATTTTCTTCGAAATTTTTCACTAACTATTTGCGAATCTTTTGCCATGGAAATGACTTCGCGACATATATTAGATAACCGAGAGGGTTGCCACGGATTTAAATTTGTATTAATTTTTATTTTTACCATTTCCTTGTCATTTAAGAGATACACACATGAACTTTTATCCAAACACAAGAAATTGTAGTTATTAAATGTGTGTGAGAAAAAATTTATATCACAGTTGTCAATTGTAATACACGGCTATTTCTTGAACAAGTTACAAAATTACAACCACACATATTGAATAAACGTGGATAACTCAAAACCATGATTATCAATCTAGATTTGAAGATACAACACTTCTGTAGAAACTTTTTAGTTAAGCAATCTACATTCTAAATTCAATATTAATGTTGCAAATTACACCAATATGTGGACTGTAAACGGAAGCTAGGTGACCGAATCTGGGTGGGTCAACCTGATCCGAAAGAAGTTTGACCCAGTCATTAAAAATATAACCACCTACTCCAATCTATCCAACTAAACTCCTCTCTATTTTTAATCCAAAGGAAGCACAGCACCTTGATTTTCTCCACGACATTAGTAGGACAGATGGGTGCACTATTAAAGGTTTTCTTGTTCCTTGCCTTCCATAAACACCGCATGGAGATTTGCAAAATCGCCTTGACCAAATTCATTTGAGACTTTTTTATGGAAATAACGCTCCGGAACTTCTATTATTTGAGAAGTAGACAGACCCGAAAGCATAGGTAGCTTGCACCAACATGAAATGTGCATCCACATTTCTTTAGCCGCCCCTCGTCTCCCAAATAAATGCTCGGTGGATTCCTCCTCTAAATCATATATTGTACAAAAATTAGACTCCACAAACACCTCTTTTTGACAAAGGTAGGCATGTTGGGAGCCTATCCAAAATGAATCTTCAAAAAAAAAGAACTCTACTTTAATTGGAACCATTTTATTACCTTCATAGTAGTCTCCATAGTGTGTGAACATGTTATTTTCAATTGCAAATCTCAAAGATTGTGACGAGAACTCGCTCGAGCTGTTGAGACTCCATGACCATATGCATCCTTTTGATCTGAAATGATTAACATCTGCAGCCTATCTTTTAATTGCAACCATTGCTGCCATAAAACCCCCTCTCCAATATTTCTTTTCCATTCAATATTCCATGTGAGGACTCCATCCATCTCCGTGTAACTCTCCTTGACTAAGCATCTTTTGTTTTTAGTCATTGAGAATAAGTTAGGATATAAGTAGTGCAAAAGGCATATCTTCAATCCTGTTATCATGAGTTACTTTCCACTACCCCCTATGTAGTTTATATTTAATGCTTGTTTAGTATAAATAGGAGAAAGTAGTGAATGATTTGTATCTATTTAGAGAGTAGATCAATAGTAGCCAAGTACTCTCTCATTTTCAAGTTTAATTCAGTAATAAAATGTTAAATCCACTTTATTGTAATCATACTTTTGGTATCTATTTAGTGAATGGTTGCGGCGCAGCTTGTTGCCCGTTTACCTGCCACTTTATTGTAATCATCTTTTTATTTCTAAGTGAAAAATATTATTATTCAGTAATCATTTTGTGCTTCATCCGAAGTCGATTCATCCTTCATCAATTCTATTTCATCCATAAATCTGCTTCGTCCTTGTTCCTTTTTGGGCAGAAGTTAGCTTTTCCGATGGCTCAAAAATAAACAATTCAGACAACAACAAATATTTTGTATAAGTGGTGAAGTATAGATTATTTTAGTTGTGAAATCGTTTCTAAGAAAAATCTTATGTCCATTTTGTGGTAGATAAGTAGTCGTTTTCATGAGTTTATGAAGCATTTAATAAAACGAGTAGCTAGTGGCCCGCTCTCTAACTACAGTTGCAAGTGTGGTGGTGAGCATGCAATTACAATCATCTAGAAAGAGAAGATTCAAGTTATTTTGATAATTGGATGATCTCACTTGTCGTTTTAAGATGGTTTCTCTACAATTGCAAGTGTCATGGTGGTGAGCATGCTACGTACTGGCAGTACTTGTCAGCTGAAAGTGGACCAAAAGTACGACAGATAGCTACAAGTCATGCAGATTTTGTAGAAAAGTGAATGAATCTAACATGCAAGATTTTTGTTAACTAAAAAACAAAACGAAAGAAGATAATTATGAACATACAATAGACACAAATATGAAGCATTTTACCAAATGAAGGCTGTTGATTCTTGGACTATAGGTTCGGCTCGATCAACTTTTTCGGGTTTAAAACGAATTCTAAAATTGAGGTCGTTTCGTGATAAAAATAACTAATTTACTTACAATCCTAATAATGATTTATGATAATTACTGGATTTAACATTGAAATTACCGTATCCTACCACCTGGTTATACTATTGAGAATAATTAACACAAGTAAAACGAAGAAAAATTCACACAAATATAACAAATTAATTGAATATTTGAAAAATCTTGGGTAACTCTAATTTAACCAAAGAATTATGTCTTATGTTTACCAAATTCAATAAATATAGCTCCACCTCACGAAGCTAAACACCAAATTAAGCAGGTCATGAATAGACTTAAACAATCATAAATTATTACTCAAACGAGCATAACACATACTTCAAATAGATACAATTTTTAAAGTCAAATATAATGATTTCAAGATTCAAAAATAATTGAATTATGGTCAAATAGGAAATCTCACTTTCAAAATCTAAAGTGTAAGTTTTTTTACAACAAACAAATATAGAATGGTATCAATTAAAAATGAAATATAACTTAATGAAACTTGAACCGTTGACAATAATATGAATTCTATAATGATAAATCGAAGAAGACAGTCTGACACTACAAGGAAATGACCATGTGCTGACGTCGCCTATAGCGACGACACTTGTCGTCGGCATAGGTCACCCTATACCGACGACATGTCGTCGGTATAGTATAGGTCAAAACAAAAATTTTGAATGGGACACCCTATAGCGACGGCATGTCGTCGCTATAGGGTTGAGGTAGATTGGAGGGAAAACTGGCGCCCAATGAATTTTTGGGGAAAACCTATAGTGACGACATGTCGTCGCTATAGGTTAATTTTGATTTTCTTTTTGTTTTTTTTATTTAATAAATTTCCGTCGGTCAAAATTTTTTTTTTAAATTAAAAAAAATTCTGGAAAATCCTATGGCGACGACATGTCGTCGGGATAGGGTTTTTACCTTTATTGACTGGTCAACATCCCACGAACCCTATACCGACGACATGTCGTCGGCAAAGGGTACCTGTGCCGACGACATGTCGTCGCCACAGGGTGTAACGCGAACAAATAGGGAAAACAGACGGCAGACCTTCATTTCTACCCAAAATCCTCCAAAACTCCCCCAAATTGTTCTCTTCGGCGATTTCACGGTTTTTGGGCTTTTTGGGAGCAACTTTCACAAAAACTCTCGGGATTTAAGGTGGGGTAACATCCAGGTTTCATATTTTAGCTATTTTTTCAAGATTTTAAAGTTTTGTTTGTTTATTTTGGTTAGGTTTTGAAGAAATTTCACCATTTTTTGTATTTCTAACTTTGTGAAGGTAAATACTTGTTTTGATTACTAATTTGTAATGAAATTTGGTTTAGATCTAAGATTTTTATGATTTTGTATGTATGTGTATGCATGTATGTTTGTATGTATGTTTGTATCTATGAGTATGTATATTTGTATGTATGATGGAATTATTAAATTATGATTAGTTTAGGTCATTTGGTTTAGATGTGTGATTATTTTATATAATTTAGTTTATGTAAATTAGTGTTCGTATGTATGTGTATGTATGTGTGTAATTTGTGTTTATGATGATTAGTTTGAATGTTTAGTTTGTATGCTGTGTATGTATGTGTGTAATTTGTGTTTATGATGAGTAGTTTGGATGATTAGTTCGGATGATTAGTTTGTATGTATGTGTGTAATTTGTGTTTATGATGATTAGTTAATATGAATGTATATATGTGTATGTATATGTTTGTAATTATGTAATTAGACATTTATTTATGTATGTATATGTTTGTAATTATGTAATTGGGCTTTTATTTATGTATGTATGTAATTGTGATATGTAGGTATATAAGAGGGTATTTATTGGGAGCAACTTTCACAAAAATTCTCAGGATTTAAGGTGAGGTAACATCCGGGTTTCATATTTTAGCTACTTTTTCAAAATTTTGAAGTTTTGTTTGTTTATTTTTGTTAGGTTTTGGAGAAATTTCACCATTTTTTGGATTTCTAGCTTTATGAAGGTAAATACTCGTTTTGATTACTAATTTGTGATAAAATTTGGTTTAGATCTAAGATTTTTATGATTTTGTATGTATGTGTATATATATTTGTATGTATGAGTATGTATATTTGTGTGTATGATGGAATTATTAAATTATGATTAATTTAGGTCATTTGGTTTAGATGTGTGAGTATTTTATATAATTTAGTTTATGTAAATTAGTGTTTGTATGTATGTGTATGTATGTGTGTAATGTGTGTTTATGATGCTTAGTTTGAATGTTTAGTTTGTATGTATGTGTGTAATTTGTGTTTATGATGATTAGTTTGGATGATTAGTTTGTATGTATGTGTGTAATTTGTGTTTATGATGATTAGTTAATATGGATGTATATATGTGTATGTGTGTTTGTATGTATATGTTTGTAATTATGTAATTGGACATTTATTTATGTATGTATGTTTGTATGTATATGTTTGTAATTATGTAATTGGGCTTTTATTTATGTATGTATCTAATTGTGATGTGTAGGTATATAAGAGGGTATTTATTGGGAGCAACTTTCACAAAAACTCTCAGGATTTAAGGTGAGGTAACATCTGCGTTTCATATTTTAGCTACTTTTCAAGATTTTGAAGTTTTGTTTGTTTATTTTGGTTAGGTTTTGGAAAAATTTCACCATTTTTTGGATTTCTAGATTTGTGAAGGTAAATAATCGTTTTGATTACTAACTTGTGATGAAATTTGGTTTAGATCTAAGATTTTTATGATTTTATATGTATGTGTATGTATGTATGTTTGTATATATGAGTATGTATATTTGTATGCATGATGGAATTATTAAATTATAATTAATTTAGGTCATTTGGTTTAGATATGTGAGTATTTTATATAATTTAGTTTATGTAAATTAGTGTTTGTATGTATGTGTATGTATATGTGCAATGTGTGTTTATGATGACTAGTTTGAATGTTTAGTTTGTATGTTGTTTGTAATTTGTGTTTATGATGATTAGTTTGGAAGAACGTCGTACGCATAATAAACAAATGCTTGAAATGCAATGACAAATGGATGAAATGCATCGAATGTGGATCGCCGAACTAGCAGCGATGATAATTAGCTTAGAGTTGTTGAGCCTTTGCTTTTGTTGTTGGTGTTTGTCTTCAATAATTTGTATATTAGTGTGTCGAATAAGTTTATGTTTTGAATGTTTGATTTGTCGGACAAGTTTATGTGTCGAACAATTTGGATGTTTGGTTTATGTATCAGATATTAGTTTTTATCAGATTTGAATATTTGAATGGTTTATATTTAATGATTTGCAGGATTTTGTTTTTAGAAATTTAATATTTCTAGATAAAATATTAAAAATTAAAAAATATAAAAAAAACAGAAAAGACCTATACCGACGACATGTCGTCGCTATAGGTCTTTTTAAAAAATTATAAAAAAAATAAAAAAACCCTATACCGACGACATGTCGTCGGAATAGGGTCAACCTATACCGACGACATGTCGTCGGTACAGGGTTGGACTCTATATCGAAGACATGTCGTCGGTACAGAATTTCCTTTTGAATTATTTAATTAGACTCTATAGCGACGACAAGTCGTCGGTATAGGCTGACCTATCCCGACGACAATCTTGGCTATTGGGACGAGGCAATACCGACGACATCTATATCGACGACATGTCGTCGGTATAGGCTATCCCGACGACAAGTCGTCGCTATAGGGTTAAAAAAATCGTCGGGATAGAGTGATATTGTTGTAGTGTGATGATGTTTTTTTTAGCGGTTCCTGAAATCAATTAATAAAACACTATTGTAAAACAGACTAAACAAACAACATATGACAATATATTATCTTAAACACCTTAGACTAGTTAGGGTAAGTAAGAATATCGAATCCACATAGAGTTATTAATTGGTAATTAGTCTTAATTGATATTTAATTGTAAACATGATCAACTGAGTGATTTTGATTTAATTCTATTGCAAAACAGACTAAACAAACACCATATGACATTCCAATAAGAGACAGGATAATCATCAATGGAGTTTGGGTTTCAATTCACTTTAACTTTGCACATTCATTAACTAGCTTGATAAAATACTTAGACATAATTCATGCACCATTTACGCTAATTAGATAGTTTAGAATCAATTAATGTCTTAGGTCACACTACAATATCATGGAATGCATCCAAAGTGTGTTGACAACTTGGTGATTTAATACTAAACTATGACAATTCCAATTCAATTCAATCTTAAAGGGACTAACTACAATCCTACAGAAAATATCTATAGGAGAATGGCCAACTTGGTGAGTCAAACATGAATTGTCTTTCAAATTAACATAAATAGATCAAACAACCAAAGTACAATTGCACACATACACGCGTTTATGAACACAATTGACTAATAATTCAAGCAATTCAACAAAACAAAGTCTTACAAATGACGATCAAACCCTAAATCCACTGATGATTACAAAATGCTTAGCAACACATGCTTAGATTAAATGAAGAATGCAATTGATGTGTAATCTCCATGTAAATGACGATTATCAAGTAGCAATAATCAATCTTTAATGTATTATGCTAAATCTTCCCTTCTTGGTCGTCCTCTTTTGTTCTCTGGTCTTTGGATATGATAGATGGATAAAAAAAATCGACCCTTACCTTAGTTATCCGTCCAAAACTGCTCAAAACCACCAAAAACCGCAATATGGTTGTAAATTACGCTGGGTGGCGTAATTTACGCCGAGCCTGTATACGGTGGCTTGTACACTGCTCTTGATCACACATGGTGTAATCCTAGATTGAACTACTTCAATGCTTCCCAATACTTGCATATACTTCTATAATTGTACCTTGCCCACATAAATGAAGCAAAAGTAGTATCGTCTGAGGCATATTCATTATAAAATACACTTATTAAGCCATATTTTCATCATATGTAAATCAACACATTAGCCAACATTCTTAATACAAAGATTGAAAAAGTGACCATAAACCTAATCTCTAAAATATTTTTTGGAAGGTAAGGACTTTTTTTTAAAACAATATAGACACCCCTACTAGTTAAAAGGGTTTCCGGCACAAGCTATTCATGACTTGATATTTTTCTTGCATTGAACCATGAGGCGATTTCCACATACAAATTATTATAAAGAGTAAAGTCACCTTTATCTTAGTGTAGAGGGAGTGCATCCCTCCAATTCTGAGTCACGTGAGCATCAAGTCAGATTTTCCATCCCTAAGAGATGGGAGGGGGAGATGGTTCCTTTCCATCCCTAAACTATTTTTAATTAAATTTAATAAATTAAAATAAAAAAAACATAATAGAAAATTAAAATATTTAATTTAAATACAAAAAACACATTTCATTAAATTTAAAAAAAAAAATACAAGAATAAATAAAAAACATAGTTAATTACACGGATGGTCCTTGTGGTTTGCACATATTGCAAGGTTGGTCCCCAAGTTTGAAAAACTACATTGGTGCAACAGTTTGCATAAACGTAACACGAGTAGTCCTCGACATGGATGGCCGTTAGTTTTTGAGTTAAATACGGTTTTAGTCCCTGTGGTTTGACACAAATAACCATTTTAGTCCAAAAGTTTAAATTTGATTTTTTTAGTCTAATAATTTCATTTTTGACTCGATTTAAGCCGGTTGAATAACAACGTTAAAATTCTTCTGTTAACTTTATATGAAAAGACAAAACTACCCTTATTATTAAAAAAATGAAAACAAAAAAAGCCATAAATGTATATCCCCACCTACCCACTCTCTCACTATCTGTACTTTCTCTTCTCTCTACCATCTACCAGACTATCACTACCCCGTCACCACCGTCGGCCCAGACCTCAACCGCTGACCATCATGTTCTTCGGGACAGACGACCACTGTTGACCACTAACTTCTTCGGGCCAGACTGCCATTGCTGAACACCTCCTTCGCCTCTTTCTACTGCCATTCACCTCTTTCAACTCTCTCCTTCGCTCTCTCTCGCTCTCTCTCACTCTCTCTCCACCGCAAGAACTCATCCACTTGGGGCGATTTGTAGGTAACCATCGCCGGTGGCGGCTATATTTGGAATCGAACGGGTGGAGTTTGGCATCATTTGGAAACAAAAGGAGTGGAATTTGGGAGCAAAGACAACCACTAATTTGGGATCGATTTGGGGCGATTTGTAGGTAATCATCAACCGACCACAATGACCTGAAAAACGCTTGATTTGGGGCTATTTGCAGGTAACCGTCATGCAGAGGTTTGGTACACCGGCCACTACCAACGCTTGCGTGAATCAATTGAGTTTCTCATGAGTTTTAAGCTTTCTTCATCTCAACCACAGTAATAGCTTGTGTAAATCAACTTGATTTGGGGTTATATTTTTAGGGTTTTGATATTTTAAGGTGGTTAAAGAAGATGATGCTAGAGGTTAAAGAAGATGAGGTTGGTTGGTTAAAGAAGCTTTCTTCATCTCTACCGTAGTAACAACTCACCGGATTTTGTTAAAGAATATGAGGATGGTTGGTGGTGGTGGTCTACGATCGTGGTGGGTGGGGGGGGGGGGGTAGAGAGCTCTTCTCCCTCCCTTTCAAGTTGTGTTTGGAGGAAAATAATAATAATAAGTTGAGTAACAATTATAGTCCAGGGGTATTTTTGTATTTTTATGACAACTTAACAAAAAAGTTAGATGGGGTTTAAATGGTTGGACTTTAATTGAAACGAAACTGAAACTATTGGACTAAAAGTCAAATTTAAACTTTTAGACTGAAATAGTTATTTTTCTCAAACCATAGGGAACAAAATCGTATTTAACTCTATTGCAAGGTTGGTCCCCAAGTTTGAAAAACTACACCGGTGGTCGAACAGTTTGCATAAACGTAACACAAGTGGTCCTCGACATGGATGGCCGTTAGTTTTTGAGGTGAAATTTTTTAAAATGACCAAAATACCCTTATATAAAAAAATAATAGTGGGACCCACATTATAATTTATATTAAAGAATAATAAACCTAATTGCGGGACCACGTTCATTATTTAAGAGTTAATGACTCAAAGATCAGGAACCCATTGCCGACCATCTCCTTCGGCGACAACCATCAGTCCCGACGATTTCTTTTTCTCCGTCTAGACCTCCGATGTGCACCATTAAAGTTAGGGTTTGAGAAAACACCTATCGGAACATCCAAACAAACCTTCGCAGTCGATCGTGAGTGGCGGGGTAAGGTAGTCCGATTTTTCATATGGCAGCGGTGTTGAAGAGGGCAGTCATCTTCTCCAATGAGACTTCCGACCACCAGACACAGATTTATGCGGTTGATGGGGATCAGCTGCGAGCAGGTGTGCCATATATTAAATTAATATAAACAAGGTGAACGATTTAGGGGTGGGGTTTGGGGAGGTTGTTGTGGTGTTCGGGAGAGTTTATCGGAAGGGGGTGGAAGTTGTTGTGGTGTTTAATTGAGTTCGCCGGTGATCGGTGGTGGCGAGAGATGATCGGTGGTGAAGAGGGGGATGATCGGACTGATGTGAAAGTTGCCGAATCTTGGTGCGGGTAATGACAATGGGGAAGGAGGGGGGGGGGGACCAAACTCGCCAAAGAAGAAATGTTTTAAGAGATGAAGTGGAGGGTGGGGAAGAATATGGAGGGTGGGGTGGGTTAGGTAGGTTAAGAGATGAAGTGAGTCCCACAAGCTTTTTTATTATTTTGTATTTTATTTTTAAGTGTAAATATGTCATTTTATCCTAACTTAACCGGAAAACTTAACGGCAATCCAAGTCAGGGACCATCAGTGTTACGTTTTGGCAAATCTGTTAACTCTCAATGTAGTTTTTCAAACTTGGGGACTAAACCTGCAATTTGTGCAAACCACATGACCATCTGTGTAATTAAATATAAAAAACAAAATAAAAATACTAGAATAAATAAAAAACATAAAAAAACAACCACTAGTCGATTATAACTCCCATTCTCAACATTGTACTATTTCACACTTACGTGATAAAACCGCATTCAACATTAGCCCGATCATGTGATCATGAGGCATTAACAAAAATTTCATATCTTTGTTCTTTTGTCGTTCTTGTATGTAGCGTACCGCCTCTGCACTTTTCCGGTCCTAGCTTCTTTATCCTCTTTTGTGACTTTCAACCGCTTGAAATCGTTTCCTATCATCAATATCTTCCTTCTTCAACTTAGTGTAGTTAGAAACCATGTTAAACAATTCTTGTTGGACTGCTGATAATATTGATGTCGGGTTCTTCCCTTTCCGTTGCGTTCTTCGCGACACTACATGATGGGGGAAATCCTCATCCTTGTCGTTGAGGTCGATAGGAAACTCGGCGTCTGAAGACCTAATTTGGAGTTGAGAATCAGATGTTCTCGATCTTTTGGATGATTGACTTTAAAACTCATCACCCATGAGAGGAACTAGAATCCACTTCTAGTGGTGTTTAACAATGTCCCATTACGACAGGTGAGTAAAGGCTCTGTTTTTTATGAACGTCTTACACTGTTTATGTGTCGCCTTCATTATATATTTTCCCGATTGACCTCTTCGTCGATTGGTCACATGCATATTGTGTTGAACTTCGACATCTTCGTATTCATATCCTTCCATTTTGAATTAAGTTGATGGATGTTACGATCGCCCTAACTTGATTTTAGTAGACCGCGACCCTAGGGCCGGCTCAATCATTTTGGGGGCCAACGCGAAATAAAATTTTAGGGACTTTTTTTTTCTAATGTCATTGTTATAGACTCTATTTCAAGCCCAAATAGTGTGTGCGCGCACACACGCAAACATACACACACATATGTGTGTGTGCGCTTCTAAGTTTGGGGCCCCAAAACGGTTGCTTCATTTCACTCCCCTTGAGGCACCACTGCCCGACCCTTACAAAAGAAAAGAACCGGTCTGTCCATAATATACGTAAACTTATTTTGAAATTGGGGGGATTCAAGTTATTTTGATAATTGGATGGTCTCACTTGTCGTTTTAAGATGGTTTCTCTACAGTTGCAAGTGTCATGGTGGTGAGCATGTAGTTGGCGGACCTAGCTTAAGCTAGGGGGTCGGCCGACACCCATGAAAAAAAAATTATTTGTTATATTGTGGTATACACTACGCCAAAACAGACCTACAACCACACTTTTTCATTAACCGCCTTGCCACACTTTCGATTAAATGTGTGACTAAAAGTCATTAATCATATTTCAAAACCTTCTATCCTACTTTTAGCCACACATTTAATTTATTCATGTGACCATTGTATAACAGTTCAAAACATTTAGCTACACATTAAGAAAAAAACTGTGATATTTAGTAGCTATACTAGACAAGTGTGGCCAAATGTGAGCTACAGCCACAATATTTGTTTGATTTTTAATACATGTGACAAAAAACACATCTTTTCGAAACCTTTAGCCACACTTTACGAAAAAACCGTGACATTTAGTAGCCACAGTAGAAAAGTGTGGCCAAATGTGATCTACGGCTACAGTATTTGTTTCATGTGAACAAAAACACATCATTTCGAAACATTTAGAATCACTTTAAGAAAAAACTGTGACATTTAGTGGCCACACTAGAAAAGTGTGGGCAAATGTCACCAACTGCTATATTGGTATTTGTTTGAAGTTATGTGTGGCTAAAAGTGATAAATGGTCACGATAAAATATTTTACATGTGGCTAAAAGTAATAAATGGACACGGTAAAATATTTTACATGTGGCTAAAGGTAATAAATGGACACGGTTAAAGTTTTTACATGTGGCTAAAAGTAATAAATGGACACGGTTAATAGTGCATGTGGCCTATGGTCTTTCCACTTCCTGCCGCCAAATTCAATTTGTTAGAGGAAGATGATCGACCGGATGCGGGGCGCACCCTCCTGTAAATACCAATTCACCAAATTAGGTTTTCATTCAACCAAAAAACCTTCGTCGCCCTTCTCTCGAAACAAAAAAAAATGATCAAAATGGTGTCGCAATGGAGAGTGCGAGCAACCGGTGGTGCAACACCACACTACGAGGGTAATCTGAGGCCCATCACGCTGAAGATCCACCACAAGGGCTACTTCAGAGCCACTCCTGCTAGCGAGCATGAATACAATGGCGGCGTTGAGAACTTTGTTGACTACGTCAACATTGATATCTTTTCGTACAAAGAGTTTGACCATATGGTTAAAGCTCTAGGGTACACGACTGTTGGGTATTTTACCACCTTTTTCAGGATCCCATACCTGTCACTGGAGTATGCTGTTGAAATGTACAGTGACAATAATATGAGGGCTGTGGCCTTTCACGGGAGGGATGCTACTAAACTCTCCCTCTACCTTGTAAGGGAGTAGGAGTCCACCTTCATCTCTGATGCTCTGTTTGGGCAGAGGAGGATACTAGGCGAGCACAGTAAAGGAGATACTACATGGTCCACATCCTTATCTAAGGAGGATGAGGATTTGTTATCTGATGCTAGTACATAGTGATCTAGTTTTGAATTTATGCCTGTAATTATTATTTTTAGTAAAAAATATGGTTATATATATAATATATCAGTTTTTTGTTATTTGGTTGATGCATGTGATTGTTGTTTTGTTATTTGACCATATACTGACCATTTGACCATTTACCATATGCTTGCCAATATTTGACCATTTGCAATTGGTCTATAATTGCAGCAATTGCATACCATTTGACCATATACTGATAATAATTGACTAATTGCAAAGATAAATCAAACTAATATAAATCAAACCAAAGACATAGCAGTTGCACAGTTGACCATATCCTGAAATCCTAAGACATAACAGTTGACCAGTTGACCATATATTGACCATTTACCATATACTGACCAATATTTGACCATCTACAATTGGTCTACAATTGCATACCATTTGACCATATATTGATAACAGTTGACCATTTAACCATTTTAATTTCAATTAGACACAACCACTGGTTTTGGAGAACAAGCTCACCAGCAGTTTCCCTCACCAGGTCTTCTATAAATCAAACTAATATAAATTAAACCAAAGACATAACAGTTGCACAGTTGACCATATCCTGAAATCCAAAGACATAACAGTTGACCATATATTAACTATTTACCATATAATGACCAATATTTGACCATTTGCAATTGGTCTACAATTGTAGCAATTGCATACCATTTCACCATATATTGATAACAGTTGACCATATACTGACCATTTGCAATTGGTCTACAATTGCATCAATTGATAATAGTTGACCATTTGACCATTTTAATTTCAAATAGACACAACTGCTGGTTTTGGAGAACAACCTAAGCGGCACTTTGCCTCGCCAGGTCTTCTATAAATCAAACTAATATAAATCAAATCAAAGATATAACAGTTACACAATTGACCATATACTGAAATCCAAAGACATAACAGTTGACCATGTGACCATATATTGACCACTTAACCATTTACTGACCAATATTTGACCATTTGCAAAGATAAATTGTACATATATATAAAAAACATCAGTTCTTGTACATATCCGTTATGATCTAGCTAGGTCCAGCTACTTGTCCATCCTAAGAGATTCATACATGATGATCTTCACATCTGCAGTAACTGGATCAGGAGGTGGTTCTTTTTGGTTTTTTATTCCTACAAAGTATGATCTAGCTGCAACTGAGATTTGGTCTGCAGTTGGAGGCTCAGTTGGATTCAACGAGGTTCTTATTGGTAAAGATTCATTATCGTAGAGTGGCTTGGGTGGCACCTTTTCAGGAAAGTTCTTTCTGAGATCTTCCAAACTCTTGTAGTTTTCAAAAGTTTTTATTTCATTCCATCTTTTAATTGTAGCAGGTTGATCCATCTTTGCTTCTATCATTTCATCCTTTATTCTCTTCATTTTGCGTGCCTTATCAACACTAGTAGTTGTTCTACATGCTTTCCAATTTGGTGGTGTTTGTGCACTCGAAGGGTGTTCCATCATTTTACTAATCCTCATGTTTTCCCCTTCTAATGCTTCTATGGTCCAGTGTACATACTGACCTCTTTTTGTAGTGTACTTCTTGTTTTGCATGATCCAATCAATATGATCTTTTTTTAATGATGCACGTAGATTGGAATCTGTGACTGTTGCATTTGAAAGTTCTTGGCATTTACGAAAGGCAGTGTCTTCTAGGTCTCTGATGATCAACAATTCCTTTGCTAACATCTGTTGGGTCTCTTTATCAGACATGCCTTTACACTTTATTACAACATCGTCTTGAATTTGTTTTTCTTTGATTTTAATGTATTCCTGAAAAGTCTTTGGTTATGTATAAGAAGTCATGATGTTTGCCAATGAGGGAAACACTAATTGTCGAGAAGAAAGTGGGTCAAAGAATTGCAGAACTTTTTGATTTAAGCTCATGATGGGAAGTGATGTTGGTGGAGGTTGTGTAGTTTCTAGTGGTAATTTTGTTGGTGCATTTGGAGTAGCTTTATCCTCGTCACTTTCATGTACCACCATCTTCCTTCTTTTAGGGGGTATTTTTGGTATTTTCTAGAAATGCTGTTGAACTTGAAACTGCTGTTGGCACTAAAGCTGGTGCAACAGTAGTTGTACTCTATGTTGTAGTCTCAGTCATTTCTGTATCTTTTGAAGGCTCAACTATGGGGAAAAGTGGTTTTGTTGCAACAACACTTGTAGCGGTAGTTTCAGGAGTGGGTCTTTTAACTCCAGTTGTTTGTGGTGGTGTAGATTTTGGGTTTACTGCTGGACCCGTTGGTTCAGATTTGTTTAAGGCTTCGGCTGCATGTTCAGGAGCAGGCCTTTTGACTCCAGGTTCAACACTTTTCTTTGCAACTTGTTTTCTTACAGATCTTGCATGAATCTTTGTTCCTGTACCTGAAGTATTTGATGAACCTTGATTACCTTTTTAAATATGTTCTTCAATTCACTGTCTAACAACTACTGTAGATTCTGTCTCTCTATTTTTTTCTTAACCTTTCATTTTATTTTGCAGCTTCTTGTGCTTTCTCTACTTCAGAGTAGTCTGCTTTCTTGTCTTGTTTCTTTTGCTACTAGGCATCATCATCTGGGAATTTAGGAGGAGGTGGTGTAACACCAGTTAATTGTTCTAACTGTGTTCTTATTACACTTACATCTGCGTGTGTGTCATTATATCTTGCATCAACATAATTTCTCATAGCCTCCATGTGTAATTCCAGAGAATTATCCAGTGCCATCTGATTCTCTTTTAGGAGTGGCTGGAAGGCTTTCCATATGATTGGATTCAATTCTTCAGGAGTTGGAAGCTTGATGTTGTGTTTTTCGTCTTTGATAACCTTGGCATTTTTCCAAAACTCTTCAAGAATAGTCAAATAGATAGGTGGGTTAACTGTAAGAGCTTTGTGATAAGGGGAATCGGTTATCAAATCGATCATTTGGTGATATTGTGGATGATCCTCTGATTTTGTGAGATATGGATGCAGGTTGTGAGTAGGTCTAATGGACATGATCGCGAGTAAGTAAGAGAAGAATCGAAGGAATTTTAAACTTCAATCGAGTGTGGGAAAAGGTTTAGAATGATATGAATGGGGTTTAATATAGTTTTTGAATAGCCTGAAATCTAGAGTTAAAAAGCTGGATGAAACACAACTGCTGGTTAATGTTTTTACATCCATCATTTTGAATTTTTTAGAAGTTTTTAAACAAAGAGCAGCTGTTTGAAATAACAAATGTTTTATTTTACATCCGGCCCATCAATAATATTATCCGCACCATGCTATCCCTGTCACACCCCAACCGACAGCGGAAACATCGGGGCGTGACATGGAGACTGTTCATGAGCACATGGTTGACTATGTTGTAATATATTAAGGCATCAAAATTCATTTCAAGTTCAAACCAAACAAAATCCAACAATTACAAGAAATGGAAATACATAACGAGTTCTTTTATTTTAATAACTAGGTCCACAACTTAAGTGTAGCAAACTTGAGCAATCTCAAACATTCGTACCTAAAACATGGTTAAAACAAAGTCAACTAAAAAGTTGGTGAGCATACATAGGTTTTGACTCTAAATAATATCATTGTGTTGTGTGCATACAATCCATACAAATCATGGTTAATAAGGCAAATATGGAGAGTTACTATTGTGAAACTAAATTGTACAATCAAACCTTTGTAACTAGCATGCAAAACCAAAATGTGTTGTCGGTAACAATCACCCTACCTGGGTGGGTTTGTCAGACTCAATAGATCTATCATTGTTAACCGCCGGCTTGTATAGTTAATGATTGCACATGTAAATTGCACACAAAGTAGTTTACACACCTAGTACTCAAACATAAGACTCAAATTTGTACACATGAATGTAGGGTGGAATTGTATTGTGTAATTTGTAAACATTGTATATTTGAATTCATGTTCCACCCCAAAAATGTAGATAGTGTAAAAGGGGCTATGTAAACTCACTTGTATCAAATTTAGTAGTTAACACGAGCTTTGGGTAGCACAAGTGATTTGCTAATCACTAAGTTTGACCTAGAGTGAAATAGTATAAATTTGTGTTAATAATATGCACAATGTCTAAGGAAGTGTCTAGGGTTCCAACGGGACTGAGTGTAGGGACTGGTACAAATGGTTTGTGTTACATCATGTAAAGAACGTGTTTTATGTTTGTATTTGAATAAGAGTTTTAATGAAAAAAATTGTAAGTTTCAAAGTTATTAGTGAGTGGCTTTAGGGTTTACTTTAAATAATTAATTTAAATATATATTTATTTATTTATTTATTTAGAAAGGGGTAGTGTGGATTATATTTAATCAAATATGATTTAAATAAATAAATTTATTCTCTTTTATTTAATTATGAAGATGTGTCAAAATATGATGTAAATATAGGTATGTGTATATATATTATCATTTAAAATGTGTGTAAGAGTAACTAATCCAATTAATTTATTTGTTTATAAATTTTTATTTAGAAAAGTTTTGTTTTGTTTAATTATTTAGAAAATGATCTATAAATTTTTTTTTATGAAAAAGAAAAGAAGGCTTGTCACAATTAGGTGGTATAAATGTTTTAATTAGAAATTAATCAAATGGATTTCTTTAATAAATTTCATAAAGTATGAGAGGTTTTTAAAATCATTTAGTGTTGCAAAAATAATGGTTCTTAATTAAAACTTGGTTTATTTTGCACAAGTTGGTTCTAATCGACATTAGGTTTATGAAATTAGTTTTTATAGAATTTTTGGGATGTTAAAAAGGGTTAAAAAATTAAAGGGCTTGCCCGGGTCTGCCCGGTGAATGTTGGGTGCGATAACCACTAGACCAGAGGCACCACATGTTAATGGATCTGATTTGAATTTTTGATAAACAATAGTAGTATGTGATCTGGGTTTGAGTACAAAAAGACAGGGTGCGGGGTTGGTTCGAACCCGCGACCTTGTCTTTGTGGTGTGTGGATGTTACCGGTGGACCAGGGCGTATGCCATGACTGACTACCCACTCGAAGTCCTTAAATAAGTAAACCCAAATCATCCCTTTCGTCTTTCCTATGGAACCCGAACCCTAGCCCCAATTCGCTCCGCCTCGTTATTAATCAGTCCCAATTTCATGGGGCTTTTAAAGTACAGATGAAGGCAAATCTAAAGGCGCAAAATTTACCTGTTTTGGTGAAGAATCGACCGAGAACGACAGAGGTGAAGATCCCGCTGTTCTTGGAGCTTGATCGATGTGCAAAAGTGAAAAGGGGGTCGAATGAAGGTTCATAGAGTTTGTAGTGGATTGTGCGTAGGTGTGAGGGTGTTTTAATCAGACCAATTTTACCTCAAATACACAATTCAATTTGTGATTTGAATGTACAGCTATCAGTCACGATTACACGTTAATTCGATCGATTTGGAGTGAATTTGGTCGTGTTTAAGGTTTGAATTCATAAGAGATTCGTTCATGCGTGATTTGCGGCCAGTAACAGATCCTAATTCCCTGATTTGGAAACGAATTGGACTCGGTTTGACTCCGAGGAGTCAAATATGTTTGAAATTCAAATTAGCAGCGTGAATGTCAAATGGGTATGCCAAACGCGTTTAGGATTGATCACGGGTCGCATCTGCAAACATGGAAAGTCCAGGATTCATCGGGTTGATCGATTTGGTTGATGAATTCGCATAATTTGGTCCTAGTTTGACTGTGAAAAGTCAATGGTGTTTGAATCGATTTGAAATTTGATCTTGACCGCGTCAGGATCGAATTGTGGTGTTAATTGGGCTTAGGTGAGGTTGATGCTTGATCTAGGACCCAATGCATGTCCAAAACAGTCGGATGGGGTCGAGATTCTTCACGGATTACATACTTTTGGTCTTTTTGACTTTTAAAAGTCAAACCTGGTCAAAATAGGCCAATTGGTGATGGATGGGTCAAAATTGAGACTAGGATGGTCTAATCTCAATGGTGGGGGTTCAAGTGTTATAAGGGGTTTTAGATGAAATAAAAGGGTTCAAGCTAGTTTAGATTAATTCCTTTGTAATCATATATATATATATATATATATATATATATATATATATTTGTTTCTCCTTTATAAATTTTATAAAACTAATTATAGTATATATACTTTAAAATGATTTATTCGCAAATGTTGAATATACATATATTTGCCTAAAAACTAAACCAACATTATTATGTGGTTAAATTAATAACTCTAAATATATAAATATAGGATTTAAATATAGTGTTATTATTGAAATAAATAAAATAGAGCTGAAAAGTCATGGATGTTACAGTATCCTCAGGTTGAGGGAATTTCGTCCCGAAATTCAACTAGTTAAGGCTACTGAATCAAAGAAGTGCGGGTACTTGAGCTTCATTTGATCCTCATGTTCCCAAGTAAACTCTGGGCTACGTTTGGATCCTCAATGAACTCTAAGAATTAGGTTGAGGAGTATCAGGCATGAATGATGATAGTGTGGATTTAGTTTAAGGGGTTTAAGGAGAAAACTGTTCAAAGAGTATTTTGGGCTTCAAGGACGAAATGTATCCCGTGAAATGAAAGCGATTAGAATTTGATGATTAGTACTTGTTTAGAACGTCGACTAATATGTTCAAGATATGTTACTTGGTCAAGAGGTGTTACAACCACTGGTCCAGGTCAAAATAACATAAAACTTCACATGACACGAACGACGCTACTTCTGACAATATGATAGGAACACTTATATATAGGAAGTACCAGCGGCGTATGCACCATGCCCTTATCATATCTCATTAGTTTCGTTATTGTATGTCATGATAGGTTTTATGTCATAACACACGACATAATTTACTATGTTTTCCATGCGCATCATCGCATGGTCCGTATAGGTCCTTCTGTTGTGTGCAGGTCAAGAGGGGGCACAAAATCACTTAGTTCATGTCTATTGTTTTCACGTATGAGCTTCTAATAACTGTGTCCCTAGTATGGTCAAATAGCAACTAAAGAGTAATAAGGTGGCATAGCTTAGGTTCCATAGTTTCCTCGTGTTTGAACAAGGATATGTCAACCCCGAGTAGTTTTAAAGTTTTGCAGCTTCCAACATTCATGGGTAATAGTGAATGACCATGCCTTGTGTATAATGTGATCAATCAAATGCAACAATTGTAAACAATTTTAGTTTCGTGCATAATGTAAACACTCAAGTTTTGTAGAGTCATATCTTATGTATAAGCTGTTGTCATTTATTGTATGTTTAAACAGTTTTAGACTAGTTTACTTTCTGTCATTTCATTAAATGTAATTTCAGTTTTATGTAATTTACTGTTTTATTTCTAAGTCTGGGCCATCGAAACTACTTAGTTTCGATTGAGTGTGTTCAATCGAAACTAGTAGTTTCGATAGATGGTAGTTTCGACAGTTGTGTATCACTTGTAAATGGTCAATCAAAACTAGTAGTTTCGATTGAACATAGTTTCGATACCTGTCACTACTATAAATAGCCTAGTTTGAGAATGTTTAGGGTGTGAGTAGCAGCTGTAACCCTGAACCTTCTCTTTCACATTGATCTTGAATCAATACAATTTGCAGTTGTTTATGCACTGTGTTCTTACATTTTCATACCATTTGCGTGTTGATTCATAGTGTGGTTAGCCGGTTATTTTCACCAACACTGTTTCTATCATCTGTTTCACCACCATACACAGTTTCCGCCTGTGTGTGTGTGTAATCGATCAAATAAGTGATTTCAAGTTAAATCTGGACCTACAATTGGTATCAGAGCTTTATGCTCTAGTGTTTTTTGAGTATTATCAGGTTTTGTGATCGATTCTAGGTGATTTGTGAGTTATTTTGAGGTTTTTGTTGGAATCTGCACATAACATCTCAGACGTACCGTTTCATCGTTTTTCAAGGATTTTTGTTCGTGATTTCAAGAATCGGAGGTTGGATTAGTGATCAGGAGTGTTAGACGAAGATTTTCGCTGGATTGGTTTTTCATTTCCGCACCATTGATTTCTGGAGCTTGTCATCAATGGAGTATTTCTGAGCTTGGAGAAGAAGGCATCGAAACTACTAGGGACAGTTTCTGATTTTTGTTGATCATCGAAACTTCTTGTCTACGTTTTGTCGGGAGAAGGTACTATCGAAACTAGATTTTTGTCTTATCTCTATCGAAACTAGTGTTAATCGAAACTAGTTGTTTCGAGTTAATCTTTTTCAATTCTATCGAAACTAGTTGTTTCGATAAAAGTTGTCCTATCGAAACTAGTTGTTTCGATAGAAGTTGTCCTATCGAAACTAGTTGTTTCAATAGAAGTTGTCTTATCGAAACTAGTTGTTTTGATAAAAGTTGCCCTATCGAAACTAGTTACTGTTTAGTTTCGATTCCAAATATTATGGCCACTTCAAGTTCAACAGAACATTCTAGGGGAAATAGACCAACTGATCTTATGTCCACAAGAGAATTTGATGATTGGACTAAAAAGATGAAGCTTTTCTTTTAATTTCACGATTATACATTGTTGAGTTCTATCACCGATGGTCCCCACAAGCCCGTAACTACCACTCCTGATGTTCAACGTCCTAAGTTAGTATCTGAGTATGATGAGAAGTATCTTGCCTTGATTGCCCGAGACAACAAGGCCTACGGGACTATTGCCATGGCTCTTCTTATGGATATTTTCAACATCTTTGCTGAGTACACAACTGCCAAAGACTTATGGGCTGCTTTGTGCACAAGATACGAGGGAAGTGAGGATGTCAGGGAAAGCAAAAGAGATCTGATCAAGAAACAATATGCGATGTTCAGAAGTGTAAGGGGTGAATCAATATCTGATTTGATCAACCGTTTCTCAAGCATTGTATCAAGGTTGAAAGTAATGGGAGTTGAGTACCCTACTCTTGATCTAAACAAGAAACTCCTAGATTCTCTTCCTGAAGAATGGAATATGTATCGAATCATGATCAAAAAGACTGAGAATCTGAGTGCTCTGTCTCAACAGGAAGTCTATAGCATTCTTGAATCTTATGAAATTGAGATTAAGAAGGGAGCAGTCACCCCGTCAAATCAGTCTGGAAACACAGCTCTTATTGCTGGATCAAGCTCATCCGGTAGCCCATACTTTCAGACTGATGTCCCTCCTTCAGCTGCTGCAATTAATTCTGCCAGCTCCTCTGCTCCTCAAAAGACTATCACCATGATTCCTGATGATTATGTCCCAATCATGACTGCTTTTATGTCGTGCTATGATGCACTGATTTCTGGAAATCTAACACCGGTTAGCTTTCAACCTGATGACTTGGAGCAGATTAATCCTGATGATTTGGAGAAAATGGACATTGATTGGTGCATGGCCATGTTAACCTTAAGAGCCAAAAGATTCATCAAAAGGACTGGCATAGACAGATTCAAGCAGGGAAAGACACTTGGGTTTGATATCAAGAAGGTGAGATGCTATAATTGTGATCAGCTGGGTCACTTTGCCAGAAACTGCAAGGAGCCGTCCTCCAAGGATCAGCAGGAAAAGAAGATTTCCTATGGAAAACAAGCTACCAATCCTCCAAAGAAAAACACTTCTTCAAGTTCCACAGCTCTTGTGTGTCAAGCTGATGGACACTATCATTGGGGAGAACAAGCTGAGGAAGCTGCTGATAAAGCCTTGATGGCTGATGTGGAGGACAAGAGCAAGTGTGTCATGATTGAACCTGCTGAGGATCTCACTGCTGTGCCTGCTGAGGTTATTTCTAAACTATGTAATTCTAGATCTTGCTTGAATGAAATTCAAAAATACAGATTCATCAATCAAGCCTTGATTGATGAACGAGATCACATTAAGGTGATGTATGACTCTGTGGCCAAAAATGAGAAACTTTACTTAAAGAAAATTCGTGACATTTCTGGTGAAAATCGCTCTTTAATTGTGCAACTCAATACTCAAACCATTAATAATACGATCTTAAGTGAAAGAGTCCAAAAGGCAGAAAAAACCAAATTACAGGTTGACCACATGGATATGGATCAGAAAATTCTGTTTGGAATAATTGATAAACAATTTAATAAAAAAGGCACAGAAGGTCTTGGGTATAACTCTCATCCACCTCCTTATTCTAAATCAGGGAGATTTGCCGATATGCCAACTCCACATGTTTCCACACCGTTTGTTTGCAAATTATCTCCTGATGATTATATTACATCCTCTGATTCTGACAGTTTTGCTTCTTGTGCAGAATCAAACTGTGTAAATTTCGTAGATGATTGTGATGAGAGTACCAATGAAAGAACTATTTTAAAAGAACTTGAGTCAGATGAGTGTAATAATATGTCCGTGTCAAAACTAAATATTTGTGAACACGTTGAAAACTTGTATTTTGATTCTATGCCTGCTGAGCATACGGGTTTGGGATGTGATGTTTCTAAATTTAAAAATGCTTTTCTTTTTATTCCTAAATCTTTGAATGCTATGCCATGTGTTACCAAGTTTAAAAGTGCGGGAATTATTGTGAATGATGTACCACGTGAAACCATGAGCAACATGGACTTTTTCAGATTAAAGGAAGCACGTCGTCTTCAAGACAAAGTTATTAATGAGAGAACCGTCTCATGTTCAGATTCCTCAACATCACAATCATCTTCATCTTGTGATGACTACTATCAGGCTAAGATATCCTGTGAAAACGTTTGTTTTAGTTGTGGCGCCTCAAATCATGTTTCAAAAAGTTGTAAATTGACAACCACAAATTCTAATGAAGAATCGCCTTCCAAAAGTTCATTAAATTCATACGTGTTGCCTAAGTCTTCTCACAGTAGGAAATCTAGGCATAAAAGAATTAAAAATGCTAAAAATTATTTAAAACGAACTTGGAAAATCAAAAATAATGTTCTATTTGATGACCGTGCTTCATCAAAGGATGGTTGTAATTCTGATTCCAATGAGATGTCATATCCTGACACTAAAATCTCTTGATTGAAACAATTTTGGTCAAAACGTATAAATGGTTCGTTGTGTATAGGGTCAATCAAGAAGAACCGGCGATAACATCTGGCATGTAGATAGTGGATGTTCAAGACATATGACTGGGCACTTTAATTTGCTGCAAGATTATCATCAAATTGATGGAGAGTGTGTTGCTTTTGCTGGAAACCCAAGAGGAGGAAAGATTGAAGGACAAGGAACAGTATCAAATGGAGTAAATAGTCTGGAATTTGTCAACTTTGTTCCTCAGTTGAAATACAATCTGATGAGTGTTTCACAGATTTGTGACAAGGACTTTTGTGCTTTATTCAATTCAAAAGAATGTCTTATCTTGAAGCCGGGAGTGGTGATTCCGGAAGAACTTATTCTCATGCGTGCTCCCAGAAGATACACCACATACAGCTTGGATATGAACAACCCATCGGGCATTGAATCGTGTTTTCTCTCAAAGGCTTCCGAAGATGAATCTTTCCTGTGGCATAAGAGGTTGGGACATGTCAATTTCAAAACAATGAACCGACTGGTTTGAGGCAACCTAGTCACTGGATTACCTCTCAAAGATTTCACTCCTATGGAACACTGTATCTCATGTTCCAAGGGAAAACAACACAAATCTTCACATAAGCCTAAAACCACCAATTCCATTGACTCTCCTCTCCAATTGCTTCACATGGATCTTTTTGGTCTGGTGAGTGTCATGAGTCTTGGACGAAAGTCATACTGTCTGGTGGTAACAGATGATTTTTCTCGATTCACATGGGTGTTCTTCCTAGCTAAGAAAGATGAGACCCCAGACATTTTAAAAACCTATCTGCTTCAAATTGAGAACCTCTTCAATCTAAGTGTGAAGACTATCCGCAGCGATCATGGAACAGAATTCAAAAATGCAACTCTTGATTCCTTCTGTGAAAGCAAAGGAATTTCTCGACAATTTAGTGCACCTCGTACTCCTCAACAAAACGGTGTAGCTGAAAGGAGAAACCACACTTTAATTGAAGCTGCACGAACTATGATTGTTGACTCTAAGCTTCCCGTGACTTTCTAGGCTGAGGCGGTCAACACTGCATGTTTTGTGCAAAATCGGGTTCTTATCACTAAAAGTTGCAACAAGACACCTTATGAGATCATGTACAAGCGCAAGCCAGTTATTGATTTCTTCAAAAAATTTGGGTGTGTGTGTACAATGCTGAACACTTCAGATCAGCTCAACAAGTTTGATGCCAAAGCTGATGAATGCTATTTTGTTGGTTACTCATCCAATCAACGTGCTTTTCGTGTCTACCATAAGAAGAAAAGGATAGTGTTGGAGTCCACTGATATCAATTGGCATGAAAACAATCATACGGATGCAGGAGACGGTCCTAATTGGCTCTTTGACGTCGATTCAGTTTTTAAGTCATTTAATCTTCCTGATTTCTCTATTGAATCAACTCATGCTAATCCTTACTTCTCTGTGAACAATCTAGGGAACATAAATGATCAAGGCTCTTCCTCATCTGCTCAGGTTGAAATTCCTGTGGTTGCTAATGCTGAATCTGATATGGAGTCTTCCGGTTCTGGTGCAACAAGGGAAACTGTTGAAGACAACTCCATTCCAATAGTAGATGTTGCACCACAATCACCTGCTGAAGATCCTATTAATGATATTGCCGATCCTCCTGCTGAAAATCATACCAATTTGGAAGAAGTCGTGGAAGAAGATGAAATTCCTCAACTGCAAATTCACAAGATTCATCCCACCAATAACATTATTGGACCACTCAATGTGGGTGTTAGTACCTGAAATGCCTGTGAAGCGTTTGAAAACAACATGTTTTCTTGCTTCATTTCTCAAACTGAACCAAAGAACATCAAAGCAACACTACTAGAAAACAGCTGGGTGGAAGCAATACAGGAAGAGCTACATCAATTCTCAAAGCTGCATGTGTGGAATTTGGTAGATCTTCCCAAGAACAAAGTTCCAATCGGCACTCGTTGGGTTTTTCGCAACAAAAAGGATGAAGGCGGCACTATGATTCGAAATAAAGCTCGTCTGGTGGTTCAAGGTTTCTATCAAGAAGAAGGGATTAACTATGAGGAAGTTTTTGCACCAGTGGCTCACTTGGAAGCCATCAGAATGTTTCTCGCCTATGCAGCCTACATGGACTTCACCGTCCATCAAATGGATGTCAAAAGCGCATTTTTGTATTTCAAAGTTCAAGAGGAAGTATATGTCAAGCAGCCGCCGGGTTTCATTGATCCTAATTTTCCAGACCATGTCTACAAGTTAGACAAAGCATTGTACGGTCTTCACCAAGCACCTCATGCGTGGTATGAAACTTTATCAAAGCATCTGCTTGAGAATAGTTTCACACGAGGAGCAATTGACCAAACTTTGTTCAAACGAAAGGATGAAAAGGATACAATCATGGTGCAAATTTATGTGGATGATATCATTTTTGGATCTACAAATCCCCGTCTCTGCAAAGAATTTGAAGAAGTGATGCGATCTAAGTTTGAAATGAGCTCCATGGGGGAAATGAAGTTCTTTTTGGGACTACAAGTTGATCAGTCTGAGTCAGGAATCCTTATCCATCAAGAAAAATACGTAAAAGAAATCTTGACCAAGTTCAAAATGGCTGATTCCCATCCAGTAAAAACTCATGTGGAAGTTCGACATTGTTTGACTCCTGATGTGGATGGTGAAAGCGTTGATCAGCATCTCTATCGCTCTATGATAGGATCTCTCATGTATCTCACGGCCAGCAGACCCGACATCATGTTTGCAGTGTGCTTGTGTGCACGTTTTCAGACTAATCCTAAACTCTCTCATTTATCTGCTGTCAAACGTATTTTAAGATATTTAAGGTATAAGCCAAAATTGGGTCTGTGGTATCCTAAAACTGACTTGTTTGATCTTGTGTCTTATTCAGATTCAGACTACGGGGGTTGCAACTTAGACCGTAAATCCACTTATGGAGGTTGTCAATTCCTTGGCAACCGCCTTGTCTCATGGCAATGTAAGAAACAATCCACCGTTTCCCAATCCACCGCCGAAGCCGAATACATTGCCGCAGCCCTCTGTTGTTCCCAAGTCAGATGGATACACCATCAGATGCTTGACTATAGGATCACATTCCATGAGACACCCATCCTGTGTGACAACACTGCTGTTCCCCATATCACCAAAAACCCCGTTCAGCATTCCAAAACAAAACACATTGAAATCAAACATCACTTTATCCGTGACTGTGTGGAAAAGAAGCAAATTCAAATTGTTGAAGTCAAAACTAATAAACAAACCGCAGATATCTTCACAAAGGCTTTTGACTCTACCAGATTTGCCCAACTGGTGGAGATGCTTGGAATGATTAACTTTCAGTAAATTGTGTGAATAGTAGTTTATTTTCTAATTTTTAATTAATTAACAAAGAAAATTCAAAAAAGATTTTATTTTTATGTACAGTTTCTACGCAATTCTTTTGGGGGAGAAATATAATATTTTAATATTGAAAAGAATTGCTGTATATATAATCTTCAAGTGGTTTTGAATTGCAGAAAAACAGAAAAAATTGAATCTGACCTTTGAGAAATGATAGTGTCTGATCTCATCTCTTGGACATGGAATGGACCAAAAGCGATGGTGTTTACTGAGGTATAGCTGGTAGGCCCGACATATGGTTAAAACTTGTAAGTAGTGTGAAAACCCTAATATATCTCATACTTGTGTGTTTGAACCCATTATTGAAACATCTAACCCATTTTTATATCTAAGAAAATCAATTCAATCAGATACAGGCTTACGTGTTGGATTCCTATTCATACGCCAAGTGACCGTCAATATAACGATATTTACCACCGATGACCCCGTATTTTTTGCTTACGCAAAGATCTCGGGTGCTCATCCTTTTCCCATCCACTTGGATGATTTGACCCCGTCTGTTTTGCTTACGCAAAGATCTCGGGTGTTCAACAATTTTCTATCCGCTTGGATAATTTTACGACTTCTTCTGTTTTGCTTACGCAAAGATCTAGAATCTTCGTACCTTTTTAATATCTACTTGGATATATTTTATTTTAATTTTTCTAAATCCACTTGGATATCTTATTTTATCTTGGTGGTACTTTGACATTACTAAGACGGTACCTTGGTTAATTAGAAAGAGATGATAGGATGAAAATGGGTACTTCTTGAGGATTGATAGGTTTCCAAAATCATTTTATTTCAATATGTGGGGTACACCTTGTATATTGCTTAAATGGTACCTTTTAATCACATGAAATCTTTGTACAAACAAATGTTCGGGTTTACTTTGTACAAATACCAACTATCTTCAGGGACTCACAGTAGTTAATTGCAAAAGGAAGTGTTTCAAGAGACTGACCAGATCTGATCTCATGTTGGATCTTTTTCAAAAAGATAAGTGTAAATATCTTGTGTATAACTCCATTTCTATAGTTAAGTCTGTTTTAACAGTGTATATATGTTAGTCTTATTTATGCTATTTGAACTATAGAAACTAGTTGTACATATCGAAACTACTTTGACCTATCGAAACTAGTTGTACATATCGAAACTACTTTGACCTATCGAAACTAGTTGTTCAAATCGAAACTACTTTGAACTATCGAAACTAGTTGTACATATCGAAACTACTTTGACCTATCGAAACTAGTTGTACATATCGAAACTACTTTGAACTATCGAAACTAGTTGTATATATCGAAACTACTTTAAACTATCGAAACTAGTTGTTTCGACAGGGGCACTTTGGTCATCTGTCTTACGTAAATTAAATGCCTTCATAATCTATCCCTCCCTTCATACTGATTTTCACTCGTCTTTTTCAAAACCTCTTCGCCTTCTCTGTCATTCGCAAAATCTCTCAAGCCATCGGTCTGAGTTGCAAGATATCAGCATTAATCACCTGATTTCCCCGTTGTCACCATCGTCTTCATCATCAGGTATCGTCTCACTACTTCATTTGGATGATTTTTGCAAATCGGCAGACCTAGGGTTTCAAAGTTTAAAATTTGTTCGACTAAATCTTCATAATAACAGTCATTTTTGTGCTTATCCGTGTTTGCATACATCTCTATCATCTTTGAACTCACGATTAATGTCTATCCTTGCAGATAACAGTCTCACATTTGGTAAGATGAAGTTCCGTCACTTACATGCCACTCTAAACCCTTCTTTAATTTGTTTACATTAGTCTGAGTATCATGAATCAAAGGGGTTTGGGTTTCAAAACCAAGTAGTTTCGATAAAGGGGTTCAACACTTTCAAAATTTCTCAAAAGGTTTTTCATCGAAACTACTAGTTTCGACACCCAAACTTGCCCTAATATCTCTGATCGAAACTAGTTAGTTTCGATAAGTTCATTTCCATCGAAACTAGTTGTTTCGACAGTGTTGATTTCAGAAATTCTCTAAGTGTGATCAAAGCTTATTGCCTTTATCGAAACTACTTGTTTCGATAAAGTTGTCTGTTAAATTAACCAAGTTCATCTCAATCGAAACTAGTTGTTTCGACAGTAAGGTTTTCAAATTTTTTCTAAGTGTTGGTACATCTTGTTTCGATTAAGTATATTCAGAAACTTCACTTATTATGCACAACTGTTGAATTTTATAGGTATGGATCTCTTATTCGTAAAGAGACACAATGTCTGTGCATTCCTTAATGCCAATGATCCAAAAGCTGCAGAGTTCATTCATGTCTTAAACTTCCTGGCAAACTCCAACATCAGCTTTGCCATAAGCAACAACCTGCCGGTGTTTGAGACATCTATAAGAGAATTTTAGGAGACTGCAGAGATCATCACAGTTGAAAATGTGGAGCACATCAGAGCAACTGTGCTTAGCCAAGAAGTCTTATTTTCTGAAGCTACAGTTAGAGAGGTGCTGCAGTTTAATGACAATCCAGACGCACCCATTGAATTTCCAATCTTCTATGTTAAAGAATGCTTCAGAAGATTGGGTCATCCAGAAGAATTCAAAAGTGGTCAGATAATCAAGAACTCCTTACCAAGCCACTGGAGATACATAGTGCACGTGTTTATTCACTGCATATCAATCAGAAAAGGAGGTTTTGATTCAGCAAACAGCACTATGGGCTCAGCAATTTTGGGGTTAGTCAAGGGAAGAGATTACAATTTTTCTGGCTTCATCTTCAGACAGTTAAAAGACAACCTGACAGGAGCCGTGAAGGAGAAATTTCTGGCATATCCAAGATTCCTACAGATTATCATCAATCATCTTCATCCTGAGCTTCAACAAGGTGGGAACACCTTTGTGTTCGACCATATGATTGCCAAGACTCTCAGCTATATGAGGAGTACCAACAAGACAACAGGGCTATAACTGATGTTCCCCTGTTTGGTCATATTATTGGTGAAGAAGAAGAATTCATTCCTGATATTGACCCTGATATAGAAGAAGAGATCTTATCATCTGATGAAGAAGAGATGGAAGTTGAACAAGATCAAGGAAATCAACCTCTTGATGAAGCTGAAATTGAGATAAACATTCCTAATGTTCAAGAAGAAGAACAACCCATCATTGAGCCTGTGATAGAGGCTCCTTTTGTTGAACAAATACAGATAATTCAAGAGCCAACAGTTAATGTTGAAGCTGGTATGCATGAAGGTGAGGAGGAAGTTGCAGAATCAAGTGGAACTCTGGATGCAGGAATTTATGGATCTGACTACTACAAGTCTGATTCAGATGATAGAACAAAGCATCTTGCATCTTCCTCCAAATGGCAAGTTGAGTCAGGTTCTGATTTTGAGGAAGAAGAGCCTAGAGCAAAGAACATCAAGACTGGTTTAGAAGATTTGTCATCCTCGTCAGACTCTCTATTAGCTACTCCACAACCAACTCAAGAACCATCTCCACAACCTACTCCACAACCCACTCCACAACCCACTTCACTACCATCTCCACGACAATCACCCATCCATACTACTCCCACATCACCACCTCATGATTCAACCTCTCCTGTACCAAGAGTTAAAACTTTAAGCCTTGAACTGAAGAAAATGCAGGATAAGATTCAAAAGAAAGATGAAGAAATTGAAGGCTTAAAATCCAATTTTCATGATGTCCAGGAAGAGGTTAAAGACCTGAAGCTGGAAGTTGGGGGTTTACATACCCAGATTGAGATTCAACAAACTCAACTTGAAACACAACAGAGACTAATCTCAAAGCAAAAAGAAGAATTCAAGGTGTTAGCTGAAGTGGTGGAGCAGCTCAAAGCCTCAATGATAAAACCTGTGCAACAACAACCAACCACTTCAACAGCTCAGGGGGAGACCATTTCTGTAGTTGAACCCTCATCTCCTGCCCTTGTGACTAATCCAGAGTCTGCACTAACTATCTTTACTGGCCATGATGAGAAGACAAAGGAGGCAGTTGAAGTCAAGGTTGAAGAACCAGAATTAGACCTTCCCTCAGCAAGTGAGAGAAGAGATGCAAGGAAGAGAGGGAAAGGGACTTCTACTGAAATAGAGACCGTGATTCTGGACGAAGAAGACATCCCATCTGATGACGAGCTGAATGCCCTTTTAGATGAAATTGAAAACTATGGGTATAATGATCTTTATCCAGAAATTCTGACCACAGAGGAAAAAGAGACTGAGAGAACCAGATACTTTACAGAAGAAGGAGAGGAAATTCAAACCTTGTCTGATGAAGAAAAAAGGCGAAGAAGATGTTCAGGTTAATCTTATCAAGACAATCATTCCTGAACCAACAACTACAGTCTCTGAATCCAGTCCAGCACAAGATCCACCTTCTGTTGCACCTGAACCTGTAATTTCAAGAAAATCTTGGTTTAAGAAAATCATTCAAGAAGAAACTCCAAAGACTTACGAATGGATAGCTGAGCATCAGGAACTAAAGAGGCCTCCAATTGGATGGAAGTATGATGCAGAAAGGAAGCTCTTTATTATCAGAAGATATAGAGGGGGAGTTCATCACTTTAAAAATATGACTGACTTCCAGACCCTTCCTTTCTATGACCTCAGAGATTTAGCCAAACTTCCCCTTCAAAACCCTGGGAAGGTTATGATGGCTTATGACTTTGAGAAATTTCTGCATTCTCAAGTCAATAATGACTTCAAGGGAATGAAGCCTGGGAAAACTCAAAATAAAATCTCAAAGACTAGGTTTCATCCTAAGACTAACAAGCCATATGTGTTCTTCAGGTATAAGCCTGCCCAAACTCACAAGACCATCACCATTCCAAAATCTGTACCTGTACAGCTGCAAACTTTCAGAAAGTGGTACTATGACCCAATCATTGGCAGTGCAGTAATAGAGTGTGAGGGCAAGGAAGACATCACTATCTTTGAGCCTATGGAGTTGTTGAAATTTCAGCCTGAAGATCTGGAGATACTATTCCAGAATCACATTCAGGCATACAGTGATGAAGATGAAGCTGATGCCAAGGCCTACCAACGGGTTGTATCTCTCCATGTTAAACCTTTTATACCGAGGACAACTGAAGGGCCAGCTGCTTGATGAAGAGCTGAAGACGGTAATGAAACAGCTTAGGGGGAGATTGTAGAGTCATATCTTATGTATAAGCTGTTGTCATTTATTGTATGTTTAAACAATTTTAGACTAGTTTACTTTCTGTTATTTCATTAAATGTAATTTCAGTTTTATGTAATTTACTGTTTTATTTCTAAGTCTGGGCCATCGAAACTACTTAGTTTCGATTGAGTGTGTTCAATCGAAACTAGTAGTTTCGATAGATGGTAGTTTCGACAGTTGTGTATCACTTGTAAATGGTCAATCAAAACTAGTAGCTTCGATTGAACATAGTTTCGATGCCTGTCACTACTATAAATAGCCTAGTTTGAGAATGTTTAGGGTGTGAATAGCGGCTGTAACCCTGAACCTTCTCTTTCACATTGTTATTGAATCAATACAATTTGCAGTTGTTTATGCACTGTGTTCTTACATTTTCATACCATTTGCGTGTTGATTCATAGTGTGGTTAGCCGGTTATTTTCACCAACACTGTTTCTATCATTTGTTTCACCACCATACACACAGTTTCCGCCTGTGTGTGTGTAATCGATCAAATCAGTGATTTCAAGTTAAATCTGGACCTACAAGTTTCATGTATGATCTAGTGTTATGCACATTGTAAGCAAATAGGTTTCATGTATGACCTAGTGTTATGCACATTGTAAGCAAATAAGTTTCACGTATACGGTGAATAGTTTAGTACTATGTATATAGTACACAAATGAGTTTTATTTATAAGGTGAACAATTTCGTATTTATGTATTTCGTAAACAAACAAGCTTCATGTATAATGTAACGAATGTGGTATCATGTATATTGTATAGTGTGAACAATTTAGTATCAAGTATTTTGCAAAAAAAGTTTCATGTATTATGTGATTGTGTATAATGTGCTCAATATAGTATCATGTATCGAACAAACAGGTTTCATGTATCATGTGATTAACCTAGTATCATGCATATTGTAAACAACTAAGTTTCATGTATCATGTGGATGTTCATATGTAAGTTATTGAATCTCATGAATAACGTAAACTATTGAATTTTGCTGTCAGTCGAGTGTTGCAGACAAGCGTGTTGTTTGACGTTCATGCATAACGTGGGTAGTTGGGTTTTAAATCTTGTTGAGGTTTATATGGGTGGTTAATGTTTACGCGAAATGATTCATCTCTTTGAAGTGGGAAGTACACTCATATGTTTTTGAAGGTGTAAGGTAACGAGAAGGTTTTGTGGGTAATTAGAGTGATGTGTTTACGAGTAACTGATTCGTGCCTTTTTGTAAATGGACAAAAAATTGTAATTTATCCTTGGTTGTAATTTAATAAATAAGTAGAAATAGTAAGTTGAATAACCAGATAATTGAATAAATAAAAATCTTTTACTAAATTTTAAATCGTCAATAAGAGAATGTCTCAAAGAAAAATAATGGCTAAATTATTTGCTAATTAAGCCAAGGTTTTATTTAACAAAACCAAAAATCATAATTTATTTAGAGAATGTTTTATAAAATGAGTCGCATTAAATTTTCTTACAAGGTAAAAAGGTTTGTTGAAATATTATATTCCAAGTAATATTTATAAATCCAGGGCTTGACAGATGCTTTGCTTGAGTAAAATAATGATGTTGTTTAAATAAATAGAATGATTAGTTTGCAAGGGAGACTTGGGTACGCGTACTAATTTGTAACGAATGAGAAAATGATGTTTGGGTGATCTTGATGAAAATATGACGGTAATATTGAATCAACGAGTAATGTCATTAAAGTTGTAAAATAAAACTTAGCATTAAATGATAAAATGTCAAAAGCTTAATCCAAACAAAAGGTAGCGGTTTCAAACGGGAATTTAAAGACAAAAAGCAAAATAATCCAGCTAGCGTCTCTGATAGCTCTCAACGAGGAAACAGATGAGCACCAAGACGAACATCGCTATGTTCACTCGGATAGCAAACCGGGCCTCAGCTCTAGCTACTTCTGTGCGTGCATCAAGTATATCCCTGTCTTCTTCAAGGCTTGAAATTTTCTCCTCTTGGCACCACACTTGATCCACGAGGCTGTCACTTCTCTGACCTTGCAGGTCGTGTCTTATCCCGTGCTCCATCCCTTGTCTCACAAACTCGAAGGTTCTCACGTATTGGTGGATGGCATCTAATGGGACTCCCATAGCACTGGTGGGTGCCATGATTTGCCTTGCCCTTGGGTCAGGGTGATATGGGTAGGGGTCTCTCATAGGGGGTGGTAACTGGTTGTGTAGATGGGGTGCCTGATACGGGTTTCTTGATGGAGGTGATCTAGATGTTTGAAGTCTTGGGCCAGTGTTCCTAATCCAGTCCGCTCTTATGTCAAACCTTGATCTAGCAGTTGGGGGTGTTGGTGATCGATAGTCTGGTGATCCATTGTTTTCTTCCTGTTCAGACTCTGTTCCGGGATAGTATACAAGGGAGGGAGGAGAGTAGGAGTCCATGCCTAGTATGAAAAAGGGAAAAGATTGTAAAAAAAAATACTAAGTGTTAAATATAAGAGTTTTCATGAATTCAGAGTGTTGACTAGTCACGACACCGAGTCTTCACAATAGTGTTTTAGGAGTAACACTTGACCTATAAGTAGTGTACAAGTACCCGGTCCTTCCTTAGCCAGAATTTCTCATGGGTCTACACACAATCTTCCAGCCATCATGTACTAATAACACTATCGTTTGGGCTCATGGTCATGATGAGAATCATTATGGACTGGGCTTTGAAGCCCAAATGTAAGGTTTGTTCACTCCATCAGGCTTCCTCTTTTTGGAGGGTAAGTGGGCTCCTTAGTTTGTTATTAGTGGGCATTAGGCCCAAAGGTTTGAGTTTTGTCCACAAATGAGGATGGTGTCATAGTGTGTATGAATGAGGGTGTATTAAGACTTAGGTATGAATATGTGTGAGGCAAGACTTAGGATAGTACTTATTGGGATCAAATAGGTAGCATGTAGATAGCAATGTTTATAAGCGTGTGGGTTATCAAGTAGTGTAGCACATAGACGGTCATGTATTGTATCATACGATGTAACACTTAGAATAACATGCAAAATAATCACACAAAGTTTTAAACATGTAGTATTTAACAATGTGGCAAGTATCCTATAACATATAGCATGGCATGGGATGGGTGTCCTAAGGTTACAGTCTAGGTCAAGGATGTCTAATAACCTAACTCCCTATAACCAAGGCTCTGATACCAATCTGTCACACCCCAACCGACGATGGAAATGTCGGGGCGGGACATGGAGACTGTTCATGAGCACATGGTTGACTATGTTGTGATATATTAAGGCATCAAATTTCATTTCAAGTTCAAACCAAACAAAATCCAAAAATTACAAGAAATGGAAATACATAACGAGTTCTTTTATTTTAATAACTAGGTCCACAACTTAAGTGTATCAAACTTGATCAATATCAAACATTCGTACCTGAAACATGGTTAAAACAGTTGGTGAGCATACATAGGTTTTGACTCTAAATAATATCATTGTGTTGTGTGCATACAATCCATACAAATCATGGTTAATAAGGCAAATATGCAGAGTTACTATTGTGAAAACTTGTTAACATTATTACCTGAAAAGATGAAACTGAATTTGTGATAATCAACAAGAAACCTGGATTAGCATAGAACGGAAAATCTGTGGTAAATAAAGAAAGACATGTGAACGGGCATACGTTAAAAGAAATGTACATATTGCATTCAAAACCTTTAGCAATAAGCACACTAGAAGAGTATATCCGAAACAAAGAAAGATAAGAACCTATACTTTAACATAAAAAACTAAATCTTTATAATTACATAAACCATCATGTTTCAAATTCTTTCTTGGTCTCCCTCTTGCTTTCCCCTTCTCTAGGACGTGCTGGGTGGGTGGATACTTGGTGGGTCTACCTCTTTTCCTCTTCTTCACCATGGGTGCTTTACCCTTCTCTAGGACGTACTAGGTGGGTGGATACTTTATGGGTCTACCTCTTTTCCTCTTCTCCACCATGGGTGTTTTCCCCTTCTCTAGGACGTAGTGGGTGGGTGGATACTTTCTGGGTCTACCTCTTTTCCTCTTCTCCACCATGGGTGCTGTCCCTTTCTCTATGACGTACTGGGTGGGTGGATCCTGCTCACTCTTCATTTCTTAACTTTCCACAATCATAAGCCAACAAAATTACAACTAGATTAGTATATCGGAAAAGGAAATTAACCAAAGTAGTAAAATTTCCAACAAAGTTATATAATTCTGCAAACGCTTAATACACTCATGGTTGCATATTATACGATCGACCACAGTAGTATTGTTATTTGCAACAAGTAGATCACTCTCATCAACGACACATTTTTTTTGTCTTGGGTGAGGTTTGAACCTACAACCTCTTGGTAGTGGACTCCCCTCTTACCCCCCCACGCCCACCCCATTCGGTTGATATACATTAAGCTCATAACAAAAGTAAACCATCGACAAAAACCCGCCAAATCCCCTAAGTTAAAGAAATCAAACAGAAAAACCTAAATAAATCAGCTGAAAACAAGCAACGAACATCGCACCTAACCTAGCTAGAGCAACGGCATCGCATTATGATAATAAATAATACACATATACGTTACATCCGATCGAACACAAACGGATTACCTTGGAAGACGGGAAGACGTTCCGGGAGAGAATCAGAGAAGTGATGATCAGAATTAATTGTGATGAGGTTTACAAAACCACACATAAACCCACTTAACACACAACACACGTAAAAATAGTTTAAAAAAATAATTTAGAGATCATACCTATAGTTTAAAAAAAATATTAAAATCTTTAAATATTTGATTTGTAATTAAATAAAAAATTTAGAGATCATACCAGCCTGTAGTTTTAAAAAAATATATAAATTAAAAAACTTAAAATGTATGATTTATAATTAATTAAATAAACAATTTAGAGATCATACCTATAGTTGATGTTGATGATGATGATGATAACCCATATGATTGATGTTGATAACCTGTATGATGATGATGTTGATGATGATAACCCATATGATGATGATGATCGGGCATAACCCATATATGTGATGATGGTGTTGATATATAAACCATATATATGATGGTGCAATGACAACCCATGATATATGCATGCATGCTGATTATGATGATAACCCGTATGATGATGATGATGGTTATGATATAATGATGTTGCGGAGATGATGATTATAATGATGCTGATGCTGATGCTGATGATGAAGATGATGATGATGATGATGATGATGATGCTGTTGTTGATGATGATGATAATGATAAACCATATGATGATCATGATGGCTCATAAGCCTTGTAAGGCTCATAACCCATGCCACCCACGTCTCACAACCAATAACCCACAACAAGTGTCGCCCCTATAAGGCTTATGGGTCAAATGGGCCATAGGTCATGGGTGACATGGGTTATATATGGGCCTTATGGTATTATAACCCATAATAACTGATGTTGAAAATGGTGTAATGATTATAAACCACATGATGATCATGATGGCTCATAAGCCTTGTAAGGCTCATAACCCATGCCAACCATGTCTCACAACCAATAACCCAAAACCAGTGTCACCCCTATAAGGCTTATGGATCAAATGGGCCATGGGTCATGGGTGATATGAGTTATATATGGGCCTTATGGCATTATAACCCATGACAAGTGATGTTGAGGATGGTGATAATGATTATAAACCATACGATGATCATGATGGCTCATAAACCTTGTAAGGCTCATAACCCATGTCACCCCTTGACTCACAACCAATAACCCACAACCAGCGTGACGCTAAAAGGCTTATGGGTCAAATAGGCCATGGGTCATAGGTTATACGGGTTATGGGACTTATGGCATTACAACCCATGACACAAAAAGTCTTGTGATGCCATAACACAAGTCACCCATGACTCACAACCAATAACCCACAACCATTTGCGACTCCTATAAGGCTTATGGGTCAAATAGGCCATGGGTGATATGGGTTATGGCATTATAACCCATGAAGTGAAAAGCCTTGAAATGCCATAACCCATGTCACCCATTACTCATAACCAATAAGCCACAACTAGTGTGACCCCTCTCCATGGGAAAACTATATAGCCGATGCTCAAACTAATTTGATGGACGAGGAGTTGAACAATTTTGTATGATTATAACTTTAGTCAACAACCCAACGACGGATAACGAATTGGTGATGCTCAAAGGAATTTCACTTCAAACCCTCCTACAGTGCCAAACCGTCGTCCACCGCTATCAAACCGTTCTCCTGTAGCAAACCTCCCTCCGACACAAGAAGTCCCAAGTTGGGCTGAGGGTACGAAACCGACCATGGTGCAGCAATTTTTTTTATTTATGTAATGCTTTAAGTAGGTTTATTATAAAGTTAATTTTATAAAAATTCCGTACAGTTTAATTAGTTTTTGTTTTTTTCAAATATATTATAGAATCCGTAAATTATTACCCTATATTAAGCATGGTGTACAATATGTAAAGCATGTCACCTTTCAATACATGTGCAAAAAAAAAGACCTACTTCACACACATTTTCAATACACGTGTCTTTCTTCACACACATCTTCTCCCTCTTTTAAACCCACAAAGTGAATTAGGTTTCAAAATTCCCCAAAAATCACATGGCGGGATCTTATACAAAAAAAAACAACACTAAAATTTTGAGAATTCATTTTGTTAATTAGTACCAAAACTTGTGACCCAACCCTCACAAATTCCACCTTCGTCCTCTTACACTGCACTCGAGCTTTACTTTTCGCCAAAACCCTAACCTAAATCCACTTGATTTCAAACCATAACCCTAACCCTAACCTAAAAGAACTCTGGTGGAAGAAAACACAAACTCTGGCAATGAGTTCTTGGGAAACACATGGTAATTAGGTATGAGTCCACATCTCATATAATCTCAATATATATTAAGTTAACACAATAAGCATTTTTTCTTTTCGGATTCAGGTTTCAAGCATGAATCTACTGCTTTTAATTATAAAAGCATTTTTATAGTTTGGTAACTTAAACTTAAGTTAATTTGGTCCCCCTGAATTCGGTTGTGGACCACTAAAGGTATATATGTAGGAAGAAACATAGTATATCTTATAAAGATAGATATTTGTTTATTTGTACAAAAATAGGGATATATAAAGATTACGAGGACAGAGAATGTTCCATGATTGTCATATTTGGTCGATTGACCTACAAGCTCTTTTTGCCCATTTTATAAATAATTATTGCTTTCTGATTGAGCATAGATATCAGGAGATATAAAAACAATATTATTACACTAAAAATAGATTAAAATGCTACCTTTAGACTTGTAAATTTCAGAATCTTGACTTGCATATAGATAGAGAAGGCATTGTTTATAGGAAAAAGAATATAGACATAAAATGGACAAGTTAATTCATAACCAAATTAGTGACAGTTTTTGGTGGTTGGATTGTTATTATAGAACTTCATATGCCATCTATTCACTGCATTAAGACAGTAAATTGTCTTGTTTTTTTAATCAAATTAGTGAATTGACAATTTACTCCCTTGGTTTTCCCAACTGTATGATTAGATGTTTTGCTAACGAAACATAATACCAACCCAAATAAAAAGCTTGTTATAGGTGGAAGAAAGATACATAAACCGAGAGACAAAGAGTAACTCAATATAATAAGCATGTTTAGATGTTAGGCTAAGAAAGATACATAAAGTGATTTTAGATGATATATCTCATATCATCTCAATAGTAAGTAACTCAATATAATAAGCATCACACCTAGCTATATTAACATAATATATATATATATATATATATATATATATATATGTTTCCAATCTCTAATACTAACAATCTCTATTATATATTGCATGCCATATACGAGCTGGAATGAATCTGCTTGGTCACCTTCTTCGAAGTTTTAGAATACAAGAGTGTGGTATAAGTCCAATGGTGGAGCAAACAAGAAAAGTAGCATGATCAAAGTACATTTGTGATCATCACCTGGGACTTATCTAAGAGATAAACTGGTAACTTCATTCTCTAATTCATGTGTGTTTTTCTCTGTGTATAATGATTTTTTGGTTGTATGTCTGATGTGTGTGTTTACTTCTTTCTGTTGTATATATTACGAGGTACATAAAATGATTTTAATATGGAGGAAAGCAAGGGAAGACAAAAAGGGAGAATACAAGAATACTGATGTCAAAGTCATTTCAGATAAATTAGTATGTTTTTCTTAAAAATGTTGGAAATTATGTTAAAGTCAAATAATTGTCAAACTTATTTAATTAATAGAGTTGGAGTGGTGAGATAAGGCTGAAGGGTAAAATTGTCATTAGCCAGAATTAGTGTTTTAAAAGTTAAAGCCGATAACTCATAGTGACATCTAATTAGCCTAACAAACTTGATTATATCTATGCATTAATGAGAACTACCGGTGATATCACCCAGATAGTTGTCACACCCCTGCCGGCGGCGGATTATATGCCAGGGATGACGCGGTTGTTCATAAGCACATAATCATCTATTAAATATGATAGTATTTATTATTCGAATTAAAAGCATCTGTTACAACTGGAAATAAGAAAACAAAGCACTCAAAACATAACAAAATTCAAGTTTAACTAAGTCCAGTCCTATATGATCAAGTTGAGTCCTCAAACCTTAAAGCATACTATTGTTTACAAATCATCCGTTACAAATGGTAATAAGAAAACAAATCTGAAATCAAAGCAGGTACAGATGGCTGAATTAAAGAAACAACTTGATGAGTTATTGGAGAAAAGATTTATAAGACCAAGTTCCTCACCATGGGGAGCTCCGGTACTTTTTGTGAAAAAGAAGGACAGATTGATAAGGATGTGTATAGATTACCGAGAATTGAACAAGGTTACGATCAAGAACCGGTATCCACTTCCAAGAATCGACGATCTGTTTGATCAGCTCCAAGGAGCAAGATGTTTTTCCAAAATAGCCCTACGATCAGGCTATCATCAATTGAAAGTCCAGGAAGATGACATATCTAAAACCTCATTCAGAACTAGATATGGTCACTTTGAGTTCATGGTTATGCCATTCCAACTTACAAATGCTCCCGCAGCTTTCATGGATATGATGAACCAAATATGTAAACCCTACTTGGATAAATTCGTAATCGTGTTCATAGACGATATACTTATCTACTCAAAAATTAAGGAAGATCATGCCAACAATCTGAGGACGATACTTGAACTATTGAGAAACAAGAAACTTTACGCCAAATTCTCGAAGTGTGAATTCTGGTTGTCAAAAGTACAATTTCTCGGTCACGTCATAGACGAGAAAAGAATTCAAGTAGATCCAGTTAAGATTGAGGCTATATCCAATTGGGAAGTACCAAAGACACCGATGGAAGTGAGAAGTTTCCTCGGTTTGGCAGGATATTACCGAAGGTTTATTAACGACTTCTCAAGGATCGACATTCCTTTGACTGCACTAACTCGAAAGGAAATCAAATATGAATGGGATCCAAAGCAGAATGAAGCATTTGAAATTCTAAAGCAGAAATTAACTCAAGCACCAATTCTATCGCTGCCTGAAGGCAACGAAGGTTTTGTAGTCTTCTACGATGCATCACACACTGGTTTAGGGTGTGTATTGATGCATGGAAACAAAGTCATCGCTTATGCATCTCGACAACTTAAGACTCACGAAAAGAACTATGCGACTCATGACCTGGAGTTAGGTGCCATAATCTTCGCGCTGAAATTATGGAGGCATTATCTCTATGGAGTCAAATTCATAGTTTTCACAGATCACAAAAGTCCAAAGTATGTCTTCGGCCAGAAAGAGCTGAACATGAGACAAAGACGATGGATGGAAGTCCTAAGCGACTATGACTGCGAGATATGTTATCACGAGGGCAAGGCTAACGTAGTAGCCGACGCCTTGAGTCGAAAAGAACATGAAAAACCAAAGCAAGTACATGCCCTAAGACTCGACCTGCAAGCCAGTCTTATTTCTCAGATCAAACATGCACAAAAATCAGCCTTAAAAGAGACAAACCTCGAAAACGAGGGGATGATAGGAAAGACTAAACAACTCGTCAAAGGAAATGACGACATCCTTAGAATGAATAAACGAATATGGGTTCCGGTCTATGGAAATCTCCAAGGAGAAATTCTCGAGGAAGCCCGTAAATCCAAGTACACAATGCACCCCAGTGGTGATAAGATGTACAAAAGTCTGATACCGGAATACTGGTGGATCGGCATGAAAAAGCACATAGCTGAATATGTGGCCAAATGTCTAACATGTTCCAAGGTTAAAGCCGAACACCAAAAGCCTTCTGGACTGTTGCAACAACTTGAGTTGCTAGTATGGAAATGGGAAATGATCACCATGGATTTCATCACTAAACTTCCCCGAACCAGTCAAGGAAATGACACAATATGGGTTATCGTTGATTGTTTAACCAAATCCGCACATTTCCTACCCATGAAGGAAACTTTTAGCATGGATAAACTGGCCCAATTATACGTTACCAAGATAGTATCTTTACATGGAGTGCCGTTATCCATCGTATCAGATAGAGACAGTCGATTCACGTCTCGATTCTGGCAGAGCTTCTAAAAAGCTCTCGGAACTCGTTTAAACCTTAGCACTGCATACTATTCTCAAACGGATGGGCAGAGCGAGAGGACAATCCAAACCTTGGAGGATATGCTTCGAGCATGTGTTATTTACCTAGGAGGAAGTTGGGACGACCACTTACCTCTGATAGAATTCTCTTACAATAACAACTACCACACAAATATACAGGCGGCACCATTTGAAGCCTTGTATGGCAGAAAATGTAGAACTCCCATGTGTTGGGCTGAAGTAGGGGAAAACCAACTATCAGGACCTGAGATAGTCCAGGAAACCACTGATAAGATATTACAAATCAAGGAAAGATTGAAAACGGCTCGTGATCGCCAGAAAATTTATGCCGACAAAAGGCGAAAACCGTTAAAATTTAACATTGGAGACAATGTTTTACTTAAGGTATCACCTTGGAAAGGTGTGGTACGATTCGGAAAGAAAGGGAAGTTAAGCCCTAGGTTTGTTAGGCCATTTAAAATCATAGAACGAATCGGGCCTGTGGCATATCGATTGGAATTGCCGATAGAGATGAGTGGAGTACACGATGTGTTCCATGTCTCCAACCTGCGTAAATGCCTAGCAGATAAAACCTTAGCCATGCCATTACAAGATGTACTAGTGGATGAAAGGCTTAAGTTTGTGGAACAACCGTTACAAATTGAGGACCAACAGGAAAAGAAATTGAAACGAAAGAAACTCGTATTGGTCAAGGTGAAATGGAATTCCAGACGTGGACCCAAGTACACGTGGGAACTGGAATCCGAAAAGAAAAAGAAATACCCACACTTATTCAGAAAGTAATCTTGAGGACGAGATTTCAAAAAAGTTGGGGATGATATAACACCTGCCAAAATCCTGATCTCAATTTCTGCCCGGAACTTATACGAAATAACAGGAGTTAATGAAAACCCAATAAGGGTCAGAAAATAAATTTGAAAATTCTGAAAGTTAGGAGATATCGGACCGACATGAGATTGATATCGGTCCGATATGGTAATATGTTAAACGTCGGACCGACATGGTCTAGAAGACGGTCCGCAATGCATAACCCTAGAAACCCTCTCCACCAGTGTAGAACCAAAGACTGATTGCTACAAAATTGTTTAAAGTACAACTGCTGCGGACAACACAAGATTGCTGCTGACCAAAACAGCTGCTGATACTTTGTCTGCTGCTGAAGACCAAAGTAGCTGCGGATAAGCTTATCAGCAGCATTCAACACATGTTGCTGCTGATAGGCATATCCTCAGCAGCTGCGGATAGATCAATCTTGCTGCTGGTCCTCATCTCTGCTGCTGATAGCTTTATTCTCTGAAGACCAAACGTTGCAGCTGACTATCCATGCGAAGCGCCTCTGACACCTTTCTGCAAAAGCAACTGCCACACTCCAAGCAGAAGGAACCTCACTGGTGCAACCAATAAAGGACAATGACGCTCTTCTCCAAGCATGGAAACAATGATGCCTAAGAAGACGTTTCAGTAAAGTTAACTAGATTAGACTTTACGTGTAATTTAGATTAATAAACAAGATCAACGGCTTGTGTTAGATCTGATCCTTAGAATCAAGGGTCTGTCTTGATTCTAAGTTACTATATATATCTTGTAAACACTTCAAACAAAGTGTGCCTTCATAGTGCTTTTTGTGCTTCTTGATAGAGTTTTACTTGTAATATTGTAATCTCAGAAGTCTAATACAATAGTGCATTTATCAGTATTCTTGCTGTTTACTTGTTTAATTTGTTGGTTGCTATTGTTTCCGCCAATATCAACTAGAATAGAATCACCTTGTAATCTTACGATCCTACAAGTGGTATCAGAGCTTTTGCTCAGATTAAACAAACTAACACTTGTTTAATCACTTCTGGTTCTATTCTAAACTCTATCTCCTTCAAAAAGTCACCAAGAACAAAAATGGCACAAAGCAACGGGCTTGAAGACATCCTGAAGCAGCAATACGAAAACTTTGTCTGCATTGAAGGTGAGTCACTAACCAGTGTGTATAACAGGTACACTTACTTGTTAGGAGAGCTGCAGTGCTCTAAGGTGAAGCTGGAGAATGAAGACATTCTCAAAAGGTTCATCAGATCTCTTCCTAGTTGCTGGACACTTTACACAGTGTCAATAAGAAGAACTGAGAATCTGAAGACTCTGCAGATGACCGAGCTCTTTTGTATGCTAAAAGCCTATGAATTAGAAATAATTCAAGCCAAAGAAAGAAGCTCAAGCCATCAATCAGCCTCTTCCACCACCTCTCCCGCACTTCACTCTGACCACTCAGGTCCTACTTCAAGCGACTACTATCCTACCAGACAAGCACACCAAGCTCAGCCAAGACACCAACAGCAGCAACATGTCAATCCTCCAGCACAAACTGCAGCCTGTGCAAATGTTGGAACTACAGACTTTGACTGGAGTTTTCAATATGAAGATGTTCCTGCCTCCAACCAAGCACTTATGGCAGACAATGCAGAGATACTACCTCAGGTATTTGAACATCTTTGCTCTCAAGCTTGCATTGACAAAGTTTTAGGTTATAGAAAGCATAACCAAAATCTGATAGATCAAAATGAAGAGTTTCATCAAATGAAGTCTGAATTCAAAAAGGTCGAAAATACTTACAAAGAAAAGAATAACTGCCTTAAGAAAGAGATTTCTTCATTAAAACATGAACAAACCAATCTTGAAACTCAGATTGATGATCTATTAGTAAAACTCAAAGCTACCAGAGCTGAACTGGCTGAACAGAAAGTTCATGTTGAAAAATATGAATTTTCTTCTAAAAAGTTACAAAGATTGTTAGATATTCAAGTCCATGAAAAGGTAAAAACTGGACTTGGATATCATAATGACCAGTACAAGACAGTTCCTCCTCCTGCTGACTACGTAACCATTCATGAACCAAGCTTCAATCTGGCAAATCTTGACATGGCCAACCGAAATCTTGACCCTGTTGTCAAAGAAACCCCTGTGCAAGAATGCACTACTTCATCAGAGTCTGAGTCAACTTGCTCAGACTCCACTGAAACAAGTGAAGATTCATCTCCTCCTGCCCCTCAAGTGACACTCACTAAAGATGAAGTCCCCATTATCCCCTCAATACCAGTTCCTAAACCCTTCAAACAAATCAGAATTAGCTATCCTCCAGAAGGAAGAAAGCTAACTATTGAAAAGGGACAGTCTTCAACCTCCACCAACTCCCAGCCTCTTTCAAAATCAATCCAACCAAGGAAGGTGTTTGACATATGTTATACACCTGGAGAGAGAATTCCATATGTTCAAAAGACATTGGAAGAAGCCACCTTTGAGCACAACAAAGCTCACCCTTGGAACTTCAAAGACTTGTTCAAGAAAAAGGACTATGTGTACTTTCAAAGGGACAAACTGGCTAAATCATGCTTTGTGTGTGGGAAATACAATCATACTGCTAGCAGCTGCTTCTATTACCTTCAACAACAAAGAAACCTAAAGCAACATGCTTTTGAGAAAACCAGCAAAAACAAAAAGGTAAGAAGCTTTGAAGCCAAAGCAACTCAGTTTAGAAACTCTCTGTCCCCACCAAGAAAGCCTATGCCAAAGCCCCAACAATCCTGCATCATCTGTGGTGAATCAAACCACTTTGCTACAAACTGTAAGTTTAACCCTTTCAACCAGATTCTTCATCAAGCCCCTCAAAGACAAAGGGTAAAGAAGGATCAACATACATCGGTTGTTAGTCCAGTTAAGCCCAAGAAAATGGAGCAGAAGCTTTCAGCAACAACCAAATCTGCTGCCGATAAGCTAACAAAGTCCGCAGCAAAATCTGCTGCTGATAGGGCAAAGCTATCAACAACAAAAGTGTTCACTGCTGATAAAGAAAGATCAAAGGGAAAGCCTTCAACAGCAACAACGTCTGCAGCTGCTCAAGAAAAATCATCAGAAACAACGTCTGCTGCTGAAAAGACAAAGAAAGCTGGAAAACCACCAACTCAACAATGGAAGGCAAAGAAACCACCAAGCATCATCATCGGTTCAGTTGAGTGTATCTATCCTTTGATGTAAATATGTCTGTCTTATGTTGTAAATAAAAGTAATAAGTCAGCAGCACTTTTTCTTTTCAGCTGCTGACAGGTTTAATATTCAGCAGCAGAGGATTTGCCACTGACTACCTTAAGTTATCAGCAGGAACAAGTTTCCTGCGGATAGCTTTAAGGCCATCAGCAGTAACATCCCTGCTGCGGATCATTGCATCTATCAGTTGAAATCAAGTTTGCTGCTGACAGACTTAACCTTCCGCAGCAACCAAAGTTGCTGCGGACAGGCTTACTCATCCACAGCAACCAAGTTTGCTGCTGATGGGTAAAACAAGTCCAAAATTAACTTTTACCCGCTGTAAAAGAAAACAACGTCAGTCTTTACCATGACTGCTCGAGTGCTTTACAGCTGTAACAATGAAAAGTGAAACAGGTTGTACTGTACAAGTAAAGTTGCTTTTTCTTCGTCTGCCGTTATATCACAATCTCAAACATTCCCACAACCTCTTCATATTCAATTTCAAACCTATCTCCCATCACTTTCTCTCCCGTCCCCACAGCATTCAAAACCCTCCATAATTAACCCCCTTTTCTCTTCCCTCCAAATCCAAAACAATGGCAGGCGCAGACATAAACAACCCCAACGACAGGTTTTCCCCATATCACAACCTCACTGCATACCTAATAAAGGGCAAGAAATCCGAAGGTTTCGATGATATGATCGACTTCCTTTGTCGGTCCAAAATTCACCATGCCTTAACAGTCAACCCAACCATCTATACTTCCCACATGGAAGAGTTTTGGAACTCAGCCGTGTATTCTACTAACCAGGGCACTCCCCAAATCAGAGGCACAGTAGACGGCAAGGAGATGATTATCACTGAAGCAAAGCTCCGCCAACACCTCAAGATTCAGGATGAAGGGGACGCCATCTCTTACCTAAGAGACGTATACATGAGGACCTTTGTATCCATAGGGTACACTGGGAATCAAATAGAGTATACGACAGAGAAGGCACTCATGGGTCCCAAATGGAAGTATCTCTGCCACACTCTTCTCCAATGCATATCCCAGAAGAGGAGTGGCTGGAACCAACTTAGCTCCGGACTTGCGTCGGCAATTCACGGTATGATAACTGGGGCGGGTTTCAATTTTTCCCACCTCATTCTTGAAGGTTTGAGATACAACCTTCAAGAAGGGGTGAAATCACAGTTCTTCATGTACCCAAGATTCTTGCAGGAAGTGTTCAACATTGAGCACCAAGATCTTTCAAAACCTGTAAGAATCTACATAATGCCGGGACATAAGAACAACATTTTTTAAAGCATGAGAATAGTTTCATCAAAGTTCTCAGGGGCCGATGTTCCATTGTTGTCTACAATGTTGAACACGCAAAGTGCCCAGGGTGACAGTTCAGCAAACCCAGCTGATACTGATCCCACACCCTCCACCTCACTGCCACAAACTCAAACTGCTGCTTCCCTTGATCGAACCCCTGTGCATTCTACTGAGGATGTACAGGCACATACTTTACTCACCCACAGTTTGATTGCTCAACCGGAACACAGGGCCCCGGTTGCAGCCAAATATACAAGGAAGAGGGGCAAGAGAACTCCTTCTTCTCTTGCCTCCAAGGCCCAAACCCAAGCCAACATCCCTCACTCAGAATCACAACATTCTAGTGAGAATATCATAAGGGAAAGCCACACTGTTAGGGAGACTCCTTCGGAAGTCTCTCTATTAGGATTAGGATCACTTCCCGGATCCATAGAACAGCCCTTTGAGCCATTCCTATCTTCTTTGGACTTAAGTGTTGAGGAACCTGACCAAAGTGATGTACCTTCTCCAACTACCACTATCAAGGAGGTACTGATTGGTCTTGCTTCCGAAACACCCAACCCAAGTTCTTCACCCTTGAAGGTCCACTCTAGGAGAAATGAAAGAGTGGATGTGGAAGAGGCTGTCACTACTGCTGGTCCATCAAATGACCAGGAGGACAGTGACAACATCTTTAAGACCTCAACCATGGCAACTCATGGTGAGGGTGTTTCCTTGGAAACTCCCCTCACTGAGAGGAATCCCAGGCGCTAAGAAACCACGGGTGATGGGGATGCTGAGACTCGGCCTACGGCCCCATCTGGGTCCAAGGATTCCACAACTGTGGATGAGGACAGTCTGAAACTAAAAAATTTGGAATTGACTGCCAGGGTGGCTATGCTTGAGGCTGAAGTGTCCAAACTACGACACCAAGCCTTGATGCATGAAGCCCATCAATGCCCCTCCACGGCTTCTCCCTCTCTTGTCTCAGTGGGCACTCAAACAGATGCCTATTTGTTCACTGATGCAACCAAAATGGGGGAGAAAGTCCCTATGGAAGAAGACACTGAAAGTCTCGACAACTGGATTCAAGAGCAGGCTGCCTTCCAAAGTACTCTATTCAGACCAGCTTTTGTCCAAGTTCATGACTTGCCAGTCTCAGATGACAATGAAGAAGAATCTACTGAAGACTGGAAGCTAGTTGTCAGAGCTATAGATGAGGTGCTGATGGATGAAAACAACCAAGACGAAACATCTACATCCTTCAGCATCATCCCAGAAGTTGCAGCCATCATAAGTCATGCAGCTGCCCCCCTCTTCCCACTGACATCAACACAGCTAGAGTTTGACATTATACTAGCTTGGGGGTACGATGGGAAAACTGAGAGGTTTTGGGTAGGTCGGGAGTTTAGCGGAGTAGAAGAGCTAGACTGGGATTTAATTCATCCATTTGAAATCCTTGACCTATATGATCTTATCTGCATCAACAACTCATCAGACCTCTCAGCAGACCTTTCCATTGACATGTTCTATGCTATGATGGAGGACAACCTACCCAACTTCATAAGACTAATCAAAGAACTAAAACGGGTAGAGTCTCCTGAGTCATCCCAGGCTGCAGAAAGAAGACTGTCTCCCAACAATCTCCAAATCACAAGGAGCAGTCTTCTCAATGAAGAAGAAGTGCTGAGCCTGAAAAGACTCCTGTACAAACTAATGGTCAAGGACTTAGATGTGCTAGGATGGATAAGCAATAAGTTCCTTGACCATACCTTCCTTCTAAGCAACGGCACCTCTCTCACCATCAACACCAGGAACATCCTCCAGCTGCCCTCAGACTTCCTATTCAAGATCTTTCAGCTCAGAGCCAACATCTGCAATATTAACTCATTAGAGAGCCAGGAAATGATGGCCACCATCAAAGCCCATCTTGAAGAAAAAGGACTGATTCCTCAGGAAGAGTCTGTGTCAACTTCTGATACTGACTCCAACTCAGATACTCCACAAGTTGAAGCCACATCTGTAGAATCTGGCACAAGATCTTCACTTAGGGATCAACTGAGAGAAATAGAAGGTCCTGAGTACCAACTTGATGAAGACAGTGACCGTCCCTTTTCAATTTCTCAACTTGCCAATGAAGCCGAGGCAGAGATCCCAACAGCACAACAATCAGCTGTTTCTGTGATCAGTGAAGCTAGAGCAGAGGCATCCAATGTTAACAAAGGGAAAGGCATTATGACAGAAGAGGATGAAGAGAGGTTGCAAAAAGAAAAGAAGGAGAAAGAAGAAAGAAGAAGGAAAAGAGAAGAAGAAGAGATGGCTGAAGAGATGGCTCATAAACAAAGGCATCAAGAAAGAAAGGCAGCCATACTCCTAAGACAACAGACAATCCAGCTGTATGCCAAACAGCTGGATGAGATGAAAGTTAAAATCCATGCAGGGTCTCAAGTTGAGGAAGATGAACAACTTGCCAGACAGCTGCAGGAACAGTTTGCAAAGGAAGTAGAAGAGGAGAATGAAAAGAAGAGGAAGGAAGATGCTAAGTTTAGAATCACTGATTCTAAATTAGCAAAAGAATTAAGGGAGGAGTGGACTGAAGCTCTGATCTCTCAAGGTGAGGATTCAGACTACCTTGAAAAACTATCAAACAAAGAGATCTACAGAGCCTTCATGGGTCAGCAGGGGGAATTGGCAAAGAAGAAGAAAGATGAAGAAAAAGAGAAAGCTCAACAAAAGTCAAAGAAAGCCATTGCCCTTAACCAAAGGACCCATGAAGAAAGGAAGGTGATGATTGACTTCCTTAAGGTAAGGGGAGAAAGTTGAAAAAGGTTAGGTCCCATGTCCTTCTTGAACCTACAAGCCCTGTATACAAAAGTGAAAAAGGAAGAGGAAGAAAGACTGGGAAAGAGACCAGTCAAGAAACAAAGAACCTCTGCACCAGAAACTACTTCCACTTTCCAAACACCATCCACAAACATCCCCAAGCCTTCCTCTCCTCAACCCAAAAAGTCCAAAACATCCCACCCAGCTCCTTCTCATCAACAGCCACTCCTAAAGAAATCCAAACCCATATCCAAACCTGAAGACTCCAGAGAAATAGTCCAATGGTTTTACAGTACCCAAGATCAGTGGTTTGAAGTATTCAGGGGGAGAACTGAACGAAGAAGGTCGATTTACAAGTCTGTTGATGAGGTTCTACAACTTCCAGATTCAGATCTCAAGAGAATCATGGAGCTGGGTGAAGAAGTCATACCAGCAAATGATGGCGGGAAACATCTTGTGCTGGTGATCAAACATCACTTCAACCCTAGCAAAGATGCAGTCTTAGATGTTAGACCTCTACAATCCAACTATCCATTTGCACGATGGTCCTACAATGCTGAGAAGAATGAGTTCACCATCACAAATGTCAAGGATCACCAGATGAGATGTTCAAGCAAGGCAATCTTCAAAATGCCAAGTAAGGACATCAAGACTCTGTCTGAACTTCCTCTTGACAACCCCAGCAAGGATCCTCGAGGGTATGAAGTAGCAAGGATAGTCGACCACATGAAAAAGCTTCAGCAACAGAGGGACTAGAAGAATTTTGGTAGCATCAGTCTAGGGGGAGTTTGTAGAACCAAAGACTGATTGCTACAAAATTGTTCTAAGTACAACTGCTGCGGACAACATAAGATTGCTGCTGACCAAAACAGATGCTGATACTTTGTCTGCTGCTGAAGACCAAAGTAGCTGCGGATAAGCTTATCAGCAGCATTCAACACATGTTGCTGCTGATAGGCATATCCTCAGCAGCTGCGGATAGATCAATCTTGCTGCTGGTCCTCATCTCTGCTGCTGATAGCTTTATTCTCTGAAGACCAAACGTTGCAACTGACTATCCATGCGAAGCGCCTCTGACACCTTTCTGCAAAAGAAACTGCCACACTCCAAGCAGAAGGAACCTCACTGGTGCAACTAATAAAGGACAATGACGCTCTTCTCCAAGCATGCAAACAATGATGCCTAAGAAGACGTTTCAGTAAAGTTAACTAGATTAGACTTTACGTGTAATTTAGATTAATAAACAAGATCAACGGCTTGTGTTAGATCTGATCCTTAGAATCAAGGGTCTATCTTGATTCTAAGTTACTATATATATCTTGTAAACACTTCAAACAAAGTGTGCCTTCATAGTGCTTTTTGTGCTTCTTGATAGAGTTTTACTTGCAATTTTGTAATCTCAGAAGTCTAATACAACAGTGCATTTATCAGTATTCTTGCTGTTTACTTGTTTACTTTGTTGGTTGCTATTGTTTCCGCCAATATCAACTAGAATAGAATCACCTTGTAATTTTACGATCCTACAACTAGACACGTGTAGGGCATGCGTCAACATGTCGGACGCGTGTACGGACGGCGGACCAACATGGCTTGCCTACTCGGTCCGACATGGACGGGTGGCACTCCGGAATTGCATGGCTGCCACGTGGCGCGCATGCGGGACAATGGAGGCATATCGGACCGATATCCCCTGCATAACGGTCCGACTTGAGGCCGTTATCAGCCTATAAATAGAGGAGCATTGGCATTTAGTTTTCCACACCTTCACTCCCAAACCTCCTCTGCTCCCGAGCCTTTCTCGAGCCCTCCAGCCGTCCCGAATCTCGATAAGCTCCCCCCGGTTCGACCGACGTTCGCTTATCAACAGGATACGAGCATTTAACATCCGAAGAAACCCGAGGAACTCATAGAAGTGCAAATTAAGGTGCTAGAGCCCTAAGAGTCAACTCTAAGAGCTACTTAGCACTAAGATTGTTATCCTTAGATCTCTGACTTCAAAACGAAAGGTGAATACTCGTCTATATCAAAGATACACGTTCTCATGGTGAGAACGAGCTTTTCAAAATGATTTATAATACGTGATTGTGCAATAGGCACCTTCACGCAAAATGATCAAACGATTTACGTTTACGAAAGGGGCAAAACACGATAATTAAATATTAAGTCATAATAGTCCCATAATTAGGGATTGAGTTCAATCCCTGTGGACAAGACTAAATCCCAGAATTAGGGGTTCTACCCCTGGGGATATGATTACCCAAGAAGTGTACGTAAAGTTTGATCAAATATTTATACTCGCTCCAGATCCGGTTGGGCCGGGCGGGGTTGGCTTGTATGTCGGGTGATTGCGTAAAACGCAGATGTGCCAGTTTGGCCGCGTAACCCCCGAGTACTTGTCCAATGTATACAAATGGATAAATCGGAAGAAAGTGATGTGATCACTAGAATCCACCCATGAAATGTTTAACTGTTTAATTAAACTGTTTTGCCATGTTTATGAAAATGATTTGAGGTCATAAAAGTATTCACCAGCATGTAACAGACGTTCATTTTCAAATGTTTTCAGGAAAGGAATGAATTGACCTCATCGTATCGGGACCGGCTACAGCCTGGGTCCTGATGACAGTTTTGTTGCACAGCCGGGTCAGGCCACACACCTAGACCCGGTGCAACCCGAAAATATGTTATTACAGGTCGTGCATTGCATAGAACTAACCTGAAAAGTAAACAAGGTTAAGGTGACCGAAGGACTACGTTTTCCTTAGGCAGATTACCTCGTAATCTTACTGACTTTACGTCAGAGTTTTGATTTGAAATCAAATGTACAAACGATCGGGTTTTCAAACCCAGATATTTAAACAAAGATGATCTTTGTCTACACGATGAGATTTCGGTATTTACAAAACCAACCTTTGAGGTTGAGATGAAACGATCCATTTTCAAACGTTATTACGCTGCACAAAAACAAACTCTGAAATCAAAGCAGGTACCGAAGGTGCCAACGGATGTCGCAGCCCGGTAACGTCTCGGGGGTGCCCGGGGCGGGGTGTGACAGTTACGGTGACTCACTATCTGGTGATGGGGACCCAAGGCTTTCCTTTTGTGTTGACTCTGCTTCGGGGTGATTCCCAGGAGAGTGAGGAAGGTAAGAGGCCATGTCTAGCACGAAATGGTCGTAAGTGCTAAAGTTCAAAGGTTTTCAGGAGTTTAGGGTTTGACTAATCATAACACTGAGTTCTTATAATAATATATCGGGAGTAACACTTGACCTATAAGTAGTGTACCTATGAAAAGGATTCCCAGGAAAGAGAGGTGGGTCACCAAGGACACACTGAAATACTCAGTCTTTCCTTAGCTAGAATCTTCCATGGACTTACACTCACTCTTCTAGCCATCATGTACCATTAGCATTATTATTTGAACTCATGGTTATTGTGAGAATCGTTAAAGATTGTGTCTTGTGGCAAAGGTGTACTCTATCTATTCGAGCAACTTCCTTTTCTTGAGGGGTAAGGTCTTAGGGTTTAAATCCCTTGCAACTGATAATAAGGGTGATAAAATTTTTAAGGCATCAGGATGAAGAGGTATAGTTGGCTTAAATATGATTAAGTGTAGGAATCAAATAGGAGATTTGGGCTTGTGTACCATATTATAATATTTAAGCGAATGATGTTTAGGTTGTATTCATTTAGGACATAACCCAATGGATACCGTGACAAATCAAAGTCATTTGAGTTCATATACTTTCAAGAAGATATGTTTTAGCCTATAGGTGAACACTCACTTAGGGAATTCCCAGGAAAGCATACGGATCCTTCGGTTGATTTGGATTTATATGAAATGTTTTCCTAGACAGAAGACCCAAGGTACAGACATTCACCCTTTTGGATTGCACATGTTTTCTACTAATTTTCAGAACCCAAAACTTTGACGGGATTTTAAAATTTTAATAGGCATTGGGTCTAGGAGTTTGAATCTTTCCATAAGTGATTAGTGATGATGTGTAAGGATGAAAGTTTATAAGTGTATGGAAAAACTTAGGATAGCATTTAGTACTATCGAATAGGTATTGTGTAGATAATTCAAATAGTGTAGCAAATAAGGTGTCACGGGAGTAGTATGTAGGTTATTAAGTAACATAGCATATAAGATAATTCATATTGTATCATGCAATGTAATACATTATATAGTATGTAGGATAATTACACAAAGGTATCCTAAGGTTATAGATTATAGACTAAAGATATGTTTCAAGTAATCCATGTAGTTTCAAATAGTTTCATGTAGTCTCTTGAATACTGTAGTTCAGGTATTTACACTACGTAGATAGAAATAGGTAGATGTAGATAGGTAAATAGATGTAAGTATGTGTAAAATGAGTATAGAGTGGAGTTCCTTAAAAAAGACACGAGTTAAACTCATGTTTGGGGACTCTTATGTTATAGTCTAGGTCATGTGTGTATAATAACCTAATTCCCTATAAACATGGCTCTGATACCAATCTGTCACACCCAGCCGACGACAGATTATACGTCGGGGCTAACACGGTTGTTCATAAGCACATAATCATCTATTAAATATGATAGTATTTATTATTCAAATTAAAATCATCCGTTACAAATAGAAATAAGAAAACAAAGCGTTCAAAACATAACATAACTCAAGTTTAACTAGGTCTAGTCTTGTATGATAAAGTTGAGTCCTCAAACCGGTGCACCTGAAACACGTAAGTAAATGTCAACTACAAGTAGTTGGTGAGTAACATAGGTTTTGACACCAAACAAAAGTTGTGAAAAGGATTTGAAATTCAATATGTTCAAATCATAACTATGGCATAAATGTGAAAACATACAAGGTTCCAAGCGTACAATTCAATCAGTAAGTAATGGAAAACTGGTAAGTATAATCCCACTGATTGTGTTTTGAAAAAATAGTAATATGGTACACACAAAACCCTCTAAGGTTTGAGTTAACTGGAATCGGATTCCTGTATAAATGATCATGTTAGGTACTACCTTAGGCCTTGGTAGCAGGTTAATGAATGTACTAGCATCAACACATGTAATGGTCACCAAGCAGTTTAAGACATAAAGCACATAGTAAATAGCATGAAAACAATGGTATTGAATTTGGTAAGTATAGTATGTAATACTGTTCTACCCCGAGTATTTGTAAACAATAGTAAAGAGAAAGGGGGCTATGAAACTCACTTGTAATGAAGCTCGTAGGTTGTATGAATTGTAAATGTAGGATAGACTTCGTGAGGATTCCTCACAATTAACCTACACAGGTAATTGTATTCTAGACTTAATGTGCGTCTAACGGAAAACAAAAGTAAAGAATTATGAGTTTATCCGAGATTTTAGGGTTCCTTAGAAATCAGGATCGGATATGGGATTTGTACAAGTTTTTTGGAATATATATGTTCATAATAAGTATCGAAGGTAGCTTATATAATTAAAATTTCAATTATGTAAGTATTGAATTTGTAGTAATATGATTAAATTTAATTAACTATCCTCGAAATAATAACTAAATTGTGGATTCGAGAAGGTTTGAATACTTGCTTTTGTGTAGACAAAATAATTATTTAAATTATGTAAAGGATTTCATTACTTAATAGTAAATAATTAGCGTCTTTTTGTTCATGAGTACCTGCTTGGAGGAATAAGTACATAGTTTACAAATGGCTAAAATAGGTGAAACGTTAAATGACTGGTAATTAGTTAAATAATTAAGATTTAACTACATGGCTAAATAAAAGAATTAAACCCTCTATCTATTTAACTTGATTTCCAAGTCAAAAGAGTGTTAAAATTTATGAATTTAATTAATTAGTAATTAAACCAGAATTTAAAGTATTAGGCTCTAATTAAGTAAATAATTAACTCATAACTATTTATTAAAAGCAGGAAATAAATTTGTAAATTTATTTACATAGTCCTGAGTTTTATAAAATAATGAAGTTTACGTACAAATCATTAGTTGTAACCTAGGATTTTAAGTAAATATTTGTCTAAAGTAATTATATTGATTTAGCCAAAATTTATTAGGTCCCTAGCCCCAATAATAATAAATAAAAGGTTTTACTTGGTAGTTTAATAATCTAATTTTTTTAGAGCTGATTAGAAAAGTCCAGGTTCATAAAATAGTTTTCATGACGTGGATTAAAGGTTTAAAACGGTTTAAAAAAATGATTGCGAGTTGCCCATATCGAACCCGGGTGGTTTTGGGCTTTCGTGCGTTTGCTACCACAAGACCAAAGGTCTATTAGTGTAATGCAGCCGGCTCAACGAAGATAAGGGAGACCAACTATGAGTGGTTTTATAAGGTCAAATAGCGTGTAAACAAAAAAGGGGGGTACGCGGGTTGTTTCGAACCCGCGACCTAGTGTGTATGCGCCAAGGGTCTTAACTGTTGATCTAGGCAATTGCCTTGATAAAGAGCCACCCGTTAAATTATTTAATAAACAAACCCAACCCGCATTCTTCCCCAAATCACCCAACCCGTGAAACCATAGCCTCGAAATTGATCACGATGGCACACAGGTACACGCTCAAGCATTAGGGCTTTTATTCAAGAGGTTGAAACGATTATAGGGGTGTCCGTATTACCTGAAATGATTATGGGGATCGTGAGATCAGAGAAAGCCGTTAGTTGTAACATCCCAAAACTCCTAAATATAAGATGGGACATGTATCGGTTGAGAAACGTTGCCAAAGAACCCAACCGGGTTCGAAACTGGAAGACTATTCGCCCGGAAATAACTCAAAATTTCACATAAGCATATCTCGAGCTAGAAAATGAGTTACGGAGGCCACAATATATGAAAATGGGGTGTTTCTACGAGGAGAATCTAAAAAATAAGGTATGTCGGACCAATATCTCAGGCATAACGGTCCGACGTGTATTGCTGAAGCAATCAGGAGGCTGTGACGCGTTTTTGGTGACTCAGCTGGACGTCAGACCGATATGGTTTTAGACGTCGGTCCGACATGCGGACTTCGGACCGACTTCGTTTTAGACGTCGGTCCGACTTCGGCGCAGTTTCAGCCTATAAATAGAAAGCAATTACCGTTCAAAATGGAAACACAACACCAACACCATTACACACACTCTCTAGGAAAGGTTAGAATACCCGGTGCGGTGCGTTTAAGTGCGAGTGCGGTGTGCTACGAGTGCGGTTCGAGTTCGGAGAAGCGTTTAAAGCGAGGAACGAACTTAGGAACTATCCGAGGATAAAGTAAGTACACTGGACCCGTACCCTGGACACAAATACGTGAATTATGTGTTTAAAATAATACGTGATATGTGATATTTGTTATGTGATATGACGAGGGTATGGGGTGATGACGGATTAGTCTAAACACTAAACGGGAATAATGGAGTAATCACGACGTATCCAAGGGGTGGTGGATACGCCGCTAGTACTTCCTATATATAAACTTCTTGGTACAACGTGGTGAAACCATTATGAATATTTAGGGGTATAGACTAATAAATAATGATGAAATATAATGAACGTACGGGAGAACATCCAACCGATATGTAGTTATCTGACAAACGGAATGTTCTGTCTAAGGAAAGAGTGGTGTATAAATCTCTCCTAGACCCATCACTCTTTCTTGGGAACATCTCTGTTGGAGGTACTGCTCTAGAAGGAAAATCACCCAGTTTACAATATATGACAAATACGTATATGAGATGAAAGCATACCATGCAGGATAAATGTGAATATGTGATGGATATGAATACGTGAAATGCATGATGAATATGTGAATGCATGATGATACGTGCAAATATGAATGAATATGATGGAATGAGTCTAAACCCTAAAATGGAATAACGGAGTACTCACGTAGTGTTAAAGGGGTGGTGAATACGCCGCTGGTACTTCCCATATATAAACCCTTTTAATGCATCGTGGAGAAACCGTTACGAAATTTTAAGGTGAGGACTGGTTGGAAGGCAAATCAAGCATATACATGAAATGAAAACAAATGCTTGATACATTTGGGAGGCTATGAGTCTAAGATACTCAAGGTCCCAAATAAAATGAGATACCCGGCCAGTAAGGTGGATCTCAATAAATAATAAAGAAGAGAACTAAAAAGAGAACTACAGGCCTACGGGGCTGAAGGAGAAAAGATTTCAAGCCTACGGGGCTGTGGAATGAATGAGTCTTCGTGACAAATGCAAGGGGTCTATACTGACGAGTATAAGAACCTTGCCAATACTCGGACCGGAGGTACGGCCTAAGATGGTTGCGAGCGGGTTAGCACACCCATAAAATATACGAATACCGTGATCGGAGGTACGTCCGAAGATGGTCACGGGGGCACCGAGAACCCGAGAAAACGTGAACAATAACAAGAACCTAAATGGTTCATAATGAAATGAAAAAGATGCAGTGTACCTACTTAGCGAAAGCTAATTCAAAAACGTTTTCTAAACACTGCATGAAAAAAGCACATGGAATAGAGCTTCCTGCGGGCAGAGCTATCAGAGTTGGAAAATCCTTATATAAGATGATGTAATTATATTATCCTTTGTAAAACAATATTATTATAAATGAAAAAGTTACCTTAGCCATTATGGCAAGGTTTTGATCCAAGTGCGACCGTTTTCTGCAATAAAATACTCTGATAAACTAAGAGATTAAGTAGGATGTTTCACCAGTCTCGAGTTTCTCGGGTTTGATCGCGAACCAGAGGCTTTTTGGGATGGGTTCGAGTGTTCAACGAGTACCAAAGCGATGTCGCGCACGTTTTTGGGTTGTTATTGCAGTCCAATTTCACATGAAACGTAAGAATTGATTGTGGGTTTGATTAGGGGCAATTATGGGACGGTTTGGGTTCATCTGTTTAATTATGTCTTAATTGCTTCATCAAGTGCATTTGGTTTTGGTCGTATAGCGGTTTTGTACAATCGGGAGGCATTTACATACTTGAACCCGATGAGATTGGGATCGAATTGGGTTTGGTTTTTGCTCCTGATGACTTTTCTAGGGTCAAATACGGGAGGGATGAGTTCAATGCAAGGTAAAGGTCCAATCTGAGATGAGGGGGGGGGGGGGTTAAATTGAACGTTCAATTGCTTAAGGGGGGTTCAAAACTCTTTAATTGATTAAAGGTCATTTGTAGATGTAAGGCTAAATTTATTTTATAAACTTTATAAAAACTAAACTTTTTAGGTTTAATCTAAACAAATTCATAAGGTTTCGTTTAAACGTTATTAAATCTGTGACTTTGTTTTTAAAGAAACAAACAACCATTTTTAATAGGGTTTGGTAAATATATAAGTATGTTTATATTCATAATTATATATATATATATATATATATATATAGGAGTGAGGTTATATGAATTATAATCCATAGGTTACATTCGTATACATTTATTGCAATAGAATGTTTACTTATATACATATGTGAATATATACCTACACGTGTTATACACAAAATAAAGGAATAATATGTAATATGTGGTTGAAAGATATCGAATTGATATATGAAAAAAAAATAGTTATTGTGTCATAATATGTTGGACAAGCATAAGGTTTATTTGTAGTGTTATTATTGCATAAGATAATAAAAAAATAAAAAAATTGAGGCCGGAAATTCATGGATGTTACAATAGTGACATCTAAGTAGGCTGTTTCTCAGCAGTTAGTAAACAACTGGAATGGACACAACTGCTGGTTTTGGGGGAACTGCTGGTGAACAACATCAACAACAGTTCTTGTAACCAGCAGTTGTAGCCAGATGTTCTATGCTTGGAGGGAATCACCAGTTTGCACTTTGTAGAGTCAAAGTCTTATTCTTTTGTAAAGTGCTGGACAACGACTGGACTTTTGGCAATCAGAATCAGCAGTTCTTTTCAGGATCCAACAATTTACTATAATACATGTTTACTTTGTTAAAAAACATCTCACTGCATATTCTTTAGGCATTCATTTTTGCAGATCGACATTGAACCTTTATCCGGGCTAAAATGGTGTATAGTGCTATCACATCAAAAGTATTTTACATTTTCTTTCCTATTATCATTTTCCATAACCTAATTAATTGAATTGTACGTTAATTCTGTGGACAACAATTCAATGGCATGAAAATGGAGCGCATTTCCATGATGTCATGACTAACCTCAAGTCCAACAGTTTTGAAATTGATTTGCTTATTGTCATTCTGCTAGACAACAATGGCTCTCTTTATGCTATTAAATTTTGACACACTGGATTTGTTTATTCTTAGTATACTTCAATCTTTTGTATAAATATGTGCCAATTCAGTGACATATTATATAATTTATAAAAATATATTTTTTATGCATAAAAAAATACATGTTTATTAACTTTTGACTTTAACCTAATTTCATGTAAGCTTTTTTTCAATTTGACCCGGCAGACATAACACAACCAGATATGACCCAATTAAAGTAAGCCATTTTTCCCCCTAATTATGACACATTTTATTAATGGTCTGCTGTTTATATCTGTTCAGGTGACCTGTGAGACTGGTCTCAGGATTGTTTCTCAATGTTTAACAAAAAAATGTGTTTAGGATGAGCAAGCAGTACCTAGATGATTGCTATAGAGCATCTTTTGATCAAGTTATAAAGGTGGTAATATATAGTTTTAGTATTTAGGTTAAAAACTTATGTAAATATTTTGGTTTATTATTCTTAATGTAATTTTGTTTTTAGGTTTTCTCATGCATGTTTACCGCTGTTTTCAATTATCTTATCTAAAAAATGAAAATAAAATGGCTAATTACACAAAAATGACCACATAGAACCTAAGTAAATATGTGTGATCAAATGTTAGACAATAGCCACATTTAAAATTATAAAATATTATGTGGCTATGAATAACCATTAGCCACACCCTAGTTACTTTGTTTTATGTTTGTGTGACGGAATGATAGCAAACGTCGTGAGAAAAAAACTATGTGTGACCAAAGGTAAGACAATAGCCGCACTTAAAATTATAAAATTTTGTGTGGCTATAAATGGCCATTAGCCACACCAAAGTAACTTTGTTTTTTTATTTATGTGACGGAATGATACCAAACGTCATGGGAAAAAATTTATGTGTGACCACAGGTTAGACAATAGCCACACTTATAATTACAAACTTTCGTGTGGCTATAAATAACCATTAACCACACCATAGTCACTTTGTTATTTGTTACTGTGACTGAATGATAGCAAACGTCATGGGAAAAAAAACAATTATGTGTGACCAAAGGTTAGACAATAGCCACACTTAAAATTACAATAATTTTTTGTGTGTCAAGTAAAAGATTTTAGCCACTCTTACAATAAATTCATGTGACTATATAATATAAACAGCCACACTTACAGTAAATTCATGTGGTCGTTGTTACCATTTAGCCACACTTATTGAGACAAAATACTTGATCACAACAACCCTTTTGCCACGATTTTATTAAATAAGTGTGGCTAAAACAAACTTTTTAGTAAATTCTTGTGGCCGTTGTTACTCGTTAGCAACACTTAAAGTAAAGTCATGTGGTCGTTGCTACCCTTTAGCTACACTTAATGGAGGGAATGCTTGATTTCAGCAAGAAATGTTGATACCCTTTAGTTACACTTTTAAGCTACGACGGCCACTAAAAAGCGTGTGTGGCCGTATGATACCTACGATGACTCGAGCTTTGGTCACACTTGACCTGGAAAAAAAAAGTGTGGTGAAAGGTCTACGGTCACACGTTTTTTGTGTGGTTGTAGGCCATTTTTGACGCAATGATAATCAACGACTCGGTTCACTGTTCACAGCCTTGCGCCCCTGCCCCGTCACGATTTCAGATAACTTATTTTTTAATTTTTAACTAAATTTTGCTTATCATATTTTTTTTACTGTAATGCTATAGCATATGTGCTATTTGTTAATTGTAATTAGAGACAATGTGTGTACATTGTGACCCGACCTGAACCGAACTGAAAAAATTTAATATTTAGCGATATACAACTGACCCAAAAAATCCTGACCCCCATAGAAAAAAATTACTAAGTCCGCCACTAAGCATTCTACGTACCGGCAGTACTTGTCAGCTGAAAGTGGACCAAAAGTACGACATATAGCTACAAGTCATGTTAATTTTGTAGAGAAGTGAATGAATCTAACATGCAAGATTTTTTTAACTAAAAAACAAAACGAAGATAATTGTGAACATACAATAGACACACATATGAAGCATTTTACCAATGAAGGCTGTTGATCCTTGGACTCAAATGTATGCTTGAAGGTAGGTTTGGTTCAACTTTTTTCGGTTTAAAACGAATTCTAAAATTGAGGTCGTTTCGTGATAAAAATAACTAATTTACTTATAATCCTAATAACGATTTACAGTAAGTACTGGATTTCACTTTGAACTTACTGTATCCTGCCACCCGATTATATTTGTATTGATAAATTATTAAGAATAATTAACACAAGTAAAACAAAGAAAAAATCAAACAAATATAAGAAATCAATTGAATATTTGAAAAATCTTGGGTAACTCTAATTTTAACAAAGAATTATGTCTAATGTTTATCAAATTCGTTGAATCTAGTTCCACCTCGACGAAGCTAAACACTGAATTAAGCAAATCATGATGGGCTTAAAGGCTCACAAATTATTACTCTAACGAGCATAACACATACTTCAAAGAGACAATGACTTTTAAAGTCAAATATAACGATTTCAAGATTCAAAAATTAATTGAATTATGGTCAAATAGGAGACCTCACTTTAAAAATCTAAAGTGTACGTTTTTTTTACAACAAACAAATATAGAATGGTATCAATTAAAAATGAAGTATAACTTAATGAAACTTGAACCATTGTCAATAATATGAATTCCTTAATGATAAATCGAAGAAGACAGTCTGATGATAATTTTTTTAGCGGTTCATAAAATCAATTAATAAAGCACTTTTGTGTAATATCTTGAATATAAACACAAGTTTGTAAATCAAAAATAGTGGTTGTAAATTTCAGGGCCTTGATCGGTGTCGTAGGCCTGATAAAAAATATGTTATTTTAAACACCTTAGACAAGCTAGGGTAAGTAAGAATATCGAATCAACAAAGAGTTATTGGTTGGTAATTAGTCTTAATTGATATTTATTTGTAAACATGATAAATTGAGTGATGTTGATTTAATTTTATTGCAAAACAGACGAAAGAAATGAGAGATGACAATCCAGTCATGCACTTTAACTTTGCACATTCATTAACTAGCTTGATAAAATACATAGACATAATTCATGCACCATTTACACTAATTAGATAGTTTAGAATCAATCAATCTCTTAGGTCATGCTACAATATCATGGAAAGCATCCAAATTGTGTTGACATCTTGGTGATTTAATACTAAACTATGACAATTCCAATTCAATTCAATCTCAAAGGGACTAATTGCAATCCTACAAAAGATATCTATAGAAGAATGGCCAACTTGGTGAGTCAAACATGAATTGTCGTTCAAACTAACATAAATAGAACAACCAAAATACAATTGCACACATACACGCGTTTATGGACACAATTGACTAATAATTCAAGCAATTCAACAAAACAAAGTCTTACAAATGATGATCAAACACTCAATCCACTAATGATTACAAAATGCTTAGTCACACATGCTTAGATTGAATGAAGAATGCAATTAATGTGTAATCTCCATGTAAATGGCGATTATCAAGTAGCAATAATCAATCTTCAATGTGCTTATGCTAAATATTCACTTCTGGATCGTCCTCTTTTGTTCTCTGGTCTTTGGATATGATAGATGGACGAAAAAGATCGACCTTTACCTTAGTTAACCGTCCAAAACTGCTCAAAACCATCAAAAACCGCAACATCGCCGTAAATTACGCTGGGGTGGCGTAATTTACACCGAGCATGTATACGGTGGCATGTACAAATTATTGTACCTTGCACACAAAAATAAAGCAAAAGCAGTATTTTCTAAGGGATATTCATCATAAAATGCACGTATTAAGCCCTATTTTCATCATATATAAATCAACATTCTTAATACAAAGATTGAAGAAGTGAACCATAAACCTAATCTCTAAGATACTTTTTGGAAGGTAAGGACTTTTTTTTTCTAAAACAATATAGACACCTCTACTAGTTAAAAGGGTTTCCATGCACAAGCTATCAATGACTTAATCTTTTTTCTTGCATTGAACAATGAGGCGATTTCCACGTACAAATTATTATAAAGAGTACAGTCGCCTTTATCTTAGGGTGGAGGGAGTGCATCCCTCCCATCCCTGAGCCACGTAAGCGTCAAGTCAGATTTTCCATCCCTAAGAAGGGAGAGGGGATGCTTCCCTCTCTATTCCTAAACCATTTTTTAATTAAATTTAATAAATTAGATAAAACAAAATTAGAAAATGAAATAATTAATTAAAATTAAAAAAAAACACATTTCATTAAATTTAAAAAAAATACTAGAATATATAAAAAACAGAATAAAAGTACTAGAATAAAAAAAAAGAAAAGATAAAAAACAACCACCCGTCCAATAGAACTCCCATTCCTAATGTGGTGCTATTTCACGCTTGTGTGATAACACCGATTCACGATTAGCCCGATCAAGTGATCATGAGTCGTTAACAAAAACATCATATCTTCGTTCTTTTGTTGTTCTTGCATGTAGCGCATCGCCTCCTCGCTTTTTCGATCCTAGCTTTTTTCTCTTCTTTTGTGACTTTCAACCACTCCGCTCAAAACCGTTTCTTATCATCGATGCCTTCCTTCTTCAAGTTAATGTAGTTAGAAGCCATGTTAAATAAGTCTTGTTGGTGTTTTGATAATGTTGATGTCGGGTTCTTCCCTTTTCGTTGCGGTGTTCACGGCTCTACATGATGGGGGAAATCATCATCCTCATCGTTGAGGTCAGTGTGTTTGATGGGAAATTCGTCTTCCGAAGACCTAGTTTGGATTTGAGAACCATATGTCCTTGATCTTTTGGATGATTGACTTTCAAACTCAACACCCATAAGAGGAACTAGAATCCACTTCGTTTGGTCTTTAACAATGTCCCATGACGACATGTGAGTAAATGCTCTATTTTTTATGAACATCTTATACTATCTATGTATCTCATTCATTATGTACTCTCCCGATTGACCGCTTCGTCGATTGGTCACCTTGTTGTATATAGCATTGAACTTCAACAACTTCGTATTCATATCCTTCCATTTTGAACTAAGTTGATGGATGTTACGATCACCCCCAACTTGATTTGTAAAATATTTTTGGACTCGCCCCCCAAAAGAATTAGATTTTTATTGATTTACAATTTTTGGATCCTCGAAAATCGTGATCCAAGCCTTTGCCAACGCCAATTCTTCATCGTCTTCCATGGTTATGGTTTTGCCCTAGTAGACATGGTGCGTATGTTTTCTTCATTAGAGGGGGTTGGGTTTCATCGCTCGACTCGAATCATTGACACGGTATGTCTGGGTTGTGGTAATATAATGGGTCGATGCTGGTTTGTTCTTGCAGGAGACGAAATTCATCATATGATAGTTGAGTGGGAAATTGTTGAGAAAATTGTGAGAATTATGAGGGAGAATTGGGAAAGTGTAGAAATTGTAGGAATGTTTGTGGATTTGGTTGGGATTGTGTGTTAGGTTGACATTGAGGTTGGCTTTGCGATGATTCAGCTATTTTTTTAGACTTGTTTCGGCTCAAACCGGCCTTCTTTGTGTTCCAAGACCTTGAATCCATTGAAAGCAAGCAAAAACAATAATAATTTGAGAGAGGATAGGCTGAGATTTATGTGAGTAAAAATGAAGAGTTGAGTTGATACTTATAGTGTTAAAAAATAAATTTTAATTTTTTTTAAATAGCCGTTGGAGCCATGATGGTGGAAATAGCCGTTAAAATCCGAATGTTGGGATGGATGGATAGCCGTCGGAATCAGCAAATGATAGGCATGAATAAGCCGATTTGTGTGGTGTAACGCCCTAAAATAATATATAAAGGAAATAAAGAAAACTTCATGGGATTAGTAGAAATAGAGGGACCAACTTGGTAAATAGTTCAAAGTAAAACACACTCCATATAAAACCCTCCCTCGTTTCATTCACACCCTTAGCATCCATAAAGTTTTCGGAAAATTGAGAGGAATGGTGGGCTAGTTCTCAGCTGAAGCAAACAAGGAAAAAGGGGATCAAATTTGGAGGTATTTTGTGCACCAAAGATGTCAAGGATTGAAGGAAGATTCATAAGACAAGAAGCTACGCAAGTTTCAAGTAATAAACGACCCTAAATGCTACATCTTTTCTAGTTGTTTCGGGTTAAGGGAATAATTAGGGTTTTAACCCAAAAAGATGATGTTTTTACATATGAAATTGATTAAAGCACCAAGCTTTGACATTATGGATGATAATCTAATGATATTAACGTAAAAAGTTTGGATCTTGACGCTTAAAATGAACCAAATCAAGATTCATGCAAACTAGCGTTTTGGTTCTTAACCAAAGTACTCATAGCCAAGGTATTCGGCCCTAATGTTCGGCCTTAGGTACTCGGATCACGTGAAACAGGTATTCGGCACCTAGTACTCGGCCCATGTGTTCGTACACCTCAAGTTCACGGCCACACATCCAAGTTCTCGGCGAGAACTTCATCGTCCTCATGTAGCCTGAGTATGCGGGTGCAGTCCATGTCCATGTACATGAGAATATACGGGTAAACTTGAGTAGGGCAAGTACTCGGGGTGTACATGCGAATACTCTTAAGGATCAAACAGGAAGGATGAATAAACGTGTACTTGCTATGTGAAAACCAAGCATGTAAACTAAGACTGTTATTACGTATTCGTACAAGTATCATATACCATGCAGATCTTAGAGACCTTACCTAATACCAAAGTTTAGCACATGTACGATGTGTCACATGTGAGTTCAAGAATCCCTACTTTTACTGTTTTAGGGTGTTGTGCATACTCAAGTAAGAGACGTTTATAATAATTGTATTTTTATTACTTAAACGTAAATGGTAAGAAAGAAGAAGGTTTACTTAATTAACAATTTGTAAACAGTAAATGACTAACAAACAGTTTATTTAACTATATATATATATGTTTTATAAACGAATGTAAGTGAAAGAGAACGGTTTATTTAACTATGCGTTTGATAAACGAATGTAAGTGAAAGAGAACGGTTTATTTAACGTTACAAACAAAACGAAAAGAGATAAGTCTGTTATGTTGCCTATATCCGAGTATGGTTACACCGAAGCAAGTATTGAGGTAGTGGCATAGTATTAGTGACTGGTACTACCCGAAGCCTATGGCAGTTTCATTGCATTAGTTGCGTGCCTGCTATATGAATAACGGGAACAGTGCTTGGCAGGGCACTGTAACCGGGATGTTGCAACTGGTTAACGAGGGGTAATGATGGTTATCCCTGTGACGACGGTTACCAAAAGAAAGAACGTCCTTCGTGGAAGTCCGGTGAGTTTGGTCTTTGGACGTTGAGCCTTAGGGACTCTCACCAAAAGAAAGAGATCATTCATGGATGTAAAGTAACTCTAATATCCTGAAAATAATAAAAAGGGAATAAAAATTTATAAACGAGGTTCAGGAATAAACGAAAGGAATTTAAACGAGTAAGCGAGAAAGGTAACGTGGACTAAAGAGAGAAAAGGGGAAAGCGAAACTAAGGAAGGGAAGGTGGAGCTTAACCTAGCTGCCACCCTACCCTTTCCTCATTCCCCTCGTTTTCTCTACAAGTTAGAGAGAGAAAGTGGAGATCGAGCTAGAGAGAGAAAGTCACAAAGGAGATAAACCGAGCATCTAGAGTTGTTCATCATCATCTGGTCATTGATCGGATTCTTGAGCTCAGACAGGTAGCGGTTTCCTCTAAATATGAGTTTTTATTCAAAGTGGTTTCAGGTTGTTTTGGTGAAAAAGGTTTGGTTTTTAGGTGTTAAACTTAAAATCAACCTTAGATCTGGGATCACGAGTGGAAAACATGTTGTTTGAAAGTAAAAAGTATGGAGCTTGAACGTGTGGAGCTTTAGCCGCCATCTCCATGTAGAAACTAGAGTTTCTACTAGATACGACGATCAGGCGAAACTACCAGGGTAGTTTCGCTCAAACGGTAGATTCGCCTCGGTATAGTATAGCCTGATCCATAGTGTCATTCAAGCCACAGTTTCGCCTAGTATAGCAGTTTCGCTACCAGGATAGTTTCGTTTGATCAAGTAGTTCTGCATGGCCATGTAGTTTCGTTTGAGAAAATAGTTTCGCGTGGCCACATAGTTTCGCTTGGTCTTAGGTTTGATAGAACTAAGGACATCGAAACTAGTATAGTTTAGCTTGAGCAAAGGGAGCGAAACTAGTTGTTTCGTTTGAACTTAGAAAGTGTGGATTAATGATATGTTAATTATTAATTCATATAAAGAGTAAACAGTGTCACACCCCAACCGACGGCGGAATACGTCGAGGTGGGACACATAGACTGTTCATAAGCACATGATCAAACTAAAGTTTCATATTTCATTAAATTCAAATTCCATAACAATTGTTTCATCAAAACATAGACAAACAAAAAATAAAGTACTTCATCAAAATTCACTTGTCTTATTTAACTAAGCCTTCAAATCCTATGTGAAGCATATTGAACATGATTCTCAATTATTAGCACCTGAAACATGATGAAAACAAAGTCAACTAAAAATAGTTGGTAAGCATACATAGGTTTTGGCACAACAAGTGTTATCAAGAACTTGTGTACAATTCATATGAAATATGGTTTAATGAGGCATTTATGGAGAACCACTATAGTTAAAACTAGGGGGCACAATCAAACCTTGTGACTGATAGACATAACACTCAATGTTACCCTTAAGTGATGTCAGCAACAATCACCCTAATCGGGTGGATTGGTCAGATGCAATAGATCTATCATTGTTACCGTCGGCTTGTACAGAGTTAATGATTGCACTTGCACTATGCACTAAAGTATGTAAAATGTAGTTTGAAACTCATAGTGTTCAAGCATAAGACACAAATTGCACACATGATCATAATGTTTGAATTGTATAAATTACAAATAGTTTGAGTGTAATCATGTTTTACCCCAAAGATGTAAAAATGAAAAAGGGGCTATGTAAACTCACATTGAATTATGTAGCTTGAAAATCACACGAACAAGTAGTTGCACAAGTGATAAGCTAACCACAAGTTTACCGATGTTTGAATAATATATATGTATCAAGGGTACGCTCAAGAGACTAATGTATAAAGAAATTGGGCTTGGTTCGGTGAGTGTGCATTTGTTTGTTGTAAATAGTATGTTTGTTAATAAGAAATTGAATATATGTATTTATGGATAACTAATTTGTTTACAAATAATTGAATAAGTGGTTATATAATATTTAATTTGAATAAGTAGATAATTGGATTTAATAAATTCTATTTTGAGGTAAAATGTTCTAATTAATTTAATAATTAGATTGATAAAACGTTTTAATTAATTTAATGATTAGATTAAATTAAAATTATGAGATATAAAAATATAAATTGTATAAAATAATCGGGTTAAAAGTATCACTTAAAGGTTTTAAATAAATAATTAAGTAAGTTTTTATTTTAAAACTTATTAGGTTTTAATCTCTAAAACGGTTAAATAAATGTTTATATTTGATAAATTAATGGTTTGGTCATATGGAATATTTTCGAGCCTTGGGGGTTTTAAAATATAATTTTTATAAAGAAATTTAGATTAAAATTATGTTTTAAAAATGATTTAAAAATAAAAAATGACCACGGGACTCGTACCCGGGTCTATTCGGTGAAGGCCAAGGGAATTAACCACTCGACCAGTGGCCCGGTAGTGGTAATATGGCTTGCTTAATTGTTTTAAGCAGAAAGAGCAGTGGATCCGAGTTCCATGCGCGTAAAAAGGGGAAAATGAGGTGCGGGGCTGGACTCGAATCCGCGAACTCAGTCCTATGTGTCAAAACGCTTTAACCGGTGGACCAGGGCAAGTTCCTTGGTTATTATCATATGCGAATTCATTTTAACACCCAACCCACGATCGTCTTCTTCCCCAATCGTCCTCGTCCCAAACCCTAACTTCAAATCGACCCGATTCAACACTGATCGACCACAAATTCATGGGGCTTTTGAACCTTGGATCAAAACGAAACTAATGGAACAAAACTTACCTGAAATGGTTGCAGATTGAGGGAGAACGACAGAGGTGTCCGAATCGGCAATTCTCGAACACGATAGAGCTTTGGAGACGAAATGCGGGGATCAGGAGTGTTTAGAAAGTTTGTGGTGAGTGTCATGAAGGCGTGGGATCAAATTTTATTGGCTAATTTCACATTTAATGCTCAAATTGATGTCGAGTTTGATTAAGAACGGTTACGGGTCGTTTGGACTCAATTTCATTAATTTTTGATGTAATTTGTAATGAACCAAAATCCGGGTTTCGTTATAAATAAATAAATATTCCAATAAATATTATGGTGAAAATAATATTTGAGAAATAAGTTGAAACAAGTGGGTTTCAAGTTAGTAATGGGGTTATATAATTTTTTAACTAATTATGTAATGAAATGGGTGAGATGAAAGTTAAGGGGCTAAAAGTGTAAAATGGCAAATCTACCAAATTTGACTAGTGAAAGTCAAAATTGGTTTCATTTGGGTGAAAAACGTCATTCTTAAGCAAAGGAGAAAAGGGAGAAAAACGAAATTGAAGCAAAATCGTGCTTTGAAGCTTGTTTTGTGAATGTTTTGGCTCACACATCACCTTCCTAACATCAAGTAAGTGATTATCTTCCTTTTGATTTCATCATTGATGTGTTCTTGGTGGGTTTTGGGTGAAATCCGAAATTTATGATGCATGTGGTTAATTAATGTTAGATTGTTGATAATCTAGCTAAACTAAAGGTAAAGAAGGGTGATTAACATCCTAGAACCCTTTGATTTTGATTATGAGAAGTTAGGGTTCATATGGAGAAATTTTGGGGTGTTTGGATTATGATGATAGAATGTTGAATTAGTGATGATTAAGTGTTTATATGATGTTAGACACTTGAATGAAAACCAAATTAACCTAATAATAATTATTGAATGAAAATTTGTGTTAAGGTAAGGATAATGAAACTCAAATAGGTGAGTTTGGGGTGAAAGAGGGTGTTTGGATACGAGTATAACTCAAACGGGTCAGTTTGGGTTGGAAATGGGAAATTGAGTTGTAAACCCAATTATAATGTGATTTTGATGTATGCTTAGATTACTAAATTAGGTGTATATGTTTAGGTATTCAAATTGCAAAACTTGAAGGTGGTGCGGGATCTTCTAACCCGAAAGGTAAGTGCTCTTGCACGTACTTAGTAATTGATGATAATAGTGTTATATGCAATGTTGTATGCATAATGTGTTAAGTTGCATAATGTGTTATGTGGTATGAATGTGCATAGAGGTGTATAAGTAAGTGAATGGATGTAGTTATAGTTAAAATACTATAATGGATGTGTGGATATGGAGTTATGGTATAAGTACCATAACGGATATGTGGATATAGAGTTATAGTCTAAGTACCATAATGGATATGTGGATATGAAGTTATGATCTAAAAATCATAATGGAAATGAGGTTATGGCCTTTGTGCCATAATGGAAATGGAAATGTGTTGATTATGTATGATAATTGAAAAGAATGAAATTGTGGTGAAATGCAAGTGATATGTAGCCTAACGACACATTTGGGTGGAAACGGGTCAAATGGGTGAATGGATGAAAATAAGTAGTATTTACTTGTTTGATATGTTTTACCTTCATTACTAATAGTGTTATATGTGGTGTTATGTAGGAAAAGCTCCGGGATAGTCAAGGTCAAGTTTATGGCAAACGTTGGATTCTCGTATGCGCTTTTAGTGATTTAAGGTGAAATTAGATGTCCATCTAAGGGATGTAAATGGATTACTTGAAAATGTATTTTGATGTTTTAAAATGTGGTATGAATGTTTTTGGTCAAAACCCATGTGTTGAAAATTTTTGGGTGTCATGTTATATTGGTAAAAGTTGGAAAAATGGTTAAATGTTGAAATCTGCACGTCTAGAAACTCTCTGAAAATTTGGCGCCTCGTGGTACGCAAAGAACCGGGGAAGGTTCTCTCGCGGTACGAGGGGGACCTGTTTTCCGTCTTGGCTTTCTGAGGCTCCCCCGCGGTACACGAGGGGATGGAGCCTGGTCTCTCGCGGTACGCGAGGTAGCCAAAAAAAAAAAATCTTGGGACGAATGCTTTCGCCTGTGTAATTGTTTATTATAGCTGATGTTTTAAAATTAAGGATGTTACAACTTGGTATCAGAGCGATGGTTTGAGGGACCAAACTCAAACCGGATGCTCATGATATGGGGGAATGGTACGTGAATCCATAAAGGACTTGACTAAGACTCGGAGCTTACGGAAACGAAAGGTTAGTAATGTTATGATTAATGTTGTTAAGTATGGTGTATATGTATGATTGAACAATAAGGTGTTATGTGTGCCGAAACTTGTTTTGTGATTTGTTATATGATTACGATAATTACAATGGGGCATAGCGTATTATTAAACATGTCTGGCCAATATGATTAATAAGACTAGATGTGCAAGGGTCTTTATGATAACCATATGACAATGAACATTTGTAAGGATTAGGTGAAGGTGATTATATATGTATGTATGTATATAGGTACATCTATAAATACATACTTAATACCTATAAGAGTGCAAGTGTGATGGATACTTTAGGTATTGAAAGAGTAAGGATGTTAAGGTGTTTTTGTTCTAATTCTCAGCTAAGAGATGTCAGACGATGCGAATAGGGAACCGTTGGATTCAAGAATCCAAGAATTGATAAAGGAAGAAGTGGACAAGGCTTTTGAGCAAGCCACAACTCTGCTTATGGATGAAATGAGAGGGACTATTAAGCTCACTCTTGAAGAGGTTATGAAAGAAAAGGAAAAAGAACCACGAGGATGTACTCTTAAAGAGTTTATGGTAATCAAGCCAAAGGAGTATAACGGGCAAGTGGACCCGATCCTTAGCCACAGGTGGGTGGTGGATATGGAATCGAATTTTGAGACGACGAAGTGCAAACCCGAGGACAGGGTTATGTTTAGTGTGCCTCTACTAACGGGAAGGGCAAAAGAATGGTTATTGAATCTCCGAAAGGAGAGGGGTGAATTGGGTGTGACCTCCATGACTTGGGAGGAGTTTAAGACGGCTTTTCTGAAATACCATTGCCCACAAGCCGTTGTTTATCGGATGACTGAGGTGTTCCTCCTCATGAGGCAAAAGAATGAGTCAATAGATGAATTGGCTGGGGCTTTCTTTGATAGCGCCAAGTTCTGTCCGGACGTGGTGTCGACCAAGAAGGCGAAGCTCGACAGATTTTATGCTATGTTGACTATGGAGTTCAGAGATAGCATATCTCCATACTCTTTTACCACACTTGTAGACGTGATAAACAGGTTTCGGGAAAGAGAGGTGGAGTTGAGGAGGCAAGAAGCTAGAGCAGAAAAGAGGAAAAGGGAGATTGTGGGTCAAGTGGTGAATAAGATAAAGGGCGGGAGCCCTAGTAAGAAGCCTTTTAGCAAGTTTTCTCCACGAGGATTCAAGATTTTTGGAAAGGAGCACTTTGGGGAGTGTAGGAAGGGTACGTCAAATTGCTATAAATGTGGGAAGCCAGGGCATATGGCTAATCAATGCCCGAGCCAAATCCGTATATGATACAATTGTTACAAGGTCGGGCACAATAGGGTGGATTGCCCCAAGCTTAAGCAAAGTGGAAGTGAAAAGAAGGTTGAAATACCAAAGCCTAAGGGTAGAGCTTTCCACATCTCGGCGGAAGAGGCAAAGACGAACTCGAAAGTGGTTTCAGGTACATTCAAGATGAACTCTTTACCTGCACTAATTCTTTTTTATTCGGGGGCTAGTCGTTCATTTGTGTCTTTGAAATTTGTTAAGCATTCTTCGTTTCTAAGTAGCAAGTTAGATGAACCCCTAGAAATCGAGGCGGGAAATGATAATAGTTTCCTAGTGTTTGATATTTATAGAAATTGCAAGTTAAGGGCGGGGGGGGGGGGGGGGGTGAAACGTTCCTTATTGATTTAATTCCTATGACCATGGGGAATTTTGATGTGATAGTGGAGATGGATTGGTTGTCTATGAACAAAGCGAGTATCTTATGTGGACCTAAGGCGATACAACTTGATTCCCCATCGGGTGAGTCCATTTACATAGAAGGTGAAAAGAAAGGAAAGGTAATATTGTGTTCTTATGTGAAGGTAACAAAGTACATGGCGCGTGTACATGGCTTGTGTTGCGGATGTGATCGAGAAAGTGAAAGATATTCGTGATGTTCCGGTTGTGAATTAGTTTAAGGAAGTGTTTCCAGATGAGTTATCGGGGGTTCCACCAGAGAGGGAGGTAGAGTTTGGGATTGATTTGATACCGGGTGCAAAGTCGGTAGCCAAATCACCTTATCGGTTGGCACCGCCGGAGATGAAAGAGCTAATGGAGCAATTACAGGAACTACTTGATAAAGGTTTCATTCGCCCAAGCGTCTCTCCTTGGGGTGCACTCGTTCTCTTCGTTAAAAAGAAGGACGAAAGCATGAGGATGTGTATGGATTATTGGGAGTTGAATAAGTTGACAGTGAAGAATAGGTACCCATTACCTCGGATTGACGACCTCTTCGATCAATTGCAAGGGGCGTCATGGTTCTCTAAGAATGATTTGAAGTCTGGATATCATCAGTTGAAATTGAAAGAAGATGATGTTCATAAGACAGCTTTTCGCACTTGATACGATCACTACGAGTTCATGGTTATGCCATTCAGTTTAACCAACGCGCCCGCGGTTTTCATGGATCTTATGAACCGGGTGTGTAGATCATTCCTCGACCGTTCGGTCATTGTGTTTATTAACGGTCTTCTCATTTATTCAAGGAGCGAGGGTGATCATGCTTGTCATTTGCGTGAGATCCTTGAAGTTCTTCGAAAGGAAAAGCTTTATGCAAAATTTTCTAAGTGCGCATTTTGATTGCGCGAAATCCAATTTTTGGGTCATGTGATTAATGAGAAAGGGATTTCGGTCGACCCATCCAAGATAGTGGCGGTAAAAGATTGGTCATCACCGAAGACGCCTTCGGAGATTAGAAGTTTCTTGGGGTTGGCAGGTTACTATCGGCGGTTTATTGAAAACTTCTCTCGGATTGCTTTGCCGATGACGAAGTTAACGCATAAAGAGACTAAGTTTGTATGGGGTTCCGAGCAAGAATCTGCCTTTCGACCCTTGAAAGAAAAGTTGACTAAGGCGCCTATTTTATCCTTGCCGGACGGGACCGAAGATATTGTTGTGTATTCGGATGCCTCGCATTCGGGGTTGTGTTGTGTTTTGATGCAAAGGGGGAAAGTTATTGCCTATGTGTCTAGGCAATTGAAGACTCACGAGGTGAATTACCCTACCCATGATTTAGAACTTTCGCCCGTAGTTTTTGCGCTCAAGATTTGGAGGCATTTTTTGTATGGGGCTAAGTGTACGTTATACACGGATCACAAAAGTCTCAAGTACTTCTTTGATCAAAAGGACCTTAACATGAGGTAAAGGCGGTGGCTTGAATTGGTCAAGGACTATGGTTGTGAAATACTTTATCATCCAGGTAAAGCGAATGTAGTAGCGGATGCGCTGAGTCGAAAAACGAGTCATACACCTTTCAAGGTGAAGTCATTTAAGATGACAATTTCATCATCTCTTATTGATGAAATCCGAGAGGCTTGAGTGTTAGCACTTGGTGGTGATTTGAAGAAGGACAGCATGGTTGCTTATGTTGATAAGCTTGGGGAAAATAGCATGGGTTTAAAGACATGCTTTGATAGAATTTGGATTCCTAGGTTGTCAAGTGTTTTGACAACTATTTTATACAAGGCTCATAAATCCAAGTATTCTATCCATCCGGGGGCCACAAAGATGTTTTATGATTTGAGGTGTCATTTTTGGTGGCCGGGTATGAGGCGTGATATTGTTAAGTATGTGGAAAGGTGTCTCACATGCTTAAGGGTAAAAGCGGAGCACCAAAAGCCGTATAGAAAGCTTCAACCGCTTGAAATACCGCTTTGGAAATGGAGAACATAACCATGGATTTGATCACTAAACTACCAAAGACTCGAACGGGTTATGATGCGATATGGGTAGTAGTGGATCGGTTGACAAAGAGTGCACATTTCCTTCCTATAAAGGAAACGTATTCATTGGATAGATTGGCGGAAATGTATGTGAAGGAAATTGTGTCACGTCATGGTGTACCAGTGACGATTATATCGGATCGTGATACGAGATTTACCTCTCGTTTTTGGAAGAAATTCCATAAGGATATGGGGACTAGATTGAATCTTAGCACCGCTTTTCATCCACAAACGGATGGTCAAAGTGAGCGGACGATTCAAACGCTCGAGGATATTTTGCGAGCGTGTGCATTGGATTTGGGGGATAGTTGGGACGACCATTTACCGTTGGCGGAATTTTCTTATAACAATAGCTACCATTCTAGTATTGGTATGCCGCCTTTTGAGGCGTTGTATGGGAGGAAATGTTGAACACCCGTGTGTTGGGGTGAAATTGGTCAACGGGAACTTGGTAGTAAAGAGGTGGTCAAGGAAACTAATCGTAGTATTGACCAAATAAGGGCACGCTTGAAAGCGGCTCAAGATCGCCAAAAATCCTATGCGGATAATAGAAAGCGAGCGATTGAGTTTCAAGTAGGGGACTTTGTGCTTTTGAAAGTCTCTCCTTGGAAAGGGGTGATACGGTTTAGGAAACGGGGGAAGTTAAGCCCACGTTTCATCGGACCGTTTAAGGTGATTGCAAGGGTGGGTACGGTGGCTTATCGTTTGGAGCTACCAGAAGGACTAAGTAGACTTCATAACACGTTTCATGTGTCTCATTTATGAAAATTTTTGGCGGATGAATTTACTTTTGTTCCATTGGATGATATTGAATTGTATGAAAAGTTGAGAAACCGGTGGCAATCTTGGATAGAAAGGTGAAGCGTTTACGAAATAAAGAAATTTGCCAAGTTTTGGTGAGGTGGAAACATAAGAATGGAGCGGAAATGACTTGGGAAACCGAGGAAGAAATGCTCAAATATTATCCGAACCTTTTTATGTGAAATCGGGTTTCGGGGACGAAACCCAAATAAGGGGAGGTGATTTGTAACGAACCAAAATCCAGGTTTCGTTATAAATAAATAAATATTCTAATAAATATTATAGTGAAAATAATATTTTAGACATAAGTTGAAACAAGTGGGTTTCAAGTTAGTAATGGGGTTATATTAGTTTTTAACTAATTACGTAATGAAATGGGTGAGATGGAAGTTGAGGGACTAAAAGTGTAAAATGACAAATCTGTCATATTTGACTAGTAAAAGTCAAAATTGGTTTCATTTGGGTGAAACAAGTCGTTCTTGAGCAAAGGAGAAAAACGAAATTGAAGCAAAATCGTGCTTTGAAGCTTGTTTTGTGAAGGTTTTGGCTTACACATCACCTTCCTAATATCAAGTAAGTGATTATCTTCCTTTTGATTTCACCATTGATGTGTTCTTGGTGGGTTTTTGGTGAAATCCAAAATTTATGATGCATGTGGTTAATTAGTGTTAGATTGTTGATAATCTAGCTAACTAAAGGTAAAGAATGGTGATTAACATCCTAGAACCCTTTGATTTTGATTATGAGAAGTTAGGGTTCATATGGAGAAATTTGGGGGTGTTTGGATTATGATGATAAAATGTTGAATTAGTGATGATTAAGTGTTTATATGATGTTAGACACTTGAATGAACACAAAATTAACCTAATAATAACTATTGAATGAAAGTTTGTGTTAAGGTAAGGATAATGAAACTCAAGTAGGTGAGTTTGGGTTGAAAGAGGGTGTCTGGATATGAGTATAACTCAAACGGGTAAGTTTGGGTTGGAAATGGGAAATTGAGTTGTAAACCCAATTATAATGTGATTTTGATGTATGGTTAGATTAATAAACTAGGTGTATATGTTTAGGTAATCAAATTGCAAAACTTGAAGGTGGTGTGGGATCTTCTAACCCGAAAGGTAAGTGCTCTTGCACTTACTTAGTAATTGATGATAATAGTGGTATATGCAATGTTGTATGCATAATGTGTTAAGTTGCATAATGTGTTATGTGTTATGAATGTGCATAGAGGTGTATGAGTAAGTGAATGAATGTAGTTATAGTTTAAATACTATAATGGACGCGTGGATATGGAGTTATGGTCTAAGTACCATAATGGATATGTGGATATGGAGTTATGGTCTAAGTACCATAATGGATATGTGGATATGAAGTTATGATCTAAGAATAATAATGGAAATGAGGTTATGGCCTTTGTGCCATAATGGGAATGGAAATGTGTTGATTATGTATGATAATTGAAAAGAATGAAATTATAGGTGAAATGCAAGTGATATGTAGCCTAACGACACATTTGAGTGAAAACGGGTCAAATGGGTGAATGGATGAAAACAAGTAGTATTTACTTGTTTGTTATGTTTTATCTTCATTACTAATAGTGTTATATGTGGTGTTATATAGGAAAAGCTCCGGGATAGTCAAGTTTATGGCAAACGTTGGATTCTCGTATGCGCTTTTAGTGATTTCCGGTGAAATTAAATGTCCATCTAAGGGATGTAAATGGATTACTTGAAAATGTATTTTGATGTTAAAAATGTGGTATGAATGTTTTTGGTCAAAACCCATGTGTTGAAAATTTTTTGGTGTCATGTTATATTGGTAAAAGTTGAAAAAATGGTGAAGTGTTGAAATCTGCAGGTCTGGAAACTCTCTGGAAATTTGGCGACTCCCGGTACGCGAAGAACCGGGGAAGGTTCTCTCGCGGACGTGAGGGACCTATTTTCCGGATTGGCTTTCTGAGGCTCCCCCGCGGTACGCGAGGGATCAAAAAAAAAAATTCTTGGGACGAATGCTTCAGCGTGTGTAATTGTTTATTAAAGCTAATGTTTTAAAATTAAGGATGTTACATAATTGGTTCGTTATAGGTGATTAGAACAGTCGTGTGATCATTTACGCGTGATTGATTGGAGTTTAACACTCGAATTGAAGCAATTTGCAATCGAATTTGCAAAGATTCGACCCTGTTTGACTTTCCAAAGTCAAATGTGCGAGGAAGGGGTTCAAAATCAAGAAGGGTTCAAATTGAGGGTTCCAATGTGTTCAAAGGGGGTTCAATGGTTCAAGGGGGGGGGGGGGGGGGGGGTTTCAAACCAAGCTTATTTGTTTTAAACCTTTTGTGTTTATATAATTAATTTGATTTTGTTTCTTTATAAAATCTATAAAAATTAAAACTATAAGTTTGAAATGTTTTATAAAAATGTCAAATTAGTCAATTATTTATATAGGTTACTAATAATATAAACATATATTGTCATGATTTATAAAATGATATATATATATATATATATATATATTTAGAATTTAAATAACTCACACACACACACACACACACACACATATATATATATATATATATATATATATATATATATATATATATATATATATATATATATATACTTATATGTTTATAAAAAGAGTGGAAATTAAACAAATATTTTTATGTGGTTTATTAATAATATACTGTCATGTATTTATAATTAATCATATTTATACATCCATAGGAGTGAAACTACATAATGTACATTAAATTCTTAAATAAATGAACTAAATATATATGTATGTAGATATTTTATGTTGTATAATTAATATAACACAATGAAATGATCCAGAACTGAAATTGAAATGGTATTATTGCACAATTCAAAGCATGAGAAATTCATGGATGTTACAGTATCCCCTAGTTAAGGGAATTTCATCCTGAAATTCAACTACTTGAAGCTACTGTGTAACATCCCAAAAATAAATCGACAGTCAAAATGACGAAATAAACGAACGAGGCATGTCGAGTCGGGCCGGATGGTTCGGCGGGCTCGAAGGGGAGCCTCCCCTGTAAATAGCCAAGGTCTCCATCATTTCTCTCATTTGCAAGTTCTAGAGAGAGAAACCGTAGAGAGAGAAAGTTGGCGGATCGACCCGAGAATTGAGAAGTGTGTTGCTACAGAGCTCGTGAGAAGAACCTCCGGATCAGAAACTTGATTCAGGTAACGATTTGGCCTAAATATGAGTTTTTGTTCGTTTTTGGGATTTTTCGGGTTTTGGGTGAAAAGGTAACGTTTTCACGGATAAAACTGAAAGATAAAGATAGAATTGAGTTCCTTAATGGAAAACAAACGTTTTGAAGTAAACAAGTTCGGGATCTTGACGTGATCAGACCCGAAGGCGAAAGTTAGGGTTTTTGCGAAGAAGCAGTTCGTGCGTACTTATCAAGTACGCATGAAGATGATCCTGCGTACTTACCAAGTACGCAAGAAGAGGATCCTGCGTACTTATCAAGTACGCATGAAGAGGGTCATGCGTACTTATCAAGTACGCATGAAGCAGGTGCTGCGTATTTATCAAGTACGCATGAAGCAAAGTCTGCGCACTTATTAAGTACGCAAGAGCAAGGCCCTGCGCACTTGCTAAGTGCGCAGGCATCAGGCTGGTTAAGTAAAGTTAGTATGTTTAGAAGGGTTAAATCGTTAGAGTCGGTATTGGTCTGATGTGTATTTAACTAATCAATTCAGATCGGAAGTGACGTTGTTGGGCCTTTGTTTAGGACAACCGAGACTAGCTTACAAGGTGAGTTCTAGAAGCCCTCTTTTAAATGTTTTAATAATGTTTTTGGGCTGGTGTGCATACGTAACGATGTGACTATTTATAAAACGATGTTTATGAATGTTGTATGTGACGTTTTATAAAATGATGTTTATGAACGATGTTTTGGAAGGAAGGGTTATGAAAGAAGTGTTTATGAAATATTTTGCCAAAAGAAGTTTATGAAGTGTTTATGAATGAATGAATGTTTTTAATAAAACGTACGAATGCTTTAACTGAAGTTTTGAAGTACAAGAAGCGAAGGTTTACGAAAGTCATAAACGAACGAATCTGCCAATATTCCTTAGGGAATGAAGGTTAAGGGTATGGGAAGTATGTTATGGGCCTTTACCTTTTAGGGGTCTTTATGGCTGGACAACTATTTTATAACTGGGGCGATGACGGTCGCCAAGGGGATTATCGTGATCCTTGAAGTTTGGTACGATTTACCTTACGGGGTAGTCGTGCTTGAAGTTTGGTACGTGTCATCCTTGTGATGCCGTGCTTGAAGTAGTGTTGAATAATCTAAGTATCGGGCAATAGGAGTTCTTCACCCGAAGGACAGTACGGTGATTGATGGGCCTAGCGGTGGTGATCTTTAGGTTATTCAGCCAATATGTGACGTTTGGATTTTACGGTTACGAGAAGGCGTGTATTCGATATGTTCGTTGACTTATGTTTATGAAGCGTTATGTTTTGTTATTGCATTATTTTACGTACGCTTTTTATTAAATGAAGTGTGAAGTTATGTTTTTTGGCAAATTATTTGAAGTTAAAGTTTTATGTTAAAACTAGAACTCACCAGCGTAGCTGACTTTTTAGTATGCACATTCAGGTTAAGGCAGGTTACGATGATGGAAGGTGATGCTGGGCGGCTTGATGAGTTACCCGGATGACATGAAGACTGGCATCCCGTTATGATTAGATTATGATATGTTTATGTAATAGGCTATGTTACGCTTCCGTTGTTAAACAATGTAATGGTTATGTTTCATTGAAGTATTTTCCGCTGCGTTATTTGATAATCAAGTTTAAGAACTGTTTGTGAATGAGTAAATCCAACAATTTGAGGCCTCCCGGGTTTGGGGCCTTACAAGTTGGTATCAGAGCAATAGTTTGAGAGATTCGGACACTCCTAGTGTCTGAACTTAAACTATGAATGGGACCGAAAGCGGATGCCAGTACGGGTAACTCGAGCCACAGCATCAGATATGAAGGTAGTATATATTTACATGTGTAGTATGCCTTAGAAAGAGTTAGGTAAGGACTTGTGTTCTGATGGAATCACAAAGGTGGTCAAATAGAAATCGAAAGGTAGTGTAATGGTTAATTGCAGATGGCCAGTGTATATTAACATCTTACAGTGCTTATTGAATTTTATTTGTTAACTAGCGTGATAACATTGGATTCCTTGTCTTTTAGAATGAAATGGAGGGTAGAATAGGCGGAAGGCGTGGTGGGGGTCGTACCAGATGACACGGTAGGATTCCCGCCCACCAAATTTATAGTAAAGAGGCAAGTGTTTTTGCGGAACCGGAAGGTAGTGTGCATGAGACCGTACGAGTGTGATGCGAGATGTCCTCTTTTGTGTTGACTTAGCGCGGAAGTGGTAAGAAGTGTCGAGGAGAATACCGGGACAAAATCTCAACTTTGAAGAGACGTGAGTATTATGAAGTGTTATAAGAGGAACTAGAATGCTCGAGTAAGGTAAATTGGCAATTTCGTTTGGATCCGCGAAATTGTGAATTTACAGGTGCACGTGCATGATAGCGAATTTTATGGTGTTGATTAATGCTTACGTATCAGAGTTGATCCAATTACTCAACCACGACTACGAGATGTTAGTCACCCGAGTAGCGATTTAAAGAGATTGATGAACATCATTAGTAATAGTAACGATGTCAGAGATGGTATACCTTACAAAGGTGAATGATGTCAACGAGTACGAGCCACGGACAAGATTTGGAGGAATGAAACTTCGGTTTACCTAAGTCAGACGAGCATACGTATGAAGGATGCCAAGGAGCTAGGGTGGACTACGCTACACGTTATGATGAATAAGAATCGGTCTACTGTTGAAGTATGCATGAGCATGATATAAATAACCACACAAGTGTATGTCCAAAGAATATATGAGTGCACGAATGCACAAATGGCATCTTTCCATGTAGAAGACAGTCCAAGACAACTAATAAGAGTATCTGCTGAAACGAGAAAATAGATATGCCAACAACAACAAGAGGCGGGAACCGCGATGTTAATTAGGGCGTGCAGGCTAAACCAAACCAAACCAGATCCGACCCAAGGATTGTTTGTCTAGAATGAATGTGAAGGATAAGTTTTGACCAACAATGTGAAGCAAGGCATGGGCACTAAGAAGAAATTCAAGGCGACTTAGAGCACGCTCTACTATGTCTAAGTCTAATCAATAGCTGCGAGTGTTGTTAGAATTGGAAAGCCGTTAAGGGACCCACTAAAACTAGAAAGGAAATGAAAGTACAAGTGTCACCGTACGTGTCATTTATCCATAGTAAGACCAACGAATGTGACTTTAGAAGAAATGCATGCAGAAAAGGCTAACGGAAACGAGTAGCTAGAGAATATATATTGTCGGTCAGATGGGATGCCAATCTCTAAGACCATCCAGTGATATGTAGGAAGAATGGTGTTCAATGAACCAACGATGTGAAACGTAAAACCTGACAAGTACGTTTGAAAGAAAGACTAGATGGAGATTGTGTATGAAAATATGAATGAAAAGTTTGAGTGACTAGTGTGCCATCTGAATGAATATCTTCTCGACAAGTTGAATGTGATAAGGGATACCTCATATGTTTGGGGGATACCTGATACGATTCCTACGGGAACGAAGCGATACGGTTCTTATGGGAACGAAGCGATACGGTTCCTACGGGAACGAAGCGATACGGTTCCTACGGGAACGAAGCGATACGGTTCCTACGGGAACGAAGCGATACGGTTCCTACGGGAACGAAGCGATACGGTTCCTACGGGAACGAAGCGATACGGTTCCTTCTGGAACGAAGCGATACGGTTCCTTCTGGAACGAAGCGATACGGTTCCTTCTGGAACGAAGCGATACGGTTCCTTCTAGAATGAAGCGATATGGTTTCTTAGGGAACGAGACGATGTGGTTCCTTTGGGAATGAGATGGTACGGTACCTTCGGAAACTTGATAGTAGGAATCATTCGGGAATGGAATATTATGATTCAATCAAGAACGACATGGTATGGTCCTTCAAGGACGAATGCACCATGGACAGCTTATGAGGTATACACAATGATCCAAATAGTCGAGAGACGATCGATAGTAACCGTCCAAATGGCAAGGTGGATAACCTTAACGAGGAGTTGAAATTATGGCCATGGAGTCTTCTGTGGACGACTCCGAGTTTGATAAGACATTTCACATAGAATGATGATATAAGAACCCTAACGGTTTGATGTGAAAGACTGACTAGGGATGTACGATGCTGAAAAAGATAACGTCTATCAAGAACGAGAGAGGTATAGTCAAGACTACACAAGAATCTATCAACGGGAGAGTGATTGCATATGCGTCGCGGCAGTTGAAAATTCACGAAGGCAACTATCCGACTCATGATTTGGAACTTGCTGCTGTCGTATTTGCATTGAAAATATGGAGGCACTACCTCTATGGGGTGAAGTTTACTATTTACTCCGACCACAAAAGTTTGAAATACTTCTTCGAACAAAGAGAACTTAATATGAGGCAGAGACGATGGTTGGAACTCCTGAAAGATTATGACTGTGAAATCATATACCATCCTGGAAAGGCAAACGTGGTGGCTGACGCTCTAAGCTGAAAGGATGTGCCTACTCCTATTAGAGTGAAAGCTTGCCAGTTGGTGGTAACATCGGATGTGATGAGAAAAAAAATTGAAAAGGCTCAAGATGAGGCACTTAAAAAAGAAAACATAAAGAAGGAAAGGATGGTTGGCCAACAGGACAAGTTGGAATATAACACCATTGGTGTTAGGACACGTTTTGGACGGGTATGGATACCTATGGGTGGCGAGCTTAGAACTAAAATCTTGGATGAGGCTCATAAGTCTCGGTACTCTATCCATCCTGGTACCAATAAAATGTACCAAGACCTAAGGAAGGAATACTGGTGGCCTGGAATGAAATATGAAGTGACAAAGTACGTAAGCAAGTGTTTGACTTGCTCGCAAGTAAAGGTCGAACACCAGAAACCGTATGGAAAGATTCAACCACTTGATATACCGGAATAGAAGTGGGAACACATTACCATGGACTTCATAACCAAGCTACCTCGCACATCTAAAGGTCATAACGCCATTTGGGTAATTGTGGACCGTTTAACGAAGAGTGCTCATTTCCTACCTATTCGCGAGACGTTATCGTCAGAAAGGTTAGCGGAAGTATTTATTAAAGAAGTTGTAGCATGGCATGGGATGCCTTTGACGATCGTGTCTGACCGGGACACACGATTCACATCGAGGTTCTGGAAAATATTTCACGAAGCGATGGGCACGAGACTTAATGTTAGCACGGCATACCACCCACAAATGGATGGTCAGTCCGAAAGGACCATTCAGACCTTGGAGGATATGCTTCGCACTTGTATTATTGATTTTGGCGGCAGTTGGGACAGTCATCTGCCGTTAGCCGAATTCTCCTACAACAATAGTCATCACACGACGATAGGCATGCCGCCTTACGAAATGTTGTATGGGAGAAGACGTAGGACCCCGGTTTGTTGGGGTGAGATTGGACAGAAGGAATTAGGAAGTCTTGAAGTCGTAAGAGAAACGTCGGAAAGGTTTGACCAAATCAAAACAAGAATGAAGACCGCACAAGATCGTCAGAAATCCTACGCGGATAAACGACGAAGGCCTATTGAGTTTGATGTTGGGGACAGAGTAATGTTGAAAGTGTCACCGTGGAAGGGGATCATACGATTCAGGAAGAGAGGAAAGTTAAGTCCGAGATTTGTCGGACCATTCAGGATAATGGCGCGGGTTGGTGAAGTCGCTTATCGGTTAGCGTTGCCGGATGAGTTAAGTGGGATTCATCCTACCTTATGTATCACACTTGCGAAAGTGTTTGGCGGATGAATCGGCTCACGTACCACTTACAGACATCGAGTTCGACAACAGCCTTAACTACATGGAAGAACCCGTGGCCATCTTAGATAGGAAGGAAAAGTGTTTGCGTAATAAGATTATCCAATTGGTTAAAGTCCAATGTAAGCATCGAAGGGAATCGGAAGCCACTTGGGAAACAGAGATGGAAATGAGGGAGTCGTACCCTCAACTATTTGACTTAGGATAGGTATCGGGGACGAAACCTATTGTAAGGCGGGTAGACTTGTAACATCCCAAAAATAAAACGACAGTCAAAATGATGAAATAAACGAACGAGGCATGTCGGGTTGGGCCGGATGGTTCGGCGGGCTGGAAGGGGAGCCTCCCCTATAAATAGCCAAGGTCTCCATCATTTCTCTCATTTGCAAGTTCTAGAGAGAGAAACCGTAGAGAGAGAAAGTTGGCGGATCGACCCGAGATTTAAGAAGTGTGTTGCTCCAGAGCTCGTGAGAAGAACCTCCGGATCAGAAACTTGATTCAGGTAACGATTTGGCCTAAATCTGAGTTTTTGTTCGTTTTTGGGGTTTTTCGGGTTTTGGGTGAAAAGGTAACGTTTTCACGGATAAAACTGAAAGATAAACATAGAATTGAGTTCCTTAATGGAAAACAAACGTTTTGAAGTAAACAAGTTCGGGATATTGACGTGGTCAGACCCGAAGGCGAAAGTTAGGGTTTTTTGCGAAGAAGTTGTTCGTGCGTACTTATCAAGTACGTATGAAGATGATCCTGCGTAATTACCAAGTACGCAAGAAGAGGATCCTGCGTACTTATCAAGTACGCATGAAGAGGGTCATGCGTACTTATCAAGTACACATGAAGCAGGTGCTGCGTATTTATCAAGTACGCATGAAGCAAAGTCTGCGCACTTATTAAGTACGCAAGAGCAAGGCCCTGCAAGTGCGCAGGCATCAGGCTGGTTAAGTAAAGTTAGTATGTTTAGAAGGGTTAAACCGTTAGAGTCGGTATTGGTCTGATGCGTATTTAACTAATTAATTCAGATCGGAAGTGACGTTGTTGGGCCTTTGTTTAGAACAACCGAGACTAGCTTACAAGGTGAGTTCTAGAAGCCCTCTTTTAAATGTTTTAATAATGTTTTTGGGCTGGTGTGCATACGTATCGATGTGACTATTTTATAAAACGATGTTTATGAATATTGTATGTGACGTTTTATAAAATGATGTTTATGAACGATGTTTTGGAAGGAAGGGTTATGAAAGAAGTGTTTATGAAATTATTTGCCAAAAGAAGTTTATGAAGTTTATGAAGTGTTTATGAATGAATGAATGTTTTTAATAAAACGTATGAATGCTTTAACTGAAGTTTTGAAGTAAAAGAAGCGAAGGTTTACGAAAGTCACAAACGAACGAATCTGCCAATATTCCTTAGGGAATGAAGGTTAAGGGTATGGGAAGTATGTTATGGGCCTTTACCTTTTAGGGGCCTTTGTGGCTGGCCAACTGTTGTACAAATAGGGTGATGACGGTCGCCAAGAGGATTATCGTGATCCTTGAAGTTTGGTACGATTTACCTTACGGGGTAGTCGTGCTTGAAGTTTGGCACTTGTGCCCTACGAGGCGCAGTGCTTGAAGTTTGGTACGTGTCATCCTTGTGATGCCGTGCTTGAAGTAGTGTTGAATAACCTAAGTATCGGGCGCCAGGAGTTCTTCACCCGAAGGACAGTACGGTGATTGATGGGCCTAGCGGTGGTGATCTTTAGGTTATTCAGCCAATATGTGACGTTTGGATTTGACGGTTACAAGATGGCGCAGATTCGATATGTTCGTTGACTTATGTTTATGAGGCGTTATGTTTTGTTATTGAATTATTTTACGTACGCTTTTTATTAAATGAAGTGTGAAGTTATGTTTTTTGGCAAATTATTTGAAGTTAAAGTTTTATGTTAAAACTAGAACTCACCAGCGTAGCTGACTTTTTAGTATGCACATTCAGGTTAAGGCAGGTTACGATGATGGAAGGTGATGCTGGGCGGCTTTATGAGTTACCCGGATGACATGAAGACTGGCATCCCGTTATGATTAGATTATGATATGTTTATGTAATAGGCTATGTTACGCTTCCGTTGTTAAACAATGTAATGGTTATGTTTCATTGAAGTATTTTCCGCTGCGTTATTTGATAATCAAGTTTAAGAACTGTTTGTGAATGAGTAATCCAACAAGATGAGGCCTCCCGGGTTTGGGGCCTTACATACTGCATCTAGAAATAGGTGTGGGTATTTGAGCTTCATCTGATTCTCACGTTCCTAAGTAAATTCTGAGCCACGTTTAGATTCCCAACGGACTATGAAAATTATAATAAGGCTTCGCTTGGGTTGCTTTATCTCACGATCCATAATCTCCATGGGTTTTTCAAAAAAGTTCATAGTGTCATCAATGTGCACTTCGTCAAGCGGAATGTGAAGATTCTCGTCAGCTAAGCATTTCTTTTGGTTGGATACATGGAATGTAGGATGCACATTGCCAATTGCTAGAGGTAACTCGAGTTTGAAAGCCACTTTCCTAATCCTTTCAAGGATCATGAATGGACCCACATAGCGAGGTGCTAGCTTACCCTTTTCCCAAAACAAACCATGCCCTTCCAAGGAGACACCTTTATAAGTACAAGGTCACCGATTTGGAATTCCAAAGGTTTTCGTCATTGGTCGGCATAGCTCTTTTGCCGACTCCTCGCTACTTGAATGTTGTCACGGATTTGAATGATCTTGTTGGATGTTTCTTGTATCAACTCGGGACCGATGATTTGTGCTTCACCAATCTCGTTCCAATAGATAGGTGAACGGCATTTGCGACCATAAAGAGCTTCAAAAGGAGCCATGTTGATGCTCGTACGGTAGCTATTCTTGTATGAGAATACAATCAAGGGTAGGTGAGAGTCCCAATTGCAACCAAAGTCAATGACACATGCCCTAAGCATATCCTCGAGAGTTTGGATTGTTCGTTCGGTTTGACCATCAGTTTGAGAATGGTAAGACGCACTTAAATCTAATCGTGTGCCAAGGGCAGTTTGCAGGGATTGCCAGAATCGGGAGGTGAATCGGGCATCTCGATCACAAATTATATTCAAAGGAACACCGTGACGACTCACAATTTCGTCAATGTAAATTCGAGCTAATTTCTCAACTCGATAGTCTTCACGGATTGGCAAAAAGTGAGCTGATTTGGTGAGGCGGTCAATGATCACCCATATACGACCATGACCACTCGAGGTGCGAGGGATTTTGGTGATGAAATCCATGGCTAGATTCTCTCATTTCCACATGGGGATTTCCGGTTGTTCAAGTAATCCGGAAGGACGTTGATGCTCGGCTTTGACCTTTGAACAAGTAAGACATTTTGCTACATAAAGGGCGATGTATTTCTTCATACCGGGCCATCAATACCGCAGGTGAAGGTCTTTGTACATTTTATCCGCTCCGGGATGTATGGAATAACGAGTTTTGTGTGCCTCGTTCATAAGAAATGTACGAAGATCGTCACGATCGGGAACCCAGATACGGAACGATTTTATAAATTGTAACGTTGTAAAGTTTTAAAAGTAAAGGCAAGGGCAAAGTTTTTTTAAAGTGTCACACCCCAGCTGGCGGCTGTTTATACGTCGGGGCTGACGTGTTTGTTTATAAGCACATGATCATCTATTAAATATGATAATATTTATTATTCAAAATTAGAAGCATCTGTTACAAGAGATAAAAGACGAGCATTCATAATATGACTGAATTTAAAATTTAGTAAGGCTAGGTCCATGGCCCTATGTGATCAAGCAGTCCTCAAACAGGTACACCTGAAACATGTGAGTAAATGTCAACTACAAGTAGTTGGTGTGTAACATAGGTTTTGACACTAAACAAAAGTTGAGAAAGGATTTAAAATTCAATGCGTTCAAAGCATAGACTAAGGCATAAATGTGAAAACATACAAGGTTCCAAAGCGTACAATCAAACCGTGTAAATGGAAAACTATAAGTACAATCCAATTGATTATGTTTTGGAAAAAGTAGTAAGATGTATACACAAAACCCTCCAAGATTTGTGTTAAGTAATGAATCGGGTTCCCCTATAAATGATCATGTTAAGTACTACCTTAGGTCTGCCTCGCAAGTTAATGATTGTACTAAACATGAACACACGTATGGTCGCCAAGTAGTTTAAGACATAAAGCACATAGACATTAGCATGAGAACAATGGTATTGGATTTGTGTATGTAATGTATGTAAACATGTTTTACCCCGAGTTTTTTTGTAAACAATAGTAAAGAGAAAGTGGGCTATGAAACTCACTTGTATTGAAGCTAGAAGTGATGAGATTTGATAAGATGAATAGGTCTTGTGAGAATTTCTCACAACACACCTACATAGATAATGGTACTCTAAGTTTAAAGTATGATGAATAAGATAAGGAAGTTCTAAGATTTTAGGGTTTTGTAGGGTTTGAGATTGGATATGGACTTACATGGTTATTTGGTAAGAAAATATAAGTTCTTGACTTACTATTGGAATAGTGGTAATAAAAGTATTTTGTAAAATTAATTTAATTAAGATTTTTAACTAATCATTTAGTAACTAATTTATGTAATTATTCCAAAGATAATAAATAAATATATGGAATGTAATAAGTTTAAAACGATGCACTGGGATTTATTTATAAAATAACTTGTAAATAAATTATGAAATGAAAAAGATGTAATTAATTTATATTATGTAAATAAAATGATTAATCAAACTATTAGTTAATGTGAATGAAATGGTTAATAAATCTATTAATAAATGTAAATAAAATGGTTAGTTAATCTATTACTTAATTCATTTTAAATAAATTATACAAGACTAAATAGGCTTTAAATGGAACTTTATAAAATAATTATTTGAGTATTTATAAGTTTAAAAGGTATTTTTAAATAATTATTCTCTCAAAAATAATTATTTATAAGTTTGAAAGAATTTTATAATGCCTAAACACTTAATTAAAATTTGTGTAATAACACTAATAATGTATTAATAAATATCATAATCAATTTGTATCCACAAATCATTTACATTATTTATTTAGAAATTTATAAAGCATTGAAACATGTTTTTAAATAAAATAAATTAAATGAACAATACTTTATCTTTTCTGTTGTATAAAAATTTACAGAATATATTTATATAATTTATAAAAATTAAGTTTGAATTTTTAAACATGAAATATTGTGTTAAAATAATAAAAGGAATTAATCCAAAAACAAAAACGGTGGCCAGGACTCGAACCCGCTTCACTTCCGGGTCATACACACGCACACACACTAACCATCAGACCAGAGCTTATGCCTTAGTCTGAAACCGATGCGAATTGGTTTTAACATACAAGCCCAAGCTGTCATCTTCCCCAATTGAAGGCCCGTAACCCTAGCCCTTCAATTAGCTCGATTGAGCAGACGATTGAAGCCCGATTCATGGGGCTTTTGATCCCCATACTAAAACGAAACCGTGGACACTAGAATTACATGAAAATGATCAAGTAGAGAGGGAGAACAACTCCATGAACATGTTCGGGTTTTTCGGCTATGAATCGGGGTCCAGGGGTGATTCAAGATGCAATTGCGAGTAGGATGAGGTTGTATTGAGTTTCGTCCATGATTGTGGACGTCTATTTATACACAATTTGTATGGGAATGGATCGATAGCTTAATTGGCATTCAAGGTTACAAACGGTTACGAGTTACACCACGATTGGTTCATAAAAACTCAATTAAGCGTAGTGGGTGAATCGATTAGTTTCCCTGAACGTTTGGTCGGTTTCGTTTTCGCTTGTAAATATCTCAGGGACGAGTTCGCTAATTGTGGTTCGAAAACCGATCACTGCGGGACTCGAACCAATGACTGAAATGGGGGGGATGATTATCCGGATATGCAATAAGGCACCTGTAGTTTCAGCCTTTAACATTTCATGTATAAACTTTGTTTTTAATTATGAATAAGGTTTCATAATTTACCATTTAAACCCTGAACTTTTTTATAAAACATAAAAATCATTAAATTTTATAATTTTAATAAAACCTAACAAATGTAAATGTTATATTTAATGTTACAATTGTATTTATTTCACTTTTATAAATTAAAATGGTTTTATTTCTATTAGAATCATTTACCTTGAAATTTTAAATAATATAATTTTATAAACTCAAATTTTATTTAGAGAATTTAATATATATATATATATATATATATACTTTTGAAATAACCTAATATATATATATATATATATTTGTATTTTTTTTCTCTTAAACTTTAATTAATTACACAATTCTTTATCTAATTATTTTTTATTTTTGAAATGAAATAAATGTATGTATGAAATTAAATAGATAAATAAAAATAACTTTCATTGAAATGAATAGATGTAATCATATAATAATGAAGTTACAAGTGCCGAAAAAATAAAGATAAAGACTGAAATTTACTGTGGATTAAAGTCTCCCCTACTTTAGAAAATTTCATCCTGAAGTTGTTTAGGAAGAGGGTCCAGGAAGTAGATGTGGCTATTTAGCCTTCATTTGATCCTCACGTTCCCAAGTGAATTCTGGGCCATGTTTGGATTCCCACCGAACCTTAACGATTAGAATGCGACTTCGTTTGAGCTGCTTAACTACTCGGTCCATGATCTCCACAGGTTTCTCCATGAAGTGCATTAACTGATCAATGTGCACCTCGTCAAGTGGTATGTGAAGATTTTCGTCGGCTAAGTATTTCTTTAGGTTTGAGACATGAAATGTTGGATGAACGTTACTGAGCCCTTCAGGTAAATCCAGTTTGTAGGCTACCTTCCCAATTCGTTCAAGGATTTTAAAAGGACCTACGAACCTTGGTGTAAGTTTTCCCTTCTTTCCAAATCGAACCACGCCTTTCCAAGGGGATACATTGAGAAGAACTAGATCGCCGACTTGAAATTCTAAGGGTTTTCGACGTTTGTCGGCATAGCTCTTTTGCCGACTCCTTGCTATTTGGGGGTTGTCTTGGATTAACACGATCTTGTCGGAAGTCTCTTGAATGAGTTCGGGACCAGTGATTTGTGCTTCACCAATATCGGTCCAACAGATGGGAGAACGACACTTCCGACCATAAAGTGCTTCGAAATGAGCCATGTAAATGCTTGTGTGGTAGCTGTTGTTATACGAGAACTCGACTAAAGGTAGATGTAAATCTCAATTTCCCTTGAAGTCGATGACACAGGCTCTAAGCATACCTTCGAGGGATTGAATCGTTCATTCGGATTGACCATCAGTTTACGGATGGTAAGTCGTACTAAGATTCAGCTGAGTGCCTAAAGCTGATTGCAAGGATTGCGAGAAACGAGAAGTGAATCATCCATCGCGATCAGAAATTATGTTAAGAGGTACACCATGATGACTAACAATCTCATCAATATAGATTTGAGCCAATTTCTCGACTCAATAGTCTTCATGAATGGGTAGGAAATGAGCAAATTTTGTCAAACGATCGACGATTACCCAAATACTATCATGACCATGAGACGTGTGCGGGAGTTTGGTTATAAAGTCCATGGCAATACACTCCCATTTCCACACAGGAATCTTGGGTTGTTCAAGTAACCCAGATGAATGTTGGTGTTCGGCCTTAACCTTCAAGCAAGTAAGGCACTTGGACACGTATAGGGCAATGTCCTTTTTCATACCAGGCCACCAGTATTGAGTATGAAGGTCCTTGTACATTTTATTCGCACCAGGATGCATAGAATAACGAGTCTTGTGAGCCTCGTTCATGATAAAGGTACGAAGATTGTCACGGTCCGGAATCCAGATATGGTTCAGGAAGTAGAGTAACCCATTGGGTTTGGTTTCAAGTTGGAGTTCAGCACCACATAACATTTCATTGTACATGTTTCCTTCAGTGACTGAAAGATGTTGTGCCTCAAAGATGCGAGTTTGAATGTCATTCTGAATCTGAATGTTGTGGATCTTGATACATTCTTTACGACTAAGAGCATCGGCTATGAAATTCGCCTTACTAGAATGGTAACGAATATCACAGTCGTAGTCGTTTAGGAGTTCAACCCAACGCCTTTGCCTCATGTTGAGTTTCTTTTTTATTAAAAATGTGTTGGAGACTCTTATGGTCGGTGTAAACAACACACTTAGTAGCATATAAGTAGTGTGTCCAAATTTTGAGAGCAAATACGACCGCACCCAGCTCAAGATCGTGCGTCGTATAATTTTTATGCATAAGAAATCACTTTGCCTCGTTGCACTAGAACACAACCGAGGCCTAAGTGGGAGGCGTCACAGTAGACGACAAAGTCTTCGGTTCCATCGGGAAGAGTCAAGATATGAGCCTCACACAATTTTCGCTTCAGGGTTTGAAAGGATTCCTTTTGTTTTGGTCCCCACTCGTAGGGCTTGCCTTTATGTGTTAAGGCTGTGAGTGGCACCGTGATCTTTGAAAAGTTCGATATGAAACGACGATAATAGCCCGCTAAGCCAAGAAACGAGCGGACTTCAGTAGGGGTTTTTGAAGCTTGCAAGTTCTTCACCGCTTTAATTTTAGCGGGATCCACGTGAATACCCTTCTCGTTGACTATATGGCCAAGGAATTGGACTTCCTTTAGCCAAAATTCACATTTTGGAGAACTTGGCATATAATTGCTCCTCCTTCAAGAGATCCAAAACCAATCGGAAGTGTTCTTCGTGCTCCGATTTTGATTTTAAATAGATCAGGATGTTGTCAATGAAGACGATCACGAACTTGTCCAAGTACGGTTTACACACGCGATTCATAAGGTCCATGAATACTGCGAGTGCATTGGTTAGTCCGAATGGCATAACCATGAACTCGTAATGACCATATCTTGTACGAAAAGCTGTTTTAGGGATGTCGGATTCAAGGACTCGCAACTGGTGATAACCAAAACGAAGATCAATCTTTGAGAAATAAGACGAGCCTTGAAGTTGATCAAAAAGATCATCAATCCTCGAAAGTGGATAACGGTTCTTCACAATAAGCTTGTTGAGTTCCCGGTAATCGATGCACATCCGGAAAGAACCATTATTCTTCTTGACAAATAAGACGGGTGCTCCCCAAGGAGAAACACTAGGGCGTATAAATCCTTTGTAAGAAAGTTCTCAATGCTGGCTTGAAAGTTCTTGCATCTCTGATGGTGCAAGACGATAGGGTGACTTAGCCACGGGATTTGCTTCTGGCACTAGGTCAATACGGAATTCGACTTGACGTGTGAGAGGAAGACCGGGTAAGTCTTCGGGAAAAACATAAGGAAAGTCTTTGATCACAGGAATATCTTGGATGCTTTTGCCCTTGTCTTTCCGCTCCACAATGTGTGCTAAGAAAGCTACGCACTTCCTTCGTAAGTACTTCTGCCCAGCAGTGCAAGACATCAACTTGAGTCCTTTTGACGGCTTATGCGCAGTAGTGCAAGACATCAACTTGAGTCAAGAGGGATACGGATATACTTGTCAAAACAGATGACTTCAGCATGATGCTTGGTCAACCAGTCCATGCCTACTATGATGTCGAAACCTCCGAAAGCCACAGGAATAAGATTAATCGAGAAGTCATGATCGTTCAAGTTTAGGGTACAATCTCTAATGATGGTGTCGCAAGTAACAGAGTATCCATCCGCTACTAAAATATCAAAGGATCTGTCTAACTTAGTTCGGCTCCTAGCAAGTTGTGGTTCAAATTCAAAGGACATGAAACTCCTATCGGAACCAGTATCAAATAGGATAGAAGCATATTGTTGATTAAATGGGTACGTACCGTTCACCACATCGTTGTTGGCTTGTGCCTCATTGGCATTTATGTTGAAGGCACGTCCACGAGCTACGGGGTTTGCATTCCCCTGATTCACATTTTCCCGGTTCATGTTCCCCTGATTCATGTTTCGCTAAACCATGTTGCCTTGGTTCAGGTTGGCTTGGTTCACAATGACCAATCTAGGACAACGGTTCCTGAAATGATTTGGCTCACCACACTCGTAACAAGCACGCCCCTGAGTGATAGCAGCAGGAATAAGAACAATAGGCGGACGGACTTGGTTAACTTGTGGAACACTACGGCAAAAGTTAGCCATATGCCCATAACGTCCACAACTGGTACATAAACGACATGGCATGTTGGTAGTATGATGGAGCTGGCAAGTGTTGTACAAAGGTAGAGTCCTCACATATGGCTTCTTGTTGGAGTTGAAGGCAGTAGGGGCTACTTGGGCTAGAGGAGCTGCAGGAGTGATAATAGCGAAGTTCTTGCCTTTTCGCTTCTTATTATTGAAAGAAGACTCAGCCTTGGTTTCCTTGGTGGGTTCGGTAGTGGTTTTCTCAAGGGTTTTCTTGGCACCCTTCTTGGACAGGGTTCCTGCCTTCACATGAGTATCCGTTAGAGTAGCAGCAAGACGGATTGCTTCATCGAGAGTGGCTGGATTGCTACCCAAAACAGTATCCTGAATTTGCATGGGCAGACCATTGATGTATTTCTCAATGGGTAGGGAGAGAGGAGTGACCATATGAGGCACCAAGAGGCTAAGCTCATGAAAACGGGTGGTATAGGTAAGGCTTTCACCACTATCTTACTTGAGATCCTAGAACTCAGCTTCCAATTTCTTAACTTCGTTGCGAGGATAAAACTCATCAGTCATGAGCGTCTTCACATCAGCCCAAGGTAAAGCCAGTGCAACTTCAATTCCACGGTTACGCTTTTCCCCGTTCCACCAGGTGAGTGCCCTCTTCTGAAAGACACTTGTAGCATAGCGAACCTTTAGGTTCTTAGGGCAATCGGCATTAATGAAAGTACCTTCAATGCTTTTAAACCATTGGAGAAGTCTAGTGGCTCCTTCATTCCCGTAGTACTTGGTGGGGTTGTAGGAATTAAAGTGTTTGAACATGCACGTGGGATTCCTTGGAGATGCATTTTCGTTTAGTTGATTTACCATAGTTGGTAGGATCGTAGCCATTTGCTGGATGATCCTTTCAGTGAGGTTGTTCCTACGTTCATGACGGGGGGGGGGGGGCATTCTACAAAAGGGATGAACATGATTTTATAAGATATGAATCATGTATAAGAGTTTGTAATAAAATCATGAGGTTTTTAATAAAACGTGGGTGGTACCCATTATAAATGGATACGTTGACTTATCAAAGTATTTTAAGTTCATCTAATGTCTGAGAAGTCATGCTTTAGCCTATAAGTGGACACTCATCCCAATAATTCCCAGGAAAGCATAACTGGTCCATCGGTTGATTTGGATTTATACGAAATGCTTTCCTAGACAGAATTTCCCAGAATACAGGCATCCACCCTTCCGGATTGCACAAGTTCTCATTCACTAGTTAGAACTTACATGCCTTTGACTAGAGTTTTATTTGGATTAGACCCTTAGGTCTAAGAGTATGTTCCAAGTAATCCATGTAGTTGTTGTGTATGCAATTATACCATGTAGACAAGAATGGATAGATGTAGATAGGTATAGGTAAGTGAGTTTAGTATAGAGTGGAGTTCCTAGTAAAAGACACGAGTTAAACTCATGTTTGGGACTCCTAGGTTATAGTCTAGGTCATTTGTGTCTAATAACCTAATTTCCTATAACCATGGCTCTAATACCAATCTGTCACACCGCGGCCAGCGGCGGATTATAAGCCGGGGCTGACGCGGTTGTTCATAAGCACATGATCTTCTATTAAATATGATAATATTTATTACTCAAAATTAAAAGCATTTGTTACAAGAGATAAAAGACAAGTATTCATAATATGACTGAATTTAAAATTTATTAAGGCTACGTACGTGGCCCTATGTGATCAAGCAGTCCTTAAACATGTACACCTGAAACATGTGAGAAAATGTCAACTACGAGTAGTTGGTGAGTAAAATAGGTTTTGACACTAAACAAAAGTTGAGAAAGGATTTAGAATTCAATGTGTTTAAAGCATAGACTAAGGCATAAATGTGAAAACATACAAGGTTCCAAAGCGTACAATCAAACTCTGTAAATGGAAAACTGTAAGTACAATCCAACTGATTGTGTTTTGAAAAAGTAGTAAGATGTATACACAAAACCCGCCAAGGTTTGTGTTAAATAATGAATCGGGTTCCCCTCTAAATGATCATGTTAGGTACTACCTTAGGCCTGCATCGCAAGTTAACGAGTGTACAAAACATAAACACATGTATGGTCGCCAAGTAATTTAAGACATAAAACACATAGACATTAGCATGAGAACAATGGAATTGGATTTGTGTATGTAATGTACATAAACATTTTCCACCTCGACTATTGAAGAAGATAAAGACAGTCTTGACGACTAGATTCAAGAGCTGGTTGTACTTCAAAGTTCACTATTCAAGCCGGCTTTTGTACAAATTCATGACTTGCCAGCCACAGATAACGAAGACGAAGAGAAATCTGAAGACTGGAAGTTGGTCGTCAGGGCTGTCGATGAAATGCTGAATGGTACTGAAGACACAGAACAACCAAATACACCATTCAGCATCATCCCTGAAGCAACAGCCATCATTGGTCAATCCTCTACCCCCCAACTACTCAGATCATCAAAGAAGCTAGAATTTGACTCCATTGCTGAAGAGTTGAACTGGAACTCTCTCAATACCCTCCAAGTCCTACAGCTATACGTATCAAACTGCATCAACAACTCAGCAGATCTCTCAGTAGAACTTGCCATTGGCAGGTTCTATGACCTGATGGAGGATAATCTACCCAGGTTCCAAAGATTCCAACAAGCAGCACATTGGGTAGCTTATCCTGAATCCTCGGCGGCCGCAGAAAGGAGACTGACTCCTAGCAATCTTGAAATAACAAGGAGCAGTCTTCTCACTGAAGAAGAAGTTCTGGGCCTTCGAAGATTCCTGTATGCCTTCCTGGTCAAGGACTTGGACGTGCTAGGTTGGGTGAGCACTAAGTCCCTTGACCACACTCTTCTGCTCAGCAACGGCTCCTCTCTCACCATCAACACCAGGAACATCTTGTCACTTCCTACAGACTTTCTCTACAAGATCTTTCAACTCAGGGCAAACATCTGCAATGTCAACTCACTTGAAAGCCAGGCAATGATAGCTACTGTCAAAGCCAAACTTGAACAAGTAGGAAGAATCACTGAGGAAGTATATGTGTCAAACTCTTACTCTGACACTGACTCAGCTTCCCCTCGAGTAGACATCTGCACTGCAGCATATGGGTCAAGATCAACTATCAAAGAAATGCTGAAAGAAGTCACAAGCCCTGAGTGCAAATCAAACGAGGCCAATGACCTTCCCATGTTCACATCCCAAATTGCCAATGAAGACGAGGCTGAGATCCCAACAGCACAACAATCAGCTGTTGCTGTGATCAGTGAAGCCAGAGCAGAGGCATCCAATGTTAATAAAGGGAAGGGCATTATGACAGAAGAGGATGAAGAGAGGTTGCGAAAAGAAAAGAAGGAGAAAGAAGAGAAAAGAAGAAGAAGAGAAGAAGAGGAGATGGCTGACATGAAAAAGGCTCAAGAAAGAAAAACAGCCATTCTCCTAAGAGAACAAACCATCCAGCTGTATGCTAGACAGCTGGATGAACTGAAAAGAAAGATTCCTGCAGTCGACCAAGTTGAGAAAGATGAACAACTTGCCAGACAGCTGCAGGAACAGCTTGCCAAGGAAGTAAAAGAAGAGAATGAAAAGAAGAGGAAGGAAGATGCTAAGTTTAGAATCACTGATTCTAAATTAGCAAAAGAATTAAGGGAGGAGTGGACTGAAGCTCTGATCTCTCAAGGTGAGGATGCAGACTACCTTGAATAACTTTCAAACAAAGAGATCTACAGAGCCTTCATGGGTCAGCAGGGTCAATTGGCTAGCAAGAAAAAGGCTGAAGAAGAAGAAAAAGCCAAGCTACAGTCCAAGAAGACCATTGCACTGAATAAAAGAACCCATGAAGAAAGGAAGGTCATGATTGACTTCCTTAAGGCTAAAGGAGATAGTGGAAAGAGGCTAGGTCCCATGAATTTCATGAACCTGCAAGCCCTCTACTTCAAAGTTAAAAAGGATGAGGAAGAAAGACTAGGGAAGAAGGGCTCCAAGAAAAGGATACTTATCAAAGAAGAAGAAAATCCAAAGATAAAGAAACCCAAGCCTTCTCCCTCACCTACCTCTTCCTCAGTCCATCATCCTTCCACTCTCCTCCCCAAACCTTCCACTCCTCCACCCAACAAGTCCAAAACATCCCACCCAGCTCCCACTCATCAACAGCCTCCCCTAAAGAAATCCAAATCCTCATCTGAACCTGAAGACTCAAGAAACATAGTTGAATGGGTCTACAATCCACAGGATCAAAGGTTTGAGATCTTCAGGGGGAGAACTGAAAGAAGAAGATCTACATACAGGTCTGTTGATGAAGTTCTGCAACTACCAGATTCAGACCTAAGAAGAATTTTGGAGCTGGGTGAAGCTCATGAGACTGCAAATGAGAGAGGGAAACATCTTATGCTAGCAATCAGACATTACTTCAACCCTAGCAAAGATGTGGTCATGGATATCAAACCACTCAAGTCCGACTCTCCATTTGTATCTTGGTCCTACAATGCTGATTTGGATGAGTTCACTCTGATTGATGTAAAGAAGCAGCAGATGAGATGTTCAAGCAAAGCAATCTACAAAATGCCTCACAAAGACATCAAGACTCTGTCTGAACTTCCACTAAACAATCCCAGCAAGGATCCAAGAGGCTATGAGGTTGAAAGGATAGTCAGCCACATGCAAAAGCTTCAGCAGCAAAGTAAAGAGAAGAATTTTGGTTGCATCAGTCTAGGGGGAGTTTGTAGAACCAAAGACTAATTGCTACCAAATTATTCTAAGTACAAATACTGCTGATAGGCTTATCAGCAGCATTCATCACATGTTGCTGCTGATAGGCTTATCAGCATCATTCAACACATGTTGCTGCTGATAGGCTTATCAGCAGCATTCAACACTTGTTGCTGCTGATAGGTTTATCAGCAGCGTTCAACACAAGTTGCTGCTGATAGGCTTATCAGCAGCATTATTCTCATCTCTGCTGCTGATAGCTTTATTCTCTGAAGACCAAACGTTGCAGCTGACTATCCATGTGAAGCGCCTCTGACACCTTTCTGCAAAAGCAACTGCCACACTCCAAGCAGAAGGAACCTCAGTGGTGCAACCAATAAAGGACAATGTCGCGCGTCTCCAAGCATGCAAACAATGATGCCTAAGAAGACGTTTCAGTAAAGTTATCTAGATTAGCCTTTGCGTGTAATTTAGATTAATAAACAAGATCAACGGTTTGTGTTAGGTCTGATCCTTAGAATCAAGGGTCTGTCTTGATTCTAAGTTACTATATATATCTTGTAAACACTTCAAACAAAGTGTGGTTACTAGTGCTTGTGTGCCTTGATAGTGTTTTACTTGTAAACTTGTAATCTCAGAAGTCTAATACAACAGTGCATTTATCAGTATTCTTGGTGTTTACTTGTTTACTTTGTTGGTTGCTATTGTTTCCGCCAATATCAACTAGAACAGAATCACCTTGTAATCTTACGATCCTACAACTATTTGTAAACAATAGTAAAGTGAAGGGGGCTATGAAAGTGATGAAATTTGATAAGATGAATAGGTCTTGTGAGGATTTCTCACAACACACCTATATAGATAATGGTACTCTAAGTTTAAAGTACGATGAATAAGATAAGGAAGTTTTAAGATTTTAGGGTTTTGTAGGGTTTGGGATTGGATATGGACTTGCATGGTTATTTTGTAGGAAAATATAAGTTCTTGACTTACTATTGGAATAGTGGTAATAAAAATAGTTTGTAAAATTAATTTAATTAAGATTTTTAAATAATCATTTAGTAATTAATTTATGTAATTATTCCAAAGATAATAAGTAAAATTATGGAATGTAATAAGTTTAAAACTGTGTATTTGGATTTATTTATCAAATAACTTGTAAATAAATTATGAAATGAAAAAGGTTTAATTAATTTATTTTATTTAAATAAAATTATTAATCAAACTATTAGTTAATGTGAATGAAATGGTTGATAAATCTATTAGTAAATGTAAATACAATAGTTAGTTAATCTATTACTTAATTCGTTTTAAATTAATTATACAAGACTAAATAGGCTTTAAATGGAACTTTGTAAAATAATTATTTGAGTATTTATAAGTTTAAATGGTATTTTTAAATAATTATTCTCATAAAATTAATTATTTATAAGTTTGAAAGAATTTTATAATGCCTAAACACTTTATTAAAATTCGTGTAATAACAGTAATAATGTATTAATAAATATCATAATCAATTTGTCTCCACAAATCATTTACATTATTTATTTAGGAATTTATAAAGCTTTATAACATGTTTTTAAATAAAATAAATTAAATGAATAATACTTTATCTTTTCTGTTTTTATAAAAAATTACAGAATATATTTATATAATTTATAAAAATTAAGTTTGAATTTTTAAACATGAAATATTGTGTTAAAATAATACAAGGAATTAATCCTAAAACAAAAACGATGGCCAGGACTCGAACATGCGCCACTTCCGGGTCACACACATGCACACGCACTAACCATCAGACCAGGGCTTATACCTTAGTCTGAAACCATAGTTGTCAATAGCGAATAGCGGTAAATAGCGACAAGCAACCTATACGCTACGTAGCGAATAGCGGTAAATAGCGGGCGCTATTTCACGTTTAGCGATACACTGCTAGAAATTTTTAGAAATATTTTATATTCAAATATTGCAGGATTTGTAGCAATTATAATCAATAACCATCTAAATCTTCATATATTAGGGTTATTAGCAACCCTATTTATTTTAATCAAGTAAAAAACTGGTTAAAAACATAAAAAAAATTAAAAAAAGGGAATATTCGCTATTTAGTCGCTATTTGGAAATAGCGGAAGTCTGTCGATTCGCTATGTAGCGCGCTATAGCGCGCGCTACAAACGCTATTGACAACTATGTCTGAAACCGACGCGAATTGGTTTTAACATACAAGCCCAAGCTGTCATCTTCCCCAATTGAAGGCCTGTAACCCTTGCCCTTCAATTGGCTCGATTGAGCATACAATTGAAGCCCGATTCATGGGGCTTTTGATCCCCGTACTAAAACGAAACCGTTGACACTAGAATTACCTGAAATGATCAAGTAGAGAGGGAGAACAACTCCATGAAAAGGTTCGGGTTTTTCGGCTGTGAATTGGGGTCCAGGGGTGATTCAAGATGCAATTGCGAGTAGGATGAGGTTGTATTGAGTTTTGTCCATGATTGTGGACGTCTATTTATACACAATTTGTATGAGAATGGATCGATCTCTTAATTGGCATTCAAGGTTACAAACGGTTACGAGTTACACCACGATTAATTCATAAAAACTCAATTAAGCGTAGGGGATGAATCGATTAGTTGCCCTGAACGTTTGGCCGGTTTCGTTTTGGCGTGTAAATATCTCAGGGACGAGTTCGCTAATTGTGGTTCGAAAACCGGTCACTGCGGGACTCGAACCCATGGCTGAAATGGAGGGTGGAGGATTATCCGGATTTGGAATAAGGCCCGTGTAGTTTCAGCCTTTAACATTTCATGTATAAACTTTGTTTTTAATTAGGAATAAGGTTTCAGAATTTACCATTTAAACCCTGAACTTTTTTATAAAACATAAAAATCATTAAATCTTATAATTTTTATAAAACCTAATAAATGTAAATGTTATATTTAATGTTACAATTATATTTATATAATTTTTGTAAATTAAAATTTTTGTTTTTCTATTAGAATAATTTACCTTGAAATTTTAAATAATATAATTTCATAAACCCAAATTTTATTTAGAGAATTTAATATATATATATATATATGTGTGTGTGTAGACTTTTGAAATAACCTAACATATATATATATATATATATATATATATAAACCTAATATATATATATATGTATATATATATATATATTATATTTGTATTTTTTTCTCTTGAACTTTAATTAATTACACAATTCTTTATCTAATTATTTGTTATTTTTGAAATGAAATAAATGTATGTATGAAATGAAATAGATAAATAAAATAACTTTCATTGAAATGAATAGATGTAATAAAAAAATAATGAAGTTACAAGTGCTGGAAAGTAAAGATAAAGACCGGAATTTCCTGAGGATTACATAAAGTAAAGAAAGAAAGCTTATTTTATTTCTATAAAACTAGCTATTTAAAGAAAGTTTATAGTTTAAAGTAAAGATAGAACTTACCAACGTTAGCTTACTTTTAGTATGCATAACAGGTAGCAAAGGCAACGCAAAAATAAAGTAGAGGAGCCATGAGGGCTTGATAGCATGGACATCGGGTTCCTGCGCTGAAGGCTGACATTTTCATTTCCCGATAGTTTATGTTTGAAGAATGAATTTATGATATGGATTATAAATGTTTTGAATTAAAGACTTCCGCTATAATGGATTCTAATTCCGGTTTAAGAACTATGTTTGTCATGTTTTGTGCCAACTATGAGATGTACACGGTTTTGGGCGTTTCAGTAAAGGGTCATTCGTGGACCGTAATGTAACATGTCCTTTTTGGACTATAATGTAAAGTGTCCCTTGTGGACTGTAATGTAACGTGTCCCTTGGGGACTGTAATGAACGAAAGTAAAGAACGAAAGTGTCTTTCGTGGACTATAATTAATGAAAGTGAATGAATGAAATAAGTAACAAAGTAAGAAATGGCTAAGTAGTGATTTACATGTCGTATTGTAATATAAATTACTTAGTAGTGCAAAGTATGTTTAACGTATGTTTTCATTAAATGAGTTTTATATGAATAACATGAAAAAGAAAGGTTACTTCATTAAATGTTTTCATTAAATGAGTTTTTTATGAACCAAAATCCGGGTTTCGTTTCAAATTATTAAATATTTCTATTTAATATTATGGCGGAAATAATATTTTAGAAATAAGTTGAAACAAGTGGGTTTCAAGTTAATTTTGGGGTTATGTTAGTTTTTAACTAGTTTTGGGCATTAAAATAGATGATATGAAAGTTGAGGGACTGAAATTGTAAATATGGAAAATCTGTCATATTTGACTTATATGAAGTCAAAATTCAGATTTTATTTTGGTGTAGGGGTCGATGCTTTCAAGAGAAAAAGGAGAAAAAGAGGGTTGAAGCAAATCTCTACAATTGAGGCTTGATTTGTGAAGGTGTTGGCTTGCACATCATCTTCCTAACATCAAGTAAGTGTAATCATCCATATTAGTTCACCATTGTTGGGTTAATAAATGGGTTTTGTAGAAATCCAAAATTTATGATGCATGGGTTAAATTGGCGTTAGATTGTTGATAATCTAGCTAAACTAAAGGTAAAGAGTGGTGAATAACATCCTAGAACCTTTTAATTTAGATTATGATAAATTAGGGTTCATATGGAATAAATTGGGGGGTTTTTGGAATTATGATGATATGATGTTAAATTAATGATGAATAAGTGTTTAAATGATGTTAGACACTTGAAAGAACACCAAATTAATTTAATGATAAAGATAGAATGAAAAGTTAGTGTTAAGAGATGGTAATGAAACTCAAATAGGTGAATTTGGGTGAAAAAAAGGGTGTTTGGATATGAGTATAACTCAAACGGGTCAGTTTGGGTTGCAATTTGGTGAATGGGTTGAGAACCCAAATAAATGTAATTTTGAAGTATGATAGATTACTAAACTAGGTGTATGTGTTTAGGTAATCAAATTACCCATCGAGAAAGAGAAGCGGGATGTTCGAATCCAAAAGGTAAGTGCTCTTGCACTTACTTAGTAATGTTGATAAAATGTAAAACTTGTGTGTATGTTTGCATATTAAGTTATGTGGTATAAAGTGTATGAATGTGAATAAATATGTAAATGAATGTAGTTATAATTAAAACACTATAATGGAAATATGGTGAAGTTATGGTCTAAGAATCATAATGGAAATGTGGTGAATTTATGGTCGAAGTATCATAATGGAAATATGGTGAAATTATGGTCTAAGTACCATGTTGAATTTGTAAAGGAGTTATGGTCTTGTGCCATAATGAAAATGAAATGTTGTAAAATATGGGATGATTATAAGGAAAGTTAGGAACTTGTGTAGTGTTATGCAAGTGACTTGTTGCCTAAGCGGTAATTGGGTAGAAACGGGTCAAATGGGTGAATGGGTGAAAATGGTAATACTTTACCTTGTTGTTATGATTTGTCTTCATTACTAATGGTGATTAATATGTGGTGACATGTAGGAAAAGCTCCGGTATGATCAAGGTCAAGTTCATGGCGTATGATAGATTCTCGTATGCGTTTTTTAGTGATTTCGGGTGTAATTAGATGTCCATCAAATGGGTGTAAACCGATTCATGAAATTGTAGTTTTTGATACAAAAGTATGTTGTTTTGAATGTTAGAACTCAAATCTAAGTGTTGGGAAAATTTTATAGCAAAATGGGTTAGTGTTGGAAAAAAATTTCTAAGTGTTGAGAGCTGCAAAAATTTTCTTGGGACAAATGCTTTCGCGTGTTTTATTGATTAAATAATCGGTGTTTGAAATTATAGTGTTACAGTTTAATGGTATTTCGAGGTTTAAGAACTATGTTTATGCTTATGAGTGTCAACTATGATAGTTACCCGGTTTGGGTCCTTTCATGTGATTTTTTGCGGTACATAAGGCAGTGGGAATGGTGTTCCCGGCAATACCACGTGTTACCAACTTATTCCCGAAACCACTCCATCCACCCTTATTTATTGCAATATCTTTCCATAAAAAGTATATTTTCAAACATTTATTTAAGAAACATATGATGATGTTTATAGGAAACAAACATAAGATGTACCCAAAATTAAGTAACAAAAAAAAACAATTGTAAATCACACCACAAGGACAACCAAATATTAATTTTGTTAATAATTAAACTTATAATTATTTTAACCGATCATTTCAATAGTTCACTAATAATACAACTATATAAATAAAAAATCATACTTAAATTTGTCTAAGAGTATGAAAATATCAATTAAACACATAACATGATCGTGTATCGATATTTAAAGGCTAAGAACATGATTTTGTACACTTAAAATTGTAGGACTAGCTTTCATATATGTATTTGGCCATATGTAACCTGTAGCACATGGTTTTGCCTAATTTTATTTGCTTTAGCCTATAATTTTAAATATAATAATAAATAGTATACTTACGTATAGGTATGTATATTAATTCATATAATGCAGAATACTCTAATGGTGAAACAAGACATTTAAATACTTACAAAAGCCATATATCAAACCAAATATGCATCAGGTACAAGTTTGAGTTGCATTGCTGATATCATCACAACATCCACTTTCTTCTAACATTTTTTTAAATTGCCCCTCCATTTTATAAATAAGCTCAAATCTACCCTCAAACTTATGGTGTCTAGTGGTGCACAAATCGGTTTTTTAACCCAAACCGGTTCAAACCGAACCGAACCGGTTTGGTCAACGAAAAGTCAAAACCGGTTTGGCACTAAACCGGTTCGGGTTAAACCGGTTTCGGAGGTGAAAAATGTCTAACTGGTCAAACCGGTTAGGGTTCGTTACAAACCGGTTTGCCCAAAAAACCGGTTTAAACCGGTTTTTATTAAAAAAAAAATTCAAATAAATTTTATATTTTTAATATAAAAAAAATGTATATATAACAAATATAAAACATAAAGTTCAACGTTTATTAATATTTAGAAAGTTCAAAAATTAAAAAACATGACAAGATAAAATTATAAAATTGTAAAACATTACAAATGACAATATATATTTTTATTTTTTGGAATATTGATTAATTATTCTTGTGCGTTGTCTTCGAAACTGGAGCTTCGTAGCCTTGCATCTTCGGCTAGTTCTTCATCGGTGACTGGTTCGGATATTCCAAGATCAACCTCGTTGTTGTGTATGATTTCTTCGGCTTGAATTTCGTCTTCGAGAGAAGTTTGGTCTTGTATCCTATCCATCTCATTCAAATGGTCCTTCAAGCAAATGCACATTTCCATCGCTAGGGGGGTGAGTCTAGTCCTTCGTATCGATAAGACCCTGCCACTAAAAGAAAACGCAGATTCCGAAGCTACCGTGGAAGCTTGGACGGTTAGTACATCACGGGCCATGGCGGAAAGAATCGGAAACGAAGCTTCGTTTTTTTTCCACCAAGCCAAAATATCAAACTCCTCAAAAACGGTAGGAGGCATAAACGCTAAAAAGTTTGTGCCAATATACCTTCCGAGTTCGCTACTCGGGGTGGTACCTCGAGCCCGTTTACTAAATTCATTTAACATTTCATTATATAAATTCAAATTAACATCTCTCAAGCTACCACTTGATGATGTACCCATTGTATCATGTGGAGTCGGAGTTGTACCATATTTAAGTAAATAAACATCAAATAAATCTTGTAAACATTTGTTAAAATATGTTTTTGTGACTTGTGCAAAATGGATGTCTTCACTATCCAAATTCAAAGCGTAAGTAATTCTATCAATCAAAGTTTCAACCTCGTAAACATTTATTGTAGGGTTTAACGCGGCAGCACAAGTTATCACGGGAGGCATTTCTTTAAAATATTTCACTAATTTTTCTTTCATCGGTTCTATCATTTTTGTAAAAAGAGGGCTTTTATTTTCAAGTTCATACAACTTGTTAGCCATTAAATATATTTGTTTTAGAGTTAATGGACTTGTGGGATAATAAACACCGGATAAAAAAGTGGTGGCGGTTTTGAAAACTTCAAGCAATTCGGTTACGTCTTTTAAAATGTCCCAACTCGTAGAAGGAAACTTTAGAATTTTACGACGAGGTTTTGAGGTAAGCATTTCATGAAATAGTTCTAAAGTTTCTCTTTGTCGTAAAGCGCTATAAAACATAGTATAAGTCGAGTTCCATCTTGTCTCGACGTCCCAATTCGGACCTAAGCAAAGATTATTCGTTTCACGACAAAATCTAATATAATCATGATATCTTTTTTTGTTACTAAAAATATCTTTAAGCATTAGTCGAAAAGCATATGTTAAGTTTGAAACCTCTTCAATTGCAAGCTCGGCTTGCACCGCCAAGTTAATGATGTGTGCGACACATCGACTATGGAAAAAAACGTCGTTGCAAACTGGTTTATATTTGATTTTTAGTTTTTGAACCGCATTTGTATTATTAGATGCATTATCAAAAGACATTGAAAAAAGTTTATTCTGTAATTTAAATTCGGTTATAACACCATCCAATATATAAAATAAATTTTCGCCGGTGTGTGGATATTCAAACAAGTCAAACGCGATTGTACGCTTCATTATTTGCCACGTATTGGGATCAACCCAATGCGCGATAACGCAAAGGTACGAATCGGGAATACCATGTGGAGCCAACCAAACATCGGTGGTTAAGTTTACACCGGTTTCCAAATTTTCAAAACCCAAAATTAATTCTTTTTTTGCTTTTTTCCACATTTTTATCAATCTCGTTTAATGGTTGTGCGACTTACTTGATGATAACGTGGTTGGAGTGTCTCTTGAATCATCCTTGTCAAGCGCGGATTGTCAAAGTGGTTGAACGACAATCCTTCTTGAATCACTAACCTCGCCATTCGATCTCGAACAATATTTGGATCAAAGTTCCAAATTCCTCCTTCGCTTGTCATCGAGGCTTGACCTTCACTTGGAATTCCCTTCAAGGACGGGCAAGATTTTTCCATATGCGTTTTCAAACTAGTGTTTGAATCTTTCCCCAAAAACGCACCACACATCTTGCACCGAGCACGTTCCTTCCCGTTTGACAACAAACATAGATCGTAATTGCACCAAATTGTCTGATTTCTCGTTGTTGCTCGAATTTCCACAACGGTAACTTCGTTTGAGGAACCACCAACACCAAAACTTGCCATGCTTTTTTTTAGAGTTTAGAGCGTTTTTGAGTGCTTAAAGAGCGGTTTTAGAGATTAGAGAGTGTAGAAAGAGGTGTGATCAAACCTAAACACCCCTAGAGGTGAAAAAAGGCAAAAAAAAACGGCTAAAATCGACCCCAACGGCCATATAGCCGTTGAATAACGGCTAGTTTTTCAGTTCAAAACCGGTTTAAACCGGTTTATCGAACCGGTTCACACAAACCGGTCCCATACCCGATTACACCGAGAAAGCTTTAAACCGGTTTCAAACCGGCGGTTTTAGGCTAACCCGAACCGGTTTGCCGGTTTAGACCGGATAAAAAAAAACCGGTTTTTTTTGTGCACCTGTCTTAGGTAGGAAAAAATCTCTTAAATAAAAAGAGGAAACCGACGGTTTTAGGCTAACCCGAACCGGTTTGCCGGTTTAGACCGGATAAAAAAAACCGGTTTTTTTTGTGCACCTGTCTTAGGTAGGAAAAAATCTCTTAAATAAAAAGAGGATTCGACTTCGTACAATTATTCAAATAAAAGTCTAAAAACACCCTTCTTTAATAAAAATGTCATATTACTCATCATGATTATATTATCACATATATGAAATTTTCAAGGCTCTAAATGAGTTATCGTTTAATTTATTTTTTTCTTTTTTTTGAAAAAGCGTAAACACTTTGTTCTCTTATATAAAATATCGAATAAGTTTATTTATTTCGTACATGAGAACTGTTTTAGTGGTTTCGTTTTTTATATTTATCTTTAACATTATCATCGCTCTATTAAATAGTTTGTTTTTTATGTATTATGTGTTTTAACGTGCCGCTACATGTGAGTTAACACGACGCAAGCGTGTGACTCTTCAAAAATTTTGATTTATTTAACGGTTTAGTTTTTTTTATAAAGTTTCGAAGTCACTTTGATTTATTTAACGGTTTAACTTTCCTCCTTTTTTATAAAGTTCGAAGTTGTTTAAGGTGTCGTGGCGCGCGTCTGCCGCTACGCGCCGACATAACGTTTTTAGCCCGTTTCATTTTCTATTAATTTCGTTTTCCTTTAATAACTTTCGTTCGTTAACTTTTTTTCAAAATACGGAGTGTGCGGTTGTTTGTATTTTTTTGTCAACGGTCCGATATAATTTTTTTTTAAATGAAGTTGCATTCAAAATCTAGTTTTTTTATCGTTGCCTATAGCGAGTGTCGTTAGCGTTGTGGTACCGTGACAAGCCGAACCTATTATGGGCGAACAACATCATTGTCGATATTGGTATTATCGGAACCCGTATCGGTATTCACCTTATGGTATTTGACTACCCGAACCGGTAATTTTTTTAATTTGTTTTTTCCTTTTTTATTATTTAGTTTTATGTTTCTTTTCTATTAACATTATTTTTACCATTACGCCTACGTTTTCGTTTAAATTTTATTAACGATGGGCCCGACACCGTTTTCTATGATAACTTTCGTTCATTAAATTTTTTTAAATAACGGAATGCGCGGTTTTCTTAAATTTTTTGTCAACGTTATGGTTTAAATTTTATTGAAGACAGAGTTGTATTCAAATTCGAGTGTTTTTTTGGTATCGTACGCTATAATGAAATTGCGATTCGATGTAAGTTTTATCCATACAAACGAGTCAAACCAATAACGACTAGACTCCCGCCGCAAAACGCGAGGGGTAAAAACTAGTTATGTCTATTTGTTGAAGGGAACATAAGATATATGTGTTGGATCCATTCCAAATTCAGTATTTTATTTGGATATTTTTGTGTTATTTAAATGATAAAACTTCATTACATGTATCTGTAATAGTCTTTTTTTTTTTAATAAAAACCGGACCTTAAAAAACAAAGCTTGATCAGCAATATCGTAAATAAATATATAATAAGAAAACTCTACTATAGTACAGATATCGATCTCCCAACAAATATATTCGGATTGAAACAGGATCTAATGTTGGATTTTCACTTCAAAGACATAGAATTGACTTAGTTAATTTGTCAAAAAATATTTTCTTGTTGTCTCGTAAAAACCAAAGAATAAAGTAATAGAACCTACTTTAACGGCCTGTTTAATTTTTCCTATGAGAAGCAATATAACCCGGTTTATTGGTAACAATCAAACTCCACTCATCCTCAAAAAACTACCTAAATAATAGAACCTGGTTTTAAGTAAAATCGTGATCTCAATCGTGGTTATATTTATTACAGAGCATTTTTTGTTGTGCCTCATGACTCGACATAGTATCAACCCTGATTCTCGTTCAACTGAAGTCTTTAAGTTTTGTTTAGTATTAGTGGCTTAGACGGTTGATGCATGGTCAAACGGTGACATCCATTGTAAGTTTTCTGTTAAAATTTTGTAATCTTATTGTGAAGTTATTGGTTGATGTAGACATTAAGGGGATTGAATTATTAACGTATGAGTATTTTTAGGTGGTATTTAACTCATGTTATCATTCTCAGAATTATCAAAAAGATAAATTATACATGGGCACGAGTGGAGTATACCTTGCACAAAGAATTGGGAGTGAGTTCAACAAATGATAAAGAATAGGTTGTAGTTGTTTCTCCAAAAAGTTATGTATTTGAATGGATTCACACTACAAGAATTTTACTCTGTCACGACAAGGTTTTCCCGACTGGACAAATACGACGACGTGTCGTCGTAATAAGTCAGTCCAAATTTTTTGAGAATCCTACCCTATTTACGACGACATGTCGTCGTAAATAGTTGAGCGGGAAAAATGGGCGCTCAGTGAAAACTTTGACGCTGAGTGAAAACCCTATATCGACGATTAGTCTTCGTAATAGGGTGTTTTTATTTTCTTTTTTACTTTTTTTTTCGGATGAGCAAAAAAAAAGTCAAAATCACTATTTACGACGACATGTCGTCGCTAATAGGTTTTTAATATTTTAATTTTGACTTTTTTAATCATTCAGGGATTATTAAATAACGGGCCCACCACTATTACGACGACATGTCGTCGTAATAGGTCACCCAGACCTTGAAAAGGGTTTCTCCTTTTCATTCTTCCCCAAATTCACTTCTCATCCCACTTTCTCTAGCCTAGGGTTCATCCTTCGTCCCAAACGCCGTCCACGTCTCAGCCCCGTGATGTAAGGCCCCAAACCCGGGAGGTCTCAATCGTTGGATTTACTCATTCACAAACAATTTTTAAACTTGAATATCAAATAACGCAGCGAAAAATTTCGTTCAAACATAACGTCAACATAGTCAAACATGTGGAAGCGTAAACATTGTCTGAAGCATAAACACATCATAAGTAAAACATAAGGGGATGTCAGTCATCATGATCAGCCGGGTAACTAACTATTCTCGCTTGCCAAGCATCACTGTCCATTGTCCATACCTGTCCATAACCTGAATGTTCATACTAAAAGTCAGCTACGCTGGTGAGTTCTAGCTTTATATAAAAGCTTAACATAAACATTTTGCCAAAAACATAACATCCATTTATTTAACAAAAGCGAACGTAAAACATGCGATAACTTAACATCATCAAAAAATCGTAACATAGCATCATAACATAAGTCAACATGAACCGAATTTGCGCCTTTTCGTAACCGTCAATTTCAACATCATGGGTTGGTGGAGAAACCCCGAGGCACGCCACCACTAGGCCCTTCAACACCGTACTATCCTTCGGGCGGAGAAACCTAGGGCCTGATACCTCAAAGCCCGTCAACACCAACCAGTACCTTAGACACTATTTCCCCGCAAGGAATAGTACCTTCCATCGGGATCCTGGTAATCCCATGGGTGACCGTCGTCACCCCATCATCAACCAGTTGTACAACCGTTAGCCAGCCACAAAGGCCCCTGTAAGGGTAAGGCCAATACATACATACTTACCTTATTTCCCGAAGGAACTCGTGGCAGATTCGTTCATTTGTGACTTTCATAAAACCTTTACCTCATCTCAGTTATAGCATTCGTACGTTTTATTAAACAAAACATCATTTCATTCGTAAACCTTTCGTAAACTTCATTTGGCAAAACATTTCATAAACATCATCTCGTAAACATCATTTCGTAAACATCGTTTCGTAAACATCATTTTATAAACATCGTTTGTAAGTATGCACACCAGCCAAAAATATAATTTAAAACATTAAAAGAGAGTGCTCTAGAACTCATCTGAGATGAACACGGTCAAAGGTCTCTAAAAGATCTTCTAACCTGTACGTACGCAACCTAGTTTTACCTTTACATACAGCTCATTACATTTTATCCCTTCATATCGAGAACCTAGGGGTACACGGTTCCTTCCCGTGAACTTTAGGAGTTCACGGCTCAAGGGGAGTTCTCGGGAGTTTACGCGTGAACTAAGCCCGAGAACCTCAGTCGTGAGCTATACACGAGACTCCCACCGTGAACCGTTCCGGGGAATCCCAATCGTGAACCCTACCCGTGAACCCCCAGCCGTGAACCCTACTCGTGAACCCCTAGCCATGAACCCTTCCCGTGAACCCTAAGTTTGCCTGAACCAGTTCCTTTCCCAAAATAACCCTAACCGTAATGGGGACGTTTAGGTAAAATACACTTCTTTAATTCTAACGAAAATCAGGCACAGTCCCATTTGTTTCTGGTCTAAACCCGACAATTCCAATTGTATTTTTATCCCAATTCATCATCAATAATAATTCCTAATCAACCGAGCTTTAGCTACTATTAGCGATAGAATTTATTTCTATTATTCTGACAAGTGACAGCCATATATTTATATAATTAAATTAATCTTTGTCGTTTGTTGTTTTCATTAAATATAACACTACACGTCCCCTCGAACACGGTATTCATGACCCAAGCCAATAATAATAATAATTAACATCCTACGGGGTTAAAAGGAATGTACCTCCACAACGCGGCGTCTAAAATACCAACTCGTATCATACCCGAAACTCAACAATACGGACCCCGAATCAGGTGAGTCGAAAGTCCATAACCTCGTCTCGACATGCTGGTTACCACCATGAACCATCACATGGCCACTAACAGCCACCACTATCATCGTGAAGCTCACCATGATTAAAAATCACTCCAGGTTGTTGTTCGGATCGAGAACAGGAGCAACCGAGTCGGCTATTCTATCCATGACCGATTCAACGATCTGTCTATGACTAGTGATAAACCAAATAGTGAAATCAATATCATCCTAACTTGGATTCATCTTGCAAATGGACGTGGGTCAGGTTCCTTACCGGAAACTTGTCAATGGAACCTTCAAAAATCTCGACCGAGCCCAAGGCACGATTCCAACTTCGAATCTGCCGGAGATGGCCAAAGAATAAACGGGTTTCGCAATGTTACGTGGCCGACCCTCTCTTGCACTCTCCGCCCTCGTCCTCCGGTTGACGTGGTCGGACCATCGCCATTGCAACAGTTAACACCCACCACGACCACTATCAGCCTCCACCCATCACCATTAGCCACCATCAACCACCATGGATCACCGTCACGCCATAACAGCCAAGATTACCACAACCGTCGTACTCCTTCGAGTACTACAGTCACCATCCCATCCCTAACTAACCATCATCCTCACCATGAAGCTTGATACAACCACTACCACCTTACTGCCACTCACACCATCTTCATGCAGCAGCCACTGTCACTACCGTACATCTCCCACCAACGTCGTGACCTGCTGTACGCGAGTTCTCTGCTGCTGCCGGAGCTATGGCAGCAACTCACATGCTCACTTCTGTCGTGACCCTCCTTCCTGCTTCTTCACCATTTCCATTGAGTGGTACGCGACCCTGCTACCGAAGTTCATCACGTCATCGTTCCTTCTCTCTAGTTTACTCTCCATGAAGACCGAGCAATACTCACGAGTTAATAGCCGGTTTTAGGGTTGATTGAAAGTGGGGAGCTTGTTGGTTGAGGACCAACGAATTGCAGAGGGAAATGGATTCAAATTGGAGAGGGTGGTAGCGGCTGGTAAATGGAAATGGTCATTTAGGTTAAAAAAAATTTCACTATACCCCCTTATCTTTGAAGGAATTTCATTATCAGCTTTATTTTAATTAGGTGTTACATTAAAGTACCATACGTTCGTGATAACCCTAGTCCTAAACGAAACTCTCGTGTTTTAAGAATCGGAGTATTTGGGATGTTACAAGTCTACCCACCTTATAAGAATTTCGTCCTCAAAATTCGGTGTGTCTTATACACGTTTAAACTCTGTTTCTCATGACTAGGTTTGCTTCTCAGGTTCCCGTGGATTGGTAGGTCTCGTGTTAGTTGAGATTTGATCATTCGATGCCATTCATGAACTGCCTATAGTTAGGGTTTACGCGTCACTACTACCTCTTCTTCTTTACAGTGAATATTTCGGATGTTGTCTTGAATAGTATAACCTACTTTACTCTTACGCACTTCTCATGGGTGGACTTAACTCGAATTCACTAAACACTTATGTGGATTCGATATATTAAGCAAGTTTTGCACTCCTTTCAACACTTAGGGGTGTCTCTTAGGAGCTTTTAGTATACGTTGAGTTTAGCGTCTTTCAACCGAACCAAGTCTAGATCGCTGTCATTGATCAGACTTTGTATTTCCCTTGCTAGATTTTTGTGTAGTCTTGACCCCTCCTCTCTAATTCCTGATGAACGACATCTTATGGCAAGACTCATTCCGAGTCGACCTTTGTATCTAATCGTTAGGGTCCTCGTCTTGTCATTCTGCATGAACTGACTTATCGTGCTAAGAGTCGTCCACAGAAAACTACATTGCCATAAATTCATCTCCTCATTGAGTTTATCTACTATGTCATCATCTTTCGGTTGTTTGGATCATTGTGTATACCTCATAAGCTATCCATGGTGCTTTCGTCCTCGAAGTACCATAACATGTCATTCCGAATGAATCATACCATCCCGTTTCCGAATGAATCCTACTATCAAGTTTCCGAAGGTACCATACCATCTCGTTCCCGAAGTAACCATATCGTCTCATTTTGAAAGGAATCATATCGCTTCGTTCCCGAAGGAACCGTATCGCTTCGTTCCCAAAGAACCGTATATCTTCATTCCCGAAGGGACCGAATCGCTTCGTTCCTGAAGGAACCATATGAAGTATTACCCATCATACTCAACTTTTCGGGAAAGTATTCATTCAGACGGAACACTAGGTATACGACCTTTATATTCTTATTTTTATACAAAATCTCCTTCTAGTCTTTCTTTCAAGCATACATGTAAGGGTTTTACATTTCACATCATCGATTTGTTGTACCCATTCTTCTTTCATACCACTGGGTGGTCTTAGGGATTGACATCCCCTCGCGACCTCATAGTATACATTGTATAGCCTCTCGTGACCTTTAGCATTTTTCGTATGTGATTCTTTTAAAATCGCGTTCAGAGGTTTCGATATGAGTATATGACCCATGTGGTGACACCCGTTCATTCCTTTCCTTTCCGGTTTCATTAGGTCCATTAAAGGCTATCCAACTTTAGCAACCCTCACATGTTATTGTTTGAACTTAGCCATTGTAGAGCGTCCTTTAAGTTGTCTTGAATTTCTTCTTAGTACTAGTGCCTTACTTCACATTGTTGATCAAAACTTATCCATCACATTCATTCTGAACAAACAATCCCTGGGTCAGATCTGGTTTCATTTGGTTTAGCCTGCAGGCCCTAATTAACATCGCGGTTCCCGTTACTTTTTGTTGTTGGTATATTTATCTTCTCGTTTCAGGAGATACTCATATTAGTTGTATGAGATCGTATTCTACATGGAGAGATGCCATTTGTGCATTCGTGCACACATATATTCTTTAGACATACACTTGTGTGGTTATTTCCCTCATACTCATGCATACTTCGACAATAGACCGATTTTTATTCATCAGAACGTGTTTGTGCTAAGCGTAGTCCACACTATCTCCTTGGCATTCTTCATACGTATGCTCATCTGACTTAGGTAAAACCGAAGTTTCATTCCTCCTCATCGTGCCTGTGGCTCGTACTTGCTGACTTCATTCACCTTTGTAAGGTTCACCACCTTTAACATCGATACTATTACTAATGATGTTGATCAATTGTTACTCGGGTGACTATCATCTCGTAGTCATAGTTGAGTATTTGGGTCAACTCTGATACGTAAGCATTAATCAACACCATAAGATTCGCTATCACGCACGTGCACCTGTAAATTCATAATTTCGTGGATTCAAACGCAATTGCCAATTTACCTTACTCGAGCATTCTAGTTCCTCTTATAACATTTCATAATACTCGTGTCTCTTCAAAGTTGAGATTTTGTCATGGTATTCTTCTCGACACCTCTTACCACTCCCGTGTTAAGTCCACACAATAGATGACAACTCGGAACACACTCGTATGGTATCATGCGCACTACCTTCCGGTTCCGCATGAACACTTGCCTCTTTAATGTAAACTTGGTGGGTGGGCATCCTACCGTATCGTCCGGCACGACCCCCACCACGCCTTTCGCCTCTTCTTCCGGACATTTCGTTGTATAAGAAAGGAATCTAATGTCATCACGCTAGTTAACAAATAAAATTCGACAAGTATTGTAAGATGTAATATGCACTAGCCATCGGTAATTAACTATTACATTACCTTTCGATTTCTATTTGGCCACCTTTGTAATTCCATCAGAACATATGTCCTAATCTATTACTTTCTAAGGCATACTACATACACATACTCTACTTTTCATACCTGATTATGTGTCTCGAGTTACCCGTACTGGCATCCGCTTTTGGTCTCATTCACAATTTAAGTTCAGACAATGGGAGTGTCCGAATCTCTCAAACTATTGCTCTGATACCAACTTGTAAGGCCCCAAACCCGGGACGCCTCACTCGTTAGATTTACTCATTCACAAACAGTTCTTAAACTTGAATATCAAATAACGCAGCAAAAAATTTCGTTCAAACATAATGTCAACATAGTCAAACATACGGAAGCGTAAACATTGTCTGAAAGCATAAACACATCATAAGTAAAACATAAGGGGATGTCAGTCATCATGATAAGCCGGGTAACTCTTCTCGCTCGCCAAGCATCACCGTCCATTGTCCATAACCTGAATGTTCATACTAAAAGTCAGCTACGCTGGTGAGTTCTAGCTTTATATAAAAGCTTAACATAAACATTTTGCAAAAATATAACATCCATTTATTTAACAAAAGCGTACGTAAAACATGCGATAACTTAACATCATCAAAAAATCGTAACATAGCATCATAGCATAAGTCAACATGAACCGAATCTGCGCCTTTTCCTAACCGTCAATTCCAACATCATGGGTTGGCGGAGAAACCCCGAGGCACGCCACCACTAGGCCCTTCAACACCGTACTGTCCTTCGGGCGGAGAAACCTAGGGCCAGATACCTCAAAGCCCTTAGACACTATTTTCCCGCAAGGAATAGTACATTCCATCGGGATCCTGGTAATCCCATGGGTGACCTTCGTCACTCCATCATCAACCAGTTCTACAACCGTTAGCCAGCCATAAAGGTCCCCGTAAGGGTAAGGCCAAATACATACCTTAGTTCCCGAAGGAACTCGTGGCAAATTCGTTCATTTGTGACTTTCATAAAACTTTTACCTCATCTCAGCTAAAGCATTCGTACATTTTATTAAACAAAACATCATTTCATTCGTAAACCTTTCGTAAACTTCATTTGGCAAAACATTTCATAAACATCATCTCGTAAACATCATTTCGTAAACATCGTTTGTAAGTATGCACACCAGCCCAAAATATAATTTAAAACATTAAAAGAGAGGGCTCTAGAACTCACCTGAGATGAACACGGTTAAAGGTCTCTAAAAGATCTTCTAACCTGTATGTATGCAACCTAGTCTTAGCTTTACATACAGCTCATTACATTTTATCCCTTCATACCAAGAACCTAGGGGTACACGGTTCCTTCCCGTGAACTTTAGGAGTTCACGGGTCAAGGGGAGTTCTCGGGAGTTTACTCGTGAACTAGGCCCGAGAACCTCAGTCGTGAGCTATACACGAGACTCCCACCGTGAACCGTTCCGGGGAATCCCCGCAGTGAACCTTACCTGTGAACCCCCAGCCGTGAACCCTACCCATGAACCCCCAGCCGTGAACCCTTCCCGTGATCCCTAAGTTTGCCTAAACCGGTTCCTTTCCCAAAACAACCCAAACCGTAATGAAGACGTTTAAATAAAATACACTTCTATGATTCTAACAAAAATTGGACATAGTCCCATTTGTTTCTAGTCTAAACCCGACAATTCCAATTGTCTATTTTTATCCAATTCATCATCAATAATAATTCCTAATCAACCACGCTTTATGTCACGGGGTCATCTCTCGAGGCCCCGTGTGGCGCCCTAGGTTGTCCTAAGCCAGCCAATCTGTCCCGCTTATGATAGAGTCTACTGGTTTCGTCCTGCCTTGGACTCATCAGGCGAGCGGCAACAGCTCACGAACCCAAGCGTTCAAGTACAAACATGGCAAAACGATCTTCAAATATTTGGTCCGTGAAACTCTCCCACCACCATTTCATGCACGTCCTCGTGCATGCCCGCAATCCCATACTTGCTTGCAGCAGAAAGACAATGCATCACCCCTTATGATTAAGCATGATTCACTTTGGTAAGAAGGACACCCGGTAGTTCAGCAACAAAGATCTTCGTCTGGATCGTTCAGTTAATTGCATCGGATTAATTTGAGTGGCGCTGATGATCGCCTAGTTTCCAGTACGGGGACCTGAAGGTTGTAGCAGACTTCATCTTCATTTTACGGCTCTGCTAGACTGTAGTTGCTGAACTTGATTACGACGGGCTTCAATGTTAACTGGACTAAGGCGGCGCAAAAAACCCAAACTCGCGGCGTACAAAGACTATCGCCAAAGGACTCCCCATTTGGTCTTCTCCCACCACCATTGCATAATCATACTCGTCCGGTAAACGCACATTTGGGATAAGTCACGTTCCAAAGTATCCGAGGGTCGACCTGCTCTGATACCACTTTGTCACGGGATCATCGCTCGAGGCCCCGTGTGGCGCTCTGGGTTACCCCAAGGCCAGCCAATCCGTCCCGCTTATGATAGGGTCTACTGGTTTCGTCCTGCCTTGGACTCATCAGGCGAACGGAAATAGCCCACGACCAGTGATGCGTTCAGTGTACCAGCACACCTAGGCATCTTCACGTCGTCTATCCCACTGAGGCCATCCCCGATGAAGTCCGGACTAGCCAGCAAACCCAAGCGTTCAAGTAAAAACATGGCAAAACGATCTTCAAATATTTGATCCGTGACATTTAGCTACTATTAGCGATAGCATTAATTTCTATTATTCTTAAAAGTGACAGCCATATATTTATTTGATTAAATTAATCTTTGTCATTAAATATAACACTACACGTCCCCTCGAACACGGTATTCATGACCCAAGCCAATAATAATAATTAACATCCTACGGGTTATAAGGAATGTACCTCCACGACGCGGCGTCTAAACTACCAAGTCGTATCATACCCGAAACTCAACCATACGGACCCCGAATCGGGTGTGTCGAAAGTCCACAACCTCATCTCGACACGCCGGTTACCACCATGAACCATCACAAGGCCACTAACAGCCACCACTATTATCATGAAGCTCACCATGATTCAAAATCACTCCAGGTTGCTGTTCGGGTCAGGAACAGGAGCAACCGAGTCGCCTCTTCTATCCATGACCGATTCGACGATCTGTCTATGACTAGTGATAAACCAAATAGTGAAATCAATATCATCCTAACTTGGATTCATCTTGCAAATGGATGTGGGTCAGCTTCCTTACCGAAAACTTGTCAATGGAACCTTCAGAAATCTCGACCGAGTCCAAGGCACGGTTCCAACTTCGAATCTGCCAGAGATGGCCAAAGATTAAAAGGGTTTCGCAATGTTACGTGGCCGACCCTCTCTTGCATTCACCGCCCTCGTCCTCCGGTTGACGTGGTCAGACCACCGCCATTGCAACTGTTAACACCCACCATGACCACCATCAGCCTCCACCCATCACCATCAGCCACCATCGACCACCATGGATCACCATCATGCCATAACAGCCAAGATTACCACCATCGTCGTACTCCTCCGAGTACTGCAGTCACCATCCCATCCCTACCTAACCATCATCCTCACCATGAAGCTTGATACAACCACTACCACCTTATTACCATGAGACTCACACCATCTCCACGCAACTGCCACTGTCACTACCGTGCATCTCCCACAAACGTCGTGACCTGCTGTACGCGAGTTCTCTGCTGCTGTCGAAGCTATGGTAGCAGCTCACATGCTCACTGCCGTCGTGACCCTCCTTCCTGCTTCTTCACCATTGCCGTTGAGTGGTACGCGACCCTGCTACCGGAGTTCATCACTTCATCGTTCCTTCTCTCTAGTTTACTCTCCATGAGGACCGAGCAATACTCACGAGTTAATAGCCGGTTTTAGGGTTGATCGGAAGTGGGGTGCTTGTTGCTTGAGGACCGACGAGTTGCAGACGGAAATGGATTCAAATTGGAGAGGGTGGTGGCGGTTGGTAAATGGAAATGGTCATTTAGGTTAAATAAAATTTTCACTATACCCCCTTATCTTTGAAGGAAATTCATTATCAACTTTATTTTAATTAGGTGTTACATTAAAATACCATACTTTCGTTCGTGATAACCGTAGTCCTAAACGAAACTCCCGTGTTTTAAGAATCGAAGAATTTGGGATGTTACACGTGAGCAACCGTCTCAGCCACTCCGTCATAGTCCTCGTCCCCGTGAGTAACCCCCTGTCACAAGCGTTTGTTCCCGTTAGCCTTGTCCACGTCTCAGCCTCGTCCCCGTGAGCAACCCCGGAGCTAGTCATCTTCTTCTAATAGTAAGTTGTACTCGTTTACTAGGCAGTTTTTTGGACCTCTAAATGTTTCCCGACGACATGTCGTCATACTACTTAATTTTGTGTTTTTCCTTTGGGTATGTATTATGTATAGGTTTTTTAGGTTTTTGTTAATTTTATTTTATTTTAATGAAATTTGTATGATTATATATGTATGTATAGTTTTTTTAGGTTAAATTATTTGTTTATGTGTATTTATGTATTTGTGTATGTATGTATATATGTTATATTTGTATATTTATACATTTGTATGCTTATATATGTATGTATAGTTTTTTTAGGTTAAATTATTTGTTTATGTGCATTTATGTATTTGTATATGTATGTATTTATGTTATATTTTTATATGTATACATTTGTATGATTATATATGTATGTATAGTTTTTTTTGGTTAAATTATTTGTTTTGTATGTTTTGTATTATGTATGTATGTGTGTTAGTAATATGATCACGAACCGCTTGACCCGTTTTGATCCTAAATGTGTATGTATGTACGTATATATAGGTTTGTGTAAATATATATAAATATATAGATTTGTAATTATTTTTAATTTAGATATATAGGTTTATGTATTTGTATATGCGTATGTATGTATGTATATATGTTATATTTGTATATGTATGTATAGGTTTGTACATTTAGAGCTATGTTTGTATATAGAGGAATGTATAAAGAAATTTGTATGAATATATATGTATGTTTGTATGTAGAGGTGAGTATAAAATTGTATATGAATATGAATATATAGATTTGTATTTATTTTAATTTATGTATATATATGTTATGCATTATATATATATGTTTATGTAATATGTTTGTGTTTGTGTGAGTGTATGTATGTAAATATGTTGTTGTATTATGTATGTATGTATTTGTATTTGTATGTTACTAGAGTGTTAGTAATTAGGTAGATGTATGTAAATATATATGTAAATATATATATATATATATATGTTTGTGTAAATCTATATGAATATATAGATTATTTATTTATTTAGTTTTTTAACTTGTGTTATTTGATTATTTTACTTGTAGGTTTTCAAAATTATTTGAGAAGGACTCGTGTTATAGACGATTATTTCTCATCTCAATTAAGGTAACAATTAACTATTACACCAAAAATTGTTTGTATTAGTTAACACTTTTCTACTACACCGAACCCGAACACAACAACTCGTTCGCGTGTTGAGCCGAACACGACACACATTTGCGTGTTGAGCCGAACACGACCCGTTTTACCCGACAAATTTTTGACAATATTAATACATAATATACCTAACTAATTTAATTTATTATATAAAATATATTTTTTTTAAATAAAAAAATAAACGGGTTAAACGGGTCAAAACGTGACTGCATTATAATACCCATTAGAACATACCCGTCCAAAATTTATCTAAAAGAGATAAATTTTGGATTGTCCCCGTTTGGGACTGCTTTTTGAATATTTTATCTCATTTAGGATATGTATACATTTTAACAGGTTGACTATTTAAGAATAAATTAGTAGCTAATTCTCCTACTCTTCAAGTTTGCGTTTTAGACGCATAGTTGGGGAGTTAAGGGGAAATGCTGCCGATTTATTCTTAAATAGTCAACCCGTTAAAATGTATACATTTGAGATAGAATATTCAAAAAGTGGGTTAGGATCCACCACCTTTAGATGTTATATCTGATATGTTATCAATTAATAGAAACCGTTATGACAACTGATAAAAGTTGGACTAAACTGCGAAATCGGAATGATCTGGTTTTCATAAAAGGTCTTCAAAACTTTATAGAGACTGCAAAAAACCATCTTGACAGTGAAGGCAAGATTTATTGCCCATGTAAAAGATGTGCCAACTGTTATCGGCACCTTCCGACTTCAGTTTATGTCCACATACGTGACTGTGGGTTTCGACAAGCATATGACACATGGGTTTATCACGGTGAGGAATATGTTAATGCTTCGAAGATAGACGCACTTTGGACTTCGAAAACACGCGCTCAAGCAACAGATAATGAGATGTTTGATGCACTGATGACGTTATGGCTGAGCATAATACACATGAAGAAAATATAGATGAATCTGAAGATGGAACTGGAGCTGGTTTAGACCCGGAATTTGATGCATTGTTTGCCGAGCTCCGTACCGAGTTATATCCTGGTTGTAGTTGGATGTCTTCCCTAAAATTTCTAGCAAAATTGATGCATATTAAAGTGATCAACAAGTGGACGAATACTTCATTTGACCAACTTTTAGAGTTTCTTAGAGTTTCATTTCCTAAAGAGAATCATGTTCCAGCCTCTCATTATGAAGCTAAAAAGAAGTTGAGAAAGATTGGGTTAGGATATCAATCTATCCATGCTTGCATCAATGACTGTGCTTGTCACACCCCGACCGATGGCGGAATCATCGAGGCGGACAATGTGATGATTGTTCAAAAGCTCATGATAACTAAAGGTTACATAATTCATTAATTAAATTTAACGACAACAAGCTCCAAATACAATACTTTTCAAATAACCTAGTCTAGTTCAAAACATTAATTTATTTAACTAGGTCCATAGTTCCTAAGTGGAGAGATCTTCGGCAAGCAGTCACATATCCAAACCTGAAACATTATTTAAATCAAGTGTCAACTAAAAAGTTGGTGAGTACATAGGTTTAGTAAATCCGGTAAATAGTAGTGTAAATCGTTTTGCAACTCATTGTTTATCTTGTTAAACATAGTATATGATGTACCATTTATTTAATCACAATTCAAACCGAGTTTGACGCGCTTGAACAGAGCACAACATCTAAGTCCGGTATGCTTGAATATAGTTACCCACTATATCCGATATGTTTGAATATAACACGCGGTTATATCCAAGTATGCAGTAATAAACACCCTAACCGGGTGGGCTGGTCAGGCACAATAGATCTATCAATATTACAGTTGGTTGTCTTGTGTTTAAATGTATGTACATCCAAAGAATAAGCATATAGTCTCATGTATAACACGTATAAACAATGTGAGTAGCATGTATAATGTTTCACCCCAAAACGTATAAAAATGTAAAATAGGGGCTATGTAACTCACCTGGCTAGCGGATATGTTAATCCACGAGTGCGGGTGATAAGGATGTTGAAACCTAGGCACGATGAAACCCTATGTGGATGGATAAGTATTATTGTATGTTTATGAGCGTATTCGTATTTAATGAGTATAGGTTTTATAATAATATCCTTAATAATTATTTGTATAAAATGGGGTAGAAAATGATAACGGTTTTGTAGAACTTTAACTCATAAAAAAAAAATATATATATATATATATATATATATATATATATATATTGTTTTAAACAAATATTTATTATGTTTAACGCATTTATATATAACAATAACAAATAAAAGAAAATTCTTTATTTGACTAATCATATATTATATATATATTAAAATTTGTTTCAACAAGTTTATTAAAAAATATTGCAAGACTTATAAAGGTGAGACATTGTATATGTGAAAAGGTATTTTGATAAGTTTTATAAAAATGTTACAAAGTTTATAAAAATAGGACATTTGTATATTATAATGTATTTTAATAAGTTTATAAAAATATTACACGGTTTATAAAAATATAGTTTAATCGATTTTAAAATAAACGAACGAGTAAACCGACTCGTTTTAGTATTTATTGTATAAAAATGATATTAAAATAAGTTAGGTTAATTTAAATAAAATAAATAGAATGAAAACAGAAGTAAAAAAATGGGCCGAAGGCCAACCGGATTCGAACCCGCGACCTGTAACTCGAACACACACACGCATAACCAGCCGGGCTACTGCCCATCGCTGGTTATGTGTGTATCGAATAATTTAAGTACACAAAGGAAAAGTTGGTCGCTGGTCCTAGGTGACCGGCAAACCGTGTCCGAGGACACTGGGTTTGCCCGGTAACTCTCGTGCGAATGCCGTGTTTTCGACTGGGATTGTTTACCTGATGATAACAGAAGCTAATGGAACCGAAATGAGGTTCGAACTTGGTCGCGAAGGGCCTGGACGGCAGAGCTTTGGAACTCGAAAAAGTCACAAGCGGGGATCGATTTCTGAGTGAAATTAGCTCTTGTAATCCTGGTCACAGCTTCACTCAGGGTCGACGAAGGTGATGGAGTCCTCAATTTGGAGTGAGAGTGTATGGAAGGAGGGTAGCCAGTTCGTGCAGGGCAGACCATGGCCATTTATAGCCGGGCTTGATTCTTATGTTCAAACGTGCAATTGGGCACGTCCCGACTTCAGTCTAGACGAGACGAAACTAATTAGACATTCAACAGGCGTGGAGGTGGCTAGTCGGGCACGAATTCGAACGTGGGTATCTCGGCCACCAACAGGATCAGACGATCCTTATGTTGGGGAGACCAATTGGTCGAGGGGTATTGTTCGCGTGGGGGAGACGAAGCCAGAGAAGCCTTTGTCGGCTGTTGAGGTGCAGGGAACAGCCCTGTCGGGCGTTCGCCGGAGAAAGCCTTGGACCGCCGGACTATTGTTGGGGGTGACCGGATAAACGAATTGGGTATTGGCAGTTTTAGTCCCTGGAGTTTGATTTCGTTTTAATTAGGTCCCTGCGATAATTACGGATGGGTCCCTGAGGTTTGGTTTGACCACATTTAGTCCCTCAACCGGTTTTTAGGTTAAAACCTTTTAGTTTGAAAAATTCCAATATAATCCCTCATATTTTATAAAAATAATTTGTTAAATTTCTTTTTAATTTCATTTGTATTTTATAAACTTATATTATTTATTATTATTATAAATATTTTTATAAAAGTTAATTGTTTTATTTAAATAGGTTATCTTATTTATAAATAAACCCTTTTAATTTAGATTTTTGTATAAAATTTTATATAAGTTTAAAACTTATAAAATTTTATTTATTTTAGATCCTTAAATTATATATATATTTATTTATACTTGTACAAAATTTTAAATAAAACCACTTGCATTCCATTGAATAGAAAATGTCTACAGGATACATAATATAAAAGCGTGAATAAAAATCCGAAATGTCACAGTCTCCCCATGTTAAAGGAATTTCGTCCCGAAATTCAATCAGTGGAGGCTACGAAAAGAGATGCGGATATTTTTTCTTCATTTGGTCTTCACGTTCCCAAGTGAACTCGGGTCCACGTTTAGACTCCCAACGAACCTTGACAATGGGGATGCGGCTACGCTTGAGTTTCTTGACTTCTCGGTCCATGATTTCCACGGGTTTCTCAATAAAGTGCATTTTTTCGTCAATGCGCACTCCGTCAAGAGGGATGTGGAGATTCTCGTCGGCTAGACACTTTTTCAAATTAGACACATGAAAAGTCGGATGAACGTTGCTGAGTTCTGAAGGAAGGTCGAGTTTGTAGGCCACTTTTCCTATCCTCTCGAGTATCTTGAATGGGCCCACATATCGAGGTGCAAGTTTTCCTTTCTTTCCAAATCGGATTACACCTTTCCAAGGTGATACCTTTAGAAGAACCATATCTCCAATTTGAAATTCCAAGGGTTTTCGTCGTCTATCGGCATAGCTCTTTTGTCGACTCCTTGCTATTCGAATGTTGTTACGAATAAGAGAGATTTTATCGGTGGTCTCTTGGATAAGCTCGGGACCGGTGATTTGTGCTTCACCAATTTCGTTCCAACAAATCGGTGAACGACATTTTCCTCCATAAAGAGCTTCAAACGGTGCCATGTTAATACTTGTGTGGTAGCTGTTGTTGTAGGAAAATTCAATCAGTGGTAGGTGAGAATCCCAATTGCCACCAAAGTCAATGACACAAGCTCTAAGCATATCCTCGAGAGTTTGGATTGTTCATTCGGTTTGTCCATCAGTTTGAGGATGGTAAGCCGTACTTAAATCCAAACGAGTACCATGTGCTGATTGTAATGATTGCCAAAATCGGGAAGTAAAACGCGAATCACGATCGGAGATGATGTTCAAAGGGATTCCGTGACGACTTACAATCTCATCAATGTAAATCCGAGCCAATTTCTCGACTCGATAGTCCTCACGAATGGGTAAGAAATGAGCAGACTTTGTAAGTCGGTCGATAATAACCCAGATACTATCGTGCCCACTAGAAGTGCGTGGTAGTTTGGTGATAAAATCCATAGCAAGGTTCTCCCACTTCCACATGGGAATTTCAGGTTGTTCGAGGAGTCCGGAAGGTTTTTGGTGTTCGGTCTTCACTTTAGAACAAGTTAGGCATTTTGCCACAAAGAGGGCAAAATCCTTTTTCATGCCGGGCCACCAATATTGCTGACGAAGACCCATGTACATCTTATCAGCTCCAGGATGTACCGAATATCGAGTCTTATGGGATTCATTCATCAAAAACATACGAAGATCGTCGCGATCGGGAATCCAGATACGATCCAAGTAATACAATAGGCCGTTGGCTTTGGTTTCTAGCAAGAGTTCTACACCACATGCCATTTCTTGATACATGTTTCCCTCGGTAACCGAGGTGTGTTGTGCTTGGAGAATGCGGGCTTGGATAACATTATGAATACGAACACTATGAAGCATGATACATTCTTTACGACTCAAAGCGTCGGCTACAACATTTGCTTTGCCGGGGTGGTAGCGAATCTCGCAGTCGTAGTCGTTAAGAAGTTTGACCCATCGTCGTTGCCTCATATTAAGCTCTTTTTGATTGAAAATATGTTGGAGACTTTTGTGGTCGGTGAAAACCACGCATTTGGTACCATATAAATAGTGTCTCCAAATTTTCAAGGCGAAGACGACAGCACCAAGCTCGAGATAATGGGTCGTATAGTTCTTCTCATGAATTTTGAGTTGACGTGATGCATATGCAATTACTTGGCCACGTTGCATAAGGACACAACCAAGACCTTGGTTGGATGCATCACAATAAACGACAAAGTCGTCATTGCCATTAGGAAGTGTTAGAATAAGAGCATGGCAGAGCTTGTGCTTGAGAGTTTGAAAAGCTTCCTCTTGCTTGGGTCCCCACTCGTAAGGTTTACCTTTGTGAGTCAAGGCAGTGAGCGGAACCGCGATCTTGGAGAAATTTGAGATGAAACGACGATAGTAACCCGCTAGTCCAAGGAAGGAACGAATCTCGGTAGGAGTCTTAGGAGTACTCCAATTCTTTACCGCTTCGATTTTTGCTGGGTCCACATGAATTCCCTTATCGTTGACTATGTGTCCCAAAAATTGAACTTCCTTTAGCCAGAATTCACACTTGGAGATCTTGGCGTATAGTTGTTCTTTCTTCAAGAGTTCTAAAATCAAACGAAGATGTTGTTCATGCTCCGCTTTCGTCTTAGAATAGATAAGAATGTCGTCAATGAAAACGATCACGAACTTGTCCAAATAAGGTTTGCATACACGGTTCATGAGGTCCATGAAGACCGCAGGTGCATTAGTCAAACCGAAGGGCATGACCATGAACTCGTAGTGACCATATCTAGTCCGAAAGGCAGTCTTCGGAATGTCTTCATCGAGAACACGAAGTTGATGGTATCCGGAACGAAGGTCAATCTTGGAGAAACATGTTGAACCTTGAAGCTGATCGAAAAGATCGTCAATACGGGGTAAAGGATATCGGTTCTTAATTGTAAGCTTGTTGAGTTCACGATAATCAATGCACATTCGAAATGATCCATCCTTTTTCTTTACAAACAGCACGGGAGCACCCCAAGGTGAATGGCTCGGGCGGATGAATCCTTTGGATGAGAGTTCTTATAATTGACTTGCAAGCTGTTGCATCTCGGAAGGTGCAAGACGATAGGGGGCTTTTGCCACGGGAGTTGCCCCGGGCACAAGGTCGATACGAAACTCCACTTGTCTAGTGGGAGGAAGACCAGGTAAATCCTCTGGGAATACCTCGGGAAAATCTCGGATGATTGGAATGTCTTGCAACTTCTTACCCTTGTCTTTCGTGTCAACTATGTGGGCCAAGAATGCAACGTACTTTTTCCGCAAGTACTTTTGTGCCAATGTGCAAGACATGATTTGAAGACCACGACACGGTTTTTCACCGAAAATAACTAACGTGTCACCCGAAGGGAGAGGTATACGAATGCACTTTTCGTAGCAAATAACCTCGGCATGGTGCTTGGATAACCAGTCCATGCCAATTATAATATCGAAGCTTCCCAATTGCATTGGAAGGAGATCAACAGAGAATTCATGATTCTTAAGCTCGAGATTGCAGTTGCGGATAACAGAGTTTATAGCAATAGATTTCCCGTTTGCTATCTCCATGGAATAAGGATTGTCAAGTTTCGTTCTTTGTTTAGCAAGTCGAGATTCAAAGGTAAGAGACACGAAACTCCTATCGGCACCAGTATCAAATAAAATGGATGCATAATGATTGTTTAGGAGAAACCTACCGTTTATCACGTCGTTGTTTGCTTGTGCCTCATTAGCGTTTATATTAAACTCTCGTCCTTGGGGACCACCTTGATGATGAAGTTTTGGGCATCGGTCACGGAAGTGGTTTGGGTCTCCACATTCGTAACATGCCCGACCATTGAGAGGTGCCGGATAGACGGGACGGTTGGCGGGAGCAGCTTGATGGACGGGAGGACGGGTACGGCAAGTAGTGACCACATGTCCAAATCGCCCGCAGCTTGAGCACAATCGGCATGGTAGATTGGCAGGATGATGGTACTTGCAGGTCTGGCATTGGGGATTCGGGCCCATATAAGTCTTCGGGTTTTGACCCAAAGGGTTCGCTTGAATAGCAGGTACAGCGGGAGTTACGGCTGTGAAGTTTCGACTTACGTTTCTTGTTGCGGTTAGAAGACTTGGGTTTCACATCTTTGACGGCCGCAAGAGTAGACACAACCTTCTTGGAACCCTTTCTGGTTAAGGTTCCGGCTTTAACATGGTTGTCGGATAGTGTAGCAGATAGACGGATAGCAGCTTCAAGAGTAGGAGGATTGCTTCCTAGCACAGCATCTTGAATTTGCATAGGCAGGCCGCCTATGTATTTTTCAATTCCCCGAGCAAGGGGAGTGATCATATGAGGCACCAGCAGACTTAGCTCTTGAAACCGGGTGGTGTAAGCCAGATTATCCCCGCTGTCTTGGGCAAGATCCCAAAATTCAGCCTCGAGCTTCCTCATTTCATTCCGAGGACAGAATTCATCAGTCATGGCCTTCTTCAGATCATCCCATGATAAGGATGTAGCAACCTCAGCACCACGAGTTCGTTTCTCACCGTTCCACCATGTGAGGGCTCTCTTTTGGAGTATACTTGTGGCATAACGAACCCGAAGATTATTGGGACAATCGCTGTTTAGGAATGTGCTTTCCATCTTTCAAACCATTGAATTGGGCCGGTAGCACCTTCAGTCCCGAAGAATTTAGTAGGATTGCACGAGTTAAAGTGCTTAAACATGCAATGAGGCGGGTTGGTACCACCGTTCCCTTGGATGTTGTGAGACCCGTCACTGTTGTTATTTGCTTGGGTCATTTGCCCTACTAGCTGGGCAAGGAGAGTAGCAAGATCCGGGTTGGAAGTGCTAGAGTTTGCACGTCGAGGAGGCATTCTAACACCATAAGAAAAGACAATGATATTTTAGATAAGACGGATAAATATGAGTTATAGCGGGAAATAATGTAAGCAGAAATGCGAGATTTATCATGACGCGTGCCAGTGCATGTGTATTTATTCTAAGTTGATAGGGGAAACTAAGTCATCTTTTCCAGGTAGGACATGATGTTATAGATCATTATTTGCATAATAGGATTTGCCGGGACTTGCATGCATTACAAATCGTTATTACGTGTGCACCCGCAATAATGATTTGCTTTGCATGTTCGTCTAGTTCTTCCTATCTTGTCATAATGTCCCCAAATTTTGAGTTTAAGTTCGGATCGTATCCTTGCGAATACATTGACTTATTAACGTTAAATAATTCTTCAAAACCTTCAAGGAGACATGCTTTAGCCTATAGGTAAACACTCACTTCAGGAATTCTCAGGAAAGCATACGGGTCCGTTTATTTGGATTTATACGAAATGCTTTCCTAGACAGAAAACCCAATGTACTGGTGTCACCCTTCCAGATTGCACGTGTCCTTTACTGGTTTCAAGAAATTAAGTCGTTGACGAGATTTTCAAGATTTTTATAGACTTGGGAGTCTATGAGTATAAAATGTGTAGGAATGTTGCAATTAATATGGATTAGGAAAGAGTATGGATAAGGATGGATAGTATATTTGTTTGCAAAAGTTTGTTTGCCAAATGTGTATGTAAAGTATGTATCATGTATCAAAGTCTTGCATGTATGTGTATAAGTCTCATGTACCAAACTTGGGAAAATTCAAATATTACCTAACTACAAATAATTCACACAGCATTTAATCATTTAGCACATAGCACATAAAAGGGAGTCCTAGGGTTATAGTCTAGGTCATTGTGTCTAATAACCTAATTCCCTATAACCATGGCTCTGATACCAATCTGTCACACCCCGACCGATGGCGGAATCATCGAGGCGGACAATGTGATGATTGTTCAAAAGCTCATGATAACTAAAGGTTGCATAATTCATTAATTAAATTTAAAGACAACAAGTTCCAAATACAATACTTTTCAAATAACCTAGTCTAGTTCAAAACATTAATTTATTTAACTAGGTCCATAGTTCCTAAGTGGAGAGATCTTCGGCAAGCAGTCACTTATCGAAACCTGAAACATTATTTAAATCAAGTGTCAACTAAAAAGTTGGTGAGTACATAGGTTTAGTAAATCCGGTAAATAGTAGTGTAAATCGTTTTGCAACTCATTGTTTATCTTGTTAAACATAGTATATGATGTACCATTTATTTAATCACAATTCAAACCGAGTTTGACGCGCTTGAACAGAGCACAACAGCTAAGTCCAGTATGCTTGAATATAGTTACCCACTATATCCGATATGTTTGAATATAACACGCGGTTATATCCGAGTATGCAGTAATAAACACCCTAATCGGGTGGGCTGGTCAGGCACAATAGATCTATCAATATTACAGTTGGTTGTCTTGTGTTTAAATGTATGTACATCCAAAGAATAAGCATATAGTCTCATGTATAACACGTATAAACAATGTGAGTAGCATGTATAATGTTTCACCCCAAAACGTATAAAAATGTAAAATAGGGGCTATGTAACTCACCTGGCTAGCGGATATGTTAATCCACGAGTGCGGGTGATAAGGATGTTGAAACCTAGGCACGATGAAACCCTATGTGGATGGATAAGTATTATTGTATGTTTATGAGCGTATTCGTATTTAATGAGTATAGGTTTTATAATAATATCCTTAATAATTATTTGTATAAAATGGGGTAGAAAATGATAACGGTTTTGTAGAACTTTAACTCATAAAAAAAATAAAATATATATATATATATATATATATATTGTTTTAAACAAATATTTATTATGTTTAACGCATTTATATATAGCAATAACAAATAAAAGAAAATTCTTTATTTGACTAATCATATATTATATATATATATTAAAATTTGTTTTAACAAGTTTATTAAAAAATATTGCAAGACTTATAAAGGTGGGACATTGTATATGTGAAAAGGTATTTTGATAAGTTTTATAAAAATGTTACAAAGTTTATAAAAATAGGACATTTTGTATATTATAATGTATTTTAATAAGTTTATAAAAATATTACACGGTTTATAAAAATATAGTTTAATCGATTTTAAAATAAACGAACGAGTAAACCGACTCGTTTTAGTATTTATTGTATAAAAATGATATTAAAATAAGTTAGGTTAATTTAAATAAAATAAATAGAATGAAAACAGAAGTAAAAAAATGGGCCGAAGGCCAACCGGATTCGAACCCGCGACCTGTAACTCGAACACACACACGCATAACCAGCCGGGCTACTGCCCATCGCTGGTTATGTGTGTATCGAATAATTTAAGTACACAAAGGAAAAGTTGGTCGCTGGTCCTCGGTGACCGGCAAACCGTGTCCGAGGACACTGGGTTTGCCCGGTAACTCTCGTGCGAATGCCGTGTTTTCGACTGGGATTGTTTACCTGATGATAACAGAAGCTAATGGAACCGAAATGAGGTTCGAACTTGGTCGCGAAGGGCCTAGACGGCAGAGCTTTGGAACTCGAAAAAGTCACAAGCGGGGATCTATTTCTAAGTGAAATTAGCTCTTGTAATCCTGGTCACAGCTTCACTCAGGGTCGACGAAGGTGATGGAGTCCTCAATTTGGAGTGAGAGTGTGTGGAAGGAGGGTAGCCAGTTCTTGTAATTGACCTGCAAGCTCTTGCATCTCGGAAGGTGCAAGACGATAGGGGGCTTTTGCCACGGGAGTTGCCACGGGCACAAGGTCGATACGAAACTCCACTTGTCTAGTGGGAGGAAGACCAGGTAAATCCTCTGGGAATACCTCGGGAAAATCTCGGATGATTGGAATGTCTTGCAACTTCTTACCCTTGTCTTTCGTGTCAACTATGTGGGCCAAGAATGCAACGTACTTTTTCCGCAAGTACTTTTGTGCCAATGTGCAAGACATGATTTGAAGACCACGACACGGTTTTTCACCGAAAATAACTAACGTGTCACCCGAAGGGAGAGGTATACGAATGCACTTTTCGTAGCAAATAACCTCGGCATGGTGCTTGGATAACCAGTCCATGCCAATTATAATATCGAAGCTTCCCAATTGCATTGGAAGGAGATCAACAGAGAATTCATGATTATTAAGCTCGAGATTGCAGTTGCGGATAACAGAGTTTATAGCAATAGATTTCCCGTTTGCTATCTCCATGGAATAAGGATTGTCAAGTTTCGTTCTTTGTTTAGCAAGTCGAGATTCAAAGGTAAGAGACACGAAACTCCTATCGGCACCAGTATCAAATAAAATGGATGCATAATGATTGTTTAGGAGAAACGTACCGTTTATCACGTCGTTGTTTGCTTGTGCCTCATTAGCGTTTATATTAAACGCTCGTCCTTAGGGACCACCTTGATGATGAAGTTTTGGGCATCGGTCACGGAAGTGGTTTGGGTCTCCACATTCGTAACATGCCCGACCATTGAGAGGTGCCGGATAGACGGGACGGTTGGCGGGAGCAGCTTGATAGACGGGAGGACGGGTACGGCAAGTAGTGACCACATGTCCAAATCGCCCGCAGCTTGAGCACAATCGGCATGGTAGATTGGCAGGATGATGGTACTTGCAGGTCTGGCATTGGGGATTCGGTCCCATATAAGTCTTCGGGTTTTGACCCAAAGGGGCCGCTTGAATAGCAGGTACAGCGGGAGTTACGGCTGCGAAGTTTTGACTTACGTTTCTTGTTGCGGTTAGAAGACTCGGGTTTCACATCTTTGACGGCCGCAAGAGTAGACACAACCTTCTTGGAACCCTTTCTGGTTAAGGTTCCGGCTTTGACAAGGTTGTCGGATAGTGTAGCAGATAGACGGATAGCAGCTTCAAGAGTAGGAGGATTGCTTCCTAGCACAGCATCTTGAATTTGCATAGGCAGGCCGCCTATGTATTTTTCAATTCCCCGAGCAAGGGGAGTGATCATATGAGGCACCAGCAGACTTAGCTCTTGAAACCGGGTGGTGTAAGCCAGATTATCCCCGCTGTCTTGGGCAAGATCCCAAAATTCAGCCTCGAGCTTCCTCATTTCATTCCGAGGACAGAATTCATCAGTCATGGCCTTCTTCAGATCATCCCATGATAAGGATGTAGCAACCTCAGCACCACGAGTTCGTTTCTCACCGTTCCACCATGTGAGGGCTCTCTTTTGGAGTATACTTGTGGCATAACGAACCCGAAGATTATTGGGACAATCGCTGTTTAGGAATGTGCTTTCCATGCTTTCAAACCATTGAAGTGGGCCGGTAGCACCTTCAGTCCCGAAGAATTTAGTAGGATTGCACGAGTTAAAGTGCTTAAACGTGCAATGAGGCGGGTTGGTACCACCGTTCCCTTGGATGTTGTGAGACCCGTCACTGTTGTTATTTGCTTGGGTCATTTGCCCTACTAGCTGGGCAAGGAGAGTAGCAAGATCTGGGTTGGAAGTGCTAGAGTTTGCACGTCGAGGAGGCATTCTAACACCATAAGAAAAGACAATGATATTTTAGATAAGACGGATAAATATGAGTTATAGCGGGAAATAATGTAAGCAGAAATGCGAGATTTATCATGACGCGTGCCAGTGCATGTGTATTTATTCTAAGTTGATAGGGGAAACTAAGTCAACTTTTCCGGGTAGGACATGATGTTATAGATCATTATTTGCATAATAGGAATTGCCGGGACTTGCATGCATTACAAATCGTTATTACGTGTGCACCCGCAATAATGATTTGCTTTGCATGTTCGTCTAGTTCTTCCTATCTTGTCATAATGTCCCCAAATTTTGAGTTTAAGTTCGGATCGTATCCTTGCGAATACATTGACTTATTAACGTTAAATAATTCTTCAAAACCTTCAAGGAGACATGCTTTAGCCTATAGGTAAACACTCACTTCAGGAATTCTCAGGAAAGCATACGATTCCGTTTATTTGGATTTATACGAAATGCTTTCCTAGACAGAAAACCCAATGTACTGGTGTCACCCTTCCAGATTGCACGTGTCCTTTACTGGTTTCAAGAAATTAAGTCGTTGACGAGATTTTCAAGATTTTTATAGACTTGGGAGTCTATGAGTATAAAATGTGTAGGAATGTTGCAATTAATATGGTTTAGGAAAGAGTATGGATAAGGATGGATAGTATATTTGTTTGCAAAAGTTTGTTTGCCAAATGTGTATGTAAAGTATGTATCATGTATCAAAGTCTTGCATGTATGTGTATAAGTCTCATGTACCAAACTTGGGAAAATTCAAATATTACCTAACTACAAATAATTCACACAGCATTTAATCATTTAGCACATAGCACATAAAAGGGAGTCCTAGGGTTATAGTCTAGGTCATTGTGTCTAATAACCTAATTCCCTATAACCATGGCTCTGATACCAATCTGTCACACCCCGACCGATGGCGGAATCATCGAGGCGGACAATGTGATGATTGTTCAAAAGCTCATGATAACTAAATGTTGCATAATTCATTAATTAAATTTAAAGACAACAAGTTCCAAATACAATACTTTTCAAATAACCTAGTCTAGTTCAAAACATTAATTTATTTAACTAGGTCCATAGTTCCTAAGTGGAGAGATCTTCGGCAAGCAGTCACATATCGAAACCTGAAACATTATTTAAATCAAGTGTCAACTAAAAAGTTGGTGAGTACATAGGTTTAGTAAATCCGGTAAATAGTAGTGTAAATCGTTTTGCAACTCATTGTTTATCTTGTTAAACATAGTATATGATGTACCATTTATTTAATCACAATTCAAACCGAGTTTGACGCGCTTGAACAGAGCACAACAGCTAAGTCCAGTATGCTTGAATATAGTTACCCACTATATCCGATATGTTTGAATATAACACGCGGTTATATCCGAGTATGCAGTAATAAACACCCTAACCGGGTGGGCTGGTCAGGCACAATAGATCTATCAATATTACAGTTGGTTGTCTTGTGTTTAAATGTATGTACATCCAAAGAATAAGCATATAGTCTCATGTATAACACGTATAAACAATGTGAGTAGCATGTATAATGTTTCACCCCAAAACGTATAAAAATGTAAAATAGGGGCTATGTAACTCACCTGGCTAGAGGATATGTTAATCCACGAGTGCGGGTGATAAGGATGTTGAAACCTAGGCACGATGAAACCCTATGTGGATGGATAAGTATTATTGTATGTTTATGAGCGTATTCGTATTTAATGAGTATAGGTTTTATAATAATATCCTTAATAATTATTTGTATAAAATGGGGTAGAAAATGATAACGGTTTTGTAGAACTTTAACTCATAAAAAAAATAAAATATATATATATATATATATATATTGTTTTAAACAAATATTTATTATGTTTAACGCATTTATATATAACAATAACAAATAAAAGAAAATTCTTTATTTGACTAATTATATATTATACATATATATTAAAATTTGTTTTAACAAGTTTATTAAAAAATATTGCAAGACTTATAAAGGTGGGACATTGTATATGTGAAAAGGTATTTTGATAAGTTTTATAAAAATGTTACAAAGTTTATAAAAATAGGACATTTTGTATATTATAATGTATTTTAATAAGTTTATAAAAATATTACACGGTTTATAAAAATATAGTTTAATCGATTTTAAAATAAACGAACGAGTAAACCGACTCGTTTTAGTATTTATTGTATAAAAATGATATTAAAATAAGTTAGGTTAATTTAAATAAAATAAATAGAATGAAAACAGAAGTAAAAAAATGGGCCGAAGGCCAACCGGATTCGAACCCGCGACCTGTAACTCGAACACACACACACGCATAACCAGCCGGGCTACTGCCCATCGTTGGTTATGTGTGTATCGAATAATTTAAGTACACAAAGGAAAAGTTGGTCGCTGGTCCTCGGTGACCGGCAAACCGCCCGGTAACTCTCGTGCGAATGCCGTGTTTTCGACTGGGATTGTTTACCTGATGATAACAGAAGCTAATGGAACCGAAATGAGGTTCGAACTTGGTCGCGAAGGGCCTGGACGGCAGAGCTTTGGAACTCGAAAAAGTCACAAGCGGGGATCTATTTCTAAGTGAAATTAGCTCTTGTAATCCTGGTCACAGCTTCACTCAGGGTCGACGAAGGTGATGGAGTCCTCAATTTGGAGTGAGAGTGTGTGGAAGGAGGGTAGCCAGTTCGTGCAGGGCCGACCATGGCCATTTATAGTCGCGCTTGATTCTTATGCTCAAACGTGCAATTGGGCACGTCTCGACATCAGTCTGGACGAGACGAAACTAATTAGACATTCAACAGGCGTGGAGGTGGCTTGTCGGGCACGAATTCGAACGTGGGTATCTCGGCCACCAACAGGATCAGACGATCCTTATGTTGGGGAGACCAATTGGTCGAGGGGTATTGTTCGCGTGGGGGAGACGAAGCCAGAGAAGCCTTTGTCGGCTGTTGAGGTGCAGGGAACAGCCCTGTCGGGCGTTCGCCGGAGAAAGCCTTGGACCGCCGGACTATTGTTGGGGGTGACCGGATAAACGAATTGGGTATTGGCAGTTTTAGTCCCTGGAGTTTGATTTCGTTTTAATTAGGTCCCTGCGATAATTACGGATGGGTCCCTGAGGTTTGGTTTGACCACATTTAGTCCCTCAACCGGTTTTTAGGTTAAAACCTTTTAGTTTGAAAAATTCCAATATAATCCCTCATCTTTTATAAAAATAATTTGTTAAATTTCTTTTTAATTTCATTTGTATTTTATAAACTTATATTATTTATTATTATTATAAATATTTTTATAAAAGTTAATTATTTTATTTAAATAGGTTATCTTATTTATAAATAAACCCTTTTAATTTAGATTTTTGTATAAAATTTTATATAAGTTTAAAACTTATAAAATTTTATTTATTTTAGATCCTTAAATTATATATATATATATATATATATTTATATATACTTGTACAAAATTTTAAATAAAACCACTTGCATTCCATTGAATAGAAAATGTCTACATGATACATAATATAAAAGCGTGAATAAAAATCCGAAATGTCACAGTGCTCTATTTTGGAAGGATAATGAGTCAAGGGAAAGTTGCCCGGTTTGTAAGGAGAGAAGACGGGTTAACCCAAACACAAATGGCAAGAAAGTGCCACGTATAGTTTTACGCTACTTTCCTTTAACTTCCCGGCTTCGACGAATGTATAGTTCCAGATTCAAGGCAAAAGATATGATCTGGCATAAAACTGGACGCTCAACGGATTGCATGATGCGTCATCCGGTTGATGGGAAGCAATGGCAAGAATTTGATATGAGGTATCCTGAATTTGCAGAAGAATCCAGAAACGTCCGCCTAGGTTTGGCTGCCGATGGCTTTAAACCGTTCGGTAACATGAGTCAGTCTTACAGTATGTGGCCGGTAGTGTTGACAACATAAAATACACCACCATGGTTATGTATGAAAAAGACTTCTTTCGTGTTAACACTGCTAATTCCCGGCCCTAAGTCACCTGGAAAGGATGTTGATGTTTTTCTAAAACCCTTGGTGGATGAGTTGAAAATATTGTGGGAAGAAAGAGTCCAAATGAGAGATGCATCAACCAACACAGTATTCAGGATGCGTGCGGCACTGTTATGGACTATCAACGATTATCCTGCTCGTAGCAGCTTGTCTGGATGGAGTGGTCAAGGTTATAAAGCATGCTCTACATGTAACGTAGACACACCATCGTGTCGTGTAACCAGCAAGATAGATTATGTTGGTCATAGACGATTCTTGCCTTCCAAAGATAAAATGAGGGATAGTCTGTTGTTTAATGGCGAAAAAAGAGAAAAGAAAACCTCCTAGAAGATTGACTAACGCACAAATATTAGAACAACTAGAAACCCTCCCTAATCGTGTTCCCGGTAAACATCCTAGCCATGGAGGTGCGAAAAGAAAACGTGCTGAGTCAGAGTTGAACTGGACCAAACGAAGTATCTTCTTCGAGCTGGAATATTGGTCTTCTCTCGAACTAAAACACAATCTTGATGTTATGCATGTGGAGAAAAATGTGTGTGAGAGCTTGTTGGGTACCTTGCTAATGAACGATAAATCTAAAGACACACGCAAAGCAAGAGAAGACTTGAAAAATTTAGGCATTAGAGATGATCTATGGCTAACAACAAAAAACAACAAGGTCAGCCAACCACATGCCCCGTACTCTTTCAAACCCATTGATCGAGAACGTTTTTGTAAGTTCATTAGAGGAGTGAGACTACCTGATGGATTTGGATCCAACTTTAAAAATAAGGTGGTTGGTTCAAATATAATTGGGTTGAAGTCTCATGATTATCATATCCTAATGCAATGATTGCTACAAATAGGGGTCCGAGTAGGTCTGCCTGCTAATGTTAAAATTACAATCATTGAGTTTTGCACGTTCTTTAAAAAAATATGTGGACGATCAGTAGACGTATAAGACATGAAAAAAGCACATGATAGCTTGGTCAAGATACTATGTAATTTGGAATTGATATATCCGCCAACGTTTTTTGACATAATGGTTCATGTAGTTCTTCATTTACATGAAGAAGATATTCTTGGTGGGCCTGTGTATATGAGATGGATGTATCCTTTTAAAAGATATATGAAAAAGCTGAAAGCATATATCAGAAACAAGGCCAAGCCCGAAAGCTCAATAGCGGAGGGTTATGTTGTAGAAAAAGCATTGACATTTTGCTCTAGGTATCTTGAGGTTATACAAACCAGATTCAATCGTCCTAAAAGAAATGCACATGTTGGTATTCCAAAGAGGAAGTACTCTGTGTTTTCGTCACAATGTCGACCAATGTCGTCGAAGAAAATCACTCCACTTTGTGAAATGGCCAGAATTTCATTAGGATGGTTTGTACTTGACAACTGCGATGAAATTAAAAGCTACTTATCGTAAGTTTTTCAATTTTTTTTTTCATTTTAGCTTTTATTAAAAAATTAAGTTGAACATCTTGTCTATGGATCATACTGGGAGTTTAAATCTGAGTTTCCTGACATAAATGTAAAAACAGAATTTTCACGATGGCTCAGTGCTAAGGTAAACAACTCTCCTGACTGTACCGATGAACTAAGGGCTTTAGCAGATGGTCCGTTGAGTGCATATTCTTACACTGCTTGCATAGTCAATGGTGTTCGATTTGTGGTACACCGTCGTGACCTTCGACGCACCACCCAGAATAGTGGTATCATTTCATTCGGAGAAGATGATACACCATATTATGGTGAACTTGAGGATATCATAGAGTTGAACTATTTAGGTGATTACTCAGTTGTAGTATTCCGTGGTAAATGGTTCAACATGTTGGGTAATGGACGGATAATTAAGAAAGACAATATTGGTGTTATCGATGTCAGCCGTCAAAGTTATGTTGGTAGTGAATGGTATGATGATCAACAATATATTTTAGCGACACAAGATAAACAAGTATTCTATCTCGAAGATCCTTCTCGCCCCGTCGACAAGTGGAGGGTTGTGGAAGACGTTCACCATCGACACCTTTGGTAAGATCTAAGTACCAGTATTAACGAGATAGATGTATTGCACGGCACTCGATTATCAGATTATAACTTGGTTGTCAATTCGAGAATTGAAGGTGATGACTCAAGTATTAACCCCGATCGTCCAAGTACCAGTTGTACATGACACTCAATCATTTAGTAGTAGCTTGTTTATCGACCTAGGCATGCCCATGGTGTCTGCTTTAGGTGAAGGTGGTAACTCAAGTCTGAACCCTCCGATTGTGGACGATGAAGGTTTCATTGATGATGATGATGATGATGATGATGAAGGTTTCATTGATGATGAAGATGATGATGATGTAGAAGATGAAGGCGCATATACTTCAGACGAGGACCACACCGATGATCTTGAAGATGCACGTTATATTAGTGATGATTCTGAATGACTTTTAATGTATGGATACACTTATTAGTGATAATTATGATTGACTTTTAATGTACATTAGTGATGATTCTGATTTACTTTAATGTTTGTTGAAGTATAAAATGTAATGTTTTATTTGTATTTTAATTTCATAACTATTAGATATTTTCTAATTACTCGTTTTTTGCAGTATTTCTTTGATCTTGATAGTTGGAAAGCAAGACACCAATGGAATGGGATAAGAATGGGCATTAACGAGGATTGTGCCCGACGATACCGTGACAGGAAAAACACTTTGAACAGGCATTTTAAAAAAATTGGTGGTTATGATAAAGTTGAAGAAGCGAAAAAACATCCCCATTCGTCAGTCGCTCCAAATGATTGGGTCATGCTAATTGATCAGTTGTTCCAATATCCCCAATATAAGGCCTGCTCCCTCCAAAATTCCAAAAATAGAGCACAAATTCCTTATTCAAATGTTAGTGGGAGCAAATCATATGCTCAAAGGCGCTATGATGAGATAATAAAAAGTATTACTATTATCCAAATTTGTATTCATAATTCATTCAAATATTAATAATTGTATTTATGTTGTTTATAGGTGCAAGAAAAAGGAAACATGAATCTTCTTATCGGTCGGAGACAAATGCACACTTGTAGTGGAACTTGGGTCAACGACAGGGCGCAACAAGATTGGGTAAGTATTACTATTATCCGTTTTGATCCGTTTGCATATGTTAGTAATTTGAACACGAACAATTTTAATTCGTTTGCATATGTTAGCCTCTTATTGGAACACGAAACGTTTTGACCCGTTTGCATATGTTAGTAATTTGAACATGAACAATTTGACCCGTTTGACTGAAATCCGCTAAACGATGGATATTATTTATAGGTTTGCAAAAAATATATAAGTATTTGTATGTATAAGTTTGCATATGTTAGCCTTACTATTATCCGTTTGTTTATTATTTATATGTTTACAAAAATATATATGCATTTGTATATGTGTATGTATGTATATATGTTAGCAATACGAACCCCCGGCTTTTGACCCGTTTGCATATGTTAGTAATTTGAACACGAACAATTTTGACCCGTTTGCATATGTTAGCCTTATTGGAACACGGACCGTTTTGACCCGTTTGCATATGTTAGTAATTTGAACACGAATAATTTGACCCGTTTGCGTATGTTAGTAATTCGAACTTGCACATTATTTATTTTTTGTTGATATTATTGTTGGTTTGTTGTAATTTGGGAAATTATTTTGTTTATCGCACATTATTGAAAATGTGGGTTATCCATTTTATAGCGGTTATGCTGCCGGATTTTCTAAATAAAATTTAACATATGTTTATTGTATTATTTATTACAGATTAAGATTCAAGATGAGTTGACCGGGATGCAAGAGGAAGCGGGTGAGGGACAAGAGGTTGATGAATCCGAGCTTCTACGACGTGCTCTTGGCGAAAGGCATGGTTGGAGCCGGAGGGTAGGAAAAAAAGTAAGAAATTTACCTATCGATGTCTCGCATGTGTCCAACACTCAATACGACGACATGCAAGATCAAATCAACAAATTGAATGAAACAGTGACACAAATGCAACATGAGATGGGTTCGAGCAAATCCAACCAAGTCGGCTTGTCGGGTGAAGAAGAGAATGAAGATGAAGATGAAGATGATTGAACGGTTTTTTTATGACAATTATCGTTTGTAAAATTATAACGGCTTGTAACTTTTGTATTTGTGACAATATTTTGAAGTTTTATCCAGTTTTGAATTCCAGTTTTATTTTCTAGATAAATTGTATATTATTAAAAAAAAATTTAGTACCCAGGCTTGTCGTCGCAAAAAGTTCTTTATCATTTTAATTTATCATTAATTCTAAAGAAAAAATAGACCCTTTTGCGACGACATGTCGTCGCAAAATGTTCAAATTTTATTTAGTTTACATTTATTTTTAATAAGAAAAAATATTTTGGTAAAACCCTATTGCGACGTCGCAAAAAGGTGATCTATTGCGACGACTCTTTTACGACGACATTATGGGCTTTTGCCGACGAAGCTACGCCGATGAAACTTATAGCGACGACATGTCGTCAAACAAGGAAGTGTCAAACAAGTCTACTTTCTTGGAGTGTCAAACAAGTCTACTTTTCATAGAATATGAAAACCGACTTCTACTCGCACCAAAAGTTCCTAGGCATAAGTGAATATACATATGCTTGTCGTCGCAAAAAGACGTCGGGATAGGTCAACATTCTTGGAGTGTCAAACAAGTCTACTTTTCATAGAATATGAAAACCGACTTCTACTCGCAGCAAAAGTTCCTAGGCATAAGTGAATATATATATGCTTGTTACAAGAACCAATATTTTATGAAAAACAAAATCTTTAAACATAAGGGAAATTAAGAATCGATATACGTTCAACCGAGTTTATGGTTTAACATATGGTGGATTCCGACCATTTTTCTACTTTTTGAAGATATATATCTTATCTCCTATTTTGAGAGCATTCACATCAGCTTATTCATCTCTATCTCTATAATTTAACTAAATATTATCTTTTTTTATAGTTTTCTTTAAATTTGTTTTAACCTCACATATTTCATTCTATATTTCACTCACAAAACTTATTTTATTATTTTTTTCTCTTTCATATACATTCACAAAAAATATAGAGATTAATAAAAATGGATCTCTATATTTAGAAAATCTCTATTTACTAAACTCTAAAATTTAAAGATGGAGATAGATATACTGATGGACGTGTAAAATAAGAGAAATCTCTAAATAATAGAGATGAACATAATATAAAAATACTTATGTGAATACTCTAATATTACCAAATAGAAGCATTGGAAGTATCAGAGGGTTCAAATGAAGTTAAATCGAGTAAGGAATAAGATCCTATCATATCAGCTAGTGTAAAAAAAAACTTGATTATGTATGTGTTTTCTTATTTAAATTGTGTGTTGAAATGTACTAAAATTCCTTTCAAGTAAAAAAGAAAAATATGTTTTTTTTTAACAGCAAAGAAACTTTATGTTGGTATAATAAAAACTTGTTTTTAGAACAATATAGAAATATCAATGAAAATCTTTTTCAATAACATAAATACTTATTAATTATTTATTTAAGGAAAGAAAATCTTTTTAAATAATATTTTTAAGATATTAAATAGAAATCATTCATTGTTAGAAAACCACGTTGTATTAAGAGTAATAATGTTCGATTCATTTTTAAAAAAATAGGTTATATTAAGAGTAATAATGATCGGTATATATATCATCCTAATAATGGGTTATATTAGTTCCAGGACCCATTTCTACTACAGCATGATTATGTTACCTTTCTAATCCACTCTTCAAAATATAGCACTTGATTGATTTAATTAAACCAAATCATGATCGATCACCATATAGCTTTTAAGCAGTAACTGGATGCATGTGATCAATTTTTGGCAATGTCAATATAGTTTTTCTAAAAACATAATCATGAAGGAACCTAACATGAAACCCTAAAGAAAGACCGGTCTGTTGTTTGGGTCAATTGTCGTCATCGAAAAGATTGATCAAATGTCTGTTAACTTTAAGGTAAATTAAAAGAGGCCTTGTTCTACTTTTAACTTTTTGTAAAGGAATATAGAGAAGTTTCAAAGCAACACTCAAACGATGGATATTTTCCACCGTTGAAGTCACCAACTTAGACTCAGGTGGCGCTAGCTGGCCGGTGCATGCCGACATTTTGACTGGTTGATTCAACCCTTGACTTCCCAAAACCTAACTTTACGTATTCACTGATTTTCAAAATTTAATTGTGAAATTCTGAGTGTCACTTTTTTTTTGACAACAATGTTAACCTAACACGAAATTTTACAGGTTTGGGTTTACTCTAAATAGGTTCTCGTTAGTTTAAGGTTGAACCCACAAATATGTTTAGCTAAACGGGTCGGGTTCAGTTCAACCTAGCAGGTTCACGGTTGACCTGTTTTTTTTTTAAAATTGTGTTTTATGTCATGGTAATTTTATACAAAACATAAAAGTTAGAGTGAAATTGTCATTAAGTTTTATAATTTAAACATAATTATTTTATACAACTTCGTAACTTAAGTTATAAATTTATAATTTTAGAGTATTAAAATGTAAAAAAATAATTAAAACTTGGGTTAAACGAATCATGTTTATGTCAATCAGCGAATATTTGTATCATGTTTGGGTTTATATTTCTAACATGATTTTCAAGTTCGCGTCATGTTAGAGTTGGACCCACCAACTCACAAACACAACCTGTTTAACACCCTAATTGCAGGGGCGAATTCAGGCTTTGCTCAGGGGGTGGTGAGGCACCCGTTGAAGTTAACATCAAGAGTGAAAATTTTTCAATATTTTTCACAGGCATCTTTTTAGATATTTGGAAGGCACCCGATCATAAGAAATATAGAGAGAAAAGAGAAGAGTAAGAGAGAAGAGTGAAGAGAGAATATAAAATGAGAGTTTTCTAGAAAAGATGATTCAGTTAAAAAAATATGAAGATTAAACATATTTAAAATAAGGGTGAATCTATTAAGACACGGAATATTGCTAATTGGACATGCCGCCGCCCTATACGCACTCGTATAGGCCAATACGAGGCGTATAGGGTTCAGTCTCTGCCAACAGAATGCCACGTCGCATTCCCGGTCTGGCGGCTGGGTCCAATACGGGCCGTATTGATCTATACGCAGCGTATGGGCCACGGGTTTTAATTTTGCTTCAAAAGTTGGCAGAAGTCGATTTAAAAACCTCTATACGTGGCGTATTGCCCTATACGCCACGTATAGGGTATTTTATTAATTTAAGTTTGTTGTTTTTTTTAATTTAATTTATATAACTTTGTTAATATAAGTTTGTTATATTTTTTAATTTAAATTATATAACTTTGTTAACATTTATTATATTTTTGCATTTATAATTTATCATTACAAACAAACAAAAAATTAAACATTACAACCAAAGAAATAAGTAAAAGACTATATACATTACATCACAAAATTAAATATATACATCAAAATGTTTTTACATACATAACCGAAGAAACAAACTAAATACAAATAAAAACAACTAAGCCTGACCCGCCCCGCCGTCATCCTGACCGGCCCCGCCGTCATCCTGAACGGGGTCGTCTGGATAATGACGTGGCAGTGGTAGTGGTGGTAGCTCGATGCCGGCGGCTCGTGATAGATCCACGAGGCTACCAACCGCCCACATCATAAGGTCCTCCATGCGGTCGCTCTGACGAGCCTGTCGCCGTGACTCGGCAACAAGTCGCCGTGAGTCGGCAGCAAGGGTCTCAAGCAATGCCTGGGTGGCCCTGTCCAGCCTAACAGACCGACGCGTGTGTCGGGGATGCTGTGGCGGATGGTCGTGGATGGGCTCCACGTGCGGCTGATGCGGCGCCGGCAACGGCACACCTAGTGGCGGGTCAGGCATCTGCGGGCCCCCCTGTCCAGGCATCGGCGGCAACGGCACCGGGACCCAAACCTGGTCCTGGACGACCCCTACAAACCGTAGGCCGAGCCCCGGGAAACAGTGCGTGATGCGCATGCCGCTAGCCGTGCGGCGGTCTAATCTGACAGGGGAATGGGCGGTAACAACTCAGGCTCATGCGCATGCCATGGTGTAATACTACGCATGACCTGAGTGATAAAAGCGCCGCCATACAAAAGCCCGCGCCTCTGCCGCATATAGGCAGACGCGAAATAACTAGCGAGGCATGTGGATAGGGCGCACCCCGTGCCTGTAAGCAGGCAGTAGAGAAAGAAGAGGTCTCTATCGGTGCACCACTCACGGCTTTTCTGACGCGGTGCGATCGACGTCGAGATAAGCCGGTGCAAATATCTATAGAGGGGGTCTCTAATCCCCGAAACCCTCGCCTTGGTACCTAACCAAGGGCTATCGGAAATCAAACCCCAAAAAACAAGGAGTACCTCCTTGTCCACCTCCGTCACCGCCGCGGTGTAAACCGGCAAAATCGTCTCGGGCTCAAATTACAAGCCCGTCGCGACGGCCCACTGACGGAGGGTCAGACGGTACTGGTGGCCAAAAATACGGAAGGAGACCTGATCCGGCTCCTCTGCCGGCGCCTCCTCGGGAACGGGCGCTAGCCCCTCCTCTGAGTAGATGAACGTCGAAAGAAACTCGAAACCTTACCGTGTAGGTTATCAAACAATTCAATACTTACGTGCCTGTCCATTTTCCTTATTAGGCTTGTTCCAAACCCATGCTGTAATTGTACATACTGATCTGTTACAATTTCATCAACAAACCCAACAAGTCTATCCAGCGAGCTATTAGCATTTCTAATATAGCTCTTTAAGAGCGAATGCTGGCTCTCGACTCGGTTCGTGGTATGTTGACCAAAATTGAGTTTTCTGTTGGACCAGGCCGATACAAACTTTTCTTTATATGGGTCCAACCAATTTTTGTCACATAGTCAATAACTCCTACAAAAATAATTTAAAACCTAATAAATATTTAATATTGTAAATAAATTAAACCATAATAATTATTTAATATTCAAAACTTACTTCCTCGTTTGGCTGCATACAGTCGTTCGTAAAGCCGGTTGAAGTTGTACTGGTATACTTCTGGCGTAGGAGACTCACACAATACCGACCAAGAATACTTGAAATTTTCCCAATCTTCGTCTGTAAACGATGCCTTGCAATGTTTTGAGATATTCTCGTGTATGTGCCACCGGCATAGGTTCTTGGAACTTTCCGGGAATATTTTGTCACACGCGTTCATAAGAGCTTTGTCCCTGTCTGTTACTATCACGCGCGGCTCCATACACTTTTGCAACATACCTTTGATTTGCAATAGCAACCAGACGAAGTTTTCCTCCCGTTCTTTAGATATAAATGCATGAGCGACTGGTGTGTGGAGGTCACACCGACCACTTGGACAAATGGAAGTCTATACATGTTTGTTTTGTACGTTGCGTCGATCATCAAAACATGCGGGAACGCACGCCACATCTCGTAGGATTTCGGATGAACAAAGAATATCTCATCCACGACATTTGTGACGGGATCCTCCCGGGTATAGTAGACGTAATGTTTAGAAGAAAGCAGGTGCTCCAGAACCTGCATTGGAGTTTCACCGACTCTCGTTTCGTTTTTTATCTTTTGTATTGCATTATAAATGTCCTTTTTAATGCAACTACTATCGGGGTTTTGCTCCCTTATGGTTGCCAGAATGTTTCGTGGCATCATGTTTTGCGAATACAATTTCGCCACCAAAAGTTGTTCCGACTCAGACAGTCTCCTGGCAAACGAGTGCGCCTCAAGATGTTGACTAGGATCGTGGTTATGACTGTCATCCTTCACCGTTAATTTCCAATCACCAGTATTTACTTGGTACTCTCCTTCCAATTTAAAAGGACAACCTGTTTTCTTGCTACCGACACGTCGAACCGTGGCAGTAGATTTACGTTCGCCGTGACGGTCACACACAAGCCACACCTTGATAACCGGCTCCGACGGGTCGTCGCCTTTTCTCCTCGATCGTCGGGTGACAATGACGTAACCATTCTCACGTCCTCTGCGGACAGCCCAATCCACCAACTGATCACGAGTCTGAAAATTCTACAACAACGGTACGGTAAAAGTTAAGAAACAACAAACTAAATGTATGCATATATATAGGAATGTTATACCTGGTCAGTTTTATACGTCACGAAGCTTTCGGTTTGTTGTGTCGGGTAAGAGTCTTCACCGTACACGAAGTCGTCCGTGGGTTGTGTAAGGTAAGAGTGTTCACCGTATACGAACTCGGGATTGCTTAGTGGCTCGTTCAAATCGGGAAGCCTTACCCGTTGATTAGAATAAACGTCGGACGAGACCTCCTCCCGGTTCACATCTTGAAATCCAGAACTTTGCGGGTTGTTTTCCAGCGACTCGTTAGAATATACCTGAAAACCGTAGTTACCATCCCACCACCAAGACATTGCTATAACTTTTTGAAAACCGTAAATTGTTTGAAAATTTTTGAACGATACGTTCAAATGAGAATTGTGCATGGTAAAATACACAAAATTTGGCCCCTATACGCATCGTATAGCTCTATACGATGCGTAAAGACTCCTGGTCAAACCGACAACATCGTATAGGTCAATACGGTGCGGTTTAGGGTACGAGGTGACTTCTGCAACTAGTCATCCATCACATCTCTATACGCCACGTATAGACCTATACGTGGCGTATAGGTCTGTGATGGATGACTAGTTGCAGAAGTCACCTCGTACCCTAAACCGCACCGTATTGACCTATACGATGCGTATAGGGGTTGGAATGTCTAGGAGTACGATGTTGTCGGGTTTGGGAAATTGTGAAGGCTATACGCATCGTATTGCCCTATACGATGCGTATAGAGCCCGGTCCAGATAGCAATTCCCGTGTCCCATTAGTAGTCCCCTTAAAATAAATCAAAAGTAATAAAAGACTAAAAGAAAGCTAAAAAGAAGCTAGGCTGCAGTCCTAGACTCTCTTTCACTCAATCCAAATTTCTTAGGTTTTATTATTATGTCTACTTTTAATTAATTTTAAAAAAAATTATTGACATTTTGTTTTATTTTACGTTTGAATGTTATTTTGTAATAGTTTACTCAAGCTATTTTATAATAGTTTTCTTTTTTTTACAATAAATATAACTTATGTACTTCGTTGATCATACTATTATACATTATTTTATTTTAGTTGTATAATTTTTTTAGATTTAGCATTATTACTTTATATATCATTTTATAAAATATATATAATTAAAGAATATTTTATCATGCAAAGTTTTTCTTTGACATAAAATTTAAACCAATCATCAAACCTTCGTCAAATCTGTTAAAATGAAAATAATTAAACTTAATTTTTAATGTTGGTGATCCAACCTTTCGTATACCAATTAACTATAATTGTAGAAGTTCTGAATCGCAGAATTTCAACCAAGATTTGATGGTTTGTTTTTAGGTATAGAGGTTGGTTTTACATTAAATTTTATCACTAAAAGTTTCATATTCATTATCTATACATGTTTATGTTTGAGTTTGATTAAAGTTGTAACAAAATTAATTACGACCCAACCCATTTTGACCCGACCCGTTTTGACCTGAATTGTTTTGACTCAACTTGTTTCGAACCTACTAACTTTGTGCACCCATTTAAAAAAATTCCTGGATCCGCCACTGCTTAATTGTGATTATCAAAATTACAAATTAGAACACTAATATCACTATTTGAATATGTCGGTTTAAGAGGTATTAAGCATAAGATAAGCCTTATATTTAGAATAATAACCAAACATGCTTCATTGTTTGATAGTTTTTAAACTTTAGAGTGTTGATTGATCAAACTATAATATAAATCGAATCATTCTATTGTTATTCTTTAGATGAATGATTAAATGGATTAAAGCGACGTACATAAGAATTTTTATTTGATTTTGAAAAGAAAAGAAGGATGTTTCCTTGGAGTTAAATGTTTCACGTGCAAGGTTTCAAATGCTTTTGACGAGCATAAAAAGCAAAAGCGTGTGACGACCAATTTGTTAATGGGCTTTGAAGTTTCCGTGTTAACGTACCCATGCATGTCTCTCCCACTTCGATCCATCACTTCAACCCTAACCCACTTGTGAGTTGGAATCATATCATGCCACACGTTTTCATGCATATAACTAATACCTACGCAACCAACATCCGTACACATAAGTCATGGATATCCAAGTTAAGATACTTGAAAAATCATAAGATGCTATACAATATTTAAATGATTTAGTTTACAATGTCATAAGTATTTGTTAAACATGAATTGTTAGTTGTTCACGTTGTTTTATTTAATTAATTTATTATCTTAGCTCTTTAATAATTTGAGCAATTACATATATCCCCCAAAAAACATCAATTACATATATCCCCCAAAAAAACATCATTAATTACATATATACTCAGATTAAAATTTTACTTACGTATATCCCCTTCATGATTACAAATATACCCAACTGGATGATGGAATCGATCAGAAGCGATGCCGGATATTGGAATCGATCAGAAGCGGGAATCAGAAGGTTAAAGTTGGGATCAATGAAATAAGAATAGTCGTATTTCTTGTAATGTTAAAAGGCTAATTTTATAAAAGAGGTGGATATATGTAATTTAAGTTTTGGATTAAGTAAATATGTAATTAGGGTTAAAAAATAGGGATATATGTAATTCTACCTTAATAATTATATTTTTTAATTCCTTAGAAAAATTCAAGGGTTTTATTACACTTAGTCCTTAAAGACAACCCAATTGTGATTAAATTCAATTATAATGAACTTTTAAAAGATGGTGCAGCGATAAGCGTAATCCAACTTCCATTGTTTTCTCTTTAACACTCTTGAAAAACACATGCCCAGCGAAAGTTACGCTTTGCACGATCTCATTGGTTAACATTGTATTAGTGGGTTCATGAATTTTTCAGTAACAAGTTCTCATGGTTATAAAATAACTAATTATAAATTTATAATGATGTTGAGCTACGTGGTTGATAGTTTTTTTTAAGTAAAAGTTGTCTCACCAAAATCCAAATATTTATATCAAATTCATGGGAATATGAGTATAAGTACGGAGTCATAAAGCGGGTACAAAAATGTCATGTGTACCGATACTTTTTATAATTGTACTTATAGTTATTCACATGTTTATTAAGCATGAAAAAACATACCATAACACATAAAAATGGTCATGTTTGGACGTTTATTATAACTTGATGTGACAATTTGGATTGTATAGAGCTCGATTGACCGAAGTTTGAGAATATTTCAAAACGGGTGCGATAAAAAGTTAACAATCCCGGAAATCACCTAGATCGAAACATTTTGTTGTTTTGCTTCCCTTCCATTCTTTAATTCATAGAAACAAAAAAAAAACTGATTATATAAAATGTTCTATGTCAAGATATGTAAATGTTCTTAATTAGATCAATATTTGTTTAAGAGAACCTCACATGGAAACAATACCCAAATTTTACATTTGCAAAGTGTATAAGTTTTGACTCGACCTCTTTCAACTATAACTCTATGTCAAGATGTAAGTGTTCTTAGATCTATATTTCAGGGTTTAAGAGAACCTTACATGGAATCAAAACCCTAATTTTACATTTGATTCTCTTGCAAATTTTACTAAATTTGTCACTTTCAAACGTCAGATTTCTCGATCTTAGGTTGTCTACTTCTCTGAATCAAATTGAGAGAAATGATCATAAGGAGAATAAACACAATCAAAACATCTCTTTATGTTGAATGTTTGTTTTAACTTGTGCTTAATTAATGCTATGAAAATTGTAGAATCGGCGGGATTTACTGGGTTCGGTTGTTGTTGTTGTAAAGTTGTAGAATCGGTATATCTTTAATTTTTATAGTGTGCTATAATTTTAATAATTTATTTTAGATGTTTTTTTTCTACAAAGTGTATATACGTTTTGACCTGTTTCCCGCTGACCTCTATGCCCATTTTAACACATGATCACAATTGAATACAAAAAAGATCTCCGGTTCTTGCACACACACGTTGGCCCATATAACACCATTAAGTTTCTTATTCACTCGTAATGATTTATATTTATAATTTTATATTAAATTTAAAGAAATATTTATAGAAAATGATCTGAAATACATCGAATTTATGTGCATTTAATGATGGAAATATCATTTGTGTTTATAAGGGAAGTAGCAAGGAGACAAAATGATAAGGAAAGTGGTCCATTGGTTTGATCACTTTTTGGCTAAAGTGATAAAAAAGACGATGGATTTAGCTTGTTGTCTCTTTCAAAATTGGATAGAGGACATCACAATTATGCTTGTTTTTTTCTTTTAACTTTTATACCATTGTTAGGTTGTAGCACTAAGACTGGTTTGGAAATGTAATTTCATGGTTCATCCTAAGCCCTAACCCTTTAAATAAGAAATTAGAAAGGCCATTACATTTTTAAACTTTTATATTTATTCTTACATTTTAGAATACTAAAAAGTTTTATGCTTCTCTGCACAATGTCATATGATTTTTAATCTTATCTAGTGTGTGAACGAGTCAAGGACGAGTCCAAGCTCAATAAAAACTCGTGTTCAACTCGTTTAATTTAGCGAAACTTGAGATTAAGTTCTGATTATTTCGAACTCTATTTCTAAAGCTTGAACTCCCTCTTGAATAATTTACAAGCTTGAGTTTAGTTAATGCTTATTATTTATTAGTTATTTGATTGTTTTCAATATTTAAATTATTTTTATATATAGTTATATATAACATAAGATATAGTATTTAGTTTTCTTTTATCATATATATATATTCTTTGTAATTATATATTATATTATATAAATAATATACTAATGAGCCTAATGAAACTCATGATCTTAGGATAAGTATGACTCAATTTAAACTTTTTTTTTGAAAAGCAAATTTCTTTTATTCCTGTGGGAGTGTCAATTGAACCCATGACCTCCTCAAACTTTGGTGTTACTAGAGGATTTTCCTCTACCAATAAGCAACCAACCCCATTGGCACCCAGTTTAAACTTTTAACGAGACAATCTTGGATAAGTTATAAACGCTTTGCTCATCTACACCCAAATCTTTCTCCCTTTCATTCTCTCTCACACACATAAACTAATCCACAATGATGTATGACAGAATTGTAAGCTGTCGTGTATCACGCGAGGCGGAAGCGAAAATAAAACACAAGAGAGAAATACCCTTTAAAAATTTATATTATTGAATGCGTTAGATGATACATCTGGGTCTCGTTATGTAGGGAAATCTAAATTTGACAGGTAGGCCAAATTTTCAAAATTACAATCTATCAAATAAATGTTGGAATTAAAGAACATAAATAAATTGCATAAGCTAATGACAACTCACGATTTTCTTATTAAAGGCATTCAAGGAAATCTTCAAAATCAGTTTGAGATTCATTTTCGTTTTTCACGCATCTACCACACTCACATTGATCCGTATATGATTTCGTTAATTGGGTTATTTGTCCATCGCATTCTCTCTCAGTTGTAAAGAACTCCTTAAGTTCTTGCGGTGGAAAGTTTTAGTTGATGAGTTGTTTCTTCTCTACTCCTATAACTTTCTCCACCGACACCCTTGATTTCACATTTTCACCCATTATCGATTTTATTGACATTTCAATACTCTACACATAGAGACACAATTTATATTTTTAACTTCTTTGTCTTCGTTCTCTTCATAATATGTTTCCTCCTTTGTCATCGTTCTCTTTATCATATGTTTCCTTGATTTTTTTAGTCTCCACCATGCTAGCACATTTTTTCACCTCCAAAATTATGGTTGGAGCTTCTTTACTCTTGTTGCCAATCTCTATATCGTGATGTGGCGTTACAAATCGGTTTCAACATTGGTGTTATTCTCAGAATGAGCACACCTCTCATCATTTAAGAAGTCGGAATAAGGAATAGACGTATTCATGTTGACAAGATGATGATAGTCACGACTAGTGCTACCAACACCTCATTTGCTCATAATGGGATGTCGAATAGCACCATAGTAACCACCCTTATGATTTATGTGCACATTTTCGCTACCTACGATCATGGCACATAGTTCTTCAAGGATTGTATCAAGTTTATCGGCCTTAGCAATGAGATTGTCGAACTTAGCAATGAGACCATCCAACGCATGCCACAAACCATCAACACTACGATCTCCACCATAAAAAATGGGGAGCTTAATTTACTCCAACACAATGTTCCATCAGGATATTATCAAGCTCTAATACCACCTAATGCAAGACGAAGTTGCAATCTATCACATATGACGCGAGGCGAAAGCGAAAATAGAAATCAAGTAAGAAATACTCTTTAAAAGAAATTGATATATTATTGAATGCATAAAATGATACATCAATATCCCATTACATAGGGAAGTGTAAATTTGTTATTTATGCCAAAGTTTCAAAATTACAAAATATCAAATAAATGTTTAGCCGACGAACATCGAATGTTTTCCGATGAAAAAGGGTCACGAATCTACAGAATTCGGCGTTTTTTGCTAAAATTATTTACCAACAAACAAATCAGTAGGTATACCCTCAGAAATATGGGACTCAGGTTTTTGAAAGATGAGCCCGCTCACACTTTTCAAACCTTGAGTGTGTTAGACCGTTTACCGATGACCATATCGCCAGTAATCCGTAAGTAGGAACCCTTATAAATACTATTAGGTTCTACAAAAATTCCAACCCAACATGAAAAAACGATATTGATTGGTCATATACGTTCGATGCCTACTGCTATCCTCCGTCCCCAGCCCAAAAGTAACTTTGACGACCTTACATAAGTTGTCGATGATCCGTCAGTATAAATGGTCGTTACCGCTTCTTCGGTAATGCTCGTTGGTAATCTCTCAGACATAAGATTACCCACCTCCTACTTTCCAAAGATCATTTTCCATCGGGATTTTGTCAATAAAAGGTTATACCGACAGATCATTGGCGGACATATCCGTCCGTGATACTCCTTTGTTTAGTAGTGTGCTGGCCAAATGTTCAAGGAGCATTCTACTCGACAATGTGCTTAAACGCATAGATTCCTAGCCTCTCCTACACAGTACCTCAACGTTTAACAAAAAGGTGTGTATCAATAGTGCTTAAATTTGTCAACACCCCACTGGCCAGGTGTAATATCTCAGATTTCTACGCTTATTTGTTTACCACCCACTTTGTTTTGATGCAATTCAAATTACATGTTTGCTTATTTGAAGATTTTTTCATGCATTATTTGGAATACACAACATCCTTTCATATGATATTAATGTTCATTACACTACAACAACAATCAAATAAGTTTTTCTCATGAAATCACACTTTTAAATGTATTATACGATGAATCGGGATGCCAAAAAGTTAGTATATTTTTGCAAAAACACAATGCTTCTAGAAGGTTTTTCACCTGTGAACTAGTAACTTGGAGAACAAGCTAAAGAAAGCCCTCCCTCCCTTGCATTTTTCGTCCATAAACCCCTTACCCAACAACTTCTTTTCCTATTTGTTTTTTTTTATTAAAACACCTCCTTAAACCCTAATACATATATTATAAATAGTGGTCCAAGCCTTCATTGTTTTTCACACCTCAAACACTAACAACAAACATTCCTAAGAAGTTTAGGAATCAAACTAGGAGTTGTATCAAGCAAGGCTATAGCATTCAAGTAAGTGTTCTTTATTCGTTCTTCGTTCTTCATTCGTTCTTCGTTCTTCATTCATGTTCTTGAACTTGTTCTTATTTCTTTTGTGTTTAATATTTCATTCTCCTTATATAAAACCTATTTAGATGTTATCATCTACTGATTTCAAACTATATCTAATGTTTATCCATGATCATGCATCCTTATTGTAGTAATCATGAATCAAACAAAAGATTTAAACCCAAGATGATCATGTTTTCACCATAGCGTTCATCATTTTGTTCTTCCTCTTTAATCATTCTTTTATTCTTGATTTCCAATCTATCTAAGATGATCTATGATTCTATATCATCAGTATATAGAAATCATGGATCAAAACTTAGATCAAACCCTAATAAAGTTCCATACTTTGTACAACAATATAAACAATCAAACCAATTTTCGAATTCTGTTAGAAGACTTTGGTCAGCTTTAAACTATAATAACTTTCTCAATTTTTATCCAAATAAGGTGATTCCTTTTTTGGAATTTAGCTTAATGAGTTAGTTTTCAATGCCCACCGATTTCACGTCCAAACTCCAAGTATTCGACCTCCAAACTGTCGACACAAATCAATGCGTAGAAACCCTAAAATCTGTCCAAACATAACTTATGTTTTCCGTTTATAAATCTTAAGCTACTAATGATTATACAATATTTATATGATTAATCCATTAAAACAAAGATATAACTTAGGGTTTTCACTTGATCTTTAACAAAATCAAGCACTTGAGATTTAGGGTTTTGATTCATTGATCTTTCAACTCATGTTTTCAAATATTGTTACAATCTTATTTTCAATCTTTCCTTAGTTTCATAGATCTCTTTTATTCCAATTAGTTCTTTCATAATCTCCATATTAACCATCAAACCCTTATTAACACTTTAGGGCGCCCGTAACCTGTTCACATAACAAGATCAAAGTTTCAAGTTACTCAACTGCAAGGTGGGATTCGTAGCCCATCTTTACAACTTTTCATCCTTTCGGGTAGAAAACATGCTCACAGATACAACAACCTTTTCATACAAATCACATAACAATTTTCATATACTTGTTATTAAATAGTTCTTACATGTTGCAAAGGTTTATCTGTCACTCATTAAAAAGTCCCTCTCAATACAACATTTACACAAGCATTAACTTTCCTAAGCCAAAGGTAGTACATTAATAGATCTATTGGTTTAACAAACCCATCTGATACTCGGTTTGGTGCGCGCCAACCAACTTCAAGGTTCCCATGTAGGGAGTTGGATGTTCAAAATCCGTCAACAATTAACAACAGTTTGACGTCCCCATGACAAGGAGTCAGACATCAGAGGGCTTGGTATTCAGTCATTAGGGTTGGTTGTGGACGACATGTATTTGAATTTAACTACTTGTATATCTTAAACTCGTTTAATATTTGTGCAACTCTATGTTTACAACTATTTATTAAAATCTATGAACTCATCAACTTTATAGTTGACCTATTTTAGCATGTTTTTCAGGTAATGAAAACTAGAGTTAAAGACATGATGATTGCTTATGCTAGGGGCAGGGAAGAGACCTAGTTAATAAAAATTGAAAATCATTTGCTTATGTTTATGTCATTGAACAAGTATTGTGGAACTAATTTTAATAGTCAATGCTTTGGTATTTCTTTATTCCAAGTGTATGGTTCAGTTTCGTCGCTCCCTCGTGTTTCCGATTTAGCGGGGTGTGACACCAGGAGTTGGGGCGGCTCCCTTAATGAGTCCAATGCAGGACGAAACATTGAACCTCAATCTTACATGAGATAGAATGGTTGGTTCTTGTGGATTTAAGGAAACAACATGTAAGTTGAATCGATGACACAATAATTGTATACATATTACTTATTATAGTATTTAAGTCTACGTATGATAGCATCTGAACCGGTGAAGCACAAATCACCTTCAAATTATAACATTTAACTTTAATGTCTAATAGAAGATCAACTCTAACCCTCGTGCGCCGGAAGATGAACCGATTACTCAAGCATTGTTAAGGCTGAAACATCTACGATGTTATAAATGAGATACCTCTTCAAACGGTGTACTACGATAGTATATGATATGCGTGACTACTTTTATGTTGCATTCACAATTTTATACAATGGCTATTTTATATCTTCATAAATATATCATCTGATCATTTTAGTATTCCTAATGCAACATGCTAATGCTACACATTGTGTAATTATTACAACATGCCTTCATATGACAAAGATACATTTGATGATTGTCTATCGTATACTCCACGTATATTCACAAGTAAAGATACCAATCACTACAAAACTAGTGGCTGTCAGTGACGTGATTTTACCGATAGATGTTAGTAATTACTGATTGATCAACAACGGAACCCACCAAACCCTAAAAAGATCTGAAAATGGGAAAGTAACTAACCCGCAGGTGAATACCGACGGCTTCTAAAAGCTATGAAAGTGAGTTGAGTACCGATGGACCACTGAAACCGGTAACTCAACATTTGGTCATGGTTTTCTGATGGACATACCCTCTTTATTCCATCGGTAATGTTAAAGATAGGACTTTGGATAAGATTTCTACCCAGGATTTTCAGTTGTTTTTCGATTAGATAAATTTGTGACATATATTTCGTAGCTAACCCTAGCTAATTAAAGTTAATCTTCAAACTTCCAGACTTTAAGGTCTCCGCTTTGTTTTCAGGGGTTGTAGGTTTTGCTGAAGGATAGCCCGTAGGTAAGCCGTCACAAAATGTCATTATAAATATCACCCAGCACCTCTTGTTTTCAAACGCATTCTATAATTTTTAACGTATAAGTAATGTAATATGTATTCTTTGTTGAATACCAATACATAACTTCGCATACCTTAATTTTAGTTGGAATATTTGTTTTCTAAAGTTAAATATGACAAAAGAAACATTAAATCCACCATCTGAGCTAATATGGGGTTAGCAATTTGGTTACATTAGTGATCTCGGAATTTAAGTAAGGTACACTAGCATATGTTTCAATCTAGCTCTGCACGATGAGTTTATAAAACTATAAATGTTTTAAAGCATGTAATGAAAATGTTTGATTTAAATTTATTATGCTGCTAAAAATTCTGTAAACAGCTAATTCTCTCCTTTTTTTGTTAAACTGTTGGATTGAATTGGTTAGTTACGTCACAAGACATGCTAAAACCGAGTCCAATGCAAGTTCTTCATTAAACTTATTTTAATATTGTAGTTTTGTAATTTAACTATTTATTTTTAATTAGTTGAAAGTTCAAATATATTTGATTTTACTTTAAAAAACTAACCGACAGATTACTGAGGGAAGAGCAGCTCAAAATTTTTTTTAAAGACACCCAGTAATCCATCGTTAAAAAGACCACTAGTAACTTGTCGATAATTAACCGTTGTTAATCTATCAGAAAAACTGTCTAAGTGTGATCTTGAAAGACTTGTCAGTAATCCGTCGGTAACACCCTCGTCAATAATCCCTTATATTCTGTTAGTAATCTGTTAAAAATAAAATTACCCATACCCTGAATTCCGACGAAGTATAACTGACGGACGGCTGTCAATGAAAGTGATTTATGTTTTGTAGTGAATGTTAAATTTCTAACAACTAAAAAGTTATTTCTAACCGGTATATTTGGAACAATAACTTGAAATAATTGTCGAAATATAACAATCACATAAATAAATCCATGAAATATGTTGGTAGCACTATTGTGATTCAAACAAGAGTACACATATTTTTATTTAAATAAAATTTTAAAGTGAAAAAGCTACACAACATTTATTACACTCTAGAAAAACAAAAAAAGTTTACGATCGAACAAAAGCAAATATTTCCTGAAATCATATGCATGAATCATTCGGTCCGGTCTCCTAAGGGGCATAGTTTTTAAAAAAATTTTATATTATATATATATATATATATATATATATATATATAGGGGAGATATATTCTAAAAAGGATAAAAAGTGTAGGAAGTGTAGGAAACCACCATATATTGCCATGTGTCCAAGAAGGATTCAAAAGAAAAAAGGCAAAAACGTAAACCATCATACACATGCTAGTCACATGACAAGGAAAATGCACATGCAAGTCACTTGCATATTCCCTCTATTTTTTTTAAACGTTCATAACTTTTTTATAAGTCATTATTTTTTTTTAAATTGCACCATAATAACGAACGTTTTTTTATCTTTCTAACGAGTATGATATTGATATATATATAAAAAACAATTCGTCGTTTTATGGTGTTTTTTGAACTGGGCGTTTTAAGTTGTTTCTGAACTGAAATTTTATGGTGTTTTTGAACTGCGCGTTTAACATTCTGTTTATGGTGTTTTGCACATAACGTTTTACACATGGTGTTTTAGATTGAGCAAGTAAAAATCATTTTTTTTTAACATGAACCGAGCGTTTTCTACATGGGGTTTAGATTGGTCATGGTGTTTTACACCAGGGCATGGTGTTTTACACCTGGGCATGGCGTTCTACACATGGCGTTTTAGATTCTGTCGACAGTGTTTTACACCTGCGATGGTGTTTTACACATTGCGTTTTAAAACAACACGTAGAAAACGTTGAAATAATTTTCCTAATACTTGTAATCCACTCTGAATCAAATGTGGTCAAGTCCGAAATTTTAAACGACATAAACATGTAAAACACCATGGGTAGATTGACATTTAATTGTAACACACTATGTATAAAATGTTAAAACACAATGTAAAGAGTAATAACACCATGTACATACTTAAAACACCATAACTATAAAACGCAATAAACATGTAAAACATCAAGTTTAAATGTTAAAACATCATGTGTAAATTAACGTTTAAGTATAAAACACCATGTACAGACAACATTTAAGTTTAAATGTTAAAACACCATGTAAAGACTTAAACATCATATAAATACTTAAACACCATGTACAGACTTAAACACCATATACAGACTTACAAACAAATGTGTAGACTTAAACACCATGTACAGACTTAAACAAGCACCATGTACAGACAACATTTAAGTTTAAATGTTAAAACGTCGTGTAAAGACTTAAACATCATATAAAAACACCATGTACGAACTTAAACAACAACATGTACAGACTTAAACGCCATTTGCACACGTAAACACCATGTACAACCTTAAATATTTAAGTTTAAATGTTAAAACACCATGTACATAATTAAACACCATATACAGACTTACATAAATGTATAGACTTAAACACCATGTACAGACTTAAACACCACCATGTGCAGATTTAAACACCATGTGCAGATTTAAACACCAACATGTGCAGATTTAAACACCATGTGCAGATTTAAACAACACCATGTACAAACTTAAACATTAAAGTTTAAATGTTAAAACACCAGACAGAATCATAGTTACGTTTATGTGAGTAATCGCTGCAGTTGGTGAACGAATTTTGTTGTGAAGTAGCGAAAAGAAAAAAACGCCATAAAAACACAATGTACACAAAAAAAATGACCAGTTTAATGCAATACCCACTTCATCGATTTTTTTTTAATTTTTTTATATATCAATACAATACTCGTTGGAAAGATAAAAAAATGCTCGATTTTATGGTATATTTTTTTTTGATTTAATAATGACGTATAAAAAAGTTATGAACGTTTAAAAAAAATGGGGGAAATGTCATGTGATTTTCATGTGCATGTTTCTTCCTTTTTTGGACGCAATTACCACTATACCCCTCCAGCCACTTTTATTCCCCTTTATTTCTTTCATTTGACGTGGCATATCCACAACCCTCCATCTACAAGATCAATGGCTCAAATCCCTTCCTACACTTCCTACACTTTTTTCTCTTTCTAGTGAAACCCTATACTATATATATATATATATATATATATATATAGGGGTGAGTTCACTAGAAAACTCATTTTCATGAGAAAACCAAAAAATTCCTCATTAAATGTACTGCATATGTGTAGTACACTCAAAAACCTAACCCCCTAAAAAAAAAACCTAAAACCCCCACCCCACCCAAAAACCTAAACCCACCCCCGCCCCCCAAAAACCTAACCTAAAAGCTAAACTAAACCCAAAAAATTAAACTCAAAAGCTAACCCTACTACACATATGTAGTATTGCGCTGAATTTTTTTTATTATTTTTTTTGAACGAGGACGGCGTGGGGAATAAGGTCTCCGAAGCGCTAAAAAGTTTTTGATTTATATTTTGAGTTATGAATTTTTTATTATTTTTTTTACCTTTAATAAATAGTTTTTTGGTTTTCTCATAAACAATAAGTTTTCTTATGATTCTTATATATATATATATATATATATATATATATATATATGTATGTGTGTGTGTGTGTGTGGTATAAAAGGCACAACTTGTATTATCCATTTATCTTTTTCATACAACAGATAAATTTAGACCTTTTGAAGAATAACACTACATGTCTAACCCTTGATTTGTAAGGTGATAACTAAATGGTTTGTTAGATGAGATTTACATAAGATCTCCAAAATTTATGTTGAAATTGATAATTAGATGTTTGATGATTGTTTATGTTATGAAACATACATAAGGAGATGAGAAAATATATCGTTTCCTATTGTTTATCAATAAGAAAATAATAATATTCTAGAGACCATATAGTATTAAGTTGTTTAAACGTACAAACATTAAATTAATGATTATTCTAGTGTCAAATAACAAGTTATACTCGTCGTTGTTACTCATCACTTTATCGTATGTATGCGTGTGTGTATATATATATATGTATATATATATATATATTCTCATGAATAGTTAAGAAAATTATAGCAAGTTGTGTCTTAATGAAAATAAAATAAATATTTATCCAGTCTTATATATATTAAACGGGAAATAGGTGATTGAATTTAAAGACAATAAAAACGATAAACTTAGAAGAAGTCATTTCTAATATAAGAAACGTGTGTTTTTTTCAAAAGAATAAATACAATCTAGCGTGGAAATATGTTATAACAATCTAACATGTTTATTATAGGCCTACGACTTCTTACAATTGGAGACTTTGGGCAGAGTTTTTATTTATTTATTTATTTATTTAATTTTTTTGAACGACCAACTAAAACATATTCAAACAGGCGGGGCGGTAGCAAGAAGCTAAGCCTAAAAGATACACTTTGGGCAGAGCTTGATCGACTACTTTAAAACCTTGACAACTTCAGATTTGATTCTTGTTCCCGTCTGATGATCCTCATGTTCTCGAATGATGAAACTTGCCCAGTCTGCCGTAAAGCATGACTGGATAAATACGGGGAGCATGCGTTACACTGTAGAGAGCTGCCGGGGTTTAATTATCGCCATGATTTTGTTCGAGACGCGTTAATGGATATTCTCAGACGAGCAGGGATCTCGGCAAAGAAAGAGGCACCGGTTAATTTTCTTACGGACCCGGCGGAAGTGAGGTCCACCCTACGCTCGGCGGACGTGCTAGTTTTTGGTTGGGAGGGCGGGAAACATGCTTGTGTCGATCTCACAGGTGTATCCCTCCTAGTTGGGTTGTGGGAAAATGGGTTTGTGGCGGGGCAAGCGGTTATGAAAGCAGAGTCAAAGAAAGTGAAAAAGCACGCGAAAGCTTGTGAGGATAATCATCATGCCTTTGTCCCCCTGGCGTTTGACACGTTCGGCTCCTTGGCGCCGGAGGCGGTTCGGTTCTTGGCTAGAGTTCAGCGTGTGGTCCACAGCAACTTTACGACTCCTCAGGGGCGAGACTTTGTTTTTAGTAGATTAGGGTTTTCCATTCAGAAGGGGATGGCGGCGCAGTTTGTTGTCCGTCTACCTGCTATCCTTATGTAATTTGCCTTGATGATATATAATTAAACAATTCAAAAAAAAAAAAAAATTTCTTGAATTATTATTGGTATTGCTAATAGTTTATTATCTATCGATAGATAAACTAAAAATACAAAAAATTTATATAAATAATTTTTAGTCCTAATAAATAGCAACTATCGGGCAACTTTTACGATAAAAAAGGTCCAATTTTAAAAAAATTTAGAATGACGAATTTTTTTAAACATGTGGGACTTGAAACCAAAATCTTCAAACCTAGGTGTTCCAAGAGCCTTTGCCTCTACCACTGAGCCACCAACCCTAGTGGTCATTGCATCAACTAAACACAGTAAACTAAGTCTAATCTTAATCGTAAATGATTGGTTTAGTGTTAATCGTCATTATATATCTGGTATCCGTAATAGTGACAAATCTAGAGATAGACCAGAGGGATGGGGCAACAGGTGGTGGCATAACTAGGGACTATAAGGGCTCTGCTTTGGTTGCTTTTTATACCTTTTATGGCCCAGGTACCAACACATTTGCAGAAGCCATAGCTCCCTTTTTGGTCTGATGCTTTGTTACAGATTAGGCTACTCCAAAGTAGCAGTGGAGAGTGAAAAAAATCATTTTTGATAGCATTTGTGGAGGTGCAGTCCCTTATATGATCAGATCTTTCAAAACTTTCTTACTTCCTTTTTGTTTAAGCCATTAGGTGTAGGCGCTTTCTAGAGGTGGAATCTTCTAGTTCTTCCTATGTGACATGAAACCGGTCGATCTAGCCATGAGTAGGTTGAAGAGAGCTATCCTCTTCCACGTTGCTGTCAATGGCGGCACATAAGCTAGGACGGAATTAACCACATCCAAAGCAGACCATGAGCATTTCCTTAAAAGCGGGGCTTCCCTATTAGACTGCCCCTCAAGAAGGAAGAAGCAATATGATGCCTCTCTTTCTCCTTAGCCGAGTGGAGGTTCAAGATTCTACTGGTCCAGACATTCGAATTGCGAACGAAAGACGAGGAGATTGGATCTAGAAAGCACTTCCAGCAGGGTTGACGGCTGTGTGGCCCTCATTCAGCTGGAAGTAGGAAATCAATCCCGACAGACCGATGACTTAGTCTCCTTCTCCGCTTCGACGCCCTATTTCAGGGATATATGTGTTAGGTAGGGCCAGGGATCACTGATTAGTCGAATGAGCCCATCCTTCTGGCCTATCATTTGGTGGTCGATCCGGCTGGCGGCTCCTGCGTCTGGAGCCCTTTATACTAGTTTACTGCTAGGAGTCCGTCTTGTTCATTAACATCTCGGAAAAATTCCGCCATAGTTAGGACAGTCAAACCAACTCTCATACGAGCTCCCTGCGGTTCATTCATTTGACCGTAAACTAGAGCCACTTTTGATTCTGAAATATTTTGTTAATTAATTACTCCAGATTCTTTCATTTCCATGTAAAAGATCATTTCCTTCACGAGTCCGTTCACCGACTCCGTCAAATACAGATACGCCTCTGTGACTTCGCCAATATTGTTAATCAATTCCATAATAAGTATTGTTTTACCCACGCCAGCTCCCCCTAATAATCCAATTTTTCCTCCACGACAATAAGGGGCTAAAAGATCTACTACTTTAATTCAAAAAACCAGAGTTTTGGATATTACAGTTGGTCCTAACTTTTTCAAACAACGTGCCATTGCAGCACAAGAAATGTTAGTTTTGTCATTTAACTAAATAGCACAATTTTCAGTTCATGTCAAAACACTAAGTCTAATCTTAATCGTAAATGATTGGTTTAGTGTTAATCGTCAATCATTTGCCCTCTTAAAATTCCGTCTTAAGATGACTTCGATCCTGAAAAATGTCACTTGACGATTTTAATAGTTAATGTAACTTCATATATCAATATTTCATAATAAAAAGTTATGGGATTCTAATAAACAGTTGTAATAGAGAAAATCACGAAAATATCACGTTGATCAACTTTTAAAAAATACCTAATTAGGTGGAGAATCAAATGACTATTTAAGTAATTGAGTAAAGTGTCGTTTGACCATTTTAACCACTTTAATAAAAAAATAATATTTAGCTTTTTTGTCTCTGATTTTTCAAAATCTAGCCATTTTCATCCAACTGACTAACACCGTCTATATTTTAATGTTAAAAACTTAAAATGTAGACGGAGTTAGTCAAGTGGATGAAAATGACTAAATTTTGAAAAGTTAGGGACGAAAACGCTAAAGAAATTTTTTTTAAATAAAAGTGACTAAAATGTCTAAAACACAAAGACAAAAATGACACTTTACTCTAAGTAATTTATTAAAATTATTATTTCCATAAATTTCCATGTAATAATAAAAAGTTGGAATGGAAAAATGTGTCATAAAAGAAAACGTGATTTTACTTGAGAGAAAGCAAAGTGTTGATTTGCTGTCGGGCGGCATTTGACTGCTATCTTCAAATGCTAGACTGTCGGTACAAGAATGTCAACCACATTTCGTGTGATCCTTACACTTCCATGTACGGTCTTTTTTTCATATCTTCTACCACAATTTACAATTATAAAATCATTTTATTTTTTGTTGTGTATTTGGTATTATATCATATATTATATAAAATAACTTTTATGATATATAAATAATATGTTTTTAAGGATGTTAAATGCACTTAATGATTATGTATTTTAGGTCATTTTTTATTTAAGTAATTAATTTTTTACACACAATAGCAATACATTTTGAACAATATATTTTTGATAAACATTATAAGTTTTCGTCCGACCTGTGTTTTCTTAATTGTTATACCACCATGAATTAATATTCAAAGTTGAAGTAATGACTTTTTCACAACAAAAATAAACAAATATAATATTAGATTATTATAATTAATTATATCTTGAAAAATAGGCAAATATAATAATGAACTATTATATAATTATTATATTTAGAGATATCTAAGTATAGTTTTTCTTTTGAAAGGCAAGATATCTAAGTATAATATTGTCTTTTACATATCGAGCCTCCGTGTGACAATATTGCTATACAATTCTAAGGTTATACTATGGTAAAAAGGGTTTAAAAATAAGAATGGTAAGAAGGATTCTGTGCTTGACATGTGTTCTTTTATTATTTTTAAAGGAGGGCATAATGATCATTGTGTAATATGACAGGTCATTGTGTAATAACACAATAATGGTCGTTTTATGTGTAATGACCAGATCTGATATTACATAATTACTTGACATATTTGAGTGAATTACATAATAATGAGCAAATTACACAATGAGCTGGAAAACGTAAAACACAATGATTAATACATATAACACAATGATGAAAAATATTTGATAAAATGAGCAAATTACACAATGAGTTGAAAAACGTAAAACACAATGATGAATACGTATAACACAATGATGAAAAATGTTTGACAAAATTAGCATATTACACAATGAGCAAATTACACAATAATGTCGTTTTTGTATATAACGACACTATACTCGTTTTTGTATATAACGACACTATAGGTTTTAAAGATAAAAAATGCTCATTTTCGTCATTGTGTTTTACGTTTTAGATAATTTCGTGTTTTTTTTACATTACACAATAACCAGACCTGACATTATTGTGTAATTTTCTCATTGTGTAATTTGCTCATTTTGTCAAATATTTTTCATCATTGTGTTATATGTATTCATCATTGCGTTTTACATTTTCTAGCTCATTGTGTAATTTGCTCATTTTGTCAAATATTTTTCATCAATGTGTTATATGTATTCATCATTGTGTTTTAAGTTTTTCAACTCATTGTGTAATTTGCTAATTATTGTGTAATTTTCTCATTGTATAATTTGCTCATTTTGTCAAATATTTTTTATCATTGTGTTATATGTACTTATCATTTTGTTTTACGTTTTTCAACTTATTGTGTAATTTGCTCATTTTGTCAAATACTTTTCATCATTGTGTTATATGTATTACACAATGACCAGACCTAACATTACACAATGACTAGACCTGACATTACACAATGACGAGCAAATTACACAATGAGCTGGAAAACGTAATTTTTTTTCGTTTTTGTATATAACGAGACTATACTCGTTTTAAAGATAAAAAACGCTCGTTTATATGGTGTAATTTTAAAAAAAAATGTCGTATGTAAAATTTATAAACGTTTAAAAAAATGTAGGGAACTTTATAAAAAGTAAACAAAAATGACCATGACTAAAATACTTTTTCAACAACTTTTTCTTCTATAATTTGATCTCAACCATTAAATCTTTTCTATAATTTGATCTAATGGCCCTAAATCTTTCTCACCCTTCTTATTTTAAAAACCATTTTTATTTGAACCTAACCCTACAATTCTATATATAATATATTTCATAGTTTATCTTGATATATCAAAGCCAAATTCCTCATAAACCCTGTCTATCATAAGAGTTTGTGCCGATCACCTAATGAGACAACGTCTACACTTCTAAACAGTAGCCGACGCAAACAACATGTCACCGCTCACAATAGTCGCTAGAAACACTAGCAGAAACTACCTACTCTCATTTGGGTTAAGTAGTGGAAACAAATTGCTGTCAAAAACTCTAGTCGTCACCACATGTCGTTTCTCACAACAACCATAGTACCATATTTTTACATTCAATAGGCGATTGAAACTCTGGAAAATCATCGTTGTATCGCCACCCACGCGCCACCAGTATCCGTCATTGTGTCTTGACATGAAACACAAAAAACAACCATTATCGTTTATGAATGTACGCCACTGCTCACCGCCGTCCTCCACTACTGACATATTTTCTAAACCCTGATAACAGTTCAAATACATAAAAAGAAAAAGGAAACCAGAAAAATCAGTATATTTTCCAAGTTAGAAGTTTTTTTGTGATTAGCTTGAAAGTGAATATTAGACTAGTTATATAATAATCATATCTAAAAAAATATTCAAGTATAATATTATTATCTATCTACAAAAAGCACTTATGTAATCCTAATATACACACTCAATATACAATTCTAAGTACAATATTTTCTTGATTTATTTTATAAGACCCTAAAATGATATTTGCGTAAAAACAAATTGGTTAAAATGAGAAATTGTGAAATTACATATTATTTGCATATAAACTTTTTGAATACATAATATATATATATATATATAGGATTAGGTTCAGGTAAAAAGGATTCTAATTCTAAGAATGGTGAGAAGGATTTAGTGCCATTAGATCAAATTGTAGAAAAAAATTAATGATTGAGATTAAATTGTAGGAGAAAAAGTTGTTGAAATGGTATTTTAGTCTTAGCCACTTTTGTTGACTTTTATCAAGTTTCCTCCCTCATTTTAAAACGTTCATAACTTTTAGATACGACATTATTTTTTAAAAAAAATTACACCATAAAAACGAGTATTTTTTTACCTTTAAAACGAGTATAGTGTCGTAATAAACAAAAACGAATTTTTTTTTACGTTTTCCAGTTCATTGTGTAATTAGTCATGTTAATGTGTAATACAATTCATTGCGTAATACAAGTTCATTGTGTAATACAAGTTCATCGTGTAATACAAGTTCATTGTGTAATACAAGTTCATTGTGTAATTAGTCAGGTCATAGTGTAATACAAGTTCATTGTGTAATACCAAGTCTGGTCATTGTGTAATACAAGTTCATTGTGTAATACCAAGTCTGGTCATTGTGTAATACAAGTTCATTGTGTAATACAAGTTCATTGTGTAATTAGTCAGGTCAATGTGTAATACAATTCCATTGTGTAATACAATTTCATTGTGTAATACAAGTTCATTGTGTAATTAGTCAGGTCATTGTGTAATACAAGTTCATTGTATAATACCACGTCTGGTCATTGTGTAATTAGTCAGCTCATTGTGTAATACAAGTTCATTGTGTAATTAGTCAGGTCAATGTGTAATACAATTTCATTGTGTAATACAAGTTAATTGTGTAATACAAGTTAATTATGTAATACAACTTCAATATGTAATACAAGTTCATTGTGTAATACAACTTCAATGCATAATACAAGTTAATTGTGTAATACAACTTCAATGTGTAATACAAGCTCATTGTGTAATACAACTTCAATGTGTAATACAAGTTCATTGTGTAATTAGTCAGGTCATTGTGTAATACAAGTTCATTGTGTAATACCAAGTCTGGTCATTGTGTAATACAAGTTCACTGTGTAATACAAGTTCATTGTGTAATTAGTCAGGTCAATGTGTAATACAATTCCATTGTGTAATATAATTTCATTGTTTAATACAAGTTCATTGTGTAATTAGTCAGGTCATTGTGTAATACAAGTTCATTGTGTAATACCACATCTGGTAATTGTGTAATTAGTCAGGTCATTGTTTAATACAAGTTCGTTGTGTAATTAGTCAGGTCATTGTGTAATACAAGTTCGTTGTGTAATTAGTCAGGTCATTGTGTCATACAAGTTCATTGTGTAATACAAGTTAATTGTGTAATACAACTTCAATGTGTAATACAAGTTCATTGTGTAATACAACTTCAGTGTGTAATACAAGTTAATTGTGTAATACAACTTCAATGTGTAATACAAGCTCATTGTGTAATACAACTTCAATGTGCAATACAACTTCATTGTGTAATACAGAATGACCATTCATTGTGTAATTAGTCAGGTCAATGTGTAATATAATTTCATTGTGTAATACAATTTCATTGTGTAATACAAGTTCATTGTGTAATACAAATTCATTATGTAATACAAGTTTATTGTGTAATACAAGTTCATTGTGTTATATGCATTTATCATTGTGTTTTACGTTTTCCAGCTCATTATGTAAATAATCAGGTCATTGTGTAACACAAGTTCATTGTGTCATACCACGTCTGGTCATTGTATAATATCTGGTCATTGTATAATTAGTCAGGTCATTGTGTAATACAAGTTCATTGTGTAATTAGTCAGGTCATTGTGTAATACAAGTTCATTGTGTAATACAAGTTAATTGTGTAATACAATTTCATTGTGTAATACAAGTTAATTGTGTAATACAAGTTAATTGTGTAATACAACTTCAATGTGTAATACAAGTTCATTGTGTAATACAACTTTAATGTGTAATACAAGTTCATTGTGTAATACACAATGACCATACTACCATCCCTTTAAAAACAATAAAAGAACACATGTCAAGCCCAAAATCCTTCTTACCCTTCCTATTTTTAAAACCATTTTTACTATAACCTAACCCATATATACAAGTTAATTGTGTAATACAAGTTAATTGTGTAATACAACTTCAATGTGTAATACAAGTTCATTGTGTAATACAACTTTAATGTGTAATACAAGTTCATTGTGTAATACACAATGACCATACTACCATCCCTTTAAAAACAATAAAAGAACACATGTCAAGCCCAAAATCCTTCTTACCCTTCCTATTTTTAAAACCATTTTTACTATAACCTAACCCATATATATATATATATATAGGATTATGTTCACGTAAAAGTATTTTAATTATAAGAAGAGTGAGAATGATTTAGGGCCATTAGATCAAATTGTAGAAAAGATTTAATGGTTGAGATTAAATTATAGGAGAAAAAGTTGTTGAAAGGTTATTTTAGTCTTGGCCACTTTTGTTGACTTTTATCAAGTTCCCCCCTCATTTTTAAAGGTTCATAACTTTTACACACGATATTATTTTTTCAAAAAATTAACACCATAAAAACGAGCGTTTTTTTATCTTTAAAACGAATATAGTGTCGTTATAAACAAAAACGAATTTTTTTTACGTTTTTCAGCTCATTGTGTAATTAGTCAGGTCAATGTGTAATACAAGTTTATTGTGTAATACAACTTCAATGTGTAATACAAGTTCATTGTGTAATACCACGTCTGGTCATTGTGTAATACAAGTTCATTGTGTTATGTGTATTTATCATTGTGTTTTACGTTTTCCAGCTCATTGTGTAGTTAGTCAGGTCATTGTGTAATATAAGTTCATCGTGTAATACAAATTCATTGTGTAATACAAGTTCATTGTGAAATACCACGTCTGGTCATTGTGTAATACATGTTCATTGTGTAATTAAAGTCATTGTGTAATACAAGTTCATTGTGTAATACAAGTTCATTATGTAATACCACGTCTGGTCATTGTGTAATACAAGTTCATTGTGTTATATGTATTTATCATTGTGTTTTACGTTTTCCAGCTCATTGTGTAGTTAGTAAGGTCATTGTGTAATACAAGTTCATCGTGTAATACAAGTTCATTGTGTATTACAAGTTCATTATATAATACCACGTCTGGTCATTGTGTAATACAAGTTCATTGTTTAATTAGTCAAGTCATTGTGTAATAAAAGTTTATTGTATAATTAGTCAGGTCATTGTGTAATACAAGTTCATTGTGTAATACAAGTTCATTGTGTTATACAAGTTCAATGTGTAATACAAGTTCATTGTGTTATATGTATTTATCGTTGTGTTTTACGTTTTCCAGCTCATTGTGTAGTTAGTCAGGTCATTGTGTAATACAAGTTCATTGTGTAATTAGTCAAGTCATTGTGTAATACAAGTTCATTGTATAATTAGTCAGGTCATTGTGTAATACAAGTTCATTGTGTAATACAAGTTCATTGTGTTATACAAGTTCAATGTGTAATACAAGTTCATTGTGTAATATATATTTATCATTGTGTTTTACATTTTCCAGCTCATTGTGTAGTTAATCAGGTCATTGTGTAATACAAGTTCATCGTGTAATACAAGTTCATTGTGTAATACCACGTCTGGTCATTGTGTAATACAAGTTCATTGAGTAATTAGTCAACTCATTGTGTAATACAATTTCATTGTGTAATTAGTTAGGTCATTGTGTAATACAAGTTTATTGTGTCAAATATTTTTCATCATTGTGTTATATGTTTTCATCATTGTGTTTTACGTTTTCCAGCTCATTGTGTAATTCGCTCTTTATTGTGTAATTCGCTCAAATATGTCAGGTCATTGTGTAATATGCTCATAGTGTAATATCAGTCCATTGTGTAATATCAGGTCTGATCATTGTGTAATATCAGACCTTGTATTACACATTGACCTAGTGTATTACACATTGACTTGGTATATTACACATTGACCATTATGCCATCCCTTTAAAAACAATAAAATGACACATGTCAAGCTTAAAATCCTTCTTACCCTTCTTATTTTTAAAACCCTTTTTACTATAACCTAACCCTATATATATATAGGGGAGGGTTACAGAGAAAACCCTTTTTAAGCGAAAACCAAGAAACCACTTTATAGTCTTTGATTTATTTGATCTATGGTTAAATTGATTAATGATAATATTGTAATTAAATTAATAATTTAAGCATTTTATAAGGCTTTTAAGGGTAATATGGGTAAAGAAAAAAATATTAATTTAGAAACTGTCATCTTTAATTAAATAAATTTCCTAAATTTACTATTATCTCTCATCTTTAATTAAATAAATTTCCTAAATTGACTATTATCTCTCTCCACCGAAAATCTGTTCCATTCAATATCAAAACTCATTTTTTTGTGTGAATCAATTAAGCGTGCTTACATATACGTAAGCACGTGTTTACATATACGTAAAAGCCTGTTTATATAAACGTAAACACGTGTTTACATATGTGTAATACGTAAACACAGAACCATTGAACCAAATAAAAAAGGTAATCGTTGACTAAAATTATAGTTACAAGAACAGAGCCTTTGGTTACGTATATGTAAACGATACAATACGACGAAAAAAGGAAACCCACAAACAAATTATGTAGCTGGTATATTTGTTTATATATATGTAAACATGTGGGATTACATATGCGTATATCCTTTGAATTCATCATCATATTCTCCCTTTATCGATTGACGTTTGTTTCTAATGAGGAAGACGACGGAGATATCTTGACTTCGTTTCCTTTCTTCTCGGACGTATAAGCCTTAGATCCTTTAGTTTGTATTTAACTGTTCATGAATAATGCAACAAATTACATAAAATGGCTCACCCTTCGATGCAATCAAACTGGAGAAGATCAAGATACATGCCTAGGGATGGCAATGAAACCCGAACCCGATGGGAAAACCCGAAACAATTGGGACAGGTATGAGGTCGGGTAATCGGGTATGGGACCGGGTTTCGGATTATTTTTGAAATTTTTTACGGGTTTGGGGCGTGTATGGGATATGGTGATATACCCGTTTACCCGCCCGAATTACCCGATAACGTATACACGTTTACCCGATTATATACCCGACATAGTTTTCTTTCTTTTTTATTCATTCTAAGTATATATATCGTATTTATTTTGAGTATATATACCGTATTTATTTTAAATGTATGTACCCGACATGATTTTATTTCTTTCTTTTTTTATTCTAGTTACAATTTTTATGTATACCCGATAGATACTTGACAGGTTTAGGTTGAGTATACCCAACGGGTATTTTTTAGAAACTAACGGGTTTACCCGAAACCCGCAGGTATACCCGATATCCGACGGGTGCCAGGTATGGGACAAGATTTTATAACCAGGTATGGGGTTGGGATTACCTAAACCCGTCCCAAACCCGACCCATTGCCATCCCTATACATGCCCCATTTGTTTTCAATAACCTGCAAACACAATTTGAAAAAAAGAATTAAGATCACTTAAAGAAATTATGAAACCTTGTGCATGTGTAGAAAGGAACGATGAAGTATCATCTTCCATTATTATCCAATTTATTTTTGTGCCTAGAAATTACCTACACATCCTCTCTACATTTCACCCAATTTCATTTTGAATTCTAGAATTAAAGGAGATTAGATAAGATAATTAAAGGATTCAATAAATAAATATATAATTACCTAATTTAAATGGATGTAATTTTACTAAAGTATCCTTTAAATAAAACTAAAATAAAATAAAATCTAAATTATGTGATTGGTTGAGAACAGTTTTCTTAGTTTTCGTCTAAATTTATGATTTTATCTTGATTCTCTCCCTATATATATATATATATATATATATATATATATATATATATATATATGGAGTGTATAAGATGAAAAACTCTCCAAGTTGTGAAAACATTGAAAACTGTCCAAAAACAAATTTTTACAAGTTTTTTTTTTGAAAAAGCTTTTATATGTAATTTCAAAACTTTTTATTAAAAAAAACAAAAAAAACGCCAACCAGATGTTTTTATAAAAAAAAATTCTAAAAATTCTGCCAGTTGTGTTACATATGTAACATGTGTTTTTCCATATAAAACATTGTGTTACATATGTAACACGATTTTTTTACATAAAAAGGGGATTTTTGTCCATTTAAAAAAAAAGCTCGACGTTTTTTGTATTTTTTTGACAAAAATATTATAAAAGTTGCTTAGAATGATTTCCAATTTAAAAGAAAAAAACATGTAAAAACACGTTTTTTTAGGAAGTTTTCAATGTTTTTACAACTTAATGAGTTTTCAAAATATTCATTCCCTATATATATATATATATATGTCTACTAAATTTGAATCCTACTTCAGTATTTAGGTTTCTTAAAACATAACTCTTTCTGTAAAATATAGAAACCTAATTACTAATATGTAACTATTGCCACAGAATATGTTGCAGTTATAAAAATATATTTGTTGGTGTTGAATGTTTTGAAACTTCATATGTACTTGAAGAACTGAGTGTCTCAACTTTAGATAAAGAAAAGCGTAGTTAATCTTGTTGCGAGTGTTAAACCTTGGGCCGGACCATGCTCTGGCGTAACAGTAAGTCGGTATAATTTCTCTAGGGAGAGACAAAATGGAGTGAGTAATGTATAAAGTTAGAGAGAATAGATCGAATGAATACATTTCTCTTGAGAGAGTAGTTAAGGGGTCAAGACCATTGTCTTGTATTGTAGCTCATTTAATGTGTATCTTGTAGGAGTGCCTCATCGGTTACCATGGGTTGTCAGGTGCCAAGCCCAGTCGAAGATATGGTATGTTGGATAATCCTAAGGATCGATACCTTGCGGTGTACGAGTACCCCACCACGTCCTGTGTAGTGTCATAATACATTTTGTTATCATTATGCTTGGTCTTTTGGATTTCAATTGTAGCTTTAGACCAACATTGGTATGAATAATACTTCCTAAAGCTAGTTGACCCCGTCTCAGAATTCTTGAGATCCAATAATCTAGTACTTTGAATGTCTAGACCTTTAGTGGTCCGAATGAAGGGTTACCATGTCCTTATTCCAATATGATACTAATGTTTCAAGCACTGTTTTGAACGTGACATTTTTTGTATTTCCCTTTTTTCTCTTTCTCATTGGTCTAGAAAACACATATTGGTGTTTGTAGAGTAAGTTGCGTGATTCACCGTCTTATTGCTTTTAACTTACCCTTAATCGCATGACTGATGGGATTGAAGTTGTAATGTTAGGTGTACGTGTTCCCATATAGCATGACCATTTTTGAAACTTGAATTTGGATCATCAAAGGAGACCGTTTGTGATATAAGTTGTTAGTCAACATATATAAAGAAATAGTTTCTTCTTCACTTGCATAGTATTTGCCATCATTGTTACAAAGTCTTGTGAACATAACCCATTAGAGTCCCTTGTTTTTGTCCCTGTTTATGACTTGCAACCTGGTTTCTTTCACATTTCCATACCTTGTTTGTAGTAGAGATTCATCTTTTCTATTCATTCACCTATATCATATAATCCATAGTGTAAGCAAATAGTACTCTTGTCCATTATGTAATGTAAAAAGTGTTATAGCTTTTTTTGTGGAGTGTTATGTGATTGATGGATTTCTGAATCATGTTCTCCGCCCTAGCTGAGGTCAACCCGTCAATAACATGCCTCCTGACATGATATATATATATATACATACACACACAAAGAAACTTTCATTTGCCAACTGTAGAATTGATGTGCTCGGTATGGTTTATAAAAACTAAACAAAAACTAACTTAGACACTCTAGTTAAACTCTATAAATCCTCTAAACTACACCACAATTACATACAAGTGTACCTATCAATTGTAATACAGCCTAATGGAAGTCCGGATATCGAACCCACGAGACACAGACAATAACTAAAACTAGACTCTGACAAAGAACTAAAAGATTTGGTTTGGGGGGGATTCTACAAACTAGGATTAACTAAATAAACTCAAAAGAAAGTAAATAAAGAAGAACTGATGACAAGTAAATAAAGAAGAACTGATGACAACTAACTATCACTCAGGAGATTTTTAGACAAACTCAAAGATTGGAAAAGCACTACCTAGATAAGAATTCTAAATGTGAATCTCGGATTTCTCTCGGTTATGGTAATCTTGATGGAACTAGGATTCTAAAGTGTGACACCCTTAGATAACCTAGTGGATCCCTGATTAAGCTCCGGGTGTGACCAGAAGGAAACTCTAACGAATGTATAAAACTAACAGATAGTCGGATTACCTTTCGGTCTCTCCAACAACACTAAAGTATCCTAAAGACAGATTATCTTTCAGTATCACCTATCTCAATACATTCAAAGAATGCATGGGTTAATCTAAGAACAATCGAATTGACACAGACTAGCAAGGATACTAAGAAACCTAGGGAAACCTCATTTCAGAGCCTTTACACCTAGACACCTTACACCAAAGAATAACCGACTACCTCTCACCTTTCAGCTATCAAGATAGGAAGAACACTCAGCTCTAATCAACCACCAACTAAGGCTCCTATGGATTACTACGTCTAGCAACACCACAAACAGTCACAAACACACAGTAAACGACCTAAACATGCATCTATAACTGAAAGACATTCAACAATACACATGCGGAACATAAATCAATGATAAATCAGTACTAAGCATGCATATTCATCAACCAATTACAAATAGATTCTTTACAAAAGTGTTAAACCATCAAATAATACCAAAAACCGATAAAAATCCAATCTTTTAACAATTATTCATCAAACCTAGATAGTATCTAAAATTTTAGCCAAGAAACATGTTCAAACACAGTAAATCAGTAGCAAAAGACATGAACACAGTAAACCCAATTGAACACAAGAAAATCAATAAAGTTAACCGAATGATTGTAGTCTAACCAACACAATGTCTAAAGCTTCAATCTTTGGCTTCAAACTCCTTCTCTGCTCCCAAAATCGCATGGACTCTCTGACGTGACGGCTAAAATTCGAACCCCTATGATAATGGCATTCAAAACTTTAGATTATCTAATTTTAGGGCTTTGCCGCATTTAATGTTCTTCGCGTGTCGCGAAAATGGGACTTGGCTTCTTCGCGTGGTGCAAAGGCCAAAACAGTCGGGCCCGGATTTCATGGTCTTCGCGTGTCGCCAAGACCTAGAACTCCCTCATCGCGTGGCGCGAACTCTTGATTTTTCAGAATTTTGATTTTTCTTTATTCTTTTCTCCTCCTCTCATCGTGTGCTCGATTTCTCCATGATTTAACCTTGATATCTGCTTCTTTCGCACACAAACACTTGTAAACATGACCCAGACTCAGTATGAACCAAAAAGGAACAAAAAACGAATACGAAACTAGCTAAAACGCACAAAAACAATAGGATAAAAGCATGTGTTTTGCAACACATCAAACATCCCCACACTTAACCTTTTTTCGTCCTCGAAAAAATATCTGCAATGGAATCATAACTGAAAAACTAGCTTTAACAATTACATTAATTCATTGGTTCAAATATAGTCACGCGTTAACTACAATCGTCGGTATTTCTATCCGATTAAACCCAACCAACAACTCATCAAACCCCTAATTATGTTTTAATACCACATTACCAAGACACCATTCTATCTCAGGGTCCCACACTCAGAAAGTCACATCTCAGCCTAATCCCATCTCAAGATATGTCAAGGCCCGGGTTAAACCATATAGATTCCCACCACTATAAACAAGAATTTATATGTTTTCAGAATTGATTTTGATATATTATGGATGAATGATTATGAGCATTTATTATGATATGATTGAACCTTACCTAGTGGTGCTTCAATTAAGCTGTAACTCGACGTGTGGCATATAGGCTGCAGTTCTAGCTATGAAGTACTTAAGAATCTAACCCAGTGGTGTTTCAATCAAGCTGCAACCCGACATGTGACACGTAGGTGAAACTCAACTTTCCAAATTAATTAACTTCTTAAGATTCTGACCCAGTGGTGTTTCAACCAAGCTGCAACTCGGCCTGTGACACGTAGGCGAAACTTAATCTCTCAATTCAGCTCAATTAGATGAAATTATGGAATTTAGGGCAATTCTTTAAACATATAAATTCTTAAATCTAACGTGGCAACCATCACCCATATTGACAGTTTCAGCTTTACCGTTTCCCCCAAGATGATAACCCATAAGATATCCTGATTTAATTATCCAATTAACCAATTTAACACTTTCAGAATACTTAAACTTTCAAAGTCGGTTGTGTCTACCAATGCATCACAAATTAGATGCGCTTTCTATTATTATTATTTCATTTTAATCCAACAAGCAGTTCCCAGTTCTACCTATCATCTTCCATTTAATTGCAAGACTTTAATTCAAGGACATTTTATTTGAAAATTTTCATTTTTTTTTATTTTTTTTTTCAAAGTAAACTAAACTAAACTAAGCTAAGATAAACGTAGTCTCCCATCCCCACACTTCAAACACACATTGTCCCAAATGTGAACCGAGAAACGACATAAAATAAAAGCAAAAATAAAGAAATAAAATAATATGCACAAAAATCGGAACAGACTTCCCTAGTTAAGATGGCAATATTCCTCGTAAGTGGTGTTCTATGCCCTCCAATTCGAATGCGCTCAGCCATGCAAAATTCCAAAAATTCCTCACGAACGAAAGCGGCAATCACTCATAGAATTCAACGACATTTTTTTAAAATTTTTCATTTTTTTTATTTTTTATTTTTTTTTCAAAGTAAACTAAACTAAGCTAAGATAAACGTAGTCTCCCATCCCCACAGTTGAAACGTACATTGTCCCCGATGTGAACCGAGAAACGACAGAAAATAAAAGCAAAAATAAAGAAATAAAATAAAATAATATGCACAAAAATCGGAACAGACTTTCCTGGTTAAGATGACAATATTCCTCGTAAGTCGTGTTCCATGCCCTCCAATTCGAACGCGCCCAGCCATGCAAAATTCCAAAAATTCCTCATGAACGAAAGCGGCAATCACTCATAGAATTCTAGAAGCACAACCACACATATAAATAGTAATGATCAACAATATAAACAACCACCCAGCCAAGTCCCCATACAAATCCCATAATATATCAATATTTAAATACAGTCCATGATATTAAAAATAGAAATAGGGAAAAAGTACAAAAACCAAAACAACCAGGCTGAATGGTGCTGCTAACATATACTATGACCCTGATCTCCACCTGCAATGTCATCTGTCTCAGCCTTAGTCTGATCTGGCTTTGACTGCTCTAGGACTCTGAAAAAATGGCGGAATCTCTATCCCCTGCCGGGTCATCAAATACCGGATCGCATCGTCCTTCCGATCCATCCTATCAAAAACCTGTTCTCTCAATGCCTCTTATGTATGCGGTGTCGGTGGTCGCTGTCGTAGTGGATGCTAGTGCTGAGGACGCTCAATATGGTGTAAAACTCTCTGGCGGGCCGTAGGCGCCCCGATCTGGATGGCCTCCTCCGCAGGCCTCCCAACAGGTGGTGGTACCTGTGGACCCTCTCTAGCCTCTATCCATCTAACCGGCTCATCCCAAGCACATATACCAGCTAATCTCAACTCGTGCAAACCAGAACTTATAGTATCTGGGTTGGATGTAAGCAGATGCCCCGGATAACGATAAAAAACTCCTAACCTCTCAGCGATACGGCCAATGAATGGACCCAAATCAAGTCTCGCTTCCGGCCCTCCTCTCCGTCCTCTGACTAATGATGATAACAGTATGGTAGCCAGGTTGGCCTCTCGGCAGCCAACGATGCAGAACAAGCAGAATAGATCCACTTGATTGCACTCCTAGGTGCCGGACTTGCGTCCGACGAGAGTGCAAGCAAGGATCTTGTGTATGTAGCGGATGATGGGATCTCTGGTCGAAGACTTGAGAATGGAAGTAGAATATGGGCCGTAGGCGATATCAGTCACCCCTGGTCATGACGCCTCCTTAAACAGCCCCTCAAGCTCAGAACAAACGTCGGCTCTGCCACCTCGGCCTCAGTATAGAATCCTGTTGCCACAGCAAACTTGTGAACTGACATCTCGTACACATGTCGTCCCAAAGCAAAGGATACCGCCGCAGGCTCCTCAAACTGCCCAACCGTATATCTCAAGGTCGAATGAAACTCCACCGTAAGCTCTCGGTACCGAATGGCATCACAGGCTAAAACAGCCATCCATCTGGATCCTAACATCTCCTCTAACCTAGCCCTCGCATCTCACGGACTCCTCAGTCGCAATATCAAAGCGCAGCAATGTGTGCTGGCTCAAAACCCGGTCGTCAATAGGAATCGGCTCGGTATCTGACGTCGGGCGAACCTCTGGCAGGCGTATCCGAGAAAGCAAGCCGCCCTGCAGATTGGGCGCGATGTCTCTGGTGCTCCTCTGGGCCGCGGGACCGGCCATTGCCTGCGTTTGGCCCCAGCGGCCGCGCTCGAAGATGCTCCTGTGTCGGACATGCCTGCAAAACAAAGTTAAACAGATATATACATCTAATAAGGCATTCCTAGCAGCAAGTACGACTGTATAACATTTCATTCGCAGTCATTCTAAGTATAATTAAATAATACAACTAAAATAAAAAAAATAAAAAATTCGGAGATACCCTATAGAGTTTAACTAAATCCAGATCAACCTCGCCCGAATAGAGATTGAGTACGGGCGAGGTGATCTAAACCTGCAAAAACACACAAATAAAACTATCTCCACGACTCGATTTAAGATAACTATACTAAATGAAAGTGGAATAAAAGAGTCAAACGACTCGAAACAAAATTAAAACTAAAAACTAGAATTAAAAATTTAACTAAATAAAGACTCGGACTAGACTCACTATATAAACAAGTTGAACTCAAACACTTTCAAATTCCCAATCCAATTAATTCCACAGTGCTATGGACTCGAATCCCAAGTAGCCTTTACCAAACATAGCCAAATTGCAACGTAATAATTTTAAAAACGAATCGAAAAACTCCCCTGACAAAACGGTGTATAGCCATTTAAAAAAAAAACTGTGCATACAGGCCAACCAAACATCAATTCAAAATCAATGGCATTAATTCAAATCATGCGGCCCTAATACCAAATCAATTTAATCCCACTAATCATGAAAGTCAACTTGACTCGATTACCAATTCTACAATTATAAGCAATAAAATTTCCAGACACTTCTGACTAAACGGACTCCATGTGTATCACAAGACTCAATTTACACTATAACGGCTCAAGCCCTACATGTAACAGGGCACCCAATGCAAAACCTCTCGAATAATCGACTTGCCAAGAGACACAAAATACTCAATTAATATACCTAAACAGATTCTAAATGACTCAATCTACAAAAAAAAACGACTCAATGTATAGAATGTAACAAGGAACCGTACCTTGGTGACGACAACTCAGTAGGTGAAGAGAATTTGGTCAAGAAATCTGCTCAATGTATAGAATGTAACAAGGAACCGTACCTCACCCAGGTACTGTGTGTTCAGCAAGTCAGCTCCACATACGTAGTCGAGGCAACGCTCCATGTGAAATATGAAAGTGTCAAGAAAGAACATTGAATCGTCCTGACCACTCGAATTCTTCATCGATTTCATGACATCAAAGGTGACGTTTTCATACCCCACACGAAGTGTGATATTACCGTCGAAGACATCGATCATTGCCTTGGCGGTGCGCAAGAAGGGGCGTCCCAATATAAGCGTGACTCTATCATCAACCTCCATATCAAGAATGACGAAGTCCACGGGGAAAACAGATTTGTCAACTTTGACTAACAGGTTCTCCACTATTCCCCGTGAATATTTGACCAAACGATCGGCCAGAGATATGCTCATGCGCGTAGGGACCGGATCTCTAAGGCCTTGATGTATTGCAAAATACATGCATTTTACTGTCAATTTTATTCCCACTTTGTGTTTGTTTTGCTTCGGTTTTCTTCTATAACTGCTTGTACTTAATATTTCTATATCTTATGGTTGTTAGGTCACAAAGGAAGCGGATATGATTGAAAACGAAGAAGAACGAGTTTCCAGTTCGTGCGAAAGGGCTGTGGATAAGAAAAAAAAAGAAACTTTCTGGATTTTTACCCCTGTCGCGTAGCGCGACAGGTCTTGGAATTTCATCACGCTACGCGAGGAATGCAAAATGACAGAATTGCCCTTTTTTTATTGCCGACTATTTTGTCTTTTCTGGGGCCCTAGCGCTACGCGAGGATGAATCAAGATCCCGTCGCGCTACGCGACGGGTGGTTTTTCACAGAATCAAGATCCCGTCGCGCTACGCGACGGGTGAATTCTTACACCAAGTTTTTGGCGCCGTTGCCGGGGACACTTGGCAATAGCGAAATTTACTTTGATTTTAGGATTTGTGTATACTTTCTTTTATTTGGGTGTTTTAGATTAGGTTGTATTTATTTACTTTTCTCTTTATTTTTATTTATTATTATTTTTGAAAGAAGAGGAAGATGTGGTGCGAGAATTGTGGTGGACCCCATTGGACGCAACAATGTCAGCATTTTTATTCATATGGGTATTCTGCGCACCGGTACGATGAGAGATATCAGGAGGATGATGCGTTGGCGAGATCGTACCATTTGATGGAGCTGATGGAGAAGGAAGCGAGAGCCAAAGACATCAAATGGAGAGCTGAGATGGATCTTCTGACAAGTCAGATTGAAGCTCTTTAACTTGCAAGGGCTACATCTATGAAGCAGATAGAGGATCCTGTGATTGATGATTCATTAGAGCCGGAGACGAGAACGGACAACGGAGTTTTTGCTATTTTCGATAGTTCTTCCCAAGTCCCACCTCCGGCTCGGCATATATTTGATTCTGAGGATCCGGATGTAGAAGAACACATCCAAGCTTATTTGAGGCACGATATGCAGGCGGACAGACCAGCTGATGTGGAGAGAGACGTGATTTTTGTTGTAGAGGATACACTTGTTCCGAGTGTAGATGAGGCTGTAGTTGCTCACTTCCGAGCGCAGGAGGAGAGTCTTCACATCCCATCAGCAGAAGAAGTCAGGCAGATAGATTGGAGTGCCCGGTTTGCTGAGATGGTGGCCAGGTGGGTAGAGGAAGGTGAAGTATTCGACACACCAGGACCAGAGACGTTAATAGACGAGTCAGTCCCATCTCTGGTTCAGCAGGATGTCCCAATTCAGCCGATTTCCGCATTGTGGGCCGATTCTGATGATGAGTTGGAGTTTTCATCTGATCCCGTGACCACAGAGCATCCTGATGATCAGATTGATGAGGAAAGTGAGAGAGCCAAGATAGAGGATGACATGACGAAGGAGGAGGAGCATGTACTATCCTGGGAGTTTGAGTTTGGTGACGAGTTGGTTGGTTTTACAACTCAAGAGGCTGATGAGGTGTTTGACCCTGTTGGTGACATTACTACTCTCGAGACATTACTTTATGGAGAGCCAGCAGCGGTTATCGAGCAGTCACCAAACCGAGAGGATGAAGAAGAAGTGATGGAGATGGAGCGACCACTTCTTGTTGAGGATGAGCAAACCCCAAGTGTGGGGATTGCTGATGATGATAGCCAGCTCGTGGATGACGAGGATGATTATGGATCGCCACCCAGATCCAACGTGCCACGGGATAGGGTGAGAGAGCGCCTGGACCGGCGCATTTCGAGGACACAAACCTGTTCGATTAGAGGCCCTGCAGTTGTTCCAGACTGCAGAGACGACCATGCTCCTCATTACATGCATGGCATACAGTTTGGTCTAGGAAAATTCAAGTCTTGGTGGCCCGACTCGAGTCTGTTTCGAGTCTTCTGGGGCCTGGTTGTTGGATTCTTCCCGTCCATCGACAAGAGAATGAGATTGAGTAAAAATGATGGGAAGACGATTAAGGAGAGGCCTCCTGATTGAGTTTACTTGCGAGGCACGAGTCTGGCTGAAGACTCTTCTGTAAACTTAGCGCTACTGGGAGGCAACCCAGATTTTCGCTTTAGTTATTTATTTGCTTTATTTTAGCTGTCATTGTGTTTGTTGCTTCTCCTGTTCTGTGATTCGTCCTCATTATTATGGCTGCTTGTATTTTGTACATTATCTGTTTAGTTTAGTTTTATTTTTATTCTATTATTTGTGTCAGTGTTATGCTGCTCGGGTTTTGCTTGTTTTTGTTTTGCAGGTTTGGTTTTTCATAACCCGTACTCAATCTCCATTCGGGTTGTGGAAAACCAGTTACATATCATTGGAGTGCCCGGTTTGAAGGTTTTGTGTTTTGATGTTTGCATGCAGGGATTATAATTGATTTTTGGAAGAGCTTTTAGCAGCAGAATGCGGGTCCCCAGGTATGTTTGTTTTTGCAAATGGTGGTTGGAAGGTTTGGGAAATAAGGGGTGAGAAATTTGAGAAAGTGTTGGAAAATTTCGAAACTTTCTGTCAAATTCCACCCCTCGCGCTACGCGACGCTTTGATCGTCCCCCGTCGCGCTACGCGAAAAAAAAAATAGCAGCGAGAACACAACGAGAGCGAAGTGTGAGGATGCTGAATCCTCAACAAGGCTTTGGGAGCTGCTGCATGCTTGGAGCATATTGACCCGCTAAAATACCAGCTAAGTCTTTTCCATTTTCTTTTACTTTTCCCTGTTTTTGTTTTTGAGTCGTGTTTCCATTCCTGCATTGAGGACAATGCAAAGTTTAAGTGTGGGGATGGGACACTGTCGTTTAGTTTTGTTTTTTTTCGTTTAGAGTGTGTTTTTTTTATTTGAAAAAAAAATTGAAATTGTTCCTGAATTGATTGTGAATTTATGAGAAAAATAATTTAGCAGTTCGTTGATTATCATTTAATTGAAACTTGTGGAAAGGAAATCATAGAAAACTTGTGATGTGTTGGTAGGTCTAGTTAGCTAGCAAGCCCTTGAAAAATTTAATTAAGAATAATATTAACTTGTGGTTTCTACATTCCTTTAGGCCGATAGTGTAATTCCAACCAGTAGGGTGCGGTAGGTAAAGTCCTGATTTGCTCGAATCTTGTGTCTATAGAATCTCTAGTTTATTTCCCCCTTTTCCTCTGTTCTGCGATAGCAGAGACCTGGGAAAGGAGCGCGTCGCCCTGTTGCTATAGACGCATAACGGGTTCACGCTGCTGATCATAATTAAAAGATGCCCAAAAAGCTATAAGCTTGATCAAAAAAAAAAAAATAATAATAATAATAAATAAATATGGGCCGGCTGTAAATTATTGCAAGTGATCTGATGGAAAAAACATAAGAGTATTTTATATTCACGAGTTAATTCGTTAAAATAGCTTATCATAACTAATCCTTGCCAAGCCCGAAAGTAGGTAGCTTAGTGTCAAGAGGATGTGGCTCACGGTTAATTGGGTAAATATATAAAATATTTTTGGCTTGTTTAGTTTCCTAGATTTACCAATGGACCAGTATACCAGCAATCACGGTTTCTATGTCGGTATTTCCCCTTGTTGATATGAAATGATTTAATTCGAGCTCGCTAATCTTTGATCTCTTTCTTCTAATCTTTTTCAGGGACGAAAAAGAGTTAAGTGTGGGGATGTGATGTATTGCAAAATACAGGCATTTTACTGTCAATTTTATTCCCACTTTGTGTTTGTTTTGCTTCGGTTTTCTTCTATAACTGCTTGTACTTAATATTTCTATATCTTATGGTTGTTAGGTCACAAAGGAAGCAGATATGATTGAAAACGAAGAAGAACGAGTTTCCAGTTCGTGCGAGAGGGCTGTGGATAAGAAAAAAAAAGAAACTTTCTGGATTTTTACCCCTGTCGCGTAGCGCGACAGGTCTTGAAATTTCGTCGCGCTACGCGAGGAATGCAAAATGACAGAATTGCCCTTTTTTTTATTTCCGACTATTTTGTCTTTTCTCGGGCCCTAGCGCTACGCGAGGATGAATCAAGATCCCGTCGCGCTACGCGACGGGTGGTTTTTCGCAGAAACCTCTTTTTAAGCCAAAAATTAGAAAACCCTAAAGGGGGAGACCACCTTGTGACGGCAAAAGACGAAAAGGAGGAACATTCTAGCCTCAAGAAGGTGATTGTGGACTAAAATCGGAGGAGGAGAAGTGGATATTGATCAAGAACAAGCGTTGGGATCGAAGAATTGAAGCCGGATTCACCTCGGGTTACATATTTTTGATTCGTTCTTGTTTTCTTGTCAATTCTAACATGATGAACAGCCTATTTACTTATTGTTTTATAATTTTGAACATGTTTCTTGGCTAGATTCTTGTTGCCTACCTAGGTTTAGATGATTGCACATGTTTAACATTGGTTTTTGGAACTTTTGAATGTGAAGAACTCATGATGTAACAAACTTGGTTTTGATCATTGGATGTGTATGCGTATTTAGTATTATCAATTGAATGATTTTTCAGTCCTCATGTGCTTTGATGAATGTCTTTCATATAATAGGTGCATGCTAGATCAATTGCCGTGTGTTTTTTATTATTGGATGGTTTGCTAGACGTAGTATTCCATAGGAAAGAAATTCGTGAATTGGTAAATCTAAATATTCAACCAATCTTAATAGCTGTGAGGTGAGAGACTGTCGGTTTATCTCGTGTGTCTGATCGCTAGTTTAGAATCTTTGTGAGAAGGTCTGTCTAGTTCGTCGTTCACATCTTGTTTACCGAGTCCAATAGGAAATTCTTAGTTATCCCTTGCATTTAGGTGTATTGAGACTTTCGCGCTGTGAGGTAGATTGTCTAGCGGATACTTCTTGAGTAGACTGGATGACCTGTGAGGGGAACCCGTCCAGCCGGTGGTTTAACGGCTTTTAGGTCTCTTAGTTGACAATCCTTGAGAAGGGTCGAGGGTGCTCTAGGTTCCCTTTGAGTTTAGTATTTTAAGATCTCGGTATCACATCAGTTCCATTGCCGATAGAACCTTCGTCAGACACGTGTAGGATTCGGGCCTAGGTAGTGCTTTCACCCTATCTGTTTTCGTTCCGTAGTTATTCTCACGCTAGTTTGTTTGTCCTCGTCTTTTCCTTTATTTTCTCTAGTTTATTATTTTTAGTTTATTTCTCTTTTAAATAAAAGAAACCCCCCTTTTTTTGTAATTAGTTATCCTGCATCTGAGTCAGTATTTCGCTGTACATACAGTGTCCGTAGGTTCGATACTCGGTCTTATCTATCTATTCTGCAAACGATCGTTACACATGCCGTATTGTGCGCGTTAGTTTAGGTTTGTCCGTTTTATTATAAATATTAGAACTTGTAGGTTTTTGCGTATAGTTCGTAGCACACCAGGCCTAGCTTCTCAAAGAGAGAGTATGGCATCAGATTGATGCTAGCACCGTGATCGGCCAACGCGTGGTGCACAGTAGAGCTACTAAACATACATGTGATCGTGAAAACACCCGGATTTGCTAATTTCTTCGGCAGATTGTTCTGGACCACCGCAGAACATCTTTCAATTAGAGTGACTGTTGAAAGCTCCTCCAGCTTCTTTTGTCAGATAGAATATCTTTAAGGAATTTAGCATATTTGGGCATATGCTGGAGTGCTTCAATGAATGGAAGATTGATATTAAGCTGTTTAAACAACTCCAGAAAGTGTCCGTAATCCTTAGCATATTTCTGCTGCATCAGGCCAGCAGGTAATGGAACACGGCTCAGATCAACATCGGGAATCTTCTTCTTCCCCTCACTCTTCTCCTCTACTACTTTCTCTACCGTAGACTCACCGTTGGGTGCGGTACTTGCTGGGACTCGCCTCTCGTGCGCCCTCCCAGGGGTCTCCATCTCGATCTCCTCATCCACCGACTCTTCATCATCATCCACCGATGGTTGCTCCTTCTCTGCCCTTTTCCACTGTGGGTCGTCACCGCCTTCAATGTGGCTTTCGGGTTGGTCTCGGTACCTCCCGAAAAGGAACCTCTCTGCCTGTCAGTCAGCTGCCTCTCAATGTCTCCCACTGTGCGCTGCAAATCTAAGAATGCAGACTGCTAATTCCTCAACAAAGTGTCATGATCCTTCAACTTCTGTTGAGTCTCCTGATCTCTAATCACTAGCTGAGTGAGCATTTGAGTCTGGGTAGCTAACATCTCCTCTATCTTCTTCTCACTCCCACTACTACCCGAACTATGACCTCCATCTCCACCACCATACTGATTTTGCGAGATTGAAACCCATGTGAGTTCCCGCTAGATCTCCAACTTAAGTTGGGGTGGTTTCTCCATCCCAAGTTATATATAGGGGGTTTTTGATTTCCTAAGAAGTCCACCTGCTCCTGTTTACTTACAGGGCAATCTATGGTGTCGTGACCTCCCTTCACACCTCACATTTCCGAGCACTCATCTTCAAATCCTTGATATCCTTAGCCATAGCCATGAGTGCATCAGCCACATTAGTCTTAGTTGTGACCTGATGAATACCTCTAGTAGACGAGGCAGGTGTCCTAGCACTAGGAATGAAATTCCTAATAGATGAGGCGGGCCTCCTACAACAGTATTGAACATTTGCTGATTCTCAAAAGTGAGACCATTATAGAATTTCTCTACGAGTGCCCAATCAGATAGACCGTGTTAGGGGCACTTACTCAGTAGAGTATTGAAACGATCCCAAGCTAGATGGTAAGGCTCGTTAGGGTCCATGCGGAAAGAGTGAATCTGGTCCCTCAGACGGACAACTTTAGAAGGTGGATAGTACTTTTTCAAGAACCTGGCTTGTAGATCTTCCCAACTGGTAATGGAATCCTGGGGCAGGGTATCCAACCAAGTAGCGGAACGACCACATAGCGTGAACGGGAAGAAGACGCAAAAGGATTGCATCCTTAGTAAGACCAGTAATGCGAAAGGGATAGATGTCCTGCCGCATCCTCGTCCTTGAGTCCGTGGAACTGAGTAGAGTTACTGATGGTGTTCATGACATGAGATGGAATCTTCCAATTATTAGTGTTAGTATAGTAGGGCGAGTGATAGAAGACCTAGCACCCTTGAATCCAACACAAGCTCTCTAGTGAATGGTACGTCGAGTAGGTGGATTAGCGTCACCCATGTCAGCAATAGGAATAGGAATGCATACCTTTTTTCTCACAGGAATCACTCAAGCGCTCGCGAAACATACGGCTGCGCTCGTGAAGATCTCGCTCAAGCTCTAAAGAAGCAGCAAAGTGGGGTGATCCCTGTGAACGAGTGTGTTGCATAAACTGGAAAAGAAAACAAATGAAGAATGACTAACGAAAGAAGAAATACGCTAAATATGACTCACACAAATAGCAAACAGGACAAAGAAAGCAATTAAGACCTAAGATAAAACATAATAAACTACTAAACATAAAAGAGAAAATAAAAACAAATAACCAAAGAAAGAACTAATCGAAGCTAATTTTGCTATTGCCAAGTGTACCCGGCAACGGCGCCAAAAACTTGATATGCTCGGTAAGGTCTATAAAAACTAAACAAAAACTAACCTAGACACTCTAGTTATACTCTAGAAATCCTCTAAACTACACCATAATGACAGGCAAGTGTACCTATCAATTGTAATACAGCATAATGGAAGTCCGGATATTGAACCCATAAGACATAGACAATAACTAAAACTAGACCCCGACAAAGAACTAAAAGATTTGGTTTTGGGGGAATTCTATGAACTAGGATTAACTAAATAAACTCAAAAGTAAGTAAATAAAGAAGAACTGTTGACAACTAACTATCACTTAGGAGATTTTTAGTCAAACTCAAGGATTGGAAAAGCACTACCTAGATAAGAATTCTAAATGTGAATCTCGGATTTCTCTCGGTTATGGTAAATATGATGGAACTGGGATTCTAAAGTGTGACACCCTTAGATAACCTAGTGGATCCCTGATCAAGCTCCGGGTGTGACCAGAAGGAAACTCTAACGAATGTACAAAGCTCACCAGATAGTTGGATTACCTTTCGGTCCCTCAAACAACACTAAAGTACCCTAAAGACATATTACATTTCAGTATCACTATCTCAATACATTCGAAGAATGCATGTGGTAATCTATGAACAATCGAATTGACACGGACTAGCAAGGATACTAAGAAACCTACGGAAACCTTCTTTCAGAGCCTTTACACCTAGACACCTAACACCAAAGACTAACTGACTACCTCTCACCTTTCAACTATCGAGATAGGAAGAACACTCAGCTCTAATCAACCACCAACTAATGCTCCTATGGATTACTACGTCTAGCAACACCACAAACAGTCACAAACACACAATAAGCGACCTAAACATGCATCTATAACTGAAAGACATTCAACAAGACACATGCGGAACATAAATCAACGATAAATCAGTACTAAGCATGCATATTCATCAACCAATTGTAAATAGATTATTTACAAAAGGGTTAAACCATCAAATAATACCAAAAACCGATAAAAATACAATCTTTTAACAATTATTCATCAAACCTCGGTAGTATCTAAACGTTTAGCCAAGAAACATGTTCAAACACAGTAAATCAGTAGCAAAAGACAAGAACACAGTAAATCAGTAGCAAAAGACAAGAACACAGTATCAATCAACCCAGTTGAACACAAGAAAATCAATAAAGTTAACCGAATGATTGTAGTCTAACCAATACAATGTCTAAAGCTTTAATCTTTAGATTCAAACTCCTTCTCTTCTCCCAAAATCGCCTGGACTCTCTGATGTGACGGATAAAAGTCGAACCCCTATGATAATGGCATTCAAATCTTTAAATTATCTAATTTTAGGGTTTTGCCGTATTTAATGTTCTTCGCGTGTTGCGAAACTGGGACTTGGCTTCTTCGCGTGGCGCGAAGGCCAAAACAGTCAGGCCCGGATTTCATGGTCTTGGTGATTTCATGATCTTGGCGTGTCACCAAGACCTAGAACTCCCTCTTCGCGTGGCGCGAACTCTTGATTTTCCAGAATTTTGATTTTTCTTTATTCTTTTCTCCACCTCTTCTCGTGTGCTCGATTTCTCCAGGATTTAACCTTGATTTCTACTTCTTTCGCACACGAACACCTGTAAACATGACCCAGACTCAGTATGAACAAAAAACAAACAAAAAACAAATACGAAACTAGCTAAAATGCACAAAAACAATAAGATAAAAGCATGTGTTTTGCAACACATCAAGAATTCCCTTCTCTGGGTTTCTATTAGACTAGATTAAGTATTATAAGGTTCTTCTTCCAAACTAGTTATATTAGAGCTAATAAAGGCTATAGATTTTAATGGTATCATGTAAGGCATTCAATGGCTTCCTAACCGTGCCACTATGAATTTTGTAAAGCTGGTGTCTGGTCACCATCGACTAGCGGAAAACACGAGATCCTTCTTGTGTGACACATATCCTTCCGGCTTAAATAAGTGGCAAGACCATTTCTTTTGGTTTTCAACCCGAGTTATTCGCTAGGAAATGATGGCGAATAAAGGGAAAATGATCTTAACAAGTTTTGGTCAATGATGAATAATATTATTTCATGTGACCATACCCAAAACATATTACATTCATGGTAGGTGTTTTTCACAACCAAAAAACTATGATATGACATAAATGTTTGGATTTACATATCAGTCACAATAAAAGACTTTAAAACCATATTACATAGTTTAAATTACAAGTTTAAACTTCATAAAATAAACTTGACACTACTACAGGATATCTATGTTAGAGTTTCGTACAGATTTCAAAACAATATTGGGCAACACATCAGAATAAGTAAAATTGTACGAACGAGTCTAGGACAAAAACCCTAGGCTGCTCACTAAGAGTCTAGATGCAAACCAAGAAAAAGAAAACACTACCATATGAGGTTCAGACAATTATACATTTCATAAAACAAACTAACTGATCAAGCTTAAGACCTTGAGAACAACAATTCCGGTCTCTAGATCTGGATACATGAATCCGCACACTGATTTGAACTCCTTCAGATCTAATCACCAAATACTCGGAAATCTGAACTAACTGATCAAGTTGTTCAATGTATATTCGTGTTTTGAGAAAATTAAGAAGTTTGGTTTTATCAAAAGTAAAGATCATATGTGTTTACATAAAGGCTAGTGGGAACACTATTATATTTTTATGTAACTGGATGATATACTACTCATTGGTATTGACATCCGAATGTTGCAAGACACAATACTGACTTAGAAAATGTATTTTTAGTGAAACATCTTGACAAAACTGTTTATATTTAAGAAAATAGAGATCTATAAAGAAACATCTATATATTATTCAGAGCACATATAATGGAGGTATTAAATCGATTTAAGATGCAAAACTCTAATCATGGATCCTAACAATGTTACATGGGATGAGACGTAGTAAGTCTCAAAGTCCCATCTTAATTGACGAAACATAATGTATGAATGTATTTTCGTATGACCTAGAATTTTGTCAATTATGTATGATATGTTATGAACAGTTTGTATGCCTTAGAAATAACGAGCATATACCAACAAAATCTAGGAGAAAGCCGGTGGATAGCTATCAAAAATATTCTAAAATACATTCGAAGGGCGTATGGTATGTAACGAAAGTTATCTGAAAGATCTTAGTGTAAAGTACTACACAAATTCGAATATGTTGTCACTTTAAATGAGGAGCCATAAGTTGGAAGTAGAATACATTGTTGATTTGAAAGTAGCACAAGAAGCTAATTGGATGAAAGATTTCATGATCTAGGAGTGATATCGGAAATTGATGACGTATAGAGATCTTTTTGTGAGAATGTGGGTGCTATCATACAAGCACCTAAACATGAACCATATCATGTTTTCAAATATAATTACGCTTTTAATTAGTATGAAGACGCCTAAATCTTTTCTTAATGGGAAACACCAATCGTTGTTATCGTTAAACATGTCAGGACTTTATCATGCGAATATGTGATTATTGCAATAAAAAATAAAAGAACATGAACAAAGAATTTCATTCGATTAACTAAATGAACGAACATGAATAGAGACCTCGTTCGTTCAATTGTGTTCGTGAACGTTCGGTAACGTGTTCGTGAACATTCGTTCATTTACGTTCGTTCGTGTAACATCCCAAATGTATAAAGAAATAATATTTATATAAACGAGGTCGGGATTAGCTCCAATGGGCCGATGGAGCCCAGGTTTAAAAGGAAATAAACCAGCTCCACCATCCTCACTTCACCCTCATTTCGCAAGTTCTAGAGAGAGAAAGAAAACAGGTTAGAGAGAGAAAAATCTGGGAAACGACTCAAAAGCTTGGAAACCGTCCCATGGCATCACAGAAGTACATAGCAATCAAAATCGGCCCACAGCAGGTAATCATCCGACCCGAATCTGAGTTTTTACGTTTTTGGGTTTTGGGATAAAAATGCGAAAAAGGTTAAAACTTTACGTATGAAATTCAAAATAAATCATATATCTGAGCTCATGGGTTAAAAAGGGACGTTTTGAATGTAAAAATTTTAGAGTTTGAACGATTTGAAAACATGGACCAAATCTAGGGTTTTGACTGAAGAAGAAGGTCGCGCAGGCGAACTTACCAAGTTCCCCTGTAACCGCTTTTAAGCGAATTTTACCATGTTCACAAGAATTGGCGAACTTACCATACCTTCGCCTAAATAGTTAACTAGCGAACTTATCATGTTCGCTTATGACCAAAAGTGACGAATTTGTCACATGTTCGCCTAATAATCCATATAGCGAACTTATCATGTTCAAGGATAGGCTTAGCACAAAACATAGCGAACTTGCCATGTTCGCTTAAGCCCAAAATGACGAACTTACCTAAGTTCTCCTACCCCTAAGCACATAAATGTTTAGTGTCATTATCTTATCTTGTATCACTTGATTATACAGATTGTGTGTGACCCTAATGACGCTCACTGACCGGCTAGTATACTTCAGGAACCCGCTTATCAGGTGAGTTCTATGTTTCCCCTATGTGTTACGTGCAAATAATGTTAAATGTTTTGGGGCTGAAGTGTATACATGATATGAATAAATGTTATGAGTGCTATATATAGCCTTATGTGTTATGTGATAATCAATGATGAATATAAGAATGACATATATGTTTATAAACAATGAAATGAAAGTATGACATAACGTATAAGTATGAAATCTTCCTTTATATACATACATACATATATATATATATATATATATATATATTACTTGCCATGTATGAATAAACGTTATGGACGGAAATAATGATAACGGCTACTTCGGTAGACGGACGACCACGCGACTATTATGCAGCCAGAACTAAAAGTCTAGAAAGGTAGACTAAACTCAGGCTACTACGGTAGAATCAGACCCTCAATCGATGCACGACTGCATATATAGTTCGTATGAAAAACGGATACATTAAGGCAGACGGGCGAATATGAGGGACTATGACGGTAAGATGGTTGTAAGTCATGACGGACGGACGAAGGTTTTCGGATGGTTGTAAGAAAATAATGACGGACGGACACTAGTTTTCGGACGGTTGTAAGTATAGCGGACTACGAAGGTAGACCGCAACGTTTGTCTTTGTGACATACGTAATCAATGACGGGCTGATCACCCTTATGTGTAAGACCAATGATTGTTCAAATGAATTTAAGCATGTATGTATTTATATACGTACTCACATATGAGAGATATATGACAGAAGGAATTGAAATGGTAAATATATACATATATATATGTATTTATACTTATGAAAATATGATAAGAAACAATGTTTATGCCTACTTGCTTTAAACTAGAACTCACCAGCGTTAGCTGACTTTTAGTATGCACTTCAAGTAACAAGAAGGGACGTGCAAAGGCGTAATGGCTACCTGGCACGAGACTGACATCCCGTTTTATTTGATTATATGTTAAGACAATGTTTCTTTTAAAATGATAAGACTTCCATTGTTATGTAATCGAATGATGTTTGTTTCGGTACGATTGCAAGGTTTAATTTAAGTTCAGCATTTTGATTACTATGTTTATGAGTAATTCCAACAAGTGAGGTCTCCTGGGTTGAGGCCTTACAATTCGTTTATGTTCGTTCGTTCACTACTAGAAAACATGTATATTTTCTACAAACGTTTCCGAAAAGTTACCAACAAAAGAAATATCCCACAAGTTGGCGACAACTTTCCGACAAAATAAAAACAAAAAGGTAACCATAAGATTTTCTACAATTTTCCGGCAAAATCGCGACAAAAATACATTTGTCGCTATTCCGTCGCCTATTATAAGTTACTTCCAACGATCTACCGAAAAGCTTCCCATAATTTTTTTAATTCGTTTAATATATTTATTAAATAAGTTAACTTATTTATTAAATTTTTTAAAATAAGTTTTTTTTAGATTTGTCGGAAAATCATCCGGAAAAATAATTATTTCCGAAAAGTTTCCCACAAAAGTATTTTTTTATTTTTTAATTCGTTTAACATATTTATTAAATAAGTTAACTTATTTTTTTTATTTAATATAATCGTCGGAATATTGTCGGAAATTACCGACGAAAGGCTTTTGTTTCGGGCTTTGTCGGAAAAACATTTCCGACGAGGGTTTTTTCAACAAATATTTTTTTGTCGGAAACTTGTCGCTAACGGTCAATTCCGACAAATTTCTCACGAAATCTGCTGTCGTAAATTTTTAAGTTTTTTGGTAGTGTTTATTCGTGTTTTATTTTATCTAACCTTTTTATATTCTTTACTTTTTGTTTTATTTTATTACTCTAACAATTAACTAAGTAAAGTAGGAAATCATATTCTCATGTATGCGCCGTTCTCCTATTCTCATGGCTTTTTGTAGTTTTGTTCCACGATTACTCGATTAGAGCTTTTAAGTTCTCGATCCTAAATCATGTAAGTTTCCCTAATTTTGGCTTGCATCTCTAATTTATTTCATTTTATAAGATATAAACACGTAGCCCTAGTTTGTTAGGGTTTAATCACTCTAAAAGAACTAAAATTGGAATAAAATGTTATTTCTTTTTCTAAAATTGATGATTAAGTTAGATAACTAGTTATCAGTTTGATACAGGTACATAAAACTTGATGATAAAATGATCTTATTAAATGTTCATTTCTGAAGATATTAGGATTGACACAAAAAGTCCAAAACAAAGCTTCGTTCGGTTCGTTTCGTGAACCGTTCGTGAACAAATCCATTTCCTTACTGAACGAACACTAACATGAAATTTCGTTCGGTTAGCGTTCGTGAACCATTCATGAACAAGGCTTCGTTCGGTTCGGTTTGTTTACAACCCTAGAAAGACTATAAAAAGTTAAATATTTAACTAAATAAATATTTTTATATAGAGTTAATTACATGGATAGTCCATGTGGTTTGTGATAAGTAACAGCTATGAGTACTAAGGGTTTGAAGTTGCAAGTATGGGTATTATACTTTCAATTTTGTAACAGCATTGAGTATTAAAACTAACTTCTGTTAATTTTTTTTGTTAAGTTGAAGGGCAATTAAGTCATTTAACATATATAGGCTAATTATGTAAGTTCTCATATATGAGGACCATTTGTGTAATTAAGTCTAACTGATACAAAATCAATCGTTCCTAAATCTTCAACCTTGGGATCATGTCACTCAGTTCACCTGATTCATTCCGGCTATAAATCAGATCTGCCGGCCATTTTTTTAGCATGGGAACGAAATTTTTTGTTGGTGGAAACCTCACTCACCCTCTAAACCTAAAACCTCTGTTGAAGTTCTTTTGTTACTAAAGAAGGTTGAAAATTAATGCAGAAAATTCTAAAAAAATGATCCCAGAAGATGGTGCCACTGGTACACCAAGAAACATGGCATCAAACATAACCAAAAAAAAAATTAGTCGGGTGTTCTTCAGCTTTTCGTTCAATGAAATCAAATAGAACCACAAACCTTAGAAGCCACACATTCCCCCCCCCCCCCTCCATCGTCTCCTTCATCCACTGACACCTGAATGGCTGAACCCACCACCGTCTCCTTCATCTCCGGCACCACCCCCACCACCGTCCGCTAGCCATAGTGGCCGATTCAGGAAATTTTTTGAGTGGGTGCACAAAGTTAGTAGGTTCGAAACAAGTTGAGTTAAAACAATTCGGGTTAAAACGGGTTGGGTCGTAATTAATTTGGTTACAACTTTAATCAAACTCAAACATAAACATGTATAGATAATGAATATGAAACTTTTAGTGATAAAATTTAATGTAAAACCAACCTCCGTACCTAAAGAAAACCATCAAATCTTGGTTGAAATTCTACGATTCAAAACTTCTACAATTATAGTTAATTGGTATACGAAAGGTTGAATCACCAACATTAAAAATTAAGTTTTATTATTTTCATTTGAACAGATTTGACGAATGTTTGATGATTGGTTTAAATTTTATGTCAAAGAAAAACTTTGTTTTGATGATTGGTTTAAATTTTATGTCAAAGAAAAACTTTGTTTGATAAAATATTCTTTAGTTATATATATTTTATAAAATGATATATAAAGTAATAATGCTAAATCTAAAAAAAAATATACAACTAAAATAAAATAATGAATAATAGTATGATCAACGAAGTACATAAGTTATATTTATTGTAAAAAAAAAAAGAAAACTATTATAAAATAGCTTGAGTAAACTATTACAAAATAACATTCAAACGTAAAATAAAACAAAATGTCAATAATTTTTTTAAAATAAATTAAAAATAGAGATAATAATAAAACCTAAGACATTTGGATTGAGTGAAAGAGAGTCTAGGACTGCAGCCTAGCTTTTTTTAGCTTTCTTTTAGTCTTTTATTACTTTTGATTTATTTTAAATATGTTTAATCTTCATATTTTTTCAACTGGATCATCTTCTTCGAAAACTCTCATTTTCTTTTCTCTCTTCACGCTTCACTCTTCTCTCTTCTCTATTACTCTTCTCTTTTCTCTCTCTATTTCTTATGATCGGGTGCCTTCCAAATATCTAAGAAGGTGGCTATGAAAAATATTGAAAAAATTCCACTCTTGATGTTAACTTCAGCGGGTGCCTAACCACCCCCTGAGCAAAGCCTGAATTCACCCCTGGCTAGCCACCGCCTCCTTTAACCACCCCCACCACCGTCCGCCACTGCACATCCTCCACCTCCACTGCACATCCTCCACCCCTTTCGGATTTTTGGCCACCACCACCACCAAATGCCGCCCCTCCCCCTCTTCCCACCATCGCCTTTCCACTTGTTACCGCCGTAGAGACGGAGGGAGATAGACCAACTTAGAGAGAGATCTGAGAGTGGTCTTCAACGATGGTGATGGCGGGTGAGAGAGAGATCCGACAATGATCTTTAGGGGACAATTTATTGATGTTTGTTTTGAGACCCGGTGGTCTCCGGTGATAGAGAGAGATCCGACGGTGGTCTCCAGCAGTGTTAGTAGGGAGGGGGAGAGGGATTAGGGTATATAGACAATTACATAAATGGCCCTGTATATAAATCATTTTTTTTACATAAATGGTCCCTGTAGTTGTTAAAGGGTAAAAAAGACATTTCATTCGAGTTTAACATAATAACTAACGTCAGTTAATTTTAATACCCATAACTGTTACAAAATTGAAAGAATAATACCTACACTTGTAACTTGAAACCCTTAGTACTCATACATGTTATTTTTCACAAACCACAAGGACTAAACGTGTAATTAACTCTTTTATATAAGAAGTACCATGTATATATTTTTCCAAATATCCCTTGCTAATTTGAAATATTGATGGTTAGACTTCTTCAAAATCCAGTCTCTTAAACAAATCTAAGAATTAAGCCCTAAAATTAATATGTTTAACTAAATGTTCATTCATCTTCCTTAATTAATCTACATTCTCACTTTCAATTTTAATCAACAAGAAATATATAATTTACCATGTCCTTAAATCTTTAAAGTTGAAGGATTAAAACAACATAGAAAATATTATTTAACTAAGTTAATTTTCAATCCACCTTCAAATTAACAAATAATATTTACCATAATGACATAATGTTTCTCCAAAATTAAATGAGTATATAAAAAAACAAAGTGTTGGATAAACCTATACCATGACTATGACCCAAGCTAAACTAAATGTAATCAAGTTGCAAACTTGACTACGGAGTGACACCACTTTTACCAAATATGCCTCAACAACCATAGGGTCAAGTCCCTTTGCATGTCCCACTAATGCTTATCTTTTGGGATAAGTTTGTTGATAGGTCATGGTCTTCGAACCACTTTTCCAATTCAAAACAAACCAAGAGATCACAAGTAAATTATTTGAAATACAAAATTACCTCTTGAATAATGTATGAATGGATTAAAAAAAACATAAAAGGTGTCGATGATTTAATTTGATGTTTCTTGTCACACGCCTCTTGTTCCTAACAAAAAAGCCGATAAAATAATGTTCACTTTTTGCCTTCAAGTGAAACTATAGATGGTGACATGAATGCATGCTATCACGATCATCGTTTGAAGTTAAACAGTGGGTTATATCACACAAAAAGATCCGAAAGCGGGAGAAAGCAACTATTCACCTTGATGTTTCTCGTCAAAGGGTGTTTTTCAAAGCTAAAAACGAAGAAGTTGGTCGTGTAGATCTTGTTGTTAAGGCAACGTGTTTCGAAAGGAAAAAATAAAGAACTCGACATGCAATTCAGGTATACGTTATAACAATCTGGCCTTAAGCAATATTTCATGTGTTTAACAAGTTAATCTGACTTCTACTCATGTGATTTTGCTTTCTCCTCGTTTTTCATGTGCCATGTGTGTTATATTTATTGTTTTACCTAATATTTATTGTTTTTAATAAAATAAACATGATAGTTTAATTGTTTTTATCATTTATTTATGATATTAGAAAATTAGCGGGTAAGTATATTATTTAATCAACTTTCATTGTTTGATATCTACGGGCTATGTGTTTGAATGTGATCATTAAGAACCTAAACAACTTGATAATGAAGGATCATATCACAAGATTTGAGCCTTAAAAGCGATTGTTAGAGACGTTTAACATGTGATTTGTTAAGTCTTACATTCATCCGTTAAAACGTTCAAAAAGTTTATAAATTTGTAATTAACCTACTTGATAGAAAGATATAGTTTCAAAAAATATTTCATTTACGTATTCTAGTCATGCACACCGCCACATTTCTTAATTTAATTGTTCAGAGTTGCTTCGAAATCAAAACTCAATCGAGTCAAAATTAACCTCTTCACCACACATGTTCTTTCACTCGATTAAGATTATGTGTGGTCAAGTTATAGTACAACTTTTATTTTATAGGCCATTATTGGTTTGTCTATGCGTGCACTAAATAAATTCGACTGACAATTTCATATTCGATTTTGTTATGAATGAATTATTGTGAAACAAGTCAATAGAAAAATCTAAGTATTAAATGATCACAAGAGGAGAGAATTGGAGAACTCTTTTATTGAGATAAGCATCAAATACAAATATGAGCAAATTACAAATTACATCCTATAATTATTACCTAAATTTCAGTATACGTCCTTTAACTAAGGAAATTACAGAAAACATCATTTATGTTTAAAAAACCTTCCACATTAAGTCCTTTGCCCTGACAACCGTTAACTTTTACCGTTAAGTCTGATCACGTGCCATGCACATAAGAATATTTTGGGCTTTCACACATAAAAGGACTATTCTTGTAATTTGTTTATAATAATGAGGGTTTACAGAAATAGTCCTTTTACGGTAAAAAGAGCAAAATACCCTCATGTGCCTTGCAAATAACCTGACTTAACGGTAAAATTTAACGGTCGTTAGGCTAAAGGACGTAACGTGCAAGGTTTTTTAAACATAAAGGACGTTTTCTGTAATTTTCTTAGTTAAATGACGTATACTGAAATTTTGGTAATACTTAAAGGACGTAATTTGTAATTTGCTCTACAAATATTGATACCGGGCTCAACCCAAGCGACCCAGAGGCCGACAACCCAATCGACCCAGAACCCGACAACCTGATCAGCACCTCTGGGCCGGGTTAGGTGCGCAGCAGCAGGGAAACGGATCCAGGGAAAGATCGAGCTGGATGGATGGATAAGGATTAATCAAATTCAAATTTCATATTTTAAGTTTATCAATTATTTTCTTCTCAAAACTGTGGGTTTATCTCTTTGTTTTGGGATTACGTCTGCACTATTTAAATTCTTTTGGTCACTGTTTCTGAGGACAGTTTTTTATTAAGTAAAAGATATTTGGCATTCTTTGTTCCGTGCTATTTGTTTGGATCCTGAATTCTTTGTTGACCAGTATCAAGTGGTATCAGAGCTCTTGATGCTCATGGTCAGTCATGGAAGACAAACCCGTGCTGCTAGTTGCCGAGGAGGTGGTCGAGGTTAGAGGTGTACATGCCAAACCGGTTCCCGACCGGAAATCAATCCAACAAATAAACCGGTTTGGGCCCGACCTAACCCGTAGGTTTAGCACCAGTTCGTACTCTCGTTCTTTGAAATCGGTTTATAACCCGAATCGGTTTGAAAACAAGTAAAAAACTGGTTAAAAGCGGTTTTTTTTGTCCCAATCCGGTTTGTAACCCGACCCCAATCGATTTGATAGGTTCAAACATTTTCCCTCCTAAACCGGTTTATAACCAGAACCGGTTTGGGCAAAACCGGTTTGACTCCATGATGAAAAAAACCGGTTCGGTTTAGGAACCAGGCTAATTTATATAAAAAAACCGTTTTGTACACGGCTAGTCAAGGTCAGGGTGACCAGCCACGAGACCCACGGGACGAAGAAATTGAACAACTCTAACAACGGGTTCGAGAACTGGAATTCCAACAGGAGGAACGACTGGAGGAAACTGAGCCGGACACACTCATCTGGGACGAGGAGGAGAATCTGTTTGGTCGAGCCCCACCCTATCGATTTCAGGAGGCACATCACGTTGACCCATTGAGGAGTCTGGGTTTACAGGTGGAAATTCCCGAGTTCGAAGGTCATGCACAACTAGACGACTTCATCGAATGGTTGAGCACCGATGTCGCCCAGACGGTCTATAAAAACTAACAAATAAACCTAACCTAGACTCCTAAGTAATAAATGGAGTACCTATGAACTAAACCGCACTGACAGGCAAGTGTACCTATCGAGTGTAGCACAACTTAATGGTAAACCGGAATATCGAACCCTAGAGACACTGAACAGCTAAACTAGACTCTGACTCGGACTAAAGATGATTTGGATTGGGGGGGTTTTCTACACTACTGATTAAACTAGCAAATGCAGAACTAACGATCGACTCAAACTATCCAGACAAAGAACTCAGGGAAATAACAGTAATGGGAAGAATACCACATAGGTCGGAATCCTACTCGCAAAGCTCAACTTCTACCGGTTATAGAAACTATGATGGATGTGGGTTTATAAGGATAACAACTCTAGACAGCCTAGTGGATCCCTAATCACTCTCAGGGTGTCACCAACTAAGAAACCTAAAGATGTACTAAACTCACCAGATGGTCGGATTACCTTTCAGTCTCTCCAACAATGATAATATACCCAAAAGACATATCACCTTTCAGTCTCACTGTCCACAATACATCGAAGATGCACGGGGTAATCTCAGATCAACAACTATTACACGGATTAGCAACAAATACTAAGACAAACTAAGGGAAACTTCCTTTCAGACATATTTCACTCATGATCCTAATATCGAAGACTAATCGATTACCTCTCACTTATCGGGTATTGAGATAAGACACACACTCATATCTAATGAACACTCAATCACAAATCCTATGGTTACTACATCTAGCAAACCATACAAACAACCACAAACCTAAGTCTATGATCAAGATATGCTATTCAAACTGGAAGACATCCACAAATAACATACGGATTTGAAATCAAACATAGATCAGATTCAAGCATGCATATTCATCATATTCATTAAACCAAGATCGTTTACAAAATCATTCAACCATTCAAACGAATCCAAAACCGATAAAAATAAGAACTTTAGCAAATATTCATCCAAAACCCAGGCAGTATAGATTGTTTTAACCAAGAAACATGGTCCAACACATCAAAACAGAAGTATAAGACAGAATAATGGTATCAAACACAACAATCAAACACAAAGACTCGAACTTTTAAACGAATAAGCTAATTTAAACAAACTCGGGATCAAAAGTCTTGATCTTGCTCTTCAATCGATTTCTCCAGCCCCAAAATCGCCCTTTGCACCTCTCTGGACGGCAAAACAATCGAAATCCCTCATAATGGCTATCCAATTCTATTTAAATTGAAATTAGGGGTTTTCTTAGAAATTAGGGCCCCCGTGTATCGCGAGAGGCTGGGCAGGGTTACTCGCGTACCGTGAGGAACAAAATAGTCGCTGCCGATTTTGGTTTCCCTCACGTACCGCGAGACATGGAGCTCCCTCTTTCGCGTACCGCGAGAACTTGATTTTCACCATTTTTACTTTTATTCTCCCGGGCTTCTTCTCTTGCTCGTTTTCTTCATGATTTAACTTGTAATCCACATGAGCTCCTGTAAACACACAATAGACTCAATACGAAACAAAAACAAGTAAAAACGAATACAAAACTATCTAAAAACGCACGAATACAAAGGAATAAAAATGTGTGCTTTGCACTACATCAAGCATGGTGGAACGAATCTTTGAGCTGCGAGATGTTCCAGATCGCCTCAAAGTTAAGGTAGTCAAAATTAAGTTACGTAAATATGCATCCCTATGGTGGAATCATATCAAGAAGAAACGAGTATAGGAGGGAAAACCAAAGATCGTATTTTGGCAGAAGATGAAGAAATTGTTACAAGGCAAGTTCTTAACAATAAATTATCGCTAAGACGCTTTCCTTGAATACCATGATTTGCAGCAACAAACCTCGTATGTTACCGAGTTCATTGTTGGATTTGACCGACTTCGTATGCGGTGTGCTACGGAAGAGGAAGATGAGCAGGTGATAGCCCGATTTTTGGGGGCTTTGAGGTCTGACATCACTGATGTTGTACATCTTCAGCAGTTTTGGACTTTCACAAACGTGTGTCGTCTCGCTATCAAGGTAGAAAAACAACTATGGAATAGGCCCCGCCCGGCTACAACCCGTGCGAACTCAGTCACACCCACCCGACCATTCCCTCCCGCTAACACTCATACGGGACCGACCCATCCCACCAAAACCGAGGGACATGTGCCACCTCCATCTAGAACTTCAAGTTCACGTGTGGTGCGATGTTTCAAGTGTCAAGGCTTGGGTCACATGGCCCGTGACTGCCTGAACAAACAGCTCGTCACCTTTGTCGAGGAACCGATGCCCACCCTATGCCACCAGGTTTTCCTTATATCGCTTAATTTCAATTTTGATATCAAGATTTCACACAAAAGACCCGTTTATATCCAACATATTTCACAACTTCAGGTGTATGGACTAATGGCTCGAAAACTTTCCGCTTAGTGAGAATTGAATTCTGCCTCATTTAAGTCTTTCCATTTTGGCCAATCATTTATACGCTTTCATTCATAGGGCCAATCATTTCCTTCTTTCCATATTGGCCAATCATTTCCGCCTTTTTCATTTCGTCTTTGCATAATGGGCTTTATCATATGTTAGTGAGTTGGTTTAGGTTACAAAAAGTCACATTAGGTCTAAATAAATCGATTAGTGTTAAATTACATTTCTAGATCTTACAAATACTGGGGTGTGACTTAACATGTTACTAAATTACATTCCGGGATAATTCAATTTTTTTTTGTACTAGATTACATTTCTAAATTATACATATGTGCCTTATCATAGACACCATTGGTTTCCATATCCTTACGTTCTCAGTATACATGCACCACTGGTTCCTATATCAACCATAGTGTAATCCAGAAGATGCGAAAATTGTATGGCACGTGAGTTTTAAGATGAGGCGTACGTGCGTCCATTTAAGTATTTGTGATTTTGGCAATAATATACATGCATTCTACACACTATTCTAATGGGTTAAATGCACCCATGTAATGAGAAAATGGTATTTGCGTAATCAAATTTCATTACAACAGTGAATTAGACATGAAAAGTTAGACTCGTTGTTGTAATTGGTGGGACGGACTATTATATCAACAATGTGAAATTTATAAAAATCAAGAAAGGGAAGTTGGACGCACCTTTGTACGAGTTAGACACATCGTTATATACATGGTTAGACGAATTGTGATATTCAACAATGCATCAGACATTCTAAATACACCATTATAATAAGGTTAGACTATCATCAAATTTAAAAAGATAAATTCTTAATTTTATGGTATAAACTAAAAAATTAATAAAATATATAAACGTTATCTATATTAGAAAATTTGAAAGAAAGTAGAGCAAATGAAAAAGTCAAATGGGTGCATGTTATTCATCTTTTATCCCCTTTAAATCATATTTAACTTACTATTAGCTATAATCTTGTCATGACATCAATCTTAATAATTAATTAAATACAATCAATGGATGAAACTCTTTCTACAACTTCTACATAAAGTCTTTTTATTTGTTAATTCCTTAATATATACATATATGTGTGAGTGCGCCCGCGTGTGCGCGCGCGCGATGTGTGATGTGTATCTGTATACGTATATGGCTCACACCATTATTGTTGGGTATTTTTAGACCGCTGTATACTGATTCACAAATCTCAAGGACTGTTTTGTATTTTCTGTAAAGTTTAGTGGATTCGGCGACATTCCCCGACGACACTCTGGAATGTCGCCATGGTACACGGCGACAGTTCTCTGGGTGTCATCGTGGTGAATGGTGACACTTGAATGATCTTCTATATATAGGGCCCAAATTCTCATTTTAGGGTTAGATATTTTGATTGTAAACACACACTTGTGCGTGCGTGTATTAGCTGATAATTAGGGTTTTCGTTTGTAAGTCAGGATCCATACTTATATTCAATCATTTGGGCTTTATATATGATGTTTGGTTTATTTGTGTTTGAGTTTCTTCATTATTTCTTATTTCTACTCACTTTGATCTTCAAATCAACTACTCAATAGTTGCAATGTGGATCTGATTTGATCTGGAAATCTGTGTTTTAGATATGAGTTAGTGTAACATCCCCAAATAATAAAACGAATAAACATTAACGAGGACGGGGTTAAATCAAATATGTAAAACGAAAAAAATAAAAGAAGATGGGATGGGCGTAGGCTCGACTCCAATGGGCCAAGGGGTGCCCAAGTATATAACAGACTAAACAGCTCCCTCCCTCATTTCACCCTCATTTTTTGCGCAAACTAGAGAGAGATCGGGTTTAGAGGGAGAAACCAAAAGGTAAAGACTCAAAAGTCGAACTTAGCTAAGTTAACCTAACCCTAAGACTAGAAACGTTTAGTGTCGTTTAGGTTCATTATCTTATCTTGTATGACTTGATTATATAGATTGTATGTAACCTTAGTGACGCTCAGTAACCAACTAAGTATACTTCAGGAACCGCTCAATCAGGTGAGTTCTATGTACCCCCTATGTGTTATGTGTAAATCATTTTAAATGTTTTGGGGCTGAAGTGTATACATGATATGAATGAGTGCTATGCATGATTTATATATATATATATATATATAGCCATACGTGTTATATGATAATGCATGATAACAATGACAAAGACAAGTATGTTTATGAAAAATGAAATGAAAGTATGATATTACGTATAAGAATGAAATCTTGCTTTATATACATATGTATATTGCTTGCCATGTATGAATAAACGTTATGGACGGAAACGATGACAACGGCTACTTCGGTAGACGGACGACCACTCGACTATTATGTAGCCAGAAATGAAAGTGTAGAAATGTAAACTAAACTAAGGCTACTACGGTAGAACCAGTCCTTCAATCGATGCACGGTTTTGTATATAGTTCGGGTGGGAAACGGATGCCTTAGGGCACACGGGCGAATATGACGGTTGAGGACGAGCGTTCGAAGGAATCTGGATGGTATAGCATGACGTACGGTCGAAGGAATCCGTACGATCTTGGAGGGCGGACTACGACGGTAGGACGGAGCATCTGTCTTTGTGACTTATGCGAACTATGACAGGTTAATCACCCTTATGTTTATGACCAATTAATGTTGAATGAAAAGCAAAGATGTGTATATATACATTTATATGTACTTACAATGAATGATAAATGAAGGAAATTCAAGTATTAATGTGTATTCATATATGTATATATATTTATACTTATAAAGAAATGATGTTTATACCTAAGTGCTTTTAACTAGAACACACCAGCGTTAGTTGACTTTTAGTATGCACTTCATGTAGCAAAAAGAAGGGACGTGCGAAGGCGTGATGGCTACCCGGCACAAGGCTGATATCCCATATTATTTGATTATGTGTTATGAACAATGTTTCTTTTATGCTAAGACTTCCGCTGTTATGTTTTGTAATTGAATGATACACTTCCGCTATGTTGAATGATTTTAATTAAAAGTTCAGTGTTAATGACTATGTTTATGAGTAAATCCAACAAGTGAGGTCTCCCAGGAATGAGGCCTTAAAAGTTTGTATCAGAGCATTAGTTTGAGAGATTCAGACATCCATAAATGTATAGACTCAAGCTGATAATGGGACTAATGCACGGATGTTAGTATGGGTAGCCAACGCCAACGCCAGCCCAGTAAGTAAGTAGTAAAGTTAATGCATGTAGTTAGGAATATATACCTTAACTTAGAATGCTTAGATGTTAATTTCACCACTGATGTGAAGAGTTTTAAACCCGAAAAGCAAAGCAAATTATTAATCACAAACCGGTCACTGTAATTAAGAACTTACCTTGCTTGTACTGTTCTAAACTACGATATGAAGGAATGACATTGGTGTATTCCCTTTGTTGTTCAGGAATTTAGAAATCATGGCTGGTAGAGGAGGATCTGGACGTCGTGGCGGCCGTACCGGGCGAGTCGGTAGACCACCATTGAATCGAAGACGTAATGATGAGGAAAGTGTGCATATGGAACGTGAGAAAAGTGTGCATGTAGAACGTATTGAGGGTGTGCATGAAAATAATGTGACTCCACCGGGTGAAGGCAATGAAGGATCACTACGACTGGAACCTGAAGTTAGGGATGTTATTGCCCGTGAGATCGTGTTAACTCTGAAGGACGTACTGCCTGACTTGTTGACTGAGGCACTAAAGAAACGCATAAAGGAAGAAGAAGGAAACCCATGAGAGAAGGTTTATGATAGTGATGGGGATGAGGTAAATGTGGGGCTGACCACTTGAGGGTGTACTTACAAAGGGTTCAAGGACGGTGACATGCCCAAGTTTGATGGGAATAAGGATTCAGTAGCTACATTTGAATGGATGAGAGGATGAACGGCATAATCAGCATAAGTGAGTGTCCGCCTGACCAAGCTGTTAAGTTCGTTGCTCATTCCTTCACCAACGAGACACTGAGTTGGTGGAGAAACATCCAAAGGTCTAAATCGCCGAACGCTCTGAGGAGGATGACCTGGGAAGACCTGAAGAAGCTGATAATTCAAAAGTTCTGCCCTCAGAACGAGATCGATAGGGTGGAAAATGAGTTCTTGAACTTTAAGGCTGGCAACATGACTCGTCGCCAGTATACTTCTAGGTACAATGATCTAGCTCAGCTGGTACCTTATCCGGTAGAGACTGAAGAGAGACTGATCAAGTATTATGTCAAGGGCCTGCCCCAAAGGGTCCGTGTTCATGTGAAAGCTAATCTACCCTCGACCTTCGAGTTAGTAGTAAATCTATCTGGAATCATCTATGACGATTATGCTGATGAGGACCGGCGTCGGAGGCACCGAAGAGGAAACGGGAGAACCAGTCAAAGAGGATTGGAAAGGGAAATGTTACAGCTGAGGCTAAGAAGCCGAGAATGGATGAGTACGAAACTTGCTCAAAATTCAGGAAACAACACCGCGGTGAATGTCTAGCTGGCTCAACCATATGCTACAAATGTGGGAAAGCAAGGCACTACTCCCGATACTGTAGGGGTAGCATCAAGTGTCAGAACTGTGGCTTGTTTGGGCATGCGATGAAGGATTACAGAAAACCAGACATTCTGGTTCGGGAAAAGAAAAGGAACATGCAAAGCTAAAGGCTAGGACTCGAGCCTATGCTTTGACCGAAGAAGAGGCTAGGGGAAACCCTGATGTCGTGTGAGGTATGTTACTAGTTAATGATGAACATGCTACTATTTTATTTGATTCTGGTGCTAGAAAAAGTTTTATATCCACTACATTTAGCCACAAACTAGACTGCACAATCAACAACCTAATAAGGGCCTTTAGAGTAGAAACTGTTGTTGGTAGAAACTCAGTAGTCATCCAAATGACTAACGGTTGCACGATAGAAATAGAGGGCCGTAAGTTTCCTTCTAGATTATTCCTTCTAACTTTACGAGGATTTGACATAGTATTGGGCATGGATTGGCAAGCTGCCAATGAAACACAAATTGTATTCTCAAAGCTACTGACGGCAGTCCGATTACGGTTTATGGGGATTGGAATTGCACTATGTCGAACATCATCTCGATGATTAAGGCCGAAAGTTATATGAGGCACGGTTGCGAAGCTTATCTGGAGTATGTTATTGACGATAGAACGAAAACGAAAGAACTCAAGGATGTACCCGTGGTGTGCAACTTCCCAGAAGTGTTCCCAGAAGACCTACCTGGCTTGCCACCTGATCGGGAAATAGAATTTTAAATCGACCTACTGCTAGGAGCTCAGCCCGTTGCCAAAGCACCCTACCGATTGGCTCCGTCAGAAATGAAAGAATTAAAGTCTCAATTAGAAGAACTAACAGAGAAAGGATTTATCAGACTGAGTATCTCACCATGGGGCGCTCCGTTATTATTTGTAAAGAAGAAAGACGGCAGCATGCGCATGTGCATCGACTACCTTGAACTGAACAAACGAACAATAAAGAACAAATACCCACTGACCAGGATAAACGATCTTTTTTATCAACTACAAGGTGTGAGTTGGTTCTCAAAGATCGATCTTAGGTCTGGTTAACATCAGTTGAACGTAAGGGAGGAAGATGTACTGAAAACCGCGTTTCGCACGCGTTATGGGCATTATGAACTCCTCGTGATGTCCTTCGGACTAACCAGCGCCCCTGCAGCGTTTATGGACTTAATGAACAGAGTATACCGACCAATGTTGGATCGGTCAGTGATAGTTTTCATCGACGATATCCTCATCTACTCAAAGAACGAAGGTCATCACCACTGTCACCTACGGGAAGTTTTGGAGGTTCTAAAGCAGGAGAAGTTGTATGCAAAATTATCCAAATGCATGTTCTGGCTTAGAGAAGTCAAATTCCTAGGTCACCTTATAAACCCAGACGACATTATGGTAGATCCTGCAAAGATCGTAACAGTAAAAGAATGGAACGTCCCAAATACGCCAACAAAGATACGAAGTTTTCTGGGATTGGCATGCTACTATCGGAGATTTAATCAGGATTTCTCGAGAATAGCCTCGCCACTGACAAAGCTAACGCGTAAGGAAGTAAAGTATGAATGGGGTCCAACCCAAAACAACACGTTTGAAGAATTGAAGACACGATTAACCCAAGCCCCAGTCTTGGCCTTACCTGAGGGAAATGAAGATTTGGTAGTTTACTCTGACGCTTCGGGTAAGGGATTGGGTTGTGCACTTATGCAACGAGGAAAAGTAATTGCCTACGCATCAAGACAGTTGAAGATTCATGAATTTATCTACCCAACTCACGACCTAGAGTTGGCAGCGGTAGTTTTTGCGTTAAAAATTTGGAGGCAATATCTGTACGGAGTTAAGTGCACCATTTACTCCGAGCACAAAAGCCTGAAGTGTTTCTTCGAGCAAAAGGAATTGAACATGAGACAAAGAAGGTGGTTGGAACTACTAAAGGATTACGACTGCGAAATATTATACCACCTAGGCAAGGCTAACGTAGTGGCTGACGCCTTAAGTAGAAAGGAAGAGTCGACACCTATCCGGATAAAAGCATGTCAGTTGATTATAACGCTTGATGTCGTCCAGACGATCTATAAAACAAAAATAAAAACCCAACCTAGATTCCTAAGTAATAAATGGAAAACCTATGAACTCGACCGCACTGACAGGCAAGTGTACCTATCGAGTGTAGCACAGCTTAATGGTAAACCAGAATATCGAACCCTAGAGACACTACGATAACAAAACTAGACTCTGACTCAGACTAAAGATTTATTTGGTTTGGGGGGTTTACTACACTAAATATTAAACTAAGGAATGCAGAAAACTCGAACGACTCAACTATCAGGATGAAAGTACTAAGGGTAAAATCAAAGGATGGGAAGAATACTACCTAGGTCAGAATCCTACTTGCAAAGTACAACTTCTACCGGTTCTGGAAACTATGATGGATCTGGGTTTCTAAGAATGACAACTAAAGACTACCTAGTGTATCCCTAATCACTCTCAGGGTCACTAACTAAGCTACCTAAAGTGTAATGAACTCACCAGATGGTTGGATCACCTCTCGGGTATTTCCAACAATGATAAAGTACCCTAATAGACAGATTACCTCTCAGTCTCACCGTCCACCAATACACTCAAAGAATGCACGAGGTAATCTTAAGATAACAACTATGACCCGAATAGCAACAATCACTAGACACCTAATACCGGCTTCCTCTCAAACAGCTGACACTCGGATTCCTAATGACGAAGACTAAACGACTAATTCTCACCACTCGGGTATTGAACTAGGATACGCATTCAATTCTAAATAGCAATCAAAGACAAATCCAATGGCTACTACGTCTAGCAAACCATCCTAATCACAAACCCTAAGATCTATGACCAAGATACGCTAATCAAACTGGCAGACAACCACAATCAATGCAAGGAATTGAAATTAAACACTAGATCAGATCTAAACATGCAATAACATCACAATAATCAACTCAATATGTTTTACAAAATCATAAACCCATTAATTGAATCCAAAAACCAAATAAAAACTGAAACTTTAACAAGTATTCATCATGTGACATAGGCAATATCAAAGTTCTTGCTTAGAATCATGCTTAAACAACCAAAATAGAAGTAGAAACACAAAACCATGGTATCAAACAAAGATAAAAATCAAATCTTGCAATCGAAAACGCTAAATCTAACGAACCCGGAAGCAAAGTCTCAATCTTTAGCCTTCAATCGACCTCCTGAGCTCCAAAATCGCCTCTGTCCTCTCTCTAGACGGCTGGAAGTCGAACTCTTTTTGAAAGGGAATCAAAATCTATTTAAATCAAAATTCGGGTTTTTTTCTCGGAATTCTGTTCCCTCACGTACCACGAAACATTTGGGCTGGGTTTCTCGCGTACCGTGAGGAACAAAATATTCGCGGCCGGTTTTCCTTTCCCTCGCGTACCGCGAAGGAATTCTCTGGACTTCTCGCGTACCGCGAGAACTTGAAAATCAACATCTTTTCATTTTGAACCCTGGACTTTCTTCCGGCTTCGTTCTCTTGCTCGGTTTCTTCACGTATTCACTTGTAACTCATACGAGCACCTGCAAACATAACAAAGACTCAATAGTATACAAAAACGACTCAAAACAATTACAAAACTAATTAAAAACACACTAAAACAATGGAATAAAGATGTGTGCTTTGCACTACATCAAATATCCCCACACTTAATAGACATCAATTACCAATTAGCAATTACCAATTAGCAAAATATACTCACGCGTTAAATAGCAATAACTAGTATTTATGTCCGATTAAACCCAAGCACCAACTTTCAAGCCCCCGTTACGTGTTCTATTATTATATTACCAAGCATATCAATCAATCTATGTAACTCACACTTAACAGTTACAGCTCTACCTAATCCCGTCTCACGGTCATACTTAGGTACAGATTAAACCATATAGATTTACCCTACCTCGTTAAACTAAAATTTACAGGTTTCAGAAATAAGATGAAATATGAATGAACGGATGATAATGAGCATTAATAAGAAAATTAAACTTCATCTAGAGGCATTTCAACCAAGTCACTATCCCGGAAGGTAACACATAGACTAAGTCAAAACAATGAAGCACATAAGAATCGACCCAGTGGTGTTTCAATCAGGCTGGAACCCCACGTATGACACCTTGGCGAAACTTAGATTTCAAGTAAATAAGCTCAAGAATTATGGAATATGGATGCGGGCGCCACCGAAACTCGGATTTATTTACATAAAAAGAGAGTGGTGTGCCATGAAATTTCAAAAACCTTTAAATTTTAACTTAACGTGGTACCTATCACCCTATGTTGACAGTTTCAGTATTACCGACACCCTAAGATGAATACCCACAAGATATCATGATTTTAATCAATTATTAATCTTAAACAACACAAACAGGATATTTAAACTTTACTAGTTAGTTGGGTCTACCAAAACATCACTAATTAAACACGTTTTCAATTATTTAAATCATTTAAACCCACAAGTAGATACAGTTGTACTATCATTTTCCAAGTATAAGCAGTTATTTCCAAGGACATTTTTCAAAAAATTTTTAATTTTTTTTTTGTATTTTTGAATTTTTATAAGACAAACTAGACTCAACTAAACACTCAAATCCCCACATTTGAAAGAAACATTGTCCTCAATGTGAAGCAAGACACAACTAAAAAATAAAAATGCAAAAATAAACAGGAAGCGACTTAGTTGGTAATGTCGTAGTGAATATATCTAGCTTCCTTCGTCCTTATGTGCACCGTATAGCATTTCGGTCGCGGTTGCACAAAATGCTGGCGGGTTGCCTTTACAAACTGTGTATAAGTGATAATCGATCCCACCCAAATGGAGATTGAGTACGGGCGGAGCGATAAACCTGCAAAATAAGCCTCACCACAAATCCGCAGCATTAAACTGACTCAAATTAAAATAAAAGACTCGACTGACTCAAACTGACTCACTAAGAACTTAAAAGACTCAAGATAGATGGATGCAGATAAATGTACTCGATGTGTGGCAAACACATAGACATGAATGCCACAGCAAGGTCGGTCATTGGTCACGGACGGTTTCAAATTCCCCATGGTAATTGTGAATGATGTTGATTATGATAGAGGATGGATGACCATGATAATGGATGAATGAATGATGGATAATGGATGGTGATGGTGGATGTGGAAAACCATGGAAAACAAGGGAACAAGGCAAAACTAGAGGGTCCCTGCGTACCGCGAGAAAACAAGCGGCCACTCCTCGCGTACCGTGGGGGAGTGACATTTAAGCCGACACTTATTTGTATCTGTCGCGTACCGTGAGAAACAGGGGCATAATCTCTCGCGTACCGAGAGGGCTATCCGGTGACAGAAAGTTTTGAGGGTTTTTTGTACTTAGAAAATTTTTGACCCCTCAAATCTTTTTCACCTAAATTCCATAAAACCCTATTCCAAGCGTAAAAACATATGTAAAAATACATGGAACTTCATTTCCGACGATTTTCTTCGTCGAATCAAGCGCGAATTCCTGCAAAACATGACACAAACAAAAACACGCATACTGAAAACACATAAAAAGACACGGACTCAAACCAAGTAGGACACATAAACTCTACATCCTAGGCACTTGTCTGGGACTCAAACAAGCCTATCAGGAGGCTTCTCCTTGATCCTAACTGGTACCGCCTTCATCCTATGCGGTCTACCGGTCCTCCACAACATTATCAAGCTCCTACTTCTATCAAACTCTAAATGTATATCATATGCACCAATCCAGTCTTCCCACCATAACTTAAATCTACCAGGTCCAAAGATCACCTGGTTCAAGTACTTCAGCAAACTGTCACCCCTAAACATCCCCACACTTGGGGTTTTCACTCTCTCTAGATTAACAAACTCATTCAACTCTCGGAGTTTCTTACGGGGTGGCCTAGATTTAGGGGATGACTCGGCTTCTATCCCCTCAGCATGGACACAAGTATAGGTTAAAGGCTCAATATGTGATATCATTAAATGTGTGGCCTCTAACCTCTCGCCCGGATCCTCATGATCCTCAACTCTCTCCACTACGGGTGGCTCACAAACTATCTTCCCCACTTGTGCTAATATCTCGCTTAAGCTGAAATCATCATCACTAGCATCTAAGAATGAGGACCCTACTAATTTCTTTTCAAACTCCTCCAACCAATTCGGAGGCTCCTCAATCTTTCCTTCTTCATCCCTTTTAACATCATCCCCTCCTGGATTAGAGTCCCGATGTGCGTCCACGAAGGCATCAAGCATGCACAAGGAGTGGCTATGCTCGCCAACATCCTTCACGGACTGTGTAGCATCGAATGTAATAGACTTATCCCCCACGTGAAGTGTGAGTTTCCCGTCGAAGACATCAATCATTGCATTGGTAGTACGTAGAACGGGCGTCCTAGGATGAGTGGGACTCTATCATCCACTTCCATATTCAGAATCACAAAATCCACGTGGAATACAAACTTGCTTCTCAGGCAACTGTATCACACCCCTAAATCCAACTAACGGAGTTTTACCGTTAGGGATTTGACACACCAGGATCTCAGTAATTAGTTACATCAAACGACACTATATGGGACTTTAAATGTCATAACATAAAAGTTCAGAGTTAATGCGGAAGCGTTTAAACAAGAAAGCAAATGCGCAAAACGACATTTGTACCATTTAATAATGCGGAAGCCTTTATATGAAAATATATTCGTACATCTGTACCATTTAATAATGGTCTAACAAAATAATATATTTTATTATATTATTTTTAAGTTCAGAGAAAAAGCACAATAACTAATTACGTGGCAAAAATAATAAATATATTATTTTTATTCGAGAATAATAAGCGTGGGTAAATAATATAGATAATTATATTACTTACTAGTTTGAAACGTTACACGAAGTTACAAAATAATACGAAATAATATAAAAATATATATTATTTAATAACATGAGTCCCGGGTTGAAGATAATATAAACATATTATTTTATACGAAGTTACGGTTTGAGAATAATATAAATATAGTATTTTTATTCGAGAATAACATAAATATATTATTTTTAAAAGTGGGAATAATATGAAAATAGTTTAAAAAATCAAACCCGAGCCTACGGGTTGTTTTTCGGGTTAAAACACATTTATATAGTATAATAACAATAGTGGGATGCTTTTTATAATTAAATAATGCTTTAAAAATAAATAAAAACTAAAACACGGGGATGGAGACTCGAACCCGGGTCTCCTCCCTATTTATACAAGTGTTTAACTAGTCCGCCCGCTAGGGTCATCGCAACATGATCCAGATTGAAATGGTTTTATCAAATAACTCGAATGGGCTTCCCTCCCATATGCATACCTAGTTCGAAACCCACCCCAATCCATCGATTTCGTTCATGACAGATCAAAACAATAAAGGGGTTTTGATTATCGACTCAAAACGACTCTATGGTGAAAGTTAATTGCAAAAACAATTGGATTTGGATCGTTAAATTACAGAAACTAGAACCGAAAACCCTAGTTTTGATCTTGAATTGAGTTGATTAATTCTGATAATGAAAATGTCTGGATTCATAGGGCTTTCAGAGAGTAGAGGATTGCGAATCTAAATATATGATTTAATTGGATTGAGGTTAAGTTTAAGATCGAAACCCCCAATTCGTTTTATGAACAAACCCTAGTTACTGGATCGTGAAAAATTCGATGTTGTTTGATTCAATAAACATGGGGCTTTCATCAAATAAGTGATTACGAGTCTTGTGATGTTGGTTAATTGGATTTAAAACAGGTCTAGAATAGGATGCGATCAGCCTGTTTTCGTATGAACCCTAGAATTGGGTTCATGATCAATACGGTGTTATAAGCCCTGGAATTGATAGGGCTTTCAATCACTAGGCTAAAACGAAACTAAGAGTGTGTTCAATTACCATAATGGATGTCGAGTTATTGGTTCCCGACTAAAACAGGTGCCGACAGCAACTGGGTTGACCTCCGACGACTTCTGCTGTGATTTCGACGAATTTGATGTGTGCAATTGCTTCAATGGCGTTCGAGTGAAGTGCGTAGGAGTTCAATTTGAGAGATTAACAATAGGTTTAAACGAATTTGATGTTCAATACGATCGTGGTCGACGGTTTCAGTTTAATGCCCATCATTGGGTTTAATTAGCGATTAATGAAGTTGTTAATTGGTCTCATAATGGTCGTGAATGGTATTAATTTGAATAACGGTTACTAAATCAAACAGAACTCGATCAGAGGATTCTAATTCGGATCCAAAGCTGTGAGTTTGACTTATATAAGTCAACCAAAATCGGAATCAAGTTAATTACAGAATCAGTCCCTGTGATTTCATGTATTAAGGTTTGAGAATAGGCAGAACCGGTCCTTGTGGTTTGAATTGAGTTAAACACATGGTTTGTTGACTTTTAAAAGTCAACAAGAATGAAATTCTTCGATTTTGACTTAACAAAGTCAATTAGAAGGAGTTTGGGCTAATTACACAATTAGTCCTTGTAGTTAAGGTTTGAGGGAATGGCAGAAATAGTCCCTGGAGTTTAGATTAGGTTAATATTTAATTGGATTTGCTAACAGAACTAACTGAAAAGTCCGGATTGTCACAAACTGGTTCTGAACCACCGTAGAACATTGCTCAATAAGTGAGACTTCAGAGATCCCCTTTAGCTTCTTCTTATTAGAAAGAAGATCTTTGAGGAACTTGCTATACTTTGGCATATGCTGGAGGACCTCTATAAAGGGAAGATTGACCTTGAGTTGTTTAAACATATCAAGGAAGGTACCGTATTCCCTAGCATTCTTATATGGCAGCAAGCGAGCTGGGTAGGGAACACGACCCAAGTCAATCTCGGGGGACTTCATCTCCACCCCCTTCTTCTTCTTCTCCTCTGCCCTCTCGGCAGGTTTCTCCTCTAGTAACTCCTCCTCCCCCTGCTCTTCAATCATCATAGCATCAATCGCAGCGAATCGAGCTCTCCAATCTATCTTCTTGACCTCTTCAGGTGACGGAATATTATGCTTACTCAAGTGGGAGTCATCCTCTACAACCTTTTTCTTCTCCACACTCCTGACTGACACGGCCATCATTGAAGCGTTGGAGCCTGAAGATGGACCTCCCTGTCGATCTTTCAAGCTCTGAGCGATGTCTCCTACCGTGCGTTGCAGATCCTGGAATGCCGACTGCTGATTCTTCAAAAGTGTGTCGTGGCTATCCAGTCGTTGCCTCGTGTCCTTGTCTTGCTGGACTAAGTAGGCAAGCAGTTGTGTTTGGTTCTCAAGCATCTCTTCGATCTTCCTTGTATTGGCACTGCTTCCCGAGCTCGCTCCAACTTCTGATCCTCCATACTGCTGCTGACGACCATTAAACCCAGGCGGGTTATTTCCATATATCCATCCCAAGCCATAAGTATTGTTATTATTATACCCTCGGTTCTGCTATTAGTTTCTAGCATAGCTCACATGCTCCTGATTATTTACGAGGCAATCTCGGGTGTCGTGGCCTCCCTTGCAAACTTGACACCGCTGAGCACTGAGCTTCAGCTCCTTAATATCGGTAGCCATTGAGGCGAGTGTAGCAGCCACGCTAGTCTCAGGAGTGATCTGATGTACACCTCTAAGAGAAGAGGCGGGTGCTCTAGCAGTAGGAATGGTATTCCTAACAGAATGTGGATGCTGATGTTCGGCTTGAGCGAAGCTCTCGAACATTTCCTCGCACTCATCAGGCTCGAGTCTCTCCATGATATGACCTCCCGCAGCTGTGTTGAACATTTACTGCTTCTCGAAAGTGAGGCCATCATAGAACTTCTCCACTAGCGCCCAGTCGGAAGACCTTGCTGAGGACATCGGCTCAACAGCGTGTTGAACCGCTCCCAGGCCATGTGATAAGGCTCTTCAGGGTCCATCCGGAACGAATGGATTTGGTCCCGAAGACGAGCGGCCCTGGAAGGTGAATAGTACTTCTTGTAGGTAAGCATGCATAGTAAAGATAGTGTGGAGTTCCTAATAAAAGGCACGAGTTAAACTCATGTTTGGGACTCCTAGGTTATAGTCTAGGTCATGTGTCTAATAACCTAATTCCCTATAACCATGGCTCTGATACTAATCTGTCACACCCCAGCCGGCGGTGGATTATACGCCGGGGCTGACGTGGTTGTTCATAAGCACATGATCCTCTATTAAATATGATAATATTTATTATTCAAATTAAAAGCATCCGTTACATAGGAAAATGAAACGTTCAAAACATAATTTAAATTAAACTAGGTCCAAGTCCTAGGTGAGCAAGTAGTCCTCAAACAGGTACACCTGAAACATGTAAGTAACTATCAACTACAAGTAGTTGGTGAGAAACATAGGTTTTGACACCAAAAGAGAATTAAGTATAGATTTCAATTCAATATGTTCAAAGCATGTCTAAAGCAAATATGTGAAAACACACAAGGTTCCAAGCGTACAATCAAGCCATGTTATATGTATGCACAATCCCCCGGATTGCGTGAAGTTCTAAATGTAACACTAACCCGCCAAGGTTCGTGTTAAGTAATGTATCGGATTCCCATATAAATGATCATAAAAGGTACTACCTTAGGCTTGCCACACAAGTTAATGATTGTACTGACATGAACAAATGTAATGGTCACCAAGTAGTTTAAGACATAAGCATAAAGACCATAGCATATGAACACAGGGTATTGAATTGTGTATGCAAATGTTTGTAATCATGTTTCACCCCAAAAGCATAAAAATGTAAAAAGGGGCTATGTAAACTCACTTGAATCAATGTTAGAATTGTATGAACTGGTAAAGATTGTTAGGCCTCGTGAGGAACTCTCACAACAAACCTACACGTGTAATGGTAACCTAATTTCAATATATGTATAAATGGTATTTAGAGGATATTGGAACGCTTAGGGTTTCATGGGGATTTTGTTTGAAGATTGGTTCGCGTGCATAAAGGAGTATTGAATTGTTAGAAAAAGTTTATAAATTAGTTAGAACTAATTTAGACTTCTAATTAATTTATATAGTCATTTTAAAGGTAAGTAATGTTATAGAATAGTTTATATAGTAACTTATTCTAAATTATAAATAAATTTTGATATAGTAAAAGTTTTAATTAATTGATCTAGAAATGAGCAATTAATTATCAATTTGCAATTTAAATGGTTAATTAATTTGTTAAAATTGAATTAAAAAGGATTAATTAGGTTTTAACTATAATTAATTAAATCTTGTATAAAATAATTATTTAGGCATTTATAAATTTAAAAGTTTTTAATTAATTCATCTTACCAATAATAATTATTTATAAATTTAGAGAATTTTAAAAGTGTCTAATTGTATAAATATAGTTTGTGAAATAATAAATAAGTGAATAAGTAACAAAATTTGGTTTGTCTACACAATGTTTTATATAAATATCACATAATGTATTTGCATCATTAACTTGAAATTTTTGAATATTAAATGGTGAATAAAAGGGCTAAAAGAAAAGAAAAACAAGAAAAATTCGGTCCCTGGGATTCGAACCCGCGCTTGAGGCGGTTCATCCCTTGCGCACACACACTAACCGCTGGACTGGGCATGATGCCTTGTCCAGTGGCCGCACCGATTGGTTTTTGATAAGTAAACCCATTAACCCTTCGTCCCCATTATAAAACCCGAAACCCTAGCTTCCCAATTTGCCCGATTGAGCATCTATTCGATCCCGAATCCATAGGGCTTTCAATCTACTGATCAAAACGAGTTCAATGACCCCAATCTTACCTGAAATGGTTACACAGAGAGGGAGAATAGCTCAATGTGCAGATTCGTTTTCCTTCGGCTGTAACACGAGCTTGGAGATGAATTTCGATTGGATTAGGAGTGTGGGGAGTTGACAATGGATGTCGTCGATGATTTGGGACCTCTATTTATAGTTCATTTGGGCAGTAAGGGTTCGATTGATTAAAAGGCATTCAAGGTTAAGAACGGTTACGAGTTAGGTAGTGTAATGATCATAATAACTCAATTAAACGCGAGGGACTGTTCGTTTGGATGAATTGAATGTGTGACCGTTGTTGATTTTGCTTGAATACATCACAGGAACGATTTCCGGATAATCGGGTTGAGAACCGGTCGAAGGCGGGGTCGAATCCGTGACTGGTTTGGGAGGGGGGAAGAGTTTCTGGAATTTGCAGTTTAGCCCTCGGGGTTTCAATAGTTACTATTTTATGTATGAACTTTGTTTTAAAAGAGAGTGAAGTTTCAGAATTTACAAAGTGGACCCTGAACTTTTATAAAGTAGGAGGGTTATCAAATTTTATAAGTTTTTATAAAATTTAATAGATGTTAATGTCACATAATTATATTTATATATATATATATATTTTTCTATTTAACCCATTTACTAAAAGAAAATAATAAATAAGTAATAAAGTCTTATAAACCCTATTTAAAGAATTTAAGATTTAAACTCTTTTTTTTTTGTAAATTGTTTATTTACAAATATGAGTTTATATATATATATATATAGGTTTAGAAATAATGTAGCATATAAATATATATTTATTTAAAAGGATAATAACAAATATTTATATAGTTTCCTTATATAAAAATTTATTATTTTTGAATATATGTATGTGTGCATACTCTTGAAATGGAATAGATAAATAGTATAATTTATTTAGATGGATTGATACAACCCCAAAAATAAATTACAAGTGCCGGAAAAAGTAAAAATATAGGCCGAAATTTCCTAGGGATTACAGTCTCCCCTACTTTAGGAGATTTCGTCACGAAATTGCTTATGAAGAGGGTCCTGGAAATAAATGTGGGTATTTGGCTTTCATTTGATCCTCACGTTCCCAAGTGAACTCGGGGCCACGTTTGGATTCCCACCGAACCTTAACAATTGGGATGCGACTTCGCTTGAGTTGCTTAACTTCTCGGTCCATGATCTCCACGGGCTTCTCCACGAAGTGCATTGTTTCGTCAATGTGAACCTCGTTAAGTGGTATGTGGAGATTCTCGTCAGCTAAGCATTTCTTTAGGTTCGAGACATGAAATGTCGGATGAACGTTGCTGAGTCCTTCAGGTAGATCCAATTTGTAGGCTACCTTCCCAATCCGCTCAAGGATTTTAAAAGGACCTACGAATCTGGTAGCAAGTTTCCCTTTCTTTCCAAAACGAACTACGCCTTTCCAAGGGGATACCTTGAGAAGAACCAGATCGCCAACTTGAAATTCTAATGTTGAGAGGCATAGCTCTTTTGCCGACTCCTTGCTACCAAGAGGTTATCTCGGATTAACATTATCTTGTCGGAAGTCTCTTGAATAAGTTCCGGACCAGTGATTTGTGATTCACCAATTTTGGTCCAACAGATAGGAGAGCGGCACTTCCGGCCATAAAGATCTTCAAAAGGAGCCATGTTAATACTCGTGTGATAGCTGTTGTTGTACGAGAACTCGACTAGGGGTAGATGTAAATCCCAATTTCCCTTGAAGTCAATGACACAGGCTCTAAGCATATCTTCTAAAGTTTGAATCGTTCGCTCGGATTGACCATCATTTTGCGGATGATAAGCAGTACTAAGATTTAGTTGAGTGCCCAAAGCTGATTGTAGGGATTGCCAGAAACGGGAGGTGAATCGTCCATCACGATCAGAAATAATGTTGAGAGGCACACCGTGACGACTAACGATCTCATCAATATAGATTCGAGCTAGTTTTTCAACTCGATAGTCCTCACGTATGGGTATGAAATGAGCAGACTTTGTTAAGCTGTCGATGATTACCCAAATGCTATCATGACCACGAGATGTGTGTGGGAGTTTGGTTATAAAGTCCATGGCAATACACTCCCATTTCCACACGGGTATCTCGGGTTGTTCAAGTAAACCGGATGGACGCTGGTGCTCGGCTTTAACCTTTAAACAAGTAACGCATTTGGACACGTATAGGGCAATGTCTTTTTTCATACCAGGCCACCAGTATTGGGTACGGAGATCCATGTACATTTTGTCTGCACCAGGATGTACAGAATAACGAGTCTTGTGAGCCTCGTTCATGATAAAGGTACGAAGGTTTTCACGGTCCGGAATCCAGATACGATTTAGAAAGTAGAGTAACCCATTGGGTTTGGTTTCAAGTTGGAGCTCAGCACCACATGACATTCCGTTGTACATGTTTCCTTCAGTGACGGAGAGATGTTGAGCTTCAAGGATACGAGTTTGAATATCATTTTGGATTCGAATGTTGTGGATCTTGATAGGTTCCTTACGACTGAGAGCATCGGCCACGACATTCGCCTTACCAGGATGATAACGAATATTGCAGTCGTAGTCGTTTAGGAGTTCAACCCAACGCCTTTGCCTCTTGTTGAGTTCCTTTTGATTGAAGATGTGCTGGAGACTCTTATGATCGGTGTAAACCTCACATTTGGTACCATATAGGTAATGTCTCCAAATTTTAAGAGCAAATACGACCGCACCCAACTCAAGATCGTGCGTCGTATAATTCTTCTCATGGATTTTGAGTTGTCAGGACGCATAAGCAATCACTTTGCCTCGCTGCATTAGTACACAACCAAGGCCTAAGTGGGAAGCGTCACAGTAAACGACAAAGTCTTCGGTTCCATCAAGAAGAGTCAGGACAGGAGCCTCACACAGTTTCTGTTTTAGGGTTTGAAAGGCTTCCTCTTGTTTTGGTCCCCACTCATAGGGTTTGCCCTTGTGAGTTAAGGCTGTGAGAGGTACCGCGATCTTTGAAAAGTTTGCTATGAAACGACGATAATAGCCCGCTAAACCTAAAAATGAGCGGACTTCGGTAGGGTTCTTTGGAGCTTGCCAGTTCTTCACCGCCTCAATCTTAGCGGGATCCACGTGAATACCCTTTTCATTACTATATGACCCAAGAATTGGATTTCTTTTAGCCAAAATTCACATTTGGAGAACTTAGCGTATAATTGCTCCTTTTTCAAGAGATCCAAAACCAGACGCAAGTGTTCTTCGTGTTCCGCTTTGGATTTTGAATACATGAGGATATCGTCAATGAAGACGATCACGAACTTGTCCAAGTACGGCTTACACACGCGGTTCATAAGATCCATGAATACTGCGGGTGCATTGGTTAGTCCGAATGGCATAACCATGAACTCGTAATGACCATATCTTGTACGAAAGGCTGTCTTGGGGATATCGGATTCGAGGACTCGTAACTGATGATAACCAGAACGAAGATCGATCTTAGAGAAATAAGTCGAGCCTTGAAGTTGATCAAATAAATCGTCAATCCTCGGAAGTGGATAACGGTTCTTCACGGTAAGCTTGTTAAGTTCCCGATAGTCGATGCACATTCTGAAAGAACCATCCTTCTTCTTGACGAATAGAACAGGTGCTCCCCAAGGGGAAACACTAGGACGAATAAACCCCTTATCAAAAAGTTCTCGGAGTTGACTTGAAAGTTCTTGCATCTCTGATGGTGTAAGACGGTAAGGTGATTTAGCCACGGGGTTTGCTCCTGGCACTAGGTCAATACGGAATTCAACTTGACGTATGGGAGGAAGACCGTGTAAGTCTTCGGGGAAAACTTCAGGAAAGTCTTTTGTAGGTCCCTTCGTGTGTGTCGGATCGTCACATGCAAGTGGTCTACTAGTCAAACCGGGTTGCGGAATACCCGTGACTAGGTGGAGAGTCTTACTAAACAAAGTAAACCAAACACAAGAGTCACAATAAACGTTCTTTGTATTATAAACACTCGACGGTTACAGAGAGAATACAAGCTGCGTACTTAGCAGAACTGAGTTCGTCTAAACAAATGTTCCTGCGTACTTAGTCTCTGTGAACCTATCCTATTTATACAGACCTGATGCCTGCGCACTTACAAGTGCGCAGGACCAATTGCTCTTGCGTATTTAGCAAGTACGCATGGGTCTTCTTGCGTACTTGCTAAGTACGCAGGAGCTTTCTCCTGCACACTTGTAAGTGCGCAAAACACTTAACAGAAAAACAACATACACTATGTAAAAGTAAATACAACTCGATAAACTATTACATAATGACTCATAAATACAAAGACAAATTACAGACATTAGACATACTAACTAAGAATCTATCCAGAGTGTTGTCACAGGAAAGTGCATAAACAAACTCCCCCTTGACAACAGCTCGGGATCTTCATCGTCTTCAGTCTTCACAGCATCTGCTCCTTAGCTTCCATCTTCTTTTTGTAATCAAGACAGAACTTGATCAACTTGTCGTATTTGGCAAAGAGAAGCTTCGTCCATTCGTCAGTGTGGATGCAGTACTTGTCGGCTAGTACCTCCAGATCGTTCACAGAAAAGTTGATGAAGCAGACTTCATCAAATATCCTGATCACTTCCTTTGGCACCATGTTTCCACTTGCTGACTTACCTTTACTCATTACCACAGCCTCGCCTGTTTTTGGATCAACGTACCAGTACCACATGTCACCAAGAATATTCTGAGGTAACTTGCTCAGGGGAATCTTAGTTTCACATTGTACTGGCTTGTATACCAATCTCTTTATGGGCTTCTTAGTCACAGGATGCACAGCGTGCTTATCCTTGACTCTTCTGGGCACCTGAGGCTTGAGGTATTCAAAGTTCCCTGATCTTGCTTCCCGCTGTAGTGTTACCCACAAACCCATTGCTACTGCATTATTCGAGTGACTTAGCAGATCGCGGTTTGCAAGGTTAACTAGGTCGTACTTGGGCAAAGAGTTGAACGCCTCACTGGTGGGTTTCAAGTATTAAACCCCCCCAGATCTTTTGATGGCGAACAGCTGCTTGTCCTCCTCGAACCTAACAGCTAAGATCATACCTGTCGCTCCGTGCTTGTCTGTGATAGACGTCTTTTGCCACACGGGAGTTGGACCCTCTGTAGATGCAGAAGACATGTCTTTCTCTTTTTGTTCCTCGGGGTCCACAGGTTTAGGGTCGACCGGGGAGGCTTCAGTTGTAGCTTCAACATTACTTGTCATGTCAACTGAGCCTGTGTCGAGCAGAGATTCGAGCGATGGTACTTCAAAGATCTCACCATCCTCTAACTCGTACTCTCCTTCCCCGTCGCCCTTGGGAATCTCTATCACCACATCATCGTCATCCTCATTCCAGTCATCACCAGAGTCGATCTCTATTTCTTCCAGATTAAGGAGAGCATCGATCTATGCCTCTTTGGAATAGTCAGGCTCTAAATAAAGGATCTCATCATCAGATAAGTCCTTGAGCACGTTAGCCGCTGACTTCCCTTTATATCCACCACCACCACCTGAGGTATCACCACCCTCTTGCTGAGTAGACTCCCCCTCAGCCAATGGAACAGAAGAGATGGGCACAATCGCCAAAGCTAGGTGCTCACCTCCACTAGGACCGACTTCAGGATCCTTGTCTTTATCATCATCCTTAGTCAGATCGACTGGATGACAAGACTCGGCACCGGTGGATTTCTTTTCTTTGTCTTTCTCTTTCTCTGTCTCCTTCTCCCCCTGAGCACCTAGCTTCGCGGTCAGTTCACCAACTAATTTGACCATCGCTGCGTGCTCTTTTCTCTGCAAGTCCATCATCAGCTCCAGTGAAGTTCTGTGGCCTAGAATCATTTCGTTAGTCTTCATTAACAGTTCATTCTGTGCCATGACATTCTTCAACCGTTCATCAGTCCCCGTTCTCTGGCTACGCAGAATCCTAACTTCATCCGCCAGAGAGTTTATCTGTGCTTGTTTAGCATCAGAATCCTCTATTGACTTTTGAATAGTCTTCAACAAGCCAGCAACTTGGGTTTCTAGCACATCGATCCTAGCTTCATTTGGATTCGGATGCCTAGATGATGAGGCTTCGGCGTTGTGGATGGGGGAAGAGAAGATTGTGTCAAAGTCGAACCCCTGTGAGAAATCACCGTAGTTAAAGGGTTGACCTGACGGCTCTTTGGTGGGTGTTGGGATGGGGGATGTAATGATGGGAGTTATGGTTGGGGTGATGGTGACTGACTCCGTGAGAAGTGGAGCAGTCACCGTCACCTGGACGGTTGGAGTAGGTAGGGTCACCGTCACAGAAATCACCTCTGTGACCGCCGTGACTGCCACATCTGCTTGTACCAGTTGCCTTCTCCTCCTTCTAAACAGTTGCCGTGCTGGCTTGGTAGATTCTGACTCTGGACGGGCAGCTTCAACTTGTACTGGCTGCACAGTCGGAATCTCTTCAACCTTGGGGATAGCAACCTCTTGCCTATCGCCCCTTTTCTTGTTGGCTTTCTCTCGCCTTCGTCTTTGTAGAGCAGCGTATTCGCTGCTCGAGCTTTGTCGTTTTCTTTTTGAAGACGACTCAGGCAGGGTTACCTGTGCCGACCTTCTCGGATGTGCCTGTGATGGTGCGTCATCGGAATCAGAAGAATCTGATTCTGTTGCCTCCGAATCGGATTCCTCAGCACCACCAACATCACCTTCATCATCACCTTCATCATCATCATGCTCTTCCTCTTGCTCTTCACCAGAGTCATCACTCATCTCTGGTGCTGAGTTGGGATTATACCAGTTCCAATCTTCATGAGCGACGTATGCTTCATTCAGTAGGTGGCCAAAGAGGTCAGTGTGCGCAGGCGTAGGTTCTACACTGCCTGGCTTTAGAAACTGAGCAAAGACTCTCTTGTCCACCCTTTTTACCTGCAGTCTCTCCCCGATAGCGCGTAGGTTTGGCAGTGCATCATCGATCAGTAGCTGCACAAACCTTGGGTACAAAAGGAACCTGAACCTCTCAGCTGTATTTATCTGGTCATTTAGTGTTTTGAAGATATAGCGAGAGAAGTTATAGCCCCGATTGAGAGACAGGCCCACCATGGCCGCTGCTAGGTCATGACCCATGACATCTTTCCCCGCTTTCTTGGATGAGATGCACACGATTATGATGTGGGCAAAGTATCGCCATTGATCCAATACCCACATCTTCTTGTAGGAAGCATAGTCCCTAGCCCCGACATATCCCATTCTGTGCCTCCAACACCCATCCACGTAGTAATCTGGATAAGATGTCGGGTCGGTGGCAAGGTCTCCGAACTGCAATACTCTCCTTATTGTATCCTCGGAGATAGCAATAGCCTGACCGTCAACGGTAGCCCTTATGACATTCGGGGATACCGTGCAATCGTGCTCTGCAGTCTCCCAGAATTGCTCCAGGTAAGGTCTTGAGACTGTTGGGTTTGCTGAGATTGCATAACTTATTCTTGATCTGTTCAGAAAATCCACAATCTCCCTGTATTGCAAGGCTGCGCCTTTCCATTCTGGTTCGGTGTTAGCCACTAGGTTGAATTCGTTAGTGAATGCACGAGCCATAGCCTGCAAACACACACAGAAAACATATTCAGAACAACTTATAACACTGGAAGTAGACACACATGACATAGTATAGTAGTTACACTTTGAAAAAATTTTCAGACTTAGGAAAAATTTCTAAGTGTTGGTCCTGCGCACTTAGCAAGTGCGCAGGATTTTTCTCTTGCGTACTTAGCAAGTACGCAGGAAGTATTTCTTGCGTACTTGCTAAGTGCGCAAGAACAACCCTTAGCAAAAATTCCAGAAACTTGTAATTCGTTCAAAACGTGAGTTGATTAGGTCGCCATTAGGTCGGAATCAAGGATTCTAACCTATGGTACCATTATCAACACTACACTCGTTCAATTTTTGACCTAGGCCAGTCGCCGACCCACTGTCGGTTCAACTTCAAATGACAGATCAATCGAGGACCATGAGATGATTAGGGAGTCGATTAAAGCTTCCTATTAGCTTGTTACAGATAATAAGTTACCCAAACAACCCCATATTACCCCAAATTTTGTCGGCATTAACCTAAAAGGATTCTAGGTCAGAATTACGGTCCAAAGTGACGATTAAACGGATGAAATCGGTCTATAATCTCACCACTGAGATGGAATACGATGATGAAAGTATGGACGGGACGAGAAGATGATTGGACACAAACGATTTTGAGAGTAAAATTGCAGGGGGGAAACTATGGGTTTGAAAGCGTAAAGCTTAAAAAAAAGTTCTAAGTCCCTGATTTATACCCCCCACTTAATGTTCGTGCGTACTTGTTAAGTGCGCACGAGTTAACTCTTGTGTACTTAACAAGTGCGCAAGGCTTAACTCTTGCGTACTTGTTAAGTGCGCAAGTGTTACTTCGTGCGTACTTGACAAGTGCGCACAACCCTTAAGTGCGCAAATTTATGAAGATTTTCAAGTCAAATAACGAACAAGATACAAATATTCAACCAAGAGGATTCAAATACAATTCATGAAGATTAAACATAAAATATTTTTGGCCTTTTTCTGATTTAAACTTGAACTATGCATAAACTTAAAAACTTAAAATCTTTTTGTTCTTTTCAAGATAGATATATACAATCATTTACACAAGCTATTTTTGATCAAAGGTACGAGCAGATGATCATATCAGGCTAACTTATAGCAAAAACGATACACTATAAACATCAAAGAATATGGGATCATGTCATGTATTACTCTTTATTCATACGTAATAAGCACATAAACAAGTAATTCAAGTTGACAATATTATAAGATTTGAAACTATAAGCATCTTTGTATCACGTTCTTGTGTATTAAGGTATTTAATTATAAGATATACAACGTGTACCCCACTGATATGCTATGATATTTTGCACTATCTTCAAGGCATCTAAGATTTTTCCAATGATTTTCTTAATTTTCAGAATGAAGTTACATCAATTAGCACAGAAAAATCAAGCAGAATCCATAAGGATTATCAGGAATCATAAGATTCAGAATCGAGTGATTCTTTTGTCTTGGTTTCATATGATTTTCTTCTTTGAATATCGGTATGATGATTCGGGATAATGAACATGGTGTTTGATTATAAGGTAAGGGGATCCAACTTTTATCTGGATTTTATTTCAATGAACCAGGAATGATTCAAGGGTGAATACATGCTCAACGGTTAATGTAGAGACATGTCTTGATTCAATCTCTCCTTGCATACTTGTGAGTATGGGCAGTGAGATGAACCGCATTAATTGTGCTAACAACATAACCCGAAACTGATCTCAAAAGAAAATTATTGTCAAAATCTAACATCCTTTATCTGATAGTGATCTTTTCTAATCTTTTACTCACACACGCTTGCAAACATGGGTTCAAATCACAGTTGGAATTTAGATTTAGTTTCCACACTACTAGTGATTCAAAGACGCATACAGCCTACTGACAATTCAAATTACTTGTAAATAAACAAATTAAAAACATAACAATTTTAAACAGATAAGTAAGCATGACGCAATCATTTCCCATATGAGCAGTCTATGAAGTTTAGATCATTTCTGATGTACTATCATTTCCTCTTTTCTCAAACTAACTTTGAAATTTTCTCCATTTTCTATTTTTTTTATTTTTGTAAAATATTTTAAAAACTAAAAGAATTATACAGAAAATTTAAAGGAATTAAAAATTTAACTTCCATGAATTGAATTGAGTTAAGAAAAATTAGTTTTCACTCAGGATTGAACATTCCTATCAAGTTGACAAGATGCTCAAAACGGGATCGATCAAATGCCTTTGTGAAAAGGTCAGCAAGATTGTCATCCGTGTGAACTTTTACAAGCTCAATTAAATGCTTTTCAGCACAATCACGGATGAAATGATGGCGAATCTCTATATGTTTAGTTTTGGAATGTTTCACCGGGTTATTTGTGATGGACATGGTGGCATTGTTGTCAATGAATAGAGGAGTTCCAGTGAAGTTTAAGCCGTAGTCTCTCAACTGCTGCTGAATCTACAATATCTGAGAACAACCGCTAGCTGCAGCAATGTACTCTGCTTCACAAGTTGAGACAGAAACCGTTGACTGCTTCTTGCACTGCCAGGAGACCAGCCTGTCTCCTAAGAATTGACAACCACTAGAAGTTGACTTTTTGTCAAGGTTACAACCGCCATAATCTGAATCAGTATAGGCTTTGTAGTCGAATGATTGCTGCTTAGAGTTCCAAAGACCTAATTGGGGTTTCCCTTTCAGGTATCTGAAAATTCTCTTTACTGCTATCATATGAGACTCTTTCGGTTGTGACTGAAACCTTGAGCACAAGCACACAGCAAACATTATATCGGGTCTTGAAGCTGTGAGATACATAAGTGATCCGATCATCCCACGGTACAACCTGCTGTCCACATCCTTTCCATCTATGTCGGGATGCAAACCATGATTGACTGGGATTGGTGTGCCATAAGTAGTGCTATCACTCATCTTGTATTTTGACAAGATGTCCTGCACGTACTTAGTTTGATGTAGATAAATACCATTCTCTCTTTGACTGACTTGCAGACCTAGAAAGAATGACAGTTCACCCATATTGCTCATTTCAAACTTGGACTTCATCACCTTCTCGAATTCCCTACACATCCCTTCATTGGTCGACGCAAAGATAATGTCGTCGACATATACTTGCACAAGAAGAATGTCACTTCCTGCTTTCCGTATGAAGAGAGTCGAGTCAATCTGTCCACGGTCGAAACCATTAGACAGTAAATGCTTAGATAATGTCTCATACCATGCCCGCGGTGCTTAATGAAGACCATAAAGTGCTTTGTCGAGCTTGTACACTTTATTGATATTATGCGGATCTTCAAAACCGGGAGGTTGAGTGACATAGACTTCTTCATGCACCTTACCATAAAGGAAAGCACTCTTCACATCAAGTTGATAGACCTTGAAGCCGACATATGTGGCATAAGCCAAGAACAGTCGAATGGCCTCAATTCTAGCAACTGGGGCATATACTTCATTGTAATCCAAGCCCTCTTGTTGATAAAAACCCTGAATAACCAACCTTGCTTTGTTCTTCACAACTACATGACGATCATCCGTCTTGCATTTGAACACCCATCTGGTACCAATTGGTTGAAATCCCTTTGGTAAGTCAACCAAATCCCACACGTGCAACTTTTGGAATTGAGACATTTCATCTTGCATCGCCTCAATCCAGCAGTTGTCAGTGAGAGCCTCCTTCACATTCTTCGGCTCTAACTGGGACACAAATGTAGCATGCAAACATGTTTCCATGACACCAGTGTCGAATATCTCTGTGTAAAGACTGGTGTTCTCAGTGATGGTTCTATGACGAGTCTGAACACCGGCATAAGGATCACCAATAATGTTGTCGATTGGATGATTCCTATGCACCCTCGTCTCCGGTACAATCGGTTCTTGAATTTCTGGATCTAGATTTGTGCTTAACTCCCCCATTTCCTGTGTTCCAGAGGTAGAAGATTCAATGTTTATTGGATCAGCTGGAGCTTCTTTTCCTACAGTTGTGTTAGGATTGGCTTGAGAGTCATCTCCAACAATATGAACACCTTCACTGTTATCACTATCATGAGTTCCAGATGCAGATGCAGCATTGGAATCAGGAGTTATAATTGGTACTGTAGCACGGATAGAAAAACTGGAGTCATTGTCGCCACGCAATAAATCATAGACATTTGCGGCGTCTTCTGCAGATAAGTCTGGAAGATTGAAAGACTTGAATAGCGCATCATAATCAAAACCCCAAGCTGGACCTTTTGGTTCTGGTGGAGTGCTGTGTTTACTACAGTCCACTTCAAACCATTCCTCGACAGTACGAGTTCCTATGTTGTACACTCTCTTGCAGGGCGAATTGGCAACATATCCTAAGAAGATGCCTTCCACCGCTTTCGCATGAAATTTAGACTGACGGTCTTTATACTGTAGCAACAAGGAACAAGGACTACCAAAAGGAACTAGGTAATCAAGATTGGGAAGTCGATTGTTGATCAACTCATAACATGTCTTGTTGTGCCTTTTCACAACCAGAACCCTGTTTAAGACGTGACAAGCTGTATTAACTGCTTCTGCCCAGAAAGTGACAGGAAGCTTTGCATCTGACAGCATAGTCCTTGCAGTCTCGATCAGTGTTCTGTTCTTCCGTTCAGCAACTCCATTCTGCTGAGGTGTGTACGGCGCGCTGAATTCGTGACGGATCCCTCTCTTGAGACAAAAAAGTTCCATCAAATTATTCTTGAACTCAGTTCCGTTGTCACTCCTTATTCTTCTAACTTTCAGCTTGCAAAGAGATTCCAAGCTCAGGATCAGGTATTGAAGAATATCAGCAGTCTCGGCTTTTGTACCTAAAAAATGCACCCAAGAAAAACGTGAGAAATCATCAGTTACAACTAGACAGAACGACTTACCCCCAATACTCCTGATACTTATGGGGCCAAACAGATCCATGTGTAATAGCTCCAAAGGGGTATCGATAGAGTTTTGGAGCTTGGGCTTGTGAGACTTCCGTTGTTGTTTGCCCTTTTTACACGGCATACAGTCATCTGAAACGGTAAACCTCAACTTAGGAACCCCGGTTACCAAACCGTTTCGGACAAGATGATTCATTTTACGATAAGAAATATGTCCGAGTTTCCTATGCCACAAGATGGAGTCAAGTTCTGTCACTTTTGTAAGCAAACAAGTAGCAACTGATGAGGTGGTTTTTGCCACGCTCATATCGATCTGATAAGTGTCGTTTGATCTTGGTGCTCTCATTAGAATCCAGTCTTCGGGAACCTCAAAACCAGGTTTGAGAATCAGGCATTCTGATTTGTCAAACATCACCGAGTACTCCTTGTCACACATTTGGGAGACACTAAACAGGTTATGCTTCAGCTTCTCGTAGAAGTTGACATTGTCAAAGCTGACACAACCGTTCGAAACCATGCCTTGACACGTGATACTGCCGCCTTTTTCTCTGGCAAAGGCCACATAGCCGCCTCGGAATGGTTTAACATCTTGAAGCAAGGCCATGTTTCCTGTCATGTGCCGGGAGCATCCACTATCTACATACCAACGGTTAGAGATAGTACCCTTCGGACGTCCCTGCACGAGTAACAAAAGAATTAGTTAGATTTGGAGACCCAAGCCATTATGGTCTTGGGTCGTCCATCCTTCTCGAAATAAACTACTTCTTTCAACTCACAGTCATGATGACTGTTCAAAATTGGTGAATCTTTGGATGAATTTGGAACAGGAGATTGAGAACCTTTAACTTTCTTGTTCCAGGATCTCTTTTGATTCTTAACCAGAACAATATACTTTGGCTCAACCACAGCCGGTGAACTTGTGGAAGCTTCACCTGATTGAGTCTTAGTCAGCTGTTCCAGCTTTCTCAACCTTTTATTCCTTCTTCTTCTTTGTGGCTTAGAGAGTCTAGCCACAGATTTCTCACCAGTGCGTGTACTACCAGATGTAGACACACGAGGTACAGTAGGTTGCTTTACCTTTCTTGCAACAGATGGTTTGGCCTCAGATTTAATCTTAGGTTTTCCCATAGGTTGTACTGGTGGTTTCACCACATTCTGCTTTGGACTTTTGGGAGATGGTTTCACTGGTGGCGACCTGGGGATAACAGCGGGCTGTGAAACAACATGCCGTTTCCCTTGGTTCTTAGAAGGACAGTTCACAACAATGTGACCAACCAAGCCATAGTGAAAACAGTTCCTCTTGTCTACATGAGTTCTCCTGTAAGGCTCATTAGATCTGGCCTTAGATAACTCTCCATTATGAGCAGGAGGAGTTGGTTTATGAACAGAAGTCTGACCTTTTTTAGTTTGGTTTTTGGGGGTATAATACTTTTGCAAATTCTCTTTGTAACCAAGCCCATAATGAGCTGAAAAAGCCTCTTTCTTAACTTGGTTAATATTTTTATAACCCCCGTAAAGCATTACCTTAAGTTTATCATTTGTTTCAATGATACCAGGTTCAGTTAAAATGCAGTTATCACCATTAGTGATAATGTTTTTGTGGACTTTCTGTTCAGTCAACAACTCCTCAGAGACTACTCCTTCAGGGCAAATGTTAACCGACCCATCTTCAGAAGCAGTAACATACTCCTCACTAGATGTGGAGTTAGCCTTACTTGAGGATTCATCCTTTTTAGGGGAGTCATCCTTATCAGAGGACTCATCTAGACAGGTGAGATCAATGTCTAACAAGCTATTGACAAACTTCCCACTTATAGGTGGAGGAATGGCATTGGTACCAAGTCCTAGGCCCTTCAATTTCCTCACTACTGATTCGTAGTGCTCCACCACAAAGCGAGAGTTTTTCAACTTCTCATTTGTACATTTTAACTGCAGGATCTCATTTTGTAGTTTGTTGATTTCATTGTTCCGTTTTTCTAACCCCCTATACGCAATATCCAAGTGAACTTGTTGCTCACTTATTTGTAAAGAATATTCACATTTTTCTTTTTTCAACGTTTCAACAGACTCTTTAAAACGTTTTTCATTTTCTTTGTAATTATGAGCTGCCATAGATAGGGGTTCAATTTTGTCTTGGAGCTTAGAAATTTCAAGCTTTAGCCCTAGACATTTAGAACAATAAATAACAGAGAAAGGGTTAGAATGTACCTCAGATGATGAACTCTGTGCTTCTCCAATGGCCATGAGGGCAACGGCAGTGGTAGACTCCTTTTCAACAGCTACAGAAGCTTCCATCTCCTCAGCTTCTTTTCTCTCAGCCTCCAACAGCTCCATGATCTCAGCCATGAGACCAACCTGTGTTTGAGCAATGATGGCGTCCTCTAGATGAACACCCCAATCAAAGTTTTCGTCATGCTGAGCTACCAGTGCATTTGACGAACCACCTTGATGTTGATTGTGGTGGCTAGTGTTGTTGTGGCCGTGGCTGTTTCCCTGGCTAGGTCTGCTAAAACCAGAGGCCGGTGCTCGGTCTTTTTGACACTCACGAGCAAAGTGTCCATAGTTCAGACACTTGTAGCATTTGGCCTTGGATTTATCAAATCCAACCTTGGCATTAGAATGTCCACCAATGAACTTTCTTCCTGTTCTGTTCAGGAAACGCTTGGCCCTCCTCAAAAGCATGGCCATATTCCATTGAATATCCATGTCCTCAATATCATCAGGATCCACTTGGTTAAAGTCTTCTTCAATAGTTTCGGGATCCGTTAGCATGCCGCCTATGAAATTCTCATACGCAAGCATACATGATGAAAACAATGCTACATGATCTTCAGCTATTTTGACTATTGCAGAATGGTTAGCTGAAGACGTAGCTAGAGGATTTCTTGAGGTGTGTTGATGATTAGTTCCCAACCCTGATCCGGATGCATAACAAGCATGACTACCACACCCATTTGAGTGGTCTTCTTCATTGGAGTGTCCAGTAAAGAGGGCAATTCCAGAGCCCGATGATTTTGAAGTGGAAGTCGTCCCATGATACATGGAAGGGTCCTGTATCTGAGGTCTTCCCGAGCTCTCCTTCTTCATAAGATTCATGTTATGAGCTTGAATCTTACCAATAGCCTCATCTACTGTTAACTCATAGAATTTAGGATTTTCCCTCATCAGGGTTGTATACATCTCAAACTTTGGTGGCAAAGCATCAAGAAATTTTTCCACCAGTTCTTCATCGGGATATTTCAGTTCAAAAGCTTTCAACTCCGTTTGTAAATGATAGAATCTAGAGATGAGATCATCTAACGATTCATTTTCCATGAAATTGAAGCATTCATACTGCTTCCGGAGAAGATCCCGCTTACTCTTCTTAATGTCACTGTTCCCCTCAAATCTTTTCTGAAGTGCTTTCCAAAGATCCTTGGAGGTGTCATAGCCTCGGAAACTGTGAAACAATTCCCGAGTTAATGACATAGTGATTGAGCCAAGAGCCTTCTTTTCCCGATCATAAGCTTTCTTTTGTTCTTCATCAAGCTTAGAGATGGGCTTTGGCACCTCTTCATCAAGATAGATGTGTGTGGGATGCTTATATCCCTCAATGATTGGTATCCATAATGATGAGTTGGTGTATGAAATGTAGTGCTCAAAACGCGCCTTCCAATTGGAATAATCGTTTACATTTAATAGTTTAGGCGGTTTCTGAGGTGTACCGATTTCATTATCATAATTTAACATGTTTCCAAGATTCTGAAGGTTCGACATAGTGAATTACTTGGTCAAAAATCAGAAAAATCAGACACTGTTGCGCACTTGGTTTTGGCCTTGCGCACTTGAGAAATGGTCTTGCGTAGTTAAGACTTACTCTTGTCTTTATCATCATCCTTAGTCAGATCGACTGGATGACAAGACTCGGCACCGGTGGATTTCTTTTCTTTGTCTTTCTCTTTCTCTGTATCCTTCTCCCCCTGAGCACCTACCTTCGCGGTCAGTTCACCAACTAATTTGACCATCGCTGCGTGCTCTTTTCTCTGCAAGTCCATCCTCAGCTCCAGTGAAGTTCTGTGGCCTAGAATCATTTTGTTAGTCTTCATTAACAGTTCATTCTGTGCCATGACATTCTTCAACCGTTCATCAGTCCCCGTTCTCTGGCTACGCAGAATCCTAACTTCATCCGCCAGAGAGTTTATTTGTGTGTTTTGAGCATCAAAGGTTGGTTAGAAACTTGTTTCTGATCCTTTGGCTTGATTGCATTGATCATCAGCCTACTTTTCACTATTTCCGACGACTTTCAGGTGACCGGAAAAGGTTGGTGAGAGTTGCTGAAAAGGTGTCCTGCGTACTTACCATTTTTGGTAAAAAGTACAGTTTTCTGTGTACTTACTAACTACGCAAGAGTTATCTCCTGCGTACTTACAAGTGCGCAAGACTGAACTTGTGCGAACGTAAGTTATATCCTGCGTACTTAATATTTCTTAAGTTCGCACAAGTTCAGTCTTGCGCACTTGTAAGTACGCAGGAGATAACTCTTGCGTAGTTAGTAAGTACGCAGAAAACTGTACTTTTTACCAAAAATGGTAAGTACGCAGGACACCTTTTCAGCAACTCTCACCAACCTTTTTCGGTCACCTGAAAGTCGTCGGAAGTAGTGAAAAGTAGGCTGATGATCAATGCAATCGAGCCAAAGGATCAGAAACAAGTTTCTAACCAACCTTTGATGCTCAAAACACACAAATACACAACAAAAATCGGTTTTTGAGAGATTTTTGCTTCTAAAAAAGTGCTCAAGAGCTACCCCTTTTTTATCACAAAAATACCTCTTTTTGCTTGTAAAACTCAGTAAACCGTCTCCAAACTCACTTACAACACTCGAATTCAAGAGCAATGCTCTGATACCACTTGTAGGTCCCTTCGTGTGTGTCGGATCGTCACATGTAAGTGGTCTACTAGTCAAACCGGGTTGCGGAATACCCGTGACTAGGTGGAGAGTCTTACTAAACAAAGTAAACCAAACACGAGAGTCACAATAAACGTTCTTTGTATTATAAACACTCGACGGTTACAGAGAGAATACAAGCTGCGTACTTAGCAGAACTGAGTTCGTCTAAACAAATGTTCCTGCGTACTTAGTCTCTGTGAACCTATCCTATTTATACAGACCTGATGCCTGCGCACTTACAAGTGCGCAGGACCAATTGCTCTTGCGTACTTAGCAAGTACGCATGGGTCTTCTTGCGTACTTGCTAAGTACGCAGGAGCTTTCTCCTGCGCACTTGTAAGTGCGCAAAACACTTAACAGAAAAACAACATACACTATGTAAAAGTAAATACAACTCGATAAACTATTATATAATGACTCATAAATACAAAGATAAATTACAGACATTAGACATACTAACTAAGACTCTATCCAGAGTGTTGTCACAGGAAAGTGCATTAACATCTTTGATTACAGGAATGTCTTGAAGATTCTTATCCTTGACTTTTCGTTCCACAATATGGGCCAAGAATGCCACACATTTCTTCCGTAAATACTTCTGTGCGGTAGTGCAAGACATAAGCTTGAGTCCTTTTGACGGCTTCTCACCATAGACGTTCAAAATGTCACCCGAGTCAAGAGGGATACAGATGCACTTGTCAAAACAGACGACTTCAGCATGGTGCTTGGTCAGCCAGTCCATGCCTACTATGATGTCGAAACCTCCGAGAGCCATGGGAATAAGATTGATTGAAAAGTCATGATCGCTCAAGGTTAAGGTACAATCTCTAATAATGGTGTCACATGAAACAGAATAACCATCCGCTACTAAAATATCAAAGGGTTTGTCTAGCTTAGCTCGGCTCATAGCAAGTTGTGGTTCAAATTCAAAGGACACAAAACTCCTATCGGAACCAGTATCAAACAGGATAGAAGCATATTGGTGATTAATTGGGTACGTACCGTTCACCACATCGTTGTTAACTTGAGCCTCGTTGGCATTGATGTTAAAGGCACGTCCACGAGCAACAGGGTTTGTATTCCCCTGATTCACATTTCCCCTGTTCATATTCCCTTGGTTCCTGTTTCCTTGGATCATGTTACCTTGGTTCCCGTTCCCTGGAATCATGTTGCCCTGATTCATGTTGGCTTGGTTCACAATGACCAACCTAGGGCAACGGTTCCTGAAATGATTTGGGTCACCACACTCGTAACAAGCACGACCCTGGGCGATAGCAGCAGGAACAGGAATAGCAGGTTGGTAGATTTGGTTAGCCGATGGGGCACGACAGGTGTTAGCCCAGTGTCCATAATGCCCACAAGTGGTACACACACGACATGGGACGTTTGCAGTATGATGAAATTTGCAGGTGTTGCACATTGGTAGGGTTCCCACATACGACTTCTTGTTGGGGTTGAAGGCAGTAGGTGCCACTTGGGCTAGAGGAGCAGCAAGAGTGATGATGGCGAAGTTCCTGCCTTTCCTCTTTTTGCCATTGAAGGAGGACTCAGCTTTGGTTTCCTTGGTGGGTTCAGTGGTGGGTTTTTCAATGACTTTCTTAGCACCCTTCTTTAACAAAGTCCCTGCCTTAACGTGGTTATCTGATAGTGTGGCAGCTAAACGGATAGCCTCTTCAAGAGTGGCTGGGTTACTACCCAACACGGTATCCTGAATCTGCATGGGTAGACCGTTGATGTACTTCTCGATGGCTCGGGAGAGAGGAGTGACCATGTGGGGCACCAAGAGGCTAAGCTCATGAAAGCGGGTGGTGTAGGTAAGGCTTTCACCACTGTCTTGTTTGAGATCCCAGAATTCAGCTTCTAGTTTTTTTGACCTCATTACGGGGGCAAAACTCATCTGTCATGAATGTCTTCACATCAGCCCAAGGCAAGGCTAGTGCAACCTCTATCCCGCGGTTACGTTTTTCTCCATTCCACCATGTTAGTGCCCTCTTCTGGAAGACACTAGTAGCATAACGAACTTTCAGATCCTCAGGACAGTCAGCATTGATGAAGGTTCCCTCAATGCTTTCAAACCATTGGAGGAGTCCAGTGGCTCCTTCGTTCCCGTAGAACTTGGTGGGGTTGTAGGAGTTGAAGTGTTTGAATGTACACGTGGGATTCCTTGGTGCAGCATTCTGGTTCAGTTGGTTGACCATAGTTGGTAGGATCGTAGCCATTTGTTGGATGATCCTATCGGTGAGGTTGTTCCCACGCTCATGACGGGTAGGCATTCTACAAACGGGTGAATAGAAAGTTCATAAGATGTGAATCATGTATAAGAGTTTGCAATTTAATCATGAGATGTTAGGTTAAACATAAATGGTACCCTAATTTGCACATTGGCTTATCAAGGTACTTTAAGTCTTTCTAATGTTTGAGAAGTCATGCGTTAGCCTATAAGTGGACACTCATCCCAAGAATTCCCAAGAAAGCATAACTGGTCCATCGGTTGATTTGGATTTATACGAAATGCTTTCCTAGACAGAACTCCCAGAATACAGGCATCCACCCTTCTGGATTGCACAAGTTCCCATTCATTAGTTAGAACTTACATACCTTTGACGAGAGTTTCATTCGGATTAGACTATTAAGTCTAAGTGTAAGTCTCATGTAGTTCAAGTAGTTCAAAATAGTTTCGTGTAGACTCTTGAATGTCGTAGTTCATGGAGTTGTATCAGGTAATCAAAAATAGATAGATGTAGGTAAGCATGCATAGTAAAGATAGTGTGGAGTTCCTAATAAAAGACACGAGTTAAACTCATGTTTGGGACTCCTAGGTTATAGTCTAGGTCATGTGTCTAATAACCTAATTCCCTATAACCATGGCTCTGATACCAATCTATCACACCCCGGCCGGCGGCGGAATATACGCCGGGGCTGACGTGGTTGTTCATAAGCACATGATCCTCTATTAAATATTATAATATTTATTATTCAAATTAAAAGCATTCGTTACATAGAAAAATGAAACGTTCAAAACATAATTTAAATTAAACTAGGTCCAAGTCCTAGGTGAGCAAGTAGTCCTCAAACAGGTACACCTGAAACATGTAAGTAACTGTCAACTACAAGTAGTTGGTAAGAAACATAGGTTTTGACACCAAAAGAGAATTAAGTATAGATTTCAATTCAATATGTTCAAAGCATGTCTAAAGCAAATATGTGAAAACACACAAGGTTCCAAGCGTACAATCAAGCCATGTTATATGTATGCACAATCCCCCGGATTGCGTGAAGTTCTAAATGTAACACTAACCCGCCAAGGTTCGTGTTAAGTAATGTATCGGATTCCCGTATAAATGATCATAAAAGGTACTACCTTAGGCTTGCCACACAAGTTAATGATTGTACTGACATGAACACATGTAATGGTCACCAAGTAGTTTAAGACATAAACATAAAGACCATAGCATATGAACACAGGGTATTGAATTGTGTATGCAAATGTTTGTAATCATGTTTCACCCCAAAAGCATAAAAATGTAAAAAAGGGGCTATGTAAACTCACTTGAATCAATGTTAGAATTGTATGAACTGGTAAAGATTGTTAGGCCTCGTGAGGAACTCTCACAACAAACCTACACGTGTAATGGTAACCTAATTTCAATATATGTCTAAATGGTATTTAGAGGATATTGGAACGCTTAGGGTTTCATGGGGATTTTGTTTGAAGATTGGTTCGCGTGCATAAAGAAGTATTGAATTGTTAGAACTAATTTAGACTTCTAATTAATTTATATAGTCATTTTAAAGGTAAGTAATGTTATAGAATAGTTTAAATAGTAACTTATTCTAAATTATAAATAAATTTTGATATAGTAAAAGTTTTAATTAATTGATGTAGAAATGAGCAATTAATTATCAATTTGCAATTTAAATGGTTAATTAATTTGTTAAAATTGAATTAAAAAGGATTAAGTAGGTTTTAACTATAATTAATTAAATCTTGTATAAAATAATTATTTAAAATAATTATTTAGGCATTTATAAATTTAAAAGTTTTTAATTAATTCATCTTACCAATAATAATTATTTACAAATTTAGAGAAGTTTAAAAGTGTCTAATTGTATAAATATAGTTTGTGAAATAATAAATAAGTGAATAAGTAACAAAATTTGGTTTGTCTACACAATGTTTTATATAAATATCACATAATGTATTTGCATCATTAACTTGAAATTTTTGAATATTAAATGGTGAATAAAAGGGTTAAAAGAAAAGAAAAACAAGAAAAATTCGGTCCCTGGGATTCGAACCCGCGCTTGAGGCGGTTCATCCCTTGCGCACACACACTAACCGCTGGACTGGGCATGATGCCTTGTCCAGTGGCCGCACCGATTGGTTTTTGATAAGTAAACCCATTAACCCTTCGTCCCCATTATAAAACCCGAAACCCTAGCTTCCCAATTTGCCCGATTGAGCATCTATTCGATCCCGAATCCATAGGGCTTTCAATCTACTGATCAAAACGAGTTCAATGACCCCAATCTTACCTGAAATGGTTACACAGAGAGGGAGAATAGCTCAATGCGCAGATTCGTTTTCCTTCGGCTGTAACACGAGCTTGGAGATGAATTTCGATTGGATTAGGAGTGTGGGGAGTTGGCAATGGATGTCGTCGATGATTTGGGACCTCTATTTATAGTTCATTTGGGCGGTAAGGGTTCGATTGATTAAATGGCATTCAAGGTTAAGAACGGTTACGAGTTAGGTAGTGTAATGATCATAATAACTCAATTAAACGCGAGGGACTGTTCGTTTGGATGAATTGAACGTGTGACCGTTGTTGATTTCGCTCGAATACATCACAGGAACGATTTCCGGATAATCGGGTTGAGAACCGGTCGAAGGCGGGGTCGAACCCATGACTGGTCTGGGAGGGGGGAAGAGTTTCTGGAATTTGCAGGTTTCAATAGTTACTATTTTATGTATGAACTTTGTTTTAAAAGAGAGTGAAGTTTCAGAATTTACAAAGTGGACCCTGAACTTTTATAAAGTAGGAGGGTTATCAAATTTTATAAGTTTTTATAAAATTTTATAGATGTTAATGTCACATAATTATATTTATATATATATATATATATATATTTTTCTATTTAACCCATTTACTAAAAGAAAATAATAAATAAGTAATAAAGTCTTATAAACCCTATTTAAAGAATTTTAGATTTAAACTCTTTTTTTTTTGTAAATTGTTTATTTACAAATATGAGTTTATATATATATATATATATAGGTTTAGAAATAATGTAGCATATAAATATATATTTATTTAAAAGTAAACACACCATACTCAAAAAAAAAAAAAACCAAAAATCACTAAAATAACTAGTCAAAGCTAATATTGCTATTGCCAAGTGTCCCCGGCAGCGGCGCCAAAAACTTGATGTCGTCCAGACGGTCTATAAAACTAAAATAGAAACCTAACCTAGACTCCTAAGTAATAAATGGAAAACCAATGAACTCGACTGCACTAACAGGCAAGTGTACCTATCGAGTGTAGCACAGCTTAATGGTAAACCGGAATATCAAACCCTAGAGACACTACGATAACAAAACTAGACTCTGACTCGGACTAAAGATTGATTTGGTTTGGGGGGTTTACTACACTAAATATTAAACTAAGAAATGCAGAAAACTTGAACGACTCAACTATCATGATGAAAGTACTAAGGGTGAAATCAAAGGATGGGAAGAATACTACCTAAGTCAGAATCCTACTTGCAAAGTACAACTTCTACCGGTTCTGGAAACTATGATGGATCTGGGTTTCTAAGGATGACAACTAAAGACTACCTAGTGTATCCCTAATCACTCTCAGGGTGTCACCAACTAAGTACCTAAAGTGTACTGAAATCACCAGATGGTTGGATCACCTCTCAGGTATTTCCAACAATGATAAAGTACCCTAATAGACAGATTACCTCTCAGTCTCACTGTCCACCAATACACTTAAAGAATGCATGGGGTAATCTCAAGATAACAACTATGACCCAAATAGCAAATGATGAAGACTAAACGACTAATTCTCACCTGTTGGGTATTGAACTAGGATACACATTCAATTCTAATCAGCAATCAAAGACAAATCCTATGGCTACTACATCTAGCAAACCACCCTAATCACAAACCCCTAAGATATATGACCAAGATACGCTAATCAAACTGGCAGACAACCACAATCAATGCAAGGAATTGAAATTAAACACTATATCAGATCTAAACGTGCAATAACATCACAATAATCATCTCAAGATCTTTTACAAAATCATAAACCCATTAATTGAATCTAAAAACCAAATAAAAACTGAAACTTTAACAAGTATTCATCATGTGACCTAGGCAATATCAAAGTTCTAGCCTAGAATCATGCTTAAACAACCAAAACAGAAATAGAAACACAAAACCATGGTATCAAACAAAGCAAACAAAGATAAAAATTGAATCTTACAAACGAAAACACTAAATCTAACGAACCCGGGAGCAAAGTCTCAATCTTTAGCCTTCAATCGACCTCCTAAGCTCCAAAATCGCCTCTGATCTCTCTCTAGACGACTGAAAATCGAACTCTTTTTGAATGGGAATCAAAATCTATTTAAATCAAAATTAGGGTTTTTTCTCTGAATTCTGTTCCCTCGCGTACCGCGAATCATTTGGGCTGGGTTCCTCACGTACCGCGAGGAACAAAGTAGTCGCGGCTGGTTTTCCTTTCTCTCGCGTACCGCGAACGAATTCTCTGGACTTCTCGCGTACTGCGAGAACTTGAAAATCAACATCTTTTCATTTTGAACCCTGGACTTTCTTCCGGCTTCGTTCTCTTGCTCGGTTTCTTCACGTATTCACTTGTAATTCATACGAGCACCTACAAACATAACAAAGACTTAATAGTATACAAAAACGACTCAAAACAATTACAAAACTAATTAAAAATGCACTAAAGCAATGGAATAAAGATGTGTGCTTTGCACTACATCAACGCCGGACCTGATGAATGACATAACAAAAGCATAGAATGAAGCAGTGTTAGAAAGAAATGTGAAGCAAGAAAGAATAGTAGGACAACAAGGTAATCTGGAGACTAATGTGTATAGTGTACAAATTCGGTTTGGCCGAATATGGATACCCAAGATTGGGGAACTTAGAGCCAAAATCCTTGATGAGGCCCATAATTCTCGCTACTCTATCCACCCCGGGACGAACAAAATGAACCGGAACTTAAGGAAAGAATACCGGTGGCCTGGCATGAAGAACGACGTGACGGAATATGTGAGCAAGTGCTTGACTTGTTCATTAGTTAAGGCCGAGCACCAGAAACCATGTGGTAAAATGCAACCTTTACCAATACCAGAATGGAAATGGGAACAAATCACGATAGACTTCATTACCAAGCTATCGCGAACAACTAAAGGCAATGATACCATTTAGGTGATCGTAGACCGCTTGACGAAAAGTGCTCACTTCTTACCAATACGCGAGTCTTTTTCATCTGGGTAACTAGCAGGGTTATTTGTCAACGAAATTGTGAGCAGGCATGGTATGCCATTGTTGATCGTGTCCGACAGGGACACTCGATTCACATCGAGGTTTTGGAAGAAATTCAACGAAGCAATGGGTACTAGACTGAATATTAGTGCCGCTTACCACCCTCAAACAAATGGTCAATCTGAAAGAACCATTCAGACCTTGAAGGACATGCTGTGGACCTGTATTATTGATTTCGGTGGGAGTTGGGATAGCCACCTGCTATTGGCAGAGTTCTCATATAACAACAGCTACTACTCAACTATTGGTATGCCGCGATTTGAGATGTTGTACGAGAGGAGATGTAGAACCCCGGTTTGTTGGGGCGAAATTGGACAGAAAGATTTTGCTAGTCTCGAACTGGTCAAAGCTATTTCAGAGAAATTTAAACAGATCAAAGCTCGCATGAAAGCCGCTAAAGACAGACAGAAATCATATGCGGATAAGAGAAGAAGGGATTTAGAGTTTCAAGTAGGGGACAGGGTACTGTTATAAGTATCACCCTGCAAAGGGATCATCCAAATCAAGAAACGAGGCAAACTAAGTCCAAGGTTTGTCAGACCTTTCAAAATTCTAGCAAAAGTGGGTCAAGTAGCTTAAAGACTAGACCTACTCGATGAGTTTAGTGGAATTCACCATACATTCCACGTGTCGCACTTACGCAAGTGCCTAGCTGATGTCACGGCTCACATACCCTATGATGTGATCGAAGTAGAGAACAGTTTGAACTATGTAGAAGAACCAATAGCTATTCTTGACCGCGCCGAGAAACGACTACGCAATAAGTCAATTCCTCTAGTCAAGGTACAATGGAAATACAGAAAAGGGTCAGAAGCGACTTGGGTAAAAGAGGACGAAATGAAAGAACTGTACCTTCAACTATTTAACGTATAGCAGGTTTCGAGGACGAAACCTCTGTAAGGAGGGTAGACTTGTAACATCCCGAAATAATAAAACAAATAAACATTAACGAGGATGTGGTTAAATCAAAGATGTAAAAGGAAAAAAAATAAAAGAAGATGGGATGGGCTTGGGCTCGACTCCTATGGGCCAAAGGGTGCCCAAGTATATAAAGGACCAAACAGCCCCCCCCCCCCTCATTTCACCCTCATTTTTTTACGTAAACTAGAGAGAGATCGGGTTTAGAGAGAGAAACCGAAAGGTAAAGGCTCAAAAGATCGGGAATCGTCTCTCATCATCATAGCAACGCAACGCAATGAAAATCGGACCCAAATCAGGTGTACATCTAACTCAAACAGGAAGTTTTATAGTTTTTTTGAGTTTTGGGTAAAGTTCATGAAAAGGCACGGTTTTTACGTATGAAATACAAAACAAACCACATATTTAAGTTCATCGATGAAAATAGAACTTTTTGAACGTAAAAAGTTCGGAGCTTGAACGAATGGAATTCTGAGATCCTGATCTAGGGTTTTGTGGGGGGAAGAAAGTCGCATAGGCGAACTTAACAAGTTCGCCTCAAACCGCTTAGTGGCGAACTTGATATGTTCGCTGGTCCATGTTCGCCCAATGTACAAAGGTAGCGAACTTACTTAAGTTCGCCTAAACTCCAAAGAAGCGAACTTTCCTAAGTTCGCCTAAGCCCAAAAGTAGAAAAATTATCATGTTTCAAAGATAGCGAACTTACTAAGTTCGCTTAGCACAAGTCATAGCGAACTTGCTATGTTCGCCTATGCCCAAAATGGCGAACTTACCTAAGTTCGCCTAACCCTAAGACTAGAAACGTTTAGTTTCGTTTAGGTTCATTATCTTATCTTGTATGACTTTATTATACAGATTGTGTGTAACCTTAGTAATGCTCAGTAACTAACTAAGTATACTTCAGGAACCGCTCAATCAGGTGAGTTCTATGTGCCCCCTATTTGTTATGTGCAAATCATTTTAAATGTTTTGGGCTGAAGTGTATACATGATATGAATGAGTGCTATGAATGATATATATAGCCATACGTGTTATATGATAATACATGATAACAATGAGAAAGACAAGTATGTTTATGAAAAATTAAATGAAAGTATGATATAACGTATAAGAATGAAATATTGCTTTATAAACATATGTATATTGCTTGCCATGTATGAATAAACGTTATGGACGGAAAAGATAACAACGGCTAGTTCGGTATACGGACGACCACTCGACTATTATGCAGCCAGAAATGAAAGTCTAGAAAGGTAGACTAAACTAAGGCTACTACGGTAGAACCAGTTCCTCATTTTAATCACCCTTATGTTTATGACCAATGAATGTTGAATGAAAAGCAAAGATATGTATATATACATTTATATGTACTTACAATGAATGATAAATGAAGACAATTCAAGTATTAATGTGTATTCATATATGTATATATATTTATACTTATAAAGAAATGATGTTTATATCTAACTCCTTTAAACTATAACTCGTCAGCGTTAGCTGACTTTTAGTATGCAATTCAGGTAGCAAGAAGAAGGGACGTGCAAATGCGTGATGGCTACCCGACACAAGGCTGATATCCCATTTTATTTGATTATGTGTTAAGAACAATGTTTCTTTTATGCTAAGACTTCCGCTGTTATGTTTTGTAATTGAATGATACGCTTCCGCTATGTTTAATGATTTTAATTAAAAGTTTAGTGTTGATAATTATGTTTATAAGTAAATCCAATAAGTGAATTCTCCCGAGAATAAGGCCTTACAGTTAGTTTTTGGGACTACCATTATAACAAGGTTAGATGCATTGTTATAATCAACAGTACAACACCTTTTTAAAAACATCATTTTAAAAAACCAAATTAGTAAAATTATTATCAAATTAAAAAAAACAAAATTATGGATTTATGTATAATTTAAAAAAAAATATGAGTTATTGTTTATTTCTAATGGCAGATTATATTAAACAACACTACTAGAAAGGAGCAGAGCGGAAATATATATATGGAGTAAAATGCTTATAAAGTAAAATAAATTACACCACCTGGATCAATCAAGAGAGAAATAAAACTATGGACTTATGTATAATTTGAAAAAAATAATAAAGCATGAGTTATTGTTTATTTAATGGTAGTTTATTTTAAAACAACACTATTAGCAAGGAGCTAGAGCATAAATATACATGGAGTAAAAGGTTATAAACAATGTTTTCAGAACCGGACCGGACGTCGAACCGGTCTCCTTACCGGTCCATTGGTCGGACCAGATTTAAGAACCGGACGACATCATAAATATTATAAAAATAAATTAATTCAAACAACCATTAATCCTTCAAAAACCACCAACAAGTCAATTCCAATACTCTTAAACTAGCAATTAGATTCGAAATATGAATCCAAAAGACTTAAAAGAGATATAAAAATAAATAAAAAATAAAAAACTGGTCCGACCACCGGTCCAACCGGTCTGACCGCCGGGTCGCTGCAGGACCGTTTCAACACATGTAACCGGACCGGTCAGATTACCGGTTCCCGGTCAGACCGGTCCGACCGGCCGGTCCAAGTTTCAAAACACTGCTTATAAATAAATAAATTACACCACGTGAACCAATCAAGAGAGACTCTCGAATTAAAAGTGTTCACCTTAATGTCTTCCAAGGCTGTTAAAACCGATTTTACTCTGTTATTAAAGATTTTATTATTAAGTACGAGTTATATATTTGAGATGAGAAAGTATATTTAAATAAAAAAAAAGTTCAAACGAAGTACCTGGCCTCTTTTACGCGGTAAATCATATTTGACTTATTATTTATTATTAACTAGCTCGTTATATTCGTGCTCTGCGACGAGTGTTGGGTCGATCGTTAATAAAATTTAAATGAAACGTAGACGTAACGGTAAAAATAATGTTAATAAAAAAAACATAAAACTAAATAATTAAAAAGGAAAAAAAAATAAATATCACCGGTTCTTGTCGTCGAAAACCATAAAAGCAAATACCGAGACCAGTTCCGATAATACCAATATCGGCAATGATGTTATTCGCTCATAATAGGTTTGGTTCGTCAAGGTACCACAACGGTAACGGTACTCGCTATAAGCTACGATACCAAAAGAAAAACTCGATTTTGAATACAACTCTGTTTTAAAAAAAATTATATTAAAATGTTGACAAAAAAAACTAAAAACAACCGTGCGCTGCGTTTTTTTGAAAAAAATTAACGAACGAAAGTTATTAAAGGAAAACGAAATTATTAAAAATGAAACGGGTTAAAAGTATACTATAAGGGGTGAAAATGAAAATGTAAAAAAAAAAGCTACGTGTCAGGATTATCGTGAATCGACTACTATTCAACAACACTTCTTTTTAATCTTATTTGTAATCACAATCTTGTCACACGCGTCAATCTTAGCAATTAATTTAATACAATGGCTAAAAACCTTTTCTACACTTTTTATAGAAAAAAAGATTTCTTTATTGAGCAAATTACAAATTACGTGCTTTAAGTATTACCTATATTTTAGAATACGTCCTTTAACTAAGGAAATTACAGAAAACGACTTTATGTTCAAAAAACCTAGCACGTTACGTCCTTTAGACTAACGAGCGTTAAATTTCACCGTTAAATCAGTTCACGTGCCTTGCATTTGAGAGCGTTTTAGTCTTTTTACCCACAATTTCAGGTATCTAGATCTGAGAATGGGTGAGACTTTTACAAATTTAGGGTTTTAAATTTATTTTTGTGAGTAAAAATATCAAAACGCCCTCACATGTAAGGCATGTGACCTGACTTAACAGTGAAATTTAACGCCCGTTAGTCTAAAGGATATAATGTGCAAGGTTTTTTTAAACATAAAGGACGCTTTCTGTAATTTCCTTAGTTAAATGACGTATTCTGAAATATGGGTAATACTTATAGAAAAAAAGACTTCTTTATTTGATAATTGATCTATATATGATATGTATATATGTGTGAGTATAGTATATCTATATGTGTGTATATATATACAGGGTGAGTTTATATAAGAAACGCTAAATATTTAGGAATTAGTAGAAATCATTAATTTCAGAGGTGAATACATTATTTGAAAAATCATTATGAACTATACTCCAAGTTATTGATGAATTCATTAAGGGTATATTCCATGTGAGTGAGACTCATGTGAAAATAAAGTGCACGTCACGCGTGGACGTCACCTCGTCACATGGAGTTTTCACACCACTTTCACATGGGAATAGGTGTACCCGTGTGAAAACGAGTGGTGTGAAAATTAATTAAGTTTTGTATTTATACAATTTATATTAACTAATTAAATATAAACAGAAATAAAACAATATTAACTAAAATTAAACATAAATAAAATAATATTAGTTAAAAGTTACAAAACAATAATTAAAAAATAAAAAAAAATAAACTACTCTATTGAACGATCGCAAATATACTCAATCAAGTCCGCCTTTAGATAGTTATGGATTTCTCGGTTGCGTATCTCCTGGCGGTTTGCTCGCTTTTCATCTTCATCAAGTTCTACGAATGTTGGCTCCACTTCAATTGGATTGTATTGACAAATTGTTACTCCTTCGTCCCCTAGAATCATATTATGCAAAATTACGCAAGCATACATTATGTTCCTTATTTTAATTTGTGACTAAATTCGTGTGGGCCTTGACACGATATGCCACTTATTCTTCAAGAGAGCAAACGCTCGTTCGACATCCTTTTTTACCGCGTCATGAGCTGCTTTATATGTAGTACGCCTAATACCTTCGGGACACGTAACATATTTGACAATTGTAGCATATTCGGGATATATCTCATCACCAAGATAATATCCACGCTTGTAATTTGACCCTCTAAGTTAAAAAGATGAGTCCGGTGTGGTTCCATTTATCATATCGTCGAATATAGGCAATTGATCAAGAACATTAATATCATTATTGGAACCGACAACGCCAAAAAAAGGAATGCCAAAACCATAAGTCATTTGAAGCCACAACTTCAAGCATAATAGACGGATGAGGATGATCACCACGTGAAAACTGACATCGTCACGCATGGGGGCAGTTCCGCTACTCCCAATATGTGCAATCAATGCTACCAAGCATCCCGGAAAGCCGTGTGTAGCTTCATGTGCCGCATATAATCGTTGAATATCGCTTGCCGACGGTTTTAGTAAATATTTCTTATGGTACAATTGAAATATACCTCTAAAAATTTATAAATACAAGACCTAATAGTTCGTTTGGACATCTTCAAGTACTCGTCGAATGCATCGCTAGCGTTTCCGTACCCCATTTGATGAATAGCGACATTACACTTTTGCAACGCGGTAAAACCAACCTGACCTCTCGCATCAACCCGTTGGCGGAACCAAGACACATCTCTCTTCTAATCACTTTTACTTCGTAAAATAAATCCTGGCTCATTCGAAACTGTCGACTAAAGTCATCAACAGTGTACGTGCATGGCTCCGCAAAATAGTCATTGTGTAGAAGAAGAGTGTTAGCAGCCATGCGATCATCGTTGAGACGAGCACTTTAGGTTCTTGGTTGCAACGTTTGACCTTCTTGCTACCACTGAAGCGTCGCGGTTGAGAAACCACTGAAAAGCATTTCGTCGGCGGAGTCGGACGAAGATGAAGATGAAGATGACAACCTTTAGAAAAATATTTATATGTGTTGTATGATAGGTGTGTTTGTAAATGTGTTTGTAAATGTGTTTAAAATGTGTATATATAGGCTACTTTTCCACTCTCCAACGGCTCCTTTTCGATCAAACTCCTGTGAGAATTCTCACGCTCAAAGTTTCACGCCCCACTCATGGTTATAGGAGGCGATGTTTCACGCCCTCATACCGAATACCCTAAACTGTGATGTTTCACTTAGTCATGATATTGCCACTACATGAACTTTTTTATGTTTGTTTCAACACCGAAAAAATTATATACAACGTTTCATTTAGTTATAATTTACAAACGCATGATATCTTTTAATAGTATAGATCCAACGATAATAAAGTGGTTCTCATGTAAAATATTAATTGTCATTTAAAGCCATTTTTATATATATACAACTAGAACATTGCAAAATAATATTAAATACTACTTAAATACTTAATCAAGAACTTCTAGTTATAAAATAAAATAAAATTCACGAAACGTCCGCGCCGGCTACATTATTGTGGCGGTTGATTAACAAATTGAACCCGAATCTTAAATAACTTATTATTTAAAAGAATCTTACTTGTGCCAATTGCATGTTTCTTGTAGTAGTTTATATATACACATACGTATTTATGAAAAATTCGATAATTATGAAATACATTTATATTTTAAATGAGTTGAATATTAATAGGCTAATTAAGATCATATGGTGGTTGATTAAAAAGTCGGTTCTAATTTTATAGAAGTATATTTAAAGGATTTTGTGAATATCAAATTAAGTTGGACTGAAGTTGGAATCAACGTATCTTATATCCCATTCAACATCAAGTACAAACTGTCTTCTCATTATTCCAATAACAAAAACCTTAAAATAATTTCTAAGCTTTTTTATTTATAACATAAAAAAAGTTATCAATCTATGTTTTCTAAAATGTAATTTATTAAATTTAAAGTACTCATTTATTCACAATCGCCACAAATACGTTTGAAATAAAAAAGGGTTATGTTTCACATGTTCAACTATGTTTTTTTGGATCATACGTAAGTCATCCAACTATTCAAGTTTTTTTCATTAAAATTAATCAAATAGTGGAACTATTTATAAGTTCTTTGACAAAAATCAGCTTGAACTAATTTTAAGATATGCATTGTGGATGTTTGTTGCATAAGTTTAAAATGACTATATTTTATTTATATATGTGATCGTATATAGAACTCTAAATTTTATACATGCATATTTTATAATTCGACCAAATAGATATTATTAACTATATTAAAAATGCAGGATTGTGAACATTAAACTGACAATCAAGGTCTGTCACATGACAGGTTTTGATTAGATATTTTTAAAGAAAGTTTCGTTTGTTAACATATATACAATACAAGTCGGTAGTTAGCCAAGATATAAATTTAGTTTAAAACCGAGTTTTCGTGATATTGTACAAGTTATCGAATCACTGACATTCAAGCCGTCAAAGCTGCTTTAAGGTTTCGTTTTTTTATAGTTTTGTCCTCTTACAATCTTATAAAATATGATATTTTCGACATGCTTATTTTTATCAATGTTTACTAGTTTACAGGTCGTCAAAACTAAGCATTACAAATTGTAACACCCTCGCCGGAGCGCGGGTGTGATTTCCACTTGTTAGCAATAAAACTCTATGTTTCTTAATGAATAAAACCCATACATAAGACGGCTTGTATAGACAGAAAACTCATATATTTCTAAGAACCTTTAGGGAAACCAATAGGCCTAACCTAAAGTATATTATTCCACCCCCATAGTAGGAACGAGAGGAGACCGGACATTCAAACAGGAAAAAAATAATCATATAGATAAACTCGTCTGAAGTTGTTAGCATATTGAGAACAAAATAGAAAGTGAAGGACTCGAAGCTAACTCATAACAACTTTTACCAAGTTAAAATGAATATCAACCTCAATACGATTTATATGTTGATGTTGAATTGAGTTGGTGGAAAGGCATATTCATGACGCGACGTTATCATAGTAGATGATAGTTTCATAAAGTAACAAGCAATGAACCACACACAATATATTGTGAAGCCAACATGTCTCTACCACCACATTAGCTAGCCCACAATATTCAACTTCAAAACTTGATGTGTAGATAATAGCTTGGAGTTTTGAGCAGCAAGATAATTAGTTATCTCTTATAAAAACACAATAGTCGGACATCAAACAATGTGTATCAAGATCATGATCAATCTGAAACATATTATGATGTGAAAGTAGAAAACCATGATCTAACAACCTTGGATGTGATGAAGGATAAATTCGAGAGTGATAAAGGGTGGATCTCGGAGATTATGCAGTGTAAACAAAACTTTTGAGGGCATATGAAATGTCTCGTCGAGTGAAAGTTAAGTAATGTTTTACACCAACCAGACTCATCAATAGAGCATGTTAGAATATTATCATCTGCATATTGCAAGATACGTGTTGTATCTTGACAATGTTTGTATACAAATATGGATGAGTTTCATCTAGTACTATGAAATTAGTATGGACCGTGTAAGTGTTAGATTCACAAGTAATATCAAGAGTTTTCGCTCAATTTCTGGTGCTTATTCAATAGAAAGGACTAGCTATAAATAGCTTACAACGACTCAAAAGAAACCCCAACGTTCTCCTTACCGATTGGAACCAACTACGACTCAAACAAAAGAGACCTATTCTACCGGAGATGAAAAACTGAAAAGAAAACGTGCACGCAAGCACTACCTGGACTCAACAATAAAAAAACAAACTTGGGCTGAGGCCCATTATTATGAAACTCAACTAGACCAACTGGACTGGATCCAACAAACCTTCCCTTAAACTGGAATGGGATACTATCCAGTTTAATCACCCAAATCTCTTACTCCAATCAACCTCCTTATTCGTTCAAACACTTCAAGCTTCTCTGGCTTTGTCATTACATCAGCAAGTTGATTTTTAGTAGGACAGTGTGTAAGCTTTACCTGTTCATCATTCACCAGATCTCTCAAATAGTGAAACCGAATGTCAATATGTTTGGTCCTGCGATGCATCACCGGATTCTTGGACAATTTGATCGTAGAGCTGTTGTCACACCAAATTTCCAATGCTTCTTCTGCTCTTCCCTTTATGTATCCTAACAGCCCTTTCAATCAAATTCCATGGCATGCACACGAGGTGGCTGCCACATATTCTGCTTCCGTCGAAGACAAAGTGGCAATTTCTTGTTTACGAGAACTCCAACAGATGGCTGCATTTGTAAGAATGCAAATGTACCCAGATGTACTCCTTCTATCTTCTTAGGATCCTCTTTGTTGCTAGCAGATGCTCTTCCTTAGGTTTTGACATGAATCTAGCAATTAAGCATACACTGTACATCAAATCTGGACGGGTCACTGTGAGATATATCAAGCTTCCTACCAAGCTCTTGTATCTTGTGGCATCAACTTCTTTCCCAATTCCACCCTTTGTAAGCACTGCACCAGGAACCATAGGGTTCTTTATAGAATTTCCTTTCCACAAATCAAATCTGTTAAGTGCTTCTTCTGCATATTGTCTTTGACATATGCTTATTCGACCATCTTTTTGTTGAACTTCCACTCCAAGAAAATATCTCATCTTTCCAAGATCGGTCATTTCAAATTCTTTTTGCATGGACCGTTTGAAACTTTCACAGAACAAAGCATCATTCCTAGTATATATCAAATCATCAACATAAAGACTCACTATTATGCATTTCTTCCACACCCTTTTTATAAACAAAGTAAAGTCATACCTGCTTCTATTAAACCCTTCACGTTTGAAGTAGCTTTCAATTCTTTTGAACCAAGCTCTTGGGACTTGCTTTAAACCATAAAGAGCTTTCTTTAGCCTATACACCTTCCCTTCTTCTCCTGCTCTTGTGAATCCTTGAGGCTGGTCTACAAAAACAGTTTCAGCAAGCTCACCGTGCAAGAAAGCACTTTTCACATCGAGTTGGTATACAACCCATCTTCTTTGTGCAGCTACAGCCAGCAGAGTTCTAACAGTATCCCACCTTGCATTTGGGGCAAAGACTTCCCCATAGTCTATTCCATTCCTTTGAGCATACCCCTTAACCACCAAACGAGCCTTGTACTTGTCTACTTCGCCCTTTTCATTCAACTTTGTCTTGTAAACCCACTTTACACCGATTGACTTAGCTCATTTTGGTAATTCTGTTAACTCCCATGTTTTGTTCTTTTCGATAGATTGAATCTCACTTTCCATTGCCTTTACCCACTTTGTTTCTTTTGATGGCTGGTCAAACGAGGTAGGGTCTTCAGATGAACTGATTAAAGCGAAATCAACTTCTTCTTCTGAAGAACCATCTCCCACTTGATAGTCCTGCATCCAAACGGGTTGGGTAGTGGTTCTTCGCTCCCTTCTTTCATGAGCATTTGATTCAGCATTTCTATTTGAACTCTCTCCTTCTGTAGCATCACCATCATTTACATTAGTATCTGCATTAGAAGTTAAAGGCAATACCTCTTGGTTTTGATTATGTTGAATCTCTACAGTTCAGTCAACATTCTCATCAGTTGACTGTTGAGTATCAGGTTCATCATACTCTTCATCTGGAATAATTAGCTTTGAATCACCAAGCTCCTGTTTACCCCAAATCTAGCTTTCTTCCTCCTCCAAAATGACATCGCGACTTATTACCAGCTTTCTTTGCACAGGGTCATAAAGTCGATAGGCTTTTGATTCCATGCTTACTCCCAAGAAGATACATTTTTTACTCTGGGTTTTTCAAGCTTTGTTCTCAACTGTGTCGGCACATGAACATGACTTATGCATCTGAACACCTTGAAATAGTCGACATTAGGCTTTGTTCCAGACCATGCCTCTTCTGGAACTTTGTCTTCTAAGGTTGAGGTAGCGCATCGATTCACTATATGACTTGCCCAATTTGCAGCTTCAGGCCAAAACCATTTTGGTAATGATTTTTCAGCAAGTAAACACCTTACCATGTTCATAATAGTCTGATTTCTTCTCTCTGCTATCCCGTTGTGTTGTGGAGTGAAAGCTGGTGTAAGTTGCCTCTTAATTCCATGATCTTCACATAACTCATTAAAAACCTTTGAAGTGAACTCTCATCCTCGATCACTCCTCAACCACTTTATCTTTTCTCTTGTCTCATTCTCCACCGATGCTTTGAATTTCTTGAACATTTCAAAGCTCTCACTCTTGTTTGATAGGAATAAATCTAATTCTTCTTGGAAAAATCATCAATAAATACCAAAGCATACCTTTTTCCAGAAGGAGAAGCAGGTGAGATAGGACCACAGAGGTCCGTATGGATTAACTGCAGCCGTTCACTTGCCCTCCAATTGCTTCTTTTGGGCATGTTCTCTCTGTGTTGTTTTCCCACATTGCACACCTCGCATACCTTGGTTGACTCGGCTTCAAGAGGCAAACCTTTTACATGATGCCTATACTACATAACTGTAAGGCCTCAAACCCGGGAGACCTCACTTGTTGGATTTACTCATTCACAAACAGTTCTTAAACATGAATATCAAATAACGCAGCGAAAAATTTCATTCAAACATAACGTCATCATTGTTCATACATGCGGAAGCGTAAACATTGTTTAAAACGTAAATACATCATAACTAAAACATAACAGGATGCAAGTCTTCATAGTTAGCCGGGTAACTCCTCTCGCTAGCCAAGCATCACAGTCCATCCTCATAACCTGCCTTAACCTGAATGTGCACACTAAAAAGTCAGCTACGCTGGTGAGTTCTAGCATTTCATAAAAACTTTAACATCAACATTTGCCAAAAACATATCATTCATTCATTTAGTAAAACCTTTCACAAAAGCATGTAATAATCTAACATCTTTAAAAAGGTTTCGTACCCATATCATCATCAACATCATTATCATAAACACCGTTGAACGGATCGTTCGTTAAAACTTTTAACATTCATTTAAGTCATACATTATCGTTATCTAATTCTGTATCTTACTTAACGCGTCACAGTGTCCCCGAAGGAACCTTTGGTGTTGTGGTCAACCGCTACGTATCGCCGTCATTGCCACAACCATACACTACGTGGGGTCAACCGTTACGTATCGCCGTCATTGCCTAACCATTCACTACGTGGGGTCAACCGTTACGTATCGCCGTCATTGCCCAACCATTCACTACGTGGGGTCAACCATTACGTATCGCCGTCATTGCCCAACACGCATCTTTTCTTTGGGAATCAACCATTACGTATCGCCGTCATTGATTTCCCTTACCTTATTCACTTAGGATGATCGTCATCACCCGATTAACCGTCGTTACTCCCTTACCAGTTGTACAACATCAAAACCATTGACAGGCCACCAAGACACTGCCCTGTTGTTCTTATGGTAACTATGGCTCGCTGTCCATAATCTACCACAAGGCTGGGAATCACATTCCCAGACTTCATTTGTCAATTCCATTCATTCGACAAATTAGATTTGTAATGACTTCTTTAAACCTTTACCTCTTTCCCTTTTCATTAAACATTTCCTCATTTAGACCGTTCATAAACATTCGTAAACCTTTTTGGCAAAAACACTTCATAACCTTTCCTTTCGTAAACATCGTTTCGTTAAAACATCATTTCGTTAAAACATCATTTCATAAGTATGCACACCAGCCCAAAACATTTAACAAAACATTTAAAAGATGGCTCTAGAACTCACCTGATAAGCAGTTTCTGAAATACTCTTAGCTGGCTACTGAGCGTCACTAATGTCACTCACGATCTGTTATAATAAAGCCATACTTGTAAGGTAGTGCTCCTAGATGACACTAGACATCCCTATACTTAAACCTAGTAGTTTCGATGGATTTGCTTATATCGAAACTTGATAGTTTCGATAGGTTGTTTATGTCGAAACTTGGTAGTTTTGATAAGTAACTTAGGTGTAATCTTAACTTCGGATCGTGGGCTCATATCGAAACTATGTTAGTTTCGATGGGTATGCATATATCGAAACTGGGTAGTTTCGACGAGTCTGCACATATCGAAACTAAGTAGTTTCGATGGGTCTGCACATATCGAAACTAAGTAGTTTCGATGGGTCTGCACATATCGTCTTCCCAAAAATCCGAAGTTTTGCATGTGAGTCTGATCGAGTCAGTATCTCAATTTTTCTTAGATCAAAACTTTCGGTTTTCATTCTAGATGCTATACCTAAGCTCATTTTCAAGTTCCGTCCGCAAAATCGTTACCTTTTTAGCCAAGACCCGAAAATCCCAAAAACGAACAAAAACTCGGATTTAGGCAAGATCATTACCTGTATCGAGATTCTGATCCTGAGATTCTTCTCACGAGCTTAGCAGTAACGTGTTCCCTCAATTCCGGGACGATCCGTCAACTTTATCTCTCTAGACCCGAGCTCTCCTTTCTCTCTCTAGAAGTTGCGTGAGTGGGGGAATGAGCAGAGAAGAAGGCTGCCCTGCCTCTTATATACCTGGGCTTCCCTCGGCCCATTGAAGCCGAGCCCAAGCCTGCTCCCTTTTTGTTTAAATATTTCGACTAAATCACCGGTCTCGCTATATTTATTCGTTTTATTATTTTTGGGATGTTACAAGTCTACCCCCCTTACAATAGGTTTCGTCCCCGAAACCTATCATAAGTCAAATAGTTGAGGGTACGACTCCCTCATTTCTGTCTCCGTTTCCCAAGTGGCTTCCGATCCCTTTCGATGTTTCCATTGGACTTTAACCAATTGGATAACTTTATTACGTAAACGTCTCTCCTTTCGATCTAGGATGGCCACAGGTTCTTCGATGTAGTTCAGGCTATTGTCGACCTCGATGTCAGTAAGTGGTACGTGAGCCGATTCATCCGCCAAACACTTTCGCAGGTGTGATACATGGAAGGTAGGATGAATCCCACTTAACTCATCAGGCAACTCTAACCGATAAGCGACCTCACCAACCCGTGCCATTATCCTGAACGGTCCGACAAACCTCGGACTTAACTTTCCTCTCTTCCTGAATCGTATGATCCCCTTCTAGGGCGACACTTTCAACATTACTCTGTCCCCAACATCAAACTCGATAGGCCTTCGTCGTCTGGCCGCATAGGACTTCTGACGATCTTGTGCGGCCTTCATCCGTGCTTTGATTTGATCAAACCTTTCCGACGTTTCTTTTACGACTTCAAGACTTCCTAATTCCTTTTGCCCAATCTCACCCCAACAAACCGGGGATCTGCATCTCCTCCCATACAACATTTCGTAAGGCGGCATGCCTATCGTCGTGTGATAACTATTGTTGTAGGAGAATTCGGCTAACGGCAGATGACTGTCCCAACTGCCACCGAAGTCAATAATACAAGCGCGAAGCATATCTTCCAATGTCTGAATGGTCCTTTAGGACTGACCATCCGTTTGTGGGTGGTATGCGGTGCTGATATTAAGCCTCGTGCCCATCGCCTCAAGAAATCTTTTCCAGAACCTCGATGTGAATCGTGTGTCCCGGTCAGATACGATCGTTAAAGGCATCCCATGCCGTGTTATTATTTTATTAATAAACACTTCCGCTAACCTCTCCGACGAGAACGTCTCGCGAATAGGTAGGAAATGAGCACTCTTCGTTAAACGGTCCACAATTACCCAAATGGTGTCATGACCTTTAGCTGTGCGAGGTAGCTTGGTTATGAAGTCCATGGTAATGTGTTCCCACTTCCATTCCGGTATATCAAGTGGCTGAATCTTTCCATACAGTTTCTGGTGCTCGGCCTTTACTTGCGAGCAAGTCAAGCACTTGCTTACATACTTCGTCACATCACGTTTCATTCCAGGCCACCAGTATTCCTTCCTCAGATCTTGGTACATTTTATTGGTTCCGGGATGGATAGAGTAACGAGACTTATGAGCCTCGTCCAAGATTTTGGTTCTAAGCTCGCCATCCATAGGTATCCATACCCGTCCAAAACGTGTCCTAACACCAAGGGTGTTATATTCCAACTTGTCCCTTTGGCCAACCATCCTTTCCTTCTTTATGTTTTCTTCTTTAAGTGCCTCATCTTGAGCCTTTACGATTTCCCTCATCACATCTGATGTCACCACCAACTGGCAAGCTGTCACTCTAATAGGAGTAGGCGCATCCTTTCGGCTTAGAGCGTCAGCCACCACGTTTGCCTTTCCAGGATGGTATATTATTTCACAGTCATAGTCTTTCAACAGTTCCAACCATCGCCTCTGCCTCATATTAAGTTCCTTTCGTTCGAAGAAGTACTTCAAACTTTTGTGGTCGGAGTAAATAGTAAACTTCACCCCGTAAAGGTAGTGCCTCCAGATTTTCAATGCAAATACGACAGCAGCAAGTTCCAAATCATGAGTCGGATAGTTGACTTCGTGAACTTTCAACTGCCGCGACGCATATGCAATCACTTTACCGCGTTGCATCAACACACACCCTAATCCCTGACCCGACGCATCAGAGTATACCACCAAGTCTTCATTACCCTCGGGAAGGGCCAAGACTGGAGCTTGGGTTAGCTTCTCTTTCAATTCCTTAAACGCCTCATCCTGGGTCGAACCCCATTCGTACTTTACCTCCTTCCGAGTCAACTTTGTCATCGGCGAAGCTATTTTCGAGAAATCCTGGATGAATCTCCGATGGTAGCCTGCCAATCCCAAGAAGCTACGGATTTCAGTTGGCGTCTTAGGAATATCCCATTCCTTCACCGTCATTAACTTTGATGGGTCAACCATAATGCCGTTCGGGTTGATGACGTGACCTAGGAATTGGACTTCCCTAAACCAGAACGCGCATTTGGAGAACTTAGCATACAACTTTTCCTTCTTCAGAGCTTCCAATACTTCCTTCAAGTGACACGCGTGATCACCCTCATTCTTGGAGTAGATGAGGATATCATCGATGAACACGATTACCGATCGATCCAGCATCGGTCGACACACTCTATTCATCAAATCCATGAACGCTGCGGGGGCGTTCGTCAATCCGAAAGACATTACGCGGAACTCGAAATGTCCATAACGTGTGCGAAATGCAGTTTTCGGTATGTCTTCTTCCCTTACCTTCAACTGATGGTACCCGGACCGAAGGTCAATTTTTGAGAACCAACTTGCGCCTTGCAATTGATCGAACAGGTCATCGATCCTTGGTAAAGGGTACTTGTTCTTCACCGTACGTTTATTCAACTCGCGATAATCAATACACATTCTCATCGAACCGTCTTTCTTCTTCACAAACAACACCGGAGCACCCCATGGCGAGATGCTCGGTTGGATAAATCCTTTCTCAAGTAACTCGTCTAGTTGTACCATTAACTCTTTCATCTCCATTGGTGCTAGTCGATATGGAGCCTTAGCCACGGGATGGGCATCTGGTACTAAGTCAATTCGGAACTCAATTTCTCTGTCGGGTGGTATCCCAGGCAAGTCCTCGGGAAACACCTCCGGGTACTCGCGTACCACGGGTACATCGTCTAGTTCCTTCACTTCCTTACACTTGTCAATTACGTACACCAAATAAGCCTCGCATCCGCGCCTCAAGTAATTTGTTGCCTTAATCATCGTGATGACGTTTGGCATCGGGGCGTCACGATCTCCAAAGACCTCGACTTTGCTACCATCCGGAGCCTTGAGTTGGATTATCTTTCGTTTACATATGATTTGTGCTTCGTTGGCAGTTAGCCAATCCATACCCAACACAACATCAAACCCTCCCAAAACCATAACAAACAATCTGACAGGGAAACTATGACCTTCTATCTTTATCGTGGAGTTGTCAACTACATCGGTCACTCTCGCGGTTCTACCCTCAGCGGTTTCTACGCTAAAGGCCCTTTCTAGCTTACTCACATTGTACTTCACTCGTTTACAAAAAGTCGGAGATATAAAACTCTTACTGGCACCCGAATCAAATAACACAGAAACAAAAGTGTTGTCAAGGATGAACGTACCTGACGCCACATCGGGATCCTTCCTAGCCTGATCCTGCGTCAGTGCGTACGCTCGCGTTTTCGCACGAGATCCCTCTCCCTTCTTTTCCGGGCCCTTTTCCTTCCCGGTTTCCCCCATCCTGGGCTTCGGGCAGTCCCTACTCAGATGACCGACATCCCCACAGTTGTAGCACTTGTAGTGTTGTGTGCACTCACGGGCGTAGTGCCCGGTCTTGCCACATTTGAAACACAAGTTAGATCCCAGTTTACATTCACCTGTGTGCTCCCTTCCACATTTCTTACAAACGGTTGGCTCATCCACCCGAGCCCTCTTATCACGAGCCCCAAACATCTTTCCCCCAGTTCGCTTGTTTGAGAAGCTCGGTCTCTTCTTTTGCTCTTCAACGGCAACAACATTCAGTGCCAGATCGTCAAATACCACGCCACTTAGCTCTACTGTCGAATCATAGGTAGTAGGGGCGTTTGCCTTAACATAGATGCGGACCTGGTCCGGCAACCCTTGAATATAGCAGGCAATCTTTCTCTCTTCAGTAGTGACAAGATGTGGCACCAGACGTGCCAGTTCATTGAATCGGGTTGTGTACTGCCGGTGCGTCATGCTCCAGGCCTTCAAACCCATAAATTCCCTCTCTACCTTCTCAATCTCGTTCCTTGGACAGAAGTTCTTGATTACCAGAGTTTTCAAGTCATTCCACATCATCGAGTCAACAACCTCATCCCCCTTAGCCTGACGTACACCTTCCCACCAGTGGGATGCTTCCTCCCTCAAGGAGTTAGCAGCAAACTTCACTACTTGATTTGCTCGACACTCGCTCAGACGGATGGCGGCTTCCATACGTATCACCCAATCAAAAGTAGCCACCGCGTCCTTCTTCCCAGTCAGGACCGGCGGGTCACATGCCTTAAAAGACTTATAGTCGCACCCGCGAGCAGGCGGTGCGTTGTCGGTCTCGTTGTTCTGGGCATCAGTTTCCGCACTAGATCCGCCTTCCCCACTAAATTTCTTTAATGCTTCAGCCAACAGACTTGGCAGAGAATTCTTCATCAACTCGGAGAACTCTCGAGCTATGGCTGCTCTCACTTCTGGTTCAAAAGTGAAAGGTTGTTCTGCAACTTGTGTCTGCTCAGTTCCATGCACACTAACCTCCGGTTCAGTGTGAGCACTTCCTTCTTCACTGTGCTCTTGGCGCGCAGGAATCCTGCCACGCCCACCATTTCGGCCGCCGGTACGACCACCGGTACGACCACCACGCCTTCCGTTCCCTCTCCTCGCCATTTCGTTCTATAAGACAAGAAATCCAATGATATCACGCGAGTTAACAAATAAAATTCAATAAGTACTGTAAGATGTTAATATACACTGGCCATCTGCAATTAACCATTACACTACCTTTCGATTTCTATTTGACCACCTTTGTGATTTCCATCAGAACACAAGTCATTTCCTAACCCTTTCAAAGGCATACTATATATGTAAATATATACTACCTTCATACATGATGCTGTGGCTCGAGTTACCCGTACTGGCATCCGCTTTCGGTCCCATTCATAGTTTAAGTTCAGACACTGGAAGTGTCCGAATCTCTCAAACTATTGCTCTGATACCAACTTGTAAGGCCCCAAACCCGGGATACCTCACTTGTTGGATTTACTCATTCACAAACAGTTCTTAAACATGAATATCAAATAACGCAGCGAAAAATTTCATTCAAACATAACGTCATCATTGTTCATACATGCGGAAGCGTAAACATTGTTTAAAACATAAATACATCACAACTAAAACATAACAGGATGCCAGTCTTCATAGTCAGCCGGGTAACTCCTCTCACTAGCCAAGCATCACAGTCCATCCTCATAACCTGCCTTAACCTGAATGTGCACACTAAAAAGTCAGCTACGCTGGTGAGTTCTAGCATTTCATAAAAACTTTAACATCAACATTTGCCAAAAACATATCATTCATTCATTTAGTAAAACCTTTCACAAAAGCATGTAATAATCTAACATCTTTAAAAAGGTTTCGTACCCATATCATCATCAACATTATTATCATAAACACCGTTGAACGGATCGTTCGTTAAAAATTTTAACATTCATTTAAGTCATACATTATCGTTATCTAATTCTCTATCTTACTTAACGCGTCACAGTGTCCCCGAAGGAACCTTTGGTGTTGTGGGCAACCGCTACGTATCGCCGTCATTGCCACAACCATACACTACGTGGGGTCAACCGTTACGTATCGCCGTCATTGCCCAACCATTCACTACGTGGGGTCAACCGTTACGTATCGCCGTCATTGCCCAACCATTCACTACGTGGGGTCAACCGTTACGTATTGCCGTCATTGCCCAACACGCATCTTTCTTTTGGGAATCAACCGTTACGTATCGCAGTCATTGATTTCCCTTACCTTATTCACTTAGGATGACCGTCATCACCTGAGTAACCGTCGTTACTCTCTTACCAGTTGTACAACATCAAAACCATCGACAGGCCACCAAGACACTGCCCTGTTGTTCTTATCGTAACTATGGCTCGCTGTCCATAATCTACCACAAGGCTGGGAATCGCATTCCCAGACTTCATTCGTCAATTCCATTCATTCGACAGATTAGATTTGTAATGACTTCTTTAAACCTTTACCTCTTTCCCTTTTCATTAAACATTTCCTCATTTAGACCGTTCATAAACATTCGTAAACCTTTTTGGCAAAAACTCTTCATAACCTTTCCTTTCGTAAACATCGTTTCGTTAAAACATCATTTCGTTAAAACATCATTTCGTAAGTATGCACACCAGCCCAAAACATTTAACAAAACATTTAAAAGAGGGCTCTAGAACTCACCTGATAAGCAGTTTCTGAAATACTCTTAGCTGGCTACTGAGCGTCACTAATGTCACTCACGATCTGTTATAATAAAGCCATACTTGTAAGGTAGTGCTCCTAGATGACACTAGACATCCCTATGCTTAAACCTAGTAGTTTCGATGGATTTGCTTATATCGAAACTTGATAGTTTCGATAGGTTGTTTATGTCGAAACTTGGTAGTTTCGATAAGTAACTTAGGTGTAATCTTAACTTCGGATCGTGGGCTCATATCGAAACTGGGTAGTTTCGATGAGTCTGCACATATCGAAACTAAGTAGTTTCGATGGGTCTGCACATATCGTCTTCCCAAAATCCGAAGTTTTGCATGTGAGTCTGATCGAGTCAGTATCTCAATTTTTCTTAGATCAAAACTTTCGGTTTTCATTCTAGATGCTATACTTAAGCTCATTTTCAAGTTCCATCCGCAAAATCGTTACCTTTTTAGCCAAGACCCGAAAATCCCAAAAACGAACAAAAACTCAGATTTAGGCAAGATCATTACATGTATCGAGATTCTGATCCGGAGGTTCTTCTCACGAGCTTAGCAGTAACGTGTTCTCTCAATTCCGGGACGATCCATCAACTTTCTCTCTCTAGACCTGAGCTCTCCTTTCTCTCTCTAGAAGTTGCGTGAGTGGGGGAATGAGCAGAGAAGAGGGCTGCCCTGCCTCTTATATACCTAGGCTTCCCTCGGCCCATTGAAGCCTAGCCCAAGCCCGCTCCCTTTTTGTTTAAATATTCCGACTAAATCACCGGTCTCACTATATTTATTCTTTTTATTATTTTTGGGATGTTACAATAACTCTGATGGATTTGTGGTTCAAGTGCCCAAATCTTCTATGCCAAATCTGCTTATTACCATCGCCATCCACCTTAAAACAATTGTCCACCAAAGGCTTCATCATGCCCCTCACAAGGAACATTCTGTTCCTGGTCATGTGTGAGGTGATAATTAGACCTATGTGTGGATGTTTTATCGTGCAGACACCATCCCGTATTGTGATTACTAACCCTTTTTCGTGCAATTGACCAACACTCAACTGGTTTGAAGTTAAATGTAGAAACGTAGTATACGTTGGTGACAACCTGTGTCAAACCTTCAACCTCAAACCGAATATCCCCAATTCCCTTTATACTTAATCTAACATCATTCCCCAACTTAACAGTATGTGTAAAGGTTTCATCAAAATGAATAAACCAATCCTTTGTACATGTCATATGGTTTGAACATGTCGAATCCAAGAACCAAAACCCTTTTCTTTCAACTGTATTAACATGTGAATGTGCCATGAGCAAGAGATCTTCACCTTCATCAAACTCTGTGTAATTGACTGCACGTTCTCCCTTGGGACATTCATATGAAAAATGTCCCGTTTGATGACATCTATAGCATTCCACTGTTGACTTATCAAAATCACCACGACCTCTTCCTCTTCCACGTCCTCGTCCTCTGCTAGGGGAAGACCTACCACGACCTCGGCCTTTCCCGGTGTTTGCATCATTCTCGACTTTTAGAACTTGATCATCAGTAGATCTTCTCTTCAATTTCTGTTCGTGAACGAGTAGAGAACTCTGCAGTTCGTCCACGCTCATCTCATCAATATCTTTAGACTCTTCGATTGAACAGACAACAAAATTGAAGTTGTCTGTTAGAGATCCAAGGATTTTTTCAACTATCTTGACATCAGTCATGTTCTCCCCACAGTTCCTCATATCGTTTGCAACAACCATCACTCGACTGAAGTAATCCGCTACTCCTTCTTCTTCTTTCATCTCTAAAATCTTGAATTCTCTTCTGAGTCTCTGCAATTGGGCCCTCTTCACTCTAGCATTCCCATGATATTTCACTTTCATGGCATCCCAGGTCATTTTTGCAGACTCCTTTTGAGTGATGGTCTTCAAGATTTGTTTGTCAATTGATTGGAACAAGTAATTGCGTGCCTTCAAATCCTTGATCCTCATCCCTTCCAAAGTCGTTCTCTGAGTTGGTGTTAGCTATTCCCCTTCTGTAGGTTCCCTGAACCCTCGCTCAACCACTACCCAATATTCTTTCGATCTTAAGAGTGTCTCCATGACTAGACTCCGGTGGTCGTAGTCCCCATCAAACCTTGGTATGCTCGACACCTGGAATTTGGAATCATCTTCTGCCATTGACCTCTCAGAACTCTCGATTAATCTCCCAGACCTTCGCTCTGATACCACTTGTTAGATTCACAAGTAATATCAAGGGTTTTCGCTCAATTTCTGGTGCTTATTCAATAGAAAGGACTAGCTATAAATAGCTTACAACGACTCAAAAGAAATCCCAACGTTCTCCTTACCGATCGGAACCAACTACGACTCAAACAAAAGAGACCTATTCTACCAGAGATGAAAAACTGAAAAGAAAATGTGCACGCAGGCACTACCTGGACTTAACAATAAAAAAACAAACTTGGGCTGAGGCCCATTATTATGAAACTCAACTAGACCAACTAGACTGGATCCAACAGTAAGAAACTTAACATTGTTTCCATGCACAAGTGCCTACATTAATATACCATACATAGACTTTATAAGTGGTAGACAGAATTGAAGTAGTGATAACCCATAAATCCTGGAGGTTGGTGCTTGTACATCATTTCATGAAAAGATACATGTAGAAAAACATTCTTCAAGTCTAACCAATGAGAGACAAGAGCAAGATAATATTGAACTGAAAATAATAAGAATGATAACCGATTTGATAATCGAACTATAACTCTCATCACAATCTATACCAAGTCGCTAGGTGGCATTAGCTACGTAACCATCCACATTAATCTTGTGTTTATATATCTCCATATCGAACCACATTAACCTCGAATGATATAGGATCAAGGCCCCAAGTCTATTTTTAAAAAGAGCTCTATATTCTACATATATTATGGCATACTAATGAGGATTTTACAAGGATTGGGCACATTAGAATGGAGGGTGTGGTGACATGAAGTTTAAGCTTATGGATAGGTTTGGTAATACCTCCTAGGCTTAACTGACCATGTTAATGTTTGGGTGGTAGCTAGGGCTACGAGTTTCGAATAGGCTGCTGGAGCCAGATGATGTTAGGGATGGTATGGTGAAGGGGAAACAGGGGTGACAGATGTACCATGAGAGGTTGATTTGAATGTGGCATCATCATAGAGGATGCCCGAGATTTAAAAATATGTAAGGAGATAATGGAAGGATGAAAGGAAGAATCAAGGAAATCATAGAAAGAAGACAATGTCACGGGAAATAAAGACATAACAAGAGATGACTAATCAAAATAACGTAACAAGAAATTATAATTTTACTGCCATGAGGATCAAGGTAACAATGATAATGATAACCGGATAGATACCTATAATGAAGACATGAGAAGTAGTTCTAGGAACCAATTTATCGGGATGAAACGTACTGGGATAAAAAAGGCTTGAAACAACCAAAATGACGACCGAAAATCATTATCACCGCAAGTGGTCATGATTGCACATCGTCCAGTGATAAAAGCATCAAATTTTTTAGGATTTGGATGATTTTCTAAAAATTTTCAAAATCATTCATCACAAAGTCTATTACTTTTTATCAATTTCTCACAAATAATCATTTAAGTATGGTTAAATCAGTCTATACTCTTCGGTTTCTCATAGATGGATGTGTTACAAAACTATTAAATTATAATTATTATTTGGTTGGTAAAACAGAAGTAGACAAGATGTTAGGCAAATTAGCGGTATAGTGTTGCATGTGTTCTCGTCAATACATGTAAAAGATAGTTTTATGTATTATTATTTTATTAATAACCAGAAATAAATACAAAAGCGTATATTATGTTTTCATATATAAATATATAAATTATAATAAAGATTAAAAGAGAGCCATGTTGAAAAGTGGTATTTTCATTTTTTTTATTTTTCATTTTCATCACTTAAACTATATATAATTTACGCTTTTAAGCCGTTTAATTTTCTAATAAATTCGTCTCTCTTTAATAAATTTCGTTTGTTAACCTTTTTAAAAAAAAAATGGAGCGTGCGGTTATTTTTAGTTTTCTTTTCGACGTTAAGTTATGAATTATTTTTTAAAACGGAGTTATATTCAGAATTGACTTTCTTTTTATATTGTTACCTATAACGAGTGTCGTAACTGTTGTGATACCGTAAAGAACCGAACCAATTATTACGTTTTCATTTCGATCTTGTTATCGATCGGCCCGACTAGTTTTCTTTAATTTGAAACGACGTTAAACCATATATTTCTAATTTCTTATTAAACTTTTTTAAATGAGTTGGAGAAATGTGTAATGGTTTCCCCAGGTGCCACGTATGCAACAGTTGAAACTGTCGAGTACGCCGGCTAGCCGTCGTAATCAACCGGCAACAATTTCACAGGAAAACAGCGGCGTGGTTAGGCTGACGTGTGCCAACGCGGCCCCACGTGTCCCCCGCAATACCTATTTCTACACCTGTATTGCCCCCACCTGTCCCTTGTGGACCCCACATCCTCCATTCCTGTAAATTACAAATTTGTCCACGACCTCTCTCTCGTCAGCTACCTTCCTTCCTAGTTCCCCCGACCATGCCACCGGGCCCCACCGTGACATGTCATGTGACATCCCCCCACCCACTATATAAACCCTTCTCACCCATCACCTTTCTCCTCACTTCAAAATCTTAACTCCTTTCATCCTCCGTCAACGTCGCCGGAGCAATTAAAATTCTTCATCTGTAACATAATCTGTTAACTCTATAATTTTCTGCTAAATGGCGGTTGATGCTTTGTGTTCACCTTTGGGACCGCCGGCGTGTGAGAAAGACGCAAAGGCGCTTCAATTCATCGAGGAGATGACGCGAAATGCCGACGCTGTTCAGGCCAACGTTTTGGCCGAGATTCTTAGTCGGAACGCCGAGACGGAGTATCTCCGTCTTCACAATCTCCACGGCGCTACCGATCGGGAAACTTTCAAGTCAAAGATTCCGATGGTAACTTACGAGGATCTACAGCCGATCATCCAACGCATCGCCAATGGCGATCGCTCTCCGATCCTATCATCTCATCCCATTTCTGAATTCCTCACTAGGTGAGTATTCAGTAGGATCGAAATCTCTCTAAATTATATGTTTTTTTTGGTTGTTAACGATTTTGATATTTAGAATTTTGACTAATTTGGACCTAATTTTGTTCGAACAGCTCCGGTACATCGGCCGGCGAGCGAAAATTAATGCCGACAATTCGGGAAGAGTTGGATCGGCGCCAGCTACTTTACAGTCTTCTAATGCCAGTAATGAACCTGTAAGTTCGCGCCATTAATTAATAAAAGAAATAATAAATTCAGAATTAAAAAAAAAAAGACGCGTTGACTGTTGACCGGTTTTTTCTAACGAGGTTTTGAATTGTGATAGGTACATGCCCGGACTAGACAAGGGAAAAGGACTGTACTTTTTGTTCGTCAAGTCCGAAACAAAGACTCCGGGTGGGTTAATGGCCCGACCCGTTTTAACAAGCTACTACAAAAGCGATCACTTTCGGACCCGTTCGTTTGATCCGTATAACGTGTACACAAGTCCGAATGAGGCTATTCTGTGTCCGGATTCCTTCCAGAGCATGTATTCACAGATGCTATGCGGGTTATATGAGCGTAAACAAGTCCTCCGTCTCGGTGCTATATTCGCCTCCGGTCTGCTCCGTGCCATCAGGTTCCTGCAGCTAAACTGGCAGGAACTGGCGCGTGATATCCGAACCGGAACACTTAACTCAAAGATTTCCGATTCGGATATCCGTGGATGCATGGCACGAGTGCTACGACCTGATCATGAGCTTGCGGATTTTATTGAATCCGAGTGCTCGAAAGATAACTGGGAAAGAATTATCACCCGAATCTGGCCGAACACCAAGTACTTAGAGGTGATTGTCACCGGTGCAATGGCGCAATACATTCCGACTTTGGATTACTATAGCGGCGGCTTACCGAAAGTTTGCACCATGTACGCTTCTTCCGAGTGTTACTTCGGACTCAACCTCAACCCGATGTGCAAACCGTCCGAAGTTTCGTACACCATCATGCCGAACATGGCATACTTCGAGTTTCTCCCGAATTCTCCCACCGCGACTAGTGACAACCTAGTTGACCTTGTGGACGTGGAAGTCGGGAAAGAATACGAGCTGGTAATCACCACTTACGCGGGCCTGTGCAGGTACCGCGTCGGTGACATTCTCAGAGTCATCGGGTTCCACAACTCCGCCCCGCAGTTTCACTTTGTGAGACGTAAAAACGTCTTACTAAGTATAGACTCAGATAAAACTGACGAGGCGGAGTTGCAGTCCGCCGTCGAAAATGCATCAAAACTTCTGAAAGAATTCAACACAAGCGTTATCGAGTACACTAGCTACGCGGACACCAAAACAATACCCGGTCACTACGTGATATACTGGGAGTTGTTAGCCAAAGATTCAGCAAATTTTCCAACAAACGATGTTTTGGAAAGTTGTTGCTTGGCGATGGAGGAGTCGTTGAACTCGGTTTACCGACAGGGTCGGGTCGAGTGCAATTCGATCGGGCCGTTGGAGATCCGGGTTGTGAAAAATGGTACGTTTGAAGAATTGATGGATTACGCGATATCCAGAGGGGCATCGATCAATCAGTACAAGGTTCCACGGTGTGTAAACGTTACACCAATCACGGAACTGCTTGACTCAAGAGTGCTGTCATCGCATTTCAGTCAAAGGTTGCCTCATTGGAACCCGGAACGACGTCGTTGAACAGGTGATTGTTTAGTTGTCACACGAAACCGACCATTCTAAGTCAAATGTAAGAAAGATTCGTTGGTTTAAGATTGTTTTTTTTTTAATTTGATGTGGGTGATTGATTAATTAAATCGCCTAATTATGGGTATAGTTTAGGTTATTAAGATGTGGACGTTTGAAGAAAACAAAACACGTCTCTTGTGTAGTAGGTTGATTTTGAGAAATTGAAACTTTTTTTTATATTATTACTAGTTTATAACCCATATATTATATGTGTTGAATAAATACAACTTGTTATAAAACATCAATTTTAGATATCTAATTATTTAACATCATCGTTATTTAGTAAGAGAGAGACACGAAAAACAAAAATCTAGATAACACGTAGCAAGTATAGTTATTTATTTATTATAATATAGGTTAAAATATATTACATAGGATTAATAAATACAGTGTTATATATACTTAGTAATAAAGATTTACATATTACATATTTATAACATGTTACATATTTTTTTAATATAAATTTTGGAAACGTTATAAACTTATTTTTTTAAAATGTTTTATAAAAAGAACGAAAAAAATGTTGAAATTATAAAAATGTTTCATGAACAAACCTATTTAAAAAAAACGTTTTATAAAAATAATTATAGAAATCATTATTATTTAATAGGAGAGAGAGACGGGAAACAAAAATTATAGAAAACAATTTAAAGAAATTTGTATAATTAATAGGAGAGAGAGACGGGAAAAAAATGTTGAGAATAACTATGGGAATAACAAGTGTCTATCAAAACCTTTATTTATTATATAGTATAGATTCGACCCGAGGATTCTTTCTTTTGCCTAACGCGATTCGTCATGATCAACACGTAACATGTTACAATGGCAAACAGTCTAAAACAAGACAAACAATTGTATTTATCAATGTTACTTTGTACGGATTGGCAAAACTTTGTTCCTAAAATTTAAATATAACACAAGGCGTACAAGTATAAGACAAAAGAACCCGAATCCAATAAAAAAAACGTGAGGCATTCGTAATGAATATTAGGGTATGAGATCAGGTATAAGATTAATTTTAAGCTACAATATCGTTATTAGACCCGAGGTTTTCTTTCTTTTGCATAAGGCGGTTCGTTATGATTAACACGTAACATGTTATAATGACGAACAAACTAAAACAAGACATGCACAATTGTATTTATCAATGTTACTTGTTTTATAAGTAACTAAAAGGCGTACATGTACAAGTGTATAGTTTGTTAGTCACCTTAGTTGGGAGGCTATTTGGTTAGAGATAACAAAAGAACCCGAATCTAATAAAAAAACATGAGGCATACGGAATGAATATTAGGGTTCGAGATCAGGTATAAGATTAATTTTTAACTACAATATCTTAGAACATTCAAAATAATGAAAAAAAGGCCGGAAATTATTAGACATAAGATTAATTATAAGCTACAATATCTTAGAACATTCAAAATTAATGGGAAAAAAGGTCGAAAAATATTAGAAAGAACAGAATATCTTAGTTCAGTATATTTGATCGCATATGGTTACGTATCAAAAGAATAAGAATCAGATGGGAAAAAGCGAAACTTGAAACATTCGATAATTCGGATTTAGTATTTGATCCAAGCCGATCACATAGATGAGCTTAGTTTCTTTCAATAGGGTTTTTAATGTACAACAATAACTACTGGGTTGAATGTTTTGTGATTAAATATACTCTTAAGTAAATATAGGAAAAATATTAATGTATGGTATGGACAGTTGTTAGATTAACATAGTTGTTAGGTTGGATTTAATATATCTACAATTGCATGCCTTAATTAATGAGAGGAACGTGAAGTTCATAAATGGATTTGAAATTTTAAACCACAATGCACATGCAATTCTTCTGTTTGGACGTTCTTTCATTTATTTATTAATCTATTTTAATTCATATTATATTTTTATAATCAATTATTGTTAAATACAATACTCCAATCATTAAAATATATACACATATCCAATAAATAAAAAAATATGTATTACAACCCATGTTTTGGAAACAATAAATGAGTCGAACTAGTTTTCTGTAGGTGGTTGGAAAGATAAAACCTTAATTCTAATTTGCATTAACAACTAAACAACTGAGAACTGGTTGAACATTAAGATACAGATCTGAAAACCAAAACATGAGTAACGAAAGATGAACAGTTAACTTGAGTTCATGACTTAATCATAGTATCAAACTTCTAAAAACTTTAAAGATTCAAACAACTCCTTTTTCTTAAAAATATATCCAACCTTTGTTTAAAAATTTCTGAACCTTTAACTATAAAGGTTATAAAAATTCATTGGTCATAGAACTTTTATGGGTCGTAGTAAAATGAGATGATATGGAAAAATAACATTTTAAACACAAATGAATCAAAAAGCTAATATATTAAACACATAAGTAATCATACAAAACCAACAAATCAACTAATGGAAAGAGTTGAATAATGAGTTTTCGTAAGCCAAGTGAACAATTCACACACCAAGGTAAATGATCAGGGATTAGAGGTAGAAGAATTTCATTAGAGTGGAATCGTATGATAATCTTCATAGGTAATGAAAGACAAAAGTGTATTCGTACACATTAACTCTTGAAGGTATATGGACACATACTCTTCATTCATATCCAGGTTTTAACTCATGAAAACTAAATCATGATAGGATCTAAAAGGAAGTTAACGAATGTTCAATCAAGATAAATTGGATGGTTTAATCAAATGAACATGAAGTATGGGAACCTCCTCCTCACCATCATCAACCGGATGAGGGACGACCTCGATGCCAGAATCATTGTCCAACCTATGAGCTCCAAAAGGTCCATAACTGAAACAACAAATAAAAAGTAAAAGGACATAACAAAAACAAAACAAGACACAAAAAATACATATCATGACTGGATTTCGTAAAAGGAGAAATCCAGGGGAATCCCAAGTACGGATTAACCCAACCAAAACCAACACCTCCTCAAAAAACGGATGAACCCAAGTCTAGTTATTTTGAAATAGTTTAAAATGTGCATAATCAAAGGAAAAACTAGGGAGGTTAATCACCACAATAGAACCCTTAAGATCCCTTTTGGGAGAAGGAAAAGGCAAAACAGAAGCTGAAACCCAGAAAAAATAATTCTTCCAATCATTTATGGTAGGACTTGAATAGTGAACATATTGAGGGGATGGCTCTTTACGGAGTTGAATGGTAAACCAATTCCCATTCTTACTAAGTGGAAGAACTGACGAAAAAAGATCAATCGAAGGAGGGAAGCCCAAAGCCCATATTCAATCTCGAAATGGGTAATCTTGCTAACCCCAAATGGAGCAAGTTGAGAGTGAGCAAGTTGAGAGTGAGCAAGCCCATAAAATTCTAGGGCATTGATACAAAATAAAGAAAAGGGGCAATCAAAGATTGGAAAATTCAAAGAACCTGGTATACAGAGCAACAAAGCCGGACGGACAATCGCCAATCGTTTGATCGGAGGAAGGAAGAGTCGGCCGAAATTCCGGACCGATAGTGTACAAGGCACAAAGCTCGTCAAGCTTATCTTGATCGAGCATGCAGAACCGACAATCCATGTTACAGGGATCACCCATTATCAAATTTAAAAGAAAGAAAAACCAACCTGAGAAATAGAAGCACGGCTCAACGAATTTTGGAGAGAACGAGGAAGAGAGGAAAAGAACAAAAATGAAGAATTTCAAAATTAGAAATGGAGTTAAGGAGAAATAATAGGGAAGGCGAAAAGACAGGGTGAAATGATTAACCTAGAAATATCCCCGCCGCGTGACAGAAAATTGAAAAGGATACAGAAGGCAATAATTAATAGTCAAATCAGTCAGAAAGGAATAGAATAAAAAGAAAGTGACAGAGTCAGGAAAGCCCTCGCATAGGCAGCCAAGGACATCCCTGACTGAGGGCTGATGACGTGAGTAGCCTCACGAGACTTCCCACTTGAAAAACCTAAGGTAAGTAGACAAGGATACATGAAGGTAAAATCAGGAAGGAAAGTCTAAAAGCAAACTAGGAGCAGACCAACATACCAACGGATAATACGAAGAACCCTGAGTTGATAAGCCTAATCAAAGTAACAGTGCATGAAGACGGAGAGGATTCCTAGGATGCCTGTCGACGAAACACTTCCCAATCGCACGCAAATAAGGAAAAGGCATAATGAGCAGACATGCACAGTAACCTCCCCCATTTCCCATCTCGAAAATAAAGCAAGTCAAACCCTAAGGTAGGGTTTGACGTGACAGGAATGGGAAATTGGAATAGTCCACTTATTAAACCATTTCGGGTGTCCCTCACAAAATCGAGGAGCAATCTCTCAACCGAGGAATATCAGGAACCTTTAAAAGGAAGGTAAGGATACTGGGAAGATCTTCTCATTGTTCCAAGGGCTCAAACTATAAATATAGAAGGGTCACCATGAGGTATGCATTCAATTCACTCTTAACAACTCTTTACTATGATACTTCTCCTGTTCTATACGCTTGACTCCTCCAACACCCGTTATCTTATTCTCACACCGGAGGTGGATCGCAGGGGACCCGGCCTCCCCTGCGGTGAGCCTAACAACTAATTAACAGACTAACACTATAATTAACAACAAGCCCCCTGAACTTTCATGCTAACACAAATTAGCCCTTGATGTAAGGTCGAATATCCCGTGTAAATGAGTCGTTTTGTATATGTTTTTGTAGTTAACTTTTTATATCGAGTCGGTTTTACATGTGTTTTGTAGTTTGATGAGTTACAGGGTAATTATGCTTAAAGAGCGCAAACATACGATTCATAAACAAGAAGGTACAAAGCCCGGGAAGCCAAGGAACTCGAAGTCAAGATCAAAAAGTCAATTTCCTGAGTTTTAAGGTTTTCGTGGAATGCGAAGACCTGAGAGAGTATTCTCGCAATACGCGAGGGAGCCAAAATAGTCACTCCCTCGCGTACCGCGAGAATACTCTCCCAGGTCTTCGTGTAACGCGAAGACCTTAAAACTCAGGAAATTGACTTTTTGATCTTGACTTTGAGTTCCTTGGCTTCCCGGGCTTTGTACCTCATTGTTTATAACTCGTATGTTCTCGCTCTTTAAGCACAATTACCCTGTAACTCATCAAACTATAAAACACACGTAAAACCGACTCGATATACAAAGTTAACTACTAAAACGTATACAAAATGACTTATTTACACGGGATATTTGACCTTACATTAGCCCTCCAACTTTAATTGCAGCTTTGACTTTGATAAGAAACCATTTATTTGACTTTGACTTTCATTGACTTTACCAAAAATTGAAGAATACTCAACACCCTTTCTACCATTTTTACTGTTTTGGGGCTATTGTACATACCTGCATGTTTTATTTTATTAATTAAATGTGTTACGAGTTTTGGGTTAAACCTGAAGAGTTTATGTGGTGTCCTTAGGATGCAAGGGCTAGAAGTCGTTATGATGCTTATGTGTCGTATAGAGACTTATTCGGGATGAGTCGGGTAATGACGTAGACGTTGTGTGGGTACGTCTAGGATGTGTTATCGAGAGAACGGTTACATGAGCTTGTCTTTTTTTTGTCACATCTTACTTTACATGTGTAAAGGTGAGGCTTCGCATCAATCTAGATAGGACGTAATACCTTATTGGTCATGCTTGACGTAGTTATAAAAATCCCTTAGGAACAAGCGGATGTTTAGGGGACTATGTGTTCAATGAGACATTGGGGTGTCTTGTCTAATGGCGCTAAGGTATATACGACTTGTTATTTAGATCATAGCTAGACAAAGATTTAAACATACTATTTTAAAATTTAAAAGCCTACTACTCATTTTTATATGGGTACTCTGGCCATTCTAACTTTACTTGGTTTCTAATATTGAAACAACATATTAAAATTTAACGACTCAACATAAAAAAAAAACAAAAAAAAAAATATATATATATATATATATGTACATTATGCCGAGTCCAAATAAAACAACTTTCGTTGGGCTAAAAATGTACGACCCAACTTTAAAGAAAGCCTCGAATACCCAAGCTCAAATATGTAATCCCGTATTCCAGTTATGGAAAAGATCGTTGCACACTTGCACACACCAAGTGTTCGACGTTTTGCCCCCACAAAAATCCGAGTCAAAATAAAATCACCGTTGTATTTTTTGTTCGCCTCGTTTAACTTGCTTGTTGGTATGCAAGAAAAGAAGGCCATGCTTCAAAAACCACGGCATCACGCTCATAGTTATATAATAACAACAACAACAATAATAATACAACAAATTAATAAAAAAAAACTTCCATTTGACAAACCCGGTGCACAAGGCTCCACATGCACGGGTCCTCATGTACGCATCCTTATCGACAACTCGAATCCGTGACCTCTAGGTCACATGACGCAACCTTACCGTTGCTCCACCACTCGCCCGTATAAGGAAAAAACTATAACAAGTGATTTACTCGGAATCTGAACCGTGAGAGTTGGAGCCGTGTCGAACGTTTCTCATTTGCGACTTTGATGGTTTCAAAGATGATTCGCCTTCAAAAAAGATAACTTGAGCTTTGGCCAACCGTTCCTCGAGTTCCTCTGTGCTAAAATCATCGGTCCCACCAGGGGCGGATACAGGAATTTTTTCCAAGGGGTTCACTGTTTTTAGATGCCTCAATTTCATAGGGCCTAAACCACTACGCTTACTGTGAAACCTTGTAAGGGGGTTCACCGTAGGGTATTTTAGGGGGTTCACCCCAGTTTTTTTACCTACCGTTACACTAAAATTTCAAAACTCGGGGGGTTCCTGTGCACCCCCCCCGGCTTCACTAGGTCCGCCCCTGGGTCCCACCAAGCTCATCAAATCCCACCTATACATCATTTCAGAATACATGAACCACGTAAGAATATGTATATGGATATCGTTCGTACGGTCTATAAAAAAACTGACAAAACCTAACCTAGACTCCTAAATAATAAATGGAGTACCTTCGACTAAACCGCACTGACAGGCAAGTGGACCTATCGAGTGTAGCACAGCTTAATGATAAACCGAGTTATCGAACCCTAGAGACACTACTATAACTATATTAGACTCTGAATCGGACTAAAGATTGATGATTGGGGGATTTACTACACTAATGTTTAAACTAATACTACAGAAAACAAGGTCGAATGCAACTATCAAGGCAAAGAACTAAGAAAAATATTAGAGATGGGAAGAATATCACCTAAGTCGGAATCCTACTTACAAAGCACAACTTCTACCGGTTCTGGAAACTAAGATGGATCTGGGTTTCTAAGGAAACAACTCTAGACTACCTAGTGGATCCCTAATCACTCTTAGGGTGTCACCAAATAAGGAACCTAAAGATGTAATAACTCACCAGATAATGGATTACCTTTCGGTCTCTCCAACAATGACAATGTACCCAAATAGATAGATCTCCTTTCAGTCTCACTGTCCACAATACATTCGAAGAATGCACGAGGTAATCTCAAGATAACAACTATGACTCAGAATAACAACAATCACTAGACACCTAAACCAACTTTCTCTCAGACAGTTGACACTCAGATTACTAATGAAGAAGACTAAACGACTATCTCTCACTTCTCGGGTATTGAGACTGGATACACACTCAGATCTAGTGACTCTCAATCACAACTCCTATGGTTACTATATCTACCAAACCATACAAACAATCACAAACCCTAAAGTCTATGACCTAGATACGCAAATTAAACTAGAAGACATCCACAATCAACGCACGAAATCATAATCAATCACACATCAAATCAGAGCATACATATTCATCATAATTATCATCAAAAGATCGTTTACAAAATCATTAATCCATTTAAACGAAACCAAAACCGATAAAGATTCATATTTAAAACAACCAAAAAAGAAGTAAGAAACAAGAACATGGTTCAAACAATCAAATCAAGAATAAATATCGAATCTTGAAAACCGAAAACGTTAAAATCAATGAACCCGGATCCAAAGCTTCAACTTTGGCTTCAAATCTGCTTCTTGCACCCAAAATCGCCTCTTTCTTTGCTTTAGACGGCTGTAAGATCGAACTCTCATCATAAATGCATTACAATTTGATTAAAAAGTCGATTAGGGCTTTTTGCGGATTTACGGGCCTCTCGCGTACCGCCAGAGGTTGGTCTGGATTCCTCGCGTACCGCGAGGGCCAAATTAGCCAGGCGCATTTATGGTAGTCCTCGCGTACCACGAGGCATGTATCTATTTCTCTCGCGTACCGCAAGAGACCAACTTTCACCATTTATAACTTTTTACTCTTGGGCTTCACTATCTTGCTTGGTTTCTTCTGGTTTTCACTTGTAATCTTCACGAGCACCTGTAACACATCAACGACTCAATAGTATACCAAAACGGCTCAAAACAAAGATAAAAGTAATAAAAAACTAAATAAAACAATAGGAATAAAGATGTATACTTCGCACTACATCAAACATCCCCACACTTAACCTTTTTCGTCCTCGAAAAAGTCTGCAATGGAATCATAACTCAGATATAATCTTAACATTAATCAATTACCAATTAGCCAAACATACTCACGCGTTAAAAAGCAATAATCAGTATTTCTTTCCGATTAAACCCAAGCACCAACCATTAAGCCCCCGTAATGTGTTCTAAATCCATTTTATACAGTTATCAATCAACCTATGTGACTCACACTTAGAAGTTACAGCTCTACCTAATCCCGTCTCACGGTCATGTTTAGGCATGGGCTAAACCATATAGATTTCACCCACCACGTTAAACTAAAATTTACAAGTTTTAGAAATTAGATGAAATCATGAATGAATGACTGATAATGAGCATTAATAAACAAATTAAAGTTTCGTCTATAGGCGTTTCAACCAAGTCACTATCCCGGAAGGTAACACATAGACTAAGTCATCATCAATAAAGCACATAAGAATCAACCCAGTGATATTTCAATCAGGCTGGAACCCGACGTGTGACACGTAGGCGAAACTTAGATTTCTAATTAAGTAAGCTCAAGTAAATGGACTATGGATGCGGACGCCACCGAAACTCAGATTTATTCTCATAAAAAGAGAGGTGTGCCATGAAATTTCAAAAATCTCTAAATTTTATCTTAACGTGGTACCTATCACCCTATGTTGATAGTTTCAGTATTACCGACACCCTAAGATGAATACCAACAAGATATCATGATTTTTAATTTCAATTAATTACCCTAAACAACACTCACATGCTATTTAAGCTTTCAAATTGGCTGGGTCTACCAAAACATCACAAATTATACACGTTTTCTATCCTTTATTTCATTTAAATTCACTAAAAGCAGATCCAGTTATACCTATCATCTTCCATTTATTATGGAGAAACTCTAATTCAAAGGACATTTTTCAAATTTTTTGTAATTTTTATGTATTTTTGAATTTTTAATAAAAGAAAACAAACCTAGACAAACTAGACTCAACAGTCTCCCATCCCCACACTTGAACGACACATTGTCCTCAATGTGAAGCAAGAAACAACTAAAAATAAAAATGCAAAAATAAAACAGGAATCGACTTAGCCGGTAATGTATGCAAGAATGTATCCAGCTTCGCTCTTCCTCGTGTGCACCATATAGCATTTCGGTCACAGTTGCACATCTCTGCCAGGTTACTCTTATAAGATATTAGGATCAACTCCGTCTGAATGGAGATTGAGCTCCGTCCAAATGGAGATTGAGTACGGACGGAATTATGTACACCTACACAATAAACTCAACAATACCCGCAACATCATACTGACTAAACATACTCAAACTAAAAATTAAAAGACTCGACTGACTCAAACAGACTCTAGATAGAATGCAGAGAAACGTACCCGATGAGTGGCAAACACATAGACATGAACGCCACCGCAAGGTGAATCAAAAGTCACGAACGGTTTTCAATTCTCCAATGGTAATGGTGGTCATAAATGATATGGTGAAGATGAAGATGGTATGATAGTAATGGTAGATGAAAGTGGTGGAAATGGTGGATGAGAATGGTTATAATGGTGGAAGTGGTGACGGGAAACCATTGGAAAACAAGGAAGAAGGGTAAACCCAGGAAAGCCCCGCATACCGCGAAGAAAAAAGGGCTGCTCCTCGCGTATCGCGAGGAGCTTGACATACTGCCGGCCAAACTAGCCATCCCTCGCGTATCGCGAGGGATTCCCCTGCTACTCTCGCGTACCACGAGGAGGTCCCCTTAACAGAAAGCTTTGATCTTTTTTCAACTTTTATACTTAGAAAATTTTTTACCCTCTAAAATCTTTCTTCACCCAAATTCCTTGAAAACCTATCCCAAGCATAAAAAAAAATGTAAAAATACCGGGAACTTCATTCCTGATGATTTCCTCACCGAATCAAATGCGAATTCCTGCGAAACGTGACACAAAACAAACCACACATACCGAAAACACACAAATGACACGGACTTAGACCAAGAAATTTACAAACTATACATCCCGGGCACTTGCCCGAGATTCAAGCAAGCCTATCAGGAGGCTTCTCCTTGATCCTAACCGGAACCGTCTTAAACCTATGCGGTCTCCCGGCCTTCCATTCTCTCAACAAACCAATTCCAAACTCCAAACCCCTATCACATCTAGCACTTTGGTCCTTCCACCACAACTTAAACCTACCCGGTCCGAATGTGACGCAGTTCAAATATCCTAGTAGTTTATCACTTCTAAACATCCCCACACTTGGCGTTTGCACTCTCTCTAGATCACCTAAATTGATTAACTCTCGGGTTCTCTTACGGGGTGGCCTAGACCTAGGGGAAACTCGGTCTCTCTCCCCTCAGCACGGACACTAGTGGCGGGAGAGGGCTCGGGCACATGTGGTTCTAATGGTGTAAACTCTAACACATCACCAGGATCTTCGGGACCCTCTACACTCTCCTTCATGGGTGTCTCGCGGATTATTAACCCTACTTGTGCTAATATTTCATTCAAATTGCAATCATCAGCGTCAGCACCTAAAAAAGGGGACCCTACTAATTTCTTTTCAAATTCAGTAAGCCAATCTGGGGGGTCCTCTATCATTCCTCCTCCATCTCTATCAACAGCATCCTCTGCTGGAATAGAGTCCTGGTATTCGTCCATGAAGGCATCGATCATGCACATGGAGTGGCTCTGCTCGCCAACATCCCTCACGGACTTTGTAGCATTGAAGGTGATTGACTCATCCCCCACACGAAGTGTGAGTTTCCCATCAAAGACATCGATCAATGCCTTGTCGGTGCGCAAGAAAGGGCGCCCGAGGATGAGTGGGACTTTGTCATCCACATCCATATCCAGGATGACAAAATCCCAGGGAAGAAAATTTGCCTACTTTTACTAGAAGATTCTCCATAATTCTCCGTGGATACTTGACTGAGCGGTCAGCCAAGGATATACTCATGCGCGTAGGCTGCAGTTCACCTAGGTCTAGCTGTTTATAGACAGAATATGGCATCAGATTGATGCTAGCACCTAATTCAGCCAACGCGTGGTGTAAGGGCAAACCGGCAAGCAGACACGGGATTGTGAAACGACCCAAATCTACCAGTTTCTCTGGCAGTTTGTTCGAAACCACCGCAGAACATTGCTCACTAAGTGAGACTTTAGAGACCTCCTCTAGCTTCTTTTTATTGGAAAGAAGATCTTTGAGAAACTTACCATACTTTGGCATGTGCTGGAGGTCTTCTATGAATGGGAGATTGATCTTGAGCTATTTGAAGATGTTTAGTAAGTGACTGTATTCCCTAGCGTGTTTATGTGGCAACAAGCGAGATGGGTAGGGAACACGACTCAGGTCAATCTCGGGGGACTTCATCTCCACTCCCTTCTCATTCTCCTCTGCCTTCTCGACAGGCTTCTCCACTACAATCTCATCATCCACCGGCTCTTCCTCTTCCTCTTCCACCGGTGGCTCCTCTACCATCTGCTCTTCTATCATCTTAGCATCTATCTCAGCAAAGCGAGCCAGGCGAAGGTGATGTGTTCTAAAACACATATGTTTCTGTGGATGGTTTTAACCAGTTTTACCCAGTTTTATCAGCAAATATCTAAAGAAATTGGTACTTAATGAAATTATTGTTGAATTTGCAGGTTTGTATGATAAACCAAAGAATTATACTGAAGACACGGAGACGGAGAGAAACAAAAGAAAAAATGTTGAAATTATACTCTCCGCGGTACGCGAAGGAGAAGGAAGAATCCCTCGCGGTATGCGAGGGGTTTCAAAACCGGGCCTGACTATTTTGGCACTATTGGTACACGAAGGGCCGGGTGGATTGCTTCACGGTACTCGAAGACTTGCTATTCTGTGAAAAAAAAAACCTAATTCGATTATAAAAGGTTTTAGATGGCCATTCTTGATGGGGATCGATTTCTAGCGGCTGAAAACCACCCAGAGGCTCTTAGGATCGAAGTTTTGAGACCTGGTATCATCAGGATTGAATAAAGTTTAAGTCTTTCGGTTTGAAAACACTGGTTTTACGTTCTTTTTCCTATTTCAGTTATTTATTTCGAGATTAAACTATGTTTCCCGTATTTTGTGGATTGTTTCTCAGTATGATGAGTCGCTAAACTCATAGTTATCTAGATTCGGATGAATATTGGCATGATTCGATTGTTTTCGGGTTTTATTTGATCGTATGACGAATACTATAGTAAAGACTTCTGATTTATCGTTTATGAATGTGTTTGAATATTGATTTATTACTGATCTTGCATGAACTTATTGAACTTGAGGTTTTATTTGAATGATTTGTGTGTTTTGGGTAAGATTTCCGGTTTTTGGGTCATATACTTTGTGTTTGTGATCTAGACGATTTGGCCAGTCATTTTAGCAGGTGTGTGTGGTTATAAAAATCAGTATTTTACCAATCTTGAGTCCAAGAGGAGATAGGTTGTCGGGTTGTCTCTTGGTTTAGCGGTTTGGGTAGCAATTGCATGAGAGTGAATTGTCCGAGTCGTTTTTATCATTTACAATTTCGTGTCATAAACAGTATTTGGGAGTTTACTCCTTGCTATTAGGTCTGTCTAGGATAGCCTGTGAGTATAGAGCGGTTGAGACCGAGAGGTGAAACCATTTTCGAGTACGTGGTGTTCTAGATTTTGGTGAGTCGGAGAGGAAATCCAATTCCTTGCCGGTGAGCTTAATTCGACCCTTAAGATAGTGGAGGTGTGTAGGTGAGTCCGAGAGGAGATCCTGCATGTTTTAGTGATTCCCGAGTCAGTCTATCTTTAGAACCGGTGTCATACAGTCAGTTGTCCCGAAAGCAGTTGAGTCAGTCAATAGGATTCCTGGTCTAGGTGGTGTTTATCTCATATTTGGTCTTGATTTCATATTTTAGTTCGTTTGGTCTATCTTTAGAGTCTTTTCTTGTCTTCGTTTGTCTTTCCGTGTGTCTAAGTATTTTCGTGTCTTGTCCGTCTTTGAATCGAGTCAGTATTTTAGTTTTTTTTATTCTAAATTGCATGTTCTAAAATTAACAAAAGTAATTAATAAAATCATCTCTTATGTTACATCGGTTAGGAGTCAATAGAGGTTCAGTATCGAGGGTCGCCGCCTTTTGTATCAATGGTTCGATAACTCGGGCTTACTGTCTTTACTACGTGCGACCGGTACACTTGCCGTGAGCGTGCGACCGGTACACTTGTCGTGAGCGTGTGACCGGTACACTTGCCGTGAGCGTGCGACCGGTACACTTGCCGTGAGTGTGTGATTTAGTTGTGAGTCCATTTCTACATTTAAAACTTGGTTAATTTAATATATATAATATCACACATCAAGTTTTTGGCGCCGTTGCCGGGGACACTTTTAGGCGACTTCGAGAACGACCCGAGTTGGGGGTCTGGCCATTATTTGTTAGTTGATTGTGATACTTATTTGTTTAGTATTTTATCATATTTTCTTATTTTATTTTATCTATTCTGTTTTTTTTATAGTTAGCATACTATCTTTATTCTCTGTATTTATTTTTCTTCTTGCAGTGTATGCAACATAATCGCCGCACCCGTTCCATAGGATCTGCTGAGTTTTCTGCTCCACTTGAGCACGAGCGTTTGTTCCAAAAGAAACCTATTGAATAGACCATTGAAACATCTTCTGAAGAGATGGGCGACCGACCAGCACGAAGGACCGTATCCGATTACGCTAAGTCGACCGACGGTGGCGTACGTTCTAGCACCACCCAACCCACAGTCGAGGCTAACTCTTGGCAATTTCCATCCCATGTCATGAGCACCATAGCCACCAACGTCCAATTCCATGGGAACTCTCATGAGAACCCTCATTCTCATCTCACTAGGTTCAGTAGGGTCTGCGACACTTTCTGCCTTAATGGCGTCACTGAGGATGCAAAACTGTTGCGTCTATTCCCATTCAGTTTGGCAGATAAAGCCGCCACTTAGCTTGAGTCCTTACCCAATGGTTTCTTCACCACTTGGGCTGTTATGAAGGACAAATTTCTTGCTAAATACTTCCCCCCTTCTAAGGCTGCTCACCATAGGAGTTTAATCCATGCTTTTAAGCAGCAATAGGGGGAGAGTTTTCACGAAGCATGGGAGAGATTTAAGGGGTTGTGTAATGATTGCCCGCATCATGGTATAGAGGATTGGTGTTTCGTTAAGAAGTTTTATAATGGTTGTTCCATTGCTAGTAGAGGGCAGCTAGATACAGCTGCAGGGGGGAACATGATGATGAGCAAGTCCCTCGACGAGTGCTTTGACTTGTTTGAGGATATTGCTATGAGTAGTTACCAGAGTCCGCACACTGAGAGTTCACAGAGAGGGGTTATGTATGTTGATTCGAATACAGCTTTAGCAGCATAGATGGAGGCATTAGCTAGATTAGTGAAAGATTTGCAGATGAAGTCGGATAGGAGCTGTGAGATCTGTAAGGGAGGCCACGGCACTACTGATTGCCAGATGACCCAAGAGCAGGTAGAGTACTTGGGATACCAAAACTGTAATAACTCTTATGGTAACTCTAACAGTAACTCTACATGGAGAAACAACTCTGGTTCCAATTGGAGGAGTAATCAGAACCAGAGTTTGTTCCAGAATTCTCAGGTCATGAGATGATGGATCAGCTTCTGGAGCGTGACGAGAGGAGATATCAGGAGAATGTTGTGAAGTTCAAGGAGCATGATACGATGATCCAGAGTCAGGGAGTGGCATTGCAGAATCTGGAGAGGCATGTGGGATAGATAGCTGAGATGATGAAGAGTAGAAAGGAGGGTAGTCTGCCTAGTAATATAGATACGAACCCCGGTCACTCACGGCAGTTCGCAAAGGCAGTAACTACTAGGGGCGGCCGAGGTGCCGAGACTCCGAGACCGGTAGTAGATGGTGATGAGACGGTCGATGAATAGATTGAGATAGAGGCGGACCCTAGCAAGGTGAAAGAGCATCGAAGCCCACAGAGGACTCTACTAAGAAGGCGACTGAGACGCCTTTGAATGAGTATAAGCCCCAACTTCCATATCCCGGTAGGCTTAGAAGAGAGAAAGAGGACGGTCACTATTAGAAGTTCCTCAGTATGCTACGACAGCTACACATTCACATCCCATTTGTCAAGGCTTTGTCTAGTATGCCCAAGTATGCAAAGTATCTCAAGGACATGTTGACGAACAAAACTAAACTTGAGGCACTTTCCACCATGGTGATGAATGAACGGTACTCTGCGGTTATAGAACCCAGCCTTCCACAGAAGATGAAGGACCCAGGGAGTTTCACTATCCCTTGTGTTATTGGTGGGTTATCTGTCGGCAACGCTCTTGCCGACCTAGGTGCTAGCATCAACTTGATGCCCTACTCTGTTTTTAAGAGGCTAGGCCTAGGAGAGATGCAGCCGACACAGATGAGTCTTATCCGCACGGTTTTGTAGAGAATATGTTGGTTAGGGTCGACAAGTTCATATTCCCTGTGGACTTTGTCATCTTGGTTATGGACGAGGACGAGCATGTTCCTCTTATTTTAGGCCGTCCGTTCCTAGCTACCGTACACGAGATGATTGATGTCTTTAGCGGTAAGCTGACCCTTGGTGTGAATGATGAGAAGGTGACGTTCGACGTGAATAAGTCCATGAAGCATCCTAGCAGCCAGGACGATACACTTTACTTCATAGAGTCGATCATGTCACACATGGGAGAGTTCTTGAGAGATATCTGTGGGGGAGATGCGTCTGATACGCAAATCCTGACTAGAGAAAACGACGAGATTGAGAAGACAGTAGCAGTCGTTATTGAGAGCTCAAGTCCTCTAGAGAGAGAGGCTCGCCAGGATCCCACTAGATTTGAGGGGATTGAGAGGAGTGAACCTGTTCAAAGGCCGTCTGTTGAGAGCCCACCGTCCTCCTTAGAGCTTAAGGAGTTACCTTCTCATTTAGATTATGCTTTCCTGGATGATGAGAGGAAGCTTCCTGTGATTATTGTTGTGGATTTGACGGGAGATGAGAAGGAGAGACTGACTGGCGTGCTGAAGGCACATAAGCATGCGATCGCGTGGAAGCTAATGGACATCAAGGGTATAAACCCTTCCTTTTGCACGCATAAGATCTTGATGGAGGATGATTATAAGTCAGTTGTGCTAGGGCAGCGGAGACTGAACCCTAAGATACTGGAGGTCGTGAAGAAAGAGGTGCTGAAGTTGTTAGATGCAGGGTTGATTTACCCCATATCTGATTTCGGGTGGGTGAGTCTGGTGCAGGTTGTCCCCAAGAAAGGGGGGATGACAGTTGTGGTGAATTAGAAGAATGAGTTGATACCGACGAGTACGGTTACCGGGTGGAGAGTGTGCATAGATTACAAGAGGCTGAACGACACAACTAGGAATGATCATTTTCCGCTACCATTCATTGATCAGATGCTGGAGCGTCTGGCGGGGCAGCAGTTCTATTGCTTTCTTGATGGATTTTCTGGTTATTTCCAGGTCCCCATTTCACCCGAGGACCAGGAGAAAACCACTTTCACATGCCCCTATGGTACGTTTGCTTACCGTCGCATGCCCTTCGGTCTATGCAACGCCCCAGCTACCTTCCAGCGCTGTATGATTGCTATCTTTCATGATATGGTCGAAGACTTTATGGAGGTCTTTATAGACGATTTCTCGGTTTTTGGGAGCTCCTTCGACCACTGCATGAGAAATTTAGAGAGAACGTTGGCACGATGTGAGGAGACAAATCTAATGCTGAATTGGGAGAAGTGCCACTTTATGGTGAGAGAGGGCATAGTGCTAGTTTACAAGATATCACGTGCAGGCATAGAGGTAGATAGAGATAAAGTGGAGACGATCTCTAAACTTCCACCACCGACATGTGTGAGGGGGATTAGGAGTTTTCTTGGCCACACCGGCTTCTACCAGTGATTCATTCACGATTTCTCTAAGATAGCGAGGCCGATGACTCAGTTGCTGGAGAAGGATGTACCCTTCATGTTTTCTGATGAGTGTTTGAGGGCGTTTGAGGGCGTTTGAGTTGTTGAAGGGTAAGTTGGTTGATGCCGCTATCATGGTAGCCCCGGATTGGTCACTTCCATTCGAGTTGATGTGCGATGCGAGCGATTTCACAGTATGGGCGGTTTTAGGACAACAGAAGGACAAACACTTCCATCCCATTTACTATGCTAGCCGGACCTTGAATGATGTTCAAGAGCACTACACCACCACGGAGAAGGAGTTGTTGGCCGTGGTGTTTGTATTCGATAAATTCAGGTCCTATGTTGTGTTGTCCAAAACCATCGTTAACACAGACCATGCAGTAGTGAGATATCTCTTCAGCAAGCAGGATGCTAAACCCCGCCTTATTCGTTGGATCATGTTGCTGCAAGAGTTTGATATAGAGATTAGAGATAAGAAGGGGGCAGAAAACGTGGCAGCCGATCACTGGTCACGATTAGAGGGTACTGAGAGTGAGCACATGGGAGTTCAGATTGATGACCGGTTCCCCATGGAGAATTTGATGAGAGTGAGTGCGAGTGAGGATGATTGCCCTTGGTTTGTGAACTACACGAACTACCTTGTTGATGGCACCTTGATAAAGGGCATGACTCACCAGCAGAAGAAGAAATTCTTCGCATATATTAGGCACTACATTTAGGAGGATCCACATTTGTTCAGAGTAGGAGCGGATCAGGGGATTAGGATATGTGTAGCTGAGAGTGAGGTTGAGAGCATTTTGAGACATTGCCATGAGGGTCCCACTGGAGGTCATAATGAGGCCAGCTACACAGCTAAGCGAGTGTTTGATTCAGGTTTTTATTGGCTGACAATATTTAAGGATGCTCACGCGTTTGTTAGGAGTTGTGATGCATGCCAGAAGACGGGGAACATCTCTTCTAGGAATGAGATGCCACAGAACCCCATCCAGATTGTTGAAGGTGTTTGATGTCTAGGGGTTGATTTTATGGGACCGTTCCCGTCATCTTGAGGGAATAAGTACATACTCGTCGCGGTGGATTACGTTTCTTAGTGGGTGGAGGCCAAAGCTCTACCCACGAATGATGCGCGAGTAGTTGTGAGATTCTTGAGTGTGACAACCCGACTTTTCAGGTTAACGCGGTTAGTAAATTCCGTTAACTTCCTGTTAAAAACCTAACCCCGTTAGCTAATCCAGTTAAATTTAAACCCCAAGGACTAATCCTGTCAATATCTGAATTCAAACTTCAGGGATCAAAGTTGTAATTAAGCCAAACTCAATCTGTTAACCATGTACAGTCAAAATTGAGTGTAACTAGTTCCTGTTGACTTTTAAAAGTCAAACCATTTGTGTTCTTGGTCTTAATCCGAATTCACACTCGAAAATCTGCCCAAATTCGTAACGGTAATGTGTAGTAATGACTAAACCGTTCACCATTATAGCATTATGGTATGTAATTGCGCGAATTAATTCCAATTATGAGTAATTAACCCATAACCGTCGAGTTCTTCACTAATTATCACCGATACACACAAATTCGTGAATCATTCCTCAATCATCTACCCTGCGCACCTCTAGCGAATCTCTGAGAACCAGTTTCACACACAAATTCGTTCGAAAGCAAAGCCAGAATCACTGAAGATCAAACCCGTCGAGCCGAGACCTCAATTACTCGATCATCATCAACCCGAAATCCATTCTGGTAATTGTTTACGTGCTTAGTTTCGCATGTGTGTATATATTTAAAGCCCTAACCTTTTGAATGCTTACATGATCGAATTAACCATAATTGGATTCTAGGGCTCATACCCATTCGAGATTAGCCGAACACCACCCTAGACTCTATCAAAATCCAATTAAATTATATAGACAGCTTCGAGATATCCTACTCAATGATAGCCCTTTGCTAATTCAAATCCATAACATCAAAACGATCAAGAACTAATGCTAGGGTTCATACACTATCGGGTTTAATTGAACACTGGCCTAAACACGTTTTAAATTCAATTAATTTATATGAACAGATTCGAAATCTGTTACTTTTTGAAAGCCCCATAATTTCAACTGATTTTACTATCGAAATTAATCAAATTGATTCTGGAATCATGTCTAGGGTTTCGGTTTCTAAATCTTCAATTAATCGAGCCAAATCCAATTGATCTTTGCAATTAACTGTCACCACAGGCTCGCCTTAGGCCTATTAACAAAACCCTGATGCCTTGGTGTGCAAACAGAAACGCATCAAGGGGGTTTGGGATGGGATTTGATCGCATGTATGGTTGGGAAGGGGAAACCACTTGAACTGATTAATAAAAATATATGGAACCAGGTTTCTAACGCGATGACCCTAGCGGACGTAGTGGTTAAGTCGTTGGTGTGTGGGGGAGAAGACCCGGGTTCGAGTCCTCCAACTCCCTTTTCTTTTTAAACTGATTTTTAAATATTATTTTAATATAAAAACTTAACCCTATATTAAGTATACTAAAATAATAAAGTGTTTTAGCCGGGAAACGACCCCTAGGCTCGGGTTTGGTTTTATAACCTAAAATTAATATTATTCCCACTTTTAAAATAATATATTTATATTATTTTCAAAACCACGAATTCAAATAAAATAATATGTTTATATTATTTTCAACCCATGACTTCTATTATTAAATAATATATATTTTTATATTATTTCGCCTCGTTTATTTACCTCGTGTAACGTTTCAAACAAATTAATAATATAAATGTTTATATTATTTACTCACGTTTATATTCTCGAATAAAAATAATATATTTATTATTTTTGTCACGTAAATGATTATCGTATATTTTATACGAGTTCAAAAATAATATATTAATTATATTATTTTCCTAATAGGATTTTTGGCGATCTTGAGCAGCTTCAAGCGCGCTCTAATTTGATCAATCCTTTCCGCCACACCCGTTACAATCTCCTTGCTACCAAGTTCTCGTTGGCCAATTTCCCCCCCAACAAACCGGGGTTCAACACCGTCTTCCGTACAACATTTCAAACGGAGGCATACCAATACTCGAATGGTAGCTATTGTTGTACGAAAATTCCGCCAACGGTAGATGGTCATCCCAACTACCACCAAAATCTAGCACACACGCCCGAAGCATATCTTCAAGTGTTTGAATCGTCCTCGCTTTGTCCATCTGTTTGTGGATGATAAGCGGTGCTAAGATTTAGCCTCGTTCCCAATTCCTCATGAAATTTCTTCCAAAACTGGGAAGTAAACCGTGTGTCCCTATCCGACACAATAGACACGAGCACTCCATATCTTGACACAACTTCCTTTATGTATACATCCGCCAATCTTTCCGATGAATAAGTTTCCTTAATCGAAAGGAAGTGTGCACTTTTAGTCAATCGATCAACCACCACCCAAATTGCATCATAGCCTTTCCGGGTCTTAGGAAGTTTAGTAATCAAATCCATAGCAAGATTTTCCCACTTCCATTGAGGTACTTCAAGAGATTGAAGTTTCCCGTAAAGATTTTGGTGCTCGGCCTTCACCCTAACGCACGTGAGACACCTTTCGACATACTTCACAATATCACTCCTCATACCCGGCCATCAAAAGTTGAACCTCAAGTCATAGAACATTTTAGTAGCTCCCGGGTGGATAGAATATTTGGATTTATGTGCCTCATCAAGTATGGTAGTCAAAACGTTTGACAACCTAGGAATCCATATTCTACCAAAACATGACTTCAACCCCATGCTATCCTCTTCAAGCTTAGCCACATATGGAACCATCCGTTCCCTTTTCAAATCTCCTCCGAGTACTAAAACTTGAGCCTCCCGGATTTGATCAACAAGAGATGAAGAGATGGTCATTTTAAACGACTTCACCTTAATAGGTGTATGACTAACCTTCCGACTGAGTGCATCCGCCACCACATTGGCCTTACCCGGATGATAGAGTATCTCACAGTCATAATCCTTGACCAACTCAATCCACCTCCTTTATCTCATATTGAGATCTTTTTGGTCGAGGAAGTACTTGAGACTTTTGTGGTCCGTGTAAATTGTACAATGCACTCCATAAAGATAATGCCTCCAGATCTTGAGTGCGAATACCACGGCTGCCAACTCCAAGTCATGGGTAGGATAATTCGCCTCATGAACTTTTAATTGCCTAGAAGTATAGGCAATTACCTTGCCCCTTTGCATAAGGACACAACCAAGCCCAAAATGCGAGGCATCTGAAAACACAACAAAATCCTCGGTCCCTTCAGGCAAGGAAAGAATAGGTGTCTTGGTCAACTTTTCTTTCAAAAGTTGAAAGGCCGACTCCTGATCGAGACCCCACGCGAATTTCGTATCCTTGCGAGTCAACTTCGTCATAGGCAAGGCAATACGAGAGAAGTTTTCAATGAATCGTCGATAGTAGCCCGCTAAGCCCAAAAGGCTTTTAATTTCCGTGGGCGTTTTCGGCGATAACCAACCTTTCACCGCTTCGATTTTGGAAGGGTCGACGGAAATTCCTTCCGCGTTTACCACATGACCCAAGAATTGAATCTCCCGGAGCCAAAAGGCACACTTGGAGAATTTAGTGAATAGTTTCTCCTTTTGGAGAACCTCAAGGACTTCACGAAGATGACAAGCATGGTCACCCTCGCTACGCGAGTAAATAAGGATGCCATCGATGAAGACGATGACGGAACGATCAAGGAATGGTCTACAAACCCGTTTCATAAGGTCCATGAAAGTCACGGGCGCGTTGGTTAGACAGAAAGGCATTACCGTGAACTCGTAATGACCATAGCGAGTATGAAATGCCGTTTTAAGAACATCCTCCTCCTTCACCTTCATATGATGGTACCCGGATCTCAAATCAATCTTTGAAAACCACGAAGCTCCTTGTAGTTGATCAAATAGATCATCGATCTGAGGTAATAGATATCGGTTCTTGATAGTCAACTTATTTAACTCACGGTAGTCTATGCACATACGCATACTTCCCATCTTTGTTCTTAACAAAAAGGACGAGAGCACCCCAAGGAGAGACGCCCGGACGAATGAAACCCTTATCCAACAACTCTTGGAGTTGGGTCATCAATTCCTTCATCTCCGGTGGGGCTAATCGATAAGGTGCCTTGGCAATCGGTTAGCTCCCGGGATAAGATCAATCCCAAATTCTACCTCCCTTCCGGGTGGAATCTCCGGTAACTCTTCCGGAAAAACATCCACGAATTGATTCACAATCGGAACATCATGAATCTTGACTACACCTCGATTTGAGTTCGTGACACAAGCTAGAAACGCTTTACATCCATGTGCAATATACCTCATTGCTTGAAGATAGGAACATAACAAAAGACCGCTAGTTCTCTCACCACGAATAAACAAAGTCTTTCCCGATGGCGAAACTAATTGAATTGCCTTAGGTCCACACAAAATGTTGGCCCTATATAAAGAAAGCCAATCCCTCTCGACAATCACATCAAACTCCCCCATTGTCATAGGTATGAGATCAATAGGGAAAGTCTCACCATCGACCTCAAATTTACACCCACGATATACGTCGAATACTAAGAAGCTCCTATCATTAGCCACCTCTATTTCTAATGGTTCCTCTAACCTCTTACTTAGAAAAGAAGTATGATTGGCAAACTTAAAGGATACAAATGACCTACTAGCACCCGAATCGAATAAAGTAAGTGCAGGTAACGAATTAATCATAAAGATACATGCAACGATATATGGAATCTTCCTTGCCTCCTCGGCAGTGATTTGAAAGGCACGTCCCTTTGGCTTAGGGATTTCCACCTTCTTTCCTACGGTTTCCTTGTGCTTTAAATCAGGACAATCGCTACGATGGTGTCCCGGCTTATAGCAATGATAACACAAGCTGATGGGGCTTGTGCACTGATGCGCAAGATGCCCCATTTTGCCACATTTAAAACACGCAGTGGTTTTGAGCCTACACTCTCCCGAGTGCTCCTTTCCAGAAGTTCGACATTGTCGGGAACTAGGCTTCCCGACCACCTTCTTTGTTGGGCTAGAGAATTTAGCCTTCTTGGGAGTCACCTCCACTCCTTCTCTCTTTCTCTTCTCATCACGTTCTTCCTGCCTTTTTCAGTTCCACTTCCCTCTCTCGGCACTTGTTAATGAGTTCTACCAAGGTAGTGCATTGAGAGGGCGAGACAAACTCTCGATAATCTATAGATAGAACCAAGAAGAATCAGTCTATCTTCATCTTTTAAGTTGCCACAAGGTCTGGGCAAAACTAAGCCTTGTCATAAAATTCCCCTGCATTCTCATTGATGGACTCCCGTGTCTGCGTCATATGGAGGAACTCCTCAGTGATCCGGTCCACTTCCACTTGTGGACTATGATACTTAAGGAAAACCTCCTTAAACTCCACCTAAGACATCACCTTGATGCCACCCTCATTTCTTCTCTCCTTTCGGAGGACCTCAACCCAATCCTTAGCTCTTCCTCGGAGTAAGTTCACAGCAAAGGTCACTTCATCTTCCTTCGATACATGGCTTGTTTCAAAAGCCGGCTCCATATCCGAGATCCACCTCTGACTGAAGTCCTTGAAAGTACAAGCCATGAAGTCCTTGAAAGTATAAGGCTTCCTCTCTACTTCCTTTCCCTTGCCACTACCTCCCACATTCGTGTCCCCCACATCAGTATCATTCTTAGCGTTTTCATCTCTTTCGGCAAACGCCGCTTTAACCGCTCTTTCAATTTCAGCCAAGAAGATCGGCATTGTTTGTTCAAATGCCTTTGCTACCTGTTCAGATATTCGTTTTCCAATCTCGTCATTATTAGCATTCCCATCATCATTCCCATGAGGGGAGTGCACGGATCGGTACAATCCCGACCTACTATTACCACCATCATCCTCATTCCTAACTCTATTTGAGTTTCCTTCTTCAGCCATTCTTCGGCTGAGATTTAAGATAGAAGGATTTAGATAACTACATACATGTAACTAAAGAAATCTTCCTCAGATTATCTCTCCTATATGCATTTTACACAAAATCATGCATACTTACACACATACATACATTCACGTATAACCACGTTCACTTACTCGTTGTAAATGTTCATCATCATATGGTCATCATGAAGGCATCTGTACAGCTTGCATTAAGAATCACACTGGCCAGGCATGATTTATAATGTAGTATGTCCACTTACATTCATCATCTCCATATAATGAATCCCCTAACAGCTTTCGGCACAAATGAATCACATAAGACTCCAATTAAGCATCTAGTACAATAATCAATACTAACCTCGCCTTTCAAGCTCCCTGTCTCGGTCACGCCACTATTGGATTCTCATTTCTCGACCTTATCAAGAGCATTATAGGTTTGAATTTAGTGTCAAGCACACCAAATCCCTCAAACCATTGCTCTGATACCAAGTTGTAACACCCGGATTTGCAACCCAATTTAAACTTTTTAAATAACACGGAATTTAGGTCCCAGGCAAACATTTACATTGAAAACATGGTTCAACCATTTACAACGACATTTAAAGCTTCACAAGTTTCAAAAGGAGAAGTGTTTAATGGGTTATAGACCACTACAAATCCAAAAGACTTTAAACATAAAGTAATCCCTTCTATGGGTTAGTTTAAAACAAAACAAACATTCAAAAGAGTCATTGAGAATCAAATTATCCGACTATGGCGAGACCCGAGATCATTCCGGAGCTTTTCCTACATCCACCACATCAAAAGGAACAAGGTTAGTAAAGAAAATCAATCCTAGAGACTCCTAACAAGTCCCTCCAACAACAACAGGCCAAAACCAGAAAAACATGAAATTCCAGCATCTACCATACACAAACGGGCATATCATACGCTCTGGGCGTATGATGCATCCATCTGGGCGTATGGGACGCCAGCATCAGGTCAAAGGTGGCCAAAATCTGATTCTCAGCCTTTGCAACTTCCTGTCGACTGACCCGATTGCATTTTCAAGCCAATATGGTAAACATACGCATATTTAGACCTCATTTAAGGTCTCCCTTATCTACCAACATTCATTAGTTAGTTTATTAACTTCCAACCCGAGTACCACCACCCGTTTCCCGTTCATTAAAAGTTTGACTACTAGGTACATACATGCATTGGTTTAGGTACATATTAACCTACAACTCTAGACATATAACAAACCATACAAGTATAGTGTTTTACCATCCATACATTTTGACATATCCACATGTCTATGAGAGATCCACCTCTCAGTTCCTCACATGGATTGACTCCATGTCTCCTCATGAAGCACATAACTTCATGCCATCCGTGAAGCATTTTACTTCACTTCCACTCGTGAGGCATATGATTTCACTTCCAACCGTGAAATATAGTTCTTCACTTAACTCCTCCATGAAGTATCCACACTTCATGATATTCAACCAATTTGTCAAATTTGACTTAACAATACATCAAGTCAATTGCCATACAATTTCACACAACCAATCAAATTAGTGACTCTAACCACTTTGAGTCTTTCATTCCTTTTGATCACATAAGTTGGTCTAGTTTAGTTACTCACTACTTGATCTAACTTCACACATTACCATCTCAATGGCATAGTTTGACCAAATATCCACATTAAGTCAGACATGTAAATTCTATTAAAACCAACATAACTTGACCATGTACCACATATTTCAATCATCATATTAACATGTAAATAGCATATCACATAACTACTTACACAAGACTACATATCTAATACTAAGTAAGTGCAAAGCACTTGCCTTTGGGGTTTGATGATCCTGGTTGCTCCTTGACCTTGATCACTTGATTACTTAAATAAATCATCTTGTTTAGTAATCCAAAGTCTATTTATCCACCAATTTAGGTACCCACACCATCCCAAGACCTTATAATCTTTACCCTTAATCAATGCTTGGTCAATCAAGCTTCACACAAGCTTTTAGCTTTACAAAACCATAATCCACCCATTTGACCCGTTTAGGTTTTCACCCAACTTTCTTTATTTCTATCCAATTCAAAATTCACCAATGCAATTGGGTTTTCTACATTAAGTTGTGTTTATCTCACACCATAAACACCAGAACATACACAATTACCCAATCAAACACCCAGATTCGAAAACCCCCAAATTGGGTCTTAAGAACCCTAATTTTAAAATCTTCCAGTTAGGTGAAATTAACTTGAATTGGTTGTACCTCTAGCTTTAGTAAAGCTAGATTAACAATCTTTTTCAGTAAAACATCATCAACAACCCTAATTCCCGTCCATTAAGGTTCACCCACCCAAACTCTATATCAAGAACATGAATTAAGATGAGGGAATGAGTTAAGGATGATGCTTACTTGATATAATGAAGGTATTGTGCTAATCAACCCTTCAATCTGCACATGCAAGCTTCAATCTGAGAGTTCTTGGCTTGAGACTCTTCTCTCCCTTTTCTCTCTTCAAAATCACGACACACTGTGTCGCCACCCCCTTACAAGACCAAATCAAATTTGGTCCAAATACAACTCTAGTCCCTCCACTATGCAATTAGACCCTTTCATCTCAAACTTAGGTTATTTAGATAAATAAATACACCCATCCTCTTTCATTTTTATTTATAAACACCCCCATAATATAATAAACATATTATAGGGTAAACCCCAATTTGGTTTGTTACAAAAGTGTAACGTGTTTGGTTGGTAAATTTATAATAATAATCTAAATATTAAAAAATTAAAATGACAACACTGTCCCTTTAAAAATTTAAATCCACCTTCACCCATTTCCAATGCGTTCACTTCCCCTCTCTCTCTCTCTCTGCTAACCCTATCTACTTATCACCTCACCAAAAAGAACGAAGAACCATTGAAGGCCCGGTCTTCTGCTAGAATCGTCTTCTACTAAAGAATCGAAGACTCGGACCATCAAAAAGTTTTTAGAAATGATGGATTTTAGGAACCATAAAATACCCTAGAACAATTGATCATCTACAAAACGTTTCACCGTGTCACGTGAAATCCTATACCATTTTGATCTTGGTTAATGTCTGTGATCTTTACCCAGTGATACCTTTTGAACATATTGGACTATATCCTAAACAAGTTTTGATCATCAAATTCTCATCGCTCTCATTGCGAGTGATGCATCCCATCTTTGGAGTCCAAAAATTATTCTAGGGCAATTTTTCCCCTTAATTCTCTTCAAACTAAATCCACTACCAACATCCATGCCTAACACAATGACCTAACCTGACCTTGAGTATCAGACCTGAACCTTGTCATCAAATATACTTCTCAAACCGACAATAAAGCTCGTTGAGAATCCAAACTCACATCTTTTTTTCTAATTCAGTAGCCTCCAACGGTTGAATTTCGGGATGAAATTCCCTCAACTTGAGGATACTGTAACATTCATGATTTTTCGGTCGTATTTTCTTTTTATTTATATTATACAATAATAACACAACATTTAGATCCCGTACTTGTTCAAACACACTATGTCACGTAAATTATTATTTTAAACATATATCAATTCAAATTTTTAAACCTCGCATTACATATTATTTCTCTATAACATATGTAAGCACATTTATATATATATATATATATATATATATATATATATATATATATATATATATACACACGTATATATAAGTAAACGTATGAATTTTTAACTACGTATCTACATGGTTTATTTTTTTATCATATATATTTGTATTTATGTATATATATATATATATGTGAATATATATATATTTGATAAATCAAGTATCCAACTTCTGATTTCTTAGAAATAAAAGTTACGAGCTTTAATAATATATTTACATTTTTTTTTTACAATTATATATGTATTTAATTATAATCATACATGTAAATATATATATATATATATATTTAAATATGATAAATAAACCATTTAAACAATTTGTTATGAAATTCCTCACTTCATAAAACATTATAATTTGACAAATAACATTTAAATTTTGTACACTTTATAATAACAATTTCTATATAAAAAAGGGATTTTTATAAACAATTAAAAGGAATTAAAACAAATGAATTGAGCCTTGAACCCCCTCCCCCCTACAATTGCTTCTGAACCCCCTCTTCATCCCATTTGAACCCCCCTTGTTTCTGAATCCTGAAGTCAATAGACCACCAATTTTGACTTCCTGGAAGTCAAACGCGACGCAAATTCGTTTCAATCGATTGGATTCGAAGCTGTTAATGCTTGATAATCATGCACAAACGTTACTTGATCATTTACAAACGATTATGGCGAGTTAATTAGATCTTAATCAAAGGATTTAAACTCATTAACATATTTTTTTCGGTTATGGCATTCAAACCACCGTTCTTAACTCAAACCCTGTAATTTCAATCGATTGAAACTTGTAACGTGCGTGTTAATCATACCTCAAAGTCCCTAAACCATACAACAATTGAATGCCACTCAAAAACTCGCCATATTTGTCCTCGTTCACACTCTTGGTCGCGAACAGCAGTAGGGGACGAGACCACCCCTTCTCGTCGAATTAAAGATCAATTTCAGGTAATTCCAACCCCCCCCCCCCCCCCCCCCCGCGCCATACTCGATTAAACTTCCTATTCCAAAAGCCCTTTGAATCATAAGTGAATTCGTGGGATTTCGGGGGCTAGGGTTTGGTTGGGACGATTTGGAGAAGGAAACTCATCAGGGACGGGTTGTTAAATAATAAGCAATCCTTTTCCTAGCATGGCTTTAAGCTCAGGTCACTTGGTTAAGGCATTGTCACCCCACAGCATAGGTCACGGGTTCGAGACCCGTTACCCTTTTTTTTCTGTTTAAATCCTTCTGGTTATTTTACTACATAAACTAACAATTTAAATTCCGATTTAATTTTTATAAATCTTATAAATATAATTAGAAACTTTCATAAAAACAAGAAATATTAAATAATGTTTTATTTATTTTTAATCTAGTAAAAACATATTATAAATATTATAAATTCCTAAATAAACAATATATACTATTTATTTACACAAAATTTAATTATGTGATTTTATTTATAAAATAATAATGTTTATTAAATAATTTTAATTAATTATTTAAAACATTATTAACCCACATTCTAAAACACATAAATAGTTATTTTGGCAATGAATAATTATTTAAAACATTTTAAAGCTATAGAAATACTTAAATAATTATTTTAGATAAATAATTATATAAAATTCAATTAATTTCATTTAACACTTATAGTTATTTAATATCTCCTTTATAAATCATTTAAGTAAAGGTAACTATTTAAATAGTTTAAATAATTATTTTATTTATATTAAATAATTATTTAAACCTTTTTCTAATCCATAATTTATTTATTAATTACTTTTAGAATAATTATTTAATTAAATTCAAACATATTATTATCATTATAAATACTATGTAATTAATTAGAGATTCTAACTAATTCTAATTAGTGTTACCTTATCATTATTATACTTGTGATAAACATATATTTTCCTACAAACTTGTACAACTCCCATACCCGATCCCAAATCTCATGAAACCCTAAAAACTCAGAATTCCTTATTTCCATTAGGCGTACTTTGAGTTTAAGAACACGGTTATCCGTGTAGGTTGATTGTGAGAAATCCTCACGAAGCCTAACCATCATTAACAATTCATACTATTTGTTAGCTTCATTACAGGTGAGTTTCATAGTCTCTTTTATTTTACTTTTGTTTACAAATACTCAGGGTGGAACATGTCTACATACTTTACATACATAATTTAATTACATATGTTCTTATACAAAAGTTTTTGTGCTTTATGTCTTAAACTACTTGGTGATAATACATGTGTTCATGTTTAGTACAATCATTAACTTGTGTGGCAAGCCTAAGGTGGTACATTTTATGATAATTTATATGGGAATCCGATTCATTACATAACACAAACCTTGGTGGGTTTGTGTATACATTTTGGGTACTTCGCGCAGTCCGAGGGACTGTGCATACATATTACACGGCTTGATTGTCACTTTGGAATCTCGTATGTTTTCACATTTATGCTTTAGACTTGCTTTGAACATATTGAATTGTAAACATTATTCAACTTTGTTTGGTGTCAAAACCTATGTTACTCACCAACTACTTGTAGTTGATATTTACTTACATGTTTCATGTGCACCCGTTTGAGAACCATGCTTTAACACTTAGGGCTACGGACCTAGTTAAAATAAATTAAACTTTTGTTTATTGTCATGTTTCATTTGAACAATATGTTTCTATTTTCCTTGTAACGAATATTTAACATGTTGATTAAATATTGTAATGCATTTAATAGTTGATCATGTGCTTTTGAACAACCGCGTCAGCCCCGACGTATAAACCGTCGTCGGCCGGAGTGTGACACGTGTGGTCAAGACTGGGTTTTTTTTCCATTTTCTTTTATCCAAACGAGTTAATAATATATTTTTTTTATTTTTAATACTACCACCTGTCTCGACGACATGTCTTTAAGATTGGTATATTAAATTAAATGATTATTTATAAATAAATAATTTATTTATTTATTAAAATTGCTCAGTCCCAAAGACATGTCGTCAAGACAACCTTTAGACATAAGATAAGGTTTCTTCTAGCCAAAGAGCCTCTCACACACTCTCACATCTCACTCAACCCTTTTCTCTCCATATTCTCCTATCTTAAGCGGCTACCACCGTGTTCCACCTCCACCAACACCACTAATCATCTAGTTGCCCGGGTATGTAATTTTTTTATTTTTTTTTAGATTTTTTACCCTAATTAGTGAAATATTTTAATACAACTCATTTGTAAGTGACTTTCTAAGATAGTGAACGGTTTCAAGGCTAGAGGGAGGATTTCCCGACGACATCTCGTCGATATTTACGTTTCAAGAACAAATTTGAAGGTATTAAGTATATATTTGTGTGAAATTTGGGTATTTTGTGGTTTTGAAGTCATTATAGGTATTTTTTGTGAAATTGGTTGTTTAATTGTTATTTAACCTTGTTTAGATATATTATGTATGTATTTGTGTGAAATTAGTGTTTCAATTGTTATGATATGTTTCATTTATATAAATATAAATGTATATATATATGTTTGTTTTTTTTAAAGAAATTTGGGGAAAATGTATATGTATATATGTATAGGTTATTTATATGTTAGTAAATATATGTTTTTTTTCTTTGAAGAAAATTGGATAAAATGTATGTATGTATTTATTTGTGTGAAATCAGTGTTTCAATTGTTATGATATGTTTCAATTGTATAAATATAAATGTATATATATGTTTTTTTTAAGAAATTTGGGGAAAATGTATATGTATGTATAGGTTATTTATATGTTAGTAAATATATGTTTTTTTCTTTGAAGAAAATTGGAGAAAATATATGTTATTTATATGTTAGTATATATAGATGAATATATAAGAGATGGTTCAACTAAGAAGCCCTATTAGGCTAAGAAACAATCCCAGCTTGACATGTGGCAATCTCTTTAATTTATGAGGAAGGGTATTTTTGGTAGTAAAAGAGCAATCTTCAAATCCACGATAGGGCCTGTTCCAGACGCAACCATTTTCAATTTCGTTACTCAATAGGGCTTTTTAATCCACGATCGCAATCTTCTTCTTCAATCAGATCCAGAGTCATGATCTCAATCATTCAAACATCATCATCTGAGGCTACGTTTTTCTTCATTCTGATCATCTGAGGCTAGGGTTTGTTCGTGAGGCTAGGTTTTTTTTCTTCGACGACATTCGATTCTATGTTACAATGTCTTGCAGCGGCGATATGTCTAGCGGCGGCGATATGTCTAGCGGCGGCGATATGTCTGGCAGCGACGATGGTAAAACACGATTCAATCTCGATTTTGATTAGGTTTTTTGTTTTTTGTTTTTTTTTTTTGTGTTTGTTTGAATGTGATACAATTGTTATTGTGCTAGTTTAGTGCTTGTTTAAAAAGTTGAAAGTGTTGAATGTGATATAATTATGTTTGTGTTGTTTTAATGAAATCAGAGTTGAAAGTATGTGGTTTACAAGAGATGTTGTTCCAAAGAAGACAACGGGTTCCACTACTGATTGAAATAGTGTCGGTAATAATGTTGATCGTGCTTCCAGCATTGTGCGTGAGATTATGACTTCAACTGAGTATATTGCCAATAGACTTGTTATAAACATGGACGAGTTATCGTTATATAGAGACCAAGTAAATGATTCAAAATTGAAGGTGGATGCTTCTTTGGTTTCGAAGGAAACAATAGACAAGAATGCAAGATTATCAAATATTCTTGGTGTTAAACACCCGTGTGCATCTTCTTCTGCTAGTATTCTTCCACCTAGTGGAATTAGAAACAAGAGGTCTGGTTCACATAAGTGTTTCAAGTCTTTTCGTGAGGTAGCATATGCACGAGTTTCAAAAACTTCTAGAAAATGTTTGACATGTGGCGTTCATGGACATAATAGTCGAAGTTGTTCGAAGAAGGTTGGTTCCGGTGCTGATTCCCATAATGCAGGCGGTGCTAGTTTTGGTTCTGGTTCACTTGTTGTTGGTTCTGCTGTTGGTGGTTCACCTGGTGCTAGTTCTATGAGAGCAACCAGTGCTGTTTCTAGAAGAGCAGTTGTTGCTGGTTCACTTGGTACTAGTTCTAGGAGAGCAGTTGGTGCTGGTTCTAAGAGATCAACTATGTTGTTTCCAAGAATTTATAATATTTACTTATTCGATTTTTAAGTTACATTTTTTTACATACGATTATAGATGTTTGTAAGATTTACATGATTTACATATACTTGGATGTTTATAAAATTTACATGATTTACATATACTTGGATGTTTAAAAGATTTACATATACTTGGTGGTTTGTGGTACTTTTTATTGCATTATCTTGGTGCTTTGATGGTGTTGATGTTACAATCGAGTACTTCAAAATTTTCCATCTCCTTGTGTTTTTTATAAACCACCATTATGTATAAAAATACATCTTAGCACATGCAATATATGTGTAATTCCATGACATCAAGTGCAAATTAAAGCCAAATTAATATCACTTATAATGCATCTCACTTGATGAAGCAAAGACTATTAATTAAACAGTAGTACCTGCATGAAAGAAAAGGAAAGGAAGATAACAGAATTCACCAGCAAGTTTCAAATATCAAATCTATCAGTCACATATAACCATTAGAGTGTATTTGATATTATGTATAAAAACCAGCACAGTTTTAACAATGATTGTACTGTTTCTTTACAACTCCAGTATATTTAAACCAAAATATTCTAAAACACACCATTGTGTATAAAAACCAGCACAGTTTAACACTAATTATGTAAGCCAACTATTAAAAAACAAGCACAATTTGTATCATAAACAAGCACAATTTGTATCATAAACCCGCACAATTTGTATCATAAACCCGCACAATTTTCACAATGATTAAACCAAAACGCTATATATTCATACCATAATTACATCAAATTGTATTGTTTCATACCACACCAAATAAACTTCAAATTGTACTGTTTCATACCATACCAAATAAACAACAAATTGTACTGCTTCATATATACCATACCAAATAAACATCAAATTTCATCTTCTAACCCCACACAGCTTTTCAATCTTTCATTGATTCTGGTTTTAGCATCTTTCTTCAACTCTTCTCTTTTAGATTTCTCTAAATCTTCATACTTTTCCAACATTTCTAGCACTTCATCTTTACGAATGTTGATGTCGGATAAAAGTATTTTTGTCAAATACTTGTATCTTAGGTCATTCAGTTCTTGCTTTTTGCCCTTCCGTTTCTTTTGACAATCCACTGGCCCATTGATTTAGAGCCTCATTGCAAATATACCACAATCCTCAAAATTATCTGAAGAAAAATAATACATCATATCCAGCACAATATGAGAACACACATATAAACATAGACAAGCCATCACACAATTCAGCACATCATCAAAACATAGCATATCAAAACACAACCACTTAAACATAGTCATATTATGAGTTATAAAACAATCAACAATAACAGCATATTATGAGTTATAAAAGCATATTATGAGTTATAACAGCATATTATGAGTTATAAAAGCATATTATGAGTTATAACAGCATAGACAAGCCATCACATAATCCAGCACACTAAACACTTAAAAACAATAACATCATATTATGAGTTATAAAAGCACTTAAAACATAGCATATCAGCACATAACCACATATGAACATATCACAATATCAGCACATAACAAGTACATAATAAGATCTATAAAATATCAGCACAAAAACTCACACACACTAAACAATCTATATTAAATAAGGTGTGTATTTGCACATAAAAAATTCATATTAAAACTCATTCCATTACCTCAAGGTTTCTGCAGTTGGAACATGTTAAAACTCATTCCTTTACCTCAAAGTTCATTATCTTTTGGTGCTGATTAGTTTAGATGAACAAATCAATAAAATACAATTTAATTTATTCACAAAACAACTTGATGCTTATATGTTTTAGCAGTATGACTGTAATGTCTACATCAATGTTCCTGATTACAAGATGTATTATGCAATCCTTATCAAATAAAAACCAAATCAAACTATAATAAAGTTTTGGGCTAGGTCTCACTACCCCCGTTCTGAATTAATTATAATGAGATGATAACTCAAAAACATCAAAACAATGTCAGAACAGCACATCATAAAAATCATGTCAAAAATCAAAGTCATGTTAAAAACATCAAAAAATGAGAACATAAGTATGTGTTCGACAAGCCATCACATAATCAGCACATCATCAAAACATGTCAGAACAGCACACTAAACACTTAAAAACTATATCAACATATTATGAGTTATAAAAGCACCTAAAAACATAGCATAGCACAATATAGTAGATCAGTATGAACATAGCACAATATAATAGACTAGTACAAAATGAGATCTATAAAATATCAGCACATAAACATCAAAACCAGCACAATAGAGAAAACACAGCACATTGTGAAGATATTATGAAAACACAGCACACGAACTCAATTTCTAGTGATTTTTTGTGTTTAATATCGATTTTGCATTCGCAAACAATAGTATCCACCACATACCTTTCTGTTGTTTCTTGGATTCCAACGCCTTATCCTTCGACGACACATTTATGTATTTTTTCCGGCTAAGCAGTTCTTTTCCCGTAAAAGCATGTAAAACAAACGATTTAGAACCATATTGTAAAATATATAGCAGCACAATGTAGATTAAGAACTCACGATTGGAGTCTTTCGTAGTTGTTTTCGGATTTTCGCCTCAGTTTTTTGGATTCCTTTCATCGATTCGTTTTGGTTTTTGCACTGTTTTCTCGTTTGAAACCCTAGGAGGAAGGGGGACTGTATTCACGTTCGCGTTTGAAACCCTAGGAGGAACGGGGACTGAGTTCGCGTTCGTGTTTGAAACTCAGAAGGAAGAGGAAGAAAGACGGGGGAAGTAAGAACAGATGAATGTGTTTGATTTGTAATTTGTCAATAATACCCCTAAATTTAAGTATTTGTCATTAAAATTAACAAGGGGAATCTCATCCATTGATTAAAGAAATAGAAGTCTTAGATTGTTTCTTAGGTTTCTTAGACTAATAGGGCTTCTTAGGGGAACCGGCCCCTATATATATGTTTCTTTTCTTTCAAGAAAATTGGAGAAAATGTATGTATGTATGTATATATGTTAGTAATTTGAACACGAACCGTTTCATCCATTTTTGACCTGAATATTTGTATGATTATTTGTAGGTTTTCTTATTTAGCTTTCTCTTGCATTTCGACTTTGACCCTATCAATAAGGTAACACTTTTTCTAGTAAACCAAAAATTGTTTCTGTTATGTAACATTAACTTAGCATAAGATACCTAACCAATTTAATTTATTATATAAATTATATTTTTTTTTAAATAAAATAAAACAAACGGTTCGTGTTCGATATACTAAGAAAGATAATTTTAGAAAATACCTGTCCGAAATTTATCTAATTGATGTCGCCCAAACGGTATATATAAAAACTAACAAAACCTAACCTAGACTCTTAAGTAATAAATGGAGTACCTTTGACTAAACCGCACTAACAGGCAAGTGGACCTATCGAGTGTAGCACAGTTTAATGGTAAACCGAGTTATCAAACCCTAGAGACACTACTATAACTATACTAGACTCTGACTAAAGATTGATGATTGGGGGGTTGACTACACTAAATATTAACTACTAATGCAGAAAACAAGGTCGACTCAACTATCAAGACAAAGTACTAATGAAATATCAGGAATGGGAAGAATACTACCTAGGTCGGAATCCTACTTGCAAAACACAACTTCTACCGGTTCTGGAAACTAAGATGGATCTGGGTTTCTAAGGAAACAGCTCTAGACAACCTAGTGGATCCCTAATCACTCTCAGGGTGTCACCAACTAAGGAACCTAAAGATGTAATAAATCACCAGATAGTGGATTACGTTTCGGTCTCTCCAACAATGATAAAGTACCCAAAAGACATGTCACCTTTCAGTCTTACTGTCCACAATACATTCGAAGAATGCACGGGGTAATCTCAGGATAACAACTATGACTAAGAATAGCAACAATCACTAGACACCTAAACCAACTTCCTCTCAGACAGTTGACACTCGGATTCCTAATGACAAAGACTAAACGACTATCTCTCACTTCTCGGGTATTTCAAATCAAATCTATACTAAATCACAACTCCTATGGTCACTATGTCTAGCAAACCATACAAACAATCACAAACCCTAAGATCTATGACCTAGATATGCTAATCAAACTGGAAGACATCCACAATCAACATACGGAATTGAAATCAAACACAAATCAGATCTAAGCATATAGATTCATCATAATCATAAACATAAGATATTTTACAGAATCAATAAACCATCAATTAAAATCCAAAACCGATGAAAATCATAACTTTACGAAGTATTCATCTAATGACCCAGGCAGTATTAAAGATCTAGCCTAGGATCATGTTCAAATCATTCAAACATAAGTAATAAGAATAACACATGGTTCAATCACAGAATTTAAACACAAAGATGGAATCTTGAAAACCGACTAAGCTAGAATTAACAAACCCGGATCCAAAGCTTCAACCTTTAGCTTCAAAACTGCTTCCTACACCCAAAATCGCCTCTGGAACTCCTCTGGACGGCCAAAAGATCAAACTCCTCTAATTGTGGCATTGGAATCCTATTAAAATTTAATTTAGGGTTTTTTTCTCGGATTTCCTGTCTCCCGCGTACCGCGAGAGACTCAGCCCATCCCTTCGCGTCCCGCAAGGGCCAAAATAATCGAGGCCAGATTTCCTTTCTCTCGCATACCGCAAGATCTTGAAGCTCCTCCCTCGCGTACCACGAGGGACCTATTTTCCAACTTTTTCTCTTTTGAACTTTGGGCTTTCTTCTCTTGCGCGGTTTGTTCATGTATTGACTTGTATCTCACACGAGCACCATTAAACATAACAACGACTCAATAGTACATTAAAATGACTCAAAACAAACACAAAACTATCTAAAAACGCACTAAACAATAGGAATAAAAATGTGTGCTTTGCACTACATCACTAATAGAGATAAATTTTAGATTGTCCCCATTTAGGACTGCTTTTTGAATATTCTATCTCATTTATGATATGTATACATTTTAACAGGTTGACTATTCAAGAGTAAATTGGTACTATTTCTCCTACTCTTCGAGTTTACGTTTCATACGCATACTTGGGGGGTTAAGGGGAAATGCTGCCGATTTATTCTTGAATAGTCAACTCATTAAAATGTATACATATGAGATAGAATATTCAAAAAGTGTGTTAGGATCCATCACCTTTTAGATATTCCATATGATGTGTTATCAATTAATAGCAGTTATGACAATTGATAAGTGTTGGATTGCACTACGAGATCGTAATCATCCGGATTTCATAAAAGGTCTTCAAAAGTTTATAGATAACGCCAAAAACTATCTTAAGGACGATGGCAAGATTTATTGCCCATGTAAAAAATGTGTCAACTCTTATCAGCAACTTCCGACTTCGGTTTATTCACACGTACGTGTTCATGGGTTTCTACAAACATATGACACTTCGTTTTATCACGGTGAGGAATATGCTAATGCTTCGGATGTAGACGCACTTTGGGCTTAAAAAACAAGTGTTGCAACAACAGATCATGAGATGTTTGATGTACTTGATGATGTTATGGCGGAGAAAAATACACATGAAGAAAATATAGATGAAGATGGAAGTGGAGCTGGTTTAGACCCGGAATTTGATGCGTTGTTTGAAGAGCTCCGTACCGAGTTATACCCCGGTTGCAGTTAGATATCTTCCCTAAACTTGTTAGCAAAATTGATGCATATTAAAGTTATCAACAAGTGGACGGATGCCTCGTTTGACCAACTTTTAGAGCTTCTAAGAGTTGCATTCCCAAAAAAGAATCACATTCCCGAATCTCACTATGAATCTAAAAATAAGATGAGAAAGATTGGGTTAGGATATCAATCTATCCATGCTTGCATCAATGACTGTGCTATGTTTTGGAAGGAGAATGATTCAAAGGAAATCTGCCCGGTTTGGAACGAGAGCAGATGGGTTAACCCAAACACAAGTGGCAAGAAAGTGTCACGTAAAGTGTTGCGCTACTTTTCTTTAACTTCTCGGTTTCGACGAATATATAGTTCCAGATCCACGGAATAGTTCCAGATTCACGGCAAAAGATATGATATGGCATAAAACAGGACGCTCAAGGGATTCTATAATGTGTCATCTGATTGATGGGAAGCAATGGCAAGATTTTGATATGAGGTATCCTAAATTTATGGAAGAATCTAGGAACATCCACTTGGGTTTGGTTGTCAATGCCTTTAACACATTCAGTAACATGAGTCAGTCTTACGGTATGTGGCCAGTAGTGTTAACAACATATAATACACCTCCGTGGTTATGTATGAAAGAGACTTCTTTCATGTTAACTTTGCTAATTCCAGGGCCCAAATCACCTAGAAAGGACATTGATGTTTTCTTAAAGCCTTTGGTGGATGAGTTGAAAATGTTATGGGAGAAAGGAGTACAAATGAGAGATGCATCAACCAACACTGTATTCAAGATGCATCCGGCACTACTATTGACTATCAACGATTATCCTGCTCGTAGAAGCTTGTCTGGGGATGGAGTGGTCAAGGTTATTTAGCATGCACTACTTGTAACGAAGACACACCCTCCTATTGTGTTATTAGTAAGTTATCTTATGATGGTCACAGACGATTCTTGCCTTCCAATAATAAATGAGAGATAGTCTATTATTTAATGGCAAAAAAGAGAAAAGAAAGCCTCCTGTAAACTTGACGAACGCATGGATATTAGAACAACTAAAAAACCTCCCCGATCGTGTTCCTGGGAAACATCCTAAGCATGGAAGTGTGAAAAGAAATCGTGCTGAATCAGAGTTGAATTAGACCAAAAGGAGTATCTTCTTTGAGCTGGAATATTGGTGTTCTCTCGAATTAAAACACAATCTTGATGTTATGCAAGTTGAGAAAAATGTGTGTGTTGGGTACTTTGCTAATGAACGACAAATCAAAAGACACAACCAAAGCAAGAGAAGACATGGAAATTTTAGGCATTCGAGAAAATCTATGGCTAACAATGAAAAACGAAAAGGTCATCAAACCGCATGCCCCTTACTCTTTCAAACCAAGTGATCGAGAACGTTTTTGTAAGTTCATTAAAGAAGTGAAACTACCCAATGGTTTTGGATGCAACTTTAAAAATAAGGTGGTTGATTCAAATATAATTGGGTTAAAGTCTCATGATTATGATGGAGAAAATGAAGGCACATACACTTCGGATGATGATGATGGAGAAGATATCATAGAGTTGAACTCTAGTCTTAAACCACCAATTGTGGATGATGATGATGGAGAAGATGAAGGCACATACACTTCGGATGAGGACGACAATGATGATATTAGTGATGATTCTGATTGACTTATAATGTATGTAGACACTTATTATTGATGATTCTAATTGACTTATAATGTATGTAGACACTTATTATTAATGAGTTTGATTGACTTTTAATGTATGTAGACAATTATATTATTGATGATTATGATTGACTTCAAATTTATGTAGGTATATATGGCGACATACGCTCGTTCACACGGTGGTGATGGTGGGGGTCAAGATCCCCACGGCAATTCTAGTAGGCTCCCTATAGAATGCGAGTCTTGTAAGTTACTTGTTTTAGTTAAATACTTGTATTTATATTAGGTATATGTTTTAGTTAAAAACTTGTCTTGTAAGTTACTTGTTTTAGTTAAAATACTTATAAGTTACAGATTACGAGTCTTGTAAGTTACTTATGTAGGTATCAATACAGCACAACCGAAAAAAGTACGAGGCAGTGGTTGAAACCTAGGAATGCTTGAGGCTTACCGCCTGAATGGCAACAAGCCACTACCACTGGATCTTGATCTATCGGCCGATACATACAAGTTTGTTGGAGAGAATGGACGATACTTTATCCTACAAATCTCAAGTGCTCTTGAGAAAATCCCAGCACACTATCTTAGTTGGGACAAAGTTTATAGGGAGGATCAAAACATCGTATTTCGCAATCTTCATGTAAGTATAAAATGTAATGTTTTATTATTATTTTTTTTTAAATTTCATAACTATTAAATGTTTTTCTAGGGGGGGCAATCCTGACCCAAAAGCTTAAACATGGGCTGTTTTGGGCTTATAATACAAAGTTTTGGGTTGATTTGGGTCCGTGGGGTTTTTCTTAGGGCTAAATTGGGCCTGCTTCAAAAACAAATAAAGATACAGAGGCCATTACAAAAAGACACGCGGGTCAAATTGGGTGTTTCTACTCAAACGAAGATAGTCGAGGTTTAGAATCGCAAGCTTCGTTTCAACTTTCGAATTGGGTGTTTCAAATTGGGTGAGGAGCTTCGTTTCAGCTTCATCGCGTCATCTTCTTCGTGCTTCATCTCGTTTCTACTTCATCTCATTTCTGCTTCATCGCTGCATCGACTTTGCATTGGGTTCATCGCATTCCAAGATTCCATTTCATCATCATCTTATGCGTGCTCCATGTTCATCTTCCATGCCCTATGATCATCACGGCAACTACACTCTCTCAGACTTCAAATTGGAACCAAAACAGAATCATTGAGTTCAGATTAATAATTTGTGGGTTTTTTATTCTTGCTCAATAATTTGTGGGTTTTTGATTTCTTGCTTAATAATTTGTGGTTTTTTTATTTTTTGGATTTTGCTTGATGGGTTTTTGATTTTTTGGATTTCTAGGGTTTGTATTAACCATTTGGAGATATGAGCTTTAGTTTATGTCTTTTGATCGGCTTAATAATTAAAGGCAAGTATCTCTGTTGATATAACTTGTTTGTGTCTTGAAGGAATATTTGGTAAATATGTCGAACAACACTAATTTTGAGGATGAAGTTAGTTCATTTAGTTCGAGTAAAAATGGTTCTTACGTTTAGGACTATTTTGATCGACTATCGATTGGACCCGATGTGGTTAAGAAAGCAAGCTGTAATGGTTGTGGAAAGTTGTATAGTGCCAATCCAAATTTAGGAACATCTAACATGAAATGGCATATTCCTAAGTGTTTTGACGTAGACGAGCCTGGTCCACCAAAAAAACGTGCCCCTTTAGATCAAGCAACATATAGGGAGAAATTGGCAATTTCTATCATCAAACACAACTACCCTATGAGCTATGTTGAGCATGAGGGTATAAGAGATTTGCATAAGTTTTACATCGTGATGTGAAAACCATAACAAAAACATTGCAAAGGTGGATATCTTAAAAATATATATCAGAGAGAAAGCGATTCTTAAAGATAAGTTACAGAAAATAACCTGTAGAATATGTTTGACTTCAGATTTATGGAGTTCTATCACAACAGATGGATTTATGGCATTGACGACTCACAATGTCGATGAGAATTGGGTTCTAAGAAAAAAAAAGTGTTAAACTTTAGAGTTATACCGCCTCCACACGGTGGTTCTATTTTAGCACAACATTTGATCGCCTTTTAGTAGATTGGGGCATTGAGAAAAAGATTTTTACTATCACACTAGATAATGCTAAATATAATAATATCTTAGTAGATTGTTTAAGAAGTCATTTGCTTTTGAATGATGTGTTATTGTGTGATGGAGATTTTACTCATGTGTGTTGTTAAGCACATGTGTTAAATCTTATTGTTCAAGCTGGACTGAAAGTAATTGAAGGAGCTACTGAGAAGGTGCGAGAGTCGGTGAAGTATGTTAGAGTAAGTGCTGCCAGAAAGTATATGTTCGCGAAATGCATTAAACAACTTTCACTAAAATGTGGGAAACATGGGTGTCAAGATATCGTAACGAGATGGAATTCTACGTACCTTATGCTTGAGAGTGCGTTGGCTTATTTCCGGGCTTATGCTCAGTTAGCACTAGTTGATTCAAATTATAAGACTTTGCCATCAGTAGAGGAATGGGCACGGGTGGAAAGAATCACATGATTTTTTAAACCTTTTTATGACATCGCGACTTTGTTTTCTGTAAGCTCATATCCTACTTCCAATTTATATTTTTATCAAGTGCGGAGAATTCAATTGTATATTGAAGAGGAGATTAACAATGCAGATAAGGTTATAAGTGGCATGGCAAAAGACATGTAAACTAAGTTTGATAAATACTGGCAAAGTTATAGCATGGTCTTGTCGTTTGTGATTATTTTAGATCCACGATATAAGATTAAACTTGTTGCTTATTGTTTTTCAAAACTTAACATAAAAGATGAAGTACGTAAAGAGAAATTGAATAGTATTTATAATGGTATGCATAAGTTATATGATAAGGAGTATGGTATTCATTCGCAGACAATTCATGATTCTTCAATTGCCGGTAGTTTAAATGTTGGTGTCGATACATCGGACGAATTAGATGGATTTGAGTCATTTGAAAGCCAATTTAGAAGTTTTGAGAGAGAGAAGTCATAACTCACATTGTATTTGGAGGAACCTTAACTTGATAGAAAACTAGAACTTGATGTTTACAATATTGGAAGGAAAATCATGGAAGATATCCACAGTTGGCTCTAATTGCTCGTGATATACTGAGCATCCCAATAACTACGGTTGCTTCTGAATCATCTTTTAGTATAGGGGGTCAGGTTATAAGCAAGTATCGAACTTCACTACTATCATCAAATGTTGAAGCGTTGTTATGCACTCATGATTGGTTGTTTGATTTAGAAGGTATTAGTATCATTCTCTTTGCAACTTAACTTTATGTGCTTTCATGTTTGTATATAATAAATAATAATACATCTTTTACTCTTTTTATATATTCAGATGAAAGCGAAGACGAGATGGAGGAAGGACTTGTAGAAGATATTGAAGCATTGATTACGACTTAAGGTAACACCAAATTTCCTTGATGTTGTAGGTCCATCAACCAGGTCTTGTGTTAAAAAGTTTCATTTCTGACAAATGATTTTTTCCATAAACTTTTCCCTTATGAAGCAGATTCCAATGAAACATAAGATATATTTTAAACCTTGTTGAAGCTGTTGAACTTGATGGCATTTATGTATAATTTTGACTTTTGTTGTCAGATTAGCTATTTTTAGGATCCAAAATTACTCGCTTATTTTAAATTAGTTAGATCTGGATTTTGTTAACTTATACAACAGTTTGCAATCTTTATGCTAAAATATATTCATGCCAATTTGCATCCCCAAATTTGTGCTTTAAATTTCAACTTTATTCATACATTTAAAAAGAATTAGGAGTAGTTACAAGTGGGATAATGTTGACTGTTTAAATCACAAGAATCAGTAGAACAGCAATAACAAATCCAAATCTTTCTCCTTTTAGAAACAGGGGTCTTCCGTTACTCTATGATCAAAGAAAACAAAAGGTCAGTAATTGCATGAAATGTATGTGATTTTGATATGTGAAGCGGCATTTTTAATCAGGCAGAGGTTGAGAAGGAAACAGGCAGGCAGAGGTTCTTACAGGGGTAGTTAGAGTTTGCAGAGGGTAAAAAGGTCATTTTAGTTTCTGTTTGGGGGGGGGGGGGGGGGGTGTTCATAGTTGGCTAACCCAGTGGGGAAGAAGAAGAAGATGGGTGGTGGTGAATTACACCAACAACTCAAGAATCTGTGTGTTAACACTGACCGGAAGTATGCTGTTTTTTGGAAACTCAAACATCAACCTCAAATGTAAGATCATGTTCAAGAACTTTAATTTTTACGTGTTTGTTGACTTTTGTTTTGATCTGCATATGATATTCTGTCTAAATTTAGATTTAATAGTGTGTTGATCTGCATATGATATTCTGTCTAATTTTTACTTCACCAAGCATTTCATCAAACAGCCATGTGTTGCATACTTGCATTTAAACCAAAACATCATTGTTTAAAATAACCCATTCTAACCCGAACCAAAACATCATTTTTTAAAACAATCTGTTTTGACCCGAACCCGTTCTAACCCGAACCAAAATATCATTTTTTTAAAACAACCTGTTCTGACCCGTGACCCTAACTCACCCGACCCGCCCAGTTGCCAGGCGTAATTACTTTTTTTTTGCAGAATTACTTTGATCTTGAAAATTAGAGTAACACACCGCAATGGCCACGAATATCAGCGGGCATCCATGATGATTGTGTACGTAGATATCATGACCGTAAAACAATTTTAAAGAGACATTTTGAAGCGGTTGGTGGTTACGAGGATGTGGAAAAAGTAAAGGCTCATCCTCCAGAGTCCATCAGTTCCAACAATTGGAAATCCCTTATCGACGACTTGTTCCTAAATCTCGGGTATATGGCATGCTCGATCCAAAATTCTTCAAACCGAGCTAAACAACCTTATGCCAATATTAGTTGGAGCAAGTCATATGCTCAATGACGATACGAGGTAACAAAAATTGTTAATATTATCTAAAAATGTATTCATAAGCTAGTCATATATTAGTAATATTATTTTTGTTGTTTATAGGTGCAACAAAGTGGAAGCGCCAACCTTATTGATGGTTGGAGACGTATGCACACTTCTCATGGCACATGGGTCAACGCTAGGGCGCAAAACGATCGGGTAAGTATATATATTTTGTTATTATGTTGCGAATCAAAGTATATTACATACATTGTTAAAAAAAATGGGCCAAAATGACACCTACCCATTCTAAATGGGTCAAAATTACTCGTTTAACCCAAGTCCACTAATACATGGATATTATTGCGTTTTGATACATTTATCATAGGGTTATTGTAGTTTGAGAAATTATTTGAGTATTAAGTTTATATGTTGTATTTGTAGTTTGAGAAATCCACTAAAATATTAATTTTATTGGTTATTGTTGGTGTTATTATAGGTTTTTATTGAGTTTTGTTGAATTATTATGTTTTTTGAGCATTGTTAAACTGGTTGGTTATCTATTTTACAGTAGTTATGCTGTCGGATTTTTTTAAAAATTTTTATATATGTTTATTTTTTTTATTAGAGGCTTTAATTCAAGATGAGTTGACCCGGATTCAACAAGCCGGCGAAGAGGTTGATGAGGAAGATGTATTGTAAGAGACGTGAATGGAGCCAAGGGGTTGGAAGAAAAGTGAGAAACATACCCGCTAATGTCTCGTCTTTGTCCGACTCTCAATTCAACGAACTGAAAGAACAAACCCGGCAATTGAATGAGACCGTCAAACAGATGCAAGGGGACGTAGACGATCCGGCGAGGAGAGTGATTGCGACGGAATGATTAAACTGTGTTATAGCATTTAATTTGAACGATTTGTAACAACTTGGCACATTTTGTTTGTTTTGTGGAATGTTTTATGTATTATTTTATGGAATGTTTTAATGTAAATGACAGGTTTGCAGTTTATTACTCGACGAAAAATCTGGAAATTTTTTAAAATGTATAATATTTTTTTTAGATTTAGACTTTTACTGACGCATGTCGTCCGTAAAAGGGGGGACCCAGATATGAATTTGAAAAAAAATAAAATTACCCTTTCTCGACGACATGTCGTCGCTAAAGGGTAATTTTAATTTTTTTTCTTTATTTTTTAATTGTAAAAAATCTTTCCCGACGACCCGATATCGACGACAAGTTGTCAAGAAAAGGTAACCTATCACGACGACTATTTAACCTTTGCCGACGAGACCTATCTCGACGACATGTCATCGAGAAAGGCAATCTTGACGACATGTCGTCGCTAAAGGTCGACAAATCTGCCTTTTTTTCTTGTAGTGTATATATGTATCTTACCTATAAATTTTCACATGTTAATCTTTAATTTATCTTCAAATTTAAACAAATGGATAAAACAAAGATGATTAGTTCTAACAGTGATTTCAAATAAAAAAGACGAGACTTAATATTTACGTATCTTGGAATACCAAGTTGGAAAACCTATTTATAGATTCTCATGTTTTAACTAGTTTTGAATAGTTCCGTGCGTTGCGGTGTGGACGTGGTGTGGACGTGTTGCGACGAATCGCATCTGAACATCGCCAAAACATATTAAAAAATAAGCAACGATATGTTAGGAATTTTAAAAAATAGCAAGGTAGAAATAAACACGTCACAATGGTATGTTCATAATTTTAAAAAATATTACGTTGTTTTGAAAAAAAAATCAAAAAACATATTGTATTTGTCCCATGAGTTTTGGCCATTATTATATACACTAAAATAATAAAATAATTGAAATAATTAATAAACACTAATAATAATCATAAAAGGGTTGAATCAGCTACAATAAAACTTTTACCGAAACTTAGACAGAAAGCGTTGCGACGGCTCGGTCTGGCGGCTTTTCTTTCCCTAAATCCTATGTCGCGACCGGTCGGTTTTGGGAAAAAAATTATGTTTAAAGAAAGAAGAAAAAACAAATCGGACGACTTAATGGTTCATTCATTGGGCCGTTCCGAAACAAATGACCACTACTAGAAAACGGTCGCAATTGCCATGTTGCGGCCGTTTTGCGACCGAAAATGCGGTAGGAAAAATGCACATCGCAATTGCCTTTTTGCAACCGAATTGCGACCACTACTTTATTTGCGACGGTATCAACCGTCACTAATTTTGCAACCGCCACAGTTTCCTACCGTTTTGCGACCATTTTTGCTACGGTTTTACGACCGCTTCAGTTTGCCACCGCTTCAGTTGCTGCCGTTTTGCAACCGCTTCAGTTTGCCACCGATTTGCCACCACTTCAGTTGCGACCGTTTTGCTACCGCTTCAGTTTGCCACCGATTTGTCAACGCTTCAGTTTGCCACAGAATTGCCACCGCTTCAATTGCAACCGCTTTGCAACCGTTTCAGTTGCGTGACCGTTTTGTTACCAAAATGCTTTTAAATTTTTTTATTTTAAATATGCTAATAATGCTCATATTTTTAAAATATAACTAGTTATCAAAATTTCAAAATTATATGAAACAACTCATTACAAATTAAATTTTCAAATTAGGTTATTCTAACATATCCAAACATTCAAATTAAATTTTTTATAGCCTAACTCGATGATTGACCGTTTTGAGCCATAGCTTTTAAGATTGTTTCAATGTTTGTTATCCTTTTGAGCATAACATCTTTCTCCACCTTATCTTTTTTCCTTTTCAACCACCAATTCCTCAATAATTCCGATCAACCTCTCTTTCTCTTCTTTTTCTTTAACGAACTCCGTGATAACCGCGTTCAATTTTTCTATCTACAAAACAATCAATGCATAGAGTCAAGAAGTCAGAATTAAAATCACATGTTTCAACCCTAACTTGTTCTCTACCTGGGATAGAAAATACGTGAACTAACATAAGCGCAGTCGCACATGACACTGCAGCAGTAAGACTTTAGCAATGGTCATAACAATAGCTACTGTGTCAAGACTTTAGCAATTGTCATAACAATAGCTACTGTTTTTGTATGCACATAGAAGGTCCCTAAGTTAATAAAATGTGTAGCTCCACAGAGAACAATAAAAGCACCAAACCACCCATTTATATGGAAAAACTGCAGATTTTTTAACAAAGTATATTAACTCGAGCGGAATCGACAAATACGTAATAGCGATAAAGAAATCTGATATATACTGATATTTCATTAGAAGCTCATCAAGTGGCCATTGTGGCTCAAAGCAATTGCAAAACTCCATTGCTAATTACCAAATTACAGCATCTGCACCAAAAGTAATTAAATAATAAAAAACCTAATTAATTTACACGAATTACAATCCCACTACCAAAAAGAATTAAAATTCCTAATGGAATTAGCCGTGTCTGCCATACACTTTAAAATTAAAAACTAACTTTAAAATTACTAAGAAAGTAAACATACCTCGGCGTTTTGTCTGCCATGTACATACGGGTCACAAACATTGCTTAACCCGTACACTTTGCCTTTCTTCTTGCCCCCGGAAGTTTAGGGGGTTTGCTATGTTCCTTCCCGTACTTCTTCACAAGATATCCCTGGTATTTAGCCTATTGGGATAAAAATGTAACTACATTTTCAAATGTATTTTTATATGTATAGAATTCTTTTAATGATATAATACATTTTTGTTGTTTGGATTTACTAATCAATCAACTTACCAAAGTCTCAGGTGCCCTATTGTCAACCCAATTCAAATTTTCTTCTTGAATGTTCCCTTCCAAAGAAATGTCCTCCAAATCAACGTCCTCAACTAGCAAACTGCTTATATTATCTAACAGCCTGCTTCCTTTCCTACAATATGATTGCTTCCACATCTCACGATGTGACTGTTCACACCCGGCTATCATAGCCTATAAAGGTAGAATTTAGAAGTTAATAAAAATGGTAATACTGATATGGTAAATATACTAAAAGAGGGTTATTAACATCTTTTACCACTTTTCTTTTTGCAGTCACAAAGGTTTGAGATCCAAGGGTATGTTTGCCCCCGGTTGATTTACTTCTATTATTACTGTTTCTTTCAGACTTTGCTTTCCATTCAGGTGTGTTCCAAATGTCAATCAGTTGTTTCCATATCTCAGTTCTTAACCATGGTGGTTTAAAGTCAATAAGAACAAACATATCATCTCTAACTTGTAAACCTTGTTTTCTCGTTGTTGCTTTGGCCTCGTTTCGTAACCTCTTTAACAAATCAGGAAATTTACCAGCAATGCATTTCTCCCACCACCTATAAATTTAGGCATTCCATTCCTCCTCCCACTGAAAATAACACTACAAAAAAAAATTAATAAACGTACAAAATGTTTTATCAAGTCGTATAAGAATTGTCTAAGTACCACACCTGGAAACGCTCAAAAAACCGCATTTTGTCCTCGTCAGGAACATCTCTCCAACTTTCCCATAGACCAGACCAAACAATCCCCATCAAGTTTGTTCCAATGATCCGGGTAGACATCTCTTAATTACTAAATCTACAAAATGGAAGCAATGAATGAAAACCACATTAGGAACATTTTTTTTAATCTATATAAAGAAACAATATTAATATATATGTACTTACTGCCCATCTTCAATCCAAATTCACGGGCGGTTAATTGGTTCGGGTACTTGGACTTGGAAAGCGCGCCCGCGCCTCACAGAAGCAGCATGAAAAACAGACCCATCATCATCACTACCCTCAATGTGAGAAGGCATAAAGGTATCATGATGTCCAACTGACTCTAGTCCAATGGTGTCACTACTATCTTCACCACCAGCTTGACCACTAACTCGCCCAACACCTCGACCACCTGCTTGACCACTACCTTGACCAGCACCTCGATCACAAACTTGACCACCACCTAGACCACTACCTCGCCCAGCACCTCGATCACCAGCTTGACCGCTACACCTCGATCACCACCTTGACCACTACCTTGACCACTACCTTGACCACCACCTTGACCACTAACTCGCCCAACACCTTGACCACTAACTCGCTCAACACCTCGACCACCTGCTAGACCACTACCTTGACCAGCACCTCGATCACCACCTTGAACACTACCTTGAACACTACCTTCACCACCACCTTGACCACTAACTCGCCCAACACCTTGACCACTAACTCGCCCAACACCTCGACCATCTACTTGACCACCAGCTTGACCAACACCTCGACCCATAGTACATGCCATGATATCTACAACAAAAAGAAAATCATAAATGTTACTGTGACAACTAAGTAGCAACAAATATATTATTTAAATGTTACTACGACAACTAATTAGCAACAAATATATTATTTAAATGTTAAGATAAAGAACAAACTAGCCATTATATATAACAATCATGTCACTCTGATTCTTCGTCTTCAAAATCTTCATCGTTAAAATCAACTTCTTCATCATTATGGTCAAAATCCCCGTCAGCTAAATGTGTGGCTTCAAACTCAACTTCTTCATCATTATCGTAATCCATATCCTCCACTTCTTCTAACGTTCCATCCTCATGTACAAAAGAAATAGGGAGAAGATCCTCTGTTATCGTGCATTCTATCCTTTCATTTTCTTGAAAGAAATGCTCCCCGTCCGCATTATCATCAACCTTGAGTTCACTAACATCTTGGGCGAGTTCGTAAACAACCCTTGGGGTTGTCTTTACAACAGCTAAACAGCCTTTTAGTTCCTTTGCTTTTGAAGGATATGATGTATAATACACTTGCTGCGCTTGTGATGCTAAGATAAAGGGGTCGTCAACGCATCCTATCATTGTGGGTTTATTTACTCACAACAGTTTCATATTTGTGCACCAATGCAGCTTGTTGAACTCAATTTTAGCCATCTCATTTATGCATTCACATCTCCTTAGAAACCCCAAACCTCAATTTTAGCCATCTCATTTATGAATTTCGCAATTTTCTCTATGCAGTTGCTACATCCAGCCATCTTCTATTCCATTAAAAATGAACTCATTTCTCGCCCTAAATCACTCCAATTCCCTCTTCTTCCAAAACCCTACAGAGCCCGCATTTTAAACTGCACGATTCCGAATCCTTTATGTCAGGAAACACAACATGAAAACGATTATACAACCAACAAGTCCTCAATTTCAATCTCAAAGAGCCAAATTGATAATATTGCAGGCGAGGAGCCTGAGCTGTCCAACAGGTACATACGATGGCTACGTGAGGTAGGAAATGTCGATAAAGCAATGGATTTTCTTTCCAAAATGGAAGCCCTAGGGTTTCATTTGAGTTATGTTTCCTACACCGGTCTATTAACAGCCCTTGCAAGCGTTGGCAGGACGTCGGAAGTCAAGGCGGTTTTTCAAGAAATGGTGAGCTCAGGGTTTAAGCCAAGGCAAAAGGTGTATAACATCTTGCTTAAGGGGTTCTTGAGAAGAGGTCTTTTAAAAGCTGCAAATAGGGTTTTGGAGTCCATGAACGATTTAGGCGTGTGGAAGAATCGAGAAACATACGAGATTCTCCTTGATTATTATGTCGGTGCCGGACGGTTAAATGATTCATGGGAAGTTGTAGCCGAAACGAGGAAGGACGGGTTTGAACCTAATTCGTTTGTGTACAGAAGGATTATAGAGCTTTACAGGGACAATGGGATGTGGAAGAAAGCTACAAAACTTGTAGCAGAAATTCGGGAGAACTGAGTTTGTCTTGATAGAAAGATTTTCAATAGTATCCTTGACACATTTGGGAAATCCGGTGAGTCAGAGGACGCACTACAAGTGTTTGATAAAATGCTGCAAGAAGGGATTACACCAGATATCACCACGTGGAATTCTTTGATCCGGTGGCATTGCAAGCATGGGGATCTCGCGAATGCGCTTGTACTGTTTGATAAAATGCTAACACAAGGGCTGTATCCTGATCCAAGTATCTTTATTACCATCATTAGTCAGTTAGGAGAACAGGGGAAGTGGGATATAGTAAAGAAAACCTTTGAGCACTTAAAAGATGGAGGTCATCGACAAAGTGAGATCATTTATGCTTATTTACGGGCAGCATGGGAAGTTTGAAGATGCAGAAGAGTGCGTAAGTACATTAAAACCAGAATGAGTTCCCTTATCAGCTAGAACTTTTTGTGTGCTCGCAAATGCCTATGCCCAACAGGCAAGTTGTTAAATTCATCTTATCATTATCATCTTGAATGATAAAAAGAATGCATCAGCAGACCGTCGAATCAGTTACATGATCTTTTTGGAATTACATTTGTGTATTGTTCTGCCATAGTTATATTCTTTTTAATAAGGGAGAATTTCATATATAATTAGCAGTATATATAAGTTTCTAATCATAGTTATAGTTTCAAAAGTACAAAAAGAAAATATCACAACTTTGGGTCGATCCAACCCGACCTAGCTCGTACCAAAAGGTTGGCCTTTTTGACTCGAATCGTTTCGCCAACTCTAGTTGATGTAACTAATGCCTGCGTTGAAGAACCATCATTGCATTTTGCAGCAACTCTCTGGCTTTCCTATCCGGTGAACACCCAATAGCCTCCATTTCCCTATATATTACGGGTACCTGCCATCAACCAGCTTGTTATTTATGCAAATTCTGATACAAATTGAATTTAATGATGATTAAGTAATAATAATACTTTCCAGTTTCCACACCTTGTCAAACTCCTTTGCTCTTATCAAAGCTTTCATAAGTGTAGTGTAGGTAACCACATCAGGACTTGCACCCTTCACAAGCATTTAAGAGATTTAGCATAAACAACTTCAATTTAAGATGTTTATACGGTTTAATAGACAAAAGGGCATACACTTTCTTTGATGTGCTCATATACTGAGAGTGCCTCCAAGTGTCTTCCCGCAATGCCAAATGCATTTATCAAAACATTGAGCATAATAAGATTTGGTTCAATTCCTTCGCGCTCCATCAACTGAAGAACTTTAACCGTTTGCTCACACAAACCCTGGTGAAAAATTCAAGTAAAATCGACAAAAAATGCTGAAAATAGACAAATATTAACAAGTTTGATGGCTATTTCAAGCATTATTGCCAACTATGATGGTTATCTTCATACATTCTTGTGATATTTTCTTTTTGTACTTTTGAAACTATAACTATGATTAGAAACTTATATATACTGCTAATTATTAAAAAGAATATAACTATGGCAGAACAATACACAAATGTGATTCCAAAAAGATCATGTAACTGATTCAGCGGTCTACTGATGCATTCTTTTTATTATTCAAAGTGATAATGATAAAATGAATTTAACAACTTGCCTGTTGGGCATAGGCATTTGCGAGCACACAAAAAGTTCTAGCTGATAGAGGAACTCCTTCCAGTTTTAATGTACTTATGCACTCTTCTGCATCTTCAAACTTCCCATGTTGCCCGTAAATATCTACCAAAGCAGCATAAATGATCTCACTTTGTCGATGACCTTCATCTTTCAAGTGCTCAAAGGTTTTCTTTACTATATCCCACTTCCCTTGTTCTCCTAACCGACTAATGATGGTAATAAAGATACTTGGATCAGGATACAGCCCTTGTGTTAGCATTTTATCAAACAATACAAGCGCATTCGCGAGATCCCCATGCTTGCAATGCCACCGGATCAAAGAATTCCACGAGGTGATATCTGGTGTAATCCCTTCTTGCAACATTTTATCAAACACTTGTAGTGCGTCCTCTAACTCACCAGATTTCCCAAATGTGTCAATGATACTATTAAAAATCTTTTTGTCAAGACAAACTCCATTTTCCCGAATTTCTGCTACAAGGTTTGTAGCTTTCTTCCACATCCCATTGTCCCTGTAAAGCTCTATAATCCTACTGTACACAAACGAATTAGGTTCAAACCCGTCCTTCCTCATTTCAGCTACAACTTCCCACGAATCATTTAACCGCCCAGCACCGACATAATAACCAAGGAGAATCTCGTATGTTTCTCGATTCTTCCACACGCCTATATCGTTCATGGACTCCAAAACCCTATCGGCAGCTTTTAAAAGACCTCTTCTCAAGAACCCCTTAAGCAAGATGTTATACACCTTTTGCCTTGGCTGAAACCCTGAGCTCACCATTTCTTGAAAAACCGCCTCGGCTTCCGACGTCCTGCCAACGCTTGCAAGGGCTGTTAACAGAGCAGTGTAGGAAACATAACTCAAATGAAACCCTAGGGCTTCCATTTTGGAAAGAAAATCCATTGCTTTATCGACATTTCCTACCTCACATAGCCTTTGTATGTACCTGTTGGACAACTCAGACGAGAGCTCCTCGCCTGTGGTATGATCAATTTGGCTCTCTGAGATAGAAATTGAGGACTTGTTGGTTGTATAATCGTCTTCATGTTGTGTTTCATGGCATAAAAGATTCAGAATCGGGCAGTTTAAACTGCGGGCTCTGTAGGGTTTTGGAAGAAGAGGGAATTGGAGTGATTTAGGGCGAGAAATGAGTTCGTTTTTAATGGAACAGAAGATGGCCGGATGTAGCAACTGCATAGAGAAAATTGCGAAATGCATAAATGAGATGGCTAAAATTGAGGTTTGGGGTTTCTAAGGAGAATATGTGATTTGGGGTTTGTAAGGAGATGTGAAATGCATAAATGAGATGGCTAAAATTGAGTTCAACAAGCTGCATTGGTGCACAAATATGAAACTGTTGTGAGTAAATAAACAAGTTCAATTCACTGTAAGTAAAAAACAAATGAAAGTTTAAACATTGGTGTGTAATGTGTTAGTCACTGTGTGGTCACAATTCACCAAAACAAATTGAATTAAGTCATAATAGTTATCCCAACGTCATTTTATTAAAGAAAAAAAATAATTGCTTCATCGAAAATGGGTCTGTACAAAACCTCCTAAATCATTTTATTAAAGAAAAGATTACTAGAGAAATAATATGATTGGTGTAAATATATTTGATGCACTAATTATATAAAAAATGTAAGACGCAAAGTGTTTCAGGCAAACCAACCCACCCATTTGCCACTTCTAGAAATAACTACACATCAGTTCTTTCTCATGTTAAATATGTATAGCAAGAGACTTCAGACTAGGTGGTAATATATTATATATATTAATCAGCTTTAAATGACAGGATTACATAGCAAACATCCTCTAAGATGAATATTCCAAAAGTATACTAATCTATTATCTATAACAAAGCTATCCAAGAAGAAAAGAAGAGATGACTGGATAAACCAGTTACCAGCCACATCGATTCTAAACTATATAATTAAAAATATAAACGCTGCTATGTTTCAAGTTTTAACTAGAATTCTGGCTAATTGTGCATACTTAGTATATCAGGCTGATTGTTAATCTAATATTGAAGGTGGCCAAATGTGTATATTAGGTTGAGGGACAAATGGGTTGGTTTTACCTGTTGGACACATACTCCTTGTCCTCCTTTTTACCATTTTATTGCAAATATAACAATCAAAAAGTTCATATATAATATTAAAACCAAGAAAGTTTAACCATATTGAACAAGAAACAAACATGTGAAATTTTAAGCATTGGAGTATGTGCCATATTTAACTGAAAGTTTGTAACATCATAAAGACATTAGCGATTAAATAACGCCTAAAACATACAAGAAGCACCACTCACTAGTATCAAGTATAGGAGTACTTTGAGCTCTTAAATTAACAAGTATGCTGTCGAGTATCGACAACTAAATTCACAAGCAGGGGAGGGAATAACTTTCAATCTCTACATGTTACTGTTCCTTAATGAGAATTACAAGAATCATTATGCCCTAATATTTCCCTTCAGATTCTGTCTAAATATTGTGACTTACAAACATTTTCAAGTAAGATTATGCTTATACTATAAGCCTGTAACTAGACAAAAAAGCAGCTAATTTCTATATGACGTATCTAGGAAAAAATTAGTTACTAGACCACCTAACCATTGCCCAAAAGTCATAAAAACAAAAACTTCAGAAAGCAACAACAGGAGATAATCGTAATGGCAACAGGCATGCATTTATAAATATGAATACTGACTTGAGATGGGAACTCTTTGTTATCCCAAGTAACCAAGAGCAGATATATGTTCAGTTCTCACCGTAAGCACCGAGGCCGGAACCGCAAACACAGTAAGTGGAATATAAGCAATGGCATTACAAATTCAAGAGCATAAGAGAATATAAGACATAGCATTTGATTGGATGATGCATGAGAACAATTAGTATGAAAATAGTTTATAACTTCATAGAGCTTAAGCCACTGCAATTTTTTTGTCTAAATAGTAAAAATACATTTTTTTAATAACTTAACATCATAATGATAAGGTCATGTTAAGTAGCTGTAACCACACATTCTAATCATTGTTTTAATATGCAATATCTAATATTAGTCTATTTCATTATATATTATCTGGTAGGGGTGTGCATAGGTCGGTTTGGGTCGGTTTTGGGGTAAAACCAAACCGAAAACCGAAAGTTCGGTTTTTGGTTTTTTAGAACCGTTCGGTTTCGGTTTTTTCGGTTTTTGGTTTTTACAATGGGTTCGGTTCGGTTTCGGTTTTAAAACCTATTGGGCTTGAATTTTTTGGGGTAAAAGAAAAATGGCCCAAAATAATGAACTTGGGTTTTAAATTTTGGGCCTAAATTTTTTTTATTAACTAATGATTATCACATATTTTGGCTAAATATTTTGGGCTACAAAAATTATTAGTTTTTAAAAAAAATACTCAACATAAAAAATAAACATTATAATTTATAAATTCAATAAATATAAATAATAACCTACTATTAATGCTAATACGTGTAACACAAATATGTATACACTTTTAACATACTAGCACACAACACAATATAATATATATTATGAAACGTGCATGCACACAATATATAATTAAAGTATATGTATGCGTTTGGTTCGATTCGGTTCGGTTTTTTCGGTTTTCAAAAGATACAAAACCGAAACCAAACCGTAATTTTCGGTTTTCAAAAAATACAAAACCAAAGCTGTCGGTTTTAGTTTGGTTCGGTTTTTTCGGTTATTTAGGTTTCGGTTCAGTTAATACGTTTTTTGCTCACCCCTGGTCAACTATACAGACAAAACCAATCAACTACCAGATGCTCCTTGCACAAATACATCTTCACACTTGTTTGCCCAACAAACAACTCCAAAAACATAAACAAATTCTATTATTCCCATTTTCTAGTATGGTTGTAACCAAACATTCTAGTCACTAGTCTATTTCATTATATATTATATGGTCAACCATACAGACAAATCAAATACATCTTTACATATGTAATATCAACAACTGTTTATATTATGAACAATTGTTTATATCACATGTATTAACTATTAACAATACATATACATAATAGCACGTAACACATATGTAATACCTTCTGAAAGCAATTACATATATGTAAATATACAATCATGTAAATGTTTATATGAAATATAAAAATATATGTAAAATCAAATCCAAAAGAGAATTCATATACAATTTGATACAAATACTAATCGCTCATATGATGTGAGGAATCATAATTAATCTCTAGCTAACCGTAGAATAGCAAACATGGTTCAATTGTAGAAACAACACAAAACAACCACTCAAAACGGGAGCCCTAATTTACGAACTCTATAGCTTACGAACAGCAATATACTAATCCTAGCCCTAATTTACACGAAATCAAGAACACATGGTGAGAAAGAGACCTGAAATCGCCGTAGATGATGTGAGATTAGGTCTAGAATCACAAGCGGACCTAATACCGGGATTTCATTCGCTACTACACCTGATCTTTCAAAGCATGTACTGAAATCGCCGTAGATGTATCCGTTTACTCCGTGGATTTCGACTCCATCGGCGGAGGTTGGTAGCGGCGTGGAAGGGTCACAAAAGAAGAGCCACTGAGGGGGTGTTTGGATTAACTTATTGAAAACAACCTTTTCCAAGAAAAAAGTGCTTATTTATTTTTACTTATAACTTTTTCATTTAAAAACTAAGTATCGACTTTTTAAAGAAAATAATAAATGAATAAGTATGTTTGAAAAGTAATCCCAAACATCCCTAAGATAAAAATTTGGAGTTTGTTGCGTGGAATTAGGAAATATTTGTCGTTTGGTGGCGTGGATAATAATTAAAAAGCCCAAAAGTGGATAATAAAAATAACTAAAATGAGTCAATATATAAATGTCAAATTTTGGAAGCGTGACATAAATCAAACATCTTAGTTTTTGCCACCATCACACGGTGTCAAATTTTTTTGTGTTAAATCGGTAGCTAATTTTTTTAACCATCATTAACGGTGGCAAATATTTAATCGTAAATACCTAGTTTTCTACTAGTGGACATAGTAATTAAATTAATAATTTAAATATATATTAAACGTCATTAATTTGGTTCTCCTTAACATAAAATAACAATACCTTAAAAAACAAATATATGTTTAAAAAGAAAAGTTGAAAATGAGTTGTATAACATTAATGGACCTCAAGTTTCAACTAATAAGTTTTTATTTTCATTTGAAATCGGGTTGGGATGCCGATTAAAAAGTTGATGTATTTTAAGTGTACTTTAAATGCGTCTTATTTTCTAAAAAATGAACCAGAGAACGAACTAGACGACTCAAAGGTTCATTGGTCGGATCGGTGAAATCTAATGTGCAACCCATAATCCCACGTACAATTCCCTCTCTATTCTACAACAAAGAGACCTATACCGACGACATTTTCCTGGGTTTTGCCGACGACAATTGTTCGCTCTTGGGTCTTTGAACCTATCGCGACGACTTTTGGTCGCTAAACGTGTCGTCGGTACACGCTTGTAGCTGTAGGTCCTTCATGTCATCGGGATAAACGTCGTCACTATAGGTAACCATATACCGACGACGTGTCGTTGACATAGAGTCGTGGGCATTGAATTTAAAAAAAAATATTAGGTATAGCGACGACATAGGATCACTATAGGGTTTGACTGGGCAACCCTATAGCGACCGCATGTCGTCGCTATAGGTGCTAATATTTTTTTTTAATTTCTTTTTTCCTGGCATATTTTTTCTTGAGTTATTTAAAATAACTAAGTCACAAATAGTTCAAAATATTTAACATAACGCATCAAAAGTATTTAAAAGTAACGAAAAATAGTTCAAATTTAAGTTTATACAAATTAAATGAAAGCAGTGTGCTAAACATCTTTATCACTACGTTGTCGTTACTGCCAGCTACGCATTTGTTCTCGCAACAGTCGTTGCATCTCTTCTATTTGTTGTGTTTGTTGTTAAATTTGGAATATTTGTCGTTGTTGGATTTGTAATTTTTGTTGTTGTTGTTCTTTGAGTTGTTGCACATCTTGATTCACTTTTTGTTGCCATTGTTGTTGTGGGGGTGGGAGTTATGTACTTGATACATCGAGGCTGGGATGTCTCAAAACAAGACCAACGCCTTGTATATGCCCACGCCTTTGACATATGGCACGTTCGAGACACCCAATCTTATGAACTGATGATGAATCACCGGCCTCGCTCGACGATCTCCTATACCCTTACTGATTTTTTTTTACCTGCATTAAAAAAACATTATTTTCTTTTATTAAAAATCCGACAGTCTAACTGTTGTAAAATGCATATAACCAACATGTTAAACTATAAATAATAACAATAATATCCAACTTTTAGTAGCACCAAATACTAACAATACCCAAATTTCATTCAACCGACATTAATAGCAACAAATACTAACAATACTAGCAATAATATCCAACTTTTAGTAGCAACAAATACTAACAATACCCAAATTTCAATCAACATACATTAATAGCAACAAATACCAACAATACTAGCAATAATATTTCTAATTAAAGTGGGTTCGGGTCAATTTGACTCATTTAAACTAAAAGTTGGATGTCCTAAGTCTATTAAAGTGGATTCGAGTCATTTTCACTTGTTTAAACTAAAATTTGGATGTCCTAAGTCTATTAAAGAGTGTCCGGGTCATTTTGACCCATTTAAACAAAAAGTTTGATGTCCTAAGTCTATTAAAATGAGTTCCGGTCATTTTGATCCGTTTAAACTAAAAGTTGGATGTCCTAAAAGTTGAATATATTACTTACCCATGTTGCTTCTGCATCTAAGTTTGCCCATCCCATGTATTCCTTGAAATATGTCTTTTGGAAGACTTCCATACGGCTATACCATGTGAACAATAAAAATACTATTACCGATATTTCAATATGACAATTAATACATCTTTGGCCAATACTAACAATCATATTTCTTACCTCCATACTTTGCCTTTGTGCATATGATCGACTCCCGTGAAAACTTGGATAACGTTGTTTAGATCTATTTTTTTATTTGCTTCAGAGCAGTTTCGATACGCGATAGTTAAAAAAACTCATTAATGAGCAAACCCCACGTTGTCGGAGCCATGTCATCTTGGAGACAACTCAATGCTTCCTTGATATCCTCATAACCTCCAACTTCATCAAAATGTGTTTTCAAAACTTGTTTTCGTTCCTTATAACTTCTTTGACACTCAGCATTGATTCGAGATTTATGTCTTCCCAATGTTCTATGTTTCTCCAACTGTCGAGTTCAAAATATTCCCACAAAAGGAAGTAATTAGAAAGCATCTAATAGTTATGAAATTAAAATACATATTGTATACTTACAAAAAGTGTGAGAAATATGGCTCATTTATTCTCATCGGAAATAACCTTCCAACTAGAAAAATAGAAAGGAGCATTCTTTTAAACCTCGCTGGAGATCAACCTTATAAAATCAGAGCTATTTGGTCCAACAAGCCTTCATTGTCCCCTGTCGTCTTCAATCTCAATCGGTAGTGGCTTATTCTAGTTTTTCTCAATTTTTTTAATAACTTAATGTTTTTTTTCCTTTAGAACGTCTTTTTTGCTTGATTTGGGCTAGAACGATACATTAAATTGTAAAGTTAGCCAAATTGAATATATATTCAATATAAAGACGTATATTAATACAAGTAGTTTACAAGACTCGCAAGTTGTAGACTAAGCATATATTCAATATAAAGACGTATATTAATATAAAGAATGACTCATGTTACTGAACGGATTAAAGCTATCGGCAGTCAAACACAAGCGGACGTTCCTAGGTTCTTTGTCAAAATTAGGATATCTCTTATCAAATTCTTGTCATGCCTTCTCATCAATCGGATGACGCATCATACCATTTGTTGATCGTCCAGTATTATGACAAATCATATCTTTTGTCGTGAGTCAGGAACTATACTTTCATCGAAGCCGGGAAGTTCAAGGAAAGTAACGCAACACCTTTTTGTGGTACTTTCTTCCCCCTTTGGGTTTTTGTTAACCCATTTGCTCTCATTACAAACCTGACATTTTTGCATAAAGGCATTCTCCTTCTGAAACAGAGCACATTCATTAATGCAAGTTGTTGGGTTTCGTACAGAGTTTCAAAACAATTTAATATAAACGCAATGGAATAAAACCGTACGAATCAGTCTAGGCCAAAAACCCTAGACCTGGAACATCTTTTGTCTAGTATTTTTTTAACATAAGTATTTCAACTTTAAATATGATTTTATTCATAATAATGCGAGAGACTTCTGATTTGGTATGTGCTAAAATGTTACTCATTCTCTATATCCAGTTCCAAATTTGTACTGAAAATTTGTACTGAAAATGACTTATGCTTTATTTTGCATTCGCATATGTGCAATCAAACACAGGTGATGGATCATTTACCGAATGTAATGAACACCATATGATCTTCAAAATGTCTTGGTTCTTGTAGAATGGAACTATATAGGAGGTTAAGAAGATCGACACTTAATGCTGGTAAAGTGCCACGTGTAGATATTGTAGGTAAGCAATTTCAACCCATAATTGGTCAAGCAGTCCTTCGTTTGGCATCATGATCAGTTTGAATCTGTAAACTTTTCGTTAGGTATATTGATATTCATGTCGTTAATCCAACTCATTTCCCTATTTTTACAGACATTGTGGTAAGCCCACAATTTGTGTTCATCTCGTGTGTTAAAAGTGAACTAAAGCCTCAATTTCAAGTTGCTTAAGAGAAATTGGGAATTACAAAATTAGAGAGCCTCTTACCCTGATATAACAAATATCTTATACAAAGGGTGCCTTTTTTGTTACTTTCTTAATTTAATATTACACGAACCTATAAGTTCAACCCATTATCTTTTAGCATATATTATCACTTTAATAGGTGACAAAATGGGTTACAAATCTCGACGGATTGGGTAACGGGTCAAAACTCTTAAATATATAGTGTTAGGAAGAGCAAGTAAGAAACTTTTTACTAAAAATGGTAAAAGTCAAAGTTTTATGCATCTGAATTCAACTCATATGATTTTTGACTCTTTTGACTAGTATCATTTTTCGTTAAATCTTTTAGCTTAGTCTTTTTAAATAGGAAGTCTCTGAGTTTTTATACATACTAATCTATTAAAAGAAAATCAAAGAACATGTGAAATCTTTTATCGAATGGAGCTTCAAGGGACTTCACGAAATATAATGACAAATAACATACTTATAAACGGTCTATGCAGGAACATGTGGGCTAAGGAAGCTGCTATGCTTATGGACCAGATGATAACCGAAATATTAAAACCTTATAAGTTCACTTATAATTCCATTCTATCTGACTTTTGTAAAACGGGTGATCCAATAAAAAAAACATATATAAATCAAGAATGTGAACCCGATATAGTCACCTATAGGACATTGATTCCAAGGTTGTGTAAAGCAGGCGGGATTAATGTTGCTTGCAGGTTACGTAGTAGTATTCAGTTTCTATCTCACTTTTAATTTTATTATTTTGGATAACACGAATCGGATAACGATGAACATTTTGGTTCACTTTTAAACCCTAAAGCCTAAAGCTAAACCCTAAGATCTAAACCTTAAAGCTAAACCCAAAAAGCTAAACCCAAAAACCTAACCACCCCACCCCCGTAAAAACCTAAATCCTCCAACCCCCAAACAACACCCCCCCCCAAAAAAAAAGAAACCTAAACCTACCCACCCCACTCCTAAAAAACCTAAATCCCCCCACCCCCAAAAACCTAAATCCCCCTAACCCCCACCCCAAAAAACCTAAACCCCTCCCCCCCCTTCACACCCACACAAAAAAAACCTCGACGAGCCGGTTTCAACGACTCTGGAATGAGCTCAACCGGAGTTCGTTTGACCCGATTTCAGTTAAAAAATAAATCATTTCTTAGGTTTATTAGCGAAAATTCACTTATTATTTGAACTTCCCCTATATATATATATATATATATATATATATATATCCATAACTATAATTAACTAGCTACTTCTACTAGTCAAGATGGTTAAGTTTTCATAATACCAAAAGTCATTAGTTATGTAACATTATTAGGCATTTCCAATGAACACATATTCCAATTTGCTAGAATTCATGAACTTTTAAATCAAGCTTAACACATATGAACATAACCTCCTTTTAAATTCGAAAATGGCTACCTATTAGTGCACCAAATCGCCAAAACTAAGTTCATGTTTTCAAGGGTAATGGGTTCTACACGAATCAACAATTCATGAAATAAAACCAAAAAGAGAGGTAAGAGTGCTTAAGTATAGCAAGCGAGAAAGACCCGAGACTATGAAAGAAAGATTGTAACACCAAAGGTTCCACTTGAATCAACTTGAATAGAGCTTCCAATACTTGGTAATTTTCAAAAATGATGGTGATTGCATGTGTTGTGCTTGTGCCGTAAACTAGAGGTGAGGAAGAGAGAAAATGAGTTGGTGATTTAGGTGTGGTTTGTTCAAATGGAATAATCATGTTTTTATACCCTCCAACTTGTGTAATACCCATAGGTTCTTGGAGTCATGAGGGGGACAATGTTGTCTCCTTGAAGACATGTTTGGTTCTAGGGGCACAATAAGGTGGCTCAAGGGACAAGGTGTGAATGACTAGCCAAAGAGGGGACAAGGAAAAAGGGGACCCCTTGTGGAGGTGTTCTTCGGTCGAGAGGTGCGGGAAAGGGAGAGGGGTGAGGGTGGTAGGGTGGTGGTGTATGGTAGTGAGGTGATGGATGAGAGGTGGTGTTGGGAGTTGCAGTGTGGTGAGATGATGGGTGAAGCTATTTCATTTTATAGGTTTTGTAGTAAAAATGATGTATTTGATGATAAATTTGTGTAGTCACTAGATAGCCGGGTAAATGGACGGGCATGCGTGTTAGAATATTATTTTGTTTTGAATATGAATCAATATAAAATCAAGGAGTAATATACATATTGTGAGTTTCGAAGATAGGTTCAATTAATTATATAAAATAATCACCAACGTCGGTATATGTGTGACTATGGAAATTAAGTCTAATGCGCAGTAATTTATGAACCTAGTTTAATGATCGTCCGGATATTGACCTGAAATTTGTCGGGTTTCACATATCATATTTAAAGTATCCAATTATATCTCGACAACATGTCTTCGGTATAGACCCCAAAGATTTTTTTTATTTTGGTCGGATAAAAATTAAAATGAAATTAAAAAGAGAAAACCTATTTATGATGACGTGTCATCGGTATAGATCCCTCAAAGGGCGGGGTTTTTTTAGCTTCCCGCTCCACTTTGTAACGACAACATGTCGTCGAGGAAAAGTTGGAAAAAAAAGTTTTTGGCACGACTATGTAGCGACGACATGTCGTCGCCATAGCTTACATATTCCGACGACTTTATGTCGTCGCTCTAGGGTCATCGTATCAAACAATTTTCTTGTAGTGACGGATTGGGTAATGGGTCAAAACTCTTAAATATATAATGTTGGTTAGAGCAAATAATTTTTTTTTTACTAAAAATGGTAAAAGTCAAAGAAGTTTTATGCATCTGAAACCAACTCATATGATTTTCAAATTATTTGACTCGTATTATTTTTCCTTAAATCTTTTAGCTTAGTCTTTTTGAACAGGAAGTCTTTGAGATTTTTTACATACTAATCTATTAAAAGAAAATCAAAGAAGCATGCGAAACTTTTTTTATCGAATGGAGCTTCAAGGGACTTCACGAAATATGATGACAAATAACATACTTATAAACGGTCTATGTAAGAACAAGTGGGTTGAGGAAGCTGCTATATATGCTTATGGACCGAATGATAACTGAAGGATTAAAACCATATAAGTTCACTTATAATTACATTATATCTCACCTTTGTAAAACGGGTGATATAATAAAAAGCAACGGATATAAAGCAGGAATGTGAAGCCGATATAGTCTACCTATAGGACATTGATTCAAAGGTTGTGTAAAGAAGGAAGGATTAATGTTACTTGCAGGTTACTTAGAACTTAGAAGTATTCAGTTAAGAAAACATTGTTGTGACACTTTACGCGTATAATCATGTAATTCAAACTTTGTTTAAAAAGCGTGGTGCAGATGCTGCAATAGAATTTTTTTTATTTGTTTTGAGAAATGGAACAAAAGGGTTGTCCTCCTGGTGAGGTGTCATATAAGATTGTCTTAAAATGGTTATTTTCTGGTGGAGGGTAAATTGATCAAACATTTAACTTTGTACATTAGATGAATTCAAAATGTTTTATATCAAGTGTGGGCCTAGGGCAGAACTGATGGTGGAAAATGGGGGGGGGGTTGTTTAACGGGTCAAAAACAAGTCACCATGGTAACATGTCGGGTCAACTGGCCCGCAAAACCATTTTTTTGTACGAGTAACTCAATTTACTGTTTTGTTATGTTTGTTAATTTGTAGCAATTTAGTAATTGTTTTTTAGGATGAACATTTTGGTTCACTTTGTATTTTATTATTTTAAAAAACCTGAATTGGAACGATATAAAACCTGTTAAAGATGAACGATGAGAATATTTACAAAATAGTTTTTCCCAAATTGTATTCCTGTATGTATATATTAATTATTTTTTTTTATATTTTATATCACCGATAGAACACATCATCTTATTTTTTTTATTATATTTGCCGCATTTTCTAATACTTTAAGTAATTAGATATGATATTTTACGTTAAAAATTAAATTCATATTTTGTTTATATTTATAAATTATCTTAATTAAAAAATGAGGGTTAAAATCGGGAAAACATGAGAGAAAAGAATCTGTTCATTAAATTAAAACTAGAAAAATAGCTCCGCGCTCCGCGGCGGCGAGAGACGGACCTTAAACGGTTGAGGTGGTGACATTAACATGGCTAAACACAAAAAGAAACGTGGTTAAGTACATAGAAGAAACGTATTAAGTTACGGCCACTCGGTTGTGGAAATCGAAACATAGATAAAAGACAATTATATAACGGAACCATGTTTTTCAGTTGGTGTTAGTCTCATTCTTCACGCTGCCAGCACGTTACCGTTAGTCGATATAACCCACGACACCTAAAAAATACCCTACATTGAATACGACTCCGTTTTTAACGAAATTTATACCGGTACGTCAAGAAAATAATTAACTAACGAACTAAAGTTATTGAGGAAAAATCAGATTATATATACTACAGGGAGTAAACGCGAAACTTTAGAAACTTAAGGGGGTCAAAGTTCAAGTTTACAAAGTTAAGAATGAATATTTACATTTCTTGAAAGTCAGAAGGTGGAGTGGTCGGTGGCCAAAAGCCACCGACACTTCATTTTAAGAGTTAGTATAATTTACTGAAAATTTAGTTATCTGAGTCGAGTAAAAAAAAAGGAAAAACTTTATATTGAATAGAAATTAGTTTTGATAAAATTCGGATAAAAAAGTTTACACAAAACTTTTAATGCTGGAAAAAATAAAATCAAATCCAGATTTCAGTTTCAGAATTGAGTAAGATGTGAGGATTGTGTGGAAAAAGAAAAACAAAGGGTACAAATGGGTTTCGATCCAGCGCTGCATCCCTACCATTCAAGGAACTAAACCAACATCGCAGGTTATAAGTTTTGCTATTCTCTCTCAGAGGAAATATATAATTATAAAGGTGGAATTAAAAAAATATATATTGCAATGCTGCCGCCACTTGTAACCCATGCTTTAAGAGTTTGATATCAAGTTATATACTATAATTGTTTCCTTTCAAACGGCGGTGCAATGCATAAAGGAATTGTAAAACGTGCATAAGGAGTTAACGATTGGCTTTTGTAAGTAACTAGAATGGTGAACACGCGTGTTGCGGCGCGTTAAACCGTTGAAGAAACTAAGATCCTTAAAAGCTTATAAAATAAAGCCATAGAAAAACGACTATTAAAAAAGTTATCCACGCGTTGTGACGAAACATCTAGTGATATTCAAAAAAACTTATACAAAAAATGAAACCGTAAAAAGGTCGTTAAAAAATTAACCGGTAAAAATTTAGAAAAGGTAAAGAGTAAAAAAAACCATAACGATGTTATACGCAAGTGATTATATAACTTGTACACTATCACGTGCAACTCCGTTATAATTGTGCGTGTTACCGACGCTCCGCAGCAGGTCCAAAACGTATATAAAAATAAGCAAGGAAAAGGGAAATTAAAACATCTAAGGAAAAGAGTAAAAAAATACATATAAAAAATAAGTTTATTAAATTTTAAAGGTTAATTTTATTAAACTTTACAAGTAATATTGTAAATTGTTTAAAATAAAAAATAATAACTTAATTAAAGACCAGGGACCAAATTGTATGTTATAGAAAATGACAATACAAAAAAATGAAATTACAAAACACCCTCTTGCAAAAGCCAAAAAGAAAAGGGTCATGATGAAGTAAAGGTGACGTAGGCTATGCTTTGTACCAAGCGCATGAAAAGTATGCGATATGCCTTTTGTAAGTTACTTAATCTAATAGGAAACAGAATTGTTGATCATTATTAAAGTATCCGATTATCTCTCGACCGTACAATGAATTCATCATTCAAATTCTTTTATATATATAATCACATATACCACTAGTTTCTTTAAGACCTTCTCCTCCAAGTTTCCTGCATTATGGAAGAATTGAAATCGATGGAAGATGAGTAGTTGAACTACTTACGGAATTTGAAGGGCGACATATTTGAGATGATCAAGAGCGCCATCATGGTGGCTGCTTCCGATCACCCTCAAGAGTTTCAAAACAACATGATCGCTCAAACCCTCTTCTCTTGCAACTTAATCTTGATATCTAAGCCTTCACTGAGTCAATAGTGGTAGCTATTCTTTGATGTAATAAATGTCTAATTTGCAAATTTTGTTCTTCAAGGTCACAATTTTGAATTTTCCCTTGCTTCACCGGCGGCTCCTAACCCTAATTTGAAACACATCCGGGCTCACGCATTATTGAAAAGCACACATAACACCTCCTTTGGGCCATATGGCCATCCAACAACTATCAACAACAAATACTTTCAACTAGAGGTTAAAAAATGGTGAAACCGTTTGGAAACGGATTTGGAATGGAATCGAACACTAAAGTCTGAAATCAGTACCCCGTCATTAGAACCACACCAAATCGGAAAAAAAAAACTTGTTTTAAACCGAACCGCTCCTAGCCTTTTCCTTAAAAAAAACTGATTTCAAACCAAATCAGTTTCACCAAGAAACGGTTTTGACTTTTGTTGCCCCAAATCGAAACCACTTTCAAACCCAACCGGTTTAATAATTAAATTGATTTCGTGCACCTCCACCTTCGTAATAGGTCTTACTAAGAGCATTCTTATCAGTTTCTCCATCCATATCTTTATAATTACACTAAAAATCACTACCTTTTCTTTCTTCTTTTCAATTAAATAATACATTTTTATACATTTATCATTACATTTTCTCTCTCCTCCACTCATAACCACTTCAAAAAATTTTAAAAAATTAATAAAGGTGAACAGTGTTTTCCCCAAATATACAAAAAATTTATACCTTTTATCTCTCCTCCACTCACAACCACTTTAAACCACTCCATAAAATATACAGAATACACTTACAAACATATACAGAAACTGATGTGAATGCTCTAATCAAGGAAGGTATCACTATTAGTAGGCCGACCCTATCCTTACTTTGTAGTTTAGTGTTTTATTAATATTCAAAGTTCGCCCGAAACAAGAATAGGAAAAAAAGTTATATTTTCATATTATCTATATATTTTCTTGTTTAGCTTATATTTTCTATATGTTTTTTACTTATCATCTAGAGAAAATTGCTAAAATGTTCATTTTGATCAAGAAATTGTCAAAATATACACTTAATTTTTGAAATTTAAAAATTGTCCAAATCCAAAAGTAACCAATGGTAATGTTACACGTCATTTAAAAACAAGTTGAAGGCTCAAAATCAGCCGGCCACGTGTCAACACAAGGCTTCCCCACGTGTACTTTACCGGCTAAAAAGAAGTACGTAAAATTGTTGCAGGCCCAACCCTAGCCGGCACCCTTAAAACCAATTAAATGCTAACACGTGTCACACCTAAGCTGATTGTATAAGCCAAGCCACCAAGCCGAGCCAACTCGTAACCGGCTGTCATATAGTCGGCTAAACCACCCCGTCCAATTATACAAAAACACGTGTTTATAGTAGCCGGCTAAAATCTTTTATCCGGCTAACATGAAGCCCGCCTCCACTCCATAGCCGGCTAAACCTTTAAAAAGTAATTAATAGGTAATTAGTTATATTAAATCTTTAAAAAGTAATTAAAGATGTAATTAATAGCTAAATCTTTAAACGTAGACCAATAGAATTCCAAGAAGGAGCTTACATTCTGTTAAAAGTATCTCCTTGGAAATGTCTAATTTGATTCAAGAAACGTGGCAAGTTAAGTCCATGATTCAAATAACCTACGGGGTTAAAAAGAGTGTCGAGTCTACGGGACGGAAGGGCCTGTGAACAAAATTGAAAAAGTGTCGAGACTATGGGGCGGAAGGGCCTTATGAATGGGAAATGGAAAGGTGCCGAGACTATAGGGCGGAAGCGCCTAAATAAAAAGGTGACGAGTCTATAGATGAAAAGGCCTAGAATAGGTGCCGAGTCTATTACGTGGAAGGGCCTAAAACGAATAATAAAATGAACGACACAGTATACTTACTTAGCGAAAGCTAACGTAAAAATGTTTTCCAAACACTGTAGGAAAAATGCACGTGAAATAGAGCTTTCTGAGAACGTGGTCGGTCGAAGTTGAAGAATCTCTATGATATATGTAATATAATATTGTATGTAAAAATAATATTTATAATAAAATATACATGTGATACCAAGGTGACAAGGTTTTGAAAAATATGGGACCAAAATTCCGCAATAAAACTCTGATAAAATAATAAGAAATAAATAGGGTATTTCAGAACCATACCCATCCCATCTATAAATACCCCCTTAAGCTCCCTCATTTCATTCACACCTTTCACAACTCTCAAACTCTCTCTCGTCCTCCCTAATTTTCAGCCAAGAAGCCAAGCAAGATCAAACTTTTGAAGTTCTTGTTGTAAGTCTCTTTCTTTCTTTCTAATAGATTTTCTGTTGATAACACAAAGGTTCATGTGTTTGTAGACATCATCCAACACTACTGAGTGTATATATAAGGATGGTAATAGAATATGATTTTATTATATTTTTTCCAATTACAACTAAGAATTCAAGATGAGACAAGGCGAGATGAACACGTAAATCAAAACGAAACTGAAACCGACAAGACGGGTGAAACCGGGAGTCAAGGAGGATGTCAAAGCAAGTGGGAGCAATTTATTGTTTTGATTGCCCCCAATTATTTGACCTAGTTTGGTGCCTTAATTAGCTCTTGAGGCATCGGATAAAACCGATAGCTCGGGTTACGATTATTTGGTTGTTTTGTTTATTTTGCGTGGTTGATATGAGATATGAATACAAAATTATTTTATTGAAACGAACAAAAGAAGTTTTAGAACGGGAATTTAAAACTAAAACGACACGATTAAAACGACGAGGTATTAATATTAGATTTTAGTTATCTTGTGAAGTTTTAAAACTAAAGAGTTAATTTTATAATTAAAGTTGAGTTTTTGGATTATGAATAAAATAGAGATTTTGTTTATTTAAAGCTCATAAAATTAATAAAAGAGTTTATTAAATTAAAATTGGTTATGCGTTTATACAACGTTTATTTAATTAGGATATTAAGATGAAATGTCCAATATTTTTTTATGAAAACGCAAGAACCAAGTAAAATAGAGATTTTACAAAAACCGTCATGAATTTATTCGTTACGAAATGTTTTGACACGAGATTCAAAAATATTTGAAAAATCCTTTAAATAACGATAAGTTAGGTGCGGCCCCTTTTGGATCACTTGGACGACATATTCAAATTCAAGAGTCTTGTTTTGGCTATGTCGGACAAGGTGTATCGTGATATCCGAGAGTCTCGGCCTGTTCACATGAGTCCAAGAGAAGGATGACCTATCACTCAATGTTTGTGGAAAGTGCTCATGCCAAACACAAACTAGAGTGCCAATGAAATTAAACGTGCCAACATGACAAGTAATTGTCTAAACGATCGCATAAGTATTAGGAATTGTATATAGTTGATACAATTAGTAACTGTTACTTACCTATATAGCTATATTCGTATATCGTGCTTGGTCCCTGCACAAGTATGATGAACCATTGATCCTAATTATTAATTATGTAATGTTTTATAAGTTAAATCAAAAGGTCATTAATTAACTAATAATGTTTTATCGAAAATACTAAACTAAATGAATTTTATTTTGAGTAAAATGTCATTTTGGTCCGTGTGATTTAGCCATTTTTTTCAGTTTCATCCAAAAAGTTTATTTTTCTCTTGTATATCCTTACGGTTTACAAAACTTGCATCTAAATTTTTGTTCTGCTTAGCCCAAAATCGTAAATATATATTTACGATTTATATATATATTCGAAAATAATATATAAATACATTCCATATATATCCAAATTGAATATGCCATATTTTACGGAATATGTCATGGAATATGCTACGGAATATACTATTTAATTTGGATTATTAAAGGAAATTAAATCTAGGCATTTAATCTTGAATAAAAGGTTGAAACCTTAGCCACCACCACCCTCCTATTACCCTTTGGAATTTTAGGAAAAAGGAAAAAGAAGCCGAAGGCTTCTCATTTTGCGTGCTGTTGGTGAATCTCACGTATTAGCTAGCACTGTTCGTTCTTATATCATTGTGGATATCATTAGTCAAGTCATCCACAAATATCAACAAGATCAAAGGTAAGATGACTAAGTGTTTTAATTATTCTTCTCCATATCCGATTTCTACCGTTCTTGCATTTGTATTTTTGTTCCAGTTTCCTGTCATGATTTTGATTAAGATTTCTACTACGTTTTGTGCTTTGATAAATATTTTGAAAATCTAAAACTATACGAGAAATCTCAACACCACCTTATCTTGAGCTAATAACTCTAGGTACTAGCACTGCTTGTTTAGCAGTGTGACATATAAGCCCACATACCAATCAACAATAAGAGTAACAAATAGTCTTATACAATCACTTGTTTTTTTTTCTTTTCCGATGGGGGATTCAGGGCCGGCCCTGAGCATGTAGGGGTGTTCATCGCTTCGGTTAACGGTTTGTTCGATTTATTCGATTCAGTTTATTCGGTTTTGATTTTTTTAACCCTTATCCGTTAACCTAACCGAACCGAATTGGAATATTTTCTAACCGGATCGAATTCAACCGAATAAACCGATTTCAGAAGAAAAGTATAACCGAATAAACCAAATAAACCGAATTCAACCGAATAAATCGAATAAACCGAACCGTATTGGAAATATGTCTAACCAAACAAACCGAATTTAAAAAAAGGTATATCCGTTAACCGAACCGAAAACCGAATTCACAATTCGGTTCGGTTTTTTTCGGTTACGGATACGATTCGGATTTCGGTTTTCTTTGGTTTTCGGTTTTTTTTGCACACCCCTATGAGCATGTGCAAGGTGGGCCGCCGCTCAGGGCCGTATTTTCGGGGGGCCCAGATTTTTAAATTTTATATATATATATATATTATATATTTATATATATTTAAAAAAAACCCAATGATGTTAGCCATATAAATGTATGAGTATGTAAAAACCCAATCAAGAATGCTAGGAGAGCCTCACTGTAACACCTCGAAAATTCCCTAAAGAAATAAAGGATTAAACTTGCCAAAATTTATAAGTTCAAGGGCTAGAATGAGAATATTCAAAATTCATGGACCCAAAGTGAAAAATTTGGAAATCAACCCTGTAACGGACCGTCATAAGATGCTAACGGTCCGTTACAGCCATGACGGACCGTCATGGTTGGTGATGGTCCATGCCGCAAAAACCAGAGGCGGTTTAGGGTTTCTAACGCGTGTCGGGTGACTCAGCATGGTGACGGACCCGGTAACGGTCCATTACGTGGTCCCAAAGTGCGTAGCCGCCAAGCAATGGCGTGACGGACCGTCACGCCTGGTAACGGTCCGTCACGAACCCAAACCTTGCCCTATAAATAGATGATCGAGCTAAGACGTTTTCTCACACAATTTCACACCCTAAAACGCACACAAACACTCTGAAGTTCTGATCCCGAGTCCCGGTTCACGTGCGAGAGTCCGATTTCTAGCATTTCGACTCCAAATTTCCATAAGATAGTGCTGAGGTAAGGTCCCGACCTATTGATAAGCTTTGATTATACACCATTAAGCTGGACTTGTATAATTAAGTAATGTCGTATTATATCTAGGAGCTCTGCCCGAGGTGTTTGCTATATTACTGATTAATAAGCCGAACTACTACCCAGGTGAGTTCCTAAACTGTGATGCATGAACCCACTCATGACCTTGTCTGGCATGATTGACTTATGAAACATTTTGAGTATCTTGAAATGATTGCACCGATTGTATATATATAACGGATTCTAAGCACTTATTGTGTTTCACTTGACCCATGGAAAGGCATGATGGACAGACCCATGGAACGGTCTTTAGTTATATATATACTAAATGATTGTTCATAGTTGTCTATGAATTTTGGGGTGGAACCTATGAATGTGTTCAAGATATTTTAGCGGGTCATTTTAACAAACTATTTTAGTTTATGAATTCACCAGCTTTATGCTGATCCATGTTTTATCAAATTTTTTTGAACGCATCACAGGTAGTCATTAGACAAGGCATTTCCAGGACTAGAATGGACAGATGAACGATCCAGATGATGGGCATGCAAGGAACTATAAGTCTCGAACGATATGTTCCTTGTTAGGAACGAATGATGTAACTTTTGTTAAACACAATGTAAACAATATTTTTGTGTTAATAGAAGTTATGATTTAGTCTTCCACTGTGTGTTTTTTATATCAACGTCACAGTAACTAGAAGGAGACCTTCTGACCGGTATGTAGCTATCTGACAAACAGAATGTTCTGTCTAGGAAAATACGGTATATAAATCTCTCCTAGACCCGTCGTTCTTTCCTGGGAACATCTCTGTTGGAGGTACTACTCTGGTTAGATAACTTTCATGTGTTACGAGCGTGACAAATTGGTATCAGAGCCTTAGTTTAAGAGATTTAGATACTACAAGAATAGTGTCTAGACTTAAACTAGGACTCTGAGATTAGTCTGGAATGCCTCGAGATAAGTTAGGTGTATACATTCAGTATGACCTATAACGGGAAATACCTAGAAATCAGATAATTAAAGGCAGTTTGGCCAAGTGTTGTTAATTTCTGAATTTCTGGATTATGACCGGTTATACGAATTCTGATGCTATACATCTGTGTGTAGGTACAAATGGCAGGACGTGGTAGAGAACAAGGACAAGGTAGGAGTAGAACGTCCAACACTAGGTCCCGTACCCGCGACAAGACAAATACAAACACTGATCCAAATAAGAACGTGAATACGAATGCTAAACATCATGTGGAAGAAGTTATCATGACCGAGGTCCAATTCCAAGGAGCGGTGCAGTTCCTAAAATAGAAGATGCTCTTAGGAGAAGGGAAAATCATAAAAGTCTTGGAAACCAGAATGAAAGAACAAGTGGTGCAGTTCCTAGAACAAAAGACACCCTTCATACTATTCCAGCAGAAAACAATGTAGAAACCACCAGAACCCATGAAACTATTGGAATGACAAACCAGAGTACCGGAATACAAGGTCACGGATGCAACTACAAGAATTTCAGTGACTGTAACCCCAAACCATTTAACGGAAAGAAAGATGACATTGCAGCTTTACAGTGGATCAGCTCTATGGAAGCTGTCATAAAGATGAGTGAGTGCAGAGCGGACCAAGCTGTAAAGTTTGCCACGCATTCCTTTGAAGAGGAAGCTCTTGACCGGTGGGAATCAGTCAAACAGACAAAGGGAGAATCCGTTACCGATAGAATGACTTGGGAAGATCTCAAGTCATTGATTATGAAGAGATACTGTCCACAGAATGTCGTGGACAAGATTGAAGCTGAATTTTTGTGGTTCGAAGCTGGAACCATGACTCATCAGGAATATACGACCAAGTTCAATGAAATGGCTAAGTTGGTGCCACTTTTAGTTACTCTTGAGTCAAGGAGAGTTAAATGCTATATTCAAGGTTTACCTCCTAAAATTCGTACCTTAGTAAAATCTATCGCACCCGAAACAATAGATTTGGCTATTGAGAAAAGTGCGGTGATGTTTGATGAGGTGGCAGCCCAAGAACCACCAAAAGTTGATCATAAGAGGAAGCCCGATTAGGTTATTTATAGGTTCAAACTGGGAAATAGTAAATTTCCCAGGAAAGGAGGATTTAATCCTAACCCTGATAGAGCCAATTAGGGAGTAAAGTGCCAGACTTGTCAGAAGTTTGGCCATTTTGCAACCCAATGCCCGAATGTTAAATGCTTTAACTGTCTAGAAATAGGCCATTATAAGACTTCTTGTCCTAAACTACCTAAACAATTGATGTGTGGTTAGAATAGGGGCACAGGATGAGTGTTCATCCTAGGGAGCGAAAATGAACAGAAAGGTAAAGCCAAGGAAGTAGCAGGTACTTTCCTAGTTAATAATATTTACGCAAAGATTTTATTTGATACAAGGGCGAATAGAAGTTTTGTTTCATGTGTATTCACCCCAAATTTAGGCGTAAAACCTATTCTGCTTATTCATACCTATGTCGTTGAAACGGCAAGTGGCGAACAGATTAGGATAACCGAATCATACCCTGATTGTGTCATCAATTTTGGTGACGATAAGGTATTAGTTACACTAATACAGATGAACTTGAACGAATATGAGGTTATCCTATGGACGAATTGGTTAAACCAATACCAGGCCCAGCTTGATTGTGACCAGAGAACGATCAAGATTAAGAAACCAGATGAAACTAGTTTAATGATTCAGGGTGATAGTAATAACAATAAGATTACAATAATTTCCATAGCGAAAGCTAAGAAAGGATTAATTAAGAGAGACTGTATATTCTTACTCCATGCTTTAAACGTTAAACCCGAAAGACAGATTATGGATATTCCCGTAGTCTGTGATCACCCGGATGTCTTTCAGGAAGAATTACCCGGTCTTCCACCCGATCGTCAAATCGAATTCCGAATCGAACTCATTACTGGAGCTAAGCCTGTTGCAAAGTCCCCTTATCGTCTAGCTCCTTTCGAACTAAAAGAATTAATGAAACAAATCCAAGAACTCTTAGACAAAGGGTTCATTCGTCCCAGTACCTCACCTTGGGGAGCACCAGTATTGTTCGTTAAAAAGAAGGACGGAAGCATGAGAATGTGCATTGACTACCGAGAACTAAACAAACTGAGTGTGAAAACCAGATATCTATTGCCTAGAATAGATGATATGTTCGATCAGCTACAAGGAGCCAAGTACTTGTAAAAAATTGATCTTAGATCAAGATATCATCAGTTAAAGGTATAAGAAGAGGATGTACCTAAGACTGCTTTCATAACCCGATATGGTCATTACGAATTTATGGTCATGTCTTTTGGTTTAACAAATGCCCCCGCAGCCTTTATGGACCTAATGAACTTAGTTTGTAAACCATTTCTCAATAAATTCGTTATCGTTTTCATCGATGATATTATCATCTATTCCCGAAGCCAAAAAGAACATGCCGATCATCTCAGAATCACTCTGGAAATCCGGAGAAAGGAAAGATTGTACGCTAAGTTTTCCAAATGTTAGTTTTGGAAACAAGAAGTACAATTCCTTGGGCACGATGTAAATGAGCATGGAATACAAGTAGACCCAAGTAAGATCGAGGCCGTTGTGAAATGGGAAGCCCCAAAGACTCCGACAGAGATTAAAAGCTTTCTAGGATTAGTCGGATATTACAGAAGATTCATTAAAGACTTCTCCAAGATTGCTACGCCTTTGACTGCTTTGACTCAGAAAGCAGCCAAGTTTGAATGGGGTACAAAAAAAGAAGAAGCATTCAACATTCTCAAAGATAAGCTTAGTCATGCACCGATCTTAGCACTACCTGAAGGAATTGATGATTTTGTAATCTATTGTGACGCTTCCCGAACTGGTCTGGGTTGTGTGTTGATGCAGTGAGACAATGTTATTTCCTACGCATCACGCCAACTTAAAGTTCACGAGAAAAACTATACTACGCATGATCTTGAACTTGGTGCCATAGTGTTTGCTTTAAAGATCCGGAGACACTATGTGTACGGCACTAAATGCATAATATATTCAGACCATAAAAGCCTCCAACATATTTTTAATCTGAAAGATTTAAATATGCGGCAAAGGAGGTGGATGGAACTTATCAATTACTACGATTGTGAAATAAAGTATCATCCCAAGAAGGAAAATGTAGTGGCAGATGCTTTAAGTTGGAAATAACGAAGCCAGCCGATTAAAATAAAAGCACTACGATTAGACTTGAAATTAGACTTAATGGAACAAATTAAAGAAATCCAACCAAAAGCCTTAGAAGAAGAAAATATTAATAAAGAACGTATGGTTGTGAAACAGAACTTGCTTGTTAAAGGAGATGATGGAATCATGAGATTTGAGCAAAGAATCTGGATTCCAAAGCTTAGAGAGATTCAAGAGAAGATATTAGATGAAGCACACAAATCAAGATATTCCATGCATCCTGGTGCAAACAAAATGTACAAAGATCTGAAGTCTCATTACTGTTGGCCTAATATGAAGAGATCGATAGCCCAAAACATAGATAAATGCTTAACTTGTCTTCAAGTTAAGACTGAGCATCAGAAACCAGCATGTCAATTACAAAAATTAGAGATACCTGTCTGGAAATAGGATCGTATTACAGTGGATTTCATAACTAAACTTCCCCGAACTCAGAAAAGGGCATAATGCAATATGGGTCGTGGTCGATAGATTGACTAAGTCAGCCCATTTTATACCCATCAATGAGACAAACTCTATGGATAAGTTAGCCAGGATCTATATCAATGATATTGTGAGCCACCATGGCATACCACTGTCTATTATTTCTGATAGAGATAGTCGGTTCACATCTAGATTCTGGATGAGTTTTTAGAAAGAATTGGGAACTCGACTTACCATGAGTACCGCATATCATCCTCAGACTGACGGATAGAGCGAACGTACAATTCAAACTCTTGAAGATATGCTGAGAGCCTGTGTTATCGATTTCGGAGGTAATTGGGATAATCACCTACCATTGATCGAATTCTCCTACAACAACAGTTACCATTCAAGTATCAAAGCTGCACCATTTGAAGCACTGTATAAAGGAAGTGCAGAACTACAATCTGTTGGACTGAAATAGGAGACAGTCAATTATCTGGACATGAAGTTATATAGGAAACGACAGATAAGATTGTCCAAATCACGCAACGATTGAAAGCTGCTCAGGATCGCCAACAGACTTATGCTAATAGAAGACGACGACCGTTAGAATTCCAAATCGGAGATTATGTGATGTCAAAGGTTTCACCTTGGAAAGGTGTTGTAAGATTCCAAAAATGTGGAAAGTTAGGACCAAGGTATATCAGACCCTATAAGATTATTGAAAGAATTGGAGCAGTAGCATACAAGTTAGATCTACCTGAAACTTTGTAAATGATCCATAATGCGTTTCACGTATCTTGCTTATGCAAATGTTTAGTTGATCTAAATCTGTCACACCTTGCCAAGGCGGAAGTACGGGATGTAACTGGTATATCGCATTGAACACAAGTATAAGAGAAAATAAATGGAAGATTGTGCATTACATCGAACCATACTACATGCTTCTAACAAAAGTACAAATACAAAACAAAATCTCTAAAACATTACAAAGTATCTAAATGGCTGACTACAACCAAAGTACATAAGCAAAACTAAAAAAAAATAATTATAATCCAAAAGCGAGCCCCTATTAAAATCTCTTCTTCAATTCTGTTTACCTGAAAGCATGTTTCGAAAACGGGTCAACTATATAAATAGTTGGTGAGTTCGTAGGTTTTGCGACTCTATAAAAAGTTTCTGATAGAATCCAAAGTGATCAAAAATCCATTGATCGGGTACACATGTATTAGACAACATATAACCATGAGCCGCAATCAAAGACTCGACGAAATAAAAATAAAGTACCCCATACGGAAGTCTAATGCAAACAACCGCCTAAAAATTGGCTAACCTTGCTCCTAAGTGACCCTACAAGTCTGGTTCACGCAACCAAACCATGAGCGGGGGTGTAAACCCAAGTAGTACTACCCAAAATTCCCAACGGCTACGCTTAGCTAATTGATTGCCTAAAATTGGTGACTTTAACGCATTAAAAAAATAACTCATGTATCTATGTATCCTGTAACATGTGACTAAAAATAAATAAAGAAACAGCTTTCTCCAAAAAACAGTAAACAGTAAGTAAAGTGGGGCCGCGAAACTCACCTGAAAAGTGCGGCGAGTACTGCTTCACATACGACAAAATACTGGAAAATCTAAGTCCTAATCGGGCCCTACTGGTCTAGTGGACACAAATGATGCATTCAGGACCCCTAAAGGTTGTGACCAAGTCAACAAAACAAAAAGTGGCTATGTAATCTGTTGCATACCCAAAACCCGCTCATACGCGTACGAACTGTTAGAAATTATAAAACCGGCTTTTATATAAATTCGTGACCTTAAAACCTTAAGTTTTAGATTTTAATAAAGAACATCAGTAGTTATAAATTCATATATAATAAAATCTCAAGGCACGGTTTCGTTTGATTAAAAACGCTGTTACACGCGTAAAGTACGGTTTACGGTTTGAAAATTCGATTCGTCCGAAATTAGGGTTTTAGTGTGATATTAGCACCCAATTTAAAAGTCCAAGTTTATGTTTTTAATGTTATCATGTTTCTGTCCAAAATCCCCTAAAACTTTTATAAAAACAATTTTATACAAAAATTTTCAAAAATAGTAACTTTTTATAACGTTTTAATAGACCAAAATTCTAAAACCATACTTAGACATAAAGTTACTATTTGAAACTTTCACCAATTGATCATATATATAAATAAAAAATTCTAAAATTTTATTTATATTTTTTCAATATCCAGATTATTTATTATGAATATAATATTATTAAAACTTAACAAATTCGGGAAAAATAGTTAAACATATCAAAACTTCACCAAATGTTTACCAGATTAGTTTAAAGTCCATATAAGATTTCATTCCAAGTTTCAAGTCCAGAAGTTGTCCAGAAGTATAAAATCCCCAAATCATTTGTTTAAACTTTATAAATACTAAACACCTACTTAAACAACTCCAATTTTCACGAAATTTGGACATGAGTCTTCATTTATAATATACTAAACATTGTTCAAATTCCATATTTTTCTAATACTCAGAGGTAGTTTTCCCAATTTTTTTGTATTAAACTTGTAGGAATTTTAATAAATAATCTACAAAGAGTTTGATTACCAAAATTTTCAGATCTTCATTTTAAAACATATCCTAGTGTTTAAAAATAATTCTGGGTGCTAGGTCAACAAAGTTTTTTTTAAAACAATATCCATCCAAAAACAATTGTTGTATGAAAAATATATATATATATATATTAGTTCAATTATTTGTTCCACGTGAACCGGGCTTGGGTTTATAACGTAATAACCACTCAAAATATTAAATATCTCAATACTAAATACTTTTGGGTTCAATTCCCAACCAATGACTCATAAAACTAGTCTAACATAAAATCAAATCTTAACGGGTAAAGTTTATACCTTCCGTGTAAATGGTTTGTGTACGCGGAACCTCCCGTATTTCACATGTAATACGAACCAAAAACACCATTAGCATCGTTTTTATCTCCCGATCATTTCCACATGCTCGAAATTGACATGCAATACCGTTTTGATGGCCATGCAACCGATCAATTTCCTGTTTTCGATCCTAGAAACTGTTACAATTTGTTCGTATTAAAAAAATATACTTCCCAACATTTGATCGGAATTTACTTCCCAACATCTGATCGGAATTTCCTTTGGTGAAAACATTCAAAAATATTTGTTCGTTATTCACGCGTTATTCTATTAATTGACAGGTTTATTTTAGGAGACACAATTTCACACTCTAAAACACACACAAACACTCTGAAGTTTTGATCCCGAGTCCCGATTCGCGTGCGAGAGTCCGATTTCTGGCATTTCGACTCCAAATTGCCGTAAGATAGTGCTGAGGTAAGGTCCTGACCTATTGATAAGCTTGGATTATACACCATTAAGCTAGACTTATATAATTAAGCAATGTTGTATTATATCTAGGAGCTCTGCCCGAGGTGTTTGCCATATTACTGATTAATAAGCCGAAATACTTCCTAGGTGAGTTCCTAAACTGTGATGCATGAATCCAATCATGACCTTGTCTGGCATGATTGATTTATGAAATATTTTGAGTATTTTGAAACGATTGCACCGATTATATATATATATATATATACATATAACGCATTCTAAGCACTTATTGTGTTTCACATAACCCGTGGAAAGGCATGATGTGTAACATCTCGGATTTTTAGTATTCCTATTTCAATTCAATATAATGCAATTTCAAGTTCTATACTCGTGCAATGTCTCATTATTTTCTCGCCGTAAATTTAATGCAATGATTCTATACAAATTCGTAAGTTTTACTCGATTATTTACATTTAAACGCTATACAAGAAACTATTTGGTACAAACTTATCAAACCTGAAAAGTCAAGGACTAAAGTTGAAAAATATCAAGAAAACCCTAGTTAGCACGGTCGTGCTTCATCCTAGCACGGTCGCGCCAAGTGCTTTGGCACGGTCGCGCCTATCTTGGCACGGTCGCGCCTGCGTAACAGTCGAAACGTAAATGCAGTTTCAAAACGCCCGATTGTTCGAAATTCAAAACCGATACGTTTCATTTTCATTGACAAAGAAAATAATTTTGCCATTTACGATCATTACCATTCGATTGCATATTCTCTCAAGAAAAACGTCCAAATTATCTCCCAAGCCTCGAATCTCTGTTTTCGATCAAAATTCTACCAATTATTCAAGGAACTCGATCCTCCGATCATTTCTAAGGTTTCTAAAGGGTTGGATCAGCCGGAATCGCAGCAGAAGCCGCCGGAAACCAATCTTGCCGTCGCCGGAACTCCCTTCTTCTGATCGCTATCAATTCCCTTCTTTTTGAGGTAATTAAATCATCCCTCTCTTTCGTTTCGGTCCATGTATCAAAAGCCCTCCGTCAATTCGGGCCTTCATTACAGGAATCATTCAGAACCAGAATCCTTTTTATAAGAAAAATGGTTTAATCGGAATCACTCCTAATCATGTTATTAATACAATTAAAATATCTCAGAACACTCGTAATAACCCATAAATGAAAAGCCCTAACAATTTCACCAATTAAAATACAAGAAATTCTCGATTCGTGTCTGAATTGGAATAGACACGGTCGCGCTAATCATCTAGCGCGGCCGTGCCTCTTTTAGCGCGGTCGTGCCGTTTATCAGCGCGGTCGTGTCCTCCTGTCCAGACCTTGTCATGCCCTCTGGGCTAGTCCCTGTTGTGTCCAAAGATCATAGACACGACCGTGCCGGGCAAAGTCACGGTCGTGCCTGTCAAACTTGTCTAGATTGTGCTCCTGTTGATCAACCCGGTCGCGCCCCGACTAGCGCGGTCGCGCCCGTGGCTTGAGCACGATCGTGCCCTTCCGAGGCACGGTCGTGCTAGACTCAGAATTTTTCACAAAATTTCAATTTTATATATTTTAATCAGTAAACATTACAGATTTTATAAAAATATGTTTTATGTATTTAAAAATAGATTAAAAGTTTAATCTTGGCACAAAAATAATTTATTGAAAAGTTTATAAAAAAAAATTAATATTTATTATCTTTACTTAAATGATATTTTAAGTTACAAAATTTATAAATAATGATTAGTTATTTAATTTACATTTTAAAATCAAAAATCATTTATTTATTTATACTTAATTACAATTAATATTTACATTATTTCATAAACTATAGTTATACACTTACTTATTTAATTCAAACCTAATTAAATTGTTTCAAACATATTTTACCTCAAACTTTATACGTTTTTCTTATCCAACACTTTTTAAATACAAACCAATGGTTTTATATACAAATCCAACTTTCATTTTAGACTTAAACTTTATGCATCTATGTGATTCAATACATATTACTCTTTAGGTTAAAGTGTGCATTTCAAGGATCTTAATTGCTATCTATATTCCTTGTTAACTTCACTTCCATACCAGGTGAGTATTCACAACCCCTTTTACTCTTTTACACTTTTGGGGTGGAACATGAACTCTATACTCATTACACATTACACATTTACATTTACACAAACAACACAAGTGCAAAAATCCTATATACATACATGTGTGCAAAAATTTGAGCTTTGTGCCCGAGTGCTAGGTGTGTTAACCTTTGTATGCTCTTATGTGCAATCATTAACTATACAAGCCGACGGTTTTCAATGATGGATCTATTGAGTCTGAAAAACCCACCCATGGTACGCGGTGATTGAACCCGACAACACATTTGTTTTGCATGCTAGTTACAAGGTTTGATTGTACATTTGGTTACACAATAGTTACTCCCCATAAACGCCTTATTTATCATGTCATGTAAAGGATTTGTTTTCATCTATATACAACTGTGTTATACTCACCAACTTTTTAGTTGACTTTATTTTATTCATGTTTCACGCCCCAATATGTGAGATTGATTCAAGACGTGTTCAACATAGGATTTGGACTTAGCAAAATAAATCAAGAATTTTATGAGTTGTTATGTTTCTTGTTTGAATTTGATCTTGTACTTGGATTTCTTGTAATGCAAATTTGACATTAATATATTTCAATTTAGTCAACCATGTGCTATGAACAGTCTTACATGTCCCGCCCCGATGATTCCGCCATCGGTCGGGGTGTGACAGATTGGTATCAGAGCCTTGGTTATAGGGAATTAGGTTATTAGACACCTTGACCTAGACTATAACTTTAGGACACCCATTTATGCTATAATTCATGATTTTGTGCTATGTGTTACATGCTATGTGCTACATGCTTACCATGATAAATTATTATTATATTTGATGTCTTACTTGTTAGAAATGCATGACTTATTAGGATCTTCTTAAATAATATCCCTTCCTATCTTCTAAAAATATTTCTATCTTTATTCTTTCTAAGCATGTGGAAAATTCTTGAAGCAAAGATCTTTAAATTTTTATTTTCTTCGTTAAGGTTTTTAAACTTGTTTAATTATTTGAGGACACGTGCAATCTGGAAGGGTGACACCTGTATTTTGGGTTTTCTGTCTAGGAAAGCATTTCATATAAATCCCAATCAACCGAGGGACCCGTATGCTTTCCTGGGAATTTCCGAGATGAGTGTTTACCTATAGGCTAAAGCATGTCTCCTTGAAAATTATATGAGTTTAAATTAACCTTAATGTGCCATAGTATTCAAGTGATTTTATCACTTTTTGAGTACAATTCAAACTATGAATATCCATCTTTTTATTTGATTATCTCATTCTATTAAAATCCTAGCAATTCTCATAAGTTCTTACAATCTTTTTCTTGTTTTGTGAAAATCTGTAGAATGCCTCCTCGTCGTACTCCCGCCGCCAACGCCAACTCCGACATTGCTGCTATTCTTACCCAATTGGTGACACAACTCACCCAAGCCAATGGTGCCACTAATGGCAATGGTGGAAATGGAAGCAATAGTGGTAATAATGGTGGTAATGGTGGAAATGGTGGAAATAATCCATCTCAATGCACCTTCAAGCACTTCAATTCGTGCAATCCCCTAAAGTTTTATGGAACCGAAGGAGCTACTGGACTCCTTCAATGGTTTGAAAGTATTGAGAATACCTTTCTCAATGGTGACTGTCCCGACAACCTCCGCGTTCGTCATGCCACAAGTGTCCTCCAAAAGCGGGCACTTACTTGGTGGAATGGGGAGAAAAGGAATAGGGGTGTTGATGTAGCTATGGCCTTACCTTGGGATGAGGTCAAAAGGCTTATGACCGAGGAATTCTGTCCTCGAAATGAAGTGAAGAAGTTAGAGGCCGAATTTTGGGATCTTGCCCAAGATAGTGGGGAAAGCTTAGCATATACAACTCGGTTCCATGAGTTGAGTCTTCTAGTGCCCCACATGGTCACTCCTTTGTCCCGTTGTATTGAGAAATATATTGGTGGGCTACCAAGACAAATCCAAGATACTGTCTTAGGTAGAAATCCTGCTACCTTGGAAGATGCCATCCGCCTGTCTGCTACCCTAACTGATAATCATGTGAAAGCTGGAACTCTTACTAAAAAGGGTTCTAAGAAAACTGCTGAAACCGTAACCCCTCCTACCCACAACAAAGAAACCACAACTGAACCCCCTCGCAATAACAAAAAGAGGAAGGTTAGAAATTTTGCTGTGGTTACTCCTGCTGTTCCCGTCAACCAAGCTGCACCTATGGTTCAAGCACCGGTCAAAAAGCCATATGGTGGAATTTACCCACTTTGTGCCACCTGCAACTACCATCATCCCCAAAACATCCCATGTCGCCTTTGTACTTATTGTGGGAGATATGGTCATACGGTTAATGTTTGTAGGACCAAAGCCCTTACGGGCCAAGTCAACCCTCCAAACCAAACCGTACCTCAAGTGGCTAACCAAGGTGCTCCCGCCATTGCTAATGGGCGTGCTTGTTATGAGTGTGGTGACCCGAACCATTTTCGTAATCAATGTCCAAGACTTGCAAATGCTAGACAAGGTGGAGCTCGTGGACGTGCGTTCAACATAAACGCCAACGAAGCTCAAGCCAACAATGACGTGGTTAATGGTACGTTCCTTGTTAATAGTCAATATGCCTCCATTTTGTTCGATACCGGCGCCGATAAAAGTTTTGTGTCACTTAATTTTGAGCCTTTACTTGCAAAGACACGATCCCAATTAGAGAAAACCTTCACCGTTGAAATAGCAAATGGTGACTCCCTTACAATTGAGTCTATTATCTATGATTGCTCTTTAGAACTTAATGATCATGAATTCCCAATCAACCTTGTTCCAATGCCACTAGGAAGCTTTGATATTATCATAGGTATGGATTGGCTATCAAATCATCATGCCGAAGTCATTTGCTTTGAAAAGTGTATCCGAATTCCGCTACCATCGGGAGAAACATTAAGGGTTTTTGGTGAAAAGCCTTGCAAGGGTCTTAAATTGATGTCTTGTACTACCGCTCAAAAGTACTTACGAAAGAAGTACATTGCTTTCTTAGCTCATATTGTTCAAAAGGATGTCAAGGAGAAGAGTATTCAAGACATTCCGATCATTCGGGATTTCCCCGAAGTTTTTCCTAAAGATTTATCCGGTCTTCCTCCCGTTCGTCAAGTCGAGTTCCGTATTGATCTCATGCCCGGAGCTAACCCCGTTGCTAGAGCTCCTTATCGTCTTGCACCTTCCGAAATGCAAGAGCTCGCAAGTCAACTTCAAGAACTCTCCAATAAAGGGTTCATTCGCCCGAGTCATTCACCGTGGGGTGCACCCGTCTTATTTGTAAAGAAGAAGGATGGATCATTTCACATGTGTATTGACTATCGCGAACTCAATAAGCTTACTATCAAGAACCGTTATCCTTTGCCTAGAATCGATGATCTCTTTGATCAACTTCAAGGTTCTAATTGCTTCTCGAAGATTGATCTTCGATCTGGTTATCATCAGCTCCGTGTTCAAGAAGATGACATTCCTAAGACTGCTTTTCGAACAAGGTATGGTCATTACGAGTTCATGGTTATGCCTTTCGGGTTAACCAATGCACCTACAGTTTTCATGGACCTCATGAATCGTGTGTGCAAACCGTACCTTGATAAATTCGTGATCGTTTTCATTGACGATATCTTAATCTATTCCAAGACAAAAACCGACCATGAAGAACACCTTAGATTGGTTTTGGACCTTTTAAAGAAAGAACAACTATATGCCAAGTTCTCCAAATGTGAATTTTGGTTAAAAGAAGTTCAATTTCTTGGTCACATCGTCAACGACAAGGGTATTCATGTTGATCCTGCTAAGATCGAAACGGTTAAGAATTGGAATGCCCCGAAGACTCCTACCGAAGTTCGTTCATTTCTTGGTCTTGCGGGTTATTATCGTCGTTTCATCTCAAACTTCTCAAAGATTGCTGTCCCTCTTACCGCCTTGACCCATAAGGGTAAAGCTTATGAATGGGGACCGAAACAAGAAGAAGCTTTCCAAACTCTTAAGCATAAGTTGTGCAATGCTCCCATTTTAACTCTTCCCGATGGAAATGATGACCTAGTTGTCTATTGTGATGCTTCTAACCAAGGTCTTGGTTGTGTCCTCATGCAACGAGGAAAAGTAATCGCTTATGCATCAAGGCAACTCAAAATTCATGAAAAGAATTATACGACGCACGATCTCGAGTTGGGTGCGGTCGTATTCGCGTTAAAGATTTGGAGACATTACCTATATGGCACGAAATGTGTGGTATTCACCGACCACAAAAGTCTTCAACATATCTTCAACCAAAAAGAACTCAATATGAGGCAACGACGTTGGGTCGAACTCCTTAACGACTACGACTGCGAGATTCGTTACCATCCCGGCAAAGCGAATGTTGTAGCCGATGCTTTGAGTCGAAAGGACCATGTTATGCTTCATTGTGCCCGTATTCAATCCGATATTCAAACCCGTATCTTGGAAGCTCAACACGTCTCGGTAACCGAGGGTAATATGTATGAAGAAATGTCGTGTGGTGTTGAACTTCTTGAATCAAAACCCAATGGCTTACTATATTACTTGAACCGTATTTGGATTCCCGATCGCGATGATCTCCGTGCAATTCTCATGAACGAGGCTCATAAGACTCGTTATTCTATTCATCCTGGTGCGGATAAAATGTACCAAGATCTTCGCCAACTTTATTGGTGGCCCGGTATGAAGAGGGACATTGCTCTTTATGTTGCCAAATGCTTAACTTGCTCCAAAGTCAAAGCCGAACATCAACGTCCTTCTGGTTTACTCGAACAACCGGAAATTCCCGTGTGGAAATGGGAGAATTTAGCTATGGATTTCATTACCAAGCTCCCTCGCACCTCGAGTGGTTATGATAGTATTTGGGTGATCATTGATCGACTCACCAAATCTGCCCACTTCTTGCCTATTCGTGAAGACTTTAAGGTGGAGAAATTAGCCCGAATTTACATTGATGAAATTGTGAGCCGTCATGGTGTTCCCTTGAACATAATATCCGATAGAGACGCTCGGTTCACTTCTCGATTTTGGCAATCTCTCCAATCTGCTCTTGGTACTCGTTTGGATTTGAGCACGGCTTACCATCCCCAAACTGATGGACAAACCGAGCGAACAATCCAAACTCTTGAAGACATGCTTAGAGCTTGTGTAATCGATTTTGGTGGCAATTGGGATTCACACTTATCCCTCATTGAGTTTTCCTACAACAATAGCTACCACACAAGTATCAACATGGCTCCATTCGAAGCTCTCTATGGTCGCAAGTGTCGTTCTCCGATCTGTTGGAACGAGATTGATGAAGCACAAATCACCGGTCCTGAGTTAATTCAAGAAACTTCCGATAAGATTATTCAAATCCGTGACAATATTCGAGCAGCAAGGAGTCGGCAAAAGAGTTATGCCGACAAGCGACGAAAACCCTTGGAATTCCAAGTCGGTGACCTTGTTCTTCTAAAGGTGTCTCCATGGAAGGGTGTGATCTGTTTTGGAAAGAAAGGCAAGTTAGCACCTCGTTATGTTGGTCCATTCAAGATCCTTGAAAGGATTGGGAAAGTGGCTTACAAGCTCGAGTTACCTCCATCTCTTGGCAATGTGCATCCTACATTTCATATATCTAATCTAAAGAAGTGTCTCGCTGATGAAAATCTCCATATACCGCTTGCCGACGTGCGCATTGATGAAACGATGCACTTCGTTGAGAAGCCGGTGGAAATTATGGATCGTGAAGTCAAGCAACTCAAGCGAAGTCGTATTCCTATAGTCAAAGTTCGTTGGGAATCTAAGCGTGGTCCTGAGTTCACTTGGGAACGAGAAGACCAAATGAAGCTCAAGTACCCCCATCTTTTTACTAATAATGTTGTTCCCTCTAGCTAAATTTCGGGACGAAATTCTCTCAACATGGGGAGACTGTAACATCTCGGATTTTTAGTATTCCTATTTCAATTCAATATAATGCAATTTCAAGTTCTATACTCGTGCAATGTCTCATTATTTTCTCGCCGTAAATTTAATGCAATGATTCTATACAAATTCGCAAGTTTTACTCGATTATTTACATTTAAACGCTATACAAGAAACTATTTGGTACAAACTTATCAAACCTGAAAAGTCAAGGACTAAAGTTGAAAAATATCAAGAAAACCCTAGTTAGCACGGTCGTGCTTCATCCTAGCACGGTCGCGCCAAGTGCTTTGGCACGGTCGCGCCTGCGTAACAGTCGAAACGTAAATGCAGTTTCAAAACGCCCGATTGTTCGAAATTCAAAACCGATACGTTTCATTTTCATTGACAAAGAAAATAATTTTGCCATTTACGATCATTACCATTCGATTGCATATTCTCTCAAGAAAAACGTCCAAATTATCTCCCAAGCCTCGAAACTCTGTTTTCGATCAAAATTCTACCAATTATTCAAGGAACTCGATCCTCCGATCATTTCTAAGGTTTCTAAAGGGTTGGATCAGCCGGAATCGCAGCAGAAGCCGCCGGAAACCAATCTTGCCGTCGCCGGAACTCCCTTCTTCTGATCGCTATCAATTCCCTTCTTTTTGAGGTAATTAAATCATCCCTCTCTTTCGTTTCGGTCCATGTATCAAAAGCCCTCCGTCAATTCGAGCCTTCATTACAGGAATCATTCAGAACCAGAATCCTTTTTATAAGAAAAATGGTTTAATCGGAATCACTCCTAATCATGTTATTAATACAATTAAAATATCTCAGAACACTCGTAATAACCCATAAATGAAAAGCCCTAACAATTTCACCAATTAAAATACAAGAAATTCTCGATTCGTGTCTGAATTGGAATAGACACGGTCGCGCTAATCATCTAGCGCGGCCGTGCCTCTTTTAGCGCGGTCGTGCCGTTTATCAGCGCGGTCGTGTCCTCCTGTCCAGACCTTGTCATGCCCTCTGGGCTAGTCCCTGTTGTGTCCAAAGATCATAGACACGACCGTGCCGGGCAAAGTCACGGTCGTGCCTGTCAAACTTGTCTAGATTGTGCTCCTGTTGATCAACCCGGTCGTGCCCCGACTAGCGCGGTCGCGCCCGTGGCTTGAGCACGATCGTGCCCTTCCGAGGCACGGTCGTGCTAGACTCAGAATTTTTAACAAAATTTCAATTTTATATATTTTAATCAGTAAACATTACAGATTTTATAAAAATATGTTTTCTGTATTTAAAAATAGATTAAAAGTTTAATCTTGGCACAAAAATAATTTATTGAAAAGTTTATAAAAAAAAATTAATATTTATTATCTTTACTTAAATGATATTTTAAGTTACAAAATTTATAAATAATGATTAGTTATTTAATTTACATTTTAAAATCAAAAATCATTTATTTATTTATACTTAATTACAATTAATATTTACATTATTTCATAAACTATAGTTATACACTTACTTATTTAATTCAAACCTAATTAAATTGTTTCAAACATATTTTACCTCAAACTTTATACGTTTTTCTTATCCAACACTTTTTAAATATAAATCAATGGTTTTATATACAAATCCAACTTTCATTTTAGACTTAAACTTTATGCATCTATGTGATTCAATACATATTACTCTTTAGGTTAAAGTGTGCATTTCAAGGATCTTAATTGCTATCTATATTCCTTGTTAACTTCACTTCCATACCAGGTGAGTATTCACAACCCCTTTTACTCTTTTACACTTTTGGGGTGGAACATGAACTCTATACTCATTACACATTACACATTTACATTTACACAAACAACACAAGTGCAAAAATCCTATATACATACATGTGTGCAAAAATTTGAGCTTTGTGCCCGAGTGCTAGGTGTGTTAACCTTTGTATGCTCTTATGTGCAATCATTAACTATACAAGCCGACGGTTTTCAATGATGGATCTATTGAGTCTGACAAACCCACCCATGGTACGCGGTGATTGAACCCAACAACACATTTGTTTTGCATGATAGTTACAAGGTTTGATTGTACATTTGGTTACACAATAGTTACTCCCTATAAACGCCTTATTTATCATGTCATGTAAAGGATTTGTTTTCATCTATATACAACTGTGTTATACTCACCAACTTTTTAGTTGACTTTATTTTATTCATGTTTCAGGCCCCAATATGTGAGATTGATTCAAGACGTGTTTAACATAGGATTTGGACTTAGCAAAATAAATCAAGAATTTTATGAGTTGTTATGTTTCTTGTTTGAATTTGATCTTGTACTTGGATTTCTTGTAATGCAAATTTGACTTTAATATATTTCAATTTAGTCAACCATGTGCTATGAACAGTCTTACATGTCCCGCCCCGATGATTCCGCCATCGGTCGGGGTGTGACATGATGGACAGACCCGTGGAACGGTCTTTGGTTATATATATACTAAATAATTGTTCATAGTTGTCTATGAATTTGAGGGTGGAACCCCATGAATGTGTTCAAGATATTTTGACGGGTCATTTTAGCAAACTATTTTAGTTTTTGAATTCACCAGCTTTATGTTGATCAATGTTTTATCAAATGTTTTTGAACGCATCACAGGTAGTCGTTAGACAAGGTATTTCCAGGACTAGAATGGATAGATGAACGATCCATATGATGGGCATGCCAGGATCTATAAGTCCCAAATGATATGTTCATTGTTAGGAACGAATGGTGTAACTTTTGTTGAACACAATGTAAACAATGTTTTGCTGTTAATAGAAGTTATGATTTAGTCTTCCGCTGTGTGTTTTTGATATCAACGTCACAGTAACCAGAAGGAGACCTTCTGACCGGTATGTAGCTATTTGACAAACATAATGTTCTGTCTAGTAAAGGACGGTGTATAAATCTCTCCTAGACCCGTCGTTCTTTCCTGTGAACATCTCTGTTGGAGGTACTACTCTGGTTAGATAATTGTCCTGTGTTACGGGCGTGACACTCACGATTCGTTTAAGTATGTAATTTATATTATTTTGCTACAATAACTTTGTTTTGTTTATTACTATTACAATTTTCTTCGTATTAATGGATTTTTTTATCATATTTAACTTTATATTTTACGTTTTTAGGGGCCCATTTTTTTAGTCGCAAAGGGCACCTGAAATCTCAGGACCGGCCCCGGTGGGATTGTGTTTGCACACAACTGAGAGAATTGTAATCTTGTTTGTTGGGACATAATAGTGTATCAAAAGAACTTTGGTTAAAAAGCTTGCATATTGTTGCAACATAAATCATTGTTAGCCTAGTCACAAGTATATGTCCCTTGACCAATTATAAGGTGTAGAACCAAAGACTGATTGCTACCAAATTATTCTAAGTACAAATGCTGCTGATAGGCTTATCAGCAGCATTCAACACATGTTGCTGCTGATAGGCTTATCAGCAGCATTCAACACATGTTGCTGCTGATAGGCTTATCAGCAGCATTCATCACTTGTTGCTGCTGATAGGCTTATCAGCAGCATTCAACACAAGTTGCTGCTGATAGGCTTATCAGCAGCATTATTCTCATCTCTGCTGCTGATAGCTTTATTCACTGAAGACCAAACGTTGCAGCTGACTATCCATGTGAAGCGCCTCTGACACCTTTCTGCAAAAGCAACTGCCACACTCCAAGCAGAAGGAACCTCAGTGGTGCAACCAATGAAGGACAATAACGCGCGTCTCCAAGCATGCAAACAATGATGCCTAAGAAGACGTTTCAGTAAAGTTTATCTAGATTAGCCTTTGCGTGTAATTTAGATTAATAAACAAGATCAACGGCTTGTGTTAGATCTGATCCTTAGAATCAAGGGTCTGTCTTGATTCTAAGTTACTATATATATATATATATATATATCCTGTAAACACTTCACAAACAGGGTGCTTGTGCTTATACTAAATAGTGCTTTTGTGCTTGTGCTTCTTGACAGTGTTTTACTTGTAAACTTGTAATCTCAGAAGTTTAATACAACAGTGCATTTATCAGTATTCTTGTTGTTTACTTGTTTACTTTGTTGGTTGTTATTGTTTCCGCCAATATCAACTAGAATAGAATCACCTTGTAATCTTACGATCCTTCAAGTGGTATCAAAGCCTTGGCTCAAGATTAAACAAACTAACATTTGTTTAATCACTTTCTGATTCTATTCAAAACTCTATTCTTGGATAACCTGACGTGAACAAAATGGCACAAAGTCATGGATCTGAAGACATCGGCAGTATCAACCGACCACCGAGGTTGGTGTCTGGGGAGGACACTGATATGTGGAAGAACCGTATGGAAAGCTTCTTCTGCTACCATGAATACGGAATGTGGAAATCCATAAGGGATGGACCTTATGTTCCCATGGTGGCCTCTGCTGACTCCGGAGGACCACTAGTTCTGAAGGAACCCTCCAAGTATTCTGAAGAAGACATAAAGAAAATGGAGGTGGACTTCAAGGCATTAGGAGCTATCCAAATGTGCCTTCCAAATGAAGTTTTTCACAACTTCAAGGCTCACAAAACTGCAAAGGAGTTATGGGGAGCCTTGGAAAAGATGTTTGCTGGATCTGAGGAGGTCAAAGAGAACAGACGTGACATTCTCAAGCAGCAGTATGAAAACTTCGTCTGGAAGGAAGGTGAGTCACTAACAGTTTTATATAACAGGTACACGTACCTGGTTGGAGAACTGCAGTGCTCCAAGGTACAGCTGGAGAATGAAGACATTCTCAAGAAGTTCATAAGATCTCTTCCTAGTTGTTGGACATTATATACAGTGTCCATCAGAAGAACAGAGAATCTGAAGACTCTTCAGATGACTGAGCTCTTTGGCATGCTCAAAACCTATGAATTAGAAATGATTCAAGCTAAAGAAAGGAGCTCCAGTTATCAATCAGCTACCACTTCCTCTACCACCACCTCAGCGCTTCACTCTGATCATTCTGGTCCTAGTGCAAGCAACTACTATCCTCCCATAGTTACTCATCCTCAAACACCAACTGCTTCACAATCCAACTCATCACCATTTCTTCTTGAGGCACCTCCTCAACAGCCAACCTCTACTGCTTTTGTCTCTGACAACTCAAGCAGCATGTACTTCATAAAGGAGGATCTGGAATGCTTTCATCCAGATGATCTTGAAGAAATGGATATTCAGCACTCATATGCCATGCTCTCCCTCAGAGCAAAAAGGTTTTATTCTAGAACCGGGAGATCAGTTCCAAGCAACAACTCAAACACCAGAGTTGGGCTTGATAAAAGCAAGATCCGATGTTACAACTGTAACCAAATGGGTCACTTTGCTAAGGAGTGCAAGGCACCTAAAGCCAATCAGGGTGCCAGCCATCAAAGACAAGGTTACCAAGGTCAGCCCAGGCAGCAGCAGCAGCAAGGAACTACTCCAGCACAGACTGCAGCCTGTGCAAATGTTGGAACTTCAGACTTTGACTGGAGTTTTCAATATGAAGATGTTCCTGCCTCCAACCAAGCACTTATGGCAGACAATGCAGAGATACCACCTCAGGTATTTGAACATCTTTGCTCTCAAGCTTGCATTGACAAAGTTTTAGGTTATAGAAAGCATAACCAAAACTTAATAGATCAAAATGAAGAGTTTCATCAAATGAAGTCTGAATTCAAAAAGGTCGAAGATACTTACAAAGAAAAAATTAACTGCCTTAAGAAAGAGATTTCTTCATTAAAACATGAACAAACCAATCTAGAAACTCAGATTGATGATCTATTAGTAAAACTTAAAGCTACCAGAGCTGAACTGGCTGAACAGAAAGTTCATGATGAAAAATATGAATTTTCATCTAAAAAGTTACAAAGATTGTTAGATATTCAAGTCCATGAAAGGGTAAAAACTGGACTTGGATATCATAGTGACGAGTACCAGACAGTTCCTCCTCCTGTTGAATATGTTGCCATTCACCAACCAAGCTTCAATACTGCAAACCTTGACATGGCAAACCGAAACCTTGATCCTTCAATGGATGCATGTTTTGTGGAAGACTGCTCCACCTCTTCAGAATCTGAGTCAAGCTGCTCAGACCACTGTGAAACTAGTGAAGTCCCATCTCCTCCTTTCACTGAAGCCGGTTGTCCTGTTGTTACTCCAACCATTCCAGCTCCAACCATTCCAGCTCCCATCCCATTCAAACAAATCAAGATTAGCTATCCTCCAGGTGGAAGAAAGCTAATCATCGAAAAGGGAGAGACATCAGGTTTCACCAACCCCAAATATCAGTCAAAGTCAAAGGCGTTTGATGTTTCTCATACACCTAGAGAAAAAGGTCAATATGTTCAAAGGACACTAGAAGAAGCCACCTTTGAACATAACAAAGCTCATCCCTGGAACTTCAAAGATTTATTTCAAAATAAGAACTATGTGGACTCTCACAGGGACAAGATAGCAGTATCATGCTTTGTGCGTGGCAAATACAATCACACTGCCAGCACCTGCTTTCACTACCGTGAACACCAAAGAAACTCAAAGCAGCATGCCTTTGAGAAAACAAACAGAAACAAACAGGTGAGAAGCTATGATGCAAAGGCAACAAAGTTCAGAGAATCTCTATCCCCTCAAAGAGTGAAGATGCAGAAACCTCAACAAACTTGCATCATATGTGGGGAATCAAACCACTTTGCTGCAACATGCAAGTTCAACCCTTTTAACCAAGTTGCAAATCGTTCATCTGTGCTCAACCCATCAGCAGCAAACAAAATTGCTGCTGATAGAGTAAAGTCCAGGAAACAAAAGGCAAAGCCTCTAGCAGCAAAAGTCTCTGCTGCTGACAAAGCAAAATAAAAAACAACGGCATCAGCAGCAAAAGTATCTGCTGCTGACAAAGCAAAAACTGCTACTGCTCCAGCAAAGCCCTCAGCAGCAAAATCAGCTGCGGATAAGTCAAAATTGTCAGCAACAACATCTTCTACCGACAATACAAAGAAAGCTAGAAAACCTCCAACACAGCAATGGAAGGCCAAACAATCTCCAAGCATAACTATTGGTTCCATTGACTGCAAGCATGCTGAAAATGGCAAATTAGCAACGATCTTCTACAATGCTGCATGCTGCAATGATCCTCCCACTAATTAGATATCTTCCATGTGCAGGGACAGCCAGGCAACAAACACAATACTTGGGTGGTAGATAGCGGCTGTTCCAGGCACATGACAGGCAACACTCAAGGCTACACTCAAGAAGAAGGCATTGACTATGATGAAGTCTTTGCTCCTGTGGCCCGTCTGGAAGCCATCAGAATCTTTCTGGCATATGCTGCATCCAAAAACTTTATGATCTATCAAATGGATGTGAAGAGTGCCTTCTTATATGGAAAGATTGGTGAAGAGGTCTATGTCAAACAGCCTCCAGGCTTTATGGATCCTGCACATCCAAATAAGGTCTTAAAACTGGACAAAGCTCTCTATGGCTTACACCAAGCCCCAAGAGCCTGGTATGAAACCTTATCTGGATATCTACTTAGCAACAACTTCAGAAGGGGGGCCATTGATCAGACACTTTTCATCAAAGATGAAGGGGGAGAAATTTTGTTGGTCCAAATTTATGTTGATGACATTATCTTTGGATCTACAAGAAAGAAGCTCTGCAAAGACTTTGAAGTTCTGATGCATTCCAAATTTGAAATGAGTTCAATGGGTGAACTAAATTTCTTTTTAGGACTTCAAGTCAAACAGGTACCAAATGGAATCTTCATAAGTCAATCCAAGTATGTCAAAAGCATCTTGGAGAGGTTCAAAATGGCTGACTGCTCTGCTGCAAGAACTCCTATGCAAGTGCACCATCAATTATCTCCGGATAAAGAAGGACAAGACACTGATCAACATCAGTACAGAGCAATGATAGGTTCTCTCATGTATCTCACTGCCTCAAGACCAGATATCATGTTTGCAGTTTGTCTCTGCGCAAGATTTCAAGCAGCTCCAAAAGTGTCTCATCTTCAAGCTGTCAAAAGGATCCTTAGATGCCTAAAGGGAGCTCCAAAACTTGGGCTATGGTATCCAAAGAATGAAAATGTAAATCTCTATGCCTACACTGACAGTGACTATGGGGGTTGTAACTTGGACAAAAAGTCCACATCTGGGGGATGTCAATTTCTTGGAGGAAGGCTCATCTCATGGCAATGCAAAAAAGCAAACATGTGTCTCTACTTCAACAGCTGAAGCAGAATACATTGCAGCTTCAAGCTGCTGTGCACAGGTCATCTGGATCCAAAATCAAATGCTTGACTATGGAATGACCTTCATGCAGACTCCAATTCACATTGACAACATGAGTGCAATCTCTATCACGAATAATCCAGTGCAGCACTCCAAGACTAAGCACGTCGACATCAGGTATCACTTTATCAGGGATCAAGCTGAGAAAAAGAGAATTGTCCTATCCAAGGTTCACACAAATGAGCAATATGCTGATTTGTTCACTAAACCTTTTGATGAAGCAAGATTTCGATATCTAGTTGAATCAATTGGCATGATGAACTTTGAATAAGACATGTCTCAAAATTTATTTATTTTTCTTTCCTTGTAAATATGTCTATGTTTTTGTTCTTAATAAAAGGTTAGTCAGCAGCACCTTTTTCACTGCTGACAGATTTACTCTTCAGCAGCAAAACATTTGCCACTGATCGCTTTAAGTTATCAGCAGGAACAAGTTTCCTGCGGATAGCTTTAAGGCGGTCAGCAGCAACCATTTTGCTGCGGAAAGAATACAACAGTCGGCAGCTACCAAATCTGCTGCTGAAAGACTTAACTATCCGCAGCAACCAAGTTTGCAGCGGATAGCACACCATCAGCAGCAACCAAGTTTGCTGCTGATGGGTAAAAAAAAGTCTACATTAACTTTTACCTGCGGTAAAAACTACTCTCAGTCTTTACCATGACTGCTCGAGTGCTTTACAGCTGTAACAATGAAAAGTGAAACAGGTTGTACTGTACAAGTAAGGTTGCTTTTTCTTCGTCTGCCGTTATATCACAATTTCAAACGTTCCCACAGCCTCTTCATATTCAATTTCAAACCCTAAACCCATCACTTTCTCTCCCGTTCCCACAGCATTTAAAGCCCTAAATAATTAACCACCATTCAAACACCCTTCTCTCTTCCCTCCAAATCCACAACAATGGCAGGCGCAGACATTAACAATCCCAACGACAAGTTTTCCCCATATCACAACCTCACTGCATGCCTAATAAAGGGCAAGAAATCTGATGGTTTCAACGATATGATCGACTTCCTTTGTCGGTCCAAAATCCTCCATGCCCTAACAGTCAACCCAACCATCTACACTTCCCACATGGAAGATTTTTGGAGCTTAGCCGTGTATTCTACTGAACAGGGCACTCCCCAAATCAAAGGAACAGTAGACGGCAAAGAGATAATCATCACTGAAGCAAAGCTCCGCCAACACCTCAAGCTTCAAGATGAAGGGGACGCCACCTCTTACCCAAGAGACGTATACATGAGGACCTTTGTATCCATAGGGTACACTGGGAATCAAACAGAGTATACGATAGAGAAGGCACTCATGGGTCCCAAATGGAAGTATCTCTGCCACACTCTTCTCCAATGCATATCCTAGAAGAGAAGTGGCTGGAACCAACTCAGCTCCGGACTTGCGTCGGCAATTCACGGTATGATAACTGGAGCGGGTTTCAATTTTTCCCACCTCATTCTTGAAGGTTTGAGATACAACCTTCAAGAAGGGGTGAAATCTCAGTTCTTCATGTACCCAAGATTCTTGCAAGAAGTGTTCAATATTGAACACCAAGATCTTTCAAAAACTGCAAGAATCTACTCAATTCTGGGACATAAGAACAATATTTTTCAAAGCATGAGAACAGTTTCATCAAAGTTCTCAGGGGCCGATGTTCCATTGTTGTCTACAATGTTGAACACGCAAAGTGCCCAGGGTGACAGTTCAGCAAACCCAGCTGATACTGATCCCACACCCTCCACCTCACTGCCACAAACTCAAACTACTGCTTCCTTTGATCGAACCCCTGTGCATTCTACTGAGGATGTACAGGCACATAATCTACTCACCCCCAGTTTGATTGCTCAACCGGAACACAGGGCCCTGGTTGCAGCCAAATATACAAGGAAGAGGGGCAAGAGAACTCCTTCTTCTCTTGCCTCCAAGGCCCAAACCCAAGCAAACATCCCTCACTCAGAATCACAACATTCTAGTGAGAATATCATAAGGGAAAGCCACACTGTTAGGGAGACTCCTTCGGAAGTCTCTCTATTAGGATTAGGATCACTTCCCGGATCCATAGAACAGCCCCCTGAGCACTTCCTTTCTCTTCTGAACTTAAGTGTTGAGGAACCTGATCAAGATGATGTACCTTCTCCAACTACCACTATCTCGGAGGTACTGATTGGTCTTGCTTCCGAAACACCCAACCCAAGTTCTTCACCCTTGAAGGTCCACTCTGGGAGTATTGAAAGAGTGGATGTGGACGAGGCTGTCACTACTACTGGTCCATCAACTGACCAGGAGGACAGTGACAACATCTTTAAGACCTCAACCACGACAACTCATGGTGAGGGTGTTTCCTTGGAAACTCCCCTCACTGAGAGGAATCCCAGGCGCCAAGAAACCGCGGGTGATGGGGATGCTGAGGCTAGGCCTACGGCCCCATCTGGGTCCAAGGATTCCACAACTGTGGATGAGGATAGACTGAAACTTCATAACTTGGAATTGACGGCCAGGGTGGCTATGCTAGAGGCTGAAGTGTCCAAACTAAGACACCAAGTCTCTATGCATGAAGCCCATCAATGCCCAACTTTAGCCACTCCCTCTCTTGTATCAGTAGGCACCCAAACTGATGCCTACCTGTCTACTGATGCAACCAAAAAGAGGGAGATGGTCTCAATGGAAGAAGATAAAGACAGTCTTGACGACTGGATTCAAGAGCAGGTTGTACTTCAAAGCTCACTATTTAAGCCAGCCTTTGTCCAAATTCATGACTTGGCAGTCCCAGATAATGAAGACGGAGAGACATCCGAAGACTGGAAGTTGGTCGTCAGGGCTGTCGATGAAATGCTGAATGATGTTGAAGACACAGAACAAACAAATACATCATTCAGCATCCTTCCTGAAGCAGCAGCCATCATTGGTCAATCCTCAACCCCCCAACTATTCAGATCATCAAGGAAGCTAGAATTTGACTCCATTCTAGCTTGGGGGTATGATGGATCATCTGAGAGGTTTTGGATTGGATGGGAGTTCAGCGGAGTAGAAGAGCTGAACTGGAACTCTCTCAATGCCCTCCAAGTCCTACATCTGCATTTAACTAACTGCATCAACACCTCAACAGATCTCTCAGCAGAACTTGCCATTGGCAGGTTCCATGACCTGATGGAGGATAATCTACCCAGGTTCCAAAGATTCCTACAAGCAGCACATCGGGTAGCTTATCCTGAATCCTCGGTGGCCGCAGAAAGGAGACTGACTCCTAGCAATCTCGAAATAACAAGGAGCAGTCTTCTCCCTTAAGAAGAAGTTCTGGGCCTTCAAAGATTCCTGTATTCCTTCCTGGTCAAGGACTTGGACGTGCTAGGTTGGGTGAGCACTAAGTCCCTTGACCACACTTTTCTGCTCAGCAACGGCACCTCTCTCATCATCAACACCAGGAACATCCTTCAGCTGCCCTCAGACTTCCTATTCAAGATTTTTCAGCTCAGGGCAAACATCTGCAATGTCAACTCTCTTGAAAGCCAGGCAATGATAGCTACTGTCAGAGCCCATCTTGAAGAAGAAGGACTGATTCCTCAGGAAGAGTCTATGTCAACCTCTGATGCTGACTCCAACTCAGATACTCCACAAGTTAAAGCCACATCTGCAGCATCTGGCACAAGATCTTCTCTTAGGGATCAACTGAGGGAAATAGAAGGTCCTGAGTATCAACTAGATGAAGAAAGTGATCATCCCTTGTCAATCCCTCAACCTGCCAATGAAGCTGAGGCAGAGATCCCAATAGCAGCATCATCATCTGCTGTTGTGGTCAATGAAGCTGAAGCAGAGGCATCCAATGTAAACAAAGGAAAGGGAATCATGACTGATGAAGATGAAGAGAGGTTGCAAAAAGAGAAAAGAAAGACAGAAGAGAAAAGAAGAAAAAGAGAAGAAGAGGAGATGGCTGACCTGAAAAGGCTCAAGAAAGAAAAACAGCCATTCTCCTAAGAGAACAAACCATCCAGCTGTATGCTAAACAGGTGGATGAACTAAAAAGAAAGATTCCTGCAGTTGACCGGATTGAAGAAGATGCAGCTCTTGCTCTTCAACTGCAGGAATAATTCAATAAAGAAGAAGAAGAATTGGAGAAGAAGAAGAAAGAAGAAGCTAAGTTCAGGATAACCGATTCTGAACTAGCTAAAGAAACGAGGGAGGAGTGGGTAAAGACTCTAGTCTCTCAAGGTGAGGATGCAGACTACCTTGAGAAACTTTCAACCAAAGAGATTTACAGAGCCTTCATGGGTCAGCAGGGTCAATTGGCTAGAAAGAAAAAGGCTGAAGAAGAAGAGAAAGCCAAGCTACAGTCCAAGAAGACCATTGCCTTTAATAAAAGGACCCATGAAGAAAGGAAGGTCATGATTGACTTCCTTAAGGCCAGAGGAGATAGTGGAAAGAGGCTAGGTCCCATGAATTTCATGAACCTGCAAGCCCTCTACTTCAAAGTTAAAAAGGATGAGGAAGAAAGACTAGGGAAGAAGGGCCCCAAGAAAAGGGTACTTATCAAAGAAGAAGAAAAACCAAAGACAAAGAAACCCAAGCCTTCTCCCTCACCTACCTCTTCCTCAGTCCATCATCCTTCCACTCTCCTCCCCAAACCTTCCACTCCTCCACCCAACAAGTCCAAATCACCCCACCCAGCTCCCACTCATCAACAGCCCCCCTTGAAGAAATCCAAATCCCCATCTGAACCTGAAGACTCAAGAAACATAGTTGAATGGGTCTACAATCCACAGGATCAAAGGTTTGAGATCTTCAGGGGGAGAACTGAAAGAAGAAGATCTACATACAGGTCTATTGATGAAGTTCTGCAACTACCAGATTCAGACCTAAGAAGAATTTTAGAGCTGGGTGAAGCTCATGAGCCTGCAAATGAGAGTGGGAAACATCTTATGCTAGCAATCAGACACTACTTCAACCCTAGCAAAGATGTGGTCATGAATATCAAACCACTCAAGTCCCACTCTCCATTTGTATCTTGGTCCTACAATGCTGATCTGGATGAGTTCACTCTGATTGATGTAAAGAAGCAGCAGATGAGATGTTCAAGCAAATCAATCTACAAAATGCCACACAAAGACATCAAGACTCTGTCTGAACTTCCACTAAACAATCCCAGCAAGGATCCAAGAGGCTATGAGGTTGAAAGGATAGTCAGCCACATGCAAAAGCTTCAGCAGCAAAGTAATTAGAAGAATTTTGGTTGCATCAGTCTAGGGGGAGTTTGTAGAACCAAAGACTGATTGCTACCAAATTATTCTAAGTACAAATGCTGCTGATAGGCTTATCAGCAGCATTCAACACATGTTGCTGCTGATAGGCTTATCAGCAGCATTCAACACATGTTGCTGCTGATAGGCTTATCAGCAGCATTCCTCACTTGTTGCTGCTGATAGGCTTATCAGCAGCATCCAACACAAGTTGCTGCTGATAGGCTTATCAGCAGCATTATTCTCATCTCTGTTGCTGATAGCTTTATTCACTGAAGACCAAACGTTGCAGCTGACTATCCATGTGAAGCGCCTCTGACACCTTTCTGCAAAAGCAACTGCCACACTCCAAGCAGAAGGAACCTCAGTGGTGCAACCAATGAAGGACAATAACGCGCGTCTCCAAGCATGCAAACAATGATGCCTAAGAAGACGTTTCAGTAAAGTTTATCTAGATTAGCCTTTGCGTGTAATTTAGATTAATAAACAAGATCAACGGCTTGTGTTAGATCTGATCCTTAGAATCAAGGGTCTGTCTTGATTCTAAGTTACTATATATATATATATATATATATATATATATATATATATATATATATATCCTGTAAACACTTCACAAACAGGGTGCTTGTGCTTATACTAAATAGTGCTTTTATGCTTGTGCTTCTTGACAGTGTTTTACTTGTAAACTTGTAATCTCAGAAGTTTAATACAACAGTGCATTTATCAGTATTCTTGCTGTTTACTTGTTTACTTTGTTGGTTGTTATTGTTTCCGCCAATATCAACTAGAATAGAATCACCTTGTAATCTTACGATCCTTCATAAGGTGTATAATCTATAGAGTGATAAAGGGATGAATCTATTGCATAGGGTATCAAGGAGGGAAAATGAGGATCGTAGGGGCATGACTTGGTGTGTTTCCTTTAATGAATATAGAGTTTTTGCTTTACACCAGAAATGTGCAAATACTATCTACGCTAAACAAATGAAGATGCTAGTCAAGTATGGTGTTACCTTTATGAAGTGGAAATATATATTAAGGTGTAACTCAATTGCCTATGCTAAGTTTTGGTCCCTGCAGAATGACTAGTTATTCAAAAAGATCAAAAGTCAATTAACATCAGTGGCGGAGGATATATATTAACTTGCATCTGTTTTCTTGGATCCAAATCAGAACAAGACATGTACAAAAATCTATTTGTTGGATTATGTGGAGACATGGAGCAGTTGCTCACTCTGAAGGGCGACCCAAGGACCAGCAAGGGTTTGGGCCCCCCTGTTTTGAAACTTAATATGATAATCGAGTGACTTTTATTGGCGGAACTTGAACGATTAAATTGGGGAGGCCGAAAATACTACACAAAAAAAACCAAAATTTTTAGTCGATTTGTGGAACAGATTTGACTTTTGTTTTGAATTAGGAGGGGTCCAAACACTATAAGTAATATGAAATAAACGCGATGGGCCGAAATCAATAATTATGATAAAAAAAAGTGGGGAAAAAAACCAATTTTTTTGTAGATTTGTGAAACATATTTGAGATTTCGATCTGGATTAGGAGAGGCTCAAACAGTATAACTAATATAAAATAAACCTAGTGAGTATTTGACCCGAAATCAATACTTTTAAATAAAAAAAATAAGGGAGACCTAGGCCCCTTTAAACCCATATATAAACTAAACTAATTTAAATGATTTTAATTGCCGTTAAAAAATTATTTTAATTTAATAACATATTACCTTTTTTTTACTACCATTAGGCTATGCGTAATACTGAGGTGAAGAGGGGGCGTGGTGCCACTTCACCCCATCACGGGCATGAAACACCGCGTCGGTGGAGGTGAGGGGGGTGTGAGGGGCTTAGGTGATGGTGGTAATGGGCGTGGGTGAAGGGAAGAGGCCAAAAGTTGGTTTTTTTGTGGGTTTCACCTAAGACTCTCACCTCACACCATTACACACCTAGGTGAGGGTGTGGATGAGGGAAACCTGGGTCTACGTGTCGCCTACGTGGCATCAAAAATTCATCACCTTCACCCTACCATTACACATAGTCTTATATAATTGTTATAAAAGAAAACGAGTTCCCCAACAGGGCCGGCCATGAGATTTCGGATGCCATGTGCAACAAATAAAAATGGGCCCCTAACATATAAACTTATATATATATACTAGGTTAGAAACTCGTGTATTACACGGGTTGAACAATGAAAACGATACAATTCATAAATCTGTAAATATTTCTTATAACTGAAATTACATATTATATATAATAATAATAAATGAAATTACTATTATAATTCAAAAATCTATAAATATTTTTTTTTTCACATTGGAGCAACTTCAACCCATTTGACCACTTACCTTTTTAGCTAAAATGCAACAAAAAACATAGAAGTCCATATTTAAAGAGTGCTTCTATTAAATTATAACTTTGGAAGTCAATGAGAGGTGTATCATGTATGTTTTTTTTTAACGGCAACACCTAGATATTCTAGGATAATTGGGTTTCCTCGGGGCAACACCTAGAACATCCAGGGCATCCCACCACAGGAGGAACCCCAACTAGGTAAACCCCCTGAACTGACCACAGACCCCTTTTTTGTTGTTGACAGGATTAAAACCCAAAACCTCCACTATGAAAAGTCTTGTGGCTACCATTGCACCAAATGACCAACGGTGTGTATCATGTATGTAATAGCAAAATTGCCTAAATAACAACTTTTATAAAATGTGTAGTTGTGTGTAAGAGAGACAGAGACCCTGGAAGGGCTCCTGCCTCCCGGTGGGCTTCTGTTTCGTGGTTGTGGGGAGCGATCAGAATATCTTCTACAATTCAAGTTTTATTTAGTTGTCAAAAGAAAGCAAATATGTATTCTTAACATATAGTTATCAAAGAGTGTTTGCATCATAAGTTTTCATTGTATTACTTAAAAAAGGCAAACAACAAATACTTTATGCCAAAGTTACAACACTTTGATGCTTTGATGAATAAATAATAACTATTAATTATGTGAGCCCCATAAAACACAAACTATGCACTACCACGTATCCGTTTTTCAAGTTCCAGCATAAATCATGAAAATTTATTTTCCACCACTCAACTTTAGTCAACTTTACACTTTATACCCTATGTTTATATATTTGTTTTTTTATTTTCACAATTTTTGTTTTGTTTTTTTTTTCTCCTTAAACCTTTAAAACTTAATGTTTTATAAAACTTCAAAAATACCATTACAATGTACTTATTTTTGTTTACGTTTCGTTGTATTTCACTCCAAACAGAGTTGTGCGTCATAACGTACAAGTCATGCAAGCAAAAAAGAAAAAGCCGTCAAAATTGATTCAATGTTTTGATATTTTTTACGGTTTCTTTTTCTTTTCTTCCTACAACTTTCAAAATATGATACGTTAATATTTTTAACTATTTGAGTTTTTTCCGTTGCGACATGTTTATTTCTATTAACGTTCTGTCGTTACTTCTTTACAGGTTTTGTTTCTTAGTATAAAGTTTCGAGTATTATCAACGGTCTCGCCATAACGCGCGGCTTTGTTACGGTTTTGACGTCCAGGTTTCGTTTTTCTTATATAAATTTACGTATGTTATCGACAAACGGGTTCGTTGTGACATTTCGACGGTAACTTTTTCACTATTTAACGTCCGCCGCAACGCGGGGTTTTTCTTTATTTTTTTATAATGATTATTTTATTATTATATTTAATTTTAAAGTTATTTTATTTTTCCTCTATAACTTTTAAAATATGATGTTTTATAAAATTTCAAGGTTTCAATTTTAAAGTTATTTTATTCAAGGTTTCAATTTTTCATAGTTTTTTTTTATATTCCACTTACAACTTTTAAAATATGATGTTTTATAAAATTTCGAATTTGACGTTGTGACGTGCCTATTTACGTTTCTATGTGAATTTTCATAACGGCATTTGTTTTAAACGTTTTTTTTAAACCGTTTGGTTTTTTAAACCATTCAATGCTTATCTCCAAGTATACCATTACGGGGTTCCTCTTTTTTATTCTATCTACGTTATCCGCCGCGATGTGGTCCGTATGAACAATAACTTGATTTTTTTATTCTACTTTTTATTTTTACTTAAATACAATTTCTTTCATAAAAAGAAACAAATAACGTCCCTGGCCCAGTAATCAACGTACGTACACGTACTATAACCTCATCCGTATCTACATTTCGAACACGCCACGGAATGCGCCATTTTTATAAAAAAGAAATGAAATGATGTATTCTTACAACTTTTAAACTATGATGTTTTCTAAAATTTCGAAATTGACATTACGACGTACCTATTTTTACTTACGTTTCGACGTAAATTTTCGTAACATTGTTTTTAAACCAACCGGTTGTTTTAAACGTTTTTTTAAACCGTCTGACGCCCATCTCAAACACACCATTACGACGTTTTTTTATCTACGTTTAAACCGACCCGCCGTAATGCGCCGCCGGCGTGCTTATTTTTATCTACTTTTCAATGTAATTTTTTTTCGAATAACTTCACTTTTGTATACAACGAGATAGCTTTTTCATTACTATCCAATATACCGCTGCAACGTGTTTTTTTAACGTCACGTAGAATGTACCGTCACGATCTTGCTATTTTTATCAACATTTCGAACCCGCCGCGGAGCGCGGGTGGTAACCCACTAGTTTAACTACACAAATGCCAAAATACAAAAAAAAAAAATTATATTAGCTAAAAATGAAACGGATGAGCCAAAAGTATCTAAACGTGAATTCAAATACATACAACGTTCATTAACGGGGTTTTAATTATTATTTAAAAAATAAGCTTTTGTAAACATAATTTATTAGTTATTCAAAAAAATTTTAAAAAAACGACAAAAAAGTGTTGGCGGGTCGGCCTGATCTATTTTCTACCCTGTCAATCCATTTTGCAACCACTACAAAGAAACATAAGAAGTTACTCCCATGCGGGCACAACTTTATAATTCCATATACAATGCGCAGGAATTCAAGTGCATTAAGAGAGCATCATACCTGCAAGTTAATGTACTACTTTTCTTCATCTCTTGTATATGTTGAGTTATGAATTGCTTTGCAAGATGACACGTTGAAGATGGTGATTTAATTCAGGCTTCATTTGGAACAGAAGACGAAAGAAAGAAAGTAGTGGACCCCATTGTACATGCTTCATGATCACAATTATTGTCAAAATCACAATTTTAATTAATTTTCTGCATTTTTTTCCATGTCAACTAATATCTCAATGTATTAAAGGATAAACTTGCCATTCTCCTAATTTAAATCTGCATTATTGTAAATATCCTAAATTCTGTTTATTTTTTTTATTTTGTGGACAATAATTTGGGACCAAGGGATTAAATCTTAATAAAAATAGATTGGGCTAAGGCCCACAAAATGAGTCTTAAAAAATGAAAAAATGAACAAAACGTGCCTACATGTGTACTATAAGTGACCCATTTCAACCCGAACCCATTGTGAACTGTTACTCAATCAAGCAACCCGACCCACCCATCTATTGCCTATTTCATTGACTTAATGAGACAACGTTCTATTCTATAAGTGATGAGTAGGGAAATCATGTTCGTGTCTTACGGGACAACCCATCATTTGGTGACCTATAATACTATCCTAAATCACACTACTATGCAAAGGCTTCAGGCAAGACACAAAGAGAAGGGCAGTTTCGCAAATCATTTATATGCATAGAGACTGCAAAGCATACAACAGAAGAAGAAGAAACGATTGCTGTTTTCACTGAACTTTTCATGGGTTCCTTGCAATAGGAACGCTAGTTGCAGAAACAGTCACTAATGAACCAAAAACACCAACATTTGCCACCTATGTTGACAATAATATGGAGAAAGAGACTGAAGCAACAGATTATGAATTCAAGCTAATTAATGATGAGTTAGAGAAGGTTCTAGAATCTGAAGGAAAGGAATGAACTTGGGTTTTGTCTTTGTTTCCTGGCAGGACATGCTTAATCTGTTTTTAAGCGTACATTTCTTTTATTAACAATTACTTTTTACTATATAAAAGCAAGTAGACTTTGGTCTTGTGTGTACCTATTAGTTGGCGGATGTCTTTTTGTCACTTTAGGTGATGGCGTGAGTGGAAGCTGCTACAGACGTTCCTGTCCCTAAAGTATGAGCTTCAACAAATATATTCTTAGTAGTTACAATCCATGCCCTCTAACTATCATACAAATAAAACATTTGTTTAAAATACACAGAGCATTTGACTTATAAGTATGTATATTAGTAACTGCAAGTGTTGTAAATTGTAAAGCAATAAAATTAAAATTCTTGAAAATGCTCATAGTTTAAGAGATGTGCCTGTAGTTTAGCAATTTCATTACAGGTATATAGTTTAGCAAGTTCTTGGGATTGCATTTACAAACTGAGTATCTGATTATAGTGTTTTCAAAAAGCAAGAATTTAGGGCAAAAACATCATAATTTTGGTAATGAAGGTAACTAATGGAGACTTTAAATCAGGAATCCACAAACCTACCACCATAGACGGCGGAATGAAAGAAATTGATGCCTTGATGCTGGCGCATGCTTGGTGACCGGTACACATCTTATTTGTACCATCAGCTGTATCACTGGTATAAGAAAACCAGATACTTATCAATTCAATACAGAAAAGAATACATATAAATCAATATGAATATCGGTGAAATTAATTATACGAAATATGATATTAGACAGTCGTTCTTTCAACAAACCTCAAATCTTAAATTTGCTTTTTGAGCCCGAAAATCAATTAAAGGCGACCGTATTTCTTACCGGGCACAAATCTTCAGACTCCAATGAACTCCGAAGGTGTTCCTAAGAAATTGAAGGTGAAAATGGATCAAGATTCGCAATCATGGTGACAGAAAGAGCAGAGGCAAAGGCGTGATGCGGAAGATAGTATTTAGGGTTTGGAGAGAGTGGTGAGGACGATGGTTACAAAAAATAGACCTAAAAAAATAATCATCCGGATCACGTTACAAAGAAATTTTTAAAATCGATTCAAAAATATAATGAATATTGAAGAAATAGAATCAAAATAGAAGATACCTGTTGAAAGATGAAGGGATGCGATGATAGGATCCAACAGCCGATAGATCATCAAAGGGAGAATAGGAACCGATGAAGAGAGGACACGCAAATTAGGGTTTGTGGATCGGGAGAATACGAACATATCGGGTTTATATTCGTGAAATCTATACCAATAAATGGGTCATATATGGTTTGGGCGGGAAAAAAAACTTTTGCGGAGATGCCACGTGTCCTTTAATATTTTCATTTATTAGTATACTAGGTTAAAATACTGTGTATTACACGTGTTAAATAAATAAAATATTATATATTTAGTAATAAATAATTTATATTTTTAAAAACCCGTGTAATACACGGGTTGAATAAACCAGTATCTTACATCGGTTGAATAAAATATAACGTAATTTGTTAACAAACACATTCGTCACAATATGTTTTTTTTAAATGTAATTTGTCGTGACAGTTATAAAGTTTGTTAAGTTAGTTTTTAAAACATTTTTTTCAACTGAGTATTAATTTTTTAATTTAATTAATAAATGTTAGTTCATATTAAGTTCATTTAATTTATGATATAATAACTATTTATAATTAAATAATAAGTATTAGTAATTAGATTTATTTAATATGAGAGAGAAATAGAAAATCTAATATTTAATAGGATAGAGAGGCGGAAAAATAAATGTGAGGAGTAACCAGAGAGTGACACGTGTCCCCATAGTTTTCCTTTATTATATAGTATAGACTAGCTTAGATCCCGTGTTTACACACGAGGTGAAAAATATCAATACATAAAATTCTTAAATCTTTATATTTATATTTTATATGTTTAAAAATGTATTACATATACTAAGGATAGAAAACAAATTCAAAATATGTAAAAATTAATATATAATCGGGTTTCGAAAATACATTAATTACTATTTAGTGTAATTTGACTTTCATTTACTATTTGATTGAAAATAAAAGTTACTTAATTAGATTTCAAAGTTTCTTATACTAAGGGATGATTTAAAATAAATATGTTTTATTAGTATAATTAGTATTTTCTTTAAAAATATATTATTATTAAAAGATAGAGGTGTATTTAATAAGAGAGATATGCGGGAAAAAAATGATAAGAATGAATATGGAAGCGACACGTGACATGAAAAAACCTTTATTTATTATATATATATATATATATATATATAGGATGTATCAAATACAAACCCCCCATTATTAGAAAAACCCAAAAACCCTTCCACAACCATTCATCTTAAACAAATATATTTTATATGTGGCTCACATTAAATCTATAATTTTTCTTTATTTTTCTTTTTAAAATACCCCCAAAAGGGTATATTGGTAAATTGACTTCATTGCTTTATTCCTCTCTCTCCCATCAATCATCAGATCAATTCTAAATAAAAAATTATTCCTTATTTTACACAAAATTTTTATTTTCTTTATAAAAAGCATGAAATTGAATCATGAAAACTAAAAAAATAACAAGAAATTAATGGAATGATTTTTTAGTATTCAAATAAACATGTGTAAAAACCATATACACAAACATCTTTACAAATCAAGAAAAACTATATATAGATACACTGTATAAACAGAATAAAATATTTATCGATATATGTGTAAATTCAGTTTACACATCTTTATTACATGTGTAAAAATCAAATACACATGTGTAAATTCAGTTTACACATCTTTATTACAAATACACATGTGTAAATTGAACCATGAAAACTAAAAAAAATAACAAGAAATTAATGGAATGATTTTGTAGTATTCAAATAAACATGTGTAAAATCCATATACACAAACATCTTTACAAATCAGGAAAAACTATATATACATACACTGTATAAACAGAATAAAATCAATTACACATAAATAAAGAACTCTTTACCCATCTTACACATGTGTAAATTCAGTTTACACTTGTGTATATTCAGTTTACACTTGTGTAAAAAATCAAATAAGCATGTGTAAAAATTAAACACAATCAAACTAAAAAACCCAAATATCAACCCTTACTTGTGAAATATTGAAAAATCTTGTAGTTCTAGATAAATCTCGTGAGAACTTGAATCTATTTCACTTTTTGATCTTCCTAGAGCTTGAAACCAGATATTGAACATAGATCTTGAATCCACAAATTTTGAGTGAAAAAAACCTAAAAATGACCACCAGGTTGTGTAAAACAAATACACATGTGTAAATTCAGTTTACACATATTTATTACATGTGTAAAAATCAAATACATACGTGTAATAATCAAATACACATGTGTTAGAAAAGTACACTTCTTTTTAGTTCAAACATATACAACTAGTTCTTGAGTTGTGTTTACCTGAAAAGATGATAGAAAGTAGAGCAGAAAAGGCATATACAAGTTCCTCCCCGTGGTTTGGCGCACTGTCGCCAGGACTCGCCGCCATACTTCTTGACATGTGATTCCGTCTTCTTCATCATATTCATCCTCATAATCTGAATCTTCAATTTCATCATCACTTTTAAGGCAAAACATATCTGGAGTATGAGATCTTAAAAAGCCATAACAAACCTGATAGGGCGGCGGCGGTGGGGTTTGTTCACAACTCAGATCTGCAATGCTTGAAGTTCTTATGTTCTTGAGTGCTCGCTTTGTTCCAAACGTTTGGAGTTCTTGGTTTGTTACAAAGAATCATATATAGTTTTGTCACAAAGAATCAGATCTGGTTTTGTGTTCTTGGTGGGATTTTTTAAAGAAAGAGAGAGAGAGAAAATGATAGGGTAATAAAGTCTAAACTTCATGGAAAGTTAGAAATAAAAGATACCGAAATCCGTTCAAAAAATAGATACTGAAATAAATAAAACTAAAATTATCAATAAAATTTAATACGCAGATTTAAATGTATTTTTAGGAAAGAAAAAGTAATTTAATTTTTTGTTGATTCAGAAAAGTATTAAATGTACTGCGTTTGAAAGTATACTTTTAAATGTTCTGGAGTTTTGTGAAAATTAGAAATTTTGTTATATAATAATCAAATATTTATCGATATATATAAAAGGTAAATGAAAAATTACTAAAATGTCCTTTACTCATACAAATAAATCAGAAACAAAATAAATTTATCGTGTGGCTCAGAATTGGTTTTTGAGTTTTTCCAATAATGAGGGGTTTGCATTTGATACATCCCCTATATATATATTCATATTAATACAACGATTGTTCTATCACAATAAACAAAACATATTTGTCGAGTTTGATTTTGCAAACAACCCAAAACGAATGTCGATTGTTATTGTGATTTAGCAGGGGGTGAGTCGATTGTTTAACTTTGACTTCGAATAGTGTAGGGGTCGATCGATTCAAGATGTTATTTGCTTATTGTGTTTTATTGTTTTAAACATAATTGGCATGATCAGACCGCTCTATAACATATTATTGTGTTTTAAAAATTTTATTAATTTATTGGGCGCTCTCTAAAACGTACTATTGTCTAATTAAGTTTATATATCTTTAGTAATTTTATTGGTCAATCTTTAGATTCTAGAACATGTAATAAAGTAATAAACAAGAATTTTTTTTATAAATATATTAATCGACCTTTGGTACCAATATTTTCAGAACCGGACCGGATATTGAACCATTCGTCTTAAAAGTCCACTTAAATTAAAAACAAGTGTTTTAAAGTAAAATAAAAAATAAAAAATATATATAAATAATATACTATAGACTTAAATTAAATAAAATTCTAAAGTAATGTGTTAAAAATTAAATAAAGATTAAACAATTAAATAAACTATTAAACTATAAATAATAAAAGAAAACTTGAATTTTACTATCTTGGTTTTTACTTAAATTTAAAAATCAGGTGTTAATTACTTTTTTTAACGTCCTGTTAGTTATTACTTAAATTTAAAAATATATATTAATTATTATTTAAACTTAAAATTATATATTATTTTTCACAAAAACTTTTTTTCGAAATCACTTTTTAAATCCTTCTATCACATTATATAAACTATTTTAAAAGGCAACGCTTAGCTATAGTTGCTATTTTGTTTTTTATGAAATTAGATTATTTTTAAATATTAAAAATCTACAGATATAACTCCAACTTTGTTTTAGTCCAGTGGTTGGCCAAATGCCCCTTCACCATACAAACGCAAGTTCTATCCTGGAACTTCCCTTTTTTCTTCCTTACCTTATTTACCCTTTTCTTTTATGCTTTTCTTTTTTCCTTTTGATTTTTTTACTCTATTTTTTATTTAACTTCATTTTTTTAAACTTTGTTTCTATTTTTATTATGTCAGTTTTTTTTAATTTTCCTTTATTATTTTGTTTTGGATTTTAATTCTTTATTTTTTTTTATTATCTTTTATTTGTTCTTAATTTTTTTTAACTTAGAATCTTCTATTTTTTTACTTTAAGTCACTGATTAATTTTGTTTTTACTTTTCTTGTCAGGTTCTCTTTTTTCTCTTTTTTTATTTCTTTCTTGATTTTTAAGTTTTGAATATTTAAATATTATCAAATATTCCGGTCATAATATTCGAATTTGTATCAACCTTTCGACGTTAACTTTTTTCATGTTTTAACATTCACAACGCGTAGGTTAACTTTTAGTAGTTTACAATTACGATGCAAGGCAGTCTACCTGCCATCAATCTTTAATGCAAGTTCTGAAAAAAAACCGTTGAATTGACCCAAGAAGACATAATAATAAATACTATTAAATAAGATTTTGTTTTTATAAATACATACTTCTTCTTTCAAGTTACACTAACAGCTGCAGGCCTGCAACTCCCATCGCCAGCCCCGCCCATCGCCGCCTCCCTTCGCCATATTCCGTCGCCGTCCTCCGTCACCACGTCGGAAAATTTGTGCAAATGTTTTATTTACTCTTTTTACTTCTTTTCAACTACATTAACAGTGATTTTTCCGCCCCTCAGAATATTGGGCCCTGAGCGGTCGCCCACCCGGCACACTCTCAGGGCCGACCCTGTTCCCCAATATACGATGTATAAATGTTATAAACGGAAATTGGTAAAAGTATAAAAGAAAGCGAACACGTTAAATATAATATTTTGAGAAAAATATTATTTGTACGGGTAAGTATGAATTTTTAAAGTTTCTGAAAAATAAGGGTAAAATAGTCATTTCTTAAACTATTTTTAATCAAATGAGTATATATATATATATAGGGGAGGGATCAAGAGAAAACCACAAAGTTAGACGAAAACCGAGAAAACCACTAGAAGCCAATCAAATAATTTAGAGATTTTTTACCTTTTTAATTTATTTGTAAGTGTATTAATATAATATTACACAATTTACATGTGTTACGTATACGTAAGCCAATACTTAAATGATTTTTTGATAAAAATGTATAATATTACATTGATACTCTTATGAATAAATAAAAATAAAATAAAATAAATAAATATTATTATATGATTGGTCAAAATTGGTTTTTTAGTGGTTTTCTCTGTTTTCGTCTAAGTGGTTTTCTCTGGAACCCTCCCATATATATATATATATATATGATATTTTTACATGTTTGTAAAGGTATAAATGATATTTTTAATTTTGGTTGGATATATATATGATATTTTCCAACTTTATAAAAGTATATATAAAATTGTCTCTAAATATTACACGTGATCAATTGAATTTTGAAGATACATAATGTGCCAATAAAACATTTAAGTAAACTTTTTTATCAAAAATATGTGCCAGAAACTCTAAATATCAACTAAATCTTCCTACAAAAATCTAAACACTATAATTAAATCTAAGCACTATAATTAATTCTAAGCCCTATAATTTTATGTATTTTTAGAGACTAGTAGGGAACCCGCACGATGTGCGGCTTCGGCAAATTAATTTTGTGTAAATATTTGTGTTAATTAAACGAATGTTTTTAATAAATTACACATCATTTGCAAAGGCAAATGCAACTTGGTTATAAAATATTTATATGAGGTAGCACCACACGTATGAGGTATCTCGTGCGCGTTAATAGGGAGGTAAGTAGGGTGGGGGCCACTTTTTGCTTGGATAGTAACTTGGTTGGCCTACATATAGTGAATATCTGCATGGATCTTATCCCTTTAATATGATTGGTGAGAATAACTCTGTAGCCCACCCGGATCAAGCCCAATTACCCTCAAAATGCATCATTGGTGAGCCTGTTCTCAACGGGCATGTCTAGCAAGCTTTTTCAAATGATCATCATTGTGGATTTCAGATGTGTTGGTACCGGAGAATCCGACAAACATGAACTCATTTACATACCTATTGAGATCTTCTAGGATTGATAAAATCGATGAGGTAGGTTTTATGTTGGTGTATGAAATCGAAATGATAAAATCGGTCGGAATATCCAAATACTACTATACCGCTGGTCGAAAATTACCTTCATCCATGGCCGAAATACAGGGATTCTCCCTTTCTTGATTTGGGGTTTTTCGTTTCTATGGGGCGGTGATGGGAAGAAGATCTAGGAAGAAGACGAAGACTCTGTTAAGAATCCAAGTGATAGCAGTTGATACACAATCAACCTCACACACACTCAAGAATGTGCAAACTGAGAACTAATCTCTCTCTAGCTTCTTGATTAATTAGTGATTAACAAAGTTGCAGTACATAAATATAAAAAAACAGAAAAACAAGCTAAACACCAGGTCCACTACTCAACGTTCAACTACCTACGGAACCGGTAAAACATGACCACGTAAACCTAACTGACTCCCACATACTCGATAGAAATAAAACAATTAAAAACATGCTAAAAACAAATAAACCATCTGATCCATAATGCACGTGCCACATCACCAAGTAACATAGTGAAGTTGCAATCTTCAACACTCCCTCTCAATCTTCACTTTGGACAGACCCAATCTGCTGCAGAAACCCAGGAGCTTTATGCTTGAAAGACTCTTTGTAAACATATCCGCCACTTGATCATCGGTATCAACCCACTCCATCTTAATCTCTCCTTTTAGAACCCTCTCTCTAATAAAATGATAATGGACCTTAATATGCTTTGTTCGAGCATGGAAAACTGGATTTTCAGCCAATTTTATAGCTGACTGATTGTCACATAACAACCTTATTCCATAGGATACATGCTGATTCATATCAATGAACAACTGGGTCAGCCACATGCACTCTTGGGCAGCCATGGCAGCTGCCCTATACTCAGCCTCTGTGGTCGAAAGAGACACTGTTGGCTGCCGTTTGCTACACCACGAGATAGGACTCGACCCATACATAAACACATATCCAGTAGTCGATCGCCTTTCATTCAAGTCACCTGCGTAATCTGCGTCACATAGACCAGCTAACTTCGGATTCTGCTCCCTCTTGAACATTACTCCCATGTCCATTGTACCTCTTACATACCGCAACACCCGCTGAATTGCTAAGAAATGAGGCTTTTGAGGGACTTGCATATAACGACTTAGAACTCCGACAACAAAAGATATATCAGGTCTTGTGAGTGTGAGATATATCAGGCTACCAACCATCTTCTTATAAACTGTTAGGTCTTCAAGTTCCCTTCCCACATGTGAGTACAACTTTACTCCAGACTCAATTGGGGTTGGTGCAGCTTTGCATAAAGTCATACCAAATTTGTATAGCATGTCACTCGCATACTTTGTCTGATGCAGAATTACCCCATCTTCAATATAAGCCAACTCCAGGCCAATAAATCTTGCCAGTTTACCCAGATCTTTCATTCGGAAGCGCACACTGAGATTGGCTTTAAGCTGAGCGATTTCATCATCTAAGTCTCCGGTGATAATCAAGTCAGCCACATAGGCCAACACTATCATAACCTTGTCACCAATTTTCTTGACAAATAGACTTGCATTCGCATTAGTTAGAAAGAACCCATTTAACTCTAAAAAATTCGCAATTTTACCAAACCAAGCTCTTGGAGATTGCTTCAACCCGTAGATAGCCTTCTTCAACTTGCACACATATTCCGGGTGTTCTTTGCTTTCGAACCCATTTGGTTGATCATGAAAATCACATGATCAAGTTCACTATAGAGGAATGCGTTGTTGACATCCATGTGTGTCAACATCCACCCTTTGTTCACTGCAATGGCTAACAAAACTCGAACCGTTGTTAACTTGGCCACGAGACTGGATGTATCTTCAAAGTTAACCCCATACTCTTGTGTGAAGCCACGAGCTACAAGTCTTGCCTTGAACCTCTCCACGGACCCGTCTGCTTTCTGTTTAAGTTTATACACCCATTTGCAACTCATCGGTTTTGCACCATCGGGTTTTGGTACCAACTTCCATGTTTCATTTCGATACAGGGTAGCCATCTCCTCTTCCATTTCCTGCCACCATTCTTGTTTCGAACATGCCTCTTCGAAAGAGCTCGGTTCAGCCCAAACATCTTCAACAATAGCTACATTAGCATATTTAGGATTCGGTTTACGTACACGTTGCGATCGCCGCAGACCGGGATCAACTTGGTTTTCCCGTTCTCGATGTGTAGCAGTCTGATCTTCACTGCTTTGACCCGTTAAGCCATCCTCTTCATGTGTATCATCACTGGTGAACATCAAGGTAATCTTTGGATTTTCGAGATCTTCTTTTAGTTGTGAACTGTCAGGCAGTACTTGGTTCTCGGGAGACCACCATGATGATTGCTCATCAAAGATAACATTTCTTGAAACATACACCTTGCCACTGTTGGGATCAGAACACCGCCAACCCTTTCGTTGTGAATCATATCCTACAAACACACACCTAATGGCCTTTTTCTCCATCTTGTGGCGAAGATAAGAAGGGAAAAATACATAACACACGCAACCAAAAACCCAAGAGATCCTAAAAGAGACCCCCAAATAGATACTTATGAAGTCATAATCACACTCCACCATTCCTGCTCGCCCCAACATATCCAGTACACACGCATAATGCTCAACCCCTGCTTCAATTCCGTATCTTGATTTCATTGACTCAAAAACAGTCAGACCTACATCCATTGCTCTAGCCCTGCTACATGCCGCTGAAATAGACACAAAACTAACATAATTAGGGATTGCATTTCCACATTTCATTTCCTCAAACAAAGCAAGTGCCATGGCTGCACCACATCAGATTACTACACCACATATTTATATTAATAAAACAAATCAGAAACCAAAACATAAACGAAACTTAACTAATTCATTCCTTGATTTCCACAACATAATTTCTGTTAGGTGTGGAGTCTCGTTTAGAGGCGGCCGGCCCTAATTAGGGTTAGCCGGCCCTAATGGGCCTATCTCTACGGTTTGGGCCTAACTTGGAGAACAAGTTAGGAACCCTAGTTTTAATCTATAAATACCCTATGTGATAATTGTAATCTGTGTGCCTAGAGCTTAATGAAATAACCTAGTTGCAGCCCGTGGATGTAGGTCCCCTACTGGGACCGAACCACGTAAAATTCTTGTGTCGTTCATTTTTTTGTACCGCGTGATTATCGTTTGTGCATGTGTGTGTGTTGATTCCGCTGCGCCACGTTGTTCCTAACAAGTGGTATCAGAGCTTTGGCTCATTGTTTACACACGGTCTGCACGGTTTTCGATCGAGAAAAAGGGTAGAGGCTGATCGAGGGTTGATTCAGATCTGCTGCTACAGTACCGCCGCCGCGAACAGTGATTCCGGCATGAACAGTGTTTTCCGGCAAGCGTGAACAGTTTTTTCCGGCGTAAACAGTACCAACATAATTTTTTTTCTTTTTTTTTCTGCTGCTGCTGTTCCAGGGCTGATTTGCAGCCTGGTTTCTTGTTTTTGGGCCGCTGGAATTAGGGTTTAGGTTGCGCAAAAGGGGAAAGAAAACCGGGTTGTTTTGGAGGAAAACAAAGCTGTTTCGGGGCTGTTTTTGGAGTGATTTTGCAATTAGAGTTCCTATTTTGGATCTCTTGGAGTTGCTGGTTTCACTCGGGTTTGCAGGTGAAGCGTTGGGTCGGGAGTCTCGGGTTTTCTGGTATCGCGGGTATAAAAAGGTTTGATTGAGTACCGGATTGAAACTCTAGAAGCGGTTGATTAGAGTTTTTGGTTTAAACTCTTGGATTCGCCAGGTAAAAGGTTAAAGTTTTTGTTTCAGTTCGGGTTTTTTTGACTGTTTATTATCAACCATTAATTGGGGAACCGGGTTATGTGAAATTCAGTATCGGGTTTAGATTTGTCTGCGAGATTTATTGCAGGAGCAAATCGGTCATTTGACAATGTTCGGTAGAAGATCCGTCAAGTTCAGGCCCGTGACATTGCTGTGTTTGTTTCACTGTTTCGATTTGTTTCTTGTTTGCTATTTATAGCTGAAGACGGGATGGGTGTAATTGAAGGTTTGGCGGTTTGGATTTCGGTTGGTTGGTTTTGTCAAAAGAACTTGAGTGTGGTACTGAGGGATAAAACCGGTGAAAATGGAACCAGCAGGTTTGGAATACTTTGGGTTTTAAGTATTCCGGTTCTGGTGTGCTGGTGACGACATAAGTGAAAATAAAAAGGAAGTCAGGTGATATTGCTCGGTTGAAAGATTTTTCGGTTAGGGTTAGCCGATCGGGTGTACGGTCGCGGAATCCTTGGTACCGTTTGCTTTCATCATGAAAGCTCTGCTGCTGTTATAACTGTTTGCCGGTTAGCTGGTCTAGAACTGTGAAGTTGTTTCTTGTTCGGTGGTGATCAGTGGTACGACATTTGGCATGGGATGGGATAACAGGGACAGTGGGAGCTGAGCATAGTTGACTTGGTGGAGCTGCGTGAGGTGTGGGACATTCTTTAGAGTCCATGTCAAATATGGTAAATTTTGCTTCTGAGAATGTGTCGGGTTGATGCATTGGGACTCAGTGAAGGCAGTGAAGACTCTTGGATTCGAGATTCTGGTATACTTCATTTCATGTTACCCACTGTAGTGAAGTATTGGTGAATCTAACTGAAGACTTTGGGAAGGTACAGGTTTATGTATCGCCGGAAGAAGGGAACCAACTTCCGAGTAGTACAGTCTTGGCTCGCTGCATCGGGTAGAGCTAAGTGGATTCATTTTGCAAGAGTGAATCCTGGAGCCATGGGGATGTCAGCTGAGTGCATTCAGAGGTTTAAACCAGGTAAAGGGTTTTGAGAACAGTGGGAGCACGAGGCGTGTTCTGGGTACAATTCAAAACACCGTTGGGTTTTGACGACCGGATTTCCGAATGGAAAATCTCTCCTCGGTTCTTGCAGGTTTTGGAGAGTGGTGTTTCCTCTGGAAGTCTCTGGAACCGGTAGTTTGAATCAGTGGGAGCCGGTTGAGATTGAGGATGAGTCAATGGCGGGTTTTGCCATGGCTGGGTCAGTGATGACTGTTGTGTTGAGCTCGGGGGAGCTTCAACCGGCTCTTCTGGTAATTAAGAAGAGGGCAGCTGCAACTAGGAGAATTAGATTGAAGTCTTAGCTTGTTTATGGGAACTGGAGGCTTAGAGGACTTCTGTTATTTGAAATCTTAGCTTGATCTTTGGAGCCGGAGGCTTGAAAACTTCTAATAGTGAAGTGTTAGCTTGTTCTTAGAACTGGAGGCTTGGAGGATTTCTGTTATTGAAGATTACTGGAGTTACTGGTATAGGGTCTGCTTGGATTGTGGATTGAGGATTGCTCGAGCCTCCAAGTGGGAGATTGTTAGGTGTGGAGTCTCGTTTAGAGGCGGCCGACCCTAATTAGGGTTAGCCGGCCCTAATGGGCCTATCTCTACGGTTTGGGCCTAACTTGAAGAACAAGTTAGGAACCCTAGTTTTAATCTATAAATACTCTATGTGATAATTGTAATCTGTGTGCCTAGAGCTTAATGAAATAACCTAGTTGCAACCCGTGGACGTAGGTCCCCTACTGGGACCGAACCACGTAAAATTCTTGGGTCGTTTATTTTTCTGTACCGCGTGATTATCGTTTGTGCATGTGTGTGTGTTGATTCCGCTGCGCCACGTTGTTCCTAACAATTTCAACATTTTTATCAAATTTCTAAAAAAAGTTAGAGTTCATCTGATGTCCGATCACAACACGTATTCTTAAAAACAAAACAAATGAAAACTAAAGATAAAAGACATCGAACTACACAAAGAGACTTACATTTCCTGACGCCGGCGACAGGGTAGCCGTAGGCGAAGCAGACGGACGGAACATCGGCGGATAAAGCTCTCTTCGAAAGCCATAATCTCTTTGCCAAAATCGATCAAACACAATCTTGGCTTCTACAATCGAAAATCGAAACCTTAGTCATATTCAGATATTTGTCCCACTCAATTAAATACATCGGTAGTCCATCTTCTTTCCAACTTATAATCATGGTCTTTCCACTTATCAACCGCCAAATAAAAATATATAATTGCAAACATTAGCTTAAGCTATACGATTATACATATGAGCACAAAAAGGTTGAGCAGGCCCTGTCCGTTAGAAACAAAATATGACCAGCTTTGATCCGCTTTTAGTAAATTACTCGACATTACCCCTTTAGAAAAGTTGCATCTATGAGAGTTCTGTTATGATATAAAGTTATATGGTAAGTTTTGGATAGATTGGGCTCACATATTGCATGTTTTCCATTGGGTGTCATCCTAATCATGTTCCTAGGGATTAAATGGTAGTATTATGTTGTTGCTTATATTATGGCACCATCTGTTGGCTTCTGTAATGCATACGGTGCTGATCTAACAGGCACGAACATGGCATTATGTCATAAGTCAAAATCTTTAGCAAATCAAAGAAAAGTCAACGTGGTTGGGAGCATGAAATTAGTACCTCTTAGAAACAGTGCTTCTTGTTGCCAATTTCTACTGCAAGTTTCCTTTTTTGTCACAAACATCAAATCCAATTGTCAGTATAAAATTTGTAAAAGATTTCAGAGACAGAAGCTAAATAGATCAAAGTATACTTTCAATGTGAAATTAATAGGTTTAAATTTTAGCTCAAACTTGAATACATTACTGTTAATAAATATAATAATTAAAAATATAATTAAAAAACCTACAGTAATAAAGCTCTTTTGCTAGCAACATGAGGAACAGGTCCAAACGAAGATCTAAAAATTCACAGATTCAATTTGAAAGCAAGTAATTGAAGAAGAACCAAAGACGTTCAATTTGAAAGCAAGAGAGATATACCTTTAAATTAGTCATATTATGTTCTCTCACACAACCAATATGATATTCCTTTTTACATTGATCACAAACTATAACCGTCCGAATACAGGTGAGCATTTCAACCCTTTAGTAATGAATCGGAAAAAAAAAAAAAAAGTAAAGAAGCTAAAAGTGAAATAGATCAAACCCACTGAAAGTCTCCTGAAAAATATTTAATTCTTACAGCTCCTAACTTTTTACTTCATAAATTTGGATTATTACCATGGAGGCATGGACAAAAACTGTTGGTGTAGTTAATCCAACCTAACCTGATCTAACGTGTATCGATCTATACTATAAACGACCATTTTTAAACAAAAGTGTTTTGACCCGTTACATAACTCACATTTTAATACTATAAATAGGGTTACCTGCATAAAACACATGAAACATGATCATTGTTTTCTGGGAGTTTGAATATACGTATACAACGGGTCATAATCTGCTCAATAGGATCAATCCCTGTCACCTGTGTGGCATGTACTTTGGTTCTCGGGTAATATTAAATTTTGACTTTAATAATTATTTATCTGGAAGCCATGATAAGGTCTAATCCTCTTGACCCGTTTAATAATTTATAAAAATTACCCATTGACCGTTTTAAAAAATTTAAAATTTATTGAATTTGGCCCAATAAATTAAACAATTCAATACATAATAAACAAGTTGAGCCCAAGGCAAGCTCGACAACCCTGTGCAAGATTCAAGATAAAGAATGCTAAAGTACTTGCAGGAGGAATGAACCAAAGAAGGTTGATCACAAGAGTATGCAGCAACTTGAAATCAAGAATATACAGCAACCAGAACAAATTCAAAGATTTCTAAACATACAGCAACCTATAAAACAAGGCATACTTCCTATAAATCATCATTAGAGTGTACAAAAACCAGAAACAAATCTCAAAGATTAGGCAGATTTAAAAATTAGTTGAATTTTTGAATTTGTAATTTGAAATTTTCAACAACATAATTCTAAGATTTTGGCTTTTGCAATTATCTTTAAAAAAAGTGGTGTCTTATGTCAAAAAACTAAAAAATGATTATTTTAGCCATAAAACAAAAATTAACATCAGACTTTGTAAATAATGGCTTATGGTTCCATGCAATATTGTGCTTAAAAGGTGAAAAACAGTTAACTCGTGAAATCAAACAGTTGACTTTGCATCCATAGAAACTCAAAACAAAAATGCAATTTAGGAGGTTGTATGCAATAAAAGTAGACCTTAGGCGACTTTCAACTTGTTTCGCACGCCCACTTTTAGGTAAAAAAATTTCTTTAACCCATTTTAGATTAAAATAAACCAAATCGATCCATTGACTATAAAATGGGTCAAACTGCCATCTCTAGTTTCCAACTTGTATAATCACAAAAAAAAAGAAAAGAAAACAGCAACATTTGTAACAGACCTCAGCATGTATCTGGAATCCTGGTGGTGGTTTTAGTGAAGGGATAATCGATGAAGCAGGCTCATTGCCAGGCCATATCCATATCATGTGCTATGCTCAATAGACGGAAGTGACTTTATCTTCACGTTGAAAAATTTTGTAGAAGGCATTTTCTCACATTTCCCATCTGTAGAGTACTCCTATCCTGAAGAACAAAACAAATTTATGAGTTTATTTCATCATTCACAGTATGTTAATATACTAAAAAAGCCTGTATTGTATCATTTTTATTTTTTACCATGGCAAGGACACTGCAACCGACCCTCATTCACAGAGCCCAAATCAAGAAGGCATGCTCTATGCGCACATGTGCTCTTTACACATCCTGGTTTCCCATCTTTCCCACGAAATAACACCCAAGGTTCTTCAAAGCAATCAATAGGTACCTAAAATGATCAAAAGATAGTATTCAAATAAGAACAACTTAGTCTAAAAACATCCACTCTTTGATTCCTAACAAACACCGATTTATAATTATTGTCCACAAAAGCAATCAACAACCACAGAGCCTTAATTAAAGAACCAAAAACGTAAGAAATAACAGAAGCCCTAACTCAAGAACCAAAACCCCCAAAAATGTAAGATACGTGATTGGAACATACGAACCTTGAAGCTCATTTTTCAGGCACGGGTACCTCTCGATCGGTCTTCAACGGCGACGACGGGTTTTGGTGTGCTTGAGAACGAAGAGGAAGAAGGTGGAGAAATGTGGCGGAAACATATGAGGGAAACATGGCGTTGAATGGGGGTTTTATTGCGACCAACACGAACCGTCGTGGTCAGTTACCAAGATGAAGCGTCTCCGGGGTGGAAGATGAAGCGTCTCCGGTGAAGGGAGAGTGAGGTCCGGCGGGAGAGTGAGGTCGGCGGCGTCTTAAAAAATGTTGTAAAAAGACTGATTTATCCTATCTATATCTATACTATATTATAATACACCAAACAAGTGCATCTTAAATTTTAAGTAGTATAAATATAATTGCTTAAGATACAACAATTGATGCATTTGGTAACTACTTTTTAGGGTAAATATGTCTTTTTAAAAAATACTTACATTTTTAAACGGTCATAACTTTTTCATACCGTAATATTTTTTATAAAAAGTTACACGATAAAAACGGGCATTTTATTCTCTTTAATTTGAGTATGCCATTGCTATAGTTTATTTTAAAAAAATTAAAATGTTACGTGATTACATATTAACACCTCTGTTTTTGTTTCCTCTATATTAACTGATGGTATCTTCACGACAATCCCGAAAAATTCTAAAATCCGACAAACGCCGCTGAAATAAAAATTTTAAGTTTAATGATATAAGATCCGACTATTTTGACCATTTTTCAAATACACACATAGCAAAACAACCGTATTCTCTGTTTTTAAGTCTCCCTATAATCAGCACCCACCCACTAATAATTTTTTTATAAAAGTCCGTACATAAAGTTATATTTATTTAATAAACAATCCATCTCATAAAATTAATAACTAATGATGGATTGCCATTTTAAAATAGTTCCGTTGATATCACATATTTGAACACTTTGAAAAATAAATAAGAATGACATATTAATTGGTTAATCTGTCAAATTTTAAAAACTCGCCATTAACCCCAATGTAGTTAGGTTAAAACTGAATGAAGGATCAGAACAGAGACTAACAGTTACCGAATGTTATACTCGGCACAGATTTAGTAGCTACCCATTAAAAATGGAAATAAAAAAAAACAATAGACCCTTAAACATATAATACAAACAATGTATAAATTGTCTTCAAAGTGCATCTACGTAGGTGAAAAAAATCGGTGCATTCAAATTGACCATCTGAGGTAAAAAAAAATTAATAAACATTAATGCATTGAATGTATTTAAATGTTTTAACCAGTAAAAATGATATTGAGATAACCTAAATTTAGTGAGAAACTGCATTTTCTGGTGATAACGTGCACGTATCAACTGCAATACTTAAATAAAAACTGAACCCTATAATTTCGAATAGCAGTTAATAATCAATTTAAGTTACTATGTTTATGACTCGTGTTTTCTTATTTGGGGTGTTGTTATTATTTAATTGAGATCTGTAAGGCATAGATAGACCACACCGATGCTACGAATAACAAAACTAACATTAGTACTATACAATATATCATAACAGGATTAATAAACTAACAGAAAACGAGTTTAGATTATAATACAAATAAAGATATTACATAGAATAATTCACTAATCTGATTATGTATGTTCTCACATAGAAATATAATTTCACATAATAATGTTTTTAATAAAGAAACTTTACTTCCCTTTTTCCTAAACAATTTATATATAAATATGATTTAAAAAGTTAACCCTCACAAGATCTTTGCAGTTCGCCAATATTGAAACTACAGTAACATGTGTAAACCCTGGAATTGAAAACGTCGATGTTAATTTATTTGATTGTATAAAGTTTTCAGAACGTTAATTTTGACAGTTTAGTGCGCCACAACGCGCGCGGGTATAACACTAGTATGTATTATAAAGGAGTATATATATAGATAATTAAGATAAATATCAATTTGCAAGGTCTAAAATATCCCAAGCGTAAAAATCAAAATGCTTTTGACAATGGTTACCATATTTTAAAATTTTATAATTTTAGTTCATTATTGTCAGCCTCAAACCCAGATAAATGATAAAGGTTTAATAATAATAATTCAGAAAAAGACCTCATTTTTTCTTTTCGTTTTAGGTTTTCAAAAAGGTTGAACCGCACCTGCTCACTCTTATGGTTTTCTTGATCTCTTTTGTATAGATTTCATCATGTAGTGTTGCGGCCCTTGTAATCGTCTCCAGCATTCGCTGGTATTTGATCCTAATAAACATCGTTGTTTAGAAAAAAAAAGTCAACCGGGGACACATGGGCTTGTCTAGTGATCCGTCTCTCACATGAGAATTAAGTTATAATTCAGGAAATAAGAGAGAAGTATTTGTATTATTGTAGCGACCCATGATCACTAACAGTATCGAAACTTAATCTTTGTCATATTGATATCAGACATGCTATTAAGTATGTGCTTTGATTTGGGCTCATATCTTGATACACTAAAATCTGTATTCTTGTCAGCTTCCTACTGGCCATGTTTTGGTTTTAATTTTTTTGAACGACAAATTTGGATCATTGACGAATCACTGAAGTATCATCGTGCCACCATCGGTACCACCCGATCATATTCCAACACCAAGTCATTAATTCAGGAGTAAACCCAATTTTTCTGGAAAAAACCCCTTATGAGATTTGAACCCAGGACCTTATGTTCACTGAGGCTTATCACACCACCAAGATGTCGCTGGGCTATTGTACCTTTGGCTTTTAATTTTTTTTTTTGATAGGTAACTTTCATTTTTTACGTGGCAGTTACATCTCCAAATCGGAGACCCGTACCCCACAACCTGACCACTACATTGTCTGAACTGGGCCCGCGTGTTCAGTACGAGGGGCTTAGGCTATCACCGGGAAACCATGGAGCCTGCTGCCACTTGACAACAGTTGCGCCGCTACACGGGACAAAGCCCGCTAGCGAAACGCACTCCGGACTAAAACCCGGGGTGGCTCGGACTCGAACCTGCGTGGGCAGGTTGAGTCTTCATTGCCTTTAACCACCAGGCCAAAGCCGAGTAGTTCTTTGGCTTTTAATTTACCATCGGTCAAACAAACTAGAATTTTAATATTATTTTACTATAAAAGACAAACTTTAGCTAATTGGGACCGGGTTTCTATCAATCATCAAAGTAAATGTTGTCAACTATGTATTTAACTAAACTGTACTAAAAAGACCAACCACGTGGGGGTCTAGATTTTAGATGTTCGGTGAAAAAATTGGATGCAAAGAATCATACTTTTTTCGTCTTAAAATAGTTAATTAGCACAAAACATAAAAATTATACTAATGTTTTTAAGCAAAATAAGAAAAAAAAACACTTTAAATATGATTATTTATGATAATATCATTGGGAGGGATAAGGTTCAAATGCTAACCAATATTTATGTGATAACCATGATAATCACTCTCAAACATAGTGTTACGTATATGTAACAATTATCATTATGTTAATGTTACATATATATAAACACTATGTGTCACGTATATGTAACATTATTTGGTACGTATACGTAAAACTCATCATTTTCGTATTTACGTTCAAAATATTTATTCAAGATACTTAAATACTATTTTAATAATTAAAAAAAAATAATTTATAAATTATGTAATTGTTTTATAGTGGTTAGCACGGTTATCACATAAAAAATTGGTTAGTATTTGAACCCTACCCTTATTGGGAGTTGGGCCGAGGTAAACTGTTAGGTGTAGAATAGAGGTGCACGAACCAGTTTGAAACCAAACTAAAACCGGTTTGGTTAACAATAGATAAAACTGGTTTGGTATCAAAGCGGTTCGATTTGAAACCGGTTTGAGAGAGAGGTTTGATCGGGTTTGACCAGTTTCAAATTGGCTTGAAACCAGTTTTGAGGGGTTCGAATCGGTTTCAAACCGGTTTCAGTCTATAGGTTTACAAAACGGTTTCAAATCAACGGTTTGAAACAGTTTCAAGCTGATTTAACAATCGTTTTGGGTCGTTTTTCACGGTTTGAGATAACAGTTTTTCTTGTGCACCTATGGTAGTATGGTGTAGCATGGGAAGTTGAACTTGTTTTATAAGCAATGTTTTGAAACCTGGACCGGACCGGCCGGTCGGACCGGGAATCGGTGGTTTGACCGGTCCGGTTACATGTGTTGAACCGTTTCTGCAGCGAACCGGTGGTTGGACCGGTTGAACCGGCGGTCGGACCGGAAACCGGGTGGTCGGACCGGTTGAACCGCTTGACTATTTTTTATTTTTTTTTTTAATCTTTTTTAAGTCTATTGGCTTCTTATTTCGTAGGTAATTGTTAGTTTAAAATTATTGGAATTGACTTGTTGGTTGTTTTTGAAAGGATTAAAAGCTATTTAGACTGATATATTTTTATAATATTTATGACGTCGTCCGGTTCTTAAATCCGGTCCGACCGGTCGGACGGGTCCAACCAGTGAACATGTAAGGAGACCGATTCAACGTCCGGTCCGGTTCTGAAAACATTGTTTATAAGTGTGAAAGTAGGCCCATTGGCTGCCCTTATATTTCTTAGTGGGACCAGCTTTTAGTTAAAGGCATAAAGCATTGAGTACTTTTTCAAGAAAATCTATTTGGATAAAATATCTTTACCTTAAACATTATATTATACTCGTCATTTGATAAAATATTTATCGTTAGCCATTTGATGCAATGATAGCCTCAAGACTTCTCATAGTGGAGGTATTAGGTTTGAATCCCGACAACAGCAAAAAATGGGTCTGTGGCCAGGTCAGGGGGTTTACCCAGTTGAGAGGTTCTTCCTGTGATGGGCTGCCCTGGATATTCTAGGTGTTGCCCCGGGGAAACCCAATTATCCTAGAATATCTAGTGTTTCCGTTCAAAAAATTTTTGATAAAATATTTTATAATTTTATACAAGCATAATATTATTTTAATTTATTAGCAATAAATTGTATCAACTAGTTTTTTCCCTCGCGTTACGTGACGGGAGTTTGGTAGTTATCGGTTCGGCTCGTCGACGGTGAAAAAACTTACGTCGAAACACATACTCGTTATTGTAATACCCCAAACCCGGGAGGCCTCACTCGTTGGATTTACTCATTCACAAACAGTTCTTAAACATGAGTATCAAATAATGCAGCGGAATCATTCATTCAACATAACTAAAAACTTGTTCATACATGCGGAAGCGTACATTGTCAATTACATAAACTTAACATAAACAACTCATAACGGGATGCCAGTCTTCATGATCGACCGGGTAACTCTTCTCGCTTGCCAAGCATCACCGTCCATCGTCCATCGTCCATACCTGCCTTAACCTGAATGTGCATACTAAAAAGGTCAGCTACGCTGGTGAGTTCTAGCATTTCATAAAAACTTTAACATCAACATTTGCCAAAAACGTATCATTCATTTAGTAAAAACCTTTCACAAAAGCATGTAATAATTTAACATCTTTAAAAAAAAGTTTCGTACCCATATCATCATCAACATCATAATCATAAACACCGTTAAACGGATCGTTCATTAAAACTTTTAACATTCATTTAAGTCATACATTATTATCTAAATCTGTGTTACCCTTCGTTCCGTCATTTAGTATGGTATTGCCCCTAAGGCTTAACTGCACGAAGACCGACAATACCATACATTCCGTCAATTCCCTTATGGTATTGCCCCTAAGGCTTAACTGCACGAAGACCGACAATACCATACATTCCGTCAATTCCCTTTTGGTATTGCCCCCAAGGCTAACTGCGCGAGGACCGACAATACCCATTCATTCCGTCAATTCCCTTTTGGTATTGCCCCCAAGGCTAACTGCGCGAGGACCGACAATACCCATTCAGTTGCCCTTATGGCTCTCATGTCCATAAACCGACAACTTCCATCGACGGTTATGACTCTCAGCCATAACATCGTCGGATCATAATTTAACCTTACATGGGGTCACGTTAACCCCTGAGTAACCGTCGTTACTCCCTTTTACCAGTTGTACAACATCATAACCATTGGCATGCCACAAAGACATGCCCCTGTTGTTCTTGTGGCAACTATGGCTCGCTGTCCATAATCTACCACAAGGCTGGGAATCTCATTCCCAGACTTCATTCGTCAATTCCATTCATTCGACAGATTAGATTTGTAATGACTTCTTTAAAACCTTTACCTCTTTCTCTTCTCATTAAACATTTCCTCAATTAAACCGTTCATAAAGCATTCGTAACCCTTTTTGGCAAAAACATTTCAAAACCTTTCCTTTCGTAAACATCGTTTCAACATTTCAAAACCTTTCCTTTCGTTAAACATCATTTCGTTAAAACATCATTTCTTTAAACATCATTTCGTTAATCATTTCGTAAGTATGCACACCAGCCCAAAAACATTAACAAAACATTTAAAAGAGGGCTCTAGAACTCACCTGATACGCTAATATGGGTTGTCCTAAACGAAGGTCCGACAACGTCACTTCCGATCTGAATTGATTAGTTAAACACATCAGACCAATCCCGACTCTAACGGCTTAACCATTCTAACATACTGACTTCACTTAATCAGTTCTGATGTCTGCGCACTTAGCAAGTGCGCAGACTCTGCTTCCTGCGCACTTAGCAAGTGCGCAGACTTCCCTTCCTGCGCACTTAACAAGTGCGCAGGTTCCTCTTCCTGCGCACTTAGCAAGTGCGCACGACCTGTTCTTGGCGAAAAACCCTAACTTTCACATTCGGGTCTGATCGTGTCAAGATCCCAAATTTGTTGCATCCAAAACGTTCGTTTTCCATTAAGGATCTCAAATCTATGTTTATTTATCAGTTTCATCCGTTCAAGCCTTGCCTTTTCACCCAAAACCCGAAAAACCCAAAAACGAACTAAAACTCAGATTTAGCTCGAATGGTTACCAGGATGACGATTCCGCTTTGGAGGTTCTCTTCACGAGTGCAGGAGACACGAACGGGTGCGATCTTGTGCGATTCCGACACTTTCTCTCTCTACGGGTTTTCTCTCTCTAAAGGTTGCAAATGAGAGAAAATGGGGTGGCATAGGCTATTTATAGCCCGCTGACCCATCCGACCCGACCCGTCATGCCTCGTTCGTTTATTCTGTTAATAAAATCGTCGTTTATTTTCGGGATGTTACAAGTCTACCCCCCTTACAATAGGTTTCGTCCCCGAAACCTATCATAAGTCAAATAGATGAGGGTACGACTCCCTCATTTCCTTCTCCGTTTCCCAAGTGGCTTCCGATCCCTTTTGATGCTTCCATTGGACTTTAACCAATTGGATAACTTTATTACGTAAACGTTTCTCCTTTCGATCAAGGATGGCCACAGGTTCTTCGATGTAATTAAGGCTGTTGTCGACCTCGATGTCGGTAAGTGGTACGTGAGCCGATTCATCCGCCAAACACTTTCGCATACATGGAAGGTAGGATGAATCCCACTTAACTCATCAGGCAACTCCAACCGATAAGCAACTTCCCCAACCCATGCCATTATCTTGAATGGTCCGACAAACCTCGGACTTAACTTTCCTCGCTTTCTGAATCGTATGATTCCCTTCCATGGTGACACTTTCAGCATTACTCTGTCACCAATATTAAACTCAATAGGCCTTCGTCGCTTATCCGCATAGGATTTCTGACGATCTTGTGCGGCCTTCATTCGCGCTTTGATCTGATCAAACCTTTTCTGACGTCTCTCTAACGACTTCGAGACTTCCTAATTCCTTCTGTCCAATCTCACCCCAACAAACCGGGGTCCTACATCTTCTCCCATACAACATTTCGTAAGGCGGCATGCCTATCGTCGTGTGATGACTATTGTTGTAGAAGAATTCAGCTAACGGCAGATGGCTGTCCCAACTGCCACCGAAGTCGATAATACAAGCACGAAGCATATCCTCCAATGTCTGAATGGTCCTTTCGGACTGACCATCCGTTTGCGGGTGGAATGCTGTGCTGATATTAAGCCTCGTGCCCATCGCCTCGTGAAATCTTTTCCAGAACTTCGATGTGAATCGTGTGTCCCGGTCAGATACGATCGTCAATGGCATCCCATGCCGTGCTATTATTTCATTAATAAACACTTCCGCTAACCTTTCCGACGAGAACGTCTCGCGAATAGGTAGGAAATGAGCACTCTTCGTTAAACGGTCCACAATTACCCAAATGGTGTCATGACCTTTAGCTGTGCGAGGTAGCTTAGTTATGAAGTCCATGGTAATGTGTTCCCACTTCCATTCCGGTATATCAAGTGGTTGAATCTTTCCATACGGTTTCTGGTGCTCGGCCTTTACTTGCGAGCAAGTCAAGCACTTGCTTACATACTTCGTCACGTCACATTTCATTCCAGGCCACCAGTATTCCCTCCTCAGATCTTGGTACATTTTATTGGTACCGGGATGGATAGAGTAACGAGACTTATGAGCCTCATCCAAGATTTTGGTCCTAAGCTCGCCACCCATAGGTATCCATATCCGCCCAAAACGTGTCCTAACACCAAGGGTGTTATATTCCAACTTGTCCTGTTGGCCAACCATCCTTTCCTTCTTTATGTTTTCCTCTTTAAGTGCCTCATCTTGAGCCTTTTCAATTTCTCTCATCACATCTGAAGTTACCACCAACTGGCAAGCCTTCACTCTAATAGGAGTAGGCACATCCTTTCGGCTTAGAGCGTCAGCCACCACGTTTGCCTTTCCAGGGTGGTATATGATTTCACAGTCATAATCTTTCAGAAGTTCCAACCATCGTCTCTGCCTCATATTAAGCTCTCTTTGTTCGAAGAAGTATTTCAAACTTTTGTGGTCGGAGTAAATAGTAAACTTCACCCCATAGAGGTAGTGCCTCCATATTTTCAATGCAAATACGACAGCAGTAAGTTCCAAATCATGAGTCGGATAATTGACTTCGTGAACTTTCAACTGCCGCGACGTATATGCAATCACTCTCCCGTTGACAGATCCTTGTGTAGTCTTGACTATACCTCTCTCGTTCTTGATAGACGTTATCTTTTTCAGCATCGTACATCCCTAGTCGGTCTTTCACATCTAACCGTTAGGGTTCTTATATTGTCATTCTATGTGAAATGTCTTATCAAACTCGGAGTCGTCCACAAAAGACTCCTTGGCCATAATTTCAACTCCTCGTTCAGGTTATCCACCTTTCCATCTGGACGGTTCCTATCGATCGTCTCTCAACTATTTGGATCATTGTGTATACCTCATAAGCTGTCCATGGTGCATTCGTCCTTGAAGGACCATACCATGTCGTTCTCGAATGAATCATAATATCCCGTTCCTGAATGATTCCTACTATCAAGTTTCCTAAGGTACCGTACCATCTCATTCCCGAAGGAACCACATCGTCTCGTTCCCTAAGGAACCATATGCTTCATTCCAGAAGGAACCTTATCGCTTCGTTCCCGTAGGAACCGTATCGCTTCGTTCCCGTAGGAACCGTATCGCTTCGTCCCCGTAGGAACCGTATCGCTTCGTCCCCATAGGAACCGTATCGCTTCGTCCTCGTAGGAACCGTATCGCTTCGTCCCCGTAGGAACCGTATCGCTTCGTCCCCGTAGGAACCGTATCGCTTCATTCCCGTTGGAACCGTATCGGGTATCCCCCAAACATATGAGGTATCCCTTATCACACTCAACTTGTCGGGAAGGTATTCATTCAGATGGCACACTAGTCACTCGAACTTTTCATTCATATCTTCATACACAATCTCCTTCTAGTCTTTTTTTCAAACGTACTTGTCAGGTTTTACGTTTCACATCGTTGGTTCATTGAACACCCTTATTCCTACATATCACTGGATGGTCTTAGGGATTGGCATCCCATCTGACCGACAATATATATTCTCTAGCTACTCGTTTCCGTTAGCCTTTTCTGCATGCATTTCTTCTAAAGTCACATTCGTTGGTCTTACTATGGATAGATGACACGTACGGTGACACTTGTACTTTCATTTCCTTTCTAGTTTCAGTGGGTCCCTCAACGGCTTTCCAATTCTAGTAACACTCGCAGCTATTGATTAGACTTAGACATAGTAGAGCGTTCTCTGAGTCGCCTTGAATTTCTTCTTAGTGCCCATGCCTTGCTTCACATTGTTAGTCAAAACTTGTCCTTCACATTCATTCTAGACAAACAATCCTTGGGTCGGATCTGGTTTGGTTTGGTTTAGTCTGCACGCCCTAATTAACATCGCGGTTTCCGTCTCTTGTTGTTGTTGGTATATCTATTTTCTCATTTCAGCAGATACCCTTATTAGTTGTCTTGGATTGTCTTCTACATGGAAAGATGCACTTTGTGCATTCGTGCACTCATATATTCTTTGGACATACACTTGTGTGGTTATTTCTTTCATGCTCATGCATACTTCAACAGTAGACCGATTCTTATTCATCAGAACGTGTTTGCGCTAAGCGTAGCCCATCCTAGCTCCTTGGCATCCTTCATACGTATGCTCGTCTGACTTAGGTAAACCGAAGTTTCATTCCTCCTCATCTTGTCTGTGGCTCGTACTTGCTGACATCATTCACCGTTGTAAGGTACACCATCTTTGACATCATTACCATTACTAATGATGTTCATCAATCTCCTTAATCGTTACTCGGGTGACTAACATCTCGTAGTCGTGGTTGAGTAATTGGATCAACTCTGATACGTAAGCATTAATCAATACCATAAGATTCACCATCATGCACGTGCACCTGTAAATTCACAATTTCGCGGATCCAAACGAAATTACCAATTTACCTTACTCGAGCATTCTAGTTCCTCTTATAACACTTCCTAATACTCGCGTCCCTTCAAAGTTGAGATTTTGTCCCGGCATTCTCATCGACACCTCTTACCACTTTCGCGCTAAGTCAACACAACGGAGGACATTTCGCATCACACTCGTACGGTCTCATGCACACTACCTTCCGGTTCCGCAAGAACTCTTGCCTTTTCACTATAAACTTGGTGGGCGGGAATCCTACCGTGTCATCCGGTACGACCCTCACCACGCCTTCCGCCTATTCTTCCCTCCATTTCGTTCTTAAAAGACAAGGAATCTAATGTCATCACGCTAGTTAACAAATAAAATTCAATAAGTACTGTAAGATGTTAATATACACTGGCCATCTGTAATTAACCATTACACTACCTTTCGATTTCTATTTGACCACCTTTGTGATTCCATCAGAACAGAAGTCCTTTCCTAACTCTTCCTAAGGCATACTACATACACATACTCTACTTTTCATACCTGATGCTGTGGCTCGAGTTACCCGTACTGGCATCCGCTTTCGGTCCCATTCAAAGTTTAAGTTCAGACACTGGGAGTGTCCGAATCTCTCAAACTATTGCTCTGATACCAACTTGTAAGACCCCAAACCCGGGAGGCCTCACTCGTTGGATTTACTCATTCACAAACAGTTCTTAAACATGAGTATCAAATAATGCAGCGGAATCATTCATTCAACATAACTAAAAACTTGTTCATACATGCGGAAGCGTACATTGTCAATTACATAAACTTAACATAAACAACTCATAACGGGATGCCAGTCTTCATGATCGACCGGGTAACTCTTCTCGCTTGCCAAGCATCACCGTCCATCGTCCATCGTCCATACCTGCCTTAACCTGAATGTGCATACTAAAAAGGTCAGCTACGCTGGTGAGTTCTAGCATTTCATAAAAACTTTAACATCAACATTTGCCAAAAACGTATCATTCATTTAGTAAAAACCTTTCACAAAAGCATGTAATAATTTAACATCTTTAAAAAAAAGTTTCGTACCCATATCATCATCAACATCATAATCATAAACACCGTTAAACGGATCGTTCATTAAAACTTTTAACATTCATTTAAGTCATACATTATTATCTAAATCTGTGTTACCCTTCGTTCCGTCATTTAGTATGGTATTGCCCCTAAGGCTTAACTGCACGAAGACCGACAATACCATACATTCCGTCAATTCCCTTATGGTATTGCCCCTAAGGCTTAACTGCACGAAGACCGACAATACCATACATTCCGTCAATTCCCTTTTGGTATTGCCCCCAAGGCTAACTGCGCGAGGACCGACAATACCCATTCATTCCGTCAATTCCCTTTTGGTATTGCCCCCAAGGCTAACTGCGCGAGGACCGACAATACCCATTCAGTTGCCCTTATGGCTCTCATGTCCATAAACCGACAACTTCCATCGACGGTTATGACTCTCAGCCATAACATCGTCGGATCATAATTTAACCTTACATGGGGTCACGTTAACCCCTGAGTAACCGTCGTTACTCCCTTTTACCAGTTGTACAACATCATAACCATTGGCATGCCACAAAGACATGCCCCTGTTGTTCTTGTGGCAACTATGGCTCGCTGTCCATAATCTACCACAAGGCTGGGAATCTCATTCCCAGACTTCATTCGTCAATTCCATTCATTCGACAGATTAGATTTGTAATGACTTCTTTAAAACCTTTACCTCTTTCTCTTCTCATTAAACATTTCCTCAATTAAACCGTTCATAAAGCATTCGTAACCCTTTTTGGCAAAAACATTTCAAAACCTTTCCTTTCGTAAACATCGTTTCAACATTTCAAAACCTTTCCTTTCGTTAAACATCATTTCGTTAAAACATCATTTCTTTAAACATCATTTCGTTAATCATTTCGTAAGTATGCACACCAGCCCAAAAACATTAACAAAACATTTAAAAGAGGGCTCTAGAACTCACCTGATACGCTAATATGGGTTGTCCTAAACGAAGGTCCGACAACGTCACTTCCGATCTGAATTGATTAGTTAAACACATCAGACCAATCCCGACTCTAACGGCTTAACCATTCTAACATACTGACTTCACTTAATCAGTTCTGATGTCTGCGCACTTAGCAAGTGCGCAGACTCTGCTTCCTGCGCACTTAGCAAGTGCGCAGACTTCCCTTCCTGCGCACTTAACAAGTGCGCAGGTTCCTCTTCCTGCGCACTTAGCAAGTGCGCAGGACCTGCTCTGTGCGCACTTAGCAAGTGCGCACGACCTGTTCTTGGCGAAAAACCCTAACTTTCACATTCGGGTCTGATCGTGTCAAGATCCCGAATTTGTTGCATCCAAAACGTTCGTTTTCCATTAAGGATCTCAAATCTATGTTTATTTATCAGTTTCATCCGTTCAAGCCTTGCCTTTTCACCCAAAACCCGAAAAAACCCAAAAACAAACTAAAACTCAGATTTAGCTCGAATGGTTACCTGGATGACGATTCCGCTTTGGAGGTTCTCTTCACGAGTGCAGGAGACACGAACGGGTGCGATCTTGTGCGATTCCGACACTTTCTCTCTCTACGGGTTTTCTCTCTCTAAAGGTTGCAAATGAGGGAAAATGGGGTGGCATAGGCTATTTATAGCCCGCTGACCCATCCGACCCGACCCGTCATGCCTCGTTCGTTTATTCTGTTAATAAAATCGTCGTTTATTTTCGGGATGTTACAGTTATAGATTACGATACAAAAAAAATTGGATCGCTGGCAAAAAAAATAAACGAATATAAAATCAAATGGGTTAAAATCCTATATTAGCAAATTTGTAAAAAACCAAAGTTTTGAAGCAAAAAAAAAAGCTCCTATAGTTTACTAAAAAAATAAACCCATTGAACTTTTGTTACAATTTTATAAAAAATCAAACTTGAGAAAAAAAAACTAAAATTTACTCTATTGAAGTTTTATGGCAAATCTAAAAAAAATAACTTCTTAGTAAAAAAAAACTAAAACTTTACTTTTCAATCTCACGCCCGTTATTTTTAAGCAAAAAAAAAAACTCCTATAGTTTACTAAAAGAATAAACTCATTGAGCTTTTTTTGCAATTTTATAAAAAACAAAACTTAAGGAAAAAAAAGTAAAGTTTATTCTATTAGAGTTTTATGGTAAATCTAAAGAAAAAAAACTTTTGAGGTCAAAAGAAAAATCTATTAAAACTACACTATGTGGCAAATGTAGAAAAAATAAAAGTTTTGAGGTAAAAAAAAAATTAAAAGCTCACTATTAAACCTCACTTTTATCACTTTTATGGCAAATGTAAAAAAAACTTTTCAGGTCAAAAGAAAAATATATTAAAACTACACTATGTGACAAATGTTTAAAAAATAAAAGTTTTGAGGTCAAATAAAACATTGAAAGTGCACTATTAAACCTCACGCCCAATTATAGTATATTAATGGGTAAGACCTTATTATATTATTCAGCTAAATTAAATGAAATTACAAATATAGCTTTATTTTATATATGGAGTTTCTATAATGTAATTTACATTAAATTCTTTTGTCGGCTTTTTTACAGGGACGTTTTTGAGATTTCGGGTGCCCCAGACGAGTACTAAAAAATGGACCCTTAAATATAATCTTTTTTCCAAAGATCGATGATAATTGTAACAACAATAAACAAAAAAACATTATTGTAACGATAAACAAATTCAAAACAAAGTTACACAATTAACAGATTAAAGTTAAACGAATCGAGAGACTCTATTAGCATTTTTTTTAAGCAAAGTTCTTGATCAATTCTTCACAATTGATACTATCTAATGTATGGTTCTCGATAGCTATCATGGCAATCCATTAAGTTTTTATTAAGACATTTTCGATCGTAAGTACCACTTCAACAACTTCAATTTTTAGAAGTTCTTTTTTGCAGATACCACTGTTACTGGAATAGTCAACAAAATTCGATATGCATTACTAAAATCCAAATACAAACTTACTTATAAAATGATACTAAAATCCAAAATCAAAATTGAATAGCAAAATAAAAAAAACGAATACCTTCTGGAGTTTGTCGAAATCCACATATTAATATTCACGTAAATTAAAAATAAAAAAAATATGGCTATCAATTAATATTCACTTACTGATTGATAATTTTGGGATTGAATCGTCAACTTTGGGATTGTAAAGAACGACTGTCAAAATAACGTGCTTAATTGTTTCACGTGATTATTTAATTATTCTTTTTTTAATTAAAAATCCATATTAGCATTTAAAAGAGAAAAGAGTGTTGTTTACGGGCCTCTCAACAAAATTAAGTTATTGGTTTAAATGAGTATGGTAATAGTTAAATAGTTGATAATATGTTTATATTTAAATGTTTTTTTGGGTTTTTATTTATGGGTCTCTCAACAAAATTTTCATCTACTTATTTTGGTTCTAATTTAATTTTTTTTATATTTATACAAAGATTTTTTTTTTAACTTTGGGCCCCCGTGAAAACGGGCCTCAAGTGACCGCCGATGCCAACTTGGGCTCCGAGATACCCTGCTTATTTATTGTTACATATCTTCCATTTCTTGAATTAGAAAATCATTTTTCCCATATATTGTTGAAGTAAAAGAGGTTATATTTTTAGTTGGTATAATTTTAACATCTCCTTCTATCCCATTAGCGGTTAGTATAATTTTAACAAGTGAAAATGATGCATTGTGTTTGGTTTATGGTAACACATAAGCCTGTAAACGAATTGATTCAATAAAATGTTCGTGAGTTCGTCTATGTTCGTTCATTTAATAAATGAACAAACGAACACAAACTTTTGTTCATTTAATTAAATGAACGAACATGAACATGTCTCGTTCATTACGTTCGTTTATATTCGTTCATTTACATTCGTTTATGTTCATGCATTTACGTTCGTTTATATTCGTTTACTTATGTTCGCTTATTTACGTTCGTTTAAATAATCATTCAAATTTACTTATTACTAATATTAGTTTAAAATTAATTTGATTTTTCATATTTTAAAACCCTTAAGCCTAATATAAAATCAATTTGATATCTTTATTTGGTTTTGGAGTTAATTACACGGTTAGTCCCTATGGTTTGTGAAAAGTAACAAATATGGGTATTAAGGGTTTCAAATTGCAAGTATATGTATTATGCTTTCAATTTTGTAACATGTTTAGGTATTAAGACTAACTAACGTTAGTTTTTCTGTTAAGCTTGTGTTAAATGACCAAAACGCCCTTTATTAAAAATAATTGTTAAACATATATAATAAATTATAAATATATATATGCACACAGATCACATATACACATATATACTTATAATCTTAAGAGCAGGGTTTAGAGGTTTGCAAGTCGTCCACCACCGTCGACCACCACCACCACCATCGTCCGTCTCCACCATGAGCCACTCTCTACGACTTTCGGTTTGCTCCTGGACCATTGAACAACGCTCTTTTTTGCCGTCCCTCCACCTCTCCCACCGTCCGCTTCCACGCCGGACATCAGCCGATCAATTTCTTCGATTACTTGCGTGATTCGATGAATGATGATATAGAGAAAGGGGTTAAACGACAGTTGGTCCCTGTTTTAGATTTGGGTGGTGTTTGCGTTGAATCTGATTTTGATTTAGGGTTTGGAGGAGAAAGGGGGTAAAGGAATATGTTTTGCGTTGAATTTGATTTTGATTACATAAATGTTTGGATGTTAAAATCACATATGGTCCCTATTTTGCGTTGAATCTAGAGAAAGGGGGAAGTTTTCAATGTTTGGATGTTAAAATCATAGATTTTAAAATCACAGATGGTCCTTGTTTTGGTTAGAGGAGGACAGTTATGGGGGTGTTAGAGGAGGACGGTGGTGGGGCGGTTCGAGGAGGTGGTGGCTAGTGGTGGTGGGTGGGTTAATGTGGGTTAAGGAGGAAGTTGGTGGCCGGCGGAGGTGGTGGCTGGCGATGGTGGTGGTGGACGGTTATGTGTGTGTGCATATATATTTATAATTTATTATATATGTTTAACAATTATTTTTAATAAAGGGTGTTTTGTTCATTTAACACAAATTTAACAGAAAAACTAACGGTAGTTAGTCTTAATACCTAAACATGTTACAAAATTAAAAGCATAATACCTATACTTGCAACTTGAAACCCTTAGTACCCATACATGTTACTTTTCACAAATCACAGGGACTAACCGTGTAATTAACTTTTGGTTTTGAAATGTTGGATGTAAGGATGATGATATTTTAAACTTTAATTTAGATATTCACGTTTACTTTTAAATTGTGTTCATTTATGTTCGCTTGTTTATGTTTTTGAATCGTTCATTTCGAATATTAATGAACGAACATGTTCATTTTCTTAATTAACGAACACGAACAAAAAAATCCGTTCATTTAATTGTTCGTGTTTGTTAATTTGTTCAGTTAAAGTTAAACGAACGCACACAATACATGCCTAGTAATATGTTCGAGTAAACCCGATTGTGTAAACCTAAACAATCTTGGGATTTTAAGACATAATTACGGGTAACTTCATACAATACTAAATAAGTTTTCAAATATTTTACTAAAGTCACTTAAATTACTTTATTCCTTTAAAGTAACTCAACTTTCTCTCAGTTTTTTTAAATTTGTTTATAAATGTTAATTTTTTTAAAACAACATATATGAATTCTAATCACTTTTTAGAGATTATTTTTAAAATTAACTTGAATTAAGAGGTAATAGTAAAGAAAAAAATCACTGAATAATAACCAAATTTCATGATTTTTAATCTAAGTCAAATTTAAAGAAAAAAATCACTAAATAGTAAGTAGGATTCTTATAAGTTTCATTCAGTCCATTAAATTTAAAAAAAAAGTATTTGTAAAAAAAATTCACAATATTGGAACTCATAAATTAAGTTGAGTGATTTAGAAGAACAATTTTTTTTAAAAATAACTTTAATAAAAAACTTGAGAAATTTGATCAGTATTATGTAAGTTTTTTCCTATATTCTATTAAACTCTCCTACTCCTTGCCACCAAGTGCTCTCTAATTCATTTGGTTAATTTATTTTACCTTATGCTCTAGCACTTGAAGAAGAAGTTTTTTTGTTTGAAATGCAAGATTTTATAAAAAAAGGAGGGGGGGGGGGGGGGGGACCCCAACCAACAGATACGAAAGGGACAATCAATAGAACATAATTACACAATATTGAAGCTAATCTAATTTTTCCAAGAAAGATTTTTAAGGCTAGAACGGCTTTTGAATGTAACATCCAAAAATTCAAACCGATTTAAAGTTTTTAAATACGACGCGGAAGCGGTCCCAATTACAACATTTAACATATCCATACGTTTTAGTTTTGCAAAGATGAATTAAACTACAATATTTCCCACAAAAATAGTTTAAATAAAAGTTAACAACAACAAGTTATCTGCAACTTGTAACGACTCCAATTAATTTGTAAAACATCAAAAATCAACTTTGAGAATCCAATATCCACCGTAGGCGAGACCCGAGATCACACCGGAGCTTTCCTACATTCAAGGAAACAATTTGAATATGGTTAGTAAAGATAAGTAGCCCTAGGGACCTCTCCACAAGTCCCACATTGACTACTAAGTCCGTAGACTTCCCCCTTTCATTGGTAAAACCCAAGAAAAGTCATTTTTAAGAATAAAAATTTCTAACATGAACACAACCGTGTTCAGATATATATATATATATATATATATATATATATATATATATATATATATATATATATATATATTCAACATCTTTTAAATGAATCATCTTAAAAATTATTAATATAGTTAGTTTTAATAAAGTTTTATAGCTTTTAACAAAACCAAATTATAAATAAATATATATGAATATTTACAAAATTTAATAAACTAGTCTTGAACCCTAACCATTTGAAACTCTCCACTTGAACCCCCACACATTTCAATTTGACCTTTAAACCTTCAAATTGACCCTATTCAAAAGCTTTTATCATCTTCCCCATCAATTTTGACTTTTAAAGTCAAAGCACCCTAAGAACCATACGATTCAAGGCTGTCCCCGACCCAATCTGTGTAGTTGGACTTCCGATGCACGAGTAATCGATCATATGCCATCCTCAGACCCATTTAGAGGTTCAATTCAATCAAAACACGTGACATAATTCTAATTCAAAACAAGTTTGACTCGGTAGAGTCAAATCCAGCTAAATCAGGAAAGAATCCGTGAATTGAGGCGCGTTGATGACAGCAAATCATGCGTAGGCTGGTTGCGCATGAATCCCGACCCTAAAGCATGACCAAATTCACTCCTAACCAAAGGAATCCACAAGCAAATCACTCTGACAGCTGGTTCTGTCAAAACAAATTGAATCGGGTTTTTATGGAGAAATCAATACAATTAAATCATCCCCACACTCTCTCAAGCACCTATACGAACTCTCTAAACCCGTAAACAACCTACATTACACTCCAGAAACCCGATCGTGGTTGCAAGAAATCGAACATGTGCATAACAGCCGATTCCCCTCTCTGTACAATCATTCAAGGTAATCCCTATGTAGTTTAACTCGTTTTGATCTCCTAATCGAAAGCCCCATGATTCCAAACCCTATTACCATCGAATTCAATATGTTTTTGCTCAAGAACAATCTAGGGTTTCGTGTTCTTGAATCGTTTAAACAAACATCAAACAAACACGAAACTCCAATTAAATTACAAAATCGAATTCGCAATCCTTTGCTTATCAAAAACCCTAAACTCTTTTCGTTAATTAAACAACCAAGGAATCGATTAAGGATTGGAATAGGGAATCGGGTTTTTAGGTTTGGGATGATGATGATAGATCGACTGTTTGGGTTTGTTCATTAAAGGCTTTCCGGATGGCTATTCTTTCAAGGCTTTAAGCCCAGTTCCACCGGTTAAGACTTGTGACATACACATACAAGGTCGCGAGTTCAAGCCCAGCACCACCTTGTTTTTTTTCCTTTTTGCGCGCGTTAAACTCGGATCTCGTGTAAACACAACATGTCATTTTAACTGTATGGGTTAATAACGCGATTGGACCTCTGGTTCAGTGGCTAGAACTTTGTGCTCACCCAGCCCCAACCCGGGTTCGAGCCCAGTCCACTACAAACATTTTTAAAACAAGTTTTTAACACTCAAAATATTTTATAAAAGTTATTTTATAAACCCAATACCATTTGGAAGTAACTTGTGCAAAAATAAACAAATTTTAATCGAGAACTATTATGTTACGATTTAAATGATTTTGAAAACCTCCTTATCAAAATAAAAGGAATTAAATTTTAATAAAAAACTTTTGTTTTATTGAAGCATTTATATTATCTATTTTCATAAAGATTATGAGGATTTTATAAAAGTACATTATTATTTGAAATAATTTCATAAAACAATTTAATAGATCATTTACCACTAATTATTTACTTAGGGTTTAAGTATTATTTAAAACAAATAAAAATTTTATTTGAATACAAATGTATATATATACATATATATTTTTTAAAAGAACATACCATTTAAAATAATAAATAAATAAATGATTTATTTATTATTTACTTTACATTCACAATTCGCTTAGAGTTGAATTGTATTTAGCATTAGTTCTTATATATATATTTTCACAAGTAAATAAATAAAATAACGTTCTTTATTTAAAATTATATTTGAATAAAATATAATTTCACACTACTTTTCTAAATAAATAAATAAAAGGAACATATTTAATTTATTTAGTTATTCAAACCCAAACCCTAACCAAAATATTCTAAAACTATTCATCCAAATCTTTCATTTATACAACACCTTTTAAGTACAACCCTCAATTTCCTACACTCCTATACATACCACAACGTAACTTTTGTACACACTTTTAATTCAACATACTTTACACACTAGGTTAACATTGTGAGGTTTCAAGGATCATTTTGCTATAGAGTCTCGTATTAGCTACACATTTGATTTAGGTGAGTATTACATAGCCCCTTTTACTCTTTTACACTTTTTGGGGTGGAACATGAACAATATACAATCCATTGCTTACATTTACACAAACTACACAAGTACAAATCCTCTTTACATTCATGTGTGCAAATTTGAGCTTTATGCCTGAGTGCTAATTGTGCTAACTTTTGTGTGTAATTTATGTGCAATCATTAACTATTCAAGCCGACGGTAAACAATGATAGATCTATTGAGTCTGACAAACCCACCCAGATTGGGTGATTGTTACCGACAACACAATTTGCATGCTAGTTACAAAGGTTTGATTGTACTTAGTTACACAATAGCTGCTCTCCATAAATGCCTTATTTTATCATGTTATGTAAGGATTTGTTTATTCATAACCTATATGCAACTACATACAAACCTGTGTATGCTCACCAACTTTTTAGTTGACCTTATTTTATTCATGTTTCAGGTGCTAATGTTTGATCAAGGCTTGCTACACATAGGCTTTGGACTTTGTTAATATTAAATGAAGAACCATTTGTATTTCAATTATATACTTTTGAACTTGGTTGTGTTTGATTTGTTGAAATAAAATTTGATGATTAATATATTGAAATCTAGTCAACCTTGTGCTCATGAACAGTCTACATGTCCCGCCTCGACGTTTCCACCGTCGGTTGGGGTGTGACAGATTGGTATCAGAGCCTTGGTTATAGGGAACTAGGTTATTAGACACCCTTGACCTAGACTATAACTTTAGGACACCCATACAATGGCATGCTATTACATGTTACATTGTTAGTTCTTGTGTAAATATTTTTACATGCTATCATAAGTATTTACACTACGTGATACAATACATAATGACTTATGTGTCACACTACTTGATAACTTTTGTGCTTACACTCATTACTATCTACATGCTATGTGATTATTTTTATGTGAATATTCTTACATGTTATACTATATAATTACATCATATGATACAATACTTAATAATCTATGTGCCACATTACCTGTCAACTTTTTCTCCTATTCATTGCTATTTATTTAAAGTGCTATCCTAAGTTTCCACACACACTCATACACAGTTAGTTATTCATGCACCCCTAAACTCACATACATAATACCACACCTCTTGTGAACAACAAAATTTTAAACTATTGGGCCTAATGTCCATCAATAATAAACTAAGAAACCCATCTATCCTCCAAGAAGCAAAAGCCCACTGAAATGCATAAACCTTACTTTCGGGCCACAAGGCCCAGGTCACAACAATTCTCATCATGACCATGGGCCCAACAATAGTGTTATTAATACATGATGGCTGGAAGAGTGTGTAGGCCCATGAGGGATTCTGGCTAAGGAAAGACAGGGTACTTAAGTGTGTCCTAGTGACCCACCCCTCTTTCCTGGGAATTCTCCTCAGGGATACACTACTTATAGGTCAAGTGTACTCCTAAAATACTATTATGAAGACTCGACGTTATGACTAGTCAAACTCTAAACCTATGAGAACTCCTATATTTGACACTCAGTATTTTATTATCGCTTACAACCTTTCCATTGTTTTCCTGCTAAGCATGGACTCCTACTCTCCTACCTCCCCGGTATACCGTCCCGAAGAAGAGTCTGATTGGGAAGAAGACATCGGATCACCCGTGCATCAATCACCAACACTCGATCACATACAAAACCCGTTAGTATACATCACACACGGAGTTCAATAACTTACGTATGTACGTTCACAATAAACCCAACGCAACCACATGGTACATGAAACTCAATTATTCTCAATATATCCAATGCTATACAAATTACATAATACATGAAACTAGTTTGTCTACAAATCACAATTTACTTGATTGATCGCATAACACACGGAACATGTTTATTTGCAATACACATGCTACTGGATTGAGCACATAATACACGAAACTTAGTTGTTTACAGTATACATGATGCATAACAAATGCTCGATTGGTACATAATTCTAGATTGACTACATTAAACATGAAACCCATTCGGTTAAAAGGTACATTATACTAAATTGTGCACATTATGCAATATACATGATACTAAATTGTTTATATTACACATGAAAGATATTTATTTACAAAATACATGATGCTAAGTTGCCAACACCATACATGAACTTCATTTCCTACAATAGACATGATATTATGTTGTTTACATTTCACATGAGAGCTTATTGACTTACAAAATACATAACACTAAGTTGTCGACACCATACCTGAACTTCATTTTCTACAATACACATGATACTATGTTGTTTACATTCCACATAGGAGCTTAATGATTTACAAAGTATATGAAGCTAAATTGTTCACGCTACACATGATACCTATTTGATTACGAGCTACGTGACACTAGATCATACATGAGATTTGTGTGTTTACTTTATACACGAAACAAAATTTGCTTACAATTATTGCAATTGATTGATTTCATTATACACAAGACATGGTCATGCACTTTTGTTCACCAAAGTTGAAGACCATAATACACTGAAACGACTCGGGGTTTGACGTATTCTTGTTCAAACACGAGCAAACTAAGAAACTTTAAGTTATACTACTCTTTAGTTGCGAACTGACCTGATTAGGGACATAGTTACTTGTTAGCAACTGTTATGTGAAAACAATAGACGTGATCAGAGTGAAATTGTGCCCCCTTACCCGCACACAACGGAATGATCTATACGGACCGTACGATGATTTGAGTAATTACGGGTGTACACGGAATTATGAAAATCAGCGTGTGGAAAACATAGTGAAATTTTGTCGTGTGTTGTGACCTAAAATTTATCATGATGTGTAACAACAAAACTGATGTGGTATGACAAGGGCATGGTGAATACGCCGATGGTACTTCCTAGATATAAGTGTCCTGTCATATTTCAGAAGTAGCGTTGTTCGTGTCGCATGAAGTTTTGACCTAGACCAATGTTTGTGTAACCTCTTGTCCACTAACAGTTTTGAGCATATTTGTAACATTTCTGATTTTCATCATGTAATCGTTTGATTTCAATAAACAAACACATTTCAGTTTCGATTCGTGTACAAACAAACTACGATGCAGTTACATATACAAACTATTCTATTACAATAACAAATTAAACAAAAACACCATTATCTCACAAGCCCCGAGGACCAAAACTGACAAAACTCAAAAAACTACAAAACTAGGCAAGCACGGTCGCGCCTAGGACTAGGCACGGTCGCGCCTGCAGACCTAAGCACGGTCGCGCCTAAAGTAGGCACGGTCGCGCTGATGAACCCACTTGACTCTGCAGAAGTCAAATCATACCATACCCGCTGAATTCGCGAAATTTAAAATGGAGAAAAGCCGGTCTTCGCGCGTCAGACCATGCTCCACTGAATTCCGTCTGAAACACGCATCAAATGTCGTCCAATTTGCACAATATTTTTAATCCCATTCACACCACAACCGAGTCTCTCGAATTCGTGGATATAAAGCAACTTGCACGATTTCTACGCCTTCATATAAGCCCACTCAGTCTCCCAAAACTCTCGTTCGACGCTCAAACAGTCTCTGGAGTCCAATCGATCGCCAAGAAGCTCGACTCTTTGACCCGTAGCCGACTGCATTAAATTGCCCATTGTTAACGAGTAAGTAACACTTCCTTAGCTTCGTATCTACCCCTAGGATGAAAGCCCTATACTAAATCGTAGTTATATCACACAATCAATTCGATTTTGAACCAAAGAGCCGAAAACTAAGCTTTTACTCAAACTACCCCTTAAACACGATATAAATACAATCAAACTATGTAGACACATTCGCAAGCACTTAATCTATGAAAGCCCTAAGAATACAGAAGCATTTATTATAAGAATCGATTGAATTGTGTCTGAAAAAGACCCGACACGGTCGTGCTCATCACTGAGCGCGGTCGTGCCTTACCAAGCACAATCGTGCCCCAGGTGTGGCCCGGTCGTGCTTACCGAGCAAACAAGTCTTGATAAAAAACAAACACTAGACGCGGTCGTGCCAGATACGAGCACGGTCGTGCTCTATGTCCAGAACCTATGAAGTACCTTCTGACTCGACCACGGGCGCGTTTCAGACCACCACGGTCACGCCCGGCAACGAGCGCGGTCGTGCCCTACTTGAGCACGGTCGTGCTCCTTGACCAGAATCAATTATTTTTCTGTTTTAAAGTCTATTTAACATATTTTAGCAAAAAAATTTCAAAATGTAATTATAAAAGTTACGTTATAAAATCCCAAGACCCGGGAATCATTTATAAACCAAATCTTTGATTTAGAAATTTAAAACAATTAATTCCCGATAGTTTCAAAACCGATGAAATCATGAGTTTATGTAATCATTTTTATAAAACTATTTATACAAATATATATTTTGATTTAAACAAATATCGTTTATTTAAATAAATATATATATATATATATATATCGCTACTAATTTATTATTCCAAAACCAACCCTAAACACACAAACCACCAACGAACCCACTTTGGACACAAAATAACACAAACAGTGACACGTGTTATACCCTCATTCGATAGGTCAAACGTAGCGACCTACAACACGCTTGGTATTTTTGTTGATCTGTGCAAACTACACGCTCCAACACAAGTGAGTTACATAGCCCCTCTTTTACTCTATTTACAAACTTTTGGGGTGGAACATGCGTTCTATTTACTATGTTTACAAACTACACAATATACAATTCCACCCTACAATCATGTGTTACAATTTTGAGCTTTGTGCTTGAGTACTAGGTGTGTAGACCAACACGCAGTTTGCTATTCACGTGCAATCATTAACTATTTTATAGCCTACAGTAAACAGTGATAGATCTATTGAGTCTGACAAACCCACCCAGGTAGGGTGACTGTTACTGCCAACACGCGTTTGTTTTGCATGCTAGTTACAAAGGTTTGATTGTACTACCAGGTCACACGATGGTATCTCTCCATAAATGCCTTAATTGCCATGTTTGTATGAATTGTATGCACACGACACTATATTCTATTACATGACACGAAAACCTATGTATTCTCACCAACTTTTTAGTTGACTTTGTTTTTAACCATGTTTCAGGTGACAATGTTTGAAGTATTACAAGCTGCTACATATAGGATTTGGACCTAGCAATTAATCTAAACTATTTATATTTTGTAATCGCTACATTTGGTTCTTGTATGGTATGAACTTGCTACGTGTAATGAAAATGAATGTTTAAATTATTCAAACTTTAGCAACCATGAGCTATGAACAGTCTGCACAGCTTCACGCCCCGACGTTTTCCGCCGTCGGTTGGGGTGTGACAGATTGGTATCAGAGCCTTGGTTATAGGGAATTAGGTTATTAGACACCATTGACCTAGACTATAACTTTAGGACACCCAACAATGTCATGCTACATGTTTTATGTGATACGTGCTATTTGCTATATGTCACATGCTTTATGTGTTAGTTATTTGATACTTAAATTGTTTAGACTACATGACTTAATAAGCATGCGTAAATAATAAATTAAATAAATCGTATCCATACCCGTATCCTAAGCCGCATATCCTCTTTAACTGCTTCTATGTCATCATCGCCATAACTTGTGGAAAAACTCATACTCGTAGACATTAGTCTATCAAAAATATTTTTATATACCCGTTAAGGTTTTAGACTCTGTTAATTATTAAAGGACATGTGCAATCTGGAAGGGTGACACCTGTATTCTGGGTTTTCTGTCTAGGAAAGCATTTCATATAAATCCCAATCAACCGAGGGATCCGTATGCTTTCCTGGGAATTCCCGGGATGAGTGTTTACCTATAGGCTAAAGCACGTATCCTTGAAAATTATATAAGTCTAATTAACCTTAATATGTCATTGTGTTCAAGTAGAAATGTGATTACTTGAAAACAATCCGAACTATGAAATAAATATGTTATTTTTCCTCCTATCCTAAATTTCAATGGATTTTTATAAATTCTCACAACACTTTTGTATCATTCTCTTTTTATAGAATGCCTCCTCGTCGTAACATCGACCGCAACAACACCGACAACGCCAACAATAGCACCAACACCAATACCGGCAATGCCAACAACAACAATAATACCGACCTTGCTGCTCTCCTCACTCAGCTAGTAACTCAACTAACTCAAGCCAATAACAACAACAATGGGAATGCCATTGGTAGTGCTAATACTGGTAGTGGCGGTGGTGCCAACCCGCCACAATGTACCTTCAAGCATTTCAACTCTTGCAATCCCCTGAAATTTTATGGTACCGAAGGAGCCACGGGACTCCTTCATTGGTTCGAAAATATTGAGGGCACCTTCCTCAATAGTGACTGTCCGGACAATCTGCGTGTTCGCCATGCCACTAGTGTCTTTCAAAAACGGGCACTAACCTGGTGGAATGGGGAAAAGAGAACAAGGGGAGTAGAAGTAGCAATGGCTCTTCCATGGGATGAGCTGAAAAGGATCATGACCGAGGAATTCTGTCCTCGAAATGAGATGAAGAAACTGGAAGCGGAATTTTGGGATCTTACCCAAGATAGCGGTGAAAGCTTGGCGTACACCAACCGTTTTCACGAACTGAGCATGCTGGTACCTCACATGGTTACACCTTTGTCTAGGTGTATTGAAAAATATATCGGTGGCCTACCGAGACAAATCCAGGACACTGTTCTGGGAAGAAATCCTGCAAACCTAGAAGATGCTATTCGTCTAGCTGCCACACTGACCGATAATCACGTTAAAGCAGGTACTCTTACCAAAAAGGGGGCCAAGAAAGTTTCTGACACCACAACTCCTCCTACTCATGTCAAAGAAGTTCAAAACGAACAGTATCGAAACACCAGGAAGAGAAAGGCGAAAATTTTTGCAGTAGTCACTCCGGCCGCCCCAATTAATCAAGTTGCACCCTTGGCTCAAAATCCAGCCAAGAAAGCTTATGGAGGTACCTACCCACTCTGCAACAACTGCAACTATCATCACCCACAAACTATCCCATGTCGCATTTGCAATCATTGTGGGAAACTTGGCCATACGACCAATATCTGCCGACAAAAGGCACTTACTACTCAAGCCAACCCGGTTAATCAACCCGGAGCTAATCAAGTGATTCCAATCAATGCAAATGGACGGGCTTGCTTTGAATGTGGCAACCCGAACCACTTCCGAAACCAATGTCCAAAACTTGTGAACAATAATCAGGGCGGAGCTCGTGGATGTGCTTTCAACATCAACGCCAATGAAGCTCAAGCCAACGATCATGTGGTCAACGGTATGTTTCTTGTAAATAAACAATTTACATCTATACTATTTGATACCGGGGCCGATAAGAGTTTTGTGTCACTTAACTTTGAACCTTCACTTGCAAAAACACGATCCAAACTCGAGAAAACCTTCACCGTTGAAGTAGCGGATGGAAACTCCATCACTATTGACTCCATCATTCATGACTGCTCACTAGAACTCAATGGTCACACGTTTCCAGTCAACCTTATACCAATGCCGTTGGGAAGCTTTGACGTCATCATCGGCATGGATTGGTTATCTAAAAACCATGCCGAGGTCATGTGCTTTGAAAAGTACATCCGAGTACCTCTTCCACCGGGAGACATATTAAAAGTCTTTGGCGAGAAACCTTGCAAAGGACTCAAACTGATGTCATGCATAACTGCCCAGAAATACATTCGAAAGAAGTGCATGGTTTTCCTAGCTCATGTGATTAAAAAAGAAGACAAGGAGAGAAGAATAGAAGATATTCCCGTCATTCGGGAGTTTCCCGAAGTCTTTCCCGACGACTTACCCGGTCTTCCACCTGTTCGGGAAGTAAAGTTTCGAATCGATCTTATACCCGGAGCAAACCCTGTGGCTAAAGCTCCATACTGGCTTGCACCTTCCGAATTGCAAGAACTTGCAAGTCAACTTCAAGAACTCGCTGACAAAGGTTTCATACGGCCAAGTCATTCACCGTGGGGTGCACCGGTCTTGTTTGTTAAAAAGAAGGATGGTTCATTCCGCATGTGTATTGACTATCGAGAGCTCAACAAGCTTACAATCAAAAACCGCTACCCGTTATCTAGGATTGACGACCTCTTCGATCAACTCCAAGGTTCTACTTGTTTCTCGAAGATTGATCTTCGATCTGGTTATCACCAACTGCGTGTCCGAGAAGAAGATATTCCAAAGACCGCCTTCCGAACAAGATATGGTCATTACGAGTTCACGGTTATGCCTTTTGGGTTGACCAATGCACCTGCTGTCTTTATGGATCTCATGAACCGCATGTGCAAACCATACCTTGACAAATTCGTGATCGTTTTCATCGATGACATCTTGATCTATTCCAAGACTGAGGAAGAACATGAACAGCACCTTAGACTGATTTTGGATCTCCTGAGAACCGAACAATTATACGCCAAGTTATCCAAATGTGAATTCTGGCTAAAGGAGGTTCAATTTTTGGGTCATGTTGTCAATAAAAAGGGAATACATGTCGACCCTGCCAAGATCGAAGCTGTCAAGAATTGGAGTGCTCCTCAAACCCCTACCGAGGTTCGTTCGTTCCTTGGTTTAGCGGGTTATTACCGAAGATTCATTTCCAATTTCTCCAAGATTGTTGTTCCCCTCACCGCCTTGACACATAAAGGTAAACCTTATGAATGGGGGCCGAAACAAGAAGAAGCTTTCCAAACTCTTAAACAGAAGTTATGTGATGCTCCTATTCTGACTCTTCCCGAAGGAAACGATGACCTAGTCGTCTACTGTGATGCCTCTAACCTAGGCCTTGGTTGTGTTCTCATGCAACGAGGCAAGGTAATCGCTTATGAATCGAGGCAACTCAAGATCCATGAAAAGAACTATACGACGCACGATCTGGAGCTAGGTGCAGTCATATTTGCCTTGAAGATTTGGAGACATTATCTATATGGCACGAAATGTGTGGTATTTACCGACCACAAAAGCCTCCAACACATCTTCAATAAAAAAGAACTCAACATGAGGCAACGACGTTGGGTTGAACTCCTCAATGATTACGATTGCGAGATTCGTTATCATCCCGGCAAGGCTAATGTTGTAGCCGATGCGCTGAGCCGTAAAGAACGCGTCATGCTCCAAAGTGTCAAGATTCATTCCGACATTCAAACTCGTATTCTAGCAGCTCAACACGTCTTGATTACCGGGGGCAATATGTATGAGGAAATGTCGTGCGGTGCTGAATTCCAACTAGAGACTAAAAACAATGGTTTGCTTTATTTCTTGGATCGTATTTGGGTTCCCAATCGCAATGATCTCCGGGAATTCCTCATGACTGAAGCACACAAGTCTCGGTATTCTATTCATCCCGGTGCGGATAAAATGTATCGCAATCTTCGACCACAATATTGGTGGCCTTGTATGAAGAAAGACATTGCACTCTATGTTGCAAAATGTCTAACCTGCTCTAAAGTCAAGGCCGAACATCAACGTCCTTCCGGTTTACTGGAACAACCGAAAATCCCCGTGTGGAAATGGGAAAATCTAGCCATGGACTTCATTACTAAACTCCCCCGTACTTCAAACGGCTATGATAGCATTTGGGTAATCATTGACCGTCTCACAAAGTCCGCACACTTCCTGCCCATCCGTGAAGACTATCGGGTTGAGAAATTGGCCCGAATCTATATTAACGAAATTGTGAGTCGACACGGTATACCTATGAACATAATCTCCGACAGAGATGCTCGTTTCACTTCCAGATTTTGGCAATCTCTGCAAAAGGCACTCGGCACACGATTGGATTTAAGCACAGCCTACCATCCCCAAACTGATGGCCAGATTGAACGAACAATCCAAACCCTCGAAGACATGCTGAGAGCCTGTGTCATAGACTTTGGTGGCAATTGGGATTCACACTTGACACTTATTGAATTCTCCTACAATAACAGCTACCACACCAGCATCAACATGGCTCCATTCGAAGCTCTTTATGGTCGCAAATGCCGTTCTCCCATCTGTTGGAACGAGATTGGTGAAGCACAAATCACCGGTCCCGAGTTAATTCAGGAAACATCCGACAAAATCCTTCAAATCTGTGACAACATCCGAGTAGCGAGAAGTCGACAAAAGAGCTATGCCGACAAGCGACGAAAAACCTTGGAATTCCAAGTGGGTGACCTTGTGCTTCTCAAAGTATCCCCTTGGAAGGGTGTGATCCGGTTTGGAAAGAAAGGCAAGCTAGCACCTCGTTACGTAGGCCCGTTCAAGATCCTTGAAAGAATCGGGAAAGTGGCTTACAAACTTGAGCTACCTCCAGCACTCAACAATGTTCATCCAACCTTCCACGTGTCCAACCTGAAGAAATGTCTTGCTGATGAGAACCTCCACATACCTCTTGACGACGTGCGCATTGATGAAACGATGCATTTCGTCGAGAAACCAGTGGAAATCATGGATCGTGAAATCAAGCAACTCAAGCGCAGCCGCATCCCTATAGTCAAAGTCCGTTGGGATTCAAAACGCGGTCCTGAGTTTACTTGGGAACGTGAAGACCAAATGAAACTCAAGTATCCTCACCTATTCACCAATTCTGCAACCTCAACTAGTTGAATTTCGGGACGAAATCCCCTCAACAAGGGGAGACTGTAACATTTCTGATTTTCATCATCTAATCGTTTGATTTCAATAAACAAACACATTTCAGTTTCGATTCGTGTACAAACAAACTACGATGCAGTTACATATACAAACTATTCTATTACAATAACAAATTAAACAAAAACACCATTATCTCACAAGCCCCGAGGACCAAAACTGACAAAACTCAAAAAACTACAAAACTAGGCAAGCACGGTCGCGCCTAGGACTAGGCACGGTCGCGCCTGCAGACCTAAGCACGGTCGCGCCTAAAGTAGGCACGGTCGCGCTGATGAACCCACTTGACTCTGCAGAAGTCAAATCATACCATACCCGCTGAATTCGTGAAATTTAAAATGGAGAAAAGCCGGTCTTCGCGCGTCAGACCATGCTCCACTGAATTCCGTCTGAAACACGCATCAAATGTCGTCCAATTTGCACAATTTTTTTAATCCCATTCACACCACAACCGAGTCTCTCGAATTCGTGGATATAAAGCAACTTGCACGATTTCTACGCCTTCATATAAGCCCACTCAGTCTCCCAAAACTCTCGTTCGACGCTCAAACAGTCTCTGGAGTCCAATCGATCGCCAAGAAGCTCGACTCTTTGACCCGTAGCCGACTGCATTAAATTGCCCATTGTTAACGAGTAAGTAACACTTCCTTAGCTTCGTATCTACCCCTAGGATGAAAGCCCTATACTAAATCGTAGTTATATCACACAATCAATTCGATTTTGAACCAAAGAGCCGAAAACTAAGCTTTTACTCAAACTACCACTTAAACACGATATAAATACAATCAAACTATGTAGACACATTCGCAAGCACATAATCTATGAAAGCCCTAAGAATACAGAAGCATTTATTATAAGAATCGATCGAATTGTGTCTGAAAAAGACCCGACACGGTCGCGCTCATCACTGAGCGCGGTCGTGCCTTACCAAGCACAATCGTGCCCCAGGTGTGGCCCGGTCGTGCTTACCGAGCAAACAAGTCTTGATAAAAAACAAACACTAGACGCGGTCGTGCCAGATACGAGCACGGTCGTGCTCTATGTCCAGAACCTATGAAGTACCTTCTGACTCGACCACGGGCGAGTTTCAGACCACCACGGTCACGCCCGGCAACGAGCGCGGTCGTGCCCTACTTGAGCACGGTCGTGCTCCTTGACCAGAATCAATTATTTTTCTGTTTTAAAGTCTATTTAACATATTTTAGCAAAAAAATTTCAAAATGTAATTATAAAAGTTACGTTATAAAATCCCAAGACCCGGGAATCATTTATAAACCAAATCTTTGATTTAGAAATTTAAAACAATTAATTCCTGATAGTTTCAAAACCGATGAAATCATGAGTTTATGTAATCATTTTTATAAAACTATTTATACAAATATATATTTTGATTTAAACAAATATCGTTTATTTAAATAAATATATATATATATATATATCGCTACTAATTTATTATTCCAAAACCAACCCTAAACACACAAACCACCAACGAACCCACTTTGGACACAAAATAACACAAACAGTGACACGTGTTATACCCTCATTCGATAGGTCAAACGTAGCGACCTACAACACGCTTGGTATTTTTGTTGATCTGTGCAAACTACACGCTCCAACACAAGTGAGTTACATAGCCCCTCTTTTACTCTATTTACAAACTTTTGGGGTGGAACATGCGTTCTATTTACTATGTTTACAAACTACACAATATACAATTCCACCCTACAATCATGTGTTACAATTTTGAGCTTTGTGCTTGAGTACTAGGTGTGTAGACCAACACGCAGTTTGCTATTCACGTGCAATCATTAACTATTTTATAGCCTACAGTAAACAGTGATAGATCTATTGAGTCTGACAAACCCACCCAGGTAGGGTGACTGTTACTACCAACACGCGTTTGTTTTGCATGCTAGTTACAAAGGTTTGATTGTACTACCAGGTCACACGATGGTATCTCTCCATAAATGCCTTAATTGCCATGTTTGTATGAATTGTATGCACACGACACTATATTCTATTACATGACACGAAAACCTATGTATTCTCACCAACTTTTTAGTTGACTTTGTTTTTAACCATGTTTCAGGTGACAATGTTTGAAGTATTACAAGCTGCTACATATAGGATTTGGACCTAGCAATTAATCTAAACTATTTATATTTTGTAATCGCTACATTTGGTTCTTGTATGGTATGAACTTGCTACGTGTAATGAAAATGAATGTTTAAATTATTCAAACTTTAGCAACCATGAGCTATGAACAGTCTGCACAGCTTCACGCCCCGACGTTTTCCGCCGTCGGTTGGGGTGTGACAATATTTGACAACATATTAAAAGAGATCTGATTGTCAAATCAAATCAATTCCAAACAACGCATTTCACCTTTAGATTCTTCAAAAGATCTCTCCTTAACTCGCTCGAAAACTAAAATCCACTGATATGATTCATACTTAACTTGAGCTTTAAACTAAATCATATTGACTATCATACTCCTCAAACCGACAATCAAAAACTCAAACTCCTTTCCTTTCTCATTCAATAGCCCCCACTAATTAAATTTCGGGACGAAATTCCCTTAACATGGGGAGACTGTAACATCCATAATTTTCCGATCCTAATTTAGTTTATTTTAGTTATTACAATAATGACGCTACATTTGAATCCTGTATTTGTTTAAGCACATTTTGTGTGCATATATATATGTATAAACAATCTTATTACTATGTATATAATTACATATCTAGAATTATTAATTTAAATGATTGTGTTGGTTTAGATTTAAACAAGAATATATATATATATATATATATATATATATATATATATATGTAGGATCGTGAAAGTACAAGATGGTTCTGTTCTTAGTTGAAATTGGCAGAAACAATAACAACTACACAATTGTAATCGAACAGGCAGAAAGAATACTTTTAAGAACACTGTTGTATTAAGCTTTTGCAGATAAACTATTACAATTGAAAACTCAGTGAAGAAACACACTTACAATGAAGTGTTTACACAGTATTTATACTAACTTAGAATCAGGACAGACCCTTGATTCTAAGTATCAGATCTAACACAGACCGTTGATCTGATGAATATAGCTAACTATTACACGTTTAGTCTAAACCTAGTTAACTTTATTGAAGATTCTTCTTTATGCATTATTGCTTGCATGTCTGGAGAAGAGCATTGTCGTCCGTCATTGGTTGCACCATTGAGGTTCCTTCTGCTTTGAGTGTGTCAGTCGCTTATGCAGAAAGTTGTTAGTGACGTTTGGCATGGATAGTCAGCTGCAACGATTTGTCTTCAAGGAACACAACTATCAGCAACAAGAATGAGAATGATGCTGCTGATAAGCCTATCAGCAGCAACAAGTGTTGAATGCTGCTGATAAGCCTATCAGCAGCAACTTGTGTTGAACGCTGCTGATAAGCCTATCAGCAGCAACTTGTGTTGAACGCTGCTGATAAGCCTATCAGCAGCAACAAGTGTTGAATGCCGCTGATAAGCCTATCAGCAGCAACTTGTGTTGAATGCTGCTGATAAGCCTATCAGCAGCATTTATACTTAGAATAATTTAGTAGCAATCAGTCTTTGGTTCTACAAACTCCCCCTAGATTGATGTAACCAAAATTCTTCTAATCACTTTGCTGCTGAAGCTTTTGCATGTGGCTGACTATCCTTTCAACCTCATAGCCTCTTGGATCCTTGCTGGGATTGTTCAGTGGAAGTGCAGACAGAGTCTTGATGTCTTTATGTGGCATTTTGTAGATTGTTTTGCTTGAACATCTCATCTTCTGCTTCCTTACATCAGTTAAAGTGAATTAATCCAAATCAGCATTATAGGACCAACTTACAAATGGAGAGTGGGTCTTGAGTGGTTTGATGTCAATGATCACATCTTTTCTTGGGTTGAAGTAGTGTTTGATGGCTAGCATAAGACGTTTCCCACCCTCATTTGCAGGCTCATGAGCTTCACCCAGCTCCAAAATTTTGCCAAGATCTGAATCTGGCAATTGCAGAACTTCATCAACAGATCTGTAGATAGATCTTCTTTTTTCAGTTCTCCCCCTGAAGATCTCAAACCTTTGATCCTGTGGATTATAGATCCAATCAACTATGTCTCTTGAGTTTTCTGGTTTAGGAGTGGGTTTGGATTTCTTCAAGGGAGGCAGATGGTTTGGACTTTTTGGGTGGAAGAGTGGAAGGTTTGGGGAGTAGAGTGGAAGGTTGTTGGAATGAGGAAGAGGTAGGTGAGGGAGAAGGCTTGGGTTTCTTTGCTTTTGTTTCTTCTTCTTCCTGAATAGGTACCCTTTTCTTGGATCCCTTCTTCCCCAATCTTTCTTCCTCATCCTTCTTGACATTGAAGTAGAGGGCTTGCAGGTTCATGAAGTTCATGGGACCTAGCCTCTGTCCACTCTCTCCTTTAGCCTTAAGGAAGTCAATCATGACCTTACTTTCTTCATGGGTCCGTTTATTAAAGGCAATGGTCTTTTTGGACTTTTGTTTGGCTTTTTCTTCTTCTTCTTCAGCCTGTTTCTTCTTTGCCAATTGACCTTGCTGACCCATGAAGGCTCTGTAGACTTCTTTATTTGATAGTTTCTCAAGGTAGTCTGCATCCTCACCTTGAGAAACTAGAGTCTTTACCCACTCCTCCCTCATTTCTTTCGCTAGTTCAGAATCGGTTATTCTGAACTTAGCTTCTTCTTTCTTCTTCTTCTCTAATTCTTCCTCTTCTCTGTTAAATTGTTCCTGCAGTTGAAGAGCAAGAGCTGCATCTTCTTCAATCTGGTCAACTGCAGGAATCTTTCTTTTCAGTTCATCCAGCTGTCTAGCATACAGCTGGATGGTTTGTTCTCTGAGGAGAATGGCTGTTTTTCTTTCTTGAGCCTTTTTAATGTCAGCCATCTCCTCTTCTTCTTCTCTTCTCTTCCCTCTCTCTTTTCTCTTTTAGCAATCTCTCTTCATCTTCATCTGTCATAATTCCCTTTCCTTTGTTTATATTGGATGCCTCTGCTTCGGCTTCACTGGCCACAACAGCAGATGATGGTGCTGCTATTGGGATCTCAGCCTCAGCTTCATTGGCACATTGAGATGTGAACAAGGGAAGGTCATTGGCTTCATCCGATTTGCACTCAGGACCTGTGAATTCTTTTAGCATTTCTTTGATAGTTGATCTTGACTCATATGCTGCAGCAAAGATGTCTACTCGAGGGGAAGCTGAGTCAGTATCAGTGTCAGAGTTTGACACATATACTTCCTCATTAATTCTTCCTTCTTGTTCAAGATGGGCTCTGATAGTTGCTATCATTGCCTGGCTTTCAAGGGAGTTGACATTGCAGATATTTGCCCTGAGTTGAAGGATCTTGTAGAGAAAGTCTGTAGGAAGTGACAGGATGTTCCTGGTGTTGATGGTGAGAGAGGAGCACATCTAAGTCTTTGACAATGAAGGAGTACATAAATCTTCTTAAGCAGCAAACTTCTTCTTTAGTGAGAAGACTGCTCCTTATAATTTCAAGTCTTCTAGGAGTCAGTCTTCTTTCTGCTGCTGCCGAAGATTCAGGATAAGCTACCCGTTTTGCTGTTTGTATGAGTCTTTGGAAGTTGGGTAGATTATCCTCCATCAAGTCATAGAACCTGCCAATGGCAAGTTCTGCTGAGAGATCTGATGAAGTGTTGATGCAGTTAGTTAAATACAGTTGTAGGACTTGGAGGGCATTGAGAGAGTTCCAGTTTAGCTCTTCTACTCCACTAAACTCCCATCCAATCCAAAATCTCTCAGCTGATCCATCATACCCCCAAGCTAGAATGGAGTCAAATTCTAGCTTCTGTGAAGTTTGAAAGAGTTGGGGGGTAATGGATTGACTTATGATGGCTGCTGCTTCAGGGAGGATGCTGAAAGCTGTATATTTTTGTTCTTTGTCTTCAGCTTCATTCAGCACCTCATCAACAGCCCTGACGACTAACTTCCAGTCTTCAGTTGTTTCTTCTTCTTCGTTATCTGAAGCTGGTAAGTCATGGACCTCTACAAAAGCCGGCTTGAAAAGTGTACTTTGAAAAACAGCCTGCTCTTGAATCCAGTCGTCAAGACTGTCTGTGTCTTCCTCCATTGGGACCATCTCCCCCTTTTTAGTTGCATCAGTGGGCAAATAAGCATCAGTTTGGGTGCCCATTGATACAAGAGAGGGAGAGGGTACAATTAGGCATTGATGGGCTTCATGTATAGAGACTTGGTGTCTTAGTTTGGACACTTCAGCCTTTAGCATAACCACCCTGGCCGTCAATTCCAGGTTATGAAGTTTCAGTCTGTCCTCATCCACAGTTGTGGAATCCTTGGATCCAGATGGGGCCTTAGGCCTAGCCTCTTCATCCCCATCACCCATGGTTTCTTGGCGCCTGGGATTCCTCTCAGTGAGGGGAGTTTCCAAGGAAGCATCCTCACTGTGAGTTGCCGTGGTTGAGGTCTTAGCAATGTTGTCACTGTCCTCCTGGTCATTTGATGGACCAGCAGTAGTGACAGCCTCTTCCATATCCACTCTTTCATAACTGCTAGAGTGGTCCTTCAGGGTAGAAGAACTTGGGTTGGGTGTTTTGGAAGCAAGATCAATCAGTACCTCCGAGATAGTGGTAGTTGGAGAAGGTACATCATCTTGATCAGGTTCCTCAGCACTTAAGTTCAGAAGAGAAAGGAAGGGCTCAGGGGGCTGTTCTACAGATCCGGGAAGTGATCCTGATCCTAATAGAGAGACATCCAAAGAAGTCTCCCTAATAATGTGGCTTTCCCTTATGATATTCTCACCAGAATGTTGGGATTCTGAGTGAGGGCTATTAGGTTGGGTTTGGGTTTGGACCTTGGAGGCAAGAGAAGAAGGAGTTCTCTTACCCCTTTTTCTAGTATAAGTTGTTGCAACCGGGGCCCTGTGTTCCGGTTGAACGATAACATCCAAAAGAGGTGTAAGTAATTTTTGTGCCTGTGCATCCTTAGTAGTATGCACAGGGGTTCGAATGGTAGAAGCAGATTATTGTTCAGGATGTGAGGTGGAGGGTGTGGGATCAGTATCAGCTGGGATTGCTGAACTGTCACCCGAGGTTCTTTGCATGTTCAACATTGTAGATAAAAATGGAACATTGACCCCCGAGAACTTTTTGGAAACAATCCTCATGCTTTGAAAAATGTTATTTTTATGACCCAACATGATGTAGATTCTTGCAGGTTTTGAAAGTTCTTTTAGTTCTTGATTGAAAACTTCCTGCAAGAATCTTGGGTACATAAAGAGTTGCTGCTTTGCACCCTCTTGAAGGTTATATCTCAAACCCTCAAAGATGAGGTGTGCAAAGTTGAAGCATTGGTTAGTGACCATACCATGGAAGGCAGAGGCAAGTGCAGAGTTCACCTGATGCCATCCATTCCTCTTCTGAGATATGCATTGGAGAAGAGTGTGGCAGAGATACTTCCATGGAGGGCCCATCAGCGCCTTCTCGATCGTATACTCGGTCTGATTTCCAGTGTATCCTATGGAGACAAAGGTCCTTATATATTCGTCCTTTGAGTATGAGATCGTTGCTCCCTCATCTTGAAGCTTAAGATGTTTTCTGAGTGTGGCTTCCAAGATGGTGATATCCATGCCATCTACTTTGGCTTTGATTTGGGGAATCCCCTGTTCGGTAGAGTAGACGGCGGTACTCCAGAAATCCTCCATATGAGGGATATATATGGTAGGGTTGGTGGTGAGGGGAAAGTGGATCTTTGATCGACATAAGAAATCGATCATATCGTCAAATCCTTCAGATTTCTTTCCTTTGGTAAGGTATGCTGTTAGGTTATGGTATGGGGAAATCTTGTCATCTGGGTTGTTGATATCTGCCATAGCCGTTTGATTTTGGAGGGATGGTTTGAGTATGGTGGAGACTTGAGAATATTGAGAATATGGAGATCTTTGAATGTGGTGGGGACTTAGGATTGAATTGAATGTGAAGAGGTGGTAAAGAAAATTTGATTTGTTCTTATAACGGCAGAGGAGAGAAAAAGAAAAATGATTTGTACAGTACAACCTTATTTACTTTTTATTGTTACAGCTGTAATACACTGAGGCAGTCATGGTAAAGACAGATGTTAATTTCTTTTACAGCGGGTAAAGGTTAATTTGGACTTAAGTTTACCCATCAGCAGCAAACTTGGTTGCTGTGGATGAATAAGCCTGTCCGCTTCAACTTTGGTTGCTGCGGAAGGTTAAGTTTGTCAACATCAAACTTAATTGCTGCTGATAGATGCAATGATCTGCAGCAAGGATGTTGCTGCTGACAGCCTTAAAGCTATCCGCAGGAAACTTGTTCCTTCTGATAAGTTAAAGCAGTCAGGGGCAAATTCTTTGTTGCTGAAGATCAGACCTGTCAGCAGCCAAAAGGATGCTGCTGAGTTATAACTTTTATTTACAACATAAGACATACATATTTACAGCAAAGGATAGACGCATTCAACTGAACCATTGATGATGCTTGGTGGTTTCTTTGCCCTCCATTGTTGAGTTGGTGGTTTTTCAGCTCTCTTTGCCTTTTCAGCAGCGGAAGCTGCATCTGAGGGCTTTGACTGATCAGAAGCAGATCTTGTTGCTACTGATGGTTTTACTTGAGCAGCTCCAGACTTTGCCGCTGAAGGCTTTCCTTTTGGTTGCTTGGGCTTGACTCGATCAGCAGCAGTTTTGTTGGCTGCTGATGGTTTAAGACCAGACTTATGCCTATCCTTCTTCACCTTACTAATGGGCTTTTGTATAATTTGGGGTGGAAGAAGAATTTGATTGAAAGGATTAAACTTACAATTTGCGGCAAAGTGGTCTGATTCACCACAAATGATGCAAGTTTGTTGAGATTTAGGCAGCTTCACTCTTGGGGGAGATAGAGACTCCCTGAACTTAGTTGCTTTGACTTCGTAGCTTCTTACCTTCTTGTTTTTGTTAGTCTTTTCAAAGGCATGCTGCTTTGAATTTCTTTGGTATTCCAGGTAATGAAAGCAGGTGCTGGCAGTGTGGTTATATCTGCCACACACAAAGCATGATCTTACCAGTTTGTCTCTTGAAAGGTAGACATAGTCCTTTCTTTGGAACAGATCATTGAAGTTCCATGGATGAGCTTTGTTATGTTCAAAAGTGGCTTCTTCTAGGGTCTTTTGAACATATGGAACTTTTTCTTCAGGTTTACGACATATATCAAATACCTTCCTCTTTGTGATCGGCTTTGACTGAGGCTTGGGGTTTGTGGGTCCTGATGTCTGTCCCTTTTCAATGTTTATCTTTTTTCCATCTGGAGGATAGCTGATCTTGATCTGTTTGAATGGTACAGGGGCTGGAACAGCTGGAAGAATAACAGGAACCTCAACTTTATTCAGAACAGCTTCAGATGGGGCTGCACTGGTTTCATCATGGTCTGAGTAGGTTGACTCAGATTCCGATGAGGTAGTGCAGTCTTCGACAAAAGGTTCATCCGTTGAAGGATCAAGGTTTCGGTTTGCAGTGCCAAGATTTGCAACATTGAAGCTTGGTTCGTAAATGGCAATATAGTCAGCAGGAGGAGGAACAGAATTGTACTGATCATTGTTATACCCAAGTCCAGTCTTTACCTTCTCATGGACTTGAATATCTAAAAGTCTTTGTAACTTTTTGGAGGAAAATTCATATTTTTCAGCATGAACTTTCTGTTCTGCCAGTTCAGCTCTGGTAGCTTTTAGTTTGACCAGTAGATCATCAATCTGAGTTTCAAGATTAGTTTGTTCGTGTTTTAGTGATGAAATCTCTTTCTTTAGGCAGTTAATTTTTCTTTGTAACTGTCTTCGATCTTTTTGAATTCAGATTTCATTTGATGAAACTCTTCATTTTGATCTATAAGGTTTTGGTTATGTTTTCTATAACCCAAAACTTTATCAATACAGGCTTGGGAACATAGATGTTCATATACCTGAGACGGTATCTCAGTTGTGTCTGCTATAAGAGCTTGGTTGTTGGTAGGAAGATCTTCATACTGAAAGCTCCAGTCAAAGTCTGAATTTCCAACATTTGCACAAGCTGCAGTTTGAGCTGGAGGAGTTTGTGGATGGGTGACAATGGGAGGATAGTAGTTGCTAGAACTAGGACTTGAGTGGTCAGAGTGAAGTGCACAGGTGGTGGTGGATGTTGAGGCATTTTGATAGCTTGAGCTTCGTTCTTTTGCCTGAATCATCTCTAGCTCATAGGTTTTCAGCATACCGAAGAGCTCAGTCATTTGGAGAGTCTTCAGATTCTCAGTTCTTCTAATAGACACTGTATATAGTGTCTAGCAGCTTGGGAGAGATCTGATAAACTTCTTGAGAATATCTTCATTCTCTAGCTTTACTTTGGAGCACTGCAGTTCTCCCACCGAGTTTGTTTAATCTGAGACAAAGCTCTGATACCACTTGTAGGATCGTGAAAGTACAAGATAGTTCTGTTCTTAGTTGAAATTGGCGGAAACAATAACAACTACACAAATGTAATCGAACAGGCAGAAAGAATACTTTTAAGAACACTGTTGTATTAAGCTTTTGCAGATAAACGATTACAATTGAAAACTCAGTGAAGAAGCACACTTACAATGAAGTGTTTACACAGTATTTATACTAACTTAGAATCAGGACAGACCCTTGATTCTAAGTATCAGATCTAACACAGACCGTTGATCTGATGAATATAGCTAACTATTACACATTTAGTCTAAACCTAGTTAACTTTATTGAAGCGTCTTCTTTATGCATTATTGCTTGCATGTCTGGAGAAGAGCATTGTCGTCCGTCATTGGTTGCACCATTGAGGTTCCTTCTGCTTTGAGTGTGTCAGTTGCTTTTGCAGAAAGTTGTCAGCGACGTTTGGCATGGATAGTCAGCTGCAACGATTTGTCTTCAAGGAACACAACTATCAGCAACAAGAACGAGAATGATGTTGCTGATAAGCCTATCAGCAGCAACAAGTGTTGAATGCTGCTGATAAGCCTATCAGCAGCAACTTGTGTTGAACGCTGCTGATAAGCCTATCAGCAGCAACAAGTGTTGAATGCTGCTGATAAGCCTATCAGCAGCAACTTGTGTTGAATGCTGCTGATAAGCCTATCAACAACATTTGTACTTAGAATAATTTAGTAGCAATCAGTCTTTGGTTCTACAATATATATATTCAACATCTTTTAAATGAATCATCTTAAAAATTATTAATATAGTTAGTTTTAATAAATTTTTATAGCTTTTAACAAAACCAAATTATAAATAAATATATATGAATATTTACAAAATTTAATAAACTAGTCTTGAACCCTAACCATTTGAAACTCTCCACTTGAACCCCCACACATTTCAATTTGACCCTTAAACCTTCAAATTGACCCTATTCAAAAGCTTTTATCATCTTCCCCATCAATTTTGACTTTTAAAGTCAAAGCACCCTAAGAACCATACGATTCAAGGCTGTCCCCGACCCAATCTGTGTAGTTGGACTTCTGATGCACGAGTAATCGATCATATGCCATCCTCGGACCCATTTAGAGGTTCAATTCAATCAAAACACGTGACATAATTCGAATTCAAAACAAGTTTGACTCGGTAGAGTCAAATCCAGCTCAATCAGGAAAGAATCCGTGAATTGGGGCGCGTTGATGACAGCAAATCATGCTTAGGCTGCTTGCGCATGAATCCTGACCCTAAAGCATGACCAAATTCACTCCTAACCAAAGGAATCCACACGCAAATCACTCTGACAGCTGGTTCTGTCAAAACAAATTGAATCGGGTTTTTATGGAGAACTCAATACAATTAAATCATCCCACACTCTCTCAAGCACCTATACGAACTCTCTAAACCCGTAAACAACCTGCATTACACTCCAGAAACCCGATCGTGGCTGCAAGAAATCGAACATGTGCATAACAGCCGATTCCCCTCTCTGTACAATCATTCAAGGTAATCCCTATGTAGTTTAACTCGTTTTGATCTCCTAATCGAAAGCCCCATGATTCCAAACCCTATTACCATCGAATTCAATATGTTTTTGCTCAAGAACAATCTAGGGTTTCGTGTTCTTGAATCGGTTAAACAAACATCAAACAAACACGAAACTCCAATTAAATTACAAAATCGAATTCGCAATCCTTTGCTTATCAAAAACCCTAAACTCTTTTCGTTAATTAAACAACCAAGGAATCGATTAAGGATTGGAATAGGGAATCGGGTTTTTAGGTTTGGGATGATGATGATAGATCGACTGTTTGGGTTTGTTCATTAAAAGCTTTCCGGATGGCTATTCTTTCAAGGCTTTAAGCCCAGTTCCACCGGTTAAGACTTGTGACATACACATACAAGGTCGTGGGTTCAAGCCCAGCACCACCTTGTTTTTTTTTCCATTTTGCGCGCGTTGAACCCGAATCCCGTGTAAACACAACATGTCATTTTAACTGTATGGGTTAATAACGCGATTGGACCTCTGGTTCAGTGGCTAGAACTTTGTGCTCACCAAGCCCCAACCCGGGTTCGAGCCCAGTCCATTACAAACATTTTTAAAACAAGTTTTTCACACTAAAAATATTTTATAAAAGTTATTTTATAAACCCAATACCATTTGGAAGTAACTTGTGCAAAAATAAACAAATTTTAATCGAGAACTATTATGTTACGATTTAAATGATTTTGAAAACCTCCTTATCAATATAAAAGGAATTAAATTTTCATAAAAACTTTAGTTTTATTGAAGCATTTATATTATCTATTTTCATAAAGATTATGAGGATTTTATAAAAGTACATTAATATTTGAAATAATTTCATAAAACAATTTAATAGATCATTTACCACTAATTATTTACTTAGGGTTTAAGTATTATTTAAAACAAATAAAAATTTTATTTGAATACAAATGTATATATATATATATATATATATATATATATATATTTTTTTTTAAAAGAACGTACCATTTAAAATAATAAATAAATAAATAATTTATTATTTACTATACATTCACAATTCGCTTAGAGTTGAATTGTATTTAGCATTAGTTCTTATATATATATATTTTCACAAGTAAATAAATAAAATAACGTTCTTTATTTAAAATTATATTTGAATAAAATATAATTTCACACTACTTTTCTAAATAAATAAATAAAAGGAACATATTTAATTTATTTAGTTATTCAAACCCAAACCCTAACCAAAATATTCTAAAACTATTCATCCAAATCTTTCATTTATACAACACCTTTTAAGTACAACCCTCAATTTCCTACACTTCTATACATACCACAACGCAACTTTTGTACACACTTTTAATTCAACATACTTTACACACTAGGTTAACATTGTGAGGTTTCAAGGATCATTTTGCTATAGAGTCTCGTATTAGCTACACATTTGATTTAGGTGAGTATTACATAGCCCCTTTTACTCTTTTACACTTTTTCGGATGGAACATGAACAATATACAATCTATTGCTTACATTTACACAAACTACACAAGTACAAATCATCTTTACATTCATGTGTGCAAATTTGAACTTTATGCCTGAGTGCTAATTGTGCTAACTTTTGTGTGCAATTTATGTGCAATCATTAACTATTCAAGCCGACGGTAAACAATGATAGATCTATTGAGTCTGACAAACCTACCCAGATTGGGGTAATTGTTACCGATAACACAATTTGCATGCTAGTTACAAAGGTTTGATTGTACTTAGTTACACAATAGCTGCTCTCCATAAATGCCTTATTTTATCATGTTATGTAAGGATTTGTTTATTCATAACCTATATGCTATCTACATACAAACCTGTGTATGCTCACCAACTTTTTAGTTGACCTTATTTTATTCATGTTTCAGGTGCTAATGTTTGATTAAGGCTTGCTACACATAGGCTTTGGACTTAATTAATCTTAAATGAAGAACCATTTGTATTTCAATTATGTACTTTTGAACTTGGTTGTGTTTGATTTGTTGAAATAAAATTTGATGATTAATATATTGAAATCTAGTCAACCTTGTGCTCATGAACAGTCTACATGTCCCGCCCCGACGTTTCCGCCGTCGGTTAGGGTGTGACATTATCCATCCCCAATACGAGCACCACTACTTGTTTTCAGTGTCGACCCACTCCAACCCGTTTGCATATTTGTGAAATATAACACCAATATAACATGCATAACAACAACACACACACACATGTTTACTCACACCCATTTATCACCTTTTAGTTGGCTTACAACGCATCGGTGCGAGAACCACAACTCGTCTTACCTGTACTTGGAGTATTTAACTCCAAGTCTATCCTTTGAAGTATTCCACACTTCTTATTGGGTTTACGACCCCTCGGTGCGAGTACCACAACTCGTCTTACCCATACTTGGAGTATTTGACTCCAAGTTCACCCTTTGAAGTATTCCACACTTCTTATTGGGTTTACGACCCCTCGGTGCGAGTACCACAACTCGTCTTACCCGTACTTGGAGTATTTGACTCCAAGTGCACCTTTTGAAGTATTCCTCATTTCTATATACCATTACACCAAATTATGACATTTTGTTTGACTTTATACCACATAAGTCAATTACACATAATTCCCCACATTTAAATATTAGTTTGACTATTTACCATATAAGTCAAATTACACCTATTTACCATATTTGCACAATCAAGTTTGACTATTAACCACATAGTCTAATTTCACCAATTTCAACATAATAGTTTGACCTTATACCACTAAAGTCAAATTATACCAATTTCACCATAATTCACAATGGTTTGACTTATACCACATTAAGTCAATTTAATATTAATTTCACCATTATCCATAATAGTTTGACTTATTACATATTAAGTCAATTTACACCACTTTACCACATTATGTTTGACTATATAGCACATTAGTCAACTACACCACTTTTACCACATTATGTTTGACTATTTGCCACATTAGTCAACTAAACTACTTTTACCACATTTCACACTTTAGTTTGACCATATGCCACATAGTCAAAATCAACATACAACATGTAAATAGAACTTACCACATTATCTACTTACATATAAACTACTTATCCACTACTAAGTAAGTGCTTACCTTTGCAATGAAGATTCCAATCGGTCTTCAAAGCTAACATCTTTAACGTCTTGATCACCTAAACATTCCACATGTTTTAATAATCTAATTTACCCCAATATTCATCAATTAAAGTTTAACTCCCACCCAATATCTTATGATCTTCACCAACAACTAACTTGGTTTATTTAGCTTTACACAAGCTTTTAACCTTTCTAATCAAAATCAACCCATTTTGACCCGTTAAGGTTTTCACCTAATTCTCCCAATTTCATCAAATTAATAAATCACCAAATCAGTTGGGTTTTCTAATTGAAAATGTGTTTGTATAACACCATAAACACATATCCACACTCAATTCACTATTTAAACACCTCGATTGCAAAACCCCCAATTTGGGTTCCAAGAACCCTAATTTTCAAAATTTCCAATTAGGTGAAATTAACATGAATTGGTTGAACCTCTAGCTTTAGTAATGCTAGATTATCAATCCTACCCAACAAATATTCCACTACAACCTCCAATTTTCATCCATTAGGGTTCATCCATCCAAACCCATCAAGAATAAGAATCCATGGAGGATTAGAGAGAAAAGATGATACTTACTTGATGATTATGAAGGATTGTGCAAGGCAACACTTCTAATCCAAGCATGCAATCTCTGAATTTGAGTTCTTGAGCAAGATCCTCTTCTCCTCTTTTCTTCTCTCTAAAATACGACATATAGACATACACTTTGTGTGTGTGTGTTGACATCCTCCAACATCAAATAACCAGATTTGGTTATTTACCAAATCAGTCCCTCCACTTTGAAATTTAATTCCTCTAACCCAAACTAGGTAGTTTTAACTAAAAGAAATCAACCCACCAACTTTCATTTTATTTAAAAAAATCCACTATAATATAATAAACATATTATAGGATAAACCCGAAAGTTGGTTCGTTACATTGAACCATAAAAAGCCTAAAGTCTTTATACCCACAATTATATCTTCCACCTTATGTGATTTGTTTTTAAAGAGAACCTTGTTCCTTTCCCTCCATATTCACCAACATGTGATTAGGATAATGTGTTTGAATACTTATTTGTAGACCTTATCCGAAAAACCCGACTTATGAAGCTCAATGAGATCACGAATTGAGAAAAAGTAGTTGTGGCTAAAATCGATTTAAATTCGATAGATGAATGTTAGGTCACTGGATATCATATTTGTATAATAAGTTTTTTTGTCTCATTAAATAGGAGAAGATTGGTAGGTCAAATTTATTTTATAAATTTAATGATGTTACAATGAGATACAATTGGATATATATATATATATATATATATATATATATATATATATATATATATATATATATATATATGCTATTATGGTTATCAATCCCTAAAATACATTATATATATGAGAGGAAAACTTGTGGAACATGCCTAATGTATTTTAGGGATTGATAACCATAATAGCATATATATATATATATATATTTATAACACTCCCCCTTTGTTATCAACCCCATACGCTTGAAGATGTTGCCTTTTTAAAACAGTTACATGAAAACTCATCTGGATAAAACCGTAGCTATGGAAAAAAGAGTGCAGTGTGTTTTGTCACCTCCTAATACTTATGGATCAGTTACGTTACCTCATTAAAAACATACTAGAAAACACAATAAAACTTAGTGAAGGGAAAAGGAGTGCAACGTCTATAAATACTTCGCCTCATTTATATATCCTTAAGTGACGGCCTTTAATCTTCTGTGAAAGTTGTTGAAAACATTTGTAGTCAATGATTTGCTGCTTGATCCCTTGATGCACAATTCTTTAAACTAACCAGTGATGTATGATCTTCATGTAAACTTCTATTGCCTCCTCTCATAAACAAATACCACAAGATCCACGATTGTGTTGTGTTACATTCCCTTAATCTGCAAGACTAACTAAACTTGTTTCGATGGGTTAGTAAAATATAAACCCATGTCTTTCGTAAATTACGGGTATCAAAATATTTTTTTTACCCATTCCAATGTCTCCTCGTTGGCCACGAGCTATACCTTGTCGATGAATTAAATAAATAATGTATCTAATTATGTACAACCAATAGGAAACACTAATGTGCAATATCACTTAACTATGAGACTTCTAGACCAAGATTTTCTCGTTCTTTGATAAGAGATGACAAGAGATAAACAACATTTAATGTACTTAGATGATAGGCTTTGTCCATTAAATGTTTCAACATCTTTTGAATGCAACTAGATTAATGGATAAAATTTTCATTTTACAAATGTTCAGCACGTCGTCTGAGACATAAATTCGTAATACCATATTCATTTCAAATTGGTTCTTTAATAATTTGAACTCTTTTCGATTTCTTCAGAAGATATAGTGATATTATCAACATATATTATAATACATGTAAACCTCATATTGTTTTTTTTTAACAATTTGAACTTTGTTCGTTGTACCATTATAGATATCTGAAGTGTAATCATCCATCGTTTCCTACAAGATAAAAGGTTAGTAATAAAAGTTGTTAATTACATGTTTTTAATCTCTTGTTTAAAAAATTCTTGTAACTAGATCACTGGTGCGGTTTTTCCCATCTTGATTTTGATTAACACTTTCGCAGCGTTTTTGGCTTGGATCTATTTTGAAAAGCTAAAACTATATGGGAAATCTCAACACCTACTACGATGAAGAATCAACCACCACCATGTTGATTGAGCTTGAAAAAGGAATCCTCATCCGCCAGGGATATTGGAACTCCAAGAAATGATCATGTTACAGACCGACACTAACACCCTAAGCTAATCCTAACCAAAACACTTATTTCTTATAACTTCCAAAACATATCAGAAAAGAGTATCACACTCCAGAGATATTTACTAGTTCCCGACTACATAAGGAAAGTTCCAACTGACTCTTAAATCCTTTTAATTAGATCTAATAACCAAATAGCACAATTACTTTTATCCAAAATACCCTAGACCTATCTTGCACTCGCCAGATTAGCAAGACCCGGATTATAGACCGAAGACTACAACCTAAGAAAGCTGAATAATAATCCTAAAGAGTAGGCCTTCACTTTAGGACCAAACCAACATCAAGATCAAAGATAGTTTTAACAAATGTAAATACACATATGCAACATAAAAACATGGATTAAGATTAATCAAATAAAAAAGTTTCATAATAACAATCAAACAATTAATCATTCACCAAAATTCATCTTAACCTAGATAACACAATGAAATTTAGCTACTCATAGTGTGTGGACATAAAACAAATACGTTTAAGAACATAATCAAAGATGGACAAGAATGATAGAACCGGTTGTAGGGCTCCAGTCTTCAAGTCTTCTCCCTAAGAATGATCTCTACTCCGAATGCTTCAGTCATTGCATCCCTCCTCTCCAAGGTTGAATAGACTTGGGTAAAACTCAATAAGAACTTATGTTTTCCGGATGTCTTTAGCTTTGGCCATCAAATCCTTTATATACGCTTCGATTAGGGTTCCCACGTACGACCCGTATATAATCATATGGTCATACGGTCTTTAAACACGACTGCGATTTTGCTTTCTTTTCTACCAATTTCTACCGGTTTCTTCTTCATATTTCTTCATATTTACCAAGTAGACTTGTGAATTTGTTGATAATGCAATTTAACACAAAACTATTGATTCACAGTAAAATCGTTCATAAATCGAGATTAATTTGACAATAAAAAGATGTGTAATTTATTGCATATTAGTTATCAATAGTGCTTTGAGCCTTTGATGATGACAATAATGAATAATATAAAAAAAAGAAAAAAAATCAAATATCTCTTGTAAATCACTTCTATGTAAATAAGACACTTTTTTCGACCATTTTAGAATTTTGTATTGATAAAGTAATTTAGAAGTATTAATAATACACTGATAAAAAATGGTGTGCATCTCCAAACCTTGTAACGAAGATACATTTTCTCACTTCTATTTTATTGATAAAATAATTAAAACAAATCAAATTTTTGTGTGCGTAACCCTTGTAACCGACCCACAATATATACAATTACCAATTAAATCTTATGAAATAAAAACAACAAAAAAATTGATTTGTTGAATAATATATAATCAATATATATAAATCTGAATTTAATCAAATATCATATGGATCACAATATGGGTTATTTTAAAAAATTTAGGAGAACAAAACAAATTTATAACGTAACCCAAAATCGTATGAACTACAATATGATTTATGTTTGAGATAATAAAGACCAATGATAAGTTAATTAAACAATACTGACTTATCTTATGATGCAATCCAACTCAAAGCAACTCGCACTGATAACGTGTTATAAATTAGTCTAATAGCAAAGTAATATGAGAAGAGATGAGAGAGAGGGAGAGAGAGAGATAGAGTTAATTTATACTAAAATGACTTTTTTCCTAAGAAGCATAAAAAGGGCATGATGTTTTAAATTTTAGGTATGATGTCCTTTAACTTTTAAATATGTTCACATAAATAAAACAAAAACATCATACCTAAAATGAAAGAACACCATGTCTAAAATCTACTTTTTAGGAAAAAAATCCTTTTTAGTATAACCCTCCCGAGAGAGATATTACATCTTTTATCAAGTATATAATAAAACAGATATATATAGAAAGAAAAGAATTGTGGAACAAGCTTCATATATTGTAAGTTCTTAGATATATTTTGCTTTGACTACGTTAATCAGCGTACAAACTTAGTAGACATGCCATAATACATAAAAGTTGGTCAGGTGTTGACCAGAAAGCACTTTTGGTAATTCGGCTTGGGGAGTGTTTAATGTATAGACTTAGTGAAGTAATGTGAATGTTTATAAAAGTTGGTCATATATCGGAATGATTCTTACTACTGATACTTGTCTAAACTGTGGATTCAATAAAGAAACAGCGGATCATGTTTTAGGGGCTTGTATTTTGGCGAAATCAGTGTGGTGGCAGGTTTGTGTATGGCTTAAACTCCCGGTTCCTCTTCAGTTTGATACTATCAAGGATACTTTGGAGTTCGTTAGCAGGCTCCAAATTCGCATGACAAGAAAAAAGGTTGTAGCTGCGGTCTTTCTCCTAACGTGCTGGAGAATTTGGAGGAGTAGAAACGATAAAGTTTTCAAACGAGTCCATACTCGCTGCTAGATATTAATAGACGACATCAAGGATGTTGGACTTATATGCCCAAGACACCACTTACAATATTGTTGCCATTGATATTTGATCCCAAGAGGTCACACATCAATCAAATAATCTACTACTCGTTTAAACTAGATTTTAACGTATACCACCCCGTTTATGTTAAGACAAATTATCATTAAGTAAAATGATAATCTAAGAATCATGACACATCATTGGTATTTTATATAATGGTATAAAATAAAATGATGTGAAAATATAAATGTTTATTTATATAAATATGATTCAATGCAAGTATCATGAAGGTTTAATACTCTAGTCTTATACATATACATTACTTGTTTCATTTAAATGTTAGACATTTAAATGGATGACAATTAATATATATATGTATATATATATATATATAATGTATGTATATATGTATATATATATATATATATGTGTGTGTGTGTGTGTGTGTATGTATAAATGGATGCAACTCGTACTTACATAAACCAAACTAGTTCTAACGTGACTTGGAAAGTTGCAAGAACATCATGTATTGTTTAATGCAACAAGGACAAGCCCGTACTCCTTCTTTTTCACTTTGGCCATAATTTTGAGAAGGCATGGGTTCCTCCCATGATTTCTCATCTTACACATGATATGGTCTTGGTATTTCTTAATTATAAAGACTTGTACTTGTGTCCTCTTTCTTTGTGCTCAAATACCACACCTTAGCTTCATTTTAAGATAGACTTTTGAAAACAAAGAGAGAAGGTGTTGGGGCTGTTTTACGGTAGAAAGAAAGGAAGAGAAAAGAAGTGTGTTCTTGATTGATAACATACAAAGAAACACTACAAACTACTAAGTACAAGTGTAGTTTGTTTTGGTTCTTTGTCTTGTTTGATTTCCTTCTTGCATCTACTATAATTACTACTAAACTAGAGTGTATTAGTGAGTGATTATTACATTGGGTGGTTTGCTAGCACACGGATAAAGCTTGTTTGGTGTGGACTATCTTGGAGAAGAACACACTTGAGTTCTTTCATCTTCTCAAAGGACAACCATTTCTCTACAAAGTTTTTCATCTTCTTAACCCCCTATGGTTGTTGTTTTAGTTTCATCTTCTTACATATGGATTTTGGTGGGATTTGGTTTAAAAGATTTAAAGATCACATGTCTAAAATAGCTTTCGTTGCAAATATATTTACTAAAGACATGATGTAATCCCAACAATTTATATCTATAGCCTCTTATGTATGAATTTGAAACTCTTAGACCTATTTTGGTTTGTTTATAAAAATCAAAAGTATATCATCTTTCAAGTTAGAAAAATGATATATCTAAAGCAACATTTTAATTTTTCTAGTTTACGTTTTATGTCTTCTTTCAAGTAAGAAAAGACATAAATATAAGTCACCACCTTTGCATGCTCCAAAGGTGGTAACTAAGTTGCTTATGTCATTTATGATTAAAAAATGATGTTTCATGCAAAGCAAGCCAAAGACCATGTGTGTTGGATTTCAATATGGTTGAAATATTATTTCATTTGGTTACTTAATAAGTATTATTTCAAGTCTTGTACCTTGTTTCATTTTTGTATGTAAAATAGACTAGTTTTTATTTTATTTAAAAAATGTAACAAAAAGACTTGAAGCATGGAGTCCATAAGGAGGTCTTGGAACAAGTGGGAGTCAAGATTGAAGACTTGAAGATTTGTGTGCCTTAAGACCTAGGTGGTGTTTTTGTTTTGGCTCACAAAAACACCACACATTCATTCATGGTTTTGCTTTGCATATATGTTTATTTGCATGTTTGTGATGGTTGTTTGATTTCTAGGATTTCATATCATCAAAAACCATTTTATTATAAATGAAAATGCAAATAAGGAGTTTTATTAAAAATGATGTTTTATAAAAACTCACACAAGTTGGAAACTTGTAAGAAACTAAAATATATATTTTATGTTTTATAAAAATAAATTTTAATGAGATAAAATAATATGAACATTATATTATGTTATAAAACTCATCGGCTAAAAAAATGAAAGTTTTTATTACTAGCTTAAAAATGGTTCGACGCGTTTAATACCAACGTATTAATATCTAGGATATTAAAATCAAATCGTCATGATATATAAAAGCAAGATGAACTAATAAAACTTGGTTTTATTTAATGTAACGATTTCAAGGTATGAAAAACTACGTTACATAAAACGTTTTGAAAATGTCATTTACATCAAATGTAAAATACCATTTAAAAAAATAAGTATATGTCATCCTATTTAAAATACTTACGTGTTACTAGAACATTCCCGTGAAGAGTTGCCATGGGCCATTCACTTGAATGTTCTTGTGACGAGGTAAGGTGGTTTGTCACAACCTTTGTGGAAAGTGCGCAGGCCAAGCACATTTGTTGGGTAGGACATCACATATTTTAAAGTAGGACATTTTATAACCCGACTTTCTGAAAAGTGCGCAGGCCAATCATAAGGGGTGGGTTGGCATAATCTGGGATTAAATGTGCCAATATTAACAAAGTTATGTTAATGAATCTCAAGGGTCTAAGAGTTGCAAGTAAGAAACTGGTTTTCCAAACCTATCTGTCAACTTAATTCTTGTGGTAAGTGCGCAGGACAAGCACAAGAAGTTAAAGGTGATATGGATCTTAGCCTTTAATTAATTAAAGTTTTATAATAAAACAAGGGTACTTAGTTATTAAAGGAATTCATATCCGAAATTCTAAAACTTATAACTATGTTTTGTAGATGACAACTCCCGTGAACACTCAACCATCCATCTCTTTAGGTCTACGCTCCATTCTAGACCGTGAACAACTCAATGGCACAAATTTCATCTTTGTATTGTGTTGCCCCAAGACAAGAAATTGTACGTCTTTGAAGACCTGTCCCTGATGCACCGGCGGCTATGCCACAAAATCCGTGAAAGACGCATGGCAGAAGCATTTCGATGATGCTCAAACTGTACATTGTCTTATACTTGCTTCCATGGAACCAAATCTACAACATGATTTGGAGAACATGAAAGCCTACGACATCATTTAGGAGCTTACGTTGATGTTCGAAGAGTAAGCAAGACAAGAGATATATGACACCATGATATCTCTTGTCAACTGTCGGATGCAAGAAGGAACTTTCGTTGGCCTTCATGTCATGAAAATGAAGGGCTATATGGAAAGGTTGGAGTGTATTGGATCTCCGCTTAAGAATGACCAAGCTATCATCATGATACTAGGGTCACTTCCTAAGTCATACAACCATTTTGTAATGAATTACAATATGAATGGTTTTGAGAAGTCAGTTTCAGAACTCCTTGGCATGCTAAGGATTGCTGAGAAGAACATCCTATCCAAAGCTCAACCATTCCTCATGATAAGGGAGGGTCAAGTCAAGCCATCAAGCCAAGGGAAAAGGAAAAGCTAAAAAGTCGTGGGTTACTCCAAGGGGAAGGGCGCTTGTTGCAAGGAACAAGAAAGAACCTAAAGCAACACCAAAGGCAACCCCAAAGCCAAAAGCTCCCAAAAACCCTAACTTCTTTCACTGTGGGGAGCTCAATCACTAGAAGAGGGACTGCCCCAAGTTCCTAGCTGAAATGAAGAACCCTAATGGGGATTCGACTTCAGGTATTCTTATGATAGAGTTATTTGCTTTCACTAGTAATGCATGGGTTTTTAACACTAGGTGTGGAACTCACATTTGCAATGATTTGCAGGGGCTAGAGAAAGTTAAAAAGCCAAGAAAAGACGATTTGGTATTACATGTCGGCAATGGGGCACATGTTGCGGTTCAAGCAGTAGGACAATATTATATTTTGTTACCAAATGGCCTGTATTTTATATTGAATAATGTATGATTTGTACCTAGTATCACTAGTAATATTATCTCAGTCGATTGATTGTATGAGCAAGGTTATTCCTTCAAGTTTAATGGAAGGAACATTTTGACTTTCAAAGAAAATGTCTTCTATTTTGAGGCTAGGCCTTACAATGTCATTTATGAAATTAATGTTGATAACTCATATGATGATAACTCTATTTATACTCTCACTAAAAGATTAAAATCTAACTTTAATCAATCATATCTATGGCATTGTCGCTTAGGTCACATAAACAAGAAACGTATGTCGAAACTCCAGACCAATGGAATCTTGGAATCAACCAGTTCAGAATCTTTTGATATATGGGAGTCTTGCTTATGTGGCAAGATGACTTAAGCACCCTTCACCAGTACAGGTGGTAGGGCCTCCGATATATTAGGACTTATACACACGGACGTGTGTGGTCCTTTTAGAACAATGTCAAGAAGTGGTGAGAGATACTATATAACATTCACTGATGACTTCAGTAGATATGGCTATGTTTTTTTGCCTAAGCATAAGCATGAAGCTTTTGAAGTTTTCAAAGTGTTTCAAAATGAAGTACAAAACCAGCTGGGTAAGAAGATAAAAGCCATTCGGTCGAATCGAGGTGGTGAAGAAATTAGCTACGACTTTGATGAACATCTCAAGAATTGCGGGATCGTTTCTCAACTCACTCCACCTTGAACACCACATCATAATGGTGTATCCAAAGGAGAAATCAAACCTTGTTGGACATGGTCCGATCCATGATGAGTCGTAGTAGCTTGCCTCACTCCTTTTGGAGTTATGCCTTGGAAACAGCAGCTCGAATAGTCAACATGGTTCCAACCAAGAAGGTAGAAAAGACTCCATGTGAATTGTGGAATGGAAAGCCTCCAAAAGTTTCCTACCTTAAGGTCTAGGGTTGTGAAGCTTACGTTAAACGTGAATCTTCCAATAAGTTGGATCCCAGAGGCTAGAAAGTAATATTCGTCGGTTACCCTAAGGAAACAAAGGCATATTATTTCTATCATCCTGGCGACAATAAAGTTTAGGACTATTCCTGGAAGATCAATTTCTTTCAATAAATACAAATAGAAATATCTTGGAACCTGAAGAAATTCTAGAACCACAGAATGCCGCACCTGAGGTTAGAACCACTGATCAACAAAGTTATGTTGAGCCTCAAATGCAAATGGATGAGGTACCCAATGTAACACAAGACGTCAGCAGATCAAGTAGAATTCATTAAGAACCTGAGAGGTATGATGATTATGAGGTATATTTGGTGGATGAGTTCGAACCTACTAACTATAAATCTGCAATATCATATAAAGAATCTGATAAGTGGCTTAAGGCCATGGACGCTGAGATGCAGTCCATGTATGACAACCAAGTCTGGGATTTTGTTAACCTACCTCTCAATGGCAAGGCTGTTGGGAGTAAGTGGATTTTCAAGAAGAAAACTGGCATGGACGGAAACGTGCATACTTATAAGGCACGGCTAGTTACGAAGGGTTTTACTCAAACTCAAGGAATTGATTATGAGGAAACATTCTCTCCTGTAGCCATGACTAAATCGATCAGGATACTTATTGACATAACTGCTTGTCATGATTATGAGATATGACAAATGGATGTCAAAACGGCTTTTCTTAATTGACATCTAAGTGAATATGTTTATATGGCACAACCAGAAGGCTTTGTCGATCCTAAACATCTTGATAAAGTATGCGAGCTTAAAATATTTTCTTTATAATTTACCATGTCCGAGTACTCTCCGCCTATTTCGAGTACTTGTAACTTCCCAGTCAACCGCCCTGGGAACGTCTAGCGCCTTCTGCAACCTTGGGTGTGATAAAGAATTGTATTTTTTGTACTTCGGTTTTCTTTAAAACATTTAATATGATATTTTAAAACATTTAATGTATAATCATTTATATAAATTTAACTACTATGATGTGACCTATTCAAATACTTAAAAAACCCATATATAAAAGACATGATACATACCTACAAGTTAACTATGCACCCTTATTATTTTCTTTACCTTTTCCTCTTCGTTTTACACATGTTCTTACACTACTTTCTTTACTAATTTTTCTTTTCAAATTTTGAACATATCCTTATAATCCTTATTGCTGGAGTTTCCGTCTTTCTTAATGAGTGTTTCCTAATCAAAATGTAGTGATATTAAAAAAACGATAATCCGTTACAACAAATAACAAAATATAAAAAAATGTTATCATAATTTTGTGTCGAGAATGTATGACTTATTTTATTATTTTGCTAGATAAAGTTCGTTAATGTTTTTTACTTTCTTTTAAACGGTTTTGCTTTCGCGTTTTTTTATTGTTAACTTTTTTAACAGCTTTGCTACGGTTTTGTTTTTTTTTTGTATAAAGTTTTTGAATATTACTAACTATTTCGCTGCAGCACGTGAGTATGCGTAAAGGTTCAGCCTTTTTTATATAAAGTTTCGAATACGTTTATTTGTTTCATACACAAAAGTTTTCTTAACAGTTTTGTTTTTCTATGTAATATCTTTAATATTATCAACGCTCGATTACATGCTTTATTTTTTTAAGTATTGTGCATTTTAACGTGCCGCTACGTGCGAGACGTGCCGCAACGGGCGAGACGTGCCACAACGGGCGTGACTCTTCGAAGATTTTTATTCATTAAGCGGTTTAGCTTCTTTTTTTTTAAGTTACGAAGCCGTTTGGCATCTTTTTTTTTTAACTTTTTCAAATACTTTGATATATTTTACGATTTAGCTTTCTTTTTTCTTTTACAAGATTCAATACCGTTTAGCGTCCGTTGTTTAACGTGTAGCAACGCGCAGAGTCCGCAACGCGGCCGGGTAAATTACTAGTTTATTTATATTTATATTTTGATAGAAAAACTATTTAAGTTGTATTTAATATCGCATATATTTAAGTCTTCACATAAATATTTATTTTTTTCTGAAAATTATATTTTTCATTCTCGTTTCTAATAAAAGTCTAAAGTTTTTATTTTCATGGAGGAAGGACTTCTCATTTCTATCTTGAGACGATGTCATATGAGCGTCAACAATGAGTCAATTACCATATTCGTGCCCTCGGATATTGACTCCCACGTCATCATCATATCATCTCCCCATATCGAATCCTCCAACACTATGCTCAATTTATTAGCCCCACTTAGACTTTTTATACATTGTACAAAAAATAATATACTATTTGTTATCATAAACAAGACTATGATTTATTAATAAAGAAATAAATATTTTTTTTTATTTTAAATGACTTGCATTGTAAATTCTTTATAAAAACTTTGGGGTCACCAAATTTATAAAAGTTAACAAATATAATAGCTTGCAAATAATTATTATAATTACTTTGTCATAGATTTTTGTTATGTGATTTACTATTTGTCCATGTAAAAAAAGGTTTAGAACCAAGGGTCAGAGGATTTTGGTTTCATATCCTCATCTCTATTTTTAAATATTAGAGAGAATACAATCAATTCTTATTTTTCCACTCTATACTATGATCCCATCTTTATATCAAATCCTTAAAATTTAAATAAAAACTTTATGACCTCCCTAAATATGCTTACTATTTATACCCTATATTTTTTATATTTTTTATAAATGATTGTAAGTGGAAGAAAAAAAATTAACTAATTTATAGCTCGAAAATAATTATTATAGTTACTTTGTCATAGTTTTATATTATCTGATTTACTATATGTCGATGTAAAAAAAGGTTTTGGAGCTAGAATCTTAAAGAAACACTCTTAATAATTTAAAATAGAGTGAAGATTGACCTTAGCCTACCATCTCTAGATAGTCATCGGGTCGGGTTACGGGTTTTTCGGGTTGATATTTTTTTTGTTGAAACCACAATCTTATCGAACCATATTTGAGGAAACCTAATCCGAACCTAAAACCATATTTTAATTCGGTTTGAACCTAACAAACCGAATAAGAAAAAAAAAAAACTTTTTTTCCCCTTTTGGGTAGCCATAACTTATTCGGTTTAAACAACATAATATTTTACGAAAATCTAAACAAAAACATACATTTATCAAATAATGATTTATAATTCATATATGGGTATTGGTTATTGATATAAATAAATTGGGTTAACTATAAAATATGTAATAAAATAGTGGTATAACCCAATTCAGGTTTTTCGGTTCAAACCGAATTTAAAATATTGAAACCTAAACCAAACCAAAAACCGAATAACATATTTGGTTTTTGGTTTGAACCAAACCGAAAACCGGATATGTAATTCAATTTGGTTTTAAACGGTTTCGGTTTTGATTTGGTTATCGGTTTAACCGGTTTAAAACCAAATATTGAACATCCCTATCTCTAGACCCTTTACTTTATTAAAACATCCATATTAGGATCTTTATATTCATCTTCATTATTTAATATTCTCTTTTATTTAAAAAAAAATTCTTTTATTTTGAACCTGGATCAGGATCTCTATCTCCATCTATATCTTTACATTTTATAGTTCAATAATAGAGTTTATCTAAATGTAGAGATTTATTTTCATAAATCTCTATATTTTTTGTAAGTGTATAAGAAAAAGAAAAAAATAATAAAATAAGTGTTTGTGAGTAAGATAGAGGTAAAGATAGAGAATGAGATGTAAGAGCATTCCCAGCTGGTTTCTTATATTTCTTATCCTTATCCTTATAATTACACTAAAAATCAGTACTTTTTCTACCTTTTTTCTCCCCTTGTCCTTATTCTTATGATTACACTAAAAACCACAACCTTTATCCTTATATTTACAAAAAATTATATCTTTTCTCTCTTCTTCACTCACAACCACTCTTTAAAATATACAAAACCCTCTCACAATATTATACCAAACCGGCTGTGAATGCTCTAAGAGGTTAAAACAAATTTAAAGATAAATTTAAAAAAAATGTTATATTTAGTTAAGTTATAGATTTATTATTATTTATTTTTAAAGTTATCCATCTATATTATTTATAGATTTATTCTATTTTGCACCTCCATGAGGATATCTACCTCTATTTTTATATTTTAAAGTTTAATAAATAGAGATTCTCTAAACATATAGATCTATTTTCATCGATTTCTATATTTTTTGTAAGTGTCTGGAAAAGAGAAAAATAATAAAATAAGTGTTTGTAAGTGAGATAGAGATAAATATAAAGAATGAAATGTGTGAGGTAAAAACAAATTTATAGATATATTTAAAAAATGATATTTAGTTAAATTATAGAGATAAAGATTAATATGTTGAATGAGATGTGAGAGATAAAAATAAATTTAAAGATAAATTTAAAAAAAATAAAATAATATTTAGTTAAATTATAGGCTGACCTAAATGCTCATATAAATGGTAAATTAGCGATTACATTTGCTTTTTTGAAATGCAAATTTTCTTTAAACCTTTGAGATTAGATTTGAAAGCATAACATTCACAAAATTTGATATTCCAAAAGATTTTACCTATATCTAGGGGTGCAAACGAGCCGAGCTGCTCGCGAGCTACTCGAGACCGGCTCGTTAAAAAGCTCGAAACGAGCCGAGCTTAAACGAGCTCGAGCCGAGCTCGAGCCTAAGAATAAGCTTGTTTATTAAACGAGCCCGAGCCCGAGCCCGAGCTTCACTTATCGAGCTCGAGCCGGCTCGCGAGCCTTAACGAGCCTTTTATTTATATAATGTTTTTAATATATTTAATATATATTTATAAAATAATAATAATTAGTATATATAAAATTAAGATAAATATAATTAAATAATATGTATTATGTTATATATAAAAACTATAATAAAATTTATATAAAAATAATTATAAATATATATAAATTAATTAATATATAATAAACGAGCCGAGCCCGAGCCGAGCTCGAGCTTGTAAAGCTACCAACGAGCCGAGCCCGAGCTTCAAAATTAGAGCTCAAATCGAGCCGCGAGCTCGAGCTCACAGTAAGTTAAACGAGCCGAGCTCGAGCCTAGTCAAGCTCGGGCTCGGCTCGGCTCGTTTGCACCCCTACCTATATCACTCAACTATCAACTCCAATATCCAATATATTTGTTTGCTACTTTATAATAGTTTTATTATAATAAAAAAATGGTTTTTAATCAACAAAAGCGAAATAAAGTAGCCAATGAGTCTTGTTATCCTTAAAATAATTACTTTTTGAGCATTGAAATAAAATATAACGCAATAAAAAATTAAATACCTTTCTATAGAAAAAGAAATAAATAAATAAATTCCGCATTTGACTTTTGAAATGTCTTGTGTTCACACGCTATAAGTGCGCGTCGCCTCATCGTCTACCTGCATCCTAAACACCACACACACACACTTGACCCTTTCTCTTTCAGCACAGACTATTTCATTCTCTCTCTAAAATCACGTTCTTTCATCCCATCAAAATCACACCAAATTTGCCTCCCGTTTGTCTCTCACTAGACTGCTTAATTCCAGTAAAAAAATGGAAAAGAAGCAAGGGTTTTTCTCCGCTTTAAAAGAAGAAGTGATACGTGGATTATCTCCGGTGAGGTCACGCTCCAAAAGTCCGGCTCCGGCGAGGAGTGGTTCTCCGATGAAGGCATTTCTCCGGCGGAAGCCGAAGCTGTTGACGAACGGGGAGACATTGGGGAGTCTTACGGGGGAGACGCTGGCGCCGTTGTACGAAGGGCCCGATCAAGACGGGTCGGAGCTTGGGGAGTCGAAACGGGTCGGGTCGGCTATTGGGCAGTGGATGAAGGTGCAGCTGTCTAGGGCTCCGTCTATGGGTTGTAAACCCAGGTCTGATTTGAGGTTGTTGCTCGGCGTTATGGGCGCACCGCTTGCCCCGGTGCACGTTAGCACTGCTGACCCTTTGCCTCACCTTTGCATTAAGGACACTCCGATTGTAAGTTTTTTTTTTCAATAGCAGAAGTTACAGATATTTCATTAATTGTCTTCAGATTATCATACTGAAAATAGAAATTTTAATATTTAATTTCTGTAACGAAAATCTATAATATTTTTCTTTTTTAAGGATAATAAATATTTGTTTGGATTTTAATAATTATTTATTTATAAGAGAGGGTTCAAGTCAACAGAAATTTAGATTTAGGTAAGGGTGTGGTTCGGGTTTCGTGTTCGGGTTTCGGATGTTCGAAACCCAGACTATAATAACATTCGGTTTAATCGGTTATGGGTGATTCAGATTTGGGTTTAATTGGGTTCGGGTTCTATACAAATTTAAAGAAAAAACATAATTACACAAGTTGAACATCCATGGTCTCTTAGGCTAGGGGTGTTGATCGAGTTTGGTATTCGGGTTTCGGGTTAATCGGTTCGGGTTATACTGGTTTTTGATATTTGAAAGTCTAACCGAAACCTGACCCTAGTAAAAAGCGGTTCAATCTGCATTTAGGTTAATCGGTTACAGGTTTTTTTGGGTTTGGGTGAATTCGGGTTGGGCGGGTTAATTGAGTACGGATAAAATCGACGGGCCTAGATTTGGAAGTAGGATTAGAGGGTATGTGTTACCTAGATTTGTTTGGATTTGATGTGATTTTTTTTTGTTTCAGGAAACTTCATCTGCTCAATACATATTACAGCAGTACACAGCTGCATCTGGAGGTCAAAAGCTTCAAAACTCCATAAAAAATGCATACGCCATGGGGAAAGTGAAGATGGTAGCCTCTGAGTTCGAAACCGCATCAAGAGTGGTGAAGAGTAAGCATTCCACCAGAGCTGCGGACACGGGTGGGTTTGTCCTGTGGCAGATGAACCCTGATATGTGGTATGTTGAGCTCGCGGTTAATGGTAGCAAGGTCCATGCGGGCTGCAATGGGAATCTAGTTTGGAGGCACACACCATGGCTCGGTGCCCACACCGCTAAAGGCCCTGTTAGACCATTGCGGCGTGCTCTTCAGGGTCTGGATCCTAGAACCATTGCGAGTATGTTTGCGGATGCTAAGTGCGTTGGTGAAAAGAAGATCAGCGGTGAAGATTGCTTTATTTTAAAACTTTGTGCTGATCCGCAAACATTAAAGGCGAGAAGTGAAGGTCCGGCCGAACTCATAAGGCATGTTTTGTTTGGCTACTTTAGCCAGAAAACAGGACTTATAGTTCACATGGAGGATTCACATCTCACCCGCATTCAAACCATTGGTAGGGATGCGGTCTACTGGGAGACCACAATTAATTCTAGCATGGGCGATTACAGGCCTGTTGAAGGCCTAATGATCGCCCATGCGGGTCACTCTGTGGTGACCCTTTTTAGATTTGGTGAGATGGCAATGAGCCACACCAAGACTAGAATGGAAGAAGCATGGTCCATTGAAGAGGTTGCCTTTAATGTCCCAGGCTTGTCAACTGACTGTTTTATCCCTCCGGCTGACTTAAAAGCTGCATCTTTTAGCGAAATCACTGACCTCCCTAAGGGCGAAAGAGGGAAATCAGGTCTTGTGGTTGCTGGTCATCGGGCTAAGGTTGCGGCCTTGGGTCAAGTGCAATTGTTTATATAGGGTCAGCACGCAACGGTTGTTTATGATCAACTAACACCTTAGAAGTTAAGTACAAGCTAGGTTATTTTAGTAATTTCACAACTTGGGTTTCACCGGTTCGGGCCAATGGGGCCGGAAGCTCGGTTTTCTCCCTATCAGATTAACTGGAGGTTTAATTTTAGTTCACCTTCCATAGTTTATAGAGTGTTGATTTTAGGTATGCACCATGGCATTCTAAAGATATGGTGCCATGTTTGTTTCTAGTATTGTTTTACTTTGGTTGTTTGTTTAGGATTTGCACTTGGTGTGAAAGATCAAAGGTGGTTCTTTTGATCTTATGTTTTCATGTTGTAGCCTACTGTAACCAAAATGTTATTGATGTAGGTTTATAGTTTACTATATGAAAAAGATTTGGATTGAAAAAATGGATGTGGGTCAATTATTTATGTAATTTATAATTTTATTGTTTTCTTACAACTTTGTTTCTGATGTTTTATACTTTTTTTATTAATATTTTCATATAAATTCTAACAAATACCGAGTCTTATCTATAAAATAGAAATAAAACCCAATAAAAAGAATTTATATTAAATAGAGCTTGTTTTTTTTTTTGATAAACTTGTAATAAAGTAAAATGTAGATAAAAATAAACACAATATAGTATATTTAAATTTAGAGTTAATTATAAGAAATGACCGTCTCGTATGATCTAGTTTTACTTTTGGGCCTTAAGTTTCAAAAACTACAAAGCGGGATTAAAATTATGAAAGAACATAACACAAAAGGTATACGAAACGAATGAGGATTAACTTTTTTTATTAAATAGTTGTAAAATGATTAAAATACCTTACTAATAAAAGTAAAAAATCTAAAATAAAAAAAAACAATATAATATTAAATGGTGGCCCAACAACACAAATAATATAAACTTCATTCCTTCTCCTTTCCGGTCGTTTTTTATCCCCAACCACCTCCCTCCCTATTGATGGTAGCCGGCAGTGGTCTTCGACGGTGGTGGCGGGCTGGTCGGAGAGTCGACAGGAATGAACCTTAGGTTATTTTTGTGTTTGGGCCACCGTTTAACATAATATATTGTTTTTTTATTTTTGTTTTTAGATTTTTTATTTTTTACATTTATTAGTAAAGAGTATTTTGGACATTTTACACTTATTTAGCGAAAATTTTTAACCCTCATACATTCCAAAGACCTTTTGCGTTACGTTTGTTCATACTTTTGGATCATTTTATAGTTTTTTAAATTGGGCCCAAAAGTGTAATTAGGTTATACCATAGTCCTTTATAAATAACTCTTAAATTTATATAAAATATTGAATATTAAAAGTAAAAGAAAAAAAATTGATTTAAAAAAATCACCAAAAAAATTAAAACAAAGGTCACATGAAGTGTATTTGATGATCTTAAGAACTCTTCTCATCCTTTTTTTGTTCATCATATATTTTGTGAGAGTAGTGAAAGAAAAAGAAAAAAAATATCAGAAAAAATAGAGAATAGAATAAAATCTAAAGCTAAAGATTATATAAGGACTTGGACAGTAGGACCCAATATGAATGCTTGTGTCGTATTTAGAGGTGCTCAAAAGAACCGGAACCGAATCCGATCCGATGGATTATCCGAAACCGGATCCGTCTGGAACCGGTTTTTTTGGGACCGGACCGGATTTTGTGAGAACCAGCGGATCCAGAACCGGTTCTGGTTTTTTTGAAGGACCGGATAAAAATCGGACAAAATGGAACCGGTTTTTTTCGGACAATTTGGAACCGGTTCGGAACCGGTTATAGCCGTTGGAAGAAAAAAAACGGCTATATAGCCCTTTTTTTAGCTGTTTTTTTATTTTTTTTTTGTTTTTAAGGCTTGAAACTTAGTATAAATATGTATTGGGTGTATGAGTTAGTTCACCACAACATTCTAGCTCTCAAAACTCAAAAACGCTCTCAAAACGCTCACTTTACGCAAAAAAAAACGCTCTCATGGCATCCGCTTCCGCAAGCACTCAAAATTCGGTTGGTGGTTCTATTAGCGATGTCACGGTGGTGTCAATACTTCCTTGCTCCTGAAACCAAGAGATATGAGCTTATTTCGATTTATGCGAAATGTCGAACGGTTCGCAAAAGGCTCGTTGCAAACGTTGTGGTAGAATTTTGGGTGCGGCGGGAAATAGCACTTTGAGGAAACATATTGCTAGTCACGCAAAACACACTCAAGGTGAAGATCAAACTCAAATTGGTAGGGATGGAGGAGTTTAGCAATACAATGTCGAGAGGGTTCGTGAGAGAATGGCACATTTCGTCATTCAAGAAGGATTGCCTTTTGATCACTTTGATAATCCGCGCTTGACGAGGATGATACAAGAGACGCTTCAACCGAGTTACACAAATGTAAGTCGTTCTACTTTGAGAAGAGATTGTTTAAAGATGTGGAAAAGAGCTAAAAGAGAATTAATTTTAGGTTTTGAAAATTTAAATACCGGCATTAACTTAACAACGGACGTTTGGTCCGCTCCACATGGTTTACCCGAATCGTACCTTTGCGTTACCGCACATTGGGTTCAACCGGAGTCGTGGCAAATGATGAAGCGTACGATTGCGTTTGATTATTTTGGATATCCACATACCGGTGAAAACATATTTTATATTTTAGACTCGGTCATTCAAACTTATAAAATTCAACCAAAAATATTTTCAATATCTTTTGATAACGCTTCAAATAACACAAACGCGGTGGAAAAATTAAAAATAAAATATGAACCGTCTTGTAACGGTGTTTTCTTTCATAGTCGATGTGTTGCACACATCATTAACTTGGTTGTGCAAGACGGTCTAAACGTCCAAGAAATAAGAGACGTAAAAGAAAATTTTAAAGTGATGTTACGTGAAGTTTTTAGCACAAGCAAAAAAAGATATATAAACTATAGAAACTTGTGCCAACAAACGGATTCCATCTTTTTAGGTCCGAATTGGGACGTGCCTACTAGATGGAACTCGACATGGAAAATGTTTGAATCGGCCTTAAGGCAAAGAGTTACTTTAAAACATTTCCATGATGAACTTGTAAAAAAAAAACGTTGTTCACAAAAATTTGATAATATAAGTTGGGATATGATCGAGAAACTAACTAATTTGCTTGAGGTTTTTAAAAATGCAACTACATGTTTATCGGGAGTTTATTATCCCACGTCTTCGCTAATACTTCAACAATTATACTTAATATGTAATAAATTAAAAGAGTTTGAATATCACGGCCCTATTTTTGAAAAAATGGTAAAACCTATGAAAGCTAAATTTAAAAAATATTTTTCGGAAATGCCGGCCGTTGTTACATATTCGGCCGCCTTAAACCCAACGATTAATGTAACCGGTGTTGAAACATTAATTGGATCAATATCGGATGATTTAAATATGTTCGAGGAAGACCCAAATTTTGAATCAAAGGCAATAAGGGATTTCAATTCGGCTTTTAATAATATGTTTGATTATTATTTACGCAAATATGGTGGAAGTGGTGATCCATCAAACATACGTGAATCAATGGGTTCGGGTTCAAGTTCAAGTTCTAGTAGTTCAAGGAACCCGATGCTAAATTTATTTAACACTTTAAGAAACGAAAATACTAAACGAGCTCGTGGAACCACACCAAGTAGCGAGCTTGGGAGATATCAAGCAACCGACTTTATTTCAACTCTAAGATCCGAAGAGTTTGAAAACTTTGATATCTTGAGTTGGTGGCAAGGAAGGGAATCCCAATATCCCGTTCTAGCCGCAATGGCCCGTGACCTACTAACCGTCCAAGCTTCTACGGTAGCTTCGGAATCTGCTTTTTCTCTTAGTGGCAGGGTTTTATCTATTCGAAGAACGAGGCTTACACCGGAATCTATGGAGATGTGTATTTGCTAGAAGGACCATTTGGATGCCGCCGAACGTGTACAACATGTTGCAAAACTAGAAGGCGAGCTTGACATTGAACAAGAAATACATGAATTCGAAGTAGCACAAGGGGCGGCGAATCCACTTTCGGACGAAGAACAAGCTTATGATGAAGCCCAACGTATCTCAAGCGAAGAAGAATGAAAACCGATGTTACGAAGACTACGACGAAGAAGATTGAAAACATAATAAATAATATATATTTTGTGATTCAATTATGTTTTTTGTATTTATTTTTTACGAACTATTGTTAAATCATTTAAAAAAGCTACAAAATACATGAACATGTATTTTATAGTGTATCTTTGTTAATTTTAAAATTTTTTTTTTTTAAAAAAAAAAAAAAATCTGGTGGAACCGGTTTTTTTTTGTCCGGTCCGGTTCCATAAATCCGGTCCGGTCCCAATAGGTTCCAAGTCTCCACTCTCTTAACCGGATCCGATCCGGAACCTGTTCCATTGGATCTGGTTGTTGACCATCGTTGACGGAACCGGTCCGGATCCGATCCGGATCCGGTTCCGGAAAAAAACCGGTTTGTGCACCTTTAGTCGTAGTAATAATCACTTTATTTTATGGCATTACGATATATGCTTTAAAATTATCGTTTAGACACTTTTTTATATTGACATTTAATTTGTAAAACTTTTTTTTTATAAAGTGTGCATACGTTTTTAGTTTGTAAATTTTAATATATAACTCATATAAATTCAAATACTTGGTCGTGATTTGTTTATTTTTCATAGATTTTGATATAAATTTCTCATAAACTGTTGTTAAAATTATAATAAAATTAACATCAAAATATAAATAAATATAAACACATCATAATAACATATTTAAATTTTAAAAGGGAAAATAGATTTACCCTTTATTTTTTCGGTAAGATTCTTTTTGGTCCCTCTATTTTTATAAAAGTTACATGAGTTATGTTGTTTTAATGATATTCTTCACAGATCTACGGTGTTCATAACATATCTGCATACTACGGACTACCATAATCTGTTCAGCTTGTTCATAAAAAGTTGAAACAACAATGACTGTCGATTGATGAAGATGAACGAAGATCAAATATGGAGATGAACACACTCATGTGTCGATGGTTCGACTTTGAATTGTCCAACGAAATGGTTCAATTTGGGGAATTACGATTTCGATGGGGGCAGATAAATTCCAAGCAAACTGTTTTCAAACGAGTTTCGATGAAGCATTGTTTTTAGTAAGCTTTAGGTCACCGGTTATTTGAATAGACCCATATATATGTAACTTAACATTTAGGGTCATGAGGATAGAAAACTTTTTGGTTTAGCTTTTTAAGAAATCTGGATGAGGTTAAACCTCTTCTTATATGTTCATTTACATAGCAAGGAAGAAGACTATCAATTCATGGCCAACGACTCAATGAAAAACCTCTTCTCCGACATTAAACCTGTTCATGATGACTTTGTTCTGGATGAGCGGCTTATTTGGATTGAGATTAATGGTCTTCAGCTCTCATAGCATGGACTAAGGAATGTTTTAAAAAAATAGTTTCTGCATGGGGGAATATTCTCTTTTGGGATGATGATAATGAAGAAAGTCTTGCCTGCACGGGCAGACTATGCATTAGCACCTCAGTTATGTCACTGATTAATGACTCCATCCCAATGGAAATAAACGGTATCAAATATATTGTTCAGGTTCATGAACTAGCTGCTTGGTCCCCTACTTTCTGTAGGAACTTCAATGACTCCGATTATGATCAAGAAGATCCTTTCTTCTCTAACTCGGATGGGGATTTTGTTCATGAGGATCCGCTATTGGGCTATAAGCCCTCAGCCCAAGCGGAACAGATTGTCGACTCCGATTCTGATCCTTTGTTGTTAAACAAAATTGTAGAAGAAACAGCCAAGGAAACTCCCAAGGCCAAAAGTTTGGAAAATGTTGAAACTATTGGAACTCAGAAACAGGCGGAATTCTCATCCCATTCACCCCTTTCACGACCCCGGGCTTCAGTAATCCCATCTTGATTAGGCCATCTTCATACCCGGGGAGGGAGTCCACCTCATATGCATCGATTAAGACGAATGGTTCTAAAAAGTGCTTCAATGGTGTCTCCTTGATCGAGGAATTCAACAAATTTATAGAGATGGGGAAAGCTTTTGGATATGACATGGATGGTAGTAAGAATGATATTGGAAAACTCCTCAATGGGATCGGTGCTGCTAACGTTTTCCAATGAATATTCTTTCCGTTAATTCGTGTGGGATCGGGAATTCCTTGAAAAGAAAAGGAATTAAGGACTTATGTGTCGAGCATGGTGTTAATTTCCTAGGTACCTAGCATCGACTTGTTTAAAATAAAGAGCATGTGGGGTAATTTCTCTTTTGATTTCGCTTCTAGTAGTGCTCGGGGTCGCTCTGGAGGCCTTCTTTGCGTTTGGGGTCCTATTATCTTCAAGAAGTCTTCTTTACTTTGCTTAGATAGTGTGATATTGTCGGTGGAACTTAGGCCAATCACGGTATTTCATGCTTTATGGTAAACGTTTATGCTCCAAAAGGAGAGACGAAAATGAAAGAGCTATGGTCCATTATTTCTTCTTTCAAGGCTACGAATCCAGGTATGTTCATTATTTTCGGTGATTTTAATGTCTCTAGATTTCCTGACGAGAGACTTGGTACCTCATTCCACGCTTCTGAAGCTTCTCATTTTAATAGTTTCATCACTTCTAATGACCTCTTTGATGTTCCTATGGGAGGTCTAAGTGGAAAAAAAATTAAGCAAGTTGGATCGGTTTCTCATCTCAGACGACTTGGCTTCCCATATCTCGCTTATTGATGCTTTGGTATTGTTTAATAAAATAGCTGATCATCTGCCTATTCTCTTTCGACAGAAAGCTACAGATTATGGGCCCGTTCCTTTCAAGTTCTTCAATTCCTGGTTGCAAGTTGATGGGTTTCATGACCTTGTCCAAAAGTTTTGTACGGATTCGAGCGTAAACTACTCTAGTAATGACATGATTCGGTTCAAGCAAAAACTGAAAGGATTAAAGATTTTAATTAAAGATTGGAACAAGTCCAGGCTCTCGTCTTTAAACAGTGAGTGTCTTGAGTTTGAATAAAAAATTGCCCAGATTGACTTGGATTACCAGGCGGGTCACTTCAATCCTCATGATTTGAATGTTAGGAAGGAGTGCTTTCATAAACTTTCCCAAATGGATCGTTTCATGCTTTGGATCTTGCTCAAAAAGCAAAATCTTTTTGGGTAGTGGATGGGGATGAAATTTCCAAGTATTTCCATGCTATCATAAATAAGAAAAGGCGCCAATTAGCTATAAATGGGATCAAGTATAATGGGGATTGGTTGATTAATCCAATTTAGGCGAAGGAGGTTTTTTATGATTTCTTCAAGTCAAAATTTTCTAAGTTCCATGGTATTCCCTACTCAACTAATAATGGAAGCTTTTTATCTCTTGGTTCATCTCAAATTAATTCTCTTGAAGCAACTTGTACCAAGGAAGAAATTAAATTGGTTATTTGGTCTTGCGGTAGCGATAAATCCCCGGGGCCTGACGGGTTCACCTTTGGGTTTGTGAAATATTTTTGAGACATTATGAAAGTGGACATTATTTGCTTTGTTCAAGACTTTTTCTCCTCCTCTTCCATCCCATCGGGATGTAACTCTTCATTTATTGCTCTAATCCCAAAAGTTTGTAATCGTCTTTTAGTTGCAGATTGTAGGCCTATAAGCCTCATTAGATTGCAGTACAAAATTACTACTAAAATTTTAGCAAACAGGCTCGCCTCGGTGACCGACTCAATAATTGGCAAGTATCAATCGGCTTTTATTAAAAATCGTCAAATTCTCGACGGCCTCTCATTTTAAATGAAATTGTTGATTTCTACAAAAAAAAAAGTTTATGATGATGTTAAAAATAGACTTTGAGAAAGCTTTTGACTCGGTTAGTTGGGATTACCTCTTCACAGTTCTTCGCTTCATGGGCTTCAACTCCACTTGGATTAACTGGATAAGGTCGTGCCTCTCCTCATTTAAATCTTCAGTTTTGGTTAATGGTAGCCCTTCTCAGGAATTCTGTTTGGAGCGTGATCTGAGAGTTGTCATTGCTTTGGAAGGCTTGAATAGTGCCATGCAGGATCCGGTCCGCTTAGATCTTTTCAAAGGTATCAAAGTTGGCTCTCTTGATGTTTATGTTTCTCATCTTTTCTTTGCCGATGATGTTATGATAGTTGGGGAGTGGTCTTTGGATAATATCAATAATGTTGTTTGTGCCCTTAATTGCTTTTATCTTATTTCTGGGTTAAAATTTAATCATAATAAAACCTGATTATTTGGAATTGGCATTGAGCATCTTAAGGTAGATCGGAGTGCAAAAGTTGTTGGTTGTAAAGCTGATAGATTCCCCCTCACTTACTTGGGAATCCCAGTGGCCTCTAATATGAGTAAAGCTCGAGGTTGGACTCAATTAATCGACAGATTCATCTCCAAACTCTCTCGTTGGAAAGCAAACATGCTCTCAATCGGAGGTAGATCTATGTTAACATCTTCTGTTTTGGGATCTACTACATATCATTGTTTCTTCTCTCTCAAAAGGTTTCCAAACACCTTGAAAGACTAAGGGCTTGTTTTTTGGAGGAGACATGGATTCTCCTAAACTTCATTAGGTGAATTGGAAAACTGTTCTTGCTTTCAAACAGAAAGGTGGGCTGGGTATTGGATCCTTGGAGGGCTTTAATCACGCTCTTCTTAAAAAATGGAGGTGGCGCTTCGTTTCTTCCCTGGATTCTCTTTGGGTTCAAGTCATAAAATCCATTTATAGGCCTCATGTTGGTATCCTTAGCCCTCTATTAACAAAAATGGAGTTTGGTTTCATATAGCTAAATCTTTTATCTCCATGCACGACAAAGGCATTATTCCATATGAGACTTTAAAGAGAAAGGTTGGCTCGGGTCTCTCTACTCTATTCTAGAAGGATTTGTGGTTTGGTGGTTATACTCTGCAGTCGAGATTTCCTTGTCTTTTTAGACTAGACACTCATCCTTCTGGTGTGATTTCAGACATGATTCATAATGGGTCTTTCGTTGGTTCCTTGCGAAGACCTATTCGCGCGGGGGGGGGGGGGGAGAAGAAACCCAATCTCTTCTCTTTTAAATCTGATCCCTTTCTTTGAGTTAAGTTCATCTTCAGATTCCTAGTGCTGGGCTCTTGAAAACAATGATAATGGTTTTTTAGTTAAGAATGTCCGACAAGTAATTGACTCATGTATTCTTCCAACCGCTAGGAGAAGCACCTTAAGGAACAGGTCTGTTCCTAGGAAAGTTAACATTCATGTTTGGAGGGTCTTGCTTGATCGAATTCCTACTAGGAATAATTTGGTTAACAAAGGGATGGATATTCCTTCTCTTCTTTGCCCGATTTGTGGTTTGGCGAACGAGTCTTTGGCCCACATTCTCGGATCCTATTATGTTGCCTCTTCTACTTGGTCGATGGTTTGGCGATGGCTTGGTATCGATCCGGCTTCATTCCTAGAGCCTCCCTCTATTCTTGATCATGTTCGCGCTCTTCACATTTCCACCAAAAAGAAGCATATTATGGAAGGGATTGTTATGTCTACATGGTGGGTTCTTTGGCGTTTCAGGAATGACTCTGTTTTCAGCCCTAACACTAGGAAAAAAAGATTCATTTTTGATGATGTTCAAAGCTTTTCTTACCTTTGGTTCTATAATACGAACCGTAGTTTGAACTCTTCTTAAGTGGATTGGCTTAATAATCTCCTAATGTCTTTGCAATCTTCTTCCTTGCCTCCGTCTAGCTCCTTGTTAGGCCGGAGGTATTTTTATTTTTAATATATTCCACTGTTCTAAAAAAAGATCAATCTAGTTCGTCAAATTTTCTAAATTGCACATATATCACGTTTAAATGGTTATAACTAAAAGAGAGGTGTTTATTAAAATTATTTTAATTAAAACAAATTAAAGTTATAAAACTTTGGTTGGTAAATGCCATTTGATATCTATACATAATAAATAACTAACTCTTTGCGTCACATGTCACAACTATGTGAACTCAAAAGTCTTTTTTCTACTTATTTTTTCTTCATTACTAACTATTTGATATTTTCTAAGGTGTTCGGTGTACTTTTTACCAGTTTTCCACTTGTTTTTAGGGGAATAAATCTACTTGTTGCTCTTCAAAAAAACAAAACTATTTAATATTTAATTTGTTAATTCCTAAATCTTTATTACTATATATTTAATATTTTATTTATTCAACTCATATAAAACATAGGGGGCGTTTGATTCGCGGAATTCATTGGAATTGGAATTTGAATTGGAATTGAATTTGGAATTTAAAGAATTTTCCTTTGAAATCCATAATGTGTTTGGTTATATATTTATTAATAGAATTGTAATATAAAAATACCTAAAAGAAAAAATTAATCCTTAAAATGGTGAGAGATTCTGAATTCCATTAAAATAGGGAGTGATTTTGAATTCTATTAGTTGAGTAATTTGGTTGGAATTAATTTAAATTTCAATTCATTTTCTTAACCAACCAAACATGTCAAGGAATGAAATTTAAATTTCAATTCCATTAAAATCCCATAAATTCCTATCAACCAAACAGACCCTAAGTTTCTTACCTATTAAAATTAGGGGTGATCATTCCGCGGGTCAGACCCAGTAAACCTGTCAAACCCGTGGACCCGACCCGTGTGGAACCTTTTAAGTTAACTATGGTACGAGTTCATGGTTCTAGTTTTTAGCATTAAACGGATCCGGGCCAGGTACGGGTCTAGAACCTTACCATCCATATTAGAATCGTCGACCCGCCATATCCATACTCCTAACAGATTCATTTGAAACTATGCGCAGATTCTGTATGGATATGTGTAAAATCTTTTTAAAATTTAATAAATTTAAAAAGATTTAAGAATCAATGATTAAAATTAGAGATAACCCGCCATATCCATACTCCTAACAGATTTTGTATGGATATGTGTAAAATATTTTTAAAATTTAATAAATTTAAAAAGATTTAAGAATCATAGATTAAAATTAGAGATAACCCGCCATATCCATACTCCTAACAGATTTATTTGAAACCGTCGACCCGCTAATCCACGTTTTAATCCCCTAATTGCAAGGCTTCCATTCCATCCCTATCGCAAAGCTTCAGGCTGACAGGATTCACACAATTAATCACCACCTCTGACTGTGCACACGGGTCACCCAACTCCATCTCCATAACCAGGTAGTTCGCAGGCCATCCCTATCGCAAGCCATCTTTATCGCAATGTATATGTTTTACTGTGCATATATACTTGACCCCATACGTAAACATCAACTTTGAAATCTATCTTTATCGCGTATGACCGTGCTTACTTTATTGAAGTGTACAACACCCACATCTGCTGTTCACGTATACAGGGTGCATGCCAAACGAGTTCATACATGTAAATGGGTCCAAACCTGTGAAACCTTACCCGTAAACCCGCGTACCTTTATCCCTAGACTACGGTTCACGATTATGAGATTTTGCCTTAAACTGGTCCGTGCCGGGTACAGGTTTGACCCGTATGCACGGTCCTAGTTAAGATAATAAAGATAGAAGAAAAGGTTAATGTGATTGAAATATTGATTTACGGCATATACTTCATTTGTAGAAGTATAGATCTAAAAGAGGAGACCAAGTTTAGAAAATATTGTGTGATCGTTTCATTCGTAACCTAGTGGTAGAGGAAAATCCTTTAGGTACTTTCAGGTTTGAGTAGGTCATGGGTTCAAGTCCCACTCTCAATTAAAGAAATTTGCTTTAAAAAAAAATGAGGTCTCTGAACCGTCGATTTCAGCATTACAGTGTAAAGGAGGTTTATTACTGTTCAAAGTCATAGTCTTCGTTTAGGGGTTTTGGAATTACTAAGGGGCTGTTTGGTAGCATTTTAATGATTCCATTAAGAGGCTTACCTCTGAATCAGTCAGAGCTAAATGTGTTTGTTTTGCTGAAAACCCACCTCTTAATGGTTTATCTATAAAACCATGCTGAACCATTCAGAGCTCTTAATGGTTCAACACTTAATGGTTCAGATTGTCAAACAGCCCCTAACTAAACTTTGATGTGATTTTTCTTGTATTCTTTATTTTTTTTATTTAAATTATAATTTTATTTTTATAATATTTTTAACATATTGTCTTTTATACAAATTGGAACACACTTTTGTGATGCGTTTACTTTATCTACACTTCCATAATACTAATTCGTATTTTATATAATATATTATATATGATATGTCTAGGTTTTTAATAAAATTTATATTAAAATGTAAATAAAAACATGTCGGTGTTTTTAATGTCATTAGTTTATTTATATAATTGAGATTTACTTAACATAAAAGGGAAATCCAAATAAGCTTCATTACGGGTTAGAAGGTGCAAAGTGCACGCTCGTTTGAGACTAAGGTGATTTCTAGTTTCAGGAGCAACATGGGTTATGGGGACGGTGGCACAATGCCCATGGTAGGGTCCGAGGGCAGAGCATCTGGAATCGGCTTCTGATTTACCTAATAAGTAGAAACCGTACCCTCAACAGTAATAATGCAACGATCAATAGTAACTGATCTCGACCAACAGTAAACTGAGTAATCAGCATGAAATGCACGATCAATAGGAATTGGTGTTGGTGCTGACCATCATCTAGCAGCAACAACCTAGTTGGTGTTAATGAACATCTATCGGCAACAACCTAGTTCGTGCCGATGAACAACTATCAACATCAACATAGTTCGTGCTGATGAACATCTATCAAGACCTAGTTCCTACCCACATAAATTAATCATTAGTAGTAACTAGTTTAAAGTAACATAAGTAAACAATAATTGCCGAATTAGCTGTCAACTATTTTAATTTTCAAACTGACTCACTGTTTTATGAAGCATTGTGTAATGTTGCGATGATTCGATACCTATAAAACACAGACTTTGGTAGATTTTTGGTACACTTTTTCATAACAGAAAGCACATACTAGTTCTTGATTTTTCTAAATTATTCGATTAAGATTTCGAGTGATACGTCAAAATATTTAAATCTAAAAGTGATAAACACGATTCAACAAGAACATTTAAGTAATTACCAATACTATAACCTATAAAATAAATAGATCCCCAACAAGATAAATTTTTTTATAAAACATCATATATTAAAATTTATAAGAAATATAAAATATAATTATATTTTAAATAAAAAACATAAAAGAAAATTAAAAGAAAAGCGTTACAATCAATTGGATATAGTTATACTTACATTACCCCACCTCAGAGGCTTATAAGTTAACAAGCCCCACATGAAACATTCACCTCACTCTTTCATTATTTCCCTTCATGTCCTTTGTTATCCATCTACATTTATTTATGTTTGTAGATATTGCTCTAACTATAACATGCATTTAGTAAAGAGTGAATGACTCTAGAGGTGGCCTGTACTGTAGTTTTTGTCCCCGAGGTTTGTTGCTATTAACAGTTCCAGTCCCCCCTTAACAGTATGAGTCCCTGATGTTACATTTTTTAACAGTTACCATCCATGGCCCTAACGTCCGTCCATTCTGCTGTTTGCCCCCCCCTTCCCCCTCATGTGAGGGGTATTTTCGTCTTTTCTAAGTTTTAACCAGAAACAAATCAAAGGAGCTAAGGCCCGAGAACAAAAGATTTAAAGATGCATAATTCAACCCTTATGATCCTCTGTTTTCTAGGCCAGAGGAACCATCTATTATTGTATTTGAAAACAAAATATTTAAAGATTAACTCCAACTCTTTCTTCTTCAAACATATAGACGTGAACCAGTTATACCAACCCTAAAAACGATTTTTGAACCAGAAACAAATCAAAGGAGGATGCGATTAGAGGGGAGGGGTAAGTACCTGGAGTCGGAATCACACGGATTAGATCTCAAGTCGCCTTTCAAGCCGCTGTTTCCCTCAATCAAGCTTTGTGACCACCGTCGAGGCGTTTTTGACGAGAGCTAGGGTTAGTGTTTTGGGAAGGTTTAAGGACGTTAGGAACTGAAGAGAAATGAGACAGGGCCGGCGGAGAGGTGGATATGGAGAGAGGAAGGGGTAGAGGGAAGGTAGAGGAGGGTGGGATGGGGAGAGGCGGATGGGGAGAGGCGGATGGTGAGGGAGGAGTGGAGGAGACAGCGCCAACGTTTGGAGACTAGGGAGACGGCGGAGGACGGCGGAGGAGGGAGGCGGTGGAAGATTTCTTGGAGGGGCTTGTCGTAGAAGATTAGAAAAGTTAGGGCCAGGGACAAAAAAAATTCTTGGAGGAGCTACTCACATAAGGCAAAAAGACAAAAATAGGAGAATGGACGGATGTTAGGGCCAGGGATGGTAACTGTTAAGAAATATAAAATCAGGGACTCATACTGTTAAAAGGTGACTGAACCTGTTAATAGCAACAAATCTCAGGGTTGAAAACTACCCTTTACTCTACTATATAATATACGTCTTTTAACTTGAAATAAAAAATATGTGAGTAATTAAGAGGGAATAGTTTATCATGATGAGGTCCCTGAACCGTCGATTTCAACATTATGGGTGTGATGAATAGTTGCTGTAAAGGAGGTTTATTACTGTTCAAAGTCATAGTCTTCGTTTAGGGTTTCGGAATTACTAACTAAAATTTGATGTGATTTTTTTTGTATTCTTTAATTTAATTTATATTATAATTTTATTTTTTATAATTTTTTTTAACATATAGTCTTTTATAAAAATTGGAATACACTTTTTTGATGCGTTTACTTTGTCTACACTTCCATGATACTGATTTGTATTTTATATAATATATTATAGGGTAAACTGTAGTTTTCATCCCTAAGTTTTGAAAAAAAAATCTGGTTTCATTCACCCTTAACACCTTTTCTCCCTGATGTTTGATGTTTTAACACTATGACTCCCTGGACCTGACGGATGTTAACTTTTCTGTTAGTTTTTTGTGTAAAATTACTACTATACCCTCCCCTTCTTCAAACATAAGATCTTCATCTCCTCCCCACAAGGCCACAACCCTATTCATCTCACCGACAACCAAACCCACAGCCGGAAACTATTCTGACAACCACCAGGAGAGGGATCAGATCCACCACCACATCGCCGACAACCTCCACCACCACACAAACATCCATGCTTATGTCATCTTCTTCTGTCAGCGACCTCCAACCTAGCAACAATGGTCGTCGACACCTTCGACCCACTTGTCCCTCTCTCCACCATTCTTCAACTGAAAAACGAGTTTGACGGCTCAAAACAGAGATATCACCACAAATTGGCATAGCTTCATCTTCGAAGTGAATTTCTAAACTTTGATTTCAATGCAATTTCTAATCACCCATTAGGGTTTGATAGATTCTCAGTCATATAAAGATAGAACAATCAGTTACTACCCTGCCACAGCCACCCCACCACTTCACAGTTATCTCATCTCTTGCTAAATATCTCTCTCTTAGGGTTTTCAACCTTAACAAAATAATGGCTACTGTATCTTCTTCTGATCCAGTGATGAAACCGGAAGGAAGCGCTAGTGGCAACGGCGGTGAAACTTAAGAGGCGGTGGCTGCGGTGGCAGCCACGATTGGGATGGCGGCGATGGTAGGGAAGGGGAACATTTGTCAACATCAGTTAATGGTGAAGTACAGAGGATTGAAGAAATTGAAGAAGGAGAGAGGATGTACGACTAAAGAACGCATCAGTAAAATGCTCCTTGTGCTTCCGTAAAATGCAGCTCTATCTACTATGGCATTAATAGATATACGAAATTAACCACCCATTAGGGTTTGAAAACCCTAAAACTATTGGCAAGTTAAAGGCTTTGTATAGTCTTGATTTGAGCGTAAACCGGTTAAATGGAAGCATTCCTGTTGAAATAGGAGGAGCAACTTCACCGAAGTATATTTCGCATAAAAAACTAACAGAAAAATTAACGGAGTTAAGGACCAGGGACGTCAAGTGTTAAAACATCAAACGTCAGGGATCAAACGTGTTACAGGTGGATGAAACCTGATGTTTTGTTCAAACCGTAGGGACGAAAACTGCAGTTTACTCTATATTATATTTGAACGTCTAAGTTTTTAATAAAATTTATATTAAAATGTAAATAAAAACATGTTGGTGTTTTTAATGTCATTAGTTTATTTATGTAATTGAGATTTACTTAATAGCAAAGGGAAATCCAAATAAGCTTCACTACGGGTTAGGAGGTGAAGAATGCACGCTCATTCGAGACAAATATGATTTCCAGTTTCGAGGAACATGTGTTAGGGTTCATTTTACAGCTAAGGATTCTGGATTTTCGACGTACTTCGGTATCCTAACAGGTTTCAGTATCCTTAACATCTATATTATCTAACCGTTATATCTTTCTTCTATTTTGATTTATTCGCAGGTAAAACGTTCGAAGTCAAGTTCATCCTAGAAGAATTGATCTAGAAGTCAAGGAGAACGTGTAGAAGACGCGTGGAGTGGCCTTCAACGGTCGTATTAGAGGACTTAGTCGATTCCGGGATTCTCGGATAGTTAGTTGTGTTAATTATGTATTTAATCAGCAGCTAGATCGTTTAGGAAACATATCACTACTTATTTTGCACACAAAACACTCGTGAAGAGCTCTGTAACACTTAGCATATGATTATTCGCTGCTCACAATTGTACTTATTTCATTAATCTATAAAAGACTAGAAGGCAAGTGACTTTTGGTCACTTCCCGAGGTTTTATGCTTGCGATCCTCTGGGATTAAGGGCTTTCCTCGTAAACGCTCGTGTCATTTATTAGCTTTATACACTTTGTTCATCACGAATTTGATAAGCACACTACCTCACATTCTAAGTTTGATAACAAAATTACTCTCGTTAATTTTTAGTCAAAACAATTTGGCGCCCACCGTGAGGCAAGTGGTGTTTTTCATCTTAAAATCTTTGCTAAAATTTGTGTTCAATCACTATCTTTCGAAACTAATTTCGAAGATGTCGTCCCAATACAAAATGGTTTATGTTTCAACTCCATCTTCAAGCTCCGGGTTGAACAACCCTATTCCTCCTCCTCCATTCCAGAAGAAAAGTGACAATCTGCCGAAGAAAACTACTTCTGCGGGTTTTTCGGGATCTGGGATACCTGCTAGGGGACCTGTGCTCGTTTCAAATGATGATATCCTCAATATGTTCTCAGAAGTGAAACAACAGATGGAGCAACATAAAAAGACTAACCTGATGCTCTTCAGAGAGCTCGAAAAGGTAAATGAGTCAAAGAAACCAGTGGAAGTGATAACTCCGCTGCAACCAAGGATCCTGGACTTTAATTATTCAGGATCTCAAGAATCCATAAGGGAGACTTCCTTCCCATGCAAACCGGGATCACTACAGTTGGCACAACTCCGGCTGTCAGAGTTACTACAAATCAGGATCTTGGAGTTACTCTGGGACCATCATTCCAAAATCATGATATCGGTAACACTTTTAATCAATTGTCAAACACTAATGAATTTGTGCAGGATGCAGGAATCACTCCGTCCATGGCCAAGGAGCTGAAGAAGTTAAGAGAGATGATCTCCAGTGTACCAGGTGTAGTCCAACCTATACTGGAGATGTCCTTTACCAGTCACAGGATCTCCAGATTTGCTCCACCGATATGTGATGCTGAGATCCCCAAGCACTTCCAGACTCCTAACATGAAGTTGTACGATGGAACTACAGATCCTGAGAAGCATGTCGCGCAGTACATGGAAAGGATGGAAATCAACCCCATTCCCTTGGACCTAAAAAAGGCTTGCTTATGTAAGGGTTTCGGCTCCACCTTAACAGGATCAGCCTTGAAATGGCTACTTAACATTAAACCTGATTCAATAACTTCATTTGCTCATTTAATCAACTTGTTTTATAACCAATTCTCTTGTAGCAGAACGTTCGAAAGATTGACAAGTGACTTATACAGGATAACTCAGAATACCGGAGAATCCCTTCAGGATTATGTCAGCAAGTTTGGCCGGGAATCCCTAGATATTCCGAATCTTGACGTTGCCACTGCAGTCCAAGCATTCAAGATGAGATTTAAGAAAGACTCTTTGTTTTACAAAGACCTAGTCATAAATCCTTGTAGGAATCTTGATGAAGTCAGAAATCGAGCATTAAGATTCATAAGGCTCGAGGATGACAGAAAGATCCAGCAACGGATGGACGCTCCAACTAGTTACAATCAGCCCAACCGGAAGACTGAATCCTCACCCTTCAAGACTTATAGATCCAAACCTTATTCTAAACCTGATAATCACAGAGGGTGGGTCAATGCTATGGAGGATGATGAAGACAAAGAAGAGTATCCTAGACTGTCATAATATTGTTTTTCTATTGATACAATGGGTCTATTGTTAGCCATGCAGTATCTTGGAGAAAAAGCTAGGTGGCCTCGCAAATTCGAAAAGAGCACATGATGGAAGGATAAATCCAAATGGTATGCATTCCACGAAAACTTTAGCCACGTGACTGAGGATTGTATTGCTTTACGAAAGGAGATAAGTTATCTCCTGAGCAAGGGACACCTCAAGGAGTTCCTGGGCAAAAGGAAGGACAAAGTTAAGGATCCTGATAGGATCCCGCAGAGAGCAACATCCTCGCCGCCGGATGCCAATGTAATAAATTTTATACCTGGTGGGTTTGACATATGTGGTAACTCTTATTCTGCAGCTAAGAGAAACGTCAAGGAAGCAAAGACAGAGAAAGGGGACAGGCCTACCAAAACCCCCACCTTAATTGAAAAGAAAGTGATATATTTCGACGAAGGAGACAGAGATGATGTACAGGAGCCTCATCACGACGGCTTATTAATCACTCTGTACATTGCCAATCACTTCATCCGCAGGATCCTAATTGACAGACGGAGTTCGGTGAACATCATACAACTTGAAGTCCTAAAGAGGATGGGGATCCCGGATTCCAAAATTGTCTCAAAATCCTCAGTGCTGGTAGGATTCAGTGGAGAGATAAAAAACACAGTTCGAGAGATAAAGCTACCAATATACATCGAAGGGGTAAATGCTATACATAAATTTTGTGTTATTGATTCTTTGTCTTCCTATAATATTATTCTAGGGAGACCTTGGATTCATGACATGAAGGTAGTACCCTCAACACATCACCAATGTGTCAAAATGCCGACCCCCTCGGGGGTAGTAAAGATCAACAGTGACCAGCAGGAGGTAAAAAACTGTTATACTTCTTCAATGAAAGCCTCCGCCAAAATCAGGCAAGCATAGCAATTAAAGAAACAAGCTCGAGATGTCTTGGAAACCAAAGAGTAGGATGTTAAAGAAATATCTTTAAGCGTGGATGATCCTGATGTCAAGGTGCTTGTTGGAACCAATATCCCCAAAGATATTGAACTGGAACTCGTAGAACTACTGAAAAGCAGAGTCTCAACCTTCGCTTGGAAGCATGAAGACATGATAGGTATCTTTAAAGACGTTATTACACATAAATTGGGTGTTGATAATAGTTTCAGGCCAATACACCAAAAAAGGAAGAAAATTTTCACCAGAGAGGAACATAGTTATCCAAGAAGAGGTCGAAAGACTACTAAAGGAAGGAATGATAAGGGAAGTGAAATTCCCAAGGTGGCTAGCTAATGTAGTGGTGGTCCAGAAAAAGAATGGGAAATAGAGAGTCTGTGTATACTTCACTGACTTGAACAAGGCATGCCCCAAAGATCCTTTTCCACTACCACACATTGACTCTATGGTCAACGCCACAGCAGGCCACGAAATGCTGACATTCATGGGATGCTTTATCAGGATTCCAGCAAATTCAGATGGAACCATCAGACCAGGAGGATACCATATTCATGACTCCAACATGTATTTATTGTTATATTGCTATGCCCTTTGGTTTGAAAAATCCAGGTGCTACATACCAAAGGCTGGTGAACATGATGTTCAAATAGAAACTAGGGGACACCATGGAAGCGTACATAGATGATATGGTGGTGAAATCAAAGAAAGCTGAGGATCATCTTAGGGATATCAGAGATGCATTTGATATCCTGGACTAGTACAACATGAAGCTAAATCCCTCCAAATACCACTTCGGAGTAGGGGCAGGAAAATTCTTGGGCTACATGGTGACCAAGAGAGGGATATAGTCCAGTCCTGAGCAAATCGAAGCGATCATTAATCAGAAATCCCTAGAAAATACCAAGGATGTCCAAAGACTAACAGGCAGAGTAGCAGCACTCAACTGGTTCATATCAAGATCCTCAGAAAGATGCAAAGAGTTCTACTACATCCTAAAGAAGAACAAGAGATCCGAGTGGGAAGAGAAGCATGAACAAGCACTCCAATCATTGAAGGAGTACTTGTCATCAGCTCCTCTATTGATGAAACCAGAAGACGGCGAACCATTATCCCTGTACTTGGCGGTATCCAAAAACTCTGTGAGTGCCGTCCTAGTCAAGGATCATGAAGGCCAACAACATCCAGTATACTATGTAAGTAAAAGCTTGCTCGCAGCTGAAAACAGGTACTCTCATTTAGAAAAATTAATCTTAGCTTTAATAATGGCATCCACTAAACTCAGACATTATTTTGAAACTCATGCGATTCATGTTAAGACTAATTATCCTATTAAGTGTGTCTTGAGAAAGCCAGAGATGTCAGGAAGGATGGCTAAGTGGTCAGTCAAACTCAGCGCCTATGACCTTGTGTATGAACCTAGAACATCAATAGAGTCTGAGGCACTTGCGGACTTTGTGGCTGATTTCAGTAGTGACATCCAACATGAAGCAGACCTTGAAGTTCAACAATTGGAAGAATCAAAGGATAAGTGGACCTTATTCACTGACGGTGCATCCAATGTAAGAGGAACAAGTCTAGGCATCATACTGAAATCGCCACAAGGGGACATAATACCCCAATCCATAAGTTGTGAGTTCCACGCAACAAATAATGAAGCAGAATATGAGGCGCTGATAGCAGGATTACAATTAGCTAGGGATATGAAAATCAGGTATCTCCAGGTATATGTAGACTCACTGTTAATTGCTAACCATTTCAATGAATCATATGCAGTAAAAGGTGAGAAGTTAGCCAAATATCTCATAATAGTTAAGTAATTATCTGTAAAATTTGAAATTTTTAACATTGCACAGGTACTTAGAGAAGACAATGCTGAGGCTGATGCCTTAGCAAACCTTGCTTTGGCTCTTAAAATACCAGAAGGTATTAAAATACCTATCATACATATTTTGAGCCTAACAATCAAGAAAACAAGCCAAGTATCCAACGCAGAAGAGGAAACAGATGTTCAGGATCATGAACCTAGTCAAGGATCCTGGATTTTACCCATTACGAAATATTTGCAGGATGGTGAGATCCCAAGTGAAGAAAATAATCACAGAGCTTTTTTCATGAGGGTATCTCATTTCATAATGTTACACAATGTTTTGTATAGAAAATCTATTGCAGGTCCGTACTTAAGATGCTTAGAGGATCCTGAAGCACAAGAAGTCTTGAAAGACATACATGAAGGTGACTGTGGTAATCACACTGGGGGCAGGGCATTATTCTCAAGGATCTTGAGAATAGGATACATCTACCATGAGGAAAGATGCTAAGACTTATGCCCAGAAATGTGACGCTTGCCAAAGACACAACAACATACTACATCAACCGGCCAAACCTTTATACCCAATCATCTATCCATGCCCATTCATGAAATGGGGAATGTATATAATCAGCAAACTTCCCAAAGCATCAGGAGGAAATTTTTTTATTCTGGCAATGACAGATTACTTCTCCAAATGGATAGAAGACGAAGCATTTGTCCAAGTCAGAGAAAAAAAGTCATCTCCTTCATCAAGCGCAACATCCTGACAAGATTCGGGTTCCCGGCAGAGATAGTATGTGATAATGGATCTCAGTTCATCGACAAGAGAACAACTAATTTTTGTGCCAGTTGGGGGATCAAAATGATAACCTCCACCCCTGTACATCTTTAAGCCAATGGAAAGGCGGAATCCAGCAACAAGATCATCATTAACAACCTTAAGAAAAGATTGGGAGCCAAGTAAGGAAGATGGGCTAAAGAGTTACCATTCGCACTTTGGGCAGATAGGACAACCACAAAGAATGCAACAGGCCAAACTCCGTTCTCATTCGTGTTTGGTACTGAAGCCATGATCCCTATAGAGATGGTTATCCCTACTGCCAGAGTCAATCTTCAAACTCAAAAGACCAACAACGAAGCTCTTGCTCATGATCTTGATACCGTGGATGAGCTCAGGGATCTTGTCAAAGTTCGTATTGCAGCTTATCAGCAGAGGATAGCAAAGTTATACAAAAAGAATATAAGGATCAGAAGATTCCAAGTGGGTGACTTATTATTGAGAAAGGCATTTCAAAATACTACCAATCCCAGTGATGGAAAGCTTGCACCAAAATGGGAAGGCCCATACTTGATTGATTCAGAAGCAGGCAAGGGTGCCTATTGGTTGGCTACTATGGAAGGTGATATCCTGCCAAGATCCTGGAACGCTATCCATCTCAAAACCTATTTTATGTAAGTTGGAACTTAGATTCTAACTAAAACTGGCATGTCTTCTATCCCTAATTATTTTTATTTTAATTATTCCTTATAAGGGTACTGACTTGAGCGTAGGAGGGGTGTTAGCCAGGCTAACACCCACCTTCACCAATGTTTTGTAGGAAGGATCCTCAAGGATCCTGACAGAAGATAGAGATTGGCCATCTCTCCTAATTTAAGGTATCCTGAATACCTTCTAAGGTTTAAAGGTTTTCACCTATCTAAGAATTGAGGTTGAACACTCCACCTGTAGCGCACGATATTCAAGTATAGTTCAAGGTGGTGCGACTAGTCCATGTAACAGTGGCTGATAATTTCATCACTGTTTGCTATATCTTGGATCCTATGTAAGTAACATACGTGTTACTCTTAAGGTTTTTAGCATTTTCATGCTAACTCAAGACTGCTTGGCCCACGTTTATCTGGCTTGGCCCACATTTTTCTGTCTTGGCCCACGTTTACCGGCTTGGCCCGCGTTTTTAACTGGTCACAGGTATTTAACGCTTATGTGTTAACACAAGAATTTAGCATCAATATGCTGACTCAAGATCCTTAAACGGATTGAAGACTTATGAAGATCCTGAAGTACGATTACTAAGTCTACGATATGTTTAATGACTATACACAGGGGACAACAAACGATTGTTACATCTTGGACTCCATGTCATAATCTGGTATGTGTATCTACCCGACTAAGTTCTCAGCCAAGGTACGTGTTACTTGTTAATTTTCAGTTATAAGAAGATTTAAAAATTTGAATGACTAAGTCATGATATGTTTGTAACTGGTATTATTACATACCATTTATCCAAATGAAACTATATTTTTCTAAATTAAAGTTTAATAAAAACCTAAGAGGTTATTTATGAATTATTAGGGACCAGGTGTCCTGAAAATACATCTAAACCAATTTTTCTAAGTATCACAAGGCTTAACTGCCTAAGGATCCTAATCTTCTAAAACATGTCAAAGCAAACCAAATTGTCTATCCCGTAACCGGGATCCCCAGAGCCAGGAAAAGTAATTGTTCATTAACCATAGACACAAAAGGAAATTGTATTTAGACAGATAACTAACATGATCAACCAAACAGAAGAACCACAAATTACAGGGATCAGGCCTAGACATCATTACCCTCATCGCCCTTGTCAGCTTGTTTCTCACCATCACCAGCTCCAGCACCCTCAGCAACGTTGCTAGTCTCCACCGTTTCACCACCAAGCCTGGCCAGAGAAGAACGCCATCCTTGAAGATCCCCGGCTGCATGATCAAAACCTTCAACTGCAGCTTGCTCAGCCATCTGGATCCTGGATTGAAGAATAGCCATAGCATCAGACTTCTTGGCATCATCCACAGTTTCCTGTAACTTTTGCTCGAACTGGGCTGAGTTATCCTGCAGCTTATCCTTCAAAGTCTGGATCTCTTTCTCCAAGTACTTGGACTTAGCGGAAAAGATTTTCTTCAAGTCCTCGACCTTCTCCAGAGCTTCTTCAGCATTCTTCTCTGCCGTAGCCAAGTTAACATACAGCTTCTCAAGACCCTGCAAGATTCAGACATATTAATAATTTAGGGTCCTGACATCAAAATAGGGATTCCAAAAATTACTTACCAGGTTCAACAAGGATTGTAGCTTCTTGGCGGTCTCAGTGGAATCCATGCCCTCAAAGATCTCCATATCTACCACATCCGCCGTCTTCCTCTTTTTGCTCCCTGAAGCTTTAGACCGGAGAAGTGGGATACGAGACTTGGTAGTCACAGGTGTAGGATCCTCCTTCTTGACAATGGTGGCTCCATACAAAAGGCTATCGAGATCGGACAAGGCAAAATGTGAATTTGATTTTGGGATTCCTACAGAAGATTTGATCAGATCAGAATCATAATATTTGATAATACAAATATAAATTATTTTGTACCTGATGATATCTTGGAATCGGAATGATGTGTGTCAAAGCTTGCTTCACTAATGGTGGATTTAACACAGAAGGACCTCTCCGCCACAAGTATTTCTAATAATGCTTCAATTCTCTTGTCTATGTCGCTTCTTGCAGGAACCAGTTTGGCAAACTTAGGAGCTGTACAAAGGTAAAACAAGTTTATCAGAGAACAGGTTAGAGATATTAAAAATTGCAGGGATCCTGGCTACTTCATACCCTTCTTAACCCATTCAAGCGGCAAAAGTTTCCCACCAGAGATTGAATCTCTCCTTACGAAGAAGAATTTTCCCTTCCAGTCTGTGTCGTTTTGGGTGGCTTTTGGGATTAAGTGAGTTCGCCCAGATTTGAGCTGAAGAACGAAACGCCATAGGTTCTTAAGTTATAGACGTGTGCAAGCTCAGGGACACCAATGGTTAGAGAATGCGAACGATTCAACCTTTACAAAGTTATCAGAATTCTCCAAACCATGGGCATGATTTGGGAATAGCACAAGCCGGTAAGCTTGAAGAAGTCACTGATAAGTGGAGGAAAAGGATATGACAGACCCAAAGTGAAAGGATAACTAAGAAATTAAAGCAGACCCAAGTTTCGAAAATTAGATCAGCTTTTGTTCTAGAATCAAAAGGTCTGAAAATAGCTTTTTCAGGAAAAAACATTGTTTGATTTCAGGAGTCTTATATCCTGATAAGTGACGGAGCAAAGTTCCAGATCAAAGTGGTCAAGGATTCCTTGATCTGTAAAATCCTCTATCGTTTCAGCAATGATTGAAGAAGCCGATGTAGTCATTTTCGTGCCCATTATTGCGAAAAGATTAGAAACAAGGAAGAAATCAGAATGAAGATTTTACCTACTTAAGCCTTCAGAAGATCAAAATGAGAGAGAAGGACTAATAATGAATTTATTCAGAAAAGCTAACAATTAAATCACATTGGTATTCGGAGATGTCCTATTAAAACCTCATCATGATTCACCGTTTGAATTTTGAAATTTTATAGATGTCGATGTTAATTGACAGCTGTCATCGACATCTATAAAATTTAGGGACAATTGTTAGGGGTCATTTTACATCTAAGGATCCTGGATCTTCGACGTACTTCGGTATCATGACAAGTTTCGGTATCCTTAACATCTATATTATTTAACTATTATATCTTTCTTCTATCTTGATTTATTCACAGGTAAAACGTGCAGAGTCAAGTTCATCCCAATCAGTCTAGAAGTCAAGGATAACATGTAGAAGACGCATGGAGTGGCCTCCAACGGTCGTATTTGTAAGGACAAAAAATATAATAGGCTGCCGCATAAAAGAATCACTGAGTTGTTAAGATGTTCGGAAGATGATTTTTGGAGATATCATGAAGTATGTGGCCGCATACTTCAAAGTCCAGCCGCATACTTGAAGTATGCGGTGCCCAACCACATACTTGAAATATGCGGCTCCGACCCAGGCCCACCGAATACTTTCTGTATTAGTATAAATAGGTGTGTTTGTAACAATATTCAGGTTGGACGACTTAGACAGTCAGAGGGTGGGACGAGAAAGACAGTGAGGCGAGTTGTTGAACGATATTGTACTGTGTAATTAGTGTTTAATCCATATACGAATCATTTGATATTTGAGTGTGTCTCGTCGTTATTGTTTCTACCTACAAGTCACGTGTCGAGTCTGTTTCCACCGGGTTCAACACGCTGTTGAGTCTGTTGATTGAAGATCCTTAGGATTTCAGACCTTACAATTGGTATTAGAGCCTTAGCGCTCATTCGGTGAAGCATACAACGGATTTCTTTGACTCGTGAGTTATTAAAGTTACTGATTTCACTTTTATTTGAACTGACTTGTGTGTTTGGAAGAGTTTCTGGACAGATTGACGGGTTTTGGACCTTGTTTCTATCACGTTTGTTGAAGATTCGATTTGATCAGTTGATTTTTGGACTGGAAAATCAAAGTTTTTGGTTATTTCTTCATCTGGAAGATTGCGTGTGTCAAGTTTGTGGTTCAGCAGGTTTGTGGTATTTCCTAATTTATGACTTTCCAAATTTACTGCTTTCAAGTTTGCGGTATTCGAAGTTTGTGGTATTCGATGTTTGCAGTATTTGAAGTATACGGTTTTGAAAGTTTGCGGTTATCAAAGTTCGCGGTTTTTTTTTCAAAGTTTGTGACATGGGAGAAAGTGGAAAGGAGATGCTGAAGCAAGAGTTTAATATGTTCAATCATGTTAGAGGTGAAAATTTGGAGGCTCAGATTAACAGATTCACGCACTTGATGACGGAGATGAATAGTGCTGAAATAGAGTTGACAAAGGGAGAAATCAAGAAACGGCTACTCAACTCTTTACCAATAACGTGGAACTTCAACTGCACCGCCATCAAGAGAACCAAGGATATGTATCAGACATCCTTGAGTGAGCTGATATCTATTCTATACTCTTATGATATGGATGATAAACAGTGTCATCTTAATCATATCAGTTCAATGGATGTTTCTGAAATTGCTGAAACTAGTACATCTACTTCAGGTGAATCAAAGGCACTTGTGAGACAGCAAGACAGGAGTGATCAAGTTCAAAATTTGGAAGTGAAACAACATCATTCCTTCGTGGTCGAGGTCACCGACGTTGAGGTAACAAAAGAACTTTGCTCTGCTATTTGTATTGAGAAAGTCAATCGTTACAAACATGATAACGATATCTTAAATTAATAAATAACAAAGCTTAGATATTCCAACTCAGAACACAAACGATCCGAAAAGACTTTCAAAGATATAATTGAAGCAAGCAAAAATGATTTTTCAAAACTTGAATTGGAGTATAGCAATAAGGAATGTCTTTATCGTTATGCATTAAAACGGATAGACGACCTTAGCTTAAAATTAAATGATGTTGTGACGCAATTGGCAAACACCAAACTAACGATAGAGAAAATTGAACACTGTCGATCAGTGGTGTATGACATGATCGATTCCCAAGTTAGAAGAAAGGGGAATCCAAGGGTGGGTTATCATGCTGTGGAACATCCATTTAATGAAAATTTTTCATCTTTACCAAATGACTACCCTGAAAATGTTGAGATGGCTTACGGTCTGGGATGTGAGCCTTCAGCATCAAAGTAGTTAACTCCTGCGACTGCTAGTCCCGTGACCCCCTGTGTGAATATTGCTAATGATTTTGAGCCTTGTGTAGAAGAAGGTTTAGTAGAAGATTGGGATACCGATGATGAGGAAGAGAGTAAAGAAAAAGAACCTAAGAGTGTTAGGAAGTTTGTCCCTAGAAAAACTGATGATATGTTTGGGAAAGGGAATCAAATTAAGTTTGTGAAGGGTGGTGAATTTGAAAAAGAAGAAAATATCTTTAATGAAAGTAATCATATTTTTGTCAAAAACAAGGTTACAAATTCTAAAAAGGTTAATTAAAGAAACTCAAAACCATCTCCTCAAAAGCTTACAAAGAATGAGTTTTATTCAAAATTTTATAATCATCATATAGTTTTTGAACAAAACTTTAGAAGAGAAGAGAGAGATTGTATCAGGAGAAATCATAGAGATTATGATAGAGAGTCTGTTAAGAGAGATGATAGAAGTAATCACAGGCTCACTGAGAATACAGGTTACTTGAGAAGGTCACCTCCTCAGTCATCATCATGGTTCGACAGATCGGGATATGCTCCTTATTCTAGAAAGCAGACATGCTACACATGTGGCAAAGCTGGTCACATTGCTAGAAACTGCATACATCGTCCTTATGAGCCCTATTATTTGCAAAATCAGAGGGCTACACCAAGGGAAAAGTATTATTCTAAGCCAATGAAGGTTAAAAAACCTAAGGCAATGAAGAATAAGCATCCCAAATTTAAGCCTTCTGATGGTGATTGGAATGCTGCTAAGAACAAACAAAAGGTTTTTCGTGAAAACAAGCAATGTAAAAAACCTAAACAGGAAGACAAACCTAAAGTTGGTACTCCTCAAGTAATTAAAAATTTTGTTAAACCTACAGCAATTTGGAAAACTAAATCAAAAGCATTTGAATCACCAATGTTAGAGAACGATAAGGATATGTGCTTACAGGAAGTATCTTACATTGATGCTTTGGGCGCACCCAGGACCACTATGGCTTAGGTACCTCTGTCTAACTAACATGTTTGAATCATGCAGGAACAGACAAGGAGGGCTGTCAACAACCTATGGTACGTTGATAGTGGTTGTTCTAGGCTCATAATGCGGGACATCTCTCTACTATATGATATCAAACACTTTGATGGAGGGTATGTTTCCTTTGCATGATATAAATGAGGTAAGATCAGCATGAAAGGTACGGTCACTTTCCTTTGCATGAGATAAATGAGGTAAGATCAGCATGAAAGGTACGGTCACTGATGGTACCCTTTGCTTTGAGGATGACATTTATGTTTAAGATGTTTTTACAAAATCCTTTGATCTGACCAGACTCGATTTTCTGGTTCAATGTTTCAAAAGGTTCTGCTTCGATTAACGAGTCACAAGTTCGGTCACCAAAAATCATTTTTGTTTATTTTGTCTTTGTTAGGATATAATTTTGTTTTGTTTATTAGTTGTACAAAAGCAAATGTTTTGGGGGAGAAAATTAAAAAAAAAAATTACCAAAAAGATTTTATCTTTGAGTCTTTCTATTTTTAAGTCCGGAAAAATACAAAAAGGTTTCATGTTTATGTCTTGTTTTACTACTATGAAAATTGAGAACTCTGTCAAATGGGAAATGATAGTACATCATTTTAGAGATTGGATCATCATATGTAAGGCCTGTAGTTGAAAAGATTAGGATCTTAGGGTGATATGTTGATAGGCTCTGCTAAAACTGAAAATACAACATGATTGTGTTTCATTTAAACATAAAGGTCATTGTCATAGTGGGGAACATCTCATAGATTAGTGTAATAAGCTTTCCTGTTAATAACTGAGCACTTAAACCTAAAGATTGGTGAACTGTGGATGAGCATACTATCTCTGGATTGCACAAACCGAGACCCTTCACAAAGGGGTTGCGAGCTGACTTGATACAATTCTGTATTTATATACATATGTATATATATATATATAGAGAGATAGATAGATAAAAGACATGCATTCACATGCAATAGGTGAAAAGACACTCAATGATAGTGCAAAGCTACTCTGCAAAGTAGAATTCTAAGCAAAAAGACACGCAATTTTAATGTCGTGCTATAGGAAAACATGTCTAAAGACGTACATATAAGTATACTTGTAAATGTTTTTCTTTTTGGGAAATGTGTGACTGAGAAGGAATATCTTATCAAGGCATGTAAGTCCGTAGTGCTATGACCCTGAGCATTTACTGTTTCTGAACATGTAAATCCGTTGTGCTGTGTTTTTAATCAAATTTGTCAGAGATTTCCTTAACAGTCCATAGACCTGTGCTAGTTATGCTCTTTTAGTTATCATTTAGGTGCTCAAAAGATCATGAGGAAGGGAAGGGTTATCCGATAAGTTGTGCGGTCCATTCAGTTCATCAAAAACTCATCTAATTCACATTAAAATAAATACAGGTTTCTAAGATGTGAGAATGGGACCCACTAAGTCATGAATTATTATTACCTGAAAAACATGATACATCTATTCACTGCTTGCTTGTCAACTAAGGTACAGAGGTTTGAGTTTAGAAGGATACAATATATTGGCAATCACCGAAACCTTTCTAAAGAAAATGAACGGCTAATAAATGTGCTTTGGTCCACTCTAAAATGATATGATCCCATAACAGAGTTTCTCTAAAAAGTAATGTGTTTCAGTAAGTGTCATATGTTGTTAAAAGAACAAAAAGATATTATGTTTTTAACTTACTTTAAGTTATTTTATGTTTATCTTTGTCTTTTGTTTGTTAAAATGATCGTTCTTGTTTGATTCAATAATCATGAAAGGGAGGTTTTTATTGAAAAAAATTGGAAAGTTTCAAAGTTTTATGAGTTTGAGCATACTCGCATTTTGTCACACCCCGAGTTTAGGACACCCCGGGCACGCAACCAACGATTGGTACCCGTTTCTTATTTTATCTCATCAGAGACTTATAAAAACAACGGAATAATTTAATAACTCAGGATCTTTTCAAAAGACGGGGAATCTCCCGTTTCATTTCATTATAACAGGGATAAACCCTGATGTTGTATACAAATGTTTAATTTACAAAACCAAGGTTTTACATGAGCCATTTCTTTCAACTGATGTCTAGGGTGGACGTTCCCTTTTTCATGACATCATTTTCCTTGTCATTATATGGCTAATCAATAATCAATTCATCCTTGGTTACCTGTAAAAACGTTTGAAAATATTTTATCAGTATAAACTGGTGAATACAAGTATATTGGAATCATAATCTGACAAGCGTGAATAAATAGAACAATTTGCCCATAGTTTTTGGTCAATTTACACAACCAACGGACTAACCACCGGCCACACCAGGGACCTTGGATTTAATTTTATGTCTGTATGCCTTACGCTTATGGCGATGGGCTTTACAACAACCAAGGGTTCAACCCCTAGCCCTGTTACAGCGTCTCATCTGTAACACGTGTATATATACGCGACTCTATGGGCTGACTGCTATATAGTAAATCACCTTATGCAACGAATGGTTGTATAAATTCATTCAACTCAGAGTATAATCAAAACCATTTTCAGTTTTGAAATCATTTTATAAAAATACAAGTATTCACCTTGAGAGAGTCTCGGCTTAGGAATCTTCTAAAGCAAGTGTCTTAATGGGCAACGTCTCTGCTTAAGAACCTTTGCTTGGTTTCTCCAAATGTGCATTTCCTAGCTTCTTGGTTACTTCTATGATGATCTGGCACCTCGGGAACTTAAACGTATGAGTGGGAATGGTTTTATGAGAGTGGAAATAGCATATTACAACTTGGAATTCGGTTTGTTTGTTTTGGAAAGTGAACGGCAAGTGAAATCTATTTATAGGCTGAATTGAGGGTTGACATCGGACCGTTATCAAATGGATGTCGGTCAGACATCTAGCCATGCCACGTTAGCCCTAAGTGTCAACGTCTGATTGGACCGCACATGTTTTGGGTTCATGTCGGGCCGTTATGTGGTCCATGTCGGTCCGATACCACGACACGCGTTAGGTTCTAGGGCTGAGTCATAGGACACGTGTCATGGCTAAAAATTGCAGCTGAGAGGAGGTCGTCAGACCGTTATGGTTTGATGTCAGTCCGATGACCGACTCAACGTTCCATTACGGACCGTTATAAGAATGGATATCGGTCCGATATCCGATCATGCTTTCGCTTCGGACCGATATAAAAATAGATATTGGTCCGATATCTAACCCATTTCCAAATTTTTCATTTTTAGTCCTTGATCTTTGATGTAATTTCACTTATGGTCCTTATACTTTTATTTTTCTAATATTTGGCACGTAAATTTTTCAAATGTTACATTCTCTCCACCTTTTGAATAATCTCGTCCTCGAGATTTACTGGAATAGGTGTGGGTATTTCTTCTTCATTTCCGACTCTAGTTCCCACGTGTATTCAGGACCACGTCTAGAATTCCATTTGATTTTGACTTGTTTCAATCTTTTCTTCTTCAAATTTTTAGTCTGACGATCTTATAATTGTAGAGGTTGTTCTATAAATATGAGTTTTTCATTTACCTCTGTGTTTTGAAGAGGCATTATCAAAGATTCATCAGCTAAACATTTGCGAAGATTAGATGCATGGAATAGTATTCCACTCATTTCTTCTGGTAATTCCAACTGATAAGCCACTGGCCCAATTCGTTTAATAATCTTGAAAGGTCCAAAAAATCGAGGACTTAGTTTACCCTTCTTTCCGAATCGAACTACTCCTTTCCAAGGTGATACTTTTAACTACACCTTATCCCCAATGTTAAATTCTAGTGTCTTTCTTCTTTTATCAGCGTAGCTCTTTTGTCTATCTCTTGCTGTTTTCAATCGTTGTTGTATTTGAGCTACATTGTCAGTGGTTTCCTGAACAAGTTCAGGTCCTGACAATTGGTTTTCTCCTATATCAGGCCAACATACAGGCGTTCGGCATTTTCTACCATATAAGGCTTCGAAAGGTGCTGCCTGAATGCTTGTGTGATAACTATTGTTGTATGAAAATTCCATTAGGGGTAGGTGATCATCCCAACTACCACCTAAGTCTATCACATAGGCTCGGAGCATATCTTCTAAGGTCTGAATTGTTCTTTCACTTTGCCCATCTGTCTGTGGATGATAGGTAGTGCTCAAGTTCAGACGAGTTCCCATGGCTTCCTAGAAACTTTGCCAGAATCGAGATGTAAAAAAACTATCTCTATTTGACACTATGGATAAGGACACTCCATGTAAAGATACAATCTCATTCACATATAGACGAGCCAATCTATCCATACTGAAGGTTTCTTTCATTGGGAGAAAATGACCAGATTTAGTTAATCTGTCAATGATAACCCAGATAGTATCATTTCCCTGACTGGTTCGAGGAAGTTTGGTAATAAAATCCATGGTTATCATTTCCCACTTCCATATTGGTATTTCTAATTGTTGCAATAAACAAGAAGGTTTCTGATGTTCTGCCTTTACTTGATCGCAAGTAAGACATTTTGCAACATATATGACAATATCTTTCTTCATGCCAATCCACCAGTAATTGTCCTTCAGATTTTATTACATCTTGTCACTTCCAGGGTGCATCATATATTTTGATTTATGTGCTTCTTCGAGTATTCTTTCCCGAAGATTTCCGGTGATTGGAACCCAGATTTGTGTATTCATAGGGAGTATTTCATCGTCTCCTTTAGTTAATTGTTTAATTATGCTCTCCATTCCTTCTTGTTCTAAGTCTTTATCTGTTTGAACATAATGTTGAGCATCTTTTATTTGAGACATGATATCTACACGAAGTTCAAGTCTGAGAGCAAGAATCCGTTTAGGTTTCTCTCGCTCTTTTCTACTTAAGGCATCTGCAACAACATTTGCCTTACCTTCGTGGTAACAGATTTCCCAATCATAGTCACTTAAGATCTCTAACCATCTTCTTTGTCTCATGTTTAATTCTTTCTGACCAAAGATAAATTTCAAACTCTTATGATCAGTATAAACTATAATTCTAACTCCATAGAGATAGTGTCTCCATAATTTCATGGCGAAAATTATGGCACCTAACTCTAGATCATGAGTTGTGTAATTCTTTTCATGAGTCTTTAACTGACGAGATGCGTAGGCAATAATCTTGTTCCTTTGCATTAACACATAACCTAGACCGTTGTGAGAAGCACCACAATAGACAACAAAGTCTTCGTTTCCCTCTTGCAAAGCCAGTATAGGTGCATGAGTTAGTTTTTCTTTCAGGGTTTGGAATGCTTCTTCTTGCTTCGTTCCCCATTCATACTTTACATTCTTACGAGTTAAAGTAGTCAGAGGAATTGCAATCCTCAAAAAATCCTGAATAAATCGTCTGAAGTATCCTTCAAGACCCAAGAAACTATAGACTTCTGTTGGAGATTTAGGAATTTCCCATTTAGATATGGATTCAATTTTGGATGGGTCTACTTGAATACCTTCTGCATTCACTATATGACCCAGAAATTGTACTTTTCTAAGCCAAAATTCACATTTAGAGAATTTAGCATACAATTTCTCTTTTCTCAGAAGTTCAAGTATTATTCTGAGATGATTTTCGTGATCTTCCGCATTTCTAGAATAAATAAGTATATCGTCAATGAAGACAAGTACAAATTTATCTAGATAGGGCAGATATGATTCATCATATCCATAAATGTGGCAGGAGCATTACTAAGCCCAAACGACATAACCGCGAACTCATAATGTCCGTATCTGGTTCGATTCTAGGAAGAGGATAACGATTCTTAATCGTTACTTTGTTTAGTTCCCGGTAATCAATGCACATCCGCATTGTTCCGTCTTTCTTTTTAACGAAAAGAATTGGAGCACCCCAAGGAGATGAACTTGGGCAAATGAATCCTTTTTCAAGTAATTCATCCAATTGATTCTTCAATTCCTTCATTTCAGTTGGGGCTAAACGATAAGGAGATTTGGAAATAGGAGCCGTTCCTGGTACACGATTGATTTTAAATTCGACTTCTCTTTCGGGTGGTATACCAGGTAATTGATCTTGAAATACATCTGCATAATCAGCTACTGCCGGTACATCTTCGATCTTCTTTTCTTTTGTACTGGTAGAAATCTGACCAAGTATGCAATGCATCCTTTCTGAAGGCATTTAGTTGCTTTCAACATTGAGATGTTTCCTAGAGGTTGATTTTGTTTGTCGCCACAGATTGTTAAAGATTTTCCAGAAGAAATCTGGATTTCTATGGCCTTTTTATCACAAAGGATATGGGCTTGGTTACTGGCTAACCAATCCATTCTTAAGACAACATCAAATCCTGCTAATGTCATAGGCATTAATCGTACAAGTAAGATGTGTCCTGAAATTGTGATAGTAAAATCATCTAGGAATTCAAAAATTTTGATTAAATTTCCTTCGACTGTCTCTACTTCATAAATCTTCTCTAATGGAACTAAAGGCTTGTTCAAAGATTACAAAATTTATAATCTATATAACTTAAGTTTGCATAAGAGTCAAATAATACTCTAGCATAAATATTGGCAATGAGAAATGTACTAGTGACTGCATCTGGAATAACTGCAGCATCACGAGTATTAAGTACGAAAGCTCGTACATTCTTTTTACTTCCTTCATTGGCCTTTGCTACACTAGATCCTACTTGATTAAGCTTTGCGCAAGTTGATTTAAAATGTCCGGTCTCTCCACAATTGAAACAAGAGATATTTCTCTTCTTTGGGCAATTTTCAAAGACATGCCCGTTCTATTTACAAAAGTGACAATAATTTTTCTTGACAAAGCATTCTCCCGTATGCCTTTTCTTGCAAATTTTGCATTCTGGAATAGAAAAATTAAATCCTCCTTTGGCAGGCTGATTTCTTCTTGTCCAAGGAGAATTATTTTTCTGGTTCTCTTTAGCCTTCTTGGCTACTTCCCTTGCCTTTCCTTCTTCTTGTTTTCTTATCATACCGTCAGTTAGAATTCCTCCTAGATGTACGGCATATGCAATGGTCTGAGGCATAGTAGCCTTGACCTAATCTCTGATTTCTTCAGCCAGACCCCAAATATATAATTTAATTGGATTGGGTTCGGGGGTAGATAGATGTGGAACCAAACGAGCATACTCAAACATCTTGGAGACATACTCCTGATGTTTAGTTCCTTCCATACAGAGATTTAGAAATTTGGTTTCTATTCTCTCTCTTTCATTTATGGGACAAAATCTTTGAATTACCATTTCTTTGAATTCTTCTCATTCCATGGCATAGGACTTGTGTCGGCCCATTGCCTGAACAATGGAATTCCACCACTCTAATGCTTCATCTTTGAATAAGTTTGATGAATAAAGTACCATATCCTCATCAGCACATTTGGTGATGGAAATCACAGACTCAGTTTTCTCTAGCCATCTTAGGGCTGCCACTGCTCCTTCATTTCCAGCATATTCCTAGGGCTTACATCCGTGGAATGCACGAAACGTGCATCCATTCCTTCTTTTCTTTTCTTGCTAACCTCTTCAGACTTAGAATTATCTCGTTTTGAACTATGGTTTTCTTCATAATTATTCTTAGATTCAACCACTTTATTTTTCAATTTATCTTCTTTCATAGCTTTCAGAATTTTAGGGAGAGCTTCCTCTATTCCTTCTGCAACCATTTTCTTTATTTCTGCTTTCTTTTGCAGTTGTTCAGATTTTTCATTTTGAATTTGTTTGCTCATGCCCCTTGTATTATAAGAATGACCTCGTTTCGACATTCTATTCACAAGAGGAATTTTATTAATATTCGGAATATATTTTACAAAGATCGGAAAGGAAATTTACATATAACCCTAATCACGGACATTTTCTAGCATTTGTCTTAACGCTCTATTCTGGGCGTCTACATATGCTAATCTATGATTTTCTTTTTCCTATTCTGCTACTCATTCCTGTAAGGCTCTAATATGATCATTATCAAAGCCTTCCTCATTTTCTTGAGGATTTTGTATATTTGTAGGTTTGTAATACTCATAATGTCTATTTGAATCTTCTCTTTCTTTTCTTTCACGAATAGGATTATTTTCGTAAGGGACTTCCGGTAGTCCCTGATAGTAATAAGGATTATAACATGGATTTTCTCCATAATCCGGATTTTGGCTTGCGGCCGTTAGAGCAGAATGAAAACTGATGGAAGGTACATAAGGATTTGTCGGAGGTGTTAATTCTCCTAAGCTTCGATATGTACTTCCTGAATGTCTTGAACTTGTTCCCATTTCTAAATCCGTTTCATTTGTAAGCTGGAATTCATATCCAGGTGGAGCATAGTTTTGAACATAGAAGGGATCTTTTCCTTTCCCAGTCATCTGAATAGAACAAAGATACTTTTATTTATACTTTATAATTTACGTAAAATAATAACTTGTCCGATTTATTATATTTAGTAGACTAGGGTGGTTATCGTTCCAGAGTAGTACCTCGAACAAAATTGTTCCCAGGAAAGAATGACGGGTCTGGGAGAGATTTATACACCACTCTTTCCTTAGACAGAACATTTAGTTTGCTAGATAATTACATACCGGTCGGATGGTTACCCGTACGTCTAGTTATTTTACTTTTTCTTTTTATCTTTTCTTTTATTTTTCTTTATTTTTTCTCCAGTTGACGAACCCTTTCCTTGAGTTCCCTTGAATCCTTCTTGACTTCATCAGTTTCTCTTAAGGCACGATCAAGGAATTCTATGGGTGTTCCAAAATGAGCTGAAGAATAATTATACTGAGGAGGGGGTTCACGAATACCAAATAATATGTCGTTAAACACATTATGGTATGGATCATCAGGACAATCAGTTGGTTCTTCAATATATACCTCTATCATTGTTGGAAGAGTATAAGGATTTTCTTCACAAATTGGATATAGGTATGGGTCTTGAGTTTCTATTTCAAGTTCTGCTTCCTCAGGTATTTCTTGGTATACCTCTTTCATCTCTGCTGCAGACACATGCACATGCTCGGTCGGAGTTCGTACACGCATCCTTGGTTTAGTAGACCGACTGGGTCCAGCTTCGTTTATGTCTCCCTGATTTACGGGAGATGGAGTATCAGTTCTCCAATTCTCAAAATCCGAAGTAGCTTCCATCCAGGACGAGCTAGATTGATTTTGATGATAAGATTCATTGTTAGAGACAATGATAGGATCAGAAAGGGATTCACTGGTATCAGGAATGATTACAGGATTTTCTATGGATCCAGTAGGATGATAACGTTCTTCTTCAGATCGTACGAAGATATAAGTATAGTAACTAATTCTAGACATCTGTATAGTTATCACTTAATTATTATAAAGATCTACCTATTTTTATGGCAGGCAATCTACACTGGATTAAGCTTAGATACCTTACATGAGGTTCTTAATTGCTAAAACCAAATAATATCATAATCAAGTTACAGCTTAGATACTAATCTATAGTATCTAATATGCTGAAACAAATTTCTCTGATACCAACCTGTCACACCCCGGGTTTAGGACACCCCGGGCGCGCAACCAACGATTGGTACCTGTTTCTTATTTTATCTCATCAGAGATTTAAAAACACAGCGGAATAATTTAATAACTCAGGATCTTTTCAAAAGATGGGGAATCTCCCGTTTCATTTCATTATAAAAGGGATAAACCCTGATGTTGTATACAAACATTTAATTTACAAAACCAAGGTTTTACATGAGCCATTTCTTTCAACTGATGTCTAGGGTGGACGTTCCCTTTTTCATGACATCATTTTCCTTGTCATCATATGGCTAATCAATAATCAATTCATCCTTGGTTACCTGTAAAAACGTTTGAAAATATTTTATTAGTATAAACTGGTGAATACAAGTATATTGGAATCATAATCTGACAAGCGTGAATAAATAGAACAATTTGCCCATAGTTTTTGGTCAATTTACACACCCAACGGACTAACCACCGGCCACACCAGGGACCTTGGATATATTTTTATGTCTGTCTCCCTTATGCCTACGGCGATGGGCTTTACAACAACCAAGGGTTCAACCCCTAGCCCTGTTACAGCGTCTCATCTGTAACACGTGTATATATACGCGACTCTATGGGCTGACTGCTATATAGTAAATCACCTTATGCAATGAATGGTTGTATAAATTCATTCAAGTCAGAGTATAATCAAAACCATTTTCAGTTTTGAAATCATTTTATAAAAATACAAGTATTCACCTTGAGAGAGTCTCGGCTTAGGAATCTTCTATAGTAAGTGTCTTAATGGGCAGTGTCTCTGCTTAAGAACCTTTGCTTGGTTTCTCCAAATGTGCGTTTCCTAGCTTCTTGGTTACTTCTATGATGATCCGGCACCTCGGGAACTTAAACGTATGAGCGGGAATGGTTTTATGAGAGTGGAAATAGCTTATAACAATTTGGAATTCGGTTTGTGTGTTTTGGAAAGTGAACGACAAGTGAAATCTATTCTTGGTTACTTCAAATGGATGTCGGTCCGACATCCAACCATGCCACGTTAGCCCTAAGTGTCAACGTCTAATTGGACCGCACATGTTTTGGGTTCATGTCAGAGCGTTATGTGGTCCATGTCGGTCCGATATCACGACACGCGTCAGGTTCTAGGGCTGAGTCATAGGACACGTGTCATCGCCACAAATTGCAGCTGAGAGGAGGCCGTCGGACCGTTATGGTTTAATGTCGGTCCGATGACCGACTCAACGTTCCATTGCGGACCGTTTTAAGAATGGATATCGGTTCGATATCCGATCATGCTTTCACTTCGGACCGATATGAAAATAGATATCGGTCCAATATCTAACCCATTTCCAAATTTTTCATTTTTAGTCCTTGATCTTTGATGTAATTTCACTTATGGTCCTTATACTTTTATATTTCTAGTATTTGGCACGAAAAATTTTTCAAATGTTTTACATTTTGCGCATACTTGTATTTGAGTGAACTTTCAGGAGCAACAAGATAACATTCATTATCAAAGGGATGATGAAGAACAGATCAACACTGTTGCACCAAGTGTCATCACTGACGAAAAGCACGATATTTTCCAAGAAGAAAATGAAGAAGAAAATGTTGACTCTTCAGAAATCGAAAGTGAAAAAGAAGAAAGTACCGATCAACAAACATCATAAAGCGATATTGCAAAAGAGAAAGGCTATTGGGAATCCTCCTCCTAACAACTATTCTCAACATAATGATGATTTTAATGATGCTGATTATGATCTTTTTTGCGGATCAAACTCCGAAGAAAAGAACGAGAGCAAGTGAACAAAACAAGAACCTCAACAACTGCAAAGTCGTTCGTGAAGGTTTTGGGAATGGCTCTGGGAAACAAGCTATTGCAAGAAGTAGTGATCATAAGTCGATTTTGAAATTTGAAAACTGCTTTGAATGCATCAGCCTAGGGGGAGATTGTAAGGAACAAAAATATAATAGGCTGACGCATCAAAGAATCACTGAGTTGTTAAGATGTTCGGAAGACGATTTTTGGAGATAGCATGAAGTATGCGGCCGCATACTTCAAAGGCCAGTCACATACTTGAAGTATGCGGTGCCCAACCGCATACTTGAAGTATGGGGCTCCGGCCCAGGCCCACCGAATACTTTCTGTTTTAGTATAAATAGATGTGTTTGTAACAGTATTCTGGTTGGACGACTGAGACAGTCAGAGGGTGGGACGAGAAAGACAGTGAGACGAGTTGTTGAATGATATTGTACTGTGTAATCAGTGTTTAATTAATATACGAATCGTTTGATATTTGAGTGTGTCTCGTCGTTATTTTTTCTACCTACAAGTCACGTGTCGAGTCTGTTTCCACCAGGTTCAACACGCTGTTGAATCCGTTGATTGAAGATCCTCAGGATTTCGGACCTTACTGTATTAGAGGACTTAGTCGATTCCGGGATTCTCGGATAGTTAGTTGTGTTAATTCTGTATTTAATCAGCAGCTAGATCCTTTAGGAAACACATCATAACTCAGTTAGCAACACAAAACACTCGTGAAGAGCTCTGTAACACTTAGCATACGATCATTCGCTGCTCACAATTGTAATTATTTCATTGATCTATAAAAGACTAGAAGGCAAGTGACTTTCGGTCACTTCCCGAGGTTTTATGCCGGCAATCCTCAGGGATTAAGGGCTTTTCTCGTAAACGCTCGTGTCATTTATTTTCTTTATACACTTTGTTCATCACGATTTTGATAAGCACACTACCTCACATTCTAAGTTTGATAACAAAATTACTCTCGTTAATTTTTAGTCAAAACAACATGGTCAAGCGGACAGTGGTGCAGTGCACCTGTAGGGCATCTAGAGTCGGATTTTGATTTACTTGATCGGTAGAAACCGTACCCTCAACATTAATAATTCAATGATCAATAGTAACTGATCAATCAATAGTAAGTGAGTGATCAACATGAAATGCACGATCAATAGGAATTGGTGTTAGTGCTGCCGATCATCTAGCAACAACAACTTACTGGTGTTTATAAACATCTATCAGTAACAACTTAGTTCGTGCCAATGAACATCTATCAACATCAACATAGTTCGTTCGTGCTGATGAACATCTATCAGGAACTATTTCCTACCCAAAGAAATTAATCATTAGTAGTAACTAGTTCTTACTAACATAAGTAAACAACAATAAGAATTGTCGGTGACCAAATTAACTGGCAACTATTTTAACTCTCATACTGACTCATTGTTTCATGAAGCATTGTGTAATGCTGTGATGAATTGATACCTATAAAACACAGTGTTTGGTAGATTTTTGGTACACTTTTTTGTAACAGATGACACATACTAGTTTTTGATTTTTTGAATTATTCGATTAAGATTTCGAGTGATACATCAAAATATTTAATTCTAAAAATGATAAACCCGATTCGAACAAAAACATTTAAGTAATTACCTATACTATAACCTATAAAATAGATGGATCCCAAACAAGATAAGAAATTATATAAAACATCATATACTAAAATTTATAAGAATTATAAAATATAATTTTATTTTAAATAAAAAACATAAAAGAAAACTAAAAGAAAACATTACAATCAATCTGATATAGTTATACATTACCCCATATCGGAGGCTTATAACAGGCCCCACATGAAACATTCACCTCACTCTTTCATTATTTACCTTCATGTTCTTCCTTGTTATCCATCAACATTTATTTAGCATTTTTTTCTGTCATGCGGACGCCATGTCACCTGGGTAGGTTTGTCACACCACTCTCACTTGATATATGGTATATACTCAAGTGAGTGAGAGTTGTGAGAGTGATGTGATTGTAGTGTATATGTGTGTGAGAGAGACATACCAACAAATTAACCATCTCTTGTCGCGTGAGATTTTTCATGGAAGATGCTCACGCCGCAACACCCCCCCCCCCCCCGCCAAGGGGGCAGTGTTTCACAGGGATCACACCAATCACTGCGCTCACGCCCCCTTCACAGCACCCATACCACATACTCTAACTATAACATACATTTAGTAAAGAGGGGGTGGTTCTATACGTGGCCATGCATGATAAGGTGCAAGATAATGTTTTTAAGTTATAATTTCACCCCTTGTAGTATATATTATACGTTTTAAGCCGTTTAATATTTTATAAATTTGATATTTCTTTGATAACTTTCGTTGTAAAATTTTTTAGAAAAACTTTATCACCCCAGAGTAACAAGACCCAGATTATAGCCATAGGGCACACGTGCGTGCGCACATATAGAGATGATGGAATATGTAATATCTAGAAATGCAATGTAATTTGTTTTTAAGATTTGAAAATTTAATGTAATTTATTTGTAATATCTAAAAAGATAAATAAAATAATTTGTTGTAATATTTGACTTGTTATGACCAGGTGTAGGTTTGTGTAACCAAAACAATCCACCAACACATGGCAAGACCCGTCAAGATCCAATAGTTTATAATATTCACACATAAAGATTAGTATTCTCAAAATGACTTGTTATAACTCTGTGTAGGTTTATGTATCTAAAACAAGCACCAACACATGGCAATGCCCATCAAGGCCCAATAGGATATAGTGTTCACACGTAAGGATCAAAAGTCCCAAAATGACTGTTACGACCGGGTGTAGGTTTGTGTAACCAAAACCGACCACCAACACATGGCAAGGCCCATCAAAGCCCATCAAGGCCAAACAATGTATAGTTTTCATACGCAAGGATGAGTAGGCCTAAGTTGACTTGTTATGACCCGGTGTAGGTTTTTATAGCCAAAAGTAACATAGTAAAGTCGTTTAAGGTCTTAAATATTTTTTAAAAAATAAAGCTTGTGTTTAGTAATCCTTCGGTAATCACCCAAGTCCATTCTCTCTCAGAAGTTTGTCGGTAACTGATGTACCGACGAACTGTTGACGAAATCAGTCGTAAGTGGTACACACTTACTTAGAAGGGTTATCATTCATGTGGTAGAAGTGCTAAGAGTTAGCATTATGGTAGTGTTCACTTATACTATAATGTTTTGTGTTAAATTGATATGTATCCGACTAAATTTTGACACTAGATACTAGATATGTAAGACATGCACCTTAGGACTTAATGTGTAAAACCTCCAAAATTCTCAAGAAAATAATGACCAAAAATTGCCAAGAATTCAAAGAAAATGGGCTAATAGGGGAATAGTTCAAAAATATTCAAGGGCCAAAAGTGAAAATTCTGAAACCTGTCTGGTAGCGGACCGCTACCAAGAACTTAGAGGTCCGCTATGGGGAAGAAGACGGTAGCTGACCGCTACCACAAAGCTTAATGGTCCGCTACGTGGAGAGGAAGGCAGCAATGATGACGCGCCACGTGTCTGCTTACTAGCGGATGAATTCTGACGCATGTAACCCTATGGCGGACCGTCACCCACAGCATAACGGTCCGCCAAGACACAGGTGTCCTTAGCGGTCCGCTACTTGGGCCCGAAGGCAAAATTGCGACATGGGGCGGTGGCAGACCGCCACCACCCTGGTTAGCGGTCCGCTACGGGTCCAAATGTTGCTTGTAAATAGAAAGCTCGAGGTGTTTTCTCATCAGTCCCACATCTTGAAACACACACAAACACTCTAAATATCCACTTCCGAGCCTCGATTCACGTAGAAGAGTCCGGTTTCTAGTATTTCGTCTTCAAATTGCCGTAGATAGTGCTGAGGTAAGGTTCCGACCTACTGTTAAGCTTTGATTAATTACCATTAAGCTAGGTTTATATAATTAAGTAATGTTATTATAAATCTAGGGCTTTGTCCAAGGTGTTTGCCATATTTCAGATAACAATAAGCCGAAGTACGGCTAAGATGAGTTCTTAAACTATTATGCATTTAAAATAAACATGGCTCTGTTATACTCCATTTTTAAGCATGGTTAATTTATGAATAAAATTTGTGTATCTTGGAACGACTATACCGATTGTCTATATATAACGCATTCTAAGCGCTTATTGTGTTTCACATGACTCGTGGAACGACATGTTAGATAGGACCCGTGGAACGGTCTTTGGTTATATATATATACGAAATTGATTACTCATAGTTGTCTATGAGATGGGAGGTGGGGCACCCCATGACTGTGTTCAGGATACCTTGGCGGTTCATTTTATAAATAAATTTGTTTATGAATCCATAAACTTTATGTTGACACATTTACTTGAAAAATGTTTTTGAGCACATCACAAGTAGTTAATAGAAGAGGTATTTCAGGACTAGAACGTGATGATGAAATGAACCTGATGATGGGTATGTTAGGAAACTATAAGTCTGGAAATGATATGTTCCTTGTTAGGAACGATGATGAAACATGGTGTAACTTTTGATTTCATGATGTAAATAATGTTTTAAAATATGAAATAAAAGAATGAGGTTTTAGTTTTCGCTGTGTGTTCTGTACCATGCGTCACCTCTAACCAGTACCTAACTGGGACTGGGGTATGACAAGTTGGTATCAGAGCCTAAGTTTATGGGATTTAGATACTACAGGAATAGTATCTAGACTTAAACTAGGACTCTGAGAATAGTTTGGAATGCCTTAGGATAAGTTAGGTGTATGCGTTCAGTACGACATATAACGGGAAATACCTGGAAATCAGATAATTAAATGCATTTTTGGCCAAATGTTGTTAATTTCTGGATTATGACTGGTTATACGAATTCTGATGTTATACATCTGTGTGTAGGTACAAATGGCAGGAAGAGGTAGACGACAAGGCAGAGGTAGGGGTAGGAGGCCCAATACAAGGTCCCACACCTGCGACACGACAAACACGAACACCGAACCAAATGAGAACGCAAATGCGACTACTGAGCCTGAACAACATACGAAAGAAGTAATGAAGACCGAGGCTCAATTTAAAGGAGCGGTGGCATCTGAAGTCACCAGGGTACTCCAAACAACTTTACATGGAATCCTTGGCGATGCTCTAAGAAGGAGAATGGATTCCAATGGTCTGGGAAACTGTAATGAAGGAACAAGCGATGCAAATCTACGAACAGAAGTCACCATCCACACTACTCCTATAGGAAATAATACCGGCACGACCCGAACCCATGAAACCATGGGGATGACAAACCAAAGCACAAGAGTTAATGATCATGGATGTAATTACAAGAACTTCAGTGACTGTCACCTGAATCCCTTTAATAGGAAAAAGAATGCCATTGAAGCAATGCAGTGGATTACGTCTATGGAAGCAATAATTAAATGAGTGAATGTAGAGCAGACCAAGCCGTGAAATTTCCTACACATTCATTTGAGTAAGAAGCACTTGACTGGTGGGAGTCAGTCAAGCAAACAAAGGGAGAAACTTATGTTAATAGGATGACATGGGAGGATCTCAAAGCTCTAATTGTTACTAAATACCGTCCACAAAATGCGGTGGACAAAATTGAATCAGAATTCCTACGGTTCGAAGGAACAATGACTCATCAGGAATATACAACCAAATTCAACGAAATGGCCTAGCTAGTGCCACATCTCGTTACTCCCGAGTCAAGAAGGATCAAATGTTATGTCCAAGGCTTACCACCTAAGGTTCGTATGTCACACCCCCAAATTCCACTAACGGGGTTTTACCGTTTGTTGTGTGACAAACCAGGATCTCAGACATTAGTTACTTCAAACGACTCTATATGGGACCAAAATGAAATATTATAAAGTTCAGAGTTAATGTGCGGAAGCGTTTAAACAAAAGTAAATGCGCAAAACAACGCGCCCAAGTTTAAGTAATAACAGAAACATAAATAGTGTTTGATAGAATGACATGTGATGATACTAGTCAAATGAAACCATGCATGCCCTAACATGATCCTGCGTATCGACCTGAGAAAACATGTAGGGAAAACGTGTCAACACTAGGTTGGTGAGTTCAAAGGTTTCAATCATTTGAAATAAAGCATTTGTATATTATGTAAATTCAATATGCATATCTATAGGTAGCTAGCCTATGTTCATGTTTTACTAAAGCGCTAGCAACCGAAGCTGACTGATTAAGTTTGTATGCCTCCCGCCTGGTCTATCAACTCTGGAAAAGTGTTTACGCCAATATTTCACCCGTTCGACCTCCAATCGAGTTAGAGCGACTAACGCGGGTGGGGTTTGTCAAACCCAATAGTACTACCAAACATTCACTCGCTAAATCCATATTAACGGTCCGATGTGTGTGAGGACTTTCAATGATAGTGTGTTACGCTTAGTCTCAACAGTGATATCATATGAGTTCAATAACCAAAATTATTGTGACATGTTTTCTCCCGCAAATTATAAATAGTAAAAAAGGGCAGTGAAATTCACCTGCGTTGCGTAGTAGGTAGTGTCACACAAGTATGAGATTTGGTACACAAGTGTTAGCCTGCAACGGCTTACGTATGCTCTAGAATTATAAACATAACAATTAGGGACACATGGGATTTGTGATGACGACACGAAAGATTAGAACGTCTTAAAACATTCTAAGCATCAATGAGTAGACGAACGTGTCCACGGGAATAAGGGTTTCTTAATATAATTATTAAGATAATTACGTTATGTGCCGAAAATCTCTAATTACGAATAATATTAATTAATAAAATATGCTCATGCGTTTGTACCATTTAACAATGGCCTAAGAAAATAATATAATTTATTATATTATTTTAAGTTCGGGAAATCAATACGATAATCTGTTTTGGGGCAAAATATATTATTTTTATTCTAGAATATAAACGTAAGTAAATAATATAAATACTTGTATTATTAAAAAGTTCGAAATGTCACACAAAGTTTATGAACGTGGTGAAATAATATATAAATATATATATATATTATTTTTAATTCGAGTCAAATGTTAAAAATAATATAAATATATTATTTTATAAATGAGTAAAAATAGTAATTTATGGGTTACAAATCAAACCCGAGCCTACGGGTGGTTTCCCGGGCTAAAACACATTAATATAATAATATATTAATATAGGGTTTGATTTTATATTAAAATAATAATTAAAAACTGATTTTAAAAATAAAAGGGTGTGGAGAGACTCGAACTCGGGTCTCTTCCACACAAGCATACACTCTTAACCAGTCCTGCCCGCTAGGGTATCGCGACATAATCCGGTTTCAATTGTTTAAAACAAACAAGCACCACTGGTTCATCCCTTTATCGAAACCGGACCACAAATCCATCTCAAAACCACAGAATTCAATTATGATTTGGAATCAAAGTATAGGGGTTTTATAAATCGAGGGTTTGCGATGTTGTATGTGAGTTTAATTTGAAAAACACCAAGTCCTGGATCGTTTAATTGTAGATTCAAATACCGAAACCCTAGGTTTGAATGTGGAAATCGAATTGAACAAATATGATGTTAGAAATTGTTGGATTCATAGGGTTTTTGACAAACAGAGGGTTGCGAATCCAACCCTGTGGTTTAATTTGATTGAGGTAGTCGTTAAGATCAAAACCCCCAAATTAAAATATGAACAAACCCTAGATTCCGGATCGAGATCAATTCGATATTAATTGATTCAATTAGCATGGGGCTTTCAAAGAGCATGAGGTTGCGAAGCTAACCATGACATTTAATTGGATTTAAAAAAAGTCGGGGGTAGGGTTCGATCAAATCCTGGAATGTTAAGAACCCTAACATCGGTTATTGTTAAATCCGTTGTTGTAAGACCTAATTAGCATAGGGCTTATGATCTAGACACTAAAACGAAGGTAATGGTGTAGGTAATTACAAGAATTGATGTCAGATTGTAGGTGTTCGACTAAAACTGAACTCCGACTATGAACAGCTTCAACTCCGGTGAGTCTGGATCCACCTCCGATTGAATTGATGCGTGAAACAGCATCACAGGGTTTCATCTGAGGTGTGCAGAGTTCCAATTCATGAGAATGATATGAGAATTTGTCGAATTCGATGGTTAACCGATAATGGTCGTCGGTTATGAGGTTAATGCCCATAATTGGGTTTAATTCGTGATTGATGGATGATTAAAGCTGTAATAACCATCGTTAATGACCTTGATGTGAAAAACAGTTACAAATTCAAACAGAAAACGATCGTGGAGCTTGAATTGGATTGAATGTGGTTGTGGGTTTGACTCCAAAAGTCAACAGGAACAAAATCTATTTGATTTTGACTTTGAGAAGTCAATATATTTAAATTTGGTTAATTGCACAATCAGTCCCTGTAGTTTCAAGTGTAATGAGGTTTAGATAATGACAGATTTAGTCCCTGAGGTTTAAGTTAAGTTAATTAGGTTAACTTTAACTAGATTTGGTTAACGGAGTTAACCTGAAAGTCCGGGTTGTCACATCATCCCCTAGTTGAAAGAATTTTTGTCCCGAAAATTGAAATAATAAAAAAATTTTCTAGGGTGTCACATCATTCCCTAGTTGAAAGAATTTTCGTCCCAAAAATTAGAATAGTACCTTAAGAGTTTGACGTGGAGTGCTTGAACAAGTGAGGATACTTGTGCATCATCTGATTCTCGCGCTCCCATTCCGGTCCGCGTTTCGAGTTCCAACGAACTCTGACAATAGTGATTTTACTGCGTTTGAGCGTTTTGACTTCTTTATCCATGATTTCTACTGGTTCTTCGATGAAACGCAATTGTTCATCGATGTATAGTTCCTCAAGAGGAACAACGAGTGTCTCGTCTGCTAGACATTTCTTCAAGTTCGAGACATGAAAGACATCGTGTACACCACTCAGTCCTTCTGGTAGGTCAGTTGATACGATATTGGGCCAATTCTCTTCGCTATTTTGAATGGTCCAACATAACGAAGGTTCAGTTTGCCTCGTTTCCCGAAGTGAATCACACCTTTCCAAGGCGAAACTTTTAGTAGAACCATGTCGCCTACTTGAAATTCTAACGGTTTGCAATGCTTATCGGCATAGCTCTTTTGACGATCACGAGCCGCCGCCATACAGTTTTGAATTTGAACGATCTTTTCAGAGGTTTCAAATACAAGTTTAGGACCTGTAAGCGGGCTATCCCCAAACTCAGCCCAACAGATAGGAGATCGGCATTTTCGTCCGTATAATGTCTCGAATGGTGCTGCCTTGATGCTAGTGTGATAACTGTTATTATAGGAGAACTCCACCAGGGGCAGGTGAGATTCCCAGGTGTTACCGAAATCGATCACACAAGCTCGTAGCATGTCCACTAAGGTTTGAATGGTAAGTTCCGTTTGGCCTTCGGTTTGAGGATGGTACGCTGTGCTCATATCTCGACGCGTGCCTAAAGCTTTTTGTAACGATTGCTAGAAACATGATGTGAATCGAGCGTCACGATCCGAAATGATAGATATTGGCACTCAGTACCGAGAGACTACTTCCTTCAAGTAAATACGAGTAAGTTTTTCCATTTTGTCAGTCTCTATGATTGCTAAGAAGTGAGCGAATTTAGTCAGACGATCGATGATCACCCAGATGGCGTCGCATCCGGTAGGAGTTCGGGGCAATTTGGTGATAAAGTCCCAAGATATTTGCTTCCATTTCCACATTGGAATCTCTGGTTGTTGAAGTAAGCCAGAAGGCTTTTGGTATTCCACTTTGACCTTTGTGCAAGTCAAGCACTTGCTCACATAGGTGGCTATATCAGCCTTCATCTTTGACCACTAATATAGTACCTTTAGGTCATGGTACATCTTGTTAGAACCTCGATGAATAGAGTATCGAGATTTGTGAGCTTCATCCATGACCAGTTCTTTTAAGTTCCCATGCATTGGAACCCATATTCGCTCCGCGAAGTAGTGAATGCCGTCTGATTTGACCTCAAATTTCTCCTCCATACAGTGTGTGGCTTCCAACGGTAGGTTATCCTCTTTAAGAGCTTCGAGCTGAGCACTACGGATTTTGTTAGGTAATCCGGTGTGGATAGTAAGTTGTAATGCTCGAACTCGTTTGGGTTTGGTGTCCTTACGGCTTAGAGCATCAGCTACCATATTAGCCTTGCCCGGATGGTATCTGATTGCATAGTCATAGTCGTTCAAGAGTTCGACCCAACGACGCTGTCGCATGTTCAACTCTTTCTGTTCAAAGATATGTTGAAGACTCTTGTAATCGGTGTAAATAGTGCACTTGGTACCGTACAAGTAATGTCTCCATATCTTTAGTGCAAATACCACGGCTCCCAATTTTAAGTCATGAGTCGTGTAGTTTTTCTCATGGATTTTTAGTTGACGAGAAGCGTATGCGATCACTTTCTCGCGTTGCATCAGTACACAACCAAGACCTTGAATGGATGCATCGCAATATACCACAAAATCATTCGTTCCCTCCGGAAGAGATAGGATGGGTGCAGTGCAGAGTTTATGCTTAAGAAGTTGGAACACTGACTCCTGGGTGTTACCCCAGTTATAGGGTTTACCCTTTTGAGTTAAAGCGGTGAGGGGTTGGGCAATCTTGGAAAATCCTTCGATGAATCGCCGGTAATACCCTACCAATCCCAGAAATTGTCGCACCTCCGTCGGGGTTATCGGTGCCGCCCAATTCTTGATGGCTTCTATCTTGGATGGATCGACATGTATTCCATTCTCATTTACTACATGTCCTAAGAATTTCACTTCACGAATCCAGAATTCGCACTTTGAAAGTTTTGCGTACAACTGTTCTTGTTTTAGCAATTCCAGAATCAAACACAGGTATTCCTCATGTTCAACCCTATTCTTGTAATAGATGAAGATTTCATCAATGAAGACAATGAGGAACTGATCAAGGTACGGTTTACACACACGGTTCATGAGGTTCATGAGGTCCATGAATACCGCGGGTGCATTGGTCAATCCGAATGGCATGACCATGAATTCATAGTGACCATACCTACTTCTGAATGCTGTATTTGAGATGTCTTCGTCTCGGACTCTCAACTGATGATAACCGGATCTAAGATATATCTTGGAATAGAAGCTTGATCCTTGGAGTTGGTCAAACAAATCATCGATGCAGGGTAAAGGATAATGGTTCTTGATGGTTAAGTAGTCGATGCACATGTGGAAGGTCCCGTCCTTCTTCTTGACAAATAGGACTGGAGCTCCCCATGGCGATGAGCTAGGTCGAATGAAACCTTTATCCAACAACTCCTGCAGTTGTGTAGACAACTCTTGCAGCTCACTAGGTGCAAGCCTATACGGTGCCCGAGCGATAGGTGCTGCTCCGGGTGCTAGATCAATTTGAAATTTGACTTGACGGTGAGGTGGAAGACCAAGCAAGTCTTCGGGAAATACTTTTGGACAATCATGTACGATCGGGATGTTGTCAATCCCCTTCTCCTCAGATGGTTGCTCGGCGACGAGAGCCAGAAAGGCAGTATGACCCTTACGTATACACTTTTGTGCTTTCATAAAAGATATGATGCCCATAACAGCACCACTCTTTTCGCCTTGGACAGAGAGGATTTCTCCACTAGGGAAAGGAAGACGAACAATTTTCTCATGGCAGACGATCTCGGTTTGGTTCTTAGATAACCAATCCATTCCGACAAATACCTCGAAACTGCCAAGTGTGACCGGCATAAGGTCAATGACGAGTTTATGACCAGCCAGTTCAAGTTTACAATTCTTAAAATGTGAGTTGCTTCTATTATCTGACCATCAACTATTTCTTTGGAGTAGTTAGCTTCTAGAAGGGTTGGAGTTTCTTTTATTAAATTACTAAGTTTCTTAGATATAAAACTCCTATCAGCACCAATGTCAAAAAGAACAGAAGCAAAATAGTTGTTCAGAAGGAACTTACCGGTAACCACATTGTGGTCGTATCTGGCTTCTCCGGATCCTAGCACGAAGGCTCGTCCCTTGCACCATTTTCGCCATTGTTGCCATTGTTGTTATTACCATTGTTGGCCTGGTGGTGGTTGTTGTCATTGCCACCCTTCTTCAATGGTGGACAATACTTCGGGAAATGTCCCTCTTTGCCGCATTCAAAACAACCTTTGGTAGATCCCGGGTGTTGGAAAGGTTGTTTGGCTTGCAACTCACCCCTACAGTCCTTGGTAGCATGGCCTATCTTGCCACACCGCTGGCAATGATTCTTGTCACAAGCACCTAGGTGGTGATAATTGCATTTGTTACACTTGGGGAGCTTCCCCGTGTATCCACCTTGGTTTTGACCTGAAGAGGTCGACTGGTTGAAACTTTTTGTAGGCTCGAACCTATGCTGTTGCTGTTTCTGGGGTTGATTGGGCTGGAATCCCTTTGTGCTGGAGCAACTGTCAAACTTACGTGTGTTGTTATCAGTAGGTTTAGAGGTTGAACCTCTGGGAGATAGTGTCCCTTGAGTAACCGCTTAGTCAGTTAGCTTGTGAGCAAGCCTGATGGTTTGTTGTATGGTGGTGGGGTTTGATGAGGTGACCATACTCTGGATTTGGTGTACTAGACCGCTGATGTACAGCTCAATCCTTTTGTAGGCAGGGGTCACCATATGGGGACACATCACAACAAGCTCGTGAGAGCGGGTAGTGTAGAGTTCAATTTCAGAACCTTCCATTTTTAGGTTCCACAGTTCTCCTTCCAACTTCTGGACCTCATCACGAGGGCAATATTCCTCCCTCATCATGGTCTTAAATTCCTCCCATGGCAAGGCATTAGCTATGTCCAGACCCAGCATCTAGACTTGAGCATTCCACCAGGTGAGAGCAGGGCCCTCGAGAGTACCTGATGCAAACTTGACTTGGTTTACCTGGGGACAGTTACACAAGGCAAACACTGATTCGGCCTTCTCAACCCAACGGAGCAAACCAACTGCTCCTTCAGCTCCACTAAAATTGTGGGGCTTACAGTTTCTGAAGGTCTTAAAAGTGCATGCCGGTTGGTTATTCTGTTGACCTGGTTTGAAAACAAATGTACGATTGAGTGTATAAGATTCAGAAAAGATTTGGGTGAAAGCAGTCGACTTGCTAGAGTCGATGGGTATTCGAGTTTACCTGCAGCAATATGTGCTGCCAATGCCTCAGCTACACTGTCATTGATAAGAGCAGTGAGTTCGGCTACTGTCATGTTTATGTTTCCACGACCACCATGACGACCTCTGCGTCCACATCCGACCATAGTTCTTCACATTAAAAAATACAAACAATGAGAAAATTTGTCGTATTTTATCATCGTTCATGTATAAGTAAACAGAATGAATTAAATCAACGACATATGAGATTGTGATTATAGTTCTTGATTTATTTAAATTATAACGGCTACAAAATAAATGTGACAACTGCGGGTTTTCAGGTCCATACCGTTTCTCGACTTTTATAAGTTTATATTTTTTTTAATATTATGATTTTATTTATTTTAAGTGTTTCTAGGAATTCTAGGAATACTATATTAGACAAACACTAAGATCCGAGCTAGAAAACCAGGTTAAGTGCATACACTACGTATACTGCGAACGCGTTAAATAAACGGTAAAATGTAAATTCTCGAAAATAATTTTTATATTTATATTTTGGTTAAGAAAAATGTTTTATAATATTTTATATGCTAACTTTTGTGTTTCTTGATTTAAACTAACGATCACAGGTGGTTATTACGTTAAAAACCCGGTGTTTACCCGGTACAACTTTTTAAAACATTTTGATTTTTTATGTTTTAAAATTTTTTAAAATTCAATATTTTGGATACTAGAATTTTATGTTTAGATAAAAATATTTATTAAAGTGTTTAGGAGTGTAATTTTTATAAAAAAGTGGGTATTTTTTTTTTATAAAAATGGCCTTTTAAAGCTATACTTGCTTTTCCCACTATAAATACCCAACCCGCACCCATTTTCCCCCTTCTTCTTTCTTGTTCCAGCCATGAACACCCACCACCACTCCCAAACTCTCTCAATTTTTAAATTCAAGCTCAAGAACAATCAATTCCAAGCCTTGATTCTTGGTTTCAATTGATTGATGAGCTTTGTTCTAGTGATTTGAAGGTATAAACATGTGTTTTAACACTTTAAGTTTTCTGTTTTTGATCTTGCATGTGTTCTCAAGAACACCAAGAACACACACACTACACACACTCACTTTGATTTTCAAGTTTTGTTGTTTTTGAGAGTTTTAAGCTTGAATCTTGTGATTTTAACAAGGATTGATGGATAAAAACTAGTTGTAATCATCCACAATGAGTTATTTAGTGAAAATCTTGAAAGATTTGATGATCAAAGTGTATGAAAATTTGGGTGTTCATACTTGCATTTTCTTAAATTAAAAGAGCATTTTTGTTGATTTTTGAGTCTTTGATCTTGTAATTGAACCACATTTGTGATTGTAGGTTATAAATCAAGGAAAAATTAGTAGCTTAGCATCAAAGTTTCACCTCCATTTGCTGAATTTGAAGGTATATTTGTGTTTGAACTTGTTAATTAGCTTGAATGGCCATGAACATCCATGTTCTTGGTGGATTTTTAAAAATGGTTGATTTGGCACCTAAATTTATTTTTATACAGTAGAATATGTTTTAAAATGAGGATCTGAAAAATTTTGTAATCTAACTCTTTATAGATTATTTATTAAAATTCACACAAGTTTAATACATGAAAATTAGGAAAAATATCTCTGAGTATTGAAAAATTCTGAAACTTGGAAAATGGTTGTTATATGATAAACTAAGACTCTTGTCCAAATTTCATGAAAGTTGGAGTTGTTTAAGTATGTATTTAGTATTTATAAAGTTTAAACAAACGATTTGGGGTTTTTATACGTCTGGATAAAATCTGGACTTGAAACTTGGTATGGAATCTCATATGGACCTAAAACTAATCTGGTAAAGTTTTGATAAGCTTAAGTATTTTTCCCGAAATTGTTAAGTTTTGACAATATTATATTCATAATAAATAATCTAGATAATGAAAAAATATGAAATTTGGTCAGAAATTTTTATTTACGTATATGATCATTTGGTATAAATTTCAAATAGTAACTTTACGTCTAAGTATGATTTTGGAATAATGGTCAATTAAAATTTTATAAAAAGTTACTAAATTTGGAAATTTTTATATAAAATGGATTTTTATAAAAGTTCTAGGGGATTTTGGACAGAAGTATAATCTCATTAAAAACTTAATTTTGGACTTTTAATTTGGGTGCTAATATCACACTAAAACCATAATTTCGGACAAATCGGATTTTCGGACCGTAAACCGGACTTTACGCGCGTAATCGCGTTTTTGGACAAAGCATTACCGTGACTTAGAATTTTATATAATAAACTTTTAAACTAATGATATACTTAAATAAGATATTAAATTTAAAGTTTTAAAGTCATGAATTTATATAAAAGCCGGTTTTACACATTTAAACGGTTCATACGCGTATGCACGGGTTTTTCGGTATACAGTAGATTGAATCGCCATTTTAGCTTGGCTGACTTAGTCGCACACTTTAGGAGTCCTAAAATTTTATTTTATGTCCACTTGCTTAGTAGGACCCGGTTAGGACTCGGTATTCTCTGTATTTGTCGACCGCGTCGCACATCTCACCCGCTTAGTTCAGGTGAGTTTCGCTGCCCCTCTTTACTTATTGTTTTACTGTTTTTGGGGGAAATATTTTTCATATTTATCTTGTCACATGTTATATGATACATAGAATACGTGAGTTATTTTATTTTAGGCATTAAAGTCCCCAATTTTGGGTAATCAATTAGCTGAGCGTAGCCGTTGGGAATTTTGGGTAGTATTATTTGGGTCGACACCCCCGCCCGTGGTTGGTCGCGCCAACCAGACTTGTAGGGTCACTTGGGCGCAGAATTAACCGATTTTTAGGCGGTTGTATGCATATGACTTCCGTATGGGGTACTTTGTTTTATTTTGTCGAGGCTTTGATTATGGCTCATGGAAATGTGTTATCTAATACATGTGTTCTTAATTTTTAAATTATTATAAACTTTTTATAGAATCGCAAAACCTGCGAACTCACCAACTATTTATTTAGTTGACCCGTTTTTGAAACATGCTTTCAGGTAAACAGAATTGAAGATAAGGTTCATGGGGGCTCACTTTTGTTTAGAAATTGTGGTGTCATTATAGGATGTTTTGTACTTTGGGATTTTGTTTGTATGATAGACCCCTCAGTTTGTTGTTTGAATTTGGATATTGTATGACATACTTGACTTTTGGTTTTAGTAATGGTTCTTTATGCAATTTACAATGTACTCGTTAGTATTCTCTTGCGCCTAAGTGTTCGATGCTTCGGTCTCGTCTCACGTCCGTGTTTCCGCCTTCGGCGAGGTGTGACAGACTTGTTATCAGAGCACTAGTTATAAAGAATTAGATTTACCCGAGACTAGACCTAGACTATGACCTTAAGAAACATTTCAAAAAACCTTAAGAACTATGGGTGCATTGCATATCATTCCGCATTTCTTATTCTTACTAGCTTTACGTTCTCCGTCACAGCATGTCTTCGTCTTCAGCATCTTCATTTCAGCAGTACTTCACGGACGACGAAGCGGACAGCCTCAACAGCATTCCTCTAGTGCCTGTCCCTACAGCATCAGGTGATTGGAGTGCGCCCGAGCCTAGTCATACGTCAGAGTAGGATCCGTCGGTGCACTATGTGCCCGGTGAGTCTAGCTTCACAACCAGCTCTGAGTACTTAGGGAGCCGTTTACCCTCGCCTACTCTGGCCCTACCCCCTTCCCGAGTAGCACCAGTGACTATCATACTTCACCCTGCTGCTCCTACTAGCGAACAGCCACGATTTCCTGGATCAACCTTTGAGGTCGGTGGATCGTCTACCAAGCCTCCCCTGCCATTATAGAGTTATCATCAGATGAGTAGGAAGAAGAGGAGGAGCCCGAGGATACCAGGACTAGTAGGGAAGTACAGATGGATGAATTAGCAGAGGCTTACGCTGGGCATGAGACGAGGCTGGATCAGCATCATACTGTGTTGGAGGATGTTTTAGAGCAGATGCCAGAGCTATATCAGTTCGTTACTAGCTTTTAGGAATCAGAGCTAAACATGAACCAACAGATCGATCGTTTTGAGAAGAGGGTCCACCTGGGATTGGTTGTACTAGTGACTTTCTTTGTCACACTCATTGCTGTTGTTCTAGGCTTCTATTTCGGTCACTGAGCGACTTGTGCTCAGGTCCTCTTTGTTGGGTTACAAACATTTTGTTTCTTTTAGGGTATCTTGGCATAGTTCTAAATGATGCCTAATTTTGTAAAAATTATTACTAACTCTTGTAAACCCTAGTTACTTCATATGCTTGGTGAAGCACTTTTGTAAACATTTGGATGATGGAAATGAACTATATTTTGGATGAATATTTGTATGCCATAAATCTCATTTGGTTATTGTTTATGTATGGTTATCATCCTTATTTGTTACCTTATGTACATGATTCGGTTAAAATTTTTATTGTCATTTTCAAAAACATGTCTTTTATATATGGCTTGTTTACTATGTTTTGAGTGATTTCTAATCAATTATCTTCATTTACTCAAACTCTTATCAAATTCATGTTCATTTCTGTATTTAGAAAATGCCGCCTAGGAGGGATCCTCAACATAATGAGGCAGAGAATACTCATCCAGATTTGACCCAGTTGATAAATCAAGGGATTGATGCGGCTATACCAAGAATTGTGGCACAGATCACTGCAGGGTTAATTAGGAGTGCTGGTGGAACTGGTGGTGATGCTTCTGGTAGTGGTGGAGCCAGTGGTGGTGCTAGTGGTGACACTAATACTGGTAACACCAACCGTGGTTGTACCTTTAAAGACTTCTCTGCAAGAAAACCCCTGGATTTTCATGGTAGTGAGGGGGCAGTTGGGATTGTTCGTTGGACAGAAAAGATGGAGTCTGTCATAAAAATCAGTAACTGCTTGGATAATCAGAAGGTTGAGTATGTTGCTTACTCTCTTCAGAAGCCCTAACGTGGTGGAATTCCCGGATGGATGCGTTAGGAGAACATGTTGCTAATAACCTGACTTGGGATGAGTTTGAGAAAATGCTGATAGAGGAGTACTGTCCTCGGAATGAATTGAAGAAGATTGAGGTTGAATTATGGAATCTAGAAATAGATGGAGGAGAGATCTTGGATTACACGACTCGATTCCAAGAGTTGTCCCGAGTATTGCCACATCTGGTGACACCAGAACCTAAGAGGATCGAGAGGTATATCTGGGGATTAGTGCCCCAGATTCGGGGAATGGTTACTTCAGCCAAACCCACTACTATGCAAAGTGTGATTCAATTGTTATGTGAGTTGATAGATGAAATGGTGAGAAATTGTGTGTTGTTTAAAAAGGGATCTGTGGAGAAGAAACAAGAAGGAAAAGTAGCGAGAAAGAATGTTGGGGGGTGCCAATAAGAAAAGAAAGACCACTAAGAATTATGTTGCTGTGGCACCGCAGAAAAGGGCAAACACTGGAAATCCACCTCTTTGTACCAAGTGCAATTCTCAACACTTTGGGGCTTGCGAACAGTTCGTGTGTTCAAAATGTAAAAGAGTGGGGCATACAGCGAATTATTGCAGATTCGACCCTAATGCACCGAGAGGTTGTTATGAATGTGGGGTGACTGGTCATTTCAGGAACAAATGCCCCAAGTTGGGCAGAGATGGTGGGAACACATCGAATCAAGCTAAGGGTCGAGCTTTTGTGATTGGGGCTGCAGATGCACGTCAGGACCCGAATGTGATGACGGGTACGTTTCTCGTCAATGATCTATATGCATCTATAATTTTTGATACATGGGCCGATAGAAGTTTTATGTCTATTGAGTTTAGATCATTGATTAACTTAGAATCACAAAAATTGAAAGAGGCTTACATTATAGAACTAGCTTATGGTAAACTGATTAAAGCTAGTGATATTATCCGAGGTTGCACTGTGAACCTAAATAATCACCTATTTAATGTAGACCTTATCCCGATAGAGCTCGGTAGTTTTGATGTTGTTATCGGCATGGATTGGTTATCTGAAAACCGAGCCGAAATTGTTTGCTCAGAAAAGATAGTTTGAATTCTGCTCTCAAACGGTGAAGTCCTAATTGTCCAAGGCGATAAGCCCGGAAGGAGTTTGAACATTGTATCTTGCTTGAAAGCATGGAAATACCTTAAGAAGGGAGGTTACGCGTTTCTTGTTAACGTCATTGAGAAGAAATCGAAGGAGATTAAGATTCAGGATATTCCAATTGTACACGAGTACCCGGAAGTCTTTCGCGAAGATTTTCCCGGATTACCCCTCCACGGCAAGTTGAGTTTAGGATCGACTTGGTACCCGGCGCCGCACCTACTGCTAGATCCCCCTACCGTTTGGCAACTTCTGAATTGCAAGAATTGTCGAATCAGTTGTAGGAACTTTTAGAGAAAGGATTTATTAGACCGAGTTTCTCACCTTGGGGAGCTCCGATCTTGTTTGTGAAAAAGAAGGATGGATCATTTCGGATGTGTATCGACTATCGGGAGTTGAATAAATTGACGATTAAGAACAGATATCCACTCCTGAGGATCGACGACTTATTCGACCAATTGCAGGGATCGACTTATTTCTCTAAGATCGATCTCAGATCCGGTTATCACCAATTAAGGGTCCAAGAGGATGACATACCGAAGACGGCATTCATGACTCGGTATGGTCACTATGAGTTTTTGGTTATGCCTTTCGGGCTAACCAATGCTTCGGCAGTGTTTATGGATCTGATGAATAGGGTATGTAAGCCCTACTTAGACAAGTTTGTGATAGTCTTTATCGACGACATATTGATTTATTCTCGAAGTAAGAAGGAACACGAGCAACACTTGCGGTTGATTGTGGAATTGCTCAGGAATGAGAAATTGTTCGCCAAGTTCTCAAAGTGTGAGTTTTGGCTTAGAGAAATTCACTTTCTTGGCCATGTGATTAACGAGAAAGGCATACACGTGGATCCGGCCAAGATTGAGGCGATAAAGAAGTGGGAAACGCCTAAGACCCCAACTGAGATCCATCAATTTCTTGGTTTGGCGGGTTACTACAGGCGATTTATAGAAATTTTCTCCTAGATAGCTCAGTCCCTAACTTTCTTGACTCAGAAGGATAGAAAGTTTGAATGGGGTGACAAACAGGAAGAGGCGTTTCAATTGTTAAAGCAAAAGTTATGTAACGCTCCGATTCTAACTTTTCCCGAAGAGACGGATGGCTTTGTCGTGTACTGTGACGCATCACATCAAGGTCTTGGTTGTGTGTTGATGCAAAAGAACAAGGTTATCGCATACGCATACCGACAATTGAAAGTGCACGAAAAGAATTACATAACTCACGACATGGAGTTGGGTGTCGTTGTTTTTGGACTTAAGATTTGGAGGCATAATATTTATGGCACCAAGTGCACTGATTTTACTGACCACAAAAGCCTCCAACATATATTCGATCAGAAGATGTTGAACATGAGACAAAGGAGATGGGTCGAGCTACTCAACGACTACGACTGTCAGATCCGTTATCACCCTTGGAAAGCAAATGTGGTGGCGGATGCTCTGAGTAGAAAAGAAAAAATAAAACCTCTTCGAGTTCGTGCTTTGGGGATGACAATCCAAACGAGCTTGAAAGACGAACTTTTATGTGGTGCTGAGAGAAAATTCGAACAGAAAACCGATGAGTTAATTTATTATTTGGATCGAATGTGGATTCCAGATTCCCATAACTTGAGAGAACTGATTTTTAATGAAGCTCACAAGTCAAGTTATTCTGTACATCCCGGAGCCGACAAGATGTACAAAGACTTGAAAGAATATTATTGGTGGCCCGGAATGAAGAAAGAAATTGCAAATTGTGTTGGGAGGTGCTTGACTTGTTCTAAAGTCAAGGAGGAATACTAGAAACCATCGGGACTTTTGCAACAACCCGACATCCCTCAGTGGAAATGGGAGCAAATTGCTATGGATTTCGTCACCAAATTACCACGAACTTCTAGCGGTTATGATTCGATTTGGGTCATTGTTGACCGGTTGACGAAATCTGCTCATTTCATTCCCATCCGAGAGGATTATAAGATGGAAAAGTTAGCCCGTTTGTACATTGGTGAGATTGTTTCTAGGCATGGGGTGCCCGTTTCCATCATCTCGGATAGGGATAGTCGTTTTACATCCCGATTTTGGCAGACACTACAACGAGCTTTGGGAACGCTCTTGGATATGAGCATGGCTTACCATCCTCAGACTGACGGTCAAAGTGAGCGCACGATTCAGACCATGGAGGATATGTTAAGGGTGTGTGTGATAGACTTTGGCGGTAATTCGGATATGCATTTGTCGATTCGGAAAGAGAAGTAAACTCAATCCTAGGTTTATTGGACCGTGTGAAATTGTTGATAGAATTGGTCCCGTGGCGTACAAATTGAAATTGCCTCAGGAACTTAGCGGTATACACGATACGTTCCATGTATCAAACCTCAAAAAGTGTTTAGCCAATGAATCCTTGGTAATACCACCTGAGGAAGTCCGTTTCGACAAGAAGCTTCACTTTATCGAGGAACCGGTTGAGATTTTGGATGGCGAGATCAAGACGCTCAAACGTAGCCGTATCCCTATCGTGAAGGTCCGATGGAACTCGAAGCGTGGACCTGAATTCACATGGGAACGAGAGGACCAATTGAAGCAGAAATATCCTCATCTTTTTGGGAAGGAAGCGGTCACTACCGTCACCGGTTGAATTTCGGGACGAAATTCCTTTCAACTGGGGGATAATGTGACAACTGCGGGTTTTCAGGTCCTTAACGTTTCTCGACTTTTATAAGTTTATATTTTTTTAATATTATGATTTTATTTATTTTAAGTATTTCTAGGAATTCTAGGAATACTATATTAGACAAACACTAAGATCCGAGCTGTGTATACACTACGTATACTACGAACGCGTTAAATAAACGGTAAAATGTAAATTCTCGAAAATATTTTTTATATTTATATTTTGGTTAAGAATAATGTTTTATAATATTTTATGTGCTAACTTTTGTGTTTCTTGATTTAAACTAACGATCACATGTAGTTCTTTCGTTAAAAACCCGGTGTTTACCCGGTATAACTTTTTAAAAAATTTTGAGTTTTTATGTTTTAAAATTTTCTAAAATTCATTATTTTGGATACTAGAATTTTATGTTTAGATAAAAATATTTATTAAAGTGTTTAGGAGTGTAATTTTTATAAAAAAGTGGGTATTTTTTGTTATAAAAATGGTCTTTTAAAGCTAGACTTGCTTTTCCCACTATAAATACCCAACCCCCCACCCATTTTCCCCCTTCTTCTTTCTTGTTCCAGCCGTGAACACCCACCACCACTCCCAAACTCTCTCAATTTTTAAATTCAAGCTCAAGAACAATCAATTCCAAGCCTTGATTCTTGGTTCTAATGGATTGATTAGCTTTGTTCTAGTGATTTGAAGGTATAAACATGTGTTTTAACACTTTAAATTTTCTGTTTTTGATCTTGCATGTCTTCTCAAGAAGACCAAGAACACACACACTCACTTTGATTTTCAAGTTTTGTTATTTTTAAGAGTTTTAAGCTTGAATCTTGTGAGTTTAACAAGGATTTGTGTATAAAAACTAGTTATGATCATCCACAATGAGTTATTTAGTGAAAATCTTGAAAGATTTGATTATCAAAGTGTATGAACATTTGGGTGTTCATACTTGTATTTTCTTGAATTAAAAGAGCCACATTTGTGATTGTAGGTTATAAATCAAGGAAAATTCAGTAGCTTAGCATCAAAATTTCACCTCCATTTGCTAAATTTGAAGTATATTTGTGTTTGAACTTGTTAATTAGCTTGAATGGCCAAGAACATCCATGTTCTTGGTGAATTTTTAAAAATGGTTGATTTGGGACCCAAATTTACTTTTATACAGTAGAATATGTTTTAAAATGAGGATCTGGAAAATTTTGTAATCTAACTCTTTATATATTATTTATTAAAATTCACACATGTTTAATACATGGAAATTGGGAAAAATACCTCTGAGTATTGAAAAATTCTGAAAATTGGATAGTTGTTTTATATGATAAACTAAGACTGCTGTCCAAATTTCATGAAAATTGGAGTTGTTTAAGTATGTGTTTAGTATTTATAAAGTTTAAACAAATGATTTGGGGATTTTATACTTCTGGATACAATTTGGACTTGAAACGTGGTATGGAATCTCATATGGATCTAAAACTAATATGGTAAAAATTTGGTAAAGTTTTGATAAGCTTAAATATTTTTCCCGAATTTGTTAAATTTTGACAAAGTTATATTCATAATAAATAATCTAGATATTGAAAAAATATGAAATTTGGTCAGAAATTTTTATTTAAGTATATGATCATTTAGCATAAATTTCAAATAGTAAATTTATGTATAAGTATGATTTTGGAATGATGGTCAATTAAAATTTTATAAAAAGTTACTAAATTTGGAAATTTTTATATAAAATGGATTTTATAAAATTTCTAGGGGATTTTGGACAGAAGTATAATCTCATTAAAAACTTAATTTTGGACTTTTAATTTGGGTGCTAATATCACACTAAAACCCTAATTTCGGACAAATCGGATTTTCGCGCGTAGTCGCGTTTTTGGACAAAGCAATACCGTGACTTAGGATTTTATATAATAAAATTTTAAACTAATGATATACTTTAATAAGATATTAAATTTAAAGTTTTAAAGTCACGAATTTATATAAAAGCCGGTTTTACACATTTAAACGGTTCGTACGCGTGTGCATGGGTTTTTTGGTATACAGTAGATTGAATCGCCATTTTAGCTTGGCTGACTTAGTCGCACACTTTAGGAGTCCTAAAATGTTATTTTATGTCCACTTGCTTAGTAGGACCCGGTATTCTCGGTATTTGTCGACCGCGTCGCACACCTCACCCGCTTAGTTTAGGTGAGTTTCTCGGCCCCTCTTTACTTACTGTTTTACTGTTTTTGAGGGAAATATGTTTCATTTTTATTTAGTCACATGTTATATGATACATAGAATACGTGATTTATTTTATTTTATGCATTAAAAACCCAATTTTGGGTAATCAATTAGCTGAGCGTATCCGTTGGGAATTTTGGGTAGTACTACTTGGGTCGACACCCCCGCCTATGTTTGGTCTCACCAACAAGACTTGTAGGATCACTTGGGCGTAGAATTAGCCGATTTTTAGGCGGTTGTTTGCATATGACTTCCGTATGGGGTACTTCGTTTTATTTTGTCGAGGCTTTGATTACGGCTCATGGAAATGTGTTATCTAATACATGTGTACTTAATTTTTAAGTTTTTATAAACTTTTTATAGAGTTGCAAAATCTGCGAACTCACCAATTATTTAGTTAGTTAACACGTTTTTGAAACATGCTTTCAGTTAAACATAATTGAAGATAAGGTTCATGGGGGCTCGCTTTTGTTTAGAAATTGTGGTTTCATTATGGGATGTTTTGTACTTTGGGCTTTTGTTTGTATGATAGACCCCTAAGTTTGTTGTTTGAATTTGGTTATTGTATGACATACTTGACTTTTGGTTTTAGTAATGGTTCTTTATGCAATTTGCAATGTACCCGTTAACATTCTCTTGCGCCTAAGTGTTTGATGCATCGCTATCGTCTCACCTCCGTGTTTCCGCCTTCAGCGGGGTGTGACAATAAATAACTCAAAACATTAAATTCTTAAGATCTTTATTGAATGGGAACAACCTTACCCATCTAGGTTTAGAAACGAAAGAAATAACAAGAAAAGAAAAATGAGAATAAGACGTCAAACTCCACTGCCGACTGAAGAGACAGCTGATTCGTCATCTCCCTCTCCAGTCGGTTCCCCCTCAGACTCAGTGTCCGGTGCCTCATTTGCCCCTAAGTCATCCTCAATCTATGCCTCCAACTGCACATCATTGGTAGCCTACAGTGTATCCACTTGAGCCTGCAATTGATGAACTGTGTCCACCAACTCATTATGGTAATGGTTTGTGACTGCCAACTCTGCTGTCAGCAATTCTATCCTCTCGTTTGCATGTTTCTCTCTCTAGCAGGCCTGAAATCTCTCCTACAGCACCTCTCATGTTACGGATCTCCCGATCCATAGTGGCCACGAATGCTGCAAAAGCTTGCTCCATGGTGCAAGGAAATAGTGGCAAAGGTGGTGCTGAAGATGATGAAGCTCCAAAGTAAGGAGATGTAACCCGTTCCTGTCTGACCCAACTCCTGATCAGACCAGGGTACTAATCCCAATCATGTGAAACACCTCCCGTCTGTATGTGTATTGGCCCCCCATACACAATAGTATCATCAATCGGTTCGAGCCAACGTCTCTTTGGCTCTAGTGATGGGATGGTAGGAAAATCATGCTCCTAGATAGCTGGTGGTGAGGCAGGCGGGGTACATATGATCCTGAAACATAACAAGTAAGTGCATGGATAGATGTCTAAGTTGAGTAACTAATGTGTGTGGCTATAGTCTAGTATGCAGTCCTAGTTCTCTATAACCAATGTCTCTTATACCAATCTGTCACACCCCCAAATTCCACTAATGGGGTTTTACCGTTTGGTGTGTGACAAACCAGGATCTCAGACATTAGTTACTTCAAACGACTCTATATGGGACCAAAATGAAATATTATAAAGTTCAGAGTTAATGTGCGGAAGCGTTTAAACAAAAGTAAATGTGCAAAACAACGTGCCCAAGTTTAAGTAATAACAGAAACATAAATAGTGTTTGATAGAATGACATGTGATGATAATAGTCAAATGAAACCATGCATGCCCTAACGTGATCCTGCGTATCGACCTGAGAAAACATGTAGGGAAAACGTGTCAACACTAGGTTGGTGAGTTCAAAGGTTTCAATCATTTGAAATAAAGCGTTTGCAGATTATGTAAATTCAATATGCATATCTATAGGTAGCTAGCATATGTTCATGTTTTACTAAAGCGCTAGCAACCAAAGCTGACTGATTGAGTTTGTATGCCTCCCACCAAGTCTATAAAATCTGGCAAAGTGTTTAGGCTAATATTTCACCCGTTCGACCTCCAATCGAGTTAGCGCGACTAATGCGGGTAGCGTTTGTCAAACCCAGTAGTACTACCAAACATTCCCTCGCTAAATCCATATTAACGGTCCGATGTGTGTGAGGACTTTCAATGATAGTGTGTTACGCTTAGTCTCAACAGTGATATCATATGAGTTCAATAACCAAAATTATTGTGACATGTTTTCTCCCGCAAATTATAAACAGTAAAAAAGGGTCGTGAAACTCACCTGCGCTGCGTAGTAGGTAGTATCACACAAGTATGAGATTCGGTACAAAAGTGTTAGCCTACAACGGCTTACGTATGCCCTGGAATTATAAACATAACAATTAGGGACACATGGGATTTTTTATGACGACACGGAAGATTAGAACGTCTTAAAACATTCTAAGGATCAATGAGTAGACGAATGTGTCCACGGGAATAAGGGTTTCTTAATATAATTATTAAGATAATTACGTTATATGCCGAACATCTCTAATTACGAATAATATTAATTAATAAAATATGTTCATGCGTTTGTACAATTTAACAATGGCCTAAGAAAATAATATAATTTATTATATTATTTTAAGTTCGGGAAATCAATACGATAATCATTTTTGTGGAAAAAATAATAAATATATTATTTTTATTCGAGGATATAAACGTGAGTAAATAATATAAATAATTATATTATTAAAAAGTTCGAAGTGTCACACAAAGTTTATGAACATGGTGAAATAATATATAAATATATATATTATTTTTAATTAGAGTCAAAGGTTGAAAATAATATAAATATATTATTTTATAAATGGGTAAAAATAGTAATTTATGGGTTACAAATCAAACACGAGCCTACGGGTGCTTTCCCGTACTAAAACACATTAATATAATAATATAATAATATAAGGTTTGATTTTATATTAAAATAATAATTAAAAACTGATTTTAAAAATAAAAGGGTGTGGAGAGACTCGAACCTAGGTCTCTCCCACACAAGCATACACTCTTAACCAGTCCTGCCCGCAAGGGTATCGCGACATAATCTGGTTTCAATTGTTTAAAACATACAAGCATGACTGGTTCATCCCTTTATCGAAACCGGAACACAAATCCATCTCCAAACCACAGAATTCTATTATGATTTGGAATCAAAGTATATGGGTTTTATAAATCGAGGGTTTGCGAAGTTGTATGTGAGTTTAATTTGAAAAACACCAAGTCCTGGATTGTTTAATTGTAGATTCAAATACCGAAACCCTAGGTTTGAATGTGGAAATTGAATTGAACAAATCTGATGTTAGAAATTGTTGGATTCATAGGGTTTTTGACAAACAGAGGGTTGCGAATCCAACCCTGTGGTTTAATTTAATTGAGGTAGTCGTTAAGATCAAAACCCTCAAATTAAAATATGAACAAACCCTAGATTCCAGATCGAGATCATTTCGATATTGATTGATTCAATTAGCATGGGGCTTTCAAAGAGCATGAGGTTGCTAAGCTAACCATGCCATTTAATTGGATTTAAACAAAGTCGGGGGTAGGGTTCGATCAAATCCTGGAATGTTAAGTACCCTAGCATCGGTTCTTGTTAAATCCGTTGTTGTAAGCCCTAATTAGCATAGTGCTTATCATCTAGACACTAAAACGAAGGTAATGGTGTAGGTAATTACCAGAATTGATGTCGGATTGTAGGTGTCCGACTAAAACTGAACTCCGACTATGAACAGCTTCAACTCCGTCGAGTATGGTTCCACCTCCGATTGAATTGACGCGTGAAACAGCTTCACAAGGTTTCGTCTGAGGTGTGTAGAGTTGCAATTCATGAGAATGATATGAGAATTTTTCGAATTCGATGGTTAAACGATAATGGTCGTCGGTTATGAGGTTAATGCCCATAATTGGGTTTAATTCATGATTGATGGATGATTAAAGCTGTAATAAAGATCATTAATGACCTTGATGTGCAAAACGGTTACAAATTCAAACAGAAAACGATCGTGGAGCTTGAATTGGATTGAATGTGGTTGCGGGTTTGACTCCAAGAGTCAACAGGAACAAAATCTATTTGATTTTGGCATTGAGAAGTCAACAGATTGAAATTTAGTTAATTGCACCATCAGTCCCTGTAGTTTCAAGTGTAATGAGGTTTAGATAATGACAGATTTAGTCCCTGAGGTTTAAGTTAAGTTAATTAGGTTAAATTTAACTGGATTTGGTTAACGGAGTTAACCTGAAAGTCCGGGTTATCATATCATCCCCTAGTTGAAACAATTTTCGTCCCGAAAATTAAAATAATAAAAAAAAATTCTAGGGTGTCATATCATCCCCTAGTTGAAATAATTATCGTCTCGAAAATTAGAATAGTACCTTAAGAGTTTGACGTGGAGTGCTTGAACAGATGAGGATACTTGCACATCATCTGATCCTCGTGCTCCCATGTGAATTCTGATCCGCATTTCGAGTTCCAACGAACTCTGACAATAGGGATTTTACTGCGTTTGAGCGTTTTGATTTCCCTATCTTAGTTAATAACATTTACGCCATAATATTATTTGATATATGGGTGAATAGAAGTTTTGTTTCATATACATTCACCCCATATTTAGGCGTAAAACCTATTTTTCTTATTAATGCCTATGTCGTCGAAACAGCAAGTGGTGAACATATTAGGATAACCGAATCATACCAAGATTGTGTCATCAATTTCGGTGACGATGAGGTGTTAGTTAAACTAATGCCAATGGGCATGAATGAGTATGATGTTATCTTAGGGATGGATTGGTTAAACCAATACCAAGCTCAGATTGATTGTGACCAGAAAACGGTTAAGATTAAGAAACCAGACGAAAGTTGTTTAATGATTCAGGGTGATAATGAAACCAATAAGATTGAAATTATTTCGATAGAAAAAGCTAAGAAACAATTGATTAAGGGAGACGGTATATTCTTAGCCTATGCTTTAAACGTTAAACCTGAATGACAGATTACGGATATTCCTGTAGTCTGTGATCACCCGGATTTTTTTCTAGATGAATTACCCAATCTTCCACTAGACCGTCAGATTAAATTTCGAATCGAACTTATTCCTGGAGCCAAACCTGTTGCGAGATCTCCCTGTCGTCTAGATGCTTTAGAACTGAAAAAGTTAATGAAACAAATTCAAGACCTCTTAGACAAAGGATTCGTTCATCTAAGCACTTCGCTTTAGGAAGCACCGGTACTATTCGTGAAGAAGAAGGACGAAAGCATGAGGATGCGCATCAATTATCGCTAATTGAATAAACTGACTATACAGAACAAATATCCATTGCGCAGAATAGATGATCTGTTCGATCAGTTGCAAGGAGCCAAATATTTTTCAAAGATCGATCTTAGATCAGGATATCATCAGTTAAAGGTACAAGAGGAGAACGTACCTAAGACTTCTTTTAGAACCCGATACGGTCACTATGAATTCCTAGTCATGCCATTTGGTCTAACTAGGGATGGCAATGGGTCGGGTTCGGGTTAGGTATTTGTAATCCCAAACCCATACCCGTTTGTAAAATCGTGTCCCATACCCCGCCCATTATCTGTCGGGTTTGTGTTAGGTAATTATCCATCAGGTATCGGGCATACCCGCGGGTATCAGATATACCCGTTAGTATCGTGTACCAGACATACTCTGTCGGGTATGTGTCGTATACATTTCTATGACTTTATTTTTATATTTTCATAACATATTAAATATGAATAAATTACATGTATTAATATCATCAAATACATATTTCAAAAGAAAATTTAATTTTCCGTAGAATAAATCTATCAAAATGAAGCATTGAAAGGCAAAGGTTAGCGGAAAATAAAAATAAAAATTAAAACTTTTCGGGTATATAGTTCGGGTAAACGGGTATGTGGCTTCGGGTAATCGGGTCGGGAATCACCTAATCCCATACCCGTAAAATATTTTAAAAATAATCCCATACCCGGTCCCATACTCGTCGGGTTTCGGGTATACCCGTCCCGGATGTTGTGGGTTTCAGGTAAACCCGTCGGGTCTGGGTTTTTTTTACCATCCCTAGGTCTAACAAATGCCCGTTCATCATTTATTAATCAAATGAATCGAGTCTTTAAACCATTCCTGGATAAATTTGTTATCATGTTCATCAATGATATTCTTATTTATTCTCGAAGCCAAGAAGAACATGCTGATCACCTCATGATCATTCTGGAATCTCTGAGAAAAGAAAAGTTGTATGCTAAGTTTCCCAAATGCGAGTTTTGGAAACAAGAAGTACAATTTTTTGGGCATATTATAAAGGAAAGAAGAATACAAGTAGTCCAAAGTAAGATTGAAGCTGTTATGAAGTGGGAAGCCCCAAAGACTCCAACGGAGATTCGAAGTTTTTTTGGATTAGCCGGGTATTACCAAAAATTCATTCAAGACTTCTCCAAGATTGCTACACCATTGACTGCTCTGACTCAGAAAGCAGTAAAATTTGAATGGGCATCAAAACAAGAAGAAGCATTCAATATTCTTAAAGAGAAGCTTAGTCATGTACCTATTCTAGCATTACATGAGTGGAACGACGATTTCGTAATTTATTGTGACGCCTCTGATGAATGATACAAGATTTTATTAATATTTATGAATAAACCTTAACCATTAGTGTTTTAACCAAGTCACTATCCATGAGGGTAACACACCGGCTTCAGTTTTTAAGCAATGAAGTTCATAAGATTCGGTTTAGTGGTGTATCCCCCAAGTCGCCATCCCGGAATCCCGGAGGGTGACACATAAACCTAACTTAATCATCCAGAATATTGATTACTTAAGTCTATCCCATGGGTGTTTCAACCAAGCTTGTAACCCAGAAGGTAACACGTAGGCAAACTCCAGTTATCAACTGATTAATTAAGCTCTTGCAGATGTAGATTATGGAATGCGGGCGCCATCAACTTTCGTATTTATTTTCATAAAAAGAAAACGGTGTGCCAAAGATTTTAAAAAGTTATAAACTTTTGCTTATAGAGGTACCTGTCACCCTATGTTGACAATTTCGGCCTTATCGACACCCCTAAGATGAGAACCCACAAGACATCCTGAATTAATTATCCATTTAAATCTAAATACACTATCATGATGTTTAAGCTCTTAAGGTCGGTTGGGCCTACCAAAACGTTACAAATTAGACGTGTTTTCTATTTTATTATTCACTTCAATTCATCACACACAGTTTCCAATTCTACCTATCATTTTCCATGTATTTTGCAAAAATTCTAATTCAAAGGACTTTTTTAAAAAATTTTAATTTTTATGGATTTTTCAATTTATATATATATATATTTTTTTACTATACAGACTCAGTCTCCCATCCCAACACTTAAACTCTACATTGCCCCCAATGTAGGATGAGAGACTATGAAAATAAATATATAGAAATAAAACTATGCAGACAATTGGAAAGGACTCAGTTAGACGGACGATCGTATAGCATTTCATTCCCGATCGTATTCTACATGTGCTAGAGGGTTGCATTGTACAAGATTCGTCAAAGTCGGACTATCATCACCCGAATGGAGATTGAGTAGAGGTAATTTTAATCCAAACCTGTAAAATTAAGCTCGAAACAAACCCACAAACATCATATTGACTCAATATAAAGACTCAATAAAAATTAAAAGACATGACGGACTGAACACAACACAAAAATTACAAAAATAAAAAATAAAGGAAAAAAAACACTCATTCTCACTTGAAAACCCATGAAGCTTCCCCACACTTGGCCGGCTCGCACACAAAAAAAAAATCCTAACTCACTTTCGTAGGAATCACGATTGCATTTAGCATATGCAACAAGCCTTTTAAACTCCTCAGTAGCCCGAGAGGACGAGTTGAGTCTCGTGAGGGTTTCTAGAGAACACACCCACTGTAACATCCGGCATCTCGTACCAACAATATTGTCCGCTTTGCCCCCTAAGAACTCACGGATTTGTTTTTGGTTGCCTGGGTGAAAACTTCCTAGGGGTCACCCATCCCTGGTTTACTCCCACCCGAGCACGCTTAACTGTGGAGTTCTCCTCTCATCCACTACATTAAGCCCTAAAACGCGTTGTGGTATTTGAGGCAGGGCATTCCATATGAACTCAGCATCTCTCCTGTGGAGAGAACAGAACGATATGGGATTTGCCTAAGGTGTTACAAACACCCCCCCTTGGGACTCATCATCCTCGATGAGGTTTGCCCCACTATCGTAAACAGAACATAATGGGAGTGGCTCTGATACCATTTGTAACATCCGACCTCTCGTACCAACAATATTGTCCGCTTTGCTCCCTAAGAACTCACGGATTTGTTTTTGGTTACCCGGGTGAAAACTTCCCAGGGGTCACCCATCCCTGGATTACTCCCACCCGAGCACGCTTAACTGTGGAGTTCTCCTCTCATCCACTACATTAAGCCCCAAAACGCGTTGTGATATTTGAGGCAGGGCATTCCTTATGAACCCAGCATCTCTCCCGTGAACAGAACAGAACGATATGGGATTTGCCTAAGGTGTTGCACCCACAACTTTCATTTAACTAGACAAGAAATTAAAACATACTAACCTTAGGCTGCCTCCCAAGAGCGCTAAGTTTAACGTCTTCAGCAAGACGCGGTGTACCTTACTGATGTCATGGTGGTCGGGTGGGATGCTTGCAATCCTCCTTCCCCACACTTACGTTTTGGTCATCATCAAATTTTCTCAAGGCTTGCAAAAACAAGCAAACAATTCTCGCTCTGCATCTGGAACTTGTGGGTTCTTACCCTTTCGCTTCTTTTTTCTAGACCTTTTCTTTTTCCCCTATCTTGAGTCTCATCTTCCTTCTTCTCAGCTAACCTGTCATTCACAACACAATCATTCTTGACCGTGTGATTCACCTTTTCAGGTGATTCACACTTGTTTCCATTTTGGTTTGGTAAGTTTGAAAATATCTTAAGACTCATCTTCTAAGCCCCAAATCTCATTCTCACCATTCCCTCAGCATAATTAATAGTTGCTCTAGTAGTGGCCAAGAACGGTCTACCTAGAATAATAGTTGGTTGTGTGTTCTTGACATAATCCAACACCAAGAAATCCACTAGCTAGTAAAACTCCCCTACCTTCACAATCACATCCTTTACAATCCCCCGAGGATGTGTGGGAGTCTAATCAGCCAAAACCACAGTGGTGTGGACTCTTTGTAATGGATTAAAATCATACTGATCATACAGACTCCCTGGTAATATACTCACAGATGCTCTAAGATCCAGCAACGCTCTATCCAGTTTAAATTCACCCACTTGTATTGAAATAATAGGTGCTCCTGGATTTGGAGTTTCGGGGGAAGGGTACCCATAAACACGACATTCACACTAGCACTTAGCACAACTAGTTTAGGACATTTGTGCCGTCGTTTTTGGGTACTCAAACCTTTCAGACACTCAACATTATCAGGATTCCCTTTAAGCGTATTCAGAAATGGTAAATTAATTTTACGCTTTTCAAACTTTTCCCATCTCTCGTCCTGTGTTGGATCCCTTTCATTTAAAATTGGTTTGATCAAAGCCGAAGGGAATGGAATTTTCAGAGATTTATTCACATTTTTAGTTTTCAATTTATTTTGTGACATAAAATCCTGATTATGGTCAGTTTCAGACTTACTGTGCTCCACCACTCTCTCTACAACCGGTGGTGGAGTATGTTCAACATCAGGAATTTCAAATGAGGGTTGAAGACTTACAACATTTAGGTGTGCACTGTTTGTAGTTTGGGAACTTGAAGGTTGATGTGCACTACAAGGCTTACCTGAATCTCTGACGATGGTTGCAACTATCTCAGCTAACTGTGCAACTTGTTCTACCAAAGCTCGATGATCTTTCGCCTGAATCTCTGGTTGTTGTACGACTACTGCAACCAGGCTCGTCAACTACTTAATCTCTAATCTGATATCATCTAATCCGGATTAACCCGTTTGTTGATCTCCTTGATTCTGCCAGTTCTCTTGATAACTGCTTTGACTACGTGAACCTCTCGGGTGGTAGCCTTGATTGTAATTCTCTTCATAACTCAGGTAATCTGGACTACTACCATGTTGATTGTACCTTAGAGTGTTATGGTCCATCTGGTTGTGGGAATCATAATATGGGTAACTAGCTGGTCTGCTGTAATTTCCTTCGATCATTGGGCAGTCTTGAGCCCAGTGACTAGTGTTGCCACAGCTCCGGCTAATAGTAGTTTTGTCCATCATCATAGTCCTCGCCCATGACAACCTTCACAAGTAGCACACCCAAGTAGTTTTGAACGAAAAAAATAAAACTAACTAAAAAAAATACAAATATTTTTGGGTTTTTGTTTTTATATACAAAAAAATAAACTAAACTAAAAAAAAACTAAACGCATCGATTTCCCGGCAACGGCGCCATTTTGATCGATCTCGTTTGTTCGGTCAAAAAATAAGAATTAAATAGCAAGTGGGAAGTCGAGTCGTCTTCATGAGTAATTGGTGGAAAGAATAATATGATTTAGTTTAGTAAATTCTTTTGATTAAAACTCAAATTAAATAAAGAATGCAACTCCTCCAAACTTCAGGTTCTAGGTTTCACATAAAATTCATTTATTCAATTTAGACACCACGTAAACATAGTGTTGGAAAATCAGTTAAAAGAGTAATTGAAGACAAGTTGATGTCAGCAAACCTATACAACCAGTTTTGTCATAAACCAGTATAATCCCACCACCCAATTTACCAGTGTCAAGTTAACCTCTTTAGTCACCCAACCCGCTACTAGGTTTTATCATCAACCGAACGCAATTGTAAAGGAAGAAAACTCAAAACACAAATAAACTGTTTAAATCAACCAATACATTAATCTACTCAGTTATTGTCAGAAACTAAATAGATCCAAAATCATAAACAACTGAATTAAATATAAAAACTTATACGAACCGCCTGCCCGAATGAAGCCACATAAAAATCAAATATTGTCACTCGATCTTCGAGCCTGATGACACCTCTGAATTTCAGCCGTCAAAGAGCTTGTGTTCCCTCTCGGTAGTCGTGCCCTAAGGCACACTCCTAATTCTTCCGTAATCCCCTTTCTGTGCGTGAACCCTTGTATTCCATATATAATTTAAATTGTGGGCTTCTCAAAAACCTATATACACCATCTCGTTTTTGTTTGGGCCCGTCTACGAAAATCCACCAAGTCCCAAGACCCATATTAATTGTCTTTCTTCTGTTTTAGGGTGATTCTAACCACACACGGAATATTGTTAATTGGACCCGTCGTCGCCCTATACGTTCTCGTATAGGGCAATACGAGGGCGTATAGAATTCAGTCACTGCCAACAGAATGCCACGTGTCATTCTCTGTCTGGCGGCTGGTCCAATACGGGCGTATTGACCTATACGCAGCGTATGAGGCACGAGTTATATTTTTGCTTCAAAAGTTGGAAGAGTTGTACGTTTATGAATCCTTTACGTGGCGTATTGACCTATACGCCACGTATAGGTATTTTTTATTTAATTATAATTTTTTTATTTTAATTATATTTTGTTTATTTTTATTTTAATTTATATAATTTTGTTAATATAAGTTTGTTATCTATTTATTAATTTTTTATATATATTTTTTTAAACATTTGTTATATTTTTACAGTATAAACAAGCAAATATTAAACATTACAAACCAAACAAAATATTAAACATTACAACCAAACAAATTAACTAAACATTATATACATTACATCAAAATATTAAATATATATACATCAAAATGTTTTACATACATAACAACGAAAAAAATAAAATACAAATAAAATAACTAAAGCTAAGCGGGTCCGCCGTCACCCTGACCGCCTCCGCCCTCATCCTGACCCGCCACGCCCTCATCCTGAACGGGGTCGTCCGGATAATGACGTCGCGGTGGTAGTGGGCGTGGCTCGATGCCGGCGGCTCGTGACAGATCAACGATCTGTCCAACCGCCCACATCATCAGATCCTCCATGCGATCGAGTTGACGACCCTGTCACCGTGAGTCGGCAACAAGGCCATCAAGCAATGCCTGGGTAGCCCTCTCCAGCCTAACAGACCGACGTACGTGTCGGGGATGCTGTGGCGGATGGTCGTGGATGGCCTCGACGTGCGGCAGCCCGTCCTCCATCGCCACACCATGTAGCGGCTGAGGCATAGGCGGGTCCCCCTGTCCAGGCATCTGCGGCAACGGCACCGGGACCCAAACCTGGTCCTGGACGGCCCCTACGAACCGAAGGCCCTGCGGGAATCGGTGCGTGATGCGCATGCCGCTCGCCGTGCGACGGTTTAATCAGAAAGGGGGAATGGCCGGGGACATCGCAGGCTCATGCACGTCAAATGGTGTAACTAAGCGCATGATCTGCGTGATGAAAGCACCGCCATACAAAAGCCTGCGCTTCTGCCGCATATAGGCAGATGCAAAATAAAGTTCAAGGCACGTCGATAGGTCGCACCGCCTGCCAGTAAGCAGACAATAGAGAAAGAAGAGGTCTCTATCGGTGCACCACTCACGGCTTTTCAGACGCGGTGCGATCGACGTCGAAATAAGCCGGTGCAGATATCTATACAAAGGGTCTCTAATACCCAAGACCCTCCCCTTGGTAACCAACCAAGGACTATCTGAAATCAAGCCCCAAAAAACAAGGAGTTCCTCCTTGTCCACCTCCGTCACCGCCTCTTCAAAAAGTGTCGTGACCGTCTCAGGCTCGTGGTAGAAGCCCGGCGTGACGGCTCACTGACGGAGGGTCTGATGGTAAACGATCCCAAAGATCGAAAAGGAAATATGATCCGGATCCATATCCGGCGCCTCCCCGGGAAGAGGCTCTAGCCCAGCCTCTGAGAAGATGAACGTCGAAAGAAACTCGACGACCACCTCTCGGTAGGTCTCCGTGAACGATAGATCAAAAAGACGCGACCATGGCGTGTCCTGGCCGATGATGGCCCTAGCCCGCTCGGCCTCCTGTACCTCCTCGAGTAGCGGCCAATCAACTACAGTCCCTGGACCCAACCGCACCTCCCGGAGCTTCTGGCACCGGGCATACGCCTCCGAGTCAGCCGGAAAACCCAAAAAAGGGTAGTGCGCAAGATCGTCTAGCACCTCCATATGAATATCATCATGATCCGCCATATCTGATAACAATTAATTGTTTTTAATTTTAAATAATAATATATTGTTTTTAATTTTAAATAATAATAATATATTGTTTTTATTTTTAATAATAAATAATAATAATTAAATTTTTTTATTTTAAACTTATACGCCACGTATAGCCTTATACGTGGCGTATAGGCTGTTACCGGGTAAACCAAGCCATACGCAGGCCAGTTACCGGGCAAACTTAGCCATACGCGGGCAATCAGGCCATACGCGGGCCAAGTTGCTGAGAACATGAGCCATACGCAACGTATATATCTATACGTGGCGTATGGCTTCATCGTCTTCCTCAGACGAACTATACGCCACGTATGGCCCTATACGTGGCGTATAGTTCTTAAGTTTCAATCCAGGGTCATATTTGCTTTGTTGGGATCCTGTGAATGAGCTGTTTCTCGCGACCTGTTTCTTTTGTTGCTGCTTTTTCAAAGTTGGACGACCGCGAGTATCTTCTTGTACCACAGGCGCTTTCTTGTTACTTTTGCTCTGAAAGACCACCCCTGCGATTCTCGACAGCATACTTCTTTTGACCTGATCACGTTCTGAAATAATTTTGTTTCTCACTTGACCAAGTACTTTATCCACGTCTACATTTTCATCATCGACAAACGACGGTTTTAAATCAAGTTTCCTTCAGAAGACGTCCAACGCATCTAGCGGGATTCTGCCACCTGTATTAAAACGAAATAGTCAGAAAATTTTGAAAATTAAACATTCACAAATTCCAAAGTCAAAACAGTTTACATGTAGCTTCGATACTTGCCAGACGACAAGCACACGACAACTCACAACTACTGAAAAGTTGGCAACCACACGTTGCATTTTGTTTCCGTATATGTGATAACTTGTACCACTCGTTTTCTAACAAATTTAGAGCTTTATGTGAAACCTTACCGTGCAGGTTATCAAACAATTCAATAGCTATGTGGCTATCCATTTTTCTTATGAGGCTTGTTCCAAACGCAAACTGTAATTGATAATATTGATCTGTTACAATTTCATCAACAAACCCAACAAGTCAATCTAGGGAGCTGTTAGCATTTCTAAGATAACTCTTTAAAAGCGAATGCTGGCTCTCGACTCGGTTCGTTGTTTGTTGACCAAAATTGAGGTTTTTGTTGGACCAGGCGGATACAAACTTTTCTTTATACGGGTCCAACCAATTTTTAGTCACATAATGTATAACTCCTGGAAAAATATTGAATAAATATTTAAATATTTAATAATTATTCAATACTGAAAATATTAAATATTCAAAACTTACTTCCTCGTTTGGCAGCATACAGTCGTTCGTAAAGCCGGTTGAAGTTGTACTGGTATATATATGGCGTGGGAGACTCACATAATACCGACCATGAATACTTGAAATTTGCCCAGTCTTCGTCTGTAAATGATGCCCTGCAATGTTTTGCGATATTCTCGTGTATGTGCCACCGACATAGGTTCTTCGAACAATTCGGAAATATTTTATCATATGCGTTCATAAGAGCTTTGTCCCTGTCTGTTACTATCACACGCGGCTCCATACACTTTTGCAACATTGCTTTTATTTGCAGTAGCACCCAGACGAAGTTTTCCTCTCGTTCTTTTGATATAAATGCATGAGCGACGGAAAACGACTGGTGTGTGGAGGTCACACCGACCACTTGGACAAATGGAAGTCTATACATGTTTGTTTTGTAAGTCACGTCGATCATCAACACGTACGGGAACGCACGCCACATCTCAAACAATTTCGGATGAACAAAGAATATCTCCTCCACAATATTTGTAGCAGGATCTTCCCGAGTATAGTAGACGTATTTTTTAGAAGAAAGCAGGTTCTCCAGAATCTGCATTGGAGTTTCACCGACTCTCGTTTTATTTTTTATCTTTTGTATCGCATTATAAATGTCCTTTTTAATGCAACTACTCTCTGGGTTTTGTTCCCTTATAGTTGCCAGAATGTTTCGTGGCAACATGTTTTGCGAATACAACTTCGCTACCAAAAGTTGTTCCGACTGAGACATTCTCCTCGCAAAGGAGTGCGCCTCAAGATGTTGACTAGGATCGTGGTTATGACTGCCATCCTTCACCGTTAATTTTCAATCACCAGTATTTTCTTGGTACTCTCCTTCTAATTTAAAGGGACAACTTATTTTCTTGCTACCGGCACGTCTAACCGTGGAAGTAGACGCACGTTCACCGTGACGGTCACACACAAGCCACACCTTGATAAACGGTTCCGTCGGATCGTCGTCTTTTCTCCTCGATCGTCGGGTGACAAGGACGTAACCATTCTCACATCCTATCCTGACCGCCCAATCCACCAACTGTTCACGAGACTGAAAATTCTGGTCAGTTTTATACGACACGTTTTGATGGTTTTGTTCCTCGTCTTCGGACACGAAGTCGTCGGTTTGTTGTGTCGGGTATGAGACTTCACCGTATACGTAGTCGTCGGTTTGTTGTGTCGGGTATGAGACTTCACCGTATACGTAGTCGTTCGTGGGCTGTGTAAGGTAAGACGGTTCACCGTATACGAACTCGGGATTGCTCAGTGGCTCGTTTAAATCCGGAAGCCTTACCCGTTCATGAGAATAAACGTCGGACGAGATCTCCTCCCGGTTCACCTCTTGAACGCCAGAACTTTGCGGGTTGTTTTCCACCGACTCGTTAGAATATACCTGAAAACCGTAGTTACCATCCCACAACAAGACATGTTTATAGTTTTTTTTGGAAAGCATACGTTCGTTCGGTTCGAATGAGAATTCTGCATTGTTAAATACACAAAATTTGGGCCCTATACGCATCGTATAGCCCAATACGATGCGTATAAGGTACAATGTGATGGGTTTAGTGGCAGAAGGAATCTCGTATCCTAAACTGCATCGTATTGACCTATACGATGCGTATACGAGGTTTGAATGACATGTTGTAAAAGAATGTCGGGCACGAGAATTTGTGAAGGGCTATACGCATCATATTGCCCTATACGATGCGTATATGACCAAATACGATTAGCATTTTCCGTGTGTGGTTAGTAGTCCCCTTATTTTATTTCCAATTTGATGTGAGAGGCAGAAAAAGAAAACATGACATCTCCATATGAAATTTGCTAGCACACTTATTTTGAGTTTGTAGCCCACGTGCATTATCTTCACCATCCATCATATATTAGCCTCCAATATGCAAAGAATAAAAATGGCATTCCATGAAATTAAATCCAACAAAAATAAGAATCCAAATAATAAATAAGTTCACGGATTATCAAATTTCATTCCATTTAATTTTGTTCTTCGATTTTGTTTTCTCATTTAACTTTAATTGTGGTTTATTAATCCATTATTTACTAAAATCTACAAATAATAAAAACCAATTAAATTAATTTAATTCATACCAAAATCGATACATTTATAAGATAATTAATATCTAATAACGTGTACCTAAAATGCACTCATCAGCCTCCCGAACTGGTATGGGTTGGTGTTTATGCAGCGATATAAGGTTATTGCCTATGCATCACGCCAGCTAAAAGTTCAAGAGAAGAACTATACCACACATGATCTAGAACTTGGTGCGATAGTGTTTGCTCTCAAAATCTAGAGTCACTATGTATATGATACCAAATGCGTGATATATATTCATACCACAAAAGCCTCCGACATATTTTTAATCAGAAGGATTTAAATATGAGAGAAAGGAGGTGGATGAAACTCATCAATGACTACGACTACGAAATCAAATACCATCCCATGAAGGAAAATGTTGTGGTAGATGCTCTAAGTCGGAAAGAACGAAGTAAACCGATTAGAGTAAAAGCACTACGATTAGATCTGAAGTTAGATTTAATGGAACAAATTAAAGAAATCCAGCCAAAGGCACTAGAAGAAGAAAATATCAAGAAGGAACGTATGGTTGGAAAACAAAAGTTGGTTATCAAAGGAGAAGATGGAATCATGAGATTCGATCAAAGAATCTGGATTCTGAAACTTGGAGACATTCAGGAGAAGGTGATGGATGAGGCACATAAATCAAAATATTCCATGCATCCCGGAGCAAACAAGATGTATAAGGATTTGAAGACCCATTATTGGTGGCCGAATATGAAAAGATCGACAGCCCAGTACATTGATAAATGCTTGACTTGTCTTCAAGTTAAGATTGAGCATCAAAAGCCAGCGGGTCAATTACAGCAGTTGAAAATACCTGTCTGGAAATGGGATCGTTTTACAATAGATTTCGTTACTAAATTACCAAGAACTCAAAAAGGGCATAATACTATATGGGTCGTGGTCGATAAACTGACCAAGTCAGCCCATTTCATACCCATCAATGAAAGTTACTCTATGAATAAGTTAGCCAGAATCTATATCAATGAAATTGTGAGCCGCCACGGCATACCACTTTCTATTATCTCTGATAGAGACAGTCGGTTCACATCCAGATTCTTGACAAGTTTCCAAAAAATAACTAGGAACACGACTTAACATGAGTACGGCATACCATCCCCAAACTGATAGACAGAGTGAAATAACGCTTCAAACCCGGGAAGATATGCTAAGGGCGATTTCAGAGGTAATTGGGATAATCACCTACCGTTAATCGAATTCTCCTACAACAATAGTTACCATTCAAGTATCAAAGCTGCACCATTTGAATCACTCTATGATAGAAAGTGCAAAACTCCAGTCTGTTGGATAGAAGTAGGAGATAGTCAATTATTTAGACCTGAAGTTATACATGAAGCATCAGATAAGATAGTCCAGATTAAGCAACGATTGAAAGCAGCTCAAGATCAAAAGAAACGTTATCCTGACAGACGATGTTGACCTTTAGAATTTCAAGTCGGAGATTATGTGATGTTAAAGGTTTAACCTTGGAAAGGTGTTGTAAGATTCAGGAAACGAGGAACGTTAGGACCAAGATACATCGGACCTTACAAGATCATAGAAAGAATTGGAGCAGTGACATACAAACTAGTAGCGACATACAAACTAGAACTACCTGAAGCGCTACAAGGTATCCACAATACATTTCACGTATCTTGCTTACGCAAGTGTTTAGCCGATCCAGCTCAGTCTATTGCACTAAACGAGGTGTATGTAGACGATAAACTTCATTTCACAGAATAGCCAATTAAGATTCTGGATACACAAGAACGAAAACTGAGAAAGAAAGTCATACCAATGGTGTTTGTCCAACGGAAAGGTCAGATAGGAGCCGACAAAACCTGAGAATTAGAGGATCAGATGAAAACCAAATATCCTCATCTGTTCACATCTTTATTTCGAGGATGAAATTTCTTAAAGGAGGGGATATTTGTAAAACCTAGAAAATTCTCAAGAAAATAAGGACTAAAAGTTACCAAGAATTCAAAGAAAAGGGGCTAACAGGGGACCGCTACCAAGAGTGAAAATTCTGAAACCTGGCCGGTAGCGGACCGCTACCAAGACCTTGGAGGTCCGCTACGGGGAAGAAGACGGTAGCGGACCGCTACCACAAAGCTTAACGGTTAGCTACATGGAGAGGAAGGCAGCAATGATGACGCGCCACGTGTCTGCTGACTAGCGGACGAATTCTGACCCGTGTAATCCTATGGTGGACCGCCACCCACACCATAACGGTCTGCCAAGACACAAGTGTCTTTAGCGGACCGCTAAGGAACCAATAACAGTCCGCTACTTAGGCACGAAGGCAAAGTTGCGGGTGGGGGCGGTCCGCGTTAGCGGTCCGCTACAGGTCCGAATGTTGCCTATAAATAGAAAGCTCAAGCTCAGTGTTTTCTCATCAGTCCCACATCTCAAAACAAACACAAACACTCTAAAGATCCATTTTCGAGCCCCAATTCGCGTACACGAGTCCAGTTTCTAGCATTTCGTCTTCAAATTGCCGTAGATAGTGTTGAGGTAAAGTTTCGACCTACTGTTAAGCTTTGGTTAATTACCATTAAGCTAGGTTTATATAATTAAGTAATGTTATTATAAATCTAGGGCTTTGTCCAAGGTGTTTGTCATATTTCAGATAACGATAAAACCGAAGTACTGCTAAAGTGAGTTCTTAAACTGTGATGCATTTAAAATAATCATGGCTCTGTTATACTCCATTTTTAAGAATGTTTAATTTATGAAAACATTTTGGGTATCTTGGAATGACTACATTGATTGTCTATATATAACGCGTTCTAAGCGCTTATTATGTTTTACATGACCCATGGAACGACATGTTGGACAAGACCCATGGAATGGTCTTTGGTTATATATATACGGAATTGATTACTCATAGTTGTCTATGAGATAGGAGGGGGCACCCCATGACTATGTTTAGGATACCTTGGCGGGTCATTTTATAAACTGATTTGTTTATGAATTCACCAACTTTATGTTGGCCCATTTTATTTTAAAATGTTTTTGAGCACATCACAGGTAGTCAATAGAAGAGGCAATCCAGGACTAGAACGTGATGATGAAATGAACCAGATGATGGGTATGTCAGGAAACTATAAGTCCTGAAATGATATGTTCCTTTTAGGAACGATGATAAAATATGATGTAAATTTTGATTCCATGATGTAAATAATATTTTAAAATATGAAATAAAAGAACGAGGGTTTAGTTTTCGTTGTGTGTTCTGTACCATGCGTCACCTCTAACCAGTACATGGGACTGGGGTGTGACTTAATGACTAAAGAATGATAACAAAAAAATTAATGAAATAATATGAATAATGAATAGTTCGCATCGAATGAACAAATATGAAGGATGAATTGTTTGGAAACTTTACAAAAGATGTGCCCATTGACATGATGATGGAGCGTATGACAGTGTTGGTCTTAGTTTGTTAGGTTTCAATTTCAGTGTTTTGTATTTATATCTCCTTTGTATTTCCTTTTACATTTGAATGAGAATCGAATCTTTACAGTTCTACATGGTTCAGAGCTTCGGCTCGATCTTCATCATTATCTTCATCATTCTGCATTCATCTTCATCATGATTCTCATTCCACTTGATTGCAGACATGTATTCATACCTTCAATTCACGATTCTACACTCATTTTATCAATCTTCACTCAATTTCCTCAATTGTTCATTACAATTGAGCTTTTCATTCGATCCGTTGGATTGAATTTCACCTCACTGTCATTGATTTTGCTCGATTTCAGTCTTCATTTGAATCGTTGAATTGAATTTCACCTTCATTCAATCCTATTGGATTGAATTTCATTCAGAATCGAAGCATTGTTGTTTCGTTTCTTCATTTTTGTTTCAATTTGTCGTTTGATTCTCTGTTTGTGTTCATCATTAGTTCAGTCGATTTCCTCATGCATTTCGTTTCAGTTTCACATTCGTATATTTGTTCTTTGTTTAATCACGTTTTTCATCTCTATTTTTCGATCAATTCAATTGTTCTAGCTTCATTTGTTCCAATCGATTTCTTAATCGATTTCATTTCCCTCTTTGTTTTGTTTGGAGCATTTCAAGTTATCAAGCTACAAGTTCATGTCACGTTATCAGCAAGTTCAAGTCATCAGGTTTGTTGTTCAAGCTCTGAGCATTCACAAGTTCAAATCGAATATGATGTTCAAGCTTTAAAGGAGCTGAAAGTTTTGTTGAAGTTTTGGTTGAAAATTTCTCGCACCATTTTACTGTTCAAGTTCTTTCAACTTAGTTCCGGTCGAAAATTTTATGGTCGAAAATTTTGGTTTCGGCCATTTCAAGTTCTTAAGCCGACATTCTGGATAAGTTTCAGTTTTGTTTTGGCCGCTTCTTATGTTCAAGATTATCAAGTTCTCAAGTTACAGCTGGAAGCACCTCCAACTTACGGGGGTTGTTGGTCGGTCTTCGAACTTCCTGTCGGAAGTACGGTGAAAGTTTCGGCCGGTTTTTGTTTGTTAGGTTTCAATTTCAGTGTTTTGTATTTGTATTTCCTTTTATATTTGAATGAGAATCGAATCTTTACAGTTCTACAAGACAGTGGGGTATTTTCCTTCATAATTTTTTTTGCCATGCATAATCTTCTTAGCTTGCTATGATCTTCCCTAGAAGATATCAGGCCTTGGAGATTGTTTGGGTCTAGTAACGGTATGCAATAAGTGAGGTTGGCAAAATCCTGCCTTTAGCTAAGTTATTTCAAGAGGGTTATTTGACTAATGTTGCACTTCCCCGTGATAACTTGCCATAGTGATCATACAAGTTCTAAATATTTATCGTAGACTTCTTAAGGTTTTATGTCTAACTTATGATCATACAAGTTCTAAATATTTATTGCACTTATTGGATGACTAATAAATAAAGGTTTTTGATTGCCACATGTCATTCCCTCATGCCTCCTTACATTGGTTTTTCCGCCTCTCTCTCTTAATAAATGCACCTATATCTTATTAAATAATAATGAATTATAAATATATTATTAAAGAAAAATAATAATTATATTAAATAAGAATATATAATAAGAATTCAAAATATAACTAATTAAAGAAAAATACTAATCTATACTCCCTAATAAATAAAGGTTTTTGTAAAATGGTTTTCCCACCTAAAGTTTAATTATAATTTAAGATTTTAAACCTCTCACAAATAATAAATGCTTAACAAATATAATTGCTAAAATTATTTAATATCATTTGACTAGAACTTAAAAACCGTTTGATTTGAAAATTTTAAACTTTGTATTATTTAAATTATAACAAAATCAATAAATTAACTCTCGCAAATTTACTATAATTAGATAATTAAATTGACAATTTTTTAAAAATATTAACAACTTATCTTTGTTAAGCAAATAACAATTAATCAAAATCAACTTTCTAGAATCTAAAAAAATTATCTTATGTAATTTGGTTTTGTGAATGTAATTGTAATTTTATTTTTTTTGCTATGTAAAGTAATTCTTATTTAGACACTTATGAATAATATATGTTTCTTTTCATTAACCATGTAATACACGGGAACTAACATAGTACAGTTATAAAAAGCCCTTTTAAAGAATATAAAAATAAATAAACTCTAAATTTTGTGATTGGTTAGAATTGGTTTTCTTGGTTTCACCTAATTTAGTGGTTTTCATTTGATCCCTACCATATCTGTGCATGTGTGTATATATATATAAACACACACACCCATGGCCTAGTGGTTTAGTGGTATGGTGCTTGCCCTCCCCCCCCCTACCCCAAAAAAAATGGTGTGGATTTAAATCCTTATAAGTGTAATGTTAGTTGGTATTTAGGTGTAAAAAATGTTGTTCAAGTATATAAATAAATAAATATATATATATATATATATAGGGGAAAAATCATAAGAAAACTTATTGTTCATGAGAAAATAAAAAAATTATTTATTAAAGATAAAAGAAAATAATAAAAAAATCATAACTCAAAATATAAATCAAAAACCAAAAAACCGCTTCGGATACCTTGTTCCCCACGTCGTCCTCTTTCCAAAAAAATAAAAAAAATAAAAAAAAATCAGCGTCCTACTACATATGTGTAGTAGGGTTAGCTTTTGGGTTTAGTTTTCGGGTTTAGTTTAGCTTTTAGGTTAAGTTTTTTTTTTGGGGGGGGGGGTGGGGGGTTTAGGTTTTTGAGAGGTGGGTGAGGGGGTGGGTTTAGGTTTTTGGGTGGGGGTTAGGTTTTTGGGTATACTACACATATGCAGCACCTTTAATGAGGAGTTTTTTGGTTTTCTCATGAAAATGAGTTTTCTAGTGAACTCACCCCTATATAATATAATATATATATATATGGTTAGGTTTAAATGAGAACTCATAAATACTTGAGAACTGGCGAGAACTCGTCAAAAAACCAATTAAAACCATTTTTTTGTTTTCATTATCTTTATTATTAAAATATAACATAAAAAATGATTTATCTTTTCAATTAATTCATCTCTTCTCTCTAAATTATCCTTAAAAAAATTTATATACACATGTAAATGGTAAAGACTTACACATGTGTAAGTGGTAAAGTTACACAAGTGTATATTTTTTTTAATATATGAAAACATGTAAATTTGCATATATAAATTTATTTTTTATGTTGTATTCTAATAATAAAAATAGTAAAAACAAAAAAAAAATATGTTTTGATTGGTTTTTTGACGAGTTCTTAAAATATTTAGGAGTTCTCAAATGATCCATTCCCTATATATATATAGGGTTAGGATCATTTGAGAACTTGTAAATATTTTAAGAACTTTAAGAACTCCTAACAATCATTTTATATATTTTAAGTTTTTCATTTTCTTTATTCTAAGGGTAATATTATTAACCTATTTAAAAGACATGAAGAGGAATAGTGTCTACATGGATGTGCAAGATGGAAGGCAGCATGTACAAGTTGTGTGCGCTTTTGATCCCGACCTTATGTACTTTTCTTTCCCCTTTTCACACCAGAGAACCAAAATGCACTTTTCTTTCCCAACCAGAGAACCAAATTAGGGTTTCCCCCTTCACCGGTTGTCGCGCCATATCGTCCGTCGCCCCAGTATTTCCTAGGTCGCCCCAGTATTTCCTAGGTCGCGGTGGTGGTAGCGCTTTGATGGCGGTCTCTACCGGAACTGGTTTTGCGTTTGGTTGCCTTCAACGGGGTTTGTATATGGATTCTTCCGTTATACACATGTTTTGCACACCATGGATCAAAATTGGTTGCCTTTCGTTGACCCTGATTAGGTTTCGTCGTTCTAGGGTTTTTTAGTGTGGTATGTTCTAATAATACAAAACATGTTTACTGTTTGTTTTTTAAAAAAATAATTGGATGTTTTGTGATCCACAGGAGCACGAAGAAGATAGTGGAGATGGTGGCTTTGATTTAGGGTTCCGACGAAGTGAATGGCCATGCTTTTTCCGGTAGATCTGGTAAGTTTAGTGTTCGATTTGGCGTTTAAGGGGATTTGTTGGTGGTAGTGCATTTTTAGGGCTTCTTGAATCACTTTCTTTCTTTCTGTCAACTCTAAAGTTGAAGGAATTAAACCCATGAAATTTCATATAGAAAGTGAAGATCATTATATATCATGTGGCTGGCCTGTGTTTTAATGTTTGAATGTTGTTTGTCTTTAGACTATTCCATTCATCCTTAATAACCACACCACTAATACCATGAAATCTACTGAGGCGTATAATGGAATCTTGAATTGGAATGATCCCTCAATACCTGTTGATCCTTCAAGTTACCCATAAATCTTTTGAGTTTTTTCACTGTGTACCAAACGACTTGAAGGCAGTTGACTGAGGTTGTTTTGCATTTTTTTTATCACTATAATCACCCGCATTTGACTATTGTCTTTCATCTCTTGACCTTCATGAAAGCTTTTGAATATTAACTTCTTTCTGGATGCAAATATACCAACAGAAACAAATAATCATCTTGTGTAGCGAGTCAAATTGCAAAGGTCAGGTTGCATTTTCTTGATTACTCTTTGCGTTATTTAACGGGTCAGATTGCAAGTTGTATTTTGTTGGTAACGGGCCAGCTGCAGGTTGGATTTTTTTGGTAACAGGTCAGATTACATATTACAGGTCAAATTGCATTGCAGGCTGTATGGTAACATTTTAGATTAATGTTGTATCTATCAGATCATGAATTCTTCATTAGACTATGATTAATTGTGTTATGTGGATTTGGGTTTACACTTGCTAAAGTCAAACTTGGATTAATGCCTTCCTTTAACACTAGCTAAAGTTGCAGAAGGTTAGTAATAATGACTCAGTGTGGTTTAATTCACATGCATTGCGTTGATATTGAAAAAATAACATCAACTTAAACTCTTTTTTTCTGAGATGAAATATGTAATTAATATAATCACAACACAGATATATTTATGCGTATGTGTGTATTTATTATTTATGTATGAGTTCTTGCTAATCTGAGTGTAAATATGAAGTGTGTTTTGAATTGAACTAGGTTAGAAAAGAGAAATTAGGTGACAGAATTGCAACACTTAGCCGTTGGTGGTTCCTTTCAAGGTAGTTTTTATTGTCTTCTTCTATGACTTAAAATTTGGTGTCTTCCTGTTGAATGTAAATTGTTTATTTATTTATTAAAAGTATTTGTTATAAAAAATTTGGTAACTATTAGTCTAATGTCTTTAAATTTACCTACACTCATGAATTGCAAGTTGTTTATTTTTCATTTTGAAATCATGTATTCTATCCTACTCGCCTGCATATGTTTGTACCGTATTATAACACGAAATTCATTCCTACTACTAATTTGTTATAAAGATAAAATCGTCATCACCTTAAGGAAACCAACTGTGTTAATTATACTGTAAATTCATTACCTCAATGAACTAAAGATGTTTATTTGTTGCTTTTTTTGGTGTCAAATTAACTACTTTATGCAGGTCGGTGATTTGGACTATCGAAGATCAAGCCCAACACTTTGGTTTCAGGTGCACTTTGTGGAACTTCGCCCTAAATGGTCTCTCATCTACTTAATGATACCAGTAATAAAGTTTCTGAAGAGGTATATATATTTGAATTATAAATTCATAAATAGTGATTTAAAAAAAATCTAATCACACATTGTTACATGTTAATGTGTTCTCTTTTGGAATTGTGTTATGGGAGATCTTGACTGGTGAGGCGCCATATGCGAATATGCTATGGTGCCATTACAGGTGGTATTTGGATCAACTGTTATCTCTGATCAAAATTGTTTGAATGAACAAATGTTTTGGGATATCGTTACTATAATGTTGTTAGTCTATCGCACTATTTAAATGAACCTCTGTATTTACTACTTTGTATGACCAATTCTTTTTTACCATTTTAAGATGATAAAAAAGAAAGTAGTATTATGTATAGCTAAAATGAAAATAAGAATTCCCCGTCGTCGTATTCCATTGTATGAAAATAAGAATTCCTCGCTGCAACGCGCGCAGGGAAAAACCTAGTTATAATTTAATCCACATGGAAGTTATCCATAATTTTTATAACTGCTGTTTTTATTTCCTACAAAATTAAGATTTAAAATTTTCAAATCAAGAAATTTTTAATAATATCTTTCGTCCATTAATTGTCCTAATCTTTTTGGGTTTAATTTTAGATAGTATATTTTGAAATCTTTAATTTTTTTGCGTTTAATTTAAGACACATATCTTCCTCCATTATTTTCTAATCTTTAATTTGCGTTATTATTTTCAAATCTTTAATTTGCGTTTAAAATTTTCTAACTAAATGTTTTCAACTTTATTCTGTACATATGGTTTAGGAATAATGGGGCTGAATTTATGAGCAACTTTTATTACTATGTATATGTATGTATTATTTTACACATATATATAATTCTTCAGAATATATGTATCTAAATTGTTATTTAAATACGCAAGTTGCATAGTAGGTTACAAAGATGTGTTATGTGTAAACTATTTATTCAACTTTGTTAATTACGTATGCTCAATTTGTTAATTGACGTATTTATATCTGAGTAATTTTAATGTTTTCGTGTGTTAATAATATTTGCATATATGTCATTCAATTGTTTACACATGTGTAAGTGTCATGTTTACACATGTGTAAGTGGCATATTTGCATATGTGTAAGTGTCCCCTTTAAATCACATAATTAATTTTCACATACTTTCATAATAAACATGTAGATTTGGTTAAAATTTCCCAGAATAATTTTTGAAGCGACAATCGTGGGTCTAAATGCTAAAATGGGGGGTGGGTTTTTAAAAAAAACTGAATAGGTGGTTGTTACTATTTTACCCTTTTTGCCTAAACTAACTCATTTAAAGAATTAACTAATTACAATAATGCCCTTGTTTAATTATAACCATTGATCGGTTATTAATAGTTTTTAAGAAATATGAAGTTCTCATATTATCCTAACTCATATATATATATATATATATATATATATATATATATATATATATATATAAATAAAAGATTCAAATGAAAACTCATAAATATACTTGAGAACTCGCAAAAATATATATAAATATATATATATATAGGGAGGTTCAAATATTAAGAGTAAATTACTATTTAAGTGTCTGACGTTTGTTCATTTTAACTAGTTTTGTCCCTATTCTTTTTTTTTTAACAGTCTGTGACCTGACTTTTCATTTTCTTAACCATTTGAGTCCAAATGACTAACACCGTTATAGTTACCGGTTATCTTTTTTTGAAATGACTAAAACACCCTCAGGGAATAAAATAGTTAAAAATACTTTTATTTTTTATTGTTTCTTTTAGTGTATATATATATTTAACAAGCTAAATTCATCTTCCACAGCCATCTCATCGTCGTCATCATCTTCCTCAAGACCTACCTAAGCATGTTCATTGTCATTAATGTTTAATAAATATATGCATAACAAATACAGAAAAAAAAATGTTTCAAAATTGATTTTGAATCTGCTGCCTGAGTATGGGCCCACCTTGTCCTTGCCACAGTTTAGTCAAAATAATTACAAAATAAAGAACTAGCCCCACATGAAGGGTTTTCTGCGTTCAATCTCTTTAGCAAGCCATATGGGAACCACATATATTTATCATTTATACGATCAACTATATGCTTATATACCTTCTTCCAAGTGTCCAGCCAACAAACTTTAGAGACCTAACTTTCAAGAATGCCAACTTTGATACCATAGACTGTCATGTTCCAGTTGACCGCCACTGCATGCTTAGATGGCATATCAGTCAACTAGCCATAACAAAGACTATAGACCCTTAAATCATCTTCAACAAAATTCAATAATAACTCCCCACATAACAAAAAAAAAATCAATACACAACCTCATAAACATGATGAAAACAACAACGACAACAGGACATCTAATAGCATTAGTAATGATCTATATCAGCAAATTAAATTAGCAACAAAAATCCAACAACAAAAGAATACAATATCAGTCAGTAATATCAACACCAAGATCAGTTAGGATTCTTCATAGTTACATAATTTGGCCCAAATAGTAGCGCATAATCACAAAATCAAGAACAATACACAATAGGGCCAAAACACCAAATCAAACAGTAGAGTCGATTGGATTCGATAATGCAATGGTGATAGCGTATGTAGTGACGACGAATGAACTTACCGTAAAACTCACGTGGATCGAAATCGTCTGTAGGGCCACGGACAAACCAAAGTTCTTCAAACATTACATGCGATTGATTTCGGGGATGAAATTGCGATTGCGATTACCATGTTTGTTGTTGACTACGGGTACGAAAGAGATTGATTTTGGGGGTGGGAATTCATTTTTTTGCGATTACCTAAAGAGATTGTACGCATAAAACCTCTCATGTAAGGCTGGTTCTTTATTTTGTAATTGTTCTGACTAAAATACCCCTCAAGTGGGGAAGGTTTAACGACAAATATTAACGGTGTTAATTAGGTGTATTAAAATGGATTCAAATGGCAATTTTTATGAAACTTTTGGATTCAAATGACAGAATTTAAACATTTGGAATCAAATGACATTTTTTTGCAAATCACAGGGATGAAAAAAACACTTAACTCTTTGGGTTCATTAATCAGGTTCATCGGGTTTGGTTAATCAGTTTTTTATGGTTTGAAATATTAACCGAATACTGACCCTAATAAAGTTTAGTTATTCAGTAATCAGGTAATTGGTATTCGGTTTAAACGGTTGGGTTAATAAGTTATTCGGGTTAACAACTGGGTCAATCTTGGGCTAAAAATGACTAGACCGTCCAATTCTGGGCCACCCTATTTATGTTATCAGACTGTCGAATTTTAGTAATTTTGCTAACAAACCGTCTAATTGACTGGGCTACAATTGGTAATTGGGCTAACATTAATAAACCAAAATCTGATTACTAATACTCAATTGCTAACAAACACATTAGTTAAGTAAACGACTAGACAGTAGACATTTTTTTTAATGGTCAACGAATACTATAAGCCCGGTCACCCGGGTAAACCCAATGGCTAAAGTCCACCCAGGCCCGCGAACACAGACAATGCTGGTGACCCAACCCGGCCCGCCCTCCATTCTAGGGGAAACACACCACCCGAAGATCCATTGTGGTAAAACCTCTGGCCCACCTTAACATATTGCACCAAGTGAGACTCGAACCCATGACCTTCGCTAGACAGTAGACATTAATTGCTAAAATCAATTGCCAAATCCGAAACAAAACACAATCCATGATTTCAAGTGCAAATTGTTTCTGTAAACAAACCACAATCCAAACTGTTTCATGTTTCTGTAAGACTAGTCAAACTTGTTTCTATGGGTCAGTAAAATATAACCTCATATTTTTAATACCTTAATATTGAAATATTTGATTTACTCTATTCCAGTGTCTCCTTGTTGGACACAAGCTATATCTTGCCAGTGAATTTAAAGAAAGATACATATAGTCATGTATAGCTAGCAAGAAACATTAATGCGCCAAATGCATTTAACTATGATACTTTTGGAGCAAGAATTTCTCATTCTTTTATAAGGTTAATAAGGTCATTTTATATATCAAGTGATTAGACGACCTTTAACATACTTAGAGGATAAATTTTATCCATATTAAATTGGTTCCAGATCTTATGGATGTAGTTTAGTCTATGGATAAAAATACAATTATATAAATGTTCAATCTATTCATGTGCTATGATGATAGCATCGCCATATATTGTAAAACAAATTGGTTTTTAATAATCCAAACTATGACTCATTGGCTAATAATAATCCAAACTAACAGTTTGGCTGGTGATAAGCCCAACTTTCACTTTTGTTGTCAATGGTAGTCCCAGTAGCATAATCATCATAGATTTACACTCGATTTACACTTATTTTTGCTCAAAATGATGATTTTAAATAAAATGGTGAAACATACAAGCAAATTCGAGTGGGAATCGAGTAAAATAGAGTGTAAATATATGATGATTATGCTACTGGGACTACAATTGACAACAAAAGCGAAAGTTAGGATTATCACCAGCCAAACTGTTATTTTGGATTATTATTGGCCAATGAGTTATAGTTTAGATTATTAAAAACCAATTTGTCTATATTATAAGAACAATAAAACATGAGATTAATCTTTTAATAAACGTATGTGGACGATTATATTGTATTTTAAGTTTTCTATTCCGAGATAATCATCAAGTCGACTATACCATATTCTGCCTGACTATTTCAGTCAATATATGAACTTTGTTAACTTTATATAGTATATTTCTAGAAATTTTAATTTCAATGCTTCAAGCATTTACAATCCGTCATAGATTTCTTTCCAACTTGATCAACTATTTATATGCATGCACCCTTCAGGAGTTTTGACATCACAACGTTCTCAAGAACTTATTTTACATTATTTTAGAAATTTAAATCCTTTAGGTTATTTCATGCGAACTTCAATAGCATAAGATTCGTATATGAAGGCTATCACAATTTCCATTAGACGCAGATTAGTTATCTCTTATATCATCAGACTAAAAAGGTGGTTGCGTCCACCACTAAAGAATATATTTTGTAATAATTTATTCCAAGTCTTTGCAGAAATCATTGTGCTACCAATTGCGCTTCATATGTCATAATTTCACTTTTCTCACCAGGCTTTGGCACAAAAGACCTATTTATATATGACGTATTTTACAACTTCATGTGTATGGATGACTGGTCCGGGAAATTTCTGTTTAGTGAATGAATTTAATTATGGCTTATTTGTGTGTTTCCGTTTTAACCAATCATTTCTACGTTGTCATTCTTTTGCATATTGTAATTCTTGATCTCATCTTTTCTTCATTTTATTGTGATGTACTATAAACAAAAGTATCACCGCCGTTGATTTGGTTTTGATTCTATATAATTCTAGACTTAACTTACTAAGATATCTTTATTTTCATGTATGTGAGGGAACCATCATGTCTAGTGTCTTTTCAAGAGACCTTTATCTATACCTTGACTTAACCTTCTTCATTACGCATTACCACATGTGATTGTCCCTTTAGGACATTGATCTTAATTGGAGCATTAGGAGTTGGTATATGGAGCGGCAACAACGATGGTGAGAGGTGGGTGGTGGATTTGTGTGACGGGGTGGGGGCAACGGGTGGCGGAATCAACAAGGATGGTTGAGTTACAGGTGGCGGGAGAGATAACAGGGTGGGGGCGACGACGGTGGTGGCAAATGCGAAAATATTGAGTGGTTGGAGATATCAATTTCTTTAATTTAATTCCTTCTCAAGTATGAAGGAATATTGAATTCATTCAAAGTTTGGAAGAAATATTGAATTCATTTACATGAAGGAATTTGATTTAATTAATTCTAAAATTCTAATTCCAATTAATTTGTCAACAAAATAGATTAAGAATGAAATTTAGATTCCAACTCAACAAATTATATAAATCAAACACATTAAAAAAATTCAATTCAAATCTAAATTCAAAATTCTATTTAACTAGTAGACGTAAACCAACGCATTGTTGTGGGGGCGTTGATAATATTCGAAATATTTTAGGAAAAACGAAATCATGATGTAAATCCAAGCGTTGCGGCTTCAGAACTTTATATAAAAAACAAAACGTGTTAAAATTTGTAAGATTTGGTTTCGACGACTGGTACACTAGTATTCACCTCGCGAAAAAAATTCACGTGGAAACGCTGATAAAAATAAGTACGCCGTAACGGTAAATATGGAATTTTATAAACATCATATTTTAAAGGTTGTAAGAAGGAAAAAAACTATAAAAAAAGAAAATCTTGAAGAAGTTTTGATGGCTTGTACGCTAATGCTTCGATGACTTGTACGTTATCACGAAAACTGGGTTTTGAATGAAATTTATATCTGAACTTAGTTAAAATAAGCACGTCGCAACGGTTCATAATTTCATAAAACATCGTATTTTTAAAGTTACAAGAAGTGTTGTAAAAATCGCTAGACGCTAGTCGGGAGGTGGGGTACCGACTAGGGATTAATCGGGATTAGTCGAATTGGAATTTATAAGTACTTTTTCAAACTTATATATATATATACACACATACACACAAATACCAACATTAACATATAATTATATTAGTTCAAAATCTCAAATAGTTAAAATACTTCAAAGATAAAATAGTTAAAATACTTCAAAAATCAAATACTTATAATATTAAATACTTCAAAATTCATCATCGTCTTGTCCGTATTAGCACAGGTGGTCGTCGATTTGAAGCAACATGTAGCGATTATGTTAAAACAGCAACGAGAGCATGTCAGAGGTGGATAACGGCCTTCAGTTTTGCGATTAGGTTAAATAAACACTCATGGATCCATGGATCGGTTGTTATTTGGGCTTAATTCTGTTTAAAACCCACATTTCAATTTAGGCCGATTAATCCCGATTAGGGCCGATTAATCCCGACTAGGTCCGATTAGGGCCGATTAATCCCGATTACCGATTAACTGTCCGACTAGCCCAAATTTACAAGGTAATCAACCGATTACCGATTAATCCCGATTTTTATAACACTGGTTATAAGATAAAAAAAAATATGCCCAAAGTTAATAAAATGTTAAAATAATTTAAAAATAAAAATAAAAAAGGCTTGGGAAGAGGCAGAACCGACCGGGAGCGTGGAAGAGAACTCACTTCAGAACTCAAACCCGGGTAAGCTGGGTAAAGGGTAGAGCGAGCGCCACTGGATCAGGCTCTCATTTGGTTTAAGTTCTTTCCTCAGTAATATATAATAGAACGAGGTTAGAAACCCATGTATTACATGGGTTGAATAAATCCAACTTATTGTAAACCATCAGTTTTTTTAAAGATTTGTATGTTGATGTCATCAGCTATTGATGAAATAACAAATAATAAATATTTAAGAATTATAAATAGCAAATAATGAAGATTTAAGAATTATAAAATTATATTTTAAAATAAGATATAATTAAAATCTTCTTATAATTTGGTAAATTTTAATAGATTATTAAAATGAGAAGATTTATATTTTAGACATATAATTATTTAAAATCATTATTATTTAATAGAAGAGAGAGGCGAAAAAAAAAAATCCTTATAATTTAATTAGTTAAGATCATTATCATTTAATAGAAGAGATAGGCGGAAACAAAACTCTAGACTTCACCAAAAGTCGACACGTGGCGAATAAATTTATTGATTTATTATGATAAGGATATATGATTAATATTAAAATATTAATTTTAGTTGCTAATTATATATATTGTAAAAACCGTGGGAAGTAAACAGTGATTTTAATATATTTTTGAGTAAATTACAGAGATTATCCTTAAGTTATATATCAAATTGCACTCTATGTCCTTTGTCTTCAATAATTACAGAGATTGTTCTTTTTTGGAAAAATTTTCATACCCTTTATCCTTTAAGTTCACTACTGGATGGCCAATCAAAACTTCATCTTGTTTTGGTTCTTGTCCATGTCCAATCAAACTTCTTCTTGTTCTTGTTGTTGTCCACTAGACTCTCCTACATCATTTACTACTCGATGCCAACCTAACACCTTGAATTGTTTCTATTGATCTCAAAATCATCACTAACTTCCTCAAACCTTATTTTTGTAGGGGAATAGAAATAAGTACGCACATTTGTTACATCAAACTCAGTGTACACTTTCATGAGCTTATGATTAGTAGTGTACTTGGAAAAGGCAATACATCTACATCACTACCTAAGGCACGAATACTAAAATCCAAGTCCTGATTTAGAACCCATAGTGGTAATACCTTACCATGTCCGTTGCATACCCTAGCTGATTCAATATGCAATCCAACTCATGAACAGAAATAAAGTCAGGATCCAACAGGTCAATGTAATTACTCTTACCCTCCACATACTCCATGTTGGGAAATTTAGTGAAAACACCACCGTGATGTAGCTTTATAGAAAACAGAGGAGGAAACTACTCTGCAATTCCCAAAAATTACGTATAAGAAATTGAAGTTTATGCACACACAAAACACAATAAGAAAATGGTGTTGGTAGTATTACTTTAGAACTCATCCACTTCTTCTTGTTCAGTGTGTGTGCGAATGTAGAACCTCATTGCCCTTGTTGCTCTTGTCGTCATTGTCGTCTCTAGATATGAAATCATGGAATTTGTGTTAGGTTTAGTGATCGCATAACATTGAGCAGTGAGTGGAGCGAAATTTTTAAACCTTAAACCTCGATACACATCCTCCTTTTATTGAAGATGATAGAGAAAGAGCAAGATAAAGGACGGTTTTACCCCTCACGTGAGGGACACATGATGTCACTTAACTAGGTTAATGGATGAGAGTTAACTTAAATGATAAAGGGTGTGCAAAATTTTTTAAAAAAGGACAACTTCTGTAATTATAGAAGACAAAGGATATATAGTACAATATGATATATAACTAAAAGACAATATCTGTAATTTACTCTATATTTTTGTTACCTTTTGTTTTTATTTAAATGACATTCCCTTCCGGATTTATTAACAAGAAAGCACTCCTAGAGTCCTTGTTATCTTTACCTTCTTAGATGACTTCTTGGCTTCAACTCTCACCACTAGCCTCCTTTTACTTTTTTTAATATGAAGTATACGACTTACCCTAATTAATTATAACGTACGTTGATGTTGGTTTCGATGGTCCAATAAGCTTTTGTTATTTTGAGAATGTTTCTCGTCACATACATGCATGACTATGAGATAGCAATAAGTTAGAGCAATCAATCAACTCACTCCAGCTGTCTTATGCTCCACCTTCACATGCTTTACACCACAATTTTTGTCCTCTATAATGATTCCAAGCTATTCAATTAATCAATTAGTATATTTAAGGTATTATTTCTATCTTTTATTAAGAAACTAATAATGATAATTTTGAAAATATAAAACGGGTTTTAGTATTTAAATAAAAATCTTTTCTGAAAGTAATCTTTAAAAAAATGACTGCATTTCCAATAATGCAAATTGAGTACGAATAAAAATCTTTTTTTTTACATTTTATGTATTACGTTACCCTTGAAAATATATTTGGCTACCCCTCAATATTTTTAGTACAAATGAAAGAGAGTGTCTTTCGGGTGATCTGAAGGTTTTTTTATCACACTGTACATGTTTTACTGTGTTTATTATCGTTTTTTTAATGTACAGTAAAAACAAATTTTGTGCTACACCTGAAATTATGTTCTAGATCCGCCACTGGTGGCATGAGTTTGTGATTTGATCACATAATACGTATGATTGTTGACACCCATTGGACACCTAGGATTTTATTTCAAAGAAGTCAAAGGGTGCAACAATTTTGTACATTTTGATTACGTTGATTGTTACGAGGAAGTTATGAAAAGGGTCTTTTGGGACAAAATAACTTTACCTTGAGAACTTTAAGTTTATAGGATGTCTATTTGCTCAAGTAGGTTGACTAGTAGACTCCATATACTCATGTACACCGTTAGCTATTTGGTGTAATAGTAGCCTCAAAACTTCTCATAGTAGAGGTATTGAGTTCGAATCCTGGCCATAGCAAAAAAGCGGTCTGTGGCCAGGTCAGTGGGTTTACCCAATTGAGGGGTTCCTTCTGTGCTGGGCTGCCCTGGATATTCTAGGTGTTGCCCCGGGAAAACTCAATTATCCTAGAATATCTAGGTGTTACCGTAAATATATATATATATATATATATATATATATATATAGGGGAGGGTTCCAGAGAAAACCACATAGTTAGGCGAAAACCGAGAAAACCACTAAAAAACAAATTTTAACCAATCATATGAAAATATTTATTTATTTTTTGTTTTGTTTTATTTTATTTTTATTTATTTATAAGATTATCAATGTAATATTACACATTTTTACTAAAAAATTATTTAAATATTGGCTTACGTATACGTAACCCATAGTGTTACGTATACGTAAACAGAACACAAAAAAATTGCAGTTACGTAAACGTAGTCCATAGTGTTACACATTGTTTTAGTGGTTTTCTTGGTTTTCTCCTAACTTTGTGGTTTTCTCTGGATCTTTCCCCTATATATATATATATATATATATATACACACACTCTCATGTACTTATTAACTGAGTTTCAAAAAATTAGGTAAATTAAGAAGATGAGTGTTTAATTTGTTCTCTTTAAAGTCATAGAGTTTGAATTTTAATAGAGTATTATTATAACAAAATTATCATATTTCTAAGTTAAAAAAAACAGCCTTAAATTTAAATTGCCAGCCAAGATCATCTATTAAATTCACCTTTCAAATACTTATTGGTAGAGAGAAAGAAAGCAATCCAAATTTTACCAAACGAACGTTGGAACAAATTGAGTTTGTTTGGTAGTAAGAATCGGGCCATGCCTGCCATCTTTCTTTGCTTTAATCATACGTGCTTCCATAAATTGCTCTCATCTTGTTTTTCTCTATTTTATTTCAAATTAAACTCATACTATAACTTTTAAAATAATGATATTAATAATAACTTTTTGAATAAATATTTAGAATAAATGAATTCACGTTTAGAGCATCCACGACGTTGGAGGAAACAAATACCCACAAACGCGACATCAGATTTCTATTTATCATTTAAAAACACCAATTTTTTCAAATACTCACTTTTTTATAAAAATAAATAATATGTTTTGTATGTGAGAAGATGGCCAACCATAACCTGTTTGCATGCGTTTGAAATTTCGAACGCAGACAAACAAACACCCAGCAAACGACCACCTCCAACTCTCACGTTTGAATTCAAACGCCTGCACCTCGCTATTCGTTTGTTTACGATGGATGTGCTCTTGTACATAAGTCAAATTGACAATATACTTTTTTGTTGATTAGTATATATAGATAACATATCAAATCTAATTTCTCTAAATATCAAATTGAAGTATATTTTATATAAACTTGTTTAACTACAATGTGCAATATATGATGAAAAAGATTGTGAAAATGAAGTTATGAAGGTGACGAATTTAGCATTGACAATAGTTGTAGATATTATCCAATATCCACCCCAACGCATCAAACACCAATCCCCTATATAACCTATACATATACCCCTCTCTATCTCACACACACATACACTTTCTTGCTTTCGTTGTTCTATAAGGTTAAGGTTTAGCCTTTTATATTGAAGTTGACCAATCATGGATTGCAAGGCCGCCCTCCTCACTACCCTCATCTGCCTTGTCTTCGCTTCCGTCGGCGGTCAGTCACCATCCTCCTCCCCCACCGCCACCCCAACCCCACCTACCACCACTCCACCACCAACCATTTCATCTCCACCACCTGTCTCCACTCCTCCACCTGTCAGCTCACCACCACCAGCAACCCCTCCACCCGTAGCTTCACCACCACCAGCAACCCCTCCACCTGTAGTTTCACCACCACCAGCAACTCCTCCACCCGTATCTCCCCCTCCACCTGTAGCTTCACCGCCACCAGCAACTCCTCCACCCGTAGCATCACCACCACCTGCTGTACCCCCGCCAGCTCCCGTCCCGGTATCTTCTCCGGTCGTGACTCCATCGGCAGCTCCATCCCCGTTAACTTCGAGCCCACCATCACCTCCTACTGGATCACCTTCTCCGTCCGTCTCCACAACTGCTGTATCTCCAGCACCATCAGCTACTGATGTGGTACTTCACTTGCACCTTACATTTAACATTATGGGAAAATTACCTAAACAGACACCGGGCTGAAAAAATTACCAAAATAGACATAGCCGCGTTTTTAAAAGGAATTCGTAGGCTAAGTCCATTTTGGTAATTTTTTAGCCCGGTGTCTGTTTAGGTAATTTTCCCTAACATTATCCTTTACATTACTTTTACACAACGTTTTCTTACTAGACATTGAACTGGTCGCCTTACCAGTCCACTTGTCAGACCGGAATTAAGAAATCGGATGACCTTATAAATTTTTTAATGAAATATATTTAATTTAAAACAAGATATGAAAATATTTTTTGTTTTGGTAGGAAAAAGTAAAAAGAAAAAGTTAAAGTAATTAAAATCTGGTTCTAACGGGCTAGTTCATGGATTCAAGTGAAAAATGGTTTAAATAGGCTAACAGGTCCGGTCCGATCCGGTCGTGAAAACATTGTTTGATACATGCTTAGTTTCTAAAGCTGCAGGTAGATCTAACCGGAATGGGTCGGTTAAATGAGAAATCTCAACGGATAGTACGTTTAAAAGTTAACGTAAGATAGAAGTAGGTTAGCTAAATGTAGGAACCAACTTTTAATCTAAACAGAATGATAGTAGTCACGTGATAATGATGAAACTGATCACATCGAGATCAGCACTAAACATTTGTTTGATACATGCCTTGTCGTTGTCGTGAGCCACATTTTCAAATAAAAAATAAAGTCAGTTTTTTATATTTTGTTATATATTTTTAATGTCTAACAATATTTGGGATTGATATTGTAGAATGGTGTTGAGAAGATGGTGTCAGTTGCTGGAATTTGGTTGGTTTCTGGATCGGCTCTTGTTTACTTGCTGCTACTCTAGAGATCGGAGCATTTCTTCATTGTATTCTCGAGTGATTTTAGTTGGATTCTTTTGTTGATTGTGTTTTCAGGGATTTTTATTATTATTATTATTATTATTATTATTATTATTATTATTATTATTAACCACTATTTTAATGTATACTCTTGTGTCTTTATACAAGTATAATTGTTTTCTAGAACTTAATACAATGTCTCATTATTTAAATAACAGTTAATTAGAAAAATTAATTTTTTTAAAAACCCAATCACAACCATTAATCTTTATTTATGGTTGAAATCATGCGTTTGCATTCTTGAAAAAAAAAATATTGGTTTAATGAGTAAAATAGAGAAATCAGATATTAGAATTGGAAACACCAAGAATCTCATAAGTTTCCCACATTTTTTAGTGCAACCCAAGTCCCGTTAACAACTTTCTAGTACTAAAGTGGTGTACTTCATAATCAAATGGTTATAAGTTTAAATCATATGAAATGCAGATGTGATGATTTGAGGAGTAGAGTAGGTCTAGAGCAGAGAGTGTGAGTGTTCGCCGGTAAAAAAAAAGGCAACCCAAAATTGTTTTTTCCTTGTTTTTCAACGTAATTTACCAAAGTTTTGATAGAATGTGATTTGCAGCGAAAGATACTTTATCACGAAGCTCTCACATAGTAGAATGCAAATCTAATAAATGAAAACTATATTAATAATAATTACACATAATTATTTGTGTTATTAAAAAACATATTATTTACTATAATGGAAAAACCTAGTTTTACTAATTTTTCTTCACACTTGAATCGTAAAATATGTATAGATATCTAAACTATTTTTGGTATTTATTTATTTTTAATTAAATGTCATTTTTATCTCCTTCATATTAGGTTTTTTTATTTGAATTTGATCCTTCTATGGGGATCATGATATTCATCAAGAAAAATCAAATGATTATTTAAATTGCCTGCCATAAACACGATCCTCCTTCGCCATCTAAAGCTATTCTAATATCCCTACAATAAGTTCCAAAAATTCCAGCCATTGGGATTAATGGATTTTGAAGAATCTACAATTTCTTTTAGTTTTGGCTAGCAGCAATCGTTTGATTTGGGCAAAGACTAATCATAGGTTCATCTATTCCATCATACAACATGCAAGATTCAAGAAATACAACAACATTGGCCGTTGATTCACCATACCATGTTATAGAGGGGTGACGGCTGAAGGTTTAATCTTGATAATTAGTAATATTAATTATTTTGTTGAGTTCGTATTAGACTAGGAGTGTGTTTGTTTATTTATTTTTTTGAACGTCAATTTGGATCACTGACAGGCCACTGACCCACCCGATCATCTCCATCTCCCTCAGGAGGAAACCCACCATAGGTGAGAAAACGCTTAACCTAGACCCCATTTTTTTTTGTCACAAGTGGGACTTGAACTCAAGACCTCCCCATTTTAGTGTAGTCTTGGGTATACACCTTTGCCACTAGGCTAAGCTAGTGGTTATTTAATTATTTAATTGAGTTTGAGTTAGGTTAGAATTAATATATGTTTAGTATATATAAGAGTTAAGGTACCTGTGTATTGTGTGGTTTTCGATTAATATAAAGAGAAAGAGTCGTGTCCCGGAGTTGGGTCACAAAACCTGGTTGTCATTGTGTGTGCTTGATCTAATTATTCCGAACAATTGGTATCAGAGCGAGGTTGAGATCAAGAAGCCGTGTGAAGATCAAGCAATCGAATTGAAGGCAAGGAACTGAGAAGAAGAACGAAGCCACCAAAGAAGAAAGAGGAGACCAAGGTTCTGCGTGAGCCAAAGATCGAGACCAAGGATAGGTTCTGTGTGAGCCAAGGGAAGGAGTTCTGTGTGAACAAAAGAAAAGGATCTGTGTGATTCAATGATTCGAGGAGGAATCAAGAAGATTGAGTAAGAACAACGTTAATCTTGGTGATTCGTTGTAATCGTGTCTTTGTGAGCAATTATTAGATTGAAGATTGTGTGATCGAAGAAGAGAGATCTGTGTGATCGAAGAAGGTCCGTGTGACGAAAATTAGCAATCAAGAAGAAGAAGATTGGTTCTATGTGAGCAAGAAGGACGAGGAGACGATCTGTGTGACGTCAAAGAACGGGTTCTGTGTGAACCAAGAAGAAGAAAGAGTTTTGTTCGAGGAGAGAACAATCAGCAGATAGGGTTCTTGGTTTTATTTGCTGATCACGAGGAAAGAAGAAGCAACCTTTATTTGATCGAATAAAATACATTTGTTTTGTTCGAAAAGTCTCAATATTCACAAAGATAATAGAGGGTAGGCGATTCAAAAGGATAACTTAATATTTTCCAGGTAACAAAGTCGGTCGGAGAATTGGAGATATTAGCGATTTTATTTGGAAGTTTTAAATTTGAATTTTATGGATTTGCTTGTTCAAATTTGAGAACAAGGATCAAAAGTTGTGGCATTTTATATTGGTAAATTTAGAAAAGTCAAAGTTGGAAAAGGATTGGTACTGTGGGTCATATGTCCATAGAAAATACTTTGTGTCAAAGTGTAATTTTTTTTGCATGGCCATGGAGAGTTGATTAAAAAAACGTGGCATGCAATCCATTGATAAAGATGGTTTGTTGCATGGAATTATCTTGATGATTGCTACGTGTGTGGCCGGGGCGATTTTAGATGAGACTCGAGACTTTAGAAGACCGCACGTTGGCGGTGGAAATAAATCAGATGCAAGGGGTCTATGTGATCAAGGAATGGACGAAGAGAAAGAAGGCAAGATGAGTGGTTCAAGGATTAAAGTTGAAGAGTTACGGGTTTTGTTGGGAATTGAAGATTTATTTATTAATTGTTAATTAGTAATATTAATTTATTAATTGTTTTGTTGAGTTCGTATTTGACTAGTAGTGAGTTTTTTTATTTATTTGATTATTTAATTGAGTTTGAGTTAGGTTAGAATTAGTATATGTTTAGTACAAATAGAGAGTTAATGTATCTTTGTATTGTGTGGTTTTCGATTAATATAAATCGAAAGAGTCGTGTCCCGGAGTTGGGTCACAAAACCCGGTTTTCATTGTGTGTGCTTGATCCAATTATTCCAACAGCGGCTGCAGATGAAAGCGAAGGTACTTTCTACCCTTTTTACACCCAAAACCAATAACACTCAAAATGTAGTTTTCTTTTAACATTGAATCTTTTTTATTTTTATTTTTTTGTGTCTGGATGCTCTTCTAATGAGCTTTCTTTTTGTCACAGTAGATGGTCTGATTCCGATTCTGGTGTTAAGAGGAAGCCATTTTGTGGATTTTTGGTCCGATTCCGATCCAGATTCCGTGTTAGTTTATTAATTTATACTACAATTTACATTGTGGATCATAGTTTTCTGAGTTGCGATTTAAGTTTTCTTATTTGAATTCATGTAGTTCGTAATCAGATTTAGATCCTTAATCTACATATAAAAGGAGAATATTGGATCTACATAGTTGTGGACGGAAGCTTCGTGTAATATTTGATCTCTCGTGTCTTGTTTTGATCACTTAAGATTGAACCGCAGATGAATAAATATTCGTGCAATCTTCATTTTGCTATTAAATTTTCTGTTTTGATCACCCAAGAAAACAAAATCCTAACTATTAATCATGTTCGACGGGATACATGTATGTAACACTAGAAGTTGCAAACACGGAAGTTGTGTTACATATACGTGACAATGATGTTGTTACTGTTGGAAATATATATGTTCGGTCTTGATTATTTAACGCTACTAACTGAGTTGTGACCCGTAAGAGTTACACCTAGGGTAACGAACATTTAAATCCACTTAACCCGCTTAACTGGTAATTACGAACTGTTAACGAGACGATATATTTTATATATATTCGTTACACGGGATTTATTATTTATACATGTTTATAAATAATAATTTATATTAATTTATTTTAATCTTTTATTAAAACAAATTAAATGGTTTTAGGCTTGTCATTAACTATTGGGTTTTAGGCCCGATAGTGATTTAAAAGGGCTATAAATTGATGAAGGGTTTTAATCAAAAGATTTATTATTCTTTTACAACAAGCAAACTCAGCCGTTTGCTTTTCTTTGAGATCAAGCCGCCAAGAACCAAAACAAGAAGCAGCAAAAGTTTTTTTTGTTTTCTTTTTTTTTTCTCCCAGCCGCCAAGAAGAAAAAGGCATAACATCCTTTTGGCGTTTCCGGAACCACTACATCAGCCTAAGCCGGTCCCTGCCCCGCTGCTGTCCCGTTTTCGGCCAGCCCCGGCGCTTCCCATCTCTCGCGTTGTCGGTTCGTGATCTAACATCGGTTTGTTGAACCTCGGTGTCTCAACCGGTTAATTATTAACCGAGGTATATCTATCTCATTGGTAGTTAGATTTATTTTATTCCGTGTTCGTATGTTTTTGTAACCCAGATCCGGTCGGGTTTTATTTTGTGTTGAATCGGTTTCGTTCCTCTGCGTATTAATAATTACTAAATAATTATTATTAATCTATAATTAATTATCAACTGTTTTTGATAACTAATCTAACTGATCACCACTGTCCAAAATACCCAACAGTGGTATCAGAGCCTTGGTTACGACACACGAATCGGATCCGGTCTTTTAACCGGTTATAGATCACAAAATTTAACTTGTTTAAAGTTTCTGATCTAGATCTTTTCATGGCAATTTTTTTTTATTTTGGTCAAAGTTTTTATTTATTTTATTTGACCAAAAGGATTGTCCGGTTATTTGATTATGTTAAATATGTAAATCTGGCCCGACCTTGTCTTGTGTTTGTTTTCTGTTTTTGGTTTTATGGTTTTGGCCCATTTGATGGCTCAAAGTTGTAATATGTTAGCTTTTATGTTTTGGCCCACTTTGATGGCTCAAAGTTGTAATAGCTTAGGTTTTTTTTTATTCTATATAAATATTGTAAAGATAAAGACCCGAAGACAAAACTGAAGACGACGACATGATCTTGAATTTAGTGGGAGTCACACGTAACAGCTAGTCGCATGCACGAAGTCCATCCTTGTGGTTGTTTGTGTGTTGTGACCCCGTGACCTAGTTTGGTCTTGCTATTAGACTCTAGCAAGATCAAACACTTTTCCCTTGGCCATATGATTTACATATTTTTGTGTTTGCTATTGTGGTTGTTTTTATCTTATAAATGTTATAACGTACCGACCAAATACCAAAATTTTCACAATGAAATTAATAACAAGTTCTAAACATTTTTTACAACTTGTAGATGTTTTATATAAATAAACAGTTTGTTTTTAAAATAAATAATAACCAATGGAGTATTGCAATTTAAACTAATTTTAAATTTTTAAAACTAATAACTTAATAGTTCATTTAAACTATTAATTTTTAATTGGTTAATTACATCGTGACAAACTTAGTTTTAATAGTTTATTTAAAATTAAGCGTCCTGAGATATGAAATGGTTTATCATATTGTCACGATCTAATATATATTAAAACTGGTTTTTACAACACACGTATGATTTATCATTCGTTGTGTTTAACCCTATTCGGTAAAACACTAAAATTAAATCCTATATTTGAAATCTTTAGTCTATGTCATCCTATTATAAGGAACACTTGGGGCATAACGTGAAACACCAGTGTTTGGAGCCACATCACCACACTTGGTGCTTAACCTATCCTTTCATGGTGCAAGGGTTTCGTTGACACATCCGGCCCTTCCACATGTACTTATACTAGGGTGACTATTACTTTTCTCTCTTATACATGCCCCAACTATATGGAGACTAAAAGTGGGCATAGATGATGCTAAACGTATCAATGCATAGACAAGAGTTGTCTTAGCGGCCTCATACTCGAGAATTGTGCATTTTTCACAATTGGCAATTATTGTCAGTCTGCCTAAATCACTTACTAATGTTGCATGCCACAGCTGCCATTAGTAATTGATATAACCAGACTCTCTATTCTTATTATATTCTTACCATGGGTCATTAATATAAGAATCTATTACATCCTAAATACTAATTAACTTTTATTTTCTTATTTAATAGATGTCTACTGAAAAAGAATCCCACTCCTCTTTCTCTCTCAAGTCTTTGCTTGAGAATGAAAAACTGAATGACACCAACCTCATCTTGAACTCTCTCCCTAGTTCTTATGACAACTTCGTAATGAACTTCAATATGAACACATGGCCGAAGACTATGTCCGAATTGCACGGTATGCAGGAGACGGCCGAGATGAGCATATCAAGTGAGACTAATCAAGTGTTGATGGTTAAATCTGCTGGTGTTAACAAGCCCAAAACCAAGAAAAAGGGTTATAACAACATAGGTAAGAAGCAAGTTGTTGTTGCTGCCAAACATGCCACCAACAATAACAAGCAAGTTACAAAAAACACCCCCTCTCGAGGAGCGTCAGTGTTTTGAATGCAACAAGATGGGGCACTGGAAACGTAACTGCCCAGAATATATGGCTAAGCTGAGATCGAATAGAACCAATGATGAAGGCACCTCTTCAGGGATTTCTATTTGTGTTATTGAACTTTTCACTATCTCTAGTGACACATGGGTATTTGATACCGAATGTGCTTATCACATCGTTAATGTATTGCACGAGCCTGAAAAATGGAAGAAGCTGAAACAAGGCGACATGGAACTCATAGTTGGTGATGGGAAGAGAATATCGGTTCTTGCAACTGGAACATTTCACCTTTCATGTCCTTCTGGCCTTGTAGTTATCTTAATTAACTGTTTGTTTACACCTGGTTTAACCAGAAACATTACTTCAGTTTCCTTATTGTTTGAACAAGGTTTTAAGTACGTTTTTAATAGAATTTCTATTTCTGCTTACTTAAATGATATTTTCTATTTTGAGGCTAAATCTCGAAATGGTATTTATGAGGTTGATGTTCAAACAAATAATAACATATACAATCTTTCTAAACGTATCAAATCACGCATTAATGATACATTTCTGTGGCACTGAAGACTTGGTCACATAAGCAAGGCCCGCATGAAAAGGCTCCAATCCGAAGGGATCCTTGAATCCACCGGACAGGACTCCTTTGAAGACTGCAAGTCTTGCTTAGCTGGTAAACTCACTAAAGGATCCTTCACTAGCATTGGTGAACGAGACAAGGATCTGCTAGGACTCATACACACTGATGTATGTGGCCCTTTCAGAACTGTGTCTAGAAATCATGAAAGATACTTCGTTTCATTCATCGACGATTACAGTCGATATGCTTATGAAACACAAGCATAAAACTTTTGAAAAGTTCAAAGAGTTTCAAAACGAAGTGGAAAACCAACTTGGTAAAAAGAAAAAGGCACTTCGATCAGATCGAGGTGGTGAATATCTCAGCACAAAGTTCATCAATCATCTCAAGGAGCGTGGAATAGTTTCACAACTCACTCCACCTGGCACACCCCAACTTAATGGCATGAGCGAGAGGAGAAATAGAACCCTACTTAATATGGTTCGATCGATGATGTGTAGAACGAACTTGCCTCACTCCTTCTAGAGTTATGCTCTTATGACCGCCGCCCGCATTGTCAATCTAGCACCGACTAAAAAGGTAAACAAGACTCCATATGAGATATGGCATGGGTCTAAACCCAATCTGTCTTACTTAGAGTATGGGGATGTGATGCATATGTCACCAGCGATTATGATGACAAGCTCGATCCTAGAGGCGAAAAGGTTGTTTTCATCGGATACTATAACAGAAGCGGATATTATTTCTACCATCCTGATGCAAATGTTATTTCCATCAAAAGGAATGGACATTTCCTCGAGAAAGAAATTCTTGAATGAGGAACTGGAGATAATATAGTGGATCTTGAAGAAATTCGAGAACCACAAACAACCGCTGATGAAGTCGGAGCGTCTGAACAACAAGAAGTTGTTTCTAATGAATCAGACATAAACACAAGCGTTCGCAGAAGTGTAAGGACTCGCAAAGAACCTAAAAGATACCAATGGCATCTTAAGGGTACCGAAGTCCTATTAGTAGCCGAGTCTAATGACAAACCTACTATCTACAAATCTGCTATTTCAGATCCAGAATCTGTAAAATGGCTAGAAGCCATGAACACCGAAATGCAATCTATGCATGACAATCAAGTCTGGGACTTGGTTGAGCTACCCCCGAATCTCGGGCAGTAGGGAGCAAATGGATTTTCAAGAGAAAAACCGACATGTATGGAAATGTACACACTTATAAAGCACGGCTAGTTGCAAAGGGTTTCACTCAAACTCAAGGTATTGACTATGATGAAACCTTCTCGCCCCGTTGATATGATCAAATCGATCAGGATATTGCTTGCCATAGCCGCGTACTATGACTACGAGATATGGCAAATGGATGTCAAAACCGCTTTTCTTAATGGACAACTCTCTAAAGATGTCTATATGGTACAACCTGATGGTTTTGTTGATCCAAAATATCCTAATAGGGTGTGTAAACTGAATAAGTCCATTTATGGACTCAAACAAGCATCTCGAAGCTGGAATCTTCGTTTTGACCAAAAGATCAAAGAGTTTGGTTTTATCAAAAATAAAGATGAGCCTTGTGTTTACAGAAAGGCTAGTGGGAGCAGTATATCATTTCTCATCTTGTATGTTGATGATATACTTATCATTGGAAACAACATCCCTATGCTTAACGAAGTTAAACATTGGTTGGGAACTTGTTTTGCAATGAAAGATCTTGGAGAAGCAGCTTACATTCTAGGAATCAAGATCTACAGGGATAGATCTAAGCGACTTCTAGGGCTAAGTCAAGGCACATACATAGACAAAGTCATGGCACGCTTTCATATGGAAAACTCTAAGAAAGGAGGTGTTCCTATGACTAAAGGCACCGTGTTGAACAAATCGCAATCTCTTTCAACAGACATTGAAACTAAGCGTATGGAAGCAATTCCATATGCTTTAGGGATTGTTTCTATCATGTATGCTATGTTATGTACCAGGCCTGACGTCTCGTATGCTTAAAGCATGACCAGTCGTTTTCAGCAAAGTCCTGGTATTGCCCTTTGGACTGCTGTCAAGAACATCATGAAGTACTTGAGAAGGACTAAAGACATGTTCTTAATATTTGGAGGAGTGAAAGAAGGGGTCATTGAAAGATGTTACACTGATGACAGCTTCCAAACTGACCGAGATGACTCTCGCTCACAATCAGGATTCGTATTCACTCTAAACGGAGGAGCTATCTCCTAGAAGAGCTCCAAGCAGAGTGTGGTGGCGGATTCAACCACCGAATCTGAGTATATAGCCGCATCAGATGCTGCAAAGGAAGCTGCTTGGATGAAGAAATTCATAACCGACCTCGATGTGGTTCCAAGTATTTAGAAACCAATCGAGATATTTTGTGATAACACAGGTTCTATTGCTCAAACCAAAGAGCCCAGATCTCATCACAAAGCCAAGCATATTGTTAGAAAGTTCCACTACACATCGGAAATTGTGGAACGTGGTGACATCGTAATAAGCAAAGTAGACACAGATCAAAACCTAGCTGACCCGTTCACTAAGCCGATGACTCAGGAGAAGCATGGTCAGCACAGAAATGCTATCGGTCTTAGATTTGCTAGCGATATGTTTTGATTTAGTATTCAGATGTACAAACATTAAATAGTTGTACTTTTGAATTCAATTTGATTTACTAGTTAAATGCAACTTTGAATCTTATAACTGTGTTTGATTTTTAATACGTTTAATCCATGAATCTTGTATTCTTAATTATCCGTAGTCGATTAGAACCGTGTGAACGACTCTGAATTAAGACTATTCTGAACTTGGACTCAAGTAGTTGACTTCTGATTTCACAGATCTTATCTTGGATGACGTTGGATGTAACTCGCTTCAAATCATCTTCATGGATTTTAATCATAAGATATTTTTGATAATGGTATACTCATTTAGTATCCTCTGACCTGAGATGCATACTAGAACTTTCGTTTACCCAGGACTGTTCTTTAATCATTGTCAACCACTATCGCGTAACTGCCAGTCATAAAGGCATTGGTTAGGAACAGATCTGAAGTTCAGTGGGTGCTGTATGTAGTTGATAAGGGATTTTGTACTCTTACATGATATGTAACAGTTAGACATCGTGGCGTCCTTGTGATTCAAACCGATGAAGTGTAAGGCCTTACCCAAACTGACTGTGTGTTTGATTGGACCACTATGAATCTGGAACGAGAACAATAATAATTGAATGCTATATGAGGATGAATCTAATCCATGTCTCATTGATTCAATTGATGTCTTTTACAGAAAGGATGAATGACGATAATTACCTTAAGTCTATTGTCTTGCGATAGTAAAAGATTACTAATAGTAAGATGTTTTAGTTAATTACTTTAAAGTGTCATACCTTGTTAGGGGTAACCATGTGCAGCTAGAGTACCTCTGGTTGTCTGCGTTAAGGAACTTAATCGAAGACCGTCCAAGTGGGAGACTGTTGGAAATATATATGTTCGGTTCCGATTATTTAACGCTACTAACTGAGTTGTGACCCGTAAGAGTTACACCTAGGGCAACGAACATTTAAATCCACTTAACCCGCTTAACTGGTAATTACGAACTGTTAGCGAGACGATATACTTTATATATATTCGTTACATGGGATTTATTATTTATACAGGTTTATAAATAATAATTTATATTTATTTGTTTTAATCTTTTATTAAAATAAATTAAATGGTTTCGTGCTTGTCATTAACTATTGGGTTTTAGGCTATAAATTAATTAAGGGATAGTGATTTAAAAGGGCTATAAATTGATTAAGGGTTTTAATCAAAAGATTTATTATTCTGTTACAGCAAGCAAACTCAACCGTTTGCTTCTTCTTTGAGATCAAGCCGCCAAGAACCAAAACAAGAAGCAACAAAAGTTTTTTTTTTGTTTTCTATTGGTTTTTTTTTCCGGCCGCCAAGAAGAAAAAGGCATAATTCATTTTAGCGTTTCCGGAACCACCAAATCAGCCCAAGCCGGTCCCTGCCCCGCTGCTGTCCCGTTTCCGGCCAGCCTCGGCCCTTCCCATCTCTCGCGTTGTCGGTTCGTGATCTAGCATCGGTTCGTTGAACCTCGGTGTCTCAACCGGTTAATCATTAACCGATGTATATATATCTTATTGGTGGTTAGATTTATTTTATTCCGTGTTCGTATGTTTTTGTAACACAGATCCTGTCGAGGTTTATTTTGTGTTAATTCGGTTTCGTTCCGCTGCGTATTAATAATTACTAAATAATTATTATTAATCTATAATTAATTATCAACCGTTTTTGATAACTAATCTAATTGATCACCACTACCCAAAATACCCAACAGTTACATGTACGTAACTCAGTAACATATACGTAACTCAGAAGTTTTTATTAAATTTTATGTTATGGTGTTTTTTTGTGTGATTGTTATATAACTCAGTAATTTATCAAAGTTATGGTGCTTTTGTGATTTTTACACATATGTAACTTACATAAGTTACATATACGTAACTCAAAGTATGTGTTAGTCTTCATATTCTTCCTCGTACTTCATATTTTAATTGATCAGTACTTCATATTTCAATCGATCAAAAAATGTAAAAAAAAAAAATTAGTGTTATTTTTTAAATAAATTTGTGTCAGACAAATAAAAGATAGAAGAGAGAAAAAAAGTAATTTTAGGAATCTATTTTGATAGTGAGTTGTTTTCAAAAATATATATATATATATATATCCTATTCTACCATTAATGACCAATGATAATATGATAACTAATTAATTTTTTATTTAATTACAATCATGTCACTACTCAATCTCAATCATAGATCAACTCAATCAATGGTTAAGATTTGGTTTACAAAATGAATATGATTGAAATGCAATGTTTGTTCGTCTCTCTTGAAATTAAAAAAAAAAACAAATAAATAAAAAGAATTCGTTTATGGTCTCTACACATAACCTATACATGTGTAGGTAAATAGTTAAAAGTTTAAAAACATATGAAGAAGTTAGTTTATTTTTTTTATGTACATAAACTTACACATTTGTATGTAAGAATTGTAAATTTAAAAAGAATGAGTCATTTATTACAAAAAAGAAAATTAAATGATTTATATTTATTTCTTTTGTTCTCATAATAATTTAGTGTTCGGTAATAAAACTCACCATATAAAGACGAACTATCTTATCCGGGATCTCTAGTTTACTATCTAACTCATACATAGTACATACATATACATAGTTACAAATGAAACCTATGATTTTACTTTACTGATTTGATCATTGAAAGATATGTTGCATCTCCACCGTATGAAAGGCTAGAATCAGTTAAACCCGACAACCAAACTAGATCCGGTGGGAATCTGAAGTAACAAATAATATTAATACTGATTATGAGAAAAATAATATGCAAATGGTATACATGTTAACAAATAGTATATTTACTAAAATCTATTTATGGATAGTACTTTTTTTTCTTAATCCATATTTGTATACAACTATAACTATAATTTGACCGAGCTCGATTGAAGCTCAGCGTTTTCATCCCTATTTTAATGTAACATCTATAAATCTCACGATCATGTTTAGGCACGTAATAAACCATGTAGACTACAATTATAATGTAGTGTCTTGACCCATGGCCCATGGACCAAACTACTCAAGAGCCTGTTCTTTTTATACAGTTGGGCCGGTCATTGGTAGCTTAGCTGTAACACATGGACTAAACTGGCCTTTATAATCCTATCATGGGCCTAATATTGTTGAAGGATATTCACCAAATATTGCAACTTGCAAATTAGGTGTGTATTGTTTGGTTAAAATTAAGTAATGGATAGACCGAAGCACATTAGTCAGGTTGGACTTCCCTTAAAGAGCCAGCGGTCCGAAAAGTTAGAAACCAAATTACTTTGTTTAGTTAATCGTTTGTATACCAAGTTGTCAATGATAGAATCATGAATATTTTGTTACCATTAGTCATTATTCAAAAACTGTTCAGTTAGTCGGTGCTAATTGAGTGTCGGATCCATAATTTTCGCATGATCAATGTCATTGTTCGAAAATGTTGGAGGGTAATTTTTTAAGCTTCGATCTCACATTAATATGACATTTATTATCATTTATTTAATTAATTGATCATTGACCTAAATACCCCTATGGATTAATTGGTAATTATTCGATGGACATAATTACTGTTATAGTTTGGGAAATCCCTCCTCGAGGGTTCTTTGATCACATAAGCAAGGCCCGCATGAAAAGGCTCCAATCTGAAGGGATCCGTTGACAACTTCCCATAGGTCTCGGCCTTGCAGATACGAATTTATGCTAGTAGACCATGTGTTGTAATTATCGTTTTTCAACTTCTTTAATCAGCGAAAACTTGAAACTCAGCCTTGCTAATGGATTCCGGCTTTGATACCACTTGTTAAACCTTTTTGGATTCACAAATGAAATCAAGAACACAAATCAATACCACATGATACACCAATCGATTCCTCAAAGATGAACGAGCGACTCTTTGTTTTATTAACTCGACACACGAATGAAGAGTACCCTGAATGTAGCGTAGAATACGCTTTAGGGTAAGAAGGTAGGGTTCACGAGTGTCATGCATGAATAGACAGACCTGGTGAACAGCAAATGCAATTTCTAGACGAGTTAACGTTAGATACTGCAATGCACTAGCAAGACTACGATAGAGAGTGGGATCATGCACGGGTTTACCGGTTAAGGAAAGCTTGGCATTTGTATCTGCTGGAGTGCTACAAGGATTACACGTGGTCATATCAGCCCGTGTAAGGATGTCTCGAGAAAAGGCAGTCTGGGAGAGAAATAAACCAGATGCATTACGAGTAGCAGCAATGCCAAGAAAGAAAGATGAAGGACCGAGGTCAGACATAGCAAACTCAGCGGCTAGGCGGGAGATTACCGTAGTGACAAGAGCTGGAGAAGAATCAATGAGAATGATGTCATCAACATACAAAAGAAGATAGATGACATCCAGACCATGACAAAATGTGAACAAAGAGGTATTTGATTTGTTGCTTACAAACCCAAAGGAGGCAATGTAGACAGCAAATCGATGATACCAGGCACGTGGAGCATGCTTGAGGCCATAGAGGGCCTTGCAAAGTCTGCACACATGTTCTGGGCGTGGATGGTCGACATATCCAGGAGGTTGTTTCATATACACAACCTTAGCCAGATCACCATTCAGAAAGACATTCTTGACATCTAGCGGATGAATATGCTAGTTTCGAGAGACAACAATGCTAAGAACAGCGCGAATGGTGGCCGGTTTGACTACCGGACTGATAGTCTCATCAAAGTCCATGCCAGGTTGTTGAGAGAAACCCTGAGCAACTAGACGACTCTTGTATCGTTCAAGCCGACCTTGGATGTCAAACTTATGATGATAAAGCCAACGACACCCAACAATGTTAGCACTGTGAGGATGCAGGACAAGCTCCCAAGTACCATTAGAAAGAAGTGCTGACATCTTAGAATCCATGGCGGATTTCTAATGCGGGTCACACATAGCTTGAGCAGTCGTCCGCGGGATGGGCGAATGCTTGGAGGTGGCGAAGAGGTTAAGCACCTCATAAGGTCGAAGAGAGCCTGTTTAACTCCAAGTGACCATGGGGTGACCAACCGAAGAAATCAGTGGTGAGTCTGATGAGACGAGACTCAATACAGCAGTCGGTATCGGAAGAGAGGTGGATGAGACAGGGTCTGGCACAACTGTCGATGGACCGGAGGAAGATGAAGAAGGGCTTCCACCAAATGAAAAATGATGAGTAATCGTGTCGGACGACTCTATATCTATAGAGGGGTCGTTCCCGACATCATTCGATGTAGTGGGTGGCAGTGGGAATGAACATTCGATGGGAGACCGAGTGAGGCTGTGGGTACCCGCAGAAACCGGGTCTGGTGAACCGAAGGCCGAGTAATCAGATAGGGGATGGAGGAGTGAAAAGAGGCATATGACAAGTGAGTCTCGTCAAAGGTGACACGCCGAGAGATAATGACCCGTTGAGTAATGAGATCCATGCATCGATAACCTCGATGGTCGGAAGACGGACCATGATAGAGACAAACAGTAGATCGTGGTGACAGTTTGTGAGGAGCAGTCGATGATAGATTTGGGTAACAAGGCACCTAAAAACTCGAAGATGGACGTACGTAGGGAAGAAGCCATAAAGCACTTCAAACGGCGCACGGAACGAGAGAGTAGTGGTAGGAAGGAGATTGACAGTGTGGACAACCATGTTCAACGCCTCTGCCCAGAACGTGGGTGGAAGAGAGGCCTGAAACAGAAGAGTGCAAATGATGTTGTTTACCGTTCGGATGGTACGTTCAGCTTGGCCATTTTGTTGAGATGTGTAAGGACAAGAAAACATGATTTTAATGCCATGTTGTTGAAATAGATCGATAAAAGGTTTATTGTTGTATTCACGACCATTATCACATTGAAAAGCTTGAATATATGTTTTAAACTGATTAACAACATATGCACGAAATTTTAAAAAAACTGTGAAAACATCAGATTTTGCACGCAGCGGAAATACCCATAAAAAATGAGAAAAATCATCCAAAAATAAGATATAATATTTAAAACCAGAACTGGAAAGGTCCATACATCAGAATGTATAAGTTCAAACAAACGACTAGTTTTGGTAAGAAACTTTTGAAAAGGAAGGCGACAATGTTTACCTAATTGACAAGAATGACAAACATGTAACATATTACTAGAACAAGGAATAAGTTTACTAGAACAAGGAATAAGTTTGTGAGTTTCTCCTGGATGGCCTAAACGTTGATGCCAAGTCTGAGAAGAGACAGCAGCAAGCGATACAGTAGGAGTGAACGATAGAGATGGTAATACTGGATAGAGATCCCCATCGCTGTCACATCGTTGGAGGCGGGCACCTGTTTTAAGATCCTCATAGTAAAACCAAACGGATCAAACTCAACAGAGCCAAATTATTAATAGAAAAACGACGCACACAGATAAGATTTTTAAGCATCGGATCAGAAAAAAAAATGTTATTTAGGGCCAACTTGTTATGTGAAAACGGAAAGAATGAGTTACCGATATGCGAGACCGGAAGTAAAGCACCATTACCAACCATTATGCCTTTAGATTTATCACAAGTTAGAAGGGAATGTAAATTACCTTGGTGAAATTGCATATGGTTGCTAGCCCCATTGTCCATGTAGTAGTTGTGGTCCTGAGCAGGTGTAAGGCCCCAAACCCGGTTTCCCGATGGCTTCCAGCAGCTCCTGCCACCCTACACAACCGTGAACAACCCATGCATGGCCGCCACGGCCTACGGCCGGCCTCCTCACCGTCGCCCTGCCTCCCGGGATGTCGTCGCCTTGTAACCCGAAACCACCACAACCGTGAATGGTCTCGTCGGGGGACTGCCGTGACCTCTCCCACCACCGCCGGATGCCTTGCGTGGATTCCGGCTTCCCGATCCCTACCCGTACGACCGTAAAACCCCCACCCTAGCGCTCTTAGGGTTTTCGGCCAACCCTTACTTGACACACACAAGTTTCAAATGATAAAAACGATAATATGTGAGGGATTTATGGATTATACATACGATCTGAGTGACTCATGCGGATCTAATCACCAAGAATTCGTCTCCCTCCTTCAAACGATCCCTACGAAACCCTAGAATCAAAAACATGGTTATTTATGATTATCCGGGACTCAAAACACGTAAACAATGATTAGGGTTTGGGTTTATACCTTCGATCCGATCAAGAACGTGTCGAACGAACTCCCCTTCTCTCCCCCTTGATCTCGACAGCCTCATAATCGCAAATGGGGAGGGTTTCCCCCCTGCGCCGTGAATCTAAAGGGTATTCCACCCTCGGACCGGGCTTCGGCCCTTGTGCGCATTCGGCACGTCTCGAACCTTTTAATAAAACTCCATCAAGTCTCGCTATTTACTCGTTAACCCCTTGTTTTTACGCCTTCGGTTAAACCTCGTCATGTTCCCGTCCACTATGTTACAACATAAACACATCATGCTTCATTCCCGGCCACCAATAGTTACCCTTCATGTCATAGTACATCTTTGTCATACGCGGGTGTATCGAGTACTTTGACTTGTGTACTTCGTCGAGCACCTGTTCTCTAAACCCACCAAACTTTTTTATCCAAATACGGTCATTCTTGACCCACACCCCGTGACCATTCTCGGTCAACAATTCACGCTGCCCGAATATTCTTTCTTCCTTTAACCTCCCTTCCCGCAAGGCCTCCGCTTGCACATCCCTTAGTAATGTTAGAAAATCTGGTGTTACTACCAGTTGACACGCTTTAACCCTAATCGGAGCGTGTTCCTCCTTGCGACTCAACGCATCTCCAATAACATTTGATTTACTTGGGTGATAAAGGATTTCATAGTCATAGTCTTTTATCAACTCCAGCCACCTCCTCTGCCTCATGTTTAATTCTTTCTGCTCAAAGAAGTAGTTCAAACTCTTGTCATCTGTGTAGATCGTGCACTTGATTCTATACAAATAATGTCTCTATAACTTAAGTGCAAGTACAACTGCTGCTAGCTCCAAATCACGGGTAGGGTAATTTACCTCATGAGTCTTTAATTGTCTTGACGCATAGGCAGTAACTTTACCTCGTTGCATTAACACGCAACCTAGGCCCAATTATGATGCATCTGAATATACCACTAAATCTTCCGTCCCCTCTGGTAACGTTAGCACTGGCGCTTCAGTCAATCGCTTCTTTAGCTCTTGAAACACACCTTCTTGATCTGCTACCCAAGTAAACATTACTCCCTTTCGAGTCAATTTGGTTAACGACGTTGCTAGCTTGGATAAGTCCTTAATGAACTTCCTATAATATCCTGCCAATCCCAAGAAACTACGCACTTCCGTTGGAGTCTTCGGAGCGTTCCACTTCACCACCACTTCAATCCTCGTAGGATCCACCATTATCCCTTCTGGGTTAATAACATGACCCATAAACTGTACCTCTCGTAGCCAAAATGCACACTTCAAGAATTTAGCGTAAAGCTTTTCTCGCCTCAACGTCTCTAACACTTCTCGCAGATGCTCTACATGATCCTCCTCGCTTTTAGAGTAGATTAAAATATCATCAATAAACACAATTACCAATTTATCCAACATCGGCCGGCACACACGATTCATTAAGTCCATGAATGCTGTCGGAGCATTCGTCAACCCAAAGGACATAACTAAGAATTCGTAATGCCCATAACGTGTCCGAAATTCAGTCTTTGGAATATCCTCCTCCCTAGCCTTCAACTGGTGATACCCTGACCTCAGGTCTATACGCGAAAACCACTTCGCTCCTTGCAGTTGATCGAACAAGTCATCAATACGTGGTAGAGGATACTTGTTCTTAATTGTCAACTTATTAAGCTCTCAGTAGTCGATGCACATACGCATGCTACCATCCTTCTTCTTCACAAATAAGACCGGTACACCCCACAGTGAGATGCTTGGTCTTATGAACCCCTTATCCAACAAATCTTAAAGTTGCTCCATGAGCTCCTTCATCTCAGTCAGTGCTAAAAGATACGACGCTTTAGCAACCGGCTGTGCTCCTGGCTGTAAATCAATCTGGAATTCAATTTCTCTCTTTGGTGGTACTCCCGTCAAGTCATCAGGGAAAACATCAGGAAAGTCTCGCACCACCGAAACTTCTGACAATTCTACACTCTTCGCTTCAGTATTAGTGATATAGGCTAGGTATGCCTCGCATCCCCGCCTTAAGGACTTTACTGCCTTTATCATTGAAATCACTCTCGGTAGGGAGCTCTCTTTATCTCCATACACTGTTACTACCGTACCTTCCAAGGATCTCAACTTTATCATCTTCTTTCGACAAACTATATCCGCATCGAATGCGGCCAACCAATCCATACCCAATACTATGTCAAAACCTCCCAAAGCGATTACAAATAATGTAGCAGGAAACCTGTGACCCTCTAGATCGATATAACAATCATCTAATGCTTCCATCACCCTGGTGGGCGATCCCACCACAGTCTCAACACTGAACGACTTCTCTATCATTCTAGAAGTTCTATGTAAACTCTTATAGAAAGATGGGGCTACAAAACTCTTACTTGCCTAAGAATCAAACAAAACAGTAGCTGGTACATCATTAATAAGAAAAGTACCTGAGACCATGTCAAGTTCATTCTTCGCCTCAGCTGAAATCATAGGTAAGGCTCTCGCCTTTGCCTTAGGCTTCTCATCCTCTTTCTTCACTGGAACCGTTTCCTTGCTTGGTCCCGCACCTGTCCTGTCTTACAGTCCTTCGCCCTATGGCCAACACCTCCACATTGATAACACTTAGGATCACGCGGGCAGTCTCTAGAGAAATGTCCCGCTTTGCCACATCTGTAGCACATAACTGAATTAGCCTTGCACTCGCTTGAGTGCAACCTTCCACACTTGCGACATGGATCTGGACCCTCGGTCCTTGCCTTCTTTCCAAATGGAACCTTTTGGTCCCTAATAAATCTCTTGCTAGGTATGGTCCATTTCTTTTCTTCTGGCTTTTTCTCTTGCACCTCTGTACTCATGACATCATCATATAATGTCTCACTTAATTCAACAGCTTCGTCAAAGCTTGGCGGTTGCTGAGCCTTGACCAAATGCCTCAACTTATCAGGCAAACCCTCTACATATAGTTTCTTCCAACGCTCATCATTACCAGCTAAGTGTGGCACCAGACGTGCCATCTCAATGAACTTTGAAGTGTACTCGCGGTGTGTTAGTTTACCCGCCTTGAGAGTAAAAAACTCTCGCTCAACCCTCTCTAGCTCCCGTGGAGCACAAAATTTTTTCCTCACTAGCCCCTTCATATCATCCCAAGTCATATCGCCCAATTCTTGAGCAGTCTTCCTCTCTTTAACCGAGTTCCACCACTGTAGAGCCTCCCCAGCAAAAGAGTGTGAAACGAAAATCACAATCTGGTTTGGTCTACACTCACTGATTGAGATGGTAGACTCCATCCCAGTAAGCCAGTGGGACGTAGCCACCGCATCCTTACGTCCATCAAACTTAGGCGGATCGCACTTCTTGAAGTGCCCATAATCACAGTTACAGCCGTTCCTAGACGATTTCTTCTTCTCCTTCACCTCATCCAGAACTCTCTTCTCTAACTCTTCAAATGCCGCTTTCACAATGTCCGACAAGTACTCGTGGATCATCTCCACCACTTCTTTCTTCATCACATCATGAACTGCTGGTTCGAACTGGAACTCTTCATTGTGCTCAGAGTGCACTGAAGGTTCAATATGCACAGATGGTTCAGTGTGAACCGAAACCTCATCTCCATTAACATCCTCGTTCTGAACATTCCTACGACGCCTTCCGGCGTTAGCATTAGCAGCAACTTGTCTTTTCGGTGCCATCTACTTACTGAATTTATAACAAATAGAGAAATATTAAGGTACAGTTTAAAACATTACGAGCAGTGCAATTAGTTAATGGTGATGGCCAATCGCCATTACCCTCTTGCCTTGCCTTTCAGGTTTTAAATCCTCCCTGTACTTCATCATGGCATAACTCCCCTGTCTTAGCCTACTAACGCAACGCATTAACATGGCACACTAACACGACACACTAACAAACTCATACCTGGCACTTCTGGCTTTTGGTTACACGTGATGAGATTCCCACTCATTGGTCCCATTCTCAGTCTAAGTCTAGGCATTGAGGATGCCCAGATTATTTAAACCACTGCTATAATACCAACTTGTAAGGCCCCAAACCCGGTTTCCCGATGGCTTCCAGCAGCTCCTGCCACCCTACACCACCGTGAACAGCCCATGCATGGCTGCCATGGCCTATGGCCGACCTCCTCACCGTCGCCCTGCCTCCCAAGATGCCGCCGCCTTGTAACCCGAAACCACCACAGCCGTGAATGGTCCCGTCGGGGGACTGCCGTGACCTCTCGCACCACCGCCGGTCGCCTTGCGCGGATTCTGGCTTCCCGATCCCTACCCGTATGACCGTAAAACCCCCACCCTAGCGCTCTTTGGGTTTTCGGTCAACCCTTACTTGACACACAAAAGTTTCAAACGATAAAAACGATAATATGCGAGGGATTTATGGATTATACCTACGATCTGATTGACTCGTGCTGATCGAATCACCAAGAACTCGTCTCCCTCTTTCAAATGATCCCTACGAAACCCTAGAATCATAAACATGGTTATTTATGATTATCCAGGACTCAAAACACGTAAACAATGATTAGGGTTTGCGTTTATACCTTCGATCCGATCAAGAACACGTCAAATGAACTCCCCTTCTCCCCCTTGATCTCGACAACCGCAAAATCGCAAATGGGGAGGGTTCCCCCTTGTGCCGTGAATCTAAAGGGTATTCCACCCTCGGACCGGGCTTCGACCCTTGCGCGCATTCGGCCCGTCTCGAACTTTTTAATAAAACTCCATCAGGTCTCGCTATTTACTCGTTAACCCCTTGTTTTTACGCCTTCGGTTAAACCTCGTCATGTTCCCGTCCACTATGTTACAACATAAACACATATACACATTAATCCTGTTAGTTCTGTAAAAACCAGGATGTTACAGCAGGTGGCTGAAGAGACATAGAGCTGAAGACTGATGCTAAATCCATGTACTGAGGTGGTGGAACACCATAAGGTGATGGCTGAGCAGAACCAAAACCTGCAAATGGAGAGGCCGGCGAACTACAAGAATACGGGTGACCACCAAGAGGCGGTGGACCGAGCAATGAAGGAAAATGTGGAGCAATCTGCTGTGATGGTGGTGGCAGATTTGGTGTGCCATGGAAAAGTGGCATAGTAGTAGATGCAAAGTGAGCACCATAATATGACAGATGATACTGTAAGTGTGGAGCCTATTGTTGATGAGCAAACTGAGAGGGTGCAAATTGCATAGAGGACCCCCTTTGTTGAGAGTTTCCGCCTTAATGATCTGAAACTGAAGAAGAATCACCATAAACATTAGTACCATTTCCCGCCCCCATTGGAAGCCCTACGTCCATTGTATCGGTTTTTACTATTCCGACCTTTACCTTTACCATTAACATTATGAGCTACCTGGTTGGTGTAAAGGGTAGTGGGGGAGTTTGGGAGGGACTCAATGGGTGTTCCAATGCCTTCACGGGACTCATGAAGGAGAAGCATGCTTTTGGCCTCTAAGAAAGTGGGAAAAGGTGTTTTGTTGGTGATGACATCAACAATGCTACCATAGGAAGAGGGTAGTTGGCGAAGAATTTGCATAACAAGTTCAGTTTCAGAATTAGGAGAGTCAACATCAAGTAGACTATCAGCTAGGTTTTTTAAGTGATGACAAAATAAGGTAATAGACATTATCCCTTTTTTAGTGTTATGAAAAGTGTCTTGAAATTGAAGCATACGAGGCATTTTTTTTAAGAAAGAATTCACTTATGTTGTTCCAAAGGGTTTTGAGAGGTGCATTTTTCAGTGGTAATGATTTGCAAAAGGTTAGGGTCACAAGTATTGTAAAACCAACTTTTTATTTTAGCATCTAATGAATACCAGTTTTCATCATTGTCATCCTTTTTAAGACTGGTTCCATTAATGTGACCGAGAACCCTAGCACCAATACAGAGATCCTTGAAAATGGTACGCCACAATTTGTAGCGAGTACCATCAACGTTAAGTTTAAACCCAAACTCTTGATGGACGTTAGTGATACCATAAGCGAGGAAGACAAGGGGTGGGGAAACGGTGTTGGTGAAGGGTTCGGTGGTAGACGTAATTTTATTATAAAGGAAAAGAAATCAAAATATTATAAACACGAAGACAAGGAGAGAGCTAACCATGGGCAAATGGTTTTGCCAAAATTGAGACTGAGAAACCCTACCAACGACGGCGGAGGAGACGAGCAACAGCGGAAACAATACACCAAATATGTCAAACTTAGCACAATTTTGATCGGAAAAGGAGAGGATGTCAACGGTGGAAAGCCGATGGCGTAACTCCACCGCACGCACCCTCACGCGTGGAAAGTAGGTGCAGCAGCGGTGGCGCGTTGAGGCTCTGATGGCCGTGAAATTTGGTGGGTAACCTAATGGGAGGATGGGCAATCTTGTGAGGTGGGAGTTGAGACTTGAAACACGATGGAGGTGGCAGCGACTATAGGACAGCGACTATGTAGGGAGAGAGAAGAAAAAATAAGATTGCTAAGGGGAGTAGGGTTTATTGGCTTGATACCATGTTATAGTTTTGGAAATCCCTCCTTGAGGGTTCTTTGTATTGAGCACCAATATATATAGGAGTATAGTACATGGTATAAAATAAAATAATTACAAGATGGACCCTATACTATCCATGATACTATAATACACCAAATGGCTTATGTAACTTATCTAACAATTACTCTTACTATCATAAATAGGGTTTCTCCTTAGGTGTATATAAATAGAGCTTATTAAAGAGAGAACTAATCATCAATTCACCACTAAACAATTCGTCTCTCTCTAATTCGTGGGATACCATCTCACCTAAAACCATCCTAACGATACACCCTAAACGGGAACCCGATTATCATCAAGATCATGACGCCTTCCCTCTCTACGGTTACTTGATTATCAGGTACACGTTTATTTATCATCTCGTTTTCCATTACATGTTAAATAATTGATCAACATGTGGTATCAGAGTGTATGTTGATTAATCAATTCTTTTTTCGTTCCCTAAACCGGAATTAAAATCAGAAAAACAAGATTTTTAATAAAAATCGTTTTTTTTATAAAAGTTTTCAGATCTGATCTTATGTACTTGGATATGAGTAACATGTTTTGATCCATTATCAGATCTTAATAAATTGTTTTGGTGTTATAAAAGTTCTCGGATGAGATGTATTTTTTCGAATCATGTTTTATGCTTTTGATTCTAGCCTAAATCTGATATTAATCAAGAACATTTTTTATTGTTTATCTGAACTACTTTTGAGTGTTCATCCTAATTTTTGGTGAAATCATTTATTTTGGTGGTAGATTTGGATTAATCTTTTTTCCTAAAATTATGTAACTTTATCTCCAAGTTTTCGCATAAAATATTTAAATTTTAAAAATTTGCAAACCGGTAATCTTGGATATACTTAAACACATTAAAAAATTAGAAATCAGATTTATCCCTTAAAATTTTATCCCCTATTTTTCGGATCCATTAGAGTACTCGATCCATAAGTACTCAGATCCTTTAGGTATTCGGATTCCATAAAGTACTAGGATCCCTTAAGTATTCGGATTCCATAAAGCACTTGGATCCCTTAAGTATTCAGATTCCATAAAGTACTCGGATTCTCTAAGTTCTTGGATTCCCCATACCCGCCAACAAAATCATTGCGGAGTTTGATCCGCGTAAACATGTGGTTTTGCTATTAACTAATGCTTTTGTTTTGTGAAACCTTAACTATCATGTTTTACAAAACCTAATACTGACTTGAATAACACTTAAAAATTTCACTTCTGCCCAAAGGTGATGTGCTACATTTGTAAATTTATTCGAGTCTAATTAAGCATTATCACTTAGTGCATATCCTTAAATCGTTAGATATTCACATGACATCCGCCTTAAATGCACAAATGTTTCACTCTTGTCCAAAGATGATGTGTTGCATCTGTGTCCTGCAAAACTTAACATGTGCAAATTAAATGTCTCACTTCTGCCCAAAGGTGATGTGTTACATTCAAATTGCACACCTTATTTGTTCATAATGCTTGAATGATTGGTCATAGCCAAAGAGAAAGCCATTGTTTAGGTAGAACCTTACTTAGTCTTTTATTTTGGTGTTATAATAGACTTTATCCCATCTTAATTAAGATAATGGTCCTTATTTTCCGCCTGCCTTAGTCTAGTACCCATAGTTCACTCTAAGTTCCAATATGGGAATTGAACGTTAATTGGTGCTAACTTTACTTCTTGGAAAGATTTTCTAATGCTAACTCTTGGTATGTTAGATTTTGATTATGCACTGAGAGAGGATGCACCTCCTGCCTTCACTGACAAGAGTACCGCTGAAGATAAGATAGTACATGAGAAATAAGAGAGGCGCAACCGAGTGTCTCATATGGTTATAAAAAATTCCATCAGCATTGCCATCAGGGGAGCCATTCCAGATTCGCTTAATGCTAAGACTTATCTGGATTATGTGGAGGAGCAATTCAATGGGACTTCTAAGGCGCATTCTAGCACTCTTATTATGAAGATGCTGACTACAAAGTATGACGGGATCAGCGGCATTCGTGAGCATATCATGATGATGCATAACATGGTCCATAAGCTTAAGGGACTCGAGATGGAGATCAGTGAAGGTTTCCTAGTGTACTTCATCATGACTTCTCTACCTGCATCTTTTGAAGCTTTCAAGATCAACTATAACACTCAGAAAAATTAATGAAAGATGAGTGAGTTGATTGCTATGTGCGTTCAAGAGGAAGAGCGTCTGAAGTTGGAGAAACCCGATGTGGCTTACCTCATGATTGTTGATTCTAAGAAGATGAAGGAAAATTTATGTAAAAAGGAGTCTTCTAAGGTCCACAACCAAGATTCAAGTACTGCTTCATGCTCTAAGAACTCCAAATGGAAGTTTCACTGCAAGTTCTGCCGTAAGGCCGGACATAGACAAAGAGACTGCCCAGAATTCAAGGAATGGCTGACTAAGAGAGATAATCATCTTTATATGATACTCGAGTCCTTTAACTTAAATGTTCCAACTAACACATGGTTGTTTGATTCTGGTTCTATGGTTCATGTAACCAACTCAACTCAGATGCAGAAGCTGGAAAGAACAGAAGAACACTTAAACTGGGAACGGAAAGGAACTAGTTGTCGCAGTCGTGGGAACTTACTTATGAAAATTGGTTTATGTATTAAACTTTATGATACCTTATATATTCCTGAGATTACTCGGAATTTAGTATCAGGACCAAAGTTAGATGTAGACGGTTTTGATGTTTCTCATGGTCATGGCAAACTTACTATTAGTTTAAATTCTCAAGTGTTTGGACGTGGTTATCTGGATGGTGGTCTCTAAATAGATGATGATTTTTCCAAGTCTTTGTTATCATATAATATCAATGAGAAATTAACAAAGACAAAATGAAAACGAGACTTAGAAACTTAGAAACTTCATCCATGCTGTGGCATCAACTTTTAGGCCACATTTCACGAGAACGTTTGTTTAGGCTCGTGATGGATTTAGTGTTACCATCTCTCGATTTCAATGATTTTGGAACATGTGTAAAATGCCTTAAAGCTAAAATGACATCAGCGAATAAGAAGGGTGCCACTAGGAGCTCTAATTTTTTAGAACTAGTGGTCCTTACCCTATTGCTGGAATAACTGAACATACTTCATTTATCATTTTTATCGATGATTATTCTCGTTATATGTACTTGTATCTTATGAAGGAAAAATTTGAATCACTTGTAACTTTTAAATATTATAAAACTAAAGTTGAAAAGCAACTTGATCATCAAATAAAAGTTGTGAGATCAGATAGAAGAGGTGAATATTATGGTAGACATACTGATGTGGGCCAGGCTCCTGGTCCATTTTATTAGTTTCTTAAGGGCCAGGGGATCGTGAACCAGTACACTATACCCGATACCCCTCAGCAGAATGGTGTTGCTAAGAGAAGAAACAGGACCCTAATGGACATGGCACACAATATGTTAGCCAACCCAGGTTTACCCTCATTCCTCTGGACCGAGGCCTTAAAAGCAAATGTTCATAAACTCAATAGGTTCCTTCAAAATCCGTCCCTAAAACTCCTTATGAACTCTTGATAGGAAGGAAACCAAGTCTAAGCTATATTAATGTATGGGGCTGTCTCGCCGAAACTAAACTCTATAATCCTTTCTTAAAGAAACTTGACATGAAAACCGTAACTTGTCACTTTATCGGATATCCCGATCACTCAAAGGGTTATAGATTCTACTGTCCTTCTCACATTACTCGTATTGTAGAAACCAAGCATGCTGAATTCCTATAGGATTTTAAGGTTAGTGGGAGGAGTGAAAATCCTTATCACGATTTGCAAGAAGTACAAGACGCGGGGGGAGAGACTCGTCGCTTACTATACCTTTGATTACTCCTCTTGTACACGACGCTGCACCTCACGTCACTGCACCACCTCCTACACACTCAGAACTTAATGTTACTCCATATATACCTGAGAATGAAGGCACCTCAAACGACCAACATCAAGAAAATGCCGAACCTGATAATCAACTCTGGATGTCTTCTAGGTCTAAAAGGCCTACTAACTTTGACGATTATGTAACCTACCTGACTGAAGCTGAAATGGATGTTAGAAAGTTTACCGATCCTACTTCTTATAATGAAGCCATTAGAAGTGATCAGTCTTCTAAATGGAAAAAATACATGATTAACGAGCTTGACTCCATGAAGAAAAAAAATGATGTTTGGGATTTAGTTTAATTTCCCAACGACGTTAAACCCGTAGGATGTGAATGGGTCTACAAAACAAAACTAATGGAAACACTGAACGCTATAAAGCAAGATTGGATGCAAAAGGCTTCACTCAGAAAGAAGTAATCGACTATCAAGAGACATTTTCTCCTATTTGTCGAAAGGATTCTTTAAGGATTGTTATGGCCCTAGTAGCTCACTTTGATATTGTGACATTTGACAAATTCCCGTTAATCCCGTTAACCCAAATCCAGTTAACTCAATCTTAAACCTCATGGACTATTTCTATCTATATCCAAACTCAAACACACCTAAAACTACAAGGACGAAAGTTGTAATTACCCTAAACCAGATTCTATTGACTTTTGGAAGACAAAATTGGATGATTTGGCTCCTGTTGACTTTGCAAAGTCAAACTTCATAGTTCTTGACTCAAATTCGCAACTACAAGCGAATTATGTCTGAAATTGTAGCCGTTATACACGTTGATGTCATTAACGACCACCATTAGAGCCTTAATCATCGTCACTTGATCAAATTAAACCTATTTATGGGTATTCAAGCCGTAACCGTCGACCATCATCATGTGCGCATCAAATTCGTTCATCTCGATCAATATTCTCACAAATTGGACCCTGCACACCTCAGAAGCATTTGCACAGTTCAATCCGGCCGGAGAAGGAACCAGAGTCGCGGGAGGCTAACTCGTAGAAGTCGGAACCTGTTCTAGTCGAGCACCCTCATTTCCATTCTCATTCTGGTAATTGAACACATCCCTAGCTTCGTTTGAATACCTAGATCAAAAGCCCTATCATAATTGTGGCATAAAACATCGAATCTGTCATGAACCAGATTCTAAGTTTCATACGAAACCGGTTTAATCGAACACCACCCTAGACTCAGTCTAAACCAAATTAAACCATATGATTAGCTTCGTAAACAAATACTCTTTGAAAGCCCTATGCTAATTCGATCATATAACATCAATTTAGTGATGAACCAATTCTAGGGTTCATCACACATACGGGTTTAATCAAACGCTAACCTAGACCTAACCTCAATCCAATTAAATTGTATGGTTAGGATCACAATCTCTCACTCATCGAAAGCCCCATGAATCCAACTATTATTATCATCAGAATTGTTTAATTTGATCTCATGTTCTAAAACTAGGGTTTCGGGATTTTGATCAAGAAATTAACGATCTTAAACTCTGTATTTTTGCAATTAAATCCACCCACACATTCGCACATCACTGATGAACAAATCCCCTCTATCATTTGGCTAAATCACGATCGAATTCAGAGGTTTGGGGAGGGATTTTGGTTCGGGTTTACAATAAGGGGAAGAAGCCACAGGAGTTTGATGTTAAAACTCATTCATTCCGGGTTATATCGCGATACCCTAGTAGGCGGACTTGGTTAAGATCTTGAGCATGCACACAGGAGACCCGGGTTCGAAACCGGTCTCCTGTGTTATTTTTTTGGGGCATTTTTCTTGGATTATTTTTATATATAATTAAACCCTATATTATTATAATTATATATAATTATGTTTTAAAACCGGAAAACACCCGTAGGCTCGGGTTTGGATTTATAACTCGTTTATAACTATTTTCCCACATTTAAAAATAATATAATAATTTATATTATCACCCAAGCTTATGTTTCCGAATAAAAATAATATATTTATTATTTTTATCACATTAAGAACTATCGTGTTACTCTCCTAAATTAATATTAATGTGTTATAACTCCTGAACTTTTAATTAATGTTATTACCTCGTGTTAGGTAACGTTTGGTGCATACCACATCTATTTTATTAATTAAACTAAAGATTCTTTGATTCCCGATGATTAGTTCATCTACTCGTTAATCATTTGTGTGTTCTAGGACGTTCAATCTTCCGTGTCGTCGTCACAAAATCCCATGTGTCCCTAACTATTGTAATTATAATTCTAGGACATATGTAGGCGGTTCACAGACAAAATCTTGTGTTTTCTTATTGCATGCTTGTGTGGTGCTAACACCTATGCTTACACAACTCAGGTGAGTTTCTGTTAGGACATAGATTTGTAATGACAAAAGCTTGTAATAGTTAGATTTTATGTCTTTATGTTTTGTTATGTAATTGTTTAAAGTTGCTAAGTGTTTTTACAAGTGTGCCTAGAGGCGAACTTGTTAAGTTCACCTGGTCTAGCAGAGGCGAACTTAATAAGTTCGCTTAGGTCTAACTGAGGCGAACTTGTTAAGTTCGCTTAGTCTGTTTCAGGCGAACTTAACAAGTTCGCTTACAACAGGTTAGTTTCTATATATATGAGTTTACAGAGTCATTAGACAGAACATCGAACAGAGAGAGCAGAGAGAACGATTTGTCTGATTGAGTCTGTAAACCAATGTGAATCAGAATATATTTGAGAAGTTTATTTACGCGTGTTGTTTGAATTTTCGGTTAGTATACAAACGTTAACACGAAGGATTCTGCACTTCGTGTTATAGAAACGTCATATCACGAGTTCGATCAGTAGTTGAGTTACCTGGACCTACAAGTGGTATAAGAGCTTATGCTCGTGAATTAAGTACGATTCTCGGTGATTAGTGACGGTTTTTGTGTATAATTCGACAAGAAATTCAACATTTTTGAAGTTTCTGCAACAATGGAGTTTTTCAAGTTCTTGAAGATCGTTTCTCTACTGAATTCGTGATTTTGGAAGTGTTTTTGACGAAATTAGTCCGATAGAACTGTTCTATTTGATAAAATTCATAATCCTACGGTTCAATTTCCTTAAATTCCATCAATTCGCTGAGAAATCATGAATTTTGAAGGTTTCGGTTCGTGTTTGGATGAAGATTCTGTTGAATCTGTTACAGCAGTTTAAGCGAACTTGCTGAGTTCCTGTGCAGGCGAACTTATTAAGATTTCCTCCTTAAGCGAACTTGTCTTGTTCGCCTGATATCAAGTTCGCTTAGTACTCACTAAAGCGAACTTATTAAGTTCGCCTGAGAGTAAATCAGTTCAATACTTAGAAATTTTTCAGAAAATTTTTTTAACATGGCAAATATGGTTCGAGTCACAAACATGTTCAATTATGACAATGAGATTGGTACATCTCAAAAACCTCCGAAGTTGCTGAATCTAGCTGATTATTCAAATTGGAAAGATCGGTTTGATCAATTCGTATCTTTTACCGATACTAGTTTGTGAATTCCAATTTTGGAAGGATATACACACCCTACTTATTCATGGATGGGAAAAGATGATGTTCCAAAACCAGTGTCAGCTTTAACTACTGAAGATAAGCTGTTATTTGATCGAGAAAAGAAAGCAATGGCTAGCATTTCGATGTCTCTACCAAAGGAAATTTATCACAGTTTTAAACAGTTTAAGTCTTCTCAACAACTGTGGGAAGCACTACAGAAAAGGTGTGAAGGGAGTTTAGATGTGAAGAAAAGTAGAAAAGAGTTACTAAAGAAGCAGTTCCTAGTTTTTAAACATTTTCAGAATGAATCTTTGGATGATCTTGCTACAAGATTCTATCATCTTCTTAGTGAACTGGCTAGTGCATCTGTGGTATATGAGACTGAGGAAATCAATGATAAATTCTTGGAGGCTTTACCATCAAAGTTTGATGTGTATACGGTTTTGATCAAAGAAAATGTTAAGTACAAAACCATGTCTCTTGAAGAAGTCCTAGGAAAGATTCAGTCACATGACATGAATATGAAAAAGAAAGAGACTAATATGGAGCATATCCAGGATCCCTCGATGTATTTTGCCAAATCTGTTGGTAAATCTGGTGCTGGAGTGGCATTCTTTTCTGGTGATGCTCAAGAGTCTTCAAATGATCAGTGTTCTGGAGTTCCAATTTATTCTGGTCATACAAGCCATTCTGGATTTTCTGCTACTACTGCTTCAACATCATCTGGATCTCATGTGAATCAGAAAGTTGCTGATGATTATCTGGCTATGTTTTCTTCATTCATGGCATCATATGAGAATTTCATTGGAGGAAAAATACATGATCCTGAGGTAATAGATGAAGATTTTAGACAGATTGACCCTGTTGATCTGGAAGAAATGAATATACAATGGAACATGGCCATGTTAATGCGACAAGCTAAAGACTTCTTGAAGAGAACTGGCAGAAAATATATTGGTTTAAATAGTCGATCGCGTATGGGTTTTGATAAGAGCAAAGTTAGGTGTTACAATTGCCAAGAGTATGGTCACTTTGCTAAGGAGTGTGTTAAGCCAAAGGTAGAATTTGATTCACAAAAGAAGCAATCTAACTTTCAGCATAATAGGAATCAGCCACATGGTTCATCTGGTAATCAAAATCATGGTCCTTCTGGTAATACAAATCATGCATCTGCATCATCAGCTTTAGTTGCTCAAAATGACGAAAACTATGATTGGGGCATTCATCTGGAAGATTTGGTGGGTGCTGCGAGTCAGGCTTTTGTTGCAAAAATTCATTCAGAAAAACCAGAAGAGTCTACTGATGATGAAAGTTCTAGTGATGATTCGTGTGATGATGATAGTGTTCCAAGTGTTGATGATGAGGAAGAAAGAGAGAAAAGTATTGATTCTGATGCTGTGACAGGGGTTGCTGAGGAAGAAATTGTTCTTACAGAAAATGCTTCAGTTGGTGAAGATTCAGAGAATATTCCGATTGCCAAAGTATTCATGGCAGACATGTCTGACCCGACTAAGGTAAAAGACTCTGTTTGTCATATATTTTGTTCTAATTGCATTTCTGTTAAAGATAAACTTCAAAAAGTCATGGATGATAACACAAATTTGATTTGTGACATGAAATCAATGCATTCAGTTAATCAGAAACTGAAAGATAATGATAAACTGTGCATTGATAGAATTGAGTCTTTGAAAAGAGACTTAAATTCTCTTGGGTTAAAATACAAAGAGCAGGGTTATCATCTAGACATGGCTTATGCTGAAATTGAAAAACGGAATGAAGTAGAAGCCCAAAAGAACAAGGAGATTTCTGAAAAAGAATCTGAGGTGATAAAGTTACATAGAAAGCTGGAACAGTTTGAGAATTCGTCTGTAGTTGTGGATTATTTCAATGCTAATGCTGATCCCACAAAAAGGGTTGCTGGTATTGGGTTTGTTCCTCCTCCGTTCAATGGAAATTATGTAGTTGAGCCTGAAATCATTCATGAAGAGGAGATTGATCCCAAGACAGTATTAAAATTGAATCCAGTGACGGGTGAAGACATGGTGTATGATTCTGATACAGAGGATGAAGTGTTTGATGATTCAAAGGTTGAAGGAATTCTGAGAGATGTGAAAATTGAGGAACCAAAGGTTGTGAAGAATGTTACTCGGGATAGGTGCATCTTGACAGAACCTGATGAGGTGAAAGTGGTTCCAACTAAACTTTCTCCAATCTTAGCGTCAAGTGGGTTTGTTGCGGCTGGTTTTCAAAAGGTGAATTCTTCAAAGGTGCCAAAACAGTCTTATGTTCCTAAGACGCCGATAAATTGTTCTGGGCATTCATCCGAAGCTTATTCTTCTGATGGTTCTTCAAATTCAAAGAAAACATCTTATTTCAGAAGTTATCATGAAAGACGAGTGTGTTTTCATTGTAATGAGGCTGGTCATATTTTGATTAATTGTCCATACAAGAACAAGGGTAAAATGAAGACTGTTCCTTCACAACCGAAAGTGGTGAAGATTCTTAAAATAAACGATGAGGGAAAGTCGTCTTTTAGTTTGGAGAAAAATGTGATTGGTCATTCTTTTGTTAAATCCCATGGATTTAAACAACATAATTTATTGAATGAAAAATCCTTTGTTTGCAAGGAGAAACTTGAGATTCCAAAAGTTGGAATTTCAAAAGATTTTGTTCAGGATGTTAAATTGTCTAGACCTCAAAGAAGAAGAAGAAACAGAAAGTTAAAGAAAATTTTGGACACATCTGAATCTGACAATAATATATCACATAATATTTTTCAAAATAATAAAAATGGTTCTTCTTTGAAAAGGTCTGTTTGTCAAACATCTGTTCCAAAAGTGAATGATAAAATTGATTGTAAATTACAAGAAGTTGTTTATTTTGATCAATCCGGACGACCCAAGTCCACGATGGCTTGGGTTCCACTTTCTAACTGATTCTCGTTGTTTATGTAGGGATAACCAAGGAGGACTATCAACAATACATGGTATGTGGATAGTGGTTGCTCTCGACATATGACAGGGAATGTTAGATTGCTTGAGGATGTGATTAAAATTGATGGTGGTTATGTCACTTTTGCGGGTAATAAAGGCGGGTACATAACAGGACAGGGAACGTTAAAGAATGATAAAGTAAAATTTGAAAAGGTGAATTATGTTGAGCAGCTGGAACACAATCTTTTAAGCGTATCATAAGTCTATGACAAGAAGTTTTCGTTCCATTTCAACGATCATGAATGCTATATTCTGAAACCGGGTTTTGTGATTCCTGATGAATGGATTCTCATGAAGGCTCCAAGGAGAAATGACACGTATGTCCTTGACATGAGTGTCGCCACTACAACGGATTCAATTCCAACATGTTTACTCTCCAAGGCGTCGGAATCTGATTCAATATTGTGGCACAGGAAGCTAGCTCACATAAACTACAGGAAGATGAACTACATTGTTATGAATGATCTTGTGCTTGGTATTCTGAAAATGAAATTATCAGTTCCTGATGATTGTATTCCGTGCAAGAAGGGGAAGCAAAGAAAGAAATCTCACAAATCGAAGTCGACGAATTCTATCGTAACTCCTTTGGAGTTGCTGCATATGGATTTGTTTGGTCCTATCAGTATTAGGAGCATTGGTGGGAAATCGTATTGTTTGGTCGTAACTGATGATTACTCCAGATTTTCATGGGTTAAGTTTCTTTCTTCTAAAGCTAAAACCACTGAGTTGGTACAATACTTAATCCTGGGTTTGGAAACTTTATTCAATCTGAAAGTCAGAATAATCAGGAGTGACAATGGCAGCGAATTTAAGAATAGCAAAATGGGATTATTCTGTCTACAAAAAGGAATTCATCATGAATTCAGTGCGCCATATGTTCCTCAACAAAACGGTGTCGCTGAACGAAAGAACAGGACGTTGGTCGAAACAGCTCGCACGATGCTTGCAGATTCTAAGCTTCCAGTCACCTTTTGGGCTGAAGCTGTGAATACTGCGTGTCACGTTTTGAACAGGGTCTTGACCATAAAGCGACATAACAAGACTTGCTTTGAATTGCTAAACAATCGAAAGCCGAATCTGGAATACTTACTACCTTTTGGTAATCCGTGTACCCTACTGAAGTTTCGAGATGTCCCAACCAAATTTAGTGCAAAGGCTATTGAAGGGATTTTTCTGGGGTATGTGGCAAATTCGACTACAAAGAGGGTTTATAACAAAGAGACACGCCAAGTTGAAGAATGGTTCCATATTGACTGTTCAAATCGGTCTTTACCACAAATGGCGATTGGTCCGGATTGGGCATTTGATTATGAAAACTTATTCAAGTCTTTTCATTTACCTTCTGACATTTCTGATGAAGATGCTGCTGTTATCTATGATTCTTGTCAAGATGCTCAGCACAATGGATTTTTACCAAATGCAGTTCCCAATTCATCGATTCCATCTACTTCTGCTTCAGATCCAAATGTTGCTTCTTGTTCAGGTCCACAAGATTCAGAGAGTGAGGAGGATAATGCTATTTTTCAAGATTCTTCTGCTGATCCGTTGTTGAGTGATGATCCATTACCTTCGACACAGGATCAGGGGGAGATTCCAACAAATTTAGACTCGGCAATTCCAATTCCTCAAGATTATTCTTATCAATCTGACTCTACTCAAGTTGATGTGTTGCCGGTTCCTGAGGTCGCATCCATCAAGGAACACAAAGATCATCCAGTAACAAATATAATTGGAAATTTACAGGATGGAGTGAAAACTCGTTCTCTTGTTGACAATACTTGTTTGTATACTTGCATTAAAGATACTGGTGTTCTTGATGATTGTTCACATTCTTGCTTTATTTCGCAGATTGAACCCAAGAATGTAGAAATGGCTTTAAATGACAATAACTGGATAGAAGCTATGCAGGAAGAACTTGCTCAATTTGACAAACTTAAGGTTTGGAATCTGGTTGATCTTCTGAAAGGTGCGTATCCGATAGGAACAAAATGGGTGTTTAAATGTAAAAAGGACGATCGAGGTGTCGTGGTACGCAATAAGGCAAGATTAGTTGTCCAGGGCTTCAATCAACAAGAAGGAATTGATTACACCGAAGTTTATGCGCCGGTTGCAAGGCTTGAAGCTATAAGGTTGTTTCTAGCTTTTGCTTCCTTTAAAGGTTTTAAAGTGTTTCAATTAGACGTCAAGAGTGTATTTTTATATGGAAAGGTCAAGGAGGAAGTCTATGTGTGTCAGCCGCCGGGGTTTGAAGATCCAGTGAATCCGAACATGGTTTTCAAGCTAGATAAGGCCCTCTATGGTCTTCATCAGGCTCCTCGTGCGTGGTATGAGACTTTATCTACACATCTTTTGGCGAATGACTTTGTTCGTGGAAAGATAGACTCGACCTTATTCATAAAGAAATCAGGGGGAGATTACCTACTGGTACAGATTTATGTGGATGATATTATTTTTGGCTCGACAAATGAAGGGTTGTGCAAAGACTTTGAGGGTGTTATGAAGTCGAAATTTGAAATGTCTGCGATGGGAGAGTTATCGTTTTTCTTAGGTTTACAAGTAAATCAAAAGGAAGATGGTTTCTTTATTCATCAGTCCAAGTATGTCAAAGACATCTTGAGCCGGTTCAAGATGGAGGACTGTACTTCATACGATACTCCAATTCCGGTCAATCATAAATTAAATTCTGACCCGGAAGGAAAAGATGTGGATTGTCGAATTTACAGAGCTATGATTGAATCCCTCATGCACTTAACCGCTTCAAGGCCGGATATAATGTTCGCCGTGTGTATCTGTTCCAGATTTCAGGCAAAGCCAAAAGAATCTCATTTAATTGCTGTGAAAAGAATCTTTCGGTATTTAAAAGGAAAACAACGTTTAGGGCTATGGTATCCTCATGGTTCTAACTTTGATTTCAATGCTTATACTGATTCTGATTTTGGTGGTTGTTGTCTGGACAGGAAATCTACAACAGGTGGTTGCCAATTCTTAGGAAATCGACTTGTATCTTGGCAATGCAAAAAGCAAACCACAGTCTCGATTTCTACATGCAAAGCAGAATACATTGCTGTGCAAGTTGCTGTTCACAAATCCTGTGGATACAACAACAATTGAGAGATTATGGTTTGAATTTCACAGAAACCCCCATGTTTATTGATAACAATGCTACTATGTCCATAACGAATAATCCTGTTAAACATAGTAAAACTAAGCACATCAAAATTCGATATCATTTTATACGTGATTGTGCAGAGAAAAGGTTGATTGAGCTGGTCAAGGTACACACTGAAGATAATTTTGCTGATTTATTTACTAAGGCATTTGATCGTACCAGGTTTGAATTCATGATAAAAATGATTGGTATGATCAATCCCGAATAAAAGTTTTTCAAAATCAGAATTTCATGGAAAATTTTCTTTTAAGTTCTTTTATTGCTTTATTACATTTATGCATTTACTTTTTCAGTCAAAAAGTTTTAAATTATAAAAAGTCAAAACAAATTGAAAAATATAAAATTTGACATCATTTGAGGTTTTAAGAAGAAATGATAGTACATCAGTGATTAGTTCATTTCACACGACCTTAATAGACTTTGATATATGAATGATTATAATAAGTTGATCTGATCTAAATTTCAAAGTCTGCATAAATAAGAAATGATAGTGTTGTGAAGGCTCTATTCTTGATAATTTGTTTTATAATTTGTGTATAAAATGTGAAACTTAAATTGTCAATAGGCTAAAAGCATTTTGAAACTAATAGTAGTGTGAAAATTAAATATAATATGATTACATCTGTGCTTTAAATCCATTATATTCCTGGGTGTGTGTGTTAAAAGATCACTATCAGATAAAGAATTTTAGCTTTTAATAAGGATTTTCCTATGAGATCAGTTTCGGGTTATGTCCTTAACACTTTACATTCGATTTGCTTCAGTGCCCATGTCCCGAAAAGCATGCAATTTGAAGTATAATCAAGATATGTACTTGACAACATCTGTCAAACATATACTAGCCCTTGGATCATATTGATATTTTATCTTTACTGATTCCATTGAATTCATAATCCAGATAACAGTTGGATCCACGTACCTGAATCTTATGATTCCTCAGATACAAGCCAAAACATTGAATCATTCGATTCTGAATCTCATTGATTCCTTTACAATCCAATTTGGATTCTGCTATTCATGTGCTAAGTGATGTCTCCTCATTCTGAATATTCGGATAATCTTTAGTAAAATCTTATATATGTCTTGAAGATAGTGCATTTATTTTCTATTTGGCATATATGTGGGGTACACGATGTTTATCATTTAAATGGTACTAAATCACATGAATTTGGAGAATAAACGCTTATAGTTTCAAATAATGTAATATTGACAATTTTAAGAATTCAGGCTTTATATTTCAAATTCAGTATAAATAAAAGAGCATTTTATAACCTGATCTTATTTACATTGAAATTTATCGCGTATCATTTCAAATATTATTCAAATTAAATGAGTTTCAAAAGAAAAAGATGCAAAATGCACAAAATTGAGTTGAATGGTCTCTTACTATAGGTTACCCTTTGTTATTGATAATATGTGTGATGAATTAATTGAATACTGATATGATCTTCTTGCTCATGATGTACAAACTAAAAATATGTGATTTCAGTTTATTCAGGTAAAAATCAAAAATATGTGATTCTGTTTGTATAGAGAAAAACCAAAAATATGTGATTTCAGTTTGTACAGAGAAAAATCAAAAATATGTGTTTCCGTCTGTATAGATAAAATTCAAAAAGATTTTGATTTTTATTTTCCATGAAAATTCTAAAGTTTTATTAAAATTGTTCGGGATTGGATCAAATATGTGTTGCTGACGGAAGTTCGAGATTTGAAAGGTTGAAGTTGGTAAAATTTGTGTTCAAGGCAAAACAAGTTGAACAGTAATTAAGTTCGCCTGTGTACAGTGAAACGAACTTAATAAGTTCGCTTAAATCAGTGAAGTGAACTTAAATTTACAGTCTGGGGTGAAGCGAACTTAAGGGTGAAGCGAACTTATCTTGTTCGCCGAAGGCTTGTTAAGCGAACTTAACAAGTTCGCTTAATCAAGCGAACTTAACAAGTTCGCTTAATCAAGCGAACTTAATCTGAATAAGTGTTTAATCAGGCGAACTTGTCTCTCATTGTCTTCATCAGAACATAAGCGAACTTGACCAAATTTATCAAAATTTTAAAAACTGTGTTGTAATTGTTAATTTCTGGTTGAATCTTGATCAAAATTGCATTGCGAATCTAACAAAGGTAGTTTCGTTGATTTTCATCCGCTAACTTGGGTGTATTTGATGGTTTTTCATCTCGGTTTTAGTCGGATTGTTACAGGAACATTTTTGACCTAAGTTTTGCCCTAAATATAAAATTGATCATTATTCTTGGTTATAATGTGATATTCGATTGCTTGTATTTGCTTATTTCACTATTTCGATCGATTTGCCGGAGTTTGAAAATCTGTGTTTTGAATTTGAAACGTCTCAGGTTCAGGCAAACTTTTTCCAAGCGAACTTGTTCGAAGCGAACTTGTCAGGCGAACTTAATAAGTTCGCCTCTTGCACTACTAAGCGAACTTATTAAGTTCGCCTAGGGGTCAGTAGTGAAAAGGACTTGTGATATATTTTGTTTTTGTTTAAAAACTTTTTTTGTTTGAAATTTAAAAAAAAAAAAAATTTTGTTTGATTGTTTTTGTGTTGTTTCATATATGTGTTAGTCTACTAATGTTTGTTGTGTTGTCCGAAATTTTTCACAGAAAGCTCGACGTGTCGAATATAAGCATAATGAAGTGACATTGTTAGATCCTAATTTGCCGGAAGCAGTTCATTTTCAAGGCATCATCAATTTTCTAAATCGATCAAGATTGCATGTTGCATTATCTGCGGATCCTTATATTAGCTTGGTGTATATACAACAATTCTGGGATACAGTACATCAAGATATCGATGTGGAACCACATGTCCTTCGTGCAACAGTAAACAATATCGAGATTGCAATTTCCGAAGAGACGGTTCGTGCTGCTCTTGATTTAGGAGGAAATGCTGAAGATCCAATATCTTATCTTAACACGCTTATTATGGGTTGTTTTCAAAGGATGGGTTATCGTGGACGACAAAATGATACACAAGCTAGAAAAGGTGGACTAGTAGGTGAATGGAGGTACTTTATACATGTGATTATACAATGCATCTCTTCACGAAAAGCTGGTACAGATGGCTCTTCAAACAGCTATGGTGGCTCTAACATTGAATAAACGATTCAATTTTCCTCTGTATTTTTATCGAGAGATGGTAATGCAGATAAATCCGGCTGAAGGTCAAGGTTTCTTAATGTATCCACGATTTCTTCAAATGATACTAAATCATCTTATTCCGGAACTTCCACAACATGCTATAAGATTGACTTTGTCTCCAATGTCAAAACGTATCTTTACTGACTGTACAAAGGTGAAATAGCAGAATGCTGCTTTGATTCCAGTCAATACACCACTGTTTGGGCACTTAATCAATCCTGATTATGTTGCACCACCTAATGATAACTGGTTTCATCCTAATGAACTTGCTCAAGCTCAAGGAGTTAACGTTCCAGCACAACAACAACAGCAACAACCACAACAACCTGAACAACAACAATAGCTACCGGTTCCACAAATTCAAGTTCCACAACCACAAATACAGGTTCCTGTACAACCTCAAATTCCTATTCCTGAACAAGTTCATATTCCACAAGCTGCAGTTGATATTCTGATTCAGGAACCAGTTCAAGAAGAGGTCGTTCATAATCCTAATCAAGATCTAGGAATGAACATGGATGATTTTGTTGATGAAGCTGTGAACTCGCCCATTCATGAACAAGAAGGGAATGTGGTGACAGATGCTGAGTCTAGTTCCAGTTCAAGTGATACGACATCATCTGATGATGACAGCACTGATTCCGATGAATCTAGGGATTTTTCTCCTGGTCATTATGAACGGTTGGCTGCTATTCCACTGGCTATGCTGGAAAACGCATTAAATCTCAAGCCAGACGACCACGACGCAAGTCTGTTCGGGATCCTCCTTCTGGATCAGTACTTGGAAAAAGATCTTTGGTCGATAAGAGTTCTGACACTGACAGTGACTTTAATCCAGATCCTACACATCCAAAGTTAATGTCTGCATCGATTGCTGCTGCAAAATCTTCTCAAGGAGTTGAGGATGCAAATTTTGTTGCTTCTCTGATCATTACTCCTCCACGATCTAAGGATCCATCTCCAGTTCATACTCCTGTTCCTCCAGTCATTCCTACTACTTCAAGTCCTTCTATTCCACAATCAACAGCTGGTCCGTCAAAGCCTTCTGATTCTGACATGATTACTTTCGTTGAATCTCAAGTGCTTTCTTTACAAACACAAGTTAACTCCCTTGTATCTATTGATTCCCAATGGCAGCTGGTGATTCAGACTCAAGCTCAACAGATTGCTGATATGCAAGCATTAGTGTCCAAACTCGTTCAGCGTCTTGACGCTCAGGGGGAGTTGAGGATACCTGATACTTGTCACACAGAGTCAATTCAAAGACGTGATGATGAAGACAATGATCCTGCTGGAAATATTGAGGGTGATCGTCAATACACTGACGCTAATCCTATATCTAGAGTTCAGGGGGAGTCGACATCACAATCTCTTGAAGGAAACAAAGACAAAGATACTTCTGGTACTAATGACGAAGAAATTCTATTATTAGAATTCTTTCAAGATTCAGAAGAAGAGGAAGCTGAAAAGATTGAATGTCTTGATGACATTGACGATTTATTCAATGACATGGAAGATGATATGTCAGATACTGAGATAGAAGAAGGAGAAATAGTAGAGATTGAAATAGAGAAATATAAAGACATTGTTACCTATGAAGGTTGTGACGGTCTTAAGGTGCCGTATAATTTCATCCAAGAGGATGTTGTTCTTGAGTTCTCCTATGACGGAATAACTGACTCTATGGACTCTATTGAAGACGTCACACTGCCTGATGATATAGCTGAGTCAAAAATGGATACTGATGATGAGAATCTTCAATTCAATAAGGGTGCTGAAACTGAAACTACTCACACTGAGTCTCCGAAGATAAAAGAAGAACCTGTGATGTTCAGAGATATAGGGATGACATGAGAACAGTGGAGAGAAGTTGTAAACAGTTGGATGAAGGTGCTACCCAAGTCTCCAGCACAACCTGCTCAGAAAGAGAAATATGTGAATAAAGAGCAGTGTGTAGGAAGGATCATAAGTTGGTTCTATGATGGTGAATCAAAATTGTTTGTAATCAAACGATCTGATGGTGTTCAATACTTAAAGCCAAGGATCAAATATTTCAATACCTTGCCGAGGTGTGAAATAAATGGTCTAGCTTCAAAGCCACTCATAAATAGATCTAAGAATGGTTTGGCTGATGTGATAGCAAACCTGATAAAGAAAGAAGGTAGTTCGGGTAAGTATGAACGGCTGAAACCACAGAAGGGAATGAGAGTGAAGATTACAGATCCTAAGACTGGGAAAGTAACCTGGAGATACAAGTATAGACCAGTGCGTGCTATTCACAAGATACCATTAAAGAATATTCCTCAAGACTTTCTTGGGAATATGAAATGGTGGTATGTTGATGTTAATACTGGTGAAGCAAGGGTTGAAGATAAAGATAATAAGGTCATTGTGTGTTTCTATGACGCAATGAATCTTATTAATTTTTCAAAGAAATATCAGAGGACCCTGCGAAAGAATGAGATAATGTATACTGATGAATGAAGAGAACAAGGTCTACAGTACAAAAGAGTTTTGGAGATATGCAGAAGATACGGTGTGCATGCTGGCAGCAGACTACCAGACAACTGGAAGAGTTCAAGATAAAGACTAAAGACAGAAGATCAAGCTATTGTCAAAGGGGAGTCTGTTCGGACATAGATTTGTAATGACAAAAGCTTGTAATAGTTAGATTTTATGTCTTTATGTTTTGTTATGTAATTGTTTAAAGTTGCTAAGTGTTTTTACAAGTGTGCCTAGAGGCGAACTTGTTAAGTTCGCCTGGTCTATCAGAGGCGAACTTAATAAGTTCACTTAGGTCTAACTGAGGCGAACTTGTTAAGTTCGCTTAGTCTGTTTCAGGCGAACTTAACAAGTTCGCTTACAGCAGGTTAGTTTCTATATATATGAGTTTACAGAGTCATTAGACAGAACATCGAACATAGAGAGCAGAGAGAACGATTTGTCTGATTGAGCCTGTAAACCATTGTGAATCTGAATATATTTGAGAAGTTTATTTACGCGTGTTGTTTGAATTATCGGTTAGTATACAAACGTTAACACGAACGATTCCGCACGTCGTGTTATAGAAACGTCATATCACGAGTTCGATCAGTAGTTGAGTTACCTGGACCTACAGTTTCACGGCCCCTTTTACTGTTTTAAATTGGGGTAGAAAACATGATGCAAACACTTTTGAATATTGTAATTCATATATTATCCCTTGTTATAGACTAAGCGTAACGCTCTATCCTGAAAGTCATTACACATTGAACCATTTAATATGAACATATCGAGGTAATTTGAGTAGTACTACTGAGTTTGACAAACCCCACCCGCGTTAGTGGCTCTAACTCGATTGGAGGTCAAACGGGTGTAATATTGACCTAAACACGACACCATTGTTGATAGACATGGTGGAGGCATTCAAACACAAACAGTCAGCTTCGGTTTCAAATGCTTTAGTTAACATGAACATAGGTTAGCTACCTATTGATATATATATATATATATATATATATATATTGAATGTACATAATTTAACAAACGCTTTTATAAACTGAAACCTGTGAACTCACCAACTAGTGTTGACATTTCTCGTGGTACGCGAGAGATAGGATTTCCGAGAAAAAAACCCTAATTTGATATTTAATAGATTTTGATTCCCATTATTCAAGGAGTTCGCATTTAGTCGTCTGGAGAAGAGTGTTTTGGCGATTTTGGAGCTTAGGAGGTCGATTGAAGAGAAAAGCTTGAGTCTTTGCTTCCGTGTTCGTTAGTTATAGCGTTTTCGATTGCAGGATTTGATTTTTATCTTTGTTTACATTGTTTGAAACCATGATGATTACTTATACTTCTGTTTTGATGTGTTTGAGCATGATCCTAGGCTAAAACTTTGATATTGCCTGGGTCTCATGATGATTGCTCATTAAAGTTATGAGTTTTACTGGTTTTGGATTCTATTTGATGGTTTTATGATTTTGTTAAAGATCTTGAGTTGATAATTATGATGTATATGCATGCTTTAATATGGTTTTGTGTTCATTAATGTTCCTCATGTTGTCTTGTTGAATATCTTTCATTAATAGATGCATATTTAGGTTGTTTGCGTATTGCTTGTGACCTGAGTGGTTTGCTAGACGTAGTAATCCATAGGAGTGTTGGTTAATCCTTTATTGATTGAGTGTGTGTCCTAGTTCAATACCCGAGATGTGAGAATTAGTGGTTTAGTCTTCGTCATTAGGAATCCGAGTGTCAGCTGTTTGAGAGGAAGTTGTATTAGGTGTCTAATGATTGTTGCTATTCTGAGTCATAGTTATTATCTTGAGATTACCCCATGCATCTTCGATGTATGATGGACAGTGAGACTGAAAGGTGATCTGTCTATTCGGGTACTTTATCATTGTGGAGAGACTGAAAGGTAATCCACTATCTGGTGAGTTTTGTACACTTTAGGTTCCTTAGTTAGTGACACCCTGAGAGTGATTAGGGATCCACTAGATAGTCTTTAGTTGTCATCTTTAGAAACCCAGATCCATCTTAGTTTCCAGAACCGGTAGAAGTTGTCCTTTGCAAGTAGGATTCCGACCTAGGTAGTATTCTTCCCATCATCTGATTTCTTCCTTAGTTCCTGATCTTGATAGTTGAGTCGACTTAGTTTAGTGCATTCTTAGTTAATCTTTAGTGTAGTCAACCCCCCAATCATCAATCTTTAGTCCGAGTCAGAGTCTAATATTAGTATTCAGTGTCTCTAGGGTTCGGTATTCCGGTTTACCATTAAGTTGTGCTACACACGATACGTACACTTGCCTGTCAGTGCGGTCTAGTTCATAGGTTTTCCCTTTATTACTTAGGAGGCTAGGTTAGGTTTAGTTAGTTTTTATATAGACCGTCTGGACGACATCAACACACTAGGACATGCATGGAGTCTCTTTATCATTTCCAACACTTTTCAAACAATTAAACTACTATTCTGCTTTCTTTTTACTTTGACTTTGGACGCGTTTGTTTTGCGCTTTTATTACTTTGTCAATCGCTTTCGCACTTAACTTTGAACATTTATGATATTTGTTTATGTCCCATGTAGTGTCATTTGATGTAACTAATGACTGAGATCCTGGTTTGTCACACGCCAAACGGTAAAACTCCATTAGTGGAATTTGGGGGTGTGGCAGATTGGTATCAGAGCCATTGGTTATAGAGAACTAGGATTGCATACTAGACTATAAGCACACACATTAGTTACATGACACAGACACTCAAACATGCACTTATACCTTACTTTACAGGATATGTCTACACTACCCACATCACTAGTTGCTCAGGGGCATGATGTTCTTATTCTATCTTCATAGGAGCCCAAGAGGCGTCGGCTTGGCCCTATAGATGACAGCATTGCGTATGATGAGCCATTTCATATATGAACTGAAGGTAACCCGCACGATTGGGAGTGGTACCCTAGTTTGACCAGGAGCTAGATCCGACAGGAACGGGTCTCATCTCCATATTATGCAGCCGCTTCTTCTACTGCACAGACGTTACCACTTTTGCCATGCACTATGGAGCAGGCTTTAGCTGATTTTGTAGCTACTATGAACCGGGAGATCTAAAATATGAGGGATGCAGTAGGAGAAATCACCGACCTGTTAGAACGCGAAAGGCAGGCAAGCGAGAAGATCGAGAAGCTGACAGCGGAGTTAGCTGACACTGATCACTACCACGAGAACTTAGTGGATTCATTCCATCAGATGGAAACTCGAGTGGACACACTAGAGGCTACCAATGAAGTAGCCCTAGCCAGGATTGTGCAACTAGAGGCACAGCTTGAGGCTGCCCTTGAGGCAGAAGACGCACAAGATGCTGAGACCGAAGATGAACCAGCTGACGAGGAGGATGACAAGTCAGTTTTTTCTTCAGCTGGCAGTGGTGTAGTCCCTCGGGTGTGGCGGATCGTCACATGCAAGTGGGTCTACTAGTCGGACCGGGTGCGGAATGCCCGTGACTAGGCGGAGAGTCTAGCTAATCAAAGTAAACCGACAAGAGAAAACACTTTAAACTTTCTTTGTATTATAAACACTTGAAGGTTACAGAGAAAAGCACTGAGATTACAATCTGCGTATTTGCACTAAAGCCTGCGTACTTAACTTCTGTCAACCTATCCTATTTATACAAGACCTGATTCCTGCGCACTTAGCAAGTGCGCAGGGCAAAATGCTCTTGCGTACTTGCCAAGTACGAAGGAGCTTTCTCCCGCGCACTTACAAGTGCGCAAAACACTTGGAGAAATCTGCAACATTCAATATGTAAAAGTAAATACAACTCGATAAACTAATACATAAAGACTCTTACATACAAAGACAACTACAAATAAGACAAAACAACCTAAGACTAAGACTCTATCTATCCAGAGTGTTTGTCACAGGAAACTGCTTCAACAAACTCCCCCTTGACAACAGCTCTGGATAATCTTCAGTCTTCGGTCTTCACAGCATCAGTCTTCACAGCGCTTGATCTTTAGCTTCCATCTTCTTCTTGTAATCAAGGCATAACTTGATCACCTTGTCGTATTTAGAAGCAAGGAGCTTTGTCCACTCATCTGTGTAGACGCAATAGCGTTCTGCTAGTACCTCCAGATCTTTCACAGAAAAGTTGATGAAGCAGACTTCATCAAAAATTCTGATCAATTCCTTTGGCACCATGTTCCCGATCTCTGAACGTCCTTTACCCATGATCACAGCCTCGCCCGTTTTTGGATCTACGTACCAGTACCACATGTCACAAAGAATATCCTGAGATAACTTGCTCAGGGGAATCTTAGTTTCACATCGCACTGGCTTGTATACCAATTTATTTAAGTGCTTCTTAGTCACAGGATGAACAACGTGCTTATCCTTGACTCTCTTGGGCACTTGAGGCTTGAACATCTCGAACTTCCCTGATCTTGCTTCTCGCTACAGAACCACCCACAAACCCATCGCCACTGCGTGATTGGAATGACCCAGCAGCTCTCGGTTTGTTAGGTTCACAAGGTCGTATTTGGGAAAGGAGCTGAACGCTTCACTGGTGGGTTTCAAGTATTGAACCCCCCCAGATCTTTTGATAGCGAACAGCTGATTGTCCTCCTCGAACCTTACAGCCAAGATCATCCCTGTTGCTCCGTGTTTGTCTATTATAGACGTCTTTTGCCACACAGGAGCTGGACCCTTTGATGAAGTAGAAGGCATGTCTGTTTCTTTCGGTGCCTCTGGGTCCACAGGTTCAGGGTCAACTGGGGAGGCTTCAGTCGAGGCTTCTACATTACTGTCCTGCTCGACTGAACCTGTGTCGAGCGGAGCGTCGAAGAATGGAAATTCAAAAATCTCTACATCTTCTAGCTCGTACTCTCCTTCCCCGTAACCCTTGTGAATTTCGATCACAACATCTTCATCATCATCATCCCAATCGTCACCAGAGTCGATCTCCCCTTCTTCTAGATTGAAGAGAGCATCGATCTGTGCTTCATTGGAATAGTCAGGCTCTAGATATAGGATCTCATCATCAGATAAGTCCATAAGTACTTTAGCTACTGACTTTCCTTTATCATCACCACCACCACCACCAGAGGTATCACCACCCTCTTGATGAGTCGACTCCCCCTAAGCCATTGGAACAGCAGAGATGGGCACGATTGCTAAAGCTTGGTGCTCACCTCCACTAGGACCGGCTTCGGGATCCTTGTCCTTGTCATCATCCTTAGTCAAGTCGACCGGATGACATGCCTCATCACCAGTAGTCCTCTTCGCCTTCTCTTTCTCTTTGTCTTTCTCCCCCTGAGCATCAAGCGTCTTGGTCAGATCAGCAATCAGCTTGACCATCAGCTCATGCTCCTTCCTTTGAGCGTCAAACCTCGGCTCCAAGGACGATCCATGACCCAGAAGCATTTCATTTGTCTTTATTAGGAGTTCATTCTGGGCCAGGACGTTTTTATTCGTTCCTCAGTCCCTGTTCTCTGGCTACGAAGGATTGTAACTTCATATATCAAAGAATTGATCTGTGCTTGTTGAGCGTCAGACTCCTCCTTCGATTTCTGAATAGTCTTCAGTAATCCAGCAACTTGGGTTTCCAGAACATATATCCTAGCATCATTCGGATCAGTATGTCTGGATGAGGACGCCTCGGCAGTGTGAATAGGGGAGGAGAATATGGTATCAAAGTCAAACCCTTGCGTGAAATCTCCATAATTGAAGGGTTGACTGAGAGGCTCAATGGTGGTAGTTGGGATGGAAGATGTGACGAGAGTTGTTGGGGGTAATGGTAGGGGTGATGGTGACTGACTCTGTGAGAATTGGAGTAGTCACCGCCACCTGAGTAGTTGTGGTAGGGAGGGTCACTATCACAGGAATCACTTCTGTGATTGTAGTGACGGCCACTTCACTTTGCACTTGTGGCCTCCTCCTTCTACGGTAAAGCTACTGTGAAGGTGGGGTGGAGGCTGAATCCGGACTAGCAGTTGATACTTGTACTTGCTGCTGAGCCTCCACCACACTGGGGATAGAAGGCTGTTACCTATCGCCCCTGTTCTTGTGAATGCTTTCCCTTCTTTGTCTTTGTATAGCAGCGTCAGAGTCAGAGTCTGGCTCGTATTCGCTGCTAGAGGACTGTCGCTTTCTCTTGGAGGACGACTCAGGTAGGGTTACCTTAGCCGTTCTCCGTGGGTGTACCTGCGACGGTGCATCATCGGAATCGGAAGAATCTGACTCAGTCGCTTCCGAGTCGGATCCCTCAGCACCATCATGTCCTCCTTCGTCGTCTCCATCATCAGACGATCCATCATCACTCTCCATTTCCTCCTGTTGTTGTTCCTGTTGTTCGTCGGAGTGTTCACTCAATTCAGGCTCCGAGTCGGGACTGTACCATCTCTAGTCACCTGGGGCCACATACGCTTCATTGATGAGGTGGCCAAAGAGTTATGTATGCACAGGGGTAGGATCTACACTGCCTAGCTTTAGGAATTGGGCGAATACTCTTTCGTCCACCCTCTTTACTTGCAGTCTCTCCCCTACAGCAGGAAGGTTTGGCAACGCGTCATTAATCAGAAGTTGCACAAACCGAGGGTATAACAAGAACCGAAACCTCTCCGCTGTGTTGATCTGGTCATTGATGGCCTTAAAGATGTAGCGGGTGAAGTTGTAGCCCTTGTTGAGAGAAAGGCCGACCATGGCTGCTGCAAGGTCATGACCCATGGCATCTTTCCCAGCTTTCCTTGATGAGATGCACATGATCATGATGTGGGTGAAATATCTCCATTGGTCTAATAACCACATCTTTTTGTATGAAGCATAGTCCCTTGCACCGACATATACCATTCTTTGTCTCCAACAACCATCCACAAAGTAGTCTGGATAGGCTGTCGGGTCGGTCGCGAGGTCTCTGAATTGAAGGACCCTTCGTATAGTATCTTTAGAGAAAGAAATAGCATGACCAGCAATGGTAGCCCTTATAACGTTGGGGGTTACCGTGCAGTCATGCTCTATAGTCTCCCAAAATTGCTCGAGGTAGGGTCTGGTCTGCAGAAATGGCGTAGCTGATTCTTGAGCGGTTCAAGAAATCAACTATGTCTCTGTACTGCAATGCTGCACCCTTCCACTCAGGTTCAGTGTTAGCTAAAAGGTTGAATTCGTTAGTAAACGCCTAAGCCATGATCTGCAAAAACACACAGAAAACATAATAAGAACAACACGTATCATTGGAAACGGATAAACATGACTCAGTATAGCAGTTACTCTTTGAACAAAATTTCAGACTTAGGAATTTTTGCCAAGTGTTGGTCCTGCGTACTTAGCAAGTACGCAGGAAACGTACTTGGTGAAAAATCCAGAAGTTTGAAATTCAATCAATGTTCAAAAATTGGTGTGTATTGGGTCACCACTAGGTCGGAATTAATGATTCTAACCTATGGGACCAACAACAACACCACATACTACTATACATGACCAATATTGACCGAAAAATGTTCGACCGGACCACTGTCGGTTCAACTTCATGCACAAGGTCAAAATCGAAGACTAAAAAGGACGATTAAGGGTCGATTATGTGATATATTCATGTTTAATGATAATAGGTTACCCAAACAACCCTCAAATTGCCCTAAAAATCACGGTTTGAACCTAGATTTTCTTAGTCAAGAATCGGTCCACTGTCACGAGTTTTTGTGGATTGATTAAGCCCAAAATCTCACTAAATCGATGTTAGGAGATGATGAAACTTGTAGTGGTACGAAAAATCGGATTGGTACACTTGGATTTTTGAGTAAGTTTGCAGAGGGAAAAATCTGTTTGAATGTGGTGAAAACCCTGAAAATTTGTAAGTCCTCTTTATATACTCAACACTAAAAGGTCGTGCGTACTTAATAAGTGCGCACATTTTAACTCGTGCGTACTTACAAGTGCGCAAGCTTTAACTCTTGTGTACTTACAAGTGCGCAATACTTAACTTTTGCGTACTTGTTAAGTACACAGGGCTTACCTCATGCGCACTTACAAGTACGCACAAACCCTTAAGTGCGCAAACTTTCAACTCAAATTTATGAAGTTTTTCAAGTCAAATAACGAACAAGTTAAAAATATTCAATCAAGAGGATTCAAATACAATTCAGGAAGGTTAAACACAAATATTTTTGGCTTTTCTGAATAAAATTGAACTATGCATAAACTTAAATTTTTTTATTTATGTATTTTTTTTATCTTTTCTAATAAAAAATATACAAGTATTCACACAAACTATTTTTGATCAAAGACACGAGCAGAGGATCATATCAGGCTATCTTTTAGTAAAAACGATACAAGATAAACATCAAAGAATATGGGATCATGTCATGGATTACTATTTATTCATACGTAATAAGCACATAAACAAGTAATTCAAGTTGACAATATTATAAGATTTGAAACTATAAGCATCTTTGTATCACATTCTTGTGTATTAAGGTATTATTTATAAGATATACAACGTGTACCCCACTGATATGCTATACTAAAGTAAATTGCATTATCTCACGGCATCTAAGATTTTCCCAATGGTTTTCTAAATTTTCAGAATGAAGTTACAACAATTAGCACAGGAAAAATTAAGCAGAATCCATAAGGATTACCAGAAATCATAAGATTCAGAATCGAGTGATTCATTTATCTTGGTTTCATTTGATTTTCTTCATTGAATATTGGTATGATGATTCAGGATAATATATATGGTGTTTGAGTTTTAAGGTAAGGGGATCCAACTTTTATCTGGATTTGATTTCAATGAATCAGGAGTGATTCAAGGGTGAATACATGCTCAACGGTTAATGTAGAGACATTTCTTGATACAATCTCTCCTTGCATACTTGTGAGTATGGGCAGTGAGATGAACCGCATTAATTGTGCTAACGACATAACCCGAAACTGACCTCAAAAGAAAATTATTGCCAAAATCTAACATCCTATATCTGATAATGATCTTTTCTATTCTTTTACGCACACACACTTGCAAACATGGGTTCAAATCACAGTTGTAATTTAGATTTAGTTTCCACACTACTAGTGATTCAAATGCGCATACAGCCTACTGACAATTTAAATTACTTGTAAATAAGCAAATTAAAAACATAATAAGTTAAACAATTAAGTAAGCATGACGCAATCATTTCCCATATGGGCTGTCTGTGACGTTTAGATCATTTCTGATGTACTATCATTTCCTCTTTTCTCAAGTTAACTTTGAAATTTTCTCCATTTTCTAATTTGTTTTTGTTTTTGTAAAATATTTTGAAACTTAAAAGAACTATACAGAAAATTTAAAAGAAATAAAATTTAACTTTCATGAATTGAATTGATTTACGAAAAATTAATTTTCACTCAGGATTAAACATTCCTATCAAGTTGACAAGATGCTCAAAACAGGATCGATCAAATGCCTTTGTGAAAAAGTAAGCAAGATTGTCATCCGTGTGAACTTTTACAAGTTCAATTAAATGCTTTTCAGCACAATCACGGATGAAATGATGGCGAATCTCTATATGTTTAGTTTTGGAGTGTTTCACCGGGTTATTTGTGATGGACATGGTGGCATTGTTGTCAATGAATAGAGGAGTTCAAGTGAAATTTAAACCGTAGTCTCTTAACTGCTGCTGAATCCACAGTATCTGAGAACAACCGCTCGCTGCAGCAATGTATTCTGCTTCACAAGTTGAGACAGAAACCGTTGACTGCTTCTTACACTGCCAGGAGACTAGTCTGTCTCCTAAGAATTGACATCCACCAGAAGTTGACTTTCTGTCAAGGTTACAACCGCCATAATCTGAATCAGTGTAGGCTTTGAAGTCGAATGACTGCTGCTTAGAGTACCAAAGACCTAATCGGGGTTTCCCTTTCAGGTATCTGAAAATTCTCTTCACGGCTATCATATGTGACTCCTTCGGTTGAGACTGAAACCTTGAGCACAAGCACACAGCAAACATTATATCGGGTCTTGAAGCTGTGAGATACATAAGTGATCCGATCTTCCCACGGTACAATCTGCTATCTACATCCTTTCCATCTTTGTCAGGATGCAGACCATGATTGACTGGGATGGGTGTGCCATAAGTACTGCTATCATTCATCTTGTATTTTGACAAGATGTCCTGCACATACTTGGTTTGATGTAGATAAATGCCATCCTCTCTTTGACTGACCTGCAGACCCAGGAAGAACGACAATTCACCCATATTACTCATTTCAAACTTGGACTTCATCACCTGCTCGAATTCCCTACACATCCCTTCATTGGTAGATCCAAAGATAATGTCGTCGACGTATACTTGTATAAGAAGAATGTCACCTCCTGCTTTCCTAATGAAGAGAGTCGAGACAATCTGTCCACGGTCGAAACCATTAGACAGTAGATGCTTAGATAATGTCTCATACCATGCCCGCGGTGCTTGATGAAGACCATAAAGTGCTTTGTCGAGCTTATACACTTTATTGATATTATGCGGATCTTCAAAACCGGGAGGTTGAGTGACATAGACCTCTTCATGAACTTTACCATAAAGGAAAGCACTCTTCATATCAAGTTGATAGACCTTGAAGCCGACATATGTGGCATAAGCCAAGAACAGTAGAATGGCTTCAATTCTAGCAACTGGGGCATATACTTCCGTGTAATCCAAGCCCTCTTGCTGATAAAAACCCTGAATAACCAATCTTGCTTTGTTCTTTACAACTACATGACGATCATCCGCTTGCATTTGAACACCCATCTGGTTCTAATTGGCTGAAAGCCTTTTGGCAAGTCAACCAAATCCCACACATGCAACTTTTGGAATTGAGACAATTCATCTTGCATCACCTCAATCCAGCAGTTGTCAGTGAGAGCCTCCTTCACATTCTTCGGCTCTAACTGGGACACGAATGCAGCATGCAGACATGTTTCCATGACACCAGTGTCAAGTATCTCTGTGTAAAGACTTGTGTTCTCAGTGATGGTTTGATGACGAGTCTGAACACCAGCATAAGGATCACCAATAATGTTGTCGATTGGATGATTCCTATGCATTCTCGTCTCCGGTACAATCGGTTCCTGAATTTCTAGATCTAGATTCGTGCTTAACTCCCCCATTTCCTGTGTTCCAGAGGAAGAAGATTCAATGTTAATTGGATCAGCTGGAGCTTCATTTCCTACAGTTGTGTTATGATTAGCTTGAGCGTCATTTCCAACAACAAGAACATCTTCACTGATCTCACTGTCATTAGTTCCAGATGCAGATGCAGCATTGGAATCATGAGTTACAATCGGTACAGTAGCACGAGTAGAGAAGCTGGAGTCATTGTTGCCACCCAATAATTCATAAACATTTGCGGCGTCAACTGCAGATAGATCAGGAAGATTGAATGACTTGAATAGCGCATCATAATCAAAACCCCAAGCTGGACCTGTTGGTTCGGGTGGAATGCTGTGTTTACTGCAATCCACTTCAAACCATTCCTCGACAGTACGAGTTCCTATGTTGTATACTCTCTTGCAAGGCGAGTTGGCAACGTATCCTAAGAAGATGCCTTCCACCGCTTTTGCATGAAACTTAGACTGGCGGTCTTTGTACTATAGCAACAAGGAACAAGGAATACCAAAAGGAACTAGGTAATCAAGATTGGGAATTCGATTGTTGATCAACTCGTAACAAGTCTTGTTGTGCCTCTTCACAACCAGAACTCTGTTTAAGACGTGACAAGCTGTATTAACAGCTTTTGCCTAGAAAGTGACAGGAAGCTTTGCATCCGACAACATAGTCCTAGCAGTCTCAATCAGTGTTCTGTTCTTCCGTTCAGCAACTCCATTCTGCTGAGGCGTGTATGGCGCGCTGAATTCGTGACGGATCCCTTTCTTGAGACAGAAAAGCTCCATCAAATTATTCTTGAACTCAGTTCCGTTGTCACTCCTTATTCTTCTAACTTTCAGCTTGCAAAGAGATTCCAAGCTCATGATCAAATATTGAAGAATATCAGCAGTCTCGTCTTTAGTACCTAAAAAATGCACCCAAGAAAAACGTGAGAAATCATCAGTTACTACTAGACAGAACGACTTACCTCCAATACTCCTGATACTTATGGGGCCAAACAGATCCATGTGTAATAGCTCCAAAGGGGTATCAATAGAGTTTTGGAGCTTGGGCTTGTGAGACTTCCGTTGTTGTTTGCCCTTTTTACAAGGCATATAGTTATCTGCAACGGTAAACCTCAGCTTAGGAACCCCGGTTACCAAATCGTTTCGGACAAGATGATTCATTTTACGATACGAAATATGTCCGAGTTTCCTATGCCACAAGATGGAGTCGAGCTCTGTCTCTTTAGTAAGCAAACAGGTAGCAACTGATGAGGTGGTTGTTGCCACGCTCATATCGATCTGATAGGTGTCGTTAGTTCTTGGCGCTCTCATCAGGATCCAATCTTCGGGAACTTCAAAACCGGGTTTGAGAATCAGGCATTCTGACTTGTCAAACATCACCGAGTACTCCTTATCACACATTTGGGAGACACTCAACATGTTATGCTTCAGCTGCTCGCAGAAGTTGACATTGTCAAAGCTGACACAATCGTTCGAAACCACGCCTTGACACGTGATGCTGTCGCCTTTTTCTCCGGAAAAGGCCACATAGCCGCCTCTGAATGGTTTAACATCTTGAAGCAAGGCCATGTTTCCTGTCATGTGCCTGGAACATCCACTATCTACATACCAGCGGTTAGAGATAGTACCCTTCGGACGTCCCTGCACGAGTAACAAAAGAATTAGTTAGATTTGGAGACCCAAGCCATTGTGGTCTTGGGTCGTCCATCCTTTTCAAAATTGATGAATCTTTAGAAGAAATAGAACTAGGAGATTGAGAAGTTTTGGATTTGGCAGTCCAGGATCTCTTCTGTTTCTTAACTGAAACAGGAGACTTTGGTTCAACAACAGCAGGTGAACTTGTGGAAGCTTCACCTGATTGAACTGGAGTCAGCTGTTCTAGCTTTCTCAACCTCTTGTTCCGTCTCCTCCTCTGTGGCTTAGAGAGTCTTGCCACAGGTTTCTCACCAGTACGTGTACTACCAGAAGTAGATACACGAGGTACAGCAGGTTGCGTTACCTTTCTTGAAACAGATGGTTTAGCTTCAGATTTGATCTTAGTCTTTACCATCGGTTTGACTGGTGGTTTCACCACATTTTGCTTTGGATGTTTGGGAGATGGTTTCACTGGTGGCGACCTGGGGATAACAGCTGGTTGTTAAACAACAGGCCGTTTCCCTTCGTTCTTCGAAGGACAGTTCACAAAAATGTGACCAACCAAAACAGTTCCTCTTGTCTACATAAGTTCTCTTGTAAGGCTCATTAGATCTGGCCTTAGATAACTCAGCATTATGAGAAGGAGGAGTTGGTTTATGAACATTAGTCTGAACCTTAACAGTTTGGTTTTTGGGAGTATAATATTTTTCCAAATTTTCTTTATACCCAAGCCCATAATGAGCTGAAAAAGCTTATTTCTTTGCTTGGTTAAGACTTTTATACCCCCCATAAAGCATTACATTTAGATTATCATTTATTTCAATGATATCGGGTTCAGTTAAAATGCAATTATCACCATTAGTGATAACGTTTTTTTTTACCTTTTGTTCAGTCAACAACTCCTCAGATACTACTCCTTCAGGGCAAGAGTTAACCGACCCATCTTCAGAAGCAGTAACAAACTCCTCACTAGATGTGGAGTTAGCCTTACTTGAGGATTCATCCTTTTTAGGGGAATCATCCTTATCAGAGGACTCATCTAGACAAGTGAGATCAATGTCTATTAAGCTATTGACAAACTTCCCGCTCACTGGTGGAGGAATGACATTAGTACCCAAACCTAACCCATTCGGTTGTCTCACTACAGATTCGTAGTGTTCCACCACAAAGCGAGAGTTTTTCAACTTCTCATTAGAGCATTTTAACTGCAAGATCTCATTTTGCAGTTTATTGATTTCATTGTTCTGTTTTTCTAACCCCCTGTATGCAACATCTAAGTGAAGCTGTTGATCACTTATTTTTAAGGAATATTCACATTTTTCTTTTTTCAACGTTTCAATGGAATCTATAAAAAGTTTTTCATTTTCTTTATAGTTTAGAGCTGCCATACTTAGGGGTTCGATTTTGTCTTGGAGCCTAGAATTTTCAAGTTTTAGCTCTAGACATTTAGAACATGAAATAACAGAGAAAGGGTTAGAATCTACCTCAGACGATGAACTTATTGCTTCTCCAATGGCCATGAGAGCAACAGCAGTGGTCGAATCCTCTTCATCAGCTATAGGAGCTTCCATTTCTTCAGCTTCCTTCACCTCCTCTGTAGCAGCAGTTGTAGATTCTTCTAGGTCAGCCATAGAAGCTTCCCTTTTCTCTGCTTCCATCATCTCCATGATCTCATCCATGAGACCAACCTGGCTTTGTGCGATGATGGCATCCTCAAGATGAACACCCCAGTCAAAGTTGTCGTCCTGTTGGGCTACCAGTGCATTGGACGTTCCACCTTGGCTTTGATTGTGGTGGTTTGGATTGTTGTGGCCATGGCTGTTTCCTTGGCTGGGTCGGGTAAAACCAGAGGCAGGTGCTCTGTCTTTCTGACACTCACAAGCAAAGTATCCATAGTTCAGACACTTGTAGCATTTGGCATTAGATTTGTCAAACCAGACCTTGGCATTAGGATGCCCGCCAATAAACTTTCTTCCTGTTCTGTTCAGGAAACGCTTGGCTCTCCTCAATAGCATGGCCATATCCATTGAATATCCATGTCCTCCATGTCATCAGGACCCACTTGATTAAAATCTTCTTCAATCGTCTCTGGATCAGTAAGCTTGCCACCTATGAAATTCTCATACGCAAGCATACAAGATGAGAATAGTGCTACATGATCTTCAGCAATTCTGGCTATAGCTGATTGGTTAGCTGAAGACGTAGCAGGAGGATTTCTTGAGGTATTTTGATGATGAGACCCCAACCCTGATCCTAAAGCATAGCAAGCATGACCACCACACCCAGTTGAGTGGTCTTCTTCAGTAGGATTTCCAGTGAAGAGGGCAATTCCAGAGCCCGATGACTTGGATGTAGAAGTCGTCCCATGATACATAGAAGGGTCTTGTATCTGGGGTCTTCCTGAGCTCTCCTTTCTCCGTAGGTTCATGTCATGAGCTTGAACCTTTCCTATTGCCTCCTCAACTGTCAACTCATAGAATTTATGATTTTCCCTCATCAGGGTTGTGTACATCTCAAATTTGGGTGGTAAAGCATCCAAAAACTTTTCCACCATCTCTTCATCTGGATACCTGAGTTCAAAAGCCTTCAACTCAATCTGTAAATGATAGAACCTAGAGATGAGGTCATCTAAAGATTCGTTCTCAAAAAATCTGAAGCACTCATACTGCTTCCTGAGAAGATCCCGCTTACTCTTCTTGATGTCACTATTTCCTTCGAATCTCTTCTGTAAAGCTTTCCGGAGATCCTTAGTGTCACACCCCGACCGATGGCGGAATCATCAAGGCGGACAATAGAATGATTGTTCAAAAGCACATGATAGCTAAAAGGTTGTATAATTCATTAATTTAATTTAAAGACAACAAGATCCAAATACAATACATTCCAAATAACCTAGTCTAGTTCAAAACATTGATTTATTTAACTAGGTCCATAGTTCTTAAGTGGAGAAATCTTCGGCAAGTAGTCACATATCCAAACCTGAAACATTATTTAAATCAAGTGTCAACTAAAAAGTTGGTGAGTACATAGGTTTAGTAATTCCGATAAATAGTAGTTGTAAATCGTTTTGAAACTCATTGTTTATCTTGTTAAACATAGTATGTAGGATGTATCATTTATTTAATCACAATTCAAACCGAGTTTGACACGCTTGAACAGAGCACAACAGCTAAGTCCGATATGTTTGAATATAGTTACCCACTATATCCGATATGATTGAATATAACACGCGGTTATATCCTAGTATGCAGTAATAAACACCCTAACCGGGTGGGCTGGTCAGGCATAATAGATCTATCAATATTACAGTTGGTTGTCTTGTGTTTAAATGTATATACATCCAAAGAATAAGCATATAGTCTCATGTATAACACGTACAAACAATGTGAGTAGCATGTATAATGTTTCACTCCAAAACGTATGAAAATGTAAAATAGGGGCTATGTAACTCACCTTGCAAGCGGGTATTTTTCCACGCGTGTAGGTGATAAGTATGTGGGAGCCTAAGCACGTTGATACCCTATGTAGATAAATGGGTATTATTTTATGTTTACATGTGCGTATTAGTATTTAATTGTGTATAGGTTTATAATAGTATTTCTCAGTGTTATTTGCATAAAAGTTGGTCCAGATTTACTTGAAATTACTGATTTGATCGAAACTGTTTTATAGTTGTGACAGGTATCGAAACTGTGTTCAATCGAAACTACTAGTTTCGATTGACCATTTATAAGTGATACACAGGCTGTCGAAACTACCATCTATCGAAACTACTAGTTTCGATTGATCATTTATGAGTGATACACAGGCCGTCGAAACTACCATCTATCGAAACTACTAGTTTCGATTGATCATTTATAAGTGATACACAGGCTGTCGAAACTACCATCTATCAAAACTATTAGTTTCGATTGATCATTTATAAGTGATACACAGGCTGTCGAAACTACCATCTATCAAAACTATTAGTTTCGATTGATCATTTATAAGTGATACACAGGCTGTCGAAACTACCATCTATCGAAACTATTAGTTTCGATTGACCATTTACTCAATCGAAACTAAGTAGTTTCGATGGCCCAGACTTTAGCAAATAAAACAATAACATTAGTTTGTTCGGTAATCGATGGTTTGGAGTCGTGACTTCGATTGGTTCAGTTTGTCTTATGATAACAGAAGGTAAAGAAACAAAGTTGAGGATTCTTACGTGGTCGTGAAGGGGTCTGGTCGGCACAGCCTTTGAACTTGAAAAAAGTCACAAGCGGGAATCGATTTATGTGTGGAATTAGCTCCTGAAATCCTGGTCACAGCTTCACACAGAGATGGCGATTGTGATGGTGCCTTCAATTTGGAGTGAGATTGGGTGAAAGAGGGGTCGCGAGCTCGAGCAGGTCCGACTATGGCTATTTATAGCCGAGCTTGATTTCTTGTTAAAACGTGCAATTGGGCACGTTCCGACACTAGTCTGGACGAGACGAAACTACCCAGACATTCAACACGCGTGGAGGTGGTTTGTCGTGCGGGAATTCGAACGTGGGTTTCTCGGCCACCAACAGGATCAGACGATCCTTATGTTGGGGAGACCAATTGGTCGGGGCCTTTTGTTCGTGTGGGGGAGACGAGGCCAGACATGCCTTTAGCGGCTGTTGAGGTGCAGGGAACAGCCCTGTCGGTGGCTCGCCGGAGAAAGCTTTGGACCGCCGGACAATGTAGGGGGTGACCGGATTTACGATTTGCAATTTGGCAGATTTAGTCCCTGAGTTAAATTTTGTTTTAATTCGCCCCCTGAGATAATTTCGGATGGATCCTTGTAGTTTAATTTGTCCAGAAACAGTCCCTCAACAGACTTTAGCTTAAAACCTTCTAGTTTGATTAATTACAAAACGACCCCTGAACTTTTATTTAAATAAATTAATTTAATTTCATTTAAATCAAATTAATTTAAAAATGTTTTTATAAGCTTATTTTATTTTTTTATTATTATAAATAATTTTTATAAAGTTATTTATCTTATTTAAATAGGTTATTTTATTAAATATACAACTTTTTAACTTTAGATTTTTATATAAAACTTTATATTAGTTTTAAAATTTATAAAATTCTTATTAGTTTAAATCCGTAAAATAAAATACCTATTTGTATAAAACCCAATAAAACTCTTACGCTTTATTAAAATAGAGAATGATTACACGATAATTATAATACAAGTGCGAGAACGAAAAATCCGAAACGTCACACTTAGAATTGTCATACCCTCGGAAACTGTGGAACAATTCCTGAGTTAATGCCATAGTGATCGAACCAAGTGCCTTCTTTTCATGATCATAGGCTTTCTTTTCTTCGTCAGAAAGCTTTGAGATAGGTTTGGGCATGGTTTCATCAAGATAGATGTGCGTGGGATGATTATATCCCTCAAGGATTGGTATCCATAGTGATGAGTCGGTATAAGAAATGTAGTGCTCGAAACGTGCTTTCCAATTAGAATAATCGTTCACGTTCAGCAACTTTGGTGGTTTCTGTGGTGTACCGATCTCATTATCGTAATTCAACAGGTTTCCAAGATTCTGAAGATTCGACATAGTGAACACTTCGTCAAATTTCAGAAAAGTCACACACAGTTGCGCACTTGATCTTGGCCTTGCGCACTTGAGAAATGGTCTTGCGTATTTAGATTTCCTCTTGCGTACTTGTAAGTACGCAGGATTAAATGTAAGTACGCAGGATATAACTTAAGTTCGCATATGTTCAGTCTTGCGTATTTAGTAACTACGCACAAAACTGTACTCTTTGCCAGAAATGGTAAGTACGCAGGATACCTTTTTAGCAACTTTCACCTAACTATTCCGGTCACCTGAAAGTCGCCAGAGATGGTAAAAATTCGTCTGATGATCAATGCAAATGAGCCAAAGGGTCAGAAACTTGTTTCTAACCAACCTTTGATGCTCAAAACACAACAAAAATCAGTTTTTTTGAGTGATTTTTGTTTCTAAAATAGTGCTCAAGAGCTACCACTATTTTATCACAAAAATCAATAAAAATACATTTTTTTGCTTGTAAAAACTCTCCAAACTCACTCACAACACTCGAAATCAGGAGCAAGTGCTCTGATACCACTTGTAGGTTCCTCGGGTGTGGCGGATCGTCACATGCAAGTGGGTCTACTAGTCGGACCGGGTGCGGAATGCCCGTGACTAGGCGGAGAGTCTAGCTAAACAAAATAAACCGATAAGAGAAAACACTTTAAACTTTCTTTGTATTATAAACACTTGAAGGTTACAGAGAAAAGCACTGAGATTACAATCTGCGTATTTGCACTAAAGCCTGTGTACTTAACTTCTGTCAACCTATCCTATTTATACAAGACCTGATGCCTGCGCACTTAGCAAGTGCGCAGGGCAAAATGCTCCTGCGTACTTAGCAAGTACGCAAAGTTACTCCTGCGTACTTGCCAAGTACGCAGGAGCTTTCTCCTGCGCACTTACAAGTGCGCAAAACACTTGGAGAAATCTGCAACATTCAATATGTAAAAGTAAATACAACTCGATAAACTAATACATAAAGACTCTTACATACAAAGACAACTACAAACAAGACAAACAACCTAAGACTAAGACTCTATCTATCCAGAGTGTTTGTCACAGGAAAGTGCTTCAACAAGTGGCGTTTGATACTTTATCTTATTCTTGTTTGTTTCTTTCATTTCTAAACCTAGATGGGCAGGGTTGTTCACATCCAATAGATATTTCATGATTTTGATGTTTTGATTTCTTTACTTTGTAGCCGTTACAATTTATCTAATCGAGAACTATTATTGAAATATTAGATGTTGTGGTTTAGTTCCATTTATTTACTCGTACTTATATGATGATGATATGCGATATATTTTCTCGTTGTTTGTATTTGTGAATGTGAAGAATCATGTCTGGACGTGGTCGTGGAAGCGGTGGAAGAACTGGTGGCCGTGGTAACATCAATATGACAGCAACGGAACTAACAACACTTATCAATGATAGTGTAGCAGAAGCCTTAGCTGCACATAATGTTGCAGGTAAAATCGATATCCGTTGACTCTAACAAGTCAGTCTGTCACTCAACTCACTTTCCAAACCTTGAAATCTCAAATGTGTATTGTTTTTCAATCCAGGCCAGTACAATAACCCGTCGGCCTGCACTTTTAAGACATTCATGGACTGCAAGCCCCCCATGTTTAGTGGAGCTGAAGGGGCTTCCGGTTTGCTCCGCTGGTTTGAGGAAGTGGAATCTGTGTTTGCCATGTGCAATTGCCCACAAGCAAACCAAGTCAAATTTGCTTCAGATACTCTGGAGGGTCCTGCCCTCACTTGGTGGAACTCACAAGTTCAGATTTTAGGTCTGGACATGGCTAACGCCCTACTTTGGGATGAGCTCAAGACAATGTTGTGGGAGGAATACTTTCCCCGTGATGAAATCCAGAAGTTAGAAGGCGAATTTTTGAACCTAAAGATGGAGGGTTCCGAGATTGAACTGTATACTACTCGTTCACACGAGTATACAGTCATGTGTCCCTACATGTTGACACCGACATATAAGAGGATAGAGAGGTACATTGATGGCATGGTACCTCAAACCAAAGTATGGTCACTGCTTCTATCCCTACCACCATACAACAAACCATCTGCCTTGCTCACAGGCTGACAGACCAAGCTGTAACTCAAGGTACCCTACCTCCGAGGGGCTCAACTTCAAAAACTTCTGACAATAACAAAGGGAAGTTTGACAGCAACACCAACACCAATAGCTTCCAGTCAAACCCACCACAACAGCAGCAGCGTAGGTTCGAGCCTACCAAAACTTTCAACCAGTCAACCTCTTCAGGTCAAAGCCAGAGTGGTTATGCTGGGAAATACCCCAAGTGCAAAAAATGTGGTTATCACCACAATGGTACTTGTGAAAGGCAGCGTTGCCAGTGGTGTGGCAAGATGGCTCATGCTGCGAAGGATTGTAGGGGTGAATTTCAATCCAAACAACCCTTTCAGCCACAAGGATCTACCAAGGGGTGTTTTGAATTTGGCAAGGAAGGACACTTCCGAAAGGATTGTCCTCAACTGAAGAAAGGGGGAAATGGAAATGGTAACGGCAATAATCAAGGCAACAACGACAACAACGGTAACAACAATATGAACGGTGCGAAGGGGCGAGCCTTCGTGATTGGTTCCAGGGAAGCAAGAAATAATAACAACGTGGTTACCGGTAAGTTCTTTCTGAACGATTGTTTTGCTTCTGTACTTTTTGATACTGGTGCTGATAGGAGTTTCATATCTAAGAAACTTAGTAATCTGTTAAAGGAAACTCCAACCCTATTAGAAACTAAGTACATTATAGAGATAGCAGACGGTCAAGTAATCGAAGCAACTCACATTCTTAAAGGATGTAAGCTAGGATTGGCTAATCATAAGCTTGATATCGATCTCATGCCGGTCACACTTGGTAGTTTTGATATAATTGTCGGTATGGATTGGTTATCCAAAAACCAAGCTGAAATCAATTGTCATGACAAAATTTTTCGCCTTCCTCTCCCTAGTGGCGAAACTCTTTCTGTCCAAGGCGAAAAGAGTGGTTCTGTCGTAGGCATTATATCCTTCATGAAAGCCCAAAAATGTTTTCGCTAGCATCATACCGCTATTCTGGCTCTTGTCGCCGAACAACCATCCGAAGAGAAGAAGATTGATGATATTCCGATCGTACGTTACTTCCCAGAAGTATTTTCTCGAAGACTTACCTGGTCTTCCGCCTCATCGTCAAGTTGAATTCCAAATTGATTTAGCACCCGGAGCAGCGCCTATTGCTCGGGCACCGTACAGACTTGCACCTAGTGAGCTACAAGAATTGTCTACGCAAGTGCAAGAGTTGTTAGATAAGGGTTTTATCAGACCTAGCTCATCACCATGGGGATCTCCAGTCTTATTTGTCAAGAAGAAAGATGAAAATTTCCGTATGTGCATCGAATACCGTGAACTGAACAAAGTAACCATCAAAAATTGTTATCTACTATCCCGTATTGATGATCTGTTTGATAAACTACAAGGATCAAGCTTCTATTCCAAGATCGATCTTAGATCCGGTTACCATCAACTGAGAGTCCGAGATGAAAACATCTCTAAGACTTCATTCAGAACTAGGTACGACCACTACGAATTTATGGTCATGCCTTTCGGACTAACCAACGCACCCGCAGTGTTCATGGATCTCATGAACCGTGTGTGTAAACCCTACCTTGATCAATTCATCATCGTTTTCATTGAAGATATCCTCATTTATTCTAAGAACAAGGAAGAGCATGAGGAACACCTACGTTTGATTCTGGAATTGTTGAAACAAGAGAGCAATACATGTCAATCAATCTAAAGTAGAAGCCATCAAGAACTGGGCGGCACTAACGATTCCAACAGAGGTGCGACAATTTCTGGGATTGGCTGGCTACTACCGAAGATTCATCGAAGGATTCTTATAGATCACTCAACCTCTTACTGCCCTAAAACAAAAAGGAAAAGCCTATAACTGGAGTGAAACCCAAGAATCGGCATTCCAAATGCTGAAACAGAAACTCTGCAGTGCACCCATCCTATCTCTTCTAGAGGGAATGGATTACTTTGTAGTGTATTGCGATGCCTCCATTCAAGGTCTCGGTTGTGTGTTGATGCAACGCGAGAAGGTTATCGCATATGCTTCTCGTCAACTGAAAATTCATGAGAAAAACTACACGACTCATGATTTAGAGTTGGGAGCTGTAGTGTTTGCACTAAAATTCTGGAGACATTACTTATACGGTACCAAGTGCATCATCTTCACCGATCACAAGAGTCTTTATCACATCTTCAAACAAAAAGAGTTGAATATGCGACAACGTCATTGGATCGAACTCTTGAATGACTATGACTGTGCGATCAAGTATCATCCGGGCAAAGCTAATGTGGTAGCCGATGCCCTAAGCCAGAAAGAAACCAAACCCAAAAGATTTCTAGCATTGCAGCTTACTATTTACCCTGGATTACCGGATCAAATCCGTGGTGCTCAACTCGAAGCCCTGAGACCACACGTGGTATGTAGAACCAACTCGAAGTTAAATTGGACGGTATTCGCTACTTCGCGGAGCGGATATGGGTTCCAAAGTACGGGAACTGTTTTGACCAAAAATTAACCAAGCTAATTAAGTGATCAAACTTTGTTTGTGTGGTAGTGTGCTTGAAATAATTGTGAATAAAATATAAAGGAAAGTTGTGAAAGACACGAGTGTTTACGAGGAAAGCCCTTGATCCTTCGGGATCTCCGGCATAAAACCTCGGGAGCCGACTAAACGTCGGGCTGCCTTGTGTTCTTTAATAAATCGATGAAAAAAAATACAATGAGAGCAACTAGTGATCGAATACTAAGTGTTACAGAGCTCTTTGCGAGTGTTTTGTTTTGTGAATGTCATTAATTGTGTGTTTCCTATTCGATCAAGTTGCTGGATAAATAAAAAAAAGGAATAACAAACTATTCGAGAATCCCGGAGCTTTTCTAGGTCTTCAAATATGACCGTTGTAGACTCTTTCCTGCATCATTCACACGTTTTTCCTAACTCCATGACCAATTCTTCAAGGATGAGGTTGAATCCACACGTTCTACCTGCGAATAAATCAAGATGGGAGAAGCATACAACGGTTAGCATTATAAATGTTAAGGATCTCGAAACCTGTCAGGATACTGAAGACTTCCAGACACTCAGGATCCCTAGTCATAAAAATGACCCCTAACAACTGTCCCCAAATTTAATAGTTGCCAGCTTCATCGACATCTGTAAAATTTTAAAATTCAAAAAATAAATTGATGATAAGGTTTTGATAGGACTCTTCCTGGGTTCCAATGTGAAATGACTGTTGCTTCTGCAAGATATAATCATAATCCTTCATGCTTCTCTCACTTGGATCTTCTCAAAGCTAATTAGGTAAAGCTTTTTACTCCTAATCTTTGGTTTCTTTGTAACATTTAAGCTTTTTGTTTGTGTAGCTCCCAAATTTTCTTAATTAGTTCATGCGAGAAGTGAAACAGACAAAAGAATCGAGGCTTTGTTAAAGATACATGCTGCGGAGTGGTCCTTTCTTGTTGAATCAACCATTAGTGAATTTGACACGCAATACTCCGAGTCTAACATGTCTTCAGGTAAAGAACAATTTATATCTGTATTATTTCATACTATGATCCCGATCTGCTCTAATCTTCTGTAGGAATCCCGAAGTCAAGCTCTTAATTCGCCTTGTTTGATCTCGATAACCTTCTATCTAGGGATGGCGAGAAGCAATCTAATCAGGGTAATGATGGTGATAAAGACAAGGCCGGAGTCCTGTGTTTTTTATGATCTTGGTGAATGAACTCTTTATTTTTCATGTCTGTGGTTGCTGGACAATTTTTTCTTTTTTCTGCTTAAGGGATCCCGGTTTGGGATAGACAATTTCAACTCTTGAATGATGGTCCGTGATTCGGGTGGATGGGTCCAACTTTTGGATGAAGCCTGAATCAGTAATTTTCCTGCACTCTCAATGTTAGTAAATAACTTATGACTATGTGCCATGATTGTTATGTGTTTGATATGTTTTTGGAAAATAAGGATCCTTAGGCAATTAGCCTTATGATACATGGAAAAATAGATTTAGGAATCTTTTTGGGATATCGGATCTTTTATGAACATTTGTATATATAATCTTAGGTTTAAACTACGGTTTAGGAAAACATACCTTGTTTATGATAAATAGTATGAAAAAATACCAGTTACAAACATACCATGACTTAGTCATCAAATATTTCGAGCCCACCCAAAATTGAAAATTAATAAGCAATACCTTCATGGAGAATCAAGCTGGGTAGATATACATACCAGATAACGATAGGGAGTCCAAGCAGAATCAAAGTATGATAACTTTTAGTTGTCCCCTGTGTATAGTTGTCAAACAAATAGTTTGCTTAGTAATTGTACCTAAGGATTCTTAGGGGTGTCCCTAATCCGCTTGAGTGTCAGGATCTTGAGTTATTAACTTGGGACATGCCAATGTAGTGGGTTGTACCCGTAGTGACATGTAAATGCCAATAACCTTTGGTTAACATGTCAATGTTAAACTGCTTGGGTCATGCCCGGCTGTATAACACGTTCGTGTTATTCCATTGATAATATTCGTAAGGTCTAACATATAGCCAACAGTGATGAAGTTATCAGCCATTGTTACATGGACTGGTCGCACCACCTCGAACTATACTTGGATATCGTGCGCTCCTTGCGGGGTGTAGAAATGCAATCTACTTAGAAAGGCGAAAGCCGTTTAAACATTTGAAGGGATTTTTAATACCTTAGACTTAGGAGAGATGGCCAATCTCTGTCTTCTGTCAGGATCCTTGAGGATTCTTATTGCAAAACATGAAACCTTGGTGAAGGTGGGTGTTAGCCTGGCTAACTCCCCTCCAACGTTCAAGTCAGTATCTTTATAAAGGAGTAATAAAAATGAAAATAATTAAGAAGAGAAGTCATACTAGTTTAAGTTAGAATTTATGCTCTAACTTACATAAAATAGGCTTTGCGATGGATAGCATTCCAGGATCTTGGAAGAATATCTCCTTTTATAGTAGCCAACCAGTTTGCACCCTTGCATGCTTCTGAGTCGATCGAGTATGGGCCTGCAATAGACTTTCTATACAATATATTATGCAATATTATAAAATGAGATACCCTTATTCGAAAAGCCTTGTGATTCTTTTCACCATTTGGGATCTCACCATCCAGCAAATATTTTTTGATGGGTAAAATCAATGATCCTTGACTAGGTTCAAGATTCTGAATACATGCTTCTTCTTCGGTGTTGGATATTTCATTTATCTTCTCAATTGTTATGTAATATTGAAAATTTTGAATTCCACAGATAATTGCTTAACTATTGTGAGACACATGGCTAACCTCTCACCCTTTACTGCATACGAGCCATTAAAATGGTTAGCAATTAATAGTGAATCTACATATACCTGGAGATACCTGATCTTGAGATCCCTGGCTAATTGTAATCCTGCTATCAGCGCCTCATATTCCGCTTCGTTATTGGTTGCCTGGAACTCACAACTTATAGATTGGGGTATTAAGTCCCCTTGTGGTGATTTCAGTATGATGCCTAGACCTGTTCCTCTAACATTTGATACACCGTAAGTGAATAACGTCCACTTATCCCTGGATTCTTCCAATTGCTGAACTTCAAGATCTGCTTCATGTTGGATATCACTGCTGAAATCAGCCACAAAGTCCGCAAGTGCCTGAGACTTTATTGCTGTTCTAGGTTCATATATGAGGTCATAGGCGCTGAGTTTGACTGACCATTTAGCCATCCTTCCTGACATCTCTGGCTTTCTTAAGACACACTTAATAGGGTAGTTAGTCTTAACATGAATAAATTAGTTTCAAAATAATGTCTTAGTTTAGTGGATGCCATTATTATGGCTAAGATTAGTTTTTCTAAATGAGGGTACCTGGTTTCAGCTGCAAGCAAACTTTTACTTACATAGTCTACCGGATGCTGTTGTGCCTCATGTTCCTTGACTAGTACAACACTTATGGTGCTTTGGGATACTACCAAGTATAGGGATAATGGTTCGCCATCTTCTTGTTTTATTAATAGAGGAGCTGATGACAAGTATTCTTTCAGTGATTAGTGTGCTCGTTCATGCTTCTCTTCCCATTCGAATCTTTTGTTCTTCCTCAGGATGTTGTAGAACTCTTTGCACCTTTCTTAGGATCTTGATATGAACCTGTTGAGTGTTGCTACCCTGTCGGTTAGTCTCTGGACATCCTTGGTGTTTGCTGGGGATTTCAGATTAATGATCGCTTTGATTTGTTCTGGACTGGTGTAACACCCTAAATTTTTCAAGGAAATATAAGTTTAAGGGTTGAAGAGGTCATTTAACAAAACCCTAGTGAGTTAAATGACATTATGTTAAAGTACAAGGGGTCATGTTGGTATCAGAGCTGATAGTTTAAGAGATTTAGATACTTGCCCAAGTATCTAAACTCAAACTAAGATTAAGGGACATCGAGAATGCCAGTAGAGATGCCAGTTAAGATAGCCTGATGCTAAAGATAGAGAAAGGAAAAAGGTAGGGATATTTAGTAGGAGCCTGATAGAAAGATAACTAGAGCACCGGAAGTGGCGTAAATGATTATTTTTGTCGTGGCCACAGTTATTAATGTTTACAATACACTTGTGTTCTAGCTATCAATCCATCATGTGAATACTAAAACACTCCATATCTTTTGTAGAAATGGCCGGTAGAGGTAGAGGAAGAAGAAGAGGGAGAACAAATCCCACTACTAGAAGCAGACGCGGTCTACCGCCAATGCCGAACCGGAGATAGAACATATACAGAGAGAGGAGCGAGTAGAAGAACCTGTGGTAGATCCTCAGCTTAAAAATCTTGTAGACTTGACTGTTTCCAAAGCACTAGACACGGCTCTGCCGATTTTATTGACAAGCTTAGATGAAAATAGAAAGAAGAATGATGAGACTCAACTGGCAGAAAGAACTAATAAGCTAGATGATGAGGATTTCGATTATGATTATGAATCTGATGATTCATATGAGGCAAGACCTCGGAAGAAAGGAAAGAGGGAAACCCTTCTAAGTTTGAAGGAACGAAGGATGCCACTGTTACTCATCAGTGGATAAGAGAGATAGAAGCAGTTATTAAGATTAGTGAATGTAGAGACGATCAGAAAGTCAAGTATGCAGCCCACTCGTTTGTTTCAGAAGCTTTGTGTTGGTGGGAAAACTCAGTCATAGCTTTGGGAGATAAAGCTATTGACTGGATGACTTGGGAAGAGTTAAAAAGATTGCTGATAGAGGAGTTCTGTCCAGATAATGAGATGGACAAACTCAAAAGAGATTTTCTTAGACTGGAAGCTGGTAGTATGACTCACCGAGAGTATACTAACAAGTTTAATAGAATGGCTCGTTTAGTACCCCATCTGATAACTCTTGAATCTGTATGCATCAAGCGATACATGCAGGGTTTACCATCCGAGATAAGGAGGTTAGTAAAGACTTCAGACTTGAAGACTTTTCGGTCTGCCGTACAACTTGCTTCGACAATGTACGATGAAGTCTTCGGTTCCCGCCCTGTGGAATCAAAGAGAAAATGGTCTGACATTTCTAAAAACCAGAACAAGAAGAATGGAGGAGGTGGAGGAGGAGGAAAGAAGCAGGAACATATTGGTGGTTCTAAATGTACCGAATGTGGTAAACTACACATTGGAGAATGCAGGTATGGGACAAATACTTGCTACAGTTGTGGTAAGCCTGGGCATATAGCCACCAATTTCCCAAATAAGTCAGGAATGAGGTGTTACAAGTGTGGAGAACTCGGACATCGAATCATAGAATTCCCAACCCTGAAGATTTCAGCACCATTATTGATTAAGGATGGAAAGGAGAAGGAAGCCCCAAAGGCCAAGAGTAGGGCCTATACCTTGACAACAGAAGAAGCTAAGACACTTCCTGACGTAGTATCAGGTACATTTCTCATTAATGACGTACCTGTTATTTGATTTGGGAGCTAGTAGAATTTTTGTATCCTTAGATTTCTATTCTTCCTTAGCTAGACCTACCATAAGATTACGTGAAACCTTTGAAGTCGAAACGGCTATCGGGAAAACGATGAAGGTGGTAGAAGTCATTCAAGATTGCTTCATCAATCTTGAAGGACACATATTCCCTGTTAAACTATATCCTATGATCCTCGAAGGATTTAATATAGTCTTGGGAATGGACTGGTTGGCAGTAAACAATGCCCAGATCATTTGTAACCTAAAAGTAGTTCAGATGCAGACTCCTGACGGCAACAAGATTACCATCCACGGTGATAAAATAAGATCAGCCGTTAGAATCATCTCTATGATGAAGGCTATGAAGTTTATGAGTCGAGGCAGTGAGACCTACCTGGCTTATGCTATTGATTCCCAAGTGAAAACTAAAGAATTGAAAGACGTGCCAGTAGTATGTGACTTTCCTAATGTATTTCTCAAAGAATTACTAGGAATACCTCCCGAAAGAGAAGTGGAGTTTTGAATTGACTTAGTTCCTGGTGCTAAGCCTGTAGCTAAGGCACCTTATCGATTAGCTCCATCAGAAATGAAGGAACTAATGTCACAACTGCAAGAGTTGTTAGACAAAGGTTTTATTAGACCGAGTATCTCACCTTGGGGTGCTCCGGTTCTTTTCGTGAAGAAGAAGGATGGTAGTATGCGTATGTGCACAGACTACCAAGAGTTGAACAAACTTACCATCAAGAACAAATACCCATTACCTAGGACCGATGACTTGTTCGATCAATTACAAGGAGCAAGCTGGTTCTCCAAAATCGATCTAAGATCGGGGTATCATCAGTTGAAGGTTAGAGATGAAGATATTCCAAAAACAACTTCCGTACAAGATATGGACATTATGAGTTCTTAGTAATGTCATTTGGTTTTTACTAATGCCCCAGCTGCATTCATGGACCTCATGAATGGGGTTTGTCGACCAATGTTGGACCGATCAGTGATCATGTTCATTGATGATATTCTAATCTACTCAAAGAATGAAGGGGATCATGCATGTCATCTCAAGGAAGTACTGGAAACACTTAGAAAAGAAAAGTTGTATGCAAAATTCTCTAAGTGTGCGTTTTGGCTCCGAGAAGTTCAATTCTTAGGACACGTAATAAACGCAGAAGGTATTCTTGTAGATCCTTCAAAGATAGAAACTGTAATGAAATGGAACCCGCCAAAGACACGTACAAAAATTCGTAGTTTCTTAGGTTTGGCTGGTTACTATAAAAGATTTATTCAGGATTTCTCCAAGATTGCTACCCCATTGATAAAACTCATAAAGAAGGAGACAAAGTTTGTATGGGGAACAGAACAAGAAAGTGCTTTCCAAAAGCTAAAGGAGAAATTAACTCAAGCTCCGGTTTTGTCTTTACCAGAAGGGATAGAGGATCTGGTAGTTTACTCTGATGTTTCGTATTAGGGACTGGGGTGTGTATTAATGCAGAAAGGCAAGGTTATAGCCTATGCTTCAAGAAATCTCAAACCCCATGAAGCTAACTACCTGACCCATGATTTAGAGTTAGCTGTTGTAGTATTTGCACTTAAAATATGGAGAGACTATCTGTATGGAGTTAAGTGCACAATCTACACAGATCATAAAATCTTAAATTATTTCTTTGAGCAAAAAGATCTGAACATGAGGCAGCGAAGATGGTTAGAGTTGATAAAGGATTATGATTGTGAAATCCTGTATCACCCAGGGAAAGCCAATGTAGTGGCAGATGCTCTTAGTCGTAAAGAAGGGCATCCTCCTATCAGGGTCAAGTCATATAAGTTAGTTGTGACTCTTGACTTTATGACTCAGCTCATGAACATTCAAATAGACGCATTGAAAGCAGAGAATGTTAAGAAAGAAAGAATGGCTGGACAAGAAAAATACTTAGAAGAGAATGAGTATGGGGTTAAGATTCGATTTGGTCGTATGTGGATACAACATATAGATGAATTCCGAATTAAAGTTCTAGATGAAGCTCATAAGTCACGATATTCGATTCATCCGGGTACTACAAAAATATACCAAGATCTATGCCAAGATTATTGGTGGCCCGGTATGAAATTTAATATCATGAAATATGTGGCTAAATGCTTGACTTGTTCTCAAGTCAAAGTAGAGCATCAAAAGACTTATGGCAGATTCCAGCCACTAGATATTCCAGAATGGAAATGGGAGCATATCACTATGGACTTCATAACAATGCTACCAAAAACAGCTAAAGGTTATGATACCATATGGGTGATAGTAGACAGATTGACTAAGAGTGCTCACTTCTTACCAATACGTGAGACATACTCTTCAGAAAGTTTAGCAGAGACATTTATTAAAGAAATTGTTTCACGACATGGAGTGCCTAATTCAATTGTATCTGACAGAGACACACATTTTACGTCGCTTTTCTGGAAGAAGTTCCATGAAGAAATGGGAACTAAGTTATTGATAAGCACGACGTATCATCCTCAAACGGATGGACAAAGTGAAAGAACGATACAAACACTTGAGGATATGTTGCGTGCTTGCATTATTGACTTTGGTGGAAGTTGGGATAGTCATCTACCTTTGGTAGAATTCTCGTATAACAACATCTATCATGCAAGTATTGGTATGCCGCCATACGAGATGTTATACGGAAGGAGATCTAGAACTCCCATATGCTGGGGAGAGGTTGGACAGAAAGAGTTGGGAAGTAAAGAAATTGTCCAAGCGACATGTGTAAAGTTAGATCAGATTAAAGCTAGTCTGAAAGCTGCCCAGGATAGACAAAAGTCTTATGTAGACAAAAGACGAAGACCAATAGAGTTTCAAGTTGGAGATTACGTTCTGCTGAAAGTATCTTCGTGGAAAGGAATCATTAGATTAAGAAAGAGAGGGAAATTGAGTCCAAGATTTATTGGACCATTTAAAATTTTAGCTCGAGTTGGGAAGGTTGCGTGTAGATTGGAATTGCCAAAAGAGTTGAGTGGAATCCACTCAACATTCCATGTATCGCACTTACGAAAGTGTCTTGCAGACGAAACCTCTCATGTACCACTGAATGATATAGAGGTAGACGAAAGATTGAATTATGTCAAAAAACAAGTGGCTATACTCGACTGGAAAGAAAAGAGATTACGAAATAAAGTAATCAAGCAAATTAAAGTTCAGTGGCAACATCGAAAGGGATCTAAAGCCACATGGGAGACAGAGGAAGAAATGAGGCAATTTTATCCCTACTTATTCGAGTAAGTAATAGGTTTCGAGGACGAAACCTTTGTAAGGAGGGTAGATTTGTAACACCCTAATTATTTCAAGGAAATATAAGTGTAAGGGTTGAAGAGGTCATTTGACAAAACCCTAGTGAGTTAAATGACATTATGTTACAGTACAAGGGGTCATGTTGCAATTAAATAAAAATTTAGGGGCTGAAAATGAAAAATGGTGAAAGTTGGATGGTGGCGGACCGCCACCAGAAGGGTTAGCGGTCTGCTACGTAGGGAGCAATGGATCACTCAGGAGAAGCTGCGTGTCAGGTGACTAATAGCTGAAAGATGACGCGTGGAGGGCTGGTAGCGGACCGTCACCAGGTCCCTAGCGGTCCGCCAACCGCAATAATTCTTAGCGGTCTGTCACGATGAAGCGTAGCGGTCCGCTACATGTGCCCCAATCCAGAATGAAGCCGCCTCAAAGGGTGGCAGACCGCCACCCTATATCTTAGCGGGCTTCTACGGACCCGTCGAGCACCCTATAAATAGATAGACAATGAGCTCAGTTTTAGAACATCTCACACAGCAAAACACACTCTCAAACACCTAGTTAACCTCGGTAAGCGTGCCCAGAAGCCCGGTTTGTGTAGAGAAGTCCGGTTTCTAGTCTTTCAGCTCTAGTATTCAGTAAATAGTCTCAAGGTAAGGTTCCGACTAGTTCATAATAAGTTGGTTATTTTCACTAAGTTAAGGACTTGTGATTAAGTAATATTATAATGGCTTAGGACCTTGATCCAAGTCGTTGTGCTGTTAACACGAAAGTATTGTGTGAAAGAGAAGGAGGTTAGAGGTGAGTTCTATGAGGCCGGTATGCATGCTAGAAAGATTTACATAAATGCTATATATCTTGATTTAAATATTTGGGATAGCATTCATGTTGCAAGAGGTTACGTATAAAACATGTCTAAATCTTAAAACTAAGTAACAAAGTATTCATCAGATATCAAAGAAGCGTTGGGTAACCATCCGACCGGTATGTAGTTATCTGGCAAACAAAATGTTCTGTCTAAGGAAAGAGTGGTGTATAAATCCCTCCTGGACCCGTCATTCTTTCCTGGGAACATCTCTGTTGGAGGTACTACTCTGGGAGGATAACCACCTTGTCTTCTTTGATATACCATGAAGAAACCTTTACGAGGATTTAGGATAAGGACTAGTTTTGAAAGGAATGGTTAGAATGGAAACTTGCCTTTTGGCATGATTTCACATTAAAAAGATTTTGAGAAAGAAAATGGTTTTGAAATGTAAGACGTTTTAGAACTTATCATGGTAAGCCCAGATAAGTAATGACAGAGGAGTCAGGGTTTTACCTTGACTTGTAGAGGTCTTGACATTTATTGTCTTGACAAAGAGTAAAAACAAAGAGACAGAGTTTTGGCATGTCAAACATTTTGACCATCATGGTATGTAAAGAAAGGAAAGGTTTTGCCACGTCTGGCCAAATGCCACATAATATCTTGTAACTTAAGACGTAGAGATATACTGCATTCCTTTGTGGAATATAGTATGGCACCTTGTACAAGGGTATGTATAAGTGGTGATGACCGCTTGGAGGTTAACGTGACCTCGAAAAGACAAGTGTGCAAGTTTAAAGTATTATGTTGGGCTAGAAGTTAATGTGATGTTTTGAATACGTGTCATATAAATCCATTTATGAAAAAGATAGAGGTCAAAGATATTTTTGACTAAACACTTAGAACTCACCAGCGTAAGCTGACATATGTTTAAGCATGTGTATCAGGTAAAGACGTAGCCTCCTGCAGTAACGGCAAGGGGCTAGAGTAGAGGCATCTGGTGGGCTATCTGGCAATCTCCAGCAGGCTGGCATTAGAATAGAAATGTTTGTACTTTCTTTAGAATGTACATTAAGACAAGTTTTATGAAATAAATATAGTATTTTAAAATTCTTCCGCTATGTATGATCTCTGTTTACTATATGTTCATGAGTAAATCCGACAAGTGGCTGGCATCTCGGGTAAGCCGGGATGTGGGTGTCACAACTGGCTTCTATCCCTCTCTTGGTTACCATGTAGCTCATGAACTTTCCTGCCCCCACTCTGAAGTGGCATTTGGAAGGGTTTAACTTCATGTTGTACTGGTCCAGGATATCAAATGCTTCTCTAAGGTCCCTGAGATGATCCTCATCTCTCTTTGATTTTACAACCATGTCGTCTATGTAGACCTCCATGGTGTCCCCTAGTTTCTCTTTGAACATCATGTTCACCAGCCTTTGGTATGTAGCACCTTCATTTTTCAAACCAAAAGGCATAACAATATAATAATAAATACCTGTAGGAGTTATGAACGCGGTATCCTCCTGGTCTGAGGGTTCCATCTGAATTTGTTGGAATCCTGATGAAGCATCCATGAAAGTTAGCATTTCGTGGCCTGCTGTGGCGTCGACCATAGAGTCAATGTGTGGTAGTGGAAAAGGATCTTTGCGGCATGCTTTGTTCAAGTCAGTGAAGTCTACACAGACTCTCTATTTACCATTATTCTTCTGGATCACCACCACATTAGCAAGCCACCTTGGGAATTTCACTTCCCATATCATTCATGCCTTTAGTAGTCTTTCGACCTCTTCTTGGATAACTATGTTCCTCTTCGGTGCAAATTTTCTTCTTTTTGATGTATCGGCCTAAAACTGTTATCAACACCTAATTTATGTGTAATAATATCTTTAGAGATACATGTCATGTCTTCATGTTTCCAAGCGAAGGTTGAGGTTCTGCTTCTTAGTAATTCTATAAGATCCTGCTCAATATCCTTGGGGATATTGGTTCCAACAAGCACTTTGACATCAGGATCCTCTATGCTTAAGGATACTCTTTAACATCCTGCTCTTTTGTTTTCAAGACGTCTCGGGCTTGTTTAATTACTATTGTTATGGGTTAAATCTCAAGCTGGATCCTGAATGACGCATGATCCAGAATCCAAGATCCTGGTAAATTCGGTATCCTGAATATTAATGCTACTAACGGCTATTTGTCCTCTATTTATTTTATATACGCAGGTAAAACGCGAGAGAAGCTCAACAACGATCATATTTGAAGACTGAGTAAAGCTCCGGGATCCTCGGAAAGTTAGTTAGGATCATTTTCTGTATTTAATCAGCAACTTGATCGATTAGCAATACACATAATTCACTTAGCATTACTAAACATTCGCGAGAAGCTCTGTAACACTTAGTATTCGATCATTTGCTGCTCAACACTTGTAATTCTTTATCATTTATAGAAGAAACGAGGCAGGTGTCGATTGTCACCTCCCGAGGTTTTATGTCGGATATCTTGAACGATCAAGGGATTTACTCGTAAACAACTGTGTTACTCTTTACGTTTTTGTATTGTTTCACATTTATTTTACAAGCACACTACCTCACTTATAAAATTTGGTTAAAAAGTTAGTTTACATAATTTTTACCCAAAACAATTTGACCCCCACCGTGAGGCAAGTGGTGCTTTTCATCTTCAAATCTCTACTAAAGTTTGTGTTCAATCACTATCTTTCGAAACTGATTTCAAAGATGTCATCCCAATCCAAAAATATTTCTGTTTCTGATCCATCTTCGAGCTCTGGGTTGGTCAACCCTATTCCTCCTCTTCCATTTCAAAAAAGTGTTAATCAACCGAAGAAAACTACTCCTGCGGGTTTTTCGGGATCCGGAATACATGCTGGTGGACCTGTGATCGTATCAAACAATGATATCGTCGATCTGCTCTAGGAGATGAAACAACAAATGGAACAACAGAGGAAGACTAACCAAGCGCTGTTTCGGGAGATTGAGAAAGTTAAGGAATCGAAGAAACCAGTCGAAGTGACGACCCCGCTACAACCAAGGATCTTGGATTTTAATTATCCAGGATCCTCAGAAATCCATAAGGGAGACTTCTTTCCCATGCAAACAGGGATCTCTACAGTTGGCCCTACCCCGGCTGTCAGAGTTACGACAAATCAGGATTTTGGAGTTACTCCGGGATCATCATTCCGAAATCCCGAAAATGGTAACACATTTAATCAATTTTCGAATACTAATGAATTTGTACAGGAGATAGGAATTACTCCGTCCATGGCCAAGGAGTTAAAGAAATTAAGAGAAATGATCTCTAGTGTACCAGGTGTGGTCCAACCTATACCGGAGATGTCCTCTACCAGTCACAGGATCTCCAAATTCGCTCGACCGTTATGTGATGCTGAGATCCCCAAGCGCTTCCAGACTCCTAACATGAAGTTGTACGATGGAACTACAGATCATGAGGAGCACGTCGCGCAGTATAGGGAACGGATGGAGATAAACCCCATTCCTTTGGACCTAAAGGAAGCCTGCTTATGCAAAGGATTCGGCTCTACATTAACAGGATCAGCCCTGAAATGGCTACTTAATGTTAAACATTATTCTATTACTTCGTTTGCTCACATAATCAATTTGTTTAACAATTAGTTCTCTTGTAGTAGGACCTTTGAAAGGTTAACAAGTGACTTATACAGGATAACTCAGAACAGCGGAGAATCCCTTCGGGATTATGTCAGCAAGTTCGGCCAGGAATCCCTGGATATCCCAAACCTTGACGTTGCCACTACAGTCCATGCCTTCAAGATGGGGCTACAGAAGGATTCTCAATTTTACGAAGACCTTGTTATGAATCCTTACAGGAACCTTGATGAAGTCAGGAACCGGGCATTGAGGTTTATTAGGCTGGAATATGATAAAAAGATCCAGAAAATGGTGAATGCTCCAACAAGCTACACTCAACCTAACCGGAAAGCTGAACCTGCGCCTTTCAAGTCGTACAGATCCAAGCCGTATTATAAGCCGAAGAATCACAGGTTCAATGCTGTAGAAGACAACGAGGACGAGGAAGAATATCCTAAGTTGTCTGAATACTGTTTTTCTCTTGATACAACTGGTCTACTATTTGCTATGCAGGATCTTGGAGAAAAAGCCAGGTGGCCTCGCAAGTTTGAGAGGAACCCAGGAGGAATGGACAAGCCCAAATGGTGTGCATTCCACGAAGACTTTGGCCATATAACCGAGGATTGTATTGCTCTGCGGAAGGAGATAAGCTACCTCTTAAGAAAAGGGCATCTCAAAGAGTTTCAAGGCAAAGGAAAGAACAAGACTAAGGATCATGACAGGATCCCGCAAAGAGCAAAGTCCCCGCCGCCGGATGCCAAGGTAATAGGTTTTATATCTGGTGGATCTGATATTTGTGGCACTTCTTACTCTGCAGCAAAAAGGAATGCCAAGGAAGCGAAGATAGAACAAGGGGGGCAGTCCTATCAGAACCTCCAGCTTAACTAAAGAAAAGGTGATCTCTTTCGATGTAGACGACATGGACGATGTACAGGATCCTCATCAAGATGGTCTAGTAATCACTATGTACATTGCAAACCACTTCATCCGGAGGATACTGACTGATGGAGGAAGCTCGGTGAACATAATTCAACATGAAGTCCTGAAAAGAATGGGGATCCCGGATTCTGAAATTATTTCAAAATCCTCAGTGCTGGTAGGATTCAGCGGAGAAGTCAAAAGCACAGTCGGAGAAATAAAACTACCGATATACATTGAAGGGGTAAATTCTATTCAAAAATTTTGTGTAATAGATTCTTTGTCTTGCTATAATATCATTTTAGGAAGGTCATGGATACACGATATGAAGGCGGTGCCCTCAACATACCATCAGTGTGTCAAATTGCCAACCCCTTGGGGAGTAGTGAAGATTAACAGTGATCAGCAAGAGGCTAAGGACTGCTACACTTCTTCGATGAAAGCCTCCGTCAAAACCAGGCAAGAATAGCAATTAACAAAGCAGGCCTGGGATGTTCTAGAAGCTAAAGAACATGATGTTAAAGAGGTATCCCTGGATGCTGAAAATCCAGATGTAAAGATCCTGGTAGGGAGCAATATCCCTGAGGATATTGAAGAAGATATACTGAATTTCCTGAGAGGCAGAAAAGCAACCTTCGCTTGGAAGTACGAAGACATGAAAGGTATATCCAAAGGTATCATAACTCATAAAATTGGAATTGATAAAAGTTTCAGGCCAATACATCAAAAGCGAAGGAAATTTGCTCCTGAGAGAAACGTAATCATCCAAGAAGAGGTGGAAAAGCTTCTCAAGTCTGGAATGATAAGGGAAGTAAAATTCCCTAGGTGGCTAGCCAATGTGGTGGTAGTCCAGAAGAAGAACATGAAGTGGAGAGTTTGTGTAGATTACACATACCTCAATAAAGCATGTTCTAAAGACCCCTTCCCATTACCAAACATAGACTCAATGGTGGACGCTACAGTAGGCCAAAAAATCCTGACTTTTATGGATGCCTCTTCAGGATTTCAACAGATCCAAATGGAACCATCGGATCAAGAAGACACGACATTCATGACCCCGACAGGTATTTATTGTTACACAGCTATGCCATTTGGTCTTAAAAATGCAGGTGCCACGTATCAAAGACTGGTAAATATGATGTTCAAAGACAAGATTGGGGACACTATGGAAGTCTACATAGATGATATGGTGGTAAAATCAAAGAAAGCTGAGGATCATCTCAGGGATCTCAGAGACGCATTCGATATCATGGACCAATACAATATGAAGTTGAACCCCTCGAAATGTCACTTCGGAGTGGGGGCAGGAAAGTTCTTAGGCTATATGGTGACCAAAAGAGGAATAGAAGCCATCCCAGAACAAATCAAAGCTATCATCAATCTAAAGTCCCCAGCAAATACTAAGGATGTCCATAGATTGACCGGCAGAGTAGCAGCACTCAACAGATTTATATCAAGATCCTCAGAAAAATGCAAGGAATTCTACGACATCCTGAAGAAGAACAAGAAATTTGAATGTGAAGAGAAGTATGAACAAGCACTCCAATCATTGAAGGAATACTTTTCATCAGCTCCTCTACTGATGAAACCAGAAGACGGTGAACCATTATCCCTATACTTGGCAGTATCCCGAAGCACTGTAAGTGCTGTATTAATCAAGGATCATGAGGGACAACAACATCCGGTATATTATGTAAGTAAAAGTTTGCTATCAGCGGAAACTAGGTACTCTCATTTAGAAAAGTTAATTTTAGCTTTAATAATGGCATCAACTAAACTTAGACAGTATTTTAAAACTCATGACATTCATGTTAAAACTAATTATCCTATTAAGCGTGTCTTAAGAAAACCAGAGATGTCAGGAAGGATGGCTAAATGGTCAGTCAAGCTCAGCGCCTATGACCTCATATATGAACCTAGAACAGTAATAAAGTCTCAGGCACTAGCAGACTTTGTGGCTGATTTCAGCAGTGATATCCAACAAGAGGCAGATCTTGAAGTCCAACGACTAGAAGTGTCAAAGGATGAATGGACCTTATTTACTGATGGTGCATCAAATATAAGAGGAACAGGTCTGGGAATCATATTAAAATCGCCACAAGGGGACATATTACCTCAATCCCTAAGATGTGAGTTCCAGACTACGAATAATGAAGCAGAATATGAGGCGCTGATAGCAGGATTACAATTAGCCAGGGATATCAAGATCAGGTATCTTCAGGTATATGTAGACTCATTGTTAATTGCTAATCATTTCAATGGTTCGTATGCAGTAAAAGGTGAGAAGCTAGCCTAATATCTCACAATAGTTAAGCAATTATCCATAGTATTTGAAACTTTTAACATTACACAGGTGCCTAGAGAAGATAACACCGAGGCTGATGCCTTAGCAAACCTTGCTTCAGCTCTTAGAGTACCAGAAGGTACCAAAATACCTATCATACACATTCTGAGCCCAGCAATCGAGAAGGTGAATGAAGTATCCAACACTGAAGAAGAAACAAACATTCAGGATCTTGAACCTATTCCAGGATCCTGGAATTCACCTATTAAAAAAATACTTGAGGATGGTGAAATCCCAAGTGATGAAAAGAACCACAAGGCTTTTCGCACGAGGATGTCTCGTTTTATAATGTTTGAAAATATTTTGTATAGAAAATCAATTGCAGGTCCATATTTAAGATGATTGGAAGATCCTAAAGCACGTGAAGTCTTGAAAGATCTACACGAAGGAGATTGTGGTAATCACACCGGGGGCAGAGCGTTATTTTCAAGGATCCTAAGAATAGGATATTATTGGCTTACCATGAGAAAGGATGTTGTGACTTACTCTCAAAAGCGTGACGCTTGCCAAAGGCACATCAACATACTCCATCAGCCGACCGAACCTTTATACCCATATGCCTCTCCATGGCCGTTTATGAAGTGGGGAATGGATATCGTTGGCAAACTTCCCAAAGCACCAGGAGGAAAGGTCTTCATGCTAGCAATGACGGATTACTTCTCTAAATGGATCGAAGCTGAAGCATTTGTCCAAGTCAGAGAGAAAGAAGTCATCTCCTTCATCAAGCGCAATATCCTGACGAGATTTGGGATCCCGGCAGAGATAATTTGAAATGATGGATCTCAGTTAATCGGCAAGAGAAAAACTGACTTCTGTGCCAGTTGGGGAATCAAAACGTTAACTTCTACCCCAGTACATCCTCAAGCCAATGGGCAAGCGTAATATAGCAACAAGATCATCGTTAACAACCTCAAGAAGATATTAGAAGCAAAGAAAGGAAGAAGGGCTGAAGAGCTACCATTTGTACTTTGGGCAGATAGAACAACCACGAAGAATGCAATGGGACAAACTCCATTCTCCTTGGTATTTGGATCTGAAGCAATGATCCCGACAGAGATGGTTATCCCTACTGCCAGAACCAATTTTCAATCTTCCGAGACCAACAACGAAGCTCTTGCCAAGGATCTCGACACTGTGGATGAGCTCAGGGATCTTGCCTTATGTGTTGAGGAGCTACCTTATGTGTTAACTCAAGAACTTAGCATCAATATGCTGGCTCAAGATCCTTAAATGGGTTAAAAACTTGTGAAGATCCCGAAGTGTACTTACTAAGCCTACGACGTATTCGATGACTGTACACAGGGGACAACCAACGATTACCATATTTCAAACTCAAGATCATAATCTAGTATGTGTGTCTACCTAACTTAGTTCTCGGCAAAGGTATGTGTTACTTGTTAGTTTTCAATTTATAGAAGATTTGAGACTTACATGACTAAGTGATGATATGTTTGTGATTGATATTTTTCCATACAATTTGTCAAAATTAAACTGTAATTTCCTAATTCAATGTTTGATCAAAAACCAAAATGTTATTTGTCTTTAAGGGTCCGGTGTCCTGAAAACATGCTTAAACTTATTTGTATTAAAATTTAGTAACCTAACAAATCCTGATTTTCTACAAACACAACCAAACAACAATCATTGCAAATAGTAAAAGCTACTAACTATCATATAAAGTGCAGGAAATTGAAATATGTCCGAGGTTTCATCCAAAAAAGGAACCATCCACCCAGGACACGAGTTGTCAAACTGTTCATCCCATTCAGGGATCCCCAAAAAGCAAGGAAATTAAATTGTTCACAAAGAAACAGGATCAAAGTTAAAGATATAAAACCACAGGAATATCAAACACAGGACTCAAGCCTTCTCTTTATCGCCCTCACTGTCCTGTCCGGCCACCTCCGCTGCCACCTTCACAGATCCCTCAATCTCAGCCACTTGGTTATCCACCTCCTCGTCTTGCACCGACTCACCTCCTAGCTCAGCCACAAACCTTTTCCACTCCTAGACATCCTATTTAGCCCTGTCAAAATCCCTACCATCAGCCTCTTTATCCATCTTTATCCTCGCTTGGAATATTGAAATGGCGGCTGATGTTTTGGCTTGTTCGTAGGATTCCTCGAGATCTTGGGGATGTTTGGCATAGGCATCCTCAAGCTCCGCCTTCACCCTGCTGAGATCCTTGGCCTCATCCGCTAATTTCTTATTTTTAGTTACGGCTATTTTTTGCAGGTCGCTCACCTTCTGTTTAGATTGTTTAGCTTCTTCAGCTTCTTTAATCGCCAACTCGTAGCATCTGGTCATTCGTTGCAGGGCCTGCTATAGGAAAATATGTTAGGATTTCTCTAATACAGGTTCAGGATCCGAGATACCAAAGTTTCTAACCGTGTGACCAAAAACGTAAAGCTTCTTGTGGACATCAACATATGTTAGATTCTCAAGTGAGGCTACATCAGTGACATCAGAAGACTTCCTCTTCTTGCTGGCAAGGGACTTAGAATGAGGATTTGAGGATTCCGGTTTAGGAGCATCTGAATTTCGAGCCTCAAGGGATGGCTGGCTCATCTCCTTCTTGATGCTCTTACCTTTGGAGACCATGCTATCAATATCATCAAGAGCGAACCTGGAGCTAGATTTCGGATTCCTATTTCAGGATAACGGATTAGAATTCCATATATTTAACTAACAGATTTATATATTTGTACACATCTTACCAGACATCTTGGAAGAGCAAGGATAAGTTTCTGAGCTCACTTCAAGAGGAGGTGCCTTGAACTTTAAAGTCCTCTCGATAGGATCAAGACTGTAGAAGAAAGGGACTCTATTAGAAATATCCGGAGTAGAGGGACCAAGTTCTGAAAATTTTGGCGCTGCGAAAGAAAAAACCGAGAATCAGTATCTTAGATGTTTAAATATTAAGGATCCTATAGTCAGAATCCTACCCTTCACGATCCATTTAACAGGTAACTTATCCCCACCAGGAATGGAATCCCTCTTCACAAAAAAAAATGAACCTTCGAGTTAGGATCATTTTGAGTTGTTTTTAAAATCAGGTGACTATAGCCGAACTTTATTTGAAACAGAAAGCGAGAGGAGCCATGGATTCTTAAGTTGTAAACATGAGCCAATTCGGAGATGCTGAAATAGAGAGCATGGTGACAGATAAGGATTTCTATGGTATGGAGGGTCCTCCGGATCATCGGCATTGTTTGAGCGTAGCTCAGGCCGATTTTTTCAAAAAACTTGGTAGTAAAAGCAGGTAAAGGGTATGAAAAACCTATGGTGAAAGGAAAGGACGGAAAACATATCCAACTCTTAGAAGTAAAATCAGATCTAGTTTTGGGGTCAAACGCCCTAAAAACGGTATTTTCAGGAAAACAACATGTGGATTTCATATTATTGATCTCACGATCAGAGAAGGAGCACTTCTAAGAATCAGGGTTAGCCAGCAAGTTTTGACTAACAAGATCGTCGGAACATGAAGATGAAGATGATCGAGTGTTTTTTTTCGTCATTTTTTGATGCAAAAATCAGAGACTTAAGAGGAGAAAGAAAGCTTTTTACCTGAAATCCCACAGAGAGAGGTAGAAGATGAAGTCTAGGATTAATAAAAAAGAAAAGTAATTATAGAGGAGTAATGACGACTACTTCAAACGACGCCGTTTCTGCCCTCGATTATCGCGCCACGTCTTATCGTGCAGCCGTTTATCTTTCAGAATTCGAATTTTGAAAATTTAGTAGCTGTAATTTCGGTGTACAGCTGTCAAATTTTGGGGACAATTGTTATGGGTTAAATCTCAAGCAGGATCCTGAATGACGCATGATCCGGAATCCAAGATCCTGGTAACTTCGGTATCGTGAATATTAATGCTACTAACGGCTATTTGTCCTCTATTTCTTTTATATACGCAGGTAAAACGTGTTGACTCGTTTTGTCCCTAAAGAATCAGACGAGAAGTCAAAGAGGACGTATCAAACTTGCGAGAGAAGCTCCACAACGGTCATATTTGAAGACCGAGTAAAGCTTTAGGATCCTCGGAAAGTTAGTTAGGATCATTTTCTGTATTTCTCCAGCGGCTTGATCGATTAGTAACACACACAATTCACTTAGCATTACTAAAATCTCTCGAGAAGCTCTGTAACACTTAGTATTCGATCATTTGCTGCTCAACACTTGTAATTTTTTTATCATTTATTGAATAAACGAGGCAGGTGTCGATTGTCACCTCCCGAGGTTTTTTGTCGGAGATCTTTAATGATCAAGGGCTTTCCTCGTAAACAACCGTGTCACTCTTTACGTTTTTGTATTGTTTCACATTGATTTTACAAGCACACTACCTCACTTACGAAATTTGGTTACAAAGTTAGTTTACATAATATTTACCCAAAACAACTATGCTTGCCTAGTTTTGGTGGAGGATTTCATCGAGGAAGTGTAGCAATCCTTAGCCTCTTGTTGATCACTGTTAATCTTCACTACCCCCCATGGGGTCGGCATCTTGACACACTGATGGTATGTTGAGGGTACCGCCTTCATTTCGTGTATCAATGGCCTTCCTAAAATGATATTATAGCAAGTCTATTACAAAAAAAAATTGTATAGCATTTACCCCTTATATATATGTATGTAGCTTCATCTCCCCGACTGTGTTTTTGACTTCTCCGCTGAATCCTACCACCACTGAGGATTTTGAAATAATTTCAGAATCCGGGATCCCCATTCTCTTCAGGACTTTATGCTGAATTATGTTCACCTAGCTCCCTTCGTCAATAAGTATCCTTCGGATGAAGTGGTTCGCAATATATAGAGTGATTACTAGACCATAATGATGAGGATAATGTACGTCATCCCTATCATCTTCGTCGAAAGAGATCACCTTTTCCTCAGTTAAGCTGGAGGTTCTGAAAGGCCTGTCCCCTTTTTCCGTCTTCGCTTCTTTGGCATTCCTTTTTGATGCAGAGTAAGAAGTGCCACAAATGTCAGATCCACCAGATATAAAACCTATTACCTTGACATCCTTAGGTGGGGATGTCGCTTGTCTTGGGTAGCATCAGGATTCTAATTCTTTTCTTTCTTTCTTCCCAAGAGTTCCTTCAGGTGGCCTTTGCTAAGAAGATGGCTTATTTCTTTTCTAAGGGCAATACATTCCTCAGTCTTGTGCCCGAAGTCTTCATGATTGGCACACCATTTAGATTTGTCCTTCCATCCGGATGCCTTGTCAGTTTTCCTAGGCCATTTGACCTTGTCCCCAAGATCCTGCATAGCATACACGAGTCCTGAAACATCAACAGAAAAATAATAGTCAATCAGTTTAGGATAATTTTCTTCTTCCGCATCACCCATCACAACGTTGAATCTGTGATTGTCAGCTCTCGAGTAAGGCTTTGATCTATGAAGCTTGAAAGATGACGATTCAGATTTCCTGTTGGGATAATAATAGTTGGAGGGTCCATCAATCCTTTTCTGGATCTTTTTGTCATCTTTGAGTCTTATGAACCTCAGAGCCCGATTTCGGACTTCGTCCAAGTTCCTGCAAGGATTCATTATGAGATCTTCGTAGAAGGGGGAGTCCTTTAGCAATCCCATCTTGAAAGCTTGAACTGTCGTAGCAATGTCAAGGTTCGAGATATCCAAGGATTCCCGGCCAAACTCGCTTACATAATCCCTAAGGGTCTTGTCAGCATTTTAGGTTACTCTGTACAAGTCACAAGTTAGTCTTTCAAAGGTTCTGCTGCACGAAAACTGGTTATTAAATAAATTAATTAAATGAGTAAACGAAGTAATAGAATAGGGAGGAACATTTAATAGCCATTTCAAGCTAGATCCTGTTAAGGTTGATCCGAAGCCTTTGCACAGACAAGCATCTTTTAGATCCACAGGGATGGGATTGATCTCCATTCTCTCTTTATATTGACTGACATGCTCTTCGGGATCGGTAGTTCCAACATATAACTTCATGTTGGGAGTCTGGAAGCGTTTCGGGATCTCTGCATCGCATATCAGCGGAGCGAATCTGGAGATCCTGTGACTGGCTGAGGATGCTTCCGGTATTGGTTCTACCACACCTGGTACGCTGGAGATCATATCCTTCAGCTTTTTCAACTCCTTGGCCATGACCAGCCTGATCCCTGAATCCTGCATAAGTTCATTAGCGTTTAAAAATTGATTGAAACTGTTACCAATGTGAGGATCCCGCGATGAGGATCGTGGGGTGATTCCAAGATTCTGGTTTGCAGTGATTCCAACAGCAGGAGTCAAGCCAACTTTAGTGGTTCCAGTCTGCATGGGGATAAAGTCTCCCTTATGGATTCCTGAGGATCCCGAATAATTAAAGTCCAGGATCCTTGGTTGCAGCGAGGTTGTCACTTCCACTGGTTTCTTCGATTCCTTGACTTTTTCAAGCTCTCTTAACATCATTAGGTTAGTCTTTTTCTGCTGTTCCATCTGTTGCTTCACTTCTGAGAATAGATCGAGGATATCATTGTTTGAAACGATCATAGGTGCACCAGTAGGTATTCCGGATCTCGAAAAACCCACAGAAGTAGTTTTCTTTGGCTGATTAACACTCTTTGGGAATGGAGGAGGAGGAATAGGGTGGTTCAACCTAGAGCTTGAAGAAGGAGCAGAAACAGAAACATTTTTCGATTGGGGCGACATTTTTTAAATCAGTTTTTAGAAAAAATGATTGAACACAAACTTTAGTAAAGATTTAAAAATGAAAAGCACCACTTGCCCCATGGTGGGCGCCAAATTGTTTTGACCAAAAATTAACCAAGCTAATTAAGTGATCAAACTTTGTTTGTGAGGTAAAGAATTGTGAATAAAATATAAAGGAAAGTTGTGAACGACACGAGTGTTTACGATGAAAACCCTTGATCCTTCGGGATCTCCAGCATAAAACCTCGGGAGCCGACTAAACGTCGGGCTGCCTTGTGTTCTTTAATAAATCGATAAAAAATACAATGAGAGCAGCTAGTGATCGAATACTAAGTGTTACAGAGCTCTTTGCGAGTGTTTTGTGTTGTAAATGTCGTGAATTGTATGTTTCCTATTCGATCAAGTTGCTAGATAAATACAAAAAAGGAATAACAAACTATCCGAGAATCCTGGAGCTTTTCTAGGTCTTCAAATATGACCATTGTAGACTCTTTCCTGCATCTTTCACACATTTTTCCTAACTCCATGACCGATTATTCAGGGATGAGGTTGACTCCACACGTTCTACCTGCGAATAAATCAAGATGGGAGAAGGATACAACGGTTAGCGTTATAAATGTTAAGGATCCCAAAACCTGTTAGGATACTGAAGACTGCCAGACACTCAGGATCCCTAGTCATAAAAATGACCCCTAACAGGAACATAAGGGAGCTTGTAATGGATGAATCTCACAAATCTACGTATTCTATTCATCCTGACTCCGACAAAATGTATCATGACCTAAAGGTTCTCTATTGGTGGCCGAACTTGAAAGCTGATATAGCCACCTATGTTAGCAAATTCTTGACCTGCTCGAAGGTCAAGGTTGAATACCAAAAAACTTTTGGTATGCTTCAACAACCAGAGATCCCGATGTGGAAATGGGAGCAGATTTCCATGGATTTTATTACCAAACTACCCCGAACTCCTAGTGGATGCGACACCATCTGGGTGATCGTAGATCATTTGACTAAATCCTCTCACTTCCTAGCAATTAAAGACACTGATAAGATGGAGAAGTTAACTCACATTTATCCGAAGGAAGTAGTCTCTCGGCAAGGAGTGCCAATCTCAATCCTCTCTGATCGTGATGCTCGAGTTTCTTGCAATCATTACAAAAAGCTCTAGGCATACGCCTGGATATGAGCACAACATACCATCCTCAAACAGATGGCCAAACTGAACGTACTATTCAAACCCTAAAAGACATGCTACGAGCTAGTGTGATTGATTTCGGTAACAGTTGGGAAACTCACTTGCCTTTATTAGAGTTCTCCTACAATAACAGTTATCACACTAGCATCAAGGTAGCACCGTTTGAGGCATTATATGGGCGGAAATGCCGATCACCTATCTGTTGGGCTGAAGTTAGGGATAGCCAACTTACGGGTCCTGAACTTGTGCTTGAAACTTCAGAGAAAATTGTTCAAATTCTAAATCGTATGGTGGCAGCCCGTGATCGTCAAAACAGCTATGCCGATAAGCGTCGGAAACCGTTAGAATTTCAAGTAGGTGATATGGTCCTATTGAAAGTCTCACCTTGGAAAGATGCAATTCGTTTTGGGAAACGAGGCAAGCTAAACCCTCGTTATGTTGGACCATTCAAGATAATGAAGAGAATTAGCCCAGTAGCCTACCAACTGGACCTACCTGAAGGACTTAGTGCTGTGCACAACGTCTTTCATGTCTCAAACTTAAAGAAATGTCTAGCAGCGAGACACTCGTAGTTCCTCTTGAGGAGCTAGAAATCGATGAACAACTACGTTTCATTGAAGAACCGGTAGAAATCATGGATAGGGAAGTCAAAACGCTCAAACATAGTAAGAACCCTATCTTCAGAGTTCGTTGGAACTCGAAACGAGGACCGGAATTCACATGGGAGCGCGAAGATCAAATGATGCACAAGTATCCTCATCTGTTCAACCAATCCACGTCAAACACATAAGGTACTATTTAATTTTCGGGACGAAAATTCTTTCAACTGGGGGATGATGTGACATCCAGAAATTTTTTTTTATTATTTTAATTTTCGGGACAAAATTTCTTTCAACTAGGGGATGATGTGACATCCAACAAATTCCCGTTAATCCCGTTAACCCAAATCCAGTTATCTCATAACCTAGTTAACTCAATCTTAAACCTCAGGGACTATTTCTGTCTATATCCAAACACAAACACACCTAAAACTACAAGGACCAAAAGTGTAATTACCCTAAACCATATTTTATTGACTTTTGGAACCAAATCTAGGGTTCATCATACATACGGATTTAATCAAACGCTAACCTAGACCCAACCTTAATCCAATTAAATTGTATGGTTAGGATCGCAATCTCTCACTCATCGAAAGCCCCATGAATTAAACTATTATTATTATCAGAATTGTTCAATTTGATGTTATGATCTAAAACTAGGGTTTCGGGATTTCGATCAAGAAATTAACGATCTTAAATTCTGTATTTTTTCAATTAAATCCACCCACACATTTACACATCACTAATGAACAAATCCCCTCTGTCATTTGGCTAAATCACGATCGAATTCAGAGGTTTGGGGAGGGATTTTGGTTCGTGTTTACGATAAGGGGAAGATTCCACAGGATTTTTATGTTAAAACTCATTCATTCCGAGTTATATCGCGATACCCTAGCGGGCGGACTTGGTTAAGATCTTGAGCATGCACACAGGAGACCCGGGTTCGAAACCGGTCTCCCGTGTTATTTTTTTGGGGCATTTTTCTTGAATTATTTTTATATATAATCAAACCCTATATTATTATAATTATATATAATTATGTTTTAAAACCGGGAAACACCCGTAGGCTCGGGTTTGGATTTATAACTCGTTTATAATTATTTTCCCACATTTAAAAATAATATAATTATTTATATTATCACCCAGCTTATGTTTCCGAATAAAAATAATATATTTATTATTTTTATCACATTAAGAATTATCGTGTTACTCTCCTAAATTAATATTAATGTGTTATAACTCCCGAACTTTTAATTAATATTATTACCTCGTGTTAGGTAACGTTTGGTGCGTACCACATCTATTTTATTAATCGAACTAAAGATTCTTTAATTCCCGATGATAAGCTCATCTACTCGTTAATCATTAGTGTGTTCTGGGACGTTCAATTTTCCGTGTCGTCGTCACAAAATCCCATGTGTCTCTAACTATTGTAATTATAATTCTAGGGCATACATAGGCGGTTCACGACACGTTTTACTGTTTTAAATTGGCGGAGAAAACATGACGCAAACACTTTTGATTATTGTAATTCATATATTATCAATTGTTATAGACTAAGCGTAACGCTCTATCCTGAAAGTCCTTACACATCGAACCGTTTAATATGAACATAGCGAAGTAATTTGAGTACTACTACTGGGTTTGACAAACCCCACCCGCGTTAGTGGCGCTAACTCGATTGGAGGTCGAACGGGTGTAATATTGACCTAAACACGGCACCGTTCTTGATAGACGTGGTGGGAGGCATTCAAACACAAACAGTCAGCTTTGGTTTCGAGCGCTTTAGTAAACATGAAGATAGGTTAGCTACCTATTGATATATATATTGAATGTACATAATCTGACAAACGCTTTTTGTTGGATCGGGATCTACCTTGATCCAATGATTCAACACATTAACCGAACCAAATCGTGCGGAATCCGATTTGATTGGCAATCCAATCTATGACACGGTCGGGTCTTAAGAAACGAGCGGATTAGATGTCGAAACGAAGGTTTCTATCGACCCTTTGGTGTAGAGAAGTTGGATACAAGACCTGGAAACTCTCAACAGACAGAGATTCGACAATACAGGTGCAGAGAGTTTGTGTGTTGTTGCTTAGTCTGGTTCTATGTGTATATGTGTTGTATTTCTGTTATGTGTTTTTGTGTTGTATGTGCTCATGAAGTGAAAGTTCTATATATAGTGCAGAGGCCATTCGTACGAATGAGCCATGTGAATGGACTCATTCGTGCGAATGAATCAGCAGAATGGTTCATTCTTAAGAATGAATCATCAGAATGGTTCATTCGTACGAATGAATCATTCTCATGACTTATTCTAGCGAATGAATCATTCTCATGAGCTATTCGCGCGAATGGATCATTCTCATGATCCATTCGTGCGAATGGGCCTTTCATTAGCACGATTGATCAACGTTTTCGCTATTTATCAGATCGTTTAATACACAGTCGTTATATATGAGTAAACATTAAGGATAAACATGTAATTTCATTAATACATCAAATAATTACATTAAACATAGATGAAATACATATTACAAGGGATTAAGGACATATTATGCATCTACATACTCCCCCTTGGACCTAGATCCCTTCAAAATGACCTAACTAACATTAGTTGGTCTTCAACATCTCTTTTGTACGAGTTTTCCAGTTAACTCCGGCGTGTATGTCAAAAGCAAAGCGTATACGTATCACTTTCACATACTGCAACGCCTGGTCTATATCTGCAACTTCAAAAAATGGTTGACACTTGTATAGAGTTGTAACATCTTGTTCAGACAAGTTGGTCAGCCACAAGGGATCAAAGACCCTGATGGTCTCCCATGACCCTTCTTTACAAAGCACTATAACAGCTTCACCAGTACGCCCATCATAGTACCACCATTTGAACTGATCTGAGAAGTCCTGGATCATTTTCCTTAAAGGAATCTTCTTCATGATTGTTGGAGGTTTCCACTTTAAGACAATTAGGGGCTTCTTGGTGACTGGATGAACCTTTTCCTTATGAATGTAACGTGTAGGCATTTGTGGCTTGAAGTTCACCCACTTCTTCCGGTATTCGTATTGTAATTGACGTTCAAACCATTCGGATAGACCGGAATATTCGCTGTATAGAAGCTTTAGACGCGCCAATTGATTTACTTCAAATGCGGGCAGCGTCTTGAAATCATGAGGGTACCTGAAATATTGTATGCCCTTCTCTCTTTTTATAGCATAGCAGCTTAAGTCGTTGAAGTATGCCCAACTGATTATACGACCGTCAGACTTATGTCCTTTGAGTCGATAAACTTTAGTGTACTTGGTTGGAGGAGAGGGCTTTGAGTTTTTCTTTAATTCGGCCATGTATTCCATCCACTGACTTTTACGTTCATTCAGCTCGTCAATGTCAATAGTGGAGGGACCGGCTTCATCTCCTTTGTTGTCGATAATGCGGTTGACCTCCTCGTCGGACTGCTGATTGAATAAGTCCGCGAAGGAGGGAAGATCATCACCATCTACTGATGTGTACTTTGGATATTCTTGATCAGTGATGTCTTCGACTTCAACCTCATCAACGTCTTCTAGTTCGTCAGAAGAGGGGTAATCAGTTGTTGGAACAGATGCCTCTTCAGTGATGACTTCGTCGGGATTCATTTGAAATAGCTCGGCAATCTGTTCTTTTGACAAGCAGTGTACGATTTCCCCTTCCTCTTTGTCATAAATAACTGAATGTTGGATGATCCCTTGCATGTCAAGCACATAAGTTAACTTTGAAGGTTGTTGCTTGAGAGGCATCACATCCAAAACTATTTTCATAAACAAACAAAGAATAAACATGTGAGAATTTGAAGTTTCATTGATTTAATCAAAATAAAACTGAAATTATTTACATAATAATCTAATATTTACAATAAGACAACTTAAAACACTTAAAACAAAAACTATCAACCTTCAGTGCCCTTTTGTGTATCTGATGATGGGCCTTCTGATTTGTCTGATTTTTGCTTAGTGCGTGCCTCTGCTTCTGCTGTCTTTGAAGCACTTGATGCAGCACTAGCATTGGCACCATCATCCTTATCTTTGTCATTATTATCATCATCATCGTCACCATCATCATCCTCATCATCATCATCATCATCATCATCATCATCATCATCATCATCATCGTCGTCACCATCATCACCATCATCACCATCTTTGCGAGCACCCTCAATTCTGGGTGTCGGGTCTCTTCTGCTTTCTAAGTCTTCCACCAGTCTCTTATTTTCCTCCTCAAGTCTTTGTATCCTCTGAGCATGTGTATTAACAGTTGTAGACAACTGTTGATTCTGGTTTGTAGCAGTGAGAAGGAGGGCTTGTTGATCATTGCATCTAGTGGAAAGACTTGTGATGGCTTGGGCTTGTTCAGTATTTTGCAGAGTCAACTGACTGATCTGCGAGCCCTGTTGGTCAATACGTTTTGATTGCTCTTCATTCTTAGCCAGTAAACGAAGTACCAAACTGTTTAAAGTACTGATCTGGTCATGTAGAGAAACAGTCGGCAGTGACATTGAAGATTCAGCTCGAATAGTTGATGGCTGTGATGTAGGAGCAGTCGTGTAGATGGGAGGAGGCACAGTTTGTGTCTGAGGCATAGATGTTGACATTGGAACCTCAGACCTGGTGGCAGTTGCTATAGTAGTAGAGGTGCTCTCCGTCCTTCTAACAAGCTTAAACTTTTGGCGTTTGGCCATTCTCTTTCCTCTTCCTTTCTTGACTGGGGTAGATTGGGAAGAAGGAGCAGCAGATACTTGTGGACAGTCAGGGACAAAGTCAGCATCCCTGACGTCATCATCAACCCTTGAGCTTCCTTGATCTGCTCCCCTTTTTCGTTTTGTTGCGACCAATCTTACCCCTTGTTGACTGATTTCAAAATCATCTTCAGTGTCCTCAGAATCAGTAAACAGGACGGTGTCCAGGTTAACGTCTTCTGGGTTAGTTGGAAGGGAAGAATCTATAGCAGCAACAGTGTGGGTGGTGGCAGCGGTAGATGGAACATTAGGAGCATTGCCACCATCTCCCTGACCATCTTGGTCGTCATCATCTTGGTCGTCAGCTGAAGGTACAACAATATCCTCCCTGTCAGAATCACTGTTATCGTGACGCCATTTTCTTTTTGTTGGTGCCACATAATCTAGATTTGCCAGATGTCCAATAAGTCTTTTGTGAGGTGGCTTTGTTGGTCTTCCCCTGTAGGTCTGTACTCTGTTTAGAGTGACATCCTTCATGTGTTCTAGCTTGATCATGTCGATGTCTGACCTTGGCAGAAGAGGAAGTTGGTCATCTATTATCATCTGTAAGAATCTAGGGTACATAAGATACGCATTGTCCCCTTTTAGATAGATGTTTTCCTTAAGATGAGTGAACACCATCTCGGAAAAGTTGAACGGAATGTTCAACACCAGAGCAACGAATGCGCTCTGAATTGTTTCGCGCATGTCGTCGAAACCGCCACGACGGGAACCGAGGCAATGCAGAAGAACATGTCCAAGATACTTGTACTGCGGACAGAGGTTTGCTTTGTTTAACACTCCCTCGGCGACATTCCCGTCGTACTTTATCCTCATGAAGCATCCGCGAACCAGATATTTATCCAGTGTCACTGGATCTTCAGGATGATCACCGAATTGACACAATTGGCGAATGTGTGCTGCCGATACAACCACATCTTGACCTGCGATCTTCCCGCGTATGACCGGTGGAGATACCTCGCAGTCAATCTCGGCAGAGGCCCAGAACTCCCTTTGATGCGACGTATATGGAGTCCGGTGATGGGATATAGCATGAGCAATCCTTGATCTTGATAAAAACTCGATTATGCCGACAAACGGACGTGCATTCTTTGATGTAGGAATCATGTACGCACATATGTTGCTTTTTATTGAAGCCTTAAGAACAACTGGAGCTCTGTGCGCCATAACGATCAGTCTGTAAACACAAAAACATGAAGCACATCAGATCAGTACATGCAAGATTTTGGAAATATGAACTTTTGGACCATTTTCCCTTTGTACGAATGAACCCTAAAAGTTGGTTCATTCGTGCGAATGGATCATTTTGCCTATTCATTCGTGCGAATGAGTTTCATTCATATGAATGAGTATTCATTCGTGCGAATGAGTTTCATTCGTGTGAATGAGTTCTCATTCGTGTGAATGAGTTCTCATTCGTGTGAATGAGTTCATTCGTACGAATGAACATGAAGAGTGTGTCCATTCGTATGACAGACGGGTCGCGATCCAATTGTCCAAAAATCAACCAAGACACGAAAAGATTTGCCGAAAAAGACACCAAAACACTCGATTATGGTTTTCAACCAGTATTTAGGATTTTAATCGGTTTATTAAGTCACTTTTTACGTTTTTTAGGTTTTGTTTTCGGTTTTGAGCCCTAAATCTAGTCGAACGTCCACGAATCGGTATACACTTGATGAATACTTGTGGGGTTATACCTGTAAAATGAAATCGAAAGATTAGATCGGTGATTTGACGGAGTTTTGTTCAAAATCAGAATTGGATGAAACAGACGTGCGAATGCGATTTCTGTTTTGTGCGAATGAGACTAAGAATGCGAATGAATGGCCTTTTTATAGGATGGCCTGGTTCATTCGTACGAATGGCAATCCATTCGTAGTAATGAACCCTTCATTCGTACGGATGGATGTTCATTCATACTAATGAACCTTCATTCGTACGAATGGACCATTCTGGTCAGTCCATTCGTGTGCATGACCTATTCTCATCATCCATTCGTACGAGTGAGCCATTTTGCTCATCCATTCGTACGAATGGGACAATCCCCTTATGCAAATTAAACTTTTCAAGTTAAATGGGGTATCCGACCACATTGGTTTTAACAAAAATTTAATTATGAAGTAATGGATCAATTATGAAGTTTTGGAATAGTTTATGAAGTAAAGGAACGATTTGATCAATCAAGAAGTCAAGCGGTTTTCAAATTTTGATTTTCAGACAGTCGTTCGAGTCTTATCAGATAATCTAAAATTCAGGAAAAGTAAAATCTTTTTGGATTTTTGAATATGTAATGCTGAAAATAATATCAACAAGATATATACACGCATGTCTTAGTAAGAATGATCCTTATGAGAAATCATACAGACTTAGTGACTAATGATCTGAGACATTTTGAATTTTGTAGATACAACTATACAATGGTATTTACACATCTTTTTGTGAGAAAGATCCGAACATGGGATCAGTACTAAACTCATAGCAATCAGCAACATTGCAAATTGTTTGAGCTTTAAGTACACTTAGTCAAAATGCGATCATTGATATGTTTGTCCATCTTAAACTTATGCATACCTTTTCTCAACACTTACAAGATGATCTTGAAGGATTAAGTCCATTATCTGTGTATCCCACACTAGTTAAGAATTGACTTGAATTACTTTTCAAAACATGTTAATGTTTCAAATCATCACAACTTACTTAACCAGTCATCATAAGTTCATGAGATCTCAGTTATTCCCTGTTACTTCTTTACTACACCAAATTTATTTATTTATTTATTTATTTATTTATTTTTTTATTAGTATTCACAGTGACAGCCATCAGCTCATGGACGGCTTCAGCCAGGTATTTACAAGGCAATATGGCACGTATACAGCTAACGGTGTTTGTGTTCATCTTATCCCATGGATGGCTTCAACCAGGCTGCAACTCGGTAATATGGCACATATACGGATTCGGATTCATACTTTTATTTTATTCTTAATCGCATGGACGGCTTCAGCCAGGTATTTACAAGGCAATATGGCACGTATACGACTTCGGAATCTAATTTTTAATTTTATAACTACTTTCTGATATCTCATTAAACCGATGATAACTGGTGCGCACAGAATGAGAAACACCTTCAGTTTCTATTGTTGATTTTCGTCAATCCTTTCACCATTATGTGACTCACAAGACAATATCTAATATGGTATAGATTGATCATCAATGGTCGAGATTCAGTAAGATAAGCCTATCAATGCATCACATGTCGACTTAGTGTGACTATTCACTATGACATTAAATGCAATGTGCTTCATACATATGATTAGTGTGCCATCACTTCCCAAAGGTTGGATACGATTTCTCATTTTTGAGTTTTTCAGATGTTTTTGGGTTTTAGACTGTACAAAAATGGAAAATCTCTTCTTTTTTTTTTTTTTTTTTTAACAAACTGTACACAATTAACTGTACACAATTAACTGTATACAATTAAGAAAATCTTTTTGGAGTCTCAGATAACTAGCGTCTGTGTACTATCATTTTTCTCAGCGAGAGATCATTTTCTTACTGACATTTTCTCCCCCTAAAATCTTAAAATGAAAAATCTTTTTGAGTTTTTGAGATTTTTAATAAACGCAAGAAAGAAAATATATACAGGAACGTAATTGATAAAAATTAGTTTAGGTTAGGAACCCAGGCCTTTACGGTCTTGGGTTTCCCAGTCTCATCTACAACAGTACAATCCATCCACTGTCCTTGTGGACTTTTGGAACAACCATTTGACTTTGAAGTACAATCATCAGAAGCATCATCTGATTTTGCTTTCCACACATCTTGTTTGTGTAACGACTGTTTGTGGTAAACAGTGGATTGCTTAACGATTTGTACAGGTGTGGAACTCGAATCAGAGACCAACAAGTCATGCATCTTTTGTTTAACTTTCTTTTGATGAACTTGTTGTTGGGTAAAAGAGTTAGATTTTGACTTTAAAAACTTTTGTTTATTTTCTGGAAAATGGTTAACTCTTTTACTTGGCTTCTGAAGATAAGGACAGTTGACAACAACGTGTCCTTTTGTACCGCACTCAAAACAGTATCTCCGTTCAACCAACCTCGGAGATCTGTATTGATTTTCACTTTGGTGAGTTTTTGAACCACCAGCCTTAGCTTCTTTTTGTTCAGCTGAAGAGAGTGACTTGTTTGATTGAACAGACTCTCCAGCTTTAACAAAATTAACCTTTTTGATTGAGGCTTTGGTTACTTGACTCTTCTGATCAGAAGTAGTGGGATAAGATGGACGGCAATTGGTTTGTTTAATTTTAAAAACATCTTTAGAAGCAGATTTTGAAATACCAATGCTGTCATTCTGTGTAGCAGACGAGCTTTTGTGTCCCAAACCACGAGTAGGGCACTCATCGTCGTCTTCATCCCACTCTTCTACCATTCCATCAACACACTGGGACTTCGAGGTCGAAGCACCATTATCGTTAACCTTTGGTTGAGGAATTTTGTTTTCGGTTGGATCAACGACAAGTGGCGTTTTGACCTTAAATTCAATGATTGGGTTATCATCCGGTGTGTTTACCATGGTATTCAACACCGGTGGAGGACAATTTTTATACCCAAATCCAGCATTTTTCTGTCCTGGAGTGGACCGTGAAATCATGTAATCAAGAAGGTAAGAAGAGTTTGAATAACTTTTCAGCTTTTGATTTAAAGTTTCATAATCACACTCGACAAGCGCCAGCTTTCTCTTTGTTTCATCAATCGTGTTTAAATAAAAGGTGATGGCATTTTGTTTGTTGATAACACAGATTTCTAATTCATGAACTTGCCTGTTTAAAAGATCAATTTTGTTTTTGAAGGCAAGTTCGTTTCCCTTTAAAACACGGTTTGCTTCAAGACAATTAGTTAAATCAGCAATTAAGTCTGTGTTGTGACTTTTAAGTGTCTCAACTTTCTTTTCAAGTTCATCACAAATTAAACACGGTTGAGATTCAGACTCACTTTCAAAACTTTCAGAATTTACCTGAATGCCTGTGGATGTTTTTACCATAAAAGCACAGCTACAGGTAGATTCAGAAGAGGAATTGTTATTATCCACATCAGCTGTTGATTGACTTGAAGAGACGAAAGATGATTTATCTTCATTCTCAGCTGTGAAGCCAGAACTGTTTGAAGATGTGTCGTCTGCAGCTAATGAACTTTCTGAAGCAATCTCTCTCTCAGCATCAGAATCTGATTCTTCATTGACTTCTACAGCCTTTGCAATGTAAGCTCTATCCCCTGAACTACCATCAGCTCCAAATTTAAAAGACCAATCAACAGTCTCATCTGTTTGAACAACCATAGCTTTTGTTCCATTTGAAGTGCCCTTATCTTGTGCAAGAGTAACTGGAACAAGGTTTGTTTCTGTATTTTGAGTTTGTTGCTTCGGTTGGCTTTGACGGTTGTTGAAAGGGTTGCGGTTTCCAGTCTGTTTAGGCTTTTCACATTGCCTAGCAAAATGCCCTTTCTCAGCACAGTTAAAACAAACAACAGCAGACAGATCAAAACCATAAGTAGTGTCTTTGTTCCCTTCGAGAGTTTTTCCTGTCCTTTTTACATAATCTCTTGCTCTTCTGACTGCACTTGCAAGAGCCCACATTATATCAATTCGATCCATTTCATCCTTATTAATCTGAGCATAGTCTTCTGCTGTCAGATGACTGTTTCCAACCTGTCCAGCAACAAGACTGTCATATGAATTGATAACGGTAGACAACAGTGCCATGTGTTCCTTGGCCACTTCGATAGTAACCTTGTCGAAGTTGTCTGTTTGCAATTTAATGGGGCTTGGTGGAGGAGTACTAGCAGTATTTCCCTGCTGTGGAACCGAGCTTGATGAAACTGAAACATGAGCTGTTGAAGACTGGCTGACTGAAACATTTGACATGTTTGATACAAACGCAGTCTGCAAAGGAGCATTTTGTTGAGTTGATGTAGAATAGTACAATGAAGGATCCTGAGCTTGTACGCCTCTCTTTAACTTCCACTTATTCAACACCTCTTGTTCTCTCAATTTCTGAAGAAATTCATTGATGTCAATGGTTCCAAGAGTATTGTTCTGTTTGAGAACCATCAAGAATGAATCCCATTTTGGTGGTAGCGCATCTGCCAAGCATTGAACATTTTCTTCTTTCGTTGTTTTGATCTCATGCGCATGCAATTCACTCAACAAGTGATAGAATCTCTCAAATAAATCATCTAAGGACTCATTTCCAATATACATGAAATTATCAAATTCCTTCTTAATGGCCTTAGCATTGATAGCTTTCAACGAAGCATTTCCTTCTTGACGTTGTTCTAAGGCATCCCACAGAGATTTTGAAGATGTAAACTGCCTTAATTGATGAAATATTTCTCTTGATATGGCCTGAGATAAGATAGCATATGCCTTCTTTTCTAAGTCATAATCTTTTCTTTGTTGTTCACTAAAAAGGGAAAGCAAAACAGGAGTTCCATCCTCACTCAACACTTTTTGATATCCATTCTCTATCATCATCCATAAATTTGTATCAACTCCATTAATGTGCATCTCAAACCTGTTTTTCCAGTGATGATATTCGTCCATTGTATTGAGTTTTGGAGCCTTGTTAGCATTTCCAGCTTCATTATCGATTAATAACAAGTTTTGGATTTTGCTGTTCTGACTGGCAACAAAGGCTAAGTCCGACATGGTAAAAAACGAAGTTTTTCGACACTTAAAAAATTTCAGAAGAGATTTATGCGAATGGGTCTATTCGTGCGAATGGAATTTTCTATTCGTGCGAATGGAATTTTCTATTCGTGCGATTGGAAGTTTGAACAATGAGCGGGAGACTTGATCTATTCGTGCGAATGGTAGGAGCCATTCGTGCGAATGAAGTTCATCATAGTAGCCATTCGTACGACAGAGGGCAGTTTGACTTTTTTGCACCAAAAAGCACCAATGATTGAGACTTTTATCAGATCTGGAAACTGAGATGATCAGATCACTCAGAAGCAATAATCACAAGTTTTGAATGTGGCTAAACAATGATCAAGTGATCTTTATAACATTCAAGAAGCTAGAAAAAGCAAGATTAAAAGCAAGATCAGATTTTCTATGTTGAATCTAGAGCACACAGGCTCTGATACCACTTTGTTGGATCGGGATCTACCTTGATCCAATGATTCAACACATTAACCGAACCAAATCGTGCGGAATCCGATTTGATTGGCAATCCAATCTATGACACGGTCGGGTCTTAAGAAACGAGCGGATTAGATGTCGAAACGAAGGTTTCTATCGACCCTTTGGTGTAGAGAAGTTGGATACAAGACCTGGAAACTCTCAACAGACAGAGATTCGACAATACAGGTGCAGAGAGTTTGTGTGTTGTTGCTTAGTCTGGTTCTGTGTGTATATGTGTTGTATTTCTGTTGTGTGTTTTTGTGTTGTATGTGCTCATGAAGTGAAAGTTCTATATATAGTGCAGAGGCCATTCGTACGAATGAGCCATGTGAATGGACTCATTCGTGCGAATGAATCAGCAGAATGGTTCATTCTTAAGAATGAATCATCAGAATGGTTCATTCGTACGAATGAATCATTCTCATGACTTATTCTAGCGAATGAATCATTCTCATGAGCTATTCGCGCGAATGGATCATTCTCATGATCCATTCGTGCAAATGGGCCTTTCATTAGCACGATTGATCAACGTTTTCGCTATTTATCAGATCGTTTAATACACAGTCGTTATATATGAGTAAACATTAAGGATAAACATGTAATTTCATTAATACATCAAATAATTACATTAAACATAGATGAAATACATATTACAAGGGATTAGGGACATATTATGCATCTACACTTTTATAAACTGAAACCTGTGAACTCACCAACCTAGTGTTGACACTTTTCTTACATGTTTTCTCAGGACGCTAAGGCACAGGTACACACTAGGACATGCATGGAGTTTCTTTATCATTTCCAACACTTTTCAAACAATTAAACTACTATTCTGCTTTCTGTTTACTTTGACTTTGAGCGCGTTTGTTTTGCGCATTTATTACTTTGTCAATCGCTTCCGCACTTAACTCTGAACATTTATGATATTTGTTTATGTCCCATATTGTGTCATTTGATGTAACTAATGACTGAGATCCTGGTTTATCACACGTCAAACGGTAAAACTCCGTTAGTGGAATTTGGGGGTGTGACAGATATAGAGTTACATCAAATGGACGTTAAAACCGCTTTCCTTAATGGCGACTTGAATGAAGACGTGTACATGAAACAACCTGAAGGCTTTAAACCTGAAGGTCGAGAACATTTAGTCTGTAATTGAAGAAATCCATATACGGGTTGAAGCAGACATCACGTAAATGGTACCTAAAGTTTGATGAGATCATGTAGAAAAAAAATTTCACTAAGAATCAAGTGGATCATTGCTCCTACCTCAAGATGAGTGGGAGCAACTAGACTATACTTGTCCTTTACGTAGATGATATTCTATGGGCATGTAATAGTTAAGACATGTTGCATGACTCGAAGCATTTACTGGCGTAATTTCGACATGAAGGATCTCGGAGAGGCTTCTTATGTTATTGGGATCAAATACACCGAGACAGAGTCAATGGGATCTTTAGGATTATCTTAAAAGGCCTACATTGAGCGTGTCCTCACACGTTATAACATACAACATTGCTCTCCTTCTGTAGCTCCAGTAGTTAAAGGAGATGTTTTCATTTCTTTTCAATGTCCGAAAACAGAGGTTGAAAAGGAGAAAATGAGTAAGATAAAGTAATAGTTTAAACATGTTGCATGACTCGAAGAATTTACTCACGTATTTCGACATGAAGGATCTCAGAGAGGCTTCTTATGTTATTGGCATCGAAATACACAGAGACAGAGTCAATAGGATCTTTAGGATTATCTCAAAAGGCCTACATGGAGCGTGTCCTCACATGTTATAACATACAACATTGCTCTCCTTCTCTAGCTCCAGTAGTTAAAGGAGATGTTTTTATTTCTTTTCAATGTCCAAAAACAGAGGTTGAAAAGGAGAAAATGAGTATGATATCTTATGCGTCAGTAGTTGGAAGCCTTATGTATGCTCAAGTCTGTACTCGTCCAGGTATCGCTTATATTGCTTAAATGCTAGGCCGTTATCAGATTAATCCTGGCCTTGATCATTGGAAAGCAGCTAAGAAAGTTCTTTGATATCTGCAAGGGACGAAAGACTATAAACTAACCTACAGAAGAAGTGATAATTTGGAAGTGGCTGGTTATTTTGATTCTGGCTTTGCTAAATGCAAAGATGACAAGAAATCCACTTCGGGGTATATCTTTATGTTAGCCGGCGAACCTATCTCATGTAAGAGTCATAAGCAACAGTTGACAACAACATCCAATATGATGGTAGAATACATCGTTGTTTATAATGCGACCTGTCATGGAATGTTGCTAAAGAATCTTATCACTAGACTCAAAGTTGTTAACTCCATCTTTAGACCATTGAAGCTTTATTGTGATAACTCAGCTGCCGTTAGTTTCTCAAACATTAACAGTTCGACTGAAGTTGGATTATATCTTGATACAAAGTACATGTTCGTACATGAGCGAGTTGAGGAAAATAATCTTTGTATTGAGTATATAAGTAGTAAAAATATGTTTGCGGATCCGATGACTAAAGGTCTCCCTCCTAAAGTTTTTAAAGAACATGTTTCGAAGATTGGCTTTTCTAAAGACCTTATTTAGTTGCATATTGTACTTACTTACATTTAATAATAAAATTTCCTCACTTATTTGAATTTGTTTGTCTCCGAATATGTCTATGCATACCTAAAGACATATAGACAGTAATTATAAAAAATCAACATTAACGGCTTAATTGCCAATTTGATCCTAAGTGTACTTAAGTTTTAAATTTGGCATTATAGTATGATTAATAGGGGTCTTGAGTTGAATGTTGATTCAATTATTGTATTTCTCTGCTATAGTCAGTTTAAAACTAAAATGAGTATTAAAATTTGGCTAGACTTACCTAATGCTCATCATAAATGATCACTCGACCATATGGGAGAATGTAAGACTCACATTTAATTATATGGCCTTCATTATCATTTATTTAATTAATCTAAATACCCCTATGGATTAATTAGTAATTATTCGATGGACATAATTACCCTTACTATCATAAATAGGGTTTCATATTGGGTGTATGTTAATAGATCTTATAAAAGATAGATAACTAATCATTAATTAACCACTAAACAATTCGTCTCTCTGTCACCCTCTCTCTAATTCGTGGGAAACCATCTCACCTAAAACCATCCTAATGATACACCCTAAACGGGAACCCGATCATCATCAAGATCATGGCATCTTCCCTCTCTATGGTTACTGATTATTAGGTACACATTTATTTATCATCTTGTTTTCTATTAAATGTTAAAGAATTGATTAACACTAGTCCGATCCAACTACAATATTAATGGTAATATTAATCCTGATCTGATACGTAAACCAGGGAGGCTAGGATGATCTCATAGGGTGGATATGGAGGAGACACAACTCTATTTTTAAGAATTTATTTATTTGAATTTATTTGTTACTTTCACAATTTGAGTCTAAACAGAATTGGTAGTCTATAAATGGAGATAGGTATCTCAAGGTCTTTGTATTCCAAAATTCAATATAATACTCAAAATTCAGTAAAATTGTGTGTTCGTGTGAAAGCCAATTAATCTCCAACAATTGGTATTAGGGCATAGGTGATTTACAATCTTTGACACATTCAAGAAAAACGTGGGGCGACTAACCACGTTTGATCGGAGCAGGCGACGTTCGCAAGACTTGCAAATCAAGTTACTTGATCGGATTTGAACCCTAGAATCACGAACCAAATCAAATCATTATGGAATAAGGTGATGGTGGAGAAGGCCAGCTTTCGATTCAAGCTACAGCCACCCGAGAAACTAGCACAACATCCTTGCAGTGCCTGAAACACATAAAATCGAATTACAACACTTGATGCTCAAGGGTTGTGGGAAGCAGTTGATCCGGTGACCGGAGACGTCGTAGATGACATGAAAAACAAGATGACATGGAAGATGAAGATCTTGTAAAAACGTTAATTGATAGCGTCCCTGACAGTTATGTAACATCCCGAAAATAGTAAATAAGTAAATAATAATACGATAGAGATTTAAACGTCATAAAACAAAATAAGAACGGATGGGCTTGGGCTCGGCTCCAACGGGCCGAGGGAAGCCCAGGTATAAAAGGGGCAAGGCAGCCCACTAGCTCATTCCACCTCCATTTCACCAATTCTAGAGAGAGAAAGGGAGCCCGGGTCTAGAGAGAGTCGACGGATCGTCACGAGATTAGAGGAGCACGTTACAGCTGAGCTCGTGAGCAAAACCTCCGAATCAAAACTTCAATCCAGGTAATGATTCATACATAATCTGAGTTTTTGTTCATTTTGGGGTTTCTCGAGTTTTAGCTAAATAGATGATGTTTTTACGGATGAAACTTGATAATAAGCTTAGAAATAGCATCTAGAACGAAAACCGCATGTTTTGATCAAAGAAAATTGTAAGATTGGCACGATCGGGTTTGCATGCAAGAACTTCGGATTTTTGGTCCAAGAACCAGGTCCTGCGCACTTACCAAGTGCGCAGGAGGGAATCCCTGCGTACTTACCAAGTACGCAGGATGCAGGTTGGTTAAGTAAAGTCAGTAAGTTTAGAATGATTAAACCATTAAAGTCGGGGTTGGGTCTAATGTGTATTTAACTACCTAATCCAGATCGAAAGTGACGCTGTTGGACCTTTGTCTAGGACAACCTAGAGTAGCCCATCAGGTGAGTTCTATGTGCCCCCTTCTATGTATGTGCAACTAATTTATAAATGTTTTGAGGCTGAAGTGTATACACTAAGTGAATAAATGTTATGAATGTTAATGTGATCATACGTGGTATACTAACATATATATATACTCAAGTACAAAAATGAATTATGAGCAAAGAATGAATCGTATGATTATTAAGAATGAATGAAAAGAATAACATAATGTGTAAGAATGAAATCCTGCTTTATATCTATGTATATATTGCTTGCCAAGTAACAGAAAACGTTATGGACGCTTCAATGATAACGACTACTTCGGTAGACGGACGACCACTTGACTATTATGCAGCCAGAAAAAGTAAGTCTAGAAAGGTAGACTAAATAAAGGCCACTACGGTGGAGTAAGGCGCTAAATTAATATTCGGCTGTATAATTAGTTTAAGTGGGAAACGGATGCCTTATGGCAGACGGGCGAAATACGGCCTACGACGGTAGGACGGTTGTAAGATTACGGACGGACACAAGTTGCCGGACGGTTGTAAGAATGAAAAATACGGACGGACACTAGTTGCCGGACGGTTGTAAGAATAGGCGGACCATGACGATGGACCGTGGCGCTTGTCTTTGTGACATTCGCAAATAAATGACGGGTTGATCACCCATGAATGAAAAGAAAAGAAAAGAAAAGAAAAGGGTGAATGCATATATATGTAGTCACAAAGAAAGATGAAAGAAAAGCAAAAGTTATGAAAGTAAATGAGACAAATGATGTGAATATATATTTATATGTATTTGCGAAGAATGATAAAAGAAAAGCAATTCAAGTCAATGTGTATTTATATAAATGTATATATAATTATGCATACTTATAAAGAAAAGAATGTTTATACCTAATTGTATTAAACTAGAACTCACCAGCGTTGGCTGACTTTTAGTATACATTTCAGGTAAAGGGAGAAAAGGTCGTGCGATGGCGTGAAGGTTACCCGGCACGAGACTGACATCCCACTTTTGTTTTATATGTCTTGGAACAATGTTATGATTTATTTGTAAAGACTTTCGCTGTTATGTTTATGTAATTGAATGATGAATGTTTTAAATTTAAGTTCAGTATTTATGACTATGTTTATGAGTAAATCCAACAAGTGAGGTTACCCGGTTTTGGGGCCTTACAAGTTGGTATCAGAGCAATAGTTTGAGAGATTCAGACATCCCTAAATGTCTGGACTCAAACTGATTATGGGACCAACGCACGGATGTCAGTCTGGGTAACCAACGCCAACGCTAGCACGGTAAGTAAGTCATAAAGTTAATCCTCTTGCATAGAAGTAGATACCTTAACTTAGAACAAATAGATGTTAATGCCACGACTGATTTGAAGAGTTTCGAACCCGAAAAGCAATGTAAATTAGTAATCACAAACCGGTCACTGTAATTAAGAATTTACCTTGCTCGTACTGTTCCAAACTATGATCTGAAGAAATGACATTGATGTATTCCCTTTTTAACTATCAGGAAATTAAGAATTTATGGCTGGTGGAGGAAGAACAGGACGCCGAGGCGGTCGTACTGGCCGAGTAGGTAGACCTCCGTTGAACCAAAGAATAGAAGAAGAAGAAGAAGAAGAGAGTGTGCACGCAGAGCACACCGAAAGTGTGCACGAAACAGAAGTGACCCCAGTTAAGGACGACAGTCCAGGGCCTATACAATTGGAACCTGAAGTCAGGGATGCTATTGTCCGTGAAGTTGTGCTCACTTTGAAGAAGGCATTGCCTGATCTACTATCCGAGGCAATAAAGAAAAGTAGAGAAGAGGATGAAGGAGACAAGGAAGAGAAAGTATATGATAGTGATGGGGATGAAATAAAGATAGGATCGAGCAACCGTGGGTGTACTTATAAGGGCTTTAAGGACGGAGACCCACCCAAGTTCGATGGGAGCAAGGATTCAGTGGTAACGCTTGAATGGATAGAGAGGATGAATGCTGTAATCAACATCAGCGAGTGTCGACCCGACCAAGCTGTTAAGTACGTCGCTCATTCTTTCACCAACGAAGCACTAAGTTGGTGGAGGAATATTCAGAGAACTAAGTCACCGAATGCTATAAACAGAATGACATGGGACGACTTGAAGATGCTGGTCATCCAAAAGTTTTGTCCCCAGAATGAAATCGACCGAGTTGAGAATGAATTCCTGAACTTCAAGGCTGGCAACAAGACTCATCGCCTGTATACATCAAGATTCAATGAACTGGCTCAACTAGTACCCCATCTGGTAGAAACTGAAGACCGTTTGATCAAGTATTATGTTAAGGGGTTGCCACAGTGGGTCCGTGTCCATGTGAAAGCTAACCTACCCTCGACCTTCGAGTCGATAGTGAATCTGAGCGGAATCGTCTACGACGACTACGCCAATGAGGACCCGGCACCTGAGACACAAAAGAGAAAGTGGGAGAACCCGTCCAGAGGCACCGGAAGAGGGAACGTAACAACTGAGAGCAAGAAACCAAGGTCCAATGAATATGAAACTTGCAAGAAATGTGGAAGGCAACATCTTGGCGAGTGTCGAGTCGGCACCACCACCTGCTATAGGTGTGGAAGGGCGGGACACTATTCTCGCGACTGTTTGAGAGACACTAAATGCCAAAGCTGTGGACAATTTGGGCATCTGACAAAATACTGCAGGAAGGCCGGCCAATCTGGTTCGGGAAAGGATAAGGAGCAGGAACAACAAAAGGCAAGGACTCGCGCCTATGCCTTAACGGAGGAAGAGGCAAGGGGAAACCCTGATGTCGTGTCAGGTACGTTTCTAGTAAATGATGAACATGCTGCTATTTTATTCGACGCTGGTGCTAGTAAAAGCTTTATATCAAATGCATTTAGTCGTAAACTGGATTGCACTATTAACACCATAGTAAAGGCCTTTAGCGTACAAACTGTCGTTGGTAAAAATTCGGCAGTATTCCAAGTAACAGAGGATTACATAATAGAAATAGAGGGTCATAAGTTTCCTTCTAGATTATTCCTTCTCACCTTAGGAGGATTCGATATAGTATTGGGTATGGATTGGCTAGCTGCCAACGAAGCCCAAATCATATGTAAACGTAAGAGGATACACCTCAAAGCTCCTAGCGGCAGTCCAATTACGGTTTATGGGGATTGGAATTGCACAATGCCGAACGTCATCTCGATGATAAAGGCCGAAAGTTACATGAGGCGCGGCTGCGAAGCTTATCTGGCATATGTTATAGACGATAGAATGAAAACGAAAGAACTCAAGAATGTACCCGTGGTGTGCAATTTTCCGGAAGTATTCCCTGAGGATCTACCTGGGTTGCCACCCGATCGGGAAATAGAATTTCAGATTGATTTACTGCCAGGAGCTGAGCCCGTTGCCAAAGCCCCCTACCGATTGGCTCCGTCAGAAATGAAAGAATTGATGTCTCAACTACAGGAATTAACAGAAAAGGGATTTATTAGACCGAGCATCTCACCATGGGGCGCTCCGATACTATTTGTAAAGAAGAAGGACGGCAGCATGCGCATGTGCATTGACTACCGTGAACTGAACAAGAGGACAGTAAAGAACAAATACCCACTGCCTAGAATAGACAACCTTTTTGATCAACTGCAAGGTGCGAGTTGGTTCTCAAAGATCGATCTTAGGTCGGGTTACCATCAGTTGAAAGTAAGAGAGGAAGACGTACCAAAGACCGCGTTTCGCACGCGTTATGGGCATTATGAATTTCTCGTGATGTCCTTCGGATTAACTAACGCACCAGCAGCGTTCATGGATTTGATGAATAGAGTGTGTCGACCTATGTTGGATCGATCGGTGATAGTTTTTATAGACGACATACTGGTATATTCGAAAAGCGAGGGTGATCATCACTGTCACCTAAGAGAAGTTCTGGAGGTGCTAGAGAAGGAAAAGTTGTACGCAAAATTCTCCAAATGCGCGTTCTGGCTTAGGGAAGTCCAATTCCTAGGTCATGTGATAAACCCAAACGGCATCATGGTAGATCCTGCAAAGATAGAAACAGTAAAGGAATGGAACATCCCAAAGACACCAACAGAGATACGAAGTTTTCTTGGATTGGCAGGCTACTATCGAAGGTTCATTCAAGATTTCTCAAGGATAGCCTCGCCACTAACTAAACTGACACGGAAAGAAGTGAAATATGAATGGAGTCAAACCCAAAATAACGCGTTTGAGGAACTTAAGACACGATTAACCCAAGCTCCAGTCTTGACTCTACCTGAGGGAAATGAAGACTTGGTAGTCTACTCTGACGCTTCGGGGCAAGGTTTAGGTTGCGTACTTATGCAACGAGGAAAGGTAATTGCTTATGCCTCACGACAACTAAAGATTCACGAGGTTAACTACCCAACGCACGATCTCGAGTTAGCAGCAGTAGTTTTCGCATTGAAAATATGGAGGCACTATTTGTATGGAGTTAAATGCACCATCTACTCCGATCATAAAAGCTTGAAGTACTTTTTCGAGCAAAAAGAATTAAACATGAGGCAAAGGAGGTGTTTAGAGCTACTGAAAGACTATGACTGTGAAATATTGTACCATCCACGCAAGGCAAATGTTGTGGCTGACGCTTTAAGTAGAAAGGAAGAATCGGCACCTATCCGGATCAAAGCGTGTCAGCTGATTATAACACCAGATTTGATGGGCGAAATAACAAAGGCACAAGATGAAGCACTGTTAGAAAGAAATGTGAAACGGGAAAGAATAGTAGGACAACAAGGGAACTTAAGTGCAAATACATACGGTGTACGAACTAGGTTTGGCCGGATGTGGATACCTAATATTGGCGAGCTTAGAGCCAAAATACTCGATGAGGCCCATAAGTCTCGTTATTCTATCCACCCCGGAACAAACAAAATGTATCAAGACTTGAAGAAAGAGTACTGGTGGCCTGGCATGAAGAACGATGTGACTAAATACGTGAACAAGTGTTTAACGTGTTCACTAGTTAAGGCCGAGCACCAGAAACCATGTGGTAAAATGCAACCTTTACCAATACCGGAATGGAAGTGGGAGGAGATCACAATGGACTTCATTACCAAGCTACTGCGAACAGCTAAAGGCAATGACACCATTTGGGTGATCGTCGACCGCTTGACAAAGAGTGCTCACTTCTTGCCAATACGTGAGACTTCTTCGTCCGAAAAGCTAGCCGAAGTATTTATCAAAGAAATTGTGAGCAGACATGGTATGCCACTGTCGATTGTGTCCGACAGGGATACTAGATTCACGTCAAGGTTTTGGAAGAAATTCAACGAAGCAATGGGCACTAGACTGAACATCAGCACCGCTTAGCACCCTCAGACCGATGGTCAATCTGAAAGAACCATTCAGACCTTGGAGGACATGCTCCGGGCCTGTATCATCGACTTTGGTGGGAGCTGGGACAGCCATCTACCATTGGCAGAATTTTCATATAACAACAGCTATCACTCGACTATTGGCATGCCGCCATTTGAAATGTTGTATGGGAGGAAATGTAGGACCCCGGTTTGTTGGGGGGAAATTGGACAGAAGGATTTTGCAAGTCTCGAAGTAGTCAAAGCTACTTCTGAGAAATTTGATCAAATCAAGGCTCGAATGAAAGCCGCAAAAGACAGACATAAATCATACGCGGATAAGAGAAGGAGGGATTTAGAGTTTCAAGTAGGGGACATGGTACTGTTGAAAGTATCACTATGTAAAAACGTTAATTGATAGCATCCCTGACAGTTATGTAACATCCCGAAAATAGTAAATAAGTAAATAATAATACGATAGAGATTTAAACGTCATAAAACGAAATAAGAACGGATGGGCTTGGGCTCAGCTCCAACGGGCCGAGGGAAGCCCAGGTATAAAAGGGGCAAGGCAGCCCACTAGCTCATTCCACCTCCATTTCACCAATTCTAGAGAGAGAAAGGAAGCCCGGGTCTAGAGAGAGAGTCGACGGATCGTCACGAGATTAGAGGAGCACGTTACAGCTGAGCTCGTGAGCAAAACCTCCGAATCAAAACTTCAATCCAGGTAATGATTCATACATAATCTGAGTTTTTGTTCATTGTGAGGTTTCTCGAGTTTTAGCTAAATAGATGATGTTTTTACGGATGAAACTTGATAATAAGCTTAGAAATAGCATCTAGAACGAAAACCGCATGTTTTGATCAAAGAAAATTGTAAGATTGGCACGATCGGGTTTGCATGCAAGAACTTCGGATTTTTGGTCCAAGAACCAGGTCCTGCGCACTTACCAAGTGCGCAGGAGGGAATCCCTGCGTACTTACCAAGTACGCAGGATGCAGACCCTGCGTACTTACCAAGTACGCAGGAGGAAGGCTCCTGCGCACTTGCCAAGTGCGCAAGAGCAAGTCCCTGCGCACTTACTAAGTGCGCAGGCAGCAGGTTGGTTAAGTAAAGTCAGTAAGTTTAGAATGATTAAACCATTAAAGTCGGGGTTGGGTCTAATGTGTATTTAACTACCTAATCCAGATCGAAAGTGACGCTGTTGGACCTTTGTCTAGGACAACCTAGAGTAGCCCATCAGGTGAGTTCTATGTGCCCCCTTCTATGTATGTGCAACTAATTTATAAATGTTTTGGGGCTGAAGTGTATACACTAAGTGAATAAATGTTATGAATGTTAATGTGATCATACGTGGTATACAAACATATATATATACTCAAGTACAAAAATGAATTATGAGCAAAGAATGAATCGTATGATTATTAAGAATGAATGAAAAGAATAACATAATGTGTAAGAATGAAATCCTGCTTTATATCTATGTATATATTGCTTGCCAAGTAACAGAAAACGTTATGGACGCTTCAATGATAACGACTACTTCGGTAGACGGACGACCACTTGACTATTATGCAGCCAGAAAAAGTAAGTCTAGAAAGGTAGACTAAATAAAGGCCACTACGGTGGAGTAAGGCGCTAAATTAATATTCGGCTGTATAATTAGTTTAAGTGGGAAACGGATGCCTTATGGCAGACGGGCGAAATACGGCCTACGACGGTAGGACGGTTGTAAGATTACGGACGGACACAAGTTGCCGGACGGTTGTAAGAATGAAAAATACGGACGGACACTAGTTGCCGGACGGTTGTAAGAATAGGCGGACCATGACGATGGACCGTGGCGCTTGTCTTTGTGACATTCGCAAATAAATGACGGGTTGATCACCCATGAATGAAAAGAAAAGAAAAGAAAAGAAAAGGGTGAATGCATATATATGTAGTCACAAAGAAAGATGAAAGAAAAGCAAAAGTTATGAAAGTAAATGAGACAAATGATGTGAATATATATTTATATGTATTTGCGAAGAATGATAAAAGAAAAGCAATTCAAGTCAATGTGTATTTATATAAATGTATATATAATTATGCATACTTATAAAGAAAAGAATGTTTATACCTAATTGTATTAAACTAGAACTCACCAGCGTTAGCTGACTTTTAGTATACATTTCAGGTAAAGGGAGAAAAGGTCGTGCGATGGCGTGAAGGTTACCCGGCACGAGACTGACATCCCACTTTTGTTTTATATGTCTTGGAACAATGTTATGATTTATTTGTAAAGACTTCCGCTGTTATGTTTATGTAATTGAATGATGAATGTTTTAAATTTAAGTTCAGTATTTATGACTATATTTATGAGTAAATCCAACAAGTGAGGTTACCCAGTTTTGGGGTCTTACAAGTTACATCACTGTCATGGCCACCATTGAGCAATAGGCGGATTTGGTAACGATGACTTTTGAAGATTGCATCGCAAGGCTCAAAGCCTTTGAAGAACAAATCAAAGGAAAAGAGAGATCCACCAAGATGGATAGTTTACTCTATTTGAAAACTAATAAGCATGGAAAAAGGACCACGATCAAGACCGAAGAAACCAAACTAGTCGAGGTCGTGGGTCGGAACGGGGCGGACGTGGCAGGGGTCGTTGACGCGGGTTCGATTGAGGACAAGGCTGGAACAATCATAACAATGATAACTGATGAGAAGGCAGTCAAAGTAATCAAGGAAGTTAAGGTAATCAAAGAAAAGATAAGAGTAAAATCTGGTGTTACAGTTGTTGGGAATCAGTGGTGATCAATTTGACTTTTGTAAAAACGGGTTTTGACAGAGAAATTAATTAATTCAGTTAATTAATAAATACGCAGCGGAAAATAAAATCATAACCTATTTAACAGCACTGACAAACCGAACAGGATCTGGTTATGAACACGCAAACACAAAAAAAAAATTAAAACCAATTAATCTACTGATCAGACTAATTATACCTTAGTGGTTAATGATTAACCGGTTGAGACACCTTGGTACAACGAACCGATGCTAGATCACGAACCAAAACGCGAGAGACAGAAAGCACCGAGGCTGGCCGGAAACGGGCAGGCAGCGGCCGGTTTGGTGGCCGGAAGTCGCGAGGCAAAAACCCTCATTTTGTTTTTGTCTTTCCTCGATCAAAAAGTAAAAAAACGGCGGCTGCCTTGTTTCCTCCGATTCCCCAATTCGATTTTTAATATATATATATTAATTACTCTAATCCTTTTAACCTAATAAAAACCATACCGGGCCTAAACCCAATAGTTAATATTAAAGTCCAAAAACCATTTAATTTGTTTTAATAAAAGATTAAAACAAATAAATATAAATTATTATTTATAAACATGTATAAATAATAAATCCCGTGTAACGAATATATATAAAATATATCGTCTTGCTAATAGTTCGTAATTACCAGTTAAGCGGGTTAAGTGGATTTAAATGTCCGTTGCCCTAGGTGTAACTCTTACGGGTCATAGCTCGGTCAGCCGCGTTGTTCATCGGGTCGGTCCATAAAATCCAACAATCTCCCACTTGGACGATCCACGATAAATCAACGCAAAACAGTCAGCGGCGCTCTAGCTGCACATGGCTGTCCCTAACAAGGTATGACGCTTTAAAGTCATTAACCAAATATCTCGGTGTTAGTAACAGCTAACTAAAGCAAGAAAATAGACTTATGGCAATAGTTGTCATTCATCCTTTCCGTATAAAACATCAATTGAATCAATGAGACATGGATGTAGTTCATTCTCATATGGCATTCAATTATTATTGTTCTCGATCAAGAATCAAAATGGTCCAATCAAACACACAGTAAGTTTGGGTAAGGCCTTACACTTCACCAGTTTAAATCAAAGAGGGCGCCACGATGCTTATCTGTTACATATAATGCAAGAGTACATAATCCCTTATTGACTACATACAACTCCCACTGAACTTCAGAACTATTCATAATCAAAGTCTTTATGACTGGCGGTTACGCGACAGCATTTGACAGTGATTAAAGAATAGTTCTTGGTAAACGGCAGTTCTAGTACATATCTCAGGTCAGAGGATACTAATGAGTATACCAATAGCAAAACATCTTATGACAAAGATCCATGAAGATGATTTTATGCGAGTTACATCCAACGTCATTCAAAATGAGGACTGTGAAGTTCGGAGTCAATTCCTTGAGCCGAAGTTCAGAATAGTCTTAATTCAGAGTCGTTCCCACGATTCTGATCGACTACGGATAACTAAGAATACAAGATTCATGGATTAAACGTATTAAAATCGAACATAGTTATAAGAATTCAGAATTGCATTTAAATCAGTAAACCAAAAGAATTCAAAAGTACAACTGTTTAAATGTTCACACATTCAAAATACTAAATCAAAACATATCGCTAGCAAAACCAAGACCGATAGCATTTCTGTGCTGATCATGCTTTTCCTGAGTCATCGGCTTAGTGAACGGGTCCGCTAGGTTTTGATCTGTGTCTACTTTGCTTATCACGACGTCTCCACGTTCCACAATTTTCCGTATACAGTGGAACTTCCTTTGAATGTGCTTGGCTTTGTGATGGGATCTAGGCTCTTTGGCTTGAGCTATAGCACCTGTTTTATCACAAAGTATCTCGATTAGTTAGCGAATACTCGGAACCACATCGAGGTCAGTAATGAATTTCTTCATCCAAGCAGCTTCCTTAGCAGCATCTGATGCGGCTATATACTCAGATTCGGTGGTTGAATCCGCCACTACACTCTGCTTGGAGCTTTTCCATGAGACAGCTCCTCCATTAAGAGTGAATACGAAACCTGACTGTGAGCGAGAGTCATCTCGGTCAGTTTGAAAGCTAGCATCAATGTAACACCGTAAAGTGAGCTCCTCTTTCACTCCTCCAAATATTAAGAACATGTCTTTGGTTCTTCTCAAGTACCTCAGGATGTTCTTGAATGCAGTCCAATGGGCAATGCCAGGACTTTGCTGGAAACGGCTGGTCATGCTTAAAGCATACGAGACGTCAAGTCTAGTGCACAACATAGCATACATGATAGAACCAATCACTGAGGCATATGGAATTGCTTCCATTTCCTTAATTTCAATGTCCGTGGAAGGAGATTGTGATTTGTTCAACACAGTGCCTTTAGTCATCGGAACACCTCCTTTCTTGAGTTTTCCATCCTAAAGCGTGTCATCATTTTGTCTATGTAAGTACTCTGACTTAGCCCTAGAAGCCGCTTAGATCTATCTCTGTAGATCTTGATTCCTAGAATGTAAGCAGCTTCTCCAAGATCCTTCATTGCAAAAAAGATCCTAATCATTGTTTGACTTTGTCAAGCACAGGGATGTTGTTTCCAATGATCAATATATCATCCACATACAAGATTAGAAATGATATAGTGCTCCCACTAGCCTTTCTGTAAACACAAGGCTCATCTTCATTCTTGACAAAACCAAATTCTTTGATTTTCTGATCAGAATGAAGATTCCAGCTTCGAGATGCCTGTTTAAGTCCATAAATGGACTTGTTCAGTTTGTAGACCCTACTAGGATACTTTGGATCAACAAAATCGTCAGGCTGAACCATATAGACATCTTCAGAGAGATGTCCATTAAGAAAAGCAGTTTTGACATCCATTTGCCATATCTCGTAATCATGGTACGCGGCTATGGCAAGCAGTACCTGATCGATTTGATCATAGCGACGGGTGAGAAAGTTTCATCATAGTCAATACCTAGAGTTTGAGTGAAACCCTTTGCAACTAGCCGTGCTTTATAGGTTTGTATATTACCATGCATGTCGGTTTTTCTTTTGAAAATCCATTTGCTCCCTATTGCCCGAGAACCGGGGGGTAGCTCAATCAAGTCCTAGACCTGATTATCACGCATAGATTGCAACTCGGCGTTCATGGCTTCAAGCCATTTCTCGGATTCAGGATCTGAGATAGCAGATTTGTAGTTTGTAGGTTCGTCATTTGACTCAGCTACTAACAGGACTTTAGAAGCTTCAAGATTCCATAGGTATCTATTAGGTCCTTTACGAGACCTGCTACTTCTGCGAACGCTTGTGTTTATGTCTGATTCATCAGCAACAACTTCTTGTTGATCAGACGCTCCGACTTCCTCAGCGGTTGTTTGTGTTTCTCGAATTTCTTCAAGATCCATAATATTATTTCCGGTTCCTCGATTTAGAAGATCTTCCTCGAGAAAGCGTCCTTTCCTTTTGATGGAAACAATGTTTGCATCAGGATGATAGAAATAATATCCGCTTTTGTTGTAGTAACCGACGAAAACAACTTTTTCGCCTCTGGGATCGAGCTTGTCATCAGAATCGCTGGTGACATATGCATCACATCCCCATACTCTAAGGTAAGACAAATTGGGTTTAGACCCGTGCCATATCTCATATGGGGTTTTGTCCACCTTCTTAGTCGGTGCCATATTTACAAGGCGGGAGGCGGTTATAAGAGCATAATTCCAGAAGGAGTGAGGCAAGTTAGTTCTACACATCATCGATCGAACCATATTAAGTAGCGTTCGATTTCTCCTCTCGCTCACGCCATTAAGTTGGGGTGTGCCAGGAGGAGTGGGCAGAGAAATAATTCCGTGCTCCTTCAGATGATTAAGAAATTCTAAACTAAGATACTCGCCACCTCGATCTGATCGAAGTGTCTTGATAGATTTATCGAGTTGTTTCTCTACTTCGTTTTGAAACTCTTTGAACTTTTCAAATGTTTCATGCTTATGTTTCATAAGATAGACATAAGCATATCGACTATAATCGTCAATAAATGAAACGAATTATCTTTCATGATTTCTAGACATGGTTCTGAAAGGACCACACACATCAGTGTGTATAAGGCCTAGCAGATCCTTGGCTCGTTCACCAACATGGGTGAAGGGGTCCTTTGTGAGTTTGCCAGCTAAACAAGACTCGCAATTATCAAATGAGTCATGTCCGGTAGGTTCAAGAATTCCTTCCGATTGGAGTCTTTTAATGCGTGCCTTGCTTATGTGGCCAAGTCGACAATGTCATAGAAAAGTATCATTAATGTCAGATTTGATACGTTTAGAAAGATTATATATGTTATTGTCAGTTTGAACGTCAATCTCATAAATACCGTTTTGAGGTTTAGCCTCAAAATAAAAGATATCATTTAAGTAGGCAGAAATAGCAATACCATTAAAAACGTACTTAAATCCTTGTTCAAACAATAAAGAAACTGAAATAATGTTTCTGGTTAAACCAGGTGCAAACAAACAATTGTTTAAAACAACCACAAGGCTAGAAGGACATGAGAGATGATATGTTCCAGTTGCAAGAACTGGTACTCTTTTCCCATCACCAACGATGAGCTCCATGTCGCCTTGTTTCAGCTTCCTCCAACTTTTAGGCTCCTACAAGACATTAATGATGTGGTATCCACATCCAGTATCAAATACCCATGTGTTACTAGAAACAGTAAAAATTTCAATAACATAAATGAGAATACCTGAAGAGGTGCTCTTACCACTGGCCCTCTTCAGCTTCAGCTTGGCTACATATTCAGGACAGTTACGTTTCCAGTGCCCCATTTTGTTACATTCAAAGCATTGGCGCTCCTCAGGAGGGGGTGCTTTTGAAGCTTTCTTGTTATTGTTGGTGGCAGGCTTGGCAGCAACATTAACCTTCTTCTTGTCTTTGCTATTAAAACCTCTTTTCTTGGGGTTAGGCTTTTTAACACCAGCAGATCTGACCATCAGAACTTGATTTTTCATTCCTTGGATATTCATCTCGGCCGTTTTGAGCATACCATGTAGCTCGGCCACTGTCTTCTCCAAGCCATTCATCTTGAAATTCGTTACGAATTGAGCATAGGAGCTTGGGAGAGAGTTTAAGATGAAATCAGTAGCCATGTCATCCTTCATGGGATATCCAAGTTTGTTCATCTGGTCAATGTACCCTTTCATCTTAAGTACATGAGCACTAATAGGCGTGCCTTCTTGGATCGTGCAACGAATGAGCTGAGACATGGTTTCATAGCGTTCTTGCCGGGCTTGTTTCAGGAACATGCCCTTAAGTTTCTCAATCATGTCAAAGGCAACCAGGTCCTCCATGCTCTTTTGGAGCTCACGGGACATGCAGGCTAGCATAAGGCAGGCCACCTCAGTGGCATCATCTCTTTGTTTTTCCCAGGCCTTACGAGCGGCAGCCGTGTTATCATCGGGTGCCTCAGGGACTGGTGCATCGAGAACATAGAGCTTCTTGGCCATCTTGAGAACTATTCTCAGATTGCACTGCCACGAGAGAAAGTTGGTGTTATCCAGCTTTTCATTCTCAAGGATAGACTTGAGAGCGAAGGAGTTATTAGTATTATTATTTTCAGTAGACATCTTTCAAGATAAGCAAAGAAAATAAATTAGTATAAAGAAAGTGAAAAGTCTTTATTAATTTATGACCCAATTACAGAAATTAGAATAAGGAGTGAGAATCTAGCTAAATCAGTCACTAATGGTAGCTGTGGCATACAACATTAGTAAGTGGGTAACTAGACTGACAATTAGTGTCAATTGTGGAAAGATGCACAACTCTCATGTATGAGGCCGCTAAGACAAGACATGTCTATGCATTGATACGTTTAGCCTCATCTATGCCCACTTTTATTCTCTTGACAGCTGGGGCATGTAACAAGAGAGAAAAGTAATAGTCGTCCTAAAACAGGTACTTGCGGAAGGGTCGGATGTGTCAACGAAACCCTTGCGCCTTGGAAGGATAAACTACGCATCCAGTGCGGTGCTGTGGCTCCAAACACCGATGTTTCGTTTTATGCTCCAAGTGTTCCTTATAATAGGATGTCAAAGACCATTGGTTTTAAATATGGGTTCCAATTTTAGTGTTTACCGAATAGGGTCAAACACAACGAATGATTAAATCATACGTGTGATGTATAAACTAGTTTTACTATTTAAAGTCATGACAAATTTGATGAACCATTTCATCTCTCATGACACTTAATTTTAAATAACCTATTAAAACCAAGTTTGTCGTGACTTGAATAACTAGTAAAAGTTAATAGTTGAAAACTATTAAGTTATAAGTTTTGAAATTAAATTTAGTTTAAATTGCAAAACTTTAGTGGTTATTTATTTTATAAAAACAAGCCAGTTGTTAATTTTTATAAAATTCTACAAGTTATAAAATTAGAACTTTTGGTGACAGATTGTGACATTTTAAAACTCCTTTTAAAACGTTTGGTGTTTGGTTGGTTTATAATAAATTTAAGTTATAAAAAATTAAAAGCAACCATAAAGCAAATAAATATGTAAATTTTTTAGGGCCAAATTTGTTTGATCTTGCTAGAGCCAGTTAGCAAGACCAAACGGGTCACGGGGTCCAAAAAAAATAAAACAACCACAAGGACGGACTTCCGTGCATCTAGTCGTCTAGGATGACTCCCACTGACTCCATGATTCCTGTTGTGTCTTCAGATTTGTCTTCGGGTTTTTATTACATTACATAAAATACAAAATTACATAAAATTAAAAAGCCTATTCTATTACAACTTTGAGCCATCAAAAGTGGGCCAAAACCATAAAACCAAAAACTGAATAATAAACACAAACAACTCAATCATATGGGTCGGGCTAGATTTACATATTCAACACAATCAGATACGGGCAATATATTTGGTCAAATAAAAGAAAATTATAAACGAGCAAATTAATAAATAAAAAAATTGCCCCAAAAACAGACCAGATCAGAAACTTCAAGATAGTTAAAGTTTGTGATTAATCTAACCGGTGAAACCAGACCGGTTACGATTTGCGTGTTAAAACCCAGGCTCTGATACCACTGTTGGGAATCAGTGGTGATCAGTTTGACATTTGTAAAAACGGGTTTTGACAGAGAAATTAATTAATTCAGTTAATTAATAAATACGCAACGGAAAATAAAATCATAACCTATTTAACAGCACTGACAAACCGAACAGGATCTGGTTATGAACACGCAAACACAAAAAAAAAATTAAAACCAATTAATCTACTGATCAGACTAATTATACCTTAGTGGTTAATGATTAACCGGTTGAGACACCTAGGTACAACGAACCGATGCTAGATCACGAACCAAAACGCGAGAGAGAGAAAGCACCGAGGCTGGCCGGAAACGGGTAGGCAGCGGCTGGTTTGGTGGCCGGAAGTCGCGAGGCAAAAACCCTCATTTTGTTTTTGTCTTTCCTCGATCAAAAAGGAAAAAAACGGCGGCTGCCTTGTTTCCTCCGATTCCCCGATTCGATTTTTAATATATATATATATATATATATATATATATATTAATTACTCTAATCCTTTTAACCTAATAAAAATCATACCGTATATATATATATATATATATATATATATATTAATTACTCTAATCCTTTTAACCTAATAAAAACCATACCGAGCCTAAACCCAATAGTTAATATTAAAGTCCAAAAACCATTTAATTTGTTTTAATAAAAGATTAAAACAAATAAATATAAATTATTATTTATAAACATGTATAAATAATAAATCCCGTGTAACGAATATATATAAAATATATCGTCTCGCTAATAGTTCGTAATTACCAGTTAAGCGGGTTAAGTGGATTTAAATGTTCGTTGCCCGTCATAGCTCGGTCAGCCGCGTTGTCCATCGGGTCGGTCCATAAAATCCAACAACAGTTGTACCAACTATGGACACTATGCGTGGGAGTGTACGAAACAACCGTCGCAAGAAACTAAATTGAATCAAACCGAGTCGAAGGGACAAGCCCTAAATCCTAATGATGGCAGTGGTCGAACACATGGTGATTCAGTTTGGTATTTGGACAACCGGGCATCAAATCATATGACCGGATGTGAATCACACTTTAACAAACTTAATTACAATATAAACAGGCTAGTAAAACTTGTAGATGGATCGAAGGTAAAGATCAAAAGCAAAGCATCTATTATCTTTGATTGCAAGAACAGAGAACAACGAGCCATGAATGATGTTTATTACATTCCCCAGTTTTGTAGTAACATCTTAAGCATCGGTCAACTGATTGAGAATGGGTGCAAAGTTTGGATAGCCGACGAGCACTTGTGGCTTTATGAAAAAAGAAATCAACTCTTGATGAAAGTTCCAAAAGGTTCGAATCGTGTATTCAAGAGTGTTTTGAAGATTGGATTGTTGGATTTTATGGACCGACCCGATGAACAACGCGACTGATCGAGCTATGGCCCGTAAGAGTTACACCTTAGGCAACGAACATTAAATCCACTTAACCCGCTTAACTGGTAATTACGAACTGTTAGAGAGACGATATATATATTATATATATATATATATATATATTCGTTAGACGAGAATTATTATGTATACTAGTGTATGAATAATAATTATATATATTGTTTTAATCTTTCATTAAAACAATTAAATGAGTTCAATTTTTAATATTAACTATTGGGTTTAGGCCCGGTATGGTTTTTATTAGGTTAAAAGGATTAGAGTAATTAAAATATAAATATATATATTGAAATCTAATAAAAAAAAAGGTGAGATTCCTTTTGATCGACAAAGGCATAAAAGAGTTTTTCTTTCGGTTTTGGTTTTCGCCACCAACTCTGTTTGGTGATTTCCGGAACCACCAAACCAACCCAAGCCGGACCCTGCCCCGCTGTTGTCCCGTTTCCGGCCAGCCCCGGCGCTACTCGTCTCTCGTGTTGTCAGTTCGTGATCTAGCATCAGTTCGTTGTACCTAGGTGTCTCAACTGGTTAATCATTAACCACTAAGGTATAATTAATCTCATCAGTAGATTAATTATTTTTTTTGTGTTTGCGTGTTCATAACCAGATCCTGTTCGGTTTGTCAGTGTTGTTAAATAGGTTTTGATTTTACTTTCCGCTGCGTATTTATTAATTAACTGAATTAATTGATTTCTCTGTCAAAACCCGTTTTTTTTTATAAAAAGTCAAACTGATTCCCAACAGTGGTATCAGAGCCTGGGTCAAATGACGAACCTACAAACTACAAATTACAAATTTGCTATCTCAGATCCTGAATCCGAGAAATGGCTTGAAGTCATGAACGCCGAGATGCAATCTATGCATGATAATCAGGTCTGGGACTTGATTGAACTACCCCCCGGTTCTCGGGCAATAGGGAGCAAATGGATTTTCAAAAGAAAAACCGACATGCATGGTAATGTATAAACCTATAAAGCACTGCTAGTTGCAAAGGGTTTCACTCAAACTCAAGGTATTGACTATGATGAAACTTTCTCACCCGTTGCTATGATCAAATCGATCAGGATACTGCTTGCCATAGCCGCGTACCATGATTACGAGATATGGCAAATGGATGTCAAAACCGCTTTTCTTAATGGACATCTCTCTGAAGATGTCTATATGGTTCAGCCTGACGATTTTGTTGATCCAAAGTATCCTAGTAGGGTCTGCAAACTGAACAAGTCCATTTATGGACTTAAACAGGCATCTCGAAGCTGGAATCTTCATTCTGATCAGAAAATCAAAGAATTTGGTTTTGTCAAGAATGAAGATGAGCCTTGTGTTTACAGAAAGGCTAGTGGGAGCACTATATCATTTCTAATCTTGTATGTGGATGATATATTGATTATTAGAAACAACATCCCTGTGCTTGACAAAGTCAAACAATGGTTAGGATCTTGTTTTGCAATGAAGGATCTTGGAGAAGCTGCTTACATTCTAGGAATCAAGATCTACAGAGATAGATCTAAGCGGCTTCTAGGGCTAAGTCAGAGTACTTACATAGACAAAATGATGGCACGCTTTAGGATGGAAAACTCCAAGAAAGGAGGTGTTCCGATGACTAAAGGCACTGTGTTGAACAAATCACAATCTCCCTCCACGGACATTGAAATTAAGGAAATGGAAGCAATTCCATATGCCTCAGCGATTGGTTCTATCATGTATGTTATGTTATGCACTAGACCTGACGTCTCGTATGCTTTAAGCATGACCAGCCGTTTCCAGCAAAGTCCTGGCATTGCCTATTGGACTGCATTCAAGAACATCCTGAGGTACTTGAGAAGGACCAAAGACATGTTCTTAATATTTGGAGGAGTGAAAGAGGAGCTCACTTTACGGTGTTACACTGATGCTAGCTTTCAAACTGACCGAGATGACTCTCGCTCACATTCAGGTTTCGTATTCACTCTTAATGGAGGAGCTGTCTCATGGAAAAGCTCCAAGCAGAGTGTAGTGGCGGATTCAACCACCGATTCTGAGTATATAGCCGCATCAGATGCTGCTAAGGAAGCTGCTTGGATGAAGAAATTCATTACTGACCTCGATGTGGTTCCGAGTATTCGCTAACCAATCGAGATACTTTGTGATAACACAGGTGCTATAGCTCAAGCCAAAGAGCCCAGATCTCATCACAAAGCCAAGCACATTCAAAGGAAGTTCTACTATATACGGGAAATTGTGGAACGTGGAGACGTCGTGATAAGCAAAGTAGACACAGATCAAAACCTAGCGGACCCGTTTACTAAGCCCATGACTCAGGACAAACGTGATCTTCACAGAGATGCTATTGGTCTTAGATTTGCTAGTGATATGTTTTGATTTAGTATTTTGAATGTGTGAACATTTAAACAGTTGTACTTTTGAATTCTTTTGGTTTACTGATTTAAGTGCAATTATGAATTCTTATAACTGTGTTCGATTTTAATACGTTTAATCCATGAATCTTGTATTCTTAATTATCCATAGTCGATCAGACTCGTGGGAACGTCTCTGAATTAAGACTATTATGAACTTCGGCTCAAGGAGTTGACTCCGAACTTCACAGGCCTCATTTTAAATGACGTTGGATGTAACTCGCATCAAATCATCTTCATCGATCTTTGTTATAAGATGTTTTGCTATTGGTATGCTCATTAGTATCCTCTGACCTGAGATACGTACTAGAACTGCCGTTTACCAAGAACCATTCTTTAATCACTGTCAAACGCTGTCGCGTAACTGCCAGTCATAAAGACTTTGATTAGGAATAGTTCTGAAGTTCAGTGGGAGTTGTAAGTAGACAATAAGGGATTCTGTACTTATACATTATATGTGACAGATAGGCATCGTGGCGCCCTCGTTGATTCAAACTGGTGAAGTGTAAGGCCTTACCCAAACTTACTGTGTGTTTGATTGGACCACTTTGATTCTTGATCGAGAACAATAATAATTGAACGCCATATGAGAATGAACTAAATCCATGTCTCATTGATTCAATTGATGTTTTATACGGAAAGGATAAATGACAACTATTGCCATAAGTCTATTTTCTTGCTTTAGTTAGCTGTTACTAACACCAAGATATTTGGTTAATGATTTTAAAGCGTCATACCTTGTTAGGGACAGCCATGTGCAGCTAGAGCGCCGTTGACTGTTTGCGTTGCTTTATCGTGGATCGTCCAAGTGGGAGATTGTTGGATTTTATGGACCGACCCGAAGGACAACGCGACTGACCGAGCTATGACCTGTAAGAGTTACACCTTGGGCAACGAACATTAAATCCACTTAACCCGCTTAACTGGTAATTACGAACTGTTAGCGAGACGATATATTTTATACATATATTCGTTAGACGAGAATTATTATTTATACTAGTGTATGAATAATAATTATATATATTGTTTTAATCTTTCATTAAAACAATTAAATGAGTTCAATCTTTAATATTAACTATTGGGTTTAGGCCCGGTATGGTTTTTATTAGGTTAAAAGGATTAGAGTAATTAAAATATAAATATATATATTGAAATCTAATAAAAAAAAAGGTGAGATTCCTTTTGATCGACAAAGGCAGAAAAGAGTTTTTCTTTCGGTTTTGGTTTTGGCCACCAACTCCGTTTGGTGATTTCCGGAACCACCAAACCAACCCAAGTCGGACCCTGCCCCGCTTCTGTCCCGTTTCCGGCCAGCCCGACGCTACTCGTCTCTCGTGTTGTCAGTTCGTGATCTAGCATCGGTTCGTTGTACCTAGGTGTTTCAACCGGTTAATCATTAACCACTAAGGTATAATTAATCTCATCAGTAGATTAATTATTTTTTTTTGTGTTTGCGTGTTCATAACCAGATCCTGTTCGGTTTGTCAGTGCTGTTAAATAGGTTTTGATTTATACTAGTGATTAATTATTTTTTTTGTGTTTGCGTATTTATTAATTAACTGAATTAAATTAACTGAATTAATTAATTTGTTTGTCAAAACCCGTTTTTTTTTAATAAAAAGTCAAACAGATTACCCACTTATTCCCAACATGGATCCCCGGTATGTTTACTACCCTCTATCAATGACCAAGCATGGCTGTGGCATGCTACTTGGTCATTTAAACTTTGAAGCAATAAATAACATGAACTCAAAAAATATGGTACATGGTAACCTTCATACGATGCATGGACAACACTTTTGTGATGCTTGTATGTTAGGCAAACATGCTCGAAATAGCTTTCCCAAACAAACCACGTACCGAGCTTCGTAATCACATCTATGTGAGTCGCTCTATGAAAATTGAATATGAGAAAAGGTTTAATTGGTCTTGTTTCATTAACACCATGCAAGTTGGACCCAGATTTTAATGGATTGAAATTTATCAATGAGACAAATGATGAAGAAGGAATTCAACCAAGCCAAAAAGGCCTAGCGCAAGCTGAATGCCCATCAACAGTCGAAGATGCAGGCCAACAGCCGAAGCCAAGGTCGAAAATACCCAGGCCCAACAACGCAGTCATTTTAGGACCGAACATGGTCATTCCAGATATGGCATGATCATTTGGACCTGTTGTTTCAAACCCGAACACGGTTATTCCAGATACGACATGATCATTTAGACCTGTTGTTTCAAACCCGAACACAATCATTTCAGATACGATTCAGTCATTTATACCTGTTGTTTCGGACTCAAATGCGGAAGAAGAAACTGAAGGCCCGAGCCCACAAAGAAATACCCGATAGATTCTCCCGCCAAAGAGATTCGAGGATTAAGTAATGATACACCAAGATGAGTGTTTACTCTTAGATAATGAACCCGCCAACTTTGAAGAAGCAAATAAACTACAAAGATTGGCAACTTGCAATGCTATCTGAATTGGTATCGATTGAAAAAATCAAAACATGGGATTTATGCCACTTACCGGTTAGACACAAAGCATTTAGACTAAAATGGGTGTATAAAATCAAACGTGATGCAAATGGGTTAATAACGAAGTACAAAGCGAGGCAGGTAACAAAGGTCTACGTGCAAGAACAAGGTGTGGATTTCAATGAAGTGTTCATTCTGGTTGCAAGATTAGAAACCATATGATTAATCCTAGCAATAACAGCTAGAAAAGGGTTGCTTGTATGTCATTTAGACATCAAATCGGCATTTCTAAATGGTGACTTGAACTAAGTTGTTTTTGTTAAGCAACTCAAAGGATTCATTGTACCCGGAAAAGAAAATATGGCGTATCAATTAAACAAGGCCTTGTAAGGTCTTCATCAAGCTCCACAAGCTTGGAAAGAGAAGCTCGACATGACATTAAAACACTTGGACTTTGCTCTATGTCCAAGGGATTCGACGGTGTATACTCGAAAATCAAACGAGTATTTGATCATTGTTGGAGTACACGTTGATGATTTGATAGTCACAGGGTCAAGCCTAAATGAAATTAACAAGTTCTAAAATCAAATGAAGATCGAGTTTGACATAAGATCTTGGATTACTCGCTTATTATCTGGTCCTTGAAGTAAAGCAAGAAAAGAATCACACAACTGTGAAACAAGAAGCATATGCTAAGAAAATCTTGAAGATTGCGGGTATGAATGATTGTAACTCGTCTAAGTATCCTATGGAACCTCGATTACAAATAACAAAATATGATGAAGGACAGTCGGTTGATGCAACCGAATACCGAGGAACATTCGAAGTTTGAAATATTTAACGCATACAAGACCCGATCTTAGCTTTGCATTCAGCGTAGCAAGTAGATGTCTGCAAGAACCAAAGCAGTCACACTTGCAACTCCTCAATCATATCCTACACTATGTAAAAAGGACCATAGGCTACGGTCGAGACGGGGATGGAAAATACTTGGCTAGTGCGATAGCAGTCACGCTCCGGATCATAATGATGGTAGAAGTACTACATGTATGGCTTTCAATTTTCGAAATTCACTTATTTCTTGGAGCACACAAAAGCAACAAAACAGTGGCACTCTCGACTTGTGAGTCAGAATTTATGGTAGCAGCAATCATAGCTTGCCAAGTGATTTGGTAAGGGGTTTGCTAAGTGAGCTAATAGGGAATAAAGAGAAGGTCGTGACTTTGCACATCGACAACATATCAGCTATCACCTTAATAAAGAATCCCGTGTTCCACGGGAGAAGTAAACACATAAACACGAGATTTCATTTAATCGTGAATGCATTGAACATGGAAAAAATTCAAATGAAACACATTAGTGGAGAATTGCAAAATGCAGACATACTTACAAAAGTTTTTCTGAGAATAAAGTTTGAAGAGATGAGAAGATTGCTTAGAATGGTAGACTTAGGAGGAACAAAACAGGATCAAAGGGGAGAATGATAATATTAATCTCTTCGATACGTAAACGAGGGGTGGCTAGGATGATCTCATGGGGTGAATATGCAGGAGAGCACAACTCTATCTTTTGAGATTTTGTTTATTTGAATTTATTTGTTTGTTTCACAATTTGTGTCTAAATACAATTTGTGTCTATAAATAAGAATAGGTATCTCAATGTCTTTGTATTCCAAATTTCAGTATATTACTTAAAAAAATTAGAGTGTGTGAGTTCCATCAAAATTGTATGTTCATGTGAAACCCGATTATTCTCCAGCAATTACACTGCTAGAATTATAGCTATGTTCACATTTAACTTTTAACCAATGTTTTCAGAACCGGACCGGACGTCGAACCGGTCTCCTTACCGGTCCACTGGTCGGACCGGTCCGACCGGTCGGACCGGATTTAAGAACCGGACGACGTCATAAATATTATAAAAATATATCAGTCTAAATAGCCATTAATCCTTTCAAAAACCACCAACAAGTCAATTCCAATAATTTTAAACTAACAATTACCTACGAAATACGAAGCCAAGAGACTTAAAAAAGATTAAAAAAAAAAAATAGTCAAGCGGTTCAACCGGTCCGACCACCCGGTTCAACCGGTCCGACCACCCGGTTTCCTGTCCGACCGCCGGTTCAACCGGTCCGACCACCGGTTCGCTGCAGAAACGGTTCAACACATGTAACCGGACCGGTCAGACCACCGGTTCCCGGTCCGACCGGCCGGTCCGGTCCGGGTTTCAAAACATTTCTTTTAACCCTGTTTATCAATTATGCATCAATCAAATATTTTAATTCATCAATAACTATATTATTTCCCATTTTCCCATGTAAACTTTGTTGATGTTATGATCTTGAGTGTATATAATGTTAGTAGATTTTACATAAGTTGAATAAAGAAAAAATAAATAAGTAATAATAAAGATTTATTAATTATAAAACGATATAGTTTATAATGATTATTTATGAATTATATAACGATACCAAAATGTCCTCCCCTTTAAAAATAATAAAAGGACATGTGTCAAGCATAGGATGCTTTCTAGGCCTTTTAGGCTTAATTTTTTTTTATTTGAACATAATCCTATATATATACATATATATAGGGGAAGGTTCCGCTAATAAGTGGTTTTTCGCTAAGAAACGCTAAGAAGTGGGTCAAACGAACTCCGATTGAGCTCATTCAAGCGGCGTTGTAACCGTCTCATCGAACTCTAATCCGGACCCAAAACCTAAACCCCCCTCCACCCGCACCCCCAAAAACCTAAACTCCCCTCTAACCCCACCCCGAAAAGCCTAAAACCACCACCCCCACCCCCCAAAAACCTAACCCCCCCCCCACCCCACCCTCAAAAAACCTAAACCCACCCCCACCCCCCAAAAAAACCTAAACCCTAAAATCTAAACCCTAAAAGCTAAACCCTAAGGCTAAAATCCTAAAATTAAACGCTAAGATCTAAACCCTAAAAGCTAAGATGGTAGAGTTCGACGATACGGTTCCAACTCCGCTGGAATGAGCTCAATCCAAGTTCGTTTGATATCGTTTCTTAATGTTTTTGTCACTTCTTAGAGTTTTTAGCCGAAAACAACTTCTTATTTGATCCTCCCCTATAAATATATATATATATATAAAAGAACCATGTTTTGATAACCACTTGTAACCAACCATCTTTGAAATATAACAATGCATACCCTTCAAAATAGGGGTGTTCAATATTTGGTTTCAAACCGATTAAACCGATAATCGAATCGAAACCGAAACCGTTTAAGACCAAACCGAATTACATATTTGGTTTATGTAATTTGGTTTTTGCTTTAGTTTAGGTTCTAATATTTTGAATTCGGTTTGAACCGAAAAACCCAAATTGGGTTATACCACTATTTTAATTCATATTTTATAGTTAACCCAATTTATTTATATCAATAACCAATACTAATATATGAATTATAAATCATGATTTAATGAAGGTATGTTTTTGTTTAGAGTTTCCTAAAATGTTGTCTTGTTTAAATCGAATAAGTTATGGCTAACCAAAAGAATTTTTTTTTGGCTAATTCGTTTTGTTAGGTTCAAACTGAAAACCAAACAGAATTACAATGCAGTTTTAGGTTCGGATTAGGGTTCCTCGAATATGGTTCGGTTCGGATTGTGGTTTCAACAAAAAAAATACCAACCCGAATAACCCGAACTGAATAACCTGAAGAAAAAAAAACGTAACTTGACCCGATGAACACCCCTACTTCAAAGGTCTTTTATAAATCAAATAATGATTAATAACTTGAAATACATAAATAAAAAAGGTCTACAAAATATCACATCATATAATTTTAATTTTAAGTCTTTTTTTTTAATAAAGATATACTTTTAGTGACTTTTAAATCGTTAACCTTAGTTGGCATGTTTTATTTTCAGTCAAATCATCTATATCTATATCTATACTATATGATAAATAAAAATCATTTATGTCACGTGTCGCGTTCACATCTTTTCTTACCATTTTTCCCGCCTCTCTTTCTTATTAAATACACATCTTTTTTTTAATAATGATTTATATTTAAATAAAAATATTATTATACTAAAAAAACACATTTATTTTAAATGATTTCTTATTTTAAGAAAGTTTAAAATTTAATTATGTAACTTTTATTTTTTTTTCTAACTAAATAGTGATGTAAGTCAAGTTATATTAAATATAAATTAGTGTATTCAAAACATGTAATATACGGGTTTTTAAAGATATAAACTTTTTTATTACTAAGCATATAACATTAAATTTTATTAACCTGTGTAATACACGGGTTTTTTTAAAATACAATTTTTTTATTACTAAATATATAATATCACATTTTATCAACCTGTGTAATACACGAGATTTTAACCTATTTATATTATATATGATTTATATATACTTTGTTATATTTTATGGAAAGTTTACAAATTTTACGGATGTAAATATGAAAACTTTGTAAATTGGAAGAGATGACGGAGGAGGAAAAAAGAGCGAGACAATCAGATATTGAGGTCACAGGAACACGACACATGTTCTCCTAGATCCTTATTTATTATAATAAGGATAAAATTGTTTTATAAAAAAAAGATTTTATTTGATTCGGATATATCAAAAATAGTTTAAAAATCACAATCTAGTGTGATAACATACAAAACAAGGATCCTGTGTGATTCTTACACAGTGTGAATATGATCTCAGCACTGTATTCTAATGATTTTTATTTATTCCTCCGGAAAGACGTTCGACCGTAGGATCCAACATCTTCCACCTAACCTTAGGCAAGACAACTGTTATTCTAACATACGTGGACGGTAATGGACTCTTATGCAACGAGAATTTTCTCACTAAAATTGCCGTGCAGTATTTGTGTTTTTCAGTATTTGCCGTGCAGTATTATATAACTAATAAAAACCAACCAGATGCGGCTACAGCAACGACCTAAAGCCGAAGTCAAACATACATATACATAGTTTAAACAAATTTAAAGTTTTGTTAAGAATTTGACTAGAAATAAAAAACAAATGCATATTATAACTAAATTGGCTAAATAATATACCTTTTTTATAAAATTAATAGGATTGTAACACAAACACAAATTGCAAGTTTCTTGTTGTAATATATAGAGATAAGGAGGTGGCTAAATTAACTCACATTATCGATGTGGGATATTAGTTATATACCATCTCCATCCTTAGAAAACAGAGAATAGAGATAAGCATAATGAAGAATATCACATGTTTTAAATAACTATATGTATATTCGGTTCGGTTAGATTAATTCGGTTATGTCACGTATCAAAACCGAAATCGAACCACAATTTTTGGTTAATCGGTTATGGCTTAACCGAACCATCGGTTAATTGTTCGGTTCGGTTAATTCGGTTATGGTTTGGTTAATTTGGTTATTTGCTCAACCCTAAATTAGACCACTCCAAGGATTTGAGATTTGATCTACATTTTGCCGAAAGAAACCCCATTGTCTTGATATCTTCAAGGATTTTTTCAATTGAGATCGGTTTGCTGGAAAAGACTTTATCATTCAGAGCTTTCAATAAACACCAACATGTAGTAAAAATCACCACTTGAAACATTTTTCTAGCAATTACCCCTTTTGCAATGATTTGTGTAGTTCCAACAAGTCTTTGACCGTGAATGCAAAAATTAATGGCACCACACATTAGTTAGAAATATGTTGCCACACAATGGTTGTAATAAAACAAGAAGTGAATAGGTGTTCGGTTAATACTCACAAATATTTGTTCTGTATGTATATACTTACAAGTTATCAAAGTAAAGAATCGATATCAATAGAACACACACAATTTGAATAGCTCTCAAACTCTTTTATTATAAATGGAAAATAACTCAAAACCAATTACAATTCTCATACATAGCCCTTTAGACTTAGTAATGTATTTATAGTGATAACCTAAACTTGGTTACCAAGTAATCCTAATTAGACCCTAATACCAAAATCCACTTGTATTAGAATAGGTCGGCTCACCTCACCGACTTATGAGGAAGGCCCATTCTGGAATTAGCACAACATTTACCCCCCTAATTTCTAAATCGAATTAGGAAAGTCTTCTACTCCAAGTAAGTTCCTCATCTCCTTGAACTTTATCCTTGCTAGAGCTTTTGTTAGAATGCCCGCCTTTTGTTCTTCACCGGACACATGTTCGACCATTACTTCATCGTTTTCAATACACTCGTGAATGAAATGATAGCGCGTGTTGATGTGCTTACTCCTACCATGAAACACCGGATTCTTGGTAAGAGCTATTGCCGACTTGTTTTCAACTCGAATTATCACCTTTTTCTTTTCTAATCCCATTATTTCTTTCAACAACTCTTGAAGCCAAATTTCTTGACACGCGGCTGCGGCTGCTGCCATAAATTCTACTTCACACGATGACAACGCCACGGTGGCTTGTTTTTGTGAACACCACGAGATTAGTGATGTTCCAAAATAGAATACGTGTCCGGTGGTGCTTCTACCATCATCGGCATCTTCATTGTGACTACTATAACTATAGTTGATGACTCTTTTATCTCTCCCTCATTCATATTTAATCTCGTAGCTCACGGTTCCTTGAAGATAGCGAATTATGTGATTAATTGCTATCCGGTAAGATTCCCTTGGACTTTGCATGTAACGACTCATAACTATGACTGCATATGCTAGATCATGTCGGGTGTGAAGTAAGTGTCAGAGGCATCCTACTACTCTCCTATACTCGGTAGCATCAATCTCGGGTTCATTTTCGGCCTTTGAGAACTTCATTCCGGGCTCCATAGGAGTGTGACTTGGTTTGCAATCTTCCATCCCCGTTTGTTTTATAATTTTCCGGGCATAGTTCTCTTGCTTTACCTTGATGCAATCTTCGTTTTGAGACACCTCAATTATGAGATAATAAGTTAATCTTCCTAGGTCCGACATCTCGTACTTAGACGCCATTCCTTTCTTGAATTCTTGTATTATGCTTACACTTGTACCTGATACATGTAAATCATCAACATAAATTGCAATTATTAGTAAATGGTTTCCCCTGGTCTTTCGATACACAAATTGTTCTTGTGAGCCCCGTTGATAATTCATGTCTTTCAATGTTAGATCAAACTTGGTATTCCAAGCTCGTGGTGCTTGCCTTAATCCATACAAAGCCTTAGATAGCTTCTACACTTTGTGTTCCTCACCCCTTTTTTTCAAACCCTTTCCGGTGTAGTACATAAACATCCTCCTTTAACTCACCATTTAAGAACGTTGTTTTAACATCTAGATGGTGGATCTCCCATCCATTAGCGGTGACTAATGCTATAAACAAACGAACCATCTACAGGTGGGCTTTTAGTGCAAATGCATCTTCATAATCAACACAGGGTTGTTGAACATAACCCTTTGCTACTAAACAAGCTTTATGTTTATTTATTGTATTGTCGGCATTCCTTTTTGTCTTCAACACCCACTTTAATCCAATGGGTTTGCTTCCATTATGTGTTTTAACAAGCCTCCAAATTTTGTTTTTTTATAGACTAGAGTTCGGCTTTTATTGCATTTACCCGTTCCAGTTTGAGTTTAGCTTCTTTATAACAAATTGGTTCATCATTAGTTGTTAACCATAGTTCCTCGTGGTCGAGTTCTGAATTCAGTATCTAGTCTTTAAGTTTCCAAGGTAGGACAGAAACACAGTTCGATTTCCTTAAGCCCGATTATACTTCGGTTGAATTATGTTGAGCTGTCAGAGCCATCCCCCGTTTAGGCCTGAATCGGGCTAAGATAAGCCCCTGTTTGGGCCTGAATCGGACTAAGTGAATCAGTCCTATTGGCTAATGTTATGTCTGTTAAAGAGCCTCCAGTACTTGGCCTTCCTTCGTCAATCCCCTGGAATTCAAGAGACTGATCTGAGCTTATCCTTGTGCTTCTTGAGTCTGAGTCTGTGACAATTCGGATTTTCCAGGTTAACTCCGTTATTAGAATTCAGTTAAATCCTAACTTATTTAACCTCATCACAAACCCAGGGACTAATTCAGCCTTTATTCAAACTCAAACTACAAGGACTAATTGTGTAATTAGCCTAAATTCATTATAATTGACTTTTAAAGTCAAAATCGAAGAATTATATTTCTGTTGATTTTCTGATAGTCAAACTAACCAAGTTCTAACCTAATTCAAACCTCAGGGACTATTTCTATCTATTTCTAAACTCTACGACTGAAACCAGAAGGACTAAGCTTGTAATTAACCAAATCTCAATTTCTGTTTGACTTTACAAAGTCAAACTGGACGATTTGATCCCAATTCAAACTCCACAACTGATTTTCGTTGAAATCTGTAACCGATATGCATGATCAAGCTATAAACGTCCATCATTAACACAATTAAACCCGACATTTATTTGAATTATCCAACTGGTTCTTGCAACTGTGTGGATAACTCCTACAACTCACTTGGTGCAAGTCTATATGGTACTCTGACAATAGGTGTTGCTCCGGGTGTTAGGTCGATCTGGAATTCAACCTGTCGGTGGGGTGGAAGACTTGGTAAGTCTTCCGGAAAAACTTATGGGAAGTCACGAACAATAAGGATATCTGTAAGTTTCTTCTCCTCGGAAGGTTTGTTAGAGACAAGGGCTAGTATTGCGGTATGACCCTTGCGTAGACATTTCTGCGCCTTCATATAAGATATGATGCCCATGACTGCGCCACTCTTCTCGCCCTTTACAGAAAGGATCTATCCACTAGCTAGGGGAATATGAACAATCTTATCTTTACAGATGATCTCAGCTTGGTTTTTAGATAACCAATCCATGCCAACGATTATGTCAAAACTGCCAAGTGTAACTGACATGAGATCAATGCTGAGTTTGTGACCAAATAATCCTAACTTACATCCCTTGAGGATATGAGTTGCTTTGATTAACTTACCGTCAACTATTTCTATGGTATATTTGTGCTCTAACGGGGTTGTGGCCATCTCTATCTTTTTACTAAGGTTCTTAGAAATAAAACTCCTATCGGCACCGGTATCAAATAGTACAGAAGCAAAATGATCATTTAAAGGAAACATACCAGTAACAAAGTTGTGGTCCTTTCTAGCCTCTCCTGAGCCGATCACGAAGGCCCGACCCTTCGCAAAATGCCCATTATTGTTACTATTTCCACCTTGATTATTGCCATTACCATTCCCATTGCCAGCTTTATTTAGTTGAGGGCAGTCCCTTTTGAATTGGCCCTCTTTACCGAACTCAAAACATCCCTTGGGTGCGTCACCGGTTGGTGTTTGTTTATTCTGCAGATCTCCCCTAAAATCCTTGGCCGAATGACCCATTTTTCCGCACCGTTGGCAATGGTACCTGTCACATGCCCCATTGTGATGAAAGTTACATTTGTTACACTTTGGGTACTTACCAGCGTATGCACCCTGGTTTTGCTGAGTCGGGCTAGACTGTGAGAGGTTTTTAGCAGGTTCGAATTTTCATTGCTGCTGTTGATGCTTGGGTGGGTTGGACTGAGAGGAATTGAAGTGCGTACTATCGAACTTACCCTTGCTGTCAGTTAGCTTAGAAACCGCTTTTCTGGGAGGTAGTGTGCCCTGAGAGACTGCCTGGTCAGTCAACCTCTGAGCTAAACAGATAGTTTGTTGGACGGTGGTGGGGTTTGATGAGGTCACCATACTCTGAATTTGAGGGACTTGGCCCTCGATATACCTCTCGATACACTTGTAAACTGGGGTCACCATCTGAGGGAAAAAGGTAGCTAGATCATGAGAGTGGGTGGTGTAAGTTTCAATCTCAGACCCTTCCATTTTGAGGTTCTAGAACTCGACCTCAAGTTTCTACACCTCGTCGCGAGGGCAGTATTCTTCTTTTAGCATGGTCTTAAATTCCTCCCATGGCAAAGCGTTTGCCATTTCCAAAGTTAGCATCTGTACTTGGGAGTTCCACCAGGTAAGGGCTGGAACCTCCAGTGTGCCAGATGCATATTTCACCTGGTTGTTTTGCGGGCAATTACACATGGCAAAGACTGACTCAGTTTTCTCCATCTAGCTGAGTAGACCTACTGCTCCCTCAGCTCCACTAAAAGTGTGGGGCTTGCAGTTTATAAAGGTCTTGTAAGTGTAGACCTACTGATTGTTGTGCGGACCTGGATCAAAGACAAAGAATATGTTTAGGAATATTGGATTCGGTAATGAGTTTAGAATGAGTGCTGACTCACTAGAGTCGACAAATGATAGATTTACCTCCAACCGGGTTGGCTGCTAAAGCTTCAGCCACACGTTCATTTATCAGCGTTGTGAGTTCGGCTGCGGTCAGATTGATGTTGCCAGGTCCGCCTTTACGTCCACCTCGTCGTCCAGACATGATCTTTACATTCACAAATAGACAATAATGAGAAAAATATATCGCATATTATCATCATACAAGTACAAGTAAATAAAAGAAAATTAACCCACAACATCTAACATTTCAATAATAATCCTTGATAAAATAAATTGTAAAGGCTACAAAGTAATTTCAATCAAACATCAAAATCCAAAAACATCTGTTGGATGGGAATAACCCTGCCCATATAGGTTAAATAAAAGCAAATAACTAAAATGATAGACTGTCAATCGTCACTACCAACTGAGGTCACATCAGAAACAGCATCATCATCCTCATCCGGCTCCTCCTCGAGCACATCCTCCTGTGCAACTCCTGCAGCGTTGGCAGCCTCGAGCTACCCCTCCAGCTCCTCGATCCTAGCTCCCGCTGCCTCAAGGTTAAGATGCTGCACGTTCACTTGTGCCTGAAGCTCATGGAATGTTGTCACTAGGTTATCGTGTACTGTGTTTGCTCTTGCCTGACTCTTAGTCAGCTTCTCTACCCTGTGATCAGTCTGATGTCCATGCTGCAACAGTCTAGTGATCTCACCTATAGCCTCACGCATGTTACCTATCTCTCCGTCCATCCTCACCACTAGGGGAGCAAAGGCCTGCTCCACTGGGTACTACAGAGGTGGTAGAGTCTCCACAGAAGAAGTGCTAGCTGTAAGGTATGGGGGTGGGACCCGCTCCTGCCGGACCCAAATCCTGATCCTGCCCGGGTACCAATCACAATCCTTTGTGTTACTGCTGACACGCACGTGGAAAGGCTCATCATATACTATGGTGTCCTCAGTAGGTGTCAATCTCCGCCTCTTAGGCTCTGGGGAAGGTACTGTAGGAACATCAGGTTCCTGAGTGACTAGAGATGTAGCTGACTTGGGTGAAGTAGACATCTCCTGTAATGAAATGCATAAGTGTCAGGTATGAGTGTGGGTGTTGTGTAACTAATATAGTGTGTGGTTGTAGTCTAACTCTACTACTAATGCAAACCTAGTTCACAAGAACCAATGGCTCTGATACCAATCTGTCACACCCTCAAAATCCACCTGCGGGGTTTTACCGCGAGGCGCGTGACACACCAGGATCTCAGTCATTAGTTACATAGAACGACTCTATATGAATTTGAATAAAATACCATTGCTGCTCATTGTCACGAGAAAACAATCTTTAAGTTTGAAAATGTTGCGGAAGCGTAAATAAAAATCCAATGCAAGTAAAATCAAATGCGCAAAAGAAGGCGCCCAAACCATGCAGTTTAAATAAATAAAATAAGCTCAGTGTTTGAAAATGATGGGACTCCATGCATGTCCTATGCTCGTGCTCAATACCTTAGCGAACTGAGAAAAACATGCTAAAAGTGTCAACACAATGGTTAGTGATTTCACAAGTTTGAATGTAAGTAAAAGTTTGATGTTTGCTAGATAGTGTAAATAATGTATACCGATAGATAGCTAGTCTATGTCATGCAACTACAAGTGTTTAGAAACCGAAGCTGACTGCTTGTGTTTGTTTGCCTTCCACCATGTCTACCGAACAATGGCAAATGTTTAGGTCAATATTACACCCGTTCGACCTCCATTCGTGTTAACACGACTAACGCGGGTGGGGCTTGTTAAAACCCAGTAGTACTACTCAAGATTACCTCGCTATGTTCCAATACTAACGGTTTGAGAATGTAACGACTTATGTGGTATGCTTGAACTTTAGTAAGCAAGCGATAATACAATAATACAAGATCCAAAATGTTTGCGAGCATGGTTTCCCCCCAAAAGGAAAGTAAGTACAAGAGAAGGGGTAGTGAAACTCACCTTAGTATGCGTGCAGATGAAATCTAAGTAAAAACAGTTGGACCTCTAACTGCCACCTAAAACCATAGGTCTATAAGTGTGTGTTCGTGCAGGTTGACATGAACCCTTAGTATCCAAACAATACCATTTTTTAAGTGTTTAGAAAAAATTTTGACTCAAGTTTGACCTGACGACCTGTTGGTGACCCATTAGTGATTTAATGTTTGATTGGAATACTAAAACATAGTACACAAGTAATTCAAGTTTCATGCTTACACAACTCAAAACTATCTTAGCATAGCAAGTTATGTCTACACACTGCACGATCAACAAGTTTCTACTTTTATATAATGTATGAACACAAAGTTTGGTTTCCATATGATACTCATTTATAACACGTTTGCATGATCAGTATGTTCATAACATAATTCTTACTTGCCCTAGGTAGTCATAGCACATAACAAAAGTCTTGAACTTAACATGCAAATCATAGTTCAATTAAAGTTTCCAAGTATAGTAAGTTAGGAATATCATGTGTGTTTTGAACTATCTAACACGTTACAACATGTTATTATATCCTAAATAAAATGTAGCTATCATTAAACCATATCATACATGTCTAACTAGCAAGCTATGAACACTTTAGACAATTAAAGTTTCCTCTTTTAGAAAGTTTGCAAAACCGAGCTAGGTATTAGAAATCTAATTTCACAAATCATTTATACATGAATCAAGTAGCATGTAAACCTCATCATATCATCCAAATCATGTCTAGTAAGCAAGATAGAATTCTTAAAAAGTTTCCATTATAAGTAAGTTATGATTTCTAGCTTGTTTAATGAGATTCAAAGTACCAAACCAATTGCATACAACCTATCTAATATGATTATAACCATAACAAGCAACAAACATCTCTAACATGCAATGCTACAACATCACATAATCAAAAAGTTTCATCTTTTAACAAATTATGAATCATATGAAGCTAGGGTTTCCAAATATCCATATAAACATCAAATAAATGAAAAATAATAATAAAGTCACCATCTTTATTGTAAAAATTCATGTTTGGATGAACTAGGGTTTCAATCTAAAATCTTGGAATCAAAAAGTGATGAAATTGAATGAAACAACTTACGTAGTAGTGTTAGGAACGCCTAGGGGAGTCCGAATACGTGTTCAATTGCAAGATTGAAGCTCAAACGGGTGGTGTATGGTGGCTTTGATGGTCTCGGCCCAGAAGGGAGGGAGAGGGGGTTGGGATGCGACGGTAATAGGGGAGAAGGAAGATTAGGGTTAATTTTATTTATAAAATTATATATGTAAAACGTGCATGGGTTTTTAAAGAAATTACGGATAATCCATGGGCTAATTTAAATGGGTTTTTCAATTCCTTTAATTAATCCACTAGATAAAATAGTTTTGAATAAAAGTTTTTATAAAATTCTCTTTATAAAAAGATACTAAATCAGTAATAACACAACGATACGCGTAAACGTACGCGATTTCACGAAAGTCTACATAATTCACAGAAAAATCACTAAACACATAAATTCACAATAAAAATATTTATTCGCAATTATTCTTGTTAGTTTACCAACGTTCCAGGTTAGACTCGTGTGCGATCCAGTAATTGTACGAATTACCGATACGTGAGTGTTTGTGCGAAACTGACACATCTAACTAATCCTAATTAAATGTAATGCATGGGTGAATGTTCGAGATAACTGAGTTTGAATAAATAAATGTTTGATATAATGATTTTTTGTGTTAACGGAGTTAACCTGAAAAATGTCGGATGTCACATCATCCCCTTGTTGAAAGAATTGTCATCCCGAAAATTAATACAAGTTGCTAGTTATCTGAAACAAAAAGTTTGGGTTGTCACAGCTAGCCGTAGCGGTTGACATCTAAACCTTACTTGTAAACTAATTATTTTGTTATTTCTCGATTTAACTAATATAGTTATTTTGTTCAAACAAAATCTTTACCAAACCCTTGGTTTATAAATTTTATCTTGAGTATAAACTATTTACAAACCCCTTTACCTCGTAATGAAACTTAATACCCGTCTTGTACAAATTGTTTTATAAAAGTATTAACAAATATTTCATCCTTTTAATAATAACTTGATTAATTATTTTATATCAACTATTTATTCCGTTAAACTAATTATAATTTAAATCTTGGCTTAATTATTAAATAATAAGGCCATTATTATCTTTTAAAACATTTTCTTTATGATAATTGAATTAAAAGGTTTTTTATTTATCCAATTATCCATCCGCTCAAATTATTATTTGCACTTTTTTATTAATTTACAAACAAGTGTAAAATTTCAATTACTTGTTTATTTACAAACAAAAAGCACAAATTAGATATTCATGTATACATTATTCTGATTACCTTAACTTTCACATCACCTTAAACCTTCGGGAATGTATGAGCTTACTAGTCACTTCAAGGAGATGAATCATTTCGCGTAGGCGCTAACCACCTATAAACCTCAACAAAAAATGAAAACTTAAAATCCAACTACCTACATGATACATGGATGTCAAGCAACACGCTTGTCTGCAAAACTCGATCACCTACGGAATTTGATAGCTTAGGTTACTCATGAGAGTCAATTATTTACATATGAACGTTCACATTGTACGTGAAAACTAATTTGTTTACATTATACATGGAACTTAATTGGTCACATTAAACACAATTGGTTGTTTGTAATATGCATGATATTAGATCATTTACGTTATACATAAAACTTGAGTGTTTACATTACACACGAAACTAGACTGTTTACATTGTTTGCAATTAATTGGCCACTATATACATGAGGCATAATCGTTCCCTTTATCATTGAGAGTTGATAGCTATAAACTTTGAGCTACTCGGGCTTTGACGTATTCTTGTTCAAACTCGAGGAAGCTAAAAACTTTGAGTTACCCGGGGTTTGACGTATTCTTGTTCAAACATGAGAGAGCTATAAACTTTATGGGTAACCTGGAGGGTATGCCATCTACTTAGGACACCCATGTATGGGGTTGTGCCACCTTGTTAGTCTTTACTCCCTGATTTACTTTATCATCTAAACACATAATTACTTATTAGCAACCCATACATGAAAACAATAATAAACTAAATGTTTGGGTGTTTCCCCCACCTCTGTACCCACACACAATAGAATACGGACCATACAACGATTTGAGTAATTACGGGTGCACACGTAATTACAAAAGTCACGCATGGAAAGCATAGTAAATTTTGTCGTATGTGATGACATAAAACACATAGTGATATACAATAACGAAACTAATGGGATATGACAGGGACATAGGGGATGTACTGCTGGTATGTCCTATATATAGTGCTCCTGTCATATTGTCAGAAGTAACGTTGTCCGTATCACGTAGGGTTTCCTATTACTTTGACCTTAACCAATAGTCGTGAAATTCTTATCGAGCGACATTACTCGAACATCTTAGACTATATCCTAAACAAGTTTAAATCTTAAAATTCCTACAATGCTCGTTACAAGTGATGCATCCCATCATTTGAGTCCAAAATCGTTGTAAGGTAATTTTCTCCTTATTTCCACCCAAACAAAATCCACTACCACCATCCATACCTAACACAATGACCTGACCTGAACCTTGTCATCAACTATACTCCTTAAACCGACAAGAAAAATTAGTTGAGAATCCAAACACACATCTCCTTTTTCTGGACCCTCCTGCTAAACAATTTCGGGACGAAATTTTCTAAAGTAAAGGAAACTGTAATCCCCAAGAAATTCCGACCTTTATTTTTATTATTCCGGCAAATTGTAATTTCATTATTTTATGATTCGCATTTATGAAAGTATCATATTTATTCATTATAATTCATAAGTGTGCATACATACTTATATGATTGTTATGAAATAAATATATATACCTTGTTATAATAACCAAATCTAAACTTACAAACTTTGATTATGAATTGATATCCTTTATGTGTTTACTGATAAATATATACATATGTAACTATATATATACACATGATAGATAAACCATTTAAACAATTTATTATGAAAATATAACATTGTTAATTAACATTGCTAGTGTTTTAAATTATTAAAGGTAAATAAAACAAATAAGTATATAATTACATTTATCAAACATTTTAAATATGAATTATGTTGATGAAATGGAGTCATAAACATAAAATTAATGAGCACTTAAGTTAGAATATATTATGCAATTAGAAACTATTCTTCATCTTTTGCAATCATAGTCCTTATAACAAATTAAATTTCGTGAAATAGCCCCTGATCCTACCCTATAAAAAGAGCCCTTATTTCTCATGTATTATTCGCACATCAACGATCCTCTAGGGTTCTCTAGCTACTAAAGGTCGTTCTTCTCATCTTTTGGAAGATTCTAGCTTAAATCCTTCCATTCTAAGTAAGTTCTTCTTATGTTCTTGCTTGTTCATACTTTTCCTTTCAAAATTCCCCCTTAACTAGCTAGATATATGATCCCTAACATGTTTAAGTTATAATCATAGACCTATCCAAGATCAAAAGCCCTATTTTAATTAAACTTGTTCAAAGCTTTTATTTAAAAGCTTGGTTTGATCTTTCTTGTTTCTTTCAATTTCAAAAATCATGTTTTTACTAAAACTCCTTATTTTCAAATTAAATTATTTGATATTCAATTTCTATCTTTACTAAACTCATATTTCCACTTTAGCCCACATACTTTCCAAACACACCCTAAACTTGGTTAAATATGCAAATAGAGTAAATTTCAAACCAGTATGTGGTTATCTGGCAAACATTAAAATTCTAGCTAGGAAAAGACGGGGTTCTGATCCGACCAACTCTTTCTTGGAAACTTTTCTGTTGCAGGTAATACTCTGGAATGATAACCGTTGTAGTGTACAACAACCACTTTCAACTAGTTATGATTATAAACCCATTTCTTTGCAAATATTTATACCAACTTTTATATAATTTATATTTATTATATGAGAACATTTAAAACAAAATTCTGTACTTTTAATTAATAATTAATTATGGTTTAATTATTAATTTTGGTTTAATTAACAATTAATTAAATCATTATTTTCAACATTTATTTTTCATAAATCAAATGAAAGGTTTTATTCATTTATTTATGTAGTAAATTATTTAATTACTCAACTAATTATTACTCATTTATTTATTTATCCATTTATTAATTTATGCGATTCAAAAAAAAGAAAACTACTCATTTATTTATTTGTGTATTTATTTACAAACAAAAGAAACCTAATTATTTATTCATGCATTTATATAATTATTACAAACAAACAAAATCCTTATTCTTTCTTTCACTTATTACCATACAATTATTTATCAAAGATTTACATGAAATAATATTTGTAACTCATATAATTATATTATTATTAAAATGAGGACACCCACATCAATCTTCTCGCACATTATGATTCTCTATTTCATTTGTACAAATATTTGATATATATATTCCATCAAACATAGGTTAACCTTGTGGTTAGCTAGGACATTTATGCAACAAACAACCTACTTGTGTAACATTCAAGCTACTCATTGCAATGTGAGTTTACGTAGCCCCTTTTTACTATTTTTACTTTTGGGTTAAAACATGTTTACAAACGCTATACTTACACAATTCAATACCTATGTTCTTATGCTTTGATCTTTATGCTTTATGTCTTGAACTACCTGGTGACCATTACATGTGTTCATGTCAGTACATTCATTAACTTGCAGCCCATGCCTAAGGTAGTACCTAACATGATCATTTATAGGGGAATCCGATTCATTACTTAACATGAACCTTGGTGGGTTAGTGTATACATCTTACTACTTTTCAAAAAGGCAATCGGTTGGATTACGTAACTATTTTCATATTACATGGCTTGAATTGTATGCTTGGAACCTTGTATGTTATGACATTTATGCTTTAGACATGCTTTGAACATATAGAATTGAAAAACTATACTTAACTTTGTTTGGTGTCAAAACCTATGTTTCTCACCAACTACTTGTAGTTGGCATTTACTCGCATGTTTGAGGACTACATGATCACATAGGGCATGGACCTAGTTTCAATTTATGTTTTGTTTGAACACTTTGTTTTCTTATTTCTAAGTGTAACGGATGCTATTAATTTGAGTAATAAATATTATCATATTTAATAGATGACCATGTGCTTATGAACAACCGCGTTAGCCCCGGCGTATAATCCGCCCCCAGCGGGGGTGTGACACTATGAATAGTACTATTGGGATTGACACCCCCGGTCATGGTTAGTCGCGCTAACCATGGGTCCCTCTGGCCAAATGACCGTATAGTGTTTAAATAATTGCTCGTGAGGTACGAGCGAGGGGCTAAAAACCTGTGTTATGGTTTGGTTATGCCTAATGTATGTACATATTATTTGTATTCCTAGCTAGTTTACAAATGGGTCAAACATTACTTGTTTTGTTTATCATATACACATGAAACCGCTACTTGTTTTGGTTAACGTTGCTATGTTTATCAATTTCATGAAAAAGGGTTGGGCATGGGCATAAATTCATTAACATGTTTGAAACATCCTACTTTTACTATACTAATTTATCACAATTTTATAGGGGAAAACGGTCCCAGATTTTTCAAAACCTTGTCACTATAATGACAAAGGTATATTTTATTATAATATTGTTTGTACATAAAATATTACATCATGTAACATAGGGATTCTTCAACTCCGATTAGCCACGTCCTCAGGAAGCCTCATTCCACATGCTCTTAACCTGCAGTGTTTGGAAAACATTTTTGGATTAGCTTACGCTAAGTAAGTACACTAGATCGTTCATTTTATTATGAACCCTTTAGGTTCTTATTATTGTTCAAGTTTCCCAGGCTCTCAGCGCTCCCGTGACCATCTCCGGGCGTACTTCCGGTCACGTCATTCGTATATTTTATTATCATTCATTTTAGGTCCTTCCGCCTTATAGACTAGGCATCTCTACCGGGTCCTTTCGCCTATAGGCTGGACACCTTTCCATTCTCATATTTAAGGCCCTTCTGTCTCGTAGACTCGGCCCCCTTTTTCCGTTCATTCTAGAGATCCGCCCCGTAGGATGGACATCTCTTTTCATTAGGATCTTGAGTATCTAAAACCCCAAATTTCAAGGAAATGAAAGTCCAGGGGCCAAAGTGTAAATAGCCCAAAGTTAAAGGACTGAAAATGAAGAAAATAAAGAAATCGAGCCGGTAGCGCCCATGACGGTCCGCTACATGCGGATGAAGGAATCATGAGGGAATGACACATGCAGTGACGGATCTGGTGACTCAGCCCTATGGCGGACCGCCACCAGGCGGGTAACGGTCCGCCAGCCGTAATTAGGCTCAAACAACGAGAAGGTGACACATGTAAGCTGACTCGCTGAAAGAAATTGGGTAGCGGACCGCTACCCAAAGCGTGACGGTCCGCCACGTGCGGAATACGCCAGACACCTGGCAAAGAGCGGTAGCGGACCGCTACCCCCTTGCTTAGTGGTCTGCCACCGGTGCAGAATCATCCCTATAAATAGTTAAGTTTGCCATTCATTTGAGAAACAACAACACTAACATCACCACATCACAAACCACACTCAAGCAACAATTACCGAGGCAAGGCTAGCACGACGGTACAAGCGTGGAAGTTGCGAGTGCGGTACGCTGCGAGTACGGTTCGAGTTCGAAGAAACGTTTAAAGCGAGGAACGAACTTAAGAACTACCTGAGAATATAGTAAGTACACTGGACCCGTATCCTAGACACGATTATGTGAAATACGTTCTTAAATGATATGAGTTATGTGATATATGATATGACAAGGGTACGGGGTAATGACAGATTAGTCTAAACACTAAACAGGAATAATGGAGTAATCACGACGTATCCAGGGGTGGTGGATACGCCGCTGGTACTTCCTATATATAAACCTCTTGATTCTTCATGGTGGAACCATTATGAATGTTTAGGGTATAGACTAATAAATAACAATGAAATATAGTAAACGTACGGGAGAACATCCAACCGGTATGTAGTTATCTGACAAGCGGAATGTTTTGTCTAAGCAAAGAGTGGTGTATAAATCTTTCCTAGACCCGTCACTCTTTCCTGGGAACATCTCTGTTGGAGGTACTACTCTGGAAGGAAAATCACCCCAGTTTACAATATATGACGAATATGAATATATGATGAAAGTATATCATACATGATGAATATGAATACATGAAATACATGATGAGTATGAATATGTGAAATGCATGATGTATACGTGAATGCACGATGATACGTGCAAACATGAATGAGTATGATGGAACGATTCTAAACCCTAAAATGGAATAATGGAGTACTCGGTGGTGGATACGCCGCTGGTACTTCCTATATATAAACACTTTTAATATATCTTGGAGAAACCGTTATGAAGCTTTAAGGTGAGGACTGGTTGGGGGAAATAAATCAAGCATATACATGAAATGAAAACAAATGCTTGATACATTTGGGAGGCTATGAGTCTAAGATAATCAAGGTCCCAAATAAAATGAGATACTCGGCCGGTAAGGTGGATCTCAATAAATAATAAAGAAGAGAACTAAAAAGAGAACTCCAGGCCTACGGGGCTGAAGGAGAAAAGATTCCAAGCCTACGGGGCTGTGGAATTAATGAGTTTTCGTGACAAATGCGAGAGGTTTATACTGACGAGTACAAGAACCTTGTCAGTACTCGGAGCGGAGGTACGGCCTAAGATGGTTGCGAGGGGGTTAGCACACCGATAAAATACATAAATACCATGATCTGATGTACGTCCGAAGATGGTCACGGGGGCACCGAGAGAACGTGAATAATAAGAACATAAAGGGTTCATAATAAAATGAAAAGATGTAGTGTACTTACTTCGCGAAAGCTAATTCAAAAACGTTTTTCAAACACTGTAGGAAAAAGGCACATGGAATAAAGCTTCCTGAGGACGGAACAATCGGAGTTGAAAGATCCCTATGTAATATGATGTAATTACATTATCTTTTGTAAAACAATAATTATAAATGAAAAATATACCTTAGCCATTTAATGGTAAGGTTTTATCAAACTAGTACCATTTTTCGTATTAAAATACTCTGATAAAATAGTAAAATAAGTATGATGTTTCAGAGTATCATAGACTCACAGCCTCCCAATTTATTCCCAACCGGTCCTCACCTTAAAACTTCATAACGGTTTCCCCATGACACATTAAAGAGGCTTATATATAGGAAGTACCAGTGGCATATCCACCACCCCTTTAACATTTCATGAGTACTCCGTTAATCAATTTTAAGACTTAGACTCGTTTCCATCATACATTTATATTTACACATATGGCATGATCATCTATCATGCATTCACATATTCACGTTTAACACATATTGCACAATTGCACATATAGCATGATCTCTTGTCATACATTCATATTTATCCTTGCTCTAATTCCTTATAAAGGTTTCTCCATGTTACGTTAAAGAGGTTTATATATAGGAAGTACCAGCGGCGTATCCACCACCCCCTTTATCGTTCCATGAATAGTCCTTTACTTAGAATTAAGCATTCTCGTCTAATTCTCATTTAGTAGCATGATCTCTTTATGATTTTATCTTAACTCTTGCTCTAATCACTTACAAAGGTTTCATCATGTTATGTTAAAGGGTTTTATATATAGGAAGTACCAGCGGCGTATCCACCACCCCTTCAACATCTCATGAATACTTCTTTGTTTAAGATTAAACGTTTCTCATCATTTATTTAATAGCATGACTCCCTCATGCTTTTATCCCATTCTTGTCCTAATTCCTCGTAAATGTGTCTCTATGATGTATTAAAGAGGTTTATATATAAGGTGTACCGGCGGCGTACCCACCACCCCTGTAATACATCACAGATATTGCTTTATTTGGAATTAAGACTTCCCTTATTCATATTTATCATATATTGTAAACTGGGGTGATTATCCTTGCAGAGTAGTACCTCCAACAAAGATGTTCCCAGGAAAGAGTGACGGGTCTAGGAGAGATTTATACACCACTCTTTCCATAGACAGAACATTCTGTTTGTCAGATAACTATATACCGGTTGGAAGTTCTCCCATACGTTTACTATATTTTCATTACTGTCTTTTAGTCTATACCCCTAAACATTCATAATGGTTTCACCACGAAGTACCAAAAGATTTATATATAGGAAGTACCAACGGCGTATCCACCACCCCTTGAATATGTCGTGGCTACTCCATTATTTCCGTTTAGTTTTTAGACTAATCCCCATTACCTTTCTTTATTTCCTCGTACCTTAGTTCCACATATAGTATATAACACATAATCACATAATTCATATAAAAATTTATCTAAGGTACAGGTCCAGTGTACTTACTATAGTCTCGGGTCGTTTCTTACGCTCGTTCCTCGCTTAAATGTCTTTCGGGATCCGAACCGCACTCGCAGCGTACCGCTCTCGCACTTAAACGCCCCGCACCGGGTCTTCTAATCCTTCTCAGAGTGTTTGTGTGTATTGTGGTGTTTGTGTGTGTGATGTTTCACAACTTACGGATCATGAAATATATTTATAGGCTGAAATGGGAACCATGTCCGACCAATATGTCATCCCAAGTCGGTCTGACTTCGGCTGGAGTCGGTGACAAGCGTCAAAACCTCTTTTTTTGCTTCTGCAGCACATATCGGACCAACGCGTAATCCATATCGGTCCAACATCCCCATGTCGAACCGACGTGTAAAGCATATCGGTCCGACGTGGGTGCTGAGTCATCAAAACACCTATCAAAGCTTCCCGAAATGCTTCAGCAACACATGTCAAACCATTATGCTTAGGATATCGGCCCGACATACCATATTTTCATATTCTCCTCATCGAAACACCCCATTTTCATTTATTATGGCTCCCGTAACTCTTTTTCTAGCTCAAGATATGCTTTTGCGAAGTTTTGGGCTATTTTTGGGTGAATAGTCTTTTCGTTTCGCATCCGGTTAAGTTCTTAGGTCACGTTTCTTAACCGAAATTCATCCCATCTTATTATTATTCAATCCTAACTTCCCCGTTAAGCTTTTGCTACCGATACCATTCGTAGCTTTACGTTTGACGTCCTATTGACCGTTAACCGTTTACGGCTGTATTTTTGGGATCATCACATGTTTTCGTTGGGAAAACTACCCTTTTTATGATTATGAAGTCATCACATATTTTCTTTGGGAAAACTACTCTTTTTATGACTGAAGTCATCACACGTTTTCGAAGAAAACGCTTTTAAATTACGCCCATGTACATGATATCAATGTTTTCAAAGAAACGGTTTTACATTGCAACAATTAAACCTGTGAACTCACCAACCTTTGTGTTGAAACTTTTAAGTATGTTTTTCAGGTAACATATAGCTATGGGATGGTTGGAATAGGTTAGCAATTTGGATTAAACCTTAGAAGCCGAAGAAGCATGATTATCAAACCTCAAGATGGTTTTGACCTATATGGTTCTAGGACAATGTACTAGTTTATTTTAGTATTTGTAATGGTGTTCAAAACTTTAGATGTCTGCAATATGCTTCCACTATTGTGTAATGTTAGTAATCGGTACCACCATGATTTATTATTCATTTATTAAGTAGATGAATTTGGGTGTGTGACAGATTGGTATGAGAGCCAATGGTTTTAGCGAATTAGGTTTACTTAGTGTCACATAGGCTCTAACCAGACTCATTTAAGGACCAAGATTTCTAATACTTGCATCACCTTAAGAACACCCAAGACATGAGCATAGAAATTCCAATCGTTGCCGAACAACTTGAGTAGACCATTAGTGTATGTAGTTACACTAGGATATCGTTAACTACACTGATACTTAATAAAATTACATGGCATACGTACCAAACATTTAACACGTACAACAATGTGGAAATAATAAGCATGTACAATGTTACTCAACTGCGTGTCACTATTCGGATTACAAATCAATGATGACGGGCACTCAGCACTCTGTAACCCTAAAAGACCTAGTTACGAGCTGAACTCGGGTGACGATGATAGTAATCGCCAGTTACCAATCTTGGCATCATAACCGGCTGAACACGTACCTGTACCTGCACCACACCTACATTTACTCTAATGGTGGAGTCAGTTTTCTCCTCTGACACATGTAGTCTTCATTCAGTGTGGTATGTATACTCTCTTCTATGAATTGCTGGATTGGGTGACAAAAACCTTCATCGTGAGTTATGGCAGATAGAACTGTCCGATCAGAAGGGAACCCGTGGTGGGAAAAACAGGACTATATGGGAGAGAACACCACGGGTCAGGAGACCCATAGACTCATTGGGATCATGTTGATCCACACATACATACAATCTTGGAGCATGATTTGCTAAGCACAAATTTGAGGATCTCTGCCCTAACATAGTGCCTGACTTACACCGCACACGTTCTGGTATTAAAAGGCACCAGTTGTGTCTCTCTACCATTAACTCCATCCAGCAACAACCTTAGCCGACAGATGAATGAGTACTGGTACACATGAATACGAGTAATACGATAGAACATTCACACTTTTGCGCGAGAATGCAACACGATGACACGATCTAATGAACATTTCAGATCTCTTTTAACTAAGAGCTTGGGGTAGGAGAAACACTATATGGACCATGCAAAGTAAATTATCATTGCGAGTGCACACGTAATCATAATTTGTAGTGCATGAGAACTCTAGTGAGTTTACTGTCCGAGAAATGTTCATGATCAATACATATCTTTAATCTAAATTCCCAGTCACGCGATTAATGTTAGGAATTACCATAACCAAAGGCATGAGCCAAAAAGGCATCAAAAGGCACGACGGGCTACCCCAGGTGACAGGGGAATATACATCATCTCCTTCATCTTTGAATGTTAATAAATCCAAAACTCTCATTGAGACATCTTTGGCATGACAATCTTGACCGAAAAACTGAAGAGGTCTATTTTCAGTTGATTCGACATCAGTAATTGGACGGACTTCAGCTATAGATTTTCTCCTTTCAATCTCGTTACTTATCTACCCACGCTTACGGCTGATCTTTGGTCTAGTGTAGGTCCTCAGGTCTAGGATCTCGACCGTGTAGGTGGGGTAACTAGTCGAACACGAGTGCAGAATCCTCGGTTAACTAGGTCTACAAGACGACTAAGAGGAACGCAAACAAACACGAGTAAATAAACACTTGTCTATTAGCATTCAACAAACGATTACAAGTTTTTTGCTCTCCAAAGTATATTTCTTACAACACCAATTTGAGAGCCACATACAAATGACTTGAACCATCTATATATACTAACAGACCCAGTTCCTGCGTACATAGCCTCTAAGTACGCTAGCCTCTAAGTACGCAGGACCACTTGTCAGCTCCTGCGTACTTAGCCCTAAGTACGCAGGAATACCTTCCTGTGTACATAACCCTAAGTACACAGGGATAACTTTCGGAGTACAAGCTAAGTACTCAGGTGCAACTTAACCAAAACATATATAAACATGGACTCGAATATACAACTCGATCAGATACAAACGACTCTCATAAACTACAAACAATCTTCAAGTTGCTTGTCACAAAACATGCTCCAACAGACTCCCCCTTGACAACAGCTCTGAAGATGTTTGTCACATGATTCCAAATAAGCTCTAACAGACTCCCCTTTGACAACAACTTCAGAAGTCTTCAGAAGTTGTCTTCAAGTCTACTCAAATCATGAAGCCCAGCTTGTATGTGCAGTTCTTGCCTAGTATATCTGCACTTAATCTCGAAAAAGACGTAAGAAAGAGAACTATTTGTCTACATTAAAGGATTCTCAAACACTTAATTTCCCAAGTCATAAAAATGTGAACTTCATGGAAGTTTAGATTTTTTTTAATAAATGAGAAAGAGATTGGAATATACAGGAAAATAACAAAGTTATTTACAGAAAGCTATTTACCAAGCAACTTCTTTTTGTTCAAGAGTCGCTAGAAAGGGGGTCATACCGGATAGAAATTGAATGACACACACATTGAACTAACTTCTAAGGGTTCTAGTATCAATTTCAGCCTTAATCATGAACTGCAAACAGTTAGATAATTCATTATATTTCATTATTTCAAGATTAAATAGCAATGATACTATAGACATCATAGAAAATGGTATCATATCATGAATTACCAAGGTGTTGCAATTTAAACCCCATAGCATATAATTTAAGTTGCCGATATTATAAGACTTGAAACTAAAATCATATTTAGTCCTTAATTTCGTGTGATTATGGTACTTTTAGTAGATATCATCGTGTTACACACAATCTAAGTTTTTATCTATTCTCAAGACATGCTAGACTTCATTCAGACATTCAATCTTTATAGTGATGAAGTTGTTTTAGCACAGGAAAATATCCAAGTGGATGACACCTTAATATATGTATTTTTTTATTATTTTTTTATGAACACTTTTGACACACTTTGAGACGAACCAAACACAACTTCGAACAAGTACTGAATGACCTAATATTCACCGAACAACTAGTAGTCGTCAAAGTAGTTGATGACAAGTTGGTACGACACGGGGCGTGTCTAGCTTTGGCACGGGGCGAGCTTAACCCTTGGCACGAGGGCGTGCTGTCTTGGACATGGGGAAGTGGGTCCTAAATGTTTTCTTGTCTGCTGACCTATGGCACGCCTGATGAGGCATGGCCCGTTCTTGAGCTTCTGTCTTGATCATTTCTTCTTGATTTTGCATGTTTTTTGCTTCTTTGATTAATTCTTGAATTTTAGGCCCTGAAAACTCAACATGAACTAATTTTGGCATTAATTCACAATATTGTTAAAAAAAATATGTAAAAGGAATGATATTTGATGTGAAAAACATGTATTATTTGGTGCACATCAAACATCCCCATACCTGAATCTTTGCTTGTGCTCAAGCAAAACTCAAGCATAAACACCATTAATTAGGATAGGTAGAAGAGAAAGGGAATTCTCCTGTGTGTAATTGCCCTAAGTGCACAAACGGTTCTAAAACACTCAAGTCAATAAAGACACCATTTGAATTTTATGAAAGAAATATTTACTAGAGTAACAAGTATTTAGTGGATCACTCATGCCAAGAATGAACTATGCAAAAAAATAAGCTTGAGAGGAATCAATCCTTCATTAATTAGCATAGACTTTGACAATCATCATGAAGGCTTTTAAGCGTTGTAGTGTAGGCTTGGACAAAGGGTGAGAAATTTTTTTTGGGGAAGTGGCAAAAAGTTGCAGGACATCGGTTTTAACGTTTATTTTTGCCGAAATTAAACGAACTATTCATAAGCTTAATGAGGTACTTAATGTTTTTATAATCCAAAATTGCTCATCTTAGTAAACTACATTATATACGATTTTTGCCTCTTTGGGGACTTGGATATATGTATATATATATTCAACAACTAGGTATATTTACAACAAATCCCTTGATTAAGGGTTCTTATGAAGTTTAAAATAAAATAATGGAAAGCGTTTTTGAAAACCAGATATTCGCTAAAAATGGGCTAAAGTTGAAAAAGACAATTTGGCTAAGTGGTTAAATTTGTATTATATGCGGGTATTTGAAATGAAATGGAATGACTCGAAAGGGGCTAACTATGGGAAATTGTGGGTTTGGATAAAAGAAAGTATAAAAGGCTAGATATAGGTTTTAATCCTAATGCCTCAATCATTTCATTGTAAAAGTCTAGTTCATGATCTTGGAATACATTACCTAATCAAGTTCTAATTTGAAAAACTTTATTTTGGCCATCACTTAAGTTTCAAATGGAAACGGATGGAAGTGGTTAACGTGTGAAATGTTTCCTTTTTCTACTTGTTACTCTCCGATATTTCTTTTTATTATATTTAATTTGGTGCTTCAATCGTTTGTCCTCAAAACACGATTACGACACGAAGTTTAAAAATGACACAAGGTGAAATTTTATTAAAAATACTATTTTTGGATTTGTTTTTTGTAAAAAAAAAATCAAGAGTTGAGTGACAAGACAAAAGATTCAAATCCCTCCCCATACTTGAATTGCATATTGTCCTCAATGTGTTTACTTACAGACATAAGCATAAAAAGAAACAACGTATGAAACATGTTGGGAATCGTCGTACCAGTTTTAACTTTTAAAACATAATTTTATTTAAACACTTTTAAATAAATAAATCATATTTAAACAACGAAAGCAATTTTAGTATGATTAACAGATCAGATCTGGATCCCGGTCAGTGATCCGATTACACGCGTATAAACAATAATATAAAATGCAACTATAGGGTGTGCAAGGATTATACATTCGACGATTAACTGAATCATAACACCTTGGTTCAACAAGCGTCACGCTAGATGACACGATCATGAAACCCGCAACCATGTAAAACGTCTCACGTTTTACGCTGAAGTGATCCACGCACCAAAATGGCTCACAGCTGATCACGGCGGAAGGCGGTGGCAGCGATGGTGGCTTCCGGCGTTGGAGCGGCGGACGGTGGTGATGGTGGTGGTTCACAGCCGAAAAAGGGAGGGGTGGTGGCCTCCTATTTTTCGCAAACTTGTATGGAGGCAAGGATTAGATTTAGGGTTTGAACTTAAGGATGTGTTTATAGTTGCCATAATTACAAGTTGCACCAATTAAGAATTAACAGTTAATTCCCTATAATTAACTATTAATTACATTTAATCCTCTTAGTTTAACTAATTACAAATAATTAGTAAAACTTATCCTTTTAAATGTTTAACACTTAAACATTAATTTCCCCGTATATTTTCTCTAAATAATTAATTGACGTATTCACTGATAAATATTTCACTAAATATTTATTTGTCATTTAATAAAACCGTCTTTCGTGAACTAAATTATTTAACTATTAAATATTATCAATTTGCTTGTTGCCCAAAGTGTAACTCTTTGGATCGTACATTGATAGCAACGTTGACCTAATTGACGATCGGGCATTCTATATCCAACAATCTCCCATTTGGTCGATTCATCAGTTAATCGGTTCAACGTAGACAGTGGTGGACGCCTGGCTGCATCTCACTGCCTCTAGCAAGGCATGACGTATTAAAATCATCAAACTATTTCCTTATGTATAAGTAACCTTTTACTTTATCAAGTGTAACAGTCATCGTTAACATATCTATGTATCCTTTCTATTTAGGGCATCCATTAAACATGAGACATGGATACAAGTCACTTCTCATATGTTGTTCAACCATTCTTGTTCTCGTTCCCAATTCAATGTGGTCTAAACAAACTACTCTTAGTTTGAGCATGGCCATGTATTATACCAGTTCAAATCAACGATGGCGCCAGAATGTCCAACTCTTAATAAAAGGAGAACATAATTCCTTTTGGCCACGTACAACTCCCACTTAACTTTAGATTTACTCCTGATCATACCCTTATTACTGCCTATTAAGGTACATCGTTAGATAAGATCAAAGAACAAACTTCAGTCAGAGTTAGTTCTAGTATGTGCCTCGGGTCGAGGATCGATAGATCTTACCTTATTCAAAACATCTCAAGACCTTGATTCACGAAGATAGTTTTGAAACGAGTTACGTCCGATAATGATTCTCTAATGAATATCTGTGAATATGATCTCTAACTACTTAGATATTCATTCACAATGAACTAATCATCCAATTCACAATAGTCTTACATTCAGATTGATTCCCATGAATCTGATTAACTACGGACATTTAGTGCAATACCCAATATGTGGTGGGAATCCACCGGTGCAGTCTCATGCCTTGGTTTTCCGATAGCCGAAAAAACCTGTTTAAAAATGATAAAGAAGAATTGAAAATCATGGTGTAGATTTGATTATGATTCTGCGCGTCGCGTAACACAAAGTGTTAGGGCCAAATGTAGGAAAAAAAGCGCATGACAAATCAAACCTCTAGGGTAGAGTGGATCAATAAAGCTGGGATGGAATGTTAGAAAACGGGTCGATTAGGGGATCTGCAGAAACAGGGGAGTAATTTCTAATCATTTGGTGCTAAAAATGTTGCTTTGCTCAAGCCTTGATTATGTGCTCACCCAGCCACATAATCACACCAAAACCTATTTTCTTACATTTGTCCCAGGTTATTGGTTTTATGAAAAACAAGCTAGACAATGGTTGCCTCGCGCGAAGCGCCACATTTATTTACTGGTCCTTGGCTAGATCCAAACTGATTGACTGTCAAGAGACTGAACTAGAACAACATTCCATTCATTAACCAGATAGTCTTGTTAATACAAAATTAGGGAGAAAAAAAATAGGAGGGTATAGATATAAGCCTATAATGGCTTTAATAAAAGATGCAATTTCCTCCTAAAATATTTCCTAAAAACTACCAAACAGAGCTTTACTAGAAGAACCCCTCGGCCCATTCATATGGGAGGTATGGAAGGGGGTTGTCAGTGACACGATGCTTGATTTCTAGCAGCTATGAGTTAACTTCCGCAAGTTCAGATCGGAGGTTGTTAACCGATTCGCTTAGCTCTATCAGCTTCTGGCTTGAACACAGGTTCATCTCAGTAAGTTCCTCGATGAGCTCAATGAGCTTGAAGATCACGTCTTGTTGAGTCGGGTGGCGGGTCTTTGTTCTTGGATGTTTCGGAGCTCGTTGTTCCATAGAACTTTCCTGGCTAGTCATAATGGAGAGGAGGTCTACAATTTTGGAAGGTGGAGGAGCAAAGAAAATTATCCAAATGAAGCTCCATTTATAGGCCTGCGTTGTCCGGCATGGCCCGTGTTAGGGCTTGGCACGCCCCGTGCTGACATGGAGTGATGTCGGTCTACAACCAGAATGATAGTCAACGATTCCTTTAGCGGGAAAGCACGACATGGCCCCGTGCTAGGTTATAGACGCGGCCCATGTTTTCTTGGTCAGGGCACGGGGGCGTGCTTACACAAGGCATGGTCCGTGCTTGATCTTGTCTAGCCATTCTTTTCTTTCTTTTAGAACTTGTCGGTATCCTTAATTGGTTTTCTCTTCTAAGTTATTGATGAAATTTTTAATTGAGGTTCAAGTTCCTTCATTATGGGTAGATCAGTGTTCTTGTGTTTGGCTTGTTTCCTTTCTTGTGTTATGTTTATCTCTCGTTCTTCATTTGATCTTTCCTTGTTGGCATCATAACAATCGATGAAGATTATGTCTCTTATATCCACGGGCAGCCTAGGTTTTGCGAAACTGAGGCACATAAGAAGTTGAAGTTGTAGGAATGAATTCATCTATGGTCTTTGTTTGTTTTGTCAAGGTAGACGAATCTTGTGTTCTTGTTCTGTTTATGTTTTGTTGGTTCCTTGTTTACCCTTTTTACAGGTTTATCTATTGTTTCTTTTAGGATGGTGGAATTACCCATGTGCAGGGAATTATTGTTACCTTTTGGGTGCCGCATAGGCTTTCTTAAGTTTATTGTGGCCCCCTTGGTTTCTTGAATTTGGGGAGGTATTTCACCCTGCCTTTTTAGCGTTATGAATGGATGCCTTAGAATTATTGGAGAGTTACTTATGATGACAAAGTCAGTTGGCACAGCTATGTTATTGGCTTGTATCAAGATGGCTTCCACGACTCCTCGAGCGTATCGAATTGAATGATTAGCAAGGAATATGGGAAGGTTGATGGGGATTATATGACCTTCACTGAGTTTGTCAAAAATGGAGACATGCATGAAACTGGTGTTCAGCTTATCGTCAATGAAAGTTTCACTAACGTAAGTGTCCTCCACGTAACATGGGACAAAACTCGTCATGCTATTGGTAATATGTTGTTTTAGAAAAGTCGAATGGTCCTTATCTAGCATGATGTAGGGGAGTTCTCTAATCATAGGGGTGGTAAGCATTTCTTTCAAGAATTTAGCATAGATGGAAATGTGCTTTAATTCATATTTAGAGGATAAAGTGATGCGTACCTCGTTCATCCAGGTGTAATCCTTACCAGTGGTTATTTGTAGAGTTGTGGTTTCTAGTTCCGACTCCTCTGGTGTTGTTGGAATGGTGTCTGTGTTATCTTCTTCTTCGGCTACTTCTCTGAATGTCTGCAGTTCTCTGATGCAGAGAGCGTGGCTCCTTTCATCTTCTTAGCGAGCTTCTTCCTCTTGTTTCTTTATCATGGCTTCTTCTGCTTCTCTTTTGAGTCTATCTACTTTGGCGAATGCTTTGATGATTTGGTTTTTCAAAGACTCAAGGCTTCTTAGAAGTCTTTCTATTGCTTCAATCATCGATGTTGGTGCAAATGTGGGTGGTGGTTCGTAATGAGGTGCTTCCTCTTGCGTAAGGGCAGCACTCCATTCTTCGATGGGTCTTTTGTATGGATCATTTCGGTGAAAATGGGAGATTGCTTCGAAGTAGTAGCATTCCTTGTCCTAATGGGATCCTCAACACAAACAACACCACACATTAGTTGACTTATTTTTGTAGTAGGCTCCAAAATATCCCTTTGGATAATGATCCATTGGGATAATGATTGCAGAAATAGTCTAGGCCAACGACCTTGATCTTTCCTAAAATCTCATGTATCCCTACAACGGCGCTAAAAACTTGACGTGTCGTAGTGTATATATATAAAATGATGATTTTTAACACAAAAGCTTTAAATTTATAAAAACTCGGAATTATTGCCACTCACTATGACACACTTAGGGCAAGTGCACCCATCATGGACGTAATATAGTGTTGGTAAGACCGAGTATCGATCCAAGGATACAGAGGCTCTTAGTACCGGACTTTGGTTGATGTCTAATCTTTCTAGAATTGAAAATTGTTGATTTTAGTTTTGGGAATTTTAAAGAAAATGGTAGAAGATAGTAGTAATAATTAATGACAAGAATAAATCACTTTGGTTCGAATTCCTTTCAATTTCGTAGTTAACCTTAGTTTATGGATTATCAAAAGATCACTATATCGTAAGCAAGGGGGGTCGTCACTTGAGTCATTAGACCCTATGGCTAGGGTTGATTTTGTCATCCCGGGGGTAATATTTTGAACAACATGACAACCGTTATGCTTAGCTAGACATGTTTCCTGGTTTGGGATTCCACGTCATATTCTTGAAGATTAGTGATTATGTATGTATGAGTGCATAAAATGGAGCAACTGCTAGGTCAGGATATTGACTCCCACAACAATATCGAAAAGTATGCCACCATAACAACCACCTCAATGTTGGAATTAAAGTATCAAAATTATGTCTTTAGACAAGGGACTTTATACACTAGTCACTATGACTCCTTTGCTTTGATTCCTCTCCACAAGGGTAGTGGCAATGCATAAAATAAGTCTTTAGAATACTGAGTCACCACATATTAAAAAGAAAGGACCTTTACAACCGTGTTCACAATTCACAACTTCTAGCACCCTTCCAAGTAACTAACACACCGACTCTACATAGACATATAAGTGTGAATGCCCGAATCAACGAAGTATGAAATTGGTAAATCATTCCGACGGTTGCGTGGATCCACTTTCAATGTTAAAAGATCATATTTTGAAGTCACTCACACACACCAATATTGAATCCATAAGCGTAATAACTACTTCACTAGGAACTCATCTCACCAAAGTGATTCAAAGATTTAGCCAAGAATGGCCATTCATTCAACAAAGATTAAACTTGTATAAACACACTTAAGCATCATTACAAGATTTCAAATTTGTTAATTGTATCTAGAATCTTGGATACTAAAACTAACTACAAAAATTATAGAGAATTTCTTCTAACAAAGGGCTATCACACCTCTCACCAAGCTCTCCTCAAATGACCCAAGAACCCTCTATTTATGGGCTAAGCAGGGGATCGAGCACGGGCCGTGCTTGATGATGAAAAGTTGGTACCACACGGGAGCGTGTCTAGCTTTGGCACGTGGCGTACTTGACCCTTGGCATGGGGGCGTGCTATCTTGGACACGGGAAAGTGGGCCCCAGATGTTTTCTTGTCTCCTGACCTATGGCACGGGGACGTGTCTGATGAGGTACGACCCGTGCTTGAGCTTCTGTATTGATCATTTCTTCTTGATTTTGCATGTTTTTGCTTCTTTGATCAATTCTTTATTTTTAGGCCCTGAAAACTTAATGTGAACTAATTTTGGCATTAATTCACAGTATTGTTAAGAAAACATATGGAAAAGAATGATATTTGATGTGAAAAACATGTATAATTTGGTGCACATCAAAGCTTCTTGCTATATGTAACTTCTTGTTTTACCGTTTTGTTATAAATTTTAAGTACTTTGGTGACTATCGTAAGTACACTTACGATTGAAGTTGATCAATCGTAAGTGCACTTCTATCGCAAGTTTGTTGCGATAGCAACCAGGGTTACGATTGTAAGTAACCATCGTAAGTAGTACTTACGATTGTGTTATCTGTATGCATGGTTGCGATACTATGTTTTCACTGTATATAGAATAGTTTCTCAGTGATTAGGGTGTGTGTGTGCTTTGTGAACCCTAATTCACCCTCAAGCAGATTTCATCAATATAGAAAGCATTTGAATGTTATTCTTGTGCTGGTTTTTCATTGTTTCATTATTGTTCTGTTGAATCTGTTTGTTTATCCATACCACCAGTTTATTCTGGTTTGTTTGAGTGTCTACACCAACATATACACATATTTCGCCTGTGTATGTGTGTATTGATCCTGTTATTGTACTTTATTTTGATATGAAAGACCAACAGTTGTGCTTGTTACCCAAGAACAAGAACAACTAAATTATCCCTTAGAAATTGAATGCAATTATTAAGGTGTAGGTGAATGCATATCGGAGGAAAATGACCATCTTGACCAAATCTCTCGAACCCTCTCACAATTTTCTGTCTCTGTTCAGAGCTGCAAAAACTCAATCATTGGATGATGTACGAAGAGGAGGAAGGGGTCATTGGAAAAATGAGTCGGCTGTTCTCGTCTATGTTTGAATTCAAATATGATTTTCAAGGGGGTAAACTGACCATTAAAAACGAGCAGTTCTCTGAAGCTGCCACCACGACACCACACAAAATCGGCACTTGAATCAGATCTTTCGTCTAAACCAAATCGAAAAAGAAAAGTGAAAAAGAGAAGGAGAGAAAAGGGTCGACATGGAAGAGATGTCGGCAACCGAAAAAGATGGTGGTGGGTTGGTGATTTGGGTTTAATCTTTCAAATGGGCCAAAAGAGCAGGCATCGATGGTTGCAGTTTACCCTCTCTCCCATCTGAGCAACTTGGTGGAGACGATTTTCAGGTATGTGGTGGAGTAGGAAGATGGTGGTACGACTTTCAGGTTTGTGGCGGGTTTCAAGTAAGGAGGTGGTTGTCACACCCCCGCCAACTACGGAATCACGGGAGCGCAACGAAAATGAATACGATAACACATGATATAAAGATAACTAAAGGAAAATTTATTAAAATCCAACCAATAGTTTTACATCAAATTAGTTCAAAACCACATAACTCAAAAAGAAATGTTTTAATTTTTTTATTCTAAGTCCAAGCATCCTATGTGTAAGCACCACTTCACAAGCATACCCCAATCTCCTGAAAACATGTAAAAACAAGGGTCAACTATAAAGTAAGTTGGTGAATTTCATAGGTTTTGACACACAACATGTGTATGTAAAAAGAAAAACAATTTAAATATATAACTCAATTAAATCTATACACATAAAGTCCACTACCAACCCAATTTGACTGACTTGCCCATAAATCATGAATATGTCGGATTTCACTCATCCACCACCCTTGACCGGGTGGGGGATGGGTATGTCACACCTATGGATCCACTATCATACTACCGTTGGCTTATTAAGTTAATGGTTGTGTAAGAGCTACGTGAGGTACTTTATGAACACGAGTATGAATATGCATCATGTGTAAACCATTTAAAGCTAACAAGTATAAAAATGTTTTAATTGATTTGCATAAAAACGTTTGATATGAATGTGCAACGGTACATGTTTCCACCCTAAAACTTATAAAAAAAAGGGGCTATGAAGAACTCACCTTGATATTTTGAAATAAACGGGTAAGTTAGACCGTGAAGTTAAGGCGTTACTATTCGATTTAGACTTGTGTAACAGTAGGAATAAGTGGAATGAGCAAGATGGAGTGAATTATGAATTAGAAGGTTAGAAATCAGTTGTAAAAAGGTTAATTATAATATTTTATATGTCAAAGAGGTTTTAAATTGTTAGAATTTCAAAGATTAGTGTTTTGACAGCAATCTGTCCATAACTTACGGGACAATTTTAACTAATCAAATACTTTTAGAAAAATCTCAAATTTTATAGGGACTTATTTTATGATTTTTAGAACATTTTTTAATTTCGGCATCTTAAGCATGCCAAAACCGTGACACAAGATCAGAGGTCCAGAATGGACCTTACCGTTTTGTTTTGTCACTTTAGGGAGTTCTACAAGGAGTTAAAATGTTTATTTATATGGTTTTAAAGAGGTTTCATAATCTTTATTTTGCAAAAAGATTGAACAATTTTGGACGTGTATATTGGGAGATATAGTCCCGGAAAGTCATGACAATAATGTTGTCCAAAAATCAGAATTGACCTTTACATCAAAATAAATACATTTGAAAACCTTAAACTTGTCGAAAAAATTATATGGATTGATTCTATGAATTCTAGACTTTAAACACTACATTTTAGACTCAAAAAGCAAGAGGTTTAAAGTAGTTATGACCAAGATATATTGGTCCAAAGTCGGAATAATAATTCTGTCTAGAACCTGATTGTTTGCAAAAGCTTTGTTTTTAGGGTTTTTAGATGACTAATCATTAAAATATGTTACAATAAGACATTAGAAACTTATTTAAGTTATTAATGAGGTTATATAACAAAAAATATTCATAGTTATGATAAGGTTAAGAATCAAAAACAAAGAATGAACATAAAGTAAGAATAAAAGCAAAAGGAGATTAGAGCAATGAAAGAATTGAAATCTTACAAGTATGGAATAAGGATTACCTTGAGAATTCTTGAACTTGGGGAATAGGGGCTGAGGTTTTTGTAAATTAGAGGGAGGAAGGGAGAGATTTAGAGACATAATGAGCAAAGAATAAGCCACCCCTAGCATCATATTTATACTAGGAATGAGGGGATGTAAATAAGGCATGAACTTGGAAGAAAGCTACGGGAATAACCCTAAAATTGCCGCCACCCCTTAAGCCCCCCCCCCCCCCCCTTTGGGTTTTTAAGTTCCAAGGATGGACATCTGGTTCTGAAGTTGTTAAGTGAAGTGTAAGTGCACAAAACGTTCTAGTCTTCAAACAAACAGACAATCGGACGGTAAACGGTTAAGAGTGAAAATGTGAAGTAGTAAAACAACTAATGATAATTATAAGTTTAATGTGATCATGAAACAACGGTGATCATGCAACATAAGATTAAGCAGCGCACAAGCCTGTAAAGTTGAATTTTCACTAAGTGAAGGTATAACACAAGCATGAATGAATAAGTTAATGGACATATGATATGAATAAAACTTCATTTTACAAAATCATGAATTACAATAGTTTTTACAAATACATGAAAACCAGAGATGCTACAGTCTCCCCTAGTTAAGGGAATTTCATCCAGAAATTCAACTAGTAGTGGATGTTGGGACATGGAAAAGATGAGGGTATTTGAGCTTCATCTGGTCCTCGCGCTCCCAGGTGAACTTAGGACCACGTTTTGAGTTCCAATGAACCTTCACCATAAGAATACGGCTCTGCTTTAGTTTCTTGAAGTCTTGGTTCTTGCTCTCAGTAGGCTTCTCTACGAAATGAAGCTTCTAGTCGATACAGTCCTCGTCAATAGGAATATGGAGAGTATCATCGGCTAAGCACTTCTTCAGATTTGACACGTGGAAGGTGTCATGGACATTGCTAAGTTCTGAAGGTAGCTTGAGTTTGTAAGCCACGATACCAATCCTTTCCAGGATTTCGAAGGGTCCAACATATCTCGGTGCAAGTTTCCCATTTTTCCCTAATCGGACAACTCCTTTCCAGGGAGAAACTTTGAGTAAGACCTTATCGCCAACCTGGAATTCAAGAGGTTTTCGTCGGTTGTCGGCGTAGCTCTTTTGACGATCACGAGCTGCTTTAAGTCTATCCTGGATTTGGAATATTTTGTCGGTGGTTTCCTGGATAAGATTAGGACGGTAATTTGAGAGTTACCAACCTCGGTCCAACAAACCAGAGATGCTGCATTTTCTACCGTAGAGAGCCTCAAAAGGAGCACACTTAATGCTAGTGTGGTAACTGTTATTGTAGGAGAACTCTTTAAGCGGTAGATGTTGATCCCAACTTCCACCGAAGTCAATCACCCAAGTTCAAAGCATATCCTCGAGGGTTTGTATGGTCCGTTCACTTTGGCCATTAGTTTGAGGGTGATAGGTCGTGCTAAGATCCAAACGCGTCCCCAAGGCTTTTTGCAGGGATTTCCAGAACCTGGAAGTGAATCGGCTATCTAGGTCGGAGATGATGGATAGAGGTATGCCATGACAAACCACGATCTTGTTTACGTAGAGTCTCGACAATTTCTCCATTTTGAAATCTTCGCGAATTGGGAGAAAATGGGCTGACTTAGTCGGGCGGTCAACTATGACCCATATCGTGTAGTGTCCGCTAGAAGTTCGTGGAAGCTTGTTATGAAATCCATGGAAATTTGTTCCCATTTTCACTGTGGGATTTAAGGTTGTTGAACTAGACCTGAGGGCTTTTGGTGTTCGACTTTGACTTTGAGGCAGGTAAGACACATGCCTACGTATAAAGAAATGTCCTTCATACCAGAACATTAATAGAATTAACGAAGGTCCCGGTACATCTTATCGGCTCCAGGATGAACAGAATAACGAGTTTTATGAGCCTCGTCCAGAATAAGTGTGTGGAGGTCTTTAGAGTTAGGGATCCAAATATATCCCATAAAATAGAGAAGGCCATCAGACTTAGACTCCAGTTGCTTCTCAGTTCCACATGCCAGTTCCTCCTTCAAATCGTCCCTTGCAAGGGCTTGTTATTGGGCTAGATGGATTTGGGCTTTGAGGCTAGTCTGAACGATCATCCAAATAGCTCGTAAGGGGCGGGTTTGATTCTATCTTTTCGACTAAGTGCGTTGGCCACCACATTGGCTTTCCCCGGGTCATAACGAATCTCACTTTCATAATCATGAAGTAATTCAACCCAACGTCTCTGCCTCATATTAAGCTCCTTCTAATCGAATATGTGTTGAATACTTTTGTGGTCGGTGAAGATGACACATTTGGTGTCGTATAGATAGTGTAACACCTCAAAGATTCCCTAAAGAAAATGAAGGACTAAAGTTGTCAAGATTCATAAGTTCATGGGCTAGAATGAGAATATTTAAAGTTCAAGGATCAAAAATGAAAATTTTGGAAATTTCCCCTGTAACGGACCGTCATGGTTCGGTAACGGTCCGTTACGGCCATGACGAACCGTCATGATTTGGTAACGCTCCGTGCCATAATACCAGAAGTAGTTTTAGGGTTCCTGACACGTTTCTGGGGACTCACCCTCGTAACGGACCGTCACAGCCTGGTAACGGTCCGTTACGTGGTCTGAAAGTGCGTAGCCGCCAAGCCAAAGCGTGACGGACAGTAACGCCTGGTAACGGTCCGTCACGGACCTGATTCTTGCCCTATAAATTCTTGAACGATCTTGAAGCATTTCACACAACCAACACATTCCAAAACACACACATAAGCCATGGTGTTCCGATCCCGAGCCCCAGTTCGCGTACGAGAGTCTGGTTTCCAGCATTTCTACTCCAAATTGCTGTAGATAGTGCTAAGGTAAGGTTTCAACCTCCTGTTAAGCTTTGGCTATACACCATTAAGCTAGGATTGTGTAACTAAGTAATGTCAATATATCTAGGAGCTTTGTCCAAGATGTTTATCATATTACTGATTCAATAAGATGAAAAACGGCCGAGGTGAGTTCCTAAACTGTTATGCACGAACCCAATCATGATCTTGTCTGGCATGGTTGATTTATGAAAACATTTTGAGTATCTTGAAATGATTACACTGATTGTTTATGTATAACGCAATCTAAGCGCTTGTTGTGTTTCACTTGCCCGTGGAACGGCATGTTGGACAGGACCCGTGGAACGGTCTTTGGTTATATATATACTGAATGATTGTTCATAATTGTCTATGAATTAGGTGTTGAAGCACATGCATGTGTTCAAGATACTTTGGCGGGTCATTTTAATAAACTATTTTAGTTTATGAACTTACCCTCTTTATGTTGACCCATGTTTTATCAAATGTTTTAAACGCATCACATATAGTCAATAGACAAGGCATTTCAATGAATAGAATGAACAGATGAACGATCCAGATAATGGGCATGCCAGGAACTATAAATCCCGAATAATATGTTCCTTTTTAGGAACAGATGATGTAACTTTTATTAAACATGATGTAAACAATGTTTTGATGTTAATAGAAGTTATGATTTAGTCTTCCGCTGTGTGTTTTTGATATTAACATCACAGTAACGAGAAGACGACCTTGTGACCGGTATGTAGTTCTTTGACAAACGAAATGTTCTGTCTAAGGAAATGATGGTGTATAAATCTCTCCTAGACCAGTCGTTCTTTCCTGGTTGTTGGAAGTACTACTCTGGTTAGATAATTGTCCTGTGTTACGGGCGTGACAAGTTGGTATCAGAGCCTCAGTTTAAGAGATTTAGATATTACAGGAATAGTGTCTAGACTTAAACTAGGACTCTAAGATTAGTCTGGAATGCCTCAGAATAAGTTAGATGTATACATTCAGTACGACCTATAACGGGAAATACCTAGAAATAAGATAATTAAAAGAATTTTTTGCCAAATGTTATTAATTTCTGAATTTCTGGATTATGACCGGTTATACGAATTCTGATGTTATACATCTGTGTGTAGGTACAAATGGCAGGACGTGGTAGAGGACAAGGCAATGGTAGGGGTAGGATGCCCAACACTAGGTCACGTACTCACGACACAACAAACATGAATACTGATCCAAACGAAAACGTCAATATGAATGCTGAACTTGAGCAACCAATGGAAGAAGTCATTACGACTGAAGCACAATTCCAAGGAGCAGTGGCATCTGAAGTCACATGAGTACTTCAAACAACTCTACTAGGAATTCTTGATGATGCTCTTAGGAGAAGAGAAAATCATAACAGCTTGGGAAACCGGAATGAAGGAACAAGTGGTGCTATGCCACGAACAGAAGATACCTTTCATACTACTCTGGTAGGAAACAATATAGGCACCACTCGAACTCTTGAAACAGTTGGGATGACAAACCAGAGTACAAGAATACATGGCCACAGATGCAACTACAAAAATTCTAGTGACTTTCACCCCAAGCCATTCAGCCTTCTAGTGGATCACATCTATGGAAGAAGTAATCAAGATGAATGAGTGCAGGACAGATCAAGATGATGTAACTTTTATTAAACATGATGTAAACAATGTTTTGATGTTAATAGAAGTTATGATTTAGTCTTCCGCTGTGTGTTTTTGATATTAACATCACAGTAACTAGAAGACGACCTTATGACCGGTATGTAGTTCTTTGACAAACGAAATGTTTTGTCTAAGGAAATGACGGTGTATAAATCTCTCCTAGACCCGTCGTTCTTTCCTGGAAGCATTTCTGTTGGAGGTACTACTCTGGTTAGATAATTGTCCTGTGTTACGGGCGTGACAAGTTGGTATCAGAGCCTTAGTTTAAGAGATTTAGATACTACAGGAATAGTGTCTAGACTTAAACTAGGACTCTAAGATTAGTCTGGAATGCCTCAGAATAAGTTAGATGTATACATTCAGTACAACCTATAGCGGGAAATACCTAGAAATAAGATAATTAAAAGAATTTTTTGCCAAATGTTATTAATTTCTGAATTTCTGGATTATGACTGGTTATACGAATTCTGATGTTATACATCTGTGTGCAGGTACAAATGGCAGGACGTGGTAGAGGACAAGGCAATGGTAGGGCTAGGATGCCCAACACTAGGTCACGTACCCACGACACAACAAACACGAATACTGATCCAAACAAAAACGTCAATATGAATGCTGAACTTGAGCAACCAATGGAAGAAGTCATTACGACTGAAGCACAATTCCAAGGAGCAGTGGCATCTGAAGTCACATGAGTACTTCAAACAACTCTACTAGGAATTCTTGATGATGCTCTTAGGAGAAGAGAAAATCATAACAGCTTGGGAAACCGGAATGAAGGAACAAGTGGTGCTATGCCACGAACAGAAGATACCTTTCATACTACTCTGGTAGGAAACAATCACCACTCGAACTCTTGAAACAGTTGGGATGACAAACCAGAGTATAAGAATACATGGCCACAGATGCAACTAAAAAAATTCCAGTGACTTTCACCCCAAGCCATTCAGCCTTCTAGTGGATCACATCTATGGAAGAAGTAATCAAGATGAATGAGTGCAGGACAGATCAAGATGTAAAATTTGATGCATATTCATTCGAAGAGGAGGCACTTGACTAGTGGGAGTTAGTCAAGCAAACGAAAGGAGAAGCTTACACTGATAGCATGACTTGGGAGGTTCTTAAGTCCCTAATTATCAATAGATACTATCTACAAAATGTTGTGGATAAGATTGAAGCTGAATTTCTATGGTTTGAAGTTGGAACATGAATCACCTAGAGTATACAACCAAATTTAATAAAATAGCCAAACTAGTGCCACATTTGGTTACTCCTGAGTCAAGTATCAAGGTTTACAACCTAAGGTTCGTACCTTAGTAAAATCGATCGCACCCGAGACGATAGATTTAGCTGTTGAAAAGAGTGCAATGATATACGATGAGGTGGCAGCTCAGGAACCACCAAAGGTTGATCATAAAAGGAAACCTGAAGAAGTTGTTTACAAGTTCAAACCGGGAAATAATAAATTTCCTAGGAAAGGAGGATTTAATCCCAACCCTGATAGAACCAATCAGGAAATGAAGTGCCAGACTTGTCAGAAGTTTGGCCATTCTGCAACCCAGTGTCCAAATGTTAAATGTTTTAACTGTGAGGAAATAAGACACTATAGGACTTCTTGTCCAAAGCCACCTAAACAGAAAAATAGATGATCAGAATAAAGGAATAGGACGAGTATTCATGTTACAAAGTGGAGATGAACACAAAAATAAAACCAAGGAAGTGGCAGGTACTTTCTTAGTTAATAATATTTCTGCCAAGATTTTATTTGATACAGGGGCGAATAAAAGTTTTATTTCATGTGCATTCACCCCATATTTAGGCTTAAGACCGATTACACTTATTCATGCCTATGTCATTTAAACGGTAAGTGGCGAACAGATTAGGATAACCGAAATATACCCTGATTGTGTCATCAATTTTGGTGACAATAAGGTATTAGTTACACTAATGTCGATAAATTTGAACGAATATGAGATTATCCTAGGGATGGATTGGTTAAACCAATACTAAGCCTAGATTGATTGTGACTAGAGATCGATCAAGATTAAGAAAGCAGATGAAACTAGTTTAATGATTCAGGGTGATAGTGAAACCAGTAAGATTGAAATTATTTCTATAGCGAAAGCTAAGAAACAATTAATTAATGGAGACAGTATATTTTTACTCCATACCTTAAACACTAAACCCGAAGGACAGATTGCGGATATTCCCGTAGTCTGTGAACACCCAGATGTCTTTCTGAAAGAATTACCCGGTCTTCCACATGATCGTCAGATCGAGATCCGAATCGAACTCATTCCTGGAGCTAAACCTATTGCAAGATCCCCTTACCGTCTAGCTCCTTCCGAACTGAAAGAACTCATGAAACAAATCCAAGAACTCTTAGACAAAGGGTTCATCCGTCCAAGTACTTCGCCTAGGGGAGCACTGGTACTATTCGTTACGAAAAAACATGGAAGCATGAGGATGTGCATTGATTATCGGGAATTAAACAAGCTGACTGTAAAGAACAGATATCCATTGCATAGAATAGATGATATGTTCGATCAGCTACAAGGATCCAAGTATTTCTCAAAGATCAATCTTAGATCAGGATATCATCAGTTGAAGGTACAAGAAGAAGATGTACCTAAGACTGCTTTCAGGACCCGATATGGTCACCATGAATTCTTGGTCATGTCATTTGGTCTAAAAAATGCTCCTGTAGCATTTATGGACCTGATGAATCGAGTTTGTAAACTATTCCTTGATAAATTTGTCATCGTCTTCATCGATCATATTTTTATATATTCCCGAAGACAAGAAAAACATGCTGATCATCTTAAGATCATTCTGGAAACCCTGAGAAAGGAAAGATTGTATGCTAAGTTTTCCAAATATGAATTTTGGAAACAAGAAGTACAATTTCTTGGTCACGTTATGAACAAGCATGGAATACAAGTGGACCCAAGTTAGATTGAAGCTGTCATGAAGTGGGAAGTCCCCAAAACTCCAACAGTAATTAGAAGCTTTCTTAGATTAGTCGGTTACTATAGAAGATTCATTCAGGATTTATCCAAGATTGCTACACCTTTGACTATTTTAACTAAAAAAGCAGCCAAGTTTGAATGGGGCACGAAACAAGAAGAAGCATTCAACATTCTCAAAGATAAACTCAGTCATGCACCGATCTTAGCACTACCCGAAGGAAATGATGATTTTATCATCTATTGTGACGCTTCCCGAACTGGTTTAGGTTGTGTGTTGATGCAGTGAAATAAGGTTATTGCTTACGCATCACGCCAACTTAAAGTTCATGAGAAGAACTATACTATGCATGATCTTGAACTTGGTGCCATAGTGTTTGCTTTAAATATTTGGAGACACTATTTGCATGGTACCAAATGCCTAATATATTCAGACCATAAAAGCCTCCAACATATTTTTAATCAGAATGATTTAAATATGAGGCAAAGGAGGTGGATGGAACTCATTAATGACTACGATTGTGAAATCAAATACCATCCCGGGAAAGCTAATGTAGTGGCAGATTCTTTAAGTCGAAAGGTACGAAGCCAACCGATTAAAGTAAAAGAACTACGATTAGACCTAAAGTTAGACTTAATGTAACAAATCAAGAAGACTCAACCAAAAGCCTTGGAAGAAGAAAATATCAAGAAAGAACGTATGGTTGGAAAACAGAAATTTCTATCCAAAGTAGATGATGGAATCATGGGATTCGAACAGAGGATCTGTATTCCAAAGCTTGGAGATACGCAAGAGAAGATATTAAATGAAGCACACAAATATAGATAATCTATGCATCCCGTTGCAAACAAGATGTACAAAGATCTGAAGACACATTACTGGTGGCCAAATATGAAAGGTCAATAACCCAGCACACATAGATAAATGCTTAACTTGTCTTCAAGTTAAGATTGAGCACCAGAAACCAGCAGGGCGGTTACAACAAACAGAATTACCTATCTAGAAATGGGATCGTATTACAATGGATTTCATTACAAAACTACCCAGAACTCAGAAATGACATAATGCAATATGGGTCGTGGTCGATATATTGACCAAGTCCGCCCATTTCATACCTATTAATGAAACAAACTCTATGGACAAGTTAGCCAGAATTTATATCAATGAAATTGTGAGCTACCATGGCGTACCACTATCTATTATTTCTGATAGAGACAGTCGGTGCAAATCTAGATTCTAGACGAGTTTTCAGAAAGAATTGGGAACTCGACTTACCATGAGTAATGCATATCATCCCTAGATAGATGGCCAGAGTGAACGTACAATTCAAACTTTGGAAGACATGCTGAGAGCTTGTGTTATTGATTTCAGAGGTAATTGGGATAATCACCTACCGTTAATCGAATTCTCCTATAACAATAGTTACCATTCAAGTATCAAAGCTGCACCGTTTGAAGCACTATACGGAAGGAAGTGCAGAACTCGTGTTTGTCAGACTGAAATAAGAGACAGTCAATTATCTGGACCTGAAGTTATACAAGAAACAACAGATAAGATAATCCATATTAAACAACGGTTGAAGGCTGCTCATGATCGACAAAAGAATTATGCTGACAGACAACGACGACGACCGTTAGAATTCTAAGTTAGAGATTTTGTAATGCTAAAGGTTTCACCTTGGAAAGATGTTGTAAGGTTCAGAAAATGAGGAAAATTAGGACCAAGGTATATCGAACCTTACAAGATCATTGAAAGAGTTGGAGCAGTAGCCTACAAGTTAGACCTACCTGAAACTTTACAAGGGATTCATAATACATTTCACGTGTCTTGCTTACGTAAGTATTTTGTATATCCAAATCAGGCTATTGCACTAGACTTGGGAATTAGAGGAAAAGATGAGAGCCAAATATCCTCATCTATTTACCTCTTAATTTCGAGGACGAAATTTCTTAAAGAAGGGGAGATTTGTAACACCTCAAAAATTCCCTAAAGAAAATGTAGGACTAAAGTTGTCAATATTCTTAAGTTCAGGGGCTAGAATGAGAATATTCAAAGTTCAAGGATCAAAAATGAAAATTTTGGAAATTTTCCCTGTAACGGTCCGTTACGGTCATGACGGACTGTCATGATTTGGTAACGGCCATACCACAATACCGGAAGTAGTTTTAGGGTTTCTGACACGTGTCTGGTGACTCACCCTCGTGACGAACCGTCACAGACTGGTAACGGTTCGTTACGTGGTTCGGAAATGCGTAGCCGCCAAGTCAAGGCGTGATAGACCGTCACGCCTGGTAACGGTCCGTCACGGACCTGATTCTTGCCCTATAAATACTTGAAAGATCTTGAAGCATTTCACACAACCAACACATTCCAAAACACACACATAAGCCCTGGTGTTCCGATCTTGAGCCCCAGTTCGCGTACGAGAGTCTGGTTTCGAGCATTTCTACTCCAAATTGCTGTAGATAGTGCCAAGGTAAGGTTTTGACCTCATGTTAAGCTTTGTTTATACACCATTAAGCTAGGATTATGTAACTAAGTAATGTCAATATATCTAGGAGCTTTGTTCGAGATGTTTATCATATTACTGATTCAATAAGCTGAAATACTGCCGAGGTGAGTTCCTAAACTGTGATGCATGAACCCAATCATGATCTTGTCTGACATGATTGATTTATGAAAACATTTTGAGTATCTTGAAACGATTACACCGATTGTTTATGTATAACGCATTCTAAGCGCTTATTGTGTTTCACTTACCCGTGGAACGGCATGTTGGACAGAACCCGTGGAACGGTCTTTGGTTATATTTATACTGAATGATTGTTCATAGTTGTCTATGAATTAGGTGTTAAAGCACATGCATGTGTTCAAGATACTTTGGCGGGTCATTTTAATAAACTATTTTAGTTTATGAACTTACCCGCATGCTGACCCATGTTTTATCAAATGTTTTAATCGCATCACATGTAGTCAATAGACAAGGCATTTCCATGAATAGAATGAACAGATGAACGATCCAGATAATGGGCATGCCAGGAACTATAAATCCTGAATAATATGTTCCTTGTTAGGAACAGATGATGTAATTTTATTAAACATGATGTAAACAAAGTTTTGATGTTAATAGAAGTTATGATTTAGTCTTCCACTATGTGTTTTTGATATCAGCATCACAGTAACTAGAAGGCGACCTTCTGACCTGGTAGTTATCTAACAAACGAAATGTTCTGTCTAAGAAAAATACGGTGTATAAATCTCTCCTAGACCCGTCGTTCTTTCCTGAGACCATTTCTGTTGGAGGTACTACTCTGGTTAAATAACTGTTCTGCATTACGGGCATGACAGATAGTGTCTCTAGATTTTTAGGGTAGAGACCACCGCACCCAGCTCAAGATCATAAGTGGTGTAGTTCTTCTCATGGATCTTAAGTTGTCTTGATGCGTAGGCAATGACTTTTTCTTGTTGCATCAATACGCAACCGAGACCTTGATTTGATGCGTCATAGTAAACGACGAAGTCATCATTGCCGTCGGGAAGGCTAAGTATAGGAGCATTGCAAATCTTTTGCTTAAGCAGCTAGAAAGCATCATCTTGTTTCTGTTCCCAGCATAAAGGCTTGTTTTTCTAGGTTAGGGTGGTGAGTGGCAAGGCGATTTTTGAAAAGTTCCAGATAAAACTTCGATAATACCCGGCTAAACCCAGAAATGATCAAATCTCGGATGGTGTCTTTGGGGTACTCCAGCTCTTAACGGCCTCGATTTTGGCTGGGTCGACGTGGATTCCTTTATCATTGATTACGTGACCCAAAAATTTAACTTCTCTAAACCAAAATTCACATTTCGAGAACTTGGCGTAGAGTTGTTCCTTCTTTAAAAGTTCTAGGATCTTTCGGAGGTGTTGTTCATGATCAGCTTCGGTTAGAGAGTATATCAATATGTCATCAATGAAGACGATGACAAATTGGTCTAGATAAGGTTTGCAGACTCCGTTCATAAGATCTGTGAACACTCCAGGTGCATTGGTCAAGCCAAAAGGCGTAACCATGAGCTCATAGTGTCTATAGCGGGTTTGAAAGGCGGTCTTCAGGATATCTTCTTCTTGAACTCCAAGCTGATGGTATCCGGATCTAAGATCGATCTTCGAGAAACAAGTTGGTCCTTGAAGTTGGTCGAATAAATCATCAATCCTCGGTAATGGGTACCCATTCTTGATGGTCTTCAGCACACGATAATCGATTCACATACGGAAAGATCCATCCTTCTTCTTGACAAAGAGGACCGAGGCTCCCCAAGGTGAGAATCTTGGTCTGATGAATCCCTTTTCCAATAATTCTTGCAGTTGGCTAGACAATTATTGCATCTCGGATGGTGCTAGGCGCTATGGAGATTTGGCAATAAGATTAGCTCCGGGCACGAGTTCGATCCGGAACTCGACTTATCGAACTGGAGGAAGTCCAGGCAAATCGTTAGGAAATACTTCTGGATAATCATGAATGATGGGTATGTCTTGGATCTTCTTCTCTTCAGGCTTACTTTCCATAATATGGGCCAAGAAGGCACAATAGTGTTTCCTGAAGTAACTACGGGCCTTCATGCAAGAGAGAATTTTTAGACCCTGACAAGATCTTTATTCGAAAATCTTCAGAACATCCCCAGACAGTAAGGGAATACGGACAAGTTTCTCCGAGCAGGTGATTTCAGCGTGGTTTTTGGACAACCAATCCATCCCCACAACTACGTTGAAGCTCCCAAGTGCCATAGGAATCAGGTCAATGGTGAAGGAATGATCGACTAGCATCAAAGTACAACCTTGGATGATAGAGTGAACGTGAGTTAGTTTTCCATCAGGTATCTCAATAGTGTAAGAAGGTTCTAATACAGTAGGGCTTATCTTAAGTAAGGGCTTGAATTCGGTGAAAACAAAACTTTTGTCGGCACCGGTATCGAACAGTACGGAAGCAAAGTGATTATTAATGAGAAACGTACCTGTAACCACAGAAGGATCTTCACGAGCCTCAGATGTCCCAATAGTGAAAGCACGACCACGGGGTGGTCCTTGGTTATTATTCTGCTTGGGGCATTGATTTTTGAAGTGGTCGGTAGCGCCGCAAGTAAAACAAGCTCAAGGGTTGTTGTTGTTGGTAGCTTTAGGAACCATGGTTTTGTTAGTGTTGGCCATAGAAGGTACTCTACAGGTTTGGGCCAGGTGCCCGAACCTTCCACAGCTAATGCATTGCCTCCATTGGTTGCCAAGATGATGATAGAGACATTTGGGGCATTGCGGCATATTTTCGGTATACCGCTTTTTAGCTGGGACTTGGACTGTTGGGGCCACTTGATTGACCGGAGTAGCAGCAGTCACCATGGCAAAACTTTTGGTAGTCTTCTGCCTCTTGTGGTGCTCAACTCTCTTCACGGTTTCATCCTCAGTTCTTTTGTCACCCTTCTTGAACAGAATACCAGATTTAACTAGATCATCCGTTAAGGATGCAGACAAACGAATAGCAGCTTCGAGAGTTGTTGGATTACTCCCCATGATATTGCCCCGCATTTGTGACTGGAGGCCACCAATATAACAATTAATCCTACGACTCAGGGTTGTAACCAGATGCGGGACCAGGATGCACAACTCATGAAAGCGTGTGGTGAATGCTTCATGCTCCACACCTTCCATGGTTAAGTCCCACAACTCAGCTTCCAATTTCCTTATTTCATTTTTTTTGGCAGAAATCTTCAATCATGAATTGAATTTCTTGAAGGTACAGGCATTCCCCTCAACTTTTATGGAGTTGTTGATTTGTGGGACCATACCGGGTAGCACGGTGGCGCAGCATGAGAAGGGTAGCTATGGCAGTAGTGTCAGCAGAGGAAGAGGTATCACCGACATTAAAGATAGTGTTGTCGGTATTATCACGACGAGGAGGCATTCTACGAAAACAACAACATATATAAGTAAGTAGACAAATAAGAGAATGATGAATCCAAATGAAATTTATTGATAATGATAATCATTTACAATGATAAAATAAAAGAAATAGATGATAATAGATAATTCTAAGAAATAATAGTTTGACTAAACAGAAGCTTTAGGTCCAAATTGTTAGCCCATTAGGAAGTATGTTTTTGTCCTATAAGTGATGCTCACTCCAAGAATTCCCAGGAAAGAGTGAGGGGTCCTTTAGGGATTTATGCACCACGTCTTTCCTAGAGAGAAGTGTACAGGCATCCACTCTTCCAGTTTACACATACTTCTAATAAGCCATCGATCGGGCCTAGGTTCCAACGAGAGCATTTATGGATTGAGCTTCCTTTTCTTGAATGGCAACTGGGCTTCCTTGTTTGATCCAGCTTCACGTCCTTCTTCTTCGGACTCCGTGTCACTCGATATGTAGACAATTTGATCGTTGCTTGTAGCATCGGATTGCAACTCGGTCTTTCGGGCCTTCTTGCTTTCATGTCTTGAGCTTGAGCTTAGTAGTTTATCTAGGTATTCAAGCCTTAGGCCATCCTCGCTCTGATTGGTCGGGCTTCGACTTCGCATCAATCTACTCCAGCTGATTAGGCTTTGCGGTTCACCGGTAGGCAGGTCCGAGCTTTCGGAGGTAACGTGGGTGTTGTCGGAGACGTCGGCAGAATACGAAGACATGCTAGAAGAAGGATGTTAGTAAAGCAAAAAAAAAGTGTGTGTGTGTGTGCGTGTGCGTAAAGTTTCCTAATTCGGGGGAACTTAGGTTATAATATACGCCTTTATACTAATATGACCTAATTCTCTATAACCAAGTCTCTGATACCAATCTGTCACACCCCCGCCAACGGCGGAATCACGGGAGCGCAAGGAAATTGAATACGAGAACACATGGTATAAAGATAACTAAAGGAAAATTTATTAAAATCCAACCAATAGTTTTACATCAAATTAGTTCAAAACGACATTACACAAAAAGAAATGTTTTAATTATTTTTATTCTAAGTCTAAGCGTCATATGTGTAAGTACCACTTCACAAGCATACCTCAATCTCCTGAAAACATGTAAAAACAAGGGTCAACTATAAAGTAAGTTGGTGAGTTTCATAGGTTTTGACACACAAAATGTATATGTACAAATCAAAACAATTTAAATATACAAGTCAATTAAATCTATACACATGAAGTCCACAACCAACCCTATTTGATTGACTTGCCCCTAAATCATGAATATGTCGGATTTCGATCATCCACCACCCTTGACCGGGTGGGGGATGGGTATGTCACACCTATGGATCCACTATCGTACTACTGTTGTCTTATTAAGTTAATGGTTGTGTAAGAGCTACGTGAGGGACTTTATGAACACGAGTATGAATATGCATCATCTGTAAACCATTTAAAGCTAACAAGTATAAAAATGTTTTTAATTGATTTGCATGAAAAACGTTTGGTATGAATGTGCAACGGTAGATGTTTCCACCCCAAAACTTTAAAAAAAAAAAAAGAGGCTATGAAGAACTCACCTTGATATCTTGAAATAAACGGGTAAGTTAGACCGTTAAATTAAGGCGTTCCTATACGATTTAGACTTGTGTAAGAGTAGGAAGAAGTGGAATGAACAAGATGGAGTGAATTATGAATTAGAAGGTTAGAAATCAATAGTAAAAAGGTTAATTATAATATTCTATAAGTCAAAGTGGTTTTAAATTGTTAGAATCTCAAAAAATGGAAAGAAATCAAAGATTAGTGTTTTGACAGCAATTTGTCCATAACTTTCGGGACAATTTTAACTAATCAAACATTTTTAGAAAAATCTCAAAATTTACAAGGACTTAGTTTATGATTTTTAGAACAACTTTTATTTTATATCACTTTTTAATTTGGGCATCCTAAGTATGCCAAAACTGTGACACAAGATCAGAGGTCCAGAATGGACCTTACTATCTTGTTTTGTCACTTTAGGGAGTTATACAAGGAGTTAAAATTTCTAATTACATGGTTTTAAAGAGGTTTTCATAATTTTTATTTTGCAAAAAGATTGAACAAGTTTGGACATGTAGATTGGGAGATATAGTCCCGGAAAGTCATGACAATAATGCTGTCCAGAAATCATAATTGACCTTTACTTCAAAATAAATACATTTGAAAACCTTAAACTTGTCAAAAAAATTACATGGCTTGATTCTCTGAATTCTAGACTTTAATTACTACATTTTAGACTCAAAAAGTAAGAGGTTTAGTGTAACGAACTAACTTTCGTGTTTAACCCATAGTATAATAATTATATTGTAAGGGGTATATTTTTATATAAAATAAAATTGAAGGCATTTTGTAAGTGGTGGAATCTTGCAGTTTTTGTGCAAGAAGTCAATATTGCTAGTGGAGGGACTGAACTTGTAAAAACTACAAATCAGATTGAATTGGGAAGGGGTGTCACACAAACACACACTCTTGTGAGTGTGTGTTTGTGTCATGAGTTACAAGGGGAAGGAAGAGCCAAAAACATGAAATTGGTTATTTGCATGTAAAATTTGGATGGATTAGAGTGTTCCTCTTCTTGTAGATTGCAAGTAAGTGTCCGAAATCTCCTTTGAACCTCCATTTTAAGTGTCCTTGTTGGGTTTTTGGTTAGACACGAATTGGGGCTGAATTGGATGGTTTAAATGGCTAATAACTTGATAAAAGTTATAATCTAGCTTGATTAAAGGTTAAGAATGTTAGGTAACATCATGATAACATCCAATTTGATGATTCAAGAATTAGGGTTCTTGAGAACCCAATTTGAGGGTTTTGCAATTGAAGGTGTTTAAATGGTGAATTGAGTATGGATAAGTGTTTATGGTGTAATATAAACACATTTTCAAGTATAAAACTCATTTGAATTGGTGAATTATGAATTGAAGAAATTATGGAATTTTGGTTAAAACCCAAACGGGTCAACTTGGGTGTCTTGTTGATATTTGGGTTTATATGGGTGAATATTGAAGTTGGAACTAAGACTACTGAGGATGTTAGTCTTTTAGTCTTAGAAGAGTGTTGTATCTCAAATGGTGTAAGTTTGAGATATTTATATTACTAAATAAGATGAATTGTTTAGGTGATCAAGACGATAAAGGTGTTAGCTTTGAAGACCGATTGGAATCTTCATTTGCAAATGTAAGTCTTTGCACTTACTTCGTAGTAGATAAGTAGTCTATGTGTAAGTAGTTGTGTCATATGCTATTTACATGTTGTTGTTGTCGTATTTTACTTGTGTGGTATGTAGTCAATACTTAATGTTTATGGTAGAACTTGTATATTTGACCCAACGTTGAAATGTAGTCAAACTAAACCATTGATGTGTGATAGTGTGTGTAAATTGGCTTAAGTGGTATTTAGCCATACTATATTAACTAATGATGTTAATTGGAATAAAATGACTTATGTGGTAAAAGTAAAGGTAGTATGCACATTGTGGTTTGAATTTGGTGTAATGACTTATGTGAAAAAAAGTCAAATTTGTGTGCATAATGTGGTTTGAATTTGGTATAATGACTTATGTGGTAAAATTCAAATTTAAGTGCATAATGTGGTTTGAATTTGGTGTAATGACTTATGTGGTAAAAGTCAAGGTAGTATGCACATTGTGGTTTAAAATTTTGGTGTAAAGACTTATGTGGTAAAAGTCAAACTTATGCCTAATGTGGTTTGAAATTGGCGTAATGACTTATGTGGTAAATTCAAACTTGTATGCATAATGTGGTTTAAATTGATTTAGTTGACTATGTGGTATAAAGTCAACAAAATGTGATAATTTGGTGAAATTGTGTATAGAAGTGTGGAATACTTCAAAAGGGGGACTTGGAGTCAAATAATCCAAGTACGGGTAAGACGAGTTGTGGTACTCCCACCGAGGGGTCATAAACCCAATAAGAAGTGTTAAATACTTCAAAGGGTGGACTTGGAGTCAAATACTCCAAGTACGGGTAAGACGAGTTGTGGTTCTCGCACCGAGGCGTTGTAAGCCAACTAAAAGGTTATAAATGGGTGGGAGTAAACATGTGTGTGTGTTGTTGTTATACATGTTATATTGGTGTCGTATTGCACAAAGATGCAAACGGGTTGGAATGGGTCGGAACGGAAAACGAGTAGTGGTGCTCGTATTGGGGGTGGATAAACTAAATAATTAATGTTAGTTAATGTGGTAGACATTTCGTGGTCGAAAAACAAGTAAAAAATACGGTAGATACTTGTTATATGCAAAACATTGTAGAAATTGTGAGAATGAAAGGTGCTGTCATGGAACATAGTTGTGTTCATCTGAACAAGATCGTGTTCGCTTCAACACAGTTGTGTTCATCTGAACACAACAGTGTAGTCAGCAACCTTGCTTTTTCTGGAGCTGAAAGGGAACACGGTTGTGTTCATTCTTAACACAACCATGTCAGAATTTTCTTTTCTTAAAAATGAGTTTTCTTGGGTTTTACCAATGAAAGGGGGAGTCTACGGACTTAGTAGTCATTGTGGAACTTTTGGAGAGGTCCCTAGAGCTACTTATTTTTACTAACCATATTCAAATTGTTGCTTTGAATGTAGGAAAGCTTCGGAGTGATCTCGGGTCTCGCCTAAGGTGGATATTGGATTCTCAAAGTTGGTTTTTGATGTTTTACAAATTATTTGGAGTCGTTACAAGTTGTGGATAACTTGTTGATTATTAACTTTTGTTTAAACTACTTTTGTGGGAAATATTACAGTTTAATTCATGTTTGTAAAACTAAATCGCGTAGATACGTTAAATGTTGTATTTGGGACCGCTTCCGCGTCGTATTTAAAAAGTTTAAATCGGTTTGAATTTTTTGGTGTTACATTTAGAGTGGTTATGACCAAGATATGGTGGTCCAAAGTCAGACTAATAATTCTGTCCAGAACCTTATTGTTTTTAGGGTTTTTAGATGACTAATCATTACTATAAGTTACAATAAGCCATTAGAAACTTATTTAAGTTATTAAGACGTTATATAATAGAAAATATTCATAGTTATGATAAGGTTCAGAATCAAAAACAAAAAATGAACATAAAGTAAGAATAAAAGCAAAAGGAGATTAGAGCAATGAAAGAATTGAAATCTTACAAGTATAGAATAAGGATTACCTTGAGAATTCTTAAACTAGGAGAATAGGGGCTGAGGTTTTCGTAAATTAGAGGGAGGAAGGGAGAGATTTAGAGACTTAGAGACATAATGAGCAAAGAATAAGCCACCCCTAGCATCATATTTGTACTAGGAATGAGGGGGTGTAAATAAGGCATGAACTTGGAGAGAAAGCTAAGGGAATAACCCTAAAATTGCCGCCACCTCTTAAGCCCCCCCCCCCTTGCGTTTTTAAGTTCCAAGGATGGACTTCTAGGTCCCTCAAGTTGTTAAGAAGTGTAAGTGCACAAAACGTTCTAGTCTTCAAACAAACGGACAGTTGGGCGGTAAGCGGTTAAGAGTGACAATGTGAAGTGGTAAAACAACTAATTAAGTTATGTATTCTATGATAATTATAAGTTTAATGTGATCATGAAATAACGGTGATCATGCAACATAAGATTAAGCGGTGCACAAGCCGGTAAAGTTGAATTTTCACTAAATGAGGGTATAACACCAGCATGAATGAATAAGTTAATGGACATATGATATAAATAAAACTTCATTGTATAAAATATGAATTACAATAGTTTATACAAATACATGAAAACCAGAGATGTTATAGTGGTTGCCGGCGAGAATGAAGGGAGGAGGTGAGGAAAGAAGATGAAGATAGTGAGAAAGAAGATGAATATGATGTGTGTGGAATATAGGGTTTTGTTTTTTTAAATATTTTATTTTTTATTAAATTGACCCACATGTCTTTTTATTTTTTGTCTTTTAGTAAGGGATAAAAAAGATATTTCACACCCACTTAACAGAAAAACTTAACGTCTATCCACTCTACGAACCATTGGAAGTGGCGGACCCATAATTTTTTTTCCATGGGTGTCGCAAACTTTTGGTGCTCGGTTGTAAATATCTAGATTTAGATTTTTTTTGTTCCGGCCTGGTCGCATAATAGAATATAAAACCAAATCAAATTTCAAATACAACATAAAAATACGTCAATCATTATTATAATGCATAATAAAAATACAATGTCCTTACAATTACTTTCCACGGGTTTTCAATTTTTAAAACCAAGCCATTAGAAGATGAATATCTAACTTTTCTATTGAAAAATCTTTCCAATTCCTAAAATTAAAAATTTGAACCCATGACTAAACATGAAGCAATCGAGCAAATAGCATGACTAAAAATTAAGGACATATAAAAAAATATAATCAAATCGATAAATCATGTCCAAACATGACTAAACATGAATCAAATAGAATGATTAAACATGAAGAAAATAGCAAATAATCAAATCATAAAGTAAACTTTATAGGAAAAAAGTTCAAATAAATACTTTGTATGATTGTATCAATTGAATTTGGGCAACTTCTTCTCGTAATCTCATCGAATTTTTTGGTTGATTGTCGGTTGTAACTCGACTTCTCTGTTGTTCCTTGTCGACTTCTTCTGTTCGATTGGGGGTGTTTTTTAGCAATGTCGAGTAAAAAAATTAAGGGTAATTAGGTTTTAGGTTAATAGAATTAAGGATACAAATTTGGGCTTAGGATAAAGGTTATAAATTGGTAATTACTAAATGGGTTTAATTGTTTAAAATAGGGTGGTTTAAATTAATGAGTTTGTAAGAATCAATGTGTAATGGTCCAATTTACATATGTTTATATTTGTTATTTTTTAAATAATTTATTGGTTTTTATTCGTAAGATACTGAAGTTTTAAATTAAATTTTTTTGCGTGTAGTTGTCATAACATTTTTTCATCGATTGGGGTTGGTGTAAAAAATTCTTGATGTCGCTCGGGATTTTATTACACGTATATGTATATCAAAAAGTATTTTTCCCATTGGTGTCGGGCGACCCAAAGCAGAAAGCTTATGTCTGCCAACAACCACTTGTATTACGTTCGAGCAAACTGTTAGACCAAGAGCGTAACTTTTTAAAGTTAAAAACTAAACGTACAATATGAACATAACACATAAACCATCATCCTTATAATTAACTCGGAAATTTATTATACATACGTCGGAAGGGACTATTCGGGTTACGCTGAGTAAATAGTATAGATCAAAGTTATAATTTTTTAAATTTAAAAGACCAAAACCTATCTTAGCTACGTAATTCTTATTTAAAATTATATAAAACTGATCAACATTTTTTTTCTGTGATAGGATGAAATAATAAAATAGAAAAAGAAAAGTATATCTGGTCACGATCTTATGGAGTCACGGTAAGGCAATGATAACTCTATATAAAGTACACTATCGCCGGCTATCTTCTACAACCTTCTCCACCGATCCATCAACATCCTCTCTCAACATACACGATGAGCTGGTGGTGGGCCGGAGCAATCGGAGCCGCAAAGGTAAACAACCCTACAATCTCCATTTCTAGTAATCAATTCTAAAACTCAATTAATTTACGCAGAAAAAACTCGATGAGGACGACGCGCCACCCAAATACCAGAGCGTGGCCCTAATCATCGGAGTCACCGGAATCGTGGGCAACAGCCTCGCCGAAATCCTCCCACTCTCCGACACCCCCGGCGGCCCATGGAAGGTCTACGGCGTCGCCCGCCGCCCCCGTCCCCAGTGGAACGCCGACCACCCGATCGAATACATCCAGTGCGACATCTCCGATCCCGACCAAACCCTAACCAAACTCGCCGCCCTGCAAGACGTCACCCACCTCTTCTACGTCACGTGGGCCAACCGATCCACTGAATCGGAAAACTGCGAAATCAACGGGAAGATGTTCAAAAACGTCCTCGATGCCGTCATCCCCAATTCCCCCAATTTACAACACGTCTCGTTGCAAACCGGCCGGAAACACTACGTCGGTCCGTTCGAATTGTTGGGGAAATTAGCTGTTGATCCCCCTTTCAATGAAGATCTACCTAGACTCGATGCCCCGAATTTCTATTACACCTTAGAGGACATTTTATTCGAATCCGTTAAACAAAAGGAAGGATTAACATGGTCCGTCCATCGCCCTGGAAACATATTCGGGTTTTCACCTTACAGCATGATGAATATACTGGGTGCGTTATGCGTTTACGCCGCAATTTGCAAGCACGAAGGGGTTCCGTTAAAGTTTCCCGGGAGTAAAGAGGCTTGGGATTGTTACTCTGACTGTTCTGATGCTGATCTGATAGCTGAACAGCACATATGGGCTGCGGTTGATCCGTATGCGAAGAATGAGGCTTTTAACATCAGCAATGGGGATGTGTTCAAATGGAAGCATTTTTGGAAGGTGTTGGCTGAGCAGTTTGAGGTGGAGGATGGGGGGTTGGATGAGGGTGAGGAGAGGGTGAGTTTTGAGGAGATGATGAAGGGTAAAGAGGGTGTTTGGGATGAGATTGTGAGGGAGAAGGGGCTGGTGGTTACTAGATTGGAGGATGTTGGAGGGTGGTGGTTTGTGGATTTGATATTTGGTGGGGAGTGTATGTTGGATAGTATGAATAAGAGTAAGGAACATGGGTTTTTGGGGTTCAGGAATTCGAAATCTTCCTTGGTTTCTTGGATTGATAAGATGAAAGGGTACAAGATTGTTCCTTAGATTTGAAGTTTCATGTTTGGTGGGTTTTTTTTTATGTTTGGATCTTGTGTGGTAAGAAGAACAAATAAAAGGGTTTGATTATTGGGTTTTGTAAATTGTATGTTTGAATTCTTTTTCTCAATAAAGTAAGTCGCTGTTTTTATAAAAGTTGGGCACGTTAAATAGAGTTTTTAAACCTGCTGTTATGGGTTAAATCGTTAATGATGATTTGGTGGTTTCATTCTTTTATAATATTTTTATCTTACAGGTCGGGGTGTTCATAAACCGGTCGAACCGAATTAAAATTATACCTTTGAACCGTTTAAATCGTAGAGATTTGACCGGTTTACGGTTTGTGTTTTGGACTAAACTGGATCGGACAGTGTGTCTATACATATAATTGATTCAACTTGGCCATTCAAGATTTGGACAACACGAGTTTTATTGCCATACGGCAAAGAGCAGTTGGGGCTTTTACATAAGTTCTAAAGTTTATGACGAATCAACCGTATTAAACGCCTTTAAACCCAAACACCCCCCCCCCCCCCCCCCTCAAAAAAAATAATGATTAAGTTACATATAACTTATGAAGAGTTAACTATAAGAAAGAGTATTAAACGCCTTTAAACCCAACCCAAACCCCCCCCCCCCTCCCCAAATAATGATTCGGTTACATATAACTAATGAAACAAAGTATAAAGAGTTAATTATAAGGAAGGACCCTGTGGTATGGTCATATTACAGGTTGGACCCCAAATTCAAAAAAACTACAGGTTTGGTTCACTAAGTTTGAAAAAAGTAACAACGAATCACAGCTTGGATGACAGTTAACTTTTTTATTGAATGCGTGTGAATGACCAAATTACATCTTTGTATAATTACAAAAACAAAATAGTGGGACCCACCAAACCCAATGACCAGACTACACCACCGGTCACCACCCCCTTTTTTTTCGGCTACTCCATCTCTAGCAAACCAAGGTTAACCAAACCCAAAACTGAAACCACTGTTGTGCATCTCTGTCACCAAGCTCCACTAGACTTTCTCTCTCTCCCTCCCTCCCTCCCTCCCTCTCCCTCTCCGCCCTCTCCCTCCCTCCCTCCCTCCCTCTCTCTCTCTGTGTTTCAATTTCAACCGAGCCATCTCCATTTGGACATGCTACATTACAACGAACCTGTTGGAAATCAGGCCCACGAACACAAACACGGTATTTGATCTCAACCAATATTAACTTCTTCATTCTCATCCTTAATCTTGATTTGGACTTGCTTCTTGCTCTTTCCACATTCTTTCTTCCTTGAATACTTTAGGAATTCATAGTTGCAATCTCGACTTTAAACTTTCCGGATACTATTTGATCAAGATTGAAGCGGGGTTAGCGTCGTAATCATCGAAATTGAAACTCTTCCTTCCTTCTTCCCTTTTTTTCTTTCCTTCTTTACTTCCTTCTTTCTTTATCTTCTTCCTTCTTTACTTTCTTTACCTCCTTCAAGAAACTTGTTCTTGATTTACCTTCTTTAAGAAATTAGTTCTTGATCACCTACTTTACCCTCTTAACCTACAGAACTCCCTGCTTGCTTCTGATGTGCACCAAATTATACATGTTTTTCACATCAAACGTCATTTCATTTATGTTTTTTTCTTGAAATTCTTGTGAGTTAGACCCTTAATTGATTCATTTTGAGTTTTTAGGAGCAAAAGACCAAGAATTGATCAAAGAAGCGAAAACAGTGCAAAAATAAGAAGAAAGGATCAAGTCAACAAGTCAGGCACGGGTCGTGCCTCATCAGGAACACCCCTATGACCAAGGTCAGGAAACAAGAAAACATATGGGACCCATGCCCCCTGTGTCCAAGCCAACACGCCCCCGTGCCAAAGGTCCAGCACGCCCCGTGCTCAAGCTGAACAATTCCCGTTATCTTATCCAATTCTGCTTCGACCAAGTTAGTGGAGTACCAAACGGGTACACACGGGGTCGTGCCTCATCAGGCACGCCTCGTGCCCAAGTCCCAAAACAGCCTATAAATAGGTGGTTCTTGCACCATTTTGAAGAGAGCTTTAGTAGGAAATTTGTAGCCATTGTTAAGAGAATTTCACCTTTATTTTCTGTAGTTTTTTGTAGTTAGTCTTCATCTTCAAGGTTCTAGAATCATTTAACAAAGTTGAATCTTGTAATGATGCATTTGTGTATTTATACAAGTTTAATCTTTGTTATTTGCATGGCTATTCTTGGCTATGTTCTTTGAATCATTTTTAGAAGATGAACTTCCAATGAAGTAGTTAGTATCTTTATGGATTCAATATTGGTGTGTGTGAGTGACTTCAAAATGTGATCTTTTAACATTTAAAGGGGATCTTTACAATCGTTGGAGCAATTCACTAACTTCATGCTTCGTTGATTCGGGCATTCACACTTCTATGTCTATGTAGAGCCGGTGTGTTAGTAACTTGGAAGGGTGCAAGAAGTTGTGAATTATGAATGCGGTTCGTAAAAGTCCTTGCTTTTTAATATACAGTGACTCGGTATTCTAAGGACTTGACTTTATGCATTATCACTACCTTTGAGGAGAGGAATCAAATCAAAGGATTCATAGTGATTAGTGTCTAAAGTCCCTTGTCTAAAGACACAATTTTGATACTTTAATTCCGACATTGAGGTAGTTGTTATGGTGGCAACTTTCCAATATTGTTGTGGGAGTTAGTGTCCCGACCCAGGAGTTGCTCCATCTTATGCACCTAGACATACATTATCACTGATCTTTATGGAATATGATTTGATAACCTGACCATGAGCCATTTCTAGCTAAACATAGCGGTTGTCATGTTGCTCAGACTACTACCCTTGGGATGACAAAATCGACCCTCGCCATAGGGTCTAGTGACTAAGTGACGACCGCCATGTTTGTGACATAGTGATCTTTTGAGAATCCATAATTAAAAGCAACTACAACATTGGAAGGAATTCGAATCAAAGTAATTTATCCTTGTTATTGATTACTTCTACTATTTTTATCGTTTCTCCATTTTTCAAAATTAAAATCAAACAACTTTTCAATTCTGGCTAGATTAGACATTGACTGAAGTCCGGTACTAAGAGACTCTGTATCCTTGGATCAATATCGGGTCTTACCAACACTGTATTGCGTCCACGATGGGTGCACTTGCCCTTAGTGTGTTATAGTGAGTGGAAGTAATTACCGTTTTATAAATCTAAAGATTTTGTGTTAAAAATCATTTATTTTCATATACATTCTCGAACACATCAAGTTTTTGGCGCCATTGCCGAGGATACAAAGATTTTAGGAAAGATCAAGGTCATTGGCCTATTCTATTCATTATCGATATTCCAATGGATCAGTATCTAAGGGGATATTACGGAGAATACTAGAAGTATCAATCAAATGATTTTTGGCATGGAATGTGTGGAGGATCCCACTATGAAGATAAGTGTTACTATTCCATGGGAAATTCTTCCCATTATCAAGATGGTCCATTCATGCAAACCAAGGAAGATTAGAGTGCTGCCTCTCCGTATGAGACAACGCCTCAATATGAACCACCACCTTCATATGAACCAACACCCACAAATGATGTAGCAGCAAGGCTTTTAAAGAGCCTTGAATCATTGAAGAATCAGATCATCGAAACTTTTGCTGAAGAGGACAGATTCAAGAAAGAAGTAGAAGAGGCCAAGCTCTAAAAACAAGAAGAAGAAGAAGCCCACCAAAAAGAAATGAGCTACACCCTCTGCGTCAAAGAGTTGCAAATTCATGAAGCAACAACCGAAGAAGAACAAGAGGAGATTAACGTGATCATTCCAAAACCCTTGGAAGAGTCAGAATCAGAAATCACCGCTCTACAGGAATCCGTTGGTAAGGATTACACTTGGGTCAATGAAGTACGCATCACTTTACCCACTGAATATGAACTTAGTCACATATCCATTTATACTAAATTCTTGGAAAAGATGCTTACTACCCCTAGGATTAGAGAACTGTCGTATATCATGAGCTTTGTTCCGCATTCTGTAGACAATGCCTACGCTAGGAAAATCTTTAACGGTAATCTAATGCCTAACTCTGTCTCCTAGCTCAAAGAAGGTCACATGACCTCTGTTAACATGCCAGTCTTCTTAAAAGTTGTTCAGTTTGATAAAGACATCATCATAGATATCTTAAGATTAGCCAAGAGCATTACTGTTAAGCCCCTTTGTAATCCGGAATACCATACAAACATTTAATTCCAAGGAAGCATCATATAAGCAAAAAAATAAGAAGGATCATCAGCAACCCAAAGGGACCCACAGAACATCACAATAATTCATTAAAAGTACCTAATCTTAATTCCTCACATACGACCAATGAGGGAGGTACGGGAATCCTAATCAGAGGAGAAACAATTGTTAAAGAGATATCCACTGATAGTGCCAAAGTTGTTACATACTACGGAGGAATGCACCCCACAATTTTAACGTGCTTATGTGTCTTAGCATAGCAACACCACGGCTGCCCGCAGAAATAAGAGACATGCTTTTCGTCACCTGTTACGATGCTAGTAAAGAGAGATTGACCGAGGAGCCCGAACCATCAAAGATAAAAGTCACACAAAGCAAGAATAAGGACAAGCACAAAAATATCGCCCCAAAGAAGTTAGTACTTGAGAAAATAAAATTAACTAAGGAGTTCCAAACAAAACCTGTCAAAACTTCATTAGAAATCGACCCTAGAGTACAAAAAAGAAAACGAGAAAAAAATGATCACAAATCCCCTTTTAAAATAAAAATAAAAATCATGCAAAGTCATCAAGCACATGTCGTGTCATACCTAGGCACACCCCCGTGTCTTCCTAAGTTTGAGATGCCCCGTGTCTATACATTAGCACGGGGTTGTGCCCCACTTTCCCGCTCCAAGGAATCATCGCATGCATTGCAGGGGACAGAACAACGTCATGGCATGTGAGCATGGGTCGTGCCCAACTTTGACACGGGCCGTGTCAAAGTATCGCAGGTCTACAAATGGAGCAACAATTGCATAATTTTTCTTACTCACACCCCCACTTAAACCAAAGAACGATAAAAAAAACCTTATCTACAATTCTTCTCTTCCAAATTGTCACACCTCGGCCGGCGGCGGATGATACGTCGGGTCTGACGCGGTTGTTCATAAGCACATGATCATCTATTAAATGCATTTTAATATTTATTCATCAAATTAAAAACATCCGTTACAAAGGGAAAGGGAAAACAAAGTGTTCATAACTTAAACATAATTTAAATTCAGTCTTATTTAATACTAGGTCCATGGTCCTATGTGATCATGCAATGTCCTCAAACTGGTGTACATGAAACTTGTAAGTAAATGTCAACTACAAGTAGTTAGTGAGAAGACATAGGTTTTGACACCAAACAAAGTTGAGTAAAGTTTACAATTCAATATGTTCAAAGCGTGTCTAAAGCATAAATGTGAAAACATGCAAGGTTCCAAAGCGTACAATCAAGCCATGTTTATATGTATGCACAATCCCCCGGATTGCGTGAAGTATCAAAATGTAAACACAAACCCGCCAAGGTTTATGTTAAGTAATGAATCGGATTCCCGTATAAATGATGATGTTAGGTACTACCTTAGGCCTGTCGTGCAAGTTAATGATTGTACTAAACATGAACACATGTATGGTCACCAAGTAGTTTAAAACATGAAGCATAAAGACCTTTGCATAAGAACATATGTAATTGAACTGTGTATGTAATGTAATTGTAGACATGTTTCTCCCCAAAAGTATAAAAAGGAAAAAGGGGCTATGTAAACTCAGCTATAATGAATCTCGTAGGTTGTATGAATTGTAAACGATAGGTGGGCTTTGTGAGGATTTCTCACAGTCAACCTACATAGAAAATTCTATTCTAGACTCAACATACGTCTAATGGAAATGAAAGTAAAGAACTCTAAGTTTATTTGAGTTCCTAGGGATTCTTGGAATTTGGTATTGGATATAGGATTTGTGCAGGTTTTTAGAAATATGTATATTAGGTATCACCAATATTGAAATACTAATGATAAAGTAAAATTAATTTGAATCAATTAGAATTTCTAATTAATTATATAGTATTTATAATAATAATATGTTTGAATTTATCTATAATTCTAAAAAAAATAATTTAATAAATAAATTATGAAATAGAAAAGGTTTAAATAATTGTTGTAAATAAACTATTATTTAAATCACCTAATAAATTTCTTTTACTTATTTGCTAAATAAAAGAGATATTAAATAAATAAAATTAATTGAATTGTATAATTATTTATCTAAAAATATTAATTAATTACTTTTATAAATTTCTAAATGCTTTAAATAATTATTTTTTACCAAAATAATTATTTATGTGTTTTAAAATGTGGGGTAATAATGTTTAAACAAATGTTTAAAATTTGTTTAAAGCATTACTATTTTATATATAAAGCGATATAATTAGATTTTAAATAAATCATTTATATTGTTTATTTAGGGTTTTATAATATCTATAATATGTTTCTAATAAATTAAAATGAATAAAGCATTATTTGGTATTTCTTGTTTATATGTAAATTACTAAACACTTTTACAAGATTTATAAAATTTATTGCAGAATTTAGAACATTAGTTTATGAAATAAAATAACGGAAATCGTTTAAAACAGAAGAAAAAAAGTTTACAATTATGTTTGTCAAGTTTGATGATATATGTATATAACAGGAACAAGATACAACTCGCGTATAAATAATAATGCCCGGATCGAGTTCGTTATACGTTTGTGATAGTCAGTGTAACCAAATACAGTTATAAATATATATATATATATATATATATATATATATATATATTTAAAAGGAAATTAAATCGTAAACTCTTGGCAAATCATAAAGAAATTTGGTCTTAACTTTAATTGTTTATAAAATTTATATACACCTTTATATATATATATATATAAACATATATGTGTGTGTGTGAGGGTTTAAACAATGTAATGCATTTTAAAATGTAATGTAAAAAAATTTGCAAAAAGGCTGTGTCAGCTGGGTTCGAACCCGCGACCATACCTGTGTATGGAAAGCGACATAACCAATAAACCTGAGCATCAGCCTTGGTTATAGACTGACTCATTAATTATTTAACACTCCAGCCCCAATTCCCTTCTTCCACATTCGAAAACTGTAAACCCTAGCTTTCCAATCCATCCCGATTAAGCAGCGACCTTTACGCCAACGATGGGGCTTTTGATCATTGGGTTAAGACGACACTATGAGCATCATAATTACCTGGAATGGTTGAGGCACGATTGAGAACGACTGGTTTGAACAGGTTCGGTGTTCCTCGGTTGTAATTTGAGTTTCAGAGGTGTTTGAGATGAAATTGAGAGTTCGGGAAGTATAAGGGAAGTATCGCGAGCATGTTAGACTAAGTTATGTGGTTCAATTTCATGTAAGACGTTTGATTTGCTACGAGTTGATTAAGGACGGTTACGGGTTTTCGGTTTACGATTAATGTGATTGATTTCAATTAAATTGGCTCATTATGAGCATTAGAAATACATCCTAAAACGTTTTCGCACGATCCTTTGGCATTCACAGCCTTGAATTCGAGGATTTCAAACCGAAATTGGCCGATGTTGACTTTTCAGAAGTCAAAGTCGGGTAATGGTGTGGTTAGGGGTCAATTTCTTGAGAAGGAGAGGGTTCAAAGGTTATAGGGGGTTCACATAAAATAAGTAGGGTTTATACCACTTTAATTGATTTTAACATCATCCTAAATATAACTAGCTTTTATTTCTTTTATAAGAATTTATAAAACTAACATCTTAAATTTAATTTAGACAATTCCATGAGGGCTTCTCTAAATGAGTTAAATATATGGCCTGGATTAAGAACCAATTTGTTTTTTTAATAATCTAAAAATATATACATAAATATAATTGAATACTTATGTTTATAAATGATAATGATTATATCTTTTCGTATGTATGTATATATATAGGGGACGGTTCCACTAAAAAGTGGTTTTTCGCTAAAAAATCCTAAAAAGTGGGTCAAACGAACTCTGATTGAGCTCATTCCGGCGGCGTTGGAACCGTCTCATCGAACCGTAATCCGGACCCAAAAACCTAAATCCCCCTCCACCCGCACCCCCAAAAACAACCCCCCTCCAACCCGACCCCGAAAAGCCTAAAACCACCATCCCACCCCCCCAAAACCTAAATCCCCTGACCCCCCCCCCCCAAAAAAAAACCTCCACCCACCCCCAAAAACCTAAACCCCCTACCCGCCCAAAAAAACCTAAACCATAAAATCTAAACCCTAAAAGCTAAACCCTAAGGCTAAAACCCTAAAATTCAAACGTAAAACCTAAACCTTAAAAACAAAATCCTAAAAGCTAAGATGGTAGAGTTCGACTAGACGATTCCAACGCCACTCGAATGAGCTCAATCGGAGTTCGTTTGATATTATTTCTTAAGGTTTTTGTCATTTCTTAGTGAAAAACTACTTCTTATTTGAACCTCCCCTTATATATATATTAAATAGTGAGTGAGATTACAAGATCAATGTCCATAGGTTACATTTTAATTTAATTGATCTACAGAAACATATATACATAAATTATATATATGTGTATTTATTGTAAATCTAGAATATGAAATTGTATGGATGAAACTTGAATTTGAAATACTTGGAATCATGATTAAGGATTCACAATGCATTGAACTATAATGAAATTTAAAATGCCATCATTGTACAATTACAATAATTAGTAAATAGATATAAAAAAATATGGTCAGAAAATCATGGATGTTACAATATCCCTAAGTTGAGGGAATTTTTGTCCCGAAATTCAACTGATGGAGGCTACTGAAACAGGAAAGATGAGGGTTTGGATCCTTAACGAGATTGGGATTGTCGGTTTGAGGTGTACAATTCATGACGAGGTTCAGGTCTGATACTCAAGGTCAGGTCTGGTCATTGTGTTAGGCACGAATGGTGATAGTGGATTTAGCTTAAGGAGAAATTCGTCTAAGAATATTTTGGGTTTCAAAGATGTAATGTATCCTATGGAATGATAACGACGAGAATTTGACGACCAAAATTTGTTTCTAATATGTGCAAAAAGTATCAATGGGTAAGGATTTCACAAACATTGGTCAATGTCAAAATAATAGAAAACCCTACGTGACACAAATAATGCTACTACTAACCATATGACAGGAACACTTATTTATAGGAAGTGTCGGCGGCGTATACACCATGCCCTTATCATATCATCTCAGTTTCGTTACTGTAACATATCTGCTTTTCGCGTACTTGTAACGCTTACCATATTCATGAATCAATGAAGCTTGAAACCCTCATCATAACTCGTTTTCACATCATACTTGAAACATACCTATTTCTTGCACATTATACTTATTACATGGTTACATGTTGACTGCAACGCTTGGAATTGACTTAAATTACAACTTGGACCGTTAAACCGTTTAATAACTCGTTTACCGACACGAAAACTCACTCACTACTAACTAAAAGTCAATGTATCAACCATATGTACCTAACATAATTATTTAACTCATTCAATTTGTCACATAATTCAAATTGATGCCCTAGTACGTTAGTTAGTACTTTCGTGCGATCGTTCGCCTTTTAAACCGTCGTTAGCTACGTACCGTCCACACCCGAAAAATTCATCTAAAATGACATTAAATGTTTAACATATTCATTTCATTAATTAAAACAAAGTTTGTTTGCAAAACTTTCCTTAAATAAATCCTGAAATTCGAAAAAAACGATCAAAAAACGTGAAATCGAGCAGTTGGATCAACCATGGGTCAAAGGCCACCCATGACCCATGGAAGAATTTTTCAGCCCAAAAGGCCAAGAAATTTCGGCCACCCCCTTTACACACCCTAAAAACCCTAAATTCCTTTCCAAGACATTCAATTTTTACACTCCTTCACCCATTAGTATAAATATGAGGCTTAGGAATTTGTTTTCTTTGCTAATTCTCCCTCAAACACTCCCAAACCTTTATAATTTATGAAATCCCTACCTCCCCTTTTGAATATTTCATAAATCCCTAGAGGATTCCAAGAGGTGAAGATCAAACAAGTAAGTAACCCTCCGAAATTTAATACCGTCTTTTAATTCATTCTTTCTTCATCCTCTCAAACTTTTTTCTATTTTCTATCCATGATCACTTGATCATTTGAAACCTCAGCCCTAAAAACCCTCTAATAATCTTAACTAAACCAAGAAATCAAGCTAACATCACCAACAATCAAACAAAGGATCATGTTTGCAATGGCAGCTATGCCGTTTCATTCTGTGAATCCTCAAGACAACTATTGTAAAAGTGGTTCTGCCAATGCTTTAGTATGTTCTTGATAACTTAAAACATGTTAATAATTATGTATTATCACTTATATGAACTCACACATGTAACATCCTAAAAATAAAGGTAAACGAATAAATGAAACGAAAGCTCAAAAGTTAAAACAAAAATGTGAAAAGAAGCAGGCGGGCTTAGGCCTTGCGAGTAGTGGGCCGATTAGGCCCACCTATATAAGGGTTGGAGCAACCCTCCCCTCCTCATTTCTCCTTGTTGCGCAAACTTCTAGAGAGAGAGAGAGGTCTCGGGTCTAGAGAGAGAAAGTAAAGGAAAGCGGCTCAAAAGCTCATGGATCGATTGTCATCATCTCTGGATCGTATAGCATCGAAAAGGAAGCGAAAACAGGTAACTATCGAGCTTAAATCTGAGTTTTCATAATTGTTGGGTTTCGGGTTAAAGTCGAGTAAAGGTTTAGTTTTTACGTATGAAACTCGAAAGAAATCACATATTCTGCTTCATGGACGAAAATAGAACGTTTTGAACGTAAAAAATTTGAGTTTTGAGCACCTCGAATTCGGCTGACCAGATCTAGGGTCTGATTGGAGAAGAAGGTAGCGACAGGCGAACTTATCAATTTCGTCTGGACCCAATATAGCGAACTTATTAAGTTCGCTGGTCTATATTCGCCTGTAACTCAAAGGAGGCGAACTTACCCAAGTTCGTCTAACTTACCAAGTTCTCTGGTCAAGTTCGCACCTATTATCTTTGCTTAAAGATGCGAACTTGATCACTAAGTTTGCCTATGTTTAAGAAAACCAACTTACTATGGGCGAACTTGTCATGTTCGCCTATACCCAAACTTGCTCATCAGAATAGAAATGTTAAGTGTCATTTAGGTTCATTAGCTTATCTTGTATAACTTGCTTATACAGATTGTGTGTGACCTTAAGTGACGCTCTTTGACCAACTAGGTGTATTTAGGAAATCACTCATCAGGTGAGTTCTATGTGCCCCTCTATGTTATGTGCTAATCAATTTAAAATGTTTTAGGGCTGAAGTGTATACACTAACTGAATATATATGTCATGAATGCCAATGTGATCATACGTGATGTATAAATGCATATATATATGAAATGAAAGATGTACAAAGAATGAACATATGTTTACAAAGAACGAATGAATGAATGACATAACGTAAATGAATGAATTCTTGCCCTATATTTTTATATATATCGCATGTTATGAATGTATGTAAACGTTATGGACGCTTCGATGATAACGGCTACTCCGGTAGACGGACGACCACGCGACTATTTTGTAACCGGGACAAATACGTTCCTTTATCAGCTAGGACGTATGAAAGGCATTAATGGACGGTCGAAGCAATTGCCTTTTAAAGGAAGAACGGTTGCATAAATAATAGTTCGCGTGGGAAATGGATGCCCTAGGGCAGACGGACGAATAGACGGACTATGACGGTAGGACGGTTAAGGCGGACGGAAAAAGGTTGCCGGACGGATTAATGTTTTGACGGATGGTTTCTAGGGCCGTACGGTTTATGTAATGGACTACGGCGGTAGTTCTTATGGCGTTTATCTTTGTGACTCACGCAACGATTATGACGGGTTGATCACCCATATGTGTACGACCAATTAATGTTAAACGAAAGAAAATATGAATACATATTTATATGTACTCTCATATGAATGATAAACGAAAGCAAAGGATGTGATAATGTGTATTTATATATGTATTTATGTATATCCTTACGAAATAAATAATGTTAATACTTAATTACCTTAAACTAGAACTCACCAGCGTTAGCTGAATTTTAGTATACATTTCAGGTAACGAAAAAAAGAGTCACACGAAGGCGTGATGGCTACCCGACAGGAGACTGACATCCCACTTTAAATTATGTTAAGACAATGTTTTACGTTTAAATGTCAAGACTTTCGCTGCTATGTTATGTATTCAAATGATGTTTGCTTCCGCTACTCATGAATGTTTTTAATTTAAATTCAATATTTATGACTATGTTTATGAGTAAATCCAACAAGTAAGGTTACCCGGAAAAGGGTCCTTACACCACGCTAATTTAATATAGAATCCGTTTGCTCGTGCTATGCCGATTGCATTATATGATTCTCCAAAACTCTTCTGTGAATACCATGGGTAGACCGGTGATACGGGACGTTTTTTCCAACCAAATACGATTATATTATGTAATATAATAATATAATAACATTCGTTTAATTTTTTATTTACGCGTTCGGTAACCTTAAAACCCTAAACGGTCCACTTAATTGCAACCGTTGATTGTGGACAGAAACTGTGCCGACTTTAACTACGCATAACTTGACCATAATTAAACGAAACTGAGCAAACTCAAATTCCAATATGTAGTTCGTTGAATATTCCTTCCTACCATAATTGGCTCGTTTTTTAATTCAAACGTATGTCTCCGTAGTAGCCAAAACGGGACAGAAACCTTTTTCAGTACCTTCTGTCTTGTAGGACTGTTTTGGCTATGATCCGAGTCTCAAATGGAAAAACTTTCTAAACGAAACTTGTTCGGAATGACTTAAAATAATCACCTATAAACTTTCATAAATTTTGGACGTCGTTTGATATTTTTAACAAGCCCGTTTCTGTTCAGCTACTTTGCTGTCCAAATCAGTAAAACAACTAAAACTCTACTTTTGCAACTAATTTTTAACCTTATGACCCGAACCGCCTATCTAACACTCGTAACCATCGAACCTACCCTAAAACTAGTTTATTCATTTGTTTAGGGTCTGGTCCGTGATTCACCTCGTCCATTTGATCAAGTCTCTTATCACTTCTAGTTATCAAGGTGAGACTTCATAGCCCCACCTTATTCAAATCGTTTGGGGGGAAACAAGTACGCGTTGACACGCATTAAAACATGTTCTTTTTCAAACAATTCTAAAACAAGTGAATCTTATATGTATGTGAATAAATGAACACAACATGATAAACGTTAAACTTGCAAATCCTTAACTTGAAACTTTCAAGCCAATGGTAGTACAGATATGGGCCATACGATGGAAACCGCATCATACTTTATGGACAACTTTTGGTTGGACATCTTATTCGTTATTAGTGCAACTTGCGAGTTGTACCACTTATTCGTTATTCATTATTTTAGGTTGGATTTGCTAATCATGTGTTTGTTTTATTTATGTGCTATATAATGATCTTGAATTGTGAATTGTTACTTTTGTCAAACTTATGATTTTATTAAACCTGTAATTTCTCACCAACTATTTTTAGTTGACACTTGTTTTTCGTACATGTTTCAGGTGATTAAGCTCATGATAGGTCAAACAAAGGATCACATAGGATTTGCCTAGATATTAAATGAAGAAATTCTGTTATAAGTTGTTTTGTCTTTTGAACATGTTATTTGGTTGGTTTAAGTTGAGATTTATGTAATGAGATTTTAACTCTATGGAATTTAATAGTAATCTTTATTATTGCCTTGTGTTCTTTTATTCAATTTCGTCGCACTACCGTGTTTCCGTCTTGGCGGGGTGTGAAAGTTACTATGTATCACGATATATTTTATGTCTTCACACACGACAGAATTCACTATGTTTTCCATGCGCTGACTTTTATAATTACGTGTGCACCCGTAATTAATTAAATCATCGCATGTTCCGTATAGATCATCCCTATTGTGTGTGGGTTAAGAGGGGACACAAAATCATTTAATTCATGACTGTTGTCTCCACATATGTGTTGCTAACAAATAACTATGACCATAGATAATGTAACCAATCAAAGAATAAAGGAATAACAATGTGGCACAACCTAATGGTTGTCCTAGATAGATGGCATAGTCCTCAAGTTTACCCATAAAGTTTATAGCTCCCTCGTGTTTGAACAAGAATACGTCAAACCCCGAGTGGTTTAAAGTTCTATAACTTTCAACTTTCATGAATAAAGTAAATAATCATGCCTAGTGTATAAAGTAATCAATCAATGGCAACAATGTAAACAATCTAGCTTCGTGTATAATGTAAACACCCAAGTTTCATGTATAACGTAAATAATTTAGTATCATGTATATTGCAAACAACCGAGTTTCGTGTATTATGTGATCAATCAAGTTTCGTGTATAATGTAAATAATTTAGTTTCATGTATATTGTGGACATTCATTTGTAACTAACTGAATCTCATGAGTAACTTAAACTATCGAATTTTATAGGTGATTGAGTTTTTTTAGAACAAGCGTGTTGCTTGGCGTTCATGTACAATGTAGGTAATCGGGTTTTAAATTTTCATTTTTATTGAGGTTTATATGAATGGTTAAAGCCAACGCGAAATGATTTCTCCTTGAAGTGACTAGTAAGCTCATATATTTTCGAAGGTGTAAGATAATGAGAAAGTTTTGCAGGTATTTAGAATAATGTGGACATGAATAACTGATTTGTGTTTTTTGTTTGTAAATAAACAAGTAATTGAAATTTACTCTTGTTTGTAAATTAATAAATAAGTGAAAATAATAAGTTAAATAACTAGATAATTGGATAAATAAAACCTTTTATTTATTTAATTTAATTATCATAAATAGAATGTTTCAAAAGAAAATAATGGCTAAATTATTTAGTAATTAAGCCAAGATTTAAATAATAATTAGTTTAACGAAATAAAAAGTCATAAGAAAATAATTAACCAAGTCATAATTAATTATTAATTAAAATAATATTTTTATAAAACAAGTTGTATTAAGTTTCTTTACAAGGTGAAAAGGTCTATAAATAATTTATATTTTAGATGTGACATCCGACAATTTTCAGGTTACTTACCATATAACCTTAGAACGTGTTTATAATTTAATTATGCGAGTCTTAGACTTAATTTCAGTTAATTAGGTAATTATAAATTCTAACAAAGCCCTTCGTATGTATAGGTTTGCATTTCGTGAAATTTCAGAAATTTCGGTACCACGTATCAGTAAAATGTCCGTATTTAGCGTTGGTAACGACCCGCTTAACCTTAAAAATATCATTTTTGATGAAAATTAGATAAACTGGTTTATATTAGTGGATTATATGTGAAAATTATGTGCTACTTGTTAAATATCGCTTTCGGTGATTTTCGTTGCGTTTTACCTTGTACAATTGCGTACCGGATGAGTTAAAATGAACTGTTAGCAAAAATTATTATTTTTACCAATTATGATAGCAAATAATTAGTGGGTATTTTATATATTTTTATTTTGATGAAAAACCATGTTTAAAGTGGTAAAATTTTATAAAAGTGTTGTAGTTTTTATAAAATATCACCTACACTTGTGTGGTGTAGTTTTTATAAAACAAATGAGGTTATAGAAGACCTCTCTCTCTCCAAATTTCAGCCATAAAAAGTGGATCCCACATCCCAATCAAGTATTAAACACACTCATTTGATTCCTTACACACTTTGTACAAAACTACAATCCACACATTTGATCATTCAACTTGCATGAATTTCTAATGGAAGATGTCAAATTTTCTCTCTCTCTCCTCTCTCTCTCTTTTGGCCAAAATCCATCCCTCATCCCCTATAAATACCCCTTCAATCTTCATTTGCAACTCCACACCATTTCTATCATCTTCTCTCTAAGTATTTTCAAGCATTCTTGAGTTTTTGGTGTTCTTGGAGCATTTTCTTGAAGATTCAAGAGTTGTGGAGCCAAATACTCAAGAAAACCATCCATCATCTTGCATTTCTCTAGTAATCTCCTTGATTTAGTCAATTTTCTTAAAGAAAGCTTTGATTTTTGCAAGTATTGTTCAACTTTAATTAACGGATTTTTATGAACTATTAAAATCAGCAAATAATGGGTCTTTATTGAAGATTTTCATGGATTTATTTGTATGTATGGATGTCATGTATATGCATGTATGTTTATATGCTCATATCTTGCAAAAAGTAGTGAATTAGGGCTTGATCTTTACATGCAATCAAATATTTTGTTATGGTTTGTTTCAAATAGAAAATAATGGTATATTATTGCATAAAAACATGTTAGTTTATGCATGAATCATTGAATTGATGATTTAGGTGTTTTATTGCTAAAGATTGTTGTCCAAAAGCATGATTTAAGCTAGGGTTTTGGCATGGATCATTTAGATTGTTTGAAATCTAGAAATATGATGATAAAAGTGATGTTTTATGATAATAATCAGGTCTAAAAGTGTTATTTAGGTTGTGATGATTTGCTAAGTGTATGACATGTTTATGTTGCTTAAAATACGCTAAAAAGGTAGATTTTTGTAGGAAAATAGATATATTTGTAAATCTGGAATCATGGCTGTAATATGATGATATTTTATGTCTAAAATATATATTTTAGTAATATGTATGATTCTTGGCGTTTGGATGCGTTTTGTTAGGTTTTACGCTAAATTAGTCGATTAAAACGGTAGTTTTCGACATGAAAAATGAGTATTTGTTAAATCTGATTTTGAGCAATAAGTTTGAGTATATTTTATGATTAAAATACAGCTCTTAAGGTATATAATAAGTTCATGTTATGAAATGTGCGCTTGTACTTGTCTTTTGACTTTTCGGTTGTCACGCATGTGCTAGAAATTGCCATGTTTAGATACTTTATGTCAAAATAATGAAAGATTATTTTGTTTTAGGAAATATTATTTATTAAGTATATTTTGATGATATATGAACTCATGCTTTAGAAATTTGAAAGTTAGTTCCTCATAAGTTAGTCGTTTTTGCTTGAAAAGTGCTTATGTGTAAATATTGTGATTTTAGTGTTTTCACATGTGATTTAGAACTTATAAGCATATGTATAAGTATATACATATGTGTTACTAGTTTCGTACTTTCATTTTGGTTGTTGATAAGTAATAACACTTGATGTCTTCGTATGTGTGTATGATCCACCGTTTTTCGTTGAAAACATAACCGCGTGTCGAAGTCACCAACGGGTCGTTTAAATTAATATTTTCTTAAAAATATTATAAGTCTAAGTAGGTTGGGTGAACAACTTGCTTGTAAGACATGAGGTTCAACTAGTAATGTATCCCTCGTATTTAGGGCACCGTTAGCGTTCGTGGGCGTATCTTTGCTAGCAATCGTTTTCCGTCGTTCGTTATCAAGGTGAGTTTTTCACGACCCCTTTTTAAACTATTTTGTTGTTTTATAAACTATGGGGGAAGAACATGCTTTCGTTCTTTTATCATGATACTGGACTTACGTTATGTGCTTGTTTGATGGTCTCGAGTAAGGGCTTTCGTTTTGTGTTCATGTATATCGTTCATGAATAGCCCCGCCGTTATAATCATTAGCCTCACGTAGGCCGCAAGGTGTGTTGATAGATCTATTTGGGACTGACTGCCCACTCTCGTGATCAGTAGCGCTGATCGGTCGTTCGTACGAGAGAATATATTTTGAAAGGATTCGTGGGGACATGTTGTATTCGTGTCTCGGTTTGATTATAAGCTCTAGGTACTGTCATCATGTTGTATTCCTTGCAAGCTTATGACATATCACATGTTTGTCCAAGTTACTTGATAGTTCGTTAAATTCGTTTATGTTATCGTTAAACCCGTGAAACTCGCTCAACTTTATGTTGATGTTTTTAAGCATGTTTTTCAGGTACTTAGATGCTCTCGCACGGTTATGAAAACGGGCTTTTGGTCAAACACTTGCATCGGAATTCTGTTGGGACATTTTAAACCTTATTTTGGATCCTCATTTGTTAGATCATGAAAAATCTTGTTTTAAATTTGAATGCCTTTCAATTTGGATAATTGTAAGACTTATCTTTATTTTCTGATGCTTTAAATAAACGTGTTTGCTTATTATCAATGGGCTCCAACTTATGTGACCACCATGCTTACGTCTCGTTTTCGCTGCGAATCGCCGTTTTCGGGGTGTGACATTAGATAATATCTATAAACCAAAGATTTGATAAATGTTTTGTTTGAACAAAATAACGATGTTAATTAAATCAAATAATAAAATAATTAGTTTACAAAAAAGGTTTTGGCATATGTACCAAATTGCAATAAATAAAAGGATAATGTTTAGATTGTACTCACTTGGTAGTATAACCCAGTGGATACTTTGACAAATCAAAGTGATTTAAATTCATATATTTTCAAGAATACATGCTTTAGCCTTTAGGTAAACACTCACTCCAGGAATTCCCATGAAAGAATTCGGATCCTTCGGTTGATTTGGGTTTATATGAAATGCTTTTCTAAACAGAGTATCTAGGGTACAGGTGTCACCCTTCCAGATTGCACATATTCTCTACTAATTAGCAGGATTTAAAACTTTGACGGGGTTTCAGAATTTTAATAGATGATGTTTGGGTGATCTTGATGGAGGTTTATCGGATGTATGTTATACTTGCAATATTAGATAAACGAGTAATAGCATTTAGGTTGTAATATAAAACTTAACATTGAATGACAAAATGTCAAATACTTAATCTAAACATAGAGTAGTGGTTTTCAAACTGGAATATAAAGACACGAATAGAAAATCTTGCGACCGTCTAAGTTAGCTTTCCACCAATAAGCAGATGAGCACCAAGATGAACATCGTTATGGTTACTCGTATAGCAAACCGGGCCTCAGCTCTAGCTATCTCCGTACGTGCATCAAATATTTCCCAATCTTCTTCCAACATGTCTATGTGGATACCAAGATTTGCAATCAAGTCCTCGTGCTACCGTACTTGGCCCAATAGGCTATCTATTCATTGATCCAGCAGGTCGTGCCTTATTCCATGCTCCATTCCTTGTCTCAGAAACTCTGTGGTCCTCATATATTGGTGAGCGGTATTAGAAGGAACTCCTATGACACTGGTAGGTTCCATGACTTGTCTTGCTCCCGGGTCTGGATGTTATGGGTTAGGTGCTAAGTAAGGATCTCTTAGTGGGGATGGCAGCAGGTTGTGCCGGTGAGGTGCTTGATAAGGGTCTCTAGATGTGGGTGGTTCAGATGCTAAGAGTCTCAGGCCAGTGCTCCTAATCCAATCTGCCCTTAGGTGAAACATGGATCTAGAAGTGTCACACCCCAACCGACGGCGGAATACGTCGGGGCGGGACATGTAGACTGTTCATGAGCACACGGTTGACTAGATTTCAATAATTTAATCATCAAATTTAATTTCAAACAATGCAAACACATCCAAATTCAAACAAGTACATAATTGAAATACATAATATTCTTTATTTAAATTTAACTAAGTCCAAAACCTATGTGTAGCATGTCTTGATCAAACTCACATATTAGCACCTTAAATATTAATAAAATAAAGTCAACTAAAAAGTTGGTGAGTATACACAAGTTTATATATAGATAGTGTATAGATGTAAATATCAAATCCTTACATAACATGATAAAATAAGGCATTTATGGGGAGCAACTATTGTGTAACCAAAGTATAATCAAACCTTTGTAACTAGCATGCAAATTGTGTTGTCGGTAACAATCACCCCAATCTGGATGGGTTTGTCAGACTCAATAGATCTATCATTGTTAACCATCGGCTTGATTAGTTAATGATTGTACATAAATTGCACACAACAGTCAACACACATAGCACTCAAACATAAAGCTCAAATTTGGCATACATGAATGTAAAGAGGATTTGTGTTTGTGTAGTTTCTGTAAATGTAAGAAATTGCGTGTATAGAGTTCATGTTTCACCCTAAAAAGTGTAAAAGAGTAAAAGGGGCTATGTAATACTCACTTGATTCAAAGGTGTAGCTAACATGAGAGACTAGGTAGTAACGTGATCCTTGTAACGCACAATGTTAACCTAAGGTGTATTGCGTGTGAACATGAATTAGTAAAATGTCTAAATCAAAGTCTAGGGTTTCAATGGATGTGAGTATAAGGAATTATATAATGAGTTCGTGTCGAATTATGATAAAGGGTTGTGTAGGTGTAGACTAAAATGAAAACAATTTGAAATGAATAGTTTTTAAAATATTTTTAAATTAGGGTTTGAATTTGAATAACTAAATAAATTAAATAGTTATTATTTATTTATTTAGTTATAAAAAATAATGTAAGTATTAGTTTTAGTTAAGTATAACCTAAATAAACAATTTTTATTTAAATATAAATTAAATAAATAATTGTTACTTTATTTATTTATTTATAAAGACATGCAATTTATATTTAAATATAATTAGATGGAATAAATAATAAATTAATTTATTTATTTATTTGCCATTTAAATTGAATATGATATTGAATTAGAATGGGTATGTATACTTAGGTATATAAAATTATAATTATTATTATTTATATATGTTTTTTGGTGTTTAAAATATAACTTAAATTTTATAAACTTTGTATAAGGTGTTTATAAAACTTATCATAAATTTATAAATGAATTTCTCAAAATAAATAATATACTTTAAATTGAGTATTTAATAAATAATTTTATAAAAATAGAGATTTTTATGCAAAAAATATGGAACCTATTTTATTCTTATCTAAATAAATGTAGAGTTTATAAAATATTTTTTATATAATTTAACTAATGTTAAAACTGATTTTTAAAATTAATAGGGGCTTGCCCGGGTCGAATCCGGGTCTGCCCAGTGGGAACATCTTGCATCAACCACTGGACCACGGGAGCATCACTGGTACAGATTCGGTTTGAATTGTTTTTAATATGAATCTGGGAAGGAGCCGGGTCTAGGTTTGATACGCACGCAAAAAGGCCACGGTCGTGGGTTTCGAACCCACGCCATCGGGTCCGATGGCGCAGTGGCTTAACCAGTCGGACCGGTGGTTTCGCTGGTCATATAGGGATTCCACAAATTTAAAAATATCAGTTAGATTTAAAAGTCGAATTAGAATCCCGCAAAAACAGGTCATGAACTCTACTCGAATTCGAACCCGATATGATCAGTCATGATGAATTAGTATGGGGCTATTGATAAGCGTACTAAAACGATTCGAATGATATAAAACATACTTGGTTTGGTGGAGGATTGCGGGTGAACGGCTGAAACAAAACTCCGACGGTTCTTAGTGCTCGTCAGGGTTCCAGAGATGAAATGCGGATCAATTGGGGGTCGAGAGCGTTTGTGTGACACTACACGAAGATGAAAGAGTGCTTTAATTTAATTAATTTCATTCAAATCATCTGATTTGATTGCGATTCAGAGACAACGGCTGTCGGGATTAGATTACGCGTATACGGTTTGATTTTGGATGAATCGAGTCGTGTTTGAGGTTTGGATACATTCGAGATCAATCAGTGCGTGATTTTCAGGATTCAAACGTGCTTAATTTCTTGATTGCAACCGGATTTAGCCTCATTTGACTCAGAATAGTCAAATGAGTTTAAATTTTGAATTAAGCCGCGAATAGTGATGGATTGGTATGTTTATTGGGTCTGGATAGGTCCGGTAATCGACTTAGCATCTCTGGAAAACACATAACAATCCGGGTTGGTCGAATTCGGATGTTAAAATGCATGAATGTGGACCAGTTTGACTTTGATAAGTAAACTTTTGTGGATGTGGTCAAAATTGGGTCAAAGGGTTCAATTCAAAGGGTTCAAATAGGTTAGGGGGTTCATAAAAGGGTTAAATCATAATAGAGGAGGTTCAGATGCAGACTAAAGGGGCTAATTTATTTAAAAAAATTGATTTCTTTTATAAAATTTATAAAATTTGAATCTTTCTTTGATAACTTTATAAACAAAATACTAACTATATTATAAATTTATAATATCAATTATACACTTGTCAAACAAATATTCATGTCAGGTTTAATTAATAAATTTAAACGCATGAATATAATTTGTATACATGTTTTTATAAATAAAAGTTTATTTATATTTACATATATATATATAAATACACATGTGTTATAGTACTTTAAAGTTTTAAATTTTAAAAATAAATACTAATTTATTTAATGATTTATGTGAGAGAAAAAAAAATGATTAAATAAACACAATATTTAAATGTAGAGTAACTATTGAAATAAATAAATAGTTCCGGTAAATCATGGATGTTACAGTCTCCCCATGTTAAGAGAATTTCGTCCCGAAATTTAACTAGTGGAGACGACTGAATCAGCAAAAAGGTGCGGGTACTTGAGATTCATTTGGTCCTCACGTTCCCAAGTAAACTCAGGACCACGTTTTGATTCCCAACGAACTTTGACAATAAGTATACATCTTCGCTTGAGCTGCTTGACCTCACGATCCATGATTTCTACCGGTCTCTCAACGAAGTGCATCGTTTCGTCAATGTGCACGTCGTCAAGAGGTATATGGAGATTCTCATCAGCAAGACATTTCTTTAGGTTGGACACATGAAAGGTAGGATGCACTTTGCCCAGTGATGGAGGTAACTCGAGTTTGTAAGCCACTTTCCCAATCCTTTCAAGGATCTTGAATGGACCCACATAGCGAGGTGCTAACTTGCCTTTCTTTCCGAAACGGATTACACCCTTCCACGGAGATTCCTTTAGAAGAACAAGGTCACCGACTTGGAATTCCAAGGGTTTTCGTCGTTTGTCGGCATAACTCTTTTGCCGACTCCTCGCTACTCGAATGTTGTCAAGGATTTGGATAATCTTGTCGGATGTTTCTTGGATTAGCTCAGGACCGGTGATTTGTGCTTCACCAATCTCGTTCCAACAGATAGGAGAACGACACTTACGACCATAGAGGGCTTCAAATGGAGCCATGTTGATCCTTGTGTGGTAGCTATTGTTGTAAGAGAACTCAATTAGGGAAAGATGTGAATCCCAATTACCACCAAAATCAATTATACAAGCTCTAAGCATGTCCTCAAGAGTTTGGATTGTACGCTCGGTCTGGCCATCAGTTTGGGGATGGTAAGCCGTGCTCAAACCCAATCGTGTACCAAGAGCAGTTTGGAGGGATTGCCAGAAACGGTAGGTGAACCGAGCATCTCTATCGGAGATTATGTTTAATGGAACATCGTGACGACTCACAATTTCGTCAATGTAAATTCGGGCCAATTTCTCAACCCAATAGTACACAGGAAAGAAGTGAGCAGATTTGGTGAGGCGGTCAATGATCACCCAGATGCTATCATAACCACTTGAGGTGCGAGGGAGTTTGGTAATGAAGTCCATAGCTAAATTCTCCCATTTCCACATGGGAATTTCCGGTTGTTCAAGCAAACTGGAAGGACGTTGGTGCTCGGCTTTGACCTTGGAGCAAGTTAGACATTTGGCAACATAGAGAGCAATGTCCTTTTTCATACCCGGGCCACCAATATTGTTGGTGAAGATCTTGGTACATTTTATCCGCACCAGGATAAATAGAATAACGAGTCTTGTGAGCCTCGTTCATAAGAAATGCACTGAGATCATCGCGACCGGGAACCAAAATACGATTCAAGAAATAAAGTAAGCCATTGGGTTTAGACTCAAGATGAAGTTCCACGCCACACGACATTTCATCGTACATGTTACCCTCGGTGACCGAGACGTGTTGAGCTTCTAGGATACGATTTTGAATATCGGTTTGAATTCGGATACAATGAAGCATTATATGGTCCTTACGACTCAAAGCATCGGATACAACATTCGCTTTGCTGGGATGGTAACGAATCTCGCAGTCATAGTCGTTAAGGAGTCCAACACAACGTCGTTGGCTCATATTGAGTTCTTTTTGGTTAAAGATGTGTTGGAGACTTTTGTGGTCGGTGAACACCACACATTTTGTGCCATAAAGGTAACGTATCCAAATCTTTAATGCGAATACGACTTCACCCAATTCGAGGTCGTGCGTCGTATAATTCTTCTCATGAATCTTAAGTTGCCTTGATGCATAAGCGATCACCTTGCCTAGTTTCATGAGGACACAACCGAGGCCTTGGTTGGAGGCATCACAATAGACAACTAAATCGTCATTCCCATCCGGGAGGGTCAATATAGGGGCATTGCACAACTTTTGTTTGAGAGTTTGGAAAGCTTCTTCTTGCTTTGGTCCCTATTCATAAGGTTTACCCTTGTGGGTCAAAGCGGTGAGAGGAACAACAATCTTAGAGAAGCTTGAAATGAAATGACGATAATACCCCGCAAGACCAAGAAATGAACGAAATTCGGTAGGGGTCTTAAGGGCATTCCAATTCTTAACAGTTTTGATCTTAGCAGGGTCCACATGAATTCCCTTTTCATTGATGATATGGCCCAAGAATTGAACTTCTTTTAGCCAAAATTCACATTTGGAGAACTTGGCATATAGCTGCTCTTTTCTCAAGAGATCCAAGACCAACCTAAGGTTTTGCTCATGATCGGATTTAGTCTTGGAGTAGTTTATCTTATCGTCAATGAAGACGATCACGAATTTATCAAGGTACGGTTTGCACACACGATTCATGAGATCCATAAAAGTCGCGGGTACATTGGTTAGCCCAAAAGGCATGACCATTAACTCGTAGTGACCATACCTTGTTTTAAAAGCAGTCTTTGGAATATCTTCCTCTTGTACACGAAGTTGGTGATAACCGGGTCGAAGATCAATCTTTGAGAAACAAGTAAAGCCTTGAAGTTGATCAAAGAGATCCAGCATTCTAGGCAATGGATAACAGTTCTTGATGGTTAGCTTGTTGAGTTCGCGGTAGTCAATACACATGCGGAATGATCCATCATTCTTCTTGACGAATAAGACGGGTGCACCCCACGGTGAATGACTTGGACAGATGAAGCCCTTGTCGGAGAGTTCTTGGAGTTGACTTGCAAGTTCTTGCATTTCAGAAGGTGCAAGACGATATGGAGCTCTAGCCACGGGGTTAGCTCCGGGTACAAGGTCAATGCGAAATTCTACTTGTCGAACGGGTGGAAGACCGAATAGGTCTTCGGGGAATACTTCGGGAAAGTCCCGGATGATGGGGATGTCTTGAATACTCTTCTCTTTGGCATCCTTTTGAACAACATCAGCTAAGAAGGCCACATACTTCTTTCGTAAGTACTTTTGAGCAGTAGTGCATGACATTATCTTGAGTCCTTTGTAAGGCTTTTCACCAAAGACTCTTAACGTCTCTCCTGACGGTAGAGGTATTCAGATGCACTTCTCGAAACAGGTGACTTCGGCATGGTGATTCAACAGCCAATCCATGCCTATGATGATATCTAAACTTCCTAGTGGCATTGGCACAAGGTTGATTGGAAATGTATTATCATTAAGTTCTAGAGAGCAGTCATGGATAACTGAGTCAATTGTAAGAGAGTCACCATTTGCTACTTCGACGGTGAAGATTCTCTCTAATTTGAATCGTGTTCTTTCAAGTAAGGGTTCAAAATTAAGTGACACAAAACTTTTATCTTCACCGGTATCAAATAAAATGGAGGCATATTGACTATTAACAAGGAGCGTACCGTTGACCACATCATTGTTGGCCTGAGCTTCATTGGCGTTTATGTTGAAAGCACGCCCATGAGCTCCGCCTTGTTTAGCATTGTTGAACTTCAGGCACTGGTCACGGAAATGGTTTGGGTTTCCACATTCATAACAAGCACGCCCATTTGCAATAGCGGGAACACCTTGATTAGCTATTTGCTGGTTGGTTCGGGTTAGTGGGTTCACTTGCCCTACAAGTGCCTTGGCTCTACAAACATTGACTGTATGGCCATATTTCCCACAGTGGGTGCATAGGCGACATGGAATGTTTTGGAGATGGTGATAATTGCAGGTGGCACAGAGTGGGTAGATCCCAACATATGACTTTTTAACTGGTGCTTGAGCCATGGGAGCAACTTGGTTAACAGGGATAGCAGGAGTGACCACAGCATAATTCTTAGCCTTTCTTTTCTTATTATTGTGGTAGGGTTCAGTTTTGGCTTCTTTGATGTGTGCAGGAGGGGTTGCGGTGTTGGGAACTTTCTTGGTGCCTTTTATAGTCAGAGTACCAGCTTTCACATGGTTGTAGGTCAAAGTAGCAGATAATCGGATAGCATCTTCGAGTGTTGCAGAATTTCTCCCTAAGAGTGTATCCTGAATCTGCCTAGGTAATCCACCAATGTACTTCTCAATGCAGCGGGATAAAGGTATGACCATATGGGGCACAAGAAGACTCAGTTCATGAAACCGGGTTGTATAAGCCATACTTTCACCACTGTCTTGGGTAAGATCCCAAAACCCAGCTTCCAGCTTCCTCACCTCATTCCAAGGACAGAACTCTTCGGTCATTAGTCTCTTAACCTCATCCCATGGAAAGGCCATTGCTGCCTCCATACCTCTAGTTCTTTTTTCCCCATTCCACCACGTGAGTGCCTGTTTTTGGAAGACACTTGTGGCATGATGAACACGAAGGTTATCGGGGCAGTCACTATTAAGGAAGGTGCCCTCAATACTTTCGAACCATTGAAGGAGCCCTGTGGCTCCCTTGGTACCATAGAACTTAAGAGGATTACACGAATTGAAGTGCTTGAAGGTGCATTGCGGTGGGTTGGCACCACCACCACCATTAGTTCCATGGGTACCATTAATGGCTCCATTATCTTGGGTGAGTTGAGTTACAAGTTGTGCAAGGATAGCAGCAATGTCGGTGTTGTTGTTGGTCACAGTAGCACGACGGGGAGGCATTCTACAGATTTACACAAGACAAGAAAAGATGTAAGAACTTATGAAAGTTGATTGAATTTAAAGGGGACAAAATAATAGATGAAATAGTAAATCATAGTTTGGATTGTACTCAAATAGTGACATAATCACTTGAATACTATGACACATTAAGGTCAATTAAACTCATATAACTTTCAAGGAGACATGCTTTTGCCTATAAGTAAACACTCATCCCGGGAATTCCCAGGAAAGCATACGGGTCCCTCGGTTGATTGGGATTTATACGAAAAGCTTTCCTAGACAGAAAACCCAGAATACCGGTGTCACCCTTCCAGATTGCACGTGTCCTCTAATAATTAACAAAGTTTAAAACCTTAACGAGGAAATAAGGAAATTTTATAGATTTAAGTCCATGAAGTTTCCACATGCTATGATGATGATGACAGAGGAGTAGGTAAGAAGGTTATGAGGCTTAGGGTAAGGGTAGGGATATTGTTCATTTAATTTATTATTCAAGTATAGTCTATTAAGTCATGAATTTTAACAAATGAGGTATCAAAATGAAATAATAATTAATATAGTAAGCATGTAACACATAGCATGTAGCACATAACACATATTCATGAAGCATGGTATAAGTTGGTGTCCTAAAGTTATAGTCTAGGTCAAGGGTGTCTAATAACCTAGTTACCTATAACCAAGGCTCTGATACCAATCTGTCACACCCCAACCGACGGCGGAATACGTCGGGGCGGGACATGTAGACTGTTCATGAGCACACGGTTGACTAGATTTCAATAAATTAATCATCAAATTTCATTTCAAACAATGCAAACACAACCAAATTCAAACAAGTACATAATTGAAATACATAATATTCTTTATTTAAATTTAACTAAGTCCAAAGCCTATGTGTAGCATGTCTTGATCAAACTCACATATTAGCACCTGAAACATGAATAAAATAAAGTCAACTAAAAAGTTGGTGAGTATACACAGGTTTATACATAGATATTGTATAGATGTAAATATCAAATCCTTACATAACATGATAAAATAAGGCATTTATGGAGAGCAACTATTGTGTAACCAAAGTACATTCAAACCTTTGTAACTAGCATGCAAATTGTGTTTTCGGTAACAATCACCCCAATCTGGGTGGGTTTGTCAGACTCAATAGATCTATCATTGTTAACCGTCGGCTTGATTAGTTAATGATTGTACATAAATTGCACACAACAGTCAATACACATAGCACTAAAACATAAAGCACAAATTTTGCATACATGAATGTAAAGAGGATTTGTGTTTATGTAGTTTGTGTAAATGTAAGCAATTGAGTGTATAGAGTTCATGTTTCACCCTAAAAAGTGTAAAAGAGTAAAAGGGGCTATGTAATACTCACTTGATTCAAAGGTGTAGCTAACACGAGAGACTAGGTAGTAACGTGGTCCTTGTAACGCACAACGTTAACCTAAGGTGTATTGCGTGCGAACATGAATTAGTAAAATGTCTAAATCAAAGTCTAGGGTTTCAATGGATGTGAGTATAAGGAATTATATAATGAGTTCGTGTCGAATTATGATAAAGGGTTGTGTAGGTGTTGACTAAAATGAAAACAATTTGAAATGAATAGTTTTTAAAATATTTTTAAATTAGGGTTTGGATTTGAATAACTAAATAAATTAAATAGTTATAATTTATTTATTTAGTTATAAAAAATAATGTAAGTATTAGTTTTAGTTAAGTATAACGTAAATAAACAATTTTTGTTTAAATATAAATTAAATAAATAATTGTTACTTTATTTATTTATTTATAAAGACATGCAATTTATATTTAAATATAATTAGATGGAATAAATAATAAATTAATTTATTTATTTATTTTAAATTTAAATTGAATATGATATTGAATTAGAATGGGTATGTATACTTAGGTATATAAAATTATAATTATTTTTTTTTTGGTGTTTAAAATATAACTTAAATTTTATAAACTTTGTATAAGGTGTTTATAAAACTTATCATAAATTTATAAATGAATTTCTCAAAATAAATAATATACTTTAAATTGAGTATTTAATAAATAATTTTATAAAAATAGAGATTTTTATGCAAAAATTTTGGAACTTGTTTTATTCTGATCTAAATAAATGTAGAGTTTATAAAATAATTTTTATATAATTTAACTAATGTTAAAACTGATTTTTAAAATTAATAGGGGCTTGCCAGGGTCGAACCCGGGTCTGCCCGGTGGGAACATCTTGCATCAACCACTGGACCACGGGAGCATCACCGGTACAGATTCGGTTTGAATTGTTTTTAATATGAATCTGGGAAGGAGCCGGGTCTAGGTTTGATACGCACGCAAAAAGGCCAGGGTCGTGGGTTTCGAACCCACGCCATCGGGTCCGATGGCGCAGTGGCTTAACCAGTCGGACCGGTGGTTTCCCTGGTCATATAGGGATTCCACAAATTTAAAAATATCAGTTAGATTTAAAAGTCGAATTAGAATCCCGCAAAAACAGGTCATGAACTCTACTCGAATTCGAACCCGATATGATCAGTCATGATGAATTAGTATAGGGCTATTGATAAGAGTACTAAAACGATTCGAATGATATAAAACTTACATGGTTTGGTGGAGGATTGCGGGTGAACGGCTGAAACAAAACTCCGACGGTTCTTAGTGCTCGTCAGGGTTCCAGAGATGAAATGCGGATCAATTGGGGGTCGAGAGCGTTTGTGTGACAGTACACGAAGATGAAAGAGTGGTTTAATTTAATTAATTTCATTCAAATCATCTGATTTGATTGTGATTCGGAGACAACGACTGTCGGGATTAGATTACGCGTATACGTTTGATTTTGGATGAATCGAGTCGTGTTTGAGGTTTGGATACATTCGAGATCAATCAGTGCGTGATTTCCGGGATTCAAACACGCTTAATTTCTTGATTGCAACCGGATTTAGCCTCATTTGACTCAGAATAGTCAAATGAGTTTAAATTTCGAATTAAGCCGCGAATAGTGATGGATTGGTATGTTTATTGGGTCTGGATAGGTCCGGTAATCGACATAGCATCTCTAGAAAACACATAACAATCCGGGTTGGTTGAATTCCGATGTTAAAATGCATGAATGTGGACCAGTTTGACTTTGATAAGTCAACTTTCGTGGATGTGGTCAAAATTGAGTCAAAGGGTTCAATTCAAAGGGTTCAAATAGGTTAGGGGGTTCATAAAAGGGTTCAATCATAATAGAGGAGGTTCAGATGTAGACTAAAGGGGTTAATTTATTTAAAAAAAATTGATTTCTTTTATAAAATTTATAAAACTTGAATCTTTCTTTGATAACTTTATAAACAAAATACTAACTATATTATAAATTTATAATATCAATTATATACTTGTCAAACAAATATTCATGTCACGTTTAATTAATAAATTTAAACGCATGAATATAATTTGTATACATGTTTTTATAAATAAAAGATTATTTATATATACATATATATATATATATATATATATATATATAAATACACATGTGTTATAGTACTTTAAAGTTTTAAATTTTAAAAATAAATACTAATTTATTTAATGATTTATGTGAGAGAAAAAAAAATGTTTGAATAAACACAAGATTTAAATGTAGAGTAACTATTGAAATAAATAAAATAGAGTCGGTAAATCATGGATGTTACAAGCAGCTGGATGTGTCGGTGACTGGTGGTCTGGTGATGGAGATCCGATGTCTTCTTCCTCCTCGGATTCTGTCTCGGGATGGTATTCCGGGGAGGGAGGCGGGGAGGAGGCCATGTCTAGCACGAAAAGAAGAAAAAGTCGTAAGTGATATTAAAACGTTTAATGTTAAGTACAAGGGTTTTCATGAGGTTAAAATTTGACTAGTCATAACATCGAGTTCTCATAATAGTATGTTAGAAGTAACACTTTACCTATAAGTAATGTACCCACGAAGAAAATTCCCACGAAAGAGAGGTGGGTCACAAGGGACACACTTAAGTACCAAGTCTTTCCTTAGTCAGAATCTCTTATGGGCCTACACCCACTCTTCCAGCCATCATGTACTATTAACACTATTATTTGGACTCATGGTCATGATGAGAATCATTATGGACTAGGCTTTGAGGCCCAAGGGTGAGATTCATCTACTCAAGTAGGCTTCCTCTTCTTGGAGGGTAAATGGGCTCCTTTAGTTTCTTATTAAGGGGCATTAGGCCCAAGGGTTTGAATTTTGTTCACAAGTGATGATGATGACATAATTTTCAATGCGTAGGGATGAAGGTGTATGAGGTCTTAGATGTGAATAAGTGTATGGTAACAATTTTTGTAGTATTTGTAGTAATTAAGCATCACATGAGTAATAATTTTTGTAAACATATATGTTATCAAGTAACATAGCACATAAGGTATCACATATTGTATCATGTAACGTAATACGTAAGATAACATGTAGGATAATCACACAAGGGTGTCCTAAGGTTATAGACTAGATCATTGGTTTCTAATAACCTAATTCCCTATAACCATGACTCTGATACCAATCTGTCACACCCCGACCGGCGACGGATTATACGCCGGGGCTGACGTGGTTGTTCATAAGCACATGATCATCTATTAAATGTATTGTAATATTTATTCATTAAATTAAAACACATCTGTTACAAAGAGAAACGGAAAACAAAGTGTTCATAACTTAAACATAATTTAAATTCAGTCTTATTTAATACTAGGTCCACGGTTCTATGTGATCATGCAATGTCCTCAAACTGGTGTACCTGAACCATATAAGTAAATGTCAACTACAAGTAGTGAGAAAACATAGGTTTTGACACCAAACAGTAAAGTTTACAATTCAATATCTTCAAAGTGTGTCTAAAGCATAAATGTGAAAACATGCAAGGTTCCAAAGCGTACAATCAAGCCATGTTTATATGTATACACAATCCCCCGGATTGCGTGAAGTACAAAAATGTAAACACAAACCCGCCAAGGTTTATGTTAAGTAATGAATCGGATTCCCATATAAATGATCATGTTAGGTACTAGCTTAGGCCTGTCGCGCAAGTTAATGATTGTACTAGACATGAACACATGTATGGTCACCAAGTAGTTTAAGACATGAAGCATAAAGACCTTTGCATAAGAACATAGGTAATTGAATTGTGTATGTAATGTAACTGTAGACATGTTTCACCCCAATAGTATAAAAAAGAAAAAAAAGGGTTATGTAAACTCACCTGTAATGAATCTAGTAGGTTGTATGCATTGTAAACGATAGGTGGGCTTTTGAGGATTTCTCACAATCAACCTACACGGAAAATTGTATTCTAGATTCAATGTACGTCTAATGAAAATGAAAGTAAAGAACTCTAAGTTTATTTAAATTTCTAGGAATTCTTGGAATTTGGAATTGGATATAGGATTTGTGCAGGTTTTTAGAAATATGTATATTAGGTATCACCTATTTTGAAATACTAATGATAAAGTAAAATTAATTTGAATCAATTAGAATTTCTAATTAATTATATAGTATTTATAATAAAAATATGTTTGAATTTATCTATATAATTATTCTAAAAAAATAATTTAATAAATAAATTATGAAATTGAAAAGGTTTAACTAACTGCTGTAAATAAATGATTATTTAAATTACCTAATAAATTTCTTTTACTTATGTGCTAAATAAAGAGATATTAAATAAATAAAATTAATTGAATTGTATAATTATTTATCTAGAAATAATTAATTAATTACTTTTATAAATTTATAAATATTTTAAATAATTATTATTCCCCAAAATAATTATTTATGTGTTTTAAAATGTGGGGTAATAATGTTTAAACAAATGTTTAAAATTTGTTTAAAGCATTACTATTTTATATATAAAGCGATATAATTAGATTTTAAATAAATCATTTATATTATTTATTTAGGGTTTTATAATATTTATAATATGTTTCTAATAAATTAAAATGAATAAAGCATTATTTGGTATTTCCTGTTTGTATGTAAATTACTAAACACTTTTACAAGATTTATAAAATTTATTACAGAATTTAAAACATTAGTTTATGAAATAAAATAACGGAAATCGTTTAAAACAGAAGAAAAAATGTTTACAATTATGTTTGTCAAGTTTGAGGATATATGTATATATCAGGAACAAGATACAACTCGCGTATAAATAATAATGCCCGGATCCAGTTCGTTATACGTTTGTGATAGTCGGTGTAATCAAATACAGTTATAAATATAAATATTTATATATATATATATATATAAGAAAATTAAATCGTAAACTCTTCACAAATCATAAAGAAATTTGGTCATAACTTTAATTGTTTAGTTGGATACTTATGTTTATAAATGATAAAGAAATATGGCCTAGATTAAGAACCAATTTAATTTTTTTATAATCTCAAAATATATCCATAAATATAATTGGATACTTATGTTTATAAATGGTAATGTTTATATCTTTTCGTATGTATGTATATATATACAGGGGACGGTTCCATTAAAAGTGGTTTTTCGCTAAAAAATCCTAAGAAGTGGGTCAAACGAAATCCGATTGATCTCGTTCCAGCGGCGTTGGAACCGTGTCATCGAACCCTAACTCGGACCCAAAATCCTAAACCCCCTCCACCCGCACCCCCACAAACCTAAACCCACCTCCAACCCTACCCCGAAAAGCCTAAAATCACCACCCCACCCCCCAAAAACCTAAACCCCCCCACCCCCCTCAAAAAACCTAAACCCACCCCCACCAACCCCCAAAAAACTAAACCCCCCACCCCCACAAAAAAAACCTAAACCATAAAATCTAAACCCTAAAAACTAAACCTTAAGGCTAAACCATAAGGCCAAAACCCTAAAATTCAAACGTAAAATCTAAACCTTAAAAACTAAACCCTAAAATCTAAGATGGTAGAGTTCGACGAGACGGTTCCAACGCCGTTGAAATTAGCTCAATCGGAGTTCGTTTGATATTGTTTCTTAAGGTTTTGTCATTTCTTAGATTTATTAGCGAAAAACTACTTCTTATTTGATACTCCCCCTATATATATATATATATATATATATATATATATATACCGGACGGTTCCACTAAAAAAGGTTTTTCGCTAATAAATCCTAAGAAGTGGGTCAAACGAACTCCGATTGAGCTCATTCGAGCAGCGTTGGAACCGTCTTATCGAACCCTAACCCGGACTCAAAAACCTAAACCTCCCTCCACCCGCACCCCCAAAAACCTAAACCCACCCTCCAACCCTACCCCGAAAAGCCTAAAATCACCACCCCACCCCCCAAAAACCTAAACCCCCCACCCCACCCCCACAAAAACCTAAACCCACCGCCACCCACCCCAAAAACCTAAACCCCCACCCCCAACCAAAAAAAAAAAACTTAAACCATAAAATCTAAACCCTAAAAGCTAAACCCTTAGGCTAAAACCCTAAAATTCAAATGTAAAATATAAACCTTAATAGCTAAATCCTAAAAGCTAAGATGATAGAGTTCGACGAGACGGTTCCAACGCCGCTGAAATTAGCGCTATCGGAGTTCATTTGATATCGTTTCTTAAGGTTTTTGTTATTTATTAGATTTATTAGCGAAAAACTACATTTTAATTGATTCTCCCCTATATATATATATATATATATATATATATATATATATATTAAATAGAAAGTGAGATTACAAGATCAATGTCCATAGGTTACATTTGAATTTAATTGATCTACAAAAACATATATACATAAATTATATATGTGTATTTATTGTAAATCTAGAATATGAAATTGTATGGATGAAACTTGAATTTGAAATACTTGGAATCATGATTAAGGATTCACAATGCATTGAACTAGAATGAAATTTAAAATGCCATCATTGTACTATTACAATAATTAGTAAATAGATATAAAAAAATATGGCAGGAAAATCATGGACGTTACACAAGTGGCTAGTCAATGGAGCACCATGGATCAGAGGGTACCCAAGCGACCACGAAACAAGACTCGACAACCAACTCAACAGGGGTCATCTTCAAGCTTTTCGAACTGATCAAGAAACTCACCGAAATGAATGTTTACTCTAGCCAAGATCAGCCTAACTGCATCGGTCAACAATCTGCGTGTTGAAGTGTCTAAGGTAAACCTGCAACTCTTGGAGATCAAGAACCGCGTCACCAACGACTCCCACCCACTGCTCCCGCATGAGATGGTTGTGGGTTTCTTCTAAGATAGTTTCGGTTATGTAGTCTTTAGGAAACGTTAGGAGGTTGCATCATTTTTGTTATTATGAAATCAGTATGTGTAGGTTCACTTTATTTTCCTCCAGCTCTTCCTAATTTTGATTGTAAGGCTACATTTTAAATGAAAAATATGTTTCGATAAACTCGTGCGTTTGGGTCTAACCAAGGACTCGTAAATAAACGTGGCGCTTCTCAGGAGGCAACTCGTGTTTACTTTTTCATAAAGCTAATAACTGAGAAAAATGTAAGAAAATAGGTCTTGATGCGATTATGTCTCTACAGAATTAAGGCTTGAGCAAAGCAACATTTTTCAGCACTAAACGATTGGAAATTTTCCCCCCGTTTCTGCAGCTCGCCTAATCGACCCGTTTCTTATCATTTCATCTTCGTTATATTGGTACACTCTATCCTAGAGATTTTGTTTGTTATGCACAATTTTGGTTATCTTTCACCCTCACACTCCGTCTTACGCGATGCGCTGACTCATAACCAAATCTCCACATCGACTTTATAATTTTGTGGATTATTCAGATTTCTTTGGCTCTAGCGGACCGAGGCATGGTAAGAAAACTGTGGATTTTCACCACACGTCTTGGACATAGCAACAATCAGGGAGTACCCTTTCTTATACTTTACCCATGCATTGTTTTTATTTATGCTCTTGTATGCATTTAGCACATTGAGGACAATGTGCAATTCAAGTGTGGGGAGGGAATCGAATCATTTGTGTTGTCAGTTTAAGCCTTACACAAAACTCATTTACAAACACACACCACCTATTTATCCTTAAAAATAAATTTTAAAAAATCAAAATAAAATTTGAAAAATTTTAAAATTCCAAAAAATTATCTCAATTCGTCTTGTGCTGTTTTTAAACTTTGTGTCATAGACATGTTTTGAGGCCCAATGATTGAAGCACCAAAAAAATAAAAAAAAAGAAATATCGGGGAGTAACAAGTAGAAATAAGAAACACTTCACACACTAACCATATCCATTCGTTTACAAGTGAGAATTTTGAGCCTTATTTGAGCATAACAATATTAAGTTTACAATGCTCTTTTCATTAGAAACTTGTGTGATGGCCAAAATGACGTTTTGTAAATTAGAACTTGATTAGGCAATACATTCCAAGATCATAAACTAGACTTATGCATTTAAATGATTGACACTGCGTCAAAAATGGCCTACGGCCACACAAAAAAACGTGTGACCGTAGGCCTTTCGCCACACTTTTTTTCCAGCTCAAGTGTGACCAAAGTTCGAGTCGTATAATACAGCCACACAAGATTTTTAGTGGTTGTAGCAGCTTAAAAGTGTGGTTAAAGGGTATCAACATTTTTTGCTGAAATTAAACATTCTCTCCATGAAGTGTGTCTAACGGGTCGCAACGGCCACATGAATTTACTAAAACGTTTTTTTTAGTCACACTTATTTAATAAAACCGTGGCAAAAGTGTTGTTGTGATCAAGCATTTTGTCCCAATAAGTGTGGTTAAATGGTAACAACGGCCACATGAATTTACTGTAAGTGTGGCCGTTTATATTATATAGTCACATAAATTTATTATAAGAGTGGCTACAATCTTTTACTTGACACACAAAAAATTATTGTAATTTTAAGTGTGGCTATTGTCTAACCTTTGGTCACACATAATTGTTTTTTATCATGACGTTTGCTATCATTCAGTCACACTAACAAAAAACAAAGTGACTATGGTGTGACTAATGGTTATTTATAGCCACACGAAAGTTTGTAATTATAAGTGTGGCTATTGTCTAACCTTTGGTCACACATAATTTTTTTCCCATGACGTTTGGTATCATTCCGTCACATAAGCAAAAAACAAAGTTAAATTTGGTGTGGCTAATGGTCATTTATAGCCACACAAGATTTTGTAATTTTAAGTGTGGGTATTGTCTTACCTTTGGTCACACATATAGTTTATTTCCCACGACGTTTGCTATCATTCCGTTATACAAACATAAAACAAAGTAACTATAGTGTGGCTAATGGTTATTTATAGCCACATGAAATTTTGTAATTTTAATTGTGGCTCTTGTCTAACATTTGATCACACATATTTACTAGGGTTTTATGTGGCCATTTTTTGTGTCATTAGCCATTTTATTTTCATTTTTTGGGTAAAATAACTAAAAACAGCGGTAAACATGCATGAGAAAACCTAAAAACCAAATTACATTAAGAATAATAAACCAAAATGTTTACATAAGTTTTTAACCTAAATACTAAAACTATTTCTTGGCTGTTGGTTTTCTTCTTCTTGCTCTTTCGGTATTTTGGCTAATTCTACTGGTAAAAATGCTGCCACCTTTATAACTTGATAAAAATATGCTCTATAGCAATTTATTGCTTGCTCATCTTAAACACTTGTTTTGTTAAACATTGAGAAACAATCACGAGACCAGTCTCACAGGTCACCTGAACAGATATAAATAGCAGACCATTAATAAAATGTATCACAATTGGAGGAAAAAATTTGCTTACATTAATTGAGTCATATCTGATTGTGTTATGTCTGTCGGGTCAAATTGAAAAAAATCTTACATGAAATCAGGTTAAAGTCAAAAGTCAATGAACATGTATTTTTTATGCAATATGCATAAAAAAATATATTATTATAAATTATATAATATGTCACTGAATTGACACATATTTATACAAAAGATTAAAGTATACTGATAATAAGCAAATCCAATGTTTCAAAATTTAATATCATAAAGAGAGCCATTATTTTCTGGCAGAATGACAATAAGCAAATCAATTTCCTTTCTGTTGGACTTGAGGTTAGTCATGGCATCATGGAAATGAGTTCCATTTTCATGCCATTGAAATGTTTTCCATATAATTAACCTACAATTCAATTAATTAGGTTATGGAAAATGATAATAGGAATGAAAATGTAAAATACTTCTGATGTTGTAGCACTAGACACCATTTTAGCTCGGATAAAGGTTCACTGTCGATATGCAAAAATAAATGTCAAAAGAATATGCAGTGAGATGTTTTTTAACAAAATAAACATGTATTATAGTAAATTGTTGGATCCTAAAAAGAATTGCTGATTCTTATTACCAAAAGCCAAGTCATTGACCAACACTTTACAAAAGAATAAGACTTTGACTCTACAAAGTGCAAACTGGTTATTCCCTCCAAGCATATGTAACACCTCGGATTTTCCATAGGAATTATGGGTAAAAAATATTAAGAATTAAATTGTAGGGGTCAAATTGTATGTTCTCCAAAGATGGAGGACTTAAAATGAAAATTTTGGATTTTTAGACGGTAACGGACCGTCACGAACCATATCGGTCCGTTACGGGTTGAGCAAGGGGTGGCGCAGGTGATGACACCTGTCCAGATGACTCAGCCCTAATATGAATGCGTAACGGACCGTCACCGGGACATAACGGTCCGTCACGCCGCAATGCCACCGGAGGTTGACACGTGTAAGCTGACTCGCGCGCACTAAGTCAGTGACAGATCGTCACTAGACTATAACGGTCTGTTATGGCAAAATGGTGACGGACCATCACCAAGCATAACGGTCGTCACGATGGCAGGGTTGGCATATAAATAGAATTCGATAGCAGACGAGTTTTAGGCATTTCCACCCACACTTTTCACACTCAAACACACACACACTCAACCTAGGAAATCATGCCAAAGTACCGGTACGCGTTTGGAAGTCCAGTTTCTAGCCTTACACCTTCAAATAGCCGTAGATAGTTCTGAGGTAAGGTTCCGACAACTTGGTTACTTACCATTAAGCATTGATTATATATTGTTAAGATTATTATAGATCTTAATTAAGAAATATTAGCAGTTAAATATATGTCGAGGTGTTGTCCGAGGTATTTATCATTGATACAATAAGCCGAGATACTATCGAGGTGAGTTCATACACTAGGAACTGTTTTTATAAGGATTTTGAACGTGAAATGGGAAATATTTTATAGTTTTGATATGAAATGAGATGTGTTCCATGAAATGTTATGATTTTAAGGACTATCAGATATGTTTTGGGCAAAGAAAGATATCTATGATATTTTATGTGAGGATTGTGAAGTGTTACCTTAAGTAGGCTTGTTACTCTTGTAAATATTTCTAATATAAAAAATTCAAAATGGTGTTTTTCATGACTTGTAAGCTTTAGAACCGTTTGTGACCTTAGGGCAATAAGACATGGGAGAATTACCTTTCTCTTCTACCCATTCCAATTGGGAGTGTTAATGCTTGAGATTTGCTTGAGGACAAGCAAAGATTCAAGTGTGGGAATGTTTTATATGCACCAAATTATACATGTTTTTCACATCAAATGTCATTCCATTTATGTTTGTTTTCTAGAAATTCTGGTGAGTTAGACCCTTAATTGATTCATTTTAAGTTTTTAGGACCAAAAGACCAAGAATTGATCAAAGAAGCGAAAACAGTGCAAAAATAAGAAGAAATGATCAAGTCAACAAGTCAGGCACGGGTCGTGCCTCATCAGTAACGCCCCCGTGCCCAAAGTCAGGAAACAAGAAAACATATGGGACCCATGCCATCGTGTCCAAGCTAACACGCCCTTGTGCCAGAGGTCCAGCACGCCCCATGCTTAAACTCAATAATACCTGTGTGCACTATCTGCTACGACCAAGTTAGTGGAGCAGCAAACGGCTACACAGGGGGTCGTGCCTCATCAGGCACGCCCCGTGCCCAACTTGTCACACCCCAACCGACGGCGGATTATACGTCGGGGCGGACGCGGTTGTTCAATAGCACAAGGTTGACTATTAAAGTTTCAATATTTCATTAATAATAGATTCAAAGGTTCAATAAAAGGAAACATAACAAGAATACAACGTTTAATTGATAAGTAGTCTAGGTCCAAAGCATCCTATGTGATCACAAATAAGTCTCATGATGTAGAACCTGAAACATGTGAAAGAATCTGTCAACTACAAAATAGTTGGTGAGATACAAAGGTTTCGACACAGTTTAACAAGTATTTGAGAAGAATTACAATTCACTATGATTTATGCATTCTATAATGTAAGTATGAGAAACAAGCATGTTAGACATTGTGCATATCAACCCTCCAACCAAGTTTAGGCATAACCCGCAGGTTACCCTTATAAGTCTCAAGTTTAAAGTTTAATTCAGTAACAATCACCAAGGGCTCCCCCCCCGAAGGGGTCAATCAATCAAGGTGGATTGGTCAAATACAATAGATCTATCATTGTTACCATAGGCTCGATCAAAGTTAATGAATATTCTAGTTTTAAGTTTAATCTAAGCATACAAGTCTCAAGTTTAACATAAGAATAAGCATCTAGTCATAGTTTTACAAGAATTGTATAAGTTTAAAGTTTTGAACATGTTTCACCCCAAAAGTATAGAAAGGAAAAAGGGGCTAAGTATACTCACTTGGATTGATGAAGAGTATCCGACACTGATAAGTATTTGCAAGATTTTGAGGAAGAATACCCTCACAATAAGCCTAAGAATACAAGTCTAAATATTTAAGTTTGCTTCTACAAGTCTAAGGCAAAAGATCTAGGATTTTGAGATTTTGACTAGGGTTCCAAATGTATGTCGGGATAGTTCTGAGGTAAGGTTCCGACAACTTGGTTACTTACCATTAAGCATTTATTATATATTGTTAAGATTATTATAGATCTTAATTAAGAATTATTAACAGTTAAATATACGTCGAGGTGTTGTCCGAGGTATTTATCATTGATACAATAAGCCGAGATACTGTCGAGGTGAGTTCATACACTGGGAACTGTTTTTATAAGGGTTTTGAACGTGAACTGGGAAATATTTTATTGTTTTGATATGAAATGAGATGTGTTCCATGAAATGTTATGATTTTAAGGACTATCAGATATGATTTGGGCAAAGAAAGAAATCTGTGATATTTTATGTGAGGATTGTGAAGTGTTACCTTAAGTAGGCTTGTTACTCTTGTAAATATTTCTAATATAAAAAATTCAAAATGGTGTTTTTCATGACTTGTAAGCTTTAGAACCGTTTGTGACCTTAGGGCAATCAGACATGGGAGAATTACCTTTCTCTTCTACCCATTCCAATTGGGAGTGTTAATGCTTGAGATTTGCTTGAGGACAAGCAAAGATTCCAGTGTGGGAATGTTTGATATGCACCAAATTATACGTGTTTTTCACATCAAATGTCATTCCATTTATGTTTGTTTTCTAGAAATTCTTGTGAATTAGACCCTTAATTGATTCATTTTAAGTTTTTAGGACCAAAAGACCAAGAATTGATCAAAGAAGCGAAAACAATGCAAAAATGAGAAGAAATGATCAAGTCAACAAGTCAGGCACGGGTCGTGCCTCATCAGTAACGCCCTCGTGCCCAAAGTCAGGAAACAAGAAAACATATGGGACCCATGCCCTCGTGTCCAAGCTAACACGCCCTTGTGCCAGAGGTCCAGCACGCCCCATGCTCAAGCACAATAATACTTGTGTGCACTATCTGCTTCGACCAAGTTAGTGGACCAGTAAACGGATACACACGGGGTCGTGCCTCATCAGGCACACCCCGTGCCCAACTTGTCACACCCCAACCGACGGCGGATTATACGTCGGGGCGGACGCGGTTGTTCAATAGCACAAGGTTGACTATTAAAGTTTCAATATTTCATTAATAATAGATTCAAAGGTTCAATAAAAGGAAACATAACAAGAATACAACGTTTAATTGATAAGAAGTCTAGGTCCAAAGCATCCTATGTGATCACAAATAAGTCTCATATTGTAGAACCTGAAACATGTGAAAGAATCTGTCAACTACAAAATAGTTGGTGAGATACAAAGGTTTCGACACAGTTTAACAAGTATTTGAGAAGAATTACAATTCACTATGATTTATGCATTCTATAATGTAAGTATGAGAAATAAGCATGTTAGACATTGTGCATATCAACCCTCCAACCAAGTTTAGGCATAACCCGCAGGTTACCCTTATAAGTCTCAAGTTTAAAGTTTAATTCAGTAACAATCACCAAGGGCTCCCCCCCCCCCCCGAAGGGGTCAATCAATCAAGGTGGATTGGTCAAATACAATAGATCTATCATTGTTACCATAGGCTCGATCAAAGTTAATGAATATGCTAGTTTTAAGTTTAATCTGAGCATACAAGTCTCAAGTTTAACATAAGAATAAGCATCTAGTCATAGTTGTACAAGAATTGTATAAGTTTAAAGTTTTGAACATGTTTCACCCCAAAAGTATAGAAAGGAAAAAGGGGCTAAGTATACTCACTTGGATTGATGAAGAGTATCCGACACTGATAAGTATTTGCAAGATTTTGAGGAAGAATACCCTCACAATAAGCCTAAGAATACAAGTCTAAATATTTAAGTTTGCTTCTACAAGTCTAAGGCAATAGATCTAGGATTTTGAGATTTTGACTAGGGTTCCAAATGTATGTCGGGATAGTTCTGAGGTAAGGTTCTGACAACTTGGTTACTTACCATTAAGCATTGATTATATATTGTTAAGATTATTATAGATCTTAATTAAGAAATATTAGCAGTTAAATATACGTCGAGGTGTTGTCCGAGGTATTTATCATTGATACAATAAGCCGAGATACTATCGAGGTGAGTTCATACACTAGGAACTGTTTTTATAAGGGTTTTGAACGTGAAATGGGAAATATTTTATAGTTTTGATATGAAATGAGATGTGTTGCATGAAATGTTATGATTTTAAGGACTATCAGATATGTTTTGGGCAAAGAAAGATATCTTTGATATTTTATGTGAGGATTGTGAAGTGTTACCTTAAGTAGGCTTGTTACTCTTGTAAATATTTCTAATATAAAAAAAATTCAAAATGGTGTTTTTCATGACTTGTAAGCTTTAGAACCGTTTGTGACCTTAGGGCAATCAGACATGGGAGAATTACCTTTCTCTTCTACCCATTCCAATTGGGAGTGTTAATGCTTGAGATTTGCTTGAGGACAAGCAAAGATTCAAGTGTGGGAATGTTTTATATACACCAAATTATACATGTTTTTCACATCAAATGTCATTCCATTTATGTTTGTTTTCTAGAAATTCTTGTGAATTAGACCCTTAATTGATTCATTTTAAGTTTTTTGGACCAAAAGACCAAGAATTGATCAAAGAAGCGAAAACAGTGCAAAAAAGAGAAGAAATGATCAAGTCAACAAGTCAGGCATGGGTCGTGCCTCATCAGTAACGCCCTCGTGCCCAAAGTCAGGAACAAGAAAACATATGGGACCCATGCCCTCGTGTCCAAGCTAACACGCCCTTGTGCCATAGGTCCAGCACGCCCCATGCTCAAGCTCAATAATACCTGTGTGCACTATCTGCTTCGACCAAGTTAGTGGAGCAGCAAACGGATACACACGGGGTCGTTCCTCATCAGGCACGCCCCGTGCCCAACTTGTCACACCCAACCGACGGCGGATTATACGTCGGGGCGGAAGCGGTTGTTCAATAGCACAAGGTTTACTATTAAAGTTTCAATATTTCATTAATAATAGATTCAAAGGTTCAATAAAAGGAAACATAACAAGAATACAACGTTTAATTGATAAGTAGTCTAGGTACAAAGCATCCTATGTGATCACAAATAAGTCTCATGATGTAGAACCTGAAACATGTGAAAGAATCTGTCAACTACAAAATAGTTGGTGAGATACAAAGGTTTCGACACAGTTTAACAAGTATTTGAGAAGAATTACAATTCACTATGATTTATGCATTCTACAATGTAAGTATGAGAAACAAGCATGTTAGACATTGTGCATATCAACCCTCCAACCAAGTTTAGGCATAACCCGCAGGTTACCCTTATAAGTCTCAAGTTTAAAGTTTAATTCAGTAACAATCACCAAGGGCTCCCCCCCCGAAGGGGTCAATCAATCAAGGTGGATTGGTCAAATACAATAGATCTATCATTGTTACCATAGGCTCGATCAAAGTTAATGAATATGCTATTTTTAAGTTTAATCTAAGCATACAAGTCTCAAGTTTAACATAAGAATAAGCATCTAGTCATAGTTGTACAAGAATTGTATAAGTTTAAAGTTTTGAACATGTTTCACCCCAAAAGTATAGAAAGGAAAAAGGGGCTAAGTATACTCACTTGGATTGATGAAGAGTATCCGACACTGATAAGTATTTGCAAGATTTTGAGGAAGAATACCCTCACAATAAGCCTAAGAATACAAGTCTAAATATTTAAGTTTGCTTCTACAAGTCTAGGGCAAAAGATCTAGGATTTTGAGATTTTGACTAGGGTTCCAAATGTATGTCGGGATAGTTCTGAGGTAAGGTTCCGACAACTTGGTTACTTACCATTAAGCATTTATTATATATTGTTAAGATTATTATAGATCTTAATTAAGAATTATTAGTAGTTAAATATACGTCGAGGTGTTGTCCGAGGTATTTATCATTGATACAATAAGCCGAGATACTATCGAGGTGAGTTCATACACTAGGAACTGTTTTTATAAGGGTTTTGAACGTGAAATGGGAAATATTTTATAGTTTTGTTATGAAATGAGATGTGTTCCATGAAATGTTATGATTTTAAGGACTATCAGATATGTTTTGGGCAAAGAAAGATATCTATGATATTTTATGTGAGGATTGTGAAGTGTTACCTTAAGTAGGCTTGTTACTCTTGTAAATATTTCTAATATAAAAAATTCAAAATGGTGTTTTTCATGACTTGTAAGCTTTAGAACCGTTTGTGACCTTAGGGCAATCAGACATGGGAGAATTACCTTTCTCTTCTACCCATTCCAATTGGGAGTGTTAATGCTTGAGATTTGCTTGAGGACAAGCAAAGATTCAAGTGTGGGAATGTTTGATATGCACCAAATTATACATGTTTTTCACATCAAATGTCATTCCATTTATGTTTGTTTTCTAGAAATTCTTGTGAATTAGACCCTTAATTGATTCATTTTAAGTTTTTAGAACCAAAAGACCAAGAATTGATCAAAGAAGCGAAAACAGTGCAAAAAAAAGAAGAAATGATCAAGTCAACAAGTCAGCCACGGGTCGTGCCTCATCAGTAACGCCCCAGTGCCCAAAGCCAGGAAACAAGAAAACATATGGGACCCATGCCCTCGTGTCCAAGCTAACACGCCCTTGTGCCAGAGGTCCAGCACGCCCCATGCTCAAGCTCAATAATACCTGTGTGCACTATCTGCTTCGACCAAGTTAGTGGAATAGCAAACGGATACACACGGGGTCGTTCCTCATCAGGCACGCCCCGTGCCCAACTCCTAGAACATCCTATAAATAGGTGGTTCTTGCACCATTTTGAAGAGAGCTTTAGTAGGAAATTTGTAGCCATCGAGGTGAGTTCATACACTAGGAACTGTTTCTATAAGGGTTTTGAACGTGAAATGGGAAATATTTTATAGTTTTGATATGAAATGAGATGTGTTCCATGAAATGTTATGATTTTAAGGACTATCAGATATGTTTTGGGCAAAGAAAGATATCTATGATATTTTATGTGAGGATTGTGAAGTGTTACCTTAAGTAGGCTTGTTACTCTTGTAAATATTTCTAATATAAAAAATTCAAAATGGTGTTTTTCATGACTTGTAAGCTTTAGAACCGTTTGTGACCTTAGGGCAATCAGACATGGGAGAATTACCTTTCTCTTCTATCCATTCCAATTGGGAGTGTTAATGCTTGAGATTTGCTTGAGGACAAGCAAAGATTCAAGTGTGGGAATGTTTGATATGCACCAAATTATACATGTTTTTCACATCAAATGTCATTCCATTTATGTTTGTTTTCTAGAAATTCTTGTGAATTAGACCCTTAATTGATTCATTTTAAGTTTTTAGGACCAAAAGACCAAGAATTGATCAAAGAAGCGAAAACTGTGCAAAAATGAGAAGAAATGATCAAGTCAACAAGTCAGGCACGGGTCGTGCCTCATCAGTAACGCCCTCGTGCCCAAAGTCAGGAAACAAGAAAACATATGGGACCCATGCCCTCGTGTCCAAGATAACACGCCCTTGTGCCAGAGGTCCAGCACGCCCCATGCTCAAGCTCAATAATACTTGTGTGCACTATCTGCTTCGACCAAGTTAGTGGAGCAGCAAACGGATACACACGGGGTCGTGCCTCATCAGGCACGCCCCGTGCCAAACTTGTCACACCCAACCGACGGCGGATTTTACGTCGGGGCGGACGCGGTTGTTCAATAGCACAAGGTTGACTTTTAAAGTTTCAATATTTCATTAATAATAGATTCAAAGGTTCAATAAAAGGAAACATAACAAGAATACAACATTTAATTGATAAGTAGTCTAGGTCCAAAGCATCCTATTTGATCACAAATAAGTCTCATGATGTAGAACCTGAAACATGTGAAAGAATCTGTCAATTACAAAATAGTTGGTGAGATACAAAGGTTTCGACACAGTTTAACAACTATTTGAGAAGAATTACAATTTACTATGATTTATGCATTCTATAATGTAAGTATGAGAAACAAGCATGTTAGACATTGTGCATATCAACCCTCCAACCAAGTTTAGGCATAACCCGCAGGTTACCCTTATAAGTCTCAAGTTTAAAGTTTAATTCAGTAACAATCACCAAGGGCTCCCCCCCCCCCGAAGGGGTCAATCAATCAAGGTGGATTGGTCAAATACAATAGATCTATCATTGTTACCATAGGCTCGATCAAAGTTAATGAATATGCTAGTTTTAAGTTTAATCTAAGCATACAAGTCTCAAGTTTAACATAAGAATAAGCATCTAGTCATAGTTCTACAAGAATTGTATAAGTTTAAAGTTTTGAACATGTTTCACCCCAAAAGTATAGAAAGGAAAAAGGGGCTAAGTATACTCACTTGGATTGATGAAGAGTATCCGACACTGATAAGTATTTGCAAGATTTTGAGGAAGAATACCCTCACAATAAGCCTAATAATACAAGTCTAAATATTTAAGTTTGCTTCTACAAGTCTAAGGCAAAAGATCTAGGATTTTGAGATTTTGACTAGGGTTCCAAATGTATGTCGGGATAGTTCTGAGGTAAGGTTCCGACAACTTGGTTACTTACCATTAAGCATTGATTATATATTGTTAAGATTATCATAGATCTTAATTAAGAAATATTAGCAGTTAAATATACGTCGAGGTGTTGTCCGAGGTATTTATCATTGAAACAATAAGCCGAGATACTGTCGAGGTGAGTTCATACACTAGGAACTGTTTTTATAAGGGTTTTGAACGTGAACTGGGAAATATTTTATTGTTTTGATATGAAATGAGATGTGTTCCATGAAATGTTTTGATTTTAAGGACTATCAGATATGATTTGGGCAAAGAAAGAAATCTATGATATTTTATGTGAGGATTGTGAAGTGTTACCTTAAGTAGGCTTGTTACTCTTGTAAATATTTCTAATATAAAAAATTCAAAATGGTGTTTTTCATGACTTGTAAGCTTTAGAACCGTTTGTGACCTTAGGGCAATCAGACATGGGAGAATTACCTTTCTCTTCTACCCATTCCAATTGGGAGTGTTAATGCTTGAGATTTGCTTGAGGACAAGCAAAGATTCAAGTGTGGGAATGTTTGATATGCACCAAATTATACATGTTTTTCACATCAAATGTCATTCCATTTATGTTTGTTTTCTAGAAATTCTTGTGAATTAGACCCTTAATTGATTCATTTTAAGTTTTTAGGACCAAAAGACCAAGAATTGATCAAAGAAGCGAAAACAATGCAAAAAAAAGAAGAAATGATCAAGTCAACAAGTCAGGCACGGGTCGTGCCTCATCAGTAACGCCCCCGTGCCCAAAGCCAGGAAACAAGAAAACATATGGGACCCATGCCCTCGTGTCCAAGCTAACACGCCCTTGTGCCAGAGGTCCAGCACGCCCCATGCTCAAGCTCAATAATACCTGTGTGCACTATCTGCTTCAACCAAGTTAGTGGAGCAGCAAACGGATACACATGGGGTCGTTCCTCATCAGGCACGCCCCGTGCCCAACTCCTAGAACATCCTATAAATAGGTGGTTCTTGCACCATTTTGAAGAGAGCTTTAGTAGGAAATTACGACCTTAACAACCACCAGCAGCAGCAACGAAACATCGGTGGCGGTGGCGGTGGCGGAGGCCGGAAACCACAAGGTCCTTCTTTTATTATGGTTACCACCAGTTACAGTGATTGGTAAGTCCGGGAGCATAATCAAAGCCATAAGGCAGCATATCAAAGCTTGGATTAAAGTCTACAAGTTGATGCCCGACGATGAGGAGCGAATAATCCAGATCTCTAATACGCGGCGGAGGGATCCTGACGGAAGCACACCAATTTCAATCGCATCGAATCACGGCTGAGCCCCATCTGTCAGAGCAACCGCACGTGGCGTTCTTCGTCTTGGGCACCCTGTTTGCTCATCCTTTGGGCATTCTCATCTGATTGGGACTAGGGGAGTAGTATTACAAGGCGACGTTGATTGTTGCATCATGGATTTGCTTCATCGTTCGATTGTTGCAGGTTCATTGATTTTCATGGATCGTCTTCGTCGCCTTCTAGTTACAAGTTTGATTTTCCGGCCTATTTTTCATGGATCATCGTCTTCATCGCCTTATGGCTGATTTCCCGGTTCAATTCTCCTAGGAAGCGCTACATGTTTGATTTTTTTTCTGCTTGCAGGTTCGATTTTTTTTTGCTGCTTACACGTTGGATTTTTTTCTGCTTGATTGTGCTTTCTTCTCCTAATTTGTTCCACTTATGGTTTGAAATCTTTGGGTGATGGGGATGGGTGCAATTGTAGCATTAGCATCGTCGTTAACGGTGGTTGATGCCGGGAACTTTTGTAACCTTGTTGAAAATAACCATGGATAACTAGATATGATGAACTGGAACTTGGATCTTCGAATGTAGCATGGGTGAATGGGAAAAAAGAAAAAAAGAAGGGGGGAAGGAGGGTTCTTTTGTAATCTTGAAACATTTCATTGGAATTTATAGAATTCCATCACTTGTTTGAAGGAATGTGAATTCCTATGATTGTAGGAAAACTTTTCATTTTCAATTCCTTCAATGCATCAACTAAAAACATTTTTCGTTGAAATTAATTCCAATTCCATCTAATTCTGTGAACCAAACGGCCCGTAGGGTTTTGAATTTCAAGGGTGTAACTAACTCTTTATGTAATATAATAAATAATATATTATATTATATTATTATTTTATATATATTTATTAATTAAAAAAGGTGTTGGGCACTAACAATAAGTGCATTTTGGTCATTATTGATAATTTTGATGGAAAACTTATCGGCCATTCAAACTGAGGTATTTTTGTTACTTTTTTCAAACCTAGTGAACCAAACTTATAGTTTTTTAAACTTAGGGTCCATCCTGTAATATGACCATACCACAAGATCCTTCCTTGTAATTAACTCAAACATAAATGGTGTTTTAAGTAAATAACATTTGAAGAGCGCTTTAAAACAAGTTTTAAAACAAGTTTTTGATTAGGATAAGAAAGAAACCAATAGCCCACCTTTTATAAATAGTTTGTTTTTATCTATTGTTTTATGCATTGGAAAATAATATTTACAGGTTTCCAATTAAAAGAAACCATCGGCGACTAATACACATGTGACATGCCACATGGATTGCCGCGTACACAGTCGAGTAACATGCCATGTCACATGTATTGTCACGTAGACAAACATAATAGATTTTGTTGTGACCAATAACAATTTCAAAAAAGTAGAAAAATCTTACTTTTTCCCCGTAAAAAATATAAAAAAGGTAAGTATGTGAAACGAAAACTTCTTAACAGTTTAAAGATATATTGGGGCCGAGAATTATGTTTGGTTAAAATTATACTAACCAGAAAAAAAAAGATGGAGCATCAATATACAGTTGAGATTGATTAAAGTCATCGTAGGTATCATACGGCCACACACGTTTTTTAGTAGTCGTAGAAGCTTAAAAGTGTGGCTAAAGGGTATCGACATTTCTTGCTGGAATCAAATATTCCATTTATTAAGTGTGGCTAAAGGGTATCAACGGCCACATGACTTTATTTTAAGTGTGGCTAACGGGTCGCAACGGCCACATGAATTTACTAAAAAGTTTGTTTTATCCACACTTATTTAATAAAATCGTGACAAAAGGGTTGTTGTGATCAAACATTTTGTCCCAATAAGTGTGGCTAAATGGTAACGGCCACATGAATTTACTGTAACTGTGGCCGTTTATATTATATAGTCACATGAATTTATTGTAATAGTGGCTAAAATCTTTTACTTGACACAAAAAAATATTGTAATTTTAAGTATAGCTATTGTCTAAACTTTGGTCACATATAATTGTTTTTTCCCATGACGTTTGGTATCATTCCGTCATACAAACAAAAAACAAAGTGACTATGGTTTGGCTAATGGTTAATTTATAGCCACACTAATTTTGTAAATTTAAGTGTGGCTATTGTCTTACCTTTGGTCACACATATTTTTTTTCCCATGACGTTTGCTATCATTTCGTCACACAAACAAAAAAACAAAGTAACTATGATGTGGCTAATGGTTATTTATAGCCACACGAAATTTTGGAAATTTAAGTGTGACTATTGTCTTAACTTTGGTCACACATAAAGTTTTTTCCCATGACGTTTGCTATCATTCAGTCACACTAACAAAAAAACAAATTGACTATGGTGTGGCTAATGGTTATTTATAGCCACACGAAAGTTTGTAATTATAAGTGTAGATATTTTCTAACCTTTGGTCACACATATTTACTGGGGTAGGGCTAAGATCGGTGCATGACTGAGTTTATCTTTAAGGACATTGAATGCTTTTTCTTGTTTTGATCCCCATTCAAATTTTGCTGCTTTTTGAGTCAAAACAGTCAAAGGTGTGGCAATCTTGGAAAAGTCCTGAATGAACCTTCTGTAGTAACCGACTAATCCAAGAAAGCTTCTGATTTCTGTTGAAATCTTTGGGGCTTCCCATTTCATAACTGCTACAATCTTACTTGGGTCCACTTGTATTCCAAGCTCGTTCACAACGTGCCCAAGAAATTGTACCTCTCGTTTCCAAAATTCGCATTTTGGAAAACCTAGTGTACAATCTTTCTTTTCTTAGGGTTTCCAGAATGATTCTGAGGTGCTCAGTATGTTTTTCTTGACTTCGGGAATAGATAAGAAAATCATCGATGAAAACGATGATGAATTTATCAAGGAAAGGTTTACAAACTCGATTCATTAGGTCCATAAATGCTGCAGGTGCATTTGTTAGACCAAATGATATGACCAGGAATTCGTAATTACTATATCGGGTCCTGAACATAGTCTTAGGTACATCTTCTTCTTGTACCTTTAACTGATGATATCCTGATCTTAAATCAATCTTTGAAAAGTACTTGGCTCCTTTTAGTTGATCGAATAGATCATCTATTCTAGGACATCTGTTCTTTACAGTCAGTTTATTTAACTCCCGATGTTAATGAACATCCTCATGCTTCCGTCCTTCTTTTTAACAAATAGTATCGGTGCTCCCCAAGGTGAAGTGCTCGGACGAATGAACCCTTTGTCTAAGAGTTCTTGAATTTGTTTAATCAATTCTTTCAGTTCAGAAGGAGCTAGACGATAAGGGGATCTTGCAACAAGTTTAGCTCCAGAAATGAGTTCGATTCGGAACTCGATCTGTCGATCAGGTGGAAGACCGGGTAATTCTTTCGGAAAGACATCCGGGTGATCACAGACTACGGGAATATCCGCAATCTGTCCTTCGGGTTTAGTGTTTAAGGCATGGAGAAAGAATATATCGTCACACTTAATCAATTCTTTCCTTGCTTTCGCTATAGAAATAATTTCAATCTTATTAGTTTGTCTATCACCCTGAATCATTAAACTAGTTTCATCTGGTTCTTAATCTTGACCATTCTCTGGTCACAATCAATCTAGGCTTGGTACTGGTTTAACCAATCTATCCCTAGGATAACCTCATATTCATTAAAGTTCATTGGCATTAGTGTAACTAATACCTCATCGTCACCAAAATTGATGACACAATCAAGGTATGTTTCGGTTATCCTAATCTGTTTACCACTTGCCGTTCCAATGACATAGGCATGAATAAGTGGATGAATATCCCATAAAATAACATTCATCGAACTTGGACCACAGAGTATCAGTATGCAACAGAGTGCATAGGCACCCAAAACTTCTGAAATGGCCGACTTTGGGTTTCTGATTGAACATGATTTCATACGGTGTCTTCAGTTGATGCTTGTTAAGAAGCACCCGATTTTGTATGTAGCATTGACTGCTTCTGCCCAGAAGAATATTGGAAATTTTAAGTCAGATATCATTGTTCGTGCAACTTCAATGAGGGTACGGTTTCTCCTTTCAGCAACTCCATTTTGTTGAGGAGTTCCAGCAGCGCTGAATTGTCTTGCAATCCCCTTTTCTACACAGAAGCTGTCAAGAGTTTCATTGCGAAACTTTGTCCCACTGTCACTTCGGTTTGTCTTGATCTTCAAATTCGTTTGATTCTCGACAAGTATCATAAAGTGCCTAAGAATATATGCAGTCTCACTTTTCTTACTCAAAAAGAACACCCATGAAAATCGTGAGAAGTCGTCAGTAATAACAAGATAGTATGATTTCTTTCCAAGGCTCATAACGTTTACAGGACCAAAAAGACCCATGTGAACCGACTCGATTGAATTAAACAGATTGGGCTTGTGTGGTCATTTGTGCTGTTTACCTTTAGCACAAGAAATACATTTTTCGACCTCACAAAAATCTTTTAGAGGCAAACCAACAACATGTGATCCCTTTGCAATTTTGTTTAGATTTTTTAAATTAATATGACCTAAATGACGATGCCATAACATGGAACCATTTTCAGAAGCTTTAGAAAAGAGACATGTGTTTGTTAAAGCAGGCTCACTGTTCATATCAAGCAGATATGAATCTTTACACCTCGGTGTTCTCATTAAAATCCATTCCTCATGGACTACAAACCCTGGTTTTAAAATTAGACATTCTTTATCAGTAAAATGAGTGGAAAACTTTTTAACGCAAATTTGCGACACACTCAACAAGTTGTGATTAAATTTAGACACAAAGTTCACAACTTCAAAACAGAGAGTACCATTTGTGACAGTACCTTTCATGGTGATATGCCCACCTTTATCACCTGCAAAGGAAACATACCCTCCATCGAACATTTTAATGTCGTGAAGCTGAGAGATGTCTCCTGTCATGTGCCGGGAACAACCACTATCAACATACGAGAGGTTGTTGACAAGCCTCCTTAGTTGTTCCTGCACGATAGAACACTTTAATTAGTTATTGTAACCCAAGCCACGGTTGTCTTGGGTTGTCCTGACTCATCCAAGTATGAAACTTCTTGTAATTTCATATATTGTTTATCACTGAATTCAGCTAGTGCATATGGTGCATTTGGTTTTCGTGTCCAAACAGACTTAGGTTTTTGAAAACTTGAACTTGTTGTTTGAGGGGCGACCTTTTCAAATTTCTTTTGTTTATGTTTGAAAACAAATTTCTTTTGTTTATGTTTGAAAACAAATTGAGGTTTATGCGGGTTTCTCAAATTTCTTTTGTTTATGTTTGAAAACAAATTGAGGTTTATGCACAGCACTAGGTTTTCTATCCGATTATTTAACTTTGGGTATGTTGTGATTTAGGACCTTAGGTCTTTCAGACTTTGTTGGCCTTTTATGCACATTATCCCATTGTGTAACATTCAGAAATATAGTAGTGTTCACGATTGTGAATGTAGTTTCTCGCTCAGTGTCTGGGATTCCCATAGACATAGCACGTTTAACTTCGCGGATACGGGGCATAGTATCCAGTGTCCCATGATGATGACCGTTGAGGAGAACATGTGAAGTAACTTGTAGTTTCACAGTTCCTAGAAAACCTTCTATCAAACATTTGGTCATCATTTCTCAAAACGTTTCTATCACAATTTCTATGGTTCGATCTAAAACCATTCCTATCAGAATTTCTAACATTTTTCTCAAAAACACGATGATGATTATCAAATGTAGAATAAAATTCGTTTTTGGTAAAACGTTTAGGTAATTGTTTAGAATTTGACTGACTTGTAGATGGTTTACAATTTTCCCTATTGAGTGAACGTTTTTAGTCTTAACAAACTGATGATTTTTACCGTTGGTAATTTGTTTTTCTTCCTTTTCTAACGTACCACTTTTAACAAATGTGGCTTTCAAACCTTTTTTCAAATCATCCCTTTTTGTCAAAATACCATTGTTCAAACCAAAATGCAAACTAGAATCAACAAAAGTAGCAGAATTTTGAAAATAAGATAAATTGTTTTTAAACGACGCAGACTTAGATTCAAAAAGATGACCATCATCACTCCCACATTCTTCCACTATGCCCTCTACTAATCATGTTGCTGCACAATACATAAAAGGGTTAGTAACGTTCACACATTTTAGTACGGGACTAGCAATCACATGAGTTGACTGCTTGGATGATGAAGGTTGATTCAACTTACTGCTTACACCATAAACCATTTCAACATCTTCTTGTTTGTTACTGGGCATTGAAGTATAGTTCCCATTAAAAGGATGTTCTACAGTATGATACCCAATCCTTGGATTCCCTTTCTTTCTAACTTGGGAATCTATCATATCATACACCACTGATCGAGAGTGTTCAATTTTCTCGATCGTCAGTTTGGTGTTTGCCAACTGAGTCACAACATCATTCAATTTTAAGCTAATGTCGTCTATTCTTTTTAATGCATCTCGATAAAGTTCCTTATTGCTAAAATCCATTTCAAGTTTTGAAAAATCACTTTTACTCACTTCAATTTTATCTTTGAAAATTTTTGAGTTAAGTACACGGATAGTCTCTGTGGTATGTCCAAATTTTGGATTTAGTCCTAAACTTTAAGAAACTACATGGATAGTCCCAACTATACATAGATGTAACATCATTAGTCCCTGAGCTGGACGGAGGTTAAGTTTTTCTGTTAAGTATGTGTGTAATTACCAAAATACCCCTTACTATTAAAAATAAAAAAAAACTAAAACTTAATACCCCTCTCTACTCTCTATCTCTTTAGTCTCTCTATGCTCTCTCCCAAGTCCCAACCCTAGATCCCGCCACCACCACACCAGCTATGTTCACCGCCAATCGAGTTGCAGGTCACTGCCCCACCATGTAAGCTTCTCTTAAAAGCTCACTCAATTGTTTCAAAATCACATAGTTTTGTTTCCCTCATGTAGAATTCAATTTAAAATTGTCTTCGGGATTAATCATCAGATTGTTAGGGGTTCTTTTCAGATGGTGTGGTGGTCGAAATCTAATCCCCAATTTGAAGCAAGATCAACGGCGATGGGCATCCGATAAAGCCCTCTATTGGGGTCCGATCATGTGAGGTGGACATAGAGCAGACGCCATGAGCATCCCAATCACACTCCCGGCAGAGGATGAGGTTGCAATCGATGGGGCCGGTGGTTTTCGTGTTCGCCAGTGGTGGTGGTGAAGATGGTTGCAATCGATGGGCCCGGTGATTTCCATATTCGCCGGTGGTGGTGGTGAAGATGAAGTTGCCGCCGGTGGTGGTGAAGATGAAGTTACCGCCGGTGGTGGTGAAGATGGTTTTCGTGTTCGCCGGTGGGTGGATTTAAGTGTATGTCGTGTGTGCGTTTTAGATAGATGAATGAAAGGGACGATCTGGATTTGGGCTTTAGATTTATAATAATAATAATAATATTACTATTATTATTATAAAAAGGAGTGGGTTCCACTGCTATATATTAATTTTATTTATTATATTTAAAACTAAGGGTATTTTGGTAATTACACACCAACTTAACATGAAAACTTAACCTCCACCCAACTCAGGGACTAATGATGTTACATGTATGCGTAGTTTGGGACTGTCCGTGTAGTTTATCAAAGTTAGGGACCAAATCAAAAATTTGGACATACCACAGGGACTATCCGTGTACTTCACTCAAAATCTTTTCTGTCCGCTTGTGCTCTGCGTTGGCATATCTTAGTTGAGTACTTTCTTTAATTAGCTGTTCATTATAACATTTGTATCTATTTACTTTTTCGATACAATTATTAAAACAAGTACTTGTGTTTACCTCAACATCTTCAACTTTTGCCATGAAAGCATGGTTGGTCATCGTTATTTCCAGAGCATGTAACTAATCACCCCAATCATATCCATATGTTTGTTGGCTAACCAGTGCTTTGCTATCACTTGAAGCAGTAACATCCTTTTCTTCTATGTTGCTCGAAGAGATTCCCTTTTTGACCTTTTTGTTCGGTGCATTCCCTGGCAAAGTGTCCAGGTTTGTTGCAGTTGTAGCACCTCAAATTTGATTTATCAAAACCAATCTTCTTAGTTCCAGATTCCAGCCCGTCAAAGGAATTTCTTCCAGTTCTTTTGATGAATTTGTTGGCTCGATGAACAGCCATGGCCATATTCCATTTGATATCCATTTCCTCTAGATCATCTGAATTAATTTTGTCCATCATCCTGAACCATGTTAGCTGAGAAAGCTTTCCAGCGAGCATTGCATTGTAGCTACTCATGAAAACACTAAAGAGAGTGACATTCGTTTCCATAGCTTTGACAATGTTTTCACATGGTGGAGTATTTTGCTGAACAAGTGTTGCAAAGGCTGTTTGATTTGGAACGGTAGGTGTGTGAGCAGATGACATACATGAGAGCAATGTGCTCCCTTCTGGTACTGAATTTCCTATCTCCGCCATAAACAACATTTGTCTTCGTTAGCCATCCATCTCATATGACCTTCAGATTGAAATCAACTCACTCAAGGAAGTAGAGTACATATCTTTAGTTCATTTGATAGTGGTGATGTTGAAATTCCAATTTATAGGTAAAGAATTTAGCAACTTATTGTTTATTTCACCCTTGGTCATTTCTATCCCAGCGATGCTCATTTCAGTCATCAGATGATTATACCTGTTGATTTGGGACTCAAGAATTTCCCCTTTAACATACTTAAACATGTTGAACTTCTGCCTTAGCAGATCTTTCATGCTTTCACGCATGTCCAAATTTCCTTCAAACCTTTCAACTAAAGCATACCACAGAGAATTTGCAGTCTTGAACTCTTTGAATCCTTGAGCAATCTCAGTAGACAGTGCCATAGTTAATCCAGCATAAGTTTTCTCATCCTTCTCCTTCTGAAGTATTTCATCTCCCACATAAAGAACCGGGTCCTTGGGCACAAATTCATTGTTAGCATTCAAAACCATGAGAATAGTTGGTCCCTTCTCAATGGACTTCCACACAGATGCATCATTATACCTAACAAAGTTCTCATACCGATACTTCCAGTTATCAAAGTCATCAGCATTTGTGAGTCTGGGAGGTCGGTTGGTCGTACCAATCTCATTATCCATAGCGGCAATGAGGTTTTGAGCAGTCATACTTCAAATTTAACAAAAACAGCATGAGATCACAACAATCAAAAAGTAATCGCCAAAAAGTACTCGGGCGAATACTTTGAATTTAGGAGTACTTTGAACACACGAGAACTTGAAATAACCGATTACTTTGAGAGCGAGAACTTATCCGAAAACTTTGACAAACACGATAACTTAAAGAGCCGAATACTTAGGTAGCCGTGAACTTTAAAACCGATAACTAGTAAAAACTGATTACCTCCCATATGAGTACTTAGAAAACTGCAAACTTTGAGCAGCCGATAACTTCTAAAAACTGATTACTAGAAAAGCCGATTACTTTGCCGAATTCTTTCTACATGTTCTGTAACATTCATGATTTTCTAGTATTATTATTTTATTTTTATAATAATGACATTTTCAATTCAATCCCGTGCGTGGTCAACGCAATATGTCACATTAACTATTATTTTAGACAGCTATCAAGTTAAAATTTCTTGCATTTATACATTATTTTCCATCATATATACAAGATATGTATGCATATTTACATATATATATATATATATACACCTTACTATAATAACTAAATCAAAATAAAACTCATAAATTTTTAATTACATCTTTTTATATATATATATATGTGTGTGTGTATTTAATTATAAATAAATATGTACATTCATATGCATTTGATTATATTAAATAAACAACTTATACTATTTGAAATTCTATTTGTTCCGTTTATAAATAAATATAATAACAACTAGATTTTTATAAGTTTTATAAAAAAAGAGAACATTTTATAAACAATTAAAATGAATTTAAGATAATTAATTTGAGCTTTGAATCCCCTCTCAAACCAAAGAACCCTCTAATTGACTTTGAGCCCCCCCACCTCCATTTTGAAATGGAAACTGTCAAATTGATGGTGAAATCCCGTAATTCCCGTTAATTAAACGCTGTATACGCGTTCAAACTCACCCCCTTGTATATTTACACCGTTCATAACTCGCAATCATATGCAAAAATTCGAAATCCTCCTTTGCCCTCTCTCTGTGCTCGCGGTCTACTGGAAAGGAAGGGAATGCAATTTCGTTCGTGAAATCCAGCCTATTCCAGGTACAAATCGGCCCTTTACTCGCTTATCGTTTCTATTCTAAAAAGCCCCTTGGATCGATTGGTATTCATGGTATGAATTGGGGATTAGGGTTCTTCAAGTGGGTATTTGGGTAAAGAGGACTCTTGGAACCTTTATGTTAAAAGTTAACTGACTCTAATCCGTATCAAGTCAGCAGTCTAGAGCAACCGCTTCCCTCATTCGGCAGAGGTCGCGGGTTCTACACCTGGCCTCTGTTGTTTCTTTTTGTTGACTATTTTTCTTGTTCTAGTTATTCAATCTCACTCACACACATGTATATATATGCATATATTTATATTTTTTTTGCATACATGTATTTATTATAAAGGTAAAAGAGTAAAATACATATCCTTTTTTTTATAACAAAGCATAAACAAATAATTTTAGACATCTATACTTTGTTTTATAAATGTTATGATTTTACAAATATATACTTTTATGAGTAAAACAATTATTATCATGAATGTATGACAATTATTATCATGAACCTATGAAAATATATTGATTATCATAAACGTATGACAAATAGTATACAAACAATACTATTGTCAAATATGTATTAATTCATTTCAAGAACATGACAGACACTATTTATTCACATAAACCCTATCTTATATATATAACTTTTAAATTATAAAATAGTCGTTTTTGTAATGTCATGACTTTTACTAAGTAAAATGAGTTATATATATTTTATCTAAACCACTATAGCGATATAATCCATATTAATATTAAAACTAGAGTTTTAATATCATAATTGTTTAAATCATGTTATTCCTATTTTCACAGATATTATGATCCTTTTCAATAATACGATAAATAATCATCCAAATAACTAAGTTATTATTTCAAATTATATCATATTTTTCCATCATAATAACCCTTTTAACCTAATTGTCTTAATGAGCTATTAATTATATTAAATTTGCAAAATTGTACTTATTATTAGCACCTAAAATCTCTTTTATAAATAATATTTATGAAACATTATTCCATTTATATATTATCACTTTAGTTATCGTTAAAGAGCAAATCATTAATATTCTTTCGTCCGTTCCCCCATTCCAAATCCTATTGCCCCAAATCGTTCCACTCTTATTTCTTTTAATCTTTTCTATATTAATTATTGATCTGTTATACTTGGCCAACAGAGGTTAATCTTGTGATTAGCTAGAGCACTTGTGCGACAAGAACTTAGTTGTGTGACTTACAAAGCTTCTTATTACAAGGTGAGTATTACATAGCCCCTTTTACTCTTTTACACTTTTTGGGGTGGAACATGAACACCATACAAACTATTGCTTACATTTACACAAACTACAAATCCTCTTTACATTCATGTGTGCAATTTGAGCTTTATGCCTGAGTGCTAGTTGTGCTAACTTTTGTGTGCAATTTTATGTGCAATCATTAACTATTCAAGCCGACGGTAAACAATGATAGATCTATTGAGTCTGAAAAACCCCCCCAGATTGGGGTGATTGTTACCGACAACACAATTTTGCATGCTAGTTACAAAGGTTTGATTGTACTTTAGTTACACAATAGCTGCTCTCCAGAAATGCCTTATTTTATCATGTTATGTAAGGATTTGATCATTTACAATTATTCAATACCTATTTGTAAACCTGTGTATGCTCACCAACTTTTTAGTTGACGTTATTTTATTCTTGTTTCAGGTGCTATTGTTTGATCAAGGCTTGCTACACATAGGCTTTGGACTTAGTTAATCTTAAATGAAGAACCATTTGTATTTCAATTATGTACTTTTAAACTTGGTTGCGTTTGATTTGTTTGAAATAAATTTGATGATTAATATATTGAAATCTAGTCAACCTTGTGCTCATGAATAGTTTACATGTCCTGCCCCGACGTATTCCGCCATTGGTTGGGGTGTGACAGATTGGTATCAGAGCCTTGGTTATAGGGAATTAGGTTATTAGACACTCATGACCTAGACTATAACCTTAGGACACCCATACAATGCCATGCTACATTCATGCTATCTATTTGATTCATTTAAGTGCTATCCTAAGTTTTAACACACACTTATACACACTTAGCTTTTCATGCACCCTTAAACTCACACATATAATGTCACCACCTCTTGTGATCTAAACCTAAACTATTGGGCCTAATGCCCATTAATAATAAACTAGAAGCCCACTTACCCTCCAAGAAGAAGGAGCCTACTACAACATATAAGCCTCACTTTCGCGCCTCAAAGATCAGTCCACAACAATTCTCATCATAACCATGAGCCCAACAATAGTGTTATGAATACATGATGGCTGGAAGAGTGTGTAGACCAATGAGGGATTCTGACTAAGGAAAGACAGGGTACTTAAGTGTGTCTTAGTGACCCACCCTTCTTTCCTGGGAATTCTCCTCAAGGATGCATTGCTTATAGGTCAAGTGTATTTCTAAGATACTATTGTGAAGACTCGGTGTTATGACTAGTCAAACTCTAAACCTGTGAGAACCCTTATATTTAACACTCGGTATTTTATTATCACTTACAACCTTTTCATTGTTTTTCTGCTAGACATGGACTCCTACTCTCCTTCCTCCCCGATATACTGTCCCGGAGCAGAGTCTGATTGGGAAGAAGACATCAGGTCACCCGTGTACCGGTCACCACCGCCCCCAGCTGCCAGGCCAAGGTTTGATATAAGGGCAGATTGCGCTAGGAACACCGGCCCAAGACTTCGAACACCTAGATCACCCCCATTAAGAGACTCGTATCTGGTGCCCGACCCATATCAACCTAACCCTTGGGTAAGGCATACCATGGCACCCACTAGTGCTATGGGAATTCCAATCAATGACATTCACCATTATGTGAGGACCGCAGAGTTTGAGAGGCAAAGGATGGAGCATGAGGTAATGCACGACTTGCAAGGACAAAGAATGGATAGCCTAGCAAACCAATTAGGGTACCAAAAGGAATTAATCTCCATCCTCGAAAAAGAAATACTGGAGCATCGCACGGAGACAGCTAAAGCTGAAGCCAGGTCGGCTACCCGAGTGACCATAGCAGTGCTCGTCTTGGGAATTATTCTCCTTCTAGTGGAAAGCTACAAGAGACGTTACATAATTTTTTTATTTATTGTCTTTAAATTTTCAGTTTGAGAACCATTTCCCTATGTTTTGAGTAATGTTTAACATTTTAGAATTTAATCAATTTTATATATTCCAACCCTAAAGTTATTATTCATTGATTTGACACGTTGAGTGTGAATTACACCCATGATATTTTCATCAAAATTTCTCGAGTATCACCTTCTTCATTCAATACGATTTAGTACACTATCGACAATCTCCTTCGTAAACAACTCATCCTATTAGATTTAAACAAACTCGTTATTTTCAAACCAAACGTTTATCAAACTTTTAGAGAGTATCGGGAATATACATTTTTCCATAAACATTTTTCACTATGAAAGGGAACTTAACACAACCTATTTTATAAAAATATTATTTCAAATTGATAAATAAATATGTTTTTCCTCATTAAAGTAATTATTTCTAAACCCTGGCTAAATTAATATACGACTACTTGTTTAGCCAATAATTCCTCTTAAAAATATTCTCTTATTAATAATTGAAAATTTAAATTAAAAGATTTTTCCTATAAATTGTCTATCTATTTAGATTATTTAACTCAATAGTTTCATTACTTTATATATCTACAACCTAGAACAATTTACAATTTCCTATTTTCAAACAAAGATCAGTTATTTGTAAACATATTTCCCTGAGTATTTTCAAAACCCCCCTCGTTACCTTTTCACTTACTGCTTCAAGAGACGATCAATACCGCGTAAACGTTAACCATCCCCACCAAACTCAACGAGATTTAAAGAGCTAGAACCTAACTACCACATTTTACATGAACGCCAAACAACACGCTTCTCCGCAACACTTGATCACATACAAAACTCGTTAGCACATGCCGCACACGAAACTCAATAACTTATGTATGCACATTTACAATGTACACAACATGATCACATAATACATGAAACTTAGTTATTTCCAATGTATCCAATGCTACACTAACTACATAATACATGGAACTTGATTATTTACAATACACGCTCTAATGGATTAATTACAGAATACATGAAACATAGTTGTTTGCAATATACATACACTAAATTGATCACATGATACATAACAATTGTTTGTTTGATATACAATACTTGATGGATCACATTGAACATGAAACTTATTTTGGTTACCAAGTACATGATACTATATGATACTGAGTCATTAACACCATACATGAAATTCATTTCTCACAATACACATGATACTATGTTGCTTACATTACACATGAGAGCTTATACATTATGCTAAGTGGTTTACGTTACACATAAAACACATTTGATTACAAGCTACATAACACTAGATCATACAGGAAACTCGAGTGTTTACATTATACGCGGAACTAAATTGTTTACAATTGTTGCAATTGATTGATCACATTATACACAAGGCATGATCATACACTTTATTCACTAAAGTTGAAAACTATAACACTTTGAAACTACTCGGGGTTTGACGTATTCTTGGTCAAACACGAGTAAGCTATGGAACTTTAAGTTATACTACATTATTACTCTCCAGTTTCCTGATTGACCTTACTATCTAGGAACACAGTTTTTTTTGTTAGTAGCTCATACGAAACAATAGACATGAAATAAGTAATTCAGTGCCCTCTCTTGGCCCGCACACAACGGAAGGATCTATACGGACCATGCGACGATTCGAGTAAGTACGGGTGCACACGTAACTATAAAAATCAGCGCATAGAAAACATAGTAAATTCTGTCGTGCGTTATGACCAAAAACCTATCATGATATATAGCAACGAAACTAATGTGATATGACAGCGCATGGTGGATACGCCGATGGTACTTCCTATATATAAGTGCTCTGGCATATTATCATAAGTAGTGTGTTCGTGTCATGTGAAATTTTTGACCGAGACCAATAGGCATGAAATCTCTTATCCAGTAACAATTCTTTAGCATATTAGACTACATGTTAAACAAACCCTGATAATCAAATTCTCATCAAATCCACTCCAAGTAATACATTTCACCTTTAGAATCCAGATTATTATTCAACAGGTTTCACCTTAAGTCATTTCAAAAACTAAATCCACTATTATCCCTCGTGCCTGACCTTGAGAAACAGACCTGAATCTTTTCATCAGTTATACTTCTCAACCCAACAATCCAAACTCACCTCCTCCTTGTTTTTGTAACCTTCACTAGTTCAATTTCGGGACGAAATTCCCTCAACATGGGGATACTATAACATTCATGATTTTCTAGTATTATTATTTTATTTTTACAATAATGACATTTTCAATTCAATCCCGTACGTGGTCAACGCAATATGTCACATTAACTATTATTTTAGACAGCTATCAAGTTAAAATTTCTTGCATTTACACATTATTTTCCATCATATATACAAGATATGTATGCAAATTTACATATATATACACCTTACTATAATAACTAAATCAAAATAAAACTCATAAAGTTTTAATTACATCTTTTTATATATATATATATATGTGTGTGTGTGTGTATTTAATTATAAATAAATATGTATATTCATATGCATTTGATTATATTAAATAAACCACTTATAATATTTGAAATTCTATTTATTCCGTTTATAAATAATTATAATAACAATTAGATTTTTATAAGTCTTATAAAAAAAGAGAACATTTTATAAACAATTAAAATGAATTTAAGATAATTAATTTGAGCTTTGAATCCCCTCTCAAACCAAAGAACCCTCTAATTGACTTTGAACCCCCCCCCCCCCCCCCACCTCCATTTTGAACCCCCTCTTAGTGTTGAACCCTGGCCAAGAAATCAAACAACAAGTTTGACTTATAAAAGTCAACACCCGTAAATTCTCTTCTAATTCCATCAAATCCGCGATCAAAACCATTCCTTTTTAAATCCTAAACGTCCACAATCGTTCATTGAATGCATATTAAGCCACAATTTGAACCAATATAGCTGATTTAGTGGTATTGAAAACAAGTTTGGTATGTCACGATTTTGAAAGGGAAACTGTCAAATTGATGGTGAAATCCCGCAATTCCAGTTAATTAAACGCTGTATACGCGTTCAAATCACCCCCTTGTATATTTACACCGTTCATAACTCGCAATCATATGCAAAAATTCGAAATCCTCCTTTGCCCTCTCTCTGTGCTCGCGGTCTACCGGAAAGGAAGGGAATGCAATTTCGTTTGTGAAATCTAGCCTATTCCAGGTACAAGTAGGCCCTTTACTCGCTTATCGTTTCTGTTCTAAAAAGCCCCTTGGATCGATCGGTATTCATGGTTTGATATGGGGATTAGGGTTCTTCAAGTGGGTATTTGGGGAAAGAGGACTCTTGGAACCTTTATGTTAAAAGTTAACTGACTCTAATCCGTATCAAGTCAGCAGTCTAGAGCAACCGCTTTAATCCCTTCCCTCATTCGGCAGAGGTCGCGGGTTCTACACCTGGCCTCTGTTGTTTCTTTTTGTTCACTATTTTTCTTGTTCTAGTTATTCAATCTCACTCACACACATGTATATATATGCATATATTTATATATTTTTTTTTGCATACATGTTTTTATTATAAAGGTAAAAGAGTAAAATACATATCCTTTTTTTTTAACAAAGCATAAACAAATAATTTTAGACATCTATACTTTGTTTTATAAATGTTATGATTTTACAAATATATACTTTTATGAGTAAAACAATTATTATCATGAATGTATGACAATTATTATCATGAACCTATGAAAATATATTGATTATCATAAACGTATGACAAATAGTATACAAACAATACTATTGTCAAATATGTATTAATTCATTTCAAGAACATGATAAACACTATTTTATTTACATAAACCCTATCTTATATATATAACTTTTAAATTATAAAATAGTCGTTTTTGTAACGTCATGACTTTTACTAAGTAAAAGGAGTTATATATATTTTATCTAAACCACTATAGCGATATAATCCATATTAATATTAAAACTAGAGTTTTAATATCATAATTGTTTAAATCATGTTATTCCCATTTTCACAGATATTATGATCCTTTTCAATAATACGATAAATAATCATCCAAATAACTAAGTTATTATTTCAAATTATATCATATTTTCCATCATAATAACCATTTTAACCTAATTGTCTTAATGAGCTATTAATTATATTAAATTTGCAAAATTGTACTTATTATTAGCACCTAAAATCTCTTTTATAAATAATATTTTTGAAACATTATTCCATTTATATATTATCACTTTAGTTATCGTTAAAGAGCGAATCATTAATATTCTTTCGTCCGTTCCCCCATTCCAAATCCTATTGCCCCAAATCGTTCCACTCTTATTTCTTTTAACCTTTTCTATATTAATTATTGATCCGTTATACTTGGCCAACATAGGTTAATCTTATAATTAGCTAGAGCACTTGTGCGACAAGAACTTAGTTGTGTGACTTACAAAGCTTCTTATTACAAGGTGAGTATTACATAGCCTCTTTTACTCTTTTACACTTTTTGGGGTGAAACATGAACACCATACAAACTATTGCTTACATTTACACAAACTACAAATCCTCTTTACATTCATGTGTGCAATTTGAGCTTTATGCCTGAGTGCTAGTTGTGCTAACTTTTGTGTGCAATTTTATATGCAATCATTAACTATTCAAGCCGACGGTAAACAATGATAGATCTATTGAGTCTGACAAACCCACCCAGATTGGGATGATTGTTACCGACAACACAATTTTGCATGCTAGTTACAAAGGTTTGATTGTACTTTGGTTACACAATAGCTGCTCTTCATAAATACCTTATTTTATCATTTACAATTATTCAATACCTATGTGTAAAACTGTGTATGCTCACCAACTTTTTAGTTGACCTTATTTTATTTATGTTTCAGGTGCTAATGTTTGATCAAGGCTTGCTACACATAGGCTTTGGACTTAGTTAATCTTAAATGAAGAACCATATGTATTTCAATTATGTACTTTTAAACTTGGTTGCGTTTGATTTGTTTGAAATAAAATTTGATGATTAATATATTGAAATCTAGTCAACCTTGTGCTCATGAACAGTCTACATGTCACGCCCCGACGTATTCCTCCATTGGTTGGGGTGTGACATGTTCCAAGATACGTCTAACAGCCTGGAAAAGTCCTCCAATCGATCAAACAATAGAAAATAGGAAGAACATCCTTTAGTTCTTCAAGAAAATTTGATAGAACATGGTCCAAAACCGATGATTGTTCAGAAACGCTTCCAAAACACACAAGTCAGTTATTCAAACAAAAGCAATAACTTTAATACCTCACGAGTCAGAGAAATCCGTTATAAGCTTCACCGAATGAGCACCAAGGCTCTGATACCAATTGTAAAGCCCCAATTCCTGATGATCTTCAATAAGCGGAAACAGATTCGACACGTGACTTGTAGGTAAACAAAGAGAACGAGGAAACAATAATTGTCAAACGATTGTATATTACTGAGTAACACCTTTGATTACAGTACAAAAATGTTCAACTACTCATCCTACCCTAATACTATTACAAAACAGACTATTTATAGCTAAACTATAAGTATCAGGTTGGGCCTTGGCTTACTAAGAACTTCTAGTACTCGGCCCACCAAAGTACTCGGGCCGAGAACTTTACAAAATGAAGTTCTCGCTAACCATCACTAACTAGACTAACTTCTCAAGATTCCGGCGATTATTTGATGCTTCAGCTTATTAGCTTTGGTCCTTACAAACAGCCCAGATATGAATTTACAAATGTGTAAAGAGTTTTTATTTATGTGTATATACAAAATGTAAACTGATTTTTACACAAGTGTGTTCTTAGCCCTAAATTTTGGTTAAAATCCCAACCGCATGATCTTGAATATATAGGTTTTACACATGTATTTTGCGTTATTACACATGTGTAAACAGGGTTAAACTTTTGTTTCCTTTTCCATATCAACATTTTCTCGGCTTTACACATATGTAAACTAAATTTACACATGCGTAAAAATTTTTGTTTGTGTGTATATACATATATAATTCAAGATCTACATGGTTTGATACAAGTAAGCAAATAAGATCTAGGTAAAAGACGGTGAAACTCATTGTGTAGTCTCTGAACACGTAGGAACTCCACGATCAATGCAATACTATAGATTCCACGTAGAGACGGAAGCATAAGCGAGTCAAACCAATCATTAACACATAAGATATAGATGTAACAGAAATGATATTTTATTCAATAACGAACTCGTCATCCCGTCATATGAATACAATAACAAAGGAGTGTACATCTCTCGTTTAAACTCAATGTCCAACCCCTTGGTGAGCTCTACCTAGGGGTGGTGACTCACATCTCATAGAGAATCACTCCCTCTCTGTTATGCAATCATGCTTGCATGCTTCCCCACAAATGAACATTTCATGTTATATTTATAGGGAGATGAGTTCTTGCATGCGAACTTGTCAAGTTCGCTTAGAACTCCTTTAGGCGAACTTGATAGGTTCGCTACATACATAACATAGAATTTTAGCTACGGTTACAAAACATGTCCTAATAGACGGTGTAAAAGTCAAGATTTTAAAGGATATGGGTTCAAGATCTACATGGTTTGATACAAGTAAGGGTTCAAGATCTTTAATATTTTTTTGTGCTTTTCTGATTTGTGTATATGGTTTTTTTATAAAAAAATATTTGTGTATTTAGATGTAATTTTCTGATTTGTGTATATGTGTAAACTAATTTTACACAGGGTGTTCTTTAAAAATAATGTTCTTTGTAATTGATCTGGATATATATATATATATAGAGAGAAAATAGAGAGATAATGATTTTTATAAAATCATAGCATGTAAATTTACCCATTTACCCTTTTGGGGGTATTTTAAGAATTTTAAAAAGAAAAAGAAAATGAAAAAAATCCATATTAAATCTCAGACACAAAATAAGATATACAAAATTGAATTTGTGGTCCATAATGAGTTTCTAGGTTTTCACAACAACTATGGGTTTACAAAGGATACAACTCCTATAGTGAATTTTCGCTAAAAAAACCTAAGAAACTGGGTCAAACGAACTCTGATTGAACTAATTCCAGCGGTGTTAGAACCGGCTCGTCGAAATAAAGGCTAGAGCTAAACCCTTAAAGTTAAACGCTAATGCTAAACCCTAAAGCTAAACCTAAAAACCTAACCACCCCACCCCCCAAAACTAATTCAAAGCCGCTGGAATGAGCTCAGTCGGAGTTCGTTTGACCCGATTTCGGTTAAAAAAGAAATCATTTCTTAGGTTTTTTAGCGAAAATTCACTTCTTATTTGAACCTCCCTGTATATATGTGTGTGTTTGTGTATATATATATATATATATATATATATATATATATATAGGGTGAGGTTCAAATTCTAACCAATATTTATGTGATAACCATGATAACCACTCTCAAACATAGTGTTACGTATACGTAACAATTATCGTTATGTTAATGTTACATATATGTAATCACTATGTGTCACGTATATGTAACATTATTTGGTACGTATACATAAGACTCATCATTTTCGTATTTACGTACAAAATATTTATTCAAGATACTTAAATACTATTTTAACAACTAAAAGAAAAAAATATTTATAAATTATGTGATTGTTTTATAGTGTTTAACACGTTTATCACATAAAAAGTTAGTTAGTATTTGAACCCTTCCCTATATATATATAGGGAAATGTTCAATTAAAAACCATAATTTTGGCGAGAACCAAAAAAACCATACATTTCTATACAAATGTAAGGATGCATTTATGCATTTGTGCATATATGAAGTAAGGATGCATGTAAACATTTGTATAGAAATGTATGGTTCTTTTGGTTCTCGCAAAAATTATGGTTCTTAATTGAACATGTCTATATATATATATATATATATATATATATATATATATATATATATATATATATATATATATATATATATATATATATATATATGGGATGGTTCCCCTAAAAAGTGCAATTTGACTAAAAAGCCTAAGAAACAACATCATCCATTCAATTAGATGATCAAGGGTAAAGATTTAATTGTAGGAAAAATAAGTGACGGAGGGGCATTCTTGGAAAACCCAAAAATGTTGATTTTTTTCAAACACCCCCACTTTTTTTTAAACGTACATAACTTTTTCATACGACCTTATTTTTTTTTAAATTACACCATAAAATTGAGTATAGTATTGCTATATTTTTTTTTAAATTACACCATAAAAAAACCCTTGATTTTATGGTGTAATTTTTAAAAAAAATAAGGTCCTATGAAAAAGTTATGAACGTTTAAAAAAAGTGGGGGAAGTTGATAAAAGTCAACAAAAGTGACTATTACTTAAATACTCTTCCACACCTCATTTTTTCTACACTTAAATCTCTACCCTTGATCATCCAATTGAATGGATGAGATTGCTTCTTAGCCAAATTACACTTCATATTTGAACCTCCCCCATATATATATATATAGGGTTAGGATCTTTTGAAAACTTATAAATACTTGAAAACTCGCGAGAACTCACCAAAAAAATAATTAAAACCATTTTTTTGTTTACACTACCCGTATTATTAAAATACAACATAAAAAATTATTTATCTCTCCAATTAATTCATCTAATCTATCTAAATTATTTTTAAAAAATTTTATATACATTTGTAAATGGTAAACACTTACACATGTGTAAGTGGTAAACTTACACATGTGTAGTTTTTTTAAATATATGAATACATGTAAAAATTCATTTTTTTATTTTGTATTCTAATAGTAAACGTAGTAAAAAAAATGGTTTTGATTGGTTTTTTGACGAGGTCTCGCAAGTTCTCAATATATTTAGGAGTTCTTAAATGATCCATTCCCTATATATATATATATATATATATATAAATTCTCACTAGCAAGAACCAGAATACAACCCAGTAACATCAAAGCTCATCAAAATTGAAACACAAGAAAATTGGAATTACACCATGTTTTCCATTCAAGAACATTGCACTTCGCTCTATTCTTTATCCATAAATAAGACCACGTCTTGATCTCCTCCAAAATTCTTGAATCGCACGCCACAAAAAGAAATTGAGCTTTATTGGAACCAAGTTAACCACTCGAGCTTGTAACCACCAGGAATCGGGTCGATGTATTCTAATTCAGCCCTAAAAGACTGACCCGAATATACTCCATACAGGTCACGATTCCATATCCAAGTACCTTTTGCATCCTTGATTGTGCATGATCTAATTAATCTGTTGCAATGACTTAGTTCATCCAATTCACTGCTTTCTCTTGGTCTTCTCTTCCACTTCCACATATGTTTCATGATATCATTCTCTATAATGATTCTATCAGCCACTTTGCAATACTTTTGGGATTCAATTTTGAATAAAGAGAGGAATAGGTCTTTTAGATCCATCTATACAACCAAAACAATGTGTTCTTCCCATTTCCAGTATCACACCACATACTACCTTTGAAATCAATATAGATATTGTAACAGTCCAAGTAAACCGTGCCAATATATTGTCTGCTTTGCCTCCGATGGGTTCTTGGGTGAGCAACTTGTCGGGTGAAAACAAAACCGCGAGTTCTTGGATTGGCAACCACATCGGGAGCAAAGCGGACAATATGTTGCCACGGTTTGGTTGGGCCGAACAATTATCATCAAAAGTCCTCTTTAAAAAGTGATAGATAATATAAGGGTAAGCTTTCAAGTACCGGTTTTAAATTTTTAATATAACAGTTTTCGCTCCAAAAGATAATTTTTTGTATTTCCATATCGTGAGTTTTTTTCGAATTTATTAATTACCAGGGTCCAATTTTTTGAGAGGCTCATATTTGCACCAATAGAAAGACCCAAGTAATTAAACGTGTTGAATCAATGAAACCCTAGTTGAAGACAAAGAGGTTGTGGTGTAGTGGTTGAGGTGAGACCTGAAATCCCAAGGGACCCAGGTTCAATCCCTGCCACCACCATTAATTTTTGAGGCATGCAAATGAGGCCTAGTTGTTAGGCTGATTCACCAGGGTTTTATCCACGCCGATCCAGGGTTCGAGCCTCGGCTCTCCCTCAAGCCCGGAATGGGCCGTATTGGGTGAGATTTTTCCTTGGATGCTCTCCAACTCCGACGTCAAGTGGACCCGGTTAAAACAACATATTGGCCGGAGTTGGACGAGGCTCTCCCATGTGACTGGGGGGTTGCGACGTCACAACATTCAATGTTCGCCGTTAAAAAAAAAAATTAAACGTGTTGAATGAAGGAAACCCTAGTTTAGCCTGTCGATAGTGTTTTCGAAGTCCAAGATCGTAGGAAGAGGGAAGAACAAAGGAGAAGATCTCCATTCTGATTGATTCGCTTCTGCCTTCGCGCAAGCCTTTGGTTCGCCCCTTGTTGTGATGCAAATTTTGAACATCATCCCTTTCTTTTTCCATTTTTTTCATCCAAGCTAACTCTTCCAAGAGAATTAGGGGGCCGTCTAGGATGTTACGACCCGAAATGAAGGCTGATTGAACATCACTAACCACCTCGTCGATCACCAAACACAACCTGTTTGCATGTACTTTGGCAATAATCTTATAACACACCCGATTATATTTATTGGTCGGAACTCATAAAATAAAAGGGGATCATCAGCTTTAGGAACAAGGGTAATAAAAGATGAATTAACACCCAAAATGATACCTGCACCCAAGGAAAAACCGTCTATAATAGCTTTGAAATCCGCCTCTAAATACAGCCAAATTGTTTAATGAATCCAAAAGTGAACCCGTCGGGTCCGGGAGCTTTTTCAATACCACGTCCCCAGACCACTTCTTTGATTTCGGAGGAGGAAAACAGTCAAATTAAGAGGCTTACCTTTGCTGATGAAAGCATTTTGAATCCACAGTTGATGAGCCGAGGCATATTGGCCATAGGTTCTTCATATTTGGTTTTGAAAAACTTAACCGCTTCAGCTTTGATGTCTTCCGGGTTTGTGATCCAACTGCCATAGCAAGACAAACCATTAATTCTCCCTGGAGACATATTACTCCTGAACACTCCATGAATAATATCAAGTTTTCATCGCCCATTTTGTTCTAGCCTTCTGTTAGATATCAAGAATATTGAGGTTTTCCATCTTAATTAGTTTCATTTTCCATTCAAGCATCACAAGTTTTTCTGAATTAGACAAGTCTTTAGATTCTGCCAAAACTTCTAAGCCATTCATCTTCCTTTAGTTACCTTTCTAACATGTTCTTCAGTTGAAAACTGTGGCATTCCCGGATTTCGATCGTATCTGCGACTTCCTACAAGATTTCGTATCATTGACAGAATCAAGGAAATCCCATTCCTTCATTGACCATTCGTCTTCGTACTGGAATTCCTCTTCTTCCGGCTCACCATCATTGTCGGGAGCAACTTCATCACCAGAGTCAGAATTTTCTGATTGATTTACCTCATCCATATCATCATCATCATCATCATCCTTAGTATCTTGTTCTAGGGTCCAAGATCGGTGTTCTTCAGATAACCAAATATCATAAGTTTTATTCTTCCAACAGGTCTGTCTTGTTTCACCAATTAGGGAAATTTTCATTCAAAAAGTCTGGTTTATTGGCATTTTCTCCTCAATGCATATAACTTTTTTCATGTGTTGTCCAACATTTGTCTCGCAACATCCTTGTATGATCTATTGGTAACAGCGTAAGTAACTTTCCCATGATTCCTTTTAGCTAGGTTGCCAAATTCTTCCTCCTTTTTATCAATCTTGTTTTTTATCATCTTTTTATATCTACTATGTTTTGCAATATTTGTAGAGATTAATGCACCCCATATTCTTTGGCTGTTTAGTTTTACCGGTATCATTGTAATGTCTTGGATATTTTTGAATCGAACAAACCATTAGTTGTTCCCCCCACGATCCTTCTTCTTGGCGATGTATGCGTCCATCAAGTGTCCCAACTGTTCAACTTCTTTTCATAGCATTGTGCTTTAAAAGTCATCTGGGATGTTGGTGATAAAGAATGCAGTTGGGTTTTATCATCAAATATGTTAGAATCTTCCTTTCTAGCATAGTTTCTTCTTTTCTTTATATGAAACCTCCTTTCATTCGTCGGGAGCATCTCTCCTGTTTCTCTCCATGAGTGCAAAAACAATAATTACTTGGTTATATAACTTAATAAATTACATTCACGGTCCTGGTTCCTTTTATTGATGGTTACTTTTTTCGTCATACACATTCACACACCTCCTCACTTCTTGAAATAGTAAATACTAAAAAGAAATGATGAACCATTGTATTGCAAGTTTAAAGCTAGCATAGTAACATCTTTATTTACTATAGTGGATTAATGGTGTTTTATTAATTTTTTTTATTTTAACTCTTTAACTATTTTTATATTAATATTTTATATCAACAAAATTGTTTACCCTTTAGCCTTTTTTATGATTTAACTGACGAATTCTATGCACTTGATAAAACACTACTTGTAGATTATGAACACGAATAGTTTGAGAGAATATATGTGCATATAAATTGCATACAATAATGGTGAGTTTTGAGGCAATTTATAGCCTATGTACAGACGGTTATAGAACCGTTTAAGGTTGGTAGTTGGCAGGTAAACAGGCGCCAGAAACAACTGCCTAAATAACCGTCGAGTGTTACTAATTCCTAGTACCCGATCACTAAATAACAATACAAGTACTTATGTTTAATGTTTACGATACGTATTTACATATGTGTAACTTTTGAAGCCTTGATCACTTGCAACAGTGCCTCCCTTGATCTTGGCTTCAACTAATGATGTGTGTTGTACTACTTCTTGGCTGCAGGTCCGCAACCCTTTGGCCAGTCCCGAACTGTAGACACCTTTCGTTTCTTGTATGGTAAGTCTTGATCAGCCATGTCAATCTTCTTCTTTTCTGCACAGTTGTTTTTGCTACTAGAACTTCTTCTCCTCCTTCATTGTTTGATCCTTCCTTGTGTTTGTTATAACGCCATTCTATTATTTCCATGTACCTATTATATATAATTTTTACGAGTTGTTCCATATCATTTTGGTAGCCAAGATCCATATCAACTAGTCCCCAATGGCCTTTGTTTGAGACTTCCATCGATCCGCCATGGTTTTGTACTACCATGTAGAGATTTAGTAGACTAATTCTCTTGCCCATATAGTCTCGAGGCTGGATGTATTCTTTGATTTGCAGTGCCTTTTCTAAGAACCATTTGACTAAACTATCAAATTCCTTTTCAAACTTCTCTTTTTTCCTATCCACTTTATGGCCACTTCAATGATGCATGCAATCATCAATAGACCCAATATGATTCGGGTATACCACATGTTTCTTACCATCATACCTTCTATTCAGATTCTACACAGATTCTTTGTCCATCTCTTCAAAGTATCTCCAAACATCATCTACTGCACTAATTTCATATGCATTTTCCCACCTTCCCTTTGAGTTCACTTCCTTTTCTACACATTACTCTTCCATACCTTCGTTTATCTCGGGCTTGATCTCATCTTCAAATGTTCTTGTGATGTAACAAATGGTGCCTTGAAAGGTTATCTCAAACCCTTGGTAGACAAGTTGTCCAAGGCTTAAGATATTCTTCTTCATGGTTGGTATGTAGTAAACATATTCAAAGACACGATTTGTATCACCACAATTAATTTCGATTTTTCCTTTCCCTCGGTAATATTCTTTTACAAACCCACTTACAAATGTTTCAATCCCAAATAACTTCTTTAGTTTCTTGAATAGATTCTTATTCCCACAAGCATGCCTCTTTCTATCCAAACTTACATACCAAATGTTGTTGCAATCCCCTTCATCCATCCCCTTGATTAAAAATTATGCATATTGGATTCGATTTTGACATACCTTGTAAAATTGACCGGGACGATTACAATACATGCATACATGATTTTTTTTAGTGCGTCTTCCATTCTTTCCTTTAGCAAAGTTTCTAAATTTCTTCATTGCTTTCCTTTATTGGTCTGCAGCATTGCTTCGCTGTCTACCTTCTTCAACCCTATGATCAGCACTCATATCATTTACTCGGATACATAATGTTTCTACGCTTGACTCCCTATTGTCACCTTGACTGCAAGCATACGATTCTTCCTTGTCCTCCTGACCAAAATCGTAGTGTCGGGTTCAAGGCAGAAACATCCATCCCTTCTGAATTACCAAATACGTAATGATCTTCCATTTTTGCTTTGCTTTTCCAGATTGTGACGTTGCCTTCTTTCCTGATCGTGACGCTGCTTTTCCTGATCGTGACGCTCTGATACCAATTGACGAATTCTATGCACTTGATAAAACACTACTTGCAGATAATGAATACAAATAGTTTGAGAGAATATATGTGCATATGAATTACATACAATAATCGTGAGTTTTGAGGCTATTTTAGCATATGTACAGACGGTTATAGAACCGTTTAAGGTTGGTAGTTGGCGGGTAAACAAGCGCCAGATCCAACTGCCTAAATAACTGTCGGGTGTTACTAATTCCTAGTACCCTATCAGTAAATAACAATACAAGTACTTATTTAATGTTTATAATACATATTTACATATGTGCAACTTTTGAAGCCTTGATCACTTAACATTAACCTATTTTTATAACTTCATATCGATTGATAATGCTTAATCCGTTAACTTATGTATTGTTATATAATATTTTAATCTAATAATAAGATTATTATTGTTATTGTAATCTTTTTTTAACGGCCGGAATTTTTTAAACACCGACTAGCAAGAAACTAGCCTGTTAAAAATAGAAAGATTACAAAGCCAAAAATGGGTTATGAAGCCAAGCTACCCAGTTTAAGTTAATGTTTATGTTCCTATTTACAAACCATAATCATGTATAGTTAACAATAATCAAGAATGGTTTCTCTTATACGCGTGCTCTTCTCGAATATCATATCATTTCTGAATCGATAGATTACTCACCACCTAGTTATAACAATAACCTCTAACACCTTCGTTTTAGAATTCAAAGAAACCGAATCTACCCAACCAACGATTTTGATTAGATTTTTTGAAGCTCGTAGATTTAAATCTACCCATCTTAAAACCGCATTCCAAGTCCTTGCAACTATTTCACATTCCCCAAACAAATGATCCAAAGTTATAGGCTCCTTTATACATAAAGGACATAAAATAGAAGGAACATCAATACCTCAATTGGCCAGATTTGGCCTAGTCGAAAGGCGATCCAACAATGTGCTTATGAACCACCTAGTCAGACCATCTAGAAGAGTTTGATGAATGTGCTTATGGACCGCCTTAATAGAAAATTCATCATCATACCCCAACTCCCATATCCACCTATCCGGACTATCATTAAGCCGAATTCCATCCGAAAGAAAAACTAGTAATATAGTATTATTTTGAATAAAATTTCAAAAGTGAATTTTATTTTTTAAAATCTTTAAATAAAATCCAAAATTTTCATATTACATTGTAAATTAGTTTAAACACGAATATATACACACACACACACTAAGTTATTCATCACTTTCTCTTACTGAGATTAATATTGCCAATTTCATAAGACCCATCATGCTCCACTGGATTATTTTTATGATGTTTTTGTATCATTTCTTGTAGTTCTATTACTGTCTACATTCGATTACAGGCTCCATTCCAACATTTTAGGCCTCCACACCATGCTAATCCATCACTGACCACCGCCACCGATAACCATTGTTTGAATGTCGAATACGCATTTGTTAACTTCACGACATGTGAAATAGCCTAGTTAAGTGTCACACCCCTACCAGCGGTAGAAACATGGGAGTGCGACGAAATTGAATAAGAGAACACAAGGCAATAAAGAAAATTACTATTAAGATTTCATAAACATAAAATTGATTACATGTGTATCAAAATAACCAAAGATAACAATTTTGATCAAACAAAATAAATCATAAGTCTTCAATTGATAACTAGGCCATCCTATGTGAGCAAATCCAAAGTCTACCCTTACGCGGTATTTCCTGAAACATGTAATAAAACGAGTCAACTAAAAAAAGTTGGTGAGATGCATAGGTTTTTATAAAATAAGCATAGAAAGATGTATACAATTCATGGCAATACTTCACATACTCACATTAGTAAAACGTCACAACGTGAAGCCACAACCAAACGTAATGACATGTCCTCTCCGGTTCCACCCCCCACAGGTTAACCTAAGCATATGTGTCGGATTTCAATCACCCAAACCCCTAACCGGGAAGATAGGTGGGTTTGTCACACCTATAGCGCTCTAATTGCACTACCGTCGGCTTATAACAAATTGATGATTGTGTATGTGTTTGAAAAAGAGGGCCTTAAAGTGTTTATGCAGTCATGTTGTCCATAGTTAAATAATGTTTTAACGTCAAGTATGAAAACCTTTGCCAATTGTTTGAAGTGTACTAAAAATGTCTTTTTGTTATTGCTTGTTACATGTTCCATCCCAAAGAATAAATAAAAAGGGGACTATGATCTCACCTTGATGATTAGAGAGGAGGCGGGTGTATCAACCTTAGTGAACATGCCCTATGGAATTTAAGAATTGAATAAGTTTAAGGAAGTATCGTTACGTGAAGAGAAAGTCTGAATGGGAACGACGAAGGAGGATAGGTGTTTGCATAATATAACATAATAATCCACCTAGAGTAGTACATCCAATGAAAATATTCCTAGGAAAGAGGGGTCGGTCGCAAAGGACTCGTTTAGAATACCGCGTCTTTTCTAGCTAGAACCGTTCATTTATCATATACGTACATCGTAGGTTTGGATAGTATTCTATTGCATGCAACACCTTAGATTATGAATAAAATGTTTTCAAGAAAATAAAGTCGAAGAATTAAGGATGTTAAAATGTTAGAAGATTAGGGTTAGTTTTGTAAAATTCAGATTTGGACAGATTGTGTTGCTGAACTTTAGGCATGTTTTAAAAATAGTAAATAATTTCCAAAAATTCTAAGATTCTTTATATATTTAATTTAGGTTATAATGAACAACGTTTGTTAATAAATCTTTTTAATTTGGGCAACTTAAATATCTCAAAATCATGAGACAAGATCAGAGGTCTAGAATAGAACTTTCTGTCTTGATTTGTCATTTTAGGGAGTATTACAAAGAGTTAGAATGTCAATTATACATTGTTTTAAAGAATATTCAATAAAATTTGATTTGCAAAAATATTGAACATGATTGGATTTGTAGATTGAGAGATATGGTCCCGAAAAGTAATGACAAATATTATGTCAAAAAGTCAGAATTGACTTTTACTTCTAAGCCTTAAACTTGTAGAAATATTACGAGGTTAGATTTTACGGAAAGAAGACTCTTTGAAATTATATTTTGGTTTAAAAATAGCCCTTTTTGGATTAAGGATGACCAAGATATGGCTGTCACAAGTTGACACAAGTATTCTATCCAGAATCCACACTTGCACTTGTGCAACTTTTTATGGTTTTTAAGAGACTTTTTGATTAAAACGAAGTTAGATCATGAAAGTTTAGGGTTTGAGAGGCTGGTGTTTAATGATCATAAGATCATGAAAGAAAGAAAAAGGATTGGAGGTGTAGAGAAGATAAAATCAAAGAACGAAAGAAACCGAATCGAAAAGGATGATTTTACTTACTTGGAATGGTCCTCAAACCTTGTATGCTCTTCTTGCTCTTGTGGTTCACTAATTCTTCAAGGATTAGGGCAGGGATTTCGAAACTAAGGAGGGAATGAGGGTATTGGAGGTGGTTTGAAGGTAAATAGCAAAGAATAAGGCACCCTAGACCTCCAACCACCCCTAGAGATTGAAGGGTTGTATATTAGGAAAGAACTTGGAGAAGGAAAGAACTTAGAGTAGAAGCCAAGGGTTTTACTTTATACTAGAGATTGAAGGGTTTTATATTAGGAAAGAACTTGGAGTAGAAGCCAAGGGTTTCTAACCCTAATGCAGCCTCCAACCACCCCTTACCAGCCAAAATTTCAAAATTATGCTTTAGGAATGAACAACTAGGTCCCTCAAGTATACAAGTGGTGCGTCGGTGCACCAAACGTTCGGTTTTCGCAATTCAGAGTTTAATTAAGGAAAGTTTTGTAAATGAAAGTTGTTTTATTTAATGAAATGGATGTGTTAGTAATTTTAAAACATAATTTAGTGTCATAAAGGATGTATTTGTTGGTTGTGGACGGTACGGAGTCAAACTGCGGTTTAGAAGGCGAACGGATACGTATATGCACTAACTAACGTACAAGGGCATCAATTTTCATTATGTGACAACTTGAATGAGTTAAATAACCATGTTAGGCACATATGGTTAATTAGTAGTTCGCGACCGCAGTCGTCAATTTACCTTACACGGGTGTGATATGTCCTTCTAGTATGTACCTATAAAGTGATGATAGTAATGTAGGCGGAGGTTACGAATATTATCGAAGGGTGGTGAAAACTTGTTGTTTTGAGATTTAAGAATCATGATTAAATAGGTATCTTATGCATATTTAGCAGTAGTGTATAAAGTTTGACATTCACATAGCAATCCATAAAATGATTCTTGAATAATAATACATCCAAACATAGTGTAAATTTATGAGAAAACATGATTCACTGAAAAAAGAAATCAACCTAAGTCTCAAGATAGAGTCATCCAAACAAACATACTTATCATGTCTCCCCTAGTTAAAGGGAATTTCCTCCCAAAACTTAACCAGTGGGGTTTGCGTTGTATTGGGTGGCAGGGTCTTCACGAGCCTCAGTTGTTCCCATGACAAAAGTGCGAGCACGAGCACCTTGATTGTTTTTAAGCTGGAAAAACGATGCTTGAAGTGATCGGTTGCACCACACTCGAAGCAAGCCCCTACCATTGGTATTAGAAGGGACCATGGCATTGTTGGCAGCATCAGGAGTAGGCATGCAACAAGAGGTGTTGACGTGTCGTGTGATAAATATATATATATATATATATATATATATATATATATATATATATATATATTTGTTTTAGAAATGGTTTCACGAGATTAGGTTTTAAATTTATAAAATGATAAATACTCAAACTTAACACACACACAATAGGCAAGTGTACCTATTGCAGCGTAATATAGTTTAGGTAAGAACCAAGTATCGAACCAACGGACACGGTCGAATTCCAATACTCAAATTTTGTTATCGTTTAGCCGGTTTAATTAGTGAGTGAGTTTTGTGTGCTTGTGGAGCAGAAAAAATAAATGACAGAAAAGTAAATGACGGTAAAGTAAATAGCAGAAAAGTAAAAACGTGTGTGAAGTGTGTAATAGAAACGTAACGAACAGAATAGTAAATACCAGGAAAGTAAATATGTCGGGAATGATTAGGTTACGAATAGTATTACTTTGGGTTTCGAATCCGCTTGGTACGTGATAATGTTAAGTTGACTAATCCAGTGATATGACTACTACAAACGTGTGACCCGGGTCACCGTTAGAGCCTCGTCCTCACGACATTTGATTTGCAAATTTAAAAGCTTTAACAAGTGGTAGTGCCTCCCGTTAAGGACAACAATTACCCTCAACCCTTCGAATGGTCATATCCGGGTTGGTTTAAGACATCGAACGTAAAATGCTTTATATTAGAGTTAAATAGGTGATTATATTTCGCTCACCAGGAGGCGGTGTAACAATGGGACCAAGTATAAAGACGTACCGTTCCCAACATGAGTTCACCAATTCTTGGTCGCATAATAAGTTCGTATAAAGACGTACGACCTTACTAGTGTTGACCAAGCCTTGGCTTATCAATCTCTGCTTTGTATAAAGACGTACAAGTTTCAAAAGAAGTTTGATTAAAAGGGTTTTACGATCTTACACTTTAAAATCAAGAACACTCACAAATATAAAGACGGATTTAGACAATAATAAAAACCCACCAAATTGGTGGTTTTAAGGACGAATAGTTAAAGACACAAACACATCACTTGGATTAATACGTTAAATATTAACATGCACCAAACTTCATCTTCACCCTAGCAATACAAAAAGTTTAGCACCGAATGGCCATACTAACTAGCATAACGCTTAGTTTTGTTGGCTCCCCTATTGCGGATCAAGAAGGGAGAGCCCCTCCACTCACTACTCTCTACTCTAACTATGAAATACGCTCTCAAATGAGGTCTGGATGGCTGTTGTAAGATATGTATGGGTGTGTGAAACCAAGAACCCAAGCCCTCTGTTTATAGGCCTCATAATGAGCAATGCACGACCGTGCATTGGATTGCATGGGCGTGCAAACACCTAGGGAATCAAACAGGGTACAAAGTACACTGTACTGGGCTCTAGAGAGCAGAGTGGGGCAATGCACACGCGTGCATTGGGATGCATGGCCGTGCATCCCCCCTCTGCTACCCAGTTTTTTCTTTTAGCTGCTTGTTGACTTTCTGGGGTCCAACTTTAACTTCTTGGGGGTCAATGCTCGGGTTTGGTCCTCCAAAAGCTTAATTTCTTCATGTTTTAAGCTGATTTTTGCTCTATTCGTCTTTGGGACACCGAATAACCTGCAATTGTGAAATATTAACGTTTTAAGTATCAATTGCAAGGTTATTAATCAATTATTACCATAATATGGGGATTATTATGCATGCAAAACATGTATAATTTAGGACATATCAGGTGTCTAGATGCCCATTTCTTCTGCACTTGGTGCACTTATATCGCCCAGACGGTGTATATAAAAACTAATAAAATCCTAACCTAGACTCCTAAGTATTAAATGGAAAACCTATGAACTAGACCACACTGACAGGCAACCTATCGAGTGTAGCACGACTTAATGGTAAACCGAGTTATCGAACCCTAGAGACACTACGAAAACAAAACTAGACTCTGAATCGGACTAAAGATTTATTTGGTTTGGGGGGTTTACTACACTACTATTTAAACTAATGAATGCAGAAAACTAAGATCGACTCAAGCTATCAAGAACAAGAACTAAGATGAAATCAAAAGATGGGAAGAATACTACCTAGGTCAGAAGAAACAACTCTAGACAGCCCAGTGGATCCCTAATCACTCTCAGGGTGTCACCAACTAAGCTACCTAAAGTGTACTAACTCACCAGACTGTTGGATCACTTCTCATGTAATTCCAACTATGATAAAGTATCCTAATAGATAGATTACCTCTCAGTCTCTCCGTCCACCAATACACTCGAAGAATGCATGGGGTAATCTCAAGATAACAACTATGACACGAATAGCAACAATCACTAGTCACCTAATATCGGCTTCCTCTCAGACAGCTGACACTCGGATTCCTAATGACGAAGACTAAACGACTAATTCTCACCTCTCGGGTATTGAACTAGGATACACACTCAATTCTAATCAGTAATCAAAGACAACTCCTATGGTCACTACGTTTAGCAGACCACCCTAATCACAAACCCTAAGATCTATAACCAAGATACACAGATCAAACTAGCAGACAACCACAATCAGCGTAAGGAATTATAATCAACCACACAATAAGAACTAAACATGCAATAACATCACAATAATCAACTCAAGATCTTTTACAAAATCATAAACCCATTAATTTAATCCAAAAACCGATAAAAATAGAAACTTTAAAAAGTATTCATCATGTCACCTAGGCAATATCAAAGTTTTAGCCTAGGATCATGCTTAAACAACCAAAACAGAAATAAAAACAAAAAACCATTGTATCAAACATCCAAATCAAAGATAAAAATCCAATCTTGTAAACCTAGAACGTAAAACTATGAACCCGAAATACAAAGATGCAAGCTTTAGCCTTCAATTGGCCTCCTTCTCCTCAAAATCACCTCTGGTCTCTCTCTAGACGGCAAAAGATACGAACTTTTTGAATAATGGCATAAGAATTCTATTTAATTTGAAAATCTAGGGTTTTGCGAAAATTCCCTCTCTCGCGTACCACGAGAGATTCTGGACATCCGCTGGTGTACCGCGAGGGCCAAAATAGCTGGGGCGCGTATCTGGAGTCCTCGCGTACCGCGAGAACTTCTTTCTTCCTCTCTCGCGTATCGCGAGAGCTTGATTTTCAACATTTTTAACTGTAATCTGCTGGCTTCACTTTCTTGCTTGATTTCTTCACGTATTAACTTGTATTCCATACGAGCTCCTATAAACATACAATAGACTCAAATGTACATTAAAACGACTCAAAACAAAGATAAAACTAACTAAAACGCACGAATACCCTAGAATAAAGATGTATGCTTTGCACTACATCAAATATCCCCACACTTAACCTTTCTTCGTGCTCGAAAAAAACTACAAATGGAATCATAACTGGCATCTAACTAACAAACATCATTTACCACGTAGCAAAATATACTCACGCGTTAAAAAGCAACAATTAGTATTTATGTCCGACTAAACCCAAGCACCAACTTTTAAGCCCCCGTTACGTGTTCTAAAATTTATTTACCAAGCATATGAATCAATCTATGTGACTCATACTTAGAAGTTACAGCTCTACCTAATCCCGTCTCATGGTTATTTTAGGCACGGATCAAACCATATAGATTTACCCTACCATGTTAAACTAAAATTTACAGGTTTCAGAAATCAAATGAAATATGGATGAATGGATGGAAATATGAGCATTAATCAGCAAATTAAACTTCATCTAGAGGCGTTTCAACCAAGTCACTATCTCGGAAGGTAACACATAGACTACAGTCTAAACAATGAAGCACATAAGAATCAACCTAGTGGTGTTTCAATCAGGCTGGAACCTGACATGTGACACATGGGCGAAACTTAGATTTCAATCAAATAAGCTCAAGTATACGGAATATGGATGCGGGCGCCACCGAAACTCGGATTTATTCTCATAAAAAGAGAATGGTGTGCCATGAAATTTCAAAAACCTCTAAATTTTAACTTAACGTGGTACCTATCAACCTATGTTGACAATTTCAGTATTACCGATACTCTAAGATGAATACCCACAAGATATCATGATTTAATCAATTAATTCCTAAACAACACAAGCAGGCTATTTAAGCTCTACTAGTTGACTGTGTCTACTAAAACATCACTAATTAGACATGTTTTCAATTATTTAAATTATTTAAACTCACAAGTAGACCCAGATGTACTATCATTTTCCAAGTATATGCAATTATTTCCAAGGACATTTTTCAAAAATTTTTCATTTTTTTTTTGTTTTTATTTTTGAAATTTTATAAAGACACAAACTAGACTCAACTAAACACTCATATCCCCACACTTGAAAGAAACATTGTCCTCAACGTGAAGTAAAACATAACTAAAAATAAAAAAATGTAAAAATAAAAGGAATCGACTTAGATGGTAATGTAGCACGCAAACAAATGTGCAGCTTCGTTCTTCCATGTGTGCACCGTATAGCATTTCGGTCGCGGTTGCACAAACTGCTGAGTTGCCTTTACAAGATAGATAAGATGAGAATCAACCCCAGCTGAATGGAGATTGAGTATGGACGAGATGATAAAACCTGCAAAATAAACCTCACAACAAACCCGCTGCATTAAACTGACTCAAATTAAAAATAAGGACTCACAGACTCACTAATAAAATAAAAACTCAAGATAGATAGATATGCAGAGGAATGTACTCAATGTGTGGCAAACACATAGACATGAATGCCACAGCAAGATCGGTCATCGGTCACGAACGGTTTCAAGTTTCCCCATGGTCGGTGGTCATATGGTATGAATGATGATGGATGGATTATGAATGATATGAGTTTGATAATATTTTTGGTAGACGGTGAATGAATGGTTATGGTATATGGTGGATGATGTAGGTGGTGATAATGGCTGGTGGATAATGTAGAGGTGGGATGATAGTGGTGGTAATGCGGGTGAACGATGAACGAAACCATGGGAAAAACAAGGAAGAAGGGTGAAAACAGCAGGCTCCCGCATACCGCGAAAGAACTTGGCAGCATTCCTCGCGTACCGCGAGGAGGCAAAAATTAAGCTGACTATTGGTTTTGTCCTTCGCGTACCGCGAGAGGACTCCCCAACTTCTTCGCGTACCGCGAGAGGACTTGTTGGTAACAGAACGTTTTGAAATTTTTCCCAACTTTTATACTTAGAAAATTTTTGATCATTTAAAATTTGTTTCACTCAAATTCCGTAAAAACTTATTCCAAACATAAAAACACATGTAAAAATACCTCGAACTTCATTCTCGATGATTTTCGTCACCGAATCAAGCACGAATTCCTACAAAACATGACACAAACAAAACACATATACCGAAAAACACATAAAAAGACACGGACTCAAACCAAGTAAATGCACATAAACTCTACATCCCGGGCACTTGCCCGAGACTCACACAAGCATATCAGGAGGCTTCTCCTTGATTCTAACCGGAACCGCCGTCATTTTTCGCGGTCTCCCGGTCCTCCACGTCACACGACTACCAACTAACCTCAAATGTGCATCATGTATTGCACTCATATCCTTCCACCAACACTTAAACCTACATGGTTCGAAGATAACACTATTCAAATACACCATCAAGCGGTCACCTCTAAACATCCCCACACTTGGGGTTTGCACTCCCTCTAACTCACATGTATCTCTCAACGTACGGGTTTTCTTCCGGGGTGGCCTAGATCTAGGGGTGACTCAGTCTCACGCCTCTCAGCACAAAGAACAGAAATGGGTATAGGCTCAGGAGTAAGATTCTCTATGGTTACGACCTCCAAGCTCTTACCAGGATCTTCTGGTTCATCTGCACCCACCACCGTGGGTGGCTCACATACTATCTTCCCCACTTGTGCTAGAATCTCACTCAAACTGAATTCATCATCATCAGCACTCAAAAACAGGGACCCTATCAAACTCCTCCAACAAATTCGGAGGCTCCTCTAACATTCCTTTATCCAAATCATCCTCTAATGGATTTGAGTCCCGATGATCGTCCATGGAGGCATCAAGCATGCACATGGAGTGGCTATGCTCGCCAACATCCTCCATGGACTCTATAGCATCGAACGTAATAAACTCATCCCCCGCACAAAGTGTGAGTTTCCCGTCAAATACATCAATCATCGCCTCGTCGGTACGTAGGAATGGGTGTCCTAGGATGAGTGGGACTTTGTCATCAACCTCCATGTCCATAATAACAAAATCCACGGGGAATACAAACTTACCTACTTTGACTAATAGATTTTCCACAAATCCCCGTGGATACTTGACTGAGCGGTCAGCCAAGGAAATGCTCATGCACGTCGGCTGCAGTTCACCTAAGTCTAGCTACTTATAGATAGAATATTGCATCAAATTGATGCTAGCACCTAGGTCGGCCAACGCGTGGTTTAAAGGTAAATTTCCTAGCAGGCACGGTATCGTGAAATGACCCGAATCCGGCAGCTTCTCAGGTAACTGATTCTGAACCACTGCAGAGCATTGCTCACTAAGAGAGACTTTAGAGACCTCCTTGAGTTTCTTCTTGTTGGAAAGAAGATCTTTTAGGAACTTAGCATATTTAGGCATATGCTGGAGGAACCCTATGAATGGGAGATTGACCTTGAGTTGTTTAAAAATGTCAAGGAAGTGACAGTATTCCCTAGCATGTCTATGTGGCAATACACGTGTTGGATAGGGAATACGACTCAAGTTAATCTTGAGGGACTTCATCTCCACCACCTTCTTCTTATCCTCTGCCTTCTAGGCAGGCACCTCGATCTCTATCTTTTCTTCATCTCCACCGGCTCTTTTTCTTCGACCTCCGGTGGGTTCTCTTCCTCCACTCTCATGCTCCTTGTCGAAACAGCATTCGACTCGGACTCTTCCATTATCCTAGCATCGATTTCAGCAAATCAAGCTCTCTAATCTATCTTATTCACCTCTTCCACTGAGGGAATATTATGCTCACTAGAGTGGGAGTCATCCTCTACAACCTATTCTCTCTCCACACTCCTTACCAACATGGCCATCACTAAAGCATTTGGGCCTGAAGATGGACCTCCTTGCCTGTCCTTCAAACTCCTAGCGATGTCTCCTACCGAGCTTTACAAATCCTGAAACGTCGATTGCTGATTCTTCAATAACGTGTCATGGGCATCCAGTCTTTGCTGAGCATCTATGTCATTCTGCACCAATTGAGCGAGCAGATGTGTCTGGTTCTCCAACATCTCTTCAATCTTTCTCGAGCTAACACTACTTCCTGAACTCGCTCCTGCTTCTCCTCCATACTGCTGCTGGCGGCCATTAAACCCAGGCGGGTTATTTCCAGATCTCCATCCCGATCCTAATGAATTATTGTTGTTGTATCCTCGGTTATGGTATTGGTTGCCAGCATAGCTCATGTGCTCCTAATTATTCACTGGGCAATATCTGGTGTCGTGGCCTCCCCTGCACTCCTCACACCTAAGAGCACTGAGCTTTAGCTCCTTTATCTTGTTAGCCAGAGCGGCGAGTGCAGCAGCCACGCTAGAATTAGGAGTGACCTGATGCACACCTCTAGGAGAAGAGGCGGGTGCTCTACCAGTAGGAATGGTGTCACACCCCCAATTTCAACTAACGGAGTTTTACCGTTTGGGAAGTGACGAACCAGGATCTCAGACATTAGTTACTTTGAACGACTCTACATGGGACTCAAAATGAAAATATCATTTAAATCAGAGTATCAATGCGGAAGCGTAAAGAAAGTAAATGCGCAAAATACACGCACCCAAAACCAAAGTCCAAAAGTCCAAAAAGTCCAAAACGTCCAACCAAAGCAAGTACAATAGAATAATTCAAACAAACATAAATAAGTCATAGTCAAAGTAGTTGAATTCCATGCACGCCCTAACGTGCACCTGTGTCTTATCTTAGCGACCTGAGAAAACATGTAAGAAAATATGTCAACACGAGGTTGGTGAGTTCACAGGTTTTAATATATGTAAATAAGCGTTTACCGGATTTATGTTCATTCAGTACGTATCTATAGGTAGCTAACCTATGTTCATGTTCAGCTCAAGCGCTCGCAACCGAAGCTGACTGTTTATTTATTGCCTCCGGCCAGGTCTATCAACACTGGCGGTGTGAGTAGGCTAACATTTAACCCGTTCGATATCTAATCGAGTTAGCGCGATTAACGCGGCTGGGATTTGTCAAACCCAGTAGTACTACAAAATATTACCTCGCTAAGATCCATATTAACGGTCCGATATTAGTTGAGGACTTTCTGTGATAGCATGTTACGCTTAGCATTTAACATTGATATCATACGAATTACAAAATCCAAAATTGTTTAATCACGTTTTCTCCCCTAAGTTAAAACAGTAAAAGGGGCCGTGAAAACTCACATGCGTTGCGTTGTAGGTAGTATCACACAAAGGACAAGTTGGAACTAAATTATAAACACATAAATTAGGGATATAATGGGAATTGTGACAACGACACGGAATGAGAAACGTCCTAAAGAAACGCTCTAGTAACCGAGAGTAGACGAACGTGTCCACGGGAATAGGAATTCTTTAATTAGTAATTAGATTATATATACGTTACGCGACGAATAACAACAATAATAATAAATATATTCGAGCGTTTTTTTATTTACAAAAATTAGGAAAATAATATAATTTAATATATTATTTTTAGGTTCGAAAAGATATTCTAGTTACTCATTTGTGGTACAAAATAATAAATATATTATTTTTATGAATGCGATAAATGCGAGTAAATAATATAATTAATTATATTATTATTTAGTTTCAAATGTTATACGAGGTTAGAAAACGATACGAAATAATATATATATATATATATATATATTATTTAATAATATGAGTCACGGGTTGAAAATAATATAAACATATTATTTTATACCAAGTCATGGTAAATATATTATTTTTAAAAGTCGGGAGATAATAACAAAAGTGGGTTAATAAATTCAATCTCGAGCCTACGGGTTGTTTCCCGGACTAAAACACATTTGTATAATATTATAATAATATATGGTTTGATTTTTAATAATTAAATAAGTTTAGAAAAATGTCTAAAAAGAAATGTGGGAGCCTTGACTCGAACCCGGGTCTCTCCCACACATACACACTTCCTTAACCAATCCGCCCGCTAGGGTCATCGCAACAAGTACCCGGATCGGTTTGTTTTAACATCTAAGGTTTCTGTGTTCTACTCCCCTTTCGAAACCGAGTCCAATCCAGTCCCAAATCCATCGATCTTGACAATAATTTGTTACAAAAATCTGGGGGTTTTGATTATATGCCTAGATTCAATCTGTTTACGAGTTTAATTTGAAAAACATCAAGGTTAAGATCGTTTAATCGTGGGTTGAATGGCCGAAATCCTAGATTAGAAACTTGGAATCGATTTAGTTTAATTCTATGATAAAATTAGTTAACACCATGGGGCTTTTACTCAACAGAGGACTGCGAAGCTTTCCCTGTGGTTTAATTAGAATGAAAATGAGTTTAAGATCAAATCCCCCAAATCGAATCAAGAACAAACCCTAATTTCCAGATCGATATCAATTCGATGATAAGATGTTAAATTGGCATAGGGCTAATGTTAAGCAGGTTATTACGAATCTAGTGGTATAGTTTAATTAGATTTAAACAGGTTCTAGACTGGGTTTCGATTAAACTAGTTTTGCATGAACCCTAGAATCAGGGTCCTATTCAATTCGATCATGTAAGCCCCAAAGAGTATAGGGCTTTCGATCTAGACGTAGAGGCGAGTCTGTGGACATGATCAATTTCAATTTTCATTATCGGATTGATGGGGTTCGATTAAACCCGAAAGTAAATGAACCCTAGAACTGGTTCACGTTGAATTCGATAATTTAAGCCCTGATAATGATAGGGCTTTTGATCTATGAATTGAGACGAAACTGAGACTGTAAACAATTACCAGAATTATTGATGGATTGATAGCTTCCGACTAGAATGAGTGGCGTCGGCCTGCGGGTAGATTCCGGCAACCTTGACAGCTTCTATGGCGTAATTGGTGTAGGCAAAAGCTTTAGGGGAGTGCGAATGACGTGTGCAGTGGGTTTGATTGCAGAATAATAAGCGAATTTGCTTGAATTCGATGATCATTGTTGCGGGTTCGACGGTTACGGGTTTAGAGAGTTAATTCGTGATTATGGGATAGTTAAAACTCCTAGAAACGGCTCATTTATGATCTCCATCATCAATACCATGATTACTAGTCGTGAATTCGAGTAGTCATTTCAGTTTCGGGTTTGATTTGGATCAATGGGTCATGATTTTGACTTTTTGAAAGTCAACCGAAGCCAAGTGTTCTTGATTTTGACTTTGTAAGTCAACGGATTTGGTTTTGCATATTTACATAACTAGTCCCTGAAGTTTTAGTTCAAATAATGACATAATTAATCCCTAGGGTTTAATATTGGGTTAACTAGGTTAGGAATTAACTGAATATTTAACGAAATTAGTAACGAAACTAACTGAAAAGTCCGGATTGTCACATCATCCCCTAGTTGAAATAATTTTCGTCCCTAAAATTAAAATAAATAAAACAAAAATTTCGGGGATATCACATCATCCCCTAGTTGAAAGAATTTTCGTCCCGAAAATTAAATAGTACCTTAAGAATTTGACACGGAGTGCTTGAACAGATCTGGATATTCGCGCATCATCTGATCCTCGCGCTCCCACGTGAATTCCGGTCCGCGTTTCGAGTTTCAACGAACTCTGAAAATAGGGATCTTACTGTGCTTTAACGTTTTAACTTCCCTATCCATAATTTCTACAGGTTCTTCGATGAAACGTAACTGTTCATCAACGTGTAGTTCCTCAAGAGGAACTGCGAGTGATTCGTCTGTTAGGCATTTCTTTAAATTTGAGACGTGAAAGACGTTGTGTACACCACTAAGTCCTTCAGGTAGGTCCAGTTGATACGCTACTGGACCGACTCTATTCATTATCTTGAATGGTCCAACATAACGAGGATTCAGTTTGCCTCGTTTCCCGAAATGAATGACACCTTTCCAAGGTGAGACTTTGAGTAAGACCATGTCACCTATTTGAAACTCTAATGGTTTACGACGCTTGTCGGCATAACTCTTTTGACGATCACGAGCTGCCGCCATACGGTTTCTAATTTGAATGATCTTTTCGGAAGTTTCAAATACATGTTCGGGACCTGTGAGTTGGCTATCTCCAACTTCAGTCCAACAAATGGGAGAACGGCATTTCCGTCCATAAAGTGCTTCAAATGGAGCTGCCTTGATGCTAGTGTGATAACTGTTGTTGTAGGAGAACTCCACCAACGGTAGGTGAGACTCCCAAGTGTTACCGAAATCGATCACACAAGCTCGTAGCATGTCCTCCAGCGTTTGAATAGTACGTTCTGTTTGGTCATCAGTTTGAGGATGGTATGCTGTGGTCATATCTAGACGTGTGCCTAAATCTTTATGTAACGACTGCTAGAAACGAGAAGTGAATCGTGCATCACGATCCGAAATAATAGAGATTGGCACCCCGTGCCGAGAGACTATTTCTTTCAAGTAAGTACGAGTAAGCTTATCCATTTTGTCGGTCTCTTTGATTGCTAAGAAGTGAGCGGACTTTGTTAATCGATCAACGATTACCCATATGGTATCACATCCGGTAGGGGTTCGTGGTAATTTGGTGATGAAGTCCATGGATATTTGTTCCCATTTCCACATGGGAATTTCTGGTTGTTGCAGAAGACCGGATGGTTTTTAATATTCAACTTTGACCTTCGCGCAAGTCAGACACTTACTAACATAGGTGGCTATATCGGCCTTCATCTTCGGCCACCAATATAGCACCTTTAGGTCATGGTACATTTTTTCGGAACCTGGATGTATCGAGTAACGAGATTTATGAGACTCATCCATAACTAGTTCCCTTAGGTTTCCGAATACTGGAACCCATATTCGCTCGGCAAAGTAGCGAATACCGTCATATTTGACTTTAAGTTGTGCTTCCAGACCGCGTGTACTTTCCAGCGGTAGATTTTCTTCTTTTAGGGCTTCGAGTTGAGCACTACGGATTTTGTCAGGTAATCCGGGGTGAATAGTAAGCTGTAATGCTTGAACTCGTTTGGGTTTCGTTTCCTTTTGACTCAGGGCATCAGCTACAACGTTAGCTTTACCCGGGTGATACCGGATCGCACAGTCATAATCATTTAAGAGCTCGACCCAACGACGCTGTCGCATGTTCAACTCTTTCTGTTCGAAGATATGCTGAAGACTCTTGTGATTGGTATAGATGGTGCATTTGGTACCGTACAAGTAATGTCTCCATATCTTAAGTGCGAAGACTACAACTCCCAACTCTAAGTCATGAGTGGTGTAGTTTCTCTCGTGGACCTTTAGTTGACGTGAAGCGTATGCGATCACCTTTTCGCGTTGCATTAAGACCCAACCCAGACCCTGAATAGATGTATCACAATACACTATAAAATCATCGGTTCCTTTCGGAAGAGCTAGAATAGGTGCACTGCAAAGTTTCTGCTTAAGACGTTGGAATGCTGACTCTTGGTTATCGCCCCAATTATAGGCTTTACCTTTTTGAGTTAAAGAAGTGAGAGGTTGAGAAATTTTTTGAAAATCCTTCGATGAATCGACGGTAATATCCAGCCAATCCCAGAAATTATCGCACCTCAGTCGGAGTAGTCGGTGCTGCCCAATTCTTGATGGCTTCTATCTTTGATGGGTCGACATGTATTCCTTTCTCGTTAACCACATGCCTTAGAAACTGAACTTCCCGAATCCAGAATTCACACTTGGAAAACTTAGCATACAGTTGCTCTGGCTTAAGTAATTCCAAAATTAGGCGTAGATGTTCCTCATGTTCTTCCTTGTTCTTGGAATAAATGAGGATGTCGTCGATGAAAACGATAATGAATTGGTCAAGGTAAGGCTTACTCACACGGTTCATGAGGTCCATGAATACCGTAGGTGCGTTGGTTAACCCGAAAGGCATGACCATAAACTCTTAATGGCCGTACCTTGTTCTGAATGCAGTCTTAGAGATATCCTCTTCTCGGACTCTTAACTGATGGTAGCCGGACCTAAGATCTATTTTGGAATAGAAACTTGATCCTTGGAGTTGATCAAAGAGATCATCTATGCGAGGTAAAGGGTAGCGATTCTTGATTGTGACTTTATCCAGCTCCCGGTAGTCAATACACATACGGAAAGTTCCGTCCTTCTTCTTGACAAATAGTACCGGAGCTCCCCATGGCGATGAACTAGGTCGGATGAAACCTTTATCCAACAAATCTTGCAATTAAGTGGACAACTCTTGTAATTCACTGGGTGCCAGTCTGTAAGGTGCCCGAGCAATCGGTGCTGCTCCGGGTGCTAGATCAATTTGGAATTCAACTTGACGGTGTGGTGGCAGACCAGGCAGATCCTCGGGAAATACTTCCAAAAATTCACGAACGATGGGAATATCTTCAATCTTCTTTTCTTCTGATGGCTGCACAGTAACGAGAGCCAAAATAGTTGTATGTCCTTTTCGAAGGCATTTTTGTGCTTTCATAAAAGATATGATGCCCATGACTGCACCAACTCTTTCTCCTTGGACGGAAAGGGTTTCTCCACTCGGGAGAGGAATACGAACAATCTTCTCATGACAGATAATTTCGGCTTGGTTTTTAGATAACCAATCAATGCCGACAATTACATCAAAGCTACCAAGTGTGACTGGCATAAGGTCGATATCAAATATATGTCTAGCTAGCTCAAGTTTACATCCCTTCAGAATGTGAGTTGCTTCAATTATTTGGCCATCAGCTATCTCTATTATATACTTAGCTTCTAACAGAGTTTGAGTTCCTTTTATCATATCACTAAGTTTCTTAGATATAAAACTTCTATCAGCACCAGTGTCAAAAAGAACAGAAGCAAAGTAATTATTTAAGAGAAACTTACCGGTGACCACATTATGATCGTAGCGGGCTTCTCTAGATCCTAGTACGAAGGCTCGTCTCTTCGCACCATTTCCTCCACCATTGTCATTATTACCACCATTGCCATTGTTATTCTGGTTAGGGTTGTGGTTTCCATTACCCCTTTTCTTCAATTGAGGACAATTCTTCCTAATATGTCCTTCCTTTCCGCACTCAAAACAACCCCTTGTGGATCCAGGTTGTTGAAAAGGTTGTTTAACCTGTAACTCACCCCTACAATCCTTAGCAACATGACCTATTTTGCCACACCTCTGGCAACGATTGCAAAACCCAAAGTGGTGGAAGTTGCACTTGTTACACTTCGGAGACTTCCCCGCGTAACCACCCTGGTTTTGACCTAAAGGGGTCGACTGGTTGAAGTTCTCAGTAGGCTCAAACCTACGTTGTTGCTGCTGCTGTGGTTGATTAAACTGGGGTTGGTTGGGTTGGGATCCTTTGGAGTGAGAGTTGGAGTGGTTGTGGGTGTTGGAATGGTGATCAAACTTGCGTTTGTGATTATCGGTGGGTTTAGAGACCGAACCTCTCGGAGGTAGAGTCCCTTGTGTCACCGCCTGGTCGGTTAACTTATGGGCAAGTCGGATAATTTGTTGGATAGTGGTAGGATTGGATAATGTAACCATGCTTTGTATTTGAGGCACTAGACCTCCAATGTAAAGCTCAATTCTCTTGTAATCAGGAGTTACCATATGCGGGCACATAGTAGCAAGTTCATGGGAACGTGTGGTGTAGAGTTCAATTTCAGAACCCTCCATCTTTAGGTTCCAAAACTCTCCCTCTAATTTCTGGATTTCATCACGAGGACAGTATTCCTCCTTCATCATTGATTTAAATTCCTCCTACGGGAGTCCATTCGCCATGGCCAGACCCAACATTTGGACCTGGGCGTTCCACCATGTGAGAGCCGGGCCCTCCAAAGTTCCGGCGGCAAACTTTACCTGATTAGCCACGGGGCAGTTGCACATGGCAATCACTGATTTAACCTTCTTATACCAACGAAGTAGTCCAATGGTTCCTTCAGCTCCACTAAAGGCGTGGGGCTTGCAATCCATGAACGCCTTGAAAGTGCAGGCTGGTTGTTGGTTTTGCTGATTTTGCTGGCCTGGATTTAGGAATAAAAATAGGATTGGAATTATAGAGTTCATGGCAGGCTTTTTAAGAGATGGATTGGCATCATTAGTCAATAGCTAAAGCATTTACCTGCAGCATTCTATGCTGCTAGAGCCTCCGCCACATTGTCGTTTATTAGTGCCGCTAGCTCTGCTGCCGTCATGTTAATGGTACCCCGACCACCGGCACGGCCTCCGCGTCCTTTCCCTGACAGGATTCTTCACAATCACAAATGAAAAACAATGATAAATATATCGCATATTAAACATTATTCAGGTATGAGTAAGGAGGTACAACATCTAATATTTTGAAAATTAAATAAATTGTAAGGCTAAAAAATAAATAACTCAAATATTAAACTTCTCATGCTTTTATTGGATGGGAACAACCTTACCCATCTAGGTTTGAAAAGAGAAATAACATAAGCAAAAATAGGCATGAAAAGGAAGATAGAAAAAGAAGATCATCAAGCATCTTCGTCATTGGAAGAAACATACGATTGTGCATCGTCTATCTCTACTGGTTCCTCCTCCAAGGGCTCCTCCTCGAAGGGCTCTTCTTCAAAGGGCTCCTCCTCAAAGGGCTCCTCCTCAAAAGGTTCCTCCTCGCCATCGGAAAGTGGGATCTCCTCAGGAAATAGAGCGGCTTGAAGTTGGGCTTCCAAGTGAGTCACCCTCTCTTGAAGACCTTCAGTAGTGTGGTTTGCTACATGTAGCTGAGCTTCCAGAGCAGCCACCCTCTCCAGAACTCCTTCCATGTCATTGTCCGAGTTGTCTACCCTCGTCTCCAAGTGTGTCACACGATCCACCAAAAGGTTATGGACCTAGTCAGTTACTGCTAGTTCGGTAGTCAAAAGTTCTATCCCTACTTTATTCTCCTCTATTTGAGGTTCCCACTTCAAAATATCTGGTATCTCATTGGTACATCTTTCACAATGCTTAACTCTCTAGACATATAAAACACAAAGGCTGCAAAAGCTTGTTCCATAGTACATGGAAAGCTAGGCAAGGTAGATGATGAGGAAGTAGACCCGAAGTAAGGTGATGGGACATTTCCCATTTCGATCCATATTTGGATCATTTGTGGGTATGCGTTCCAGTTTCGAGCAGGATTCATTGCTTGCGCGCTGCTCGCTTCCCCTTGGTCAACTGAATAGTCACTGGAAGTAGTCCGGCGCCTTTTGGGCTCCGGGGATGATAAGATAGGTGCCTTATGTCTTGGTGCCTTAGGTGATGAAGGTGGGGTTGACGACATGTTCCTGAACAATACATATAAGTGCCAACATCCAAATGACATGTAACTAATGTGTGAGGCTATAGTCTAGTATGCAATCGTAGTTCTCTATAACCAATGGCTCTGATACCAATCTGTCACACCCCCAATTTCAACTAACGGAGTTTTACCTTTTGGGAAGTGACGAACCTGGATCTCAGACATTAGTTACTTTGAACGACTCTACATGGGACTCAAAATGAAAATACCATATAAATCAGAGTATCAATGCAGAAGCGTAAAGAAAGTAAATGCGCAAAATACACGCGCCCAAAACCAAAGTCCAAAAGTCCAAAACGTCCAACCAAAGCAAGTACAATAGAATAATTCAAACAAACATAAATAAGTCATAGTCAAAGTAGTTGAATCCCATGCATGCCCTAACATGCACCTGTGTCTTATCTTAGCCACCTGAGAAAACATGTAAGAAAATATGTCAACACGAGGTTGGTGAGTTCACAGGTTTCAATATATGTAAATAAGCGTTTACCGGATTTATGTTCATTCAGTACGTATCTATAGATAGCTAACCTATGTTCATGTTCAGCTCAAGCGCTCGCAACCGAAGCTGATTGTTTGTTTATTGCCTCTGGTCAGATCTATCAACACTGGCAGTGTGAGTAGGCTAACATTTCACCCGTTCGACATCTAATCGAGTTAGCGCGACTAACGCGGGTGGGATTTGTCAAACCCAGTAGTACTACTAAATATTACCTCGCTAAGATCCATATTAACGGTCCGATAGTATTTGAGGACTTTCTGTGATAGTGTGTTACGCTTAGCATTTAACATTGATATCATACGAATTACAAAATCCAAAATTGTTTAATTATGTTTTCTCCCCCAAGTTAAAACAGTAAAAGGGGCCGTGAAAACTCACCTGCGTTGCGTTGTAGGTAGTATCACACAAAGGACAAGTTGGAACCACGTGTGTAAGTTTCAAACGACTTACGGTTGCCCTAAATTATAAACACATAAATTTGGGATATAATGGGAATTGTGACAACGACACGGAATGAGAAACGTCCTAAAGAAACGCTCTAGTAACCGAGAGTAAACGAACGTGTCCACGGGAATAGGAATTATTTAATTAGTAATTAGATTATATATACGTTACGCGACGAATGACAACAATAATAATAAATATATTCGAGCGTTTTGTTATTTATAAAAATTAGGAAAATAATATAATTTAATATATTATTTTTAGGTTCGAAAAGATATTCTAATTACTCATTTGTGGTACAAAATAATAAATATATTATTTTTATGAACACGATAAATACGAGTAAATAATATAATTAATTATATTATTATTTAGTTTCAAATGTTATACGAGGTTACAAAACGATACGAAATAATATATATATATATATTATTTAATAATACGAGTCACGGGTTAAAAATAATATAAACATATTATTTTATACCAAGTCATGGTAAATATATTATTTTTAAAAGTGGAGAAATAATAACAAAAGTGGGTTAATAAATTCAAACCCGAGTCTACGGGTTGTTTCCAGGGCTAAAACACATTTGTATAATATTATAATAATATATGGTTTTATTTTTAATAATTAAATACGTTTAGAAAAATGTCTAAAAAGAAATGTGGGAGCCTAGACTCGAACCCGGGTCTCTCCCACACACACACACACTGCATTAACCAATCCGCCCGCTAGGGTCATCGCAACAAGTGCCCGAATCGGTTTGTTTTAACATCTAAGATTTCTGTGTTCTACTCCCCTTTCGAAATCGAGTCCAATCCAGTCCCAAATCCATCGATCTTGACAATAATTTGTTACAAAAATATGGGGGTTTTGATTATATGCCTAGATTCAATCTGTTTACGATTTTAATTTGAAAAACATCAAGGTTAAGATCGTTTAATCGTGGGTTGAATGGCCGAAATCCTAGATTAGAAACTTGGAATCGATTTAGTTTAATTCTATGATAAAATTCGTTAACACCATGGGGCTTTTACTCAACAGAGGACTGCGAAGCTTTCCCTGTGGTTTAATTAGAATGAAAATGAGTTTAAGATCAAATCCCCCAAATCGAATCAAGAACAAACCCTAATTTCCAGATTGATATCAATTCGATGATAAGATGTTAAATTGGCATAGGGCTAACGTTAAGCTGGTTATTACGAATCTAGTGGTATAGTTTAATTAGATTTAAACAGGTTCTAGACTGGGTTTCGATTAAACTAGTTTTGCATGAACCCTAGAATCAGGGTCCTATTCAATTCGATCATGTAAGCCCCAAAGAGTATAGGGCTTTCGATCTAGACGTCGAGGCGAGTCTGTGGACATGATCAATTTCAGTTTTCATTATCGAATTGATGGGGTTCGATTAAACCCGAAAGTAAATGAACCCTAGAACTGGTTCACGTTGAATTCGATAATTTAAGCCCTGATAATGATAGGGCTTTTGATTTATGAATTGAGACGAAACTGAGACTGTAAACAATTACCAGAATTATTGATGGATTGATAGCTTCCGACTAGAATGAGTGTCGTCGGCCTGCGGGTAGATTCCGGCGACCTTGACTGCTTCTTCGGCGTAATTGGTGTAGGAAAAAGATTTAGGGGAGTGCGAATGAGGTGTGCAGTGGGTTTGATTGCAAAATAATAAGCGAATTTGCTTGAATTCGAAGATCATTGTTGCGGGTTCGACGGTTACGGGTTTAGAGAGTTAATTCGTGATTATGGGATAGTTAAAACACCTAGAAACGGCTCATTGATGATCTCCATCATCAGTACCATGATTACTAGTCGTGAATTCGAGTAGTCATTTCAGTTTCGGGTTTGATTTGGATCAATGGGTCACGATTTTGAATTTTTGAAAGTTAACCGAAGCCAAGTGTTCTTGATTTTGACTTTGTAAATCAACAGATTTGGTTTTGCATATTTACATAACTAGTCCCTGAAGTTTTAGTTCAAATAATGATAGAATTAATCCCTGGGGTTTAATATTGGGTTAACTGGGTTAGGAATTAACTGAATATTTAACGGAATTACTAAGAAAACTAACTGAAAAGTCCGGATTGTGACAAATGGAATTCCTAGCAGAATGTTGATGCTGTTGTTCGTCTTGAGCGAAGCTCTCGAACATTTCCTCGCACTCATCAGGCTCGAGTCTCTCCATGATATGGCCTCCCGTAGTTGTATTGACCATTTGCTGCTTCTCGAAGGTGAGACCATTGTATAAATTCTCCACTAGCGCCCAGTCGGAAAGACCGTGCTGAGGACATCGGCTCAACAGCGCGTTGAACCGCTTCCAGATCATGTGCTAGGGCTCGTCGGGGTCCATCCGGAACGAATGGATTTAGTCCCTAAGGCGAGCGGCCCTGAAAGGTGGATAGTACTTTTTGAAGAACTTGGCTTTGATATCCTCCCATGTGGTGATAAAATTATCTGGGAGAGAGTCAAGCCAAGTAGATGCACGCCCAGAGAGGGAGAATGGAAAGAGACGCAAGTAGATAGCGTCCTTAGATACACCCGTGATATTGAATGTATCACATATCCGCGCGAAGCGGGACAAATGTCCTGGTGCATCCTCATCCTCAATGCCATGAAATTGGGTGGCATGAGTGATCGTACTCATGACATGTGATGGGATCTGCCAAGAATTGGTGTTCGGTATAGTGGGGCGTGTGATCGAAGATATCGCGCCCGTGACCCCATCAGTGGCCCTCTGGTGCACAGTACGTCTCGCTGGTGGGTCAGCGTCACCCATCTGTGGAAAGGGATTGGGCTAGTAGGACGTACCTGGGTGCTGCACAATGCTTTTAAACGCTCCCGGAAGTCGCGGGTGCGCTCGTGAAGCTCTCGTTCGGGCTCTGAAAAAGCTGCAAAAGTTGGTGATCCCTGCGAACGAGTATGGTGCATAAACAGAAAGACTCCAGAAGGAAACAGAACAAAGACTCAAAGACACACAGAAAGACTCGATTCTAAATTAGACACTCAGATAAGACTCACTAGTGGCACAGAAGACAAGCAAACTCACAAGACTCAAAAGAAAAAAAGAAAATAAAATAAACCAAAATCACTAAAAGAACTAGTCAAAGCTAATATTGCTATTGCCAAGCGTCCCCGACAACGGCGTCAAAAACTTGATGTCGCCCAAACGGTCTATATAAAAACTAATAAAAACCTAACCTAGACTCCTAAGTAATAAATGGAAAACCTATGAAGTAGACCTCACTGACAGGCAAGTGAACCTATCGAGTGTGGCACAGCTTAATGGTAAACCGAGTTATCGAACCCTAGAGACACTACGAAAACAAAACAAAACTAGACTCTGACTCGGACTAAAGATTTATTTGGTTTGGGGGGCTTACTACACTACTATTTAAACTAATGAATGCAGAAAACTAAGATCGACTCAAGCTATCAAGAACAAGAACTAAGATGAAATCAGAAGATGGGAAGAATACTACCTAGGTCGGAATCCTACTTGCAAAGCACAACTTCTATCGGTTATGGAAACTATAATGGATCTGGGTTTCTAAAGAAACAACTCTAGACAGCCTAGTGGATCCCTAATCACTCTCAGGGTGTCACCAACTAAGCTACCTAAAGTGTACTAACTCACTAGATTGTTGGATCATTTCTCAGGTATTTCCAACTATGATAAAGTACCCTAATAGACAGATTACCTCTCAGTCTCTCCGTCCACCAATACACACGAAGAATGCACGGGGTAATCTCAAGATAACAACTATGACACGAATAGCAACAATCACTAGACACCTAATATCGACTTCCTCTCAGACAGCTAACACTCGGATTCCTAATGACGAAGACTAAACGACTAATTCTCACCTCTCGGGTATTGAACTAGGATACACACTCAATTCTAATCAGTAATCAAATACAACTGCTATAGTCACTACGTCTAGCAAACCACCCAACAAACCCTAAGATCTATGACCAAAATACGCAGATCAAACTGGCAGACAACCACAATCAACGCAAGGAATTATAATCAACCACACAATCAGAACTAAACACGCAATAACATCACAATAATCCACTCAATATCTTTTACAAAATCATAAACCCATTAATTTAATCCAAAAACCGATAAAAATCGAAACTTACAAGTATTCATCATTTGACATAGGCAATATCAAAGTTTTAGCCTAAGATCATGCTTAAACAACCAAAATTGAAGTAAAAACCCAAAACCACGGTATCAAACATCCAAATCAAAGATAAAAATCCAATCTTGTAAACCTAGAACGTAAAACTACGAACCCATAATACAAAGATGCAAGCTTTAGCCTTCAATTGGCCTCTTACTCCTCAAAATCACCTCTGGTCTCTCTCTAGACGGCAAGAGAAACGAACTTCTTGAATAATGGCATAAGAATTCTATTTAATTTGAAAATCTAGGGTTTTACGGAAATTCCCTCTCTCGCGTACCGCGAGAGATTCTGGACAGCCCCTCGCGTACCGCGAGGGCCAAAATAGTCAGGGCGCGTATTTGGAGTCATCGCGTACCGCGAGAGCTTGATTTTCAACATTTTTAACTTTAATCTCCCGGCTTCAGTTTCTTGCTTGATTTCTTCACGTATTAACTTGTATTCCATACGAGCTCCTGTAAATATACAATAGACTCAAATGTACATTAAAACGACTCAAAACAAAGATAAAACTAACTAAAACGCACGAATACACTGGGAATAAAGATGTATGATTTGCACTACATCATGCACTTACGACACGGTTGTGTAGAAGTGTGATGATAGAGGGTAAGGTCCACTGTATGGCTTCTTGGCAGAAACAGGGGCAACTTGGGTAATAGGAGTGGCAGGAGTTGCTATAGCAAAGCCCTTGGATGTCTTTTGTTTCTTGTGATGGTGTTCAGGCTCCTTCACTACTTCTTCATTGATCCTCTTGTCACTTTTTCTGAACAAGATCCCAGACTTAACTAGATCGTCCGTTAAGGACGCGGACAAACGAATAACAGCTTCAAGTGTTGTGGGGCTACTTCACATGACGGTACCCCGAAATTGAGGCGGAAGGCCTCCAATGTAACGATAAATTTTCCGAGTCAGGGGTGTAACCAGATGCGGGACTAGGATTCAGAGTTCATGAAAGCGTGTAGTGTACTCTTAACTTTCTCCACTATCCTGGGTAAGATTCCAAAGTTTGATTTCTAGCTTCTTCATCACATTGCTGGGACAGATTTCTTCAAATCATGATTTCCTTGAGTTTATCCCAAGTCATAGCATGTGCTTCTTCCCTACCTCGAATCTTCTTTTCAGCATTCCACCAGGTCAGTGCCCTCTTTTGGAAGGCACTTGTAGCATACTTAACCTTAAGATCATCGGAACAGTTACCCATCTCAAACGTGTTTTCCATGCCTTCGAACCATTGCAGTAACCCAGTAGCACCTTCAGACCCAAGATACATGTGTGGGTTACAAGAGTTGAAGTGTTTGAAAGTGCAAACACTCCCACTAGACCTTCCGGTGTCGTTGTTGATTTGATTGAAAATGGTAGGTAAGACAGCAGCAAGTTGTTGAGTGAGAAGGGTGGCTATGGCGGTGGTGTCAGCGGAAGGGTTGGAGGCTTCACCGGTGTTGGTCACGGTGGTATCGGGATCACGACGAGGAGGCATTCTACGAAAAAGAAATCACAAGTTGAAAGTTATGATAGACATTCAAATAATAATAAAATCACTCATTGATTAATATCAAATGTCTTACAAGATTAATAAAACATATATGTTGAATTACAATTGAATTTAAAGATAAAATTGACTAATCAAAACTCAAGGTCCGGATGAATAATACTAGTGAGACGTGTTTTAGCCTATAGGTGAGCATTCACTACAAGGGTCTCGTTGTAAGTACGACTCGTAACGAACGTGCCTCACTTTCCTTAATGCCAAGACCCCTAGTGTGCAGGGGCTCACCCTTTGGATTACACGTGTCCCTAGTACCATTATGCGGGTCTTTGATTTTGATGAGAGTGTCATGGATTGGGCCTTGCCCAAGAATTGGATCCAGCTTCGAGCAAGATTCTTTTTCCTTCTTGTTGTTGGGCTCCAAATTACTAGGAATGTATAGGACTTCTTCATCGAGTCGTGGGTAGTGCGGGTTATTTGTATCCAAAAGTAGTTCGAGGTCTTCCTTCTTGCGGCCTTCTTGATCGGGCTTGGGCTCTCCGACGTGTGACAGTGGATCCGAGTCTTCATGAGTGTGTGTAACGAGAGGGTTGTGGACGAGATACAGTGAAAGCATAGTAATTACATGTAAGCACATAATTCCTAATACTCGGGCACTTAGGTTATAGTCTAGGTTATTGCGAAGGGAACCTAATTCTCTATAACCTGGCTCTGATACCAATCTGTCACACCCCCGCCAGCGGCGGAAACACGGGAGAACACAAGGCAATAAAGAAAATTACTATTAAGATTTCTTAAACATTAAATTGATTACATGTGTCTCAAAATAACCAAAGATAACAATTTTAATCAAACAAAATAATTCACCGGTCTTCAATTGATAACTAGGCCATCCTATGTGAGCAAATCCAAAGTCTATCCTTAGGCATTATTTCCCGAAACATGTAATAAAATGAGTCAACTAAAAAATTTAGTGAGACCATAGGTTTTTATAAAATAAGCACAGAAAGATGTATACAATTCATGGCAATACTTCACATACTCATATTAGTAAAACATCATAACATGAAGCCATAATCAAACCTAATGACATGCCATCTCCGGTTCAACCCCCCCCCCCCCACGGGTTAACCTAAGCGTGTGTGTCGGATTTCAATCACCCAATCCCCTAACCGGGAAGATGGGTGGGTTTGTCACACCTATAGCGCTATAATTGTACTACCTTCGGCTTGTAACAGGTTGATGATTGTGTATGTGTTTGAAAAATAGGGCCTTAACGTGTTTATGCAGTCATGTTATCCATAGTTAAATAATGTTTTAACGTTGAGTATGAAAACCTTTGCCAATTGTTTGAATTGTACTAAAAATGTCTTTTTGTTATTGCTTGTTACATGTTCCACCCCAAAGAATAAAGAAAAGGGGGACTATGATCTCACCTTGATGATTAGAGAGGAGGCGGGTGTATCAACCTTAGTGAATGTGCCCTATAGAACTTAAGAATTGAATAAGTTTAAGGAATTATCGTTACGTGAAGAGAAAGTTTGAATGGGAACGACGAAAGAGGATAGGTGGTTGCATAATAGAGCATGATAATCCACCAAGAGTAGTACATTCAATAAAAAGATTACCAGGAAAGAGGGGTCGGTCGCAAAGGACTCGTTTAGATTACCGCGTCTTTCCTATCCAGAACCGTTCATTTGTCATATACGTACATCGTATGTTTTGGATAGGATTCTATTGCATGCAACACCTTAGATTATGAATAAAATGTTTTCAAGAAAAGAAAGTCAAAGAATTAAGTATGCTCAAATATTAGAAGATTAGGGTTAGTTTCCTAAAATTCAGATTTGGACAGATTATGTTGCTGATTTTTAGGCATGTTTTAAAAATATTAAACAATTTTCAAAAATTATAAGATTCTCCAGATATGAACAACGCTTGTTAATAAATCTTTTTAATTTGGGCAACTTAAATATCCCAAAATCATGACACAAGATCAGAGGTCCAGAATAGACCTTTCTGTCTGGATTTGTCATTTTAGAGAGTATTACAAATAGTTAGAATGTCAATTACATATCGTTTTAAAGAATATTTAATAAACTTTGATTTAAAAAAATATTGAACACGATTGGATTTGTGGATTGAGAGATATGGTCCCAGAAAGTAATGACAAATATTGTATCAAAAAGACAGAATTGACCTTTACCTCTAAAAAAATACGTTTGAAAGCCTTAAACTTGTCGAACAATTACGAGATTAGATTTTACCGAAAGAAGACTCTTTGAACTTAGATTTTGGTTTAAAAATAGCCCTTTTTGTATTAAGGATGACCAAGATATGGTCGTCACAAGTTGACACAAGTATTCTGTCCAGAATCCAGACTTGCACTTGTGCAACTTTTTTGGGTTTTTAAGAGACTTTTTGATTAAAACGAAGTAAGATCATGAAATTTTAGGGTTTGAGAGGCTGGTATTTAATGATCATGAGATAATGAAAGAAAGAAAAAGGTTTGGAGGTGTAGAGAAGATAAAATCAAAGAACGAAAGAAACCGAATCGAAAAAGATAATGATACTTACATGGAATGGTCCTCAAACCTTTTATGCTCTTCTTGCTCTTGTCGTTCATGAATTATTCAAGGATTAGGGTAGGGATTTCGAAACTAAGGAGGGAATGAGGGTATTGGAGGTGCTTTGAGGGTAAATAGCAAAGAATAAGGCACCCTTGACCTCCTATTTATACTAGAGATTGAAGGGTTGTATATTAGGAAAGAACTTGGAGTAGAAGCCAAGGGTTTCTAACCCTAATGCAGCCTCCAACCACCCCTTACCAGACAAAATTTCTAAATAATGGTTTAGGAATGGACAACTAGGTCCCTCAAGTATACAAGTGGTGCATCGGTGCACAAAAAGTTCGGTTTTCGCAATTCAGAGTTTAATTAAGGAAAGTTTTGTAAATGAAAGTTGTTTTATTTAATGAAATGGATGTGCTAGTAATTTTAAAACATAATTTAGTGTCATAAAGGATGTATTTGTTGTTTGTAGACGGTACGGAGTCAAACTGCGATTTAGAAGGTGAACGGATACGTATAGGCACTAACTAACGTACTAGGGCATCAATTTGCATTATGTGACAACTTAAATGAGTTAAATAACCATGTTAGGCACATATGGTTAATACATTGCCTTTGAATTAGTAGTGGGTGATTTTTTGTGTCAGTAAACGAGTTTTTAAACGGTTTAACGATCCAAGTTGCAATTTAAGGCAATTCCAAGCGTTGCAGTCTACATGTGACCATGTAATAAGTATAATGTGCATGAAATATGTATGTTTCAATTATGATGTGAACATGAGCTATGATGAGGGTTTCAAGCTTCATTGATTCACGAATATGGTAAGCGTTACAAGTACGCGAAAAGCAGAATTGTTACATTAAGGTTCATAGGTGAAGATGATAAAGTGTATGTGTGTGAAGTGTATCATATTTTGTGAGAGATTCTTCTACATCGTCAAATAAATTTGGATATTGTGTTTCACATGTAGATTGGTCGAACACCAAACAATCAAACACCATGTTTCCTTGATGTGTGAACACAAAAAGTCAAACTATTGCACTTGATTACCACATAATGTTTGACCATATATGTAAGGCACCGAATCCCGGGAGACCTCACGTGTTGGATTTACGCATTCACACATAGTTCTTAAACTTGAAACTTCATTGACGCAGCGAAAACTTCATTACATAACACATACTAGTCCAAAAAAATTAAAACATTGTCTTTACATAACAGACTTTCAAACATAACATAGAGGGATGTTAGATCTTTGATAACCTGGTAACTCATCACTGCATGCCAAGCATCCTCGGATCCTCTTGCAACCTACACATAACCTGATGTGCATACTAAAAGTCAGCTAACGCTGATTCAGTTCTAACTTTACATAGAACATAACATTTAATAAAAGATGAAGGACTTAACACGCACATACATAAAAAGTCGGTAAAGGCATAACTTTCACAAAACTTCGCTTTCAAGTCATACATTTTTTTGTCTAATCAATATCTTTACTTTAACCATCAGTTCACACTTGGTACTATACTTCACGTCTCGTTGACCATACAATACAATTACCCCTGTTCGTCAATTCCATCGGTACTATTAATGTAACCTAACGCTCGTTACCTCTAAGATTAAAACTATCATAGTGTGTCTCCTAAGGCTCGTTACCTCTAGGAATACCCTTCACATACTTAGGGTTGCGCTTACCCTATGAACGACGTTGTCATTCCTTATCATGAAGAGCAATTGTACAATCGCGTCCATTGACCGGCCACAAAGGCACCGTCTATGTTATCTTATGGCCGTCATGAACTTGGGCCATGATGGTGTGATAAGGTTTGGGATAAGCCTAGTCACGAGGACTGATCCTAATTCCCAAGACTCCCGTCATGAAGTAACATATGTTCTCGAAGGAACCCTTCCCCTTCCCAGATATAGACAATGTGCAAACTTATAAAAACTTTCACCTTCTTACTTTTATTAAAAACATTTTTTTAATTTTCGTTAAACTTTCATAAACATATTTACTTGCATAAAACATTCGTTTTCCTTGCTTTAAATTTTTCTGAACTTGCTTCACGTTTGTTTACTAACACACAATTATAGTAAAACACTTTACACAATATGCACACCACCACAAAAGTAGGTATAAAAAGGGGATCTAGAACTCACTTAATAAGCTAGCTTCCATGTATAATACGACTGAATCCGACTTGAGTTACTCACAATTGGGATATCAGTTTGGATATCAGTTAAACATAATCATTCTCCCCTCCTACAAGTCAAGTACTCGTACTAAGTATTTGCACAAAGTATACGCCAGAATACTCAAGTACTTGCTCACGAGTTTTCAAGAAGGTATTCTACGTACTCACGTATGAGTATACGCTAGAATACTTTGAGTATTCGTTCACAAGTACACGCAAGGATACTTAGGGTACTCTTATAAGTACACGCTTTCATGCTCACTGAATACTTGAAGTACTCGCACTGAGTATTCGTGCAAATATTCCTAAAAGTAGCTCAAGAGTATTCTTGCGGATACTTTAGTATTCGCAAGAGGGTATTCATGTACATACTTAGTTCGTCATTTCCTTTGAAACCCTAAGTTTGCATGTCATGGCGGCTGTACATAAAAAATGATCAAGGTCCAAACTTTTTACGTCCAAAACCTTTGTTTGGCTCCCCTAAACCAATACCAAGCGGGATCTAGTGAAAACACTTGTCCATTTTCGTAAAAATGGTATCTTTGTTCCCATACTCAAAACCCACCTTTGAAACATGAAACTTAGTGTTTTAAGAGCATGTTTTTTTACCTTTTTTTCGCCCTGCGTTCTGTGACGATGGCCTTCCCTTCACTTGAGCCCGAATCCTTGAACCGTCCACCTTATAAGCTTCGATCTATGATTCTCTCTCAATAATCTCTTTCTTTCTTTCTCTAAGATGGCGTGAGTATAGGTGTAAATGGAGGCTGCCTTAGGGGAATGTTTCCTTTTATAGGCAAACCCTACCCAAATCACCTTATCACCCTTCTTGATACAAAGACATCCAAACGCACCCCGTTCTTATTTACTCGAACTTCAATAAAACGGGTTGTTACAATATACATTACAAAAGTTACCACATAAGTGCAATAATCGTGAAGTTAACAAATACCTGGAATAACTAAGATCAAAATCGTAATTGTACTTTATACAGGCTATTTCACTTGTAATTTTCACCATATCTACCTTTGCTTGTGAAGGCCTACTGATGTTTGTGAGAGTGTAAAAAATGGAAGGTTTGATTTTTCCTTCATCTTTGATTCATAATTATGCATCATCACTTCTCTTTTTCTTGTTTCATCATTCAAAACAGATTTATCTCCTTTTCATTCTCAACTTTTACATTAACTCTCATTCTTTTCCTAACGGTTGAAGGAAGTTTATGATACATTTCCTTCATCTTTGTTTGTTATTTGTAAGAATTCATATTATTTTTTATGGGTAAATGGAGGATTGACAATATCCTTTTCATTCTCAACTTTTACATTAACTCTCATCTTTTGGCGACGGTTGAAGAAAGTTTATAATAGATAATAAAATGCAAGAGTTTTACTTTATTATGTTCACACATCAAAGAAACATGGTGTTTGACTTATTGGTGTTCGACCAATCTATATGTAAAAGACAATATCCAAATTTCGTGCCTTCAAATAATTAAAAAAAAAGATTTCATCATTACTCATCAACGATATGGGTCATATGATAGTATACGACCCGTATGTTACATAGTAAAACGGATCGTATTGAGTTATACGATCCGTATAACGTTGGACCATATTGCTCTACACGGCCCGTATAGAGCAATGAATGACCGGTGTCCGATGCGATAGCTTTTGTCATTTGACTAAGGGGAATACGGGCCGTATGGTACAATATGACCCGTATTGATTTTGTACCAATAACAATTTCGTGTGTATCTATAAGAGCCCTAACATAAATATGACATAAATATGTAACCAAGATATTTCAGCTAACAACAACATCAAACAGGGATAATAATTAAGTCAACCCCGAAGTTGTAAAGAGCAATTAGACGAAGGATGGGTGGCACCACTTATTGCTTTGATGAAAAAGAACTGAAACATACAATTAACAGAACACCATAAGAAAACCAAACATGAAACCTCGAAGAAACTTCAATCTAAGGAACAATCTTGTACCCTTTCATCTTATCAATCCAAGAAACCAACGAAGATTTCGAATTCCTAAACCCTAAAAACCCATGTTCCTTGCTCTTGTTCATAGTATCCAACATACAATCACCACCAAGAATCACATCCACAAAACACGACACCGCAACATCCTCCAATCTAGTAGCCACCAACCCCTTTTCCCTCACAATCTCATCCCAAACACCCTCTTTACCCTTCATCAACTCCACCAAACTCACCCTCTCCTCACCCTCATCCACCCCCCCATTCTCCACCTCAAACTGCTCAGCCAACACCTTCCAAAAATGCTTCCATTTGAACACATCCCCATTGCTGATGTTAAAAGCCTCATTCTTCGCATACGGATCAACCGCAGCCCATATGTGCTGTTCAGCTATCAGATCAGCATCAGAACAGTCAGAGTAACAATCCCAAGTTTCTTTACTTCCAGGAAACTTTAACGGAACCCCTTCGTGCTTGCAAATTGTAGCGTAAACGCATAATGCACCGATTATATTCATCATACTATACGGTGAAAACCCGAAGATTATTCCAGGTCTGTGAACAGACCAAGTTAACCCTTCCTTTTGTTTAACAGACTCGATTAAAATGTCCTCTAGGGTATAATAAAAACACGGTGCATCAAGACGATGATAGAAACCAGTGATAAGAACACACAATAAAGTTAATTAAAAGCAACTGCCGTTTGTATTATTTTTGTGAAGAAAAGTACATCGAAAGCAAATGACATAGACCCTCTATAAATAGACTAAACATAAACGGTTATGCAGAATAATCGCACAACTCAAACTTATTCAACAAGACTAACTCAAAGTACCATAAAAGACTCAACAAACTCAAACGGCTCTTAGACTTGACTTCCCACGTGCCAACTTCACTTTTGCATGCTTTCTTTGAATTTTCCCAGTTTGCATGGAGGTGTTGTATCATCTTTAACACCCCCCCTTGATACAAACTCCTGCACACCAATCTTGAACCTCAAATACACAAGCTTCTCACGGGTCACTGCTTTAGTAAGTAAATCAGCAAATTGTTCATCAGTTCCACAGAATTCCAGCTTTACTTCTCCTTGACTTACCATATCTCTAATAAAGTGATACTTGAGCTCGATATGTTTAGAACGGCTATTCATGACTGGATTTTTAGACAGATTAATGGCTGACTTACTGTCACAATACACAGTCGTTGCATGATTCTGCACAGCTCCCAAATCTTTCAAAATTCTCCTTAACCAAATGGCTTGACATGTTGCTCCGGTAGCTGAAATATATTCAGCTTCAGTACTAGATAAGGCAACTGTGTGCTGTTTCTTAGAGCACCAAGCCACAGCTGATCCTCCAATAAGAAATACATTGGCAGACACACTTTTGCGATCATCTAAACATCCTGCCCAATCACTGTCTGTGTACCCTACTAATTGCACTTCATTCTTTCTTTCATACCACAAGCCAAGACCTGTTGTACCTGCAATATATCGAAGTACCTTCCTTGCAGCCCCCATGTGCAAACGAGAAGGTGCCTGCATAAACCTTGTCAAAACTCCAACAGAAAACATTAGATCCGGCCTTGTATTAGTCAAATACATCAGGCCTCCAATCATACTTCTGTACATAGTTTCATTCACCTTATCTTCTCCATCCTGAACTTGAAATTTGTCACTTGAGCACATAGGAATACTATCACTTTTGCATCCATTCATAAGAAACTTTAGAAGTAAGGTCTTGGCATACTTTTCTTGGCAAACAAAGACACCATCATCAGACTGTCGCACTTCTAGGCCTAAGAAATATTTAAGATGACCCATGTCAGTCATCTCAAATACTTCCTTCATTCCCTTTTTGAACTCCTGAATGAGCACATCACTTGAACTAGCACATATGATATCATCTACATAGAGACAAACATAAATGATATCATTGTTGCTGGTTGTTTTCACATACAAGGTTGGTTCATTAAGACTTCTGCAATACCCATTCTGAGTGAAGTACCCATCTATCTTGGCATACCAAGCTCGGGGAGCTTGCTTGAGACCATACAGTGCCTTCTTCAACTTATACACCTTTTCTTTTGCATTCTGAACTTCATACCCCTCAGGTTGCTCAACATAAATGTCTTCATCAAGCTCTCCATTTAAGAAGGCTGATTTAACATCCATTTGATGTAACCACCAGCCTCTTTGAGCAGCAACAGCAAGCACAACCCTTATTGTTTCAAATCTAGCCACAGGAGCAAACGTTTCTTCATAATCTATCCCTTTCTTTTGTGAGTAACCCTTGGCCACCAGTCTTGCTTTATGCTTCACAATCTTGCCATCAGCATCCAACTTAGTTTTGAACAACCATTTCAGACCAACCACATTTTTTCCTGTTGGAAGATGCACGAGCTCCCATGTATGATTCCTTTCAATTGCTGAAAGTTCCTCATTCATGGCAGCTATCCATTCTTTCTTCTTGACAGCCTCATGAAAATACATTGGATCACAAACACTTAAAGCAAATTGTAAGTGCATGCATTCCTCAGGTAACATTTCACGTGTAGAGGCATAAATATCAGCTAGGGAACGTAAATTCACAGGAGTTTGAACACTTTGTACACTACGTGATGGTGACTCATCGGACGCAGATCCAACAGTCCTTGACTGTTGGTCAGAAACTGCAGGAGTGTGAACCCTTTGATCTGTCATGTTATTAGTAGAATCCAAAATTGACCCTACTTGATTTGGTGTACCAAAATGTGACTCTACTTGATTTGATGGGCTAGGTGGTGATGGAGACCCTTCATCAGCCTCTTCAATTTGTACAGGAAAGGGATCTTCATAGGCTATCTCAAAGACCCCTTTTTTACTCTTTTCCCAATTCCAAGAGGCTTCTTCAATGACTGTTACATCTCTACTAGCCTCAAATTTGTTGGTATCTGGATCGTACAACCTGTAGCTGGAGGGACTTTGTGATGAATAACCAATCACAATCATGCGCTGAGATTGGTCATCCAATTTTTTTCTTCCATGTGAGTAGACATGTTTATAAACAATGCTACCAAACACCTTGAACTTTGATACATCAGGAATCTCTCCTGACCATGCCTGAATAGGAGTTTGTCCCTCCATTGCACTTGTTGGAGAATGGTTGAGCACATGTATAGCTGTGGCCACGGCTTCGGCCCACAGAAAATTGGGAATTTTTTTCTCTTTTAACATGCTTCTAGCCATCCCCATGACTGTCCTATTTTTTCTTTCCACAACCCCATTTAATTGGGGTGTATGAGGCACAGTCAATTCTCTTCTTATCCCACTTTCATCACAGAACTTATCAAACTCCTTCGAACAGAATTCGCCACCCCTATCTGTGCGAAGTACTTTGATAGTTGTCTTACACTTGTTCTCAACCAAGTTCTTAAACACCTTGAACTTTGCAAAAGCATCTGACTTCTTGGGCAGAAAATATATCCAAGACATTCTTGTGTAATCATCAATCAAGAGAAAGTAGTAAAGGCTATGTCCAAGACTTTGAACTTGCATGGGGCCACATAAGTCAGCATGCACAAGGTCTAGTTTGGACTTAGCCCTCCAAGAATGAGAAGTGAAAGGTGTTCTTGTATGTTTTCCCAACAAACACCCCTCACATCTAGCAGATCTTTTAATTCTAGGTAAGCCTTTAACCATGTTGTTATCATGCAGTAACCGAATACTGTCAAAGTTCAAGTGGGCAAATCTCTTGTGCCATAAGTGGGAAGTAGAATCTAGGTCTGAAGTCATGATCTCAGTTGAAGACACGTCTAGCAAAAACATGTTATTGCTAAGGACATGGATTTTCATGACTTCAACACCTTGATTCTTTATGATACACTTATCATGTTCAAACAAGAGAGAGTAACCTTTTTTCATAAGTTGACCCACAGATAGAAGGTTGTATTCCAATGAGGGTGCATAGTAAACATCATCCAACAATCGTGATCCCATCGAGCCTACATTCACCCTGACAGTTCCTTTCCCTTGAATACACAACTTCTTTCTATTACCCAATTGAACTTCCACTTTAAAAGTTTCATCCAGATGGGTAAAGCTAGATTTCGACCCTGTCATGTGATTAGAGCACCCTGAATCAATGAACCAAAGGTTATTGTTTGATACCTGATTGGTCTTAGTAACCAGACATGGTTTTTCATCCTCAATTAAGGCCATGAACAAGTGTTGTTCTTCACCGGCTTCATAATTTTCACTTGTTTCTGCAACATTTGCTTGATTCTCCTGGTTGTACCAGCAGTCTGAAGAAATATGACCATATTTCTTGCAGACGTAGCATTGGGGTACACGACTTCTATCAAGTCCTCGGCCTCTTCCACGACCCCTTGAACCACCACGTCCACGGCCACCAACACCGCTCGAATTTTGGGATCGATTGAATTTTTGCATAGCTTGTAATGCATGTTCTTCACTTGACACCTTTGTTTCAGAAGATCTGCTCAACATACGTTGTTCCTGTGACTGCAATGAACCCATTAGTTTAACAGGTGAAAGTTTAGACAAGTCATACGCCACCTCAATCGAAGGAACAACATAGTCGAACTTTGGTGTCAAGCTCCTCAACACTTTTTCAACAACTAGTTGGTCAGAAACCTCCTCGCCATACGATCGTTTCTGACTCACAATCATCATGACTCGAGAGAAGTAGTCACCAACGGCCTCTTCTTCCTTCATGGCCAGGTTCTCGAAATCCCTTCGAAGTCCTTGCAGTTTCACGCCTTTTACTTGATCATCTCCTTGAAATTCTAACTGCAAGATTTCCCAACTCTCCTTAGCCGATGATGCTGCAGCCACTCGAGAGAAGAGAGAGTCATGAAGGGCTTGTTGAATCAAAGCCATTGCATGTGCATCTCTTTTCTTTTGATTTTTGATTCGTGCAGCATCAGTTTCAGCAGCATCAATGCCCGTTTCTACGAAATCCCACAGATCCCTGGACTTGAGAATCGTCTTCATCCGAATGCTCCAATGCTCATACCCTTCTCCTTTGAAGATAGGAATCGGGGTAGGAGCAGTTGGAAGAATGCTAGTTTGATCAGCCATGAGAGTTCTTGTTGGTTGTACGAGAGAGAGAGAGAGATGATAGAGACCCCGCTCTGATACCACTGATAGAAACCAGTGATAAGAACACACAATAAAGTTAATTAAAAGCAACTGCCGTTTGTATTATTTTTGTGAAGAAAAGTACATCGAAAGCAAATGACATAGACCCTCTATAAATAGACTAAACATAAACGGTTATGCAGAATAATCGCACAACTCAAACTTATTCAACAAGACTAACTCAAAGTACCATAAAAGACTCAACAAACTCAAACGGCTCTTAGACTTGACTTCCCACGTGCCAACTTCACTTTTGCATGCTTTCTTTGAATTTTCCCAGTTTGCATGGAGGTGTTGTATCATCTTTAACAGACGAGGTAGATCTTCATGAAAAGGTGGATCAACAGCTAATTTACCGAAAAGTTCAAAGGGACCCACGTAGTGTTTCCGGCCGGTTTGCAACGACACGTGTTGTAAATTGGGGGAATTTGGGATGACAGCATCGAGGACGTTTTTGAACATCTTCCCGTTGATGTCGCAGTTTTCGGATTCGGTGGATCGCATGGCCCACGTGACGTAGAACAGATGGGTGACGTCTTGGAGGGTGGCGAGTTTGGTAAGGGTTTGGTCGGCATCAGAGACGTCGCACTGGATGTATTCGATCGGGTGGTCGGCGTTCCACTGGGGGCGGGGGCGGCGGGCGACTCCGTAGACTTTCCATGGGCCGCCGGGGGTGTCGGAGAGTGGGAGGATTTCGGCGAGGCTATTGCCGACGATTCCGGTGACTCCGATGATTAGGGCCACGCTCTGGTATTTGGGTGGCGCGTCGTCTTCGTCGAGCTTTTTCTGCGTATATTAATTGAGTTTTAGAATTGATTACTAGAAATGAAGATTGTAGGGTTGTTTACCTTTGCGGCTCCGATAGCTCCGGCCCACCACCAGCTCATTGTGTATGTGGAGAAAGGATGTTGATGGATCGGTGGAGAAGTTGGCAGAAGACAGTATTTTGGTTGATGTTTGAGAACTCACTAGAGCTTGATCTAGATGTAGATCAAGATTCCGTCTGGGACTTTGTGCTTCAAGTTTTTGTCGTGTAACTTAAATCTATAACAATGTTTTTTTCTTATTAAAGGTGTCCAGCGTTATATCGGTGCTGGGAAAAATCTCAGTGATTATAAGGTTTTGGTTTCGAATCTCACAAAAGTGTTTTATCAAAAAAATTATGTTTCCTACTGAATTTGTGACTTGGTGTTGTAATATGATCAGGTGGTACCACAGGTGACACGATAATACTCCAGTGGTCCGTCAGTAATCCAAATTTGTCGTTAAAAAAAAAGAGGTGATGATTAAAGCTATAATATAAATATACCACATGACCATTCACATAATAAATCCATAACAACGTTTTTTTTCTATTGAAGGTGATTAAAGCTATAATATAAATATATCACATGAACATTCACATAATTAACTATTAGGGTATCCGATAATCACGGGGATCATTTTAAGCCAAGAGAGGGAGTGGTGGGTTGAGAATTCTCAAGAAAATCATTTTAAGCCAAGAAAGATGTCAAGAGCAATCCTATTTGATAGGCCACACTGTTAAAAAGACAAGGTGTGAGAACACCACTCCCCTCTTGTGTGAAAAGACATGAGAATTCTCGTATGAGTCAGTATATCGGATACTGTTAAAAAACATATTAAATATGTTTAATTAATTATTTTTCCAATTTGATTCTTCTATTGGGTCTTGTTTCTTTTACATGTGGGCCTGCGTATTTCTTCATGGGCTTGAACAAGGTGTTAATTTGTTGCCATTGAAGACCACACTGTTGATTTACTTGTTGTTTGAAGATTGCTCATTTATCCCTCAACGGCTGTTTAGGGATTCCTAGTTTTGTCCCAATTATGTCGCTGATTTCACATGGCAAGAAAGGGAATTGGCTTCCCCTTGTTTGGAAATAATCCTCTGATACGGGTCCGGGTATTCAGACCCACAACCCGAACCGCCAAGATGCATCAGACGGGTATAGGAGGCCACTTCCAAGCTGCAGACCGAGTCAATAGGAGCCCACCATCTCTATTCAGTTTATTGCATGCATAATAACTGCATTTTCCCTTCCATGTTTCCATTACATGCATTAATCTAGAATCCCCATGTTCACGTTTATTTTCCTTTATATGTAATTGTTTTTGGATGAATGAGATATATAGAAAATTGGCAGCAAAGTCTAGTTTAGTTCCTCTCTTAATTCTTTGGAGCTTGATCCACTCAACGGATCTCTATCATCGTCTATCATTCTTCCAGCTGTGATTAACACTATCTTCACTTGTTGTTCCTCTTTTACGCTTGGTTCTTCGCTATTTATACATGTCGATGTGCTTCAAGAGAGGTGCCTTCTTCTTCTCTACAAAAGAAGTGCTTATCTCTGATTCAGGGTTTTATCCCCATTTATATTATGTTTCATCTTAATATTAACCACAGATCATCTGTGTGTAATCTTGTATTCTCCGTTGTGCTTATTTTTTTCTCTTTTTAAATCTTGTTTACATACTTGAGACATTGGTTTGTTACTTTCTGATTTGGGAATAAACATCAATTACCATTTTTGACAGATACCCTTAGTTATCAAAAACTTATCGATAGATTTATTTATATGACTCTTACTAGGTCTATTTCATATATTGTTGATTGTTTAAGTCGGTTCCTGTACCGTTCTGTGGATTCCCATTATAATATTGCTATGGGGTTATTGAGATATTTGAAAAAGCCTCTTGGTAAAGGAAATTTATTCAATAAGAGTGTTGTGTTTGAATATAATGGGTATGCAGATTCTGATAGGAGAAAGTGTCTTAAAACACGCAGGTGTATAAAAGGATTTTATGTTTTTTTAAGGAACTCATTGATTTCTTGGAAAAGCAAGAAGCAGACAACTAAGCCTCGGTCTTCTACTAAAGCAGAATATTGAGCGATGGTTGTGACTGCTTTTGAATTTTTATTTGGCTAATCAAAGATTTAAATGATTTGAAAGTTTCTTGTCAGATACTAATTAATATTTTCTGCGATAATAAAGCAGCAATTCTGATTTCTTTAAATCCCGTTTATCACGATAGAACCAAGCATTTTGAAATTGATTTGCATTTTTTGCGTGAAAAAGTTTTAGCATGTGTTTTTAAGATTTTGAAAATCAGTATTGAAGAGCAGCATGATGATATTTTAAATAAGGATTGAGTATAAATCAGCATAATTTGTTATGTGAAAAGTTAATACTGGTTGATGTTTTTCAGGTTAAATTGAGGGAACCTGTTAACATGAGTTGCAAATGATCAATTCAGCATGTAAGTTTTGATTGCATGATTTATGCTTTGTCACTTATTTTTGTTATTTTTATTTTGTAGTTCTTTAAGAAAATTGTCTCTAGAAAAGTCAAGTTATAAGAGTGCAAAGGTCGTTGTGTAATATCGGGACTTGGTTATTTATTCAAAGTAGTTGTAGTATAAAAGGGGAGCTAGGGTTTCCTGTTGAAGAGTTGCGCACACATCAATTCTCTGGCTTTCTCTCTCGTTGATCATTGTAATTTTAACACAAAACCAACAACTCATCGTTGCAAGTTAGGGTTTCCGTTTCTACACAAAATATTGTTCAGATTGTATGTCGATCAAGTTCTATAGTTGTTCATATTGTAGGCCTGGTTATACAAATTTGAGTTCATCTTTGTATACATGTTTGTAAGTCTAAAACAAGATAATCTCTATAATAAACTCGTTTTAATCACACATTTTACCAACATGTGAGATGTCAAGTCACTCGGGGTGTCTACATGACAATCCACATGGCATTTTACATGTGCAATAGTTATGACGTTTTATTGTAATTGAAAACTATAAAAATCATTTTCCTAATCATAAAGAAAATATAAGAACTTTAATACGAGAATTTATGGAGTTATAATGATAGTTTCTTTTTATTCATGGTTGAGTAGCTTTTTTCCATGATCATGATAAGAACTACGGTTTGATTTTATCGTTTGCAACAACTTTACTACATTGACACTTTTTTATACATTTGAGTAATTTTAGTTATTTGCATATGGGTGTGATTAGATTGTTGTTACCAGCTAAATTCTTTTTTTTAACCAGAAGACGAATCATAACAGATTACAAAACTATGCCAATTCCATGTTAGTGTAGTTTGTGAAAGGGCAATTGATGTAGTGTTACACGGACCATGCCAAAGGTTAACTGTAGGGGTGTAAACGAGACGAGCCGAGCCCGAGCTCGACTCGTTTAACTTACTGTGATCTCGAACTCGGCTCGATTCGAACTCTATTTCTAAAGCTCGACGGTATAACATGGTCGTCAGACGTTGTTCTCAACCAATCACAGCCCGTCACGTGTCCAAATCGTCGGAATGTTTATAAACACCGGTGGATCAGACGGTATTTGTTTTTAACAAAATTGTTGAGGTAAAAAAAATTTTCAAACACCGTCGGATGACAGTGTTGAAGAGGACATTCTCAGAAAAAATAAGTTAACGGGACATTTTATGGAAAAGGTTCAGTAATAAGGACTCTTAGGATAACAAGGATTTAATGTTAATTTAAAATTGCTAATCCGTTGTTTTGATATTGAAAAGGAATTAGTAACTTGTGTTATTAGTTTTTGATTAAATATGGTCATATATCACATACATGTCTCTATACACTTAGTGAATCATAAATCACAAGCTAAATGTTCAAAAATGATGATAATGCTCGGGTCAACAAGTCAATACAAAAAGGTCAAAGCTTAAACCGTTAGCATGAATATGTTTGGAATTTAGAGAGATTATAAAATAGTTTTTCATATAATCTAAACAAGTTTATAAAAATATCTTTTTTATTAAAGAAAGATGATTTCCCAAAGAATTTTTATAAAACATCAAATTAATTATTAAGTCTTGCAAATCTATAAAATTGGGTTTTTAATTAATATGAATTTGAAAGATTGGTTGATGGAGCTTCACAAGCTTGGTAAAAATTCAAATTACATCCACCTTGAAGACACAAAGTTGCTTAAAATGGTTTAAAGACAAACATTTTGAGAAAGCATCTTAAACACTTTCAAAACCACTTTAAAGTCTTACCTTTTTGGGTTAAAGTCTTGCAAGACTTTATCACATATCAAATCATCTTTCTTGAGACTTAAAATCTGTTAAAAATGAGCTTGAAAGGGTTAGAATGGATGGATGGCATAATACATAACGTTTACTACATAAGAAGGTAAAAGAAGATGTAGGTTGTATGGTCGTGTGACTGTGCCTTCTAATGTAGTGCAAAACACACATCTTTTATTCCATTGTTTTAAGTGTGTTTAAATAGTTTTACATTTGTTTTGAGTTGTTTTGTTTCGTATTGAGTCTTTGTCATGTTTACAGGTGCTCATGGGAATTATCAGTCAAATCATGAAGAAACCGAGCACGAGAGGAAAGCCGGAGGAAAAAGTTAAAATTTTTTTGAAAATCAAGCCCTCGCGGTACGCGAAGGAAGAGGTTCAATCTCTCGCGGTTCGCAAGGGGCTTGAGAAACCGGCACGACTAATTTGTTCCTCGCGGTACACGAGAAACCCGGCCAAGTCTCTCGCGATACGCGAGAGATATAAATTCTGAGACAAAACCTAATTTCGAATTAAATAGATTTTGAATCCCATATTGAGAGGAGTTCGACATTCAGCCGTCTACAGAGCACTTAGAGGCGATTTTGAGAGTTTGGAAGCTAATTCAAGTGCAAGTTTAGAGCTTTCGGATCCGGGTTCGTTAGCATTAGCGTATTCGGTTTTAAAGTTTTGATCTTTATCTTTGTTTTCTGTGTTTGAACCTAAGTGTGCTTCTAGGATAAAACCATGATACTGCCTAGGTCAATGATAAATATTTGTTAAAGTTTTGACCTTTATCGGCTTTTGGTAATCTTTTGATGGATTGATGATTTTGTAAAGATTTTGGTTTGGTAATTGTGATGTATATGCATGCTTTATTCTTATTTGATGTTGATTATAATCCCGCAAGTGTTCTTGTTGAATGTCTTTCAGTTATAGACTTATTTTTAGGTTGCTTGCTTAATTGTTGGTAACTGTAATGGTATTGGTAGACGTAGTAGTCCATAGGGAGAGTAATAGGTGTTGAATTAGACTAAGTGTTCTTCTTATCTCGATACCGAAAGGTGAGAGATAATCGGTTAGTCTTCGTATTAGGATTCCGAGTGAGAATTATTTGAGAGGAGGTTCCTTAAGGTTTCTAGTATTTGTTGCTAGTCCGTGTCATAGTTGTTGATCTGAGATTACCCCGTGCATCTTTGATGTAATGTGGACAGTGAGACTGAGAGGTGATCTGTCTGTATAGTACATTATCATTGTTGGAGAAACTGAAAGGTAATCCGACTATCTGGTGAGTTTAGTACATCTTCAGAGTTTCTTAGTTGGTGACACTCTGACAGTGATTAAGGATCCACTAGGTAGTCTAAAGTTGTTATCCTTTGAAACCTAGATCCATCATAGTTTCCATAACCGGTAGAAGTCTAAGCTTTGCAAATAGGATTCTGACTTAGGTAGTGTTCTTCTTATTCCTGGTTGTTGAAGCACTTTCCTGTGACAAACACTCTGGATAGATAGAGTCTTAGTTTGTATGTTCATGTTTGTAATTGTCTTTGTATGTAAGAGTCTTTATGTATTAGTTTATCCAGTTGTATTTACTTTTATATATTGAATGTTGCATTTTTCTCTAAGTGTTTTGCGCACTTGTATGTGCGTAGGAGAAAGCTCCTGCGTACTTAGCAAGTACGCAAGAATACCTTTGCGTACTTGTAAAGTACGCAAGAGCATTTTGCCCTGCTCACTTGCTAAGTGCGCAGGCATCAGATCTTGTATAAATAGGATAGGTTGACAGAAGTTAAGTACGCAGGCATAGGCAGTCACAGTAGCAAATACGCAAATTGTAATCTCAGTGCTTCTCTCTGTAACCTTCAAGTGTTTATAATACAAAGAACGTTTAAAGTGTTTTCTCTTGTCGGTTTACTTTGTTTAGTTTGACTCTCCGCCTAGTCACGGGTATTCCGCACCCGGTCCGACTAGTAGACCCACTTGCATGTGACGATCCGCCACACCCGAGGGACCTACACTGGTATTTCCGAAGTCTTCTGTCCGGTAGTTAGAGTCGTTCTCTGTTTTCATAATCTTGATTTCTTTACTTTAATCAATAATATAGAAAACCCCTAAACCCTAAACCCACTTGCATGTGACGATCTGCCACACCCGAGGGACCTACAAGTGGTATCAGAGCTTTGCTCCTGATTTCGAGTGTTGTGAGTGAGTTTGGAGAATTTCTACCAAGTTTTTACAAGCAAAAAGAGGTATTTTTGTGATAAAATAGAGTAGCTCTTGAGCACTATTTTACAAGCAAAAATCACTCAAAAACTGATTTTTGTTGTGTATTTGAGTGTTTTGCGCATCAAAGGTTGGTTAGAAACAAGTTTCTGACCCTTTGGATCATTTACATTGATCATCAGTCCAACTTTTACCATCTCCGGCGACTTTCCAGTGACCGGAATAGTTTGGTGAAAGTTGCTAAAAAGGTGTTGTGCGTACTTACCATTTCTGGCAAAAAGTACAGTTATGTTGCGTACTTACTAAATACGCAAGACTTATCTCCTGCGTACTTACAAGTGCGTAAGACTGATCTTCTGCGAACTTAAGTTATATCCTGCGTACTTATCATTTACTCCTGCAAGAGCAAATCTAAATACGCAAGACCATTTCTCAAGTGCGCAAGGCCAAAATCAAATGCGCAACTGTGTCTGATTTTTCTGAAATTTGACTAAGTGTTCACTATGTCGAATCTTCAGAATCTTGGAAACCTGTTAAACTATGATAATGAGATCGGTACACCACGAAAAACCGCCAAACTTACTGAACGTAAAAGATTATTCTAATTGGAAAGCACGTTTCGAGCACTACATTTCTTATACCGACTCATCGCTATGGATACCAATCCTTGAGGGATATAAGCATCCCACACACATCTATCTTGATGAAACCATGCCCAAACCTATCTCTAAGCTTTCTGACGAAGAAAAGAAAGCTTATGATCGAGAAAAGAAGGCACTTGGTTCGATCACTATGGCATTAACTCGGAATTGTTCCACAGTTTCCGAGGTTATGACAATTCCAAGGATCTTTGGAAAGCTTTATAGAAAAGATTCGAAGGAAATAGTGATATCAAGAAGAATAAGCCGGATCTTCTCAGGAAGCAGTAAGAGTGCTTCAGATTTTTAGAGAACGAATCTCTAGATGACCTCATCTTTAGATTCTATCATTTACAGACTGAGTTGAAGGCTTTTGAACTCAGGTATCCAGATGAAGAGATGGTGGAAAAGTTTTTGGATGCTTTGCCACCCAAATTTGAGATGTACACCACCCTGATGAGGAAAAATCCAAAATTCTATGAGTTGACAGTAGAGGAGGCAATAGGAAAGGTTCAAGCTCATGACATGAACCTAAAAAGAAAGGAGAGCTCAGGAAGGCCTCAGATACAAGACCCTTCTATGTATCATGGGAGGACTTCTACATCCAAGTCATCGGGCTCTGGAATTGCCCTTTTCACTGGAAACTCTACAGATGAAGACCACTCAAATGGTTGTGGTGGTCATGCATGTTATGCATCTGGATCAGGGTTGGGGTCTCATCATCAACATACCTCAAGAAATCCTCCTGCTACGTCTTCAGCTAACCAATCAGCTATAGCCAGAATAGCTGAAGATTATGTAGCATTATTCTCATCATGTATGCTTGCCTATGAGAACTTCATTAGCTTACAGATCCCGAGATGATTGAAGAAGATTTTAATCAAGTGGATCCTGATGACATGGAGGACATGGATATTCAATGGAATATGGCCATGCTATTGAGGAGAGCCAAGCGTTTCCTGAACAGAACAGGAAGAAAGTTTATTGGCGGGCATCCTAATGCCAAGGTCGGGTTTGACAAATCTAAGGCCAAATGCTATAAGTGTCTAAATTTTGGACACTTTACTCGTGAGTGTCAGAAAGACAGAGCACTGGCCTCTGGTTTTAGCAGACCTAGCCAAGGAAACAGCCATGGCCACAACAACTCAAACCACCACAATCAAAGCCAAGGTGGAACGTCCAATGCACTGGTAGCTCAACAGGACGAAAGCTTTGATTGGGGTGTTCATCTGGAGGATGTCATCATCGCACAAACCCAGCTTGGTCTCATGGATGAGATCATGGAGATGATGGAAGCAGAGAAAAGGGAAGCTTCTATGGCTGACCTAGAAGAGTCTACTACTGCTGCTACAGAGGAAGAGAAGGAAGCTGAAGAAAAGGAAGCTTCTGTAGCTGAGAAAGAGGAATCGACTACTGTTGTTGCTCTCATGGCCATTGGAGAAGCAACAAGTTCATCTTCTCAGGTAGACTCTAATCCTTTTTCTGTTATTTCATGTTCTAAATGTCTAGGGCTAAAACTTGAAAATTCTAGGCTCCAAGACAAAATCGAACCCCTAAGTATGGCAGCTCTAAACTATAAAGAAAACGAAAAACGTTTTAAAGATTCTATTGAAACGTTGAAAAAAGAAAAAATGTGAATATTCTCTAAAAATAAGCGATCAACATCTTCACTTAGATGTTGCATACAGGGGGTTGGAAAAACGGAACAATGAAATCAACAAACTGCAAAATGAGACCTTGAAGTTAAAATGTACTAATGAGAAGTTGAAAAACTCTCGTTTTGGGGTGGAACACTACGAATCTGTAGCGAGACAAATGAATGGGTTAGGGCTGGGTACTAATACCATTCCTCCACCAGTGAGCGGGAAGTTTGCCAATAGCTTAATAGACATTGATCTCACTTGTCTAGATGAGTCCTCTGATAAGGATGATTCCCCTAAAAAGGATGAATCCTCAAGTAAGGCTAACTCCACATCTAGTGAGGAGTTCGTTACCGCTTCTGAAGATGGGTAGGTTAACACTTGCCCTGAAGGAGCAGTATCTGAGGAGTTGTTGACTGAACAGAAAGTAAAGAAAAACATTATCACTAATAGTGATAACTGCATTTTAACTGAACCCGATATCATTGAAACAAATGATAAACTAAAGGTAATGCTTTATGGGGGTTATAAAAGTCTTAACCAAGTAAAGAAAGAAGCTTTTTCAGCTCATTATGGGCTTGGGTATAAAGAAAATTTGCAAAAATATTATACTCCTAAAAACCAAACTGTAAAGGTTCAGAATCTTGTTCATAAACCAACTCCTCCTTCTTATAATGCTGAGTTATCTAAGGCAAGATCTAATGAGCCTTACAAGAGAACTTATGTAGACAAGAGGACTTGCTTTCACTGTGGCTTGGTTGGTCACATTCTTGTGAACTGTCCCTCAAAGAACCAAGGGAAACAGGCTGTTGTTTCACAACCAGCTGTTATCCCCAGGTCGCCATCAGTGAAAACTCCCAAACATCCAAGACAAAATGTGGTGAAACCACCAGTCAAACCGATGGTAAAACCGAAGATCAAATCTGAAGCTAAACCATCTGTTTCAAGAAAGGTAACGCAATCTGCTGTACCTTGTGTATCTACCTCTGGTAGTACACGTACTGGTGAGAAATCTGTGGCGAGACTCTCTAAGCAATAGCGAAGAAGAAGGAACAAGAGGTTGAGAAAGCTAGAACAGCTGACTTCAGTTCAATCAGGTGAAGCTTCCACAAGTTCACCTGCTGTTGTTGAACCAAAGTCTCCTGTTCTGGTTAAGAAACAGAAGAGATCCTGGACTGCCAAATCCAAAACTTCTCAATCTCCTAGTCCTAATTCTTTGAAAGATTCATCAATTTTGAACAGTCATCACGACTGTGAGTTAAAGGAAGTAGTTTATTTCGAAAAGGATGGACGACCCAACACCACAATGGCTTGGGTCTCCAAATCTAACTAATTCTTTTGTTACTCGTGCAGGGACGTCCGAAGGGTACTATCTCTAACCGCTGGTATGTAGATAGTGGATGCTCCTGGCACATGACAGGAAACATGGCCCTGCTTCAAGATGTTAAACCATTCAGAGGCGGCTATGTGGCCTTTGCCGGAGAAAAAGGCGGCAGCATCACGTGTCTCCCAAATGTGTGATAAGGAGTACTCGGTGATGTTTGACAAGTCAGAATGTCTGATTCTCAAACCTAGTTTTGAAGTTCCCAAAGACTGGATCGTGATGAGAGCGCCAAGAACAAACGACACCTATCAGATCGATATGAGCGTGGCAACAACCACCTCATCAGTTGCTACTTGTTTGTTTACAAAAGTGACAGAGCTTGACTATATCTTGTGGCATAGGAAACTCGAACATATTTCTTATCGTAAAATGAATCATCTTGTCCGAAACGGTTTAGTAACCAGGGTTCCTAAGCTGAGATTTACCGTTGCAGATGAGTTGTATGCCTTGTAAAAAGGGCAAACAGCAGCGGAAGTCTCACAAGCCCAAGCTCCAAAACTCTATTGATACCCCTTTGGAGCTATTACACATGGATCTGTTTGGCCCCATAAGTATCAGGAGCATTGGAGGTAAGTCGTTCTGTCTAGTTGTAAACTAAGGATGAGACTGCTGATATTCTATAATACTTGATCCTGAGCTTGGAATCCCTTTGCAAGCTGAAACTTAGAAGAATAAGGAGTGACAACGGAACTGAGTTCAAGAATAATTTGATGGAGCTTTTCTGTCTCAAGAAAGGGATCTGTCACGAATTCAGCGCGCCGTACACACCTCAGCAGAATGGAGTTGCTGAACGGAAGAACAGAACACTGATTGAGACTGCAAGGACTATGCTGTCGGATGCAAAGCTTCCTGTCACTATCTGGGCAGAAGCCGTTAATACAGCTTGTCACGTCTTAAACAGAGTTCTGGTTGTGAAGAGGCACAACAAGGCTTGTTACGAGTTGATCAACAATCGACTTCCCAATCTTGATTACCTAGTTCCTTTTGATAGTCCCTGTTCCTTGTTGCTACAGTACAAAGACCGCCAGTCTAAGTTTCATGCAAAAGCGGTGGAAGGCATCTTCTTAGGATACGTTGCCAACTCGCCTTGCAAGAGAGTGTACAACATAGGAACTCGTACTGTCGAGGAATGGTTCGAAGTGGATTGTAGTAAACACAACATTCCACCCGAACCAACAGGTCCAGCTTGGGGTTTTGATTATGATGCGCTATTCAAGTCATTCAATCTTCCTGATCTATCTGTAGTTGACGCCGCAAATGTTTATGAATTATTGGGTGGCGACAATGACTCCAGTTTCTCTACTCGTGCTACTGTACCGATTATAACTCCTGATTCCAATGTTGCATCTGCATCTGGAACTCATGACAGTGATAACAGTGAAGGTGCTCATGTCGTTGGAGATGACGCTCAAGCCAATCCTAACACAACTGTAGGAAATGAAGCTCCAGCTGATCCAATTAACATTGAATCCTCTTCTTCTGGAACACAGGAAATGGGGGAGTTAAGCACGGATCTAGATTTAGAAATTCAGTAACCGATTGTACCAGAGACGAGAGTGCATAGGAATCATCCAATCGACAACATTATTGGTGATCCTTATGCCGGTGTTCAGACTCATCATCGAACCATCACTGAGAACACCAGTCTTTACACAGAGATACTTGACACTAGTGTCATGGAAACATGTCTGCATGCTGCATTCGTGTCCCAGTTAGAGCCGAAGAATGTGAAGGAGGCTCTCACTGACAACTGTTGGATTGAGGCAATGCAAGATGAATTGTCTCAATTCCAAAAGTTGCACGTGTGGGATTTGGTTGACTTGCCAAAAGGCTTTCACCCGATTGGAACCAGGTGGGTGTTCAAATGCAAGACGGATGATCGTCATGTTGTTGTGAAGAACAAAGCAAGATTGGATGTTCAGGGTTTTTATCAGCAAGAGGGCTTGGACTACACGGAAGTATATGCCCCAGTTGCTAGAATTGAAGCCATTCGACTATTCTTGGCTTATGCCACCTATGTCGGCTTAAAGGTCTATCAACTTGATGTGAAGAGTGCTTTCCTTTATGGTAAAGTTCATGAAGAGGTCTATGTTACTCAACCTCCCGGCTTTGAAGATCCGCATAATATCAATAAAGTGTATAAGCTCGACAAAGCACTTTATGGTCTTCATCAAGAACCGCGGGCATGGTATGAGACATTATCTAAGCATTTACTGTCTAATGGTTTCGACCGTGGACAGATTGACTCGACTCTCTTCATTAGGAAAGCAGGAGGTGACATTCTTCTTGTACAAGTATACGTCGACGACATTATTTTTGGATCTACCAATGAAGGGATATGTAGGGAATTCGAGCAGGTGATGAAGTCCAAGTTTGAAATGAGTAATATGGGTGAATTGTCGTTCTTTTTGGGTCTGCAAGTCAGTCAAAGAGAGGATGGAATTTATCTACATCAAACCAAGTATGTGCAGGACATCTTGTCAAAATACAAGATGAATGATAGCACTACTTATGGCACACCTATCACATCACTACCACATCTGCTCAGGTGGCGGTGACTACTCCAATTCTCACAGAGTCAGTCACCATCACCCCTACCATAACTCCTACAACACTCATCACATCCTCAATCCCAACCACCACCATTGAGCCTTTAAGTCAACCCTTCAATTATGGAGATTTCACACAAGGGTTTGACTTCGATACCATCTTCTCCTCCCCTATTCACAATGCCGAGGCGTCATCATCCAGACATCCTGATCCGAATGATGCAAGGATAGATGTTCTGGAAACCAAAGTTGCTGGATTGCCGGAGACTATTCGGAAATCAAAGGAGGAGTTTGACGCTCAACTAGCACAGATCAATTCTTTAGTAGACGAAGTTAGAATCCTTCGTAGCCAGAGAACGGGGACTGATGAAAGACTGAAGAATGTCATGGCCCAGGTACAAGAGCCTGAGGACCGACACCTTAGCTGAGGATGAGCATCAGGCCTCTGAGTTAGGAGAGAGTGAGGATGGAGAGCCACCGAGTGATCATGTAGAGAGCATAGTGGATGATACCTCGAGTGAGGTGTTTGAGATTTATGTTAAAGAGCCCGCCACTGATTTAGAGATGTTTTCTGATTGGGCGGTAAAGATGGAGAAGTTGTTGGATGAGCTGGATGAATGCGGCGATGAGATGCCTGATGATCTGCTGTAGAATAGGGCAGAGTTAGATAAGATCATAGGAAAATCCCTAAGTGTGGGGATTATTGAGGAGAGTATAGAGGACCCCCGATTGGCTTGCTGAATTTGAAAGGAATTTGATAGGGTCCACGTTTTTAGGTGCTGATAGTGATGATTGCAGTTGGAGTGAGATATTAGCACAAGTCGGGTCATTAATCTGAGAGACGCCCGTGGTGGAGAGTTTAGAGGATCATGATGATCCGGGCGAGAGGTTAGAGGCTACACCTTTAGTGATGTCACATATTAAGCCTTTAACATGTACTTATGTGCATGCTGAGGGGATAGAAGCCGATTCATCCCTGTCGCCCCGTAAGAAACTCCGAGAGTTGAGTGAGGTTGTTGATCTAGGGAGAGTGAAAACCCTAAGTGTGGGGATGTTTAGAGGTGACAGTTTGCTGAAGTTCTTGAACCAAGTGATCTTTGGACCTAGTAGATTTAAGTTGTGGTGGAAAGACTAGATTGGTGCATATGATATACATTTCGAGTTTGATAGAAGTAGGAGCTTGATGAGGTTGTGGAGTATCGGTAGACCGCGTAGGATGAAGGCGGTACCGGTTAGGATCAAGGAAAAGCCTCTTGATAGGTTTATCTTAGTCTCGGGCAAGTGCCCAAGGTGTAGAGATTGTGTGCACTGCTTGGTTTGAGTCTGTGTCCATTTTTTTGTGTTTTTCGATGTGTGCTTTGTTTGTGTCAAGTTTTGCAGGGATTCGTGCTTAATCCGGTGAGGAAAATTGCCTAGAATGAATTTCCAGGTATCTTTTACATTAGTTTTTATGGTTGGAATAGGTTTTTAAGGAATTTGGGTGAAAAAAAAATTTTAAATGATAAAAAATTTTCTAAGTATAAAAGTTTGAAAATTTTCAAAACTTTCTGTTACCAACAAGTCCCGGCGGTACGCGAAGCATTTGGGAAGTCCTCTCGCGGTACGCGGAGGACAAACCAAGTTGCCGGCTTAATTTCTACCTCCTCGCAGTACGTGAGGAGTGCTGCCCGTTCTCTCGCGGTACGCGGGGCAGTGCTGGTTTCACCCTTCTTCCTTGTTTTTCCATGGTTTTGTTCACCGTTCACCCGCATCGACCACCACTATCATTCACACCTCTATCTACCATCCATTATCACCATCGTCATCATACCACAAATCATCCTTTATCCATCATTCATTATCATTCATTATTGACACCTTCATCATCCCTTCACACCACGACCATGGGAGAACTTGAAACCGTTTGTGACCGATGACTGAACTTGCTGTGGCTTTCATGTCTATGTGTTTGCCACACATTGAGTATATTTCTCTGCATGCTATCTATCTTGAGTCTTTATGTTCTTAGTGAGTCAGTCGAGTTTTTAATTTTTACTTTGAGTCTGTAACTTGTGTTAGTTTAATGCTGCGGGTTTGTTTGAGTTTTATTGTGGAGGTTTTGATCGCTCCGTCCGTACTCAATCTTCATTCAGGCGGGGTTGATTCTCATCTTATCTATCTTGTAAAGGCAACCTAACAGTCGTTTGTGCAACCGCGACTGAAATGTTATACGGTGCACATGTGGAAGAGTAATGCTGGACCATTCATACTACATTACCAGCTAAGTCGATTCATTTTATTTTTGCATTTTTATTTTTAGTTGTGTCTTACTTCACATTGAGGACAATGTATCTTTCAAGGGTGGGGATGTGAGTGTCTAATTTAGCTAGTTTGTCTTGTTTATAAAAATTCAAAAATACAAAAAAAAAATTGAAAGATTTTGAAAAATGTCCTTGGAAATAACTGCTTATACATGGAAAATGATAGTACAACTAGATCTATTTGTGGATTTAATAATAGAAAACGCGTCTAATTAGTAATATTTTGGTAGACCCAGCCAACTTAAATAACTTAAATAGCCTGTGAGTATTACTTAGGATTAATCACCGATTTAAATCATGAAATCGTGTGGGTACTCATCTTAGGGTGTCGGTAATACTGAAACTGTCAACATAGGGTGATAGGTACCACGTTAAGTTAAAATTTAGAGGTTTTTGAAATTTCATGGCACACCACTCTCTTTTTATGAGAATAAATCCGAGTTTTGGTGGCGCCCACATCCATAATTCCATAATTCTTGAGCTTATTTAATTGAAATCTATGTTTCGCCTATGTGTCACACGTCGGGTTCCAGCCTTATTGAAACACCACTGGTTTGATTCTTATGTGCTTTATTTTTACGACTTAGTCTATGTGTTACCTTCCGGGATAGTGACTTGGTTGAAACGCCTCTAAATGAAGTTTAATTTGCTTGTTAATGCTCATTATCATCCATTAAGTCATATTTCATCTAATTTCTGAAACCTGTAAATTTTAGTTTAACGTGTTAGGGTACATCTATATGGTTTGATCCGTGCCTAAACATGACCGTGAGACGAGATTAGGTAGAACTGTAACTTTTGAGTGTGTGTCAAATAGGTTGATTAATAACTAGAGAAATTGGAATTAGAACACATTACGGGGCTAATTAGTTGGTGCTTGAGTTTAATCGGACAGAAATACTGATTATTGCTTTTTAACGCGTGAGTATATTTTGCTAATTGGTAAATGATGTTTGTTGAGTTAGATCCCAGTTATGATTCCATTGCAGCTTTTATGAGGACGAAAAAAGGTTAAGTATGGGGATGTTTGATGTAGTGCGAAGCACACATCTTTATTTCTAGTGTTTTGTGCGTTTTTAGTTAGTTTTTTCTTTGTTTTGAGTCGTTTTGATGTACATTTGAGTCTATGTTGTGTTTTCAGGAGCTCGTGATGATTACAAGTCAAATTAAGAAGAAACCGAGCAAGAGAATGAAGTCGGGAGTTAAAAGTTAAAAAAGTTGAAATATTGAAGTCTCGCGGTACGCGAGAGAAAGATAAAGAGGTCTCGCGGTACGCGAGGGGCTTGCCATATTTTCTCACGATACGCGAGAGGACCATAAATCGTGAAAAACCCTAGATTCGAGTTGTAATAGAATTCTAATGCCATAATACCAGACGTTCAAATTCCAACCGTCTGAGAAGAGTTCTAGGGCGATTTTGAGGAGAAGGAAGTCAATTTAAGTGAAAAGTCGAAGGCTTTAAGATCCGGGTGTGTTAGTTTAACATATTCTATTTGCAAGCTTGAATCTTTATCTTTGATTTGAGTGTTTGATACCATGACTTGTGCTTTTACTTCTGTTATGGATGTTTTGAGTATGAATCTAGTTTATGGGTTTATGATTTCGTAAACAATCTTAGTATGATTAATGTGATGAATATGCATGTTTTGGTTTGATTGTGATTCCGTATGCTAATTGTGGTTGTCTACCAGTTTTTTATCGGTTTTGGATTTCGTAAACAATCCGGGTTTATGATGAATACTGTGTAAAGCTTTGATTTTTATCGGTTTTGGATTCTAATTTATGGGTTTATGATTTCGTAAACAATCTTAGTATGATTAATGTGATGAATATGCATGTTTTGGTTTGATTGTGATTCCGTATGCTAATTGTGGTTGTCTACCAGTTTGATTTGCATATCTAGATCATGCACCTTAGGGTTTGTGGTTGTTTGTATGAGTTGCTAGAGATAGTAGTCCATAGGAGTTGTGATTGAGTGTTCTTAGAACTGCATGTGTATTCTATTTCAATACCCAAGAAGTGAGATAGTTGTCTAGTCTTCGTCATTAGGAATCTAAGAGTCAGCTGTCTGAAAGGAAGTTGGTATTAGGTGTCTAGTCTTCGTCATTAGGAATCCGAGGGTCAGCCATCTGAGAGGAAGTTGGTATTAGGTGTCTGGTGATTGTTTCTAGTTCATGTCATATTTCTTATCCTAAGATTACCTCGTGCATTCTTCGAATTTCTGGTGGACAGTGAGACTGAAAGGTGATCTGTCTATTCGGGTACTTTATCATAGTTGGAGAGACCGAGAGGTGATCCAACCATATGGTGAGTTTACTACGCTTTAAGTTCCTTAGTTGGTGAAACCCTGAGAGTGATTAGGGATCCACTAGGTAGTCTTTAGTTATTCTCCTTAGAAACCCAGATCCATCTTAGTTTCCAGAACCGATAGAAGTTGAGCTTTGCAAGTAAGATTCCGACCTAGGTGGTATTCTTCCCATTTTTTGATTTCATCTTAGTTCTTGATCTTGATAGTTGAGTAGACTTAGTTTACTGCATTCTTAGTTAATTTTTAGTGTATTCAACCCCCCAACCCAATCAATCTTTAGTCCGAGTCAGAGTCTAGTATAGTTATAGTAGTGTCTCTAGGGTTCGATATTCCAGTTTACCATTAAGATGTGCTACACTCGATAGGTACAGTTGTCTGTCAGTGCGGTCTAGTTCAAAGGTTTTCCATTTATTACTTAGGAGTTTAGGTTACGTTTAGTTAGTTTTTATATAGACCGTCTGGACGACATCAGTGATAGGTGCCACGTTAAGCTAAAATTTAGAGGTTTTGAAATTTTCTTAGCATACCATTCTCTTTTTATGAAAATTTAAACCAAGATTCGGTGGCGCCCGCTTCCATAATTTCATTATTCATGAGCTATTTAATTAGAATGTTAAGTTTTCCTTATGTGTTACCCTCTGGGATGGCAACTTGGAGAAAACACCACTAAGTAATTCTTATGTGCTTTATGAATAGAACTGTAGTCTATGTGTTACCCTCCGGGATAGCGACTTGGTTGAAACGCCTCTAGATGAAGGTTCATTGTCTTAATTTTATGCTCATTTAGTATTCATTCATTAATTAATCACCTTAATTTCTAAAACATGTGAATCTTAGTTTAACGTGGTGGTGGGAAATCTAAACGGTTTAACCCGTGCCTAGACATGACCTTGAGACGGGATTAGGTAGAGATGTAGCTTTTAATTGTGAGTCCAATAGATTGATTGATAGCTGTATACAATGGTAATTAGAACACAAAGCGGGGGCTTGATAGTTGGTGGTTGAGTTTAATCGGATAGAAATACTGATCATTGCTTTTTAACGCGTGAGAATATTTGAGCTAATAAGATAAATAAGATTGTTTTAAGTATGTCCAGTTGTGATTCCATTGTAGACTTTTTTGAGTACGAAAAAAGATTAAGTGTGGGGATGTTTGACGTAGTGCAAAGCGCACATCTTTTATTCCATTGTTTTAAGTGTGTTTTAGATAGTTTTACATTTGTTTTGATTCGTTTTTGTTTCGTATTGTGTCTCTATCATGTTTACAGGTGCTCATGAGAATTATCAGTCAAATCATGAAGAAACCGAGCACGAGAGGAAAAAGATAAAAAAATATTGAAAATCAAGTCCTCGTAGTATGCGAAGGAAGAGGTTCAATCTCTCGCGGTATACGAGGGGCTTGAGAAACCGGCCCGACTAATTCGTTCCTCGCGGTACGCGAGGAACCCAGCCAAGTCTCTCGCGATAAGCGAGAGACATAAATTCCGAGAAAAAACCTAATTTCGAATTAAATGGATTTTAAATCCTATAATGGGAAGAGTTCGACATTCAGCAGTCTATAGAGCACTTAGAGGCGATTTTGGGAGTTTGGAAGCTAATTCAAGTGCAAGTTTGGAGCTTTCGGATCCGGGTTCGTTAGCATTAGCGTATTCGGTTTTAAAGTTTTGATCTCTATCTTTGTTTTCTGTGTTTGAACCTATGTTTGACTTGATTACTTCTGTTTATGGATGTTTTAAGTATGCTTCTAGGCTAAAACCTTGATACTGCCTAGGTCAATGATGATTATTTGTTAAATTTTTGACCTTTATCGGTTTATGGTAATCTTTTGATGGATTGATGATTTTGTAAAGATTTTGGTTTGGTAATTCTGATGTATGTGCATGCTTTATTCTGATTTGATGTTGATTATAATCCCGCATGTGTTCTTATTGAATGTCTTTCAGTTATAAACGCATGTTTAGGTTGCTTGCTTAATTGTTGGTAACTGTGATGGTATTGCTATACATAGTAGTCCATAGGGAGAGTAATAGGTGTTAAATTAGACTGGGTGTTCTTCTTATCTCGATACCCGAAAGGTGGGAGATAATCGGTTAGTCTTCGTATTAGGATTCCGAGTGTGAATTGTCTGAGAGGAGGTTCCCTTAGGTTTCTAGTTTTTGCTTCTAGTCCGTGTCATAGTTGTTGATCTGAGATTACCCCGTGCATCTTTGATGTATTGTGGATAGTGAGACTGAGAGGTGATCTGCCTTTATGGTACATTATCATTGTTGGAGAGATTGAAAGGTAATCTGACTATCTAGTGAGTTTAGTACATCTTCAGAGTTTCTTAGTTGGTGACACCCTGAGAGTGATTAGGGATCCACAAGGTAGTCTACAGATGTTATCCTAAGAAAACCAGTTCCATCATAGTTTCTACAACCGGTAGAAGTCTGAGCTTTGCAAGCAGGATTCTGACTTAGGTAGTGTTCTTTCCATTCATGGTATTTCCCAAGTCTTCTATCTGGTTGTTAGAGTCATTCTCTGTTTTCATAATCTTGATTTCTTTAGTTTAATCAGTAGTATAGAAAACCCCCAAACCAAATCATCTTTAGTTCGAGTCAGATTCTAGTATAGTTATTCAGTGTTTCTAGGGTTCAATAATCCGGATTATCAATAAGCGGTGCTACACTCGATAGGTTCACTTGCCTATTATGTGGTCTAGTTCATAGGTATTCCATTTATTACCTAGGTGTCTAGATTAGGTTTTTATTTATAGTTTTCATAGACCGTCTGGGCGACATCACCTTCAACCGTGGATGGTCCAACATGCATTCTTCTTGATTCTTGAGTTGTGCCTATAAATAGAACCCTCCTCTTTTATTCTAACTCACCCATTTTGCTCACAAAACATTGAAATACATATCTACTATAATCTCTCTAGTTCCCTTGATATTCTAACATCAATTCAAGTGAGAGATTCAAGATCAAAGAGCAAAATAGAAGAATTGTTCTACATCTGTTATTCTTTCTAGTCTTGTGCTTGTATTTGTGTGGTAGTTTCTTACCACTTAGTTTAGAGAGAACTTTTGTAAGGGGCACTCACTTGGTGTGAGTTCATTATCATACTATGTTGATATAGTTGATGATTGATTTGGGAAACACTATCTTGATATAGTGTATTGTGTGTTGTGAGAATCACTATCTTGATATAGTGATAGTTGTGAGATTGTTGATCATTTATTCAAAGTAGTTTTAGTATAAAAGGGGAGCTAGGGTTTCCTACTTAAAAGTTGCACACACATCAATTCTCTATATATCTTGTTTGTGCTAGAAACAAGCTTTTGTATGGGTTGAATCAAAGTTGGCTCCGGTAACAGACCTTACAACCATCAACTTTTCAATTTGCAAGCGGTGGAGATATGATATACCGTATGCAATTGGCCCTTTTTTTACTGATTTTTACATAGTTTTCCTGATTTTAACTCATTTTTTGGGTTAAATTTGCAATCGTACGTCATGTGGATTGCAATTGGGCTAATTTCCGTTAAAAACTAACCGGTATTAACATCAGGGGCTAAAAACACAATCAGGTTACAAAAATTTGGATTAAGTTTGTAATTTTTAGAACCTAGGGCCTAAACACGCAATTTGATCAAACCACATGGCTATTTATGCAATTAACATGAGTCAAGACCGTCTTTATAAAATGTTTTTTTTACCTTTATAAAATGTTGATAATCAAATTGAATCATATAAAAAGCTAATTTTGTTAACTAAATCAAATAAATTAATTCATAACAAAAAAAATTTTTGCCCAAACAATTTTTTAGATATACGGATTTAATAAATTTTGTTAACTAAATCAAATATGGTCATCGCGCCATCACCACTTTGGTGGGGGTGATAAGGAGGTTTTCCTTAGGTTTCCTTCTTAGGGGTCACAGGTTCGATTCCCGGCTCATGTGTGCGCCCTGAAATATGGGCAGCACCACTGTAAGGGGATTCGAACTCGGGTAATGGCGGATGGCAAGTGTTATGACTTTTTGGGAGAGACACCGCTGCCACTGCGACAGATGTCTTTCAAAAAAAAGATGGTCATCTTGGTTAAAAAAAATAAGTCAAATAAATTAATTGATAACAAAAGTCAGTTCATATAAATTAGAAAAAAAATAACTACATATTTAAATACTTTAAATGATTATAAATGTTTTTAAGGGGTTATCATGGTAGTGAGTGATGTAGTCTCCAACTAATTAGTTATGAGTTTTTAATATTGCGACTATAAAGAGTGTATATTCTCATGTAAAAAAGATATTATAAATTGCCTTAATCATTTTGTCAACAATTTTTTTTGTGATTTCTTTTTACTTTTTTATTTCTTTTCCTGATTTCCTTTTTGGATATATTTTTTTATTTATTTTTTTTTATCTCTTTCTGTTCATTTTTTTTATTTTCTTTTTTGAGTACTTTTTTTAATGAAATAGATTTTCTTTTTTGATTTTTTGATTTCTTTTTCTTTTATTTCTTGTTTTTTACAACATGTCACGCTACTCTTTTCCTAATTTCCTTTTTGGATTTATTTACTGATGCTCTTTTTGTAATGTTACGGTTTTATCTTTTGTTTACATAGTAACACCTTTTATTAACTAAACCAAAACTGTTGTAAATAAACTTTTTTGTTTTATAGTATGCATGTTTCCTGCTACAACGTGCTAGGCACATTTCCAAGTTATAATACAAACAACAAATTATACTAAGATGAAATAATAAGAAAGGGAATGCAAATAAAAACCCAAATTAATTGAGCAAAGAAACAAACAAATATGTTAAGAACTGAAAAAACTATATGTCACCGACCCGTCTTGTGCACGTGGGGGTCTTTAAATATTTGGCCCGTTACATGTAGCTTTCTAATCTCTTCGACAGAAGCGGATCTTCCACAACTTTATCTTCATTATGAGAAAAGATATCAATAGGTGCGGTTGTGAATCCTAAATTGGAGTGTTTGGACGCTTTCTCGCTATCAAGATAGATTACTATCACGGATATGTCATCATGAAAATGACGCCTGACGCCCCTTTCTATTTTCGTTATATCCTTGTATCTGAACTCCCTCTTCTTTGTAGCCTCACGGATCGCTGCTCCTACTAATCTTTTTGCTATTCCCTGAAACAGGAGACATTTTATCAGAAAACGTTTATCCCAAGTACCTAATAAGAGATCTAAGGTTCGAATTCAGCTTCCACTAGTTTCTGCCTTTAACCCCTTGAAGGCCAGCCGACCATGCAAGCTGCATTTTACTTGGTCAGCTGGTCCCAGTGACGGGTTATCACAGTTATAAAAAAACATTGAAAACCAAAACCTTCAAGGGGTGGTGTAGTAGTAGTAAGTGTCTAATTCCCTTTAGCAGAGATCCCAAGTTCAAATTCAACTGCCTTTAACCCCGTGAAGGCCACCTGATTGGTGCAGGCTGCATTTCCCATAGGTTAGCGGGTTTTGATGGGGGCTAGTTTTCCGATGACGGCTCATCACAGTTATAAAAATAAACATTGAAAACCAAGAGGTGTGCATATGTTAAGTGTGTGTGTTTTGTAACGAGTTAAAAAGTTGAGTTACCGCTCTTGGATTTCTGTAAACAATATCCACTGCTGCTTCATCACTCAAATGCTCCCAAAGCCCATCAGATGCAAATATCAAAAACAAGTCTTCTGATCTAAGTTTTCTAGAAATTACTGAAGGTTCTGCTGTCAATACAGGCTTTTTCAAAGGAACATGGTGTCCGTATTGCACAAGACGCGTGTCCCTGTGAAACTCCGGTTTCTTTAGATAAAAATCACCTATAGATCTTGATACCTGAAAAGGCGAGAAAAGGATCAAAAAATAAGGTCAAATAAAATCCTCAAAACATAATGTTGATTTTGTATGTAAATGTTAATTAAAGACATGGGGATCTATGATAATCTCAAACATATCTTGTTTAACACTTTAGAGACAGTAACCCATAGTACCTGAATTATGCCCTTGATTCTCCAAACGCCGCGACAATATACAACGACAGGTGAATCACCAGGATGCTGTGCTTCTACCTCCTTCCTGACCTCCTCGTATGAAACATTATGATCTCTTGTCAAACGCTCTGCAACCACTCTAGGTCTTCCTCCATCAGAAACTTTATGGCCAAGTACTACTCGCGAGTCTCCAAGATTAGCAACATGTAATTCACCATCAGAAATGGCACCAACAAGACAACATGATCCAACCGATGCAATTTGCGGTCTAACAGGCATTTGATGCTTCACAAACTGAAAAAACTTTTCCTCAGTGGCATTGAATGCCTTCTTTATAACATCTGCAGATATACCCCCTTGTTCTGTTGCATACTCTAAAAAATACAGACATGAATACATAATCACAAATAGAATCCTCAACAGAGACTGCAACAAACTTACTAATGAGAATATATTAGTTAGGGTTTATTTGAATTTATATATCACTAACATGCCCTGTCAAGCCAGACGTCGGTTTCGATTCTATGTCTAGCTTGAAGCAAATAACAATGGTTTTTGTTTTTGTGCTTGTAAGATCTTGTATCTTTACTTCGATCTTCATCTTTGCTGCAATTTTACTATGGTTTTTAAAATTCAAGATAGTTGCTTGATTTGAATTTGCTCCGGTTTTTAACTCAGGTCGATGCGTGATTTGAATTTGCTCCAGTTTTTAACTCAATGTCAGTGTTGTAAAAATCTCTAGGCGCTAGTCGGGCGGTGGGGTAACAACTAGCGATTAATAGGGATTAATCGGATTGGAATTTTTATATGTAATTTTTCAAAGTTATATATATATTTACATATCGATTTGAATATAATACTTCAAAGTTCAAACATAAACAACTTTTATATGTAATTTTTCAAACTTATATATCCACTCTTCTCTCTTTTTAAGATTACAGATTCAAAGCCGGAAACTGGTCGGAATTTACAGGTTTGGCCAGAATTTGGCCGAAAAATGGCTGGAATTGGTTCGACTACATGAAATCGCATCGGTAGACTGGCGATTACCGATTAATAGTGGATTAATCAGCGATTAATCCCGATTTTTACAACACTGCTCAACGTCGACACTAACTAATAAAGAAATTACAATATCGAAAACGATAAAAGCTGGCCTAGAATAATCTAGGCTAGGAGAATAATTTTGATATTTAGCATTCTCATTTCTTAACAACAAATATTTAACTTTATATAGTAACATATAAAGGCTAATGAGTTACCATAACTTACCTACTACTAAATACTACTAACTATGAGACTTTCAAGCTTCCTTTAACTACTTACTACTAAGGGTGGTGAGAGTGGTATCCTTCCACTCAAAACTATCTTTTCGAACCCACCAATAAGAATATGTCACCTCATTTAGACAAACTACTCTACATGCTGGGAGTGGTACCCTCCAACTCACCTCATTTTTTTATTTTTTTTTAAATTAAAACAAATTAATAACCAAATTTAAAAACAAAAAATTTAATTAATTAATTAAAAATACATAACAATAAATAAAAAGACCATAAAAAAGTTAAAAAAAACCTAAAAATTTAAAAATCACATGGCCAATTATACTTTGTGGCTATTTCACGTTTCCGTTTAAGGATTAGTTCCAACATCGATCCGGTTAGATGGTCGTGTGGATCCGTAAACAGTTTCAAATCCCGGTCCATACGTTCCTTCCGAATAGCCGCTCGTTGCTCCTCCACCAAAACCCTTATGTCTTCATCTTTTTTATGTAAAGAATAGACGAGAAATAATGTATTTTTTGTGTATTGAGTAGGATAATTGGTTATGTATTTATAGGGTTAAATTTATTTAAGAAATTAATTTTTTTTTATTTTTTCAACGGCTAAAAGAGCGTTTCAACGTTCAAATTTCGGAGAACATCCCCATTGTTTCAGCGGGTTTCGAAAACCGCTCACTCTACCCGTTTACCACTACCCACTGGTATGCGGCGGTGTATCCGCATACCCGAGCACCACTCCCACCACCCTAAATAGTACTAAGACTTTACTAAATATTAACCTAGGGAATGAAATTAACGTAAAAGAAACCTTACTTAGAATAAAAGGGAAAAGGTTGGTGTTGATAAATCGAGAAGCTTCAGGGCCACCATGACCATCGTAAACGCCAACATAGGTGGCGGAAGGAGAAGTATAGACCTGGCTTTGGTCTTCAAGGTTAGAATTTGCCTGAACCACGGCGATCGAGAAGTCGCCGGAGGCATGAGGCTTCAAGTCGTTATGCCATAACAATACATCACCGCCCCGTCGTCCTAAACATCTCTCCAAAGGCTTAACACACATCCGTAACATCTTCAATCAATTGAAATTAGACGTTTGAAATTCAAAATAAGATTTTGTGAAGGTTTTATGTCGGAATCAAGGTTTCAAAACCGTGTTATATACGGGCTTACTTTTGACCTTTTAATCCAACAGAAACAAATTGATGTCGCTTTATATAATATAAAACTTAGTGTTTACATCAAGTCATCACCATGATATTTTATTTTATATACACGTCGCCATATATATATTTTTTTTATCATTTATACCTAATTATATACTTTAATTTAATTTTTAATCTTTATTTTTATAAAGGTGAAAAGCTAATATTTTTTTTATGAACATATTGTTTTTCAACAATATAAGGGTCATATTGGATTGAATTATGAATAAACATTATGTGGGACAAGTACCAAAGGGGCTTTGTCCTAGCGGTATCCCTGTGACTTCTAAATGGAAGGTAGCTGCTTTGAATCCGAGTCACAACAAAAAAATGGGTGTGTGACTAGGTTAAGGGGTTTACCCAGTTGGGAGGTTTCTCCTGTGGTGGGCTGCCCTGCATGTTTTAGGTGTTATCTCGGGAAAACAAAATTATCCTAAAATATCTAGGAGTTGCCATTCTAGAAAAAACGTGAGACAATTTATAATGTTAAGTTTCACGTATTTATGTTAGAAAATGAATTTTTAAACATGTCATACTTTGCAAATGTTTTTTTGAAAGGGAAAAAAACATTTGCAACATATGGCATGTTTAAAATTATAATGTTAAGTTTCACGTATTTATGTTAGAAAATGAATTTTTAAACATGCCATACTTTGCAAATGTTTTTTTGAAAGGGAAAAAAACATTTGCAACATATGGCATGTTTAAAATTTCATTTTCTAACATAAGTACGTGAAACTTAACATTATAAATGTTACTTGACATATTATGTGACAAACTTCCCTGATTCAATTGGCGTGAAGGAGATTTGGAGACGATGTTTGAAATGGGGAATGGTAATTGGCGTGTATCTGGCAACGAAGAGATCAACAATGGGGAAAATATTTGCTTTCGTAAGGTATGTAAGGGTGCAAGACATTGCCGGGTTGGTGGTGAATTTAAGAACCATATGGATTGGATGGTACCACATGTTTGCTAACGTTGCTAGATTTGATAGGAAGAGTCAAGGAAATGTTGCTAGACCAGAGGCTAACAAGGTTCAAAAGAATTCAAATGAGACGAAAGGGTCTTCGGGTTAAGGGAAAACCTCTTATGTTGATGCTCTCGTCGGGGGTACAAAAGGGGATGCGAAAAAGGTTTAAGAAGAGGTATGTAAACAAATTAGCTTAGACCAAAGGGGTCAGTGGGAAATTCTTGAGATGCAGTTAAAGAGGATAGAATTTGAGTTTGGGAATGGGGAACAACCTATTGAAGAGACTAACAACGAAGAACCAAGTAAGTTGGAGGATATGGAGAAAAATGATGTTAATGAGGGAACGAAATATAGAGAACCGAGAAAAGAAGAATGGGTGATGAAAAAGATGGTCAATTGGAAGAGGAGTTCAAATAGGAGGGGTCTAAACCTTCGGGTTTTGGAGGAGTGAGGTTCGCGAATCCGCAGGTAATAACCTCTTTGAAGGAGGATACGGTGAAGTCTAAAGGATGGGAATCACAATCAGTTGATAAGGGAAAGGATTCTTACTTTTCTGCCACGGCTGGAGTCCTAAGAAAAGGTACTTCTCAACAGAAAAATCAAAGAAAAAAGTAGTTGATGAGTTTTCATTGGTTAGGAATTTGCTAAATACATATAAATGAGAAAAGTGCTAGCAATGTTTTTAAAACCGGACCGGACAGCGAACCGACCGTCTTAGAGGTCCGCTAGTCGAACCGGATTTAAAAACCGGATGGCGTCATAAATAATATAAAAATTTAAAACTATGTATATACATACACGATATAAAACATTTTTTGTGTTTCTTGTGAATTTATAATTTTAATACATATTAAGGTTTAAATAAATAAAATATACAACTTAAATACTAAATTAATCATAAAATGAGATTTTGAAGAAAAAAAACAAAAAGTAAATTTTTTTTTGAAATCCGGTCCAACCAGTAACCGGCTGGTTCAAATGAAAGTGGTTTAACTATGCACAACCGGACCGGTTAGGTGTCAGTGGAATTGAAAATGGAGGTGAAATATTAAAGGAGGGATTGAGGTGTCTTAATTCGACTCCTGACTTAACGTTTTCAATGAAGCTGCTTTTAATGGTACTTTGAATAAATGGGTTTGGGTATTAGATGACGAAGTGAAGTTCTCGGTGAAACATATTCGGAATCATATCGATCAACACAATCTACCATGGGCCGGGTGTTCTACTCGGTGGAATAAACATGTCCTAAGGAAGGTGAATATTTTTTTACAGAGGGTTTTACTAAATAGACTACCTACACGCTCCAATTTGGATGCCAAAAGTATTAACATTCCTACATTATTACGTCCATTATGTTCAAATGAAGTGGAGTCTATTGACCATTTGCTAGGGGAGTGTAGAGTAGAGGAGAGCACTTGATCGTTGGTTGAGAAATGGTTAGACATAAATTTGCCGAGGTCCAAAAAACCGAAAGAATTAATGACTTGGGTAGACTCTCTACCAGATGAAGTCGTCTGTGAAAATGGTACTGGAATCGATCAATTGGATCACATGGTGAGTCATTTGGCACCTAAGAAACAATCTTATTTTCCAAAGTGACAAACAAATGAAGGAGACGACTTTAGATAGTATATTGAGTTATTCGCGTTTATGGGTTTCGAATAGGGGTAGTAAGACTAGTGTTTCATGGATCAATTGGGTGAAAAATCCTATGCTTTTCTTGTAATTATATTTGTTTTTTCTACCAGCTAGTTACTTGCTAGTCAGATTGTTTAATAAAATTTCAAGATGTTAAAAAAAATTAGGTCAAATTAATCCAATATAGATACTCTATGTTTGTTGCCTCAACGAATCTGGGAGAAGCACTTATGCAGTAGGTAGTGTCGTGTGGTCCTAAGAATACAATGAAACTTGTTAGCCTCTTCACAATGTTTTCTTCTCATTGCCCGACTTCGATATAAGAGTAAGTATATGAGTTGGTGATCAAGCACTAAATGTGAGTTAGTTAGATATTTAGATCAACTACCTTAGTGTGATGTTTATTGGAGTTACAAGGTGGTAAAAACGGTTCACTAAATGGAGCGTACTTATATTGTCTGCTAACCCGATCAGTTATCCTTACCGTCCCCTATTGAAGGTTCGTGCACATTTACACAGTTTATGCTTTTACACGATCCATAAAAGGTCCAGACTAAGGATTATCTAGACATAAAAAACTCATGTCCATCTCGGGACAGGTCCCTTTCATTTCAAAGATAATAAAATGCTTTGAGTAAAAATAAATATATAAAAAAAATGGGTTCAACTGATCTGGAGGGTTTTTTCCCATCCTTGGAGCATACCATGTAATCCAAATATATCTTTGTTTTTTAAAAGTACTTGTGACTTGTAACGACCGACCAATAACGGAAGTCGGTTCAATGTTTGAACAAACTACAAACCTACCACCGAAAAAAGGAGAAAGCGGCAAATGATTGGTATGAATTCATTTTTGTTTTTCTTTTCTTTATTTAATACAAATCGTTACAAAATAATAATTGATTTTAAACAACTACATAGTAAATAGTAAATAGTAAAAAGTAAACACCAAATTCTAAAAAATAACTCTAGAACCTTTAAATGTTAGAATCCTATACCTAAGAGCATTCACAGTCGAATTGGTAAATCATATTTTATCTTTATATTTTAAAGTAAAAACTAAAAACACTTCAAATTATTCATTCTATTCGGTTCTTTATATTTTTCCTTATTTTAAAATTATATAGATTATATATATGGATTGATAATTGATTAGTGATTTCTTATATTTACCAATTCACAATTCATCCCTTATAATACTTTTGTGAGTGAAAGAGAGAAAAATAATAATAAAAATTGATTAAAATAGTATTATTTAATTGAATAGAGATAAATATAAGGAATCGGATGTGCGGGTTTTTTAAAAATCTTTAAATTGATATGGTAAATGTGTTTTTTAGTTAAATTATAAGGATATGAATAATAACTCGGTTGTAAATGCTCTAAGACTATCTCTAATGGTTTAACTAAACTTGAAAAGTGAAAAAGTTTATGTCACGTCACTACCACGTATACAGTGGGGGGTTTTAACTAAATAAACCCTTAAAAGTGTGTAGTGCTTTAATTAATAACATGATTATTTTTTTAACTTTTTTTTATTAAAATGTGAGTAAATGGTTTGATTGTGACTAGGCCTCACACCCCAAACCCTCCACGTAAGTTAAAGCCACGGCCCCCACCTTCGCACATGTGTAATAGTGTTTGGCGCCCTTCTTGGATGAGGTTTATTTGGCCGTTAAGCCACTACACTCGGTCTAATAAATAAGTAACTGATTGCGTTACGTGTTATATCTCTGTGAACCTAAAATTCTTTTTCCCGCTTATTTTTTTCTTTATTATTAACTATTTAATATTTTTTTTATTAATTTTTAAATCTTTACTAATATTTAATATTTTATTTTATTCAACATGTGTAAAACACTAGTTTCTAACCTAGTTTTATATATACTTTTAAAATATCATTTATATGTTTAAAACAAATCTAAAATAATACACGCTTTCATTTATATGTTTAAAACAAATCTAAAATATCATTCATACTTTTATACATATAAATGATATTATTTGTATGTTTTAAACATAAAAATTGCCATACAGTCTTGAATATTTTTAAATGAGTGTAATGACAATTTTACCCCTCTTAAATATATTATGCTTTTTTATTAGATTTTGAGATTCAGATTTTTAATCAATAACCCACTAATCCCACTTATCCTGTCAACACTGAATTGGTTAATATGAAGCAATATCAGTTGTTGCTACAACGATTATGTGATAGGGATAAACATATTTTATTAATATAATGACTCACTTATCATTAGGAGTTTTAAGGTTAAGTGGTATAATCTCTAGAACGAGTACAAGAGAGTATTACAAAAGATTATAGGAGAAGTAACTGGTTACCAGGGGAAGTAACTGATTATAAGAAAAGATAAGTGGGAGAGGATAAAGTTATGCAATATGTTGAAACTTAGAATTTGGTGTGTGTTTAAATGAAGCCCAAGACTTGTATTTATAGTGTTTTCAACGAGTTGCTCTTTCTCCTATCTTGTCCCGTGACCTCTTGATCGCGTTGTCAAGGTCAATAAAAAACAATTATAAAAACCTACTACCTAGCTACCTTAGAATATAGTACAGTGAGTATGATATCGTATCCACAGGGAATTGGTGGAGAGTTTAATTAATTCTAGTTTAGCAAATTCTTAATTTAAAAAACAAATTAAAATGAGAGCAACTTCCTCCAAACTTCAGGTTCTAGGTTTCACATAAAATTCAGATGTTCAATTGGACACCACATAGACATAGTGTTGAAAAATCAGTTAATCACAGCAATTGAAGACAGATTCTTTGTCAGAAAACCTATACGACTAGTTTTGTCATCAACCGGTACTATTCAATCACCCAATTTATAAATGTCAAATTACCCCTTTTAGTCACCCAACCCTGCTACTAGGTTTTATCATCAACCGAACAAGATTGTAAACGAGAAAACTCAAAGCACATAAATAAATCATTTAAATCAACCAATACATCAATCTAATCAGTTATTGTTAGAAACTAACAAGATCCAAATCATATAACCACTGAATAAAACACAGAACCTATTCGAACCATCCGCCCGGAGGAAGCCACACGCAGCTTAGCCGCGCATAATCGTTAAACACACGGACATAGCTTCAATTGATGATCCCGTCTGATCTCTACCTCTGGAAATCGCCCTCAGCCTCTCCAAATTTGTCTGATTGAAAGTTAATTGCGAATTAGGGTTGGATTTGACTTATAATTGGAAGTTGGGCTTTTTTTCCTAATTCGTCAGGCACTCGCGTACCGCGATCTTTCTTGGCCAGTACTTCGCGTGGCGCGAAGGACAATACAGTCAAGCTGGTTTCTCAACTCTTCGCGTATCGCGAAAGAATCATCCCAGGTCTTCGCGTATCGCGAAAGACCTAAATCCCAAGAATTTCTACTTTTTGCTCTTTGACCCCTTGTACTTTCGTGCCTTCTCGATTATATCTCGTTCTCCGCTCAATTAGCACATTTTACCTGTCACAGACACAACTACAAAGCACACATAAAACCGACTCAAAGTACAAGATAAAACGCATAAAACTATACAAAACAACACATTATACACGGGATATTTAGACCTACATCACATCCCCACACTTAACCTTTTGCGTCCCAAAAAAGAATTATGAAATGAAATCATAATTGGAAAACTTGCTTCTTATATTTTCATTTTACACAGCATAAATATATCAACACGTTAATCGTAATAATCGGTATTTCGATCCGATTAAACCCTTAAACCCAACCGCTGACTCATCAAGCCCCCAATTCTATGATCTAATATATTATATATTACCAAGCAACAGTCCATCTATGAGTCTCACACTCAGGAAGCTACGACTCAGCCTAAACCCATCTTACGGTCATGTTTAGGCACGGGTTAAAACTTATAGATTTTCCACCACTATAAACACTAATTTAGAAGTTTTAAAAATCAATATGGATAATGGAACATTGGATGAATGATATGAGCTTTTACTAACTGTATATGAATAAACTTTAACCATTAGTGTTTCAACCAAGTCATTATCCCGGAGGGTGACACACAGGTTTCAGTTTTTAGCAATGAAGAACATAAACTCAACTTAGAGGCGTTTCAACCAGATTGCTATCCCAGATGGTAACACATAAGTCAAACTTAGTCATCTATTATTGATCACTTAAGAATTTTCCCATGGACGTTTCAACCAAGCTTGTAACCCAGAGGGTAACACGTAGGCAGATCGCAAGCTCTCAATTTAATTAATTAAGCTCATTAAATGGTGGATAATGAAATGCAGGCGCCACCAACTTTCGGATTTATTTTCATAAAAAGAAAGTGGTGTGCCAAAGATTTTAAAAACTTATAAACTCTTGCTTATAGAGGTACCTATCACCCTATGTTGACAGTTTCAGACTTACCGACACCCCTAAGATGAGAACCCACAAGACATCCTGAATTAATTATTCAATTTAATCTAGAGACACTATCAGGATGTTTAAGCCTTTAAAGTCGGTTGGGCCTACAAAAACATTACAAATTAGGCGCATTTTCCTTTTTATTATTCAATTTAATTCAACACACAAAGTTCCCGATTCTACCGATCATTTTCTATTTAGCTGCAAAAATTCTGATGCAGGGACATTTTTAAAATTTTTTTAAATTTTTATGGATTTTTGGATTTTTATGACTCAAAAACAGTCCTGGACTAAGGTCTCCCCTCCCCACACTTGAACTTTATATTGCCCTCAATGTAGGAAGAAAGAAACTAAAAAGAAAAATACAAAAATAAAGAAAACTTAGATGGACAGACGATCGTATAGCATTTCATTCGCGATCGTAATCCACCAATGCTATTGGGCTACCTTTGACAAAATAACCACGCGAAACTCGAAAATCACCACCCGAATGGAGATTGAGTACGGGCAATTTTAATCCAAACTTGCTGCAAAATTAAACTCCAAACAACCCACACGCATCATATCGACTTAATAAAAAGACTCAATAAAAATTAAAATACCCGACGGACTCGCACGGCTCAGAAGTATTAAAAATAAAAAATTACAAAATTCAATCCTAATTTCAGGGTCTTCGCGTACCGCGAAAGATTAGGAGCTAGTCTTTGCGTACCCCGAAGAGTCGAAAATTGACCCGACCTTTGACTTTTATCCTTCGCGTGTCGCAAGATTTGGTGGAGGCCTCTTCGCGTACCGCGAAGAGGTGTTGTTCATAGAAAGTTTATGGCATTTTTTTTAACTTAGAAAAATTTTCACATCAAAAAATCAAAATTTGTTCCATCCTCCAAAAACTAGCACACGCACCCTATTGCACCCAACGTGCATGATAACCCATGAGACTTCCCCACACTTGGCCGGTTCACACACAAAAACACACAAAACGAAAATAAAATCCTAACTCACTTTCGTAAGAATCACGGATGCTTTTAGCGTATGCAACAAGCCTTTTAAACCCCTTGGTAGCCCGAGTGGACAAGTTTAGTCTCGTGAGGGTTTCTAGAGAACACACCCACAACGTTCATTTAATTAGACATGAAAATAAACTAACTAACCTTAGGCTGCCTCCCAAGAGACCTAAGTTTAACGTCTTCAGCCAGACGCGGTGTACCTTACTTGCATCATGGTGGTCGGGTGGGGTGCTTGCAATCCTCCTTCCCCATACTTAAGTTCCTCTTATCATCAAATTTTCTCCATGCTTTCACAAACAAAGCAAACAGCTCTTGCTCTGCATCCGGAACTTGCGGTTTCTTCCCTTTCCGCTTCCTTTTCCTGGCCCTTTTATTCCTTCCCTTCTCCTCAGCTGCCCTGTTAAAAACAACACCATATTTATTTTCCGTGTGATTCACCTTTTCAGGCGATTCACACATGTTAGCATTTAGGTTAGGTGAGTTTAAAAATATTTTAAGGCTCATTTTCTGAGCACCAAACCTCATTCTTACCATTCCCTCATCACAATTAATAGTTGCCCAAGCAGTGGCCAAGAACGGTCTACCCAAAATAACATTTGGTTTTGTGTTATTCACACAATCCAACACCAAGAAATCCACCGGGTAGTAAAACTCTCCTACTTTCACAATCACATCCTTCGCAATCCCCCAAGGATGTGTGGGAGTCTGATCAGCCAGAATCACAGTGGTGTGAACTCTCTGTAACTGACCAAAATCATGATGATCGTACAGACTCCCAGGTAAAATACTCATAGATGTTCCAAGATCCAGCAACGCTCTATCCAGTTTTGTCACACCCCGACTAGGACGGAAACACTGGGCGTGATGATCCACGGTGTTCATAGCCTTTGATTACATCGAACGACTTCTAATAACATTCATAATCAAAGATTTTAAGTTGTTACAAGGAAACACAAATTATTTCCAAGATATTACATGCTAAAAGTACAGTACTTAAAATCCAAGGCATACGGTTTTTCCATACAACAAGTTTGTCGGCTAAGACCTAGATGTCCCTAGGTTATACCGAGATGTCTTCCAAAAGATGTTCTACGTGCGTGCATGCCCATGCACCATGATTCTAGTTACCTGAGAAATACATGCTAAAATGTTAACATAAAGTTGGTGAGTTCACATGTTTAGACTACGAGATTTCCAAGTGTGATTAGCATTGTTATTCAACAATACTTATGTATGTGCATTGTTACCATGAGCTACCATAACCGACACTCGACGTTTGTGAGTTAACCCATCATTTGACCGAGTTATTGATGTGAGCCCCGCCCAATGTTCTGTCATGCAACATTGTAAGTGTGAGAATAGACAGTATGCACCCTCTTAGACCTCCAGTCAAGGTTACCGCGACTAACCACGCGTGGGGGTGTCAACCTAAATAGATCTATTCATGCGTTCCACTTCTAAAACTAGCTAACGGTTATAGTATTACCGGGGACTTTAGTATGACAGTGTGAATTGAGAGAACTCATGCAACAACCAGTGTATGTACTCGTATCCAAAATGTGAGTTATGTATTCTCCCCCGTATGTTTAAAATCATTTAAATCATAGTAAAAGTGGGGCCGTGAAACTAACCTTATCTATCAAGGTGATGAGTGATGAGAGGTGCGGTAAGTCCAACACATGTCTGACCTATCCATGACCTAAATCATTTAAGACACCTTAGGTTCTATGAGATTGTTTAACTGTGGATTGGTCACCTGACCAATACCTTGGAGTCTCGACCCTTGTCATGTAATAACCTACAAGGGCCCGACTCGATCGCCGTTGGTGATACGACTTGTTGTTCAAGTTTATTATATTTATTAAATTCTTTAATAAATATTGTGACTCAATATTCGTTTATCCGAAACTTTGTTTGAATTTATCCTTATGATAAATATATGTAATATATATTTAAAAGTAAATCCACAATTAATATGTTATCATAAAATAATATTCATATTATTTTATTGCTTAATCTCTTTATGTCCATGTATATAGATATATATACTAATTAATTCGTGTGGTTACATATATATATATTATATATATATATTATATATATATAACTATGATTACTGTATATTGGTCATATGGTGGTATTTTTATAAAAATCTCATCTTTTTCATACAAAGTTATTTATAGTCATTAATAATTAAAATAAAAATGTGCTTTTATAAAATAAATCAATCATTTATTTTATTATGATATAAATTAGGGTTTTTAACCTATATTCTTTAATTGTTATTTATTATTTTAAAAACCCGTCTTTTATATATTTAAAACATGATCTGTCTCCGATACGTTTAAAACTCGTTAGTTAAATTATATTCCCGGTTATAATCTAATTGTAAAACCAAAGACTGAATGCTACTAAATTATTCTAAGTACAAATGCTGCTGATAGGCTTATCAGCAGCATTCAACACTTGTTGCTGCTGATAGGCTTATCAGCAGCATTCAACACTTGTTGCTGCTGATAGGCTTATCAGCAGCATCATTCTCATTCTTGCTGCTGATAGCTATGTTCCTTGAAGACAAACCGTTGCAGCTGACTATCCATGCCAAGCGTCACTGACAACTTTCTGCAAAAGCAACTGATACACTCAAAGCAGAAGGAACCTCAATGGCACAACCAATAAAACCCAACAATGCTCTTCTCTAGACATGCAAGCAATGATGCATAAAGAAGACGCTTCAATAAAGTTAGCTAGTTTAGCTTTAACGTGTAAAATTAGTTTTTGTATAAAAGATCAACGGTCTGTGTTCGATCTGATCCTTAGAATCAAGGGTCTGTCTTGATTCTAAGTTAGTATAAATACTGTGTAAACACTTCACTGTAAGTGTGCTTAATCGCAGAGTTTTCATTTGTAATCCTTTATTCACTAAGCTTAATACAACAGTGATCTTACTAGTATTATTTCTGTCTGTTCGATTACATTTGTGTAGTTGTTATTGTTTCCGCCAATTTCAACTAAGAATATAACTATCTTGTAATTTCACGATCCTACAAGTGGTATCAGAGCTTTGGCTCAGATTAAACAAATTAACACTTGTTTAATCACTTCTGGTTCTATTCTAAACTCTTTTGTTTCATCATGTCACCTAAAACCACAAAACAAAAATGGCACAAAGCAATGGTTTTGAAGACATCGGAAGCATCAACCGACCACCAAGATTGGTGTCGGGAGAAGACTACGACATGTGGAAAAATTGCATGGAAAGTTTTTTCTGCTATCAAGAGTATGAAATGTGGAAATCCATCAGGGGTGGAACCTACATTCCGATGGTGGCATCTGCTGACTCTGGAGGACCAACAGTTCCAAAGGATCCCTCCAAGTACTCAGAAGAGGATATCAAGAAAATGGAGGTGGACTTCAAGGCACTAGGAGCCATCCAAATGTGCCTTCCAAACGATGTTTTTCATAACTTCAGAAGTTACAAAACTGCTAAGGAGATGTGGGAGGCCCTCGAGAAGAGGTTTGCTGGATCTAAGGAAATTAAGGAAAATAGAAGAGACATCCTTAAGCAGCAATACGAAAACTTCATCTGGAAGGAAGGTGAGTCTCTAACTGTTTTATATAACAGATATACTTATCTTGTAGGTGAGTTGCAGTGCTCAAAAGTGAAGTTGGAGAATGAAGACATTCTTAAAAAATTCATCAGATCTCTACCTAGTTGCTGGACACTCTACACAGTGTCCATCAGAAGAACTGAGAATCTAAAGACTCTTCAGATGACTGAGCTATTTGGTATGCTCAAAACCTATGAATTAGAAATGATTCAGACCAAGGAAAGGAGCTCAAGCTACCAAACAGCCTCCACATCCAACACCACCTCATATGTTTTTCACTCTGAGCACTTAGGCCCAAGTACTAGCAATTACTATCCTCCCATAGTCACACATCCTCAAACTCCCACCTCTAAAACAAACACATCACCATTTCTCCTTGAAGCTCCTTCTCAAGCCTCAACCACTGCTGCTTTTGTTTCTGAAAACTCAAGCAACATGTACTTTATCAAGGAGGATCTTGTGTGCTTCCATCCAGATGATCTAGAAGAAATGGACATACAGCACTCGTATGCCATGCTCTCCATAAGAGCAAAAAGGTTCTACTCTAGAACCGGACGACCCATTCCAAGCAACAGCTCAAACACCAGAGTTGGCTTGGATAAAAGAAAATTAAAATGTTACAACTGTAACCAACTGGGTCATTTTGCTAGAGAATGCAAGGCACCTAGGGCAAACCCAGCAGCTCACTAAGCCCAACCAAGACATCAACAGCAACAAGCTACTCCTCCAGCTCAAACTGTAGCTTGTGCAGCTGTTGGAACATCTGACTTTGACTGGAGCTTCTAGTATGAAGATCTGCCTACTAACAACCAAGCTCTTATGGCAGACACAACTGAGATACCGCCTCAGGTATATGAACATCTATGTTCCCAAGCCTGTATTGATAAGGTTTTAGGCTACAGAAAGCATAATCAAAACCTAATAGATCAAAATGAAGAGTTTCATCAAATGAAATCTTAATTCAAAAGGGTCGAGGACAGTTACAAAGAAAAAATTAACTGCCTAAAGAAAGAGATTTCATCATTAAAACATGAACAAACCAATCTTGAAACTCAGATTGATGATCTACTAGCCAGATTAAAAGCTACCAGAGCAGAATTGGCAGAACAAAAGGTTCATGTCGACTAATATGAATTTGCATCCAAAAAGCTGCAAAGACTTTTGGATGCTTAAATTCATGATAAGGTAAAAACTGGTGTGGGGTATCATGCTGAACAATATCAAGCCGTTGCACCTCCTGCTAACTACGTAACCATTCATGAACCAAGCTTCAATCTGGCAAATCTTGATATGGCCAACAGAAATCTTGATCCTTCTAAGGATGAACTATTGGTACAAGAATGCACTACCTCATCAGAGTCTGATTCAACTTACTCAGACTTCACTAAAACAAGTGAAGCTTCATCTCCTCCTTCCCCTCAAGTCACTCTGACTAAAGATGAAGTCCATTCAGCACAAGTACCAGCCATTTCAGTACCAGTTCCTACACCATTCAAACAAATCAAAATTAGCTATCCTCCAGAAGGTAGGAAGCTAAATACTGAAAAGGGCCAGTCCTCATCTTCAGTCCAGCCAAGAAAGGTGTTTGACATATGTCATGCGCCTGGAGAAAGGGTTCCATATGTTCAAAAAACATTGGAAGAAGCTACGTTTGAGCACCACAAAGCTCACCCTTGGAATTTCAAAGACCTTTTCAAAAGAAAGGATTATGTGCATCTTTCAAGCGATAAACTAGCAAAATCATGTTTTGTCTGTGGAAAATATAACCACACTGCCAGCACCTGTTTCTACTACCTTCTGCAGCAAAGAAACCTCAAGCAACATGCTTTTGAGAAGACAAAGAAGAACAAACAGGTAAGAAGATTTGAAGCTAAGACAACTCAATTCAGAAAATCTCTTTCTCCATCAAGGGAGCAGTTGTCAAAACCTAAACAATCTTGCATCATCTGTGGAGAATCAGACCACTTTGCTACAAATTATAAGTTTAATCCTTTCAATCAGATTCCTCTTTCAACACCAATCATACAAAATCCTATCAGTGAGGTGAAGAAAGATAGGCATACGTCGGTTCCTAAGCCATCAGCAGTCAAAATAACTGCTGCTGATCGAGTAAAGCCCAAGGAACAAAAGGGAAAGCCTTCAGCAGCAACAAAATCTGCAGCTGCTCAAGTAAAACAATCAGCAGCATCAAAATCTGCTGCTGATAAGCCGAATACAAAATCTATTGCTGAAAAGGCAAAGAGAGCTGGAAGACCACCAACTCAACAATGGAAGGCAAAGAAACCACCGAGCATCATCATCGGTTCAGTTGAGTGCATCTATCCTTTACTGTAAATATGCCTGTCTTTTGATGTAAATAAAAGTTATAAGTCAGCAGCATTTTTGCCCCTCAGCTGCTGACAGGTTTAATATTCAGCAGCAAAGGATTTGCCACTGACTACCTTAAGTTATCAGCAGGAACAAGTTTCCTGCGGATAGCTTTAAGGCCATCAGCAGTAACATCCCTGTTGCAGATAATTGCATCTATCAGTAGCAATTAAGTGTGCTGCTGACAGACTTAACCTTCCGCAGCAACCAAAGTTGCTGCGGACAGGCTTACTCATCCACAGCAACCAAGTTTGCTGCTGATGGGTAAACTTAAGTCCAAACATTAACTTTTACCCGCTGTAAAAGAAAATAACGTCAGTCTTTACCATGACTGCCTCGGTGTATTACAGCTGTAACAATGAAAAGTAAATAAGGTTGTACTGTACAAGTCATTCTGCTTTTTCTCTCATCTGCCGCTATAAGAACAAATCAAATTTTCCTTACCACCTCTTCACATTCAATTCAACCCTAACCAACTATCACTTTCACCCAAAGTCCCCACCACATTCAAAGCTCTCCAGTTCTTCATCTTCTCTTCAAGATGAGGGAGCAGAAAACATCTTAAGCTTTAAGATGTGCAGTTCTTCCTCTCCAGCTCTCCACATTCAAAGCTACACTCAGAAAACATCTTAAGCTTCAAGATGAGGGAGCATCCATCTCATACTCGAAGGACGAATACATGAGGACCTTTGTCTCCATTGGATACACTGGAAATCAAACCGAGTATACGATCGAGAAGGCACTGATGGGCCCTCCATGGAAGTATCTTTGCCACACTCTTCTCCAATGCATATCTCAGAAGAGGAGTGGATGGCATCAAGTGAGCTCTGCACTGGCCTCCGCCTTCCATGGTATGGTCACTAACCAAGGCTTCAACTTTGCACATCTCATTTTTGAGGGTTTGCGATACAACCTTCAAGAGGGTGCAAAGCAGCAATTTTTTATGTACCCAAGGTTCTTGCAGGAAGTTTTCAATCAAGAACTAAAAGAACTTTCAAAACCTGCAAGAGTCTACATCATGTTGGGTTATAAAAATAACATTTTTCAAAGCATGAGAACTGTTTCCAAAAAGTTCTCAGGGGTCAACGTTCCATTGTTATCTACAATGCTGAACGTACAAAGTACCCAGGGTGACAGCTCAGCAATCCCAGCTGATACTGATCCCACACCCTCCACTTCACATCCTGAACAACAGTCTGCATCCACCATTCGAACCCCTGTGCATACTACTGAGGATGCACATGCACAAACATTACTTACACCTGTTTTGGATGTTATCGTTCAACCGGAACACAGGGCCTCGGTTGCAACGACATATACTAGGAAAAGGGGCAAGAGAACTCCTTCTTCTCTTGCCTCCAAGGCCCAAACCCAACCTAACAGCCCTCACTCAGAATCACAACATTCTGGTGAGAATATCACAAGGGAGAGCCACATTATTAGGGAGACTCCTTCGGATGCCTCTCTATTAGGATCAGGATCACCTCCCGGATCCGTAGAACAGCCCCCTGAGCCCTTCCTTTCACTTCTGAACTTAAGTGTTCAGGAACCTGATCAAGATGATGTACCTTCTCCAACTACCACTATCTTGGAGGTACTGATTGATCTTGCTTCCAACACACCCAACCCAAGTTCATCTACCCTGAAGGTCCACTCTAGGAGCCATGAAAGAGTGGATGTGGAAGAGGCTGTCACTACTGCTGGTCCATCAAATGACCAGGAGGACAGTGACAACATTGTTAAGACCTCAACCACGGCAACTCATAGTGAGGATGTTTCCTTGGAAACTCCCTTCACTGAGAGGAATCCCAGGTGCCAAGAAACCATGGGTGATGGGGATGAAGAGGCTAGGCCTAAGGCCCCATCTGGGTCCAAGAATTCCACAACTATGGATGAGGACAGACTGAAACTTCATAACTTGGAATTGACGGCCAGGGTAGCTATGCTAGAGGCAGAAGTGTCCAAACTAATACACCAAGTCTCTGTGCATGAAGCCCATCAATGCCCAACTTTAGCCACTCCCTCTCTAGTATCAGTAGGCCCCCAAACTGATGCTTACCTGTCTACTGATGCAACCAAAAAGGGGGAGATGGTCTCTATGGAGGAAGACACAGACAGTCTTGACGACTGGATTCAAGAGCAGGTTGTATTTCAAAGCTCACTATTCAAGCCGACCTTTGTACAAGTTCATGACTTGCCAGTCTCAGATAACGAAGAAGAAGAGACATCTGAAGACTGGAAGTTGGTCGTCAGGGTTGTCGATGAAATGCTGAATGATGCTGAAGACACAGAACAAACAAATACACCATTTAGCATCCTTCCTGAAGCAGCAGCCATCATAAGTCAATCCATTACCCCCCAACTTTTTCAAACTACACAAAAGCTAGAATTTGACTCCATTCTAGCTTGGGGGTATGATGGATCAGCTGAGAGATTTTGGATTGGATGGGAGTTTAGTGGTGTAAAAGAGCTAAACTAGAACTCCCTCAATGCCCTCCAAGTCCTACAACTGCATTTAACTAACTGCATCAACACTTCATCATATCTCTCAGCAGAACTTGCCATTGGCAGGTTACATAACTTGATGGAGGATAATCTACCCCACTTCGACAGACTAATTCAAACAGCAAAACGGGTAGCTTATCCTTAATCTTCGGAAGCAGCAGCAAGAAGACTGACTCCTAGAAGACTTGAAAATATAAGGAGCAGTCTTCTCACTAAAGAAGAAATTTGCTGCCTAAGAAGATTTCTGTACTCCTTCATCGTCAAAGACTTAGATGTGCTGGGATGGACAAGCACTAAGTCTCTTGACCACACCTTCTTACTAAGCAACGGCACCTCTCTCACCATCAACACCAGGAACATCTTGTCACTTCCTACAGACTTTCTCTACAAAATCTTTCAACTCAGGGCAAATATCTGCAATGTCAACTCACGTGAAAGCCAGGCAATGATAGCTACTGTCAGAGCCAAACTTGAACAAGTAGGAAGAATCACTAAGGAAGTATATGTGTCAAACTCTGACACTGACACTGACACTGACTCAGCTTCCTCTCGAGTAGACATCTGTACTGCAGCATATGACTCAAGATCAACTATCAAAGAAATGCTGATAGAAGTCACAAATCCTGAGTGCAAATCGAATGAAACCAATGACCTTCCCTTATTTACATCTCAAATTGCCAATGAAGCTGAGGCAGAGATCCCAATAGCAGCACCATCATCTGCTGTTGTGGTCAGTGAAGCCGAAGCAGAGGCATCCAATGTAAACAAAGGAAAGGGAATCATGACAAATGAAGATGAAGAGAGGTTGCTAAAAGAGAAAAGAGAGAGGGAAGAGAAAAGAAGAAGAAGAGAAGAAAAGGAGATGGCTGACATTAAAAAGGCTCAAGAAAGAAAAACAGCCATTCTCCTAAGAGAACAAACTATCCAGCTGTATGCTAGACAGCTGGATGAACTAAAAAGAAAAATTCCTGCAGTTGACCAGGTTGAAGAAGATGCAGCTCTTGCTCTTCAACAGTAGGAACAATTCTACAGAGAAGAGGAAGAACTGGAGAAGAAGAAGAAAGAAGAAGCTAAGTTCAGGATAACCGATTCTGAACTAGCCAAAGAAACGAGGGAGGAATGGATAAAGACTCTAGTTTCTCAAGGTGAGGATGCAGACTACCTTGAGAAACTATCAAATAAAGAAGTCTACAGAGCCTTCATGGTAAGCAAGGTCAATTGGCAAAGAAGAAACAGGCTGAAGAAGAAGAAAAGGCCCGACAAAAGTCCAAAAAGACCATTGCCTTCAATAAACGGACCCATGAAGAAAGGAAGGTAATGACTGACTTCCTCAAGGCTAGAGGAGAGAGTGGAAAGAGGCTAGGTTCCATGAACTTCATGAACCTGCAAGCCCTCTACTTCAAAATCAAGAATAATGAGGAAGAAAGATTGGGGAAGAAGGGATCCAAGAAGAGGGTACCAATTCAGGAAGAAGAAGAAACAAAAGCAAAGAAACCCAAGACTTCTCCCTCACCTACCTCTTCCTCAGTCCAACAACCTTCCTCTCTCCTCCCCAAACCTTCCACTCCTCCACCCAAAAAGTCTAAACCATCTCACCCATCCCCCACTCATTAACAGCCTCCCTTGAAGAAATCCAAACCCACACCTAAACCAGAAGAATCAAGAGACATAGTTGATTGGGTCTATAATCCACAGGATCAAAAGTTTGAGATCTTAAGGGGGAGAACTGAAAAAAGAAGATCTATCTACAGATCTGTTGATGAAGTTCTGCAATTGCCAGATTCAGATCTTGGCAGAATTTTGGAGCTGGGTGATTCTCATGAGCCTGCAAATGAGGGTGGGAAACTTCTTGTGCTAGCCATCAAACACTACTTTAACCCTAGCAAAGATGTGATCATTGACATCAAACTACTCAAGTCCCACTCTCCATTTGTAAGTTGGTCCTATAATGCTGATCTGGACGAGATCACTTTAACTGATGTAAGGAAGCAGAAGATGAGATGTTCAAGCAAAGCAATCTACAAAATGCCACATAAAGACATCAAGACTCTGTCTGCAATTCCACTGAACAATCCCAGCAAGGATCCAAGAGGCTATGAGGTTGAGAGGATAGTCAGCCACATGCAAAAGCTTCAGCAGCAAAGTGATTAGAATAATTTTGGTTGCATCAGTCTAGGGGGAATTTGTAGAACCAAAGACTGATTGCTACTAAATTATTCTAAGTACAAATGCTGCTGATAGGCTTATCAACAACATTTAACACATATTGCTACTGATAGGCTTATCAGCAGCATTCAACACTTGTTGTTGCTGATAGGCTTATCAGCAGCGTTCAACCAATGTTGCTGCTGATAGGCTTATCAGCAGCATCATTCTCATTCTTGCTGCTGATAGCTATGTTCCTTGAAGACAAACCGTTGCAGCTGACTATCCATGCCAAGCGTCACTGACAACTTTCTGCAAAAGCAACTGACACACTCAAAGAAGAAGGAACCTCAATGGCACAACCAATAAAACCCAGCAATGCTCTTCTCTAGACATGCAAGCAATGATGCATAAAGAAGACGCTTCAATAAAGTTAGCTAGTTTAGCTTTAACGTGTAAAATTAGTTTTCATAAAAGATCAACGGTCTGTGTTCGATCTGATCCTTAGAATCAAGGGTCTGTCATGATTCTAAGTTAGTATAAATATTGTGTAAACACTTCACTGTAAGTGTGCTTAATCGCAGAGTTTTCATTTGTAATCATTTATTCACTAAGCTTAATACAACTGTGATCTTACTAGTATTCTTTTTGTCTGTTCGATTACATTTGTGTAGTTGTTATTGTTTCCACCAATTTCAACTAAGAATATAACCATATTGTAATTTCACGATCCTACACTAATTATATTCCCAGTTAAATTATATTCCCGGTAAGTCCAACAGATGTCTGACCTATCCGTGACCTAAATCATTTAAGACATCTTAGGTTCTATGAGATTGTTTAACTGTGGATTGGTCACCTGACCAATACCTTGGAGTCTCGACCCTTGTCTTGTAATAACCTACAAGGGCCCGACTCAATCGCCGTTGGTGATACGACTTGTTGTTCAAGTTTATTATATTTATTAAATTCTTTAATAAATATTGTGACTCAATATTCGTTTATCCAAAACTTTGTTTGAATTTATCCTTATGATAAATATATGTAATATATATTTAAAAGTAAATCCACAATTAATATGTTATCCTAAAATAATATTCATATTATTTTATTACTTAACCTCTTTATGTCCATGTATATAGATATATATACTAATTAATTCGTGTGGTTATATATATATATATATATATATATATATATATATATATATATATATTTGAAAATAGCTTAGTATATCTAGAATAATTAAATTATTCTATATTTCTTTTCAACCCAACTAGTTTTCCCCCCCACACACACACACATATATATATATATATATATATATATATATATATATATATATATATATATTTTGGGTTGAAAAGAAATATAGAATAATTTAATTATTCTAGATATACTAAGCTATTTTCATATATATATATATATATATATAACTAAGATTACTATATATTGGTCATATGGTGGTATTTTTATAAAAATCTCATCTTTTTCATACAAAGTTATTTATAGTCATTAATAATTAAAATAAAAATGTGTTTTTATAAAATAAATAAATTATTTATTTTATTATGATATAAATTAGGGTTTTTAACCTATATTCTTTAATTGTTATTTATTATTTTAAAAACCCGTCTTTTATATATTTAAAACATGATCCGTCTCCGATACGTTTAAAACTCGTTAGTTAAATTATATTCCCGGTTATAATCTAATATATCACCAACTATAATAACGTTAAAATAAACGAGTCGAAATCTCACGTAAATAGTCGGGAGAAGGTGACGGTGAATACGCGAGACCCAGTTCCTTCCCGTAACGTCCCGTTTGGCTCGGTTAGTTTCCGAAATGATCTATAAGCTTCGAGTATCCGCTATCCGGTGATCTTAGGTGAGAAACGAAGGTCCGAAGTGGTCGGTTCTTGTCCCGAAAGAACCCGTAAAGGTGGCGGAGGGCTGTGATGGTTGGAAGTGGTGTACCGCGGTGGCGGAGAGGGTGATGTAGGGCTGTTGTTTGGTATTGTCGGGCCTGAGGTGGGCTGTGGTGGTTGCCGTGAGTAGAGGGTGGGGTGAGGGAGAGGTTGGTGATGGTGTTTGTCTTTGTCGTGAGAATCCAACAAGGATAAAGTAAAGAAATTTTATGGCTTGTTTTGTGAAGTGTGATGGATTGTGAACCAGAAGAGGCATCAAGCAACCAAGTTGCTTGGTTTAGTTCTTTCGAATGGGGTGTGGGGAGCCAAACAAGTGTAAGAGAGAAAATAGTTAGGTTGGTGTGTGGTTTGGGTTAAGAGTTGCATGCTTATATACTAATGTGTGGGTTTTTATCCAATGGGTTAATTGTTTCTTTGAGACCAAGTTGTAGCATTGTTGGGGAACATGGCAACATGAGCCCCTTTTGTTGTTTGTCGGCCGAGAAAAAAGAAACGCATGGGGGTAGGGGTAGGGGGTAGGGTAGGTAGGTGTTAGGTGTGATACCTGCTCGTTACCAGTTCGGTATACTACCCGCTAAATGTGACCCGATTTCAATAGTAGTTACGTGATCGATAGGGTATGGGTCGGGTATAAATAAAATACATATAAGTTTAGTAGTTTGGTTAAAATACGTGTTCGACATATATTTTATTATTTTTCGTACGTGGGTATCCTCCACTGTGTGTGTATATATATATATATATACATGTAAGTATGTTTTAATCGTTATTCTCGGTCTATCACCAACGCGATGTTCGTTTTGTTGGGTCTCGAAAATTTCCAATATTTTTCGGAAAATTGTGTGTAGGTTGGACTCTACTTGACTGGGTTAGACCCAATTAATTATAATTCAGTCTAAATGCACAATAATGAGGTAATTATGCTTAAATAACTACGCGGTAAATTACCAGTTGTTACATCCTCCCCCAGTTAGAAGAATTTCGTCCCGAAATTAAGTTGGTGTTATCTGTAGTTGATGTCTCGTTGAACAACTGGGGATACTTATGTATCACTTGGTTTTCGCGTTCCTAAGTGAATTATGGTCCTCGTTTAGAGTTCCATCTGACTTTCATTATGGGGATGTGACCTCGTTTCAGTTTCTTGATTTCCCAATCCATGATCTCTACTGGTTGTTCCACCAAGTGGAGGTTGTTGTTGATGTGAATCTCCTTAGGTGGTATAACAAGGGTTTCATCTAATAAGCACTTCACATGGAATGTGTCGTGTACACTACTGAGTTGTTGGGGTGGCTTAAATTGGTAAGCCACAGGACCTATTCAAAAGGTCTGATGTATCGGGGATTGAGTTTTCCTCGTTTCCCAAATATAATGACCCCTTTCGCAAGGCGAGACTTTTAATAGTACGTTGTCTCCAACTTGGAATTCCCACAGTTTGCGTTCTTACTTCTGAAATTTGTGTTTCTATTATACATTAATTCCCTTAATGTCTTAATAGCTATCATCAACTTCATTGTCAATGTGAAACTGGTCTTTGAAGTGAATTTCCTTTGGTAGTATAGGTAATGAGTCTTTAGACAATCGTTCCTTGCACTATGCATAATGCAAGCTGCCGAGTTTCCTGTGGCAACTTGAGTTTATACGTCACAGAACCGATTCTATCCAGAATCTTAATCGTCCCAGCGTATCCTTGAACGAGTCTCTCGTTCTTTCTAAAAAGAACTATACTCTTTTTGATGATGTCGTATGACAGAACCTTGTCATCAACTTGTAGTTATAGAGGTTTTCTTATGGTAGTCGACATAATCTCCTCGACTACCTTAAACTGTGTCTCCTATTCCAGGAGTTTCATTAATCATCTCGCAAATGATTTCTGAAATGTTAATCTTAGTCCATCATGTGGTGATTGACGTTTTCGTCAATATAAATTTGTATGATATTCAGTTTCGTGGTAGCCGAACATTCTAGCTTCTGTTAAAATCAACCTCATAAGTCCTATGTGTATCCTTAATGGTTTGAATCGTTCTTTCCTTTTTGACCATTTGTCAGAGAATATTTGGGGGTGTTCACTCACAAGCGTGTTTTTATGGCTTGCTTCCATATCTTGGAAGTAAGACGTCTATCATTATCAGGGATAATGATCATGCACTTTAGGTCTAGCTAATACCTTGACGTACAGTCTAGTGGATTCTCTTAGCTTTGAAATCTTTATGTACGATGATAGTATACCGATTTCTGGTTAATCGATTCATGATAACCCACCTGGTTTATGATATTCTGATGTGCCTTCTGCACTGATTATGCAAATCTCAATGTATAAAGCAATTCCTTTCTTTATACTTAATAGAATTTCCTTAAAGTCCTTGTACATTTCGTCCGTTCCTACAGGTACGGAGTACTTAGACTCGAGCTACAATTAAACTTGGTTTTTCTATAATGCTCGTGACATGAATCCATGTCCTGATATTGAATTAGAGAACTTGAGTACCTAAGTTCCCATTCTGATTCTTTTCCACCAAGAATCCATTCTTAGTATCCTTTGTCTGTTCCTTCGGTGCATTCATCCTTTGGGACTAATATTTCTAAAGCATGTCCTTTGATAGTGTTTGACTATTTCCCTAACTGCTTAATGCATTAGGTACTATATCGGTTTTATTCAGGATGATAATGAATTTCCCATTCATATAACGCAATGTCGTTGTCCTTTGCCACACAATTGACACGTGATACGTATTGATGTAGTCGGTTGTTTTCCCTTAGGGAGAGGTGAACCTTGTGTGTGAGACCTCTCCTATTTTTGTAAACTGAAGTGTTATCCCTTGATTATCTTACTTACCAAATCACTATTAGCGATGCCTAAATTTTGAAAATTTCCCATGCATTGTTGGTAAATGCCAACAAACTTAAAATTTTCAGTCTCCGTGAGTGTCTAAACGTTCTCCACCATTTCCATTGATTTACGTGAATGCCTCTTGTTCGTATACCAAGAAAATGTATTTCCTGAAGTCGAGGTTCGCATTTCGAGAATTTAGCAAAATACCTCCTTTGCGAAAACTTCTAAGACTAACTTATGAAGGCGTTCAAGATCTTCCTGTCTTGAAAAATTTAAGGTGTCCTAACGTCATCGACTTATCTAAATAGGGTTTACAACTTGATTCCTTAAAACATGTAGATATTGTAAGTGCGTTGATTAAATCAAACGTCACTAGAAATTTGTAGTTTCAATATCGAGTCCTAAGGACTGTCTTGGTTATGACACACTACTGAATTTTTAATTGATGGCATCTTCGCTTAAGGTCAGTCTAAGTCTATCCTTAAAGTTGATCCATCGCTTATCACCTCTTGGGAGAGGGTATCGGTTCCTTTCTTGTCAACTTGTGTCATCCTCGGTGACTAATACTTTCTCTAAAAGTCTAAACAAATAATCCTTCTTGAAATATGTATCCCTAGTCTAGTAGTTCTTGTAACCGGTTAGATAATCTTTGCATTTCAGTGGTTGCTAAGTGCTAGGGGAAAGTTTTGGCAATTCTTTAAGAATACTTCTAGTTAATCTTGCATAACGGGAATGTCCGGTTCGTGCTTTTCCTTGAGTCATTACCTAGTCATAAAGGCTTATAAAGCTTGACTCTGTTTTCTCAAGCATTCCAGAGTCTTTATAAAGTGATTCTTCTCCCGGGTTTGCCAGTCCTTAGTTTGACAATCGTAGGTATCCTTTAGGCAACTAGATTCTTGATCGATCAAAAATTCAACTTGGTTGAATATATTTATCGACTCTAGTGTCAAACGATTTGGGGGTAAACTGAGAGTACCAAACATCTTATTCATCTCATCATTGATTCAAGTGCTTAAGGTTCATAATCCTATTAAATAACCGCCAACATAAGATATAGTTCACATTCAAAAGTCAGTGGTTTAGCTTAATTGTTAATCTTAGGGTCCTGTTTTAGCCTCAGGCATATGTGCTTGAGAGGATCGGTGTTGTCGCACTCGAAGCATGCTTTCTTTCACTGTTCCTTCATGTGCTCTACCTCCTAGCATAGCTAGTGCAATTACTATAATGACGATAGTTGCATTTGTGGTACTTTGCCTATGGCCTCTTGTTTCATCTTGTGTACAACAGTCTCGTAATTCTATGTTGTCTTTTGCTTCTTGTTATTCCGAGTCTTCTCATTGACAAGTCCTTTTCGCTTACTCCATCCTTAACTAAAGCTCTAATTTTCAACAACTCATTTGTTATGGATCATGCCATTAGAATAGCGTCTACCAGGGTAGTAGATTCAATAGTCATGACTGTACTATGAATTTGAGGATTCAAGTCCATGATATACCGATTGACCTTTATGGCTTCCGAGGTCACCATTGGTGGTAGTAGACTCGATAATTTGTGGAATCGGTTTGAGTATGCTTGATGTTCGTCATCAATCAAGGTTAGATTCCATAACTCTGACTCAATCAAGGTTTAGATTCCATAACTCTGGCTGTATTTCACTCTTAGGGTAGTATCCTTTAATGAGTAGATTATCGAACTCATCCCAAGACATCAAATTTTTAATATTGATGTCTCGAGTTTGTACTTGAGCACTTATCCATGATAATGCTTCATCTTGTAGTGTATATCACTTATTGGTTGTTAGAACATCCACTGATGTTGATAACCGTATTCATCCTTTTTACCTATTTGAGGGTTTTAATGATTCCTTTCATTCAATGAAAGTCCTTTGGTATGTAGGACATAAAGGTTCCACAGAGACATCCTTTCTCGTACGTATGTGTACGGGGTTTACTAGTCACCATTTGCTGTCATTCTGATACTTCGGATGGCCTCAACGATTTATGGGCTAAGGGTAGTAAGCTCATCTATCATTCTTCGTATGATGAGTGGGTCCACGGATGACAACTAGTCCTCCGGGTCAGGTTCATTTGCTCCTTGGGGGTGACATATTCTCTAGGCATGTCATCGTACTGGTGCCCATGTCGTACTGAGCACCAGGATGATGCAGTAATAGATTAAGTCTATTATACTCCCGTTAGTACTTTGAAGATCCTTTGCTTCCATGCCTTCAACTGTCAACCTGACTAGTCTAGTACAGGGTTTCTTGAGTAATCATGGCATAAGACTATCATAGTCGAATGGAAGTGTAACCCTATGTCTAGCTCTAATATGATGTAATAGGATAGGCACAAGCCTAAGGATGTGTGTCTGGCCCATAGGTAGGATAGAAAAGAAAGAATACGGACTTCGTTTGTCGAGCGTCCATGCTAATCCCGACAGCATATAGCATTGCTCCGGGCCACTAGGTTGTACAAGACCAAGTCCTTAACCCATTATGTGTCTATTTTTCCTGTTTAACGACCATCTCTCGAGTTGCCAATAACTCCTAATTGATCATTTCCTTCTTGTCGGTTGTGCGTTCCATCACTTCCCGTTGATAGTAGATATGAGTACTATGTATGCGTGTTCCAACTCGTATGTATTTCTAAATGTGTCACCATTTCCGTTCCACATATGAACTATGGTGGTAGTGTTGTCTTATCAAAGACGCGCTAGGATGGTGTGATGGTTAACTATATAAACCTTGTCTGCTTCAATAGCATGACTTCCAATTGTATTCTCTTTTTTGGTATGGAGGGTTAGAAGTCAGAGTTTCATTCCTACTAATATCGGGAAAGGAACTGTTACTGAGGAGTTCTGATAGTTCTTCCTCGTTGTGTCTGGAGAAGAGGACCAATTACGAAGTTGACGATGACGTAACATAGGTAGATACGTTATGCATATAAGTATATAGGTATAGTACATATATACCCATAATTTTTGTAGGTCAAGTCTAAATGCATGGTATGCACTCAACTTCCTATGATTTACTGACTTGTACCGGCTGTCATATCTTAGATGTATCTCACACAACAGGATCATATAGAAATCATGTGTATTTAAATTTACCCTTACGTTGCACACCCGTAAGTGTAAATCTACTTACATTATCATTATAGCTTTTCCTATAATGTGTTTCCTAAAGTTCCAAGGGTTCGAGCTTAGGGTTATAGTCTAGGCCCACTAATGCAACTAGTTCGCTATAAGCAAGGCTCTGATACTAGTCTGTCACACCCCGACTAGGGCGGAAACACGGGGCGTGACGATCCACGGTGTTCATAGCCCTTGATTACATCGAACGACTTCTAATAACATTCATAATCAAAGATTCTAAGTTGTTACAAGGAAACACAAATTGTTTCCAAGATATTACATGCCAAAAGTACCGTACTTAAAATCCAAGGCATACAGTTTTTACATACAACAAGTTTATCGGCTAAGACCTATAGGTTATACCGAGATGTCTTCCAAAAGATGTTCTACGTGCATGCATGCCCATGCACCATGATTCTAGTTACCTGAGAAATACATGCTAAAATGTCAACATCAAGTTGGTGAGTTCACAGGTTTAAATAAACAGTAAAATGTGATTTCTTTGGACTACGAGATTTCCCAGTGTGATTAGCATTGTTATTCAACAATACTTATGTATGTGCATTGTTACCATGAGCTACCATAACCGACACTTGACGTTTGTGAGTTAACCCATCATTTGACCGAGTTATTGATGTGAGCCTCGCCCAATGTTCTCTCATGCAACATTGTAAGTGTGGGAATGGACAGTGTGCACCCGCTTAGACCTCCAGTTAAGGTTAGCGCGACTAACCACGGGTGGGGGTGTCAACCCAAATAGATCTATTCATGCGTTCCACGTCTAAAAGTAGCTAACGGTTATAGTGTTCCCGTGGACTTTAGTATAACAGTGTGAAATGTGAGAACTCATGCAACAACCAGTCTATATACTCGTATCCAAAATGTGAGCTATGTATTCTCCCCCGTATGCTTAAAATCAGTTAAATCATAGTAAAAGTGGGGCCGTGAGACTCACCTTATCTATCAAGGTGATGAGTGATGAGAGGTGTAGTAAGTCCAACAGATGTCTGACCTATCCGTGCCCTAAATAATTTAAGACACCTTAGGTCCTATGAGATTGTTTAAGTGTGGATTGGTCACCTGACCAATACCTTGGAATCTCGACCCTTGCCTTGTAATAACCTATAAGGGTCTGACCCGATCGCCGTTAGTGATACGACTTGTTGTTCAACTTTATTATATTTATTAAATTCTTTAATAAATATTGTGGCTCAGTATTTGTTTATCCGAAACTTTGTTTGAATTTATTGTTATGATAAATATATGTAATATATATCTAAAAGTAAATCCATAATTAATATGTTGTCATAAAATAATATTCATATTATTTTATTACTTAACCTCTTTATGTCCGTGTGTATATATATATATACTAATTAATTCGTGTGGTTATTTGTTATATATATGTAACGAACCAAAAGCTGGGATTCGTTATAAATAATTAAATATTCTAATAAATATCATGGTGAAAATAACATTTTAGAAATAAGTTGAAACAAGTGAGTTTCAAGTTAGTAATATGGTTATATTAGTTTTTAACTAGTTATGGAATGAAATGGGTGAAATGGAAGTTGAGGGGCTAAAAGTGTAAAATGGCAAAATCTGCCATATTGACTAGTGAAAGTCAAAATTAGTCTCATTTGGTGTTGGGTCGTTCTTGAGCAAAGGAGAAAAAGAGAGAAAAGAGTGTTGAAGCAAGATTCGTGCAATTGAAGCTTAAATTGTGAAGGTTTTGGCTTGCACATCACCTTCCTAACATCAAGTAAGTGATTATCTTACTTTTGATTTCACCATTGATGTGTTAGTTGGTGGGTTTTGTAGAAATCCGAAGTTTATGATGCATGTTGATAATTAGTGCGAGATTGTTGATAATCTAGCTAAACTAAAGGTAACGAATGGTGATTAACATCCTAGAACCCTTTGATTTTGATTATGAGAAGTTAGGGTTCATATGGAGAAATTTGGGGGTGTTTAGATTATGATGATAGAATGTTGAATTAATGATGATTAAGTGTTTGTATGATGTTAGACACTTAAACAAACACCAAATTAACCTAATAATAATTACTGAATGAAAAATTAGTGTTAGTATAAGGATAATGAAACTCAAGTAGGTGAGTTTGGGGTAAAAGAGGGTGTTCGGATATGAGTATAACTCAACGGGTCAGTTTGGGTTGGAAATGGGAAATTGGGTTGTGAACCCAATTAATATGTGATTTTGATGTATGTTAGATTACTAAACTAGATGAATGTGTTTAGGTAATCAAATTGCGAAACGTGAAGTGGAATTGGGACCTTCAAATCCACAAGGTAAGTGCTTTTGCACTTACTTAGTAATTGATTGATAAAAGGTGCTATATGCAATGTTGTATGCACAATGTGTTAATTTGCATAATGTGTTATGCGGTTTGTATGTGCATAAGGGGTACGAATAAGTGAATGAAATGTAGTTATAGTTTTTATACTATAATGGATATGTGGTTATGGAGTTATCGTCTAAGTACCATAATGGATATGTGGATATGAAGTTATGATCTAAGAATCATAATGAAAATGAGATGATGAAGTTATGGCCTATGTGCCATAATGGAAATGGAAAATGTGTTGATCATGAATGTAAAATGAAAAGAGTGAAACTTGTAGGTGATTATGCAAGTGATATGTAGCCTAATGTCAAATTGGGTGGAAACGGGTCAAATGGGTGAATGGGTGAAACAAGTAGAATTTTACTTGTTTATTATGTTTTATCTTCATTACTAATGGTGATATATGTGGTGTTTTGTAGGAAAAGCTCTGATGTATTCAAAGTCAGGTCAAAGGCATTTGGCGGGATTCTCGTATGCGTATATGTGTTTTGGTGATTTATTAGAAATTCCTTAAATGGATGTAAATTGGATTCACAATTGTGTTTTGGTGTATGTATTTGATGTTGAAATCTCTTTTGGTCAAAATCCCAAGGGTTTGGGAATTTTTGGTGTCATGTTGAAATGAAAAAGTTGGAAAAATGGATAAGTGTTGAAATCTGCAAGTCCAGGAAACTCACTGGAAATTTGGTGCCTCGCGGTACACGAGGGACCCGGATTCCGGCTTGGCTTTCTGAGGTTCCCCCACGGTACGCGAGAGACCTAAAAAAAATTCTTGGGATAAATGCTTCCACGTGTTTAATCGGTGTTTTAAAAGTAGGGTGTTACAACTTGGTATCAAAGTAATGGTTTGAGGGATTTGGTGTGTGCGGCACCAAACTCAAACCGTATGCTCTTGATATGGGGGAAATGATACGAGAATCAAAGAAGGACTTGGCCAAGACTCAGAGCTTTTGGAAATGAAAGGTTAGTAATGATTTGATAAAGTAGATATATATATATATATATATATATATATATATATATATATATATATATATATGGTGTATATGTATATGTATGAATAAATGCCAAGGTGTTATGTGTGCCGAAACTTGTTTTGTGATTTGTTATATGAATATGATAGTTACAATTGGGCATAACGTATTATTAAACATTTCTGGCCAATATGAATAATAAGACGAGACGTGCAAGGGTCTTTATGATAACCATATGACAATGCACATTTTCAAGGATTAGGTGAAGGTGTTATATATGTATGTATGTATATAGGTAGAAATTTATATATATTCTTAATATATATAAGAGTGTAGGTACCTAAGGTAATGAAAGTGTAAGGATGTTAAAGTGTTTTGTTCTATTCTCAGTTAAGAGATGGCAGAAGAAGCGAACAATGAACCGTTGGATCCAAGAATCCAAGAAATGATTAAGGAAAAAGTGGCCAAGGCATTTGAGCAAGCCACATCCTTGTTGATGGAGGAAACGAGAGGGGTTATTAAGCTTACTCTTGAGTAGGTTATGAAAGAGAAGGAGAGGGACCACGGGGTTGTACCCTAAAGGAGTTTATGGTGATTAAGCCCAAAGAGTATGATGGGCAGGTGGACCCGATCCTTAGCCACAGATGGGTGGTGGATATGGAATCGAACTTTGAAACGACTAAATGTATGCCTGAATACAGGGTGATGTTCAGTGTGCCACTGTTGACTAGGAGGGCAAAGGAATGGTTGTTGAATCTCCGAAAGGAGAAGGGTAATTTGGGTGTGACCTCCATGACTTGGGAGGAGTTTAAGGCGGCTTTTCTGAAGTATCATTGCCCGCAAGCCATAGTTGACAGGATGACTGAGGAGTTCCTCCTCACGAGGCAAAAGAATGAGTCAATAGATGAATTGGCTGGAGCTTTCTTTGATCAAGCCAAGTTTTGTTCGGACGTGGTGTCGACCGAGAAGGTGAAGATTGACAGATTTTATGTTATGTTGACTGTGGAGTTCAGAGATAGCGTATCTCCATCCTCTTTTACCACACTTGTAGACTTGATAAACAGGTGTCGGGAAAGAGAGGTGGAGTTGAGGAGGCAAGAGGCAGGAGGCAGGAGGTGAAAAGAGAAAGCGTGAAATTGTGGAACAAGTTGTGAAGAAGATAAAGGGCGGGAGCCCTAGCAAGAAGCCGTTTGTCAAGTTTTCTCCATGGGGATGCAAGGTTTGTGGAAAGGAGCATTTTGGGGAATGTAGGAAGGGAACACCAAATTGCTATAAATGTGGGAAGCCGGGGCATATGGCTAATCAATGTCCAAGCCAAATCCGTGTATGCTATAATTGTTACAAGCCCGGGCACAATAGGGTGGATTGCCCCGAGCTGAAGCAAGGTGGAAGTGAAAGGAAGGTTGAAATACCTAAGCCAAAGGGTAGAGCTTTCCACATCTCGGCGGAAGAGGCAAGGAATAACTCGGAGGTGGTGTCAGGTACATTCAAGATTAACTCTTTACCTGCACTAATTCTATTTTATTCGGGGCCCAGTCGTTCATTTGTGTCCTTGAAATTTGTTAAGAATTCTTCATTTCTAAGTAGCAAGTTAGATGAACCCTTAGAAATCGAGGCGGCAAATGATAAGAGTTTCCTAGTGTTTGATATTTTTAGAAATTGCAAGTTAAGGGCGGGGGGTGAAACGTTCCTTGTTGATTTAATTCGTATGACCATGCGGGATTTTGATGTGATAGTGGGGATGGATTGGTTGTCTAGGAACAAAGCGAATGTTTTATGTGGACCTAAGGCGATTCAACTCGTTTCCCCGACAGGTGAGTCCTTTTATATAGAAGGTGAAAAGAAAGGTAAGGTAAGATGGTGTTATTATGTGAAGGCAAAAAGGTACATGGCGCGTGGGTGCAAGGCGTACATGGCTTGTGTTGCGGATGTGATCGAGAAAGTGAAAGATATTCACAATGTTCCGGTTGTGAATCAGTTTGAGGATGTGTTTCCAGATGAATTATCGGGGGTTCCTCCGGAGAGGGAAGTAGAGTTTGGGATTTATTTCTTACTGGGTGCTAAGCCGGTAGCCAAAGCACCTTATCGTTTGGCACCACCGGAGATGAAAGAGCTAATGGAGCAATTACAAGAACTGCATGATAAAGGCTTCATTCGCCTGAGCTTCTCGCCTTGGGGTGCACCCGTTCTCTTCATTAAAAAGAAGGATGGGAGCATGAGGATGTGTATATTATCGGGAATTGAATAAGTTGACGGTGAAGAATCGATACCTGTTACCCCAGATTGACGACCTATTCGATCAATTACAAGGGGCTTCATGGTTCTCTAAAATTGATTTGATGTCCGGGTACCATCAATTGAAAGTGGAAGAAGATGATGTTCATAAGATAACTTTTCGCACTCGATACGGTCACTATGAGTTTACGGTTATGCCTTTCGGTTTAACCAACGCGCCTACGGTTTTCATGGATCCTATGAACTGGGTGTGTAGACCGTTCCTCGACCGTTCGGTCATTGTGTTTATTGGTGATCATGCTTGTCATTTGCGTGAGATTCTTGAAGTTTTCCAAAGGGAAAAGCTTTATGCAAAATTTTCTAAGTGTGCATTTTGGTTGCGCGAAATCCAATTCTTGGGTCATGTGATTAATGAGAAAGGGATTACTGTCGACCCATCCAAGATAGTGGCGGTTAAAGATTGGTCATGGTCGAAAACGCCTTCAGAAATTAGTAGTTTCTTGGGGTTGGCGGGTTATTATCGGTGGTTTAATGAAAAATTCTCTCGGATTGCCTTGCCGATGACGAAATTGACGCGTAAAGAGACTAAGTTTGTATGGTGTTCCGAGCAAGAATCTGAATTTCAACTCTTAAAAGAAAAGTTGACTAAGGCGCTTGTTTTAACCTTTCCGGACGGGACCGAAGATTTTGTTGTGTATTCGTATGCATCGCATTCGGGATTGGGTTGTGTTATGATGCAACGGGGGAAAGTGATTGCTTACACGTCTAGGCAATTGAATACTCACGGGGTGAATTACCCTACCCATGATTTAGAACTTGCGACACTGGTTTTTGTGCTAAATATTTGGAGACATTATTTGTATGCGGCTAAGTGTACGATATACACGAATCACAAAAGTCTCAAAAACTTCTTTGACCAAAAGGATCTCAACATGAGACAAAGGCGGTGGCATTGGTCAAGGACTATGATGGTGAGATACTTTATCATCCGGGTAAAGCGAATGTTGTGGCGGATGCTCTTAGTCGAAAGACGAGCCATACACCTATCAAGGTGAAGTCATTTATGATTACAATTTCATCATCTCTTATTGATGAAATCCGGGAGGCTCAAGTGTTAGCACTTGGTGGTGATTTGAAGAAGGAACGGATGGTCAAAGCGAGCGGATGATTCAAACGCTCGAGGATATGTTAAGAGCGTGTGCTTTGGATTTTGGGGGTAATTGGGATAACCATTTACCGTTGGAGGAATTTTCTTACAACAATAGCTACCATTCTAGCACTGGTATGCCTCCCTTCGAGGCATTGTATGGGAGGAAATGTCGAACACACGTGTGTTGGGGTGAGATTGGTCAACAGGAATTTGGTAGTAAAGAGGTGGTTAAGAAAACTAATAGTAGTATTAACCAAATAAGGGCACGCTTGAAGGCGGCTCAAAATTGCCAAAAGTCCTATGCGGATAATAGAAAGCGGACGATTGAGTTTCAAGTGGGGGACTTTGTGCTTTTGAAAGTGTCTCCTTGGAAAGGGGTGATACGGTTTAGGAAACGGGGGAAGTTAAGTTCACGTTTTATCGGACCGTTTAAGGTGATAGCAAGGGTGGGTGCGGTGGCTTATCGTTTGGCGCTACCGGAGGGACTAAGTAGACTTCATAACACATTTCATGTGTCTCATTTGTGAAAATGTTTGGCGGATGAATCTACTTTTGTTCCATTAGATGATATTGAATTGGATGAAAAGTTGAGCAACCGGTGGCAATCTTGGATAGAAAGGTGAAGCGTTTACGCAATAAAGAGATTTGCCAAGTTTTGGTAAGGTGGAAACATAAGAAGGGAGCAGAAATGACTTGGGAAACCGAGGAATAAATGCTCAAATATTATCCGAACATTTTTATGTGAAGTCAGGTTTCGGGGACGAAACCCAACTAAAGGGAGGTGATTTGTAACGAACCAAAATTCGGGTTTCGTTATAAATAATTAAATATTCTAATAAATATTATGGTGAAAATAATAATTTAGAAATAAATTGAAACAAGTGGGTTTCAAGTTAGTAATAGGGTTATATTAGTTTTTAACTAATGATGGAATAAAATGGGTGAAATGGAAGTGGAGGGGCTAAAAGTGTAAAATGGTAAAATCTGCCATATTGACTAGTGAAAGTCAAAATTAGTCTCATTTGGTGTTGGGTCGTTCTTGAGCAAAAGAGAAAAAGAGAGAAAAGAGTGTTGAAGCAAGATTCGTGCAATTGAAGCTTAAATTGTGAAGGTTTTGGCTTGCATATCACCTTCCTAACATTAAGTAAGTGATTATCTTACTTTTGATTTCACCATTGATATGTTAGTTGGTGGGTTTTGTAGACATCCGAAGTTTATGATGCATGTTGATAACTAGTGCGAGATTGTTGATAATCTAGCTAAACTAAAGGTAAAGAATGGTGATTAACATCCTAGAACCCTTTGATTTTGATTATGAGAAGTTAGGGTTTATATGGAGAAATTTGGGGGTGTTTAGATTATGATGATAGAATGTTGAATTAATGATGATTAAGTGTTTGTATGATGTTAGACACTTAAACAAACACCAAATTAACCTAATAATAATTACTGAATGAAAAATTAGTGTTAGTATAAGGATAATGAAACTCAAGTAGGTGAGTTTGGGGTGAAAGAGGGTGTTCGGATATGGTATAACTCAACGGGTCAGTTTGGGTTGGAAATGGGAAATTGGGTTGTGAACCCAATTAATATGTGATTTTGATGTATGTTAGATTACTAAACTAGATGAATGTGTTTAGGTAATCAAATTGCGAAACGTGAAGTGGAATTGGGACCTTCAAATCCACAAGGTAAGTGCTTTTGCACTTACTTAGTAATTGATTGATAAAAGGTGATATATGCAATGTTGTATGCACAATGTGTTAATTTGCATAATGTGTTATGTGGTTTGTATGTTCATAAGGTGTATGAATAAGTGAATGAAATGTAGTTATAGTAATTATACTATAATGGATATGTGGTTATGGAGTTATGGTCTAAGTACCATAATGGATATGTGGATTTGAAGTTATGATCTAAGAATCATAGAGGAAATGAGATGATGAAGTTATGGCCTATGTGCCATAATGAAAATGGAAATTGTGTTGATTATGAATGTAAAATGAAAAGAGTGAAACTTGTAGGTGATTATGCAAGTGATATGTAGCCTAATGTCAAATTGGGTGGAAACGGGTCAAATGGGTGAATGAGTGAAACAAGTAGAATTTTACTTGTTTATTATGTTTTATTTTCATTACTAATGGTGATATATGTGGTGTTTTGTAGGAAAAGCTCCGATGTAGTCAAAGTCAGGTCAAAGGCCTTTGGCGGGATTCTCGTATGTGTATATGTGTTTTGGTGATTTATTAGAAATTCCTTAAATGGATGTAAACTGTATTCACAATTGTGTTTTGGTGTATGTATTTGATGTTGAAATGTCTTTTGGTCAAAATCCCAGGTGTTTGGGAATTTTTGGTGTCATGTTGAAATGGAAAAGTTAGAAAAATGGCTAAGTGTTGAAATCTGCTGGTCTAGGAAACTCACTGGAAATTTGGTGTCTCGTGGTCCGCGAAGAAACAGGTTGGGTTCTCTCGCGGTACGCGTAGGACCTAGATTCCGGCTTGGCTTCTGAGTCTCCCACGCGGTATGCGAGGGGATTGGGCCTGGTCTCTCGCGGTACGCGAGGGACCTAAAATTTTTTTTTTGGGATAAATGCTTCCGCGTCTTTAATCGGTGTATTAAAAGTAGGGTGTTACAATATATATATATATATATATATACATTTATGAAAATAGCTTAGTATATCTAGAATAATTAAATTATTCTATATTTCTTTTAAACCCAACTATTTTTCCCACATATATATATATATATATATAACTAAGATTACTATATATCGTTCATATGGTGGTATTTTTATAAAAATCTCCTCTTTTTCATACAAAGTTATTTATAGTCATTAATAATTAAAATAAAAATATGTTTTTATAAAATAAATCAATCATTTATTTTATTATGATATAAATTAGTGTTTTTAACCTATATTCTTTAATCGTTATTTTTTATTTTAAAAACCCGTCTTTTATATATTTAAAACATGATCAGTCTCTGATACGTTTAAAACACGTTAGTTAAATTATATTCCCGGTTATAATCTAATATATCACCAACTATAATAACGTTAAAATAAACGAGTCGAAATCTCACGTAAATAGTCGAGAGAAGGTGACGGTGAATACGCGAGACCCAGTTCCTTCCCGTAACGTCCCGTATGGCTCGGTGAGTTCCCGAAATGATCCGTAAGCTTCGAGTATCCGCTATCTGGTGATCGTAGGTGAGAAACGAAGGTCCGAAGTGGTCAGTTCTTGTCCCAAAAGAACCCGTAAAGGTGGCGGAGGGTTGTGACGGTTAGAAGTGGTGTACCGAGGTGGCGGGGAGGGTGATGTAGGGCTGCTTTTTGGTGTTATCGGGCCCGAGGTGGGCTGTGGTGGTTTGTAACGAACCAAAATCTGGGTTTCGTTATAAATAATTAAATATTCTAATAAATATTATGGTGAAAATAATATTTTAGAATTAAGTTGAAACAAGTTGGTTTCAAGTTAGTAATGGGGTTATATTAGTTTTTAACTAATTATGGAATGAAATGGGTGAAATGGAAGTTGAGTGGCTAAAAGTGTAAAATGGCAAAATCTGCCATATTGACTAGTGAAAGTCAAAATTAGTCTCATTTGGTGTTGAGTCGTTCTTGAGCAAAGGATAAAAAGAGAGAAAAGAGTATTGAAGCAAGATTCGTGCAATTGAAGCTTAAATTGTGAAGGTTTTGGCTTGCACATCACCTTCCTAACATCAAGTAAGTGATAATCTTCCTTTTGATTTCACCATTGATCTGTTAGTAGGTGGGTTTTGTAGAAATCCGAAATTTATGATTCATGTTGATAATTAGTGCTGGATTGTTGATAATCTAGCTAAATTAAAGGTAAAGAATGGTGATTAACATCCTAGAACCCTTTTATTTTGATTATGAGAAGCTAGGGTTCATATGGAGAAATTTGGGTGTGTCTGGATTATGATGATAGAATGTTGAATTAATGATGATTAAGTGTTTTTATGATGTTAGACACTTGAACAAGCACCAAATTAACCTAATAATAATTATTGAATAAAAATTAGTGTTAATGTAAGGATAATGATACTCAAGTAGGTGAGTTTGGGGTGAAAGAGGGTGTTCGGATATGAGTATAACTCAAACGAGTCAGTTTGGGTTGGAAATGGGAAATTGTGTTGATCATGAAAGTAAAATGAAAAGAGTTATTACGCAAGTGATATGTAGCCTAATGTCAAATTGAGTGGAATCAAGTCAAATGGGTGAATGGGTGAAACAAGTAGAATTTTAATTGTTTATTATGTTTTATCTTCGTTACTAATGGTGATATATGTGGTGTTTTGTAGGGAAAACTCCGATGTAATGAAAGTCAAGTCAAAGGCATTTGGCGGGATTCTCGTATGCGTATATGTGTTTTGGTGATTTATTAGAAATTCCTCTAATGGATGTAAATTGGATTCACAATTGTGTTTTGGTGTACGTATTTGATGTTGAAATGTCTTTTGGTCAAAATCCCAGGTGTTTGGGAATTTTTGGTGTCATGTTGAAATGGAAACGTTAGAAAAATGTCTAAGTGTTGAAATATGCAAACTCACTGGAAATTTGGTGCCTCGTGGTACACGAAGAACCAGGTTGGGTTCTCTCGCAGTATGCGAGGGACGTGGATTCCGGCTTGGCTTTCTGTGTTCCCCCGCGGTACGCGAGGGGATGGGGCATGGTCTCTCGCGGTACACGAGGGACCTAAAAAAAAATTCTTGGGATAAATGCTTTCGCGTGTTTAATCGGTGTTTTAAAAGTAGGGTGTTACAACTTGGTATCAGAGAAATGGTTTGAGGGATTTGGTGTGTGCGGCACCAAACTCCAACCGGATGCTCTTGATATGGGGGAAATGATACGAGAATCCAAGAAGGACTTGACTAAGACTCCGAGGTTTCGGAAATGAAAGCTTAGTAATGATTTGATAAAGTAGATATATATATATATATATATATATATATATATATATATATGGTGTATATGTATATGTATGAATAATTGCCATGGTATTATGTGTGCCGAAACTTGTTTTGTGATTTGTTATATGAATATAATAGTTACAATTGGGCTTAACGTATTATTAAACATGTCTGGCCAATATGATTTATAAGACGAGATGTGCAAGGGTCTTTATGATAACCATATGATAATGAACATTTGAAAGGATTAGGTGAAGGTGATTATATATGTATGTATATAGGTAGAAATTTATATATATACTTAATACATATAAGAGTGTAGGTGTGATAGATACATAAGGTAATGAAAGTGAAAGGATGTTAAATTGTTTTGTTCTATTCTCCGTTAAGATATGGCAGAAGAAGCGAACAATGAACCGTTGGATCCGGGAATCCAAGAAATGATTAAGGAAGAAGTGGCCAAGGCATTTGAGAAAGCCACATCCTTATTGATGGAGGAAATGAGAGGGGCTATTAAGCTCACTCTTGAGAAGTTTATGAAAGAGAAGGAGAGAGAACCACGGGGTTATACCCAAAAGGAGTTTATGGTGATTAAGCCCAAAGAGTATGATGGGCAGGTGGATCCGATCCTTAGCCACATATGGGTGGTGGATATGGAATCGAACTTTGAAACGACTAAATGTAAGCCCGGAGACAGGGTGATGTTCAGTGTGCCACTATTGACTGGGAGGGCAAAGGAATGGTTGTTGAATCTCCGAAAGGAGAGGGGTGATTTGGGTTTGACCTCCATGTCTTGGGAGGAGTTTAAGGCGGCTTTTCTGAAGTATCATTGCCCGTAAGCCGCAGTTGACAGGATGACTGAGGAGTTCCTCCTCATGAGGCAAAAGAACGAGTCAATAGATGAATTGGCTGGGGCTTTTTTTTATCGCGCCAAGTTCTGTCCGGACGTGATGTCGACCGAGAAGGCGAAGATTGACAGATTTTATGCTATGTTGACTGTGGAGTTCAGAGATAGCATATCTCCATCCTCTTTTACCACACTTGTAGACTTGATAAACAGGTGTCGGGAAAGAGAGGTGGAGTTGAGGAGGCAAGACGCTAGAGGTGAAAAGAGAAAGCGTGAAATTGTGGAACAAGTTGTGAAGAAGATAAAGGGTAGGAGCCTTAGCAAGAAGCCGTTTGTCAAGTTTTCAACACGGGAATGCAAGGTTTGCGTAAGGGAGCATTTTATTGAATGTAGGAAGGGAACATCAAATTGCTATAAATGGGGGAAGCCGGGGCATATGGCTAATCAATGTCCAAGCCAAATCCGTATATGCTATAATTGTTACAAGCCCGGGCACAATAGGGTGGATTGCCCCGAGTTGAAGCAAGGTGGAAGTGAAAGGAAGGTTGAAATACCTAAGCCAAAGGGTAGAGCTTTCCACATCTCGACGGAAGAGGCAAGGAATAACTCGGTGGTGGTGTCAGGTACATTCAAGATTAACTCTTTACTTGCACTAGTTCTATTTGATTTGGGGGCTAGTCGTTCATTTTTGTCCTTGAAATTTGTTAAGCATTCTTCGTTTCTAAGTAGCAAGTTAGATGAACCCTTAAAAATCGAGGCGAAAAATGATAAGAGTTTCCTAGTGTTTGATATTTTTAAGGGCGGGGGGTGAAACGTTCCTTATTGATTTAATTCGTATGACCATGGGGGATTTTGATGTGATAGTGGGGATGGATTGGTTGTCTAAGAACAAAGCAAATATTTTATGTGGACCTAAGGTGATTCAACTCGTTTCCCCAACGGGTGAGTCCTTTTATATAGAAGGTGAAAAGAAAGGTAAGGTAAGATTGTGTTCTTATATCTTGTGTTACGGATTTGATCGAGAAAGTGAAAGATATTCGCAATGTTCCGGTTGTGAATCAGTTTGAGGATGTGTTTCCTAATGAATTACCGGGGGTTCTTCCGGAGAGGGAAGTAGAGTTTGGGATTGATTTACCTTATCGGTTGGCACCGTCGGAGATGAAAGAGCTAATGGAGCAATTACAAGAACTACTTGATAAAGGTTTCATTTGCCCGAGCGTCTCGCCTTGGGGTGCACCCGTTCTCTTCGTTAAAAAGAAGGATGGGAGTAAGAGGATGTGTATGGATTAAATGGAATTGAATAAGTTGACGGTGAAAAATCGGTACCCGTTACCTCGGATTGACGACCTCTTCGATCAATTGCAAGGGGCGTCATGGTTCTCTAAAATCGATTTGAAGTCCGGGTACCATCAATTGAAAGTGAAAGAAGATGATGTTCATAAGACAACTTTTCGTACTTGATACAGTCACTATGAGTTTACGGTTATGCCTTTCGGTAACCAACGCGCCCGCGGTTTTCATGGATCTTATGAACCGGGTGTGTAGACCGTTCCTCGACCGTTCAGTCATTGTGTTTATTGACGATCTTCTCATTTATTCATGGAGCGAAGGTGATCATGCTTGTCATTTGCGTGAGATTCTTGAAGTTCTCCAGAGGGAAAAGCTTTATGCAAAATTTTCTAAGTGCGCATTTTGGTTACGCGAAATCCAATTCTTGGGTCATGTGATTAATGAGAAAGGGATTACTGTCGACCCATCCAAGATAGTGGCGGTTAAAGATTGGTCATCGCCGATAACGCCTTGGGAAATTAGAAGTTTCTTGGGGTTGGCGGGGTATTATCGGCGGTTTATTGAAAACTTCTCTCGGATTGCCTTGCCAATGACGAAGTTGACGCGTAAAGAGACTAAGTTTGTATGGGGTTCCGAGCAAGAATCTGCCTTTCAACTCTTGAAAGAAAAGTTTACTAAGGCGCATGTTTTATCCTTGCCGGACGAGACCGAAGATTTTGTTGTGTATTCGAATGCCTCGCATTCGGGATTGGGTTGTGTTTTGATGCAACGGGGGAAAGTGATTGCTTACGCGTCTAGGCAATTGAAGACTCACGAGGTGAATTTCCCTACCCATGATTTAGAACTTGCGGCCGTGGTTTTTAAGCTCAAGATTTGGAGGCTTTATTTGTATGGGGCTAAGTGTATGATATACATGGATCACAAAAGTATCAAGTACTTCTTTGACCAAAAGGATCTCAACATGAGGCAAAGGCGGTGGCTTGAAATGGTCAAGGACTATGATTGTGAGATACTTTATCATCCGAGTAAAGCAAATGTGGTGGTGGATGCTCTTAGTCAGAAGACGAGCCATACACCTATCAAGGTGAAGTCATTTAAGATGACAATTTCATCTTCTCTTATTGATGAAATCCGGGATGCTCAAGTGTTAGCACTTGGTGGTGATTTGAAGAAGGAATGGATGGTTGCTTATATTAATAAGCTTGGGGAAAATAGCACGGTTTTAAAGACATGCTTTGATAGAATTTGGATTCCTAGGTTGTCAAGTGTTTTGACAACTATTTTAGACGAGGCGCATAAATCTAAGTATTCTATCCATCCGGGGGGCCACAAAGATGTTTTATGATTTGAGGTGTCATTTTTGGTGGCCAGGTATTAGGCGTGATATTGTTAAGTATGTGGAAAGCTGTCTCACATGCTTAAGGGTAAAAGCAGAGCACCAAAAGCCGTATGGAAAGCTTCAACCGCTTGAAATACCGCTTTGGAAATGGGAGAACATAACCATTGATTTGATCACTAAACTACCAAAGACTCGAAAGGGTTATGATTCGATATAGGTAGTAGTGGATCGGTTGACAAAGAGTGCACATTTCCTTCCTATTAAGGAATCGTATTCATCGGATAGACTGGCGGAAATGTATGTGAATGAAATTGTGTCACGTCATGGTGTGCTGGTGTCGATTATATCGGATCGTGATACGAGATTTACTTCTCGTTTTTGGAAGAAATTACATGAGGATATGGGGACAAGATTGAATCTTAGCACCGCTTATAATCCACAAACGGATGGTCAAAGCGAGCGGACGATTCAAACGCTCGAGGATATGTTGCGAGCGTGTGCTTTGGATTTTGGGGGTAATTGGGACGACCATTTACCATTGGTGGAATTTTCTTACAACAATAGCTAACATTCTAGCATTGGTATGCCTCCATTCGCGGCATTGTATGGGAGGAAATGTCGAACACCTGTGTGTTGGGGTGAGATTGGTCAACGGGAACTTGGTAGTAAAGAGGTGGTCAAGAAAACTAATAGTAGTATTGACCAAATAAGGGCACGCTTGAAGGCGGCTCAAGATCTCCAAAAGTCCTATGCGGATAATAGAAAGCGAACGATTGAGTTTCAATTGGGGGACTTTGTGCTTTTAAAAGTCTCTCCTTGGAAAGGGGTGATACGATTTAGGAAACGGGGAAAGTTAAGTCCACGTTTCATCGGACCGTTTAAGGTGATAGCAAGGGTAGGTGCGGTGGCTTATCGTTTGGAGCTACCGGAGGGACTAAGTAGACTTCATAACACGTTTCATATGTCTCATTTGCGAAAATGTTTGGCGGATGAATTTACTTTTTTCCATTGTATGATATTGAATTGGATGAAAAGTTGAATTATGTTGAGCAACCGGTGGCAATCTTGGATAGAAAGGTGAAGCGTTTACGCAATAAAGAGATTTGCCAAGTTTTGGTGAGGTGGAAACATAAGAAGGGAGCGGAAATGACTTGGGAAACAGAGGAATAAATGCTGAAATATTATCCGAACCTTTTTATGTGAAGTCGGGTTTCGGGGACGAAACCGAAATAAGGGGAGGTGATTTGTAACGAACCAAAATCCGGGTTTCGTTATAAAAATTAAATATTCTAATATATATTATGGTGAAAATAATATTTTAGAATTAAGTTGAAACAAGTGGGTTTCAAGTTAGTAATGTGGTTATACTAGTTTTTAACTAATTATGGAATGAAATGGATGAAATGGAAGTTGAGGGGCTAAAAGTGTAAAATTGAAAAATCTGCCATATTGACTAATGAAAGTCAAAATTAGTCTCATTTGGTGTTGGGTCGTTCTTGAGCAAAGGAGAAAAAGAGAGAAAAGAGTGTTGAAGCAAGATTCGTGCAATTGAAGCTTAAATTGTGAAGGTTTTGGTTTGCACAACACCTTCCTAACATCAAGTAAGTGATTATATTCCTTTTGATTTCACCATTGATGTGTTAGTTGGTGGGTTTTGTAGAAATCCGAAATTTAAGTTGCATGTTGATAATTTGTTCTAGATTGTTGATAATCTAGCTAAACTAAAGGTAAAGAATGGTGATTAACATCCTAGAACCCTTTGAATTTGATTTTAAGAAGTTAGGGTTCATATGGAGAAATTTGGGGGTGTTTGGATTATGATGATAGAATGTTGAATTAGTGATGATTAAGTGTTTGTATGATGTTAGACACTTGAACAAACACCAAATTAACCTAATAATAATTATTGAATAAAAAATTAGTGTTAATGTAAGGATAATGAAACTCAAGTAGGTGAGTTTGGGGTGAAAGAGGGTGTTTGGATATGAGTATAACTGAAACGGGTCAGTTTGGGTTGGAAATGGGAAATTGGGTTGTGAACCCAATTAAAATGTGATTTTGATGTATGTTAGATTACTAAACTAGATGAATGTGTTTAGGTAATCAAATTGCAAAACGTGAAGTGGAATCGGGACCTTCAAATCCACAAGGTAAGTGCTTTTGCACTTACTTAGTAATTGATTGATAAAAGGTGTTATATGCAATGTTGTATGCACAATGTGTTAATTTGCATAATGTGTTATGTGGTTTGTATGTGCATAAGGTGTATGAATAAGTGAATGGAATGTAGTTATAGTATTTATACTATAATGGATATGTGGTTATGGAGTTATGGTCTAAGTACCATAATGGATATGTGGATATGAAGTTATGATCTAAGAATCATAATGGAAATGAGACGATGAAGTTATGGCCTATGTTCCATAATGGAAATGGAAAATGTGTTGATCATGAATGTAAAATGAAAAGAGTGATTATGCAAGTGATATGTAGCCTAATGTCAAATTGGGTTGAAACGGGTCAAATGGGTGAATGGGTGAAACAAGTAGAATTTTACTTGTTTATTATGTTTTATCTTAATTACTAATGGTGATATATGTGGTGTTTTGTAGGAAAAGCTCCGATGTAGTCAAAGTCAAGTCAAAGGCATTTGGCGGGATTCTCGTATGCGTATATGTGTTTTGGTGATGTATTAGCAATTCTTCAAATGGATGTAAGTTGGATTCACAATTGTGTTTTGGTGTATGTATTTGATGTTGAATTGTCTTTTGGTCAAAATCCCAGGTGTTTGGGAATTTTTGGTGTCTTGTTGAAATGGAAAAGTTGGAAAAATGGCTAAGTGTTGAAATCTGCAAGTCCAGGAAATTTGGTGCCTCGCGGTACGTGAAGAACCAGGTTGGGTTCTCTCGCGGTACGCGAGGGACCTGGATTCCGGCTTGGCTTTCTGAGGCTGACCCGCGGTACGCGAGGGGATGGGGCCTGATCTCTCGCGGTATGCGAGGGACCTAAAAAAATATATTCTTGGGATAAATGCTTCAGCGTGTTTAATCGGTGTTTTAAAAGTAGGGTGTTACATGGTTGCCGTGATTAGAGGGTGGGGTGAGGGAGAGGTTGGTGATGGTGTTTGTCTTTGTCGGGAGAATCCAACAACGAGAAAGTAAAGAAATTTTATGGCTTGTTTTGTGAAGTGTGATGGATTGTGAACCAGAAGAGGCATAAAGCAACCAACTTGCTTGGTTTAGTTCTTTTGAATGGGGTGTGGGGAGCCGAACAAGTGCAAGAGAGAAAATAGTTAGGTTGGTGTGTGGTTTGGGTTAAGAGTTGCATGCTTATATACTAATGTGTGGGTTTTTATCCAATGGTTTAATTGTTTCTTTGAGACCAAGTTGTAGCATTGTTGGGTAACAAGGCAACATGATCCCCTTTTGTTGTTTGTCGGCCGAGAAAAAAGAAACGCATGGGGGGTCGTAGGGATAGGGGTATGGGGTAGGGTAGATAGGTGTTAGGTGTGATACCCGCTCGTTACTAGTTCGGTATACTACCCGCTAAATGTGACCCGGTTTCAATAGTAGTTACGTGATCGGTAGGGTATGGGTCGGGTATAAATAAAATACATATAAGTTTAGTAGTTTGGTTAAAATACGTGTTCGACATATATTTTATTATTTTGTGGGTATTCTCCACTGTGTGTATATGTGTATATATATATATATATATAAGTATGTTTTAATCGTTATTCTCGGTCTATCACCAATGCGATGTTCGTTTGTTGAGTCTCGGAAATTTCCAATATTTTCTGGGAAATTGTGTGTGGGTTGGACTTTACTGGACTGGGTTAGAACCAATTAATTATAATTCAGTCTAAATGCACAATAATGAGGTAATTATGTTTAAATAATTACGCGGTAAATTACCTGTTGTTACAAGTTTAAATTCACCTACTTGTATTGAAATAAGAGGTGTCACTGGAACTTGGAGTTTCGAGGGAATGGTACCTATAAACACGTCATTCACACTAGCACTTAATTCAACTTGTTTAGGACATTTGTGCCGTTGTTTTTGGGTACTCATACCTTTCAGACACTCAACATTATCAGGATTCTCTTTTAATGCATTTAAAAAGGGTAAATTGATTTTATGCTTTTCAAAATTTTCCCATCTCTCATCCTGTGTTGGATCCCTTTCTTTTAAAACCGGTTTGATCAAAGCAGAAGGGAATGAAATTTTCAAAGATTTATTCATATTTTCATTTTTCAGACTCACTGTGCTCCACCAGTCTCTCTACAACCGGTGGTGGAGTATGTTCAATAGTAGGAAATTCAAATGAGGGTTGGAGACTTACAACATTTATTTGTGCACTGTTTGTGGTTTGGAAACTTGAAGACTGATGTGCATTGCAAGGCTTACCTGAATCTCTGACGATGGATGCAACTACCTCAGCTAGCTGTGCAACTTGTTCTACCAAAGCTCGATGGTCTTTCGCATGAATCTCCTGTTGCTGCACCACTGCCTGGACTAGGCTTGTCAGCTTCTTAATATCTGACCTGATGTCATCCAGTTCAGATCGGCCTATTTGTTGTTCTTCTTGACTCTGCCAGTTCTCTTGATAACTGCTCTGACCAGGTGAACCTTTTGAGTAGTAGCCTGGATTGTAATTCTCCTAATAACTTCGATAATCAGGACTACCACCATGTTGATTGTACCCTTGAATGTTCTGGTCCATATGGTTATGAGCATCATAATTTGGATAATTAGCTGGTCTCCTATAAGTTCCTTCAACCATTGGGCAGTCTTGAGCCCAGTGGCTAGTGTTGCCACAGCACATGCATGGCTCATAGTAGTTTTGACCATCATCATAGTCCCCGTCCATGACAACTTGCACAAGTAACACAACCGAGTAGTTCTGAACGAAAAAATAAAACTAACTAAAAAAATAAAAAAATATATTTTTGGGTTTTTGTTTAAAAAAAATTAAACTAAACTAAAACTAAAACTAGGCGCACCGATTCCCCAGCAACCGCGCCATTTTGACCGCGTTGTCAAGGTCAACAAAAAACAATTATAAAAACCTACTACCTAGCTACCTTAGACTATAGTACAGTGAGTAGGGCAGCTACCTTAGACTATAGTACAATGAGTAGGGTATCGTATCCACAGGAAATTGTGGAAAGTTTAATTAATTCAAGTTTAGCAAATTCTTAATTTAAAAACCAAATTAAAACAAGAGCAACTTCCTCCAAACTTCAGGTTCTAGGTTTCATATAAAATTCAGATGTTCAATTGGACACCACATAGACATAGTGTTGGAAAATCAGTTAATCACAGGAATTGAAGACAAATTCTTTGTCAGAAAACCTATACGACTAGTTTTGTCATCAACCGGTACTATTCAATCACCCAATTTATAAATGCCAAGTTACCCTCTTTAGTCACCCAACCCTGCTACTAAGTTTTATCATCAACCGAACAAGATTGTAAACGAGAAAACTCAAAGCACATAAATAAATCATTTAAATCAACCAATACATCAATCTAATCAGTTATTGTCAGAAACTAACAAGATTCAAATCATATAAACACTGAATAAAACACATAACCTATTCGAACCATCCACCCGGAGGAAACCACACGCAACTTAGGCGCGTATAATCGTCAAACACACGAACATAGCTTCAATTGATGATCCCATCTGATCTCTACCTCTGGAAATCGCCCTCAGCCTCTCCAAATTCGTCTGATTGAAAGTTAATTGCGAATTAGGGTTGGATTTGACTTATAATTGGAAGTTGGGCTTTTTTTCCTGATTCGCCAGGCCTTGCGTACTGCGAACTTTCTTGGCTAGTCTGTAACATTTCTGCTTTTCGCGTACTTGTAACGCTTACCATATTCATGAATCAATGAACCTTGAAACCCTCATCATAGCTCGTGTTCATATCATACATTAAACATACCTATTTCATGCACATTATACTTATTACATGGTCACATGTTGACTGCAACACTTGGAATTGCCTTAAATTGCAACTTGGACCTTTGAACCGTTTAAAAACTCGTTTACCAACACGAAAACTCACCCATTACTAATTAAAAGGCAATGTATCAACCATATGTGCCTAACATAGTTACTTAACTCATTCAAGTTGTCACATAATTCAAATTGATGCCCTAGTACGTTAGTTAATGCCTATACGTATCCGTTCGCCTCTAAACCGCAGTTTGACTCCAAACGTCCACAACCAACAAATACATCCTTTATGACACTAAATTATGTATTAAAATGACTAACACATCCATTTTATTAAATAAAACAACTTTCATTTACAAAACTTTCCTTAAATAAACACCGAAATTCGAAAAATAATCAAATTACGCGTATATAACCGTTTGGACCATCCATGGGTCAAGACGACCCAAGACCCTTACCCACTTCACCATTTGTGAAACCCAAGCGCCAAACCACATGAAAATTTCGGTCCCCTTCCACTTTTGCACTCCTTGAAACCCTAAAACTTGTTCTCAAAGTCTTTCCATTCTTAAACCCCTTAACCTACAACTATAAATACAAGGCTTAGTTCCCCCATTCTCTTCACACTTCGCTACAAAGTTTACTAGACAAATCTCTGCCCTAATCCCCTATAAAATTCGTGAGCCACCCTCCTCCATCCAAGAAGAAATCGCAACAACAAGGTAAGCTAGTTCGTCTTTCGTTCTTTCATCCTTGTCTCGACAGAATGCTTGTGTCAAATTTGAATGGCCATATATTAGCCATTCCTTAACCAAAAAGGTTGATTCTTGAGTCTAAAAGTAATTTTAAAGAGTCTTCTTTCCATAAAATCTAACCTCGTGATTTTTCGACAAGTTTAAGGCTTTCAAACGTATTTTTTTAGAGGTAAAGGTCAATTATGACTTTTTGACAGAATATTTGTGAATACGTTTCCGGGACTATATCTCTCAATATACCAATCCAATCGTGTTCAATCTTTATGAAAAACAAATTTTATTGAATATTATTTAAAACTATGTATAATTGACATCCTAACTCTTTGTAATACTCCTTAAAATGACAAATCAAGACAGAAAGGTCTATTTTGGACCTCTGATCTTGTGTCACGATTTTGGGATATTTAAGTTGCCCAAATTAAAAATATTTTTTAACAAAAGTTGTTTATTATAAACTAAACTAAAGATTTGTAGAATCTTAGAATTTTTGGAAATTTTTTATTATTTTTAAAACTTGCCTAAAGTTCAGTAACACAATCTGTCCAAATCTGGATTTTACAAAACTAACCCTAATTTTCTAATATTTGAGCATCCTTAATTCTTTGATTTTCTTTTCTTAAAAACATTTTATTCATAATCTAAGTTGTTGCATGCATTAGAACCCTATCAAAGCCTATGATGTACGTATATGACAAATGAACGGTTCTGGCTAGGAAAGATGCGGTAATCTAAACGAGTCCTTTGCGACCGACCCTTTTTTACTGGGAAACTTTTCATTGGATGTACTACTCTAGGTGGATTATCATGTTCTATTATGCAATCACCTATCATCCTCCGTCTTTCTCATTCAAACTTTCTCTTCGCATGACGATAATTCCTTAAACTTATTCATTTCTTAAAATCTATAGGGCATGTTCACTAAGGTTGATACACCCGCCTCCTCTCTAATCATCAAGGTGAGACTCATAGCCCCCTTCATTCTAAACTTTTGGAGTGGCACATGTAAACATATCAAAAACACGTTTTCTATCAAATACAATTCAAGCATAGCAAGACGTTCAACTAAACTTCTTATTAACAAGTTCAACATGATAATCATAATCTTTCGCAAACATTGAACTACTCGGGGTTTTGACGTATTCTTGTTCAAACACGAGGAAGCTATAAACTTTGATCTACTCGGAGATTGACGTATTCTTCTTCAAACACGAGTAAGCTATAAACTTTGAACTACTCGGGGTTTGGCATATTCTTGTTTAAGCACGAGGGAGCTATAATTTTTGGACAACTCGGGGGTTGACGTATTCTTGTTCAAACACGAGGGAGCTATAAACTTTATGGGTAATCTTGAGGATTTTGCCATCTATCTAGGACAACCATGGGGTTGTGCCACATTGTTATTCTTTGATTGATTTTATTATCTACATACGTGCTTGATTGATAATGTGTTTATTTGAATCTTGTTAATGAATTGTATAAAATCTTTTATTATGCTTTTATCTAAACCTATGCATCTCACCAACTATATTTAGTTGACCCGTTTCAGGAAATACCGTGTAAGGATAGACTTTGGATTTGCTCACATAGGATGGCCTAGTTATCAATTGAAGATTTATGATTTATTTTAAAGTTGTTTTGTTTGATCAAGATTGCTATCTTTGGTTATTTTGAGACACGTGTAATCAATTTAATGTTTATGAAATCTTAATAGTAATTTTCTTTATTGCCTTGTGTTCTCTTATTCAATTTCGTCGCACTCCCGTGTTTCCGCTGCTGGCGGGGGGTGTGACAGATTGGTATTAGAGCCTTGGTTATAAAGAATTAGGTCCCCTAGAAATGACCTAGACTATAACCCTAGGTATCCCTTATCATAGGAACTATGTGCATATGTGATTTACTTGTACTAACTATTCCTCTTATAAAATGTCGACTTATTCTGCTAACGTTTCCAACAACACCCTTGTCACCTCGGCTTGTGAGGACTGGGATCTACCATCTTACACCGGAAAATACTTGATCCCAAGGCCTAACCCATTGGAGTAAGCTAATCTCACCTCGATCATCTTCACGAAGCCCACTACCCTTGAGCTATTTCTTCAAGCATGGAGATCCCGAATTACTCTCTGATGCAACAAGCCAATACCACCCTGCACCGGTACCTGAGGTGGGAGTCATCAACATCTTGAGTGATTCTGGGCCCAATGATGCGGAAAGTAGAGTTGGACCGAAGAGCAGCAGCCCAAAAAGAAAATGAAGACCCAGCAAGAGGAAGATGACCCCGAACTCCTATCCAATGCGACAAGCAAACTCCAAAGCAACAAGAACCTAAGCGAGAAGGAAGGCAAGGTTGGGCCTGCACCCAAAGCCTAACTACCCTTCAAGAAGAGAATAACCAAGACCAATGAAGAAGGATCAAAATTTTTTGCTACAATGCCCAATTCTTAAACCATCATCGAGATCAAAGGCCCAACGGTAATACTTGTGACACATGTGGACATGAAGAGTGAGTGTATGTACATTGGGGCCTCTGCCACTAAGGAAAGTGTGTTGCATAGGACGTGGTGCAGTTTCCTAGGACGCCCTAGTTGTGAGTCCTTGCTTATAGGAAAACATGTCTTTTTAGTATTAATGATTGGACCCCGAATCTTGATAAGTCAACTATTATCCCTTTTAAATATTTCAATCTTTCATAAACATCAAATAGACATAATGCCTCCTCGTCGTGATCCTACCGACACCACTATCTCTAATATCGGCGATACCACCAACACTTCTTCCACTGCTGACAGTACTACCATAGCCACCCTCCTCACACAGCAACTCGCCGCCGTACTACCCGACTTGGTCACACAACTCGGAACTACATAACCAACACCAATAATGCCACAATCACCAACCCTGCACCTGTCAGCGATGTTAGGGCCTGCTATTTATGCAATGGCATTGACCACCTAAAAAAAAACCGTTTTCCCAAACTTCAACCTGTTAACAATCAAGCTGCTCAAGGTCGGGTTTTTGTCTTAGGAGCACGTGAAGACCCCGCCGCCCAAGATGACGTGAAACCCACTGTTAAGTTTTGGGGTGAAATCCCCTTAACTAGGGGAGACATGATAACTATGTTACTTATTTGATTTATTAATTTGTTACCTTGGTTCATCAAAACTTGAATTCTATTTTGTTTGGATGACTCTATCTTGAGACTTAGGTTGATTTCTTTTATCAATGAATCATGTTTGCTCATAAAATTTGAACTATGTTTGGATGTATTATTATTCAAGATTCATTTTGTGGATTGCTATGTGAATGTCACACTTTATACACTATTGCTAAGTATGCATAAGATACCTATTTAATCATGATTCTTAAATCTCAAAACAACATGTTTTCACTGCCCTTCGATAATATTCGTAACCTCCGTCTACATTACTATCACAACTTTATAGGTGCATAGTAGAAGGACATATCACACCAGTGTAAGGTAAATTGACGATTGTGGTCGCGAACGTAATGGTGAATTTATGGGTACATTGGTGTGAAGTGAAATTCTACGATGTAGCTACCCATGACCAATACCTGAACTCGAATCATGCCACCCAACATTATCCGTGTTAGTGGTAGTCTTGATAGGTGGCTAGTACGCTTCCAAGGCGCCAAAAGTGTGGTGGCTTAGCTGCCGTACACCCTATATATAAACACTGATGGAGCACTGGAAGTGGGACTAGGCGTCAGATCAAGGACTAGCCCTAGTCAATGTATATCATAACCTACCCTTTCCTAGTTATCACCGTCTCTACTAGTTGAATTTCGGGGATGGAATTCCCTTAACTAGGGGAGACTGTAACATTTCTGCTTTTCGCGTACTTGTAACACTTACCATATTCGTGAATCAATGAACCTTGAAACCCTCATCATAGCTCGTGTTCACATCATACTTGAAACATACCTATTTCATGCACATTATACTTATTACATGGTCACATGTTGACTGCAACGCTTGGAGTTGCCTTAAATTGAAACTTGGACAGTTGAACCATTTAAAAACTCGTTTACCGACTCGAAAACTCACCCACTACTAATTCAAAGGCAATGCATCAACCATATGTGCCTAACATAGTTATTTAACTCATTCACGTTGTCACATAATTCAAAATTGATGCCCTAGTACGTTAGTTAGTGCCTATACGTATTCGTTCGCCTTCTAAACAGCAGTTTGACTCCGTACCGTCCACAACCAACAAATACATCCTTTATGACACTAAATTATGTTTTAAAATGAATAACACATACATTTCATTAAATAAAACAACTTTCATTTACAAAACTTTCCTTTAATAAACACCGAAATTCCAAAAACGATTAAATTGCACGTATACAAACCGTTTTGACCATCCATGGGTCAAGATGACCCAAGACCCTTACCCACTTCACCATTTGCGAAAGCCAAGCCCCAACCCACATGAAAATTTCAGTCTCCTTCCCCTTTTCACCCCTTGAAACCCTAAAACTTGTTCTCAAAGTCTTTCTATACATAAACCCCTTAACCTACAACTATAATTACAAGGCTTAATTCCCTCATTCTCTTCACACTTTGCTACAAATTTTACTAGACAAATCTCTGCCCTAATCCCCTACAAAATTCGTGAGCCACCCTCCTCCATCCAAGAAGAAATCGCAACAACAAGGTAAGCTAGTTCGTCTTTCGTTCTTTCATCCTTGTCTCGACAGAATGCTTGTGTCGACTTTGAATGGCCATATCTTGGCCATTCCTTAACAAAAAGGTTGATTCTTTAGTCTAAAAGCAATTTAAAGAGTCTTCTTTCCAAAAAATCTAACCTCGTGATTTTTCGAAAAGTTTAAGGCTTTCAAACGTATTTTTTTAGAGGTAAAGGTCAATTATGACTTTTTGACATAATATTTGTCATTACTTTCTGGGACCATATTTCTCAATATACCAATCCAATCGTGTTAAATCTTTTTGAAAATCAAATTATTGAATATTCTTTAAAACCATGTACAATTGACATACTAACTATTTGTAATACTCCCTAAAATGACAAATCAAGACAGAAAGGTCTATTCTAGACCTCTGATCTTGTGTCATGATTTTGGGATATTTAAGTTGCCTAAATTAAAAATATTTCTTAACAAAAGTTGTTTATTATAACCAAAATTAAAGATCTGGAGAGACTTAGAATTTTTGGAAATTTTTTATTATTTTTAAAACTTGCCTAAAGTTCAGCAACACAATCTGTCGAAATCTGGATTTTACAAAAATAACCCTAATCTTCTAACATTTGAGCATCCTTAAATCTTTGATTTTCTTTTCTTAAAAACATTTTATTCATCAAGGTGTTGCATGCATTAGAACCCTATCCAATCCTATGATATACGTATATGACAAATGAACGGTTTTGGCTAGGAAAGACGCGGTAATCTAAACGAGTCCTTTACGACCGACCCCTCTTTCCTGAGAATCTTTTCATTGGATGTAGTACTCTAGGTGGATTATCATGTTCTATTATGCAACCACCTATCCTCCTTCGTCGTTCTCATTCAAACTTTATTTTCGCGTAATGATAATTCCTTAAACTTATTCAATTCTTAAATTCTATAGGGCACGTTCACTAAGGTTGATACACCCGCCTCCTCTCTAATCATGAAGGTGAGATTCATAGCCCCTTATCATCTAATCTTTTGAGGTGGCTCATGTAAACATATCAAAAACACGTTTTCTATCAAATACAATTCAAACATAGCAAGACGTTCAACTAAACTTCTTATTAACAAGTTCAACATGATAATCATAATCTTTCGTAAACATTGAACTACTCGGGGTTTTGACGTATTCTTGTTCAAACACGAGGAAGCTATAAACTTTGAACTACTTGGGTTTGACGTATTCTTGTTCAAACACGAGTAAGCTATAAACTTTGAACTACTCAGGGTTTGACATATTCTTATTCAAACACGAGGGAGCTATAAACTTTTTGACAACTTGGAGTTTGACGTATTCTTGTTCAAACACGAGGGGGCTATAAACTTTATGGGTAATCTTGAGGATTATGCCATCTATCTAGGACAGCCATGGGGTTGTGCCACATTGTTATTCTTTTGGTATTCTTTGATAGATTTTATTATCTACATACGTGCTTGTTTGATAATGTGTTTATTTGAATCTTGTTAATGAATTGTATAAATTCTTTTATTATGCTTTTATCTAAACCTATGCATCTCACCAACTATATTTAGTTGACCCGTTTTATTACATGTTTCAGGAAATACCGCGTAAGGATAGACTTTGGATTTGCTCACATAGGATGGCCTAGTTATCATTTGAAGACTTATGATTTATTTTAAAGTTGTTTTGTTTGATCAAGATTATTATCTTTGGTTATTTTGAGACACGTGTAATGAATTTAATGTTTATGAAATCTTAATAGTAATTTTCTTTATTGTCTTGTGTTCTTTTATCCAATTTCGTCGCACTCCCATGTTTCCGCCGCTGGCGGGGGTGTGACACAGTCCTTCGCGTGGCGCGAAAGACAAAACAGTCAGGCTGGTTTCTCAACTCTTCGCGTAACGTGAAAGAATCATCCCAGGTCTTCGCGTACTACGAAAGACTTAAATCCCAAGAATTTCTACTTTTTGCTCTTTGACCCTCTGTACTTTCGTGCCTTCTCGATTATATCTTGTTCTCCGCTCAATTAGCACATTTTACCTGCCACAAACACAACTACAAAGCACACATAAAACCGACTCAAAGTACAAGATAAAACGCATAAAACTATACAAAACAACACATTATACACGGGATATTTAGACCTACATCACCTCTCTAGAAGAGGAAGTCTCTCAGAGAACTTTCCCCTTCTCAGAATCTTGAACATTCCTCTTTCAGGTAAGAAGTTGACTTCTTCCCCTGAAGATAGCTACCATTCCTTTTTGTCTTTCTCACCGAGTTAACACACCTTTTGCTGAAATCTTCAGGACTTGGTTTGCGTGAACAAGATGCTTCCTGGTTATTGTGTTGTTGTATTATCTATTTTCTCGAAGGAGATGTCTTCTCCTTGTGGGATGCTGGGAATCCCTTTGTTTTGGGGAAGCCTTCTCCTAACCTTTGAGTCTTTACCTCTTTATTAATTAAGGGTTGATAATTGGAGATGTATCCTCCAACGGCATCAGCCCCTCAGTGCGGGCTTTTAGTGAAGACGTCTTCGCTGATGGGCCGCATTTTTTCATCTACTGGAGTCTTTGTGAATGGGTCGGTCTTCTTCTTGATTTTTTGTCCTTTCCGCTGTCAAGGGGGAGCGTCAGACCTATCCGTCCCATCCCGCATATTTTGAATTTTTCAACCCCGCATTGGTAGCGAGTTCGATCCAGTTCTTTCGTCGGACGAATAAGTGATTAATAGCCCACCCGTTGGCTATATTGGCTTGTACATTGCTTGTTTCGAGTTTTCCAACCTTTGGTTACCTTTTACTCTCTTTTTCCTTTGAGTGATCGAGTCCTTAGGGCTCCAAGTTGAGATGTTATGTCACTCCCATGGCGTTGTGCTTATATCCCCATGTTACATTAGTTTTTTCTCCTTCCTCACAATGGTGACTGGCTCACCATCGAGATGCTGAAGGATGGGAGTCCTCGTTGCATATATCGCACTAAACCATCTCTGGAACATTGGAAGGATAATTTCTTTTGGGTGAAAATGTCTGTGGTACCGTTCGAGATGCCCGCTCGTGATTCGTTGGGTCCTCTCGAACTACCTACTCTTCTAGACTCTTTTTATGATGAAGCTATTTTCACCAAGCTTCAAGAGTCGCTCACTTATGCCCGATCCTATGAGGAACGTGTTCTTGTTAAAGCTGACTTTAATCGCCTTTGGCCTGTTTCGGGAGAGGTACCAATTATCTTGAGGGGAGGAGTAGGTGAGCGTTCGAAGCTTTGGCATTGTTAGTTTTTTCTGCTTTTGTACTGATTTTATTTATTTTTGATTTGTTACAGAGATGATTTGGCTTGAGACTTTGTCGGATAAGAGCTTGGATGGAGTGGAGTACTCCTCTCGTCCTTTAGCTGTGGGAGAGAAGCCCACTCTAGATGTTTATGATGCCACCTATTTTAGCGGTGGTGAATTTTCTAGTATTCTTGCTCGGTTAGGTGGAGAGGATCTTCCAAGTTATCATGTTGCTGATGCTACCGCCAAGACTGTTTTTGTTGGGGATACCCTCATAGGGGAAGTCTATCCGCATCAGGCCAAGGTGAACTCTTGTAATCAGGATAGACATGCCTCCCGCGTAGCTGTTTGGCAAAGTCGCCATGCTACGGAAGCTGCTTTGGTGAAATCAATGAAGGAGAAAGCTGACCTTTTGGAGGCCCACCATTTGGATGACCAGAATGCTCTTGATTGCTTGCAGCTCCGCCATGTGGAGGAAATGAAGGTGAAGTCAGAGGAGGTGAACATGTTGAAGGGGAAAGTTATGAGTTTGGAGGGGGTTGTTGCCTCCTTAGATGTTGAAAAAGAGCTGTTTGAGGCGGAGAAGAGGGGTTTGGAGGAGCAGGTGGCCGAGCTTCTAAAGGAGAAGCGTTGGCTCGTTGAAGACGACTTTGCCAAACAGGTTCCCCTTGCCTCGGTTAAGGAATACACGAGGGAGTTTTAGTTGGCCATGTAGTCGCCTTAAAACATGTTCCCCTTGCCTCAGTTAAGGGTCATGACCCTTTCGCTAAGCAGAACTTGATTGAGGTCGTGCACTCATACGAGAAGACCTCTTGCCCCTATCTGTCTTCCTTAGCTTCCTGTGTAGACAAATCTGTGATGCAGATCCGCGATCTGGAGCCATAAGGATTGAACAAGGAAAAAGCTCTGAGCTGGATTACCGTGCGTAAGAGTGGGAGTTTCCAAAACAGCCAAGCTAGTGCCAGCGTGGATACTCTGTCATCTGTAGCTTTCAAGATGCCACCTTATCCTTCTGCTAGTGTAGCGAAGTCAGGTCCGCTGGTGGAGGAGAAAGGAGAAGGAGGTCAAGTTGCTGAACATGAGGCGCTTTCTGAAGCAGGTGGGGAAGCTCATGGTGCCTCCCAGGAAGAAGGTTGAAGGGAGGGGTATGTCCCTCTTGCTTGATGTATTTTGAAACAATTTATTTGCTTGTTTTGATCCCTTTATGGGATATCGTCTGTGTTTAAACAATTTGGCCGGTGATGTGTTTCACCGGCACTTAGACATTTTATGCTTTTGCTTGTGGTGACGTTTGTCACTTAACATTACTTAAATATTTATCTCATATGGCGTTTAGTTTTGATGGAATGTGCTTTTTTTCTTTTAGGGTGATCAACCCTTGGTATGATGAACTTGATAGTCCGAACCAACCATTTTAGACAAGCTTTTACTTTTCCATGTGGGATTTTTTTCCCTTGTACCCGTATTTGGTGAAGATCGTTAACAGGGTGTTTGATTGCCATTTTGGCATATTCAGAGCATTATTGAAAGTGTGCTTTCATTTCTTGTGAACTTACTATGAAGTTCTCAAAAGACTATCACATTTGCTGCACTTTTTAGAAGCCTTTGGATAAACAAAAGGAAATGTAGATAAACAGGAAGGGACTTGCCGTATTCTGCCTGTCGTGGAGTGCCCAGGAGATGCTTGCTCCTTGGCGTTTCAAATGTGGTGAAACACATCACCGGAGTGCCCAGGACTTGCCCTATTTTGGTTAGGTGTGTGAATGTTAACGATGCCAACTTGGAGAGGGCGTCAGCCTTCTTATTTAGTGTTCTTGAGACCTGTATCAGTTGTGACACTTCAAATTGTTGGAGAAGCTGTCTTACCTTGTCCCGATATTCTTTCATTGTTGGCTCTTTAACCTCATATTTCCCATTGACTTGGTTAGCCACTAGGAGCGAATCAACATGCGCCATCAGCTTCTACACTTTTAATCTTCCTACCAATTGTAGCCCTGCAATCATGGCTTCATACTCTGCTTCATTATTTGTGTTGGAGAAGTTTAGCCTTAAGGCGTATGTGAGTTCCACTCCTTTTGTATCAATTAGGATAAGACCTGCTCCGGAACCTTCGGCGCTGGAGGCTACATCTTTGTAGAGCTTCCATGTTTTTTCATCACCGCAGGAGGATTCCTCCTCTCCAACACTCATAATTACCTTTTCATCCTCTTCCTGATTTTCTATCGTGAAATCTGCCAGTATTTGACCTTTGATTGCTGTTCATGGGGAGTAGAGGAGGCTATGCTATCCCAATTCAATAACCCATTTCGCCAGTCGTCCTGATTTATCAAGTTTCATCACTACCTCTTTTATTGGCTGGTCGGTGATTACTTTTACTTGATGCCCTTGAAAATACCTTCGGAACCTTCTTGAGGCATGGACTAGGGCAAGGGCAGACTTCTCTAGAGGAGGATATCAAACCTCTGCTTCTCATAGGGCCCGGATGACAAAGTACACATGCATTTGCCTTCCTTCACGTTCTATCACCAGGACGGCACTAACCGCTTCTCGTCCCACTGCTAGATATAACTGGAGCTAGGACGGCACTAACCGCTTCTCGTCCCACTGCTAGATATAACTGGAGCTTCTCATCTTTCATAGGTGCGGTTACCTCGGGTATTGCTGCGATGTACGGTTTCATTTCCCGAAATGCTTTTTCTGCTTCTTCAGTCTATTTGAATTTTGATTTTTTGAGCCCCTTCAATGTTTTGAAGAAGGAGTGTGATCTTTCTGCTAGCCTGGAGAGGAAACAGTGTAACGCTCTAAGCTTACTGTTTAGGCTCTACACCTCTTTTTTTCGATCTTGGGGAGGCCATTTCTCGTATGGCTCTGACTTTTTCAGGGTTGGCTTTGATTACCTGCTTGGATGGTAGGTGTCCTAAGAACTTGCCCTCCTCCATGCCAAAGGAGCATTTAACGGGATTCGGCCTCATGTTGATCTTCCTCAAGTTCTTGAATGTTTTTTCGATGTCTTGGAGGAGCGATTGCTCATCTTGGATTTTTATCACAAGGTCATCCACATGGGCTCCCAAATTCTTCCCAATTTGGTCTTTGAAGAGCTAGTCTTTTAACCGTTGGTATGTTGCTCCTGCGTTCTTCAAACCAAAAGGCATCTTCTTATAAAAAACTTCCTTCATTTGTATGGAAGGCGGTCTCTTCCTCATCTTCTCGGCTCATTTGTATTTGGTGGTAGCCTTTGTAGGCATATAGGAAGGATTTCCACCTGTAACCTACCAAGGAATCTACTTTTAAATCTATTTCTGGCAAAGGATAGTTGTCCTTTGGATATGCCTTGTTGAGATCTTTGAAGTCAATGCACATCCTCCATGATCCATCCGATTTTTTGACCATGACAGGATTGGCAATCCCTGTTTGGTAATTATCTCCTTGAGTATGTCTGCTCGTACTAGGTTTGTCACCTCCACTTTGACCGCCTTTGCCCTGTCCGGGGCTAAACCTCTTCTTTTGGGCGACGGGGGGAGTCCCCTTGGATATGTTGAGTGAGTGTTCGGTGATGTACCGGGGGACTCTTGTCATGTCATCGTGACACCATGCAAACACATCTTTGTTTCATCGGAGAGCTTCCAATGCCTACCTTTACTTTTGGTGACAGAGTTGGCCCGATTTGTATCAATTGATCCGGGTATTTGTCGTTAACGTAGATTTTTCCTGCTGATCTGGCGTGGTCCTCTATGGAGTAGATCATACATTCCTTGGTGTTTGATGTTATCATTGTGAATCCCTCTATGGTGGGGAATTTCATCATGGAATGGGCGGTGGAGACGACCGCTCCAAAAGCACTGATGCCTGGGCATCCGATTAAGATGTTGTAGCTGGAAGGAGATTGTACCACCAAGAATGTTAGCTCTTCTGTTCGGGCTCCTCGTCCTTTACCTAACGTTACCTTTAGATATACTTCTCCAACGTAGGACTTTTCCTCCAGAGAATTGGACTAGAGGGATGTCCGAGCTTCTTAGCATTTTCTTTACTTCTTCTCCTATCTGGAAAAAACAATGCTTATAGATGGTTTCTGAGGCGCTACCTCAATCAATGTAGACTCTTCTAACCTCATGTTTCTCGATTTGGGCCCTTATGACCATGGGAGAGGAAGAATGCTCCCCCCTCCGGAGAGGAGGGAAGTCTATTCTTTGTCGAGTCCACCAATCTCTTGGCTCTCTCTGGGGACACGTCCTTGAGCCGCTGATCATGTATATTGTTTCTCCCTTGCTGGCTTGTCTTCTTTACCTCCTCCATGCTTCCTTTTATCTCGGATGTTTTTGAGAAGGTGAACCAGCTCTCCCGATTTTACGGCGTCCTCAATTTTCTTCTTCAGGTGGAAACAATCATTTGTGTGGTGACCTTTGTCACCGTGGAACTCACAGTACTTAGACTGATCCTTTCTTGGCCGGGCCATTGGTCTTGGAGGTTTGAAAGTGAAACGGGCTTCCTCAGTTGCTAAGATCTCTCTAGGGGTCTTCGTCAGCTCTGTAAACTGGAGTCCTCGGGACCTTTCTGGAGTCCTCTCCCGTTTTTCGGGTCGGGAGTAGGGAGTTTTCACATACCTTCTCCGAGTTTCGGGTCGGTAGCCACATATTCTTCTATCCACGTAGGACGACTTGGGGCGGTATCTTGATGGTGAGGATGGTTTTCCTTCGTCGGTTTTCAGGCGACCCTCTCGAGCATGTAGAGCTTCCTTTCCCCGTGGAAAGGCTTCAGCCATCTCCATAGCTTCCTCCATCGTCTTATGGGGATGTTTACCCATCTCCTCACACAACTGTTTTGGGCGAATACCATGGACAAAACCTGACACTCTCATCCTCTCAGTGGCGTTTCCTACACGGAGACTCTCCCTCTTGCATCTTTCCATGAAATCCTCAGGGATTGGTCATCCCTCTGTCTGATGTAGTGAAGGGAGATAGGATCCTTAACACATTTTCTTTGCTGTGTAAAATTGGTTAGAAAGCTTTTGCTAAGGTCTTCAAAGTTGTCGACTCTTCCTTCGGGGATGTCATTATATGAGACACGAGCTGCTCTTGGGAGGGTCTGGACGAACATTTGGCACCACACCGGCATGGACCATTGCTCCACCTTGGCTGCTTCGGAGAAAAGTTGTAGATGGTCATCTGGATCTCAGGTTCCATCATACATCTTTACATGGGACAACCTTTTTGTCTTGGCGAGGAATTTGAATTCGGCGATCCTCTTTGTAAATTTATCTGAGTTTGCGGGACTGTATGGCCTTAAGTGTTCGTCTAGGATATCATCGCTTTCGGTCTGTAGGACCATCCCGCTGTTTTCCATTTGTAGCATGTCTCTCCCGACATTGCGTGGTGTAGGGTTGGAGAGGACAGATGGTCCAACCTGGTAAAGGAGAGTTGTTGTCATCCCCATGTTTTGCCAGGGGTAGTATAGAGTGTACGGGAGATACATGATGTTCTGTGCAGCAAGGAGTTGACTCATTGGGCGTTGAGACCCTGTCTGGATTGGTCCTTGCGGTGGTGGGATAAAGGTGTTTTCTGAAGTTTCTGGGTCGGACCTCGCGACACTATCCTCATGACTGGTGTAGACACCAATCTGGGGGTGGCTTCTAGCTGCCCGGAGGCTGTTGTGCTGGGTGGGGAGATGTTCAGCTGTTGGATCTATTGTCCTATCTGTTGGGACGGGGTATTATCAGAGGCGCCACCCACTTCTTCTTCATAATAGAGCCTTACCGCCACGCCCTTCATTCTTTCTCTTCGGACATGATCATTCAACAGTTGTTGCAGCTTGGGAAAGTTTTCCCTCACCTCATCGGGTGTAAGTTCCATCATGTCTGATATCTCCACGACGTCCTCCAGAGAATTCGTGGGAGGTAGCTCTTCTAACACCGACTGATCTTCACTAGACATTTCCCTTCTCTTGAAAGAAAAACAACAAAAACAATGAGTAGATTTGAAAGTGAAGCACTCTCCAAGTGACTAGATCGAAGCGTGCCCCACAGTGGGTGCCACTTGTTGCTACAACGATTATGCGATAGGGATAACATGCTTTATTAATATAATGACTCACTTACCCTTGGGAGTTTCAAGGTTAAGTGGTATAATCTCTAGAACAAGTACAAGAGAGTATTACAAAAGTTTAAAGGAGAAGTAACTGGTTACAAGGGGAAGTAACTGATTATAAGGAGAGGTAAGTAGGAGAGGATAAAGTTATGCAATATGTTGAAGCTTAGAATCCAGTGTGTGTTTGAATGAAGCCCAAGGCTTGTATTTATAGTGTCTTCAACGAGTTGCTCTTTCTCCTATCTTGTCCGTTGACCTCTCTAGAAGAGGAAGTCTCTCAAAGAACTTTCCCCTTCTCAGAATCCTGAACATTCCACTTTCAGGTAAGAAGTTGACTTCTTCCCCTGCAGATAGCAATCGTTCCTTTTTGTCTTTCTCACCGAGTTAACCACCTTTTGCTGAACTCTTCAGGACTTGGTTTGCGTGAACAAGATGCTTCTCGGTTATTGTGTTGCCGTATTATTTATTTGCTCGAAGGAAATGTCTTCTCCTGGTGGGATGCTGGGGATCCCTTTGTTCTGGGGAATCCTTCTCCTAACCTTTGAGTCTTTACCTCTGTATTATTAAGGGTTGATAATTGGAGATGTATCCTCCTACGTCACCAGGAGTTTAATGCTCTTGTTTTAGAATGTCAGTCGAGATGGAAGGGTATTGCTCTTAATATAATATCAATATTAGGGTGGTGGGAGTGTCCATCCCTTAAGCCACGTCAGCATTAAGTCAGATTTTTCGTCCCTTCCCAATTCAACTTTCTTCATCTCTAAATCATTTTTTAATTAAATTTAATAATTTAAATAAAACATAATAAAAATATATAACTAATTAAAATTAAAAAAACTAATATTAAAAAAATACAATAACTAAAACATTTCATTAACTAAAAAGATTAAAAAAATTACATAAATTTAGAATTATCTTCTACAACCGGAAGCATTATCTCGTGTCGGTTTTCGTTAAATCATACCATTAAATTTTTTTCGGTAATGGCATTTAACTCATCTTTAACAATATACAAAGTAATCTCTTGAACTCCATTAAATCTAACATATGAAGTTAATATAGTGGTATCTTCCTCACTTCTTAGTGGAACTAACCCCGTATCTAGATTACCGTACGAGGTTTTAAAGTAGTACCACAAAGCGGTGAGAAGAAACCCGTATCCAAACCGTGGTATTATAAGGTCCAAATTAGAGACCTTAAACTCATGGACTTTCATATAACCCAAGAAAGTTAGGGCGTCGTTGTCATATGTTTTGTCCGGCGTCGCCGAGAAATGACCACCATGGTAAACTTTGAGACTAAAATATTGTGGCATGTCCTCATAAAGATTTTCGACAACCAATGTTTGGTAGTACTCATTTAATGATCTAAGAATCCACGAATCAGGATAAAGACCACCCGAATCGCATATCCGTTCTTACTGGTGTTAATGTTTATGTGTGAAATTAAGACTTGTATTTATAGTAATTTGAAAAATTGCCATTGGAATATATCCGTTGAAACATAGCCACTGAAGTATAGTCGTTTAAACATAGCCGCTGAAATCATTTCACAAAGCCGTTTACGAGCTCAAACAATAAAAAAAACAAAAACTGTACATTTTTTTTTAAAATTTTACAATAATCTATATATATAGTATCTAATAAATAAAGGTTTTTGTAGGACACTTGTCATTCTCATATGCATATTCAACTTTTTTCCCGCCTATCTATCCTATTAATTATACAAAGTGTAAACTGTAATTTTCACCCCTGTGGTTTATGCCCGCTGACACTTTGCAACCCTGTTAAAAAGAAAGTGCAATTTGCCCTCCTGTGGTTTGGTTTCTCTCTCTCTCTCTTTGCACCCCTGCCGTTACAATGACCGTTAATCTTTTAACGCCGTTAGGGGTAATAAAGACTTTTCACCCAAAAATCAAAACCTATCATAATCTGCACCACTCTGGTTTTCTTTCTTTCGCACTTTGCAACCCTCGCCCTCACAAATCCCGACTACCACCGCCCCCTCCCCTCTTCCGTCCGCCGCTATCGCCGTAAAGCGTCAAACAACACCGCCGCCGTCTCAATCGACAGGAAAAGATGGACTACGCCTTTCTTGATGTTCATATCGAGACGCTACTCATCAAAGGTAACGATTTTCTACCTGAAATTCGATCCCAAACCCACCTGAAAATCGATTTCTTATTGCAGCCGGAATCAAGGTAACCCGGTCTTTAACCCTGGCGGAGGATCGTTCTGTTACCCGGCATCTGATCGTCCATTTGAATATCGGCCTAACGTTCTTTCATAGCCTGAACTTTTCGTTCAAGTATGAACGGGTCGAAGAGGTCGGAGGTCCCTAAAACAGGTTGGTCGGAGATGAAGGTCAGGGGTGTTCACCGGAGAAGAAGAGGGTAATTTTGGGGTGAGGTCAAGGGTGTTATTGTCTCTTCATTAGAAAAGATAAAGACAGGGGTGCAAACATAGAGAGAAAATTGCACTTTCTTTTTAAAAGGGTTGCAAAGTGTCAGCGGGCATAAACCACTGAGGTGTAAATTGCAGTTTACTCTTATACAAATTTCTTTAATTTTTTTTATAATTTTTTGTTTCCCGTCTCTCTCCTATTGAATAATAATGATTTCTATAATTGTTTTTATAAAACGATTTTTATTAAAAAAATAGATTTGTTCATAAAATTTTCACACATATATATAGTAGTGCGTATAACATATTACAACGACGCATCCAACTTCACAAGTTGAGTGTGATGTTTTACAACTATGCATGTTTGATGCACATATTCAAAGTCGTTTTTACCAATCCTTGTTGTTTGACTTTTAGCTTAAGTATTTAATCTATATATATAAGATGTGCGTAAAATTTAACATTACTCAAAGAATGTTTTGAAAACCATTAACTTTTGCTTTGCAAAGATAGTGGAAAGGCTATATAAATGTATCTGTTAGATTTTTTCAAAAAATTAACACGAATGACACGGTCGAGTCATGCATTGATCGTGCTCCTATCTGGAGCAACTCTCTTGCAATTACTTAGACTTCGTACCTAAAATCTGCTTTGTATCTTTTATAAAAAACTTGAAACGCAAAATCAAAATCTTTTGAAAAGATGTCCATTGACGAATCCATCTTGAAAATTGCATTAGCTAAGTTTCTAAGGGTAGTCTACTCAAAGCAAGAAAGACGTGTTGGATTATTCACAAGTAGTTGACCATTTACCCAAATAGACCAACACGTCTCTAATATAAATACCCCCTCCTATGTGAGAGAGACACTTATAATTTCACGTCATTAGTCTGAATTTACTACACTTACTCTCTCCCTGTTTTATTGTATCATATTACAATTTATGTTTTTGTAATTTTTAAAATATTTAATAAAAAACTTAAAGTTTATTTTGTTACTGTATTTTAATAAAAAAATAGACTTCAAACCGGTTTCAACCTGACCCGAGTCAGTCCAAGCCCGACCCACTCCACATCGGATAGGGTCGGCTTCACCCTATCCTCAAACTGACTCCGACCCGGACCAGTTTGGGTTTCAACCCTGTTTTAACCAAGTTTGACCAAACCGACTCGGGTTACAACCCGGTATGATTTGACAAAAAACCTGGTTTATACACCACTACTAGTATCATTGTTCTTATTAAATTAATTGATGTTATTGCTTAATAAATGAAATATCGGTTAATTCTCTTTTATTTCGGAGATATAGCTACGAAAACACGTGGATTTGATCTATAATTTGTTATTCGATAAACTAATGGGTTGGAACATAGAATTTTGTTGATGTTTTTTACAAGTCAAAGTTATAAAATGTTATAGAAGTATTAACCGATAGCAATTGAAGTCACAAACGAAACGCTTTCAGATCGATTAAATTTGAGTGTATACCAATTAACGATCAGATAAAATCAATTGATTCAAGAATATGTATGTATTTTGTTTTCTGAATGATCAAAAAACCGTGCGTATCTCTTGCCACGATTCTTGCATCTTTATCTCCACAAAACAATTATGGATACTAAACGTAATCTATTGTACACTAAAATACCAACAAACCTCCCCCATTTTAGTGTAATCATAAATTAACTAACTACTTCACAGCAAACAAACAAACAAACGCATAATATGAAATATCGAGACGATTGAATTTCATACTAGTATATTACACATTCCAAATATTCGAATATCAAGGTTTCTCGAAAGATTGAACCTTGTAATATCACTATTGAATACATGAAGATAATATACACATTAGTTTTATATTCATAATTCTTTCATGACACATTCTTTTACTAGCCTATGTCCCTATCCTTCATAAGTATATCAAAACCAAGTCCCAATTTCTTGAAGCAGCTAAACTTCATACTCATATAGGTAGTTCTTTTAATATTGCACCTGCAAATGCAATTTTTCAAAAGAACTATTAAGAAGATATACTTCAACCTACTTTATCTTGCAGAACTGAACACTTACTTTGGGATGATTTGATGTAGTGTTTCAAACTCTAATGTTAAGCCTTTCACATTGTAAATTCAGCACCTAACGTCATATTAGGTGGGAATTGGGTATCTTAACATGAGAGCTTTCATATGGACTTTAAACCCAATCCCACAGCTGATCCTTTCACGAGATCTCTATTCAACCCTTTGGTTAAATGATCAGCCAAGTTCCGATGAGTCGAAATCCACTCAACGGATATGACACCATGCATTATGAGCTTACGAACCATGTTGTGTCTCACACCTAAGTGTCTTGACTTGCCATTATACACTTGACTATATGCCTTAGCCAATGTTGCTTCACTATCACATCGTATAGAAATGGGAGACATCGACTTTGACCACAACGGAATTTCATATAATAAATTTCGCAACCATTCAGCCTCATTCCCAGCTGCTGCCAAAACAATAAACTCTGACTCCGTAGTTGAGTTTGTTATGCAAGTCTGTTTCTTTGATGCCCAACTAATGGCACCTCCCCCAAGAAGGAACACCCAACCAGATGTAGAAGAATAATCTTCCATATTGGTTATCCAACTTGCATCGCAATAACCTTCAAGTACCGAAGGAAACCCAATGTAAGTTAACTTATAATGAACGGTTCCTTTTAAGTATTTAAGTACTCGACCCAAAGCTTGCCAATGATACGTACCAGGATTGCTAGTAAATCTACTAAGCTTTCCAACAGCATATCCTATATCTGGCCTAGTACTTATCATGGCATACATTAAGGATCCAATTTTCTTCGAGTATTCAAGTTGAGATATTGTCACACCTTTATTAGGTAATAGTTTGATGTTAGGAACCATAGGAGTACCTATTGGAGAACAATCCTTGAAATTAAACTTATCCAAGATCTTCTCAATATAATGAGATTGAGAAATGGAAATGCCCTTGTTCTCACGAATGATCTTTATTCCTAAGATCACTTCCGCTTCCCCCATGTCTTTCATAGCAAATTTTGATGACAAAAATTCCTTTGTTTTGTCAACTTGATCTTGGTCAGTACCAAAGATCAACATGTCATCTACATACAAGCATATCATGACTCCATTTTTAGAATCATCAAATTTACTATAAACACATTTGTCGGCTTGGTTTAACACAAAACCACTTGACAAAACAGTTTCGTCAAACTTTTGATGACATTGTTTAGGAGCTTGTTTCAAGCCATAAAGAGATTTAATTAATTTACACACTTTGTTTTCATGTCCAGGCATAACAAACCCTTCGGGTTGTTGCATGTAAATCTCTTCATCTAATTCACCATTCAAGAATGCAGTTTTCACATCCATTTGGTGAATGACAAGATTGTGTATCGAAGCTAGTGATATTAACAATCTAATGGTGGAAATCCTAGCAACTGGAGCATATGTATCGAAATAATCAATTCCCTTCTTTTGCCTAAAACCTTGGACTATCAACCTGGCCTTGTACTTATCTGTAGTACCATCCACCTTTATCTTCGTCTTGTAGATCCATTTACATTTTAATGGTTTGCATCCAGGAGGTAAATCAGTGATTTTCCAAACTTTGTTTTGCAAAATAGAATCCATCTCATCTTGTATTGCTTCTTTCCAAAAAGCAACATTTCTCGAAGCTATTGCTTCAGCATATGTCCTTGGATCCTCATCAACATTGAAATATTGATACTGAAAGTGAATTTCATTCCTGGATCCTTCAACTAAGTAAAGTTGAAAATCATCACCAAAAGTCTTGGCTTTTCTTACTCTCGTACCCTTTCTTTGTTCAGTGCTAGTCAAGGGAACATCTTCGGTATTAACCGGTGTCTTCGAACTATGATTCACGTCCCTTGGCCTTGGTATAGATGTAAATCTTTCTTCATCAAAGATTGCATCTCGTGACTCTATGATCAAGTTCACTGAAACATACTCATTTGATTCTAATACATAGAATCTATAAGCATAGGAGTTTACAGCATATTCAATAAATATGCAATCTATACCTCTTTCACCCAAAGTTTTTCTTTTAGGTTCCGTGAGTCTAACCACAGCCCTACATCCCCAAACCTTGAGATGATTTAAGCTTGGTGCTCTTTTGTGCCAAAGTTCATACAGGGTTTTCTTATTGCTTTTACCAGGAATGCGATTTAGCAAAAAACAAGCCGTTAACATAGCTTCACCCCAGAATCCTGCATTAACCCAGAATAAGACAACATTGAATTTACCATTTCTTTCAATGTTCTATTTTTTCTTTCAGCTACACCATTTTGTTGTGGTGTATATGGAGCAGTCGTTTGGTAGACTAAAAATAAACTGGATCATAATACTCCCCTCCACGATCAGTACGTAGAATTTTTACCAACTCTTTTTGATGAAGCTCTGCCTGTTGTTTATAAATTCGAAATTTTTCAAGAGCTTCATCTTTTGCATGCAATAGATAAATATAGCAATAACGTGATGCATCATCGACAAAAGTTATGACATATTTTTTATTACCTAAAGATGGAGTAGCATGCAAATCACATAAATCACTATGTATAAGATCTAAAATTTTGGATTCTCGATTTGCATTTTTAAATGGTTTTCTAGTAATCTTAGTTAGCATACAAGTTTTACATTTATTATGATCTAAATCAATCCAAGGAATCATGCTCATTTTAGACATTTCTTTCATTCTTTTATGGTGAACATGTCCTAATCTTGCATGCCATAATGCTAAGTTACTTAACTGAACTTTAGATGTTGAATCAACCATACAAATCGAATTAACATTAAAAGACATATTTAAATTTAACATTATCATACCATTACATAGATATCCAAATCCTACAAAAGAACCATGTTTAGACAAGATGTACTTGTCGGATTCTAATACTTGCTTGTACCCAAGATTATTTAATATTATACCAGAAAGTAAGTTTTTCCGGATACCGGGTACAAATAAGACATTACATAAAGAAATAGTTTTTCCAGAAGTAAAAGTTAAATCTACTAGTCCAATCCCATGGATCGGTTCCGTTGCGACATTTCCCATTTTTAAAACGCTGCCATCTTCTATAATTGCAAGTTCCTTAAACCATCTTCGATCCTTGCAAACATGACTAGTCGCCCCGGAATTGAACCACCACGCTAAGTCATCATCCTGTTCATAAAAAGATTCATTTATAGATGACACATAATTCAAACCCGAGTTATAATTGAAATTTAAAAACGGACCTGTTGGTTTGGGATCCTTGGATCCCCCACTAGTAGCACCATCAACCTTGCCTTTACCAACTCGGCAATCTCTCTTGAAGTGACCCGGTTTTCCACACTTCTAACAGCCTCCATCATTGGACTGTTTTGCCTTCTTGACAAAGCCTTTCTTCTTTTCACCACCTTGCAATTTACGCTTCTTGTTGTCGTTTCCTTTCTTAAAGCTAGGACCAGTTTCGACAACATTGACCAAAGACCCTCCAATGTCCTTGTCTTTTTCCTTCACTCAAACATTTTCCATCCTTCGACAACCTTCCTCAATACTTATGGTACTGCCCAAATCAACAAGATTGTATTCTTCCTTCTTGTGTTTCAAACTGTGTTTAAATTCCTTCCAAGAAGGCGGAAGTTTGTCAATGATGGATGCGGTAGCAATGGATTCGTCCATTTTCAAACCATGTTGTGCAAACCTACCGAGTATACTCAAACATTCGTTGTATTGTTCCATCACAGAACGCCCATCCACCATCTTATAAAGCATAAAATCACTTACAAGGAATTTCTTGCTGGATGAATCTTCAGCCATGTACTTGGCTTGAAGCGTGTCCCATAATTCTTTTGCGGATTCAACGTTTTGGTAGATATCAAATAGAGTGTCAGACATACCATTCAGAATTGTTCCACGGCAAATGAAATCGTCATTCCAGAACTTGTTCCTCTTCCTAGTTTCTTCTAGAGTTTCGTCCTCCACTTCTTCTGGTGCTGGGGTTGTGAGAACATACACCACTTTCAAAGTTGTCAACAGAAACTGCATCTTTTTCTGCCAAGGCCTAAAGTCTTTCCCTTCAAATTTCGCCAACTTCACAAATTTGGATGTCATATCACGAACGGATTCACCAGCCATCTTCACAGAAATTTAATCGATCTTTGTTGTAGAAGTATTAACCGATAGCAATTGAAGTCACGAACGAAACGCTTTCAGATCGATTAAATTGAAGTGTATACCAATTAGCGATCAGATAAAATCAATTGATTCAAGAATATGTATGTATTTTGTTTTCTGAATGATCAAAAAACCGTGCGTATCTCTGGCCACGATTCTTGCATCTTTATCTCCACAAAACAATTATGGATAACTGCTAAGATACAGTTAATCATTTTTTAAACGTATTTACACATTTAGTCCTTCAGAAATTAACATGTCAATTTCGGGCAAAACAAATTCTGATGAATTATTTACATAACGTTTTTATTCCGAAATAATCAATTTCAGCTCGACCCCAGCCAGGGGCTCTGCCCCTTGGACCCCGCCAGGGGCTGCCGCCCCTTGGACCCCGCTTCTCTCGGGGGCGCTGCCCCCGAACCCCCGTTACTTCCGTTAATATCCAAATAAGCGTCGACTCTTATTTGTATACTAAACGTAATTTATTGTACACTAATATACCAACATAAAAATGAAGTAAAATACAAATATGGTGCTGGAATATAGAAGTTTCTTGTTTAAAATGATTAAAATACAGATTTTGTTTCTTCAACATTTATAAACATGTACATTTAATCTATTGAAATTCTTTTATATATTTTTATCAGAAAAAGTTAATGTCATACCTCCTTTTCAATATCCTTCTCTCCGTTTTCTTTTACACAACTTTATAATTAAAAATTCATAAAGGTAAAATTTTCTAAACTATGGATAGATGAATTTGGGATTTGGAGATTGACGATTCCTTTACGGTTAAAGAGGTAAGACATCATATCGTAAAAATATTTTTTCGGATGGTAATGCGGTTACAAGATGTAATAGCTTTGTTCCAAGAAAAGTGAATATTCTTGTTTGGAGATTATTTTTAAATCACCTTCCGTCAACATAAAACTAGTGAATCGTCATATTGACATTCCTCCGTCTTTGTGTCCATTATGTGGGAGCCAAGTAGAAGTAGTGGATCATCTTTTTGGGAAATGTGATATTACTTGTAGATTGTAGATTGCTATTAGGCTATGTTTAATGGGTGTGGTTAAGGTGGGGCGTGGACCACGTGACCTGTGATTGGGTATGGAACACCGCCCCACTTGGGCGTTATTGGGCATGAAGGGCGCCATGGTGAGGTAAATCACCGGATGTAGGGCGGTGGGTTTTGTTTTTCAACCAATAAAGTCAATGTTAGTGGTTAAAAAAAATAATTTTTAAATTAATGGTGGATATTGAAACCATTACACATTTAGTGTTTCTGGTTAGTAGTTTCACTCATGCCTACGTGGCAGTGACCTGACGGGACTTTTTTTTTAGTTAAACCATTACACGACTATCCTTAAAAGATGGTTGCAAATTGATATTCCAGCTTCCTTATTGCCGAAGTAGGTTATGCATTTGCTAGACTCGATTTGTATATTAAGGCGCAAGAAGGATCTTCTTGAGACAGTTATTATGTCCAGATTTCGTTCTTTCTTTCATCTTCTCCACAAACGCCTCAAATCTCATCCAATTTTCGACCTCAAACAACTCGCGACTCAATCTCAGATACGTAAGCGCACACATCTCCTCGGTTTCTACCATCTGCAAGATCTGCTTGTGTGATTCCCGCGTTGACAATGCCACTTGTTGCACCAGATTCTCTGGCGAGAAAGAACAGCGCCGTGTCGGCTTAGGGTTTTCGCTATTGGGAGGTCCGATGACTGATAGAGTTCCGTTGCTTTGCAAGGAATCAAACATTATATATACTTGTTTTTGCATCAAATTTTACAAAACATATGTAAAAAAAACTAAATACAGTAGAACCTCTATAAATTAATAATGTTGGGACCGGGATATTTTATTAATTTAGCGAGATATTATTACATCGATAAATTAATAAATTATTAATTTAAAAAGTAGGCCTATATTTGTGAGCAACTCTCAAATTAATACATCGACACTGTAAAATTCGTTCGCCTATCCAACCGGCTCAAATGATTTAAACGATGTAAATTTTGGAGAAGACATTCGTGAGTTTGAGAACTTGATTACAGGAATGCATTATCGGCACAAAATGGATGTGAATGAGTTGTTGGATTATCCAGGTGAAAATAATGAATGTTACAAGGTTCAAAGCATTGAAGAAATTATGGCGGATGCCGTTCAAAATCCGGTTGATGATGATTCAGTACCCTTGGAACCGATCACTCGGAAAGAAGCATTGTAAGCGGCAACAACTCTTCACAACTTTTTGTTGCAATACGAGAATACCGTGCCTCAACTCTTAAGTGCAATGGGGAGATTTAAAGATGAACTCAATATAGATTTGAAGTTCACAAAAAAACAAGTGACTATAGATTCATTTTTTACTAGAAAATCCTAGAATTTTGGAATATTTTAGTAATTATTAATTTATAGTTTCGCTGGGACCAATATATTTACATTGGAATTTCAAAAAATTTATTATCTTATTATTTTATCGATTGGGGTCCAATTTTATACTGGTCCCAAGTTGGGACCGGACAAATTATTAATTTTATCGAGGTTATTAATTTATCGAGTATTAAATTATAGATGTTCTACTGTATAGTAAAGTACAATTTTCGTCCCTATGGTTTAAATCCATTTTTTTTTATTTTCTCCCTGCGTACTCGGGTTTCCAAAACTTTCATCCATTTTTTTATTTATTCTCTCCCTATGTACCGGGGTTTCCAAAAGTTTCCATTTCCATCCATGACATTAACGCCTTCCATTTGCGTTAATTCATGGTCATTTAAGTTAGGGTCAATTATGTCTTTTTAGATTTATTTATTTACTTTAACCATTTATTCACCTCTTTTCCCTTTTAAACCCTAACCCACTTTCATCACATATCATCATCGACCAAGAAAAGCAATGGTGCTCTGCTCTTGCGGTTCGCCAACCTCCATTCACACCTCATGGACCTCTATGAACCCTGGTCATTGCTTTTATTGTTTCAATAGACGGGTACGAGTGTATATCTAGCCATAGTTTACTTGGTTTTTTTTACCTAATTTATGAAAAATGATTATATGGAAGGAATTGTGGGTTTGTTGGTTGGGCTGACCTTCTAATGTGTCAAAGAACCATGGAAATCATATATGGACTTTTGAAATCAGTCAACATGCATGAAGCATTGGGAAGAAAATTGGAAGTTGAGAATCAAAGACTCAAATTACTATTAGGTTTCAGTTGGGTGTTTTTCATGTTGTATTATCTTTGTAGTTGACCAAAAATCATGTAAAGGTCTTGCTTTATGATCATTATATCAAATATTATGTTAATGAAATGAACATGTTTTGTGCAATGTACTGTTTGTTTGGTTCCATGTGTTAATGTTACCTTTAGATGTTGTTCATATCCATTAAACATACAAAACATGGCATAACAAGCATCAAGAGGCACTAAACAACTGTAACATCCCAAAAATAGTAAATAAATAATAATAACGCAATAGAGATTTAACCGTAAAAAATGAAAGGAAAATTGATGGGCTTGGGCTCGGCTCCAATGGGCCGGGGGAAGCCCAAGTATATAAAGGTCAAGACAACCTTAGACTCTCATTTCTTCCACAACTTGCAATCTAGAGAGAGAAAGGAGAGTACGAGCCTAGAGAGAGAAAGTTGACGGATCGACCCGGAATTAAAGGAGCACGTTACTGCTGAGCTCGTGAGCAAAACCTCCGAATCAGAATCATAATCAAGGTAACGATTCGACCTTAAACTGAGTTTTTGTTCATTTTGGGGTCCGGTTTTAGCTAAATAGGAGACGCTTTTATGGATGAAACTTGAAAATAAGCTTAGAACTAGCATCTAGAATGAAAACCGCACATTTTGATCAAAGAAAATTGTAAGATTGGCATGATCGGGTTAGCATGCAAGAATTTCGGACTTGTTCAGGAAACAGGTCTTGCGTACTTATCAAGTACGCAAGAAGGATGTCCTGCGTACTTATCAAGTACGCACGAGGAAGATCCTGCGTACTTATCAAGTACGCAGGAGGAAGATCCTGCGTGCTTATCAAGTACGCATGAACCAGGCCCTGCTCACTTGCTAAGTGTGCAGGCATCAGGCTAGATAGTGAAGTCAGTATGTTCTCCTAATTCAGTATGATTAAACCGTTAGAGTCAGGATTGGGTCTGATGTGTATTTAACTACCTAATTCAGATCATACGTGACGTTGTTGGGCCTTTGTTTAGGACAACCAAGACTAGCTTATCAGGTGAGTTCTATGTGCCCCCTTCTATGTTATGTGCAAATCATTTTAAATGTTTTGGGGCTAGAGTGTATACACTAAATGAATAAATGATATGAATGCCAATGTGATCATACGTGATATACTAATATATATTTATATATATATATATATATAAATGAATTATGAACAAAGAATGAAACGTATGTTTACAAAGAATGAATGAAAGAAAGGCATAACGTAAATAAATGAAATCTTGCTTTATAATTATATATATTGCATGTTATGAATGTATGTATACGTTATGGACGGAAACGAAGCTAACGGCTACTTCTGTAGACGGACGACCACGCGACTATTTTGCAACCGGGAAAAGTACGTTTCTTCGCAAGCTAGGACGTACAAAAGGCATTAATGGGCGGTCGAAGTAAATGCTTTAATAGTATAACGGTTGCATAAACAATAGTTCGCGTGGGAAATGGATGCCTTAGGGCAGACGTGCGAATATGACGGACTACGACGGTAGGACGGTTAAGACGGACGGCCGAAGGTTGGCCGGACGGTTTTAAGGCGGACGATTTCTAGGACCGGACGAGTAAAAGGGCTACGGCGGTAGCTTAAGGGCGTATGTCTTTGTGATATACGCAGTAAAAGATGGGTTGATCTCCCTTATGTGTATGACCAATGAATGTTAAGGAAAGTAAAGGTGAATGCATATCTATGTAATCACATAAGAATGATGAAAGAAAAGCAAAAGTTATGAATACGTATTTTTGTACTCGCACATGAATGAAAAAAAGAAGGACAATGATATGTTAATGTGTATTTGTATATATTTATATATTTATGCATACTTTGAAAGAAATAATGTTCATACCTAATCGCTTTAAACTAGAACTCACCAGCGTTAGCTGACTTTGAGTATACATTTCAGGTAAAGAAAGGAAGGGTCGTGCGAAGGCGTGATGGTTACCCGGCAAGCGACTGACATCCCACTCTTGATTGTTAATTAAAAATGTTTTGTTTTTAATTGTTAAGACTTCCGCTGTTATGTTATGTATTTGAATGATGTTTGTTTTCGCTACTCTCGAATGTTTTAATTTAAGTTCAGTATTTATGACTATATTTATGAGGAAATCCAACAAGTGAGGTTACCCAGAAAAGGGGCCTTACAAGTTGGTATCAGAGCAATAGTTTGAGAGATTCAGACATTCCTAAATGTCTGGATTCAAGCTGATTATGAGACCAACGCACGGATGTCAGTATGGGTAGTCAACGCTAACGCCAGTACGGTAAGTAAGTACTAAAGTTAATGCATGTTGATAAGAATAGATACCTTAACTTAAAACAAATAGATGTCAATGTCACAACCGATTTGAAGAGTTTTGAACCCGAAAAGCAATGTAAATTAGTAATCACAAACCGGTCACTGTAATTAACAATTTACCTTGCTCGTACTGTTCCAAACTATGATCTGAAGAAATGACATTGGTGTATTCCCTTTATAACTATCAGGAAACTAAGAACTATGGCTGGTGGAGGGAGGACCGGACACCGAGGCGGTCGCACTGGCCGAGTAGGTAGATCTCCGTTGAATCAAAGACTTGAAGAAGAAGAAGAGAGTGTGCACGCAGAACACACCGAGAGTGTGCACGAAACAGAAGTGATCCCAACTGGGGACAACAATCAAGGGCCTCTACAATTAGAACCCGAGGTCAGGGATGCTATTGCCCGCGAAGTTGTACTCACTCTGAAGAAAGTATTGCCTGATCTACTATCCGAGGCACTAAAGAAAAGTAGAGAGGAGGATGAAGGAGACCATGAAGAGAAAGTATATGACAGTAATGGGGATGAAGTGAAGATGGGATCAAGCAATCGTGGGTGTACCTACAAAGGTTTCAAGGACGGAGACCCACCCAAGTTCGATGGGAACAAAGATTCAGTGGCTACGTTCAAATGGATTGAGAGGATGAACGCTGTAATCAACATCAGCGAATGTCGACCGGACCAGGCGGTTAAATATGTCGCTCATTCTTTCACCAATGAAGCACTAGGTTGGTGGAGAAACATTCAAAGAACAAAGACGCCAAACGCTCTTGCCAGAATGACATGGGAAGACCTGAAAAAGCTCATAATCCAAAAGTTCTGCCTATAGAACGAGATTGATCGTGTGGAGAACGAGTTCCTAAACTTCAAGGCTGGCAACAAGACTCATCGCCAGTATACTTCAAGATTCAATGAGTTGGCCCAACCGGTACCACACTTGGTAGAAACTGAAGACCTTCTGATCAAATACTATGTCAAGGGTCTGCCGCAAAGGGTCCGGGTACATCTGAAAGCTAACCTACCCTTGACTTTCGAGTCGGTAGTGAATCTGAGCGGAATCGTCTACGACGATTATGCCAATGAGGACCCGGCACCTGAGACACAAAAGAGAAAGTGGGAGAACCCGTCTAGAGGCACTGAAAAAGGGAATGTAGCAACTGAAATTAAGAAACCAAGGTCGGGTGAATATGAAACTTGCAAGAAATGTGGAAGGCAACATCTTGGCGATCGGCACCACCACATGCTATAAGTGCGGGAAGTCGGGGCACTTCTCCCGAGAATGCGTAAAAAACGTCAAGTGTCAAGTATGTGGATTGTTTGGACATCTGACAAAGAACTGCAGGAAGGCCGGCCAATCTAGTTCGGGAAAAGAGGGGGAACAGGAACAGCAAAAGGCAAGGACTCGGGCCTATGCCTTAACTGAGGAAGAAGCAAGAGGAAACACCTATGTCGTGTCAGGTACGTTTCTAGTAAATGATGAACATGCTGCTATTTTATTTGACTCTGGTGCTAGTAAAAGCTTTATATCAAATGCATTTAGTCGTAAACTGGATTGCACTATCAACTTCATAGTAAAGGCCTTTAGCGTACAAACTGTCGTTGGTAAAAATTCGGTAGTATTCCAAGTAACAGAGGATTGCATCATAGAAATAGAGGGCCATAAGTTTCCCTCTAGATTATTCCTTCTCACTTTAGGGGGATTTGATATAGTATTGGGTATGGATTGGGTAGCTGTCAACGAAACTCAAATCATATGTAAATGTAAGAGGACACACCTCAAAGCTCCTAGCGGTAGTCCAATTACGGTTTATGGGGATTGGAATTGCATTATGCTGAACGTCATCTCGATGATCAAGGCCGAAAGTTACATGAGGCGCGGTTGTGAAGCTTATCTGGCGTGTGTTATTGACGATAGAATGAAAACGAAATAACTCAAGAATGTACCCGTGGTGTGCAACTTCCCGGAAGTGTTCCCTGAGGATCTACCTGGGTTGCCACCCGATCGGGAAATAGAATTTCAGATTGACTTAATGCCAGGAGCTGAACCCGTTGCCAAAGCCCCCTACCGATTGGCTCTATCAGAAATGAAAGAATTGATGTCTCAACTAGAGGAAAAATGATTTATCAGATCGAGCATTTCACCATGGGGAGCGCCGGTACTATTTGTAAAGAAGAAGGACGGCAGCATGCGCATGTGCATTGACTACTGCGAATTGAACAAGAGGACAGTAAAGAACAAATACCCACTGCCTTGAATTGACGACCTTTTTGATCAACTGCAAGGTGCGAGTTGGTTCTCAAAGATCGATCTTAGGTCGGGTTACCATCAGTTGAAAGTAAGAAAAGAGGACGTACCAAAGACCGCGTTTCTCACGCGTTATGGGCATTATGAGTTTCTCGTGATGTCCTTCGGATTAACCAACGCACCAGCAGCGTTCATGGACTTGATGAATAGAGTATGTCGACCCATGTTCGATCGATCAGTGATAGTTTTTATAGACGACATACTAGTATATTCGAAAAGCGATGGTGATCACCACTACCACCTAAGAGAGGTTCTAGAGGTGCTAAAGCAGGAAAAGTTGTATGCAAAATTCTCCAAATGCACGTTCTGGCTTAGGGAAGTCCAATTCCTAGGTCATGTCATAAACCCAAACGGCATTATGGTGGATCCTACAAATATCGAAACCGTAAAAGGTTGGAACATCCCGAAAACGCCAAGAGAGATACGAAGTTTTCTAGGATTGGAAGGATACTATCGGAGATTCATTCAGGATTTCTCGAGAATAGCCTCGCCGCTGATAAAGCTAACACGTAAGGAAGTAAAGTACGAATGGGCCCAACCCAAAACAATGCGTTTGAGGAACTTAAGACACGATTAACCCAAGCTCCAGTCTTGGCACTACCCGAGGGAAATGAAGACTTAGTAGTCTACTCTGACGCCTCGGGTCAAGGTTTAGGTTGCGTACTTATGCAACGATGGAAGGTAATTGCTTACGCCTCGCGACAACTAAAGATTCATGAGGTTAACTACCCAACTCACGATCTAGAGTTGGCGACAGTGGTTTTCACGTTGAAAATATGGAGGCACTATCTGTATGGAGTTAAATGCACCATTTACTCCGATCACAAAAGCCTGAAGTACTTTTTCGAACAAAAGGAATTAAACATGAGACAAAGGAGGTGGTTAGAGCTACTGAAGGACTATGATTGTGAGATATTGTACCATCCAGGCAAGGCAAACGTAGTGGCTGACGCTTTAAGCAGAAAGGAAGAATCGGAACCTATCCGAATCAAAGCGTGTCAGCTGATTATAACGCCTGATTTGATGAGTGAAATATCAAAGGCACAAGATGAAGCACTATTAGAAAAAAATATAAAACGGGAAAGAATAATAGGACAACAAGGAAATTTGGATGCAAATGCATACGGTGTATGAACTAGGTTTGGCCGGATGTGGATACCTAAGACTGGCGAGCTTAGAGGCAAAATACTCGATGAGGCCCATAAGTCTCGCTATTCTATTCATCCTGGGACAAACAAAATATATCAAGACTTGAAGAAAGAGTACTGGTGACCTGGCATGAAGAATGATGTGACTGAGTACGTGAACAAGTGCCTAACGTGTTCTCTAGTTAAGGCCGAGCACCAGAAACCATGTGATAAAATGCAACCTTTACCAATACCGGAATGGAAGTGGGAGGAGATCACGATAGACTTCATTACTAAGCTACCGCGAACAGCTAAAGGCAATGATACAATTTGGGTGATCGTCGACCGCTTGACGAAAAGTGCTCACTTCTTACCAATACGCGAGACTTCTTCATCTGAAAAGCTAGCAGGAATATTTATCAAGGAAATTGTGAGCAGACATGGTATGCTGCTGTCGATTGTGTCTGACAGGGATTCGAGGTTCACGTCAAGGTTTTGGAAGAAATTCAATGAAGAGATGGGCACTAGGCTGAACATCAGCACCGCTTACCACCCCCAAACCGATGGACAATCGGAAAGGACCATTCAGACCTTGGAGGACATGCTCCGGGCCTGTATAATTGACTTCGGTGGGAGATGGGACAGCCATCTACCATTGGCAGAATTTTCATATAACAACAGCTATCCTCAACTATTGGCATGCCGCCATTTGAAATGTTGTATGGGAGGAAATGTAGGACCCCGGTTTGTTAGGGGAAAATTGGACAAAAGGATTTTGCATGTTTCGAAGTGGTCAAAGCTACATCCGAGAAATTTGATCAAATCAAGGCTCGGATAAAAGCCGCAAAAGACAGACAGAAATCATACGCGGATAAGAGAAGACGGGATTTAGAGTTTCAAGTAGGGGACATGGTACTGTTAAATGTATCACCATAGAAAGGAATCATTCGATTCAGAAAACGTGGCAAACTAAGTCTAAGGTTTGTCGGACCTTTCAAGATTTTAGCGAGAGTGGGTCAAGTTGCTTACAGACTCGACCTACCCGTTGAGCTTAGTGGAATACACCCTACGTTCTACGTGTCGCACTTACACAAGTGCCTAGCTGACGACACAGCTCACATACCTTACGACAAGATCGAAGTAGTTAACAGTCTAAATTATGTGGAGGAACCAATAGCCATTATTAACCGGGCTGAGAAATGACTACGCAATAAGTCGATTCAATTAGTTAAAGTACAATGGAAGCATAGAAAAGGGTCAGAAGCGACATGGGAAAAAGAAGTCGAGATGAGGGGACTATACCCTCAATTGTTTAACGTATAAACGGTTTCGAGGACGAAACCTCTTTAAGGAGGGTAGACTTGTAACATCCCAAAAATAGTAAATAAATAATAATAACACAATAGAGATTTAACCGTCAAAAATGAAAGGAAAATGGATGGGCTTGGGCTCAGCTCCAACGTGTCAGGGGAAGCCCAAGTATATAAAGGTCAAGACAGCCTTAGACTCTCATTTCTTCCACAACTTACAATCTAGAGAGAGAAAGGAGAGCTCAGGCCTAGAGAGAGAAAGTTGACGAATCGACCCGGAATTGAAGGAGCACGTTACTATTGAGCTCGTGAGCAAAACCTTCGAATCAGAATCACAATCAAGGTAACGATTCAACCTTAAACTGAGTTTTTGTTCATTTTGGGGTTTTTCGGGTTTTAGCTAAATAGGAGACGTTTTTATGGATGAAACTTGAAAATAAGCTTAGAACTAGCATCTAGAATGAAAACAGCACATTTTGATCAAAGAAAATTGTAAGATTGGCATGATCGGGTTAGCATGCAAGAATTTTGGACTTGTTCAGGAAACTGGTCTAGGGATGTCCTGCGTACTTATCAAGTACGCACGAGGAAGATCCTGCGTACTTATCAAGTACGCACGAGGAAGATCCTGCGTACTTATCAAGTACGCAGGAGGAAGATCATGCGTGCTTATCAAGTACGCAAGAAGAATGTTCTGCGCACTTGTCAAGTACGCATGAACCAGGCCCTGCGCACTTGCTTAGTGCGCATGCATCAGGCTAGATAGTGAAGTCAATATGTTCGCCTATTTCAGTATGATTAAACCGTTAGAGTCGGGATTGGGTCTGATGTTTATTTAACTACCTAATTCAAATCGTACGTGACGTTGTTGGGCCTTTGTTTAGGACAACCAAGACTAGCTTATCAGGCGATTTCTATGTGCAACCTTATATGTTATGTGCAAATCATTTTAAATGTTTTGGGGCTGAAGTGTATACACTAAATGAATAAATGATATGAATGCCAATGTGATCATACGTGATATACTAATATATATTTATATATATATGAAAATGAATTATGAACAAAGAATGAAACGTATGTTTACAAAGAATGAATGAAAGAATGACATAACGTAAATAAATGAAATCTTGTTTTATAATTATATATATTGCATGTTATGAATGTATGTATACGTTATGGACGGAAACAAAGCTAATGGCTACTTCTGTAGACGGACGACCACGCGACTATTTTGCAACCGGGAAAAGTACGTTCCTTCGCAAGCTATGACGTACAAAAGGCATTAATGGGCGGTCGAAGTAAATGCTTTAATAGTATAACAGTTGCATAAACAATAGTTCGCGTGGGAAACGGATGCCTTAGGGCAGATGGGCGAATATGACAGACTAAGACGGTAGGACGGTTAAGACGGACAGCCGAAGGTTGGCCGGACGGTTTTAAGGCGGACGGTTTCTAGGACCGGACGAGTAAAAGGGCCACGACGGTAGCTTAAGGGCGTATGTCTTTGTGATATAAGCAGTAAAAGACGGGTTGATCACCCATATGTGTATGACCAATGAATGTTAAGGAAAGTAAAGGTGAATGCATATCTATGTAATCACATAAGAATGATGAAAGAAAAGAAAAAGTTATGAATACGTATTTATGTACTCGCACATGAATGAAAAAAAGAAGGACAATGATATGTTAATGTGTATTTGTATATATTTATGTATTTATGCATACTTTTAAAGAAATAATGTTCATACCTAATCGCTTTAAACTAGAACTCACCAGTGTTAGCTGACTTTGAGTATACATTTCAGGTAAAGAAAGGAAGGGTCGTGCGAATGCGTGATGGTTACCCGCAAGCGACTGACATCCCACTCTTGATTGTTAATTAAAAATGTTGTGTTTTTAATTGTTAAGACTTCCGCTGTTATGTTATGTATTTGAATGATGTTTGTTTTCGCTACTCTCGAATGTTTTAATTTAAGTTTATTATTTATGACTATGTTTATGAGTAAATCTAACAAGTGAGGTTACTCGGGAAAGGGGTCTTACAACAACCAAATAGCCATTAAACATACCATATTGCATAAACCAACCATGTCCAAAAGTTTCACAAAACTGCCATGACCATAATAACATGTAATTTATCTACCATGACCAAAACACCAATAGCAAATACTACCAAAATACCCTAATCTGACCAAAATACCCTAATCTGACCAAAATACTACACAAACTGCATTGTTTTTATACTACACAAAATACCTAGACCAAATTACCAAACCACTTACTTACCAGGTTGTGATGTTGGCTGAGTTGCATATTGTGAATAAACTTGTGATCCATTCCCCGGTCCCTTACATGATTTTTTGTTGTATTCTTTGTGACTGCACTTAGCATAGGTAACTGTGTTACCATTCCTTACCATTTTCTCACTGTTCATAATTGTTTGACTTAACTCCTCAGTAGACTTCTTCCTCTTCTTCTTTGTTCTCGCAATCTGTATATGATGTTTTGGAGTAGTTAATGTAGTTGGGCATTCAGATGGTGTCCACAACTCCTTGCCATTGATTTGGTCTATGGTATTTGCATACACCTTTCTCTAAGTGTCTAGCGAGTAAACTTGATCAACCCATCTTTTTGGGATACCATCATTAATTCCATGCATGGCCATATTCCAAATAACCGCCACTGCATGTTTGCATGGCATCCCAGTTAATTCATACTTTCTGCATGAACAACTCCTTTGGTCAATAGTAACTACACATTGGTCTTGGAAAGGACCACTCACATGATACTTGTTCATCCCATTCCAAATTGTAGTGCACTATGAGGCCTAAGTCTTGGTGTTTTCAAATATCTTGGTAGTAGCAGGTGTTATGAGTCCATCACACTTTGCAATCATCTTGTGTACCACAACAATTCTTTTTATTGGGTATTCCCTAATTGACTTGAATGGTTTGTTCAATCTTCATGGCCAACCAACTTATGGTGCATAATCTGACATCTCTTGTTTGTAAACATTTGTGTTCCTTCAATAATGTTTTCACAACCAAATATCTATTTTTTGTGGTTATATATGTGCAATATTCAAGGGCAAGTGGGTTTTGGAATCTTGTTTTTTTAGGTTTAGACAATGAAGTCTTTCAACCACCCACCTTTTAGGAACCACCTGCTTTACTTGATTTTACAAATTTTCCCTTGTTCTGATTTGTCCCATCCTCAAAAGTTTCACACCTACCCAAAACAGGATTCAATCCTAACAAATCACACGAAATCTTAAATTATCATTTTTTGAAATAAACAATTGTTTTCTACTATCAATTGCATGCTTTTGTGACTAGAAGTTTTATGTCATCTCAATTAGAAAAGACTTGACCAACATAAAAGGGGCAATTCGTTGAATCTTTAGCTTGTTTCTTCTTCTTCTTCTTCTTCTTCTTCCTAATGCTTCTCACTGTCTTTTGTAATGGGGGATCATTATCAGAGTCACCTAAGTTGTCAAAGTCTTCTAGATCAAAATTCAAGTCCTTTCCAGGAATCCTAAAATGATAGTATATAATCTCTTCTTTTCAATAACAAATATCATGTATCATTTCATCGACTTTAGAAAATTGATCATAATCAACCATTTCAACAAAATCAACATTATCCTTTTCATAACTCCTATGTGGAAATTGAGTGAACTCTCCCCCATGGTGGATTTCCAGTGTGAAAATGCTAGGGTTTTGCTCTGAAGTCAAAATGTATCAAAGTCGTAAACAAACACATTAAATAAGATTTATGAGCTCATCTAAGAACAATGTATAAAACTTTAATGAGCTAGAGACTCACCAGAAACTTTGACGGGATCGAAGTCTTCGTCATGAGCTCGAAGAAACCAATGAACTATAGACATTCCTCTTCTTGCGATCAAAGGCTACAACTTTATTGAGCTTAAAATCAATGAAATCTTACTGATCGAGTGCAAGTTTTTTGGGAAATCGACCGTCAAAAGCCAAGGCCGAGAATGAGAGCGAGAGGGTTTTTTGGAGTTGAAAGCGAAAGAGGGAGAAAGATTAGATTTTGTTGTATCTGGTTTGGGAGAAAATACATAAATGTCTCCACATGGGGGGCACGTGAACAATGCAAATGGATGACATTAATGTCATGGACAGAAATGACAAGTTTTGGAAAGCCGGTATGTACACATAGTTCATATTGTTTCAAACCACATGCACGAACATGGTAGTTTACTCAACTAAATATAATAGTAACAAACAGAAACAAACTAAATAAGTTTAATGAGTCATAATCACGCGACATGAGTTTTAGTAAGAAAACAAAACCAAAAACGACTATTATGCCTGTTTTGGTCCTAGTCAAGCTTTTGCATCAAATATAAGAAACCGTACTTAGAGCAACCATCGCAAATTTGACTACCTTTATGTGTATCGTTTGGAACATCATCATGACATGTTGCGGAAAAAAAGCTGAAATCTGTTCCATAAATCCAGACAATCGCATCATTTTTGAGATTTATGATCTTTGTTTGGTTAAAAAAATTTGGTTTTTTACATGTAATATTTTCGGCTCCTGTTTTGTTATTCAAGTTCCGCCACTGTTTATGAGGTGAAAGGAAGAAAATACTTCAATACACATTTGTTGACCACATCCGGTACTTGTTTATCATTATCATAGACCACTTGATTTCTTATGGCTACTTAGAATGACAAGTGCTGAAACGTGGTTATTCTATGTAGTTGCTAAAATTAAGTGGTATACAATAGAGCTCTTAGAATTTTGTTCGAATAGTTATCTACATCATTTGAAACTTAATTATAAGATACTGTAAAAAAAATCTTCGTTAGTGGTAATCTCATTAAGTATGATTTAGACTAACCACCCTCACTTTAAGAATAATGTGCTTCTTTATCATTGGGCAAGTGGAAAGAAGAACATTACTCAATGCATGTCATTCTTAAATTTTGAAAGGAGTTGTACCTGTTTTTAAGAGGAGATTTACCTAAACCTAAATATGTTTTTGGAGTAGTCAGGTGTTGCTACAATGAATAGGCTAAGTATACTCGTTGCTTCAACAAATACAAGTCAGAGTGAGGGTCTTGACCTTTGCGCTTGAATCAGCTGCTTCAGGTACCTGCTAAGATCAAAGCACCGTTAGTCTCACCTCAGGAGGGGGTCTCCTGCGATCAGCCTCCGGCGTGAGAATAAGATAACGATTCTTTAAAGGTGATAAAGAATTCTGGAATGAGAGTTGTGAAATGTGAAGTGAAAGTGTGAGAGTAAAGGATGAGATCGGACTTGGGACTTAGAGAGTCCAAGCCCTCTCTTTTATACCTGAACCTGTCTCCAGCTTCATGCTAAATGTGGGGGTATCCCATTCTCTTTCCTCTCCCTACAGTAAGCCTCTTTCCTTTTTGGTGTAAAGGGTCAAGGTCTCCTAAAGAGACAAGAATCCCTTTTCTCAAGACCATTAAGACACATTGTCCCCTAGTCTTAACTTTCTGGAGATTCCAAATAGGTCACTATCATTTATGCCACGTCACCTCGTCGATTGGGAGACATGGTTTCGAGGTTCTGCTTAGTACGTGCGCTTCGTGAACGAAGTTGTACTTCATGAAAATACCCACGTCATCAGCCCCCAGTCATGAGTGCTTATTGCGCAGTAATGAGGGCTTCTTACTAAATCTTATTAAAAATTATTTTCTTTGCTCAATCTTGTTCTTATTTAATTGATTCGGTTATGTTTGAAACCCTGGTTGGATAACTCAGCGCGTGTATCTCGAGGTGATGTGACTTGCTGACGGCTTGCGTCAGTTATCAACCCCTTTTCTCTCTCTTGTTTTAAATTTTGAATTTTGAAAAGTCTCTTATATTCAACCGATCCTCCCTATTTTCATCTTTCATTTTCGCACAAACAGTTTCTTCTCCTAAGGATCTTCTTCTTCTTTGCTTTCGTTTCCTTTTCGCCGATCGGTGCTTGTGAAGGTTAGTTTTATTTTTCTTGTCTTTCCCTTCAGTAGCAATGTCTAAGAACGACTTAAGCATCCAAACTTCCAAAATGACCCAAGTTGCGGTAGACGATTTCTGCAAACAATGGAGTTTGGATGCGAAATTCAATCCAACTGCTCCGATCATGGGGAAAACCGCTGATCAGTGTCTGGAGGGCATGCTTGCTATGTATAGTCGTCATTTTGAATTTTTGAATCCCCGATATACATTTTCTCTGTATTTCTTGCGTTTTCTTGAGTATTACCGACTTAGTTTTGGTTAACTGTCACCTGTTGAGGTTAGCAAGGTCATCCATTTTGAGGTGTTGTGTAGATCTCTGGCCACGAGACGGACCTCACCATGTTTCGTTGTTTTTTCCGTCTCACGAAAAACGATGATTGGTACACTGTTGAGAAAACAAAACGTGAGGAAGGGCTTGTGTCTGTGACCATCTCTTGTGTTCGATCTTGGAAGGATCACTTCTTTTGGATTTTGAAAGGAATTATTCCTTTCACTGTAAACCCTAGGAAGTTGTCCGATCCACTTAACCTTGTTGAGCCTGAGGTTTCATCTTTAGATGCGGTTGTCTAAAGTAAGCTTAAGCCTTTTTCTTCTCCACTCCGTATTTATCTGAAGAAATTGCTTGTGAAACTCGGGTTGAGTGTGCTTTGGGATCCAGCCTTTATTCCTCTGTTAACTTTGAATGGGAAGGGTATGGTTTTACTTTCTTTTACTCCTATGTTTACTTGTTTCTTTTGCTTATTTTTATTCTTATTTTGTAGAAATGAGTGCTCTAGACTTTCTTCTTTTGGAGGATACTTCTGACGTGGAGGAGGATAGGAGAGAGTTGAAAAAGGGGGAGAGACTAATGCTTTGGTTCTTAACAAGTCTGTTCGTTATGAAGGTGGTGCTTATGTTGGTGTTTCCGAGGTTGCTTGTACGAAGCGGGTAAAAGGAAAGGGTAAAAATCTTGCTTCTACTTCTAAGGTCAAGAAGGGTAAGACTCCTTTTCGTTCTTGCAAGGGGCTTGCTACGTCCTATGCTCGTGCATCTGCTTCTCAATCCACTAGTCCTATTGATGTTTCTGACGATGATGATCACTTTTTGGCTGGTTGTACTGGATCTGTTCCCTCCACAGTGAAGTTGGAACCTTTGGATGGCGAGAGTGATAGCGAGGATTCAGATGTTAGTGGGGGCTGTAAGCCTGAGCTCGTTTCGAAGGAGGCGAGCAATGTATATATTCCTGATTGGTCTGTTAAGAATTGTGACTCGGTGAAGAGCCATGTTGTTTGTCAGGAGATGGTCTGAAATTGTGCTACCCCTGCCGATCGCAATGATTTGCGTGATGACAGTGATGAGGCACTTATTGGTCGTATCTTTGTTAATGCTGTCAGGATTCTTACGTCCATCCCCGAGGGTATTGATCGACTTTGTGCGTATGCTAAAAACTTAGAGCGTGTGAACAAAAAGAACTCTGTTTTGAAGAACCAACTTGCTGATGTTCAGAACCAAGTATCTGCTTTAGCTGATCGTGAGAAGCAGCTTGTTGAGGAGCTTGATGTTGCTTGTAAACAGTATGATGTTGATAGTAGAAAGCTTTCTTCATTGAAGAAGAGTTTGGAGGAGGAGAGGGCAAAGATGGATGTTGAGAGGATTGCACTTGATTCTGAGAGGTCAGTGGTTCGGGCTGAGAAGGAAGGGTTGGATGCTGCTATTGAACAGTGGAAGTCCCGGGCCGAAGTACTTACTGGAGAGAAAAGGTGGCTCATTGAGCTTGGGTTTCAACAAGTTGTGACTTATCTTCTCCACAGCAATGAGTTCAACGCTCCATTGAGCGATGTTTACAAGAAGCTTTTGATGCGTGGACGCCATGTGGGACTTGTTTCTGGTTATAAGAATCAGCCTTTGAAGCCAATCTCTTAATGCAGCAACTATCACCCTGAGCCAGAGCAGGAATCTTTTGAAGCTATACAACAGTTGAAGCAACAAACCTATCCTTACATTCATTAATTGTCTAAATATTTTGATAGGCCCTTGTCTGAGTTGCAAGATTTGGAGCCTCAAGGCTTGAAAAGAGAAGCTGCTGAGTCTATGCTGAAGTCTCTGGGAAGTAAACGCTCACGTGATGATGCTGATGGTTCTAAGTCTGTTGCTTCGGTGTCCCTGGGAGGGAAGGTGAGGCAAAGCAAGAAGAGCCAGACTGATTCTGCTTCTAAGGCAAAAACTCAACCTTCTATTAGACTCCAGACTACTGATATTCCAGACAAGACTGTTGCTGCTTCTGCCGAGGAGAGTGTTGGTACAACGCCTAAGACTGATGATGTGGAGCCAGAGAAGGGTAGTGATCCTTCTGTTTGACTTGATCTTTTAATGGATGTTGTTTGTTTATTGAATAATTGGCATGCTTGTCTTTTGTGAACATGTTATTTGGACCTGCGTGGTCATGGTTGATGTAAGCCTTCGTAGGCAAAAACAATTTCTACTTTGCTAACTTTATGGTTCCCTTTGTGGCTTTAACTTGCTGTTATGAAACATACTTTTTGTTATGATCATGTATTTGGTTTGTTGCTTGACCTTATTAGATCATATGTTTTGTTGTTTTGCTTGTAGCATCAAGCTTTCGAATCAAGCGTTTACCTTGTTAGTTTGTTTTCATTCTTCCTTGGAGATATGAGATGTTTTCTCTTGCTATAGTTTTTGCATATCAATACTTTTGTTTTCATAATTCGAGGTTTTGTCAAGGAGTGAAGCTGCAGACATCATACTAGATAAATCCAAGTTATTACTAACACGAACTGTTATCCTATCTTGCTGGAAGCACTTTATGTTTGATATTTTACTTGGACATGATCATAAGCTTAAAGTGTTGCTTATGGAGCATTGTTGATGGGAGCTCACCCACTTCATAGGTAAACAAGACTTAATACCTAAGGATTTGTATTGTTTTAGGAACTCAACCTGTATACGGGTAAGTTAAGGCTTGAACCCGTTGAGCGTGTTGGCCTAGGAGCTCATCCCTTTACATGGAGAAGTTTTACCTGAACCCCATGGAGCTATATTTGTTATAGGAGCTCACCCTCGATAGGACAACAAGATATCAAGTATACTTCAAAATACCAGTTTCATTCATTAAACTTGTTTCATACAAAAGATTTGTCATAAAATGCCCCTTGGCCTACATTGATCACAACTTATATGAAGAAGCGTCGTAGGTGTTTGGCATTCTAGTGTCTTGGAAGCCTCTTTCCTCCCATATCACTGAGCTTGTCAGAACCTCCTCTGTGTACTTTTACGATCTGGTAAGGGCCTTCCCATTTGGGGGCAAGCTTTCCTGTATCCTTCTGCCTGCTTACATCATTGTTTTGGAGTACCAGGTCTCCAACCTTGAAGTGTTAATGTTTAACGCTCTTCTTGTAGTAGGATTCCATCTTTTGCTTGTATCTGGCCTCCTTGATTCTGGCATTATCTCTGGCTTCTTCTAGGAAGTCGAGGTTCTACATGATTTCTGCATTGTCCTGCTGCCTGTCTTGGTTGTTCATCGATGTGTGCCTACCCCTATTTCGGCTGGAATAACTGTTTCTGAGCCAAAGACTAGACTGTATGGGGTGCGGCCATGGCTTGTTTTCTCCATTGTTCTGATAGCCCACATGACTCTTGGTAACTCTTCCAGCCAATCTTTACCATGTCGTCCAAGCCTTGTTTTTATCCCGGATACAATGCTCCGGTTCATTCGTTCAACCTGGCCGTTGGACTGAGGGTAAGCAACGGAACTAAAGATTTGCTTGATGTGAAACTCTATGCACTAAGCGCTGAATGGTTTATCAGCAAATTGCTTGCCGTTTTCGGTGACAATTTATCCGGGAAGACCGAAGCGACATATGATTTGTTCCCATACAAATTTTATCACCTGTTTGACAATAGCTGTTATGTGTTGGTGGATGCGACCGAATTTGTGAATGATTTGATTTTTAATCAAGGCGATTACCTGCTTGCCCTTGATCGAAGCCAGTGGTTAGACCTCGGGCCACTTGGTGAAGTAGTCGACTGCTACCGGTAAGAACTTGATTTTTCCTCTTGCTTCAGGGAACGGACCAACAATGTCCATTCTCCACTTGTAGAATGGCCATGCTGAAGTAACGTTGACCAGATCATGTTTTGGACTTGGTTTTATTGGTGCGTGCAGCTGGCATCCTTCACACTTGTGTATTTCTTCCGAAGCATCCTTATGCATCGTAGGCCAGTGATATCCCAAGTTCATCAGCTTTGTGACCACCGATCTAGGGCCAGAATGAGTCCCACATATTCCTTCATGCACTTCCCTGATCAAGTAGTTACTCTGATCTGGTTCGACGCAACGGAGAAAAGGTGATAAGTAGGACTTCTTGTAAAGGCAGCCATCTTCGATCACGCATTGTTTTGCTTTCATCTGCAGCCTCGCTGCTTCTGCTTCATCTTCTGGCAATTTTCCTTCTTTCAAGAAGTCTATGACAGGAGTCATCCAATTCTTTCCTTCTTCAGTTATTACATCATGTATTTCTTCTTCACAGATAGATGGAGCTTTGAGTACTTCTACCAGGACCTTCTTGGTTAGGTGTGCAAAGGTAAGCGAGGCCAGCTTGCTGAGGGCATCAGCCTGCTTGTTATTTGATCTTGACACTTGCTTCATGCTGCAACTTTCAAAGCCCTGCATTAAATATTGTGCTTTAGCTTTGTATTTCTTCATGCTTTCTTCTTTGGCCAAGTACTGGTCGTTGATCTGATTGGCTACCAAGAGTGAGTCAACAAACACTTATATCTTTGACACTTTCATCTCTTTAGCTATCGTTAAGCCTGCAAGCAACGCTTTGTATTCGGCTTTGTTGTTGGTACTGGAGAAGTCTAGCCGAATAGCATATGTGAACTCTTCCCCCTCAGGGTTTATCAAGACTAAACCAGCTCTAGTTCCTTCTGTGCTGGAGGCTCCATCGGCGAATAACATCCATTTGTTTGGAGGATGCTTCTGCTATTCATCACTCTTTTCTATTTCTGGTGCTTCTTTTGATTCTTCAGGAACTTCTGCTAGGAGTTGAGCCTTTACCGCCGTCCTTGGTACATATTCTATCTTGTGCTCACCCAGTTCGATGGCCCACTTGGCTAGTCGACCAGATGTTTCAGGCCTTTCAAGTATTGCTCTGATAGGCTCGTCAGTTACCACCTTTATTGGGTGTGCTTGAAAGTATCTTCTCAGCCTTCTTACAATGTGAACAAAGGAGAGAGCCAGCTTCTCCATCGGAGGATAGTTTACTTCAACTTCCTTTAGTGCTCTGCTTATGAAGTACACCGGAACTGTAGAAACAAAGACTGATGGCTACAAAATTCTCTAAGTACAAATGCTGCTGATATCAGAGTTTGCTGCTGACCAACAAACTGCTGCGGACAAGCTTATCTGCTGCGGATACTTATTCTCCTGCTGAAGAACAAATCTGCTGCGGATAGCCTTATCTGCTGAAGACCAAAGTTGCTGCGAATAGGCTTCTCAGCAGCATCAACACTTGATGCTGCTGACAGGCAAATCATCAGCAGCTTTGGATGGTTACATCTTGCTGCTGATCATCATCTTTGCTGCTGACAACCTTGTGCCTTGAAGACAAATCATTGCAGCTGACGATCCAAGCCAAACGTCACTGACAACATTCTGCAAAAGCCACTGACACACTCAAAGCAGAAGGAACCTCAATGGCACAACCAATTAAGGACAACAATGCTCTTCTCCAAGCATGCAAGTAATAATGCACAAAGAAGATGCTTCAATAAAGTTAACTAGTTTTATACTAAACGTGTAATAGTTAGCTATATACAAAAGATCAACGATCTGTGTTAGATCTGATCCTTAGAATCAAGGGTCTGTCTTGATTCTAAGTGAGTATAAATACTGTGTAAACACTTCATTGTAAGTGTGCTTTTTGATTGAGTTTCATTTGTAATCGTTTATTTGCAAAAGCTTAATACAACAGTGTTCTTAAAAGTATTCTTTCTGTTTACTCAATTATACTTGTGTAGTTGTTATTGTTTCCGCCAATTTCAACTAAGAACAGAACCATCTTGTACTTTCACGATCCTACAAGTGGTATCAGAGATTTGGCTCAGATTAAACAAACTCACACTTGTTTAATCACTTCTGGTTCTATTCTAAACTCTCTCTTTCATCAAGTCACCCAAAAACACAAAAACAAAGATGGCACAGAGCAATGGATTTGAAGACATCGGCAACATTAACCGACCACCAAGATTGGTATCTGGGGAAGACTATGACATGTGGAAGAATCGCATGGAAAGCTTTTTCTGTTATCAGGAGTACGGAATGTGGAAATCCATCAGGGATGGACCCTACACTCCCATGGTGGCCTCTGCTGACTCTGGAGGACCACCAGTTCCAAAGGAACCCTCCAAGTACTCAGAAGAGGACATAAAGAAGATGGAGGTGGACTTCAAGGCACTAGGAGCTATCCAAATGTGCCTTCCAAATGAAGTTTTTCATAACTTCAGAAGTTATAAAACTGCTAAAGAGCTCTGGGAGGCTCTTGAGAAGATGCTTGCTGGCTCTGAGGAAGTCAAAGAAAACAGAAGAGACATCCTAAAGCAGCAGTATGAATACTTCGTCTGGAAGGAAGGTGAGTCTCTAACTGTTTTATACAACATATTTACCTATATTGTAGGTGAGCTGCAGTGCTCAAAGGTGAAGCTAGAGAATGAAGATATTCTCAAAAAGTTCATCAGGTCTCTACCAAGCTGCTGGACACTTTACACAGTGTCAATCCGAAGAACTGAGAATCTGAAGACTCTCCAAATGACTGAGCTCTTTGGAATGCTAAAAACCTATGAGCTAGAGATGATTCAGGCAAAAGAAAGAAGCTCAAGCTACCAAACAGCCTCAACATCCACCACCACTTCCTCTGCCCTCCATTCTGAGCACTCAGGTCCTAGTTCAAGCAACTATTATCCACCCATCATCACTCATCCTTAAACTCAAACCTCTCAAACAAACACATCTCCATTCCTCCTAGAAGCCCCTCCTCAAACCTCAACCTCAACCTCTGCTGCTTTTGTTTCTGAAAACTCAAGCAACATGTCCTTTATCAAGGAGGATCTGGAATGCTTCCATCCAGATGACTTAGAAGAAATGGACATACAGCACTCGTATGCCATGTTATCTATAAGAGCAAAAAGGTTCAACTCTAGAATTGGAAGACCCATTCCAAGTAATAACTCCAACACCAGAGTTGGCTTGGATAAAAGAAAACTAAGATGTTACAATTGTAACCAACTGGGTCATTTTGCTAGAGAATGCAAGGCACCTAGGGCAAATCCAGCAGCTCACCAAGCCCAACCAAGACAACAACAGCAACAAGCTACTCCTCCAGATCAAACTGCAGCTTGTGCAGCTATTGGAACATCTGACTTTGACCGGAGCTTCCAGTATGAAGATCTGCCTGCTAACAACCAAGCTCTTATGGCAGACACAACTGAGATACCGCCTCAGGTATATGAACATCTCTGTTCCCAAGCTTGTATTAATAAGGTGTTAGGCTACAGAAAGCACAATCAAAACCTTATAATAGATCAAAATGAAGAGTTTCATCAAATGAAATCTGAATTCACAAAAGTAGAAAACAATTATAAAGAAAAAATTAACTGCCTAAAGAAAGAGATTTCATCACTAAAACATGAACAAACCAATTTTGAAACTCAGATTGATGATCTACTGGCCAGATTAAAAGCTACTAGAGCAGAATTGGCAGAACAAAAAGTTCATGTTGACAAATATGAATTTGCATCCAAAAAGCTGCAAAGACTTTTGGATGCTCAAATTCATGAAAAGGTAAAAAATGGTATGGGGTATCATGCTGAACAATATCAAGCCGTTAAACCTCCTGCTGACTACGTTACTATCCATGAACCAAGCTTCAATCTCTCAAATCTTGAAAAGGCCAACCGAGATGTTGATCCTTCAAGACATGAACCACTAGTGCAAGAATACACTACCTCGTCAGAATCTGAGTCAACTTGCTCAGAGTCCAATAAAACTGAGGAGGTCTCATCACCAGTACAAGTACCAGAACCGCCTGTTCTTGTAGTCATTCAAACAAGTACTCCTGTTCCTTTACCAGCTACTTCGGTTCCTATGCCTTTCAACCAAATCAAAATTAGTTATCCTCCAGAAGGAAGAAAGCTAAATGTTGAAAAGGGGCAGTCTTCAACCTCAAAGCCTCAGAGAAAGGTGTTTGACATATGTCATGTGCCTGGAGAAAGAGTTCCACATGTTCAAAAGACATTGGAAGAGACCACTTCTGAGCACAACAAAGCTCAACCATGGAACTTTAAAGACCTATTAAAAAGAAAGGACTATGTTTACCTTTCAAGGGACAAACTAGCCAAATCATGCTTTGTCTGTGGAAAATACAACCACACTGCCAGCACCTGCTTCTACTACCTTCAGCAGCAAAGAAACCTCAAGCAACATGCTTTTGAGAAGACAAAGAAGAACAAAGAGGTAAGAAGGTTTGAAGCCAAGACAACTCAATTCAGAAACTCTCTTTCTCCACCAAGGGAGCAGTTGTCAAAACCTCAACAATCTTGCATCATCTGTGGTGAATCAGACCACTTTGCTGCAAATTGTAAGTTTAATCCTTTCAATCAGATTCTTCTTCCAACCCCAATTATACAAAAGCCTATCAGTAAGGTGAAGAAGGATAGGCATACGTCTGTTCTTAAACCATCAGCAGCCAACAAAACTGTTGCTGATCGAGTAAAGCCCAAGCAACCAAAAGGAAAGCCTTCAGCAGCAACAAAGTCTGCAGCTGCTCAAGTAAAACCATCAGCAGCAACAAAATATGCTGCTGATAAGTCAAAGTCCTCAGATGCATCTTCTGCTGCTGAAAAGGCAAAGAGAGCCGGAAAACCACCAACTCAACAATGGAAGGCAAAGAAACCACCAAGCATCATCATTGGTTCAGTTGAATGCGTCTATCCTTTGTTGTAAATGTGTCTGTCCTTTGTTGTAAATAAAAGTTATAAGTCAGCAGCATCCTTTTTGGCTGCTGATAGGTCTTATCTTTAGCAGCAAAGATTTGCAGCTGACTTCTTTAAGTTATCAGCAGGAACAGGTTTCCTGCAGATTTCTTTAAGACTGTCAGCAGCAACATCATTGCTGCGGATTATTAAATCCATCAGCAGCAGATAAGTTTGCTGCTGACAGACTTAACCTTCCACAGCAACCAAGGTTGCAGCGGACAGGCTTATTCATCCACAGCAACCAAGTTTGCTGCTGATGGGTAAATTTAAGTCCAAATTAACTTTTAACCGCTGTAAAAATCAACGTCAGTCTTTACCATGACTTCCTCGGTGTATTACAGCTGTAACAGTAAAAGGTGAATTAGGTTGTACTGTACAAGTTATTTTGCTTTTTCCCTCTGCCATTATAAGAACAAATCAAATTTCCTTACCACCTCTTCACCTTCAATTTCACCCTAAACCCACATCACTTTCTCTCAAGTCCCCACCACATTTAAAGCCCTTCATCTTTAAAACATTCAAAGCCTCCCATATTCTAACCTTCCCTCCAAGTCAAACAACAATGGCAGACATCAATAACCCTAATGATAAGTTCTCCCCATACCACAACCTTACAGCATATCTTACCAGAGGAAAGAAATCCGAAGGATTTAATGATATGATCGACTTCTTATGTCGATCAAAAATCTACTTTGCCCTCACAACCAATCCTACCATATATATCCCTCATATGGAGGAGTTTTGGAGTACCGCCGTCTACTCAACCGAACAGGGGATTCCCCAAATTAAAGCCAAAGTAGACGGCAAGGATATCACCATCTTGGAAGCCACACTTAGAAAACATCTTAAGCTTCAAGATGATGGAGCAGCCATCTCATACTCGAAGGACGAATACATGAGGACCTTTGTATCCATTGGATACACTGAAAATCAGACCGAGTATACGATCAAGAAGGCGCTGATGGGCCCTCCATGGAAGTATCTTTGCCACACTCTTCTCCAATGCATATCCCAGAAGAGGAGTGGATGGCATCAGGTGAGCTCCGCACTTGCCTCCACCTTCCATGGTATGGTCACTAACCAAGGCTTCAACTTTTCACACCTCATCTTTGAGGGTATGAGATATAACCTTCAAGAGGGTGCAAAGCAACAATTTTTTATGTACCCAAAATTCTTGCAGGAAGTTTTCAATCAAGAACTAAAAGAACTTTCAAAACCTGCAAGAATCTACATCATGTTGGGACATAAAAATAATATTTTTCAAAGCATGAGAACTGTTTCCAAAAAGTTCTTTGGGGTCAATGTTCCATTGTTATCTACGATGTTGAACATACAGAGTACCCTGTGTGACAGTTCAGCAATCCCAGCTGATACTGATCCCACACCCTCCACCTCACATCCTGAACAACAGTCTGCTTCTACCATTCGAACCCCTGTGCATACTACTAAGGATGCATAGGCACAAAAACTACTTACACCTCTTTTGGATGTTATCATTCAACCGGAACACAGGGCCCCGATTGCAACGACATATACTAGGAAAAGGGGCAAGAGAACTCCTTCTTCTCTTGCCTCCAAGGCCCAAAACCAACCTAACAACCCTCACTCAGACTCACAACATTCTGGTGAGAATATCATAAGGGACAGGCACATTATTAGGGAGACTCCTTTGGATGTCTCTCTATTAGGATCAGGATCACTTCCCGGATCCATAGAACAGACCCCTGAGCCTCTAAGTGTTGAGGAACCTGATCAAGATGATGTACCTTCTCCAACTACCACTATCTCGGAGGTACTGATTGATCTTGCTTCCAACACACCCTACCCAAGTTCTTCTACCCTGAAGGTCCACTCTAGGAGTTATGAAAGAGTGGATGTGGAAGAGGCCGTCACTACTGCTGGTCCATCAAATGACTAGGAGGATAGTAACAACATTGCTAAGACCTCAACCATGGCAACTCACAGTGAGGATGCTTCCTTGGAAACTCCCCTCACTGAGAGGATTCCCAGGTGCTAAGAAACCATGGGTGATGGGGATGAAGAGGCTAGGCCTAAGGCCCCATCTGGATCCAAGGATTCCACAACTGTGGATGAGGACAGACTGTAACTTCATATCTTGGAATTGACGGCCAGGGTGGCTTTGCTAGAGGCTGAAGTGTCCAAACTAAGACACCAAGTCTCTATGCATGAAGCCCCTCAATGCCCAACTTTACCTACTCACTCCCTTGTATCAGTGGGCACCCAAACTGATGCTTATTTGTCCACTGATGCAACCAAAAAGGGGGAGTTGGTCCCAGTGGAGGAAGACTCAGACAGTCTTGATGACTGGATTCAAGAGCAGGCTGTATTTCAAAGCACATTGCCTTTAATAAAAGGACCCATGAAGAAAGGAAGATCATGATTGACTTCCTTAAGGCTAGAGGAGAGAGTGGAAAGAGGCTAGGTCCCATGAATTTTATGAACCTGCAAGCCCTCTAATTTAAAGTAAAGAAGGATGAAGAAGAAAGATTGGAGAAGAAAGGCTCCAAGAAAAGGGTAAACATTCAAGAAGAAGAAAGGAAATCAAAGAAACCCAAGCCCTCTCTCTCACCCAACACTTCTTCAATCCAACAACCTTCCACTCCCCTTCCTAGACCTCCCTCCTCTCCTCCCTCAAAGTCCAAATCCTCACACCCAGCTCCTACTCATCAACAACCTCCCAAAAAGAAAAATAAACCCACTTCCAAACTAGAAGACTCAAGAGAAATAATCAGATGGTCATACAGACCTCAAGACCAATGGTTTGAAGTGTTTAGGGGGAGTACAGAACCTAAAAGATCAATCTATATATCTGTTGATGTGGTACTACAGCTTCCAGATTCTGATCTAAGAAGAATGATGGAGCTGGGTGAATCCTCTGAGCCTGAGAATGAAGGTGGGAGACATCTATTGCTGGCAATCAGACATTACTTCAACCCCAGCAAAGATGAAATCATTGATGCCAAACCTCTTCAATCCCACTCTCCATTCATCAGCTGGTCCTACAATGCTGAGAAGAATGAATTCACTCTGACAGATGTTAAAGGACAAAAGATGAGGTGTTCAAGCAAAGCTATCTTCAAAATGGCAAGCAAAGACATCAAGACTCTATCTGAGCTTCCTCTTAACAATCTCAGCATGGACCAGAGAGGACATGAGGTTGAAAGGATAGTCAGAAACATGCAAAAGCTTCAGCAACAAAGGCAGTAAGAGAATTTTGGTAGCATCAGTCTAGGGGGAGTTTGTAGAAACAAAGACTGATGGCTACAAAATTCTCTAAGTACAAATGCTGCTGATCTCAGAGTTTGCTGCTGACCAACAAACTGTTGCGGACAAGATTATCTGCTGCGGATACTTGTTCTCCTGCTGAAGAACAAATCTGCTGTGGATAGCCTTATCTGCTGAAGACCAAAGTTGCTGCGGATAGGCTTCTCAGCAGCATCAACACTTGATGCTGCTGACAGGCAAATCATCAGCAGCTTTGGATGGTTACATCTTGCTGCTGATCATCATCTTTGCTGCTGACAGCCTTGTGCCTTGAAGACAAATCATTGCAGCTGACTATCCATGCCAAACGTCACTAACAACTTTCTACAAAAGCCACTGACACACTCAAAGCAGAAGGAACCTCAATGGCACAACCAATGACGGATAACAATGCTCTTCTCCAAGCATGCAAATAATAATGCACAAAGAAGACGCTTCAATAAAGTTAACTAGTTTTAGACTAAACGTGTACTAGTTAGCTATATACAAAAGATCAACGGTCTGTGTTAGATATGATCCTTAGAATCAAGGGTCTGTCTTGATTCTAAGTGAGTATAAATATTGTGTAAACACTTCATTGTAAGTGTGCTTTTTGATTGAGTTTCATTTGTAATCGTTTATTTGCAAAAGCTTAATACAATAGTGTTCTTAAAAGTATTCTATCTGTTTATTCGATTATACTTGTGTAGTTGTTATTGTTTCCGCCAATTTCAACTAAGAACAGAACCATCTTGTACTTTCACAATCCTACAGGAACTTGGGCCTGGCTTCTTTAGATCAGCAACACAGCACTCACAGCTTCATTACATGCTGAAAGATAAATAAAGATTAGTTCTCCGGCCTCCGGGGCCACCATTGTAGGTAGTGAGGCTATATTTTCTTTCAGCTCCTGAATGGCAACTTCAGCTTCTTCTGTCCACCCAAAATCTTTCTTCTCTAAGCACCCTTTTAGTGTTTTGAAGAAAGGTAGTGACCTTTCGGCTTACTTTGACAAAAAACGTTTGAGAGCAGCAATATTTCCGTTCAACCTTTGTACATCTTTCATTGTTCTTGGAGACCTCATCTCCATTACTGCTCGAACCTTGTTAGGATTGGCCTTTATACTTTGCTTCCCCACGATGTGACCTGGGAACTCGCCTTCTTCAAAGCCGAAGGAGCACTTTCCTAGGTATAGCTTCATGCTGATGCTCCATAGGTTGTCAAATGTTTCTCTGATGTCTTCTATCATTTCCTCTTAATCTTGGCTTTTGATTACTAGATCGTCAACATAGGCTTCCATGTTTCGGCTTATCTGATCTGTGAATGTTTTGTCAATCACCCTTTGGTAGGTAGCTCCTGCATTCTTGAGGCCGAAGGGCATCTTTTTTAACAAAAGATCCCCTTGTCTGTATGTAAAGCTGTTTTTTCTTCATCCTCCTTCATATGAATCTGATGGTAACCCTGTAAGCGTATAGAAAGCACTTATACTTGAAACCTGTCAAAGAATCAACTTTCAAGTCTATTTCAGGCAAGGGGTAACCATCTTTTGGACATGCTTGATTTAGGTCTTTGAAATCTACACACATACGCCAGGAGTCGTCTGATTTTTTAACCAGAACTGGGTTTGCAACCCATGATTGATATTGCACTTCCCTTAGGATTCCTGCTTTTACCAGTTTATCCACCTTCTTGCATGAAGCTTGGCTTCTATCAGAGGCACCAGGCGAACACATCTTTGCTCTTTTCAAGTAGATCTTTGAGCTTTCTCACCGTTATGGATGAAAGATTACCGTTTATTTTTACCTTCTGATCCGGGTATGAAGGGTTCATTCTCAACTCTAAGACTTTTTCTTGCTTCTTCTCCTCATCTTCTTTGCAGCGGCGATCAGCAGAGCTTCTTTCTTCGGCCTAATTGTGGCTATTCCCCAATCCGTGGGGAATTTCATCAGCCCATGCGTAGTGGAAACTACGGCTCCAAAGGTACTTATTCCTGGTCTCCCTATTATTATGTTGTATCTCGATAGTGCCCGGACCACAAGGAACGTTAAGCACTCCATGCGAGAAATTGGCCCGTCCTCGAGGCGAACTGTTAGTTTTATTTGACCCAGCGGGAGCATCCTTTCTCTTGAAAATCCGATGAGTAGAGTGTCTGCCTTTTCCTATCTTGCTTTAACCTCATCTCTTAGCTGTAAGAAGCATCTTTCATACATGATTTCGGAAGCGGCTCCGCAATCCATGTATATTTTATCAACAAATGTTCCTTCTATTTCTGCTTCTGCAATGATGAGTGTGAAAATCAACTATGCTTCCTCCATTGGAGGGAAGCGTATGCATTGCTTATCCCAGAATTCTTTTCTGGGCCTCTTTTGTGTCTCGCTTCTGTTGAGATGTATCATGTTCATCTCCTTGCCTTTTCCCTTTCCCTTCGGATCATTCTTTCTTTTGATGTCTTTTACCAACTGAGCGAGTTCTTATGATTTTACCGCCTCCTCTATTCTTTTCTTCAATTGATAGCAATCATTCGTGTGATGACCCCTGTCATCATGGAACTCACAATACTTACTTGAGTTTCTTCCTTTGGAGTACTTTGCGAGAGGACGCGGAGGTTTGAAGCTATACCTAGGTTCTTCAGTTGCTATTATTTCTTATGGTGTCTTAGTCAAAGCTGTGAAGGCAATGTATTTTTCCTTCTCTGGAGTGTTCTTGCGATACGGAGGATGGTAACGGTCCTCTGTCTTTCTTGAATCATGATGGCGATTGGACCTCCTTTCGACGAAGGAGTGGAACTTTGGCTCCGAGCCAGAAGAGTGGTGGTTCTTCCAAGGATCTCGTCCCTTGGACTCTAGATTTTGCAACGCTTCTTTTCCCTTTAGGTATTCTTCTGCTCGTTCAAGAGCTTCATCCATGGTCTGAGGGATGTTCTTGTTCAAGTCTTCAATGAGTTGTTTCGGTCGTACTGCGTTCATGAAACCAGATACTCTCATCTTCCCTGTTGCTCCTGCATAAGACAGTCCTTCTTTCTTGTATCTGTCTATAAAACTGTGAAGACTTTCATCTTCCTTTTGCTTAATCTGGTACAATACAACATCGTCCTTCGTATACTTCTTCAGCTGGGTGAAATTAGCAAGGAATCTTTGACTAAGGTCGTCAAAGGAATCAATGCTTCTTTCTGGAAGGCTGTTAAACCATAGGCGAGCAGATCCAATGAGTGTTTGCATGAACATGTGACAACACTAAGCATTCGTCCATCTTTTAACGCCTGCTGCACCAGAAAATACCTGCAGATGGTCTTCAGGGTCATTAGTTCCACCATATGTTTTAATGTTTGCTGGCATCTTTATTTTCGTTGGGAAGTCAAAATTGGCTATTATTTCAGAGAAGCATGACAACAAAGTAGACCGGTATGGTCTGGAGATCTCGTTTGCTTCTGTCCTAGTGGTTGTGAGAGTTTCTTGCATCAAGGGTCTCACAGCTGGTGTTGCTAGACCACTCGTCAAAGGATCCATATGTTGTCGAAACAGATCCTCAACTACTGTGGGCCGAACCATGGGCATGCCACCGACCAGGTGCAGCAAGGGGTAAGTAGTCTGCCAATGGTTGGTACACTGAGTCATCATGTACGTAGCGAGCTCGGGATGTACCATGTGCGGGTATGTGAACCCGGGATGTTGAGTGGTGGGAATAGGACAGGTTACATTCATCGGGGTCGTCATTCCTATGCTTCATGCTAGTGGCAGAGATGCCATAGCTTGGCTCATATGTAATGACACGGGATAATACATCATAGGCTACGTGAGCTGTATCAGCTGCTCAACTGTGCATTTTGGTGTTTCGTGCACCAAGGGAGTCTGGATGAGTGGAAAAGGATTCTCTCTCTGGACACTAGGTCCTTTTTCTGTCACAGCGGTCCTGTTCTGATTCAGACTGGAAGTGACTGCTGATTCCTCATGGACAATGTGTAACCCGAAAGGAGGAGGATGGATAGGTGAGAATGTCACCAAAGGTTCATCTTAGTACGCCAGTCGGACCTTGACGCGTTTTACACGTTCTTCTTGCACGTAGCTATTCATCAGTTCCTTCAGTCGAAGGAAATTCTTTTGCACTCCTTCGGGCCTAACATCCATCCTTTCCATAGATAGCAAGGTGTCCATTCGAAGGGACGCGCTTGCTATCTTGAAAGGAGAATGAGTTTGAAATGGAGAGTTGTTTGGTAACAGTTCGACAGATGGTCTGTCTGTTACAAGAGAGTCTTGTCCTACTTCTTCTCATGGCATCTGGCTAGAAGCGGGTTGTATGTTGCAGGGAGGTGGAGTTGTGTCCACCCCTGGAGAAGCGTCATCACCTGACATCAAGAATACTTAGGAACAGAAGGAGCGGAATTACGAACGGATCTCTGTTCTAAGAAGCGCCGCCCCACGGTGGGCGCCAACTTGTTGCTACAACGAATAGGCTAAGTATACTCGTTGCTTCAACAAATACAAGTCAGAGTGAGGGTCTTGACGTTCTCGCATGAATGCTAAGATTAAATCACCGTAAGTCTCACCGCAGGAGGGGGTCTCCTGCGATCAGCCTCCGGCGTGAGAATAAGATAACGATTCTTTGAAGGTGATAAGGAATTATGGAATGAGAGTTGTGAAAAGTGAAATGAAAGTGTGAGAGTAAAGGATGAGATCGGACTTGGGACTTAGAGATTCCACGCCCTCTATTTTATACATGAACCTGTCTCCAGCTTCTTGCTAAATGTGGGGGTATCCCCTTCTCTTTACTCTCCATGCAGTAAGCCCCTTTCCTTTTTGACTTTCTGGAGATTCCAAATAGGTCACTATTACACCTCGTCGATTGTGAGACATGGTTTCGTGGTTCTGCTTAGTATGTGCGCTTCGTGAACGAAGCCGTACTTCATGAAAGTACCCACGTCATCATTAGGGGTGTAAACGCGTCGATCCGAATCTGAGCTCGACTCGTTTAATTTAAGAGAGTTTGATATTGAGCTCGACTTGTTTTGAACCTTATTTCCAAAGCTCGAGTTCGGACTGGTGGACAATTTTTCAAACTCAAGCTCAGCTCGTTTATTATTTATTAGTTATTTAAACTTTTTATTTATATACATTCATAATTATTTTAACATATTTTATAACTATAATTTTTATATATCACATAATATATTATTTATTATTAGGTTCTAGCTCGTTAAAGTTCGGCTCGATTCAAACTTTTAACAAGCTGGTCTCAAGTAGCTCACAAGCGACTCGACTCATTTACACCCGTGGTAGTTGTACTTTTTTACATAACATAATAAAAATTTAGTATTAAAGATAAAACTTAGTAATGAAGTGTAACACCCTTCAAAAATTTCATGCCCATGTTGAGCAAAAATAAAAATTTAAGGACGATACAGACCGTCACCATCTCGTAACGGTCCGTTACACCACAATCAACAAAAGGATAATATGTGGCTAATGACTCATTACCAATAGAACAGTAACGAGCCGTCACCATCTCGTAACGATCTGTTACACCGCAATCAGTCGGAGGCTGACAAGTGTGTGATGAGATTGACACGGGTGTGATGACGCTGACACGCGTCTGATGACTCATTGCCGATAGGACGGTAAAGAACCGTCACCATACTATAATGGTCCATTACGGGCTCCAGATTTCATCTATAAGTATGGTTTTTAGATCTCATTGGAAGTATCCGGTTTTCGAGTTCCCTTACGACAAACCCGATACCCAACACTCCGTCCCGATTCCTGAGCACCGCTTAGCACGAAATGAGGTTTCGGGCATTGTTCCAAAAACCCAAACGAAAGTGAAATTCTGTTCAAGTTAGGCTTGCTTAAAGTCCACATTCATAAGCAGTTGCCACGCCAGAACTATCTCTCTACAGGTGAATACATTTATGCTTTAAAACCTAAAAATAGTTTATATCATGGCTAGAAAGGATTCTAAAACCATCTGATTGCATAAGGTAGTTTATGGAATAACATTCATGCGATAAGTGCATGTATGATTGGATCCAAGTTATACACGTATTACAAAGGAAACGTTGTAACATGGCTAGTAACATGCTCAGTTGTAGGCGTACGTAAATATGATCATCTGAGTATAATACTAGTGTGTTCATTGGTTATACCCTTGGGTGAAATAGTCTCACTGAATGTGTAAACTACGAATCTAAATATGGTCAAATTGTTTTATTATATGGATAATATGTCGAAGGGATTATATGGATAGTATGTCGAAGAGATTATGACTCCTTAGGTAACAGATAGCAAGGATTGTATGTCGAATGAATGATGACTACTTAGGCTATAATAGAACCTGTTGGCTCTACATTTTAAAAATCCTTGATTAGTGATGTATAAGTTTTGCTTTGTAACTATCAGGGTGTTAATCCTTGTGTCAATAAAAGAAGGTTGTTTTAAGTTATTCTAAACATACAAATACAATTATGTATTTTTCCGCTGCGCATAAAACTCGAACGATAGAAATAGAAAGATACCAACTGATGGTCGCACGCCCGGGGTGCTGAAAAAAATCGGGGTGCGACATGAAGAGTATGCTAGTCAAGGGTATTAGCGCTGAAACATACAAAGAAGGTTGGTTACTGCTGAAGTTTGGAATGATCATAATTGATTAATGTTGTAAGTAACTTGCTACCAGAAGATTGGTTTAAGAGTAACTGAGTAAAGAATGTGTTCGTGCTGAAACATAGATCTCAGTACTAATTAAGATAATGCTGATAGAAGAACAGGGTTAGTTTTGTTGAAGATTAAAAAGTTAATGTTGCTAAAGATTAAAAGGTAAATGTCAGAGTTATTTGAAGATAAAGATGAAGTCTTAAAGATTAAGATCAAAGCTCAATTTTGTTATGGTTTAATGATAGAATGCGAATATTTTGTAATTTAAATAATGATTAGAATCATAGTAAATATATTTTATTAGGGTTATTGATGTAAGGCAAGGCTTTTGATCTTAATGAAATCAACAACTGGCCTATTGAAAAGAATTATTGTGTTCAACCGTTCTATTCATTTCTGCTGCATTATTGGGTATGAATGTTACAAATAGAACCGGTTTGTTGGTTTAAACCGGGTATGAAGGTTACAAATAGAACCAAGTTGTTTACTCAAGAAATAGGTTCTATTTGTTTGTGAAACGCCCTATTCTTATTACCTTTATTTTATCAGATTTTTATGCGGAAACTAGTCCCTAGATTTTTTAAAACCTTGTCACTTAATGTGACAAAGTTATATTTTATTATAAATATTGTTTTACATAAAACAAACGTGATACATGTTTTATTTACATAGGGATTCCTTTCTAATCCTTCGGGTTCAGTCCAGGAAGCTTCAAGTTCTTTGAGTGCCTTTCCCTGCAGTGTTTGAAAACATTTTTACATTAGCTTTCGCTAAGTAAGTACACTGCGTTATTTCTTTTTATTATTAATCGCAGGGCCCGCCTTGTAGGCTGGACACCTTACACCTATTCCTTCCGGAACCCGCCCTGTAGGTTGGATGTTCCGTTTATTCCATAAGGCCCACCCTGCAAGCTGGACACCTTGTTCCCAATTATTTTCAGGATCCCCCCATGGGCTGGACATCCCTTTCTATATTCATTCTCAAGACCCGCCCCGAGGGCTGGACATCCCATTTCATTTCCAAGTATTACACATAGTACATTACATTCTTGGACATGCATTCTTGCCAATGCCTTCAGATCTAGTCTACACCCCTAAACCGTTGTAAAGGTTTCGCCTTAAAACATCAAAGAAGCTTATATATAGGGTCCCCCGCAGCGTTCCCACCACTTCTTTGACATCTCAAGGGTATGCCGTTACTCGAGTTTAGTGCTAGACTAATCTTTATCACAGATTCACATTTATCACATAATAGTAGGCATCCTTGCCATGCTTTTCTATACCGGTCCCTTCCCTAAACCCTTGTAATGGTTTCGCCTTAAGGCACCAAGAAAGCTTTTATATTGGGTCCCCCACAGCGTTCCCATCTCTTCTTCGCTACCTCGAGGGTACGTCGTTACTTGAGCTTAGAGCCTAGACTCGGATTTTCACGTATATACAAATTCACACAATTGTCATGTATTGCATGATCCCTTATCGTGCTTTCAATCCATATTTAATTCCTCGTAAAGGCTTATCCCCGAGACCTTAGTGAAGCTTATATATAGGGTCCCTCGCAGCGTTCCCACCACTTCCCTAATGCCTCGTGGATATTCATTTATTTGGAATTAAGCCCTTATTTTGTTTAGTATGCATCCATGCCATGTTATATATTTTATTTAGTCCATTCCCCTAAACCTTTGTAATGGTTTCACCACGAGGTATTAAAGAGGTTTATATATAAGGTGTACCAGCGGCGTACCCACCACCCCTTTAATGTGTCGTGACTACTCCATTATTCCAGTTTAGTGTTTATACTAATTCATCACTTCCCCGTACCTTAGTCTCACACATAACACATAATCACATAATCATTTATCTAAGGTACGAGTCCAGTGTACTTACGGTATTTCAGGTTGTTCCCTAAGCTCGATTCCTCGTTTTTAAGACGTCTCTTCGTTCTTCGGTCGTAACTTTAACGCTTCACACTCGTAACCGTAGTGCTCGAAACCGTCGTCCTAGCCTTCCTCGGTATGCGTGCAGATGTGTATGTGAAAGTTTGTGTGTGTAAAATGAACGGCTCAATGCATCTATTTATAGGCTGAATTCGCCACCCGTAGCGGACTGTTAAGCTAGGTGGTAGCGGTCTGCTACCACCCATTAGCCAGTTGTCCTGCATGTTGCCTAAGTAGCGGACCATTAACGGCTTGGGTAGCGGTCTGCTACCCAGATTGCCGCGTGGCGGACCGTTACGGACCTTGTAGCGGTCTGCCATAGGCTGAGTCTGCAAAACACGCGTCTGACATGTGTCATTCTCTAATCATTTCCTTCCTCGCTACGTAGCAGGCCGCCATGGATCTGGTAGCACTCCGCTACCGTCCCAACTTTCATATTTTTGCATTTTCAGTCTCTGAACTTTGGGATAATTACATTCTATCCCTTGTACTTTTATTTTCTTTTAAAGATTGGGGTGTTACAGTGTGTAATGGTGGGTGTTTTCTAAGGGACAAATGAAGTCTTACTGTTTATCAAGAAATCTAGGTCTTATTGTTTGTAGGCACCTAATTCAACGTTAGAAGTCATTATTAAATCGAGTTATATATAGGAGATAAACAATTCATATCATCTCATATTATGTAGTAGTGAGAATATTTGATAAACCTAATTCTTAGTTATTATAAATATTTTAAAATTTATATACAAGCAACTTTTAAAAATTTAGACCTAGATATGGTAAACACATTTATTTTAAAAAGCCATTTGTAGTAAAATGAAGAGATCGATATTATGCAATCAATATATTTCTTTTTTTAATGACGAATCTACTCTACTCCTACTCCTAAATTACACCAAATAAATTCACCCCTTGCTTGAGTTTGAACCCAGGACCTCCCATCTAAGAGACAAGAGCCTCTACCAAGTGGGCTAGTCCCACATTAGCAATCAATATATTCCTTGATGGACATTATAGTTTTTTAGATGTTAGTTGTATTATTTGTTGATAATACTGTATTATATTACATAGTATGTATTGGATTAGTTAAATAACATCTCTCTAATAGCTTGAAAACCAGTCTCAAGTTAAACAGTCAGAACTACGCCCCTGTGGGCTCGAATGATTCGACTAGCCATCAGGGGAAAATCATAGAATCTTTTGGGTCACTTTTCTGGAAACCCGTCACCACTGGATCCAACCAACGAAAAGTACGAACAATGGGAACTAGACGAATTAGTAGTGTTCTCATGGTTGATACAAAATATGGAACATGTACTTGCAAGCAACCTAACCGAATTTCCCACATCCAATGCGTTGGTGGTTACTTACAGTAGTGGGAAAGACAAACTGCAAACCTTTGATCTACAAGTCAAGGCAAACGGAATAAAACAGAATGGCTCACCACTCGAAGATTCCTGGATTGTTATGCAAGTCATTTGGGGAGAAATTAAAAGAAGAGATCCAAACCCCATGACCGGCGTAGTTGATATAACAACCCATAACAAATTCTGTTCAGAACAAAAGCTCTTCCAGTTCCTCAATGCCCTTGACCGTCAATACAAAGTTGTCAAAAGGGAGATCCTCCGTTAGGACCCACTACCCTCGGCTAGGGGTGACCATAAAAACCGATTAACCGAACCGGACCGAAACCGGAAAAAAACAAACCGAATATGAATTTGGTTATTTGGTTAATTTTAACCATAACCGAATTACCAATATGGTTATTCGGTTCGGTTAACATTTAGAGAAATTATAAATTCGGTTATAACCGAAAAACCAGGGTTAACCGAGTAAATTGTATGCCCATATTCTTTTACCCTTGTTTAATGTTTTGTCTAGTTTTATATGAGCCATTTTACTTTATAAGTCTAATGACATTTAACCCAATATATTATCCATTTATCCATGAAGGTTATATTGTTTGAATTTCTTGTTGCTGCTCCGAATAATAAACTGAAACCGGACAAAAACTTTAATTTGGTTAAATTCGGTTATAACCGAAAACCAAACCGAATGGTTAATTTGGTGGGGTAAGCTATATTTAAATTATGTTCGGTTCATTTAAGACTAAAAAAACTTTAACCGAATTAACTAAACTGATTTAACCGTTAACCGAACGGACTAACACCCCTACCCTCGGCTGAGGGCGCCTATGCGGCCGTTCGGGAAGAAATGGAACATCAGGAATTACTAGGAGCAACCACCGACAACTCATCCTCTCAAAACGATGTGGCGGCATGCTTGGCTGCCAACGAGTTGCAAGAATCTAAAGGACTAGAGTTTCTATCAAGAGGACGCACTAGTTAGAATATACCAAGCAATGGATTATCATTCCAGATTGATAAAGCAAAGTTGAAATGCAACCATTGTCGTATGTTAAAACATACCAAGGACCAATGGTTCAAACTTGTCGGCTTTCCCGAACGGTGGAATGATGCTCACAAAAGGGCAGTAAGTAAGGGAAAAGTTGTTGCCGTCGTGGGCAACTCAGGAGCCACCAGCAATGACGGTGACCAGCATGATATATGTGGAAAAACCAGCGGATTTGGTGGTATGGCATCGACCGGAGATAGAGGCGCTGATCTAAGGCATGGTAGCGATAGAGGTAATGGGTTTGAGAAAATATTCTCAAGCCCCTCTCTTTTAAACCCTAATTTCATTTGTCCTGTTGTTCTAGAAATGTAAAACAATCCCCTCAAGAATCTGTTAATTGCAATACTGACCAATATATGTTCCCCGATTTCAAAAATGGTCCAGTTTTGCAAAATAAAGCCCCTCAAGATTTTGTTTTTTTATGAAAATAACCAAAATAAAGTTAGGGGATCTAGAACCGAAAAAAGGGCCTTAGAGTCCATTGGACGGGATAATATGGCTAAAACATGTGCAAAATTAGATAAATCCTGGATATTTCATTTTGGTGTTACCGACACCATGACTTTTGAACTATCGGACATGGTTTCAAGATCTAAACCTAAAACTAACCACATGAAAACCTCTAATGGGGGATTAGTTCCCGTAAAGGCAGGGGGAACTATTGAAATCTCCCCGACTTTAAAGCTTCAAATTGTCTTTATGTCCCGTCTTTTTCACATAAACTGTTGTCAATTAGTCATGTGACAAAGGAATTAAATTGCTCGGTATTAATGCATCCCCCTTTTTGTATCTTACAAGACATCAGGACATGAGTGAATATTGGGTGTGGCGTTAAACGCCAATGCTTGTATTATGTGGAAGAAATGACTCAACATGGTACTATGATGCTGGCTCATGGGACTACAAATGAGAAGCTTGATTATGACATAGAAGATTGGCGCACCCATCCATCGGTTATTTATATCTCTTATTTCCAAAATTATTTCCTTTCAAAAAAACGTTAAATTGTGAAACATGTGTTTTGGATAAAAGTCAAAGACATACCTATAAACAAAATAACACAAGAGTTAATTTACCCTTTTCACTTATCTATTCAAACGTTTGGGGACCGACAAAAGTTAGTGGGGGACAAAACTTTCATTTTTCCATTCTCTTTGTTGATGATTGCACTCCAAAGACATAGATTTATTTTCTAAAACATAAATCGAATAAGGGGGGGGGGGGATTCATAAATGCCTCAATGAAAAAGTTTTGAAAAAAAAGGGTTTAATTCAAATGACTAGCCTATTCCAACCGTGTCGTTGCCAAACAGTACCTGAAAAACATGCTTAAAAAGGTCAATATAAAGTTAGTGAGTTCATAGGTTTAAGTGGCATAATGTAAGTTTATTTCCTTGAAAACTTATGAAACATACCTTAAGAATTTTGTAAAACTTTCCTTTGTAAATCTGCAAAGCAATGTAGTTGGAATTCCCGTAGGACATTCCCTTGTAATATTTGTAAAACGTTTTATTGGATAATATGGTTGGAATTCCCCTGGGACATTCCCTTGAAATGTTTATAAAATGTTTCGCCAAAAGCATGATAAACACACGTTCAACAACCTTGTTGAACTCATCATCGGACATCATGATGGACAAGTATGGAAAGCTTTTGATAAATTGGAAAAAAATGAAATATCATAACTGTGATAAACGAGTCCTAGGATGATCTATTGTTGTCTAGCTAGGATCAACAAAAAGTAATGCAATTACCATGAGCCTATAACCAACCCTAGAAGGTTCTAGATTTTTGCCCCATCAATGTTCCATCACAAACATTGAAGTGAAATTTCCGGGTAATATGCATCCATTAACTAATAGTTGGTGCGACCAACTTGATGAATGGAGGTGTTAACCCAATAGTACTATTCATATATTCCTATGCTAACTCCATAGCTAATGGTTATAGAGTTTGTTCCTGGGGACTTTGGTTGTGATGTCCGTGTAAACCATTTTTTTAAGACTGAAATGTGAAGTTGGAAGAAATGACTCAACATGGTACTATGATGCTGGATCATGGGACTACAAATAGAGAAGCTTGATTATGACATAGAAGACTGCGCACCCATCCATCGGTTATTTAAATCTCTTATTTCCAAAATTATTTCCTTTCAATAAAACGTTAAATTGTGAAACATGTGTTTTGGATAAAAGTTAAAGACATACCTATAAACAAAATAACACAAGACCTTTTTCACTAATCTATTCAGACGTTTGGGGACCAGCGAAAGTTAGTGGGGGACAAAACTTTCATTTTTCCGTTCTCTTTTTTGATGATTGCACTCCAATGACATAGATTTATTTCCTAAAACATAAATCTAATAGGGGGAGTTCATAAATGCCTCAATGAAAAAGTTTTGTCAAAAAAAGGGATAATTCACCAAACGACTTGCCCATACACTCCCGAACAAAACAACATTATAGAAGGGAAGAACCTCATTCTCTTAGAATTTACTCGGGCCCTTCCATTAGAATCTCAAGTACCAAAGTCCTTCTAGCCCGAAGCCCTCGTTACTGCCACTTACCTTATCTAATGGCTGCCAACCATAGCCCTTGACCTAAAAACCCTCTCCAAACCCTATCCAAATTTACCAAATTCCCTTCTACCCTAACGTTACAACCGCGAATATTTGGATGCTATGTCTTTGTCCACATACCCAAAATAGATCGGACCAAAATCGACCCATGTGCTGAAAAATGTGTGTTTGTGGCTATGGTGTTAACCAAAAAGGGTGTTGGTGCTATAGCCCAAAACGACGTCATATGTACACTACCATGAATTGTGACTTCCTAGAAATCGAATTCTTCTATACCTCCCAACACATGGTCAGGGAGACGAAGAGTATGATGACACACTGAGTTGGTTGAAATGGGTTCCAACATCAGAAGAAGTTAATCACAGTACCCAAGATGAGTCACTGGCTTCCCGACAATCCCGTGGGTAAACAATCAGTGTTACAAACCAATATCCTCCTAGTCCGGACTCTGAGGTAACTAATTCTCAAACACATGAGGTTATACAAAATACCGAGTCTCATGATAATCAAAGTAATGATATATCTGATACCTATGAGATAGCAATAGAACAAACAGTGCAGGAAGGAAAGGCTGAACCAATACAAGAAGAAACGATCGAGAGATATGTTCTACCACCAAGAGTTAATAGAAGAATCCCCAAAAAACGGTATTCTCTAGAAAAGCAAACTAGTTCGTCTAGGTTTCCCATGTCAAGCATAGCCAAAAGGAACTTATCCAAAGAAGCTAAGGCCTTTGCCTCTTCCTTATATGATGAACAAATCCCAAACTCTGTGGAATAAGCCTTAGAATCAAAGAACTTGAAGGACGCAATGAAAACAGACATGGGAAAGGCGTGTCCTTTCACGAGGAAAGAAACCAATGGGATGTCGCTGGGTCTTCACATTTAAACACAAACCAGATGGAACCACTAAGAGATATAAAGTACGGTTAGTGGCTAAAGGCAATACGCAAATGTACGAGGTTGACTACTCAGAGACATTCTCGCTCGTAGCCAAGATTGACACGATCCGATTTCTTTTTTAAAATTTCCGCAAATAAAGGATGGCCTATTCATCAATTAGATGTTAAAAATTCCTTCCTGTTTGGAGAGCTAAAGGAAGAGGTATGCATATAAGCTCCACCCGGATTCCCAAAAAACTTCATGTCAAAGGAAATATGTTGGTTAAAAAGTTCTCTCTACGGGCTAAAACAATCTCCTTGAGCTTGGTTTGGCAGATTTACCCTAGTAATGAAAAGGATATGGATTTCAACAAAGCAACTCCGATCATACTTTGTACCTTAAACGAAAAAGGTAAACTTGTGACTTGTTTGATTATATATGTTGATGACATGATCATTACTAAAATGATGAGGAAGAAATGAAGAAGTTGAAGGCAAATTTATTCACTGTATTCGAAATGAAGGACTTGTGAAGACTTAAGTAACTTCTTGGAATTGAAGTACTAAGGTCTAAGCAAGGGATCTTCATATGTTAGAAGAAATATGTTCTTGACCTTCTAGCAGAGACATGAATGATCGACTGCAAGACTGCCAACACTCCAATGATGGTAAACCATAAACTATATATGGTAGAAGGAGCAGAATTGGCAGACAAATTAAGATACCAACGCTTGGTGGGTAAAAAAATATACCTCTCGCATACTCGCCCAGATATTGCATATACGGTTGGCGTAGTCAGTCAGTTTATGCATCAACCTCAAGTAACTCACATGGAAGCAGTATGGAGGATTATAAGATATCTCAAAGGAACCGCAAGCCATGGGGTTCTTTTTCAACCAAATAAGCATCTAAATATCCATGTGTATACCGAATGCAGACTTGGCGAAGATAAAGGAGATCGAAGATTAACATCAGGATACTTTACACTAGTTGGTGGAAACCTGGTTACGTGGAGAAGCAAAAAAAGGTGGTAGCATTATCCAGTGCTGAAGGTGAGTTCCGAGGGATTGCACGAGGCCAGGCGGAAGTACTATGGATACGTAAACTTCTGACTGAGATCAGGTTCCGTCAAACCAAAGTTAGTAGGATCATGTGTGATAATGAATCTGTAATACAAATTTCAGAAAATCTTGTTCAACACTATCGTACAAAGCATGTGGAGATTCATTGACATTTCATCAAAGAAAAACTTGAAGCAAGGATTATAGAGCTTCCGTTCATTCAATCAGAAGATTAAATAGTAGATATATTAACAAAGGCCGTCAACCGGAGAATCTTCAACACTTGTATTGACAAGTTGATCATCGGAAATCCCACACCTCAACTTGAGGAGGAGTGTTAGAAAATAAAGGATATTTGGTGGAAAATAATAGAATCAGTATTACATCATTTCCTATTTTAAGAGATTTGACAGCGTTGCATCTTAAGGACCGTTGCTGGTGCATCAAAGGGAATTTCGAGCCATTATGTTGTGATTGTTGTTTCCTTGTTTAGCCTCTAGTTTTTCTCTATTTATAGAGTATTTCTTCTCTTTTATAAATCATCTCAATATAATATACAATTCTATGTATTTCAGTTGTAAAGAGTATGTTCTTGGGTGATTAAAATAATATTTGAGAGCGAGATTTAAATCAAAGATCAATAGATTGATCAAATTATTCAAGAATGAAGCTTTAGTATCACTTGTTGGATCGATTTTAATAACTTTTTTCTATGATTAATTGCAACAAAAGTTTTAAAAAACTATAATCTCCTTCGATGATGCACAACCGTTTTTTATATTACAATCTCTAAGGTGTCAACTTTTATCGGTGGGAACTCTGAGTAGTAGCAAGTCATAATTAGTAGGAAAGCATCATTGGTTGGAAGCACTGTCGGTAGAAATATAACTCACATATTTTGTCCCTTAATATATTTCATAGTGTGTAAAATAATTTGGTGGTATCACTTTTATTTTTAATCAAAGAAGATTTGCTTGCCTCAAGTAAAGAAACTAAAGAAAGATCGATTATATTAGAGTGATAGGTATACACTCAAGTGAGACTAACCAAACCGGTTGCAAATTCAAGGAATTTATTTTTTGGGTTAAACTTTTTATCTATATTTACATGCATGTTCGCTAATTGATTTAGGATGAAGGAAATGGTTTAAATATTTCCTTTGTTAAGTAAAATATCCTAGGGATACCTCAAACCATAAAATAATCAAATCGAGTCGAAGATGTATCACGAAAACGGTCGTATGTATAACAAAACTCTTGAAAATCATACGCGCCTCTCTCACAACCAAGATCACAATGATGTTGTCTAAAGTTAGGTAATATCGATACACAATCATAAATATGTCTTTCAACTGTCGCGTTTTATTATATCCTTATAAACATATAATTCCACTATATATAATAAGATATACGCTGATAGAAATCAAAACCCATCACATGCATCATCATCACCGTTCCTGAACCAATAAGTGTAATCGAATCTAGCAGCACCGTCAGGAACATCTTTCGTCACCCATTCATGACCTTTGGGATAATATATTCCTGTACGAGGATGTGGGATCCAGCAGCTTTCTTCATGTTCCTTGTACTTTTTATCTTGTGGGTGTACCTTATGTTCAAATGATTGTACTTCATGTTCGTCATCATAACATTCGTCCCATCTCGCCACCTTGTTCATGCAACGTACCACAACTCCTTTGGGAGTAATGATATTACTCCTCCTGCATGTGATATAACCAAAGCTTAAATTGAAACGTTGTTATAAACTATAAAGTTTTAAAATGATAAAGATGTATGAAAATAGGGATTATAAGTTAGAAGTTGATACAATACCTCTAACTTTGTATTTCTACTCATTGATGCAACTAGTCAACTATTTAACTAAGTGTAACCGTCTAACTAACACATTAACTAAACAAGCATATCCGTTAGAATCCCACTCATAGCAGACCTACCGGTAGAGTCTGGGGAGGGTCTGATTAGGACAAATCTTTCCCTTATCCCAGGAGATAGAGAGCTGCTCTTAATGAGACCTCGACTCCATTTTTTTACGTGTACAATTCGAGTATATTAATTCAGATAACAATAGACAATGGTTGATAACAATCAGAGCAACAACAAACACATTAACTAACTCTTCTTTATACTCGTAACGGTTAAAAATGTTGTTTATGGTCTCTAGTGAAATGACGAGAACAAAGTAAACAAAAGCGCGAGTTGTTAGTATAAAAAAATCCACTATATATCAACTATAAGAGAAAGGAGATGATCAATCCCGCATGGGTTGATAGACAATGATTTGAAACCAAATAAAATGAAGAAAAGGAGATCGAGCCGACCTAAGGAATAAAGTCTTTATGGTTGTTGCGAGTCCACCTCTAGTCATGGTTCGAAAGGATGGAAACCGATGAGGAAACTTGTTTGTTCGAGTATGCTACGAACTACGGATGATGGACAAAAGGTTTCATCGAACCTTGTTTTATGAAGGAAAAAGTGTACGGAATATATGACATGAAGAACAAATTCTCCTTTTCGTTATTTTAATTCCATAAATTCAAGAATTTAACACATGAAAAGCAACATGTAATTCTCCTTCCATTCTATTTTCACCCTCCTTTGAATGGATTAAAGTCACGGAATATATGATCTCTAGGTTTATTATTCTGAAAGGTTAAATTCGCATGTACGTAACGCTTAAAGTTTTTTTATATATTTTATTTTATGGTTTTAATTTCATCGTTAGCCTTTATGGCAAAATAAACTTTGATTATTGATCATTCATTTAAAGGGAATCCAGAAGTCTAGTCCTAGATTTATATCATCGATCACATTCAATGAAAATATATGTTTACACTTTTATTATTAATCGTTCATTTTTTAAAGAATCAGTAAGTCCAATCCTAGAGTTTCATTTCAAATTCTTAAATTTTGATAACCAATAAGATATAGATATATTTTAAAAAATCTTTTTTTTAAAGTAAACGATATCATTAAAAACCAAAACCCCCCAAAGCCAGTGGCTAAGAGGGGACGAGATCCACTACTACACAAACAATCTTTAAGAGTGTCACACCTCCAAAATTATTTACTTGATAAATAACTAAAGATTGTAACGACTGATATCATTACATAGTTGCGGAAACTATAATGAAGATTTTTAAAGTATTGAACACCATTACAAGTACTAATATAACTAGTACAATAAGTCAAATCTGTCTCGATGTCTGACAATTAGGTCTCTTGGGCTTCTAGGGTTTAATTCAAAATACTAGCCTATTTCAACCGTGCCATTGCCAAACAATACATGAAAAACATGCTTAAAAAGGTCAATATAAAGTTAGTGAGTTCATAAGTTTAAGTGGCACAATGGAAGTTTATTTCTTTGAAAACTTATGAAACATACCTTATGAATTTTGTAAAACTTTCCTTTGTAAATCTGGAAACCAATGTAGTTGAAATTCCCGTAGGATATTCCCTTGTAATATTTGTAAAACGTTTTATTGGATAATATGGTTGGAATTCTCAAATGACATTCCCTTGAAATGTTTGTAAAACGTTTCGTCAAAAGCATGATAAACACACGTTCAACAACCTTGTTGAACTCATCATCGGACATCATGATGGACAAGTATGGAAAGCTTTTGATAAATTGGAAAAAAAAAATGAAATATCATTACTGTGATAAACAAGTCCTAGGATAATCTATTGTTGTCTAGCTAGGATCAACAAAAAGTAATGCAATTACCTTGAGCCTATAAACAACCCTAGAAGGTTCTAGATTTTTGCCCCATCAATGTTCCATCACAAACATTGAAGTGAAATTTTCGGATAATATGCACCCATTAACTAATTGTTGGTGCGACCAACTTGATGAACGGAGGTGTCAACCCAATAGTACTATTCATATATTCCTATGCTAACTCCATAGCTAATGGTTATAGTGTTTGTTCCTGGAGACTTTGGTTGTGATGTTCGTGTAAACCCATGTAACTCATTTGAGATCGGAATACCTCGTTATCATGTGAAGACCTTGTACATCCTTGTAAACATTGTATGATTGAAAACATCGTATGTTTTTGTAAAGTTGGAATGTCCTTGTAAGACTGAAATGTCTTTGTAAAACTTGATTGTCTTTGTAAGTCTGGAATGTCTTTGTAAAACTGAAATGCCTTTGTAAAACTGGAATGTCTTCTTAAGACTGGAATGTCTTTGTAAAACTGAAATGTCTTTGTACGACTGAAATGTCTTTGTAAAACTGGAATGTCTTTATAAGACTGGAATGTCTTTGTAAAACTGAAATGTCTTTGTAAACCTGGAATGTCTTTGTAAGACCGGAATATCTTTGTAAAACTGGAATGTCTTTGTAACACTGTAATGTCTTTGTAAGATTGGAATGTCTTTCTAAGACTGGAATGTCTTTGTAAAACTAAAATGTCTTTGTAAGACTGGAATGTCTTTGTAAGACTCGAATGTCTTTGTAAGACTGAAATGTCTTTGTAAAACTGGAATGTCTTTGTAACACTGGAATGTCTTTGTAAGACTGGAATATCTTTGTAAGACTTAAATGTCTTTATAAAGCTGGAATGTCTTTGTAAGACTAAAATGTCTTTGTAAGACTGAAATTTCTTTGTAAAACTGAAATGTCTTTGTAAAACTGGAATGCTTTTGTAAGACTGGAATGTCTATGTAAAGCGGGTATGTTTTGTAAGACTCTGCTTGTTTTTCCCCCAAAATATATAGCAAGTAAAAAGTGGTCATGAAACTTAAATGGTAAAGTAGTGAAATGATATGCAAAATCCTAGCACATCCGGCTAAATGAGACGACCTACTGATGCCCTAGGAAACATTTAGGACTTTAAGGTCTAAGTATTGTAAATGTTTGACCATGAACTCTATGCATCCAAATGAAGTGTTTTAAAAGTGAATTTGATGTTTCAAAGACGTTTTGACTCGACGACCCGTAGGTGACACGTTGGACTTAAGCATTCAAATTCTAACATAGAATTCAAACCTACTTTGAAATAGTCTATTATCGCCTAATAAACACATTGGTACATTCGATTGGTATATAGGTCTTGAAACACAACTTTTGATACATGAAAGTTTCATTAATTGGAAAGTCAAGATTCAAGTCCTATACATGTCAACTATGCAAAGTTAATGTCACACATGAAATTAGGCATGTTATAACACATATAGAACATTTCAATGTTTACTTGTTAAAAATAGACAAACATACGAGTTTTGGATAATTAAAGTTTCCTATTATAGCATGATCATGTCAAATTGTGTAGTTTATGGATAGACAACATATATTATCATACAATACACTTAGTTACATGTTACTAAGTCATTTAAACCTTCTAATCATGTCAACAACTTGCAAACACAACTTTTGGAAAAACAAACCGAACATGAATTTGGTTATTTGGTTAATTTTAACCGTAACCGAATTACCAATATGGTTATTCGGTTCAGTTGACATTTAGACAAATTACGAATTCGGTTATAACCGAAAAACCAGATTTAACCGAGTAAATTGTAAACCCATATTCTTTTACCCATGTTTAATGTTTTGCCTAGTTTTATATGAGCCATTTTACTTTATAAGTCTAATGACATTTGACCCAATCTATTATCCATTTATCCATCAAGGTTATATTGTTTGAATTTCTTGTTGCTGCTCCGAATAATAAACTGAAACCGGACAAAAACTTCAATTTGGTTAAATTCGATTATAACTGAAAACCAAACCGAATGGTTAATTTGGTGGGGTAAGCTATATTTAAATGTGGTTCGATTCGTTTAAGACTAAAAAAACTTTAACCGAATTAACTAAACTGATTTAACCGTTAACCGAACCGACTAAAACCCTTACCCTCGGATGAGGGCGCCTATGCGGCCGTTCGGAAAGAAATGGCACATCAGGATATACTTGGAGCAACCACCGACAACTCATCCTCTCAAAACGATGTGGCGGCAGGCTTGGCTGCCAACAAGTTGCAAGAATCTGAAGGACTAGGGTTTCTATCAAGAGGACGCACTAGTTAGAATATACCAAGCAATGGATTATCATTCCAGATTGATAAAACAAAGTTGAAATGCAATCATTGTCGTATGTTAAAACATACCAAGGACCAATGGTTCAAACTTGTCGGCTTTCCCGAACGGTGGAATGATGCTCACAAAAGGGCAGTAAGTAGGGGAAAAGTTGTTGCCGCCGTGGGCAACTCGGGAGCCACTAGCAACGACGGTGACCAGCATGATATATGTGGAAAAACCAGCGGATTTGGTGGTATGGCATCGACCGGAGATAGAGGCGCTGATCTAAGGCATGGTAGCGACAGAGGTAATGGGTTTGAGAAAATATTCTCATGCCCCTCTCTTTTAAACCCTAATTTCTTTTGTCCTGTTGTTCTAGAAATGTTAAACAATCCCCTCAAGAATCTGTTAATTGCAATACTGACCAATATATGTTCCCCGATTTCAAAAATCTAGTTTTGCCAAATAAATCCCCTCAAGATTTTGTTTTTTTACGAAAATAACCAAAATAAAGTTAGGGGATCTAGAACCGATAAAAGGGCCTTAGAGTCCAATGGACAGGATAATATGGCTAAAACATGTGAAAATTTAGATAAATCCTCGATATTTGATTTTGATGTTACCGACACCATGACTTTTGAACTATCGGACATGGTTTCAAGATCTAAACCTAAAACTAACCACATCAAAACCTCGAATGGGGGATTAGTTCCCGTAAAGGCAGGGTGGACTATTGAAATCTCCCCGACTTTAAAGCTTTCAAATTGTCATTATGTCCCATCTTTTTCACATAAACTGTTGTCAATTAGACATGTGACAAAGGAATTAAATTACTCGGTATCAATGCATCCACCTTTTTGTATCTTACAAGACAACAGGACAGGAGTGATTATTGTGCGTGGCGTTAAACGCCAAAGCTTGTAATATGTGGAAGAAATGACTCAACATGGTACTATGATGCTGGCTCATGGGACTACAAATAGAGAAGCTTGATTGTGACATAGAAGACTGGCGCACCCATCCATCGGTTATTTAAATCTCTTATTTCCAAAATTATTTCCTTTCAATAAAACGTTAAATTGTGAAACATGTGTTTTGGTTAAAAGTTAAAGACATACCTATAAACAAAATAACGCAGGAGCTAATTTACCTTTTTCACTTATCTATTTAGACGTTTGGGGACCGGCGAAAGTTAGTGGGGGACAGAACTTTCATTTTTCCGTTCTCTTTGTTGATGATTGCACTCCAATGACATAGATTTATTTCCTAAAACATAAATCTAATAAGGGGGAGTTCATAGATGCCTCAATGAAAAAGTTTTGTCAAAAAAAGGGATAATTCACCAAACGTCTTGCCCATACACTCCCGAACAAAACAACATTATAGAAGGGAAGAACGCATTCTCTTAGAATTTACTCGGGCCCTTCCATTAGAATCTCAAGTACCTAAGTCCTTCAAGCCCGAAACCCTCGCTACTGCCACTTACCTTATCTATTGGCTGCCAACCAAAGCCCTTGACCTAAAAACCCTTCTCCAAACCCTATCCAAATTTACCAAATTCCCTCCTACCCTAATGTTACAACCACGAATATTTGGATGCTATGTCTTTGTCCACATACCCAAAATAGATCGGACCAAACTCGACCCATGTGCTGAAAAATGTGTGTTTGTGGGCTATGGTGTTAACCAAAAAGGGTGCCGGTGCTATAGACCAAAACGACGTCATATGTACACTACCATGAATTGTGACTTCCTAGAAATTGAATTCTTCTATACCTCCCAACACATGGTCAGGGAGAGGAAGAGTATGATGACACACCGAGTTAGTTGAAATGGGTTCCATCATCAGAAGAAGTTAATCACAGTACCCAAGATGAATCACTGGCTTCGTGACAATCCCGTGGTCAAACAAGCAGTGTTACAGACCAAGATCCTCCTAGCCAGACTCTGAGGTAAGTAATTCTCAAACACATGAGGTTATACGAAATACCGAGTCTCATAATAATCAAAGTAATGATATATCTAATACCTATGAGATAGAAATAGAACAAATAGTGCAGGAAGGAAAGGCTGAACCAATACAAGAAGAAACGATCGAGAGATATGTTCTACCACCAAGAGTTAATAGAAGAATCCCCCCAAAACGGTATTCTCTAGAAAAGCAAACTAGGTCGTCTAGGTTTCCTATGTCAAGCATAGCCAAAAGGAACTTATCCAAATAAGCTAAGGCCTTTGCCTCTTCCTTATATGATGAACAAATCCCAAACTCTATGGAATAAGCCTTAGAATCAAAGAACTTGAAGGACGCAATGAAAACAGACATGGGAAAGGCGTGTCCTTTCACGAGGAAAGAAACCATTGGGATGTCGCCTGGTCTTCACATTTAAACACAAACCAGATGGAACCACTAAGAGATATAAAGTACGGTTAGTGGCTAAAGGCTATACGCAAATGTACGGGGTTGACTACTCAGAGACATTCTCTCTCGTAGCCAAGATTGACACGATCCGATTTCTTTTTTAAAATTTTCGCAAATAATGGATGGCTTATTCATCAATTCGATGTTAAAAATCCCTTCCTGTTTGGAGAGCTAAAGAAAGAGGTATGCATATAAGCTCCACCCGGATTCCCTGAAAACTTCAAGTCAAAGGAAATATGTTGGTTAAAAAGATCTCTCTACAGGCTAAAACAATCTCCTCGAGCTTGGTTTGACAGATTTACCCTAGTAATGAAAAGGATATGGTTTTCAACAAAGCAACTCCGATCATACTTTGTACCTTAAACGAAAAAGGTAAACTTGTGACTTGTTTGAGATTATATGTTGATGACATGATCATTACTAAAATGATGAGGAAGAAATGAAGAAGTTGAAGGCAAATTTGTTCACTGTATTCGAAATGAAGGACTTGTGAAGACTTAAGTAACTTCTTGGAATTGAAGTACTAAGGTCTAAGCAAGGGATCATCATATGTCAGAAGAAATATGTTCTTGACCTTCTAGCAGAGACATGAATGATCGACTGCAATCCTGCCAACACTCCAATGATGGTAAACCATAAACTATATATGGTAGAAGGAGCAGAATTGGCAGACAAATTAAGATACCAACGCTTGGTGGCTAAAAAAGTATACCTCTCGCATACTCGCCCAGATATTGCATATACGATTGGGGTGGTCAGTCAGTTTATGCATCAACCTCAAGTAACTCACATGGAAGCAGTATGGAGGATTATAAGATATCTCAAAGGAACCGCAGGCCATGGTGTTCAACCAAATAAACATCTAAATATCCAGGTGTATACCGAATGCAGACTTGGGGGAGATAAAGGAGATCGAAGATTAACATCAGCATACTTTATTCTGGTTGGTTGAAACCTTGTTACGTGGAGAAGCAAAAAAAGGTGGTAGCAATATCCAGTGCCGAAGGTGAGTTCCGAGGGATTGCACGAGGCCTGGAGGAAGTACTATGGATACGTAAACTTCTGACTGAGATCGGGTTCCCTCAAACGAAAGTTAATAGGATCATGTGTGATAATGAATCTGTAATACAAATTTCATAAAATCTTGTTCAACATAATCGTACAAAGCATGTGGAGATTCATTGACATTTCATCAAAGAAAAACTTGAAGCAAGGATTATAGAGCTTCCATTCATTCAATCAGAAGATTAAATAGTAGATATATTAACAAAGGCCGTCAACCGGAGAATCTTCAGCACTTGTCTTGACAAGTTGATCATCGGAAATCTCACTACTCAACTTGAGGAGGAGTGTTAGAAAATAAAAGATATTTGGTGGAAAATAATAGAATCAGTATTACATCATTTCCTATTTTAGGAGATTTGACAGCTTTGCATCTTAAGGACCGTTGCTGGTGCATCAAAGGGAATTTCGAGCCATTATGTTGTGATTGTTGTTTCCTTGTTTAGCCTCTAGTTTTTCTCTATTTATAGTGTATTTCTTCTCTTTTGTAAATCATCTCAATATAATATACAATTCTATGTATTTCAGTTGAAAAGAGTATGTTCTTGGGTGATTAAAATAATATTTGAGAGCGAGATTTAAATCAAAGATCAGTAGATTGATCAAATTATTCAAGAATGAAGCTTTGGTATCACTTGTTGGATCAATTTTAATAACTTTTTTCTATGATTAATTGCAACAAAAGTTTTAAAAAACTATAATCTCCTTCGATGATGGACAACCGTTTTTTTTATTACAATCTCTAAGGTGTCAACTTTTATCGGTGGGAACTCTGACTAGTAGCAAGTCATAATTAGTAGGAAAGCATCATTGGTTGGAAGCACTGTCGGTAGAAATATAACTCACATATTTTGTCCCTTAATATATTTCATAGTGTGTAAAATAATTTGGTGGTATCACTTTTATTTTTAATCAAAGAAGATTTGCTTGCCTCAAGTAAAGAAACTAAAGAAAGACATTATAATAGAGTGACAGGTATACACTCAAGTGAGACTAACCAAACCGGTTGCAAATTCAAGGAATTTATTTTTTGGGTTAAACTTTTTATCTATATTTACATGCATGTTCGCTAATTGATTTAGGATGAAGGAAATGGTTTAAATATTTCCTTCGTTAAGTAAAATATCCTAGGGATACCTCAAACCATAAAATAACCAGTGGCGGATATAGAAAAAAAATTAAGGGGTATCTAAAATTTCGTTCAGGGGTATCTGGATACATAAAACGATAAAAAAAAAAAAATTCCCGCTGCGCGTCCAAAGTTGAGTCCTCATAGATCCGCCCCTGAAAATAACCAAATCGAGTCGAAGATGAATCACGAAAACGGTCGTATGTAAAACAAAACACTTGAAAATCATACGCGCCTCACTGACAACCAAGATCACAATGATGTTGTATAAAGTTAGGTAATATCGATACAAAATCATAAATATGTCTTTCAAGTGTCACGTTTTATTATATCCTTATAAACTAATAATTTCCACTATATATAATAAAATGTTACTAGTCGTGTTTTATAACGACTGAAGTTGTTACAAGATATATGCTCATAGAAATCAAACCCCACCACATGCATCATCATCACCGTTCCTGAACCAATAAGTGTAATCGAATCTAGCAGCACCGTCAGGAACATCTTTCATCACCCATTCATGACCTTTGGGATAATATATTCCTGTACGAGAATGTGGGATCCAGCAGCTTTCTTCATGTTCCTTGTACTTTTTATCTTGTGGGTGTACCTTATGTTCAAATGATTGTACTTCATGTTCGTCATCATAACATTCGTCCCATCTCGCCACCTTGTTCATGCAACGTATCACAACTCCTTTGGGAGTAATGATATTACTCCTCCTGCTTGTGATATAACCAAAGCTTAAATTGAAACATTGTTATAAACTATCAACTTTTAAAATGATAAAGATGTATGAAAATAGGGATTATAAGTTAGAAGTTGATACAATACCTCTAACTTTGTATTTCTACTCATTGATGCAACTAGTCAACTATTTAACTAAGTGTAACCGTCTAACTAACACATTAACTAAACAAGCATATCCGTTAGAATCCCACTCATAGCAGACCTACCGGTAGAGTCTGGGGAGGGTCTGATTTGGACAAATCTTTCCCTTATCCCAGGAGATAGAGAGCTGCTCTTAATGAGACCTCGACTCCATTTTTTTACGTGTACAATTCGAGTATATTAATTCAGACAACAATAGAAATTGGTTGATAACAATAAGAGCAACAACAAACACATTAACTAACTCTTCTTTATACTCGTAATGGTTAAAAATGTTGTTTATGGTCTCTAGTGAAATGACGAGAACAAAGTAAACAAAAGCGCGAGTTGTTAGTATAAAAAAAACCACTATATATCAACTATAAGAGAAAGGAGATGATCAATCCCGCATGGGCTGATAGACAATGATTTGAAACCAAATAAAATGAAGAAAAGAGATCGAGCCCGACCTACGGAATAAAGTCTTTATGGTTGTTGCGAGTCCACCTCTAGTCATGGTTCGAAAGGATGGAAACCAATGAGGAAACTTATTTGTTCGAGTATGCTACGAACTACGGATGATGGACAAAAGGTTTCATCGAACCTTGTTTTATGAAGGAAAAAGTGTACGGAATATATGACATGAAGAACAAATTCTCCTTTTCGTTATTTTAATTCCATAAATTCAAGAATTTAGCACATGAAAAGCAACATGTAATTCTCCTTCCATTCTATTTTCACCCTCCTTTGAATGGATTAAAGTCACGGAATATATGATCTCTGGGTTTATTATTCTGAAAGGTTAAATTCGTATGTACGTAACGCTTAAGGTTTTTTTTTTATATTTTATGGTTTTAATTTCATCGTTGGCCTTTATGGCAAAATAAACTTTGATTATTGATCATTCATTTAAAGGGAATCTAGAAATCTAGTCCTAGATTTACACTTTTAAAGAAAATATATGTTTACACTTTTATTATTAATCGTTCATTTTTTAAAGAATCAGTAAGCCCAATCCTAGAGTTTCATTTCAATTTCTTAAATTTTGATAACCAATAAGATATAGATATATTTTAAAACATCTTTTTTTTTTAAAGTAAACGATATCATTAAAAACCAGAACCCCCCAAAGCCAGTGGCTAAGAGGGGACGAGATCCACTACTACACAAACAATCTTTAAGAGTGTCACACCTCTAAAATTATTTACTTGATAAATAACTCAAGGTTGTAACGACTGATATAATTACATAGTTGCGGAAGCTATAATGAAGATTTTTAAAGTGTTGAACACCATTACAAGTACTAATATAACTTGTACAATGTTCTAGAACCATATAAGTCAAATCTGTCTCGAGGTCTGACAATTAGGTCTCTTCGGCTTCTAGGGTTTAATTCAAATGACTAGCTTATTCCAACCGTGTCGTTGTCAAACAATACCTGAAAAACATGCTTAAAAAGATTAATATAAAGTTAGTGAGTTCATAGGTTTAAGTGGCACAATGGAAGTTTATTTCCTTGAAAACTTATGAAACATACCTTAAGAATTTGGTAAAACTTTCCTTTGTAAATCTGCAAAGCAATGTAGTTGGAATTCCCATAGAACATTCCCTTGTAATATTTGTAAAACGTTTTATTGGATAATATGGTTGGAATTCCCCTAGGACATTCCCTTGAAATGTTTGTAAAACGTTTCGTCAAAAGCATGATAAACACACGTTCAACAACCTTGTTGAACTCATCATCGGACATCATGATGGGCAAGTATGGAAAGCTTTTGATAAATTGGAAAAAAATGAAATGTCATAACTGTGATAAACGAGTCCTAGGATGATCTATTGTTGTCTAGCTAGGATCAACAAAAAGTAATGCAATTACCATGAGCCTATAACCAACCCTAGAAGGTTCTAGATTTTTTCCCCATCAATGTTCCATCACAAACATTGAAGTGAAATTTTTGGATAATATGCATCCGTTAACTAATAGTTGGTGCGAACAACTTGATGAATGGAGGTGTCAACCCAATAGTACTATTCATATATTCCTAGGCTAACTCCATAGCTAATGGTTATAGTGTTTGTTCTTGGGGACTTTGGTTGTGATGTCCGTGTAAACCCATGTAACTCATTTGAGATCGGAATACCTCGTTATCATGTGAAGACCTTGTATGTCCTTGTAAACTTTGTATGATTGAAAACATCATATGTTTTTGTAAAGTTGGAATATCTTTGTAAGACTGAAATGTCTTTGTAAAACTGGAATGTCTTTGTAAGACTGGAATGTCTTTGTAAAACTGAAATGTCTTCGTAAGACTGGAATGTCTTTGTAAAACTGAAATGTCTTTGTACGACTGAACTGTCTTTGTAAAACTGGAATGTCTTTATAAGACTGGAATGTCTTTATAAGACTGGAATGTCTTTGTAAAACTGAAATGTCTTTGTACGACTGAAATGTCTTTGTAAAACTGGAATGTCTTTATAAGACTGGAATGTCTTTGTAAAACTGAAATGTCTTTGTAAACCTGAATGTCTTTGTAAGACCGGAATCTCTTTGTAAAACTGGAATGTCTTTGTAAAACTGGAAAGTCTTTGTAAGACTGGAATGTCTTTGTAAGACTGGAATGCCTTTGTAAAACATAAATGTCTTTGTAAGACTGGAATGTGTATGTAAGACTGGAATGTCTTTGTAAGACTGAAATGTCTTTGTAAAACTAGAATGTCTTTGTAACACTGGAATGTCTTTGTAAGACTGGAATGTCTTTGTAAGACTAAAATGTCTTTGTAAGACTTAAATGTCTTTATAAAGCTGGAATGTCTTTGTAAGACTAAAATGTTTTTATAAAACTCAAATGTCTTTGTAAAACTGAAATGTCTTTGTAAAACAGGAATGCCTTTGTAAGACTGGAATGTCTGTGTAAAGCGGGTATGTTTTGTAAGACTCTGCATGTTTTTCCCCGAAAATATATAGCAAGTAAAAAGGGGTCATAAAACTTACCTGGTAAAGTAATGAAATGATATGCAAAGTCCTAGCACATCCGGCTAAATGAGACGACCTACTCATGCCCTAGGAAACATTTAGGACTTTAAGGTCTAAGTATTGTATATGTTCGACCATGAACTCTATGCATCCAAATGAAGTGTTTTAAAAGTGAATTTGAAGTTTCAAAGACGTTTTGACTCGACGACCCATTGGTGACACGTTGGACTTAAGCATTCAAATTCTAACATAGAATTCAAACCTACTTTGAAATTATCTATTATCGTCTAATAAACACATTAGTACATTCGATTGGTATTTAGGTCTTGAAACACAACTTTTTATACATGAAAGTTTCATTAATTGGAAAGTCAAGATTCGAGTCCTAAACATGTCAACAATGCAAAGTTAATGTCACACATGAAATTAGGCATGTTATAACACATATAGAACATTTCAATGTTTACCTGTTAAAAATGGATAAACATACGAGTTTTGGATAATTAAAGTTTCCTATTATAGCATGATCATGTCAAATTGTCTAGTTTATGGATAGACAACATATATTATCATACAATGCACTTAGTTACATGTTACTAAGTCATTTAAACCTTCTAATCATGTCAACAACGTGCAAACACAACTTTTGGAAAAACAAACCAAATATGAATTTGGTTATTTGGTTAATTTTAACCGTAACCGAATTACCAATATGGTTATTCGGTTCAGTTAACATTTAGACAAATTATGAATTCGGTTATAACCGAAAAACCAGATTTAACCGACTAAATTATAAGCCCATATTCTTTTACCCTTGTTTAATGTTTTGTCTAGATTTATATGAGTCATTTTACTTTATAAGTCTAATGACATTTAACCCAATATATTATCCATTTATCCATGAAGGTTATATTATTTGAATTTCTTGTTGTTGCTTCGAATAATAAACTGAAATCGGACAAAAAAATCAATTTGGTTAAATTCAGTTATAACCGAAAACCAAACCGAATGGTTAATTTGGTGGGGTAAGCTATATTTAAATTCGGTTCGGTTCGTTTAAGACTAAAAAAACTTTAACCGAATTAACTAAACTGTTTTAACCGTTAACCGAACCGACTAACACCCCTACTCTCGGCTGAGGGCGCCTATGCGGCCGTTCGGAAAGAAATGACACATCAGGATATACTAGGAGCAACCACCGACAACACATCCTCTCAAAACGATGTGGCGGCAGGCTGGGCTGCCAACGAGTTGCAAGAATCTGAAGGACTAAGGTTTCTATCAAGAGGACGCACTAGTTAGAATATACCAAGCAATGGATTATCATTCCAGATTGATAAAACAAAGTTGAAATGCAATCATTGTCGTATGTTAAAACATACCAAGGACCAATGGTTCAAACTTGTCGGCTTTCCCGAACGTTGGAATGATGCTCACAAAAGGGCAGTAAGTAGGGGAAAAGTTGTTGCCGTCGTGGGCCACTCGGGAGCCACCAGCAACGACGGTGACCATCATGATATATGTGGAAAAACCAGCAGGTTTGGTGGTATGGCATCGACCGGAGACAGAGGCGCAGATCTAAGGCTTGGTAGCGACAAAGGTAATGGGTTTGAGAAAATATTCTCAAGCCCCTCTCTTTCAAACCCTAATTTCTTTTGTCCTGTTGTTCTAGAAATGTTAAACAATCCCCTCAAGAATCTGTTAATTGCAATACTAACCAATATATGTTTCCCGATTTCAAAAATGATCCAGTTTTGCCAAATAAAGCAAATCAAGATTTTGTTTTTTTACGAAAATAACAAAAATAAAGTTAGGGGATCTAGAACCGATAAAAGGGCCTTAGAGTCCATTGGACAGGATAATATAGCTAAAACATGTGAAAATTTAGATAAATCATGGATATTTGATTTTGGTGTTACCGACACCATGACTTTTGAACTATCGGACATGGTTTCAAGATCTAAACCTAAAACTAACCACATCAAAACCTCGAATGGAGGATTAGTTCCCGTAAAGGCAGGGGGAACTATTGAAATCTCCCCGACTTTTAAGCTTTTAAATTGTCTTTATCTCCCGTCTTTTTTACATAAACTGTTGTCAATTAGGCATGTGACAAAGGAATTAAATTACTCGGTATCAATGCATCCCCCTTTTTGTATCTTACAAGACATCAGGACATGAGTGATTATTGGGCGTGGCGTTAAACGCCAATGATTGTATTATGTGGAAGAAATGACTCAACATGGTACTATGATGCTGGCTCATGGGACTACAAAAATACGAAGCTTGATTATGACATGGCTCACCCATCCATCAGTTATTTAAATCTCTTATTTCCAAAATTATTTCCTTTCAATAAAACATTAAATTGTGAAACATGTGTTTTGGCTAAAAGTCAAAGACATACCTATAAACAAAATAACACAGGAGTTAATTTACCTTTTTCACTTATCTATTTAGATGTATGGGGACCGGCGAAAGTTAGTGGTGGACAAAACTTTCATTTTTCCGTTGTCTTTGTTGATGATTGCACTCCAATGACATAGATTTATTTCCTAAAACATAAATCTAATAAGGGGGGAGTTCATAAATGCCTCAATGAAAAAGTTTTGTCAAAAAAGGGATAATTCACCAAACGTCTTGCCCATACACTCCTAAACAAAACAACAATATAGAAGGGAAGAACCGCATTCTATTAGAATTTACTCAGGCCCTTTCATTAGAATCTCAAGTACCTAAGTCCTTCTAGCCCGAATCCCTCGCTAGTGCCACTTACCTTATCTATTGGCTGCCAACCAAAGCCCTTGACCTAAAAACCCCTTTCCAAATCCTATCCAAATTTACCAAATTCCCTCCTACCCTAACGTTACAACCACGAATATTTGGATGCTATGTCTTTGTCCACATACCCAAAATAGATCGGACCAAACTCGACCGATGTGCTGAAAAATGTGTGTTTGTGGGCTATGGTGTTAACCAAAAAGGGTGCTGGTACTATAGCCCAAAATGACGTCATATGTACACTACCATGAACTGTGACTTCCTAGAAATCGAATTCTTCTATACCTCCCAACACATGGTCAGGGAGAGGAAGAGTATGATGACACACTGAGTTGGTTGAAATGGGTTCCATCATCTGAAGAAGTTAATCACAGTACCCAAGATGAGTCACTGGCTTCCCGACAATACCGTGGGCGAACAATCAGTGTTACAGACCAAGATCCTCCTAGTCCGGACTCTGAGGTAAGTAATTCTCAAACACATGAGGTTATACAAAATACCGAGTCTCATGATAATCAAAGTAATGATATATGTGATACCTATGAGATAGCAATAGAACAAATAGTGCAGGAAGGAAAGGCTGAACCAATACAAGAAGAAACGATCGAGAGATATGTTCTACCACCAAGAGTTAATAGAAGAATCCCCCCAAAACAGTATTCTCTAGAAAAGAAAACTAGGTCGTCTAGGTTTCAAATGTCAAGCATAGCCAAAAAGAACTTATCCAAAGAAGCTAAGGCCTTTGCCTCTTCCTTATATGATGAACAAATCCCAAACTCTGTGGAATAAGCCTTAGAATCAAAGAACTTGAAGGACGCAATGAAAACAGACATGGGAAAGGCGTGTCCTTTCATGAGGAAAGAAACCAATGGGATGTCGCTGGTTCTTTACATTTAAACACAAACCAGATGGAACCACTAAGAGATATAAAGTACGGTTAGTGGCTAAAGGCTATACGTAAATGTACGGGGTTGACTACTCAGAGACATTCTCGCTCGTAGCCAAGATTGACATGATCCGATTTCTTTTTTAAAATTTTCGCAAATAATGGATGGCCTATTCATCAATTCGATGTTAAATATTTCATCCTGTTTGGAGAGCTAAAGGAAGAGGTATGCATATAAGCTCCACCCGGATTCCCTGAAAACTTCAAGTCAAAGGAAATATGTTGGTTAAAAAGATCTCTCTACGGGCTAAAATAATCTCCTCGAGCTTGGTTTGGCAGATTTACCCTACTAATGAAAAGGATATGGATTTCAACAAAGCAACTCCGATCATACTTTGTACCTTAAATGAAAAAGGTAAACTTGTGACTTGTTTGATTATATATGTTGATGACATGATCATTACTAAAATGATGAGGAAGAAATGAAGAAGTTGAAGGCAAATTTGTTCACAGTATTCGAAATGAAGGACTTGTGAAGACTTAAGTATCTTCTTGGAATTGAAGTACTAAGGTCTAAGCAAGGGATCTTCATATGTCAGAAGAAATATGTTCTTGACCTTCTAGCAGAGACATGAACGATCGACTGCAAGCCTGCCAACACTCCAATGATGGTAAACCGTAAAATATATATTGTAGAAGGAGCAGAATTGGCAGACAAATTAAGATACAAACGCTTGGGGGTAAAAAAATATACCTCTCGCATACTCGCCCAGATATTGCATATACGGTTGGGGTGTTCAGTTAGTTTATGCATCAACCTCAAGTAACTCACATGGAAGCAGTATGGAGGATTATAAGATATCTCAAAGGAACCGCAGGCCATGGGGTTCTCTTTCAACCAAATAAACATCTAAATATCTAGGTGTATACCGATGCAGACTTGGGGGAGATAAAGGAGATCAAAAATTAACATCAAGATACTTTACTCTGGTTGGTGGAAACCTGGTTACGTGGAGAAGCAAGAAAAAGGTCGTAGCATTATCCAGTGCCGAAGGTGAGTTCCGAGGGATTGCACGAGGCCTGGCGGAAGTACTATGGATACGTAAACTTCTGACTTAGATCAGGTTCCCTCAAACCTAAGTTAATAGGATCATGTGTGATAATGAATCTGTAATACAAATTTCAGAAAATCTTGTTCAACATAATCGTACAAAGCATGTGGAGATTCATTGACATTTCATCAAAGAAAAACTTGAAGCAAGGATTATAGAGCTTCCGTTCACTCAATCAGAAGATTAAATAGTAGATATATTAACAAAGGCAGTCAACCAGAGAATATTCAACACTTGTATTGACAAGTTGATCATCGGAAATCCCACACCTCAACTTGAGGGGGAGTGTTAGAAAATAAAGGATATTTGGTGGAAAATAATAGAATCAGTATTACATCATTTCCTATTTTAGGAGATTTGACAGCCTTGCATCTTAAGGACCGTTGCTGGTGCATCAAAGGGAATTTCGAGCCATTATGTTGTGATTGTTGTTTCCTTGTTTAGCCTCTAGTTTTTCTCTATTTATAGTGTATTTCTTCTCTTTTGTAAATCATCTCAATATAATATACAATTCTTTGTATTTCAGTTGCAAAGAGTATGTTCTTGGGTGATTAAAATAATATTTGAGAGCCAGATTTAAATCAAAGATCAATAGATTGATCAAATTATTCAATAATGAAGCTTTGGTATCACTTGTTGGATCGATTTTAATAACTTTTTTCTATGATTAATTGCATCAAAAGTTTTAAAAAACTATAATCTTCTTCGATGATAGACAACCGTTTTTTTTTATTACAATCTCTAAGGTGTCAACTTTTATCGGTGGGAACTCTGACTTGTAGCAAGTCATAATTAGTAGGAAAGCATCATTGGTTGGAAGCACTGTCGGTAGAAATATAACTCACATATTTTGTCCCTTAATATATTTCATAGTGTGTAAAATAATTTGGTGGTATCACTTTTATTTTTAATCAAAGAAGATTTGCTTGCCTCAAGTAAAGAAACTAAAGAAAGACATTATAATAGAGTGACAGGTATACACTCAAGTGAGACTAACCAAACCGGTTGCAAATTCAAGGAATTTATTTTTTGGGTTAAACTTTTTATCTATATTTACATGCATGTTCGCTAATTGATTTAGGATGAAGGAAATGGTTTAAATATTTCCTTTGTTAAGTAAAATATCCTAGGGATACCTCAAACCATAAAATAATCAAATCGTGTCGAAGATGTATCACGAAAACGGTCGTATGTAAAACAAAACACTTGAAAATCATACGCGCCTTTCTCACAACCAAGATCACAATGATGTTGTATAAAGTTAGGTAATATCGATACAAAATCATAAATATGTCTTTCAACTGTCACGTTTTATTATATCCTTATAAACTAATAATTCCACTATATATTCCTGTACGAGAATGTGGGATCCAGCTGCTTTCTTCATGTTCCTTGTACTTTTTATCTTGTGGGTGTACCTTATGTTCAAATGATTGTACTTCATGTTCGTCATCATAACATTCGTCCCATCTCGCCACCTTGTTCATGCAACGTACCACAACTCCTTTGGGAGTAATGATATTACTCCTCCTGCATGTGATATAACCAAAGCTTCAATTGCAAATTTGTTATAAACTATCAAGTTTTAAATTGATAAAGATGTATGAAAATAGGAATTATAAGTTAGAAGTTGATACAATACCCCTAACTTTGTATTTCTAGTAATTGATGCAACTAGTCAACTATTTAACTAGTGTAACCCTCTAACTAACACATTAACTAAACAAACATATCCGGTAGAATACCACTCATAGCAGACCTACTGATAGAGTCTGGGGAGGGTCTGATTATGACAAATCTTTCCCTTATCCCAGGAGATAGAGAGCTGCTCTTAATGAGACCTCGACTCCATTTTTTTAAGTGTACAATTCCAGTATATTAATTCAGATAACAATAGACAATGGTTGATAACAATCAGAGCAACAACAAACACATTAACTAACTCTTCTTTATACTCGTAACGGTTAAAAATGTTGTTTATGGTCTCTAGTGAAATGACGAGAACAAAGTAAACAAAAGCGCGAGTTGTTAGCATAAAAAAAACCACTATAAATCAACTATAAGAGAAAGGAGATGATCAATCCCGCATGGGTTGATAGACAATGATTTGAAACCAAATAAAATGAAGAAAAGGAGATCGAGCCCGACCTAAGGAATAAAGTCTTTATGGTTGTTGCGAGTCCACCTCTAGTCATGGTTCGAAAGGATGGAAACCGATGCGGAAACTTGTTTGTTCAAGTATGCTACGAACTACGGATGATGGACAAAAGGTTTCATCGAACCTTGTTTTATGAAGGAAAAAGTGTACGGAATATATGACATGAAGAACAAATTCTCCTTTTCGTTATTTTAATTCCATAAATTCAAGAATTTACCACATGAAAAGCAACATGTAATTCTCCTTCCATTCTATTACCACCCTCCTTTGAATGGATTAAAGTCACGGAATATATGATCTTTGGGTTTATTGTTCTGAAACGTTAAATTCGCATGTACGTAACGCTTAAGGTTTTTTTTTATATATTTTATGGTTTTAATTTCATCGTTGGCCTTTATGGCAAAATAAACTTTGATTATTGATCATTCATTTAAAGGGAATCCAGAAGTCTAGTCCTAGATTTACATCATCGAACACATTCAAAGAAAATATATGTTTACACTTTTATTATTAATAGTTCATTTTTTAAAGAATCAGTAAGTCCAATCCTAGAGTATCATTTCAAATTCTTAAATTTTGATAACCAATAAGATATAGATATATTTTAAAAAACTTTTTTTTAAAGTAAACGATATCATTAAAAACCAAAACCCCCCAAACCCAGTGGCTAAGAGGGCACGAGATCCACTACTACACAAACAATCTTTAAGAGTGTCACACCTCCAAAATTATTTACTTGATAAATAACTCAAGGTTGTAACGACTGATATCATTACATAGTTGCGGAAGCTATAATGAAGATTTTGAAAGTGTTGAACACCATTACAAGTACTAATATAACTTGTACAATGTTCTAGAACCATATAAGTCAAATCTGTCTCGAGGTCTGACAATTAGGTCTGTTCGGCTTCTAGGGTTTAATTCAAATGACTAGCCTATTCCAACCGTGTCGTTGCCAAACAATACCTGAAAAACATGCTTAAAAAGGTTAATATAAAGTTAGTGAGTTCATAGGTTTAAGTGGCACAATGGAAGTTTATTTCCTTGAAAACTTATGAAACATACCTTAAGAATTTGGTAAAACTTTCCTTTGTAAATCTGCAAAGCAATGTAGTTGGAATTCCCATAGAACATTCCCTTGTAATATTTGTAAAACGTTTTATTAGATAATATGGTTGGAATTCCCCTAGGACATTCCCTTGAAATGTTTGTAAAACGTTTCGTCAAAAGCATGATAAACACATGTTCAACAACCATGTTGAACTCATCATCGGACATCATGATGGACAAGTATGGAAAGCTTTTGATAAATTGGAAAAAAATGAAATGTTATAAATGTGATTAACGAGTCCTAAGATGATCTATTGTTGTCTACCTAGGATCAACAAAAAGTAATGCAATTAACATGAGCCTATAACTAACCCTAGAAGGTTCTAGATTTTTTCCCCATCAATTTTCCATCACAAACATTGAAGTGAAATTTTCGGATAATATGCATCCATTAACTAATAGTTGGTGCGACCAACTTGATGAATAGAGGTGTCAACCCAATAGTACTATTCATATATTCTTATGCTAACTCCATAGCTAATGGTTATAGTGTTTGTTCCTCGGGACTTTGGTTGTGATGTCCGTGTAAACCCATGTAACTCATTTGAGATTGGAATACCTCGTTATCTTGTGAAGACCTTGTATGTCCTTGTAAACTTTGTACGATTTAAAACATCGTATGTTTTTGTAAAGTTGGAATGTCTTTGTAAGACTGAAATGTCTTTGTAAAACTAGAATGTCTTTGTAAGACTGGAATGTCTTTGTAAAACTGAAATGTCTTTGTAAAACTGGAATGTCTTCGTAAGACTCGAATGTCTTTGTAAAACTGAAATGTCTTTATACGACTGAAATGTGTTTGTAAAACTGGAATGTCTTTATAAGATTGGAATGTCTTTGTAAAACTGAAATGTCTTTGTACGAATGAAATGTCTTTGTAAAACTGGAATGTCTTTGTAAGACTGGAATGTCTTTGTAAAACTGAAATGTCTTTGTAAACCTGGAATGTCTTTGTAAGACCGGAATGTCTTTGTAAAACTGGAATGTCTTTGTAACACTGGAATGTCTTTGTAAAACTGGAATGTCTTTATAAGACTAGAATGTCTTTGTAAGACTGGAATGTCTTTGTAAAACTAAAATGTCTTTGTAAGACTGGAATGTGTATGTAAGACTGGAATGTGTATGCAAGACTGGAATATCTTTGTAAGACTGAAATGTCTTTGTAAAACTGGAATGTCTTTGTAACACTAGAATGTCTTTGTAAGACTGGAATGTCTTTGTAAGACTAAAATCTCTTTGTAAGACTTAAATGTCTTTATAAAGCTGGAATGTCTTTGTAAGACTAAAATGTCTTTGTAAGACTGAAATGTCTTTATAAAACAGAAATGTCTTTGTAAAACTGGAATGCCTTTGTAAGACTGGAATGTCTGTGTAAAGCGGGTATGTTTTGTAAGACTCTGCATGTTTTCCCCCCAAAATATATAGCAAGTAAAAAGGGGTCATGAAACTTACCTGATAAAGTAGTGAAATGATATGCAAAGTCCTAGCACATCCGGCTAAATGAGATGACCTACTCATGCCCTAGGAAACATTTAGGACTTTAAGGTCTAAGTATTGTAAATGTTCGACCATGAACTCTATGAATCCAAATGAAGTGTTTTAAAAGTGAATTTGATGTTTCAAAGACGTTTTGACTTGACGACCCATTGGTGACACGTTGGACTTAAGCATTCAAATTCTAACATGGAATTCAAACCTACTTTGAAATAGTCTATTATCGTCTAATAAACACATTAGTACATTCGATTGGTATTTAGGTCTTGAAACACAACTTTTGATACATGAAAGTTTCATTAATTGGAAAGTCAATATTCGAGTTCTAAAGATGTCAACTATGCAAAGTTAATGTCACACATGAAATTAGGCATGTTATAACACATATAGAACATTTCAATGTTTACTTGTTAAAAATAGACAAACATACGAGTTTTAAATAATTAAAGTTTCCTATTATAGCATGATCATGCCAAATTATCTAGTTTATGGATAGACAACATATATTATCATACAATGCACTTAGTTACATGTTACTAAGTCATTTAAACCATCTAATCATGTCAACAACTTGCAAACACAACTTTTGGAAAAACAAACCGAATATGAATTTGGTTATTTGGTTGATTTAAACCGAATTACCAATATGGTTATTCGGTTCAGTTAACAAATTCGGTTATAACCGAAAAACCATATTTAACCGACTAAATTGTAAGCCCATATTCTTTTACCCTTGTTTAATGTTTTGTCTAGTTTTATATGAGCCATTTTACTTTATAAGTCTAATGACATTTGACCCAATCTATTATCCATATGTCCATCAAGGTTATATTGTTTGAATTTCTTGTTGTTGCTCCGAATAATAAACTGAAACCGGAAAAAAACTTCAATTTGGTTAAATTCGATTATAACTGAAAACCAAACCGAATGGTTAATTTGGTGGGGTAAGCTATATTTAAATGTGGTTCGATTCGTTTAAGACTAAAAAAACTTTAACCGAATTAACTAAACTGATTTAACCGTTAACCGAACCGACTAACACCCTTACCCTCGGATGAGGGCGCCTATGCGGCCGTTCGGAAAGAAATGGCACATCAGGATATACTAGGAGCAACCACCGACAACTCATCCTCTCAAAACGATGTGGCGGCAGGCTTGGCTGCCAACGAGTTGCAAGAATCTGAAGGACTAGGGTTTCTATCAAGAGGACGCACTAGTTAGAATATACCAAGCAATGGATTATCATTCCAGATTGATAAAACAAAGTTGAAATGCAATCATTGTCGTATGTTAAAACATACCAAGGACCAATGGTTCAAACTTGTCGTCTTTCCCGAACGGTGGAATGATGCTCACAAAAGGTAGGGGAAAAGTTGTTGCCGTCGTGGGCAACTCGGGAGCCACCAGCAACGACGGTGACCGGCATGATATATGTGGAAAAACCAGCGGATTTGGTGGTATGGCATCGACAGGAGATAGAGGTGCTGATCTAAGGCATGGTAGCGACAGAGGTAATGGGTTTGAGAAAATATTCTCAAGCCCCTCTCTTTTAAACCCTAATTTCTTTTGTCCTGTTGTTCTAGAAATGTTAAACAATCCCCTCAAGAATCTGTTAATTGCAATACTGACCAATATATGTTCCCCGATTTCAAAAATGATCCAGTTTTGCCAAATAAAGTCGCTCGAGATTTTTTTTTTACGAAAATAACCAAAATAAATTTAGGGGATCTAGAACCAATAAAAGGGCCTTAGAGTCAATTGGACAGGATAATTTGGCTAAAACATGTGAAAATTTAGATAAATCCTGGATATTTGATTTTGGTGTTACCGACACCATGACTTTTGAACTATCGGACATGGTTTCAAGATCTAAACCTAAAACTAACAACATCAAAACCTCCAATGGGGGATTAGTTCCCGTAAAGGCAGGGAGAACTATTGAAGTCTCCCCGACTTTAAAGCTTTCAAATTGTCTTTATGTCCCGTCTTTTTCACATAAACTATTGTCATTTAGTCATGTGACAAAGGAATTAAATTTCTCGGTATCAATGCATCCCCCTTTTTGTATCTTACAAGATATCAGGACAAGAGTGATTATTGGACGTGGCGTTAAACGCCAAAGCTTGTATTATGTGGAAGAAATGACTCAACATGGTACTATGATGCTGGCTCATGGGACTACAAAAATACGAAGCTTGATTATGACATGGCTCACCCATCCATCAGTTATTTAAATCTCTTATTTCCAAAATTATTTCCTTTCAATAAAACGTTAAATTGTGAAACATGTGTTTTGGCTAAAAGTCAAAGACATACCTATAAACAAAATAACACAGGAGTTAATTTACCTTTTTCACTTATCTATCTAGACGTTTGGGGACCGGCGAAAGTTAGTGGGGGACAAAACTTTCATTTTTCCGTTCTCTTTGTTGATGATTGCACTCCAATGACATAGATTTATTTCCTAAAACATAAATCTAATAAGGGGGGAGTTCATAAATGCCTCAATGAAAAAGTTTTGTCAAAAAAAGGGATAATTCACCAAACGTCTTGCCCATACACTCCCGAACAAAACAACATTATAGAAGGGAAGAACCGCATTCTCTTAGAATTTACTCGGGCCCTTCCATTAGAATCTCAAGTACCTAAGTCCTTCTAGCCCGAAGCCCCCGCTACTGCCACTTACCTTATCTATTGGCTGCCAACTAAAGCCCTTGACCTAAAAACCCCTCTCCAAACCCTATCCAAATTTACCAAATTCCCTCCTACCCTAACGTTACAACCACGAATATTTGGATGCTATGTCTTTGTCCACATACCCAAAATAGATCGGACCAAACTTGACCCATGTGTTGAAAAATGTGTGTTTGTGGGCTATGGTGTTAACCAAAAAGGGTGCTGGTGCTATAGCCCAAAACGACGTCATATGTACACTACCATGGACTGTGACTTCCTAGAAATCGAATTCTTCTATACCTCCCAACACATGTTCAGGGAGAGGAAGAGTATGATGACACACTGAGTTGGTTAAAATGGGTTCCATCATCAGAAGAAGTTAATCACAGTACCCAAGATGAGTCACTGGCTTCCCGACAATCCCGTGGGCAAACAATCAGTGTTACAGACCAAGATCCTCCTAGTCCGGACTCTGAGGTAAGTAATTCTAAAACACATGTGGATATACAAAATACCGAGTCTCATGATAATCAAAGTAATGATATATCTGATACCTATGACATAGCAATAGAACAAACAGTGTAGGAAGGAAAGGCTGAACCAATACAAGAAGAAATGATCGAGAGATATATTCTACCTCCAAGAGTTAATAGAAGAATCCCCAAAAAACGGTATTCTCTAGAAAAGCAAATTAGGTCGTCTCGGTTTCCCATGTCAAGCATAGCCAAAAGAAACTTATCTAAAGAAGCTAAGGCCTTCGCCTCTTCCTTATATGATGAACAAATCACAAACTCTGTGGATTAAGCCTTAGAATCAAAGAGCTTGAAGGACGCAATGAAAACAGACGTGGGAAAGGCGTGTCCTTTCACGAGGAAAGAAACCAATGGGATGTCGCTGGGTCTTCACATTTAAACACAAACCAGATAGAACCACTAAGAGATATAAAGTACGGTTAGTGGCTAAAGGCTATACGCAAATGTACGGGGTTGACTACTCAGAGACATTCTCGCTCGTAGCCAAGATTGACACGATTCGATTTCTTTTTTAAAATTTCTGCAAATAAAGGATGGCCTATTCATTAATTCGATGTTAAAAATTCCTTCCTGTTTGGAGAGCTAAAGGAAGAGGTATGCATATAAGCTCCACCCGGATTCCCAGAAAACTTCAAGTCAAAGGAAATATGTTGGTTAAAAAGATCTCTCTACAGGCTAAAACAATCTCCTCGAGCTTGGTTTGGTAGATTTACCTTAGTAATGAAAAGGATATGAATTTCAACACAGCAACTCCGATCATACATTGTACCTTAAACGAAAAAGGTAAACTTGTGACTTGTTTGATTATATATGTTGATGACATGATCATTACTAAAATGATGAGGAAGAAATGAAGAAGTTGAAGGCAAATTTGTTCACAGTATTCGAAATGAAGGACTTGTGAAGACTTAAGTACCTTCTTGGAAATGAAGTACTAAGGTCTAAGCAAGGGATCTTCATATGTCAGAAGAAATATGTTCTTGACCTTCTAGCAGAGACATGAATGATCGACTGCAAGCCTGCCAACACTCCAATGATGGTAAACCATTAACTATATATGGTAGAAGGAGCAGAATTAGCAGACAAATTAAGATACCAACGCTTGGTGGGTAAAAAAATATACCTCTCGCATACTCACCTAGATATTGCATATACGGTTAGGGTGGTCAGTCAGTTTATGCATCAACCTCAAGTAACTCACATGGAAGCAATATGGAGGATTATAAGATATCTCAAAGGGAACCGCAGGCCATGGGGTTCTCTTTCAACCAAATAAACATCTAAATATCTAGGTGTATACCGATGCAGACTTGGGGGAGATAAAGGAGATCGAAAATTAACATCAAGATACTTTACTCTGGTTGGTGGAAACCTGGTTACGTGGAGAAGCAAGAAAAAGGTCGTAGCATTATCCAGTGCCGAAGGTGTGTTCCGAGGGATTGCACGAGGCCTGGCGGAAGTACTATGGATACGTGAACTTCTGACTTAGATCAGGTTCCCTCAAACCTAAGTTAATAGGATCATGTGTGATAATGAATCTGTAATACAAATTTCAGAAAATCTTGTTCAACATAATCGTACAAAGCATGTGGAGATTCATTGACATTTCATCAAAGAAAAACTTGAAGCAAGGATTATAGAGCTTCCGTTCACTCAATCAGAAGATTAAATAGTAGATATATTAACAAAGGCCGTCAACCGGAGAATCTTCAACACTTGTATTGACAAATTGATCATCGGAAATCCCACACCTCAACTTGAGGGGGAGTGTTAGAAAATAAAGGATATTTGGTGGAAAATAATAGAATCAGTATTACATCATTTCCTATTTTAGGAGATTTGACAGCCTTGCATCTTAAGGACCGTTGCTGGTGCATCAAAGGGAATTTCGAGCCATTATGTTGTGATTGTTGTTTCCTTGTTTAGCCTCTAGTTTTTCTCTATTTATAGTGTATTTCTTCTCTTTTGTAAATCATCTCAATATAATATACAATTCTATGTATTTCAGTTGCAAAGAGTATGTTCTTGGGTGATTAAAATAATATTTGAGAGCCAGATTTAAATCAAAGATCAATAGATTGATCAAATTATTCAATAATGAAGCTTTGGTATCACTTGTTGGATCGATTTTAATAACTTTTTTCTATGATTAATTGCAACAAAAGTTTTAAAAAACTATAATCTTCTTCGATGATGGACAACCGTTTTTTTTATTACAATCTCTAAGGTGTGAACTTTTATCGGTGGGAACTCTGACTTGTAGCAAGTCATAATTAGTAGGAAAGCATCATTGGTTGGAAGCACTGTCGGTAGAAATATAACTCACATATTTTCTCCTTTAATATATTTCATAGTGTGTAAAATAATTTGGTGGTATCACTTTTGTTTTTAATCAAAGAAGATTTGCTTGGCTCAAGTAAAGAAACTAAAGAAAGACCGATTATAATAGAGTGACAGGTATACACTTAACTGACACTAACCAAAACGGTTGCAAATTCAAGGAATTTATTTTTTGGGTTTAACTTTTTTTCTATATTTACATGCATGTTCGCTAATTGATTTAGGATGAAGGAAATGGTTTAAATATTTCCTTTGTTAAGTAAAATATCCTAGGGATACCTCAAACCATAAAATAATCAAATAGAGTCGAAGATGTATCAAGAAAACGGTCGTATGTAAAACAAAACACTTGAAAATCATACGCGCCTCTCTCACAACCAAGATCACAATGATGTTGTATAAAGTTAGGTAATATCGATACACAATCATAAATATGTCTTTCAAGTGTCACGCTTTATTATATCCTTATAAACTAATAATTCCACTATATATAATAAAATGTTACTAGTAGTGTTTTATAACGACTGATGTTGTAACAAGATATATGCTCATAGAAATCAAACCCCACCACATGCATCATCATCCCCGTTCCTGAACCAATAAGTGTAATCGAATCAAGCAGCACCGTCAGGAACATCTTTCATCACCCATTCATGACCTTTGGGATAATATATTCTTGTACGAGGATGTGGGATCCAGCAGCTTTCTTCATGTTCCTTGTACTTTTTATCTTGTGGGTGTACCTTATGTTCAAATGATTGTACTTCATGTTCGTCGTCATAACATTCGTCCCATCTCGCCACCTTATTCATGCAACGTACCACAACTCCTTTGGTAGTAATGATATTACTCCTCCTGCATGTGATATAACCAAAGCTTCAATTGCAACATTGTTATAAACTATCAAGTTTTAAATTGATAAAGATGTATGAAAATAGGAATTATAAGTAAGAAGTTGATACAATACCCCTAACTTTGTATTTCTACTAATTGATGCAACTAGTCAACTATTTAACTAGTGTAACCCTCTAACTAACACATTAACTAAACAAACATATCCGGTAGAATCCCACTCATAGCAGACCTACTGGTAGAGTCTGGGAAGGGTCTGATTAGAACAAATCTTTCCCTTATCTCACGAGATAGAGAGCTGCTCTTAATGAGACCTCGATTCCATTTTTTTAAGTGTACAATTCCAGTATATTAATTCTGATAACAATAGACAATGGTTGATAACAATCAGAGCAACAACAAACACATTAACTAACTCTTCTTTATACTCGTAACGGTTAAAAATGTTGTTTATGGTCTCTAGTGAAATGACGAGAACAAAGTAAACAAAAGCGCGAGTTGTTAGTATAAAAAAAACCACTATAAATCAACTATAAGAGAAAGGAGATGATCAATCCCGCATGGGTTGATAGACAATGATTTGAAACCAAATAAAATGAAGAAAAGGAGATCGAGCCCGACCTAAGGAATAAAGTCTTTATGGTTGTTGCGAGTCCACCTCTAGTCATGGTTCGAAAGGATGGAAACCGATGAGGAAACTTGTTTGTTCGAGTATGCTACGAACTACGGATGATGGACAAAAGGTTTCATCGAACCTTGTTTTATGAAGGAAAAAGTGTACGGAATATATGACATGAAGAACAAATTCTCCTTTTCGTTATTTTAATTCCATAAATTCAAGAATTTACCACATGAAAAGCAACATGTAATTCTCCTTCCATTCTATTTTCACCCTCCTTTGAATGGATTAAAGTCACGGAATATATGATCTTTGGGTTTATTGTTCTGAAACGTTAAATTCGCATGTACGTAACGCTTAAGGTTTTTTTTTTATATATTTTATGGTTTTAATTTTATCGTTGGCCTTTATGGCAAAATAAACTTTGATTATTGATCATTCATTTAAAGGGAATCCAGAAGTCTAGTCCTAGATTTACATCATCGATCACATTCAAAGAAAATATATGTTTACACTTTTATTATTAATAGTTCATTTTTTAAAGAATCAGTAAGTCCAATCCTAGAGTATCATTTCAAATTCTTAAATTTTGATAACCAATAAGATATAGATATATTTTAAAAAAACTTTTTTTTAAAGTAAACGATATCATTAAAAACCAAAACCCCCCAAACCCAGTGGCTAAGAGGGCACGAGATCCACTACTACACAAACAATCTTTAAGAGTGTCACACCTCCAAAATTATTTACTTGATAAATAACTCAAGGTTGTAACGACTGATATCATTACATAGTTGCGGAAGCTATAATGAAGATTTTTAAAGTGTTGAACACCATTACAAGTACTAATATAACTTGTACAATGTTCTAGAACCATATAAGTCAAATCTGTCTCGAGGTCTGACAATTAGGTCTCTTCGGCTTCTAGGGTTTAATTCAAATGACTAGCCTATTCCAACCGTGTCGTTGCCAAACAATACCTGAAAAACATGCTTAAAAAGGTTAATTTAAAGTTAGTGAGTTCATAGGTTTAAGTGGCACAATGGAAGTTTATTTCCTTGAAAACTTATGAAACATACCTTAAGAATTTGGTAAAACTTTCCTTTGTAAATCTGCAAAGCAATGTAGTTGGAATTCCCATAGAACATTCCCTTTTAATATTTGTAAAGCGTTTTATTGGATAATATGGTTGGAATTCCCCTAGGACATTCCCTTGAAATGTTTGTAAAACGTTTCGTCAAAAGCATGATAAACACACGTTCAACAACCATGTTGAACTCATCATCGGACATCATGATGGACAAGTATGGAAAGCTTTTGATAAATTGGAAAAAAATGAAATATCATAACTGTGATAAACGAGTCCTAGGATGATCTATTGTTGTCTACCTAGGATCAACAAAAAGTAATGCAATTACCATGAGCCTATAACCAACCCTAGAAGGTTCTAGATTTTTGCCCCAACAATGTTCCATCACAAACATTGAAGTGAAATTTCCGGATAATATGCATCCATTAACTAATAGTTGGTGCGACCAACTTGATGAATGGAGGTGTCAACCCAATAGTATTATTCATATATTCCTAGGCTAACTCCATAGCTAATGGTTATAGTGTTTGTTCCTAGGGACTTTGGTTGTGATGTCCGTGTAAACCCATGTAACTCATTTGAGATCGGAATACCTCGTTATCATGTGAAGACCTTGTATGTCCTTGTAAACTTTGTATGATTGAAAACATCGTATGTTTTTGTAAAGTTGGAATGTCTTTGTAAGACTGAAATGTCTTTGCAAAACTGGAATGTCTTTGTAAGACTGGAATGTCTTTGTAAAACTGAAAAGTCTTTGTAAAATTGGAATGTCTTCGTAAGACTGGAATGTCTTTGTAAAACTGAAATGCCTTTGTATGACTGAAATGTCTTTGTAAAACTGGAATGTCTTTATAAGACTAGAATGTCTTTGTAAAACTGAAATGTCTTTGTAAACCTAGAATGTATTTGTAAGACCGGAATATCTTTGTAAAACCGGAATGTCTTTGTAACACTGGAATGTCTTTAAAAAACTGGAATGTGTTTGTAAGACTGGAATGTCATTGTAAAACAGAAATATCTTTGTAAGACTAGAATCTGTATGTAAGACTTGAATGTGTATGTAAGACCGGAATGTCTTTGTAAGACTGAAATGTCTTTGTAAAACTGGAATGTCTTTGTAACACTAGAATTTCTTTGTAAGACTGGAATGTCTTTGTAAGACTGAAATATCTTTGTAAGACTGAAATGTCTTTATAAAGTTGGAATGTCTTTGTAAGACTAAAATGTCTTTGTAAGACTGAAATGTCTTTGTAAAACTGAAATGTCTTTGTAAAACTGGAATGCCTTTGTAAGACTGGAATGTCTGTTTAAAGCGGGTATGTTTTGTAAGACTCTACATGATTTTCCCCCAAAATATAAAGCAAGTAAAAAGGGGTCATGAAACTTACCTGGTAAAGTAGTGAAATGATATGTAAAGTCCTAGCACATCCGGCTAAATAAGACGACCTACTCATGCCCTAGGAAACATTTAGAACTTTAAGGTCTAAGTATATTAAATGTTCGACCATGAACTCTATGCATCCAAATGAAGTGTTTTAAAAGTGAATTTGATGTTTCAAAGACGTTATGATTCGACGACCCGTTGGTGACACGTTAGACTTAAGCATTCAAATTCTAACATCGTCTAATAAATTGGTACATTCGATTGGTATTTAGGTCTTGAAACAAAACTTTTGATACATGAAAGTTTCATTAATTGGAAAGTCAAGATTCGAGTCCTAAACATGTCAACTATGCAAAGTTAATGTCACACATGAAATTACGCATGTTATAACACATATAGAACATTTCAATGTTTACTTGCTAAAAATAGACAAACATACGAGTTTTGGATAATTAAAGTTTCCTATTATAGCATGATCATGTCAAATTGTCTTGTTTATGGATAGACAACCTATATTATCATACAATGCACTTAGTTACATGTTACTAAGTCATTTAAACATTCTAATCATGTCAACAACTTGCAAAACACAAATTTTGGAAAAATAAAGTTTCCTCAATTAGAAACAGGGCTTTAGAACCCATACACATGCATTTAAACCCATCATTTTTGTCAATCATACTTCTATAATGTTCACTATACGAGTTTCATGCTTTGAATACACCCAAACATCAAGTTTTCATACATGTCAAGAAATAAAGTTTCTAAAATTAGAAAAGAAGCTTAAAAGCATCATGGACAAGTGGTTTTACCGAAAAAAAATCATACAATCTCTATATCTAGTGTTTATGCATCATTTCCATGAAACAAATCACATCATAACCTCTTCTAACAAAAACCCGAAATTTAAAGTTTCCATAAATAGCAAAAAGAAGCATGCATGTATCATCCCACACTTTTGACAACAAAGTTTTCATATATTATCCATCTACCAACATTACTACAACACAATCCATTATCAAATCATCAAGAACACATCATCTAACAAATGCTCATACAATAAAGTTTTCTTATATTAAAATCGAGCCTAAGAGCAAAACCCGAGTCCAAAACCACCATCAATATGTACCATTTTGTTAGAAAACTCATTTCTTTCAAGAATCCATGGTTAAACTTTCATAAAAATGACTTTTTCTTGGATGCATCTTCATATGAACATGAAGATGGAAATAAAGAAAAAGTGGGTTTTAATGCTTACCAAACTTGAAAATGGATGGATTGATGGATGATTCTTCTTGCAAGAACTTGATTATCACCTTTGGAAACCTGGATTTGGTGTAAGAATGGATCAAAACACAAAACAAAATTGATTAAGATGGTGGTGGTGGTGGGTGATCTCGGCCCAAAGAGAGAGAAAGAGGGGGAGTGGATGGTGAAATGGTGGAATTGGGGGGAATAGGTGGGTATTTATAGGTCATTTGAGTCCGGGTGGTGTAAAACGAATAGTTACCGATTTATTGACGGAAATCCTGAATAGTTATGAATGAAATTATTTAAAAATAATTTGACTCATATTGATATGTTTAACATATAAAATATTCAGATTTTTATTTGAAACTGTCGGTACATACTCCGGACTGGTTGGACTGTGTTGAAACAGAAAGTTTCTCCGAAAATTCCCGAAAAATTCACAGAGACTTAAAATAACATATCATAGTATTACATGTAATTTGTGCACACCAAATATGTTTCTAAGTATCTGCTTATAACTATTCACCTAGCTAGTACACACTGCTTGTCTACCGGACTATGCTGAAAATAAAAGTATCTCTATAAATCACCAAAAAATTCATATAGGCACGATTAATTAAATCACAGTGTTACATATAATTTGCACGCACAGATTATATGTCTAGGTATTTGTTTTAAATTTTCACCAACGGTTGTGTTGTAGGACGCGTGTTTGACCTTGTAATCTTCTGTATTACCGACACGTGTGAACGGATTGACTTGCTAAGTGTGAAATGGACTTAATTACTACAAAATTAAGTGGGATGTCATATACTATAATATATGTGTTAGTCGGGTATGGATATTAACCCTAATTTTTAGGGTGTCATATTCTCCCCTCCTTAAAGAAATTCCGTCCTCGAAATTTGTTAAGCTTACTCGGATTAAGCTTTCGAAATCTATCTATAATTCTGGATGCCTAGGGAGAATTTTGACTTATTTCAAACAATAGTCAGTAATGTAGGCAAAGTGGATATCTAATCAGCTAATGATATTGGTAGTGTAAGGAATTGAGATGTCAATGTATCAAATAACAGTATAACGTTAATGTTGAGCATGCATTAAAGCAAAAGAGTTTATTTAGGGAATCCTTTGATTATGTCGCCATGTGAACGACGTTAGCTATGCCCCGAGGTGATAAAGTCATGAAAAGAATGTTTACTCAGTGTGAATTGAAATAGAAAGTTTTCACAAATCAAGTGAACTCGCATACGAGAGTAACCCATCAAGGATTTGATGTTGAAGCATTTCATTATGTGATCATTCTCCTCAATGTGGTACAGTATGATCACCATCCTTAGTAACGAGAGGTAGATGTGCATTCATGCACACGGGTTTCAGAAAGTACGCGGACACATACTCCAAGTTTATATCTGTGTTTCCTGTCATGGGAACCAAATCATGATAGAATTTAAAATAGAATTATTGAAAGTTCAGTAATGATAGATCGGAGGGTTTAATGAAACGAGCGTTGATATGGTGCAAAACACACATGTTAATAACGCGTATTTCACCACATTTGAATAGGTTTTTATTGTGAATTCATTTGCTTATGATACTTATGTCTATATATGTTGATATTGTAGGTATTATATGAGAAACGAGAAGAATAAGCGAGTCGCGGGAATGAAGGAATAAACGGAATCGACTGGAAAAAAAAGTCTGAACTTCAAATGGGCATATCTCAGGATAGAATATCAATTACTGGGCCCATAATATATTAATCTTGGGTGTCTCAGAAATTCTTACATCGCATCGCGGATAAAATCCCAAAATTTCACACGTAGCGGACCGTTAGGGGCCTTTTTATCGGTCCGCCAAGGATCTGACACCGTAGCGGACCTCCACCAAACCCGTAGCGGTCCTCCACCGTTTTGACGCGACAAAAACCCTAAAAAAGGCTATTTAAGTCTTTTTGACGGCCATTCTTGGAGGAGTTCGACCAGAGGCGATTTGGGACGACTTAGAACATTAAAATTTGGAGTTTGGATCTTCCAACAAGCCTAGGAGTGAAGATTGAAGATCATTTTCGGTTTGGGAACGTTCGGTTTGTGTTTATTCGTTTGATTTTGGAAATTCTATACACTATGCTTCTGTTTGATCTTAGTTTTATGATGTTTTGGACTTCTATGGGTAGCTAAACCTGTTAGCTACCTAGGTTTGATGATAGTTTTCGTGTATTGACGCTTTTTACGGGTTTTAATCATATGTTTTTCTGCGTTAATATTAGAAACAATTCTTGAATGTTTATGAATGGTTATGAATACTGATTATGCTTGATATCTACTGCCCTTGATCATGTATGCTTGTTTCTAGTTGGTTTTGTTACATCTAGGTTGAGTATTGCATGCTAGACGTCATTACTTTATGTTTTGATAGATAGACAACTGATTTGACCATAACGGTTGGTGTCTAGGCTGTATTTAGAGAGTATTAGCAGTGTCCTACCTTTTCTTGAGACTGACCATGTGATAGATATAGCCTGAAACCTCCTACCCATTGTGTGTTAGGTCTAGATTACACGATCGTACGAGTCTTGCCTTTCATTCATGGTGTTAGTGTTCTTAGGGTTTGTTTACATTCCTGAACTTGATTGTCCCTTGCTCTAGGGCTGTGAATCACAGTCTTTCACAACATTGTGAGTGGTGAGACCGACCGGAGATCCCTCATTTGGCATTTTAGCATAGTCTATCTCGTTCTTCATACGAGTCTTTTGGGTTTTCTCAGGGAGTAGAAACATACCTGGTTAGCCTTAGACTTGTACTCTTAGAGATAGTCATACGATTGATTCCCTTATCAGTACACGTTAGCTTGAGTCATTCTTGGGTAGTTGCTTTCTTTCTGGTCTTATCCTTACGTCCAGTTTTCGTGTTCCTAGTTGTTTCTTAGTTGTCCTGTGTCTTGAGCATCTTAGAGTCTTAGAGTATTTGATTCTTAGGTCCTAGTTGTTAGTTCAAATTCTCTTTTGTTTATCTTGGTTGGGACTTGATAAAGGTTTGTTATCGAGAGTTGTCATCGGTGTCCACGGATTGATATCCGATCTTGCCCATACTTGCTACATACTGATGCGGTACACTTGCCGTTGTGTGTGGTTAGGATTGGTGATTCCATTTTAAAACCGTTGTGTAATTGATCTTATTTATATACATATAAACTACACATTAAGTTTTGGGCGCCGTTGTCGGGGACACTTGCATTGACGATTTCGAGAACGACCCGAGTTGGGGATCCAACCATTTTGTTTCTTTTTTTTTAATTTTTGTGTGATTTTTAATTTTTCTAGGATTAGTTTTTGTTTGTCTTTTGCTTTTACTAGGATTTTTAGCATGTGAATAATTTTCTTTTTCTAGGATTGTTTTGATCTCTTTTATTCTGCTTTATTTTATTTTATCTTATTTCATTATCTATTTGTTATTATCTCACCTGTTACTTTCAGAAATATGTATAGACAGCAGGTTGGTAGGTTCATGGAGCCGTGGTGCGAGATCTGTGGTGGGGACCATTGGGTGCAGGATTGTTATTATTCGCAGGTAGATACCCACCACGGATGTGAGTTTATACGAGTTGACCTTGAGAAAAGGAAGAGAGAGACAGAGGTGATCCTTGCTCATGTGGAGTCACAACGTCAGAAACCTCACACCCGTATGATATACGACCAGATGGGGAACTTCTTCGGTTTTGAGGATTCATCTGGCGTAATGATAGAGCAAGCCCCAGAACCAGAGACGATAACGGATGATATATTTTTTATTATTCCGCATAGTTACACATATGTCCCACCTCCGGTTCAGCATGATTTTGATTGTGATGAGGTTGATACTCCACATGAGCGTATTCACAGGGAATGTGCAGAACAATTACGGGGGTCGAAAGCATTATGTGCTAGGGTCAGAGAGATATGTGCTGATCTTAGGAGGGAGGATCAGTCACCCTGTGATGAGATGCAGCACAACACAGAGCCAAAGACGACATGCAGCCTTGAGCCAGGTAAGTCCCCTTCCTCTAGCTATTTTGATCATGAGTGTGTGGATGACACATAATTGATTGCATCTAGTTTTGTGGATGATTCCTCTTTTGCATCTAGTTTTGTGGATGATTCCTCTTTTCCATTTTATATGCCACACTTATCACACTTGTCTTGGGAGGATGATTGGAAGCAGGATTCAAAGTTTGGTGATACGCACGAGGATGAGTTTGTTGATGAGATTGAGGATGAGTCTACTAATGAGGTCGAGGAGGAGTATGTTCCCTCCCTGCTAGATGAGTTTGGAGATGAGTTGGTGGATATACCAACTATATATGGAGGAGAGTTTGATCATTTTGGTGACATTGCTGAGTTAGAGGCACTATTATTCGGGGAGCCAAAGAGCGAGATGGAAGAAGCACCGCACCGCGATGAGGCAGAAGAAGAACAAGAAGGAGAGAAGGAGGAGGTGGTTGAGAAACCAGAGCAACCACTTCATGTTGTGGATTGTCGGCCAGTATAGGAGAGAGATGGTGGATCGCCACCCCAATCGAAACGACCATTGGATAGGGCACAGAGACGTATGGACCGGCATGTTTTGAGGGTGCTGAGATGGTCACACAAGGTCCATAGGAGGATACCATATTCTAGAGATGATCGATTTCCTCATTACATGCCCCGCATCAGATTTGGTCTAGGTAGATTTAAGGACCGGTGGGTCGACTCGGGGACATTTGTCCGAGTCTGTTTGAGCCTTACTGTCGCATTCTTCCCAGCGGATGGTAGGAGGAGGAGAAAGACCCAGGTGAGTGGGAAGAGAATAAAGGAGAAGCCACCTGATTGAGGTTGTGGTTTGAGTCCGGCTGAAGATTCGTCTGTAAACTTAGCGCTTCCGGGAGGCAACCCGATGGTGATTTTTTATTTTCTTTTTATTTTGTTTTGTTTTCTGTTATGTTTGCTTTGTGTGCAGGTTTTCATTCCGAGCTCTGGGAGTTTGCTGATTCTGAGGATTTCATGTTCGAGGTCGCTTCATATCAAGGGGGAGTGTTTGTTACATCCGTAGGGGAGTCCCGTTCTATCCTTTTACTTTCTATGCATTTGCATCATTTTTGCTTTACTTTGTTTTCAATTGTACATTGAGGGCAACGTACAGTTTAAGTGTGAGGATGAGAACGTGACTTATTTTGGACATTTTTATATTTTTACCCCCTTTCTTTAGATACATTAGGAACAATGTGTGTTTCAATTGTGAGGATGTTAGCTTGTGTTAGTAAAAAAATTGAAAAATAAATAAATAAAAGAGTTTTTTTGAAATTCCTGAGTTGACACATTTTTTGAGTTCTAATGCACACAAAAGACCGGTTTTTATTCAATGTAAATCGAGAGCAAAAGGCGAATCGGGTGTGGGTTTGCATTTCTTTAACACGGTTTTCGTTAAGTATCAGAATTAAGTAGGCCCAACAGAGTCGTTTTTCATGTAATAAAATTCTTTGGATGCCCAGGATAGTGTAGCAAGTTGGATAGTGATAATTGTGCATGGCTTATATCGGTAACCTGATTCCACATTTTTTCAGTGAGTTTTTGAGCCTTTTTATTTTCATATATATTCACTGTTTTGTTTGTTGAGTGTTTACCTACATGTTGCATTTTGTCAGAACTTGAGTATTTTGATGCATTTTGAGACCCTAGGCAGAGATGATAAACAGATATGATAGAGGCATTAGGATTTAGCCCCTTGTTTAGCCTTTTTCATTTGTTTTCCCTACCTGAACATTATCCCTTAGTGAACTCTTTTGAGCCTTATTCTCTTTCGTTTGATTAACCCACATATTACACCTTGAGCACTTTTTGCCTTTTTTTAATTTTTAAACCCGTGTTATTAATCTGGTCTGACTTAGTGACTAAGTTTGTGTTAGTAATTATTTGTGAGTGTCGGCATTATAACTTATGTCATCATCAAAAATAGCTGAATAGTGTGTGAAAAAAAAATTATAGACAAAATGAAAAAGACAAAAAGAAAAAAAATATAGATATTCAAGAGAATAAGTGTGAGGATCATAGATCCTCAAATGTTTTGTAATTGTGATTGTGATTGTGTTTTGTTTTGTTTTGTTTTGTTTGTTCCTAGTTTAACTAGTCCGGATTATGATCAGTTTAGCCACTTTTATATATCCTTTATCCATACCCTTAGCCATAGCCTTACATTACAACCTGTTGAAGTCCTTTTGATTTATGTGTTTGTCTTATGCATTTGGGTGGAGATTTGATTGATGTTCAAGCTTATGAGATCAATGTTTCACTGTAGGTCTGAGAGTATAGATTAGGAACTGGCACATCTTCAGCTAGTTACAGATATAATACATTGATTGGAGAGAACCATTGTGAGGGGTATGAATCGTGCATGGTTAGAGTCTTGAAGGTAGGTGAATCTGGAATAGGTATGCCCATATTTTTCAAAAATTAATATCATCTTGACTTGTTGGGTCGTAAATCTATTGAACGTGTAAATCTTAAGGAGTTAACTGTGCCTTTGGATTTCGTGGCCTGTGTGTGATCTTGCTAAATGTGACCGTATTTGTTTATTTACATAGTTGGATGTGTTGCATTTGCTTAGGGACAAGCAAACTTCAAGTGTGAGGATGTTTGATGTGGTGCAAAACACACATGTTAATAACACGTATTTCACCACATTTGAATAGGTTTTGATTGTGAATTCATTTGATTTTTATACTTATGTCTATATATGTTGATATTGTAGGTATTATACGAGAAACGAGAAGAATAAGCGAGTAAACGAGTTGCGGGAATGAAGGAATAAACGAAATCGACAGGAAAATAAGTCTGAATTTCAGATGGGCATATCTCGGGCTAGAAAATGAGTTACCGGGCCCATAATGAATTTTGGGTGTCTCGAAAATTCCTACAACCAAACGCGGATAAAATCCTGAAATTTCACCCATAGCGGACCGTCAGGGGTCTTTTTAGCGGTCCGCCAAGGATCTGACACCGTAGCGGACCTCCACCAAACCTGTAGCGGTCCTCCACCGTCTTGACTCGACAAAAACCCTGAAAAAGGCTATTTAAGCCTTTTTGACGGCCATTCTTGGAGGAGTTCGATCAGATGCAATTTGGGATGACTTAGAACATTAAAACTTGGAGTTTGGAGCTTCCTAGAAGCCTAGGGGTGAAGATTGAATATCGTTTTCGGTTTGGGAAGGTTTGGCTTGTGTTTATTCGTTTGATTTCGGAACTTCTATTGACTATGCTTCTGTTTGATCTTAGTTTTAGGATGTTTTGGACTTCTATGGGTAGCTAAACTTGTTAGCTACCTAGGTTTGATGATAGTTTTCGTGTATTGACGCTTTTTGCGGGTTTTAATAGTATGTTTTTCTGTGTTAATCTTAGAATCAATTCTTGAATGTTTATGAATGGTTATGAATACTGATTATGCTTGATATCTACTGCCCTTGATCATGTATGCTTGTTTCTAGTTGGTTTTGTTTCATCTAGGTTGAGTATTGCATGCTAGACGTCATTACTTTATGTTTTGATAGATAGACAACTGAATTGACCATAATGGTTGGTGTCTAGGCTGTATTTAGAGAGTATTAGCAGTGTCCTACCTTTTCTTGAGACTAACCATGTGATATATATAGCATGAAACCTCCTACCCATTGTGTGTTAGGTTTAGATTACGCGACCGTACGAGTCTTGCCTTCATTCATGGTGTTAGTGTTCTTAGGGTTTGTTTACGTCCCTGAACTTGATTGTCCCTTGCTCTAGGGCTGTGGGTCACAGTCTTTCACAGCATTATGAGTGGTGAGACAGACCGGAGATCCCTCATTTGGCATTTTAGCATAGTCTATCCCGTTCTTCATACGAGTCTTCTGGGTTTTCTCAGGGAGTAGAAACAAACCTGGTTAGCCTTAGACTTGTACTCTTAGAGATAGTCATACGATTGATTCCCTTAACAGTTCACGTTAGCTTGAGTCATTCCTGGGTAGTTGATTTCTTTCTGATCTTATCTTTACGTCCAGTTTTCGTGTTCTTAGTTGTTTCTTAGTTGTCCTGTGTCTTGAGCATCTTAGAGACTTAGAGTATTTGAGTCTTAGGTCCTAGTTGTTAGTTTAAATTCTCTTTTGTTTATTTAGGTTGGGATTTGATAAAGGTTTATTATCGAGAGTTGTTATCGGTGTCCACGGATTGATATCCGGTCTTGCCTATACTTGCTACATACTGATGCAGTACACTTGCCGTTGTGTGTGGTTAGGATTGGTGATTCCATTGTAAAACCGTTGTGTAATTGATCTTATTTTTACATATATAAACTACACATCAATCGTGCGTTAGTCCCATAATCAGGTAATTGACAGTTCCTTAATTTAAATGAGGGCAAGCGGTTCTTGAAGGGTCATTGAACTGAGATATGCTTATAATAGCACTGAAGTCTGAGCGTGGCAAGGTTACACCAGACATCCATGAATAATAAGTACCGGTATAGGGTAATAATGTATCTGCAACTAGCAGCAGTAGTGTCAATACATGTTAACTCGTACACTATCATGCAATGCTGCCAAGTAAAGCCATTGAGGTGGTTACCACCATATTGTACGGACTCTAGGAGGTTCGGAGATCAATCCTTCGATTACGCGAGATTTATACTCCCTTGGGTAATGAAGTTACCTTTCAGATATCATGAATACCGTCATATGAATGTTTGATATTTCATGAAACATTCTCCTTTAATGCTCATAGATCAAAGTGTGGCCATAAATAGAATATACGTCTTTGATAGTTGGCTCAATGAAATTTGTCCATACTTGAAGTTGGGAGTTATTCTAAATGAAAATTCCATGTGAATATTTTCATAGATGAGCCTATGAACTAATATTCCCGTAACATTAGTTATGTCTTGTATCAGATTCTTGAAACCTGGGACTAGACTACGAGCTAGTCATCATTTCTAAAGGTGAGCATGCTATTCGAAATAGTCATTCAGGTGACATGTCGTTAGCCAAGGCCATTGTGATTCATAATGTATCTTTTTGGCATATATTGGCGTATAATGATCATTCACACCATGAAACACTGATTGGGAATAGGGCTAATCACAATCCAAACTATGGAGAAGTCGGATAACGTCGGTCGTTTACTGGTGTGGGATCGGTTATTGCTATGGATCGGTAAGGTGATTCAAATCAAGGTTCATGACAAGGTGGAATTTAAATAATCCGGTTAGAAGAGTCAAATGTGAGGAACACATTGAACTAGTTGGGTTTGGTGTTTCCAAGGAAACGAACATGAGCATCGACTGCTAGTTATACAGTTCTACTTTTGTTTGGATATATCATGTCTTTCATACTTTGCTATTCAACAGTTAGTGGGTGTTTTAACACAAGACATGTTTATAAGAGTTTGACTTTAAGGGTGTACGGTCATGAATCACGTACTCGTGACTTTACAGTCAAAGCATAGCGTTTAAAGGAAGCTGGAAGCTCGAATTTATACATGACAGTCGCTGTCATGGCTCTCATCATTGATGATTTTAGGCAGAAGATATGATACACATAGGTACTAGAAGTTGAACTTGAGCGTTTTTCAAAGGAACACTTCTTGACTTCAATCTCACTCTTACACTTAGTATTTGACGTTGGAATGGGTTGACATTCGCGTTGTAAGAAGAGATTATATTTCAATGATTTAGAAGTGCAACATTTTGATCTCAGTTCACAAGGTTAAGCATAAGGAATGTGAACATCCCCATTATAAAAAAAATTATATTAGGAGCTTTGCGGTGAAGCATGATCAGGTGATGTTTATGAGTTGCAGTCGTGGTTAGTTGGCGTACAATTTACGAAAATAGTATTGTCGTCTATAACCTTCACAACTAATCTGTTGTTGAAGACATTTTTTTTCTTCTCATGGGGTGATAAGAATTATGCATCAAAGGGATGCTGGCAAGATTTCACGTAGGTGTGACATTTCTTGTATATAATAGGTCAGTCTTAGATAAGGTAGGAACAAGTAACTTAGGTTCGATTTCCAAGGCTCATTTTGCGTACAGGTATGAATTTAATGATTGCCAAGAGAGGTGAATCATAATAGTTCACTCAGGGTTTTGTGCTCAGGGGTTGAATACTTCTAGGCTAGACTTCCACGTAGACCTTGCCGGTTACTCCTTTATGTTTGCGTCGCTAGCCAGTAGTTGAAATGACATCCGTCAAGATTCGATGTGATAGAGCATGGGAGGCGTACCGAAGTGTAATTAAATTCAATGTGCACCAATTAATATAACCCCAAGACGTATTAGGACAATTGGTAGTAACTAACTGAATGAAAGATATGAAATTAGGTGTACAAAGGTGTATGCATAAGTTCCAATCGATGTCACGAGTAGGTAGAAAACCATGGTGAAGGAGTTGTAGTAATAGAAATGATTTAATAAGGATAGGAGTTAAATGAGTTCATAGTGTGCGTGGCTAGTTGAAGTGTCTGTCGGAGGCGCCTTGAATATCAACAATTCCTGTAGGACTTGTAGAGCGTCCGGCTGGAAAATATGGTCGGTGTCCGAAGAGTTGAAATAGGGTTTGAATCTGAATAAGGGTCAGATCCTACATTGTCATGAGGTTGTTAGAACATAAGAATTGAAGACATGTTCAAGGTACTAGGTTTGTATCATTAGAACAAGATTAGCGTCAAAAGTGATAAAGTGATTACTAAAGAATAGTAGACAAGATCGTCAAGATTTCTAATGCATATTGTCGGTTTGTTTAAACTGCTGAATAGGAGGTCGAATTTACGACGTCGAGAAAAGGCATAGGCTTATGGTTGTGCTTGCGTCATTAGTAGTAGCTAATTATTACGTCCTACTTAGGTCATCACCTTAGGATTTTCTAGAATTCACGAGTGCATGTAAATTCACAATTACGTGATATCAAGTGTAATTGTCAATTTACTTCACTTGATCACTCTAGTATTCTCCTGTAGTGAGTCACAATGTAGATGCCTATTGTTTTCGTATTGATACATATATTAGATGTTAGCCACGTATGCCACATAATTATTCCTAGTGTAAATGTAGCTAATGTGATCCTATACACTAACGATTGAATCAAATTGTCTGGAAACGGTTGGAATTTCTATACTCGAGTCTAAGGTGTTCCTGGTGTAATGCAAGTCTATGAAATCTAGGTCCCTAGATACACGCGGTTAGAGCCTAGGCATCACTAAGGAAACCTAATTCGCTAAAACCATTGGCTCTGATACCAATCTTTCACACCCCCAAAATTATTTACTTGATAAATAACTCAAGGTTGTAACGACTGATATCATTACATAGTTGCGGAAGCTATAATGAAGATTTCTAAAGTGATGAACACCATTACAAACAAGTACTAATATAACTAGTACAATGTTCTAGAACCATATAAGTCAAATCTGTCTCAAGGTCTGACAATTAGATCTCTTCGGCTTCTAGGGTTTAATCCAAATGACTAGCCTATTCCAACCGTGTCGTTGCCAAACAATACCTGAAAAACGTGCTTAAAAAGGTCAACATAAATTTGGTGAGTTCATAGGTTTAAGTGGCACAATGGAAGTTTATTTCCATGAAAACTTATGAAACATACCCTAAGGATTTTGTAAAACTTTCCTATGTAAATCTGGAAAGCAATGTAGTTGGAATTCCCGTAGGACATTCCTTGGAATATTTGTAAAACGTTTTATTGGATAATATGGTTGGAATTCCCCTGGGACATTCCCTTGAAATGTTTGTAAAACGTTTCTTCAAAAGCATGATAAACACACGTTCAACAACCTTGTTGAACTCATCGTCGGACATCATGATGGACAAGTATGGAAAGCTTTGATAAATTGGAAAAAAATGAAATATCATAACTGTGATAAACGAGTCCTAGGATGATCTATTGTTGTCTAGCTAGGATCAACAAAAAGTAATGCAATTACCATGAACCTATAACCAACCCTAGACGGTTCTTGATTTTTGCCCCGTTTGTGTAAAGTGGGTATGTTTTGTAAGACTCTGCATGTTTTCCCCCCAAAATATAAAGCAAGTAAAAAGGGACATGAAACTCACCTTGTAAAGCAGTGAAATGATATGCAATGTCCTAGCAAATCCGACTAAATGAGAAGACCTACTCATGCCCTAGGAAAATTTAGGACTTTAAGGTCTAAGTATTGTAAATGTTCGACTATGAACTATATGCATCCAAATGAGTTGTTTGAAAAGTGAATTTGATGTTTCAAAGACGTTTTGACTCGACGACTCGTTGGTGACACGTTGGACTTAAGCATTCAAATTCTAACATAGAATTCAAACCTACTTTGAAATAGTCTATTATCGTCTAATAAACACATTGGTACATTCGATTGGTATTTAGGACTTGAAACACAACTTTTGATACATGAAAATTTCCTTAATTGGAAAGTCAAGATTCGATTCCTAAACATGGCAACTATGTAAAGTTAATGTCACACATGAAATTAGGCATCTTATAACACATATAGAACATTTCAATGTTTACTGGCTAAAAATAGACAAACATACGAGTTTTGGATAATTAAAGTTTCCTATTATAGCATGATCATGTCAAATTGTCTTGTTTATGGATAGACAACATATATTATCATACAATGCACTTAGTTACATGTTACTAAGTCATTTAAACCTTCTAATCATGTCAACAACTTGCAAACACAAATTTTGGAAAAACAAAGTTTCCTCAATTAGAAACCGGGCTTTAGAACCCATACACATGCATTTAAACCCATCATTTTTGTCAATCATACTTCCATAATGTTCACTATACGAGTTTCATGCTTTGAATACACCCAAACATCAAGTTTTCATACATGTCAAGAAATAAAGTTTCTAACATTAGAAAACGAGCTTAAAAGCATCATGGACAAGTGGTTTTACCGAAAAAAAAATCATACAATCTCTATATCTAGTGTTTATGCATCATTTCCATGAAACAAATCACATCATAACCTCTTCTAACAAAAACCCGAAATTTAAAGTTTCCATAAATAGCAAAAACAAGCATGCATGTAACATCCAACACTTTTGACAACAATGTTTTCATATATTATCCATCTACCAACATTACTACAACACAATCCATCATCAAATCATCAAGAACACATCATCTAACAAATGCTCATATGATAAAGTTTTCTTATATTGAAACCGAGCCTAAGAGCAAAACCCGAGTCCAAAACCACCATCAATATGTACCATTTTGTTAGAAAACTCATTTCTTTCAAGAATCTATGGTTAAAATTTCATAAAAATGACTTTTTCTTGGATGCATGTTCATATGAACATGAAGATGGAAATGAAGAAAAAATGGGTTTTAATGCTTACCAAACTTGAAAATGGATGGATTGATGGATGATTCTTCTTGAAAGAACTTGATTATCACCTTTGGAAGCTCGGATTTGGTGTAAGAAAGAGGGGGAGTGGATGGTGAAATGGTGGAATGGGGGGGGTATATGTGGGTATTTACAGGGTCATTTGACTCCGAGTGGTGGAAAACGAATAGTCACCGATTTATTGACGGAAATCCTGAATAGGTATGAATGAAATTATTTAAAATAATTTGACTCATATTGGTATGTTTAACATATAAAATTTTCAGATTTTTATTTGAAACTGTCGGTACATACTCCGGACTGGTTGGACTGCGTTAAAACATAAATTTTCTTCAAAAATTTCCGAAAAATTCACAGAGACTTAAAATATCATATCACAGTATTACATGTAATTTGTGCACACAAAATATGTGTCTAAGTGTATTCTTAGAATTATTCACCTAGCTAATGCATACTGCGTGTCTAACGGACTGTACTGAAAAAAAAAGTATCTCTATAAATCACCGAAAAATTCATATAGGCATGATTAATTAAATCATAGTGTTACATATAATTTGCACACACAGATTATATGTCTAAGTATTTGTTTTAAATTATCACCAACGGTCGTGTTGTAGGACGCGTGTTTGACCTGGTAATTTTCTGTATTACCGACACGTGTGAACGGATTGACTAGTAATGTCAAGTCTTCTAAGAGTCAGTCTTCTTTCTGCTGCTGCCGAAGATTCAGGATAAGCTACCCATTTTGCTGTTTGTATTAGTCTTTGGAAGTGGGGTAGATTATCCTCCATCAAGTCACGGAACCTGCCAATGGCAAGTTCAGCTGAGAGATCTGATGAAGTGTTGATGCAGTTAGTTAAATGCAGTTGTAGGACTTGGAGGGCATTGAGAGAGTTTCAGTTTAGCTCTTTTACACCACTAAACTCCCATCCAATCCAAAATATCTCAGCTGATCCATCATACCCCCAAGCTAGAATGGAGTCAAATTCTAGCTTCTGTGTTGTTTGAAGGAGTTGGGAGGTTATGGATTGACTTATGATGGCTGCTGCTTCAGGAAGGATGCTGAATGATGTATTTGTTTGTTCTGTGTCTTCAGCATCATTCAGCATTTCATCAACAGCCCTGACAACCAACTTCCAGTCTTCAGATGTCTCTTCTGCTTCGTTATCTGAGACTGGCAAGTCATGAATTTGTACAAAAGCCGGCTTGAATAGTGAGCTTTGAATTTCAACCTGCTCTTGAATCCAGTCGTTAAGACTGTCTGTGTCTTCCTCCATAGAGACCATCTCCCCCTTTTTGGTTGCATCAGTAGACAGGTAAGCATCAGTTTGGGTGCCTACTGATACAAAAGAGGGAGTGGCTAAAGTTGGGCATTGATGGGCTTCATGCATAGAGACTTGGTGTCTTAGTTTGGACACTTCAGCCTCTAGCATAGCCACCCTGGCCATCAATTCCAAGTTATGAAGTTTCAGTCTGTCCTCATCCACAGATGTGGAATCCTTGGACCCAGATGGGGCCTTAGGCCTAGCCTCTTCATCCCCATCACCCGTGGTTTCTTAGCGCCTGGGATTCCTCTCAGTGAGGGGAGTTTCCAAGGAAACACCCTCACCATGAGTTGCCGTGGTTGAGGTCTTAAAGATGTTGTCACTGTCCTCCTGGTCATTTGATGGACCAGCAGTAGTGACAGCCTCTTCCACATCCACTCTTTCATTACTCCTAGAGTGGACCTTCAAGGGTGAAGAACTTGGGTTGGGTGTTTCGGAAGCAAGACCAATCAGTACCTCCTTGATAGTGGTAGTTGGAGAAGGTACATCACTTTGGTCAGGTTCCTCAACACTTAAGTCCAAAGAAGATAGGAATGGCTCAAATGGCTGTTCTATGGATCCGGGAAGTGATCCTAATCCTAATAGAGAGACTTCCGAAGGAGTCTCCCTAACAGTGTGGCTTTCCCTTATGATATTCTCACTAGAATGTTGTGATTATGAGTGAGGGATGTTGGCTTAGGTTTGGGCCTTGGAGGCAAGAGAAGAAGGAGTTCTCTTGCCCCTCTTTCTTGTATATTTGGCTGCAACCGGGGCCCTGTGTTCCGGTTGAGCAATAACATCCAAAAGAGGTGTAAGTAATTTTTGTGCCTATGCATCCTTAGTAGTATGCACAGGGGTTCGAACGGTGGATGCATATTGTTGTTCAGGATGTGAGGTGGAGGGTGTGGGATCAGTATCAGCCGGGATTGCTGAACTGTCACCTGGGGTACTTTGGACGTTCAGCATTATAGATAACAATGGAACGTTGACCCCTGAGAACTTTTTGGAAACAGTCCTCATGCTTTGAAAAATGTTATTTTTATGACCCAACATGATGTAGATTCTTGCAGGTTTTGAAAGATCTTTTAGTTGTAGGATCGTAAGATTACAAGGTGATTCTATTCTAGTTGATATTGGCAGAAACAATAGCAACCAACAAAGTAAACAGCAAGAATACTGATAAATGCACTGTTGTATTAGACTTCTGAGATTACAAGATTACAAGTAAAACTCTATCAAGACATTATCAGAAAGCACTGTGAAGGCACAAAAAAAGCACACTTACAATGAAGTGTTTACACAGTATTTATAGTAACTTAGAATCAAGACAGACCCTTGATTCTAAGGATCAGATCTAACACAAGTCGTTGATCTTGTTTATTAATCTAAATTACACGTAAAGGCTAATCTAGTTAACTTTACTGAAACGTCTTCTTAGGCATCATTGTTTGCATGCTTGGAGAAGAGCGTTGTCGTCCATCATTGGTTGCACCATTGAGGTTCCTTCTGCTTTGAGTGTGTCAGTTGCTTTTGCAGAAAGTTGTCAGTGACGCTTGGCATGGATAGTCAGCTGCAACGATTTGTCTTCAAGGAACATAGCTATCAGCAGCAAGAATGAGAATAATGCTGCTGATAAGCCTATCAGCAGCAACTTGTGTTGAACGCTGCTGATAAACCTATCAGCAGCAACAAGTGTTGAATGTTGCTGATAAGCCTATCAGCAGCAACATGTGCTGAATGCTGCTGATAAGCCTATCAGCAGCCATATGTGTTGAATGCTGCTGATAAGCCTATCAACAGCATTTGTACTTAGAATAATTTGGTAGCAATCAGTCTTTGGTTCTACAGACAGATCTCGAAGCACAAATTTGGGTCGATTCTTAACATTCTCAACAAGAGGCATCCCTAGATTTGCCTAAGATAGTTCTGAAGCAAGCATTCTCATTATGGGGTATTCAACAAGATCTGGAAGCACAAATCCGGTGGCCTAAAACACCAGCCTGCTGTAATTCTGGTGGCCGGAGACACCAGCCTGCTGTAATTTTTTTTTGTATTGGCTATGTACTTTTAGAGCGGTTTTATACTTTTTTTAGAGCGGTTCTACAAACCGTTTTAAAAGATAAATTGATTTTTTGGAGCGCTATTATTTAGAGCGGTTCAAAACCACTTCAAAAAACCAAAATAACCGCCTTAAAAAATAAGTTTTGTACTAGTGAGAATTACAAACCAAGCCAAGAATTGACCAAACCAAATAAAATAACGCCCATTATACAATACTAATCTAGAATGTTATTCGGTCCTCCCAAGTAATGTTTCTCAACTTTGCTCTGCAAGTAATCCATAGGTAAGATATTTCTTTGATTTGCGCCACACAGTTTTAATCCGACGTGAGTTTCTCGTCAAAAATTCTTTTATTTCTTGTAAGCCATAGACACCACATAGTTGCTAGCGAGATAACATGTATCAATTTCTTCTTTGTCTTTGGTACTTGTAGATCTTCCACATACTTGATGACCTCCTTGATAGAGTTGAGAAAAGGCGGGCTAGGTTGGTTGCTCCATCTCCAAATTTGCCACCATATCGACCTTGCGAATAGGCATGATACTATCAAATGATCTGCGTCTTCTTGACAAATTCTACAATTTGGGCAAGTCTTGTCTAAAGCATCCGCCCCTCTTGTGGCAAGGGCGTCTTTCGTCGCTATTCGTCCATCCATTGCTCTCCAAGTGAAGATGCTAACTTTTGGGGGGTGCCGATGTATTCCATCTGAATTTAGGACCTGAAATAACTGCTCCCTAGGTATCTTCTAGCTCCTTCATAACCATGCTAACTGAAAACTCCAACTCTTCCTCTTTTATCCAACCCCACATGTCCTCCTTTTATGATAACCTTACCTGTGACAACAAACTTTCCAAATGATTAAACTGTGTTAATGATATACATTGTGTTGGAGCTTCCTTCCACGCCCATCTCCATGCCTTGTCTATTTCCGAGTAGTAATCTGCATCCAATAAATTTTATCTATAGCCAAAACAAATAAGTTAGGGAAAATAAATTTCAGAATACCTCTTTCATGCCAATTATCCACCGAAAATCTAGTGTTACCTCCCGAACCCACTTTGCTTTTAATTTTTTGTATAATATCAATATTTTGTTTCACGAATTCTTTTTCGATGCCAATTATGTTCTTCCAAACCCCCGAGATTGATTTCCTAATCGGAAAGAGTTGCGCGTTTCTTTTTCCTCCATGTATTGCTTCAATCATTTCTTTACAAATATGAGATTTGTCATTTTTCCACCTCCACCACCATTTCACAAGCAACACCGAATTTAGATCCTTAATATTACCCACTCCGAGACCACCCTTTCGTTTAGGTGCCACAATTTTTTTCCCAAGCAACCCATCTAATTTTCCTGATCATAGATCCTCCTACCCACATAAATTTTCTACGTATTCCTTCTAATGAATTAATGAATCGTTTTGGTGCTTTAAACAAAGATAGGTAATGATTTGGAATACTCCCCAAAACAGCCTTGACCAATTTGATTCTACCTAATTTCGTGTTTAACTTATCTATTACCGGCTTCCACGCTTTGATTCGCCTTCCAATTGGATAATTTCGTGTTTAACTTATCTATTCTCGGCTTCCACGCTTTGATTCTATTCATGTTATCTCCAAACGGAATCCCTAGGTATAGAAATGGAAGTTTGTCTCCTTTATAGAATATCTTTGATGCCATCTGGTTTACCATAACTTGATCCGGCCCCACCCCAAATAATCTGCTTTTTCCTAAGTTAACTTTCAGCCCGGAACATAAGTTGACAACTCTCAATATTCTATTTAGATTTTTTATGTTTGATATGTTCCACTCCCCATAAAATATTGCATCGTCAGCATAGAATAAATGTGATAACCTCACGTTCGTACCTTCAACCGTCACACCTTTGTAGTATCCACTATCCGTAGCCTTCTTCATCATCACGTTCAATGCTTCAATTACTAGAATGAAAAGGAAAGGAGATATTGGATCTCCTTGTCTTAAACCTCTCCTTAATTGAAACTCCTCGGACGGGGAACCATTTATCATTACGGACGCTCTACTTAAAATTAGTATTCCTATAATCCAATTCCTTCATTTTGGCGGGAACCCCATATGAGTCATGATTGATAATAAGAACTTCCAATTCACTATATCGTATGCTTCTCTCGGAATACACTTTGACTAACATTACCTCCTTTTTGCGTTTCTTTGCCCATGATACTATTTCATTCAAAATCAATGGCCTTTCTATAATTGATCTACCTTACACCAATGCTGACTGAACTGGATTTACCAAATCCGAAATACACCCTTTCAACTTGTATCAAGAATGATTGCAAATTAAAATATCTATAACTAAGATATGTAGTTTGTTGGTTTCATATATCAAGAATGATTGCAAATTGATCTTGTTATTTAATGCAATTTACCCTAACATAAATAGGTCAATGTCAATAATAACAAAAAGCACTAGCAGCACCAACAGCAGCAACACCAATACCAATACCAACATCAACACCAACAGCAACAACAACATTATTGAGATAACTTTAGATTGATTTTAAGTTGAAAGAAGTGGAACTAAATTATTCATATTCTTTTAAATTTTGTTTAGACGAATGAATTTTTATTAATATGATTGTTATATGATCTACTCATAATGTTATGTAAATATAATTTTTATTTTGATGACGATAAACTATAAATTTTAAATATAAATGCTAATATATTGATATTATATATTCTTCATCATCAACAATTGTAAGGCCCCAAACCCGGGAGGTCTCACGTGTTGGATTTACTAATTCACAAACAGTTCTTAAACTTGAATATCAAATAACGTAACGGAAAAACTTTCATTCAAGATAACAGTAATATTTTCAAACATGCGTAAGCGTAAACGTTGTCTAAACATAACATAAACGTAATCAAAACATAACGGAATCCCAGTCTTCATCGTTATCTAGGAAACTCTTCATCGCTTGCCAAGCATCACCATTTATCTTCATTACATACCCTTAACCTGAATGTGCATACTAAAAAGTCAGCTACGTTGGTGAGTTCTAGTGTTAACATAAAACAATAACTTCAAATATTTTCCAAAAACATAACATTCATCTTCATTAATAAAAGCGTACGAAAACATGCAATAACCTAACATAACCTCATTACATAACATCATAACATAAGTCAACGTGAACCGAATTTGTGCCTTCTAATAACCGTCAATTCCATACATCGCACACCGGCGGAGGAACCTAAGGCTCGTTACCTCTAGGCCATCCGACGCTTAGGTCTCCTAAGGCTCGTTACCTCTAGGAAGACCAATCATACATACAAGTGGAGAAATCTAAGGCTCATTACCTCTTGACCATTCCACCAAACTTCAAGCACGATTACCCAACGAGGTAATTCGTACCAACTTCAAGGATCACGGTAATCTCCTTGGTGACCGTCATCACCCTAGTTGTACAACAGTTGGCCAACCACATAGGTCCCTAAAAGGTAAGGCCCATGACATACTTCCCATACCCATAACCTCAATTCACGGAGGAACCATGTGATCGCGTTGTCAAGGTCAATCAAAAACAATAATAATTCTAATCCCTAGCTACCTTAAACTATAGTATAGTGAAGTATGGTGTCGTATCCACAAGGAATTGGTGGAAATAATAAATTGGTTTAGTTTAGAAAATTCTTTTAATTAAAATTCAATTTAAATAAAGATGCAACCTCCTCCAACTTCAGGTTCTAGGTTTCACATAAAATACAGTTATTCAATTGGACACCACATAGACATAGTATTGGAAAATCAGTTGAAACGATAATTGAAGACATGTTGTTGTCAGCAAACCTATACAACCAGTTTGTCATAACCAGTATAATTCAATCACACAATTTACCCGTGTCAAGTTACCCCTTTAGTCACCCAACCCGCTCTAGCTTTTATCATCAACCGAACAAGATTATAAAGCAAGAAAACTCAAAACATATAGATAAATTATCTAATTCAACCAATACATCAATCTACTCGGTTATTGTCAGAAACTAAATAGATCCAAACATAAATAAACTAAATCAAATGTTACAACCTATACGAACCATCCGCCCGGAGGAAGCCACACGCGATTTAGCCGCGCATGCTTGTCAAACATGCGACCATAGCTTCAATTGATGATCTGGAATGCATTCTCCCTCCGAAAATCGCCCTAAGCCTCTCTAATTTCGTCTGAATGAAAGATATTTGCGAATTAGGGTTGAAATTTCTTATATAATGAAAGTTGGGTGTTTTCCTGATCCGGCCGGCCCTCGCGTACCACGAACATCCTTGGCCCATCCTTCGCGTGGCACGGAAAACAAAACAGTCGGGGTGGTTTTTCTTCTTCCTCGCGTACCGCGAAAATATCTTCCAAGGTCTTCGCGTACCGCGAAGATCCAAAATCCCAAGAAATTGACTTTTTGACCCCCCTGTACTTTGATGCATTCTTGAATATATCTCGTTTTTAGATCATTTAAGCGTATAAACCTGTAAGACACACTATATACCAAATGCACATAAAACAGACTCAAAGTACAAAATAAAACGCATGATACTATACAAAACCGACTCTTAAAGACAGGATATTTGACGCTACATCACATCCCCACACTTAACCTTTTGCGTCCCAAAAAAGAACTATACAATGGAATCATAATTGGAACCTGCTTTCACATTCTTATTCATTTAACAGCTTAAATATACTAACGCGTAACTGTAACAATCAGTGTTTCTATCCGATTAAACCCAACCACCGACTCGTCAGGCCCCCGATTCTGTCATCTACTATCCTATTCATTTCCAAGCATACAGACTATCCATGGGTCTCACCCTCAGGAAGCTACAGTTCAGCCTATTCCTATCTCACGATCATGTTTAGGCCCGGGATAAACCCTATAGATTTTCCCACCAAAATAAACACTAATTTATATGTTTTAAAAAAATTAAAATGGATAATGGATCGATGGTATGAATGATATAAGCTTTTATTAACCATATGAATAAACGTTAACCATTAGTGTTTCAGTCAAGTCACTATCTCGGAATGTAACACACAGGCTTTAGTTTTTAAGCAATGAAGAACACAAACTCAACTTAGAGGTGTTTCGACCAGGTTGCCATTCCGGAGGGTAACACATAAGTCAAACTTAGTCATCTATGATTGATCACATAAGAATCTGCCCATGGGCGTTTCAACCAAACTTGTAACCCGGGGGGTAACATGTAGGCAGAACTTAAGCTTTCAATCTAATTAATTCAACTCATGAAAAGGTGGATTATGGAATGATGGCGCCACCAACTTTCGACTTTATTCTCATAAAGGAAGGCGATGTTCCAAGGAAAATTTTAAAACCTTATATATTTTTTCTTATAGTGGTACGTATCACCCTATGTTGACAGTTTCAGCCTCACCGATACCCCTAAGATGAGAACCCACAAGACATCCTGAATTAATTATTCAATTAAACCTAAATACACTATGAGGATATTTAAGCTCTTTAAGTCGGTTGGGCCTACCAAAACGTTACAAATTAGACACGCTTGTTATTTTTATTATTCATTTAAGTTTCACAAGCAGTTCCAATTCTACCTATCATTTTCCATATAGCTGCAAAAATTATAATTCAAGGACATTTTTGAAAATTTTTAATTTTTTAAGGATTTTCTGAATTTTATGACTCAAAAGACTCAAACTACAGACATGGACTAAGGTCTTCCCTCCCCACACCCTCCCCACACTTGAACTCTACATTGCCCTCAATGTAGGAAGAAAAACACTAAAAAGAAAATAAACAAAAAATAAGAAAACTTAGCTAGACCGACGATCGTATAGCATTTCATTCGTGATCATCGGCACAAACTACTAAAGGGCTGCCTTTTACAATAAGATAAAATGAAGCACGGAGATCACCACCCGAATGGAGATTGAGTACGAGTGTATCAATCTAAACCTGCAAAGATAAACTCAAACAAACCCACAAGCATCATACTGACCCAATGTAACGACTCAACTAAAATTAAAAGACACTAGGGACTCGACACGACTCAAAATTACAAAAACAAAATATGGAAAAATGACTTCATGGACAAGTCTTCACGTGTCGCGAAAGATTGGGGAAAATTCTTCGTGTACCGCGAAGAGGTGAAATTTGACCTGGGCCTTGACTTTTGTTCTTCGCGTGTCACGAGAAACGGAGGAGGGGTCTTCATGTACCGTGATGACCCGTTGTTCACAGAAATTTTTGAGCATTTTTTAACTTAGAAAATTTTTCACATAAAAATCCAAATTTTGTTACATCCTCCAAAAAGTCGCACACGCACCCAATTGCACCCACATGCATGATAACCCATGTTACTTCCCCACACTTGGCCGGTTCACACACAAAAACACACAAAACGAAAATAAAATCCTAACTCACTTTCGTAGGAATCACAGTTGCATTTAGCGTATGCAACAAGCCTTTTAAACCCCTCGGTGGCCCGAGTGGACGAGTTGAGTCTCGTGATAGTTTCTAGAGAACACACCCACAACGTTCATTTAAGTAGACATGAAAATAAACTAACTAGTCTTAGGCTGCCTCCCAAGAGCGCTAAGTTTAACGTCTTTAGCCAGACGCGGTGCACCTTACTTACTGATGGTGGTCAGGTGGGGTGCTTGGAGTCTTCCTTCCCCACACTTAAGTTCCTCTCATCATCAAATTTTCTCCATGCTTGCACAAACAAGGCAAACAGTTCTTGCTCTACATTCTGAAGTTGCAGTTTCTTCCCTTTCCGCTTCCTTTTCCTAGCCCTTTTATTCCTTTCCTTCTCTGGAGTCTCACCATCCTTATTTTCAGCTGACCTGTCAAAAACAACACCAACTTTCTTTTTCGTGTGTTTCACCTTTTTCAGGTGATTCACACCTGTTAGCATTCAGGTTTGACAAGTTTGAGAATATTTTAAGACTTATCTTCTGAGCCCCAAATCTCATTCTCATCGTTCCCTCAGCACAATTAATAGTTGCCCGAGCAGTGGCCAAGAACGGTCTGCCCAAAATAGCATTTGGTTGTGTGTTCTTGACATAATCCAACACTAGAAAGTCCACTGGGTAGTAAAACTCTCCTACCTTCACAATCACATCCTTTACAATCCCTCGAGGATGTGTGGGAGTCTGATCAGCCAACACCACAGTGGTGTGGGCTCTCTGTAATGGACCAAAATCATACTCATCGTACAGACTCCCTAGTAAAATACTCACATATGCTCCAAGATCCAGCAATGCTCTATCCAGTTTAAATCCACCTACCTGTATGGCAATAATAGGTGCCGTGGATCTTAGAGTTTCGGGGGAAGGGTACCCAACAACACGGCATTCACACTAGCACTCAGCTCAACTTGTTTTGGACATTTATGCCGTCATTTTTGGACCTTTCAGACACTGAACACTATCAGGATTTTCTTTAAGCGTATTCAAAAATAGTAAATTAATTTACCACTTTTCAAATTTTTCCCATCTCTTATCATGTGTTGGGTCCCACTCACTTAAAACTGGTTTGATTAAAGCTAAAGGGAATGGAATTTTCAAAGATTTTTTCACATTTTTATTTTTTCAGATTTGTGACACTCAGTATTTCAGGTCAATATCCATATTACATAAATGCACGTTCATAACATATATTTCCTGAAGTTTTATTTTGACTAAGTAAAGTCAAGGAGTCTAGCAAAAAGAACTTATATCAAAATAGTAATTTTTATGAATTACTAGGAAAATAAACAGTGGTAATCAACAAGGTACGGTCGTTAGTGATTAACAAGAATTTAATTCTAGTAAAAGTCTAGGGAGAGGCTTTAACAAAAAAACATAAATATTGGTGACTAAATATTTATAAAAAACTTGACTTATAAATAATTGTTACATGGCTATATATTATTTAATGTGTATACATGTATTATATAGTTATATAAATAACTATGACGGGTTAACTAGTAAATTATGGAGACTAGTCAAACCACACAAAAAACATATAAGATATGTGATCGTTAAAAGTTTTACACCGGGTATTATATTACGGGGTCACCTACCGGGTTTACACCATCTAAAACTCAACTAACTACAATTGAATGTAACTAAAGTTTGAATTAAACCCAAACCCCACCCCATTTGGCCTTCTCGGCCGTAACCCACAAGAGAAAGGGGGACACCCACTTGCCAAATCTACCCCAAACCCATCTTTCTCATGATGATTGTGTCATAGGACCATGCTTAATTAACCAAGAATTTGTACAAAAGTCATGTCCATCTATTCAAGACATACTTGCAATCATTAGAGTGAAGACAACACTCCATCTCTCTTTCCCTTTCTCCATTTCGAACGGAAAATACATGCATATACACCATCATTACAACTTTCCATCCATACTTGTAATCATTTGGTTTAAATGAACACTCAATCCATCTCTCTTCTCTCTTTTATACGGCAATTCATATGCACACACAAAAATACATTTTGAAATTTAAAAACAAGTTCCATCTAAGAGAATTAGCTAAAGGCTCGGAGTTTCAATAGTCCTTGGAGTTCTAAGAAGCTTCCACTAGAGAAATCAAGCCACCACCATCTTCTAATCGACAGTCTTCTCCTAGCTTTACCTAGTGGTATGAAACCGACACCAAACTCTAGTTTCATTTCTACTTTTCTTGTTTTAAGCATGTTGTTCATCTTAAAAACGAAAGGGTTTTGGGGAGTTAATGATTTCTTTGTAAAATGTAACAAGTGATAACTCGAATGATTTAAGATTTAAAATAAGTAAAACACACACACACACACATATATATATATATATGTATATATATATACGTGCCGAAATATATATATATATATATATATATATATATATATATATATATATATGTGTGTGTATATATATGTAGGCATGTTTGATTTTTATTATTAATGTGGAAATGATAAAGTGTATGCATACGTGAATAGGAATCAAGGTATATATATGCGTGTATATTATTGTTGTGTTAACTTAAAATGGTTAAAATGTATTCACGTATACCTAAAAGTCATGATTTATATATGTGGGTTTAAAGTTTATTAACTTGGAAAATGGTCAAGTATATGGATGCATGTATAGGAATCGTGATATGTATATATATGTGTGTTTAAAAACTTGTTAACTTGGAAATAATAAAGTGTATGAATACATGTATGTATTATTGTCAAATAGTATTTGATGGTAAAATGTGGATTGTTAAATAAGAGACATGATTAGTAAATTTTACAAAATAAACACTTGTGACATAAAGACTAAAAAATGTTTAAGTATATGCATATTAGGTCAAAAATGGCAAGATATATATATGATGGCATTTGGTTGATTGTTTAAAGCACGACGTGATGATATTGGTAGAAAAATATGCATGATCATTAGGTTAAGTTGTATCTATGTATATAAGCAAATGGAAACCGAGATAAATGTGTATTATACATATTTGTGTAGTTATATAATCAAGGGTATATAGACATAAAATAATGAAATACATTCGTATCTTGAAAATAAATCATGAACAACACACTTAAGAGATTTAGAACTTGCAAGTTATTGTTATGTATTGACACGAAATTTGTTGTGATTAAAATGGCTAAGACATTTAGTAATTATAAAAATCATATATTCACATATTATGATAGAATAATCGTAGAGAAATTATGTGATGAAACTAAAGATGTTTCGGAAAAAGTATAAATGTATACGTGTTATCGTAAAGCATATTGAAATGTATGTAGAAGTAATAAACATACTGTGTATTTGGTAAGAATATAAATACATGACAAGTTATTAAATGTCGCTCGGAACAAGTATTTGTGACGTGCTAACATGGTTTATGTGCTCGTAAAATAAACGGCATGCTTAGTACAAACTTGAGCGATATTTGTGGATTATATAATTATTGATAGGAAATAATTATATAATGATACATGGACTATAATATAAATATATTATAAGATGTTGCAAAAATAATATTTATTTTTGACAAACATAACAGGTCACCAATATGGAAATATAATATTTTTCCGGAAAATAAATAAAGCGTCTAGACTAAAATAATAATCACTAACGAGTCGTCATGAGAAAACAATGTTTTAAATAAACAAAGACGAACTTAACAAGAATGGTTAAGTCGGGTGAACAACTTGCGTTTAAGACGGGTAGTCTTAACGGGTATAGTATCCTTGTGTAATTAGGATACGGATAGGCGGGTCTGCTTTTATTTAAAGATTTGCTAGCACATACTTATATCGAGGTGAGTTTCACTAACCCCTTTTTCTAAGTTTTTGAAATGTTTTGGGGTGGAAACATACTTGTAAAGAATTTTCTTATGTAAATGAACGAACAAATGATCAGACCGTATGTGTGCATTGAGGGAAACATAGAGCTCTTAAAGTCCTCGGAATAAAAACTTAGTAACCATTAGCTATGGATTTAGCCCGGGATTCTATGGATAGTATTATTGGGGGTGACGCCTCCGGTCATGGTTAGTCGCGCTAACCAGGGTCCAAATGACCGCATATTATCTTACTCGCAGAATGGCGAGGGGAGGCACAGAAAGTTGGGGTTTGGTTACGGTCTCGTGCATTACATATTAATTTGTATTCCTTGCAAGCTTACAAATGGGGTCAATTGGTCAGGGTAATGTTTAGAATTCATTGGTTATACATACAAAGAGTTTTGATCGGAAAATGATCATGTTTAAACGCTAGATTTATGATAAATCTTGATAATGATGTGTGAACTCACCAACCTCGTGTTGACACGTTTTAAGTATGTTTTCAGGAAATTGAACGTGGTCATCAGGTTAGCAATGTAGGTTACATGCATGCATGTAGATACGGCTTTTGGAGGATTTCTCTCATATAACTCATGGTCTTGAGTCATATTTGCGAAATCTTAAACTTTTGTAAACTCAAGTTAATATTTTGTGATGTAAATATTTTAAACTCGATTATGTATCCAATTACATGTATGTGTTTGCGGTAATCATATGCTTTGGAAACCAGTGAATGTTACGCCTCGCGTTTCCGCCTTGGCGGGGTGTGACAGAACTTGGTATCAGAGCCATTTATTATTGCGAACTAGGAGTCTAAACAGAACCTAGTCTATAATTTAAATGACTCACTAAAACGTTTTCATTGCATAAGCATTGCATAACCATTCATCTTGTCATATGGATATTGTAGTCACAAGCATGTCGTCACACACTGACCCCGTCTCTGCCTCTGAATCCACTGATGAACTTCCCGTCGCACGCCCCAGAGGTCGAGTGCAAGTCCGTAGCTCCACACCACCCAATGTCGCCCTAGGAGAACCGCCTATCGTCTACCGAAAGAAAAGTGGAGGACCAGTTATGGTAAAGAGTGCAAAGAAGAAGGTTCGATTTCCACGCAAGAGGACTCTGGCAGCCCGTGACCCGGAAGACTTGGAGACTGATGAGGAACCACCTAGGCAACGAACCTGCTACCACCCTACTGTGGGGACTATCAGCTGGATGCCCTGTACACTGGCACGATGGAGGGAGATGGAGAGTATCCCCTCTACCTTTGAGCTCGGGGATTCCTCCAACTCCCCAACACCACTACCCTACACTGGGAAGCCATGGAGCTCACAGTGCCTACATTGGTAGCACATGTTTATACGCACGAGGAGCGTCTTGATGACCTCCTAGATGATATCCGGGCACATAGAGATGCAGCCACACGACTACGTCAAGGGCTCGGATCTCGAGTGCAGAGTCTGGAGGACAGCACCCGAGGTATACAGGGTGCCACTGACTATCTAGAGATGAAAGCTGATATGGATTGGCAGTTGACTATCACGGTTCGAGACAGGGTGGAGGCGCTGGAAGAGAGGACTTTGGCTGCAGAGTTTGTGGCTAGGGCTAGCTTTGTCATGACGGGACTTGCCATGATGATTGGGTTATACTCCCACTTCTACTTTTAGACCTATTACGGGCGGGTTGTGCGCATAGCACATTATGTAGTTTAAAACTTTGGTACTGATGTGGTCATGTTAACCCATCTCTTTTGTATCCTTATCTTTTGGGAACAATGTACTGTGTATGTTTTTAACTATTTATGTGATGGTTTATGTTGTGATGATGGTTGTTTACGTTTGATGTTGATGTATCCTTATGTCATGATATATCATTATTATTATATAATGTTGTTTCTTTTTAAATGTTATGTTAGAAAGAATGTCATGGCACCTAAGCGAAGGACACCCCGTGACACTACTGGTGACAACAACGAGACAATTTCCCCAAACGTGGAACAACTCATAGCACAGCGAGTAGCTGCCGCCATGGAGCAGTATGAAGCAAATCGAAATAGTGGCGGACGAAATGGCAACGGTACCGGCGGAGGAGGTGTAGGAGGAAGCGGTACAGCCGGAGGTTCCGGAGGTAATAGAATAAATAATCACAGCCGTAACACATAGTCATGATTCGAATTAATGACGTTATGACTTGTGATTCTACAGATGCTCCAAATAGGAAGTGCACCTACAAGGCCTTCCTATCCTGCAACCCCCGCAACTTCAATGGCACCGGGGGTGCAGTAGGTCTAATGAGGTGGATAGAAAGGATGGAGTCGGTAATTGACGTTAGTGAGTGCACCGCTGACTGTATGGTGAAGTATTCTACTTGCACACTCACTGATAAAGCTTTAACCTGGTGGAATTCACAAGTAAAGACTTTGGGAAGGCAGACAGCATATGAGTTATCATGGGAAGATTTGAAAGTCATGATGATCGATGAATATTGTCCTCGAAACGAATTGCAAAAGATTGAGACTGAGATGTGGAATCTACAGATGATCAAAGATGATGTGGCGGGGTACACCGAGCATTTTAATGAATTGGCAATTCTGAAACCGCATATGGTCACGCCAGAACATAAGCATGTGGAAAGGTATCTGTGGGGCCTTGCGCCTCAAATTCGCAGTATGGTAACTTCATCTAATCCAATGGATGCCAAGAGTGCTATAACTTTAGCATTCAGACTGAGTGATGACGCAGTGTGTAATGGAGCGTTTGGAAGGAAAGAGAACGAGGAAGGTAGGTTTGGAGAGAAAAGGAAGTGGATGGGAAATTCAAGTAACAAGTCCGAGAAGCAAGAGTTTAAGAAACAAGGAACTATGAAGGCTTTTGCAGCCAACGCAGTGGAAAGGAAGGAGTATGATAGGGGCCTACCGAGATGTAAGAAGTGCGGAAATCATCATGCCGGTGGGTGCACCAAGTGTGGAAAATGTGACAAGTTTGGTCACACCACACAAGCTTGTCGAACTAACAACCGAATGGGGAAATTTAAACCGGGATGTTTCATATGTGGTGACCTGAAGCACTTCAAGAGGGATTGTCCCAAGTGGAAGAATCAGAACAATGCTCAAGCACCAGGGAGGGCATTTGTGATGGGTGCAAGGGACGCACGCCAGGACCCGAACATTGTCACTGGTACGTTCCCGATAAATAATCACTATGCCTCTGTACTTTTTGATTCGGGTGCGGATATGAGCTTTGTGTTGAATGATTTTAAATCCTTACTCGGTATTAAGGCCAGCAAACTAGATCAAAGTTATACAATAGAATTAGCAAATGGGAAATTAATTAAAACCGGAGAGGTCATTAAGGGTTGTACTTTATATTTAGAAAACCAAACATTCAGCATAGACCTTCAACCCGTCGAACTAGGGAGTTTTGATATTGTTATTGGCATGGATTGGTTATCAAAGAATCGTGCCGAGATCGTATGCTTCGAGAAGATTGTACGTATCCCATTACCAAGCGGAGAAATTCTTTCAATTCAAGGCGAAAGGTGTAGAATAATGTTGAAGACAATAAACTGCATGAAAGCTCATAAGTATCTACGCAAGGGTTATTGTGCATTCCTGGCTCACATTGTCGAGAAGAAACCCGAGGAACGTCGACTCGAGGAGATACCAATCGTTAGGGATTACTCTGAAGTATTTCCCGAGGACTTACCAGGATTACCACCATCAAGACAAGTCGAGTTCCGGATCGACCTAGTACCAGGAGCCGCACCAGTTGCACGATCTCCATATCGTCTAGCCCCTTCCGAGATGCAGGAACTGTCGAGCCAACTACAAGAATTACTTGACAAAGGTTTCATAAGACCGAGTTTCTCACCCTGGGGAGCTCCAGTCCTGTTTGTAAAGAAAAAGGATGGAACCTTTAGGATGTGCATTGATTACCGGGAATTGAACAAGCTGACAATCAAAAACCGGTATCCTCTTCCCCGGATATACGACTTATTCAATCAACTTCAAGGTTCCAGTTTCTATTCTAAAATTGATCTACGATCAGGGTATCATCAACTGAAAATTCAGGAAGAAGATATAACAAAAACGGCTTTTAGGACTCGTTATGGTCACTACGAGTTCCTAGTTATGCCATTTGGCTTGACTAATGCACCGGCCGTTTTCATGGATCTCATGAACCGCGTATGCAAGCCATACTAGGATAAATTCGTGATTGTGTTTATCGATGACATATTAATATATTCACGAACCATGGAGGAACATGAACATCGTTTGAAATTAATCTTGGAACTACTCAAGAATGAGAAGCTTTATGCCAAATTCTCTAAGTGTGAGTTTTGGATCCGAGAGGTTCACTTTCTCGGGCACGTCATCAATAAGAAGGGTATTCACGTAGACCCAACCAAGATTGAAGCTATCAAAAACTGGGAAGCACCAAGAACTCCGACTGAGGTGCGTCAATTTCTGGGTTTGGCAGGCTATTACAGGCGATTCATCGAGAATTTTTCAAAGATAGCCTTGCCTTTGACCATGTTAACTCAGAAGGACAAAAAGTTTGATTGGACTGATAAACAAGAATCAGCTTTTCAATTGCTGAAGCAGAAACTTTGCAGTGCACCAATCCTATCCCTTCCCGAAGGAACTGACAATTTCATCGTGTACTATGACGCATCACACCAAGGTCTGGGATGTGTATTGATGCAGAGAGAAAAATTCATAGCATATGCATCCAGACAGCTGAAAGTCCATGAGAAAAATTATACAACTCACGATCTGGAATTGGGTGCTGTCGTGTTTGCACTCAAAATTTGGAGACATTACTTATACGGTACAAAATGTACTATCTTTACGGACCACAAGAGTCTCCAGCACATCTTTAATCAGAAAGAACTCAACATGAGGCAACGTCGTTGGGTAGAGCTACTGAATGATTACGACTGTGATATCAAGTATCACCCTGGTAAGGCAAACGTCGTAGCAGATGCCTTGAGTCGTAAGGAACGGGTTAAAACTCTCCGTGTTCGTGCCCTAGGATTGAAAATTCATATGAGTCTCACGACTCAAATCCGGATGGCACAACAAGAGGCAATCAAAGAAGAAAATATTCAGAATGAAGCTTTACGAGGAATGATCAGACAGTTAGAGCCAAAATTAGACGACACATTATACTTTGCAAATAGAATTTGGGTACCATGTTTTGGTAACTTACGGGAGTTGGTTATGGACGAAGCCCACAAGTCCAGGTAATCCATTCACCCAGGTTCGGATAAGATGTATAAGGATCTGAAAGAACACTATTGGTGGTCCAACATGAAAGGAGAAATTGCTATTTATGTCGGTAAATGCCTGACGTGTTCAAAGGTAAAGGCAGAACATCAGAAACATCGGGATTTTTACAACAACCCGAGATAACTCAATGGAAATGGGAACATATTTCCATGGATTTCATTACAAAGTTACCCAAGACTTCGAGCGGGTATGACACTATATGGGTAATCGTCGATCGTTTGACAAAATCAGCTCATTTTCTGCCCATCAAAGAGACGGATAAAACCGAGAAACTTGCAAGGCTTTATATCAAGGAAATTGTGGCTAGGCATGGAGTGCCAATTTCTATTATCTCTGATAGAGACAGCAGATTCGTGTCTAGAATCTGGAAATCATTACAAGAAGCCATGGGCACACGTCTTGACATGAGCACGGCATATCACCCGCAAACAGATGGTCAAAGTGAAAGGACCATTCAAACTTTAGAGGATATGCTACGTGCATGTGCAATTGATTACGGAGGAAATTGGGATACTCATTTGCCGCTAGCTGAGTTTTCATACAATAACAGTTACCACACCGGCATCAAAGCTGCTCCGTTTGAGGCTTTGTACGGTCGAAAATGTCGTTCACCGCTATGTTGGGCGGAGGTTGGCGACAAGCATTTAACTGGTCCTGAGGTTATTCAGGAGACTACTAACAAAATATTCAAGATCAAGAATCGTCTGAAGGCCGCCCGTGATAGGCAAAAGAGTTACGCGGATAACAGACGAAGACCATTAGAATTACAAGTTGGGGACCGCCTCATGTTGAAGGTCTCACCTTGGAAAGGAGTTGCAAGATTTGGCAACCGTGGCAAGCTTAACCCTAGGTACGTTGGACCATTTGAAATATTGGCTAGGGTTGGCCCTGTAGCATACAAGCTCAAGTTGCCATAAGAACTAAGCAATGTACATGATACATTTCATGTATCAAATCTCAAGAAGTGCTTATCAGACGAGACGTTAATTATACCGCCTGATGAGATTCACTTAGACGACAAGTTGCACTTCATTGAGGAACCGATTGAAGTCACAGATTGGAAGGTTCAGAAAACAAGGCGTAGCCAGGTTAAATTGGTTAAGGTACGTTGGAATTCAAAGCGCGGCCCCGAGTATACGTGGGAGCGGGAAGATAAAATGAAAGCCAAGTATCCATCCTTGTTCACGAACACTCCAAGTCAGGATGACGAGAACTAAATTTCGGGACGAAATTCTCTTTAACATGGGGAGAATGTGACACCCAGTATTTCAGGTCAATATCCATATTACATAAATGCACGTTCAAAACATATATTTCCTGAAGTTTTATTTTGACTAAGTAAAGTCAAGGAGTCTAGCAAAAAGAAAACTTATATCAAAATAGTAATTTTTATGAATTACTAGGAAAATAAACAGTGGTAACCCGCAAGGTACGGTCGTTGGTGATTAACAAGAATTTAATTCTAGTAAAAGTCTAGGGAGACGCTTTAACATAAAAACATAAATATTGGTGACTAAATATTTATAAAAAAGTTGACTTATAAATAATTGTTACATGGCTATATATTATTTAATGTGTATACATGTATTATATAGTTATATAAATAACTATGACGGGTTAACTAGTAAATCATGGAGACAAGTCAAACCACACAAAAACATATAAGATATGTGATCGTTAAAAGTTTTACACCGGGTATTATATTACGGGGTCATCTACCGGGTTTACACCATCTAAAACTCAACTAAATACAATTGAATGTAACTAAAGTTTGAATTAAACCCAAACCCCCACCCCATTTGGCCTTCTCGGTCGTAACCCACAAGAGAAAGGGGGACACCCACTTGCCAAATCTACACCAAACCCATCTTTCTCATGATGATTGTGTCATAGGACCATGCTTAATTAACCAAGAATTTGTACAAAAGACATGTCCATCTATTCAAGACATACTTGCAATCATTAGAGGGAAGACAACACTTCATCTCTCTTACCCTTTCTCCATTTCGAACGGCAAATACATGCATATACACCATCATTACAACTTTCCATCCATACTTGTAATCATTTGGTTTAAATGAACACTCAATCCCTCTCTCTTCTCTCTTTTATACGGCAATTCATATGCACACACAAATATATATTTTGAAATTTAAAAACAAGTTCCATCTAAGAGAATTAGCTAAAGGCTTGGAGTTTCAAGAGTCCTTGGAGTTCTAAAAAGCTTCCACTAGAGAAATCAAGCCACCACCATCTTCTAATCGATAGTCTTCTCCTAGCTTTACCTAGTGGTATGAAACCGACACCAAACTCTAGTTTCATTTCTACTTTTCTTGTTTTAAGCATGTTGTTCATCTTAAAAACGAAAGGGTTTTGGGGAGTTAATGATTTCTTTGTAAAATGTAACAAGTGATAACTCGAATGATTTAAGATTTAAAATGAGTAAAACATATATATCTATGTATGCATGCCGAAATATATATATATATATATATATATATATATATATATATATATATATGTAGGCATGTTTGATTTTTATTATTAATGTGGAAATGATAAAGTGTATGTATATGTGAATAGGAATCAAGGTATATATATGCGTGTATATTATTGTTGTGTTAATTTAAAATGGTTAAAATGTATTCACGTATACCTAAAAATCATGATTTATATATGGGGGTTTCAAGTTTATTAACTTGGAAAAATGGTCAAGTATATGGATGCATGTATAGGAATCGTGATATGTATATATATGTGTGTTTAAAAACTTGTTAACTTGGAAATAATAAAGTGTATGAATACATGTATGTATTATTGTCAAATGGTATTTGATGGTAAAATGTGGATTGTTAAATAAGAGACATGATTAGTAAATTTTACAAAATAAACACTTGTGACATAAAGACTAAGAATTGTTTAAGTATATGCATATTAGGTCAAAAATGGCAAGATATATATATGATGGCGTTTGGTTGATTGTTTAAAGCACGACGTGATGATATTGGTAGAAAAATATGCATGATCATTAGGTTAAGTTATATCTATGTATATAAGCATATGGAAACCGGTATAAATGTGTATTATACATATTTGTGTAGTTATATAATCAAGGGTATATAGACATAACATAATGAAATACATTCATATCTTGAAAATAAATCATGAACAACACACTTAAGAGATTTAGAACTTGCAAGTTATTGTTATGTATTGAAACGAAATTTGTTGTGATTAAAATGGCTAAGACATTTAGTAATTATAACAATCATATATTCACATATTATGATAGAATAATCGTAGAGAAATTATGTGAATGAAACTAAAGATGTTTCGGAAAAAGTATAAATGTATACGTGTTATCGTAAAGCATATTGAAATGTATGTAGAAGTAATAAACATACTGTGTATTTGGTAAGAATATAAATACATGACAAGTTATTAAATGTCGCTCGGAACAAGTATTTGTGACGTGCTAACATGGTTTATGTGCTCGTAGAATAAACGACATGCTTAGTACAAACTTGAGCTATATTTGTGGATTATATAATTATTGATAGGAAATAATTATATGATGATACATGGACTATAATATAAATATATTATAAGATGTTGCAAAAATAATATTTATTTTTGACAAACATAACAGGTCGCCAATATGGAAATATAATATTTTTCCGGAAAATAAATAAAGCGTCTAGACTAAAATAATAATCACCAACGAGTCGTCATGAGAAAACAATGTTTTAAATAAACAAAGACGAACTTAACAGGAATGGTTAAGTCGGGTGAACAACTTGCGTTTAAGACGGGTAGTCTTAACGGGTATAGTATCCTTGTGTAATTAGGATACGGATAGGCGGGACTGCTTTTATTTAAAGATTTGCTAGCACATACTTATATCGAGGTGAGTTTCACTAACCCCTTTTTCTAAGTTTTTGAAATGTTTTGGGGTGGAAACATACTTGTAAAGAATTTTCTTATGTAAATGAACGAACAAATGATCAGACCGTATGTGTGCATTGAGGGAAACATAGAGCTCTTAAAGTCCTCGGAATAAAAACTTAGTAACCATTAGCTATGGATTTAGCCCGGGATTCTATGGATAGTATTATTGGGGGTGACGCCTCCGGTCATGGTTAGTCGCGTTAACCAGGGGTCCAAATGACCGCATATTATCTTACTCGCAGAAAGTCGAGGGGAGGCACAGAAAGTTGGGGTTTGGTTACGGTCTCGTGCATTACATATTAATTTGTATTCCTTGCAAGCTTACAAATGGGGTCAATTGGTCAGGGTAATGTTCAGAATTCATTGGTTATACATACAAAGAGTTTTGATCGGAAAATGATCATGTTTAAACGTTGGATTTATGATAAATCTTGATAATGATTTGTGAACTCACCAACCTCGTGTTGACATGTTTTAAGTATGTTTTCAGGAAATTGAACGTGGTCATCAGGTTAGCAATGTAGGTTACATGTATGCATGTGGATACGGCTTTTGGAGGATTTCTCTCGTATAACTCATGGTCTTGAGTCATATTTGCGAAATCTTAAACTTTTGTAAACTCAAGTTGATATTTTGTGATGTAAATATTTTAAACTCGATTATGTATCCAATTACATGTATGTGTTTGTGGTAATCATATGCTTTGGAAACCAGTGAATGTTACGCCTCGCGTTTCCGCCTTGGCGGGGTGTGACAAGATTATTTTGTGACATAAAATCTTGATTAGGGTCAGATTCAGACTCACTATGCTCAACCACTCTCTCTACAACCGGTGGTGGAGTATGTTCAACAGCAGGAAATTCAAATGATGATTGAAGACTTACCGCATTTAGGTGTGCACGGTTTGTGGTTTGGGAACTTGAAGACTAATGTGCACTGCAAGACTTACCTGAATCTCTGACAATTGCTGCAACAACCTCAGCTAACTGGGTAACTTGTTCTACCAAGGCTCGATGGTCTTTCGCCTGAATCTCCTGTTGCTACTGCACCACAGATTTGACCAGGCTTGTCAGCTACTTAATATCTGACCTGATATCATCTGATTCAGATTGGCCTGGTTGATGCTCTCCTTGGTTCTACCAGTCATCTTGATAATTACCTTGACCGTGGTTGTTGTAATTTCCCCAATTATTGTAATGCCATTGAGTTTCTAACTGGTGATTCTGGTATTGTTGCCCTTGATGTTGTTCCTTAAAATGAGGATTGAATTGATTAGAATCATTATTGTAATTAAAATTGGAATGATTTTCTAAACCTGGATGATATGTGTTTGAATCCATATCATATTGCGTCTGTTGACCATAACCATGATTTACATATTCGCTCATGCCCGACCATCTCCTATAATTTCATTCGATCATTAGGCAGTCTTGAGCCCAGTGGCCAGTGTTGCCAAAACACATACACGACTCATAGTAATTTTAACCATCATCATAATCCCCATCTATGACAACCTGCACAAGTAGCACACCCGAGTAGTACTGAACGAAAAAATAAAGCTAAAATAAATAAATAAATCTTTTTGGGTTTTTGTTTCTTTATAACAAAAATTAAACTAAACTAAAACAAAAACTAAGCGCACCGATTCCCCAGCAACGGCGCCATTTTGATCGCGTTGTAAAGGTCAATAAAAAACAATAATAATTCTAATCCCTAACTAAATTAAACTATAATATAGTGAAGTAAGGTGTCGCATCCACACGGAATTGGTGGAAAGAATAAATTGATTTAGTTTAGAAAATTCTTTTAATTAAAATTCAAATTAAATAAAGATGCAACCTCCTCCAACTTCAGGTTCTAGGTTTCACATAAAATTCAGTTATTCAATTGGACACCACATAGACATAGTGTTAGAAAATCAGTTGAAATGGTAATTGAAGATATGTTGTTGTCAGCAAACCTATACAACCAGTTTGTTATAACCGATATAATTCAATCACACAATTTACCCGTGTCAAGTTACCCATTTTAGTCACCCAACCCGCTCTAGGTTTTATCATCAACCAAACAAGATTGTAAAGCACGAAAACACAAAACACATAGATAAATTATCTAATTCAACCAATACATCAATCTACTCGGTTATTGTTAGAAACTAAATAGATCCAAACATAAATAAACTGAATCAAACGTTACAACCTATACGAACCATCCGCCCGGAGGAAGCCACACGCGATTTAGCCGCGCATGCTTGTCAAACATGCGACCATAGCTTCAATTGATGATCTGGAATGCATTCTCCCGATGGAAATCACCCTAAGCCTCTCCAATTTCATCTGAATGAAAGATATTTGTGAATTAGGGTTGAAATTGCTTATATAATGAAAGGACCCGAACCAGGTACCTTTCATAGTTGGCAAACATTGCATAAACAAAGCTTTTAAACACTGAATAACATAGAAATCAACCGCAGAAGTCTTTACAAAATTCTGAGATAATTAAAACTTTAATTGTCTTAAACATAAACCTGATAATGTGGATGTCAATCTTGCCAGCAACAGCCATCCATCCATCCACGTCTAAGCCCTTGCGAATTCATATCTTTTTCTTTCCTTTGCTACCTGATGTACATACTAAAATAGTCAGCTAACGCTGGTGAGTTCAAGTGTTTCTTTTTCTTTAACTTTATATCAAGGGTTTTCTTTAAAACGTTCTTTAAACATACATATTATATTATACACATAATACGATAAAATCTTTCTTTTTGTCTTTTAATACATACGTATTTACTTTGTGCTCTTTTATTAAAGTCATACATTAGCGTCTACAATCTGTTATGTGCCCCAAGCGGGCTTCTTCATTCTTACTTCTGTGTCCCCAGAAGGGAAACTATGATTTTGTGGACAACCGTTTTGTATCACCGTCATTTCCACAACCTATCAATACGTGGGGTCAACCGTTACGTATCGCCGTCATTGCCCAACACGCATCTATCTTTTGGGAATCAACCGTTATGCATCACCGTCATTGATTTCCCCATATCTCTTTCTCTTTGGATGATCGTCACCACCCAAGGCCAGTTGTACAACATCCTCGTTACAGTGCCCTGCCGAGCACTATCCCGAAATTTCATATGGTAATGTCATGGTCTCAGCCCATGACGTAACCATAGGCTTCGGGTAGCACTGGCCATCAAGACTATACTACTATCTCAAGACTTTCTTCGAATAAGCATACTCTTACAGATTAAACAAAGTATTTGACTTTCTTTTCTTTCTATCTCTTTCTTTATAAAACATATAGTTAAATAAACCATTCTTCTTTCTTCCTTTTGTTTATAAAACATATAGTTGAATAAACCAATCTTCTTTCTTTCTTTCCTTCTTACAAGGCGTTCGGTTAAACAACCGTTATCTTTCTTATCTTTCTTTCTTATAAAACATTCAGTTTAACAACCTTATCTTTCTTTCTTACAAAATGTTTCGGTTATATAAATCGTATCTTTCTTTCTTACAAAACGTTCGGTTATATAAACCGTATCTTTCTTTTCTTTCTTTCTTACAAAATGTTCGGTTATATAAAACGTATCTTTCTTATCTTTCTTTCTTACAAAACGTTCTGTTATATAAACCGTATCTTTCTTATCTTTCTTTCTTACAAAACATTCGATTATGTAAACCATATCTTTCTTATCTTTCTTTCTTACAAAATGTTCGATTATATAAACTGTATCTTTCTTATCTTTCTTTGCAAACGTTTAAGTAATAAAAATACATTTATTATAAACGTCTAATTCTTGAGTATGCACACCACCCTAAAACAGTAAAATAGGGATCTTGAACTCACCTGTCGCCAATCATGGGTGGCGACTCTCCTGAGTACGCCGACCGACACCAAATCCTTTGCTTTCGCATTGTAACTTCCCGTTATTAACGCGTGACCGATTTCTATCAAAAAATTTTACATTCAAATCATTCCTTTTACATTCGTGATACTAGATCTATAATCAGTTTCTTAATCCATACATAAAAACCTTTCTTTTTTATCAAAATAACCCAAAAACCCTTAAACATACAAAAACTCACTTTTCAAACAAAAACTCAGATCTGAACCTTTGAATACGTAAAGTTTCCAACTTTAACCGTTCAACAGACTTGAAATCATTTTATATCTATAAATCATTAATAACTTGTTGCTAAAAATATAAACTTTACGTAAAGTTCTTACCTTTGTGAGATTTGCTCACACGTATACGAGTAGCTCAAAACTATAGCAAACGAACTCCGATTGAGGCGATCAGGCATCCACGGAACCATCCCACTGAGATCTACTAGATCCCCACTTAGCCGCCGCCGGAAACCACCTCCGTTGTCGCCGGAAAACCGCAATAGTCGCCGGAATCCCTTAAAAATCGTTGTTCTGTTCGTGACAAAAAAACCCGACCTCCAGGAATCCAAATCAAAAACCCTACGGTGGATATCTTTGTTCATGTTCTTTGAAGATCCAGTCCAAATTTTTGAATGATCGGACGGCTATATCTTTAGGGATCGTCCGATCTTTGATGCTGGGTACCCCAAAAACGGGATTTCTTCCCTTTTTCTCTTATTTCTTGTGTCTTGGCCGAACATTTAAGGATAAATGCGGGGGTTTGTACCCATTTATAACCCCCCTAGTGTAACCCTAACTTCCCCTCCAAGTTTGTCCTTCGTTTGTTTTTACGTTTTTAATCTCGAACTTTACAATAATTACAATTTCATGCTTATTCACTTGTTTCTGAAATCGGGATGTTACAAGTCTACCCTCCTTACAACGAAACCTGTTATAAGTCAATATGTTGAGGGTAAAACTCCTCCATTGCTTCTTTAGCGTCTACGTACTGTCTGGTTCCTTTTATGTCTCTGTTGAATCTTAACAAAGTGAGTGTCTTCAATACGGAGATCCACAGTTACCGAACGGTGTCATAAGTTTTTAGCTGTCTAAGGTAGCTTGGATATGAAATTCATTAGACTGTGTCCCCACTTATACTCAAGTTTATCTAAAAGTTGGATTTGGCACTCAATTTCAAGCCTCCTATCAACATGAATAGATAAGGATTTCCTTTCGTCCGCAGGATAAAAACTTGATGTCTGTGATACCCGACAATTTCAGCTTAATATCCATACCCGACTATTACTTGAATTTATATGATTACACATGCATCATACTTAATTATAGAGTAATTAAGTACATATTTCATATATCAGGTCCATTCGTTTCATTTCATTACATGCATCGGTAATCGGTCGGATTACCGGGTCACACACGCGTCCTGTCACACGAACTTTGGTGAATTTTAGAAATAATATTTAGACATAATTGGTGTACAAAAAATATATGTAATACTGTGATTTAATATTTCATGCTTATATGATTTTTTCCGGAATTTTTAGAGCAACTTTTATTTTAACGTTTTTTAAGCGGATACGCGATATGTGCCAACAACTCTAAATTGGATTTTATAAAAATTATGGTCTTATGCTTTGGACTTAAACAATTCAGCTTTTTAAATAACTAATCCATTTCGGAGCCCATTCTTTCATTAAAAAGCCTTAAAAGTGGAAAAAAAAGGCTTAAACCCATTCATTTAAACACCCTTAAACCACCTACACTCCACCATTTACCCTAAATGACATTTGCAAAACCCTAGCCTCCCTCTAAAATTTTGGCCACCGCCTTCTTTGGAGCCTCCACCCTCTCTCAAGCTTGTTTAAGCATTCCAAGTCTCTTTCAAGGTGTTTCAAGGAGATTCAAGAGGATTCAAGCCATCAACACTTTCATTCAAGCACCATACTTGGTTTTGTAAGCCATCTAAACATATATTTTTCTTTTATATCAGCCCTATGAAGTACCACCATCATCTAAATGATTTTCTATGTTAAAATTGTTTTAATTCATGTTTCTATCAAAGCTTTTTCATAATGATAAGTTGTTGACACATATTGGCACTTTTTATGGTTTGAAATGCTTGGTTATGTGGTTATTTTCTCGTTTCTATTTATAGAAACTTTGTTGGTTATGATTTTGCAAAAATGTGTATATAATATGTTTGATGGTTTGTATGTTTCTAGTAATGTTACAATAGATTAGAAATATGATTTTTTTTTTTGGTTGAAATGTTGTTTTACAGTAGGTTATGGTTGTCTTTCTATAAAAGGAAACTTTAATTTGTCATATTTTGAGCTATGGTGTTTGAATGGATGAAAGCATGCTAATATGGTTCTATAACATCTATAAAAGTGTTAGAAAGAGTTATTGAAAGTTACACATGTGTAGAAGGTCGTTTGGACCACTTTCCTAAAAAGGAAACTTTAATTGAACATATTTTGTATGTGTATGCTATAAATGTTCTAAATATCTTAAATAACATTGTTATCATATGATTAGATGATTATTGAAAGAATATGTGATTTAAAGTGTTGCTATGACCCGTTTGAGAAGACCTTGCTAATAAAGGAAACTTTATTGGTTTGGAACCTTCATTTTTGCTTTAAATGGAAAGTGTATGTGTAGAACCATGTTAATAGCATATTATTAGTATAATTTCATATACGGTTTGTTTGTTTGAGCTATGACACCTAAAGGGTACCAAAACCCTAATTATCCAAAAATGGAAACTTTGTCATGTTACGAATATATAGTACCAAAATGTCATGATATGTTGTTTGTCCAAATGGGTTGAAATGGTATTATTAGATGACTAGTATAATAGCATGATTTATGTGGATTATTTGTTAACATGTATGGGATATGTTCTAAGGATGTACAAATGCTATGTTACATAGTATGTTTTACTTATGTAATTACTTAAGACTATGTGTTACCATCAATGTTATGAACATATGCATCTATGTTACTTAGCATGTGTTACTTACTTATGAAATTACTTAAGACTATGTGTTACCATCTATGTTTATAAACATATGCACCTATGTTACTTAGTATGAGTTACTTACTTATGAAATTAATTGAAACATGTGTGTTATGTCATAAGGTGTTACTTATGTGTTACTTGAACATGCTCTCACCATATGTCACCAACGGGTTGTCGTGTCACATTGGTTAACATTGGTCAACATTAGTCAAACTTGGTCAACATTAGTCAAACTTAGTCAAAGTTGGTCAAACCATAGTCAAAGTTGGTCAAACCTCGGTCAACTTTGGTCAAACCTTTTCAAAAGTCAATGTAACCTTTCAACATTGAGTCATTTGGATGAACGTGGTTACATAAACCATGTTTACTTTCATAGACCTTATAGCCTTACTATTCCTAGGGCTCGGTTAAGTCGGTTATCCAGAGTTGCTAGATTTCTTGTGTTGCTTTCATACTTCATTTACCTCATTCCCAGGTGAGTTTTCACGGCCCCATTTTACTTATTTTCCATTTGGGGGAGATACATGTTCAAACTTACATTTCATAGTCTTTTGTCGTTACTTTGATTTCACATTAATATATAAGTGGGTGCATTTCCCGCACGTAAAGTCCTCTAATAATCGAACCGTTAATTATTTCCCAAATGAGGTAATCATGAATAGTATTATTGGGTTTAACAATCCCCACCCGGGTTAGTCTCGCTAACTTACACCGGAGGTCAAACGGGTGCATCATTGACCTAATCCAATGCGTGCTGGGCACGTAAGATGCAAAATGCAAGTTTGAGCATCCTTTTTCGTTAGCTTCAGTTTCGGTGAATTGCTTATATTATTACCGCATATTGTCTGATCAACAATCAAATCATGAGTAGAAATATGTACGGTTACACTGTTTTCTTTGCTTCTTCTGTTACTTAAACCTGTGAACTCATCAACCCTGTGTTGACACTTTTAAGCATGTTTATCTCAGGTCGCTAAGCATTCACACATGGACTAGTATTGCATATCTGGAGTCACGTTTCATGTTTTCATTTAGAAGCTAGGTTTATGGGAACCTAATTTGTTATGCTTCTGTATTTTGTTACTTTACTTTGGCTTCCGCACTTTACATTCCGCATTTTCAAACTCTGTATTACTTATAAACGTTGGATGATGTTTAAATGGAATGTCTTTTCGAAAACCATTTAAAGGTCATTCGAAATGACCAGGACCGATGATCCTTGACAGTCATAACCCACGGGTAACCCGCTGTGGAATTCCAGGGTGTGACCGATTGGTATCAGAGCCCTGGTTATAGAGAACTAAGTTGCATTTAGTGTGCTTAGACTATAACTGTAGGCTCACATAGTTCACATCACATCATTCACATTGCATATACATTCACATGATCTATATTATCTAATACTTATACAGTGTTACTGTCATGACTATGTCTTCCGCATCTCACCCGATTGTCATCTTCGACTCTAAGGAGAAGTACGAGTACACACCGTCGGCATCGTCATCAGCTGAATTGTCAGTTCCCGCACCATCCGCACCACTACTCCCGCGCATCCGGTGACGATAGTATTCCAGTGACCGATGACAATGAGAACCCGAGTGAGTATTCGGGGGAGCACATGGCCGACAACCATAAGGATGACGAGGAGGAGTCTGAAGAGGTTCCTGCGACTGTATCCGACAAGAAGCTTGAGGCTCTCGTGGACACAAGTACTGGGGAGGAGACCCCGAGGTGGTACCTCACCCCATCCCATCCCCGTACCTTGCGTATTCAGGAGAAACTCTACTTTGTCAAACCTCGATGAGGAGGGTCACGCTGCCTCGTCATGCTCCAACACCACATACACCGAAACATCACCCGGACTACAACGAGTTCAAGGTGGAGATTCACGCAAAAAAAACAAAAAAAAAAACAAGATCCGTCCGAGGAGGACCGGAAGGACTCAGAGAGACCAAGGGCTATTACTTCGGCTTGCAAACTGAACCCCACTCATACGTCCTAATACAAGGGAGTTTGTAATTGAAATTCCTCTTTTCGAATCTATTCTGTATGACTCTAAATACGTCAGCCTTAGTACAATGGCTAAATCCTATTATGTCCTTAATCACAGTTAATATTCCATACCCGATGGTACAATATAAGGAACATTACAACGCTTTTAACCTGGGAACTCGGAATAAGGGAAACATCAGTGGGACCATGCAATGCAAAGTATTACAATGGGTGCACACGTAATCATAAATTGTTGTGCATGAAAGCTCTGGTGAATCCTATAATCTGAGTTGACTTTTCTGTACGACTAGTACTCCTATTTCTAATTCTCAGATGTTCGATTTTTGATCTCGTAGGATACTGCAATGGATCGAATCAAAGGATATTAGCTGACACAACATGCCACCTTTGATGGCATAGAATTATCCAACATCTTTTCTCGTATACGAATTTGAATCAACTTAGCTTGAAGCGAAGAACCTCTAGAAGGGCGGTTCATACAATGCCCTCTTGGCAGACGGACCCCGAAACTTCCACGACAATGGAGGAGTCGGGGGTATTACCAAATGGAATGATAATATATAATATGTTCTCAGCATGAACAGTTGTACAATGGATTAAAAAGTCACATTCGCCACCGACACAATCGAAGGGCAAGTCCTCACATGTTGAAACTCACATGATCACACTCCAAGTCTAGGAGTTGCTAACGCAATCCTATGAGAAGAATTTAAGGAAATTATGAAATAGGAATATTCCCTGAAATGAACTGCAAAAATTAGAACAAGGAATCTGAAACTTGTTAGTAGAAGGTGTGAATATGGAAGAATACACCACGAAATTCCATGACTTGGCCCGACTATGCTCACATATGGTTACACTGGAATCCAAGAGAATCAAAAGGTACATTTGGGGCTTAACGCCTCAAATCCAAAGTATAGTGACATCTGTTAAATCTATCACCACCCGAAATGCAGCCAGACTTGCGCTCAATCTGATAGGCCAACCAATTCGTCAAGGGCTACTATTCAGAGATGGATCTCTTGTGAAGTCATTTAAAAACAAAAGGAGATGAGACGATGCTCTCGATAAAACCCTTACGCCACCAGCCTTGAGGAAACAGAAAACAGTTAAGGCCTTTGCCGCATGCCAACCAGATAAGGAAACCAGAGATGGATACACTACGAACCGCCGACATGTAACAAGTGAGGTTTTCACCACCCGAATTCATGTGAAGACTCCAAGCGCTAGAAATACAAGCGTTTTGGCCATGCCACCCATAATTGCAGGACTGTTGATCAAACCACGAACACAGGAGAAAGTCATTGATGCTTCGAGTATAGTAAACTCAGACCTATCCACAAAGATTGCCCAAAGTTTAGAAAACATGGTGCTAATGATGCACAGGGCATATCGTTCATTGTAGGAGCTGGAGGAGCTTGATAGAATCCAAGCTTTGTCATCCCCATGTTCTTGTGAACAGCTGCTAAGTCTCCACTGTATTTTATACAAGTGCCGATAAAAGCTTTGTGTCTACTGAGTTTAGCTCACTACTTGGAATTACTCCAATTGCACTAGATTACCTATACGTGGTATAACTAGCTGATGGTAAGTTGATTGAGGCAGAACGGATAATCCCAGCATGTTTCTTGATGCTAGCTGACCACCCATTCACTGCATATCTATTAACAGTAACTCTTGGGAGTTTCGATATAGTCATCAGTATGAACTGTTTGCCCAAGGCCTGAGCCGAGATTGTATGTCATGAGAAGATCATTCGCATTCCACTGCCGAACGGGGAAACACCGGTGATTCAAGGAGAACGGAGTGGTACCACACTAAGGATCATTACTTGCATGAAAGCCCGAAAGTACGTACGAAATGGTTACCACGCGATCCTAGCGCACGTGACGGAAAGGAAAGCAGAAGAGAGGAAGATTGAAGACATACCGATCGTTCGAGACTATCAGGAAGTATTTCCCAATGATTTTCCCGGACTTCCACCTCAACGGCAAGCGAGTTCCGAATTGACCTCACACCAAGAGCTGCTCCGATAGCAAGGTCACCTTACCGACTGGCGCGATCAGAAATGCAGGAATTGTCTAACCAATTACAAGAACTATTAGACAAAGGTTTCACCAGACCAAGTTTCTCGCCATGGGGAGCACCGGTATTGTCCGTTAAGAAGAAAGACGGATCGTTCCGTATGTGCATCGACTAACAAGAACTGAACAAAGTGACAACCGTTTGGACAACCGTTTCGTATGTGCATCGCATTATGGAGCACCGGTATTGGACAACCGTTTCGTATCGCCATCATTGCCACAGCCTATCAATACGTGGGGTCAACCGTTACGTATCGTCGTCATTTTCCAACACGCATCTATCTTTTGGAAATCAACCGTTACATATCGCCGTCATTGATTTCCCCATATCTCTTTTTCTTTGAATGATCATCACCACCCAAGTAACCGTCGTTACTCCTCTTAACTAGTTGTACAACATCCTCGTTACATTGCCCTGCCGAGCACTATCCCGATTCTTCATATGGTAACATCATGGTCTCAGCCCATGACGTAACCATAGGCTTCGGGTAGCACTGGCCATCAAGACTATACTACTACCTCAAGACTTTCTTCGAATAAGCATACTCTTACAGATTAGACAATGTATTTGACTTTCTTTTCTTTCATTCTCTTTGTTTATTAAACATATAGTTAAATAAACCATTCTTCTTTTTTTCTTTTGTTTATAAAACATATAGTTGAATAAACCATTCTTCTTTCTTTCCTTCTTACAAGGCGTTCGGTTAAACAACTGTTATCTTTCTTATCTTTCTTTCTTATAAAACGTTCGGTTAAACAACCGTTATCTTTCTTATCTTTCTTTCTTATAAAACATTCGGTTTAACAACCGTTATCTTTCTTTCTTACAAAACGTTTTGGTTATATAAACCGTATATTTCTTATCTTTCTTTCTTACAAAACGTTCAGTTATATAAACTGTATCTTTCTTATCTTTCTTTCTTACAAAACGTTCGGTTATATAAACCGTATCTTTCTTATCTTTCTTACAAAAAGTTCGGTTATATAAACCGTATCTTTCTTATCTTTCTTTCTTACAAAACGTTCGGTTATATAAACCGTATCTTTCTTTCTTATAAAACGTTCGATTATATAAACCGTATCTTTCTTATCTTTCTTTCTTACAAAACGTTCGGTTATATAAACCGTATCTTTATTATCTTTCTTTGCAAATGTTTAAGTAATAACAATAAATTTATTATAAATGTCTAATTCTTGAGTACGCACACCACCCTAAAACAGTAAAATAGGGATCTTGAACTCACATGTCTGTCGACAACTATCTTGAACCTGGATGCATAAGCTAAAACTGGTGCTAAACGATCTGCACGAAAGTTAACACATGAAACCATCAAAACTCATCTAAGTATCGCTAGGGTCCTAAGTTCAGAGAATCGACTGAACAGTCGCCGGACAGTCGACCCGGACAGTCAGCTCGGACAGTCAGCTCGGACAGTCTGCTCGGACAGTCGACTCAGACAGCCGACCGTCAGCCCGGACAATCGGCTCGGACGGTCGACTCAGACAGTCGACAGTCGGCCCGAATAGTCGAAAGTCGGCCCGGCTCTTTCCAGAAATTGCGTTCCGGACTTTCACTCAATAGTCGCCAATCATGGGTGGCGACTCTCCTGGGTACGTCGACCCTCCACATGGCACCAAATCCTTTGCTTTCGCATTTTAACCTCCCGTTATTAACGTGTGACCGATTTCTATCAAAAAAATTTACATTCAAAACATTCCTTTTACTTTCGTGATACTAAAGATCTACGATCAGTTTCTTCATCCATACATAAAAACCTTTCCTTTTTATCAAAATAACCCGAAAACCTATAAACATACAAAAACTCACTTTTCAAACACAAACTCAGATCTGAACCTTTAAATACATAAAGATTCCAACTTTAAACATTCAACAGACTTGAAATCATCTTATATCTATAAATCATTAATAACTTGTTGCTAAAAATATAAACTTTACAAAAAGTTCTTACCTTTGTGAGATTTGCTGATACGCATACAAGTAGCTCAAAACTATAGAAAACGAACTCCGATTGAGGCGATTCTGGCATCCACGGAACCGTCTCACCGAGATCTACCAGATCCCTACTTAGCCGCCACTGGAAACCCCCTCTTCTGTCACTAGAAAACCGAAACACTCGCCGAAATCCTTTAAAAATCAATGTTCTGTTCGTGACGACAACACCCGACCTCCAGGAATCCAAATCAAAAACCCTATGGTGGAAGTCTTCTTTCATGTTCTATGAAGCTCCAGTCAAATATGAGAACGATCAGAAGGCTAGATCTTCGGGGAATGTCCGATCTTTGCTGCTGGGTACCCCAAAAACGGGATTTCTTCCCTTTTTCTCTTCTTTCTTGTGTCTTGGCCGAAAATTTAAGGATAAATGAGGGGGTTTGCACCCATTTATAACCCATCTAGTGTAACCCTAACTTCCCCTCCAAGTTTGTCCTTATTTGTTTTACGTTTTTCACCTCAAACTTTACAATAATTATAATTTCATGGTTATTCACTTGTTTCTGAAATCAGGATGTTACATATAATGAAAGTTGGGCTTTTTTTCTGATCCGGCCGGTCCTCGCGTACCGTGAACATCCTTGGCCCGTCCTTCACGTGGAGCGAAGGACAAAACAGTCGGGCTGGTTTTTCTTCTTCCTCGCGTACCGTGAAAATATCTTCCCAGGTCTTCGCGTACCGCGAAGATCCAAAATCCCAAGAAATTGACTTTTTGACTTTTTGACCCCTGTACTTTGATGACTTCTAGAATATATCTCGTTTTTAGCTAATTTAAGAACTTAAACATGTAAGACACACTATATACCAAATGCACATAAAACAAACTCAAAATACAAAATAAAACGCATAATACTATACAAAACCGACTCTTAAACACAAGATATTTGACCCTACATCACTGTGGCAGATTCGTTCGTTTGTGACTTTCATAAACATTCACTTCTTTACTTCAAAACTTCAGTTAAAGCATTCGTACGTTTTACTAAAAAACATTCATTCGTAAACACATCGTAAACTTTGTTTGGCAAAACATTTCATAAACACATCGTTCATAACCTTTCCTTCCAAAACCTCGTTCATAAGCATCGTTTCATGAAACATCATAAACATCATTTATGGACATCGTTTTATAAAATAGTCACATCGTTACGTATGCACACCTGCCCAAAAACATTATTTAAAACATTTGAAGGAGGGCTTCTAGAACTCACCTAATAAGCTACTCACGGTTGTCCTAATGAAAGTCCAACAGCGTCACACACGATCTGAATGGATCAATTAAAATACACATTAGACCCCATCCTGACTATAACGGTTTAACCTTCATGTTTTAAGTGAACTTAGGGCTAAGTTCGCCCCTTAAGGACGTGGAGAATATACAGGCGAACATAGGCCAAGTTCGCGTAGTTGACCCTTCCTGTGAACTTAGCATGTTCGCTAACTTATGTTCGCTGGTGCTAAGTTCGCCTAATCCTACCCGAGGCGCAGGGCTGTCACCTTCCCCAAAACCCTAAGTTTGCATGTATATGACGGCCAGATCTGATCACGTTCAAGATGCTGACTTTTTACGTTCAAAACTTGTAGTTTTCATTCATGATCACATATCTGTAATCTATTTCTCGATTGGTTCATAAAAACTCATCCTTTTTACAAAAATACCTGAAAACCGTAAAAAGTATTAAAACTCATATTTGTTTCGGGTTGTTACCTCATTCGAGCTTCTGAGTCGGAAGTTATGCTCACTAACACCGGAAAGTCCTTCCTTTGCAATCTCGAGTCGATCCCACACTTTCTCTCTCTACGGTTTCTCTCTTTAGATTTTGCAAATGAGAGAAAGATGGGCTTTATGGCTATTTAAAGGAGGAGACTCCCTCCTTATGTTCGCCATCTAAGTTCGTCGGGCCCATTCCTAGCCCGGTCCATCATGCCTCGTTCGTTCCATTCGTGCCCATCAAAATCCGCTTCCATTTATTCTTTTTTATTATTTTTGGGATGTTACAACAATGAATGATCAAAATATCAAACAAATTGTAAAAAAAACAATAGACACAAGGAAGGATGTTGATGCATGATTTGAATTGTGGATCGACCATGACAAGTATGAAAGTTCAAGCAAGTCTAATGCTAGGTTGATGAGTGCAAGTGTTTATATAACTTTTGTAATGATTTTTCACAAAATTTTGGTTTTAAATAAAAAAACGATTATCACTTTCTGACTAAACTACGCGCACAATAGGCAAGTGTACCTATCGAATAATAGTATAGCTTTAAGTAAGAACCATGTATCGATCCGTGAACATGATAGCCTGATATTAAACCTGTATCATTGACTAGCCGATCGATAATAGGATTTGATATTTTTGTATTTTAATACTAAATAAACATAAACAACAAAAGATAAATAGAAATCGAGGAAGATAAGCAAGCAAAGGGAATGTTCACTTAGATTTTGGATCCACCTAGTCAAAGAATGATAACATACGTAAGTTCATGATGAGATCATTTTATACATGTATAACACGTAAATAGAAAAAAAAACGTCAAGGCTATCTAATCATATGACTCTTTAGACCGTTAAAACAATGTTAACATAGTAACCAATGAAATAATTATGTTGAATATAAAGGTGAACTAAGCTCCCACTAAAGACACATAATCCCATGAATCCTTTGAAAATTTAATAAGATAAACACATATTAACCACCTAGAATCACGTAATGAAAATATAATCATGAAGTTCTTCAACTTGTGAATATCATACCCTGAATACATGAACTACAAATTCATGCTAGTAAATCATAATCACACATGCATAATGACACGAGGAATTCATAATGAATGCAATGGTCTTTCCAAGCATATACATAAGGATGCACATTTGAACAACAATCTTACATATTCTAATCTACGTTCAACATTTTTTGTCAAATGCCATGAATATACATACATACACATATCCATGAATAATACCTTAACACATACAGTTTTTCAACATATATGTGTTGGATATATGATGTCCGATTGTCAATTAAGTCAACATTACTAATGAGGTACGATCCAACGAGTTACACTTTGGTCAACGAAAAAATATATAATATTTAATTATTGAATATTATAGTTCACGAAAGACGGATATAATAAACATTGAATAAATATTTAGAGAAATATTTATCGGTGATTGATATAATTAATTACTTGATGGATTAATTATTTACGGGGAATAAATGTTTAATCTTATAAATATTTAAAGATTAGATTTTACTAATTATTTATAACTAGTCAAATAAAAGGGTTTAATAATTAATGGTTAATTATTACTAGGGTATTAACTGTTAATACCTCAGGGACCGGTATGTAATTATAATGGTTATAAATATAACCTTATAATCAAAACCTAAACACTAATCACTCCCAACCACAATCCCCCCCCCCCGCCTTTGCGAGTTCCGACGCCGGCCGAACACCACCACTGCACGCCGCCTCCTGTCGTCGACCGACCATCGTTGCCATCGTCATCCCTGCGCCGCTGCCACCTTGCGATGTTGTCTCCCTCGCGAGTCTGTGTGACGGGTTTTTTTGTTTGCAGGATTTTTGTGATCGTGTCATCTAGCGTGACATTCGTTGATCTAAGGTGTTCTGATCTAGTTATCGTCAAGGGTATAATCTTTGAACACCCTATGGTTGGTTTATATTATATTGTTTATACGCGTGTAATCGGATCATTGACAGAAATACAGATCTGATCTGTTTATTGTAGCATAAATCGCTTCCGCTAAAGATATCTGATTTATTTATTTAAAAGGTTTAAATAGTTATTGTTTTAAAAGTTAAAACTGGTACTTGATTCCCAACAGTGGTATCAGAGCCACCTTTACGTGCGTTTAGACATATTTTTTTATATCGTTCTATTGTTTTATTTGTCAAAACTTTTGTTTGACAAAAGATCGAGGCTTTATCGTTTTTATTATTGTGTTGAATGAATCAAGCACTAGTGACATGTGGTTGCATTGTTTGTGATTGGTTGTTTCTCTTTGTATTTTTATGGGTTATTTGGAACCCAGATGTAATATTTAGGTTTACTTTTATTTATTTATTTTTAGTGTATCTGTAAATAAATATTGTAATCCTAAAGAGACGAAGGCTAGAAGACCAAGGCGGACAATGACAGGATTAAAGATGGAGATCTTGGATTAAGTGGGTGATAGCATATTTGTTTATTTTGTTATCTCTTAGACCAGTCCGGTTATTCATTTGATGTCTCGAACGAAACCGGATAATTTTTCCCTAGTTGCTCGGTTCTATGTTTTATGTATATTTGTGGTTATGATATAATTATTTAGGATAATAAATTAACCGCAAATGTTTTTTATAAAACTCTTAACACAAATTAAAAATGATGACATAATTAAATTGTTTATTTTTCTTCGAAATGTAATTAAATAAAAAGGTGTTTTGTTTAAAAGTAAAAACAAGTTTTAAATTTAATAGTTTTATTTAAAAAAAAATTAAATTAACTAAAAGAGTTGATTAATTTAAAATCAGTTTGCGACGAATGACCAATTTAGATTAAATAAGGTATTTGAAATTGGATCGTATCGAATGTTGAAATTTGTTTCCCGAACTAAAACTAGTAAAATCAGTTTACAAAAATTGCGCAACTTGTATCATGATACTCGTCAACCAAAATGTTTTTGACCCGAAACGGTAATATTTAAAAACATTAAAGAAATCCCAAAATATAAAATTGATATTTTTGCGCCACCTAAATTATAACACTTCAACTAATCTATCCGAACCTCCGGTGTTGGTGAATTACCCTGCATCCAGCCCTACGGTTTTGGTTGAAGGTAGAACCGCGATTACTGAGTTACTTAGGCCGGGTCTATGGTTATAATTAAAGGACCAATATCAAGTGGGCGCAGTTGAGGGAAACGTATCCAAAGCTTGACAATGCTCGTCATGCCCCCCAAACCGAGAGCTGTATAGTTTATACAATTAGTAATCGTTACCTACCTGTCTAGCTATGCCAGTGAAGAGTGCTCAGCCATTCACTGAGACATGGGGAACCGGGATCTCATTGCTAATTATATAATTTTTCAATTGGTTCATAAAATTTTAATTAGGAACTTAGGCATGAAAATACTAAAACCTTTATTTTGAATTTTGTAGATGTCTAACGAATTTAATACAAATTCCTCATTCTCCCTAAAATCTATCCTTGAGAAGGATAAGCTTGATAACTCAAACTTCATGGACTGGTACCGAAACTTGAAAATTGTCATCAAGGCTGAGAACAAACTGTACGTTCTTGAGGAACCAATCCCAGAAGAACCAGCTACTTCTACAGGCCAAGCCCGTAAGACCTGGGATAAGCATGTTGATGACTCTATCAAGGTCTCTTGTTTGATGCTGGCGTCCATAATACCAGAACTTCAGAAGAATCTGGTGGACATGCCAGCATTTGATATGATTAGGCAACTGCAGGAAATGTTCCAGCAGTAGGCCCGTCATGAACGCTTTGAGGTGATAAGATCACTAATAAGTTGTCGTATGCAAGAAGGTTCTTCCGTCAGCACTCATGTGTTGAAGATGAAGGGATACATTGATCATCTAACACGTCTTGACTCCCCTTTAAGCAATGAATTGGCTGGGGATATAATCCTCAACTCACTATCAAAATCATATGATCAGTTCACTTTGAATTACAATATGAATGCTTGGGACAAGGCCATCCCGGAGTTGCATACGATGATAAAGACTGACGAGATGAACATACCGAGTCCTGCTAAGTCTGGTCTAGTGTTGATGATCAAAGAAGGCCGAGTCAAGAAATCTGAAGCCAAGGGAAAAGGCAAAGACAAAGTTATTTCCAAGAAATCTCTAAAGAATGTCAAGTGTTTTCATTGTGATAAAGTCGGACACCGGAGGAGGAACTGCCCAAAGTATCTAGCCGAGTTGAAGCAGAAGAAGTCTGCTGGAGGACAGTCCTCACATATGTTCATTATTGAGATCTTCTCTCTGTCTAGCAAATCTTGGGTGTTTGACACTGGATGTGGTTATCACATTTGTAATGATTTGCAGGGACTAAAGAAGGTTAGGAGGCTGAAGCAAGGCGACCTGGAGTTCCATGTGGGAAATGGACAAAAGGTTGTTGTGAAGGCTGTAGGAGAATACACTCTTTTACTTCCTTCTGGTTTAGAACTTGTTTTGAACAATGTTTATTTCATTCCTAATTTGACTACGAATATTGTTTCAGTATCCGCTTCGCAGGAACAAGGATTTAATTATGCTTTTGACAATGATTTCATTTCTGCATATATAAATGGTTTGTTTTATTTTTCTGCAAAGCCACACAATGGAATCTATGAGATAGAAGTCCATAATAATAACGTTCTATTTAATATCTCCTCCAAACGTACGAAAGATGATTTCAATGATACTTATCTCTGGCATTGTAGACTTGGACACATAAACAAGAATCGCATGAAGAAACTCCAGACCGCCAGAATTCTGAATTCTACTTGTCAAGAGTCTTTTGATGATTGCGAATCATGTTTAAGTGGAAAGCTAACCAAGGCTCCTTTTACAGGTATCGGTCAAAGGGCCAAGGATCTGTTAGGACTTGTACATACTGATGTGTGTGGTCCATTCAGAACAATGTCTAGAAGTGGAGAGAGATACTTTGTGACATTTATTGATGACTTCAGTATATATGGTTATATTTATCTTATGAAGCATAAACATGAAACGTTTGAAATGTTTAAACAGTACCAAAACGAAGTACACAATCAGCTTGGTAAGACGATTAAGATGCTTCGATCTGATCGAGGTGGCGAATATCTTAGTCAAGAGTTTGACGAACATCTAAAGAAATGTGGGATCATTTCTCAGCTTACTCCACCACGAACACCACAACTTAACGGTGTGCCCGGAAGGAGAAATTGAACTCTATTAGATATGGTTCGATCTATGATGTATCGTACAAACCTCCCACACTCCTTCTGGATTTTTGTGTAAGGCCTCAAACCGGGAGACCTCACTCGCTGGATTTACACATAAACATAGTCATCAAATACTGAACTTAAATTAAAACATTCAAAGTAATGGAAGCATACATCATTCAATTACATAACAGCGGAAGTCTTAACATAACAAAACATTGTCTTAACATAAAACTCAAGTAAATGGGATGTCAGGTGCACCGTGTAGCCATCACGCCCCTTCTTCTTGTTACCTGAAGTACATACTAAAAGTCAGCTAGCGCTGGTGAGTTCTAGTTTAAAAGCAATCAGACATCAATTTTATCTTATGAGAATAAATATATATGTATAAATATATATATATATATATATTTGTACTTTCTTTACTTTACTGCTTTCATATATCTTTCATAATGAGTATGTAAATACATACATACATGCTTATTCCTTGTTGCACATTTATTGGTTATACACATATGGGTTATCAACCCGTCATAATTATTACGTAATTCATGAAGACAAATGCCATAGAACTACCGTCGTAGTCCATTTCGTAAACCGTCCGGCACTACAAACCGTCTGTCATATCATAAAACCGTCCGGCAACCTTCGACCGTCCGTCTAAAACCGTCCTACCGTCGTAGTCCGTCCTATTCGCCCGTCTGCCCTAAGGCATCCGTTTCCCACGTGACTATTATTTACACAACTGTTCTACTTATTACTACAATCGTTCGGCACAAATGTGGCGGTCCGTTATTCCTTTTCAAACGACCTAGATGATGAATGTCCGTATATGTCCCGGCTACAAAATAGTCACGTGGTCGTCCGTCTACCGAAGTAGATGTTATCATCGAAGCGTCCATAACGTTTACATACATTCATTACATGCAATATATAAAATATAAAGCAATATTTCATTCTTATACATTATGTCATACTTTCATTCCTTTATTCATAACATACTTATCATATTTCTTTGTTCATAAACCTACATGTCATACATATAGTTATCATGTACTGTCATATAACACATATCATAACATTCATTCATATCATGTATACACTTCAGCCCCAAAACATTTAAAATTATTTACACATAACACATAGGGGCACATAGAACTCACCTGACTTCTATGGGGTTTATCACACTTAACAAGGGAACTCCAAGCTAGGTGGGATGCTAACAGATCTGTCAAGGGTCACGAATGAAACAAGGTTATAAACTATAGGTTTCATCAGAAATCTATCTGTTCGAAATCATCTTCGACCGAAATCTCCTTCGGTCGAAATCTATCTCGGCCGAAAACTATTTTGTTAGAAATATCTTTTATTAGGTAACTATTTCGTTTGAAATCTCTTGTCCAAAAACCTTTTCATTCGAAATCTTTCGTCTGAGAACTTCTTCATTCGAAAACACATGTTCGAAATCATGCTGTCCGAAAATACTTTTCGGACGGCCAGAGTTTTCAGGCCATTCAAGGAATTTTCGGACGATTCATATGTTCTTGGCCAAAATCATCGTTTTTGATCCAAGTTTTAATCTTTTTACATTCAAAACTTTGGTATAACACCCATGAAGCTAAATACACCCTTTTTAGCCAAATTCATATGTAAAAATCTCGTCTTTTGATTCAAAACCCGCATACACCCTAAAACCCATTTCTTAACCAAAAACTTGGATTCAAGCTTAGTGGTTACCTATTTTCGTTTCCTTTTTGTTGTTAGACGTTCCTGAGATGATGACACACGATCCTCGACCTTTTGAGCCGTGTTCCCAAGATTTCTCTCTCTAGACCCGTGCTCTCCTTTCTCTCTCTAAGTTTGTGAAACAATGGGCTAATGAAGGAAGGTTCTGATCTTGCCTTTATATACTTGGGCTCCCCTTCGGCCCATTGGAGCCAAGACTGACTCCGTTTCCCTTCCTTTTATTTTAAATCCCGCTCTAGCCATTATTTATTCGTTCTATATTATTTCAGGATGTTACATTTTGCTCTCGAGACTGCCACAAGAATCATAAATCTAGCTCCTATAAAGAAGGTGGACAACACGCCTTATGAGATATGGCATGGGGAGAAACCCAAAGTGTCCTACCTTAGGGTTTGGGGATGTAACCCAAAGGAATTGATTATGATGAAACCTGTTCGCGGGTAGCCATGCTTAAGTTTATTAGGATCTTGCTTGCCATTGTTACGTATTATGACTACGAGATATGGCAAATGGATGTCAAAACCGCGTTCCTTAATGGGCATCTTACTGAAGATGTCTATATGGTTCAACCAAAAGGTTTTGAAGATCTAGAGAATCCTAATAAGTTATGCAAGTTAAACAAATCCAATTATGGATTAAAACAGACATCCAGAAGTTGGAATCTTCGCTTTGACCAGAAAATCAAAGAGTTTGGTTTTGTCAAGAACGAAGATGAACCGTGTGCCTACAAGAAGACAAGTGGAAGCCATGTGACTTTTTTTGATTCTGTATGTAGATGATATACTGCTCATTGGAAACCATATCCCTATGCTAAAAGATGTCAAGTCTTAGTTAGGAAAATGTTTCCCAATGAAAGATCTTGGTGAAGCTGCTCATATTCTGGGAATAAAGATCTATAGAGATAGATCAAAGCGGCTTATAGGTTTAAGTCAAAGTACATACATTGATAAAGTCGTTCGACGCTTTTTCATGCAAGACTCTAAGAGAAGGTTTTTGCCCATGGCACATGGAACCATACTGAATAACAAACAGTGCCCTTAGTCTGACAAGGACAAGAAGAAAATGGAAAAGGTTCCATATTCTTCTGTAATTAGTTCCATCATGTATGACATGCTGTGTACTAGACCTGACGTATCATACGCTTTAAGCATGGCAAGCAGATATCAACAGAATCCTGGTGAGAGTCACTGGATAGCTATGAAGAACATCCTTAAGTACTTGAGAAGAACTAAGGACATGTTTTTGATATATGGAGGACCGGAAGAATAACTAGTTGTTAAATGTTACACTGATGCTAGCTTCCAGACTGATCGAGATGATTCTCGATCACAAACGAGATGTGTATTTGCTCTGAACGGTGGTGCCATCACTTGGAAGAGTATTAAGCAAAGTGTTGTTGCTCAATCCACCACCGAGTCAGAATACATTGCCGCTTCGAAAGCTGCAAAGGAGGCTGCTTGGATGAAGAAGTTCATTGCTGATCTCAGAGTAATGCCCAGGATTCAAAAACTAATCGAGATACTGTGTGACAATACTAGTGCCATTGCTCAAGCTAAGGAACCAAGGTCGCACCACAGCACAAAGCACATACTCAGAAGATTTCATTATATCTGGGATATATTAGAACGGGGAGACATCGTGTTAAACAAAGTTCATACAGATCAAAATCTAGCCGACCCGTTCACTAAGCCTATTGTCACACTCGTAACACAGGACAGTTATCTAACCAGGGTAGTACCTCCAACAGATATGTTCCCAGGTAAGAGCGACGGGTCTAAGAGAGATTTATACACCGCTCTTTCCTAGACAACATTCCGTTAGTCAGATAACTACATATTGGTTGAAGGTCGCCTTCTAGTTATTGTGACATTGATACTAAAAATACACAGCGGATGACTTAAAATCATAACTTACTTTATTTCATAATATAAAGTTTTACAATAGGGACTGACCGGTAAAATACAACATAAAAACTCTAGACTTATAGCTCACGAAGAATCATGCCATCCACTCAGGCCTTATGGTTTCTCAAGAACCTACCCTCGGTCATCCCTATCTCAAAACACATGTACATCTCCTGGAATGCCAACTACAAGCTAGGGTTCACCTGTGCTAAAAAACATTTGAAAATATTTTGGATCAACACGAAGCTGGTGAGTTCATAAACAAAATTGTATTTCCACAACGTATATCTTTGATACAAGAATGAAATGCCCCGTATGGGTCTAACAATCATTCATTCCAATCTATCACCCGGTAACCACATATGGACTCTGAATCTGCCACATACATATATACAGAGAGCTTCCGGCGCGCTGGTCCCGTTTGTACCAGTTCTCAAACAAGAGGATCAGTCTTGTCCCTCAGTCCCACCCCAATCATGGCCATAATAAGTACTTATTATAGGATATATGCACGGATAGTATTGGGATCTCAGATAAAAATCATTTATAAAACATTTCATAGAGCACAGTTCAGGGGAACTCACCTTAAGCAGAACCTCCTTTCTGTTCAACTATAATAATGAACAACTCGACAGAACCCTTGGTACTATCTACGGCAACTTGAGGGCGTTTTGCTAGAAACCAGGCTCTCGTATGCGAACCTCGGCTCGGGAATGGAACTTCAGAGTGTGTGTGTGTTTGAGATGGTGTAAAGTGTGTGAGAAATGAGCTGAGATCAGGTTCTATTTATAGGCAAGTTCAGGGCTCGTGACGGACCGTTACTAGTGGTGACGGTCCGTCACCCAATTTGGGAAGGCAAGCGTAACGGACCGTTACTCCCCGTGACGGTCTGTCACGCCCCGTGACGGTCCGTCATAGGGTTACACGTGTCATGATTGTCCCGTTAGTCAGCATACATGTGTCATCTCCTTGTTTATTGTCGTGTTGAGCCCGTAACGGACCGTTATGTCCTGTGACGGTCCGTCATCACCGTAACGGACCGTTATGTCTTGTGACGGTCCGTCACAGTCACACTTTTCCATTTGGTCAATTTTGGTCCTTCAACTTTCAGGAACTTTCATTTCAAACCCTTTGGCTTTATTTTTTAATACTTTTATCCCTTATAATACTTAGGAATTATCTGGGTGTTACAAATCTCCCCTAAAGAATTTCGTTCTCGAAATTCAATATCAGTCGAACAAATGGGGATACATAGCTTTCATTTGTTCTGTCAATTCCCAAGTTTGATTTGCACCCTTTTGACCTTGCCACTGTATTAGAACCATCAGTATCGTTTTCTTCCTGAGCTATCGATCTTGTTTTCGTAAGATCTTAACAGGTTTTTTGGTGAATTGGAGTTTGTCATCAACATGGACATCGTCTAATGAGATTGCATGATCGGGGTCTGCTAAGCATTCGCGTAAACATGACACATGAAACGTGTTGTGAATACTCTGCAATGCTCCAGGCAATTCTAACTTGTATGCTACGGCTCCAACTCTTTCTGTGATCTTGTAGGGCCCAATATATCTTGGCCCCAACTTTCCATGTTTTATGAAACGCACAACACCTTTCCAAGGTGATACTTTTAACATTACATAGTCACCAACTTGGAATTCTAATGGTCATCGGCATCTATCTGCATAACTCTTCTGTCGATTTTGTGCAGCTTTCAATCTTTGTTTGATCTGGACAATCTTATCCGTTGTTTCTTATAAGATGTAAGGTCCGTAATCCTAAGGATCTTCAATCAGCGGATTCAGCGACGTGTTGAACCTGGCGGAAACAGACTCGAAACATGACTTGTAGGTACAAACAGTAAGGACGAGACTCAATTGATTCTCAAACGATTTGTATATTGATAAACCACTGAAAATAATACAAAATATCGCTAAACAACTCGTCTAACTCTCTGAATATCTCAGACGTCCAGCTTGTCTAACCTGAATACTGTTACAAGATAAGCTATTTATAAACAAGACAAAATTATTCGGTGGGCATGGGCCTGGACCGCATACTTGAAGTATGCTGCCGCATACTTCAAGTATGCTGTCGGGAACTACATACTTCATTTATGCTGCTGGCTTTGAAGTATGCTGCTGCATGAAGTATGTTGCTGGATGAAGTATGCTGTTACATGAAGTATGATGCTGGACTCTTTCTTGCTTCTTCCAATCATCGCCTTTCAAACTTCTGAACAACTCGGTGATTCTTTTATGCGTCAGCCTATTATATTTTTGGTCCTTACATAAGATTTATGGTCCAGATAGTTGACTATCTCCAATTTCAGTCCAACAAATTGGAGTTCTTCATTTTCTAATGTATAAGGCTTCAAACGGTGCAGCTTTTATACTCGAATGGTAGCTGTTGTTGTAGGAAAATTCTATTAACAGCAGATGATATCCCAACTACCTCTGAATTCAATAGCACATGCTCTCATCATATCTTGTAGGGTTTGAATGGTTCTTTTACTTTGTCCGTCGGTTTGAGGATGATATGCCGTGATCATATTGATTCGAGTTCCCAACTCTTTCTGAAAACTAGTCCAGAATCTGGAAGCGAACCGACTATCTCTATCAAAGATAAAAGATAGTGGTATACCATAGCGACTCACAATTTCATTGATGTAGAGTCGGGCCATTTTATCCATTGACTAGTTTTCACTAATAGGGAAAAAGTGTGATGATTTCGTTAGTCTATCAACCACAACCCAAATAGTATCCTGCCCTTTCTGGGTTCTTGGCAGTTTTGTGACAAAGTCCATAGTAATCTTATCCCATTTCCACACAGGTATCTCCGACTATTACAGCTGACCTACGGGTTTCTGATGCTCGATCTTGACATGGAGACAAGTCAGACATTTTTCTGTATACTGAGCTATAGATCTCTTCATATTCGGCCACGAGTAATGAGTCTTCAATCCTTTATACATTTTTTCTGCTCGAGGATGTATAGAGTATTTAGATTTATGAGCTTCATCCATCACCTTTGTTTGGATTTCCCTAAGTCTAGGAATCCAAATTTTGTTTTCAAATCGTACGATTCCGTCATCGCCTTTTGTTTAGTAACTTCTCCTTACCAACCATGCGTTCTTTCTTTATCATATCTTCTTGTAGTGCTTGAGTTTGAGTTTCCTTGATTTGATCCACCAAGTCTATCTAGATTTCTAATCTTAAGGCTCTTATCTTAATAGGCTTGATTTTCTCCTTTCGGCTCAATGCATCTGCTACGGCATTAGCTTTCTCAGGATGGTATTTAATCTCACAGTCATAATCATTTATGAGTTCCATCCATCTTCTCTATATCATATTCAAATCCTTCTGATTGAATATATGCTGGAGACTTTTATGGTCTGTATATATCACACACTTAGTACCATACAGATAGTGTCTCCAAATCTTTAGAGCAAACACTATGGCACCAAGTTCAAGATCATGTGTGGTATAGTTCTTTTCATAAACTTTAAGTTGGTGTGATGCGTAGGTAATAACCTTATCTCGTTGCATCAACACACAACTAGACCAATTCGGGAAGCATCACAATAGATGACAAATTCATCATTCCCTTTGGGTAATGCTAAAATTGGTGATGAACTAAGTTTTTGTTTAAGGGTATTGAATGCCTCTTCTTGCTTCTGGCTCCATTCAAATTTCATAGCTTTCTGAGTTAAACTAGTTAATGGAGTAGCAATCTTGGATAAGTCTTGTATAAATCTTCGGTAGTATCCGGCTAGACCAAGAAAGCTTCGAACCTCAGTCGGTGTCTTTGGAGTTTCCCATTTCATAATAGCTTCGATCTTGGCTTTATCTACTTGGATTCCTTGTTGGTTTATAACATGTCCTAGGAATTGTACTTCTTGTTTCCAAAACTCGCATTTGGAAAACTTAGCGTACAATTTTTCTTTTCTAAGAGTTTCCAAGATTATCTGAAGATGTTTGGCATGTTCTTCTTGAGTTCGGGAGTAGATAAGGATATCATCTATGGACACTATAACAAATTTGTCCAAGAATGGTTTACAGACTCAGTTCATTAGGTCCATAAATGATGTGGGAGCATTCGTTAGACCAAATGACATAACCAAAAATTCATAGTGTCCATATCGGGTTCTAAAAGCAGTTTTAGGTACATCTTCTTCCTGTACCTTTAACTGGTGATATCCTGATCTAAGATCAATCTTCGAGAAGTATTTAGTTCCTTGCAACTGATTGAACAAATCATCTATTCTTGGCAATGGATATTTGTTCTTTATAGTGAGCTTGTTCAATTCTTGATAATCTATGCACTTCTGCATGCTTCCGTCCTTCTTCTTTACAAACAGGACCGGTGCTCCCCACAGCGAAGTACTTGGATGAATCACAGCGAAGTACTTGGATGAATGAAACCTCTGTCCAATAATTCTTGAATCTGCTTCATCAACTCTTTCAATTCAGACGGTGCTAGACGATACGGTGCTCTAGCGATCGGTTTGGCTCTGGGAATAAGTTCGATTTGGAAGTCGATTTGTCTATCTGGTGGTAGACCGGGTAATTCTTCCGGAAATTCATCTGGGTGATCACATACTACAGGAATATCCGCAATCTATCGTTCGGGTTTAGAGTCTAAAGTATAAACTATGAATACACTACAACCTGCATTCATACATTTCTTAGCCTTAGCAACAGAAATCGTTTCAATCATATTTTTATTACTATCACATTGTATCAACATAGACTTTCCGTTAGGCCTACAAATCCTAATATTCCGTTGATCACAATCGTTCTGAGCATGGAATTGGTTCAACCAATCCATTCCAATGATAACATCATACTTGCTTATACTCATTGGCATCAATTCAATCACTGAATTCTCGTTGCTCAGAGTCATCTTGCAATTCACATACGATTCGGTTATCCTAATATGTTCACCACTTGTTGTCTCAACTATATAAGCACACTCAAGTGGGGTTGGTTTCATGCCTAAATTCAAACTAAAGGCATCTGAAACAAAACTTCTACTTGCTCTTGTATCAAATAGGATTTTAGCATAAACATCGTTAACTAGGAACGTACCAGCTACCACTTTGGCATTGTTATTCCTCTTTCCTTCACCTATCACAAACACCCGACCTTTTTCCTCTCCTCCGGGATTTTGTTGTATGGGTTTGGTACAATTTCTTGAAATATGTCCCATCTCATTACAGTTGTAACATTTAAGAGATGGGCAATATAGTGTAGTATCCCTCGGCTTTTGGCATTTGTTGCATCTAATTTCCTAAGAATTTCTCACCGAATTATTTCCCTCGCTCCTAGGGAACTTGAAATTCCTCGGTTTAAATCGATACATCACTTCCTCACTTTTCCTCTTTGTTTCCACAGGTTTTATCTCAATTGCTTTCTCAACCTTATCCTTGGCTTCTTGTGTTGCCACATCATCATAAATCGTGGCACTTAATGACAGGCCGCATTCATTGTTTGAGTTTCAGAGGTTTTTACCAAGGTACGCACCTTTAGTGGCAAACCCTTAATGAAGTGTTTGATTCTTCGTGAATCAGGTGTCACCAAATGTGGCACCAATTTTGACATTTCGTCAAATCTTGTCGCATACTCCTGATGCGTCATAGTCCCAGCCTCCAGACGTTGAAACTCTTCCTCAATCTTGTCAAGTTTGTTCTGAGAACAAAATTGTTGTAAAATTAGCTCCTTAAATTCATTCCATTTCATGTTGTACACAGCTTGTTCTCCTTTGGCTTATTTCACCGACTCCCACCAATACAATGTTTTAGTTTCCAAGGAATTGGCAGCAAAATTGACTGCCTGATCGCTTATGCACTCATTAAGCTTAATCACAGCCTCCATCTTTGTAATCCATTAGGTAGCATCAATGCCTCCCCTATTGCCATAGAATGGCTTAGGTTTGCACCCTCCGAAGGATTTGTAATTACATCCTTCATGATTCTCAGTTCTCGTCACTGAGCTAGTGTTGGCGTTTCCATTTGCCCCTCCGATGTTGTGGGTTCCTTCTCCGACTGTTCCAGTACCCATTCTCCTTGTGAGGACTTCATCTAGCAACCCAGGTGGACTTGTTCTTAGTGCTTTCGTTACTTCACTGGTCACGGAATCTTGGAACTGGGCTTCAGACATAATTACTTCTTCGGCATGAGGACCGGTGTTATTGTCGTTCTCATTTGTTTCGTGATGATCGTTAGTATCGGTGTTATTTTTAGTCTGCCTATGAGACCTAGTAACCGGAGTTTGACCTGTTCCTTTACCTCTTCCTCTTCCAACCATTGTTACCTATACATACAAATGTATGACATCAGAATTTGTATAACTGATTATAATCCTGAAAATAAGAAATTAAAGACATCTAGCCAAGAATGTAATTAGTATTTGTTTTCTCGACATTTCCCGTTATATTCATAATGATAATCAACATCTCAACCTATATCCTATGGCATTCCAGCTATTCTCAGAGCTTTTACTTTAATTCTAGATACTAATCTTTCTTATTAGTATCTAAATCTCATAAACTACGGCTCTGATACCAACTTGTCACACCCGTATCACAGGACAGTTATCTAACCAGAGTAGTACCTCCAACAAATATGCTCCCAGGTAAGAGTGACGGGTCTAGGAGAGATTTATACACCGCTCTTTCCTAGACTGAACATTCCGTTTGTCAGATAACTACATACCGGTTGAAGGTCACCTTCTAGTTACTGTGACGTTGATACCAAAAACACATAGCGGAAGACTTAAGATCATAACTTACTTTATTTAATAATATAAAGTTTTACAATAGGGACTGACTGGTAAAATACAACATAAAAACTCTAGACTTATAGCTCACGAAAAATCATGCCATCCACTCAGGCCTTATGGTTTCTCAAGAACCTGCCCTCAGTCATCCCTATCTCAAAACACATGTACATCTCCTGGAATGCCAACTACAAGCTAGGGTTCACCTGTGCTAAAAAACGTTTGAAAATATTTTGGATCAGCATGAAGCTGGTGAGTTCATAAACAAAATCATATTTCTACAACGTATATCTTGTATACAAGAATGAAATGCCCCGTATGGGTCTAACAATCTTTCCCTCCATCTATCACACGGTAACCACGTATGGACTCCGAATCTACAACATACATATATATACAGAGACCTTCCGGCGCAGGTCCCATATGTACCAGTTCTCAAACAAGAGGATCAGTCTTGTCCCTCAGTCTCACCCCAATCATGGCCATAATAAATACTTATTATAGGATATATGCACGGATAGTATTGGGATCTCAGATAAAAATCATTTACAAAACATTTCATAGAGCACAGTTTAGAGGAACTCATCTTAAGCAGAACCTCCTTTCTGATCAACTATAATAATCAACACCTCAACAGAACCCTTGGTACTATCTACGGAAACTTGTGGGTGTTTTGCTAGAAACCGGACTCTCGTATGTGAACCTCGGCTCGGGAATGGAACTTCATAGTGTGTGTGTATGTGTGTGTTTAAGATTTTGTAAAGTGTGTGAGAAATGAGCTGAGATCAAGTTTCTATTTATAGGCAAGTTCAGGGCTCGTGACGGACCGTTACTAGTGGTGACGGTCCGTCACCAAATTTGGGGCGGCAAGCGTAACGGACCGTTACACCCCGTGACGGTCCGTCATAGGGTTACACGCGTCATGATTGCCCCGTTAGTCAGCATACACGTGTCATATCCCGGTTCATTGTCGTGTTGAGCCCGTAACGGACCGTTATGTCCTTTGACGGTCCGTCATCACTGTAACAGACCGTTATGTCTTGTGACAATCCGTCACAGTCACATTTTTCCGTTTGGTCAATTTTGGTCCTTCAACTTTCAGGAACTTTCATTTCAACCCCTTGGGCTTTATTTTTGAATACTTTTTATCCATTATAATACTTAGGAATTATCTGGGTGTTACACCTATTCCTCATTCTAAACATAAGGAGCATGTTGATAAGATAGGACTTAGATTTGCTAGACAGTGGGTTTGATCTGTATTTAGTATTTGGTGTTTTCGAACAATACAGTTGTATTAGTTTTTATATTTAATTTAATGGTTAAATGCATTATAAATTGATGTTACTGTGTTCAATAGTTTATACGTTTTAGAAATCCTTGAATATATTTTATTCTAAATGTTCGTAGTCGATCAGATTCATGGGATTCAATCTGAACGTAAGACTAATGTGAATCGGATGGTTGGTTCATTATGAATAAAAGACCAAGAAGTTGGAAACCATGTTCACAAATAATTATTAGAGAATAATTATTGGACGTAACTCGTTTCAAAACTATATTCATGAATCAATGTCTTGAGATGTTTTGAAAATGGTAAGCTCTATCGATCCTCGACCCGAGGCACATACTAGAGCTAACTCTGACTAAAGTTTGTTCTTTGATCTTATCTAACGATGTACCTTAACAGGCAGTAATAAGGGTATGATCAGGAGTAACCTGAAGTTCAGTGGGAGTTGTACGTGGCCAAAGGAATTTTGTTCTTCTTTAATTAGGAGTTGGACATTCTGGCGCCCTCGTTGATTGAAGTTGGTGAAAAACGCATGGTTGTGCTTAAACTAAAGAGTAGTTTGTTTAGACCAAATTTGAATTGGAGAACGAGAACAAGAATAGTTGAACGTCATATGAGAAGTGAATTATATCCATGTCTCATGTTCAACGGATGCCCTAAACAGAAAGGATACATAGATATGCTTGCTAGGACTGTTACACTTAGTAAAGTAAAGGTTACTAGTACACAAGGAAATAGTTTGACGATTGTAAATACGTCATACCTTGCTAAGGGCGGTGAGATGCAGCTAGGCGTCCATCACTGTCTACGTTGAACCGATTAATTGATGAATCGTCCAAGTGGGAGATTTTTGGATATATGATGTCCGATCGTCAATTAAGTCAACGTTACTAACGAGTTACGATCCAAAGAGTTACACTTTGGGCAATGAACAAATATATAATTTTTAATTGTTGAATATTATAGTTCACGAAAGGCGGATATAATAAACGGTGAATAAATATTTAGAGAAATATTTATCGGTGATTGAGATAATTAATTACTTGATGAATTAATTATTTACAGGGAATAAATGTTTAATCTGTTAAATAGTTAAAGATTAGATTTTACTAATTATTTATAACTAGTAAAATACAAGGGTTTAATAATTAATGGTTAATTATTACTAGGATATTAACTTTTAATACCTCAATGACCAGTATAATGGTTATAAATATAACCTTATAATCAAAACCTAAACACTAATCACTCCCAACCCCAATTGGCGCGCCCCGTGCGAGTTTCGACGCCGGCCGAACACCACCACCACCGCACGCCGCAGCCTGTCGCCGACCGGCCATCGCTGCAACCTTGCACGGTTGTCTCCCTCGCGAGTCCGTATGACGAGTTTGCTTGTTTGCGGGTTTTTTGTGATCGTGTCATCTACCGTGACGTTCGTTGATCTAAGGTGTTTTGATTTGGTTATCATCAAAGGTATAACCTTTGAACACCCTATGGTTGGTTTATATTTTCTTGTTTATACGCGTGTAATCGGATCACTGACAAGAATCCAGATCTGATCTGTTTATTGTACCATAAATCGCTTCTGCTAAATATATCTGATTTATTTATTTAAAAGTTTTAAATATTTATTGTTTTAAAAGTTAAACTAGTACTTGATTCCCAACAATATGGTCAAGATATCCACGAGATAGAACATATAATTAAGTCAATCAAACACACATAACCATTGAAGAAGATTCAAGAACATGTTAAAGTCTTCAACATAATCATCATAAAAAATATGTATATTATATATATATATATATATACATACTAGGTTAGAATCCCGTATATTACACAGGTTGAATAAATGTAATGTTATATACTTAGTAATAAAAAAATTAAGTTTTTAAAACCTGAGTTAAATAAACCCGTGCAATAAAATATAATGTAATATGTTAATGCATACACTAATCAAAATATGTTTTTTAAAAAATAGTACTTTGACGTGACAGTCATAAATTATGTTAAGTTATATTTTAAAACATTTTTTTTTCAACTGGATATTAATTTTTTTATTTAATTGATAAATGTTAATTTATATTAAATTCATTTGATTAATTAGATAACTATTCATAATTAAATAATAAGTATCCATAATTAGATTGATATTAAATATTTAAAAATATATTATTTTAATACCATTATTTAATAGGAGAGATGGGTGAAAAAAACATGCTGAGTATACATCAGAAAGTGACACGTGTCCCCTAAGGATTTTTATTTATTAGTATTAAGATATATAATCAAAGTTTACCTAGGATTCATATAATCTAAGTGAAACAAATAGTCTAGCTCAAAACTTTACAAAAACACCCAACAATCTTGTAAAAACAAGATGGAACATAGTAGATTCAAGATGTGCCAACCCGAAATCAAAGCTAATATGAGTTGTAGATGGTTAGATCTTCCTTTGGAGTTGGTAATCTTCTTCCTTTATGAGGTATTGAGCAAAATCGACTTTGGAGCTACCGGAAAGAGTGAGTTCTGCTATTCAAAATCGTCCTCGATCTATTTGCAAATAAGCCAAAATAGGGTTTTAAATTAAATTTTTCACGTAAACGGCCATTTTACAATAAGGAAAACGGTTGTTTAAGGCTAAACGATCATTTTATATAGTGGTAAAAGGTCGTTTTACTACCTAAAAATCTGGCTTTTGGAGATCTGATCGAGATAATGTATGCGTAAGATTTAAACGGTTAAACAAGGCTAAAACGGTTGTTTAATGGTAAACGGTGACTTTGGGTTTATGATAAGCGGCCGTTTTGATCCAAAACCTTACTTTTTACTTTTGCTTACTAGCTTCCATGACTATCTTTGTTTATCGTCAAATTCTATCAATTAGCCAGCAAAACCTACAAATTAAATAATGAACCAAATAAGTGCCAATTCTACTAAATTTGTAACAAAAAAACATCAAAATAGGGGATAATATGTATTATTAATATGTATAATTATTATCATATCAATGGTTCAACCATGGATCCAGGAGAGGAACTTAATAGGGGCCCGAGGGTGGCCAGGCCTCTCTATTTTTTTCTCAAAAGTATTGATTTTGGCTCACTAGGTTTATTTCATATCAAGTATATTGTTTGGGTCCCTTCTAATCCAGATCAAAAGCCCAAATATATTCCACAAATCCATAAAAAAATTGGTTTTTTCCCCACTTTTTTGCTCAGAAGTATTGATTTTTGCCACTAGGTTTATTTCATATTAGTTATAGTGTTTTGGCCCCTCCTAATCCAGACCAAAAGCAAAATCTGTTCCACAAATCCACTAAAAAAATTGGTTTTTTTATATATAGTATTTTCGGCCCCCCAATTTAACTGTTCAAGTTCCGCCACTGTATGGATCGTTTGGGTGAACTGTGAACACTGTCGGGTCCAACCAAGTTTAATGTTGATGAACTGAACAACAATGGATGGAATATCATCATGCCATGTCTTACCGATTAAACATTTTAAACCTTAATTTTCCATGGTAATCAAGAAATACAAGTATTGAATATCAACCACAAGAATAGAAGGTTAATGCAAGATCAAGAATAGAATATTAATGCAAGAGTATAAATATCAAACAAAAACATTTACAGATGATCAAAACAAGCTGTAACACCATGAAAAACTTGGAAAATAATTAGAGGCATAATGGTTATTAAAATAAGTTCTATAAAAAAAATTAAGATAAATATTTTTTTATGAAATAAATCATATACCTCGATACTTTTATGAAAGTACAAGAGTTTATAAAAAATTGTCTTTGATAAAATGAAAGTAATAAAAAAAGATCCAGTTTGAAGAGTATTCTATAAGAAGAAGTCTTTAAACATATTGTGGAGTATTGAAAATCGAACAAATACGCGTTGATTAAAGACACAACCATTTGGGATTTGGCATAAGTTTTCATTTTAAAAACATGCCTAAAATGTTTAAAAATACTTCCTAAATAAGCTGCCGACTTTGGTGTCACACCCCACCTCGCGCAGGGCCTATATGGTGACCGATACCATGCATACGAAGCGAAAAGTAAAGTATTGTTTCATCAAGTGCGAAGTGTACAAAAGCAATACAAGTAGTACGAGACTAAATAGTACAATCCTAAAGTATATAGAAGCTAACTTGTTTAAACCAAAATAAACTAAGCATCTATATCGTCTTCCTGCTACGGCTACCCACCTCTACTAGTCTCCAAGGACGCTTTCCTAGCGATTTCCTGTAATGTATGCTCAAAAAGAAAACTTCAACATAAGGATGGTGAGTTCGTAACCGTATGACTTAGTAAAACAAGTTTAATTTGTTATTAAGTTTGTGGGCGCTAACTATGATTGGGCCGAAGTGGCTCAGTGGCATGTGCAGCATGTGCCGTCGCGCGGGGCACGTAATTTCAAGAGGCCTAAAATTTTTAAAATATATATATATAGGGGAGGTTCAAATGCTAGCCAATATTTATGTGATAATCATGATAACCACTCTCAAACATAGTCTTACGTATATGTAACAATTATCATTATGTTAATGTTACATATATGTAAACATTATGTGTCACGTATATGTAACATTATTTGGTACGTATACGTAAGACTCATCATTTCCGTATTTACGTTCAAAATATATATTCAAAATACTTAAATACTATTTTAACAATTAAAATAAAAAATAGTTTATAAATTATGTGATTGTTTTATAGTGGTAAGCACGGTTATCACATAAAAAGTTGGTTAGTATTTGAACCATTCCCTATATATATATAATAAATAACATTTATACCACGTGTCGCGTCCACATCTCTTCTCACCATTTTTTTCATGTCTCTTTCTCTTATTAAATACACCTCTCTTTTTTTAATAATGATTTATATTTAAAGAAAAATATTAATTATACTAATAAAACATATTTATTTTAAATGATTTCTTATTTTAAAAAACTTTAAAATTTAATTATGTAACTTTTATTTTTTAACTAAATAGTGATGTAAGTCAAATTATATTAAATAGAAATTAGTGTATTCAAACCGTGTAATATACAGGTTTTTAAAGATATAAACTTTTTATTACTAAATATATAATATTACATTTTATTAACCCGTGTAATACATGAGTTTTTTAAAATACAAATTTTTTATTACTTAATATATAATATTACATTTTATCAACCCGTGTAATATACGGGATTTTAACCTAGTATGTATATATATATATATACATATATATATTATATATAAAGTTATATTTTATAAAAAACTATAAAGTTTAAACCCATTAAACTATAAAATTTTTATAAAAAACTATAAGTTTAAACCCAATATTTTTATTTTTTTTATCTTTTTATTACATTTATTTCTATATAATCGGATTTTTTTATATGATTAAATTTTTTTAAATATAATTTCATATTCTATGGGCATTTCTCTGTAATCGCGCTGAGCATTTGAAATCTTGGAGACGCCTCTGTGATTGGCACGCCCGTGTCATGCAGTGCACACCAGTGCATGACCAAAGTTAATTGTGATAGTTGCTTGTTCTCGAGAATCCCAAGCCAAAACCAACTTCTCGTGAGTCGCACAGCCATGCGTTGGGGTCGCATGGTCATGCGGGTTTGTGTAGAGACCCAAATTGCCACTTTTGACATGTAACTATTTTTTATCTGAATTTCTAATTCAAACTTGTTCTTCAGAAGTGTATAACCCATTGTTAAAGCTTTCTAAACACTTAAACATGTTTCATGTCCTATTAAACTTGATCAAAACCCGATTCACAAACAAAATTCCAATTTTTTAGTAGTCTACACTTTGTTTAAGTTTAGTTTAGGTATCTAGGAAATCACTAAGTTCTCAAACGTTTCTGATTAAGATGATTAGCAACTTCTATAGCCACAATGCTCCTCAATGAACACCTACACCCAGGGGCGGAGGTAAGCATTTGGTATCGGGGTCAACCGACCCCACTCGATTTCAATTTTTTAGTATCGGTATATTACACGAATGTCGAGCGACCCCAGTCTTTTTTTGAGGTTGACCCCATTGGTTTTTAAAACAAAAAAGATTTGACTCCGAACCTTGAAAAAGAATATAAAACTTTACTTTTTTTTTTAATCTGATTAATTCTATTAATTAAGCTTATAAGTTAGACTTATTTAATAAGCCTATAAGTTAATTAATTCTAACTCATTAAGCCCATAAATTAAATTTATTTTTGTTAGCACATAGCCCCATGCCCATTTCCTATTGTCCATTGGTGATTTGATCCGTAATTCATTAAGACATTAACCCAACTAGTTAATTAGTATTAAACCTAATTATAAAAAAAGCCACGTAGAAGGGAGGAAGTGATAGCAGCAACGATCGAAATTATGTTTGATGTTCTAAAATTCAACCTTTAATAGGCCATTGAATGGCATATATAATCTTGCAAAAATAAAATAAAATAAAATAGTGGAAACAAGGTTACACATTGATTGTCCGTTGGTCTATGGTTTATTAAAGTTATCACTAGTTTTACCAGTTGCAACGACAAGTGTTGAGAGATGTTTTTCTTTCATGAAACATGTGAAGACGAACTTGCATAACCGGATGTGTGATGAATATATGAACGATTCTTGCATTTGTTACTTTGAAAAAAAGTTCTTTAAGAATATTTCGGTCGAATATGTAATGGATCGTTTTCAAAAGATGAAAACTCGTAGGGAACAATTATAGGATCTAATGTTTATTTATTTATTTCTAATGACGTTATATTTTTATCATTGGTTTTCTAATGACGATGTATTTTCATTATCATATCATATCTTATTATGTGACTGACCCGACCCGATGAACCGAACCAAACCGGCCCAAAAAAGAACGTAGCCGGGAACTTAGAAATTTGAGCATTGAAAAAAAGCAACCCCACTGCCTGGCTCAGCTACTTCCTATACCCCCATTTATACACTAAGTTTATCAAGAACAAGGGTTTAAGGTTGATTTTACTCACCAAAAACAAATATGAACGGTTCACTGGAACAAATCTATTCTAAAATGGATGATAATCTCTCCACATCACATATTCTTGCTCATGCAAGAGTAGAACTTGAAGCTTGGATTTAAAATCTTAGAGAGAGAGTAATGATTTAGAGAGAAGGAGGAGGTTATAGGTTAGAGAGAGAGTGATGAGGCTGGAAATTAAGTTCCAAACAAGGTCAATTCGTGTAATAGTGGGAGGTTGCGAGATTTGTGAGCCAAATAGGAATAAAACAGCTCAAAATGAGCACTTCCTTGTTTTAGTCGCCCGATCCGCAGATCTTGATTTTTGGTAAGAGACCAGGTTCTCGGTAACACGCTTGACCAAGGGATCCACATGACCATACGCTTTGCCCGCATGATCATTCATTAATTGTACAACATGTAAACCACATTAATGTACAACCCATCACACACACATATTCTCCCTCTATCATCAGCACCACCCTCATAATTTCTCCGCTCATTTGCCGATCACTAGATGGGTGGGGCGGTGTTCATTTGCGGTGCCACAATGACAGCTAGGATTCTTAATTGGTGCAGTACCGTGACCACACCCTCCCTCTAATGAGTTAGTTAAACATGTTCTAAGTCTATCTCTTATCTCAAAGATTTAAATCTCAAACTTTCAAATCTATTTTATCTCTTTCTAAACAATAGAGGATAAGTTTTTATCCGTTACTTTCTAATTACGAGTTAAACCCCTCCTTAAACAAGCGGTGGGACCTTCATTTCGCCACTTCTAGAGAAAGAGAGAAATCACGTTAGAGAGAGAAAGCTAGGGATCAAGCTCAAAGTCTCAAGAATCGTTACTCATCACCTTTGGAACACTTAGCAACGAGAAGGAAACCAACACAGGTACTAACCTCGAATAAATCTGAGTTTTATCCACGATTTGGGGTTTTGAGTTAATACGGGTTTCTCCTAAAAAAGGTTATCTTTTTATGCACGAAATGAAGAAATAAGTATAGATCTTATAATCAACAAAGCAACAATTTTAACGTAAAAAGTTCGGGTCTTGAAAGATCCAAGTTCACCATGCGGATCTAGGGTTTAAAGTGAGGAAGATGCTCGAGCAGGCGAAGTTGTCAAGTTCGCATGTAACCGTTTTGAGCGAACTTGTTCATGTTCGCTAGAAAGGGGCGAACTTATCCTATATTCGCCCAAAATGCTAGGGTAGCAAACTTATTTGGGCGATCTTATCATGTTCGCCTAAATTTAGAAGAAGCTAACTGGCCAAGTTTGCCTAAGCCTAAAAGTAGCGAACTTACCTAAGTTCGCCTATGTTTAAAACAGACCAGCTTACTATAAGCGAACTTGCCATGTTCGCCTAAGCCCAAAATGGCGAACTTACATAAGTTCGCCTAACACTAAGACTAGAAACATTTAGTTTCATTTAGGTTCATTATCTTATCTTGTATGACTTGATTATACAGATTGTGTGTAACCTTAGTGACTACTTTGTAGCGCCCAAGGGAATTGGATAAGGAGAAATTCTGCTCAGTAACCAGCTAAGTATACTTCACAAACCGCCCATCAGGTGACTTCTATGTGCCCCTATGTGTTACGTGCAAATAGATTTTTAAATGTTTTGGGGCTGAAGTGTATACATGTTACGAATGAATGTTATGAATGCCATATATAGACTTATCCTTATTCTAATAAATGATTCCAAATAATGCCAAATATCATCACCATGTTTTTTCTCATCAAAATCTTTTAATTTTCTCTGTTTTAAGTAAGTTTGAATTTTGAAATTTAATTATGTTAATGTTTTTTATTTTTTAAAAAAGATAATATAAAATTTGAATTTTAATTATTATTTAATTAAGGAAAAAAATAATTTTATTTTTGTTTTACACATTATTGTATTTTCATTTTTCTATTAAACAACCTCATGTAATATATGGGTATATAACCTAGTGTGTTATATAATGATACATGATAAATACAAAAATGACAAGTATGTTTATAAGAAATGAAATGAAAGTATAACATAACGTATAAAAATAAAATCTTGTTTTATATCCATGTATATATTGCTTGCTATGTATGAATGAACGTTATGGACGGAAACGATGCTAACGGATACCTCGGTAGACGGACGACCATTCGACTATTATGCGGACATAACTAAAAGTCTAGAAAGGTAGACTAAACTCACGCTACTATGGTAGAATCAGTCCCTCAATCAATGCACGGCTGTATACATAGTTTGGGTAGGAAACGGATGCCTTAGGGCAGACGGGTGATCAGACGGACTAAGACGGTAGGAAGGTTTCAGACGGACGGCCGAAGGTTTGCCGAACGGTTTTTGCAGACGGATGGTTTCTAGAGCTGGACGGTTCCAGTAAATGTGCTACGATGGTAGTTCGAAGGCGTTTGTCTTTGTGACTTACGTAATCATGATGACGAGTTGATCACCCTTATGTGTATGACCAATGAATGTTCACCCAGAAATAAGCATCTATGTATCTATATTTGTACTCATTTATGAATGATAAACAAGAGTAGAAAAGTAAAGAAATACAAGTATACATATATGTATATTTATTATGTTAATGATTGCTTGTCTTAAACTAGAACTCACCAGGATTATCTGACTTTTAGTATGCACTTCAGGTAACAAGAGGAAGGGACATGCAAAGGCGTGATGGCTGCCCCGCACAACTGACATCCCATCTATTTGAATTTTATGTTAAAAATACGTTATGTTTATGACTTCCGTTGTGTTGGGAATCACGGTACCAGTTTTAACTTTTAAAACAATAATTATTTAACCCTTTTAAATAAATAAATCAAATATATTTTAGCTGAAGAGATTTAATGGTACAACAAAACAGATCAAATCTGGATTCCTTACAGTGGTCCGATTACACGCGTATAAACAATATTAAATAAAACAACCACAGGGTGTTCAGATATTATACCTTTGACGATAACCAGATCTGAAACACCTCAGTACAACAAACGTCACGCTAGTTGACACGTACATGAAACCTGCAGCAAAACATCACACGAGATGCGCAAGGGGAGGCCGATGATAGCGGTGGTCCGCGACGGTGGTAGCCGGCTGAGGCGGCGCACGATGGCAGGTGGTGGTGGCTTGGCGTCGGACTCGCAAAGGGAGAGGGGGGCACCGATTTTGGGGTTGGGAGGATTAAGGTTTAGGTTTGATTATAATGTTATATTTATAAACATTATAATTACACACTGGTCCCTATGGTATTAACAGTTAATACCCTAGTAATAATTAAATGTTTAATTATCAACCTTTCTATTTTACTAACTAATAATAATCAGTAAAATCTAACCTATAAATATTTAACAGATTAAACATTTATTCCCCGTAAATAATTAATTAATCAGATAATTAATTATCTCAATCTCCAACAAATATTTCTCTAAATATTTATTCACCGTTTAATAAAAACCATCTTTCGTGAACTACAATATTTAAAAACAAATATTATATAATTGTTCGTTGCCTAAGGTGTAAATCTTTGGATCGTACCTCGTTAGTAACGTTGACTTAATTGACGATCGGACATCATATATCCAACAATCTCCGACTTGGTCGATTCTTCAATTAATCGGTTCAAGGTAGACAGTGGTGGACGCCTAGCTGCATCTCACTGCCCCTAGCAAGGTATGACGTATTTACAATCGTCAAACTATTTCCTTGTGTACAAGTAAACATACTTTACCAAGTCTAACAGTCCCAGTAAGCATATGTGTCCTTTCTGTTTAGGTCATTCGTTGAACATGAGACATGGATACAATTCACTTCTCATATAACGTTCAACTATTTTTGTCTCATTCTCCAATTCAAAGTGGTCTAAACAAACTACTTTTTAGTTTGAGCATGGCCATGCATTTCACACTAGCTTGAATCAACGAGGGCGCCATAATGTCCAACTTCTAATTAAAGAAGAATAGAATTCCTTTAACCACGTATAACTCCCACTAAACTTTAGATTACTCCTAATCATACCCTTATTATTGTCTGTTAAGTTACAGCGTTAGATAAGATCAAAGAACAACCTTTAGTCAGAGTTAGTTCTAGTAAGTGCCTCGGGTCGAGGATCGACAGATCTTACTTTATTTAAAACATCTCAAGACATTGATCCATGAAAATAGTTTTGAAACGAGTTACGTCCAATAATTATTCTCTAATAATTATCTTTAAATATGGTTTCCAACTTCTTGGTCTTTCATTCACAATGAACCAACCATCCAATTCACAGTAGTCTTGTGTTCAGATTGATTCCCATGAATCTGATCGACTACGGACATTTAGAATAATCTATAAATTCAAGGATTTCTAAAACGTCTAATTATAATGGATTTAACCATTAAATAAAATATAAAAACTAATGTAACTGTATTATTCGAAAACACCAAATACTAAATACAGATCAAACCCACTGTCTAGCAAATCTAAGGCCTATCTTGTCAGCATGCTCCTCATGTTTAGAATGAGGCATAGGCTTAGTGAACGGGCCGGTTAGATTATGATCTGTGTGAACTTTGTTTAACACGATGTCTCCCCGTTCCAATATATCCCGGATATAATGAAATCTTCTGAGTATGTGCTTCGTGCTGTGGTGTGACCTTGGTTCCTTAGCTTGAGCAATGGCACCAGTATTGTCACACAGTATCTCGATCGGTTTCTGAATGCTAGGCATTATTCCGAGATCAGCAATGAACATCTTCATCCAAGCAGCCTCCTTTGCAGCTTCCGAAGCGGCAATGTATTCTGACTCGGTGGTGGATTGAGCAAAATCACTTTGCTTAATACTCTTCCAAGTGATCGCACCACCATTCAGAACAAATACAAATCCCGTTTGAGATCGAGAATCATCTCGTTCAGTCTGGAAGCTAGCATCAGTGTAACATTTAACAGCTAGTTTTTCTTCCAGTCCTCCATATATCAAGAACTTAGTTCTTCTCAAGTACTTTAGGATGTTCTTTACAGCTATTCAGTGACTCTCACCAGGATTCTGTTGATATCTGTTTGTCATGCTTAAAGCGTACGATACGTCAGGTCTAGTACACAACATGGCATACGTGACTGAACCAATTGCAGAAGCATATGGAACCTTTTCCATTTTCTTCTTGTCCTCGTCAGACTGAGGGCACTGTTTATTATTCAGTATGGTTCCATGTGCCATAGGCAAAGACCCTCTCTTAGAGTCTTGAATGAAAAAGCGTCGAATGACCTTATCAATGTATGTACTTTGATTTAAACCTATAAGCCGCTTTGATCTATCTCTATAGATCTTTATTCGCAGAATATAAGCAGCATCTCCAAGATCTTTCATTGCGAAACATTTACCTAACCAAGACTGTACGTCTTTTAGCATAGGGATATGGTTTCCAATGAGCAGTATGTTATCTACATACAGAATCAGAAAAGTCACATGGCTCCCACTTGCCTTCTTGTAGACACATTGTTCATCTTCGCTCTTGACAAAACAAAACTCTTTGATTTTCTGGTCAAAGCGAAGATTCCAGCTTCTAGATGCCTGTTTTAATCCATAAATGGATTTGTTTAACTTACATACCTTATTAGGATTCTCTAGATCTTTAAAACCTTTCGGTTGAACCATATAGACATCTTCAGTAAGATGCCCATTTAGGAACGCGGTTTTGACATCCATTTGCCATATCTCGTAGTCATAATACACGTCAATGGCAAGCAAGATCCTAATAGAATTAAGCATGGCTACTGGCGAGAAGGTTTCATCATAATCAATTCCTTGAGTCTGAGTAAAACCTTTCGCTACCATCCTTGCTTGGAAGGTTTGCACATTCCCATCCGTATCGATTTTCTTCTTGAAAATCCACATGCTTCCTACGGTCCGACACTCGGGAGGAAGATCAACCAAGTCCCATACATGGTTGTCGTACATGGATTAGATTTCAGCATCCATAGCTTCAAGCCATTTCTTAGAATTAGAATCTAAGATTGCAGATTTGTAACTAGTGGGCTCTGCCTGATCAACTATCAGGATGTCGTCAATTCGGTGAATCCCTAGCACTTCTACGAACAGCCTGTGTCATAGTTGAATCTTAAACATTTATAGATTTAGTTTCAGCAGTCTCATGCTGAACGGCAGGTTCATATTGTCGTTCTTGGATCTCATCCATATCCACACGGTTATCTCCAATCCCTCTCGTAAGAAGTTCTTTCTCCAAGAAAGTAGCTCTGCGTTTAATGAAAACTCGATTTTCAACAGGATTGTAGAAGTAGTAACCGATTGTTTTAGGGTATCCGATGAAAACAACTTTATCGCCACGAGGATTTAGTTTATCCGTAGATTCACTTGTAACATATGCGTTACATCCCCAAACCCTAAGGTAGGACACTTTGGGTTTCTCTCCATGCCAAATCTCATAAGGCGTTTTGTCCACCTTCTTTGTAGGAGCTAGATTTATGATTCTCGTGGCAGACTCGAGAGCAAAACTCCAGAAGGAGTGTGGGAGGTTTGTGTGACACATCATGGACCGAACCATATCTAATAGAGTTCGATTTCTCCTTTTGAATACACCGTTAAGTTGAGGTGTTCCTGGTGGAGTAAGCTGAGAAATAATCCCACGTTTCTTTGGATGTTCGTCAAACTCTTGACTAAGATATTCACCACCTCGATCAGATCAAAGCATCTTAATCGTCTTACCAAGCTGATTTTGTACTTTGTTCTGGTACTATTTGAAAACGTTTCATGTTTATGCTTCATAAGATAAACATAACGATATCTACTGAAGTCATTGGTAAATGTCATGAATTATCTCTCTTCACTTCTAGACATTGTTCTGAACGGACCACATACATCAGTATGTACAAGTCCTAACAGATCCTTAGCCCTTTGACCGATACCGAAAAAAAAAGCCTCGGTTAGCTTTCCACTTAAACATTATTCGCAATCATCAAACGACTGTTTGTCAGTAGAATTCATAATTCTGGCGGACTTGAGTTTCTTCGTGTAATTCTTGTTTATGTGTCCAAGTCTACAATGCCATAGATACGTATCATTGAAATCATATTTCGTACGTTTGGAGGAGATATTAAATATAACATTATTATCATGGACTTCTATCTCATAGATTCCATTATGAGGATTTGTAGAAAAATAAAACAAACCATTCAAATATGCAGAAATGAAATCAATGTCAAAAGCATAATTAAATTCGTGTTCCCGCAAAGTGGATGCTGAAACAATATTCCTAGTCAAATTAGGAATGAAATAAACATTGTTCAAAACAAGTTCTAAACTAGAAAGAAGTAAAAGAGTGTATTCTCCTACAGCCTTCACAACAACCTTTTGTCCATTTCCCACATGGAGCTCCATGTCGCCTTGCTTTAGCCTCCTAACCTTCTTTAGTCCCTGCAAATCATTACAAATGGGATAACCACATCTAGTGTCAAACCCAAGATTTGCTATACAATGAGAAGATCTCAATAATAAACATACATGAGGACTGTCCTCCAGCAGACTTCTTCTGCCTCAACTCGGCTAGATATTTTGGGCAGTTCCTCCTCTAGTGTCCGACTTCATTACAATGAAAACATTTGACATCCTTTAGAGGTTTCTTGGCAACAGCTTTGCCTTTACCCTTGCTCTTGAAGCTTTTCTTACCTTTTCCCTTGGCTTTAGATTTCTTGACCCGGCCCTCCTTAATCATTAGCACTGGACCAGACTTAGCAGGAGCTGGTATATTCATCTCAGCAGTTTTTAACATCATATGTAACTCTGAGATGGTCTTGTCCCAAGCATTCATGTTGTAATTCAGAGTGTAAAAATAAAGACTGATGACTACAAAATTCTCTAAGTACAAATGCTGCTGATCTCAAAGATTGATGCGGATCAACAAAGTTGCAGCTGATAGGCTTTATCCCCTGCTGACCAAAGCTGCAGCTGATAAGCCTTATCAGCTGCTGACCAAAGTTGCAGCTAATAGGCCTTATCTGTTGCTGACCAAAGTTGCAGCTGATAGAGATGGTTCAGGCAAAAGAACGAAGCTCAAGCTATCAAAATGCCTCAACATCCACCACCACCTCTGCCCTCCACTCTGACCACTCAGGTCCTAGTTCTAGCAACTACTATCCTCCCATTGTCACCCATCCACAAACTCCAACCTCTTAAACAAACACCTCACCATTTCTCCTAGAATCTCCTCCTCAAACCTCAACCTCTGCTGCTTTTGTTTCTGAAAACTCAAGCAACATGTCCTTTATCAAGGAGGATCTGGAATGCTTCCATCCAGATGACTTAGAAGAAATGGACATACAGCACTCGCATGCCATGCTCTCTATAAGAGCAAAATGGTTCTACTCTAGAACCGGAAGACCCATTCCAAGCAACAACTCCAACACCAGAGTTGGATTGGATAAAAGCAAACTAAGATGTTACAACTGTAACCAACTGGGTCACTTTGCTAGAGAATGCAAGGCACCAAGAGCCAATCCAGCTACTCCTCAATCAAGATAAGCTCACCAAGCCCAACCCAGACAACAACAGCAACAAGCTACTCCTCCAGTTCAAACTGCAGCTTGTGCAACTGTTGGAACTTCTGACTTTGACTGGAGCTTCCAGTATAAAGATCTGCCTGCCAACAACCAAGCTCTTATGGCAGACACAACTGAGATACCGCCCCAGGTATATGAACATCTCTGTTCCCAAGCTTATATTGATAAGGTGTTAGGCTACAGAAAGCATAATCAAAATCTTATAGATCAAAATGAAGAGTTTCATCAAATGAAATCTGAATTCATAAAGGTAGAAAACAGTTATAAAGAAAAAATTAATTGCCTAAAGAAAGAGATTTCATTACTAAAACATGAACAAAGCAATCTTGAAACTCAGATTGATGATCTACTGGCTAGATTAAAAGCTACCAGAGCAGAATTGGCAGAACAAAAAGTTCATGTTGATAAATATGAATTTGCATCTAAAAAGATGCAAAGAATTTTAGATGCTTAAATTCATGAAAAGGTAAAAACTGGTCTGGGTATCATGGTGAACAATACCAAGCCGTTGCACCTCCTGCTGACTACGTTGTCATCCATGAACCAAGCTTCAATCTCTCAAACCTTGAAACGGCCAACCGAGATCTTGATCCCTCAAGGCATGAACCGTTGGTACAAGAGTGCACTACCTCGTCAGATTCTGAGTCAACTTGTTCAAAGTCCACTAAAGCTGAGGAGGCCTCATCAACAGCTCAAGTACCAGCACCGCCTGTCTTGGAAGTCATTCAAACAAGTGCTCCTGTTCCTTTCATTCCCTCAGTACAAATACCAGCTTCAGTACAAGTACCAGCTGCTCCAGTTCCTATGCCTTTCAGCCAAATCAAAATAAGCTATCCTCCAGAAGGAAGAAAGCTAACTGTTGAAAAGGGACAATCCTCAACTTCTATCAACTCCAAGCCTCAAAGGAAGGTGTTTGACATATGTCATGCTCCTGGAGAAAGAGTTCCATATGTTTAAAAGACATTGGAAGAAGCCACTTTTGAGCACAACAAAGCTCACCCTTGGAACTTCAAAGACCTTTTCAAAAGAAAGGATTATGTTTATCTTTCAAGGGACAAACTGGCTAAATCATGCTTTGTCTGTGGCAAATACAATCACACTGCCAGCACCTGCTTCTACTACCTTCAGCAGCAGAGGAATCAGCAACAAAGAGTTCAAAAACCACATGCTTTTGAGAAAACAACCTGTAGGTCCCTCGGGTGTGGCGGATCGTCACATGCAAGTGGGTCTACTAGTCGGACCGGGTGTGGTGGATCGTCACATGCAAGTGGGTCTACTAGTCGGACCGGGTGCGGAATACCCGTGACTACGTGGAGAGACAAACAACACAAAGTAAAACGACAAGAGAATCACTTTAAATGTTCTTTCTATTATAAACACTTGAAGGTTATAGAGAGAAGTACTGAGATTACAATTTGCGTATTTGCAACTATGACTGCGTACTTAACTTCTATCAACCATTCCTATTTATACAAGACCTGATGTCTGCGCACTTAGCAAGTGCGCAGGGCAAAATGCTCTTGCGTACTTAACAAGTACGCAAAGGTATTATTGTGTACTTGCTAAGTACGCAGGAACTACTTCCTGCGCACATACAAGTGCGCAAAACACTTAGAGAATTATGCAACATTCAATATGTAAAAGTAAATACAACTCGATAAACTAATACATAAAGACTCTTACATACAAAGACAATTACAAACATTAAAGTACAAACTAAGACTCTATCTATCCAGAGTGTTTGTCACAGGAAAGTGCTTCAACAAACTCCCCCTTGACAATAGCTCTGGATAATCTTCAGTCTTCAGTCTTCACATCTTCGGTCTTCACTGCACTTGATCTTTAGCTTCCATCTTCTTCTTGTATTCAAGGCAGAACTTAATCACCTTGTCATATTTAGAAGCAAGGATCTTTGTCCATTCATCTGTGTACCGCAATACCTGTCTGCTAGTGCCTCCAGATCTTTCACAGAAAAGTTGATGAAGCAGACTTCATCAAATATTCTGGTCAGTTCCTTTGGCACGATGTTCCCACTCTCTGAACGTACCTTACCCATAATCGTAGCCTCGCCCGTCTTTGGATCTACTTACCAGTACCACATGTCACCAAGAATATCCTGAGATAACTTGCTCAGGGGAATCTTTGTTTCACATCGCACTGGCTTGTATACCAATTTCTTTAAGTGCTTCTTAGTCACAAGATGTCTAGCGTGCTTATCCTTGACTCTCTTGGGCACTTGAGGCTTGAACATCTCAAATTTCCCAGATCTTGCTTCTCGCTGCAGAACCACCCACAAACCCATCGCCACTGCGTCATTAGAATGACCCAGCAGCTCTCGGTTTGCTAGGTTCACAAGGTCATATTTGGGTAAGGAGCTGAACGCTTCACTGGTGGGTTTCAAGTATTGAGCCGCGCCAGATCTTTTGATTGCGAACAGCTGCTTATCATCCTCGAACCTTACAGCCAAGATCATCCCTGTTGCTCCTTGTTTATCTATTATAGACGTCTTTTGCCACACAGGAGCTGGACCCTTTGATGAAGTAGAAGACATATCTTTTTCTTTCGGTGCCTCTGGGTCCACAGGTGTAGGGTCAACTGGGGAGGCTTCAGTCGAGGCTTCCACATTACTAGCATGCTCGACTGAACCTGTGCCGAGCTGAGCTTCGAAGGATGGAAATTCAAAGATCTCTCCATCTTCTAACTCCTACTCTCCTTCCCCGTCACCCTTGGGAATTTCAATTACAACATCCTCATCATCATCATCCCAATCATCACCAGATTCGATCTCTCCTTATTCTAGATTAAAGAGAGCATCAATCTGTGCTTCCTTGGAATAGTCAGGCTCTAGGTATAGGATCTCATCATCAGATAAGTCCTTAAGCACTTCATCCGCTGACTTCCTTTCTCACCACCACCACCAGATGTATCACCACCTACTTGATGAGTAGACTCCCCCTGCGCCATTGGAATAGTAGAGATGGGCACAATTGCTAAAGCTTGGTGCTCACCTCCACTAGGACCGGCTTCGGGATCCTTGTCTTCGTCGTCATCCTTAGTCAAGTCGACAGGATGACAAGGTTCATCACCAGTGGGTGTCTTTTCTTTCTCTTTCTCCTTCTCTTTCTCTTTCTCTTTCTCTTTCTCCTTCTCTTTCTCTTTCTCCCCCTGGGCTCAAGCATTTTGGTCAGTTCGGCAATTAGTTTAACCATCGCTTCATGCTCTTTCCTCTGTATATCAAACCTCAGCTCCAAGGACGACCTGTGACCCAGAATCATTTCATCAGTCTTGATTAGGAGCTCGTTCTGGGCCATGACGTTCTTCAGTCTTTCATCAGTCCCCGTTCTCTGGCTACGTAGGATTCTAACTTCGTCTACCAATGAATTAATCTGTGCTTGTTGAGCGTCAGACTCCTCCTTTGATTTCTGAATAGTTTCCAATAATCCAGCAACTTGGGTTTCCAGAACATCTATCCTTGCATCATTCGGATCAGGATGTCTGGATGATGACGCCTCGGCATTGTGAATAGGGGAAGAGAAGATGGTATCGAAGTCAAACCCTTGTGTGAAATCTCCATAATTGAAGGGTTAACTTAGAGGATCAATGGTGGTTGTTGGGATTGAGGATGTGATGAGGGTTGTAGGAGTTATGGTAGGGGTGATGGTGACTGACTCCGTGAGAATTGAAGTAGTCACCGCCACCTGAGCAGATGTGGTAAGGAGGGTCACTATCACAGGAATCTCCTCTGTGATTGAAATGACGGCCACTTCAAGTTGCACCTGTGGCCTCCTCCTCCTACGGTATAGTTGCTGTGAAGGTGGGGTGGAGGCTGAATCAGGACTAGCAGCTGAAACTTGTACTTGCTGCTGAGCCTCCACCTCACTGGGGATAGAAAGCTGTTGCCTATCGCCCTTGTTTTTATGAATGATTTCTCGTCTTTGTCTCTGTATAGCAGTTTCAGAGTCAGAGTCTGGCTCATATTCGCTGCTAGAAGACTGTCGCTTTCTCTTGGAGGACGACTCAGGTAGGGTTACCTTTGTCGTTCTCCTTGGGTGTACCTGCGATGGCGCATCATTGGAATCAGAAGAATCTGACTCTGTCTCTTCCGAATCGGATCCCTCAGCACCATCATTTCCTCCTTTTTCGTCTCCATTATCAGACGATCCATCATCACTTTCCACTTCCTCCTGTTGTTGTTGTTGTTCATCAGAGTGTTCACTCAATTCAGGCTCTGAATCGTGACTATACCATCTCCAGTCACCTGGTGCCACATATGCTTCATTTATGAGGTGGCCAAAGTGTTCTGTATGCACAGGGGTAGGTTCTACACTGTCTGGCTTTAAGAACTATGCGAACACTCGTTTGTCCACCCTCTTCACGTGCAGTCTCTCCCCTATAGCAGGTAGGTTTGGCAACGCGTCGTTAATCAAAAGTTGCACAAACCTAGGGTATAATAAGAACCTAAACCTCTTCGCCGTATTGATCTGGTCATTGATGGCTTTGAATATGTAGCGGGAGAAATTTTAGCCCTTATTGAGAGATAGGCCAACCATGGCTGCTGCATGGTCATGACCCATGGCATCCTTTCCAGCTTTCCTTGAGGAGATGCACATGATCATGACGTGGGCGAAGTATCTCCATTGGTCTAGCACCCACATCTTCTTATATGAAGCATAGTCTCTCGCACCGACATATCACGTTCTTTGCCTCCAACAGCCATCCACAAAGTAGTCTGGATAGGCTGTCGGGTCGGTCGAGAAGTCTCAGAATTGCAGGACCCTTCTAATAGAATCTTCAGAAAAGGAGATAGCATGACCAGCAACGGTAGCCCTTATAACATTGGGAGTTACCGTGCAGTTATGCTCCGCAGTCTCCCAAAACTGCTCCAAATAGGGTCTTGAAACGATCGGGTCAGCAGAAATAGCGTAGCTGATTCTTGAACGGTTCAAGAAATCAACTATTTCTCTATACTGCAGTGCCGCACCCTTCCATTCTGGTTCAGTGTTAGCTAACAGATTGAATTCGTTAGTAAATGCCTGAGCCATAATCTGCAAAAACACACAGAAAACATAATCAGAACAACAAGTATCATTGGAAATGAATAAAAATGACTTAGTATAGCAGTTACTCTTTGAACTGAAATTTCAGACTTAGAAATTTTTCCCAAGTGTTGGTCCTGCGTACTTAGCAAGTACGCAGGAATTTCCTCTTGCGTACTTAACAAGTACGCATGAATTGCTTCTTGCGTACTTGTTAAGTGCGCAGGAAACGCACTTGGTGAAAAATTTCAGAATTTGAAAAATTTAACAGGAGTTCAAATAACGGGTAGATTAGGTTGCCACTAGGTTAGAATCGATGATTCTACCCTATGGGACCAACATCAACACCAAAACACTACTTAACTTGTCCAATTTTGACCCAAATGAACACTCAGATGAGACGACGATCAAACGAGGTTCAAATGGCAAAATCAAAGACTAAAAATGGACGATTAAGGGTCTAGCAAGGGTTCTATACAATTTTTAGTTATCAAGTTTTATCAAAACAACCAATGATTTGTTCAAAACCGCGATTCAAACCCTAATCAATTTTACAATCGAAATCGGTCCATACTAAGTGATTATGTGGATGGATTAAGCCTAGTTTCTCACCGATTGATTGTAATGAAATGATGAAACTAGCAACGGGACGAAAAATTGGTTTTAGGAACACTTTAATTTTTTAGTAAAAGTCGGAGGGAATTTGAACCGGTTTGAAAGTGATGAAACTCTGAAATTTTTCTAAGTCCAGTTTATATACCCCACGCAAAAAGGTCGTGCGTACTTAGCAAGTGCGCACGCTTTAACTCTTGCATACTTACAAGTGTGCAAGGCTTAACTCTTGCGTACTTGTTAAGTACGCAGGGCTTACTTCATGCGCACTTACAAGTACGCACAAACCCTTAAGTACGCAAACTTTCAACTCAAATTTATGAAGTTTTTCAAGTCAAATAACGAACAAGATAAAAATATTCAATCAGGAGGATTCAAATACAATTCAGGAAGGTTAAACACAAATATTTTTTTTTACTTTTCTGAATAAAATTGAACTATGCATAAACTTAAAATCTTTTTGATCTTTTCTCATAGAAATATACAAGTATTCACACAAACTATTTTTGATCAAAGACACGAGTAGAGGATCATATCAGGCTATCTTTTAGCAAAAACGATACAATATAAACATCAAAGAATATGAGATCATGTCATGGATTACTATTTATTTATACGTAATAAGCATAAAAACAAGTAATTCAAGTTGACAATATTATAAGATTTGAAACCATAAGCATCTTTGTATCACATTCTTGTGTATTAATGTATTAATTATTAGATATACAACATGTACCCCACTGATATGCTACAATAATGTAAATTGCACTATCTCAAGGCATCTAAGATTTTTCCAATGATTTTCTAAATTTTCAGAATGAAGTTACATCTATTAGCACAGGAAAAATCAAGTAGAATCCATAAGGATTATCAGGAATCATAAGATTCAGAATCGAGTGATTCATTTGCCATGGTTTCATTTGATTTTCTTCATTGAATATCTGTATGATGATTCAGGATAATGAGTATGGTGTTTGAATAAGGTAAGGGAATCCAACTTTTATTTGGATTTGATTTCAATGAATCAGGAGTGATTCAAGGGTGAATACATGCTCAACGGTTGATGTAGAGACATGCCTTGATTCAATCTCTCCTTGCATACTTGTGAGTATGGGCAGTGAGATGAACCGCATTAATTGTGCTAATGACATAACCCGAAACTGACCTCAAAAGAAAATTATTGCCAAAATCTAACATCCTTTATCTGATAATGATCTTTTATATTCTTTTGCACACACACACTAGCTAACATGGGTTCAAATCACAGTTGTAATTTAGATTTAGTTTTCACACTGTTAGTGATTCAAAGACGCATACAGCCTACTGACAATTCAAACTACTTGTAAATAAGCAGATTAAAAACATAATAATTTAAACAATTAAGTAAGCATGACGCAATCATTTCCCATATGAGCAATCTATGACGTTTAGATCACTTCTGATTTACTATCATTTCCTCTTTTCTCAAGTTAACTTTGAAATTTTCTCCATTTTCTATTTTTGTTTTTTTTTATTTTGTAAAATATTTTAAAAACTAAAAGAACTATACATAAAATTTAAAAGAAATAAAATTTAACTTCCATGAATTGAATTGATTTATGAAAATTTAATTTTCACTAAGGATTGAACATTCCTATCAAGTTGACAAGATGCTCAAAACGGGATCGATCAAATGCCTTTGTGAAAAGGTCAGCAAGATTGTCATCCGTGTGAACTTTTACAAGTTCAATTAAATGCTTTTCAGCACAATCACGGATGAAATGATGGAGAATTTCTATATGTTTAGTTTTGGAATGTTTCACCGGGTTATTTGTGATGGACATGGTGGCATTGTTGTCAATGAATAAAGGAGTTCCAGTGAAGTTTAAATCGTAGTCTCTCAATTGCTGCTGAATCCACAATATCTGAGAACAACCGCTCACCGCAGCAATGTATTCTGCTTCACAAGTTGAGACAGAAACCGTTGACTGCTTCTTGCACTGCCAGGAGACCAGTCTGTCTCCTAAGAATTGACATCCACCAGAAGTTGACTTTCTGTCAAGGTTACAGCCGCCATAGTCTGAAACAGTGTAGGCTTTGAAGTCGAATGACTGCTGCTTAGAGTACCAAAGACCTAATCGGGGTTTCCCTTTCAGGTATCTGAAAATTCTCTTCACGGCTATCATATGTGACTCCTTCGGTTGACACTGAAACCTTGAGCACAAGCACACAGCAAACATTATATCGGGTCTTGAAGCTGTGAGATACATAAGTGTTCCGATCATCCCACGGTACAATCTACTATCTACATCATTTCCATCTTTGTCAGGATGCAGACAATGATTGACTGGGATAGGTGTGCCATGAGTACTGCTATCATTCATCTTGTATTTTGACAAGATGTCCTGCACATACTTGGTTTGATGTAGATAAATGCCATCCTCTCTTTAACTGACTTGCAGACCCAGGAAGAACGACAATTCACCCATATTACTCATTTCAAACTTGGACTTCATCACTTGCTCGAATTCCCTACACATCCCTTCATTGGTAGATCCAAAAATAATGTCGTCGACGTATACTTGTACAAGAAGAATGTCACATCCTTCTTTCCTAATGAAGAGAGTCGAGTCAATCTGTCCACGGTCGAAACCATGAGATAGTAAATGCTTAGATAATGTCTCATACCATGCCCGCAGTGCTTGATGAAGACCATAAAGTGCTTTGTCGAGCTTATACACTTTATTGATATTATGCGGATCTTCAAAGCCGGGAGGTTGAGTGACATAGACCTCTTCATGAACTTTACCATAAAGGAAAGCACTCTTCACATCAAGTTGATAAACCTTGAAGCCGACATATGTGGCATAAGCCAAGAACAGTCGAATAGCCTCAATTCTAGCAACTGGGGCATATACTTCCGTGTAATCCAAGCCCTCTTATTGTTAAAAACCCTGAACAACCAATCTTGCTTTGTTCTTCACAACAACATGACGATCATCCGTCTTGCATTTGAACACCCATCTGGTTCCAATTGGGTGAAAGCCTTTTGGCAAGTCAACCAAATCCCACACGTGCAACTTTTGGAATTGAGACAATTCATCTTGCATCGCCTCAATCCAGCAGTTGTCAGTGAGAGCCTCCTTCACATTCTTTGGCTCTAACTGGGACACGAATGCAGACATGTTTCCATGACACCAGTGTCAAGTATCTCTGAGTAAAGACTAGTGTTCTCAGTGATTGTTCGATGACGAGTCTGAACACCGGCATAAGGTTCACCAATAATGTTGTCGATTGGATGATTCCTATGCACTCTCGTCTCTGGCACATTCGGTTCCTGAATTTCTGAATCGAGATTTGTGCTTAACTCCCCCATTTCCTATGTTCCAGAAGAAGAAGATTCAATGTTAATTGGATCAGCTAGAGCTTCATTTCCTACAGTTGTGTTAGGATTAGCTTGAGCGTCATCTCCAACGACATGAACACCTTCACTGTTATCACTGTCATGAGTTCCAGATGCAGATGCAGCATTGGAATCAGGAGTTACAATCGGTACAGTAGCACGAGTAGTGAAACTGGAATCATCGCCGCCACCCAATAATTCATAAACATTTGCGGCGTCAACTGCAGATAGATCAGGAAGATTGAATGACTTGAATAGCGCATCATAATCAAAACCCCAAGCTGGACCTGTTGGTTCTGGTGGAATGTTGTGTTTACTACAATCCACTTCGAACCATTCCTCGACAGTACGAGTTCCTATGTTGTACACTCTCTTGCAAGGCGAGTTGGCAACGTATCCTAAGAAGATGCCTTCCACCGCTTTTGCATGAAACTTAGACTGGCGGTCTTTGTGCTATAGCAACAAGGAACAAGGACTACCAAAAGGAACTAGGTAATCAAGATTGGGAAGTCGACTGTTGATCAACTCATAACAAGTCTTGTTGTGCCTCTTCACATCCAGAACTCTGTTTAAGACGTGACAAGCTGTATTAACGGTATCTGCCCAGAAAGTGACAGGAAGCTTTGCATCCGACATCACAGTCCTTGCAGTCTCAATCAGTGTTTTGTTCTTCCGTTCAGCAACTCCATTTTTATAAGGCGTGTACGGCGCTGAATTCGTGACGGATCCCTTTCTTGAGACAGAAAAGCTCCATCAAATTATTCTTGAACTCAGTTCCGTTGTCACTCCTTATTCTTCTAGCTTTCAGCTTGCAAAGAGATTCCAAGCTCAGGATCAAGTATTGAAGAATATTAGTAGTCTCGTCTTTAGTACCTAAAAAATGCACCCAAGAAAAACGTGAGAAATCATCAGTTACAACCAGACAGAACGACTTACCTCCAATACTCCTAATACTTATGGGGCCAAACAGATTCATGTGTAATAGCTCCTAAGGGGTATCAATAGAGTTTTGGAGCTTGGGCTTGTGAGACTTCCGTTGCTGTTTGCCCTTTTTACAAGGCATACAGTCATCTGCAACGGTAAATCTCAGCTTAGGAACCCCGGTTACCAAACCGTTTCGGACAAGATGATTCATTTTACAATACGAAATATGTCCGAGTTTCCTATGCCACAAGATAGAGTCAAGCTCTGTCGCTTTGGTAAGCAAACAGGTAGCAACTGATGAGGTGGTTGTTGCCACGCTCATATCGATCTGATAGGTGTCGTTTGTTCTTGGTGCTCTCATCAGAATCCAATCTTCAGGAACTTCAAAACCAGGTTTGAGAATCAGGCATTCTGACTTGTCAAACATCACCGAGTACTCCTTGTCGCACATTTGGGAGACACTCAACAGGTTATGCTTCTGCTGCTCGTAAAAGTTGACATTGTCAAAGCTGACACAACCGTTCGAAACCACGCCTTGACACGTGATGATGCCGCCTTTTTCTCCGGCAAAGGCCACATAGCCGCCTCTGAATGGTTTAACATCTTGAAGCAAGGCCATGTTTCCTGTCATGTGCCGGGAGCATCCACTATCTACATACCAACGGTTAGAGATAGTACCCTTCGGACGTCCCTACACGAGTCACAAAAGAATTAGTTAGATTTGGAGACCCAAGCCATTGTGCTCTTGGGTCGTCCATCCTTTTCAAAATAAACTACTTCCTTTAACTCACAGTCGTGATGACTGTTCAAAACGGATGAATCTTTAAAGGAATTAGAACTAGGAGATTGAGAATTTTTGGATTTGGCAGTCCAGGATCTCTTCTGTTTCTTTACCGGAACAGGAGACTTTGATTCAACTACAGCAGGTGAACTTGTTGAAGCTTCCCCTGATTGAACTGAAGTCAGCTGTTCTAGCTTTCTCAACCTCTTGTTCCTTATCCTTCTCTATGGTTTAGAGAGTTTCTCCATAGGTTTCTCACCAGTACGTGTACTACCAGAGGTAGATACACAAGGTACAGCAGGTTGCGTTACCTTTCTTGAAACAGATGGTTTAGCTTCATATTTGATCTTAGGCTTTACCATCGGTTTGACTGGTGGTTTCACCACATTTTGTTTTGGACATTTGGGAGGTTTCACTGATGGCGACTTAGGGATAACAGCTGGTTGTGAAACAACAGGCCGTTTCCCTTGGTTCTTTGAAGGACAGTTCACAAGAATGTGACCAACCATGCCACAGTGAAAACAATTCCTCTTGTCTACATAAGTTCTCTTGTAAGGCTCATTAGATCTGGCCTTAGATAACTCAGCATTATGAGCAGGAGGAGTTGGTTTATGAACATGAGTCTGAACCTTTACAGTTTTGTTTTTGGGAGTATAGTATTTTTCCAAATTTTCTTTGTAACCAAGCTCATAGTGAGCTGAAAAAGCCTCTTTCTTTACTTGGTTAAGATTTTTATAACCCCCATAAAGCATTACCTTTAGTTTATCATTTGTTTCAATGATATCGGGTTCAGTTAAAATGCAATTATCACCATTAGTGATAATGTTTTTCTTTACTTTATGTTCAGTTAACAACTCCTCGGATACTACTCCTTCAGGGCAAGTGTTAACCGACCCATCTTCAGAAGCAGTAACGAACTCCTCACTACATGTGGACTTAGCCTTACTTGAGGATTCATCCTTTTTAGGGGAATCATCCTTATCAGAGGACTCATCTAGACAAGTAAGATCAATGTCTATTAAGTTATTGACAAACTTCCCGCTTACTGGTGGAGGAATGGCATTAGTACCCAGCCCTAACCCATTCATTTGTCTCACTACAGATTCATAGTGTTCCACCACAAAACGAGAGTTTTTCAACTTCTCATTAGAACATTTTAACTGCAAGATCTCATCTTGCAGTTTGTTAATTTCATTGTTCCGTTTTTCCAACCCCCTGTATGTAACATCCAAGTGAAGCTGTTGATCGCTTATTTTTAGAGAATATTCACATTTTTCCTTTTTCAACGTTTCAATTGAATCTTTAAAACGTTTTTCATTTTCTTTATAGTATAGAACTGCCATACTTAGGGGTTCGATTTTGTCTTGAAGCCTAGAATTTTCAGGTTTTAGCCCTAGACATTTGGAACATGAAATAACAGAAAAAGGATTAGAATCTACCTCAGAAGATGAACTTGTTGCTTCTCCAATGGCCATGAGAGCAACAGCAGTAGTCGATTCCACTTTATCAGCTATAGAAGCTTCCTTTTCTTCAGCTTCCTTCACCTCCTCTGTAGCAGCAGTAGTAGATTCTTCTAGGTCAGCCATAGAAGCTTCCTTTTTTCTCAGCTTCCATCATCTCCATGATCTCAGCCATGAGACCAACCAGAGTTTGAGCAATGATGGCGTCCTCCAGATGAACACCCCAATCAAAGCTGTCGTCCTGTTGAGCTACCAGTGCATTGGACGTTCCAGTTTGGCTTTGATTATGGTTGTTTGAGTTGTTGTAGCCATGGTTGTTTCCTTGGCTAGGTCTGGTAAAACCCGAGGCCGGTGCTCTGTCTTTCTGACACTCACGAGCAAAGTGTCCATAGTTTAGACACTTATAGCATTTGGCCTTAAATTTGTCAAACCCGACCTTGACATTAGAATGCCCACCAATGAACTTTCTTCCTGTTCTGTTCAGGAAACGCTTGGCTCTCCTCAATATCATGGCCATATTCCACTGAATATCCATGTCCTCCATGTCATCAGGATCCACTTGATTGAAGTCTTCTTCTATTGTTTCAGGATCCGTTAGCTTGCCACCAATGAAGTTCTCATAGGCAAGCATACATGATGAGAATAACGTTGCATGATCTTCAGCTGTTTTGGCTATAGCTGATTGATTAGCTGAAGTTGTAGCGGGAGGATTTCTTGAGGTATGTTGATGATGAGATCCAGAACCAGATCCGGATGCTGCATAACATGCATGACCAGCACAAGTTTTTACAGTTTCTTCCTCATGAGAGTTTCCAGAGAAAAGGGCAATTCCAGAGCCCGATGACTTGGTTGTAGAAGACGTCCCATGATACATAGAAGGGTCTTATATCTGAGGTCTTCCTGAGCTCTCCTTTCTTTTTAGGTTCATGTCATGAGCTTAAACCTTTCCAATTGCCTCCTCCACTGTCAACTCATAGAATTTTGGATTTTCCCTCATCAGGGTTGTGTACATCTCAAATTTGGGTGGCAAAGCATCCAAAAACTTTTCCACCAGCTCTTCATCTGGATACCTGAGTTCAAAAGCCTTCAACTCAGTCTGTAGATGATAGAATCTAGAGATGAGGTCATCTAAAGATTCGTTCTCTAAAAATCTGAAGCATCCATACTGCTTCCGGAGTAGATCACGCTTACTCTTCTTGATATCACTATTTCCTTCGAATCTTTTCTGTAAAGCTTTCCAAAGATCCTTAGAATTGTCATAACCTTGGAAACTGTGGAACAACTCCCGAGTTAATGCCATAGTGATTGAACCAAGTGCCTTCTTTTCTCGATCATAAGCTTTCTTTTATTCATCAGAAAGTTTAGAGATAGGTTTGGGCATGGTTTCATCAAGATAGATGTGTGTGGGATGCTTATATCCCTCAAGGATTGGTATCCATAGCGATGAGTCGGTATAAGAAATGTAGTGCTCAAAACGTGCTTTCCAATTAGAATAATCGTTTACGTTCAGCAAATTTAGCTGTTTCTGTGGTGTACCGATCTCATTATCATAGTTTAAAAGGTTTCCAAGATTCTGAAGATTCGACATAGTGAACACTTAGTCAAATTTCAGAAAAATCAGACACAGTTGCGCACTTGATATTGGCCTTGCGCACTTGAGAAATGGTCTTGCGTATTTAAGATTTGCTCTTGCGTACTTGATAAGTATGCAGGAGTAAATGATAAGTACACAGGATATAACTTAAGTTCGCACAAGATCAGTCTTGCGCACTTGTAAGTACGCAGGAGATTAGTCTTCCATATTTAGTAAGTACGCAACAGAACTGTACTTTTTGCTAGAAATGGTAAGCACGCACAACACCTTTTCAGCAACTCTCACCAAACTATTCCTGTCACTGGAAAATCGTCGGAGATGGTAAAAATTGGACTGATGAACAATGCAAATGAGCCAAAGGGTCAGAAACTTGTTTCTAACCAACCTTTGATACTCAAATCACTCAAATACTCAACAAAATTCGGTTTTTGAGTGATTTTTGCTTCTAAAATGGTGCTCAAGAGCTACCCCTATTGTATCACAAAAATCATCAAAAATACCTCTTTTTGCTTGTAAAAACTCGGTAGAAACTCTCTAAACTTACTCACAACACTCAAAATCAGGAGCAAAGCTCTGATACCACTTGTAGGTCCCTCGGGTGTGGTGGATCGTCACATGCAAGTGGGTCTACTAGTCGGACCGGGTGCGGAATACTCGTGACTAGGTGGAGAGACAAACAACACAAAGTAAACCGACAAGAGAATCACTTTAAACGTTCTTTCTATTATAAACACTTGAAGGTTACAGAGAGAAGTACTGAGATTACAATTTGCGTATTTGCAACTATGACTGCGTACTTAACTTCTGTCAACCATTCCTATTTATACAAGACCTGATGCATGCGCACTTAGCAAGTGCGCAGGGCAAAATGCTCTTGCGTACTTAACAAGTACGCAAAGGTATTATTGCGTACTTGCTAAGTACGCAGGAACTACTTCCTGCGCACATACAAGTGCGCAAAACACTTAGAGAATTATGCAACATTCAATATGTAAAAGTAAATACAACTCGATAAACTAATACATAAAGACTCTTACATACAAAGACAATTACAAACATTAAAGTACAAACTAAGACTCTATCTATCCAGAGTGTTTGTCACAGGAAAGTGCTTCAACACAACCAAAAGCAAACAGGTTAGAGGCTTTGAAGCAAAGGTAACTCAATTCCGAAACTCTCCTTCACCACCAAGGAAGCAGCTGCCAAAATCTCAACAAACTTGCATCATCTGTGGTGAATCAGACCACTTTGCTGCAAATTGTCAATTTAACCCTTTCAACCAGATCATTCATCAAGCCCCTCATAGACAAAAGGTAAAGAAGGATCAGCATACATTGGTTGTTAAACCATCAGCAGCCAAAAAAAGTGTTGATAATCAAGTGAAGCACAAGCAACCTAAAGACAATCCTTCAGCAGCAACCAAATCTGCTGCTGCTCAAGCAAAACCATCAGCAGCAACAACATCTGCTGCTGATAAGCTTAGGTCAGCAGCAACAAAATCTGCTGCTGAGAAGCCAAAGCCATCAGCAGCAACAAAACCTGCTGCTGATAAGCTAAAGTCCCCAGCAGCAAAATCTGCTGCTGTTAAAGAACATCCATCAGCAGCCAAAGCAAAATCAGCTGCTGACAGAGAAAAGAGAACTGGAAGACCATCTCCTCAACAATGGAAAGCCAAGATCCCAATTTCTATCACTCCAAGAATCATCATTGGCCCTGTTGAATGCACACATGATGAATCTAACATTCCAAGAACCCTTTTCTTCAAGGATGCAAGCTCTTGGACTCCTCCCACTAACTAGATCTCTATCATGTGCAGGGACAGCCAGGTCACGAGAATATCACCTGGGTGGTAGACAGTGGTTGTTACAGGCACATGACAGGCAACAGATCCCTCCTCTCTAACTTCAGACACTTCAATAGAGGATATGTTGCCTTTGGAAGTGACTCAAAGGGAGGATCCATTACTGGACAAGGAACTGTGTCCAACAAAAGAATGAACATTGATAAGGTCAACTATGTCAAAGAATTGGACTTCAATCTCATGAGTGTTTCCCAGGTCTGTGATCAAAAGCATTGGATGCTCTTCACAGATAAAGAATGCTTTGTACTGTCTCCAGGCTTATCCAAACCTCCTCCGGAAAAGATTTTATTAACTACTCAGAGAAAAGAAAATCTCTATGTACCAGACATGAATGAAGTCACTCCATCTGGGAGTGTGTCCTGATTTCTGTCAAAAACCTTGGTTGATGAATCAGCTCTCTGGCACAGGAGATTAAGTCATGTTAATATCAAAACTATTAACAAATTGGTGAAGGATAATCTTGTCAGAGGGCTTCCTGACAAAGAATTCCAGCTAGAAGACCACTGCATTGCTTGCTTAAAGGGGAAGCAACACAAGAGTTCTCACAAGCCCAAGACCTTGAATACAAATGACACTCCACTACAGCTGCTGCATATGGATCTCTTTGGTCCTACAAATGTCATGTCAATGGGCAAGAAGTCATACTGTCTGGTGATAATTGATGACTACACCAGATTCTCATGGGTATACTTCTTGAGAACTAAAGATGAAACTGCTAAAATTCTCAAATCCTACATTCTTAGGGTAGAGAATCAAAGCAATCAAAAGTTGAAGATCATAAGGTGTGATCAGGGCACAGAGTTCAAGAACCACACTTTGAACTGTTTCTGTGAAAGCAAGGGGATAGAAAGACAATACAGTGCTCCAAGAACTCCTCAACAAAATGGAGTTGCTGAAAGGAGAAACAGAACTCTAATTGAGTCAGCAAGATCTATGTTGGCTGACTCAAAACTGCCTCTCACATTCTGGACAGAAGCAGTTAGCACAGCCTGCTATGTGCAAAATAGAGTTCTCATTGTCAAGCCCCTCAACAAGACACCTTATGAACTTTGGTTTCAAAGAGTTCCCTACATTGGGTTTCTAAAGCCGTTTGGGTGTCCATGCACCATTCTTATCACACATGGGGTTCTTCCTAAGTATGGTGCCAAATCTTATGAAGGAAATTTTGTGGGCTATTCCTCTCAATCAAAGGCCTACAGAGTATTCAATTCAAGAACAAGAATTGTGGAAGAATCAGCAAATGTGGAATGTAGAGAACACATTGTCTGTAAGTAGGGAAAAGACCCAAACTGGCTCTTTGACATAGACTCCTTCTCCCAAATATTTGAGCCTCTCATCTTCTCAAATATGGAGTCTACCTCTACACAAACACCTGCCTCCACTTCATCTACTGACTACAGACTGGATTTTCCCAAATCTTCTATCAGTCTGAGAAGACCATCCATTGATCCTCCATCAGTTGTGGAAGCAATTGAAACAAGTGAAGCCGGAACAAGACTCTACAATGTCACCAGCAGCAGCCTGTCTAAAACGGAAAATTTAGATGAAGACTCTTCGGTAAATGTTGTTGATGCTATTACTAAAAATATTGATGTGGCTGCTGATGTTGAAGACTCTTCCACCATGAATGAAGAGACCCCTGATCAAAATCAAAGCAATCTGGAGTAAGGGATACAGCCGGAGGTGGTACCAGCACAGAGGATCCATAAAGAACATCCTCAAGAAAATATTATTGGCCAAGTACACCAAGGGGGAGAAATCTTACTAGTTCAAATCTATGTTGATGATATCATCTTTGGATCAACAAGGAAAAAGTTGTGCAAAGACTTTGAGATTATGAAATGAGTTCAATCGGTGAACTAAATTTCTTTTTGGGTCTACAAGTCAAACAAGTCCCAAATGGAATCTTCATCAGCCAATCCAAATATGTAAAGAGCATTTTGGAAAGATTCAATATGGCTGACTGCTCTTCTGCAAGAACCCCTATGCAAGTGCACCATCAGCTGACTCCAGAAAAAGATGGCCAAAACACTGATCAACATCAGTACCGTGCAATGATAAGGTCTTTCATGTATCTCACTGCCTCAAGGCCATATATCATGTTTGCAGTATGTCTCTGTGCAAGATTTCAAGCAGCTCCAAAGGTTTCACATCTTCAAGCTGTCAAGAGAATTATTAGATACCTAAAGGGAGCCCCAAGACTTGGGCTTTGGTACTCTAAAAATGACAAGTTCAATCTGTATGCATACACTGACAGTGATTATGGGGGATGCAACTTGGACAAAAAGTCCACATCAGGGGGATGTCAGTTTCTAGGAGGGAGACTGATTTCATGGCAGTGCAAGAAGCAAACATGTGTTTCAACTTCTACAGCTGAAGCAGAATACATTGCAGCTTCAAGTTGCTGTGCACAAGTCATCTCAATACAAAATCAAATGCTGGATTATGGGATGACTTTCATGGTAACTCCAATTCACATTGACAACATGAGTGCTATATCAATCACAAACAATCCGATGCAGCACTCCAAGACAAAACACATTGACATCAGGTATCATTTCATAAGAGATCAAGCTGAGAAAAAGAGGATTATTTTAACCAAAGTTCATACCAATGAGCAATATGCTGATTTGTTTACAAAACCTTTAGATGAAGCTAGATTTAGATATTTAGTTGAATCCATTGGTATGATGAACTTTGATTAAAATCTATCTCTAAAATTCTGTTTTAAAAGGTGTTTTGTCTTTTGTTGTAAATAAAAGTTATGAGTCAGCAGCATTTTTGTCCTTCAGCTCCTGACAAGTTTAATCTTTAGCAGCAAAGGATTTGCCACTGACTGCTTTAAGTTATCAGCAGGAACAGGTTTCCTGCGGATAATGTAATCCCCGAGGAATTTCCGACCTTATCTTAACTTTTTCGGCATTGTAACCTATTTAATTTATGAATACATTTATTCATTTTTATAAATTATCTCTTTTATATCCATACATTTAATATCATGATAAATGTTTATTTAAAACAATTATATAAATGTTTATTATACACATTATAAATGCATATGTAAATTACAAGAAAAAAATATCAAATTATAATAAGGTGACATTAACTATTTAATAATTACCTTCAAATAAATAAGAATGTATAAAACCATTAAAAAAAAGAAAAAGGAGATTAATCTATTACACTTTAATAACTAACTAACCTATTTAAATTTATAAAGATTTATAAATTTACAAATTTTTATGTTTTATAAAAAGTCAGGGTTTGAAATGCAATTTTTGAAACTTAACTTAGCCAAGAATTTAAGTTTTTCACATGAGATGATAACATTTGAAAGTCCAGGGTCTATTCTGCAATTCCCGGAAGATCCCTTCCTCCCCAACTGATCTCTGGTTCGAACCTCCTTACGCACCGGTTTTGAAACCAAATTTGTGAACTCGCGATTGGGATGATATCATTCGAATCCAAAACCGGCAACACGTTTATGACACTGAACCGATTTGTTCCCTCACGTTTAATCGCTCGTTTATGATCAAGATCGTGGGTATAACTTTAACCGTAACCTCTTTAAGGAGCCTTTACTCGATCGATTCATTTCTGACTGAATTATCTATAAATAGAGACTCAAATTCGTCTACGATACCCACATCAAGCTTACCGAACCTCGAATCCCTTCGCTAATCGTCGCCGGAGCTCAAATCCAGTCAAAGAACACGCCGCGGTTTGACTCAGTCAATCTCACGATCCACGTAACCAACTCAGGTAAATCCGGTATCATTCGAACCGTATTGACCCAGGGAACAAAAGCCCTATGAAATTAGGCTCGGCTATTAGCCGGATCGATCGAATTCTTGGGCTAGGGTTTCTGTTGGATTTGGGGAAGATGATGGTCGTGGCCATCAGGGTAGACACTAACTCGAACCGCGTTTAGGACAAGGCATCACGCCCAGTCCAGCGGTAAAGCATGCGTGTTGGTGTTGAACCAGCAGAGGGCGCGGGTTCAAGTCCCGGCCCCTGCATAATTTTTTTTAAGCCTTTTTCTGTTTACCTTTTTATACATTTTAAATTCCTGAAAATTGTAAATAAAATTTATATAAATTCTAGAATCATAAAACTATAAATCTAAAATTTATAAAAATGACTTTTATTTATTCTAGGTATAAATAAGAATTTCTTTTAATTTTTAATATATTATTTAAATATTTAAAAATCCAATTAAATTAATTTTCAAATTATATTAATCTCTCCATTTTATAAATTAAAACCATAAACCTTTGTGCTTATTTTTAAATTAAGAATACATTATAAACCCGTACAAATTCCTAAATAAATTAATTAGTTAGTGGAATTTACTAAATTATCTTATAAACTAATAATGTTTATTATTAGACATTATTAAAATCTTTTAAAATAATTATTTTGACAAAGAATAATTATTTAAATACTTAAACGATTATTTTTAAATAATTATACAAATCTCTTTTATCTCTCTCAAATCATACAAGTCCTTATTAACTTATTTGGTTAGTCGTTTTAAAACTTACAAAACATTTTAGTTGAACCTAAACGTATAGAACTGTATCATTTCAAAATTCCAAATTATGATATAAACTACTTTTAAATCCCAAAACTTATATAACCTCATCCTCAACCTCAGACTTTACTATCTCATGCAAGCTATCTCAACCTTAGAACACAATCTATCTTGTAGGTGTGTTGTGAGAAATTCTCACAATATCTATTCAACTTATCAAACGCAATCATCTTTAGCTCTTCATTCAAGTGAGTTCATAGCCCCCTTTCTTTTTACTATTGTTTACAAATACTAGGGGTGGAACATGTTTACTTACCATGCTTACCAAATTCAATACCAATGTTCTCATGCTAATTACTACGTGCTTTATGTCTTGAACTGCTTGGTGACCATTACATGTATTCATACTAGTACATTCATTAACCTGCTACCCAGGCCTAAGGTAGTACCTAACATGATCATTTATAGGGGAATCCGATTCCAGTTAACACAAACCTTAGCGGGTTTTGTGTGTACCATATTACTATTTTTCCAAAACACAATCAGTGGGATTGTACTTACCAGTTTTCCATTTACTACGGATTGAATTGTACGCTTGGAACCTTGTATGTTTTCACATTTATGCCATAGTTACGCTTTGAACAATATTGAATTTCAAACCATTTTTACTAAACTTTTGTTAGTGTCAAAACCTATGTTACTCACCAACTACTTGTAGTTGACATTTACTCGCATGTTTCAGGTGCTCCGGTTTAAGGACTCAACGTGCTCACATAGGACATGGACCTAGTTAATTAAATATACGTTATGTTTTGATCGTTTCGTTTCCTTTTCCCATGTAACGAACACTTTAAATTGAATAATAAATATTATCGCATTTAATAGCCAATCATGTGCTTTTGAACAACCGTGTCAGCCCCGGCGTATAATCCGCCGCCGGCCGGGGTGTGACAGATTGGTATCAGAGCCATGGTTATAGGGAATTAGGTTATTAGACACATGACCTAGACTATAACCTAGGAGTCCCAAACATGAGTTTAACTCGTGTCTTTTATTAGGAACTCCACTTTATTCCTACCACGTATACTTACCTACACCTATTTATTTTTATTACTTGATGCAACTACATGAACTTCAATATCCAAGGGTCTACATAAAACTATTTGGAACTACTTGAACTACACTTAGACTTAATAGTCTAATCCGAATGAAACTCTCGTCAAAGGTATGTAAGTTCTAACTATTGAATGGGAACTTGTGCAATCCGGAAGGGTGGATGCCTGTATTCTAGGAGTTCTATCTAGGAAAGCATTTCGTATAAATCCAAATCAACCGATGGACCAGTTATGCTTTCCTGGGAATTCTTGGGATGAGTGTCCACTTATAGGCTAAAGCATGACTTCTCAAACATTAGAAAGACTTAAAGTACCTTGATAAATCTATGTACTCATTAGAGTACCATCTATGTTTCACCTAACATCTCATGATTAAATTGCAAACTCTTATACATGATTCACATCTTATGAACTTTCTATTCACCCGTTTGTAGAATGCCTCCCCGTCACGAGCGTAGGAACAACCTCACCGATAGGATCATCCAACAAATGGCTACGATCCTACCAACTATGGTCAACCAACTGAACCAGAATGCTGCACCAAGGAATCCCGCGTGCACATTCAAACACTTCAACTCCTGCAACCCCACCAAGTTCTACGGGAACGAAGGAGCCACTGGACTCCTCCAATGGTTTGAAAGCATTGAGGGAACTTTCATCAATGCTGACTGTCCTGAGAACCTGAAGGTTCGTTATGCTACTAGTGTCTTCCAGAAGAGGGCACTAACATGGTGGAATGGAGAAAAGCGTAACCGTGGGATAGAGGTTGCACTAGCCTTACCTTGGGCCGATGTGAAAGCACTCATGACCGATGAGTTTTGCCCCCGTAATGAGGTCAAGAAACTAGAAGTTGAATTCTGGGATCTCAAACAAGACAGTGGTGAAAGCCTTGCCTATACCACCCGCTTTCATGAGCTTAGCCTACTGGTGCCCCATATGGTCACTCCTCTCTCCCGAGCCATTGAGAAGTACATCAATGGTCTGCCCATGCAAATTCAGGACACTGTTTTGGGTAGTAACCCAACCAATCTCGAGGAAGCCATCCGTCTTGCAGCAACCCTGTCAGACAATCATGTTAAGGCAGGGACTCTATCTAAAAAGGGTGCCAAGAAGACCATTGAGAAAGCCACTACTGAATCCCTCAAGGAGACCAAGTCTGAGTCTTCCTTCAATAACAGGAAAAGGAAGGGCAGGAACTTTGCCATTATCACACCTGCTACTCCTTTAGCGCAAGTAGCCCCTACTGCCTACAACCCCAACAAGAAGCCTTATGTGGGGACTCTACCTCTGTGTAACACCTGCCAGCTCCATCATACTACCTACATGCCATGTCGTCTATGTACCAATTGTGGACGATCTTGGCATACGGCTAACATCTGTCGTGCTGCTCCCCGAGCTAACCAAGCTAATCAACCTAATGTCCTTGTCCCTGCCGCTATCGCCCAGGGTCGTGTTTGCTACGAGTGTGGAGACCCAAATCATTTTAGGAATCGCTGCCCTAGGTTGGTCATTGTGAACCAAGCCAACATGAATCAGGGCAACATGATTCAAGGGAACGGGAATCAAGGTAACATAATCCAGGGAAACAGGAACCAGGGGAATGCAAACCCGGTGCTCGTGGACGTGCCTTTAACATCAATGCTAACGAGGCTCAAGCCAACAACGATGTGGTGAACGGTACGTTTCCAATTAATCAGCAATATGCTTCTATCCTGTTCGATACTGGTTCCGATAAGAGTTTCGTGTCCTTTGAGTTTGAACCACAACTTGCTATGAGTCGAGCTAAGTTAGACAAACCCTTTGATATTCTAGTAGCGGATGGTTATTCTGTTTCATGTGACACCATTATTAGAGATTGTACCTTAACCTTGAGCGATCATGACTTTTCAATAAATCTTGTTCCTATGGCTCTCGGAGGTTTCGACATCATAGTAGGCATGGACTGGCTGACCAAGCACCATGCTGAAGTCGTCTATTTTGACAAGTACATTCGTATCCCACTTGACTCGGGTGACATTTTGAACGTCTATGGTGAGAAGCCGTCGAAAGGACTCAAGCTCATGTCTTGCACTACCGCACATAAGTATTTACGAAAGAAATGTGTGGCATTCTTGGCCGATATTGTGGAACGAAAAGGCAAAGACAAGAGTCTCCAAGACATCCCCGTAATCAAGGGCTATCCTGAAGTTTTTCCCGAAGATTTACCTGGCCTTCCTCCCACGCATCAGGTCGAGTTTCGTATTGACCTAGTGCCAGGAGCAAACCCCGTGGCTAAATCACCTTACCGTCTTGCACCATCAGAGATGCAAGAACTTTCAAGTCAACTCCGAGAACTTTCTGATAAGGGGTTTAATCGCCCTAGTGTTTCCCCTTGGGGAGCACCTGTTTTATTTGTCAAAAAGAAGGATGGTTCTTTCAGAATGTGCATCGACTATCGGGAACTTAACAAGCTTACCGTGAAAAACCGTTATCCACTTCCGAGGATTGACGATTTATTTGATCAACTTCAAGGCTCGACTTATTTCTCTAAGATTGATCTTCGTTCTGGTTATCACCAGTTACGAGTCCTCGAATCCGATATCCCCAAGACAGCCTTTCGTACAAGATATGGTCATTACGAGTTCATGGTTATGCCATTCGGACTAACCAATGCACCCGCAGTATTCATGGATCTTATGAACCGAGTGTGCAAGCCGTACTTGGACAAGTTTGTAATCGTTTTCATTGACGACATTCTCATCTATTCAAAATCAAAAGCAGAACATGAGGAACACTTGCGTTTGGTTTTGGACCTATTGAAGAAGGAGCAATTATACGCTAAGTTCTCCAAATGTGAATTTTGGCTAAAGGAAGTCCAATTCTTGGGACACATAGTCAACGAGAAGGGTATTCACGTAGATCCCGCTAAGATTGAGGCGGTAAAGAACTGGCAAGCCCCAAAGACCCCTACCGAAGTTCGCTCATTTCTAGGTTTAGCGGGCTATTACCGTCGTTTCATAGCAAACTTTTCAAAGATCGTGGTTCCTCTCACAGCCTTAACTCACAAAGGCAAACCCTATGAGTGGGGACCAAAACAAGAGGAAGCCTTTCAAACCCTAAAGCAAAAATTATGTGAGGCTCCCATCTTGACTCTTCCCAATGGGACTGAAGACTTTGTTGTTTACTGTGATGCTTCCCACTTGGGCCTAGGGTGTGTTCTAATGCAATGAGGCAAAGTGATCGCTTATGCATCCCGACAACTCAAAATCCATGAGAAAAATTATACGACGCACGATCTTGAGCTGGGTGCGGTCGTATTCGCTCTCAAAATTTGGAGACACTACTTATATGGCACCAAGTGTGAGGTTTTCACCGACCATAAGAGTCTCCAGCATATCTTCAATCAGAAAGAACTCAACATGAGGCAAAGGCGTTGGGTTGAACTCTTAAACGACTACGACTGCAATATTCGTTATCATCCTGGTAAAGCAAATGTAGTGGCCGATGCTCTTAGCCGTAAAGAACCTATCAAAATCCACAGCATTCGAATCCAAAATTATATTCAAACTCGCATCCTAGAAGCACAACATCTTTCGGTCACGGAAGGAAACATGTACAACGAAATGTCATGCGGTGCAGAACTCCAGCTTGAAACCAAACCCAATGGGTTACTCTACTTTCTAAACCGTATTTGGATTCCTGACCGTGACAATCTCCGTACCTTTGTCATGAACGAGGCTCACAAGACTCGTTATTCTATACATCCTGGTGCAGACAAAATGTACAAAGATCTTCGTACCCAATACTGGTGGCCTGGTATGAAAAAGGACATCGCTCTATACGTGTCCAAGTGCCTTACTTGTTTGAAGGTTAAGGCCGAACACCAGCGTCCATCTGGCTTGCTTGAACAGCCCGAAATACCTGTGTGGAAGTGGGAGTGTATTGCCATGGACTTCATAACCAAACTCCCGCACACATCTCGTGGTCATGATAGCATTTGGGTGATAATCGACCGTTTAACGAAATCTGCTCATTTCATACCCATACGTGAGGACTACCGAGTTGAGAAATTAGTTCGAATCTATATTGATGAGATCGTTAGTCGTCACGGCGTACCTCTTAACATCATTTCTGATCGTGATGGACAATTTACTTCTCGTTTTTGGCAATCCTTACAATCAGCTTTGGGCACTCAGCTAAATCTTAGTACTGCTTATCACCAGCAAACTGATGGTCAATCTGAGCGAACGATTCAAACTCTCGAAGACATGCTTAGAGCCTGTGTCATTGACTTCAAGGGAATTTGGGATTTACATCTACCCCTAGTCGAGTTCTCGTACAACAATAGTTATCATACGAGCATTAACATGGCTCCTTTTGAAGCACTTTATGGTCGTAAGTGCCGCTCTCCTATCTGTTGGACGGAGATTGGGGAATCACAGATTACTGGCCCTGAACTCATCCAAGAAACTTCTGACAAGATCTTGCAAATCCGAGACAACCTTCTGGCTGCAAGGAGCCGACAAAAGAGTTACGCTGACAAACGTCGAAAACCCTTAGAGTTTCAAATTGGCGATCTGGTCCTTCTCAAGGTATCCCCTTGGAAAGGCGTAGTTCGTTTTGGAAAGAAAGGAAAACTTGCTCCAAGATTCGTAGGTCCTTTTAAAATCCTTGAGCGGATCGGGAAGGTAGCCTACAAATTGGATCTACCTGAAGGACTCAGCAACGTTCATCCGACATTTCATGTCTCGAACCTAAAGAAATGCTTAGCTGACGAGAACCTCCATATACCACTTGACGAAGTCCACATTGACGACGCAATGCACTTCGTGGAGAAGCCCGTGGAAATCATGGATCGGGAGGTTAAGCAGCTCAAGCGAAGCCGAATCCCAATTGTGAAGGTTCGATGGGAATCCAAACGTGGCCCTGAGTTTACTTGGGAGCGTGAGGATCAAATGAAGGCCAAGTACCCTCATCTATTCCCAGGACCCTCTTCCTAGCCAATTTCGGGACGAAATCTCCTAAAGTAGGGGAGACTGTAATCCCCGAGGAATTTCCGACCTTATCTTAACTTTTTCGGCATTGTAACCTATTTAATTTATGAATACATTTATTCATTTTTATAAATTATCTCTTTTATATCCATACATTTAATATCATGATAAATGTTTATTTAAAACAATTATATAAATGTTTATTATACACATTATAAATGCATATGTAAATTACAAGAAAAAAATATCAAATTATAATAAGGTGACATTAACTATTTAATAATTACCTTCAAATAAATAAGAATGTATAAAACCATTAAAAAAAAAAGAAAAAGGAGATTAATCTATTACACTTTAATAACTAACTAACCTATTTAAATTTATAAAGATTTATAAATTTACAAATTTTTATGTTTTATAAAAAGTCAGGGTTTGAAATGCAATTTTTGAAACTTAACTTAGCCAAGAATTTAAGTTTTTCACATGATATGATAACATTTGAAAGTCCAGGGTCTATTCTGCAATTCCCGGAAGATCCCTTCCTCCCCAACTGATCTCTGGTTCGAACCTCCTTACGCACCGGTTTTGAAACCAAATTTGTGAACTCGCGATTGGGATGATATCATTCGAATCCAAAACCGGCAACACGTTCGTGACACTGAACCGATTCGTTCCCTCACGTTTAATCGCTCGTTTATGATCAAGATCGTGGGTATAACTTTAACCGTAACCTCTTTAAGGAGCCTTTACTCGATCGATTCATTTCCGACTGAATTATCTATAAATAGAGACTCAAATTCGTCTACGATACCCACATCAAGCTTACCGAACCTCGAATCCCTTCGCTAATCGTCGCCGGAGCTCAAATCCAGTCGAAGAACATGCCGCGGTTTGACTCAGTCAATCTCACGATCCACGTAACCAACTCAGGTAAATCCGGTATCATTCGAACCGTATTGACCTAGGGAACAAAACCCCTATGAAATTAGGCTCGGCTATTAGCCGGATCGATCGAATTCTTGGGCTAGGGTTTTGGTTGGATTTGGGGAAGATGATGGTCGTGGCCATCAGGGTAGACACTAACTCGAACCGCGTTTAGGACAAGGCATCACGCCCAGTCCAGTGGTAAAGCATGCGTGTTGGTGTTGAACCAGCAGAGGGCGCGGGTTCGAGTCCCGGCCCCTGCATAATTTTTTTTAAGCCTTTTTCTGTTTACCTTTTTATACATTTTAAATTCCTGAAAATTGTAAATAAAATTTATATAAATTCTAGAATCATAAAACTATAAATCTAAAATTTATAAAAATGACTTTTATTTATTCTAGGTATAAATAAGAATTTCTTTTAATTTTTAATATATTATTTAAATATTTAAAAATCCAATTAAATTAATTTTCAAATTATATTAATCTCTCCATTTTATAAATTAAAACCATAAACCTTTGTGCTTATTTTTAAATTAAGAATACATTATAAACCCGTACAAATTCCTAAATAAATTAATTAGTTAGTGGAATTTACTAAATTATCTTATAAACTAATAATGTTTATTATTAGACATTATTAAAATCTTTTAAAATAATTATTTTGACAAAGAATAATTATTTAAATACTTAAACGATTATTTTTAAATAATTATACAAATCTCTTTTATCTCTCTCAAATCATACAAGTCCTTATTAACTTATTTGGTTAGTCGTTTTAAAACTTACAAAACATTTTAGTTGAACCTAAACGTATAGAACTGTATCATTTCAAAATTCCAAATTATGATATAAACTACTTTTAAATCCCAAAACTTATATAACCTCATCCTCAACCTCAGACTTTACTATCTCATGCAAGCTATCTCAACCTTAGAACACAATCTATCTTGTAGGTGTGTTGTGAGAAATTCTCACAATATCTATTCAACTTATCAAACGCAATCATCTTTAGCTCTTCATTCAAGTGAGTTCATAGCCCCCTTTCTTTTTACTATTGTTTACAAATACTCGGGGTGGAACAAGTTTACTTACCATGCTTACCAAATTCAATACCAATGTTCTCATGCTAATTACTACGTGCTTTATGTTTTGAACTGCTTGGTGACCATTACATGTATTCATACTAGTACATTCATTAACCTGCTACCCAGGCCTAAGGTAGTACCTAACATGATCATTTATAGGGGAATCCGATTCCAGTTAACACAAACCTTAGCGGGTTTTGTGTGTACCATATTACTATTTTTCCAAAACACAATCAGTGGGATTGTACTTACCAGTTTTCCATTTACTACGGATTGAATTGTACGCTTGGAACCTTGTATGTTTTCACATTTATGCCATAGTTACGCTTTGAACAATATTGAATTTCAAACCATTTTTACTAAACTTTTGTTAGTGTCAAAACCTATGTTACTCACCAACTACTTGTAGTTGACATTTACTCGCATGTTTCAGGTGCTCCGGTTTAAGGACTCAACGTGCTCACATAGGACATGGACCTAGTTAATTAAATATACGTTATGTTTTGATCGTTTCGTTTCCTTTTCCCATGTAACGAACACTTTAAATTGAATAATAAATATTATCGCGTTTAATAGCCAATCATGTGCTTTTGAACAACCATGTCAGCCCCGGCGTATAATCCGCCGCCGGCCGGGGTGTAACAGATACCTTTAAGGCTTTCAGCAGCAACATCCTTGTTGCAGATCATTGAATCCATCAGCAGCAATTGAGTTTGCTGCTGACAGACTTAACCTTCCGCAGCAACCAAGCTTGCAGCGGACAGGCTTATCCATCCACAGCAACCAAGTTTGCTGCTGATGGGTAAATTTAATTCCAAATTAACTTTTACCCGCTGTAAAAATTTAACGTCGGTCTTTACCATAACTGCCTCGGTGTATTACAACTGTAACAATAAAAAGTGAATAAGGTTGTAATGTACAAGTCATTTTGCTTTTTCCCTCCTCTGCCGTTATAAGAACAAATCATATTTCCTTACCACCTCTTCACATTCAATTTCACCCTAAACCCCCATCACTTTCTCTCAAGTCCCCACCACATTCAAAGCCTTCCATCCTTAAAACATTCAAAGCCTTCCATCCTTAAAACAATCAAAGCCTTCCATATTCTTAAAGCTTCAAACCTTCCCTCTAAAATCAAACAACAATGGCAGACATCAATAACCCTGATGATAAGTTCTCCCCGTACCACAACCTTACAGCATACTTAACCAAGGGAAAGAAATCTGAAGGATTCGATGATATGATCGACTTCCTATACCGATCAAAGATCCATTTTGCCCTCACAACCAACCCTACCATATATATCCCTCATATGGAGGATTTCTGGAATACCGCCGTCTACTCTACCGAACAGGGGATTCCCCAAATAAAAGCCAAGGTAGATGGCAAGGACATCATCATCTCTGAAGCTACCCTCCGAAAACATCTTAAGCTTCAGGATGAGGGAGCAGCCATCTCATACTCAAAGGACGAGTACATGAGGACCTTTGTATCCATAAGGTACACTGGAAATCAAAATGAGTATACAATCGAAAAGGCGCTGATGGGCCCTCCATGGAAGTATCTCTGCCACACTCTTCTCCAATGCATATCTCAGAAGAGAAGTGGATGGCATCAAGTGAGCTCCGCACTTGCCTCTGCTTTTCATGGTATGATTACTGGCCTAGGTTTCAACTTTGCACACCTCATCTTTGAGGGTTTGAGATATAACCTTCAAGAGGGTGCAAAGCAACAATTTTTTATGTACCCAAGATTCTTGCAGGAGGTTTTCAACCAGGAACTAAAAGAATTCTCAAAACCTGCAAGAATCTACATCATGTTGGGACATAAAAATAATATTTTTCAAAGTATGAGAACTGTTTCCAAAAAGTTCTCAGGGGTCAATGTTCCATTGTTATCTACAATGCTGAACATACAAAGTACCCCGGGTGACAGTTCAGCAATCCCAGCTGATACTGATCCCACACCCTCCACATCACATCCTAAACAATAATCTGCTTCCACCACTCGAACCCCTGTGCATACTACTAAGGATGCACAGGTACAAAAATCACTTACATCTGTTTTGGATGTTATCGTTCAACTGGAACAAAGGGCCCCAGTTGCAATGACATACACCAGAAAAAGGAGCAAGAAGACTCCTTCTCTTCTTGTCTCAAAGGCCCAAACCCAACCTCTAAGCCCTCATTCAGAATCCCAACATTCTGATGAGAATACCAAAAGGGATAGCCACAATACTAGAGAGACTTCCTTGGAAGCCTCTCTATTAGGATCAGGATCACATCCCGGATCCATAGAGCAACCCCCTGAGCCATTCCATTATTTCTCTTCTCTGAACCTAAGTGCAGAGGCACCTGGTCAAGATGATATACCTTCTCCAACAACAACTATATCGGAGGTATTGATTGACTTGGTTGCTGGTGCACCTAACCCAGGTTCATCACCCAAGAAGGTTCACTCTGGTAGTATTGATAGAGTGAATGTGGAAAGGGCTATCACTACTCCTGGTACATCAACTGCCCAGGAGGACAGTGATAACATAGCTAAGACCCTAACCACGGCAACTCATAGTGAGGATGTTTCCTGTGAAACACTCTTCACTGAGAGGAATCCCAGGCGCCAAGAAAACCAGGGTGATGGGGATGTAGAGGCTAGGCCTAAGGCCCCATATAGCTCCAAGGATTCCACAACTGTGGATGAAGACAGACTTAAACTTCATAACTTGGAATTGACGGCCAGGGTGGCAATGCTAGAGGCTGAAGTGTCCAAACTAAGACACCAAGTCTCTATGCATGAAGCCCATCAATGCCCAACTGTGCCTACTTCCTCTCTTGTATCAGTGGGAACTCAAACAGATACATCCCTTTTCACTGATGCAACCAAAAAGGGGGAGGTGGTTACTAAGGAAGATGATGCTGACTGCCTCGAAGAATGGATACAAGAGCAGACTGTGTTTCAAAGTTCCCTATACAAACCTGCTTTTGTTCAAATCCATGACTTGCCAGACTCAGTAGATGAAGAGGAAGATGTCACTGAGGATTGGAAGTTAGTCGTCCGAGCTGTTGATGAGGTGCTACAAGAAGAAACTCTCCATGAAGACACACCTCCATCATTCAGCATTCTTCCTGAAGCTGCAGCCATAATAAGTCATTCATCTACCCCCAACTCTTCCTAATTTCAAAGAAGCTATAATTTGACTCCATTCTAGATTGGGGGTATGATGGAATAGCTGAGAGATTCTGGATTGGATGGGAGTTTATTGGAGTAGAAGAGCTAAACTGGAACTCTCTTAATGCCCTCCAAGTTCTCAATCTGTATCTAACAAAATGCATCAACACTTCATCAGATCTCTCAGCAGAACTTGCAATCAGCAGGTTCTATGACTTAATGGAGGATAACATGCCCTGGTTTGAAAGACTACTAAAAGAAGCAAACAGGGTGGCTTATCCTGAATCTTCATCAGCAGCAGAACAAAGACTGGATCCGAGAAGACTTGACATAATCAGGAGCAGTGCTTTAACTGAAGAAGAGGTTATCTGCTGGAGAAGATTTTTGTACAACATAATGGTCAGGGATATGGAAGTGCAAGGATGGATAAGCACTGACTCCCATGACTTCACCTTCTTCCTAAGCAATGGATCTTCTCTCTCAATCAACATCAAAGAGATCTTGCTCCTACCTTCAGCCTTCCTGCACAAGGTCTTTGAGCTCAGATCACTCATCTTCAATGTCAACTCCTTAGAAAGTCAAGAAATGATCAAAATCATCGAGGCTTCTCTTTATAAGGAGGAATCTGGATCTGACTCAGACCTATCCTTTCTCTCTTCTCCAACAGTCAGACTGAACACAGAAGAAGAATCAAAAAGAAGAGACGAGGAAAAGATGAAAGAAGCATGGAAAGAAGTGACAGGTATGGAATGGAAAGAAGATGAAGAAAGTTCCCTTCCCTTGTCCATTCCCCAAAAATGCCAATGAAGCCGAAGTTTAGATCCCAACAGCATCTACTACATCTGCTGTTGTGGTCCATGAAGCAGAGGCATCCAACAAAGATAAGAGAAAGGGACTAATGACCAAAGAAGATGAAGAAAGAATTGAGAAGGAGAAGAAATAAAAGGAGGATAGAAGAAGAAGAAGAAGAAGAAGAGAAGAAGAGGATATGGCTGAACTAAAGAAAGCTCAAGATAGAAAAACATCCATTCTCCTCAGAGAACAACAGATCCAGCTGTATGAAAAACTGTTGGATGATCTGAAAGTAAAAATTCCTGCAGTTTATCAAATTGAAGAAGATGAAGCTCTTGCTCTTCAACTGCAGGAACAATTCAACAAAGAAGAAGAAGAGATAGAGAAGAAGAATAAGAAGGAAGAGGCTAAGTTCAGAATAACTAATTCTGAACTAGCCAAAGAATGAAAGAGGAGTGGGTAAAGGATCTGGTTTCTAAAGGTGAGGATGCAGACTACCTTGAGAAACTATCAAATAAAGAAATCTATAGAGCCTTCATGGGTCAGCAGGGTCAATTGGCAAACAAGAAAAAGGCTGAAGAAGAAGAAAAAGCCAAGCAAAAGTCCAAGAAGACCATTGCCTTTAACTGAAGATCCCATGAAGAAAGGAAGATTATGATTGACTTCCTTAAGGCTAGAGGAGAGAGTGGAAAGAGGCTGGGTCCCATGAACTTCATGAACCTGCAAGCCCTCTACCTTAAAGTCAAGAAGGATGAGGAAGAAAGACCAGGGAAGAAAGGCTCCAAGAAGAGGGTAATCATTCAAGAAGAAGAAAGGAAAACAAAGAAACCCAAGCCTTCTCCCTCACCAAAGGAAAACAAAGAAACCCAAGCCTTCTCCCTCACCAAACACTTCCTCATTCCAACAACCTTCCACTCTCCATCCTAGACCTCCCTCCTCTCCACCCTCAAAGTCCAAATCCTCACACCCAGCTCCTACTCATCAACAACCTCCCAAAAAGAAAAACAAACCTACTTCCAAACCAGAAGACTCAAGAGAAATAGTCATCTGGTCATACAGCCCTCAAGACCAATAGTTTGAAGTTTTCAGGGGGAGGACAGAAGTTAAAAGATCAATTTATACATCTGTTGATGAGGTACTACAGCTTCCGGATTCTAATCTAAGAAGAATGATGGAGCTGGGTGAAGCCAATGAGCCCATGAATGAAGGTGGGAGACATCTGCTGCTAGTAATAAAACATCACTTCAACCCCAGCAGAGATGAAATCCTTGATGTCAAACCTCTCCAATCCCACTCTCCATTCATCAGCTGGTCCTACAATGCTGAAAAAGATGAGTTCACATTGACAGATGTTAAAGGACAGAAGATGAGGTGTTCAAGCAAAGCTATCTTCAAAATGGCCAGCAAAGACATCAAGACTCAATCTGAGCTTCCTCTTAACAATCCCAGCAAGGACCAAAGAGGATATGAGGTTGAAAGAATTGTCAGCCACATGCAAAAGCTTCAGCAACAAAAGCAGTAAGAGAGTTTTGGTAGCATCAGTCTAGGGGGAGTTTTGGCATAGCTAGATAGCTAGGTAACGATTACCGATTGTATCAACTATACAACTCTCGGTTTAAGGGCATGACGAGCAATGTCAAGCTTTGGATACGTTTCCCTCAACTACGCCCACTTAAATGACTTAAGTGATTTTTTTCTTTCAATTGTAACTGTAGACCCGGCCTAAGTGACTCAGGAATCGCGGTTCTACCTTCAACTAAAACCGTAGGGCCGGATGCAGGATAATTCACTAACACCGGGGGTTCGGATAGATTAGTTGAAGTGTCATAATTAAGGGTGGCGCAGAAAAATCGATTTTATATATTGGGATTTCTTTAATGTTTTTAAATACTACCGTTCCGGTTCAAAAACATTTTGGTTGACGAGTAGCATGATACAAGTCGCGTAATTTTAGTAAACCGATTTTACTAATTATTAGTTCGTGAAACACTTTCAACACTCGGCACGATCCAATTTCAAATACCCTATTTAATCTAAATTGGTCATTCATCGCGAACAGTTTTTAAACTAACTAACTCTTTAATTAATTTAAAATTCTTTTAAATAAAACTATTAAATTTAAAACTTGTTTTTACTTTTAACTAAAACACCTTTTTATTTAATTACCTTTTCGAGAAAAATAAAAAATTTAATTATCTCGTCATTTTAAATTGTGTCAAAAGTTTTATAAAAAATTTTGCGATTTAATTATTATCCTAAATAATTTTTATCACAACAACAAAATAAATAAAACATAGAATCGAGCAACTAGGAAAAAATGTACGGTTTCGTTCGAGCAATCAAACGAATAATCGAACTGGTCTAAGGGATAACAAAATTAACAAATCTGTCATCTCCCACTTAGTCCAAGATCTTCATCTTTAGTCCTGCCATTGTCCGCCTTGGTCTTCTAGTCTTCGTCTCTTTAGGATTACAATATTTATTTACAAATACACTAAAAATAAATAAATAAAAATAAACCTAACTATTACATCGGGGTTCCAAATAATCCATAAAAATACAAAGAGAAACAACCAATCAACAAACAATACAACCACAGGTCTCTAGTACTCGATTCAATCAACACAATCACAACAAACGAAAAAGGATCGATCTTTTTTCAAACAATAGTTTTGACAAATAAAACAATATACCGAAAAAAAAAATATGTCTAAACGCGTGTAAAGGTGGCTCTGATACCACTGTTGGGAATCATGGTACTAGTTTTAACTTTTAAAACAATAAATATTTAAACCTTTTAAATAAATAAATCAGATATATTTTAGCGGAAGCGATTTAATGGTACAACAAAACAAATCAGATCTGGATTCCTTTCAGTGATTCGATTACACGCGTATAAACAATATTAAATAAAATAACCATAGGGTGTTCACATATTATACCTTTGACGATACCCAGATCTGAAACACCTCAGTACAACGAACGTCACACTAGTTGACACGTAGACGAAACTCGCAGCAAAACTTCACACGAGATGCGCAAGGGGAGGCCGATAACGGCGGTGGTCAGCGACGGTGGTGGCCGGCTACAGCGGCGCACGACCGAAGGTGGTGGTGGTTCGCCGTCGGACTCGCAAAGGGAGGGTGCGCCGATTTTGGGGTTGGGAGGATTAGGGTTTAGGTTTGATTATAATGTTATATTTATAAGCATTATAATTACACACTGGTCCCTTTAGTATTAACAGTTAATACCCTAGTAATAATTAACTGTTTAATTATCAATCTTTCTATTTTACAAACTACTAATAATCAGTAAAATCTAATCTATAAATGTTTAACAGATTAAACATTTATTCCCCGTAAATAATTAATTAATCAGATAATTAATTATCTCAATCTCCAATAAATATTTCTCTAAATATTTATTCACCGTTTAATAAAAACCATCTTTCGTGAACTACAATATTTAACAATAAATATTATATAATTGTTCGTTGCCTAAGGTATAACTCTTTGGATCGTAGCTCGTTAGTAACGTTGACTTAATTGACGATCGGACATCATATATCCAACACGTTGTTACGTAATCGAATGATGTATGCTTCCGCTACCTTATGAATGTTTAATTTAAGTTTAGCACTTTGATAACTATGTTTATGAATAAATCCAACAAATGAGGTCTTCTAAAAAGGAGGCCTTACAACATAACCAACTTTATTGTATTGCAAGCCTTGATATATGATTGGTATACTTATGTGCTTTACATAACCAACTTTATTGTATTTTAAGCCTGTAACAATTATCTTATGACATAAGACTATGTATTATACATTACACGTATACATATGATTGCTTAAGGCTCAAACTCTTATAATATGTAAAATCTAAATTATATGTTGAAATTTTAGCATAAACTTATCTCATTACAACTTTAGCAAAAACTTAACTAATAGTGATATGTAGAGGTGCACAAAAAATTGGTTGATGAACAGGAACCGGTTTTTAAGTCGAACTGATACCGTTTAGAAAACAGGTTTGGGTGAGACCGGTTTGAAACTAAACTGAACCGTTGGTTTGAAATCGGTTTGTAAACCCCTCCATTGAAACCGGTTTGAAAAAGGTTAAAACCGAACCAAACCCGAAAAAAAACACAGTTTTTAAACCGAATGGATTCTTTTTCCCCTTAGAAACTGGTTGTATGAAGAACCGGTTTGAAACCAAACCTGTTCACTAAGAATTAGTTTTGACTTTTGTTTACCGGATCCGAAATTAGTTTCAAATAGAACCAGTATAGGAAAGGAACCGGTTCCCTACGACATTCAAATTTGATGGTCTTTAAGACCAGTGGGCTTGGGTTCTTGATTAAAAAGGTCAGGCCCATATCTAGATATGGCCCGCATAGTTTGATTATATATAAACTAGGTTAGAAACCCATGTATTACACAGATTGAATAAATTCAACTTGTAAACCAACAGTTTCTATAAAAATTGTATTTGGATGTCATCAGTCACTGGTGAAATAAGAAATAATGAAGTTTTAAGAATTATAAATAACAAATAATGAAGATTTAAAATTATAAAATGATATTTTAAAATAAGATATAATTAAAATGTTCTTATGATTTAGTAAGTTTTAATAAAATATTAGAATAAATTTTAGATACATAATTATTTAAAATCATGATTATTTAATAAGAAATAGAGGTATTTAATATAAGAGAGATGTGGGAAACAAAAATCTAGACTTCACCGGAAGTTGATACGTGACATATAAAATTATTCATTTATTATAATAAGGATTCTTCGAGTTTAAGAAAAAAATATTGACCATTAATAATAATAAACTACATAATTTATAATCTCTAATAAATAAAGGTTTTTATGCGACACTTGTCACTCTTATTTGCATCCTTAACTTTTTTTACCCTCCCTCTCTTCTATTAATTATACAAATTTCTTTAAATGTTTTTATAATTTTTTGTTTTCTTACTCTCTCTCCTATTAAATAATAATGATTTCTATAATTCTTTTTATAAAACGTTTTTTATTTTAAAAAGATAGGTTTGTTCATAAAACATTTTTATAAATTGAGCATTTTTGTAACATTTCTGATTTTAGTATTCCTATTTCAATTCAATGTAATGCAATTTCAAGTTCTATACTCGTGCAATGTCTCATTATTTTCTCGCCGTAAATTTAATGCAATAATTCTATACAAATTCGCAAGTCTTACTCGGTTATATACATTTAGACACTATACAAGAAACTATTTTATTCAAACTTATCAAATCTGAAAAGTCAAGGACTAAAATTGAAAAATGTCATCAAACCCTAGTCTAGCACGGTCGTGCTTCGTCCTAGCACGGTCGCGCTTCGTCCTAGCACGGTCGTGCCAGGTGCTTTGGCACGGTCGCGCGACCTGCTTTGGAACGATCGCGCCCGGTGCCTAGGCACGGTCGCGCCTATTTTGGCACGGTCGCGCCTGCGTAACAGTCGAAACGTAAATGAGATTTCAAAACGCTCGATCGTTCGAATTAAACCCGATTTACGTTATACCTTCGTTATCAAAGAAAATATCTTGGTCAATCGCAACTATTACCATCAAAATACAAAACCCTTCTCTAGAAACCGTCGATCATTCTCTCAAAACTCAAATCCCTCATTTCGATCAAATTTCTCCCAAGCAGTCATGGAATCCTTTTCAGCAATCTCCCCTGTTATTGTTGGACTCTCTGGACTAGACGGAATTGCAGCCGAAGTCGCCGGAAGCCATTTTCTCCGTCGCCGGAACTCCGTTCTACCGTTCTTCATCGATTCAATACGCTTCCGGGTAAGTATACTCTCCATATCATTCGTTTCAGTATCATCATCAAAAGCCCCCTATTAATCTGGGCTTTCATTACAGAAATCGTTCGAATCAGAATTGTTATTTTAAATAAAAAGGATTTAATCGATTCCACTCTTAAACACGATGTTCATGCAATTAATTTATATTATTAGACTCGTAATATCTCTTTAATCGAAAGCCCTATCAAATCCAGTGTTTAAAATACAAGAAATTGTCAATTCGTGTCTGATTTGGAAGAGACACGGTCGCGCTAACCATCTAGCGCGGCCGTGCCTCATTTAGCGCGGTCGTGCCGATTAGCAGCGCGGTCGTGTCCTCCTGTCCAGACCTTGTCATGCCCTCTGGGCTAGTCCCTGTTGTGTCTAAAGATCATAGACACGACCGTGCCGCGCCAAGGCACGGTCGTGCCTGCTGTCTGGTCTAGATTGTGCTCCTGTTGATCAACCCGGTCGCGCCCCGACTAGCGCGGTTGCGCCCGTGGCTTGAGCACGATCGTGCCCTTCCGAGGCACGGTCGTGCTAGACTCAGATTATTTTAGCAGAATTATAATTTTTATATTTAACCAGGAAATGTTTCAGATTTTATAAAAATATGTGTTCTGTATTTAAAAATGGATTAAAAGTTTAATCTTGGCATAAACATAATTTATTGAAAAGTTTATAAAAATAAAATTTATATTTATTTAAATAATGTTTTAAATAATTAAGTTACAAAATTTATAATTAATGATTAGTTATTTAATTTACATTTTAAAACAAAATCATTTATTTATTTTTACTTAATTACAATTAATATTTACATTATTTCATAAACTATAATTATATATTTATTCATTTATTCAATTCAAACCTAATCAAATTATTTCAAACATATTTTACTTCAAACTCTATATATTTTATACAAAGCAATGGTTTTATATATACAAATTCAACTTTCACTTTAGACCTAAACTTTGTACCTCTATTTGATTCTATACACTTTACTCTTAGGTTAAAGTGTGCATTCCAAGGATCATATTTGCTATCTATATTTCCTTGTTAGCTTCACTTCCATACCATGTGAGTATTCACAACCCCCTTTTACTCTTTTACACTTTTGGGGTGGAACATGAACTTTATACACATTACACATTTCACAACTACATTTATACAAACAACACAAGTGCAATATCCTACATACATACATGTGTGCAAAATTTGAGCTTTGTGCCCGAGTGCTAGTTGTGCTAGTCTTTGTGAAAACTATGTGCAATCATTAACTATACAAGCCGATGGTTTTCAATGATAGATCTATTGAGTCTAACAAACCCACCCAAGTGGAGGTGATTGATACCGACAACACAATTTGCATACTAGTTACTAAGGTTTGATTGTACTTGATTACACAATAGCAGCTCCCCATAAATGCCTTATTTTTCATGTCTTGTAAAGGATTTGTTTACAACTATATATGCTATCTATATACAACTGTGTTATACTCACCAAATTTTTAGTTGACTTTATTTTATTCATGTTTCAGGCCCTAATATGTGAGAATGATTCAAGACGTGCTCAATATAGGATTTGGACTTAGCAATATTAAATCAAGAAGTTTATGAGTAGTACTTAGATTCATTGTAAAAGTACTTTTGCTTAAGAGTTTTCTCTGTAATCTTGTAACACTTGAAGCTTAATACAAAATGCATTTATCAGTATTCTTCTTGTCTACTTTGCTTAAGTTGTGATTGTTTCCGCCAATCTCAACTGGAATAGAACCATCTTGTATTTACTGATCCAACACAGAATGAACAGATCATACTATTTTGGCAGTGAGTTGAGGATAATATCCCCAGCCAATTCATTACTTAAAGGGGAGTCAAGACATGCTAGATGATCAATGTATACCTTCATCTTCAACACATAAGTGCTGACTGAAGAACCTTCTTGCATACAACAACTTATTAGTGAACTTATCACCTCAAAGCGTTCATGATGAGCCTGCTGCTGGAACATCTCCTACAGTTGCCTAATCATGTTGTATGTCAGCATGTCTACCAGATTCTTTTGAAGTTCTGGTATCATGGACGTCAGCATCAAGCAAGAGACCTTGATAGAGGCATCAACATGCTTATCCCAGGTCTTACGGGCTTGGCCCGTAGCAGCAGTTGGTTCTTCCGGGATTGGTTCCTCGAGAACATACAGTTTGTTCTCAGCCTTGATAACAATTGTCAAGTTTCGGTGCCGGTCCATAAAGTTGGAGTTGTCAAGCTTATCCTTCTCAAGGATAGATTTCAGGGAGTATGAGGAATTTGTATTAGATTCGTTAGACATCTACAAAATTCAAAATAAAGGTTTTTAGTATTTTCAGGCATAATATCCTAATTTTATGACCCAATTGCAAAATAATATAATTAGGAATGAGATCCCGATTCCCCATGTCTCAGTGAATGGCTGAGCATTCTTCACTGGCATAGCTAGATAGCTAGGTAACGATTACCGATTGTATCAACTATACAACTCTCGGTTTAAGGGCATGACGAGCAATGTCAAGCTTTGGATACGTTTCCCTCAACTACGCCCACTTAAATGACTCAAGTGATTTTTTTCTTTCAATTGTAACTGTAGACCCGGCCTAAGTGACTCAGGAATCGCGGTTCTACCTTCAACTAAAACCGTAGGGCCGGATGCAGGATAATTCACTAACACCGGGGGTTCGGATAGATTAGTTGAAGTGTCATAATTAAGGGTGGCGCAGAAAAATCGATTTTATATATTGGGATTTCTTTAATGTTTTTAAATACTACCGTTCCGGGTCAAAAACATTTTGGTTGACAAGTAGCATGATACAAGTCGCGTAATTTTAGTAAACCGATTTTACTAATTATTAGTTCGTGAAACACTTTCAACACTCGGCACGATCCAATTTCAAATACCCTATTTAATCTAAATTGGTCATTCATCGCGAACAGTTTTTAAACTAACTAACTCTTTAATTAATTTAAAATTCTTTTAAATAAAACTATTAAATTTAAAACTTGTTTTTACTTTTAAATAAAACACCTTTTTATTTAATTACCTTTTCGAGAAAAATAAAAAATTTAATTATCTCGTCGTTTTAAATTGTGTCAAAAGTTTTATAAAAAATTTTGCGATTTAATTATTATCCTAAATAATTTTTATCACAACAACAAAATAAATAAAACATAGAATCGAGCAACTAGGAAAAAATGTACGGTTTCGTTCGAGCAATCAAACGAATAATCGAACTGGTCTAAGGGATAACAAAATTAACAAATCTGTCATCTCCCACTTAGTCCAAGATCTTCATCTTTAGTCCTGCCATTGTCCGCCTTGGTCTTCTAGTCTTCGTCTCTTTAGGATTACAATATTTATTTACAAATACACTAAAAATAAATAAATAAAAATAAACCTAACTATTACATCGGGGTTCCAAATAATCCATAAAAATACAAAGAGAAACAACCAATCAACAAACAATACAACCACAGGTCTCTAGTACTCGATTCAATCAACACAATCACAACAAACGAAAAAGGATCGATCTTTTTTCAAACAATAGTTTTGACAAATAAAACAATATACCGAAAAAAAAAATATGTCTAAACGCGTGTAAAGGTGGCTCTGATACCACTGTTGGGAATCATGGAACTAGTTTTAACTTTTAAAACAATAAATATTTAAACCTTTTAAATAAATAAATCAGATATATTTTAGCGGAAGCGATTTAATGGTACAACAAAACAAATCAGATCTGGATTCCTTTCAGTGATTCGATTACACGCGTATAAACAATATTAAATAAAATAACCATAGGGTGTTCAGATATTATACATTTGACGATACCCAGATCTGAAACACCTCAGTACAACGAACGTCACACTAGTTGACACGTAGACGAAACTCGCAGCAAAACTTCACACGAGATGCGCAAGGGGAGGCCGATAACGGCGGTGGTCAGCGACGGTGGTGGCCGGCTGCAGCGGCGCACGACCGAAGGTGGTGGTGGTTCGCCGTCGGACTCGCAAAGGGAGGGTGCGCCGATTTTGGGGTTGGGAGGATTAGGGTTTAGGTTTGATTATAATGTTATATTTATAAGCATTATAATTACACACTGGTCCCCTTTAGTATTAACAGTTAATACCCTAGTAATAATTAACTGTTTAATTATCAATCTTTCTATTTTACAAACTACTAATAATCAGTAAAATCTAATCTATAAATGTTTAACAGATTAAACATTTATTCCCCGTAAATAATTAATTAATCAGATAATTAATTATCTCAATCTCCAATAAATATTTCTCTAAATATTTATTCACCGTTTAATAAAAACCATCTTTCGTGAACTACAATATTTAACAATAAATATTATATAATTGTTCGTTGCCTAAGGTATAACTCTTTAATTAATCAGATAATTAATTATCTCAATCTCCAATAAATATTTCTCTAAATATTTATTCACCGTTTAATAAAAACCATCTTTCGTGAACTACAATATTTAACAATAAATATTATATAATTGTTCGTTGCCTAAGGTATAACTCTTTGGATCGTAGCTCGTTAGTAACGTTGACTTAATTGACGATCGGACATCATATATCCAACACGTTGTTACGTAATCGAATGATGTATGCTTCCGCTACCTTATGAATGTTTAATTTAAGTTTAACACTTTGATAACTATGTTTATGAATAAATCCAACAAATGAGGTCTTCTAAAAAGGAGGCCTTACAACATAACCAACTTTATTGTATTGCAAGCCTTGATATATGATTGGTATACTTATGTGCTTTACATAACCAACTTTATTGTATTTTAAGCCTGTAACAATTATCTTATGACATAAGACTATGTATTATACATTACACGTATACATATGATTGCTTAAGGCTCAAACTCTTATAATATGTAAAATCTAAATTATATGTTGAAATTTTAGCATAAACTTATCTCATTATAACTTTAGCAAAAACTTATCTAATAGTGATATGTAGAGGTGCACAAAAAATTGGTTGATGAACAGGAACCGGTTTTTAAGTCGAACTGATACCGTTTAGAAAACAGGTTTGGGTGAGACCGGTTTGAAACTAAACCGAACCGTTGATTTGAAATCGGTTTGTAAACCCCTCCATTGAAACCGGTTTGAAAAAGGTTAAAACCGAACCAAACCCGAAAAAAAACACAGTTTTTAAACCGAATGGATTCTTTTTCCCCTTAGAAACTGGTTGTATCAAGAACCGGTTTGAAACCAAACCTGTTCACTAAGAATCAGTTTTGACTTTTGTTTACCGGATTCGAAATTAGTTTCAAATAGAACCAGTATAGGAAAAGAACCGGTTCCCTACGACATTCAAATTTGATGGTCTTTAAGACCAGTGGGCTTGGGTTCTTGATTAAAAAGGTCAGGCCCATATCTAGATATGGCCCGCATAGTTTGATTATATATAAACTAGGTTAGAAACACATGTATTACACAGATTGAATAAATTCAACTTGTAAACCAACAGTTTCTATAAAAATTGTATTTGGATGTCATCAGTCACCGGTGAAATAAGAAATAATGAAGTTTTAAGAATTATAAATAACAAATAATGAAGATTTAAGAATTATAAAATTATATTTTAAAATAAGATATAATTAAAATGTTCTTATGATTTAGTAAGTTTTAATAAAATATTAGAATAAATTTTAGATACATAATTATTTAAAATCATGATTATTTAATAAGAAATAGAGGTATTTAATATAAGAGAGATGTGGGAAACAAAAATCTAGACTTCACCGGAAGTTGATACGTGACATATAAAATTATTCATTTATTATAATAAGGATTCTTCGAGTTTAAGAAAAAAATATTGACCATTAATAATAATAAACTACATAATTTATAATCTCTAATAAATAAAGGTTTTTATGCGACACTTGTCACTCTTATTTGCATCCTTAACTTTTTTTACCCTCCCTCTCTTCTATTAATTATACAAATTTCTTTAAATGTTTTTATAATTTTTTGTTTTCTTACTCTCTCTCCTATTAAATAATAATGATTTCTATAATTCTTTTTATAAAACGTTTTTTATTTTAAAAAGATAGGTTTGTTCATAAAACATTTTTATAAATTGAGCATTTTTGTAACATTTCTGATTTTAGTATTCCTATTTCAATTCAATGTAATGCAATTTCAAGTTCTATACTCGTGCAATGTCTCATTATTTTCTCGCCGTAAATTTAATGCAATAATTCTATACAAATTCGCAAGTCTTACTCGGTTATATACATTTAGACACTATACAAGAAACTATTTTATTCAAACTTATCAAATCTGAAAAGTCAAGGACTAAAATTGAAAAATGTCATCAAACCCTAGTCTAGCACGGTCGTGCTTCGTCCTAGCACGGTCGCGCTTCGTCCTAGCACGGTCGCGCCAGGTGCTTTGGCACGGTCGCGCGACCTGCTTTGGAACGATCGCGCCCGGTGCCTAGGCACGGTCGCGCCTATTTTGGCACGGTCGCACCTGCGTAACAGTCGAAACGTAAATGAGATTTCAAAACGCTCGATCGTTCGAATTCAAACCCGATTTACGTTATACCTTCGTTATCAAAGAAAATATCTTGGTCAATCGCAACTATTACCATCAAAATACAAAACTCTTCTCTAGAAACCGTCGATCATTCTCTCAAAACTCAAATCCCTCATTTCGATCAAATTTCTCCCAAGCAGTCAAGGAATCCTTTTCAGCAATCTCCCCTGTTATTGTTGGACTCTCTGGACTAGACGGAATTGCAGCCGAAGTCACCGGAAGCCATTTTCTCCGTCGCCGGAACTCCGTTCTACCGTTCTTCATCGATTCAATACGCTTCCGGGTAAGTATACTCTCCATATCATTCGTTTCAGTATCATCATCAAAAGCCCCCTATTAATCTGGGCTTTCATTACAGAAATCGTTCGAATCAGAATTGTTATTTTAAATAAAAAGGATTTAATCGATTCCACTCTTAAACACGATGTTCATGCTATTAATTTATATTATTAGACTCGTAATATCTCTTTAATCGAAAGCCCTATCAAATCCAGTGTTTAAAATACAAGAAATTGTCAATTCGTGTCTGATTTGGAAGAGACACGGTCGCGCTAACCATCTAGCGCGGTCGTGCCGATTAGCAGCGCGGTCGTGTCCTCCTGTCCAGACCTTGTCATGCCCTCTGGGCTAGTCCCTGTTGTGTCTAAAGATCATAGACACGACCGCGCCGCGCCAAGGCACGGTCGTGCCTGCTGTCTGGTCTAGATTGTGCTCCTGTTGATCAACCCGGTCACGCCCCGACTAGCGCGGTTGCGCCCGTGGCTTGAGCATGATCGTGCCTTCCGAGGCACCGTCGTGCTAGACTCAGATTATTTTAGCAGAATTATAATTTTTATATTTAACCAGGAAATGTTTCAGATTTTATAAAAATATGTGTTCTGTATTTAAAAATGGATTAAAAGTTTAATCTTGGCATAAACATAATTTATTGAAAAGTTTATAAAAATTAAATTTATATTTATTTAAATGATGTTTTAAATAATTAAGTTACAAAATTTATAATTAATGATTAGTTATTTAATTTACATTTTAAAACAAAATCATTTATTTATTTTTACTTAATTACAATTAATATTTACATTATTTCATAAACTATAATTATATATTTATTCATTTATTCAATTCAAACCTAATCAAATTATTTCAAACATATTTTACTTCAAACTCTATATATTTTATACAAAGCAATGGTTTTATATATACAAATTCAACTTTCACTTTAGACCTAAACTTTGTACCTCTATTTGATTCTATACACTTTACTCTTAGGTTAAAGTGTGCATTCCAAGGATCATATTTGCTATCTATATTTCCTTGTTAGCTTCACTTCCATACCATGTGAGTATTCACAACCCCCTTTTACTCTTTTACACTTTTAGGGTGGAACATGAACTTTATACACATTACACATTTCACAACTACATTTATACAAACAACACAAGTGCAATATCCTACATACATACATGTGTGTAAAATTTGAGCTTTGTGCCTGAGTGCTAGTTGTGCTAGTCTTTGTGAAAACTATGTGCAATCATTAACTATACAAGCCGACGGTTTTCAATGATAGATCTATTGAGTCTGACAAACCCACCCAAGTGGAGGTGATTGATACCGACAACACAATTTGCATACTAGTTACTAAGGTTTGATTGTACTTGATTACACAATAGCAGCTCCCCATAAATGCCTTATTTTTCATGTCTTGTAAAGGATTTGTTTACAACTATATATGCTATCTATATACAACTGTGTTATACTCACCAACTTTTTAGTTGACTTTATTTTATTCATGTTTCAGGCCCTAATATGTGAGAATGATTCAAGACGTGCTCAATATAGGATTTGGACTTAGCAATATTAAATCAAGAAGTTTATGAGTTGTTTTATTTTCTTGTTTGGATTTGGTTTGTACTTGGATTATTTGTAATGGAAATTTGACTTTAATATACTTCAATTTAGTCAACCTTGTGCTATGAACAGTCTTACATGTCCCGCCCCGATGATCCCGCCCCGTTAAAGAATTATACAACGCACGAAATGTGTGGTATTCATCGACCATAAAAGTCTTCAACATATCTTCAACCAAAAAGAGCTCAATATGAGGCAACGACGTTGGGTCGAACTCCTTAACGACTACGACTGCGAGATTCGTTACCATCCCGACAAAGCGAATGTTGTAGCCGATGCCTTGAGTCGAAAGGACCATGTTATGCTTCATTGTGCCCGTATTCAAACCGATATTCAAACCCGTATCTTAGAAGCTCAACACGTCTCGGTAACCGAGGGTAACATGTATGAAGAAATGTCGTGTGGTGTTGAACTTCTTCTTGAATCAAAACCCAATGGCTTACTATATTACTTGAACTGTATTTGGGTTCCCGATCGCGACGATCTCCGTGCATTTCTCATGAACGAGGCTCATAAGACTCGTTATTCTATTCATCCTGGTGCGGATAAAATGTACCAAGATCTTCGCCAACTTTATTGGTGGCCCGGTATGAAGAAAGACATTGCTCTTTATGTGGCCAAATGCTTAACTTGCTCCAAAGTCAAAGCCGAACATCAACGTCCTTCTGGTTTACTCGAACAACCAGAAATTCCCGTGTGGAAATGGGAGAATTTAGCTATGGATTTCATTACCAAGCTCCCTCGCACCTCGAGTGGTTATGATAGCATTTGGGTGATCATTGATCGACTCACCAAATATGCCCACTTCTTGCCTATTCGTGAAGACTTCAAAGTGGAGAAATTAGCCCGAATTTACATTGATGAAATTGTGAGCCGTCATGGTGTTCCCTTGAACATAATATCCGATAGAGACGCTCGGTTCACTTCTCGATTTTGGCAATCTCTCCAAAAGGCTATTGGTACTCGATTGGATTTGAGCACGGCTTACCATCCGCAAACTGATGGTCAAACCGAGCGAACAATCCAAACTCTTGAAGACATGCTTAGAGCTTGTGTAATCGATTTTGGTGGCAATTGGGATTCGCATTTATCCCTTATTGAGTTTTCTTACAACAATAGCTACCACACAAGTATCAACATGGCTCCATTCGAAGCTCTCTATGGTCGCAAGTGTCGTTCTCCTATCTGTTGGAGTGAGATTGGTGAAGCACAAATCACTGGTCCCGAGTTAATTCAAGAAACATCCGACAAGATTATTCAAATCCGTGACAATATTCGAGTAGCGAGGAGTCGGCAAAAGAGTTATGCCGACAAACGTCGAAAACCCTTGGAATTCCAAGTCGGTGATCTTGTTCTTCTTAAGGTGTCTCCTTGGAAGGGTGTGGTCCGTTTTGGAAAGAAAGGCAAGTTAGCACCTCGTTATGTTGGTCCATTCAAAATCCTTGAAAGGATTGGGAAAGTGGCTTACAAGCTCGAGTTACCTCCATCTCTTGGCAATGTGCATCCTACATTTCATATATCTAATCTGAAGAAGTGTCTCGCCGATGAAAATCTCCATATACCGCTCGACGACGTGCGCATTGATGAAACGATGCACTTCGTTGAGAAACCGGTAGAAATTATGGATCGTGAAGTCAAGCAGCTCAAGCGAAGTCGCATTCCTATCGTTAAAATTCGTTGGGAATCTAAGCGTGGTCCTGAGTTCACTTGGGAACGAGAAGACCAAATGAAGCTCAAGTACCCTCATCTTTTTACTAATAATGTTGTTTCCTCTAGCTAAATTTCGGGACGAAATTCTCTCAACATGGGGAGACTGTAACATTTCTGATTTTAGTATTCCTATTTCAATTCAATGTAATGCAATTTCAAGTTCTATACTCATGCAATGTCTCATTATTTTCTCGCCGTAAATTTAATGCAATAATTCTATACAAATTCGCAAGTCTTACTCGGTTATATACATTTAGACACTATACAAGAAACTATTTTATTCAAACTTATCGAATCTGAAAAGTCAAGGACTAAAATTGAAAAATGTCATCAAACCCTAGTCTAGCACGGTCGTGCTTCGTCCTAGCACGGTCGCGCCAGGTGCTTTGGCACGGTCGCGCGACCTGCTTTGGAACGATCGCGCCCGGTGCCTAGGCACGGTCGCGCCTATTTTGGCACGGTCACGCCTACGTAACAGTCGAAACGTAAATGAGATTTCAAAACGCTCGATCGTTCGAATTCAAACCCGATTTACGTTATACCTTCGTTATCAAAGAAAATATCTTTGTCAATCGCAACTATTACCATCAAAATACAAAACTCTTCTCTAGAAACCGTCGATCATTCTCTCAAAACTCAAATCCCTCATTTCGATCAAATTTCTCCCAAGCAGTCAAGGAATCCTTTTCAGCAATCTCCCCTGTTATTGTTGGACTCTCTGGACTAGACGGAATTGCAGCCGAAGTCGCCGGAAGCCATTTTCTCCGTCGCCGGAACTCCGTTCTACCGTTCTTCATCGATTCAATACGCTTCCGGGTAAGTATACTCTCCATATCATTCGTTTCAGTATCATCATCAAAAGCCCCCTATTAATCTGGGCTTTCATTACGGAAATCGTTCGAATCAGAATTGTTATTTTAAATAAAAAGGATTTAATCGATTCCACTCTTAAACACAATGTTCATGCAATTAATTTATATTATTAGACTCGTAATATCTCTTTAATCGAAAGCCCTATCAAATCCAGTGTTTAAAATACAAGAAATTGTCAATTCGTGTCTGATTTGGAAGAGACACGGTCGCGCTAACCATCTAGCGCGGCCGTGCCTCATTTAGCGCGGTCGTGCCGATTAGCAGCGCGGTCGTGTCCTCCTGTCCAGACCTTGTCATGCCCTCTGGGCTAGTCCCTGTTGTGTCTAAAGATCATAGACACGACCGTGCCGCGCCAAGGCACGGTCGTGCCTGCTGTCTGGTCTAGATTGTGCTCCTGTTGATCAACCCGGTCGCGCCCCGACTAGCGCGGTTGCGCCCGTGGCTTGAGCACGATCGTGCCCTTCCGAGGCACGGTCGTGCTAGACTCAGATTATTTTAGCAGAATTATAATTTTTATATTTAACCAGGAAATGTTTCAGATTTTATAAAAATATGTGTTCTGTATTTAAAAATGGATTAAAAGTTTAATCTTGGCATAAACATAATTTATTGAAAAGTTTATAAAAATTAAATTTATATTTATTTAAATGATGTTTTAAATAATTAAGTTACAAAATTTATAATTAATGATTAGTTATTTAATTTACATTTTAAAACAAAATCATTTATTTATTTTTACTTAATTACAATTAATATTTACATTATTTCATAAACTATAATTATATATTTATTCATTTATTCAATTCAAACCTAATCAAATTATTTCAAACATATTTTACTTCAAACTCTATATATTTTATACAAAGCAATGGTTTTATATATACAAATTCAACTTTCACTTTAGACCTAAAATTTGTACCTCTATTTGATTCTATACACTTTACTCTTAGGTTAAAGTGTGCATTCCAAGGATCATATTTGCTATCTATATTTCCTTGTTAGCTTCACTTCCATACCATGTGAGTATTCACAACCCCCTTTTACTCTTTTACACTTTTGGGGTGGAACATGAACTTTATACACATTACACATTTCACAACTACATTTATACAAACAACACAAGTGCAATATCCTACATACATACATGTGTGCAAAATTTGAGCTTTGTGCCCGAGTGCTAGTTGTGCTAGTCTTTGTGAAAACTATGTGCAATCATTAACTATACAAGCCGACGGTTTTCAATGATAGATCTATTGAGTCTGACAAACTCACCCAAGTGGAGGTGATTGATACCGACAACACAATTTGCATACTAGTTACTTAGGTTTGATTGTACTTGATTACACAATAGCAGCTCCCCATAAATGCCTTATTTTTCATGTCTTGTAAAGGATTTGTTTACAACTATATATGCTATCTATATACAACTGTGTTATACTCACCAACTTTTTAGTTGACTTTATTTTATTCATATTTCAGGCCCTAATATGTGAGAATGATTCAAGACGTGCTCAATATAGGATTTGGACTTAGCAATATTAAATCAAGAAGTTTATGAGTTGTTTTATTTTCTTGTTTGGATTTGGTTTGCACTTGGATTATTTGTAATGGAAATTTGACTTTAATATACTTCAATTTAGTCAACCTTGTGCTATGAACAGTCTTACATGTCCCGCCCCGATGATTCCGCCATCGGTCGGGGTGTGACAATTTTCTTTCATTTTTTTTATAAAATATTTTTAAAAAATAACGTTGCATTTATTCAACATGTGTAATACACCGGGTTTCTAATCTAGTTACTAAATAGATTAAAAGACAACCTAATTGTAATTGAACAGTAGTTGTTCCATCCGTTTTTTTACACCTAATACTATATATAATATACGCTTTAAACCCGTTTAATTTAATTTTTAATAATTTTATTTTCCTTTAATAAATTTCTTTCATTACTTTTTTTATTAAAACGGATTGCACTGGTGTTTTTAGTTTTTTTTCAATGTTTCGATATAACTTTTTTTGAAAACGGAGTTGTATTCAAAATCGAGGGTTTTTTTTTGTATCATAGCCTATTGCGAGTGTCGTTACCGTTGTTGTACCATGACGAGTCGAACCTGATATGAGCAAGCAACATCATTGTCAGTATCAGTATTATCAGAACCGGTATCGGTATTTACATTATAGTTTTCGACGACCCGAACCGATAACAACCAAACTCAAGGTTTGTTTAATATATAATATACACTTTTAACCCGTTTAATTTTCTAATAATTTTGTTTTCCTTTAATAACTTTTGTTCGTTATTTTTTTTTGAACGGATTGCGCTGGTGTTTTGAGTTTTTTTTAACGTTCCGATATAATTTTTTTAAAAACGGAGTTGTATTCAAAATCGAGTATTTTTTGTATCGTAGCCTATAGCAAGTGCCATTATCGTTGTCGTACAGTGACGAGTCAAAACTATTATACCGAACAACATCAGAATCGGTATCAGTATTCGGTTTTGTGGTTTTCGACGACCTGGCCCGATAACAACCAAGCTCAAGGTTTGTTTATATATATAAATGAACTGAACATAAATACTAACAAAGAAAGGCACTTAGCTTGGTGGTAGGTGCACTGTACTTCCACCCGAGAGACACGGGTTCGAGTCCCTCCCGCCTCTCCCCCACGCCAGTTCTTCAATATTTTTTTCCTTTTTTATTATTAACTTTTAGGTTTCTTTTATATTAACATTATTATTACCGTTGCGTCTACATTTTTATTTAAATATATTTAACGATCGAACCGACACTCGGCACGGAGCGCGGGTATAACCAACTGGTTAATCATTAAAACACATTTATATATTATTAAACTAGGTTAAAACCCATGTATTACATGAGTTGAATAAATACGACTTGTTATAAAACAGCAATTTCTATGAAGATTTGTATGTTGGATGTTATCAGTCATTGGCGGAATAAGAAATAATGAATATTTAAGAATTATAAATAACAAATAATAAAAATTTATGAATTATAAGATTGTATTTTAAGATAAGATATAACTGAAATTTTCTTATGATTTGGTAATTTTTAATAAAACTATTAGAATACATTTTAGATATTTAACTTTTTAACATCTTTATTATTTAATAGGAGAGAAACGAGAAACAAAAATATAAATTTCACCAGAAGTCGACACGTAGCAAGTATATTTATTCATTTATTATAATATAGGTTAGAAACCCGGTATATGATACATGTTGAATAAATACAATGCTATATATACTTAGTAATAAAGATTTAAATATTACATATTTATGACATATTACATATTTTTAATACAAATTCTAAAAACGTTATATAGTTATTTTTTAAAAATGTTTTATAAAAGAATGAAATAAATGTTCAAATTATAAAAATGTTTTATGAACAAGCCTATTTTTTTAAATAAAAACGTTTTATAAAAATAATTATAGAAATCATTATTATTTAATAGGAGAGAGAGGCGAGAAAACAAAAATAATAAAAAATTAAAGACATTTGTATAATTAATAGGAGAGAGAGACGGGGAAAAAATGTCGATGGTGCACATGAGAGTGACAAGTACCGTTGGTCATTTTGGTGCAATGGTAGCCCCAAGACTTCCCATAGTGGAGGTCTTGGGTTCGATTCCTGTCCACAACAAAAAAAGGGGTCTGTGACTAGGTCAGAGGGTTTACCCAGTTTTGGGTTCCTTTTGTGGTGGGTTGCCCTGGATATTCTAGGTGTTGCCCCAGGGAAACCCAATTATCCTAGAATATCTAGGTGTTGCCGTTAAAAAAAATGAAAGTGACAAGTGTCCCACAAAAACCTTTATTTATTATATAGTATAGATATAGATTATGATAAGTGTCCCACAAAAATATTTATTTATTATATAGTATAGATATAGATTTTTTTTTTGAACGACAACACCTAGATATTCTAGGATAATTGGGTTTTCCCGGGGCAACACCTAGAATATCTAGGGCAGGCCACCACAGGAGGAACCCCCAACTGAACAAATTCCCTGACCTAACCACAGACCCCTTTTTTACTATGACCAGGATTCGAACCCAATATAGATATAGATATAGATATAGATTATTTTTTTAACGGACAAAATATCCAAATCTTGAAAGTGAAAGGCAACCGTTGAAGAAAAATAGTAATGGCCCTGCACCGTTGTTCCATAGGATCAATTTCAAACTTTTAGCCATTACAAAAAACTGTAACGGATACTTTCCATTAATATTTAAAAAAACCCTAATCCCACTTCTTCTTCTCCAACATCACCATCCTCTAATCTTCATACACACACGCACATAATCAACGAATTGTTTCCAATTTCATCACGATTTATTAATTCATCATCGCAGAATCTGAAGAATATGGATTTAGGCTGCTTGGATTTGGACTGTATCGAAAAACAAATCAGTCAAATCTCCGTTGATTCAGATATAAGCCCTAATGATTCTTTGCCGTCAAATTCAAAGCCTTCAAAGGTGCGTATCGATCTGTAATTCATGTTATTGATCGAGTTTATTCATTTTCTCCACTGATTTGTTTTGAATTTTGATTTTGTTTAATTGTCGAGATGAAACCCTAATGTTATCGATTCTAGGGTTTTGGTATCTATCTTTTCCAACTGGGCGTTTCTGTCTCTGATCTCTGACTATTACTTTAGTAATTTATATTTGCAGACGATCTATCTTGCAGGTATTATATAATTTTAAAAATGCTGTATGAGTTTATATGATTTATGAACAGGCAAATAGTTGAAAGTCAAAATTGAACTCTTGACTCTAATTTGAAGGAGATGGTATGTGATATAGAAAACATTAGTTGTGAACATTGATGTGTTTTACCTGCCTGGCCAAGTAGAGGACCGAGACAACCACATAAACACCTATACTTGCTACACGTAAGCAAGGGCGTGAGTGTGTGACGCGTGAGTTCAAATGAGAACCGTTAAATAATTAGGGACTAAAGGAACCACTTTTAGGCGTGTGGAAGAAGATATAAGAGATGGATATCTCAATCATGTATTGAAATATGATCCAAGGGCTAAAAAGTGGTTTGATTATATAGTTGGATTCATGGTTTGTTCATCTTAATCTCAAATTTGAGGCCAATAAGATCATGAAGAATTTGGTTAGGGTTGTGCTAAACATCCCCCTCTTTCTCATCTCTATTTGTACCTGTTATACTCCTTCCTTCAACTTGTCACATCGGTAATATTACGCCTTTTTAACACTAAAAGACAAAAAAATGTCTTTGGTTTGATGTTTTTAGGTGAGAGTACAATGAAAATTTAGGGGAGGGTACGTTTAGCCAACCCCTCTAGTTATTGCCGAAAACAGGGAAACGTAATGTTTCAATTATTGTGTCTCATTTCTCATTTGTGTATTTTTATATGGAGAAATACAGAATAAGGTGTCAAAACAGGGAAACCAACCAAGCCCCCGTGTTCTTAACAGACTGACAACTCAAATTAAAAAGCCACCTAGGCGTAAAACTTCACCTCTCAGCTGGTTTCCACGCAAGAAAGGGGATTCTTACTTGAAAAGGAAGTTAAAATTACTTCAGGTAGTGTGACATACTCATCATTTAGTCAAAATATTTTGTCTGTAAAAGTCAAACATATGTTCTTAGCATGTCAATCTCAGGAAGTAGATGGTATGAACTCAACACTAGATGAGACTCTAGGTGACACAAATCCCCATTTTTCAAAAGTTCTTAGAGAAAAGATAGCAGTTCGAGAGGCTGCCAACAAGGCAATAGAGGCCCAAAAGGCTGCACTGGTTGAAGCATCCTGGTGTCGTATACTTCGGGCATCCAGGTAATCTGCAAATCCAATCTATGAACCAAACATTTTGATTATTTTAGTTCCCATTTAATTTGATCAAATTTGCACCAACAGGATTGACAGTAAAGAAGCTGAAGATGTTCTGGTGAAAGCAGAAAAAAGCGCGAGTGAAGCTTTTGAATCTGCAAAAGAAATAGGAGTAATCATGTATGACATACAAGATTGCCCTAGAAGGCATTGCAAGATAGAAACATCAGCTGGAAATGGAGGAGAGTCTACAACTCATACGGTTACAACATCGTTCGACACAGCATTTGAGGTTGATAAACAAGTGGCAGCTGCTGTAAAGGCTGCATTTGTGAAGCTCTCAACTTGTGCATCCATAGGCAAACAAGAATTTAAAGAAATCTTGAAAAAAATTAGTCAGAATCCTGATTTAGATGAAAACTGTCAAGATATATGTGAGTTGTCTTCAGAATGTGACTCAGATAATGGTCATGATTTTGAATCAAAATCCCACAAAAATGAGATGGAATCGAATAAGGAAAAGCAGAGAGAAAGCCTTGTGAACATGATGTTACAAAGGCTAAGATGTTTAAAGGAAGAAGAACTTGCTTCTCTTGCCACTATAGTTGCAACATGTGGTCTAAATGCTGCTTTAGCTGAAGCCGAAAATGGATTGGGTGTTGTTAATGGTGGTGGGCGGGTTTCTTCCAAAGAATCACTTCTGGGTCTGGACAAGGTACTGGTCAAACGTTTGACCCGACTTGAAAGAGAGATACAAGATGCAAAAACTGCTAAAACTAAAGAAACATTACACAAAGACAACAAGATTACAAAACAGTCTGAGGCTGTTGTTCCTGATCTGGGAAGTATGCTAACCAAGCACACTTCAAAGCTCGAGAAAGAGATAGAAGAGATTAAAAAGAAGTGTGGGAATGAATACGAGCCTGCCCACAAAGGGAAAACATCTGAAAGACTGAAACAAGATATGAACAATAATAATAATATACCGAGCCTTGGTGAGGTTTTGGTAAAGCGCGTGTCACGACTTGAGAAAGAGGTACAAGACGCGAAGAAGGAAAAAGAAAACGTAGACTTAAACAAAGAAAAAAGGAGATTAGAAAAGGTAATGAATGATGATAATGTTGAGAGCTTGGATAGAGTTTTGGTAAAGCATGTTTCAAGACTTGAAAAGGAGAAAATGGCTTTTGGGGACATGAAGGAGGAAGTGAAGGTGAATAAAACAGACAGAAAGTTGGATTTGGTGCATGGTGAAGGAAGTTTGGACCAGGTTTTGGTCAAACATAAGTCAAGACTCGAGAAGGAAAAGGTAGTTGCTGATGTGGCGGAACCCGACATCCAGATTAAGAACCCGTTGGCGGCTAAGCGGGAAGCACGAGAGAGAGAGCTGCAAGAAGCATGGGGAGGCATGAGCTTTGGGAACTCGATACGTCCACATGTCTCTAGGCTTCAAAGAGACAAGGCAGGTTTCTTATCATTTTCACTTGTTTTTGTATTTATTTTGCTACTGTTATTGATCTTGAAAATGGAAATTTGTTTGTTCTTGTAGGCTGCTTGGATTAAAGCGGAGGAAGCGGAAAGGAGAACGACCGAAGAATCAAGGGTGGTGGTTTAAGGTATAAACCTGTTCTTGATCAATTCTGTAAAGTGTTATGAACAATCTCTAATTTATCTTTTAAAGAGGTTTGACACACTCTCAAAGTGTTGATGAACCATTATTTATTCTATCTTTTCGGGTCAATGAACAAGATTCTGGCATCTTTTGTAAAGGGTCAATGGCTTTCTCTCTTTTTTTTTATAAAATTATTTACCACAAATAATATGGAATTATAACTTTCCAACTAAAAGTAAGGCGACTAATAATGATATCATTTACATTTTACACTTGCTAACCATTTCAACGGTTATAAGGAATTTATATCGGATCAACACGGCAAAAATAAAATTATGTATTTATATTGTCAAGAGGTTGGTGATTTACATCAAATATGATTGGATAGTGTTACGACCCAAGCAGGATAACTCATCCCAAAAGACTAGTGTTGCCCATACAACCAATGTGGGACAAGTCTACCTTGCAATGGTTTCAGTACGTAACATCCGATCCTCTTTAAGGGCGGGCCAACGTCCTCGTTGGTCAGAGCTGGTTCCCTCCAAGCCACCATATCCATCTCATTCCTCAGGTCGCTTAAGTATAACCACATTAACTAACAGCTACACAATAGACATGAACCCTCTACTAGTTATCTATTATTAACCCGTAACATATACTTACGAATAGATCGCTTGGATTTAAGAAAAGTTAGCTTGGATTTATCCATGGTTTTGTTTAGTTTATTTCTTACCCTAAAATCCTATTTCAATCTGTTCTTTAATCTATACTAATAAATAAAGGTTTAAGATGGACACTTGTCACTTACTCGTGCCTCCTCACATTGGTTTTCTCGCCTCTCTCTCCTAATAAATACGCATGTATCTTATTAAATAATAATGATATTATAAATATATTATTAAAGAAAAATACTAATTATATTAAATATGAATATATAATAGAAAATCAAAATATAACTAATTAAAGAAAAATATTAATTTGTTATATACACACATTTGCACTTGATATATCTCGAGACGATCATAATAGTCTGACAAGTTAGGATGTATTTACAAATTTATAAGTTATATCGTTTTTAATATACAATCCGTGTAATACACGGGATTCTAACCTAGATATGTTATAATTATCTTTAACTATGTTAAATATGTTATAGATGGGTGAGAAGTTGCCATTTTCGTTTGAGCATGAAAGGTGGAGACGTGATTCGTATAAAAATTAAAGGCGGTAGAATAGATCATCTCTTCCTCTTGGTGAGTTTTCTCATCACCCATGTATATTTTTATAAATTTAATGGGTTTTGAGACATGCATGTGGTTAAATCAATTCTTGTATTTAATTGTGAGATCCTTAGTCTAAAACTACCACATTGATGCTTCTAACATGTAGGGAGTGTTTAGTTTTGCTTCGAACCAAGAAAAATGGTTGCATTTGAGGATTTGGGTCGAAATGGGAAAGAACATTGATGCTTTTCATAAGTTCGTGTTATTTTGTAAAATTATATAAAATCAACGACAACTCCGATTGAGGTGTTCTTTTTTTTATTGAACTATATACGCATCAAAGACTTAGTTGGGTCAAAATGGGAAATGCTACAAGGTACGTGTTGTGTTTGAAAAATAAATTTCATGAAATTGTGTTTTGAAGACATAAATAGTCAAATAAGAACTTAAATCGCCAATTAAATGATGATCAAAGTATTTATTATGACGGTAGTGTGGATTTCTTCACAAGCACCGTAAACCTATCATAGGTTTACGGTAGGCTTATGAAGATATATAATATGACGGTAGTCATTTGCTGAATTTTAAAAAAAATATGTTTTAAGAGATATTTTGAAATAGTTTTCGAGTCTAAAACCCATGCGCTTAGTGCACGCAAACGTGTGCATGATGCATGTCGCACATGCCGAAGTTAATTGAGATTCAAAGTAAAAACTAGTCCGGTTACCGGGTAGACTTTTATTGCACTAAGACATATTCTTGTATAATAACTTAGTTGTCGTATAATTCTTGAATTATGTTTTTATTACTAAACTAGGTTAGACCCCGTGTATTACACGGGTTGAATAAATGTAATGTTATATATTTAGTAATAAAAAAATTTATGGTTTTAAAAACTCGTGTATTAAATAGGTTGAATAAAATATAATGTAATTTGTTAACACATACACTCGTCAAAATATGTCTTTAAAAAAATGTACTTTGGCGTGACAGTTATAAATTCTGTTAAGTTAATTTTTAAAACATTTTTTTTCCAACTGGGTATTAATTTTTTTTTTATGTAATTGATAAATTCTAATTTATATTAAATTCATTTGGTTAATGATATAATAACTATCCATAATTAAATGGATTATTGGATTTTAATAATCCCACATTTTACCAATTGGCCAATAACCGCCTTCGCCGGATGGGTGGTCTGCAAACCCTAGTCTATCACCGTCTTCACCGTTAAACACTACCGTTGTCTCCGTTTGCACTTGCCGGAAAAACGAGAACCGTTAAACACCACCAAAGCCAATGTCAAAACCCACCACGAGACCACTGCTAGCTTGGCTCGACTTTCCGGCGGTTTGCAGATGTCCATGTCATATAAAATCTAACGACGTTAAGTTTTTTTAACGGGGGTTCCAATGTAAGAAAATAGTTTTAAAGTAGTGACTGTTGGTAAAAATATTCTCAGTTGGGATTATAATTGGCCAATTAGTAAAATGTGGGATTATTAAAATCCATATTAAATATTCTCAGTTGAGAATATTCTCAGTTGTTATTATTATTATTGACATAATTAAATAATAAGTATTTATAATTAGATTTATATTAAATATTTAAAAATATATATTTCTTTTAATATCATTATTTAATATGATAGAGGCGAAAAAAGCATGCTGAGGATGTATCATAAAATGACATGTGTCACATAAGATTTTTATTTATTAACTACTAGGTTAGAAACCCGATGTATTGCACGGGTTAAATAAATGCAATGTTATATATATTTAGTAACAAAGATTTACATATTACATAGTTTTTTATTATAAATTCTAGAAACGTTATATAGTTATTTATTAAATATGTTTTATAAAAAGAATGAAAGAAATGTTCAATTTATAAAATGTTTTATGAACAAACCTATTTTTTAAAATAAAAAATGTTTTATAAAAAGAGTTATGGAAATCATTATTATTTAATATGAGAGAGACCGGAAAAAAAAATTTATAAAAACAATTAAAGAAATTTATATAATTAATAGGAGAGATAGGCGAGAAAAAATGGTTAAGAATGCATAGAAGAGTGACAAATGTCCAACCAAAACCTTTATTTATTAGATAATATAGATTTGTACACCCCAATTATACTCACTTTTTTATACTGTATAGGACTATTATGAATAGAAAGTTGTATTTTACAAAAATACTATAATTTTCGCCCATGTGATTTGATCACTTTTGTCACTTTTATTCAAAAGGTTTATTTTTCTCTTGCGCATCCTCGTGCTTTTCAAAGTTTGCAATTTTCATCTAATTGGTTAACCCGTCCATTTTTTAACATTAAATGAGGGGTATTTTTGTATTTTAGCGTTAAAAATCCTTCCCCTTCAATCGCAGTAGAGTCATTTTTAACGTTAAAAAGGACAAAAATACTTCTCATTTAACGTTAAAAATGGATGGGGTTAACCAATTGGATGAAAATAACAAGTTTTAGAAAGGGAAAATCACCAAAATAAACATTTGACCAACTCATTTTACCAAAATAAACATTGACTTTTAGCCTTCAGTTTCATAGACATTGTCTCACAACTGGCGGCTAAAGCCGACTAATTAGCCGCCATAGATTTCAGTGCATTTTAAAGCGTTGATCCAATGAATAAGCGACGTGTGGCAGGCTAATTAGCCATCCCATGTAGGCTAATTAGCCGTCTGATACCAACGGCTTAGACGGTGCTTTTCTATTTTAGTTGTTCCATGCACGTATTTCAATGTTTTACTGATTACGAGGTTCACTCTTACCAATGACGGCTAAAATGGAAAAAGCGTTGGTATCAAACGGCTAATTAGCCTACATGGGACGGCTAATTAGCCTACCACACGACGTTTATTTATTGGACCAGCGCTTTAAAATGCCCTGAAATCTATGGCGGCTAATTAGTCGGATTTAGCCACCGGTTGTGAGACAATGTCTATGAAATTGAAAGCTAAAAGTCGATCTCTATTTTGATAAAATGAGTTGGTCAAATGTTTATTTTGATAATTTTCCCTTTTAGAAAACACAAGAACATGCAAGAGAAAATAAACCTATTGGATGAAAATAACAAAAGTAACCAAACCATTGACGAAAATCACAGCTTAGTCAAAACTAATAGAATTACCTTCCTGTTTTAGAAAGTTAACTTTGGCAAGCTCACAACAAATAAAAAAATGTAACATGAACATTCAATAAATACACCTTTTGATATGTGCCCTCAATTTCCAACAAACAAATGCACCATTACTGTTGTATTTAGTACTGCCTGCAGATTAACCATCATACAGAGCACTTAGATGCTGCTACAATAAAAGATTTAAACCTCATTTTTTGTTACATTTCTTTCATCAACTTCTTTCTTCTTCTCCTAAACTTTTGACCCTAACATAAAAGATTCACCATTTTCATACTACATTTATGATCTCCTAAGTTAAAGAAACACATACCCTACCATTCTAGGCTCTTTATCACTACTAACATCATCCCAACAACAAAAAAGATTGTAAAAATCAGACCTTTTTAAGATACCGAATGCCGCCCTCTTCTCGAAGGGGTCGACGCCAATTTCACATCATCCGGATTACCAGACCCGAGACTTTCCGACGAATCAGACTCACTGTTCTCCCTGGTCCCACCTTTGCTTGACCATATTTTTGTCAAGATTCTCTTTGTGGCTAGTAGACCTTTGACTTTATGAACCGGACCCTTTTCGGCTAGCGGGCTCTTTGCATGACCACCGTTGCGTTCCAGCCTCAAGGAGGCTAGCTCACCCCTCAAGGTCCTGAGTTCTTCGGCTGTAGCCATGGCATCCCAGTCTTCTTCTGTGTTGGTTGTGGTTGACCTTGAGCTGCCATTGGAAGCACTGTTGAGGTCCTTGATTGCTTTCGGTAGGTCAGGCGTGCTACTGCCGGATGAAGCTGCAGCTCGAACCTGTTCAAAGAAGAGGACTTGAACCACTACACGCAACGGGAGCCTCTCGTTTTGAACCGCGTGCATGCATGCCTCGACTGAAAGCTTCTTGCAGTCCATCAGCCTGCATATTCTCTTCCTTTCACTCTTACTGATCCCCGGGTGCGCCTGCACATTACAAAAGAAACAGATAATCGTGTGTTTCAAGTGTATAACAAACCCTGATTATTTACCAACTATTTGTACCTTTAGATACATGTCTATGGCTCGATATATCCCGTCATGGGCCGGCCTTGAAAAACCCGAAACCATCTCAGCGAGATCAGTAAACATTGATAAAGGCAGGTTCGGTTCCTTTGCAATCTCAGCAAGGTAAGAATCAACAAGTTTAGCCACCATTAACTTTGAAGCTTCTGATAATATCCCTCCGGTTGACCTCGACACTTCTTGAATCTCATTTCCTGCCACTTCAAACCCATCATTGAGGTCTTGATCCCGAACCATAAACTCCTCAACTATCTTCTGAACCGTTTTCACATCATAAATCATGGGTTCACCTTCTTTGGCCCGAATTAAAAGATCATGAACCGAAGCCTCCTCGAGCTGTTGACCAATCCGTTTGACCAACTCCATCTTCCCGATCTCCCCCGCGTCCACCAAAATAGCCATTTTTAAAAGCTTTAGCAAGAAACTACACGACACGCTACCTTTCTCGGATGGCAAAAGCCACACGATTGTCTCAACTATCGACCTAGCTTTCGTCATATCACCACTCGGTATCACGCCTTTGTTAAATCCCGGTAACCTTCTAGAAGCAAGAGCTTTTAAAGCCTCTCCAATCACTTCATCATGTACCAAACCCTTGTTTTTAATACCCACAAGAACCCGTTTGTATAAATCGAGCTCCAGCTCAGCCAGGTCCTCCACCCACCAATCCACTGGCACGGTCATGCTCCTAAGACCTCCGTTCAACATACGGTTATTGTTTTCTTCCGGAAGCTTCTTGTGGTTATATGTATAAGACCAGTCAACCTTAGAAACATCAGTAGACACCTTATAAGCTAAAGCATCAATACAATGACTGACCAGCTTTAACTCCTCAGACAGCATCATAACAGATTTGGTGGTTTGTAGTACTATGATTGAATCTTTCCAGCTTCTGAAAATGCTCGAGTTTAGAAAAACATCGATTTTATAAATCAGATTCCCTTTCTCCATCGTTTCATGCATCTCGAGGTACCCGGCTGCACAACGCGCATTGACAACATTGTACGCGTTTAAGGTTACAGTCATACCGTAACAGAATTTAGCACATATCTCAAAAGCAGCGGGACCACCCGGAATGTCATGGATATCGATCTCGTCACCGTCCCCAACCCCTTCATTGGTGCTTGCTACTAACTTCTGTAATCGGGCACTCTTCGACAATAACGGAAACTGCAAAATTGATTATCAATAAGTACGGTGCACGCGTAATGCTTTATTGTACAACTAGTTTACCTTATGAAGATAGAACTTTGCATCTCCTATATTGATGACAATATCTGTTGCCAACTCTGAAGCTACATACCTGTACATCAAACCAAAAACAGAACATGATTTTAATAAAAAGTGTTCCACTTCTATGTAGGGGGTTCTAAACGGGTCGTGTTCTCGGGTTGGCGAGTCCAATCCGAACACAACACGAACACAAAAATTTCGTCAGACTTATGAACCCGAATACGACACAAATATTTATGGATTGACATGAACATGACCCGTTTAACCTGAATTATTTTTATTTTCTTTCTGCATATTAATACTTTAAACTTACAATTTCACATCAAAAAATACAAATGTATATAAAACAATTATATTTTAATTATAAAATCTTATGTCAATTTGTCTTTTAAGTTTTAAATTTTGGCAGAAAATACCCAGCTAGTTTAAACTTTGGCATAAAACACATATTAGAAAAATAAATGGGTTAAACGGGTCAACCCAAGAAGCCCGCCTGGTTGACACGAGCACAGCCCGTTTAGCCAAATGTGTTCGACCCGAAACTGCCCCGAACCCATTTAAACTAAATCCAAACCCACAAATTTCATGTTAGGTTCGAGTCGTGTTTTCGTGTCTGTGTCAGAAATCCACACCCTTACTTCAGAACATCTCATGAAATTAACCCGATTATACAAGCACGAAATAGATGTTAATAACCATTAATACAATCAGCATCTACCGATAAGTTCTAATCGTAATCATCTAACGATATGATTACCGAATGACAGCAAGAATTAAACATTACAAATCAGAGTATATTTACATGTTTAACAAATCAAACAAGATCATGAACAAAGTATTATAACTTATAAGATAAGATGCATTTGAAATGAAATTTACCAAACATTGTTCTCAGTCTGAAATGAATCAGGTTTGGATCCAAGTTTCATGAACTTCATATTGTGCAGCTTCTGAAACCCAATTTGATTTATCTTGTTTCCAGCTCAAAGCAAGTGAAAATCATTGAAATCCCCAAATTTCAGAACCATAAAACCCTAGAAATGCAAAAGAAAAGCAATTTCAAGATGGGATTTTTATTTCAAGATTTCTTGAAGGAACTTTTGTGGGTCTTTTTTGATGAAATTATTTGTGGGTTTTTGCAAATGAGGGAGAAGAAATGAGATCTGAGTAGAGGGTGGAAATATATATGAGTTGTGGAGAATCTTTAACACAAAAGAGAGAGAAAGTTTAGAGAGAGAATGGGGGTGAATTTGTAATTTGTTGTTGACTTGAAGATGAAGAAGAGAGCATGGGATAATGAGGGTGTGTCCTGGTTCACCGGCAAAGCCCACGGAGTCCGGGCGACCCGAGTTGCACAGGAGACAAACCCAACAGTAACACACACTCCCCTCACTAAATTAGTGTTTCTATCTCTAGAAAACCAGTAGAGAGAGAAGAAAAAACGACACCCCACAAGCACAAACTTCAATTTTTGTTAATGAAATCTTGAAAATAGATTAAAAAAACAAACCCTTCAAACAATCAAGCTTCAATTTTTGTATAATCTCTATCTTTTTTTAATGAAATCTTGAAAATAGATTGAAAAAAAAATACCCTTCAAACAATCAAGCTTCAATTTTTGTATAATTTCTCTATTTTTTAATAAAATCCTGAAAATAGACAAACAAAAAAAAAACACAAACCCTTCAAACAAGCAAGCTTCAATTTTTGTGTAATTTCTCTCTTTTTTAATGAAATCTTGAAATAGATTTAAAAAAACAAACCCTTCACACAATGAAGCTTCAGTTTTGATTTCCATGATCTAATTTAAAGAAAAGAAACTACCTTTGAAGATCTGCAAAACAGATGGAAAACAGCATCTTGGAATCAGTTGCAATAAGCCATAGAAACGGCAGACAACAAGCATCTATTGCTCTGTTTTAGTACAAGAGAAACCAATTAAATAATTGTAAATTGAGCACAATAAAGATCACAAAATCAGTTAATTAACTAACTAGATCCAAACCCATATGTGCTGATGCTTACTAAACAGAATCAAATAAAAAAACCCACTTGAATTTAAGAATCAAGACCCAAAAACCCAAAATCCACTCTCCTTGTTTCCACTTCAAAACCCACCTCAAAACAGCATCTTTACAAACACTATCCATATTTGTAGATCGTATGGTAGAACTAGAAACATAGAACCCACATGAACAGTTGCTTCAAAGAATCAAAAATGGAAACTTTGGGGTGTTAACAAAATGCATAAAACAACAAAACATGTCATCCCCACCACCAAAAGAACACAAGACAATTTCTTTCTTCAGAATCTTGACCTTTTGCTTTCTTTAATCTTGGAACCCTAATTGGGTGGGGAAAAGGGGTTTAAAAGATGAAACACAGCTTTCAATTCAAAATCTTTTTGTTTTGATGGTGTGTTGGGTGAATGATTTGATTTGCAGAGATTGATGGGAGGGGGTTGGAGTGATTAAGATGAAGACTCAAGAGCCCAATCTGCTGGTTATGTTATGCACGCCAATGCTGACAGTCTGCTTTTTTTTAGCTCCATCTTTTTTTTTGAACTTTTTTTGAACGGCGAACATCGAATGTTGTGACGTCGCACCCTCTCTTTATATGGGAGAGACTCGTCCAACTCCGACCAATATGTTGTCTTACCCGGACCCACTTGGCGTTAGAGTTGGAGAGCATCCAAGGAAAAATCTCACCCAATACGGCCCCTTCCGGGCTTGAGGGAAAGCCGAGGCTCGAACCCTGGATCGACGTGGGTAAAACTCTGGTACATCAGCCGAAGAACTAGGCCTCATTTGCATGCCTCAGAAATTAATGGTGGTGATAGGGATTGAACCCGGGTCTCTTAATACTTCAGAACTCACCTCAATCACTACACCACAACCTCTTTAACAATCATCACCTTCATTTTTTAAACCCCTTTTCCCCACCCAATTAGGGTTCCAAGATTAAATGTGGACTTGTACTCTCCTTTTGATCAATCATCACCTTCAATTTCATTGATTTAGTTATCAGATTTAGTAGATTTAGAGTATTAACTTTCAACAAAATAATAATTCAAGGACTTGTTTTGGAATGAAAAGATGTACATTTGTTTATCGGTTTCGTTTTCGGGTTATTTGGGTGGTTTGAATTGAGTTTTTTTTTTAATTATGATTTTTTGAAAGTGAACTAGAATCGAATAGAAAAACGAATTCGAATTTGAAACTCGGATTCGGTTTGATTTGAACAAAACGAACTATGAAAAAAGTTTAAATTCTTAACTCGATTCGAAAATCGAATTTCGATTTGAATTGTTGTTTGATCTAACTCGAAAAACCAAGAATCGAATTCAATTCTATTTGAAGAAGCAAATTCTTGCCAACAACACCATTAGCATTATGGGCGAAGCTTAGTGAGGGCCCGCTTCCCCCCCCCCCCCCTCTCCTCCCCTCCCTGATTTTTCGCTCAGTAGTGTTAATTTATACGTATTCTGTCGAAAATTTTATAGTTCTGACCCCTCTGATAGGAAAAAAAAATCTCGGCCCCCTTTGTTTTTTTTCAAGCTTCGTCACTGATTAGCATCATCATCACCTGTCACCGCCGCCGGCACCACCACCAGCCACCACAATCACTAGAACAACCGCGACACCGACACCACCGCTACCATCACCACTTGTCACTACCGACCCCACCGACTCGTCGTCATTGACGGCACCACTGCCACCGCCATCGGCACCACTGCCACCGCCATCGGCACCACCATTACCGTCATCACCACATACACCACCGTCGTGGCTGCCATCAGCACCACTAACATCACCATCAATCGCCACCGCTATCGGCACCACCACCTGCTACTGTCATTGTCACCATCACCACTACGACCCACCATCGTAGTAGTTGTAACCTCCGGTCTCTCATACCAACAAAACTTTGGGATAATGTACAAATCATCGAACGTACGAGCCATCAAAGCTGCTTCCAATGTATCTTTTTTTATAATTTTTTTTTGTTTTCCTTCTACAACCTTTAAAATATGATATTTTATAAAATTCCGGATTTTCCGTTTCGGCGTGCTTATTTTTATCTGCATTTCGACATAAATTTTTTCGCAGGATGAATGTTAGTTTACTGGTTATCGAAAACGAACCTTACTAATGGTTTCCCTGCGGCATCGTACAGGTGGGTAAACCCACCAGTTTACAAACATTTCACAATTTAAATGTTACCATATTTATAAAAGCTTTAGTCAACTAGTTAAGAAAATTTTAATCAAATCTTTACAATTTGTTAAAACGCCAATATTATAAATTAAAGATCATATTCATTTCATCGTAACTATATATATAGACACGTACATACATAGGGGATGGATCAAATAAAAATTGTTTCTCATATAAAAACCAATAAATCAAATTATGATCACACATTTATTTCAATTAGTGAATGAGACTACATGTTAATTTTTTGAGTAATAAAAATAAAATAAATGTTTGACCAGAATTTGTTTTATTGTTTTTTAAGTTTTCATTTTATATCTCATATATCCATATAATATTGTGAGTCCGGCGAGAACAATCAAAAGTATTCATTTATTTATTTATCTGTTTACCTAAATTTATGTATATTAATATATTGTAAACATTTGCATACGTGTTGATTCAGTATAATTTTCTAATCTATACATATATACATAACTTGTTACGAGAAAGACTGACGCTAGAGAAAGTATGAAAACTAGTTAATAGAGATATAAATCATCTAAATATTTAATCTTTTATAATTATCCTTTTTTTCATTTAGATCTTGTAATATGACTGGTTCTAGAATATATATATATACACACACGCATATGCGTATCATCGTTTATATAGATATTAAAACCGTGTTGTATGGTGCCTTCTTCTTAAGAGGTTGTAGGTTTTAGCTCTGTCGTATACAATGTAATACATTAGAAGTCCGTTAAAAATAAATAAATAAACATATTTTACATTTCCGAGGTGAGTGGTATAGAGACCAGACACATCTCCTTCCTGCACCTCTTCAAAGTTCTGAAGTTTGTATTCATGTCACATAGAAGTAAATGTGAAATGCACCATTGGCTTGTTCTTATATCACTATTTTTATTCCATTTTAAAAATGTTTACCTCATGATCATTTATCATGTAATATAATAAATGAATGGGACAGTAAGTTTTTATGAAAACTAAATAATCTATATATATTAATAAATAAAGGTTTTGGATTGTCACATGTCACTCCTTCATGCCTCTTCACATTAGTTTTTCCGCCTCTCTCTCCTAATAAATGCACCTATATCTTATTAAATAATAATGATATTATAAATATATTATTAAAGAAAAATAATAATTATATTAAATAAGAATATATAATAAGAATTCAAAATATAACTAATTAAAGAAAAATACTAATCTATACTCCCTAATAAATAAAGGTTTTTGTAAAATGGTTTTTCCACATAAAGTTTAATTATAATTTAAGATTTTAAACCTCTCACAAATAATAAATGCTTAACAAATATAATTGCTAAAATTATTTAATATCATTTGACTAGAACTTAAAAACCGTTTGATTTGAAAATTTTGAACTTTATATTATTTAAATTATAACAAAATCAATAAATTAACTCTCGCAAATTTACTATAATTAGAGAATTAAATTGACAATTTTTAAAAAAAATTAACAACTTATCTTTGTTAAGCAAATAACAATTAATCAAAATCAACTTTCTAGAATCTAAAAAATTTACCTTATGTAATTTGGTTTTGTGAATGTAATTGTAATTTTATTTTTTTCACTATGTAAAGTAATTCTTATTTAAACACTTATGAATAATATATGTTTCTTTTCATTAATCGTGTAATACACGGGAACTAACCTAGTATAAAATAAAGGATGGTTCAATAAAAATCAATTTTAAACTAAAAGTTATTGAAACCATAATAAATGGTTGTCCGTACCGCTGATCATGTATAGTAGAAAAAGATAAACTTTTATACGGTTAAATAACGTCTTATGTACCATATTTAAAAGTACATATACATATGTTTATATGTTCTCGTAATTTTCTATTTGTTTATATGTTCTCACTCTGTAAAGTAAATATATTAGAGTATCCCTAATGGAGCTCTTCACGGATGAAGCCATAATGGGACTGCAAGACTGACACACCACCCACCAGCATGCCCGCTCTTCCTATTCTCCCTTTCTTTTCTCACATTCTCCTACGGATGCGTCCGTCTCCACATATGATGGTTTCCCTCTCTTCTCTTCACGAACCGCAATGAGCTCCCAACTTTTATGGCTAATCTCAAACAAGCAACACTTGTCAAGACTTGAGTTAGGAATTAAGAAAAGTTGAATCCTTAGATAAGTTCGCAGCACCCTAAAGTTGGTTTTGAGAGCATTTACCTCAGCTTCTTCATCTTCATCTTTATAATTTAACTAAATATCACTTTTTTTTCAAATTTATCTTTAAATTTGTTTTAACCTCCCATCTCATTCTGTATCTCTATCTTTATCTCACTCAGAAACACTTATTATATTATTTTTTCTCTTTCCCAAACACTTACAAAAAATATAGAGTTTGATTAAAATGATTCTCTATATTTGGAGAATCTATATTTACTAAACTATAAAATTTAAAGATAGAGATTGAGATAGAGATCCTGATACAGATGTAAAATATAAGAAAACTCTAAATAATATAGATAGAGATGGATATAGAGATGCTGATGTGAATGCTCTAACTGAAAATCTAAAGCGGGAACATTTTTTTGAGTGTTCCAAGGTGCAATCGAGAATAAGAAGCGAGAATCAATTAAACTAAAAGTAAAAAAAAAAGAAGTTCGGTTCTAGCAAGACTGAATGATTATAATAGAGGGTTGTTTATTTGATACAAATTCCTTCACCACTCTCTTGAAACCTATAAGCTTTAACTTGGTTTTGACCCTAATAGTGATTTCCTGGAAATCAAAATTGTAGTTAGCATCAAATAGCTTATTACTCTTGTTGAGCATGAGAAGAATGATTTGAAATAGATTGAATTGATTTACTTGAAATCTTACAATTGAGAAAGACACAATAAATACAGGCATAATACATGGTCTAAACAAGGAAATGAAAGTTGTCATGAGCTCGTGATGAATAGGAAAACGAGTCTTGCTCCTTAATCTTGGGAAACGATGTTTGACTGATCCCAATGATTTACAAATCAAAATCCTTTTCTTCTTTAACACTCCCCCTCAAATTGAATAGTGGAATCTAAAATTCAACTTGTCCAAACAGTTACTGAGGTTTCTCTTGTTAACAACCTTTGTTATTATGTCAGCAAGTTGGTCTTCTGATTGGACAATCGGTAATTCAATGATCCTTGCTTCCAGTTTTTCTTTGATAAAATGTCGGTCAACTTCTACATGCTTTGTTCGATCATGCTGCACTGGGTTCTCTGATATTTGAATGACTGTTTTGTTGTCGCACATAATCATGCAAATATCTTATGAGGAGATACCAATTTCTGTTAAGAGTCTACGTATCCATAAGTCTACTCCCAGACTCCGTGCTATCCCTCTAAAGTCTGCTTCAGCACTTAAAAGAGCAACCACCTTTTGTTTTTTACTCCTCTATGTGACTAGATTTCCACCAACTAGAGCAAAGTACCCTGATGTTGACCTTCGGGTTCCTTTATCTCCTGCTAATCTGCATCAATGTATACTTGAGTGTTTAAGTGCCCATTACACTTAAACAGGATTCCATGACCAGCTGTTTCTTTGAGATATCTGATTATTTTCTAGATTGCTTCCTTATGGCTAACTTAGGGTTGTTGTTTGAATTGACTTACCATCCCTACAGCATAAGCTATGTCTAGACGGGTATATGAGAGACATATCATTTTTCCTACCAATCATTGGTATCTTTCTTTGTCGGCCAATTCTGCCTCTTCCTCCATATGAAGTTTATGATTTACAATCATAGGTGTATCTGTGGGCTTACAATAGATCATTCTTGTCTTTGCCAACAGGTCAAGGACATATTTCTTCTGGCAGATAAAAATTCAATGTTTAGACCTTAGTAATTCAATTCCAAGAAAGTACTTAAGTTTACCTAGGTCTTTGATGTGTGATGTTTGATATAGTAAATATTATATAATAATATTTAGAGATATTGGTTTCATGAGATCAAGTTTTAAATTTATAAAATAAAATGATAATTACTTTAAACTTAAAACACACATAATAGGCAAGTGTACCTATCGCAGCGTAATATAGTTTATGTAAGAACCAAGTATCGAACCAATGGACACGGTCGAGTTTCAATGCTTAACTTTTGTTATCGTTTAGCCGATTTAATTAGTAAGTGGGTTTTGTGTGCTTGTGAAGCAGAAAAGTAAATAACGGTAAAGTAAAGGACAGAAAAGTAAAAACGTGTGTGAAGTGTGTAGCAGAAATGTAAATAACAGAATAGTGAATAGTAGAAAAGTAAATATCTCGGAAATGATCAAGTCACGAAGAGTATTGCTTTGGGCTTCGAATCCGCTTGGTACATGATAATGTTAAGTTGACTAATCCGGTGGTATGACTAATACAAATGTGTGAACGGTACACCGCTAGAGCCTTATTCTCACAACATTTGGTTCATGAATTATAATCTTTAATAATAAAATGGTAGGACTCCCAGCTAGGGACATCGTTACCCTCAACTCTTTGGTGTTATCTCCGAGTTGGTTTAAGACATCAAACTTAAATGCTTAATTATTATTAACAAAAGAGTGATTAGACTTTGTTCATCGGAGACGGTGTAACAATGGAACCATGTATAAAGACGTATCGTTTCCAACATGATCACTAATTCTTGATCTCATAACAAGTTCGTATTAAGACGTACGACCTTATTATTATTAACCAAGCCTTGACTTATCAAAATCTTCTTGTATAAAGACGTACAAGTTTCAAGAGAAGTTTGATTAAAAAGGTTTTAAGGTCTTACGCTTTGAAATCAAGAACACTTACAAGTGTAAAGACAAGTTTAGAAAATAATAAAAAGCCCACATAGAAGGTGGTTTTAAGAGCGAATAATTAAAGACATAAACACACCACTAGATTAATACGTTAAACGTTAACATACACCAAACTTCATCTTCACCCTAGCAATACAAAGAGTTTAGCCACAAATGGCCATACTAACTAGCGTAACGCTGAGTTTCGTAGGCTCCCCTATTGCGGACAAAGAGGAGGAGCCTCTCTACTCTAACTACGAAGTTCTCTATCTCTTGATAGTGTATTGATGGTTCTTTTTGGTGTGTGGAATGAAGAACCCAAGCCTCCTATTTATAGGCCTCAGAATGAGCAATGCACGGGCGTGCAAACACCTAGGAAATATTAGGGTACGAGTGACAATGTACTGGGAGCCGTGGGGAGCAAAGAGAGGCAATGCACGCCCGTACATTGGTGTAACACCCATGAAAAATAAGTTCAAACATTCTAAACAATTTACTGTGATAATACATGACTATACATTATGCTTAGGTGAATAGAAACTCTGCACATAGGCTAAGTAAATTTTTGTTTAGTTAAACAATAATACACTGCATGAAAACCCTAGAACAATATTAAAGTATATAGTTGCCCATATATATTTAGTACATTAGAGATATACACATACATGATACTATGCTATATATTAGGGCTTTCATGACACCATACATGTTTATAATTTGCAAGAGATACACCACTGCACCAAATATGTATTCAAATAATATATATAATGACTTTATTTTATAAAGTCATGATTCAATAACCATTTATAAAAATCTTGAACACATTATTAACATTCAATTACTTTAAATAATAAAAGACATGTATATATACATACATGTATCCATCGATTTTATAAGAATACAATAACTATTCTTTTAATTCACAATTAACACATATACATGTGCCCATCGATTTACATGAATATACAATAACCATTCATTTAATTACTAATTAATACATCCTCACATATATACAAGATCATCGATTTTTTTAGCCAACACACCCATTTGTTTTATAAAACTAACATTAACATTTATAAATTAATGCCTAAATTAATTACAATATGCTTAATCATCATATGGGATGACACCATTTTCCCATAACTTGACACCTTCCATTAGAACTTGCCACACTCCACCAAATATCACCAACACACACCTTCCTCTTCTCATCATTACCTACTAGCCTACACACTCTCTCCCTCCTCTTTCTTATTCTCGGTCAACCCAACACAAACACATTTCATTTACATGCATCCTCTCTCAGTAACCTTTCACCTCTCAAGCTTCCACCATTGTTCTTAAGCAATTTCGGGTCTTCCACAGCTGATCACGACAGTTCCAGGGCTGTTTCAAGATCAAAGTAAGTGTTACAAGCTTCATCCCCACCTTCTAAACCCGAAAATACATACAAACCCTAAAATCGGGTTTTGGTTCTCTCTACTCATTCTCACGGTTCTAAATCTTTAACTATGATACAAAACTCTTTTTAACATTATAATAATTGATTTAAACAAGAATCCATGAAAACAAAAGAGTAGAAATCGGGTTTTTATACCAAGAACACACACTAAAACACAGACTTATGGTGTAACTATCTCTTGACAGTATTTTGTACATGCATGTTGTTTGATCATGATATAGGAAGCTATTTGGCGAACTAAGATCAGAAACCAAGCCACTCTATTCGAAATTTTAGTGCTAAACACACAAGGTACGGATTAAACTCGTTAAAAACTTCATTTATGTATTATAAGACTTGAATACTTGATTTTTACTTAATATAATATTTTTAATTTTTGAGTTCATGTAAAACAGTAGGTAATATGTCAACTGTTGGCCATTTGATGCAATGGTAGCCCCAATACTTTCCATAGTGGGGGTCTTGGGTTCGAATCCTAGCAACAGCAAAAAAATGGTCTGTTTCCAGGTCATGGGGTTTACCCAGTTAGGGGTTCCTTCTGTGGTGGGCTGCCCTAGATGTTGCCCCGGGGAAGTCCAATTATCGTAGAATATCTAGCGTTGCCGTTAAAAAAAAGGTAATATGTCAAAAATAATAAACTTGGAGTTGGATTCACTAAAAACGAATTTGTGAATTAAATATTAATTTAATATTAATTTTAATGGGGAAAATCAAAAGGATAACCCCGTGACTCAAAAATAGACCAAAATATTCCTAGAAGTTTATTACATATATAAAAGTTTATAAACGAAAATTGGCTATTTTTTAGAATTTATTGGATTTTATAAAAATAGGACAAGTTTAACGAACCCGTTTTCCCGCACCTGATATTTTGACAAAATCTGAACTTGAAACTTTTAATATAGACTCATATGGATTTTATAAGACTTCTGATAAAATTTCATAATTTGTGGACTTTTATATTAATTATTATGAATATTTTGCTTAAATAGAATAATTAATGTATAAAATATTAATTCTATATTCAAAAATCCGAAAAAAAATAATATATAACATCTTAACAGTAGTATAAAGTTAGAAAAATTATTAAACAATATTAACAAGTCTAATTTATAATTAAATAGATTAAATTAGATGAAAAACAAAAGAAAATTAGATTATGTTTTATAGATTTTCATTCTTAGAAACTATGTATATATACTTTAAACATAAAAAACATAATTAAATGACATGTTTTAGTATCACACTTTAATAAACATCTAAAAAGGCAAATTATAAAACTATAGAGACTAAAAGTGATAAATTTAAAACAAGGACTAAATGTGTCGTTTAGCCAAACTTGTTAGAATTTCCTTTTAATATCAGAATACATGAATATTATTTATTAACTTGTGAACACCATTTTATGAATTATTTGTTAACATACATGCAATTGAGGATCCTAAAATAAGTGTGCAACTAAATTGTAATCGTTACAGGTGAGTTCACGACCCCTACTTTTACAGTTTTGCAAATACTTTTTTTTTTTGGGGGGGGGAGTATACACAAACATATTTTTACAACAAATAAAATATTTACCATGATTTAATAAACGTTTTACATGATTCAACAAACGTTTTGACAAATACTCAAAACATTATTATAAGGAATACAAAAATTCATTTTTATGATACAACTTTCTTTTGATGGAAAGACACTAAACAACAAGACCCATTTTTGAAACTTGACTTATATATCATAAGTAATACATGTTTGATACACTATACCCACTTTGTTACAACATAGCCATTGACTCTAGTTGAGCCAACGGGTAATTGGGTAAAGTACTACTTGGGTGATTCCCGCACAACAGTTGGAAAGCCCCACTAAATTTATGAGTTCTCGAGTGACTTATAGATTACACGTCAGATTACGTCCGCATGTACATTATATACTATTTTAACAAGTGTGGTTTATTTCATCATTGCCTAGCTCTCAACCCGAGGGGTTGAGTTTAGACACAAGGTTTGATTATGGAAACACTTATGATATGATACAACTTACACGTGATACACTTATACCCTTGGGGTGATACATGAGTAACAACTTGGTAAACTAAGACGACACAAGCATACTTGGTTCATTAACTGTATTCCTTACAAAATAATGATTTCTTTCAAATTATTTAATTGTGAACTCACCAACATTATTGTTGACCCATTTTCGTGTGCACTTTCAGGTTAATATGTTGACTAGCTTGTACTTTACATACTATGTATTTGATTGATTTAGCATACGCGAAGTCCATGTTTGCATGACATTTTCTTTGGATGGGATGGAAGTGCATTTGCTTATCTACTAGTTATGTACTATTATGATTATTTGGTTCAAACTTTGAATCTTTTGGGCATGTAATGTACTAAACATATAACCCTCTATAATATAAGGAGGGTAAATTTTGGTTTATATGAAAACTTACCACATATTACTTAATTCCGCTGCGTTATCAATGTGTTTCGATCCCAACGTTTTGCCCCGATTCCGCACGAACGTTACGATCGAAACACATTGGGATCGAAACACATTGGGATCGAAACACATTGGGGCGAAATGTTGGGATCGAAACACATTGGTAACGCAACGGGATTAAGTAATACGTAGTAAGTTTTCATATTAACCAAAATTTACCCTCCTTATATTATAGAGGGTTATAGGTTTAGTACATTACATGCCCAAAAGATTCAAAGTTTGAACTACATAATCATAATACTACATAACTAGTAGATAAGCACATTCACTTCCATCCCATCCAAAGAAAATGTCATGCAAACATGGAATTCGCGTATGCCAAATCCATCAAATACATAGTATGTAAAGTGCAAGCTAGTCAACATATTAACCTGAAAGTATACACGAAAATGAGTCAACAATAATGTTGGTGAGTTCACAATTAAATAATTTGAAAGAAATCATTATTTTGTAAGGAATATAGGTAATGAACCAAGTATGCTCGTGTTGTCTTAGTTTACGAAGTTGTTACTCATGTATCACCCCAATGGTTTAAGTAAGTGTATCACGTGTAAGCTGTATCATGTAATTGTATCACAAGTGTATCATAATTGTATCCATAGTGTGTCCATAAGTGTATCATATCATAAGTGTTTCCATAACCAAACCTCGTGTCTAAACTCAACCCCTCGGGTTGAGAGCTAGGCAATGATGAAACAAACCACACTTGTTAAAATAGTATATAATGTACATGTAGACGTAATCTGACGCGTAATTTATTAGTCACTCGAGAACTTGTAAATTCAGTGGGGCTTCCCAACTGTTGCGCGGGAACCACCCAAGTAGTACTACCCAATTACCTGTTGGCTCAACTAGAGTTAATTGCTATGCTACAACAAAGTGGGTATAGTATATCAAACATGTATTACTTATGATATATAAGTCAAGTTTAAAAAATGAGACTTGTTGTTTAGTGTCTTTTCATCAAAAGAAAGTTGTATCATAAAAATGAACTTTTGTATTCCTTATAATAATGTTTTGAGTATTTGTCAAAACTTTTGTTGAATCATGTAAAACGTTTATTAAATAATGGTAAACATTTTATTTGTTGTAAAAACATGTTTGTGTATACTTCCCCCCAAAAGTATTTGCAAAACTGTAAAAGTAGGGGTCGTGAACTCACCTTGTGACGATTACAATTTAGTTGCACGTTTGATTTTAGGATCCTAAATTGAACGTATGCATGTTAACAAATAATTCACAAAATTGTGTTCATAAATTAATAAATAATATTAATGTATTCTGATATTAAAAGAAAATTTTAACAAGTTTGGCTAAATGACACATTTAGTCCTTCTTGTTTTAAATGTCACTTTTAGTCTCTATAGTTTTATATTTTGCCGTTTTAGATGTTTATTAAAGTGTGATACTAAAACATGTCATTTAATTCTAATTTTTATGTTTAAAGTACATGTACATAGTTTCTAAGAATGAAAATCTATAAAATATAATCCAATTTTCTTTCTTTTTCCTTCTAATTGAATTATTTAATCTATTTATGAGTGTATGTGTTAGTTTTTATAAAATGGTGAATTGGTTAATATATATACATATATAAAAATCGATGGGCATATGTATATATGTTAATTGTGAATCAAATGAATACTTATTGTATTCTTATAAAATTGATGGATACATGTGTATATATATATATATACATGTCTTTTATTATTTAAAGTAATTGAATGTTAATAAAGTTAGATAATTATGTGTTCAAGATTTCTTTAAATGGTTATTGAATTATGACTTTATAAATTAAAGTCTATATATATTTATTCATATATATCAAGTGAATTCATGTTTGGTGTAGTGGTATATCTCTTGAAAATTGTAAACATGTATGGTGTCATGAAAGCCCTAATGTATTGTATAGAATTATGTATATATATATTTCTAATGCTCAAAATATATGTATAACTATACATATTCAGTATGTCTCTAGGGTTTTCATGCAGTATATTATTGTATAACTAGGCAAAAATTTACTTAGCCTATGAGCAGAGTTTCTAATCATATAAGCATAATGTATAGTCATGTATGATTATAGTAAATTGTTTAGAATGTTTGACCTTATTTTTCATGGGTGTTACATTATCCCCTAGTTGAAGGAATTTCGTCCCGAAATTCAAGCTATGTTGTCGTTTGAGTTGAACAGTTGTGGATATTTCTGTTTGAATTGAGCTTCATGTTCCCATGTGTACTGGGATCCTCTTCTGGAATCCTATTTGACTTTGACTAAAGGAATACGAGTTCGCTTTAGCTTTTCGACTTATCTGCCCACAATCTCAATTGGTTTTTCTAGTTTGTTGTCAATTTGTATTTCTTCTAGAGGTATTATCAATGTTTCGTCTGACAAACATTGCTTTAGATTCGACACATGGAAAGTGTCGTGTATACCACTTAGTTCTTGTGGTAGTTTAAGCTTGTAGGCCACAGTGCCAATCTTGGCTAGTATTTCAAACGGACCTATGTATCTAGGGTTTAATTTCCCTCTTTTGCCAAATCGGTATACACCTTACCTTGAGTAATACTTTGTCTCCAACTTGAAATTCTAAGGGTTTTCGTCGTTTGTCAGCATAGCTCTTTTGACGATCCCTTGTTGCTTTGAGTTTATCTTTTATCTTAAAGATTTTATCAGTTGTTTCTTGTATAATTTCCGGTCCTATCAACTGACTGTCACCAATTTCAAACCAATAGAGTGGTGATCTACACTTTCTCCCATACAAAGCTTCATAAGGTGCCATTAGTATGCTGGTGTGGTAACTATTGTTATAGGAGAACTCAATTAATGGTAAGTGAGTATCCCAATTTCCACTGAATTCAATCACACATGCTCTCAGCTTATCTTCTAGAGTTTGTATTGTTCTCTCCGTTTGTCCATCCGTCTGTGGATGATAATCTGTACTCAAGTCTATTCTTGTTCCCAAAGCTTTTTGGAGTGACTGCCAGAATCTTGAGGTAAATCTGCTATATCTGTCAGATATTATGGAGCGAGGTATTCCATGTATAACAACGATTTAATTAATTTATATCCGTGCTAGTTTCTCCATTTTGTAGTCCTCCCGGATAGGTAGGAAATGTGCTGATTTGGTCAATCTATCTACTATAACCCATATAGCATCATGACCATGAAATGTTCTCGGTAATTTAGTTATGAAATCCATTGAGATTTGATCCCATTTCCATTCAGGGATTTCTAGTTGTTGTGGTTTCTATGTTCTAATCATGCGAATTTAAATCTGGATTGACAAAATCTGGACTTGAAACTTTTAAATATTTAAATTCGCATGATTAGAACATATAAACTATTTGTTTACATGCAATGTTTATTTGAACATATGTGATTTCACACATACATACACAATTCATATGCGATGGTACACACTTGAAACATAAACAATTTTGCTCATACGTTTGAGACGTACATTGTTAGCTAAATACCAAATTGCTAACTGAGACATGATTCATTTGTAGCATTATACAAGAAAGCTAGATACAATTTATGTGATAAACATGACATAATCGGTAGTAAAACACAAATTACTAGAAGACATAAGCACACATTTGAAAACAGTATAGTACATATTATCTTAAACAAAAATGCTAATTATTTGTATTATATGGTAATATAAAACATGACTATACACATGAAATATTATTTGAAATATTTTCATACATGAATATTTGATACATGACACATGATTACATACTATATGCTTGAACATGATTATTTGAACACCTGACTAAAAATATTAGTTGATTTGTAGTGTATCACATTACTTATAAACAAGAAACCTAATTGATATTTGAGGTTTCAATTCAAAACTTGTTTATACACTTTGGAAATATAAGAATATTTTCATAACAATCAAAAGGACCTTTATTCTCATAATTTTTTATGGAACATTTTATCCCTGACATTACATTTAGAAAACAACCTTGTTACTTCATAACAGACATGTCGAGCTCATCCGACTATTCAAAATCGAAATATAACCACGACTCAAGTCAAGAAGACCCGAGTGAGTACGACAACATTGAAAGCAGTTATGGTGGGTCATCGTCATCTTTAAAACACTCCCACAATAATAACGACTACTCGTCAAATTATGCGCCTCGAAACTCGAGCCTGACTCTGGAGTCGGAATCATCTGAATACACCGACACTATTAGAGTTAAGACGTACTCGACACCTATGACAAACGGAGCACGTACAAAACCGCGAATGATGGTACGACCGGGCATCAAGTTCACTTTTGAAAGGCCAAGCGAACATCCAACGGAGGAATCATCTACTCCTAGAGAAAGTATGTCAAAAGATGGCACAGAAGTTTCCAAGGAAGGTTACGCCAAGCGCACGCACACAAAGTGGATGACAAGACAAGATGTTGACCATCAGGCATTTCAACAACAACAACAACTTTAGATTACTGATCGCATTAGTCACCAGCTGAGCGAGATGCAACAGGAGATTCAAGCAACATGTACTGAGATAGGCGCTGCTTGTAAGGAAGCGAAGGCGATCAGGGGTGACAAACTGCGAGAGAAAGGTTTCTTCACCAGGATCTGGAATTGGATTAGTGGGAAGTAAACCGAAACGCCTTAGACAAATCTCAATAATGTACTTTTGTACTAAGTAATAAACATGTGTGCTTGAGCATGTGTGCTTGAGTCATACCTTCGTGTCATTACTCATCTGACTGTGATGCATTTTTACACTTCGATGCATACATACACAATTGTTTATATTTAATGTAGGACCCGAGAGCCTCGTCGCGCAGCGGAAAAACAAAGATCTGGTCGTTGATTCATGTGGGAAACAGTGAAGAACGGAGAAAAAGCAAAGAGCATACAAACAACAACACGTAATCCATAACAAAGAAGTCATCTCGCATTACAGACCATATACCGAAGGAGTACACATCTCTCGTTTAAGCTCACGGGGGCCGGGAGAGCTCATCCCGGCTAGAACCTCTCTCATATTTCTCTTATTCCTGAAGTTCTCCACCTACAAATGAAGACAAGTCTTTTATTTATAGGGGTAACAACAAAGGCTGCGTACTTGGCTAAGTATGCAGGGCAAAAGCCATGCGTACTTGGCTAAGTACGCAAGAACAAGGTGGTGCACTTGCTAAGTACGTAGGAACACCCTCCTGCATACTATCCTAGTACACCGATACATAGAATTTTATCTATAGTTACTAAAACATGCTTCTACAGACTCCCTCTTAACTATAGCATCAAATTCTATCTATCACTAACATTGATAATCATCAGTTTACAAAAAAATGTCCTAACAGACTCCCTCTAAACTAATGACTTCACGTGTCTTCTGGCGAGACTTGATCTTCTGGTATTCCACTTGAGATCTTCAAATCTTCAAACTTCAGTCTTCAGTTGTCGAGTGATGACAAACACGACTCCCTCTTAACTGTAGCTTTCATTGTAGACCAAACCAAGTGCTTCAATGAGAACCAACTAACCCAATACACCTCATTGTAGTTCAACCTCTCAGCAGTTGCAACCTCCATCCTAACTTAGAATTCCTCCAAATCAGCTGGCATATGATAGAGAGTTTGACTTTCCAATAACTTGCATCAAACTAATCAGCTCCCATAGGAATTTCAGTAAGATAAACTTAAGTCTTCAAACCAGATGTGTCCAACTCTACCCTGTATCTTCACGAGTCAACCAAATTCCCGAAGAAGTTCATTTCCAATTTCCCCTTTCAATGTAAGCTCCATCTGACTAGACCAGAAACAATTGAACGTTTCCTATCCCGTCGGCCAATGATAAAGGTTCCATCTTTAACTAATAATCTAACGGACATCCATCTTCATCTTTATCTAACACAAAATCATGCTCAGCAGTGATCATCCTGAATCCAAAGCCCAACATTCTTTAATTAGATCTTCATTCCTAGTTAACACCTCCTAATCTGTATACATTCACCACGGTGAAGTTCCATAACTAGGTTGTCTATATGGATTCCGCCCAGATCCCAAATGAGAAATTCAATCATAATTAAGTCACATCAAATCTTGAACACAGGCTTGACCAACAAGCATGAAAAAATATAGTTACACGAGAAATCATAGTTGAGATCCATGTTATGTTAAAGAGTTTTATATATAGGAAGTATCATCGGCTTATCCACCACCTCTTTAATGTCTTTTGAATACTCCTTAGATTTTATCCCCCTCATTTTTTTGTAAACTATGACCAGCTTCATCACCGCTTCACTCAAATCCTCAAAAACCACAACTAGTCAACTCTAGGATTTTATTCTATTCTTCCTTTGCAAAGATCCAAAACAGTAAATCCTTCGGTTCCAGTTGTTCCAGTATTCATCCCCTATTGAAGAAGTATCATAGATACTCGTAGCCTACATATTCAGGTTTGAATACCTAAACAATGACTTTTTTTTTCCAAAGACCCAAAGCAGCAACATCTTCACAAATAAAACGAGAGCTTTAGCCGATGACGACCCAGTTGCTCAAATTGATTCAGCATTCATTCCTTATTAAAGAAGTATCCCGGATACTCGTAGCCTACATTTTCAGATTTGAACACCTCACCAATATATGATAATTGGTATCATCCTACAAAAATCTCGTCCTTGTTTCGCCAAGCCACGTCAAATTTCAGTCTCGAAAAACCAAAATCACTATCTTCTCAAAAATGGCCCAAAACAAGCGTACAAATTATCCGTCAAAATTTTGGCCAAGAAAAGTTTTCCCGCCAAATTTTTTTTAATCCCAAATGATAGTTCATGCGTACTTAGTAAATACGCAGATATAGGGTGTTCCTGCGTATCTAGTAAATTGGGAAACGTATATACGATAGAACTTGCTAAAGGTAAGATAATAGAAGCAAACGAAATCATTCAAGATTGTCTAATAACTTTGGATGACCATCAATTTAACATAGACCTAATACCCGTAGAATTAGATGGTTTTGATGTAGTCATTGGAATGGATTAGTTAGCAAAGAATCAGGCAGAGATTGTTTGTGGAAAACGATTTGTTAAGGTTACCCGATAAAGGAACACTAGTCATCCACGAACAAAGGCCAGAACGAGCAATTAGCATTATTTCGTGCATGAAGGCACATAAGTATTTAAAGAAAGGATGTTGTGCGTTCATGGCACACATCATTGACAAAATTGAGTAGGAAAGGAAACTTGAACAAGTTCACATAGTAAGAGAATTTCCTAAAGTGTTTCCAGAAGATCTACTTAGATTGCCACCAGAAAGACAAGTGGAATTCAGAATCGACCTTATATCAGGAGCGACACCGATAACAAGGGCACCTCACAAATTGGCATCATCAGAAATGCAAGAGCTTATAAGCCAATTACAAGAACTACTGGATAAAGGATTTGTAAGACCAAACTTCTCGCCTTGGGGAGCACCGGTTTTGTTTGTGAAGAAGAAGGACGGAACCCTCCGTATGTGCATTGACTAAAGAGAGTTGAACAAAGTAACCATCAAGAATCAATATCCACTTCCGAGAATTGATGATCTATTTGATCAACTATAAGGATCCAATTTCTTTTTGAAGATTGACTTGAGATCAGAGTATCATCAATTGAGAGTTCAAGAGGATGATATACCTAAAACTGCATTTAGGACCCAATATGGACATTACGAGTTCCACGTTATGCCATTTGGTCTAACAAATGCACCGACAATGTTCATGGACTTAATGAACAGAGTACGCAAGCTATACTTGGATAAATTTGTAATCGTATTCATTGATGAAATTCTAATTTATTCAAAAAGCAAAGAAGAGCACGAACAACATTTGAGAATAATCTTTGATTTACTCAAAAAGAAGAAGTTGTATGCCAAGTTCTCCAAATGTGAATTTTAGAAGTTCAATTCTTTGGTCACGTGGTGAACGAGCAAGGGATACAAGTAGATCCAAAAAAGATTTAAGCCATTGAACAATGGGAAGTTCCCAAACCCCGACGGAGATACGCCAATTTCTGGGATTAGCATGCTATTACAGATGATTCATAGAAAATTTCTCTAGAATAGCTCAACCACTGACCACTCTAACCTAGAAAGATAAGAAGTTTGACTAGGGAGAAAAGCAAAATGCAACTTTTGAGACGCTAAAGCAAAAACTATGTACCACACCCATCCTATCCTTGCCAGAAGGAAACGATGACTTTTGTGGTATATTGTGATGCGTCACATAAAGGATTAGGATGTGTCCTAATGCAGAGAAACAAAGTTATAGCATACGCATCGAGACAACTCAAAGTGCACGAGAAAAACTACAATACTAATGACCTAGAGTTAGGAGCAGTAGTGTTTGCACTCAAAATTTGGAGACATTATTTGTATGGTACTAAATGTATTATTTATACCGATCACAAAAGTCTTCAACATATCTTTGATCAGAAGATGTTGAACATGCGACAAAGAAGATGGGTTGAACTGTTAAACGACTATGACTGTGAAATACGCTACCACTCTGGAAAAGCAAATGTAGTTGCAGATGCTTTAAGTCACAAGGAAAGAGTCAAACCAATTTGAGTACGAGCACTGATAATGAACATACAAACAAATCTTATGACTCGAATACAAGAATCTTAACAAGAAGCTTTAAAGGATGAGAATATTGAGCATGAGACCTTGAATGGAGCAGAGACAGAATTTGAATGCATTGAAAACAAGATTCTGAAATACAAAAATAGAATCTGGATTCCAAACTCTGAAGATTTGAGGGAATTAATCTTGAGTGAAGCTCACAAATCTAAGTACTCTATACACCCGGGCACTGATAAGATGTACAAAGATTTAAAAACACATTATTGGTGGCCTGACATGAAGGCATCAATTGCTATGTATGTAAGTAAGTGTCTTACATGTGCTAAAGTCAAGGCAGAACATCAAAAACCCTCAGGATACTTACAACAACCAGAAATCCGTGAATGGAAATGGGATCAAATCTCAATGGATTTCATAACTAAATTACCAAGAACATCTCATGGTCATGATGCTATATGGGTTATAGTAGACAGATTGACTAAGTCAGCACATTTCCTACCTATCCGGGAGGACTATAAAATGGAGAAACTAGCACGGATATACATAAATGAAATAGTTGTTAGACACGGAATACTTCTCTCCATCATATCTGACAGAGATAGCATGTTTACTTCAAGATTTTGGCAGTCACTTCAAAAAGCATTAGGAAACAGAATAGACTTGAGAACTTATCATCCACAAACGGATGGACAAACGGAGAGAGCAATAAGGAAGACATGCTGAGAGCATGTGTGATTGAATTCAGTGGAAATTGTGATACTCACTAACCATTGGTTGAATTCTCTTATAACAAAAGTTACCACACTAGCATTCAAATGGCACCATATGAAGCTTTGTATGGGAGAAAGTGTAGATCACCACTTTGTTGGTTTGAAATTGGTGACTGACAGTTGACAGGACCGGAAATTATACAAGAAACAACGGATAAAATCTTTAAGATAAAGGATAAACTGAAAGCAGCAAGGGATCGTCAAAAGAGCTATGCAGATAAACGACGAAAACCCTTAGAATTTCAAGTTGGAGACAAAGTATTACTCAAGATAGCATCTTGGAAAGGTGTATACCGATTTGGAAAAAGAGGGAAATTAAACCCTAGATACATAGGCCCGTTTGAAATACTAGCCATGATTGGCACTGTGGCCTATAAGCTTAAACTACCATAAGAACTAAGTGGTATACACGACACTTTCCATGTGTCGAATCTGAAGAAATGTTTGTCAGACGAAACATTGATAATACCTCTAGAAGAAATACAAATTGACAACAAACTACATTTTGTGGAAAGACCAATTGAGATTGTGGACAGATACGTCAAAAAGCTAAAGCGAACTCGTATTCCTTTAATCAAAGTCAAATGGGATTATAGAAGAGGATCCGAGTACACATGGAACATGAAGCTCAATTCAAACAGAAATATCCACAACTGTTCAGCTCAAACAACATAACTTGAATTTCGGGACGAAATTCCTTCAGCTGGAAGATAATGTAACACCCATGAAAAATAAGGTCAAACATTCTAAACAATTTATTGTGATCATACATGACTATACATTATGCTTATGTGATTAGAAACTCTGCTCATAGGCTAAGTAAATTTTTGCTTAGTTATACAATAATACACTGCATGAAAACCCTAGAACAATATTAAAGTATATAGTTGCCCATACATTTAGTACATTAGAGATATACACATACATGATACTATGCTATATATTAGGGCTTTCATGACACCATACATGTTTACAATTTGCAAGAGATACACCACTACACCAAATATGGATTCAAATAATATATATAAGGACTTTATTTTTTAAAGTCATGATTCAATAACCATTTATAGAAATCTTGAACACATAATTATTAGCATTCAATTACTTTAAATAATAAAAGACATGTATATATACATACATGTATCCATCGATTTTATAAGAATACAATACCTATTCATTTAATACACAATAAACACATATACATATGGCCATCGATTTATATGAATATACAATAACCATTCATTTAATTACTAATTAATACATCTTCACATATATACAAGTCCATTGATTTTTTTTAGCCAACACACCATTTGTTTTATAAAACTAACATTAACATTTAAAAATTAATGCCCAAATTAATTACAATATGCTTAATCATCATATGGGATGACACCATTTTCCCATAACTTAGACACCTTCCATTGGAACTTGCCACAGTTGCGGAGCCAGAATATTTTTTTATGGGTGTCGAAAATTTTCGGTGTTCGAATGTTTATTAAAATAGATTTTCGTCAGGTCATTGAATTTTTTTATTAGATTGATTTGGGTAATTGAATTTTTTTCACCGAATTGAGTTAGGTCACCGAAATATTGAGTTGAACTTTTTTTGCCGGATTGAAATCCGTTCATTTAAATGTTCATGTTTGTTCGTTTGTTTAAATTTAAACGAACTAACACGAGCAATCCTAGTTTATGTTTGCTCGGTTCGTTTACAGGCCTAGAGGAGGGTTTTACAAGGCCGGTTAATTGTTTAGAAATGAACAGAAGGGCTTAGAGTAAATGGTTATTAGGTTAAATGGTTAGTGACCTAGTGAACTTAATTGTTTATAAAAATTAATGGGTAGGTTCAAATAACTAAATAATTTATAATAGGTTTATTTTAGTTAGTTAGTTTATAACAATTAAAAAGTTTATATTTGTAAAATTTTAAAGTTTTAAATTAATTTTTTGAGTGTCGGTTTGGTCAAAAAAGGTTTTTTGGGGTCAGTGTCAAAATTTCATGGGGGTCACTCGGGATTAGAACGTATATATAACCAAAAAAAAATCATGGGTGTTGGGCGACCCACCCCACAAAGTGTGGGTACGCCACTGCCTACTAGCCTACACTCTCTCCCTCCTTTTTTTATTCTCGGTCGACCCAACACAAACACACACAAAGACATTTCACTTACATGTATTCTCTCTCACTAACCTTTCACCTCTCAAGCTTCCACCATTGTTCTTGAGCAATTTCGGGTCTTCCACAGCTGATCAATACATTTCCAGGGCTGTTTCAAGATCAAAGTAAGTGTTACAAGCTTCATCTCCTTCATCCCCACCTTCTAAACCCGAAAATACATACAAACCCTAAAATCAGGTTTTGGTTCTCTCTACTCATTCTCACGGTTCTAAATCTTTAATTATGATACAAAACTCTTTTTAACATTCTAATAATCGAACTAAACCAGAATCCATGAAACAAAAGAGTAGAAATCGGGTTTTTATACCTAGAACACACACTAAAACACACACTTATGGTGTAACTATCTATGGACAATATTTTGTACATGCATGTGGTTTGATCATGAGATAGGAAGCTATATGGTGAATTAAGATTAGAAACCAAGCCACTCTATTCAAAATTTTAATGCTAAACACACAAGGTATAGATTAAACTCGATAAAAACTTCATTTATGTATTATAACACTTGAATACTTGATTTTTACTTAATATAACATTTTTTATTTTTTTAGTTATGTAAAACAGTAGGTAATATGTCAAAAATAATAAACTTGGAGTTGGATTCACTAAAAACGAATTTGTGAATTCAATATTAATTTAATATTGATTTTAATGGGGAAAATCAAAAAGGATAACTTCGTGACTCAAAAATGGACCAAAGTATTTCTGGAAGTTTATTACATATATAAAAGTTTATAAACAAAAATTGGCTATTTTTGGCAATTTATTGGATTTTATAAAAACAGGACAAGTTTAACGAACCCGTTTTCCCGCACCCGATATTTTGAAAAAATATGGACTTCAAACTTTTAATATAGACTCATATGGACTTTATAAGACTTCTGATAAAATTTCATAATTTGTGGACTTATAGATTAATTATTATGAATAGTTTTCTTAAATAGAATAATTATTGTATAAAATATTAATTATATATTCAAAAATCCGGAAAAAATAATATATAACATCTTAACAGTAGTATAAAGTTAGAAAAATTATTAAACATTATTAGCAAGTCTAATAAGTACAACTTTCATAAATAAATAGATTAAATAATTAAATTAGAATGAAAACGAAAGAAAATTGGATTTTGTTTTATAGATTTTCATTCTTAGAAACTATTTACATGTACTTTATACATAAAAATCAGAATTAAATGACATGTTTTATTATCACTTTTAATAAACATCTAAAAAGGTAAATTATGAAACTATAGGGTCCATCCGGAAAGAGTGGATTTGGTCCCTAAGGTGAGCGACCCTGGAAGGTGCATAGTACTCTTTAAGGAACTTGGCTTGAAAATCCTCCCAAGTGGTGATGGAATTGTCGGGGAGGGTGTCAAGCCAAGTGGAAGCACGCTCAGAGAGCAAGAATGGAAAGTGACGTAAATAGATTGCGTCCTTAGAGACACCCGTGATATTGAAGGTATCACATATGCGCGCGAAGCGGGACAGATGTCCGGGTGCATCCTCATCCTCGAGGCCATGGAAATGAGTAGCATGAGTGATCGTACTCATGACATGTGATGGGATCTGCCAAGTATTGGTATTAGGGATAACGGGGCGGGAGATCGAAGATCTCGCCCCGGTAACCCCATAATTGGCTCTCTGGTGTACGGTACGTCTCGCTAGTGGGTCAGCGTAGCCCATTTTAGGAAAATGAATTGGGCTAGTGGGACGTACCTGGTTTTTGCACAACGTTTTCAAACGCTCCCGGAAGTTGCGGGTGCGCTCGTGAAGCTCTCGTTCGGGCTCTTCGTACGCTGAATACTGTGGCGATCCCTGCGAACGAGTACGTTGCACAAACTGAAAGACACAAAACTAAATAACAAAGACTCAAACAAAGAAAGACTCGATCCTAAATGTTTTGGGTAAAATTTAACAAGACTAATTTCGTAACCAAAATTAGAAAGTGAGGTAGTATGCTTGTAAAATCAATATAAGTCAATATAAAAACGTAAAGAGTGATACGGTTGTTTACGAGGAAAGCCCTTGATCGTTCAGGATCTCTGGCATAAAACATCGGGAGGTGACAATCGACACCTGCCTCGTTTCTTCAATAAATGATAAAGAATTACAAGTGTTGGGCAGCAAATTATCGATATCTAAGTGTTACAAGACTGATTGCGAGTGTATTCTATTGCTAAGCGTGTTCGTGAAGTGTTTTCTAATCGACCAAGCTGTTGATTATATACGAAATACAAGTTAACTAACTTTTCGAAGATCCCGGAGCCTTACTCGGTCTTCAAATATGACCGTTATTGAGCTTCTCTAGCAAGTTTTACACGTTCTCTTTGACTTCTCATCCGATTCTTCAGGGATAGATGAGTCAACACGTTTTACCTGTGCATATAAAAGAAATAGAGGACAAATAGCCGTTAGTAGCATTAATATTCAAGATACCGAAGTTACCAGGATATTGGATTCCGGATCATGCATCATTCAGGATCCTGCTTGAAATTTAACCCATAACAATTGTTCCCAACATTTAACAACTGTCAACATGATCAACATCCGTAAAATTTTTCAAAATTCAAATGGTAAAAAGATAGAGTCACGATAAGACTCTTTCCGAGTCCCAAAGCGGAATAGCCGTTATCCTAGTAGGCTATATTTATCCTTTCTTCTCTCTGTTATTCAAGTTCATCGTCTTCTTCCCTTTGAAGTCACATAAAAGGTATAAGCTTTCTCTCGATATTGTTTTTCTTTCGCAGTAATCTTTCGTTTCCGTAAATGCGCTGATTACAACCAACTCGCTCGCAAGCTTCAGTTGCCGTCGAATCAGTGGAGGATTTTTCTGATCTAGGCTTGCTTAGCAATCCTGATCAGGTGAAGTGCACCTTTACTGACCATGATATTAAGCTTTTGAAAACTTCAAACATTCTTCCCGAAAAAACCATATTTAGGGCTTTCGATCCGAAGGTCAGGGCTGATTTCTCCTCACCGTCTTGGGTCTGTTTAATAGCTTATCCCTTCACTCTCGGTCTTACCTATCCATTTCCACCATTGATTTATGAGTTTTTAAGGTTACCGGTCTGAGTTATTCTCAAGTCATGCTCCATGGCTTGGAGAATCCTGTACACACTAGAGCACATGAATCGTCTCCATTCTCTTACTATCGGAACTTCTGAAATAGCTAATGTGTATAACTTGAGAACCCACGGGTCCTCCCGAATTGTTTTCCAACTTAAATCCGGTTGTACACCTTTGGTCCTTAAAGCCACGCAGAACGATATCGACTTGAGGGGTAAATTCTTCTTCGTGAGGCGAGATTCTATTCCGGATGGGAAACTCTTGCCACTCTAATGAGTTAAAAAGGGTAGGAAATAGTTAGGATACCTGCAATTTTTAGTGTTTCCAACATGTTGATGATGACTTTCATTTCTCCTATAGCTCCAAAGTCATCTGAGTTAGCTCCCACTCGAAGCGATACCGACAAGATGATCGAAGCTTTGTTGGAGATACTTGCTACTGAGAGATCCTTCCACCAGGAGCCTGTTATCAGTGAAGCCAGCTTCAATACTCAATACTCCGAACCCAACATGTCAAAAAGTAAGAATAATTTTTCCTTGATGATTCCAGATTATACCGAATCTTTATAGGGATCCCGAACTACAGACTTTATCTGATAAGGAAAGAGAAATTTATTTGAATGTTAGTTAAATATAAATTTAGGAATTTTAACCCAATATCTTGAAACAGGTGTCCGAAGATCCATCTCCAGGTTTTCCCTTGATGATATCGACAGTATGGTCTCTAAAGGTAAAGCCATTGAGAAGGAGATGAGCCAGCCAACCCTTGAAGCTTTAAAGCCAGATGCTCCTAAGTCGGAATCCTCAACTCTTCGCCCCAAGGCTGCCGCTAGCAAGAAGAGAAAGCCTTCTGACATCGCTGATGTAGCTTCCCTTGAGAACCTAGGCTATGTCGACGTCCACAAAAAGCTTCACGTTTTTGGTCACATGGTAAAAAACTTTGGTATCCCGGATCCTGAACCTGTATTAGAGAAATCCTAACATATTTTCCTGTAACAGGCCCTGGAAAAAATGACCAGATGCTACTAGTCGGCAGTGAAAGAAGCTGAAGAAGCTAAACAGATGGTGAGCGACCTGCAAAAAATAGCCATAGCTAAAAATAAGAAATTTGCGGATGAGGCCAAGGAGCTCAGCAGGGTGAAGGAGGAGCTTGAGGATGCCTATGCCAACCATGCCCAAGACCTCGAGGAATCCTACGAACAAGACAAAACATCAGCTTCCATTTCAATATTCCAAGCCAGGATAAAGATGGCTAAAGAGGCTGATGATAGGGATTTTGACCAGGCTAAATGGGATGTCAAGGTGTGGAAAAGGCTTGTGGCTGAGCTAGGAGGTGAGACGGTGTAGGACGAGGAGGTGGACAACCAAGTGGTTGAGACGGAGGGTTCTGTGAAGGTGGTAGCGGAGGTGGTCTAACAGGACAATGAGGGCGATAAAGAGAAGGCCTGAGTCATGTGGTTTTATGTCTTTAACTTTGATCCTGTTTCTTTGTTGAACAATTTAATTTCCTTGCTTTTTGGGGATCCCTGAATGGGATGAACAATTTGACAACTCGTGTCCTGGGTGGATGGTTCCTTTTTTGGATGAAACCCGAGATACATTTCAATTTCCTGCACTTTATATGATAATTAGTAGCTTTGACTATTTGTCATGATTGTTGTTTGGTTGTGTTTGTAGAAAATCAAGATTTGTTTCGTAACTAAATTTTAAAACAAACAAGTTTAAGAATGTTTTCATGATAACGGATCCTTAAAGACAAATAGCATTTTGGTTTTTGATCAAACTTTGACTTAGGAAATTACAGTTTAATTTTGACAAATTGTATGGAAAAATATCAATTACAAACATATCATGACTTAGTCCTGTGAGTCTCAAATCTTCTATAAATTGAAAACTAACAAGTAACACATACCTTTGTCGAGAACTAAGTCAGGTAGACACACATACCAGATTATGATGTTGAGTTTGAAATATAACAACCGTTGGTTGTCCCCAGTGTATAGTAATTAAACACGTCGTAGACTTAGTAATAGTACTTCGGGATCTTCACAAGTTTTTAACCCATTTAAGGATCTTGAGCCAGTATATTGATGCTAAGTTCTTGAGTTAACACATAAGTGTTAAATATCTGTAATAATTTAGAATCGTGAGCCAAGCCAAAATAACGTGGGCCAAGCCAAAATAATGTGGGGCAAGCCAGAATAACGTAGGGCAAGCCAGAATAACGTGGGCCAAGCCAGAATAACATGGGCCAAGCCAGAATAACATGGGCCAAGCGAGACTTAAGTTAGCATGAAAATGCTAAAAAACTTAGGAGTAACACGTCTGTTACTATCGTTACATTCAAGATATAGCCAACAGTGATTAAATTATCAGCCACTGTTACATAGACTGGTCGCACCACCTTAAACTATACTTGAATATCGTGCGCTCCTGGCGTGGTGTAGAAACCCAATCTACTTAGAAAGGCGAAAGCCGTTTAAACCTTTGAGGTATTCAGGATACCTTAACTTAGGGGAGATGACCAATCTCTTTCTTCTGTCAGGATCCCTGGAGATCCTTCTTGCAAAACAGGAAATCTTGGTGAAGGTGGGTGTTATCCTGGCTAACACCCCTCCGACGCTCAAGTCAGTACTTTGATCGAGAGTAATTAGTATGAAAATAGTTAGGGATAGAAGACATACCAGTTTTAGCTAGAATTTTAATTCTAACTTACATAAAGTTGGTTTTGAGATGGATAGCATTCCAGGATCTTGGCAGGATATCTACTTCCATAGTAGCCAACCAATAAGCTCCCTTGCCTGCTTCTGAATCAATCAAGTATGGGCCTTCCCATTTTGGTGCAAACTTTCCATCATTGGGATTGGTAGTATTTTGGAATGCCTTTCTTAATACGAGATCACCTGCTTGGAATCTTCTAACCCTTATGTTTTTGTTGTATGACTTTGCTATCCTCTGCTGATAAGCTGCCATGCGAACTTTGGCAAGATCCCTAAGCTCATCCATAGTATCGAGATCCTGAGCAAGAGCTTTGTCGTTGGTATCTGAAGACTGGTGACTGGTTATGGCAGTAGGGATAACCATCTCTTTCGGGATCATGGCTTATGTTTCAAATACCAAGGAGAATGGAGTTTGCCCCGTCGCGTTCTTCGTGGTTGTCCTATCTGCCCAAAGTACAAACGGTAGCTCTTCAACCCATCTTCCTTTCTTTGCTCCTAATCTCTTCTTGAGGTTGTTAACGATGATCTTGTTGCTAGATTCTGCTTGCCCATTGGCTTAAGGATGTACTGGGGTAGAAGTTAACATTTTGATTCCCCAACTGGCACAGAAGTCAGTTGTTCTCTTGCCAATGAACTGAGATCCATCATCACAAATTATCTCCGCCGGGATCCCAAATCTCATCAGGATATTGCACTTGATGAAGGAGATGACTTCTTTATCCCTGACTTGGACAAATGCTTCAGCTTCGATCCATTTAGAGAAGTAATCCATCATTGCTAGCATGAAGACCTTTCCTCCTGGTTCTTTGGGAAGTTTGCCAACGATATCCATTCCCCACTTCATAAACGGCCATGGAGAGACGATTATGTATAAAGGTTCCGCAGGTTGATGGAGTATGTTGCTGTGTCTCTGGAAAGTGTCACGCTTTTTAGAGTAAGTCACAAAATCCTTTCTCATGGTAGGCCAGTAATATCCTGTCCTCAGGATCCTTGAGAAAAACGCTATGCCCCCGGTGTGATTACCATAATCTCCTTCGTGTAGATCTTTGAGGACTTCACGTGCTTCAGGATCCTCCAAGCATCTTAAGTATGAACCTGCAATTGATTTTCTATACAAAACATTTTCAAACATTATAAAGCGAGACATCCTCATGCGAAAAGCCTTGTGGTTCTTTTCATCACTTAGGATTTCAGCATCCTGCGAGTATTTATTAATAGGTGAAATCCAGGATTCTGGAATAGGTTCAAGATCCCGAATGTCTGCTTCTTCTTCAGTGTTGGATACTTCATTTACCTTCTCGATTGCTGGGCTCAGAATGTGTATGATAGGTATTTTGGTACCTTCTGGTATTCTAAGAGCTGAAGCAAGGTTTGCTAAGGCATCAGCCTCAGTATTATCTTCTCTAGGCACCTGTGTAATGTTAAAAGTTTTGAATTCCATGGATAACTGCTTAACTATTGTGAGATATTTGGCTAGCTTCTCACCTTTTACTGCATATGAAACATTGAAATAACTAGCAATTAACAATAAGTCTACATATACATGAAGATACCTGATCTTGATATCCCTGGCTAATTGTAATCCTGCTATCAGCGCCTCATACTCTGCTTCATTATTCGTAGCCTGGAACATAGAGCTTATGGATTGGGGTAATATGTCCCCTTGTGGCGAATTTAGTATGATTCCCAGTCCTGTTCCTCTTACATTTGATGCACCATCAGTGAATAAAGTCCATTCGTCCTTCGATTCTTCTAGTTGTTGGACTTGTAGATGTGCTTCTTGTTGGATATCACTGCTGAAATCAGCCACAAAGTCCGCCAGTGCCTGAGACTTTATTGTTGTTCTAGGTTCATATATGAAGTCATAGGCGCTGAGCTTTACTGACCATTTAGCCATCCTTCCTGACATCTATGGCTTTCTTAAGACACACTTAATAGGATAATTAGTTTTAACATGAATTGCATGAGTTTCAAAATATTGTCTAAGTTTAGTTGATGCCATTATTAAAGCTAAAATTAATTTTTCTAAATGAGAGTACCTGGTTTCCCATGGTAGCAAACTTTTACTTACATAGTATACCGGATGCTGCTGCCCCTCGTGATCCCTGACTAGTACAACACTTATGGTGCTTTGGGATACTGCCAAGTATAGGGATAATGGTTCTCTGTCTTCTGGTTTCATTAATAGAGGAGATGATGACAAGTATATTTTCAGTGATTGGAGTGCTCATTCATGCTTCTCTTCCCATTCGAATCTTTTGTTCTTCCTCAGGAAGTTGTAGAACTCTTTGCACCTTTATGAGGATCTCGATATGAACCTGTTGAGTGCTGCTAGTCTCTGGACATCCTTAGTGTTTGCTGAGGATTTCAGATTGATGATCGCTCTGATTTGTTCTGGACTGGCTTCTATCCCTCTCTTGTTACCATGTAGCCCAGAAACTTTCCTGCCCCCACTCCAAAGTGGCATTTGGAAGGATTCAACTTCATGTTGTATTGGTCCAGGATATCAAATGCTTCTTTAAGGTCCCTGAGATGATCCTCAACTTTCTTTGATTTTACCACCATGTCGTCTATGTAGACTGCATAGTGTCCCCAATCTTGTCTTTGAACATCATGTTCACCAGCCTTTGATATATAGCACCTGCATTCTTCAAACCAAAAGGCATAGTAATATAACAATAGATACCTGTAGGAGTCATGAACGCAGTGTCTTCCTGATCCGATTGTTCCATTTGGATCTGTTGAAATCCCAAAGAGGCATCCATAAAAGTCAGGATCTCGTGGCCAGCTGTAGCGTCCACCATTGAGTCTATGTGCGGTAATGGGAAGGGATCTTTAGGACACGCCTTGTTGAGGTCCGTGTAGTCTACACAAACTCTCCACTTCCCGTTTTTCTCCTGGACCACCACCACATTGGCTAGCCATTTCAGGAATTTTACTTCCCTAATCATTCCAGACTTGAGAAGTCTTTCCACCTCTTCATGTTTCTTTCAGGAGCAAACTTCTTTTGCTTTTGATGTATTGGCCTGAAACTTTTGTCAATTCCAAGTCTATGGGTTATGATATTTTTGGATATACCTGTCATGTTCTCGTGCTTCCATGCGAAGGTTGTTTTCTGCCCTTGAGGAAGTTCAGGATATCTTTTTCAATATCTTCAGGGATGTTGCTCCCTACAAGGATCTTTACATCTGGATTTTCAGCATCCAGGGATACCTCTTTAACATCCTGTTCTTTAGCTTCTAGAACATCCCTGGCCTGATTTGTTAATTGCTATGCTTGCCTAGTTTTGATGGAGGCTTTCATCGAAGAAGTGTAGCAATCCTTAGCCTCTTGCTGATCACTGTTAATCTTCACTACTCCCTAAGGGGTTGGCAATTTGACACACTGATGGTATGTTAAGGGCACCACCTTCATATCGTGTATCCATGGCCTTACTAAAATGATATTATAGCGAGACAGAGAATCTATTACACAAACCTTTTGAATAGAATTTACTCCTTCAATGTATATCCGTAGTTTTATCTGTCCGACTGTGCTTTTGACTTCTCCGCTGAATCCTACCAGCACTGAGGATTTTGAAATAATTTCAGAATCAGGGATCCCCATTCTTTTCAGGACTTCATGTTGAATTATGTTCACCGAGATCCCTCCGTCAATCAGTATCCTCCGGATGAAGTGGTTTGCAATGTACAAACTGATTAGTAGAGCATCGTGGGGAGGATCCAGTACATCGTTCCTGTCGTCCTCATCGAAAGAGATCACCTTTTCTTCAGTTAAGCTGGAGGTTCTGATAGGCCTGTCCCCTTGTTCTGTCTTCGTTTCCTTGGCATTCCTTTTTGCTGCAGAGTAAGAAGTGCTACAAATATCAAATCCACCAGATATAAAACCTATTACCTTGTCATCTGAAGGCGGGGATTTTGCTCTTTGCGGGATCCTGTCTTGATCCTTGGTCTTGTTCTTTCCTTTGCCTAGAAATTCTTTGAGATATCCCTTGCTCAGGAGATAGCTTATCTCCTTTCGCAAAGCAATACAATCCTTAGTTATATGGCCAAAGTCTTCGTGGACCCACTTGGACTTGTCTCTTCCTCCTGAGTTCTTCGCAAACTTGCGAGGCCACCTGCTTTTTCTCCAAGATCCTGCATAGCAAATAGCAAACCAGTTGTATCAAGAGAAAAACAGTATTCAGACAACTTAGGATATTCTTCCTCGTCCTCGTCATCTTCTACACATTGACCCTATGATTTCCTGGCTTAGAATACAGCTTGGACCTGTACGACCTGAAAGGTGTAGGTTCAGTTTTTCGGTTAGGTTGAGTGTAGCTTGTCGGAGCATTCACTCTTTGCTGGATCTTTTTATCATCCTCCAGCCTAATAAACCTCAATGCTCGGTTCCTGACTTCATCAAGGTTCCTACAAGGATTCATAACAAGGTCTTCGTAAAATTGAGAATCCTTCTGTAGTCCCATCTTGCTGACATAATCCCGAAGGGACAATCCGCTGTTCTGAGTTATCCTGTATAAGTCACTTGTTAACCTTTCAAAGGTCCTACTTCAAGAGAACTGATTGTTAAACAAATTGATTAAGTGAGCAAATGAAGTAATAGAATAAGGTTTAACGTTAAGTAGCCATTTCAGGGCTGATCTTGTTAAGGTAGAGCCGAAGCCTTTGCATAAGCAGGCTTCTTTTAGGTCCAAGGTAATGGGGTTTATTTCCATCCGTTCCCTGTACTGCGCGACGTGCTCCTCCGGATCTGTAGTTCCATCGTACAACTTCATGTTAGGAGTCTGGAAGCGCTTGGGGATCTCAGCATCACATAACGATGGAGCGAATATGGAGATCCTGTGACTGGTAGAGGACATCTCCGGTATAGGTTGGACCACACCTGGTACACTGGAGATCATTTCTCTCAGCTTCTTTAACTCCTTGGCCATGGACGGAGTGATTCCTGTCTCCTGCACAAATTCGTTAGTATTCGAAAATTGATTAAATGTGTTACCATTCTTAGGATTTCGGAATGATGATCCCGGAGTAACTCCAAGATCCTGATTTGTCGTAACTCTAACAGCCGGGGTAGGGCCAACTGTAGTGATTCATGTTTGCATGGGAAGAAAGTCTCCCTTATGGATTCATGGGGATCCTGAATAATTAAAATCCAAAATCCTTGGTTGTAGCGGGGTCGTCACTTCCACTGGTTTCTTTGATTCCTTAACCTTTTCAATCTCCCGAAACAGCGCTTGGTTAGTCTTCCTCTGTTGTTTCATCTCCGAGAACAGATCGAGGATATCATTGTTTGATACGAGCACAGGTCCACCAGTAGGTATTCCGGATCCCAAAAAACCCGCAGGAGTTGTTTTCTTTGGCTGATTAACACTTTTTTGAAATGGAGGAGGAGGAATAGGGTTGACCAACCCAGAGCTCGAAGATAGAGCAGAAATAGAAATATTTTTGGATTGTGACATCATTTTCTAAAATAGCTTTGAAAGATAGTGATTGGACACAAATTTTAGTAAAGATTTGAAGATGAAAAGCACCACTGGCCCCACGGTGGGCGCCAAACTGTTTTGGTTAAAAATTAACAAAACTAATTTCGTAACCAAACTTAGAAAGTGAGGTAGTGTGCTTGTAAAATCAATGTAAGTCAATATAAAAACGTAAAGTGTGACACAATTGTTTACGAGGAAAGCCCTTGATCGTTCAGGATCTCCGACATAAAACCTCGGGAGGTGACAATCGACACCTGCCTCGTTTCTTCAATAAATTATAAAGAATTACAAGTGTTGAGCAGCAAATGATCGATATCTAAGTGTTACAAGACTGATTGCGAGTGTATTCTATTGCTAAGCGTGTTCGTGAAGTGTTTTCTAATCGACCAAGCTGCTGATTATATACAAAATACAAGTTAACCAACTTTTCGAAGATCCCGGAGCCTTACTCGGTCTTCAAATATGGCCGTTATTGAGCTTCTCTCGCAAGTTTTACACGTTCTCTTTGACTTCTCGTCCGATTCTTCAGGGATAGACGAGTCAACACGTTTTACCTGCGCATATAAAAGAAATAGAGGACAAATAGCCATTAGTAGCATTAATATTCAGAACACCAAAGTTACCAGGATCTTGGATTCCGGATCATGCATCATTCAGGATTCTGCTTGAAATTTAACCCATAACACTAAATTAGACACACAAGTAGCAGATAGGACAAAGCACAAAATTAAGACTCAAAATAAAAGAAAGAAAGAAAATAACCAAAAATCACACAAAGAACTAGTCAAAGCTAATGTTGCTATTACCAAGTGTCCCCGGCAGCGGCGCCAAAACCTTGATGTCGCCCAGACGGTCTATGAAAACTAATAAATAAAAATCCTAATCTATACTCCTAAGTAATAAATGGAATACCTATGAACTAGATCGCATTGACAGGTAAGTGAATCTATCGAGTGTAGCACAACTTAATGGTAAACCGGATTATCGAACCTTAGAGACACTGAATAACTACACTAGACTCTGACTCGATCTAAAGATGATTGTTTTGGGAAATTTCTACACTACTGATTAACTAAATAATGCAGAATACTAAAGATCGACTCTAACTATCAAACAAGAACTTTGGGAAATAACATGAATGGGAAGAATACCACATAGGTCGGAATCCTACTTGCAAAGCTCAACTTCTATCGGTTCTGGAAACTATGATGGATCTGGGTTTCTAAGGATAACAACTATAGATAACCTAGTGGATCCCTAATCACTCTCAGGGTGTCACCAACTAAGAAACTCTAAAGATGTACTAAACTCACCATATGGTCGGATTACCTTTCAGTCTCTCCAACAATGATAAAGTACCCAAAGGACATATCACCTCTAAGTCTCACTATCCACACTACATCGAAGATGCACGGAGTAATCTCAGAATAACAATTATGACTCGGAATAACAACACTCACTAGACACCTAAGGGAACCTCCTCTAAGATAATTCACACTCGGAATCCTAATAACGAAGACTAACCAATTACCTCTCACTTTTCGGGTATCAAGATAAGATGAACGCTCAGATCTATTGAACTCTCACTACAGCTCCTATGGCTACTATGTCTAGCAAACCATACAATCAACAAAAAACACACAGTCTAAGATCTAGATACGCTATTCAAACCGGAAGACATCCACAAATAACATACGGAACTTATAATCAATCACACATCAAATCTAAACATGCATATTCATCATAATTATTATGACAAGTTTGTTTACAAAATCATTAATCCAACATACGAATCCAAAAACCGATAAAAATCAAATCTTTAACAAATATTCATCTTATGACCTAGGCAGTATCAATGTTTAGCCTAGAATCATACTCAAAACATGAAACACAAAAGTAATCAAGTTCAACATGATCCAAAACCAACTGATTTCAAACAACGATCGAGACTTTAAAAACCGAATAAGCTAATCTAAACAAACCCAGAATCAAAAGCTTTGATCTTGCTCTTCAATTCTCTCCCAAGCTCCAGAAATTGCCCCAATCCTATGCTCTTACGGCCAAAAGATCAAACTCCCATCACAATAGCCTTATAATTCTATTTAATTTGATTTTAGGGCTTTTTGCGATTTTCTTAAGCCCTCGCGTACCGTGAAGGGTTTCCATGGGTTCCTCGCGTACCACGAGGAACAAAATAGTCTGGCTCCTTCCTGAACATCCTCGCGTATAGTGAGAGTTTGAATCCTCCTCTTTGCGTACCGCGAGAGATGCATTTTCCAACTTTTTAACTTTATTTCTCTTGGGCTTCTTCTCGTGCTCTATCTCTTCGTGATTTCACTTGTAACTCTCACGGTCACCTGAAAACATGACAAAGACTCAATACGAAACAAAAACGACTCAATACACATATAAAAATAATTAAAAACACACTAAACAATAGGATAAAGGATGTATGCTTTGCACTACATCAAACATCCCCACACTTAACCTTTTTCGTCCTCAAAAAAGCCTGCAATGGAATCATAACTGGAATACATGCTTTAACAACTTAATTATTCAATTAGCCAAATGTACTCACGCGTTAAAAAGCAATAATCGGTATTTCTATCCAACTAAACCCAAGCACCAATTATCAAGCCCCCGTTTTGTGTTCTAATTCCATTTTATACAACTATCGATCAATCTATGTGACTCACACTGAAAAGTTACGGCTCTACCTAATCCCGTCTCATGGTCATGTCTAGGTACGGGTTAAACCATATAGATTTACCCACCATGTTAAACTAAGATTTACAGGTTTTTAAAAATCAAGGTGATTAATGAATCGAATGGATGAATATGAGCATAATATTAAACCAATGAACTTTCGTCTATAGGCGTTTCAACTAAGTCACTATCTCGGAAGGTAACACATAGACTAAGTTCTAAACAATTAAGCACTTAAGAATTACTTAGTGGTGTTTTCTCCAAGTTGCCATCCCGAAGGGTAACACATAAGCAAGACTTAAATTCTAAATAATAAGCTCATGGATATGGTATTATGGATGCGAGTGCCACCGAAACTCGGATTTATTCTCATAAAAAGAGAGTGGTGTGCCAAGAAAATTTTAAAAACCTCTAAATTTTAACTTAACGTGGTACCAATCATCCTATGTTAAAATTTTCAGTATTACCGACACCCTAAGATGAATTGTGACGTTTCGGGTTTTTCATTCATGCACTTGTAATATAATTATCATGTAATCATTCTCAAATTAAATAAAATACAAGTGTTTTATTTAGTTTCATACAAATAGGTATTTTTATTTTACGGATTTGAATTAATTAAAATTTTATAAGTTTTAAAACTTATATAAAATTTTATATAAAAATCTAAATTTAAAAGTTTCATATTTAATAAAATAACCTAATTAAATAAGATAAATAACTTTTATAAAAATTATTTATAATAATAATAAAATAAGTTTATAAAATATATTTGAAATTAAAAGAAATTAAAGAAATTATTTTTATAAAAGTTGAGGGGTTGTTTTTGAAAATAATGAACTAAAAGGGCTTTAAGACAAAATCTGTTGAGGGGCTGTTTCTGGACAAATCAAACCACAGGGACCAATTTGTATTAACTCTCAGGGACTATTTTAAATCAAAAACAAACTCCAGGGACTGGTTTTGCCAACTTCCAATTCGCGTTTCCGGCCGTCTTCCCCATTGACCGACAGTCCGAGCTTTTCTCCGGCGACTCCTCGACACGACTGTCCCCTACATCTCGACAGCCGAATTTGGTCTCCCCGACCTCGTCGTCCCCACGCGAACAATAGCCCCCGACCAATTGGTCTCCCCAACATCCGGATCGTCTGATCCTGTTGGTGGCAGAGAACCCACGCACGAATTCGAGCCCGACAATCAACCTCCACGCATGCTTGATAGCTCGTTAGCTTCGTCTCGTCCAGACGAATGTCGGGACATGCTCAATTTCACGATTGACCATAAGGTTTGAGCTCGACTATAAAAATCCATCTTCGGACCGGCACGAGCTCGCTACCCCTCTTCCACCCACTCTCACTCCAAATTGAAGGCACCATTGCATTCGTCGTCTATGAGTGAAGCTTTGACCAGAATATCAGTAAACTTGAAATCACGATCTTGGTATTTTCGGACCAAAAGCCTGTCAACCAGACCCTTCGCGACCAGGTTCGAGCCTCAAATTCGTTCAGTTACTTTCTGTTACCCTCTAGCAAACTATCCTAATCGAAATCGCGGCAATAAACCGTCGATTACCGGGCAAACCAATGTCCTCGGACACGGTTTGCCGGTTGCCGAGGACCAGCGACCTGTTTGCATTTGTATGTTGTTAATTAAACGGTACACACATAACCAGCGATGGGCAGTAGCCCGGCTGGTTATGCGTGTGTGTGTTTGTGTTGTAGGTCGCGGGTTCGATCCCGGTTGGCCTTCGGCCCAAACTTTTTATTCTGTTTTTATTTTATTTATTTTTTTTTATTTATTTTAACTTATTTTAATATTCTTTTTATACAATAAAAACTAAAACGAGTCGGCTTACTCGTTCGTTTACTTTAAAATCGATTAAGCAAATTTTTATACATATTTAACCCACCCAAATTTTTATAAAATAATAAACTCTATATTTTTATAAACTCGTTAAAATAAATTTTAATGTAAACAATGATAACATAATTAGACAAATGGAAACATTTCTTTTTATATATAAATACAATAAACATAATAACAAATTATTTAAAATAAATTTTAATATATGTTAATAATAACATAATTGGATAAATAGAAACTTTTCTTTTTATTATTATATATAAATACAATAAACATAATAACAAATTATTTAAAATAAATTTTAATATATGTTAATAATAACATAATTGGACAAATAGAAACTTTTCTTTTTATTATTGTATATAAATACAATAAACCTAATAACCAATTTATTTAAAATATAATATTTTAACAAGATTAATATATATATATATATATATATATATATTTTTGATGTTAAGTTTTACAAAACCATTATCAACTTTTTACCATATTTTATACAAATAAATATTGTTGTAAACCTATACATATTTGAATACGAATTCGCACATACAAAACATACAATAATACCTATTATTCCACATAGGGATTCAACGTGCTTAGTTCTCAACGTGCTTATCACCCGCACTCGTGGATTATCATATCCGCTAGCCAGGTGAGTTACATGGCCCCTATTTTATATTTTTACGCATTTTGGGGTGAAACATTATACATGCTACTCACTTTGTTTATACATGTTATACATGTGGACTATATGCTTGTTATCTTGGGTGTACATACATTACTTTAAACACAAGAAAACCAACAGTAATATTAATAGATCTATTGTGCCTGACCAGCCCACCCGGTTAGGGTGTTTATTACTGCATACTCGGATATAGCCGCGTGTTATATTCAAACATACCAGATATAGTGGGTAACTATATTCAAACATACCGGACTTAGCTGTTGTGCTATGTTCAAGCGCGTCAAACAAGGTTTGAATTGTGATTAGATAAATGATACACCATATATATATACTATGTTTAACAAGATAATAATGAGTTGCAAAACGTTTTTATCTACTACTTATCGAAACTACAAAAACCTATGTACTCACCAACTTTTTAGTTGACACTTGATTTAAATAATGTTTCAGGTTTGGATATGTGATTGCTTGCTGAAGATTTCTCCACTTAAGAACTATGGACCTAGTTAAATAAATCAATGTTTTGAACTAGACTAGGTTATTTGAAATGTATTGTATTTGAATCTTTGTTGTCTTCAAATTTAATTAATGAATTATGCAACTTTTTAGTTATCATGTGCTTTTGAACAATCATTCCATTGTCCGCCTCGATGATTCCGCCATCGGTCGGGGTGTGACAGATTGGTATCAGAGCCATGGTTATAGGGAATTAGGTTATTAGACACGATGACCTAGACTATAACCCTAGGACTCCCTTTTATGTGTTATGTGGTAAATGATTAATTGCTATGTGAATTATTTGTAGTTAGGTATTATTTGAATTTTTCCCAAGTTTGGTACATGAGACTTATACATACAAGGCTTAAATACATGATACATACTTTACATACACATTTGACAAATAAACATATGCAAACAAATACACTACCCATCCTTATCCATACTCTTTCCATACTATTTGCAACATTTCTACACATTTTATACTCATAGACTCTCGAGTCTATTAAAATCTTGAAAATCTCGTCAACGACTTAATTTCTTGAAACCAGTAAAGGACATGTGCAATCTGGAAGGGTGACACCTGTACATTGGGTTTTCTGTCTAGGAAAGCATTTCGTATAAATCCAAATAAACGGACCCGTATGCTTTCTTGGGAATTCCTGAAGTGAGTGTTTACCTATAGGCTAAAGCATGTCTCCTTGAAAGTTTTGAGGAATTATTTAACGTTGATAAGTCATGTATTCGCAAGAATACGATCCGAACTTAAACTCAAAATTTGGGGACATTATAGCAAGATAGGAAGAACTAGACGAACATGCAAAGCAAATCATTATTACGGGTGCACACGTAATAACGATTTGTAGTGCATGCAAGTCCCGGCAATTCCTATTACGCGAATAATGATCTATAACATCATGTTCTATCCGAATAGATGGCTTAGTTTCCCCCCCATCAACTTTGAATAAACACACATGCACTGGCACGCGTCATGATGAATCCCGCTTTTCTGCTTACATTATTTCCCACTATAATTCATATATATCCATCTTATCTAAAATATCATTGTCTTTTCTTATGGTGTTAGAATGCCTCCTCGACGTGCAAACTCTAGCACTTCCAACCCGGATCTTGCTACTCTTCTTGCTCAGCAGGTAGGGCAAATGACCCAAGCCAATAACAACAGTGACGGATCTCACAACATCCAAGGAAATGGTGGTACCAACCCGCCCCAATGCACGTTTAAGCACTTTAACTCGTGCAATCCTACAAAATTTTTCGGGACTGAAGGTGCTACCGGCCTACTACAATGGTTTGAAAGCATGGAAAACACATTCCTAAACAGTGATTGTCCCGATAATCTTCGGGTTCGCTATGCCACAAGTGTACTTCAAAAGGGAGCCCTCACCTGGTGGAACGGTGAGAAACGCACTCGTGGTGTTGAGGTTGCTACATCTTTATCATGGGATGATCTGAAGAAAGCCATGACTGATGAATTCTGTCCTCGAAATAAAATGAGGAAGCTCGAGACTGAGTTTTGGGATCTTGCACAAGACAGCGGGGATAATCTGGCTTACACCACCCGGTTTCAAGAGCTAAGTCTGTTGGTGCGTCATATGATCACTCCCCTTGCTTGGGGAATTGAAAAATACATAGGCGGGCTGCCTATGCAAATTCAAGATGCTGTGTTAGGAAGCAATCCTCCTACACTTCCGTCTATCCGCTACGCTATCCGACAACCATGTCAAAGCCGGAACCTTAACAAGAAAGGGTTCCAAGAAGGTTGTCTCCACTCTTGCGGCCGTCAAAGATGTAAAACCCGAGTCTTCTAACCGCAACAAGAAATGAAAGGGTCGAAACTTCACAGCCGTAACTCTCGCTGTACCTGCTATTCAAACGGCCCCTTTGGGTCAAAACCCGAAACCTTATCTGGGCCCGAATCCCCAATGCCAGACCTACAAGTACCATCATCCTGCCAACTTACCATGCCGATTGTGTTCAAGCTGCGGACGATATGGACACGTGGTCACTACTTGCCGTACCCGTCCTCCCGTCCATCAAGCTGCTCCAGCCAACCGCCCAATCTATCCGGCACCTCTCAATGGTCGGGCATGTTACGAATGTGGAGATCCAAACCATTTCCGTGACCGATGCCCAAAACTTCATCAGCAAGGTGGTCCTCAAGGACGAGCGTTTAATATAAACGCTAATGAGGCTCAAGCAAACGACGACGTGATAAATGGTACGTTTCTTGTAAACAATCATTATGCATCCATTTTATTTGATACCGGTGCCGATAGGAGTTTTGTGTCTCTTGCCTTTGAATCTCGACTTACTAAACAAAGAACGAAACTTGGCAATTCTTATTCCGTGGAGATAGCAAACGGAAAATCTATTACCATAAATTCTGTTATCCGCGACTGCAATCTCGAGCTTAATAGTCATGAATTCTCCGTTGATCTCCTTCCAATGCAATTGGGAAGCTTCGATATTATAATTGGCATGGACTGGTTATCCAAGCACCATGCCGAGATTATTTACTACGAAAAGTGCATTCGTATACCTCTCCCTTCGGGTGACACGTTAGTTATTTTCGGTGAAAAACCGTGTCATGGTCTTCAACTCATGTCTTGCACATTAGCACAAAAGTACTTGCGGAAAAAGTACGTTGCTTTCTTGGCCCACGTAGTTGACACAAAAGACAAGGGTAAGAAATTGCAAGATATTCCGATCATTCGAGACTTTCCCGAGGTATTCCCCGAGGATTTACCCGGTCTTCCTCCTCCTAGACAAGTGGAGTTTCGTATTGACCTTGTGCCTGGAGCAACTCCCGTGGCAAAAGCTCCCTATCGTCTTGCACCTTCCGAAATGCAAGAACTCGCAAGTCAATTACAAGAACTCTCATCCAAAGGATTCATCCGACCAAGCCATTCACCTTGGGGTGCTCCCGTGCTATTCGTAAAGAAAAAGGATGGATCGTTTCGAATGTGCATCGATTATCGTGAACTCAACAAGCTTACAATTAAGAACCGTTATCCTTTACCCCGTATCGACGATCTTTTTGATCAACTTCAAGGTTCAACATGCTTCTCCAAGATTGACCTTCGTTCCAGGTACCATCAACTTCGTGTTCTCGATGAAGACATTCCAAAGACTGCCTTTCGGACTAGATATGGTCACTACGAGTTCATGGTCATGCCCTTCGGTTTGACTAATGCACCTGCAGTCTTCATGGACCTCATGAACCGTGTATGCAAACCTTATTTGGACAAGTTCGTGATCGTTTTCATTGACGACATTCTCATCTATTCTAAAACGAAAGAGGTGCATGGACAACATCTTCGTTTGATTTTGGAACTCTCGAAGAAAGAACAACTATACGCCAAGTTCTCCAAGTGTGAATTCTGGCTAAAGGAAGTTCAATTTTTGGGACACATAGTCAACGATAAGGGAATTCATGTGGACCCGGCAAAGATCGAGGCGATAAAGAATTGGAGTACTCCTAAGACTCCTACCGAGATTCGTTCATTCCTTGGACTAGCAGGTTACTATCGTCGCTTCATCCCAAATTTCTCCAATATCACGGTTCCGCTCACTACCTTGACTCATAAAGGTAAATCTTACGAGTGGGGACCCAAGCAAGAGGAAGCTTTTCAATCTCTCAAGCACAAGCTCTGCAATGCTCCTATTCTAACACTTCCTAATGGTAATGACGACTTTGTCGTTTATTGTGATGCATCCAACCAAGGTCTTGGTTGTGTTCTAATGCAACGTGGCCAAGTAATTGCATACGCATCACGTCAGCTCAAAATCCATGAAAAGAACTATACGACCCATGATCTCGAGCTTGGTGCTGTCGTTTTCGCCTTGAAAATTTGGAGACATTATCTTTATGGCGCCAAATGCGTGGTTTTCACCGACCACAAAAGTCTCCAACATATTTTCAATCAAAAAGAGCTTAATATGAGGCAACGACGATGGGTTGAACTTCTTAACGATTATGACTGCGAGATTCGCTACCACCCCGGCAAAGCAAATGTTGTAGCCGACGCCTTGAGTCGTAAAGAATGTATCATGCTTCATAGTGTTTGTATTCATAACGATATCCAAGCCCGTATTCTTCAAGCACAACATACCTCGGTTACCGAGGGATACATGTACCAAGAAATGGCATGTGGTGTAGAACTCTTGCTAGAAACCAAAGCCAACGGCCTATTGTATTACTTGGATCGTATCTGGGTTCCCTATCGCTATGACCTTCGTATATTTTTGATGAACGAGTCCCACAAAACTCGATACTCGATACATCCCGGAGCTGATAAGATGTACATGGGTCTTCGTCAACAATATTGGTGGCCCGGCATTAAAAAAGATATTGCCCTCTTTGTGGCAAAATGCTTAACTTGTTCTGAAGTGAAGGCCGAACACCAAAAGCCTTCCGGACTCCTCGAGCAACCAGAAATTCCCATGTGGAAGTGGGAGAACCTTGCTATGGACTTCATCACCAAACTTCCACGCACTTCTAGTGGGCACGATAGTATCTGGGTTATTATCGACCGACTTACAAAGTCTGCTCACTTCTTGCCTATTCGTGAGGACTATCGAGTCGAGAAATTAGCTCGGATCTACATTGATGAGATCGTAAGTCGTCACGGAATCCCTTTGAACATCATCTCCGATCGTGATTCGCGTTTTACTTCCCGATTTTGGCAATCATTACAATCTGCGCTTGGTACTCGTTTGGATCTAAGTACGGCTTACCATCCTCAAACTGATGGACAAACTGAGCGAACAATCCAAACTCTCGAGGATATGCTTAGAGCTTGTGTCATTGACTTTGGTGGCAATTGGAATTCTCACCTACCACTGATCGAATTTTCCTACAACAACAGCTACCACACAAGTATTAACATGGCACCGTTTGAAGCTCTTTATGGATGAAAATGTCGTTCACCGATTTGTTGGAACGAAATTGGTGAAGCACAAATCACCGGTCCCGAGCTTATCCAAGAGACCACCGATAAAATCTCTCTTATTCGTGACAACATTCGAGTAGCAAGGAGTCGGCAAAAGAGCTATGCCGATAACCGACGAAAACCCTTGGAATTCCAAGTTGGGGATATGGTTCTTCTAAAGGTATCACCTTGGAAAGGCGTAGTCCGATTTAGAAAGAAAGGAAAACCCGCACCTCGATATGTGGGTCCGTTCAAGATACTTGAAAGGATAGGAAAAGTGGCCTACAAACTCGATCTTCCTTCAGAGCTCAGCAACGTCCATCCGACTTTTCACGTATCTAATTTGAAAAAGTGCCTAGCCGACGAGAATCTCCACATCCCTTTTGATGAAGTGCGCATTGACGAGAAAATGCACTTCGTTGAAAAACCCATGGAAATCATAGATCGTGAAGTCAAGAAACTCAAGCGTAGCCGCATCCCCATTGTCAAGGTCCGTTGGGAGTCTAAACGTGGACCCGAGTTCACTTGGGAACGTGAATACCAAATGAAGACCAAATACCCGCATCTCTTTTCATAGCCTCCATTAGTTGAATTTCGAGGCGAAATTCCTTTAACATGGGGAGACTGTGATGTTTCGGGTTTTTCATTCGTGCACTTGTAATATAATTATCATGTAATCATTCTCAAATTAAATAAAATACAAGTGTTTTATTTAGTTTCATACAAATAGGTATTTTTATTTTACGGATTTGAATTAATTAAAATTTTATAAGTTTTAAAACTTATATAAAATTTTATATAAAAATCTAAATTTAAAAGTTTCATATTTGTTGGGTATAATTTTGAGACTGATGCTGTCAATCGAAATTACAGTATCGAAACTACTAGTTTCGATTGAACTTTTGTTCACTCGAAACTACTAGTTTCGAGTGAACTTTTGTTCACTCGAAACTACTAGTTTCGATCGAACTTTTGTTCACTCGAAACTACTAGTTTCGGTTGAACTTTTGTTCAATCGAAACTAGGTAGTTTCGATACCTGTTTTTCAGGCCCATTGGCGGTGGCTTGGAAAACAAGGCACATGGTTCTCCTATATATATTAGAAAACCTTGTTAGGTTTGTGTGTGTCTGTAGAGGAATCACCACCCCAGGGGGAGCTCACCCTGGGGTGAGACTAATTGTTAGTGTATGATCGAGCTTTTAATTTTCATATCAATCAATGAATCATACGTTTTTATGCTTTCAATTAGCTGTTCTTTTTCACTTTCATATGTTTATGTTCGTATATGTGATTCCCGCACCCGTCTCTACCATTTCTGATTCGAGAGTGATACCGGATCCAGAGATTCCGCCTCTCGATCCGGACTGTTTGAAGATTTCTCCGCAGATTTGTGTTTTTCGAATCTGCTCAGGACCTACAATATTTAATAAAATAACCTAATTAAATAAGATAAATAAATTTTATAAAAATTAGTTATAATAATAATAAAATAAGTTTATAAAATATATTTGAAATTAAAAGAAATTAAAGAAATTATTTTTATAAAAGTTGAGGGGTTGTTTTTGAAAATAATGAACTAAAAGGGCTTTAAGACAAAATCTGTTGAGGGGCTGTTTCTGGACAAATCAAACCACAGGGACCAATTTGTAATAACTCTTAGGGACTATTTTAAATCAAAAACAAACTCCAGGGACTGGTTTTGCCAACTTCCAATTCGCGTTTCCGGTCGTCTTCCCCATTGACCGACGGTCCGAGCTTTTCTCCGGCGACTCCTCGACACGACTGTCCCCTACACCTCGACAGCCGAATTTGGTCTCCTCGACCTCGTCGTCCCCACGCGAACAATAGCCCCCGACCAATTGGTCTCCCCAACATCCGGATCGTCTGATCCTGTTGGTGGCAGAGAACCCACGCACGAATTCGAGCCCGACAGTCAACCTCCACGCATGCTTGATAACTCGTTAGCTTCGTCTCGTCCAGACGAATGTCGGGACATGCTCAATTTCACGATTGACCATAAGGTTTGAGCTCGGCTATAAAAAGCCATCTTCGGACCTGCACGAGCTCGCTACCCCTCTTCCACCCACTCTCACTCCAAATTGAAGGCACCATTGCATTCGTCGTCTCTGAGTGAAGCTTTGACCAGAATATCTGGGCCTAATTTCATCCCGAAACTTGAAATCACGATCTTGGTATTTTCGGACCAAAAGCCTGTCGACCAGACCCTTCGCGACCAGGTTCGAGCCTCAAATTCGTTCAGTTACCTTCTGTTACCCTCTGGCAAACTATCCTAATCGAAATCGCGGCAATAAACCGTCGATTACCGGGCAAACCAATGTCCTCGGACACGGTTTGCCGGTTGCCGAGGACCAGCGACCTGTTCGCATTTGTATGTTATTAATTAAACGGTACACACATAACCAGCGATGGGCAGTAGCCCGGCTGGTTATGCGTGTGTGTGTTTGTGTTGTAGGTCGCGGGTTCGATCCCGGTTGGCCTTCGGCCCAAACTTTTTATTCTGTTTTTATTTTATTTATTTTTATTTATTTATTTTAACTTATTTTAATATTCTTTTTATACAATAAAAACTAAAACGAGTCGGCTTACTCGTTTGTTTACTTTAAAATCGATTAAGCAAATTTTTATACATATTTAACCCACCCAAATTTTTATAAAATAATAAACCCTATATTTTTATAAACTCGTTAAAATAAATTTTAATGTAAACAATGATAACATAATTAGACAAATGGAAACATTTCTTTTTATATATAAATACAATAAACATAATAACAAATTATTTAAAATAAATTTTAATATATGTTAATAATATCATAATTGGATAAATAGAAACTTTTCTTTTTATTATTATATATAAATACAATAAACATAATAACAAATTATTTAAAATAAATTTTAATATATGTTAGTAATAACATAATTGGACAAATAGAAACTTTTCTTTTTATTATTATATATAAATACAATAAACCTAATAACCAATTTATTTAAAATATGGTTACTGACGTCTAGCAAACCACACACGAATCACAAACATGAAGTAAGCGATCTAATACACACCTATACGTGAACGACATTCATAAAGATATGTATGGAACAATCAACCAGCAAAAGATCAAAACTAAGCATGGATACTCATTAAACAAGAGAAATCAGATCTGTTACTAAAGCATAAATCCCAAAACAAGATCCAAAAACCGATAAAAATCTAAACTTTATCAAACTATCATCTTTAACCTAGGTAGTTCAAAGTATTTAGCCAAGATTCATGATAAAAACTGTAAATCCAGAGTAAAAAGTATTAAACATGAGTCTAGAAAACTGATCAAACAAAGTAGAACGATTAATCGTGACCGAATTGATCTCTTAAACTCCAGAACCTTGAACCAATAGCTTTCTCTCTTGCCAAAATCGCCTCTAACCCTTTGCTCAGACGGCTGAATGTCGAAGTCATTGAAGAATGCCCGTTCAAAACTATTAAAACTCTAACTTAGGGCTTTTTGCGGATTTTTATGTCTCCCGCGTATCGCGAGAGAACATGGACTGTCCCTCGCGTACCGCGAGGGAAAAATTAGTGGGGCAGGATTCTGTGGTCCCTCGCGCACCACGAGAGACTTTGGCTCACTCCTGGCGTACCGCGAGGAGGTAATTTTCCCATAAAATCTATTTTCTTTCTTTCTTTTTCCAACTTCCCCCGTGTGCTTGATATCTCCAGGATTTAGCTCCATTTTCCTCTTCTTTAACACACGTTAACCTGTAAACACGACCCGAACTTAGAATGAACTAAAAATGACACAAAACTAGTACAAAACTATAAAAACCGCACAATTTCACTAGGATAAATGTATGTGTTTTGTAACATATCAAACATCCCCACACTTAACCTTTTTTCGTCCTCGAAAAAGAAATCTTCAATGGAATCATAACTGGACAACTACTTTATCATTTTAAATTATAAATCAACATAAATATAATCATGCATTAAAGTGCAACAATCGGTATTTCTATCCGACTCAAGCCCCTGATTGTGTTCTAATATTATATTACCAAGCATATCAATCCATCTATGGGTTTCACACTCAAAGGCTACAACTTAACCTAATCCCGTCTCAAGGTCATGATTAGGCCCGGGTTAAATCATATAGATTTCTCACCACGATAAACTAAAAGTTATATGTTTTCAAAACTTAGGTGAATGATTAATAAATGGATGAATGAAGATGAGCATTAAAAGTTAAACAAATGAACCTTGTCTAGAGGCGTTTCAACCAAGTCGCTATCCCAAAAGCTAACTCATAGACTATAGTTCTAACAATGAAGCACACAAGAATCTAACCCAGTGGTGTTTCAATCAGGCTGGAACTCGACGTGTGACACGTAGGCAAAACTTAGATTTTCTAAAAATAATTGATCATTCAAGCATCCACCTAGTGGTGTTTTCTCCAAGTTACCATCCCGAAGGGTAACACATAGGCGACACTTAACTTCTAAATGCAATTAAGCTCATGATGGATGAAAATATGGAATGCGGCACCACCAACTCTCGGATTTATTTTCATAAAAAGAAAGTGGCGTGCCATGAAAAATTTCAGAAACATATAAATTTAAACTTAACGTGGTACCTAGCACCATATGTTGACTGTTTCAGTTTTACCGTTTCCCTAAGATGAGTACCCATAAGATTTCTTGATTTAATTCATTTAATTTCCCTAATCAACACTTTCAGGATATTTAAACTTTCAAGATTGGCTCAACCTACCAATTCATCACAAGTTAGACACGCTTTCTTTTTTGGGTAAAAATTATATAAACTAACTTTGTTACCAAATTTCATAAGTGAGGTAGTGTGCTTGAAAGATTCGTGATGAACAAAGCGTATAAAACAATAAAACGACACGAGTGTTTACGAGGAAAGCCCTTAATCCCTAACGATTACTGGCATAAAACCTCAGTAAGTGACCGAAAGTCACTTGCCTCCTAGTCTTGTATAAATCGATGAAAATGATTACATATGTGAGTAGAAATGATCGAATACTAAGTGTTACAGAGCTGATTACATGTATTGAATACTGTTAATCGTGTGCGTTGTGTGTTGCTAATCGATCAAATCGCTAATTAAATACATAAACGATCCTAACTAACTTTTCGAGGATCCCAGAGCTTTATTCGGTCTTCAAATATGATCGTTATTGAGCTTCTCTCGCAAGTTTTACGAGTTCTCTTTGACTTCTCGCCTGATTCTGCAGGATAGACGAGTCAACACGTTTTACCTGCGCATATAAAAGAAATAGAGGACAAGTAGCCGTTAGTAGCATTGATATTTAGGATACCGAAGTTACCAGGATCTTGGATTTCGGATCTCGCTAGATTCAGGATCCTGCATGAAAATCAATCCCTAACAATTGTCCCCAAATTTTGACAACTGTTAACAGAAGTTACAGCTGTGAAAATTTTAAAATTCAAATTTCAAATTTCAAATTGAAACGTGATGAGACGTGGTGCGGTAAATGAGGTAATGACACATCGTATTTTAAGGCGATTTCATAGTTAACCCCTATATTTATCTTTTTCCATTTATCTCTGAAGTTCATCTTCTTCCTCTCTCTCAAGGATTTCAGGTATAGCTTTTCTTTTCTTCCTTAACTCTGTCGATTTTTGTATCAAAATGGCTAAGAAAACCACACGATCTTCCACATCTTCAGATGATTTGTACAGTCAACATCTGATAGCTAACCCGAATTCTGAAAAATGCACCTTTATCGATCGAGACATCGAGCTTCTTAACTCTGGGGGATCCTTCCCTAAAAATACCGTCTTTCGATCTTTTGACCCTAAGACGAGGGTGGATTTCATTTCTGATAGTTGGGTCTGCTTTCCGTCTTTCCCATTTACCATAGGCTTCTCATATCCTTTCCATGCTTTCACCATTGAATTCTTTGAGAAAACCGGTTTGAGTTATGCCCAAACGATGCCCGTGATTTGGCGAACTTTGCACACTTTGGAGATTTTGATCCGTAACCATGCTCTTGACTTCAGCATTTCTGAATTGGCTTATGTTTACAATCTGAGGAGCTACGGTTCTTCCCGTTTCTTATTCCAAATCAAAACCGACATGAACCATTTAATCCTGATAACAACTCAAAACTATCTTAATTGGAAAAATAAATTTTTCTTTGTGAGAAGAGATTCGATCCCTGGTGGGGATAAGTTGCCGATCAAATGGATTGTAAAGGGTAGGATTCTATCAATAGGATCCTTGTTATTCTGGCAGCTGGAATACTGACTTTTTGATGTTCTTTTTGTGTTACGGCGCCAAAGTTTTCTGATGTGGCACCACCTTCTTTTGAGACTTCCAAGAGAGTTCTTTTCTTCTACATCATCGAACTCACATAACGGACTTTCAAGGTTAAGACTCAGTTGGTAGCATAGAGCTCAGAAACGTATCCCTTAGGCTCGGAAATGTCTGGTAAGACACAAGAAATTCGCAATATTTTTTAGTTTATAGGATATGTACTGGTCTAACCTGTTATCTTGAAATAGGTGTTCGCAAGCCAAGCTCTAAATTTGCTCTCGAGGATATTGACAAAATGCTTTCCAAAGGAAAAAACATCAAGAAGGAGGCAGGCCAGCCATCATTCCCAGCCGCCAAACCAGAAGTTCCCAAACCTGAGTCTTCCACTGTTCGCCCCAAATCTACATCCCACAAGAAACGAAAACTTGTCGATCCTATCGAGCTAGCCATCACCGAATGCTCAGATTATGCTGATCTTCACAAGAGGCTTCACACACTTGGTCATTTGGTAAGTGACATTCAGTATCCCGGATCTTGATCTTGTTCTTATCCTAACACGCTATTTTTGTGACAGGCTTTGGAGAAAATGACTAAGATCCACGAAGAATTGGTGAAAGAGGCCAAAGACAGCAAACAGATAGTTATTGACCTGCAAAGGATAGGGGCAGCCAAGAACAAAAGGTTAGCCGAAGCGACTGATGAGCTTGATAAGGTGAAGGTTGGGCTTCAAGATGCTTATGCCCAACACGCACAGGATCTTGAAGAATCTCACGAACAGGCTAAAATGTCAGCTGCAATTTCAATATTCCAAGCCAGAGTCAAGATGGCTGAAGAGGCTGCCGACAAGGATTTCGATCAGCCTAATTGGGATGTGCTGGGCTGGAAGAAGCTGATTACTGAATTGGGTGGAGAGCCAATGCTAAAGGTGGTCGAGGGCAAATTGGTGGCTGAAGGTGAGGTGGAGGGCTCGGTAAAGGAAGCTACATAGGTGATCGGTCAAGGCGATGATGGCAACAAAGAGAAGGCCTGAGCCCTGAGTTTGTGATATTTATGGCTTTAAACTTTAATCATGTTGGTTTGTTGAACAATTTCGTTTTACTTGCTTCTGGGGATCCCTGAATGGGATGAACAATTTAACAATCTGTGTCTCGGGTGGATGGGTCCTTTTTTGGATGAAGCCCGAGACACACTCTATTTCCTGCACTTTAAATGTTATCACTTATCTTTTGACTGCATGCCATGATTTTTATATGTTTGATTGTGTTTGTAGAAAATTAGGATTTGTTAGGTAATTAAACCTCAGAAAGAATAAGTTTAGGTATATTTTTAGGATACCGGATCCTCAATGACAATTTATAAATAACACCTTAGGTTTTATCAAATTTTGACTTAGAAAAATACAATTTGTTCTTGATAAATGGTATAAAATATCAGTTACAAACATATCATGACTTAGTCCTGTGAATCTCAAATCTTCTATAAATTGAAAATTAACAAGTAATACATACCTTTGTTGAGAACTAAGTCAGGTAGATACACATACCAGATTATGATGTTGAGTTCGAAATATAACAACCGTTGGTTGTCCCCTGTGTAAAGTTATCAAATACGTCGTAGACTTAGCAATTGTACTTTAGGATCTTCATAAATCTTTAGCCCGTTTAAGGATCTTGAGTCAGTATATTGATGCTAAGTTCTTGAGTTAACACATAAGTGTTAAATACCTGTGACAATTTAAAATCGTGGGCCAAGCCAGAATAACGTGGGCTAAGCCAGAATAACGTGGGCCAAGCCAGACTTAAGTTAACATGAAAATGCTAAAAACCTTAGTAGTAACACGTCTGTTACTATCGTAGGATTCAAGATATAGCCAACAATGATGAAATATCAGCCACTGTTACATGGACTGGTCGCACTACCTTTAACTATCCTTGAATATCGTGCGCTACAGGCGGAGTGTTTAAACTCAGTTCTTAGAAAGGTGAAAACCTTTAAACCTTTGAGGTATTCATGATACCTTAACTTAGGAGAGATGACCAATCTCTAACTTCTGTCAGGATCCTTAAGGATCCTTCCTGCAAAACATGAAACCTTGGTGAAGGTGGGTGTTAGCTTGGCTAACACCCCTCCGACGCTCAATTCAGTACCTTGATAAAGAGTAATAAATATATAAAAATAATCAGGGATAAAAGACATACCAGTCTTAGTTAGAATCTAAGTTCTAACTTACATAAAATAGGCTTTAAGATGAATAGCATTCCAGGATCTTGGCAGGATATCTCCCTCCATAGTAGCCAACCAATAGGCACCCTTGCCTGCTTCTAAGTCAATCAAGTATGGGTCTTCCCATTTTGGTGCAAGCTTTCCATCACTGGGATTGGTAGTATTTTGGAATGCATTTCTTAATACAAGATCTCCCACTTGGAATCTTCTAATCCTTATGTTTTTGTTGTATGACTTCGCTATCCTCTACTGATAAGCTGGAATACGAACTTTGGCAAGATCCCTGAGCTCATCCACAGTGTTAAGATCATGAGTAAGAGCTTCGTTGTTAGTCTCTAGAGTCTGGAGATTAGTCCTGGCAGTAGGGATAACTATCTCCGTAGGGATCATGGCTTCAGTACCAAACACCAATGAGAATGGGGTTTGTATTGTTGCATTCTTCGTGGTTGTCATATCTGCCCAGAGTACAAACGGTAATTCTTCAGCTCATCTTCCTTTCTTTGCTCCCAATATCTTCTTGAGGTTGTTAATGATGATCTTGTTGCTAGATTCCGCCTTTCCGTTGGCTTGAGAATGTACTGGGGTGGAAGTTATCATTTTGATTCCCCAACTGGTAAAGAAGTCAGTTGTTCTCTTGCCAATGAACTGAGATCCGTTATCACATACTATCTCTGCCGGGATCCCAAATCTTGTCAGGATGTTGCGCTTGATGAAGGAGATGACTTCTATTTCTCTGACTTGGACAAATGCTTCAGCTTCAATCCATTTGGAGAAGTAAGCTGTCATTGCCAGCATAAAAAATGTTTCCTCCTGGTGCTTTGGGATGTTTGCCGACTATATCCATTCCCCATTTCATGAATGGCCATGGAGAGATGATTGGATACAAGGGTTCTGCTGGTTGGTGAAGTATGTTGTTGTGTCTTTTGCAAGCGTCACATTTCTTGGAGTAAGTCATAGCATCTTTCCTCATGGTAGGCCAGCAATATCCTGTCCTTAGAATCATTGAAAATAACGCTCTGCCCCTAGTGTGATTATCACAGTCACCTTTGTGTATATCTTTCAGAACTTCATGTGCTTCCAGATCCTCCAAGCATCTTAAGTATGGTCCTGCAATAGATTTTCTATACAAAACATTCTGTAAAATTATAAAACGAGATACCCTCATGCGAAAAGCCTTGTGGTTCTTTTCATCACTTGGGATCTCACCATTCTGCAAGTATTTTTTGATGGGTAAAATCCAGGATTCTTGACTAGATTCAAAATCCCGAATATCTGCTTCTTCTTAAGTGTTGAATACTTCATTTATCTTCTCAGTTGCTGGGCTCAGAATATGTATGATAGGTATTTTGGTACCTTCTAGTATTTTAAGAGCCGAAGCAAGATTTGCTAAGGCATCAGTCTCAGTATTATCTTCTCTAGGTACCTGTGTAATGTTAAAAATTTCGAATTTCATGGATAAGTGCTTAACTATTGTGAGATATTTGGCTAAATTCTCACCTTTTACTTCATACGAACCATTGAAATGGCTAGCAATTAACAATGAGTCTACATATACCTGGAGATACCTGATCTTGATATCCCTGGCTAATTGCAATACTGCTATCAGCGCCTCATACTCTGCTTCATTATTCGTAGCCTGAAACACACAACTTATGGATTGGGGTATTATGTCCCCTTATGGTGATTTTAGTATGATCCCTAGACCTGTTCCTCTTACATTTGATGTATCGTCAGTGAATAACGTCCACTTATCCCTGGATTCTTCCCATTGTTGAACTTCAAGATTTGCTTCATGTTGGATATCACTGATGAAATCAGCCACGAAGTCCGCAAGTGCCTGAGATTTTATTGCTGTTCTAGGTTCATATATGAGGTCATAGGCACTGAGCTTGACTGACCATTTAGCCATCCTTCCTGACATCTCTGGCTTTCTTAAGACACACTTAATAGGGTAGTTAGTCTTAACGTGAATAGCATGAGTTTCAAAATAATGTCTAAGTTTAGTGGATGCCACTATTAAAGCAAAGATTAACTTTTCTAAATGGGAGTACCTGGTTTTTGCCCTGAGTAGGCTTTTACTTACATTGTATACTGGATGCTGTTGGCCTTCATGATCCTTGAATAGGACAACACTAACGGAGCTTCGGGATACTGCCAAGTATAGGGATAATGGTTCGTCGTATTCTGGTTTCACTAGTAGAGGAGGTGATGACAAGTATTCCTTTTGTGATTAGAGTGCTTGTTCATGCTTCTCTTCCCATTCGAATCTCTTGTTCTTCTTCAGGATGTCATAAAATTCCTTGCACTTTTCTGCGGATCTTGATATAAATCTATTGAGTGCTGCTACTCTGTCGGTTAGTCTTTGGACATCCTTGGTGTTTGCCGGGGATTTTAGATTGATGATAGCTTTGATTTTTTCTGGACTGGCCTCTATTCCTCTCTTGGTTACCATGTAGCCCAAGAACTTTCCTGCCCCCACTCCAAAGTGGCATTTTGAAGGATTCAACTTCATGTTATATTGGTCAAGGATATCAAATGCTTCTCTAAGATTCCTGAGATGATCCTCAGCTTTCACTGATTTTACCACCATATCATCTATGTAGACTTCCATAGTGTCCCCAATCTTGTCTTTGAACATCATGTTCACCAGCCTTTGGTATGTAGCACCTGCATTTTTCAAACCAAAGGGCATAGCAATATAACAATAAATACCTATATGAGTCATGAACGCAGTATCCTCCTGGTCTGAGGGTTCCATCTGAATTTGTTGGAATCCTGATGAAGCATCCATGAAAGTCAGCATTTCGTGGCCTACTGTGGCGTCGACCATAGAGTCAATGTGTGGTAGTGGAAAAGGATATTTGGGGCATGATTTGTTCAAGTCAGTGAAGTCTACACAGACTCTCCATTTCCTATTTTTCTTCTGGACCACCACCACATTAGCTAGGCACCTTAGGAATTTCACTTTCCTTATCATTCCTGCCTTTAGTAGTCTTTCGACCTCTTCTTGGATAACTATGTTCCTCTCCGGTTCAAATTTTCTTCTTTTTTGGTGTATCGGCCGGAAACTGTTATCAACACCTAATTTATGTGTAATAATAACTTTAGAGATACATGTCATGTCTTCGTGTTTCCAAGTGAAGGTTGAGGTTCTGCTTCTTAGTAATTCTATAAGATCTTGCTCAATATCCTTGTGGATATTGGTTCCAACAAGCACGTTGACATTAGGATCCTCTATGCTTAAGGATACTTCTTTAACATCCTGCTCTTTGGTTTCCAAGACGTCTCGGGCTTGTTTCTTTAATTTCTATGCTTTCCTGGTTTTGGCGGAGGATTTCATCGAAGAAGTGTAGCAATCCTTAGCCTCTTGCTGATCACTGTTAATCTTCACTACCCCCAAGGGGTCGGCATCTTGACATATTGATGGTATGTTGAGGGTACCGCCTTCATGTCGTGTATTCATGGCCTTCCTAGAATGATTTTATAGCAACACAAAGAATATATCACAGAAAATTTTTGTATAACATTTACCCCTTTGATATATATCAGTAGCTTTATCTCTCCGACTGTGTTTTTGACTTCTCCGCTGAATCCTACTAGCACTGAGGATTTTGAAATAACTTCAGAATCTGGGATCCCTATTTTCTTCAGGACTTCATGCTGAATTATGTTCACCGAGCTCCCTCCGTCAATCAGTATCCTTCGGATAAAGTTGTTTGCAATATATAGAGTGATTACTAGACCATCATGATGAGGATCCTGTACGACATCCCTGTCATCTTCGTCGGAAGAGATCACCTTTTCCTCAGTTAAGCTGGAGGTTCTGAAAGGCCTGTCCCCTTTTTCTGTCTTTGCTTCATTGGCATTCCTTTTTGCTGCAGAGTAAGAAGTGCCACAAATATCAGATCCACCAGAATAAAACCTATTACCTTGGCATCCGGCGGCGGGGATTTTGTTCTTTGCGGGATCCTGTCATGATCCTTGGATTTGTTCTTTCCTTTGCCTAGAAATTCTTTGAGATGCCCTTTGCTTAACAGGTAGCTTATCTCTTTTCGCAAAGCATTGCAATCTTCTGTCACGTGACCAAAGTCTTCGTGGAAAGCACACCATTTGGACTTGTCCATCCAACCTGTACCCTTCTCAAATTTGCGAGGCCATCTGGCTTTTTCTCCAAGATCCTGCATAGCAAATAGCAAACCAGTTGTATCAAGAGAAAAACAGTATTCAGACAACTTAGGATATTTTTCCTCGTCCTCGTCATCTTCTACAGCGTTGATCCTGTGATTGTCAGGCTTAGAATATGACTTGGATCTGTACGACTTGAAAGGTGAAGGTTCAGCTTTCCGGTTAGGTTGAGTGTAGCTTGTCAGAGCATTCACCCTTTGCTGGATCTTTTTATCATCTTCCAGCCTAATAAACCTCAATGCCCGGTTCCTAACTTCATCAAGGTTCCTACAAGGATTCATGACAAGGTCTTCGTAAAATTAAGAATCCTTCTGTAGTCCCATCTTGAATGCCAGGACTACAGTGGCAACGTCAAGGTTCGGGATATCCAGGGATTCGAGGCTGAACTTGCTGACATAATCACGAAGGGACTCTCCGCTGTTTTGAGTTATCCTGTATAAGTCACTTGTTAACCTTTCAAAAGTTCTACTGCAAGAGAACTGATTGTTAAACAAATTGATTAAGTGAGCAAACGAAGTAATAGAATAAGGTTTAACGTTAAGTAGTCATTTAAGGGCTGATCCTGTTAAGGTAGAGCCGAAGCCTTTGCATAAGCAGGCTTCCTTTAGGTCCAAAGGAATGGGGTTTATTTCCATTCGTTCCTTATACTGCGCGACGTGCTCCTCAGGATCTGTAGTTCCATCGTACAACTTCATGTTAGGAGTCTGGAAGCGCTTGGGGATCTTAGCATCACATATCGGTGGTGCGAATCTGGAGATCCTGTGACTGGTAGAGGACATCTCTGGTATAGGTTGGACCACACCTAGTACACTGGAGATCATCTCTTTCAACTTCTTTAACTCCTTGGCCATGGACGGAGTGATTCCTGTCTCCTGCACAAATTTGTTAGTATTTTAAAATTGATTCAATGTGTTACCATTCTCAGGATTTCGGAACGATGATCCTGGAGTAACTCCAAGATCCTGATTTGTCGTAACTCTAGCAGCCGGGGTAGGGCCAACTGCAGTGATCCTTGTTTGCATGGGAAGAAAGTCTCCCTTATGGATTCCTGAGGATCCTGAATAATTAAAATCCAAGATCCTTGGTTGCATCAGGGTCTTCACTTCCACTAGTTTCTTCGATTCTTAAACCTTCTCAATCTCCCGAAACAGCGCTTGGTTAGTATTCCTCTGTTGTTCCATTTGTCGTTTCATTTCCGAGAACAGATCGTGGATATCACTGTTTGATACGATCACATGTCCACCAGTGTAATCCGGATCCCGAAAAACCCGCAGAAGTAGTTTTCTTCAGTTGATTAACACTTTTTTGAAATGGCGGATGAGGAATAAGGTTGACCAACCCAAAGCTTGAAGACGGGGCAGAAACAGAAACATTTTTGGACTCGGACGACATTTTTGAAATTAGCTTTGAAAGATAGTGATTGAACACAAATTTTAGTAAAGATTTAAAGATGAAAAGCACCACTTGCCCCACGGTGGGTGCCAAATTGTTTTGGGTAAAAATTATATAAACTAACTTTGTAACCAAATTTCGTAAGTGAGATAGTGTGCTTAAAAGATTCTTGATGAACAAAGCGTATAAAGCAATAAAACGACACGAGTGTTTACGAGGAAAGCCCTTAATCCCTAAGGATTGCCGGCATAAAACCTCGGGAAGTGACCGAAAGTCATTTGCCTCATATTCTTGTATAAATCGATGAAAATGATTACAAATGTGAGCAGAAATGATCGAATACTAAGTGTTAAAGAGCTGATTGCAAGTATTGAATACTGTTAATCGTGTGCGTTGTGTGTTGCTAATCGATCAAATCGCTAATTAAATATAAAAACGATCCTAACTAACTTTCCGAGGATCCTGGAGCTTTACTCGGTCTTCAAATATGACCGTTATTGAGCTTCTCTCGCAAGTTTTACACGTTCTCTTTGACTTCTCGCCCGGTTCTTCAGGGATAGACGAGTCAACGCGTTTTACCTGCGCGTATAAAAGAAATAGAGGACAAGTAGCCGTTAGTAGCATTAATATTCAGATCAGGATCTTGGATTACGGATCTCGCTAGATTCATGATGCTGCATGAAAATCAATCCCTAACACTTTCAATTTATTTTTTTCAATTTAATTCAACACGCAGTGCCCAGTTTTACCTATCATCTTCCATTTTATTTTGCAAACTCTCTAGTTCGAAGGACATTTTTCAAATTTTTTTCTAATTTTCCTAAAAATACAAAAATAGACTCAAATATAGAACCTGGACTCAATTTACAGAACCTAGACGACTGTCTCCCATCCCCACACTTGAAACACACATTGTCCCCAATGTGAATAGAGAAACGACAGTTAATACAGAAATTTACAAAAAATAAAAATTATAAAAAACAGAATAAAATAAAATAACTGCACAAAAAATTGGAACAGACTTCCCTGGTATGACGATGATAATCCTCGTAAGTCGTGTTCCCTAGCCTTCCATTCGAACGTGCTCAGCTTACCACAGTTCCAATAATTCCTCACGAACGAAAGCGGCAATTTCTAAAAGTACTAGCAACCAAATTAAACAACCAACCAGAAATATATATATACAACAACAACCAATCCTGTCGAGCCCCCAAGTACAAAATAAATTATACATCAGTGTTTATATACAGACCATGAAAATAAAATCAGAAATAAAGAAATGTACAAGGAAACAAAGTACAACCCCGCAAAAGGTGCTACGAATCACTGCTGATCCCCACCAGTGTCTGGCTCTGCCTGATGCTGATCCTGATTTGGGGCTCTGAAAAATGGTGGGATCTCGACTCCTTGCTGAGTCATCAAATACCTGATCGCATCATCCTGCCGATCTAATCTCTCAAATAACGGATATCTAAGTGCCTCAAGTGTCAATGGGACTAGCAGATACAGACGCAACGGATGCTGGATCTCGGGGCTCTCGATATGGTGTGGGATCCGCTGTCGTGCTGTGGGCGCCCCCATCTGAACTGCCTGCTCGGTAGGCGTCCCAACAGGTGGTGAGACCTGTGGACCCTGCCTCACGTCCATCCACCGTGGCGGATTGTCTATGGCGACGATCCCCGCCAATCTCAACTCCTGCAACCCTACGGTATTGTATCCGGGCCTGATGTGAGTAGGCGGCCCGGATAGCGATAAAAAATTCCCAAACTCTCTGCAATCCGACTGATATACAGCCCCAACTCTAACCTGGCCTCCGACCTACCTCGACGACCCCTAGCTAAAGATGTAATCAATATGCTAGCCAGGTTGGCCTCTCGGCGGCAAACAATGCAATACAGACAAAAAAGATCGATTTGACTGCACTTATCGATGCCAGACCTGCGTCCGACGAGAGTGCAAGCCAAGATCCTGTGAATATATTGGATGAGTGGGTCGCGAATAGACGACTCCACAATGGACGAGGAGTACGGCCCATCGGCGATAGAAAGCCCGAAATCCCGAAGCTGGCTGTCGCTGACCCCCTGGTCATGTCGCATCCTGAACATACCCCATAAACTCTGAATGAACGGCTGCTCCACCACCTCGGCCTCGGTGTACCACCCCGTGGCCACCACTAACTGCGGGACCGACAACTCCTAAACATGCCGGCCCAGGGCAAAGAAAACCGCTACCGGCTCCTTAAACTGGCCTGTGACGTACTGGAATGTGGAATGGAACTTAACGGTGAGTTCACACTACTGGATAGTGTCACAGGCCAGTCCCGTTGTCCAGCAAGCACCTAACATCTCCTCAAGCCGTTGCCGCTACCCTAACTGCTCCACTAACTCCCAACCGATGCTCCTATGTTGATACGGCTCCATGTCGACTAACCGCTCACACTGGACTAACTCCTCGGTCATGAGCTCGAAGCGGAGTAGGGTGTGGTGGTGTATAATCCGAGCGTCGAGTGGGACTGGCTCTGCGTTAGCGGCTGGTCGAACCTCAGGAACCGTATACTGAATCACGCATGGCGCCCGATGAATCGGGCGCAGATCCTCCGCTGCTCCCCTAGGATGGGGAACTGGCCCACGCCTGCGCTTGGCTCCACTGGCCGAGCTAGAAGCACCTGTGTCTGACATTACTGCAATAAAAAGTTAGAACAAAAAAAATACAATAACAAGGCAGTCTACGGGCCGGACGACTGTATAGCATTTCATTCACAGTCGTCCTGAGTGTTAGCACAACAATAAGAAGATAAAAATTTAAAAAAAAAATTGTGAAAAATTCGGGATACCCTTTTTGTTTAATTAAAAACCTGACAACCTCGCTCGAATGGAGATTGAGTACGGGCGAGGTGGTCTAAACCTGCAAGAACAACAAAACAATACCCCGAGATTCTATGTACACAAGAATTACAATAATTTAATTATATACACGACTCGACAGACTCGATATACAACTGAAGTTGACTTGATCAAGATTCCATAATAGTATATAAATAGATGTTAACATGACTATAGTATAAACTCAGATTAACTCATGTCACGGTATGTCATAATGAACTGCACAGAAAACTCATAATAAATGCCAAACTATCGACTCAACTTACACCTAATTAGCAAACAATGACTCACAAGTCGTGACTCGAAATTACACATAACCTATAGACTCGTCACAAACTTAAAACATGTGGATACATGACTCACTTTACAGAAACAATGTGCCTCGATTACATTGGAATGAAAGAGGAAAATGTACCTTGGTGATGACAGAAACAAATGATTGGAGGTGTAGGTGCACAAAATCGAACCCCCTGAGATGTCCCCTGAGATGGTGGTGGTAATAGGTGGGTTGTATGTGGTTATAGCAGGTGGGTGGTGTTAGGGTTAGGTTGATGAAGGTTGGTGTCGCATTGGTGAGCAGGTGGTAGCAGGTGGTAGTGATTGGTGGTGGTGGAGGATCGTCGGTGGTGGTAGTGGGAGTGTAATCGCCGGAGGGAGGGTGTAAGTGGTGGTGTAGTGGGGAAGACAACTCAAAAGGGGTTTTTAATATTTTTTATTTCTGAATTTTACACGCTCTCGCGTACCGAGAGGGAAAAACACCACCCTCCGCATAGCGCGACGGTTTCTGATCCAAGAGCGCCTTTTTAGTTTCTCGCGTATCGCGAGGGTGCAGACCTTGGCTCTCGCGTACCGCGAGGGCTAAAAAAACTGGATTTTTTATTTGGATCTCGCGTACCGCGAGAGAATCTACCCAAGGTGTCGCGTATCGCAAGGATGCCCCCTTCACAGAAAGTTAAGCCCGTTTTTACTTAGCCAAATTTTTGATCCCCAACTTTCTTCTTCACCCAAACTCATTAAAAACCCGTTCCAACCTCAAGATTGAATGTAAACATACCTGGAACATTGTTTTTGATGGTTTTCTATTGTCACTTTGGTCATGATTCCCTGAAACACATGAATACACAAGAACACACAAATCGAAAATACAAAAAAACTAAAATGAAATTAGACATGAAGAATTATACAAACTCTACACTCGGGTCTTTCCCGAGGACTCACTCTCACTTAAGTATGCTTTCTTGGCTTGTCGAGAAGAACCTCATCTCCCTCAACATTCTCAATCTGTCCTCCGATGTAGTGCTTCAATCTATGACCGTTTACCTTCCACGAACTACCCTTCTCATCATCCAAATCGACTGCACCATATGGAAATGCTTCTTTTACCTAGTACGGTCCTGTCCACTTAGACTTAAGCTTTCCTGGGAAAAGTCTAAACCTAGAGTTATACACTAAAACCCTATCCCCACACTTAAATTCTTTCACTCCCCTCAACCTACGATCATGCAACGCTTTTGTGCGTTCCTTGTAACTCCAAGAACGTGCGTATGCATCATCACGTAACTCCTCTAACTCATGCAACTGGAGAAACCGGTGTCGTGCTGCTTGAGGCAAGTCAAGGTTGACTGCCTTTAAGGCCTAATACGCCTTGTGTTCTAGCTCTACCGGTAGGTGACACGCCTTCCCATAGATCATCCTAAAGGGTGTGGTCCCAATAGGTGTTTTGAACGCTGTTCTAAAGGCCCAAAGTGCGTCATCTAACTTATCGGACCAATCTTTCCTATTCTTCCCGACAGTCTTCTCCAATATCATCTTCACTCCCCTATTCGCATTCTCGACCTGCCCACTGGTTTGTGGATGATATGCAGTCGAAAGCCGATGGGTTACCCCGTATCGTGACAAAACTTTCTCCATCTGGGCATGGCAGAAATGCGTGCCCCTATCAGTAATTAGGGCTCTGGGAGTGCCAAACCTGCTAAACAACTTCTTTAAAAATCCCACCACTACTCGGGCGTCATTAGTAGGTAAGGCTTGAGCCTCAACCCACTTAGAAACATAATATATCACCACAAGTATGTATCGGTTCCCTCTTGATGCAGGAAACGGACCCATGAAGTCAATGCCCTAAATGTCAAATACTTCAACTACCTGGATCGGGTTCTGGGGCATCTCATTCTGGGATGAGATATTACCGGTGTGTTGACACGCATCACACCGCTTCACTAACTCGTGAGCATCCTTAAACACTGTCAGCCAATAAAAACCAGAATCGAACACCTTTTTCACGGTGTAAGAGGGCCCATTGTGACCACCCGTCAGTCCCTCATGACAGTGCTTAAGGATCTCTTGACCTTCCTCCTTACTCACACATCTCCTTAAAACTCTATCAGCTCCCACATGAAACAGATATGGAGCATCCTAGATATAGTGGTTGGCATCATCACAGAATTTACGCCTCTGTTGGGATGTCATGCCCTTAACCACTAAACCATAAGCCAAGTAATTTGCTATGTCAGAAAACCATTGCAAACCTTGCTCCTCAGCGCTCACATAAAACATCTGTCACACCCCGGTCGGCGGCGGATTACATGTCGGGGCTGACGCGGTTGTTCATAAGTACATGATCATCTATTAATAAATGATAATATTATTTCATCATAGTTAAAGCATCTGTTACAAATAGAAATGGAAAAACAAGAGGGTTCAAACATAACACAAATTAAATTTAATATTCAATAAAGCTAGGTCCATAGTCCTATGTGATCATGTAGTGTCCTCAAACTGGTGCACCTGAAACATGTGAGTAAATGTCAACTACAAGTAGTTGGTGAGTAACATAGGTTTTGACACCAAACAAAGTTAAGTATAGTTTTACAATTCAAAATGTTCAAAGCATGTCTAAAGCATAAATGTGAAAACATACAAGGTTCCAAGCGTACAATTCAATCCTGGTAATGGAAAACTAGATACGTAATTCTACTGATTGCCATTTTGGAAAAGGGGCAAGAGGATACCCAAGTTGTAAGTTGATACCCAACAAAAACCCGCCAAGGTTTTGTGGTAAGTTATAGTTTTGGATTCCCGTATAAATGATCATAAAAGGTACCACCTTAGGCTTGGGATGCAAGTTAATGAATGTACTGACATGAACACATGTAATGGTCACCAGGTAGTTTAATACATAGAGCATAAAGATCAAAGCATAAGAACAAAGGTATTGAATCGTGTATGAAAGATAGTTAATAACATGTTTCACCCTAAAAGTAAAAATAGTAAAAAGGGGCTATGTAAACTCACATGAGTTGTGTACGAGTAGCACCACACAGGGATGCAATAAAAACACAAGAGTTTGCCTGTGAACCGTCTACGCATGCCCTAGAATTATAAGTATAATAATTAGTGACACGTGGGATATTGTGATGATGACACAAAAGAGTGAACATCCTAAGACGCACTAACGATTAAAGAGTAGACGAACTTGTCCACGGGAATAGGGGAAATAAAATAATTAAGACAAATATGGCTTGTATCGAACGTCTCTAATACGAATAATATTATATAATTAAATATTCGTGTGTTCATACTATTAAAAAATGGCCTAGGAAAATAATATAACTTATTGTATTATTTTTAAGTTTGTAGGATTAACAAAAATAATCATTTATGAGGTCAAAAATAATAAATATATTATTTTTATTCAAGAATATAAACGTGGGTAAATAATATAAATAATTATATTATTTATAAGTTCGAAGTGTGACACGGTAATAAATAATGTGGTGAAAATAATATACATATATATTATTTTTATTTGGAGTCACAGGTTGAGTAATAATATAAATATATTATTATAAAATTTAGAAAATGTTAAAAATGGGTTATCAAACCAAACCCAAGCCTATGAGTGGTTTTCGGGTCTAAAACACATTAATATAATAATATAATAATATAAGGAGTGATTTTATATTAAGATAATACTTTAAAAAAGATTTAAAAAGAAAACAGGTGGAGAGACTCGAACCCGGGTCTCTCCTACACAAGCACACACACTTAACAAACTCCGGCTAGGGTATCGCACACAAACCCGGGACAGATTGGTTTTAACATAGAATTCCAGTGAGTTTCTCCCCCATACGCATACACGTTCGAATCCAGTTCCAATCCAATGATTTTGACCACGATCAAGCAAGATTAAATAGGGGTTTTGTTAATCGGGTGTTTGCGAACCTGCGGTGAGTTTTAATTGCAAAAATAACAGGTTTAGGATCGTTTAATTAAGGATTGAAGGGCCGAAAACCCTCGATATGAACATAGAATCAATTTGATCAATTTCGATAATAAAAGCAGTTGAAAACATAGGGCTTTTATAGATTAGAGTGATGTGAAACTAGTCATATAGTTTAATTGGATTTACAAAGCTGTTAGGATCGAAATCCCCATATCGTTTTAATAACAAACCCTAGAATCTGGATTATGAACAATTCGATGATATGAGGTTAAATTAAAAAAAAGGGCTTTCACTATACAGAGAAGAAACTAATGGCGTAATTTAATTGAATTTAAACGAAGTCCAAGGTAGAGTTCGATCAAACCGGTTTCATATGAACCCTAGAATCTGGTTCATGTTAATCTCGATAATGTAAGCCTCAATTGACATAGGGCTTTTGTTCTATAGATGAAAACAAAACTGAGGGGGGGGGGGGTTTATTACTAGAATTGAGTTCGAATTGGTGGTTCCTGACTAAAAACACAGCCACGGTATGATGGGTTGGACTACGACGTCTCCTGCTGCGACTCAGGTGGACTTGGTGTGTGCAAATGTTCTAGAGGGATTCGTCTAGTGTGTGCAGATGCTCAAATGATAGAATAACAGACGAATTCAAGCTAATTTGATAGTGGTCGATGATGGCTTCGACGGTTATGGGTTTAATGCCCATAATTGGGTTTAATGCCCATAATTGGGTTTAATTCGATTAATAATGCTGTTTAAAGTCTCAATGATTGTCGTTTAATGATAATAATTGTGTATGGCAGTTACAATGAAACGAATTTCGTGAATTTGAGTCAAGAACATGGTTGTTTGACTTTTTGATTTTGACTTCTAAAGTCAACAGAATCAGGTTTTGGCAATTTACACTACTAGTCCTTGTAGTTTGGAATGAAATAATGACAGAATTTGTCCCTAAGGTTTGAGATTGAGTTAACTAGGTTAAGAATTTAATGAGATTTGCTAACGGAGTTAGCCTAAAAAGTCCGGATGTCACATCATCCCCTAGTTGAAAGAATTTTCATCCCGAAATATAATAAATTTTTTTTTGAGGTGTCACATCATCCCCTAGTTGAAGTAATTTTCGTCCCGAAATTCAACTAGTGGAAACCACTGAATCAGGAAAGAGATGCGGATACTTGAGCTTCATTTGATCCTCACATTCCCAAGTAAACTCGGGGTCATGTTTAGATTCCCAACAACCTTTGACTGTTGGTTTGGGGAGTATGATTGATAACAAGATTTAGGTCTAATACTCAAAGTCAGGCATGAATGATGATAGTAGATTTTGTTTGAAGAGAATTGAGGAGAAAACTGTCAAAAAATATTTTGTACTTCAAAAATGGAATGCATCACTTGAAATCAGAACGATGAGAATTTGATTATCAAAACTTGTTTAGGATGTAGTCTAACATGTTTAAGAAATGTCACTGGATAAGAGGTTTCACAAACATTGGTCAAGGTCAAAATAACATAAAACGTCACGTGACACGAACAACGCTACTTCTGACGATATGACATGAACACTTATATATGGGAAGTACCAGCGGCGTATCCAACATGTCCTTATCATATCGCATCAGTTTTGTTATTATATATCATGATAGGTTTTATGTCATAACGTACGACAGAATTCATTATGTTTTCCATGCGCTGACTTTTATAATTACGTAGTGCACCCGTAATTACTCAATTCATCGCATGGTCCGTATAGATCATCCCATTGTGTGTGGGTCAAGAGAGGACACACAATTACTTAGTTTACATCTATTGTTTTCACGTATGAGTTGGTAATAAATAACTGTGCTCCTAGATAGTAAGGTCAATTAGAAAACTAAAGAGTAATAATGTGGTATAACTTAGAGTTCCATAGCTTCCTCGTGTTTGAACAAGAATACGTCAACCCCGAGTAGTTTTAAAGTTTTACAGCTTCCTCGTGTTTGATAAAGAATACGTCAAGCCCCGAGTAGCTTAAAAGTTTGTAGTTTTCAACCTTCATGGATAAAGTGAGTTATCATGCCTTGTGATCCATCAATTGCAACAATTGTACCCAATATAGTTCCGTGTATAATGTAAACATCCAAGTTTCATGTTTAATATAGTATCATGTACATTGTAAACAAATAAGTTTCACGTATAATGTGAACAACTTAGTATCATGTATATTGTAACAAATAAGTTTCATGTATAATGTGATCAATTTAGTATCATGTATATTGTAAACAACCAAGTTTCATGTATAATGTGATCAATCTAGTATCATGTATATTGCATTCAACCATGAATCGTGTATCATGTGATCAATCTAGTATTATGTATATTGTATTCAACCAAGTATCATGTATCATGTGATAAATCCAGTGTTATGTATCATGTGAATGCAGATATGTAAGTTACTGAATCTCATGAGTAATGTAAACTATCGAATTTTGTGGGTGGTCGAGTGTTGCGGACAAGCGTTGTAGGTCCCGGGAGCCTCATCGCGCAGCGGAAAAACAACGATCTGCTAGTGATTCGTGTGGGAACAGAGAAGAACGAGACAGAGAGAAACACGAACATAAAGAAGAGAATCAACACAAAAATGATACGTAATCCATAACAACAAAGTCATCTCACATTACATACCGAAGAAGTACACATCTCTTATCTATGCTCACGGTCCAGGGGCGGGAGAGCTCATCCCGCCCGGACACCTCTCGACCTAGTTCCCAAAAGTTCCACCTACAAATGAGGCCATCATCTCAATTTATAGGGGAAGGAACAATACCTGCGTACTTGGGTAAGTACGCATGGCATTGGTCACCAATCTGGTGTACAAGCTAAGTACGCAGGAACACCCTCTTGCGTACTAACTAAGTATACAGATACATAGAATTTAATCTATAGTTAATAAAACATGCTTCTACATACTCCCTCTTAACTATAGCATCAAATTATATCTATCACTAACACTGATAATCATCAGTTTACAAAGAATGTCCTAACAGACTCCCTCTAAACTAATGACATCAAGTGTCTTCTGGCGAGACTTGATCTTCTGGCATTCCACTTGAGATCTTCAAATCTTCAAACTTCAGTCTTCAGTTGCCGAGTGATCTAACAAACCCGACTCCCTCTTAACTGTAGCTTTCATTGTAGACCAAACCAAGTGCTTCAATAAGAACCAACTATCCCAACATAACTCATTGTAGTTCATCCTCTCAGCAGTAGTTTCCTCCAACTTGACTTAGGAATCTGAGTCTCACCGCGTCTTCCTCGCAAGGTAACATCAGTAGACTAAGACATCTCCAAATCAACTAGCATATGATAGAGAGTCAGAATTTCCAATAACATGCATCAAACTAATCAGCACCCATAGGAATTCCAGTAAGATAAACTTAAGTCTTCAAACCGGATGTGTCCAACTCTATCCTGTATATTCACGAGTCAACCAAATTCCCGAAGATGTTTATTTCCAATTTCCCCTTTCAGTTTAAGCTTCTCCTAACTAGACCAGAAACAAGAGAACGTTTCCTATCATGTCGGCAAATGATAAAAGGTTCCATCTTCAACTAATAATCCAACGAATATCCAGCTTCACCTTGAAAACACTCGATAGAATCAAACAGAAAATCATGCTCGGCAGTGATCATCCTGAATCCAAAGTCCAAAATTCTTCAAATAGATCTTCATTCCTGGTTAACACCTCCTAATCTGTATACATTCACCATGGCGTGAAGTTCCATAACTAGGTTGTCTATTTGGCATTCCGCCCAGATACCAAATGAGAAATCTAATCATAACTAAATCACATCAAATCTTGAACACAAACATGACCAATGAGCATGAAAAATATAGTTTACACTAGAAATCATAGTTGAGATCCATGTTACGTCAAAGAGGTATATATATAGGAAGTACCAACGACTTTTACACCACCTCTTTAATGTCTCATGAATACTAGATTTTTTATCCCCCTCATTTCTCTGTAAACTATGACCAGCTTCATCACCGCTTCACTCAAGTCCTTCAAAACCACAACTAGTCAAATCTAGGATTTTTTTTTCCTTTGCAAAGATCCAAAACAGCAAATCCTTGGGTTCAAGTTGTTCCAGTATTCATCCCTTATTAAAGAAGTATCATAGATAATCGTAGCCTACATATTTAGGTTTGAATACCTAAACAATATGATTTAAGACCCAAAGTAGCAACATCTTCACAAATAAAACGAGACCTTTAGCTGATGACGACCTGGTTGCTCAACTTGATTCAACATTCATTCCCTATTAAAGAAGTATCGTGGATACTCGTAGCCCACATTTTCAGGTTTGAACACTTAAACAATGTATGACAATTGGTATCATCCAAGAAAAATCTCGTCCTTGTTTCGCCAAGCCACATCAAATTTCAGTCCCGAAAAACCAAAATCACTATCTTTTCAAATTTGGCCCGAAACAAGCTTACAAACGATCCGACAAAATTTTGGCCAAGAAAGGTTTTCCCGCCAAAAAACTTTTTTTTAATCCCAGATGATAGTTCATGCGTACTTAGCAAATACGCAGATATAGGGTGTTCCTACATACTTAGTAAGTTCACAAAGCCAAGTCTACATGCGTACTTGATAATTTCGCAAAGCCAAATGCCCATGCGTACATGCTAAGTTCGCAGAGCCAAATACTCATGCGTACTTAGCAAGTACGCAGGACAATTACTCTTGCGTACTTAGTAAGTACGTAGGGCAAAACCCATGCGTACTTAGTAAGTACGCAGAAAAGATGAATTTGCGTACTTATCAAAAAGTAACAGCGTTCTTGACATATCTTGAGGAGAATGCTCGAAAAGTATTGGATCTGAGAAATTGATGCTTCAAAAGCTTAGAAATCCTCATCTAGCAAACCCTAAGCCTTCCAAACACCAAATGAAGTGATAACGAACTCGAATTTAAGGATTTTTGGTCTGAAAAAGTACGAACTCGTATGAACTCAAATCTACGAAAAACCCTAAAAACTCGAATCTAGAACACAAATCAACGAACACCGAGGCTCTGATACCAGTTGTAGGTCCCGGGAGCCTCGTCGCGCAGTGGATAAACAACGATCTGCTCGTGATTCATGTGGGAACATAGAAGAACGAGACAAAGAGAAACACGAACATAAAGAAGAGAATCAACACAAAAACGATACGTAATCCATAACAACGAAGGCATCTCACATTACATACCGAAGAAGTACAAATCTCTCATCTATGCTCATGGTCAGGGGCGGGAGAGCTCATCCTGCCCTGACACCTCTCGACCTAGTTCCCCAAAGTTCCTCCTACAAATGAGGCCATCATCTCAATTTATAGGGGAAGGAACAATACTTGCGTACTTTGGTAAGTACACAGGGCATTGGTCATGCGTACTTATCAAGTACGCAAGGCAAAAGCCTTACGTACTTACTAAGTACGCAGCACCAATCTGGTGTACAAGCTAAGTACGCAGGAACACCCTCCTACGTACTAGCTAAGTACACAGATACATAGAATTTAATCTATAGTTACTAAAACATGCTTCTACAAGCGTGTTGCTTGACATTCATGTATAATGTGGGTAGTTAGGTTTAAAATTCTCAATCTTCTTAAGGTTTATATGGATGGTTAACTCCTACGCGAAAGGATTTATCTCCTCGAAGTGCCTAGTATGTTCGTATATTTTCGACGGTGCAAGATAACGAGAAGGTTTTGTAGGTGTTTAGAGTGATGTGCTTATGAATAATTGATTTGAGTAATTATGACTTATTATTGTTTTTAATTTAATAAAATAGTGAAAATAATAAGTTGAATAACTAGATAAACAAATGAATGAATAAAACCTTTTTAATTTTTAATTATCATACAGGGAATGTTTCAAAGGAAAGTAATGGCTAAATCATTTAATAATCTAGCCAAGATTTAATAATAATTAATTTAGCGAAGTACAAGTCATAATTTAATTATTAATTAAGATAAAGTTTTTATAAAACAAGTTGTATCAAGTTTCCTTACAAGGTGAAAAAGGTTTATAGAGAATTTATATTCCAGATAATATTTATAAACTACGGGTTTGATAAAGGTTTTGCTTTGTTTGAACAAAATAACGATGTTGTTTAAATTAGATAATAAAATGATTTGTTTACGAAGAAGGCTTAGGTACGTGTACTAAACTGCAATGAATGAAGAGATGATGTTTGGGTGATCTTGATGAAAATATGACGGATGTATTTTATACTCGTAATACTAAATCAAAGAATAATGGCATTTAAGTTGTAATATAAACTTATTATTGAATGATGAAATGTTGAATACTTATTCCAAACATAAAGAAGTGGTTCTCAAACTGAAATTTTAAAGACAAGAAATAGAAAAATCCAGCTAACGCCTCAAGTAGCTTTCCAATCGGAAGCAGATGAGCACCAAGACGAACATCGCTATGGTTATTCGGATAGCAAGCCGGGCCTCAGCTCTAGCTTCTTCTGTGCGTGCGTCAAATATCTCTCGGTCTCCTTCCATCATGTCAATGTGAGTACCTAGATTTGAAATCAGGTATTCCTGGTATCGTACTTGACCCAAAAGGCTGTCTATTCGCTGCCCTAGCAGGTCGTGCCTTATCCCGTGCTCCATCTCTTGTCTCATGAATTCTGCAGTCCTCACATATTTGGTTCGGGTGATATGGGTTGTCTTGCTGTTGGGTTCGGGTGGTATGGGTCAGGTGCTAAGTAGGGGTCTCTAAGAGGGGATGGCAGCTGATTGTGTCGGTGAGGTGCCTGATAAGGGTATGTTAATGGGGGTGGTTCAGATGCTTGGAGTCTCAGACCGTTGCTCCTAAACCAATCCGCTCTCATGTCAAACATGGATCTAACAGCTGGTGGTGTTGGTGTCTGATGGTCTGGTGATGGTGATCCGATGTCTTCGTCCTATTCAGACTCTGTCTCAAGATAGTGTACTGGGAAGGGAGGATAGTAGGAGTCCATGTCAAGCAGAAAAGAAAGATATTGTAAGTGATAAAACATATTATATGTTAGGTGCATAAGTTTTCATGAGTTAAGAGTTTGACTAGTCATAATACCGAGTTTTCACAATAGTACGCTAGAAGTAACATTTGACCTATAAGTAGTGTACCCACGAAGAGAATTCCCAGGAAAGAGAGGTGGGTCATAAGGGACACACTTAAGTACCAGTCTTTCCTTAGTCAGAATCTCTTATGGGTCTACACCCACTCTTCCAGCCATTATGTACTAATAACACTATTGTTTGGGCTCATGGTCATGATGAGAATTATTTCGGACTGGGCTTTGAGCCCCAAGGGTTTAAGTCTTGTTCACAAATGATGATGGTGACATGATTCCTAGTGTGTAAGAATGAGGGTGTGGGAAGTCTTTGAATAGAGTAAATGTATAATAAAGCTTAGGATGACATTTAATGGAATCAAATAGGTAGCATGTAATCAAACAGTGTGGCAAATAAGGTATTACCTGAATAGCAATTCTTTTGTAAACATGTAAGTTATCAAGTAACGTAGCACATAAAATAACATGTATTGTATCATGCAATGTAATACCTAAGATAACATGTAGGATAATCACACAAAGGGTATCCTAAGGTTATAGACTAGGTCATCGGTTTCTAATAACCTAATTCTCTATAACCATGGCTCTAATACCAATCTGTCACACCCCGGTCGGCGGCGGATTATACGACGGGGCGGACGCGGTTGTTCATAATCACATGATCATATATTAATAAGTGATAATATTATTTCATCATAGTTAAAGCATCTGTTACAAATAGAAATGGAAAAACAAGAGGGTTCAAACATAACACAAATTAAATTTAATATTTATTAAAGCTAGGTCCATAGTCCTATGTGATCATGTAGTGTCCTCAAACTGGTGCACCTGAAACATATGAGTAAATGTCAACTACAAGTAGTTGGTGAGTAACATAGGTTTTTGACACCAAACAAAGTTAAGTATAGTTTTACAGTTTAATATGTTCAAAGCATGTCTAAAGCATAAATGTGAAAACATACAAGGTTCCAAACGTACAATTCAATCCTGGTAATGGAAAAACTAGATACGCAATCCCACTGATTGCCATTTTGAAAAAGAGGGAAGAGGTTACCCAAGTTGTAAGTTGATACCCAACAAAAACCCCCCAAGGTTTTGTGGTAAGTTATAGTTTCGGATTCCCGTATAAATGATCATAAAATGTACTACCTTAGGCTTGGGCTGCAAGTTAATGAATGTACTGACATGAACACATGTAATGGTCACCAGGTAGTTTAAGACATAGAGCATAAAGATCAAAGCATAAGAACAAAGGTATTGAATCATGTATGAAAGATAGTTAATAACATGTTTCACCCCAAAAGTAAAAATAGTAAAAAGGGGCTACGTAAACTCACCTGAGTTGTATACGAGTAGCACCACACAAGGATGTAATAGAAAACACAAGAGTTTGCCTTTGAACCGTATACGTATGCCCTAGAATTATAAGCATAATAATTAGGGACACATGAGATATTGTGACGATGACACGGAAGAGTGAACGTCCTAAGACGCACTAACGATTAAAGAGTAGACGAACTTGTCCACGGGAATAGGGGAAATATAATAATTAAGACAAACATGGCCTGTATCGAACGTCTCCAATATGAATAATATTATATAATTAAATATTCGTGTGTTAATACCATTAAATAATGGTCTAGGAAAATAAATAACTTATTATATTATTTTTAAGTTCGTAGGATTAACAAAAATAATCATTTATGAGGTCAAAAATAATAAATATATTATTTTTATTCAAGAATATAAACGTGGGTAAATAATATAAATAATTATATTATTTATAAGTTAGAAGTGTGACACGGTAATAAATAATGTGGTGAAAATAATATACATATATATTATTTTTATTTGGAGCCATAGGTTGTGTAATAATATAGATATATTATTATAAAAGTGGGAAAAATATTAAAAATGGGTTATCAAACCAAACCCGAGCCTACGGGTGGTTTCCGGGGCTAAAACACATTAATATAATAATATAGGGAGTGATTTTATATTAAGATAATACTTTAAAAAAGATTTAAAAAGAAAACACGTGGAGAGACTCGAACCCGGGTCTCTCCCACACAAGCACACACACTTAACCAACTCCGCCCGCTAGGGTATCGCACACAAACCCGGGACAGAATGGTTTTAACATAGAATTCCAGTGAGTTTCTCCCCCATACGCATACACGTTCGAATCCAGTCCCAATCCAATGATTTTGACCACGATCGAGCAAGATTAAATAGGGTTTTGATAATCGAGTGTTTGTGAACCTGGGGTGAGTTCTTATTGCAAAAATAACATGTTTAGGATCGTTTAATTAAGGATTGAAGGGCCGAAAACCCTAGATATGAACATAGAATCAATTTGATCAATTTCGTTAATAAAATCAGTTGGAAACATAGGGCTTTTAGAGATTAGAGTGATGCGAAACTAGTCATATAGTTTAATTGGATTTACAAAGCTGTTAGGATCCAAATCCCCAAATCATTTTAAGAACAAACCCTAGAATCTGGATTATGAACAATTCGATGATATGAGGTTAAATTAACAAAGGGCTTTCACTATACATAGAATTGTGAAACTAATGGTGTAATTTAATTAAATTTAAACGAAGTCCAAGGTAGAGTTCGATCGAACCGGTTTCATATGAACCCTAGAATCTGGTTCATGTTAATCTCGATAATGTAAGCCTCAATTGACATAGGGCTTTTGTTCTATAGATGAAAATGAAATTGAGGTTTGATTACCAGAATTGAGTTCGAATTGGTGGTTCCCGACTAAAAACACAGCCGCGGTACGAAAGGTTAGACTCCGACGTCTCCTGCTGCGTCTCCGGTGGACTTGGTGTGTGCAAATGTTCCAGAGGGATTTGTCTAGTGTGTGCAGATGCTAAAATGATAGAATAATAGACGAATTCAAGCTAATTTGATAGTGGTCGATGATGGCGTCGAAGGTTATGGGTTTAATGCCCATAATTGGGTTTAATTCGATCAATAATGCTGTTTAAAGTCTCAATGATTGTCGTTGAAGTGGATTTCATGAATTTGAGTCAAGAACATGGTTGTTTAACTTTCAAAAGTCAACAGGAACACAAACGTTCTGATTTTGACTTCTAAAGTCAACAAAATCAGGTTTTGGCAACTTATACTACTAGTCCTTGTAGTTTGGGTTGGAATAATGATAGAATATGTCCCTAAGGTTTAAGATTGAGTTAACTAGGTTAAGAATTTAACGAGATTTGCTAACGGAGTTAGCCTAAGAGTCTGGATGTCACAACATCGGCTCCTTGTCCGACCTCACACTCACCATCATCAAAGACTCATGGGGAAATTTGTCCCCTATGGCCTCTTCCCGGATCTCTTCTCTACCGGGATCCTCTAACCTCGACAAATGGTTGGCAGCTACATTCTCTGCTCCTTTCTTGTCTTTAATCCCAATATCAAATTCAGAAAGCAAGAGAATCCATCAAATCAATCTAGGTTTGGCATCTTTTTTTGCGAACAGTTATTGCAATGCCACGTGAACAGTATAAACGATGGTCGTAGAGAGCACTAAATAGGAAAGGAATTTGTCAAACGTGAACACCACCGCTAACAACTCTTTCTCGGTAGTTGTGTATTTGTCTTGAGCATCATTAAGAGTTTTACTCGTGTAGTAGATTGGGTGGAAGTGCTTCTCTCTCCTTTGGCCTAACACAACCCCGAGTGCATAATCACTCGCATCACACATGAGATCAAAAGGTAAGCTCCAGTCGGGGGCTATCAAGATTAGAGCACAGACTAACTGCTCCTTTAGGAATTCAAATGCCTAAAGAGAGTCCGCATCAAACTCAAACAGGACGTCTTTCTCAAGAAGGCGTGTCATGGGTCGGGTGATCTTTGAAAAGTCTTTAATGAACCGTCTATAGAAACCCGCATGACCCAAGAAACTTTGAACCGATTTCACACTACTCGATGGGGGAAGCCTACTGATCGTATCAATCTTAGCTCTTTCCACTTTGATTCCGGCACGTGAAACCTTGTGCCCAAGCACAATCCCCTCAGTCAACATGAAGTGACACTTCTCCCAATTAAGCATCAACTTCGTCTCTATGCATATCCTCATCATCTTCTCGAGATTCTACAAACAATGATCGAATGAACTTTCGAACACAGAAAAGTCATCCATGAAAACCTCCTTGGAAGTCTCGATCATGTCCTGAAAGATGGCCACCATGCACCTCTGGAAGGTTGCTGGAGCATTACACAACCCGAATGGCATACGCCGGTACGCGAATGTACCGTACGGGCATGTAAAGGTGGTTTTCTCCTGATCCTCTGGTGCAATGGGAATCTGGAAATAACCCAAGAAGCCATTAAGGAAACAGTAAACTGCTGCCCTGATAGGCGCTCCAGCATCTGGTCAATGAAAGGAAGAGGGAAGTGATCCTTCATTGTGGCATCATTCAGCCTCCTATAGTCGATGCACACTCTCCAACCTGTGACTGTTCTAGTAGGTATTAACTCATTCTTCTCATTAGTCACAACTGTCATCCCACCCTTCTTCGGGACGACCTGAGTCGGGCTTACCCATGTGGAGTCAGAAATAGGATATATCAATCCATCATCAAGGAGTTTAAGGACCTCCTTCTTCACCACATCTGACATATTAGGGTTAAGCCTCCTTTGAGGTTGCACAACAGGCTTGTGCTCATCCTCCATGAGTATCCTATGCGTGCAGAAAGTAGGGCTGATGCCCTCTATGTCTGTGAGTTTCCACGTAATAGCCTGTTTATGTGCCTTCAGCACATCTATTAGCCTCTTCTTCTCCTCTTCCGTCAGTGCAGCAGAAATCACGATGGGTAAACCGGCCTCGCCATCCAAGAAGCATACTCCAAATGGGGAGGTAGCTCCTTAAGCTCAAGGGATGGTGGTGCCTCAACCGAGTGCTTCTCTTCCTCCTCGGTACTCTCACTGACCTCAAAAACCTACGGGTACTCGGGAGGCTTACTAGCCGGGTGGCTCGGACCATGCTCCGGGGACCCTCAGTCTCAATCTCCTAGTTCTCCTCACCCAGGTGCTGTGTGTTAAGCAGGTTAGCTCCACACACGTAGTCAAGGCAACGATCCATGTGAGATATGAATGTGTCTAGAAAGAACACAGAATCGGCTTGACCATTCTAGTTCTTCATCGACTTCATGACATCAAAGGTGACATTTTCATCCCCCACATGAAGTGTGATCTTACCGTTGAAGACGTCGATCAATGGCGGTGCGCAAGAAAGGGCGTCCCAAAATGACTGGGACTCTATCGTCGACCTCCATATCAAGAATGAAAAAGTCTACGGGGAAAACAGACTTATCAACCTTCCCCAACAGATTCTCCACTATTCCCTATGGATACTTGACCGAACGGTCGGCCAATGATATGCTCATGCGCGTAGGAGCCGGATCTCCAAGGTCTAGCTTCTCAAAGAGATAGTATGGCATCAGGTTGATGCTAGTACCGAGATTGGCCAACGCGTGGTGCACAGTCGAGCTACCAAACAAACACGGGATCGTGAAGACACCCGGATATGCTAATTTCTCCGGTAGCTTGTTCTGGACCACCGCAGAACATCTTTTATTCAGTGTGACAGTTGAAAGCTCGTCTAACTTCTTCTTATTGGACAAAAGATCTTTAAGGAATTTAGCATTTTTAGGCATATGCTGGAGTGCTTCAACGAAAGGCAGATTGATTTTCAGCTGCTTAAACAACTCCAAAAAGTGTTCATAATCCTTAGCATATTTCTGCTGCATCAGGCGAGCAGGATATGGAACACGACTAAGATCGAAATCGGGGATCTTCTTCCTCCCCTCACTCTTCTTATCCTCTACTACCTTCTCGACAGGAGACTCACTGTTGGGCACTGTACTTGCTGGGACTCGCCTCTTGTGCACCCCTCTAGGAGTCTCCGTATCTATCTCTTCATTTACCGGCTCTTCATCATCATATGCCGGTGTCTGCTCTCTCTCTCCCCTTTGCCACTATGGGTTGTCACCGCCTGCAGAGTGGCTTTCGGTTTAGTGTCAGTACTACCCGAGAAGGAACCTCCTGATCTATCAGTCAGCTGACGCGCAATGTCTCCCACTGTGCGCTGCAAGTCTAAGAAGGCAGACTGTTGACTCCTCAGTAATGTATCGTGCTCCTTCAACTTATTCTGGGTCTCCTGATGTATCTTCACTAGCTAAGCAAGCAACCGAGTCTGGGTAGCCAACATCTCTTCAATCTTCTTCTCACCCACAGTGCTACTCGAGCTCTGCCCTCCTTCTCCTCCACCATACTGATTCTGACGGGGTTGAAACCCAGGTGGGTTCTTGCCAGATCTCCAACTGAATATAGGGTGGTTTCTCCATCCAGAGTTGAACAGAGGGGGTTTTTGGTTCCCCAGGAAGTCCACCTGTTCCTGTTGAGTGATAGGGTAATCGATGTTGTCATGACCTCCCCTACACATCTCATGTCACACCCCAACCGACGGCGGATTATACGTCGGGTCGGACGCGGTTGTTCAATAGCACAAGGTTGACTATTAAAGTTTAAATAATTTTATTAAATAACTTCAAGGTTACAATACAAAGAATAAATCAAATACATAGCAAGAATACAAGTCTAATTGATTTAGCATTCTAGGTCCAAGCATCCTATGTGATCACAATAAAGTCTCATGTTGTAGTACCTGAAACATGTGAAAGAATCTGTCAACTACAAAATAGTTGGTGAGATACAAAGGTTTTGACACAGTTTAACAAGTATTTGAAAAGAATTACAATTCACTATGATATATGCATTCTATAATGTAAGTATGAGAAAACAAGTATCTTAAACATTGTGCACATTCAATCCTCAACCAAGTTTAGGCATAACCCACAGGTTACCCTTATAAGTCTCAAGTTTAAAAGTTTGGTTTAGTAACAAACACCAAGGGCTCCCCCCCGAAGGGTCAATCAATCAAGGTGGATTGGTCAAATACAATAGATCTATCATTGTTACCATAGGCTTGATCAAAGTTAATGAATGTGCTATTTTTAAGTTTAATCTAAGCATACAAGTCTCAAGTTTAACATAAGAATAAGCATCTAGTCATAGTTTGTACAAGAATTGTATAAGTTTGAAGTTTGAACATGTTTCACCCCAAAAGAATTGTAAATGAAAAAGGGGCTAAGTATACTCACTTGGATGATGAATAGTATCCGACACGGATAAGTATTTGCAAGCTTTGGAGGGAGAATATCCTCACGAAGCCTAAGTATGCAAGTTTAAAGATTTAAGTATGATCCTATAAGTCTATGGTAAGGATCTAGGATTTCGAGATTCGACTAGGGTTCCAAATGGGAGATGGGATTGATTGAAGTTTAAATCGAGTTTATAATAAAGGTTTTGAGAGAATGATACAAGACTTCTATGTCAAAGTTTAATAGATTTATAGATTAAAATAATTATTAATTAAAATAATTATATATAAGTTTCACAATTTTATCAAAATAGTTTTCTAAGTATTTAGAATTAAATGATTTAAGTGCAAGACTATTAAAGATTTATAATAATCATTTAAAGAATAAGTAGTTACTAAGGATTTATTTAAGGAATAAACAAGGATTAAAAATAAATGGACAATTATTAAGGATAAATAATTATTTAAAGAGTAAATAATGGTTAAAGTTTAATAATAATTATTTAAAGTATACATAATTATTAAGGATGAATAATTATCTTATAAGCATAATTATTTTGTTTAACCATCTATTAAAGTATCTAGATGTTTAGTATTTATCTCACATTTTAACTTGGTAATAAATAACGTTTAAAGCGTAGTGTAAGTTTAAATAAACGATATGTGAATTGTAAGTTTATAAAAGTATTTTTACTTTCCTGTTTTAATACGATAAAAATATAAGCCTTAAATAGGCATAACTTTTTGCACTAGTTTTCAAGTTTTCTAATATTTGAGTTTTATACTTTTCTGAACTTATATGATTTGCATAAGTTCTTGTTTTTATATAAATTTTATAAGCTTCCCTGAGTTTATAAAATACTTCTCATTGAAGGCCTAATTTTTATAAAGCTAAAAGTATTTTTTTTTTTTTTAATCTTTAAGTATTTAAATCAACTTTTAAAGATTTAATTAATACAAATTTGAGTTAAGTTTAATTAACAAAAAAGATTCTGGAAATGAAAGTATGAAATAAAAATCATTTTTAAGTTTATAAAGCTTTAACAGAATTTATAAAAATTATTAAAAGTATAAAAAAAACTGATTAAAGGCTAAAAAATAAACAGGGGCGAAAACCGGTTGAGCCGGCTCAAACCCGCGCCCTCCCCGGTTTACACAAACACGCACAGACTTAACCATTCGGCCGCTAGGCTATCGCTGAGATTATACAGGGAAAGATTTTTAAATACACAAGCCCAGAACAGCCCCAATTTGGTATGAACCCTAGAACCGAATTCGTCCAAATACACATCGATTAACCCTCTGTCATGGTGATTTGATAGAGGGCTTTCGTTCCTATCATGAAAACGACGATTATGCCCTTTGAAATTACCTGAATTGGTGCAGAGGTGAAGGAGAACGAGACTGGAGTGGTCGTCGGCTGCCGCGAGCTTCAATCGAGTAATGCGGGTTCGTTTTGAAGGAATTGAGAGTATGAGGAGTTGTGGTGTGATGTTACTGAAGGTTTAAATCGATATTTATAGAGGATTCAAGCATTGAATGCTCGATTAGGTGGGGAGGTCACGGTTAGGTTCGAACGGCCACAATTTGAATTTATGCGTGTCTCGGGCCGTGTTCAAGCACTGATGGATCTTGGGTTTCGATCACACGCCTCAGGCGAGCATCGAGGTTCGATGAATGTGGACGGAATCGCGTTTTCGGAGAAAAAGGGGCTCAAAACGGCCTCTGCGGGGCTCGAACCCGTGATTGGGTTATGGGTTCGGGAGCTTGGTGGAAGGGCAAAACAAGCCCCTGAAGTTTCCAAGTTTTATCACTTTATGTTTAAAGTTAGATTTTTTGTTTAAAACAAGTTTCAGAAATGACAGATAAGTCCCCGAACTTTATAAACAATTTAGCACGTTTTATTTTTATAAACTTAAATAAGTTTGATATAATTTTTATAAAGCTCAAGTTTATAGGTTTTAGTATATAAATATAAGTTTATAAATTATAATATCTATATAATTATAAACTCATAATGTTTTAAGAATTTGATAATATATATATATATATATATACAAGTGTAATTTGTTTTTGCTTGAAACTCATATCAATAAATTAATAACTATTATTCAAGAAAATAGTTTTTAATAAAATTTCAAGTTTTGAAAAAAATACGTGCGAAGGTTTAGGGAAATACAGGTTTGAAAATTACTGGATATCACAGTCTCCCCTACTTTAGGAAATTTCGTCTCGAAATTAAGGTAGAAGGTTTCTGTTTTCAAGATTTAAGTTTATGATACGCACAAGGATAATGAGAAAAATACTTTACGTTCCCAAGTAAACTACGGGTTACGTTTAGAATTCTTAAAGGGGAAGTATCTATAGGAATAAGATTTTGCTTGAGTTTATAAGTTTCACGACCCATGATTGTCAGTAGTTTCCCTAAGAGTATATAGTCTCACCGAAGCATAGGAAGATTTGTTTTCAGAAATGTATTTGAGAGGATAACTACTAAATTTCCTTTCAAGGTTTAAAGTGAGATGCATCACTCAGAATGGATTCGATGATAGTGTAAGGATTTGAGTTTGTAGTCTAATACGTCTAAGGATTGTTACGGTACCTAAGTCCCGTGACTACCTTTTACGATAAGTCTTGGATCATAGCAAACGACAGAGTTTACTATGTTTTCCCATACGTTGATTTTCATACTTACGTGTGCACCCACAAGTATTTAAATCGTCGTATAGTCCGCATAGGTCCTTCTGTTTGTGTGTGGATCAAGGAAGAGTACAAGAATTTGTTTAACACATGACTAAAGTTTCCACATAAGAGTGATCATTGATTAACGAGTCCCTTAGAGAGAAACGTCATTCAATGATAAAAGGGAAAGGAATGTGACAAGATTTAGAGTTTCAAAGTTTCCTCGTGATTGATTAAGAATACTTCAATCATCGAGTAGTTTAAAGTCTTTACACTTTCCTCGGGTTTGATCAAGAATACATCAAACCTTGAGTAGTTTAAAAGTCTTGTACGTTCATCATGTTTGAATAAGCATACGTCAAACATGGAAAAGTCTTATACGTCCATCGTGTTTGAATAAGCATACGTCAAACATGGAGTAGCTTAAAGTCTTATACGTCCATCGTGTTTGAACAAGCATACGTCAAACATGGAGTAGCTTAAAGTCTTATACGTCCATCGGGTTTGAACAAGCATGCTTCAAACATGGAGTGGCTTAAAGTCTCATACGTTCATCATGTTTGAACAAGCATACGTCAAACATGGTGTAGTTTAAAGTCTCATACGTTCATCACGTTTGAACAAGAATACGTCAAACATGGGGTAGTTTAAAGTCTCGTACGTTCATCATGTTTGAACAAGAATACGTCAAACATGGAGTAGTTTAAATTGTGTTTGAACAAGAATACGTCAAACATCGGATAGTTTAAATTATGTTTGAACAAGAATACGTCACACAACAAGTTTTGAAGACTAAGAATCCAAGTATAAGTTTCAAGATTAAGAATCCAAGTATAAGTTTCAAGATTAAGAATCCAAGTATAAGTTTCAAGACTAAGAATCCAAGTATAAGTTTCAAGATTAAGAATCCAAGTATAAGTTTCAAGACTAAGAATCCAAGTATAAGTTTCAAGATTTAGAATCCAAGTATGGGTTTCAAGACTAAGAATTCAAGTATAAGTAGGATAAATCACATGTTGCAATATTAAGCTTTACATGATCCTTTATTGATCAAGTTTAGTTTTAAGAATACGAGTTTGAGTATTTGTATAAGTTTTTTTGCATGACTCAAAAGTTTCTGACCTCATAGTTATGTATACGAAGTTTAATGTTTTAGCAACGTGTATTCAAGCTTTTAGTCTCCGTTTTGATTTATAGTAAGTCCTTTACGTGACAAGAGTTAAATGAGGAAAGTCTCCAAGTATGGGGTAACGGGAAAAGTTTCGATAAGGTTTATGATAGTGTGTTTATAAATGATTTTATCTCGTTTTATAACAGCATGTATAGTTTTCTTTTATATAGAGTGTAATTAAGATGTTTAAAAATGACGAGTTGGACATTGATAAATAGTATAAGTAAGACTTATGAAGAGGTATGTATGATCGTCAAACGAAAAGTTGGTCAAGTTTAGAAGTGTGAAGTCTATATAAGAGGTAAGGATCATAGCTGATTACGGCAGTGGCTCGTAAGTCGAGTTGTTTTAAAAGAGTGCTTACGAATTAGAAGGTTCGTTCAAAGTTTATTCTTCAAGTGTACGTGTCACTTAGGGTTTTTATAGTTAAATGCCACGTCGTTAATTATCTCTAGTACTAACATGAGCTACTCTTGACGAAAGTGTATGGGTAAGAGGGTTAAGTTTGTAATGATGAGAGGAGTGTCAAATCAACAAGTGATAACAAGATGAAATTTCAAAATAACTTTTCATTAGATATTCCAAAATTTGGGCTTCTAGCCCTTACATAAGACAAAAATTTAAAATTTAAAAGGAATAGAGGCTTCACGCACGCCTTAGGTAACTCTCTACTAAGAAGCATGTAAGTACTACCACAAGGACTGCTAGGGTTACTCGGATGGCAAACCTAGACTCCGCTCTAGTGGTTTCGGTACGGTGCTCGAGGATTTCCTTGTCTACCTCCAAGGCTGTGATCTTGTCTTCCTGAATCCAGATTTGATTGGCCAGGTCGTCGATCCTTTGGTTTAACAGGTCGTGTCGTGCCCTATGCTCCATCTCCCTCCTCACAGATTCCTCGGTTTCCATAAACCTAGGAATGTTAGGCACCGGGATTCCCATGGTCACGGCAGGTGCCCATGCATGCCTAGCCCTTAGGGTAGGGGTAGGTGCTAAGTACGGGTCCCTTGGTGGTGATGAGAACCGGTGGTGAAGATGAGGTGCTTGATAAGGATTCCTCGGTGGTGCTGTCCTAGGGTTTCTGGTCCAGTTGGTGTTGAGTTCAGCTCTTACCCTAGCATTAGGGTAAGGACTTGGCTTGTACACCGGTGACTCGCTGCTCTCTTCTCGGTCGGACTCCCCTCTTGGACGGTACACTGGCGAAGAGTGTGAGTGTGAGTCCATTACCTAGAAAGAGAAAAGAATAGGAAGTGATTTGTAAGTAAATTGATTAAATGTGTTCAAAAAGATTTTTATTCATAATACTGAGTCATCACAGTATAAAAAAAAATGGTTTTCGGTTTGAAGTTGATGAGCTAATGAAGAAAATTCCCGAAAGAAGGGGTGGGTCACGAGGACTCACTTATGTACCCTATTTCCCTAGCCAGAACATTCTCATGGGCTTGCAACTTCTCTCAGTTGTTGTCACCGATGTTTGGGTTTATGGTACTATGTCGAGGTTCATTTTGGGTTTAGAGTCTTAAACGTGGAGCTTGTCTATTCCATGGTAGGCTTTTCCCTCTACAAGGAAGTTACTTAGGTCACGAACTTCTTTATTAAGGTTCTTTAGATTTAAAAGACGTTAAGTTTTGTTTACAAGAAACGGTGATGTGTAAGTTTTAAAGATGTAATGAAAGTTTTTGAGAAGTGTGACAAAGTTTGAGTAAATCATCAAATAAAGTTTTGAGTGGTAAAATGAAAACACAAGAGTTTCTCAAGTTTATAAAGTAATGAAGTTTGTAAAAGGATTTGTAGGATAATACATGGTTTTAAATGTGCTAGTATTACAAGGATCATGAAGTTTATTGGGTAGTATCTATAAACATAAGTTTATGTATATAGTTTTTAAGTATAATTTCGTAAGAATTTCTCCTTGAAGGTAACTCCTTCAGGTCATGACGAGTAAGCATGCTGTCATGTGACAAGACGAGACTTAAGAATCATAGAATAAAGATTATAGAGGAAAGTTTTTGAATCATGAACTTATGAAGTATATTGTGTTTGAGATAGTACTCGTTTAGTGCATATCACTAAGTAAGTACTTTGACATATCAAGGGTGATCTAAGCTCACTAATGTTTTAGAGAAGTCATGCATTCCTATAAGTGAATACTCATCCCAAGAATTCCCAGGAAAGCATACGGGTCCAACGGTTGATTTGGATTTATACGAAATGCTTTCCTTGACAGAATTTCCCAGAATACAGGTATTCACCCTTCCGGTCCGCACAAGTTCTCACACATTATCTAGAACTTAAATATTCTTGACGAGAGTTTAGTGGTGGATTAGACTTGAAGCCTAAGAACGTGTCCTCGATGTAGTAGCCTCTTGTAGCACGTAGGTAGGTAGAAACATAGGATCTCCAAGCGTTCACGTGTAAGATTTAAGAATAGAATGAGGAGAAAAGTTCCAAGTAAAGGACATGAGATAACTCATGTTTGGGTCTCCTAAGTTATAGTCTAGGTCATGTGTCTAATAACCTAATTCCCTATAACCAAGGCTCTGATACCAATCTGTCACACCCCAACCGACGGCGGATTATACGTCGGGGCGGACGCGGTTGTTCAATAGCACAAGGTTGACTATTAAAGTTTAAATAATTTTATTAAATAACTTCAAGGTTCCAATACAAATAATAAATCAAATACATAGCAAGAATACAAGTCTAATTGATTTAGCATTCTAGGTCCAAGCATCCTATGTGATCACAATAAAGTCTCATGTTGTAGTACCTGAAACATGTGAAAGAATCTGTCAACTACAAAATAGTTGGTGAGATACAAAGGTTTTGACACAGTTTAACAAGTATTTGAAAAGAATTACAATTCACTATGATATATGCATTCTATAATGTAAGTATGAGAAAACAAGTATCTTAAACATTGTGCACATTCAATCCTCAACCAAGTTTAGGCATAACCCGCAGGTTACCCTTATAAGTCTCAAGTTTAAAAGTTTGGTTTAGTAACAAACACCAAGGGCTCCCCCCCGAAGGGTCAATCAATCAAGGTGGATTGGTCAAATACAATAGATCTATCATTGTTACCATAGGCTTGATCAAAGGTAATGAATGTGCTAGTTTTAAGTTTAATCTAAGCATACAAGTCTCAAGTTTAACATAAGAATAAGCATCTAGTCATAGTTTGTACAAGAATTGTATAAGTTTGAAGTTTGAACATGTTTCACCCCAAAAGAATTGTAAATGAAAAAGGGGCTAAGTATACTCACTTGGATGATGAATAGTATCCGACACGGATAAGTATTTGCAAGCTTTGGAGGGAGAATATCCTCACGAAGCCTAAGTATGCAAGTTTAAAGATTTAAGTATGATCCTATAAGTCTATGGTAAGGATCTAGGATTTCGAGATTCGACTAGGGTTCCAAATGGGAGATGGGATTGATTGAAGTTTAAATCGAGTTTATAATAAAGGTTTTGAGAGAATGATACAAGACTTCTATGTCAAAGTTTAATAGATTTATAGATTAGAATAATTATTAATTAAAATAATTATTTATAAGTTTCACAATTTTATCAAAATAGTTTTCTAAGTATTTAGAATTAAATGATTTAAGTGCAAGACTATTAAAGATTTATAATAATCATTTAAAGAATAAGTAGTTATTAAGGATTTATTTAAGGAATAAACAAGGATTAAAAATAAATGGACAATTATTAAGGATAAATAATTATTTAAAGAGTAAATAATGGTTAAAGTTTAATAATAATTATTTAAAGTATACATAATTATTAAGGATGAATAATTATCTTATAAGCATAATTATTTTGTTTAACCATCTATTAAAGTATCTAGATGTTTAGTATTTATCTCACATTTTAACTTGGTAATAAATAACGTTTAAAGCGTAGTGTAAGTTTAAATAAACGATATGTGAATTGTAAGTTTATAAAAGTATTTTTACTTTCCTGTTTTAATACGATAAAAATATAAGCCTTAAATAGGCATAACTTTTTGCACTAGTTTTCAAGTTTTCTAATATTTGAGTTTTATACTTTTCTGAACTTATATGATTTGCATAAGTTCTTGTTTTTATATAAATTTTATAAGCTTCCCTGAGTTTATAAAATACTTCTCATTGAAGGCCTAATTTTTATAAAGCTAAAAGTATTCTTTTTTTTTAATTTTTAAGTATTTAAATCAACTTTTAAAGATTTAATTAATACAAATTTGAGTTAAGTTTAATTAACAAAAAAGATTCTGGAAATGAAAGTATGAAATAAAAATCATTTTTAAGTTTATAAAGCTTTAACAGAATTTATAAAAATTATTAAAAGTATAAAAAAAACTGATTAAAGGCTAAAAAATAAACAGGGGCGAAAACCGGTTGAGCCGGCTCGAACCCGCGCCCTCCCCGGTTTACACAAACACGCACAGACTTAACCATTCGGCCGCTAGGCTATCGCTAAGATTATACAGGGAAAGATTTTTAAATACACAAGCCCAGAACAGCCCCAATTTGGTATGAACCCTAGAACCGAATTCGTCCAAATACACATCGATTAACCCTCTGTCATGGTGATTTGACAGAGGGCTTTCGTTCCTATCATGAAAATGACGATTATGCCCTTTGAAATTACCTGAATTGGTGCAGAGGTGAAGGAGAACGAGACTAGAGTGGTCGTCGGCTGCCGCGAGCTTCAATCGAGTAATGCGGGTTCGTTTTGAAGGAATTGAGAGTATGAGGAGTTGTGGTGTGATGTTACTGAAGGTTTAAATCGATATTTATAGAGGATTCAAGCATTGAATGCTCGATTAGGTGGGGAGGTCACGGTTAGGTTCAAACGGCCACAATTTGAATTTATGCGTGTCTCGGGCCGTGTTCAAGCACTGATGGATCTTGGGTTTCGATCGCACGCCTCAGGTGAGCATCGAGGTTCGATGAATGTGGACGGAATCGCGTTTTCGGAGAAAAAGGGGCTCAAAACGGCCTCTGCGGGGCTCGAACCCGTGATTGGGTTCTGGGTTCGGGAGTTTGGTGGAAGGGCAAAACAAGCCCCTGAAGTTTCCAAGTTTTATCACTTTATGTTTAAAGTTAGATTTTTTGTTTAAAACAAGTTTCAGAAATGACAGATAAGTCCCCGAACTTTATAAACAATTTAGCACGTTTTATTTTTATAAACTTAAATAAGTTTGATATAATTTTTATAAAGCTCAAGTTTATAGGTTTTAGTATATAAATATAAGTTTATAAATTATAATATCTATATAATTATAAACTCATAATGTTTTAAGAATTTGATAATATATATATATATATGTACAAGTGTAATTTGTTTTTCCTTGAAACTCATATCAATAAATTAATAACTATTATTCAAGAAAATAGTTTTTAATAAAATTTCAAGTTTTGAAAAAAATACGTGCGAAGGTTTAGGGAAATCCAGGTTTGAAAAATACTGGATATCACATCTCACACTTCATAGCACACATCTTCAGCACTTTAATCTCCTTGGCCATAGCTGCAAGTGCAGCAGCCACACTAGTCTCAGTACTGACCTGATGAACACCCCTAGTAGGTGTGGGGGGTGGTCCTAGTGTTAGGAATGGAATTGCTAATGGATAGCCAGAGCAAAACTCTCAAACATCTCCTTGCACTCGCTCGACTCCTTCTTATCCATGATGTGGCCTCTTGCAGCAGTATTGAACATTTGTTGTTTCTCAAAAGTAAAGCCATTATAGAACTTATTAACTAATGCCCAATCAGAAAGGCCATGCTTGGGCCACCTAATAAGCAGAGTGTTGAACCACTCCAAAGCCATGTGGTAAGGCTCATCGGGGTCCATGCGGAAAGAGTGGATCTGGTCCCTTAGACGGGCGGCCTTAGATGGTGGATAGTATTTCTTTAAGAACTTGGACTGCAGATCCACCCACGTGGTAATGGAATCCTGGGGCAGGGTATCCAACCAAGTGGCAAAACGACCAGAGAGAGTGAACGGGAAAAGACGCAAAAGAATTGCGTCATCAGAAACACCAGTAATGCGAAAGGTATCGCAAATGCGCGCAAAGCGGGACAGATGTCCGGGCAAATCCTCTTCCTTGAGTCCGTGGAACTGAGTAGAGTTACTGATGGCGTTCATAACATGAGATGGAATCTGCCAGTTATTAGTGTTAGGCACAGTAGGGCAGGTGATAGAGGACCTAGCACCCGTGAAATCCTCACATGCCATCTGGTGGACGGTACGTCTAGGAGGTGGATCAGCGTCACCCATATCAGCAATAGGAACTGGAATGCGTACCTTTTTCTCGATGAAATCACTCAAACGTTCGCGGAACTTACGACTGCGCTCTGAAGCTCCCGCTCAGGCTCTGAATAGGCTTCAAAGTGGGGTGATCCTTGAGAACGAGTGTTTAGCATAAACTGGACAGAAAACAAAGGAAAACAGAAAGTACTAAGAACAAAGGAAAGACTCAAACTAAGACGCACACAAGTAGCAATTAAGACACATAAAGCAAACAAAATGTAAAGAAATAAACTATGGAATTAACTAAAAATAAAAGAGAAAATAAGACAAGTAACCAAACAAGAACTAAACAAAGCTAATTTTGCTATTGCCAAGTGTCCCCGGCAACAGCGTAAAAAACTTGATGTCAGTCAAACGGTCTATAAAATTAAACACAAAACTAACCTAGACACTCTAGTTAAACTCTAGGCAATCCTACTAAACTAGACCACAAAGACAGGCAAGTGTACCTATCAATGGTAACACAACTCAATGGAAGTCCGGATATCGAACCCACGATACACTGACTCTAACTCAAACTAGACTCTGACTAGGACCGGAATATTCAGTTTGGTTTGGGGGGGGGGGGATCTACGAACGAAGATTAACTAATGAACTCAAAGTAAACTAATTAAAGAACTACTGAAGACAGTTTACAATCAAACACAAGACTCAGGTGAAATCAATATGGAGAATAACACTACCTAGGTTACGAATCCTGTTTGCTAAGTTCGGGTTCTATCTGTTATGGAAGATGCAATGGAACTGGGATCCAAATATGTGACACCCTCAGACTACCTTATGGATTCCGGATCACTCTCAGGATGTGACAAGAAGGGAACCTAAAGGATATTACTCCTACCAGTGGGTCGCATTACCTTTCGGTCTCACCAACTATGCTAAAGAACTTAACAGACAGTTCACCTCTCGGTATCACTATCTCAATACATCAAAGATGCAAGGAGTAACATGGAATCAACCTATTTAACACGAATTAACAACGATACTAGAAACCCTAAGGAAACGTTGATGTGCGTGAACTATATATGTTTTTAATAGAGATTTTCACACAAATATGAGTTTTAAAGTGGTTTTCACCTAAACTAGGCTACACACACAAAGGCAAGTGTACCTGTCGAGTGGTAGTATAGAGTTGATAAGAACTGAGTATCAATCCGTGGACACGATTTCATTACTTGATCGTTGTGATTAATTAAGCCAAGTGAGTTAAAATAGATTTTTGTTTTGGTTTTGGAAACTTAACTTGCGTGATAATTAGCAACTTAAAACACGTAATTAAAATGTTTGAAATAGCAAGATAAGGGAAACTATCATCCTAGTTTGGATTCCACTTTACCAACTACGATGAAACATATGAATGACAATTTTATAATTATATTAATGTTCGTTTAAGAGGTCGAATTAGATTCCTGGTAAGGTCACTAACTCCATAGCTATTAGGAAAGATATTGATAAGTATTTTACATAACATCCACCTAAAGCTAGTTTAAATAGATAAATATTATGTATTCTCTTGACATATGAAATTCTAAGATAAATTTAGGAAAATCATAAACTCGAGTCATCAATACTTTAATTAACATAAACTTTGTCAAAGAAATATTATAACAGATATCGTAGTTTTTCCAAACATGAGTCAACGAGATGTTTGCTTAAGTGTAGATTTCATTAATTATGCTTTCAAAGATTATTCCTAATACTTGGCCATGACGTTAAACTTGAGGTTATAAAATCTTGAATAAATGTTAATCTCATAAGTTTTCAAACATGATATGATGTCACATTTATAAACCATTAATTAGTCCATCAAACATTCAAGCATGTATACATCAAGAGATTACCATAATATTATCATAACATTAACATAATATTTGTCAAGATTCATATGTTCATCATAAATTAGTAAAGATTCATCGAAACTAGGATGATAAAGGAGTTTAGTTCAAAATGAGCTTGCACATTACAACAAAGTTGCAAACTAGCAAGGAACTCGTGATAAAACCAAAAGATCTCACCAAAAGTCTAAGCTAGGAACGTCTAATGGTGAAAGAACTTCTTATTTGTGATGAATGGACCTTCTAAGCCTTCCAAATGCCTTCAAATGTCTGGTTCCCGAGAGTAGATAGTGGGTATTTCCTCTCAAGAACCCCTCTTCAAATAAAAAAGTTAATGCCTTTTTTAGGCTGTCTGGGAAGCTGAGCACGGCCCGTGCCTAGTGGGGCATGGCCCCATGCTGGGACCACAATGTAACCGTTTTGTATTTTGTCGCGATCGTACTGCACATGTACTTGACACGGGGGCGTGCCTAGTGGGGCACGACCCCATGTTGCACCTGGTCGGGAGACACTGGTACAATGGTACTTCACTTAAGTCGAACACGGGGGCGTTCCTAGTGGGGCACAGGCCGTGCTTGGGTGGGGGCACGGCCCCGTGCTTCATGGGACATGACCCCGACTTCAAAAAAGCTAATTTTTGAACGCCTGGAAGGAAGAACGGCCCCGTTCCTAGTTTAGCACGGCCTGTTCTTCACCACTTTTTCCATAAACATGTCGAGGACTGAAAATAGGATCCTTGAGCGAAAACGGGGCTCAATTCCGAGTTGTAACGAAGCGGGAAGGTGAAAAACAAGTTTTGACTGTCGTAGGGTCATGCCTCTTCATTCTTTGTTTATTTCTTTCACTTTTTCTTCGTGTTTTTGCTTGTTTGCTCAATCTAGGCCAAATATTTCCTGAAAATACAATTGAAGCTAAATGAGCAACAAATTGAATCAATATGCAAAGAAATCGACAATAATCGAGACGCAATTGATGTGAAATATATGACTAATTTAGTGCGCATCAAACCTCCCCATACTTGAACTTTGCTTGTCCTCAAGCAATATAACTGAATAAAACCCTCCAAATGGCAATACAAACAACAAAGCTTAAATAAATTAAAATATTGGTGTGATTTTCGAGAAAGACACAAGCAAACTGAAGCTAACCGAGCAAACATGAACTTTTGAAGTGATATCCTAATAAACAATGGTTTGTTTTATGAAATTTTTGACTTGCAAAACTTAACACTACTCACAATGTTCACACACACTCGGATAAATATATGTAATCATACGTGTAATGATGTATGTATAGAACAATCAATTACCAAATATAAAACGTGTGAAAATCATATGTTTGTTAAAGAATCGAATCTCCACCATCTATAGGAATTGCTTGCATAAATCAAAAGGTCTTTGAATGGGTTGTAATTTGGCTTAGGGTAAGGGTATGGATTATTTGGGAAAGTGGCTAAATGCTAAAGACATCGACCTTGGCTTATTGGATTGACTGAAAGGTAAAGGAAATCTAAAAGGAAATCCCTCTACAATACTTGGATTAAAAGGGTACAGCTAATCCGAGGACTCGTTTAACGTCCGTTTGTCAAGACCGAATCTCATCTGTAGAAACCTTGCTTCCACCTTGACTTTAAGATATACAAAGCTATCTTTTCTTATGGATCGTTCGGCTTTGAGCCTAATAGCACCCTATTTGATCAACTCTGTAACTTCGACCGGAGTAAAAACTGACTTATAGGGGTTGCCAGCCATAGCTATAGGAAAAGATCCACATCCAAATCTTTTTAAAGCTGGGCCCTGATGTTTCAGGGAATGGCGGAATCCGTCTCTAGCAAGTACGCAACTGCTGAGATGTTGTTTGGATTTTTACTACATTTTTTTTTCATGAGACCAATTTCCACAATTTGGGCATCTTTCATGTCTTTTTTTTTCTTCTTTTCACGGTGCTTTTTCTTCTTTTTTTTTGCCAAGACAAAAATGTGTTCTCTAATCGGTAAAAGACCAATGTGTTTTTTTTAAAGGTCGTGTCTTCAACAAAAATGATGACAATGTAGGTTATGAATGGAACGATATGGGATAAGGCTCAACGGGCTAACTAGCGGTTGTGTTTGGGTGAGGAAAACGAAAGGAAAAGGCTAACAAAGTGGGTATCCTAATGCCTAGATCATTTTTATGCAATCATTTCCGTTTCATGGTTTTAAAACGTATACCCAAAACAAGTTCTAATACACACGAAACATATGGCACACTCAAAAATCCGAGAAAAAAACAAAAGCATAATGCGGTAAAGCAAAGCTGTAAAGGCTAAAAAATATGCTCACGGAAACGGATGGATTTTGGGTAAAAGTGTAAGATTTTGCACGTCGTTTTATTTCCTTTCACTCACCATGCTTGCGAATATCACAAAAAATAACTTCCAACTCGGTGGCTAGTTTAAATCAAGTGCTTTATGAAAATATACGTTTTCCTTTGTTTTATCAAAAATTGGTAAAGCTTTATGATTGTTGATGCCACAAAAATTTTAAAAGTGGAGTGCTTTACTTAAAAATGATTTTCCTTGACAAGACCATGTTCAAGTAAGTGAACCCCCCTCCCTACACTTGAAACTCACATTGCCCTCAATGTGAAAACCAGTAAACAATTATGAAGTGTAAATGGAGGAAAGGAAACAAGAACTCCCCTGAACATAGGTGGTCCAAAACGTGACCCGTGCCCACAACTGCCTGCAATGTCGTGCGAACGCCTGTGGTCGATACCCATAGCCTACCGGAATGCCATAGTCCAAAGAGATTCAACAATTGCAAGACCTACAAACCACTCAACCACAAAATAAGAAAATATAAAGTCGATAGGTGATTAGTGCAGATGAGCGAACTTGTGAGGACTAAGTTAGTGCACATAAGTGTGATTATCAAAATTGTCATCTGCCACTAAATCATAAAACTACTAAAAAGGAAAATAGTAGGAAAACTTAAACAAACCCTCGGGTTGCCTCCCGGAAGCGCCACGTTTATTTAGGAGTCTTTGGCTAGACTCAAACGATCAATGGGTCATGCCACCAACACTTAAACTTTCCCGAACCAAATATTATATGGATCATGTAGTGAAGGAGGTGGTCATCTCGACAATGTTTTGTAGTATTAAAATGTTTTATGGAACATTGCCGCTCCTCCAAATTCATATGGCCCATATGGTGGTATGCCCTCTCCTGCGATATGTACGATTCCCATGTGGAATCAGCGTCATGCTTGATTGCGGGCCAACTTTCCTTGATGATGTACCATGGAACGGATATCACCTTAGTCATTTGTTTGTTGGTGAATCCATCCCCTTGTAACTCCATTCCTTGATGTAGTTCTTTCTTGACTACCATGGTCGGTTTTCCAAACAGCAATGCTTCCAAATCATCAAGATCGCCAATCGGTTCAAACTGTACTCCATTCACTTCCACCAATGGTACACTCAACAACTCATCCCCAAACTCATCCTCCTAAAAAGGAATAACATGAACAGGAAGTGGGATTTGTGCGGTACTTTCTGGTGTAGTAGGAATTCTAGTCGGGTCAGACCATCCTTCTTGTGCCTCCATATCAGGAATCTCCACCAACTCATCTTCGACCTTGTGTTCTTCACTCACCGACTCTTCTAACCATGATGCTAAGTTCTCCTGAATTTGCTCCTTATCAGATGAGTCAAGAAGTGGTTGTAAGGTAACAACCAACTTCTTTGGATCAGTGGTAATCACTTCCACTAGATCCTTGTTTATGAAGTAGGAAGGCTCCTCCTCAGGTGTTGCTTTCTGAATTGGAAGCTTGCTGACATAGCGGGCACAACTCATTTCTTCTTTTTGATTGACTTCTTCATCTTGCTTTCTAAGCATGGCTTCTTCCGCTTCTTTCTTGAGTTTGTCATTTTCAGCAAAAGCTTTGATGAATAGTAGATTAACATGCAGTTGTTCGAAGAGTCCCAAAAACTTGCCATATTGTGTTTCCATCATATCCATCTTCAAATGACCTGGATATGGGATTGGTGGTACGTATGACCTTGTTAGCTCCTTAGGTTGTCTTTTACTTGCTGGAACTTGCTTCTTGTGCTCCTCATCAGGAATCTCTTCTTCCTTAACAATTGGCTGCGATATAGGTGCTGATTCTTTCTTAGTGGTTTTTCCATTCCTTAAGGTGATGGGCATTACATGTGCATTAGGATTAGGCACAGTGTTACTGGGTAGACTACCTTGTGGTCTTTCTGAGAGCAGTTGGCCTATCTGTCCCACTTGATTCTCAATGATCTGTAAAGATGCTTTCTGATTTCTCATTTCCACCTCATGTTGTTGGATGCGTTCTTCGGTTTGTTGATTTTGTTGCTCAGCCAAATTATTTGCAGTTTACGTACTTGCTAAGAGTTGCTGTAACAGGTTCTCCATGTTGGATACTCCACCGGCTTGGTTGTTGCTGTTTGAACCTTGATATTGTTGGAAAGATTGATTTTGTTGCTGAAATGGTGGTCTTTGGTTAAACCCATGAGGTTGTTGGTAGTTGTTTCCCGCTCTGAAGTTTGAGTTGTTCCTCCAGATCGAGTTGTGTTTCCATACGAATTGTTCGGACCTCCTACGTAATCGAAATCTTCCACCATCATGGTCCGCTGACACTCACTTGTCTTGTGTGGTTTGCCTTACATGTCGCATCAAATTTGTTCTTTCTTTAGCTCGGCTTGTATCTGCTCAAACTTCTTGTTAAGTGCTTCTAGTTGTGCTGCAACGAGGGTGTCAGAATAAACATGGTGAATACCCTTTTGAGATGATTTGGTTTTCAGAGGGTTGTAAGCAAAACTCTTTTTTGTGGCTTTCTCCAATGCTTGGAATGCCTTGGTAGGGGTAGACCCCCGAAATCTCCAGCGGCACACAGGTCGACAACTTACTTGTGCGCCCAGAGATAGCGTCGTAAAACGTTTGACATTGAAGCCAAAGATCAAGCCCGTGACATGGGCATATTCTCATGAGGCCTTTGTATCTGTCCCATGCTGCGTGCAATGACTCGTCTTCGTCTTGACGAAAACCGGTAATGCTCGATCTGAATTTGGCAGTTTTATCGGGCGGTAAGTATTTCAACAGGAAATGCTCGACCATCTTGGCCCATGTCGTAATGGATCCGTCTGCCAGTGCGTCTAGCCAGTCTATGGCTTGGGTACAAATTGAAAATGGGAAAAGCCTAAGTCTAACGATGTCGTCTGAACAATTATGGATCTTAAAAGTCGCACAAATCCATAAGAAACGCACGATGTGAGTGTTTGGATCCTCATCTTGTAGACCGTTGAATTGTGCAGAACTCTCCACCAGATGGATGATGCTAGATTTTATCTCGAAATTGTTGGCTACGATCGCCGGTTGGGTTACACTAGACTCATAAACGACAAGTGACGGTTTGGCGTAGTACGTCATGCTCCTTTCCTCTTCTGGGTCCGCCGTGTTCTCCTCGTGTTGCGTATCCTCTAAAGTCTTGCCTGCGATCGCTTCAGCTACCGCCCATGTCTGCTCTTGTAATGTATTAAGAAAATGTCGGTCGGGCTCCGAAAGTGGTGAAACAAGCTTAGGACCAGATATGGTGGACAGACATCACCTAAAAAAATAAGACGTTTTTTTTCTTCCAATTTTTTATATTTTTATAAAGAGAGGAATAAAATAAAGATAAAAATAAAGATGAATAAAATATTTACAAATATGAACAAATGGCTTAATCAAAAACTCGGATTGTTCTTGAAATAACCATATCCCCGGCAACGGCGCCAAAAACTTGATGTGCGTGAACTATATATGTTTTTAATAGAATTTTTCACACAAATATGAGTATTAAAATGGTTTTCACCTAAACTAGAATACACACACAAAGACAAGTGTACCTGTCGAGTGGTAGTATAGAGTTGATAAGAACCGAGTATCAATCCGTGGACACGATTTCACAACTTGATCCTTGTGATTAACTAAGCCAAGTGAGTTAAAATAGATTTTTGTTTTGTTTTTGGAAACTTAACTTGAGTGATAATTAACAACTTAAGACACGTAATTAAAATGTTTGAAATAGATAGATAAGGGAAACTATCATCCTAGTTTGGAATCCACTTTACCAACTATGATGAAACATATGAATGGCAATTTTATAATTATATTAATGTTCGTTTAAGAGGTCGAATTAGATTCCTGGTAAGGTCACTAACTCCATATCTATTAGGAAAGATATTGATGAGTATTTTACATAACATCCACCTAAAGCTAGTTTAAATAGATAAATATTATGTATTCTCTTGACTTATAAAATTCTAAGATAAATTTATGAAAATCATAAGCTCGAGTCATCAATACTTTAATTAACATAAACTTTGTCAAAGAAATATTATAACAGATATCGTAGTTTTTCCAAACATGAGTCAACGGGATGTATGCTTAAGTGTAGATTTCATTAATTATGCTTTCAAAGATTATTCCTAATACTTGGCCATGACGTTAAACTTGAGGTTATAAAATCATGAATAAATGTTAATCTCATAAGTTTTCCACATGAAATGATGTCACATTTATAAACTATTAATTACTCCATCAAACATTCAAGCATGCATATCCATCAAGAGATTACCATAATATTATCATAACATTAACTTAATATTTTCCAAGATTCATATGTTCATCATAAATTAGTAAAGATTCATCAAAACTAGGATGATAAAGGAGTTTAGCTCAAAATGAGCTTGCACATTACAACAAAGTAGCAAAGGAACTCATGATAAAATGAAAGATCTCACTAAAAGTCCAAGCTAGGAACATCTAATGGTGCAAGAACTTCTTCTTTGTGATGAATGGACCTTCTATGCCTTCCAAATGCCTTCAAATGTCTGGTTCCCAACAGTAGTGTGTATTTCCTCTCAAGAACCCCTCTTCAAATAAACATGTTAATGGCCTTTTATAGGTTGTTTGGTAAACTGAGTATGGCCCATGCCTAGTGGGGCACGGCCCTGTGCTGGGACCACAATGTAACCGCTTTTGTCTTTTTTCGCGATCGTACTTCACATGTACCTGACACGGGGACGTGCCTAGTGGGGCACGGCCCCGTGTTGCACCTGGTTGGGATAAAATGGTACAACAATACTTCACTTAAGTTGACCACAGGGGTGTGCCTAGTGGGGCAAGGACCGTGCTTGGGTGGGGGCACGGCCCTGACTTCGAAAAAGCTGATTTTTGAACGCCTGGAAGGAAGCATGGCCCCGTGCCTAGTTGACACGGGCCTGTGCTTCACCCTTTTTTCATAAACATGTAGAAGACTGAAAATAGGATCCGTGAGCGAAAACGGGGCTCAATTCCGAGTTGTAACGAAGCGGGAAAGTGAAAAACAAGTTCTGGCTGTCGTAAGGTCGTGCCTCTTCATTCTTTGTTTATTTCGTGCACTTTTTCTTCGTTTTTTTGCTTGTTTGCTCGTTCTGGGCCAAATATTTCCTGAAAATATAATTAAATCTAAATGAGCAACAAATCGAATCAATATGCAAAGAAATCCACAATAATCGGGAAGCAATTGATGTGAAATATATGACTAATTTAGTGCGCATCAAACGTCCTTTCAGACAATTCACACTCAGAAACCCTAACACCGAAGACTAATTGATTATCTATCACCTTTCGGGTATTTAGATAAGAAGAACATTCAGTTTAATAGATTATTAATTAATGTTCCTATGGTTAGTGACGTCTAGCAAACCACACACGAATCACAAACACAAAGTAAGCGATCTAATACACACCTAAACGTGAACGACATTCATAATGATATGTATGGAACAATCAACCAACAAAAGATCAAAACTAAGCATGCATACTCATTAAACAAGAGAAATCAGATCTGTTTCTAAAGCATAAATCCCAAAACAAGATCCAAAAGTCGATAAAATCGAAACTTTATCAAACTATCATCTTTAACCTAGGTAGTTCAAAGTATTTTGCCAAGATTCGTGAAAAAATCTATAAATCCAGATTAAAAAGTATCAAACATGAGTCTAGAAAACTGATCAAACAAAGTAGAATGATTAATAGTGACCGAATGATTCGAATCTAACCGAATTGATCTCTCAAACTCCAGAACCTTGAACCAACAGCTTTCTCTCTTGCCAAAATCGCCTCTAAGCCTTTGCTCATATGGCTGAATGTCGAAGTCATTGAAGAATGCCCGTTCAAAACTATTAAAACTCTAACTAAGGGCTTTTTGCGGATTTTTCTGTCTCCCGCGTATCGCGAGATAACATGGACGGTCCCTCGCGTACTGCGTGGGTTAAATTAGTCGGGTAGGATTATGGGGTCCCTCGCGTACCGCGAGAAACTTTGGCTCACTCCTCGCGTACCGCGAGGAGGTAATTTTCCCAGAAAATTAATTTTCTTTCTTTTTTTTTTCAACTTCCCCCGTGTGCTTGATATCTCTAGCATTTAGCTCCATTTCCCTCCTCTTTAACACACGTTAACCTACAAACACGACCTGAACTTAGAATGAACTAAAAATGACACGAAACGAGTACAAAGCTATACAAATCCGCACAAATTCACTAGGATAAATGTATGTGTTTTGCAACACATCAGGTAGCAAACACATAGACATGAATGCCACAAGCAAGTTTAATCATTGATCACGAATGGTTCTTAAGTTTCCCATGGTAGGTGGATATAATGGATGACACAGATATGGGTGTGAATAAATGATGGTAAAATGATGGATGATGATGATTATAGAAGATATGATGGTAGTGGATGATGGTGCATGGTGTGGTAGATGGATGGTAAAAATGATGGATGATGGCGGTGACGGGAAACCATGGGAAACAAAGGAAGAAGGGTGAACCCAGGACCCCCTCGCGTACCACGAAAAGGTATGGGCACTCCTCGCGTACCGTGAGGAGGCAAAATTTTACCTGACCATGATTTCTGTCCTTCGCGTACCGCGACGACCCAGTGCAATTTCTTCGCGTACCGCGAGGAAGCTATGGTAATAGAAAGTTAACAGGGTTTTTATACTTAGAAAAAAAATTTTGACCCCTGAAAACGTCTTTCACCCAATTCCCTTAAAACTCATTCCAACGATAAAAACTAATGTAAACATATCTGGAACTTCGTTCATGATGATTTTCCTCACCGAATCAAGCGCGAATCCCTGTAAAACACATGCAAAACAAAACACGCACACTTAAAAGACACCAAAATGACAAGAAAATAGAACAAACTAATATACACACTCTACACCTCGGGCACTTGCCCGAGACTCAAACAAGCATATCAGGAGGCATCTCCTTGATCCTAACCGGAACCGCGCACCGCCTTCATCATGCGCGGTATCCCAGCTCTCCACATCATTGACAACCCAATAACACTAACAAAAATTGAACCTCTATCATGTTTATCAATTAGGTTCTTCCACCACAACTTAAACCTACCAGGTCTGAAGATAACCTGGTTCAAATACCTCAGCAAGCTGTCACCCTTAAACATCCCCACACTTGGGGTTTGCACTACCCTTAGATCACATGAATCACTCAACCCTCGGTTTCTCTTACAGGGTGGCCTAGATTTAGAGGGTGACTCGGTTTCTACCCCCTCAGAAGGAACAATAATGATGGGCAAAGGCTCGGGTAAGGGTATTTCTAATGATGTGACCTCTAAACTCTCACAAGGATCATCTAAATTCCCTACCATCCCCACACTTGAGGTTTTGCCTATCATCTCCTCCAGCTCTGCCATCATCTCCTGCAGATCACTAGGCACCTCATCGCCGTATTCATCCGGCTCATTCAGCTGCTCTTCTAACTCCACCGCCCAATCAGATGGTTCTCCTAAACCAGGGCCGGGTTCACCAACATCTGTCTCTCCAAGATCAGAGTCCTGATGGTCGTCCATGAAGGCATCAATCATGCGCATAGAGTGGCTTTGCTCACCAGAGCTTCCTTCACGGACTTTGCAGCATCGAAAGTAACAGACTCATCCCCCACATGAAGTATGAGTTTCCCGTCAAAGACATCGATCAATGCCGTGGCAGTGCGTAGAAACAGGCGCCCTAAGATGAGTGGGACTCTGTCATCTACATCCATATCTATGATGACAAAATCCACGGGGAAGACAAATTTGTTGACTTTCACTAAAAGATTCTCCACTCTTCCCCGTGGATACTTGACTGAACGGTCAGCCAAGGATATGCTCATGCACGCAAGCCTCGATTGTCCTAGGTCCATCTTCTTGTATATAGAATAGGGAATAAAATTGAGGCTAGCACCCATGTCCACCAACGCGTGTTTCAAGGGCAAACTGCCAAGCAGACACGGGATCGTGACGTGACCCGGATCTGCCAGTTTCTCTGGCAGTTTGTTCTAAACCACCGCAGAACATCGCTCACTTAGTGAGACTTTAGAAACTTCCTCCAGCTTCTTCTTGTTGGAAAGAAGATCTTTTAAGAATTTGCCATATTTTGGCACGTGCTGGAGGACCTCAATGAATGGGAGATTGACCTTAAGCTGTTTGAACATGTTAAGGAAATTTCTGTATTCCCTGGCATATTTATGAGGTAGCAAGCGTGCTAGGTAGGGAACATGGCTCAGGTCAATCTCGGGGGTCTTCATCTCCACCCCTTTCTTCTTCTCCTCTGCTTCTAGGTAGGCTTCTCCATCACTATTTCTTCGTCCACCGGCTCCTCCTCCTCTTCGTCCGGTGGCTGCTCTGTCTCCTCTACTCTTCGACTTCTCGGGGACATGGCCATCACTGAAGCGTTAGGGCCTGAAGACGGACCTCCTTGTCTATCCTTCAAGCTCTTAGCGATGTCTCCCACCGTGCGTTGCAGATCTTGGAATGTAGATTGTTGATTCTTCTATAAAGTATCATAAGCATCCAGTCTCTGTTGAGTCTCCTTGTCCTTCACTACCAAGTGGGCCAGCATTTGGGTTTGAATCTCCAGCATCTGCTCAATCCTCTTTGTTTTCATGCTGCTGCAAGGTGGGTTGTTTCTAGATCTCCATTCCGAGCCATATGAATTGTCAGAGTTATTGAAGCCTTGGTTCTGGTCGCCCGCAAAGTTCACCTGCTCTTGCTGAAGAACGGGGCAGTCCCTGGTGTCGTGGCCTCCTCTGCACACCTCACACCTTTGAGCACTCAAGTTAGCTCTTTAATCTCATTCGCCATTGCCGCGAGTGCAGCAGCCACCCTAGTATCGGGTTGACCTGGTGCATACCTCTAGGTGAAGAGGCGGGTTCCCTAGCACTAGAAATGGAACTCCTAGTAGATGGCCGTTGTTGCTCAGCGAAAGTGAAGCTCTCAAACATCTCCACGCATTTAACAGGTTCCAACTTATCCAAGATATGGCCTCCCGCAGCAGTGTTGAACATTTGCTACTTCTCGAAGGTGAGGCCATTATAGAACTTCTCCACAATCGCCCAGTCAGACAGACCATGCTGGGGACATCGGCTCAACAGAGCGTTGAATTGCTCTTAGGCCATGTGGTAAGTCTCGTCAGGGTCCATCCGGAAGGAATGGATTTGGTCCCTAAGGCGAGGGGCCCTGGAAGGTGGATAGTACTTTTTAAGGAACTTAGATTTAATATCCTCCCAAGTGGTGATGGAATTTTCGAGGAGGGTGTCAAGCCAAGTGGAAGCACGCCCAAAGAAAGAGAATGGAAAGAGACGCAAGTAGATTGCGTCCTTAGAGACGCAAGTAGATTGCGTCCTTAGAGACACCCGTGATATTGAAGGTATCACATATGCGCGCGAAGCAGGACTGATGTCCCAGTGTATCCTCATCCTCGAGGCCATGGAACTGAGTAGCATGAGTGATCGTACTCATGACATGTGATGGGATCTGCCAAGTATTGGTATTAGGGATAGTGGTGCGGGAGATCGAAGATCTCGCCCCGGTGACCCCATAACTGGCTCTCGGGTGTACGGTACGTCTCGCTGGTGGGTCAGCGTCGCCCATTTTAGGAAAAGGAATTGGGCTATTGGGACGTACCTGGTTTTTGCACAACGTTTTCAAACGCTCCCGGAAGTCGCGGGTGCGCTCATAAAGCTCTCGTTCGGGCTCTTCGTAAGCTGAATACTGTGGCGATCCCTCTGAACGAGTACGTTGCATAAACTAAAAGACACAAAACTAAATAAGAAAGACTCAAACAAAGAATGACTCGATCCTAAATTAGACACACAAGTAGCAGATAGGACAAATCACAAAATTAAACCTAATCTAGACTCCTAAGTAATAAATGGAATACCTATGAACTAGACCGCACTGACAGGCAAGTGAACCTATTGAGTGTAGCACAGCTTAATGGTAAACCGGATTATCGAACCCTAGAGACACTGAATAACTACACTAGACTCTGACTCGAACTAAAGATGATTGATTTGGGGGTTTTCTACACTACTGATTAAGTAAATAATGCAGAATACTAAAGATCGACTCTAACTATCAAACAAGAACTTTGGGAAATAACGTGAATGGGAAGAATACCACCTAGGTCGGATCCTACTTCCAAAGCTCAACTTCTATCGGTTCTGGAAATTATGATGGATATGGGTTTCTAAGGATAACAGTTATAGACAACCTAGTGGATCCCTAATCACTCTCAGGGTGTCACCAACTAAGAAACTCTAAAGATGTACTAATATCACCAGATGGTGAGATTACCTTTTAGTCTCTCCAACAATGATAAAGTACCCAAAAGATAGATCACCTCTCGGTCTTGTAGAAGCATGTTTTAGTAACTATAGATAACATTCTATGTATCAGTGTACTTAGCTAGTACGCAGGAGGGTGTTCGTGCGTACTTAGCTTGTACACCAGATTGGTGCTGCATACTTAGTAAGTACGCATGGCTTTTTCCCTGCGTACTTATCAAGCACGCATGACCAATGACCTGCGTACTTAGCAAAGTACGCAGGTATTGTTCTAGCCCCTATAAATTGAGATTATGGCCTCATTTGTAGGTGGAACTTGGGACAAGGTTAAGAGAGGTTCTGGCTGGGATGAGCTCTCCCGGCCCCCGTGAACCGTGAGCGTAAACGAGAGATGTGTACTCCTTCGGTATGTGGTCTGTAATGTGAGATGACTTCTTTGTTATGGATCGCGTTTCATTTCTGTCGATTCTCTTGTCTTTATGTCCGTGGTTTTCTCTGTCATGTTTCTTTGTTCCCACACGAATCATCGAACTGATCTTTGTGTTTTTTCGCTGCGCGACGAGGCTTCCGCGACCTACAAACTTTCAGATCCCGGAAAGTTTTCTTTGTCAGGTTCTATCGAACCACTACCGATAACTTTCGCACTCGCTGATCTGGGAGCAAGTCGTGTTAAAAAGAATAAAGATTGGGAATCCGCAACCTGCCAATGCCACTATCAAACTTACGGAATTTACTGGTAAAAGTCGGCAAATTCTTCTTCCCTGCCGACTTCACGGTCTTCGAAATAGGGCCCGACTATTATGTTCCTTTAATTTTAGGTCGCCCATTCTTAGCCACTGCTAGAGCTGTCATTGACATGAACGAAGGAATTCTTACACTTTGTGTTGGAAAACAATCGGTAACTTACAACATCGGGGGAAATGAATGTCTATCCAATGATCCTGTTGAAATTGCACAATTCATCGATACCAATATGGACTACCAACTGAAGAAAGCTAAGGAAATCAACAAAGGAAAGAAACCAGACCTTGGCAAAGACCTTAACAACACTAACTGGATTGACAAGTACTGGGACAAAATGCCGAAGTTAAAAGACTTGAATGAAGGAACAGGAGACACGGGGGAGGTCAATGTCCCCCACCCGAAGAAAGACTGATGAAGCACGTACGGGTCTGGCTAACGACCCTTACGCTTCCGGGAGGCAACCCGATGATCATGAATAAATTGAGAAGTTGGTGCATACGGTAGAACACGTGGATCTCAGGTTTGGTTTTTCCCAAGTTTAAGTTTCTTGTACTTCAGCCCCCAGGTATGCCTTCTCGATACTAGGACCTTAGTAGCTTAACTACTACCTTTTATTTCCGTTTTTTTGTTTTTATGTTTTTCCTTATGTTTCAAGTAGCATAACATCACCAGGTAGTTTCTCTACTTCTTTGAGGAGTTACACTTCACCTCTACAAGCTGGGACGTCGGAAAACACATCAAATTTCTGAGAGATTCGATGAAGTCTTTGAAGCGAAAGGTTGACAACAGCAACAAGTTTTGGCCATAGGTTATACACCGAATTGACCCGGGGAGTACCAGTTTCTTCTCCCTTAAAACTTCATACATTTAAATTCCTGCATAGCATTTCATTACATGCATTTGTACATTGAGGGCAATGGAAAGTTTTAAGTGTGAGGTGGGGAATTAGAGATTCGGGACAAACTTGTAACCTCAAAGCAGTAAAACTAAACTCATGATTTTCTACCCATTTGACTAAAACCTTACTTAATCCAAAAACTTATTTTCCTAAAAACTCTAAAAATTTTGAAAATTTTAAACCCTAAAAATCTAAACCTCTTTGAGTTCGCGCTTAAATAAACTAAAAGAAATAATTGGAACATGGCAAATAGAAACAAATGGATATTATGCATAACGACTCACTAAACCCTATCCCATCCATTTTCATGTGAGAATAATCTGAGCCTTTTCATAAGCATTATTATTATCATATTTTCGCATGCTCTTTCGTTTGGTATACTGAGTGTTTTTTGATCGGCTTTTATGCATAATTAGAACTTTTGTGACTTATACATATCAAGACCATGAACTAGTAAATGTGTGAAAATGATTGAGATATCTAGGACTTTATTACCCTTATATATTATCCTTAAACCCAAAATACCAAAAATATCCGCCTAGTTAGCCTTTTGAGCCTTAGCCTTTTCGTTTCTACTACTCACATTTATCACCATACCAGCTTTTCGTAAACACCGGTTATTGGCTAAATGTCTTCAAGATGGAGAATTATTAGTTTATCTTATGTCGTTATTTCAAGTTTGCAACCATTAAGACAATTTGGAAAGGATCGGTTTTACTCAAGGAATTGGAATATACAGAAGAAAGTGAATGTATTAGGAAGGAACAGTTGAACGATCAACAACGAAGATATGGAAAAATTATTTCAAGGAATTGAGGAAAAGGTGTTAGGACATAGATTGAATGACAAAAGCTTTGTAATTGTTTAGGTCTTATTGTCTTTATGTTTTGTATGTAATTGTTTAGATTTGTCTAAGTATAAATACAAGTTCTGCTAGAGGCGAACTTGATAAGTTCGCTTGGTCTATTAGAGGCGAACTTGTTAAGTTCGCCTAAGCATCTTTAAGCGAACTTGTTAAGTTCACCTGTTGCAGAACATGTGTCTATAAATATAGAGTTTACAGAGTCTGTTTTGTACGCGTATGATAGATTGAACAATCAAGTATTCTGTAAACTCTGTTTGGTGATATAAAAGAGAAAGTTTATTTACCGTTGTTTCTATTGTCAATTGTTATACAAAGCGTTAATACGGTAGGATTCCGCACTCCGCGTTAACGATACGTCCTGTCACGAGATCGACCTGATATGAGTCATGTGGACCTACAAGTGGTATCAGAGCTTTTGCTCGTGATTTGCGTTTGATTCTTGGTGATTAGGGACGTTTTTGTGTACAATTTGACAAGAAATTGAGCATTTTTGTATCCATGGAGTTTTCAAGTTCTTGAAACTGATTTTACTGCTGAATTCGTGAATTTGAGGTTGATTTTGGTAAAACTGATCCGATAGAAGTGTTCTAATTCATGAAATACTTAATCCTACGGTTCAATTTCTTCAAATTCCTTCTAATCTATTAGAAATGATGATTTTTGGTGCTGGTTGTTCGTGTTTGGTTAAAAGTTCTTGCTGAGTTTGTTTCAGCTGGTTTAGGCGAACTTGCTGAAAGTTGTTGCAGGCAAACTTAGCAAGCAAACTTATTAAGTTCGCTTCTCTCAGTTTAAGCGAACTTAGTAGGCGAACTTATCTGTAAGCGAACTTATTGGATTTCTTGGGTAAGCAAACTTGTCAAGTTCGCTTGATATCAAATTCACTTGTTTTGGCTGAAGCGAACTTATTATCTTCGCCTAAGGGAATTTTGAGTTCAACACTTGGAAATTTTTTCTGAAAAATAGCAAATATGGTACAAGTGACAAATATGTTAAATTACGACAACGAGATTGGTACATCTCAAAAACCGCCCAAATTGTTAAGTCTTGCAGATTATTCCAACTGGAAAGATCGGTTTGATCAGTTGGTATCTTTTACTGATACAAGCTTATGGATTCCAATCTTGGAGGGTTATACGCATCCGACATATACTTGGATGTGAAAGGATGATGTTCCGAAAGTATCTGCGTTAACCACAGAAGAAAAATTATTGTTTGATAGAGAAAAGAAGGCAATGGCCAGTATCTCAATGTCTTTTCCAAAATAAATTTATCACAGCTTTAAACAATTCAGAACTTCTCAACAATTGTGGGAGGCGTTGCAAAAGAGATGTGAAGGTAGTTTGGATGTTAATAAAAGCCGCAAAGAATTACTGAAGAAGCAGTTCTTAGTATTCAAGCATTTTCAAAATGAATCTTTAGATGATCTTGCAATAAGATTCTATCATTTGCTGAGCGAGTTGTCAAGTGCTTCAGTGGTTTATGAGACTGAAGAGATAAATGATAAGGTTTTGGAGGCATTACCATCAAAATTTGATGTGTATACGGTTTTGATTAAAGAGAATGTCAAGTATAAAACCATGTCGCTTGAAGAGGTTCTTGAGAAGATTCAATCACATGATATGAATATGAAGAAGAAGGAAACCAATATGGAACATATTCAAGATCCTTCAATGTATTTTGCTAAATCTTCTGGAAAAACTGGTTCAGGTGTTGCATTCTTTTCTGGTGATGCTCAAGATATTTCTCATGATCATTGTTCTTGAGTTTCAAGTCATTCAGGTTTCTCTGCAAATACAAATTCTTTGTCATCTGGAACACATAGTTTGAATCAAAGAGTTGCTGATGATTATCTAGCAATGTTTTCTTCCTTTATGGCTTCTTATGAAAATTTTATTGGAGGTAAAATTCATGATCCAGAGATTATTGAAGAAGATTTCAGACAGATTGATCCTGTTGATCTAGAAGAGATGAACACTCAATGGAATATGGCTATGCTTATGCGATAAGCAAAGGATTTTTTGAAGAAGACTAGAATAAAGTATATTGGGTCTAACAGTCGTTCACGCATGGGATTTGATAAAACCAAAGTTCGTTGCTATAATTGTCAAGAGTATGGTCATTTTGCCAAAGAATGTGTGAAAGAAGAAGCCTAATAACTTTTAGAACAATCGTAATCAGTCACATGGTTCTTCTAATTCTGGAAATTCTAATCATGCATCTGCATCATCTGCTTTAGTTGCTCAGAATGATGAAAAATATGACTAGGGTATTCATCTTGAAGATTTGGTTGGTTCGGTAAGTCAAGCGTTTGTAGCTGAGATTCATTCTACTAAATCTGAAGAGTCAACTGATGATGATAGCTCAAGTGATGGTGAGAGTTTGCCAAGTACTGATGAAGAAAGTGATCAAGTACAAAATGGTGAGACTGAGATTGCATCTGGTGTATGTGAAGATGATATTGTTTTAACTCAAAATTCTTCTGATGGTGCTGATTCTGAAAATATCCCGATTGCAAAAGTCTTCATGGCAGATATGTCAGATCCTTCAAAGGTAAAAGATTCTGTCTGTCACATTTACTGCTCAAATTGCATAAGTATAAAAGATAAAATGCAAAAAGTAATGGATGATAACACAAATTTAATTTGTGATATGAAATCAATGCATTTAGTTAATCAAAAATTGAAAGATAATGATAAATTGTGTATAGATAGAATTGAGTATTTGAAAAGAGATTTGAACTCTTTGGGATTGAAATATAAGGAACAAGCATATCATCTGGATATGGCTTATGCTGAGATTGAGAAGTGAAATGAAATTGTTGCTCAGAAGAACAAAGAAATTTATGATAAAGAATCTGAGGTGATAAAATTACATAGAAAGTTAGAAAACTTTGAAAATTCATCTGTAGTATTGGATTACTTTAATGCAAATGTTGATCCTACTAAGAGGGTTGCTGGAATTGGATTTGTTCCTCCACCATTCAATGCAAATTATGTGGTTGAACCAGAGATTTTTCATGAAGAGGAAATTGATCCAAAGACAGTGTTGAAGGTGAATCCAGTAACTGGTAAAGATATGATCTATGATTCTGATTCTGAGGATGAGGTATTTGATGATAATAAGATTGAAGGCATTCCAAAGGAAGTGCAAATTGATGAACCAAAAGTAGTGAAGAATGTTACCCATGATAGATGCATTTTAACAGAACCGGATGAGATGAAAGTTGTTCAACCTAATCTTTCAAAAATGCTACAATCAAGTGGATTTGTTGCTGCTGGTTATCAAAACAAGAATTCATCAATGGTGACTAAACAAGTTTTTGTTCCAAAGAAGCTAGTCTACTGTACAGAAAAATCTTCTGAAGCTTGTTCATCAGACAGGTCATCAAATTTAAGAAAAACTCCTTATATCAGAAATCATCATGATAGAAGAGTTTGTTTTCATTGTAATGTGGCTGGTCATATTCTGATTCACTGTCCATATAAGAATCAAGGCAAATTAAAGTGTGAACCCTCACAAAAACAAGCAGTGACGATTCTGAAAAGATAAACTGGGGAAAAGCCTAAGTGTAGTGTTGAAAAGAATATGCCTTGTCAATCATTTGCTAAATCTTCGGGATTTAAGCAACATGATAAGCATATTTTTAAACCTGTTGTTTTTCAAAAGAAGTTTGAGATTCCACCTGTTGGAATTCAAAAAGAGTCTCAACCTGAGGTCAAACTTTCTAGACCACAACGAAGAGGACGTAACAGAAAACTAAAGAAATTTTTGGAAATACGTGAATCTGATAATCATAAATCTAATACTGTTTTTCAAAATAATCATAATTTGTCGTCTTTGAAAAGGTCTAATCATAAATCTTATGTTCCAAAGGTTGATGATAATGTTGATTGTGAGTTACTTGAAGTTGTTTATTTTGATTCATCTGGACGACTTAAGACCACAATGGCTTGGGTTCCAATTTCTAACTGATTTTCTTTGTTTATGTAGGGACAACCAAAGAGGACTATCAACAATACGTGGCATGTGGATAGTGGTTGTTCTCGACATATGACAGGGAATATTCGTTTGTTGGAAGATGTGATTAATATTGATGGTGGTTATGTCGCTTTTGCTGGAAATAAAGGCGGGTACATAACTGGTCAAGGTACTTTAAAGAATGAAAAAGTCAAATTTGAGAAAGTAAACTATGTGGAGCAACTTGAACATAATCTTTTAAGTGTATCTCAAGTGTGTGACAAGAAATTTTCATTTCATTTCAATAATTCTGTGTGTTATATCTTGAAACCGGGCTTTGTGATTCCTGAAGAATGGATTCTAATGAAGGCTCCAAGGAGAAATGACACATATGTCCTAGACATGAGTGTTGCTACTACTACGGATTCAATTCCTACTTGTTTACTCGCCAAGGCGTCTGAGTCAGATTCTATTTTGTGGCACAGGAAACTTGCTCACATCAATTATCGAAAAATGAATTATCTTGTGAAGAATGATCTAGTTTTTGGTGTTCCAAAATTGAAATTTTCAGTTCCCGATGACTGTATTCCTTGCAAGAAGGGGAAACAACACAAGAAGTCCCACAAATCTAAGACAAAGAATTCTATTGTAACTCCTTTGGAGCTACTGCATGATTTGTTTGGACCGATTAGTATCAGGAGCATTGGTGGTAAATCTTACTGTCTGGTGGTAACAGATGATTACTCTAGATTTTCTTGGGTTAAGTTTCTTACTTCTAAAGCCAAAACCACAGAGTTGGTACAATTCTTAATCCTGGGTTTAGAGAATTTATTCAAATAGAAAGTCAGAAGAAATAGGAGTGACAATGGCAGTGAATTTAAGAATAGCAAAATGGGGTTATTCTGTCTTCAAAAGGGAATTCATCATGAATTCAGTGCGCCATATGTACCTCAACAAAATGGGGTTGCTGAACGAAATAACAGGACTTTAGTTGAAACTACACGTACGATGCTTGTTGATTCTAAGCTTCCAGTAACTTTTTGGGCTGAGGCTGTAAATACTGCGTGTCATGTTTTGAACCGAGTCTTGACCGTTAAGCGACACAACAAGACGTGCTATGAGTTGCTTAATAATCGTAAGCCGAATCTGGAATATTTACTACCTTTTGGTAATCCATGTTCCCTTTTGAAAGTTCGTGCTGTTCCAACCAAGTTCAGTGCTAAGGCAATTGAAGGGATATTTCTAGGGTATGTTGCTAATTCTACTACCAAGAGGGTTTATAACAAAGAGACTCGCGAAGTGGAAGAATGGTTTCATATTGACTGTTCTAATCGGTCTTTACCTCAAATGGCGATTGGACCAGACTGGGCTTTTGATTATGAGAATTTATTCAAGTCTTTTCATTTACCTTCTGATATTTCTCCTGCGAAGCTGCTGTTTTATATGACTCATGTCAAGATGCACAGAATAGTGGTTTTCTACCGACTGCAGTTCCACATTCATCTGTTCCTTCTACATCTGCTCCAGATCGTAATGTTGCTTCTTGTTCGGGAACACAAGAGTCTAATAGTGAAGATGAAAATGTTATTTTCCAAGATTCTTCAGCTGATCCGTTGATAGTTGATGAACCTTCTATTTTGTCACAGGATCAGGGGGAGATTCCTACAAATCTGGACTCAGGGATACCAGTTAATCAAGATCTGTCTTATCAATCTGATACGACTCAAGTTGATGTGTTGCCAGTTCCTGAGGTTGCATCAATCAAGGAACTCAAAGCTCATCCGATTTCAAATATCATTGGGGATTTGTGTGATGGAGTGCAAACGCGTTCTACTCTTGACAACACTTGTTTATATACATGTTTTCACGAGACTGGGGTTTTTGATGTATGCTCACATTCATGTTTTATTTCTCAGGTTAAGCCAAAGAATGTCGAAATGGCGTTGAGTGATAACAATTGGATAGAGGCCATGCAGGAAGAACTTGCTCAGTTTGACAAACTTAAAGTTTGGAATCTTGTAGATCTTCCAAAGGTTGTATATCCAATTGGTACAAAGTGGGTGTTTAAATGCAAGAAAGACGATAGAGGTGTTGTGGTGCGAAATAAGGCAAGATTAGTTGTACAAGGTTTCAATCAACAAGAAGGAATTGATTACACCGAGGTTTATGCGCCTGTTGCTAGGCTTGAAGCTATAAGGTTGTTTCTTGCTTTTGCTTCATATAAAGGTTTTAAGGTATTTCAAATAGATGTAAAAAGTGCTTTCTTATATGGTAAAGTCAAGGAGGAAGTTTATGTGTGTCAGCCGCCGGGGTTTGAATATCCAATTAATCCGTCTAAAGTTTTCAAGCTTGATAAAGCTCTCTATGGTCTTCATCAAGCTCCTCGAGCGTTGTATGAAACATTATCTACACATCTTCTGGTGAATGATTTTGTTCGTGGCCATATTGACTCTACTTTATTCATTAAGAAAGCAGGGGGATAATACCTATTGGTACAGATATATGTAGACGATATTTTTTTGGCTTTACAAATGAAGAATTATGCAAAGAGTTTGAGAGTATTATGAAATCAAAGTTTGAGATGTCAGCGATGGGAGAGTTATCATTTTTCCTAGGTCTTCAAGTTAATCAAAAGGAAGATGGTTTCTTTATTCATCAGTCAAAGTATGTAAGGACATCTTGAGTCGATTCAAGATGGAGGACTGTACCCCATATGATACTCCGATTCCGGTCAATCATAAATTGAATTCTGACCCGGATGGAAAAGAAGTTGACTGCCGACTCTACCGTGCAATGATTGGATCTCTCATGTACTTAACCGCTTCAAGGCCAGATATAATGTTCGCTGTGTGTATTTGTTCCAGGTTCCAAGCAAAACAAAAAGAATCTCATTTGATTGCAGTAAAGAGAATCTTTCGTTATCTAAAAGGAAAACAAAGATTGGGACTATGGTTTCCTCATGGTTCTAACTTTGAATTCAATGCTTACACTACTTCTGATTTTGGTGGTTGTTGTTTGGACAGGAAATCTACTACAGGTGGTTGCCAGTTCTTGGGTAATCATCTAGTTTCCTGGTAATGCAAAAAGCAGACTACGGTCTCCATTTCCACATGCGAAGCAGAATACATTGCTGCTGCAAGTTGTTGTTCACAAATCTTGTGGATACTATAACAATTAAGAGACTACGGTTTGAATTTTACAGGAACCCCCATGTTTATTGATAATAATGCTACAATGTCTACTACAAATAATCCTGTTAAGCACAGTAAAACAAAGCACATTGAAATTAGATATCATTTTATTCGTGATTGTGCAGATAAGAAGTTGATTGAGCTGGTAAAAGTAGATACCGATGATAATTTTGCTGATCTTTTTACCAAAGCATTTGATCATACCAGGTTTGAATTTCTGATCAAAATGATTGGTATGATCAATCCCGAATAAAAGTTTTTCAAAGCAATTTTCATGGGAGATTTTGTTTTCAATTTCTTTTATTGCTTTATTACATTTCTGAATTTTACATTTCAGTCAAAATTTGTTATTTATAAAAATTCAAAACAAAATAAAAAATATAAAATTGACATCATTTGAAGTTATAGAAGAAATGATAGTACATCAGTGAATAGTTCATTACACATGACCTTAGTAGACCTTTGATATATGAAAGTTTAAATAATTTGATTTGATCTAAATTTCAAAGTTTGCATAAATGAGAAATGATAGTGTTTTTGAATGCTCTAAGCTTGATAACATGTTTTAATTTGAATATGAGTTTAAAACTTGAATTGTCAATAGACTAGAAGCGTTTTTGAACCAATAGTAGTGTGAAAATTAAATATGATATGATTACATCTGTGATTTGAATCCATTATATGCCTGAGTGTGTGTGTAAAAGATCATTATCAGATATAGAATATATAGTTTTAAGAATTTCATGAGACCAATATCGAATTATATCTTTAGCACAATCTCTTTCGGTTCACTTCACTTCCCATGCCCCGAAAAACATGCAAGGTGTTGTTGAACTAAGATATGTTTCTGACACCATCTATTAGAACATATATTCACCCTTGAATCAGTTGGATACATCATCTGTTCTGATTTCATTGAAATTTATCCAGATAATAGTTGGATCCTCCTACCTGAATCTATTGATTCTCATTATAAAGCCAATTCATTAGAATCTTTTGATTCTGAATCATTCTGATCCTTATATCCTTTGGGATCTGCTATTCTATACTTGTGCTAATAGAGATAATTTCATCTTGGAGATTGATCTAATCTTTCAATAAACTGTGTATGTCTTGAAGATAGTGAAAATTTAAATTTTTGTTGGCATATATGTGGGGTACACGATGTTTTTCATCTAAATGGTACTAACTCACATGAATTTGGAAGAAAAATGCTTATAGTTTCAAATCATATAATATTGACAATTTAAAACTTCATGCTTTGTATTTCAAATTCGGAATGAAATATTGAGCATTTCATAACCTGATCTTGTTTACTTTGAAATTTATCGCGTATCATTTCAAGTATTATTCAAATATGAGTTACATAAGTATGAGTTTGTTTGTTTCATATCTTAGGTTGCCCATAGTTGATAATAAACTGTGTGATGAATTACTCAAATACTGATATGATCTTCTTGCTCATGATGTTCATCCAAAAATATGCATTTTAGTTTGCTCATTAAAAAAAACCAAAAATATGTGTTTCTGTTTGTACAGATAAAAACAAAAAATATGTGATTCTGTTTGTACAAATAAAATCCAAAAATATTTTGTTTCTATCTTCCATGAAAATTTTAATTTTAAAATGTTTCGGGATTGGATCGGATACTTAATACAGATGGAAGTTCATGAGAATGGGTTGTGTTGAAAGTGAAGAATTTTGGTCAAAGGAATGGTTTGGAGCGAACTTAATATATTCGCCTGGTTCTGAGTAAGCGAACTTAATATGTTCGCCTGAGGCTTGTTAAGCGAACTTAACAAGTTCGCCTAATGGAGCGAACTTAATGGTGCTTTAATATTGTGTTCAGGCGAACTTATTCATTTATCATCTTCATTGTTTGAGCGAACTTATACGAGCGAACTTACGGATTTTTTTTAGAAATCTTATAATTTCAGATCTAGGGTTTCTTTGTGGTTGTTTCTGAATCGGTTTTCAATTACGAGTCATTCTAGAGTAATTTCATCGATTTTTATCCGGTAAATCTTCTAGATTTTGCAAGTTTTACTCTGTGTTCATTCGGTTTGAATTTTTTCCCGTTTTTCTAAGATTTAAACATGGTTTCTAAATTAACAGTTGAAATTGATGATTCAAAATGTGTCGTGAATCTTAATCAATGCTATTGTTCAGTTTGATTTGAGATTTTTGCTTGATTTAGACAAGTTTGTGATTATGTGTGGAATTTGTATCGACAGACAGGTTCAGGCGAACTTGTTCAAGCGAACTTGTTTAGACGAACTTATTATGTTCGCCTCTTGAAACACTAAGCGAACTTAGTAAGTTCGCCTAAGGGCTCAGTAGTGTTAAGGACTTGTGATTTTTTTGTTTTGTTGGAAAAAAAATTTTGTGTTAAATTTTTTTTCTTTTTGTGTGTTTTGATTACTAATGTGTTTTTGTCCTTTACATTTACAGATGGCTCGACGTGTTGAATACAAACATAACCAAGTGGCGTTATTGGATCCGAATATGTCTAAAGCTGTTAATTTTCAAGGAATTATCAACTTTCGAAATCGTTCAAGATTGCAAGTGGCTTTATCTGCTAATGCGTATATAAGTTTACCTTATATTCAACAATTCTGGGATACCGTCCATCAAGATACGGATGTTGAACCTCACGTACTTCGTGCTACGGTAAATAATACTGAGGTTGCTATTTCAGAAGAAACTATTCGTACTGCGTTGGGATTAGGAGGTGCTGTGGACGATCCTATGTCATATCCTGGAACACTTATTATGGGGTGTTTTCAGCGGATGGGTTATAGAAGAAGACCGAATGATACACAAGCACGAAAAGGAGGTGTAGTTGGCGAATGGAGATATTTTATGCACGTTATCATACAATGTCTGTCTCCACGGAAGGCTGGTACTGATAGATTGAAGAGTGCAGTATAGGCTGCTATGGTTGCTTTGACACTCAACAAACGTTTTAACTTTGCGTTATACTTCTACCGTGAGTTGGTCATGCAAATAAATCCCCTAAAAGGTCAAGGATTCCTTATGTATCCTAGGTTCGTGCAGATGATTTTGAATCATTTAATTCCAGATTTACCTCAACATCCAATCCGTTTGACTTCGACTCCTATGTCAAAAAGGATCTTTACTGATTGCACAAAGGTGAAACAACAAAATGCTGCTCTTATTCCTGTGCCTACTCCTCAGTTTGGTCACATAATCAATCCTAATTATGTAGAGCCACCAAATGATAATTGGTTTCATCTTGAGGAGTTAGTACAAGGTCAAGTTCCAATTCCACAACCAGTGCAAGTTCCTGTACAACAAGTTCCTCAACAACAAAAACAACAACAAGTTCCTCAACAATAACAACATGTTCCTGCTCAACAACAACAACAACAAAATGTTCCTATTCCATAAGAACAGGTTCAAGTTCCTGTTAATGAACCAGTTCAAGAAGAGATTGCTCAAGAGAATGATCAAGAGTTGGGTATGAATATGGATGATTTTGTTCATGAATATGTGAACTCACCTATACATGAAGCTGAAGGTAATGTGGAAGATACGAGTTCCGGTACCACTATCTTACCTGATTCTGAAGCTACCGATACTGATTCGTCTAGAGATTTTAGCTCAGATCATTATGCAAGGTTGGCTACGTTACCATTGGCTAATGTAGGTAAACGTATTAAATATATAGCCAGAAAACCGAGGCGGAAGACTGTTCAGAATCCACCTTCTGGATCAGTTCTTGGCAAGAGAACTTTAGTAGATGAAAGTACTGACTCGAATAGTGATGCTATTCCAGTTCCTAAAGCTCAAAAGCCTATGTCTGCTTCTATTGTTGCTGCTCATTTTTCTCAAGGTGTAGAGGATGCAAATTTTGTTGCTTCCTTACTGATTACACCTCCTGTTTCTCAACATACATCTCCAGTACTTTCTCCACATGTTCCTCACACATCTGAAGCTGGTCCTTCAAAGCCGTCTGATTCTGAAAGAATTACATTCCTTGAATCACAAGTACTAGCTTTACAAACTCAGGTAGATATTCTTGTGTCTACTGATTCTCAGAGACAATTGGTTATTCAAGCTCAAGCTACACAGATTGCTGACATGCAATTATTGGTTTCTAAACTTGTTGAGCGTCTTGACGCTCAGGGGGAGTTAAGGCTACATGATACGTGTCATGCTGAATCAATTCAAAGAAAAGATAATGATGACAATGATCCTAGTGATAAGTTGAGGGTGATCGTCAATACGCTGACATGAATCCAATATCCAGAGCTTAGGGGGAGTCGACATCACATACTATTGAAGGAACCAAACAAGATATTGGAGTGAATGAAGAAATATTGTTATTGTAATTCTTTCAAGATTCTGAAGAAGAAGCTGAGAAATTAGAGTGTTTGGATGATATAGACGAGTTATTTGATGACGATGAAGAAGATGTGGTGGATAACGAAGTTGAAGAAGGAGAGATTGTAGAGATTGAAATAGAAAAGAGTAAATCTAAGGTTACATATGAAGGAAGTGATGGTCTGAATGTCCCGTATAACTTCATCCAAGATGATGTTATTCCTGAGTTTTCTTATGATGGAGTAACAGATTCTATGGACTCTGTTGAACACATCACTACACCTGATGATACTGCTCAATCCAACAAGATAGATTCTGATGTTGATACGACTCATGCTGTGTCTCCTAAGCCGAATGAAGAACCTGTGATGTATAGAAATACAGGTATGACTAGAGAACAGTGGAGAGAAGTTGTTAGCAGTTGGATGAAGGTACTACCAAAGTCACCTATACAACCTACTCAGAAAGAAAGATATGTGAATAAAGAAAGGTGTATTGGTAAGATCATAAGTTGGTTTTATGATGATGAAACTAAGCTATTTGCTCTTAAAAGATCTGATGGTGTTCAATACTTAAAGTCTAGGATCAAGTATTTCAATACCTTTCCAAGGTGTGAAATGAATGGTCTAGCAACGAAACCATTGATTAATAGATCTAAGTGTGGATTAGCCGATGTGATTGCCAATTTGATAAAGAGAGAAGGTGGATCGGGGAAGTATGAAAGGTTAAAACCACATAAGGGAAAAAGAGTGAAGCTTATAGATCAAAAGACTAAGAATGTGACTTGGAAGTACAAGTTCAAGCCAGTACGTGCTGTACAGAAGATACCATTGAAGAAAATTCCACATGATTTTCTGGGGAATATGAAATGGTGGTATGTTGATGTGAAGACTGGTGAAGCTAGGATTGATGATAAAGATAATAAGATCATTGTTTGTTTCTATGATGTAATGAATCTTATTAACTTCTCAAAGAAAGATCAGAGGACGTTAAGAAAGAATGAGATCATGTTCACTGATGAATGGAGAGAACAAGGATTGCAGTATAAAAGAGTGTTGGAGGTATGTCAAAGATATGGAGTGCATGCAGGGAGCAGACTACCAGACAACTGGAAGAGTTCATCATAAAGACTGAAGACAGAAGATCAAGCTATTGTCAAGGGGGAGTCTGTTAGGACATAGATTGAATGACAAAAGCTTTGTAATAGTTTAGGTCTTATTGTCTTTATGTTCAGATTACCAGACAACTGGAAGAGTTCATCATAAAGACTGAAGACAGAAGATCAAGCTATTGTCAAGGGCGAGTCTGTTAGGACATAGATTGAATGACAAAAGCTTTGTAATAGTTTAGGTCTTATTGTGTTTATGTTTTGTATGTAATTGTTTAGATTTGTCTAAGTATAAATACAAGTTCTGCTAGAGGCGAACTTGTTAAGTTCGCCTAAGCATCTTTAAGCGAACTTGTTAAGTTCGCCTGTTGCATAACATGTGTCTATAATAAATATAGAGTTACAGAGTCTGTTTTGTACGCGTATGATAGATTGAACAATCAAGTATTCTGTAAACTCTGTTTGGTGATATAAAAGAGAAAGTTTATTTACCGCTGTTTCTATTGTCAATTGTTATACAAAGAGTTAATACGGTAGGATTCCGCACTCCGCGTTAACGATATGTCCTGTCACGAGATCGATCTGAGATGAGTTATGTGGACCTACAAAAGGATTTATTGACAAAGGAGTCTTGATGTTTATGTCTTAAAAAAAAGAGAGAAGTTGGTCTTTTACCGTTTAGACCTAAAAGAGCTAGACATGCATTCCTTCGATTTCAATTTACTTTCTTCTATTTATTTCGTAAAGCCTGAATTACAGCCCGAACTCCAAGAAAAAGTCTTCAAAGCAACAAGTGATGTAAGAAAATGGTGGCACAAGCAAGAACAACTACCACCATTCTGCGGCTTGTCAAAAAGCGCCGCCAAAAGATATGGCAAATGTGTGAAGTGTGGCAACTGGAGCCACGATCGGAAATGCAGCAAGAATCAAACTTACTCTCAACATGAGTATACACATCTCCTCAAAGTAGGTGGTATTAGGTTACACACCGAAAGAACCATACGAAAAGGCAGTAATGTGTACTACGCACTGAGGGAAGAATTGAACATGATAAGAAGTATCAGTCTTGGCAATCTGACCATAAACGAGCCATCAGATTAGTTATACCCTCGTTATCTGAGTACTATAGAGGGACCCACTAGTATTTTCCATCTTAAGCCAGTAATCCGTAGCCGTGTGTCCCACGTTTGTTGCAGCCCTTTAAACCCTTTTAAAACCCAAAAAAGATTTTCATTTTCACCCTTTATTTTTCTTTAGCCAAATTACAACAACTTAGTTAGTTGGTGGAGACTTGATTTGCATACAAGCTTATGACTATTGCATAATTCGATTCGAACTTGAGTATCCCACTTGGCTTACATTATCCACATATATATAACTCTAGAGTCGAGTGAACATTATGAGGAGTGATAGATTATGCATAATTGAAGTTCTAGTAGGCTTGTCATGGATTCCATCACCCTAAAATAGAAAAGCCAAAAATCGAATAAAGCGACTCATGAGTAATCCTGGAGTTTCCAACTACTTGGAGCTCCATTACCTTTTGTAAAGTTTTTAGTTATGAGTCTGATCATGCATGAGTTTGCTTGAGGACAAGCAAAGTTTAAGTGTCGGATATTATGATATGCCCTAAATTGTACATGTTTCGCAAGCATAATAATCCCCGTATTATGGTACTAATTGATTAATAACCTTGCAATTGATACTTAAAACATTAATATTTCGTAACTGCAGGTTATTCAGTGTCTTAAAGATAGACAAAGCTAAAACCAATCATAAACACCAAGAAATCAAGCTTCTAAAAGGATCATTCCCGATATTTGACCCCCAAGAAGTCAACCAAGGTCAACAAAAGTCAACCAACAGCTAAAAGACAAAAGTGGGCAACAGGGAGGGGATGCACGGCCGTGCATCCCAATTGTCAAACCCGTCCTGTTCGTGCGGAATCGGGGCAAAACGTTGGGATCGAAACACATTGATAACGCAATAGAATTAAGTAATACGTGGTAAGTTTTCATATTAACCAAAATTTACCCTCCTTATATTATAGAGGGTTATAGGTTTAGTACATTACATGCCCAAAAGATTCAAAGTTTGAACTACATAATCATAATACTACATAACTAGTTGATAAACACATTCACTTCCATCCCATCCAAAGAAAATGTCATGCAAACATGGACTTCACGTATGCCAAATCCATCAAATACATAGTATGTAAAGTGCAAGCTAGTCAACATATTAACCTAAAAGTATACACGAAAATAGGTCAACAATAATGTAGGAGAGTTTACAATTAAATAATTTGAAAGAAATCATTATTTTGTAAGGAATACAGTTAATGAACCAAGTATGCTCGTGTTGTCTAAGTTTACCAAGTTGTTAATCATGTATCACCCCAAGGGTATAAGTAAATGTATCACGTGTAAGCTGTATCATGTAATTGTATCACAAGTGTATCATAATTGGATCTATAGTGTGTCCATAAGTGTATCATATCATAAGTGTTTCCATAACCAAACCTTATGTCTAAACTCAACCCCTCGAGTTGAGAACTAGGCAATAATGAAATAAACCACACTTGTTAAAATAGTATATAATGTACATGCGGATGTAATCTGACGCGTAATCTATAAGTCACTCGAGAACTCATAAATTCAGTGATCCTTTATCCTATTGTTTAGTGTGTTTTTAATTAGTTTTGTATGTGTTTTGAGTCATTTTTGTTTCGTATTGAGTCTTTGTCATGTTTTCAGGTGCTCGTGAGAATTACAAGTGAAATCACGAAGAGATAGAGCACAATAAGAAGCCCAAGAGAAATAAAGTCAAAAAGTTGGAAATTGCATCTCTCGCGATACGCGAAGAGGAGGATTCAAACTCTCACGATACGCGAGGATCTTCAGGAAGGAGCCCGACTGCGAGGAACCCATAGAAACCCTTCGCGGTACGCGAGGGCTTAAGAAAATCGCAAAAAGCCCTAAATTCATATTAAGTAGAATTGTAAGGCTATTGTGATAGGAGTTCGATCTTTTGGCCATTAGAGCATAGGATTGGGGCGATTTTTGGATCTTGGGAGAGAATTGAAGAGCAAGATCAAAGCTTTTGATTCCGGGTTTGTTTAGATTAGCTTATTCGATTTTTAAAGTCTCGATCTTTGTTTGAAATCAGTTGGTTTTGGATCATGTTGAACTTGATTACTTTTTTGTTTCATGTTTTGAGTATGACTCTAGGCTAAACATTGATACTGCCTAGGTCATAAGATGAATATTTGTTAAAGATTTGATTTTTATCGGTTTTTGGATTCGTATGTTGGATTAATGATTTTGTAAACAATCTTTGCTTAATAATTATGATGAATATGCATGTTTAGATCAGATGTGTGATTGATTATAAGTTCCATATGTTATTTGTGGATGTCTTCAAGTTTGAATAGAGTATCTAGATCATAGACTGTGTGTTTGTGGTTGATTGTATGGTTTGCTAGACGTAGTAGCCATAGAAGATGTAGTTGAGAGTTCAATAGATCTGAGCGTTCATCTTATCTCGATACCCGAAAATTGAGAGGTAATTGGTTAGTCTTCGTCATTAGGATTCCGAGTGTGAGTTGTATGAGAGGTGGTTCCCTTAGTTGTCTAGTGAGTGTTGCTATTCCGATTCATAATTGTTTTTCTGAGATTACTCCATGCATCTTAGATGTAGTGTTGATAGTGAGACCTGTAGGTCCCCTGGTGTTAGATTGGTTGATGTATAGGAGATGAAACCAATCAACAGAGTGTGGAATCCTCTGTGATTAGCTTGAACAAGATGACTAGATACGATGACAACGAACAGAAGTGTTCAAACCTTGCTTTGATGAATCCAACAAAAATCATCTCACATTACAGATGACTCCTCTGGGACATTGTCTTGACTTATCCTGGGACAAATATTATCCACAACTGGCAAGGTGATTGTGGGTTCAAACAAAGAAGTCTAAAAGGCGATTGTGGATTCATCAGAGCAAGGATTTCGTCCTCTAGGACATTGACTTGACTTTTTGGTGGGGGGGGGGGGTAATGTTATCATCCAGCAAATATCATACAACAAAAATCTTGTCCTTCGTCAGAATAGAAGTCCATATCAGAAGTAGAATCAGCCTTGCTCTGATACCAATAAAAGTTAAGGAGTATTCATGGGACATTATAGGGGTGGTGGATAAGCCGCTGGTACTTCCTGTGTTCGTGGATCTCAACTATGATTTCAACTATGATTTCTCGTGTAAACTATATTTTTTCGTGCTCCTTGGTCAAGCCTGTGTTCAAGATTTGATGTGATTTAGTTATGATTGAATTTCTCATTTGGGATATGGGCGAAATCCAGATAGACAACCTAGTTATGGAACATCACCGTGGTGAATGTATACAAATTAGGAGATGTGAACCAGGAATGAAGATCTAATTGAAGAATGTTGGAGTTTGGATATAGGATGATCACTGCCGAGCATGATTTTGTGTTAGATTCTATCGAGTGTTTTAAGATAAAGATGGATCTCTGCTGGATTATTAGTTGAAGATGGAACCTTTATCATTGACCGACGGGATAGGAAACACTCCCTTGTTTCTGGTCTAGTCAGATGGAGCTTAAAGTGAAAGGGGAAATTGGAAATGAACATATTTGGGAATCTAGTTGACTTGTGAAGATACAGGATAGAGTTGACCACATCTGGTTTGAAGACTGAAGTTTATCTTACTGGAATTCCTATGGGAGCTGATTAGTTTGATGCAGGTTATTGGAAATTCAAACTCTCTATCATATGCCAACTGATTTGGAGGAAGTCTAAGTCAGGGTGGAGGTTACTACTGTTGACAGGTTGAACTACAATGAGGTGTGTTGGGTTAGTTGGTTCTCATTGAAGCACTTGGTTTGATCTACAATGAAAGCTACAGTTAAGAGGGAGTCGGGTTTGTTAGATCACTCGGCAACTGAAGACTGAAGTTTGAAGATATGAAGATCACAAGTGGAATGCTAGAAGATCAAGTCTCGCTAGAAGACACGTGATGTCATTAGTTTAGAGGGATTCTGTTAGGACATTCTTTGTAAACTGATGATTATCAATGTTAGTGATAGATAGAATTTGATGCTATAGTTAAGAGGGAGTCTGTAGAAGCATGTTTTAGTAACTATAGATAAAATTCTATGTATCAGTGTACTTAGCTAGTACGCACGAGGGTGTTCCTACGTACTTAGCTCGTACACCAGATTGGTGATGTGTACTTAGTAAGTACGCATGGCTTTTGCCCTGCGTACTTATCAAGTACGCATGACCAATGACCTGCGTACTTAGCTAAGTACGCAGGTATTGTTCCAGCCCCTGTAAATTGAGATGATGGCCTCATTTGTAGGTGGAACTTGGGACAAGGTCGAGAGAGGTTTTGGCCGAGATAAGAGCTCCCAGCCCCCGTGAACCGTGAACGTAAACGAGAGATATTTACTCCTTCGGTATGTGGTCTATAATGTGAGATGACTTCTTTGTTATGGATCACGTTTCGTTTCTGTAGATTCTCTTGTCTTTATGTTCGTGGTTTTCTCTGTCATGTTTCTTTGTTCCCACACGAATCATCGAACTGATCTTTGTGTTTTTCCGCTGCGCGACGAGGCACCTGGGAACTACAACTGGCACGCCCGGTGGGACACGAACCCACAATCGCCTTATTAGACTTCTTTGTTGGATTCCTATATAAGTTAAGGATTTAAGGATGATTAGACTTCTCTGATGAATCCACAATCTCCTGGGACAAATATTATCCATAAGTTAAGGATGAAGTGTTCAAACCTTGCTCTGATGAATCCACAATCGCCCGAAGGAAGGAATCCTCTGGGACACGAAACAAAGACGAGATTTTTGTTGGATGATACCAATTGTCATATATTGGTGAGGTGTTCAAACTTGAAAATGTAGGCTACGAGTATCTGGGATACTTCTTTAATAGGGAATGAATGCTGAATCAATTTGAGCAACTGGGTCGTCATCGGCTTAAGGTCGCGTTTTACTTGAGAAGATGTTGCTGCTTTGGGTCTTTGGAAAAAGAATCATATTGTTTAGGTATTCAAACCTGAATATGTAGGCTACGAGTATCTATGATACTTCTTTAATAGGGGATGAATACTGGAACAACTTGAACCCAAGGATTTTCTGTTTTGGATCTTTGCAAAGGAATTAAAAAAATAAAAAAAAAATAAGGAATAAAATCCTAGAGTTGACTACTTTTGTTTTTTGAGGATTTGAGTGAAGCGGTGATGAGGCTGGTCATAGTTTACAGAGAAATGAGGGGGATAAAATCTAAGGAGTATTCATGGGACATTATAGGGGTGGTGGATAAGCCGTTGGTACTTCCTATATATAAACCTCTTTAACGTAACATGGATCTCAACTATGATTTCTCGTGTAAACTATATTTTTTCGTGCTCTTTAGTCAAGCCTGTGTTCAAAATTTGATGTGATTTAGTTATGATTGAATTTCTCATTTGGGATCCGGGCGGAATGCTAGATAGACAACCTAGTTATGGAACTTCACCATGGTGAATGTATACAGATTAGGAGTTGTTAACCAGGAATGAAGATCTAATTGAAGAATGTTGGACTTCAGATTCAAAATGATCACTACTGAGCATGATTTTGTGTTAGATTATATCTAGTGTTTTCAAGATGAAGCTGGATATCCGTTGGATTATTAGTTGAATATGGAACCTTTATCATTGGCCGACGGGATAGGAAACATTCGCTTCTTTCTGGTCTAGTCAGATAGAGATTACATTGAAAGGGAAATTGGAAATGAACATCTTCGGGAATCTAGTTGACTTGAGAAGATAAAGGATAGAGTTGGACACATCTGGTTTGAAGACTAAAGTTTATCTTACCGGAAAATTCTATGGGAGCTGATTAGTTTGATGCAGGTTATTGGAAATTCAAACTCTCTATCATATGCCAGTTGATTTGGAGGAAGTCTAAGTCAAGTTGGAGGAAGCTACTGCTGAGAGGATGAACTACAATGAGTTGTGTTGGGTTAGTTGGTTCTTATTGAAGCACTTAGTTTGATCTACAATGAAAGCTACAGTTAAGAGGGAGTCGGGTTTGTTAGATCACTCGGCAACTGAAGACTGAAGTTTGAAGATTTGAATATCACAAGTTTGTTAGATCACTCGGCAACTGAAGACTGAAGTTTGAAGATTTGAAGATCACAAGTGGAATGCCAGAAGATCAAGTCTCCGCAGAGGACACGTGATGTCATTAGTTTAGAGGGAGTCTGTTAGTACATTCTTTGTAAACTGATGTTTGTTAGTGTTAGTGATTGATAGAATTTGATGCTATAGTTAAGAGGGAGTCTGTAGAAGCATGTTTTAGTAACTATAGATAAAATTCTATGTATCGGTGTATTTAGCTAATACGCAGGAGGGTGTTCCTGCGTACTTAGCTTGTACACCAGATTGGTGCTGCGTACTTATTAAGTACGCATGGCTTTTACCCTACATACTTATCAAGTACGCATGACCAATGACCTGCGTACTTAGCCAAGTACACAGGTATTGTTCCAGCCCCTATAAATTGAGATGATGGCCTCATTTGCAGGGGGAACTTGGGACAATGTGAGAGAGGTTCTGGCCGGGATGAGCTCTCCCGCCCCCGTGAACCCTAAGCGTTAACGAGAGATGTGTACTCCATCAGTATGTGGTCTGTAATGTGAGATAACTTCTTTGTTATGTATCGCATTTCATTTCGGTCGATTCTCTTGTCTATGCTTTTCTATCTGTTCTTCGTTGTTCCCATACGAATCAACGATCTGATCTATGTATTTTCCGTTGCGCGATGAGGCTTTCAGGACCTACAATTGGTATCAGAGCCTCAGTGTTCGTTGATTTGTGTTTCAGATTCGAGTTTTTGGGGTTTTGAGCAGATCTGAGTTCATACGGGTCGTAACTTTTTCTGACCAAAAATCCTTAAATTCGTCTTTGTTATCGCTTCATTTGATGTTTGGAAGGCTAGGGGTTTATTAGAAGATGATTTCTAAGCTTTTGGAAGCATCAGGTTCTCAGATCCAACACTTTATAAGCATTCTGCTCAAGATCAGTCAAGAACGCTGCTGTACTGACTAAGTACGCAGACATGTTCTTGCGCACTTGCTAAGTGCGCACAACACTTACAAAGGCATTTACAAGACAAGTACTTACAGACACGATTACAACTCGATAAACCAATACATACAAGGATAGAAATACAAATACAATTACAAAAGAATAGTTACAAAAGCAGAGACAACATCCAAAGTGTTTGTCACACAAACGTGCTCCAACAAACTCCCCCTTGACAACAGCTCTGGATTGTCTTCGATCTTCAAACTCCTTCAGCTTTACCTTCCAATCTTCATCAGTCAAGGCAAAACTTGACCAATCTGTTATATCTCGATGCCAGAAGCTCCGTCCATTCGTCCGTGTAAATGCAAAACTTGTCGTTTAGAACCGCCAGATCTTTCACAGAGAAATTGATGAAACAGATCTCATCAAAAACCCTGATCAGTTCTCTTGGTTCTGTATTACCGTCTTTGGACCTTAACTTGCCCATCACCACTGCCTCGCCCGTCTTCGGATCCACGTACCAGTACCACATGCTACTAAGGAGAGATAACTTTCTCAGGGGAATCCTGGTCTCACATAACACTAGGTTGTAGACCAACTTCCTTAAGCTTCTGTTCGTCACGGGATGTCTAACATTCTTGGGCAATTGAGGCTTAAACATATCAAAGTTCCCATATCTACCTTCCCATTACAGTGTTCCCCACAAACCCTTTGCTACTGCGTGACTTGTATCACCAAGTAGCTCACGGTTTGCTAGGTTCACCAAGTCATATTTGTGTAGAGAACTGAATGCCTCACTAGTTTGTTTCAAGTATTGAACCCCACCAGCTCGTTGGATGCAAACAAGTTCTTGTCATCATCGAAATGGACAGATAAGATCATCCCTGTTGCTCCATGCTTTTCTATGATTGAAGACTTTTTCCAAGCAGGAGGTTGACCCTTTTTGACCCATCCCTGAGGATACTTGTTCATCCAGTCATCAGCATCCGCAGGTTGGGGACTGGTAGGAGAGGCTTCAGTCGTGGTTGCTGCTCCACTAGCCTCAGCAACATTCTCAGGCTCGACTGAATCTATAGTAAAAGTAGCTTCAAAGGTTGGAGCCTCAAAGATCTCTCCGTCCTCAAGCTCATAAACTCCCTCACCGTCGCCCTTCGGGAACTCGACCAACACATCCTCATCATCATCATCCCAGTCATCGTCAGACTCGATCTCTCCTTCCTCAAGATTGCTGAGAGCATCGATCTGCACTTCCTTGGAATAGTCCGGCTCAATCAACAAAATAACATCGTCAGATAAATCATGTAGGACTTCAGCTGCGGACTTTCCTTTATCACTCCCACCACCACCAGAACTATTACCATCACCGTCGTGCGGAGTAGACTCCCCCTCAGCCATAGACATAGCAGAGATTGGAACAATAGCTAAAGCTTGTTGCTTACCTCCACTAGGACCGGCTTCAGGATCCTAGTCTTTCTCATCATCCTTGGTTAGATCAACCGGATGACAAGCTTCATCACTACTCGGCTTTGGCTTTTCTTTCTCTCTCTCTTTCTCCCCCTGAGCAGCAAGCTTTTCATTCATTTCGCTTATCAGCTTCACCATAATCTCATGCTCCTTTCGTTGGACATCCATTCTTAGTTCCAGAGCATTCCTATGCCCCAGAATAATCTCATTTGTCTTGAAAATCATTTCATTCTAGGACATTACGCTTTTAAGTTGCTCCTAGGTTCCCTCACCTTGGTGCTTTAATCTAGTAACTTCATCCACCAAGGAGTTTATCTGAGCCTGTTGAGCGTGTGACTCACTCCTTGATTTCTAAACTGTTTCAAGTAAACTGGCGACCTGAGTTTCCAATTCAGTAATCCTTGCATCACAGGGATCAGGATCCTTGGATGTAGAGGCTTCAGCAGTATGGGGGGAGGAGAATAGTTTATCAAAGTCAAACCCTTGAGTAAAGTCTCAAAAGTTGTAGGGTTGACAGATGGGCTGAATGGTGGTAGTTGGGATTGTGGATGAGATGGTTGATGTTTCAATGGTGGATGGGGTGATTGTGACCGACTTAGTCTGTACAGGAGCCATCACCATCACCTGATCGACAGTTACGATTGGGAGGGATACTATCTCAGGCACTTCCTCTGAGATAGTGGTAGCAGCCACCTCACTTGTAACACGTGGCTGCCTCCTCCTTTGATACAACTGGGTTGAAGCTTAAGTATCAACCGTTTGACGCTGAGCACGAGACTCAAGATCTCTCATGACAACATCAAACGGTCTGTCATTTTTTTGCTTTAGTCTTCTTTCTATCCTCTGTCTCTGTACTTCAGTCTCTAACTTTGGTTCATAGTCACTGTCAGGACTGTCTTGTCATCTCCGTTTGGAGGACGACTCAGGAAGGGAAACCTTCACCGTTCTCCTTGGATGTGTTATGTCTGGTGCATCATTAGAGTCAGATGAATCAGATTCAGTTGCTTCAGAATCTGACTCTTCAGCTTCAGAATCTGACTCTTCTGCACTAGAACCTCCTTCTTCTTCATCGCCTCCATCACCAGATTCATCACCATCGGACTCACTCACTTCTTCCTCTTCCTCCTCTTGCTATTCTTCTTGTTGTTCATCAGAGTGTTCGCTAAGTCTGGTTCAGAATTAACACTATACCATCAGAAGTTGGGAGGGGCCACATATGCTTCGTTTATGAGGTGGCCAAAGAGGGGTGTGTGCTCAGGGGTAGGTTCTACACTGCATAGCTTTAGAAATTGGACGAACACCCTCTTGTCCACCAATTTGACTTGTAGTCTCTCTCCAATCTGAGGTAGATTGGGCACAGCATCATCAATCAACAGCTGCACAGACCTTGGGTACAAAAGAAACCTGAACCTCTCCACTGCATTAATCTGACCGGTCATAGACTTGTAGATATACTTGGAGAAGTTGTAACCCTTATTCAGAGATAGCCCAACCATTGCGGCTGCCAAGGCATGACCCATAGCATCCTTTCTCGCCTTCCTCGCAGATAGGCACATGATCATGACGTGTGCAAAGTAACGCCATTGATCAAGTACCGATACCTTCTTGTATGAGGCATAGTCAGTGCTTCCAATGTATCCCATCCTCTGTCTCAAGCATCCATCAACAAATTAGTCAGGGTAAGATACTGGATCAATAGGTAGATCCCTGAACTGTAAAACTCTTCGGATGGTATCTTCAGAAATGGCAATTTCATGGCCTGCCACAGTAGCCCTAATGACGGTTGGGGTTACTGTACAGTCACGATCTGCAGTATTCCAGAACTGCTCCATGTAAGGTTGAGAGACAATCGGATCAGCAGAGATAGCGTAGCTTATCTTGGATCTGTTTAGAAAGTCCACAATATGTCGGTACTCAAGGGCAGCACCCTTTCACTCTGGGTGAGTGAGTGCTAACAGATTGAATTCAATGGTAAATGCACGAGCCATCACTGCAAAAACACAAGATAAACAACATTAGAACAAATAGAATCATTGGAATAGAACAAACATGACATGTTATAGCACTTGCACACTGAACTGAATTCCAGACTTCAAAAAATTTCAGAATTGCATCTGCTGCGTACTTAACAAGTATGCAGGAGATTGTTCTTGCGTACTTCGTAAGTACGCATGAATTAATTCTTGCGTACTTTCTAAGTACGCAGTCCTGCACTTAAAAGTTTTTTTAAAATCCAAAAACCTGAAATTGTGAGAAATTGTCGAGGATGTTGGTTACCACTTAGTCGAAAAGCTTGTTTAAGACAAATGGAACCAAACCCAACACCAACATCTTCTAAAACATGGTCATTTTGACCTAGCCCTGGTCCGACGCAAAGACACGGTACCTCAGGGGGTCAAAACCAAAATCAAACCATGTTAAGGACATTTTTGGTACACAAGAGCTTCGAATGATGATATTAAACTAGTTTTAGGTCTTAATTTGAGTCAAGAACATCCAAAATCGGTCCAAATTTCATCATAAAAAACCCTCGGTTTATACGATCCAAGAATCGGTCCAAAACACAAGATTTAACAGTTGGAATGGTCTGAGATTCTCACCAAATGTTAGTTAGGTGAAGACGAAACTAAGATTGGGAAGAAAATTCTCTTTGGAACACATGAAATTTTTTAGTAAAATCGAGTAGGAGGTATACACAGTTTTCGAACGTTTGAAATGAGATAAACAAATGGAATTTTTCTAATACTCATATATATACCCCACACACACAAGCTTTGCGTATTTGTTAAGTGCGCAAGAGTTGGTCCCCTGGTGTTTGATCGGTTGATGTATAGGAGATGAAACCAATCAACAGAGTGTGGAATCCTCTGTGATTTGCTTGAACAAGATGACTAGATATGATGATAACAAACAGAAGTATATAAAACTTTGTCTATTAGCATCAAACAACTTATTACAAAGGGTTTTCTCTCAACAACTTGTTCAGACATATTACAACCAAGAACAATATCAACTATTTATACTCACAGACTCAGGTCTCGCGTACTTAGCTAAGTACGCAAGACTTAGCTTGCGTACTAGCAAAGTACGCAAAAGCAACTCTCCCTACGTACTTGCTTAGTACGCAGCTACTAATACAACCCAAAACATACATGAAGAAAGACTCGATCAGATACAAACGACTCTCATAAAATACAAACAATCTTCAAGCTGCTTGTCACAAAACATGCTCCAACAGACTCCCCCTTGACAACAGCTCTGAAGATGTTTGTCACATGCTTCTAAATAAGCTCTAACAAATTTTCTTGGGAAGGCATCGTTCGATGAAAGCGACACATTGATTAGTCTTTTTAACTGCCTCTTCCATGTTTCTTTTGTTAGTAAGGAAATCCTTCAAGAAACGTTCGTACATAGGCATTTGTTTTATTATATCCAGGAAAGGAAGATTGACATGAATTTGACTTAAAAGCTCGATGAACTTCTCATATTGTTCATCAGTCCTCTGCTTTACTAGCCTTCCTGGTTACGGTATGTGCGATTTGAAGGTTCTCTTTGTCAGAATGTTAGGAGGAGTGTTCACTAGAGTAGGTTGTGGATTTTCCTTTGGTGGCGATTCTTGAGCGGTTGATTCTATGATAGGTGGAAGAAGTGGTACTCCAGTGAATATTTCCCTCAATGGTGTTTGAACTTCCTCTTCTTCTGGTAATGGAGGTTCTGGATAAACCTTACGATTTCTGAGATTGATAGCACTAACATTTTCTTTCGGATTTGGTTCAGTGTTGCTAGGAAGACATCCTGGTTATCTTTCGGATAGAATTTTTGTAATTTTCCCTAGTTGTACTTCAATGGTCTGGAGAGTTGCTTTTTGTGTCCTAAACTCAGCTTCGTGGAGACTAAACTTTTCCTCGTATTGTTTGTGACGAGCATCCGCTAAGAGGGATTGACTTTCGATTATATATATCAACTTAGTTACCCCATCCTCTAAGCTTAACCCATTACTTGGCTTGTTAGTTCCTTGAAATTGTTGAAGAGGCTGATAGTTTTGAGATTGTCTTTGTTAAAACTATTGTTGTTGTCCGAAGCCAGATTGTCCCTGTTGTTGTTATCCTTCTAGCTGAAATTTGGGTGGTTTCTCCATCCAGGATTATAAATGTTACTGTAGGGGTTGTTCTGCGGACGATTTGTTTCGATAAAGTTAACCTGCTCAGCATCAACAGTGATGCTTTTTACTTCTAAGTAGTCTCAGCGATCGTTTTGCCTTTGCTAAGTTGATTAAGTTGAGTGGTGAGGGCGTCTACTTAAGGAGAAAGTGAAGTGACAATATCGATAGAATGAACTCCTTGCCTGGCTGCCCTATTACTTCTTGGATTATACCATTGATAGTTGTTCATAGCTATTTCCTCAATTAGGTTGTAAACTTCCTATGGCCTCTTGTTTCCAAAAATACCACGTGCAGTGGCGTCGAGTGTCTGACGAGCTTGATTGTGTAACCCATTATAGAATGAGGATACTTGTAACCAAACTTCTAGCCCATGATGAGGGCATTTCCTCAACATGTCCTTAAAACGTTCCCATGCCTCATATAGTGATTCACCATATTCCTAGGTGAAAGTGGTAATATCATTTCTCAATTTTGCAGTTTTTGCTGGCGGGAAGTATTTCGAAAGGAATTTCTAAGCTAGATCATCCCATGTAGTGATTGACCAAGTAGGAAACGAATTTAGCCATACCTCTGCTCGTTCCTTTAAGGAGAAGGGAAACATTCGGAGTCGAATTGCGTCATTTGAAACTCCGTTCGGTTTGAAAGTGTCACAAATTTCGAGGCAATTTGCAATATGGGCATGTGGATCTTCGTCGGGTAATCCATGGAAAGTGCATGATGATTGGATCATATGAATAACATGCGATTTGATCTCAAAGTTGTTAGCGTCAACTGTCGGCCTTGTGATGCTAGACCCCAAAGCCTTAAGTGACGGTCTTGCACAGTCGAAAATATTGCGGTTTTCTACGACCATTTTTCAAACACGGTTTTGTCGTAGTCGGCGGTGAAAGAATCTTTCGGGCTCTGCTAAAGGTTGATATAAACCAGTAGTGGAGTTATGGATCATACACTACCTGCAACAAACGTAACAGAAAAACAGATGGAAAATATTAAGGTAAAAATGCTAATGCTTTAACTCGATTTTTTTTTTAAATCACCGTGTCCCCGGCAACGGCGCCAAAAACTTGATGTTTGATATAGTAAATATTATATAATAATATTTAGAGATATTGGTTTCACGAGATCAGGTTTTAAATTTATAAAATAAAATGATAATTACTTTAAACATAAAACACACACAATAGGCAAGTGTACCTATCGCAGTGTAATATAGTTTATGTAAGAACCAGGTATCAAACCAATGGACACGGTCGAGTTCCAATACTCAACTTTTGTTAACGTTTAGCCGGTTTAATTAGTGAGTGGGTTTTGTGTGCTTGTGAAGCAGAAAAGTAAATGATAGAAAAGTAAATGACAGAAAAGTTAAAACGTGCATGAAGTGTGTAGCAGAAATGTAAATAACAGAATAGTAAATAGCAGAAAAGTAATTATCTTGGAAGTTATCAGGTTACGAAGAGTATTGCTTTGGGCTTTGAATCCGCTTGGTATATGATAATGTTAAGTTGACTAATCCGGTGGTATGACTAATACAAATGTGTGAATGGTACACCGCTAGAGCCTCATTCTCACAGCATTTGGTTCACGAATTATAATATTTAATAATAAAATGGTAGGACTCCTAGCTCATTGTTACCCTAAACTCTTTGGTGTTATCTCCGAGTTGGTTTAGGAAATCAAACTTAAATGCTTAATTATTATTAATAAAATAGTGATTAGACTTTGTTCACCAGGAGGCGGTGTAACAATGGAACCATGTATAAAGACGTACCGTTCCCAACGTGAGTTCACTAATTCTTGATCTCATAACAAGTTCGTATAAAGACGTACGACCTTATTAGTATTAACCAAGCCTTGGCTTATCAAAATCTTCTTGTTTAAAGACGTACAAGTTTCAAGAGAAGTTTGATTAAAAAGGTTTTACAGTCTTACGCTTTGAAATCAAGAACACTCACAAGTAAAGACAAGTTTAGAAAATAATAAAAAGCCCACCTAGAAGGTGGTTTTAAGAGCGAATAATTAAATACATAAACATACCGCTAGATTAATACGTTAAACATTAACATACACCAAACTTCATCTTCACCCAGGCAATACAAAGAGTTTAGCCACGAATGGCCACACTAACTAGCGTAACACTGAGTTTCATAGACAAAGAAGAGGAGCTTCTCTACTCTCTAATCTAACTATGAAGTTCTCTCTCTCTGGATAGTGTATTGATGGTTCTTTTTGGTGTGTGGAATGAAGAACCCAAGCCTCCTATCTATAGGCCTCAGAATGAGCAATGTATGGTCGTCCATTGGATTGCACGAGCGTGCAAACACCTATAGAATCATAGGGTACGAGTATCAGTGTACTGGGAGCCGTGGGGAGCAATAAGAGGCAATGCACGCCCGTGCATTGGGATGCACGGCCGTGCATCCCCTCCCTGCTGCCCACTTTTTTCTTTTAGCTGCTAGTTGACTTTTGTTAACCTTGGTTGACTTCTTGGGGGTCAAAGCTCGGGAATGATCCTTCTAGAAGCTTGATTTCTTGGTGTTTATGATTGGTTTTAGCTTTGTTTATCTTTAAGACGCCAAATAACCTGAAGTTACAAAATATTAACGTTTTAAGTATCAATTGAAATGTTATTAATCAATTAGTACCATAATATGAGGATTATTATGCATGCAAAACATGTATAATTGTCACACCCGTAACACAGGACAGTTATCTAACCAGAGTAGTACCTCCAACTGATATGTTCCTAGGAAAGAACGAAGGGTCTAGGAGAGATTTATACACCGTTCTTTCCTAGACAGAACATTTCGTTTGCCAGATAACTACATAATGGTCAGAAAGTTGCCTTATAGGTACTGTGACATTGATACCAAAAACACACAGTGGGAGACTTAAAAGTCAAACTATTTCATTTCATATATAACATTGTTTTACAATAAGGACGGACTGGTAATTACAACATAAACTCTTGACTTATAGCTCATGAAGAATTATGCCATCCACTCAGGCCTTACTGTTATACAAGAACCTGCCCTCAGTCAACCCTATCTCAAAACACATGTACATCTCCTGGAATGCCAACTACAAGCTAGTGGTCACCTATGCTAAAAAACATTTGAAAATATTTTGGATCAGCATAACGCTGGTGAGTTCATATACAAAATCGTATTTTCACAACATGTATCGATACAAGAATTCCCCGTCTGGGTCTTATAATCATTCCCTCTCAATCCATCACCCAGTAACCTCACATGGATTCTGAGTCTACAACATACATATATACAGGTGACTCCCTAGCTTCCGGATACAAGTCCGGCCAAATACGAGAGGATCAGTTCTCGCTCGTCAGTCCCCCCAATCATGACCATAATAAGTACTTATTATAGGATATATGCACAAATAGTATTGGGATCTCAGATCAAAATCATTTAAAAACATTTTATAGAGCACAGTTCAGAGGAACTCACCTCAAGCAGAACCTCCTTTCGAATCCAATATAACAATCAATACTTCGAGATAACTCTAAATCATGTTTGACATTATCATAATCAATAAATCTATCTTAGGGCACAAAGGAACCTCAGGGTGTTTGGAAATCTTACCTCGGCACTATCTACGGCAGTTGCTAGAAACCAGACTCTCGAATGCGAACCTCGGCACGGGAATAAAATCACCAGGGTGTGTGTGTGATTTTGAGAGTGTAAAGGTGTGAGAAAAGTTCTGAGATCGGGTTTCTATTTATAGGGCGACATCCAGGCTCGTGACGGTCTGTTACCAGTGTTGACGGTCCGTCACCCAATTGGGGGCGGCAAGCGTAACGGACCGTTACGCACCGTGACGGTCCGTCATAGGGTTAAACGCGTCATAATTGTCCGCTAGTCAGCATACACGTGTCACTCCTAGATTCATTGTCGTGTTGAGCACGTAACGATCCGTTATTTCCGGTGACGGTCCGTCACCACCGTAACGGACCGTTATCATCCTGTGACGGTCCGTCACAGTCGAAATTTTCCATTTTGTCATTTTTTATCCTTCAACTTCCATGAACTTACATTTTTAACCCTTGGGTTTTTCCTTTGCATACTTTTAGCCCTTATAATACTTTGGGAATTATCTGGGTGTTACAAATCTCCCCTCCTTAAAAAGAATTTCGTCCTCAAAATTTATCATCAGTCAAACAAATAAGGATACTTTTCTTTCATTTGTTCTATTAATTCCCAAGTTTGATCGGCACCTTTCCGACCCTGCCATTGTACCAGCACCATCGGTATCGTTTTCTTTCTGAGCTTACGATCTTGTGTTCCTAAAATCTTAATGGGTTGTTCGGCTAATTGGAGTTTATCATCAATATGGACATCGTCTAATGAGATTGTCTGATCAGGGACTGCCAAGCACTTGTGTAGAAAAGACACATGGAATGTGTTATGAATACCTTGCATTGTTTCAGGCAATTTTAATTTATATGCCGCTGCTCCAATTCTTTCTATGATCTTGTAAGGTCCAATATATCTTTGCCCTAATTTTCCACGTTTCCTGAAACGTACAACACCTTTCCAGGGTGATAATTTTAACATAACATAGTCACCTACTTGGAATTCTAATGATCGTCGGCGTTTATCTGCATAACTCTTCTGTCGATCTTGTGCGGCTTTCAACCATTTTTTTTATCTGGACTATCTTATCAGTTGTTTCCTATAAGATTTCTGGTCCAGATAGTTGGCTATCTCCAACTTCAGTCCAACAAACCGGAGTTCTGCATTTCCTACCGTATAATGCCTCAAAAGGTGCAGCTTTTATACTTGAATGGTAGCCGTTGTTGCAAGAAAATTCTATTAGTGGTAGATGATTATCCCAGCTGCCTCCAAATTCAATTGTTCAAGCCCTCAGCATATCTTCTAGGGTTGTCCATCGGTTTGAGGGTGATATGATGTACTCATATTGATTCAAGTTCCCAATTCTTTCTGGAAACTAGTCCAGAATCTGGAATTGAACCGACTATCTCCATCAGAGATAATAGATAGTGGTATACCATGACGGCTCACAATTTCATTGATGTAGAGTCGGGCAAGTTTATCCATTGAATAGTTCTAACTGATAGAAATAAAGTGCGTCGATTTGGTTAGTCTATCAACCACAACCTAAATAGCATCGTGCCCTTTCTGGATTCTCAACAGTTTTGTGACAAAGTCCATAGTAATCCTATCCCATTTCCACATAGGTATATCTAACTGTTGCAGTTGACCTGCGTGTTTCTGATGTTCGATCATAACTTGAAGACAAGTTAAACATTTTTCTATATACTGAGCTATGGATCTCTTCATATTCGGCCACCAATAATGAGACTTCAGGCCTTTATACATCTTATCAGCTCCAGGATGTATCAAATATTTGGATTTGTGAGCTTCATCCATCACCTTTGTTTGAATTTCCTTGAGTGTAGGAATCCAAATTCTGTTTCCAAATCGTAGGATTCCATTATCGCCTTTTTTTAGTAATTTTTCTTTACCAACCATGTGCTCCTTATTGATGTTGTCTTCTTGTAGTGCTTGAGTTTGAATTTCTTTGATCTGATCCATCCAATCTATTTTGATTTCTAACCTTAATGCTCTTATCTTAATTGGTGTGATTCTCCTTTCGACTTAATGCATCTGCTACAATATTAGCCTTCCCGGGATGGTATTTAATCTCACAATCATAATCATTAATGAGTTCCATCCATCTTCTCTGTCTCGTATTCAATTCTTTCTAATTGAATATATGTTGTAGACTTTTATGGTCTGTATATATCACACACTTAGTACCATACAGATAGTGTCTCCAAATATTTAGAGAAAATGCTATGGCACCAAGTTCAAGATCATGTGTGGTATAGTTCTTTTCGTTAACTTTAAGTTGCCGTGATGCATAGGCTATCACCTTTTCTCGCTGCATCAACACGTAACCAAGACTAGTACGGGAAGCATCACAATAGATGACGAAGTCATCATTTCCTTCAGGTAATGACAAGATTGGTGCTGAACTAAGTTTATGCTTAAGGTTTTTGAATGCCTCTTCTTGCTTCTAACTCCATTCAAACTTCACAGCTTTCTGAGTTAAAGTAGTTAATGGAGTAGCAATCTTGGAGAAGTCTTGTATAAACCTTCAGTAGTATCCGGCTAGACCAAAAAAACATCGAACCTCAGTTGGTGTCTTGGGAGTTTCCCATTTCATGATTGCTTCAATCTTAGCTGGATCCACTTAGATTCCCTGATGATTTATGACATGCCCTAAGAATTGTACTTCTTGTTTCCAAAACTCGCATTTGGAAAACATAGCGAACAATTTCTCTTTTCTAAGAGTTTCCAGGATTATCTAAAAATGTTTTTCATGTTCTTCTTGAGTTCGAGAATAGATAAGGATATCATATATGAAAACTATAACAAATTTGTCCAAGAATGGTTTACAAACTTGGTTTATTAGGTCCATAAATGCTGCAGGGGCATTTGTTAGACCGAATGACATAACCAAAAATTCGCAGTGTCTATAATGAGTTCTAAAAGCAGTCTTAGGTACATTTTCTTCCTTTACCTTCAACTGGTGATATCCAGATCTAAGATCAATTTTCGAGAAGTATATAGCTCCTTGATGTTGATCGAACAAATCATCTATTCTTGGTAATGGATATTTGTTCTTCATAGTGAGCTTGTTCAGTTCCCGATAATCTATGCACATACGCATGCTTCCGTCCTTCTTCTTTACGAACAGTACCGGTGCTCCCCAAAGTGAAGTACTTGGATGTATAAAACCTCTATCCAATAATTCTTGGATCTGCTTCATTAGTTCCTTCAACTCAGAAGGTGCTAGACGATATGGTGCTCTAGCTACAGATTTAGCTCCAGGTATAAGTTCGAATTGGAATTCAATTTTTCTATCTAGTGGTAGACCGGGTAATTCTTCCGGAAATACATCCGGGTGATCGCATACTACAGGAATGTCAGCAAATTGTCGTTCGGGTTTAGAGTGTAAAGCATAAACTATAAATACAGTACATTCTGAATTCCCAACTCTCTTAGCCTTGGCTACAGAAATTGTTTCAATCTTATTCTCATCACTATCGCATTATATCAACGTAGACTCTCCGTTAGGCCTACAAATCCTAACAGTCCGTTGATCACAATCGATCTGATCATGGCATTGGTTTAACCAATCCATTCCAATGATAACATCGTACTTGTTCATACTCATTGGCATTAATTCAATCACTGAATTCTCATTGCCTAGAGTCATCTTGCAATTCGCATACGCTTCAGTTATCCTAAGCTGTTCTCCACTTGCCATCTCAACTATTTAAGAACGCTCAAGTGGGGTTGGTTTCATGCCTAAATGTAAACTAAAGGCATTGGAAACAAAACTTCTATTTGCTCCTGTATCAAACAAGATTTTAGCATAAATATTGTTAACTAGGAACGTACCAGCTACCACTTTGGCATTGTCATTCCTCTTTCCTTCACCTATCACAAACACCCGACCTTTAGCCCCTCCTCCGGGCTTCTGCTGAACGGATTTGGTACAATTTCTTGATATGTGTCCCATCTCATTACAATTATAACATTTCAGAGATGGACAATACGTTGAAATATGCCCTGGTTTTCTGGCATCTATTGCATCTTACTTCCTGAGAATTTCTTACCGAACAGTTTCCCTCTCTCCTAAGGAACTTAAAATTTCTCGGTTTGAACCGATACCTCACTTCTTCCCTTTTCCTCTTTACTTCCATTGGTTTTGCCTCAACTGCCTTCTCAGCCTTCTCTTTGGCCTCTTGTGCAGCCACATCATCATAGATCGTGGGACTTAATGACAAAGCTACATCCATTGTCTGAGGTGCAGAAGTATTCACTAAAGTTCGCACCTTTAGTGCTAACCCCTTAATGAAGTGTTTGATTCTTCGGGACTTGGGTGTCACCAGATGTGGCACCAATTTTGACATCTCATCAAATTTTGTCGCATACTCCTGATGCGTCATTGTTCCAGCCTCCAAATGCTGAAACCATTCCTCAATCTTATCAAGTTCATTCTGAGGACAGAAACATTGCAGAACTAGTTCCTTAAACTCGTTCCATTTCATGTTGTCCACAGCCTGCTCCCCTCTGGCTTGTTTCACAGACTCCCACCAATCTAATGATGTGGTTTCTAAAGAGTTGGCAGCAAACTTGACTGCATGATCACTCCTGAACTCACTAAGCTTGATAACAGCTTCCATCTTTGTGATCGATTGAGTAGAATCAATGGATCATTTCTTTCTGTCCAACGCTTGGGTTTGCAGCCTCTGAAGGATTTGTAGTTGCATCCTTCATGATTCTCAGTTCTCGTTACTAAGCTAGTATTGGCATTTCCATTTGCTCCTCCGGTGTTGTTGGTTCCTCCTCCAGCAGTTTCAGTACCCACTCTCCTTGAAAGAACTTCGTCTAACAGTCTGGGTAGTGTGGTTCGTAAAGCCTTTGTTACTTCACTAGCCACAACAACTTGGAACTGTGTTTCAGTCATAACCACCTCCTCTGCATGAGGACCGGTATTATTGTCGTTCTCATTCGTTTCGTGATGATCGTTAGTATCGGTTATATTTTCAGTCTGCCTACGGTTCCTAGTAACCGAGGTTCGACCTGTTCCCCTACCTCTTCCTCTTCCTCGTCCAACCATTGTTACTATACATACAGATGTATGACATCAAAATTCGTATAACTGGTTATGATCCAGAAAATCAGAAATTAAAGACATTTGACCAAGAATGTAATTAATATCTTATTTCTCGACATTTCCTGTTATATTCATAATGATAATCAACATCTTAACCTATATATTATGGCATTCTAGCTATTTAGAGCTCTTAGTTTAAGTCTAGATACTAATCTTTTCTATTTGTATCTAAATCCCTTAAACTGTGGCTCTGATACCAACTTGTCACACCCATAACACAGGACAGTTATCTAACCAGAGTAGTACCTCCAACTGATATGTTCCCATGAAAGAACGACGGGTCTAAGAGAGATTTATACACCGTTCTTTCCTAGACAGAACATTTCGTTTGCCAGATAACTACATACTGGTCAGAAAGTTGCCTTCTAGTTACTGTGACGTTGATACCAAAAACACACAGCGGAAGACTTAAAAGTCAAACTATTTCATTTCATATATAACATTGTTTTACAATAAGGACTAACTAGTAATTACAACATAAACTCTGGACTTATAGCTCACGAAGAATTATGCCATCCACTCAGGCTTTACGGCTATACAAGAACCTACCCCCAGTCATCCCTATCTCAAAACACCTGTACATCTCCTGGAATGCTAACTACAAGCTAGTGGTCACCTGTGCTCAAAAAATTAGAAAATATTTTGGATCAGCATAATGCTGGTGAGTTCATAAACAAAATCGTATTTTCACACCATTTATCCATGATACAAGAATGCCCCATCTGGGTCTTATAATCATTCCCTCCCAATCCAACACCTAGTAACATCACATGGATTCTGAGTCTACAACATACATATATACAGGTGACTCCATGGCTTCCGGATACTAGTCCGGCCAAATACGAGAGGATCAGTTCTCGCCCATCAATCCCCCCAATCATGACCATAATATGTACTTATTATAGGATATATGCACGGAAAGTATTAGGATCTCAGATCAAAATCATTTAAAAAACATTTTATAGAGCACAGTTCAGAGGAACTCACCTCAAGCAGAACCTCCTTTCGAATCCAATATGACAATCAATACTTCGAGATAACTCTAAATCATGTTTGACATTATCATAATCAATAAATCTATCTTAGGTTTGCACAAAGGAACCTCAGGGTGTTTGGATATCTTACCTCGGCACTATCTACGACAGTTTGCGGACGAATTGCTAGAAACCGAACTATCGAATGCGAACCTCGGCTCGGGAATAAAATCATCAGGGTGTGTGTGTGATTTTGAGAGTGTAAAGGTGTGAGAAAAGTGCCGCGATCAGGTTTCTATTTATAGGGCAACTTCCAGGCTCGTGACAGACCGTTACAAGTGGTGACGATCCGTCACCCAATTTGGGGCGGCAAGCGTAACGGACCGTTACGCCCCGTGACTGTCCGTCATAGGGTTACACGCGTCATAATTGTCCGCTAGTCAGTATACACGTGTCACTCCTAAATTCATTTTCGTGTTGATCCCGTAACGGACCGTTATGTCCTGTGACGGTCCGTCACCACCGTAACGGACCGTTATCTACCTGTGACGGTCCGTCACAGTCATAATTTTCCATTTTGTCATTTTTTATCCTTCAACTTCCATGAACTTACATTTTTAACCCTTGGGTTTTTCCTTTGCATACTTTTAGCCTTTTATAATACTTTGGGAATTATCTGGGTGTTACAATAAGTTGGCGCATATCAGTCTTTCATCTCGAATTCTGTGAACATGTTTTTCTTCAACTTTATCATTTCTTCTTCATCGTTCCCTGTGATGATCATATCATCCACATAGATAATTAAGCAGGCTGTAAGATTTCCTCTTCGTTTAAGGAATAGAGTATGGTCTGAGTTACTCTGTTCAAACCCATATCGTTTCATAGCTAGAGTGACTCTGCCAAACCAGGCTCAGGGGGATTGTTTCAATCAATAAAGGGAATATTTCAGGCGACAAACTTCACAAGTTTTAAAAGTTTCCTTGAACCGCGGTGGCGCTTCCACATAGACTTCCTCCTTTAGTTCACCATGCAGGAAAGCATTCTTCACATTAAGCTGATGGAGTGGCCATCCCTCATTTTGCAGCTATTGAGAAGAGAACTCTAATTGTATCGATTCTAGCAACTAGAAAAAAATGTATCTGAATAATCAACCCCATATATTTGAGTGTACCCTTTGGCGACCAATCGAGCTTTGTATCTTTTAATTGTGCCATCTGGTTTGTGTTTCATTGTAAAAACCCAACGACATCCCATCGACTTCTTTTTCGATGGAAGGGTGCATTTTTCACATGTATTGTTCCTTTTTAGTGCCTCCATTTCTTCTTCCATTGCATCTTTCTAGTTCTTTGATTCAAGAGCTTGCTTGACAGTGGTTGGAACTTCTTAAGAATATAGAGCGGAAGCAAAAGCCTTAGCTTCTTCTGTTAGGTTCCCTTTGGCTATGTTAGCTGTAACATTTCTGATTTTCATGTCGTCATTTTAGTACAATAAAATCATGTTTGAATTCCAATCTTAACAAAGGACTATATTAAACCCTAATTATCAGTACAAGTTCACAAATTCCACCCCGCATTTATTCTAGAATCCCTATATACATATAAATATTTAAACACATATGTATATATATATATATACATTTATACATCATACAAGTACATATATATATACATATATATATATATATATATCAAGCATTATGCAAATACATACACATATATATGCACCCTAGTTTGAACTCAAACCATTTGAACCCTAAACTGGAACCCTACACTCAATTTTGACTTTCCTTAATCTGTTTGACTTTTAAAAGTCAAAGGGGCCAAAACCGTGATAATCCGAGACTGCCGGCGATGGATCCTTGTCAAGTTGGACTCCTCGTGGATTCACAAACAGAAATCGACCCAATCTCGGCCCAATTATCATATCAATTCGATCATTTCAAGCAAACAAATTTGACTTCACAAAGTCAAATTCGTATCAATCCATTATCAATCCGAAAAATTGACGCGTTTAAATTCCCGGAAGTCACGCGCAAACTTTTCCCGGATGAATGTGGACCTGTACACGACCCAATGCATCCAAAAATCAAACCAATTTCGTGTGATTTGATCCCGACAGCTGTCACTTCCAAACTGTAATCAAATTGTGCGATTTTGATAAAATTAAACGAATTAAACACGACACACCACTTCACACAACTCATTGTAAGCTCTCTAAACGCTCATTCGACTCCCATTTCACCTCTACTCCCCAATCGAGTACCAAGAACATCGGAACTGAAATCGTAGCCGTCAGCCTTCATTACTCGACCATATCAAGTAAGATTTAAGCCATTCAATTCGTTTTTGAATGAATATCATTAGCCCCTTATTGAATCGTATCATCAGGTTGTATCAGGTTCGATTGCTATTAGGGTTCTTGAGCCACTCATACGATTTGAATTTGGGGATTTTATTTTGATCCATTTAACGCATTTATGATTTTAGATTTCAATATTTATCAGCGAAACCATCTAGCCCAGCCAGTAAGCCACTTCACCGCCGGGCTAGATGGCGTGGGTTCGAAACCCACCATCAGCGGCCTTTTTGCCTTACATGTTACAACCGCACCCGGTCCCTCTATGATTTCATCTTAGATAGTTTTCGGACCGGGTTAGTATCAGCATCAGTCCTCCTAGTCTAGTGGTATTACGCACTACCCACACAGAAACCACCCGGGTTCGAACCGGGTGGTCTGCATATATTTTTTAAACTGATTTTTAAAGCTTCAAAAATTTTATAAAACTTATTTTATAAAACCTCACAATATTTCTAACAGAATAAAACCAGATTCATTAATTTTCAATAAAAAACATTTTTGTTTTGAATTTATGATTTGAATTGTATATTAAAGGTTTAAAACAAAAATTTTAAAATATTTAGATTAATTTCCAAATAAGGGCATTGTTTTTATAAAAGTTTATAAAATATTAACTCATTTAAAGCAAACTAGTATTTATTTTAAAGATGATAAATAAATAATAAAAAATTTATTTATTATAATACACAAATAAAAAAAATTCTTTTCTAAATATAAATATATATTTACATTCTACAAATTTTAACATATTTTTCACAAATAAATAAATAAAAATTATTAATTTATTTTATTTATTTAAATTAAACACTATCCACATAAGTAGAATTTCTTTTTCTAAACATATATTTACGTTTTAACATATTTTTCACAAATAAATAAATAAAATTATTTATTTATTTAATTTATTTAAATCCAACCCTACGTCAATGACTATTAAGTTCATACATATATACCTTGAACTCATAATATACATTAAATTCTTATACAAGCATAGCATGCCTTTACAGGGAATAACACAAACTTATTTTTTGTACAAATCCACATACATCAAAACCCGTTGAACCCTAGACTTAGACATAGACTTTTGTACACGCTATTAACTCAATATACATTACACACAAGGTTAACGTGGTGCGTTACAAGGATCGTTTTGCTACCTAGTCTTGCGTGCTAGCTACACCCTTGAATCAAGTGAGTATTACATAGCCCCTTTTCTCCTTTACACTTTTGGGGTGATTCATGAATTTTATACAAACAATAGCTTACACTTACACAAACTACACAAACACAAATCCTATTTACATTCATGTGTGCAAATTTGAGCTTTATGTTTGAGTGCTAGGTGTGTTAACTTTTGTGTACAAATTATGTGCAATCATTAACTATTTAAGCCGACGGTTAACAATGATAGATCTATTGAGTCTGACAAACCCACCCAGATTGGGGTGATTGTTACCGACAACACAATTTGCATGCTAGTTACAAAGGTTTGATTGTACTTTAGTTACCCAATAGCTGCTCCCCATAAATGCCTTATTTATCATGACATGTAAGGATTTGCTTATTCATATTTATACACTACCTATGTACGCTCACCAACTTTTTAGTTGACCCTATTTTATTCATGTTTCAGGTGCTAACGTGTGAATTTGAGCAAGACATGCTACACTTAAGTTTAGACTTAGTTAATTTAAATTCAAAGAACAATTTGTATTTTTATTTATTTACTTGTTGAATTTTGTTGTCTGTGTTTGAATGGTTTGAAATGAAATTGATGATGAAATATTGAAATCTAGTGAACCTTGTGCTCATGAACAGTCTACATGTCCTGCCCCGACGTTTCTGCCGTCGTTTGGGGTGTGACAGATTGGTATCAGAGCCTTGGTTATAGGGAACTAGATTATTAGACACCCTTGACCTAGACTATAACTTTAGGACACCCACTTATACCATGCTTCATGATTATGTGTTATGTGCTACATGCTATGTGTTACATGCTTATTATATTAATATTTATTTCATTTTAGTACCTTATTTGTTAAAGTTCATGACTTATTAGATTATACCTAAATAATAAATTAAATAAAACAATATCCCTACCCTTACCCTAAGCCTCATAACCTTCTTGCCTACTTCTTGATCATTATCATCATAGCATGTGGAAACTTCATGGAGTTAAATCTATACAAAAAAAATTATTTATTTCCTCGTTAAGGCTTTTAAACTTTGTTAATTATTTGAGGACGGTGACACCTGTATTCTGGGTTTTCTGTCTAGAAAAGCATTTCGTATAAATCCCAATCAACCGAGGGACCCGTATGCTTTCCTGGGAATTCCCGGGATGAGTGTTTACTTATAGGCTAAAGCATGTCTCCTTGAAAAAATATATGAGTTTAATTAACCTTAATGTGTCACAGTATTCAAGTGATTATATCATTATTTGAGTACAATCCAAACTATGATTTACTATTTTATTTGTTATCTTATCTTTTAAATTCAATCAACCTTCATAAGTTCTTACATCTCTTCTTATAAGTGCAAATCTGTAGAATGCCTCCCCATCGTGCTACCGTGGCCAACAACAACACTGATATTGCTGCTATCCTTGCACAACTTCTAACTCAACTCACTCAAGTTAATGGTGCCACAAACGGTAACCATGGAACTAATGGTGGTGGTGGTGCCAACCCACCGCAATGTACCTTCAAGCACTTCAATTCGTGTAACCCTCTTAAGTTCTATGGTACCGAAGGAGCTACGAGACTCCTTCAATGGTTCAAAAGTATTGAGGGCACCTTCCTCAATAGTGACTGCCCTGATGACCTTCGTGTCCGTCATGCCACAAGTGTCTTCCAAAAACGGGCACTCACATGGTGGAATGGGGAAAATAGAACCAGAGGTGTAGAGGCAACCATGGCCTTACCATGGGATGAGGTTAAGAGACTAATGACCGAAGAGTTCTGTCCTCGGAATGAAGTGAGGAAGCTGAAAGATGAGTTTTTGGATCTTACTCAAGACAGTGGTGAAAGTCTGGCTTATACAACCCGGTTTCACGAACTGAGTCTCCTTGTGCCCCATATGGTTACACCCTTATCCCGCTGCATTGAAAAGTACATCGGTGGATTACCTAGGCAGATCTAGGATATTGTCTTAGGGAGAAATCCCGCAACACTCGAAGATGCTATCCGTTTATCTGCTACATTAACCGACAACCACGTGAAAGCAGGTACTCTGACTAGGAAAGGCACCAAGAAAGCTCCCGACACCACAACCCCTCCCGTACACATCAAAGAAGCCAGAACTGAACCCTATCACGATAATAAAAAAAGAAAGGCTAGGAATTTTGCTATGGTCACTCCTGCTATGCCTGTTAACCAAGTTGCTCCCATGGCTCAATTACCAGTCAAGAAGCCATATGTGGGGACCTACCCACTCTGTTCCACATGCAATTATCACCATCCCCAAACCATTCCCTGTCGCCTTTGCACTCACTGTGGGAAATATGGCCATACGGTTAATGTTTGTAGAGCCAAAGCACTTGCAGGCCAAGTCAACCCACCCACCCGAACCAATCAACAAGTGTCTAATCAAGGTGTTCCCGCCATAACAAATGGGTGTGCTTGTTATGAATGTGGCAACCCGAACCACTTTCGTGACCAGTGCCCGAAGTTCATCAATGCTAGACAAGGCGGAGCTCGTGGGCGTGCTTTCAACATAAACGCCAATGAAGCTCAAGCCAACAATGATGTGGTCAACGGTACGTTCCTTGTTAATAGTCAATAAACGCCAATGAAGCTCATTTTATTTGATACCGGTGCAGATAAAAGTTTTGTGTCACTTAACTTTGAACCTTTACTTGCAAAAACACGGTCCAAATTAGAGAAAACCTTCACTGTTGAAGTAGAAAATGGTGACTACCTTACATTAGACTCCGTTATCCACGATTGTTCTCTAGAACTTAATGATCATACATTTCCAATCAACCTCGTGCCAATGCCGCTAGGAAGTTTTGATATCATCATAGGCATGGATTGGCTGTCAAATCACCAAGCCGAAGTCATCTATTTTGAGAAGTGCATCCGAATACCCCTTCCGTCGGGAGAAACGTTGAGAGTCTTTGGTGAAAAACCCTGCAAAGGACTCAGATTAATGTCATGCACTACTGCTCAAAAGTACTTACGAAAGAAGTACGTGGCCTTCTTAGCTCATATTGTTCGAAAGGATGTCAAAGAGAAGAATATTCAAGATATCCCCATCATCCAGGACTTTCCCGAAGTATTCCCCAAAGATCTATCTGGTCTTCCACCCGTTCGACAAGTAGAATTTCGCATTGACCTTGTACCCGGAGCTAATCCAGTGGCTAGAGCTCCATACCGTCTTGCACCTTCCGAAATGCAAGAACTTGCAAGTCAACTCCAAGAACTCTCTGATAAAGGCTTCATCCATCCAAGTTATTCACCGTGGGGTGCACCTGTCTTATTCGTCAAGAAGAAGGATGGGTCATTCCGCATGTGTATTGACTACCGCGAACTCAACAATCTTACCATCAAGAACCGTTATCCATTGCCTAGAATTGATTATCTCTTTGATCAACTTCAAGACTCTACTTGTTTCTCAAAGATTGATCTTCGATCTGGTTATCACTAACTCCGTGTACAAGAGGAAGATATTCCAAAGACTGCCTTCCGAACAAGGTATGGTCACTACGAGTTCATGGTCATGCCTTTTGGGCTAACCAATGCACCCGCGGTTTTCATGGACCTCATGAATCGTGTGTGCAAACCATACCTTGACAAATTCGTGATCGTCTTCATTGATGATATCTTAATCTACTCCAAGACTAAATCCGATCATGAGCAACACCTTAGGTTGGTTTTGGACCTCTTGAGGAAAGAGAAACTATATGCCAAGTTCTCCAAATGTGAATTTTGGCTAAAGGAGGTTCAATTCCTGGGTCATATTGTCAACGAAAAAGGAATTCATGTTGATCCTGCTAAGATCAAAGCTGTTAAGAATTGGAATGCCCCTAAGACCCCCACCGAAGTTCGTTCATTTCTTGGACTTACGGGATATTATCGTCGTTTCATTTCGAATTTCTCTAAGATTGTTGTTCCTCTCACCGCTTTGACCCACAAGGGTAAACCTTATGAATGGGGACCGAAGCAAGAAGAAGCTTTCCAAACTCTCAAGCAAAAGTTGTGCGATGCTCCTATTTTGACTCTCCCTGATGGGAATGATGATCTAGTTGTCTACTGTGATGCTTCCAACCAAGGTCTCGGTTGTGTCCTCATGCAACGAGGTAAAGTAATCGCTTATGCATCAAGGAAACTTAAGATTCATGAGAAGAATTATACGACGCACGACCTCAAGTTGGGTGCGGTTGTATTCGCATTGAAAATTTGGAGACATTACCTTTATGGCACAAAATGTGTGGTGTTCACCGACCACAAAAGTCTCCAACACATCTTCAACCAAAAAGAACTCAATATGAGGCAACGACGTTGGGTTGAACTCCTTAACGACTATGACTGCGAGATTCGTTACCATCCCGGCAAGGCGAATGTTGAAGCCGACGCTTTGAGTCGAAAGGACCATGTCATGCTTCATTGTATCCAAATTCAAACCGACATTCAAAATCGCATCTTAGAATCTCAACACGTCTCGGTCACCAAGGGTAACATGTACGAGGAAATGCCGTGTGGTGTTGAACTTCAGCTTGAATCAAAACCCAATGGCTTACTGTATTACTTGAACCGCATTTGGATTCCCGATCGCGATGATCTCCATACATTTCTCATGAACGAGGCTCACAAGACTCGTTATTCTATTCATCCTGGTGCAGATAAAATGTACCAAGATCTTCGTCAACAATATTGGTGGCCCGGTATGAAGAAAGACATTGTCCTCTATGTTGCCAAATGTATAACGTGCTCCAAAGTCAAAGTTGAACATCAACGTCCTTCCGGTTTACTTGAACAACCGAAAATTCCCTTGTGGAAATGGGAGAACTTAGCTATGGATTGTATTACCAAACTCCCTCGCAGCTCAAGGGGTTATGATAGCATATGGGTAATCATTGACCGCCTCACCAAATCTGCTCATTTCTTGCCTATCCGTGAAGACTATCGGGTTGAAAAATTGGCCCGAAATTACATTGACGAAATTGTGAGCCGTCACGGTGTTCCCTTAAACATAATCTCCGATAGAGATGATCGATTCACCTCCCGTTTCTGGCAATCCCTCCAAACTGCTCTTGGTACACGATTGGATTTAAGCACGGCTTACCACCCCCAAACTGATGGTCAGACCGAGCGTACAATCCAAACTCTTGAGGACATGCTTAGAGCTTGTGTAATTGATTTTGGTGGCAATTGGGATTCACATCTATCCGTAATTGAGTTCTCTTACAACAATAGTTACCACACAAGTATCAATATGGCTCCATTTGAAGCTCTCTATGGTCGTAAGTGTCGTTCTCCTATCTGTTGGAATGAGATTGGTGAAGCACAAATCACCGGTCCCGAGCTAATCCAAGAAACATCCGACAAGATCATTCAAATCCGTGACAACATTCGAGTGACGAGAAGTCGGCAAAAGAGTTATGCCGATAAGCGACGAAAACCCTTGGAATTCCAAGTCGGTGACCCTGTTCTTCTAAAGGTGTCTCCGTGGAAGGGTGTGATCCGTTTTGGAAGGAAAGGTAAATTAGCACCTCGCTATATGGGTCCATTCAAGATCATTGAGAGGATTGGGAAAGTGGCTTACAAACTCAAGTTACCTCCATCACTCGGCAATGTGCATCCTACATTTCATGTGTCCAACCTAAAGAAATGCCTTGCCGATGAGAATCTCCATATACCTCTTGATGATGTGCGCATTGACGAAACGATCAACTTCGTAAAGAGACCAGTGGAGATCATGGGTCGCGAGATCAAGCAACTCAAACGAAGCCATATCCCTATTGTCAAAGTACGATGGGAATCTAAGCGTGGACCTGAATTTACTTAAATGAAGCTCAAGTACCCTCACCTCTTTGCTGATACAGTCGCCTCAACTAGCTAAATTTCGGGACGAAATTCCCTCAACATGGGGATACTGTAACATTTCTGATTTTCATGTCGTCATTTTAGTACAATAAAATCATGTTTGAATTCCAATCTTAACAAAGGACTATATTAAACCCTAATTATCAATACAAGTTCACAAATTCCACCCCGCATTTATTCTAGAATCCCTATATACATATAAATATTTGAACACATATGTATATATATATATACATTTATACATCATACAAGTACATATATATATATATATATATATATATATATATATATATATATACTCAAGCATTATGCAAGTACATACACATATATATGCACAATAGTTTGAACCCAAACCATTTGAACCCTAAATTGGAACCCTACACTCAATTTTGACCTCTAAAAACAACAATTTTGACTTTCCTTAATCTGTTTGACTTTCAAAAGTCAAAGGGGCCAAAACCGTGATAATCCGAGACTGCCGGCGATGGATCCTTGTCGAGTTGGACTCCTCGTGGCTTCACAAACAGAAATTGACCCAATCTCGGCCCAATTATCAAATCAATTCGATCATTTCAAGCGGGCGAGTTTGAATTTAAACGAATTTGACTTCACAAAGTCAAATTCGTATCAATCCATTATCAATCCGAAAAATTGACGCGTTTAAATTCCCGGAAGTCACGCGCAAACGTTTCCCGGATGAATGTGGACCTGTACACGACCCAATGCATCCAAAAATCAAACCAATTTCGTGTGATATGATCCCGACAGCTGTCACTTCCAAAACGTAATCAAATTGTGCGATTTTGATAAAATTAAACGAATTAAACACGACACACCCCTTCACACAACTCATTGTAAGCTCTCTAAACGCTCATTCGACTCCCATTTCACCTCTGCTCCCCAATCGAGTACCAAGAACATCGGAACTGAAATCGTAGCCGTCAGCCTTCATTACTCGACCATATTAAGTAAGATTTAAGCCATTCGATTCGTTTTTGAATGAATATCATTAGCCCCTTATTGAATCGTATCATCAGGTTGTATCAGGTTCGATTGCTATTAGGGTTCTTGAGCCGCTCATACGATTTGAATTTGGGGATTTTATTTTGATCCATTTAACGCATTTATGATTTTAGATTTCATTATTTATCAGCGAAACCATCTAGCCCAGCCGATAAGCCGCTGCACCGCCGGGCTAGATGGCGTGGGTTCGAAACCCACCATTAGCGGTCTTTTTGCCTTACATGTTACAACCGAACCCGGTCCCTCTGTGATTTCACCTTAGATAGTTTTTGGACCGGGTTAGTATAGCATCAGTCCTCCTGATCTAGTGGAATTACGCACTACCCACAAAGAAACCACCCGGGTTCGAACCGGGTGGTCTGCATATATTTTTTAAACCGATTTTTAAAGCTTCAAAAATTTTATAAAAATTATTTTATAAAACCTCACAATATTTCTAATAGAATAAAACCAGATTCATTAATTTTCAATATAAATCCATTTTTGTTTTGAATTTATGATTTGAATTGTATATTAAAGGTTTAAAACAAAATTCTTAAAATACTTAGATTAATTTCCAAATAAGGACATTGTTTTTATAAAAGTTTATAAAATATTAATTCATTTAAAGCAAACTAGTATTTATTTTAAAGATGATAAATAAATAAATAAAATTATTTATTATAATTCACAAATATAAAAAATTGTTTTCTAAATATAAATATATATTTACATTCTACAAATTTTAACATATTTTTCACAAATAAATAAATAAAAATTATTTATTTATTTAATTTATTTAAATAAATGAAATTATTTATTTATTTTATTTATTTAAATTAAACACTATCCACATAAGTAGAATTTCTTTTTCTAAACATATATTTATGTTTTAACATATTTTTCACAAATAAATAAATAAAATTATTTATTTATTTAATTTATTTAAATCCAACCCTACGTCAATGACTATTAAGTTCATACATATATACCTTGAACTCATAATATACATTAAATTCTTATACAAACATAGCATGTCTTTACAGGGAATAACACAAACTTTTTTTTTTGTACAAATCCACAAACATCAAAACCCGTTGAACCCTAGACTTAGACATAGACTTTTGTACACGCTATTAACTCAATATACATTACACACTAGGTTAACGTGGTGCGTTACAAGGATCGTTTTGCTACCTAGTCTTGCGTGCTAGCTACACCCTTGAATCAAGTGAGTATTACATAGCCCCTTTTCTCCTTTACACTTTTGGGGTGATTCATGAATTTTATACAAACAATAGCTTACACTTACACAAACTACACAAACACAACTCCTATTTACATTCATGTGTATAAATTTGAGCTTTATGTTTGAGTGCTAGGTGTGTTAACTTTTGTGTGCAAATTATGTGCAATCATTAACTATTTAAGCCGACGGTTAACAATGATAGATCTATTGAGTCTGACAAACCCACCCAGATTGGGGTGATTGTTACCGACAACACAATTTGCAAGCTAGTTACAAAGGTTTGATTGTACTTTAGTTACCCAATAGCTGCTCCCCATAAATGCCTTATTTATCATGACATGTAAGGATTTGCTTATTCATATTTATACACTACCTATGTACAAACCTATGTACGCTCACCAACTTTTTAGTTGACCCTATTTTATTCATATTTCAGGTGCTAACGTGTGAATTTGAGCAAGACATGCTACATTTAAGTTTGGACTTAGTTAATTAAAATTCAAAGAACAATTTGTATTTTTATTTATTTACTTGTTGAATTTTGATGTCTGTGTTTGAATGGTTTGAAATGAAATTGATGATGAAATATTGAAATCTAGTGAACCTTGTGCTCATGGACAGTCTACATGTCCCGCCCCGACATTTCCGCCGTCGGTTGGGGTGTGACATTAGCCATAGGATACCGAGAACTTCGTGACATTTTCTCTCGTGAGTATCTTTTTGGAGGCACTCCCATGTTTGTTCTTAGAGGCAACACAAATCTTTCTGTTGTATCTTCAGGAATTGATGATCTCTCATTTTTGGATGTATCTTGATCATTATTAACAGAATCATTAGAGGAACAAGTGATAGGGTCATCAGAAGAGTTAGGTGAATTACTAACCTCAGATATAAGGTTGGAAGGAGTATGATAAGAGGTAGCAGCATTGGTAGTTGTCTATGTTGGATATTGGATGTCCGATCATCAATAATATCAACGTTACTATCGAGGTACGATCCAAAGAGTTACACTTTGGAAAACGAGCAATTAATAATGTTTAGTTGTAAACGTTATAGTTAACGAAACGGGGATTTATTATTCGGTGGATAAATATTTACTGAAATATTTAACGGTTTAATTCGGTGATTAATTATTTAGTGAAATAATTAAAAGACGAAGGGTTAAACGTTTTTGGTTTAAGAGTTAAACGATAAACGTTTAGTGTTTACTAATTATTTATTAGTTAGTAAAGTCGAGGGATTAAATGTAATTAACTGTTAATTACAAAGGGGATTAACTGTTAATTACTCGGGGTGTAGTTTGTAATTATAAAGATTATAAATACAAACTTAAATCAAAACCCTAAACTAGTTCTTTGCCTCCTCCTCTTTTGCGCAATCCCAAACCGGCCACCCCCTCCCACCGACGTCCGTCGGCTGCCACAAACACCACACCACCACTGCCGCCCCTCTCAACCACCACCGCCGTCGCAAGCCACCACCGGCCGCCCCCGCTGTGTACAGCCCTCCTCTGCCAGGAGCCGATTTTGTTGTGTGGATCAGGTTTTGCGCAACCGTGTGACGGTTTTTTGCTTTATTGCGGGTTTTTCATGTACGTGTCACTAGCGAGACGCTCGTTGATTCAAAGTGAGAGTCTTTTGGATATCTTCGAAGGTTTAACTTTCTAACCCTCTATGGTTGGTTTACTTTTTGTTTATTCGTGTGTAATCGGATCACTGACGGGATCCTGGTTTAGAACCACTAACGTGTACAACCGCTTCCGCTAAATGCAAATATGATTTTGTTAGATTAATTTGATTAATAAAACTATTTTAAAAGTTAAAACTAGTACACGGATTCCCAATAGTTGTATCAGAGCTACCTTTACGCGCGTTTAGACATTTATTGTGTTTTTCGATCTTACGTTTATTTGTCAAAACTTTTATTTGGCAAAAAGATCGAACCTTTTTTGTTTATGGATGATTGTGTTGTTAAATCAGTCGCTAGTGTCCCATAGTTTGTTGTTTGCTTGGTATTGTTATCTTTGTATTTTTACAGGTTATTTGGAACCCGATGTAATAGTTAGATTTGTTTTTTTTATTGTAAATGTAAAATTGTAAATCGAACGAGTCAAAGATTTGAAGACCGAATACAGCTACACATGAACATGAAGATAGAGATCTTGGACTAAATGGGAGACGACAAGAATGGTTGATTTTTGTTTGTCCCTTAGACCGGTTCGGTTTTCGTTTGTTGGCTCAAACGAAACCGAACAAATTATTACTAGTGGCTCGATTTATTTATTTTATTTTTTTATGGTTGACTAATATTATTTAGGATAATAATTAAAATCGTAAATCATTTATAAAATTGTTTTTGACACAATCATAAAACGACGAGAAAATTAAAACGTTAAAGATTTCTCGGAAAGGTTAAATAAAAATGTTTTTATTTAAAAGTAAAACGAGTTATAAATTAAATTGTTTTATTTAAAACTAATATAAATTAATAAAAGAGTTTATTAGTTTAAAATTTGGTTCGCGATTAACGACCAATTTAGATTAAGTAGGTTATTTAAAATTGGATCGTGTCGAGTGTTGAAAGACGTTTCAATTTATCACAAACTAATAAGTAAAATTGGTTTTACTAAACTGCACAACTTGACACATGCTTCAGGTCATCCAATATGTTTTTGACCCTTATACGGTAATTTAAAACATTAAAGCAAATCCCAAATTAAAATCAATATTTCTATGCCACCCTAAATTGTGACACTTCAACCGATCTATCCGAAACCTCGGTGTTAGTGAATACCCTGCATCCGGCCCTACGGTTTCGATTAAAGGTACAACCGCGTTTCTTGAGTTACTTAGGTCGGCTCTATAGTTATCAATTGAAAGGAAAATATCTCTTAAGGTAGTATAAAGTTGGCGTAGTTGGGGGAAACGTACCCAAGCTCGACAACACTCATCTTGCTACCCCAAACCAAGCATTGTGTACTTGACACAATCAGTAATCGTTATCTACCTACATAGCCATGCCAGTGGAGAGTGCTTCTGGGCAATGGTGAACCGGGGTCAAATTCTTAATTATATTTTTGCAATGGGTTCATAATTCAATTAGGATGTTAAGCATGAATATACTAAAACTTACCCTTAGATTTTGTAGATGTCTAATGAAATCCATTTCGACTCCTTATTCTCACTTAAGTCTAAGCTTTATCGGAGCATGCTCCACGGAGGAAACTTCTCGAAGTGATTCTGTAACCTATGAAATGTTCGTAAATAGGAAGGAAAGTCATATGTTCTAGAAATTCCATTTCCTTCGGTTCCACCGACTAGCTGCTCCAAAGAGCTTTGGAGACGACAAGTTGAAGATTCAAATGAAGTTTCATTTGTAACGCTGTCAACTATGTCTGATGATCTTCGTCGTGGGCTAGAGTATTTTCACGCCTACGATATGGTTTGCGAGCTGAAGATAGGTATCATCAAACTCGCGATGAGTATTTTAAAGTGCTTAAATCACTATCAAGTCGCATGGAAACTGGAACAGGGATTAGCTCGCATTTTTCTAAAATGATGAGCCACATTGACAACCTAAAGAAACGTGGTTCTCCAATCAACCAAGATATGGCTATAGACTTCATTCTGGTGTCTTTGCCGGTTGAATACGAAGAGTTCGTAAATTACTACAAAAGGGATGTAATTGGAGGGACATTATCTGAGTTGTGAGAGTCGCTTTTGGCTGCCGAAATGAGAATGGAAGACATGAAAACTTTGATTTCCAAACCAAGAAAGAGAGGCAAGAATAGAGCTTTAATCCGAGATGGTGACGTCTGTCATCATTATGGTGAGACTGGCCATTGGAAGAGAAATTGCCCTAAGTACCTTGCTAAGAAGGCCAAAGCTTCAGAAGCCAGCACTTCAGGTATATTCATTATTGAGATCTTGTCATTGTCTAACAAATATTGGGTGTTTGTCACAGGATGTGGTTCTCACATTTATAATGATTTGCAGGGACTAAGGAAGGTTAGAAAGCTGAAACAAGGCGAGTTGGACCTCCATGTTGGCAATGGACAAAGAGTCGCAATGAGGCTGTGGGAGAATTTGTTCTTTTACTTATTAATGGTTTTGAACTTGTTTTGAACAATGTTTGCTACATACCTAGTTTAACTAGAAATATTGTTTCAGTTTCTGCTTTACGTGAACAAGGTTTTGAATATGCTTTTAATGACGATTTTATTTCTGCATATTTGAATAGTTTATTTTACTTTACTGCAAAGCCTTATAAAGGAATCTATGAGATAGAAATCCATAACAATTAACGCGTTATACAATATCTCCTCTAAACGTACGAAATTAGATTTCAATGATACGTATCTATGGCATTGTCGACTAGGGCACATAAACAAGAATCACATTAAGAAGCTCCAAACCACAAGAATTTTGAATTCCACCGGTCAAGGGTGTTTTGATGAATGTGAATCTTGTTTAAGTGGAAAGTTGATCAAAGCTCCTTTTACCGGTATCGGTCAAAAAGCTAAGGATCTGTTAGGACTCGTACATACTGATGTGTGTGGTCCATTCAGAACAATGTCTAGGAATGGAGAGAGATACTTCATCACATTTACTGATGACTTCATTAGATATGGTTATGTTTATCTTATGAAGCATAAACATGAAAAGTTTGAAATGTTCAAACAATAATAGAACAAAGTACATAATCAGTTAGGTAAGACGATTAAGATGTTCCGATCAGATTGAGGTGGTGAATATCTTAGTCTAGAGTTTGGCGAACATCTAAAGAAATGTGGGATCATTTCACAACTTACTCCACCTTAAACCACAACTTAATGGTGTGTCTTAGAGGAGAAATCGAACTCGATTAGATATGGTTCAATCTATGATGTGTCGTACAAACCTCCCACGATCCTTCTGGAGTTTTGCTCTTGAGACTTCCATAAGAATCGTTAATCTAGCTCCAACAAAGAAGGTGGATAAAACGCCTTATGAGATATGGTATGGGGAGAAACCCAAGGTGTCCTACCTTAGGGTTTGGGGATGTAATGCCTATGTTACCAGTGAATCTATGGATAAATTGAATCCCCGTGGCAATAAATTTGTTTTAATCGGATACCCTAAAAAAATTGGTTATTACTTCTACAATCCTATTGAAAACCGGGTTTTAATAAAACGTTGAGCTACCTTCTTGGAGAAGGAACTGCTTGCATGAGGGATTGGAGAAAACCATGTAGATCTGGAAGAAGTCCGAGAACCACAAGTAACAGAACCTCAAGTTAAAACTGTCGATCAACATGAGATTGTTAAAACTGAATCTGAAAGAGTTCATGATTCAACTGTAACACCAAGCATACGCAGAAGTACTAGGGATCATCCTGAACCCTACATGTAACTCGGGATTCATGAAAATGATGACATCCTGATGATTGATCAGGCTGAGCCAACTAGTTATAAGTCTGCAATCTTAGATTCTGAATCTGAGAAATGGCTAGAAGTCATGAGCGCCGAGATACAATCCATGTATGACAACCATGTATGGGACTTGGTTGATCGTCCTCCTGAGTGTCGGACTGTAGGAAACAAGATTTTCATGAAGAAAACCGACATGGATGGAAACATGCAAATCTTCAAAGCTAGGGTAGTAGCGAAAGGATTTACTCTGACTCAAGGAATTGATTATAAGGAAAGCTTCTCGCCTGTAGCCATGCTTAATTCGATTAGGATCTTGCTTGCCATTGCAGCGTATTATGACTACGAGATATGGCAAATGGATGTCAAAACTGCTTTTCTAAACGGATACCTTACTAAAGATGTCTATATGGTTCAACCGGAATGTTTTGAAGATCCAAAAATCCTAATAAGGTATGCAAGTTGAACAAATCCATTTATGGATTGAAACAGGCGCCTCGAAGCTCGAATCTTCTATTTGACCAGAAAATCAAAGAGTTTTGTAAGACCCCAATTTTTTCAAGAAAATATAAAGTCTAGGGGCTAAAGTGCAATTATTCCAAAGTTAAGGGGTTGAAAATGCAAAAATTTGAAAGTTGAGCCCGTAGTGAACCACTATCGGGCTCCCTGACAGTCCGCTACGTGTGGACGAAGGAAATGATGAGGGAATGACACATGTCGGACGCGTGTTTTGCTGACTCAACCCAATGGCGGACCGCTATGAGGTCCGTAACGGTCCATCACGCCGCAATCTGGGTAGCGGCCCGCAACGTGGGGAGTACACTAAGCAGCTGGCAGAGGGGCGGTAGTGGACCACTACCACCCTATTTAGCGGTCCGCCACCGGTATCATTTCAGCCTATAAATATGAGGCATTTGCCGTTCAATTCAACATCACCAAAAACACAAACATTTCACACGCATACCAAGGAGCAGCAGGAGACAGTTACGAGAGCGGTGCGTTAAAGTTACGAGCGAGGTTCGAAGAGACGTTTAGGCGAAGAACCAAGTGTAGAAAAGACCTAATAAGAATAATGTAAGTACACTGGACCCGTACCTTAGATAAATGTTTATGTGATTTATGTGATTACATGTTATGCGTTATGTGTGGGACTAAGGTACAGGGGAATAGTGTAAACACTAAACCAGAATAATGAGGTATCCACAAGATGTTAAAGGAGTGCTGGGTACGCCACTGGTACACCCTGTATATAAACCTCTTTAATACTTCGGGGTGAAACCATTACGAAGGTTTAGGGGTATAGATTAAAAATAAATAGCATGACACGAATACATGCTAAATAAATGGGAATAAATAATAGGAAGCTTAATTCCAAATAAAGGAATATTTATGACTAATTAAGGGGGTGGTGGGTACGCCGCTGGTACACCCTATATAAAAGCCTCTTTAATGTATCATGGATAAGCCTTTGTGAGAAGTTAGAGCACGAAATGGATAAAAGCATGAAGGAGTCATGCTATTAAATAGATGGGAATAAATGGAAAGCTTAATTATAAATAAAGGAATATTCATAAGACGTTAAAGGGGTGGTGGGTACGCCGCTGGTACACCCTATATAAACCTCTTTAACGTAACATGGAGAAACCTTTACGAAGAATTAGAGCAAGGATTAAAGTATGAAAAGGTGGTCATGCTATACATGATACGCAGTCATGTAATACGTGATGAATGTGAATATGTGAATGCATGACAGAGAATCATGCTATACGTGTTAAATATGAATTTGTGATGGGAACGAGTCTAAACCCTAAAATGGAATAACGGAGTACTCACAAAGTATTAAAGGGGTGGTGGATACGCTGCTGGTACTTCCTATATATAAACCTCTTTAGTGCATTGTAGAGAAACCGTTATGAAAATTTAAGGTGAAGACTGGTTGGGACTAGATCAAGCATAAACATGCATGATAAATATGCATGGTATAAATAAATGCTTGATAAATTAGGAGGCTGTGAGTCAATGACACTCAAGGTCCCAATGGGAAACAAGGTGCCAAGCCTACGGGATAGAAGGGCCATGTAATTAAATAACCTACGAGGTTAAAAAGGGTGCCGAGTCTACGGGACTAAAGGGCCTTCTGGATAAATATGAAAAAGGTGTCGAGCCTACGGGCGTAAGGGCCTTGTGAATGGGAATGAAAAGGTGCCAAGCCTACGGGCAGAAGGGCCTTAATAAAAAGGTGTCGGGTCTATAGACGGAAGGGCCTGGTTGAGGTGTCGAGTCTATGAGGCGGAATGGCCTAAAATGAATAATAAAATAAATAATTCAGTGTACTTACTTAGCGTAGGCTAATGTAAAAATATTTTCCAAACACTGTAGGAAAAGACACGTGGAACAGAGCTTCCTAAGGACGTGGCTGTCAGAATGAAGAATCCCTATGATACGTGTAATAGAATATTGTATGTATAAACAATATTTATAATAAAATATACCTATTTCATTATAGTGACAAGGTTTTTGAAAAATATGGGACCATTTTTCGCGTATAAAACTCTGATAAAATAATGAGAAATAAGTAGGGTGTTTCAAGTTTGGTTTTGTCAAAAACGAAAATGAAGCATGTGTTTACAGGAAGGCAAGTGGGAGCTTCATTACTTTTCTGATCCTGTATGTACATGACATACTGCTTATTGGAATCCATGTTCCTATGCTACAAGACGTAAAGTCTTGGCTAGGGAAATGTTTCGCGATGAAAGATCTTGGCGAAGCTGCCTATTTTCTGGGAATAAAGATCTATAAAGATAGATCAAAGCGGCTTATAGGTTTAAGCCAAAATACATATATTGATAAGGTCATCCGACGCTTTTCAATGCAAGATTCCAAGAGGGGATCATTGCCAATGGCACACGAAAGCATATAGAATAATAAGCAGTGTCCTCGGTCGGACGAGGAAAAGAAGAAGATGGAAAGAACTCCATATGCTTTGGCTATTGGTTCCATAATGTATGCTATGTTACGTACTAGACCTGACGTATCGTACGCGTTAAGCATGACAAGTAGATATCAACAGAATCTTAGTGAGAGTAACTCGATACATGTGAAGAACATCCTTAAGTACTTGAGAAGGACTAAGGATATGTTCTTGATGTATGGATGACTAGAAGAAGAACTGGCAGTTAAATGTTATACTGATGCTAGCTTCTAGACGGATTGAGTTGATTCTCGATCTCAAACGGGATATGTATTTGTTTTGAATGGTGGAGCTATCACTTGGAAGAATACCAAGAAGAGCGTTGTTGCTTAATCCACCATCGAGTCAGAATACATTGTCGCTTCAGATGCTGCAAAAGAGGTTGCTTGGAGAAGAAGTTCATTGCTGATCTAGATGTAATGCCTAGCATTCAGAAACCAATCGAGATATTGTGTGACAATACTGGTGCCATGGCTCTGGCAAAGGAACCAAGGTCACACCACAACACGAAGCACATACTCAGGAGATTTCATTATATTAGAGATATACTGGAATAGGGAGACATCGTGTTAAACAAAGTTCACACAAATCAGAATATAACTAACCCGTTCACTAAGCCTATGCCTCAAGCTAAACATGAGGAGCATACTGACATGATAGGCATTAGATTTGCAAGACAATGGGCTTGATCTGTAATTTAGTATTTAGTGCTTTCGAACAAAATAGTTACATTGGTATTTTATTTTGATTTAATGGTTAAATGCATTATAAATAGATGTTTCTATGTTCGATATTTTATACGTTTTAGTATCCTTGAATATTGTATTCTAAATGTCCGTAGTCAATCAGATTCATGGGAATCAATATAAATGTAAGACCGTTATGAATGGTTAGTTAGTTCAAGGGGTGAAAGCTCAAGATGTTGAGAACCAAGATTCATAGATATGCATTAAAGAATGATATTAGACGTAACTCGTTTCAAAACTATCTTCATGGATCGATGTCATAAGAAGTTTTGAATATGGTAAAATCAATCTGTCCTTTGACCCAAGGCACATATTTGAACTAACTTTGACTAATGTTTGTTCTTTGACCAAAGTATGTTCTTTGACCATATCTAACGTTGTTCCGTGAAAGGCACTAATAAAGGTATTATTGGGAATAAATCTGAAGTTAAGTGGGAGTTGTATGTGTCCAAAGGAATTCTGTTCTCCTTTGATTATGAGTTGAACATTCTGATGCCCTTGTTAATTTGAATTGGTGTAAAATGCATGGCCATGCTCAAACTAAGTGTAGTTTGTTTAGACCACTTTGAACTAGAGACGAGAATAAGAATGGTTGAACAATATATGAGAATTGATTAGTATCCATGTCTCATGTTCAACGGATGCTCAAAACAAAAAGGATAATAGATAAGTCTACCATGACTATTGTACTTGGTTAAGTAAGGGTTATTTGAACCCAAAGAAATAGTTGACGACTGTATTACGTCATAACTTTCTAGGGACAGTGAGATGTAGCTAGGTGTCCACCACTATCTATGTTGAGACGATTAATCGAGGAATCGTCCAAGTGGGAGATTGTTGGATATGGGATGTTCGATCATCGATAATATCAACGTTATTATCGACGTAGATCCAAAGAGTTACACTTTGGACAACGAGCAATTAATAATGTTTAGTCGTAAACATTATAGTTCCCAAAACGCAGATTTATAATTCGGTGGATAAATATTTAGCAAAATATTTAAACGGTTTATTTGGTGATTAATTATTTAGTGAAATAATTAAAGGACAAAAGGTTTAAACGTTAAAAGGTTGAGATTTACTAATTATTTGTAATTAGTATACTGCAAGGATTAAAAGTAATTAACAGTTAATTACAGGGGAATTAACAGTTAATTCTCAAGGGATGCAATTTGTATTTATGGAATCTATAAATACATCTTTAAGCTAAAACCCTAATCCACTTTTGGCCTCCTTTTTACGCAAGGCATCAACCCGAAACCCCCCTCGTTATCGATCACCACCCGGAACCACCATCGTCGGGCTGCCACGTCGTCGCTGCCGCCTAGTCCGCCGTTGCCGCCCTCCTCCCTCACCCTCTCTTTCGCGAGTTGGTTGTTCTGTGGATCGGGTTTCTGCACAACCTGTGAGACAGGTTTTACGGGTTTTCGTGATCATATCACTAGCGAGACGTTCGTTGTTCAGAAGTGTAGATCTTCCAGGAATCGTCAAAGGTATAATCTCTAACCCGCTATGGTTCTGTTTTTTTATTATCCTTATGCGTGTAATCGGATCACTAACGGGATCCCGGTTTAGAACCGTTAATGTGTACAAATGCTTCCGCTTATGCAAATTTGATTTGTTATATTAATTTGATTAATTAAAACTGTATTAAAAGTTACAACTGGTACATAGATTCCCAACAGTATAGCGGACCGCTAAGCCTTTGCGGCGTAGCAGACCGTTATGGACCTCATGACGGTCTGTAATAGGGTTTCACGCGTCATTTTTCACCCGTTAGTCACCCGACACGTGGCAGCTCGTCATTACTCCCTTCCTCAATACGTAGCAGAGCGCGAGCCCTTTGTTAGCGGTCCGCTACCGACTTGTTTTTGTAAAAAAAAATTTATTTTTGGTCCCTGGAGTTTGAGTCTTGTACCATTTCAACGATGTACTTATATTTTTCGAGGTGTTACAATGGACGATGGTTTTTAGGTGTTGAATTTGCAGTTATCATTCGACTTTTTTTTAACTTTTTACTAATTTGATTTTTCTCTAATAACGTGCCTTCGTTAGTTTTTTCAAAAAAACCGAATACGCAGTCGTGCTTAATTTTTTTCACCTCGACATTCTATTATAAATTGTGTTGAAAATGACGTGTTCGAAATAGAGTATTTTGTTGGTATCATAGGCTATATCGAGTGCTAAAATCATACCAATACCGTGACGGACATAACCGATACCGATCAAACAACATCGGTACCGGTGCCGGTATTATCAGAATCGGTATCGATATTCGCTTTTATGGTTTTCGATTAATGAAAACACAACTTTATATTTTGGGGGGTTACATCAGATAACTTTTGTATAATGAAACCACTTAAAATAATTTTTGTTTGTATCGTAAACTATACCGACTACCGGTACCGTAACGAACCGAGTTGTGTTTAGAATAATGTATTTTTTGTGTTGTAAACTATACCAATTGCAGGTGACATACCGGTAACGAACCGAACCGAACCTATACCGACCGAACAACGTCGGAACCGGTATCGGTGTTCATTTTTATAGTTTTCGATCGATGAAACATATTTTGTTTCTTTTTAAATTTAATATTTTTATAAAATCGTAAATATACCGTTGTGACCCGCTTATTTTTATCTACGTTTCAATATAAATTTTATTCAAAACCGAACCGCCACACGTGCGACATAATCCACAAGTTAAAATATATAACTTAAATAAACATAAATAAATTATGATTTCATTCATTACATTAACCAATAATAATCCCGCGTATAATATTGCAATGAAAATTTGGCTTGCATACTGTCGACTAAAGTAAATATTTGTCCTTTATTTACGCTTCTTGTGAAGCAACTCCGTAATCTATTTAACATTGTATCCTTCATTGTCCCTCGGAGAAAACAACTTGGTTAAAAGTGTAGAGTTATTGGCAACTAAAACCTCCAAATAATTTCTCTCAAATTCCTATTTTTTGTCTTACTCTCATCTTGGAAACAAAGGTTTGGCTAGGTTACTTTAGATATGAGGCCTATATGTTGGTTGGGTCCTTTGGAATTAGGCATGAGGACATTTTTGTGTGTTAAACGAATAGCCTAGCTTTGGATATTGTATGGTCCAGTTTGACTGGTATTTGATCATCTTGTGTGTACCAAAAATAATGTGGCCCATAAGTTAAAGAGCTTTACCGTAGGGTTGGATGTTTGGTGAACTTATATTGTTTAATAAGTTAATTTACGTAGGGGTGTTCATTATTCGGTTTTAGACTGATTATACCAAACGGTAATGAAACGAGATTTGCTCTCATTTATTCTTCCCTGAATTGTTTTATGGTTCCCTAATTGTATGGCTCATAATTTGTAGCCTTTCCTTCGTTTCTTTTGACCCCTCATTATATATAGGGTGTCCCTCTTTATATCAAAAATACAATTATTCAGAATAATAATATCATACCATAATAACAAGAGTTATTATGCTATCAGAGCACTACTAAGATCTTGTTCTAAAAAAACAAACAAACAAAAACCCTAGCCTCATGGCAGGCTACGGCGACAAGAACCAAGAAGGCGACAAAGGAGCTATCGACCATAATTCCCCATACTACATCCATGTTTCGGATTATCCGAGGCAGATGCACGTCAATGATGTTTTCACGGATGCTGAAACGCCCCAAACCTGGTACATCTCATAGTTGGCACAAAACATATAGCATAGCTCTTAAACTGTTAATCAGAATCTATTACAGCGGAAGTCTTTTACTCAAATATTAATTATCCAATAACAGTAAACATTTCTCAAAGCATAAACTATCAGGAATGAGAATGTCAGTCTTTAGCTCAACAACCCGACGTTCATGCTATCAAGCCCTCACGGCTCCTTTACTTCTTTACTTTGCTTTACCTTTACTACCTGTCATGCATACTAAAAGTCAACTAACGCTGGTGAGTTCTATCTTTACTTTAAACTGTAAACTTTCTTTAAGTAGCTAGGTTTATAAAAATAAAATAAGCTTTCTTTCTTTACTTTAAAACAACTTTGCATTTGGCTTTACTTTAAAACTTTAAAACGTTACAATTTATAAAATCGTTTCGTTTCCATATTTCATTAAAACTTAACTTTTGAGGAAACCGGTTAAGGTGTCCTCCTTTACTCTTTCAAACTTTACTTTTCACTCGTATAGGACAAGTGACTATAACTTTCTTTAACTATCACATATTGATCAATGTCCGAGTATAAGGTCCATTTTCTCGCTTACATCTCAGGTAAGACTTTTACTTTGCTATGCCCACACCTCAGGGTGGGATTTTCTCGCTTACACCTCAGGGTAAGACTCATTTGCTTGCTCATACCTCAGGGTGAGACTTTCTACTTTGCTTGCTCACACCTCGGGGTGAGACTTCTACTTTGCTTGCTCACACCTCGGGGTGAGACTTCTGCTTTGCTTGCCTGCAGGACTTTCTACTATGCAACTATTATGCAATTTTACTACATCACATAATATAATTCCATTAAATCACATAACACATAGACAAATAACACATATTAACACATAAGCATATAATATGGCATCTGTCACTATCACTATCAAGCTACATAGAAGTGCAGGTTCTTTACCTTAACTCTTTACTTTCTTTAAAAATATATTTCAAAAATAGTACTAAACTCTTTAACACTTTCCCTTTCTTTTTTATAAAAATAACATTTTTATAAAAACTATAACTTTCTCTTTCACTAAAAGATGTTGAGGTTAACGAGAAGTTGAAATTTATCGAACAACCAATTCAGATAGAAGATCGGCAAATCAAGAAACTGAAAAGAAAGACTTTGGCAATTGTGAAAGTCAAGTGGAACTTCACACTTGGTTCAGAATACATATGGGAATTGGAGTCAGAAATGAGAAAGAAGTATCCACGTCTGCTCAATAAATCTCGAGGACGAGATTTGAATAAAGATAGGGAGGATGTAATACCCCAAGTATTTTTATCACGCTCGAACTCGTGATCATAAACAAGTAAAATGACTATTTGAGATTTGAGGTTTAGACGAGCTTTTAATGTCATAAGAGACCGTTTAATAATAATAAAATATATTATTTTTGAACTTGCTCCGTTTTTAACGAAACTTAGGTTAACTTGTAGAGAAAAATAAGCCCGTCCCAACGACGTATTCGTATTTTTCTAAAACGTTATATTTTAAAAGTTATAAGAAAAAAAACAAGATAAGCAGCTGAATTAATTATAATAATATAAATATATTATAACGGACCCTATACTTACGTACGTGAAATGTTTGAATCCCACATCGAAAACTTCAAAAAAGTTCATCCCACAGAAAAATGCGCAGCTTTCTATCTCTTACGAATAAGACTATATAGGTTCATTTAGAATATACTTTTTTTAGAAATGCTCTAGTATAAAAAGAATTCTGGGTCTTCAATCTCTCTTTGGGTGTTGTTAATAGTCATTTTTGGACCACGAGTAAGGAGACTCTAGATCAATTTGCCGTAGATAGTTTCAGGTATATTTTCGTTTAAGTTTATGTCTAGTTAATTATTAGTTATTATTATTATTAGAATTTAGCGTTGTTGTCAGTGTGGGTATTGGGTAGCCTAACTTTAGTTAGGCATGAACTGATCACTCATGCTTAAACAAGGTAGTGTTAACCAATATCAAGCAGGATATTAAGTAGTTAGGTGTATCCTAACCTAACTTAGGGTTACTGTATCTGGACCCATATATCTTCGAGATAATAGACGAAGCGCTGCTTTCATTTAAGAACTTAACTTATACAATTCTACTAAATTTAAGGTGAATACATTTATAGTCTTTTTAAAACCATACAAAGTTTTCATTCTTTCAAAATGGCATGAACCCAGTTAAATATATCTAATACATAAAGGTAACTTACGGGAAGCATCTTACCATTTATTGTACGTATGGTTTGATCAAATTGATATACATACCATGGTGCTGCTATGTTATGGCTAGCTTCATTCTTGTGGAAGGATTATAGCGCAGCCGGAGATATACCGGAAGTTATATCCACTTGAATTTCAAGAGCTAGTGTATGAGGTGGTGGTGAACGTGTATGTTACCATGCAATTTATGATTGAATAGATTTTACTGTTTCATGTGACAAAATGTTTTGGGTCTTGTAAATGTAATTCACCAACTTTTCGTTGACGTATATTTTCAAAATGTTTTCAGGTAATCACGAATAGCTTTGATAGTAAAGTAATGGTTTTAGGAGGATATAGCCCTAGACTCTAGAGTACCTTACTCAGTTTTGGACCAGCTGGTGGTGACTACAGTACATAGAGGCATGGCTCCCGTGGCTCGGGATATTATTAAACAATATTGTAATATGAAGTATAAAACTTTTAATTTTCAGAACAATTATTGTAAATTATTAAGGGTGTTTAATTCCCCATGTTTTATGAAAATGGCAGTTACTCGACTAATAAAATGATTATTCAAAACAGGTACCAATCTGAGTCGCGCGCCCGGGGGTGTCATTTCTCGGGGTGTGACATGTCAAGCTATCCTTCGTGTAATAGAAACTGGTCCAATACGCGTTACTCTCTATCTGAATTAATAATAACACATCATTAATCCAAGTTACTCATACATCTAAAGCGAAGTTTCGCTTTCTTTGTTCAAGCGAAACTACACTAGTTTCGCTATCCTTAGTTTTAACGAATCTAAGACCAAGCGAAACTACTGGTTTGACCAAATGAAACTATGTGGCCACGAGAAACTACTTGGTCAAACGAAATTGTTATTCAGGTAATACTATGACTCAAGCGATTCTATTTCTCAAGCGACACTAACCAATTTCGCCTGGTAGTGTCGCCTAGTCGTCTTCTTCAACAGAAACCCTAGTTTCTGCATGAATATGGCGGCTAGATCTTAACACATTCAAGACTCTTACTTTTTACATTGAAAACGTGTGTTTCCATCCCATGAGTCTAGATCTAAGGTCGGTTTTCCATTCCATGCGTAAAAACCCATCCTTTTATCGAATTAAACTCGAAAACCCTTATACACGAAAACTTGGATTTTGGGGAAACTATTACCTGTCTGAGCTCGAAAACTGGATCTCTAGCTTCACCCGATGATGATGAACGACACTCGATGCTTGGTTTCTCTCCTTTGTGACTTTCTCTCTCTAGCTCAAACTTCACTCCCCCTCTCTAGTTTCATTGCAGAAGTTGGAAATGACGAGGGTTTGGGGATGGCGGCTAGTTAACCCCTCCCACCCTTCTCAGTTTCGCTTTTCCCCCTTTGTTACTATTAGACCCCGTTATCTTTGCACGTTTATTCGCTTAATCCCTTCCGTATCCATTTCCAACTCAACGTTTCTTTTATTACCATTTTTGGGATGTTACAGATGCAAAATATTGGTCGCAAGAAATGTTGAATTTCTTGTTTGCCAAAAACATATTTGGTTTCATCAATGGAACTATGAAGAAACCCAAACCTGACTCAAGCCATTTCATGGCTTAGATGAGATGTGATGCAATGATCAAAGGATGGTTGAACACCGTCATGGAGAAAGAAATCTGAATCAATGTCAAATATGCAACGACCGCTCAAGAAATCTGGGCGGACTTGAAAGAACATTTCGGGAAAGAAAGTGCTCTACGAGTATACGAGTTGAAGCAATCGCTTAGTACTATCAAACAAGAAGGTATGTCGGTTTCTGCATATTACACTAGATTACGTAGCCTATGGGATGAAATACAATCTGTATTTCCCATGCCAGTTTACAATTGCAACAACTGCACTTGCAATATTGGAAAGAAATTGACCGAACTCAAGGACATAGAGAAATTGTATGAGTTTTTGCTAGGTTTGGACCATGAGTTCGGAACCATGCGGACTCAAATCTTAGCAATGTAACTAATACCCAGCCTTGGAACCGCCTACCACCTAGCTTCCGTAGACGAACATCAGAGAGCCGTGTCTGGTGCGAGAAGGACCATGGCAGATTCTGCAACTTTTCAAGCTTCTGTTCCGGTTAAACGGGACCAAGGTCAGTCACAAAAATTTATTAAATAGGATAATGTTAAACAGAATGTTGGTGAACCTGTTGACTATTGTGATTTTTTTTTGGCAAAGACGGTCACAACAAAGATGGTTATTTTAAACGTATTGGTTACCCGGAATGGTGGCCAGGCAAAGGGAAATCAACCAAACCGATAGCAGCTTGTGTCGAAAATGAAACATGTCTCATTCTGAGACTAAATGAAGAACAATATCAACAGTTCATAAATTTCTTTGGAAGCAAAGGGCAAACCACCAAGGAAGAGGCGACACCGGTAGCAAATCTTGCAAGTAAGTTCAATAAGGAGGGTAAGTGGATTATTGACTCTGGTGCCATCGAGCATTTCATTTGTGATAACGTTTTCCTTAAAAACATAACAAAGAAAAATTATGTGGACGACGTTATCATCACTAGAAATGACATTCAGAAAATTCAAGAAACCAAAAATTTTCTTGATAAAGAATTCAGCATCAAGGATCTCGGTCCTCTGAAATTCTTTCTTGGCATCGAAGTTGCTCGAACGACAAGTAGCATGGTCCTTAATCAACGAAAGTACACGTTGGATATTCTTGAAGACACAGGTATGTTAGGTTGTCGGCGCATCTTGTTTCCCATGGAACAAAATCTGAAACTAGACAAGCGGGAGGGAGAAGCCCATGTAGATGCAAACCGATATAGGTAACTCGTTGGGAGACTTCTCTATTTACAAGCCACGATACCTGATATTACTTATTCTGTCAACGTCCTAAGCCGGTTCGTCAGTGACCCGCGAGAGAGTCACCTCGAAGTCGCCTACCGTGTCCTTCGGTACTTAAAAGCCACACCATGACAAGGTATCCTTCTTACCAAAGATGGAGGAACGACCTTCACAGCTTATTGTGACTCCGACTGGCTTGGATGCCCAACTACAAGAAGATCAAGAACGGGGTATCTATTACTTCTAGGGGGAACTCCTATATCCTGGAAGTCGTTGTTTCTCGCTCGTCAGCTGAAGCCGAGTATCGTGCTATAGCATCCACCGTCAAGCGAGATTTTGTGGATGAGATGGTTGTTAAAAGAACTTGAAATGTCATGTACCGGCCCACATAACTTTTTTTGTGACAACCAAGCTGCTAGACACATTGCCAACAACCTCGTTTTTCATGAACGAACGAAACATGTTGGAATGGATTGCTGTTTTATTCGAGAAAGGGTCGAATCTAAGGACATACAACCCATGTCAATTAACAAAAAGGAACAAATTGCAGATGTCTTTACCAAACCACTAGGGACTTAAAGTCTTCACAACCTACTCGACAAGATGGGCATTACAAACCTCCATGCGCCAACTTGAGTTGAAGTAACGGAACGAGATTTGCTCTCATTTATTCTTCGCTAAATTGTTTTATGGTTTCCTTGTATGTTCCCTAATTGTATGGCTCCTAATTTGCAGCCTTTCCTTCGTTTCTTTTGACCCCTTATTATATATAGGGTGTCCCTCTATGTATCAAATATACAATTATTCAGAATAATAATATCATACCATAATAACAAGAGTTATTAAACCGAATCACACGGGTAGGTTTTAGACTGAAACCGAATTAGGTTTAGGCTCTAAGAATCCCAATCGGTTTAAACGGAGTAAACTGAATTACCTATACATCAAATCTAGCCCCAAAGCCAACTATATTTTGCCCAATACCTCATATAACTCTTGTACGCAACGTATATTTAACCCTAAGAAACCCCTCCTCTTTTCTTCAATCGTTCACTCATCACTGCCTCTCCCTCCTAACCTTAATTTGTCCCCTTCAAAAGATCATGTTGCTTGGATTAGACATGGGCAAACCGGATTTTTTTTTACCGACCCGAACCGGTTTGAGTTTTTTTTAAGGCATAAAACCGGTTTGATGTAAACCGGTTCAGGGCACAAACCGGTTTGAGAGGAAAAACATCGAACCCTATACAAACCCGGTTCGGACCCGTTTGAAACCGGTTTGGGAGCGCGAGAACACGAACTGGTATAGGCCCTGTTGGTTTGGGTTGGGTTCGCATCGGTTTGGGCTAAACCGGTCACAAACCGGCTCCGGATCGGGTTGGTAACACATACTCTAGAGAAAATCAATAACACATAACGTTGTTTTAACTTTGTCCCCTTGAGAATCATCACTTTTCCAATAAAGAAAATTGAACACCTAACACTAGATTTTCAACTATCGTTATATAACAATCTTCATGTAACTATCGTTATATACAATGGTGTATTCATGAAAAATTTTTCATGTGGGTCGAAAATTTTTGGGGTTAGTTGACTAGCATATATAACACTAAAATATTTTCACAGGGGCGATCGTGAGGCTATTGCAAAATTTTATGGGGGGCGATAGGGATTTTAACGCGTATGTAACGCTAAAAAAAAATTTCATGGAGGACAGCTGCCCCGTATCCTTACATTACGTCCGCCTATGGTTATATAACAAATCTGCGAGTCTCTTGTAAAATAAATCTAACAAAATAATCAGATCCGGTCCCGAGAATTCGAATGCCCTACACGAGCCATAAAAAAAGACTCATAATGAGCAGAGCCGCAAAAAAAATGCCCAATAATTTTTTTTAAAGCCTTGAAAATTTTAAACATATATATATATATATATATAATTTTTAAATTTTTTTTTTGGGCCCTCGAAATATTAGGGCCCCTACTGTCGTGTTGCCCGCAGGCCCTTTGGACCGGCCTGAAAATAACCAATAACACAGTCATATAAAATAATGAATACGTAATTTCACAAGAAACCAACAATTCTATATCCAAAATTATTCTTATTTGGAAAAAAGAAAACTAATAACAAAGTCACTTAATAACATAATGTAATTTCATAATAAAATCATAAATCTTTTTAAAAAATTATTCTTATTAAAAGAAAAAACTAACACATCCATATTGGAAAACTTTAAAGAACCAATTCATGTGTTTTAGGTTTTATTTCATACCTTGGTCATGTTACATTATATGGATTAAAAAAAAAATACAAAAACTAGTACCAAGACCCTCGCATTTCGGTGGACGTAGAACTGCCCAAAAAAATAACCTCAAAAGGTTGCCGCAAATGGTTGTCGAAGCGCGCTAAACCGTTGAAAAAATGATTATTTTAAACGTAGAGCACATCGAAATATAGCTAAACATAGCAAAAAAATCCCAAGAAAACCAAGAAAAAAGAAAATATAACTTTAGTAAAGTTTAGGGGTTGTACGGTATCTTTATAAAAATTAAGAGCAACAAGTAAATTGGATAAAAATTTCAGGATTGTAAGTGAAAAGTTTACAATAAAAGACAAATTTGCTGACATCATCAGCAGCATTAACCTTTTTTGAAAGGCGAACGTTGAATGTTGTGACGTTACACCCTAGTCAAATGAAAGAGACTCGTCCAACTCCGACCGGGATCAACAGCATTAACTATTTGTACTATATGTATAAAATCTTTTGAGTTTGATAATTGTAAGATGTACAATATCTATACTAATAAATAAGGATCTGAAAGGATACGTGTCACTCTCTGGTGCATTCTTATTCTTATTTTCTCGACTCTCTCTTCTTTTAAATAATGATATTAAATAATAATTTTTTCGATTCTCTCTTCTATTAAATAATGATATTAAATAATAATTTTTTTGATTATCTTTTCTATTAAATAATGATATTAAAATAATATATTTTAGATATTCAATATAAATTTAATTACGAATAGTTATTATAACTAAATGAATTTAATATGAAATTAATTATGGATAATTATAATTTTTGAAGTTACTTATCATTTTCAAAAACTAAATTTGTATTATGTATAGTTATTATATCATCAAATTGTTTTTACATTTTAATCAACTCCACTATTTTACACAACTAGATTAACTATTTGTTTCAATTTTTATATACAGATTTTTTAACTCAAAATTTTGTTTATCATCAATGAAATTGTTCAATAATATTTTTATGAATTTTACAAACTGAAAAATATTTTGTAGCAATGTACGATCATATATTTACGTATTTAAAGATCTAATATTTGTTATGATTTGTTGAATCTCACGGTATTTTTGGTCATATCATTATAGCCGAAAGTATTCAAGTAATTATTTTCTTTTATTCTCATTTCGATTTATATCATTGCTTATTTGAGCTCTTTTCATATGTTAATATATGTTTTATAGATGTGACAACTTCGACCAATTTTCTTATGAGCGGGTCGATTTGTGTTGTTTTTTATCTTTTGCGAGTCAAATGGTTAAAAATTAAATAAAAGTAGTCTAAAATGAGAAGACAGATCGGTTGAAAGTCGCACTAAGTTTAAATTTCATGCAAATAAATATATTCAAATTGTTATATTACAATGAGAATAATATAAATATTTAGTCATAATTGACACTAAACTATACCAAATAAATAAGTAACTGGTCGCGCCATATGTCACAATTCAATGAGTCCAAGATTTTTGTAACCGTTTTAAATTTTCACGCTTATTTTTCTGTGAGCCCAAGCTATATACCTAATAAATAAGTAACTAATTGAAATTTTTTCCGCTTATTGTTCTTCAACTATATATTATTTTTTTATTAAAATTTACTTTATGAATATTTTATTTATTTATTATTTTTTTCAACTACTTTCTTTATTTTTTCCATTTAATAATAATTATTTAATACTTCATTGATCTAACCCCGTATAATACACATGCTATTAAATAAATTCATATCTTGTATTGAAGGTTCTCCCTTCATATTCAACACTTGTATTGAAAAGAATATAAGCACTAATTCTAGATCTACCCACATATTTCAATCTATTACAAATAAATATCTCTGTCTCTCTTCCTTCTAAATTGTGTAGAAAAATGATTACAATGAACTACCATTTGGAAGAAAATAAACGACCACCTACCACCACACATACCAACCCACTCCGTAAAACCTTTATTGCGAAATTGATACCTTTTTACCACACGTATAACCTTTTTTGTGGATACATAACTTTTTTTACACGTTTTTTTAAACGACAATAGTGCTATATATATACGAACCGGCTAAAAATAAAAGCCGGAAACAAAATGTTACATTATGATGAGAGGGTTTTACGCCACTCTATATAACTAAAGTTCATTTTACGGTTCCTATTAACAAACCATAAAAACGAGTAATTAATAATTAAATCAAAAATTTCACCGCTCCTTATAACATGCGGCTGAAAGATAGTTTTGTTCCTGGATATCTATAAGACCCATAAAGATAGTTTTGTTCCTGGATATCCATAAGACAGACCATGTAACTAAGCAAATCGCCTCAGCCAAATCCTTCTTCTTCAAGAGAAACCGAGAACAGTCCAATAAATCAAGAATCAACCTTAGACGAGCAGCCACAATAGAATCCACCTCCAGCCAAGCAGCCACCTAACTTCAAGCTTTTGAAGCAACCGAGCACTTCCAGGAACATGATCAATAGTCCCCACATGATCTGAGCAAAGAGGTGACCCAAAAGCACATGCCAAGCAAATATGTTAATCTTTTTAGGCATAAACGTATTACATCTCGTCTCACGATCACTACTCGGAAGAGAAGCACAATCAATAACCAACCAGATACCTTTAACTGAGAATCCATCTTGACCATCCAAATTCCAAAGTCAATAATCGGCCTCATTAGAGAACGAATAATCCTGGATCATATCCATCAATTCAACGAGAATGGAAACCTCTAAACCCCCTGCAACCGTCACTAATCCCAAAGCCAACCTGTCGAATGTATCATTTGCAGAATCGTACAATCTTTGGACCGCTCAAGAAGGAACAACCTTTTAAAATTTGTAGTCAGGTCAAAATCACCCAACCAAGGATCTAACCAAAACTGGTTCGTAGCACCATTCCTCACTTTTTTGTGCATGCCCGAGAACTGAACAACATTGGATTCATGCAACTGCATAATCGAGGAGCATATATGCTGCCAAATACCCGTCGCCTTCATCGAAGCAGGAGAAACAAGGGAACATCCATGAATAACGTGAATAACCTTAGACCAAAGAACATTCAGATTATTTTGAAATATCCATCGCCACTTGTAAATAAGAGCCAAATTCATGGCGTCTAAACTACCAAATCCTAAGCCCCCATTTTCTTTGTCCGCGAGGACTGCATTCCACTTAACCCAAGCCATCTTTTGAGCAGAATCATTAACGCCCCAAATTTTTTTGACCGAATGGCTTCAAGAGTATTCTTCGCCGGAAGCCAAAACATAGAAAAATAGTACGTACCAATAGCCCCAAGAACAACGTAAGTAGAGTCGCACGCCCACCAATCGAAAGAAGATTAACTTTCCAATTAGCAAGACGTTTATGAAACCGCTTAATAATAGGCTCCCAACCTTAACACGCGACATATTGACACCAAATGGATGCCCAAATAAATAAAAGTAAAGTTATCCGCTTTGCAACCTGAAAATTTGGCAAACCGAACAACTTCAACACGATTAACACCGACTCCAAAGAGAGAAGATTTATGAAGATTAATTTTTAATCCAGAAGTCAAATGAAAACAATGCAAAACAATTCCTATATTTTCCATATTCTCATCCGACCATTCACCGAGAAGAATGACATCATCGACATAGAAAAGATGAGAAATAGAAAAATTATCAATACAAGCACCGCAAAATAAACCCGCCTCCTCAATATCTTAAAGCGCCACATGTAGACCTTCCAATACCAAAATAAAAAGGAACGGTGCCATTGGATCACATTGCCTTAAACCCCTTTCCAACTTAAATTCTGAGGTAGGACTTCCATTCATCAAAATAGAGGGTCGAGCCGAACATAAACAAGACCGAATCCAACTAATTAATTTGGCACCAAAACCCAAAAATACACAATTGAATCCAAGTAGTCCTAACAAACAGTATCATACGCATTAGCAAAATCAATTTTATAAAGAAAAAGCATTCTTCTTCTTCTTTTGAGAACCAAACTACTATCTCGTTGGGAATTAAAGGCCCACCAATAATTTGACGACCTTGAACGAAAGTCGATTATCCCAGGCTAACAAGAGAATCAATAACGGTTGACAATAGATTAGCCAAAATTTTTGCAATAATTTTATATTGCAAACCAGTAAGACTAATAGATCGAAAATCCGTAACAAGAATGGGGCTCTCTACTTTAGGAATAAGCGTGATGAATGACGAGTTACACCTAGTAGGTAGGTTAGAAGTATGAAAAATTCTCGAACAAAGTCATAAATATCTTCCTTCATGAGGTCCCAATAAAGTTTAATAAACCCAACGAAAAATCCATGTAGACTAGGAGACTTGTCACTGCCACACGATCACACTACCACTTTAATTTCTTCCATATACACATCTAATTCGAGCTAAGAAGCTTGACTCGAACACAGACACCCAAACTCAGAGCTGTGGTTAACATACTCCACACCTTAAAACTTCTTAAATTTTTTACTAAAATAATTAAAGAAGCAATTTTTTATACGAGTCAAGTCCTCGATCCATTCCCCCATCTTCTTTAATGCCCCTAATTAACAATTTACGCCTTTTATTCTTGATTATACCATGAAAGAATTTAGAATTCTCATCACCTGCAACGCTCCATTTTATTTTAGCTTTTTCCCTTTCATCAATATTACTCAACCTCTCCATGTCTCCAATTTGTTCCATAATATTCCTCCTTTGAAGACCAAGATTAGTATTCGCATCACCATTATCAACTTGAAAAAGGTAGTGGAAGGCTACCAATATCCCTCTCCTAGGGTTCCGGCTACGACCTTCCCTCTCCTAGTCAGTGGGTGTTTCATAAATCTCCTAAGGTCCGTGAGGTTAGAGGAATGATTCGAACGAGGTGCATGGTGTTCTCGGCAAGGAGACGAACCCTAATTTTAAGAGTTTGGAATAGGTGACTACTTCAATATATATTACAAACTTTCCATTCGATTCTTCGACTAGAGACATATAGAAGAGATGTTAAGAATGGGGAAGAGTGGCAGATGTATTCTTATCCAATCTGTTAATTAATTCTGGAAACGATTCGGTTTCGTTCATTTTCTTAGGGTGCAGGATGTGAATAAGTTGATCACTAACCTTCATACCATATCGATTGGCAACTTCCACATGTTTACCGATATAGCCAGGATCGATCAAAATGAAACAAGGAAGGTTGGTTTATCTAGTGGTTCCGGGAAGCAGGTTCACGTCCAGCGTGCTCCTAAACCTACTGTTACCATGAATTATGCTGATGTTCTTTCAGAAAATAAGAAGACTTCTTAAAAGAATATCGTTGAAGACAGGGGTGGCTCTACACTACAAGCAACTAAAGCAACCGCTTCAATCTATATTTTAAGGGCCCAAAATTTGAAAAAAAACTACTTCAATCTATATTTTAGGGTAAAAATATATGTGATAATTTATTAATTTTTATGTTTTTAAAGAGAAATGATAATCTATCAACTTTTTTGTTAACATTATACGTTTTTACGCTCCATAAAATTATATTTTAGTAATTTTTATATACTTAGAAAAACTTTTACAAAAAACAACAATTTTGATATTCGCTTTATGCCCCAAAATATGTTGAGCCGCCCCTGGTTGAAGAGTATGGTAAAAAAGTTACCCTCTCATCTCCTGAATGTTTGGATATAGCTTCTATGGATTATCATCTTATATTCTTATGGGTAAGGTTACTGATGTCAAAAGCATTCCAAATATATAAGGTATGTGATAAGGAGAGGTTCTCAGATATAGACTTTCGATATGTTGGTTGGAAATGGGTGATTTTTAATTTTTCTTCTTCTGAATTGTGTAACAAGTTTAAACATTGTCTAGAGATGAAAACATTATTTAGTGATGTTATTCCTGCATCAAATTCTTTTGCTCCAGACGAACGGATGGTATGGATTACTTTCTTTACCAGCTTATGTACCAAAATTCTTTGATGAAAAGGATAAAGTTTTAACCTATTCCAAGGGAAAGATGGAGTAAAAATAACATATACAACAAACTTAAATTAAGCAACTTTTAACATTATAAAATGCTGTCATATAAAACAAGTTATATATAAATTTTCTTAATAAAATTCCAATATTGATAATCATGCAAACAAAACCATTAATCATCATTTTTAATTACGTTTTCTAACCCTCAAATGTTATTAATTTACAGATGATTATATAGTGGTTTGATAATTGTTATAATATATTTTATTAAATAATCTAAATAGGAAAGACTAAATAGTATAATCTACCTCAAGTCCTCAACGGCGGCTCAACATAGTGGAAAATCCTCACAACCCCGTTAATAAAGTTTCAAGCGTTTTTTTAGATTCCTGAATTTTTTTATAATAAAAGAGACATTTTATGAGACGATGATGATAAATTAACCAGTTATCAAAGAACTCAATACCAATATGTAATACAAGATTAATATATAGTAATTCTCATCAATTATAATAAAACTTAGTTGTAAGAAAGTTTTATTAAATTTACTTTTATGAGACGATGATAAATCATTTGCAAGAACTTTGATAGTGTGATTTCATGGAAATAAATTGTCGGAGCTACGTGTTGTATAACATGTAATGAAAACTAGCCTAAGGGCGACTGGTATTGTCTGTGAGAGGGGATGCCGTGAGAGCCACCGTGACTCACGCTCACGGGAACACTGCTCCCCCTCCCGTAGGTTTAGGGTATTTTGGGTAAAGGTAAAACTGTAAAAGCACTGCTTAATTATTAGTTAGAGTTTTCTTGGTTTACTCTGGAACTAGTAAGCTTCGCGAGGACTATTTTACGACGATGGAAGACCGCCCGTAGGGCACTTCCTGCAAGGTTCACACAGCGGAAAAGGTTAAAAGAAAACCGAAAAAATTAAGTTCAGGGAGCATGGAAATCGTGAGCAAACTCACGTTCGTGAGTGAAGTTTCAAAATCAAACAAGCATAAATCAACTCTAGACACATATGAACTTGAGTTTTTTTTTGAATTTTTTAGTATAACATTTCATTTAACAATTAATTTCATTTTTCTGAAATAACTTGTGTTCGTTAATAAAGAAACAAAATACAAATTTTTTTTATATATTTTTTTAACATCCCGGTATAAGTTATTATGAAAACGGAGTTGTTTTAAAAAAAATAAAAAATTGGTCTCGTAAGTAGTCTTTTGACACGTGTTTGGTCTCGTAAGCGGTTTATTATGTTTCAATTAATTAATTAAAATAATTGTTTGAAATTAATTAATAAATAATTTTAGAAAAACCACTCACGCTCACTAATCATACCCCTTAGCCCTTATCAATGAGTGAGTAAGATGACACCTAAATGGCAACAACTTTTGGCTCACCATAAAAGTAAAATTTGAGGAGAATGCATCAAAGAGAGATCTAATTATTTCCTTGATCAAATATGAAATACAGTGAATAATACATAGGGACGGAAGCCTAAATAATATACATGATAAACTATGAGTCAAGTATATATTTAATATGATAAAACCTATTTATACCTTATTACGAGAATGTATTATATGCATAACACATTTAAATACGAGCCTTCTAGTTGAGTGGTTCCAAGTGGGAGGTCATGGGTTCGAGTTTCGTTTATGACAAAATGTTTCAGGTTAAGCCAAAAGGTTTTCCAAGTTGTAGGTTTCCTTCTAGGTGGTGTGGGGCTGGGTCATCACGTTTCTATTCTTCAGGCGGAAGGATGCTCTGTTTGCCAGGGTGATCCCAGGTGTCCGGACCTTTGATGTAAAAAAAAAATACTCTTTTAACATAAAAATTTACAAAGGGTAGGGAATCTCTCAAATTGAACTTTCCGAGATTTAAATCGTTTTATAAGACCAAATAATTTAAGTATAATTTTAAGTGACAAAGAAATACTTGAATGACTAAAACGACAATGAGAGTAAAACATGTGGACTTTTTATGATATTTTGCCATTACTTTGAATAGGTCAATCTCTCTACACTAGTATGTTCAATTAAGACGTTTTTGATCGATCTTGGGATGTGACATCAACGTAAAAGAGATAGAGGGAGGAGAGGCATCGGTTCCATGGAAGTAATGAGACGGATAAGATGAGGAAGGAGAGAGGACAGTGGCGGAGGTAGTAAGGCCATCACATTAGGTCAAATGACACCGGTCATTTTTACGGGTTATTTATAACGTATAACTACGGATTTTTGAACAAACCTAATCTTTTTGACACTTGACCCCGTTAATTATGAAAATAAATTGGCCCATTAGTTGCTATTTTTTTAAAACATAATAAAAAAATTGTTTTGTATGTTTGTAGTTATTTTTAACTGAGTGGGCTAAAAATAAATATATTTATTTTAACATGAGTAGGCGTAAAATAATTACCAATTTGATAAGCCTGAGAATAAATACCCATTTATAGCATTCTCATCAGATTCTCTATCCACATCTCTATAATTACACTAAAAATCACTCCATTTTCTCTCTCATTTTCAATTAAATAATACTTTTTTATACATTTATCATTACCTTTTCTCTCTCATCCACTCACAACCACTTCAAAAACTATTAAAAAATTAATATGGGTGAACAGTGTTTTCCCCAAATATACAAAAAAAATTATTATTTTTCTCTATTTTCCACTTACAACCACTTTAAACCGCTCAATAAAATATACAGAATCTACTAATAAACATATGCAGAAACTAATGTGAATGCTTTTAAAGAAGCCTATATGATCATAACCTATTTATAAAATTACCTAATTTTTTATTCACCAAATCCCCATGAGTCAAGGTTATTTTTCTAACCTTTAAACTTGAAATTAGATGTGTTTATATTACAATTTAGCGATTAGTTATTGAAATATGTGTAGACTTGATTAAACTTTCGTAAAATTTGTATTTAGACTTTGTGTTTATGTGAAATTTATGTGTAGACTTGATTAGTTATTAAAACTTTGATATTTAGGGATTATGGAACGATTTATTTTAAAGAAAGTTCACAAACTTTGATTATTCGTTTCAAATATTAATTCTCGGAAAATTGGGAAGATTTAAGAGCATTCCCATCAGTTTTCCTATCCCAATCTCTATAATTACACTAAAAATCACTGCATTTTCTCTATACTTTTCAATTAAATAATATTTTTTTATACCTTTATCATTACCTTTTCTCTCTCCTTCACTCACAACCACTTTAAAAAAATATTAAAAAGTTTATATAGGTGAACAGTGTTTTCCCTAAATATACAAAAAATTTATATCTTTTCTCTTTCCTGCACTCGCAAGCACTTTAAACTACTACCTAAAATATACATAACACACTCACACAAATATGCAGAACCTTGTGTGAATGCTCTAATGGATCGCTTAAAAATATGAAAACCCGTAGGAAAACTATAAAATGTAATTTTTTTTATATATTTCAAATGCCATTAAAATTTTTGTTGTGTGTTTTTTCCAATGACATATACTTTTATCATTGTATTGTTTTTTTTTATCATGTGAACCGACCCAAAAATTGTGACGTCAAGTTGTTAGAAATCTGATCACCGAAAAATACACTAACCTTAAGAAAAAAAATCTTGACTATGACACAGAGAGGAAAGTGGCGTTTTTGGTTGTGAGATGAATAATTTAGGCATGTATTTCAACGGAGGCAAATTTGAGAGCATCCATTGGAGATGCTCTAATTACATCTTCATGTAACTGTTTAATTTTCATTTGTTTTTGTATTTTTATTTGACGTATAATATTGTTTTAATTTTATAACTTTTAATGTATAGTTTTTATATAAATTCGAACACACCATTATAATGTGTTTATTTTTATCAATATTTCAGCATAAATTTTATAACAAACCGAGTCGTATCGAATATAAGATCTTTTATTAGATACGACTCAGTTTGTCATAAAAAAGCTATATTACAAAAATACATTGTAAAAACATATTTAATTTGATATAAAATATTATATATTAAAAGTTTTAAATTAAATAAAAAATATACTTTAAATAAAAACATAAAAAGATAATATATATTACATCATGAGAGTGTAATGAGTAATTAAATAGTAGGACCCTTTTGAATAACATTAAGTTAGGATGGACCAAAGTGTAATTTAAGAACATTTGAGGCGGCAGTCCAGGAATCGGTCATCGCCGATTGACCGAGACCAAATCGCGTCTGGTACAATGTTGGAGACTGGACTTCGAGAGGTGACGCGTATATTTGCTATTAATTTATTTTGGATTGATTATTATTTGTATGATTGTCACTCTTCTTTATATTTTAATATTTAAATAAAAAATAACCCCAAAATTTCCATTTTAAATTTGACTTAAATTAAATGTTGATTATGTGTTAAAATGAAAATCTTTTACATTTGAAAAACTGATAGAATTATAGTAGTAGCCACTAGTAAGAAGTGCTAACAGACAGCGGCAAATGTGATTTTTATTTTATTTTTATATAAATTTTCACACTCTCATATTAATTTAATATATATTTTTTAATCGATTACATATTCAGTCTATTTAATATTTTTTGACGACATTTTTAACCATAAACCAATATTAAATAATTTTATGTTGGAAATTATTTATTCTGTTAACAATAACTCATATAGTTTATTTTATACTTCTAAATTTAAATATATCAGTATTCCAGTGAATGATTACTTTTAAAATCTTTTTATGAATAATTTAAGAAAAACACACAAGCATGCATCCATATAAAGAGGTAAGTTTATTTTAAAACAAGAAAATTTTGTGAGAACAGAACGAATAAATCTAAATCGTTTATTTTTTTTATCAATGGTAAAAAAATTTAAAATTTTATACTTTTTACATACAAATATGTATGTTTATGTATATAAAAAACCATTAAACTAGTTTTTTATATGTTTTTATATATTTAAAAGTTTCACACACATGTATAGGTTATGTGTAGGTAAAAAAACCTATACATGAATTACACATGGGTAGGTATGTATATAAATGAATTCTGTTCATATTTTTTTGTTTGAATTTCATGAAAAACGAATGAACATTACATTTATATTATTTTCTTTTATTTTAAAATTTTTTAAGATTGAAAAAGCAAATAATTCATTTTGTTCTGCGTGTTCTCACAATATTTAGTGTTCTGAATTAAACACTCTCCTACATACATATATATATATATATACATATATATATATAGATAGATATATACATATATATATAGATATATATATATATATAAATATATATATATATATATTGTTGGGTCTATTAAGACCGTTGTATACCGATTGGCAAAGCTCAAGAACTGATTTGGAATTTTTGTAAAGTTTGGTTTACCCGGACGTCACTCTCTGTGTCGCCAAGGATGTTTGGTGACACTACTAAGAGTGTCGCCCAGTGAATGGTAACACTCAATGGATTTCTATAAATAGGGCCCAAAATTCTCATTTTAGGGTTAGAACTTTGATTGTAATCACACACTTGTGCTTGTTTTGGTTTGAGAATTAGGGTTTTCGTTTGTAAATCAGGAACCTCACTTGTAATCAATCTTTTGGGCTATATACATGGAATTTGTTTAAATTTGTATGAGTTTTCATCTTTATTTCTTATTCTACTCACTTTGGATCTTCAAATCAACTACTCAATAGTTGATTTGTGGATCTGATTAGATCTGGAAGTCTCTGTTATAGATCTGAGTTGGTATTTGGGACTACAATCCGGTATCATTCTCTAGATAATGTTATTGGTTCGATCTCTGATGGCGTTCAAAAATGAAGTAGGCCGGGTACAATCAACGAATGTTTGTACTCCTTCTTTCTGTCCCAAGTCGAGCCAAAAAAACATGTCTATGGCCCTGGTGGAACCGAGCTAGGTCGATACAATGCAGGAGAAACTGCAGCAGTTCAGGAAACTCAGAGTGTGGGAATTAGTTGATCTTTCAGCCAATAAATACCCCATAGGTACAAGATGGGTGTTCCATAACAAAAAGGATGATAGAGGTTTTGTGGTTCGCAACAAAGCACGTCTGCTTGTATAGGGCTTCTACCAAGAAGAAGGGATTGACTACGAAGAGGTGTTCGCTCCGGTTGCAAGACTGGAGGCTATTCGTATCTTTCTTGCCTACGCCTCGTATAAGAATTTTAAAGTCTACCTTATGGACGTGAAAATTGCATTTTTATATGGCAAAGTACATGAGAAGGTGTATGTCTTCCAGCCTCCACGGTTCAGTGATCCAGAGTTCCTAGACCGAGTCTACAAGTTAGATAAGGTTCTGTATGAACTCCACCAAGCTCCTAGGGCATGGTATAGAACCCTGTCTAAACACCTTCTTCATAACGGATTCATACGTGGCACTATATACATGACGCTTTTCAGCAAGACAGTCGAAGATGGTGTGTTCATGGTTCAGGTATATGTGGATGACATCATTTTTGGGTCGACAAACGAGACTCTCTACAGGGAATTTGAGGCGGTGATAAAAACAAAGTTTGAGATGAGCTCTTTGGGAGAGATGGCCTTCTTTCTCGGGCTCCAGGTTGTTCAGTCCGAAGATGGTTTTCTGAATCATCAGGCCAAATACGTCAAAGATATTTTGGAGAAATTCAAGATGTCTGGTTGTTCACCGTCTCGCACACCGTTTGTAGCACAAACTCCCTTATCTGCATATCTCAAAGGCAAAGCGGTTAATCAACATCATTATCGGTCTATGATCAGGTCGTTAATGTATTTGACTGCCAGTCGTCCTGATATAATGTTCACAGTGTGCTATTGCGCTCGGTATCAATCAGATCCCAAGGAATCACATGAGATTGCTGTCAAAAAGATCTTTCTCTATTTGCAAGGGGCACCAAAGCTAGGGTTATGGTATCCTAAGAACGGTGATTTTGAGCTTTGTGCGTACTCTGACAGTGATCACGGTGGTTGTAAGCTCGATAGAAAGTCTGTTACCGGCGGCTATCAATACTTGGGGAATCGACTTGTTTCCTGGCAGTGCAAGAAGCCGACCACTATTTCCATTTCTACCATAGAACCCGATTACATCGCTGCATCCGGTTGCTGTTCTCAAGTCCTCTGGATTCAACACCAGTTATTGGATTATGGAATCAACTTCATGCATACTCCGATTTTCTGCGACAACCAAGCAGCTCTCGGAATTGTAAAGAATCATGTGCAACATTCAAAAACCAAACACATTGAAGTTCGGATTTATGCTATTCGAGACGCTTTTGAGAAGGAATATATTAAATAAAATTTTTGGGGGGAGATATATGTAAGACCCCAAACCAGGTACCCTACAGTTAGTTCTCATAACAGGTTATTCCCTTGAAAATACTCTTTTTTGATATATTAAACTACAACGTAAGTCTTTCTAAAAACATTAATTGGTATTTAATGTCCTAAAGTTACCTCACGAATGCTTGCACACCATTCTGAGTAACACCACTCCCAAGCCAAGATACATCAACGCAATGCTTATCTGCAAAACAATCTATCGTACACACAAAGTCATCTACGCTGAGTGAGTACTAATAGTTTAGTTTGACTAAAAGCCAACTCATCTCAAAAGTTATTTAGACTATAATCAGGACCCACGGGGCTTATAAAATGGGTCCATAATTCATTAACAAATAGATAACTCCGGTTATCACCCGATATCCCATAATAGCTTATTACCCAAGACTCATCCCATAATAATAATAATCCCGCAGTCTCTTCGACATAGGTCAAACTTACCTACACTAATAACTCATACTCAAGTACATGTATTAACCCGACACTTGGTCAACACAACAAATCCCTAGGCATCAACTTACTCAGCATTGACCAAGGCTCTTGCAAATCAACTGACATAACAGTTGTAAGCGTCACATCACAATCCTGACAAAACGGTCAATCTAACTCGACTCACCATATTATTACTATCTCATGCACAATAAATATAACTCACGCTTGTATGCAATTTAACACAAATATATAAGCACACAAACACTTACCTCATTATTGCACCCTTGTCAGGGTTATCCTCGTCAGGGCGTTCGACACACCCCGAGCTCATCACTGTCCTGTTGCTCGTGTCATAATGACAACAATGCAAACACAATACCCGTCGTGTCACAAGGACAATGACACAATACACACAACACATGTATAAACACATAACATTATACAGTATGTACATGTCTCATTAACTGTACCTGCACTTCACACATAGCATTAGAATAAAATATCCTACACGTATTCATAAGCGTTTAGCTCGGATCCTAACTTACTCTGACTAACTCATAACAACAGTCTAGCCTTTACCCGACTCGTTAGCTAAGCATGCACCTCACGTACTCAGTCCACATAACACATTCTACTTACACTCGTAAGCCGTTTAGCTTACATCCTGACTCACCCCATAGGCCCACCAACCCATTAGTAAACATTATAGTTCATGACCACTTCGGGTTAAAACCTAAAACTCTTTGCACGTTTATTTAAAAAAATATTCTCGTAAGCATGTACGATAGCCCCAAAGTATTAAAAACATTTAAAGAGGGGGATTAGAACTCACAGGTTATGCTAAGCCTCAGTCCCTGCTCTGAAACTCGTTCATTCACGCTCGAAACATGAACATGTCAACGTATGATCACACGATCAGGATACATTTAAAACATATGTTGGAAAACTTATAACGATATTATAAAACCCCGATATCAGTACCCACCATGCAAACCCAAGCCCCACATAATTCGCGTATTCGAACCGGGTTTTCATGCATGCATGTAAAACATGCCATGCAAATCCTAGTTTGGTACACCCTAACAGGCTCCGTTCGCCTCATTACCTTCTCCACCATGCACCACCGAGCACACCATCACCGTCTCCTATATCATGACAACTCTCTCGGCTAACACCACCATCACCAACACTATTGGGCTTCACTCGAACCCATCCTCCCTGCCGAAAGCACCTCCCGCATTGTTCCCGTCATTTGCCACCATTGAAAACCACCCCAGGCAGCACCACCGTGTACCACCACACTTCGTAATAACATCGTCTTCCTCGTCTAAGCAAAACCCTAATTGGTTCACGGCCACCTCCATTTACCCGTTACATCCTACTCGAGCCGCCATAATCGTCGGGTGCCCACCCTTCTTCGTCCTCCGCCGCCTGCCACCGTGGTGTGCCACCATCACAGCCCCATTACCCACCACCGTAACCGGCCTCCCATGCTCAGTCGTGAACCACCACCAAACCCCAATCCAAACGGGTTGCTACAGCCACGTCGTACCCCTCCCAGCTGTACACGCCTCCGGGTTAGCCATCCTCATAGCCGCCGTCGGCTGTTGCTGTCGTGCACCAAGCAAGGTCGCTGGAACAGCCGCCACCAGTCCCTGTTCTCGCCGTACACCACCTTCGACGATACCCAAAATTCTAACCCAAAACCCACGCAAACAAGAATAGTTAGCGAAAACATAAACGGAGTTTACTGATGTATTGCAAAGCAGGCATCTTTATTCCATTGTTTTAGTGCGTCTTTTATTAGTTTTATGTTTGTTTTGAGTTGTTTTGATGTACTTTTGAGTCTATGTTGTGTTTTCAGGAGCACGTAAGGATTACAAGTGAATACGTGAAGAAACCGAGCAAGAGAAGAAAGTCCAGGGTTCAAAAGCAAAATGGGAAATTTTAACTCTTCGCGGTACGCGAAGACCTAGAAGAGAAAGTCTCGCGGTACGCGAGAAATCTCAGGAAGGGTCGCGACTATTTTGTTCCTCGCGGTACGCGAGGAACCCAACCCAAATGTTTCGCGGTACGTGTGGGAAGGAAAACCCGAGAAAACCCTAGAAATTGATTTTTAATAGAATTTGATTGCCATTAGGAGGGAGTTCGTATCTTATCCGTCTGGAGCAGTCCCTAGGGAGATTTTGAGGAGCAAGAAGGCCATTGAAGTGCAAGATCGGAGCTTTTGAATCCGGGTTCGTTAGTAATAGCGTATTAGATTATCAAGTTCTGATTTTTATCTTTGATTTGATTGTGTTTGATACCATGTATTTGTCTATCACTTCTGTTATGGTTGTTTGGATGATGATTCTTGGCTAAAACCATAGTACTGCCTAGGTCAATTGATGAATATATGTAAAGTTTAGATTTTTATCGGTTTTGGTTATTTTGAATGGACTAATGATTTTGTAAGTGATCTTTGAGTTAATAATTGTGATGAATATGTATGCTCATGTCTGATTGTGTGGTTGATTATAATTCCCTGCGTTGATTGTGGTTGTCTTCCAGTTTGATCTGCGTATCTAGGTCATAGATCTTAGGGTTTGTGATTGTGTGTGGTTTGCTAGAGATTTAGTGTGGTTGATTGCTGATTAGAATTGATTGTGTGTCCTAGTTCAATACCCGAGAGGTGAGAATTAGTTGTTTTGTCTTCGTCATTAGGAATCCGAGTATTAACAGTCTGGGAGTACGTTAGTGTTAGGTGTCTAGTGATTGTTGCTAGTTCAAATCATAATTGTTATCATGAGATTACCCCGTGAATTCTTCGAATGTATCGTGGACAGTGAGATTGAGAGGTAATCTGTCTTGTGGGTACTTTATCATTGTTGGAAATACCCGAGAGGTGATCTAACCATCTGGTGAGTTTAGTACACTTTAGGTAGCTTAGTTGGTGACACCCTGAGAGTGATTAGGGATCCACTAGGTAGTCTTTAGTTGTCATCTTTAGAAACCCAGCTCCATCATAGTTTCCAGAACCAGTAGAAGTTGTGCTTTGCAAGTGGGATTCCGACCTAGGTAGTATTCTTCCCATCTTCTGATTTCACCTTAGTACTTGTCTTGATAGTTGAGTCGACATTAGTTTGCTGCATTCTTAGTTAACCTTTAGTGTAATTAACCCCCTAAACCAATTAAATCTTTAGTCCGAGTCAGAGTCTAGTTTTGTTATTTGTAGTGTCTCTAGGGTTTGATACTCGGTTTACCATTAAGCTGTGCTACACTCGATAGGTACACTTGCCTGTCAGTGCGGTTTAGTTCATAGGTATTCCTACTATTACTTAGGAGTCTAGTTTAGGTTTTGTTAGTTTTTATATAGACCGTCTAGACGACATCAAGTTTTTGGCGGCATTGCCGGGGAAACTTCGCAATAGCAATATTAGCTTTGACTAGTTCTTTTAGTGATTTTTGGTTTGTTTTGTTTTTGAGTCTTAATTGTGTGTCTTTGTCCTGTCTGCTACTTGTATGCCTTATCTGTGAGTCTAATATAGGATCGAGTCTTTCTGTCTTGAATCTTTGTTTATATTTTTTTTTCTTGTGTTAGTTTATGCACCACACTCGTTCACAGGGATCACCACCGATTCAACTTCATTAGAGCGAGAGCTACACGAGCCCACCCGCGACTTCTGGGAGCGTTTGAAAGAATTGTGCGGCACCCAGGTACGTCCTACTAGCCCAATTCCATATCCTGATATGGGCGACACTGATCCACCAGCGAGGCGTACAGTACACCAGAGGGCAAGTGATGGGGTCACGGGCGCGAGATCTTTGATCACACGCCCCACTATACCGAACACCAATTCTTGGCAGATCCCATCACATGTCATGAGTACGTCACTCATGCCACCCAATTCCATGGCCTCGAGGATGAGGATGCACCGGGACATTTGTCCCGCTTTGCGCGCATATGTGATACTTTCAATATCACGGGTGTGTCTAAGGACGCAATCTACTTGCGTCCCTTCCCATTCTCCCTTTCTGGTCGTGCTTCTACTTGGCTCGACACTCTCCCACACAACTTAATCACCACATGGGACGATCTCGAAGCCAAGTTCTTTAAGAAGTATTATCCACCTTCCAGGGCCGCTCGCCTTAGGGATCAGATCCACTCCTTCCGGATGGATCCTGACGAGCCCTATCACATGGCCTGGGAGCGGTTCAACGCGCCGTTGAGCCGATGTCCCCAACTCGGTCTGTCAGACTGGGCGATATTGGAGAAATTCTACAATGGTTTCACCTTCGAGAAGCAGCAAATGTTCAATACAGCTACGGGAGGCCATATCATGGATAAACTCGAGCCTGATGAGTGTAAGGAGATGTTCGAGAGCTTCGCTCAAGCCAAACAACAAAATTCACATTATGTTAGGAATTCCATTCCTACTGCTAGAGCACCCGCCTCTTCTTTAAGAGGTGTGCATCAGGTCACTCCTGATACTAGTGTGGTTGCTGCACTCACAACAATGGCTAACGAGATAAAGAAGCTGAAGCTCAGTGCTCTTAGGTGTGAGGTGTGCAGGGGAGGCCACGACACCCAAGATTGCCCTGTAAATAATCAGGAGCATGTGAGCTATGCTGGCAACTAGTACCAGAACCGAGGGTATAATAACTACAATAATTCATTTGGCTCGGGATGGAGATCTGGAAACAACCCACCTGGGTTTAATGGCCGCCAGCAGCAGCAAGAAGGAGGAGTTAGCTTGTTGACACCAAGAAGATAGAGGAGATGATTGAGAACTAGACAGAAATGCTTGCCCACCTAGTCGAGAATGACAGGGATGCTACGCAGAGATTGGATAGCCATGACACCTTATTGAAGAATCAGCAGTCGGCATTCCAAGATTTACAGCGTACGGTAGGAGACATCGCGAGGAGCTTGAAGGAGAGGCGGAGTGAAGCATCTGCGGCCTATAAGGGTTCTAATGCTACAGTGATGGCCGTGTCAGTCAGGAGTGTGGAGAAGAAAGAGGTTGTAGAGGATGACTCCCACTCGAGTATGTATAACATTCCGTCACCTGAGGAGGTCAAGAAGATTGACTGGAGAGCTCGATTTGCTGAGATCGATGCTAAGATGGTAGTGGAGCAGGTGGACGAGGAGGAAGTAGTTGAGATGCCTGCCGAGAAGGCAGAGGAGGAGAAGAAGGGGGCAGAGATGCAGACCCCGAGATTCACTTGCCCAGGAAGTTCTGAAGGCTGGTAAACAGTCTCCACCGTTCCAGTCTGAGGAGCCACCAAAATGAAAACGCCTATTTGACTTAACAGAAACCGAATCTGTTCATGATGTTTTGCCTAAATGAAGAAGGTCAGAAGATAAGAAGATTGATTTAGAAGAAGAATTTTTTTGGCTCAAGAATCAATTCAAGGCTTTGAAAGAAATATAGGATGATAGAGAAGATGAAAATAATAAGCTAAAGAAATCCTTTTATGAGAAAGATGTTGAAAGAGAAAATGAAATGGCTAAGATTAAATTTATCTTGTGTGATCAAGAAAAGACAATCAAGAAGCTTAAGAAATATAATATCAAGTCTGTCAAAACCATAAGCGACCAAAACAGAGCATTGGTAAGATTGATGAAAATATTGACAGAAATTAAAGTTCTGGAAAGATGGGAGGATGTGTTAGCTGATGTATCTGATGAAGAAGTAGTGGAGGAAGAGGTTGAAGAATATGCTGGGGAAAACGATGAGGATCATGATCATGATCATGATGATGGTGGTGATGCAGATGGTGATTCAGGTAGAAATTCAGGTGGTGATTCAGGTGGTGATAATGGTGGAGATGGTAGTGAAGGTAGTGGTTCTAGTGGAGCTGGTGGTGATGCTGGTGGCAAGACCAGTGGTGATGGTTGATGTGGCCCAGACAGTCTATATAAAAACTAACAAAACCTAACTTAGACTCCTAAGTAATAAATGGAGTACCTTCGACTAAACCGCACTTACAGGCAAGTGTACCTATCGAGTGTAGCACAGCTTAATTGTAAACCGGAATATCGAAACCTAGAGACACTATGATAACTATACTAGACTCTGACTCGGACTAAAGATTATTTGGTTGGGGGGTTGACTACACTAATGAATAGACTACTAATGATCGACTCAAGCTATCAAGACAAAGAACTAAGGAAATATCAGAGATGGGAAGAATACCACCTAGGTCAGAATCCTACTTACAAAGCACAACTTCTATCGGTTCAGGAAACTAAGATGAATCTGGGTTTCTAAGGAAACAGCTCTAGACTACCTAGTGGATCCCTAATCAGTCTCAGGGTGTCACCAACTAAGGAACCTACGGATGCAATAACTCACCAGATGGTGGGATTACCTTTCAGTCTCTCCAACAATGATAAAGTACCCAAAAGACAGATCACCTCTCGGCGTCACTGTCATAATACATCGAGGATGCACGGGGTAATCTCGGTTCAACTACTATGACTTGGAATGGCAACAAGTACTAAGAACACCTAAGGGAAACTTCCTCTAAGACAGATTTCACTCAGAACCCTAATATCGAAGACTAACCGATTACCTCTCACTTTTCGGGTATTGAGATAAGAAACACGCTCAGATCTAATTAACACTCAATCACAATCCCTATGGGTCACTACGTCTAGCAAACCATACAAACAACACAAAACCCTAGAGTGTATGATTTAGATATGCTATTCAAACTGGAAGACATCCACAAATAACATATGGAATTGAAATAAAAAACACATCAAATTCAAACATGCATATTCATCATGATTATTCAACTGAGATTGCTTACAAAATCATTCATCCATTTAAACGAATCTAAAAACCGATAAAAGTCTCAAACTTTAACAAGTAATCATCATAACCTAGGTAGTATCATGGATCTAGCCAACAATCATGTCTAAAACAACCAAAACAGTAGTATTAAACATAGAAGTCATGGTTTCAATTCTGGAAATGTAAAACAAAGAAAGATAACGTGAACCGGAAGACGTAATCGACCCAATCTATGATCTCCAACTTCAATCCACACTTCCAATTGATCGTAGAAGCTTTCTCCTCCTTGAAATCGCCCAAAAGTCCTTAACTTTACGTCTGGAATCGATTATTAAAACCTAGGATCGATCCCAACCTTTTATACCATGAAAATAGGCCAAAAAGCCTGTATCTGGGGTCTCTCGCGTACCACGGGAGGTTCTTGCAAGTCTCTCGTGTACCGCGAGAGGCAAAATAGTTGAAGGATTTCTTGTCCTTCGCGTATCGCGAGGGAATGGTCTCCATCTCTCGCGTACCGTGAGAACAAACCTGATATTTGTACTCCTCTTGTCGAAACACCCTAAATCCATATATTATGGGCTCCGTAACTAATTTTCTAGCCCGAGATATGCCCCTCTTAAGTTTGGACTCTTTCCCGCCTTTTGCCATTCTCATTCCGGGTTCTCGTGTGCTCGTTTCCTCACAGTTCTTGATCGTTTAAGCTCCAATTAGTCACCAACACTTACCATATAAAATATTATTAAGTACAAGCTATAAATGACTCAAAACGACTCAAAAATCATACGAAAATGCTACGAAATACAAGGGAAAATGAGATGTGTTTTGCAACACATGAAATATACCCACACTTAACCTTTTTTCGTCCTCGAAAAAGTCTGCAAGGAAATCATAACTCAGATCTAACTTAAACATTCATAATTACCAATTAGCAAAACATACTCTCGCGTTAAAAAGCAACAATTAGTATTTCTGTCTGATTAAACCCAAGCACCAACTGTTTAGCCCCTGTAATGTGTTCTAATTCCATTTTACACAGTTATTAATCAACCTATGTGACTCACACTTAAAAGTTACAGCTCTACCTAATCCCGTCTCACGGTCATGTCTAGGCACGGATCAAACCATATAGATTACCCAACACGTTAAACTAATATTCATTTGTTTAAGAAATTAAATGATATATGGAATGAATGGATGGAAATGAGCATTAATAAGCAAATGAACTTTCATCTAGAGACGTTTCAACCAAGTCACTATCCCGTAAGGTAACACATAGACTAAGTCATATTAAATAATCACATAAGAATCACTTATGGGTGTTTTCTCCAAGTGGCCATCCCAGAGGGTAACACATAAGCAAAACTCATACTTCTAATCAATTAGCTCAATAATTATGGAATTTATGGATGCGGGCGCCACCAAACTCGGATTTATTCTCATAAAAAGAGAGTGGTGTGCCAAAAATTTCAAAAACAAATAGATATTATCTTAACGTGGTACCTATCACCCTATGTTGACAGTATTACCGACACCCTAAGATAAGTACCCACACGATTTCATGATTTAATTACGTGATTAATCCTAAGTAACACTCACAGGCTATTTAAACTATTCAAGCTGGTTGGGTCTACCAAAACATTACTAATTAGACGCGTTTTCTATTATTTAAATCATTTAAACTCAACATGCAGATCCAATTGTACTATCATTTTTCATTTTTTTGCAGTTATTTCTAAGAACATTTTTTGAAAATTTTTTAAATTTTTTTTATATTTTTGATTTTTTATAAAATAAAACAAACCAAACAAACTATACTCACTGAACACTCACATCCCCACACTTGAAATACACATTGTCCTCAATGTGAAGTAAGACACAACTAAATATAAAACAGGAAGCGACTTAGCTAGTAATGATACGCACTGAATATATCCAGCTTCATTCTTCCCCGTGTACACAGTATAGCATTTCGGTCGCGGTTGCACAATTGACTGTCGGGTTGCTTATAAAATATCAGGATCAATTCCGTCCGAATGGAGATTGAGTACGGACGGAATGATGTACACCTGCAAAACAAACTCACACAATACCTGCAACATCAAACTGACTCAAACGACTGACTTAAATTAAAACTAAAAGACTCGACTGACTCAACAAGACTCAAGATATATTAGGGAAACGTACTCGATAAGTGGCAAACACATAAACATGAAAGCCACATCAAAGTAGATCATCGATCGCGAACGGTTCTTAGGTCTCCCATGGTCGGTGGTAGTCGGTGTATGATATGGATGGACTGGTAATGAATGATTGTCACACCCCGGCCGACGGCGGATTATACGCCGGGGCTGACGCGGTTGTTCATAAGCTCATGATCATCTAATTAAAGTGAAGATATTTATTCATCAAATTTAAAACATCCGTTACAAGAGGAAAATGGAAAACGAAAACGTTCAAAACATAACATAGATTAAATTCAAACTAGGTCCATATCCTAAGTGAGCAAGTAGTGTCCTTAAACAGGTGCCCCTGAAACATGCTAGTAAAAGTTAACTACAAGTAGTTGGTGAGAAACATCGGTTTTGACACCAACAAAGTTAAGTATAGTTTTTACAATTCAATATGTTCAAAGCATGTCTAAAGTATATATGTGAAAACACACAAGGTTCCAAGCGTACAATTCAATCCTGTAATAGAAAACTAGATACGCAATCCCACTGATTGCCATTTTAAGAAAAGCGGTAAGATGATACCCAAGTTGTAAGCTGATACCTAGCAAAACCCGCCAAGGTTTTGTGGTAAGTTATAGTTTTGGATTCCTGTAAAAATGATCATGTTAGGTACTACCTTAGGCTTGGGCTGCAAGTTAATGAATGTACTGACATGAACACATGTAATGGTCACCAGGTAGTTCAAGACATAAAGCATAAAGATCTAAGCATAAGAACATAGGTATTGAATTGTGTAAGTAAAGCGTTTGTAAACATGTTTCACTACAAAAGTAAAAATAGTAAAATGGGCTATGTAAACTCACCTTGCAATGAGTAGCTTGAATCTCACACAAGTATATTGTTTGTTGCACAAATGTTCTAGCTAACCATAAGTTTAACCTATGTTTGATGGAATATATGTACCAATGATTTGTACAAATGAAATATGGAATCCTAATGTGCGAATAATATTTTATGATTGATGTACAAATGTTAAAAATGTGGGTGTCCTCATTTTAATAATAAAATACTTATTTGAGTTACAAATAATATTTTATGTAAATCTTTGATAAATAATTGTATTGTAATAAGTGAAAGAATAAATAATGATTTTGTTTGTTTGTAATAATTATATAAATGTATGAATAAATAATTAGGTTCATTGTGTTTGTAAATAAATACACAAATAAATAAATGAATAGTTTTCTTTTATTTGCAAACGCATAAATTAATAAATGGATAAATAAATAAATGAGTAATAATTAGTTGAGTAATTAAATAATTTATTATATAAATAAATAAATAAAACCTTTCATTTGATTTATGAAAAATAAATGTTAAAAAAATAACAATTTAATTAATTGTTAATTAAACCAAGATTTAAAGTAGAATAATAATGTTCTAATTAATTAATAATTAAATCATAATTAATTATTAATTAAAAGTATAGAATTGTGTTTTAAATGTTCTCATATAATAAAAATAAATTATATAAAAGTTTGTATAAATATTTGCAAGGAAAAGGGTTTATAATCATAATCATAATTAGTTGAAAGTAGTTGTTGTACAATAGAATGGTTATCATTCCAGAGTAGTACCTCCAAAAGAAAAGTTCTCAGGAGAGAGTTGGTCGGATCAGAACCTCATCTTTTCCTAGCTAGAACTTTAATGTTTGCAAGATAACTACATACTGGTTTGAAATTTACTCTATTTGCCTATTTAACCAAGTTTAGGCTGTGTTTGGAAAGTTTATGGGCTAAAGTGGAAATATGAGTTTAGTAAAGATAGAAATTGAATATTAAATAATTTAATTTAAAAATAAGGAGTTTTAGTAAAAACATGATTTTTGAAATTGAAAGGAACAAGAAAGATCAAACCAAGCTTTTAAATAAAAGCTTTGAACAAGTTTAATTAAAATATGGCTTTTGATCTTGGATAATTCTATGATTATAACATAAACATGTTAAGGATCATAGATCTAGCTAGTTATGAGGGATTTTTTTTGAAAGGAAAAGTATGAACAAGCAAGAACATAAGAAGAACTTACTTAGAATGGAATGATTTAAGCTACAATCTTCCAAAATATGAGAAGAACGACCTTTAGTAGCTAGAGAACCCTAGAGGATCGTTGAGGTGCGAATAATACATGAGAATAAGGGCTCTATTTATAGGGTAGGATCAGGGGCTTATTCACGAAATTTAATATTTTATAACGACTAGGATGCAAAAAAATGAAGAAAAGTTTTTAATTTCATAACATATTCTAACTTAAGTGTTCATTAATTGTATGTTTATGACTCCATTTCATCAACATAATTCATATTTAAAATGTTTGATAAATGTAATTATATATTTATTAGTATTATTTACCTTTAGTAATTTAAAACACTAGCAATTTTAATTAACAATGTTATATTTTCATAGTAAATTGTTTTAATGGTTTATTTATCATGTGTGTATATATATAGTTACATATATATTTATAAGTAAACACATAAAGGATATCAATTCATAGTCAAGGCTTGTAAGTTTATATTTGTTTATTATAACAAGGTATATATATTTATTTTTTAACAACCATATAAGTATGTATGCACACTCATGAATTATAATGAATAAATAGTATACTTTCATAAATGCGACTCATAAAATAATGAAATTACAATTTGCCGGAAAAAAATAAAGGTCGGAATTTCCTGGGGATTACAATGATGGTGGTGAAGGATGATGTTGATCATGGTAATTGGTGATGGTAGAGGAATGATGATGGATGGATAATAATTATGGTGATGGGTGTTTGTGATGTGGTAGAATAATGGATGGCGAAGGTGACGGGAAACCATGGGAAGTGAACCAAGGGATCCCTCGCGTACCGCGAAAGACCAGGTCACACTCCTCGTGTACCGTGAGGGGGCAATTTTTAAGCCTGGCACAATCTTTGTCTCTCGCGTACCGCGAGAGGACAGGAAGAAATCCTTCGCGTACCGCGAGGAGGCCTTGGTGACAGAAAGTTTTGATGGTTTTTATACTTAGAAATTTTTTCACCCTTCAAACTTTTTTCACCCAAATTCTATAAAAACCTGCTCTAAGCATAAAAACAAATGTAAAAATACCTGAAATTTCATTCCTGGTGATTTTTCTCATCGAATCACGTGCGAATTCCTGCAGAAACTAACACGAACAAAACACTTACCGAAAAACACAGAAATTGACATGGACTCAAACCAAAAAAAAGCATACAAACTCTACATCCCAGGCACTTGCCCGAGACTCAAGCAAGCCTATCAGGAGGTTTCCCCTTGATTCTAACCGGAACCGCCTTCATTCTACGCGGTCTTCCGGTCCTCCAAATCCACCGAACCTCAGCAATCACCGAATATTCCTTATAACTATCACTCAGATCCTTCCACCAAAATTTAAACCTACTAGGTCCGAAAGCAACCTGGTTCAAGTACCCGAGCAAGTTGTCACTTCTAAACATCCCACACTTGGGATTTTCACTCTCCCTAGATCACAAGACTCACTCAACACTCGGAGTCTCTTACGGGGTGGCCTAGATTTAGGGGATGACTCGACTTCTATCCCCTCAGCATGAACAACAGTAAGGTCAAAGGCTCAATGTGTGATATCACTAAAGGTGTGGCCTCTAACCTCTCACCGGGATCTTCATGATCCTCTAAGCTCTCCAATGTGGATGTGTCACAGATTATCAACACAACATGTGCTAGTATCTCACTTAAGTCGTAATCATCACTATCAGCACCTAAAAACGGGAACCCTGCCAATTTCTTTTCAAATTCAGCAAGCTAATCCGGAGGGTCCTCTAAATTCAACGCCCAGTCTGGCAACTCTCCTAACTCAGGGGCGGATTCACTAACGTCACTCTCTCTCTGATCAGAGTCCCAATGGTCACCTATGAAGGCGTTAATCATGCAAACTGAATAGCTCTGCTCAGTAGACCCCTTCACAGGTTTCATAGCATCGCAAGTAGTAGACTCATCCCCCACACAAAGTGTGAGTTTCCTGTCAAAGACATCGATCATTGCTTTGGTGGTACGTAGGAACGGGTGTCCTAAAATGAGTGGGACTATATCATCCACTTCCATATCTAAGATGGCAAAGTCCATAGGGAAGACAAATTTGCCTACTTTAACTAGAAGATTCTCCACAATTCCCCATGGATACTTGACTGAACGGTCTGCCAAGGAGATGCTCATGAGCATCGGCTGTGGTTCTCCTAGGTCCACCTGATTATAAATAGAATATGGCATCAGATTGACGCTAGCACCCAGGTCAGCCAACGCGTGGTTTAGAGGCAAATCGCTAAGCAGACACGAGATCGTGAAATGACCCGAATCTCCCAGTTTCTTCGGTAGTTTGTTCTGAACCACCACAGAAAATTTCTCACTAAGTGAGCCTTTAGAGATCCCCTCTGGCTTCTTCTTATTGGAAAGAATATCTTTTAAAAATTTGCCATACTTTGGCATGTGCTGGAGGACCTCTATGAACGGGAGATTGACCTTGAGTTGTTTAAACATATCAAGGAAGTGACTGTATTCCCTAGCATTCTTATATGACAGCAAGCGCGCTGGGTAGGGAACACAATCCAGGTCAATCTCGGGGGTCTTCATCTCCACCCCCTTCTTCTTCTTCTCTGCCTTCTCGACATGCTTCTCCTCTACTGTCTCCTCATCCACGTTCTTCTTCCATCCTAGCATCGATCGCAGCAAAGTGGGCTCTCTAATCTATCTTCTTCACTTCTTCCTGTGACGGAATATAACGAGCAGTGCTGTGGGAGACTTCCTCCTCCTCTCTGTGACTCCCGATCAACACGGCCATCACTGAAGCATTAGGGCATGAAGATGGACCTCCCTGTCTATCCTTCAGGCTCTGAGCGATGTCTCCTACCGTGCGTTGCAAATCCTGGAATGCTAACTGCTGATTCTTTAATAAAATGTTGTGAGCATCCAGTCTCTGTCGAGCATCCCTGTCCTGCTGGACTAAGTGGGCAAGCATCTGTGTCTGATTCTCTATCATCTCTTCAATCTTCCTTGTGTTGAGACTTCTTCCCGAACTCTCTCCTGCTTCAGCTCCTCCATACTGATTCGGGCGGGCATTAAACCCAGGCGGGTTGTTTCCAGATCTCCATCCCTAGCCAAAAAAATTGTTATAGTTATTGGACCCTCGGTTCTGGTTGCCCGCAAAGCTCACCTGCTCCAACTGACTGACTGGGATGTCCCTGGTGTTGTGGCCTCCTCTGCACACCTCATACCGTTGAGCACTAAGCTTCAGCTCCTTGATCTCGTTTGCCATAGCTGCAAGTGCAGTAGCCACGCTAGAATCAGGGTTGACCTGAAGGATACCTCTAGGAGAAGAGGTGGATGCTCTAGCACTAGGAATGGAAGCCCTAGTAGATCGTGGTTTCTGTTGTTCCGCCAGAGCAAAGCTCTCGAACATCTCCTCACACTCAGCTGGCTCCAGTTTGTCCATGATATGGCCTCCCGCAGCTGTGTTGAACATTTGCTGCTTCTCGAAGGTGAGGCCATTATAGAAATTTTCCACAATCGCCTAGTCAGAAAGACCATGCTGGGGAAATCGGCTCAACAGCGTGTTGAACCTCTCCCAGGCCATGTGATAAGGCTCGTCGGGGTCCATCCGGAAGGAGTGGATCTGGTCCCTAAGGCAAGCGGCCCTGGAAGGTGGATAGTATTTCTTAAAGAACTTGGGTTGAAGATCCTCCCAAGTGGTGATAGAGTTGTCTGGGAGGGTGTCAAGCCAAGTAGATGCACGCCCAGAGAGCAAGAATGGGAAGAGAGGCAAATAGATAGCGTCCTTAGTCACACCCGTGATATTGAAGGTATCACATATGCGCGCGAAGCGGGACAGGTGTCCGGGTGCATCCTCATCCTCAAGGCCATGAAACTGAGTGGCATGAGTGATCGTGCTCATGACATGTGACGAGATCTGCCATGTATTGGTGTTCAGAATAGCGGGGCGTGTGATTGAAGATCTCGCCCCGGTGACCCCATAACTGGCTCTCTGGTGTACGGTACGTCTCGCTGGTGGGTCAGCGTCGCCCAAAAAGCCCGTATCTGGGGTCTCTCGCGTACCGTGAGAGGTTCTGGAAAGTCTCTCACATACCGCGAGAGACAAAATAGTCACGCAGGATTTCTGGTCCCTCGCATACCTCGAGAACAAACCTGATATTTGTACTCCTCTTGTCGAAACACCCCAAATCCATATATTATGGGCCCCGTAACTAATTTTCTAGCCCGAGATATGTCCCTCTTAAGTTTGTACTCTTTCCTGCCTTTTGCCATTCTCATCCAGGGTTCTCGTTTGCTCAATTCCTCATAGTTCTTGATCGTTTAAGCTCCAATTAGTCACCAACACTTACCATATACAATATTATTAAGTACAATCTATAAATGACTCAAAACGACTCTAAAAGCATACGAAAACGCTATGAAATACAAGGGAAAACGAGGTGTGTTTTGCAACACGTCAATGGTGATGATGGTGGCGACAGCAACGGGGGAGGGGACTCAAAAGTTGAATGGAAAGAGTCTTATGATGATGAATCTGTGTCAGAAGCAGATTCCGAGGAACTTCCTCCTGAGTTCGAGATTGATAAAACTAATGAGAGGATTGAATATGAAACGATGGATGGACAAAAGGTGGAAACCGACTTCTCCCTAGATAGAAGCAAATGGTTCAAGCCTCTCCCACCTATCCCTGAACCTCTCATCCAGAGATTCAAGTAAAGAAAATGGAGGACACCAACAAGATCATTAGCTGGATGTATGATTCTATTAAGGACCCGCTTGTGATCAAACATTGTGGTGGAGATATTCTGTACTTTAGTGATGTTCATGCTCTTCAAAATCTACCACGATGTGACATTCGTACTTTTAGCAAACTCAACATCATCAACCCTCACAACATCGGCGTTGCCAACTTCCCAGAAAGCCTTATTCGTCGTTAGTGCAATAAGGGTTTTACTACTTTCAAACCAGCAAAAACCATTCACCGCAGATCCAAAAAGATAATTGATCCTAGAACTGGAAAAGGCAAGGTTACTGTCAACGTCAAGCCTGCCGATGTAGTTCATAAGGTGAAGAATCCTCTACAGCTTCCTGTTTTGCTCAACAACTTTGTCAAGTGGCACTATGACAATCAAACCGGTGAAGCCATCATAAGCACCTCAGACCAACCAGATTTGCGAGTCCTTGATCCAATTGACATGTTCATGTTTTCCACATCTTATCTTCAGACTCCCTATTCATCTGCTATCAACCATGGTGCCGGAAATGTAACGAAAGAAGAAGCTCTACTGTTTTCTAGAGTAGAAGTTCATGCCTTAGCCATGCGAAAAGGGGCGATGGATGCTGTGGATCAAGACAAGCCTTTCGAGAAATGATGAAGACGGTATGCAACGGTCTCGGAGGAGATTGTTGGGTCTATTGAGACCGTTGTATACCGGTTGGCAAAGATCAGGGACTGATTTGGAATTTTTGTATAGTTTAGTTTACCCGGCGTCACTCCTGGACGACACTCTCTCTGTCGCCAAGGATGTTTGATGACACTATTGAGAGTGTCGCCCCGGTGAAAGGCGACACTCGACGGGTTCTATAAATAGGCCCCAAAATTCTCATTTTAGTGTTAGAACTTTGATTGTAATCACACAATTGTGCGTGTTTTTGTTTGAGAATTAGGGTTTTCATTTGTAAGTCAGGATCCTCATTTGTAATCAATCTTTTGGGCTATATATATATGGAATTTGTATGAGTTTCCATCTTTATTTCTTATTCTACTCACTTTGGATATTCAAATCAACTACTCAATTGTTGATTTGTGGATCAGATTAGATCTGGAAGTCTATGTTATAGATCTTAGTTGGTATTTGGGACTACATATATATATATATATATATATATATATATATATATATATATATATATATATATATATATATATATATATCTCAGTGTGTGTGTCTATACACACACATAGGAATGTGAATACGGCACGTATTAGTTGTTGGTTTTATGAGTGAGTGGTAATTGCATTCATTTAAGCACTCAAAATACAACACAGTTTTATTGTATAACTTTGTTAGTTTACCAATTATAATGTGTTGTTTTACAATATAATCATGTTTCTTTTACGATATAAATGCATAATTGCAATGGTAAAAGAACACAATTATAATGGTATCAGCATAGTTATAATGATAAAATAACATAATTATAAATGGCAAGCCAATAGCACGATCTGTGGGGGGTAAGATGAGGACAAACCTTACATGTATCCCAAGAGATAAAGATGATGCTCCTAGAAAGACCCTCGACTCAAGAAAAACCCACTAAATGAGTTTTTAAGCATACCAACAAACATGAAAAGCATTTATCACAACATACATAATTATTAGCAGCAGATAAAATAAAGGAATACATAAAAAAAACCCTCAGACTAAAGGCACATTTAAGACTAAATAACATTATCGGTAGAGCTAGTACTATAAGTTATGGCTAAAGGCAACCTAAGTTAAGTATAGGCCAAGAAAAACGAAGACCTAGCAAATACTGAATATATACGCTCCCCTAAAAATCCCTAACCTTTATCCGATGTCTCCAAACACTCCTATCACAGATCATGTCCCCAGAAAGGTGTAAGTCTAATAAATCTTGCCTAATCTGCTCCTCTCATGTTAGTTTCGGTGTGCCTTTACTCCTCTCCCTCTCTACCTTGAGGGTTTCCACGCGCTTTACAGGTGTCGTTATCTGCCTCCTCCGCACATGCCCGAACCATCTCAATCTCCTCATGGTCGGTCCCGCTGAAGTTACAGTGAAGGTACTCAATTTTACTCTGACTTATGCTTAAGCATATGTGCTCTAAAGCTGCTAGCCACTCATCAAGTCTCAAATTCAGGTCCCGCTTATTTCTACCACCAACACAATATCATCCGCGAAGAGCATGCATCATGGGATGTCCTCCCGAATTGACTTTGACAACTCATCTAAGACTACTACAAAAAGAAACAGACTCAACAAAGATCCTTGGTGAAGCCCCACCTCCACAGAGAAACATTTTCTATCACCCACAAGTGTCTGAACGCTTGTCTTAACACAATCGTACATATCCCTAACTAAAATTTGAAAAAATTAACATAGGTCAAGTCAATAAATTATTAATTTGATATGGTTATTATTACATTAATATTAAAACTGGGATAACAAACCACTTTGTACTTCTCACCTAATTCTAAAATTATCTATTTAAAAATTAAACAAAAAAACTTACTGTCTTTAAATAATATATATTATCACACAATAAATAATCTTGCAAAGTATCCTCTTATTAGAGGCAATCTCGAAAATTACTAGAGTATCTTTCTACGTCATTCCCCGATTGCACCGTACTATTACGTGCACTTTGCACACGTTTTAAAATTCGTATTTGATCCAGATTATATATATATATATATATATATATATATATATATATATATATATATATATATATATATATGGGATTATATGCATGTGGGATAAGTTATAAATATGATTATTAGAGCTATTATTATGATCACTAATTTAAATTTACTATCATTTCATCTTATTCTAGTGAAGGGTCTCACATTTATGTTCTCATTTGTTATGCCCTTCTAGTTTCTATTGTTTCCTTATTTCTTGTACTATCAGAAAAACTTAATATAATACATTTGCATAATGAAGCTCTACCTACATGGCTGTAGTTTTGCAATACACATCTACCAAAAACAAAAATGTCAGATTCCGGGTCTAAGGTTGTATTAGGGTCCAAGCCAACCACCACTGAAAACCCATCACAATTCACAAACCTTTCAAACATAGCCAACTTTGTTTTCGTAAAACTAAATGGTGAGAATTACCTTAGTTGAAAGCATCAAATCGTTACACCATGGGACTACTCCCGTTTAACAGCCAAAAAAATCCACCACCCGATAAAGAATATGAAGAATTCGCTGAATAGGGGAAACGAGACAGATATGTCTCGGCTTGTATCAACACAGCACTAGACTCCTCTATTGCTTATCAAGCAATTGGAAAGACAATAGTAGCCAACATGTGAAAAATAATCAAAGAGATTTACTTTGAACATGTATTTACTAAGAATTTACAACTTAGAAAACAATTTCAGTTGTTAAAACAGGGAATATTATCAATCTCATGTTTTTGTGATTTTGCCAAGAAATTGGCAGATCAAACACAGTCAATTGGAGATACCGTGTCTGATACTATATTGGTTCTCCAGGTTTTACATGGTTTAAATCCTTCATATATCCCTTTTGTTCTTAATATGGAAAGTGCAGATAATCCACCTGCCTTTGCTCAACTGAGGTCAAAGTTGTTGATTGATGTAGCCCAGACGGTCTATAAAAATACTAATAAAAACCTAATCTAGACTACTAAGTAATAAATGGAATACCTATAAACTAGACCGCACTGAAAGGCAAGTGAACCTATCGAGTGTAGCACAGTTTAATGGTAAACCGGATTATCGAACCATAGATACACTGTATAACTAAACTAGGCTCTGACTCGAACTATGAATAATTGGTTTGGGGGGAGGGGGGTTCTACACTACTGATTAACTAAATAATGCAGAATACTAAAGAACGATTCTAACTATCAAACAAGAACTTGAGAAATAACAGGAATGGGAAGAATACCACCCTGAACAGAATCCTACTTGTAAAGCTCAACTTCTACCGGTTATGGAAACTATGATGGGTCTGGGTGTCTAAGGATAATAGCTCTAGACTACCCAGTGGATCCCTAATCACTCTCAGGGTGTCACCAACAAGGATACTCTAAAGATGTACAACGTTCACCAGATGGTCGGATTACCTTTCAGTTTCTCCAACAATGATAATGTACCCAAAAGACAGATCACCTTTCAGTCTCACTATCCACAAAACATCAAAGATGCACGGGGTAATATCAGATTAACAAGCTATGATAGGATTAGCAGCAATCACTAAGAACCTAAGGGAACCTCCTCTCAGACAATTCACACTCGGAATCCTAATGACGAAGACTAACCGATTATCTCTCACCTTCGGGTATTGAGATAAGATGAACATTTAGATCTAATCTACTCTCAACTACAATCCCTATGGGTCACTATGTCTAGCAAACCATACAAACAATCACAAACATATAGTCTATTACCTAGATATGCTATTCAAACTGAAAGACATTCACAAATAGCATACGAAATTGAAATCAATTGCAAAACAGATTCTAAACATGCATAATCATCATAATAATCAAACTAAGATCTTTACAAAACCAATAATCCAGCATACGAATCCAAAAACCCGATAAAAATCAAGACTTTATCAAAGTAATCATCTTATGACCTAGGCAGTATCAATGTTTATCCTAGGATTATACTCAAAACATCCATGACAGAAGTAAAAGCATAAAACATGGTTCAACACAGCAAATCAAAGATCAAAATATAAACTTGGAAATCAAAATCGCTATATCTAACGAACCCGGATCCAAAGTCTTCAACTTTCCATTCTGATTGCCTTCCAAACTCCAGAAATCGCCTCTAGCACCTCTCTGAAGACCAAAAGATCGAACTCCCCTCATAATGGCATTCTAATTCTATTTAATTCAAAACTAGGGTTTTTCTCAGAATTTATGATCTTCGCGTATCGCGAAAGATGATCCTGTGTTCCTCGTGTAACGTGAAACTCTTCGTCTCTCCCTTCGCGTACCGCGAGGGACTAAAAATCCAACCTTTTAACTTTGCTTCCTTGGAACTAAAAACGACTCAAAACAAATGTAAATCTAACTAAAACACACGAAAACAATAGGACATAAGATGTGTGCTTTGCACTACATCAAACATCCCCACACTTACCTTTTTTCGTCCTCGAATAAGCGTGCAATGGAATCATAACTGGACACAACTTTTACAATCTCAATTAACTTAGCACAAATATACTCACGCGTGAAAAAGCAATAATCGGTATTTATGTACGATTAAACCCAACCACCAACTTTCCAATCCCCGCTTTGTGTTCTAATTACCATTTTATACATCACATCAATCGATTTAGAGGACTAACACTCAAAAGCTACAACTCTACCTAATCCCGTCTCAAAGGCATGTCTAGGCCCGGACTAAACCGTATAGATTTTCCACCATGTTAAACTAAGATTTACATGTTTTAGAAATTAATATGATCAATGAATGAATGAATGAGCATTAAATTAAACAAATAAACCTTTTTCTAGAGGCGTTTCAACCAAGTCACTATACCGGAGGGTAACACATAGACTACAGTTCCATAAATGAAGCACATAAGAATCACTTATTGGTGTTTTATCCAGGTTACCATCCCACACAGCAACTCGTGGCAACTATCACAGCAACTAATCAAAAAACCATCGAGCATCCCACACAATTCCCGCCAAATCACTACTGGACCACATCAGATGCATCTGGCATGTCCTCCTCTGGTTCCTCCTTGCCACTTCCCGAGTCATCCACCGGCTCCTACTGGAACAAAGTTCTCTTCACTATCATAAGTGGTCGATCTCTCAACCATGTAGGTCCACATCCTGGAGGGAAATCACGTACTTCTGTCACCGCCCTCCTTTTCCATCTGGTCTTTCCAATCATAGCACCCCGCGGCATGTCGTCAACTGAATTTCTTGTCACACTTGGCACGGGAAGCGCAAACACTACTCCCATTTCACTGTCAGTTCCACCTACAGCAGCCGTCGGCTTGACTTGTCGATCAGCATTCCTCTAAGCAAGAACTCCTCGTCTAACCGATCTCCTATGCTTTCACCTGCTCCCCATCATATGCACACTAGCTTTCTACCTTCCACACCATGGATGCACATGCATCCCACACAATCCACACCAACATAATTCAATAACTACCAAGCAATTACTTAATATACCATTTCGCAACACGTATTTACACAACATATATCCACACGGAGTCACTAAACCACATAATCATACCCAACGACTCCACGTAGTGTTACACTACACCATTAGTAGTCTAACTATTAATGTTTAACTCAAAACACGTACCTCTTGGCTCGCGGTTACTCGTGGTGGCATTCGTTTTACCCTCGTCCCATTCTCGGTTTAAGTTTAGGTATTTTATCTTTTTAAAACACATTTTTCTCTTAAACCACGGCTCTGATACCAACTTGTAAAGCCCCAAACCGAGCACCCTACAATTGGATCTCATCACTGGTATTCTCTTTAAAACACTCATTTTGTTTCAAAAACAATCAGCGGAAGTCTTCTCAAGAATAGTTTTAGCTTTTAACTCAATATCGTTATAAAACTTACCTTAACGAACGCCTGCACACCGACCCGAGTAGCACCACTCCCAAGCCAAGATACGTTGTCCACGAAACTCACCTACAAAACAATCTAGCGTACATACAAAGTCAGTTACGCTGAGTGAGTTATAACATTTTTTTTAAATAGAAATGTTTCTGTCACGAATATCATTTAATTCAACTCAGGACATTCCCGTCTTTAAATAAATAGTTTATCATTTATCAATATATGGATAACCCACGTTACCCACAAATTCCCATAAGGGTTTAATCAACCCAAGGCTCATCCCATACCCATACCCCGTAAGTTCTCCAACACGAACCGAGATTACCGTTCCACTAACCTGTATTTTACCATACGTATCAACATGAAATCTGGATAAAGCAACCAGTTGTAACATCCCAGAAGTTCTAAATAGAGATGGTTCGGGCTAGCGGATGACCCGACTCTGTGTAAAGTAAGAGTGGACGTCAGGACTTTGCTTAGAGGTACGTTTAGCTACCGAGATGGAAACGCAATTAACAAAACAGGAGGGACCCGAAATAAACTTGGAATGGTTTAAATACCACGTTAAGGGAAAACCCTAAAGCACTTCGGCACTAGGGGTGTTCGACGGCAGCAAGAGAGACGCGAGAAGGGGGCGGTCTCATGGTGGTTCTATAGTGGTAGCAGGCAAGGGAATAACTCCACACGTAAGGTACACTTCTAAACCTACCCGTTCATGATTCTTGTATCCGTTATGGCATGAAAAATCCGACTAGGGTTGCGTTCTCGGTTGTGGACGACGGTGGAGATGGGAGCAAGGGAAGCGGCTAGTTTTGGCGATAGTGCCGTGCGAAGGTGGCGGCGAACGGGAAGGGCCGGCTGTTAAGGGGTGGTCTCGGGTGTGGGGATTTACGGGAGGAGGACGGTGACTGGTGACGGATGTGGAGGTGCTTTACGGCAGTAAACGGCGAAGAAGCTAAGGTAACTGTGGAGGCGACGTTGGGTGGAAAGAAGGTGGCTAATGTGAAGAATGACTCGGGTGGGGTCCCGTGGTAGTGGTAGTGGTGATGTGGCCGATTAGGGTTTGACACGAAGGTGAAGATGAAGACGACGTGTGTGATGGTGCATGGTGGTGGACTTACACGTAGGCAATGGTGAGCTCGGCTAGAGTGGCTGCATGGTGTGTATGCGTGGGGATCCGACACGAGCACTATGAGCAGCATAGCTAGGGTCTCTTCCATGTATCACATGCATGCATGGGAACCAAGGTCTGGTATGCGGGTTTCTAAACGCATCATGAATGGTTCAACCTGTGTAACCGTGGAGCTAGGGTTTGATGGTTTGAATGACAAACATTCGCGACAAGCGTTGGGGTTTAATTATTGTTATACGTTATTCAACGTATGTTATGGGACGTAATCTAATCCTTGGATCGTACGTTTCGCAGGTACGGGGTTTGAACAAGTAATCGGGGTGCAGAGCTAGGATTTGGACTCGGTATAACGTGTGAGTTTCTAATCCCCTCGTTTAAACATTTTACTGTTTTGGGGCTATCATACATACTCGCATGTTTTATTAAACGAATGTATTATGAGTTATGATTTGAACTTGAAGTATCATATGAGATCGTTATGTAATAATGAAGCTAAGGGTCGTTACGGGATCCTTAGGATGGGTGAAAAAGAGTGTGATGATCTGGGTGTGTCATCTTATGAGTTAGTAAGGGTGAGTCAGGAATTTAGCTAAACCTGTGATGGTTATATAAGGAGAGTTAGCATGAGAACCTGTAGGTGGTTCAGGTACAAGTCATGTAGATACTAGTATGCTGCTGTGCGTCATGTGCTTGACACTGGGTAAACTGTGTCGTTGTCCTCGTGAAACGATGGGTATTGTTATTGTATCGATGTCCTCGTGACATGATGGGTACGGTGTTTGCATGGGACTACGTGGTGTCCTTAGTATGTATATGCTAGAAGTCGGGATAGTGTTTGTGTGTCGTATAATTACTTATTCGGAAAGAGTTGGGTAATGTGTCTAAGCGTTAGGAGGATACGTCTAAAATAAGTGTTGGATTACACACGTAAGTGATCCGTAAAAGGGTGGTGAGTCGTAGTGCATGTCCAGGTAGTGTCATGTGTATATATGTGTTGCTTCGTATGCTTACACTGTTGTCTGTGTGTATGGTCAACAGTGGTGTGGAGGACGGAGTCCTTCGAGGTCATCATTGTACGTGTGATCTGGAAGTCATCGGGTGGGTGATGTGTCAGTCACCGTATGGTAGATGATATAGTCACCGTGTGGGTGGCTGGGTAGTCATCGTAGATGACGAGTGTGTCACTATGTTTAGTGGCGTGGCCCTATAACAAGGGTAGAGCTGAGCTTATGACGAGTATCCCGACGGGGATAACCCTGACGAGGTGTAGTGATGAGGTACGTGTTTGTGTGCATTTATATGTGTTAAATTACATGCAAGTGATGAGTTATATTAATTGTGTACGGGATGATATTTTTGTGACAAATAGATGATATCAATGTGGTGTGTCGAGTTAGATTGACCGTTGTGTCGGGAAGTGTACATTGTGTACAACTGTTGAGTCAGTCGGGTTATGAGAGTCCTGGTTAGGACTGGTAAGTCGGTATCTGGAGGTTGGTTGAGTTAACCAGGGTATGGTTAATACATATGGTAAATTGTGAGTTATAAGAGTAGTAAGCTCGATCTATGTCGGAGACATACTGAGCCAAAGTTATGGGTAGAGTCTGGGGTGGTGAATCCTTTGGGATATTATAGGATAACAGGGGTTATCTATATGATGAAAATCTATAAAACTATTTTCAAATGACCAGAGGGTCTTGAGTAGAGATAAACAATAAATGAGACTAGTTGGCCTTTGTTTAAATTAAACTATTAGAACTCAGTCAACGTAGCTGACTTTGTATGTACGTTAGATTGTTTTGCAGGTTAGTCTACTAGACGAGGTATCTTGGCTTGGGAGCGGGGCTACTCGGGTTGGTGTGCATGCATTCATCAGGTAACGTTATGAAGTTAACGACTTTAAAGATACTACCATTTTGAGAAAGACTTCTGTTGTTTATTTAAATGAAAGTTACATGTTTTCTAAAGAGTATAACCAGTTATGAGAACCAAGTGTAGGGTGCCTGCTTTTGGGCCTTACAAGTTGGTATTAGAGCCAGTTTAAGAGAAAACTGGTGTTTTTAAACAAATAAAATGCCTTAACTTAAACTGAAAATGGGACAAGGGTGAAACGAATGCCACCATGAATAACCACAAGCCAAGAGGTACGTCTTTTGAGTTATACATTAATTGTAGGACATCATTGTTGTAATGTTACACCGGGTGAAGTAATTGGTGTGAGTAAATGATTTAATGAGACTATAGTGTGAATTGAGTAATGTGGGATAGCATTAATTATAACTATGTGAGATATTTTAGTGTGTCGATATGATTTAGTAATTTTGGGTGTAACCTTGAATGGTGTGAAACTGTGATAAGATAATTACTTGCTAGATTATTGTGTGGTGCTATGTGAGTTGTGTGGGATGCATGTGCATCCGGGGTGTGTGAAAGATAGAAAGCTGGTGTGAATATGATGGGGAAGGTTTAGAATCCGAACAGTAATGTGGACCACCAAATTGCATTTGATCACCGTGATTTGGCAGTCTATGATTACTCTCATATTCTGAATTTGACACCCGTAGTAATCACTCCAACGTTCTATATTTTGAAGGTACTAATGGCCATGATGATTCGGACTAGAGGGATTAGGCGAGGAGCTCTTATAAGGAGATTGACAGAACGACGGGCTAGACGTGCGGCTGCTGTCCGCACAGTTATCATCGGCAGGAAAAGGGATCTTAGCACCGGTTCCATTGACGGTGGTTCCACCGGCGGCCGAGGATGAGTAGGAGCTATCAGCACAGGAGGTGATTCTGGTGCTTTCGGCGCCTAATGCCCCAAGTACTACCCTGGTAACTATGAGAGGTGGACTCAGTAGATCCTTTTACAGAAGAGGTGGTTGGAGAGGAAGAAATGCATTTGCAGTAAGAAGTCAGCCTTCGAGACACAACACCGAATCAGGAAACGGATGGCTGGGGGAATCTGACGACGAGGAACAAGTGGGTGATAACTTTGACTTGTGTAGTGATTAGAGCAGTGGTGGTTACCACAAGAGGACTAGAGCATTTTGAGAAGTGGCTGTCAGGCACTTTTATGACGAAATAATTGATCTTGGTATTTCAATTGCTTGATTTTAACCTTGACAGTGAATCTTACCATGGGATGGTTTAAAACGTAGTTAATGAGAGTTTCATGTGTGATAGCTTGCTATTGGTGGTGCAGTGTTAATTATGTGTGGTTAGGTGATTACCTTTTTAAGAACGTGAGTTCATACTATATGTAATCTTTGCTGTGGTACTAGAGCATGATTGACTAGAATGAGTGGGTATACTTGTAAACACATGAGTTTTGAATTTGTGTGTGTCTACGGTCTTAAGACAGTGTCACCTAAGTGTTATGCTTAGGTGATGTTTGAAGTGTGAGGGGTGTGTTGCACCTTGTGTAGTTGTTCAGGACGAGGTCCTGTGGGAAATCTTAAATATACATCTTTAGTTTGTATAAATGTTTAGGACGAAGTCCTGTGGGAAATTGTAGTTACATACCTTATGTCTAGGTATGCATGTTCAGGACCAGATCCTGTGGGGAAATAAGATATTTTTATATCTTGTGTGTATGAATGTTTAGGGATGTTTTGTGTCTAGACTGAGTAGTGTGTCGTCTTGAAGTATGGGTATGACCGATTAAACTCTGTATGAGTATATAATGACGTGTGACAGGGGCTACGGTTGTAGTGAGTAAGAGATAAGGTTCAGGAGTTTGTGTGTCTATAAATGACAAGGTCATATTGTATGCAAGTAGAATTACTCAGATCTAGCTAGTTGTGTGTGTGCACTTTGTGTCTCACCCCAACCGACGGTGGAATACGTCGGGGCGGGACATGTAGACTGTTCATAAGCACATGATCAACTAAATTTCATATGTTTATTAAATCAAGATCTCATTACATAAGCTCAATCAAACATCCAAAATCAAATACATCAATATGTTCAAATTCATTATTCAACTAAGTCCAAATCCTAAGTGGAGCATCTGCATATGATCTCAAACATTGGCACCTGAAACATGATGAAAACAAGGTCAATTACAAATAGTTGGTAAGCATACATAAGTTTTGACACCAAAAATAGTTTCCAAGTGTTGTGTACAATTCATATGAAACATGGTTTAATAAGGCAATTATGGAGAACCACTATAGTTAAAACTGGGGCGTACAATCAAACCTTTTGACTGCATAGCATAACACTCAATGTTATCCAAATGTAATGTCGGCAACAATCACCCTACCTGGGTGGTTTTGTCAGACACATCAGATCTATCATTGTTACCGCCGGCTTGTACAGAGTTAATGATTGCACTTACACTTGCACTAATGTGTTCAGGCATAAGGCACAAATTGCACACATGTTCATGATGTTTGAATTGTGTAAATTGAAAATAGTTTGAATGTAATCATGTTCCAACCCAAAAGTGTAAAAACGTAAAAGGGGCTATGTAAACTCACATTGTAATATGTAGCTTGGAAATCACACGAACAAGTTATTCACAAGTGTTTAGCTAACCACAAGGTTAACCTGCGATTTAATGGTATACGTGTATCAATGATAGGTTCAATTGATTAAAAGGAGTCCTAGGGTAAAGGGATGGATGAGGGGGGTCCTTGATTATGTAGGAAAACGTTTGTTTAGTAAACATTTAGATAAATGTATATAATGAATAACTAATTAGTGTTCTTTGTTTATAAATAAACAAGTAATTGAATAACAATTTACTCTTGTTTGTAAGTTAATATATAAATAAATAAGTGAATGAATAATAATTAACTATATAAATAAATAAAATCTCTTATTTATTTAGTTATATTTTTTGTGAAAAGTACGTAGATAAGTCTTGATCAAATAAATAATCAAGTCATAATTAATTATATAAAAATATGATTTTGTTCTAACGATTGTGTGTGTGTGTGTGTGTGTATATATATATATATATATATAAAAGAAAGTAGTGACAATTTAAATAAATGAGTTTAAATAATAAACCAATTAGTCAATAATTAAATTAAAATATAAAATTATTTTGTTAAGGTAATTATATAAATTAATTAGGGTTTTATTAGGTTTTTACTCTAATAAAAATAATAAAAAGTTTTCTTAAAAACCTTGTCAAAGTAAATTCATAAAATTGATTAAGGAGATAAAGGGTTTATAAAAAAAAATTTATAAGTGAAATAAATGTTCAAAATGATTTTAAAAATAAAAACAATTAGTGGGACTCGAACACGGGTGGGTTCGGTATGGGTCAAAGGAACAAACCACAGTGGTCCAGTAGTTGTCATATTGTTGATTTGGAAAGTGTTAAACAACGTTAGCAGCGAATCCGGGTTTAGGGATGCGAAAAAAAGAAAAAGGTGCGGGGCTCAGATTCGAACCCGCGACCTTATCCCTACGAGTCATGCGTCTTAACCATTGGATCTGGGCAAATGCCTTGACAATGGTCTGATGTGTTTTGTTTTTAACATCCAAACCTAAACCCATCTTCTTCCTTAAATCGGTCGGCCCCAACCCTAACCCCAATTCGATCCTATTGGTTTCCGATTGGCCACAAAACCATGGGGCTTTCATTCCTTGGATCAAAACGAGTTTATTGGTATCAATTTTACCTGAAATGGTTGCGGATTGGGGGAGGACGATGGAAATAACGAGTTCGGTGTTCTTCGAATCCAATAGGGCTTTAGAGATGAAATGAAGTGAGCACGAGTGTTTAGATAGTTTACATGAGGTGTCGCGAAGGTGTGGAACTGGATTTTATAGATCAATTTCACGTATAACGCTCGAATTGATGCGAGTTCATGATTAGGGACGGTTACGAGTCCTTTGGGTTCGAATTCATTGAAATTAGGTCGTTATGCTCAGTCGAACAGACTTGTAATCGTTAACACAAGATTAAACGAAGTTATTACACACCGAAATTTGGGGATTGAAACGAATTGATGTGGAATTCGTCTCTGTTGACTTTCCTGAGTCAAAATTGACGAGTTTGAGGGTTCAAAATCAAGAGGGTTCAATTTTGAGGGTTCAATGTGTCCAGGGGTTCATTTGCTTGGGGGGGGGGTGTTTCAAACCAAGTTTAATTCCCTTGTAACTATATATAAATTGATGATTTCTTTTTTTTTATAAACTTTATAAAACTACATTTATTTTGTTTAATTACAAATCTTTTTATAAATGGATAAATTCTATTTTTATAAAACTATAACTTTTATGAATGAATTTAAATATATATACATTTACATGTGTAAATAAATACCTTTATATATATATATATATATATATATATATATATATATATATATATATATATATATATATATATATATATATATATATAATGCATGGTTTAAGCTCATAAGTTTTATTTTTATGAAATTAAAAGTTGTATACTTGATTTATTTAGTATAATCAAATATGTGCTTACATATGTATTCACAATTAGATACATATATATACATGATAAAAGTAAAGGGTGTAGTTACATGTTAAAACTCACATGTTTTATTTAAACAAAATGATTATATATATATATATATATATATATTCATGTGTTATATAATAGAGGTATAATATGTAAATGTAAAGTTGTGAGCAGGCGGACTTCATGTTCGTACATGATAAATGAGATACGATCGGGGATCACATGGTAATGGTAGAGCAACATAGAGAAAGGTGAAACTCAGGAGGGTTAAGTGCCAGATTGCACATAAGTAACTACAAAGGATATGCTGAGAAATCATCGCAGGATGGCAATTGGAGCATAAGAGAAAAGTGTGATGGGCACGCGATAGTAAAGCAACTATTACTCCTGTCTGTGAAAGGTAAGAAACCTACTCGGGGAGGTGACCGTTGGGATGACGAGATCATCAAGGATATATAAGAAACAAAGGCAATTGTGCCCATGAGCTGATATGGCATGTAACAGTGAGCGGACAACTGGCGGTGTTGTGATGCGTAGTACTAGAGATAATACGTATGAAGTTGTTAAGAACAATAAAAGCAACAAGGTATTGTCAAAGACAATGACAACGAAACCTTCATGGAAGGGCTAATGACTGGAGAGAGGAGAGGCGAAGGAATGTGTAGGTGAAACCTACAAGTCCCAAAGTTGAAAGCTTGACACCGAATGAATTTGGTGCACGATTGAGAAAGAATGGATATGAGTTGTGTTGGTTTGTGTCGACGCAGGATTCGAGGATGAATCCTCTTTTAAGGGGGGTAGACTTGTAACATCCCAGAAATTCTAAATAGAATGGTTCGGGCTAGCGGATGACCCGACTCTGTGTAAACTAAGAGTGGACGTCAGGACTGTGGTTAGAGGTGCGTTTAGCTACCAAACTAAACCCGGATAGTCGTTTTTAGAGCGTCCGAGATGGAAACACAATTGACGAAATAGGAAGGACCCGGAATGAACTTGGAATGCTTTAAATACCACGTTAAGGGAAAACCCTAGAGCACTTTGGCCCTAGGGGTGTTCGACGGCAGCAAGAGAGACACGAGAGGAGAGAGAGGCCGGGAAGGGGGCGGTCTCACGGTGGTTCTACGGTGGTAGCATGCAAGGGAATAAATCCACACGTAAGGTACACTTCTAAACAAACCCGTTCATGAATCTTGTATCCGTTATTGCATCAAAATCCGATTAGGGTTTTTTTTTGTCTGTGGACGACGACGGAGATGGGAGCAAGGTTATCGGCCGATTTTGGTGATAATGACGTGCGACGGTGGTGGCGAACGGGAAGGGCCGGTTATTAAGGGGTGGTCTCGGGTGTGGGGGTCAATGGGAGGAGGACGGTGACCGGTCACGGCTGTGGAGGTGCTTTACGGCAGTAAACGGCGAAGAAGCTAAGGTAACCGTGGAGGTGACGTTGGGCGGCAAGACGGTGGCTAGTGTGGAGAATGACTCGGGCGGGGTCCCGTGGTAGTGGTAGTGGTAGTGGTAATGTGGCCGATTAGGGTTTGACACGACGGTGAAGATGAAGATGACGTGTGTGATGGTGCACGATGGTGGACTCATATGTAGGCAATGGTGAGCTTGGCTAGAGTGGTTGCATGGCGTGCATGCGCGGGGATCCGACACGAGCTCTACAAGCCACATGGCTAGGGTATCTTGCATGTGTCGCATGCATGCATGGGAACCAAGGTCTGGATATGCGGGTTTCTAAATGGGTCATGAATGGTTCAACCCGTGTAACCATGGAGCTAGGGTTCGATGGTTTGAATGACAAACATTCGAGACAAGCGTTGGGGTTTAATTATTGTTATACGTTATTCAACATATGTTATGGGACATAATCTGATCCTCGGATCGTACGTTTGGGAGGTACGGGGTTTGAACAAGTAATCGGGGTGTAGAGCTAGGATTTGGAGTCGGTATAACCTGTGAGTTTCTAATCCCCTCTTTTAAACGTTTTACTGTTTTAGGGCTATCTTACATACTCGCATGTTTTATTAAATGAATGTATTACGAGTTATGATTTAAACATGAAGTGTCTTATGAGATCGTTATGTAATAATGAAGCTAAGGGTCGTTATGGGATCCTTACGATGGATGAACAAGGGTGTGATGATCTGGGTGTGTCATCTTATGAGTTAGTCAGGGTGAGTCGGGAATTTAGCTAAACCTGTGATGGTTATATAAGAAGAGTTAGCATGGGAAGCTGTAGGTGGTTCATTTACGAGTTATGTAGATACTAGTATGTTGTTGTGCGTCATGTTCTTGATGTTGGGTAAACTGTGTCATTGTCCTCGTGACACGGAGGGTATTGTTATTTTGTCGATGTCCTCGTGGCACGACAGGTATCGTGTTTGCATGGGACTATGTGGTGTCCTTAGTATGTACGGACTAGAAGTCGGGATGGTGTTTGTGTGTCGTATAATTACTTATTCGGAAAGAGTTGGGTAATGTGTCAAAGCGTTAGGAGGATACGTCTAAAGTAAGTGTTGGATTACACACGTAAGTGATCCATGAAAGGGTGGTGAGTCGTAGTACATGCCCAGGTAGTGTCATGTGTATATATGTGTTGCTTTGTGTGCCTGCATTGTTGTCCGTGTGTATGGTCAACAGTGGTGTGGAGGATGGAGACCTTCGGGGTGATCATTGTACGTGTGATCTGGCAGTCATCGGGTGGGTGATGTGTCAGTCACCATATGGTAGATGATATAGTCACCATGTGGGTGGCTAGGTTGACATCGTAGATGACGAGTGTGTCACTATGTTTATTGGCGGGGCCCTATAACAAGGGTAGAGCTGAGCTTATGACGAGTATCCCGACGGGGATAACCCTAACGAGGGTGAAGTGATGAGGTATGTGTTTGTGGCATTTATGTGTTAAATTTCATGCAAGTGATGAGTTATATTATTTATGAACGAGATGATATTTATGTGATAAATAGATGATATCAATGTGGTGTATCGAGTTAGATTGACCGTTGTGTCGGGAAGTGTACATTGTGTACAACTGCTGAGTCAGTCGGGTTATGATAGTCCTAGTTACGAGTGGTAAGTCAGTATCTGGAGGTTGGTTGAGTTAACCAGGGTATGGTTAATACATATGGTAAATTGTGAGTTATCAAAGTAGTAAGCTCGATCTATGTCGGAGACATACTGAGCCAAAGTTATGGGTAGAGTCTGGGGTGGTGAATCCTTTTGGGATATTATAGGATAACAGGGGTTATCTATATAATGAAAATATATAAAACTATTTTCAAATGACCAGAGGGTCTTGAGTAGAGATAAACAATAAATGAGACTAGTTGGCTTTTGTTTAAATTAAACTATTAGAACTCACTCAGTGTAGCTGACTTTGTATGTACGTTAGATTATTTTGCAGGTTAGTTTGTTATACGAGGTATCTTGGCTTGGGAGCGGGGCTACTCGGGTTGGTGTGCATACATTCGTCAGATAACGTGATGAGGTTAACGAGTTTAAAGATAATACTATTTTGAGAAAGACTTCTGCTGTTTATTTAAATGAAAGTTAGATGTTTTCTAAAGAGTATAACCAGTTATGAGAACCAACTGTAGGGTGCCTGGTTTGGGGCCTTACACCAGTTCCTAATATACACCCGCCTAGCCCTAGCTATGACACTCACAAAAGGGTTCCTACACTTTAGTCGTAAACATGACCTCGTTCCCACACCACAGTCAATCAATTGCTTACCAATAAAGCAATAACATCACAAAGCAATAAATATCAATAAATACTTGCATGTAGTTAAATTATATATAAATGCACACATACAATTACCTCGTCACAACCGCCCTTGTCAGGGTTACCCTCGTCAGGGCATTCATCATGCCTTGAGCTCATCACTGCTCCCAATGGCCATGTCACTCTTGGTGACTTCCCGAAGGACGATGTCCTTCACATCATTACCCGTCGTGTCACAAGGATAACGAAACAAATACACACAACATCAAGCATATATCGCAAAACAACATACTAGCATTTACATGACTCGTTAACTAAGCATAAACCACGTACAGTTCCCATGCCAACACCTCCTAGATATAACCATAATGTGTCTAAACTCATTTCCTGACTCATCCCGACTAAATCATAGCACGACACACACCAATCATCCCAACTCCCAGTTCACATAACTTAAGGACTCCACATAGACCCTTAGTTTCAATATTACAAAATGATCTCATAAAATGCTTCAAGTTTAAATCATAACTCGTAATACGTTCGTTTAATAGAATAAAACACACTAGTATGTACGATAGCCCTAAAACAGTAAAACGTTTAAAAAGTGGGGATCCCTGAGTCTCAGTCCTTGCTCTGCAACTAGCTCGTTCACGCTCGAAACCCAAACCTGTCACACGTATATTTGCATAATTAGAATACTTCCTAAACATGCGTCGAATACGTATAATTAAATAAACCTCAACGCCCGGCCTCAACTGCTCGTCACCCCCACTTCTCAAAAATCCATCTTCAAGTACCCGTAATTCGGATCGTCCCTGTCTGCGTGGGAATCGTATTCAAGGACCGAGCTCCCCGCATGCACTTACCTGTGCCATGCAAACCCCCGTCACACCATGCAAACCCTAACTCCATGAACCGCATGAACACGGGACAAATTTCCCATGCACACATGTAAAATGTGCCATGCACCACCTCAATCGGGTGAAACTTTAATCGGATGCATCCCCGACTTCCATCTCCACTCCGCGTAACACCGTGCCACTCGTCACCGTCGTGCACTACCAACCGGTCACCGTCAAGCATTGTCATCGTGCGCCACTGCCTCCCTTTTCTGGTGTAACCCTAGCCGGTCACCACTAAACATCACTACCACGCCTCCTCCGAATTTAAGCCACTTCAGCATACCACCCCGGCCACCTATAACACCTGCCACGAAAATGTCCAAGAAATGCTAAGGTTAGAACCTATAATGACTTGTGTATCTAAAGTGCTAGATATTGGACCGATATCTCTTTCATATCGGTCCGAAGCGAACTAAGGTTAGATATTGGACCGACATCTTTTCATATCGGTCCAAAGCGAAACATGGTCCGAAATTGGACCGATATCTATTCTCATAGCGGTCCGCAATTGAACATTGAGTCGGTTATCGGACCGAAATCAATACATAGCGGTCCGACAACCTCCCCTCAGCCGCAAATTGTGGTGTTGACACGTGTCCTATGACTTAGCCCTAGAACCTGACGTGTGTCGTGCTGTCGGACCGACATGGACCACATAACGGTCCCATATAACCCAAAACATGTGCGGTACAATCAGATGTTGACGTTTAGGGATGACGCATGCATAGCCGGATATCGGACCAACATCCCTCCCATATCGGTCCGACATGGACCCCGATTTCAGCCTATAAATAGCTGGCGTGTTCAGTCAATTTTCCTCATTCACAAACATTTCCAACTTCCAAACCTCATTCTAGGTGATCCCTAAAACGGTCCCGATGATCCCGGTCCAACTCCTGCTCGCTTTAGTGCTCAGTTTAAGAAGAAACGCTTATATAAGTGCTGATACTCTAGAGAAATCAAGAGACTAGTTCTATAAGCTTTCAACTTAGAGGCTCACTCCTATAAATCAAGGTGAATGCTTTATCTCTTTCAAAACTTGTGTCAAACATTTACGTTTACGAAAACGGCCAGATAAAGGTTAAGGGAATAATGCTCAACGTTCTTCTACGAACAAAGCATTCGGGCCATAGGTATACGTAAAACTTGCAAGGGATACACGGGTCTCAGGTGAAAGTCCCAGATTGCGGCTGGTGCTTATCTTATAACAAATTCGGAGGCGTGGACGTGTCCGTTGTTATAAGGCATGACGCTAGTGTATACAGTGGTGCATACAGTCAGGACATGGGCCTGCTGAATGTGTAGATGGAACATAACGTTGTGATTATCAAATTAATACTTGTTTGTGCGAAATGATTTTACTGTCAAGATAATTGTATTCACCGACGTTCGCACTGACGTTTCATTTTCAAAATATTTTCAGGTAATGAATAAAATGTGATGAGAAAAGGGAAATGGGCAGACAAAGGATCTAACACATAAGAAATGAAATGGGATGAAATGCATGTTGGATTCTCTGGCCTCATGCATAGATAATCCTGAAAAGAAGAAAAAAGAGATAGGACAAAGGGACTGGTCAACCTTAGATAGTACTATTTCCAGTGGCTTGAAACTTGTCCATAAGAGACAAGAAATATATTTGATTTCAAACTCTGCTTTGTAATCAACTAAAAAAAGGGTATTTAAAATCCCTGTGTTTATGAAATAAATATGAGACTTTTGTTTTCCAACTGGGTCTTGATATTTACAAATATAACCCTCAAGGTTGATACAATGGATGAACGATCCTTGTGAAAAGACTTCCGATGTGTTTTATAAAAACTCTAAAATCAAAACATGTACCAATCGACGTCGCACACGTCCAGGGGGTGTGACAAGGTTGGTATCAGAGCCACAGGTTTTAGCAAATTAGATACTTGGACCTAGTATCTAAGCTTTAACCATAAGTTTATTTTATGCCTCAAGATTAAGATAAGAAAACAAGGTAACCTTCTGACCGGTATATAGTTATCGGACAAACGGAATGTTCTGTCTAAGGAAAGAGTGGTGTATAAATCTCTCCTAGACCCGTCACTCTTACGTGGAAAGATAACCATCCTTGTACAGATTTAGTTAAGATAACGATACTGGACTTAGTATCTAAGTCTTGACCAAAAATAAGATAAGTACTAATGCTTTAAGATTGCAGATGTCTGGAGATAATTCCATTTGTGTCTATTATGACTCCAATCGTACAATTAAGCAAGAGTCACCCGAGTATCATCCTTTAGGATCTCGAATGAATCTTATTTCTTCACCCTATTATAATGATGATCCGTTTGCTATACTTTCGGATAACCACACTCCTGAACATCATTCCTAGTCCCATAATACCTCAAATCAATGGATGGATGCTAGGTCAGATTTCAGCAATTGGAATACTGCTGCAACTAAATCTAGTCACACTCAACAAAATGTATCAATAGAGGAAGATCCATCTAAACAAACTTATCATTATGAACCCGCTTCTGAAAATCCTAAAGACTATCCTTTTTATAATAAATCCAAATCTCTAGTTTTGTACGATCCATATATATTTCCTGAACCAGTCTACCATTTTCCTTTTGAAACCTATTTTCAAGCTCCTCCAGAATACCAAAATGCTTATAACGATATTATGGTTGGACTTCGTGAGCCTCCGCCAAAATACGGTTATGAGCATAATATGCCTTCTTCTCCTATTGAATGCCTAGATCGTTCGTTGCGCCAAACGGATAAGGTAACATGAGAGAAAATCATGGATAAAGCAAGGACTAAATTTTATAGGCAACATGTCTATGATTTTGGAGAAAGCCTAATGACCCTTAAAGAGGAGCTGATGAAAGATTAAAATCTATGTTGTATTTTGCTTCCCTGTAATATATTTTCTCATTTTATTTTATTTTATACAACTATGGTTGAAAAAGACAAAGGTCCTAGCTTTCTTCATAATTTTGCGCCAGCTAATTATTTCAAACGTAAAACGAATGAAACTACTATAGAAAATAATGAGGAAACTGAAAGTTCAACTTTCAGAAGCCTCAGAGAAATAGGAAACCCAAGTGTTCCCTATAATCCTTCTATAAGTTTTCATTCTGCTCCTACTGCTGGAAGCTATAATATCACTCCAATATACTCACATAATTTTCATAAGGGATATGCGGAAATACCTTATGAAATTAGATGTGATCCTGAAAAAGAAGAACGAGCTGATTCTAATAAACTCTATGTTCCCTACTATGAGACTGTTCCTTTCCCTACTCATAATGTAAATGAGAATGCATCGGGAAATGAAAGAGAACAAATGTTGTTAAACAGAATAACTGAGCAGGAACGAGAAAAAGCTGAAGTTGAAGTTCGGAATACTTTGTTAGTCCAAGCTCTTGAAGAAAGAATTTTATGAATCTTTAGAAACGATGATTTCTACATGTATTATATTTTGTATATATTTTATCAAAAAAAAGTTTCGTTTTAATTTCAATCTTGTTCTTTTGATAGTATGTCTAAACAAACTGGACCTTCTTATAAAACGAGAGGAAAGAGGAAACAGACAGTGATTGTAGATGCTGCTGAAATCCCTGATTCTCGTAAAAAAACTGCAGAAATTGATTGTAGAAGGAATCAAGTGTAACATCCATAATTTTTCAGACCATAAGTTTTTTCCTTTCTTTATTCATTTTTATTATGTGCAATAATGAACACATGAAGTCCCGTATTTGTTCAAACTCATCATGTCACGTTTCTTATTTTTTTACACATATATCAATTCAATTCTTTTCAAACCTTGCATCACATATTATTTCTCTATAACACATGTAAGTATGTTTATAAATATACAAATATATATACTCGTGTTTATGGGGAAACCTTTTTGCTATAATAACCTTACATATTATGATGAAACGTGTAAACTTGTATCATACATATATATATATATATATATACCGTACTAAACGAATTATTTCAAAAGATAACTCATAAACTTTAATCATATAATTTCCACTTACATATATATATATATATATATATATATATATATATATATATATATATATATATATACATGTACAATTATTTATAAAGTTATGTGTGCAAATACATTTATACATTTAAATTTATTAATTAAATCACATAATAATGTTGGTTTAGTTTTTAGGCAAATATATATATATATATATATATATATATATATATATATATATGTATATATATATATATATGTATTCAACATTTTTAAATAAATCATTTTTAAAATATATAATATAATTAGTTTTATAAAGTTTATAAAAGAGAAACCAATTTATATATAATTACAAAGAAATTAAAAATAAATAAACCTAGCTTGAACCCATTTATTTCATTTAAACCCCTTTATCATGCTTGAACTCTCCCATGTTGAACCCCCTTTCTTTGGACACTTGGCTTGAAACCAGGAACAAAGTTTGACTCCTGAAATTCAAACCACGAAAATCCCACCTTCAATTCCTCTTAATCTGCAACCAAACCTTCTTTTTTTAGATACAAATCATTCATGACTGGTTAATGACCCCGTAATATGCTTCAATTTCACGAGATTGGACCGAAATCAACTATTTTGAAAACCATCTTAAATAAAATCGCAAATGGTAAATATTGAGACTAATCCCTGAAAATCAAACTCTAAACCCCTGAATCTGCGTCCCAATCACAGGTGTAAACGCGTTTGAATCATACTATATATACCCAAACCCATTACACTCGAAATCAACACAAAATTTCCACTCCTTTCTCTCTCGGTTGAATCGGCGCAAGGAAGGAGAAACCATTCAAACCCGAACGATTCAAAGTTGATTTGCAGGTAATCATCACCCCAAGATTATTGCATCTTTGTTCTTTTTTCTTTACCTAGTAATCATGTGAGGATGGTTATGGGGGGAGGTCTAGTGTTGTAGTGGGGAAGAAGGGTACACATAACCCATTTGTTATAACAAATTCGCTCCTGTACTTTGCCAAGGAAAATGCGATCCCCTACACAGCCCTGGTCGCTGGTTCGAACCCGGCCAGGCATATCCCTGCGTTTTTTTTTAGTTCCTTGTTTACACACACTCTTTCACACCAATATATATGTATACATTAAATATATGTTATGTTTAAAATAAATAAATTTTAATGAATCATTTTCTTTTCAAAAAGTCAAGCTCCAAGATTCTATAAATTTTCTTATTATTTTATTTCATGGAATTAAATAAAAAAATATATAGTTTCTCTTATTTATATTATCGATATTGAAAGTCATCAGATTTATTAACAAGAAAGGATTATAAAATTAACCTAAAATGTTCAAAACGTCATACGATTTTTATTAGCATGCTAATAATTGTTTTATTAGTCTATCATATTATTATTATAAATTTCACAAATAGTGTGGCATTTCTTTTAGTTAAATAATTCTTTTTGTAATTAACCTCGAAATTTTCATAATTAATTGATCTATTCATTTGTAATGATATCCATATAATTATCATTATATTATAGTATTTTCTATCTTGAAAACTATTTTTGTCTTAATAAGTTTTATTTTAAATTAATATATATTGTTGACACCCGAGTCCCTTTATAAATACAATTTATAAATGATCACCTCCTTTAACTTAGTATCGTAAATAATTCAAATTCTTGATTCTCTCGTTCGTTCGTTCCATATATTAAAGTTCAAGTCGTTCCATTCCTATTTCTTTTAAATCATTCCTATATATTAAATACGTGTAATTATTCAATTAGGGCATCACTGATCCGGTTCACTTGTCCTCACGATCTAGTTTAAGTTGTAATATCAAGGTGAGTTTACATAGCCCTTTTTTTTCATTTTTGTATATTTTGGGGTTAAACATGATTTACATTGAACACTATTTGCAATACAATATACAATTCTACATTATGACTATTTGTGTAATTTGTGCTTTTGTGCTTGAAAGCTATGAGTTGAACTACATATATACATGACACACTCGTGCAATCATTAACTATGTACAAGCCAACGGTAACATTGATAGATCTATTGTGTCTGACAAACCCACCCAGGTAGAGTGATTGTTACCGACACTACATCAGGATAACATGTGTTGTTATGCCCTACATTAGGATAACCTGCGGGTTAGGCCCTTCTGTCAAAAGGTTTGATTGTACACCTAGTTTCGACTATAGATTCTCCATAAAATGCCTTATTTACCATGTGTTATATGAATTGTATCAACCACTTGAAAACTACATGAGATAACTAAACCTATGTATGCTCACCAACTATTTATAGTTGACCCTCTCATTTTAAACATGTTTCAGGTGGATATGTTGATGTACGAGTTTATCACATAGGAGCTTATGGACCTAGTGACAAATGAAAATGATGTTTTGTTAGCTTCTGTTGTTTGAACAAAAAATGTATTTGTACATGTATTTCAATTTAAAAAAGTTATTAAATTTAGTTTGATCATGAGCTTTTGAACTGTCTACATGTCCCGCTCGACGTTTCCGCCGTCGGTTGGGGTGTGACAGATTGGTATCAGAGCCTTAGTTATAGGGAATTAGATTATTAGACACCTTTGACCTGGACTATAACCTTGGGACACCCATCTATGCCATGCTCTATGATTATGTGATATGTGCTATATACTATGTGTTACATGCTTACTATTTTATGTGTTAGTTTATTTGATGCCTTATTGGTTAGAATTCATGACTTATTAGGTTATATCTAAATAATAAACTAAATAACAATATCCACACTCATACCCTAAGCCTCATATCCTTCTTGCCTACTTCTATATCATCATCATTATAGTATGTGGAACGTCATACTCATAAGTCTACTAAACTTTCTTTTACACCTCATTAAGGTTTTAAACTTTGTTAATTAGTAGAGGACACTTACAATCTGGAAGGGTGACACCTGTATTCTGGGTTTTTTGTCTAGGAAAACATTTCATATAAATCCCAATCAACCGAGGGATCCGTATACTTTCCTGGGAATTCCCGGGATGAGTGTTTACTTATAGGCTAAAGCATATCTCCTTAAAAGTTATATAAGTTTAATTAACCTTAATATGTCATAGTATTCATGTGGTATTATATTACTATATGAGTGCAATCCAAACTATGATTTCTCATGTTTATATATTTACTTATTCCTTTTAGTCCAAACATTCTCATAAATTCTTACATCTCTCCTTGTGTTGTTTAAATCTATAGCATGCCTCCCCGTCGTGCCAACGAGACCAACAACAACAACAACACTGATCTTGCTGCTCTTCTCACCCAACTTGTGAACCAACTTACTCAGGCCAACAACAACAATAGTGGTAGTGCTACTGGTGGAGGTGGTGGTGGTACCAACCCACCCCCATGCACTTTCAAGCACTTAACTCATGAAACCCCATCAAGTTCTATGGAACCGAAGGAGCTACGGGTCTCCTTCAATGGTTTGAAGGCATTGAAAACACCTTCCTCAACAGTGATTTCCCTGAAAATCTCCGGGTTCGATATGCCATCAGCGTCTTTCAAAAACGGGCGCTCACTTGGTGGATTGGTGAGAAAAGGAACCGGTGTGTGGATGTGGCAATGGCCTTGCCATGGGATGCAGTGAAAAGGCTCATGACCGAGGAGTTCTGTCCTCATAATGAAATGAAGAAACTAGAGGCTGAGTTTTGGGATCTGACCCAAGACAGTGGTGAGAATTTGATCTACACAACTCGTTTCCATGAGTTGAGCCTTCCTCTGCCTCATATGGTCACACCACTGACCCGAGGCATTGAGAAATACATCGGTGGGTTACCCATGAAGATCCAGGATACTGTTCTTGGAAGAAATCATGCTACCCTTGAAGATGCTATCCGTCTAGCTGCCACATTACCTGACAACCATGTGAAGGCGGGAACGTTAACAAGGAAAGATGCAAAGAAACACTTGCCAATCCGGGCCACATGTTAGTCAAGTCAACCAGGGAAAACGAGCCAAACAGCAAGTTGCCAATCAAGTTGTATCGGCTATTACTAATGGGCATGTTTGTTATGAATGTGGTAATCCAAACCACTTCCGACACCAATGTGAAGCAAGGTGGTGCTCAGGGGCGTGCGTTCAACATAAACACCAACGAAACTCAAGTCAATACCGAGGCAGTGAATGAGACCAATTGAAGCTAGTGCAAGATGGATTCAAATAGAGATCTAATCTAGAATAAAATATGTATTGTAATCATTTACATTATCTTGTCATTGTTTGAACTATTTACACCTATTACAGTTGTCACCATAAATTCGAGCTTGCTAGCCAACTTCAAGAAGATGAATCAATTCACCATTAACCATTCGTATAAGCACTGACGAATTTAAAAATTTAAAACTCTACTACCCACATTATACATGAACACCAAATAACACGCTTGTCCGCAACACTCGATCACCTACGAAATTTGTTAGTTTACGTCACTCATGAGATTCAATAACCTACATATGAACGTTCACAAAATACCTAATACTAAATTAAGCACATGAAACCTAGTTGTTTGTAATATACATGATACTAGATTGGTCACGTAGTACATAAAACTTAGTTGATTCACAATATACATGATATAAGATTGATTACATGATACATGAAACTTAGTTTTTCATGATACACCTGATACTGAATTGTTTACATTATACATGAAAACTTGTTTGTTTACATAAATGCTAAATTGTCCATCTTATACATAAAAACTCATATGTTTACTATATACATGGTACTAAACTATCCACATTATACATGAAATCTATTCGCTTACAATGTGCATATACTAGATCATACATGAAATCTGAGTGTTTACATTATACACGGAACTGAATTGTTTACAATTATTGCAATTGATTGATCACATTATACGCAAGGCATGATCATACACTTTATTCACTAAAGTTGAAAACTATAACACTTTGAGACTACTCGGGGTTTGACGTATTCTTGTTCAAACATGAGTAAGCTATGGAACTTTAAGTTATACTACATTATTACTCTTTGGTTTCCTGATTTACTTTACTATCTAGGGATTTGCAGCTTATACGTAAAAACAATAGACATGAACTAAGAAATTTTGTGTCCTCTCTTGACCCGCACACAACGGAAGGATCTATACGGACCATGAGACGATTCGAGTAATTACGGATGCACACATAATTATAAAGGTCAACGCATGGAAAACATAGTGAATCCTGTCGTGTGTTATGACATAAAACCTATCGTGGTATATAGTAACGAAACTAGTGTGGTATGATAAGGGCATGGTGGATATGCCGCTAGAACTTCCTATACATAAGTGTTCCTGTCATATTGTCAGAAGTAGCGTTGTTCGTATCAGGTGAAGTTTTATATCATTTTGACCTTGACCTATGGCAGTGAAACCTCTACCCAATTATACCTTTGAAACATATTAGACCTCATCCTAAACCAGTTTTAACCATCAAACCCTCATCGTTTCCATCCCAAATGATGCATCCCATCTTTGGAGTCCAAATTTTGTTTCAACAGTTTCCTCCTTAATCCCCTTCAAACTAAACCCACTACCACCATTTACGACTGACATGATGACTTGATCCGACCTTGAGTATCAAAACACAAATCTTTTCACCAGTTATACTCCTCAAACTGATAATCAAAACTCGTTGAGAATCCAAGCTCACATCTTTCCTGATTCAGTAGCCGCCACAAGTTCAATTTCGGGACGAAATTCTCTCAACATGGAGATACTGTAACATCCATGATTTTTCAGACCATATTATTTTTCCTTTATTTATTCATATTTATTATGTGCAATAATGAACACATGAAGTCCCGTATTTGTTCAAACTCATCATGTCACGTTTCTTATTATTTTACACATATACCAATTCAATTCTTTTCAAAACTTGCATCACATATTATTTCTCTATAACACATGTAATTATGTTTATAAATATACAAATATATATACTCATGTTTATGGGGAAACCTTTTGCTATAATAACCTTACATATTATGATGAATCGTGTAAACTCGTATCATACATATATATATATATACATACATATATATACCATACTAAACCAATTATTTCAAAAGATAACTCATCAACTTTCATCATATAATTTCCACTCTTTCATATATACCATATAGTTATATATATATATATATATATATATATATATATATATATATATATATATATACATGTACAATTATTTATAAAGTTATGTCTGCAAATACATTTATACATTTAAATTTATTAATCAAATCACATAATAATGTTGGTTTAGTTTTTAGGCAAATATATATATATATATATATTCAACATTTTTAAATAAATCATTTTTAAAATATATAATATAATTAGTTTTATAAAGTTTATAAAAGAGAAACCAATTTATATATAATTACAAAGAAATTAAAAATAAATAAACCTAGCCTGAACCCATTTATTTCATTTAAACCCCTTTATCTTGCAATTGAACCCCCTTTATCATGCTTGAACTCTCCCATGTTGAACCCCCTTTCTTTGGACCCGTGGCTTGAAACCATGAACAAAGTTTGACTCCTGAAAGTCAAACCACGAAAATCCCACCTTCAATTCCCTTAATCCGCAACCAAACCTTCTTTTTTGGATACAAATCATTCATGACTGATTAATGACCCCGTATTATGCTTCAATTTCACGAGATTGGACCGAAATCAACGATTTTGAAAACCATCTTAAATAAAATCGCAAATGGTAAATATTGAGACTAATCCCTGAAAATCAAACTCTAAACCCCTGAATCCGCGTCCCAATCGCACCTGTAAACGCGTTCGAATCGTCCAATATATACCCCAAACCCATTACACTCTAAATCACCAAAAAATTTCCACTCCTTTCTCTCTCGGTTGAATCGGCGCAAGGAAGGAGAAACCATTCAAACCCGAACGAATCAAGGCCGATTTGCAGGTAAACATCACTCCTAGATTATCGCATCTCTGTTCTTTTTTTTTAGTTCCTTGTTTACACACTCTTTCACACCAATATATATGTATACATTAAATATATGTTATGTTTAAAAATAAATAAATTATAATGAATCATTTTCTTTTTAAAAAGTCAAGCTCCAAGATTCTATAAATTTTCTTGTTACTTTATTTCATGGAGTTAAATAAAAAATATATAGTTTCTCTTATTTATATAATCGTTATTGTAAAGTCATCAGTTTTATTAACAAGAAAAGATTATAAAATTACCCTAAAATGTTCAAAACGTCATATGATTTTTATTAGCATGCTAATAATTGTTTTATTAGTCTATCATATTATTATTATAAATTTCACAAATAATATGGCAATTCTTTTAGTTAAATAATTCTTTTTATAATCAACCTCGGAATTTTCATAATTAATTAATCTATTCATTTGTAATGATATCCATATAATTATCATTATATTATAGTATTTTTCATCTTAAAAACTATTTTTGTCTTAATAAGTTTTATTTGAAATTAATATGTATTGTTGACACCCGAGTCCCTTTTATAAATACAATTTATAAATGATCACCTCCTTTAACTTAGTATCGTAAATAATTCAAATCCTTGATATTCTCTCATTCGTTCGTTCCAAATCTTAAAGTCCAAGTCGTTCTGTTCCTATTTCTTTTAAATCGTTCCTATATATTAAATACATGTAATTATTCAATTAGGGCATCACTGATGCGGTTCACTTGTCCTCACGATCTAGTTCAAGTTTAAGTCGCAATATCAAGGTGAGTTTACATAGCCATTTTCTTATTTTTGTACATTTTGGGGTGAAACATGATTTACATTGAACACTATTTGCAATACAATATACAATTCTACATTACGACTATTTGTGCTTTTGTGCTTGAATGCTATGAGTTGAACTACATATACATGACACACTTGTGCAATCATTAACTCTGTACAAGCCAACGGTAACATTGATATAACTATTGTGTCTAACAAACCCACCCAGGTAGGGTGATTGTTACCGACACTACGTTAAGATAACATGTGTTGTTATACCCTACATTAGAATAACATGCGAGTTATGCCCTTCAGTCACAAGGTTTGATTGTACACCTAGTTTCGACTATAGATTCTCCATAAAATGCCTTATTTACTATGTGTCATTTGAATTGTATCAACCATGTTAAAACTACATGAGATAACTAAACTTATGTATGCTCACCAACTATTTATAGTTGACCCTCTCATTTTAAACATGTTTCAGGTGGATATGTTGATGTACGAGTTTATCATATAGGAGCTTATGGACCTAGTGACAAATAAAAATGATGTTTTGTTAGCTTCTGATGTTTGAACAAAAATGTATTTGTACCTGTATTTCAATTTAATAAAGTTATGAAATTTAGTTTGATCATGAGCTTTTGAACAGTCTACATATCTCGCCCCGACGTTTCCGCCGTCGGTTGGGGTGTGACATCAAGGATTCCCTGCCAATGATCTTTACCGAAATGGAAAAGAGGCAGGCAGATAAAATATATGTTCAGCCATCAATTCCAAAATTTGTCCATTCTCAACCCATAACTCAACATACTAAAACGTTTACCCAATCTAAACACGTTACTCTCAAACCAGAAAGTTCTGCTACTTATCCGACTAAGAAGATTGAAAGATAAGAATATTACCATAACTCTTTCGAAAAGGAAGGAATGGGTAATAATTATGGTCATATAGAAAAGAAGAGAAAAATAGTCGGTTGTACTTATAAAATGTTCTAGGACTGCAAACTGTATAATTTTTCTGGAAGAGAAGGAGGAATAGCCACATTGAGGTGGATCGAGAAAACAGAATCTGTGCTTGCCATAAGCAAATGTGCTGAGAAAGATAAAGTTCTTTATGCCTCCAATTTGTTTAAAGATTAAGCACTAGAATGGTGGAACAACATTGTTGCTGCCAAAGGAAGTAATGCAGCCTATACTATGGGCTGGAATGCATTCAAGGCAAGAGTGGAAAAGAAATATGTTCCCTAGAACGAAAGGGAACATATAGAAGGAAACTTTTTAAGTCTAAAGATACTGGGAACAAATCACCAAGAATATTCTACCAAGCTCCTCTAGTATGCTCGAATAGTTCCTCATCTTGCTACCCTTGAATCTAATCTGATACAGAGATACATTTGGGGTTTGATTGGAGAAATCTGTGACATGGTTAAGATTTCCAATTGTGAAAACCTTGACGATGCTATGGATCTGGGAGACTCCTTGACCAGTAGTCTGATTAGAAATCAAGAGGAGGGAAGAAAGAAGAAAGAATCAAATGGGCAAGGCCCAAGTGGATCAAAGAAACCAAATTTCCATTTTCAAAATAACAATTCTTCTATCCCTGAATATCCAAAGTGCAAGAAAGGGCACTTGGGACAATGTCGATCTGAACCTTATTGCAGCTTCTGCAAGATGTCTGGACACAAAACAGAAGATTGTTACAAAAAGAAACCCATCACCTGTTATGCATGTCGTGAGGCCGGCCACATCAAGAGCTATTGTATCAAACTGAAAAAACCTGAAGGGACAGGTCCTAAGCCTGCTGAAGGAGTAAAGAAGAATGCATGAGCATTCGTTCTCAATACTCATGAAGTAGCAGGTATGCCCGACGTCATTACGGGTACATTTCTTGTCAATGATATTTATGCTCGAGTTTTATTTGACTCTGGTGCAAACCAAAGTTTTATAGATCGTAAATTTTGTAGACTGTTGAATAAAACTCTAGTTAAACTAGACAAGAAATACGTGGTAGAAACTGACAACGTGGACCTAGTCCAAATCTCAGAAATCCTAAACAATTGTAACATCACACTATCAGGACATGTTATTCATGCACAACTGTTGATAATGACTTTGGCAGGTTTTGACATTGTTCTATGAATAGACTGGTTAGCCTCTAACCAAGCCCATATCTTGTGTGATAAGAAATCCATAAAGCTTTGTTCACCGAAAGGCAATATCATCACTATAAATGGTGATAAATTATCCAACTCCATTGGAATAATTTCCATGTTGAAAGCCACAAAATATTTACGCAAAGGGTGCTTAGCGTACCTTGTATCTGTAACCACAGACACTAAAAAGAAGATTGAAAATATGCCGATTGTGGCTGAATTCCCGGATGTTTTCCTCGACGAACTGCCTGGAATTCCACCTAAAAGAGAAGTGGAATTCAGAATTAATCTTGTACCCGGTACAGCACCAATTGCTAAAGCCACGTACAGATTAGCTCCAACTGAGATGGTAGAATTAAAGAGGCAGTTGAATTAATTACTCGAGAAAAAATTCATTAGACCAAGCTCGTCGCCTTGGGGAGCACCGGTCTTATTCGTTAAGAAGAAAGATGATTCAATGCGTATGTGCATTGACTATAGTGAGCTGAATAAAGTCACGATTAAGAACCGTTATCCGCTTCCCAGAATTAATGATCTCTTTGATCAACTTCAGGGAGTTCAGTGTTTCTCAAAAATCGATCTTCGTTCTGGCTATCATCAATTGAAATTCCAAGAAGAAGATATTTCCAAAACAACTTTCAGAACTCGATATGGTCATTATGAGTTCACGGTAATGCCGTTTGGACTTACTAATGCACCAGCAGCATTCATGGATATGATGAATCGGGTCTGTAAACCTTACTTGGATAAATTCGTTATCGTAGTCATTAATGATATCCTTATCTACTCCAAAAGTAAGGAAGAGCATACAACTCATCTAAGGACCTTGCTTGAAATCCTGAGAAACGAGAAGTTGTATGCTAAATTTTTGAAATGCGAATTCTGGCTGTCAGAAGTCCAATTCCTTGGACATGTCATTAACACTTATGGCATCCAAGTTGATCCTGTTAAAATTGAAGCGATATCCAAATGGGAAATCCCGAAATCACCAACTGAAATCCAAAGTTTTCTTGGATTGGCTGGTTACTATTGGAGATTTATCCAAGATTTCTCTCGAATTGTTGTTCCATTAACTTCTCTGACTCGCAATTCAATTAAGTATGAATGGGGACCTAAGCAATCTGAAGCTTTTGAAACTCTGAAATAGAAACTGACTCAAGCACCCATACTGGCTTTGCCAAATGGAAATGAAGGCTTTTCAGTATACTGTGATGCTTCACACACCGGCTATGGATGTGTGTTAATGCAAGGAAGCAAGGTCATTGCTTATGCTTCCCGTCAATTGAAAACTCATGAAAAGAATTATACGACTCACGATTTAGAATTTGGCGCCATAATCTTCGCATTGAAATTATGGAGGCACTATCTTTATGGAGTCAAATTCACTATATTCACTGATCATAAAAGCCTAAAATGTATATTTAGTCAGAAAGAACTGAATATGAGGCAAAGGCGTGGATGGAAGTCCTGAATGATTATGATTGCGAAATCTTTTATCATGAAGGCAAAGCTAATGTTGTAGCTGATGCCTTAAGCAGAAAGGAACATGAGAAACCTAAACGAGTTCATGCTCTAAGACTAGATCTTCAAATCGATCTTATTACTCGTATTAAGGAATCTCAAAGGTTTGCCTTACAAGAACCAAACCTCGAGAAAGAAGGTTTGGGAGGCATGATCGACCAGTTGGTCAAAGGCGATGATAATATTCTTAGAATGAATAAGAGAATCTGGGTTCCTATATATGGAAAAGTACGTGAAGAAATTCTCGAATAAGCCCATAAATCTAAGTACACGATGCATCCCTGAAGCGATAAGAAACCTAAAAGCCAATTATTGGTTGATAGGAATGAAGAAACATATCGCTATCTATGTTGCAAAATGCTTCACATGTTCTCAAGTTAAAGTTGAACATCAAAAGTCATCTGGCTTGTTACAGCAACTTAAAATTCCTGTCTGGAAATGGGAAATGATAACCATGGATTTCATTATGAAACTCCCCCGAACCAACCGAGGGAATGATACTATCTGGGTTATCATTGACAGTCTTACTAAGTCTGCTCATATTCTTCCCATGAAACAAACGTTTAGAATGGATAAGCTGGCACAAATATATGCTAATGAAATCATGTCTTTACACGGTGTGCCACTATCTACTATGTCAGATAGAGATAGTAGGTTTACTTCTCGATTTTGGCAAAGTTTTCAAAAAGCCCTAGGTATGAAATTGAATCTTAGCACAGCCTACCATCCTCAAACGGACGGGCAGAGTGAAAGAACTATTTAAACCCTGGAAGATATGTTAAGGGCTTGTGTTATTAATCTTGGAGGAAGTTGGGATGACCACTTACCTCTAATGGAATTCTCCTATAAAAATAGCAATCATACGAGTATACAAGCTGCTCCTTTTGAAGCCTTATACCGTCGTAAATGTCAAACTCCAATTTGTTGGTCTGAAATAGGAGAAAATCAGTTATCTAGGCCTGAAATAGTTCTGAAAACAACTGAGAAAGTGATTCAAATAAAAGATAGGTTGAAAGCGGCTCAAGATTTATGCTGACAGACGAAGAAAGCCATTATGATTCAACTCGGTGACAACGTTCTGTTGAAAGTTTCACCATGGAAAGGCGTTGTAAGATTTGTAAAGAAAGGGAAATTAAGTCCTAGATTCGTAGGACCATTTAAGATCTTGAAAAGACCTCGTGGCCTATCAACTCGAATTACAAGAAAAAATTAATGGAGTATACGATGTATTCCATATGTCAAATCTGCGTAAATGTTTGGCAGATAAATCTCTGGTAATGCCCCTACAAGATGTAGAGGTAGATGAAAAGTTGAAATTTGTGGAACAACCTTTGCAAATCGAGTACAGGCAGGAAAAGAAATTAAGGAAAAAAAAGAAATTGATGATTGTGAAAGTGAAATGGAACTCTAGACGTGGACCTGAGTACACGTGGGAATTGGAGTCCGAAATGAAAAAGAAATATCCTCACTTGTTCGAGTAATCTTGGGGACGAGATTTAAACAAGGTGGGGAGGATGTAACACCTGCCACGAAAATGTCCAAGAAATGCTAAGGTTAGAACCTATAAGGATTTGTGTATCTAAAGTACCAAAGTCTAGGGTTAAAAATAAAAATTCTAGAAAAATAGTTAGATATCAGACAGATATCTCTTTCATATCGGTCCGAAGCGAAATAAGGTTAGATATCGGACCGACATCTTTTTCATGTCGGACTAAAGCCAAACATGGTCAGAAATCGGACCGATAACTATTCTCATAGCGGTCCGCAATTGAACATTGAGTCGGTTATCAAACCGACATCAATACATAGCGGTCTGACAACCTCCCCTCAGCCGCAAATTGTGGTGCTGACACGTGTCGTATGACTCAGCCCTAGAATCTGACGTGGGTCGTGATATCGGACCGACATGGACCACATAACTTTCCGATATGAACCCAAAACATGTGCGGTCTAATCATATGTTGAAGTTTAGGGCTAACGCATGCATAGCCGGATGTCGGACCGACATCCCTCCCATATCGGTCCGACATGGACCCCAATTTTGGCCTATAAATAGATGGACGAGTTTAGTCGATTTTCCTCATTCACAAACATTTCCAACTTCCAAAACTCGTTCCAGGTGATCCCTAAGACGGTTCCGACGATCTAGGTCCAACTCCTGCTCGCTTTAGTGCTCATTTTAAGAAGAAACGCTTGTATAAGTGCTGATACTCTAGAGAAATCAAGAGACTAGTTCTATAAGCTTTCAACTTAGAGGCTCACTCCTATAAATCAAGGTGAATACTTTATCTCTTTAAAACTTGTGTCAAACATTTACGTTTACGAAAATTGCCAAATAAAGGTTAAGGGAATAATGCTCAACGTTCTTCTACGAAACAAAGCATTCGGGCCATAGGTATACGTAAAACTTGCAAGAGATACACGGGTCTCGGGTGAAAGTCCTGGATTGCGGTCGGTGCTTATCTTATAAGAAATTCGAAGGCGTGGACCTGTCCGTTGTTATAAGACATGACGCTAGTGAATACAGTGGTGCATACAGTCAGGACATGGGCCTGCTGAATGTGTAAATTGAACATAAAGTTGTGATTATCAAATTAATACTTGTTTGTGCCAAATGATTTTACTGTCAAGATATTTTTAGGTAATGAATAAAATATGTTGAGAAAAGGGAAATGGACAGACAAAGGATCTGACCAATAAGAAATGAAATGGGATGAAATGCATGTTGGATTCTCAGGCCTCAAGCATGGATAATCCTGAAAAGAAGAAAAAGGAGATATGACCAAGGGACTGATCAACCTTGTATAGTACTATTTCCAGTGGCTTTAAACTTGTCCATAAGAGACAAGAAATGTATTCGATTTCAAACTTTGCTTTGTAATCAAATGAAAAAGGGTATTTAAAATCTTTGTGTTTATGAAATAAATATGAGACTTTTGTTTTCCAACTGGGTCTTGATATTTACAAATACAACCCTCAAGGTTGATACAATGGATGAACGATCCATGTGAAAAGACTTCCACTGTGTTTTATAAAAACTCTGAAATCAAAACACGTACCAATCGGTGTCGCACACGTCTAGGAGGTGCCTGAGGCAGGGTGTGAAACCACCATCTCAGCAGCCCTTGTCGTCTTCCCCGTCCTCTCCGTGTATAACCGCCGGCCTTCCTTGATCAGCCGCGTTCCACCGTCAGACGTCAACCCAAGGGGTCACCCGTTTCTCCTCCACTCAGTCATCCCGTCGCATGCCGCCACCACTTACGGTTGCCTTCCTCCGACTAGCACCATCACTCGCCTCCTCCTGGCCGTTTCCGCCTTCTGCTATCCCCCCGTGACCACCGCTACAATCGATCATCACCATCCTCCTTGTCTCATCTTCGATTGCCACCCGCAAGAACCCAAAACCCTAATCGGGTTTCATGCAAAACGAACACAAAGAAGTAAAAGAAAAAGATTTGAGGGTTACCTTAACGCGTAGTGAAGTTCTCTCCCACTTGACGTCGCCGCAGGACTACTGAGAGATCACTACCGTTGTCCCCTCTAGTCCGGACACCTCCTCTCTCTCTTGCGTTTTCTCTCTCGCTACCGTCGCAAACACCTAGCTGAATGGCCTAGGGTTTGTGACTTAGGTCGTATTTAAACCTCCCTACGTTCCGTTCGGGTCCCTCTTAAATCATCTCGTACGTTTCGATCCCGAACTATCCTTTTCAACGACTAACCGACTCTTTTCTGTTATCCCAAAACGCACCTTTGACGACTAATCTTATCAATCCCCTTATTTAATAAAGAGTCAGGTCGCCTACTAGCCCGAATTATTATTTTTACGAATCTCCGGGATGTTACACATCAGTGAGTACCGTGGGAACCAGGCAGTCAAGTTTACCGCCCACTCTTCCATCAACGATGCGCTGAGCTGGTGGAGAAACATTGAGAGGTTGAAAACCAATGCTGCAAATAAAAGGATGACTTGGGGCGATATGAAGAAATAGAGAATCCATAAGTTCTGCCCATAGAACAAGATCGACCGAGTCGAAAGTGAATTCATGGGGCTCAAGGTTGGCGCTATGACTCATCTCTAGTACACCACTAAATGAAATGAGTTGGCCCAACTAGTGCCTCACCTGGTCGACTCTAAGGAGCGACTGAAAACCCCTGCTGCATTTAACAGGATGACTTGGGGCGATATGAAGAAACAGATAATCCATAAGTTCTACCCACAGAACGAGATCGACAGAGTCGAAAGTGAATTCGTGGGGCTTAAGGTTGGCGCTATGACTCATCGCAAGTACACCACTGAATGAAATGAGTTGTCCCAACTAGTGTGTGACAATACAGACTTTTCAGATTAACTCCGTTAACCAAATCCAGTTAAATCCTAACTTAGTTAACTAATTTCAAACTCCAGGGACTAATCCTGCCTTTATTCAAACTCTAATACATAAATTGGAAGGACCAATCTTGTAAATAACCCATTCTTAATTTGTGTTGACTTTTGAAAGTCAAACAAATTTGCTCAAACCTAATTCAAACCCCAAGGACTGATTCTGCCTATTCCCCAAACTCGGGTACATGAAACTCTAAGGACTAGTTGTGTAAATGGATGAAACTCAATCTGTTGACTTCCCAAAGTCAAAATCAATTGGATTCTTGCTTATGTTGACTTCTAAAGGTCAAATCCGCGGCTTTAACCCAAATTCATTGTTCCACAATGTAAAGCCCCAAACCCGGGAGGCCTCACTTGTTGGATTTACTCATTCACAAACAGTTCTTAAACTTGATTATCAAATAACGCAGCGGAAAATACTTCAAATAATTCATAACCATTACATTGTTTAACAACGGAAGTGTAACATAGTCTATTACATAAACATAACATAATCAAATCATAATGGGATGCCAGTCTTCATGATCAACCGGGTAACTCTTCTCGCTTGCCAAGCATCACCGTCCATCATCCATACCTGCCTTAACCTGAATATGCATACTAAAAAGTCAGCTACGCTGGTGAGTTCTAGTTTTAACATAAAACGTTAACTTCAAATAATTTGCCAAAAACATAACTTCACACTTCATTTAATAAAAAGCGTACGTAAAATAATGCAATAACAAAACATAACACTTCATAAACATAAGTGAACGAACATATCGAATATGCGCCTTCTCGTAACCGACAAATCCAAACGTCACATACTGGCTGAATTACCTAAAGATCACCACCACTAGGCCCATCAATCACCGTACTGTCCTTCGGGTGAAGAACTTCCAGGGCCCGATACTTAGGTTATTCAACACTACATCAAGCACGGCATCACAAGGATGACACGTACCAAGCTTCAAGCACTGCGCCCCGTAGGGCGCAAGTACCAAACTTCAAGCACGACTACCCAGTAAGGTAAATCGTACCAAACTTCAAGGATCACGATAATCCCCTTGGCGACCGTCATCGCCCCAGTTGTACAACAGTTGGTCGTAAAGGCCCATAACATACTTCCCATACTCTTAACCTTCATTCCCTAAGGAATATTGGCAGATTCGTTCGTTTGTGACTTTCGTAAACCTTCGCTTCTTTTACTTCAAAACTTCAGTTAAAGCATTCGTACGTTTTATTAAAAACCTTCATTCATTCATAAATACTTCATAAACTTCTTTTGGCAAAATATTTCATAAACACTTCTTTCATAACACTTCCTTCCAAAACATCGTTCATAAACATCATTTTATAAAACGTCACATACAAAACATCGTTTTATAAAATAGTCACACCGTTATGTATGCACACCAGCCCAAAAACATTATTAAAACATTTAAAAGAGGGCTTCTAGAACTCACCTTATAAGTTTGTCCTAAACAAAGGCCCAACAACGTCACTTCCGATCTGAATTGATTAGTTAAATACACATCAGACCAATACCGACTCTAACGGTTTAACCCTTCTAAACATACTAACTTTACTTAACCAGCCTGATGCCTGCGCACTTAGCAAGTGTGCAGACCCTGCTTCCTGCGTACTTGATAAGTACGCAAGATCCTCTTCCTGCGTACTTGATAAGTACGCAGTGCCCCTCTTCCTGCGTACTTGATAAGTACGCAGTGCCCTCTTCCTGCGTACTTGATAAGTACGCAGGACCTGCTCCATGCGTACTTGATAAGTACGCATGATCTGTTTCTTCGTAAAAACCCTAAATTTCGCATTCAGGTCTGATCACGTCAAGATCCCGAACCTGTTTGCATTCAAAACGTTCGTTTTCCATTAAGGAACTCAAATATATGTTTATCTTTCAGTTTTATCCGTGAAAATGTTACCTTTTTGACCCAAAACCCGAAAAACCCAAAAACGAACAAAAACTCGGATTTAGGCCCGATCGTTACCAAAAGCTAGTTTCTAATCTGAAGGTTCTTCTCACGAGCTATGCAGCAACACTTTGCTGAAATCTTGGGTCGATCTGCCAACTTTCTCTCTCTAAGGTTTCTCTCTCTAGAACTTGCAAATGAGAGAAATGGTGGAGGTCTAAGCTATTTATAGGGGAGGCTCCCCTTCCAGCCCGACCCGACATGCCTCGTTCATTTATTTCGTTATTTTAACTGTCGTTATTATTTTTTGGATGTTACAAGTCTACCCCCCTTACAATAGGTTTCGTCCCCGAAACCTATCATAAGTCAAATAGATGAGGGTACGACTCCCTCATTTCGTTCTTCGTTTCCCAAGTGGTTTCCGATCCCTTTCGATGTTTCCATTGGACTTTAACCAATTGGATAATCTTATTACACAAACGCTTCTCCTTCTTGTCTATGATGGCCACAGGTTCTTCGATGTAATTAAGGCTGTTGTCGACCTCGATGTCAGTAAGTGGTACGTGAGCTGATTCATCCGCCAAACACTTTCGTAAGTGTGATACATGAAAGGTAGAATGAATCCCACTTAGCTCATCAGGCAACTCTAACCGATAAGCGATTTCACCAACCCGTGCCATTATCCTGAATGGTCCGACAAACCTCGGACTTAACTTTCCTCTCTTCCTGAATCCTATGATTCCCTTCCAGGGTGACACTTTCAACATTACTCTGTCCCCAACATCAAACTTAATAGGCCTTCATCGTTTATCCGCATAGGACTTCTAACGATCTTGTGCGGCCTTCATTCGTGCTTTGATTTGATCAAACATTTCCGATGTTTCTCTTACGACTTCAAGACTTCCTAATTGCTTCTGTCCAATCTCACCCCAACAAACGGGGGTCCTACATCTTCTCCCATACAACATTTCGTAAGGCGGCATGCCTATCGTCGTGTGATGGCTATTGTTGTAGGAGAATTCGGCTAACGGCAGATGACTGTCCCAACTGCCGCCGAAATCGATAATACAAGCACGAAGCATATCCTCCAATGTATGAATGGTCCTTTCGGACTGACCATCCATTTGTGGGTGGTATGCCGTGCTAACATTAAGCCTCGTGCCCATCGCCTCGTGAAATCTTTTCCAGAATCTCGATGTGAATCGTGTATCCCGGTCAGATACGATCGTCAAAGGCATCCCATTCCGTGCTACTACTTCGTTAATAAATACTTCCGCCAACCTTTCCGATGAGAACGTCTCACGAATAGGTAGGAAATGAGCACTCTTCGTTAAACGGTCCACAATTACCCAAATGGTATCATGACCTTTAGCTGTGCGTGGTAGCTTAGTTATGAAGTCCATGGTAATGTGTTCCCACTTCCACTCTGGTATATCAAGTGGTTGAATCTTTCCATACGGTTTCTGGTGTTCGGCCTTTACCTGTGAGCAAGTCAAGCACTTGCTTACATACTTTGTCACTTCATGTTTCATTCCAGGCCACCAGTATTCCTTCCTCAGATCTTGATACATTTTGTTGGTACCAGGATGGATAGAGTATCGAGACTTATGAGCCTCATCCAAGATTTTGGTTCTAAGCTCGCCACCCATGGGTATCCATACCCGTCCAAAACGTGTCCTAACACCAAGGGTGTTATATTCCAACTTGTCCTATTGGCCAACCATCATTTCCTTCTTTATGTTTTCTTCTTTAAGTGCCTCATCTTGAGCCTTTTCAATTTCTCTCATCACATCCGATGTTACCACCAACTAGCAAGCTTTCACTCTAATAGGAGTAGGCACATCCTTTCGGCTTAGAGCGTCAGCCACCACGTTTGCCTTTCCAGGATGGTATATTATTTCACAGTCATAGTCTTTCAACAGTTCCAACCATCGCCTCTGCCTCATATTAAGCTCTCTTTGTTCGAAGAAGTATTTCAAACTTTTGTGGTTGGAGTAAATAGTAAACTTCACCCCATAGAGGTAGTGGCTCCATATTTTCAATGCAAATACGACAACAGCAAGTTCCAAATCATGAGTCGGATAGTTGACTTCGTGAACTTTCAACTGCCGCGGCGTATATGCAATCACTCTCCCGTTGATAGATTCTTGTGTAGTCTTGAATATACCTCTCTCGTTCTTGATAGACGTTATCTTTTTCAGCATCGTACATCCCTAGTCGGTCTTTCACATCTAACTGTTAGGGTTCTTATATTGTAATTCTATGTGAAATGTCTTATCAAACTCAGAGTCGTCCATAAAAGACTCCATGACCATAATTTCAACTCCTCGTTAAGGTTATCCACCTTGCCATCTGGACGGTTACTATTGATCGTCTCTCGACTATTTGGATCATTGTGTATACCACATAAGCGATCCATGGTGCATTCGTCCTTGAAGGACCATACCATGCCTGTTCTCGAATGAATCATAATATCCCGTTCCCAAATGATTCCTACTATCAAGTTTCCGAATGTACCGTAACATCTCATTCCCGAAGGAACCACATCGTCTCATTCCCTAAGGAACCATATCGCTTCATTCTTGAAAGAACCGTATCGCTTCATTCCAGAAGGAACTGTATCGCTTCGTTCCCGTAGGAACTGTATCGCTTCGTTCCCGTAGGAATCGTATCTCTTCGTTCCCGTAGGAACCGTATCGCTTCGTTCCCATAGGAACCGTATCGCTTCGTTCCCGTAGGAACCGTATCAGGTATCCCCAAAACATATGAGGTATCCCTTATCACACTCAACTTGTCGGGAAGGTATTCATTCAGATGGCACACTAGTCACTCGAACTTTTCATTCATATTTTCATACACAATCTCCTTCTAGTCTTTCTTTCAAACGTACTTGTCAGGTTTTACGTTTCACATCGTTGGTTCATTGAACACCATTCTTCCTACATATCACTGGATGGTCTTAGGGATTGGCATCCCATCTGACCGACAATATATATTCTCTAGCTACTCGTTTCCGTTAGCCTCTTCTGCATGCATTTCTTCTAAAGTCACATTCGTTGGTCTTACTATGGATAAATGACACGTACGGTGACACTTGTACTTTCATTTCCTTTCTAGTTTCAGTGGGTCCCTCAACGGCTTTCCAATTCTAACAACACTCGCAGCTATTGATTAGACTTAGACATAGTAGAGCGTTCTCTGAGTCGCCTTGAATTTCTTCTTAGTTCCCATGCCTTGCTTCACGTTGTTGGTCAAAACTTGTCCTTCAGATTCATTCTAGACAAACAATCCTTGGGTCGGATATGGTTTGGTTTGGTTTAGCCTGCACGCCCTAATTAACATCGCGGTTCCCGTCTCTTGTTGTTGGTATATCTATTTTCTCGTTTCAGCAGATACTCTTATTAGTTGTCTTGGACTGTCTTCTACATGGAAAGATGCCATTTGTGCATTCGTGCACTCATATATTCTTTGGACCTACACTTGTGTGGTTATTTCTTTCATGCTCATGCATACTTCAACAGTAGACCGATTCTTATTCATCATAACGTGTTTGTGCTAAGCGTAGTCCACCCTAGCTCCTTGGCATCCTTCATACGTATGCTCGTCTGACTTAGGTAAACCAAAGTTTCATTCCTCCTCATCTTGTCTGTGGCTCGTACTCGTTGACAACATTCACCTCTGTAAGGTATACCATCTCTGACATCATTATTATTACTAACGATGTTCATCAATCTCTTTAAATCGCTACTCGGGTGACTAACATCTCGTAGTCGTGGTTGAGTAATTGGATCAACTCTGATACGTAAGCATTAATCAACACCATAAAATTCGCTATCATGCACGTGCACCTGTAAATTCACAATTTCGCGGATCCAAACGAAATTGCCAATTTACCTTACTCGAGCATTCTAGTTCCTCTTATAACACTTCATAATACTCGCGTCTCTTCAAAGTTGAGATTTTGTCCCGGTATTCTCCTCGACACTTCTTACCACTTCCGCGCTAAGTCAACACAACAGAGGACATCTCGCATCACACTCGTACGGTCTCATGCACACTACCTTCCGGTTCGGCAAGAACACTTGCCTCTTTACTATAAACTTGGTGGGCGGGAATCCTACCGTGTCATCCGGTACGACCCCCACCACGCCTTCCGCCTATTCTACCATCCATTTCATTCTAAAAGACAAGGAATCCAATGTTATCAAGCTAGTTAACAAATAAAATTCAACAAGCACTGTAAGATGTTAATATACAATCGCAATCTGCAATTAACCATTACACTACCTTTCGATTTCTATTTAACCACCTTTGTGATTCCATCAAAACACAAGTCCTTTCCTAACCCTTTCTAAGGCATACTACATACACATACTCTACTTTTCATACCTGATGCTGTGGCTCGAGTTACCCGTACTGGCATCCGCTTTCGGTCCCATTCACAGTTTAAGTTCAGACACTAGGAGTGTCCGAATCTCTCAAACTATTGCTCTGATACCAACTTGTAAAGCCCCAAACCCGGGAGGCCTCACTTGTTGGATTTACTCATTCACAAACAGTTCTTAAACTTGATTATCAAATAACGCAGCGGAAAATACTTCAAATAATCCATAACCATTACATTGTTAAACAACGGAAGCGTAACATAGTCTATTACATAAACATAACATAATCTAATCATAACGGGATGCCAGTCTTCATGATCAACCGGGTAACTCTTCTCGCTTGCCAAGCATCACCGTCCATCATCTATACCTGCCTTAACCTGAATGTGCATACTAAAAAGTCAGCTATGCTGGTGAGTTCTAGTTTTAACATAAAACGTTAACTTCAAATAATTTGCCAAAAACATAACTTCACACTTCATTTAATAAAAAGCGTACGTAAAATAATGCAATAACAAAACATAAGTCAACGAACATATCAAAACTGCGCCTTCTCGTAACCGTCAAATCCAAACGTCACATACAGGCTGAATAACCTAAAGATCACCACCACTAGGCCCATTAATCACCGTACTGTCCTTCGGGTGAAGAACTCCTAGGGCCCGATACTTAGGTTATTCAACACTACTTCAAGCACGGCATCACAAGGATGACACGTACCAAACTTCAAGCACTGCGCCCCGTAGGGCGCAAGTACCAAACTTCAAGCACGACTACCCCGTAAGGTAAATCGTACCAAACTTCAAGGATCACGATAATCCCCTTGGCGACCGTCATCGCCCCAGTTGTACAACAGTTGGCCGGCCACATAGGCCCCTAAAAGGTAAAGGCCCATAACATACTTCCCATACCCTTAACCTTCATTCCCTAAGGAATATTGGCAGATTCGTTCGTTTGTGACTTTCATAAACCTTCGCTTCTTTTACTTCAAAACTTCAGTTAAAGCATTAGTACGTTTTATTAAAAACCTTCATTCATTCATAAATACTTCATAAACTTCATAAACTTCTTTTGGCAAAATATTTCATAAACACTTCTTTCATAACACTTCCTTCCAAAACATCGTTCATAAACATCATTTTATAAAACGTCACATACAAAACATCGTTTTATAAAATAGTCACATCGTTACGTATGCACACCAGCCCAAAAACATTATTAAAACATTTAAAAGAGGGCTTCTAGAACTCACCTTATAAGCTAGTTTCGGTTGTCCTAAACAAAGGCCCAACAACGTCACTTTCGATCTGAATTGATTAGTTAAATACACATCAGACCAATACCGACTCTAACGGTTTAACCCTTCTAAACATACTAACTTTACTTAACCAGCCTGATGCCTGCACACTTAGCAAGTGCGCAGACCCTGCTTCCTGCGTACTTGATAAGTACGCAAGATCCTCTTCCTGCGTACTTAATAAGTACGCAGTTCCCCTCTTCCTACGTACTTGATAAGTACGCAGTGCCCTCTTGCTCCATGCGTAGTTGATAAGTACGCACGATCTGTTTCTTCGCAAAAACCCTAACTTTCGCATTCAGGTCTGATCACGTCAAGATCCCGAACCTGTTTGCATTCAAAACGTTCGTTTTCCATTAAGGAACTCAAATCTATGTTTATCTTTCAGTTTTATCCGTGAAAACGTTACCTTTTTCACCCAAAACCCGAAAAACCCAAAAACAAACAAAAACTCAGATTTAGGCTCGATCATTACCTGAATCTAGTTTCTGATCCGGAGGTTCTTCTCACGAGCTATGGAGCAACACTTTGCTGAAATCTCGGGTCGATCCGCCAACTTTCTCTCTCTATGGTTTCTCTCTCTAGAACTTGCAAATGAGAGAATGGTGGAGGTCTAAGCTATTTATAGGGGAGGCTCCCCTTCCAGCCCGCCGGCCCATCCGGTCCGACCCGACATGCCTCGTTCGTTTATTTCATCATTGTAACTGTCGTTTATTTTTTTGGGATGTTACACACAACCGATTTCTATTAATAATGTAACTGATTACACACGTTTAAGGCATCAACGGTCATAACTATCGAATTAATCCTATTCATTTTTGAAATTAAACTTAATAATGAGCATTAAACATATAATTGTCGTCCCTATCATCGACCATTATCAAACTGACTCAAATCTTTTGTTATTCTCACGAATTGGATACCTGCACATCTCATTCGAACTCCACCGAAGCTATTGCACGCTTTTATTCGACCGGAGAATAAGTTACAGTCGCCGGAGATCCAGTTCTTCACAGTTGGATTCCGTTTTAGTCGAGCACCTATAATCCATTGTCAATACTGGTAATAAAACATACTCTCAGCTTCGTTTTAACCCATTGATCGAAAGCCCTATGCTAATTGGGGCTTACAACATCAATTCGATCAAGATCCATGATCTAAGGTTCATATAAAACTAGTTCAATCGAATCCAACCCTAGACTCTGTTTAAATCCAATTAATCTACACCGTTAGACTTGTAATCAAGTGTTTAATGAAAGCCCTATGATAATTTGATATTATAACATCGAATTTACCCCGATCCAGATCTAGAGTTCGTTCATGAAAACATTTTGGGGACTTTGATACTAATAGCTTTTTAAATGAAATTAAACCTTTCCAGTGGCTTCGCAAAGTCCTAATTATTGAAAGCCCTCTGATTTCAAACATATTCATTATCAAAATCGATCGAATTGATCTGTGTTCATAACTAGGGTTTTCGGCCCTTGTTTCAGAAAATTAAACGATCTTAAACTTGTTAGTTTTCCAATTAAATCTACACACACACACTCGTATACCATTGATGAACAAAACCCCTATGAATCCAAACCTTGTTCATGATCAGATTCGGTGTTTGGGATTGGATTCGATCGTGCGTGGTTTTGGGTGGGAGATACACTGGACTTGTATGATAAAACCAAATGGATCCAGATTCGGGTGCGATAGCCCTAGTGGGTGGAGTGGTTAGTTATGTGTGATTGTGTGGGAGAGACCCGAGTTCAAGTCTCTCCACACTGTTTTCATTTTTAAACCATTTTTAATTAATATTTTCAAATAAAAATCAATCCCTATATTATTATATTAACGTGTTTTAACCCCGAAAATCAACCGTAAGCTTGGGTTTGGTTGTAACCCATATTTATTATTACTATCCACGTATAAAATAATATATTTATATTATTTTCAACGCATAACTCCAATTAAAAATAATATGTGTTTATATGTTATTTTTGCCACGTTTATATACTTTGTGTAGCGTTTCAAACTAATAAATAATATAAATATATTATATTATTTACCCTCGATTATATCCCCATATAAAAATATTATATTTATTATTTTTGCCACATAAATGGTTATTTTGTTATTCCTTCGAACTTAAAATAATATAATAAATTATATTAGCTTCTTAGGCCATTATTAAATGGTACAAACACATGAATATATTTATATATTATATTCGTAATTAGAAACATTCGGCACGTAACGCAATTATCTTAATAAACATATTAAGAAACCCTTATTCCCGTGGACACGTTCGTCTACTCGTTAATCCTAGAATGTTTCAAGACGTTCAAATCTTTCGTGTCGTCGTCACAAATCTCATTGTATCCCTAATTGTTATATGTATAATTCTAGGGCATTCGTAAACCATTGCAGGCTAACACTTGTGGTCCCAATCTCATTCTTGTGTGAATCTACCACTACTCAACTCAAGTGAGTTTAACGACCCCTTTTTACTCTTTTTCATGTTGGGGGAGAAACATGTACACAAACCAACATCTTTTACTTGTTTTCCCGTTGGAGGAGAAACATGCACGCAAGCAATCATACTTTTACTTGTTTTCTCGTGGGGGAGGAATAGGCACGCAAACAAACATTATTTTACATGTTTTTCCCGTTGGGGGAAAAAACATGACGCAAACTCTTTTGGTTATTGTAATTCATATGTTATTACTGTTGAGGCAATGCGTAACACACAATCATGAAAGTCCTCACACACACCGGACCATTAATATAGATCTTAGCAAGGTAATGTTTTGTAGTACTATTGGGATTGACAAGCCCCACCCGCGTTAGTCGCGCTAACTCGATTGGAGGTCGAACGGGTGAAATGTTAACCTAAACACATTAGTCAGAGTTGATAGACCTGGCTTAAGGCAAACAAAAAAACACACTGTCAGCTTCGGTTGCGAGCGCTTTAGTAAGACATGAACATAGGTTAGCTACCTATTGATACACATATTGAATGTACATAATCTGACAAACGCTGTTGTTACAAACATGAAACCTGTGAACTCACCAACCTAGTGTTGACACTTTTTCTTATATCTTTTCTCAGGTCGCTAAGTACAGGTGCACACTAGGGCATGCATGGAGTCTTGTTAGCTTTTCAAGCATTGATCAAACGTTTATTATGCTTTCTTTTTAGACTTGACTTGGGCGCATTTGTTTGCGCATTTACTACTCTATTTAACGCTTTCGCATTCACTCTAAACTTTTATGATATGACATTTTAAGTCCCATATAGTGTCATTTGATGTAACTGATGTCTGAGATCCTGGTTTGTCACACGCCTGACAGTAAAACTCTTTTAGGGGATTTTGGGGGTGTGATAGATTGGTATCAGAGCCTTTGGTTATAGCGAACTAGGAATTTCATACTAGACTGTAACTCACACACATTAGTTACACGACACAGACACTCATACATGCTGCTCGTAGCATCTATGCATACATTGCATTGTAGGCATGTTGACGCCATCTGTATCATGCTCTGCTGAAGAGGAACACGTCATTGCATCATCATTCCTAGTGGCGACACTCAGGGAATCACCAGAACAACATCCACTCCCGTCCGAGGGCAGCAAGACGGAGCCTTCGGATGAGTCACTCATACCACCATCATCAGCACCCTTGTTACACCACCAGAGCCGAAGATAACACCGGCTTGAGCCTATCGATGGCTCAATCGGGAATGGTGGGCCATCTCAGTTCCGTGTTAGGGATGGCACACAGCACTAGCATATGTCTCTTCAGGAGATTGGGTTCGTCGGAGGCGAGTCCCTCCTGTACCCGCTAGCAACAATACTCCGACCTCACTAGCTTTACTTTGCTTCAAGCCCGAACCCGTGGGCCTCGCTGGAGGTACACCGTGTGAAGGCAGACCGTTGCACGCATTATTACAGAATCCATTGACACATAGTTGTCATCACTTTCCCAAGCCATGGGCTCGCGTCATTGGTCGATATTCTTTTGAAAATAGATTGACCACAAGGTTGAGAACGCCTTGCTTATTACATACACAAACCTTATCATGACTCAGTTGGAAGGAAGGCTACTTTGCTTCTTCCAGTAACACACAACCATGAACTAGTTTCACTCCTCGAATTCACATTTCATGTAGATATTTGTTTCATGTGCATGTTCCCATCTACAATCCACTGGATTGAACACTCGTATTGTGTTTCAACTCGATTGAATACTCGAATCGAACGATTTCTAACTACTCATCCTGATATGAGTCCTAGTTAATCAACTTATGGTTGATGAATAAGTCTTTCAATGACTTATCATCTCTAACAACACTCTGTACTCAGCAATAAAAATTGAGGGACATTTTGACACAGGACAGGGAGAAGCTAGGGTGAGCATGCAAAACAAATTATCATTACAGGTGCACACGTAATAGTAAGTTGAGGTGCATGTAAATCCTGATGAAACCTGGTGTGTGGATAAATGGTCCTAAGTTGTGCCTTACAGACTTAAGTTTCCACTGCCTATAGAAATTCATGTAACCCGCTCAACGACTAGTTGGTATCGTTAAACCTGTTCAACAATTGATAGACGTGACTATCAGGTTGAAGATGTTATGAAAACATTGAACTATCATCAATAGGATCCACCATTTTATTTCACTCATGTAATAGTCTTAGTAAACTCAAGTCTCTCATCCAGACTTGATCAATGGAACCACCTCGATTGAAACTCTAGTAGAACCTCATGGTAAACTCACCGACTCCAGCTACGCGGAATTTGAGGAATTCTTTCTAATCTAACACGTTATTCCTTACACTCCAACAATAAATTCCATTTGACCCTATCACTTTATTCGGTGACTAATCCTTAGTCTAATTAGAATTATACCCCAACATATAAATCAAGTTGAAATCATTGGTCATGACAAATTGTTCGCCTTCCTCTCCCTAGTGGAGAAACCCTTTCCGTCCAAGGCGAAAAGAGTGGTGCTATCGTGGGCATCATATCTTTCATGAAAACACAAAAGTGTCTACTTAAGGGTCATACTGCCATTCTGGCTCTCATCACCAAACAACCATCTGAGGAGAAGAAGATTGACAACATACCGATCGTTCATGATTATCCGAAAGTATTTCTTGAAGATCTGCATGGTCTTCCACGACATCGTCAAGTTGAGTTCCAAATTGATCTAGCACCCGGAGCAGCGCCTATTGCCCGGGCACCCTACCGACTTGAACCAGTGAATTGCAAGCACTATTTACACAACTGCAAGAGTTGTTGGATAAAGGTTTCATCAGACCTAGCTCATCGCCATGGGGAGCTCCAATCCTATTTAACAAGAAGAAGGACGGGACCTGCCGCATGTACATCGACTACCGTGAGCTAAACAAAGTGACGATCAAGAACTGTTATTCTCTACCCCGCATCGGTGATCTATTCGACCAACTCCAAGAATCTAGCTTCTATTCCAAGATAGATCTTACATCCGGCTATCATCAACTGAGAGTCCGAGATGAGGACATCTCAAATACGGCATTCAGAACTAGGTATGGTCACTAAGAATTCATGGTCATGCCATTCGGACTGACCAATACACCCGCGGTATTCATGGATCTCATGAACCGTGTGTGTAAATCATACCTTGACCAGTTTGTCATCGTATTCATTGATGACATCCTCATTTAATCCAAGAATAGGGATGAACATGAGGAACACCTTCGTTTGATTCTAGAATTGTTGAAACAAGAACAATTGCATGCAAAACTTTCTAAGTGTGAAATCTAGATTCGCGAAGTGCAATTCTTAGGGCATGTAGTCAACGAGACAGGGATGCATGTCGATCCATTTTTAGTAGAGGCAATCAAGAATTGGGCGACACCAACAACTCTAACTGAGGTGCGACAATTTCTGGGATTGGCTGGCTAATACCGTCGTTTCATTTAAGGATTCTCCAAGATTGCTCAACCCGTCACAACTTTAACTCAAAAGGGTAAACCCTATAGTTGGGATGATACCTAGGAATCATCATTCCGACTTCTGAAACAGAAACTCAGCAGTGCACCAATCCTATCTCTTCAGAGGGAACGGATGATTTTGTGGTGTATTGTGATGCATCCATTCAAGGTCTTGGTTGTGTACTGATGCAGCGCGAGAAGGTTATCGCATACGCTTCTCAGCAACTGAAAATACATGAGAAAAACTACACAACTCATGACTTAGAATTGGGAGTCGTAGTATTTGCACTAAAGATATGGAGACATTACTTGTACGGTACCAAATGCACTATCCACACCGATCACAAGAGTCTTCAACATATCTTTGAACAGAAAGAGTTGAACATGCGACAACGTCGTTGGGTCGAACTCTTGAACGACTATAACTGTGCAATCAGATACCATCCGGGTAAGGCTAATGTGGTAGTCGATGCCCTAAGCCATAAGGACACCAAACCCAAACGAGTTCGAGCATTATAACTTACTATCCACACTGGATTACCTGACAAAATCCATAATGCTCAACTCGAAGCCCTTAAAGAGGAGAATCTACCTTTGGAAGCCACACATGGTATGGGAGAACAACTAGATGTCAAATCAGACGACATTCGCTACTTCGCGGAGTGAATATGTGTTCCAATGTATGGGAACTTAAGAGAACCGGTTATGGATGAAGCTCACAAATCTCGATACTCTATTCATCCAGGTTCCGACAAGATGTACCATGACCTTAAGGTGCTGTATTGGTGGCCGAAGATGAAAGCAGATATAGCCTCCTATGTGAGCAAGTGCCTGGCTTACGCAAAGGTCAAAGTGGAATACCAAAAGCCTTCTAGCTTACTTCAATAACCAGAGATTCCAATGTGGAAATGGGAGCAAATCTCTATGGATTTTTTCACCAAACTGCCCCGAACTCCTAGCGGATGCAACACCATCTGGGTGATCGTTGATCGCTTGACAAAATCCGCTCACTTCCTAGCTATCAAAGCGACTGAAAAAATGGAGAAACTTACTCGTATTTACCTGAAGGAAGTAGTCTCTCGGCACGGAGTGCCAATTTCTGTCATTTCAGATCGTGACGCTCGATTCACATCACATTTCTGGTAATCGCTACAAAAAGCTTTAGGTACGCATCTAGATATGAGCACGGCGTACAATCCTCAAACAGATGGCCAGACGGAACGTACCATTCAAATCTTAGAGGACATGCTACGAGCTTGTGTGATTGATTTCGATAACAGTTGGGAAACTCACTTGCCCTTAGTGGAGTTCTCCTACAATAACAATTATCACACTAGCATCAAGGAGGCACCATTCGAGGCATTATACGGACATAAATGCCGATCTCCTATCTGTTGGGCTGAAGTTGGGGATAGCCAACTTACAGGTCCTGAACTTGTATTCGAAACCTCTGAAAAGATCGTTCAAATTCAAAACCGTATGGCGGCAGCTCGTGATCGTCAAAAGAGCTATGCCGATAAGCGTCGTAACCTTTAGAATTTCAAGTAGGCAACATGGTCCTACTAAAAGTCTCATCGTGGAAAGGTGTGACTCACTTCGGGAAACGAGGCAAACCGAATCCTCGTTATGTTGGACCACTCAAGATATTGCAGAGAATTGGCCTAGTAGCGTAACAACTGGACCTACCTGAAGGACTTAGTGGTGTACACAACGTCTATCATGTCTCAAACTTGAAGAAATGTCTAGCAGACGAGACACTCGCGGTATTGAGGAACTAACAAATCGATGAACAACTCCACTTCATTGAAGAACAGGTAGAATTTATGGATAGGGAAGTCAAAACGCTCAAACGCAGTAAAATCCCTATTGTCGGATTCCATTGGAATTCGAAGCGCGGACCAGAATTCACATGGGAGCGCGAGGATCAGACGATGCGCAAGTATCCTCATCTGTTCAAGCACTCCACGTCAAACTCTTAAGGTACTACTCTAATTTTCGGGACAAAAATTCTTTTAACTAAGGGATGATGTGACACCCTAGAAATTTTTTTATTTTATTTTAATTTTCGGGACGAAAATTTTTTCAACTAGGGGATGATGTGACAATCTGGACTTTTCAGGTTAACTCCGTTAACCAAATCCAGTTAAATCCTAACTTAGTTAACTTATCTCAAACTCCAGGGACTAATCCTGCCATTACTCAAACTATAATACATGAAATTTGAAGGACCAATCTTGTAATTAACCCATTCTTGATTTGTGTTGACTTTTGAAAGTCAAACAAATTTGCTCTAGCCTAATTCAAACCCCAAGGATTGATTCTGCCTATTCCCCAAACTCGGGTACAAGAAACTACAAGGACTAGTTGTGTAAATGGATGAAACTCAATCTATTGACTTCCCAAAGTAAAAATCAATTGGATTCTTGCTTATGTTGACTTCTAAAGGTCAAATTCGCGGCTTTAACCCAAATTCATTGTTCCATAACCGATTTCTGTTAATATTGTAACTGATTACACACGTTTAAGGCATCAACAGTCATAACTATCGAATTAATCGTATTCATTTTCAAAATTAAACTCAATAATGAGCATTAAACATATAATTGTCGTCCCTATCATCGACCATTATCAAATTGACTCAAATATTCTGTTATTCTCACGAATTGGATACCTGCACATCTCATTTGAACTCCACCGAAGCTATTGCACGCGTTTATTCGACCGGAGATGAAGTTACAGTCGCCGGAGATCAAGTTCTTCACAGTCGGAGTCCGTTTTAGTCGAGCACCTATGATCCGGCGTCAATACTGGTAATCAAACATACTCGCCGCTTCATTTTAACCCATTGATCAAAAGCCATATGCGAATTGGGGCTTACAACATCAATTCGATCAAGATCCGTGATCTAGGGTTCATATAAAACTAGTTCAATCGAATCCAACCCTAGACCCTGTTTAAATCCAATTAATCTACATTGTTAGATTCGTAATCATGTGTTTAATGAAAGCCCTATGATAATTTGATATTATAACATCGAATTTACCCCGATCAAGATCTAGGGTTTGTTCATGAAAACATTTTGGGGACTTTGATATTAACATCTTTTTAAATGAAATTAAACCTTTCAAGTGGCTTCGCAAAGTCTTAATTATTGAAAGCCCTCTGATTTCAAACATATTCATTATCAAAATCGATCGAATTGATTTGTGTTCATAACTAGGGTTTTCGGCCCTTATTTCAGAAAATTAAACGATCTTAAACCTATTATTTTTCCAATTAAATCTACACAAACACTCGTATACCACTGATGAACAAAACCCTTATGAATCCAAACCTTGTTCGTGATCAAATTAGGTGTTTGGGACAGGATTCGACCGTGTGTGGTTTTGGGAGGGGATACACTAGACTTGTATGATAAAACCAAATGGATCCAGATTCTGGTGCGATAGCCCTAGCGGGTGGAGTGGTTAGTTGTGTGTGCTTGTGTGGGAGAGACCCGGGTTCGAGCCTCTCCACACTGTTTTCATTTTTAAACCATTTTTAATTAATATTTTCAAATAAAAATCAATCCCTATATTATTATATTATTATATTAACGTATTTTAACCCCGAAAATCAACCGTAATCTCGGGTTTGGTTTGTAACCCATATTTATTATTACTATCCACTTATAAAATAATATATTTATATTATTTTCAACGCATAACTCCAACTAAAATAATATATGTTTATATGTTATTTTCGTCACGTTTATATACTTTGTGTATCGTTTCAAACTAATAAATAATATAATTATATTATATTATTTACCCTCGTTTATATCCCCAAAAATAATATATTTATTATTTTTGACACATAAATGGTTATTTTATTATTCCTTCTAACTTAAAATAATATAATAAATTATGTTATTTTCTTAGGCCATTATTAAATGGTACAAACACATAAATATATTTATATATTATATTCGTAATTAAAAACATTCGGCACGTAACGCAATTATCTTAATAAACATATTAAGAAACCCTTTTTTTCCCGTGGACAAGTTCGTCAACTCGTTAATCCTAGAATGTTTCAAGACGTTCAAATCTTTTGTGTCGTCGTCACAAATCCCATTGTATCCCTAATTGTTATGTGTATAATTCTAGGGCATTCGTAAACCGTTGCATTCTAACACGTGTGGTCCCAATCTCATTCTTGTGTGAATCTACCACTACTCAACTCAGGTGAGTTTCACGACCCCTTTTTACTGGTTTTCCTGTTGGAGGAGAAACATGTACACAAACTAACATATTTTACTTGTTTTCCCGTTGGGGGGAGAAACATGCACGCAAGCAATCATACTTTTACTTGTTTTCCCGTGGGGGAGGAACAGGCACGCAAACAAACATTATTTTACATGTTTTTCCCTTTGGGGGAGAAAACATGATGCAAACTCTTTTGGTTATTGTAATTCATATGTTTTCACAATTGAGGCTAAGCATAACACACTGTCATGAAAATTGTCACACACATCGGACCGTTAATATGGATCTTAGCGAGGTAATGTTTAGTAGTACTACTGGGTTTGACAAGCCCCACCCGCTTTAGTCACGCTAACTCGAATGGAGGTCGAACGGGTGAAATGTTAGCCTAAACACATTAGTCTGAGTTGATAGACCTGGCTGGAGGCAAACAAACAAACACACTGTCAGCTTTGGTTGCGAGTGCTTTAGTAAGACATGAACATAGGTTAGCTACCTATTGATACACACATTGAATGTACATAATCTGACAAACGCTGCTATTACAAACATGAAACCTGTGAACTCACCAACCTAGTGTTGACACTTTTTCTTACATGTTTTCTCAGGTCGCTAAGTACAGGTGCACACTAGGGCATGCATGGAGTCTTGTTAGCTTTTCAAGCATTGATCAAACGTTTATTATGCTTTCTTTCTAGACTTGAATTGGGCGCATTTGTTTGCGCATTTACTACTCTATTTAACGCTTCTGCATTCACTCTGAACTTTTAAGATATGACATTTTTAGTCTCATATAGTGTTGTTTTATGTAACTGATGTCTGATACTCTAGTTTGTCACACACCTGACGGTAAAACTCCATTAGGGGATTTTGGGGGTGTGACATAGTGCCTCACATGGTCGACTCTGGGAGCGACTGATCAAGTACTACATCAAAGTACTACCTCAAAGAGTCCGAGTGCTTATGAAAGCCAATGCCCCAAAGAGCTTCGAGTCAATCATGGAACTAGCTGGGATTGTGTACGATGACTTTGACCATGAGGACCCGCACCCGGTTGAAGTGAAGAAGAAAATGACCAACGTTGTTAAGAGACGGACGATCAAATGGTTAGGGCCGTCTTAGAAGAAGCAGAAGGTTGAGGAGATGATAACTTGCGACAAGTGTGGGAAGAATCATCGGGGAGATTGTCGAATGGGGTTAAATATTTGTTATCGATGTGGTAAAACGGGGCACTACTCATGCGAATGCACGAGTCTTGGGAAGCGCCATAATTGTGGATTACTGGGCCATTTGGTCAAAGACTATAGGCGGCCCAAGGCAGCCGATACTGGAAAGAGAAAGGTGGCGGAAAAGTCCAGGGTAAGGACTAAGGCTTATTCCCTAACTCAGCAAGAGGCGAGATAGGACCCTGGCGTCATGTTAGGTACATTCGCTGTTAATAAATTTTATGCATCGGTACTGTTTGATTCTGGCACTACAAAACATTTTATAGCCTCTGCCTTTTTTGATAAACTAAATGTACCATCTCCAAGATAGGAAGGGCTTTTAGCATAGAAACTGTCGTGGGTAGAAATACAAAAGTCATACAAGCCGTATAAAATTGCATAATAGATATACACAGTCATAAATTCCTTTCTAGGTTGTTTGTCTTAGCCTTAGGAGGATTCGACGTGGTGTTAGGAATGGATTGACTCGCTGCTAATGAAACCCACATTATGTGTAAACAGAATAAAATTCACTTGAAAGCTCCGGATGGTAGCGTAGTCACGATTTACAGAGACAAAGATATCTTGATGCCGAACATCATCTCAATGATCAAAGTAGAGAGTTACATAAGGCGCAAATGCGAGGCCTACCTGGGTTATGTTATAAACCATGTGAAAGAAGTTAAAGATTTGAAAGACGAGCCCGTGGTGTGCAACTTTCCAGAGGTGTTCCTCGAGGACTTACCTGGAGTGCCACCCGATCAGGAAATAGAATTCCAAATTAACTTAATGTCGGGAGTCCAACCTGTTGCCAAAGCACCGTACCGACTAGCTCCATCCGAGATGAAAGAATTAATGACCCAACTAGAATAACTTCACACAAAGGGTTTTATCAGACCGAGCATTTCTCCTTGGGGTGCTCCGGTGCTGTTTGTAAAGAAGAAAGATGGCTCGATGAGAATGTGCATAGACTAAAGGGACCTGAATAAAAGAACGATAAAAAAATACCCGCTACCTAGAATAGATGATCTCTTTGACCAATTACAAGGCGCGAGTTGGTTCTCAAATATCGATCTTAGGTCGGGTTGTCATCAGTTGAAAGTACGGGAAGAGCATGTGCCAAAGACAGCGTTTCGTACACGATACGAACATTATGAATTCCTTGTAATGTCATTTGGTTTGACGAACACTCCTGCGGCATTTATGAATTTTATGAATCGGGTATGCCGCCCAGTGTTAGATCGACGACATCCTTATATACTCTAAAGGCGAGGATGGTCATGCCTGTCATCTGAGGGAAGTATTGGAGACGTTAAAGAGGGAGAAGTTGTACGCCAAATTCACCAAATGCGCGTTCTGGCTCAGGGAAGTCCAATTCCTTGGCCACGTCATTAACGCGAATGGCATTATGGTTGCTCTGAAAAAATACATTGACTGTGCATTATAGAACCATTTATTTGTAGCAAATTCAATACACCAATACAATAATCAAGAAATGAGATAGAATCATAAACGCACAGTTAACTGTGTAAAACTCAAGTTTTATTGATATTGCAATGAATTCTCTCACATAAAAAGCTTCAAATGAACAAGTATTTATAATAAAAAGACAAAGTATGAATTCGTCCGAAATACATTTCATTCGAAATGTATTTCATCCGAAAATGATTTCGCCTGAAAACTATTTCGGTCAAAATCTTATGTTTACAAAGAATTCTTCCGTCTTCAGCTATATATGACTGTTTATATGCGATAGCCTACAATTAGTTCCAACAATCTTCCCCTATGCTATTGCATATCAAAACACGGGAATTCTGTCAAGCTCCCCCATACACTTTGCATCATCAAAGTTGGATCTTGGACTCGAATCTTCAACTCTCCAAATTTGTCTTGGTTCAGCTTTGACATGCCAGTCTCGTTTTGGTTTTGGCATCTAAAACATCTTCAACCTATTAAAAGCTTTAGCAACTTTTTCTTGAACCTTTCTCTAAGGTTGAGAAATGACCTTCTGTTCGGGAGACTTTTGTTTCTTAGTAAAGCAGTCTCTTGCTAAATGACTCTGCTTTCCACAGCTGAAACATTTCTTCAAAGCAGGACATGTTATTTGATAAGGCCCCTTTCGAGATGTTGACTTGTCTTTAGACTTTGACTTTTCAACTTTTGGTTTTTTCTCTACTCCTTCTTTCACAAACATAAGTTGAGTAAATTTATTTGAAATGAATGAGATGGCATTAGGATTAAGTGAACTCTTTTTCTTGAACTCTAAGCCACCCTTATTGTCAAAATAATCCACACATTCTTGACTTTCTTCACATTTTTCACTATCACAATCATCATCAGAAGCAAGATCACTTGAAATCTTAGATTTCATTTCCTTTGATACATTTGTGTCAGAATTTCTCTTTATCTCTAATGAAGGATGAACATTTGGCACAAATGGCTCTGGAATGTATAGTTGAGGCATATGTGAATAAAATCCATTCGCAGAAAAGGGAGAAGGAACACTTTTGTATCCATGCTCACTATTTACCTTATCATTAACTTTAGCCTCAATGTTTTCATAGTACATTTATATCCAAGCCCAGAAGTTACTTTGTCATGTATTTGAGCTTCAATGATCCCATTAGCAATTTTCCTAGAAATGTTTATTTTATCAACTTTAATTGTTGTATTTGCTATTTTTTCCATCTTCTCTGTCAATAATTTATTGTCTGTTTCTCTTTCAGCAATGAACAGTTGAATTTCATAATTCTTTCTCTTTAACTGAAGCTTCACATGAGAATTTTCTTTGACATGGTCATCAATTTTTCTTTTATACTCTTTCTCACGATCTTTTAGAATCTTGTTCGTAGTATGTGCATGATTCAATGCATCCATCAGATGTTGATTTTGTTTCTTGTATTCAGCAATTTTCTCAAAACACTCCACATAACACATATTTTATTGAGCAGTTCAGAATAAACTTTAAGTTCCGGTGATTCTTTCACTGCTTTAGCAACCAAATGAATTCTATACGTTTACAATTTCCTTGAAAATCATAACCATATCCTCCTTTGACCACTATTCTGTTATGATCTGCTTTGAGCACATACATTTGTAGCTTTGCACACAAATCCTCTAATGAGTTGATTATTTAATCCTTTATTTCTGATGTTAAGTTAATAAATCTCTCATTCCTGTGGTTGAGAATTGAGAAATTTATCCATGACTTCTGATTTTTTGTATTCAATTTCAACATCCTTTAGATCATTTATCAATCCCACAAATCTATGATATGGTCAGTCAAAAATTCTCCTTCTGCGCGTGTGAACACTTGATAACTTTTCTTTAATGTGTCTTGCGTTGCTTTTTCTTTTCACATATTCCTTATTTACAAATGCTGATTTAATAAGATCTGGATGAACATAACCCATTCCATTTACAAAACCTTATGCCACAACCTTCGTCTGCCATCGAGAAATATTATTATTATTATTTTTTAACTACCTCATTTTTTCATAATCAGTCCGAAACATATGTGTAAACATCCTCCAAAAATTTCGACCAAGAAAAGTTTTCCTGCCAAAAAACTATTTCATACAAAAACTCTTTCGGTCGAAAATGATTTCGAACAAAGAGATTTCGGACAAACACTTCTCGAACCGAAAACACTTTCCGAACAGAAAACACTTTTCAGACAAGGGATTTCGGTCGAAAACTAGCTGCACGAAAAGGATTTCGGACGAAATCACTTTTCGGTCCCTTCAAAGATGAGATTTCAGACGATGCATTTGAAACACGTGAAATTTCAACCTACAACTCCCGAACGTCAAATTACATCCTGAAAATCGCTGCAAACTTCATCTCCACTGATGTACATGCTAGTTAGTCAAAAATGGCGCTGAAAACGATCCAATTTGAAAACTTTTGAATATTGAAAAAGTGAAATTGTAGAAACCTTGAATCTTGATAGAAAACCCAAAAACCAAGCACCGAAAGCTCTTATACCACTTGATAGAACCGTTTATTCGTAGCAGATTCAATACACCAATACAATAATCAAGAAACGAGATAGAATCAGAAACACATAGTTAACGGTGTAAAACCAAGTTTTATTGATATTGCAATGAATTCACTCACACACAAAGCTTCAAATGAACAAGTATTTATACCAAGAAGACAAAGTATGAATTCGTCCGATATACATTTTCGTTGAAATCTTCTATACACAAAGAATTCTTCTGTCTTCAGCTATATCTGACTATTTTATATGCGATGACCTATAATTACTTCCAACAGTGAAGGAATGGGAGAACCCGAAGACGCCGACAGAGGGGCAGAGTTTTCTTGGGTTGGCGGGCTACTACTGAAGGTTCATCCAGGACTTCTCGAGAATAGCCTCGCCTTTAAAAAAGCTAACACGCAAAGAGGTTAAATACGGATGGGCCCAGTCAGATTGAAGCGTTTGAAGAATTAAAGAAGAGATTGACGCGAGCTCTAGTATTGGCCTTGCCCGATGGCAACGAAGACCTTATAGTCTACTCTGACGCTTTAGGTCAAGAACTGGGTTGCGTGTTGATGCAACGAGGAAAAGTGATCGCGTATGCGTCACGACAACTGAAGACTCTCGAAGTCAAAGCTCACAGGTCAAAGCTGAACACCAGAAATCGTACGGTAAAATCCAGCCTCTGGATATACCCAAATGGAAATGGGAACGTATCACCATGGACTTCATCACCAAGCTACCCCGCACCGCTAAGGGTCATGATACCATCTGGGTGATAGTATACCGTCTGACCAAGAGCGCACACTCTCTACCTATTCGTGAGACCTTCTCATCAGAACGGTTAGCCGAAGTTTTTATAAAGGAAATCGTGGCAAGACATGGGGTGCCATTGTCAATTGTATACGACATGAACACGCAATTCACATCAAGGTTCTGGAAAAGATTCCATGAGGCAATGGGCACCAGGTTGAACATCAGCACCGCATTCCACCCACAGACGGATGGTCAATCTGAAAGGACCATTCATACGTTGGAGGATATGCTCCGTGCTTGCATCATTAACTTTAGTGGCAGCTGGGAAAGCGACCTACCTCTAGTAGAATTCTCCTACAACAACAGCTATCATGATACAACAGGCATGCCGCCTTTCGAAATGTTGTAGTGTAGAAGATACAGATCTCCGGTCTGCTGGGGGGAAGTAGGTCAGAAAGAATTGGGTAGTTTAGAAGTAGTTAAGGAAACGTCTGAGAAATTTGACCAAATAAAAGCCCGTATGAAAGCTGCACAAGACAGACAGAAATCATACGCTAATAAGAGGCGAAGGTCGATTGAGTTTAAAGTTGGCAATAAAGTTATGTTGAAAGTATCCCCCTGGAAAGGGATCATACGGTTCAGAAAGAGGGGAAAGTTGAGTCTGAGGTTTGTCGGACCCTTCAAAATTGTGCCACGGGTTGGGGAAGTTGCATACCGGCTGGAACTACCTGATGAATTGAGTGGAATCCATCCCACGTTCCACGTGTCGCACTTTCGAAAGTGCTTAGCTGACGAATCAGCACACGTGCCACTTGATGACATTGAGGTAGATAACCGACTGAATTACATTGAAGAGCCAGTGGCCATCCTGTATAGAAAAGAGAAACGTCTACGAAACAAGGTGGTGCAATTGGTAAAGGTTCAATGGAAGCATTGAAAGGGGTCGGAAGCCACCTCGGATATTGAAACCGAGACGAAACCTTTTATAAGAGGGGTAGACTTGTAACACCCGAAAACCCGACAATCCTTAATGGGCTTGATAAGAAGAAAGAATATGAATGATGGGCCCAAGGTCGTTGGCTTGGCCATGTAGGCTCTACAACCTTAATACATCTGGTTGTAGCCCTCACTCTAGCCTCCAACCTCATACTCTGTAGAGAGAGAATCTAGAGAGAGAAAGCTCAAGAACTCTAAGGTTTTGCTCAAGGTCAGTCTCAATCTGTTTCTCTTACGTTTTGGAACAAAATTAAAGAAACAACATCGACCTTCGGAGGTATGGATCCAACCTAAAACTCTGATTTTCTTTTAAATGGGTTTTTAGGGTAAAACTAGGGTTTTCATCTCAAAGGTGAGTTTTTTACATGTAAGATGTTGAAATAAGCCCAAATCTAGCTTCATGGGAGTTAAACAAATGATTTAAATGTAAAACGTTGGAAACTTGGGTTGAAAACGAGCCTGGAAATGAAGATCTTCAAGTGGCGACACTAATAGGCGACACTATTACATGTCGCGACACTAATCTCGGCCACTTGAAGAAGACGACGACACTGATGTGGTGACACTATTTCATGTAGCGACATTAAAGTGTAGCGTCATCCCCAAGGTTTCCAATGATTGGGACATGTGTCATTCCACTTTTGGCGACACTAAGTTGGAAACACTAACAGTGTCGCCATGCACCTGAACGACACTAAATGTAATGACACTAAGTCCTAAATGAAAGTTCTGGCGACACTATTCTGACGACACTGTGTCCAGTGGACACTGTTCGACGACACCAATGTGTAAACGATACTAGTTCCTGGCGATACTAGCAAATATTGATAGTTTTTTCACTCATTGATTTACTACAGATTCCTAGAATCTCGCCTAGCCCGAACAGTTAAGGAAACGTATAGTACGATCAGAACTGATGAGTTTCTATTGCCCATTTTTCCTTTTTAAAATTTTGGGCTGAAGTGCATACTGTGAATAAAATAAAAGAATGATGTTTTTACTAAATGTTTATGACCATTATGTGTTATTAACTTAGTTTGCAATGTATGTAATTATTTATAAAAGTGTTAAGGTGTTTTCACTGTGTGAATGCATACCTATGTGCGTGTGATAAATTGTGCATGTTACCCCGGGGCGAAAAAAAGAATGAACAGAAAGTCTTATGCAAGCAACAGTGGAAGACTTGTCTTCGAACGAGCAAACATAGGAGTCTTATCTTTGTGATAAGCAACAGATGAGACTTTAACACAAGCAACAGAGGAGTCTTGCATTCATGCAAGCACAACATTCCAAGCCTCCGAGACTTGGGACGGTTAAGTCGGAATGGTATCATTCGAATGCTAGTTCACTCAATGATAAGAATGTGAATGGAAGAATGAATGAATGAAAAGGCTAGCATGAATGTTAATTGAATGTTTTGAAAAGAAAGGTAGCATGAATGTTTCTAATGGTTTTAAAGAATGAATAGATTCCCACTTGGGAATTAGAATGCTTAAATGAAAAGAAAACGTTTTGAAAGAACAAGCTTTTATTACTATTTTTAATATTTAAGCTGTTTTGAATGGAAACGGTGAAATGTTTATTTACTAAAGTAAAATAGAACTCACTCAGTATATTTTTAGCATGCAACTCAGGTAAATGAAGAATGAGAATAAATAAAGCCGCGAGGGCTCGGGATGCATGGACTTTTGCGGGCTGGTCATCGATGAAGACTGACATTCCTGATTATTAAACATTGAACAAATTTATGCTTTGATTTGTGTGGATTAACTTTAAGACATCCGTTGTTATGTTATCTGATTAATTGAATGATTTGAAGTTTAAGAACTATGCTTTATTGTTTTGTTCCAACTATGAGAGGTTCCCGTTTTGGGTCCTTTCACCGTATTTCACCTTTCCTTCAACAAAAAAGTCATCCAATTTTTTTGGAAAAACAATGTTCCTATTAGACCTCCTAACAGGAACTACTAGATCATCAATTCCCTCAAGAGAGTGTGTATCATCACATGATTTGCTGATACTTTCAACCCTACCATTATCATTCCCAGAACTATGAGACTGTTGTGGGCAAGTCTCTTTCATACATGTAGATAGGTGGGGCGATTGTTGATTAGCCACACCAGTATTTGTCTGGGTATTAGACTGCCTAGATTCAGCCAAATCTCTAATAGCCTGAGAATGACTATCCGACAGCTGAAAGGTATCAGATTTCTCTCTTATATCCCTTTCCTCATCATCAGCCATTTTACCACTAGGTTCCTTAGACTGACTTTGTTCAAAAACATCAAAGAAATTGAGATTATTTAATGAAGAACCAGTCATGGACAAGACATTATTAAAAAGTTTATTACCTTTAAAACGAAAAACTAACTCATAGAAGTTAACATCTATAAAAAAAACACTTGCTTTTTTTATCTAAACTCCACAACTTATATCCCTTTTTCAAAAAAGAATAACCAATCAAAAAATATTTTTCAGCATGATAAGAATACTTATTTGTATCATTCAAAATGGTACTAAAACAAAGATAAAGAAAGACCCTAAAGTGGTTTAGAAACGGCTGAAAATTGAACATTAGCTCATACGGGGACTTGCCATTAAGGATATAGGATGGAGTCCTGTTAATAAGGTAAGCAGCAGTTAGAATGCAGTCAGACCAAAAAAATAAGAGGAATACCCCCTTGAAATAATAAAGTTCTAGCAACATTCAGCAAATGTTTATGCTTTCTTTCTACTATAGCATTTTGTTGCGGGGTATACACACAAAAGGTCTGATGTATAATGCCATTCTTCCTTAAAAAATCACTCATTTGAATATTAACAAATTTTGTTCCATTATCACTCTTAAAGACTTTAACTGATCTATCAAATTATGGTTTGATCATATTATAAAACTTTCAATATTATAGAACACTTCACCCTTGTTTTTTTAGCAAGTAAACCCACACAGACTTGCGGTAATCATCAACTACAGTTAAAAAATATCCAAACATCAAGATGAACCAATTCCCTCCACGAAGGAAGACTTATGGTCACTTAAGGGAAATGGTTCTCTATAATGCTTGGCCCTATGACACACTTCACAAGGTATCACATGAATTTGTTTTCCTAAGTTTAATATGTTCTTTAGAACAGTCAACAGATGTTCAGATGGGTGGCCTAATCTAGAATGCCATAAATCTATGACATTATAACTGTTGAAACACACTTTTAAAGAATTAGTTATATCACCACAAAAGTACATACCATATATTTGATTACCAATCACAAGGGTTTTCTTTGTGTACAAATTCTGTATAGAACACTGATGCTCATCAAATACAACACAAAGTTTACTGTCCCTAGCTAGCTTATACACATACATAAGATTCACATAATACTCATGAATAATAAACACATCATATAGAACAACTTGATCACTTAATTTTAAACAACCAATTTTTGTTACTTTAGCATTAGTGCCATTAGGGTGTTTGACAGTTATATTAAAACTAGATACATCTATTTGATTAACAAGATTCTGGTTAGACATGACCATGTGTTGATTCGCCCAAAGTCGACAACCCAACCCGAGGTAATACGATTTTATTCACTTGAAAAACCATAAACACATTTATTAAAACAGTTTGAAGAGAAATTACCCAGAAGATTACCTCCTAGATTTGAAATCCGAGACTCTTCACTAGTTCTTTCATTTAAAATATTCAAAAGCTTTATGACTTGATTAGAAGAAAGAAAGGGAGTAGTAGCAGCAGGAATTGATACAGAACTAGAAGCATTTTTATTAGACACATCACTGTTAGACAGGCCAGATTTAGTTCCTTTGACTATTACCCTACCCAACCTTAAATTTATATTCTTGAGGATATCCAATTACTTCAAAACATTTGTCAACAATATGTCCTAACTTGTTACAATGAGTACACTTTAGGTTAGGATTAGGACCTCTATTGAACATTTTCTTATTATCAAAAGACTGATTTGTTTTTTACACAAAGCCAATATTTTGACCTTTTGAAGAGATGTTTGAACCTCAATGGGACTCTTCCCTAGAAAATATAGAAAAGACAATTTTTATAGTGGGAAGAGGATCCTGAGTTAAAAAACTGGTTCTGACATGTTGATAAATGTCATCCAAACCCATAAGAAACTGCAGAAGCTTTATTAGTTGATTAAAGCCATTAAATTCCTTTAATGCTTCACATATACATGACGGTAACTGTATAATAACATCAAATTGTTTCCACATAGTGTTGAGTTTATGGTAGTATTCTGAAACAGAGGTTCCATTTTGGGAAACAAAGTTGATTTTCTGATAGAGATTAAATACTGCAGACCCATCAACTTTATCATATGTTTCCTTCAAATCAACCCACACTTCTGACGCAAGTTTGGAATAAAGAACCACATGCAACTTATCACACACATAATTAAGGATCCAAGTAAGGACAATAGAGTTGCACCTTTCCCATTGTAGGGCAAGGACTTCATTTTTAATAGATTTTTTACAACTTCCATCAATAAAACCTTGTTTATTCTTAGTTTGTAAAAAAGGTTTTATTGCATTTGCCTAAACAATATAGTTTTCAGTTCCTTTAAGTTTGATGTTTACCACAGTAAAGCAACTAGAATCGCTAGCATGAAGGTATAAACGATCACTAGCATCCAACTTACTAATAAGAGCTTAAGCAACAACAACTCCATCACCCATATTCACACAATAACAGAGACATACACTACAACCAGTGGAGAGCAGTTATCAAATGACAATCACACAAGCATACGCACCAAGATACCAAACCAAGGCCAGAGCCAGGTTTTCACACAAATTATAGTGGCAGATCAAGGATTAGCCAAGGAGGTTTATGCAGGTAAAGCAAGAAACCAGACACACAGTGATGCACGAAGAATCGCTAATATAGAAACAACAATATGTGAAAAACAATATCAAGAAACCAAACGAATATGTAAACACCTTGATGCAACAACAAATAACAGGGTGTGACTCTCCCTATGTCTCAAAATCAACGCTGGTACTCCTACCCGGCAAAGGATGAATAAGCATACGATTCGTATGAAAATAAAGAACAGCAACATGAATTAATAAAATGGAATGAACTCACCAAAGTGTGCCCAAGTTAGGGTGTTCCAACCAGAGGTTCATGACTTGTAACCTTCACTTAGGGTTACGAAGTAAAGAACAGAGAATAGTTACAGACAGTAGCAGAGGTTTCATTTAAAACCCTAAAAACTCAGATCAGCAAGAAACTTAAAGAGTCGCTAGGGTTTGAAACACCAAACTCTAAATAATAGGCAACTATCCTCAAGAAGAAGAATATAAATCAGATGTAACTTGTCCCTTCTTCACCACTCCGGATCTCAAATAGAAACACTAGATTCAGAGATTAATCAGAAAAGCGGAAACACTAGTATCGAAGATAGAACAACAATCGATCAAAGCCAGGTTGGCTCTTATACCATGTCAGCAAACACAGATCGATCTTAATATTGAGGATCAACGAAAGAACACTCTCAAGATCTGAATAGAAATATATTTCAAATCACAAGAAAAGAATCTACAAACAACATGCACAATCTGGAACAAGAAATAGAACAATCTCACACAGATTATCAATATGATAATCTGTACACTCAAACAAACAAGAAATAAGACTGGGAATCTACAAAGGAAACGAAACCCTAATTTGAGAGTGAGAGAAAGTGAAGTGACGACGAACGACCAGACTGAGGAATTGTTGTGACCTCACACAACTCTCACACTAGGTTTATATAGGCTCCAGATATAGAACTCGACATATATCCACTGATCCATGACACGCGTGCTCTTTAGAGAGCAAACGGGTTCATACATGCGGGTAATAAATGCTCCCGGTGTTCACTTCCAGCCCACCAAATCTCAGCAACCCATTAGTCCATTATGCAAAATATATAAAAAAAACCTAGTTAAAAGTTATAAAATAGAAGAAGTATTTACTAAATAATTTCAGTAGAGCTTATGACGAAAGGGCTACCCTACACACATTTTTATTTTCTGTGTTCTAAGCTTCATGTTAACGTCTAGCTTGAGGGGACATATTAGAGCTATTACTAGGATCATTACTTTATATTTACTAGCATTTCATCTTGTTCTTGTGAAGGACCTCATATTTATGTTCTCATTTATTATGTCCTTTTAATTTCCATAGTTATGGCTAAGTATCGCTTTGTATCTATAAGTACTCTTTCCTTATTTCTTGTACTAACAGAAAACATAATATAATAAAACTATGTGTTGAAGCTCTACCCAGTTGTTTACAAAAAATATTAAATAATAAGAAATCAAGTTTATTATCGTCTATATGCATGTATATGGTTACATGCATGTACTTTGTGTATGAAGGGTTTAGTAAGTTTCCTACGTAGCCACCAAACACACTATTTTTAGAATACGGGATTGTGTCAAAATTCAAATTTCAGCGAAGTAAACACGCTACATAAATTAAGGACGTCACTCGGCTCAGCCATATTAAGAAGGTGTGAAGTTGCACTTTCGACCATTATTTTTTTATTTTTTTAATCGTTATAATGTATTAAAATTCTAATACCATATATATATAGGGGAGGGTTCAAATACTAACCAACTTTTTATTTGATAACCGTGTTAACCATTATAAAACAATCACATAATTTATAAATTATTTTTTCTTTTGATTGTTAAAATAGTATTTAAGTATCTTGAATAAATATTTTGAACGTAAATACGGAAATGATGAGTCTTACGTATACGTAACAAATAATGTTACATATACGTGACACATAGTATTTACATATATGTAACATTAACATAATGATAATTGTTACATATACGTAACACTATGTTTAAGAGTGGTTATCATGGTTATCACATAAATATTGGTTAGCATTTGAACCTCACCCTATATATATATATATATATATGGGTTCAAATACTAACCAATCATATAACTTTTTAGGTGAAAACCATGATAACCAACATGTAACCAATCACATAATTTATAATTAGTTTTTTATTTTTATTATTAAAAGGGTATTATGAAACATTAACACTCACATTATTTTAGGTAAATTTATTTCTAATCCCTTGATTTTCTATTGCATTTTGACTTTTTATCCCAAAATCATTCATCATTCATCCCTATCTCTAACTTCAAACCCCAATTCAAAAGATTGAATATATTTCTTCTTCAACTGACGGTGACTTCAAGACACCATCACCACGCCGCCGTCTTCATCGAACAAGACCTCCGGTCATCTGGATTCTGGCCACCCCCACTAATTAAAACTGCTTGAAGATCTGAAAATCGCATGTACGTCGATACCGAATGTTAACACCTCCTGCGGCTCGATGCTCGGAACTGCGTGCAGAACCAAATCGAGCATCTCTAAGGCGTTTTTGTTGTACGCTAAGACGCCTAGAGTTTGATCGTGGATGGCGATCATGCAACCGAACGACTGGATTTGGCTTCCTCGTTGGATTTTTTGAAGGTAAGCTGAGACTGTGGATGACGGAACATTGCTGTTGAAAGTTGGTTTTAGAAACTAGCCTCAATCAAAGAAGGAAATCTTTGGAAGCAAGCACATTAATTTATTTGGTATTTTTCTCGTTGTGTACAGTGGGGACAAATTGAGACCAAGCAAGTTAATTGAAGTAGGTTAATTTCTTTGGTTTTTTTTAACCAAGCAAGGTAATACAGTGGTGATAAATTTGTTCAACATATATTGTTTTTTTAATTGTTTCTTTCATTTATCTTCAATCCATATACGTAACATATGTGTTACGTATACGTAACCTGATAGCTTTTATGGTTCTGATACACATATGTAACAAAGTAATTTCTAGCAATTTATAAATTCGATTGTTTCCGTATAATTGATGTTGATTAAGTTCTTTGGTTTTTTTTAACATATAAAGCAACAAGATATATTTAGTTTTTTTCAATTGTTTCTTTCATTGATTTTCAATTGTTATACACTAGCCAACCTTTAATTGTTTTTAATTTTATTCAATTGTTGAATACATTTTTTTAATTTTTGTTCTACTTTTTAGATTAGTTTAGTTTATTATTCAACTAGTTTAGATCCCGTGTATACATACGGGGTGAAAAATATCAATAAATAAAATTTTTAAATCTTTATGTGTATATTTTACAGGTGTAAAAATGTATCATATATTAATGATAGAAAACAAAACTCAAAATATGTAAAAACTAATATATAATTGGGTTTCAAAAATACATTAACTACTATTTAATATAATTTGATTTTCATTTATTTTGATTGAAAATAAAAGTTATATAATTAGATTTCAAAGTTTTATAAGAGATAATTTAAAATAAATGTTTTTATTAGTATAATTAATACTTTCTTTAAATATATATTATTGTTAAAAGATGGGGGTGCATCTAATAAAAGAAAGAGGCGGAAAAAAAATGATGAGAATGAATGTGGAGGTGACACGTGACATGGAAAAACCTTTATTTATTATATAGTATAGATTACAGATGCTCATTATCAATTTGGTACGTATACGTAACACATGTAACACAGTTGATACATATATGTAACCCTCCAATAAATTATCAATTTTCAAGTTATTTTGTATTATCAATGAAATATGGATGTATTATCAATTTTCAAGTTATTTTGTGTAATTTAACTAATTAATTGATTTTCATAAGAGATGGAGATAAGAAAGAGAGTGTGAGTAATATTAAGAAAATAATTAATTGATTTGCAAAATAATTTTCTATTGTACCCTTTTGCAATTAATATAAATCAATTTTAATTTAAATAATTACAAATTTGCCACTAAAGTATATCAACCATTGATCAAACAAGATCAATGGCTAAGATTTAGTTTACATAGTTATCATATAAAATGGGGTTAGCATTTGAACCCTACCCTATATATATATATATATATATATATATATATATATATATATGGGTTAGGTTATAGTAAAAAGGGTTTTAAAAATAAGAAGGGTAAGAAGGATTCTAAACTTGACATGTGTCATTTTATTGTTTTTAAAGGAATGGCATAATGGTCAATGTGTAATACACATGGTCAATACCCAGGTCAATGTGTAATACACCAGGTCAATGTGTAATACACCAGGTCAATGTGTAATACACCATGTCAATGTGTAATACAAGGTCTGATATTACACAATGATCAGACCTGATATTACACAATGACCTGACATATTTGAGCGAATTATACAATAATGAACGAATTACACAATGATATGGAAAACGTAAAACACAATGATGAAAACATATAACACAATGACGAAAAATATTTGACACAATGAACTTGTATTACACAATGACCAGACGTGGTATTACACAATGAACTTGTATTACACAATGAACTTGTATAAATGATGAATTTGTATTACACAATGACCTTACTAACTAAACAATGAGCTGAAAAACGTAAAACACAATGATAAATACATATAACACAATGAACTTGTATTACACATTGAACTTGTATTACACAATGAACTTGTATTACACAATGAACTTGTATTACACAATGACCTGACTAATTACACAATGACCAGATACTACACAATGACCAGACGTGGTATTACACAATGAACTTGTATTGCACAATGAACTTGTATTGCACAATGAACTTGTATTACATGATGAACTTGTATTACACAATAAGCTGAAAAACGTAAAACACAATGATAAATACATATAACACAATGAACTTGTATTACACATTGAACTTGTATTACACAATGAACTTGTATTACACGATGAACTTGTATTACACGATGAACTTGTATTACACAATTACCTGACTAATTACACAATGAGCTGAAAAACGTAAAACACAATGATAAATACATATAACACAATGAACTTGTATTACACATTGAACTTGTATTACACAATAAACTTGTATTACACAATGAGCTGGAAAACATAATTTTTTTTTGTTTATAATGACATTATACTCGTTTTAAAGATAAAAAACGCTCGTTTTTATGGTGTAATTTTTTTGAAAAAATAATGTCGTATGTAAAAGTTATGAACGTTTAAAAATGAGGGGGGAACTTGATAAAAAGTCAATAAAAGTGGCCAAGACGAAAAGACTCTTCAACAACTTTTTCTCCTACAATTTAATCTCAACCATTAAATCTTTTCTACAATTTGATCTAATGGCTCTAAATCCTTCTCACCCTTCTTAGAATTAGAATCTTTTTTACCTGAACCTAACCCATATATATATATATATATAGGGGACGGTTGTCGTACAAAAAGCCCAAATCGTACGAAGTGCCTCCAACCGTCTGATTAATATGATCTAGTGTTGGGGATAATGCGGTGGCATAAACGTAATTACTTTGAAAAAAATAACACGCCATCCAAGTTAAAAAGGGCATAAATGTCAATTTGTATCAACAAGCGTTAAATTTTTTAATAATCACGTTTTTTGCGAAAAAAATTTTAATAATCACATTTTTTCGTCATTTATTTTTGATAATTACGCACCAAACGTAATTTTTTTTACTAATCACGCTTGGTGCGTGATTTTTTTTTAAGGTAATCACACTTGATTTTTTTATATATATGTGGATTTCAACTTTATATATAAACGTGAATTTCAACTTTATATATATAAACGTGAATTTCAACTTTATATATATATATATATAGGGAGCTTCAAATAAAAAGTAGTTTTTCGCTAAAAAATCTAAAAAAATGACAAAAATCTTAAGAAACGATATCAAACGAACTCCGATTAAGCTAGTTTCAGCGGGGTTGGAACCGTCTCGTCGAACTCTACCATCTTATCTTTTAGGGTTTAGCTTTTAAAGTTTAGATTTTACGTTTGAATTTTAGGGTTTTAGACTTATGGTTTAGCATTAGGGATTAGCTTTTAGGATTTAGATTTTATGGTTTAAGTTTTTTTTAGGGTGGGGGGTTTAGGTTTCTAGGGGTGGGGTGGTGGGTTTAGGTTTTTAGGGGGTGGGGTGGGGGGGTTTAGGTTTTTGGGGGGTGGGGGTGATGGTTTTAGGCTTTTCGGGGTGGGGTTGGAGGGGGTGTTTAGGTTTTTGGGGGTGCGGGTGGAGGGGGTTTAGGTTTTTTGATCCGGGTTAGGGTTCGATAAGACGGTTCCAACGCCGCTGGAATGAGCTCAATCAGAGTTAGTTTTGCAATTAAACACACACACAGATTCTGTAATCGAACATCATTTTACTTGTTTTCCTATTAGGGAGAAACATGCATACAAATGAACATCATTTTTACTTGTTTTCCCGTTAGGAAGAAACATGCATACAAACGAACATCATTTTTACTTGTTTTCCCGTTGGGGAGAAACATGCATACAAACGAACATCATTTTTTACTTGTTTTCCCGTTGGGGAGAAACATGCTTGCAGACAAACATTATTTTACTTGTTTTTCCGTTGGGGAGAAACATGCACACCAACAAACACCACTTGTTTACTTAAGCGTAAACTCTATCATGAAAGTCCTCACATCGAACCGTTAATATGGACTTAGCGAGGTAATGTTTAATAGTACTACTGGGTTTGACAAACCCCACCCGCGTTAGTCGCGCTAACTCGATTGGAGGTCGAACGGGTGTAATATTGGCCTAAACACATTGCCAAGTTTGATAGACCTAGCGGGAGGCATTAAAACACAAACAGTCAGCTTCGGTTGTGAGCGCTTAGAGTAACTTGTACATTGTCTAGCTAGCAATAGGTGTGACTTACGTATGTGGATTCTACAAACACACAAACAGTTTATTTACTTACAAACCTGTGAACTCACCAACCTCGTGTTGACACTTTTTCTTACATGTTTCTCATGTCGCTAAGGCACAGGTTGCACACCTAGGACATACATGGAGTCCTACTGTCATTGCATTATTATGCAAACATTTAAAACAATTCACTTGCTTTTATTAAATTAAACTTGGGCGCGTTTGTTTTGCGCAGTAACTATTTGACATAAACCGCTTCCGCATTTAACTCTGAACATCTAATGGTTTTGTTTAAACTCATATAGTGTCGTTTGACGAAACTAATGACTGAGATCCTGTTGTGTCACATGCCTAACGGTAAAACTCCGTTAGTGAATTTATGGGGTGTGACAAGGAGTTCTTGGAGACGACAGATAAAGGTTAGGTAGTTTTAGTAGAGATATAGTTGGTTGGTTTAAGTAGGGGCAGGGTACCTTAGCTTGCACTTCACATAGATTATCCTTAGTAAGTGTGTCTTAGTTTAAGCTACTTTAGCATCGAGAGTTTTTATGCGTTATTGTTCGAATAGTCTTCAATTTCTAATATTGGTTCTCTATTGCAGATTTTTATCTTATTTCAAAAAAGGTATGTTTTTTTTAGAGTTTGGGGTCTATCTCGAAGCAGCCTCTAGGATAGAGGTAAGGCTTGTACTCATCTCACTTTTCCCGGACCCTACTTTAGTATTCAGGATTTTTATGCATTATTGTCAAATTTAAAATTATATTGTCTTGTTGGTTCGGTCTAATTTGAACCTATGAACACCCTTAACCCGTTCAACACACACCTATAAATATATCTATCTCATCCTCGTTTCTTGACACTATCATTCCACACTTCCACTTCTATCTCTACATATTAATGACACTCGAAGGCTCAACCACAGCCCCGACTTCTCTATGCCACAAAGATTCTTCCACCGCCGCCGCCACCCTTCCATCACCGCCACAGAAACCCACGGAGGATGACCAGTACTTAGCCCTCTCCCTCATGTTGCTCTCCCGAGACAACTCCACCACTCCCCCACGTCATCATTCCGATGATGTCATGTCGATGTCATACACGTGTAACGTCTGCCACAAGGGGTTCCCTACGTACCAAGCACTCGGCGGCCACAAATCTAGTCACCGGAGAAATATCCAATCTAACTCAGATGACCACCCATCAACTTCCGCCTCCACCGGCAAGGGACACGAGTGCTCTGTGTGTCATAGGTCTTTCTCCACCGGTCAGGCACTTGGTGGTCACAAGAGGCGTCATTACGAAGGTGGCAATCTGGGAACCGGAGCTGCCGTCAGCGGGGTCCTTGGTCAGCCGCGAGATTTTGACTTGAATCTGCCCGCCTGCCCGGAATACCGATTGGGTTTGAGCATTGACGGTTAGAAGAAACCGCGTTTGTCAATGACCGCCGATATGCATTTTAACCAACTAGTTTTAATTTGAATTACAACATTTTGTGATATTTCATTTAACGCCAAGTTTAATAAAATTTAAACTAAACTAGGAATTGCACATCCGCGTCCGATCTCGATATCAAAGCGCATATAAAAAAACACGTTGCAACCACTCTAATGAAAAATCTTAAAACGTACCCATCGTAAAAACGAGCGTCATTACGCCGTAAAACCCTAAAGCGTACCTTGTTGTAAAAGCGAACGTCACTGCACTGTAAACCTATAAACGTAGAGTCAATAAACCTGAACGCAAATCCAAACACAACGATTAAAAATCTAAAGCCAAAATATTAAAAAACCGAAAAAAAAACCACGAAAAAAAAAGAAGAAGAGAGAAAAGACAAAATAGCTGCTGTTTACCCTATGGATTTAAATAATAGTATAATTAGAGATAGCATGCACGTCACATTAATAACTTTACCAAAAAGAAAATTCAAACACCTATAAATATAAATATGAAAATATATATATATTTATAGTTTAAAGCATGATGAAATATATAAATTTTAAAAATAACATGAAATGTATAACAGGTTTTTGATGTTTTATTGCAACCTCTTAAAAGCAACAAATACTATGTTATATAAATCTCAAATTTTATTAATAGAAAAGACTGATAACTTTTTAAGTTCTAAGCCTAGAAGATCGCTTCAGATGTAAAAAATTGTTGTAAAATAAAAGGTCGCTTTTCATTGTTTTCAATGTATTCCTAATCACATGTAGTCTCAAAGAAAAAAATGCGATTTAGTCTAACGTCAGTAGTGGTGGTGGTGGTGGTGGTGGTGGTGGTGGTGGTGGTGGTGGTGGTGGTGGTGGTGGTGACCGATACAAATTAGATCTAGTGTGAAAATTACTCGAATTTAAAGCGATTATTATTTATATCATAGATTTCTAATTAAACCTTTTACTGTTACATTTTAAGAAAAATTTATGTAATTTTACTTATGAACTTTATTAGATTTTAGAAGTTTTGACCGGAAAGTTTAGTAAATTAAAATATGATGTTAATTACACGAAAAAATTCTAAAGCAAAGCCATTTAAAGATACGGTTTTTACAAGTGAAAAGAATTTAGATTACCCACAAATCTTCCAAGTCCGGCCTTTAGACGTTTTACTGACAGATTAACGATGGTACGTTGGTTACCGACTGATTACCGAAGTTCTCTTTACTAACGGACTACTTGCCGTCGATAGTGTTCATTTGTATAAAATAATAATAATAATAAAATATATTGCATTTTCTATAAATTAAAAATAGTTTATAACTTCTAAAAATAAAAATAATTACCAGAAAAAAATATACAATTAGAATAAAATTAAATATAAAATATATAAAAAAAAAAAATGTATCCAAGTGTGGGGAGTGGTTTCACGGTAGATATTTTTCATGGTCTATCTCTGTTTTATGCCAACACCTCTTTGTTTTGTGCTCTCATCTCGGTTTCACTCGAAGGATTAGAGATAAAAGAAACTCATGTCAATGATATGTACATCTTCTCAACTAATCGGTTCTCCGGGCCAACACACATGAGGACTCCAAGACCACATTTTGTGTATTTTAATTCCGATACCACTAATTTCAATAAGCAAAAACACCACACATAGGAGGAGGCCATCTCTTGATACCACTAATTCCAATAACCAATAATTTCCATATTTGTTTATTAAAAGTCGGTTTAACATCATTATTCTCATTGTTTAACAGAAACATGTTGAACTCTAGGTTTAATCCTTGTAAGATTTGTAAAACAAGTGTAGATTCTGAATTTGCTCCCCTGTAACTTGTAATGAATCAGCTAAATGTTCAGCATGATCACCAAGGCAGGGCCGGGGGGGAGGGGGGTTTACCGTTCAGGGCCCGGTCTCCTCAAGGGTCCGAAGTTTTTAAATTTTTTTTGTATTATATATATATATATATACAAAAAATTCTATATATTTTTAGTTTTAAACCCAATCTCATTAGTTCATTATTTACACATGTGGTCCGAATTGTTTAAAAAAAAGGCTCAAGTTGTAATTAAACTCACATAAAAATTAAAAAGCCCAAACATATTTTTAAACTCAAGAAAAAATAGGAATTGTATTATAGTTTTTTTATATATGATTATTAAGTTTATATTGTAGGGGTCCGCTTTTTTTTACATGCCCCGTGCCCAAAACATTTCAAGGATTATCGGGACCGGCCCTGATGATCACAGTAGTCACTAATAGTGATGGAATTCTGTTTTTAACAGCTGAAATTGAGCACGAAGCTGAGCTTGTTTGGCGTAAACTTGCTAAAAGTATGAATCTTTTATTGCAGACCATAACTCGGCTGCAGATCAAGTACCAATTGTGATAGTGTGATTTGAGCAACTTATGATGAAGGAGTTGCATTCAAACAGGCACATACATAGCCATCAGTTTTATACCAAACAAGTCGTTCAACAATATTGATAGTTGGAAGAGGTGAGTTTTTGTTAAAAAACTTTAAGTCCATGTGATACGAACCCAATAGAGGGACCGGGTCACATTGGATCAGAGCAGGCCCATTGGGAGCTGAATAGAGGAAAGCGGGATAGAGGAAAAGCGGATGGAGGGAAAACATCGGAGGGAGGGAAAACATGCGGAGTAGTAAGAGATGGGGGGTGATCCACGACATCTGAAAAGGGGGAATTCAATCTTTAACTGTTCCTACCTTAATTCCAGTTTAAGTAATTTGTTTCTGCATTTGTTTTAGGAGTCGATGTTTTTATTAATCAAAGTAGGGTTTTAAAACCTTGTAATCGGAGACTACCCATTCTCGAAATTGGGCACTATCTGTATTTTCCTTTCAATCAATCAAGCCGACTGTTTTGATCTTAACAATTGGTTCCATTGCCGGGAATCATCCAGTTCAATCGCAAACCAAATCAATCGCCACTCAATTTCCAGTTCAATCGCAACCCAGTCAATCGGAATTCCAGTTCTTTAGTCCGATTAATTTCTACAACAATGGCCCCTCAAATCCGGAGTAACCCAGACCCAAACTCTTCGAACCCTGACCATGTGGCTGACCAATTGGCGACCATTGCAACCTCTTTGGAGGCCTTGCAGAATGAGATCGCTGCTCTCAAAGCGCGCGACAAAAAGAAAGAAAAATCAAGCGGAGGATTTAGCAGATTTGATGATGGAGATTCATCAGGGAGCAATAACAAGATCGATTTCCCCTCCTTCAGTGAAGGGGACCCGCGAGGGTGGATTTTGAAAGCTGAGAAGTATTTTTGGTATTACAACATCCCGGAAGATGAGCAAGTCGACGTGGAAACGATGCATTTGGAAGGCGATGCCTTAGATTTTTACTCTTGGCTGTCGGCAGATCAAGCAATCGAATTCTGGGATGAACTGGTGCGTGCCCTCCAGAAGAATTTTAGGCCTGCTGAGTTTCAAAATCCCGATGAACGTTTGTGTAGCATAAGACAGACCGGTACGGTGCAAGAATACAGACAGGAGTTCGCTAAAAGGTCTTCTCGGGTATCTAACTCGCCCGAGCACTGCTTGCTAGGGGTATTCTTGAATGGCCTAAAGGACGAACTGAAGGCGGATGTTAGGATCCACAAACCTAGGATGGTGTACAAAGCTATGAGCATTGCACTCGAATTTGAATCCAAAGTCAGCCATATGAAATCTGGAAAAAGTTCTAGTTCTTCTTCTTCGGTCAAGACAGAACCAACTCCAACAGCCTCTAACACACTGATCCCGGCTACTACAGCCCAAAAGCCAACAGAAATTCGTATCTCTGAGGCAGAAAAACAGAACCGTTATATTCGAGGGGAATGCTTTAGATGCGGTGATAAATTCGGGCAGGGTCATCGATGTAAACATGGAGCTTTTAAATCGTTAGAAGCCGCAGAAGAGGCAGAGAACCAGAGTCCGGTTCGATTAGAGCAGATTGAAAATTCACCGGATGACCTAGCCGAAATCAGCCTCCATGCTCTCTTTGGTAAGCCCAACCCGACGACGATGAAGCTTAAAGGTATCCTAACGACTACCGAGGTTTTAGTTTTGGTAGATAGTGGCTCCACACATAATTTTATATCGGATTCCCTTGTTCAAGAGTTGAAACTCAATACCCAATTGTGACCCCCTTTGGAGTTCAAATTGGCAATGGTGACGTCATCCGTTGCAATCGACTCTGCAAGGATATCACCACACAGCTCACTAACCTTAAAATCACCCAAGACTTTTACCTATTTTCCCTTGGTGGGGCTGATTTGGTTTTGGGAATTCAATGGTTAGCAACACTTAACACGGTCCAGGCAAATTGGAAAGAGATGTTTCTGAAGTTCACTATCGATGGCAAAACTTACACACTATAGGGACCGCCACCAGATCCTCATCAGGCTGCTACCTTTCGCCATCTCACTAATGTACCATTTGAGGTGCACACCGATGGACCAGCAACTCAGTTTTCTTACACCCGACTTAAGGGCAAGTCGATTCTTCGAGCAGATTGCATTGATACGAACCCAATAGAGGGACTGGGTCACATTGGATCAGAGCAGGCCCATTTGAAACAGGCCCATTTGGGAGCTGAATAGAGGAAAGCAGGATAGAGGAAAAGCGAATGGAGGGAAAACATCAGAAGGAGGGAAAACATGCGGAGTTGTAGGAGATGGGGGTGATCCAGGACATCTGAAAAGGGGGAATTCAATCTTTAACTGTTCCCACCTTAATTCCAGTTTAAGTAATTTGTTTCTGCATTTGTTTTAGGAGTCGATGTTTTTATTAATCAAAGTAGGGTTCTAAAACCTTGTAATCGGAGACTACCCATTCTCGAAATTGGGCACTATCTGTATTTTCCTTTCAACCATCTTCCTTTATTGTCTAATCGTGTAATGGACTGTTTTAACCTTTATGTTGGTGTTAATCTTGATGGGTACGGGTCAAATCCGGGTCAAACGGGTACGGGTCATGGAATTGAACCAGGTTTTGTTTGTATGGGTCATTAGAAAGTCAATTTGAGAACATGTTTTTATATTTTGACCGAGTCATAGAGAAAGTCTTGGTCCTCCTTTTGAATAGCAAAGTTTTAGGGGAATTTAGGTATTTGAATTTTTCTTTGCTTTACTTTATGTATGAGTATAGTGTGGCTATTTAAAGAGTCAAGTAAGTTGAGTGAAATAAGCAAGTTTCAAGCAGTAAACAAACACTTCTATATGTGAGTTTGTGTGTGTTGTGGGCCTGTACCAACACTTTAAAACATCCATTGATCGTAATCGTTGTTCAAGGTGTAACCCTATGGATCTTACTTATTATCAGTACCATCAAATGTCGTTACTTGGGCATACATGTCCAACATAGGGCTCATTTTTACTAGTCACGCACGACATTCGAAATCTCAGGACAACCCAGAAAACTACAATAATGTTTCTTGTTGTTTGAAAATTATTACTTATTTGGTCTTTAAATGCAGCATACATTAAATGTTTTTGATATTAAGAAAAGATAAGACATTTTACTCTTTTATTTATGTTATGATTGAATCATCACGGTGGTCGGCCACCCCATCTTACGACAACCTCCAGCCAACGGCTATCTCCGGCCACCACCAGCTTTAATAATTAGTAAACACAACACCTTTGTTCACCCAAAACATGCCAACCACATCTCCTACCATCTTGTGTGTCATATCCTGTCATTACCAATTTACCATCAACTTCTTCCTCAGATGGGAAAACATGTTGGACACTACATTACTAAAGATATAACAACATGTGACATTTTTTAATCATCAAAAGACGAGCATATGATTATGAACCATCCACGAGATATGAGTGATATTTAATAAATTAAATCTACGAGAAATGAGTGATCTTGTAATCATTCGTATGGAGTCAAGTATTTCATTTTAGATGCGTTATTTTATCTCTAAAATGACTATAGAAATATAACACGCCGATAAAATTGTTACTATCATGATTTTCTCTTAATATAAAACAAGAATTTCGGGTTTAAAACCTCACCATTGTGACACATCAACATGAGACGATAATATCCAACACATTTTCTTGATTGATTGCTAGAAATGTATTAGAATCGTTGCAAGACTACAAGTTTAACAAGTTACCTCTTATAAACAACCCTTGTCACATGTTTAAACAAACTTTAACCAATTGAAATCATCATTTTCACTACAACTATATATATTTGTTATGAATTTGAACCTTTATATATTAGCCGTGAATCGCGTACACCACTTCAGGAGGAGACGTTCAACGTTAGCATCCATGCGCGTGCCTACACCGCCCCATACCAACATGTGGGCAAGATCCACCATCGACGAGCCTGTCACCTCATAAACCGTTTCAAAACCAATTCTTCTATAAAATTTCACAAGCTGCAAAATCATTCAACATTTGATTAGATACACAATCTAACACGTCTTTTTATATTTATAATATATTTAAAATGCTTCTTGTCATGAGCAAAAATATACAATTTTGTGAACATAAATACTATCAAATCCTTAATCACAATGATAAGCAAACACATTTTTCCACAAGGTTTAAATCATAATTACCTTTTTTTATTAATATTAATAACAGTTATTTCATTATTGAATAACGGGTAGCAATTATGTCGGCCTGGCGGGTTTAACCATTGAATGTGAACACAACTAAAACATTTTTTTCATGTCAAATACATAAACCCTAACTTGAACGCCCTCAAAATCGCATAACCCGAACACGACTCGTTTAACCCATTTACCTAAACGAGTCAAATGAATTGACAGGTTGTAATCAAGTTGTAAACGCGTTAAGCAGGTCGACAGGTTGTAATCAAGTTGTAAACGCGTTAAACAGGTCGACAGGTTGTAATACATGCCTTAAACAGGTTAACAGACCGACCTGTTTAATTAAACGGATTGACGTGTCGACAAGTTATAATAAATGCATTAAGCAAGATGATAAATCAACCTTTTAATTAAATGCGTTGACGGGTTATAATGAACACGTTAAATGTGTTAACGGGCCGAACTGTTTAAATAAAGAAGAGTACAAAACAAAGACCTTGGCATGGTAAATATCGGAGTCATTAATGGCAAGCAACTCGGCAGTTTTACATCCACAATCATATCCGTACCGGATCATCACTGCTCCAATAAACAACCCGATTCCAAATACGGATCTATCCATGCCCAATGTTTCCCGGGTCAACTTAATCGAATCCAAATGTAGAATCTTCCCTTTGTTCCACCATACCCGGATCATTCCTTCTGCTTTTCCGAGCACCTTGTTCGTTTCCAGGCTCTTTGCGGTGATTCTGAAGAAGGGTCCTGCTGTTTGTAGCTGGAGGTCGAGGTTTTGTGCTTTCGAAGATTCCAGGATATCAGACATGGAGGGTTTTTGGATGATTTGATTGTCGGTTTTTGAGGAATTTATGGGGGTTTTCAGATTGGTTTGATGATTGAATGAAGTAGGTGGGGTAATTGGATTTGGGATGAAGGATTTGGATATTGGAGCCGATTTCATGATGAAGCAATCACGGATATGATGAAAAGAAAACACGGCCAGAAATAAGTGAGTTTTTCAAAAGATAATAATAATAATAATAACTAGTTGATTAAAAGCCCTCGCTTTACAGCGGGATCGTATTCTTTCAGTCCCGTTGTCCTGGCGTGTGTTGCAGCGTGAACTGGGGCGAAACATTTAAGTGGCCAGGCACTCTCATTTTTTTGTTCAGAAGTATTGATTTCGGGCTACTAGATGTATTTCATATTAGTTATAATGTTTGGACCCCTTCTAATCCAGACCAAAAACTCAAATCTGTTCCACTAATCCAGACAATCGCATTCATACGGCACACTAATTATTCTTCCTTTGTTGTTTATGTGTAAGATTTGGTTTTTTTTTTATTTATGGTTTTTATTTGGTGAAAAAAATTTGGTTTTTTTATGTTTAATATTTTTAACCCCCAATTTAATTGTTCAAGTTCCGTCACTTGGCGTAAATTTTGCCACGATCCCAAACATCAAAGCGCGTATACGAAGTACCTAAGTGTCCCATGCAAAACAAAAAAAAATATAGTTCAAAACAGTTAAAAAAAAAACTCAGTCCCGGGACGCGTTGCGGCGGCAGGAACTTCGCCTCGATCCCAAATACCAAACGCGTCTGCGAGAAACCTAAGACATAAAATATCAAAACGTGCGTGCAAAAAACATTAGGTATCAATAAGAAAAAAAATCAAACCCAACACAATCTTAATTAAACGCAAAACAATTAAAAAATATTAAATAAAATAGAAAACAAAAAATGGCATAAAAAATTGGGGTAAAGGGGTTGGCAAAAAATTCCAACCCGGGTCCAAGGGGAAAGGAGGGCAGCACCATCAACCATCCCAACCAAACCACATTTCGGTTTTAATTACGCAGCAAAATCTATATAACAAACCAGAATAACATTTTCCAAAAAAAAAATTATTAACCACTCGCAGAGTGACACGTGTTGTGACGGTCCACTCACATTCAAGAATTGTTCCTAAGAACTTACTCTTTAAACTAGCTATATAATAATAAAGCACCTCCAACATCAAACAACACAAACACGTCACATCAGCTACCGTATTAGATTTTCAATTATTCTTCAAAAACACACATTTCTCCCCCAACACTACATCTCCAAACACCCATTTTTTTAAAATAAATAAATAAATATATACATAGACATACATACTAGGTTACAAACTCGTGTATTACACGCATTGAATAAATGAAATATTAAATAGTTAGTAATAAACGAAAATAATAAAGAAAATAGTTGAGAAAGAAAATATTAATAAAGGAAATATTAAATTATTATGAAAAAATATTAAATATTTGAAAAAAATAAACAGAAAAAAGAATTCTGAGCTCACAGAATTATAACACGTGGCCAACTGATTATTTATTTATTAGGTATAGATTAATGTTTGTGTGAGATGGGGCCTACCACTCCCCGTTTGTCTCTGTTTGAAACTCCAGACGAGGCCGGACAAACACGCATTTAGACGAGCGCTCCAATGCAGAACCGTTAGTCACCTTGGCGTTTGCTTCCATCCTGAGCAAGAGTTGATGAAGCTGCTCTAACTAAAAAAAGTGTTCCTTTAATAATCTCCCTTAAATCGCCTTGTTTATAACAAAATAAGTAAATAACCGTCAATCTTGTAACGAGTTAGATGACAGAGATTCTCATGTTTTAAGACAACAGCTTCTTGATATTCAGGGCTAGTTCTTCGATTGGCTAGGCTCATCCCTTTTGGATTTTATGGTTAAGCTCTTCTGAGAGTTCTAGGGCCCGCTTTTCAATGATCTTTGATTGCTGTGTGATTTCTTCTACTAGTTCCAAAACTTATTAAACGACAGTATATTAAAGGATAATTTGAACTTATTGATACATTTTTTTTATTACATTATCCTATTATTATCCATACAACAATAACCGTAAAGGTGAACTACCTTAAGTAATCTGAATTAAGAATATATCAGAGAAAATATTAAACAGCAGCGTTTGTAATCCAACGGTTAGGATAATAGCCTTCCAAGCAATAGACCCTTGCAAACGCAAAACTTTTTCCCATCTTTGTTTATAAAACTTTTTGGAACAGGATTGAAAATAAGCAAGAGTCCTACCAAAATGCGCAGTTGTGAATCATTTGTTGTTCAAGCTTTCAAAATTGTTAAAAACTAGTGGGCTTAACCCACGCGTTGCGGCAGGGAGTCCTCCGTGATGCTAAGATCCAGCGTATGAAATTGCGGATACGATACAAATTATCAAACGCAAATTAAAAAACAAAGGAAAAGAACATAATCTATTAAAGCCATACAATGGTAACCATAACCAAAAGCTATTTGAATGAGAAAAAAACATCAAAGTGGCTAATTCATTTCACTTCCAAAAAGTTAAAATTGGACTTCTAATTCAGCTCTTCACGAAGAGTATCTCTTTCGTTTGCCGGGAATCCTATTGTTTGCTGGTGATCAATTGTTGATGAATGAGTCGGAGGAAAGAGGTGTAACGGGATATTCCTCCTGGAACCTAACATTGAACAGCTGATCAAGTCAATCCTTTAGGGTATAAAATGTTAATAAGCTCAAATAGAATAAGCATCTATTCAGGAAAAATTGCAGCTCAACTTCCCTATTTGTCATTTTCTTTAAGCCTAAAGTGAATCAGTCATAGCTTGTTGTTAGCGACCCATGGCTTCCGATAAAAGGTTTTGACCTGTTAACCAAACACGCATATCAGCAGCTATGATCAGTTAAATGATACATCATCAGCTACAATATCAAAGAGGCTGGACCGTCTCTTTCTCTTAGAAAGTTTGCTTTGTCTGATGAAATACTTTTGGGCAAGGCTTGCAACTTGAGTAGGTATTATTGTGATCACATAAATTCTAGCAACTCCAGACCAATCACCTTTTCCAAGCTTTTGCAAACCTAATAAGAACATCCTATGTTCCTCCGCTGTCCATGGAACACCTGCAAACGAAACACCCACGTCCCGTTTAAGTAAAAAAAAAGAGCTAGTTTCTTAACAATTTCAAGCATATTGACTACGGTCTGTTTTCAAACATATATATATTAACAGATTTGATGATATAAAGTTTGCTGCATAGATTAAATATTTGCGTTAGTTATTCAGGTGTCTATATCATACACATCAAACAAATATCAAGAAAAAGCTCGAAAACAGACCATAATAACACATAAAACATTAGCAAAAATCAAGAAAAAGCTTGACAAACTGCTAATTGTTATTTTATTCCAAGAACTTCAATGTTGTTTGATCAAATCAACAAACAACAGTTGTATAAAATCCATATTAAGCATTTCTATCTAACAACTCACACCTTTCAAGACATTTATATTTTACGAACCACAACAATGAAATTATCAACCGAACAAACACACAAAAGACAAAGGGAAAAAACAGTAGCAGAGTAAAATCACAATCAATCAGCCGAAGAACTTTCAATGACTAATTCTCTAGATAAAAGCAAATATCTATCTTTTGATACCTGATCAACGTACCGAATCTATTTGTTGTATTTTTAGTATCCTTTTTATATTCGAATTGATTTTCTAGGTGTTTAAACCTGATTAGTGTAATAAATATATTACACAGCTACTACTAATGTATTTGTATAATACTAAAGCAAAGGGTAAAGGCTTGTTACCTATCAACAATATTGTTTAGTTGCTCTATGTTTGGATTAGAAGAAGTTGTTGCCGCTATTGAGCCTAATTGAAGCGATCCTGCAGTGAAAGAGAATCTTTTAGTAAAATTATTAATGGAATTTAGCAGACCAAATTCAAATAGAATACACCTAAAATGGATCTTAACATAAAAATGGATATTAACATATTGAAGTGAATGACCTGGGCTCTTGAGATTTTAAAAAATAGATATTTTTCTGACAGGTTAGTTTTTTATTCACCTGTTGTTGAGAACCATGCCAATCTGGACGGTTCGGTTGCCTGTGGTCGAGGGCATGGAAGCGAAACGGCACCAACCACGTGAAAGTGTTCAGCGCCTACCAGTTAAATTAAGGCAAGTAATTAGTATGCGGAGAAGAAAAACACATGACCCAGGTATATACTAATTCAGTTTTCATAATCTTTATTTCTCTTCTCATAGTCTCAACATCAGTTGTTTGACCTGAAATCTTCAAATTGGCTGCAAAATAATCAGGAAACATTATCACATGTTAGTAACGTTGGAGAAATGGTTTTAATAGTCAGGCATGTGTACAAAATGACCTGTTTCATTTTTTTATTTAAATATGTCTTCCTGTTTTATCATGCTGGTTGAAGAGGGCGTGGCTGAGCAGTTCCCCCTTGCATCAGCAGCCTCTCCCCATGCATTTCCAACACACAGTGTAAAAATTGGTGGCTTCACATATCTGCAAATATGGGAAATATTGATTTATTCCATTTTCCAATATCATCATTTAAGCATACAGCACAAAAAACATTTACTGCCATAAAGAACTATATCAATTCAACATTCGATAATTTACACATGAAGCAGTAATAATGCTTTGTAATAAACAGACAACTACTGTAATGATATTGTAAGTGTAGTGTTGAAAAGTAAGAAGACTTGCCACCTCATAACGTTGTAAATTGCAAAAGCCCTGCCCTGAACATGTTTATATTCATTAACGGGTCAAAGATTTAATAAATAAATAAACAGGTAGGTTATGTTTGTTATTCTTTGCCGGGTCAACTCATATTTGTTTTGAGTTTTTCTTACTTTGTCTTCTGTATTTCTCTTCTCGGGTCACCCGTCCAAATCCAGACCCACGAACTTCAGTCAAACTTAGCGAAATCTGTTAAACACACTTGGGCAATTAAAACAACCTGTCTTCAAATATCAAGATCTTAGAAGGTAGATTCACACAATTTTTTCAAAAAAATAACACAAAAATATCATAAAACTATAAAAGAACACAAATTCATCGAAAGGGCATTAAAAAATCACCAAAATTTGACTAAAATTCAAATAAAAATCAAATCTTGAAGTAACCCAATTTTAGTCGTACCTTGCGAAATCTGGCGCCATGAGGAAGAACAATCCAACCAGATTCTGTACACAAAGCCTTCAAAACCTCATTGTTAACAATAATAATCAATATATACCCCCAAATTTCACATGAGAATAGGCTCTTCATCTTAAAATCAGCCCATCTAACAGAAAGGAGTCAATAAAACATAAATTAACTGTTCACAAATTGCTTACTCTCATCAATGAACATGATTTCATAAGCAACTAAACATTTAAAAGCACCTAACTATCAAATTAATGGCTATTTTCGAAATAAAAAAGTACAATACCTAAAGGTTGCCTGCTCAGGATCGATCAAGCAAAACACGACTGCGAAGCTTCCCGATAACGGTTGGAATCGCATACTTTTGGTGGGCGATGGTGGCGTGAGATGATCGCTATCTGAATCGCATACGTTTGCTGAGATAGATCTTAAGGTTCCTTTCCTAGGGTTAAAGAGAACAGATGATGGGACGGGCATAAAAGAAACGTGGAATGCCACAAGCAAACACGTAAAATTAAAATAATAAAAAATAAAAACACTGTTACTAAGCACAGTCGTCTTTTAATTAGTTTTGTAATATATTTGACTAATTTGGTTACTAAAATTCTTAGAAGAATATGTTTTCAGCTCAGGATGATTAAAATATTTTCTTAGTATGGAAAAAAGTCAAAATAAACCATGACAGCTTTTCAAAAATAATCAAGAAAATGATAATGGGGCATTCCGAGAATTGAACTCGGGACCTCTCGCGCGAGAATCATACCACTAGACCAAATGCACATTTGCTTATTCAATCATTCTTTATATATTTGAAGTCATATACTTGGTGCTGTTAGATGGTTCCCTGCTCTCTAATAAACTTAAAGAGCTAGGTTAAAAAAATACATGTTAAACGCTCTCGCGTTTTGCGATATTTACGTAGTTAAGTATGTAAAGAAAAGTGTATGAAGTTACGGATGCTTGGTTTTGAATAGTGATACGTAGATAAAAAAACACGTCGCAACGGTATATTCGAAAATCAACAAAAAATGATGTCCTTGTAAAAATGAGTGTTAAGAAACACGAAAAAGAACGTAAAAAAAGTAACAAAATTACGTTGTTATGAAGATTAGTGCTGAACGGAAGAGCATGCCCTAAAAAAAACGTCGCAGTGGTTCATTGAGAAGTAAAAAAAAAGTAAAGTCATTGAGTATTTGATTTTCGAACGACAGAATATATTATAACGAAAATAACCGACTCAAGATGAGCTTGACACAAAAAAAATTACATCAGAAGCAGAGGGTTTTTAAACCACTCGTCCTAAGCAAAGTTAACCTTACGGTTCCTATTAACAAACCAAAGATACGAGTAATGAACAACAGACTCAAAAATATACCCATTCCTACTTCTTTCCGGTTGAAAAATTATCCTGTTCCTGAAGCGCCAAAGAACCCACCGAGTAGTGAATATCTGAGATCCATTGAGGTCCCAAACCCACCTATAGCCACAACCACTAAGCACATGTTAAAGATCACAAAATTGAGACTCCTCAATACCACCTCTTAAGGGACGACGCCACTCCCACATCCGTTAACAATTAGACCTTTTTGGAGCAATAAAGCAGTCTTTATCCACAGCAAGAGAGAATAACCTTTGAAACTTATCTTTAAGAAGAAAATCACCAGTCCATTTATCCACCCAAAATTTAGTCACACACCTATTGCCCACATGTTTGGTAACAAAGGCAGGCGGGATAGGTAAAGAATCGTGAAGGCGTCCGGTTCCATATACTCGACTTCTTAGAAGAAGATCCGAGCACACCAAAATCATTCCCATGAATAGCGCTAATCACCTTGGTCCACAAAGCATCCTTATTATTGAGGAAACGCCATTTCCACTTATATAATAAGGCCATATTCATCGCATATAGACTCCCAAATCCCGTGATCCTTAGGAGCAAGAACCAATTTCCATTTAACCCATGCCATTTTTCTACCAAGATGATCACCTCCCCAAAAGAACTTTGAGCGGATGGCTTCAAAATTATTAATCACTTTGGATGGAACTTTAAAAAGGGGGAAATAATTTGAACCAATCGAGCCTAGCACTAAAGTAATAAGCGTTGCACGGCCGCCAATAGAAAGGAGATTCCCTTTCCATGAAGCAAGACATTGATTAACCAAATTATCCCAAGAATATATTCGAGACATGTCAGCACCCACCGGTAATCCAAGATTAACGGAAGATTATCCGGTTTACACCTGGTAGACGAGCAAGGGAATTCACCTAACCCCCGCTCACACCAATACCGAATAAAGAAGATTTGTGAAGATTAAGCAGTAGTCCGGACACTAAGTTAAAACCTCTCAAAACCATGACGATGTTTATCATGTTTTCACGACACCAGTCCCCCAAAAAATTGCATCGTCCGCATAAAACAGATGGGGAGCTCCAGCTGATTGAACCGAATACCTATAATAAGACCCGCTTCAACAGAGTCCCGAATTAAGACATGAAGAGCTTCGAATAAAAAGGAAACGGGTCATAGGATCACCTTGTCTAAGCCCTCTTTCCGGCGAAAACTCAGAAGTAGGACTGCCATTAACCAGAATCGAAGCTTTAGCAGAGTGCAAGCATGCATGAATCCAACCTATCCATTTCTCCTCAAAACCGTCTCCAAATAATCCCAATAAACATAATCACAAGCCTTTGCAAAATCGATTTTGAAAAGCATTAATTTTCTGTTTTTTTTAATATACAAATCCATAGTCTGACTAAAATAAGAGGGCCATCCAAGATCTGTCTACCCTTGATAAAAGCGGACTGTTCCAGACTAACAACAGAGTCAGTGATGGTAGCAAGGCAGTTCGCTAAGATCTTAGCAATGATTTTATACTGTAAACCAATAAGGCTAATAAGCCTATAATCCGAGATAAGCAAGGGACTTTGAACTTTAGGAATTAATGTGAAGAAGGAAGCATTACATCCACTGGAATAATAGAAGACATGAAGAACTCTCGGACAAAGTCAAAAACATCAGTCTTTAGCAAATCCCAGAAATGTTTAACGAAACCGAAAGAGAACCCATCTGGACCCGGGGACTTATCATTACCACACACCCACACTGCAGATTTAACCTCATCCATTGACGGGATAGCCTCTAAGGTCGCGGCCTGATTAAGAGAAAGAGACTTGAACCGATTACTTCTATTCACAATTTTCAAGACATCGTGCTTTTTAAACTTAGCCGAGAAGTGGGAGTAAAAGCATTTTTTATCAACACCGGGTCTTCAATCCACAGGCCATCCTTTTTAATACCACTAATAGACATTTGTCTCCTCTTTTTATTAATGATATTATGGAAAAACTTGGTATTCTCATCTCCCTCCACACCTCACTTGACTTTGGCTTTTTGACAAACATCCTCATTCACACATCTTTCAAGATCACTCAACTTCTTCCACAGATCCAATTTCTCCTTGCCAAGAGTAGGAAGATTAATCCCATTATCGATATCCACATCAATTTCATGCATTTTTTATTTAATACTCGCATTCTCGCAATGTCTTCCACCAGATTCGGCCTAATTTTGATCCAATTTTTTAAACAAAGCTTGACAGATTTCAACTTATTCTTGAAAAAAACAAACTTAGAGTCATAAACCGACATCACTTCTTCCTTCCAACAAACTGAGACCACCTCCTCAAAACTTGCAATCCTCAACGAAGAGTTATAGAATTTAAAAGAAGGGCCAAAATCAACTAACTTGTGTCTTAAAACGATAGGCAGATGATCCACAATCAGTCTGTCAAGGGCATGAGCTTCCAGATTTGGGACAACATGAATCATTGAATCCGAAATAAGAAATCTATCAAACTTGCTTATTTTTAGACATTTAGAATCAACCCGTGTAAAATTAAAGCCACCCAACGGAATATCCACCAGATTTCCATTAGAAATAAATTGATTAAAGCTTTTTTCCATTAGTACAAGAAAAAACAGAACCTACCCTTTCAGATTCTGAACGAACCGAATTGAAATCCCCAAAAACGACATACATACCCGGGTTGTGATTCATAAAGCATAAAATAAACTTCCAAAGAGCTACTTTATCCTGTTCCCCTTGTGGAGCAAAGACATTAAGGATGAAACACTTGATCTTACTCGCAACCCATTCTCCATGAACAATAAGGACGTTATCTAAAGAAAGACTGTCAAATTTTGAAAACATATAAGGGTCCCAAATAGAGAGCAAACCTCCTGAAAGACCTCTAGTTGCAGCAAAGGCATAATCAAAATGAAAATTTCTCCATATGCTCCTGATACGAGCCAGATCCACCTATCCCATTCGCGTCTCTTGCACCCCCAAAAAGTTGATACGAAAATTAGCTAACAACGTTTTGGATCTTGTTTCTCTTCAGAAAACTCCCGCTCCCACACATATTGATGGACATAATATTCAATGGTCCACCATATTCTCGCTCATCCTGGTAACAAATTTCTCAAAATCAATAGAGGTACCATCTATCTCCAATCCCCTAATCTGACCCATCTGAATAAACTTCTCAAAATCATTAAACAAAGTCCCACCATCACCTTTAGCAATCGAGGAGACTTCAATCACACCCTCGGCACGCTCCCCTGCCCTTAAAGATTGAGAAATATGATGCAAATACGCTTCAAAACCTGGTGGTTTAGAAGGACCCGAAGACTGCGTGACGTGACTACCACCAGCCTCGCCACCCCCTCTTCATCAACATGTTGTTTCGTATTGCAATGGTCTTTCTTTTCGGTTTCCTGCAACTGATCGATAATTCTTTGTATAGAAAAGGGTCATCCGAGGACGGTTGTTCCTTTCCCATACCATCATCACTTGCCTCTTCATCGGAACAAGACACCTACTCATGATCCGAAACCGAATCACAAGAGGAATCCGCATGGTGTACAAAATACGAAGCCCAGTTTGCAAACTCCTTTACCCAAACTTCATACAAAGCTCCTTCAATCTCCACCGCAATAGCTTCAAAGATAGGTTTTTTTTAAGACGTAAGAATACCTACTTTACCTGCAGCCATAGGTTCATCTTTGTCATCCCCAAACAACACGAACTCTCCCCATACCCGAGCAATAATCTTTAGCGAATCCGAAGTAGTCGCCACAACCAGTAAGCCTATAACATCAACCCAAATAGCTCTCTCCCCCGGGATAAAAAAAGACGATAATAACCGAATATCCGTGAAGTAAATCTTCAACACCGAACATTCATTAAACTTCATTGCCACTTCAGTATAAGGAAAACCCAATCCAATCCATTTACCACCAATATACCTAAAAGACATGTCGTTAGACCCTTCTTTAGCGTACAAGAAAGGAAAATTCTTTAGTCCCGCGACGTCTCCCACCATTCCCATAACAATATTAGATTTCTTTGCATCCAAACAAACATCCTGATGAATAATAACATGTTTCCGAATAGACTTGAGGGCTTTCGGATCATTAGAAGACTTACCATTCTTTCCATCAAACATTTCAGTCAGAACCTTAGCATATGATCGGGTGTAATCCTGCACCGAAGGGTCATCCGACTGTCTAGGGTTCCTAGACGAAGGAGGAGGAGATACACAATCAAACCTAGAGTAATCAGCAAACAAATGGTAAAATCCAATCCATAAAGTTCAATTATCCTTCACCCCTAGGAACCGAACATAACCAAATCTTCTCCCCGCTTTAGTTAACCTAGATGACAAGAACACGTCGGCCACATGACTCCATCGCTCACAGTGTTTAAGGATCTCACGAACAGAGCAATCGGCAGGGAAATTCGTGATATAAACCTAAGTAGTAACTTTATCGAGATTTTTATAATCAGGTTTTAGGCGATTACCTTCTCATCCATGCATATTGTTCCAATCCCCATGTCTCGACCCATCAGAAGATACCCTAGCATGGATGTCGGGCGTCGTCGTCGCCATGACCTAATTTTTGAAGATTGTAAAACTCGACTATTAACGAACACAAAAGCGAATTTAAAAGAGAGGTAAAAATATAGAGTTAATTTCGTTTTTCGTCACTTAGGTTTGTAAACCTAAACCCTTGTTTTAAATCATAGCCTCTTGTTTGCAAACCCTACCCGTTTGAGTACTTTAGATTTAGTTGTTATTTTTTTTTAAATGATCAAAACAGCCTCAAGGAATCAAATGGTTAAAAAAAAATTTTACTTAGAATAAAAATGTTGTCCCTTATCTGCTCTATTGAACCCTCCATCTCCATCTTTCTGATGCTACAACGGCTGTCACTGCCAACCTCAACGACACTACATGGATCCACAATGATGCCCATGCTCGAATGATTATAATCTCTATAATCTCTGAAGCATCGTTTTCTCATGTTCACCTCCCTTTTATATATATATATATATATATATATATATGGGTATGTTCTTTTGAGAACCAACAAAATGTTAAGAACCGTGAGAACCGCATTAACTCTTGCTCTATTTATAATATAAATTGACTAGAATTCATGTACATTTCAATATGTTTAAGGTTTTGTTTTAAAAGACCTCGAATTTATAGTCATTTTTTTAAATGCATATATGCACTCACACTATATGTACAAATGAATGCATATATGCATATTTTTATACTTTTCTTAAAAAAATTCAGGAGAGAGGAGATAAACTCAAACTAAGAGTGGGAAGAGATAAATAAAACATTGTTGTTGAATTTTACTTTTTTCACTAAAACGTTATGTACACGTTTTGTGCGGTTCTTTCGGTTCTTAACATATAGTTGGTTCTCAAAAGAACATGCCCATATATATATATATATAAAGGAGAAAATCATAAGAAAACTCATTGTTCACGAGAAAACCAAAAAACTATTTTTTAAGGGTAAAAAAAATAATAAAACACATAATAACTCAAAATATAAATCAAAAACTAAAAAACCGCTTCAGAGACCTTGTTCCCCACGTCATCCTCGTTCAAAAAAAAATTAGCGCAATACTACATATGTGTAGTATGGTTAGCTTTTGGGTTTAGTTTAGCTTTTAGGTTAGGTTTTGGGAGGGTGGGGGTGGGTTGGTGGGGGTGGGTTTAGGTTTTTGGGTGGGGGTGGGGTGGGGGTAGGTTTTTGGGTATACTACACATATGCAGTACCTTTAATGATGAGTTTTTTGGTTTTCTCATGAAAATAAGTTTCTAGTGAACTATATATATATATATATAGGGGAGGGATAAAGAGAAAACCATAAAGTTAGGCGAAAACCACTACAAGCCAATCAAATAATTTATAGGTTTTTTATTTTTTGAATTTATTTCTAAGTCTATTAATATAATATTGCACAATTTACCAAAAACACATTTTACGTATTGTGTTTTAAGTATACGTAACCACAATTTTTTTGTTTTCTGTTTACGTACATGTAACATTATGTGGTACGTATACGTAAACCAATACTTAAATGATTTTTTAGTAAAAATGTGTAATATTACATTGATAATCTTATAAATAAATAAAAATAAAATAAAATAAAAAATTATTATATGATTGGTTAAAATTAGTTTCTTTAGTGGTTTTCTTAGTTTTCCCCTAACTATGTGGTTTTCTCCGGAACCCTCCCCTATATATAGGGAATGGATCATTTGAGAACTTCTAAATATTTTGGGAACTCGCAAAAACTTGTCAAAAATCCAATCAAAACCATTTTTTTTTACTATTTTTATTGTTAGAATACAACATAAAAAACATGAATTTATATATGTAAATTTACATGTCTTCATATATTAAAAAAATATATACACTTGTGTAAGTTTACCATTTACACATGTGTAAGTGTTTACCATTTACACATGTATATAAATTTTTTTAAGGATAATTTAGAGAGAAGAGATGAATTAATTGAATAGATAAATCGTTGTTTATGTTATATTTTAATAATAAAGATAGTGAAAACAAAAAAAAATGGTTTTAATTGGTTTTTTGACGAGTTCTCGCGAGTTCTCAAGTATATTTATGAGTTTTCATTTGAAACTTATATATATATATATGAAATTAAATGAAACAATGTTGATGAATAAAAAAAAGATATATTTATATAAATATGAATTTAGGGAATGGATCATTTAAGAACTCATTTATATTTTAAGAACTCGCGAGAACTCGTCAAAAAACCAATCAAAACCTTTTTTTTTGTTTTTACTACCTTTATTATTAAAATACAACATAAAAAATGAATTTATATATGTAAACTGACATGTATTTATTTATTAAAAAAATATCTATACATGTGTAAGTTTACTACTTACACATGTGTAAGTGTTTACCATTTACATATATGTATAAATTTTTTTTATTAATAATTTAAAGAGAAGAGATATATTAATTTGAGAGATAAATTATGTTTTATGTTGTATTTTAATAATAAAGGTAGTGAAAACAAAAAAAATGGTTTTAATTGGTTTTTTGACAAGTTTATTTATAAGTTTTATAAAATTGAATTACTATTTTGTAAAAATGGGGCATTCCGAGAATCGAACTGGGACCTCTCGCACCCAAAGCGAGAATCATACCACTAGACCAAATGCCCATTTGCTTTTTAACGCTGATGTTATTCCATATTATGGTGATTGAATAGGAATCCACTAATGCTGCAATATTCATTTGCTTTCTTTCATGAACTACACAATTGTTTGAAGTATGTGACACCATGATGTGCTTTGTATTCCGGTTTAGAACCACTGCATAAAACTGTCAGTAGCTTGTTGATGGTAGATCTCTAGGCTCATATCTGCATTTCATGCTTTAAGCCAACTTTGGTTCGCAATTAAAAAGGACAGAAACAAGGATCGAATATATTAAACGCCCAAGTGCAGTTCTTCAGGCTTGATGATAGGATTACCTTCATATCCATGAGCTGAAATCCTTTGCATAAGAATATTGTCAGATCACCGAACAGTATGTTTTTGGCATATAATAATATAATTTCACTTTGGTAGGTAGATTTGTTTCAAAAGTCTTGAGTTGACTTTAGTTTATATTAGATCATTAGTAAGTGAATATCCATTTAAATAAAATAGTAGCCCATAAAAAAAATCATATTACATGAGCTGATTTTTTTTTTTAAAAAAAAGGGGCATTCCAAGAATCAAACTCGGGACCTCTCGCGAGAATCATACCACTAGACCAAATGCCCATTTTGTTAATACCTTGTTATTGTTATTTTATGTTTCTTTTGTATATACATGAAGCATTCCTGGTGTTTTACACTTTTGAGTTTTACATTTTTGGGTATTTTTTTGGTAACCATGAGAACCCGTTACCCCTAGAAATCGTAGCTTGCGCTAGGTAAGTGGCCTTCAAGAGATTATGACAAGAAATCAGTGGAAGCATGATTTGAGCCTGAGACCTCTGCTAGAGAGGAATCATGCGCTTACCATATAGAATTCTTAATTTACTCCTTAATTCACTCGGTGTATATTTGACCATATTCTTTTCCTTTTTTAGCTCGCTTAATGTTTCTACCGGTTTAGATGGAGACTTCTCCATCATCAGAACCCAAGTTTTGGCCATGAGCCCTACACCAACACTAAGCATGGTTTATCACTTAGTGTCAGAAGACGAAGACCTTCTGCTGATTCAACGGCTTTTCAAGCGTCCTTTCCATCGAAGCAACAGCCGAGTAAAACTAATCAGAGCGAAGGAAGGCTAAACTGAGGTGACCAAGTTGAGCATTGTACTTTTTATGACAAAGACGGTCATAACCGGGATGGATGTTTTAAGCGCATTGGTTACCCGGATTGGTGGCCTGGAAAGGGAAAGAAATGAGAAAAAACTGAAGCCTAAAGCCGTTTGTGTTGAATCTGAAACCAGCCCCATACCAGGGCTAACCGGCGAACAATATCAACAGTTTTTAAATCTCTTTGCAGGTGGTGAGAAGGGCACAAAGTCAGACGCTACTCCCCTAGCTAACATGGCTTCTGCCACACCTTCTGCCCACTCTACAGGTAACAACGATAGAGAATGTAATAGGATCGTGGACTCGGGTGCCACGGACCACATTACACACAAGGATTCTGTCCTTGAAAATCAAACTAGAAGCACCCACGAACCCCCGGTTATCATACCGAATGGTGACAGGATAGCTGTGGAAGGAAAGGGAAATTACACTTTAGAAAGTGGAATGAAGATAAGAGGAGTCTTACACGTCCCTAAGTTCAATTGCAATTTATTATATGTTAGCAAAATATCAAAGGACCTTCATTGTGCTGTAACATTTTTCCGGATTTCTTTGTTAAGGAAGGGTTAACCTCGAGGACATTGATTGGAACGGGTAAGTGCAAGGATGGTCTCTACCAAATGAGGATGGCCAAAGATAAAAGACAAGCTATGATGATGACCGTTGACATTTGGCACAAGCGTTTAGGTCATGCCTCATGTCCAAAACTTTCCCATATTGAGTTCCTTAAAAATGTTTCAATTAAGAATAAAGATTGGTTTTGTGATTCTTGTGCCAAAGCTAAGCACACAAGATCACCTTTTCTCGTTGGTATCAAAACTCATGGTTGTTTTGAATTGATGCATTATGATACTTGGGGACCATACCGTGCATTTTCAATTTCACGTGCTAAATATTTTCTCACCATAGTAGACGATTATAGTAGGGGCAGTTTGGGTTTTCCTCCTTAAACATAAAAGTGATGTTAGTGAATGTCTGATAGAGTTTCATAAGTTTGTAAAACCAATTTGAAAAGAACATTAAATGTTTAGATGTGACAACGGTGGGGAATTTACATCAAACCGAATGCTAGAATTCTCTGTTGATCAGGGAATTGTTCTAGAAAAAGTCAACACACGCCTCAACAAAATGGGGTGGTGAATCGTAAACATAGACATCTACTTGAAACGGTATGTGCGCTAAAGTTTGAAGCTAATTTACCAACAAAGTTTTGGGGGAATGCATATTAACCGCAACCTACTTAATTAATCGGTTACCTTCAGAGGTGATAGAAAATAAAAAGGCCCTACGAAATTTTATGCAACCGAAAACTAGACTATAATTTTTTAAAAGTTATTGGGTGCTTGGTATATTACCGGAGTACATAAACAAATGGGGACAAATTTGAAATAAGAGAAAGACCGGGTATTTTCGTTAGGTACTCAATGGGACAAAAAAGGTATAAAATATACGACGTCAAACATGGAAAGATTGTTGTGTCTAAGGATATAAAATTTAATGTTCCCTTTTGCCACAATTGACAGAGACGGATGAAGAGGATGTTTTCACATTCCGAGGTGGATACGAGTCAATATCGAAGGCTTGTAGGAAGACTGATTTACTTACAAGCCACGAGACCTGATGTTGCTTATTCCATTAACGTACTTAGCCAATTCGTTTCCGATCCACGTCAAACACATGGATGCCGCGACCCGTGACCCCGTGTCCTATGCTATCTGAAGACGACTCCTGGACAAGGCATTTTACTTCCAAGAAACAATATGTTGTGTCTCGATCATCCGCCGAAGCAGAATATCGAGCAATGACAACCACAGTCAGCGAAATATTATGGATGAGATGGCTTCTACAAGAGTTGAACATGATACAAAACGGACCGACACCTTTGTTTTGTGACAACCAAACTGCGCGACACATTGCCAACAATCTCGTTTTTCAAGAACGAACAAAACATGTTGAAAAGGATTGTTTCTTCGTCTGTGAAAAAGTCGAGTCAAAGGAAATAAAGTCGTCATTCATTCATACTAAATCTAAAATTGCCGACTTGTTCACGAAAGCTTTGGGAGCTCAACAATTCCGATTACTACTTGACAAGTTGGGCATTCAAAATCTCCATGCTCCAACTTCAGGGGGAATATAGAATTCTTAATTTACTCCTTAATTCACTCGGTGTATATTTGACCATATTCTTAATGTTAGGAGTGATTCACTCTTTCTGTTGTATTTCGATGCTTTATATGTAGATGTATCCCCTTTGTATTTTTGAATCAATTGAAAATAAAAACTCTAATTACCAAAGTTTTATACCACTATACCACCCCTTGAAGGATACATTTTTGGGTATTGTGATACTAATACAGGGATTTACGGTTTTACATATGGCTTTGGAAACTTCTTCCTTCTCCCTATGTTCATTATATTGCTAGAGACATGTTCAATTAAGAACCATAATTTTGACGAGAACCAAAAGAACCATGCATTCCTACACAAATGCATACATGCATCCTTACTTCATATATGCACAAATACATACATGCATCCTTACATTAATTTGTGTAGAAATACATGGTTCTTTTGGTTCTTGCCAAAATTAAGGTTCTTAATTGAACATGTCCCTATATTGCTATTAATCTTAAAGTGCATTCTTCTGGTTGTTTAAACTTTAAAACTAACATATCATCAAATTTTTGCTTTTGTTACAAGTAACATGTGGCCTGTTGTTACATATAACATCTAGTCATGATCAAAACTCATATCTTGGAGATTGTTGATTTATAGATTGAGACCTGCATTCCACCCTTCTAAGTCAACTTTGACTTGCTATTAATAATGACACATGTTATTTCAATTTTGAAATTGCATTTGACCGATATTTGAAACACTAGAGAACCGAATATATTGAACACATTTTATTTATGAATGTATATGTGTTTACATACATGTTTAGTTGTTTGAATGATAGTGTGCGACTTTCAATCCAGAAATCGTGCATGATCAAACAAAATCATAATACCAAAATATGTTCATGTGTTTGGATTTTGATCAAAACATGTTAAATATTTGTTATCTTGTCTTTTATTTATGAGGCTGCATTTGATCCAACTTTTGAAAACACTTGCAGAGAATTAAGTATATTAAACACACGTTTATTTGTGAAAGTATATGTAAATACTTGGTTTAGACAATAGTGTGCAACTTATAATCCAGAAATCATGCGTAGCGACAAGCATCATATTGCTTTCCTGCTTTGATCTGTTAGGGATGCTTGGTAATTGATTTAGCTGATGTGTTGGTTATTATTGCTTAGGGGAGGGTTACAAAGAAAACCACATAATTATGCGAAAACTAGAGAAAACCAATAATATAATTTATAAATTATTTGATCCCTACCCTGTAATTTATAACTTATGTTATTGGTTTTCTACTTTTCTTGTTTTTCTCTAGTTTTCGTATAACCATGTGGTTTTCTCTGAAACCCTCTTCTATATTCCGGTAATGTTCCAACATTTCACCAACTTGGTGCCTAAGAATCTAATAAAAAAATAGTGAAGTTAGTTACATTTGCTTAATCAGGTCATGAAGTTGCATATACTTGTCATGTAGTTGCATGTTCTCATTACTGGGGGCTACATGGAGGTCCCGGGGGTTGGGGGGGGGGGGGTCCATTGACCCTCTGGTTGACCAAATTTTTTATTAGTAGAGGTATCCATCTCATTGTTTTCTTGTACTTTGACCCGCTCATATTGTTATGGGCGGAGTAGTTGAAACGAATGTAAAAAAGAAAATAAAAATTATATTGTGACCCCTAGTTAAAAGGTTATGGTTTGGCCACTAGTTCTCATGATTTCTGCATATTAGTAACAGTATTTGGTCATGATTTAGAAATTATTTCTAGAATCTCAGAAATAGAAGCACATGTTTGAGGCATATAATATGACTTTAATAGGTAGATTTGTTTCCATAAGTCATGAGTTGACTATAGTTGATGTCTGCAGTAGAATATCAGATTAGACACAATATTGGCACTTAAAAAGTTTACTTAAAAGGAGAAGGGTTTTTTTTTTCTAAATCCGGGCACTCGGGGAATCAGGCTCGGGACCTCTCGCACCCAAAGCGAGAATCATACCACAACACCAAATGCACACTTGCTTCATGTCTCTATTGAAACATGAGTTTACTAAACAGTAAGCAGAACTACATTTGGAGACAGAAGACATATCAGGGTTAGTTATGTCCAAAACTGGAACAAAAAGTTTTAAAAAAGGGGCATTCCGAGAATCAAACTCGGGACCTCTCGCACCCAAAGCGAGAATCATACCACTAGACCAAATGCCCTTTTAGGTTTTATTTTTCTTGAAAGCTTTATTATATTATAGGCCGTTGTTTGAACAATATCCGACTTAACCTTTTAAGGTTATCTTCACGTTTTTGAGGTCAGCTCCTACCTTAATGGCCAAACAATCGCATTTGTCTTGTCTTTTTTTCAAAAAATTCAGTTAAAGTATTAAAAATAAAAATAATAAAAGTAACTTCTGAAAAAAGAAAAAGGGGCATTCCGAGAATCGAACTCGGGACCTCTCGCACCCGAAGCGAGAATCATACCACTAGACCAAATGCCCTGATGTGTATTAGTCAAAGAGCTCCGTATAAAATAGATGCTAAGTTTAGTTTTGTGAATGGTCTTTTTAACTCTCTCATACCGGCATTTAATTAATGTTGTCTTTGCTTTAACAATTGATACATGTAAATTAATAATAAATTTTAAAAAGGTTACGTGTTTTAGAAGTCTAGTAAGCTCAAAATTTGAAACAAAATCAAACTATAGTAACGATTTGTTTTGGTTCCCATTTTAGTATGTCTTGATTTTGATTTAAGGACGTTAAAAACAGTAACTAACGATTTAACCAACTAGGATTTGGTTTTCCGTTATTTCTTCATTAGTTTTATGATTCATACGTGGGCAAGGGTCATGCTTGACTAGTGACGGTGGATGGCTATAGCATTTGGTGAAAACTTGGCATAGGTTGTTATGAACCTTGGTTGCATGTTTTGTTTAGTTTGTTTGAGTTACAATTATTTGGTTTTGTATATACTTTAAGGCTTCTGTTGTGAGCGTGATTGGTTTTAGACAATGGTTTCTTATGTAATTCTATTAAAGTCACGTGCTTGGATTTTGGCACTTGACAATCGGTAAAAGATTTTCCTCAAAAGGATATTGATTACATCAACCATCACCACTATTTATACCCAAACATGGATAATGGATTAACACTAATCTATATTCATAACAGATTATGTGATATTCAAATTTAATAACAAAGTTTAGAGTAAACTACGGTTTTAGTCCATGTGGTTTGGGCCAATTCTCGCTTTTAGTCCATTAGTTTAAAAAATTCCGATTTACAACCAATAGTTTCACCATTTATCTCAGTTTTAGCCAATCCACTAACCTACATCCATTTATTCTGTTAAGTTAAGGTGAAAAGATGAAAATACCTTTAACCTAATTATATAAGTTATTAACATATTTAATAGTTGAAGGATCATTTGTGTAACATTTTATATACTCATTTTAAAATACAGATTACCCCCTCTTGTTCTTCTCCAACCCTAAACCCATCTATCTTCCCCTTTCCACAACCTCTCACCCCACCACCACCAAAATCAGATTAGCTAAGGAAAACACAACAATCTCCCCCCCCCCACCACCACCGCTCACCCCACCACCGCGAAAAAGCAACTCCTGATTTCCTCCACTGAAACCGACTCCTCCACGGCCGGGAAAAACGACTCCTGATTTCCTCCACTGAAACCGAATCCTAATTTCCTCCAAGGAAAAACCGACTCCTCCACCGCTGGAGCCGGCCACTCTATTTCGTTTGCCCTATTTCCTCCACTAAAACCCTGATTTTTGTCAATTGCTAAAATCTAAACCCTTATCAGCCGTCGTGGCCATAGTACAGGGCACATCTTGATGAACATACAGGGCACAAGTTTTTGTGGTTTGGCTCGATGTCTGAGAGTTCTTCGGAGGGGATTGGGTCGTCTTTAATACCGGAGTCGGTGTCGGGGGTGGCGGAGGTTGTAGATGTGGTGGTGGGGATGGTTAAGGCTTCGTCGACGGTGGTGGTGGGAGCAGTTAGGGTTTCGTCGACGGTGGTGGTGGTAGTGATAGTGACGGTTTCTGGTTGTGGATCCAACATTGGTGGATGAACGTCGCTTGTGTTGTAGGAGTTATCTTCGTCCAGATCTTCTTTGTAGGTTGCTTGAAGGTCATCCATGGCTGATTTGGCAGGTAGATCTAGGGTTTTAGAGAGAGATGGTGTTACTTTGTTTCTTTCTGGGAAATGACTTTTCATGTATTTGAATATTGGAATGAGATCATGTTTTAGTTATAATCCTTTAACTTTAAAAATAAAATAAAATGAGTATAAAAAAATGAGGATATAATATGTTACACAAATGATCCTTCAACAATTAAACATGTTAATATATTACATAATTAGTTTTAGGATATTTTCGTCTTTTCACCTTAACTTAACAGAATAAATGGATGGAGGTTAGTGGATTGGTTAAAACTGAGACAAATGATGAAACTATTGGATGTAAATCGGGATTTTTAAACTATTGAACTAAAAGAGAGAATTGACCCAAACCACAGGGACTAAAACCGGAGTTTACTCCAAAGTATATTGTAACGAACAAGTAGCATTCTTAGTTGGTTAAACAGTTTGCTATATCACCATCTTTCAGTGACACGCTCTTCTATCAGTGACACTGGTAAATTTTTACTATTAGTGTCTTCAATAGTATCAATGTTTGTTTTTTTAGGGGCTGTGTAGGATCGTTAAATATAAGATGGTTCTATTCCAGTTGAGATTGGCGAAAACAATCACAACTTAATCAAAGTAAACAAGTAAACACAAGAAGTACTGATAAATGCAATTTGTATTAAGCTTCAATGGTTACAAGATTACAGAGAAAACTCTAAGAAAAGCACTAAGATACAATGACTCTAAGTACTACTTATATAGTAACTTAGAATCAAGACAGACACTTGATTCTAAGGATCAGATCTAACACAGACTGTTGATCTTGTATTGAAGCTATTCTACATGTACAGATAATAATAATAACTATGCTAGTTAACTTTATTCAAACGTCTTCTAAGGCATCATTGCTTGCATGCTTGGAGAAGAGCGTTGTTGTCTTTTATTGTCTTGTACCAATGACATTCTTTCTGCGTGGAGTGTGTCAGTGTAGCAGTAGAAAGTTGTCAGTGGTAATGGTTGCTTTATTAAGAACAGTCAGCTGCAACGTTTGATCTTCAGTGGTGATGGCTATCAGCTGCAACTTTGGTGATCAGCAGCATATACCTATCAGCTGCAACTTTGGTGATCAGCAGCAACTTTGGTGATCAGCAGCATATGCCTATCTGCTGCAACTTTGGTCTTCAGCAGCATATGCCTATCAGCTGCAACTTTGGTCTTCAGTAGATAAGGCCTATCCGCAGCAGATTTGTTCTTCAACAGAAGAACAAGTATCCGCTGCAGATAAGCTTATCCGCAGCAGTTTGTTGGTCAACAGCAATCTCTGAGGTAAGCAGCATTTGTACGTAGAGAATTCTGTAGCCATCAGTCTTTATTTCTACAAACTCCCCCTAGACTGATGCTACCAAAACTTTCTTACTGCTTTTGTTGCTAAAGGTAGTAGAAGCAGGTGCTGGCAGTGTGGTTGTATTTTCCACAGACAAGGCATGATTTGGCCAGTTTGTCCCTTGAAAGGTAAACATAGTCCTTTCGTTTGAATATGTCTTTAAAGTTCCAGGGGTGAGCTTTGTTGTGCTCAAAGGTGGCCTCTTCCAATGTCTTTTGAACATATGGAGTTCTTTCTCCAGGCACCTGACATATGTCAAACACCTTTCTTTGAGGCTTTGAGTTGTTTGAGGTTGAAGACTGCCCCTTTTCAACATTTAGCTTTCTTCTTTCTGGAGGATAGATGATTTTGATTTGGTTGAAAGGCATAGGAATCGGAACAGCAGGTAAAGGGACAGGTGCACTTGTTTGAATGACTTCAAGAACAGGCGGTTCTGGTACTTGTACTGGTGATGAGACCTCCTCGGTTTTAGTGGACTCTGAGCAAGTTGACTCAGATTCTGACGAGGTAGTGTATTCTTGCACCAGTGGTTCATGTCTTGAAGGATCAAGATCTCGGTTGGCCTTTTCAAGATTTGAGAGATTGAAGCTTGGTTCATGGATGGCAACGTAGTCAGCAGGAGGTGCAACGGCTTGATATTGTTCAGCATGATACCTCAGACCAGTTTTTACCTTGTCATGAATTTGAGCATCCAAAAGTCTTTGTAGCTTTTTGGATGAAAATTCATATTTGTCAACATGAACTTTCTGTTCTGCCAATTCTGCTCTGGTAGATTTTAATCTAGCCAGTAGATCATCAATCTGAGTCTCAAGATTGGTTTGTTCATGTTTTAGTAATGAAATCTCTTTCTTTAGGCAGTTGATTTTTTCTTTATAACTGTTTTCTACTTTTGTGAATTCAGATTTCATTTGATGAAACTCTTCATTTTGATCTATAAGGTTTTGATTATGCTTTCTGTAGCCTAACACCTTATCAATACAAGCTTGGGAACAGAGATGTTCATATACCTAAGGCGGTATCTCAGTTGTGTCTGCCATAAGAGCTTGGTTGTTAGCAGGCAGATCTTCATACTGGAAGCTCCAGTCAAAGTCAGATGTTCCAACAGCTGCACAAGCTGCAGTTTGAGCTGGAGGAGTAGCTTGTTGCTGTTGTTGGCGTGGTTGAGGAGCTGCTGGGTTCGCCTTAGGTGCCTTACATTCTCTAGCAAAATGACCCAGTTGGTTCCAGTTGTAACATCTTAGTTTGCTTTTATCCAAGCCAACTCTGGTGTTGGAGTTGTTACTTGGAATGGGTCTTTCGGTTCTAGAGTAGAACCTTTTTGCTATTATAGATAGCATGGCATACGAGTGCTGTATGTCTATTTCTTCTAAGTCATCTGGATGGAAGCATTCCAGATCCTCCTTGATAAAGGACATGTTGCTTGAGTTTTCAGAAACAAAAGCAGCAAAGGTTGAGGTTTGAGGAGGGGCTTCTAGGAGAAATGGAGATGTGTTTGTTTGAGAGGTTGGAGTTTGAGGATGAGTGATGATGGGAGGATAATAGTTGCTTGAACTAGGACCTGAGTGGTCAGAATGGAGGGCAGAGGAGATGGTGGTGGATGCAAAGGCCGTTTGGTAGCTTGAGCTTCTTTCTTTTGCCTGAATCATCTCTAGCTCATAGGTTTTTAGCATTCCATAGAGCTCAGTCATCTGGAGAGTCTTCAGATTCTCAGTTCTTCTGATGGACACTGTGTAAAGTGTCCAGCAACTTGGTAGAGACCTGATGAACTTCTTGAGAATATCTTCATTCTCCAGCTTCACCTTTGAGCACTGCAGCTCACCTACAAGATAGGTAAATCTGTTGTATAAAACAGTTAGAGACTCACCTTCCTTCCGGATGAAGTTTTCATACTGCTGCTTCAGGATGTCTCTTTCTGTTTTCTTTGACTTCCTCTGACCCAGCAAACATCTTCTCAAGAGCCTCCCATAGCTCCTTTGCAGTTTTGTAACCTCTGAAGTTATGAAAAACTTCATTTGGTAAGCACATATGGATGGCTCCCAAGGCTTTGAAGTCTACCTCCATTTTCTTGATGTCTTCATCAGAGTACTTGGAGGGTTCTTTGGGAACCAGTGAACCTCCGGAATCAGCAGAGGACACCATGGGTATGTATGGTCCATCTGTAATGGATTTCCACATCCCATATTCCTGATAGTAGAAGAAGCTTTCCATTATGTTCTTCCACATATCGTAGTCTTCCCCAGACACCAGTCTTGGTGGTCTGTTGATGCTTCCAATATCCTCAAATCCATTGTTTTGAGCCATTTTGATTTGTGATAGTGAGAGACTTTAACAAAGAGATAGTTTTGAATAGAACCGAAGAATGATTAAACAAATGTGAGTTTGTTTAATCTGTGAGCCAAAGCTCTTATACCACTTGTAGGATCGGTAAATACAAGATGGTTCTATTCCAGTTGAGATTGGCGGAAACAATCACAACTTAATCAAAGTAACCAAGTAAACACAAGAAGTACTGATAAATGCAATTTGTATTAAGCTTCAATGGTTACAAGATTACAGAGAAAACTCTAAGAAAAGCACTGAGATACAATGACTCTAAGTACTACTTATATAGTAACATAGAATCAAGACAGACCCTTGATTCTAAGGATCAGATCTAACACAGACCTTTGATCTTGTATTGAAGCTATTCTACATGTACAAACAATAATAATAACTATGCTAGTTAACTTTATTCAAACGTCTTCTAAGGCATCATTGCTTGCATGCTTGGAGAAGAGCGTTGTTGTCTTTTATTGTCTTGTACCAATGACATTCTTTCTGCGTGGAGTGTGTCAGTGTAGCAGCAGAAAGTTGTCAGTGGTAATGGTTGCTTTATCAAGAACAGTCAGCTGCAACGTTTGATCTTCAGTGGAGATGGCTATCAGCTGCAACTTTGGTGATCAACAGCATATGCCTATCAGCTGTAACTTTGGTGATCAACAGCATATGCCTATCAGTTGCAACTTTGGTCTTCAGCAGCATATGCCTATCAGCTGCAACTTTGGTCTTCAATAGCATATGCCTATCAGCTGCAACTTTGGTCTTCAGCAGATAAGGCCTATCCGCAGCAGATTTGTTCTTTAGCAGAAGAACAAGTATCCGTTGCAGATAAGCTTATCCGCAGTAGTTTGTTGGTCAGCAGCATTTGTATTTAGAGAATTTTGTAGCCATCAGTCTTTATTTCTACAGGCTGTTTGACCACTTATGAACCAGTAAGTGTTGAATCAGTAAGAGGTCTGAATGGTTTAGCGTGGTTTTTTAGCTGAACCATTAAGAGGCTTACTGAACCATTAAGAGGTGGGTTTTTAGCGAAACAAGCACCCCTTACCTCTAACCGATTCAGAGATAGCCTCTTAATGGAATCATTAAGAGTCTACCAAACAACTCCTTGGTAACATATCAATAGCTTCTTCATCAGTGGCACATTAGTATTATCATATGTTTTTAACATCAGCCCCCAAATCACTACATTTTTTGTATATTAATTAGATAAATTGAAATAGATATCTGGAGGAAGAACACAAACACATGAACACAGTGGCGGATTCAGGTTTTTTTTAGTGGGGCAAAAAAATGGGTCTGCTCAAATCAAGTCGGGTTAAAATGGGTTGCTAAAAACAAGTCAGGTTGGGTCCGAGAAAACAATTCACACTCAGTTACTTAATGATATTGTAAAACTATTCATATTTATTTACTTAATGATATGATGCATTTAACATATTTTGGTTAAACTCAAACATGTACAGAAAAAAATAATAAACTCAAACACTGTATTGTAATCGTCCTATTTTAATGCTAGATAACGAAACAAGCGATCTACGAATGAGCTTATGCTGCAAGACGGCACCTACCTTTCCGCAATTGTCGAGCTTGACCTTCACCAATGTTTGATCATCGAATACATAACAGCCTCCATTACAAATCAACTGAGTAGTTCAACAACAAAACAAACTGCTCATCTTAATTGTTTATGATTAATATCTAATATTTTTAATTAGCTAATATATTGGTGATGATTAATATTTGATACTTTTAATTAGTTATGATTAATACTTATCATTAAAAAATATATATGATTAATACTAGAGGTGCGCAAATAACTGAATTAACCGAACCATAACTGAATCGAGCATTTAACCGATGGTTCGGTTAAGCCATAACCGATTAACTGAAAATTATGGTTCAGTTTTGGTTTTGGTGTGTGGCATAACTGAATAAACCGAACCAAACCGATTAGACATAATCTATTTAAAATTTGTCTACATGTTTATCATTTAAAAACATGTGTTATCATTATATAAGTTGCGTTATTATTACAAAGCAAACTTACCTCTCGCCTCAAGGACACGTGTTGCGTCCTTGTGACTTCCTATGTTTCGTACGCTCTCTGGTCTTTGTACGATAACCAACCCCTATATACACGTATATCTTTTAGCGTAATATCATATTTTCTCCTTTTAGATATTAGTAGTATCATATACACGATAAATAATGCGTTATATTTTTAATGTGAGTTATTATAGATTTATAGCACGTATCTTTTTGTTTACTGAGTAAAAAAGATTGCTATACTATCTATATTCATCGCACTTTAAATCCGTTATAATAAAACGTTTCATGTGTTGCAGAAAGTTTAGTTTGATTAAATTCATAATTGCACATAAACATTTTAAACCCTTAAAACAATATATAGCTTCTGAGTTTATTATTATTATATCAAATAAAAACTGAAAGAAGAAAATATAAGGACCAATGAAAGTATAGGGATATATAATGACTGAAATGAAAGTGTAAGGGCAGATTCAAAAATTTGATCAAATGTTGATAAAAAAAACATGTGCGGTTACAGAAGCTTTTCTCTAATAATATCAGAGCCAGGTTTCGATCATGGGACCTGTGGGTTATGGGCCCACCACGCTTCCGCTGCGCCACTCTGATTAGATGTCCATTAACGTGGTATAAAACATAGTCTCTGAGGCAGCATCATGTGATTCTTAACTTTTACTGATCCTATTTTTTGTCTTCTATTCTCAAAACATTCTTAGCTTTCATTGATCCTATTTTTTTTTATGTCTTTTATTCTAAAAACAGTGTGTACTAATATTTTTAAAATTGATAAATATGGTTAAAAAAATTTAATACATATGCATATAGTTATGGTTCAAAAATAAAGAAAATAAATAATAAATGTTAAACCACTATGCACGTTATTAATTTTTGTTTTGAATTATGTTAAATTTATTAGAAAAGACGGGTTTGTTTCGAGCGTGGGAATACGCTCTTACTTCAAAGGGTTCATCCAAATGTCGATTCCAGAGTTACACACTTACAATATTATGTAAGGCTATGAGTAATAGTTTCATTAAAAGGTGAAAAAAAAGTCCCGTCACGTTCAAGGATTGAATTGATAAACACAAACACAAGATTTGGTGAATAACTCTCACACGTTTATTACTCAGAAAATATCTCTCAAAAACTGAATACATAATGCCTAACCATAACTCGGTTTATATAGACTAACCTTAACTTGCTAGCCAAGACATTACCAAATATAATAAAACCCTAATTGCAACCCCTTAAACACATTAACACACTTAATGAATTCCATTGGTCCATCGGGTCGGGCCCTCCACCTACTCGTGTCGGGCCTAATAACCGGAAATTACCAACACACGTCACCGTCACGTCAGTTGGAGGGCAATCATGCCCCGAATCACTAAGGTGTGCAATGGTTTCACTATATATATATATAAATATATATATATATATATATATATATATATATATATATTATGTGTGTATATGTACATATACACACATATACATATACAAACACACACATCAAAGTATCAAAGAGCTCAACGCCTGTGATTTGAAAACCCTTCCGTTCACGTCTCCAATAACGCCTAGGGGCGGTGTTCCACGCCCTTTCACGGCCAGGTGGATCACACCACCCCCAATCACGCCCACTACAGTTGGTCTAATACGATAATTATTTTTCTATTTATAGAAAAGAGATACTTCTTATCATTCTATGGATGCCATATCTTTCTAAAAACATAGGAGGAAGAAAAAGAATGAAAGAGGGTTTTCAATGGAAATGCTTGAAGATCGGATCAAAGAAACCAATAAAAATCACTCTTTTTCCGTAATTTTCTAATTTTTTTCTCTTTTTAAAGAACACAAGAGTCCATGTTCAATTGCAAAATAACAAAGGAGTTTTCTCCAGAGTTCTTTTTCTCAGGTTGTTTTTCAAAACAACCAAAGAAAAAAAACTCATCGAGAAAATGGTTGGATTTGCAAGAACAACCCAAAAATGCACAGCTTGTGATAAAACCGTATACTTGGTTGATAAATTGGTAGCTAATCAACGGATTTATCACAAGGCGTGCTTCCGATGCCCTCATTGCAACCGCACCCTCAAGGTCATATATATACATATACATCAATGACAGTTTAATACATAATAAATTTTAAATAGAGAAAACGAGAACCGTATGAACACATGTACCCACTGCTTTAGCTGTGATACATAATATGGTTATGTAACCGTGTTTCAAGTAATTACATGATTCTCTACTTAAAATTGGTTATGTATAGAACACGCTCGTATAGATATATACACTAGTACAAAAATATAGCTTTTGAGGCGGTGTAATTGATGTTTAGAGGCAGTTCTTACCCGCCTCAAAACTATCACATCAAAAAATGTATTTGTGTTTTTTTGGACGGTTAAACATCTTTAAGGGCGGTGGGTTTGCAAACACATCTTCGTCATCTTTGAGGGCGGTCCTGTCATATTTAATAAAAATAAATAAATAATACCAAATAAAAAATCCAAATTGATGGAACCATATCTTTAAGGGCGGTCCTCATATTTAATAAAAAAAATTCAAATCGGAGAAACAATATTTGCAGAAACCAATTGCATGCAAAATATTTAATAAAAATTTAAATAAAAAATCCAAATTACATAAACAAATTGCAGGCCAATTACAGAAACCAGATTCCAAAATATAAACCAAATTGCAGAAACTAAATTCTATGTTTTTATAAACCAAATTCCAAATTGCATCAAGCTATCCTAAAACCCACGATCCATAAACTATTCAATTTGCAAACACCTTATTAAAAAGCACCGGCATTAGGTGAGCGAGTAACCCGTCGATCTCGCTTTGTGTAGCATAGCCTTTGGTATTCCAAATCTAAAAACAAATATATATAGAAAAAGTTAGATTTATAATATATATTTAGTGTGACATACAAAGTATATAAATTACTTACCGGGTTGGGAAAATTTTGTTGAAGCGCAAAGACAGAATCAAACATATATTCTATCACCATATAGCCAAATTCCCATCCTTCTTTTTTTTTAACCTACAATAAATTAACAATTAATTATTTAGCAACTAAAGAAAATCATATAACTAAAAAATAGAAAACATACCTCAACCATTGTCCATGTGAAATCTGTTCCCCTAAAGACATCTTGAATTACTTGCGAAAGAATATAACTCTTTTCGATCTTTTTGCCCTTTAAAGAATCACAAATGAATACTTCTTTCTTTGTAGGGGAGATAATAAATAGTGACCAATGTTCTCTACAAAACGTAAAGTTATACAATAACTAATTAATAAAATAAAAGAAAATTAACTAAATTAGACTAAAATTTAAAAAATATATATTACTCCGCTAAATATGGTGCTAGAAAATAACAAACATAGTGTTAGAATGCCCGTGGTCTATAAATTGCCTCGGCGTTCACAATCTACAATTAAACAAAAAATATTATAGTAAATACTAATATAAAAATAGATAAAGTAATATATAATTTTTTGATCAATCAAATATACCTTTATTGCACTTATAGGCCACTAAATGAAACAAGTAAGGGTGTGCTCCACAATAACAACTTCATCGGTGCTGGTCTGTTGAGGGAGCGGTATTTTCTTGAAATCGGGCATGAGATTATCCACTTGTACTTTCAAGTAACACTCATGTATGCAATTATTATGTAAGATCCTATCTGAAGTTGGATATGCTTGGACTTTAGCTACCGTTAGACTAATAGTCAAATCGTATGGCCATAACAACTCACACGAACATATATTCTACAAAACCATCTACCGTTTTAATAAACAAATATGTGTGTGTGTGTAAATAACATTTATATTTAACTATATATACATAACCTGAATATCTGGATAGTCGCTATACGATGCACTAGTGGAGCCACAAATACCCCGGGCTCGCATCCAGCCTTTGTCTCTTCCGGTTCACGTTCACTCCCTCTACACCCTTTGTCTCGTGTACAATCCTTGTGTTCCACCTGTATTCTGAATATCCAAATATTATAAAAAAAACACTCAGATATTTATGTATATATATATATATATATACATATATTTCAAACTCATTACCAATTACGTGTGAAACTGTCAATGCTCGACCCCGTGCTCCGGTCCAAAACAAATATAAATGATTAGTACTTAAGCAGGAACAAAAAAAGAAAAAAAATACTATGTGCGCAGAAGGAGATTACCATAAGAATCATCAACACCAAAATCATGTATGAAAGGTAGTTAAAATTAAAAGTCAAAGAAATCAACTAAATTGCAAAGTCAAAATTAGGATTGTGTTTTGGAAGTTGGAACAGTAAATGTAATTGTTGAAAGCAGCTAAATTGAAATTCAGAATCCTTGTCATAATGCAATTGCAGGTTTTAGTTAATTGATTGCTTTAATATGAGTTGAACATTTTCTAAAACATTGTATATCATGAGATTGACAAGGAATGCATTTCCACAATTTAGATTCTAAATTGCCCAATGAGGGGTTTACATCAGTGAACAACTTTTAAATATTAATGCATATGAACAGTTTGGTTTTGTCTATATATTAGGGTTAGGGGTGTTCATGGTTTGGTTTGAAACCATCCAACCGGGTCATCGGTTTGGTTTTGCAGCACGTTTTTTTTTAATCAGTCGGTCGGCTTAAAAGCTTTCAAACCATACTAACCGGTTTGAAACAGTAATTTTAATTTTTGCAACAGTAGTCAAATGTAAGCTTCAAACACATCTGACAACAAGATCAAATTCTATAGATCAAATAAAACACCTTGAGTCTAGGCAGTCACATAAGAACTTTTCCAAACTAATCTCATCTTCTGCAAGTTCATCTCCACCGGTGAAAACAACAATCAAGAACAAAGTAACCAAGCTACTTATTATGGCTTTTTCTCATCTGGTTACAGTTATTTTAGGCAGCCTATATAGCTCTCGGAATACACTTTAACTGACACTTGCATTAACTTGTTGCCATCTATCTGATTAAATGTTTTTGGTTTTGTGATGAATCATATTTGCTTCTCTAGTTTAATAAATTATCCACATACCAAAAAAATAAATAATAGAAAAACAACATTAGTCAGACAGGCTAAGCATCTCATACATGACTGTAAATTGCAATCTAATTTTTTACACCTCAACTTCTAGATGACAAATCTAATGACTGTTACCATTGTTTTATTGCAAAATCCAAGTAAAGAAAATTTGTATTATCATTTAAAAAAACAAAATCACATATCTGTGCAGCCGATTGATTTCAAAACAAAAACACAGAAACGAGAAATTCCAACAATTAGACCCATTGAATCGTAATCTCCTGAAGGAAAAAAAAATGTGTTTTTATAACCAAATCAAAATGATCGACTAGCAATTCAGATGAAAACATGGACATCTAAGGTCTTAATCTACATATAAAAAAACAAGTTCAAGTTTAATAGTTAAGAAACATCACCTTTGTATCAAGAAAAATCACGCGTTCTTGTTCTTGCAATCGGAAAAAAACCTCCCGGAATGAGAATGATAAACCTCTTGTCAGTGTCGTAAGACGGGATAGTCAAGGAGGAGTTAGGGTTTTTTTTAGAAGAAAAGGGGATCCTGGTTAAACCTCTTCAAAACAGGATTTGGGGAAGAAATTAAAACCCGCGCGCACCTTTTCAAAACCGCCAAAAGAGAGTGGGTTTTTAACTTTTTATTTAGTATTTTTTAATATCATATAATATACATAATAGTTTAGAACCCATGTAATTCAACCGAGTTGAAAAATATTAATATATAAAATTCTTAAATTATTACATGTGTAAAAATATATTATATATACTAAGGATAGAAAACAAAATTCAAAATACGTAAAAATTAATATATATAATTGGGTTTCGAAAATACGTTAATTAATATTTAATGTAATATGACTTTCATTTACTATTTGAATGAAAATAAAAGTTATATAATTAGATTTAAAAGTTTCTTATAATAAAAAATAATTCAAAATAAATGTGTTTTATTAGTATATATAGTATTTTGTTTAAAAATATATTATTATTAAAAGATATAGATATATTTAATAAAAGAGAGAGGCGGGAAAAAAATGAAGAGAATGAATATAAAGACAACACGTGACATGAAAAACCTTTATTTATCATATAGTATACAATATAGATATATAAAAACACTTCTTGCCTCAAAAGACTTTGGTTAAAAAATCCTTCCTATGTAATTCCTTCCACATGAGCTTTTTGTACTTTGAAACGGGGAAGAATAGATTATAAACATACATTCTGATACGAACCAATTCTAGATTGGGTCACAATGGATCTGGTCAGGCACATTTGGATCGGGCCAGGTCCATTTGAAGCTGAATAAAGAGGAAACAGCTGAATGGAGGGAAACGAGAGGGAGGGAAGTCAGATGGAGGGAAAACATTCGAATTTCTAGAAGATGAGGGTGATCCATGATTTTAGGGAGTTGAAATTTCAACACATAACTATTCCCTCCACAATTTTAGTTTAAGTATTTGTTTTTTGCATTTTACTATTGCAGTCGATGTTTTTATTACCAAATTAGGGTTCTTACCTTGGAATTGGAGATTTAATCATTCTCGAATTAGATTACACTATCGTTAATTTGACTTTAATTTAAATAACTTTAACACAACACTAAGTTTCGATAATTTCTCACAACTAGTATATAACGGTTTTTCTGAATCATCAAATAGTTGTTTTAATTTTTCTTGATCATCACCAACATTAGTCTCTAAATCATTAAACATGCCATTTAAACTGTCATAACCATCATTTAAATAGTCATTGACGGCATTTCTTAAATTAATCGACGACCTGCCATGATCAACAAATGATTCCCTATGCAGTAACCAAAAAGTTTATCTAAGCATAAAACCATGTTTCATCCATGGTTGCCGAAGTCGCTAGGCGCTGCCAGGTCGGTTGACTGTGAAGTTGCGAGTACTCGGCCTAGGCGGGGAATACTCAGACATGGTAAATTACGAAGAAGTTAATTTTCAGGAAATTATATATATGTCAAATAACATAAATATATACTAATACTAGGTTAGAATCCCGTGTATTACACGAGATTGTATATTAAAAAAGATAAAACTTATAAATTTGTAAATACGTCCTAATTTGTTAGACTATTATGATCGTCTCGAGATATATCAAGTAGAAATGCGTGTATATTACGAGTTAGTATTTTTTTTTAATTAGTTATATTTTGATTTCCTACTATATATTTTCTTATTTAATATAATTAGTATTATTCTTTAATAACATATTTATAATATCATTACTATTTAATAAAGAAAAGACGTATTTATTAGGAGAGAGAGGCGGGAAAACCAATGTGACAAGGCATGAGGAAGTGACACGTGTCCATCTCAAACCTTTATTTATTAGTATAGATTTATAACAAAATACATGAATATCAATATAAATAAAAAATATACATGTTCAAATACTAAAGTATTTCAAAATTTTATATTCATTATTTAATATTACAGACATAGTAATCATTTAATTATCGTTTTCCAATGTATCTCTATGAAAAATAACGAAGATCCAACATGAATCGGTGAAAAACAGCGAAAATCCGAGTTAGACCGAGTTGACCCGAGTTGACCCGAGTTGGACCGAGTTAGACCGAGTTGGCCGAGTTGGACCGATTCCGAGTAATGTTGACCGAGTTGAAAAAAAACATCTCGGCACCCTACCGAGGACCCAGTACTCGACCGCTTAGGCCGAGTTTTACAACATTGGTTTCATCAAATGAAACTCTATATCTTTGACATTATCGAATCTTTGAAAATTTTTACAACTCATAGATGAACACCAAATCTTTTTATATCCAACATTCACTCGATTAGCTTCGACAACCTTAAGAAAACTTTGAACTCCAATAATATATGTTCAGTTAGTATGTGCAGTATCGTATATCCCGACTTTACGATCCATCTGAAAATTAAAACAAACAAATAAATGTATGTATATGATGTAAATCGGTGCTCTAAGGTGATGGATCCTAACCCACTTTTTGAATATTCTATCTCATATGTATACATTTTAACGAGTTGACTATTTAAGAAAATCGGCATCATTTCCCCTTAACTCTCCAAGTATGTGTAGCCTCAAACTCATAAAAATAATGAGAAATAGCAACCAATTTTTTCTGAATGTCAACTCACTAAAATGTATACATACCCTAAATGAGATATAATATTGAAAAAACAGTTTCGAACGGGGACAATCCGAAATTGACCTCTATTAGATAAATTTCGGACGAGTATTTCTAAAGGGTTATCATAATTGAATATGCATACAAATATAAATAAAAAAATAAATAAAATACTAAATCTTTAATAAATAAATGGTAAACAAACAAATAATAAATTTAAATAAAAATGCAATCAATACTTTAAATTTAAAATGTTTAATAAGCATAATGATTCAACTTTTAAAATAATGAGATTAACTCAAATGCCGTGTTTTAGGTTTGGATCAAATAGTATATTTTCCGTATTTTGATTAAATAGTATATTTTTATTGAGGCCGATTGATTGAAGTAAACTGAACCGTCCCAAAACAATAAAACACCGCCCCAAAAAAAAGTGTTTGAATCTTGAATTGGATGTGGCTTTTTTTGAGGCAGTTGGGTTATAAACCGCCCCAAAAATTACCTCCAACCGCCCCAAAAGTTAACTTTCGTACTAGTGATATTATTTATTAAAGCAGTTTCATTTATTTAACTGTGATGATTAAATTTTGCAGCTTAGCAACTTCAATTCTTTTGACGGAGTGGTTTATTGCAAGCCTCATTTTGATCAACTCTTCAAGAGAACTGGCAGTTTGGAAAAAAGTTTTCAAGGTTTAATAATTAATATTTATTTTCTAAAATATTATTTATAAATTCTGTTGCTGACCACCATTTCTGCTTGATATATTTTAGGAACACCAAAGTTCATGCCAGAAAGACCTGTCACTAATGAGGTATTTTGCACAATTTGATGAATTTACCCTTCATCGTGACTGGATATTAATGTGATTGAACTTGTTTTTCTTCTTATGTAGCAAAATGCAAGTAAACTCTCAAGTTTTTTCACGGGTACGAAAGACAAATGTGTTGGTTGCGCCAGGATCGTTTATCCAATCGAGCGGGTAAATGTTTTTCCCTTCTAAAACTCCTTTCCCGTCGAATTTTCACTATCTTGATCGAAGGTATTGCGTCATAATAGGGATGACAGAAACATCCGAATCTGGCGGGAAAACCTGAAACATTCAGGATGGGTATAGGATTAATTATGAATGTTTTTGCATGTTTGGGACATGTATGGTATTAGGTGATACCCGACCTGTTACCCAAAATCGATCCCAAACCCGCATCGAAACTGAATATATTAATATATTATATAATTTTAAATAATATAATAAATAGTATTTTGATTTTATTATAAACTTGAAATTATATAGAAGTGTTAGAATGTACTTGATATTTGATATTTTAAGTCGGTTTTTTGGGCAAGTTTAAGATAGGGTTGCAGTAATAGGAATCCCAACGAGTAACTTTTAACCACGTAATCATTAACTGCTATATATGATACATGTGGGAAAACTCACAAACCCAATGAGTAATGAATAACGGGTACCCTATAAGTATTGGACCAAGAGTTTTACAAACATATATGAGAATAGGATTACCAAAACCCGGCCCATTATCATCATAGACTTAAAAGATACCAACTATGATATATATATTTGGAATGAAGGTTAAGGTGGATGGAGCAGCATACCACAGAAGCTGTTTCAAATGCTGCCATGGTGGATGCACCATAAGCCCATCAAACTACATTGCTCATGAAGGCAGGCTCTATTGCAAGCACCACCATATCCAGCTCTTTAGGGAGAAAGGAAACTACAGCCAGCTTGAAGTCGAAGAAGAATCGATCGAATCATAAATCCAAAATTGATCATTTTAATTGCGCGGTTTAGTTTCATTGCTCCGCGGTCTTAAATTTATGTGTTTAAAATTAAGGGGAGAGACTAGATCAAAGGCTATTGATTGATGATTTTGAAAATGTGCAAACACTATTCAAAGTAATGAATTTGAAGCTCATGGTTTGAATATGATAGCAATACATCATTATAATCATTATAAGTGATTTGAGGGCATGTTTTCTTGAAGGTCATTGATACTATAATTAATAAAATAGTAAATATAATAAATACATTTATTATTTAATAAACTTCTATAATATTATCAGTTTTTAGTAAATTACCAGGAAACCAAAATGATATGAGAAAATTACCAAAATAGACATTTGACCAACAAATTTTCTTAAAATAGACTTTGACTTTTAGCCTAAAAATTTATAAACATTCACTATAAACCGCCGGCTAAGCCGGCCAAAAAATCAATGTACAAAAGAGCTCTGGTCCAATGAAAATTCGGCATGTGGCAGGCTAAATAGCTGGCACATGACTGCATTTAGCCGGCCAATAATTGAGATTATGCCGGCTAAAACACGCCGGCTAAGCCGTCATGGGCCGGCTATTTAGCCTGTCACGTGTCGAATTTTCATTGGATCGTAACTCTTTTGTACACTGATTTTTTGACCGGCTAATTTAGCCGGCGGTTTAAAGTGAATGTGTATGAATTTCTAGACTAAAAGTCAAAGTATATTTTAAGAAAATTTGTTAGTCAAATGTCTATTTTGGTGATTTTTTCAAATGATATTGTCCATAAGAAATTTGTAGTTGTCTGTTGATTTGTTGTTTGTTTTCATTTATTCTCCTAATTTTTTTTGTTTGAAATATATTTGTATTTGTTATGGCAACTCAAGTCAACCAGACAGCCAATGACTTGGGACCAAATCCTTGGTTACAAGGTCAAATTACTTTACTGCCCTTTACATTTCTGTGTTGATACTTGATCATTAGGGTGGTCACCATCTTATTTGTTTTGTTTTTTTTTTGAAAATTTTAGATCGAATCGCTAACTAAAATTTCTAAAAATGACAAACGAAACTGCTAACTGCAAAAGTATTACATAAGTTGTACAATACATAATAAGTTACATCTTGGGCAGCCATTCCAAGTAATAACAGGTACTCGGAGTAAGGCAATCGATTGCCAATTTGAATCTGTCACTTTTTAAATCGAAACTTACTTTATCACATTCAATCGTAGGGGTGTTGAGCAATAGGGAGACAATAAGGTTTTTGGTGGATCTTTGAATTGGATTGGCTCCATTGATGGTTTCCTTTCCGGCTCTGTTCAAAATTGAATCACACAAATCTTGCCTTGTTCAGGACCGGTGTCAAATGTCGGGTACTTCTCCAACTTCTTTTTGGTCTTGGATATGAAATATTTTCCTCCCGTTTGAATTGCAGGAACTAAACAGCTGCTGCTCACTTTAAAAACAAATAAAGATGAGTGATCGGATGGACAAATGGATGTGGCCAGGTTATGCGGATGGCCTGTTTTCCGTCAAATCAATTAGGACTTCATTAGCAAAGCAAAGAGTGCAGTCCCCGGGTCAGGCCTTCGCCTGGAATACTTGGATCCCACTCAAAATAAATATCTTTGGGTGGAGGACGGAGGCAGAAAGGATTCTAACGATGATGGCGCTTCAACGTAGAAATATCCACACCCCCTCACCAGCATGTCTTTTGTAGGGAGGTAGACAAGACAGTGTATCACGTTTTCACCGCATGCCATGTTGCTTCTATAATCTGGCAGAAAATCTCATCATGGTGCAAGTTACCATCGATTTACACCTTCACGGTTAAAGACCTGCTTCACCTACACTTGAATGGAGGACTTCACGAGCCCAAGAAACGTATGGTCCAATCGATTATACTATTGGCGTGATGGGTGTTATGGAAAGCTAGAAACAAATATTTGTTCGAGAGCAAGCCGATATTCATTGTTAAACTCATAGAAGAAATCAAGACGATGAAGTTCTTATGGATAACTGATTGTTTAGGGTGTTGTTACATTTCTGTTCTTTACTTTTTTTTTTCTTCTGTTTTCTCTGTTTGTATAGTCACTGGCTAGCTGATGTTTAATGAAGTTTGCCTTTTAAAAAAAAAATATATAATAATAAGTTACATCTTAATCAGCTTTGACCTCTGGTTCTTGGAAATGAGGGTAGTGGTCATCATTTTTCATGTTCTCCATGACACTCTTCTTTTGAGCTTTTAACCTAATCATCATATTGCAATTGCAGGATCATAATAATTGGATAATATCTAATGATTAGATAAGTAATGTTTCGCCCAAAGTTTAACAGAAGGGCTAAAAATACGGAATAAAAAATAAACAGGAAAATTTCACCCAATTATAATAAGTTTCTCATCTGAACCATTAAAGTTACTCAAAATTTTATTATCACTCAACTTTCAACATGTGTTTCAATATTATGAATTTTTTTATTATAGTTAATTTTTTTTTAAATTAACTCAAACAAAATGGAATATATATAAATCTCAGTTAATATTTAGTGATTTTTTTTTCAAATTTAACATGAAGTAAGAGGTAATAGTGAAGAAAAAAATCACTACATAAAAACCAATGTTCAATTCAAATCAAATTAGAAAAAAAAAATCACTAAATAGTACACAAGATTCATATATTTTCTATTTAGGTCATTTAATTTTAAAAAAAATAATAATAATATACAAATTTTAAAAGATTGAAACACCTAATAAAAGTTGAGTGACGTTAGAGAAGGAAAACAAAACTTTAAGTGACTTGAGTGAAAAAGATCGGAAACTTAGTTACTATACAACAAAAATTATACATAAATATTTTACTTTGTGCAGTTAGAAGGAATTCAATGTTTTTTTACTACAGTCTCATCATTTATGGCATACAGATTTTGTGTAGGAATTCAATGTTTTTTTACTACAGTCTCATCATTTATGGCATACAGATTTTGTGTGTAGCAAAAAGAATACCATAAGCAAAACTAAAGCATGTCAAGTTGACAACCAACAACAACAGCAAGCAATTTTTTTAATTATAAATTTTACTAAAAAAAAAAAAACTCAGACAGACCAAATGTTGATTTACCAGTTAAAGAATTCTGGATCAACAAAACTATAACCCCCCATGATATTTACAACTGCAAAGCTCGTCCTGCCTGTTTCTGTCGAGAACGAACCACCTGCAACAGGTTGAATTGTCACACCACTTAACGGTCTACGATTTAGGGTTGTAGTATAGGTGGCTATTCGACCCATGTACTTAGAAGTCACCCAAAGTCTACTTTAATGCATACACCTCATAAACCTTTTATTTTCATCGATTTTGATTATTATTATAACAATATTATTTTGCTAATCATAAATTCATAATTAATACATTAATTAGTTATACTAAAAGAAAAAAAATGTTTGCAGGTCAACCCAACCCAACAAGTGACCCGTACTAAAAATGGCATGTATTAACCCGAACCCGCCATTTTGAACTGTTACCAATCCTGCCACCTCTAGGTTTTAGAAGAGTTAAAAAGTTGGTGATCAAAGAGTTTATGAGATTCTGCTCTTGATATTTGTTTCACAATTAGAAGATAATAATATTATTATAAAGCATAATTTGTACATGAATTAATGTTTTTTTACCAGCCTTTCTGCGGTTCTCCCATTCAGTGTCTTCATTGCAGCCTCTGCAAAAGCTTGAGCAGCTTCTGCATCAGCTTCAGCTGCCTCAGCCACCCTTTCTGCTGCTTCTGCTTCTGCAATGGCGGCTTCCGCCACTGACACCGCCTGAGCAGCAGCTGCAGCCGCCTCCTGTGGAGACATACTCCTTATCTTCTGTGGTTCTAAATCAATCTGACTTTTTGTAGGAACACTTGTTTCATCCTTATCAACCATAGAACCACTAGAACCACCTTCCTGCCTTCCCTCTACATGTAACACAGTTGGGATTTTTTTCTTGTCAGATGACACAATTCTATATTTGCGTTTTATCTGCAACAATAAATATAAAAAATTGAAATAAAATGCATCAAGGGATGACACAAGGCACTTGATAACACATATTATACCTTCACGAGTTTGCCCGTTTGAGTTAGAAACTTCAATTTCATAGACAAAAGTCTCTTAAAATTTGGAGGTGACCAATACTGTTCCTGCAAAACGAGATACAAACACATGAAAAAATCAATAATACAACCCCCTATATGCCCAACTATATTTTTATTTAATTTGTAATTCACCTGTGAGAAAATATGATATAACAAAGGTACCTCAATGAATGTACTGATAGTAATCTTATTAGAGCCACCAGGCTCCTTCAAGTTGTTTATTGCCTCCATTATAAGATTGTCCAACCTGTAAACAATGATGGGAAGCAAAACATCATTATTGATATTGTCATCCTTCTAGAAACAAAAAAAACTATAATTTCTTGTTATGATGTCGATAGCAATCACATAGATTAAAATACATGACAACATGTTCATGAATCAGTGGGACAGTGTTTAAACTTTAAATTAAAGCAATGGGGATAAGAACACAAATAGTATGGGCAATGGAGGTGTAACCTTATCATAGATCTTTTGGAATCACCAGTCTGTGGTGAGCCACTAGAAGATGGAAGAGGCCTAGCATCACCCGAGTGCTCATCACTGTGAACTACGGTTGTGGGGACCAAAGGCTTGTCAACCTTATGGGCTTGTTGCTTTTCTTTTCGGGCTAACCTAGCCCTCTTCCTAGATCCCCATCCGCTCGCCATTACACTCATATTCCTCCATTTGTCCTAATCCAAGTAAAATCCAACAATTAAAAGAAAAAAACACGATACTGTCCATCAAAAAATTGACATAATTCCACAAGTCCTACACATTAAAGCCACTTAGTTTCTACAAATAAAATATGCATCATAGTCGTCAAAGGCGGCCTAGGCGCTCAGGCCAGGCCAGGCACAGGCAAAACACCTTTTGGCCATTGAGGCACTCTCTGGCCAGATTCCAGCCAAATCCTGTAAATTCCGGCCAAACGGGTCTGAAAGATCCAAAAATGGCCTAGAACCAGCCTAAACTAACCCTAAACAAGCCTAAAACATGTCTAAACTCTAAAACCCCTAAAATGGGTATGTTTATGCTATGCGTCTTGCTTATCTCAGGCCCTCACTTTTTAAGCGCCTTACGCCTAGGCCCAAGGCTCACCCTTTGCGCCTTTGACAACTTTAATCTGCATAAGTTTAAAACGATGCAAACCTTAAGATCCACGTTAGAGCGCAGGGACAACACACTACTAAATTCTGGATCTTTAAGGATCGTGCGCCATTTCCCTACTCCATGCTTAGCAACTCCAGCTTTCAAAGCTACTTCTTCTGCAAATAACCATTTCTGTTTAGGAGCACCCATCAGGCCAACCCACAGTAACAATGTTCTACCTGTACACATATTCCTCAGATCAGTAAGCATACAATTAGAAGGTAATAAAAATGAGAGAGAAGATAATCTTGATAAAAGGTAAAAAAGAGTTGAACCAAATACTTAGATCTGACATGAACATTTTAGAAAATTTTAATATAAATAAATTGCAAAGCGTCCCAATCAACAGGTTTGTCAATGGAATTGGAAGCCAATATTATTATCTCCAAGCATAACACAGAGATCACTTAGAAAACACTAATTTGATCAAACAATTCCCAATCATGGCCCTAGGTGAAAACAATAATACAAAACCCTAATTTCTCGTATGTATCATAAAACAGTTACACAATTCATCAATCAAATTATGCGTGGACAACATAACAATTCGTGTATGTGAACAGAAAATTTACCAGAAAAGAGAACGGTTGTTGATTAGTTGATGTGATGAAGGTCGGTTATGAAATTGGTGGTTTTCAGTCCCTTCTATCTTTGTTGCATTCGGAAGAACCAGCTCATGCTTGTTCCAGGATGCAGTTATGACCCAAAATTGGACAGTTTTAATGGATTTGGAAATTAGGGTTTGGAAACTTGTTCATATCTAAAGACCCACCTGAACCATACGGGTGAGCTACCGAACAAATTACCCGAATAAGATTTCAGGTTCATAGGGTCGGGTTCATTAAACCTGAATTTGTTGCTGGGCTACTTCTATTAGTGGATTCCTGTTGTGGTTAGCGGTGTAAACGGGTCAAGTCGGCTTGTGTGCTACTTGAAATCGGCTCGTTAAAACTCAAATTGAGTTGAGTTTAAACGAGTTCGATCCTAAAAATAAGTTTGTTTAATAAACGAGCCCGAGCTTCACTTATCGACCTCGAGAGCCTAAACGAGCATGTTATTTATATAATTTTTATTTAATATACTTAATATATACATCAGATCGCTAAGCGATCCGGCCCCTCCCCGAACCCTGCGCAAATGCGGGAGCTAAGTCAAGCACCGGGTTCGCCATTTTTTTATAAAATTATGATAAAAGAAACTAAATAATATATATTATGTTATGTATAAAAAGTATAATAAAAAATATATAAAAAAAATTATATATATATATTAATTAATAAATAATAAACGAGTTAAGCTCGAGCTTGAAAAACTATTTACTGTGCGCTTTGTAAATAGAGTTTGAGCTCTCTGTAAGTTAATTGAGCCGAGCTTGAGCCTTGTCGTGCTCGGGCTCGGCTCGGATTGTTACACCCCTAGTTAGAGATGCATATCCGGACCGGTTCGTGATCTGAAACCGGTTTGGGTGAAATTGGTTCGGTTCAGTTCCTATCCAATCCTTAGGTTTGAAACCGGTTTGGGTATATCAACTTAGAAACCATGAAATGGGGTTTGAATCCACTTTGAAACCGATCTGATTTGGTATGGCTTTCCTTTAGAAACTGGTTTCTAAACCAATCTGGTATGGGTTGAACTGGTTTTGACTTTGTTTGAATCTATCCGAACCGGTTTTCAAATTGGTTTGGTTTGGCTCATAAACCAGTCGTGCACCACTAACCGTGGTACTAATGTTGGGTTGTTGCTTGTTTCAATAACAAGCTATTGTTGGGTTGATATTTGTTGGCGAACTTATTAAGTTCGCTTGTTTTGTTAGGAGCGAACTTGTTAAGTTCACCCAGTTCGTTTCTTTTTTGTATATAAGTAGTTTTTGTAATCATTATTCAGTTATCAATCAAAATTCAATTTCCCCCCTAATTTTCTATCTCGTTTCTGTTTTCATTCTCTCTATTATAGCATGGTATTAGAGCATGGTTGCTCGATTCTGTGATTTCTTCTCTATTTCTTTCTTTGTTCCGCATTCGTTGTTGACTTTTGCATCTGAATCTTGTTCAATTCAGTGCATTCCTTCATTTTTCTTCACTTTCATGGCGATTCTTGTTTTTTTTTTCTTGAGTCGAGTGGGGTTGTTTTGATGTTTTGCTCCGCTCAAAACATTTTTATATGTTTCTGATCATTCCTATGGTTGGAATCCTTCATACTTGTCCTTGATTTCGAGTTATGGTGATCTGTGATTCGATTTTAAGGTTTTCAGTTCGCCTTTCAGTTCGTGCAGGCGAACTTGTCTTCTTGTCTTCTGTTATGGGTGAACTTATTAAGTTCGTTTTCCCTTTGTTGTTCTTTCCTTCTGGGGAACTTGTTAAGTTCGCTTCTCTAGTTCGTTTCAACCTTTCTTGGGAACTTGTTAAATTCGCCTGCCCTTTTTAGGCGAACTTAGCTTCTGTTTGGCGAACTTGTTTCTTTCTCACTTTCTGTCAGCTTCGCTTTTGTAAGCGAAACTAGTCTTTTCTTTGTTTATTTCTTCGTATCTGTGGTCATGCCTGATACTTCTGATCCTCCTGCCACCTTGGCTATGGATTTCTCTAATCCTTTGTTCTTATACTCCTCTGATCATCTGGGTCTTTTACTTGTTTCCAAAACCTTTGACGGTTCTGCTTTTGAATCTTGGAAACGTGCTATATCAATTGCTTTATCTGCTTAGAACAAAATTGGGTTTGTTGATGGAATTGTTGTCAGGCCTCTTACCTCTCCAAATCTTGATTTATGGAAGAGATGTAATGACATGGTTATTTCTTGGATTCTGAACACTCTTTCTCGAGATATTAGTAAGAGTGTTTTATATGTTGAGACTGCTTGTCAACTTTGGGACGAGTTAACTGACCGGTATGGGCAAAGTAATGGGGCCAAATATTATCAGTTGCAGAAAAGTCTTTCTGATATTTCTCAGGGAAATGAAGATATTGCCACTTACTTCACTAAAATCAAATCTATTTGGGATGGGCTTAATGCCCTCGAGCCTATTCTTCCTTGCACTTGTGGCAATTCCAGACTGATGGATAAACGTGAGGCAGATCAACGTTTAATGCAATTTCTTATGGGTCTTAAATCCTGCTATGAGATTATCCGAGGGAATATTATTATGATGAAGCCTCTTCCCTCTATCAACCAAGCTTATGCTATTCTCATTCAAGATGAGAAACAAAGGTAGATTCATTCATTTGTTTAGTTTATTCCTCAGAATGCTTCCATGAATGCCAATATGCAGGTGACTAGGGGTTCTGGTCCTCGGAAGGGTATTGTTTGTGGTCACTGCAAAAAGATGGGGCATGATGTTAGTAAATGCTATCATCTCATTGGGTTTCCTAAAGATTTCAAATTTACTAAACCCAAGATTGCTGCAAATGATGTTTCTAATTCTGCTGCTACAGTTTCTATCTCTGGTTTACCTTCTGGTATTTCTACAGAACACTACAATGCTTTGTTACAACTTCTTTAGAAGAATTCTGGCGTTCAGGGTGGTGTTCCTACCGTTCAACCACTCAGCTTTGCAAATTTTGCAGGTATTATTGCTTGCAATTCGACTACGTTCGACAGTACTTGGGTCACTGATACTAGTGCAAGTAATCATATGTGCTTTGACTTCAATTTGGTTTCTAATGTTCAATTGCTTAACTCGCCCGTTTATGTTCTTCTTCCAAACGGGCATGCCTTAACTGTTACGCAAGTCAGAACGGTTAATCTCACCAAGAATTTTTCTATCTCCAATGTCTTCTTTGTGCCTCAATTCAAGCATAATCTTTTATCTGTTCCGAGACTTTGTACAGATACAAAAGGTCTTGTTCAATTTTCTGAAACTTCTTGTTTCTTGCAGGCCCTTCACTGAGTAGTCCATTGGTTCTGAGAGATCTCCTCAATGGACTTTATCTTTTGCATCCTAATAAAATTTTCTTTGTTACAGTGATTCTTTTTCTCACTGTAATTCTGTTGTTTCTTTGAAACTTTGGCATCATCGTCTTGGGCATTTGCCATTGTACAAACTTAAGCAATTGAATGTCTTTACTGGTGCACATGATTGTTCTATTGCTAATTGTTCTGTTTGTCCTAAAGCTAGACAACATAAACTCCCTTTTGCTTCTAGCAGTAGATCTAATTCTCACACGTTTGATATTATTCATATTGATACTTTGAGCCCGTATCGTTCTACTACATATGATGGATATAAATATTTTCTCACCATTGTTAATGATTTTACTAGAACTACTTGGACTCATCTCTTGACCACTAAAGACAATGCCTTTACTATCCTTCAAGGATTCATTAAGATGGTTGAGACTCAATTCAATACCAAAGTCAAGTGTGTTCGATCTAACAATGCTTATGAACTTGGTTCGGGTGTTCATCATACCGAGTATTTTAAACAGAAAGGCATTCTTCATCAAACTACTTGTCCTGGGTTCCTCAACAGAATGGGTGGTAGAATGGAAACATAAGCATCTTCTTGAAACTGCTCGGGCTTTTATGTTTCAGTCCAAGTTACCTATTACGTTTTGGGGTGATTGTGTTCTTACTGCTACTCATTTGATTAATATTTTTCCCACACGGGTTCTCTAGGGCAAATCTCCTTCTGAGATGCTTTTTGGTAAAGCTCCATCATACACTCATCTTCTTACTTTTGGATGTTTGTGTTATGCATCTACCCCTACACCCGGTAGAGATAAATTTCAGTCTCGGGCTCAAGCTTGTATTTTTATTGGATATCCTTTTGGAAAGAAAGGTTGCAAGAATTATAATCTTGACACTTAACAAGTTCTTGTTTCTCGGGATGTGACTTTTCTTGAGCACATTTTCCCTTCTTTACACTCTTCTGATCCTTCATCTTTGTTTCCTTCTCTTAGTGATCTGTTTGAGGAGTCAGATCCAATTATTGTTCCTTCATCTTCTTCGGTTGCTCCCGAAGTTGATTCCTCTCCTCCTGTTTCTCATGTTCCTTCTCCTAATGTTTCTCATGTTCCTCCTCCTCCTCTAGAGCTCAGAAGATCTTCTCGTTCTTCTGTTCCTCCTTCTCACTTGCAGGATTATGTTTGCAATTCTGTTTCCGTTTATTCCTCTTGCTTTCATACTTTGTCGAGTGCTTGCCAAGCTTCTTCTTTTGTTAATCTTGCTGATTTTTCTCCTGATTCTCAGCAGCTTCTTCTCAATCTTGACTCTATTCAGGAACCTTCTTCTTATCAGGAGGCTGCTCAACATCCTGCTTGGCAAGAGGCTATGTCTAAGGAATTCACTACCTTAGAACGTAATCAAACTTGGGAGGTCATGCATTTACCTATGGTTAAGAAGGCTATTAAATGCAAATGAGTGTATAAAGTCAAGTATAATGCTGATGGCACAGTTGAACGATGCAAAGCCCATTTGGTTGTCCGTGGTGATACTCAGAAAGCTGACACTGATTATAATGAAACTTTCTTCATGTCATCAAAATGAGTACTATTTGTAGTCATGTTGCTATTACAACCAAATGACATTGGGGTTTATATCAGTTGGATGTTAATAATGCATTCTTACATGGGGATCTTGATGAATACATTTATATGAGTCATCCTCCTGGAATGCCATTATCCTCTCCTGATCATGTTCTTAAGCTCAAAAAGTCTCTTTATGGTTTGAAGCAGGCTTCCCGGTAATGGTATGGCAAGCTTTCTGATGCACTTAAAACCAAAGGGTATATATGTTTTCCTAATGATTATTATTTGTTTTCAAAGACCATGGGAGATTCTGTTGTTCATGTGGATGTTTATGTCGATGACATTCTTCTCACGGGTAATAGTGAACAGGAGATGTCTGCTTTAAAGGCTTTCTTACATTCCATGTTTCAGATCAACGATCTTGGCGGCCTTAACTATTTTCTGGGCATTGAGGTTTCCAAGTCTGCTTCTAGTCTTATTATGACTCAACGTAAATTTGCGAAGGATATGTTGAACGAGTTTCCTACGGACGACGTTTCTTATGTTTCGTCCCCTTTGCCTTTGCATTTACAACTCAAGCTTAATGAGGGTCAGGTTCATGATGATCCTTTGGCCTATCGTCGGCTTGTTGGCAAGCTCAACTATCTCACTCACACTTGGCCTGATCTTGCTTTTGCGGTTTAGTTTCTTAGCCACTTCATGAGTGATCCGCGTGTTCCTCATTGAGATGCTGATGAGTGGCTGTTTGTTTGTGCTTACACGTGTTTAATATTGCTTTATTATTGAGTTTTGTGTGTTGAATGCAATGACTTTGAGTATATTATGATTTACAGGTGTTTGGAACTTCAACACATGTTTTGGAAGCATTTGGGAGAGTGTTGGAAGGATAGAGATAAATTTATGCAAAAGATGGAGCCTAACTAGGAAGTTATAAATCCCAAAACTTGGAAGGAGCATATCCTGGGCTAGGAGTTGAATCACGGGAGCCATAATATATGAAAGTTGAGTTTCTCAGCGAGACGAACATGAAAATGTGGGTTTGGGCGTATGGTACGGTCACCCCAGCGTACGGTATGATTGGGCGTACCGGTCAGCGTATAGAGGAGCTTGTTAACAGAATGTCAGTGTACTATAAATCAGTCCCAGCATACAGTATGGTGGGACCAGCGTACGGTACGGTCGGAGTCGGGAAGTTACGGATTTTTTTTGGGATTTTGGCTATATTTAAAGAATATCTTTAGGGTTTCGGAGGATGATTGATTCCCAGCCGTTTTTGGACGAAAAGAGAGAGTTTTTGGAGCAACGTTTGAAGGATTTTCACTTTGGATTCATGTTTTTGAGTTCTAGATTAATGTTTAATGTTTGTGTGATGACTATGAGTGGCTAAGCTCTTTTGTGATCCCTCCAGGTGAACGAATTCTTGAAGGTAATCGTTCGATTTTAGTTTCTTGTCTAGTGTTGGATTGGATTTTGTGAACCTCTTAAGTTCTTTGAATTCAATTGTCTGTTTGATTTTTGAACAGTTGAATGTTATTTGATTCTTGCAGTTGTGTCATCGTTTCTTGGTTTTTCTTGCATCGGGAATAATTTAATTGTGTGTTAGGGTCTTATATCATTGAATGGGGTCCTATCTAGCTTGAACTAAAACTAAACGGTTATTTTACTGAATCAGAAAACCGGAGTGGTCACTCCTTCTCTAATTGTTTTCAAAACTCGTTACTTGTGTTGCTTTTGAAAGTGTTTTCTCAATCATTCGGAACAAAAGTTTTCGTTTTTACTTCTAATTGTTTCAATACATCGTATGTTACAAATAGTGTTTTCCACGAATTCCCGGTGGATTCGAAAACCCTACTTCCTATACTGCAGTCTAAAGTAGCTAAGAAGTGGATTTTAATTATATTTTTTATTAGCCTTCGACACGCGATCAGATGCTGCGTGACATACTCTTCGTTATGTCAAAGGAACTTGTTCTCAAGGGTTGTTTTTTAATGATAATCCCGATATGTCTTTATCTGCTTATTGCGATTCTGATTGGGCGGCTTGCCCAATTACTCGGCGATCTGTGAGTGGTTGTTTCATTTCTCTTGGGGCGGTCCTATTTCTTGACGTCCAAGAAACAAGCCACTATTTCTCTTAGCTCTACTGAAGCTGAGTATCGCTCTCTTCGCCGGGTCACACAGGAACTTGCTTGGTTAACTCGGTTGTTTGTGGAGTTTCAGCTTCCCAACCTCATTCCGGTTCCTCTCAAGTGTGACAGACAGGCGGCCATTCAAATCGCTAAGAATCCTGTTTTTAATGAGCGCACTAAGCATATTGAGTTGGATTGTCATTTTGTCCGTAAGAAGCTTCAGGCCAATTTGATTATGCTTTCTCATACGTGTACTTCCGATAAACTTGCGGATTTGTTCACCAAAAGTCTTGCTGGTCAACCGCATTCGGCTATCATTTCCAAGTTGGGGTTGTATACACCTCCAACTTGAGGGGGGTGTTGGCGAACTTATTAAGTTCGCTTGTTTTAAACAAGTTCGCCTAGTTCTTTCTTTTTTGTATATAAATAGTTGTTTGTAATCATTATTGAGTTATCAATCAAAATTCAATTTCCCTCCCTAATTTTCTACCCCGTTTTAGTTTTCATTCTCTCAATTATAATAATATCTTGAAGCTTCGTTCACAAGGAAATTTACAAGGACAGAAGCAAGGGTGAATCAAGATGGTTTGTTGATTTGTTCTTCGTTTGAGCACACGGTTCATTCTTATGTCTTGAAAGGTTATAGTGCAAGAATGTTGCAGGGAAAACCACCAAGGCAATTGAATCGGATTGCCGGTCTACGTGACACGTTATTTGTTTATTTTTTTATCAGCATATATTTCTTTGATTTTGTCACGTATATTAGTCTCATTGTTATATATATCAAACTCTCTCTTTAAGCAATATTCTAACAAAGAACTCCCAAGAAGGATGGATACTCATGATTGGGGATAAGCAAATGGCGGTTCGGTTTAGTTAGCACCTTTAAGCATAAACTGATAGCCTCGGTTAAAGGGTAGGCTTAATCATAACCGAAACCGATTCTCGGTTATAGTTTCAGTTAATGGTCGGGTTCGGTTTATCTACCCGTTTCAAGATTGTGTGGTTCAAGAATTGTGGTTAACAAACGAGCATCTGACTTGAGCTCAAATTGACCAAAATTTTGAACAAACGAGATTACAAAAAATGAACTAATTTGAATAGCCAATTAAGAATACCAGCTTATCAATTACTATTTATAAAGAGGGGTGAAAACCCATAAGGCTTGTTGGGTCGAGATGTGGAATCATCTGCCACAACCAAATCGTTTAAATACTTGAACTCAAGAATTAAATTAAAAAATATGCAGCGAGAGGTACGTTTAGATCCTCAGGAATGCTTTGTTAACCATAACCAATAGCCTCGGTTAAAGGGTAGGCTTAACCATAACCGAAACCTATTCTCGGTTATAGTTTCAGTTAATCCACTTATTTCAAGATTTTGTGGTTAATAACCGAACATCTGACTTGAGCTCAAATTGACCATAAAATTGAACTAAATGTGAACAGACCCGATTAAAAAAAAATTAAACTATATTTGAAAGCCAATTGTGAATACCAACTTATCAATTACTATTGCTGGTTGGGTTGAAATGTGGAATCATCTGCCACAATCAAATTGTTAAAATATTTTAACACAAGAATTAAATTCAAGAGTAAATTACATTTTACATATTTTAAGTATTGACCAAATTTTAGTTTACGCCCTTTAACTAAGAAAATTACATAATTGGTCATTTATGTTTAAAAAAGCTTGCACGTTTCATCCTTCGGATTAACGTCCGTCAATTTCAGACGTTAAGTGTGGTCACGTGCCCCTCACGTGAGGGCAAAAACGTCTTTTTATCGTTAATAAAAGAACAAATTACATTTTTCGTCCTTTATGTTGATACCAAATTTCAGATTTCGTCCTTAAAATAAGGTAATACTAGTACGGGTGTTCATTATTCGAATAACATTCGAATAACTCGAAATTCGATTCTAACCAAATTCGAATAAAAATGTTGAATTCGAATTTTGGGTTATTCGAGTCGAATAATTATTCGATTCGAATAAATAAGTCGAATTCGAATCGAATAAGAATATATGTTATTCAAACCTATTCGAATAACCCGAATAACCTATTTATATATTTTTATATAGTATATAATGATTGAGCTTGTAAGTTGTACTTGTTTTGAGCTTCTAAATGAGTAAATGGGTGCCTTTAAAAAAAATGAGTAAATGTGTCTTATCCAATCCATGTAAGAAAACCCTGATCCCTATATCTTCCATCCATCTATCGTTCAAGAATTAGAACTCGACAGCAGAGCCAACGAGGCAACGACCATCGTTCAAGAATCAAGGCTTCAAGTTTGATTTTTTTTAGAACATTTTTTTCCTAATTCGAATAAGTGGAATAAAACCGAATTCGACTCGAATTCGAATAAGCTTATTCGAATCGGTTTATTCGAATTTCAGGCGAATTCGAATACAGTTTTCAAAACTTTAAATTCGAATAACCCGATTTGAATAACCCGCAATTCGACTTATTCGACTCGATGAACACCCCTAAATACTAGAAATTGTCCTTTAAACTTGTTCGCACATTTCGTCCTTTACACTAACGCCTATTTTTGACGTTAAATGAAGCCACATGCCTCTCACCAAAGATGAGGAATTGTTGGCTAGCATCCCTCCTTGCCTTCTTCGGTCATATGAAAAAGGAGTTTAGATTTGCTCCAAGGACCGGAAATAGATAAAAAGGTGGTTTCAATTGAAAATTTAAGTAAACTCATTCATAATAGATAAAAAAGGGGGTTTCGATTTACTCTGATGATTGGATTTCTAGGTTTTGTGAAAAGTACAAGTCTTGTGTTTGCTTTCTCTTTTACCATAAACCGTCTGTTATCTGGAGGGGTAAATATGTCACGACGGTTTACTTAAATGTTCAATCGAAACCTCTATTTTATCTATTTACAATCGGAGTAAATCAGAAGCCCCTTTTTATCTTACCGAAGACGGCGGAGAGGGACGCTGGCCGACAATTCGTCGTCTTTGATGAGGGGCACGTGGCTTCATTTAACGCAAAAAATAGATGAGTATTAGTGTAAAGGAAGAAATGTGCAATCAAATTTTGAACATAAATGACAATTTCTGGTATTACCTTAGTTTAAGGACGAAATTTGAAATTTGGTATAAACATAAAGGACGAAAAGTGTAATTTGTTCTTTTATTAAAGACAAAAAGACTATTTTTCCCTCATGTGAGAGGCACGTGACCACACTTGACGTCTGAAGTTGACATGCATTAGTCCAAAGGATGAAATGTGCAAACTTTTCTAAACATAAATGACAAATATGTAATTTTTTTAGTTAAAGAACGTAAACTGAAATTTGGTCAATACTTAAAAGACGTAAAATGTAATTTACTCTAAACTCAAAAATATGTTGTAAGAATTACGTTTAGATCCTTATGAACGTTTTGTTAAACTGGTCAAGAAAGGGAAAAGTAAATGTATCAGTTCGGTTCGATTAACGTTAGGTTATGGAATACCCTTAACAATAACCATAACCGATTTATCGCTTAATCAAAGATCCTTAACCATAGCCGTCGGTTAATCTTGGTTATCGTTTAATTCAGTTCAGTGACAGTCCAGTTATCGGTTAATTTTGGTTAACGGTTAAGGTTTGGTAAAACCTACTCATGGTTCCCCAAATGGATGGATATTTTAGAAGCTTGTTGCATGTTGTGACTAGAGGTGCACAAAAAATCCGATTTTCAAACCGACCCAAACTGATTCTTAAACCGGTTTGAAACTGGTTCAAACTCTGGTTTGTAAACCTATGGTTTGAAACCGGTTTAAGCTAAACCGAACCGATCCAAACCGCAGGTTTGAAACTGGTCAAAACCGGTCAATTTTCCTTCTCAAACCGGTTCGGATTGAAAAACCGATTTGTGCACCTCTAGTTGTGACCAATGATTACATACCTAATGTCCCAATGTAGGTTGTACCATCTTTGGATTAGTGTGTTCTTTCAAGGACAAAGATTTCAACTTCACCTTCCTTGAGAGATGCCCTTGTGATGGATGATTGTTTTTTTCCTCTTAAAGTCGGGTGAAATATCACTAGATCCTTGTCAACTTTTCATGGGTGATGAAGACAAAAAATGATAGTTTTGTTCGGTTCCAACGAATGACACCATTTTACTACACATAAATCTACAAGAGGATCCAACTTTTGTTTTCAATCACTCTTGGCCTTTTGATATTGGTCCATGATAGTACCATTTTATGGTATGAAAAATGATTTATCTTTTACGATTTACTTTTGATGGTATTTTAAGTAAACCTAATTTACCAAAAACCCAATTTTCCAAATAAATCTTATTTTTCTTCCACAATTTTGCATAAACATAACTTGTGGGCTTGAATTCAACATCTAAATATCCAGTTGTCTCCACTTTGGTCGGCCCACAGTGCAAGGGCGGAGGATATAAGGGGCCCGAGGGGGCCCCGCCCCCCCCCGATTTTTCGCTCAGAAGTGTTAATATATACGTATTCGGTCGATTTTTCGCTTAGTAGTGTTAATTTATATGTATTCGGCCGAAAATTTTATAGTTCCGGCCCCCCCTATATGGAAAAAAAATTCCCGGCCCCCCCTACGAAAATTTTCAAGCTCCGCCACTGCCACAGTGTGTGGCTCAACAACATCATGGCCTAGCATCATGCCAACATGGAAATAGAATAGAGAAAATACCGAATCATTTCTGAACCTCTAAATTATCCACCAAGCAACAAAGATAACGGCTCCTATCAACTCCTTTTTTTACCAACGGCATATTCATCTCATCAAGCTACTCTAACACACTCGTTGGCAAGAAATTTCTTGAGATTACAACCCCCAACTAGGCCGAGAACAACGACATCAACTGAATCGAACCAAAACACTCACCAAACATATGTAGAATGGACTCCGGCTCATCATTGTACACCGGACATAGAATACATGGAACATCAATGCCTTTTCTATCTAAGTTAAAACGAGTAGGAAGCTTGTTTTCCACAACTCTCCATGCACAAATATTCACTTTACGAGCGTCCACTTCTCACATCGTGTTCGTATGGTCCCCTCGGGTGAAGAAGTTGTAGCTTGTTACTTTTTTTTGCTTTTATGGGACCAAGTTGTTTTTTTGGGTTGAGATTGAGGTGGTGTTTCAGCAACAAATTTGGGATCCGCTTGTGTTTCCGGAATAAAGTCGGGTGTGGGTCGAGATGAAGTCGGGAATTGGCTCCAATTTGCAAACGTCAACATTGGGTTTTGTGCTATAGGTTGGGGGATGTAACAATTGACCCATAGGATATTCGGGTTGTTGGCGTTGCTCGGGTTGTTGAGGTTTAACCATGGGTTATTCGCGTTACACCACGGGTTGTTCGAGTTTGTGACAGCTGGTAATTTTACCATGTAATTATTTAGATATAATTAGACGAGACCATGCATATTAGACTAATTTTAATTAATTAAGCCTAACCCGGTCCAGTAGAGTCCAACCACTACACAACTACAAAGGAAATGTTAGAGATTTCGAGACACATCGAACCCATATCGCGTTGGTGATAAATTAAAAATAAAAATTTAAACATCTCAAAACGTTCACCTTATTTTTAATAATAGAGAATACCCACTCTGATAAAATAAAAATCTGAACATATGACGATGGTCACGTATTTTATCCGAACTCCCAAACTTACATTATATTATTGTAACCGACACAAACCCGACACGTAATAACAAGCGAAAATAACGACACACGGGTATTATACCGGACTAATAACGAGTGGGTATCACTCCACACTACACCCTACCCCCACCCCCTACCCCCCCCCCCCCTCCTTCCCTCGTGCTCCTCTACTTACGGCCAAACCAACTCACGTCCCACTTGATTGGCTTTGTCTCCCATCTCCCCCAACACTTTTGTTCCAAGCTTCAAAGCATATTGTCTAAATAAGACTGTTGTCTCATGGAGACACAACACCTAGTGGGTTTTACCTAAGATGGAACTATATATATATCCATGCTTGCAGACCTTGCAATCACACACCACAAACTCAAACCCACAACTCTTCTCTCCCTCTCTCGGCACTCCACCCGACCAACACCACCCTTCCTTTTTTTTACTTCTTCTCCGGTCGACAAACCACCAACCTACCCCTCTTTTTGTCCCTCTTGACTCCATGACAAAACCGCCACCCTCACCTCCCCCTTACTCCCTCTCGGCAGCCCCTACACACCACCATCATCCACCATCGTCATCCCCTTGCCTCTCTCTCTCTCTCTCGGCTCCACCATCACCACACCATCACCAAGCACCTCCAACCACCACCTTGCCACCCCTATAAACCATGAACCACCACCTCCCTCACCCGATAACCACCACCACAGCCCCACCCCAGACCCGACAACACCGACAACACCAACAACAACCTTACACCACCCCCACGACCACCGTCGGACACCCCAACCCGGTATGGCTAACGTGTCACACAGTAATCAGAGATAATAATAACGATATAATTAAAATACTTAACAGAAGTCTAGATCCTTACAACGGTTCAAAAAGACATATTAAATGTTCAAAATAAGTAATACTAAGTCTCATAAATTTTCTCAAACGTTCACACTCTACTTTGTTGATTCACTCTCTTCACACATTCCCATGATCCTCTCGAGTACCTGTCAAGTAAACAAGGAAAACACACAAAAAGAACACGGCTGAGCCAAAAATTGCTCATTAACGAAAAGAACAATAGTAGTAACAGCGAACGGTAACAATAAACCAAAGTAGTGCAACGGTTTAGCGAAACAATATCGATACAAATCGGGAATAAGTCATATCATATGGAAATACCCATTGAGCTAGTAACAGTAACAGTAAACAATAAACAGTAAGTACATTGGCTACAGCCCTAAAGTATAATAATGTGAGATGGGAGCGTGGGCACATACACCTTGCCATCCACTAATAACAGTAACAGTAATTATCCTAGGGTCGATCCATACGCCTCCTACCATAAATCACTAATCACAATAAACATGGAGACGCTGTGGGCTGATCGCACCGCCACATAGGTGGATATGCTCGGGTATTGAGGTCAAACGAAACGTACAGTCAAATCAAAGGCAGTTCAGTATATGTCAAACAACAATCCATCATATCAGGAACATGCGATAATGAGTTCAAGAAAGTTAAGCCTATCACATGCATACCAATGTCAATAGCTCGATTCAGTGCTTATAACAATAACATCATAGAATTAATGATGAGTAAATCAATAGCGAATACGGATGAAACACAAAGCAAAGATTGGGAAACGAATAGTAATCATGCTACAAAAGAGAAGGGTCAGAATCCGTACCTTAACTTATACGAAAATAGCATGAACTCAACGTCCTTAAATAACGGGAGAGCCTACATATGATTACATTTTAATCTGTAACAGCCCAAGCAAAGCGTACCAAGATATTGTTCGCTTTGCCCCCGACGGGTTGCCCATCCAGGGAACTCACGGTTTTGATTTCACCCGACGAGTTGCTCGCCCAGGCAAAACGCGTCTTGATAGAGAAGGTATCCACCCCCTTATAAGGAAGGCTTCGTTCTACCCCTCAACCAATGTGGGATATTACAATCCACCCCCCTTACGGAGCCCAACGTCCTCGATGGCACACCCGTCCGGCGACCTGGCTCTGATACCATCTGTAACAGCCCAAGCAAACCGTACCAAGATATTGTCCGCTTTGCCCCCGATGGGTTGCCCATCCAGGAAGTCACGGTTTTGTTTTCACCCGACGAGTTGCTTGCCCATGCAAAACTCGTCTTGATAGAGAATGTATCCACCCCCTTATAAGGAAGGCTTCGTTATCCCCCTCAACCGATGTGGGATATTACAACCACCTTCCCCGTCACAACCCCAAGACTCCACACCACCTTTACGGGTCTTTCGGGACAAGAACCAACCCTTGCGGGTCTTCGATTCGCACCAACGGATACCGGGTTACAGTTACACGAAGTATACGAGATAATTCGGGAGCTAACCGGGTGATACTGGCTATTTCGGGAACTAACCGGGTGATATGGGACGTCGAACGAAGAAACCGGGTCACGCGTCACCTCCGTCACCTTTCTCTCTTAGCTATTTACGTGAGCACTTGGCCTATTTTTATTATCATAAACTTAGTTGGTGATATGTTTGCAAAACGATCATACCCGATTATTATTTTTAAATAATATAGAAAAGGAGGGTTTTTTTTAACGAAAAGGATAACGGTTGAAAATTATAAAAATCTAGGTATTATGGTTAATAATTATTATTAAACATTATTTTCTATAAATAACTCTCATTTAAATGATAATGATATTAATATTATATTTGTGGATATTATTAATATAAAAGAATAATGGGTAAAATGTTTTATAAATCATTTTATAAAATAAGTGATAAGTAAAACTTTTAATTAAATGAAGATAACATATATATATATATAATAATAATAATAAAGTTGGTTCATTATTATTATTACAAGGAAAAAGGGACATGAAAAATTTTATAATTTATTAGCTTACATCTATAAATTACATATATATATATATATTAATTTTTGTTAAAATAAATAATTAATGTTTATATAGATGAGAGTAATTGAAATAGTTTAGAAAAATAAAGTAATACAATAATTACTTCATAACACTTGTGCACCTATTTTATAATAAATATATATAATATATTTATTGTCATAATGAATGACTCAAAACGAAAATGAAATATTGACAACTACGAGACCGAACCATAATATTTATTAAAGGGACTTTAATAAATACAACAACTTGAACGACAAGTTATATCACCAACAGCGATCGGGTCGGACCCTTGTAGATTATTACAAGGCAAGGGTCGAGACTTCAGACTATTGGTCATGTGACCAATCAACACTTAAACAACTACATAGGATCTAAGGTATCTTAAATAATTTAGGGCACGGATAGGTCGGATACTTGTCGGACTTACTGCATACCTCATCACTCACCACCTCGTTAGCTACGGTGAGTATTCACGACCCCACTTTTACTATGATTTAAATGATTTTTAAACATACGGGGGAGAATACATAGCTCATATTTGGATACGAGTATATAAACTGATTGTTGCATGAGTATGAACTGTCATACTAAGTTCCCGGGAATACTATAACCGTTAGCTAGTTCAGATGTGGAACGCATGAATAGATCTATTTGGGTTGACACCCCCACCCGTGATTAGTCGCTCTAACCTTGATTGCAGGTCAAAGCGGGTGTATACTATCTATACACATACTTACAATGTTTCATGACAGAACATTGGGCGGGGCTCATACACAAACGTCAAGTGTCGGTTATGGTGGCTCATGGTAACAATGCACATACATAAGTATTGTTTAATTAACAATGTTAAACATACCGGGAGATCTCGTAGTCCGAAGGAAACATATTTTTTTACTTACTTAAACCTGTGATATCACCAACTTTATGTTGACATTTTAGAATGTATTTCTCAGGTAACTAGAATCATGGTGCATGGGCATGCACGCACGTAGAACGTCTTATGGAGACATCCCGGTATAACCTAGGGATATCTAGGTCATAGTCGACAAACTTGTTGTATGAAAAACCGTATACTTTGGAATTTAAGTACGGTACCTTTGGCATGTGACAACTATATGGAAACAATTTATGTTTTCTTGTAACAACTTGAAACCTTTGATATTGGATGTATTAGAAGTCGTTTGTTGTAATCAAAGGCTATGAACACCATGGATCGCCACGCCCCGTGTTTCCGCCCTAGGCGGGGTGTGACATAGTTCATGTTGGTTGTAGGAGATGATAAGAAGTTGTATAAAAATGAGAAGAAGAGTAGAATAGGTAATTTTTTTTGGTAAAATTGAAGTATAAAAGAGTAGTATTTATAGATTTTTTTAAAAAAAAATTATTATTTCTTTTACAAAAATAAAGCACAACGGCTCTTTTTCTTGATCAATGAGCTGCAACTCTTTCTTCTCTACTCACACCGTAATTACATCTTTTGTTGTTGTGAACTCTCCATCACCGGTCACTTTGAAATTTGCTTATGTCATTAATCATTATCACACACAACCTCAATAATACTTCACTCTTGCTAGAGTTACATATCACCATTACATAAAACAAACGTGAAATGACATTAAATTACTTTAAATATAATAAAAACAAAACAACATTACAAATTTACAATCGTTAAGAGATCAAAACTTAATGATAACCATAAATTTATTAAAAATCAGTCAGATTGAGTTTTAATAATTTAAACTTTGACCCCATAATAGCAATTTTACTAATGACGCTCATAACTTTCACATTTGTTGCTAAAGGCAACCATAGTAGCATAATCATAATAGATCTATACTTATTTTCTCTCGATTTTACTTGTATGTTTCCCCCATTTTGTTCATAATAATCATTGTGAGCGAAATCGAGTGGAAATTGATGCGAGCTGGATTACTCTTGGCAACGAAAGTGAAATTTAGGAGTGTCATTAGTTACATTACACCACATAGAATCATCAACTTTACACCACATACTTTACATACTTCACAAAACAAACGTAAAATTTTGGGTGTTACATCTCTCAAGGCCTAAAAACACTTAGAAAACCATCATCTCTCATAGATATCACATAGAATCATCAAGGTACAAACAAGATTGAATTGCATATACGAATTTAAGTGTATCGATTGGATTGTTAAATAACAAGTTCTTGTAACATGACCCATCAAACCAACCAACATAATCCAGTTTGCCCATAAAGAGCTCACATATTTTTGTGGTTGCACGAGTGAATACTTTACAAGAAGTCACCCATCCTAGGATTGCTCCCACCCAAGCATGCTTAGCTGTGAAGTTTTCATCTCATCTACAACTAATGCACCCAAACGTCTTGAGATTTGAGAGACATTTCTTATGAACCCAACATCTCTCTTATCCATGATCGATGTGAGATTTGCCTATGAAATTACAACAACATCCCTCGTGTCATATGGACTCATCATCCTCGATGAAGTTTGTCACACTCTTATGAATGACACAAGAGTGACTATGATATCATTTGTAACATCCAACCCCTAATACCAGCCAATAATGCTTGCTTTGCCCATGAGAAGCCCTAAGATTTTTTTGGTTATTTGAGTGGAGACTTTCTAGGAGATCACTCATCATGGGGTTTATCCCACTCAAACATGTTGAACTATGAAGTTCTCTTATCCACAACCAATACATCAAAAATGAATTGATGGTATTTGAGGTAAGACGTTTCTTATGAAACCGCCACCTCTCATGTCTATGGCCGATATGAAAATTGTTTAGGGTGTTGCACCTTTTCTTTACTCGTTCGCTCATTTCAGACCACGAAAGATTCTTACTTTCACCTTGGTTTCATCTATTCAATACACCATGTATGAATAATCGTCACATGATCACAATCGAGCCTAGGTTTTGATTGTTTTTTACGTTTATTCATTTGATGGAACTTTGTCAGACTTTTTGCAATGAATATTGATTTAGTTTTGATTTGAATTCAATTGCATCGCTTGACGAAGGTTATCATTGCCATTGATTTTAGGGCTAACTTGTTGTCGGGTACTGAGAGAAAATTTTGCCTGTCGTTAGATCTAATTTCAATAATCGGATCTTACATCAAGGTGGTGTATGATCCAATAACCATTGCACTATATGAAGGCAATAGATAATTACTTAAACAAACTTTTGTGCGAAAATACAAACTCTAATAGTCTAATGTTTGATATTATCGACTAAATTATAAGATTTATTTTTTATGAATGTTCTTTTGGTATGTATATTCGTTGAAAATGAAGTCTTTATAGTTGGGGCCCTTGTTCATGGTGGAAATCAAGAGAATAGCGTTTGTGTTTTTTTTAATTTTAAATCAAGATGGATCTCTATTGGTTTTCACCTCAGAACCCAACAAATATTGAAGCTCACGACCGAAGCTTGTTTTCTTTTCTTTTAGTGCACAAAATCGATGATGGAGATCCTAACATTGTTTTTTTTTTGTCTTTTTTTTTCCTTTCTTTCTTTCAAAGAATGTGGTACGTGTCACGGGTCGTATGCTATCGTATGTTATATAGATAACCAAATTAGTTTAAAAAAAAAGGGGTTAAGTGTATCAAAAACATATTGTACGTACTTGGCACATATTTATAATTTTGTGTAACAAACTAAAATTCTTCAATACTATTATAACACACTTCCAAATTTAATCATTTTGTGTGACGGCTGACATGAAAAAAAGGTAATTAGTCACTTTTTTTTTTTTTTTTCATTTTAATTCTTTTAAAATCACAAATATATATATATAGAAAGTTTTGAATACAAAGGATTTTTTGGTGCGAAGCGTAAAAATTATTTTGAAGCGTTGATATAGAAAATCCATGGTTAATATCAAAGATAATTGTTTTAAACGTGAAAAGATTCTGAAAAGTGTAAAATTGGAATAGCCTAGCTTTGTTGACTTTTTACAAGTTCTCTCATTTTTTTAAAACAATCATAACTTTTTTATACGACATTATTTTTTTTTTAAAGTTACACCATAAAATCAATAATTAAATTCTCTTTAATTTGAGTATAGTCTTGCTGTACTTTTATTTAAAAAAATGACTTTTTTTAAATGTAAATGTGTTGTGCGTATACCATGCGTGATTATGGTCATGTGTATAACATGCGTGATTGCGTAATTACGTGATTATGGTCATGTATATAACATGCGTGATTATGGTCATATGTTATTATAAAGCATGCGTGATTATAACGCGAACGCATTTACCCCTCGCCAACTGAACACGTGTCGCATGCTGGTGCGTTCGTACGCTAAAACCCCTTTGTACAATAACCGGACCCTATATATATATATACATATATATATATGTATATATATATATATGGGAGGGTTATTTTACAAAGTTTAAAAACTGTAAAAAGTCTTTTAAAAACCCCACCACCACCCACCAAAAGCCTAAAACCCCCCACCCCACCCCCCAAAACCTAACCCCCACCCCACCCCACCCCACCCCGAAAAACCTAAAACCCCCCATCCCCACCCCCAAAAACCTAATTCCTAACAAAAAAAACCCTAAAAAGCCGAAAAAGTCGTCTAAAAACACCACCACCCCCCAAAAGCCTAAACCTCCAACCCAACCCCACCCCCCAAAAAAAAACCTAACCCCCACCCCCAAAACCCTAAAACCCCACCCCAAGCCTAAATACTAAAAGCTAAACCCTAAGGCTAAATCATGAGACAAAAACTAAACCCTATAAGCTAAGATCGTAGAGTTCGACGAGACGGTTCCAACGCCGCCGAAATGAGTAAAATCGGAGTTCGTATGAGCCAGTTATGAGCGTTTAAACGACTTTTTACACTTTTTTGACTTTTTAGCGAAATCTCACACTATATATATATATATATATATAGGGCGGTTTCACTAAAAAATGGTTTTTCTCTAAGAAATCCTAAGAAGTGGGTCAAACGAACTCCGATTGAGCTCATTCCGGCGGCGTTGGAACCGTCTCATTGAACTCTAACCCGACCCAAAAACCGAAACCCCCCTCCACCCGCACCCCCAAAAACCTAAACCCCTACTCCAACCCTACCCCGAAAAGCCTAAAACAACCACCCCCACCTCCCAAAAACCTAAACCCCCCACTCCCCCCCCCCCCCAAAAAAACCTAAACCCACCCCTAAAAGCCTAAACCCCCCACCCCCACCCTCACCCACCAAAAAAACCTAAACCATAAATTCTAAACCCTAAAAGCTAAACCATAAGGCTAAATGTAACATCCCAAATAATGACAAGACAAATAGAAAAGGGAAATAAAGTGGGCTTGGCCAAAATTTCGGCCCATGGGCCGAAAAGAAAAGGGGGAAACCCCATTACAAAACAGCAGCTTCAACCCAAACCCCTCTCATTTCATCTTCCTGCGCAAGAATACTAGAGAGAGAGAGAGAGAGAGCGATCGGCTTGTGAAGAAAACCGCAAGGAGAAGACTCAAGGGCTCGGGAATCATCCGACTCCACCATTTCAACGCATAGCAACAGAAATCGGGCCTGTTGAGGTAAGCATCGCCTCTGATTATGAGTCTTTGCATGTCTCGGGTTTAAATCAAATAAAGATACGATTTTTGCATACGAAACTTGAAACAAATCACGTATTTGAACTCAAGAACGATAAAGGAAGGTGTTTAACGTAAAATGCTCAAGGTTTAATCGATTGGAAATAAGTTGGCTGGAGCAAGGTTCTGGTCAGGGAAGATGCAGACCCATGACTCGAAACTATAGTTTCGATACATACAGACCCGTCGAAACTACTCTAGTTTCGATAGTCATGTTTGACTCGAAACTATCTAGTTTCGATAGCAGCCAATGACTCGAAACTACCATAGTTTCGATAGGAACTCAGGACTCGAAACTACCTAGTTTCGAGTGTCACCTTGAACCTAAACTAAGATTTTTCATAAGTTAATGACTCGAAACTACCATAGTTTCGATAGGATCTCATGACTCGAAACTACCTAGTTTCGATAGAAGGATTATGACTCGAAACTACCTAGTTTCGAGTGTAAGACCATAGCTCGAAACTACCATAGTTTCGATGCGACCCACCTCCCGAAACTACTGAGTTCAAGCATAGTAATGTCTAGTGTCATCTAGGAGCACCATCTTATGTGTATGACTTTATTATACAGATCGTGAGTGACATTAGTGAAGCCCAGTAGCCAGCTTAGTGTATTACAGAAACTACTCATCAGGTGAGTTCTATGTGCCCCTTTTTATGTTATGTGCAAATGTTTTCAAATGTTTTGGGGCTGAAGTGTATACACTAAGTGAATAAAGTTTATGAATGTTAATGTGATCATATGTGTTATACAAGTATATATATATATACCTATACACGAAAGAGAAATTATGAATAAAGAATGAAAAGCATGATTATAAAGAATGAACGAAAGTATAACACAAAATGAAAGAATGAAATCCTGCTTTATATCCATGTATATATTGCTTGCAAAGAATGAAATGAATGAATGTCATAACATATAAGAATGAAATCTTGCTTTATATCCATGTATATATTGCTTGCAAAGTACAGAAAATGTTATGGACGCTTCGATGATAACGGCTACTTCGGTAGACGGACGACCATGTGACTATTTTACAACCGGGACAAGTGCGTTCCTTCATCAGCTAGGACGTACGAATGCCATTAAAGGACGGTCGAAGCAATTGGCATATTATAGTAGAACGGTTGTATAAATAATAGTCGCATGGGAAACGGATACCTTCGGGTAGACGGGCGAATTACGGCCTACGACGGTAGGACGGTTGTAAGTCATGACGGACGGACAAAGGTTGCCGGACGGTTGTAAGAATAAAATGACGGACGGCACTTGTTGCCGGACGGTTGTAAGTATAGGTGGGCCATGACGATGGACCACGGCGATTGTCTTTGTGACATTCGTAAACAAATGACGGGTTGATCACCCTTACAGAGTATGACCCATGAATGTAAATAAAGAAAGAAAAAGGGTGAATGCATATATATATTTATGTATGAAATCACCAAAAATACAGAAAAGGAAATACAGAAAAGAAAGATGAAAGAAAGGCAAAAGTTATGAATACGTATTTATATGAATGATTATACAGTAATGCATACTTATACCTATAAAGAAAAGAATGTTTACAGTAAATTGCATTAAACTAGAACTCACCAGCGTTAGCTGACTTTTAGTATACATTTCAGGTAAAGGAAGAAAAGGTCGTGCGATGGCGTGAAGGTTACCCGGCACAAGACTGACATCCCACTTTTGTTTGTTAAGACTTCCGCTGTTATGTAATGTAATTGAATGAAGAATGTTTTAAATTTAAGTTCAGTATTTATGGCTATGTTTATGAGTAAATCCAACAAGTGAGGTCACCCGGGAAAGGGGCCTTACAAGTTGGTATCAGAGCAATAGTTTGAGAGATTTAGACATCCCTAAATGTCTAGACTCAAACTGATTATGGGACCAACGCACGGATGTCAGTATGGGTAACCAACGCCAACGCTAGCACGGTAAGTAAGTTATAAAGTTAATACTCTTGCATAGGAATAGATACCTTAACTTAGAACAAATAGATGTTAATGCCACGACTGATTTGAAGAGTTTCGAACCCGAAAAGCAATGTAAATTAGTAATCACAAACCGGTCACTGTAATTAAGAATTTACCTTGCTCGTACTGTTCCAAACTATGATCTGAAGAAATGACATTGATGTATTCCCTTTTTAACTATCAGGAAATTAAGAACTATGGCTGGTGGAGGAAGAACAGGACCTCGAGGCGGTCGCACTGGCCGACGAGGTAGACCTCCGTTGAACCCAAGATTTGAAGAAGAAGAGAGTGTGCACGCAGAGCACACCGAAAGTGTGCACGAAACAGAAGTGACCCCAATTATGAACGACAGTCCAGGGCCTATACAGTTGGAACCTGAAGTCAGGGATGCTATTGCCCGTGAAGTTGTGCTCACTTTGAAAAAGGTATTGCCTGATCTACTATCCGAGGCAATAAAGAAAAGTAAGGAGGAGGATGAAGGAGACAATGAAGAGAAAGTATATGACAGTGATGGGGATGAAATAAAGATTGGATCGAGCAATCGTGGGTGCACTTACAAAGGTTTCAAGGACGGAGACCCACCCAAGTTCGATGGGAGCAAAGATTCAGTGGCAACGCTTGAATGGATTGAGAGGATGAGTGCTGTAATCAACATCAGCGAGTGTCGACCAGACCAGGCTGTTAAATATGTTGCTCATTCTTTCACCAACGAAGCCTTAGGTTGGTGGAGGAACATTCAGAGGACAAAGTCCCCAAACGCTCTTGCAAGAATGACATGGGAAGAACTGAAAAAGCTGGTAATTCAAAAGTTCTGTCCCCAGAACGAAATTGATCGAGTGGAAAATGAATTCCTAAACCTTAAAGCTGGCAACAAGACACACCGCCAGTATACTTCTAGATTCAATGAGTTGGCACAGCTGGTACCCCCACCTGGTGGAGACAGAAGAGCGAATGATCAAGTATTATGTGAAGGGCCTACCTCAAAGGGTCCGTGTCCACGTGAAAGCCAACCTACCCTCGACCTTCGAGTCGGTAGTGAATCTGAGCGGAATCGTCTACGACGATTATGCCAATGAGGACCCACCAACAGAAACCCAAAAGAGAAAGTGGGAGAACCCGTCTAGAGGCACCGGAAGAGGGAACGTAATAACTGAAAATAAGAAACCAAGGTCGGACAAATATGAAACCTGCAAGAAATGCGGAAGGCAACATTTTGGCGAGTGCCGGGTCGGCTCCACCACATGTTACAGGTGTGGGAAGGCGGGGCACTACTCTCGTGACTGCTTGAGAGACACTAAATGCCAAGTATGTGGACTGTTTGGTCACCTGGCTAAGGATTGCAGAAAAGCCAGACAATCTGGTTCGGGAAAAGAAAAGGAACAGGAACAACCAAAGACTAGGACTCGAGCTTACGCCCTGACTGAGGAGGAAGCAAGGGGAAATCCTGATGTTGTGTCAGGTACGTTCCTAGTTAATGATGAACGTGCGGCTATATTATTTGACTCGGGTGCTAGTAAAAGCTTTATATCAAATGCCTTTAGTCGAAAACTGAATTGCACTATCAACACAGTAGTAAAGGCCTTTAGTGTACAAACTGCCGTTGGTAAAAATTCGGCAGTATTCCAAGTAACAGAGGATTGCATAATAGAAATAGAGGGTCATAAATTTCCTTCTAGATTATTCCTTCTCACCTTAGGAGGATTCGATATAGTATTGGGTATGGATTGGCTAGCTGCCAACGAAGCTCAAATCATATGTAAACGTAAGAGGATACACCTCAAAGGTCCTAGCGGCAGTCCAATTACGGTTTATGGGGATTGGAATTGCACAATGCCGAACGTCATCTCGATGATTAAGGCCGAAAGTTACATGAGGCGCGGCTGCGAAGCTTATCTGGCATATGTTATAGATGATAGAGTGAAAACGAAAGAACTCAAGAATGTACCCGTGGTGTGCAATTTTCCGGAAGTATTCCCTGAGGATCTACCTGGGTTGCCACCCGATCGGGAAATAGAATTTCAGATTGATTTACTGCCAGGAGCTGAGCCCGTTGCCAAAGCCCCCTACCGATTGGCTCCGTCAGAAATGAAGGAATTGATGTCCCAACTAGAGGAACTAACCGAGAAAGGATTTATTAGGCCGAGCATCTCACCATGGGGCGCTCCGGTACTATTTGTAAAGAAGAAGGACGGCAGTATGCGCATGTGTATCGACTACCGCGAATTGAACAAGAGAACAGTAAAGAACAAATACCCACTGCCTAGAATAGACGACCTTTTTGATCAACTGCAAGGCGCGAGTTGGTTCTCAAAGATTGATCTCCGGTCGGGTTACCATCAATTGAAAGTAAGAGAGAAGGATGTACCGAAAACTGCGTTTCGTACACGTTACGGGCATTATGAATTTCTTGTGATGTCCTTCGGACTAACCAACGCACCAGCAGCATTTATGGATTTAATGAACAGAGTATGCCGACCCATGTTGGATCGATCAGTAATAGTTTTTATAGATGACATCCTCATATATTCAAAGAATGAAGGTGATCACCACTGTCACCTAAGAGAAGTATTGGAGGTGCTAAAGCAGGAAAAGTTGTACGCAAAATTCTCCAAATGCGCGTTCTGGCTTAGGGATGTCCAATTCCTAGGTCATGTAATAAACCCAAACGGCATCATGGTGGATCCTGCAAAGATCGAGACAGTAAAGGAATGGAACATCCCAAAGACACCAACAGAGATACGAAGCTTTCTAGGGTTGGCAGGCTACTATCGAAGGTTTATCCAAGATTTCTCAAGAATTGCCTCGCCGCTAACCAAACTGACACGGAAGGAAGTAAAGTATGAATGGGGTCCAACCCAAAACAACGCGTTTGAGGAACTTAAGACACGATTAACTCAAGCTCCAGTATTAACACTACCTGAGGGAAATGAAGACTTAGTAGTCTACTCTGACGCTTCAGGGCAAGGTTTAGGGTGCGTACTCATGCAACGAGGAAAGGTAATTGCTTATGCATCGCGGCAACTAAAGGTTCATGAAGTTAACTACCCAACACATGATCTAGAATTAGCAGCAGTAGTTTTCGCGTTGAAAATATGGAGACACTACTTGTATGGAGTTAAATGCACCATCTACTCCGATCACAAAAGCTTGAAATACTTTTTCGAACAAAAGGAACTAAACATGAGGCAAAGAAGATGGTTAGAGCTACTGAAAGACTATGACTGTGAGATATTGTACCATCCAGGCAAGGCAAACGTAGTGGCTGACGCTTTAAGTAGAAAGGAAGAATCGGCACCTATCCGGATCAAAGCGTGTCAGTTAATTATAACGCCAGACTTAATGGGTGAAATATCAAAGGCACAAGATGAAGCATTGTTAGAAAGAAATGTGAAACGGGAAAGAATAGTAGGACAACAAGGGAACTTAGATGCGAATGCATACGGAGTACGAACTAGGTTTGGCCGGATGTGGATACCTAAGATTGGTGAGCTTAGAGCCAAAATACTCGATGAGGCCCATAAGTCTCGCTATTCTATCCACCCCGGGACAAACAAAATGTATCAAGACTTGAAGAAAGAATACTGGTGGCCTGGCATGAAGAATGATGTGACAGAATACGTGAGCAAGTGCCTAACGTGTTCTCTAGTTAAGGCCGAGCACCAGAAACCATGCGGTAAAATGCAACCTTTACCAATACCGGAATGGAAGTGGGAAGAGATCACAATGGACTTCATTACCAAGCTACCGCGAACAGCTAAAGGCAATGATACCATTTGGGTGATCGTCGACCGCTTGACAAAGAGTGCTCACTTCTTGCCAATACGAGAAACTTCTTCTTCTGAAAAACTAGCAGAAGTATTTATCAAGGAAATTGTGAGCAGACATGGTATGCCGCTGTCGATTGTGTCTGACAGGGATACTAGATTCACGTCAAGGTTTTGGAAGAAATTCAATGAAGCAATGGGCACTAGACTGAACATCAGCACCGCTTACCACCCCCAAACCGATGGACAATCGGAAAGGACCATTCAGACCTTGGAGGACATGCTCCGGGCCTGTATCATTGACTTCGGTGGGAGTTGGGACAGCCATCTACCATTGGCAGAATTTTCATATAACAACAGCTATCACTCGACTATTGGCATGCCGCCATTTGAAATGTTGTATGGGAGGAAATGTAGGACCCCGGTTTGTTGGGGGGAAATTGGACAGAAGGATTTTGCAAGTCTCGAAGTGGTCAAAGCTACTTCTGAGAAATTTGATCAAATCAAGGCTCGTATGAAAGCCGCAAAAGACAGACAGAAATCATACGCGGATAAGAGAAGGAGGGATTTAGAGTTTCAAGTAGGGGACATGGTACTGTTGAAAGTATCACCGTGGAAAGGAATCATTCGGTTCAGAAAGCGTGGCAAACTAAGTCCAAGGTTTGTCGGACCTTTCAAGATTGTAGCAAGAGTGGGTCAAGTTGCTTACAGACTCGACCTACCCGTCGAGCTTAGTGGAATACACCCTACGTTCCACGTGTCGCACTTACGCAAGTGCCTAGCTGACGACACAGCTCACATACCTTACGACGAGATCGAAGTGGATAACAGTCTAAATTATGTAGAGGAACCAATAGCCATTCTTGACCGAGCTGAGAAACGATTACGCAATAAGTCGATTCCTTTAGTCAAAATACAATGGAAACACAGAAAGGGGTCCGAGGCTACTTGGGAGAAAGAAGACGAGATGAAGGAACTGTATCCCCAGTTGTTTAACGTGTAACAGGTTTCGAGGACGAAACCTCATTAAGGAGGGTAGACTTGTAACATCCCAAATAATGACAAGACAAATAGAAAAGGGAAATAAAGTGGGCTTGGCCAAAATTTCGGCCCATGGGCCGAAAAGAAAAGGGGGAAACCCCATTACAAAACAGCAGCTTCAACCCAAACCCCTCTCATTTCATCTTCCTGCGCAAGAATACTAGAGAGAGAGAGAGAGAGCGATCGGCTTGTGAAGAAAACCGCAAGGAGAAGACTCAAGGGCTCGGGAATCATCCGACTCCTTTGTACAATAACCGGACCCTATATATATATATACATATATATATATGTATATATATATATATATATGGGAGGGTTATTTTACAAAGTTTAAAAACTGTAAAAAGTCTTTTAAAAACCCCACCACCACCCACCAAAAGCCTAAAACCCCCCACCCCACCCCCCAAAACCTAACCCCCACCCCACCCCACCCCACCCCGAAAAACCTAAAACCCCCCATCCCCACCCCCAAAAACCTAATTCCTAACAAAAAAAACCCTAAAAAGCCGAAAAAGTCGTCTAAAAACACCACCACCCCCCAAAAGCCTAAACCTCCAACCCAACCCCACCCCCCAAAAAAAAACCTAACCCCCACCCCCAAAACCCTAAAACCCCACCCCAAGCCTAAATACTAAAAGCTAAACCCTAAGGCTAAATCATGAGACAAAAACTAAACCCTATAAGCTAAGATCGTAGAGTTCGACGAGACGGTTCCAACGCCGCCGAAATGAGTAAAATCGGAGTTCGTATGAGCCAGTTATGAGCGTTTAAACGACTTTTTACACTTTTTTGACTTTTTAGCGAAATCTCACACTATATATATATATATATATATATATATATATATATAGGGCGGTTTCACTAAAAAATGGTTTTTCTCTAAGAAATCCTAAGAAGTGGGTCAAACGAACTCCGATTGAGCTCATTCCGGCGGCGTTGGAACCGTCTCATTGAACTCTAACCCGACCCAAAAACCGAAACCCCCCTCCACCCGCACCCCCAAAAACCTAAACCCCTACTCCAACCCTACCCCGAAAAGCCTAAAACAACCACCCCCACCTCCCAAAAACCTAAACCCCCCACTCCCCCCCCCCAAAAAAAACCTAAACCCACCCCTAAAAGCCTAAACCCCCCACCCCCACCCTCACCCACCAAAAAAACCTAAACCATAAATTCTAAACCCTAAAAGCTAAACCATAAGGCTAAATGTAACATCCCAAATAATGACAAGACAAATAGAAAAGGGAAATAAAGTGGGCTTGGCCAAAATTTCGGCCCATGGGCCGAAAAGAAAAGGGGGAAACCCCATTACAAAACAGCAGCTTCAACCCAAACCCCTCTCATTTCATCTTCCTGCGCAAGAATACTAGAGAGAGAGAGAGAGCGATCGGCTTGTGAAGAAAACCGCAAGGAGAAGACTCAAGGGCTCGGGAATCATCCGACTCCACCATTTCAACGCATAGCAACAGAAATCGGGCCTGTTGAGGTAAGCATCGCCTCTGATTATGAGTCTTTGCATGTCTCGGGTTTAAATCAAATAAAGATACGATTTTTGCATACGAAACTTGAAACAAATCACGTATTTGAACTCAAGAACGATAAAGGAAGGTGTTTAACGTAAAATGCTCAAGGTTTAATCGATTGGAAATAAGTTGGCTGGAGCAAGGTTCTGGTCAGGGAAGATGCAGACCCATGACTCGAAACTATAGTTTCGATACATACAGACCCGTCGAAACTACTCTAGTTTCGATAGTCATGTTTGACTCGAAACTATCTAGTTTCGATAGCAGCCAATGACTCGAAACTACCATAGTTTCGATAGGAACTCAGGACTCGAAACTACCTAGTTTCGAGTGTCACCTTGAACCTAAACTAAGATTTTTCATAAGTTAATGACTCGAAACTACCATAGTTTCGATAGGATCTCATGACTCGAAACTACCTAGTTTCGATAGAAGGATTATGACTCGAAACTACCTAGTTTCGAGTGTAAGACCATAGCTCGAAACTACCATAGTTTCGATGCGACCCACCTCCCGAAACTACTGAGTTCAAGCATAGTAATGTCTAGTGTCATCTAGGAGCACCATCTTATGTGTAAGACTTTATTATACAGATCGTGAGTGACATTAGTGAAGCCCAGTAGCCAGCTTAGTGTATTACAGAAACTACTCATCAGGTGAGTTCTATGTGCCCCTTTTTATGTTATGTGCAAATGTTTTCAAATGTTTTGGGGCTGAAGTGTATACACTAAGTGAATAAAGTTTATGAATGTTAATGTGATCATATGTGTTATACAAGTATATATATATATACCTATACACGAAAGAGAAATTATGAATAAAGAATGAAAAGCATGATTATAAAGAATGAACGAAAGTATAACACAAAATGAAAGAATGAAATCCTGCTTTATATCCATGTATATATTGCTTGCAAAGAATGAAATGAATGAATGTCATAACATATAAGAATGAAATCTTGCTTTATATCCATGTATATATTGCTTGCAAAGTACAGAAAATGTTATGGACGCTTCGATGATAACGGCTACTTCGGTAGACGGACGACCATGTGACTATTTTACAACCGGGACAAGTGCGTTCCTTCATCAGCTAGGACGTACGAATGCCATTAAAGGACGGTCGAAGCAATTGGCATATTATAGTAGAACGGTTGTATAAATAATAGTCGCATGGGAAACGGATACCTTCGGGTAGACGGGCGAATTACGGCCTACGACGGTAGGACGGTTGTAAGTCATGACGGACGGACAAAGGTTGCCGGACGGTTGTAAGAATAAAATGACGGACGGCACTTGTTGCCGGACGGTTGTAAGTATAGGTGGGCCATGACGATGGACCACGGCGATTGTCTTTGTGACATTCGTAAACAAATGACGGGTTGATCACCCTTACAGAGTATGACCCATGAATGTAAATAAAGAAAGAAAAAGGGTGAATGCATATATATATTTATGTATGAAATCACCAAAAATACAGAAAAGGAAATACAGAAAAGAAAGATGAAAGAAAGGCAAAAGTTATGAATACGTATTTATATGAATGATTATACAGTAATGCATACTTATACCTATAAAGAAAAGAATGTTTACAGTAAATTGCATTAAACTAGAACTCACCAGCGTTAGCTGACTTTTAGTATACATTTCAGGTAAAGGAAGAAAAGGTCGTGCGATGGCGTGAAGGTTACCCGGCACAAGACTGACATCCCACTTTTGTTTGTTAAGACTTCCGCTGTTATGTAATGTAATTGAATGAAGAATGTTTTAAATTTAAGTTCAGTATTTATGGCTATGTTTATGAGTAAATCCAACAAGTGAGGTCACCCGGGAAAGGGGCCTTACACTAAAACCCTAAAATTCAAACGTAAAATCTAAACCCTAAAAGCTAAGATGGTAGAGTTTGTCGAGACGGTTCCAACGCCGCTGAAATTAGCTCAATCGGAGTTCGTTTGATATCGTTTATTAAGGTTTTTGTCATTTATTAGATTTCTTAAAGAAAAAACTATTTCTTATTTGATCCTCCCCACACATATATATAAATATAGAGAGAGAGGTGAGTTCACTAGAAAACTCATTTTCATGAGAAAACCAAAAAACTTATCACTAAAGGTATTGCATATGTTTAGTACACCCCCACCCCACCCCCACCCCCACCCAAAAACCTAAACCCACCCCTACCCCCCCCCCCCCAAAAAAAAAAAAACTTAACCTAAAAGCTAAACTAAACCTAAAAAACTAAACTTTAAAGCTAACCCTACTACACATATGTAGTATTGCATTGCATTTTTTTGAACGAGTACTACGTGGTGAACAAGGTCTCCGAAACGATTTTTTAGTTTTTGATTTATATTTTGAGTTATGATTTTTTTATTATTTTTTACCTTTAATAAATATTTTTTTTTGTTTTCTCATGAACAATTACTTTTCTTATGATACTTCCCCTATACATACACACACACACACACACACACACATATATATATATATATATATATATATATATAGAGAGAGAGAGAGAGAGAGGACGGTTCCACTAAAAAGTGATTTTTCGCTAAAAAATCCTAAGAAGACGGTCAAATGAACTCCGATTAAGCTCATTCCAGCGGCGTTGGAACCGTCTCATCGAACCCTAACCCGGACCCAAAAACCTAAACCCCCCTCCACCCACACCCCCAAAAACCTAAACCCCCCTGTAGAATCATGTTTTGGTAACTATAGATAAAATTCTATGTATCGGTGTACGTGGCTAGTACGCAGGAGGGTGTTCCTGAGTACTTAGCCTGCACACCAGTTTGGTCCTGCGTACTTAGTAAGTACGCAAGACTTTTGCCTTGCGTACTTAGACAAGTACGCAGGTAGTGTTTCTTCCCTTATAAATATGAGATGATGGCCTCATTTATAGGTGGAACTTCTGGAACAAGGTTGAGAGGTGTCCGGGTCGGGACGAGCTCTCCAGACCTCTGGACCATGAGCTTAGATGAGAGATGTGTGCTCCTTCGGTATGCAGTCTGTAATACGGTATGACTTCTATGTTATGGATTTCGTATCGTTTCATTATCTTTTGTTTATGTTCGTGTTTGTCTATCTCATTTCTTGGTTCCCACACAAATCACAGAACATGTCCGTGTTATCTCCGCTGCGCGACGAGGCTCCCGGGACCTACACCATCCAACCCCACCCCGAAAAGCCTAAAACCACCACCCCCACTGCCCAAAAACCTAAACCCCCCCAACTCACCCCCCCCCCCCCAAAAAAAAACCTAAACCCACCCCCATTCCCCCAACTCACCCCCCCCCCAAAAAAAAAAAAACCTAAACCCACCCCCAATAACCTAAACCCCCCACCCCACCCTAAAAGAAAACCTAAACCATAAAATCTAAACCCTAAAAGCTCAAACCCTAAGGCTAAACCATAAGGCTAAAACCCTAAAATTCAAACGTAAAATCTAAACCTTAAAAGCTAAACCCTAAAATCTAAGATGGTAGATTTCGACGAGACGGTTCCAACGCCTCTGAAATTAGCTCAATCGGAGTTCGTTTGATATCGTTTCTTAAGGTTTTTGTCATTTCTTAGATTTATTAGCAAAAAACTACTTTTTATTTGATTCTCCCCATATATATGTATATAGGGTACCATTAATTATGAAAAAACATGAAAAAAAATTAAACCAAAATATGAAAAGAAATTAAACATGTTATAAAAAGAAATGGAAAAAGAAGCGGAGGTATACTTATAATGATAAGATTGATTGTGGAGGTAGTTACAGAAGAGAGTATGCACAGCGAAACGGTATTTTATATATATATATATATATATATATATATGGGATATAATATAAAGATTCGGGAAGGAGCTAAGGTTTAAAAGTTATCAGCTAACGAGGGCCAGAAGGATTTTAGTGTGCCATAGAGAGATATTGAATTTTTTTTATATATTCAAATTTTCTCAGTGTATCTACAAATGAAACAACTTCCTTCTTATATAGGCAGAGAAAGATAAAAAGTAAAGGCGCAATAATGCGCACTAATCTAACGGATAAAGTAAAGAAACAATCAACGGATACAAACTAAAGGAAGAAACGAAAAAACAAAACTCTTTATGAACAATTATATTCCTGTCGGATATCTTTTTACTGTATATCCACGCGTCTTTTGTAATAATTGATCTTTCAATGTCATGGCTTACGTCATTCTTTTTCTACGTCATTGCTTGCGTCATTCTTTAGAAATCTCTGTGTGTGCTGTCGATAGATGGTGGTGTCCCTAGATCATCATCTGTATCTTCACTCTCGTTGTTGATAATATGGTCTAATTCTAGAGTATCACCTTCACCCACGAATGGTAAAAACATACTCCAGATTAGATCAGAATAAATCTTTATATAATGACCTTCTCCTAATAATTTAAATCTTTCCCAGTGAAAATGAACAGGTAATTGAGGGGTTTCTTGATGTTTTTTGATGAATAAATCAAAAGTATGTGTCTGGGTATCTTTATCTGTTAACCATGTAATGTTGGCAAAATTAGGATTTGGATTATTTGCCAAGTTTTGTAAATGGTTTGGGTAGGGAAAAGCTAAAAAAAGGGCTTTGTATGTTTGTTCTGTGATCAACAAAAATCCTTTTTTCTGGTTGGTCTGTATGTGTATTCGGATGCATAGGGAAATGATGCGAAAATTTTGCAACCAACTGTGGGGATTTTTGAATGTGATGCAATGTTTCCTGTGATCATTATGAATTTCTCTCCTAAACGGTCAAGGAGATTCTCTGTCCTTTTGTTTAATCTGAACTCAATAAAGTCAATCATACCATAGTGTTAAAACTGAACAACTTGATCGTCAGACATTATTGTAGGAAACTGATTTGTAGAAGAAGAAGTCTCGTTCCTTCTCCTTCGTCATTTGTTTTTTCTACTATTCTTATTCCTGCGTTAGTTGTATCTTGAAACGCAAGATCAATAATTTTTTGTTGAAGTTCATACAGAATTAACGGAAATTCTGAACAGACTTTTAGTGAAATAATGTGTTCAAATTCTGGAAACTTGTCAATAACTACCTGTAAACATTGTCTGCAGGGTGTATCAGCATCCTTGTTCTAAAATAATCATAACTTTTATTTGAAGCTATTTTCTCTTTTTTTCTCAAGTCTGTGTATATATTCTTTATTTTTTGCCTCGAGTATAGCCACCTTCTGTTTTATTAGGCTATTTTCAATTTGGGTTTGTATAGGTTGTGTATTTTCTCCCTTTTTCAATAGCTGTGTCTGAAGCTTTGAAATAACCTTCTCTTGAGCTTTGATTATTTGCTTAGGATTGGTTTTTGTAATTTCAGAAAACGTTAGAACCTCTTCGGGTTCGATGTAAAAGCTATGTGTTCCAAAATGTTCTCTGGCTGTTTTTAAAGCTTCTTCAAAGGTATAGAAACCTTTGTAGATTGGGTTTGGACACTGTATAAATTTTGCAACTGTTTCCCATTTATTGAAAATCCCAATCTTTGTTCCTCGAAAAATTATATAGTGAGTAAATTTAGATTGCTGTTTTTCAGGTATTTTTGAGTTTTGTTCATGAAAATATATGCTTAAAGCATTTAGAACCTGTACTTTAAATGTTGAGGTCTGTGGCATGGTTTGAATATGCCAAAGGTTGTCTAATAAGCATTGCTGCCTATCTGTTAGTTTCATTCCAACAATTGGTCGAAACTTTGTGTTTGGATCATTACATTGTTGTAAACCATAGTTTCCAAATGTAATGACCGAGCTCTGTGTAGAGTTTGAGTATGCATCAATCCTTTGTTTGGCCTGTATATTTTTTGGTTTTGGATTAACATGACCCTGGCTGTATACTGGGTTGTAATACCGAAGGACGGTGTCCAGTCCAGCTATTGATGCCGGCAATTTTCTATGGTTGTGTATTGTGTCTGCCTTTATAGATTAGCTCATAAGCTTTTCTGTCTGTTTATCCTCTAATGAGATGCTCATTGGAGAAACTGTCTTTCTTGGATGTATAATTTTTTTCCTTACATTTATCCAATTACTTTTGTTTTGATAATTTTCGCTAGCATAAGCACAAATTTTTTCTTCCGATTTTGGGCTATATTTATTTGGTTTGCAGAGAAGGACAGCTCCCCATCCTTCTTTACATCATTCTGTTTCAATAATAATATAATCTACAACTAATGGTAATTCTAATAGACCAATAGTTTTGATTTCTTGAACTACTTTAATGTCTTCTGTATTAAAATATCTTTGTCCATTTTTTGTAGTTTTACTATATAGAGTACCTACTAATTTTGACAGATTTGGAAGAAATTTCCTAGCATAATTTACTAGTACCAAAAAAGCTTGTATTTGTTTTAAATTTTCAAATTTTTCTGAAAAATCTGTAAGTCCCTGTGACGTCTTCTAATGAGCAAGACGATCACGATCACAACAAATTACTCGATGATTCGCATTGAGACGGAAGCACGAAGTGAATCAAACATAAAACCGAACACATAACAATGAAGAAACAGAATCGATTCGTATATATAATTAATAACAAACTCGTCATCACAGATTACAACACCGAAGAAGTGTACATCTCTACGTTTAAGCTCCAATTGCAATCCTTAGGTGAGCTCTACCTAAGGATTGTGACTCACTTCACACGGAGAATCACCCCCTCTCTGTGTATGCTAACTCTAGCATTGCTTGCTACAAATGAACAACTTAATATCCTATTTGTAGGCAAACTGAGTCTGCAGGCGAACTTACATAACTCTATAGGCGAACTTAGTAAGTTCGCTTGTTAAGTTCGCCTAAACATTCCCTGATAAGTTCGCCTAAACATTCCCTTAGCCGAACTTAACCTGTTCGCTACATATACACTTAGAATTTTTGCTATAGATACAAATTTATGCTCTAACAGACTCCCTCTTAGCTGTTGCAAACAATTCTATACAAATACTGATAAATCACCAGTCACAAAAACATGTCTCAACAAAATCTAGAATTTTTGTCGAAATATGTGACTGTAATTCTATCTTTCCATTTCCTAATTCTAGACCAAGAAAAGATATCTTTCTTTTGAATAATTTGTAGAGTCATATATTTTGTTTAAGCTGTTGTCATTTATTGTATGTTTAAACAATTTTAGACTAGTTTACTTTCTGTCATTTCATTATTGTAATTTTAGTTTTTCTGTAATTTACTGATTGTTTTACCAAGTCTGGGCCATCGAAACTATAGTTTCGAGTGAGATTTGTTCACTCGAAACTAGTAGTTTCGATCGATAGTAGTTTCGACAGGCACTTTTTCCACTTGTAAATGTTCACTCGAAACTAGTAGTTTCGAGGAACATAGTTTCGATACCTGTGAAACTACTATAAATAGCCTAGTTAGAGAATTTCTAGGGTGTGAGTTGCGGCTGTAACCCTGAATTCTCTCTTTCAGATTTGTTCTTGAATCAATACAATTTGCATTCGTTTAATGCTTGTTCTTACACTTTCACATATTATTTGCATTGATTCTTAGTGTGTTTGGCTGTCTTCTTCACCAAGTCTGTCTCTAATCCTCTGTTACAACACCATACATACAGATTCCGCCTGCATGTGTGGGTAATCGATCACTTTCGTGATTTCCGACTGAAATCTGGACCTACATAATTCCATTTTTCTTTTTGAAACTATAATACCGTGTTTCTTAATTTCTTCGAACACTTGCTGTAAATGTTGTTCATGTTCCTGCACAGTTTCACTTGCAACAACGATATCGTCAATGTATACTAAACAAAATTCGTATTTTAAAAATATGCTGTCCATGAATCTTTGAAAAATAGATGAAGCATTTTTTAGTCCAAAACTGAGGACATTCCATTCATGTAAAGGTTGTCCATGGTTTAAAGTTTTCTTCTAAGTGTAACTGGTTATATCCTGATTTTAGATTGAATTTTGACACAAACCTTTTTCTTTTGTATTAAATTTAATAGACTGTCTTTGTTAGGAATATTATAACCATCAAAATCAGCTTTTTAGGAAGAAGTAGAACGTTACAAGAAGCTAGAAACTCTACAAGCAACATACAGGATATTATAACATCTGATTCTTTCATAAACAAAATAATTAGAAGAGGATGAGGATCAAACAGTAACAAACAGATAATACAATTAGAAGAAGAAATAGATTTAGACAGAAACATAAATCTATATAACCAACATCAGCTCGATATTTTAAATCCTAAAATATTATACCAAATAGGGCCTTTAAATGTCAACACAACATTAATAAAAGTAGTAGAGAAGAAAGTTTAAGGGTTACAGATAAAACTGTAACGATAGATTTAATTTCACCAGAAACTATACAAAAGATTAAACAATCCGGAAAAAACTTCGTACATACAGGGTTAATAGTTATAGCAATAAAAGCCTTAGGAATAAAAAACTTAGGCACAAAATTATTAGCCTTAATACTAGATAAAAGTTGGAAAACATATTTAAAAAAGGCCATAATCTCATGAATGGATGTTGACCTTAGTCAATATACAACTTTATTTTACTGTACCAGAAATTTTAAAAGGTATTAAAGATCTACAAAATATAAAAATAGCTCTACAAACCAAAGGATATGAATATTATGAAGGAAATAACATGGTTATAAGCATAGGAGTACTAGAAAAAGCCGGTAATAGGTCAGGAATGAAGTACAAAGTAAATATAGAAGGAATCGTACAAACAATGGCATCAAAATCTATACAAATGATAAATCCAGTTACAATTAATCCCGAAGAATTAGCAGGATTAGAATGGAATATACAAGATATACAAGAAAATGAAAACCAAACCCTAATACCAAAAAGAAGTATTATATATGAAGGATTAAATGGATTACAAAGCATAAGGTTTACAAACTTCGATCAAAGAATAAATGAAGAAAATAGTAGTGATACTACAGAAAATAATTTCATGAGTATAGAAGAAGATGAAAAACCAATATACGATACAGAAACAGAGGACGATGAGGAAATAAACACGGAATTTTTACGATTTGAACAAGAAGAAGCAAATTATAGCATAATAGACTATCTAGAAGAAGATGAGTTAGCAGCCTTCAAAACAGGAGAAACAAATAAAACCATAGAACAAATCATAGACAGAAAATTCACCGAATTAAACATACAAGAAGAAGTAGATAATATGATTATAGACTGTATAACAGAATTAGTAATGACATACAAAGAAAGCTATAAAAAGCTACAAGAATATTATAATTTACCACTAGTTAAAGATATTCTACAAGGAAAAACAATGATCTCAGACTTTTACAAACAAGAACAGTCGTTCATGGATCAGGATATGAATAATCCATATAAAAGGACAAGATGGTCTGAAAAGGGAGAAACTTCACATGAAACATTAGGAAGAGAACCCTAGACTTCACCATATATAGGTTACCAACAAGAATCTAAGTACCAAGGAAAAGGTAGTAGACTACCTATAGGACATATATATAGCGGAAATATGTTATTATTAGAACAACAAAAGCCACAACTTTGGATAGATGAAAATCTAACATGGGAACAAACCACATTCCGTATGTGGGAAACAAATAAAAACGATAGTATGGATATGTTTGCCTACCAAGAAACTACATTAGGCCCAATAGCCTTAGGTATTTGGCAGAACAAAAAAGCACAAGATCCAGACAATATAAATAATTTAAAAGCCCTAGGAGATAACCCTTATAATTTCACATCTCAAACAAGGACTCTCATCCTAGGAGTAGATCCAGCGAAAAACAATAGCTTAATACAAGATACAGTAATTAGAAATTTAGAACAATTAAGCATAGCCGACATGAAATACATAAATGAATTTACATTAGATTTTACAAGATTATTATCACAAACAGGAAAAGCAATGGATGATAATTTATGTGATAAATATTTCATAAAATTAACAGGAGATTTAGGAAAAAGTATACATGAATCATGGAAATCAACATACGGCGAACAAAATAATCTAGGAATAGGACCTAGAATAACTTATACATTTACTAGAAGAAAATTTTAGAGAAGTAGCTTTACAAGAACAATTAAAAAGAAATGCTTATGCATTTTGTAAAACAACAATCTACACACCTCAAGCTTATGGTTTTTATGAGAAAAAGAAAAAACTAAGCACAACATATAATAGAAATTATAAACCCTATTATAAAAATAAATATGTTAGAAAACCACAAACTAGAAAATGTAAATGTTTTATTTGTGAAGATGAAACACATTTAGCTAATAAATGTCCAAACAAAAATAAAAATGTAGAAAGATCTAATCTAGTAGAACAGCTAAATGACTATGAAATAGAAACAATAAAAAAGACGATTCGGCTAATGAATCCATTTATAACATCTATAATGAAGACGAGCAACCCATAGCAAAAATTTCATATGCATTTATGAACACAGAAGAATGCATATATAAATGGGTAGGCCAAAAGGGTAACAATCATATAAAATGCTATAATTGTGGATACTACCCAAGTATAGAAAAAAGATCACGGTGTAACAAATGTTTCATAGAAATATGTTGTATATGTCTTAAAAAAATATACGCTGAAAATATTGATGACACAACAAAAACAAGTACAAGTGTTAATATAGAAAAACTAGAAGAAAAAAAAAAAAAAAATTAGAATTAACAATAGAACTACATGATCTCAAGCTAAAAAATATGGATAACAAAATAAAATAAATAGAAGAATATATCAATAAGAAGAAAGAAGTTCAGCATGAAATAATACAGATGTCCACAGAAACTGAACCAGCATACGTACAGACGCAAGAATCAATGAACATGATAAACATACAATGCAGGTTGTGGTTAGACCATAACAAATTTATAGATTTAACAGCATTAGTGGATACAGGAGCAACAAAAATTTAATATCACATAGTATAACTCCAATACAATATCATAAAAAGTTAACTTACCAATTAGTAAGTAGAACAATTGAATATATACTAATTTCAATTACACACTATCTAGAACCCGTAGGAATACAATTCTTAGATTTCTCAAAAAATTATAGTATAAAATACGAAATACCACAAATAAACATAAACCCTCAACACATAAAATCCAAAGACTTTGTTTTAGAATTAAATTTCTTACTAGGATTAAATGGAGCCATCACACTAACAAAAAACTTTATGACACTCAGTAAGCACATATATACATTCCCAACGCTTAGGTATAATAGCACAACAGAAGTTATACAAAAACGTGGAAAAAACAGAAATTTAGAATTCTTAAAACAAATCACCACAAACAAAGTTTAATAGAAAATGAAAGCATAAAATTACTAACAGAATTTTTGAGTCACGAACCAGAAAAAGGCAAAAATATAACAAGGAGTATAAACAATTCTATAATTTTACATTTAGAAAAAATAGGCTTAATAGGAGAAGATATTACAAATTCAAAAGTAAAACACACATGTAAGTTTAAACTCAAAAACCCTGATATCACAATTAGAACGAATAACATAGAATATAGCCCATTAAACAAAGAATAATTCAAAAAACAAATACTTGAAATGACAAATCAAAGACTAATAAGGAAATCAGAAAGTCCACATAGATCATCAGCATTTTTAGTAAGAAACCACAGCAAAATTAAAATGGGAAAGGCAAGAATAGTTTATAATTATAAATGTTTAAACGATAATACAGAAGACGATGGTTATAATATTCCTAACAAAGACAGTCTATTAAAAGGTATTTTCAAAATTTGATCTAAAATCAGGATATAACCGGCTACACTTAGAAGAAAACTTTAAACCATGGACAACCTTTACATGTTCAAAAGGACAGTATGAATAGAATGTACTCACTTTTGGACTAAAAAAGCTCCATCTATTTTTCAAAGATTCACGGACAACATATTTTTAAAATACGAATTTTGTTTAGTATACATTGACGATATCCTTGTTGCAAGTGAAACTGTGCAGGAACATGAACAACATTTACAGCAAGTGTTCGAAGAAATTAAGAAACACGGTATTATAGTTTCAAAAAGAAAAATGGAACTATTCAAAAGAAATATATCTTTTCTTGGTCTAGAATTAGGAAATAGAAAGATAGAATTACAGTCACATATTTCGACAAAAAATCTAGATTTTCTAGAAAAATTTGAAAATTTAAAATAAATACAAGCTTTTTTTGTACTAGTAAATTATGCTAGGAAATTTATTCCAAATCTTTCAAAATTAGTAGGTACTCTATATAGTAAAACTACAAAAAATCGACAAAGATATTTTAATACAGAAGTCATTAAACTAGTTCAAGAAATCAAAACTATTGATCCATTAGAATTACCATTAGTTACAGATTATATTATTATTAAAACAGGTGGATGTAAAGAAGGATGGGGAGCTGTCATTTTCTACAAACCACATAAATATAGCCCAAAATCGGAAGAAAAAATTTGTGCTTATACTAGTAGAAATTATCAAAACAAAAGTAATTGGACAAGCATAGATTTTGAAATACAAGCATTAATCAATGCTCTAGAAAAGTTTAAAATTTACTTACATAACGAATTTACAGTAAGAACAGATTGTGAAGCAATTGTAAAGTTTATAAAAAACGACCAAAGTAAAAAAAATAAACAGAACCAGATGGGTTAATTTACAAAATACTATTCAAGGTCATGGATATAATATAAACTTTGAACATATTAAAGGAAAAAATAATGGGATAGCTGACATGTTATCTCGAAATATTAATAAATTATTTTTTCCAGATGGAAAAGAAAGATAAACGTAAGGCAAAAATTATACATCCAAGAAAGACAGTTTCTCCAATGAGCATCTCATCAGAGGATAAAAAGATAGAAAAGCTTATGAGCCAATCTATAAAGGCAGACACTATACACAGCTCTAGAAAATTGCCGACATCAATAGCTGGACTTGACACCGTCCTTCGGTATTACAACCCAGTATACAGCCAGGGTCATGTTAATCCAAAACCAAAAATATACAGGCTAAACAAAGGATTGATGCATACTCAAACTCTAAACAGAGCTCGGTCATTACATTTGGAAACTATGGTTTACAACAATGTAATGATCCAAACACAAAGTTTCGACCAATTGTTGGGATGAAACTAACAGATAGGCAGCAATGCTTATTAGACAACCTTTGGCATATTCAAACCATGCTACAGGCCTTAACATTTAAAGTACAGGTTCTAAATGCTTTAAGCATATATTTTCGTGAACAAAGCTCAAAAATCCCTGAAAAACAGCAATCCAAATTTACTCACTATATAATTTTTCGAGGAACAAAGATTGGGATTTTCAATAAATGGGAAACAGTTGCAAAATTTATACAGTGTCCAAACCCAATCTACAAAGGTTTCTATTCCTTTGCAGAAGCTTTAAAAACAACAAGAGAACATTTTGGAACACATAGATTTTACATCAAACCCGAAGAGGTTCTAACGTTTTCTGAAATTACAAAAACCAATCCTGAGCAAATAATCAATGCTCAAGAGGAGGTTATTGCAAAGCTTTAGACACAGCTAATGAAAAAGGGAGAAAATACACAGCCTATACAAACCCAAATTGAAAATAGCCTAATAAAACAGAAGGTGGCTATACTCGAGGCAAAAAATAAACAATATATACACAGACTTGAGAAAAAAGAGAAAACAGCTTCAAATAAAAGTTATGATTATTTTAGAACAAGGATGCTGATACACCCTTGAGACAATGTTTACAGCCAGTTATTGACAAGTTTCCAGAATTTGAACACATTGTTACACAAAAAGAGAATTTCTGTTAATTCTTTATGAACTTCAACAAAAAATTATTGATCTTGAGTTTCAATATACAGCTGACGCATGAATTCGAATAGTAGAAAGAACAAATGACGAAGGAGAAGGAACGAGACTTCTTCTTCTACAAATCAGTTTCCTACAATAATGTCTGACGATCAAGTTGTTCAATTTTAACACCATGGTATGATCGACTTTATTGAGTTCAGATTAAACAAAAGGACAGAGAATCTCCTTGACCGTTTAGGAGAGAAATTCACAATGATCACAGGAAACATTACATCACATTCAAAAATCCCCACAGTTGGTTGCAAAATTTTCACATCATTTCCCTATGCATCCGAATACACATATAGACCAGCCAGAAAAAGGATTTTTGTTGATCATAGAACAAACATACAAAGCCCTTTTTTAGCTTTCCCTACCCAAACCATTTACAAAACTTGGCAATTAATCCAAATCCTAATTTTGCCAACATTACATGGTTAACAGATAAAGATACCCAGACACATGCTTTTGATTTATTCATCAAAAAACATCAAGAAACCCTCAATAACCTGTTCATTTTCACTGGGAAAGATTTAAATTATTAGGAGAAGGTCACTATATACAAATTTATTCTGATCTAACTGGAGTATGCTTTTACCATTCGTGGGTGAAGGTGATACTCTAGAATTAGACCATATTATCAACAACGAGAGTGAAGATACAGATTATGATCCAGGGACACCACCATTTATCGACATCACACATAGAGATTTCTAAAGAATGACGCAAGAGATTTCTAAAGAATGACGCAAATCTAAAGAATGACGCAAGCAATGACGTAGAAAAAGAATGACGCAAGCCATGACATAGAAAGATCAATTATTACAAAAGACGCGTGGATATATAGTAAAAAGATATCCGACAGGAATATAATTTTTCATAAAGAGTTTTGTTTTTTCGTTTCTTCCTTTAGTTTGTATCCGTTGATTGTTTCTTTACTTTATCCGTTAGATTAGTGCGCATTATTGCACCTTTACTTTTTATCTTTCTCTGTCTATATAAGAAGGCAGTTGTTTCTTTTGTAGATACACCGAGAAAATTTGAATATATAAAAAAAATTCAATCTCTCTCTATGGCACACTAAAATCCTTCTGGCCCACTTTATCTGATAACTCTTAAACATTAGCTCTTTCCCACATCTTCATATTATATCCCATATATATATATTAAAAAAAATACCTCTCTGCTGTGCATACTCTCTTCTGCAACTACCTCCACAATCAATCTCATCATTGTAAGTATACCTCCGCTTCTTTTTCCATTTCTTTTTATAACATGTTTAATTTCTTTTCATGTTTTGGTTTAATTTCTTTTCATGTTTTTTTCATAATCACCGGTACCCCTCTTAATTGATGGATTACAAAGCATAAGGTTTACAAACTTCGATCAAAGAATAAATGAAGAAAATAGTAGTGATAATACAGAAAATAATTTCATGAGTATAGAAGAAGATGAAAAACCAATATACGATGCAGAAACAGAGGACGATGAGGAAATAAACACAGAATTTTTACGATTTGAACAAGAAGAAGCAAATTATAGCATAATAGACTATCTAAAAGAAGATGAGTTAACAACCTTATATATATATATATATATATATATATATATATATGTTTATATATAGGGGATGATCAAATAATAAATAGTTTTTCACTAATAAATCTAAGAAATGACAAAAACCTTAAGAAACGATATCAAACGAACTCCGATTGAGCTAATTTTAGCGGCGTTGGAACCGTCTCGTCGAACTCTACCATCTTAGCTTTTAGGGTTCAGCTTTTAAGGTTTAGATATTACGTTTGAATTTTAGGGTTTTAGCCTTATAGTTTAGCCTTAGGGTTTAGCTTTTATGGTTTAGATTTTATAGTTTAGGTTTTTTTAAGGGTAGGGGTAAGGGGTTTAGGTTTTTGGGGGTGGGTTTAGGTTTTTTTTAGGGGGGGTGTGGTGGGGGGTTTTAGGTTTTTGGGGGGTGGGGTGAAACGCCCCAAACAGGGTACATCTCATAGTTGGCACAAAACATAACAAACATAGTTCTTAAACTGTTAATCAGAATCTATTACAGCGGAAGTCTTTAATTCGAACATTCATAAAAATCCAAACCAATTAAAACATTGTTTGAAACATAAATTATCAGGAACAGAAAATGTCAGTATTCAGCGCAGCAACCCGATCCCCATGCTATCCAGCCCTCACGGCTGCTCTACTTTATTATCTCTTTACCTTTTTCTACCTGTCATGCATACTAAAAGTCAGCTAACGCTAGTGAGTTCTATCTTTACTTTAAACTGTAAAACTTTCTTTTAGGTAGCTTTGTTTTATAAAAATAAAAATAAACTTTACTTTCACTTTCTTTGAAAACACTTTAACTTTACTTTAAAACTTTGCAACGTGACAATTATAAAACTGTTACGTTATATCTTTCGTTAAAATTTTACTTTTGAGGTAACCGATTAAGGTGTCCTCCTTTACTCTTTGCAACTTTACATTTCACTCGTACAAGACAAGTGACTACAACACACTTAAACTTTCACATATGAATTATTATCGGAGGGCAAGATCCCTTTGCTCGCTTACACCTCAGGGTAAGACTTTTACTTTGTCGTGCCCACACCTCAGGGTGGGAATTTCTCGCTTACACTGAAGTGAAGAATCCTTTTCCTACATAACCATGCTACTCATGAGCCCCCTGTCAAGGCACACGACGTCGCCGAACCACCATCACAGGTCCTTCTCCATTCTGAACCACCATTTCAGCCGTGAACCTCCGCCCAGACGCTCCACTGCCGTCACCGAGCCGTACGCGTCGCCGGATGCTTATCCACGTAACCAAGTTAGACGAAATGCTTAGTTTAGCCAGATTAGGGTTTAGTTATGGAGGTGAGGGTCTCTTGGTTGGGAGTTGCAGGCACAAGGAAGAAGAAGAATGGGTTTTGAGACTTGGCGGCTGGAATAAGAGCAAGGGTTATTAGGTTTAAACCAAGTTTTCCCTTTTTCCCTTCAACTTTGCAGAAATCGCATTATCTGCCCTTCTATCTATTTTAGTTGTAAATTTCCGCATCAGATTTCGTTCTTGACAACCTTCGTTTTAATTTAAATCTCGTGCTTTAAGTGAAAGAATTTGTGATGTTACAGGGGGTGGTTTTAGGCTTTTAGGGGTAGGGTTGGAGGGGGGTTTAGGTTTATGGGTCCGGGTTAGGGTTCGATGAGACGGTTCCAACGTCGCTGGAATGAGCTCAATCGGAGTTCGTTTGACCCACTTCTTAGTATTTCTTAGCGAAAAATCACTTTTTAATGGAACCGTCCCCAATATATATGTGTATATATAGGTGGAGGTTCAAATAAAAAGTAGTTTTTCACTAATAAATCTAAGAAATGACAAAAATCTTAAGAAACGATATCAAACGAACTCCGATTGAGCTAATTTTAGCGGCGTTAGAACCGTCTCGTCGAACTCTACCTTCTTATCTTTTAGGGTTTACCTTTTAAGGTTTAGATTTTACGTTTGAATTTTAGGGTTAGCCTTATGGATTAGCCTTAGGGTTTAGATTTTTTTTGGGGTTGGGGGTGGGGGTGGGGGGTTTAGGTTTTTGGGGGTGGGTGGGGGTGGGGGGTTAGGTTTTTGGGGGTGCGGGTGGAGGGGGGTTTAGGTTTTTGGGTCCGGGTTAGGATTCGATAAGACGGTTCCAACACCGCTGGAATGAGCTCAATCGGAGTTCGTTTGACCCGCTTCTTAGGATTTTTTAGCGAAAAACCATTTATTAGTGGAACCGTCCCATATATATATATATATATATATAAGGCAAAAAATGGTATAATTTTATGGTTTTCTCATTTTTGCCACATAACTTTAAATATTTTTATTTTGGTCACAACATTTTCTTTCACTTTTGTTTGTTTGTTTTTTAATATTTCAGTTCTAGGTTTTTCTTGTATTAACGTTGTCTTTGCGTTTGTATTCGGGCTTTTTGACGCTCACTTTTACAACAGAGTACGCTTTCGGGTTTTACGACGGAGTGACAGTCACTTTTAAGACGGGGCACGGCTTTTACGACGGAGTATACCTTCGGGTTTTACGGCGGAGTGATGCTCACTTTTACGTCTGAGTATACTTTAGAGTTTTACGTCGGAGTGACAGTCGTTGCGACATGTTTTTTTATTTGTGTCTTGATATTTAGGATCGTTCTGCCGTCGACGGTCTGGGTTCGAGGCTGTGCCCAACCCAGATTTTTTTTTTCCCGTTGTTTTGGGTTTTTTAAGTGTTTAGACGTTGTTGTGACTTGGGTTTGCAATCGGGTTTCGTAATGCCTTAGGGTTTTACGTCAAAATTACCGCCGTTGCGACGTGTTTTGTTTTCTTTGTATTTTTCAACAATCACCATTCACCACCAACATCTACGATGAACCCAATAAAAATCTTAATCTTGTTGCTAACTCCATCCTCTAGCCGTTACCCATTAATATTCATTCTTCCTAAATTAATTTCAGGGTTCCAGAACGCATTAATGTAGATCATTAGAGAGATCTGAAGTGGTAATACTAAATCAGCTTGAGTCTTCCTTGTTTTTAAATAATAAATATAAATAATAAATAATAAAATGGTTTAAAACTTTTAAATTTAAAATCAGATACATACAATGACATTAATTGTTTAGCTTAGTATATATGGTTTAAGTTTTTGATGTCACGTAAACCATCCTTTGGTATCTCATCAGATATTACGTAAACTAAGTGTAGCGGTTTAACTAAAAAGAAGTTCTTGTCACGTCATTGCCATATAGGCAGTCAGCAGTGGGGCTTTAACTAAACTACTCTTTAACAAGGGTGTAGTGGTTTAACTAAAAATTAAATAAAAGAAAAAAAGAAATAGAAAATGTAATGATTGGTTGATAAAGAGTGGGCCCCGTTTCTCTTCTCTTTCACGCCCGTTAAGGGGTTGGCGGAGGTGCCCTTAGCACCACACTTTGGCGAATACGTTACGGTGTTTGGCACCAGAAAATGGTGTGATGGCAAGGGGCGCCACTCTACTACGGTTGGTCTAATGTTATAAAATTTGAAAGTTTGGTATATTAATATATAGGGAATTTAGTAGACAATTACAAAAGCTGCCCGTTACAATACATTTTTATGATAATTTAACCCATTAAAAATAAGTTTAAAAAATTTAATGCATTATAATATATTTTTTTAAATAACTACATGCAATAATCATTTTGCATCTACAGGTTAATCTTGATCGGGTCAAAGTTAGGCCAAGTCCATTGAATTCAAGACGGGTTATTGGTGAATTCAAAGCGGGTTAAAGAACAAGTCATGGAACGGATGGGTTAGTAGTAATGTTAATTTAGGCACATGTTTTTAGTGTTTTAATTAGAAAGTCAAGGTAGTGATTTAGTTGGGTAAGTGGTATTCCTTATCTTTAGGTGCAGGGACGGCCTAAAGGGGAGGAGGGGAGGGCGACGTCCCGGGCCCGGTTTACTCAGGGGTCCAAAGTTTTTAAAATTTTTTTATATTATATATATATATATATATATATATATATATATATATATATATAAATATATATTTTGATAAAAAATTCTATATATTTAAAGTTTTAAACCCAATCTCATTAACATTAGTCTATTACTTATAAAAGGCCCAACTTGTAATTTAACCATTATCCTATTAACCCACATAGAAATTAAAAAGACCCAATGGATTTTTAAACTTAATAAAAAATATCAAAATAAGTAATGAGCTGGGCTGGGGCCTTTGGAGCGGGAATCAGAAACGCCAGAAGAGTAGAAGACACAATGTCGCAAGGCAGTGAGTCAACGACAGAAACCGATAACGGCAGAATGCTAGACCAGGGAGTCGCCAAGTCAGGGTCGATCTGGAAATTGGAATCAAGGGATAAGGGACTAGCCACTGGACGATCGGGAATCAACTAATCGAGTTCGAGGCATGTATGATTGTATGAATGTATGATTCATTTGTTGTAGTTTTTTATTTTGAGTTTTTGAATCGACTATTTTCTATAATCACATATTCTTGGGTGACGATTTCACTATTTCAGAGCAGAGACTAATCGAGGTATGTATGATTGTATGATTCGTTTGTTTAAGTTTATGATTTTAGAGTTTTTTCCTAAGGACTATGGTTAGTCATTGTAGGTTAATGATAATTGAAAGTTGATTAATTAGTTAAACCATATTAATATTTTTTTTTAAATATGCCTCCTAAATACAAGTACCTTTCCGGGTGTGAAAAACGTAAAAGGAGGAAAGCAGAGGAACATAAAAGAAAGTCTCAAGAAGGGACTATACGTAAGTTATTTAAAAAACAACCACAAAGTTCTAATGTTGATGAAGATGATGTTAATGCTAATGTGGATGAAGCTAATATTGAGGAAGATGATGCTAATGTTAATGTGGATGAAGATGATGTTAATCCTAATGTAGATGAAGCTAATGTTGAGGAAGATGATGTTAATGTTAACGTGGATGAAGATGATGTTAATGCTAATGTAGATGAAGCTAATGTGGATGAAGTTAATGTGAATGCTAACGTTAATCCTAATATTGATATTTTTGATCGTAGAACTTAGGATGGACTTAATCCTAACATGATCAATGATTTGGTTAAGTTAGGTCCAAAACGAGATTTGACTATTGTTAAGGGTCCCATGGATAAACTTGGAAGACGATTTTCTACAATCTTATATACTAGAACTCTACCAAATAAGGAGACTTGTGATAGAGAATGGTTAGTGTATTCGAAAGAGCTTGACAAACTATTTTGTTTTTGTTGTAAGACATGGTTATTCGAAAGGTGGGTTGGATAGTGAAGGTTATGCGGATTGGAAACATGCTAGTGATAAACTTAAAGAGCATGGAGTTAGCTTTGAACATCTGAAGAATGTGAATCAATGGTTTGAAATACGTCAAAGGTTGGAATGAAATGAAACAATTGACAAAGTGGTGTACGAGCAATATAAAAAAGAAAGAGATTATTGGAAACAAGTCATTTTCAGGATTATTGCACTTATGAAATTTCTTGCTAAACATGGTTTAGCATTTCGCGGATCAAATGAGAAGTTGTTTCAAAAGAGTAACGGATTTTTTTGGGATTGACTGAGACGTTGGAAAAGTTTGACCCGATTATGAAAGAACATGTGCGGCGTATCATGAATGGTGAAACCCATGTTCATTATCTTGGGCACAAAATCCAAAACGAGTTAATAGCATTACTAGCTCATCAAGTTAAATCAGAAATCATCAAGAAGATAAAGCAAGCAAAGTATTATTCCATCATACTTGATTGCACCCCCGACACGAGTCACCAAGAACAAATGTCCATAATTGTGAGGTATGTTAATATCAACTCTAATTCTATTACCGATAAGGAATCTTTTCTAGGTTTTTTGATTGTTGATGATACCACTGGTAAATGACTTTTTAATGTTACTGTTGAGGAACTAAAATTTCTTGGTCTTGATATCGATGATATGTGCGGTCAAGGCTATGATAACGGTTCAAAAATGAAAGGAAAACATAATGGAGTTCAAAGGAGATTCTTAGATATAAATCCTAGAGCTTTTTATTCTGCTTGTGGTTGTCATTGTCTTAATCTCGCATTATGTGACATGGCTAACACTTGTACTAAATCTAGAGATTTTTTTGGAGTCATACAACGGATTTATACTATCTTTGCCAGTTCTACTAAAAAGTGGCAAATTTTGAAAGACAATGTTAAATGATTAACTCTTAAGTCATTGTCTACCATTCGTTGGGAAAGTCGTGTAGATAGTGTTACACCTATTAGATTACAACTTGTAGATGTGAGAGAAGCTTCGCTTGAAGTTGGGGACAACGATAATGATGTTAAAATTCAAAGCGAAGCTAAATCACTAGCAATGAAAGAAGTTGGTGAATTTGAATTTTTGGTATCAATCGTCATTTGGTATGAAATATTAACAAAGGTGAATGTGGTGAGTAAAAGGATGCAATCGAATGATATGCTTCTTGATGTTGTTATTGAAAAAGTGGACAAGTTGATTAAATACTTCAAGAATTATAGAGAAGTGAGGTTTTCTAAGGCGATTAATGAAGCTAAAGAAATTGCAAATGAAATGGGCGTTGATACGGTATTCCCGCAAAGACGCCCGGTACGTAGGAAAAAACAATATGATGAGACTTCAAGTGAAGAAGTTTTATTTTCATTCAAGAAGGATTTTAAAGTCAATTACTTTTTATGTATTGTTGATCAAGCAATTGCTTCTCTTGAAACACGATTCGAACAGTACAAACAATTTGAAAAACTATTTGGCTTTTTGTTTCCTAAAAAGTTAAGGGAACTTAATGAAAAAGATTTTTGGGTCGTGTTGTTATCATCTTCAAGATGCATTGAAGTATAAAGAAAAATCTGATATTGATGCCAATGAACTATACTTGGAGTTGAAGCTGTTTGAGACATTTTTAACTAGTCAAATTATCAGCCCTTTGATCCTTTAAACAAGTTGAACCGGTTCCGTTTTTTTCCTAATGCATTAATTGCATATAGAGTGTTGTTGACTATTCCGGTAACGGTGGTTTCGACGAAGAGAAGCTTTTCAAAATTGAAGTTGTTGAAGTCCTACTTAAGATCGTCAATGTCCCAAGAAATACTTAACGGTTTAGCGATGATATCTATTGAAAACGATATATTAGAGAGTATGAATTATAAAGACTTGATCGAGAGCTTTGCTACCAAAAACGCTAGGAGAGCCTCACGATTCACATAAGTAAGTAAATTCGATCATTTTGGTACAATACTTTTGTTTTGGTAATTATTGTTATAATAGTTATTGTCGTATTAAGGTTTTTTTATATATGATTATTGAGTTTGTATTATAAGGCCCGTTTTTTTTTACATGTTCTGGGTCCAAAACGTTTTGAAGATTCTCGGGACCGGCCATGTTTAGGTACAAGGGTTTATTTTTTATTTAATGTAAATCTTTGGATTGAGTGAAACATAATGATTATTGAGTAGTAAAATTATTCTCCAAACTTTAGATTGACCAAACATCATCAAGATGGATACATTTAACCATTTAATTTATGTTAATTATATAACAACCCATGACCTAGTGGTTTAGTGGTATGATGCTTACCTTCACAAAAGTGGTATGTGTTGAAATTCTTGCAAATGCAATGTTAACATTATGTGCTATGCGTCTGTCGCACCTGTAATGAGGCTGATGTGGAGCCGCGATAGGGTGCGGTAACACCATTAAAGTGAGGGTGCGGTGCCATAGAAGGTGACGAAGTGCGGCGTTCCTTTGCCGCTAATTTGAGTACCATTTCCGCAAGTCACTCTCTACCTTCTCTCTATCTCTCTTCTCCTTCCCCCTCTCTCTATTAAATATATATTAATTTAAAGAAAAAACAGGTTAAAGTGAAGATAGATATTACACAGGTGAAAAATAAAGTGAAAGATGGTGATGTACCATTAGCCATTTGGTGTAATGGTAGTCCCAAGGCTTCCCATATTGGAGGTCTTGGGTTCGAATCATGGCCACAGCAAAAAAAAAGGTTTGTGGCCAGGTCAGGAGGTTTACCCAGTTGGGGGTTCCTCCTGGGGTTGGCTGCCCTAAATGTTCCAGGTGTTGTCCCGAGGAAACTCAATTATCCTAGAATATCTAGGTGTTGTCGTTAAAAAAAAAGATGGTGATGTAACACTGAGGTAGCGTTTAATGCATCAAAGTAAAGCGTGTACATAACACATAACCTAAAGTGTAAAAAAAATTGTTCAAAATTATTACATAACAGATCAGCCATAATAACAACAATTATCCTTAAATAAAGGAACAAAAGTATAAGTTCTTTTCTTCTTGAAATGACCAGCCAAATTTAAAGTTTTGACTGATTAAAGCAAATTCAGTAATTTCTAGTTTGAAATGAACATTTCAAATCAAAAAAGTCCAAAATAAGAAAGTTGAGGGGGGTAAATAGAAAGCAGAAAATTCCATAAAGGAATAGTCAAGACAAATAAGGTACATTTGATAGGACACGTGGCGAAACCCCACATGAGTAGAACAAAAAGGCCTGCATTTTCACATGAAGGTTTTTGGTCACGGGGTTCACTTGTTTAACCCCACCCCAATTTAATTCTTACCAAACAGATCCACTCATTTATTACATAAAATCATTTATTATTTATTCTTATAAAAAAAAATATGCATATTAGTTCTTCTTAATATATTCCTATTCTACAAAAATCAACGGTATATATTTTTTCAGATATTTCATTAAAATGATAATTACAAACACGGGTGGAGAACTGATAATTTGTTTTCTTATGTGTAATACACAAATAATCTATATTATATAATAAATAAAGGTTTTTTACTTGCCATGTGTCATCTCCATATTCATTCTCACAATTTTTTTTCCGTCTCTCTCTCCTATTTAATGTACTTCTATCTTTTAATAATAATATATATTTAAAGAAAAAAAATACTAATTATACTAATAAAACACATTTATTTTAAATTATCTCTTATCATAAGAAACTTTAAAATTTAATTATATAACTTTTATCTTCAATCAAATAGTAAATAAAAGTTAATTTTATTAAAAAATAGCAATTAACGTATTTTCGAAACTCAATTATATACTAATTTTTACGTATTTTGAATTTGTTTTCTCTCCTTACTATGTGTAATAAATTTTTACATATGTAAATATATATATAAAGATTTAAAATTTTTATATATTAATATATTTCACCCCGTGTGTAAACACGGGATCTAAACTAGTAACTTTATAAAAAAATGTAAACACCCACAGGTTACAAAGATAAATTTTAAAAAATTTAAGATTTCTTACCTTTTTATTTATTTAGAAAATAGGTGTAAAGATATCTATATCTATTACCTAATAAACAACTTAACTAATGGACACGTGTCATTTTCTAGTGCATCATTAACATGTTTTTCCCGCCTCTCTCCTATTAAATAATGATATTAATTGAATACATTTTTAAATATTTAATATAAATCTAATTATGGATATTTATTATTTAATTAGGATAATTATTATATCATTAACCAAATCAATTTAATATAAATTAACATTTATCAATTAAATAGAAATATTAATACACAGTTGAAAAAAATGTTTTAAAAATGAACTTAACATAATTTATAACTGTTACGTCATATTTTATTCAACCTCTATAATACACCGGTTTATTCAGCTCGTCTAATACACGGGTTTTTTAAGACATAAAGTTTTTATTACTAATAGTGTTATTAGAGCATTCACATTATCTTTCTCATCCTCATCCCTACAATTTAAATAAAAACTATCATTTCTTAAGTATATATCTCACTTTTTAAAAAGTTTCCACATCAGACTCTCCATACCTACCACTTATTTTAATTAAATAATAATTATTTATTTATTTATTATTATTTTTTCTATTTCTTCCACTCACACACCCTTACAAAAAGTATAAAATAATGTACAGTATAGAGGATGGAGATAGGATGAATGATGACCCCTTAAATATAAAGGGTAGTTATAGTTTCCTTTAAAAATATAGCTGATGGAGATGGAGTAGCTGATGTGAGCGTAAAATTACATGATTTTTCATGTTTTCTTTAAAATTTAGAGATGATGATAGAGATGGGAGAGCTGATGTGAATGCTATTATAAACGCTTGTCTTATTACATAAAACTGTTCCAAACTATTTATTTGAAAAACTTGTTTAGAAGACGATAAATATTTAAATCACATAAATTATTAATCACTAAATGTATTACATGTGATTGGAGAGAAGTAATCTAGAACAAAATCTAGTCAACAAGCAAATAACAGCTCAGACAAGAACATAATATTATATTTATATTTTATAAATAAAATAATACTATCTTATAAAACTAAAATAAAATTAAATATAAGAATAACCTGGTTTAATTAAATATTTTTTATTATAAAAAATTCAAAAATTAAAGAATTAATGAATTTAGAATCTATTTACCATTATTATTTTCTTAATTAATTCCAGCTATCACTTCCACTTCAAGTTTCAATACCAATTATCAATAATCAATATACTTAAATTATATAAAACTTTATAAACACTATAAAATTATAGATCTTCACCGTTCATTTTTATAATCAACGACACAGCAAAATTATATTTTAATGAAAAAAGAGAAAAAAAAAGCTCAAACTTTTTTTACTTTAATCCAAGATAATATAATAATTATAGAAAATGAGAAATTGCTTATCTATGGCTCATGGCTGTTCTTCCTGTACAATAGACCTTACTGGCTTATCTTGGTGACTGGAGACCGGAAGAGGATCGCCGGATCGGGTGTCGCAGCTGACACAAGTCGCCGCATCCAGGACACCGTCAGGGCTTTTCGGTGGCTCATTAGATCTCCATTGCTTTCTGACTTTATGACCCGCCGACGGGCACGTGTCCACCAAATACTCCTCCATTAGTTGATGACAGCTTCTCACCATTTCCTGTCCAAATCAATAATTAAATCAACAAACGTCCATTTTCACAGCTTTTCATGCTTCGAATTTCTCGCTTTTTGACAAAAAAGTGATGATTTATAACAAAAATACAAACAAAATCACGAACAAGTACTTTGTTTACTTTCCCGTAGTAACTCTCCGGCACTTCCACACCTTCGCCGGCGGCAGATATCACCGCCGCCGCCGCTATCTCAGACGGCCGGAACCCCAGAAAATCAATCACTGCCCACATCCATAAAAAAAGAAAAATTAGAATTCAATAAGACCAGACTTATCATACACCAGCAATAACTTATCAGTACACCAGCTTTAACACGGGCCGTATGTAAATACAATACAGACCGTATTATCTTTTTTTTTCTTATGATACGGTCTGTATTGGAACATACAACCCATGTGTCACACTGGTGCCTGATTAAGGGATGGTGTACCGATATCAGATCTTAGCAAGAAATTGAAGCGGGTAGTGGATTTACCGCGAATGGTTTTGATGATGAGATCGGAGCACATCCAATAAAAATGGTGGTCATCGGTACAAGACGATTGCGGGAGGTTGAACATGAAATAATGGATGAAATCAAACGGAGTGACCGATCGGAGCCTCCACTTGAGTTTCTCCATGACCCAAAGCTCCATTCTCTGAATGGCTTTCGGTTCGAATACAAACCGGGGCTCCGAAACTTGGAGATCCAAAAGCAACGGTACCTCCAGCTCCTCCATTTTAGCAGCTAAAGATAAACACGCCACTGATAACAACTGAAATTCCCATCCATTATTCCACTGTGTTCAAAACCTTTTCGTCATCGTCATATCAAAAGATAAAAATTCAACTAACAATTTAATTTAATTTATTTGTATGTATATACCTCAAAAGAGGCGGCGGCGGAGGAGAGGAACCGGTCAAAATAGTTGACGGAGAGTATGGCGGTCAACGGTTGAAATTGGAAATGTGAGTGAGCCTGAATTAATTAAATCGAATTTACGCATGTACATATAATATATATTAATTATTAAACATTAAACATACATTGAGAATCCAGTTGATGGAATCTTGACGGTGAGTGAGGTAGACGGAGCGGCGTTGGAAGCGGAGGAGGTAGTCCGGGGGTGGGGAGTGGTGGGGTTCGGTGGAGATGAGTGAGTCGATGATGGAATCTTGGATCGGTGGTGGCTGGTGGCTGAGGGCGGCGGAGGAGAACAGACTAGAAACGGAATGGTCGGACATGGTGAAAATTCAAAAAGGAAGCGGCGGCTAGGGTGAAGGTGGTGGTGGCGTTGAGAAGACGAGCAGCATTGGTGGTGGCGAGTGGTGGTGGTGTGGTGGTTGAGGAACACATTGCTTATGGTTTGGGAAACGACATGTTTTTAATAATCTGTTTTTGTGTCTGTGTGTTGTTTGTTTGTGGGTATTTAAAATGGTGTGAAAAAAATGTTACTGGTGGGAGGTGGAATCAACGGCTGATATGTTTGAAGTATGGTAATTAGAGTGTGGTGCGATGTAGGGAATAATGGTGCTTCATCTTTTGTTACCCTCACTTGGGAAATCGTGCCTTGACTACTCAACTACAGCACTGGTATATTTGGATCGTTCACATTATTGGGAATTCATTTACAACTACTCTTTCTATTTATCAGCGTAATGTATCGAGATACAACGAAAAAAAGAGTTGAGTAAGCTTTTATAAATGATCACTCGTGATTTGACGTGAAAGTTTGGTCATTTTTCGTTAAAATCCTGTGGCAGGAGTTTGGTCGTTATCGGTTCGAAAACCATCAAAGCGAATACCGATAATGTTCGATAATAATAGGCTCGGGTCGTCACGGTAACAACATTTGCCATAGGATACGATAAAAAAAATCGCTTTTGAATACATCTCTGTTTAAAAACAAATTATACCGGAGCGTTAACAAAAAAATAAAATAAAAACAGCCGTGCAATCAATTTAAAAAAAAAGTAAACAAACGAAAGTAATTACAGAAAAACGAAATTAATACATAATTAAATGTGTTAAAAGCGTAAATTATATATAGTATAAGAAGTGAAATTAAAAATAATCAACAGACTGCCTGATTATTTCTGCATCCTGTTAGGCTTTTTCACTACTCATCCGTTAATCTTTTAATAGTATTATATATACTAATATAAGTATTATAATATTAATTAAAAGTATACGTAATATAATATTCACCATGAGCTATTTATTATTACATCATTATAAGTTACATTTAAGTATACATTTACAAATATAACATTTAAGGTCGCTTTAAAACAAGATTCCATGATCTTCTAATCTCATCTTTAGAGTTGGAACGGTAACGGATCGGATTCGGGACGAGTATTGATAATCTCACTACTCACCCCTACGTAGTGTAAGATGCCGTCAAAATTACTATATAAATCGTTATATGTTAATTCATTTATCATTTAATTTTTTCTATTTATTTCGATAATCTCTTAAGAAAAACTACTTGATAAGTCATTGTGGGTCAGCAACAATCTATTCAGTGAAGCTTCTAGGGTCTGTTTGGTATGAGCTAATGTAATGAACGAGGGAAGGGAATGGACGAGTGAATTGAATGTACAAGGGAAAGAAATGGATCATTACCATTCCATTGTCATGTTTGGTTACCCTGTGGGAATAAAATGAATCATTAGATTGTGTTGTTTGGTAGACAAGAAAATATTTTATGAAAAATAAAATATTTTTAACTAATAAATTTATATTATGGGTCGGGTCATGAGTCGTATCATGGGACGGGCCATGGACCGACACATGGTTTATGTAACACCTTGAATTTTCCCTAGAAATTAAGGACTAAAAATGTAGGAAATTAAACTCTAGGGGTTAAGTGGCAATTATTTCAAAGTTGGAGGATTAAAAATATAAAAATTTTGAAAAATGGCTGGTAGCGGACCACTACCAAGGACCTGACGGTCCGATACGTGGAGAGAAAGGCAATCATGAGGGATGTGTGTCTGATGACTTAGCCCTATGGCGAACCGCTAAGCCTTTGGCTAACGGTCCGCTAGCCGCAATTTGGAACCGGACCACGAGGGGCGGACGTGTGTCCAATGACCCACTGAAACCAGTTGGGTGGCGGACCGCTACCACCCTGGATAACGGCCCGCTACGTGGGCGCTACATCAGATAAGCCGCCTCATTTGAGTGGCGGACCGCTACGGGTCGGAGGTTGCCCTATAAATAGATTTCGATGGCCAGAGCTGTGGAGACACAATTCAAACACAAAAACACACTCCTACACACACACTTAGCCTAAGGATTTGTGCCAAGGTTTCGATACGCGTTTAGAAGTCCAAATTCTAGCCTTACGCCTTTAGAATTCAGAAGATAGTGCTGAGGTAAGGTTCCGGCAACTTCTTACTTATTATTAAGTGTGGATTATATTAGTAAGTTTATGATAGATTTTAATTAAGAAATATTAGCAGTTAAATATACGTTGAGGTGCTGTCCGAGGTATTTGACATATTATCGATACAATAAGCTGAATTACTGCCCATGTGAGTTCCTCTGAACTTAATGTGTATTGTTACACAGTTGTTATTTGAAATAGTCACCCTATTCCATGTTGATTTGTTGATTAATTTTGTCTCTGATAGGATATGTATACATGACAAGTATATCAATTTTTCAAATTTGGCCGATTTGGGAATTTGTTTCTTGTTGACTTTGGGTGGTCAAAATGGATCAAAATTGGGGAATGGGGTCAAGGGGTCCAATTTCAAAAGGTTCAAATGGTTAGGGTTCTAGTGTTTAGGAAAGGTTCAACTAAGTTTCCTTGTTAATTATATATAACAATTTATTTCTTTTATAAATTTTATAAGATTAATTATAGTTTAAAATGTCAAGTATATATATATATATAAGTCCATATAAATGAACGTACACGTGCTATACATATAACTAGGAAATTATACGTAGATGCAAAGTTTAAATTCTGGATTGAAATAGTAATCAATGTGTCACATTGTGTGGGACAAGTACGAGATTTAAAGAGGGAATGTCATTAAATTAAAATAACGTTAGAAACTCATGGATGTTACAATGTTTGAATAAATGAAACTGTTTCTAAATACATTGGTATATATAATTTACAATTTCCATTCCTTTTTTTTAAATTAATAAAAAAGAATTTATTTAAGTATGTTATTTTTCTACACAGAAGTACGTTTAGGGTATTAAACTATAATTTTCTCAAGTAAATAAATATATATTTATTTACACTATGTTTTGATAAATAAATAAACAAAATAAATTTTATTTATTTAAATCATAAATGTAGTTTTACACCACTTTTCCAAACAAATAAATAAAAGAATTTATTTAATTTGTTTATTCAAATCTAACCCTAAATCAAATTAGTATTATTATTACCCTCTTTCATTTTATACCACCAATACACATATTCATGACTTGTGATGGCACAAACCCTTTGTACAAACCCCGTTATGCCCTAAACTTTGCCTTGGATTTTGAACATGTTTTTTTTATTCAAGTTTATACTTTTCACTCTAGGTTAATCTTGTGAATTGCAAATCACTTGTGCTAGCTTTTGCTCGTGCTTTCTACAAACAACTTCCAAGTGAGTTTACATAGCCCATTTTTATATTTTTCACATTTTAGGGTGGAACATGAGTTTCAATTATACAATGTTACAAATTACACAATACAATTTCTCCCTAAATTCATGTGTACAATTTTGAGCCTTATGTTTGAGTACTAGGTGTGTAAACTACTTTGTGTTCAATTTACATTAACTACACAAGTCGACAATTAACAATGATATATCTATTGAGTCTGACAAACCCACCCAGGTAGGGTGATTGTTACCGACAACACATTTTGGTTTTTGCATGCTAGTTACAAAGGTTTGATTGTACAATTTGGTTTCACAATAGTAACTCTCCATAATTGCCTTATTAACCATGATTTGTATGGATTGTATGCACACAACACAATGATACAATTTAGAGTCAAAACATATGTATGCTCACCAACTTTTTAGTTGACATTGTTTTAACCATGTTTCAGGTACAAATGTTTGAGATTGATCAAGTTTGCTACACTTAAGTTGTGGACCTAGTTATTAAAATAAAAGAACTCGTTATGTATTTCCATTCCTTGTAATTGTTGAATCTTGTTTGGTTTGAACTTGAAATGAAATTTGATGCTTTAATATATTACAACATAGTCAACCATGTGCTCATGAACAGTCTCCATGTCCCGGCCCGAGATTTTCGCCGTTGGTTGGGGTGTGACATCAAATATCTCATCATCACTATCAGAATCATATACCATTTCTTCCCCTGTGATTGGATTAATCTTTAAAACTGTATTTGGATCAATATCCTCTTCAGCAATGATCTCTAGTTCTACAACATAATTTCCATTAAACGGTGGACCTGTTGTTCTCTTAACAGGATCAGCATTGTCATTGACATAACCCAACAATATTGATGAATTTCCAAAACTTTCCAGTTTTCTATGTAATCTGATCACCTTTGCTTCTTTGTATGAAATTACTTTGTTTTTCTCAGCAACAATTTCATTCCTCTTTTCAATATCAGCATAAGCCATATCCAAACGATATGCTTGTTCCTTAATCTTCAAAGTTAGAGAATTAATGTCTCTCTTGAGTGATTCAATTCTGTCAATACACAACTTATCATTGTCCTTTAATTTCTGATTCACTGAGTGCATCGATTTCATATCACAAATCAAATTTGTGTTATCATCCATGACTTTCATCATTTTATCCTTCACCAAAACACAGTTAGAACAATATATATTACAGATAACATCTTTTACCTTTGATGGATCAGACATGTCTTCCATGAAGACTTTATCAGTTGGAATCTCTTCAGTCATCTAAGGTACTCTTTTTGTCAACAAAATCTCATCTTGAGATACACTTGTTGTAGATACATTTTCTTCAGAATACACTTCATCAGCACTTTCAGTATCAATTTCTTCAGAAATTTCTCCTGCAATGACATTGTCAGAAGATTCATCATTCTCACTCTCTACTTCACTTCCTGAACTTTCACTATCACTTGAACTATCATCCTCAGATGTCTCACCAGTGTGAATTTCAGCCACAAAAGCTTGACTCACAGCACCAACTAGATCTTCTAGATGAATTCCCCAGTCATAGTTATCATCTCCTTGGGCAACCAAGGTAGATGATGTTGAAGCATTTGCTGAATTTCCAGAACCACTTGAACTTTGTTGATTTCCGTTACTTTGATAATTGTTGTTCTTCTTTTGAGAGTCAAACTCAACTTTTGGTTTATTACATTCTTTAGCAAAGTGACCATATTCTTGACAGTTGTAACATCGAACTTTAGTCTTGTCAAAACCCATTCTTATTCTGCTGTTTGATCCGATGTACTTCCTTCCAGTCTTCTTAAGAAAATCCTTTGCTTGTCTCATCAACATTGTCATATTCCACTGAATATTCATTTCTTCTAGATCAACCGGATCAATTTGACGATAATCTTCTTCAATTGCTTCTGGATCATGAATCTTTCCAACAATAAAATTTTCATACGAAGCAATAAAAGATGAAAACATTGCCATATAATCTTCAGCTACTATTTGATTCACATGATGTGAAATCAATGGTTGTGATCCAGAAGTGTTTGATGTAGTTGCAGAGAAACCAGATTGATAAGAACATCCAGAACTGTTATCATTAGAGTTATCTTGACCATCTCCTGAAAACAAAGCAACTCCTGATCCAAGTTTTCCAAATGTTTTTGCAAAATACATTGACGGATCTTGCATGTGCTCCATATTGGTTTCTTTTTTCTTTAAGTTCAGATCATGAGATTGAATTTTTCCAAGAACATCCTCAAGTGACATTGTTTTATATTTTTCATTTTCTTTGATGAGGACAGTATACACATCAAATTTTGATGGTAAAGCTTCTAGAAACTTGTCATTAATCTCTTCAGGTTCATAGACCACATTTGCACTTGCTAATTAACTCAACAAATGATAAAAATCTTGTAGCCAGATCATCCAAATTTTCATTCTGAAAGTGTTTGAATTCCAAAAACTGTTTCTTCAGTAATTCTTTATGACTTTTCTTCACATCCAAACTACCTTCACATCTCTTCTGTAAAGTTTCCCATAACTGCATGGAAGTTTTAAACTGCTTGAAACTGTGATAAATTTCTTTTGGTAGTGACATTGAAATGCTCGCCATTGCCTTCTTTTCACGATCAAATAACAGCTTTTCTTCAGTTGTTAAAGCAGATACAGGCTTTGGAAAATTGTCATTATCCATCCATGAATAAGTCGGATGAGTATATCCTTCTAGAATAGGAATCCATAGACTGGTATCAGTGAATGACACAAATTGATTAAAACGATCCTTCCAGTTCGGATAATCAGCAAGACTTAGCAACTTTGGCGGTTTCTGAGAAGTACCAATTCCATTGTCATAGTTGAACATGTTTGTAACCTGCACCATGTTAGCCATAACAACAAATATATGCAAAATATCACAAGAAAACAAAATTGAAACAAGTTTACCCACAAGCGAACTTGATAAGTTTGCCTAAAACTTTCCTTGAGCGAACTTGTGCCAAGAGAACTTGATAATTTCACCTAAACAAAAACATAGACTAAGTTCGCCTGTAACAGAATTTGAGATAAGTTCGCCTGTTTCAGATAAAAACTCTCAGAAGATGATTTCTTCAAGCAAAACACGAACTTGAAACCTCAAAAATATCATAACTTGCTGAATTGATTGAATTTGATGAAATTAGACCGTAGGATTGAATATAATATGAATTAGAACACTTTGAACGGATCAATTTCTTCAAAAACAACTCCAAAATGATGAAATCAGGCTCAAAATCTTCTCAGGAACTTGAAAACTCCATGGAAATGAAAGATGATCAAAAATTCAGTCTTTTTGGTATCAAATCATACACAAACCGTCACAAATCAATCACGAGCACGATGCTCTGATACCACATGTAGGTCCCCTCGGGTTCTCAATGGATCTAACTCGAGACGTGACGTGTATCAAACACACGGAGTGCGGAATCCAACCGTATGCATGATTCTGTATATGAGACAATATCAAGACTAGAATCAACACAAGATGTAAATAATATTCTCTTTGATTTCCACTAAACTCAGAGTTTACAGAACTTGAATACAAATTGCAAAGCTTAAGAAACTAACTTGTAAACTCCTATTTATAGACTCACACAGCCATGCAGGCGAACTTAACAAGTTCGCCTAAACTAGGCCTATTACAAAACTTAACCAATTCAATCAAAACATAAAGACATAAAAGATCTAATCAATTACAAGGCCTATTGTCACAAAACTATGTCCTAACACTTTCCCATGATGGTATTTGATTTCATAGTCATAGTCATTGATGAGTTCCATCCATTTCCTCTGTCTCATATTCAACTCCTTGTAATTGAATATATGTTAGAGACTTTTATGGTCTGTATATATCACACACTTAGTACCATACAGATAGTGTCACCAAATCTTCAGAGCAAACACTATGGCACCAAGTTCTAAGTCATGTGTAGCATAGTTCTTCTCGTGAACTTTAAGTTGTTGTGATGCATAGGCTATCACCTTTTCTCATTGCATCAACACGCAACCCACACCTATTCGGGAAACATCACAGTATATTACGAAGTCATCGTTTCCTTCGGGTAATACTATGATCAGTACGCTGCTAAGTTTCTACTTAAGGGCATTGAATACTTCTTCTTTTTTGTGGCTCCATTCAAACTTTACTACATTCTGAGTTAAAGTGGTTAATGGAGTAGCGATCTTGGAGAAGTCTTGTATTAATCTCCGGTACTATCCAACTAGACCAAGAAAGCTTTGAACCTCAGTCAGTGTTTTCGGAGTTTCCCACTTCATAATAGCTTCAGTCTTGACCGAGTCTACTTGGATTCCTTGTTTTTTAATGACATGCCCTAGAAACTGTACCTCTTGTTTCCAAAACTCGCATTTGGAAAATTTTGCGTACAATTTCTCTTGTCTCAGATTTTCTAAGATTATCCTAAGATGTTTAGTATGCTCCTCATAGGTTCGGGAGTAGATAAGGATATCATCTATGAATACTATAACGAATTTGTCAAGGAATTGTTTATAGACTCGGTTTATTAGGTCCATAAATGTTGCGAGAGCATTTGTTAGACTAAATGACATAACCAAGAATTTATAATGTCTATATCGAGTCCTAAAGGAAGTTTTAGGTACATATTCCTCTTGTACCTTTAACTAATGATATCCAGATCTAAGATAAAATTTTGAGAAATAATTAGCTCCTTGCAATTGATCGAACATGTCATCTATTCTTGGTAATGCATACTTGTTCTTCACAGTGAGCTTATTTAGTTCTCGATAATCTATACATATACGCATACTCTCATCCTTATTCTTTACGAACAACACAGGTGCTCCCTGTGGTGATGTGCTTGGATGTATAAAGCCTTTGTCTAATAGTTCTTGAATCTACTTCATTAGTTCTTTCAATTCTAAAGGCACTAAATGATACGATGCTCTTGCTATAGGTTTAGCTCCAGGTATGAGGTCGATTCGGAATTTGATTTATCGATCCGATGGAAGACCGAGTAATTCTTCCGGAAAAAACATCCGGGTGATCGCATACTATAGGAATGTCCACAGTTTATCGTTCAAGTTTAGAGTCTAAAGAATATACTATGAATATACTACATCCCATTTTTACACATTTCTTAGCCTTAGCTACAGAAATGGTTTCAACTTTATTCTCATCACTATCGCATTGTATCAACCTATATTCTCTGTTAGTTCTACATATCCTAACAGTCCATTGATCACAATCGACCTGAGCATGGCATTGGTTTAACCAATCCATTCCTAGGATAACATCGTACTTGCTCATACTCATAGGCATTAATTTAAACACTGAATTTTCATCTCCCAGAGTCATCTTGCAATTCACATTCGGTTATCCTAGTCTAATCCCCACTCGCCGTCTCAACCACGTAAGCACGCTCGAGTGGTGTAGGTTTCATGCCTAAATGTAAACTAAAGACATCCGAGACAAAACTCTAATTCGCTCATGTGTCGAATAGTATTCTTGTGAGGGCCCCATACCCGGGAGGCCTCACTTGTTGGATTTACTCATTCACAAACAGTTCTTAAACATGAATATCAAATAACGCAGCGGAAAATTTCATTCAAACATAACGTCATCATTGTTCATACATGCGGAAGCGTAAACATTGTTTAAAACATAAATACATCATAACTAAACATAACGGGATGCCAGTCTTCATAGTCAGTCGGGTAACTCCTCTCGCTAGCCAAGCATCACCGTCCATCCTCATAACCTGCCTTAACCTGAATGTGCATACTAAAAAGTCAGCTACGCTGGTGAGTTCTAGCTTTAACATAAAACTTTAACTTCGAATAATTTTCCAAAAACATAACTTCATACTTCATTTAATAAAAAGCGTACGTAAAGTAATGCAATAACAAAACATAACACTTCATAAAACATAAGTCAACGAACATATCGAATCTGCGCCTTCTTGTAACCGTCAAATCCATACGTTACATACTGGTTGAATGAACTAAGGATCACCACCACTAGGCCCATCACCACCGTACTGTCCTTCGGGTGAGGAACTCCTAGGGCCCAATACTTAGGTCATCCAACCCTTCAAGCACGGTGTCCCAAAGGATAACGCGTACCAAACTTCAAGCACTGCACCCCGTAGGGCGCAAGTACCAAACTTCAAGCACAACTACCCCGTAAGGTAAATCGTACCAAACTTCAAGGATCACGATAATCCCCTTGACGACCGTCATCGCCCCAGTTGTACAACAGTTGGCCAGCCACAAAGGCCCCTAAAAGGTAAAGGCCCATAACATACTTCCCATCCCTTAACCTTCATTCCCTAAGGAATATTGGCAGATTCGTTCGTTTGTGACTTTCATAAACCTTCGCTTCTTTTACTTCAAAAACTTCAGTTAAAGCATTCGTACGTTTTATTAAAAACATTCATTCATTCATTAATACACTTCATAAACTTCTTTTGGCAAAATATTTCATAAACACTTCCTTCATAACCTTTCCTTCTAAAACATCACTCATAAACATCATTTTATAAAACGTTACATACAACCTTCATAAACATCGTTTTATAAAATCGTTACATCGTTACGTATGCACACCAGCCCAAAAACATTATCAAAACATTTAAAAGAGGGCTTCTAGAACTCACCTGATAAGCAGTTTCTGAAATACTCTTAGCTGGCTACTGAGCGTCACTAATGTCACTCACGATTAGTTATAATAAAGCCATACTTGTAAGGTAGTGCTCCTAGATGACACTTGACATCCCTATGCTTAAACCTTGTAGTTTCGATGGATTTGCTTATATCGAAACTTGATAGTTTCGATAGGTTGTTTATGTCGAAACTTGGTAGTTTCTATAAGTAACTTAGGTGTAATCTTAACTTCGGATCGTGGGCTCATATCGAAACTATGGTAGTTTCGATGGGTCTGCACATATCGAAACTAGGTAGTTTCGATGGGCCTACACATATCGAAACTAGTAGTTTCGATGGGCCTGCACAGATCGTCTTCCCAAAAATCTGAAGTTTTTGCATGCGAGTCTGATCGAGTCAGTATCTCAATTTTTCTTAGATCAAAAAGTTCGGTTTTCATTCTAGATGCTATACCTAAGCTCATTTTCAAGTTCCATCTGCAAAATCGTTACCTTTTTAGCCAAAACCCGAAAATCCCAAAAACGAACAAAAACTCAGATTTAGGCAAGATCATTACCTGTATCGAGATTCTGATCCGGAGGTTCTTCTCACGAGCTTAGCAGTAACGTGTTCCCTCAATTTCGGGACGATCCGTCAACTTTCTCTCTCTAGACCCGAGCTCTCCTTTCTCTCTCTAGAAGTTGCGTGAGTGGGGGATGAGCAGAGAAGAGGGTTGCCCTACCTCTTATATACCTGGGCTTCCCTCGGCCCATTGAAGCCGAGCCCAAGCCCGCTCCCTTTTGTTTAAATATTCCGACTAAATCACCGGTCTCGCTATATTTATTCGTTTTATTATTTTGGGATGTTACAAGTCTACCCCCCTTACAATAGGTTTCGTCCCCGAAACCTATCATAAGTCAAATAGTTGAGGGTACGACTCCCTCATTTCTGTCTCCGTTTCCCAAGTGGCTTCCGATCCCTTTCGATGTTTCCATTGGACTTTAACCAATTGGATAACTTTATTACGTAAACGTCTCTCCTTTCGATCTAGGATGGCCACGGGTTCTTCGATGTAGTTAAGGCTATTGTCTACCTCGATGTCAGTAAGTGGTACGTGAGCCGATTCATCCGCCAAACACTTTCGCAAGTGTGATACATGGAAGGTAGGATGAATTCCACTTAACTCATCAGGCAACTCTAACCGATAAGCGACTTCACCAACCCGTGCCATTATCCTGAACGGTCCGACAAACCTCGGACTTAACTTTCCTCTCTTCCTGAATCGTATGATTCCCTTCCAGGGTGACACTTTCAACATTACTATGTCCCCAACATCAAACTCAAAAGGCCTTCCCCGTTTAATCGTGTAGGATTTTTGACGATCTTGTGCGGCCTTCATTCGTGCTTTGACTTGATCAAACCTTTTCGACGTTTCCCTTATTACTTCCAGACTCCCTAATTCCTTCTGTCCAATCTCGCCCCAACAAACCGGGGTTCTGCATCTTCTCCCATACAACATTTCGTAAGGCGGCATGCCTATCGTCGTGTGATAACTATTGTTGTAGGAGAATTCGGCTAATGGCAGATGACTGTCCCAACTGCCTCCAAAATCGATAATACAAGCACGAAGCATATCCTCCAATGTCTGAATGGTCCTTTCGGACTGACCATCCGTTTGCGGGTGGTATGCCGTACTGAAATTAAGTCTCGTGCCCATCGCCTCGTGAAATCTTTTCCAGAATCTCGATGTGAATCGTGTGTCCCGGTCGGATACTATCGTCAAAGGCATCCCATGCCGTGCTACTACTTCGTTAATAAATACTTCCGCTAACCTTTCCGACGAGAACGTCTCGCGAATAGGTAGGAAATGAGCACTCTTTGTTAATCGGTCCACAATTACCCAGATGGTGTCATGACCTTTAGCTGTGCGAGGTAGCTTGGTTATGAAGTCCATGGTAATGTGTTCCCACTTCCATTCTTGTATATCAAGCGGTTGAATCTTTCCATACGGTTTCTGGTGCTCGGCCTTTACTTGTGAGCAAGTCAAGCACTTGCTTACATACTTTGTCACTTCATGTTTCATTCCGGGCCACCAGTATTCCTTCCTCAGATCTTGGTACATTTTATTGGTACCGGGATGGATAAAGTACCGAGACTTATGAGCCTCATCCAAGATTTTGGTTCTAAGCTCGCCACCCATAGGTATCCATACTCGTCCAAAACGTGTCCTAACACCAAGAGTGTTATATTCCAACTTGTCCTGTTGGCCAACCATCCTTTCCTTCTTAATGTTTTCTTCTTTAAGTGCTTCATCTTGAACTCTTTCAATTTCCCTCATCACATCTGATGTTACCACCAACTGGCAAGCTTTCACTCTAATAGGAGTAGGCACATCCTTTCGGCTTAGAGCGTCAGCCACCACGTTTGCCTTCCCAGGATGGTACATTATTTCACAGTCATAGTATTTCAACAGTTCCAACCATCACCTCTGCCTCATATTAAGTTCCTTCTGTTCGAAGAAGTATTTCAAACTTTTGTGGTCGGAGTAAATAGTAAACTTCACCCCGTAAAGGTAGTGCCTCCATATTTTCAATGCAAATATGACAGCAGCAAGTTCCAAATCGTGAGTCGGATAATTAGCTTCGTGAATCTTCAACTGCCGTGACGCATACGCGATCACTCTTCCGCGTTGCATCAACACGCATCCCAATCCCTGACCCGAAGCGTCAGAGTATACCACTAAGTCTTCATTGCCCTCGGGGAGGGCCAAGACTGGAGCTTGGGTTAGCCTCTTCTTCAATTCCTTAAACGCCTCATCTTGGGTCGAACCCCATTCATACTTAACCTCTTTCCGAGTCAACTTTGTCAACGGCGAAGCTGTTTTCGAGAAATCCTGGATGAATCTCCGATAGTAGCCTGCCAATCCCAAGAAACTACAGATTTCAGTTGGCGTTTTAGGAATACTCCATTCTCTTATCGTCACTATCTTTGCTGGGTCAACCATAATGCCGTTCAGGTTAATGACGTGACCTAGGAATTGGACTTCCCTAAGCCAGAACACGCATTTGGAGAACTTAGCATACAACTTTTCCTTCTTCAGAGCTTCCAATACTTCCTTCAAGTGACACGCGTGATCACCCTCATTCTTGGAGTAGATAAGGATATCATCGATGAACACGATTACCGATCGATCCAGCATTGGTCGACAAACTCTATTCATCAAATCCATGAACGCTGCGGGGGCGTTCATCAATCCGAAAGACATTACGCGGAACTCGAAATGTCCATAACGCGTGCGAAATGCAGTTTTCGGTATGTCTTCCTCCCTTACCTTCAACTGATGGTACCCGGACCGAAAGTCGATTTTCGAGAACCAACTTGCGCCTTGCAATTGATCGAACAGGTCGTCGATCCTTGGTAACGGGTACTTGTTCTTTACGGTACGCTTGTTCAACTCGCGATAATCAATACACATTCTCATCGAACCGTCTTTCTTCTTCATGAACCATATTACATAGGTTAGCAAGATTCATTCGTATCCTAAGTCGGTTCTTAGACATAGCTTTGTAAGTGGGTGTTATATTAGCCGTCTTTTGCCATGTATCAACAATGTTGCATATTTTGATAGGTGTTTCAAATCATCATCTGAATCCATTTGTTTCTCTATATGATTTCCTTTTTAGTTATTCACCAAAGCTACACTCAAAACCAACAGAAATGATTAGCTAGTTCACATTGTGAGAATTACAAACAAATTCCCTATTTTCTCAATATATGTACCTTTTCTGTTATGCGACTGGGAATCACCATCTGACATAGAGTTATCTGTACGATTAGATCAACTGAACATAACCAACACAACTAACTTCATAAACCAACATGAAATATAGTGTGTTTTTACCCTCCTTAAGGTGTATTTTCATCACATACAACGATTTCTTTCACCGTACCAAACAATACTATGTTGTTATCACCATTTAGGTAACAAACCTAACGTTTCTCATAAAGTAAATAAAAAAATTATAATTAACGATAAGGGAAATTTTCAAGATTCAACTTTTATCAGATTTGGTGTTGTTTTGATACCCACTTTTTTATTAACAAACCAAACTATGTTGTTATCACCATAAAAGTTTTTTGATACCCACTTTTTGAGTTCCTCAAACTTGAAACACAATGTACACATCTTGTAAATCTCTAAAACCAACAAAAATATCTACCCCATCTACACCCAAACCAACATGACTAATACCCCAACTAACACATAAAACTCCATCCTAAACCATAGTTTTTTTTTGTTGATAAAATGCACATGCTAATTCACAAAACTTAGTACATCACTTCAATCAAAACTTACTATGCATGACCACTGGGAGCCCTTCTGGTTTTGGATCGGGCCACTCAACTGTTAAGTAATCCTCAAGGTTCAATGATACGACCCCACTAAAAGTTCAGACACGGAAACATAAGCGGGTCAACCCATCGGGGTTAACCGACCCCCACTTGTTGTTCGGTTATTCATTTGTCCCAATCAATCAGGAGCAATTTGTGAGTAGTGGCTGAAATCTTTAGTAGTAGTATTAAAAGGCTTGTTCACTCAAGTATTTTATTGAGTTCTCTCTTTGGTTGTGTTTAGTCAAGTTTAGTGCTTATTTTTTTGTATGTAGTTTTGTTTATTAGGGTTTAACATTTGAAATGTCTAAATTACTCTCATGTGGATGGCAAATGGGTAATTTTCCGTTAAAAACTAACTGGTAATGACGCCAATTCTGAGGACCAAATGTGCAATTTGATCAAACAATAGTTTGATCATGAATTGACGACTTCTACTTCTTGACGGTTTTATCCAACTTCATTGTTGCCTTCATCACCAGATCTTTTTTTTTTCCAACTCCATTGCCGCAATGTTTTGATTTTTAACTAACTTTTTCCTCAACTTAGATTCACCTACTACAAATCACATAGACATACATATCTATTAGTAAAACCATTGATCATATATCAATAGAAATAGGTTTTATTACATATATGTAACAGGAGTTACAAAACAAACAGAAAAATGACTATTGCATATATGTTTAAAAATTGACGTCAATTTCAATGTTTAAGAAACGAGATTATATTTTTCTCACATGATAACATTTTACACTTTTATCGACAAACAAACTACAAGATTAAGTTTTGACAAACCACATATAAAAATACAATTTACTTTTATTTTAATAATAACAATTATATTAAAAGCATATAAATAAAGCAAGTCTGGTGTGTTTCAGTGGAAACAATGAATAAGTTTTCATTATATTCACATCAAAAGATGCACTTTCAGGACTTTAGGCAGTTAAAACCATAACCGAAAAATCGGCCCTTCGTGAGCTTCTGCTTCACAGAAACCTCGGGATTCTGGGAACACGCACTAAGCATATAGAAGACAGCGGGTGCATTATTATTCTTTCCGGCTATATTCATGTCTGTCACTCCAGAAGGCGTTTGCTTTTGCACCAAAAGATGGCGATAACATATAAGATGATGCTACCAGTAGTACCGCCACCCACAGTCCATAGAAATTTACGCATACCAACTTCTTTCAATTCTTCAGTTTCATCATTAAACAGGTCGATACCAATATTCATTCCAAACACTCCAGCAACCACCACAAACGCACCCACCACTAGAGTTGCAGTTGTCAACATAACACCCATTTGCAGAAGATGATTCTGCTTGTCATCCAGCATTATGTTGATGTAGTCTTCTGTGTCATCCACATACTCCCTCAGCTGCACGCAAACACGGGTTTTGGTTTAGTGCATACAGGTTTGGGTTAATTTCGGGTCGAACCCACAAACACTTGTAGCTAAACGGGTCGTGTTCGGGTCGACCAAGCCACGGGTTGGCCCATTTAAGTTTGTAAGATTTGAAACAGATAGGGTATTTTATGCAAAAATTTAATAGAGAAATAAAAATCACATTTATGGTTTAACCATAATTATTTTATATACATTTGTATTTTTGGCTGTAAATTTATAATCGTAGAGTACTAATATGCAAAAAAGATAAAAACAAAAAAATTGACGTTAAACGGGCCATGTTCGTGTCAACCCGTGAATACACGCCCCGTGTTTTGGCACATGTGTCTGACATGATTTTCAGGTTCATGACAATTTTTTAGGTTCGTGTCAACCATATAACACCCCTACAGTTTATTACACCAACGAATAATAAAATTAAAATAACAAGCACGTACGGTGGATAGTTTATTCAGAGTACCATCAATCTGAACAAAGTAAGCCTCCAAGAGCATTTCAAGTTCCTCAATATCAAGGTGCTTGCTATTACCACTCCGTGTTGTACTAGTGCGGGTCCCACGGCTTTCTCTCCAGAGCGTATTAGCTCGGAAAAGATGTTCAGACTGGCTATCTATTTGTTGAATTTCATGTTCATGTATGCTTGTATTTCCATTCCCATCCATCAAACCCTCACTGTCAACTCTAGTACAACAAATAGAGATTGAATTATAGTAACAGCACAAGAAAACAATTAATCACAACCCAAACCTGTCATCAACTTCTGTTTGAAGAATCTCTTCGTTCATGTCATCTTCTTGGTTAACAAAAGAAGATGAAGATGATGAATTGTCAAGTTGTTGCTCCAGCTTGTCAGTCAGATACATTTCAGCCATATCTCCATCATCATCTAGCAATTGCTCTAATTCGTCCCTAACCTGAATAAATAAGAATCCATCATAAACATTTTCTTGAAAATAATATATTTAAAGATAAAAACCACAAACCTTTTGAACACGCCCTGTAATAGCGACCAACCGACTTTTAATTTGGCGGACGCGTTCCAAATTGAGAGTACTAATCTTTGAGGTCAATTTATCCAGTGCGGGATGGGCTTCTTGCTCCAATGTCCTGGCCTGGCTTAGAATAAGATGATAAGAAAGAGTTTCTAAAAACATCAATTAAACAGTTATAGAAACGATACACAAGGAACAAGAAGGTAGCCATAAAACCTCTCGCTCACCTCGTTTTCCAAAGCACTGCAGGCGGCCTCTAGACACGCTTCTAGAGCAATGAACTCAAATGGAAGAAACTTTGGGCCATCTCGCTTATCAAAAGAATGTTTTCCATCAGCTTTAACCTCGTTATCACTCTCGGGGTTACTGATGTCGGAGGCTACTCTTGGAAGGCTAACTTCTCTTGACCGTGGCTCACCCAAATCATACAAATGTGTCCAGTTAGTATTAGCACCTCCCACCATTTCCTTCTAACAAGTTACAAGAACATCAATATTAGCAAGTAATCCGTAGTCGGTCCACAAAAAAATTGCTTCAAACTTTCAACATAGAGGATGATTTCAATTGACTTTATAGGAGGAAACAAATGGCAGTGAAATTCAATCACTTCTTTAATATCCACAAAGATTTGATCATTGCATAAGACATCATAAAGCATGTTTCACTTTTCACCAAAGTCGATGTATATTTTTTATATTATCAAACAATATTAAGGCACTCTCCCAAGTTTCTCTCTCTAGAATTCTCCCTCCGATGATTGTTTTGAGGTTACTTTGGCAGGTTGGATTCCGATGATTTTCTGGTCTTCTCTTGTCTATCTTCTTGTTCTTGGTTCAATTTGAGGGACCCTAAGGTCGTCCATCCTTCCATTTTGAAACCTCTTGATCCATAGTCTGGTGCCCTAGATTCCTTGCAGTGTACGGGGAGTCCTGATGGGGCAGCCTTGATCCTTCTTCTGGTTCCTCGGTCACGAATGGTGTCAGCATTCTCTGAATACACCAAATGTTCCAGTCCATGATTGAATCTAATGTGGAGTATCTTTTGACCTCTCGGTCGCTTTCTTCTGGACCTTTATCTAATAATTTGATTCGGCTATTTAGGAAGCGTAAGATGATCTTCATGAGAAACGATATTCAGGTTGTGAAGACATTTAAGAAGAACAATACCGCTAGGGTTGAATCTCAAAGGGTTGAGCGACAATCCGTCTTGGCTTGATACTGTTGATTTCGACTGTGATTCTTTGAAGCAAGTTCGATCTGCTTCAAAACTTATCTACCTGAAGGTCAGACGTATTGCTCAAATGTTATTTGGTTGTACATAGAGCAACGCCTAGGAGGCAAGCTCTCGCCTTGGCTTTCAGGACCCAAACACCTCGAAGCGCTTCGCGCTTTTTTAAACCAAGGTTAGAACTCCTGATGAAGAAGTTGCTTCTAGGGATGCTAAGGATGTTCCATATAAAATTACCAGGATAAATTAAATCTTACTGTTAGTGGTAGGAGTGAGCAAAAAGCGGAATTAACCGAACCGAAACCGAATTAACCGAGCCAAACTAAAAACCGACGGTTCGGTTTCGTATTTTTTGAAAACCGAAAAGTATGGTTCGGTTTCGGTTTTGAATTTTTTGAAAACCGAAAATACTGAACCAAACGTATACATAAAAACTTTTATAATATATTGTGTGCATACATGTTTCATAATATATATTATATTGTGTTGTGTGTTTGTATGTTAAAAGTGTATGCATATTTCTGTTACGCATATTTGCATTAATAGTAGGCTTGGTTTTAAAATGCGCGCATAATGCGTGATGCGATTGATGTGGTGTTGAGAGCGCATCGCTGCACCTGATGCGATGCGATTCCATGTTGCGTGCTTGATGCGACGATTCTCGCAAGATGCGGTCTTTGCAATATGCGTCTGATGGGGCGCAATTCCGGCACTGGGTCGGATCTTGCACATGCTGGATTTTTGGGTTGAAGAAGGAGATGTTGAGTTGTAGCCTTGCAGGTAAGAAAGAAAAAAGGAAAAAAGAAAGAGAGGTTGAGATCTGATGTTTGAGAAGAAATGGATCAAAAGATATATGAACTAAATAATAAAAAGATAATAAAAGCAAGTGATGTGGCACTCTCTGATTGATCGAGAGGTAGTATGTTTCAGTAGTAAAATGAACTACTTTTACTGATTTTTTTTTCACGCTGCAGACCGCAGTACTTTTTCTAATATTACATTTCTGATTGTTTTGTTTTTTCCACATCTCATCCTTTTACTGATTTTTATTTTTCTTCTTTTAACTTTTTTTTTCTTTATTTGTTTTCTTTGATTGTTATAAAAGCTTAATTGACTACAGATTAAGTTTGCTTGGTATGTTTTTAAGTATGTTAACTTTTAATTGTGTTTCTAATTGACTACAGATTAAGTTTGCTTGGTATGTTTTTAAGTATGTTAACTTTTAATTGTGTTTCTATGTTTACGTATGTTTTATAAGTGTGTTTTTATGTGTAAGTATTAACATATAAAAGTTATTATGTATAACTAACTTTTAGTACTTTTTTAACAAAGAAGCATCACATACGTGATGCGCTCGCATCGTGCGTCGGATTTTGGGACCAAACGCGTCGCAACGCGTCGCGCAATTTAAAACCAAGATAGTAGGTTAAGATTTATATTTGTTATTGAATTTATGGATTATAATGTTTATTTTTGAATGTTAAGTACTTTTATAAGAAACTAATAACTTGTGTAACCCAAAATATTTACGCTCAAATGTGTAATAATCATTTAATCATTAGTTAATAATAAGATTTAGGCCCAAACTTTGATACCCAAAATTCATTATTTTGGACCATTTTTCTTTTATCCCAAAAAATTCGAGCCCAATTGGCAAAACCGAAAACCAAAAACCGAACTTTCGGTTTTGGGTTCGGTTTTATCTCAAAACCGACCCATACACACCCCTAGTTAGTGGAGATGATGATATGTTCAAGGAGATTGGTAAAAGAAACAGAACAGTTAAGCACAACCAAAACCAGGTCAGTGGTCACCAGAATGTTACTAGAGCTGATAATCAGAAGCCTAGAAATTCCATCTCAGAGAATAGTAATTGGAATTTGATATCTCTACTAAGCAACATGGAAGGTCTGGCTGTTAGGGTTATGGAGTCTCGAGTAAGAGGAGCCGGCCCTAATGGACCTATTCTCTATGATTTGGGCCTAACTTGGAGAACAAGTTAGAAACCCTAGGTTTTATCTATATATATACCCTATGTTGTAATTGTAATCTTGCGCACCAATTAATGATATAATTCTAGTTGCAGCCCGTGGACGTAGGTCCCCCACTGGGACCGAACCACGTAAAATTCGTGTCATGTATTTTCTGTTTTATAATCGTTTGTGCATTGTGTGTTGGTTACGCTGCGCCGCTTGGTTCCTAACAAGTGGTATCAGAGATTTTGGCTCGTTGTTACACACGGTATTGCACGGAATAACGATTCGCAAAGGAAAACCCTAGCTGCTACAGTACCGCCGCCGGCCATGAATAGTGTTTTCCAGTCGGGCGTGAACGGTGTTTCCGGCGTGAACAGTACCGACAGATTTTTTTTTTCATTTTTTCTACTGCTGATGTTCCAGGACTGATTCGCATCCTGGTTTCTTGTTTTTTGGGTCGCCGGAATCAGGGTTTTTTCAAACCCTAGGTTGCGCAAAAGGGGAAAGAAAACAGGGCTGTTTTGGAGGAACACATGGCTGTTTCAAGAGAAAACACGGCTGTTCGGGACTGATTTGGAGTGATTTTGCAATTAGAGTTTCTGTTGTGGATCTCTTGGAGTTGCTGGTTTCACTCGGGTTTGCAGGTGAAGCGTCGGGTCGGGTATTTCGGGTTTGTGTTGCGGGTTAACGGTTTGATTGTTTCGGGTACCAGGTTAAACTCTTTGAAACCGCCGATTAGGGTTTGGTTATAAAGCTCTTGGATTCGTCGGGTAAAGGTTAGAGTTTTGTTTAGTTCTGTTTAACTATTTATTATCAACTATTTGGGACCGGGTTATGTGAAATTCATTATTCGGGTTTAGATTTGTCTGCGAGGTTTATTGCAGAAGCAGATCGGTTTCTTGACAGTGTTTGGTAGAACAACTGTCAATCAGGCCCGTGACATTACTGTGTTTATTTCACTGTTTCGATATGTTTTCTGTTGCTATTGTTATGGCTGAAGACGGGATGGTTATTATCCAAAGGTTTAACGGTTTAGAGGTTGGTTGGTTTTGTCAAAAGAACTCGAGTGTGGTACTATGGGATAAAACCGGTGAAAATGGAACCAGCAGGTTTGGAATGCTTTGGGTTTCAAGTATTCCGGTTATGGTGTGCTGGTGACAATATAAGTGAAAATAAAAAGGAAGTCGGGTGATATTGCTCGGTTGAAAGATTTTTCGGTTAGGGTTATCCGATCGGGTGTACGGTCGCGGAATCCTTGGTACCGTTTGCTTTCATCATGAAAGCTCTGCTGCTGTTATAACCGTTTGCCGGTTAGCTGGTCTAGAACTATGAAGTTGTTTCTTGTTCGGTGGTGATCAATGGTACGACATTTGGCATGGGTTGGGACAACAGGGACAGTGGGAGCTGACATAGTTGTCAATAGCGCTTGTAGCGCGCGCTATAGCGCGCTACATAGCGAATTGATCAAACGTCGCTATTTCCAAATAGCGACCATATAGCGAATATTCCTTTTTTTTAATTTTTTTTATGTTTTTAACCAGTTTTTTTGATTAATATAAATAGGGTTGCTAATAACCCTAATATATGAAGATTTAGATGATTATTGATTATAATTGCTACAAATCCTACAATAGTTTAATATAAAATATTTCTAAAAATTTCTACTAGTGTATCGCTAAACGTGAAATAGCGCCCGCTATTTACCGCTATTCGCTACGTAGTGTATAGGTGGCTTGTCGCTATTTACCGCTATTCGCTATTGACAACTATGGGAGCTGAGCATAGTTGACTTGGTGGAGCTGCGTGAGGTGTGGGACATTCTTTAGAGTCGATGTCAAAGATAGTAAATTCTGCTTCTGAGAATGTGTCTCGGTTGATGCATTGGGACTCAGTGAAGGCAGTGAAGACTCTTGGGTTCGCGATTCTAGTATACTTCATTTCATGTTACCCAATGTAGTGAAGTATTGGTGAATCTTACTGAAGACATTGGGAAGATACGGGCTTATGTATCGCCCGAAGAAGGGAACCAACTTCCGAATAGTACAGTCTTGGCTCGCTGCATCGGGTAGAGCTAAGTGGATTCATTTTGCAAGAGTGAATCCTGGAGCCACGGGGATGTCAGCTGAGTGCATTCGGAGGTTTAAACCAGGTCAGGGGTTTTGGGAACAGTGGAAGCACGGGGCGTGTTCTGGGTACAGTTCAAAACACCGTTGAGTTTTGACGACCGAATTACCGAATGGAAACTCTCCTGGGTTCTTGCAGGTTTTGGAGAGTGGTGTTTCCTCTGGAAGTATCTGGAGCCGGTAGTTTGAATCAGTGGGAGCCGGTTGAGATTGAGGATGAGTCAATGGCGGGTTTTGCCATGACTAGGTCAGTGATGACTGTTGGGTTGAGCTCGGGGGAGCTTCCACCGGCTCTTCTAGTAATTAAGAAGAGGGCTGCTGCAACTAGTTGAATTAGATTGAAGTCTTAGCTTGTTTATGGGAACTGAAGGCTTGGAGGACTTCTGTTATTTGAAATCTTAGCTTATTCTTAGGAGCTGGAGGCTTAAGAACTTCTGATATTGAAGTTTTAGCTTGTTCTTGGAATTGGAGGCTTGGAGGATTTCTATTTCGAAGATTACTGGAGTTACTGATTACAGGGTTTTGCTTGGATGGTTGATTGAGGATTGCTCGAGCCTCCAAGTGGGAGATTGTTAGGGTTATGGAGTCTCGAATAAGAGAAGTCGGCCCTAATGGGCCTCTTCTCTATGATTTGGGCCTAACTTGGAGAACAAGTTAGAAACCCTAGGTTTTATCTATATATATACCCTATGTTATAATTGTAATCTTGCGCACCAATTAATGATATAATTCTAGTTGCAGCCCGTGGACGTAGGTCCCCCACTGGGACCGAACCACGTAAAATTCTTGTGTAATGTATTTTCTGTTTTATAATCGTTTGTGCATTGTGTGTTGATTCCGCTGCGCCGCTTGGTTCCTAACACTGGCAAGACTAGAACTAGTATATTTACTAGAATCCAAAATGTAAATTATCCTAAATTAGTGCAGAAGATAGCTGCTTTTAAACATAAGCAAGTTAGATCAGAGGCTAAAGAAGCAGCAAGGAAGATGCATTGGCATTAATATAAGGAATATGAAGAGGGTTAAAGCAAAGATATTTCCTATGAATGTAGTAAAGACAATATGAGTACACAAGTTGCCATGGCAACCGAAGAATCCATATTATGGCATTTACGTATGAATTTTTGGGATCACAATACTAATGCTTATATAAACATGGAATTACAACGGTCAGAAATAGCTAACAGCCTACATTTATCACGGAACTAACAACTGAAGACTCGCACTCATCTTGACCCAATAAACATCTCAACGGCTACTTCTTCCAACGATCAATACTACGAATTAGTCTTCAACATCTCCCCTTAATTCAAATAGTTGTAACTCCAAGTCATGCCCGTAAATAGCATAATTGTTCATTCCCCAAGGCCTTGGTAAATATATCTGCTATTGTGTATAACTAAGACCTTAACTCAACTTGTTTCTCTTCAACCAAACTTCAAATGTAATGAAACCTTATGTCAATATGCTTACAACGACCGAAATGCGTAATTCTTTGTTAGAAAGATAGCTGCCTTGTTATCATAAAATAATGTGGTTGCCTCCTTTTGTAACAGCTTCGTTAACCATACTGCTTAACATGCCACGACATTAGTTGCGACATACTCGGCTTAAGTTGATTTTGGGTTTTGGCATGCAAGAAAAAATGAAGTGAATAGTGATTGGGCAAGCTCGTATGAGGGCCGAATAAGTATTTCAACTAGTGCGTTCTTAATAGGTTTTACAGTGGTATCATGGAGTTCGAAGAAACAGCTAAGGGTAGCTTTGTCTACTACAGAAGCCGGGTACGTCGCAGCTAATTCTATGGCATGTCAAGCGGTATGCTTAAGGAAGTTGTTGCATGAGTTATTACAAGAACAATAAAAAGGCAACCACGTTATTTTGTGATAACAAGTCAGCTATCTTTCTAACAAAGATTCAAGCATATCATATCGTAGTAAGAATATTGACGTAAAGTTTCATTACGTTTGAAGTTTGGTTGAAGAGAAACGGGTTGAGTTAAGGTCTTATCACAAGAGCCAATAGTAGATAAAAGCGTGCCTCAGGTGACCGGTGATGCGTTTATGCCGACAACAAAGCGCTTCAACACACTTCCATCAGGCGCAAGTCGAGCGCTTCTTGCATACAAAGAGGAACATACATGTTTTCTTCTTAGGTATTGATCAGAGGCGGCCCCGCGGAAGCAACCAAACACACACACACACAATAGCAGAAAGTAAAGAATAAGAGATTTAACGTGGTTCGGTCAAGGTGACCTACATCCACGGGTTGCAACTAGGTTTATCTTTTATTAAGTGCTTAAAGAATACAATTACATCATGGGGTATTTATAAGACAAATAATCTTGGAGAATAAGAAAACTTATTTTAGGCAATAAGCCTAAAATAACCCACTAGGGTTAGGGCCGGCTAAAAGCCTCCACAACACCCAACAATCTCCCACTTGGAGGCTTTGCACAATCCACAACAACCATCTAAGTAAACCCAGCACCAGTAACTTCAGTAATCTTCAAAACAAGTCTCCCAAGCCTTCAGTTCCTGAGAAAAAGCTAAGACTTCATCCAATCCCCCTAGTTGCAACGACCCTCTTCATCAGCTCCCTAAAAGGCCCGTTGAAGCTCCCTCGAGCTCCAACTCAACAGTCATACCAGACTCAGTCGTGACTAACCCCGCCAACGACCCATCCTCTGTCTCAACTGGTATGCACGATCCACCAGTTTCAGATACACCCCGAGAACCATCAACACTCTCCACATTCAGCAAGTGTTTCACATGAGAGATTTTATCAATCGAAATACCGGTTTTCAAAACCCAAAGGTGTTTTGTAACTGTGCCCGGAACACGCCCCGTGCTCCCACTTTCACCAAACCCCTGACCTAGTTTAGACCTCCAACCCCTTTCAGCTTGAACCCTCTTTTGCCCCCTTTGACTCAGCGAACCAAATTTTGTTTTGAGAGACGGTCATACTTCCCTGAGCAGATAGATTTCCATTAATTACCTACCATTTACCACCACCAAATTTTACTTCTAGTCCTTGTTTATCCAGTTGACCGACAAAGATAAGATTTGTCTTCAACCCTGACTTTCTTCAAATTCCATATGGTTCCCAATGGAGTTACCAAATTAACATCACCCAAGCCCGTAACATCAAGTGTTTAGCCATTAGCTATCCGTACCTTCCCAAAGTTACCAACCTTTAGATTCACCATCGTCTCCCAATTGTGCGCGGCGTGAAACGAAGATCCAGAATCCATAACCCAAGAGTCTGTAATAGACTCTACACTGCAAACTAGTGCATCATCAGATTCTTCGTCTGCTTCAACACTATTCACTTCCTTTTTCCTACTTGGACATGGACTCTTAACGTGTCCAACTTCATTACAGCTCCAGCACTTCACATTGTTTCGAGTTCTAGACGAACTCCTCCCCCGACTTCCACTGCTCATGTTATTTTCCCTTCCCCTGCCAACATGAAATATCTCAGAAGATAATCCATCGCTGGTGCTTTTCCGACGAATGCCTTCACCCAGCACGATATCTAATAATAACTGTCATAATTCCGGACCAGCTATCAGGCAGAGAAGATAGCAAAATCACAGCTTGAGTCTCATCATCAAACTTTATACCCACAAATGATAACCTGAACATAATCGAGTTAAGATCGTTAATGTGACATGTGACTGAGCTTCCCTCATGCATCCTCGTCATGAGTAATTCCCACATTAAGAACACCTTATTTGTTGCAGATGGCTTTTCATACATATTTGGCAGAGCGGTCATTATACCACGAGCCGTGGTTTCTTGCATAATATTAAACGCAACACTACTCGTCAAAGCCAATGTAATCACCCCTTTAGCTTTCTTGTCCTAAGAATTCCAAACCGCTTCGTCAGCTTTCTCAATTCTAACCGGTTTTTCCTCTACTACCAAATCCAAATCCAAATCTTTTTTACCGAGCAATGCTTCTATTTGCATTTTCCACCATGAAAAAACGGTCCAATCGAACATATCAATCCGAACCTTCCCGTCTTCAGCCATAGCGAACGAATAACAGTAAAAAAAGATCAAACTTTAACAACAAACTGAGAAAAGACTAACCAAAGCCAAGCAATCCTCCAAAAGAAGAAACCCTAAAACCCGAGGCACCCGAACCGGCAACTTCACCTGCAACCCGAGAACAACCAACGATTACCAAGGGCCAAGGACAGGAAACCCTTAATTGCAAAACACCAAAAAAAAAATTCAAACAACCCCTGCTATCCCCCACTTGCGTCGACTTCTAGGATTCTTCTAACCCTAATCGCAATAGCAAACAACAGCAAAAACGGCCCACGATCAGCCACACTAGCAAATCGGGACCCAGCAGTCCAAAAAAAAAATTAATCGGCAACTTCAACAGCCCTTCCCTTCTCCTGCGATTTAACCAATGCAAACCCGTGTGTTTAACAAGCCATAGCACTAATAGCACTTGTTAGGTATTGATCAAAGGCGGTCCCGCGGAAGCAACCAAACATACACACGCACACAATAGCAGAAAGTAAAGAACGGGAGATTTAACGTGGTCCGGTCAAGGTGACCTACATCCACGGGTTGCAACTAGGTTTATCTCATAGTTATCAAAAGCGAGCGCCTTGTGCGCCTAGGCGCAATTTTGAGGAGAGGCGCGATAAATGGGCTTTGATTTTAAGACGAGTGCCTTGTGAAGCTGAAGTAGATTTTGGTACTTTACTTTGAACATTTTGTTATTCAAGTTTTGGAATTACATTTGAATCTTGACTATTTTAGAACTTTTGGTACTAATTAGATGATATTAAGAGGGTGTTTGGGATTGCGTATTTAACTCCAAAAGTGTTTTTTGACAAAAGTGCTTATTGACTTGTGACTTTTCTAAAAGGAGTTTTTAAAAAAGTGTTTGGATTAGCTTTTGTGGTGGGAAAAGCCAATAAGTCAATAAGTTGTTTTTTAAAAAGTGTTTGGCTTAGCTTATATTTATTGTAGGGTAAAAGGTAGGTAGATTGGTAATTTTATGTTCAAAAAGTCATAAGGAGTTTTAAAAAGCCAGGATTTGTGACTTTTGGAAAACAACTTTTTAAAACTTATCAAAAAGCCAAAATAAAAAGGACTTTTATCCATGCCAAACACTTTTTTGACTTATTGTCTTTTTGAAAAAGCCAATAAGTCAGTAAGTCATTTTCAAACTCAATCCCAAACACCCCTAAATGTTATATAATAGCTTTTCTTTATTTTATTTGAAGAATAGTATTATTTTTAAGCATAGATTCCTTTCATTTAAGTGCGCTTTTTTTTCTCAGGCCCTCACTTTTTTTGCGTATTGCGCCTAGGCCCCAAGCGAGGCCTATGCAGCTTGAGTGCGCCTAGCGCCATTGACAACTATGGTTTATCTTTTATTAGGTGCTCAAAGAATACAATTACATTGTAGGGTATTTATAAGACAAATAATCTTGGAGAATAAGAAAACGTATTTTAGGCAACAAGCCTAAAATAACCCATTAGGGTTAGGGCCGGCTAAAAGCTTCCACAACACCCAACACCTTCTTGTTTACACTTTCGGTGAGAGCGGTGGGAGTTTTTGTGTTATGAGGGGATAAAGAACATGTTTTCACTTCCAAGGGATAAAAGAGAGAGAGGGACATGGAGAGATCTATGAGATGTGTTTAGTATAGAGATGAACACTTAAGTGTACGGTAGTATGATAGTATGGTAATACATCCAAAATATGGATAAAGCATTAAAGAAGACTGCAAAAGTTCTGTACAAGGCTACAAATGTTCTGTATGAGGCAAGACTCAAGAGAAACTTACGTGTATTAGTAGTTTTGGTAATTTTTTTGTTTTTTATTATCTTATTTGTTTTTTCTAATTTGTTTATTTCTTGTTTCTTGAGTTATTTATTTCATGTAGAGCTTGGTAGTTGTACATTAAGTGTGTATAAATAACATAAAATTTTATCAGATTTTATGCTTGTTTAGATTGTACATAGAGCTTTTTAGGTTTTACATAGACATTCTTCACATATTAAATCGTATGTATTTTATTATTATAATAATTTTGGGGTTCAAGGATTAACATTATAGTCTGTGTTTAAAAAAGCGCAGTGAGGCGCTGCCTTAAGCGCGAGGCGCCCGAGGCGCTGGGCAAAGCGCCTCAAATGGGTGAGGCGCCCGAGATACATGAAGCGCTCCGAGGCGCTTGAAGCGCGAGGCGAGGCGAGGCGTCGCTTCATGTATTTTCACGTTTTTTTTCACTGTTTTGTTATGAATTTGAGTTCCAATTGCAGTTCCTCTTTACTTAAATCAGTTTTTTAAGTTGTTTTTTGTGAAAATTACTCAAATGAGGAGTTTTTAGACTGAAATAACATTTAGTGGGAGGTTTTAAGAATGTTACTAAATTTTTTATTACTTTTTTTAGCTTAGCGCCTCGCATACGTGAAGCCCTCGCCTCGCGCTTGAGGCGTGGCGCCTCGGATTTTGGGACCGAAACGCTTCGCCTCGCCTCGCGCTTTTTTAAACCAAGATTATAGTAAATATTATCTAGAATTAATTTATAAACATTATATGAACACATGGCGCCTCGCGTACGAAAAGCGGTGCGTTTTTGCACTTTGAGCTTCGTGCCTTGGCTCAGGACCCTATCGTCTCGGTGCGCCTGACGCTTTTTAAAACCAAGATGTTTACCAAGGCCTTGGTGAAAGAACAGTTCAGTTATTTACTGGCAAGACTTGGAGTTACAACTATTGAATTATGGGGAGATGTTGAAGACTAACTCACTGAGTATTAACCCTTGGAAGAAGCAGTCGTTAAGAGGTTTTACTGGGTCAAGAAGAGTGCGAGCCTTAAGTTGTTAGTTCCGTAATAAATGTAGGTTCTTAGCCATTTCTATTTTTGATTGTTTTGTTGTAATTCCGTGCTTATATAAGCATTAGTAGTGTTATCAATAAAAATCATCCTTCCAGCATACTATTACTACTGCAATTTGATCATTATACTCCAACAATATCCTCATGTTAGTGATCAATAAAGTCCTTTTATTGAGATCATGATGATTGGAGCAGTTTTTGCTGTAATTGTTTTTCATTCCAGTTGGTGGCCTTTAATTATGCTGTCAAAGAGATTTCTGATGCTTGGCATCCTGATCTTTTGCTGGTGGTCTATTACTTCTGATCTATTCCTATCCTTATGACTGAGTGATCTATGCTGCTTCTTATGGGAAAATATGTTATTGGATGTTAGTGAAAGTTTTGAGGTTACTGTTGCCCCTGATCAGACTGTTGAAGTTCCTATTCCTGAAGTTAAGGCTGCGTTTCAATCAAGTTATGGGGATGGTATTTTGTGGTCAGAGTTTTATATTGGTACAGCTTTAAAATTTTGCTGAATTTTGGTAGAATTTCATTTAGTATTGTTTTAGTTTTGTTTAGCCAATTTTGGAGCTTCTATATAAACTGCATCAAGTATGAATCAGTTGAAAAAAATATATAACAATTTGTTCACAACACAAGTCAAAACTATATTCCTATTTAATTTTTACCAAATATACTTTGCAAATTAGGGTATCATTTAGCAAACATGGCATGATAAATTTCTTGCAAACAGCAATATAATAATATTAAAAGCATGCAAATAAACCCTAACCTGAGAAGTAGCTTGATGATGGCGCAAAACACGGCGTTGAAGTTCATCAACAAACGGAGTAACAGATGGATCTTTCGAATTAAGCAACAGAACCTCTTGTGCCGTAATTATGGCCTTGATATGCTCCAGATTGATGACGATGGCGCGTTCTCTGCCAAGGACGGTAGAAGGATACGATAGGATCGGGTCAAGGATGCGGAGATCGCGCGCAGGTAGTCCCGTCCGGCGCATGATAGCGTGCTTACCGGCCTCGATGATCTGAGCATGGCCGGTGGAATCAAGGAGGAGCCATGGCCGGACTCCGGTAGCCTTTTTCCGGAGACCTGGTCCAGCAACGTTCAACTGTGTTCGTACGGTGTCGAAGACGTCTTCTTCCGGCGTGGCGGTGAATGCGACGGCTACCGGAGGAGGAGGGACCCTCATGACTTCAGTCCCGACTAGGCCTCTTGTTTCTCAATTTTTGTTGGGGGCAATAATAGCTGCGGCGGTGTTTTACACGTGAACAAAAGTTTGAGGGTAAATATTATAGTTTTTTTTTTTTCTGTTTTAAATATTGATTTCCAACTAAATATCTGTCGATTTTTAGTTATGCCACAGGGCAAATGAATCTTTGGATCGCGTATTCTTTACATGTCCGTTTGCAATGGAGGTTTTGAGGCGTATCTTGTGGTGTGGCCAAGATTATGTAAAGGTAGGCTCTATTCGTAACCTCATGTTAGCTTTGGTTGCGGTTCAAGATTCAAAAGATGTTCGAAGGTTGTGGTTCTCAATTGCGTAAGCCACGTTCTGGTCCCTGTGATGATTGACTATACCAAAAACTCAAATGGCAAACAGCAACGGTGGTGAAAGATATTAAGGTGCATCTTTTCTTTTGGATCTGAAAGAGATTATAAATCTATTTGTTGGATTAAGTGGTGTCGTTCTTGATTTATGTTGTATAATCTTTGTTGTTGGGAACTTGTTTCCGTCGCTAGCTTCCCGCTGGGCTTTAATTCTAATAAATCTAGTTGTTCAAAAAAATTAATAGAATTTAGAGCATAGGTTATCGTAGTAAATACATTTTAATTTAGTTTATGATAAACAAATTTATGATTTTGGTGAAAAAAAATAATTAAGTGGTGATGTAGTACTTGGTTATTAAGGATTAGTAGGGAACCCGTACGATGTGCGGCCCCGACGAATTAATTATGTGCAAATATTTGCTTAATTAAACGAATTTTTTATAAAACATAACACCTGATTTGCGATGGTGACGACAATTTACAACGCGATCTTGTTTTCATTTAGTTTATCAATCATCTTGTGATATATTGTATAGGATGTCGGTTAGTTTTATTATTAGTGCATCAAATTAGTAACTCCACTATTAAGACCTAATGGCCATGGCAAACATGATAGCTAACTAAGAAGCCAATGCCACCATAATTGGATGTTTGAGGTGAAGTTTCATATACACATCATTTAAATATATAAAAGAGACTTCATTTTTGTATGTTTCATCCTTGAAACTATGTATTTTTACTACTGCTAGGTAAGAATTGAAAATAACACTAAATTGATACTATAACATGTGAAATGTTGTTTGTAATATACATTGTATATTCTAATTATTGTTCCTACAATGCCAGTATTAGTACTTGCATATGCGATATATATACTTGGGCAAATGAGTAAAGAATAAGGATCAAACATTTCCACTTGACCCGTATAGTGAACTTCCAACGATCAGGATTCAGTCTTTGTATTGCTTCCATCATTTGAACCTGAAAAACATACACAAGTAAAAGTCCTTTAGGTTTTACTGCTTCATTATATACTTGGTGTGCTATAAGCCTGGCAAAGCGGACGGATCGGGTAGTGTGATGCTCACCCATTTAGACCCATTTTAAATAGCAAATTGCAATTATACCAACACATTTTCACATATTTCCGAGTAACGAAAATAGTCAGATTTTGGGTTGTCACCGACTCACTTCTAACCCATTTAGTAAACATGTAGTGTTCGGGTCAACGTGGTTAATTAAACTGTCAACCCATTTAAAATTAGAATAAAAATATTAAAAGATTTTACAAGGTCAACTTGATAACTCGCCTACGACCCACTTAACCCATTTATTTCTTTAAAAAAACATACCAATTAACAAACCGGTGAGTCTCAGATACTTTATGTTGGAAGAGGAGACCTCTGATTTTGGTCCTCAAAAATCCTGATTGTAATATCAGTTGTAACGAACCAAAATCCGGGTTTCGTTTTCAAATAAATAAATAAATATTTAATAAATATTATGGTGAAAATAATATTTATGAAATAAGTTGAAACAAATGGGTTTCAAGTTAGTAATGGGGTTACACTAGTTTTTAACTAGTTTTGGAATGAAGTGGGTGAAATGAAAGTTGAGGGGCTAAATTTGTAAATATGGCAAATCTGCCATATTTGACTTGGTGAAGTCAAAATTGAGCTATTTTGTTGGTGTGGGTCGTTCATCTCAAGAGAGCAAAAAGAGAAATCGAGTTTGAAGCATAAATCGTGCAATTGAGGCTTGTTTTGTGAAGGTTTTGGCTCACACAACATCTTCATAACATCAAGTAAGTGATTCTCTTCCTCTTGATTTCACCATGAATGTGCTCTTGGTGGGTTTTGGGTGAAATCCGAAATTATGTATGCATGTGATGAAATGGTGTTAGATTATTGATAATCTAGCTAAACTAAAGTTAAAGAATGATGATTAACATCCTAGAACCCTTTGATTTTGGTTATGAGAAGTTAGGGTTCATATGGTGGAAATTGGGGGTGTTTGGATCATGATGCTAAAATGATGAATTAATGAAGATTAAGTGTTTTTAAGATGTTAGACACTTGAACAAACACCACATATACTTAATAATAATTTTTGAAAGAAAAATTAGTGTTAAGATTAAGATAATGAAACTCAAGTGGGTGAGTTTGTGGTGAAAGAGGGTGTTTGGTTATGAGGATAACCCAAACGGGTCAATTTGAGTTGGAAATGTGGAAATTGAGTTGTGAACTCAATTGTAGTGGAATTTTGATGTATGATAGATCACTAAACTAGGTGAATTTGTTTAGGTGATCAAATTGCAAAGCTAGAAGGTGTTGCGGGATCTTCTAACTCAAAAGGTAAGTGCTTTGCACTTACTTAGTAATGATAGGTGGTGGTGTTGATTATGTTTGAATTTCATGTTGGTTATTCAAATATCTTATAGGTGTTTATTGGTATGTGGATGAATTTAGTTAATAAACCTATATGGTGTAAGAATTGACTTGTGTGGTAAAAGCCAAGTTTGTATGCATAATGTAGTTGACTATGTGGTATATGGTCAAACTAAAATGTAGAATATGTTGAATTGGTGTAAATGACTATGTGGTATATAGTTAAGCTAAAATGTGGTATGTGATAAAGTATAGTAATTGACTTATGTGGTGTAAAGTCAAACTAAATGTGGTAATTTGAGGAAAGTGGCTTATGTGGAATATAAGTCAACCATTGTGGAAAAATGGTGAAGTCGGTGTAAATTGACTTATGCGGAATATAAGTCTAACCATTGTGGAAAAATGGTGAAGTCGGTGTAAATTGACTTATGCGGAATATAAGTCTAACCATTGTGAATTAATGGTGAGATTGGCGTATATGGACTTATGTGGTATATAAGTCAAACAATTGTGGAATAATGGTGAATGTGGTGTAATTGACTTATGTGGTATATAAGTCAAGTGTAAGGGACCTTAGTTGACCAATTGGGTGTGAACGGGTCAAATGGGTGAAAGGGATGAAAACAAGTTGTAAATACTTGTTTGTTAAGTCTAGCACATTACTATGGTAATATGTTAATGAAATGCTAATGTATGGAACCATAATTGACCAAATAGACGCAAACGGGTCAAATGGGTTAAATAGGTGAAAAGGGTGAAAACAAGTTGTAAATACTTGTTTGATATGTTTATATCATTACTAATGGTGAAATATTATTGTGGTTATGCAGGGAAAGCTCCGAGGTAGGTCTATGTCAATGTTCAAGGGTGAAGGATTCTCGTATGCAATTTTTGTGTTTTTGAGGATTTATGTAAAATCCTTGTAAAGTGGTGTGTTTGACACTTGATTTATGTTTTGGTGAATATGAAATGTCATATGTTTGTTTTTGGTCAAAACCCAAGTGTTGGGAATTTTTAGTGTCTTGAAGGTTTGGAAAAAGATGGAAATTTGGCTAAGTATGAAAACTGCAGAAAAAGCTGGAAACTTTCTGTGAGAAAGGCTTCCTCGCGGGTCGCGAGAGGTAAAAAAAAAAAAAAAATTTTTTTTTTCTGGGATTAAGACTTCCGCGCGTTAAAGTATAGTTTTTAAAAGTGGTGTGTTTCATCAGTACCATGTACATTATCTTTTTTCCCATGATCCAAAGACATTGCTTCATATCTTCCTCCCAAATTATTGGTAAAAATGGTTTAAACAAAGACAACAATATTCAGAAATTTTAGTCATTGATGTTTGTTTAATATGAAAGTGATGTCCTTACACATACCAAATCCTAACAAAGTGCAACAAATCAAAAAGCCTGGTAAAGAGAAGTCCATTTTGTGGAAGATTGCCATGACAACAAGTCAACAAGCATCCTCTAGCAACCAATATATGTCTTGGAGAGGAGAAAACCATATGCAGCCTAAAAATAGCATTCACTAATATTATAAAAATATCCTAGAAAGACCAAATGAAAATAAAACATATAGTGTTGTAGGATACCTTTCCTCAGCAATGATGTCCACATAAAATGTTAAGATTATGCCAAAGAGAATGGTGCTTGAAAAAGCCTAAGGAGAAAATGATAATTTCACTTTGAGTGAACCCCATATGTTACATTTAGTGATAAAACATAATAATATATCATTATATTTGGTAAAAGTAGCAATACGTGTAGCTAAACTCACTACAATCATGTCCCACATGGCCACATGAATACACTTCAGCTGATTTTTGACCCGTTCGATTAATTTCCGTTTAATTAAATCTTTAGCTTAATCCGTTTCACCCATTAGAGACAAACATATCTTAAATCGGCCCTTTTGTAGGTAAGACCATAGCCTAAACCCGAAAAACAATATGGTAAAATCAAGCAAAATCAATTCTTACCAAGATTTATTTACCAACCAACAGCACCATACAATAAAGCCTATATTTTGCAAATCAAGTTCTTATCATCAAATAAAAAGAGTATTTTAATCCGATTTCATTAGAAAATAAATGCTTTGACAAAAAATAATAAAGGGAATTTACATTGAGAGGACCAATTATGGTGCCATCCATAAGCGCATATAAATGGCGTCTCCATCATCTATCCCATAACTAACTGTGCCATCTCCAATACATTTTTCTCCACCCTCAAGTTCCTCTAACAATCTGAAATTTCTAGGCACTGCACTAAAAAACTGAAGATAAAATAAAAAATAACATCATTCATGTAAAACTTTTACTCTAGAGATGACTCATTCATTTGTAAACGGGTCAAATGCGCATGATCAATAAATAAAATGAACATAATAATTATGTAATTTATGTATGTGCGAGGGTAAGAAGTACCTCCATCCTCAGGTAAATCAGAGGTCCAGAGAGTGAGGTTATCTGATGAAACTGATCCATGACATCATCCTCATTATCTGATGCAAGTTTTGAAGCCCCTGCAAATGAAGCAAAATATAGTATTTGTAGTTAGTTATAAAGGTTGTAAAAAATTTAGTACAAAATCATAATTTATTAACTTTTACTCTAGAGATGACTCATTCATTTGTAAACGGGTCAAATGCGCATGATCAATAAATGAAATGAACATAATAATTATGTAATTTATGTATGTGCGAGGGTAAGAAGTACCTCCATCCTCAGGTAAATCAGAGGTCCAGAGAGTGAGGTTATCTGATGAAACTGATCCATGACATCATCCTCATTATCTGATGCAAGTTTTGAAGCCCCTGCAAATGAAGCAAAATATAGTATTTGTAGTTAGTTATAAAGGTTGTAAAAAATTTAGTACAAAATCATAATTTATTAACCATACCTAAAAGAAAAGTGTAATCTACTTGTAAATCCCCAACACAAACAGAAAAAAAAAATCCGGATTTATCACCAGAAATAGCCTACCTATGATAACATCATCTTTTAAACCAGTCAAGCACCCATGATAACCGCCAAATCCATTTTTGTGCAGCATACTCTTCACAAATTTAGGATGTCAACATATGCTAACCTCAAGATGGTTTGATATATAAAAAAAGCCCCCCCCCCCCCCTCTCCCTGGTGCAACTAAAGTGGTACATGAAATCAGAGATCACAATTATGTGTTTATGCCTTCACGAATCTGATTTTAAGATTTTTTTATACCATAGCATTTACAAATAATAGGAAACAACTTGGGGAAAGGAGTGGAGAGTGTTCTTTAATCTGATAATCAAGGTCACTAATCAAAAGATCTGGTCCTTCAAAGAAGAATAAAGTATATGCCAACAACAGTTAGACAGATACCTTTCTCCCACCAACATGAAAATGAATTATTGATAACAAAATACAACAAAAAGAATTCTAAGCTCTGGTACACTTTCTCCCACCAACATGAAAATGAAAAAAAAACAGAGAATATTGATAAAGAAATCAACCCATAATCAAGAAATAATAATAAAAGCCGGAAAAAGAAGTAAATGGTAATCTCAAAATAGGCAGCACCACACCACTGGTCTGCCATCACGCACGTCATAAAAACAAAGATAGTAGATGAACCCATTTTGATATAGCTTTTTTTGTATAACGACTCAGGCCTATTTTGGTCAGAGTCTGTTATGAGCATAACCATACGGATACTTTTTAAAAAGTTTTTTTTAAAGCGACCCGTTATTAGACCCAACCAGGCCCATCTGTTTGCCAGGCTGAATATTAATAAACCATTATAATGTTTCTTACCAGTTGAAGAGTGTGTGCCATCCTTGTCATCCAGAGGTACTCCCATCTTATTTCTCTTCACCACCATGATCTGCAATCACCACATCTATTGCATCAAGAATCATTTGTCACCAAAAACCCATCTTAAATGTATATGTACAAGACGAAAGGTAATGAATCAATTTCTTAGACAAAAGCATATTTTAAAGAGCTAAATTCTTCTAAAAATAAACATTTTGGTATGATTTCTGCTTCGGATTTTAGGCCAGAAAAACCATCAAGATTCAAAGAGTTCAAGCTAGGAACCTTGGTAAGATGTAAACTGTTTTGGAAACAAGTAATATGACTTTAAAAGTCAAACCAATTGAACAGGTACTTTGACCTTCTTAATCTCTTTTGTTTTAAAGCCTTAATAAGACAGTCAAACCAATGCTAAATGAACCAAATAAGATGGAAAAAATAGGTAATATGACTTTTAAAGTCAAACCAAAGCTATTGAATCTGAGAAATAAGAAACTGTTTTATTTTAAAATAATATATGTTTTGTTTTAAAGCCTCAACAGAGGCTGCAGACCAGGTATTTGCAGACCAAGAATCTGATTTTTTATTTATAACATAGTTATTTTAACAACTTATCAATGGATGTATAAATTTGTTTAAATATAATTCCATAACCTAAAAATAAGATATTAATGTGTGTTATTGTACAAACTCTTGTGTGAATGTTCTATGGGCCCAGGTTTACATCGGAAAATTCTGCAGCAGCAAAGGGCAGGCTAAGTGCCACGACCTTAAAACGTACACTCTCGTTTGATCAGGTAACTACAAGTTATAGGGGATGAGGATGAACTGTAAACTGAAAATGCAAATAAGCATTCATGACTTAAGTTAACTTGAGTAATGATGTATAGTGTATGCATATAACCTTGAAAACATAAGCTACAATGTGGATTCTATTTTTTGGAGTATGTAACATACAAACATATAGTCATACTCGTATATACTAAATAAAAAATAAACATACATTAACAAATTTTGAGGTGGACATAAAGCAAACTAAAGTGTGGGTAAAATGACATAAAAAAATAAAGATACATACCAGCAGCTCCAAAGAACAGCAGCAATAGAAGTGGAACTTCACAAAACAAACCTGCGGAGAGGATAAGTGTTAGGGTCACAAAAACCGCATAATCCAAAACCAAATCCAAAAGAAAAAGTAAGAACAATATCCAACATCATGTTCAAGTTCTTATACTTCCAAATTATTTAACACATGCATCTGTACCAATTTTGAAATAGGGCTGAGTTTTTAGCTTCGATGCAGAAAAAGGTCTTTTTAAAATGTTGAAATATCCTGATTTCAACTAAAAGGTTGACCAGGACAATAATAGAAAACTTGTAAAAGCATATCTGCCAAAACTTTTATACAAAAATCATAAAAAATTATATAATATATACATACAAATCAATCATTCACCAATTACTCCTTCAAACTATAATAAGATTTCATTGAGCGAAGTGTAAACAGAAAATTAGAAGAGGAAAATAGAACAGAATTCACAAAATTTTGAATAAAAAGGGAAAAGATCCTTTTCAGAAAAGAGTGCAGAAAAAAGATCTATATCATATATATATAGGAAATGTCAAAATTCTTTCAATCATGAAACATTACGCCTTTTTCTTAATTGCGATTACCAAAATCATTAACTTTTTTCAAGAAACAATATATATTTAATGAAGTTATGCATTAAGGATCAGTATAAAAGGACGTATAGTACGCATTAAGTATAAACATAGAAGGGCGTATAGAAACTGCATAATGTTAGTTTATGCAAAGAGGTTTAAAAACTTGAATGATTTGTTCTCTCTGATTCTTGCATTAGTAAAATGTAGTTATAATGTAATCATCATGTGTTTATTGAATAAATAATTGTCTTTTACATTTCAAACCCTATGTATTGAATAAATAATTGTCTTTTACATTTTAAACCCTATATACAGTCATTCCCATGGTTATTATTCGTTTGCAGGACTTGTTGGAGACGTGAAAAATCAGTTCTCAGTTGCCAAAGAATCGGTAATCCACCTATTTACCAACATTATATTATTGCAATTAGAGTGTATAACTGTATATGCTATATCACATTGCATCCTAATTCAAGCAAAAAAACATCAGACATTGAAATTGTTTTGGTAATTAATTACACATTTTGATTAGTAGCACACAAAAACATAAAAAATTGGGAGTCAGAACATACCCGAATCAACACTTCAGATTGAGAAATGAAGATGAATAGCACCGCCGCTATCACTACAGCATTTCTTTCAACGGTGGGGTAATCGATAATCAGGCAAGCGTTGAAGGGGGAACCCTAAAAGAAAGGAGAATCTCCCCGACAACATTTGGGTCTCCTTAAAGTGATTTCATCACAGATATTTCTTTCCTCGCCAGTTCTAGAGATTCTTCATCATTACATATCATGTGGTTCAGTGCATACTGCTTTGAACCATTTAGAGCATCTTGAGCCAAGTAAACACAAGAGAATCTTGAAGCACATGCTCAAATCAACTTCAGTAGGTTATTCTAAAGCAAAAAAAAAACTACTTTCAAATGCACTATGAATATTACCGATCTATGTTAGATAAACAAAGTTGAATCAATTAAAACCATGATTATTGAATAAGTTCTAAAGCGGCAATTCATGCTAATTTAATTAAAATCAGTCTCTATAAATACCAAATCAAATCTTCATATTTTTCTCACTAATAAACCATTCTCTCTCAATATCAAACTTAAACATTCTCTCTAAAATCTTTCACAATTTGGGCATAGTAAGTGTACTGTCTATCAAGTTAATTCAAAATGGAAGAATATTAACTCGAAGATCACCAAGTTTAACGGCATCCCGTATCTACAACAAGAGGGTGACTAATCGGCGAAGCGGTCAATCAGAAAAGGTGACATATTAAAGGCGTCACTAAAGAGTATAAGCAACATTATGGATCAAAGGCTTTACTCACCTATAAGCATGAGGTGTTCTTAAAGATCAACTAAAATGGATTGTTGCTCCTCTCGTGGGTGCTAAGCTTCCTCACACATCGTAAAGAACAAAGATATCTAATTCTAACACATACACGACGTCTTCGGAAGTCCAGTTTCCCATCAATCTCAAGCGTGAAAGATTTGGAGTTCTTCCTGAATACGCATGATCATTTGGAAAAAGCAATGTTGAACATGGTGCTAGTAGGCAAGCACGACGTTTGAGATGAGAATGAAATGTTATTTTTTTTAATTGTTTTTGTTATGCTATTATATTGTAATTTTTTAACTAATAAAATGTTATTTTGTTTACAAGTTTTATATTTTTTTTATATTAGTTATTTATTTCTTTAACTAATTTATATTTTTAAATTAGTTTTTATTTATTTTAAATTAATTATATATTGTAATTAGTTTTTATTTAAAAGTAGTTTAGGGATGGCTAGGATGAAGAAAGACGCATACTATGGTTTAGAAATGGTTAGAGAATGGATGAAAAAAAAAATCTAATGTAAAGGAGAGAGCTTAGACTATGTGCTTAATTAATTGACTAGCCTTTGAACATGATTACAACCATGACTAGGGGCCATGTTACGAATAAAAGATCAACACAAAGAAACTTAAAAGGAAAACTTATATGAGAATAATGATAATGAAGTTAAACCCCTTTGACCAAAAATATGTAAAAGATACTCAACTCAATTCACAAGTTTGACTCGAAGAATATACGTCACACATACACGTAGAGTGGTATGTGGCATAAGTATACTAATAGTAATTACTTAGGGATTGATGTGTATGTTGAGCTAATCAATAATGATGACTAATTGCTCCTTCACTTATTCATCTTGATTTTCTCTCATTTAAATACATTATATAAAGTATCATTGTAGTCATTAGTTATTAGTGTTTTTGTCTTAGTGATTTATTATAACACTAGCTTTAACTCATGTGTTACACGGGATGAAACGTTAATATTATATTAATAAATATCTTAACACATTTTTTTATACAAATTTGATATTGTATTGGTAACTTTTATATTTTGTTAAATGTTAAGATTTAATGGATGAGAGCAATCAAAACATCAAAAAAATATATTTCATAAGTGGTGTACTTTTTACAATACATTAAAATAAATGTCAAATGAAACCTTACAATAATGATTTACAACTTTAAAAATACTTCATTGTATACAACATTTGACATAGTATTAGTAACTTTTTCAAGTTTAACACCCACTAAATGCAACAAAGAATAGAGTTTCTTTTCTTTAATGACTAAAAACACAAAACAGCCAAAACCTTTCGAAAAAAAAGTCACAAACGGTGCGAACCTGATTGAAGCCAGTAGGGAGTCAAAGAAATATAAGATAATCAAATTGATCAAAGATTTCCTTACATACGTAGTTTCTTCATTTGATTAGTTTTATGAAATTCTATCAGTATTTTTGTATAAACTTTAACCTTGATGTTGTAACATAGTTACAAATATTAAAGTTGTAATTAAAATTACGTATCAAAATTAAATTAATTTTTTTTAAATCTCGCATTTTGTACGAAAAATATCGCTAAACTTTTACTATTTAATCGCCCGTTTAAAATAAAATAAAAAAATACAAATAAAATTTAAATTTCAATAACATATCGCCTTTTAACTTCAAAATTTAAAAATCACACTCCTTAATATATCGACACAATTTAAATTTAAAATTTCAAAATTAAATATGAAAAAAATTAAAACTAATAAATTAGAATTAAAACCAAACATATTTTTTTGAAAAAAAAAATCTCGTCATTTAAATAAAAATTAAAGTTTAAAATATAATACAATTTTAAAAATAAATATTTATAAATTTCTTAATTTTAATTAAATACTAACTATTAAAATTTCAAAATCAAAATAAAAAAATTATTTTTAATAAATATCAAACTTAATTAAAAAAAATACTAATTAAATATTAGTAAACTTTATTCTAACAATAAAACTTTAAAAACTCGTTTTTTTTAAATCTCCTATTTTTTAATTCTTGATTTTTTAAAATATTCACTTTTGAATATAGTTTAAAAAAAATTGAGTCAATGGTAATAATGATGAATTGATTTGATAAAATGTTTAGAGTAAACTGCCATTTTCGTCCCTGTGGTTTGGTCAAAATTGCCACTTTCATCCAATAGTTTGTTTTTTTGTATCTGGGTCCTCGTGGTTTTAAAATATTGCCATTTTCATCCTTGTGGTTTTAAAATATTGCCACTTTCATCCAGTCAGCTAACACCGTCCGTTTTTCTCAGTTAAATTAGGGGTATTTCAGTCCTTTTACTTATTTGTTTTATTTTTTCATCTTTTCTCAGTTAAACGGACGGTGTTAGCTGACTGGATGAAAGTGGCAATATTTTAAAACCACGAGGATGAAAATGGCAATATTTTAAAACCACGAGGACCCAGATACAAAAAAACAAACTATTGGATGAAAGTGGCAATTTTGACCAAACCACAGGGACGAAAATGGCAGTTTACTCAAATGTTTATTTAGTAATTTTTCAAAAAAATTGAGTTAAATATGGAAAGATTGAATAGTGGATATAAATGTGGTTTCAGAGGAAAAAACTTGTGAGGTGGAATGTGATGATAACATGTGTCCACTTATTTAGTCTTTTATTAAAATAGAGATTTGAATTACAAATGGGTGGTAATAAATTTTGTTTATACGTGTGGATGCATATATGTCACACATAAATACATATAAACTTTTATAATATATTGTGTGTATGCATATATATGTTACACAAATTTGCATTAACAGTATATTAATATTTATATTTGTTATTGAATTTATGGATTATAATATTTATTTTTGAATGTTAAGTATTTTATAAAAAAACTAATAAATTATGTAGCCTAAAAATTTTAGGTCAAAATGTGTAATAATCAATTAATCAGCAGTTAATAAAAAAAATTATTCCAAAAAATTCAAGACCAACTAGTAAAATCGAAATTGATCCGAACTCATTGTAAAAACCGAAAAAACCGAACCAAGACGGTTTTCAAAAAAACAAAAACCGAACTTTCGGTTTTGGGTTCGGTTTTACTTCAAAACCGAACCAAACCTACCCATGCACACCCCTATAATAAAGTAACAAAAAAGAGCTAAATATAATGGGTCAAACGTTTAAAGATCGTGTCTATTTGAAAACGTGTTTAACCGCGCGGGTTCTCGATCACTCCTGCATATCCTTTTGGAATGCCTAAATGATTAAGGAAAGATGTGTATTAGAATTGCTTACACTTCTTGACACCTCACTAATCGGGAGTTGGGGTCACACATTTGTTCTCTGATAGTCCATAGCAGGATGAAAGCAGATATCCATGGTCATAAGTGGGACAAAATGGCTAGTCCTCATGTACCTAAGATGCCACACTACGCTCGTAGGACGAGTCTCTGACATGTGGTATCAGAGCGGGGAGAGTTCAGGGCAGTTTGGTGTGTCAAAGCCACTATCTTAAAAGGGGTTACACCATCGGCTTCTAATCAGTCTATAAGCCTCTTTCTAATCTTCTTAAGTGATTAGAATCACTTATTATTCATTTCAAGCAAGTACGCGTACCAAATAGGAATTCGGGAAATTGGTAATATTTATAATATCTAATAGCTTAGAATCTTCATATGTTATGATTAAAACTTGCAAGAACCACTAAATTCAATTATGTGAACTTATTGATTCGAGTTGTTGATGGGTTTTGATCTAGAGTGGAATTTTGCATAAATTGTGTTATAATCATCACTAATTAATGAAAATTAGTTAGAAAAACCATTGGGACTGTTTTTAATCAAAATCTAAAGCTAAATTGAAAAAGATGATGATTTTGGTGAAAATGATGTTTTATGCCAAATTTAACTAAAAAAATTTGGCGAATTCGTTAGTAAAATTGCTAAGGTTGGTTTTAAATGATCAATTATACCTCTACAAATGTGTTTTGAGTTTCAGAACTATGGGAAATGGTCGATATCAATTTGGTGAATTTTGAAGTAAATGAGTCCATTTGGGATGAATTTTAATCAATAAAGATTCAAATCCACTCTTCGGTATTTATACGCAATTAAATGGATGTCTATAGTTGAATTAGACCATTTAGAGTAGAATTGGTCATAAGAATAATGAAATTGACTAATAGGTGAATTGATTGTTGATTGTGTTCAAAGAAACACAATAATTGTGTTGAATTGACTTTTAGGTGGTCAACTTTTTTTGAGTTAAAGATTAACAATTAAAGAACTTAAATTCCTAAGGTGAGTACATATTGTTTTCTAAACTAAAATATACACTATATTGTTCATTTAAAGGATAAGTATAACTGTATTTGCTCAAATCTCTAAATAATGTGCAAAAAAGTACTTTAAGTTTAGAACTTGCATACCCTTTTTTCATAAAAAAAAATGTTGTTGTTTACTTGTTTTGATGACATGATTCAAATGAAAATTGTAGCCACTTCATAATTTTCTCCTTGCAATACTTGATTTGTAGCAGTGTTAGATTCTTTGGCAATGAAGCCACTCCATTTTGTTAACCCATATATGATAATATTTTCCAATCCCATACAATTAATATGACCTCATAATCTATATGTTTATAAAATATTGTTTATACAGATAATGGTGAATATCAAAGAACCAAATCAAAACTAAATACTGCTAAAACCCAGGGCTTCATTTCCTTTCTTCTTCAATAGCAACTCCGGATACACGCGATTGACAGTATCGTTGGCAAGCCACCTCATAAGCATGGTTATACATTCTTTATGTTTGTACTCAGGAGCTGTGTGACCTCCTCCCTTTAGTAACACAAAAAGTAAATCATCATACAATCATAACAAGAAATCTTTCTTCAAAATTAGTAATAAGAAGTTTTAAGATGGATGTCTCACCTTGACAGTAGCAAATGTTAAGTTGTATTCGCCTTTCGTGTATTTCATGGTGTATCTACAATTAAAAAAAGTTAGCAGCATAGTTGTTAGTACCAAAATATTACATTTTTTTAGCATTTATCTTGATGATAACAATTTATGGTTACTGCAAATGACAACACAACTAACCCTGCTACTTGTTCGTCAACCAACCATGGTCTCCAATCATGTACAACCGACAAGTTTAGCGATCCAACCCAATTCAATGTACCCAAATATGGAACAAGCATGTCATGATCTCCACTGGTCAAACACACAAAAGAAAGGTAATTGATATTTTGCTTTCAAGATCTCTAACCTCAGGTTGATGAGAAAAGGCATACAAATAAAGTAGTAGGGGCGGAACCAAGGGGACAAGAGGGTCCTCTGACCCTGGTCACTAGAATTCGTCTGATTTTTTTAAAATGTGAGTATTTTAAAAAAGCATGAGTTAGTTAAAATCCTAGTTGTAGTCGTAGTGAAGATAACTTTATGATGACTATCTGACCAGTAACTTCTACTTCCGCCACTTAATAAAGAGTATTGCCTATATATAAGAGCTCGGCATTTTTTATGAGTAAGGTTTTGATGATAGCCAACACTACTCAGGACGTTGTTTGTGTAAGATGTAATTTTCTTATCAAAAGGAAAATGCAAGGTTTGGTTGCATTGCACCCACTCATTATCGCCAAATTCCTGGTAGTTATGAGATTATTATTATCCTCCAAAACAATGAGGAACATGAATAAAACTCATTGTGAACTACAAACCTCAAAAATGTGAAGAGCTTCTCTCACGTCTCTGCGATTAGCCCACGCGTATGTATATACGTAGCTTTCTTCCTGAGATTAAAACAAAGATAGAAAAACCATATGGTTTCAAAATATTTAATGGTTCTCATTTCAACCCACCAATATAACCGCATATCTACTTTTTTCCTGTTTCCACTACTAGAAAAGGACTATTTGCAACACACTGATCGGTCACAAATTGTTTAGCGGCAATTTTCTTTTTGCGGGTTTGGTTGCTAAAAATCTTTGAAGGATTTGCCACCAAATATATATTTGTGTGAGATTAGCGTTAGGACATGACAACGCTAATTTCTTTCAAGTGTTATATTTGTATCCGACTGTCGAATGCCGATAATTTTTTTATTGTGTTATGTAAAAGGTTTTTTGACATGTTATATTTGTAAGCTCCACAAAGACAAGAAAGAGAAGTAGGGAATTTTGTAATTGTTTTTTTTTTTATGTTTTTTAGCATTATTATTATTGGAATTTTGGTTAATTTTAGGACCGATCAGCAAAAAGAAAATTTTGGGACATCGAAAACCTATCACATGATGGCACCAGTAAAAAAGTTTCTCGATCCGCAGAGAGAGGGAGAGAGTAATACTCGACACGATTGTGTGTGAACTTGAGGTAAGATATCCATATATGTCTTGTCATTAGCTCTTAGGCCAACTTCTAGTGTATCTGAACTGTGACAAGCAGGCTCTACGATTTGTGCCATCTTTATTCTTCTAAGGGACTTCAAAGGAAAAATAAAAAATAAGCATCAAAATTAACACCCATACTAAAGATGACATTTTAGGTGACGCTAACTAAAATCAGAATCTAGCTATTGTACTTTGTACCTTATCTACCACTTGAAGATCATGTATGCACAAACTGTTGTTGGGATCTACGTTGAAGTAATCTCCATGGCAATGTTCTTTAGTTGACTACAAAAATATAAAACTTAATTGATTAATTATGTTCAAATACTAATATTAATTAATAAAATAGTAAAAAAAAAATTAGTTGATTACCTCGTATATTTCGTCTGGCAAGAGTGCCATATAATGGGCGAATTGGATTCTTGAATTATAGTCAGCAGTTATATCTGTTGCAGGATTACCTAGCAAATACCCCTAAGTTGGAAAAAGAATATTAATTTAAGTTATCATAAAATAACTCGATGCGTGACGCGACACAATTCTGTGAGACCAAAATTCTTTTTCTCGCTTATTTTTTTCATCACTAACTATTTAATATTTCATAAATCTTGATGACTATTTAATATTTTCTTTATAATTCAAAAATCTTTATTAATAATTATTTAATATTTTCTTTATTCAACCCGTGTAAAACATGTGTTTCTAAATAAAAAAATTCTAAGTCATTGATTAATTTGTACATTGATGTTGATCTGTGGCCTTTCTCCCGCTTCATTACCTATAAAAAATGGAAACAAGAATCTTAAACCTACATATCTGAGGATGATATATTAGTATTATGACAATGGGAGCAGGGAGCGCTTAAAGTATTTACGAGTACCGTCATAGATTTCCTGAATAATCATCGGCAACACTATGCCTGTGTAGGAATCACCACCGAGATACAATGGATTGTTGAGAAATTTAGGATGATCCATAAGCCACTGCAAACAAACCTTCATCTTAGTTTTTTTATCCATAAAAGATAAGTAGTAATCTACTCCTAAAGCATGAGTAACATGAATAATAATGTGTTGTCAATTGTCATAATTGTTTAATCCAAGTTTGAGAAGTTAACTGATCATTTGTGTAATTAATATAAAGTAATGTTTGAGTCAGTGATATTTAGAAGTCAAGGGGTCTTAGTGTTAGATTAGTAAATTAAGAATTATAAGGATAAGTCTCTATGAACCATTGCCCTACGAATTCTTGTAATCAGTTTTGTGACGAACTCTAATCAGAAATTGAATTTTGTCTTTGTTCTATTCTTGATTGTTCTTGATCACATCTATCCTGTGGAATCATAATTCCGTGTTCAACAATTGGTATCCGAGCCTAGGTCTCTTCGAGATTCGATTTTCCAAAACTGCTTTGAAGAGTGAATCCACAATCAGTTGTTAATTGAATGAGACGATCGCACATGGTTGGTCGCCTAATTATATTAATGTATCGTCTAATTCAATCTAATACGACCTTCGAGATGATTGATCTCCCAAGAATGTTAGAGAAGAATGGAGAGAATACTTGAGCCAATTTTCAGATTATTTCGTTCATAATGGAAATAAGCATTAAAGGGCTACAAATAGCCTTACAAACCATGAACCCATTGCTTGCTAATTCAAAGGAAAACTACCCACTAAATGAAAGACATGGAAGACTCAAACTCTACTGTAATTGCATGAACACGAACTTGGTTACATGATGTGTGTGTACATTGCTGTGAATTGGGTTACGTGTGTTTATTGGGTATGTATCAATTCTGACCCTTGAAAACATCCTTGTCCTCAAGGACGAAATCCGATAAATGATTGGTGGTGCACCATGGTGGTTGTCGTTCGAGTCTTCCAGTGGCATTTAAGGCAGTGTCAATGGAGCTCCTTGGTGGACGCCTTGCATATCCCGATTGCACCTATGAATGGTTCAATTTCTTCTTAGTTGTCGTTGAAATCACAATCGTCTTCAACATGGTTCTAACGGCCTTCAGTCCACCCACTGTGATGGGGGTAGTGGTCACGACTTTGGCTCTTGTTGCAAGGACCGGAGATGGTGGTGGATCGAGTGATGACATCCCTTTTTATGGTGGTGTAGTACGTGTTGAGGAGTCGGTGTTGTGGGTTGCTGATTCAGTGTTGATCGGGGTTGGTGGTGATGGTGGTTGGTTTCTATGATTTTTTATGGATGTTCCGGGTCCGATTCGGTTTAGGGTGGCGAGAAAGGTGTTGGTTTGCTCATATCGAGCAGTGAGGTGATGAACGATAACATCGAGCTGTGTTTCTGTTGATGGAGTGTTTTGGTTTGAGTTGAGATGATTTTTTCGGTGTTATCGATGAACGAAGTGACAAGGCGGGAGATGTTTTCTACCATAACTGCCATAAACTCCTCAAGGGACGGCGGCTCACGTTGGGCGACATGATGGGAGGAGAATGACTCCATGAAAGCACCATTGATATAAAGTATATTTGTTTAATACGATTCTATCAATGGTGCTTTCATTAGTTCGTGCTCCTTTCCACAAGGAACCACTGACACTTGTAGAGACATCGTTAGCTATGTCAACTACTTACTAATTCAAAGGAAAACTACCCAATAAATGAAAGACATTGAAGACTTAAACTGTATTGTAATTGCATGAACATGATTGACACATAACTTGGTTGACCATGTGCATGGCTGTGAATTGGGTTACGTGGGTTTATTGGGTACGTATTACAATCCAACTCCAACTGGCGTGCTAGAGAGATATTTTAGTCATGTTTGTCTATGTATATACTAATGTATGTTCCACTTTGTTTGACAAGAGAATATACAAACTTTATAAACTCAAGCCAAGCTTCAAGCATCCTCTTCCCACTTCACTTTTCAACCCTTCTGATGTGGGAACGGAAGCAATCAAATGGTTAGAAACTCAAACATTAACCGAACGCTTCAAGAAACCTCAAAAGTTCTCGATAGAACTAAAAAGTTCACAATTAATAATAATCAAACTAAAAAGTTCACAACTCATCACCACCAGTAACCACCGTAGCTCCCCCAATGACCACCGTATCACCTTCCATGGATACATCCCCTCCACTTGTAGGAAAACGTTTCATAATGTCGACAATCATCTTTGCATAATCAATCATCTCTTTCTTCAATAATCTACTATTCAATTCCACTGTTTCTGTTGACCCACAATGATTAGAAATATTCAACTCATCCGTACTTACCGGCGAGATTTTTCGGTCACCCAAGGAAATCTTTGCATAATCAATCATCCCTTAGACACCGCATCACCACCAGTGGTCATTGCCTCCACCGTGGCGCCATCTTCTGTAACCACATCTTCTTTGAAAAACTCATCAAAGGTAACAACAGACGTTTTCACATATTCATTCCTTGAATCCTCTCCATCATCACCTTCGTCCCAAACGACATTACTCGAATCGGGTTCCGCTTGGCGCATCTCCCGTTGTAACTCAATATCTCGGACTCGTTGGCGGAGCCGTTTGATCTCTTGTTGTATTTCAAGATCTCGGACTCGTTGTCGGAGCCGTTTGATCTTAAGATATCGTGGTTCGAAATAGACTCTCTCGCTGCCTCGGTCGGCGGTTCTACGAGTAGGGCGTTATCTTCTCCACAAGTAGCCATTTGATAACAAAGAGCTCTGATACCAAATGATGCGGGAACGGAAGCAGTTAAATGGCTAGAAACTCAAAAATTAACCATACGCTTCAAGAAACCACAAAGGTTCTCGATAGAACTAAAAAGTTCATAATTAATAATAATCAAACTAAAAATTAACTTTAACGTTCATCTAGAAATAATATTTATACTAAACCCTAACAACTTTAGAGATAAACCCAAATAAATAAAAGATAAAACAGAAAATAAACTTTTGAAATTTAAATTACGAGCTAATCGTGTATCACCTTCACTCCTCTCTCCAAACTTTCATTCTTTTGTTCTTGGTATTTGTTGATTCTAGTGATCTAGTTGAATCCCGAGCTGAAAGAATACTTATTAGTGCACCTAACCTCCATGCCACATGACAAAACATAAGCCACGACATTAGATTTGGTCAACACGCTTGAACTTTCCTCAAAGACCTCATGCTCAGATGTCAAAGCGATTGCCCACATTGTCAATGGATTTGTGTTATTTCCAGAAACTATTGCTTATATGGCGTTTAGCACCGCCATGGATATTTTTATGATATGTCAGGTTGTGTGTTGGGAAATCAAGTTAAACCTCTATTCTTTAGTTGATTCTCCCTTTGACATTTTTCACTTGGACTTGTGGATATCTCATATTCCTAACATTAGTGGCATTTGGTATTATGTTTTTTTTACTCTTGATGAGTTCCCTCATTTTATTTGTGTTTATCCTCTACATAAATAACCAATTTTTTTTATTAACTTCTTACATTTTCTATGTGATCATGACCTCTCCACAAGGGGATTAGTTTAAGTTCTCTTGCCGTTCAGGCCCTTGAATAATGTGGTTCATACCATGCTCCTTCAAGCCTATCTTCCACCTTGGTATTAGGTAAAAGCTCTAATTTTGGCCACTCAGGTACTTGACATTCTTCAATCAACGTCCATAAAATATGGCATACCCCTCACCAAACTATATAATAAAAATCGATGTCTTACTCCCATCTTCACACGTTTAGATGTCTTTGTTATCTTTTTCCGTGAACCTTGCACTGTCATGTGCTTTTTCCTAATCACTTCCTCTCTATTAAACCCAACAAAATTATCATCATGCATCTTGTCATTTGTTACTAGTCCTACTTCCCGTCTGCTCCATTCTCTCCCAACCACGTACATTCTTACGAATTTCTTGACTAACACCTATTTCTCAACACACTCTTGAGTCGAGCACCATCCCCTTACCACCATGAGTATACAGCCAACAACTATAATTGACCCTAGGGGAGACAATCCCTCACATAGCTAGAACATGGTCTCTCACTTAGTTGTGGACACCTCTTGACTATATCCTCCTCTATTGTATCTTATCCTCTGTGCACACATCCCATGCTCAATCACCCCATCGCGCATTACAAATCTATCTATAAACTTAATCTTCATGTTAATGCCAAACCCTCCACCCCTAATCCCCTACCTAACCCTATAAGCTCTCTGTTGTCATGCTTAATGGAATATGAACGCGACACTCTTAGTAAAAATGGGACTTGGATCCTTGTCCTAAGACCATTTGAAGTTAACATGGTCCAATCTATATTCTTATATAAACCTAACTTTAATGATGGTTCAATCTATGGAAAGAGCCAACAACAACTATGATAAGACTTTAAGTCCAGTTTTTCAAATCAGCCACCATCCATACTAATCTCAATTTCTTTGTATCTCATTCTTAGCCATGGATGTTAAAATATCTTTCTTTGTAGCTCTCTTAGCTTCATAAAATAATGTATATACACCACCCTCTAGACTTTGTGGATTCTCATCACCTAGGTTATTTTTGCCATTATTTGATTGCATACCAAGGCTCTATTTGTCTATCTTGATGTCTGTGACACAATTTTTTTTTGCTATAAATAGATGATATTATTTTAGATAGTGCAAAGATATCCACTAGAATTCGGGCACCACTCCTATCGACTAGTTATCTAAAAGGGCATCTAGTTGAGAACCTATCTATTTATCATAGTCTCTCTAGTGCTTTATGGTACATGGCATTCACTAGGACATGCACTATTATGCCTTTCACTAGAATAAAAAACACCTTACGCATTGCGTGTCATAAAAGGGGGTAGATGACACGCGGGTGCGTGTCAAGGATAGCCATGTCAAGAATGAAGATGACACGCATTTTATGTGTCATATGTTTATGACACGCATTTATGACACGCTTTTACGACACGAATTTATGACACCCATCCTTGACACGCAATGCCCGTCAAGAATAGCCCTGTCAAGAATGAAGATGACACGCATTTTGTGTGTCATCTACTTATGACGTGTATTTTTTGTCATAAATGTGTGTCATTGTTAAAGCTGTTTAAAAAAAATTTATAGAATTATTAGTTTCCAGTTTTCCACATTAATATAATAAAATAGTAATAAACAACTCATAATATAAAATAAAATACATATTCCAAAACAATCCATTTCATAAATATAAACAACGATTTGAAAAGTAACAAAAGTCGATTACGAATTCAAAGTATTACAAAGTTTCACCGAAAAATAAAGTTTGAAACATAAGTCGACCATTCTTCTCGAACTCCATCGATATCAACGTCGGTGTATTCATCTTTGCTTCCCCCAACCTAAGAAAAAGTTTGTAAACAAATAGTTATCAAAGATACATATATTAATACTATTTAGCAAGTGTACAAAACATATATATACTTACATTGTTATTGTCCAGTATTTCAACTCCTTCATCAACTATCTCTTTCATGAACTTTAACATATAGTATCCACATTCAGTACTTCCCGGCTGACATGGACACTACACAATTACATTATTGTAAACATGAAAATAATATTGTAAACAGATATTATTTCTGGAAACACAAAAAAATGTTGCCTTTATTTATGGAAACACAAGAATCTTATGGCAAGACTTTATATCTGGAAACACAAAAAATGGTACTGTGAGCCACACACATGCTATGCTAGTCGATTACACCTCTAATCTACATTTTCTTAATGAACCCATTTATATACCAACCTGCAGCTTAGTATACCAACCCATTTACAACCGATTGCAAATTAGTCCAGGCATATAAGTGTTCAGTGTTGTGTATAAAGTTCATTGCCTTCATTCTACAGTAGCTTAAAATAGAGCAGAAAATTGATCTATCATTTCTAAACCCAATCTAAAGCGATAGTCATCCACCATTTAAAATTGCCTTCATTCTATAGTAGCTTAGTATTTCAATTATGTGTTTACATGTTACAGTAGCGATATACTGCAGTTTAGGCCAGTACAATGAAGCTATACCGGTTCTTGAAGAGTCTATTGAAATCCCAGTGGTCAATGAAAGTCAAGATCACGCGCTTGCTAAATTTTCCGGTTTAATGCAGTTGGGTGATACTTATTCTATGTTGGGTCAACTTGAAAATTCTCTAAAATGTTACACGTTAGGTTTGGAAGTACAACGGGAGGTTTTGGGCGATTCTGATCCAAGAATTGGTGAAACGTGTAGGTATCTTTCAGAAGCTTATGTTCAAGCACTTGAATTTAAAGAAGCCGAGAGCTTTTGTAAAATGGCGATTGATATCCATTTACAGAACGGTTTGCAAGCAGAAGAAGCAGCCGATAGGCGGCTAATGGGTCTTATTTGTGAGTCAAAAGGTGACTATGAAGGTGCGCTAGAGCATCTAGTTTTGGCTAGTATGACCATGGTGGCTATCGGGCAAGAAAGCGAGGTATCACTTGTAGATTTAAGCATTGGAGACACATATTTATCATTATCTAAATATGATGAATCTATTTTTGCGTATCAAAAAGCACTCAAGTCTGACTTATGTAACAAAACAGGGAAAATTAAAGAATCAAAATCATACTGTGAAAATGCGCGACATATATATGAAAACCCTGTTTCGGGCATTCCGTTAGAGGAAATTGCTTGCGGTTTCACTAACATTTCTGCTATATACGAGTCTATGGATGAGATCAACAAGGCACTCGAGTTACTAGACAAAGCTTTAAAAATATACAACGATGTTCCAGGTCAGCAAAGCACGATTGCTGGAATTGAAGCCCAAATGGGAGTTATGTATTACGTGTTGGGAAAATACTCAGAATCGTATGATTCTGAGTATCAAACACAAGACAATTAAAAGGGATTGTAGGTAATTAAGTGCTCACCCTAGCGTTGACCCAGTTGAGTTTAACCCTCTTATTGGATCCACTTTGTGCAGCGTACAAGAGAATTGCTCTACAAAAAAATTAAGAAATATATCAAATAATATAATTTAATGTTTAGATAATTTGTATTACTTACGCATCTATAGTTTGCCTCAATTGTGAATTGACAGTGCTAGCCCTAAGGGAATCAAGATAATAGCAAGTACTTGTTTTCATGTCTAGTACGGCCAACACCCAATGTTTTCTACAAAAACCAAAAACAAAATTAAGTCAAACAACTTAGTTACGAAGGTGGTGGAACTTGATAATCAGTTAAAGCTAATAAAACTAGGATGTTACCCGGGATTATAGGGAATTAAGATGATGTCATTGTCCTTTCTTTTAGACAACCGCTCTGCAATGCTTCTACTTGAATCATCGATATTTTTAGATTTCGTTTTACGTTGTGGCGAGGATGCAGTCGGGCTCACAAAACAAATTCCGTGATCTCTTTTTGACCCATTCTTGATTTGCTCAAACAAGTACATGTTAACATACAAAGATTAAACTGATTAATTAAATTGTGTTTTACGAACAGTTATTTAAATTAAATTTAAGCACTTACATCGTATAAGAAGTAATGACAGCACCGGTCAGTTCTTCCAATGTAAAAACCGCTTGAAAATCGTCCCAAGTTAAGTACGTGTAACTCTCTTACTCATATAGACCGTCCTCACACTGCACCTTTATAGAATCAACCTTTGAAACTTGTCCATCAACCATCATTGCTGTCATTCTCAAAAGAACATTGTTTTCAATTCTTATCCTTGTCTTCCTCTGTGCTCTCGTCATCCTTCTTCGCAACAACTCTTTTTCATTCTCCTTTTCTTTTCCTCTCTCTTTTTTGTTTTCCACTCTCTCGTCATCCTTCTTTTCATTCTCCTTTTCTTTTTCGATCTCTTTTTTGTTTTCCACAATCGCGTCATCCTTCTTTGCATTTTCTTTTCCGTTCTCTTTTGCATTTTCTTTTTCAACAACTTCATCTGGTTCTACTGGCTGTTTTTTTTCTTTTCCATTTTCCTCATCATGTTCTCTTAGCCGTTTTTTGCTCTTTGGTTTCGCCACCGCTTTTTCCTACAAAAGTAAACTGATTTAGCTACGGACTAAAGGTTTTGTGACGTACGTGTAATTTATATATTGTATTTACCAAGTCGGAGCATCGAATGACTAGATGTCTCGGCCAACTTAGTATGTGCCCAACTGCATCTTTGACCTTCATAATTAACTCCTCTTCAAGTGGAATTGGTAGAAAAGCTTCTCCTTGTACACACATTTCCATCATAACTTCAATGATCTCACCTATTATATGAATATAAAAAGTAAGATCCAAATAAAGTAGTAAAATAACGCAAATATATTTCGTAATACCCGAGTCACTATACTTCATTATGGCTCCTTTGGCGACTATATTTGAGGCAACGTCAACCGCAAGATAACACGAATTATCCTACAAATATAGGATTAAGACTTGCAATGAATTCTTACTTATAAAATATTAAAAATTATTGTAAAACAAAACACTTAAAGACTTACAAGTGATTCTTCATGTGGTTTGTCTTCTAAATCGTCTTCATAGCCCCCCATTTGGCAACTTGCGGCTTCGGAAACATTAGTCACACCTCTTTTCAGTTTCTCTACCTCCTCTTCAAGTTTGTTGAACCGTTCATCCACCTTCTTCTTCTCAGTGTCCAAGTACTGCTTAACAGATTTTGGTTCATAAAAATATTGGTGTGGCTTTACATATTTACCCAACCCGCGTACATGCCCACGTTGTTCCTCGGTACCCAGGGCCTCCGTAAGCACATCATGTGTTCCACATGATTCAAAACATCCTGAATTTTGTAGCTCATCCTGTAATTTGAGATAGAAATAAAGATTATATACACAATAAATATTATATCCGAGACTAAATAGAACAAACTTACAATTTTATCAACAATTTCTTGGACATGAGTCGAAACCTCTTGTTTTCAATTCTCTTGCTTTCTTCCACAACGTTGCCCTATCAATCTCCTCTTCCGTCTTGCCAGTTTCTTGCATCTAAATTATCAAGAATAACAAAAATGATTAACATAAACAAATACAAGTAAACTACTCTTATCATTTTAATTTATACCATATCAGCAGTGAGTCCAACATATCCCTTTCTACTCAAACGATGATAGTATTTATTATTTGCACGAACATTTTTTGATTTCTTACTTGTATCCTGCATTAGAAACATTAAACTGTCATAAATGTATTTAAAACTTAATGATCTTTGTACAAATACGAACCTCCCACTTTTTCGAAAGTCTGTGTGCTACGAAAAGTTTCCATTGTTCTTTTTTCACGAACGGATAAATAGCAGGAGGATTGAGTAACGCCCCAGGGTCTTTTTTATGAGGCTTAATGAATTTCTTGTATAGAATATGTTTGAAATTTCTCCACTTTGTCCCGATTGATTGGAGACTATGCTTCCGGCTCTTTGGGTCAAGTACAAAATGTGACTGAAACAAAAAACATGAACAATATTATTTTCAATAGAAAAGAAGTTATGATTAGATGTTAGACTTACCAAAACATATTGCCATAAATCTTCCTTTGTTTCTTTGGGTACGTCCAACCAACTGTCAAAAGTTATGGGAACCATAGTTCTTGCTGTCATTCCCTCAAAAGTAGCGAGTTTCTTTGCTCCATCTCCGATTGGGACACCTCTTTTATTGTAAGTAATCATAGTTTTCCCTTTATTAGCTTTTGGTTTTATTGTTGGACCTCTTTGTGATTTGGTTTCCTCATCATGATCTGAAGCAGGCTTTTGTAAATTGGAATCTTCATCATGATTTGAATCCATGTCACCAAAAACAACCTGTTTCAACATGATACAAATAAAATAGGGAGTTACATCATGGTGTCAAGCCAACAATAGTTAGTTGAGAAAGAATTGAAATAAAAACATACCAAAAACTATAATTTAAACTAATATGCCCTCACCATCCGGGCGTGTACACAAAAAATCATCGTCTAAGTCTACTAAAGTTGAGTCTAGTGTAACATCAACACTAGCATCAAATTCCAACATATCATCAGTTTCACCACTTTCTTCATATTTGTACATCTTATGTGGTGTGAAACCAACAATAGACAAATTCTTATCTTGTTGATCTTGAACATAAAAAACTTGTTTGCCTTGACTAGCTAATATGAAGCATTCAGACCGGTGACCAAGCCTATCAAAGTTAACCACTGTGAATCCAAAATCATCCTTTTTTACTCCACGACTATCAACCCAATCACACATGCGATAATCAAGTTCCCATATCTCCTTTATACGACCGAAGTAAGTAACGGCGCCATACACGGGATTGGAGTCTTTTGCACTAGCAATCTGCATAGCATGTGCAACTAAAGATACTCCACTACATTGAGTTGTTCTAGATTCATCTTGAGGTGTTGTATGGAATTGATACTCATTTATGGCAAAACCGTCATATTTTTTAACAGCAAAACTAGGCCCTTTGGCCAACCAACGAACACTTGAACATATATCTTCCCCGTTACACACACGTTTTTCAACCTCCTTCTTAAGCCAACTAATAAATGTTCGACTGTGTTGGCTCTGCAACCATGTACTATTTCGAGAGACACGGGGGTTGAGTTCCTTCAATTCCAACATATGTTGCCTGAATTATAGTAGAAGTTAGAAGAAGTTTTATGTAATAGATAGAGTAGAAAGAAAATACAGTCTTATGTAAGTCTTACTCTATATACGGCTCCACAACAGAAGTGTTTCGTAATACATAAAGATGAGCTTGATCAAGTAACTTAGCATCCACAACATCGATTGTAGCCCGCGATAAAGGCTTGCCGGTGCGGATTCTTTCATCAACACGTTCATGAGAATTGCCAATTGATTTCATGTTTTTTAAGTAGTCCGAGCAAAATTCTAAGGCTTCCTCTGCCACATAACATTCTGCAATACAACCCTCGGGTCGATGATGATTTCGTACATACCCTTTGAGTGTTTTCATGTATCTCTCAAATGGATACATCCACCTAAAATGAACCGGGCCACATAACCTCACCTCTCTAACTAAATGTACCATTAAATGAATCATGACATCAAAAAAAGAAGGAGGAAAATACTTCTCTAACAAACACAAAGTTAATACAATGTCACTTTGCAACTTGCCTAGCTTACTAACATCAACAACTTTACTACACAACTCGTTGAAAAAATGACACAAACTTATGATAGTTTTCCTCACTTTCACGTGTAACACCCCCTTGATTGCAAAAGGAAGTAGTTGTTGCATCAATACATGGCAATCATTAGACTTCAAACCATTCATCTTTGAAACATCATCGGACACGAGATTCTTGAAATTGGAGCAATACCCATCAGGCACTTTTATGTTAGATAGGGTATCATAAAATAGATGTTTCTCTGAGGTATTCAATGTGTAGCATGCGGGCGGAAGCCAAAGACGATTCCCTTTTGCTTGAGTTTGTAATTCAGGCTTAATGCCCAGCTCCTGAAGATCTTGTCGTGCTTTTAACCCATCCTTCGTCTTGTGAGGCAAATTCAACAATGTCCCATAAACACTCTCACACACATTTTTTTCTATGTGCATGACATCTAACTGATGACGAACAAGCAACTTCTTCCAGTACTCAAGCTCAAAAAAAATTGATTTTTTATGCCACAATTTAGCTCTCTCATCGATACTTTCTTTTTTCTTCTTTGACGTTTTCTTCTTTGACTTTTTCTTCTTACCCCATGTATTATCAAACCCCGCCAGATAGTCAGAAATTTCTTCACCAGATAATGGGGTATTTACAAAAGCGTTCTCTTGTTGATTGTTGAAATCTTTTTTCCTTTTCCGAAAAGGATGTTCAAGTGGGAGGAATCTTCTATGCCCAAGGAAGCATACTTTTTTGGACTTTGGCAACCATTGTGAACAAGTATTCTCTGAACATATTGGACAAGCATGATAACCTTTGGTAACACACCCCGAAAGATTACCATATGCAGGGAAGTCATTTATAGTCCAAAGCAATACTGCCCTTAGATTGAAGTATTCTTTCTTATAAGCATCAAATGTCTTAACGCCGGTTTCCCACAAGAGTTTTAGATCTGCTATCAATGGTGCCAAGTAGACATCAATATTGTTACCAGGTTGGTTTGGCCCTGATATCAATAGAGTCAACATCATGAACTTTCTTGACATACACAAATAAGAGGGTAGATTATATGTTATTAGGATAACCGGCCAACAACTGTGCTTGGAACTTAATGATTTGTGAGGATTAATACCATCAGCGGACAAGGCTAATCTAAGATTCCGATTTTCTTTTCCGAATTCTTTCCACGTGTTGTCAACTAGCTTCCAAGAGGGGGAATCGCGAGGATGAGTTAGCTTACCGTTATTGACCCGATCTTGTGCATGCCAAGTTAAGTCATGTGCAATTTCGAGTGACGAAAACATTCTTCTAAATCTAGGGATGGGAGGGAAATACCACAAAACTTTTGAAGGGACGTTAATGGTATTCTTCTTCCAACAAGATGTGCCACAAGTTGGACACTGAGAAGCATCCTTATGTTCATTCCTAAATAGAACACAATCATTTTCACATGCATGAATCTTTTCATATTGTAGACCTACTGCTTTTAGCAACTTCTTTGCTTCATACATCGAGCTGGGGATTGTATTAGGAACTGGTAAGATATCTTTTAGGACACCCAACAAAGCACCAAAACTAGCATCCGACCATCCAAATTGACCCTTCAAATGTTGGAATTTCAATAATCCACTAAGTGTATTATACTTTGACCCTACGTAAAGTGGCCTATCACATTCTTCAAGAAGTAATTTCAATGAATCAGGTTCTTTGTCCACATATGTGAAGGCATCATGTAGCATTTCCTTTGTATAATCAAAGTCAGGGGGTCTAGATTTATTAGGGCATCTAGAATCAAGGTTAGGAAGTTTTTCTCCATGGAAAGACCAAACCTTGTAATTTTCATCGAAACCGTGGGCAAACAGATGATAACGCACATTATCAATTGAGTGGTGACACAAATTGACACAATTTACGCAAGGACATGGAATAACTTATAGTTTTGGATTATTACTTTGCGCAAACTCTAAAAAGGCCTCCACACCTTCGTCATATGCATTTGATAATCTATCCGACGTAATCCATGAGTTAGCCATGACGTACCGTTTGTTGCTAGTTTAAGCATATAACATAAAACAATCATATAAGAAAGCTAATAAATATGTCAATTTCTTACTACTTTAATCATATAACAGAAAACAAAACCAAACATGATGATTAAGCCATTTGAATACAAAGTTTTCTTAATTACACTAACTAAACAATCATGAATGAACCTTAATATTCTTTCAAACTTTGGGGTATAGTCTCTTCATAACAGGGTTTGAAGTTTAAACCTTTTAAAAGACAGGGTTTGAGAATTATGAACACTATAAACAAAATGTATGTAAAATCATTATATCATGTGCTTACTTGATTATTTTCTTCAGTTTGGTCTCAAACACGCCGCCTGAAAACCAAATATCAATATCCCTATTTAGTTCCGACCCAGTTGACACATTGAAATCCTTTTTTTTTATTTACATATTTTATATAAAAAAAAAAGATAACCTAAATAGACAACAAACCCAGTTATGCTTACAACACAAGTGGTTCAAGTTGATTCAAACTCAGTTATGCTTACAAATGGTTTGATTAATGCCAAAACCCAAGAAACCAAATTAACACAATAGCCACCACAATGAACAACCCTATCTCATGCAAATATTGTTTTCAGGCTCTTAAAAAAGATCAACTAATATGGAGAACCAAGAATGGATGATAGCAAATAAAATTGTTTAACCGTTAAGAAACCATATAACCAAAACTCTGGCTGACTAGGTAGTTCATGCCATTCAGATCAAATCAGAGGTGAGCTAGCATGACCTTAGACCTTAGTAAAGTAAACACATAACTCCACTGAAGCAACATCAGTCTCTGAGTATCGGCTTGACCAACAGATCAAACTCTAACAAAACATTATAAGACAACAAAGGAGCTGGCTACTGGCTACCAAATGGAGCTAAGTTCATCCCAAATGGACACTTCAACATTAATTGACTGCTTGAACATAATGATACAATCCAGATAAGCAACTATCCAATAAGTGTCCAAACTGAGCGGTGATCTTAGCACACACCCAAATACCTATGCAACCAAAAATCGGAACATAGTGTAGACTAACCCATTACCAAATATCACAGATGTTAAAATTCCAAAGAAATGACAAATGCATCAAACCTAACATCTAAATGGTCCTCGATTTCGAATGATATACAATAATAAAAAACTTATAAGGAATTGGAGAAGATTTACCCAAAAATTGACCTATGCATCAGAAACAGGTTTCAAACAACAGTTCAATCAGTTAATCGCAAAAGCCCTAACACCAAAAATAAACCCTAAATCAAAGTAAACAACAGAGAATACCTGAATGTGAGGGGAGGTTTAGTCGGGCTTAGGTTAGCCCTCTGATGATCCTTTTTCTGTTATGACACACTTAATTGGGGGTAAATGAAACACGTTTATGCTTGCCCTCTGATGATCCTTTTTCTCGGTGTTGTGACAGGGAGGACGCCGGTGGAGGAAAACGAGGTTTAGTCGGGCTTTAGAAGGCCGGTGGAGGAAAACGCCTGCTCGGAAAAATGCTTGCTCGGAAAAATGCCTGCCCGGAAAACGCCTAGTCAGAATACGCTTGCTCGGAAATCGCCTACTTTTTTCTCTCGGAAATCGTCTGGCTTCAGAGATTTTTCTCTCGGAAATCGTCGGCCCGAACGAGGAGTGATTCCTCCTTCGATTTTTGTTCTAGGGTTTATAGTAGAATGGCGCGCAATATTAGAAGTGAGCGGGATATGTGAAAATAAAAGATGACAGATTAGAGATGACACGCGTTTTTAAAAAGTGTACTCCGCTTTTTTTTTTTAATATGACATTAAAAGATGACACACATTTTTGCGTGTCATAGATAACGTGTCATTAAAGCCCTGTTTCACTAGAATGACACTAAAATGATGACATACGCTGCTGCGTGTCATCGTTCGCGTGTCATTAAAGGTATATTTTGTAGTAGTGTTTTGAGGCTCACTTTAGTGTTGTCAAGTGCATTCTACGCTACCTTCATGGTACTCTAGATCATGCTCTATGATTATTTTTCTAAACTTAATTTCACGTAATCGCAACACACTTGACGTATACTAGGGAGGATGTTTGGATACTCAAAGAAAGACTTCTAGCTATTGTGTGATCTTTGAGGATAAATATAGTTATGGTCTTCAAAACACCAAGCTATTATATCCGGATCTAGCGTAGAGGTTCACAAGGTTGCTAATATAGTGGTAAAAACATGTTAACTTCACAATCTGCTACTTGAGCTTCTCCTAAATTCCATGCCACTAATGTTTATGGTGATAATGTGAGTGTTGTATATCTTTCTACCAACTTGGTACAACATCCACCTACCAAGCATATTGAGGTGCATCTTGTGTTTGTCCTAGAAAAAGTTGCTATGCATGAGTTGCATGTTCTTCATTTTCTATCCAACTTACGTACGATCTTTCACATAGTACACACCATTTATTTATTAACGATATATGTCATCAAAAAAATTGAAAGTGATTCCTTTTATTGGATGATAACCTTACCTTCCTTAGAAAGTTATAAGATTGTTTTGCTGATAACGTATCGTTCATTATGTAAGCTTGAGGAGTTTTTGCATAGGAGAATCCAGACCCAGCAGGTTGATCAAGAAAAATTATGCTGGCTACCTGAAATGTAATAATATCATATAAAGGAAGTTGTAATTATATGCTTGTTAACGTCAAACAAATGTTAAATTAAAAAAGATATTACCAACCTTACAAAAGATATTAAGAAGATTCAAACTAATCCTTATGCTCACATTACCGTGGTAAAGACTCGAGTCGAGGATACTACAAGAATGTACGAATTCATCTTATGAAGACAACGGTTCGAATGATTTATTTATATAAATTTGTATTTTATATTTATTTTCATTTGGTTTTGTATAATGTGTTACACTAGTTAATTTGTTTCCCATATATAACAAGAGTATCATTATTATTATTTTAATAAAAAGTGACCCAATATTTCTATATCAAGATATATTCGACAAGTGAAAGTGAAAGATTGGGAAAAGATTACACCTTTGTCAAACTGTCGGGGACTATATCTAGTATTGGTTTTTCAACAGTTGAGGTTTCGGAGTTAAAAGTGATAGGGCCTGCAAAGAACCACCAAAAATAGGTTAATCGTTGCATTTTATTTTAACAAGCAAGTAAATCTGAATATTCAGCACATTTTAATGGAAGAGAATATAGCCTGATTCTGTTTGGATTTTCTGTAACATCGGTCAATAACTGTCTTTAACATATTTCGTATGAAACTAAGGTCGTATACGGTTTACGGTTCCAAAAAACGCTTAAAAACATGCCTATTACGAGCAATATTCACAAACTTGTCTCAAGCATTTCATCCATCTAAAAAAATCCTCACATTTTTTACATTAGCACGACTTTTACATTTATTTTTTTATAACTAAACTAGTTTAGAACCCGTGTTTACACACGTGGTGAAAAATATCAATACATAAAATTCTTAAATATTTATGTATATATTTTACAGGTGTAAAAATGTATTACATATACTAAAGATAGACAACAAAATTCAAAATATGTAAAAATTAATATATAATTGAGTTTCAAAAATATGTTAATTACTATTTAATGTAATTTGACTTTTATTTACTATTTGATTGAAAAATAAAAATTAAATAATTAGATTTTAAAGTTTCTTAAAATAAGAGATAATTTAAAATAAATGAGTTTTATTAGTATAATTAGTATTTTTTTTAAAGATATAGTATTATTAAAACATAGAGATGTATTTAATAAGAGAGAGGCGGGAAAAAATTAATGAGAATGAATATGGATGCGACACTTGGCATGAAAAATCTTTATTTATTATATAGTATAGATTATTTATTAAAATAAGATGTTTAATTTTAAAAAGCCTAAAAATAAATATATAATTTTTTTACAAATTCTTAAATTTTAGTAGAATTCTTTATAAAAGTTCTTAAAGTTGTTCAAATTCTTAAATTTTGCTAAGTTTATAAAGTTTACAAATCCTTAAAAAAAATAAACATAACCAACTTTTTAAAATAAAAAAAATGTAAATAAGAAAAGCAAGAAAAATGAAAAAACCTAAAAAACTAAAGGGGCTCGCACATTTCGGTCCATGGGAATCAGTCCGCACACGAACGCTATGCTGGCATCCGTGACAAACTCATTCCTGAGTCTGCCTGGCCGTCTGTGGGTTCTTACAAATGTTCGGTGACATATATATCACTTGTGTAGATCATGGAACCGTAGTTTAAATATTACACATGACTACAAATGAACGAGTTCCATTTGTTAAGCCACTTAAAGAAAGTAAAAGTTCCTTTGGTAACAATACTAAACATGTAAGAAATACCTATTTCATATATGAGACCAATAATAGAAGAACAACCAGGGCCTCCACTAATCCAAAGCATAAGCGGGTCGTCTTTCAGGTTCCCTTCAGACTCAATGACGTAGTAAAATAACTGTACGCCATCAGATTCTCCAACCCCTACATAACTTCAACCGTGTTGTTTTCTTTAGAGTTAGTATAATCAATCAGCATATAACGCACGGTGAATTAAAATAACAATTAAAAAGAGCATGAGCTTACCCGTTTCAAGTTTAAAAGGAAGATCACCAACCAAGCCTGGCAATGTCTTAACAAGGAACTGTGACTTGATAACCTCTAGTGAAAGTAAGAGAAGAAATACAACAAACAACATTGGACTGACTTGACTTCTACACTTGTTACTTGTTTGCATGGGGTTCAAGATCCTGATCTATCACTTGTCTAGTGGTAACTAACCTGAATTTGCCACCATCATAACATAAACAAGGGAAACAGTTGCAATGACCGATGAATAATTGTTATCGGGCAAATAAATCATCAATAGTAAATTTGATGGATAACACAAATGTTTTCATTATATGAACAAGACCAATAAATCGTTCTTTAACATCCCCACACTTATCAACATATGGAATAACCACAAATTTCTTTTTAAATACATCACTTGATTTATCAACAATTTTCAAAATTAATAATGAATTTTAAAATTTTTGGAGGTGTCATTCAGCTATTCCCGGTGGTGCATTCGGGGTCGACGACACTCTGCCTTCAACATCAGTTGGGGGTGGCAGCGAATCTTTTCTCATTGAAATTTCAGGGGAGAGGGGTGTTCAGGAATGCCGCTCACTTAATATGTGTATTAGGTTAATTGTTTAAAATGGGTATTGGGTTATACGATTATTGGGTTTAGTTTTTTGGATTTATAGGAATTAATTGGACGATGGGTATTGGTAAAATTCAGTAAATAGTTTATAACATATTTTAATTAGTTTATAATAGATTCTATTATTGTAAAATTTTAAAATCTTACATAATTTTTTTAGGTCTGTATCAAAATTTCTTGGATGTCGTTCATGATTAGATTACATATATACCAATTTTTTTCATTGGTCGGGAAGGGTGGGCCCACCCCTGGTTATACAGAGTTTAATATAGCACAAAAAAATGCATACAAATATGGTAAACTATATATAGATTTTGATGGGTTTATTTCTCAGGAGCAATGTTCATTTCAGAACATTAAAAAATGTGAGAACAAAAAGAATAAATCTTAACCATTAGATTATTTAATCAATGACTTAAAATAAGCAATGACAACTTAGTAATTAATTAGAATGGTAAGGAGATTAAACAATAACATAAGGGTAATACAAGAATTGAGTATGTCCCCATCAAATTAGTTTCTAATTTATCTCCTAAATCTCTCTTTTAATTGAAAATGACTTTCATTCTCTCTCCATACAATTAATTCATTTTCTTCAAAGTTTTTTTTTCTCTATTAATTAATATGAATATTTTCTATACCAAACATTACGTTTTAGTATTTTTCTATAATTTTGTGAGTCATATTTTTGAAAAAAATACTCAGCGTCCATATCGTTGTGGGAATTTTTTTTTAATTTAATATGATTAATATTTCTTTTGTTTGAGAAACTATCATATGAAGTTTCTTAATTTTATAGGAGTTTGTAGCTTTTTATAAGTTTTAATATGCACATATAATGTTCGAACATACACATGTGGAGCTTGAATCTACACGTATATAGTTTCAACATACATGTAGTTTCAACCTACACATATTGATTTTCGACCTACACATAGAGTTTGTAACTCTATAACAGTTTCAACCTACACACATTTTGTTGTGTAGGATAGATACGCACCCATTCATGTATATTTTTTCCATGAATATTCAGAATATATATTTTTTTTCTCATGTTTAACAAATTACCTACATATTCATGTATAGTTGAAATGTATTTTTTTTTTCATGTTTACTTACACATTCATAACACATAAATTTTTTCATGTTATGTGTAAGAAAATATTCATAACACAAACTATGTGTAGATAAACATGGATAGTTTAAATGCATTTTTTCATGTTCACATCCAATTGGATTTCCTATAAACCTAAGCCATTAATATGTTTTATTATTTGTAGGATAAATTTTGTATGTGTAGGATGAGTTTCAGTATGTGTATGATGAATTTCGATGTGTACGATTAATTTGAACTAATTAATTGAAAAAAAAAGTAAGATGATTATTTTTGTATAATAATATATGCTTGTTTCAATTAATTGATTGGAAAATAGATATACAAACTAATTAATTAAAAATATGAGATACAACTAATTAATTTGAGAGATAAATTTTAATGTTTTCTATTACTTCTTATTTAATTATTATCTTTTAAAATTAAACAAAAAATGAGTGGCCCAGTCTCTATTCTCACAATAATTTATGAATAGAATAGAACCATCCCCTATTTCTCATATCTCAAATAAAAGGAGGCGCTTCACGGTATTATCATGATTGGGTGTCGGAGTATGTGGAAGGCTAGGAACGAATTCATTTTTGCTAGTAAAGCGATAAAAATTGGGAGCATCATTAGTCAAATCAAAACGGTGGGGTTTTTATAGTATTATTCTAGATCGAAATATAAGGACCTCTCATGGGAAAATTGGTGTAAATTTGTAATTATGTAATTGTGTGTGTTTTTGCTCGGCCTGTTTTAGGATGGTGCCTGTTTCTAATGAAGTTTACCGTTAAAAAAAATAAAAATAAATGAATACTTAATTTAGAAACCTATCGATAGTAGATTCTCCATTAGGAAACTGTAAAAGACATATAATCGAATAATAATGGAAAACAAAGGGAAGAAATGAAGACAGTTAAAACAGTAAAACCTTCATAGATCATGACGTTAGCTACATAATACAATATGACAATGGAAGTGTAAAACATTTAGAATGTAATTGTACCTTGGAAACTTAAAGAAATGAATAGTATGAAACAACTTCTCCACAGGGTTGTTCGCCTTCGATAATCAAACTACATGAAATTTTGTGTCGCTCTAAGCAACTTATGCCATATACCAAAAATCGGTTGACAAATATGAAATGTAAATGAAAATTATAGTGCCTATAATAATTTCTATTTACTTTTGTATTATATTATATTATATCGTATTGTATCACATGCATTGTATCATATCTTATTATGTTATGTTATTAATTAGGGGGAACCCGTGTTCCGCGGCGGTGCAGTAAATCTTGACGCTTCGTAGCGGGGCACGTATTTATCCTAAAAAAACAAATAAAAAAGATGGGAAAAAAGTATAAAAATAAAAATTAACGTACCGCACACTAAAATAAAACGTTAAAATAACTGTACGAAAAAAAAAGAAAAAATATTAAAAAGTCATTCAAAAACCACAAAAAAGGTAAAAAAAAAAAAAAAACACCCCCAGGGTTCGAACCTGGGTGGTGGGAGAAGAAATGAAGGAGTTGCGTGTTTGGATTAGTTGGCTATGCCCCTGTAGTGTTAGAGGGTGTTTGGATTTACTTATTTACCCTACTTATTGACTTATTAACTTATATAAGGTGAAAAAAAATGTTAAAACACAAAAAAAGGTGAAAAAATTAAAAATCCCCACCAGGATTCGAACCCAGGTGGGAGGAAGGATGGAAGGAAAAGGGCCGCGCGCTTGACCACCTGGGCTAGCCCCTAGTAGCGGTAAACTTCAAACCTGAAATATTAAAACATAAACAAAATTCTGATAAAAATAAAAAAAATGAACCAATGGAAACATGACACGTGTCCCCATCTCCCAAAACAATCATTCACAATATGGTACTGATCACATCTTAGTGAATTGTATATATATATATATTATATTATACGATACTAAGTTATTATTTATTATATTATATTATATTATATCACATTATATCATATTATGTTGTGTTATATTATGTCACGTCCTATTATATTATTTTTATGTTATGTTATTTTATTAATATATTATACTACACTAAGTTATCATTTATTATTTATTAGTAATAACGAAATGCTTATCACGTTCGCACTTTAAAGCTGAATAGGCGGATGAGCCTAGCTAACCAGAAGGTTAATAACGAGTACCTTGAAGCAGTTGAAGCAACTGAGGAAATCGAAACTCCCTCGCTTGGGTTCACTAAACCAACAGATCACAAAGGAAGTGTGGTAATACTCAGTACAACCATCATAAAGAAAAATAATACTCTTCTGTACCTAGTCACAAAACAAGCTCAAAGACTAGAAGAATTGGCCCAAAGTATCAGAGATCTAAGAAGAAGTGTTGATACTATTGGAATAAGAGAGGCAGAACCTCTTGAATTGGACGAAGCCATAAAAGACTTAAGCAAAAGATTAGAAGGCCTAGCAGTCACTGGAAAAGCACAGCCCAGTAAAGGAAAAAGTCAGATCTACGTATTCAAAGATCCAAGCCAGATCTTTAAAGAAGAATACGGGAAAGAAAAGAAAAGATGAGCCAAGTTAGGCTGCCAAGTGTTTTGGGCCAAACCACTGAGGCCCAGACACAAACGGATCCACCAACACAGGAGGACCAGATACGTGGATACAGAACAAACACAAGAAAACTGTATAATTTGAACAGATCTATACGAAATAGATTTGGAAGAAGTTACAGACGAAACCTTGAAACTGAGTTAGACCCAAAAAGACAACTGAAGTATCCAGACAAAGAAGGGTGGAACTGGTCCCAGCAGAAGTACTGTATGGTAATAATAACCAAACAGTAAGACAAACCATTTGGGAAACTTAAGCGCGGTAGATGCAAATATAGAAATGAGAACACACTACCTTGGGCCTTGTGACAAATAGACACTAAGAGATTTTGAGGTGATTTGAGTTATTTTGGACCGTCTAACGAAAAATGTACACTTTTTCCTCGTTCGTTAGACTTAATTATCAGAGAAAATGACAGAATTATAGTAGATTTACTTTATCATCTTAAATAAGTGGTCATATTGAGAGGACGATATATGCCTTTGTAGATATGTGGAGGGTGTGTGACTGATACGCCATTAAGTATACATATTTTTTATGCATGTTAACCCGAGTTTTGATAGAACTAAGGGTGAATTTACTTGATTTGATGCTTAATCGGTTTATTTTTTAATTTGTATGAGTATTTGGTTTCCAGATGATTAAAGAAGGAAATACTTAAGGAAATCAAGGAAGAATCATAAGTGGAAACCAAAGCACGTTGACTCCAAGATGTCCGAGATCAAGTTAGCTAGCCTGGGAGCACGCCGCGTGAATCTTGGAAGCACGCCCTTGCTTCTTGATGCACTCACTTGCTCGAATATGTCTGAGAAAAGCTGATATACGAACTGAGTAGAGTGGTGGAGCATCACCATGGAAAATGACACAGTTATGCCTATACTATGCGCAGTCGTTCTTCACCTTTTTCTAACTATAAATAGGAGTTGATCTCTCCTCATTTGGGGTGAAGTTTGAGAGGTGAAGAACCACTGTTCCAGCCTCATTTTTTGTCGAATTTCATCAGTTCAATAATACTTGAAGGCCAATCAACTCCAAGGAAATATCAAAAAGCAATTACCACATCTTTTACTTGGTTTTTGGTTTGAATTCCTGTATTCTTACCATGATTTTGTTAGTTATTCTGATATTTGTATTGTCTCCGTGGCCATTATGTATCACTTGGGTTTTGATGAACCTTTGTGTATATTAATTATTTTATATGGAATATGGTGTGTTTATATTAATGTTTTCTTCAAAGCCATGATTATTCTTCATTGAATATGAATGCTTATCCATTTTGATTAATGTTTTGACCTTGTGATTATTTTAAACATTGCATGTTGGAAACCTTTTGTTTTTAAACTTTATGACATTTGGTTAAGTATTCATCATTTCACATATGTTTGGAAAAACAACGGTGTTTTGTTGTGTGAATTCTTCATCTCATTGATTATATTTATCAAATGATTCATTGACATGGACCTTGTGATTTCCTATTCATGAGTTGAAGGCTCACATGTGAAGTAATCATTGGTTTTGTTATCTTTAAGCAACTTGAACTGATTAACTAAATCATATAAATTTCCCAAAAAAGTTGTGGCATTTGATATCCTTGGATGTAGTTCCATCTTTATCGCATTAACATAACTTTATTTATTTGGCCTTCATTGCATGATTTGAGGTGGTTTTAGTGTATTATCACTCTAGCTTTACAAAAGATCATATGATTTGGTGTCTTTGACGGGAGCCTCTTCTAATTTTGTATTTTGTGATCTCACCATACGTCCATATAATTTCTCATTATGTTACCAAGTGGTTCGAAACGCAAGTGATATTTTATTTGATTGATAGTTTTCGTTCTCATTCTGCTTATTTCAGTATCCTACTTGTTATTTTAGTTTTAAATCTCAAAACTCTCTTTTTATTTTGGCTAGACAATAACAACGGTTGAGTATTAGGAGCTTTCGCGTCCATGTTTCGATACTTGGTTCTTACCGATACTATACTACCATACGATAAGTACAAATGCCTATTGTGTGTAGTCAGGGTTGAGATTGAAATCATTTTATAAATTTAAAATTCAATTTGTGTACAAATGTTCATTAAAAATATATATACGTTAAAACACACCAGTGACACTGACTTTGGGTAATTTGGATACTTGTTGAGATTTGTACATCTAGTTTAAAATTATTTTTTGCGAAAGAAATACATACCGATCTGTGATCAAAACCCGATCACAGATCTCCCACCAGGCTATCGTGGTCCAATTGCAAGTTAAGCGTGAAACCAAAAACCAAATCATAGGGGTTTTAAAAAATCATACATTTTGCTTTTCAAATTCCGAATTGGTGATGATGTGGATGAGAAATTCCACTAATGGTATCCACAATGAGACAATCGGCTAAAGAGGTGCTAGCCCGAAACGTGAAAACCTCAAAATCAGAACGTTAAACGAAACATGTTCATTTCTTTTTGGCTTTGTTCGACCAAGATCCAATCTCGCGCTCTCTCGCTTTCTCTCTTTTTCTTGATCGAATTCGACAACCTCAAGGGAAGGGGAGGTCGACGACTAGGGTTTTGTTGCTTCTAAGAGGAGTAGAGGTCAAGTTATGTATTTATAATCATATTTAATCAAACCCTATTCCATGTAAATTTGGGCTTAAGTTACTTAATCTCAATAAACTCTAAAACCTTAGAGTTGTAGGAGTAAGTTTCCCACCAAGTAAATAATATATCTAATTTATTATTTATGATTAGGTTTAAATCTAATATATTATTTATGATTATTATTATTTCTCTAAATAATTACACAATATTATTGATTTGCATTAATGCTTTTAAACTCTTTTAAACACAAACTTTATTTACGTTACTCGATGTTGACCCTCTAGGAACATATATCATTGACAATGTTTTCATATATTGTTTCATGCGTATCCAGGTCCAACAATACTCACTTATATTTAGCTGAGTTTCCTATTAAAGGCAGTCACCTACCTTATTTCTATTCAGGCCCCTCTTTGAAACACTACTCAAGCTTATGAATTTATAGATGCATGAAGCTCCCCAAATTCAAAGGTTCCTTAATTTTAGAAGCCTAATTTAACCTATTTTCAAGCTAAATATACCTTTGATAATGCAACATTTTATGTTGTTTCCACATAGACAATAGAAGAAAATTTTGAAATAAAAGAGTTAGGAAGATATAATGGGATTGCTCAATTTAATTTATCTATGCTATCTAATAAATAAAGTTTTCCATGCCACATGTCGTCTTCATATTAGTTCTTAATGTTTTTTTTCGCCTCTCTCTCTTATTAAATACATCTCTATATTAATTATACTAATAAAATAAATTTATTTTAAATTATCTTTTATTATAAGAAACTTTGAAATCTAATTATGTAACTTTTATTTTCAATCAAATAGTAAATGAAAGTCAAATTACATTAAACAGTAATTAACGTATTTTCAAAACCCAATTATATATTAATTTTTTATATATTTTGAATTTTGTTTTTTATCCTTAGTGTATTTAATACATTTTTATACATGTAAAATATATATATAAAAATTTAAAAATTTTATATATTAATATTTTTCATCTCGTGTGTGTAATATAAGATTCTAAACTAGTTTGTTAATAAATGAGATTGTTGAAGAATATGATGTATGAAGGAAAAGAGAGAGGGGGTGGATTGGTACGTGAGATTTTACCTTTTTGTCCTTAAAAGACAACGACTCTTCTACTCAATAGTACTTGTGTGCACTTTATTTGCGATCAAAATAAAATGCCATTATTTATTTTTAACCTTTTACATATAATATATATATATATATATATATATATATATATATATACACTAGTCTATATGCCCGTGTGACACACGGGTTGAGAAAATAATAATAAAACATGCAAGCAATTTAAATAAATCATACATAAAAGATAAAAAATACTATCTAATATAACAACTTTTAGGCCGTCTCGTCTTGTAACAAATCTCTAAATAATGCTTTGTATACAACATTTGATGTTGTCTTTGAAAGATTACCATTACTATCTGGTATAACAACTTTTAGACCGTCTCGTCTTGTAACTCTTGATAATGCCAAATATAATTGACCATGAGTAAAAACCGGTCATTTAAAAAACAAACCAGCTGTTGATAGTGATTGTCCTTGACTCTTGTTTATGGTCATTGCAAAACATACTGCAAGTGGGAATTGTATTCTCTGTAACTTAAAAGGAAGTCTTTTGTCAGTGGGTATCAAAGAAATTCTAGGAATAAAAGTACAACCTCCAATGTTACTTCATGATATAATCTCTGCTTCGATAACACGATTTCCCAATAATACTACTTGTAATCGAGTTCCGATGCTTTTATTACTTTACCAGGTTGGTAGAACCCCTGCCATATGCTTCATATTTTTTCACTAAAATCTCATAGCCATTTGACCATTAGATAAAAAGGGTGCCAGTGCTTTTATTTGTTTTATTCTTTCATTTAAATGTATTCCAAATGAGTTTTACTTTTTTGTATTTTGCATGAGGTGCGACTAAGTTTAATTACTTGACTTTTTGGTTTTATAAACTTGTTTTTATGATGTGGGAAAAAAAGGAATTACTTTAGGTATAGCTGATATAAGAAAATGGGTTGGAAGTAACACAAAGCCGACCAATTTTTAATGCATACAACCTCTTAATTGATTTTATACAAAATTTTAGATTAGTATTGTAATAATAATATCCATGTAATCTAAAAAACACATTAATTACTTATGTAATAACCTTCTAGACGGGTCAATTCGTATTGTATTGTTTTTCAAACAGAACAAATGAAGAGAAATAGCTAAACATAAAAATGGTTGAACAAGTTAAATGAGTCAAAAGACAATCTACTGTCTATTCAAATGCTTAGGATGTCCAATTCAAAAGAATTATCTAACATTTAAACAACATAGTTTATATAATCATACTTAAATATTTTAATACATTGACTACTTACAAAATATATGATAATGGGCCAAAATTCAAATGCTTAGCATGTCCAATTCAAAAGAATTATATATCATTTAAACAACATAGTTTATGTAATCACACTTAAAGAATTTAATACATTGACTACTTACAAAATATATGAAAATGGGCCAAAAAGTGTTAACAGGTTGATATGCAAATATAATTACCCCCTTTGACCCGTTACCCAACCCCACCCGTTTAGCCACCTATAATCTTGACAGTCTTGAACTGGTTAACTGGTCGAAAGGGGTCTAACGTCAAATGCCTAGGATGTCCAATTTAGAAGAATTATTTATTTTTAAATAGAATTGGTTTTGTAATCATAATTAAGACATTTACTTAAAAAAATACAAGAAAATGGGCCAAAAAGTGTTAGCAGGCTAACCCGGTTTGTTTTGAAATGCAAATATAACTACCCCTTTTGACTGAACGCATTTGACCCGTTACCCAACCCACCCCCTTTAGCCACCTCATATCTTGAGAGTCACGAGTCAATACTGATCCAATCATAATTGGCCTAGTGACCTGTACCTTAAATAACATTATGAAATCTTAAAAAGGAAGAACATAGAAACCTTATAGAACTGCGGTCCGACGATTTAGTTGATAAACATTATTTTGTTAACATAAAAAAACGAAAGAAGATATGATATGAATACACTAGCTTGGGTTCATAAGTTGACCAGTATCTATTGCTTGCAAACTCACAGCTTGGATTCTTAAGCTTCAAAGCAGTGGAAGAATGGGTTGAAAGATTTTGAATACATAAGTGATATTTATAACCGTTTGATTATAAGAAAAGAGACAAACCGTTTATTTTAGGTAACCTGATAGTCAAAATAGAGGGGTAATCAGTCTTTGATAGACACTGCATATATGTTTGGCGAAAAGGATTTATATAACATTAGAGGCTTGTTTTTGTCTTCTATAGTTGACATAAAAATCTGTGTAAAAAGTAAAACACACTTTTCATATTTTTTTACTTTATATGTTCAAGTTTTACTTTAAAAAAGACAACCAAAAACTGATTTTGATTTTTAGGTATCCTGAAATTAACCTAAACTATAAAGTAAGTTGGATAGAGAGTGATAGTACATAATTTGGGTAAATTCTTATCTGTAGAACTTATTATCAGTCTGATTAAACACGATTATATGTGTAAAAAAGACAACCAAGTTATTTGGTTAGTTTTTGTATAATCATCTAGAATATTCTGTAAAATCATTTAAATCAACTATGATTAAACACGATTATACTACACTAATAGTAAATACTCAAGACTCTTTCCGATGGACACAATTTCAAATAAACTGCTTCTTGCAAAATAGTAAATATGTGAGTGTTTAAAAAGATAAATGATGTTGAACCAACATTCCAATAACATTTATACACAATAACAACTTTAGTTAAAGAGTTTTTAAAATTTGTATAACATAATAGTGGTAAAAGAATTTTTAGGAGTACCTTAACAGGAAATGTGCCCATTGGAAGTTTTGTGGTAAGCAGATCTCTTAACCTTCTTATTGCCTTAACTTTATTTGCTAAAATATCAAGCGAAGGCAAGAGTTCTTCTGCACTCAATGGAAAATTTGGTGCAAGCCAAAGAACAGGCCTCAACCTTTTTTATACTCGTTTTTTCGGGCACCTCTTTTCGCTGAGTAGTTGAGAAATAGAGATACGATTTAAGGTGAGATTGGAAGTGGTGGTGTGTGGGTGCGAGCAGGAAGAAGGGGATGGCGGGTGGAGGAAGATGGTGAAGACGATGTCGAAGGACTGTAAGGTGGTTGTGGTGGCAGGGGCAGCCGATGGTGGTTGTGGCGGATAGGGGGTTTAGGGTTGAAGATAAGAAGATGAAGGGGATGGCGGGTGGAGGTGCTCGGTGGGTGAGAGCTGGAAGAAGGGGGTTTAGGGTTAGAAGATGAGAAGATGAAAGTGAAGATGTGTTGAAGGGAGAAAGGGAAACAGATCTGGAGAAGTGGTAACTGGTAACTGTAGGGTTTCAAATTTGAAACCGGGTAAAGAAAGGGAAACGGGTTACACCCGTATGTATCTGGTAAACATAGGTTAAAATTATGCCAAGTGTCAAAGTATATGTAAAAACTTGCCAAGTGTCCATGAAGGCTTAAAATTATGACAAGTGGCCTCAACCTTTCTTCTTTATTATATATAAAGATATATCATTTTTATGAATTTTAATAAATAATAATTTATATAAATTCGAATATGTTGTTCTGAACTATTTACTTTTATTATTTATTCTAGTATGATTTTATAACAATACAAGTTATATTTAACGTAATATATATTTTGGTCTTGACATAATGTTAATTTATATTTTCCAATATATATTTTTTTCATTGTCATTATTAAGAAAAATATAAATATATTTCAAGATCTGGAATAGTACTCAATTTATAATAAAATTCATATCAAATCATATATAGAAATAAAATTCAATAGAGTTGTCCAAATGGGTTAGGATCTCTTAGGAATTCATAAATACTTGAGAACTCACGAGAACTCATCAAAAAACCAATTAAACTATTTTTTTTACTACATTTATTATTAAAATACAACATAAAAAATAGTTTATCTCTCCAATTAATTCATCTCTTCTTTCTAAATTATTCTTAAAAAAATTTATACACATGTGTAATTGGTAAACACTTACACATGCGTAAGTGATAAACTTACACATGTGTAAATTTTTTTAATATATGAATATATGTAAATTTACATATATAAATTTATTTTTTTATGTTGTATTCTAATTATAAAGATAGTAAAAACAAAAAAAATGGTTTTGATTGGTTTTTTGACGAGTTCTCGCAAGTTCTTAAAATATTTAGGAGTTCTCAAATGATCCATTCCCTTGTCCAAATTCACTATATATAATTATATATCCTTAGGATGCCTTAGCCAACATTTATATTGTTATCCGTTGTAAATTTTCTATCTTTTAATAACCCGACTCATTTTGACCTGTCCTATTTTCTTCGGATCTATTTTTGTCTCGACCCATATTTTACCCTACTCATTTTGTGCCCTCACTCAAGTAAAATCCTGGAGCCGTCACTGACGGGCCTAAGGTGTGTGTTAAAAATAACTCAATGGAATTAAATTGTGTAAAAGACCTTAGTGATCTAATGCTTAACATAGATTCAGTTATTATCTTCTTCACTATCCAGGGAACACAACGGAAGAATGTTGGTACTATAATGAGTATAAGTCTCATAATGTGCCTAGGGAACACATTTGACTAGTGTTTATGCTATAGTCGAGGCATGTGTGTAGATGTTGTCGGATAACCACATGGGTGCACATCGTATGTCGATTGTCTAGAAGGTGTGGCCGGTCCAACAACCACGACCTAATATAAGATAAAACGACTCAGTCCATAATGAAAATATTTTATTTTTGAGTCATGTGGTTTGGATAAAATTAAAGATTTAAGTCCTTGATTCATAATATTTACGATTTAGTCCCTAGTGGCATAATTTGTTTTCACAAATGGTCCCTTCGGGTTAATTTTGGACATTAAGTTTCCTCATGCTAGCATCACATGACATGAGGGTAGTGTTTGAATCCGATGTTTTTCCTCACGCAACAGCGCCATCAATCGCTTGACAACACCCCAATGTTGTGAAACCGATCTCTCACCGAGACTAGGGAAATTGAAATCAACATCTGAAAGTTTTCAAGATTCAATCCAAGATAGGTCGAACAAACCCTAACAAGACTCTCCAGCTCATGATTCCGTTTGGGTTTCAATACATTTTAGTCCACCTAATAGATGAATGATATATGATTCTTCAGAATTTTTGGTGTTTTCAACGGTTGCAACATTTGTAAGCAAAGAAAGGTATTGATTGGTGGATACTTTGTAGGAATTCTGGGTCACTTTTATTAAAATACTAGGTTAAAACCCATGTATTATATGAGTTAAATAAAGACAACTTGTTGTAAATCAGCAGTTTCTATAAAGATTTGTATGTTGGATGTTATTGGTGAAATAAGAAATAATGAATATTTAAGAATTATAAATAACAAATAATGAATATTTAACAAATTATAAAATTATATTTTAAGATAAAATATAGTTGAATTTTTCTTATGATTTAGTAGTTTTTAATAAAATATTATAATAAATTTTAAATATTTAACATCATTATTATTTAATAGGAGAGAGATACGTGAAATAAAAATCTAGTTTTCACCAGAAGTCAAAACGTAGCAAGTAAGTTATTCATTTATTATAATATAAGTTAAAACCAGGTGTATTACACAGTTTGAATAAATACAATGTTATATAGTTAGTAATAAATATTTACATATTACATATTTATGACATATTACATAGTTTTTTAATACAATTTCTAGAAACGTTATATAGTTATTTTTTAAAAATATTTTATAAAAATAATGAAAGAAATATTCAATTTATAAAAATGTTTTCTGAACAAACCAATATTTTTTTAAATAAAAAGTGTTTTATAAAAATATTTATACTAATCATTATTATATAACAGGAGAGAGAGGCGGGAAACAAAAAATTATAAAATAATTAAAGAAATTTGTATAATTAATAGGAGAGAGAGGCGAGAAAAAAATGTTGAGGGTGAACATGAGAATGACAAGTGTCCCACAAAAAATTTTATTTATTATATAGTATAGATAATGACGATACTCTCTCCATATGTGGGAAATCAACTTAGTACAATACCATTTACAAACCCGAAAGAAAATAAATATAAATTACAAATTTATATATACCAAATGATTAAAACCAATGCCTTTAACATGTACTATAACGAATGTCTTCTTAAAGTATACTTGACTCGAGTCTTCAACAACTTGAGTCTTCAACTTTGTCCTTAGCTACAACAAAGAACAAACTAAATGTTTTTGGTTTTGGTTGAGGATTCATGTTTAACACCGGTCCTTAAAACAGATTACGTGTCTCCTCTGAGACGGACGCGTCTGTCTCCCAGGGTACAACAACCAGAACAATATGTGTACTGCCGGAGATATCCACGCGCCCGATGTTTTACTAGGTAAAGTTGTGTTTTATTATGAAACATGGTAAAGATGAAGATGATGGTGAATGAAAAACAATTTAGAGAGTGCTCCTCTCTAATTAAATTCCATGGAAGTAGTTCTCTAGTTTTTCCTCTCTTTTTCATGTTTTTTTCATCATCCTACAAAAATAACCAAAAGGATCATTTTATGCTCATACTAGAAAAACTCCATATAATACTAGATTAATATGGCATAACTCCATATTTTAATTTGTATTAAACACAATAAAAAGAGTTTAATATGAATTTATTAGACACACCAAAACCACGATATGGTTCATGACAAGGAATTAAGAGTCAAAAAACAAAAGACTCATAATGTTTTATGATAAAATATTTGTTAGCATTTAATCAAAAAGATGCAACAAATTTCTACCAGAAACACCCAAGTTCCTCATTTTTCATTCCAACCACTCAACTTCGAGCATGGATATTACATTCATCTTAACTTCGTTTTGGATACATGTTGTTTCGTTGTGAGCTCTCACATCATAGAACACAAACACAAAAAATAATAATTATATTAATCGCAATTACATATAATTATTTGTATCCACGGTTAATGAAAAATCACATTTTCACTAAATTTTCCAACAATCCCCCATATGAATGGAGATCGATCAAAACACATAAAATACCCAATGAAACCTCGACAGTTGAGTCTTGCATAGGATAGGTTGGTTTCCCTTTGAACCTCCCCTTGTGAAGCATACTTAGCTTACTAGTTACTAGTTGTTTGGTAGATGAGGTGTCCTTGAACCAACGACTATTTATGCAAACGACAATATCCAACCTTTGTTCATGTTTTAACTCGTAAAAATCTAACCTATAAGGTGAAAACCCTAGTTTCTTGGTGTTTTCTTGACCCGTAACAATGGAGAAGAAGATTGAAGCAGGTCTTGGAGCTCAAAACAAATTCTTGAAACTTTCTCTCTCTTTACAACCCTCTCTTTCTCTCTCTACGTTTTTTATAGAAGATGGCTGAATGGTGTGACGAACCAACTTTCTGGGTTGCCCTTTTATATATTAATTATATTATAGGGGTGTTTTTAAGTAAAGAAAAGTTTATGGATTGTTTTATTTGGTGCATTCTATCAACTTTGGAAGAAATGAGACTTTTTAGAAGTTTAGGGGCCAGATTTGTAACTTAGACAAATCAGATTTTTATGGTGGATGTAGGTGGAAACACACACACTTCATGTGTGTGTGTGTGTATGTCACGAGAAAGAGAGGAGAAAAGAGGGGAAGAAACACCAAACTCAAATCTGGAACTTGGTGCTTGAAATCAAAGGTTTTGATCCATACAATTCCTTCAACACATCATGTAAGATCTCTTTCTTCTCTTGAATCCACTATCTATGATGTTCTTGATGGGTTTTTATTGAAATCAAGCAAGGGGCTGCTTTGGAGTGTTGTAAATTATTACTAACTTGATAAAAGTTATAATCTAGCTTGATTAAAGGTTAAGAGTGGTAAATAACATCATGATAACATCCAATTTGATGATTCAAGAATTAGGGTTCTTGAGGGGAATTTGGGGGTTTTCTATTTGAGGATGTTTAAATGATGGATTGAGGGTTGATAAGTGTTTATGGTGGTAATAGACACTTTAATTGATAAGAAACCTCAATCAATTTGATGATTTGGAAATTAGGGTTCTTGAGAACCTAATTTGAGGGTTTTATAATTGGAGGTGTTTAAATGGTGAATTGAGTATCGATAAGTGTTTATAGTGTAATATAAACACATTTTCAAGTATAAAATTCAATTGAATTGTTGAATTATGAATTGATGAAATTCTAGAAATTGGGCGAAAACCTTAACGGGTCAAAATGGGTAGAATTGGATTGACAATGGTTAAAAGCTTGTATGAGGCTTAGTAACCAAGTTTAGATGTTAGTGAAGATCATAAGATCTTGGGTGGGAGTTAAACTTCAATTGGTGAATGTATTGGAGTAAATTAGATTACTAAACATGTGGAAATGTTTAGGTGATCAAGGCATTAAAGGTTTTGAAGACCAATTGGAATCTTCATTGGCAAAGGTAAGTGCTTAGCAATTACTTAGTAGTAGATAAGTAGTAGTTACATGTAAATAGATGTGTTGTTAATTCTATTTATGTGTTGTATGTCGATTTTGACTTATGTGGTAAATGGTTAAAGTAAAGTTTGAATGTGGTAGGATTGTTGTAGTTGACATAATGAGAAAATTAGTCAAACTAATAAATGACACTTAGTAAAAGTGGTGTAGTTGAACTATGTGGAATATAGTCAAACTAAATGTGGTGATTTGTTGTAAATTGACTTAGTGTGGTATAAGTCAAACCATTATGGATAATGGTGAAATTGATATAAATTGGCTTAATGTGGTATAAGGCAAACCATTGTGGATAATGGTAAAATTGGTGTAATTTCACTTTAGATGTATAACGTCAAATTATGTTGAAATTGATGTAATTAGACTATGTGGTTAATAGTCAAACTTGATTGTGCAAATATGGTAAATATGTGTAATTTGGCTTATGTGGTAAATAGTCAAACTAAGATGTAAATGTGGTGAATTTGGTGTAATTTGACTTGTGTGGTAAAAGTCAAATTTGTGTGCATAATGTGGTTTGAATTTGGTGTAATGACTTATGTGGTAAAAGTCAAGGTAGTATGCACGTGTGGTTTAAAATGATGTAGTTGACTATGTTGAAATTTAGTCAAACAAAATGTGATAATTTGGTGAATTGGTGTTTAGAAGTGTGGATACTTCAAAGGGCGGACTTGGAGTCAAATACCCCAAGTACGGGTAAGACGAGTTGTGGTACTCGCACCAAGAGGTCGTAAACCCAATAAGAAGTGTGGAATACTTCAAAGGGTGGACTTAGAGTCAAATACTCCAAGTACGGGTAAGACGAGTTGTGGTACTCGCACCAAGAGGTCGTAAACCCAATAAGAAGTGTGGAATACTTCAAAGGGTGGAATTGGAGTCAAATACTCCAAGTACGGGTAAGACGAGTTGTGGTTCTCGCACCAAGGCGTTGTAAGCCAACTAAAAGGTGATAAATGGGTGGGAGTAAACATGTGTGTGTGTGTTGTTGTCATACATGTTATATTGGTGTCGTAATTCACAAAGATGCAAACGGGTCGGAATGGAAAACGAGTAGTGGTGCTCGTATTGGGGGTGGATAAACTGACAAATAAATGTTAGTTAATGTGGTAGTTAAAGTGTGGTCGGAAAACAAGTAAATACACGATAGATACTTGTTATATACAAAAAAAATTATAAAAATGGTGAGAATGGAAAGTGCTTTCAGGGAACATGGTTGTGTTCATCTAAACACAGCCATGACAATAACCTTGTTTCTTTTCTAGAGCTGAATATGAACACGGTTGTGATATCATATGTTTTAATTGGTTTCCAATGTGAACTAATTGTGCCGAAAGTTGTTAAGGGATTCGTTATATGGAGATAGTGAATGCAATTGGGCATAGTACATTATCAATCATGCCTGGCCAGTGTGATTCGTAATGTAACATGTGCAAATACCTTCATGATAACCATATGATGATGAACACCGACAATAAGTAAGTGAAAGTGGTTATATGTGTATATGTATATATTATGTGTTTGAGCATATATGATTATGCAGGGGTAATTAATATACACATAGAAAGAGGTAGTGCCTTAAAGAGTAAGACTAGAGGCCTATAAGTAGGTAGAACACCTACAAACTTGTTATACACAGTCAGGGATGACTGGGGTGGAAAACATAACTTAGTGGGCGGAATTTATAGATGGAAGATTATTTAAAGACTCACGTATGAAAGAGTCTATGGGTGTATCACCTCGAGGATGGGGACGAGCTTGGGATTGGTTGGGAGAAATGGAAAGCAACATTCTAGTGGAGGATGGCTAAAGCTTTCTGTGATGCCATGTCAATTTTCCTTCAAGGAAGATAGGAGCTCATTGGAGAGGTACTTTGAAGAACCGCATGAAGCCTTAAGGGCGGGATGATCAAACGTAGTCGAATACGTGGAGTAAGAAAACCTTGTCTTCACAAGGGGTTCGTGGTGTGCGAGCCAAATGAGTAAAATAGTAGGAGTTTGTTCGTTGGTTAACAAACGATACATCACTATTATGGTATTAGCTTGAAGCATTCCATTGTGATGGGCGGATGGAGTATTACTCGCGGAGAGTTGACTCTGGAAAATGACAGACATAAGTTGGGAGTTCTCCGTAAGGGGAAAGACCTAAAAGCGTGAAGGTAATGCACATGGTGAACTCAAGATACGTTCTTGAGTTAGTTTTGTCCGCAAGCCGCTGTGGATCTTGCAACTGGGAGTTTCTTCACGTGCGTTAGACCAGGTGAGATAATCAAAGGATTATGGGCATGTCATATGACTATGTGCGGTCTTGCCCAAACCTTGGAATATCGGAATGAATGAAGATAGATCGACTTTCTTGATGCTATCGATTGACTTCTAGAGTGGTTTCTCCTTCATGGTGTACAACTCAGATGGAGTTGATTATTATGTAATGCAAGAAGATCAAACTCGGGAAGCTAATGGGGCGTGAAGAAGAATTTGTGGTGGCTTCAAGAAAGCCAAATATTCTAGACGAGCTAGAAATCCCTTTGGGGAGGCAATACTTGTTGTTACCATATGTGTGGAAGTTACACAAATGGAATGATGGGACACACTACGCCGTAGTGTCCTAGTCCTAATAATGGGTGTTGCGGTGGCTACAAATCGGGACTCATTCGTGGTGAATGTTCCGAGTTTAAAGCACACGATGGAAAGGGGAAGAAAATAGAAATTTTAAGGCTGTCGAGCCGAACTTTTCTAACTACCAAAGACGAGACTTAAGTCTTTTGGTATATTTGTTGGATAAGATTATATGTGAATCGGTGGATTCGGAGGTGATCAACATTGCGGATTTCATTATGTTGACAATATATGAGTTAATAATCGAAAGATGCGGATGAAATAATCACTTGGAATGGAGTCCTTCGATTGTAGTGGAAATTGTGTGGTTACTTAGTAACCGTATCAATATCATTTATGACTAAAGGGTTATGTGTCGACCCGTTCTCACCTAGAGAAGGTGAAACACGTGGTGCATGAATTGGTGTATGCCTGGCTTATGCCATTTACACCAACCGGGGCAATGGAATACTTGATGTTCCAGTCGTTAAGAAGTTCATAAGGGTTCTATACCCGAATGTCACTTTTTGGGGTGTAACCGTTCTCTTGCGGAAAAGAAGAATGGAAGAATGTGTACGTACATTTTTCGGGTTTGAACATGTGTCTAAGTCCTAGTTCAACAATGAAGGTAGAGGAGGACGTTATCCCATGAATGGTATCTTTTCCGTTATAGATACTATGGGATTGCGGGTGTAACTTTCTGGCTTATTAGAAGTTACACGGTTTATGTGGATCAATGTGAAAGGTGTGTAGATCCATGTATGCTAATACGGAGGTCGTTTATTCGATGATAGTCGTTTATATCTTTGAAGCAAAGTTATTTAAGCTCATTATGCTCGTGAGTTTCATGAAATTACCTGAAATAAGAGGCCATTCTTCGGAATGATTTGGTGAGCCATTTTGGCTTTTGTGGAAATCCATTATTGGATGAGGCGGTGAATTCTGAGAACGTATATATGTTGACCCGACAATGATTGAAGTAATCAAAGGTATATGGTGTTGGAGTCCTAGAACTTCATGGTGGCATTTGAAGTCTTAAAATTTCACAAACGGTGATTGAAAATGAAGTCTTTGAACTTCAAAGGGGAGAATTTGGAAAGGGAATTGATGAATCTATACGCGGGCGAGCATTAGAAGTTTGAATTGAAGTCCTCGAACTTCATCGGTGTTATTGAAGTTCTCGAACTTCATCGGTGTTCTTGAAGTCCTTGTACTTCATGGGTGATGACTGAGACTTAAAAGTCTTATGGGTTATTGTATGGTTGTTTTAGAGTTTAACTTTTGGTGGCTACAAATGAAAAGAGGCACAATCTAGTGTGTGGTTATAAGTGTCTCATTTGCCTACGGGTTAAGGCCGAATACCAAAAGTGAACCTACTCTCCCAAGTGTTCAGAGAACTTTGGTTCAAGAAGTGTGTGGTACGACATGGTACATTTGTACATGTTGAGTCGGATTGAGGTGCTAGTTTCTTCTTCGATTTGGAGGAAACCGGGTGATTAATTGCCATTGGTTGAAAGATGGTGTCGTACTATTTACCATTTGAGCATTCATATGCCGAGTGTTGAATTACTAAATGGTGAACGACGTAGAATGCCGTTTGGTTGGGTGGTATTGGTTTTCGTGATCTAATACTCGTGGTGTGATTCGAGACTTAGCGTGAAATATCTCATTTATTAAGTGTGATTGAAAAATCCACTCAAGGTGGATAGAAAACCCTAAGTGGATTTAGGTAGGAGATGTATGGAATTCAGATAGGGAACTTTTGGTGATATAAAAGTTTCCCTTATAAAGGGAGTGTATCGGGTTCGAAAACGTGGGAGGCCAAGTCCCCGTTTAGTGAAACCGTTCAGACTTCACTTTAGTTTGTAAAGTGGTATGTCGTTAGGAGTTACTCGGAGGATCGTGTAGACTCCATGATACATTCCTCGTGGTTCATCAACAGGAATGTGTGGCGAGAGAAGTGGATGTTGCTTCTCATAGCGGTATTGATGCGATAGATGATGGATATTTCATCTAGAGGAACCAGTGGCCATCTTAGATAAAAAGGTAAATCGATTGTTGTCACACCCCGACCGATGGCGGAATCATCGAGGCGTGACATGTAAGACTGTTCATAGCACATGGTTGACTAAATTGAAATATATTAAAGTTAAATTTCCATTACAAATAATCCAAGTACAAACCAAATTCAAACAAGAAACATAAAACAATTCATAAAGTTCTTGATTTAAATTGCTAAGTCCAAATCCTATGTTGAACACGTCTTGAATCAATCTCACATATTGGGGCCTGAAACATTAATAAAATAAAGTCAACTAAAAAGTTGGTGAGTATAACACAGTTGTATGTAGATAGCATATAGTTGAAAAAAAATCCTTTACAAAACATGATAAAATAAGGCATTTATGGGGAGCAGCTATTGTGCAACCATGTACAATCAAACCTTGTAACTAGCATGCAAAACAAATGTGTTGTCGGTTTCAATCACCGCGTACCATGGGTGGGTTTGTCAGACTCAATAGATCTATCATTGAAAACCGTCGGCTTGTATAGTTAATGATTGCACATAAGAGCATACAAAGGTTAGCACACCTAGCACTCGGGCACAAAGCTCAAATTTTGCACACATGTATGTAAATAGGATTTTTGCACTTGTGTTGTTTGTGTAAATGTAAATGTGTAATGTGTAATGTGTATAGAGTTCATGTTCCACCCCAAAATTGTAAAAGAGTAAAAGGGGTTGTGAATACTCACTTGATATGGAAGTGTAGCTAACAAAGATTATAGATAGCAAATATGATCCTCGAAATGCACAATTTAACCTAAAGAGTAATGTGTATAGCATCAAATAGATGCATAAAGTTTAAGTCTAAAATGGAAGTTAAGTTTGTGTATAAAACTATTGATTTGTATTTAAAAGTATTGAATAAAATATATAGAGTTTGAAATAAAATATTTTTGAAACAATTTGATTAGGTTTAAATTGGATAATTGAATAACTATATAATTATAGTTTATGAAATAATGTAAATATTAATTGTAATTAAGTATAAATGAATAAATGATTTTGATTTAAAAAATGTAAAATAAATAAATAATCATTATCTTATTTATTTATAAACTTGTAACTTAATCATTTAAAACATCATTTAAGTGTAAGATAAATTTAAATTTAATTTTTATAAATTTTTAAATAAATTTTTAAATAAATAATATTTATCTCTTCAAATACAGAAAACATATTTTTATAAAATTTGAAACATTTATTGATTGAAAAATATAAAATTATAATTTTGTTAAAGTTTCTGAGTCACACACGACCGTGCCTCGGAAGGGCACGATCGTGCTCAAGCCAGGGGCGCGACCACGCTAGTCGGGGCACGACCGGGTTGATCAACAGAGGGCACGAACTAGACCAGTCAACAGGCACGACCGTGCCTTGGCCCGGCACGGTCGTGTCTATGATCTTTAGACACAACAGAGACTAGCCCAGAGGGCATGACAAGGTCTGAACAGGAGGACACGACCGCGCCGCTAGTCGGCACAACCGCGCTCTATGAGGCACGGCCACGCTAGATGATTAGCGCGACCGTGTCTCTTCCAAATCAGACACGAATTGACAAATGCTTGTTTTTTAAACGCTGGAATTGTTAGGGCTTTTGATTAATGGGTTATTACGAGTCTTTTGGGATATTTTAATTGTATTAACAACATTTTTAACAGTGGATTCGATTAAATTATTTTAAATAAAACATGGTTTCTGATTTAGACAGATTTACGAATTGAAAACCCAAATTAATAAAGGGCTTTTGGTTCAGATACTGGAATGAATAAATTAGAGGATTCAATTAACCTGAATAGAAGCGAATCGATAGAGAACGATAGAGAGGGAGTTCCGGTGACGGTGGGATTGAGCCCCGACGTCTTCTGATGTGATCCCGACTGTTTCAACGGTTCCGTAGCTTCAGGAGAGATCGGATGGCGTGACGATGATGCTGGATTTGAGAGAACTTGGATCGAATTGCTTGAGAGAGTTTCCTTGGAAATATTTGAGAGAGAATCCTTTGAGTTGAACGAATTTTGGTTATTTGGTCGAAAAAGAAATGATTGGTAGTATTATTTTGAAAGTATAACGTAAAACGGTTATGAATTCGAACAATCGGACGATTAAAATTGCAGTTACGCTTCAACTGTTTCACAGGCGCGACCGTGACTAAATATGGCACGACCGTGCCTAGGCACCGGGCGCGATCATTCCAGGACCAGTCGCGCGATCGTGCCGAGGCACTTGGCGCGACCGTGCCAGGACGAAGCACGAACGTGCTAAACTAGGGTTTCTTGACATTTTTCAACTTTAGTCCTTGACTTTTCAGGTTTAATGTGTTTGAATTAGATAGTTTCTTGCATAGTGTTTAAATGTATATAATCGAGCAAAACTTGTAAATTTGTATTGAATCATTGCATTTCGTTTAAGGTAAGCAAAATAATAAGGCAGTGCACGAACATTGAATTTGAAATTGCATTACATTGCATTGAAATATGAATACTAAATTCCGAGATGTTACAGTCTCCCCATGTTGAGAGAATTTCGTCCCGAAATTTAGCTAGAGGTTACAACAGTATCAATAAAGAGATGAGGGTACTTGAGCTTCATTTGGTCTTCTCATTCCCAAGTGAACTCAGGACCACGCTTAGATTCCCAACGAACTTTGACAATAGGAATGCGACTTCGCTCGAGCTGTTTGACTTCACGATCCATAATTTCCACCGGCTTCTCAACGAAGTGCATCGTTTCATCAATGCGCACGTCCTCAAGCGGTATATGGAGATTTTCATCAGCGAGACATTTCTTCAGATTAGATATATGAAATGTAGGATGCACATTGCCAAGAGATGGAGGTAACTCGAGCTTGTAAGCCACTTTCCCGATCCTTTCAAGGATCTTGAATGGACCAACATAGCGTGGTGCTAAGTTGCCTTTCTTTCCAAAACGGATCACGCCCTTCCATGGAGACACCTTAAGAAGAACAAGATCACCGACTTGGAATTCCAAGGGTTTTCGACGTTTGTCGGCATAACTCTTTTGCCGACTCCTCGCTACTCGAATATTTTCACGGATTTGAATAATCTTGTCGGATGTTTCTTGAATTAACTCGGGACCGGTGATTTGTGCTTCACCAATATCGTTCCAACAGATAGGAGAACGACACTTGCGACCATAGAGAGCTTCGAATGGAGCCATGTTGATACTTGTGTGGTAGCTATTGTTGTACGAAAACTCAATAAGGGATAAATGTGAATCCCAATTGCCACCAAAATCGATTACACAAGCTCTAAGCATGTCTTCAAGAGTTTGGATTGTTCGCTCGGTTTGACCATCAGTTTGCGGATGGTAAGCCGTGCTCAAATCCAATCGAGTACCAAGAGCCTTTTGGAGAGATTGCCAAAATCGAGAAGTGAACCGAGCGTCTCTATTGGATATTATGTTCACGGGAACACCATGACGGTTCACAACTTCATCAATGTAAATTCGGGCTAGTTTCTCCACTTTGAAGTCTTCGCGGATAGGCAAGAAATGAGCGGATTTAGTGAGACGATCAATGATCACCCAAATACTATCATATCCACTCGAGGTGCGAGGGAGCTTGGTAATAAAATCCATAGCTTGATTCTCCCATTTCCACACGGGAATTTCTGGTTGTTCGAGCAACCCAGAAGGACGTTGATGTTCGGCTTTGACTTTGGAACAAGTTAAGCATTTGGCCACATAAAGAGCAATGTCTTTCTTCATACCGGGCCACCAATAAAGTTGGCGAAGATCTTGGTACATTTTATCCGCACCAGGATGAATAGAATAACGAGTCTTATGAGCCTCGTTCATGAGAAATGTACGGAGATCGTCGCGATCGGGAATCCAAATACGGTTCAAGTAATAGAGTAAGCCATTGGGTTTTGATTCAAGAAGAAGTTCAACACCACACGACATTTCTTCATACATGTTACCCTCGGTTACCGAGACGTGTTGAGCTTCTAAGATACGGGTTTGAATACGGGCACAATGAAGCATAACATGGTCCTTTCGACTCAAAGCATCGGCTACAACATTCGCTTTGCCGGGATGGTAACGAATCTCGCAGTCGTAGTCGTTAAGGAGTTCGACCCAACGTCGTTGCCTCATATTAAGTTCTTTTTGGTTGAAGATATGTTGAAGACTTTTGTGGTCGGTGAATACCACACATTTTGTGCCATATAGGTAATGTCTCCAAATCTTTAACGCGAATACGACCGAACCCAACTCGAGATCGTGCGTCGTATAATTCTTCTCATGAACTTTGAGTTGCCTAGATGCATAAGCGATTACTTTGTCTCGTTGCATGAGAACACAACCAAGACCTTGGTTAGAAGCATCACAATAGACAACTAAATCATCATTTCCATCGGGGAGAGTCAATATGGGAGCATTGCACAACTTTTGCTTGAGGGTTTAAAAAGCTTCTTCTTGTTTCGGTCCCCATTCATAAGTCTTACCCTTGTGGGTCAAAGCGGTAAGAGGGACAGCAATCTTTGAGAAGTTTGAGATGAAACGACGATAATAACCCGCAAGACCAAGAAATGAACGAACTTCGGTAGGAGTCTTCGGGGCATTCCAATTCTTAACCGTTTCAATCTTAGCAGGATCAACATGAATACCCTTGTCGTTGACGATGTGACCAAGAAATTGAACTTCTTTTAGCCAAAATTCGCATTTGGAGAATTTGGCATATAGTTGTTCTTTTCTCAAGAGGTCCAAAACCAATCTAAGGTGTTCTTCATGGTCGGCTTTAGTCTTGGAATAGATTAAGATATCATCAATGAAAACAATCACGAATTTGTCAAGGTATGGTTTGCACACACGATTCATGAGATCCATGAAAACTGCGGGTGCATTGGTCAACCCGAAAGGCATAACCATGAACTCGTAATGACCATACCTTGTTCGAAAAGCAGTCTTAGGTATGTCATCTTCTTGAACACGAAGCTGATGATAACCGGATCGAAGATCAATCTTTGAGAAACAAGTGGAACCTTGAAGTTAATCAAAGAGATCATCAATTCTAGGTAAGGGATAACGGTTCTTGATAGTAAGCTTGTTAAGTTCGCGGTAGTCAATACACATGCGAAATGATCCATCCTTCTTCTTAACAAATAAGACGGGTGCACCCCACGGTGAATGACTTGGGCGAATGAAACCTTTGTCGGAGAGCTCTTGAAGTTGACTTGCAAGCTCTTGCATTTCGGAAGGTGCAAGACGATAAGGAGCTCTAGCAACGGGGTTAGCTCCAGGTATAAGATCAATACGGAACTCTACTTGACGAACGGGAGGAAGACCGGATAAATCCTTAGGAAAAACTTCGGGGAAATCCCGAATGATCGGAATGTCTTGGATACTCTTCTCCTTGACATCCTTTTGAACAATATGAGCTAAGAAAGCAATGTACTTCTTTCGTAAGTACTTTTGAGCGGTAGTACACGACATCAACTTAAGTCCCTTGCAAGGCTTTTCACCAAAAACCCTTAAGGTTTCTCCCGATGGTAGCGGAATTCGGATACACTTTTCAAAGCAAATGACTTCGACATGATGATTTGATAGCCAATCCATACCCATGATAATATCAAAGCTTCCTAGTGGCATTGGAACAAAGTTGATTGGGAATGAATGATCATTTAGTTCTAAGGAGCAATCATAAATAATGGACTCAATGGTAAGGGAGTCACCATTTGCTATTTCAACGGTGAAGGTTTTCTCTAATTGGGATCGTGTCTTTGCAAGTAAAGGCTCAAAATTAAGTGACACAAAAATTTTATCGGCACCGGTATCGAACAAAATGGAGGCATATTGACTATTAACAAGGAACGTACCATTAACCACGTCGTTGTTGGCTTGAGCTTCGTTGGCGTTTATGTTGAACGCACGCCCACGAGCTCCACCTTGCCTAGCATTTGCAAGTCTTGGACATTGATCACGAAAATGGTTCTGGTCACCACACTCATAGCAAGCACGCCCATTAGCAATGGCGGGAGCACCTTGATTAGCCACTTGAGGTACAGTTCGGTTTGTTGGGTTGACTTGGCCCGCAAGAGCTTTGGTCCTACAAACACTGACCGTATGACCATATCTCCCACAATAAGTACAAAGGCGACATGGGATGTTTTGGGGATGATGGTAGTTACAGGTGGCACAAAGTGGGTAGATCCCAACATATGGCTTTTTAGCCGGCGCTTGAACCATAGGTGTAGCTTGGTTGATGGGAACAGCAGGAGTAACCACAGCAAAATTTCTAACTTTCCTCTTTCTATTATTGCGAGAGGGCTCGGTTGTGGCTTCTTTGTTGTGAGTAGGAGGGGTTACGGTTTCAGAAACTTTCTTAGAACCCTTTTTAGTAAGAGTTCCAGCTTTCACATGATTATCAGTTAAAGTAGCAGATAGACGAATAGCATCCTTCAGAGTAGCAGGATTTCTACCTAAGACAGTATCTTGGATTTGTCTTGGTAGCCCACCAATATACTTTTCTATACAACAGGACAAAGGAGTGACCATGTGGGGCACTAGAAGACTCAACTCATGGAACCGAGTTGTATATGCTAAGCTTTCCCCACTATCTTGGGCAAGATCCCAAAATTCAGCTTCTAACTTTTTCACTTCATTTCGAGGACAGAACTCCTCGGTCATAAGCCTTTTGACCTCATCCCAAGGTAAGGCCATAGCTATGTCAACACCCCTATTCCTTTTCTCCCCATTCCACCATGTAAGTGCCCGTTTTTGTAGGACACTTGTAGCATGACGAACACGGAGGTTGTCGGGACAGTCACTATTGAGAAAGGTATTCTCAATGCTTTCGAACCACTGAAGGAGTCCAGTAGCTCCTTCGGTACCATAGAACTTTAGGGGATTGCACGAGTTGAAGTGCTTGAAGGTGCATTGAGATGGATTATTACCACCATTTCCACCATTTCCACCATTATTACCACTATTGCTTCCATTTCCACCATTGTTGCCATTGGTGGCACCATTGGCTTGGGTGAGTTGTGTCACCAATTGGGTGAGAATAGCAGCAATGTCGGTGTTGGCGTTGGTTGCGGGAGCACGACGAGGAGGCATTCTACAGATTTTCACAAGACAAGAAAAATTGTAAGAACTTATGAGATTTGATAGGATTTAATAAAATGAGATAGCAAAAATAGATATTCTTAGTTTGGATTGTACTCAAAAGTGACAAAATCACTTGAATACCATGGCACATTAAGGTTAATTAAACTTATAAAATTTTCAAGGAGACATGCTTTAGCCTATAAGTAAACACTCATCTCGGGAATTCCCAGGAAAGCATACGGGTCCCTCGGTTGATTGGGATTTATGCGAAATGCTTTCCTAGACAGAAGACCCAAAATACAGGTGTCACCCTTCCAGATTGCACGTGTCCTCAAATTATTTAACAAGTTTAAAACCTTAACGAAGAAATAAAATTTTTAGAGATTTTTTTTTTTGCTTCAAGAATTTTCCACATGCTTAGAAAGGATAAAGATAGAAAAGAAGATAGAAATATTATGAGGTTTTAGAATATAGAAAAAGGATATTATTTATTTAATTATTAAGAATATCCTAATAAGTCATGGATTTAAAACACATAAGTCATCAAAATGAAATAATAAGTAATCATATTAAGCATGTAACATATAACATGTAGCACATAGCATGTAACACATAGCACAAAAATCATGAAGCATAGTATAAGTGGGTGTCCTAAAGTTATAGTCTAGGTCAAGGTGTCTAATAACCAAATTCCCTATAACCAAGGCTCTGATACCAATCTGTCACACCCCAACCGATGGCGGAATCATCGGGGCGGGACATGTAAGACTGTTCATAGCACATGGTTGACTAAATTGAAATATATTAAAGTTAAATTTCCATTACAAATAATCCAAGTACAAACCAAATTCAAACAAGAAACATAAAACAATTCATAAAGTTCTTGATTTAAATTGCTAAGTCTAAATCCTATGTTGAACACGTCTTGAATCAATCTCACATATTGGGGCCTGAAACATGAATAAAATAAAGTCAACTAAAAAGTTGGTCAGTATAACACAGTTGTATGTAGATAGCATATAGTTGAAAACAAATCCTTTACAAAACATGATAAAATAAGGCATTTATGGGGAGCAGCTATTGTGTAACCATGTACAATCAAACCTTGTAACTAGCATGCAAAACAAATGTGTTGTCGGTTTCAATCACCGCGTACCATGGGTGGGTTTGTCAGACTCAATAGATCTATCATTGAAAACCGTCGACTTGTATAGTTAATGATTGCACATAAGAGCATACAAAGGTTAGCACACCTAGCACTCGGGCACAAAGCTCAAATTTTGCACACATGTATGTAAATAGGATTTTTGCACTTGTGTTGTTTGTGTAAATGTAAATGTGTAATTTGTATAGAGTTCATGTTCCACCCCAAAAGTGTAAAAGAGTAAAAGGGGTTGTGAATACTCACTTGATATGGAAGTGTAGCTAACAAAGATTATAGATAGCAAATATGATCCTCGAAATGCACAATTTAACCTAAAGAGTAATGTGTATAGCATCAAATAGATGCATAAAGTTTAAGTCTAAAATGGAAGTTAAGTTTGTGTATAAAACTATTGATTTGTATTTAAAAGTATTGAATAAAATATATAGAGTTTGAAATAAAATATTTTTGAAACAATTTGATTAGGTTTAAATTGGATAATTGAATAACTATATAATTATAGTTTATGAAATAATGTAAATATTAATTGTAATTAAGTATAAATGAATAAATGATTTTGATTTAAAAATATAAATTAAATAAATAATCATTATCTTATTTATTTATAAACTTGTAACTTAATCATTTAAAACATCATTTAAGTGTAAGGTAAATTTAAATTTAATTTTTATAAATTTTTAAATAAATAATATTTATCTCTTCAAATACAGAAAACATATTTTTATAAAATTTGAAACATTTATTGATTGAAAAATATAAAATTATAATTTTGTTAAAGTTTCTGAGTCACACACGACCGTGCCTCGGAAGGGCACGATCGTGCTCAAGCCAGGGGCGCGACCACGCTAGTCGGGGCACGACCGGGTTGATCAACAGAGGTCACGAACTAGACCAGTCAACAGGCACGACCGTGCCTTGGCCCGGCACGGTCGTGTCTATGATCTTTAGACACAACAGAGACTAGCCCAGAGGGCATGACAAGGTCTGAACAGGAGGACACGACCGCGCCGCTAGTCGGCACAACCGCGCTCTATGAGGCACGGCCGCGCTAGATGATTAGCGCGACCGTGTCTCTTCCAAATCAGACACGAATTGACAAATGCTTGTATTTTAAACGCTGGAATTGTTAGGCTTTTGATTAATGGGTTATTACGAGTCTTTTGGGATATTTTAATTGTATTAACAACATTTTTAACAGTGGATTCGATTAAATTATTTTAAATAAAACATGGTTTCTGATTTAGACAGATTTACGAATTGAAAACCCAAATTAATAAAGGGCTTTTGATTCAGATACTGGAATGAATAAATTAGAGGATTCAATTAACCTGAATAGAAGCGAATCGATAGAGAACGATAGAGTGGGAGTTCCGGTGACGGCGGGATTGAGCCCCGGCGTCTTCTGATGTGATCCCGACTGTTTCAACGGTTCCGTAGCTTCAGGAGAGATCGGATGGCGTGACGATGATGCTGGATTTGAGAGAACTTGGATCAAATTGCTTGAGAGAGTTTCCTTGGAAATATTTGAGAGAGAATCCTTTGAGTTGAACGAATTTTGGTTATTTGGTCGAAAAAGAAATGATTGGTAGTATTATTTTGAAAGTATAACGTAAAACGGTTATGAATTCGAACAATCGGACGATTAAAATTGCAGTTACGCTTCAGCTGTTTCACAGGCGTGACCGTGCCTAAATATGGCACGACCGTGCCTAGGCACCGGGCGCGATCGTTCCAGGACCAGTTGTCACACCCCAACCGGGCGGCGGAACACGTCGGAGTATGACCCGAATTGTGACCAGATTGCTCGTAGCACTTGGAACTATTAAAATTTCATAATTTTATTCAATAATATTAAAAGTGCCTCAAAGGCTACAAATAGTTCAAATAAACAAGACAAAACATAGTTCCAAACAAGATAAAATCAGATTTCAAATTTCTAAGTCCAAGCCTAAGTGTTGAACATAAATCAAGCGTTGCTTGAACTTGGTGCACCTGAAACATGTTTAAAATAAGAGTTATCAACAAAATGAATTGTTGGTGAGCAATCATGGTAGATATAGATATAGTAGTTTAGATAAAGTACAAATTCCATGCTAAGACAAGTAATACATTATAGTCTTATTGTATATACACACAGTCCAAATTAAACCTTCCTTTTAAGATTTATCCAATTCAGATTGTCCAACATATAGTTAACAGTTTTTCAGTTTCAGAATTCATTACATGCATCCTAGATCAAAGAAATGCATGGGGTAGCTAACCCACATGGTACCACTAATTCCATTCATAGGCTGTCGAAACAGTTAATAATATGAACTAGTGTAATCAACAAATAAGCCACATAATGCAATTAAACAAGTCTAACATAAGGGAATTTGTTTCAAGTTGTGAGATTTGTCAATAGTGTAAGTGTAATTATATAGGAACATGTTTCACCCCAAAAGTGATAAAATGTATAAAGAGGGGCATGAAAACTCACATTGGATTTGTAGGTAGTTTCCAAGCTAAGTTTGATCCAAAGATATAATCCAAAGTAGGTCACAATTAACCTATTATAGTTGTAGTTTAGTCATTTAGTTTAAAGGAAATAAGCTAAGGTTCGTTCGTGTTCTCGAATTTGGGAAATTATTAGGGCTTTGGAAAGTTTAAGGTTTGAAAATGTAATTAGGTTATAGTTTAAGGTATGTAATTAAGATGTAAGTATTTAAATTACTAAATTATTATGTTTAGTAATTTAAATATGTTTTAAGTAATTATTTAATTACTCATTTAAAAATTTAATTAATAAATCCTTTTATTAACTAAATGTATTAATGAAAATAGTGAAAAAAAATAAATATAATTTATATATAAATCATATGAATATTTTCTGTTAAATAGTGAATTTTTATAAAATTCATTTATTTTTAGTTTAATTAAATCAATAAATCTATTGATTTAATTACAAGTTAAATTTGTGAAAATTAGTAAAAATGTCTAAAAGTTCCAGAAACTTAATATTTCGTTAAGAATATATAAATTAAGTTTCTTTAATTTTTGTAGGATTTTTGGAATAAGTTTGCTAATATTAAATAAATAATCCAAGTTTTAAAATTAGACTTTTAAATAAATAATTTTATAAACTCAGAAAGTTTTTCTGTTTTTATTTTATAAAACAGTAGAGAATTTTATTACAAAAATTTGGACTATTTATTTGCAATTTTCTGATAAAGTATGAATTAGTTATGAATGAAATAGGTGTTAAAAAAATGATTTTTAAAAAAAAAATGCAAACCACGGGATCGAACCCGGGTCTGCTCGGAGGGGGAAAAGGCGCGCAACGACTAGACCAAGCAACCCTTAGTGTAATAAGGCCGGTTTAATTGGAAGTTAATCAGGAACTGCGGGAGAACCGGGTTTCAGGGCCCAGACACGCGCAAAAGAAAAAGAACCGGGGTTGTGGGTTCGAACCCGCAACCTCAGCCGTGAGGGTAGAGTGCTCTAACCGCCGGACCTGGGCTCACGCCTTGTTAAGTTCCAGTGCAAAACACTTTTAACCCCCAGCCCCGATGCCTTCGTCTTCCCCAAATCATCCGACCCAACCCTAACCCTCAAATTGATCGCGATTGTGTACCGATTGATAACGAAGTCATAGGGCTTTTGTTCCTTGTACAAAAACGAAACTAAAGGCACAAGCATTACCTGTTTTGGTTACGTGATGGATGAGATCGATTGAAACCGTAAGCCTAGTGTTCTTCGGAGTTTGATCGCGATCCAGAGGTGTTTTGCATTGGATCTGAGAGCTCAGGAAGTGTAAAAAGGTATGTTGCGAACGTGTAGGACTTGATATAAGGATTCGATTTCAACTCAAACGCATGAATTGATTCTCAATCGTTTGAAACGGTCGCGGCCATTGATTCGAGATAATTGGTCATGATTGGATTAAATTGGTTCATCATTGAGGTTTGAATTCGTTCATATAACGTTCATACATGATCAGAGATCATTGAATGCGTTTAAATCCGCGAATTGAAACTGAAACTTGTTAGGTTTGACTCTATGTAGTCAAACTTGACAAATTAGGTCAATTTGATTCGTTCAAATGCAACTAGATCCTCACGAGCATTCTGTTATGATCATATAACACTTTCGAATGGTCAATAGGCAGTAGCATTCTATGTATCGATGATTTGGTAGTCGGGTTGGATCCGGTTGACTTTTCTGAGTCAAAAGGCAGCATGGTTGACTTTTAATGTCAAAATACTAGATAAAGTCCAAAATGGACAGGGGGGTTTAACTAATTTACTTTAAAAATGATAAAAAGACATATTTTTATAAAACTTTATTTTAAAAATATTTATTTAATTGAACTTTATTTATTTGATTTATTTAGGAATAAATCTTATTATTTCTTAAACATTCATAATAATTTTATAGGAATCATTTTAATTTATATAATTTTGTGTTTTAATTGAATCAAACACAATTAAGATTTTCCAAATTAAATAGGTACAATTTTTGTTTACACTTAGATAATTTATGAGATTTAATTTTATATAGTTTAGGGACTTTATTCAAATACCATGAATATTAGCCCTAATACATAGTTTGAGTATGGTTTTTAGCCACATAGTTTAAGAAATTCATTTAAGAATTTTCACATATTATTAAATATGGATAATTAGGGTTTACAATAAATGCCAAATGGCCGGAAATTGTAAACGGAAAAGTACAGATATTACACCAGTCGCGCGATCGTGCCAAGGCACTTGGCGCGACCGTGCCAGGACGAAGCACGACCGTGCTAAACTAGGGTTTCTTGACATTTTTCAACTTTAGTCCTTGACTTTTCAGGTTTAATGTGTTTGAATTAGATAGTTTCTTGCATAGTGTTTAAATGTATATAATCGAGCAAAACTTGTAAATTTGTATTGAATCATTGCATTTCGTTTAAGGTAAGCAAAATAATAAGGCAGTGCACGAACATTGAATTTGAAATTGCATTACATTGCATTGAAATATGAATACTAAATTCCGAGATGTTACAATTGTGACATAAGCGGATTAACCAAGTGTTGGTTCAGTGAGATCATTAGATAAGGGCCGAAAACTACTCGGGAATCTGAGGAAAGATACTCGAGTGTTACCCTAATCTATTGGTTGATCGGGTTTCGGGGACGAAACCCAAAATTAGGGGGTGTGATTTGTAACGAACCAACTTTCGGGGTTGCCCATTTATATATTAATTATATTATAGGGGGTGTTTTTAAGTAAATAAAAGTTGATGGATTGTTTTATTTGGTGCATTCTATCAACTTTGGAAGAAATGAGACTTTTTGGAAGTTTAGGGGCCAGATTTGTAACTTAGACAAATCAGATTTTTATGGTGGATGTAGGTGGAAACACACACACTTCATGTGTGTGTGTGTATGTCATGAGAAAGAGAGGAGAAAAGAGGGGAAGAAACACCAAACTCAAATCTGGAACTTGGTGCTTACATGAAGTAAGATCTCTTTCTTCTCTTGAATCCACCATCTACGGTGTTCTTGATGGTTTTTTTTTAAATCAAGCAAGGGGCTGCTTTGGAGTGTTGTAAATTATTATTAACTTGATAAAATTTATAATCTAGCTTGATTAAAGGTTAAGGGTGGTAGATAACATTCAATTTGATGATTCAAGTATTAGGGTTCTTGAGAGGAATTTGAGGGTTTTCTATTTGAGGATGTTTAAATGATGGATTGAGGGTTGATAAGTGTTTATGGTGGTAATAGACACTTTAATTGATAAGAAACCTCAATCAATTTGATGATTTGGAAATTAGGGTTCTTGAGAACCTAATTTGGGGGTTTTATTATTGGAGGTGTTTAAATGGTGAATTGAGTATGGATAAGTGTTTATAGTGTAATATAAACACATTCTCAAGTATAAAACTCAATTAAATTGGTGAATTATGAATTGATGAAATTGTAGAAATTGGGCGAAAACCTTAACGGGTCAAAGTGGGTAGAATTGGATTGAAAATGGTTAAAAGCTTGTATGAGGCGTAGTAACCAAGTTTAGATGTTAGTGAAGTTCATAAGATCTTGGGTGGGAGTTAAACTTCAATTGGTGAATGTATCGGAGTAAATTAGATTACTAAACATGTGGAAATGTTTAGGTGATCAAAGCATTAAAGGTGTTAGCTTTAAAGACCAATTGGAATCTTCATTGGCAAAGGTAAGTGCTTTGCACTTACTTAGTAGTAGATAAGTAGTAGTTACATGTAAATAGATGTGTTGTTAATTCTATTTATGTGTTGTATGTCGATTTTGACTTATGTGGTAAATGGTCAAAGTAAAGTATGAATGTGGTAGGATTGTTGTAGTTGACATAATGAGGAAATTAGTCAAACTAATAAATGACACTTAGTAAAAGTGGTGTCGTTGAACTATGTGGAATATAGTCAAACTAAATATGGTGATTTGTTGTAAATTGACTTAGTGTGGTATAAGTCAAACCAATGTGGATAATTGTGAAATTGATATAAATTGACTTAATGTGGTATAAGGCAAACCATTATGGATAATGGTAAAATTGGTGTAATTTGACTTTAGATGTATAAGGTCAAACTATTATGTTGAAATTGGTGTAATTAAACTATGTGGTTAATAGTCAAACTTGATTGTGCAAATGTGGAAAATAGGTGTAATTTGGATTATGTGGTAAATAGTCAAACTAATATGTAAATGTGATGAATTCGGTGTAATTTGACTTGTGTGGTAAAAGTCAAATTTGTGTGCATAATGTGGTTTGAATTTGGTGTAATGACTTATGTGGTAAAAGTCAAGGTAGTATGCACGTGTGGTTTAAATTGATGTAGTTGACTATGTGGAAAATTAGTCAAACAAAATGTGATAATTTGGGAATTGGTGTTTAGAAGTGTGGATACTTCAAAGGGTGGACTTGGAGTCAAATACTCCAAGTACGGGTAAGACGAGTTGTGGTACTCGCAACAAGAGGTCGTAAACCCAATAAGAAGTGTGGAATACTTCAAAGGGTGGACTTGGAGTCAAATACTCCAAATACGGGTAAGATGAGTTGTGGTACTCGCACCAAGAGGTCGTAAACCCAATAATAAGTGTGGAATACTTCAAAGGGTGGAATTGAAGTCAAATACTCCAAGTACGGGTAAGATGAGTTGTGGTTGGCGTTGTAAGCCAACTAAAAGGTGATAAATGGGTGGGAGTAAACATGTGTGTGTGTGTTGTTGTCATACATGTTATATTGGTGTCGTATTGCATAAAGATGCAAATGGGTCGGAATTGGTCGGAATGGAAAACGAGTAGTGGTGCTCGTATTGCGGGTGGATAAACTAACAAGTAAATGTTAGTTAATGTGTTGTCGAAAAACAAGTAAATACACGATAGATACTTGTTATATACAAAAAAATTATAAAAATGGTGAGAATGGAAGGTGCTGTCAGGGAACATGGTTGTGTTCATCTGAACACAACTATGACAGCAACCTTTTTTTCTTTTCTAGAGCTGAATATGAATACGGTTGTGTTCATCTGAACACAGTTGGGTTCAGGATTCAGGGGAACATGGCACTACCATGACAGAAATTTGTATTTTTAAAAATGACTTTTCTTCGGTTTTACCAATGAAAGGGGGGAGTATACGGACTTGGTAATCGTTGTGGGGACTTGTGGAGAGGTCCCTAAGACTACTTATCTTTACTAACCATATTCAAATTGTTGTTTTGAATGTAGGAAAAGCTCTGTGGTGATCTCGGGTCTCGCCTAAGGTGGATATTGGATTCTCAAAATTGGATTTTGACGTTTTACAATTTATTTGGAGTTGTTACAAGTTGTGGATATCTTGTTGATTATTAACCTTTTATTAAACTACTTTTGTGGGAAATATTGTAGTTTAATTCGTGTTTGTAAACCTAAAACGTGTGGATACGTTAAATGTTATATATGGGACCGCTACCGCGTCGTATTTAAAAAAGTTTAAAATCGGTTTCAATTTTTGGGTGTTACAATTTGAGAAGATTGGAGGTTGCATCTAGGGTTAGGGAAACCTCCCTTGGGCCAAGCCTACCCTTCAAGCCCACAACCATCCCTTTATTTCATTTATTTTGGCCCAACTCATAAGTGTTGGGTTTTCGGGTGTTACAAAACGACTCTCAAACCGACACTCATTTCTTAACCATGCGCTCTGATACCAAATATTGTTGGCCCAGACTAATGTGTACGGAGTAATTTTACTGCTTCAAACTCTCTTAATTTAATTTAACCCAAAGATTTACAATAAATAGAAAGAAACTCTTGCACCTAAAGAAAAGAAAAATTACTTGCCCCACTAACCTATTACTTTGACTCTCTAATTAACTACCTATGACCCATTAAAATATTAAAAACTTGTGACTAATGCCCATCAAAACTAAATTGGCTCCATGCTCCATGACTCGTAACCAATGACCCGGATTTGAACCCATCAAGATTAACCCTACAATATATATATATATATATATATATATATATATATATATATATAGGTAGGATCAGATACAAAACAATTTTATCCTAAAAAACGTAGAAACCAATAAGAAACTGCCACATGTACAATTTGAATTTTTAGCTAAAGGGTAATTATGTCATTGTTCCCATTTTTTTATTTTGGATATCCCTTAAAATATGCATTATTGTTATCTTATCAATTTGGACGTTTAAAATTATAACTCTTTCTAAATATACAATATATACCAAAATTTAGTTTTTTTATTTAAATCCATGTTACTGCATCTAAATAAATTTCTGTTCATCCACATACTACCATAACCCATATATAATTTTTATTTTTAACCTTGTGATATAGTTTTTATTTTTGTATTGTTATAACAAAATGGTATAACAATCATTACCTTTTAAAAAAATATTTATTTGAATCTCAACCCCTGTTGAATGTAAGACCATAAAATAGTACAAAACAGACAAATAAATAACCATTAATATAATTATCCATTACATTAACCACATGTTTCCAAAAACAAAAAGCGTACCAAAGCGATATTATCCTAGATAATTCTATACATGACAACCACAATAATTCATAATAAAAACACACATATTCATAACCATTCTAAATAAACATAACCAAAAAACCACCTGCTATGTTTCATACTAAATTGTTTTTGATACACTTTCTTTGATTCTTTCAATGGCATCCTTTAGCACACTATGAATATTTATAAAAAAAATCATTACTTGACGTGTTTCACCCATCGTTGAATCAAAATCTTCATGTGCCTATTCAAATTAACTAAAACAATTATAAGCTAACATCGTGTTGATATCCTGATTTACATGTTGATAGCCTAATTCACATATTTTTATTAAATACCAATATCATCCACACATTAAACATACCAGAACTGGTGCATATATGTATTACTTTTATGTTGTCTATCTTTAATAGATGTAGATAACCCAAACATCATGTTGTCTAACCTTTAATAGGTGTAGATAACCCAAACATCATGTTGCTTCCCTTTTCCTTTGTTCACATAAACTCACAAGAAGAATATTAAAATGGTTAGTTATATGGCCAATATGTTAGTCAAAACAAAGAATAACAACACCCTTCTAAAAATATATTGCATACCTTTTTTGTTCGTTTTACCAACATCAACATCTGACATTGATTGATCTTCTCTTTCCTTCTTCTTTTCCTACTTGAAGAGGCTAGACAATAATGTCAAAGTATCAAGGCTTTTCCATAAAAACCAAGCTTTAGACAGAGTAACACACCATCTTATATTCTGTTTTTAAACCCAACACACATTTAATTGACTGTTCGTACCTGATAACTTAACATATCAATTATAATAAATAACACTAGATAAAAATTGATTTTTTTTCTTCAGTTTGTGGTATACTTGTCATGTTGGATGACCTACAAACAACATATCTTTGTTCTATTTTTTCAACCTAAATTGTCGTTCACATGACCCGTTAGATCACCTACACTCCACAATAGAACACTAAAAAACACAGACGGATTTATCATTACTTAAACACACTTAAAACAACATAATCAATAAAATACACAATTGTGGTATACAGGATCTTTAGGATCACCTACACTACATACCTTCTAATGTCTTACACACCTTTTTTGGTCGTTTCAACAACAACAACATCAGTAGTTAATTAATCTTCTAGTTCTTTCCTCTTAATTCTACATGTAGATGCTACATAATAATGTCAAAGTATCATTGACATTCGAATAAAAACAAAGCATTATACAGATAAAACACCATTTTATATAACTTGCCTAACACACGTTTAATTGACTCTTCGAACCCGGTTAACATAACATTTCAATTATAATAAACAACACAATATACAAATTGTATTTTTTTATTGTTGTATACTTATCATGTTGGATTGACCTAAAAACATACATGTTTTTGTAGTCTTTTAAACAACATTTGTGTTATACTTGAACTGTTGATCATCTACACTACACAATTGAACACTAAAAAAACACACGGATGAGTATATTATAACAATACAATAGTTAAAACACATAAACAATAAAAAACACAATTGTAAAAACTATAACATATATACCTACCAACATAGTCAACACTTATAACATATATACCTACCAACATAGTCATCATTTGGGGTTTACGAAGATTAAACATGACTTAAAACAACATAATCAATTAAAAAACCATTATTCAAACAAAAAATCTTCAGATGTTTTTATGTAAACTAAACAACATAATCCATTACTTAAACTTTTTTTATTTATCAACAATTATAACATATATATCAACACAAAACACCGTATTCAAACAACAACAAAAAAATTATTTTTTAAGCAACATTGATGGTTTGCTGATGATAGTACTAATCTACACAACTCAAATGATCTGTATGAATAAACCCAAATCACCCAAAACAAAAACCCTAATTTACGTCTAACAAGTCTTTAAAAAATGATTAATTGACAACATAACATGCGTAATCCATGTTTCCTAGTACGATTAAAAGTTTTCTTCATCTTATCCAAATTGTTATCCTTCCGCACCTTCTTGAACTTCTTTTTCTTCCCTGTAGATGCTAACAATGAGAAAAACTTTGATTTAAATAAGAAAAATCGAAATTAACAACATCCATTATACTTATGAATCTTGAATAACGTTAATTTAGTGATAAGATTCACCATCGTTTGAGTTTTGATTCGTGTTTCTAGTTGTGTGTCGTTTAATTAGGAAGAGAGAGAAGAAATTTGGGATTTCACAAAAATGGAAGAGCGCATACGAAAGAAGAGAGTGATAGTAATTTTAATTAATGAAATCTTGAAATCCCTTTAATACCCTTTTATGTTTAATAAACCAACATCTTAATTACTAATTTACCACTAATTCAATCACAACACTTGATTAATGCTGATGAAAGGTCAAGATTTATTTCTGTTGTTTTAGGAATAATCTGTTTTTGTACAAGAACTAAACTCTCTCTCTCTATCTATATATATATATATATGTGTGTATATATATATATATAGGCGGAGTATCAAATAAGAAGTAGTTTTTCGTTAAAAAATCTAAGAAATGACAAAAACCTTAAGAAACGATATCAAACGAACTCCGATTGAGCTAATTTCAGCGGCGTTGGAACCGTCTCGTCGAACTCTACCATCTTAAGATTTAGATTTTACGTTTGAATTTTAGGATTTTAGCCTTAGGATTTAGATTTTATGATTTAAGTTTTTTTTAGGGGGTGGGGGGTTTAGGTTTTTAGGGGTGTGTGGGGGTGGGTTTAGGTTTTTTTGGAGGGTTGGGATGGTTGGGGTTTTAGGTTTTTGGGGGGTGAGGGTGGTGGTGGTGGTTTTAGGCTCTTCGGGGTAGGGTTAGAGGGGGGTTTAGGTTTTTGGGGGTGAGGGTAGAGGGGGATGGGGGTTTAGGTTTTAGGTTCGGGTTAGGGTTCGATGAGACGGTTCCAACGCCGCTGAAATGAGCTCAATCAGAGTTCGTTTGACCCACTTTTTAGTATTTCTTAGCGAAAAACCACTCCTTAGTGGAACCGTCCCCTATATATATAGGGTAAGTATATGGTGAAAACCCATTGAGTTGAGAAAACTATGGAAACTCTCTATTAATGTATGTAACAGCTAAAAATTGGTGAAAATATAAGAAAATTTTTTTTAGATAGATTCTATATCTAATTTTATAACATTTGGCAAGAAAAAAAAAATCAAAAAAGCGCCGAGTGGTTTTTTTATAAAATCGTTGAACGTTGTTACATATGTAAAACATGAATTTTTGTTATTTTTTCATGTGTTACATATGTTACTACCGACGTCATACTGACCAATATTTAAAAAAACGTTACTTTCAGTTATTTTTTCAAGATTTTTTTTAAAAAAAGTACTCGACGGTTTTTTAGTTTTTTTTTGTTTTTTGATGATGAAAATAGTAATAAAAATGGCTAAAAAATAACAAATAAGTTACATTGAGTTTTCTCAACTCAAGTTTTTTTGTAAGAATAGAGGGAACTAATCTCAACCACTTATTTTTATTCAATCTTAACAAAATTAAATTTAATTAAAAGGGTATAACGGTAAACATTTAAAAGATTCTCACTCCAATTAATCAATTTCTCTTTCTAATTAATTAGTTTCTCTTTTCTATCTCTATTTAATTAGTTATTTTTTTTTACTTATTCTAATTAATTAATTAATTGAAATAAATATTATAATACACTATCAAAGTGTAGACACCTACATATTACGTATGTACCCACACATACACGTACTTATACACATGTGTAGTTGAAAATTAAAAAAAATGCATTTAGTTCTCCATATTTATCCTACACATCAAAAGTTACTACATATATGTCAAAAACTTATCCTACACATATTGAAACAAACATTAATTATATATCCATTTATTTATTTGAAACGTTTCGTACAGGTATGTAGGTACCAAGATTTTCTGTTTTTATCACATTTTATGTTAACATAATAAGATATTGCACCAAAAATATATGAAAAAATTATCCCTACACAACTATTACAAAATTACATAAAGAGAAAACGACCTACACATATATAAGTGAAGACGAGAAAAAAAATACATTTGAACTATTCATTTTCACCTAAACACAATTCGTGTTCTTAATGTTTATTTACATTTTTCACATTTTTATCACATTTTATGTTAACATAATAAGATGTTGCACCAAAAATATACGAAAAAATTATCCCTACACAAGTATTACAAAATTACATAAAAAGAAAACGACCTACACATATGTAAGTAAAGATGAGAAAAAAATACATTTGAACTATTGATTTTCACCTAAACATAATTCGTGTTCTAAATGTTTATTTACATTTTTCACATACTCACCTACACAATTTACGTGATAAAAATAGTGAAAAAGATGTTAACCTAAACATAACTTATATTCGCCTACACAATATATTTACCTACACATATTCAGAGCCGGTCCCGAGGATTCGAATGCCCTACACGAGCCGGAAAAAAAAGGTACATAACGAAATATATAATTTTATAAAAGGCCCAATAAATTTTTTTTAAAGCCTCGAAAATTTTATATATATAAAAAAATTTTAATTTTTTTTTTGGGCCCCTCGAAATGTTGGGCGCACTACGGTTGTGTTGCCCGCAGGCCCTGCACATATTCTATATCAACACACAATCAAACGTAAGTTGTCCATATACAACTGAAAATAAAAAAAAACTATGTTACAATCACCTGCACACAGTTTACATAACCAAATATTTGTCTTTCAAACTTGTAAGACTGACGAAATATCTTGAATCTTGGATAGAAGAAAAATCTTATAGTTTTCCAATTAGAGATCATAGTCAACAATCATCATAAAATTTTGCAGAACAAAACCATAAAATAGGAAGCTTTATTCTTGCAACTTCAACATTCCACCATAAAAGATGGCATGACATCAGCAAATTATGTTTTGATTTGTTTCTTTATAAACATCTTCAATAGTTGATGTCTTCATACATATCTCCATAACCTAATTCCTAAATTTGAAATTATCTCTCCAAACATCAATCTTCTATTTGAACGATCCATAAAAAAAATAAATCTTTTGATTTAAACCATGTGTAGGTACCATTCAAATCGATTTTAATTACACATCTGAATCCTTATCATACTGGATCTGGATTAATATGCTCAACAATATCTTGAAAAAAAAGCTGAATAACAAAACAAGTTTTGTTTCTCAAATGGAAAATAGTTAACACTTTGTTTAATTATCTTTGGCGAAAGTAGAATAGCAAATAGTAAATAGATCAGTACTGTTGTCGTCAGAAAGTTCATCAATGGCGTTTCTTAAATAATCAAAGGACGAGAACCGATTCAGATGGACGATTCGTCTTTCTGGTGGATACAATGGGTTTTGTTGGAAAATGCAAATGATAATAATGGTTTCGATTACAAACAATGATGTCAGAGAAAGTGATGAAGATGAACTGAGGGTGAAAGAGATTCGTGTGCAAATATATTAACCAGTAACTCAGTAAGTATCATTTAAGAGAGAGAAAGTGAGATAATTTTGGGTGTGAAACAAAGATAATTTAGGGAATGAAATGAATGGGTGGTGTTAAATCTCTATAATACCCTTTGTTTATTATTTAACTTCTTTAATAATTAAATTAATTATTAAGATGTCATTGATGATTTCAAGCCATTGATTATATTATCTGATGGTTGGAATTAGTTCTTTTTGTTATCGTATTTTTTTAGTGTTCTGAAATGAATATTATATATATATATATATATATATATATATATATATATATATATTACGTATAATAAATAAAAATAATGTGAGACACTTGGCGGTCAATGAGGCTATCTATTTCCTGGTTTTCCTGCCTAATGCCCATTTACCCGTTTTCCCTTTTCACGCCGACATGATTGATCCAATTACCTTTTTATTGTGAAAACCCTAATTGTGTTCTTCATTCACCTCCTCCATCTCTCTCTCTCTCTTCACAAACAAACTCTAATTCCTCTTCCCCCGTCTCTACCATTTCACTCCATTTCGCAAAGAATGGATCAATGGTTCATCATCGCAAACCCTAATCACGATCAGTAATTGAAGATTTCTGAACATGTTAGTTTACTTGGCTTCAATAAGAAGATTTGAGTTTCAAATAGGTTCTTTGTAAAATTGGCACATACATTTCGTTGATTTTCTTCTTTAATTGATTTGATGTACAACCTACACGACGCATAATTATCTTCCGACACTCAAACTCACGCCATCGCCATCGCCATCGCTACCGGACATCACTTTCATTCACTTTGGATTTAAATTCAGGTTCTTTCTCTTCTACCGCATTCTCTGTTGTTTAGGGAAATTTACTATTTATATTTATGATTTATGAGACCAAATCATCAAAACCTCAAATCCAACATAATTTTTTTTTGTCAATTTATGTTCACAGTTGCAGTTTCAAATTCCTTTTCTTTGCAGGTTCAACAAGGGTTAGAAACATTGTATTCTTTTTGTTTGCAGGTTCAGTAGGGGTTAGAAACACTAAACACTGTTAGAGGTGTTTGATTTTTAAATGAGGTGGTCCATTTAGAGTCAATTGTTTGTTTATGATCAGTTTAATGTTGATTAAGAAATCAATAAGTTATTTTGATTTAACAAACTAACACTAACAAAGAAAAACTGCATTTTTATGAGAGACTACAGTACAAAGGATACTTTAAACTTATGTACCAATACGAACCCTAAACTATGACAAATTTGAAGGTAACCGGTAACTTTTCATTGAGTTTTGACATATCTGTGTAGTTTAACAAGGTCTCATTATGACATATCCTTATTTTGTGCTGTTAATTGTTACCAAGATTCCATATTATGATTACATATTAATTTACACATGAAAAAACTCCAATCAAAAAATAATAACAAGTTAGTGTTTAGTCTACTTGTGTAAAAAAATTGATTGTTTAAAAGTGTAGTGGTAATCTTTCTACCTAGGGGGTGTTTGATGTCGGTTTTCAAAGTGATTGTATGACTTAATGAATCATAATCGTGTAATCAGATGATCCCTTGATTGGATGATGTTGGTAACTAAGTGTAGAGTATTCTTTGTACTGTACTCTCTCTTAAAATGTAGTTTTTTTGTTTGTTTGTTTGATAAATCGTATTTTTGTGCTTATTTTGCTTAGTCTTCTTATGCTTGATTTGGTATGCTTGATTTGGTAGCATGGCATTGGCATGTTGTGCAGTAAGTTCACAGCTATCACGTGTGTCTGATTTGTAAATCATACTTATCAAATTAACTAAGTTATTTAATTTTTAAATCATATTTTTTTTCCTTTTTTGCCATAAACAGTGTTATTGAAGACTCCCATTAGACCTGCACAACTATTATGTCTCTCTCTATACAACATTCATCCGCTGCAATCAGTGTTACGAGCTCCTCAATATCCTAGAAAAAATGTACATATGATTAAACGACATGTTCATTTGCTTAATTTAATGAGTCAATGGGCACGAGATTGAACATCATCACAGCTTATCACCCACAAACGGATGGTCAGTCGGAGAGGACCATCTAAACGTTGGAAGATATGCTTCGCGCATGCATTATAGATTTTGGGGGTAGCTGGGATAGTCACCTACCCTTAGAGGAATTCTCCTACAACAATAGCTACCACACCACTGTTAGATTCTTAACTGCTTCATTGTTAGAACTTTAGTCTATGTGTTACCTTCCGGGATAGCGACTTGGTTGAAACGCCTCTAGACAAGGTTCATTTGCTTAATTTAATGCTCATTTTCATACATTCATCCATTAATTCACCTTAATTTCTAAAACATGTAAATTTTAGTTTATCGTGGTGGGAAATCTATATAGTTTAACCGGAGCCTATACATGACCTTAAGATGGAATTAGGTAGAGTTGTAGCTTTTGAGTGTGAGTCTCATAGATTGATATGCTATGTAATGTAATAACTAGAACACAATCGGGGGCTTGAAAGTTGGTGGTTGGGTTTAGTCAGATAGAAATACCGATTATTGATTTTTAACGCGTGAGTAGATTGAGCTAAAGAAAGAATAAGATGTTTAAGTTGTTTGTCAGTTATGATTCCACTGCAGGCTTTTTTAGGGATGAAAAAAGGTTAAGTGTGAGGATGTTTGATGTAGTGCAAAGGACACATCCTTTATTCCATTGTTTTAGTGCGTTTTAGTTAGTTTTTATTCGTTTTGAGTCGTTTTTGGTTCGTATTGAGTCTAGTATGTGTTTACAGGTGCTTGTGTGGAATATATAGCGATAACAAGAGGGAATTAAGCACGGGTGAAGTCCCAAAGAAAAGATTGAAAAAAGTGGAAAATCTATGTCTTCACGGTACGCGAAGAGGGATTGAAAAAGCCTCGCGGTACGCGAGAGAAGCAAAAACCGGGCCTGACTAATTTGTTCCTCGCGGTACGCGAGGAACCTATGCAACTCTCTCGCGGTACACGGGGGCCATAATTTCCGAGAAAACCCTAAAATTGAATTAAATAGGATTTGAATGCCATAATGTAGGGGAGTTCGATACTCAGCTGTCTAGAGAGGTTCTTTGGGCGATTTTGAGGTTAGAGAAGGAGTTTGAAGCTAAAGATTGAAGCTTTGGACCTCGATTTTGTTAGACGTTAATCGTTTGATTTATGTTTTCGATTCTCGTGTGTTTAAATACTTTGATTGCAACTATGTTTGTGCGTTTTACTTCTGTTTTGATGCTTTTGAACATGGTTGTTGGCTAGATCTTTGATACTGCCTAGGTCGTTGATGAATATTTAGTAAAGTTTGGATTTTTATTCGGTTTATGGATTCATATGATTGTTTGATGATATTGTAAGGATCTTAGTTCAATTATTATGATGTGTTTGCATGCTTTAATCTGAGTTGTGATTGATTACAGTTCCATATGCTGCTTGTGAATGTCTTTCAGTTTGAGTAGTGTATCTAGATCATAGACTGTGTGTTTGTGATTGTTTGATGGTTTGCTAGACGTAGTATTCCATAGGAACGGTGATTGAGAATAGATTAGATCTGAGTGTTCTTCTGACCTTGATACCCGAAAGGTGAGAGGTTGTCGGTTAGTCTTCGTTGTTAGGATTCTGAGTGTAAATTGTCTGAGAGGAAGTTGCCTTAGGTTCTTAGTAATTGTTGCTAATCTGTGTCATAGTGTTTTGTTCTGAGATTACCTTGTGCATCCTTGATGTATTGTAGACAGTGAGACTGAGAGGTGATCTGTCTTTTGGGTACAATATTGTCGTTAGAGAGACTGAAAGATAATCCGACTATCTGGTGAGCATTGTGCATCTTTAGAGTTTCTTTTTGGTGACACCCTGAGAATGATTAGGCATTAACTAGGTTGTTTAGAGTTGTTATCCTTAGATACCTAGATCCATCATTGTTTCCATAACTAGTAGAAGTTTGAGCCTTGCAAGTAGGATTCCGACCTAGGTAGTGTTCTTCTCATCTTTGATATTCCCGAGTCTTTGCTTGATTGTTAGAGTCGTTCGTCTGTTTTATTTACTTCTAATAATTAGTTTATAGAAAACCCCCCAAACCAATATTCTTAGTTCTAGTCAGTGTCTAGTTTAGTTATAGAGTGTCTCTATGGTTCGATAATCCGGTTTAACATTAAGCTGTGCAACACTCGATAGGTTCACTTGTCTGTCAGTACGGTCTAGTTCATAGGTATTCTAGAGTATTACTTAGGTGTCTAGATTAGGTTTTTATTATAGTTTTTATAGACCGTCTGGGCGACATCAATTAAACATCCGGATTTGGGCACAATCGTGCTAGGTGGTGGCTCGAGTCCTGTATTTTGATTAACAAACATGAAATGGTCAAAAGTCGTCAAAGTGTATTTTTAATCAATAAGACGTCTTAAATCATTGGTTTTCAAAATCATATTATTATTAAATAATAAAATTTTGCAATCCTATTTGACAACTTAATAAGTAAAACAAAATCTAAAAGTTTGGGAGAAGTGTTTCGAGTTAACATGAGACGAGTTCAAATAAACTACCAATTTTTTGCATGTTACCCAACTCACTTGGCTGGCATATTATGCCACCTCTACCGAATAAGAATTACGTCTTAAAGTTTAAGCTTTCAGTTTTTAATCAGCTATATGATAAAATCAGGGAACAAATGCTTTTTTACGGCCGCAACACTAACTAATATATAAAACTTTGGATTAAGTGTATAATTCTATATGATCTTTTAATTGCATTTGTAGGTCCTGAGCAGACCTGTAAACATAGATCTGCGGTGAAATCCTTCAAACAGTCCGAATCAAGAGGCGGAATCCCTTGATCCGGTATCATTCTCGAATCAGAAAAATGGGTAGAGACGGGTGCGAGAATCACATACACGAACAATATGTAAAAACATAAAATAAGAACAGATAATTCGAGCATAAAACGTATGAATCTTTCATTGATATGAAAACGGAAGCTCCTTACACACTCAACAATTAATTTCACCCTAGGATGAGTTCCTCCTGGGGTGATGATTCCCTCTACATACACACGCATACACACACACTCCTAATGATGTATTCTTCTATTTATAGGAGGTCCAGGCCTTGTTTTCCAAGCCATCGCTAAACAGACCTGAAAAATAGGTTATCGAAACTACTTAGCTTCGATTGAACAATTGTTCAATCGAAACAACTAGTTTCGATACCGTACTAATTTTCTGTTCTAATTGAAAGCATCAGTCTCAATTTTATACCCACCAATCTTCGCCTAGATTGATGCTATCAATTCTTGTCCAACTCTGTCTTTTGTCTTCGTAGATTGACTGATAATCCAATTCCTTTCGTTGTGATTCTCCCCCTCTCAATTCTAGACCCTCCTATCTTGTAGGCAATTGATAAAAGTTTGAATCCCAAGTATTTAGTAGTAAATAACCATCTTTCTATGTTCAATCGTTGTGATCCAACAACCGTCACTCACACCTTAAACATTCCCCAACAGGGCTATTTATAGACATCTGACAGGTATCGAAACTATGTTCAATCGAAACAACTAGTTTCGATTGAACATTTACAATAGAAACTAGTACCAGATGTCGAAACTATCCATCTATCGAAACTACTAGTTTCGATTGAACAAACTCAATCGAAACTAGGTAGTTTCGATGGCCCAGACTTAAACTATTAAAGCAATAAATTACATCAAATGGAAACTACTTAAAAACAGAAATGACTAACAAAAGACATAATTGTTCAAAGTTACATTGATGACATAGCTTCAAAATGCTTAACTCTACAATCTCCCCTAAGCTATTGCATCAATGTCTTTAAGGTCTTCAGACAACAGGTGCGTCTTCAGATCTCGGAATGAAAGGCTTTACGTTTACAGTGACAACCCTCTTGTATGCTTTGGCATCAGCCTCATCATCCTCACTGAAGATCTGGATATGGTGGAGTTGAGCATTTCAAATCTCCACATGATTTCAGCTCTCTTCCCAAATATGACCCCCGAGCTCTGGCAAAGCTTCCTCTACATAATCCAGGCAATGTTGGAGAAGCTAGAGATTTTGAAACCTTTCTTCGGAACCAAACCTTCAATAATTTTAGATCTATGACCACATCCAAGCCAAGGAGAATTCTCTCCAAGACAAGGGCTCATCCTTAAACCCAGAAACCTTGGGTTAGTCTGAGATACAAGCTGACAACAACTGTTAAAACCATTCTCTTGCCGAAGTCTGTGCTTGTTCAACTCCAAACATTCAGAAGGTGGTTCTACAACAACATTTTGTCACAGGAAACTCATAATGTCATTCAAGAGAATATCTCCGATTAAACCTCATGATAATTGATGTGCTTGGAATGGTCTATAACAACTATAATAAAAACCTAAGCTAGACACCCTAGTAATAATTATAGACTATCCTAATACTAGATGATGTCGCCCAGACGGTCTATAAAACTAATGAATAAAAACCTAACTAGACTCCTAAGTGATAAAAGGAGTACCTTTAACTAAACCGCACTGATAGGCAAGTATTAGTATTCAGTGTCTATAGGGTTCGATAACTTGGTTTACCATTAAGCTATGCTACACTCGACAAGTGTACCTATCGAGTGTAGCACAGCTTAATGGTAATTCGACTTATCGAACCCTAGAGACACTGAATACTAATACTAGACTCTGACTTGGACTAAAGATTGATGATTAGGGGGGGTTGACTACACTAAAGATTGACTAAGAATGCAACAAACTAAGAATGACTCAAGCCATCAAGATCAAGACAAAGGAAGAAATCAGAGATGGGAAGAATACTACCTAGGTCGGAATCCTATTTGCAAAGCACAACTTCTACCGGTTCTGGAACTAAGATGGATCTGGGTTTCTAAGGAAACAACTCTAGACAACATAGTGGACCCCTAATCACTCTCAGGTTGTCACCAACTAAGGAACCTAAAGACGTAATAACTCACCAGATAGTGGATTACCTTTCGGTTTCTCCAACAATAATAAAGTACCCGAAAGACAGATCACCTTTCAGTCTCACTTTCCACAATACATTCAAAGAATGCACGGGGTAATCTCAAGATAAGAACTATGACTCAGAAAAACAACAATCACTAGACACGTAATACCAACTTCCTCTCAGACAGCTGACACTCGGATTCCTAATGACGAAGACTAAACGACTATCTCTCACTTCTCGGGTATTGAGACAGGATACACACTCAGTTCTAAAGAATGCTCAATCACAACTCCTATGGATCACTATCTCTAGCAAACCACACAAACAATCACAAACCCTAAAGTGTATGACCTAGATACGTAAATAAAGCTGGAAGACATCCACAATCAACGTACAAAATTGAAATCAAACATACATCAGATCTAAGCATGCATATACATCACAATCATTAAATCAAGATCTTTTACAAAATCACTAAACCATCATTATAATCCACAACCAGTAAAATTCGTAACTTTAATAAGCAATCATATTAAAGACCCAGGCAGTATTAGAGTTCTAGCCTACAATCATACTCAAAACATCCATTACAGAAGTAATTAAGCAAAACATAGTATCAAACTTAGAAATCAAACACAAAGATTCGAACTTTAACACCGAGAAAGCTAAACTACACAAACCCATAATCGAAGCCTTTAATCTTGCACTTCAATGGCCCTCTTGAACTCCAAAATCGCCTCAATCTATTCTCGGGACGGCTGGAACACGAACTCCTTGAATAATGGCATTGTAATTCTATCTATAATCAAGTTTAGGGTTTTTTCTCGGAATTTCAATCTCCCGCGTACCACGAGACATTGGGCTTGGGTGCTCGCGTGCTGCGAGGAAAAATTAGTCGCGGCCACTTCTAGCTTCCCTCGCGTACCGCGAGAACTTCTTCTTTCTATCTCGCATACTGCGAGAGGCCAATTTTCACTATTTTTTGCTCGGTTTCTTCACGATATAGCTTCCTATTCCGCACGAGCTCCTGAAAATATAAAATAGACTCAAAAAAAGACTTAAACGACTCAAAACGAACACAAAACTAAGTTAAACGCATGAAACAATAGGAATAAAGTTGTGTGCTTCGCACTACATCAAACATCCCCACACTTAACCTTTTTTCGTCCCCAAAAAAGCTACAATGGAATCATAACTCAGATATAACTTAACAATCATCAGTTACCAATTAGCAAAACATACTCACGCGTTAAAAAGCAACAATCAGTATTTCTATCCGATTAAACCCATGCACCAAATTACAAGCCCCCGTTACGTGTTCTAATATTTCAATACCAAGCATATCAATCAATCTATGTGACTCACACTTAAATTTACAGCTCTACCTAATCCCGTCTCACGGTATGTTTAGGTACGGATTAAACCATATAGATTTACGCTAGCACGTTAAACTAAAATTTACAGGTTTCTGAAATCAGATGAAATCATGAATGAATGGAATGAATATGAGAATTAATAAGCAAATTAAACTTCATGTAGAGGCGTTTCAACCAAGTCACTATCCCGGAAGGTAACACATATACTAAGTTATAATAAATAAAGCACATAAGTATCACTTAGGGGTGTTTTCTCCAAGTGGCCATCCCGGAGGGTAACACATAAGCAAAACTCAGTTTCTAACAAGTAAGCTCATGAATTATGGATGCGGGCGCCACCAAACTCGGATTTATTCCCATAAAAAGATAGTGGTGTGCCAAAAATTTCAAAAACCTCTAAATTTTAACTTAACGTGGTACCTATCACCCTATGTTGACAGTTTCAGTATTACCGATACTCTAAGATGAATACCCACAAGATATCATGATTTTAAAATTCAATTAATTCCTAAACGACACAAACAAGAAATTTAAGCTCTACTAGCTGGCTGGATCTACCAAAACATCACTAATTAGACGCGTTTTCAATTATTTATTCATTTAAAACTCTCAAACAGATCTAGTTGTACTATCATTTTCCATGTATAAGCAGTTATTTCTAAGGACATTTTTCAAAATTGTTAATTTTTTTTGTATTTTTGAATTCTTATAAACAAGACAAACTAAACATTCACATCCCCACACTCAAAGACACATTGTCTTTCGGACTAACCAACGCACCCGCGGTGTTCATGGATCTCATGAACCGTGTGTGTAAACCTTACCTTGATCAGTTCGTCATTGTCTTCATTGATGACATCCTCATCTATTCTAGGAACAAAGAGGAGCACGAGGAACACCTACGTTTGATTCTAGAATTGCTGAAACAAGAGCAATTGTACGCAAAGTTTTCCAAGTGCGAATTCTGGATTCGTGAAGTTCAATTTTAGGGCATGTAGTCAACGAGAAAGGAATACATGTCGATCCATCTAAAGTAGAAGCCATCAAGAATTGGGCGGCACCAACGACTCTGACTGAGGTGTGACAATTTCTGGGATTGGCTGGCTACTACCAACGATTCATCGATGGATTCTCAAAGATCGCTCAACCTCTTACTGCCCTAACACAAAAGGGTAACCCTATAACTGGAATGAAACCCAGGAATCGGCATTCCAACTGCTGAAACAGAAACTTTACAGTGCACCCATCCTATCTCTGTAACATTTCTGATTTTCCGACCCTATTTTAAATTTATTTTAACTAATAAAATAACAACACGACATTAAAACATATACTTGTTCAAACCTACACCTCATTAATCGTTAGCCGATCGTATTCAATTCAAAGATTTAGAACTCATAATCATGTGGTAACACCTCCTAGAGTTAATCCAGTTAGTAATCCCGTTAGGTGTTCTGTTAAATCCTAACCAGGCTAATTCTGTCAAAGCTGAAGTTGCAAGGGCTGATTTTGTAAATAACTAGAAACCCTATTAGGCACGGTCGCGCCTCGTCTGGCACGGTCGCGCCTATTGTTGGCACGGTCGCGCCTCAGCTTGGCACGGTCGCGCCTCACATCAGTTGAAACGTAAATGCAGCCTTTAATCGCAAGACCATTCGATTTCGTAACCGTTTAACACTTAACAAACCAAATTAAGGTTTTAATCATCATCTTTATGACATATTAACCAATCTTGTCGATCCCCCTCATAACCGTCGATCATCTTCAGTGCAACCACAAATTCCTCCATTTCAATCCAAACTCTCTCAAGTAAACAAACAAACTACACCACTCGACTCTCTCTAAGACTTCTGGACATGATGGTTTAGTCAGGATTGTAGCAGAAGACTCCAGAGATCAAACCGTCATCGCCGGAACTCATTCTACCCGTACACCATCAATTCATCGTCTCACAGGGTAATTGAAACTTTCAAAGCTATCTATTTGATCTATAGATCAAAAGCCCTAATCCAATTTAGACTCTCAATATTGAAATTTATTCGAACCCGATCCTAAGTTTCATCTAAAAATGGTTTAATCGAATCCAACTTTAAACATGTTTAAAACACAATTAATCTACACCAACAGACTCGAACTAATCTTGTGAATGAAAGCCCTATACATTCCAGCACTATCAATATCAGAATCAATCAATTCGTTCCTGTTTTGAAAGAGACACAGTCGCGCTAATCATTTAGCGCGGTCGTGCCTCGGGAGACGCGGTCGTGCCGACTTCCAGCGCGGTCGTGCCTCCTGCTCAGACCCAGTCATGCTCGTTGGCTAGGCTTGATCGTACCCCAGAAGCATAGACACGGTCGTGCCTATCGAAGGCACGGTCGTGCCTAGTGGTTTGGCTAGTTGTCATCTGTTTGACCAACACGGTCGCGCCCTGTCTAGAACGGTCGCGCCCGCCCTAGCACGATCGTGCCCTACCCTAGGCACGGTCGTGTGTGTTGGCAGGATGTTTATAATCTTTTATATTTCTAAACAATTAGTATTTCAGATTAATTTCTAAAATAAAAATAATTGAATTTATAAAAAAATCTGTATTATTTTTATTTAGAAAGGATCAAATATTTAATCTTAAAATAAATGGAAATTATTTAAAGTTCAACATTTAATTTATAAACCCTACACTTAAATAGTATTTTAATGTCTAAATTACATTATATAAATAAACGAATAAGGTAATAATTATTTATTTGATTTATAATTAAACAAAAACATTTATTTAGTTATACTCAAATACATCTAACACTTACTTTATTTTCATAAACAGTAATTATTTAATTTACATATTTAATTATTCCAAACTCAAAGCTTATTAAAAAATGTTCTAAAAATATTCATTTCAAATCTTCCCTTTTATACAATACTTTCAATTACCAATCACTAACTTTATCCAATTTAACTTTAGATATAGACTTAGACTATTGTGCATTATTAATATACATTACACTCTAGGTTAACATTGTGCAATACAAGGATTACATTACTATCTAGTATCTCGTGTTAGCTACGCCTTCGAATCAAGTGAGTATTTCATAGCCACTTTTACTCTTTTACATTTTTGGGGTGAAACATGAACTCTATCAAATTACATGTTTACATTTACACAAACAACACAAATACAAATCCTATTTACATTCATGTTTGTAATTTGAGCTTTATGCCCGAGTGCTAGTTGTGCTAACTTTTGTATGCGATTATGTGCAATCATTAACTATTCAAGCCGACGGTTTTCAATGATAGAGCTATTGAGTCTGACAAACCCACCCAGATTGGGGTGATTGATACCGACAACACAATTTTGCTTGCTAGTTACAAAGGTTTGATTGTACTTAGTTACACAATATCTGCTCCCCATAAATGCCTTATTTATCATGTTATGTAAGGATTTGTTTCACAAACTATATGCTATCTATATACAAACCTGTGTTATACTCACCAACTTTTTAGTTGACCTTATTTTATTCATGTTTCAGGTGCTTTCATATGAGTTTGATCAAGACATGCTACACATAGACTTTGGACCTAGTTAATCTTAATTCAAAAACAAATTGTATTTCATTATGTACTTGGAACTTGATTCATGTTTGTTTGAATGGAAGTGGATTTAACATATTACAATTTAGTCAACCTTGAGCTTATGAACAGTCTACATGTCCCGCCCCGATGATTCCGCCGTCGGTTAGGGTGTGACAGATTGGTATCAGAGCCTTGGTTATAGGGAACTAGGTTATTAGACACTTTTGACCTAGACTATAGCTTTAGGACACCCATACAATGGCATGCTACTACATGTTACATTATCAATTCCTGTGTAATTATTTTTACATGTTATCATAAGTATTTACACTACATGATACAATACATAATGACTCATGTGTCACACTACTCGATAACTTTTGTGCTTACACTCATTACTACCTACATGCTATATGATTTCTTTCAATGCAAATATTTTTACATGTTATACTACATAACTACATCCTAGGATACAATACTTAATAGTCTATGTGACACATTACCTGCCAACTTTTTTTCTCCTATTCATTGCTACCTACTTACTTTATTTAAAGTGCTATTCTAAGTTTCCACACACACACATACACACCAAATTATTCATACACCTTTGGACTCATATACACGATACCAACACCCGTATGATCAAAGACCTAAATTATTGGGCCTAATGCCCACAAATAATAAACTAAGAAGCCCATCTATCCTCCAAGAAGAAGGAAGTCCACTGAAATGCATAAACCTTACTTTCGGGCCACAAGGCCCAGTTCACAACAATTCTCATCATGACTATGAGCCCAACAATAGTGTTATTAATACATGATGGCTGGAAGAGTGTGTAGGCACATGAGGGATTCTGGCTAAGGAAAGATAGGGTATTTAAGTGTGTCCTAGTGACCCACCCCTCTTTCCTGGGAATTCTCCTCAAGGATACACTACTTATAGGTCAAGTGTACTCCTAAAATACTATTGTGAAGACTCGACGTTATGACTAGTCAAACTCTAAACCTATGAGAACTCCTATATTTGACACTCAGTATTTTATTATCGCTTACAACCCTTCCATTGTTTTCCTGCTAAGCATGGACTTCTACTTTCCTACCTCCCCGGTATACCGTCCCGAAGAAGAGTCTGATTGGGAAGGAGATACCGGTTCACCCGTGCATAGATCACCAACACCCCCAGCTGTTAGGCCAAGGTTTGATGTAAGAGCGGACTGGATTAGGAACACTGACCCGAGACTTCGAACACCTGGATCACCCGTACCCAGAAACCCGTATCAGACACCCCGCCTCCACAATCAGTTACCACCCCTACTAAACGACCCGCATCTTCTGCCTGACCCGTACCTTCCTAACCCTTGGGTAAGGAATACTATGACACCGACGGGAGTTATGGGAATCCCGACCAATGACTTTCATCAATATGTAAGGACCTCAGAATTTGAGAGGCAAAGGATAGAGCAGGGGATAATACACGATTTGCAAGGACAAAGATTGGATAGCCTAGCAAACCAATTAGGGTACCAAAAGGAGTTAATCTCCATCCTCGAAAAAGAGATACAGGAACATCGCACGGAGACCGCCAAGGCTGAAGCCAGAGCTGCTACTCGAGTGACCATAGCGGTGCTCATCTTAGCGATTATCTTCTTCCTAGTAGAAAACTACCAGAGACGTTAGAAGAAACTCTTACTTATTACCTTTAAATTTTCGATTTGAGAATCATTTCCTTATGTTCTGAATAATGATTAACATTTCAGCATTTAATCAATTCCATTATTTCAACTCTACAGTTATTGTTCATTGATTTGACCCGTGGAGCGTAAATTACACCCGTTATATTTTCATCAAATTTTCTCAAATATCACCTTCTTCATTCAACGCGATTTAGTACATTACCAACAAACTCTTTCATAAACAAATTATCCTATTATTTGATTTAAAAAAAAAGATATTATTTCGAATTGATAAATAATTATGGTTTTTCCTCATTAGAATGAACATTTCTAGACTTTGACTGAACTAGTATACGACTACTTGTTTAGCCAAGCCTTTCGCTTAAAAATGTTCTCTTATTAATAGTTAAAAATTTAAAAATTTAAAAGATTTTTCCCATAAATTATCTACTTATTTAAATTAGGTGATCCCATAGTCTCACTACTTTATACATCTATAACATAGGAATAAAAAAATTACTACTGCCTATTTTCAAACAAAAAATTAGAATTTGCAAGCACATTTTCCCTGGATGTTTTCAGAACTCTCCCATTACCTCTCATTTGTCATTTCAAGAGACGATCCACACCGCGCATATGTTAACCCTCCCCATTAACCGCAATGAGATGTAAAGGTTGGAACCTAACTACCACCTTATATCGGAACGCCAAACAACCCGCTTATCCACAACACTCGATCACATACGAAATCCGCTAAGTTCACAATATACCCAACGCAACCACATGGTACATGAAACTCGATTATCCTCGATATACCCAATGCTACACAAATTACATAATACAAGAAACTAGCTTTCCTACAAATCACAATTTACTGGATTGATCACATAACACACGAAACATGTTCATTTACAATACACATGCTACCGGATTGAGCACATAATACGCGAAACTTAGTTGTTTGCGATATACGTGATACATAACAATTGTTCGATTGATACATAATTCTAGATTGATCACATTAAACATGAAACTCATTTAGTTACAAAGTACATCATACTAAACTGTACACATTATGCAATACACATGTGATACTATGTTGTTTACATTACACGCGTACAAAATACATGATGTTAAGTCGTCAACTCCATACATTAAATTCATTTCCTATCATACATGTGATACTATGTTGTTTACATTACACGCGAGAGCTCATTGACTTACAAAATACATGATGCTAGCTGTTCATGCTACACAAGAGACTTGTGTGTTTACTTTATACATGAAACGAAATTGCTTACAGTTATTACAATTGGTTGATTACATTATACACAAGACATGGTCATGCACTTTGTTCACCAAAGTTGAAGACCATAATACATGGAAACGACTCAGGATTCGACGTATTCTTGTTCAAACACGAGCAAACTAAGAGACTTTAGGTTATACTACTCTTTAGTTGTGAACTTACCTGCTTAAAGACATAGTTATTTGTTAGCGACTTTTATGTGAAAACAATGGACATGGACGGAGTGAAATTTTGCCCCTCTTGACCCGCACACAACGAGATGATCTATACGTACCATGCGATGATTTGAGTAATTACGGGTGCACACGAAATTATAAAAATCAACACATGGGAAACATAGTGAAATTTTTTCGTATGTTGTGACCTAAAACTTATCATGATGTGTAACAATGAAACTGATGTGTTATGACAAGGACATGGTGGATACGCTGATGGTACTTCCTATATATAAGTGTCCTATAATATTATCAGAGGTAGCGCTGCTCGTATCACGTGAAGTTTTGACCTAGACCAATGTTTATGAAATTTTTTTTCCCACTGACAATTTTAAGGTATATTATACTACATCTTACACAAACCCTAATTATCAAGATTCCATCAAATTCATTCCAAATAATACATCTCACATTTATAATTCAGAATTATTATTCGACAATCTCCTCCTTAAATTCATATCAAAACAAAATTCATTATCACCCTTCATATTTAACTTTAAGTATCAGGCCTAAGCCATGACAAAAGTTACACTCCACAGAATTCAACAATCAAAACTCACCGAGAACCCAAAACTTCCGCCGTTTTCCTGATTCAGTAGTCTCCATTAGTTAAATTTCGGGACGAAATTCCATTAACATGGGGAGACTGTAACATTTCTGATTTTTCGACCCTATTTTAAATTTATTTTAACTAATAAAATAACAACACGACATTAAAACATATACTTGTTCAAACCTACACCTCATTAATCGTTAGCCGATCGTATTCAATTCAAAGATTTAGAACTCATAATCATGTGGTAACACCTCCTAGAGTTAATCCAGTTAGTAATCCCGTTAGGTGTTCTGTTAAATCCTAACCAGGCTAATTCTGTCAAATCTGAAGTTGCAAGGGCTGATTTTGTAAATAACCAGAAACCCAATTAGGCACGGTCGCGTCACGTTTTGGCACGGTCGCGCCTCGTCTGGCACGGTCGCGCCTATTGTTGGCACGGTCGCGCCTCAGCTTGGCACGGTCGCGCCTCACATCAGTAGAAACGTAAATACAGCCTTTAATCGCAAGACCATTCAATTTCATAACCGTTTCACACTTTAACAAACCAAATTAAGGTTTTAATCATCATCTTTACGACGTATTAACCCAATCTTGTCGATCCCCCTCATAACCGTCGATCATCTTCATTGCAACCACAAATTCCTCCATTTCAATCCAAACACTCTCAAGCAAACAAACAAACTACACCACTCGACCCTCTCTAAGACTTCTGGACATGCTGGTTTAGTCGGGATTGTAGCAGAAGACGCCGTAGATCAAACCGTCATCGCCGGAACTCATTCTACCCGTACACCATCAATTCGTCGTCTCACAGGGTAATTGAAACTTTCAAAACTATCTATTTATTCTATAGATCAAAACCCTAATCCAATTTAGACTCTCAATATCAAAATTTATTCGAACCCGATCCTAAGTTTCATCTAAAAATGGTTTAATCGAATCCAACTTTAAACATGTTTTAAACATAATTAATCTACACAAACAGACTCGTACTAATCTTGTGAATGAAAGCCCTATACATTCCAGCACTATCAATATCAGAATCAATCAATTCGTTCCTATTTTGAAAGAGACACGGTCGCGCTAATCATTTAGCGCCGTCGTGCCTCGGGAGACGCGGTCGTGCCGACTTCCAGCGCGGTCGTGCCTCCTGCTCAGACCCAGTCATGCTCGTTGGCTAGACTTGATCGTACCCCAGAAGCATAGACACGGTCGTGCCTAGTGGTTTGGCTAGTTGTCCTCTGTTTGACCAACACGGTCGCGCCCTGTTTAGAACGGTCGCGCCCGCCCTAGCACGATCGTGCCCTACCTTAGGCACGGTCGTGTGTGTTGGCAGAATGTTTATAATCTTTTATATTTCTAAACAATTAGTATTTCAGATTAATTTCTAAAATAAAAATAATTGAAATTACAAAAAAATCTATATTATTTTTATTTAGAAATGATCAAATATTTAATCTTAAAATAAATGGAAATTATTTAAAGTTCAACATTTAATTTATAAACCCTACACTTAAATAATATTTTAATGTCTAAATTACATTATATAAATAAACGAATAAGGTAATAATTATTTATTTGATTTATAATTAAACAAAAACATTTATTTAGTTATACTCAAATACATCTAACACTTACATTATTTTCATAAACAGTAATTATTTAATTTACATATTTAATTATTCCAAACTCAAAGCTTATTCAAAAATGTTCTAAAAATATTCATTTCAAATCTTCCATTTTATACAATACTTCCAATTACCAATCACTAACTTTATCCAATTTAACTTTAGATATAGACTTAGACTATTGTGCATTATTAATATACATTACACTCTAGGTTAACATTGTGCAATACAAGGATTACATTACTATCTAGTATCTCGTGTTAGCTACGCCTTCGAATCAAGTGAGTATTTCATAGCCCCTTTTACTCTTTTACATTTTTGGGGTGAAACGTGAACTCTATCAAATTACATGTTTACATTTACATAAACAACACAAATACAAATCCTATTTACATTCATGTGTGCAATTTGAGCTTTATGCCCAAGTGCTAGTTGTGCTAACTTTTGTATGCGATTTTGTGCAATCATTAACTATTCAAGCCGACGGTTTTCAATGATAGATCTATTGAGTCTGACAAACCCACCCAGATTGGGGTGATTGATACTGACAACACAATTTTGCATGCTAGTTACAAAGGTTTGATTGTACTTAGTTACACAATACTGCTCCCCATAAATGCCTTATTTATCATGTAATGTAAGGATTTGTTTTACAAACTATATGATATCTATATACAAACCTGTGTTACACTCACCAACTTTTTAGTTGACCTTATTTTATTCATGTTTCAGGTGCTTTCATATGAGTTTGATTAAGACATGCTACACATAGGCTTTGGACTTAGTTAATCTTAATTCAAAAACAAATTGTATTTCATTATGTACTTGGAACTTGATTCATGTTTGTTTGAATGGAAGTGGATTTAACATATTACAATTTAGTCAAACTTGAGCTCATGAACAGTCTACATGTCCCGCCCCGATGATTCCGCCATCGGTTAGGGTGTGACAGATTGGTATCAGAGCCTTGGTTATAGGGAACTAGGTTATTAGACACTTTTGACCTAGACTATAGCTTTAGGACACCCATACAATGCCATGCTACTACATGTTACATTATTAATTCCTGTGTAATTGTTTTTACATGCTATCATAAGTATTTACACTACATGATACAATACATAATGACTCATGTGTCACACTACTCGATAACTTTTGTGCTTACACTCATTACTACCTACATGCTATATGATTTCTTTCAATGCAAATATTTTTACATGTTATACTACATAACTACATCCTAGGATACAATACTTAATAGTCTATGTGACACATTACCTGCCAACTTTTTTTCTCCTATTCATTGCTACCTACTTACTTTATTTAAAGTGCTATTCTAAGTTTCCACACACACACATACACACCAAATTTTTCATACACCTTTGGACTCACATACACGATACCAACACCCGTATGATCAAAGACCTAAATTATTGGGCCTAATGCCCATAAATAATAAACTAAGAAGCCCATCTATCCTCCAAGAAGAAGGAAGTCCACTGAAATGCATAAACCTTACTTTCGGGCCACAAGGCCCAGTTCACAGCAATTCTCATCATGACTATGAGCCCAACAATAGTGTTATTAATACATGATGGCTGGAAGAGTGTGTAGGCCCATGAGGGATTCTGGCTAAGGAAAGATAGGGTACTTCGTAGTGCTCAACTCGAAGCCTTGAAAGAGGAAAACCTACCGTCAGAAGCCACACGTGGTATGGAGCAACAACTCAAAATTAAATCGAATGGTATTCGCTACTTCGTAGAGCGAATATGGGTTCCAAGGTACGGAAACATAAGGGAACTTGTAATAGATGAATCTCTCAAATCTCGGTATTCTATTCATCCCGGTGATGTAGTGCAAAGCACACATCTTTATTCCTAGTGTTTTGAGAGTTTTTGATTAGTTTTGTGTTCGTTTCTATTCGTTTAAGTCTGTTATTGAGTCTATTGTATATTTGCAGGTTCTCGTAAAGATTATTAGTGAATACGTGAAGAAATCGAGCAAGAAAGAGAAGCCCGAAGATGAAAAGTGAAAAAATGAAGGAAATCAAGTCCAGAAGAGAAAGTTTCGCGGTACGCGAAGAACTTCAGAATCAGCCTCGACTATTTTGTTCTTCGCGGTACGCGAGGAACCTACCCATTTCTTTCGCGGTACGCGAGGGAAGGAAAATCCGAGAAAACCCTAAAATTCGATTTAAATAGATTTTGATTCCCATTCTTTGAGGAGTTCGATGGATAGCCGTCTGGAGAGAGTCAAGGGGAGATTGGAGGTCAATTGAAGGCTAAAGCTTGAATATTTGGATCCCCGGTTTGTAGCTTTACGTTCTAGGTTTTCAAGACTCGATTTTTATTCTTTAATTGCGATATTTGAGATCATAGTTTTGTGTTTCTACTTCTGTTTTGATTGTTTAAGCATGATTCTAGGCTAGAACTTTGATATTGCCTAGGTCACCTGATGAATACTTGTTAAAGTTTCCATTTTTATTCGGTTTTTGGATTCAATTAATGGATTTATGATTTTGTAAAAGATCTTGAGTTGATTATTGTGATGTTATTGCATGTTTAGATCTGATCTTGTGTTTGATTTCAATTCCTTACGTTGATTGTGGTCGTCTTCCAGTTTGATTAGCGTATCTTGGTCATAGATCTTAGGGTTGGTGATTAGGGTGGTTTGCTAGACGTAGTAGCCATAGGAGTTGTCTTGGATTACTGATTAGAGCTGAGTGTGTATCCTAGTTCAATACCCGAGAGGTGAGAATTAGTCGTTTAGTCTTCGTCATTAGGAATCCGATTGTCAGTTGTCTAAGAGGAAGTCGGTATTAGGTGTCTAGTAATTGTTGCTATTCATGTCATAGTTGTTATCTTGAGATTACCCAGTGCATCTTCGATGTATTGTGGACAGTGAGACTGATAGGTAATCTGTCTTTAGGGTACATTATCATAGTTGGAAATACCAGAGAGGTGATCTAAACATCCAGTGAGTTATTACATCTGTAGGTTCCTTAGTTGGTGACACCTTGAGAGTGATTAGGGATCCACTAAGCTGTCTAGAGTTGTTTCATTAGAAACCCAGATCCATTATAGTTTCAATAACCGATAGAAGTTATGCTTTGCAAGTAGGATCCCGACCTAGGTGATATTCTTCCCATCTCTTGATTTCACTTTAGTTCTCTGTTCTTGATAGTTAAGTCAACCTTAGTTTGCTGCATTCCTTAGTTTAATATTTAGTGTAGTAAACCCCCCAAACCAAATCAATCTTTAGTCCGAGTCAGTGTCTAGTTTTGTTTTCGTAGTGTCTCTAGGGTTCGATATTTGGTTTACCATTAAGCTGTGCTACACTCGATAGGTACACTTGCCTGTCAGTGCGGTCTAGTTCATTGATTTTCCATTTATTACTTAGGAGTCTAGGTTAGTTTTTGTTAGTTTTTATATAGACCATCTGGACGACATCACCTGGCTTCGATAAAATGTATCATGACCTAAAGGTTCTCTATTGGTGGCCGAACATGAAAGCTGATATAGCCACCTATGTTAGCAAATGCCTGACCTGCTCGAAGGTCAAGGTCGAATACCAAAAACCTTCTAGTTTGCTTTAACAACCAGAGATTTCGATGTGGAAATGGGAGCAGATTTCCATGGATTTTATTACTAAACTACCCCAAACTCCTAGCGGATGCGACACCATCTGGGTGATCGTAGATCGTGTAACTAAATCCGCTCACTTCCTGGCAATTAAAGAGACTGATAAGATGGAGAAGTTAACTTGCATTTATCTGAAGGAAGTAGTCTCTCGGCACAGAGTGCCAATCTCAAACAGATGGCCAAACTAAACGTACTATTAAAACCCTAGAGGACATGCTACGGGCTTTTGTGATTGATTTCAGTAACAGTTGGGAAACCCACTTGCCTTTAGTGGAGTTCTCCCACAATAACAACTATCACACTAGCATCAAGGCAGCACTGTTTGAGGCATTATACGGGCGGAAATGCCGATCACCTATCTGTTGGGCTGAAGTTGGGGATAGCCAACTTACAGGTCCTAAACTTGTGCTAGAAACTTCAAAGAAAATTGTGCAAATTTGAAATCGTATGGCGGCAGCCCGTGTCGTCAAAAGAGCTATGCCGATAAGTGTCGGAAACCGTTAGAATTTCAAGTAGGCGACAAGGTCCTATTGAAAGTCTCACCTTGCAAAGGTGTAATCCGTTTTGGTAAACGAGGCAAGCTAAACCCTCATTATGCGAAGAGAATTGGGCTAGCAGCCTACCAACTAGACCTACCTGAAGGACTTAGTGGTGTGCACAACGTCTTTCATGTCTCAAACTTAAAGAAATGTCTAGCATATGAGACACTCGTAGTTCCTCTTGAGGAACTAGAAATCGACGAACAACTACGCTTCATTGAAGAACCGGTAGAAATCATGGATAGGGAACTCAAAACGCTCAAACACAGTATAATCCCCATCGTCAGAGTTCGTTGGAACTCGAAACGTAGACCGGAATTCACATGGGAGCGCGAGGATCAGATGATACGCAAGTATCGTCATCTGTTCAAGCAATCCACGTCAAACACTTAAGGTACTATTTAATTTTCGGGACAAAAATTCTTTCAAATAGGGGATGATGTGACACCCGGTCATTTAGAGTTAACCCCGTTAACCAAATTCCGTTAATTCCTAACCTAGTTAACTCAACTACAAACCTCAAGGGTTATTTCTGTCTATATCCAAACTCAAACACACCAAAACTACAAGGACTAGTTGTGTAATTAACCCAAACTTAATCATGTTGACTTTTAAAGTCAAAATTGAGGGGATTTGTTCCTGTTGACTTTGCAAAGTCAAACTAGTGTTGTTCTTGACTCAAATTCGCAATTCTTAACCGAATTATGTCCAATTTGTAAGTGAAAAACACATTAAACATCATAAACGACCATCATTGGTGCTTTAATCGTAGTTATTGTATCGAATTAATCCCAATTATGAGCATTCAAGTGAAACCGTCGAACTTAATACAAGAACTCATCAATCCGACCATTTCGTGTATCACCCTTGCAATTAAAGACACCGTGCATGTCACAACCCATCCGATGCCGGAATATGTCGGGGCGGGACATGTAGACTGTTCAAAAGCTCAAGGTTTACTAAAGTTGAAATATTTAAACAACCAAATTCATTAAAACATCAAATTCCACAATACAAGAATAGAAAATACGTAAATAGTTTCTTTAAATTTCATTCTAGGTCCTCGGTCCTAAGTGAAGCAACTTGTACTTATTCTCAAGCATTGGTACCTGAAACATGATGAAAATAAGGTCAACTAAAAAATTGGTGAGCATACATAGGTTTTGACACACAACAAGTTTAAGATGTTTTATACAATTCATACGATACGTGAGTATAAGACATTTATGGAGAATCTATAGTTAAACTATGTGTGTACAATCAAACCTTGGACTGAGGCATAACAAGCAGGTTACCCTTATGTAAAGTCGGTAACAAACACCCTAACCGGGTGGGTTTGTCAGACACAATAGATCCATCAATGTTAACCGTTGGCTTGTACGTAGTTAATGATTGTACTAAAGTCATGTATATGTAGTCTTAACTCATAGCATTCAAACATAAAGCACGTAACACATAATATCATATTATTGAATTGTATTTAAGTCTATGCAAAAAGCTTTATAGAATAGATCATGTTTCACCCCAAAATGTACAAAAATAAAAAGGGGGCTATGTAAATTCACTTGTATAAACTTTGAAGATAACACGAGCAAATGTGGAGCACAAGTGATTCTCAAATCACAAGTTAACCTAGAGTGAAACGTACGAACTTGAATTAATAATATGCACAATGTCTAAGGCTAGGTCTAGTGTTTATCGGGTCTTGATATGTGTGGGTTTGATCAAGTGTTGTGTTATTTCATGTAAAAGGATGGTTCATATGTTGACATTTTGTATTCAAATAACAAGTGTGAAAATAAAATATAAGTTCAAAGTATGTGTATGGATTTCAATAATAATTGTCTTTAGGGTTTTAATTTAAATTGTTTAGATAAATAAAAAAATTTTATTCATTTATTTAAAAAAGTGAGTCTTTAAAAGTAATGTGATATTATATATTTTAAAATAAATAAATCTATTTATTTATTTATTTATTTGTTTATTTATAATAATGTGTCAAAATATATATTAGTACAAATTAAAACTCTAACTGAATTTGTTAATGTAAAAGGTATCTAATAAATAAATTTATTTATTATTGAGTAATATGTTCTAAAAAAATATGGAATGTAGTTATCAATATATATATATATATATATGTATATTAGAAAAAGTTTTTATTTGCTTAAACTCTAATATATACATATATAGTTTAATAGCAAAACAAATGATTTATAAGGATGTATTTTTATAAAAATCTTGTCAAAATGATTATAAATTAGGAAATTAAATACTTTGTTTTATCATTTAACAATTTGATTTAAAATATATTTTTAAATGATTATAATGAGACTTTAAACAATTAAATTTGTAAAAATAGTTGTTTTTATGTTAAAAATTGCAAACTTTTGTTTTATTCTGATCTAAGTAATGTAGGGGTTTATAAAATAATTTTTATACTATTTTTGGAGTATTAGAAACCGTTAAAAAAATAAACAGGTTTCCCGGGTCTAGATCTGATGCACACTCAAAAAGGCTTGCTGGATGTGGGCTTAAAGGAATTAAAACAGAAAAAGAAAGGATCTATGGGTTTCGAACCCTTGAACTTAGCTCAGCATGACACATGTTTTACCACTGGGCTACAAGTCTGTGTTTGTTAAAAGTACCAGAACATTATTTTATCAACAGAAATTTCGCTGTCTTCCTACTCTTTTAACATACCAGATGCAAACAGAGGTTCCCCTACCCAACCCTAAATCGATTTCAAGGATAAGAGTAGAAAAGTAAGCATGCGATTAACAATGAATTCGTTACCTGGAGTTGGAATTACACATAACGATCCAAAATCGTCAACATAATTGTGTCGGGAGGTGCTGGCGTCGCTCGCAAACGGAGAAGGAAAAGTTCAAATTTTTTTTGTGAGGTGGGTTGAGTCTTTGGACAGGAATTGGTATTCATAGAATGTTAGAAACGCGTAACAGCTGTTTATTGGAACGAGGATTGTGGGATTGAGGCTTGATTTCCGGATATAAGCAAGCAATCACCATTCGCGCGAGTTACCAAAATGGTGTTCAAATCTCAACGCATTCGGTTCCAAATTTTCGAATTAATAGCGAATACGATATCTCTAGTTGGTTGTGAATGATTTGGACTCAATTAGAGATGATTTGGATGGCGAATTTGTGGAAATTTGTGGATGGTTTTCGGGTTTTGACTTTTACAAGTCAACCTTCAATTGATTTTTTTGTCCAGGGTTTGTAATATGAAGGGAAAGGGATAAAATGAGGTTCAAACACTTATGAGGGGTTTCAAATGGAAGTAAAAGGGGTTTAAGACAATTCTTTGATTTAAATCCTTTTTAATTATTTATTTAAAAAAATAATAATAATAATATTATTTTATAAATTTATACAACTAAACATTTTTTTTTGTTTAATTATAAATATCAAGTAAAAGAAAAGTTTTCAATTTAATAAATTTCACCAATTGTATAAATGTTTATTTAATATGATTAAATGTATATATATATACATATATTTATAAATAAATACATGTGTTATGTATATAATTGGAAACAATATTAAATACAAGTTTGGAATTTTTGAGTTTATACACGTTATTAATTAACGTGCTATATTGTGTTTGAACAAGCATGAGGTTGCGAAGGAGTATCATTATTGTATAAATTGAAATAATATCATAAAATCGTAGATGTTACAGTCTCCCCATGTTAAGGGGATTTCGTCCCGAAATTTAACTAGTGGAGACTACTGAATCAGCAAGGAAGTGAGTTTGAGTTTTGATTGTCGGTTTAAGGAGTACGATAGATAACAAGATTTAGATCTAAAGCTTTAGTTAGGTATGAATAATATCAGTGGATTCTAGGTTCAAGAGAGTTAAGAAGAGATCTGTCGAAGAATTAAAAGGTGAAATGCGTTATTTGGAATGGATTTGATGGGGACTTGGCGATCAGGGTTTGTTTAAGACGTAGTCTAATATGCTTAAGAATTGTCGGTGGATAAGAGATTTCACAACCATTGGTCCCGGTCAAAACTTCACGCGACATGAACAACGTTACTTCCGATAATATGACAGATCACTTATATATATAGGAAGGACCATCGGCGTATCCACCATGCCCTTGTCATATCACATTAGTTTCGTTGTTATATATCACAATAGGTTTTAGGTTATAACACATGACAGAATTTACTATGTTTTCCATTCACTGATTCTTATAATTCCGTTTGCACCCGTAATTACTCAAATCATCGTATGGTCCGTATAGATCCTTCCATTGTGTGCGAGTCAAGAGGGGTACAAATTTACTTAGTTCATGTCTATAGTTTTCACATATAAGTTGCTAATAAGTAACTATGTCCCTAAATAAGCAGGTTTGTTAGCAACTAATGAGTAACAAGGTAGTATAACTTAAAGTTTCATAGTTTACTCATGTTTGAACAAGAATACGTCAAACACCGAGTTGTTTTAAAGTGTTACAGCTTCCTCGTGTTTGAACAAGTATACGTCAAACCCCGAGTAGCTTTAATGTGTTATGGTTTTCAAGTTTGGTGAACAAAGTGTATGACCATGCTTCATGTATATTGTGATCAATCAATTGCAACAATTGTAAGTAACCTAATTTCATGTATAATGTAAACACACAAGTCTCATGTATGATCTAGTGTTATGTAGTTAGTAATCAACTAAGTTTCATGTGTAACGTGAACAACTTGGCATCGTGTATCTTGTAAAATCAACTAAACTTGTATTGTAAGTAATGCAGTATCATGTGTATTGCAAGCAACAAATTTCATGTGTGGTATTAACAACTTAGTACCACGTATTTCTAAACCAACAATCTTTCATGTGTAATGTCAGTAATGTAATATCGTGTATCTTGTAACCAAATAAGTTTCATGTTCAATGCGGACACTCAAGTATTATGTATCAAACAAACGATTGTTATGTATTGTGTGATCATTTTAGTATATGTATATTACAAACAACTACGTTTCATGTATTACATAATCAATCCTGTAGAACTTGTATTGCAAATAATCAAATTTCATATATCATGTAATCAGTGTAGCATTGGGTATATTGGAAGTAACTGGGTTTCATGTATCATGTGATCGTGTTGTGTATATTGTGAATGTGCATACACATATTATTGAATTTCGAGTGTGACGTATGCTAACGAGTTTTGTATGTGGTTAAGTGTTGCGGAGAAACGTGTTGTTTGGCGTTCGTGTAAATGGTGGTAGTTAGGTTTTAGCTCTTTAAATTTTGTTGAGGCTTGTAGGGGTAGTTAGTGTATATGCGGTATGGATCGTTTCTGGGAGTGGCAAGTGAAAGACAACGAGGAGGTTCTGAAGGTATTCGGGAAAATGCGTTTACAAATACTAATTCTTGTTTGAAAATAGGAATTTGTAAATTGTCCTTGGTTGTAGATATATAAAGTAGTGAAACCATTGAGTTACATAATCTAAATAAATAGACAGTTTGTAAGAAAAACTTTTTAAATTTTCAATTATTATAAGGAGAATATTTTTAAGAGGAAATATTGGCTAATCAAGTAGTTGTATATTAAATTAGCCAAGTTTTAGAAATAATTAATTTAATGAGGAAACTCATACTTATTTATCAATTTGAAGTAATATTTTTTTATAAAATAGGTTGTTTTAAATTCTCTTGCATAGTGAAAATGTTTATGGGAAGCCGATATTTCTGATATTCTTTTAAAAGTCTGATGAACATTTGGTTTGAAAATAACGAGGTCGTTTAAATCTAATATGATGACTTGATTACGAAGGAGATGAAATCGTTATTGAATGAAGAAGGTGATACTTGAAGGATCTTGATGAAAATATGATGGGTGAAATTTACATTCAACGTATTAAATCAATGAATAATATGGACTGGGCCTTGTGGCCTGAATGTAAGGTTTACGCATTTTAGTGGACTTATTCTTCTTGGAGAATGGGTGGGCTTCTTAGTCTATTATTAATGGGTATTAGGCTCAATAGTTTAAGCCTTTGTTTACATAAAGTGATGGTATCATGTGTGTGAGTTCAAAGGTGTATGGAGAATTTGGTGTTTATGTGTGTGTATTTAACTTAGGATAACACTTTAGTGAAACACATAGGTAGCATGTAAATAGTAATGAATGTAAGCACAAGAGTTATCAAGTAGTGTGACACATAAACTATCAAGTATTGTAACATGTATTGAAAGTACTTAGGATAGCATGTAAAAATATTCAAACATGTATTAATCATGCAATTCATATAGTAGTATGGTATATTGTGGGTGTCCTAAGGTTATAGTCTAGGTCAAGAGTGTCTAATAACCTAATTCTCTATAAACAAGGCTCTGATACCAATCTGTCACACCCCAATCGACGGCGGAATACGTCGGGGAGGGACATGTAGACTGTTCAAAAGCTCAAGGTTTACTAAAGTTGAAATATTTAAACAACCAATTTCATTAAAACATCAAATTCCACAATACAAGGATAGAAAATACATAAATAGTTTCTTTAAATTTCATTCTAGGTCCTCGGTCTTAAGTGAAGCAACTTGTACTTATTCTCAAGCATTGATACCTGAAACATGATGAAAATAAGGTCAACTAAAAAGTTGGTGAGCATACATAGGTTTTGACACACAACAAATTTAAGATGTTTTATACAATTCATACGATACTTGTGTATAAGGCATTTATGGAGAATCTATAGTTAAACTATGTGTGTACAATCAAACCTTGGACTGAGGCATAACACGCATGTTACCCTTATGTAAAGTCGGTAACAAACACCCTAACCGGGTGGGTTTGTCAGACACAATAGATCCATCAATGTTAACCGTTGGCTTGTACGTAGTTAATGATTATACTAAAGTCATGTATATGTAGTCTTAACTCGTAGCATTCAAACATAAAGCACGTAACATATAATATCATATTATTGAATTGTATTTAAGTCTATGCAAAAAGTTTTAAAGAATAGATCATGTTTCACCCCAAAATGTACAAAAATAAAAAGGAGGTTATGTAAACTCACTTGTATAAACTTTGAAGATAACACGAGCAAATGTGGAGCACAAGTGATTCTCAAATCACAAGTTAACCTAGAGTGAAACGTACGAACTTGAATTAATAATATGCACAATGTCTAAGGCTAGGTCTAGTGTTTATCGGGTCTTGATATGTGTGGGGTTTGATCAAGTGTTGTGTTATTTCATGTAAAAGGATGGTTCATATGTTGACATTTTGTATTCAAATAACAAGTGTGAAAATAAAATATAAGTTCAAAGTATGTGTATGGATTTCAATAATAATTGTCTTTAGGGTTTTAATTTAAATTGTTTAGATAAATAATTTTTTTTTATTCATTTATTTAAAGAATTGAGTCTTTAAAAGTAATATGATATTATATATTTTAAAATAAATAAATCTATTTATTTATAATAATGTGTCAAAATATATATTAGTACAAATTAAAACTTTAACTGAATTTGTTAATGTAAAAGGTATCTAATAAATAAATTTATTTATTTATTTATTTATTATTGAGTAATATGTTCTAAAAAAATAGGGAATGTAGTTATCAATATATATATATATGTATATTAGAAAAAGTTTTTTTTTGCTTAAACTCTAATATATACATATATAGTTTAATAGCAAAACAAATGATTTATGAGAATGTATTTTTATAAAAATCTTGTCAAAATGATTATAAATTAGGAAATTAAATACTTTGTTTTACCATTTAACAATTTGATTTAAAATATATTTTTAAATGATTATAATGAGACTTTAAACAATTAAATTTGTAAAAATAGTTGTTTTTATGTTAAAAATTGCAAACTTTTATTTTATTCTGATCTAAGTAATGTAGGGGTTTATAAAATAATTTTTATACTATTTTTGGAGTAATAGAAATCGTTAAAAAAATAAACAGGTTTCTCGGGTCTAGATCTGATGCACACTCAAAAAGGCTTGCTGGATGTGGGCTTAAAGGAATTAAAACAGAAAAAGAAAGGATCTATGGGTTTCGAACCCATGACCCTAGCTCAGCATGACACATGTTTTACCACTGGGCTACAGGTCTGTGTTTGTTAAAAGTGCCAGAACCTTATTTTATCAACAGAAATTTCGCTGTCTTCCTCCTCTTTTAACATACCAGATGCAAACAGAGGTTCCCCTACCCAACCCTAAATCGATTTCAAGGATAAGTGCAGAAAAGTAAGCGTGCGATTAACAATGAATTCGTTACCTGGAGTTGGAATCACACATAAGGATCCAAAATCGTCAACATAATTGTGTAGGGAGGTGCTGGCGTCTCTCGCAACCGGTGAAGGAAAAGTTCAAAATTTTTTTGTGAGGTGGGTTGAGTCTTTGGACAGGAATTGGTATTCATAGAATGTTAGAAACGCGTAACAACTGTTTATTGGAACGAGGATTGTGGGATTGAGGCTTGATTTCCGGATATAAGCAAGCAATCACCATTCGCGCGAGTTACCAAAATGGTGTTCAAATCTCAACGCATTCGGTTCTAAATTTTCGAATTAAAAGCGAATACGATATCTCTAGTTGGTTGTGAATGATTTGGACTCAATTAGAGATGATTTGGATGGCGAATTTGTGGAAATTTGTTTTCGGGTTTTGACTTTTACAAGTCAACCTTCAATTGATTTTTTTGTCAATGGTTTGTAATATGAAGGGAAAGGGATCAAATGAGGTTCAAACATTTATGAGGGGTTTCAAATGGAAGTAAAAAGGGTTTAGTTTTTAATTATTTATTTAAAAAAATAATATTAATAATATTATTTTATAAAGTTTTTAAAACTAAACATTTTTTTTTGTTTAATTATAAATATCATGTAAAAGAAAAGTTTTCAATTTAATAAATTTAACCAATTGTATAAATGTTTATTTAATATGATTAAATGTATATATGTTTACATATATTTATAAATAAATACATGTGTTATGTATATAATTGGAAACAATATTAAATACAAGTTTGGAATTTTTGAGTTTATACACGTTATTAATTAAGGTGCTATATTGTGTTTGAACAAGCATGAGGTTGCGAAGGAGTATCATTATTGTATAAATTGAAATAATATCAGAAAATCATAGATGTTACAGTCTCACCATGTTAAAGGGATTTCGTCCCGAAATTTAACTAGTGGAGACTACTGAATCAGCAAGGAAGTGAGTTTGAGTTTTGATTGTCGGTTTGAGGAGTATGATAGATAACAAGATTTAGATTTAAAGCTTTAGTTAGGTATGAATAATATCAGTGGATTCTAGGTTCAAGAGAGTTAAGAAGAGATCTGTCGAAGAATTAAAAGGTGAAATGCGTTATTTGGAATGGATTTGATGGGGACTTGGCGATCAGGGTTTGTTTAAGACGTAGTCTAATATGCTTAAGAATTGTCGGTGGATAAGAGATTTCACAACCATTGGTCCTGGTCAAAACTTCACGCGACATGAACAACGTTACTTCCAATAATATGACAGAGCACTTATATATATAGGAAGGACCATCGGCGTATCCACCATGCCCTTGTCATATCACATTAGTTTCGTTGTTATATATTACAATAGGTTTTAGGTTATAACACACGACATAATTTACTATGTTTTCCATTCGCTGATTCTTATAATTCCGTGTGCACCCGTAATTACTCAAATCATCGTATGGTCCGTATAGATCCTTCCATTGTGTGCGAGTCAAGAGGGGTACAAATTTACTTAGTTCATGTCTATAGTTTTCACATATAAGTTGCTAATAAGTAACTATGTCCCTAAATAAGCAGGTCTGTTAGCAACTAATGAGTAACAAGGTAGTATAACTTAAAGTTTCATAGTTTACTCGTGTTTGAACAAGAATACGTCAAACACCGAGTTGTTTTAAAGTGTTACAGCTTCCTCGTGTTTGAACAAGTATACGTCAAACCCCGAGTAGCTTTAATGTGTTATGGTTTTCAAGTTTGGTGAACAAAGTGTATGACCATGCTTCATGTATATTGTGATCAATCAATTGCAACAATTGTAAGTAACCTAATTTCATGTATAATGTAAACACACAAGTCTCATGTATGATCTAGTGTTATGTAGTTAGTAATCAACTAAGTTTCATGTGTAACGTGAACAACTTGGCATCGTGTATCTTGTAAAATCAACTAAACTTGTATTGTAAGTAATGCAGTATCATGTGTATTGCAAGCAACAAATTTCATGTGTGGTATTAACAACTTAGTACCACGTATTTCTAAACCAACAATCTTTCATGTGTAATGTCAGTAATGTAATATCGTGTATCTTGTAACCAAATAAGTTTCATGTTCAATGCGGACACTCAAGTATTATGTATCAAACAAACGATTGTTATGTATTGTGTGATCATTTTAGTATATGTATATTACAAACAACTACGTTTCATGTATTACATAATCAATCCTGTAGAACTTGTATTGCAAATAATCAAATTTCATATATCATGTAATCAGTGTAGCATTGGGTATATTGGAAGTAACTGGGTTTCATGTATCATGTGATCGTGTTGTGTATATTGTGAATGTGCATACATATATTATTGAATTTCGAGTGTGACGTATGCTAACGAGTTTTATATGTGGTTAAGTGTTGCGGAGGAACGTGTTGTTTGGCGTTCGTGTAAATGGTGGTAGTTAGGTTTTAGCTCATTAAATTTTGTTGAGGCTTGTAGGGGTAGTTAACGTATATGCGGTATGGATCGTTTCTGGGAGTGGCAAGTGAAAGACAACGAGGAGGTTCTGAAGGTATTCGGGAAAATGCGTTTACAGATACTGATTCTTGTTTGAAAATAGGAATTTGTAAATTGTCCTTGGTTGTAGATATATAAAGTAGTGAAACCATTGAGTTACATAATCTAAATAAATAGACAGTTTGTAAGAAAAACTTTTTAAATTTTCAATTATTATAAGGAGAATATTTTTAAGAGGAAATATTGGCTAATCAAGTAGTTGTATATTAAATTAGCCAAGTTTTAGAAATAATTAATTTAATGAGGAAACTCATACTTATTTATCAATTTGAAGTAATATTTTTTTTATAAATAGGTTGTTTTAAATTCTCTTGCATAGTGAAAATGTTTATGGGAAGCCGATATTTCTGATATTCTTTTAAAAGTCTGATGAACATTTGGTTTGAAAATAACGAGGTCGTTTAAATCTAATATGATGACTTGATTACGAAGGAGATTAAATCGTTATTGAATGAAGAAGGTGATACTTGAAGGATCTTGATGAAAATATGATGGGTGAAATTTACATTCAACGTATTAAATCAATGAATAATATGGACTGGGCCTTGTGGCCCGAATGTAAGGTTTACGCATTTTAGTGGACTTATTCTTCTTGGAGAATGGGTGGGCTTCTTAGTCTATTATTAATGGGTATTACGCCCAATAGTTTAAGCCTTTGTTTACATAAAGTGATGGTATCATGTGTGTGAGTTCAAAGGTCTATGGAGAATTTGGTGTGTATGTGTGTCTATTTAACTTAGGATAACACTTTAGTGAAACACATAGGTAACATGTAGACAGTAATGAATGTAAGCACAAGAGTTATCAAGTAGTGTGACACATAAACTATCAAGTATTGTAACATGTATTGAAATTACTTAGGATAACATGTAAAAATATTCAAACATGTATTAATCATGCAATTCATATAGTAGTATGGTATATTGTGGGTGTCCTAAGGTTATAGTCTAGGTCAAGAGTGTCTAATAACCTAATTCTCTATAACCAAGGCTCTGATACCAATCTGTCACACCCCAACCGACGACGGAATACGTCGGGGCGGGACATGTAGACTGTTCAAAAGCTCAAGGTTTACTAAAGTTGAAATATTTAAACAACCAATTTCATTAAAACATCAAATTCCACAATACAACAATAGAAAATACATAAATAGTTTCTTTAAATTTCATTCTAGGTCCTCGGTCCTAAGTGAAACAACTTGTACTTATTCTTAAGCATTGGTTCCTGAAACATGATGAAAATAAGGTCAACTAAAAAGTTGATGAGCTTACATAGGTTTTGACACACAACAAGTTTAAGATGTTTTATACAATTCATACGATACATGTATAAGGCATTTATGGAGAATCTATAGTTAAACTATGTGTGTACAATCAAACCTTGGACTGAGGCATAACAAGCAGGTTACCCTTATGTAAAGTCGGTAACAAACACCCTAACCGGGTAGGTTTGTCAGACACAATAGATCCATCAATGTTAACCGTTGGCTTGTACGTAGTTAATGATTGTACTAAAGTCATGTATATGTAGTCTTAACTCATAGCATTCAAACATAAAGCACGTAACACATAATATCATATTATTGAATTGTATTTAAGTCTATGCAAAAAGTTTTAAAGAATAGATCATGTTTCACCCCAAAATGTACAAAAATAAAAAGGGGGTTATGTAAACTCACTTGTATAAACTTTGAAGATAACATGAGCAAATGTGGAGCACAAGTGATTCTCAAATCACAAGTTAAACTAGAGTGAAACGTACGAACTTGAATTAATAATATGCACAATGTCTAAGGCTAGGTCTAGTGTTTATCGGGTCTTGATATGTGTGGGTTTGATCAAGTGTTGTGTTATTTCATGTAAAATGAATGTTCATATGTTGACATTTTGTATTCAAATAACAAGTGCGAAAATAAAATATAAGTTCAAAGTATGTGTATGGATTTCAATAATAATTGTTTTTAGGGTTTTAATTTAAATTGTTTAGATAAATAAATTTTTTTTATTCATTTATTTAAAGAAGTGAGTCTTTAAAAGTAATGTGATATTATATATTTTAAAATAAATAAATCTATTTATTTATAATAATGTGTCAAAATATATATTAGTACAAATTAAAACTCTAACTGAATTTGTTAATGTAAAAGGTATCTAATAAATAAATTTATTTATTTATATATTATTGAGTAATATGTTCTAAAAAAATAGGGAATGTAGTTATCAATAAATATATATATATATATATATATATATATATATATATGTATATTAGAAAAAGTTTGTATTTGCTTAAACTCTAATATATACATATATAGTTTAATAGCAAAACAAATGATTTATGAGAATGTATTTTTATAAAAATCTTGTCAAAATGATTATAAATTAGGAAATTAAATACTTTGTTTTACCATTTAACAATTTGATTTAAAATATATTTTTAAATGATTATAATGAGACTTTAAACAATTAAATTTGTAAAAATAGTTGTTTTTATGTTAAAAATTGCAAACTTTTGTTTTATTCTGATCTAAGTAATGTAGGGGTTTATAAAATAATTTTTATACTAGTTTTGGAGTATTAGAAATCGTTAAAAAAATAAACAGGTTTCCCGGGTCTAGATCTGATGCACACTCAAAAAGGCTTGCTGGATGTGGGCTTAAAGGAATTAAAACAGAAAAAGAAAGGATCTATGGGTTTCGAACCCATGACCTTAGCTCAGCATGACACATGTTTTACCACTAGGCTACAGGTTGGTGTTTGTTAAAAGTACCAGAAGCTTATTTTATCAACAGAAATTTCGCTGTCTTCCTCTTCTTTCAACATACCAGATAAGATATTTGCTATTTCATATATAGTCATCAATGAGATTAACGGCAAGAAGTACCAAAATTACAAACTAATGGCAGGTAGACGGGCAACAAGCTGCGCCGCTACCCCCTTAAAATAAAGTGTCAGAAGTGGGATTAACAATGAATTCGTTACCTGGAGTTGGAATCACACATAAGGATCCAAAATCGTCAACAGAATTGTGTCGGGAGGTGCTGGCGTCGCTCGCAACCGGAGAAGGAAAAGTTTGAATTTTTTTTGTGAGGTGGGTTGAGTCTTTGGACAGGAATTGGTATTCATAGAATGTTAGAAACGCGTAACAGCTGTTTATTGGAACAAGGATTGTGGGATTGAGGCTTGATTTCCGGATATAAGCAAGCAATCACCATTCGCGCGAGTTACCAAAATGGTGTTCAACTCTCAACGCATTCGGTTCCAAATTTTCGAATTAAAAGCGAATACGATATCTCTAGTTGGTTGTGAATGATTTGGACTCAATTAGAGATGATTTGGATGGCGAATTTGTGGAAATTTGTTTTCGGGTTTTGACTTTTACAAGTCAACCTTCAATTGATTTTTTTGTCAATGGTTTGTAATATGAAGGGAAAGGGATCAAATGAGGTTCAAACATTTATGAGGGGTTTCAAATGGAAGTAAAAAGGGTTTAAGACCATTCTTTGATTTAAATCCTTTTTAATTATTTATTTAAAAATTATAATAATAATAATAATATTATTTTATAAAGTTTATAAAACTAAACATTTTTTTTGTTTAATTATAAATATCATGTAAAAGAAAAGTTTTCAATTTAATAAATTTCACCAATTGTATAAATGTTTATTTAATATGATTAAATGTATATATATTTACATATATTTATAAATAAATACATGTGTTATGTATATAATTGGAAACAATATTAAATACAAGTTTGGAATTTTTGAGTTTATACACGTTATTAATTAACGTGCTATATTGTGTTTGAACAAGCATGAGGTTGCGAAGGAGTATCATTATTGTATAAATTGAAATAATATCAAAAAATCATAGATGTTACAGTGGACCTCAAACGAATCCCACTAAAGCTTTTGCACACCTTCGTTTCGCCGAAAAAGCGGTCAAACTCGCTGGAGATCAAGCCACGCAAAGCCGGAAGTCCATTGAGTCGTGTACCTTCATTTCGACATCAATTCTGGTAACTAATCTCACCCTTAGCTTCGTTTCAGTACCTAGATCGAAAGCCCTAACATAATCAAGGCTTACATTATCGATTTTTACATATACTGATTTTAGGGTTCATACCCATTCGGTTAATCGAAACCTTACCTAAACACGATATTAATTCAACTAAAGGGCATGATCAGGTTCGCTATCAGATACTCTTTGAAAGCCCTGTGCTAATTCAGTCTTTTAACATCGAATTTGTGATGAACCAATTCTAGGGTTCATCACATTCTGGGTTTAATCGAACACCAGTCCAGGCTTGACCTCAATCCAATTAACCTACATGGTTAGACTCGCAATCCGGTTATTGTCGAAAGCCCCATGAATCCAGCCCCTATCATTACCAGGTTTAATCAAATCGATTTCATGTTCTTAAACTAGGGTTTCGTTTTTTAAACATGTAATTAAACAATCCTAAACGTGTTGATTTTGCAATTAAACCTCACCGCAGATTCGTATGAAGCTAATGAACAAAACCCCTTTATTATTTGGATAATCGCGATCAAAATCGATGGATTTGGGACTGGGATCGGGTTCGGCTCGATAAGGGGAAAGAACACAGTGTCTTTGTATGTTAAAACTAATTCGAATCCGTCCCTGTTGCCATTGCCCTAGCGGGTGTGATGGTTAGTGTGTTTGGCTGTTTGGGTGGAGACCCGGATTCGAGTCTCACCACCCTGTGTTTATTTTTAAAACATGTTTTTGATATTATTTTAATTGTAAAATCATTTTCTGTATTATTATAGTGATATAATGATACGTTTTGAACCCGAAAAACAGCCGTAGGCTCGGGTTTGGATTTATATGTAGTTTTTAATTATTATTTCCATATTTAAATATAATATAATTATTTATATTATTACCTAAGCATACGAGTCCGAATGAAAATAATTATTTTTAATACATAAATAATTATCGTATTATTCTCTAATTTAAAAATAATATAATCGTTTATATTATTTTCCTAAACCATTATTTACTGGTAAAACACACGAGTATTTATTTAAATAATATTATTCGTAGTTAGTGACGTTTGGTTCATACCACATCTATTTTATTATTAAACTAAAGATCCTTTGATTCCCGATGATTAGTTCATCTACTCGTTAATCATTAGTGTGTCTTAGGACATCAAATCTTTCCGTGTCGACGTCACAAAATCCCACGTATCCCTAACAATTCTAAATATAATTGTAGGGCATATGTAGACGGTACACAGGCAAACTCTTATGTTTTTTTATTGCATCCTTGTGTGGTGCTAACTACCTACGCTTACACAACTCAGGTGAGTTTCACGGCCCCTTTTACTGTTTTAGATTGAGGGAGAAAACATGACGCAAACACTTTTGATTATTGTAATTCATATATTATCAATTATTATAGACTAAGCGTAACGCTCTATCCTGAAAGTCCTTACACATCGAACCATTTAATATGAACATAGCGAGGTAATTTTGAGTAGTACTACTGGGTTTGACAAACCCTACCCGTGTTAGTCGCACTAACTCGATTGGAGGTTGAACGGGTGTAACATTGACCTAAACACAGCACCATTGTTGATAGGCATGGTGGGAGGCATTCAAACACAAACACAAACAGTCAGCTTCGGTTTCGAGCGCTTTAGTAAACATGAACATAGGTTAGCTACCTATTGATATATATATTGAATCTTAGCTACCTATTGATATATATATTGAATGTACATAACGTGGCAAACGCTTTTACAAACTGAAACCTGTGAACTCACCAACCTAGTGTTAACACTTTTCTTACATGTTTGCTCAGGACGCTAAGGCACAGGTACACGCTAGGACATGCATGGAGTCTCTTTATCAATTCCAACACTTATCAAACAAGTTAAACTATTTATCCGTTTTCTATTACTTTGACTTTGGGCGCGTTTGTTTTGCGCATTTATTACTCTGTTTATCGCTTCCGCACTTAACTCTGAACATTTAATGCATTTGTTTAAACTCATATAGAGTCGTTTGATGTAACTAATGACTGAGATCCTGTTTTGTTACACGCCAAATGGTAAAACTCTGTTAGTGGATTTTGGGGGTGTGACATTCGCGGTCTACTGGTCCTCCACATCAGTAACTTCACACTCCTATCAAAACTCAAACTTCTACTACATTTATCGATCAAGTCCTTCCACCACATCTTAAACCTACCAGGTCCAAAGATAACACGGTTCAAGTATCCTAGCAAGTTATCACTTCTAAACATCCCTACATTTGGGGGTTTTCATTCTCCTCAAACTAGATGAATCTCTCAAAGCGCGGGTTCTCTTACGGGGTGGCCTAGACCTATGGGTTTTAAAACTCGGGGTCGGCTCAACAGTAATCTCCTCAGAACAAAGAACTGGCAGAGGTTTAGGAATATGCACTTCTAACGGTATGGCCTCTATAATCTCCACCGGATCATCTGGTTCATCTACACATTCCACCATGGGCGGCTCATAAACTATCTTCCCCACTTGTGCTAAAATATCGCTTAAACTGCAATCATCACCATCAGCACCTATAAACGAGGATCCTATCAATTTCTTTTCAAATTCAGCAAGCCAATCCGGCGGGTCATCTATCACTCCTTCTTCATCCCTAGCCACAGCATCCTCTACTGGATTAGCGTCCCGATGTTCATCCATGAAGGAATCAATCATGCATACGGAGTGGCTATGCTCGCTAACGTCCTTCTCGGGTTTCATAGCATCGAATGTTATCATCTCATCCGCCACACGAAGTGTGAGCTTCCCGTCGAAGACATTGATCAATGCCTTTGTGGTACGTAGGAATGGGCGTCCTAAGATGAGCGAGACTCTAGCATCCACTTCCATATCTAAAATGATGAAATACACGGGGAAGACAAATTTGCCTACTTTCATTAACAGATTCTCCACAATTCCCCGTGGATACTTGACGAAATACAAGGAGATGCTCATGCGCGTGGGCTGCGGTTCACCTAGGTCTAGATGCTTATAGATAGAATATGGCATCAGATTCACGCTAGCTTCCAGGTCAGCCAACGCATGGTGTAGAGGCAAACCGCCAAGCAAACACGGGATCGTGAAACAACCCAAATCCGCCATTTTCTCCGGCAGTTAGTTCTGAACGACTACAGAACATTGCTCACTAAGTGAGACTTTAGAGACCTCCTCTTGCTTCTTCTTGTTGGAAAGAAGATCTTTGTGGAACTTGCCATATTTAGGCATGTGCTGGAGGACCTCTATAAATGGAAGATTGACCTTGAGTTGTTTGAACATATCAAGGAAGTGACCGTATTCCCTAGCATGTTTATGTGGCAGCAAGCGCGCTGGATAGGGAACACTACTCAGGTCAATCTCAGGGGTCTTACTCTCACCCCCACTCTTCTTCTCCTCTGCCTTCTCGGCAGGCTTCTCCATCTCTAACTCCTCGTCCACCGGCTCTTCTTCTTCTACTGGTGGCTCCTCTATCATCTGCTCTTCTATCATCTTCGCATCTATCTCAGCAAATCGATCTCTCCAATATACCTTCTTCATCTCTTCAGGCGAAGGGATGCCATAGTCAGCACTGTGGGAGACTTCCTTCTCTACTCTCTCCTCCTCTCTATTGTTCCTGATCGACAAGGCCATCACTGAAGCGTTGGGGCCAGAAGATGGACCCCCTGTCTGTCCTTCAAGCTCTTCGCGATGTCTCCTACCATGCGTTGCAAATCCCGAAATGCCGACTGCTGATTCTTCAAGAAAGTGTCGTGGGCATCCAGTCTATTCTTAACGTCCCTATCCTACTAGACTAAGTGGGCAAGCATCTGTGTCTGATTCTCTATCATCACCTATATCTTCCTTGTGTTGACACTGCTTCCCGAACTTGCTCCTGCTTCTGCTCCTCCATACTGATTCTGGCAACCATTAAACCCAGGTGGGTTGTTTCCATATCTCCATCCCGAGCCATAAGTATTGTTGTAATTGTTGTACCCTCGGTTCTCGTTCTGGTTGCCAGAAAAGGTCACTTGCTCCTGTTGATTGACGGGGTAATCTCTGATGTCGTGGTCTCCCCTTCACACCTCACACCTTTGAGCACTGAGCTTCAGCTCCTTTATCTCGTTAGCCATAGCCACGAGTGCAGCAGCCACGCTAGTATCAGGAGTGACCTGATGCACACCTCTAGGAGAATGGGGGTATCCTAGCACTTGGAATGGAAGTCCTAGTAGATGGCTGCTACTGTTCTGCTAGAGCAATGCTCTCAAACATCTCCTCACACTCATCAGGCTCGAGCTTATCCAAGATATGGCCTCCCGCAGCTATGTTGAACATTTGTTGCTTCTCAAAGGTGAGACCATTGTAGAACTTCTCCACTATCGCCCAGTTAGAAAGACCATGCTGGGGACATCGGTTCAACAACGTGTTGAACCGCTCCCAGGCCATGTGATAAGGCTCGTCAGGATCCATCCGGAACGAATGGATTTGATCTCGAAGGCGAGCGGCCCTGGAAGGGGGATAGTACTTTTTGAAGAACTTGTCTTGAAGATCCTCCCAAGTGGTAATAGAGTTGTAAGGGAGGGTGTCAAGCCAAGTGGATGCATGCCTAGAGAGCGAGAATGGGAAGAGACGCATGTAGATAGCGTCCTTAGACACACCCGTGATATTGAAGGCATCACATATGCATGCAAAGCGGGACAGATGTCCAGGTGCATCCTCATCCTCAAGGCCATGAAATTGAGTGGTATGAGTGATTGTGCTCATGACATGTGACGGGATCTGCCATGTATTGGTGTTTGGAATAGCGGGACGTGTGATCGAAGATCTCACCCCGGTGACCCCGTCACTAGCTCTCTGGTGCACGATACGTCTCGCTGGTGGGTTAGCGTCGCCCGAGATAGGAAATGGAATTAGGCTAGTAGAACGTACCTGGGATTTCAGCTCCTTTAAACGCTTCCGAAAGTCGCGGGTGCGCTCGTGAAGCTTTCGTTCGGGCTCTAGAAAATCTGAATAAGGTGGTAATCCCTGCGAACGAGTATTGTGCATAAACTGACATAAGAATAAAAGAAAACAAACTAGGACTCAAAAACAGAAAGACTCGATCCTATGTTAGACACTCAGATAAGACTCACAAGATAACACCGAAGACAAGCATACACACAAGACTCAAAAGAAAAAGAAAATAAAATAGACCAAAAATCAAACAAAGAACTAGTCAAAGGCAATATTGCTATTGCCAAGTGTCCCCGGCAACGGCGCCAAAAACTTGATGACGCCCAGACGGTCTATAAAACTAATGAATAAAAACCTAACTAGGCTCCTAAGTAATAAAAGGAGTACCTTCAACTAAACCGCACTGACAGGTAAGTCTACCTATCGAGTGTAGCATAGCTTAATGGTAATCCGACTTATCGAACCCTGGAGACACTGAATACTAATACTAGACTCTAACTTGGACTAAAGATTGATGATTGGGGGGGTTGACTACACTAAAGATTAACTAAGAATGCAGCAAACTAAGAACGACTCAAGCTATCAAGATCAAGACTAAGGAAGAAATCAGAGATGGGAAGAACACTACCTAGGTCGGAATCCTACTTGCAAAGCACAACTTCTACCGGTTCTGGAACTAAGATGGATATGGGTTTCTAAGGAAACAATTCTAGACAACCTAGTGGATCCCTAATCACTCTCAGGGTGTCACCAACTAAGGAACCTAAAGACGTAATAACTCACCAGATAGTGGATTACCTTTCGGTTTCTCCAACAATGATAAAGTACCCGAAAGACATATCACCTTTCAGTCTCACTTTCCACAATACATTCAAAGAATGCACGGGGTAATCTCAAGATAAGAACTATGACTCAGAAAAGCAACAATCACTAGACACGTAATACCAACTTTCTCTCAGACAGCTGACACTCGGATTCCTAATGACGAAGACTAAACGACTATCTCTCACTTCTCGGGTATTGAGACAGGATACACACTCAGTTCTAAAGAATGATCAATCACAACTCCTATGGATCACTATCTCTAGCAAACCACATAAACAATCACAAACCCTAAAGTCTATGACCTAGATACGCAAATCAAGCTAGAAGACATCCACAATCAATGTACGGAATTGAAATCAAACATACATCAGATCTAAGCATGCATATACATCACAGTCATTAAATCAAGATCTTTTACAAAATCTTTAAACCATCATTATAATCCACAACCAGTAAAAATCGTAACTTTAACAAGCAATCATCTTAAAGACCCAGGCAGTATTAGAGTTTTAGCCTACAATCATACTCAAAACATCTATTACAGAAGTAATTAAGCAAAACATAGTATCAAACTCAGAAATCAAACACAAAGATTCGAACTTTAAAACCGAGAAAGCTAAACTACATAAACCCGGAATTGAAAGATTTAGTCTTGCACTTCAATGGCCCTCCTGAACTCCAAAATCACCTCAATCTATTCTCTGGACGGCTGGAACATGAACTCCTTGAATAATGGCATTGTAATTCTATTTATAATCGATTTTTGGGTTTTTTCTCGGAATTTCAATCTCCCGCGTAACACGAGACATTGGGCTTGGGTCCTCGCGTACCGCGAGGAACAAATTAGTCGTGGCCACTTCTAGCTTCCCTCGAGTACCTTAAGAACTTCTTCTTTCCCTCTCGCGTACCGTGAGAGGCCAATTTTCACTATTTTTTGCTTCTGTTTCTTGGCTTCACTTTCTTGCTCGGTTTCTTCACGATATAGCTTCCTATTCCACACGAGCTCCTGAAAATATACAACAGACTCAAATACAGACTTTAACGACTCAAAATGAACACAAAACTAACTAAAAACGTACGAAACAATAGGAATATAGATGTGTGCTTCGTACTACATCACTAGACCACATAAAAGGCATGTGTACCCATCGACTGCAGTAAAGTTTAATGAAAGTCCAGATATCGAACCCACGAGACACTAGTGACAACTAACCACACTCTGACTCAACTAACTAAACTGATTTAAAAGGGGGAAATTTGTGTTGTGATTATAGATCTAACAAACTAAAGAGAACTAACTAACGAGAACTAACTATCAAGCAAAGTATTTAGACGGACTTAAGAATAAGGAAGGCACTACCAAGTTAAGAATCCTACTTGTGAAACTTGGACTTCTCTCGGTTGAGGAAACTAATTATGGAACAAGGATCTATGAATACACCCTCAGACTACCTATAGGATCCCTGATCATTCCCAAGGTGAGACCTAGAAGGAAACCCTAAGGGGGTGTGTGACGCTCACTGGTTGGTTAGAGCACCTTTCAGTCTCTCCAACAATACTAAAGTACCCGATAGACAGATTACCTTTCCGTCTCACTATCTCAACACATTCAAGGAATGCAAGGGGTAATTTGAAGACTCTCGATAAGACACGGGAATGCAAAGAATACTAGGACACCAAAGGAAACCTCTTTTCAGAATCTTTACACCTAAACACCTAACACCAAGAACAACCCGACTACTTCTCACCTCTCAGCTATCGAAGTAGGTAGAACATCTATATCCTCTAAACTCTAAAATACTGTTCCTATGGATTATGATATCAAAGAACCCATAAACAAATCACAAACACACAATAAGTGACCTAATCATGCATCTATAACTGAAAGACATTCAACAAGACACATGTGGAACAATCATTGATCATAAACCAGACATAAACATGCATACACATCAGATCAATTGCAATCAAGTTCGCTACTTTAACATTAAACCATCGACAATAATCCAAAAACCGATAAAAATCCAATCTTTACAATGTATTCATCAAAACCTAGGTAGCTATGAAAGTCTAGCCAACAACCATGCCTAATAACATCAGATCCATGATAAAACGCAGAAACATAGTGTCAATTAAACAAAAAAAAGATAAAGGAACGAAGAACAAGAACCGAAAGATCAAAAGCTAACCAATCCGGGTTCCAAAACTCCAATCCCTTGCTTCATCAGCCTCCTCTACTCTAAAAATCGCCTCCAAACTCTTCCTTGATGGCTGAAACTCCAAATCTAAACCCTAGAGTCGATCCTAATATTTTAAACAATCAAAATAGGCAAAAAAGCCCGTATCTGGGGTCTCTCGCATACCGTGGGGGGTTCTGGCTGGTCTCTCACGTATCGCGAGAGACAAAATAATCGCGCTGGTTTCCTGGTCCCTTGCGTACCGCGAGAGAATGGGCTCCAACTCTCACGTACCATGAGAACTAACCAGAATTTTGAACTCCTCTCGTCGAAGTACCCAAAATCCATATATTATGGGTCCCGTAACTAATTTTCTAGCCCGAGATATGCGTGTATTAAGTTTGGACTCTTTCCTGACTTTTGTCGTTCTCATCCCGTGTTCTCGTGTGCTCGTTTCCTTCACACTTGTTGATCGTTTAAGCTCCAATTCTTCTCGAATACCAACAAAATATAACATAACTAAGTTCAAGCTATAAATGAATGAAAACAACTATAAAACTATACGAAAACGCTACGAAATACAAGGGAAAACGAGGTGTGTTTTGCAACACATCAAACATCCCCACACTTAACCTTTTTTCGTCCTAAAAAAAGACTCTGCAATGGAATCATAACTGGAAACTAGCTTTAACAATCTCAATTATTCATTAGCACAAATATAATCACGCGTTAAAGTGCAACAATTGATATTTCTGTCTGATTAAACCCAACCACCAACTAATCAAGCCCCCGATTGTGTTTTAATATTACATTACCAAGCATATCAATCTATCTATGGGTCTCACACTCAAAAGCTACAGCTCTACTAATCCCGTCTCAAGGACATGTCTAGGCCCGGGTTAAATCATGTAGATTTCCCACCACTATAACGAAAACTTATATGTTTTAGGAATTAAGATGACTTATGGATCGAATGGATGAATGAAATGAGAAATAAATTAATATTTTATGAACAAACCTAACCCAGTGGTGCTTCAACCAAGCTGTAACTCAGCATGTGGCACATAGGCTGCAGTTTCTAACAATGAAGTACATAAGATTCCACTTAGTGGTGTTTCAACCATGTTGCCATCCCGGAGGGTAACACATAAGCAAAACTTATTTATCCAAAGTGATTGATTACTTAAGTTCCAACCCATGGGTGTTTCAACCAACTTGCTATCCCAGAGGGTAACACGTAAGCGAAACTTAAGCTCTTAATTTATTAACTTATGCTCATGTAATGGTTGATTATGGAATGCGGGCGCCACCAACACTCGAATTTACTTTCATAAAAATAGAGTGGTGTGCCAATTAATTTCAAAAACATATAGATTTTAGCTTATAGTGGTACCTATCACCCTATGTTGATAGTTTCAGTTTTAGCGTTTCCCCTAAGATAAGAACCCATAAGATATCCTGATTTAAATCAATTAATTATTCCTAATTAACACTCACATGATATTTAAGCTTTCAAGTCGGCTGAGTCTACCAAAAATCACAAATTAGACGCGTTTTCTATCATTTATTCATTTAAAATTTAACAAGCAGATTTCCAGTTCTACTATCTTTTTCCATTTATTATGCAAAAACTTTAATTCAAAGGACATTTTTTTTTTCAAAATTTTCATTTTTTTGTATTTTTGTATATTTTTAAAAGAAAAACAGACTCACTAATCTAAGATAGACGTAGTCTCCCATTCCCACACTTGAAACGCACATTGTCCCCAATGTGAACCGAGAAATGACGGAAAAATAAAATAAAGAAAATAAAATATACAAAAATAGATTGAAATAGACTTAGCTGGTAATGTAGCAATCTTCTTGTGCAGTCTTGCTCTTCCATATCAAACACGTACAACCTTATAACATTTCATTCGCAGTTGTAGACACTCAACTCTGTAGGGTTGCTCTTTACACGATGATAAATTCTAAATCGACTCCACCCGGATGGAGATTAAGTACGGATGGTGTGATCTATACTTGCAAAATTAAACTCACAGCAAACGACAACATTAAACTGACTCAAATTACAGACTCGATAAAGAAAACAAAAGACTCCACTGACTCGACATGACTCACGATAAAGCAGGGAAAAACGTACCTCATGGTGACAAACACATAGACATGAATGTCACAGCAAGGAATAATCAATCTCGAACGATGTAGAGGTTTCCCATGGTGGTGGTGGTGTGAATGGTGATGGGTGGTGTGAATGGTGGAGAGATGGTGGTGTGATGATAATAGATGGATATGTGAAGGTGAGTGAAGATGGTGTGTATATGGTGAATGGTGGAAGGTGTATGGAAATGGTGGATGGTGTGGGAAACCAAAGGATTTAAAGAGGAATAGGTGACCCTACCGTACCGAGAAAGGCAAGGTGGTGCTCCTCGCGTATCGCGAGGAGCTTGAATTGGACTCGACCTAAATATTACCTTCTCGCGTACCGCGAGAGAGGATGTCCAATTCGTCGCGTACCGCGAGGTAGTGTCCTTCACAGAAAGTTTTTAGTGTTTTTGTACTTAGAAAAATTTTGACCCCCGAAAATCTTCTTCACTCAATTCCTCTAGAAACCTGTTCCAATGATAAATCTAAGTTTAAACATACCTAGAACTTCATTCTTGATAATTTTCCTGACCAAATCAGCTGCGAATCCCTGCAGCACAAACCAAAACAAAAACACGCAAATCGAAATATACCAAAAATAACACGAAATAAACCTAAGACATATAAACACTCTACACTCGGGCACTGGCCCGAGAACCAAACCTAATCAGGAGGGTTCTCCTTTATTCTGCCCCCATCCTGCCCGTTTAATATAATTGGTTTACCACCGATTAGATAAACTCCGATGATAGAATTTACAATGGTTTTGAAAATTTTAAACGGGTCGGACCACCAATACTTGAATTTACCTGGACCAAACCTGATACGTGGCATGTAGTGTAGAAATCTGTCATCTGTACAAGTAATATGCATCCTATCCCTATTGCAGTTCAGATGCCTCCAGGTCCTCTGCCATGACTTTTTTGATTCGGGTGGCGATCCACCGTCTATTAACTCCATGGTACACTCATCCTTTTTCACTTATGTCGACCTTAATGTATTCTCAGGTCAGCTATCCTCAAATTGCCTATTCTTGATCCCCACACTTGGCTCTTGATGCAATAGATCATCTAGAAGCTTTAGATCGCTAAGTGGGTTTTACTCGCCTCCTTCCTCTAGAGTTGGAAAACTCATCAACTCGTCACCAAATTCATCCTCCCATGATGGAGCATGCTCATCTTCTATTACCCCATCCTCAGGCACATCTAGCGGCTCGCCAGGCTGAACCTCACTATCATCCTCTATCTTCAAAACACTCGTCTTCAAGTTCTATATCCTGCATCAAATTATTCTCAAAGAACAAGCATAAAGTGTCAAGTACATTCGAGGACTCGAGCTTGCCACCCGGACTTTCAGGACTATCACCATTATATTCAATTAAACCTGGTTATGAATATTTACCTGCACCATCAACCGTAGTGTCATCCGAGGACTCTTCTACCTCTGCTTCATCATCACTGAAGAAGTCATCCTCGATGGGCTCTGGCCCCAACTCTGGTGTAAGAACCGAAGGTGGGTCTTGTGCGGAGCTTTGTACACTCGTAATTTGCATCTCTTCCGTTAAAGTCTCCGGTTCTTGAGCGACTTCTTCTCTTGCCATCCTTAGATTCTCGAGCTGTGTGATCTTTCATAGGATCAGTATAAAATTCATCACTATTGCAATCAAGGTCAGAATGCTTACCTAGAGGTGGGACTTGTGCTGCACCTTCTGTCACTGTTACCTACACTTCGTCCATTATTGGCTCCAGTTCTGGGGTTTCCAGAATCACTGCATCCGATGTTGTTTCAGATCCAATCATGTTCCCTTCTTAATCGTAAACCAAACGCTCCAGATTCTTCAGACGAAGTGATCCAATGCGAGCGATCACTGCATGGATATCCTTCTCATACTGCTCAGTGGCCTCTCTATACCATGCATTCAACTCCTCTTGAGTTCTATATCCCTCATACGGTTGTGCTTGCGGATAATGATCACCATAATAGTCTGTGGAGTACCCCGATGAATTAGGACACTCTTAAGTGTAATGGGAACCTCCACAGACCTCGCATCACACATTCACGTAACGATCCCTTTGAGCATACCAGTGTCCTTGATAACGTTCCCCTTACAAATGTCCATATTAATTATCACTGCAATGGACACTAAAACAAAAAGGATCACAGGCACCAAATATATATAAATAAATAAAAATAAAATAAAATAAAAAAAAACAAAAAATATTTACAAAGACTCACTAAAAAATAAAGAAACACACGGACTACTAGACACTCTATGACTCAAAACACAAATAAGACCAAATAATCAGTTAAGTTTAATCAAAGTTAGATACGCTATCGCCTAAGTATCCCCGGCTACGGCGCCAAAAACTTGATGTGCTAAATATGGTCTATAAAAACTATAATAAAAACCTAACCTAGTCACCCTAGTAAAAATTCTAGACTATCCTAATACTAGACCACAGAACAGGCAAGTGTACCTATCGACTGCAGTAAAGTCTAATGATAGTCCGGATATCGAACCCACGAGACACTAGTGACAACTAACTAGACTCTGACTCAACTAACTAAACTGATTTAAAAGGGGGAAATTTGTGTTGCGATTCTAGATCTAGCAAACTAAAGATAACTAACTATCAAGCAAAGTATTTAGACGGAATTAAGAATAAGGAAGGCACTACCCAGGTTAAGAATCCTACTTGTGAAACTTGGATTTCTCTCGGTTGAGGAAACTAATGATGGAACCAGGATCTACGAATACTACACCCTCAGACTACCTACAGGATCCCTGATCATTCTTAAGGTGTGACCTAGAAGGAAACCCTAAGGGGTGTGTGACGCTCACTGGTTGGTTGGATCATCTTTCAGTCTCTCCAACAATACTAATGTACCTGATAGACAGATTACCTTTCAGTTTCACTATCTCAACACACTCAAGGAATGCAAGGGGTAACTTGAAGACTCTCGATAAGACATGGGAATGCAAAGGATTAGGACACCTAGGGAAACCTCTTTTCAAAATCTTTACACCTAAACACCTAACACCAAGGACAACCCGACTACTTCTCACCTCTCAGCTATCGAAGTAGGTAGAACATCTATATCCTCTAAACTCTTAAATATTGTTCCTATGGATTTTGATATCAAACAACCCATAAACAAATCACAAACACAGTAAGTGACCTAATCATGCATCTATAACGGAAAGACATTCAACAAGACACATGTAGAACAATCATTGATCATAAACGAGACATAAACATGCATACACATCAGATCAATTGCAATCAAGTTCTCTACTTTAACATTAAACTATCGACAAGAATCCAAAAACCGATAAAATTCCAATCTTTACAACGTATTCATCAAAACCTAGGTAGTTATGAAAGTCTAGCCAAAAACAATGTATACTAACATCAGATCCATGATAAAACGCAGAAACATAGTGTCAATTAAACAAAACAAAGATAAAGGAAAGAAGAACAAGAACCGAACGATCAAAAGCTAACCAATCCGGGTTCCAAAACTCCAATCCCTTGCTTCACAAGCCTCCTCTTCTTTGAAAATCACATCCAAACTCTTCCTTGACGGCTAGAACTTCAAATCTAAAGCCTAGAATCGATCCTAATCTTTTAAACAATCAAAATAGGCCAAAAATCTCGTATCTAGGGTCTCTTGCGTACATCGGGGGGTTCTGGCTGCGAGAGAGACAAAATAATCACGCAGGTTTCCTGGTCTCTAACGTACCACCAGATAATGGGCTCTAACTCTCGCGTTCTGCGAGAACTAACCAGACTTTTTTACTCCTCTCATTGAAATACACCAAATCCATATATTATGGGTCCCGTAACTAATTTTCTAGCCCGAGATATGCCTCTATTAAGTTTGGACATTTTCCTGACTTTTGTCGTTCTCATCCCATGTTCTCGTGTGCTTGTTTCCTTTACACTTCTTGATCTTTTAAGCTCCAATTCTTCCCGAATATATACAAAACATAACATAAGTAAGTACAAGCTATAAATGAATGAAAACAACTATAAAACTATACGAAAACGCTACGAAATACAAGGAAAAACGATGTGTGTTTTGAAACACATTAATAATGTAGAACTTTTCCAAGTAAGAGTCATAAGCAGATGGAAACCTTATAGAAAAAGAAAAGAGCTATGCTATCCTTTTATAGACAATCATGTAAGCTTTACTCAATTTTAATTACTAATATATCACTTACTTTTTCACACTTTAGTTTCCTTTTCCTAGAGAGATACAATAGAATAGAAGCAATCGCCGACCTAAACCATGAAGCACATTTTGATTCAATTATAACACTACAATCTTGCTATATTGTTACTGATACCTATCCGACATTATCTTCATCTTAGATCATCCATTGTTCTTGAAACATGAATATTTCCTTCATTCAGCTCGTGTAAATTATAATTGTAACTTTTCATTTTGTCATTATTATATGTAAAACGTATTTTCAGTCATAAGAAATATTTAAAGTTTTATGATATATATCGTTTTCATTATTCCACCCGTGTAGTACACGGGTTTTTAACCTAGTATATATATATATATATATATACACATATATAAGTATATATACATAGGGCAACTATATGGTGAAAACCCATTTAGTTGGGAAAACTCTAGATTCTCAATTTGTGGCCATGATGATGCCACCTATCACCTAATCCAAAACTTTCCATTTTGTGGTCATGGGTATATTAGTCTTTTCACCCCATTTGTCCCATGCTTAAAACTTGTAAAACTTTCCATGCTTCTAAAAACATCAAATCGTACTTTCAAGCAACCTAATACATCAATATCTCCTATCTACATTAAATTATTCAAACCATCTTTTTGAAAGAATTTCCATACTTCATTCTTTCTTCCCTGTATCGAGCCACTCAATCATCCACATCTCCATTCTTCATTCAAAACCATGTCCTTTTGAAGCTTTTCCTCCTTTAATTCGACATCTATTAATGCTAAACTCATTTAATGGATTCTTCTTCAATACCTCGTCCCAACCTACCATCTCTGTAGGACTGTGTAAACGATTCTTCATTTATGTGTTCTCCCACCCATCTTACTCCACACAATCTCATTTATGATATTGACATTACTGCTCAGCCTACATCTGTTTCTATTGATTTTCCAGGTATATTTAAGCTCATTTTAGTTACATCTTAGTTCAATTTTTTATATTTTTGTTATGATATTTTCATGTGTTTTGTTATCATATTTAGATTTTATGTGTTCTCCCACCCATCTTACTCCACACAATCTTCATTACAAAGTTGACAATAATGCTCAGCCGACTCCTGTTTCTATTGATTTTGTAGGATGATTTAACTTATATTAGAAATATAGGAATTTCACCTTATATTTTTTGATATATTTGCAATTAATTTCATGTTTTGAGCCAGTAGGGGTTCCTGTTCTAATTATCATAATGAAAACTTCATTTCACAAGATTGTTTGTCTCATTCTGTCCAATTACCAGGTTATATATATTTTAGTATTTATTTTATGCATTTTGTTTATTTTAGTTAGTAAAAATTTTACCGTAAATTTTAATCATTGTCTAAAGATTACTGTTTTTTAATTTTACATATGTTACCACCTGATCGCCTTATCATCTATTACATAAAAACATTCCCTATTTCCTATTACAATGAAGTTCAACCTTCTGATGGTAAAATATTACATATGTAGCTGATAAAGTTACATATGTATCTAGCGATGCTATACAGATTTTACATATGTTGTGATGACGACGAAGTATGTTGGGTTATAATGTAATTTTGGATGTTGATATAGAACCTCTATTTTTTTTTCTTTTGATTCTTGAAGAAATTAATGGGTTTTTTTACTGATGGTTGTGGTGTTCATGTAGGTTAGTTATAAAATAATTGTTTCATGTATGCGTAACATCCAAAAATCCGACACCTTGACTTGGGCCAAAATAAAAGAATAAGTGGGACGAATATGGGCTTAGAGAGATGGGCAAGTCCTAAAGGGTTTCCTTAACCCTAATAATGGGCATGTTTGATGGATTGTTCTTCAGGCGACATTGACCAGTGTCGCCACCTTCATGTGGCGGCACTAGTCGGGGTGGCGATGGAGGATGGCGTGTGTTCCAAGGGGTTCAATGATTAGACACGTGTCATTCCTTTGGCGACACAAGGGAGTGTCTCCTATGACCATGTGACACTTTTGGTCAACAACAATTGGGGCAACGACACTAGAAACAATGCTTAAGTCTAGAACGCAAGTTCTAGCGACACAGTCAAGCAACATTACGTGTTGGGTGACACTACGCTCAGGGGACACTGCCTGTGGCGACACTGTAGGGAACACTAGTAGAATTTGACCAAATTCACATATTTAATTCATATAGATCACTTAACATTTGTCTACCCGAGCGTTACTAAGTACAAACAGTATACCGACATTCAGTTGAGTTCTATGTGCCCCCTATGTGTTACGTGCAAACGATTTTAATTATTTTGGGGCTGAAATGTATACATGCAAAGTAATGACTGAGATAAATGATAATATGCTCGTATATTATATATTATATGAATGAGAATGAAGAACTACGAAATGATGAATAAATGTTTATAACGAATGAAAGGAATGTATGACTTAACGTTAAATGAATGAAAGCTTGCTTTATATATATATATATTACATGTTATAAATGTACTAACGTTAACGAAGGAAATTACAGACTACTTTGGTAGGACGGTACTATGATAACGGATACTACGGTAGACTGACGACCATACGACTATTTATGCAGACGGAATGTTAAAGTATAGAAAGGTAGACTAAATATGGCGAATACGGTAGACGGAGTCCCTTATACGAAGCACGACTGCATATATAGTTCGAATGGGAAATGGATGCCTTAGGGTAAACGGGTAAAAGGACGGACTACGGCGGTAGGACGGTACGAAGGATGGATGGCTAGAAAGGTAGCCGGAAGGTATGAACGATTTATGGACTACTTCGGTATGACGGTATGAATAACGGACTACGACGGTAGGACCGAACGTTTGTCTTTGTGACATACGAAATGACGGGCTGATCACCCATATGTATGACCAATGAATGTTAAATGAAGGCGAATAAAATGTTGATATATATATACATACATATAAAGAAATTATGTTTATACCTAATTGTTTTAAACTAGAACTCACCAGCATTAGCTGACTTTTAGTATGCACGTCAGGTAGCAAAAGGAAGGAACATGTAAAGGCATGAAGGCTACCTGGCTCAAGACTGTCACACCCCGCCAAGGCAGAAACGTGAGGCGTAACATTCACTAGTTTCCAAAGCATTTGATTACCGCAAACACATACATAATGATTGGATACAAAATCAAATTTAAAGTTTTACATCCCAAAATATCTATTTGAGTTTACAAAAGATTAAGATTTCACAAATATGACTCATATAATGAGTTATACAAGAGAAATCCTTCAAAAGCTGTATCCATCATGCATGCATGTAACCTACACTGCTAACCATTGCGACCACGTTCAATTTCCTGAAAACATACTTAAAAAGTGTCAACACGAGGTTGGTGAGTTCACAGGTTTTGATCAACTATTCTTGTAGTTCCAACGTTTACAAACGTTCAATTGAATAAGTTTTCCCGACCAAACAATATATATATATATATATATATATATATATATATATATATATATATAAAACCAATGAATTGAACATTTCCTGACCAATTGACCCCATTTGTAAGCTTGCAAGGAATACAAATAATATGTAATGCACGAGACCATAACCAAACCATGACAAATGAATGTCCCTCCCTCCATAAACCGTGAGAATAAGATAATATGTAGTCATTCGGCCATGTGGACCCCTGGCTAGCGCGACTAACTATGACCGGGGGCGTCACCCCCAATAGTACTATCCATAGAATCCAAGACTAAGTCCATAGCTAAAGGTTACAAAGTGTTTGTTCCAGGGGAATTTACGAGCTCTATAATTGTTCCCTCAATGCACACATAACGGTCTGGTCTTTGTTCATTCACTTATATATATAAATAGTTACAAATATGTTTCCTCCCCAAAACATTTTAAAACTTAGAAAAAGGGGACATTAAAACTCACCTCGTCAGTAGTGTACGCTAGCAAATATTTGTATAACTATAGGACCCGCCTATCCATATTCTAATTAAACAAGGATACCTATATGTTAAGACTACCCGACTTAACGAATCCCGTTAAGTACGTCTTTGTTTAATAAAACCGTGTTTTTATGTGACGACTCGTTGATGATTATTATTTTTGTCTAGACGCTTATATATTTTTCAAGAAAATATTAGGTTTCCATATTGGTGACTTGTTAGGTGTACCAAAAATAAATATTATTTTTTCGATAACTCATAATATATTTATATTATGATCACGTATGAACATATAATTATTTCTTACCAATAATTATATAAAATCACAAATATCGTTCAAGTATGTTCTACGCATGTCTATTTTCCTACGTGCACATAAACTTTGTTAACACGTCCGCATACAAATACTTGTTCCGAACGACATTTATTAACTTGTTTTTATTCAACATGCACTTTAAATATGTTTCATGATAACATACGAATATTTATTTTAAACCGAACGTCTTTAGATTTCATGTACTCATGTCAACGTTCTATGTTAACAACTATAAACAGTTATAAACATATATACGATTTCAATTATTTAGTCGTCTCATAACTCATTCTAAGTTAACAATTTTTCCATCATTCATATATATATCATGACTCCTATATATATATGTATATTATTAACCGTCTTCCAAGTTCTACAACTTAGGATCATACACCCGTATATATATAGTCCGATTTCTAAATGCGCACACATACTCCAAATCATTTATTCAAGTCAACAATTTGTGACATACGTACGGATATATATATATATATATATATATATATATATATATATATTATGTTTAGCCCTTTTTCCAAGTTATTAAACTTTAACACACATATATTTACATATAACTATACACAACTTGTGATTTTATACATGTATGCATCTACTTAACCATTTCTAAATCATTACTCATTTCAAACATGTATACACACATACATGCATATCTCGGCCTCTTTATATATATATATATATATATATATACACACACGCACCCCTTTAGTTTTTCCTTGTTTTAAAATCTTAACATTAACAACTTAACATTAAAATGATCAAATCAACAAATGATACATATAATTTCATTATTTTTGACCCATATATATATATATTTATACAAAAACCCTAATTTTTAGACTTAATAAAGTTAAGCATTTATAAAAACTTATTAACTCTTTAGATCTCTTTGATTTTTATGGTGAACAACATATGTTAACCGAGAATATAAAGATGAAAAGAAAGGATTTGTGTCGGGTTCTCACCACTAGTCAAACTAGGTGAAGATCTATTAGTAGAAGATGATGGATACTCTTTTGCTATCAAGACCCGACTTTTAGCTCCAATCTTCCTTGAATCTCCAACCTTCTAACTTAATCTTTCTAAATTTTGCTCTTGGATGAAAGTGATGGAAATGTGAATGTGTGTGCATATGCATCGATATATATAAAGGGAAAAGGTAGAGGTTCGTTGAGTGTTAGGTTCATCTTTCATCATTACATTTCATGTTGAGATGATGGATGGACTTATGGATGGATTAACACTTGAAAGAGCATGGCCTTATGACACCATCATTAAATTAGGTTTTGAAAGAGTATGGCTTTATGACACCATCATTAGATTAGGTTTTGAAAGAGCATGGCCTTATGACACCATCATTAGATTAGGATAGAGTTTTGGGTGGGTGGCCCCCTCCCACTTGTGGGTTACGGCCGAACTAGGGGGTAGGGGGCTAGGGTAGGGTAGGATATTGTCATTTCAATGGTAATCATCCCAGTGTCTAAATACATGGTCCTTAGGTGGTGTAAGCCCGGTAGGTGATCCCGTGATCATATACCCGGTGTATAACTTTTTAGGATAAAAAACTTATATATATTGTGTACCTTGATTAATTTTAATAGCCTACTAGTTGAACCCGACCTAGTTATTACTTTAACTAGTACATATACGTTTTCACATAAAAATAACTTAACGTCATGTAATAAACATTTAGACGTCCACTTTTAAAAGTTTAGTCACCAATATTTAAGTTTTTATATTATAAAGCGTCACTAGACTTTATTTAAATAAAATATTGTTAATCACCAACGAACGTACCTTGCGCGTTATCATTGTTTATTTCCTAATAATTCTTAAAATTACTAAAACAATATGTGTGTTTCTTTGCTAGCCTCCTTGACAGTACTATGCCAAAATAATAAACCAGTAAATATAAAATGTGAACGTGCAATTATGGATATGGATATTGACCTGAAATACTGGGTGTCACATTCTCCCCATGTTAAAGAGAATTTCGTCCCGAAATTCAGTTGATGTCATCTTGACTTGGAGTGTTCGTGAACAAGGACGGGTACTTGGCTTTCATTTGATCTTCTCGTTCCCACGTATACTTGGGGCCAATCTTTGAATTCCAATGTATCTTAACCAATTTAACATGGCTACGCCTTGTTTTCTGAACCTTTTAATCTGTGACTTCAATGGGTTCCTCAACGAAGTGCAATTTGTCGTCTATGTGGATCTCATCAGGCGGTATAATTAATGTCTCATCTGATAAGCACTTCTTGAGATTCGACACATAAAACGTATCATGTACATTGATTAGTTCTTGTGGCAACTTGAGCTTGTATGCTACAGGGCCAACCCTAGCCAATATTTCAAATGGTCCAATGTACCTAGGGTTAAGCTTTCTACAGTTGCCAAACCTTGCAACTCCCTTCCAAGGTGAGACCTTCAACATGACCCGGTCCCCAACTTGGAATTCTAATGGTCTACATCTGTTATCCGCGTAACTCTTTTGTCTGTCACGGGCGGCCTTCAGACGATCCGTGATTTTGAAAATCTTGTCAGTGGTCTCCTGAATAACCTCAGGACCAGTTAAATGTTTGTCGCTAACCTTCTCCCAACATAGCGGTGAACGACACTTTCGACCATACAAAGCCTCAAACGGAGCGGCTTTGATGCTGGTATGGCAACTGTTATTATACGAAAACTTAGCCAACAGCAAATGAGTGTCCCAATTTCCTCTGAAATCTATTGTACACGCACGGAGCATATCCTCTAAGGTTTGAACGGTCCTTTCACTTTGACAATCTGTTTGTGGGTGATATGTCGTACTCATGTCAAGATGTGTGCCCAAGGATTCTTGTAATGATTGTCAGATTCTAGACACGAATCTGTTGCCTCTATCAGAGATAACTGAAATTGGCACTCCATGCCGAGCCACAATTTCCATGATATAAAGCCTTGCAAGTTTCTTGGTTTTATCCGTTTCCTTGATGGGTTGAAAATGAGTTGATTTCGTCAAACGATCGACCATTACCCATATAGTATCTTACCCACTCGACGTCCTGGGTAACTTTGTAATGAAATCCATGGAAATTTGTTCCCATTTCCATTGGGGTATCTCGGGTTGTTGTAACAATCCCGACAATTTCTGATGTTCTGCCTTTACCTTTGAACATGTCAGACACTTGCCAACATAGATAGCAATTTCCCCTTTCATGTTTGGCCACCAATAGAGTTCCTTTAGATCCTTATACATCTTATCCGAACCTGGGTGAATGGAGTACCTGAACTTGTGGGCTTCGTCCATAACCAACTCTCGTAAGTTACCAAAACATGGCACCTAAATTCTATTCATGAAGTATAAAGTATCATCTGATTTTGGCTCTAACTGTGTGATCATTCCTCGTAAAGCTTCATTCTGAATATTCTCTTCTTTAAGTGCCATTTGGATTTGAGTCGTGAGACTCGTATGAATTTTCAATCCTAGAGCACGGACACGAAGAGTTTTAACTCGCTCCTTACAAATCAAGGCGTCTGCTATGACATTCGCCTTACCAGGGTGGTACTTGATATCGCAGTCGTAATCATTTAGTAGTTCTACCCAACGACATTCTCTCATGTTGAGTTCTTTCTGATTAAAGATGTGCTGGAGACTCTTATGATCTGTAAAGATAGTGCATTTCATACTATATAAGTAATGTCTCCAAATATTGAGTGCAAACACGACATCTCCCAATTCCAAGTCGTGAGTCGTATAATTTTTCTCATGAACTTTAAGCTGTCTAGATGCATATGCTATGACTTTTTCTCTCTACATCAGTACACATCCCAGACCTTGGTGTGATACGTCACATTACACGACAAAATTGTCAGTTCCCTCAGGAAGGGATGCAAAGCTTCTGCTTCAGCAATTGAAAAGTTAATTCTTGCTTATCAGTCCAATCAAACTTTTTATCCTTCTGGGTTAACGTGGTCAAAGGCAGGGCTATTTTTGAAAAATTCTCAATGAATCGCCTGTAGTAGCCTGCCAAACCCAGAAATTGACGCACCTTAGTCGGAGTTCTTGGTGCTTCCCAGTTTTTGATAGCTTCAATCTTGGACGGATCCATGTGGATACCCTTTTTATTGATGACATGTCTAAGAAATTGAACCTCTCGGATCCAAAACTCATACTTAGAGAATTTGGCGTACAGTTTCTCATTTCTGAGTAGTTCCAAGATTAATTTCAAATGATGTTCATGTTCCTCCTTGGTTCGTGAATATATCAACATGTCATCGATAAACACAATCACGAATTTATCCAAGTATGGCTTGCACACGCGGTTCATGAGATACATGAAAACTGCCGGTGCATTAGTCAAACCAAATGGCATAACCAGAAACTCGTAGTGACCATAATGAGTCCTAAAAGCCGTCTTTGGTACATCTTCCTCCTGGATTCTCAGTTGATGGTACCCTGATCGTAGATCAATCTTAGAATAGAAGCTGGAACCTTGAAGTTGGTCGAATAAATCGTCTATTCGAGGAAGAGGATACCGGTTTTTAATTGTCAGTTTGTTCATTTCTCGGTAATCAATACACATTCTAAAGGTTCCATCCTTTTTCTTCACAAACAAGACCGGAGCTCCCCAGGGTGAGAAACTCGGTCTTATGAAGCCTTTATCAAGTAACTAGTTGAGTTGATAATTCTTGCGTCTCAGACGGTGTTAGACGGTACGACGATCGCGCAACAGGTGCGGCTCCTGGTACTAGGTTGATCCGGAACTCAACTTGTCTTGGTGCGGTAAGCCAGGTAAGTCTTCGGGAAATACCTCAGGGTAATCCCTAACGATTGGTATGTCTTCAAGTAGACGTTCCTCGGGTTTCCTCTCGACGACATAGGCCAGGAATGCGCAATAACCCTTACGTAGATACTTATGAGCTTTCATGCAGTTTATCATCTTCAGCATCGTTCTACACTTTTCACCTTGAATTGAAAGAATTTCTCCACTTGGTACTGGGACACGTACAATCTTTTCAAAGCATACGATCTCGGCATGATTCTTTGATAACCAATCCATGCCAATAACAATGTCAAAACTCCAAGAGCGACAGGTAGAAGGTTTATACTAAATGTATGGTTTTCTACACATAAAGTACAGCCCTTAATGACCACTCCGGTTTCTATTAATTTCCCATTTGCTAATTCAATTGTATAACTTTGTTCTAGTTTGCTGGCCTTAATACCGAGTGAAGATTTAAAGTTATTTGACACAAAGCTCATATCAGCATCCGAATCAAAAAGTACAGAGGCATAGTGATTATGTTCGGGTCCTGGCGTGCGTCCCCTGCACCCATCACAAATGCCCTCCCTGGTGCTTGAGCATTGTTCTGATTCTTCCATTTGGGACAGTCCTTCCTGAAGTGCTTCAGGTCACCACACGTGATACATTCTGGTTTGGCTCTACCCGTGCGGTTGGTGTTAGTTCGACAACTCTGTGTGGTGTGACCTAATTTATCACACTTTCGATACTTGATGCACCCACCAACATGATGATATCCGCACTTTTTACACCTCGGTAGGCCCCTTTCATACTCTTTCCTTTCCACGGTGTTGGCCGCAAAGGACTTCACAGTTTCTTGTTTCTTAAACCCTTGCTTCCCAGACTTGTTACTTGAATTTCTCATCCACTTCCTTTTCTATCCAGATCTTCCTTCCTCATTCTCCTTCTTCCTAAACAATCCATTACGTATAACATCATCTCTGAGTTTGAATGCTAAGATTATAGAGCTCTTGGCATCCATTGGATTAGATGAAGTTACTATGCTGCGAATTTGAGGCGAGGCCCCACAAATATCTTTCCACACGCTTGTGTTCTGGCGTGACCATGTGCGGTACCAGAATTGCCAGTTCATTGAAACGATCGGTGTACCCAGCCACGTCATCTCCTAGCATCTATAGATTCCACATCTCAACTTCGATCTTTTGTAATTCGCTTCTAGGACAATATTCCTCAATCATCATGTTTTTCAGTTCTTCCCAAGACAATTGATACGCTGTGTGCCTTCCCAAAGTTTTCACTTGGGTATTCCACTAGGTCAATGCCTTATCAGTGAGCGTACAAGTAGAATACTTCACCATGCAGTCAGCGGTGCACTCACTGATGTCAATCATCGATTCCATCTTTTCTATCCACCTCATCAGGCCTACTGCACCCTCGGTGCCATTGAAGCTGCGAGGGTTGCAGGATAGGAAGGCCTTATTGGTGTACTTCCTGTTTGAAGCATCTATAGGATCACAAGTCATTTATTTTAATAACGTCATTAATTCTGATCATGACTATGTGTTACGGATGTGATTACTCGTTCTTTACCTCCAAAACCTCTGGTTGTGCCGCTAACTCCTTCACCCCCTCCGCCGGTACCGCTGCGGTTCCCTGGTAATCATCCTAGTGTCTAAATACATGGTACTTAGGTGGTGTAAGCCCGGTAGGTGATCCCGTGATCATATACCCAGTGTATAACTTTTTAGGATTAAAAACTTATATATATTGTGTACCTTGATTAATTTTAATAGCCTACTAGTTGAACCCGACCTAGTTATTACTTTAACTAGTACATGTACGTTTTCACATAAAAATAACTTAACGTCATGTAATAAACATTTAGACGTCCACTTTTAAGAGTTTAGTCACCAATATTTAAGTTTTTATATTATAAAGCTTCACTAGATTTTATTTAAATAAAATCTTGTTGATCACCAACGAACGTACCTTGCGGGTTATCATTGTTTATTTCCTAGTAATTCTTAAAATTACTAAAACAGTATGTGTGTTCCTTTGCTAGCCTCTTTGGCAATACTATGTCAATATAATAAACCAGGAAATATAAAATATGAACGTGCAATTATGGATATGGATATTGACCTGAAATGCTGGGTGTCAAAAAGACTGACATCCTTTCTACTTGTTTAATGTTAAGACAATGTTTTGAATGTTTAAGACTTACGATGTTATGTAATTGAACGATGTAAGCTTCCGCTATGCTTGAATGTTTTTAATTAAGTTCAGTATTGATGACTATGTTTATGAGTAAATCCAATGAGTGAGGCCTCCCAGTTTTGGGGCCATACAAGTTGGTAACATAGCAATAGTTTGAGAGATTCAGACATCCCTAAATGTCTGGACTCAAACTAATAATGGGACCAACCTAAGGATTTCAGTACGGGTAGCCAATGCCAACGCTATAGGTAAGTAGCAAGATTAATACATGTAGCTTAGGGTAGATTCCTCTACTTAGAATGCATGCTTTAGATGTCAATGTTACTACTGATGTGAAGAGTTTTGAACCCGAAAAGGAAAGTAAATCATTAATCACAAACCGGTCACTTTAATTAACAATTTACTTTGTGCTGTTGTAAACTATGATATGAAGGAATGCCATTGATATTCCCTTTTTTACTATCTGGAATTAGTATATATGGCCGGTAGAGGAGGAAGTGAGCGTCATGGTTGTCGTACTGAACGATGCAGTAGACCACCAATGAATTGGGCGCACATTGATGAAGAAAATGTGCACGCGAGTCCCGAATTCAGCGTGCACGAAACCAATGCGACTCCACGGGGAGGGGGCGATGAAGAAACACTTCAATTAGAACCCATAGTTAGGGAGGCCATTTCCCGAGAAGTCGTACTCACTCTGAAGGACATATTGTTGACTGAAGCGTTAAAGAGAAGTAAGCAGGAGGAATAAGAGCACCATGATAAAAAGGTATACGACAATGATGGGGATGAAGTGGGACAGGTCACTCGGGGGTGCAACTATAAGGGCTTCAAGGAATATGACCCGCCCAAGTTTGACAGGAAAAAGGATTTGGTTGACACTTTTGAATGGATCGAGAGGATGAATGGGTTGATTAGCATCAGCCTAGAACTGACCAAGCTGTTAAGTTTCTTGCTCACTCTTTCACCAACGAGGAACTAAGTTGGTGGAGGATTATTCAGAGGTCTAAGTCGCCAAAAGCTCTCAAGAGGATAACTTGGAGAAGTTCTGCTCTCAGAATGAGATGACATGGTAGAAAACGAATTTCTGAACTTCAAAGCTGGCAACATGACTCATCGCTAGTATACCTCCAGGTACAACGAGTTATCTTAACTGGTACCTCATCCGGTCAAGAATGAACAAATTTACACAGTCAATTACAGTGCACCAAGGGAACAACGAAAAATCACGACAAAGGAAAGCACGAATGCTGCGGCCTACGAGACCCATCCAGGGGAATCTTACACTTTGCAAAGAACCCCTTTCACTTTAGACAGAAAGGGAATGATGATGGGTAGCCAAACCATGAGGCGAAGAACTCAACCGCTACACACGAGGGAGCAAGTGGAAACAGTTGAGCAGCACATTGCAATAGAGAGGGTCCTAGAAAGGTTAATAGTTCTGCACCGGCTACTGGTAGAGCTCCTGGGAAAAGAAGAAGGTATATACCAATAGATGATATGCCAACATCAGATGATTTAAAAAATGAGAGGGTGATCAAGTACTATGTTAAGGGCCTGTCTCAAAGGGTCCAAATTCATGTGAAAGCTAACCTACCCTTAACGTTCAAGTCAGTAGTGAATCTGAGTGGAAACGTCTTTGACGATTATGCTAACGAGGACCCGACTCCAGAAGCGCTAAAGAGGAAATAGGAAAACCCGTCTAGGGGAACTGGGAAAGTAAACTACACAACTGAGATAAAGAAAACAAGAGTATAGGGGTATGAAACTTGCAAGAATTGTGGAAAACAACATCTCGGTGAGTGCCGAGCAAGCTCTACCATGTGTTTCCAATGTGGGAAGGCAAGGTACTACTCCCACCAAGTACCAGGGTTGTGGATTGTTTAGGCATCTGACAAAGGATTCAGGATGACTGGGCAATCTGGTTCAAGAAAGGGGAAGGAATAAGAATAACCTAAGGCTAGAACCCGAGCCTATGCTTTGATTGAGGAAGAAGCCAGAGGGAACCCAGATGTCGTGTTAGGTAAGTTCCTAGTTAATGGTGAATATGCTGCAATTGTATTTGATTTTGGTGCAAGTAAAAGCTTTATATCTAATACCTTTAGTCGCAAGCTAAATTGTACAATTAGCAACATTGTAAGAGCCTTTAGTGTAGAAACTGCAGTTGCTAGAAACTCAGCGGTATTCCAAATGACTGACGATTACATAATAGAAATAGAGGGCCATAAGTTTTCTTATAGATAATTCCTTCTGACCTTAGGGGGATTCGATATAGTATTAGGTATGGATTGGCTAGCTACCAACAAAGCACAAATTGTATGTAAACAAAAGATGATCCATCTCAAAGCTACTAACAACAGCCCGATCACGGTTTATGGGAATTCGAATTGCACGATGCCTAACATCATCTCGATGATCAAGGTCGAAAGTTACATGAGGCACGTTTGCAAAGCTTATCTGGCCTATATTATCGATGATAGAAAGAAAGCCAAGGAACTCAAAGAGGTACTTGCCTGGTGTGCCACCCGATTGGGAAATAGAATTTCATATTGACTTAATGCCAGGAGCTCAGCCCGTCGCCAAGGCACCCTATCGATTGGCTCCATCAAAAATGAAAGAATTGATAACTCAACTAGAAGAACTCACTGAGAAGGGATTCATTAGGCCGAGTATCTTGCCATTGGGCGCTCTGGTACTTTTTGTAAAGAAGAAGGATGGTAGCATGCGCATGTGCATCGACTACCGAGAACTAGCAGAATTTGACCTAATTCACATATTTAATTCATACAGATCGCTTAACATTTGTTTAGCGGAGCGTTACTAAGTAAAAACTGTATACCGACATTCAGGTGAGTTCTATGTGCCCCCTATGTGTGTACATGCAAATGATTTTAAGTGTTTTGGGGCTGGAATGTATACATGCAATATAATGAATGAGATAAATGATAATATACTCACATATTATATATATTATATGAATGAGAATGAAGAACTACGAAATGATGAATAAATGTTTATAACGAATGAAATGAATGTATGACTTAACGTTAAATGAATGAAAGCTTGCTTTATATATATATATATATATATTGCATGTTATAAATGTACTAACGTTAAGGAAGGAAATTACATACTACTTCGGTAGGACGGTACGATAATAACGGCTACTACGGTAGCCGGACGACCATACGACTATTTATGCAGACAGAATGTTAAAATTTAGAAAGATAGACTAAATACGGCTAATACAGTAAACAGAGGCCCTTATATGAAGCACGTCTGCATATATAGTTCGAATGGGAAACGGATGCCTTAGGGCAAACGGGCGAAAGAATAGACTACGATGGTAGGACAGTACGACGGACAGACAGCTAGAAAGGTAGCCGGATGGTATGAATGACGGACTACGACGGTAGGACGGAACGCTTGTCTTTGTGACATACGAAATGACGGGTTGATCACCCATATGTGTATGACCAATGAATTTTAAATGAAGGTGAATGAAATGTTGATATATATACATATATACGTATAAATATATGATGTTTATACCTAATTGTTTTAAACTAGAACTCACCAGCGATAGCTGACTTTTAGTATGAACTTCAGGTAGCAAAAGGAAGGAACGGGCAAAGGCATGAAGGCTACCTGGCTCAAGACTGACATTCTATCTACAATGTTTTGAATGATTAAGACTTTCGCTATTTATGTAATTGAATGATGTATGCTTCCGCTATGCTTGAATGTTTTTAATTAAGTTCAGTATTGATGACTATGTTTATGAGTAAATCCAACTAGTGAGCCCTCCCGGTTTTGGGGCCTTACATTAGGTTAATTATTTAAGTCATGTTTTTTAAAAAGTTTTATTGGTAACCATGAATCGATGCAAGGTAATGCTCCTTCTACGGTATCTAATTTGCAAGTTCCACCTTCTGATGGAGTTGACCAGGTTATAAATGAAGTTGATTCCCTTAAGATGTCTGTTGCTATCAAAAACTATCTCATGTGGGTACTTCAACGTTGTAACGAAATAGAAACCATTAATAGTTACACATGTAACAATCGTAGTTACATATGTAATAAACGATGGCTACATATGTAACAACCGTAGTTACATATGTAATATTTGTTCATTTACGCTCTTTTATGTTTCGTTCGATTAGCTACATATGTAATAATCATTTGTTCATGTCTATTTCTCTGTAGTTCCACTCTTTTAGAGATTTTATGTAACAACCATATGTAATAATCATTTGTTCAGTTATTTAACAATCATAGTTACATATTGAACAATCGTCGTTTCTGCTTGGACATATTGCAAAAAGCAAAATGAAAAACTCATGAACTAAATTTGAGATTTTGTGTTTTTTCGAACAAAAAATCTAAGCTGAATCGTAATCTAATATGTAATAATATCTTGGATCTACAAATTGAAATTGAAAGAGACAAGGAATATTTGTTTTGATTTTGATGTGATTGATGTGTGTAGAGAAACTCACTTTTTAAGAAAAATATGTCATAACTTTATCTTACACCAATTTCCCATACTACCCTTATTGTACATTTTATCAAGAAAAGTACAACATTTAAATAAATGAATAAGCTATATTTAATATCATCCATAGATGAAGTTAGATCAATACCTCCGACATTGTTATAAGATAAGCACCAGCCGCAATCCGGGAATTTCACCCGAGACCCGTGTATCCCTTTCAAGTTTTACGTATACCTATGGCGTGAAAGCTTTCAAGTAGAAGAACGTTGAACATTATTACCTTAACCTTTATTTGGCCATTTTCACAAACGTAAATGTTTGACATAAGTTTTAAAATAGATAAAGTATTCACCTTGAGTATAGGAATGAGCCTCTAAGTTAAAAGCTTATAGACTACCGGCATTTCTACAAGTGTTTCTTCTTAATCCGGGAACTAGAATGAGTGGGGAGTGGACCGGGATCATCGGGAGTGGGATAGGGATCACCTGGAACGAGTTTTGAAAGTTGGAATCGAGTTTGGAGTGAAGAAAATGAATGAGATCGTTCAGCTATTTATAGGCTGAAATCTGGATCCATGTCGGACCGTTATAAAAGGGATGTCGGTCCGACATCCAGCTATGCCATGTCAGCCGTAAACATCAACTCCTGATTGGACCGCATATGTTTTTGGTGAATGTCAGACCGATATGTGGACCATGTCGGTCCGACATCTAGACTCACGTCCCATCATTAGGGCTGAGTCATTGAACACGTGTTATCACTACAAATTGCGGCTGAGAGTAGGTTTACGGACTGTTATGGTTTGATGTTGGTCCGATAGCCGACTCAACAACCAATTGCGGACCATTATGAATAAGGATGTCGGTCCGATATCTGACGGAGTTTCGCTTCGGTCGGATATCCAAACCATTATGAATAAGCTATTTTCACAAATTTTCATTTTTAACCCTAGACTTTGGTATTTTAGATACACAAGTCCTTATAGGTTCTAACCTTAACATTTCTTGGACATTTTTGGTGGCAAGTGTTACATCATCCCCACCTTGTTTTAATCTCGTACTCTATATTATTCGAACAATTGAGGATATTTCTTTTTCATTTCGGACTCCAATTCCCACGTGTACTTAGGTCCACGTTTGGAGTTCCATTTCACTTTCACAATCATCAATTTCTATCTTTTCAATTTCTTTTCCTGCCTGTCCTCGATTTGCAAAGGTTGTTCTACAAATTTCAACTTTTCATCAACCTCTACATCGTGTAGGGGTATTACTAGAGATTCATCTACCAAACATTTGCGCAGATTTGACACATGGAATACATCGTGTATTCCATTCATTTCTTCTGGTAATTTGAGTTGATAGGCCACAAGCCTGACTCTTTTCAAAATTTTGAATGGTCCTATGAATCTAGGACTTAATTTTCCTTTCTTTTCAAATCTTATAACTCTTTTCAAAATTTTGAATGGGCCAATGAATCTAGGACTTAATTTTCCTTTCTTTTCAAATCTTATAACGCCTTTCCATGCTGAAACTTTCAACAGAACGTTATCATCGATGTTGAATTCTAACGGCTTTCATCTTCTATCAGCATAGCTTTTCTGACGATCTTGAGCCGCTTTCAACCTATCTTTTATTTGAGTCACTTTCTCAGTCGTTTCTAAGACTATTTCAGGACCAGACAACTGATTTTCTCCTATTTCTGACCAACATATCGGAGTTCGACATTTACGACCGTATAAGGCTTCAAAAGGAGCGGTCTGTATACTCGTATGATAGCTATTATTATAGGAGATTCCATTAGAGGTAAGTGGTCAACCCAACTTCCTCCAAGGTCAATGACACAAGCCCTTAATATATCTTCAAGAGTTTGAATAGTTCTTTCGCTCTGCCCTTCCGTTTGGGGATCGTAGGCAGTGCTAAGATTCAATTTCTTACCCAGGGCTTTTTGAAAACTTTGCTAGAATCGAGAAGTAAGTCTATTGTCTCTATCTGACATAATAGATAGTGGCACACCATGTAAAGACACGATTTTATTAACGTATAATTGTGCCAACTTATCCATGCTGGATGTTTCTTTAATAGGAAGAAAATGAGCAGACTTAGTAAGTCTATCAATGATAACCCAGATGGTATCATTTCCTCGACTGGTTCAGGGAAGTTTCGTGATGAAATCCATGGTTATCATTTACCATTTCCAGACAGGAATTTCAAGTTGCTGTAACAAACCAGATGGCTTTTGATGTTCAGCTTTTACTTGAGAGCATGTTAAGCATTTTGCAACATAGATAGCGATACGTTTCTTCATTCCTATCCACCAATAATTGGCTTTTAGGTTTTTGTACATTTTATCGCTTCCTGGATGCATTGTATACTTAGATTTATAAGCTTCTTCAAGAATTTCTTCATGTATGTTTCCATAGATAGGAACCCAAATTCTTTTATTCATTTTAAGAATATTATCGTTGCTTTTGACCAACTGGTCAATCATACCTCCCAAACCTTCTTTTTCCAAGTTTGGTTCTTGTAAAGCAAACTTTTGAGATTCCTTAATACGAGTAATAAGATCGATTTGGAGATCGAGTCTTAAGGCACGAACTCGTTTAGGTTTCTCATGTTCTTTTCTACTCAAGGCATCGGCTACAACATTGGTTTTGCTTTCATGATAACAGATTTCACAATCGTAATCATCCAGGACTTCCATCCAACGCCTTTGCCTAATATTTAGTTTTTTCTGACTGAATATATACTATAGGCTTTTATGATCAGTGAAAATAGTGAATTTGACTCCATATAGATAGTGCCTCCATAATTTTAAAGCAAAGATTATGGCGCCTAATTCTAAATCATGAGTCGTATAATTCTTATCATGAATTTTCAATTTACGAGAAGCATAAGCAATAACTTTGCTTCCTTGCATTAACACACAATCAAAGCCGGTGTGTGAAGCGTCACAATATACTGAAAAGCCTTCATTTCCATCTAGCAAAGCCAGTATGGGTGCTTGAGTCAGTTTCTGTTTCAGAGTTTCAAAAACTTTAGATTGTTTAGGTCTCCATTCATACTTAACTAATTTGTGAGTCAGAGAAGTTAATGAAACATCAATTCGAGAAAAGTCTTGGATAAATCTACGATAATAACCGGCCAACCCAAGAAAACTTCGGATTTAAGTTGGTGACTTTTAGATTTCCCATTTAGATATTGCTTCAATTTTGACAGGATCGACTTGGATGCTATTAGCATTAATGACATGTCCAAGGAATTGGACTTTTGACAGCCAGAATTCATATTTTGAGAATTTAGCATATAGTTTTTTGTTTCTTAAGATCTCAAGTAAAGTTATTAGATGAGTTGCATGCTCTTCCTTACTTTTGGAGTAGATAAGGATATCGTCGATAAATACGATAACGAATTTATCCAAGTAAGGTTTGCAAACTTGATTCATCATGTCCATGAATGTTGCTAGTGCATTAGTGAGTCTGAACGGCATTACCGTGAACTCATAATGACCATATCGAGTTATGAAAGTTGTTTTGGGAATATCTTCTTCCTGGACTTTCAATTGATGATAACCAGAACGAAGATCGATTTTCGAAAAGCATCGATCTCCCTGCAGCAGATCAAAGAGATCATCATTTCTGGGAAGAGGATAACGGTTCTTTATCGTGATTTTATTCAGCTCACGATAGTGAATGCACATGCGCATTGAAATGTCTTTCTTTTTGACAAATAAGACTTGAGCTACCTAAGGTGATGAGCTTGGTCTTATGAATCCTTTTTCTAGCAATCATCTAATTGCTTTTTCAATTTTGCCATTTCATTTGGAGCTAATCTGTATGGTGCTTTGGCAATAGGTGTCGTACCAGGTATAAGATTAATTTTGAACTTCACTTCTCTCTCAGGTGGAATTCCAAGCAGTTCATCAGGGAAAACATTAGGGAATTCAGCCACAACTAGCACATCTTCAACCTTTCTCTTGGTGTCGGTGATTACAGATACAAGGTATACTAAGCATCCCTTTCGTATATATTTTGTGACTTTTAACATAGAAATTACTCCAACAGAGTTGGATAATTTATCACCAATTATGGTGATGAGATTACCTTGTGGCGAATGAAGTTCTATAGCTTTCTTATCACATAAGATACGGGCTTGGTTAGAGGCTAACCAATTCATTCCAAGAAAAATATCAAATCCTGCTAATGTCATTGGTAACAGTTGTACAGGAATAACATGTCCTGAGAGTGTGATGTTACAATTGTTGAAGATTTTTAAGATTTGGACTAGGTCCCTGTTGGCAGTTTCTACCTTGTATTTCTTGTCTAATTTAGCTAGATTTTTATCTAACAGTCTACATAATTTATGATCTATAAAACTTTGGTTTGCACAAGAGTCAAATAAAACTCGAGCATAAATATCATTGACAAGAAATGTACCTGTAATGACATCGGGCATACCTGCTGCTTCATGAATACTGAGGACGAATGCTCGTGCATTCTCCTTTACTCCGTCAGCGGGTTTAGGACCTGTCCCTTCAGGCTTCTTCGGTTTGGGACAATAGCTCTTGATGTGGCCAGCCTCACCATGTTCATTGCAAGTGATGGTTTTCTTTCTGTAACAATCTTCTGTTTTGTGTCCAGACATCTTGCAGAAATTGCAATAAGGTCCAGATCGACATTGTCCCAAGTACCTTCTCTTGCACTTTGGACATTCAGGAATGGAAGAATTGTTATTCCGAGAAGTAAAGTTTGACTTTTTTGATCCACTTAACCCTTGCCTAGATACCTCCTTCTTCTTCTTTCCCTCTTCCTGATTCATAATCAGGCTACTGGTTAATGATGCTCCTAAATCCATAGTGTCATCGAGATTTTCACAATTTGCGATCTTGACCATGTTGCGAATTTCATTGATCAAACCCCAGATGTAATGCTTTATTAGATTGGATTCAGGGGTAGCAAGACGAGGAACTATTCGAGCATACTCAAGGAGTTTAGTCGAATACTCCGTATGATTTGTTCCAATCATCTTTAGACTAAGAAATTTTCCTTCAATTTGTTCCTTTTCGTTCTGGGGAACACATTTCTTTTCTATTCTTGCTTTGAAAGCGTTCCAGCCCATAGCATAGGCAGCTTCTCTGCCCTTGGCAGCAATGATGTTGTTCCACCACTCCAAAGCTTGATCTTTAAATAAGTTGGAAGCATAAAGTACTTTGTCTTCCTTAACACATTTGCTTATTGCAAGCACATATTCAGTTTTCTCAATCCACCTCAGTGTGGCTATTCCTCATTCTCATCCAGAATAGTTGTATGGTTTGAAATCCTGGAACACCTTGTATGTATAGCCAACTACCTTCCTTTTCTTCTCTATATGACCATAGTTATTACCCATACCCTCATCTTCAGAAGAGTTATGGTAATATTCTTCTATCTCGGTCTCCTTAGTTTTATGAGTAGTAGAGCCTTTGAGTTTGAAAGTAACAGGTTTGGATTAGGTATGTTGATTGATGGTTTGAGAATGTATGGAATTTGGAATTGAGGGTTGAGCAGATAGCTTATCTGCTTGTCTCTTTTCCATTTCAGTGAAAATCATTGGGAGGGAATCCTTGATTCCTTCTACAATCAATTTCTGTATTTCTTTACGAGAATCGGGGATTTCAGCAGCATTTTCACTCACGCTTGTTTCCTCTTTCCTCTTGTATTGTAAGAAGGTCTGGTTTATTTAGACATGCTATAACAGAAATAAGATGGGAATAAAAAAAACTTTTTATTGATAAAATATATGTACAAGAAAATAGTACATATGGAAATTTTTGTTCCTAGAAATTTCTAAAATTCTTTTCTTCAAGAGCTTAAACCAACCAAGCGTTTCGAGCTTCAACTTCAGTTTTTTCTCTTTTAAGTTTTGCTATTCGATTTAACAACATTTGTTCCCTTTCATTTCCTGATTCATATTCATTTCTATGAGGAGCAGAGAAAGGAATAGTCTCATAGTATGATGTAGAGTTTATTAGAATCAGCTCGTTCTTCTTCTTCTTCTTCTTCAGAATCACATTTATTTTGATAAGGCATTTCCGCATATCCTTCATGAAAATTATGTAAGTAGATTGGAGTGATATTATAGTTTTCAGCAGTAGGAGTAGAATAAAAACTTACAGAAAGATTATAAGGAACATTGGGGTTTCTTAATTCTCCGAGACTTCTGAAAGTTAAACTTTCAGCTTCCTCATTACTTTTTATTGTAGTTTTATTCGTTTTACGTTCGAAATAATTAGCTGGAGTGTATTTACGAAGAAAGCTAGGACCTTTGCCTTTTCCAACCATTCTGTAATAAAATGACAAAACGAGATTTATTATAATATATTACAAGGAAACAAAATATAATACAGATTCTAATATTTCATCAGCTCTTCTTCAAGGGTCATTAGGCTTACTCCGTATTCATAGACATGTTTTCCATAAAATTTGGTTCTTGCCTTATCCATGATTTTCTCTCTTGTTACCTCGTCCGTTTGGCGCAACGAATGATCTAGGCACTCAATAGGAGAAGAAGGCATACTATGCTCATAACCGTATTTTGGTGGAGGTTCACGAAGTCCAACCATAAAATCATTATAAGCATTTTGATATTCCGGAGGAGCTTGGAAATAAGTTTCAAAAGGATCATGGTAAACTAGTTCAGGAAACATATAAGGATCATATAGGACTGGGGATTCAGAATTAGAAGTTCCTGAAGCAATATTAAATAATGGATAATCTTAGGGATATTCAGAAGCAGATTCATAATGATGAGATTCTTCAGATGGATTTTCTTCTGTTGATATGTTCTGCTGAGTATGACTAGATTCAGCTGCAACAGTATTCCAATTGCTGAAATGTGATCTAGCATCCATCCATTGGCTTGAAGTATCATGGGACTGGGGATGGTATTCAGGAATAGGGTTATCCAGAAGAATGGCAAATGAATCATCATTATAGTAGGGTGACGATATAGGATTCATTTGTGAACCCAGTGGATGGTATTCTGGGATTCTTGTTTAATCGGACGATTGGGATCATAATAGACAGGAACGGAATTATCTCCAGCATCTGCAATCTTAAAGCATTAGTACTTATCTTATTCTTTGTCAAAGACTTGGATACTAAGGCCAGTATTCTTATCTTAACTAAAGCTATACAAGGATGGTTATCTTCCCAGAGTAGTACCTCCAACAGAGATGTTCCCAAGTAAGAGCGACGGGTCTAGGGGAGATTTATACACTGCTCTTTCCTTAAACAGAACATTCCGTTTGTCAGATAACTACATACCGGTCAGAAGGTTACCTTGTTTTCTTATCTTAAAGTAAGCAATTTCATGGTTGAAGCTTAGACACTAGATCCAAGTATCTATTTCGCTAAAACCTGTGGCTCTGATACCAACCCTTGTCACACCCCGCCTCAGGCACCCGCTGGACGTGTGCGGCAAACGATTGGTACCTGCTTTGATTTAAGAGTTTTTATAAAACACAGCGGAAGACTTTTTCATGTGGATCGTTTCAACATTCTTTCAACCTCAATATCAAAACTCGGTTGGAAAACAAAAGCTTTGTATTTACTTTCATAAACATAGGGATTTAAATACCCTTTTTCATTTGATTAAAAAACAGAGTTTGAAATCAAATACATATCTTATCATACAGACAAGTTCAAGCCACGGGAAATAGTACTATCCGAGGTTGATTAGTTCCTCGGTCCTATCTCCTCTTTTCTTTTTGAGGATTTTCTATACATGAGGCCTTAGAATCCAACATGCATTGTATCCTTTTATAGTCCCTCGGATTAGATCTCATGCCTGCCCTTCACTTATCCTGGGTCAGATCTTATGTCTGCCCATCTCCCTTTTCTTTCACATTTCATGCACTACCTGAAAACATTTTGAAAATGAAACGTCAACGCGAACGCCGGTGAATACATTTATCTTGACTGTAAAATCATTTGGCACAAACAAGTATTAGTCTCATAATACAACTTCATGTTTAATCCACACATTCAGCAGGCTCGTCATGTTCAATCGCACCATAGTATACACTAGCGTCATAGCTTATAACAACGGACAGGTTAATACCTCCGACATTGTTATAAGATAAGCACCAGCCACAATCCTGGAATTTCACCCGAGACCCGTGTATCCCTTGCATGTTTTACGTATACCTATGGCATGAATGCTTTCACATAGAAGAACGTTGAGCATTATTCCCTTAACCTTTATTTGGCCATTTTCGCAAACGTAAATGTTTGACATAAGTTTTGAAATAGATAAAGTATTCACATTGAGTATAGGAATGAGCCTCTAAGTTGAAAGCTTATAGACTTGCTTCTTAACTTGATTTCTCTAGCGTACCGACACTTCTACAAGCGTTTCTTCTTAATTTAAGAACTAGAATGAGCGGGAGTTGGACCGGGATCGTCGGGAGTGGGCTAGGGATCACCTAGAACGAGTTTTGAAAGTTGGAATCGAGTTTGGAGTGAAGAAAACGAATGAGATCGTTCAGCTATTTAGGGGCTGAAATCTAGATCCATGTCGGACCGTTATAAAAGGGATGTCGGTCCGACATTCGGCTATGCCACGTCAGCCCTAAACGTCAACTCCTGATTGGACCGCACATGTTTTCGGTGCATGTCGGACCGATATATGGATCATGTCGGTACGACATCTAGACTCACGTCCCATCATTAGGGTTGAGTCATTGAACACGTGTTATCACCACAAATTGCGGCTGAGAAGAGGTTTGCGGACCGTTATGGTTTGATGTCGGTCTGATAGTTGACTCAACAACCAATTGAGGGCCATTAAGAATAAGGATGTCGGTCCGATATCTGACTGAGTTTCGCTTCGGTCCGATATCCAAACCTTATTCACTTCGGACCGATTTGAAAACTGACATCGGTCCGATATCTAGCTATTTTAAAAAATTTTCATATAAAATCTAGGGTTCATGCTATACGAATTTGGGGCTCGATCCTTGTTTTTCTATATAATTAAACGGGTTACTATATAACAAGCGAGCCCACCTGGTCCAACCGGTTAAATTACTGCGCCGTTCCCTTTTTGGGTGGCGTGGGTTCGAAACCCACAGACCACACATCCGGCTCCCTTTTTGCGCCTTCCCCCTGACCGGACCCGGCCCTCTTTATCGTTTCCTGTTAAAACCATGCGAACCAGGATTTGCATATGGGTTGTACCCCTGGTCCGGTGGCAAATCGTTGGTGCCACACAGAATCCACACGGGTTCGAACCGGGTGGCTTTCCTTTTATTTAAAACCATTTTTAAATCATTATTAATTTATTATTTTATAATCCTAACATTATTTAGATCCAACTAAAACAACAATTTGCAATTTTTAACATAAAACAACTATTTTTATAATATAATCATAAACAAATTCTTTTTGTTATATATTAGGGTTTAAACCCTATAAACAAATATATTTTTTTAGTTACATATTAATATACATATACTTGCATTCTCATATTTTTAAGAGCACCATTTTTTTAAATTAATAAAATAAATTTATATATTTAAATTATATTTGAATAAATACAATTTCCTAAATAGATACTAATACATATATATACTTTTTTTTCTCTGTCTTTTTCTCTAAAGACACATTTTTTATTAACAAATAAATAAATAAAAATAAGTTATTTATTTAAATTACATATCTATTTTAACAATACCCTGAGTCAATTTTTATTTTTCTTAAATTCATACACAATAAACCTTTATTTCAAATACAAATACCAAATTACACGCATCCAATACGTGCGGTTAACACAAATAGTTTTATACAAATCCCTATACTCAATCCCGTTGAAACTCTAGATTTTGCTTTAGACTTTATACTTATCATTGACTCAAGCTCATATAATTTAACTCTACCTTAATCTTGTGATTTGGAAATCACTTATGCTATCTATTACCCGTACTATCTACACACAACTTACACGTGAGTTTTACATAGCCCCATTTTACATTATTTACATTTTTGGGTGGAACATGAATTTCAGTTATACAATGTCACAAATTACACAATACAATTCCACCCTATATTCATGTGTACAAATTTGAGCCTTATGTTTGAGTACTAGGTGTGTAAACTACTTATGTGCAAATTTACATGTGCAATCATTAACTACACAAGCCGACGGTTAATAATGATAGATCTATTGAGTCTGACAAACCCACCCAGGTAGGGTGATTGTTACCGACAACACATTTTGGTTTTGCATGCTAGTTACAAAGGTTTGATTGTATAATTTGGTTTCACAATAGTATCTCTCCATATTTGCCTTATTAACCATGATTTGTATGGATTGTATGCACACAACACAATACTACCATTTAGAGTCAAAACCTATGTATGCTCACCAAATTTTTGTTTTAACCATGTTTCAGGTACAAATGTTTTAGATTGATCAAAAGCATGCTTCATATAAGATGTGGACCTAGTTTAATTTTAAATAAAAGAACTTGTTTTGTATTTCTACTTCATGTACTCGTTGAATCTTGTTTGGTTTGAATTTTTAATTTGAATATGATGTTTAATCTATTACAACGTTAGACAACCATGTGCTCATGAACAGTCTCCATGTCCCGCCCCGACGTTTCCGCCGTCGGTTGGGGTGTGACAAATTGGTATTAGAGACTTGGTTATAGGGAATTAGGTTATTAGACACCCTTGACCTACACTATAACCTTAGAATACCCACCTATGACATGCTTCATGATTATGTGATATGTGCTACATGATATGTGTTACATGCTTATTAATTTATGTGTTAGTTTACTTGATACCTAAATTGTTAGAATTCATGACTCATTAGGTGTACCTAAATAATAAACAATATCCATACCCATATCCTAAGCCACATATCCTTCTTGCCAACTACTATGTCATCATCATCATAGCTTGTGGAACACCATACTCATAGACACTAGTCTATTAAATTTCCTTTTACACCCCTGTTAAGGTTTTAGACTTTGTTAATTATTAAAGGACACATGCAATCTGGAAGGGTGACACCTGTATTCTAGGTTTTCTGTCTAGGAAAGCATTTCATATAAATCCCAATCAACCGAGGGATCCGTATGCTTTCCTGGGAATTCCCGGGATGAGTGTTTACTTATAGGCTAAAGCACGTCTCCTCGATAGTTATATAAGTTTAATTAACCTTAATATGTCATAGTATTCAAGTGGTTATGCTACTATTTGAGTACAATCCGAACTATTAATTACTTATTCATCCTCTTGTTTGATCCAAGAAATTCCTATAAATTCTCACACCTCTCATTGTGTTGTTTAAATCTGTAGAATTCCTCCCCGCCATGACAACAACAACCACAATAACAATGATCTTGCTGCTTTCCTCACTCAACTTGTGACCCAACTTACCCAAGCTAATAACAACATCAATGGAGGCACCAGTGGCAGTGCTAATGGGAGAGGTGGTGGTGGTGCCAACCCGCCATAATGCACCTTCAAGCACTTCAATTCATGCAATCCCCTCAAATTCTATGGCACCGAAGGAGCCACGGGTCTCCTTCAATGGTTTGAAAGTATTGGGGGCACCTTCCTCAATAGTGACTATCCTAACAACCTCTGTGTTCGTCATACCACCAGCGTCTTCCAGAAACGGGCGCTCACCTGGTGGAATGGTGAGAAAAGAACTAGGGGTGTGGATGTGGCAATGGCCCTACTGTGGGATGAATTGAAAAGAATCATGACCGAGGAGTTCTGTCCTTGAAATGAAATGAAGAAGTTAGAGGCTGAGTTTTGGGATCTTACCCAAGACAGCGGTGAAAGTGTGGCTTACACAACTCATTTCCATGGATTGAGCCTTCTTGTGCCCCATATGGTCACACCACTGTCCCGGTGCATCGAAAAGTACATCGGTGGTTTGCCTAGACAGATTCAGGATACTGTTCTAGGAGGAAATCCTGCTACCCTTGAAGATGCTATCCTCATGTCTGCCACACTAACTGATAATCATGTTAAGGCGGGTATGCTTACAAGGAAAGGTACAAAGAAAGTTTCCGACACAACATCCCCTCCCGCACACATCAACGAAGTCAAAACTGAACCATACCACAACAATAGGAAGAGAAAGATCAAAAACTAAGATGTGGTCACTCCAACTACTCCAGTTAACCAAGTTGCACCCATGGCTCAAAACCTAGCCAAGAAACCTTATGGGATCAGCTACCCACTTTGCAACACATGCAACTATCATCACCCCCAAAACATTCCTTGCCGCATGTGCAACCACTGTGGGAAACAAGGCTATACGGCTAATATTTGTCGAGCCATGGCACTTACCAACCAAAACAACCAACAAGTGGCTAATCAAGTGGTTCCAGTAAATGCAAATGGTCGTGCTTGCTTTGAATGTGGCAACACAAACCATTTCCGTAACCAGTGCCCAAGGCTTGTCAATGCTAACCAAGGCGGGGCTCGTGGGCGTGCTTTCAACATAAATGCCAATGAAGCTCAGGCCAACAATGATGTGGTCAACGATACGTTTCTTGTCAATAAACAATATGCATCTATAATATTTGATACCGGAGCTGATAACAGCTTTGTGTCACTTAATTTTGAACCTTTACTTGCTAAAACATGATCCAAACTAGAGAAAACTTTCACCGTTGAGGTACCGGATGGTAACTCCATCGCAATTGATTTCGTTATCTCTGACTGCTCCCTAGAACTCAATGAACACACGTTTCCAGTCAACCTCGTACCAATGCAATTAGGGAGTTTTGACATCATCATAGGCATGGATTGGTTGTCAAGTCACCATGCCGAAGTCATCTGTTTTGAGAAATGTATCCGAATACATCTTCCATCGGGTGACACGTTGAGAGTCTTTGGTGAAAAACCTTGTAAAGGGCTCAAACTAATGTCGTGCACTACCGAACAAAAGTACTTAAGAAAGAAGTACGTACCTTTCTTAGCTCATATTGTGCAAAAGGATGACAAGAAGAGGAGTGTTCAAGACATCTCCATTATTCGGGATTTTCCCAAAGTATTCCTCGAAGATCTATCTGGTCTTCCGCTCGTTCGACAAGTGGAATTTCGCATTGATCTTGTGCCCGGAGCTAACCCCATGGCTAAAGCTCCATACCGGCTCGCACCTTCTGAAATGCAAGAACTGGCAAGCCAACTTCAAGAACTCTCTGACAAAGGTTTCATTCATCCAAGTCATTCACCGTGGGGTGCACCCGTCTTATTTGGCAAGAAGAAGGATGGATCATTCCGCATGTGTATTAACTACCGTGAGCTCAACAAGCTTACCATAAAAAACCGTTACCCTTTGCCTAGGATTGATGATCTCTTTGATCAACTCCAAGGTTCTACCTGCTTCTCGAAGATTGATCTTCGATCCGGTTATCACCAACTCCGTGTGCAAGAGGAATATATCCCAAAGACTGCCTTCCGAACAAGATACGGTCACTACGAATTTTTGGTTATGCCTTTCGGGCTAACCAATGCACCCGCTGTTTTCATGGACCTCATGAATCGCGTGTGCAAACCATACCTTGATAAATTCGTGATCGTCTTCATTGACGACATCTTGATCTACTCCAAGACCAAGACAGACCATGAGCAACATCTTAGATTGATCCTTGACCTTTTGAAGAAAGAGCAACTATATGCCAAATTCTCCAAGTGTGAATTTTGGCTAAAAGATGTTCAATTCTTAGGTCATGTTGTTAATGACAAGGGAATTCATGTTGATCCTGCTAAGATTGAAACTGTTAAAAATTGGATTGCCCCTAAATCCCCTACCGAAGTTCGTTCATTTCTTGGACTAGCAGGTTATTACCGACGATTCATCTCAACTTCTCTAAGATTGCCATCCCTCTCACTGCCTTAAACCACAAAGGTAAACTTATGAGTGGGGACCAAAACAGGAAGAATCCTTTCAAATTCTCAAGCAAAAGTTGTGCAATGCTCCTATTCTCACTCTTCCTGATGGCAATGACGATCTAGTTGTTTATTGTGATGCATCAAACAAGGTCTCGGTTGTGTTCTCATGCAACGAGGCAAGGTGATCGCTTATGCATCAAGACAACTCAAGATCCATGAGAAGAATTATACGACGCACGATCTTGAGTTGGGGGCGGTCGTATTCCCATTGAAGATTTGGAGACATTATCTTTATGGCACGAAATGTGTGGTGTTCACCGACCACAAGATTCTTCAACATATCTTCAACCAAAAGGAACTCAACATGAGGCAACGACGTTGGGTTGAACTCCTTAACGACTACAACTGTGAGATTCGTTACCATCCCGGCAAAGCGAATGTTGTAGCCGATTCTTTGAGTCGTAAGGATCATGTCATGCTTCATTGTGTCAAAATTCAAACCGACATTCATAATCGTATTCTAGAAGCTCAACACGTCTCGGTCACTGAGGGCAATATGTACGAGGAAATGTCGTGTGGTGTTGAACTTTAGCTTTAATCTAAACCCAATGGTCTGCTCTACTACTTGAATCGTATTTGGGTTCCCGGTCGTGATGATCTCCGTGCATTTCTCATGAACAAGGCACACAAGACTCGTTATTCTATTCATCCCGGTGCGGATAAGATGTACCAAGATCTTCGCCAACAATATTGGTGGCCCGGTATGAAGAAAGACATTGCACTCTATGTTGTAAAATGTCTAACTTTCTCCAAAGTCAAAGCCGAATATCAACGTCCTTCCGGTTTGCATGAATAACCGGAAATTCCCGTGTGAAAATGGGAGAACCTAGCCATGGATTTCATTACCAAACTCACTCGCACTTCAAGGTTATGATAGTATTTGGGTGATCATTGATCGTCTCACCAAATCAGCCCATTCTTACCCATCCGTGAAGACTACGGGTCTGAGAAATTGGCCCGAATCTACATTGATGAAATTGTGAGCCGTCACGGTGTTTCATTAAACATAATCTCCAATAGAGATGCTCGTTTCACCTCCCGTTTTTGGCGATCTCTCCAAACTGCTCTTGGTACACGACTGGATTTGAGCATGGCTTACCATCCCCAAACAGATGGTCAAACCGAGCGTACAAACAAACTCTCGAGGACATGCTTAGAGCTTGTGTTATCGATTTTGGTGGCAATTGGGATTCACATTTATCCCTCATAGAGTTCTCTTACAACAATAGCTACCAGACAAGTATCGACATGGCTCCATTCGAAGCTCTTTATGGTCGCAAGTGTCGTTCTCCTATCTGTTGGAATGAGATTGGTGAAGCAAAAATCATCGGTCCCGAGTTAATCCAAGAAACATCCGACAAGATCATTCAAATTCGTGACAACATTCGAGTAGCGAGGAGTCGGCAAAAGAGCTATGCCGACAAGCGATGAAAACCCTTGGAATTCCAAGTCGGTGATCTTGTACTTCTAAAGGTGTCTTCTTGGAATGGCGTGATCCGGTTTGGGAAGAAAGGCAAACTAGCACCTAGTTATGTGGGTCCATTCAAAGTCCTCGAAAGGATTGGAAGAGTGGCTTACAAACTCGAGTTACCCCCATCACTTGGCAATGTGCATCCTACTTTTCACGTATCCAATCTAAAGAAATGTCTTGCTGACGAGAATCTCCATATACCTCTTGATGATGTGCGCATTAATGACACAATGCACTTCGTTGAGAAACCGGTAGAGATTATGGATCGTGAAGTAAAGCAACTCAAGCGAAGCCGTATTCCTATTGTCAAAGTTCGTTGGGAGTCTAAAAGCGGTCCTGAGTTTACTTGGGAACGTGAGGATCAAATGAAGCTCAAGTACCCATACCTCTTTGCCGATTCAGTAGCCTCAACTAGTTGAATTTCGGGACGAAATCCCCTCAACATGGGGATACTGTAACATTTCTGATTTTTCTTCTTGTATTGGTTTTTACTGCAATAAAACAACACTTCAATTTCTATTTTAGTACAATACATTATGCTATCTATGCAAGCATTATAACCTAAGGTTCCATGCAATACAATCTCAAAGTTTTACTTGCACGCACACTTTAAATTAAGTTAGAGGGGTTTATCACACTTTATTCTATATATATATATATATATATATATATATGATCATTAAAACAAATTGGCCTTGAACCTTTTAGCATTGGAACTTTGCAATTGGACTCCTACACCTCAACTTGAACCTTTGCACTACAATTTGAACCCTAACCACCTAAACTTTGACCCAATTCCATGTTCTTGACCCATTTTGACTTTCAGAAAGTCAAACAGGCCAAATCATGTATTCCAACGCCCTACTCGGTCAATTTCCACTGATACGGACTTTCCTTGTTTACCAATTCAAGTACCGACTGGTTCCAAGCCTAAATGCCAGCCCAATCCAACTAAACACGCGGCCAAATCAAGAATTCAAACAGTTTGACTCCACTAAAAGTCAAACTGGCCAACTCTTGATAGATTCAAGGTAGACATAGATCGAATTCCTCATGTGTTGGACTCTTCATGGTTACATAATGATAATAGACCCAAATCCTGGCCCAATCCTCAACCCAATCGAATCCTTGAGCGGCTAATTTGAATTCGAACATGGTTGACTCTGTGGAGTCAAACTCGTATCAATTTAACATCAATTTGTGCTATCAACAAATTCTAACTCCGCAAATCACGCGCAAATGATTCCCTGCATGAATGTAGACCCTAATCGCGATTCAATTCATCCCTAATCAAGCAATTACGCGTAATCCGATCCTGACAGCCGTCATATGGAAGGCACAATCGAATTAGCCATTTAAGATAATAGAGAACGAATTAAATCCCTCACACACATTCGCATACTCAAACACAAATTCTCTGAACCCAAAATCACATCCCATATCACGTCGAATCCTCGATCGAGCACCAAGAACAGCGGGCGTTTTGACCCTGCCGTCTACACTCTCCACTCAATCAAAACAAGTAAGTTTCGTACCTTTCGATTCATTTCTGGAAGCTTATCAAAAGCCCCTTATCAATTCGCAAGAACATAATCGAATTGAACTAATTTAAAATCTAGGGTTCATGCAATACGAATTTGGGGCTCGATCCTTGTTTTTCTATATAATTAAATGGGTTACTATATGACCAGCGAACCCACCTTGTCCAACCGGTTAAGTTACTGCGTCGTTGGATCGGGTGGCGTGGGTTTGAAACCCACAGACCACGCATCCGGCTCCCTTTTTGCGCCTTCCCCCTGACCGGACCCGGCCCTCCTTATCGTTTCCTGTTAAAACCATTCGAACCAGGATTTGCATATGGGTTGTACCCCTGGTCCGGTGGTAAACCGTTGGTGCCACACAGAATCCACCCGGGTTCGAACCGGGTGGCATTCCTTTTATTTAAAACCATTTTTAAATCATTATTAATTTATTATTTTATAATCCTAACATTATTTAGATCCGACTAAAACAACAATTTGTAATTTTTAACATAAAACAACTATTTTTATAATACAATCATAAACAAATTCCTTTTGTTATATATTATGGTTTAAACCCTATAAACAAATATATTTTTTTTAGTTACATATTAATATACATATACTTGCATTCTCATATTTTTAAGAGCACACTTTTTTTTAAATAAATAAAATAAATTTATTTATTTAAATTATATTTGAATAAATATAATTTCCTAAATAGATACTAATACATATATATATACTTTTTTTATTTCTCTCTTTTTCTCTAAAGACACATTTTTTATTAATAAATAAATAAAAATAATTTATTTATTTAAATTACATATCTATTTTAACAAAACCCTAAGTCAATTTTTATTTTTCTTAAATTCATACACATTAAACCTTTATTTCAAATACAAATACCAAATTACACGCATCCAATACGCGGGGTTAACACAAACACTTTTGTACAAATCCCTATACTCAATCCCGTTGAAACTCTAGATTGTGCTATAGACTTTATACTTATCATTGACTCAAGTTCATACAATTTAACTTTAGGTTAATCTTGTGATTTGGAAATCACCTGTGCTATCTCTTACCCGTACTATCTGCACACAACTTACAAGTGAGTTTTACATAGCACCTTTTTACATTATTTACATTTTGGGGTGAAACATGAGTTTCATTTATACAATGTTACAAATTACACAATACAATTCCACCCTACATTCATGTGTACAAATTTGAGCCTCATGTATGATTACTAGGTGTGTAAACTACTTGTGTGCAAATTTACATGTGCAATCTTTAACTATACAAGTCGACGGTTAACAATGATAGATCTATTGAGTCTGACAAACCCACCCAGGTAGGGTGATTGTTACCGACAACACATTTTGGTTTTGCATGCTAGTTACAAAGATTTGATTGTACAATTTGGTTTCACAATAGTATCTCTCTATATTTGCCTTATCAACCATGATTTGTATGGATTGTATGCACACAACACAATACTATCATTTAGAGTCAAAACCTATGTATTCTCACCAACTTTTTAATTGACATTGTTTTAACCATGTTTCAGGTACAAACGTTTGAGATTGATCAAAAGCATGCTTCATATAAGATGTGGACCTAGTTTAATTTTAAATAAAATAACTTGTTTTGTATTTCTACTTCATTTACACGTTGAATCTTGTTTGGTTTGAATTTTGAATTTGAATATGATGTTTAATCTATTACAACGTTAGACAACCATGTGCTCTTGAACAGTCTCCATGTCCCGCCCCGACGTTTTCGCCATCGGTTGGGGTGTGACATTAACAATGTGGAACACCTCGGTGTTTCATAAGAACTTGGAGATTAAAAAACAGCATTTCATAGTGGTGGGGGACAACATTGATTGTCGAGAAGAGGAATTATTTTTGGTAAATGTGTATGCCCCAAACGATTCAGGGAGGAGAAAAAAGGCTATGGGAGGAGCTATTAGCTGTTAGAAATTCCTTGGATGGTTTTTTGTGCTAATGGGGGACTTTAACGAAGTGAGAGTTGAAGAAGATAGGTTTAATATTTTTGACCCAAATAGTGCTTTGGTTTTCAACAATTTCATTTCCACTGCTGGACTTGTTGAATACCATATGGGGGGGGGGGGGGAATACACACGTATATGCCATCTGATGGCGGAAGTAGTAGTAAAGTAGATCATTTTCTAGTTTATGATACATTTATGCAACAATGGTCGGAGGCTACGGTTATGGCTTTAGCTAGGGAGAAGTTTGATCACACACCATTAATCTTATCAGTGATGGAAAAAAATTATGGTCCAATCCCTTACCGGTTTTTCAATAGCTGGCTGGAAGAAGGGGGAGTAGATGTCATAATCAAAACTTGCTTGACAGAGACAGTTGAATACAAGACAGCAAGTAATGAGGCGTGTGGCCGTCTCAACAAAATAAAGGAGATCTGCTCAGGACCTACAAAACTGGAGAAAACAAAGGAAGGTCGAGGATACAAAATGTATTGAATCTGCTAAGAAGTTGGTGGAATACCTGGATTTGGAAACGGAAAAGAGATATTTAAATCAGGAAGAAAAGACTAAGAGAATGGAGGCTAAGTGTAAAATTTCCCAACATGATCAGGGAACCCTTAAGGACTTGAAACAAAATTCAAAATTAGCTTGGATTAAACATGGTGATGAAAACTCTACCCTCGTTCACAAAATCATCAATAACCATACAACGAAGAATAGAATTGGGGGGTTATGATAGATGGAGTTTGGACATCAGATCCAAAGACACTAAAGGATTACTTTCGTAACTACTATATGGAGAGGTTCAAAGAACCGATGGCTGACAGACCTAAGCTGAGTGGGGACGGGTTCAAAAGGCTTACAAGTAACCAAGGGGCATCTTTGGTCTGTCGTTTCTCAAAACAAGAAGTAAAAAATGCGGTTTTTGATTATGGTTGTGACAAGGCACCGGGACCAGACGGATTGACTTTTGAAGTAATAAGGAAGTATTGGTTTAATTTCAAGCCATTGATTCTTAAAGTGATGGATGAATTCTTTATCCATGGTTCAATTTATACAAGGAATGGTACTTCTTATATGTCCTTGATACCTAAGTGTAATGATCCAATGGGACCTGCTGATTTTCGTCCTATATCATTGATCGGTGTGATACAAAAGGTGATTTCAAAGACTTTGGCCAATATATTAGCACTGGTTATTGACTCACTGATCTCTGAATCTTAGTCAACATTTATTGTTGGTCGAAATATTTTTGATAGCCCCTTAATCCTAAATGAAATTCGCGCTTGGGCCAAGAAAGTCAAAGGGTCGGTGTCCTTTTTTAAGGTCGACTTCGAGAAGGCGTATGATTCCATTAATTGGATGTTCCTAATTAACACCTTGAAACATATGGGTTTCCCAGCTAAATGGAGATGTTGGGTTATGGGAATATTGTTTAACTGCTACACTAAGGTGTTAGTGAATGGTTCTCCAACAGAAGAAATACAAATGGAAAGGGGATTAAGACAAGGTGACCCCCTGTCCCCTTTTTTTGTTTATTTTAGTTATGGATGCCCTCAGCGTTATGATGAAGAAAGCCACAATGGGTGGCATTTTCAAGGGAATCCAATTACCAAATAATGGTCCACTTGTCTCTCATATGCTTTACGCAGATGACATGGTATTTGTTGGTGAAGGAAATATGGAAAACCTAAAAAACCTGAATCGGATCATTCGATGTTTTCACCTTATTTCAGGCCTGAAGGTGAGCTATGCCAAAAGTAAAAATATTAGGGGTGGGTATGGATGAGAAATACTTGACTGTTGTGGCGAATGTGATGAGGTGTAGAACAGGATCTTTCCCTTTTAATTACCTAGGAATTATGGTTAGAGCAAACATGAATCGGGTGGCTCATTAGAAGCCAATGTTAGATAAGTTTAGTTCTCGACTGTCCAAATGGAAGGCAAGGTGCATGTTCTTTGCTGGGCGAGTGATAATGGTTAAATCTGTCCTAGGTAACTTACCATCGTATTACATATCTTTATACAAAATGCCGGCAAAGATTCTGAAAACTCTAGAAGGGATTCGAAGGAAATTCTTGTGGGGAGGGAACACGCCCAATCAAAATAAAATTAGATGGGTCGCATGGGAACGGATGGTGGCATCAAAAGGCAATGGTGGTTTGGGAATTGGGTGCTTAAAGCAGATGAACCTAGACATGTTATTGAAATGGTGGTGGAGGCTTAGGTAAAAAAAAGACCAACTATGGGCACAGGTGATTTTAGCCCTACATGGTAGAAAGTGGGATTTGGAGTTGGTCGCGGGGGATAAGCGAATACCTGGTGTTTGGAAAAATATAGCAAAAATTGATAAGGATTTGCAGAAAGGCTAGGGGTGTGTGAAAGAAAAGTTGATAGTAAATATGGGAAAAGGGGATAAAACCCGATTTTCGCATGATGTGTGGCTCACAAATTTTCCCGTGAAAGTGATGTTCCCAAATGTTTATAATCTTGCAGCAGGAAAACAAGGGCATGTGTTGAACTATTATAAATGGAGCAGTCAAAATAGAGTTTGGGACTTGAAATGGATCACTTTACCACAAGAGCAGGGCACAAAGAATGAAACAGAGGCACTTCTCAATCTGGTCAGTAATTACAATCTTAAAGATTATGAGGATTCATGGGTCTGGAAGGTAGATGGGGTGGCTGAATTCACAGTGAAAGTAGTCAGAGATGAACTAGATAAGGCGGCAAATTCAAACCAAGTAAATCCAGCAATACGGTGGTATAATTAGGCAGTTCCTAAAGCAAATACCTTCACCTGGAGAGCCATAGACGGAAGAATTCCTACTAAAGATCAACTACTTAAATGAAGGATTAACACCGGAAGCATAAGCTGTTCACTTTGTGGGATAGCGGATGATTCAGCGGATCACATGTTGGTGTCCTGCCTAGTTACAAAATCGGTATGGTGGACGATTGGTAGATGGGTCGGAATGCAGGATTTGACCACTTGTACCTCGGTCAAGGAGTTGCTTGCTCAAACCAACGAGATGGCGGTACCAAAACGGAGGAAGAAAGCACTATATTGTGTCATATTTACGACGTTGTGGTTGTTGTGGGTGCACATGAACGACAAAATTTTCAAGGGGAATTACTTCTCTTGATAAAAAATTGTGGAGGAAGTGTAGGAGGTAACTTTCTTAAACTTGTAGTTAAGAGCTAAGATTTTAGATTTGAGGTTAGAAACTTCGGTATTGTATGATTTGAAAGCATTGTTGGTGTAAATTGGTGATTGTATGTATTTTTGACTCATCTAGTGTCTCACTAGATGGTGAGGTGAATGAAATAGTAAGCATTTTTGTTCAAAAAAAAAACCTTGGTTCGATACCCTGGGCTAGATTTTTTTTTGACATTATTTTTTTACTTTTTCGTTTGAGATCTTTTTTCTGTTCGTTTTAATGTTTTGTTTTGCTACCCAGCTGCGTTTCATGTAACTCTCTCTGAGTGGTCGAGGTATCTTTTTTTTCTAATTTCCATTTTCACCCATTCTAATATATATAATTTACGCTTTTAACCTGCTTGTTTTTCTATTAATATCGTTTTCCTATAATAGATGTCGTTCGTTAAGTTAAAAAAAATGGAAAATGCGGTTTATTTTAGTTTTATTTTTTGAATTTTCAAGTATGCTTTCTTTATTTTTTAAACGGAGTCATATTGAAAACCGAGAATGTTTTTTTATCCTACGCTGTAGCTAGCGACATTAACGTTGAGTAGTCGTGACAAACTCAAACGCTCAAAAGTAGAAAACATCGTTTTCGGTCATTTGGTCTCATCGTAACCAATATCTGTTGTCGCTTTTATGGTTTTCAACGAGCGGAACCGATAACAAACAAACACCTGCCGCGTAATGTGGGGAAAAAATCACCACACTCCCGCTGCGAATTGCAGCCCTTATAATATATATAATATACGCTTTTAACACGTTTCATTTTATACTAATTTGGTTTTTTCTGTTATAACTTTCATTGCTTACCTTTTTAAAAAAATTGGCATGCGCAGTTGTTTGTTTTTTTTCTTTTTCGTGAACATTCTGTAAAATCATTTCTTTATAACGTGTTTGTTTTGAAATCGATTTAATTTTAATTGTTTCATACATTATATCGAGCACTCGGACCGTTTTGTTGCCGTGACAGACCGACCCACTTATTGTGACATCCGGCATTTTCAGGTTAACTCCGTTAACACAAACATCGTTATCTCAAAAATTTATTTATTCAAACTCAGTTATCTCAAACATTCACTCATGCATTACATTTAATTAGGTTAGTTAGATGTGTCAGTTTCGCACAAACACTCACGTATCGGTAATTTATAGAATTACCGGATCACACACGAGTCGAACCCGTAACGTTGGTGAACTAGTAAAAATAATTTCAAACAATTACTTTAAATATAAATTATGTGAATTTATATGTTTAAGGATTTATCTGTGAATTATGTGAACTTTCGTGATATCGCGTAAAATTATCAGATTTTTTATTTTACTGGTTATTTTTATAGAATATGGAACTTTTATAAAAATAATTATTTAAAAACTAACTTTATCTAGTGGATTTATTTGAATGTTTTTTTGAATATTCCATAACTATCTTTACCAAAATTAAATCCCATTCAAACAAATATATAGGAGATTTTCATAAAAAAAAAACATTAAACCTTAATCTCCTATTTTTCTCTCTCTCTCTCTCACAATCTCGATCCCCAAACCCCCCTGGCCGAACCCTTCAAGCAACCCAAACACCATTCGTTCGAGCTTCAATCTCTCAATTGATCGCGTATTCGGACTCCCCTTGACGTTTCTAACAATCCTACGTAAGTTGTTTCGTTCAATTTCATTACTTTTTGTTTCCTAGATTTTAGATTGAAACCATAGTTTATCCAAACATAAGTTTTTATCTAAAAAAAAGATGATGACTTTATCATTTTTTTACATGTATTTGATGATTTTGTTGAAACCCTAGTTGTAAAGATTATAACTTTCCCATAAAGGAAACTCTTTGTGATTTCTAGATTGCATATTTGATGTGTATGATGATTGCAATGGTTATAATCTTATTATATAAGTTGTATGGAATAGGTTTGATGCTTTGAATCCCGTTAAACAAGCTAGAAAACATAGGCTTTCCTAAAGAGGAAACTTTAATTGGAGGAACTTGTTGAATATGGGTTATTATACGTGTTTGATTATGTAGAATGTTTCTAATTAATTATATATGAAGTTTTGAAGCATGTGAAAGTGTAGTTTTGTAGAAAACATGTGAATTAATTGTAACTTACTAAAGAAGAAAACTTTTTAGGTTTTGAAACTTGCATACTAGCATTAAACTATATGATGTAATGAGGTTTATGTGTTTCTTGTTACATGTGTAGATGAATTGTGGAATCAAATTTTGAATATCTAACCCGGTTCTACAAACTTGCTAAATAAGGAAACTTTAATTAGCAAAAGTGATCATATATGGTTGATTAGACATGTGTGGTATGAATTAATGATAGAGTTATATTATATAGGACAAAATAACATGTTGGAATGTGTTTGATGTTTTAAAACATGCATGTCTCTCATAGATTACTAAAGATGGAAACTTAATTTGGAATTATGACATACATGTTAAGTTCTAGGCAAGTGTTATGTGATGTGGTGATCTAGAACATGTTATAGTAATCTTACAAGCATATTAACAATGATAATTCCAAGAAACACGAATCCCAAACACACCTGCTATTTATGGAAACATGCTATTTTTGGAAACTTGCTATTTATGGAAACCGTACTTGTTTGTTAGAACAAATAGGATTTGTTGCTAAGTGCTACAGCATGATCATTTGTGTATGATGTAGAAGTGTTATACTGAACAAACATAATTTAATACGACGTGTCACCAACGGGTCGTCAAGTCAAACTTGTAAATCTTTTCTAAACACTTAAACAATGGTCTTGTTTGGATACTAAGGGTTCATATCAACTTGCACGAACACGCACTTATAGACTATGAATTGTAGGTTGCAGTTAGAGGTTCAACTCTTTTACTTAGCTTTTACTTGCATTCACACTCAGGTGAGTTTCATGGCCCCTATCTTTACTTACTTTCCTTTTTGGGGAGAAAGCATGCACACAAACATTATGGGTTTTGTATTATTGTATTATCGCTTGTTTACTAAAGTGCAAACAAACCAACAAGTCCTTACATTCTCGAACCGTTAGTATTGGAACATAGCGAGGTGATTTTGAGTAGTACTACTAGGTTTTGACAAGCCCCTCCCGAGTTAGTCACGCTAACTTGACTGGAGGTCGAACGGGTGTAAGATTAGCCTAGACATTTGCCATTGTTCGGTAGACATGGCAGAAGGCAAAAAAAACACAAACAGTCAGCTTTGGTTTCGAACACTTGTAGTAGCATGACATAGACTAGCTATCTATCGGTATACATTAATTACATCATCTAGCAAACATCAAACTTTTTAATTACTTACATCTCTATGAATCACCAACCATTGTGTTGACACTTTTAGCATGTTTTTCTCAGGTCGCTAAGGTACACACAAGATTAGGATGCATGGTCTGAGCATGATTTTCGCAAACAATTTCAAACTTATTTATTTCTATTATTTACTTTGGTTTGGGCGCGGTGTTTTGCACATTTGACTATTCTTGCGTTTGGATTTTATTTACGCTTCCGCAGCGTTTTCAAACTTAAGATTTTGTTGTCTCGTGACTATAAGCAGCATTAGTATTTTATTTAAATTCATATAGAGTCGTTCCGTGTAACTAAGGACTTAGATCTTGGTGTGTCACGCGCCTCGCGGTAAAACCCCGCAGGTGGATTTTGAGGGTGTGACAGATTGGTATCAGAGATATGTTTTAGTGAACTAGGATTTGCATACTAGACTATAACCACACACATGCATTAGTTACACAACACTTACACTCATACATGTCACTTACTCATCACATTACAGGAAATGTCTTCTTCAACAAGGTCACCTACATCCCAGTCGATCAGGAACCCGAGGTTCCCACAATACCTTCACCAGAGCCTAAGAGGCAGAGATTGACACCTATCGATGATGCTATAGTGCATGACAAGCCTTTTCACGTGCTTGTCGGAGACAACACGCAGGACTGGGATTGGTATCCCAACAGGATCTGGAGCTGGATCCGCGAGGAGCAGGTCCCATCCCCACTCACTGCTGATATTCCTTCTTCTTCCTCTTCGTCTTTGCGAGTCTTGCCACCGCTAAGGTATCCACTCGAGCAGGTTCTAGCTGCCTTCGTAGCTAAGATGGACAGAGAGATAGGCAACATGCGTGAGGCTGCATGTGAGATCACCGGACTGTTGCAGCATTGATACAAGACTGATCAGAGGGTATAGAAGCTGATTAAGAATCAAGTTAGATTAAAATACTGTACAAGACAACTTTGCGACAGCATTCCATGAACTGCAGGCACAAGTGAATGTGCAGCACCTTAACCTCGAGACAGTGGGAGCTAGGATTGATGATCTGGAAGGACAGGTCGAGGCTGCCAACGCCAAGGAGGTTGCATAGGAGGATGAGCTCGAGGAGGAGCAGGATGAGGATGATGATGTTGTTTCTGATGTGATTTCAGTTGGCAGTGATGATGATTGACATACTATCATTTTAATTATTTGCTTTATTTAAACCTAGATGGGCCGGGTTGTTCCATCCAACAGATGTTTCTGGATTTTGATGTTTAATTGAAAGTACTTTGTAACCTTTACAATTTATTTTATCAAGTATTATTATTGAAATGTTTGATGTTGTGGTTTAATTTTCTTTCATTTACTTATACTTGTATGATGATAATATGCGATATATTTTTCTCATTATTGTTTATTTGTGAATGTAAATATAGTGTCTAGACGACAAGGTGGACGTAACGGCAGACGCGGTAACATCAGTATGACTGCAGCAGAGCTCACTGCTATGATAAACGAGCGTGTGGCTGAGGCATTAGCAGCCAACCCCGCTGGAGGTAAATCTATCACTTGCGACTCTAAGTGAGTCATTAAACAATCTAAACTCATTACCGAATCCATTATCCCAAAACACATTCTTATCTCAACTTTCATGTCATTAGAACAACTAGCAGGTCTGCACCTACAAGACCTTCATGGACTGCAAGCCCCACACGTTTAGTGGAGCTGAGGGAGCAGTCGGTCTACTCCGTTGTATGGAGAAAACAGAGTCGGTTTTTGCCATGTGCATTTTCCCACAATCCAACCAGGTGAGGTATGCATCTGGCACACTGGAGGGTCTAGCCCTTACCTGGTGGAACTCCCAGGTACAAATACTAACTTTGGTAATGGCAAACGCTTTGCCATGGGAGGAATTTTAAGAATATGTTGAAAGAAGAGTACTACCCTCGCGACGAGGTGTAGAAACTTGAGGTTGAATTCTGGAATCTCAAAATGGAAGGGTCTGAGATCAAAGCCTACACCACCCGCTTTCATGAGCTAGCTACCTTGTGCCCACAGATGGTGACCCCAGTGTACAAGAGGATTGAGATGTATATCGAGGGCCTAGTTCCTAAAATCCAGAGCATGGTAACATCCTCCAACCCCACCACCGTCCAGCAAACTATTCGGTTAGCCCACAAATTGACCAATCAGGCGGTTGCCCAAGGTACACTACCTCCTAGGAAATCAACGTCTAAGGTAACTGATAACAAGCGTAAGTTTGAAAGTACGCACTCCAAGTCTTCTCAGTTTAATCCACCCACACAGCAGCAACATCGAAAGTTTGAGCATACCAAGAATACTTCACAGTCAAACTCTGCTCAGCAAAATTAGGGTACCTATGCTCGTAAGTACCCAAAGTGCAACAAATGTAACTTTCATCAAACTGCAGCTTGTGACAGGTACCATTGTCAATGGTGTGGAAAAATGGGCCATTCAGCCAAAGATTACAGAGGAGATCTGCAGGCTAAACAGACACCAACTAGTGACGCACCCAAGGGATGCTTTGAGTGCGGTAAAGAGGGGCATTTTAAAAGGGACTGCCCTTAGCTGAAGAAAACTAGCAATGCGAACGGTAATGGCAATAACCATCAAGGTGGTAATGGGAATAATAATGGAAATGGTGCGAATGGTCGGGCCTTCGTGATCGGCTCAGGAGAAGCTCGAAAGGACCACAACGTTGTTACCGGTATGTTTCCTTTAAACGATCATTTTGCTTCTGTACTATTTGATACCGGTGTCGATAGGAGTTTTATTTCTAAGAACTTTAGTAAACAGATAGATATGACCACAACCTTGTTAGTGAACAAATATTCCATAGAAATAGCTGACGGTAAGCTAATCAAGGCAACTCATATCCTCGAGGGATGTAAACTTGGACTATCTGGCCACAAACTTGACATCGATCTCATGCCAGTTACACTTGGCAGCTTTGACATAATCGTTGGCATGGATTGGTTATCTAAAAACCAAGCTGAGATCATCTGTAAAGATAAGATTGTTCGGATTCCCATAGCTAGTGGAGAGATCCTTTCTGTAAAAGGCGAGAAGAGTGGTGCCATCGTGGGTATCATATCTTATATGAAGGCGCAGAAATGTCTACGCAAGGGTCATACCACGATACTAGCCCTGGTCGCTGATAGACCTTCCGAGGAGAGGAAACTTGTAGATATCCCTATCGTTCGCGACTTCCCAGAACTCTTTCTTGAAGACTTACCCGGTCTTCCACCCCACCAACAGGTCGAATTCCAAATCCACCTAGCACCCGGAGCATCCCCTATTGCCAGAGCACCTTATTTACTTGCACCAAGTGAGCTGCAGGAGTTATCCACACAGTTGCAAGAACTATTGGATAAGGGTTTCATCCGACCCAGTTCATCACCATGGGGAGCCCTAATCCTATTTGTCAAAAAAAAATATGGGACTTTCCGCATGTGTATTGATTACCGAGAACTGAACAAGGTCACTATCAAGAACCGCTACCCACTTCCCCGCATTGAAGATCTATTCGACCAACTTCTAGGGTAGAGTGTCTATTCAAAAATCGATTTAAGATCTGGATATCATCAGCTGCGAGTTCGTGATGAAGATATATCCAAAACCTTTTTCGGAACTAGTCATGCCATTCGGATTAACCAACGCACCCGCGGTGTTCATGGACCTCATGAACCGTGTGTGTAAACCCTACCTCGACCAATTCGTCATCGTTTTCATTGGTGATATCCTTATCTATTCTAAGAATAAGGAAGAGCACGAAGAACACATGTGCTTAATTCTTGAACTACTAAGACAGTAACAGCTATATGCTAAGTTTTCCAAATGCGATATTTGGATTCGCGAGGTTCAATTTCTTGGACATGTAGTAAATGAGAAGGGAATAGATGTCGATCCATCCAAAGTAGAGGCCATTAAGAATTGGGCAGTGCCTGTAACATCCCAAAAATAAAACGACAGTTATAATAACGGAATAAACGAACGAGGCATGTCGGGTCGGGTCGGATGTGCCGACGGGCTGGAAGGGGAGCCTTCCCTATAAATAGCCAAGGTCACCACCCATTTATCTCATTTGCAAGTTCTAGAGAGAGAAACCGTACAGAGAGAAAGTTATCAGATCGACCCGAGACTTGAGAAGTGTGTTGCTCCAGAGCTCGTGAGAAGAACCTCCGAATCAGAAACTTGATTCAGGTAACGATCGGGCCTAAATCTGAGTTTTTGTTCGTTTTTGGGTTTTTCTGGTTTTGGGTGAAAAAGTAACGTTTTCACGGATAAAAACTGAAAGTTAAACATAGATATGAGTTCCTTAATGGAAAGAAAACGTTTTGAAGTAAACAAGTTCGGGATCTTGACGTGATCAGACCCGAAGGCGAAAGTTAGGTTTTTTTTGCGAAGAAGCAGTTCGTGCATACTTATCAAGTACGCATGAAGATGATCCTGCGTACTTACCAAGTAAGCAAGAAGAGGATCCTGCGTACTTATCAAGTACGCATGAAGAGGGTCATGCGTACTTATCAAGTACGCATAAAGAAGGTACTGCGTATTTAGCAAGTACGCATGAAGCAAAGCCAGTGCACTTATTAAGTACGCAAGAACAAGTCCCTGCTCACTTGCTAAGTGCGCAGTCATCAGGCTGGTTAAGTAAATTTAGTATGCTTAGAATGGTTAAACTGTTATAGTCGGTCTTGGTCTGATGTGTATCTAACTAATCAATTCAGATCGGAAGTGACGTTGTTGGACCTTTGTTTAGGACAACCCAGATTAGCTTATACGGTGAGTTCTAGAAGCCCTCTTTTAAATGTTTTAATAATGTTTTTGGGCTGGTGTGCATACGTAACGATGTGACTATTTTATAAAACGATGTTTATGAATGTTGTATGTGACGTTTTATAAAATGATGTTTATGAACGATGTTTTGGAAGGAAGGGTTATGAAAGAAGTGTTTATGAAATATTTTTCCAAAAGAAGTTTATGAAGTGTTTATGAATGATGGAATGATTTTTAATAAAACGTACGAATGCTTTAACTGAAGTTTTGAAGTAAAAGAAGTGAATGTTTACAAAAGTCACAAACGAACGAATCTGCCAATATTCCTTAGGGGATGAAGGTTATGAGTATGGGAAGTATGTTATGGGCCTTTACCTTTTAGGGGCCTTTGTGGCTGGCCAACTGTTGCACAACTGGGGTGATGACGGTCACCAAGGGAGTTATCATGATCCTTGAAGTTTGGTACGATTTACCTTACGGGGTAGTCGTGCTTAAAGTTTGGCACTTGTGCCCTACGGGGCGCAGTGCTTGAAGTTTGGTACGTGTCATCCTTGTGATGCCGTGCTTGAAGTAGTGTTGAATAACCTAAGTATCGGGCCCTAGGAGTTCTTCACCCGAAGGACAGTACGGTGATTGATGGGCCTAGTGGTGGTGATCTTTAGGTTATTCAGCAGTATGTGACGTTTGGATTTGACGGTTACGAGAAGGCGCAGATTCGATATGTTCGTTGACTTATGTTTATGAAGTGTTATGTTTTGTTATTTCATTATTTTACGTACGCTTTTTATTAAATGAAGTATGAAGTTATGTTTTTGGCAAATTATTTGAAGTTAAAGTTTTATGTTAAAACTAGAACTTACCAGCGTAGATGACTTTTTAGTATGCACATTCATGTTAAGGCAGGTATGGATGATGGACGGTGATGCTTGGCAAGTGAGAAGAGTTACCCGGTTGATCATGAAGACTGGCATCCCGTTAAGATTAGATTATGTTTTGTTTATGTAATAGACTATGTTACGCTTCCGTTTATTAAACAATGTAATGGTTATGTTTTATTGAAGTATTTTCCGCTGCGTTATTTGATATTCAAGTTTAAGAACTGTTTGTGAATGAGTAAATCCAACAAGTGAGGCCTCCCGGGTTTGGGGCCTTACAAGATGGTATCAGAGGAATAGTTTGAGAGATTCGGACACTCTCAGTGTCTGAACTTAAACTGTGAATGGGACCAAAAGCAGATGCCAGTACCGGTAACTCGAGCCACAGCATCAGGTATGAAGGTAATATATATATTTACATATATAGTATGCCTTAGAAAGGGTTAGGTAAGGACTTGTGTTCTGATGGAATCACAAAGGTGGTCAAATAAAAAATCGAAAGGTAATGTAATGGTTAATTGAAGATGGCCAGTGTATATTAACATCTTACAGTGCTTATTAAATTTTATTTGTTAACTAGCGTGATGACATTGGATTCCTTGTCTTATAGAACGAAATGGCAATGCGAGGAAACGGAAGACGTGGTGGGGGCCGTACCGGCGGTTGAAATGGTGGGCGTGGCAGGACCCCTGCGTGACAAGAATATAGTGAAGAAGGAAGTGTTCACACTGAACCGGCGGTTAGTGTGCATGGAACTGAGCAGACACTGGTTGAATAACAACCTTTCACTTTTGAACCAGAAGTGAGAGCAGCTATAGCTCAAGAGTTCACCGAGTTGATGAAGACTTCTCTGCCAGGTCTGTTAGCTGAAGCATTGAAGAAGGTTGATGGGGAAGGTGGGTCTAGCGCGACAACTGGTGCCCAGAACAACGAGACTGACAACGCGCCGCCTGTACGCGGATGCGACTACAAGTCGTTTAAAGCATGTGACCCACCGGTCCTCACTGGAAAGAAAGACGCGGTGGCTACGTTTGATTGGGTGATCCGTATGGAAGCTGCCATTCGTCTGAGCGAATGTCGAACGGATCAAGTTGTAAAATTTGCTGCTAACTCCTTGAGAGAGGAAGCATCCCATTGGTGGGAAGGTGTACGTCAAGCAAAAGGGAGCAAGGTTGTGGATGCGATGATGTGGGCTGACTTGAAAACTTTGGTGATCAAGAATTTCTGCCTAAGGAATGAGATTGAGAAGGTAGAGAGGGAATTTCTGGGGTTGAAGGCCGGGAGTATGACGCACCGGCAATACACAACCCGATTCAATGAACCGGCACGTCTGGTGCCACATCTTGTCACGACCGAGGAAAGAAAGATTGTATGCTACATACAAGGACTGTCGGACCAGGTCCGCACCTATGTTAAGGCAAACGCCCCTACTACCTATGATTCAGTAGTAGAACTGAGCGGCGTGGTATTTGATGATCTGGCGCTGAATGTCGTTGCCATTGAAGAGCCCAAGAAGAAGCTGAGTTTTCCCGCTAAGCGATCGGGTGGGAAGTTGTTTGGGGCTCGGGACAAGCAGGCCAGGGTAGGCGAGGCGGCGGTCTGTGGAAGATGTGGGGTAAGACATACGGGTGAATTTCGGTTAGGGTCTAATCTATGATTTAAATACGGCAAAACCGGCACTACTCCCGTGAATGCCCGCAAGGCTTCAAATGCTACAACTATGGGGAGGGTGGTCATATAAGCCGGGAATGCACCAAGCCCAGGATGGGTCAAGCCGGGAAAGGGAAAGGCCCGGAGAAGAAAGAAGAGAGACCCCGAGTAAAGACTCGCGCCTATGCGCTGACGTAGGAACAGGCCAGAGCAGACCCCGACGTGGCGTTAAGTACGTTTATCCTTGACAACACTTTTGTATCTGTGCTATTCGATTCGGGTGCCAGTAAGAGTTTTATATCTGCGACATTCTGTAAACGAGTGAAGTACACTGTCAGTAAGCTAGAAAGGGATTTTAGCGTAGAAACCGCTAAGGGTAGAACTGCGAGGGTGACTGATGTAGTTGATAATTCCACGATAAAAATAGAAGGCCATAGATTTCCCATCAGGTTGTTTGTCATGGTTTTGGGTGGGTTCGATGTCGTGTTAGGAATGGATTGGCTAACTGCCAATGAAGCACAAATTATATGTAAACGAAAGATAATCCGACTCAAGGCTCCGGACAGTAGCAAAGTCGAGGTTCTTGGAGATCGTGACGCCCTGATGCCAAACGTCATCTCGATAATTAAGGCGACAGATTACTTGAGGCGCGGATGCGAGGCTTATCTGGTGTACGTAATTGACGAGTGTAAGGGAGTGAAGGAACTAGACGATGTACCCGTGGTATGCGAGTACCCGGAGGTGTTTCTAGAAGGTTTGCCTGGGATATCACCCGACAGAGAGATCGAATTTTGAATCTAATTAGTACCACCTGTGGCTAAGACTCCATATCGACTAGCACCAGTGGAGATGAAAGAGTTAATGGTACAACTAGACGAGTTACTTGATAAGGGATTTATCCAACCGAGTATCTCGCCGTGGGATGCTTCGGTGTTGTTTGTGAAGAAGAAAGACGGTTCGATGAGAATGTGTATTGATTATCGCGAGTTGAATAAACGTACGGTGAAGAACAAGTACCCTTTACCAAGGATCGACGACCTGTTCGATCAATTGCAAGGCGCAAGTTGGTTCTCAAAAATCGACCTTCGGTCCGGGTGCCATCTGTTGAAGGTGAGGGAAGAATACATACCGAAAACTGCATTTCGCACGCGTTATGGACATTTTGAGTTCCTCGTAATGTCTTTCGGATTGACGAACGCCCCCGCAACGTTCATGGATTTGATGAATCGAGTTTGTCGACCAATGCTGGATCGATCGGTAATCGTGTTCATCGATGATATCCTCATCTACTCCAAGAATGAGGGTGATCACGCATGTCACTTGAAGGAAGTATTAGAAGCTCTGAAGAGGGAAAAGTTGTATGCTAAGTTCTCCAAATGCACGTTCTGGCTTAGGGAAGTCCAATTCCTAGGTCACGTCATTAAACCGAACGGCATTATGGTTGACCCAGCAAAGATAGTGACGGTAAGGGAATGGAATATTCCTAAGACGCCAACTGAAATCCGTAGTTTCTTGGGATTGGCAGGCTACTATCGAAGATTCATCCAGAATTTCTCAAAAATAGCTTCGCCATTGACAAAGTTGACTCAGAAGGAGGTAAAGTACGAATGGGGTTCGACCCAGGACGAGGCATTTAAGGAATTAAAGGAGAAACTAACCCAAGCTCCAGTCTTGGCCCTCCCCGAGGGCAATGAAGACTTAGTGGTATACTCTTACGCTTCGGGTCAGGGATTGGGATGCGTGTTGATGCAACGCGGGAGAGTGATCGCGTATGCGTCACGGCAGTTGAAGATTCACGAAGCTAATTATCCGACTCACGATTTGGAACTTGCTGCTGTCATATTCGCATTGAAAATCTGGAGGCACTACCTTTACAGGGTGAAGTTTACTATTTACTCCGACCACAAAAATTTGAAGTACTTATTCGAACAAAAGGAACTTAATATGAGGCAGAGGTGATGGTTGGAACTATTAAAAGACTATGACTGTGAAATAATATACCATCCTGGAAAGGCAAACGTGGTGGCTGACGCTCTAAGCCGAAAGGATGTGCCTACTCCTATTAGAGTGAAAGCTTGCCAGTTGGTGGTAACATCGAATGTGATGTGAGAAATTGAAAAGGCTCAAGACGAGACACTTAAAGAAGAAAATATAAAGAAGGAAAGGATGATTGGCCAACAGGACAAGTTGGAATATAACACCCTTGGTGTTAGGACACGTTTTGGATGGGTATGGATACCTATGGGTGGCGAGCTTAAAACCAAAATCTTGATGAGGCTCATAAGTCTCGTTACTCTATCCATCCTGGTACCAATAAAATGTACCAAGATCTAAGGAAGGAATACTGGTGGCCTGGAATGAAGCATGAAGTGACGAAGTACGTAAGCAAGCGCTTTACTTGCTCGCAAGTAAAGGCTGAACACCAGAAACCGTATGGAAGGATTCAACCACTTGATATACCGGAGTGGAAGTGGGAACACATTACCATGAACTTCATAACCAAGCTACCTCGCACAGCTAAAGGTCATGACATCATTTGGGTAATTGTAGACCGTTTAACAAAGAGTGCTCATTTCCTACCTATTTGTGAGACGTTCTCATCATAAAGGTTAGCGAAAGTATTTATTAAAGAAGTTGTAGCACGACATGGGATGCCTTTGACGGTCGTGTCTGACCGGGACACACGATTCACATCAAGGTTCTGGAAAAGATTTCACGAAGCGATGGGCACGAGACTTAATGTTAGCATGGCATACCACCCGCAAACGGATGGTCAGTCCGAAAGGACCATTCAGACATTGGAGGATATGCTTCGTGCTTGTATTATCGATTTCGTCGGCAGTTGGGACAGTCATCTGCTGTTAGCCGAATTCTCCTACAACAATAGTCATCACACGACGATAGGCATGCCGCCCTACGAAATGTTGTATGGGAGAAGATGTAGGACCCCGGTTTGTTGGGGTGAGATTGGACAGAAGGAATTAGGAAGTCTTAAAGTCGTAAGAGAAACATCGGAAAGGTTTGATCGAATCAAAGCACGAATGAAGGCCGCACAAGATCGTCAGAAGTCCTATGCGGATAAACGACGAAGGCCTATTAAGTTTGATGTTGGGGACAGAGTAATGTTGAAAGTGTCACCGTGGAAGGGAATTATACGATTCAGGAAGAGAGGAAAGTTAAGTCCGAGGTTTGTCGGACCATTCAGAATAATGGCACGGGTTGGTGAAGTCGCTTATCGGTTAGAGTTGCCTGATGAGTTAAGTGGGATTCATCCTACCTTCCATGTATCACACTTGCGAAAGTGTTTGGCGGATGAATCAGCTCACGTACCACTTACTGACATCGAGGTCGACAACAGCCTTAATTACATAGAAGAACCCGTGGCCATCTTAGACAAGAAGGAGAAGCGTTTGCGTAATAAGATTATCCAGTTGGTTAAAGTCCAATGGAAACATCGAAAAGGATCGGAAGCCACTTGGGAAACGGAGAAGGAAATGAGGGTGTCGTACCCTCATCTATTTGATTTATGATAGGTTTCGGGGACGAAACCTACTGTAAGGGGGGTAGACTTGTAACATCCCAAAAATAAAACGACAGTTATAATAACGGAATAAACGAATGAGGCATGTCGGGTCGGGTCGGATGGGCTGGCGGGCTGGAAGGGGAGCCTCCCCTATAAATAGCCAAGGTCACCACCCATTTCTCTCATTTGCAACTTCTAGAGAGAGAAACCGTAGAGAGAGAAACCGTAGAGAGAGAAAGTTGTCGGATCGACCCGAGACTTGAGAAGTGTGTTGCTCCAGAGCTCGTGAGAAGAACCTCCGGATCAGAAACTTGATTCAGGTAACGATCGGGCCTAAATCTGAGTTTTTGTTCATTTTTGGGTTTTTCGGGTTTTGGGTGAAAAAGTAACGTTTTCACGGATAAAAACTGAAAGTTAAACATAGTTTGAGTTCCTTAATGGAAAGCAAACGTTTTGAAGTAAAAAAGTTCAGGATCTTGACGTGATCAGACCCGAAGGCGAAAGTTAGGTTTTTTTTGTGAGGAAGCTGTTCGTGCGTACTTATCAAGTACGCATGAAGATGATCCTGCGTACTTACCAAGTACGCAAGAAGAGGATCCTGCGTACTTATCAAGTACGCATGAAGAGGGTCATGCGTACTTATCAAGTACGCATAAAGAAGGTACTGCGTATTTAGTAAGTACGCATGAAGCAAAGTCTGCGCACTTATTAAGTACGCAAGAACAAGTCCCTGCGCACTTGCTAAGTGCGCAGACATCAGGCTGGTTAAGTAAAGTTAGTATGCTTAGAATGGTTAAACCGTTAGAGTCGGTATTGGTCTGATGTGTATTTAACTAATCAATTCATATCGGAAGTGACGTTGTTGGACCTTTGTTTAGGACAACCCAGATTAGCTTATACGGTGAGTTCTAGATGCCCTCTTTTAAATGTTTTAATAATGTTTTTGGGCTGGTGTGCATACGTAACGATGTGACTATTTTATAAAACGATGTTTATGAATGTTGTATGTGACGTTTTATAAAATGATGTTTATGAACGATGTTTTGGAATGAAGGGTTATGAAAGAAGTGTTTATGAAATATTTTGCCAAAAGAAGTTTATGAAGTTTATTAAGTGTTTATGAATGAAGGAATGATTTTTAATAAAACGTATGAATGCTTTAATTGAAGTTTTGAAGTAAAAAAAGTGAATGTTTACGAAAGTCACAAACGAACGAATCTGCCAATATTCCTTAGGGAATGAAGGTTATGGGTATGGGAAGTATGTTATGGGCCTTTACCTTTTAGGGGCCTTTGTGGCTGGCCAACTTTTATACAACTGGGGTGATGACGGTCACCAAGGGGATTATCGTGATCCTTGAAGTTTGGTACGATTTACCTTACGGGGTAGTCGTGCTTGAAGTTTGGCACTTGTGCCTACGGGGCGCAGTGCTTGAAGTTTGGTACGTTTCATCCTTGTGATGCCGTGCTTGAAGTAGTGTTGAATAACCTAAGTATCGGGCCCTAGGAGTTCTTCACCCGAAGGACAGTACGGTGATTGATGGGCCTAGTGGTGGTGATCTTTAGGTTATTCAGCCAGTATGTGACGTTTGGATTTGACGGTTACGAGAAGGCGTAGATTTGATATGTTCGTTGACTTATGTTTATGAAGTGTTATGTTTTGTTATTGCATTATTTTACGTACGCTTTTTATTAAATGAAGTATGAAGTTATGTTTTTGGAAAATTATTTGAAGTTAAAGTTTTATGTTAAAACTAGAACTCACCAGCGTAGCTGACTTTTTAGTATGCACATTCAGGTTAAGGAAGGTATGGATGATGGACTGTGATGCTTGGCAAGTGAGAAGAGTTACCCGGTTGATCATGAAGACTGGCATCCCGTTAAGATTAGATTATGTTTTGTTTATGTAATAGACTATGTTACGCTTCCGTTTGTTAAACAATGTAATGGTTATGTTTTATTGAAGTATTTTCCGCTGCATTATTTGATATTCAAGTTTAAGAGCTGTTTGTGAATGAGTAAATCCAACAAGTGAGGCCTCCCAGGTTTGGGGCCATACAGCGCCAATGACTCCGACACGGGTGTGACAATTTTTCGGATTGGCTGGCTACTACCACCGATTCATAGAGGGATTTTCTAAGATCGCTCAACCTCTCACCGCCCTAACTCAAAAAGGTAAACCGTATACCTGGAGCGAAACTCAAGATTCAGCATTCCAACTTCTGAAGCAAAAACTCTGTAGCGCACCCATCCTATCATTGCCAGAGGGAACAAATAACTTCATAGTGTATTGCGATGCTTCTATCCAGGGTCTCGGTTGTGTGGTAATGCAACACGAGAAATTTATCGCATACGCTTCTCGGCATTTGAATGTCCACAAGAAGAACTACACGACTCATGACTTGGTGTTGGGAGCCATGGTATTTGTGCTGAAAATCTGGAGACACTACTTGTACGGTACCAAGTGCACCATCTACACCGATCACAAGAGTCTCCAGCACATATTCGAACAGAAAGAGTTGAACATGTGACAGCATCGCTGGATCGAACTCTTAAATGATTATGATTGTGCCATCAAGTACCGTCCGGGCAAGGCTAACGTCGTAGCCGATGCCCTAAGCAGAAAAGAAACCAAACCCCGACGAGTTCGAGCGTTGCAACTCACTATTCATACAGGATTACCCGAGCAAATCCGTAATGCTCAATTTGAAGCCCTAAAAGAAGAGAACTTAACGTTGGAAGCCAGCTGTGGTATGGAGAAACAACTGGAAGTTAAATCTGATGGTATTCGCTATTTCGCGGAGCGAATATGGATTCCGGTGTATGGAAACCTGAGAGAGCTTGTTATGGATGAAGCTCACAAATCCCGATACTCTATTCATCCGGGATCTAACAAAATGTACCACGATCTGAAGGTGTTGTATTGGTGGCTGAACATGAAAGCAGACATAGCCACCTATGTGAGCAAGTGTCTTACTTGTTCAAAGGTTAAGGTGGAGTATCAAAAGCCATCCAGATTGCTTCAACAACCGAAAATCCCGATGTGGAAATGGGAGCAGATTTCTATGGATTTTATTACCAAATTACCCCGAACCCCTACCGGATGGACACAATCTGGGTAATAGTGGATCGTCTAACTAAATCCGCTCACTTCCTTGCTATCAAAAAAAATTGACAAAATGGAGAAGTTAACCCGCATTTATCTTAAAGAAGTAGTCTCTCGGCATGGAGTTGCTAGTTTCAATCATTTCAAATAGAGACGCTCGATTTACTTGCGCTTCTGGCAATCCCTACAGAAATCTCTAGGTACGCGTCTGGATATGAGCACAGCGTACCATCCCCAAACTGATGGTCAGAGTGAGCGTACAATTCAAACCCTAGAGGACATGCTACGGGCTTGCATAATCGATTTTAGAAATAGTTGGGAGACTCACATGTCGTTAGTTGAGTTCTCCTATAACAATAGCTACCATACTAGCATCCAGGCAGCATCGTTCGAGGCATTATATGGACGAAACTTCAGAAAAGATTATGCAAATTCGAAACCGTATGGCAGCAGCCCGTGACCGTCAAAAGAGTTATGCAGACAAACGCAGAAAACCGTTAGAGTTTCAGGTGCGTGACAGAGTGTTATTAAAAGTTTCACCTTGGAAAGGTGTGATCCGTTTCATAAAACAGGGCAAGCTAAACCCGCGTTATGTAGGACCATTCAAGATAATGAAAAGGATTGGTCCGGTTGTGTATCAATTAAACCTACCAGATGAACTCAATGGAGTACACAATGTCTTTCATGTTTCAAACCTATAGAAATGCCTATCTGATAAGACACTAGGGGTTCCACTCAAGGAGTTGGAAATCAATGAGCAGTTACGTTTCATAGAGGAACCAGTTGAAATTATGGACCGTGAGGTTAAAACACTCAAGCACAGCAAAATCCCAATTATTAGAGTTCGTTGGAACTCGTAACGTGGACCGAGGTTCACATGAGAGTGAGAGGATCAGATGATTAAAAAATATCCTCAGCTTTTCAAGCACACAACGGCAAAACACGAAAGGTACAAATTAAATTTCGAGACGAAATTTCTTTCAACAAGGGGATGATGTGACAACTCAAACTTTTTGTTTCAGATAACTAGCAACTTGGATTAATTTCCGGGAGGAAAATTCTTTCAACAAGGGGATGATGTGACATCCGGCATTTTCAGGTTAACTCCGTTAACACAAACATCGTTATCTCAAACATTTATTTATTCAAACTCAGTTATCTCAAACATTCACTCATGCATTACATTTAATTAGGTTAGTTAGATGTGTCAGTTTCGCACAAACACTCACGTATCGGTAATTTGTAGAATTACCGGATCACACACGAGTCGAACCCGTAACGTTGGTGAACTAGTAAAAATAATTGCGAACAATTATTTTAAATATAAATTATGTGAATTTATATGTTTAGTGATTTATCTGTGAATTATGTGAACTTTCGTGATATCGCGTAGAATTATCAGATTTTTTATTTTACTGGTTATTTTTATAGAATATGGAACTTTTATAAAAATAATTATTCAAAAACTAACTTTATCTAGTGGATTTATTTGAATGTTTTTTTGAATATTCCATGATTATCTTTACCAAAATTAAATCCCTTTTAAACAAATATATAGGAGATTTTCATAAAAAAAAAATTAAACCTTAATATCCTATTTCTCTCTCTCTCTCTCACAATCTCGATCCCCAACCCCCCCCCCCCGGCCGAACCCTTCAAGCAACCCAAACACCATCCGTTCGAGCTTCAATCTCACAATTGATCGCGTATTCGGACTCCCCTTGACGTTTCTAACAATCCTACGTAAGTTGTTTCGTTCAATTTCGTTACTTTTTGATTCCAAGATTTTAGATTGAAACCCTAGTTCATCCAAACATGAATTTTTATAAAAAAGATGGTGACTTTATCATTGTTTTACATGTATTTGATTATTTTGTTGAAACCCTAGTTGTAAAGATTGTAACTTTCCCATAAAGGAAACTCTTTGTGATTTCTAGATTGCATATTTGATGTGTATGATGATTGCTATGGTTATAATCTTATTATATAAGTTGTATGGGATTGGTTTGATGCTTTGAATCCCGTTAAACAAGCTAGAAAACATAGGCTTTCCTAAAGAGGAAACTTTAATTGGAGGAACTTGTTGAATATGGGTTATTATACGTGCTTGATGATGTAGAATGTTTCTAATTAATTATATATGAAGTTTTGAAGCATGTGAAAGTGTAGTTTTGTAGAAAACATGTGAATTAATCGTAACTTACTAAAGAAGGAAACTTTTTAGGTTTTGAAACTTGCATACTAGCATTGAACTATATGATGTAATGGTGTTTATATGTTACTTGTTACATGTGTAGATGAATTGTAGAATCAAATTTTGAATACCTAACCCGGTTCTACAAACTTGCTAAATAAGGAAACTTTAATTAGCAAAAGTGATCATATATGGTTGATTAGACATGTGTGGTATGAATTAATGATAGAGTTATATTATATAGGACAAAATAACATGTTGGAATGTGTTTGATGTTTGAAAACATGCATGTCTCTCATAGATTACTAAAGATGGAAACTTTATTTGGAATTATGACATACATGTTAAGTTCTAGGCAAGTGTTATGTGATGTGGTGATCTAGAACATGTTATAGTAATCTTACAAGCATATTAACAATGATAATTCCAAGAAACACGAATCCCGAACACATCTGCTATTTATGGAAACCTGCTATTTATGGAAACCTTCTATTTATGGAAACCTGCTATTTTTGGAAACTTGCTGTTTATGGAAACTGTACTTGTTTGTTAGAACAAATAGGATTTGTTGCTAAGTGCTACAGCATGATCATTTGTGTATGATGTAGAAGTGTTATACTGAACAAACATAATTTAATACAACGTGTCACCAACGGGTCGTCGATTCAAACTTGTAAATCTTTTCTAAACATTTAAACAATGATCTTGTTTGAATACTAAGGGTTCTTATCAACTTGCACGAACACGCCCTTATAGACTATGAATTATAGGTTGCAGTTAGAGGTTCAGCTATTTTACTTAGCTTTTACTTGCATTCACACTCAGGTGAGTTTCATGACCACTATCTTTACTTACTTTCCTTTTTGGGGAGAAAGCATGTATGCAAACATTATGGGTTTTGTATTATTGTATTATCGTTTGCTTATTAAAGTGCAAACATATCAACAAGTCCTTACATTCTCGAACCGTTAGTATTGGAACATAGCGAGGTGATTTTGAGTAGTACTACTGGGTTTTGACAAGCCCCACCCGAGTTAGTCGCGCTAACTTGACTAGAAGTCGAACGGGTGTAAGATTAGCCTAGACATTTGCCATTGTTCAGTAGACATGGCGGAAGGCAAAAAAACACAAACAGTCAGCTTCGGTTTCGAACACTTGTAGTAGCATGACATAGACTAGCTATCTATCGGTATACATTAATTACATCATTTAGCAAATATCGAACTTTTTAATTACTTACATCTCTATGAACTCACCAACCATTGTGTTGACACTTTTAGCATGTCTTTCTCAGGTCGCTAAGGTACACACAAGATTAGGATGCATCGTCTGAGCATGGTTTTCCCAAACAATTTCAAACTTATTTATTTCTATTATTTACTTTGGTTTGGGCGCGGTGTTTTGCGCATTTGACTATTCTTGCGTTTGGATTTTATTTACTCTTCCGCATCGTTTTCAAACTTAAGCTTTTGTTGTCTCGTGACTATGAGCAGCATTAGTATTTTATTTAAATTCATTTAGAGTCGTTCCGTGTAACTAATGACTTAGATCTTGGTGTGTCACGCGACTCGCGGTAAAACCCTGCAGGTGGATTTTGAGGGTGTGACACTTATGAGCGAACAACATTGTTAGCAGTGTTGTGTTTCATCATATCGTGTATCGGTGTTCGCTTTTATGGATTTTTTTATGAGTCGAATTGATGACGACCAAACTCATGTCACACTATGCGGAGAAAAAATGACCGCGCTCCCCTGCGAAGCGTGGGGTGAAAATACTAGTTCATAATTAAAACAAAATCATAAAAATCAAAATCAATTTTCGTGGATCAAGATCAAACCCTAACACCAAACAATAAAAGCTTCTTCCATATATAAAATAACCTACACACCATTTGTTACATTTTATTTATAATTCATTAATACAACTTCATCCATACACAACAAACTATATCCATACACAAAATAACTTGTTTGTTTGTTAGATTATTGTAAATCTCTTAATTTGGTATTAGTTTCCACCAACTTAAATTTTACCCAAAAAACATTCATCCCTACATTACATAACCTACACAACCCTTTGTTACATTTTCTTTATAATTCATTAAAACAACTTCATCCCTACACAACATACTATATCCATACACAAAAATAACTTGTTGTATTGTTTGATTCTTGTAAATCTATGAACATGATGAAATCAATTTTTAACCAAAAAAAACCTTCATCCCTACATACCATAACCTACACTCCCCCTTTCATACATTTTCTTTATAATTAATTAAATTAACTTCATCCCTACACAACATAATATACACATACACATCTAATAAACCAAATTGAATCTGAATTTTTTATTAAGGCATTAACTCAAACACTTGGTATGCATCATAATCGTCCCACCAAACGACGGGGTCACCAACTATAAATTTAACCAAAATACTATTCCAAAAACCAATATACTTAAATAACAACTAAAATCGCCATGCATGTAGTCTACATACACACTACAATGTAAATAAACTGGATTTTGGGCTACTTACCTTTAAAAAGAGAGGATTGCCCTTCGACCGCGTACCAAGAATCAGCGGGTTAATTTATTCTCTGAAACCTAATTTTTTTTTATTTTTGAGGACGAGATGAAAATGCGTTGATGGAGAATGCTTTGAAGGAGGTTTCGTTGACATAGGTTGTAGTGACGAAGATATACGGTATCGGAAATTTATCTGCATTGGATTGATGGTGATTGTCTAAAGAAAATAGTGATTGTCTCAATAAACATTGCATTTAATCGGCTTTAGATTTTTTTTTTGAACGACAAACTTTATTCTATTTTTTATGTGTTTCGGAAGAGGCTTGAACCCATAACCTTTTATTCGGCTTTGGATTGATGGCGTTTTTCTCAATAAAATAGGAGGTATTGTGATTTTATTTTGTTTCTACAATTACATGAAAGGAAATCTCGCTTTATGGATTTCAATTAAAGAATCCTACACATAAAAGGTCAATTTTACCCTTCAATGGCATAAAACTATAATAATGAAAACAAATTATTCACCAATTTGTCATATTAGATTTGAGTCATTGATCATCCCTAATCTAAGCTTGAGACTAGTCCTCCTATTCTCACAAAAATCTTTGTTCTCGTTTGAACCTCCCCTATACATATATATGTGTATATATATGGTTAAATTCAACTAAAAACTCTAAATATTACGAGAACTCATGAAAAATAATAAAAAAAATAAATAGTTTATCTAAAATACTAGCATTACTATTAAAATCAACTAAATTTTATTGAGTCACGTAATTGCTTTGTTGGAATACAAGTTTCTCCCTACTCCATGAAAAAATATTAAACAAAGTGTGAAGCATAATTTTTGTTTGATATTTTAGGAGGTTTAGTTTTATTTAATTTTGTATTTTCTCGTATGATTTCTTGAAAGCAAATATATATATATATATATATATATATATATATATATATATATATATATATATATATATATATATATGATAATGATGCTTCTGGAATTAAACCCTTGAGTTTTTTTTGCCGTGATTCCCCTTTATGATTATCAGACCTTTCTTCTTCATTAGTCATATGCAAACATGCCCTCTAACTGACAAAATGATTCACCATATTATAACTTAGATTATACTTAAGGATTTAACAAATATTCCAATTATTCAAAATGATTGCATCGATTATTAAAACTGGAATAACTTCATTTGAAAGCATGTCAGATTATATATATAATGGATCATAATTATTGAAGCTAATTAATTATTAATATATGGAAACCATCATACAAACTAAGCAACATTACATAAACCTAGATCTTATTTTCTTATTTAAAAAACATTTTTTATAAACTAAGAAAGGGAAATTTATAGATTAAAGATTTCATGGTTGATGCTTCTTGGTATAGATATAATCAAGATGAGCAGCAAGGGTTCTTCTCATCAAGCACTTTTCTTCTCCGGGTCCTGAGCAATTCTCTACGGTGTTCGCCTTCGCCACCTCTTCCTCCTTAAACACATAATTCGTACAAGATTAAATTAATCATTTAACTCATTAAATAGTAATTTTTTGCTAATCTTTTCATAATGTTGAATTTTGATTATTTTATATGAATTTTGTGGGTTAATTAGAGTTTAGAACATTAGTTTTGGATGTTTTAAGACATGTTCTATTCCCAAATCGAATCATCAAAACTTTGACACGATTAATAATCATCGAGGAAGATATGAAGGAAAGACAAGTTTACTTACGGTGTGATGAGTTTCGACGGTGGTAACATCTTTGAACGTGGGGACCGGACGGGCGATGGTGAATGATAACATGGAAAGGAGAAGGATTGCTAGCATGCAAAGGGTGGTGATTCTAATGGTCTTAGACATGTTTAATTCCTTATGATCACTTTTTGGTTTCAGGATGGGAGGATGGGATGTGGGGTGTGTATTTATAGACATTTTCAATATTGAAGAAGGGCAAATTAGGAATTTAACAAAGGAAAAATTTTGATGAAAAAATTACTAAACAACAAAGAATGGTTGGTGGGAGATGACCCCCAAAACAAATGCTAAGCCTTTAATGGTTGAAAGTTACTTGAAATTCTTCAAGGAACGGAGATTATTGATCTAAGAATTAGACACACACTTGGCTCATTGTTAAACAAAAAGGTATTTTAATTAGATTGGCTTCTCACTACAAGTTTTATTGCATAAGGTACAAGTATTGATGCATGTGTTTTGACTCGTAAAATTTTCTACTAACAAGGGTATTTAATGTTTTCAATTTCTTATAACTTGACCATCATGTGTAAATTATGTTGGGTTCGTAGGCCATTTTGGGGCACAGAAGAGAGGGCAGCAGGCCCTAACCCTGGTTGTTACTCCTATTCTAATTAGACCTATATTTGGCTTAACGTGGGCGTATGTTAGTTTAGACTGAACCACGTTAAATCCCTATGTTCGTTTATTGCTTTTGTGTGTGTTAGTATGTGATCGGTCCTAATCCCAACAAATTGCTATCGAAGAGTAGTTGGAACAAATGTAAAAGAATTATGTTATAATCCGAGTTGAAAAAGTTATGAATTTATTAGTGATTTGATGTATCCACTTGTTTCTATACATGCATGGTATACAATTATTGCAAAACTTTTAAGCAACAAACATCTATGGAAGTATGAACCACTAGCGTCTCAACTACTTAAAAGAGTGCACATTAAGTAACCGTACATGAAATGATATCAATCATGTGTTTTCTTTTTTTGGAGGTCAAGTTTCATGCTTTCATAAATGGATCAAACGACATATGTTTTCAACACGACCAAAATTTCAAAATTCAAATGTTGCTTGAATATATGATATAAAACATTTAATAATACGACCCAACCATTTGTTTACTCTTATATATTGCACCGTGAGGTCATATCGGTTGATTTTTTTTTTATTATTATATTTTATAATATCTAAACTTGTGGATCAAAATGATGGTGAAATATCGGTGGGGTTGGGTTGATTTTTCCATGAAGAAAAGTAAGAACCAATGGTGAATATAAACATTACTAACAAAATATAAGTCAAGAAAATTAAATAAATCACAATAGCTTTTATAATTTATTTAAATTTCTTGATGCAGCCCAGATGAAACAAGGATGTTGAGGTGGAAGTATATATGGACAACAAGGATGGACCAAATACGAAATTAAGTTTTTTGAGAGAGATCAGGGATGGTTTGTATCTCAGATAAGATAAGAGAAAGGAGACTGAGATAGTTTGGACATATGAAAAGGAGGCTGATGACGGTTCCAGTAATAACTGTGGAGGGGAGGAGGAGCAGAAACAGACCCAATCTGATGTGAGATGAGCAGATTAGACAAAATTTAATAGACTTACACCTCTTTGAGGGCATGGTCAGTATATGAGTTCTTTAAGATGTTGTATTAGGGTTATGGAATTTTTAGAAAGTGTAGAGATTTGTCTTAGATTTATCTTGAAGCCTTAGTTTTTCCTATATTTTTGTTTGTCTTAGCTTTAGTGTTATTTGGGAGGAGTGAACTTTTTATGGGAGTGTGTAGGTCTTGCATAGGGGTTAGTGGTTCTTTTCATGTCTATTTGGTTTTTTTTATTTGTAATTATCGTATACTTTACTAATCACTGTATGTTAGCGATAGTTTATAACTTTCATTACTAATACTCTATTGTATGGTTATTTGCTTTGATTTCTCTTACCTATACTTTAAACTTTATGTTATTTGAATTACTATAATATGATATGTGATATGCTATACTAAAATGTACACGGAAAAAAAGAGGATTGTGTTACACGTGCCTCCCCTTTCCCTATTTTTATTTGTCGTACACCCTCCTTTAAATGTCAATTAATAACATCCAACCCTTTTAGTTGTCACATATACAAAACCCGACATTTTGTTGTTTTTTGTTTATTTTGTTTTGTCGTCGGATAAAAAAAAGGATTTTAAAAAAATATGTATCATGTCTTTTTAAACTTTTATAAAATATGTTTTTTAATATATAAGTTTTTAAGTCTTGATAAAACATTTTTCTTTATTAAAAAAAGCGTTTCTTTATTTATCGTTTTGTAAAAGCGTTTTTTTTTTACTTTTTCAAAAAAAAAGTTTTTTTTATTTTATAAAAACGCTTTAATGTATTTTCTAAAAACGTTTTTAATGTATTTTATAAAAAACGATTTTATAATGTATTTTATAAAAAATGTTTTTCTATAAAAATGTTTTTTTTTATTTTATAAAAAACAGTTTTAAAGAAAGTTTTTTTTATTAATAAAAGGTTTTTTTTTTAAAGAAGTTATTTACTTATTTTAAAAAACATTTTTAAAATTTTTTTATAGAAAGTATTTTTTAATTTTTTAAAACATTTATTTTAATTTTTTTATAAAACGTTATTTATTTATAAAACTTGTCATATAGAGTCTGGGAGCTGCCTCTTTTTCTAGGGCTATGCATACGGGTCAGACCCGATCCATACGGGTAGACCCGGAACCGACCGGGACCCGTTTAAGGCTAATTCTCATAAACGTGAATCGTACTCTATGGATACGGGTACGCGGGTTTACGGGTAAGGTTTCACAGGTTTGGACCCGTTTACATGTATGGACCCGTTTGGAGTTGGCTGCGTATGGGATGGCTACGTGCATATGAATGTGAATGGGATGGCTTGCGAGTTACGACGATGCAGACTGGATGGTTGCTACGTGTGTATGGATTCTGGTTGCTGCGTGCGTATGGATTAGGGCTTGCGAACAAGTAGTTAGTATGATCTGCGAACAAGCCGATGGAATGGGATTGATTGCTATGTTATCTCTAATTTTAAACTTTAACTCTCAAATATTTTTAATTTTAGTAATAGTAATCTATAGTATAGGAATTATGAATAGAAAGATCGTATAAAATAAGCTTTTATAAAGTAACTATTCTATGAGTGTAAATATATAATTCTGATAATGTGGGTTTAACGTTGTGGTTGGTTGTATATGGTTCTAGAACCGTACCCGACCTAGATCCGTTTAAGCCTATATCATAGAACCTTAGACCAGTATCGTACTTACATTATAAGGTTCTCATCTGCTTTATACGGGTTTGACCCGTTTAATGCTCACCCCTATCTTTGTCTTTTGGGATAAAAGTAAGGTTTGTTTTCATAACAATCTCCGTAGACCTTACCGTTGTGTGGGATTTTGATGAGTATGTTTGTTTTTAATTTATTTTTTATAAATTGTTTCTGAACTTCAAAAAAACTTTTAAAAATAATGATTTTTCCATGAGAGAAATATGAGAAGCTTTAATGTGATTTTTCTAAGGGGGTATGCAAATAACAGAGGAGGTACGTATAGCCTAGCCCAAAAAAGAGATAAGAAAAGATTTTTGAAGTAAGGGGTCTCAGTGAGAAGAGGCTCTCTATCTCCAGAGATAGATGTAAGATAATACCATATCACTCTTCACCTAAACCCTACTAATAACCCTGTTATGAGTGAATGATATTGGATATGTTGTTTGTTTGTTTGTTATAATAGTTTTTTGTTTATTTTCTTTAATTGAGAAAATAATGTGTAACAAATTATGTGCACAAATTATATTTATTTTCTTATTTTACATTTTTAATAAGTAAAGATAAATTGGATCTTTATGTGTAAGCAAGCCCGAATATCTTTTTACACATTTATAAGTATATGAATATCATGATTATTACATTTACGCATTTATAGATGTATAATTATTTTATATAAGTTACTAGCTTGGAACCTGTGTAATACACACGGGATGAAAAATATCAATACATAAAATTTTTAAATATTTATGTATATATATTCTACATGTATAAAAATGTATTACACATAACAAGGATTGAAAACAAAATTCAAAATATGTAAAAATTAATATATAATTGTGTTTCAAAAATAAGTTAATTACTATTTAATTTAATTTGACTTTCATTTACTATTTGATTAAAAATAAAAGTTACATAGTTAGATTTTAAAGTTTTTTTTATAATAATGTAAAATTTAAAATAAATGTGTTTTATTAGTGTAATTAATGTTTTCTGTAAAAATATATTATTATTAAAAGATTAGAAGATAGAGTTGTATTTAACAAGAGGAAGAGACAGAAAAAAATGAATAGAATAAATATGGAGGCGACACGTGTCATGAAAAATCTTTGTTTATTAGATAGTATAGATATAGATAAGTAGGAATACATTAATAAAATTTTATATAGTTTAAAAAACGTGTAATAGAAAATATAATAGAAAGATATTTTTTAATAATACATGGAACAATAAATATTCTGAGCATTGGTCAAAATTGTAGAATTTTCGTGGAGGTTAAAGAAATCAATGACGATTGACGTGGATTGAATCATTTATAGTTCGATTTTTCTGTAAATGAAACGTCATAAAAGCGTCATCAGTTGCAAATGCTGTTAGAAATTTATTCATCCATAATCGTTTTTTAAATATTATCCAAAGAAACTAAGAAAGATTAGGAATTTTTAATTATACATACATCTAGAAATATTAGAAGTCAACCATAAATCAATGCAATGTAAATAATAGCACCTTGCGTAAAAATGATAAAGATTATTATTTTTTTTTCAAATCAACAAAATTAATATATTATTAGCAAATTACAAATTATAAATTACGTGCTTTAGATATTACATAAATTTTAGTATACGTCCTTTAATTAAGTAAATTACAGCATATGTCCTTTATATTTAAAAAAGTTTGTAAAAGTCAACCATAAATCAATGCAATGTAAATAATAGCACCTTGCGTAAAAATTATAAAGATTATTATTATTTTTTTCAAATCAACAAAATTAATATATTGTTAGGAAATTACAAATTACGTGATTTAGATATTACCTAAATTTTAGTATACGTCCTTCAACTAAGTAAATTACAGCATATGTCCTTTATGTTTAAAAAAATTTGTACGTTTCATCCTTGAACTAATGGGCGTTAATGTTTTCCGTTAAGTTAGGTCACGTGTAAGGCACATGAGAGCAACTGTGTCATTTCACTAATCCAGGGACTATATGTGTAATTAACTTAAAGATTTAAGCAAAATTGTTATTTCTCTATTCTTTTAATATTTTTTAATTTAAATAAAACCTACCCCACCCCTCCCTGCACACAAACACCACCAAGAACATCACCAGTGCCACCACCTCTCTCTCTCTCTCTCTATCTCTCACTCTATCTATCCCTCTGTGCATTCCCCAAAAACCTAATTGAGTAAACATCAGCAAACAAAAACCCCTCGTTGAGTTCTCGATCGAATCAGACTACTCAAATAAAATCTCATCGTCGGTAGTGAGTTCTTGTTGAGTTCATCGTGAAAGATCTCTCGGCACCAATGAAGACCGAAACCCTAGATCGAAGGTGGAGGAAGAGATCAAAGTCGGCGGTTCATGTGATTGGAGATCAAGGGGGAGAAGAAGAAGATGAGAAACCGACGGTTCTAGAGAAGCGGCGTTGAGCAATGGTAGTGCCCGGCGACAGTGGTCTAGACTTCATTGGAGTTCTTAACGCTCCCACTGACCACCACTTCACTAACAAAAGAAAAGGTAGCAAATCGACCATGGTTACTCCGATCTAGCGTTTGGTCTTCATGGGATCCTTCCTCGATTTGTGGATCTATTTCAGGAATTGATATGTTCATGATCCCGTTGGAGATGATGCGGATCTATTTCTGTAAGGCCCCTTTTACCGGATGACCTCACTTGTTGGATTTACTCATAAACATAGTCATCAATACTGAACTATTAATTAGAAGCATTCAAACACAGCGGAAGCATTCATCATTCGAGTACATAAACAGCAGAAGTCTTAATATTTAAACATAAGATAACATTTTCTTAACACAAATCAAAGTGGGATGTCAGTCTTATGTCGGGTAGTCATCACGCCTTCGCACGACCCTTCTTTCTGTTACCTGAAATGTATACTAAAAGTCAGCTAACGATGGTGAGTTCTAGTTTAAAGCAATCAGATATAAACTTATCATAATATACATATATATATTCTTTTTCTTTATTTTACTTATTTCTTATAACATTCGTAATGAGTACGTATATAAATACATACATGCTTAGTTCTTAGTGCACAATCGTTGGTCATACATATATGGGTGATCAACCCGTTACTTTGCTTACGTAGGTCACAAAAACAAACGTTCTCGAACTACCGTCGTAGCCCATTTACTTAACCGTCCGACACTAGAAATCGTCCGTCAAATATTTAACCGTCCGACAAACCTTTGGCTGTCCGCCTTTACCATCCTACCGTCGTAGTCCGTCATATTATGTTGAAGCACTTTCCTGTGACAAACACTCTGGATAGAGTCTTAGTTTGTATTTTCTTGTTTGTAATTGTCTTTGTATGTAAGAGTCTTTATGTATTAGTTTATCGAGTTGTATTTACTTTTACATATTGAATGTTGCATTTTTCTCTAAGTGTTTTGCGCACTTGTAAGTGTGCAGGAGAAAGCTCCTGCGTACTTAGCAAGTACGCAAGAATACATTTGCGTACTTGCTAAGTACGCAAGAGCATTTTGCCCTGCGCACTTGCGCAAGTGCGCATGCATCAGATCTTGTATAAATATGATAGGTTGCCAGAAGTTAAGTATGCAGGCATAATAGCAAATACGCAAATTGTAATCTCAGTGCTTCTCTCTATAACCTTCAAGTGTTTATAATACAAAGAACGTTTAAAGTGTCTTCTCTTGTCGGTTTACTTTGTTTAGTTTGACTCTTCGCCTAGTCACGGGCATTCCATACCCGATCCGACTAGCAGACCCACTTGCATGTGACGATCCGCCACACCCGAGGGACCTACAAGTGGTATCAGAGCATTGATCCTGATTTCGAGTGTTGTGAGTGAGTTTGGAGAGTTTCTACCGAGTTTTTACAAGAAAAAAGAGGTATTTTTGTTGATTTTTGTGATAAAATAGGGGTAGCTCTTGAGCACTATTTTAGAAGCAAAAATCACTCAAAAACTGATTTTTGTTGTGTATTTGAGTTTTTTGAGCATCAAAGGTTGGTTAGAAACAAGTTTCTGTCCCTTTGGCTCATTTGCATTGATCATCAGTTCAATTTTTACCATCTCCGGCGACTTTCAGGTGACCGGAATAGTTTGGTGAGAGTTGCTGAAAAGGTGTTGTGCGTACTTACCATTTTTGGCAAAAAGTACAGTTCTATTGCGTACTTGCTAAATACGCAAGACTAATCTCCTGCGTACTTACAAGTGCGCAAGACTGATCTTCTGCGTACTTATCATTTACTCCTGTGTACTTATCAAGTACGCAAGAGCAAATCTAAATACGCAAGACCATTTCTCAAGTGCGCAACTGTGTCTGATTTTTCTGAAATTTGAGTAAGTGTTCACTATGTCGAATCTTCAGAATTTAGGAAACCTGTTAAACTATGATAATGAGATCGGTACACCACAGAAACTGCCAAAGTTGCTGAACGTAAACGATTATTCTAATTGGAAAGCACGTTTCGAGCACTACATTTCTTATACCAACTCATCGCTATGGATACCAATCCTTGAGGGATATAAGCATCCCACACACATATATCTTGATGAAACCATGCCCAAACCTATCTCTAAGCTTTCTGACGAAGAAAAGAAAGCTTATGATCGAGAAAAGAAGGCACTTGGTTCGATCACTATGGCATTAAATCGGGAATTGTTCTACAGTTTTCGAGGTTATGACAATTCCAAGGATCTTTGGAAAGCTTTACATAAAAGATTCGAAGGAAATAGTGACATCAAGAAGAGTAAGAGGGATCTTCAAAGGAAGCAGTATGAGTGCTTCAGATTTTTAGAGAACGAATCTTTAGATGACCTCATCTCTAGATTCTATCATCTACAGACTAAGTTGAAGGATTTTGAACTCAGGTATCCAGATGAAGAGATGGTGGAACATTTTTTGGATGCTTTACCACCCAAATTTGAGATGTACACAACCCTGATGAGGGAAAATCCAAAATTCTATGAGTTGACAGTAGAGGAGGCAATAGGAAAGGTTCAAGCTCATGACATGAACCTAAAAAAAAGGAGAGCTCAGGAAGACCTCAGATACAAGACCCTTCTATGTATCATGGGACGACTTCTACATCCAAGTCATCGGGCTCTGGAATTGCCCTTTTCACTGGAAACTCTACAGATGAAGACCACTCAAATGGTTGTGGTAGTCATGCATGCTATGCATCTGGATCAGGGTTGGGGTCTCATCATCAAAATACCTCAAGAAATCCTCCTGCTACGTCTTCAGCTAACCAATCAGCTATAGCCAGAATAGCTGAAGATCATGTAGCACTATTCTCATCTTGTATGCTTGCGTATGAGAATTTCATTGGTGGCAAGCTTACTGATCCCGAGATGATTGAAGAAGATTTTAATCAAGTGGATCCTGATGACATGGAGGACATGGATATTCAATGGATATGGCCATGCTATTGAGGAGAGCCAAGCGTTTCCTGAACAGAACAGGAAGAAAGTTTATTGGCGGGCATCCTAATGCCAAGGTCGAGTTTGACAAATCTAAGGCCAAATGCTACAAGTGTCTGAACTATGGACACTTTGCTCGTGAGTGTCAGAAAGACAGAGCACCGGCCTCTAGTTTTACCAGACCTAGCCAAGGAAACAGCCATGGCCACAACAAGTCAAACCACCACAATCAAAGCCAAGTTGGAACGTCCAATGCACTGGTAGCCCAACAAGACGAAAGCTTTGATTGGGGTGTTCATCTTGAGGATGCCATCATCGCACAAACACCGGTTGGTCTCATGGCTGAGATCATAGAGATGATGGAAGCAGAGAAAAGGGAAGCTTCTATGGCTGACCTAGAAGAGTCTACTACTGCTGCTACAGAGGAAGAGAAGGAAGCTGAAGAAAAGGAAGCTTCTGTAGCTGATAAGGAGGAATCGACCACTGTTGTTGCTCTCATGGCCATTGGAGAAGCAACAAGTTCATCTTCTGAGGTAGACTCTAATCCTTTTTCTGTTATTTCATGTTCTAAATGTCTAGGCTAAAACTTGAAAATTCTAGGCTCCAAGACAAAATCGAACCCCTAAGTATGGCGGCTCTAAACTAAAAAGAAAATGAAAAACGTTTTAAAGATTCTATTGAAACGTTGAAAAAAGAAAAATGTGAATATTCTTTAAAAATAAGTGATCAACAGCTTCACTTAGATGTTGTATACAAGGGGTTGGAAAAATGGAACAATGAAATCAACAAACTGCAAAATGAGATCTTGCAGTTAAAATGTACTAATGAGAAGTTGAAAAACTCTCGCTTTGCGGTGGAACACTACGAATCTGTAGTGAGACAAATGAATGGGTTAGGGCTGGTTACTAATGCCATTTCTCCACCAGTGAGCAGGAAGTTTGTCAATAGCTTAATAGACATTGATCTCACTTGTCTAGATGAGTCCTCTAATAAGGATGATTCCCCTAAAAAGGACGAATCCTCAAGTAAGGCTAACTCCACATCCAGTGAGGAGTTTGTTACTGCTTCTGAAGACGGGTCGGTTAACTCTTGCCCTGAAAGAGTAGTATCTGAGGAGTTGTTGACTGAACAGAAAGTAAAGAAAAACGTTATCACTAATGGTGATAATTGCATTTTAACTGAACCCGATATCATTGAAACAAATGATAATATAAAGGTAATGCTTTATGGGGGTTATAAAAGTCTTAACCAAGCAAAGAAAAAAGCTTTTTCAGCTCATTATGGGCTTGTGTATAAAGAAAATTTGGAAAAATATTATACTCCCAAAAACCAAACTGGAAAGGTTCAGACTCCTGTTCATAAACCAACTCCTCCTTCTCATAATGCTGAGTTATCTAAGGCCAGATCTAATGAGCCTTACAAGAGAACTTATATAGAAAAGAGGAATTGTTTTCACTGTGGCATGGTTGGTCACATTCTTGTGAACTGTCCTTCTAAGAACCAAGGGAAACGGCCTATTGTTTCACAACCAGCTGTTATCCCCAGGTCACCATCAATGAAACCTCCCAAACATCCAAATCAAAATGTGGTGAAACCACCAGTCAAACTGATGGTAAAGCCTAAGATCAAATCTGAAGCTAAACCATCTGTTTCAAGAAAGGTAACGCAACCTGCTGTACCTTGTGTATCTACCTCCGATAGTACACGTACTGGTGAGAAACCTGTGGCGAGATTTTCTAAGCCACAGAGAAGAAGAAGGAACAATAGGTTGAGAAAGCTTGAACAGTTGACTTCAGTTCAATTAGGTGAAGCTTCCACAAGTTCACCTGCTGTAGTTGAACCAAAGTCTCCTGTTCTGGTTAAGAAACAGAAGAGATCCTGGACTGCCAAATCCAAAACTTCTCAATCTTCTAGTTCTAATTCTTCTAAAGATTCATCAGTTTTGAACAGTCATCACGACTGTGAGTTAAAGGAAGTAGTTTATTTTGAAAAGGATGGACGACCCAAGACCACAATGGCTTGGGTCTCCAAATCTAACTAATTCTTTTGTTACTCGTGCAGGGACGTCCGAAGGGTACTATCTCTAACCGCTGGTATATAGATAGTGGATGCTCCCGGCACATGACAGGAAACATGGCCTTGCTTCAAGATGTTAAACCATTCAGAGGCGGCTATGTGGCCTTTGCCGGAGAAAAAGGCGGCAGCATCACGTGTCAAGGCGTGGTTTCGAACGGTTGTGTCAGCTTTGACAATGTCAACTTTTGCGAGCAGCTGAAGAATAACCTGTTGAGTGTCTTCCAAATGTGTGATAAGGAGTACTCGATGATGGTTGACAAGTCAGAATGCCTGATTCTCAAACCTGGTTTTGAAGTTCCCGAAGACTGGATCTTGATGAGAGCGCCAAGAACAAAGGACACTATCAGATCGATATGAGTGTGGCAACAACCACCTCATCAGTTGCTACATGTTTGCTTACAAAAGCGACAGAGCTCGACTCCATCTTGTGGCATAGGAAACTCGGACATCTTTCGTATCGTAAAATGAATCATCTTGTCCGAAACGGTTTGGTAACCGGGGTTCCTAAGCTGAGATTTAACGTTGCAGATGACTGTATGCCTTGTAAAAAGGGCAAACGGCAACGGAAGTCTCACAAGCCCAAGCTCTAAAACTCTATTGATACCCCTTTGGATCTATTACACATGGATCTGTTTGGCCCCATAAGTATCAGGAGTATTGGAGGTAAGTCGTTCTATGTAGTAGTAACTGATGATTTCTCACATTTTTCTTGGGTGCACTTTTTAGGTACTAAAGACGAGACTGCTGATATTCTTCAATACTTGATCCTGAGCTTGGAATCTCTTTGCAAGCTGAAAGTTAGAAGGATAAGGAGTGACAACGGAACTGAGTTCAAGAATAATTTGATGGAGCTTTTCTGTCTCAAGAAAGGGATCCGTCACGAATTCAGCGCGCCATACACGCCTCAGCAGAATGGAGTTGCTGAACGGAAGAACAGAACACTGATTGAGACTGCAAGGACTATGCTGTCGGATGCAAAGCTTCCTGTCACTTTCTGGGTAGAAGCCGTTAACACAGCTTGTCACGTCTTAAACAGAGTTCTGGTTGTGAAGAGGCACAACAAGACTTGTTACGAGTTGATCAACAATCGACTTCCCAATCTTGATTACCTAGTTCCTTTTGGTAGTCCTTGTTCCTTGTTGCTACAGTACAAAGACCGCCAGTCTAAGTTTCATGCAAAAGTGGTGGAAGGCATCTTCTTAGGATACGTTGCAAGAGAGTGTACAACATAGGAACTGGTACTGTCGAGGAATGGTTTGAAGTGGATTGCAGTAAACACAGCATTCCACATGAACCAACAGGTCCAGCATGGGGTTTTGATTATGATGCGCTATTCAAGTAATTCAATCTTCCTGATCTATCTGCAGTTGACGCCGCAAATGTTTATGAATTATTGGGTGGCGACAATGACTCCAGCTTCTCTACTCGTGCTACTATACCGATTATAACTCCTGATTCCAATGCTACATCTGCATCTGGAACTCATGACAGTGATAACAGTGAAGATGTTCTTGTCGTTGGAAATGACGCTCAAGCTAATCCTAACACAACTGTAGGAAATGAACCTCCAGCCGATCCAATTAACATTGAATCTTCTTCCTCTGGAACACAGGAAATGGGGGAGTTAAGCACAAATCTCGATTCAGAAATTCAGGAACCGATTGTACTGAAGACGAGAGTGCATAGGAATCATCCAATCGACAACATTATTGGTGATCCTTATGCCGGTGTTCAGACTCGTCATCGAACCATCACTGAGAACACCAGTCTTTACACAGAGATACTTGACACTGGTGTCATGGAAACATGTCTGCATGTTGCATTCGTGTCCCAGTTAGAGCCGAAGAATGTGAAGGAGGCTCTCACTGACAACTGCTGGATTGAGGCAATGCAAGATGAATTGTCTCAATTCCAAAAGTTGCATGTGTGGGATTTGGTTGACTTGCCAAAAGGCTTTCAGCCAATTGGAACCAGATGGGTGTTCAAATGCAAGACGGATGCTTTGTTGTTGTGAAGAACAAAGCACGATTGGTTGTTCAGGGTTTTTATCAGCAAGAGGGCTTGGATTACACGGAAGTATATGCCCCAGTTGCTAGAATTGAGGCCATTCGACTGTTCTTAGCTTATGCCACATATGTCGGCTTCAAGGTTTATCAACTTGATGTGAAGAGTGCTTTCCTTTATGGTAAAGTTCATGAAGAGGTCTATGTCACTCAACCTCCCGGCTTTGAAGATCCGCATAATATCAATAAAGTATATAAGCTCGACAAAGCACTTTATGGTCTTCATCAACCACCGCGGGCATGGTATGAGACATTATCTAAGCATCTACTGTCTAATGGTTTCGACCGTGGACAGATTGACTCGACTCTCTTCATTAGGAAAGCAGGAGGTAACATTCATCTTGTACAAGTATACGTCGACGACATTATTTTTGGATCTACCAATGAAGGGATGTGTAGGGAATTCGAGCAGGTGATGAAGTCCAAGTTTGAAATGAGTAATATGGGTGAATTGTCGTTCTTCCTGGGTCTGCAAGTCAGTCAAAGAGAGGATGGCATTTATCTACATCAAACCAAGTATGTGCAGGACATCTTGTCAAAATACAAGATGAATGATAGCAGTACTTATGGCACACCTATCCCAGTCAATCATGGTCTGCATCCTGACAAAGATGGAAAGGATGTAGATAGCAGATTGTACCGTGGGATGATCGGATCACTTATGTATCTCACAGCTTCAAGACCCGATATAATGTTTGATGTGTGCTTGTGCTCAAGGTTTCAGTCACAACCGAAGGAGTCACATATGATAGCCGTGAAGAGAATTTTTAGATACCTGAAATGGAAACCCCGATTAGGTCTTTGGTACTCTAAGCAGCAGTCATTCGACTTCAAAGCCTACACTGATTAACCTTGACAGAAAGTTAACTTCTGGTGGATGTCAATTCTTGAGACAGACTGGTCTCCTGGCAGTGCAAGAAGCGGTCAACGGTTTCTGTCTCAACTTGTGAAGCAGAATACATTGCTGCGGCGAGCGGTTGTTCTCAGATATTGTGGATTCAACAGCAATTGAGAGACTACGGCTTGAACTTCACTAGAACTCCTCTATTCATTGACAACAATGCCACCATGTCTATCACAAATAACCCGGTGAAACATTCCAAAACTAAACATATAGAGATTCACCATCATTTCATCCGTGATTGTGCTGAAAAGCATTTAATTGAACTTGTAAAAGTTCACACGGATGACAATCTTGCTGACCTTATCACAAAGACATTTGATCGATCCCGTTTTGAGCATCTTGTCAACTTGATAGGTATGTTCAATCCTGAGTGAAAATTAATTTTTCTTAAATCAATTCAATTCATGGAAGTTAAACTTTATTTCTTTTAAATTTTCTGTATAGTCCTTTTAATTTTCAAAATATTTTACAAAATCAAAAACAAAATAGAAAATGAAGAAAATTTCAAAGTTAACTTGAGAAAAGAGGAAATGATAGTACATCAGAAATGATCTAAACGTCACAGACTGCTCATATGGGAAATGATTGCGTCATGCTTACTTAATCTTTAAATTATTGTGTTTTTAATCTGCTTATTTACATGTAATTTGAATTGTCAGTAGGCTGTATGCGTCTTTGAATCACTAGTAGTGTGGAAACTAAATCTAAATTACAACTATGATTTGAACCCATGGTTGCAAGTGTGTGTGCGTAAAAGAATAGAAAAGATTATTATCAGATAAAGGATGTTAGATTTTGGCAATAATTTTCTTTTGAGATCAGTTTCGGGTTATGTCGTTAGCACAATTAATGCGGTTCATCTCACTGCCCATACTCACAAGTATGCAAGGAGAGATTGAATCAAGACATGTCTCTACATTAACCGTTGAGCATGTATTCACCCTTGAATCACTCCTGATTCATTGAAATCAAATCCAGATAAAAGTTGGATCCCCTTACCTTATTCAAACACCATATATATTATCCTGAATCATCATACCGATATTCAATGAAGAAAATCAAATGAAACCAAGACAAATGAATCACTCAATTCTGAATCTTATGATTCCTGATAATCCTTATGGATTATGCTTGATTTTTCCTGTGCAAATAGATGTAACTTCATTCTGAAAAATTTAGAAAAACATTGGGAAAATCTTAGATGCCTTGAGCTGGTGCAATTTACATTATTGTAGCATACCAGTGGGGTACACGTTGTATATCTTACAATTAATACCTTATTACACAAGAACGTGATACAAAGATGCTTATAGTTTCAAATCTTATAATATTGTCAACTTGAATTACTTGTTTATGTGCTTATTATGTATGAATAAATAGTAATTCATGACATGATCCCATATTCTTTGATGTTTATATTGTATCGTTTTTGCTAAAAGATAGCCTGATATGATCCTCTGCTCGTGTCTTTGATCAAAAAAATAGTTTGTGTGAATACTTGTATATTTTTATTAGAAAAGATCAAAAAGATTTTAAGTTTATGCATAGTTCAATTTTATTCAGAAAAACCAAAAATATTTGTGTTTAACCTTTCTGAATTGTATTTGAATCCTCCTGGTTGAATATTTTTAACTTGTTCGTTATTTGACTTGAAAAACTTCATAAATTTTGAGTTGAAAGTTTGCGCACTTAAGGGTTTGTGCGTACTTGTAAGTGCGCATGAAGTAAGCCCTGCGTACTTAATAAGTACGCAAGAGTTAAGTCTTGCGCACTTGTAAGTACGCACGAGTTAAAACGTGCGCACTTGCTAAGTACGCACGGTCTTTTAGTGTTGAGTATAAAGGGGGACTTAGAAATTTTCTGAGTTTTTCATCACATTCAAACTGACTTTTTCCCTCTACAAACTTACTCGAAAATTCGTGTGATCCAATCCGATTTTTCGTCCCATTACAAGTTTCATCACCTTATAACATCGATTTGGTGAGAATCTAGGCTCATTCCATCCACAGAAAGTCGTGATTTTGGACCGATTCATCTTAGGTTTTTGTTAGAGATTTTTAGACAATTTTTGGGTTGTTTGGGTAAAACCTAATAAATAAAACTTGTTAACAATCATTAATCGATCACCTATGAGACCTTAATCATCCAATTTCGTCTTTGATTTTGTCCCTGTAGTTGAATTTGAACCCTTAGTGGGTTTGTTCGACTGTTAGGTCAAAATCGGTCAAGTTTAGCAGATATTTGGTGTTGTTGTTGGTCCCATAGGCTAGAATCTTCGATTCTGACCTAGTGGCGACCCAATACACACCGATTTTTGAACATCAGTTGAATTTCAAACTTTTGGAATTTTCACCAAGTGTAGTTCTTGCGCACTTAGCATGTACGCAAGAAGTAATTCTTGCGTACTTGTTAAGTATGCAAGAGGAAAATCCTGCGTACTTGCTAAGTACGCAGGACCAACACTTGGCAAAAAATTCTAAGTCTGAAAATTCAGTTCAAAGAGTAACTGCTATACTGAGTCGTGTTTATCCATTTCCAATGATACGTGTTGTTCTGATTCTGTTTTCTGTGTGTTTTTACAGATCATGGCTCGGGCGTTTACTAACGAATTCAACTTGTTAGCTAACACTGAACCAGAATGGGAGGGTGCAGCATTGCAGTACAGAGACATAGTTGATTTCTTGAACCGTTCAAGAATCAGCTACGCAATTTCTGCTGACCCGATCGTGTCAAGACCCTATCTCGAGCAGTTTTGGGAGACTGCGGAGCATGATTGCACGGTAACCCCCAACGTTATAAGGGCTACCGTCGCTGGTCATGCTATCGCTTTCGCTGAAGATACTATTAGAAGGGTCCTTCAATTCAGAGATCTCTCGACCGACCCGACAGCCTATCCAGACTACTTTATGGACGGCTGTTGGAGACAAAGAATGGGCTATGTCGGTGCGAAGGACAATGCTTCATACAAGAATATGCGGGTGTTAGACCAATGGAGATACTTCGCCCACGTCATGATCATGTGCATCTCATCAAGGAAAGCTGGTAAAGATGCCATGGGTCATGACCTTGCAGCAGCCATGGTCGGCCTTTCTCTCAATAAGGGCTACAACTTCTCCCGCTACATATTCAAAGCCATCAATGACCAGATCAACATAGCGGAGAGGTTTAGGTTCTTATTATACCCTCAGTTTGTGCAACTTCTGATTAATGACGCGTTGCCAAACCTACCTACTATAGGGGAGAGGCTGCAAGTAAAGAGGGTGGACAACAGAGTATTCGCCCAATTGCTAAAGCCAGGCAGTGTAGATCCTACCCCTGTGCATACAGAACTCTTTGGCCACCTCATCAATGAAGCATATGTGGCCCCAGGTGACTGGAGATGGTACAGTCATGACTCGGAGCCTGAATTGAGTGAACACTCCGACGAACAACAGCAACAACAACAGGAGGAAATGGAGAGTGATGATGGATCGTCTAATGATGGAGACGACGAAGGAGGAAATGATGGTGCTGAGGGATCTGACTCGGAAGCGACTGAGTCAGATTCTTCTGATTCTGATGATGCACCGTCGCAGGTACACCCGAGGAGAACGGCTAAGGTAACCCTACCTGAGTCGTCCTCCAAGAGAAAGCGACAGTCTTCTAGCAGCGAATACGAGCCAGACTCTGACTCTGACGCTGCTATACAAAGACAACGACGAGAAAGCATTCACAAGAACAGGGGCGATAGGCAACAGCCTTCTATCCCAAGTGAGGTGGAGGCTCGGCAGCAAGTACAAGTTTCAGCTGCTAGTCCTGATTCAGTCTCCACCCCACCTTCACAGCAACTGTACCATAGAAGGAGAAGGCCACAGGTGCAACGTGAAGTGGCCGTCACTACAATCACAGAGGTGACTCCTGTGATAGTGACCCTCCCTCCACAACTGTTCAGGTGGCGGTGACTACTCCAATTCTCACGGAGTCAGTCACCATCACCCCTACCATAACCCCTACAACACTCATCACATCCTCATTCCCCACCACCACCACTGAGCCTTTAAGTCAACCCTTCAATTATGGAGATTTCACACAAGGGTTTGACTTTGATACCATATTCTCCTCCCCTATTCACAATGCCGAGGCGTCATCATCCAGACATCCTGATCCGAATGATGCAAGGATAGATGTTCTGGAAACCCAAGTTGCTGAACTACTGGAGACTATTCGGAAATCAAAGGAGGAGTCTGACGCTCAACAAGCACAGATCAATTCTTTGGTAGATGAAGTCAGAATCCCTTCGTAGCCAGAGAACAGGGACTGATGAAAGATTGAAGAACGTCATGGCCCAGAACGAGCTCCTAATCAAGACGAATGAAATGATTCTGGGTCACAGGACGTCCTTGGAGCTGAGGTTTGATACTCAAAGGAAGGAGCATGAGCTGATGGTCAAACTAATTGCTGACCTGACCAAGAAGCTTGATGCTCAGGGGGAGAAAGAGAAAGAAAAGGAGAAAGAGAAAGAAAAGAGGACTACTGGTGATGAGGCGTGTCATCCTGTCGACTTGACTAAGGATGACGACAAGGACAAGGATCCCGAACCCGGTCCTAGTGGAGGTGAGCACCAAGCTTTAGCAATCGTGCCCATCTCTGTTGTTCCAATGGCTCAGGGGGAGTCTACTCATCAAGAGGGTGGTGATACCTCTGGTGGTGGTGGTGGTTAGAAAGGAAAGTCAGTGGCTGAAGTGCTTAAGGACTTATCTGATGATGAGATCCTATACCTAGAGCCTGACTATTCCAATGAAGCACAGATCGATGCTCTCTTTAATCTAGAAGAAGGAGAGATCGACTTTGGTGACGATTGGGATGATGATGACGAGGACGTTGTAATTGAAATTCCCAAGGGTGACGGGGAAGGAGAGTACGAGTTAGAAGATGGAGAGATCTTTGAATTTCCATCCTTTGAAGCTCCGCTCGACACAGGTTCAGTCGAGCATGCTGGTAATGTGGAAGCCTCGACTGAAGCCTCCCCAGCTGACCCTACACCTGTGGACCCAGAGGCACCGAAAGAAACAGACATGCCTTCTACTTCATCAAAGGGTCCAGCTCCTGTGTGGCAAAAGACGTCTATAATAGACAAACACGGAGCAACAGGGATGATCTTGGCTGTAAGGTTCGAGGAGGATAAGCAGCTATTCGCTATCAAAAGATCTGGCAGGGTTCAATACTTAAAACCCACCAGTGAAGCGTTCAGCTCCTTACTCAAATACGATCTTGTGAACCTAGCAAACCGAGAGCTGCTGGGTCATTCCAATCATGCAATGGCGATGGGTTTGTGGGTGGTTCTGCAGCGAGAAGCAAGATCTGGGAAATTCGAGATGTTCAAGCCACAAGTGCCCAAGAGAGTCAAGGATAAGCACGCTAGACATCCTGTGACTAAGAAGCACTTAAAGAAATTGGTATACAAGCCAGTGCGATGTGAAACTAAGATTCCCCTGAGCAAGTTATCTCAGGATATTCTTGGTGACATGTGGTACTGGTACGTATATCCAAAGACGGGTGAGGCTGTGATCATGGGAAACGGACGTTCTGAGAGTGGGAACATAGTGCCAAAGGAACTGATCAGAATATTTGATGAAGTCTGCTTCATCAACTTTTCTGTGAAAGATCTAGAGGCACTAGCAGACAGGTATTGCGTCTACTCGGATGAATGGACAAAGCTCCTTGCTTCTAAATACGACTAGGTGATTAAGTTCTGCCTTGAATACAAGAAGAAGATGGAAGCTAAAGATCAAGTGCTGTGAAGACTGAAGATGTGAAGACTGAAGATTATCCAGAGTTGTTGTCAAGGGGGAGTTTGTTGAAGCACTTTCCTGTGACAAACACTCTGGATAGAGTCTTAGTTTGTATTTTCTTGTTTGTAATTGTCTTTGTATGTAAGAGTCTTTATGTATTAGTTTATCGAGTTGTATTTACTTTTACATATTGAATGTTGCATTTTTCTCTAAGTGTTTTGCGCACTTGTAAGTGCGCAGGAGAAAGCTACTGCATACTTAGCAAGTACGCAAGAATACATTTGCGTACTTGCTAATTACACAAGAGCATTTTGCCCTGTGCATTTGCTAAGTGCGCAGGCATCAGGTCTTGTATAAATACCGACAGAAGTTATGTATGCAGGCATAATAGCAAATACGCAAATTGTAATCTCAGTGCTTCTCTCTGTAACCTTCAAGTGTTTATAATACAAAGAACGTTTAAAGTGTCTTCTCTTGTCGGTTTACTTTGTTTAGTTTGACTCTCCGCCTAGTCACGGGCATTCCGCACCCGGTCCGACTAGCAGACCCACTTGCATTTGATGATCCGCCACACCCCAGGGACTTACATATTCGCCCGTCTGCCCTAAGGCATCCGTTTCCCACTTGAACTATATATGCAGCCGTGCATCGTTTGACCGACTTACTCCACCGTAGTGGCCTTAGTTTAGTCTACCTTTCTAGACTTTCATTTCTGGCTGCATAAGAGTCGACTGGTCGTCCGTCTACCGAAATAGCCATTATCATCGTTTCCGTCCATAACGTTCATTCATACTTAGCAAACAATATATACATGGATATAAAGCAAGAGTGCTTTCTTATACGTTATGTCATGCTTTCATTTCTTTATTTATAAACATACTTGTTATACTTATATTCCGCATTTTTTGTCATATAACACATAACATAACATTAATTCATATCATGTATACACTTCAGCCCCAAAAACATTTAAAATGATTTACACGCAACACATAGGGGGCACATAGAACTCACCTGATCAGTGGTTTCTGAAATACACTTAGCGGGTACTGAGCGCCACTAATGTCACCCACAATTTGTATAATGAAGTCATACACATAAGGTAGTGCTCCTAGATAATACTAGACATTACTACGCTTGAACCCAGTAGTTTCGATGGATAAATCACATCGAAAATATGGTAGTTTCGGGTCATGGGTTTATATCGAAACTATGGTAGTTTTGGGTCATGGGTTTATATCGAAACTATGGTAGTTTCGGGTCATGGGCTTATATCGAAACTATGGTAGTTTCGGTAAGTAACTTATGTAAAATCTTAGTAGTTTCGGGTTAGGGTCTATATCGAAACTATGGTAGTTTCGGTAAGTAACTTTTGTAAATCTTAGTAGTTTCGGGTTAGGGTCTGCATATATCGAAACTAGGTAGTTTCGATGGATTCTCCTATATCGAAACTAGTAGTTTCGATGCATCAGTCTTCTTCCCTGACCAGAAACTCTAGATCTGGCCATTTATTTCTAGTTAATCAAGCCTTGACCTTTTTACATTCAAAACGTTCTTTTTTCATTCATGAGCACAAATATGTGATTTTTTTCATGTTTTATACGTAAAAACCATGTCTTTATGCGACTTAAAGCCGAACCCCAAAAGGTGTAAAAACTGAGATTTAGAAGTGATGCTTACCTCTTGGAGTCCAGTTTCCGTTGCTATTTGTTGTTGTGATGTAGGCAAACGATTCTCAAGTCTTTGAGCTTCTTTCCCCGCTTTCTCTCTCTAGAGCCGGTCTCTCTCTCTCTCTCACTCTAGAAACTTGCGAATGTGGTCGAAATATGGGGGAAGGGTTCGTGGCTGTTGATTAGAAGGGTTTCCCTTCATATTTCGGGCCCATGGGCCGAACCTTGGCCAAGCCCACCTTGCTTTTCTTTTAATTTTTTTCTATTTATTCGGGATGTTACAATTTCTGTTGAGAGATCAGATAAAAGATGGGAGGGGGAGCGATGGTGATGATGGTGTCGCGGTCGGAGATGGTGCCTGGTCACCGGAGATGGTACTGGTGGTGGTGTTCTTGAAGTGGGTCTTCATGTTTGGGAAGACGAATGGTGGTGGCAGTGGTGATGTTCTTGGTGGTATGTGTGTGTAGAGAGGGGTGGGATGGGGTAGGTTTTATTTAAATTAAAAAAAATATTAATAGAGGAGGAAAATAATAATTTTGCCTAAATCTTTAAGTTAATTACACATATAGTCCCAAGATGGGTGAAATGACATATTTGCCCTCATGTGCCTTGCACATGTCCTGACTTAACAGAAAAAAATTAATGCTAGTTAGTCCAAATGATGATGTAACATTCTGAAATAATGACGATATAAGACGCGTGTTTTAAATCTAAATAAAGGGGGTAAAAGGGTGGCGGCTTGTGGGCCGCATGGTGGGCCGAGTTGGGCTGAGAAGAGGGAGGGGGAGAGGGTCTTAAACCCTAAACCCTTGTCTTATTTCAGCCATTTCACCTAAACACTCCACCATCCTAGAGAGAGAAACCGCAGAGACAGAAAGTGTCGGTTTGAGCAAAGATCGAGTACTACTTCTATCTCCACTGCTCGGGTGAAGATCAGCTGAAGAACGGCGTCGTTTTGAGGTAAGAAACTCGTCCTTTTCTGAGTTTTTAACTTTGATGGGTGATATGCTCTAAATTATACATGTTTTGTATGCATAATAATCCCCATATTATGATACTAATTGATTAATAACCTTGCAATTGATACTTAAAACGTTTGTATTTTGTAATTGTTGGTTATTCGTTGTTCTAAATATAAATCAAGATGAAATGTATCAAAATCACCAAGAAACCAAGCTTCTAGAAGGATCATTCCCGAGCTTCAACCCCCAAGAAGCCAAAATTGGTCAACAAGAGTCAACTAGTAGCTAAAAGACAAAAGTAGGCAGCTGAGGGGGATGCGCGGCCGTGCATCCCAATGCACGGGCGTGCATTGCCCTCTCTTGCTCCCCACGGCTCTCAGTACTCTGCCACTCATACCCTATGATTCCCTAGGTGTTTGTACGCCTGTGCAATCCAATGCACGGCGGTGCATTGCTCATTATGAGGCCTATATATAGGACGCTTGGGTTCTGATGTGTTGCAAAGCACACATGCGTTTCTGCCCTATTTCGTGTCATTTTCGTATAGTTTTTTGGTCGTTTCGAGTCATTTATAGTTAGTATTGAGTTAAGAATTGTTTTGTAGGTATTTGGGGAGAATTGGCGCTTAAACGATCAAGATGTGTGAAGGAAACGAGCACACGAGACCACAAGATGAGAATGGAAAAAGTCGAGAAATAGTCCAAACTTAGAAAGGGCATATCTTGGGCTAGAAAATTAGTTACAGGGCCCATAATATATCGATTTAGGGTAGCTCGACGGGAACAATTCAAAAATCCAGTAATCTCTCACGATACGCGAGAGGTTGGGCCCATTTCCCTCGCGGTACGCAAGGGACCAGTTTTCCTACGCGACGCGAGAGACTTGCCAGATTCCCTCGCGGTACGCGAGGGACTCCAGATTCACGAATTTTAGCCTATTTTCATGGTATAGAAGGTTGGGATAGATCCTAGGGTTTAAGAATCAATTTTTGGCCGTCAGAGCAAGTCGAGCAGGCGATTTTGGGAGTTTGGAAGTCGATTGAAGGCTAAAGATCGAAGCTTTGGATCCCGGGTTCGTTGTATTAGCTTATTAGGTTTTCAAGATTCAATCTTTATCTTTGTTTTCTATGTTTGATATCATATTTTGTTCTTATTACCGTCTCGATCTTTGTAGGATCCACCATAATGTTGTCTGGGTTTATGACATGACCTAGGAATTGGACTTTCCTAAGCCAGAACGCGCATTTGGAAAACTTTGCATATAACTTCTCCTGCTTAAAACATCCAATACTCCCCTTAGGTGACAGTGGTGATCACCTTCGTTCTTTGAGTAGATGAGAATGTCGTCTATGAATACTATAACCGACCGATCTAACATTGGTCAGCATATTCTATTCATTAAATCCATGAATGTTGCTGGTGCGTTGATCAGTCCGAAGGACATCACGAGGAATTCATAATGCCCATTACGCGTGCGAAACGCGGTTTTTGGTACATCCTCCTCCCTTACATTCAATTGAAGGTAACCTGACCTAAGATCGATCTTTGAGAACCAAACTCGCGCCTTGCAGTTGATCAAAAAGATCGTCTATTCTAGGCAGTGGGTACTTGTTCTTTACTATTCATTTGTTCAATTCACGGTAGTCGATGCACATGCGCATGTTTCTGTCTTTCTTCTTTACAAATAGTACTGAAGCGCCCCATGGTGAGATGCTCGGTCTGATAAATCCTTTCTCTGTCAATTCTTCAGGTTGAGACATTAATTCTTTTATTTCTGACGGAGCCAATCGGAAGGGTGCTTTGGCAACGGGCTGAGCCCCTGGCAGTAAGTCAATCTGGAATTCTATTTCCCTATCGGGCGACAAGCCAGGTAGGACCTCCGGGAACACTTCTGGAAAGTTGCACACCACGGGCACGTCTTTGAGCTCTTTAGTTTTCTTTCTATCGTCAATAACATACGCCAGATAAGCTTCGCAACCGCGCCTCATGTAACTTTCAGCCTTGATCATCGAGATGACGTTCGGCATCGTGCAATTCCAACCACCATAAACCATAATCGGACTGCCGTCCATGGCTTTGAGATGTATCGTCTTTCGTTTACATATGATTTGAGCTTCGTTGGCAGCTAACCAATCCATGCCCAATACTATATCGAATCCTCCTAAGGTCAGAAGGAATAATCTAGAAGGAAATCTTTGGCCCTCTATTTCTATCATGCAATCTTTAGTTACTTGAAATACTGTCGAGTTTCTACCAACGGCGGTTTCTACGCTAAAAGCCTTCACAATAGTATTGATTGAGCAGTCTAGTTTGCGACAGAAGTTGTTTGATATAAAGCTTTTACTAACACCAGAATCAAATAAAATAGCCGCATGTTCATCACTAACTAGGAACGTACCTGACACAACATTAGGGTTTACTCTTGCCTCCTCCTCAGTTAGAGCATAAGCCCGAGTCCTAGCCTTTGGTTGTTCCTGTTCCTTTTCTTCTCTTAAACCAGATTGTTTAGTTCTCCTACAATTCTTGCTCAGATGTCCAAATAGTCCACAACCTTGGCATTTAGTGTCTCTTAAACAGTCCGAGAATAGTGCCCCGCCTTCCCACACTTATAACAGATGGTGGAACCAACTAGGCACTCGCCTTGGTGTTTCTTCAAACATTTCTTACAAGCTTCGTATTCTTCAGTTCTTGGCTTCTTAGCCTCAGCTGTATAGTTCCCCTTTTCTAGTTCCCTTAGACACGTTTTCCCATTTCCTTTTCTGTGTCTCATGTAACAGACCAGGCAATACGCTCTTCAGTGTCAGTACAACCTCATGGGCAATAGCATCCCTAAGTTCGAATTCCATTTGTAGTGACCCTTCATTTCCACTTCTCGATGGGGTCACATTAGTGCCATGCACTCTCTCGGTGTGTTTCACGTGCATGCTTTCTTCTTCCTCTTGTCTTTGGTTCAATTGCGGTCTACCTACTCAGCCCGTATGGCTGCCTTGGAGTGCAGTTCTTCCTCTACTAGCCATAGTTTTATATATTTTTCTGATATGTAAAGGGAATACATCAATGTCATTCCTTCAGATCATAGTTTGGAATAGTATGAGTAAGGTAAATTGTTAATTACAGTGACCGGTTTGTGATTAAGAATTTGATTTGCTTTTCGGGTTCACAACTCTTCACATCAGTAGTGACATTGACATCTAAGCGTTCTAAGTTAAGGCATCTATCCCTAACTACAGGCATTAACTTTATCACTTACTTACTATGTTGGCATTGGCGTTGGCTACCCAGACTGACATCCGTGCATTGGTCCCATTATCAGCTTGAGTCCAGACATTTAGGGATGTCTGAATCTCTCAAACTATTTCTCTGTTACCAACTTGTAAGTCCCATTTTACCGGGTGACCTCACTTGTTGGATTTACTCATAAACATAGTCATCAATACTGAACTATTAATTAGAAGCATTCAAACACAGCGGAAGCATTCATCATTCGAGTACATAAACAGCGAAAGTCTTAATATTTAAACATAAGATAACATTTTCTTAACATAAATCAAAGTGGGATGTCATTCTTATGCCGGGTAGTCATCACGCCTTCGCACGACCCTTCTTTCTATTACCTGAAATGTATACTAAAAGTCAGCTAACGATGGTGAGTTCTAGTTTAAATCAATCAGATATAAACTTATCATAATATATATATATATATATATATATGTATGTATGTATGTATGTATTATATACATATTCTTTTTCTTTATTTTACTTATTTCTTATAACATTCGTAATGAGTACGTATATAAATACATACATGCTTAGTTCTTAGTGCACAATCGTTGGTCATACACATATGGGTGATCAACCCGTTACTTTGCTTACGTAGGTCATAAAAAAAAACGTTCTCGAACTACCGTCGTAGCCCATTTACTTAACCGTCCGACACTAAAAATCGTCCGTCATATCTTTAACCGTCCGACAAACCTTTGGTCGTCCGCCTTTACCGTCCTACCGTCGTAGTCCGTCATATTCGCCCGTCAGCCCTAAGACATCCGTTTCCCACTTGAACTATATATGCAGCCATGCATCGTTTGAGCGACTTACTCCACCGTAGTGGCCTTAGTTTAGTCTACCTTTCTAGACTTTCATTTCTGGCTGCATAAGAGTCGAATGGTCGTCCGTCTACCGAAATAGCCATTATCATCGTTTCCGTCCATAACGTTCATTCATACTTAGCAAAAATATATACATGGATATAAAGCAAGAGTGCTTTCTTATACGTTATGTCATGCTTTCATTTCTTTATTTATAAACATACTTGTTATACTTATATCCCGCATTTTTTGTCATATAACACATAACATAACATTAATTCATATCATGTATACACTTCAGCCCCAAAAACATTTAAAATGATTTACACGTAACACATAGGGGGCACATAGAACTCACCTGATCAGTGGTTTCTGAAATACACTTAGCGGGTACTGAGCGCCACTAATGTCACCCACAATCTGTATAATGAAGTCATACACATAAGGTAGTGCTCCAGATAATACTAGACATTACTATGCTTGAACCCAGTAGTTTCGATGGATAAATCACATCGAAAATATGGTAGTTTCGGGTCATGGGTTTATATCGAAACTATGGTAGTTTTGGGTCATTGGTTTATATCGAAACTATGGTAGTTTCGGGTCATGGGCTTATATCGAAACTATGGTAGTTTCGGTAAGTAACTTATGTAAAATCTTAGTAGTTTCGGGTAAGGGTCTATATCGAAACTATGCTAGTTTCGGTAAGTAACTTATGTAAATATTAGTAGTTTCGGGTTAGGGTCTGCATATATCGAAACTAGGTAGTTTCGATGGATTCTCCAATATCGAAACTAGTAGTTTCGATGCATCAGTCTTCTTCCCTGACCAGAAACCCTAGATCTGGCCATTTATTTCTAGTTAATCAACCCTTGACCTTTTTACATTCAAAACGTTCTTTTTTCATTCATGAGCACAAATATGTGATTTTTTTCATGTTTTATACGTAAACACCATGTCTTTATGCGACTTAAAGCCGAACCCCAAAAGGTGTAAAAACTCAGATTTAGAAGTGATGCTTACCTCTTCGAGTCCAGTTTTCGTTTCTATATGTTGTGATGTAGGCAAACGATTCTCGAGTCTTTGAGCTTCTTTCCCCGCTTTCTCTCTCTAGAGCCGGTCTCTCTCTCTCTCACTCTAGAAACATGCGAATGTGGTGGAAATGTGGGGGAAGGGTTCGTGGCTGTTGATTAGAAGGGTTTCCCTTCATATTTCGGGCCCATGGGTCGAACCTTGGCCAAGCCCACCTTGCTTTTCTTTTAATTTTTTTTCTATTTATTCGGGATGTTACAATTTCTGTTGAGAGATAAGATAAAAGATGGGAGGGGGAGCGAAGGTGATGATGGTGTCGCGGTCGGAGATGGTGCCTGGTCACCGGAGATGGTACTGGTGGTGGTGTTCTTGAAGTGGGTTTTCATGTTTGGGAAGACGAATGGTGGTGGCAGTGGTGATGTTCTTGGTGGTATGTGTGTGTAGAGAGGGGTGGGATGGGGTAGGTTTTATTTAAATTAAAAAAAATATTAATAGAGGAGGAAAATAATATTTTTTCCTAAATCTTTAAGTTAATTACACATATAGTCCCAGGATAGGTGAAATGACATATTTGCCCTCATGTGCCTTGCACATGTCCTGACTTAACAGAAAAAAATTAATGCTCGTTAGTCCAAATGATGATGTAACATCCCGAAATAATGACAATATAAGACGCGGGTTTTAATTCTAAATAAAGGGGGTAAAAGGGTGGGGCTTGTGGGCCGCATGGTGGGCCGAGTTGGGCTGAGAAGAGGGAGGGGGAGAGGGTCTTAAACCCAAACCCTTGTCTCATTTTATACATTTCACCTAAACACTCCACCATCCTAGAGAGAGAAACCGCAGAGACAGAAAGTGTCGGTTTGAGCAAAGATCGAGTACTACTTCTATCTCCACTGCTCGGGTGAAGATCAGCTGAAGAACGGCGTCGTTTTGAGGTAAGAAACTCGTCCTTTTCTGAGTTTTTAACTTTGATGGGTGATATGCTCTAAATTATACATGTTTTGTATGCATAATAATCCCCATATTATGGTACTAATTGATTAATAACCTTGCAATTGATACTTAAAATGTTTGTATTTTGTAATTGTAGGTTATTCGTTGTTCTAAATATAAATCAAGATGAAATCTATCAAAATCACCAAGAAACCAAGCTTCTAGAAGGATCATTCCCGAGCTTCAACCCCCAAGAAGTCAAAATTGGTCAACAAGAGTCAACTAGTAGCTAAAAGACAAAAGTAGACAGCTGAGGGGGTTGCGCGGCCGTGCATTCCAATGCACGGGCGTGCATTGCCCTCTCTTGCTCCCCACGGCTCTCAGTACTCTGCCACTCATACCCTATGATTCCCTAGGTGTTTGTACGCCTGTGCAATCCAATGCACGGCGGTGCATTGCTCATTATGAGGCCTATATATAGGAATGCTTGGGTTCTGATGTGTTACAAAGCACACATGCGTTTCTGCCCTATTTCGTGTCATTTTCGTATAGTTTTATAGTCGTTTCGAGTCATTTATAGTTAGTATTTAGTTAAGAATTGTTTTGTAGGTATTTGGGGAGAATTGGAGCTTAAACGATCAAGATGTGTGAAGGAAACGAGCACACGAGACCACAAGATGAGAATGAAAAAAGTCGAGAAATAGTCCAAACTTAGAAAGGGCATATCTTGGGCTAGAAAATTAGTTACGGGGCCCATAATATATCGATTTGGGGTAGCTCGACGGGAACAATTTGAAAATCCAGTAATCTCTCGCGGTACGCGAGAGGTTGGGCCCATTTCCCTCACGGTACGCAAGGGACCAATTTTCCTACGCGACGCGAGAGACTTGCCAGAATCCCTCGCGGTACGCGAGGGACTCCAGATTCACGAATTTTAGCCTATTTTCATGGTATAAAAGGTTGGGATAGATCCTAGGGTTTAAGAATCGATTTTTGGCCGTCAGAGCAAGTCGAGCAGGCGATTTTGGGAGTTTGGAAGTCGATTGAAGGCTAAAGATCGAAGCTTTTGATCCCGGGTTCGTTGTATTGGCTTATTCGGTTTTCAAGATTCAATCTTTATCTTTGTTTTCTATGTTTGATATCATATTTTGTTCTTATTACCGTCTCAATCTTTGTAGGATCCACCATAATGTTGTCTGGGTTTATGACATGACCTAGGAATTGGACTTCCCTAAGCCAGAACGCGCATTTGGAAAACTTTGCATATAACTTCTCCTGCTTAAAAACATCCAATACTCCCCTTAGGTGACAGTGATGATCACCTTCGTTCTTTGAGTAGATGAGAATGTCGTCTATGAATACTATAACCGACCGATCTAACATTGGTCAGCATATTCTATTCATTAAATCCATGAATGTTGCTGGTGCGTTGATCAGTCCGAAGGATATCACGAGGAATTCATAATGCCCATTACGCGTGCGAAACGCGGTTTTTGGTACATCCTCCTCCCTTACATTCAATTGAAGGTAACCTGACCTAAGATCGATCTTTGAGAACCAAACTAGCGCCTTGCAGTTGATCAAAAAGATCGTCTATTCTAGGCAGTGGGTACTTGTTCTTTACTGTTTGTTTGTTCAATTCACGGTAGTCGATGCACATGCGCATGTTTCCGTCTTTCTTCTTTACAAATAGTACTGAAGCGCCCCATGGTGAGATGCTCGGTCTAATAAATCCTTTCTCTGTCAATTCTTCAGGTTGAGACATTAATTCTTTTATTTCTGACGGAGCCAATCGGTAGGGTGCTTTGGCAACGGGCTGAGCCCCTGGCAGTAAGTCAATCTGGAATTCTATTTCCCGATCGGGCGGCAAGCCAGGTAGGACCTCCGGGAACACTTCTGGAAAGTTGCACACCACGGGCACGTCTTTGAGCTCTTTAGTTTTCTTTCTATCGTCAATAACATACGCCAGATAAGCTTCGCAACCGCACCTCATGTAACTTTCAGCCTTGATCATCGAGATGACGTTCGGCATCGTGCAATTCCAACCACCATAAACCGTAATCGGACTGCCGTCCATGGCTTTGAGATGTATCGTCTTTCGTTTACATATGATTTGAGCTTCGTTGGCAGCTAACCAATCCATGCCCAATACTATATCGAATCATCCTAAGGTCAGAAGGAATAATCTAGAAGGAAATCTATGGCCCTCTATTTCTATCATGCAATCTTTAGTTACTTGAAATACTGTCGAGTTTCTACCAACGGCGGTTTCTAAGCTAAAAGCCTTCACTATAGTATCGATTGAGCAGTCTAGTTTGCGACATAAGTTGTTTGATATAAAGCTTTTACTAACACCAGAATCAAATAAAATAGCCGCATGTTCATCACTAACTAGGAACGTACCTGACACGACATCAGGGTTTCCTCTTGCCTCCTCCTCAGTTAGAGCATAAGCCCGAGTCCTAGCCTTTGGTTGTTCCTGTTCCTTTTCTTTTCTTAAACCAGATTGTTTGGTTCTTCTACAATTCTTGCTCAGATGTCCAAATAGTCCACAACCTTGGCATATAGTGTCTCTTAAACAGTCCGAGAATAGTGCCCCGCCTTCCCACACTTATAACAGATGGTGGAACCAACTAGGCACTCGCCTTGGTGTTTCTACAAACATTTCTCACAAGCTTCGTATTCTTCAGTTCTTGGCTTCTTAGCCTCAGCTGTATAGTTCCCCTTTTCAAGTTCCCTTAGACACGTTTTTCCATTTCCTTTTCTGTGTCTCAGGTAACAGACCAGGCAATACGCTCTTCAGTGTCAGTACAACCTCATGGGCAATAGCATCCCTAAGATCGAATTCCATTCGTAGTGACCCTTCATTTCCACTTCTCGATGGGGTCACATTAGTGCCATGCACTCTCTCGGTGTGTTTCACGTGCATGCTTTCTTCTTCCTCTTGTCTTTGGTTCAATGGCGGTCTACCTACTCAGCCCGTATGGCCGCCTTGGCATGCAGTTCTTCCTCTACTAGCCATAGTTTTATATATTTTTCTGATATGTAAAGGGAATACATCAATGTCATTCCTTCAGATCATAGTTTGGAATAGTATGAGTAAGGTAAATTGTTAATTACAGTGACCGGTTTGTGATTAAGAATTTGATTTGCTTTTCGGGTTCACAACTCTTCACATCAGTAGTGACATTGACATCTAAGCGTTCTAAGTTAAGGCATCTATCCCTAACTACAGGCATTAACTTTATCACTTACTTACCGTGTTGGCATTGGCGTTGGCTACCCAGACTGACATCCGTGCATTGGTCCCATTATCAGCTTGAGTCCAGACATTTAGGGATGTCTGAATCTCTCAAACTATTTCTCTGTTACCAACTTGTAAGGCCCATTTTACCGGGTGACCTCACTTGTTGGATTTACTCATAAACATAGTCATCAATACTGAACTATTAATTAGAAGCATTCAAACACAGCGGAAGCATTCATCATTCGAGTACATAAACAGCGAAAGTCTTAATATTTAAACATAAGATAACATTTTCTTAACATAAATCAAAGTGGGATGTCATTCTTATGCCGGGTAGTCATCAGGCCTTCGCACGACCCTTCTTTCTATTACCTGAAATGTATACTAAAAGTCAGCTAACGATGGTGAGTTCTAGTTTAAATCAATCAGATATAAACTTATCATAAAATATATATATATATGTATGTATGTATGTATGTATTATATACATATTCTTTTTCTTTATTTTACATATTTCTTATAACATTCGTAATGAGTACGTATATAAATACATACATGCTTAGTTCTTAGTGCACAATCGTTGGTCATACACATATGGGTGATCAACCCGTTACTTTGCTTACGTAGGTCATAAAAACAAACGTTCTCGAACTTCCGTCGTAGCCCATTTACTTAACCGTCCGACACTAGAAATCGTCCGTCATATCTTTAACCGTCTGACAAACCTTTGGCCGTCCGCCTTTACCGTCCTACCGTCGTAGTCCGTCATAATCGCCCGTCAGCCCTAAGACATCCGTTTCCCACTTGAACTATATATGCAGCCGTGCATCATTTGAGCAACTTACTCCACCGTAGTGGCCTTAGTTTAGTCTACCTTTCTAGACTTTCATTTCTGCCTGCATAAGAGTCGAATGGTCGTCCGCCTACCGAAATAGCCATTATCATCGTTTCCGTCCATAACTTTCATTCATACTTAGCAAACAATATATACATGGATATAAAGCAAGAGTTCTTTCTTATACGTTATGTCATGCTTTCATTTCTTTATTTATAAACATACTTGTTATACTTATATTCCGCATTTATTGTCAAATAACACATAACATAACATTAATTCATATCATGTATACACTTCAGCCCCAAAAACATTTAAAATGATTTACACGTAACACATAGGGGGCACATAGAACTCACCTGATCAGTGGTTTCTGAAATACACTTAGCGGGTACTGAGCGCCACTAATGTCACCCACAATCTGTATAATGAAGTCATACACATAAGTTAGTGCTCCTAGATAATACTAGACATTACTATGCTTGAACCCAGTAGTTTCGATGGATGAATCACATCGAAACTATGGTAGTTTCGGGTCATGGGTTTATATCAAAACTATGGTAGTTTCGGGTCATGGGTTTATATCGAAACTATGGTAGTTTCTGGTCATGGGCTTATATCGAAACTATGTTAGTTTCGGTAAGTAACTTATGTTATATCTTAGTAGTTTCGGGTTAGAGTCTATATAGAAACTATGGTAGTTTCGGTAAGTAACTTATGTAAATCTTAGCAGTTTCGGGTTAGGGTCTGCATATATCGAAACTAGGTAGTTTCGATGGATTCTCCTATATCAAAACTAGTAGTTTTGATGCATCAGTCTTCTTCCCTAACAAGAAACCCAAGATCTGGCCAATTATTTCTAATTAATCAATCCTTAAACTTTTTACATTCAAAACGTTCCTTTTTCATTCATGAGCACAAATATGTGATTTGTTTCAAGTTTTATACGTAAAAACCATGTCTTTATGCGACTTAAAGCCAAACCCCAAAATGTGTAAAAACTCAGATTTAGAGGTGTTGCTTACCTCTTGGAGTCCAGTTTCCGTTACTATATGTTGTTGTGATGTAGGCAAACGATTCTCGAGTCTTTGAGCTTCTTTCCCCGCTTTCTCTCTAGAGCCGGTCTCTCTCTCTCTCTCACTCTAGAAACTTGCGAATGTGGTGGAAATGAGGGGGAAGGGTTGGTGGCTGTTGATTAGAAGGGTTTCCCTTCATATTTCGGGCCCATGGGCCAAACCTTGGCCAAGCCCACCTTGCTTTTCTTTTATTTGTCTTCTATTTATTCTGGATGTTACAATTTCTTTTGAGAGATCAGATAAAAGATGGGAGGGGGAGCGATGGTGATGATGGTTTTGTGATCGGAGATGGTGCCTGGTCACCGGAAGACGAATGGTGGTGGCAGTGGTGATGTTCTTGGTAGTATGTGTGTGTAGAGAGGGGTGGGATGGGGTAGGTTTTATTTAAATAAAAAAAAAATATTAATAGAGGAGGAAAATAATATTTTTTCCTAAATCTTTAAGTTAATTACACATATAGTCCCAGGATAGGTGAAATGACATATTTGCCCTCATGTGCCTTGCACATGTCCTGACTTAACAGAAAAAAATTAATGCTCGTTAGTCCAAATGATGATGTAACATCCCGAAATAATGACAATATAAGACGCGGGTTTTAATTCTAAATAAAGGGGGTAAAAGGGTGGGGCTTGTGGGCCGCATGGTGGGCCGAGTTGGGCTGAGAAGAGGGAGGGGGAGAGGGTCTTAAACCCTAAACCCTTGTCTCATTTCAGCCATTTCACCTAAACACTCCACCAACCTAGAGAGAGAAACCGTAGAGACAGAAAGTGTCAGTTTCAGCAAAGATCGAGTCCTACTTCTATCTCCACTGCTCGGGTGAAGATCAGCTGAAGAAGGGTGTCGTTTTGAGGTAAGAAACTCATCCTTTTCTGAGTTTTTAACTTTGATGGGTGATATGCTCTAAATTATACATGTTTTGTATGCATAATAATCCCCATATTATGGTACTAATTGATTAATAACCTTGCAATTGATACTTAAAACGTTTGTATTTTGTAATTGTAGGTTATTCGGTGTTCTAAATATAAATCAAGATGAAATCTATCAAAATCACCAAGAAACCAAGCTTCTAGAAGGATCATTCCCGATCTTTAACCCCCAAGAAGTCAAAATAGGTCAACAAGTGTCAATCAGCAGCTAAAAGACATAAGTAGACAGCAAAGGGGGATGCGCGGTCGTGCATCCCAATGCACGGGCGTGCATTGCCCTCTCTTGCTCCCCACGGCTCTCAATACTCTGCCACTCATACCCTATGATTCCCTAGGTGTTTGTACGCCCGTGCAATCCAATGCACGGCGGTGCATTGCTCTTTATGAGGCCTATATTTAGGACGCTTGGGTTCTGATGTGTTGCAAAGCAGACATGCGTTTCTGCCATATTTCGTGTCATTTTCGTATAGTTTTATAGTCGTTTCGAATCATTTATAGTTAGTATTAAGTTAAGAATTGTTTTGTAGGTATTTGGGGAGAAATGGAGCTTAAACGACCAAGATGTGTGAAGGAAACGAGCACACAAGACCACAAGATGAGAATGGAAAAAGTCGGGAAAGAGTCCAAACTTAGAAAGGGCATATCTTGGGCAAGAAAATTAGTTACGAGGCTCATAATATATCAATTTGGGGTAGCTCGACGGGAATAATTCAAAAATCCAGTAATCTCTCACAGTACGCGAGAGGTTGGGCCCATTTCCCTCGCGGTACGCAAGGGACCAGTTTTCCTGCGCGACGCGAGAGACTTGCCAGATTCCCTCGCGGTACGCGAGGGACTCCAGATTCACGAATTTTGGCCTATTTTAATGGTATAAAAGGTTGGGATAGATCCTAGGGTTTAAGAATTGATTTTTGGCCGTCAGAGCAAGTCGAGGAGGCGATTTTGGGAGTTTGGAAGTAGATTGAAGGCTAAAGATCGAAGCTTTGGATCCCGGGTTCGTTGTATTTGCTTATTCGGTTTTCTATGTTTGATATCATATTTTGTTCTTATTACTTCTGTTTGGATGTTTTGACAATGATTCTTGGCTAGATCTTTGATACTACCTAGGTTTTATGATGAATACTTGATAAAGCTTTGATTTTTATCGGTTTTTGGATTCGAATGATGGTTTTATGATCTTGTAAAGATTTTGAGTTAATATATATGATGTTATTGCATGCTTAGATCTGAGCTATGGTTTGATTTATGTTCCTCATGTCATCTTGTTGAATGTCTTTCTTAAATAGATGCATGCTTAGGTTGGTTGCTTATTGCTTATGATTTGAGTGGTTTGCTAGACGTAGTAATCCATACGAAGGTTAACTAATCCTTGATTAGATTGAATGTGAATCCTATATCAATACCCGAGAGGTGAGAATTAGTCGTTTAGTCTTCGTTATTAAGGAATCCGAGTGTTAGCTTTCTGAGAGGAAGTTAGTATTAGGTGTCTAGTGATTGCTGCTATTCAAATCATAGTTATTATCTTGAGATTACCCGGTGCATTCTTCGGATGTATTGTGGATAGTGAGACTGAGATGTAATCTGTCTATTCTGGTACTTTATCATTCGTTGGAAATACCCGAGAGGTGATCTAACCATCTGGTGCATTAGTACACTTTAGGTAGCTTAGTTGGTGACACCCTAAGAGTGATTAGGGATCCACTAGGTAATCTTTAGTTGTCATCCTTAGAAACCCAGATCCATTATTGTTTCCGTAACAGGTAGAAGTTGTACTTTGCAAGTAGGATTCTGACCTAGGTAGTATTCTTCCCATTCTGATATCTTCCTTAGCTCTTGCTCTAATAGCTTGAGTCGAGCTTAGTTTATTGCATTATTAGATATAATCCTTAGTGTAGTAAAACCCCCCATAAATCATCTTTAGTCCGATTCAGAGTCTAGTTTTGTTATTTGTAGTGTCTCTAGGGTTCGATAACTCGGTTTACCGTTAAGCTATGCTACACTCGATAGGTTCACTTGCCTGTCAGTGCGGTTTAGTTCATAGGTATTCCTATTATTACTTAGGAGTCTAGTTGGGTTTTTATTCATTACTTTTATAGGCCGTCTGGACGACATCAAGTATTTGGCGCCGTTGCCGGGGACACTTGGCAATAGCAATATTAACTTTGACTAGTTCTTTTAGTGATTTTTGGTTTGTTTTTCTTTTGAGTCTTGTGAGTTTGCTTGTCTTATGTGCTTGTCCTACGTGTTATCTGAGTGTCTAATATAGGATCGATTCTTTCTGTCTTGAGTCTTTATTTATTTTCTTTTATTCTTGTGTCAGTTTATGCACCACACTCGTTCACAGGGATCACCACCATATTCTGTTTCCTTAGTGCTTGAATGAGAGCTACACGAGCGCACCGGCGACTTTCGGGAGCGTTTGAAAGCATTCTGCAGCAACCAGGTACGTTCTCCTAGCCCAATTCCATTTCCTGAAATGGGCGACGCTGACCCACCAGCGAGACGTATCGTGCACCAGAGGGCCAGTGACAGGGTCACCAGGGCGAGATCTTCGATCACACGCCCCGCCTTTCCTAACACCAATACATGGCAGATCCCGTCACATGTCATGCGCACGATCACTCATACCACTCAATTTCATGGCCTAGAGGATGAGGATGCACCCGGACACTTGTCACACTTCACGCGCATATGTTATACTTTCAATATCACGGGTGTGTCTAAGGACGCTATCTATCTCTTCCCATTCTCTCTCTCTAGTTGTGCATCTACTTGGCTTGACACCCTCCCCGACAATTCTATCACCACTTGGGAGAATCTTCAGACCAAGTTCTACAAAAAGTACTATCCACCTTCCAAGGCCGCTCGCCTTCAGGATCAAATCCATTCGTTCCGGACGGATCTTGACGAGCCCTATCACATGGCCTAGGAGCGGTTCAACACACTGTTGAGCCGATGTCCCCAGCACGGTCTGTCGGACTAGGTGATAGTGGAGAAATTCTACAATTGTCTCACCTTCGAGAAGCAGCAAATGTTCAATACATCTGCGGGAGGCCATATCATGGATAGACTCGAGCCATATGAGTGTGAGGAGATGTTCGACAGCTTCGCTCAAGTCGAACAGCAGCATCCATCTGCTAGGACTTCCATTCCTAGTGCTAGATCATCCGCCTCTTCTCCTAGAGGTGTGCATCAGGTCACGCCTGATACTAGCGTGGCTGCTGCACTCGCCTCAATGGCCAAAGAGTTTAAGGAGCTGAAGCTCAGTGCTCAGCGGTGTCATGTGTGCAGGGGAGGCCACGACACCCATGATTGCCCGGTAAATAATCAAGAGCAGGAGATTTTTGCTGGCAACCAATACCAGAACCGAGGGTACAACAACTATAATTCTTTTGGCTCGGGATGGAGATATGGAAACAACCCACCGGGGTTTAACGTTCGTCAGCAGCAGAAGCATGGAGGAGGAGATACAGGAGCTAGCACGGGAAGCAGTGTTGACACGACTACGATAAAGGAGATGCTTGAGACTCAGACACATCTGCTTTCCCACTTAGTCCAGAAGGACAGGGATGCTAGGCAGAGATTGGATAGCCACCACACTCTATTGAAGAATCAACAGTCGGTATTCCATGATTTGTAATGCATGGTTGAGGACATCGCTAAGAGTCTGAAGGATCAACAGGGAGGTCAATCTTCAGGCTCCAACGCTTCAGTTATGGCCGTCTCAGTTAGGAGTGTGGAGAAGAAAGAGGTTGTAGAGGATGACTCCCACTCGAGTATGTATAACATTCCGTCACCTGAGGAGGTCAAGAAGAATGACTGGAGAGCTCGATTTGCTGAGATCGATGCTAAGTTGGCAGAGGAGCAGGTGGACGAGGAGGAAGTAGTTGAGATGCCTGTCAAGAAGGCAGAGAAGGAGAAGAAGGGGGCGGAGAAGCAGAACCTCGAGATTGAACTGATTTGTGTTCCCTACCCAGCACGTTTGCTGCCATTCAAGCAAGCCAGGGAACACGATCACTTCCTTGACATGTTCAAACAACTCAAGGTCAATCTTCCGCTGATAGAGACCCTCCAGCGCATGCCAAAGTATGGCATGTTTCTAAAAGATCTTCTTTCCAAGAAGAAGAAGCTCGAGGAGGTCTCTAAAGTCTCACTTAGTGAGCAATGCTCTGCGGTGGTGCAGAACAAGCTGCCCGAGAAATTGAGAGATTCAGGGTGTTTCACGATTCCGTGTCTCCTAGGCAGTTTGCCCTTGAACCACGAGTTGGCTGATATGGGTGCTAGCATCAATCTGATGCTGTATTCTATCTATAAATAGCTAGATCTAGGTGAATTGCAGCCGATGCGCATGAGCATTTCCTTGGCTGACCGCTCAGTCAAGTATCCACAGGGAATTGTGGAAAATCTTTTAGTGAAAGTTGGCAAGTTTGTATTCCTCGTGGATTTTCTTATTTTAGACATGGAAGTGGATGATAGAGTCCCACTCATCCTCGGGTGCCCATTCTTGTGCACAACCAAGGCAGTAATCGATGTCTTTGACAGAAAGCTCACACTTCGTGTGGGGGATGAGTCGGTTATATTTGAGGCCACACAATCCGTGAAGGATGTTGGCGAGCATAGCCACTCTATGTGCATGCTTGATGCCTTCATGGACTACCAGCAGGACTCTGTTCTGATGTTAGATGTTGGTGAATCCGCCCCGAATTTAGATGAACCATCTGATTGGGCGATACAGTTGGAGAGATTGTTAAATGAGCCAGACAATTACGGCGAGGAGGTGCCTGATGATCTGCTCGAGATGATAGCTGAATTTGATAAGATCATAGGAAAAACCTCAAGTGTGGGAAGTTAGAGGAGAGTGTTGAGGATCCCGATGATCCTGGTGAAGGTTTAGGGGTCACACTGTTAGAAATACCTGTACCCGAGCCCTTATCCATCCTTGTTATTCATTCTGAGGGGAGAGCTGCGGAACCGAACCCTAGTTCTAGTGTTCCTAGGTCTAGGCCACCCTGTAAGAGAACCCATGCGTTAAGAGATTCATCTAGGGTGAGGGTAGTGAAAACCTCAAGTGTGGGGACGTCGAGGGGTAACCAATTACTTTGTTATTTGATGCATATCATTTTCAGGCCAGGTAGGTATAAACTGTGGTGGAAGGACCTGAGTGATAAAGGTCCAATATTTGACAGGAGTAGTTGTTTGCTAGAGATGTGGAGAACCGGGAGATCGCGTCGGTTGAAGGCGGTACCGGTTAGGATCAAGGAGAAGCCTCTTGATAGGCTTGTTTGAGTCTAGGGCATGTGCCCGGGATGTAGAGTTTGTTTGCATTACTTGGTTTGAGTCCGTGTCCAACTTTTGTGTTTTTCGGTATGTGTGTTTTGTTTGTATCAAGTTTTGCAGGGATTCGTGCTTGATTTGGTGAGGAAAATCATCGGGAATGAAGTTCCAGATATTTTTACATGTGTTTTTATGCTTCGGGTAGGTTTTTAAGGAATTTGGGTGAAACAAATTTTAAATGATCAAAAATTTTCTAAGTATAAAAGTTGGAAAAATCCATTAACTTTCTGTTACCAACAACTCTTCGTTGTACGCGAAGTATTTCCTGGCCTTTCTCGCGGTACGCGAGGAGTGGCCGCCTGGTTTCTCGCGGTACGCGGGGGGATGCTGTGTTCACCCTTCTTCCTTGTTTTCCCACACTTTCGTTCACCGTTCACCCACATCGACCACTATAATCCATCATCCACCATCATTTGATGATCATTCATAATCCATCATCATCATTCATACCATCCGACCACCACCGACCATGGGAAATTTGAAACTATTTCGATCCAATGATTCACCTTGCTGTGGCGTTCATGTCTATGTGTTTGCCACCCATCAGGTACGTTTCCCTGCTTCTATCCAGAGTCAGTCGAGTATTAATTTTAATTTGAGTCACTTTAATGTTGCGGGTTTGTTGTGAGGTTTATTTTGTAGGTTTTATCATTCTGCCCGTACTCAATCTCCATTCGAGCGGGGTTGATTATCACTTATTTGAAGTTTGTAAAGGTAACCCGACAATCTATGCAACCGCGACCGAAATGCTATACGGTGCACACAAGGATGAAATTACTGGATATATTCACTGCTACATTACCAACTAAGTCGATTCCTTTTATGTTTGCATTTTTATTTTTAGTTGTGTCTTACTTCACATTGTGGACAATGTGTCTTTCAAGTGTGGGGATGTGAGTGTTTAGTTTAGTTAGTTTGTCTTGTTTTATAAAAATTCAAAAATACAAAAAAAATAATTTTTTTTATAAATGTCCTTGGAAATAATTACATATACTTGGAAAATGATAGTACAATTGGATCTGCTTGTTGAGTTTAAATGATATAAATAATTGAAAACGTATCTAACTAGTGATGTTTTGGTAGACCCAGCTAGCTAGTAAAGCTTAAATAGCCTGTGAGTGTTACCTAGTATTAATCACTGAATTAAATCATGATATCTTGTGTGTATTCTTCTTAGAGTAATGGTAATACTGAAAATGTCAACATAGGGTGATAGGTACCACGTTAAGTTAAAATTTAGAGGTTTTTGAAATTTCATGGCACACCACTCTCTTTTATGAAAATAAATCCGAGTTTCGGTTGGGCCCGCATCCATATTCCATAATTCTTGAGCTTAATTGATTTAAATCTAAGTTTCGCCTATGTGTCACACGTCGGGTTCCAGCTTGATTGAAACACCACTCGGTTGATTCTTATGTGCTTCATTGTTATGACTTAGTCTATGTGTTACCTTCCGGGATAGTGACTTGGTTGAAACGCCTTTAGATGAAGTTTAATTTGCTTATTAATGCTCATTATCATCCATTCATTCATATTTCATCTGATTTCTGAATCCTATAAATTTTAGTTTAACGTGGTAGGGTAAATCTATATGGTTTGATCCGTGCCTAAACATGACCGTGAGACGGGATTAGGTGGAGCTGTAAGTTCTGAGTGTGAGTCACATAGGTTGATTGATATATGTATAAATTGGAATTAGAACACATTCCGGGGGCTTGAAAGTTGGTGGTTGGGTTTAATCGGTTTGGGGTAGCTCGACGGGAACAATTCAAAAATCCAGTAATCTCTCGCGGTATGTGAGAGGTTGGGCCCATTTCCCTCACGGTACGCGAGGGACCAGTTTTCCTACGCAACTATTTTGTCTCTCGCGGTACGCGAGAGACTTGCCAGATTCCCTCGCGGTACGTGAGGGACCCCAGATTCACAAATTTTGGCCTATTTTCATGCTATAAAAGGTTGGGATAGATCCTAGGGTTTAAGAATTGATTTTTTGGCCGTCAGAGCAAGTCGAGGAGGCGATTTTGGGAGTTTGGAAGTCGATTGAAGGCTAAAGATCGAAGCTTTGATCCCGGGTTCGTTGTATTAGCTTATTCGGTTTTCAAGATTCAATCTTTATCTTTGTTTTATATGTTTGATACCATATTTTGTTCTTATTACTTCTGTTTGGATGTTTTGAGGATGATTCTTGGCTAGATCTTTGATACTACCTAGGTTTTATGATGAATACTTGATAAAGCTTTGATTTTTATCAGTTTTTGGATTCGAATGATGGTTTTATGATTTTGTAAAGATCTTGAGTTAATATTTATGAAGTTATTGCATGCTTAGGTCTGTGCTATGGTTTGATTTATGTTACTCATGTCATCTTGTTGAATGTCTTTCATAAATAGATGCATGCTTAGGTTGTTTGCTTATTTCTTATGATTTGAGTGGTTTGCTAGACGTAGTAATCCATAGGAAGGTTAATTGATCCTTGATTAGATTGAATGTGTATCCTATTTCAATACCCGAGCGGTGATAATTAGTCGTTTAGTCTTCGTTATTAAGGAATTCGACTGTTAGTTGTCTGAGAGGAAGTTGGTATTAGGTGTCTAGTGATTGCTGCTATTCGAATCATAGTTATTATTTTGAGATTACCCCGTGCATTCTTCGGATGTATTGTGGACAGTGAGACTGAGAGGTAATTTGTCTATTCGGGTACTTTATCATTCGTGGGAAATACCCGAGAGGTGATCTAACCATCTGGTGCGTTAGTACACTTTAGGTAGCTTAGTTAGTGACACCCTAAGAGTGATTAGGGATCCACTAGGTAATCTTTAGTTGTCATCATTAGAAACCAAGATCCATTATTGTTTCCATAACCGGTAGAAGTTGTACTTTGCAAGTAGGATTCCGACCTAGGTAGTATTCTTCCCATTTTGATATATTCCTTAGCTCTTGTCCTAATAGTTTGAGTCGACCTTAGTTTAATGCATTATTAGTTATAATCCTTAGTGTAGTAAACCCCCCTTATAAATCATCTTTAGTCCGAGTCAGAGTCTCGTTTTGTTATTTGTAGTGTCTCTAGGGTTCGATAACTCGGTTTACCGTTAAGCTGTGCTACACTTGATAGGTTCACTTTCCTGTCAGTGTGGTTTAGTTCATAGGTATTCCTATTATTACTTAGGAGTCTAGTTAGGTTTTTATTCATTAGTTTTATATGCCATCTGGACGACATCGGACACACCTTTCCAAACCTCAAGAAGCAAAGAAACACTATCTAGAGAGAGTATTCTTGTTGTTACAGTAGAGAGTAGAGAGACTCCTCATATTCGTTCCGCAATAGGGGAGCCTACGAAACTCAGCGTTACGCTAGTTAGTATGGTCTTTCGTGGCTAAACTCTTAGTATGGCCATTCTTCATTACACACACCTTTCCACACCTCAAGAAGCAAAGAAACACTATCCAGAGAGAGTATTCTCGTAGTTAGAGTAGAGAGTAGAGAGGCTCCTCCTCTTCATTCCGCGATAGGGGAGCCTACGAAACTCCGCGTTACGCTAGTCAGTATGGCCATTCGTGACTAAACTCTTTGTATTGATAGGGTAAAGATGAAGTTTGGTGTATGTTAATGTTTAACGTATTAATCTAGTGGTGTGTTTATTTCTTTAATTATTCGCTCTTAAAACCACCTTCTAGGTGGGCTTTTTATTATTATCTAAACTTGTCTTTACACTTGTGAGTGTTCTTGATTTTAAAGCGTAAGACCGTAAAACCTTTTTAATCAAACTTCTCTTGATGCTTGTACGTCTTTATACAAGTGGATCTTGATAAGCCAAGGCTTGGTTAATATTAATAAGGACGTACGTATTTATACGAACTCGTTATGAGACAAAGAATTGGTGAACTCATGTTGGAAATGGTACGTCTTTATACATGGTCCCATTGTTACTCCACCTCCCGGTGAACAAAGTCTAATCACTCTTTTAATAATAATAACTAAGCACTTAAGTTTGATGTCCTAAACCAACTCGGAGATAACACCAAAGAGTTGAGGATAACGATGTCCCTAGCTGGGAGTCCTACCATTTTATTATTGAAGATTATACTTCGTGACCAAATGTCGTGAGAATGAGGCTCTAGCGGTGTACCGGGTCACACATTTGTATTAGTCATGCCACTGGATTAATCAACTTAACATTATCATATACCTAGCGGATTCGAAGCCCAAAGCAATACTCTTCGTGACCTGATCATTTTCGAGATATTTACTTTCCTGTTATTTACTATAAATAGTTATTTACATTCCTGTTACACACATCACGCACGTTTTTACTTTTCTGTTGTTTACTTTACCATAATTTATTTTTATGTCATATACTTTTCTGCTTCACAAGTACACAAAACCCACTCACTAATTAAACCGGCTAAACGATAACAAAAGTTGAGTATTGGAACTCGACCGTGTCCACTGGTTCGATACTTGGTTCTTACCTAAACTATATTACGCTGCGATAGGTACACTTGTCAATTGTGTATGTTTTAAGTTTAAAGTAACTATCATTTTATTTTATAAATTTAAAACCTGATCTTGTGAAACCAAAATCTCTAAATATTATTATATAATATTTACTATATAAACATCACACATCAATGGGTTTTACGGGTTTTTGAATAAAAAGGTCGGGTTTTTATCGGTTTTAAATGAGAAAAGATTATAAATCTGGAATCACGAAAGAAAACTACATGTTTTGAACGTAAAAAGCAAGAAACTTGGACGTTAAAGTTCGAGCCGCCATCTCCATGCAAAAAATATGGTTTTTTGCTGGAGAAGACGACAAGTGAAACTACCAGGTAGTTTCGCTTGAAGAAAAGAAGTGAAACTAATTAATATAGCTAAAATGTTATCTGGCGAAACTGTCTAGTTTCACTTGGAACAAAGGAAGCGAAATTATCCAAGTTTCGCCAGATCATAAGAAACGAAACTATCTAGTTTCGCTAAAGGCTCAGAAAGCGAAACTGACCTAGTTTCGCTTAAGACTTAGAAAGTTTAGAAAGTTGATGTGATATTCATTTATTCAGGTTGACGGTAACGCTTTCAGAACGAATTGGTAAGAGTGACTGGATAACATAACAGGTGAGTCAAGATTCCCTATTTACTTGTTTCTAGGGTAACATGCATACTTACGAAATGTTTATGAAACGTTTATGAAATGACTGTTAAACGAATGTTTACGAAATGAATGTTCTCTAAAGGAACGATGTTTGAAACAAGAAATGTTTATGAAAAGAATGTTTATGAAATGGAAAGTTTATAAAGAAATCGTTTTGTAATGAACGGAAAGGGTTTTATAAACTAAGGAAATGTTTTATGAAAAGAAAACGGGTAAATGTTTTAAAGAAGTAATTACAAATCTAATCTGTCGAATGAATGGAATTGACGAGTGAAGTCTCGGAATGAAATTCCCAGTCTTATGGTAGATTATGGACAGCGAGCCAGAGTTGCCATAAGTGTAACAAGGGTAGTGCCTTTGAGGCCTATCAATGGTTTATTCGTTTACAATCGGGACTGGGGTGACGACGGTCACTCAGGGTTAATGTGACCCAGGAATGGAATCACTTTGGGGCTTGCAGGTTCTTAGAGTGATAAATGAATGGACGAAATGAATATTGTACTGTCGGTCTTCGTGCAGTTAAGCCTTAGGGGCAATGGAATATGAATGGATGGAAGGTATTGTATTCTCGGTCTTCGTGCACGATAGCCTTAGGGGCGATACAATACTGAATGTCGGAATGGACGGTAAAACAGATTTAGATATTTATTGTATGATTTGAATGGAATGGTAAATTTTTTAACGTATGTATGAATAGAATGTGAATGTTAAGCCCTGTTTTAATTATGAGTGTTAAAACCCTAAAGAATAAACGAACGGTAAACCATTTTCTTATAACTGAATGAAAACTTGAACTCACCAGCGTTAGCTGACTTTTAGTATGCATGTCAGGTTAAGGTTAGATGATGGATGATGGATGCTTCTTGGCTACTCGACGAGTTACCTGGCGTTATGAGACTGGTATCCCATATGAAAGGCTGAATGACTGATGTTTAAGACAACGTTTTAATTTACTGCTATTTTAAGATAATGTGTGAATGCTATTTCCGCTGCTTAAAGTTATTTTAAGTTTAAAAACTGATTGTGAATGATTAAATCCAACATGTGAGGCCTCCCAGGTTTGCAGTCTTACAAGTTGGTATCAAAGCAATAGTTTGGACATCTCTGATTTCTAGACTTAAACTAGGAATTGGACCAAGTAATGGATTCCAGTACGCGTAACTCGAGCCAAAACATCAGACATGAAGGTAGTATGTATAGTTACGTTTTAGAAATTAATTGAATAGGACATGCGTTCTGATGAAATCATAAAGGTGGTCAAATGGAAGCTAAGAGGTAGTGTGATGGTTAATTACAAATGGTCAGTGTATATTAACATCTTACAGTACTTATTTTTTTTATTTGTTAACTTGTGTGATGACATTGAATTCCTTGTCTTATAGAACGGAAGGGCTGGAAGAAGAGGTGGAAGGCGTGGTGGGGATCATACCGGATGACGCGGTAGGGCACCCGCTACCCAAGTGTACAGCTAGGAGGAAAGTGTCCATGCAGGTCCGGAGGTTAGCCTGCACAAGACTGAACGGACCCCAGTGGTTGAACAACAGTTCACCTTTCCTAAGGTGAAACTGGCTCTAGCACGAGAATTTACTGAAATGATGATAGCCACCTTTCCAGAACTGTTGGCTGAGGCTATAAAAAGGCCAGCAGGGCGGGCGAGTCTAACTCGGCAACTAATGCACCGATCATTGAGGCAAACAATGCACCGCTTGCTCACGGTTGTGACTATAAGTCCATTAAGACATGTGACCCACCGATACTGACTGGAAAGAAAGACGCGGTGGCTACTTTTGATTGAGTGATTCATATGGAGCCGCCATCCATCTCAGCGAATGCCGAGCGGACCAGGTCGTGAAATTTGCTGCTAACTCCATAAAGGAAGAAGCCTCACATTGGTGGGAAGGAGTGTGACAGGCTAAGGGGGATACAGCTGTTGTAACATCCTGGAAATCCGTTAACTAATGGTTCGGCTTAATGAGGGAACATAGTCACTTTTAAACGACTTCGACTATAACGGTTTCGCGCAGGGCTTGGTTTATCAAAGTTAGGGGACCCGGTTAGCCGTTACTGTAAAGGTTCGAGATGGAAAAGCATTAAAAGTATCGAGAGGGACCCGAAACGTAATATCTAGAGATTTATAAACTACCTTATGCTAAACCCTAATCCATATTCAGCTTAAGGGCATACGATTGTAAGGGTAGGGACACGAAAAGAGAAGGAGGCCGGAATAGGGTGGTTTGACGGTGGACCAACGGTGGTTGCGAGCAAGGGAAAAAGGTCACGCGTAAGGTATACCTCTAAACCTATCCATTTATTATTCTTGTGTGCATGTGAACCCGATTAGGGTTTTGGTCGAGTGCTCGGCCACTAGCGAAGGAGGGGAGAAAGGGAGAAGGCGGTCGGCTGTGGGGATGGCAGTGTACGTGCGGGAGGAGACCGACGGTGATGATAATGGTGGCGTGTGGAGGAGGTGACCGGAGTAACAGGAGAGGCCGTAGGCCGAGAGGAGAGAGAGAGAGGAGTGTGACCGGTGAAGGTGGTAGTGGCTTCGGGGTGTAGCCGGACACGAAAACGGCAGCAGGCGGTGGTGCTCGGCAGCAGCCGGAAACGGCTGAGATGGTGTACCACGGCGGCGGAAGGCGAATAGGGTGGTTTTGGTGTTTGGACGTGAAGAGATAACCCGATTAGGAAGTCTTACGGCTAGAAAGGTTCACGGGAATGCGGGGATAACTCGAGGTGACAGAACGTAGTAATGGTACTCGGCGAGGAAGCGCATGGTGGTGAAACCCGGTGACGTTGGTTTACAGGAATGAACGAGGAAGATGATCGAGTCGGGTTACACCCAATTAGGGTTTTGGGGAGCCTAGGGCTTGCATGGCATGGTGTAGACGTGCATGGGAAGCTCGGTTCATGTACGCAAGCTCTTTGACGATTAGGGTTTACATGGCAATGCCACATGCATGCATGCATAGAACCAGGTTCGAGTATTCACCTCCTAAGCGGGTCAAGGACGATCAGATGTATGAGCTGTGGAAATAAGGGTTAGGTAAATCAGAAGGGCGAGCAGTTGAGATCAATTGTCGGGATTGTTGTTATTTCATGCGTTAGTCGATATATCTTTAGAACGTATCTGATCATGTGATTATACGTGGCAGGTTTGGAGTTCGAGCAAGAGGACAGTTACCGGACAAGGCTTGGATCTACACGAACGTGAGTTTCTAATCCTCTACTCTTTAACGTTTTACTGTTTTTGGGGTTATCGTACACGCTTATGAAATGAGTCTACATTATTAAACGAGTTAAGAGTTTTGGGTTTAACTAGAGATGTGTTATGAACTAAATCCTTTATTAATGATTCGGAGGGTCAACGGGGTGATAGTGTAGTTATGGGTGATTAGGGTTAAGAGAGTTATTGAGGAGTGTGTCATGACTTAGGGGTGTTCACGGTCCGGTTTTGACGGTTTTAGGTCAAACCGTGAACCAAACCGTTACTAACGGTTTTTCATTATCAAAAACCGATATAGTGCAAAGCACACAACTTTATTCCTAGTGTTTTGTGCGTTTTTGATTAGTTTTATGTTCGTTTTTAATCGTTTAAGTCTGTATTTCAGGAGCTCGTGTGGAATAGGAAGCTAAATCCTGAAGAAAACGAGCAAGAGAATAAAGCCGGGACAAATAAAGAAGAATATGTTGAAATTCAGTTCCTCACGGTACGCGAGAGAGACAGACAAATGCCTCGCGGTACGCGAGGGAAAGCAATACCGGCCCCGACTAATTTGATCCTCGCGGTATGCGAGGAACTCAGCCCAGTCTCTCACGATACGCGAGAGAACCCTAAATCACGAAAAACCCTAAAATCGACTTTTAATAGATTTGTAATGCCATAATTTGAGAAGTTCGCATTCCAGCCGTTTGAGAGAGAGCCTAGGGAGATTTTGGGAGCAAGAAGATCGATTCAAGTGTAAGATCAAAGCTTTTGGATCCCGGTTTCGTTGTAATAGCGATCTAGGTTTTCAAGTTTGAATCTTTGCGTTTTGATTGCTATGTTTTATACCATGTCTTTGTCTTTTACTTCTGTTATGATTTTTTGGATGATGATTCTTGGCTAAAACCATAGTACTGCCTAGTCAATTGATGAATATGCGTAAAGTTTAGATTTTTATCCGGTTTTGGATCTATTTGATGGCTGAATGATTTTGTAAACGATCTTTGGATATCAATTATGATGTATAAGCATGTTTAATCCTGATTGTGTGATTGATTATAACTCCATGCGTTGATTGTGGTTGTCTGCAAGTTTGATTTGCGTATCTAGGTCATAGATCTAGGGTTTGTGATTGGGTATGGTTTGCTAGAGATAGTGACCATAGGAGTTGTGGTGGATTGCTGATTAGAGTAAATGTGTGTCCTAGTTCAATACCCGAGAGGTGAGAATTAGTTGTCTAGTCTTCGTCATTAGGAATCCGAATGTTAACAGTCTGAGAGGACGTTGGTATTAGGTGTCTAGTGATTGTTGCTTATTTAAATAATAGTTGTTATCTTGAGATTACCCCGTGCATCTTCGACGTATCGTGGACAGTGAGACTGAAAGGTGATCTGTCTTTAGGGTACATTATCATTTGTTGGAAATACCCGAGAGGTGACCCAACTATCTGGTGAGTTTAGTACGCTTTAGGTAGCTTAGTTGGTGACACCCTGAGAGTGATTAGGGATCCACTAGGTAGTTTTTAGTTGTCATCCTTAGAAACCCAGATCCATCTTAGTTTCCAGAACCGGTAGAAGTTGTGCTTTGCACGTAGGATTCCGACCTAGGTAGTATTCTTCCCAATTCTTGATTTCACCTTAGTTCTTATCTTGATAGTTAAGTCGTTCTAGTTTTCTGCATTCATTAGTTTAATCAGTAGTGTAGTCAAACCCCCTAAACCAATAATCATTCTTTAGTCCAAGTCAGAGTCTAGTTTTGTTATTCGTAGTGTCTCTAGGGTTCGATACTCGGTTTACCGTTAAGTTGTGCTACACTCGATAGGTACACTTATCTGTCAGTGCGGTCTAGTTCATAGGTTTTCCATTTATTGCTTAGGAGTCTAGGTTAGGTTTAGTATTTTATTTTATAGACCGCCTGGACGACATCAAAAACCGAAACCGAACCGTTGAAATTTAAAACCGAACCGTTATGAACGGTTTGGTTTCATGGTTTGGGCTTTATATAAGATGCATAATATATAAAATAAACCATGATTTAATATTAATGGATATAAAAATATGGCTTCAATCATAATTTCAAATTGAATACGAAATGAAAAGATTACTATCCCCCTTGATATAATATAGGAACTTGAGGACATGCTACTTGAAGCACCCCTCTCCATATAATATCGTGATTCTGTAGCGGTTGTGAGGTTAGAACTTAGAAGCAAATCAAATGTGACGCAGATGAAAAGCTGAGCAACGGTAGTTGAGTTTCGAACCTGGAATGTAGTAAAAGAAACCCACTTAAGTTGTGGTTGGAGCTAAAGCAACTGACTTTAAACCTTATTATCTGACTTTGAGGCCCATTACATTCAACTAAGCAAAAGAAACCCACTTAAGTTGTGGTCCACTACACTTCAAGCAAGGTAATAAATTTAACCTAGTTTATTTAAAATATAAATAATCAAATACATGTAATATAAAATAAATTTAAATTTTAAAATATATTCAAATCTTACGGTCCAGACAAGTTTTATACGGTTTGAGAATTTTGAAACCGCAAACCAAACTGTTCGTTACGATTTGAAAATTTCAAAACCGACCGACCGAAAACTAACAAAAAAACCGACCGTGAAACCAAACCGATGACCGGTTTGGGGGTTTCACGGTTTTAAACCGAACCGTGAACACCCATATGTCGTGTTAAATGTTAGTTGGGGTGAGTTGGATATAAGCTAAACGCATATAAATACGTGTATGATACGCTATTCTAGTGCTATGTGCGGGGTGCAGGTGTAGTTAATGAGTCATGTAAATGAAGTGTGGTATTATGTGTTTGTATTTGTGTTGTGTGATTTGTGTCGTTGTCCTTGTGGCACGGCGGGTATTGTGTTTGCATCTTTGCCATTATTACACGTGAAACGGGATTGTGAAGGACGAAGTCCTTCGTGAAGTCACCCAAGGTGACAATATTCAACAGGTTATTGATAAGCTCGGGGTGTGTTGTACGCCCTGACAAGGTATGTGATTGCATGCGTATATATGTGTGTTAAATTTCATGCGAGTGTTGAGTTGTATTTATTATGCGTGAATGATATGATTGTGGTGTGTAGATGATATTAATGAGGCAAGTGGAGTTGGATTGACCGTTGGGTTGGGATTGTGATGTGGTGGTTACAACTGTCAGATCAGTTGATTTTGGGAAAGCCTTGATCAAGACTAAGTAAGTCGGTGTCTAGGGATTTGTTGTGTTAACCAAATGTCGATTCAATACGGGCGATAGATCATGAGTTAGTAGTGTAGTAAGTTCGATCCATGTCGGTGAGACTACTGGATTATAATTATGGGATGAGTACTGGGTGGTGAATTGTTATGTGAAATTTTAAGATAACAGGGGTTATCTATTTGCTAATAAATGTCAAAACTATTTTATTAAGGACCGGAGGGTCCTGATCGGAGATAAATATTAAATGTGACGAGATGGCTTTTGTTTAAATTAAACTATTAGAACTCACTCAGCATAGCTGACTTTGTGTGTACGTTAGCTTGTGTGTAGGTGAGCTTTGGGGTCGGCGTATCTTGGCTTGGGCGCGGTGCTACTCGGATTGGTGTGCAAGCATTCGTGAGGTAATTTAATGACAATAATAATTAATGTTTTTAGAAAGACTTTCGTTGTATTTCGAATAATAACCCAAGTATTTATAAGAGAATAACCATATATGAGAACCAACTGTAGGATGCCCGGGTTGGGGTCTTACAAGTTGGTATCAGAGTCGTGGTTTAAGAGAAAATTAGTGTTTTTATAAAATAAATTACTTTAACTTAATCTGAAAATGGGATGAGGGTGAAACGAATGTCACTACGAGTAACCGCGAGCCAAGAGGTACGTCTTTTGAGTTATACAGTTATTGTTAGGGTGTTAATTGTGTAGTATAACACTACATGGAGTTGTGTGGTATGATTAGGTGAAATTATGTTTTGTGAGTTGGATATTGTGGAGTAGCATTAGTTGTAACTATGTGAGATAGTTTGGTGTGTCGGCATGGTTCAGTGATTTTGTGTGTAACCATATGTGGTGTGCAATTATGATAAAATATGATGAATTTCTAGATTGTTGCGTGGTGCTATATGAGTTGTGTGGGATGCATGTGCATCCGGTGTGTGTGGAAGGTAGAAAGCTAGTGTGAATATGAAGGGAAAGGTTTAGAATCTGAGCAGTAATGTTGACCACTAAATTGCATTTGATCACCGTGATTTGGCAGTCTATAATTACTCTCATATTTTGAATTTTTACCCATAGTAATCACTCCAATGGTCTATCTTATGCAGGTACTGATGGTGATGACGATTAGGATGAGGTGGATTAGGAGGGGAGCTATCGCCAGAAGAATGGCAGAGCGTCGGGCTAGACGTTTGTTTGTTGTACGCACGGCAGTCGTCGGTAGGAGGCGAATCTTAGCACCTGCTCCATTGACAGTGGTTCCACCGGCGGCTGAGGATGAGCAGAAGTTACCAGCACCGGAGGTGATTTAGCGCTTATGGCGCCTAATGCTCCTAGTGCTACTACGATGAGAGGAGGACTCAGTAGCTCCTTCTACAGGAGAGGTGGCCGGCGAGGAAGAAACGCATTTGCGGTTATGCATCAGCCTTCGGGACAGGATTCAGGATCGGAAATAGGATGGCTGGAGGAGTCTAACGATGAGGAACAAGTGGGTGATAACTTTAACTTGTTCAGTGATTAGAGCGGTGGTGGTTACCACTGGAGGATTTGAGTATTTTGGGTAGTGGTCGTCAGACATTTTGTGGCGAGATAATTGTTTTGATTTCTTATCGCTTAATTGTGATCTTGACCTTGAGTCTTATTGTGGGATGGTTTTAAGTATCAGTAATATTAGTAACGTTTGTGAGGAGCATATTAATACAGGTGCAGTATTGAAGTTTGTATGGTTATGTGATTACCTCGTTAACAATGTGCGTTCATTATTGATATAATCTTTGCCGTGATTCTAGAATATAGTTGACAGGCGTGTGCAAGCAGACTTTGATAGACATAAAGTTGAAATTTCTTATGTCCATAGTCTAAAGTAGTGATTATTTACATGATTATGTTAGGTGAGGTTTGGGGTGTGACGAGTGTAGTGCACTCTGTGGAAATTTGTAGCTATATACCTGTGTCTAGGTATAAATGTTCAGGATAATATCCAGTGGGAAATTATGATATTTTTGTATCTTGTGTATATGAATATCTAGAGGGATGTCTTGTGTCTAGACTGAGTAGCGTGTCGTCTTAAAACATTAGTACCACCCGTATGGGGTACGACTGTGGGAACTCTGGGTGAGTAGGTGATGACGTGTGGTAGGGGCCACAGTTGTGATAGATAGAAGGTGGGGTTCGATAGTTGTGTGTCTATAAATGACGAGGTCATATCGGATACACGTATATTGCTCAGGTCTAGCTGTTTAGGTGTGCACTTGGTGCTAGTTTGAGAGTCGAGATGCTATACCTAGATATGTATACTTTGAACCTCATAGGTCTTGCTTGATGACCTATTTTTATGTGTCCTTGTGGTACACGCTTACTCATGCATAGGACGAGCGGTTAGTGTGCTCGAGTGTAGTACTCTACCTTGACGTTTCTCATTGTTCATACATCGGGGTGGTGCGAGGAGTTTTAACGTCCTTTTAGACAATCGGTGAGGTGCTTTTACGAGATGCCTGTGTTGATATCTCCGGAATGCAAAGCACGAAGCCAAGGGGTGGAGCTGTGATAGATGATGAGGAGAGCATTACGTGGACGCTTAATCGGAGATAGTTATGAAGTGATCGAGATGACGATGCTAAGGACTTCAGCGCGAAGTGAACGAGGTGACGATCGGTGATTGCATGGTAATGACAGAGCAACAATGGGAAGATTGGATCCGAGGAGAGTTAAGTGCATGATTGCACATAAGTTCTTGGGAATGAAGTGCCTACGCTAGAAGACATATGACCAATTTAAGGCGGACTCTGGTGGAACATTGGCCAAGACATATGGTGAGCTAATAAGGTTATGTGATGATGATAGAGGAACTTTTGAGAAACATCAGGAGCTGATGATGATGACTCTATTTTTGGTAATTTGTGCTTATTTAAGGGGTGCGTTGAATGTAGGGTAATGAGGAGAAGAGACACTCTAGTGGGGAAAACTATGTAGAGAGCAGTGAGGCTTTGTGCAAACTCTTGGAAATCACCTGCAGGGGCAGATGTATTACCTTTATGAGTAAGGCAGTGGTCCCAGGGTTCTGAGGAATCATCGCTGGGTGACGATTATGGTATAAGACGAGAAGGATAATGAATGATCCTAATTACGAAACATAAGGACCCTTACTTGGGAGGACTATCTAAATATCATCAGGGTTGTGAAAGGAGTGACGACATGGGTGTTATGAGCGGGCCAGGAGGACGAGACAAGTAAACAGGTAATTGATGATGTTGTGCCATAAGAGTACAAGTTGGTAGACGAGTAATGTGTAAGTGATCCTATAAGTCCCCAAGGCGGAAAGAGAGCAATGGAGAGGATCTCTAGAACACCAAGGATAGTGACCGAGAAGTAGAGAAAAGCGACCGCGTTGTTGTGAACTGTAAGTAGATGGCACCAAAGGACTTTGGATGCACCAGTTGAAACCAAGAGATTTGGGTCGTGTCGAATTGTACCGACACAGGATTCGAGGACGAATCCTCTTTTAAGGGGGTTAGACTTGTAACATCCCGGAAATCCGTTAACTAATGGGTCGGGGTAATAAGGTAACATAGTCTCTTTTAAACAACTTCGACTATAAAGATTTCGCGTAGGGCTTGGTTTATCAAAGTTAGGGGACCCGGTTAGCCGTTATTGTAAAGGTTCGAGATAGAAACAATTAAAAGTATCGAGAGGGACTCGAAACGTAATATCTCGAGATTTATAAACTACCTTATGCTAAACCCTAAGCCAAATTCGGCTTAGGGGCATACGACTGTAAGGGCGAGGACGCGAAAGGAGAAGGAGGCTGGAATAGGATGGTTTCACGGTGGACCAACGGTGGTAGCGAGAAAGGGAAGAACGGCATGCGTAAGGTATACCTCTAAACCTATCCGTTTATTATTCTTGTGTGCATGTGAAGCTGATTAGGGTTTTGGACGGGTGCTTGACCGTTTACGACGGATGGGAGAAACGGTGAAGGCGGTCGGCTGTGGGGGCGGTATGTAGGTGCAGGAGGAGACCTACGGTGATGATGATGATGGTGGCATGTGGAGGCAGTGACCGGAGTAACAAGAGAGGCCGTAGGCCAAGAGGAGAGAGAGGAGTGTGACCGGTGAAGGTGGTAATGGCTTCGGGCTGTAGCCGGAGACGACAACGGCAGCAGGTGGTGGTGCTCGGTAGTAGCCGAAGACGGATAATATGGTGTACCATTGTGATGAATGGCGGGAAGAGGTTGGTGTTTGGACGTGAAGAGATAACACGATTAGGAATTCTTACGGCTAGAAAGGTTCACAGGAATGCGGGGATAACTCGAGGTGACAGAACGTAGTAAGGTACTCGGCGAGGAGGCGCATGGTGGTGAAACCCGATGAGGGTGGTTCACGGGAATGAACGAGGAAGAGGATGGAGTCGGGTTACACCCAAATTGGGTTTGGGAGCCTAGGGCTTGCATGGCATGGTGTGGACGTGCACGGGAAGCTCGGCTTGCGTACGCGTGCTATTTAACGATTAGGGTTTGCATGGCAATGCCACATGCATGCATGTATAGAACCAGGTTCGAGTATTCGGCTCCTAAGCAGGTCAAGGACGATTAGATGTATGATCTGTGGAAATAAGGGTTTGGTAAATCAGAAGGGCGAGCAGTTGAGATCAAGTGTCGGGATTGTTGTTATTTCATGCATTAGTCGATATATCTTTAAAACGTATCTGATCATGTGATCATACGTGGCAGGTTTGGAGTTCGAGCAAGAGGACGGTTACCGGACAACGCTTGGATCAACACGACCGTGAGTTTCTAATCCCCTACTATTTAACGTTTTACTATTTTTGGGGTTAACTAGAGATGTGTTATGAACTAAATCCTTTATTAATGATTCAGAGGGTCAACGGGGTGACAGTGTAATTATGGGTGATTAGGGTTAAGAGAGTTATTGAGGCATGTGTCGTGTTAAGGGTTAGTCGGGGTGAGTCGGGATATAAGCTAAAAGCTTATAAATACGCTTATGATACGTTATTCTAGTGCTATGTGCGGGGTGCATGTGTAGTTAATGAGTCGTGTAAATAAAGTGTGGTATTATGTGTTTATATTTGTGTTTTGTGTCGTTGTCTTTATGGCACGGGGGGCATTGTGTTTGCATCGTTGTCTTTATGACACGACAAACGGGATTGTGAAGGATTAAGTCCGTAGGGAAGTCACCCAATGTGACAATATTCAACAGGTTAATGATGAGCTCGAGGTGTGTTGTACTCCCTGACGAGGGTGCAGTAACGAGGCATGTGATTACTTGTGTATATATGTGTTAAATTGCATGCAAGTTTTGATTTGTATATATTATGCATTAATGATATGATTATGGTGTTTAGCTGATATTAATGAGGCAAGTGGACTTATATTGACCGTTGGGTTGGGATTGTGATGTGGTGGTTACATCTGTCAGGTTAGTTGATTTGGGAAAGCCTTGGTTAAGACTGAGTAAGTCGGTGTCTTGGTATTTGTTGTGTTAACCAAGATTCGAGTCAATACGGGCGATAGATCATGAGTTAGTAGTGTACTAAGTTCGATCCATGTCGGTGAGCCTACTAGATTATAATTATGGTATGAGTCATGGGTGGTGAACAGTTATGTGATATTGTAAGATAACAGGGTTTATCTATTTGCTAATAAATGTCCAAACTATTTTATTAAGGACCGGAGGGTGCTGATCGGAGATAAATATTAAATGTGACAGGGTGGATTTTCTTTAAATTAAACTATTAGAACTCACTCAGCGTAGCTGACTTTGTGTGTACGTTAGATTGTGTGTAGGTGAGCTTTGGGGTCGGCGTATGTTGGCTTGGGAGTGGTGCCAATCGGATAGGTGTGAAGGCATTCGTGAGGAAAATTTAATGACAATAATAATTAATGTTTTTAGTAAGACTTCCGCTGTAGTTCGAGTAATAACCCAAGTATTTTAAAGAGAATAACCATATATGAGAACCAACTGTAGGATGCCCTGGTTGGGGTCTTACAGTTGTTGACTCGATGATGTGGAACGATTTGAAAGCCTTGGTGATTAAGAACTTATGCCCAAGAAACGAGATTGAGAAAGTGGAAAGAGAATTTTTGCGGTTGAAGGTTGGGAGCATGACACACCGTCAGTACACCACACTGTACAACGAACTGGCACGTCTGGTGCCACATCTGAACACCACAGAGGAACGAAGGATTGGTTGTTTTATCCAGGGGATACCGGACAAGGACCACACATTTGTTAAGGCAAACACCCCTAGTACTATTGATTCGGTGGTGGAACTAAGCGGCGTGTTGTACGATGATCTGGCGTTGAATGATGCTGCTATCGAGGAACCTAAAAAGAAACTGACCTTGCATGGCAAGAGAACTGGTGGAAAATTGTTTGGGGCTTGCGATAAGAAAGCTAGAGTGGGTGAGCCGACAGTGTGTGGAAAGTGTGGAAAGGAACAGTCGGGCGTGTGTAGGTTGGGATCAAACCTGTGATTCAAATGTGGAAAATCAGAAAACTTTTCCCGCTACTACCAAGGAGTCTTGAAGTGTTTCAACTGTGGTGGAATGGGGCATATGAGCAGGGATTATCATAAACCAAAGGATGCTGGGAAAGGGAAGGAGGTCGAAACGCCAAGGGTAGGAACCAGGGCATATGCCCTAACTCAGGAGTACACATTCTCATACTATCGTCATGAATAAAATTGGTGCACCCCAAGGGGATACACTTGGACATATAAATCTCTTGTCTAACAACTCTTGCAGTTGTGACATCAATTCCTTCATTTCAGTAGGTGCTAACCGGCATAGAGCTTTAGCTACCGGCTTAGCTTCGGGAATTAAGTCAATCCTGAATTCGATCTCTCTCTCGAGAGGAGCGCCCGGGAGATCGTCAGGGAATACGTCACGAAATTCATTCACTACCAAAACTTGACTAAGTTCCTTTCCCTTCATCTATGCATCTGCCACATAGGATATAAATGCCTGATAACCTTGTCTCGCGTAGCTTCATATCTTAGCCATTGAGCACTAGGTAATTTGATTTCTTCGTTCCCAATAAACGCTAACTTCTTTTCCCGCAGTAGTTGTAAATCACACAATCTTTTGATTGCAGATAATCGTCGCAGAATGGGATGACAACCAGTCCATCCCTATGATCACGTCGAATTCTTGCATCGCCATTGGAATTAAAATCGACTAAATATTCCTCCCCTTCGATAAGTAGTCGGCAATCTCTGCATATTTAGGTTACTATGCAGTTTCTATCACTTGTGATTTCAACCTCTAATGCCTTAGCCAACTTACTTCTATTGAAGTTTCCAAAGTTTACAAATCTTATGGCAATGAAAGATTTACTAGCTCCCGTATCGAATAAAACACAAGCAGGTAAGGAGTTCAAGAGGAAGGTACCTGATACAACGTTAGGGATTTCTTTAGCTTCCTCGGTCGTGATTTGAAAAGCCATACCCCTTGGTTTTGGAGGTTCGATCCATTTAATTTCATTATCTGCCACTCTCGATCCTTCTCAAGTTTTCTCCGTTTGAGGCCGTAGCTTAGGACATTCTCTGCTGAATGCCGCGGCTCATGCATTGGTGTGTTGGATGTCCAGTCTTTCTGCACTTAGCACAAATGAGAGGCCTGAGTCGGCACTCTGTCGGGTGTCTTTTCCCACAGACTCTACAATCCCTCACATCTTTCCTTCGAGAGGGACTGTTTCCCAGTTTCCTAAACTTGAACTTCTTAAGAGGCATAGGAGAAAGATAATTCTCTCCTTTTCTCTTGCCATCTCTTTCTACTTGACTCTTGAGCTCAAATTCACGCTCTTGAGCCTAATTAATTGTCACAACCGTAACACATGACAGTCATCTACCAGAGTAGTACCTCCAACAGATATGTTCCCAGGTAAGAGCGACGGGTCTAGGAAAGATTTATACACCGCTCTTTCCTAGACAGAACATTCCGTTCGTTAGATAACTACATACCAGTTGAAGGTCGCCTTCTAGTTACTGTGACGTTGATACCAAAAACACACAGCGGAAGACTTAACATCATAAACTTATTTTATTTCATAACATAACGTTTGTACAATAGGGACTGACTGGTAAAATACAACATAACAAACTCTGGACTTATAGTTATGCTCACTCTGGGACCTGCCCTCAGTCATCCGTATATCCAACATCTGTACATCTCCTGGAATGCCAACTAACAACTAGGGTTCACCTGTGCTCAAAAACATTTGAAAACAATTTGGATCAACTTAATGTTGGTGAGTTCATAAACAAAATCATTTTCATGATTATCTTTGATATAGGAATGAATTCCCCAACAGGTCTTACAACCATCGCCTCCAATACATCACCCGAATCGCCCTTAGATTCTGAGTCTACAACATACATATATTCAGGAACCTTCCGAGCGCGCTGGTCACCCTTAGACCAGATCTTACCAAGAGGATCAATCTTGTCCCTAGGTCCCACCCCAATCATGGCCATAATAAGTACTTATTATAGGATACATGCACGGATAGTAGTATTGGGATCTCAGATAAAAATCATTTACAAAATATTTCATAGAGCACAGTTAAGAGGAACTCACTTCAAGCAGAACCTCCTTCTGTATCGAATATAACAATCAACACTTTGACAGAACCCTAAATCATATCCAACATTATCATAATTAACATCCCTATCTTAAGTTTATATGAAGGAACCTGAAGGTGTTTAGATGAATTGCAAGAAACCGAACTTTCGAGAGCGGACCAGAACCTCGGGAATCGAGCTAACAGAGCTTAGTGTGTGTTAGTGGAGGTGTTTTGTGTGTGTAAAATGGTTGGAGTCGACCCATCTATTTGTAGGGTGAATTTGGTCCCACGTTGGACCGTTATGAAAGGGGATAGCGGTCCGCTATCGTCCTGCCTGCGTCAGCCCTAAACGCGTCCGCTTCCTATTAGTCTGTTCTTCATTTTGCGGCTGTCGAACCGCAATGGTTGGAGATGTCGGTCCGACGCGTCAGATTTTTATCAATGAGTCATAGGACACGTGTCAACACCTCATTCATACCTTCGTCAGCACATATCGGACCGGTATGTATCGGATGTCGGTCCGACATACGCCTCATTTTTAGAATTTTCTCTTTTTGTCCTCCATCTTTGGAAAACTTGCAGCTTAACCCCTTAACTTTGTATTATGATACTTTTAGACTTTATTTGACTTGGGAATTATCCTGATGTTACAAATCTCCCCTCCTTAAAAGAATTTTGTCCTCGAAATTTACGATCAATTAAATAGATGGGGATATTTAAATTTCATTTGTTCTGTTAATTCCCAAGTTTTTTTGGCACCTTTCTGACCTTGCCACTGTACTAGTACCATTGGTAAAGTCTTCTTTCTGAGCTTTCGATCTTGGTTTCCTAAGATCTTGATAGGTTGCTCAGTGAAATGGAGCTTATCATCAACATGGATATCATCTGATGAGATTACCTGATCGGGATCTGCTAAGCACTTGCGTAAACATGACACGTGAAACGTGTTATGAATGCCTTGCAATGCGTCAGGCAACTCAAGTCTATATGCTACTGCTCCAACTCTTTCTATGATCTTATAAGGCCCAATATACCTTGGCCCTAATTTTCCATGTTTCCTGAAACGCACAACACCTTTCCAAGGTGATACTTTCAACATGACGTAGTCACCAATTTGGAACTCTAACGGTCTTCGACGTTTATCTGCACAACTCTTCTGTCGATCTTGTGCTGCTTTCAGTCTTTTCTTGATCTGGATTCTTTTATCAGTTGTCTCATGTAAAATTTCTGGTCTAGATAGTTGGCTATCTCCAACTTCCGTCCAACAAATTGGAGTTCTGCATTCTCTACCGTATAATGCCTCAAACGGTGCAGTCTTTATACTTGAATGATAGTTGTTGTTGTAAGAAAATTCTATTAAGGGTAGATGATTATCCTAGCTACCTCCAAATTCTATTGCACAAGCCCTCAACATATCTTCTAGAGTTTGAATTGTTCTTTCACTTTGTCCACCGGTTTGCGGGTGATATGTCGTGCTCATATTGATTCGTGTTCCCAACTCTTTCTGGAAACTAGTCCAGAATCTGGAAGTGAACCGACTATCTCTATCAGAGATAATAGATAGCGGTATAACATGGAGGCTCACGATCTCATTGATGTAGAGTCGGGCTAACTTATCCATTGAATAGTTCTCATTGACAGGAATAAAGTGTGCTGATTTGGTTAATCCGTCAACCACAACCCAAATAGCATCATGCCCTTTCTAGGTTCTTGGTAATTTTGTAACAAAATCCATAGTAATTCTATCCCATTTCCACACAGGTATCTCTAACTGCTGTAGTTGACCTGCGGGTTTCTGATGTTCAATTTTGACTTGAAGGCAAGTTAAACATTTTTCTATATACTAGGCTATGGATCTCTTCATATTCGGCCACCAGTAATGAGTCTTCAAGCCTTTATACATTTTATTAGCTCCAGGATGTATTGAGTATTTGGATTTGTGAGCTTCATCCATCACTTTTGTTTGAATTTCCCCAAGTCTAGGAATTCAAATTTTGTTTTCAAATCATAGGATTCTGCCATCGCCTTTGGTTAGTAACTTCTCCTTACCAACCATGCGCTCCTTTTTGATGTTATCTTCATGGAGTGCTTGGGTTTGAGTTTCTTTAATCTGATTCATCCACTCTATCTTGATTTCTAACCTTAAGGTTTTTATTTAGATAGGCTTAATTATCTCTATCCGACTTATGGCATCTGCTACTACATTAGCTTTCCTGGGATGGTATTTAATTTCACAATCATAATCATTAATGAGTTCCATCCATCTTCTTTGTCTCATATTCAATTCCTTCTGATTGAATATATGCTTGAGACTTTTATGGTCTGTATATATATCACACACTTAGTACCATATAGATAGTGTCTCCAAATCTTTAGAGCAAACACTATGGCACCAAGTTCGAGATCATGTGTGGTATAGTTTTTCACATGAACCTTCAGTTGTCGTGATGCATAGGCTATAACCTTTTCTCGCTGCATCAATACACAACCTAGAATAATACGGGAAGCATCACAATAGATGACGAAGTCATCATTTCCTTCGGGTTGTGCTAAGATTGGTGTGGTACTGAGTTTCTGCTTAAGGGTTTTGAATGCCTCTTCTTGCTTCTGACCCCATTCAAACTTTACAGCTTTCTGAGTTAGAGTAGTTAGTGGAGTAGCGATCTTGGAGAAATCTTGTATGAATCTTCGGTAGTATCCGGCTAGTCCAAGAAAGCTTCAAACCTTAGTCGGCGTCTTTGGAGTCTCCCATTTCATAACAGCTTTGATTTTGGTTGGATCTACTTGGATTCCCTGATGATTTATAACATGCCCTAAGAATTGCACCTCTTGTTTCCAAAACTCGCATTTGGAAAACTTAGCGTACAACTTCTCTTTTCTAAGAGTTTCAAGGATTATCTGAAGATGTTTGGCATGTTCTTTTTGGGTTCGAGAATAGATAAGGATATCGTCTATGAATACTATAACGAATTTGTCCAAGAATGGTTTACAAACTCGGTTCATTAGGTCCATAAATGCTGCGGGGGCGTTAGTTAGACCAAATGACATAACTAAGAATTCATAGTGTCCGTATCGGGTTCTAAAGGCAGTCTTAGGTACGTCTTCTTCAGGTACCTTTAACTGGTGATATCCAGATCTAAGATCAATCTTAGAGAAGTATTTAGCTCCTTGCAACTGATCGAACAAATCACCTATTCTCGTTAATGGGTATTTGTTCTTAATAGTGAGTTTGTTTAATTCTCGATAATCTATACACATCAGCATGCTTCCATCCTTCTTCTTTACAAATAACACCGGTGCTCCCCAAGGTGACGTACTTGGACGTATAAAACCTCTGTCCAATAGTTCTTGAATCTGCTTCATTAATTCCTTTAATTCTGAAGGTGCTAAACAATGTGGTGCTTTAGCCATGGGCTTTGCTCCGGGAATGAGTTTGATTCAGAATTCGATTTGTCTATCTGGTGGTAGACCAGGTAATTCTTCCGGAAATACATCCGGATGATCGCATACTACAGGAATGTCCGCAATCTGCCGTTCGGATTTAGAATCTAAAGCATAAACTATGAATATACTACACCCTGTATTCACACACTTCTTAGCCTTGGCTACAGAAATCGTTTCAATCTTATTCTTATCATTATCGCATTATATCACCATAGACTCTCTGTTAGGCCTACAAATCCTAACAGTTTGTCGATCACAATCGATCTGAGCATGGCATTGGTTTAACCAATCCATTCCAATGATAACATCGTACTCGCTCATACTCATTGGTATTAATTCAATCATTGAATTTTCGTTACCCAGAGTCATCTTGCAATTCGCGTATGATTCGGTTATCCTAATTTTCTCACCACTCGTCGTCTCAATTACGTAAGCACGCTCAAGTGGAGTTGGTTTCATGCCTAAATGCAAACTAAAGGCATCTGAAACAAAACTTCTATTCGCTCTTGTATCAAATAGGATTTTAGCATAAACATTATTAACTAGGAACGTACCAGCTACCACCTTGGCATTGTTGTTCCTCCTTCCTTCTCCTATCACAAAAATCCGACCTCTAGCCCCTACCCCGGGCTTCTGCTGAATAGGTTTTGTACAATTTCTTACCAGATGTCCCACCTCATTACAATTGAAACACTTAAAAGATGGACAGTTCATTGCAACATGTCCCGGCTTTTGACATCTACCGCATTTCATTTCTTGGGGATTTCTGGCTGGACTATTTCCCTCTCTCCTAGGGAACTTGAAGTTTTTTGGTTTGAATCGATACATTACTTCTCGCTCTTCCTCTTCGTTTCTATTGGTTTTATCTTTGTCGCCTTCTCAGCCTTCTCCTTGGCTTCTAGAGCTGCCAGATCATCGTAAACCGTGGCACTTAATGCTAAAGCTGCATCCATTGTTTGAGGTGCAGAGTTCCTCACTAAGGTACGCACCTTGAGTGGCAAACATCTAACAAAATGTTTAATTCTTGGGGGTTCGGGTGTCACCAGATGTGGCACCAGTTTAGACATCTCATCAAACTTTGTTGCATACTCCTGATGCGTCATAGTTCCAGCCTCCAAATGATGAAACTCTTCCTCAAGATTATCAAGTTCATTCTGAGGACAGAAACGTTGCAGAATCAGTTCCTTGAATTCATTCCATTTTATATTTTCCACCGCGTGCTCCCCTTTGGCTTATTTTACAGACTCCCACCAGTCTAGTGCTGTGGTTTCCAAAGAATTGGCAGCAAACTTAACTGCCTGATCGCTTCTGCATTCACTCAGCTTGATCATAGCCTCCATCTTTGTGATCCATTGAGTGGTATCAATGGCTCCCTTCTTGCCATTAAATGGCTTAGGTTTGCAGCCTTCGAAGGATTTGTAGTTGCATCCTTCGTGATTCTCAGTTCTCGTCGGTGAGCTAGTATTGGTGTTTCCATTTGTACCTCTGGTTTTGCCACTGGTTCCTCCTCCAGCATTTCCAGTACCCATCCTTCTTGTAAGAACCTCGTCTAATAGTCCGGGTAGTGTGTTTCGTAAAGCTTTTGTTACCTCACTAGCCACAACATCTTGAAACTGGGCCTCAGACATAATTACTTCTTCGGCTATGGCTCCTAGTAACCGGAGTACGACATGTTCCCCTACCTCTTCCTCTTCCTCGTCCAACCATTGTTACCTATACACACAGATGTATGATATCAGAATTCGTATAACTGGTTATGATCCAGAAAATCAGAAATTAAAGACATCTGGCCAATAATGTAATTAATATCTGTCTTCTCGACATCTCCTGTTATATTCATAATGATAATCAACATCTCAACTTATATTCCGTTGGCATTCCAGCTATTCTCAGAGCTCTTAGTTTAAGTCTAGATACTAATCTTTCCTGTTAGTAGCTAAATCCCTTAAACTGTCGCTCTGATACCAACTTGACAAAACCGTAACACAGGACAGTCATCTACCAGAGTAGTACCTCCAACAGATATATTCCCAAGTAAGAGCGACGAGTCTAGGAGAGATTTATACACCGCTCTTTCATAGACAGAACATTCCGTTCGTCAGATAACTACATATCAGTTGAAGGTCGCCTTCTAGTTACTGTGACGTTGATACCAAAAACACACAGCGAAAGACTTAACATCATAAACTTATTTTATTTCATAACATAACGTTTGTACAATAGGGACTGACTGGTAAAATACAACATAACAAACTCTAGACTTATAGTTCACGAAGAATCATGCCATTCCCTCAGGCCTTATGGTCACTCTGGGACCTGCCCTCAGTCATCCCTATATCCAACATATGTACATCTCCTGGAATGCCAACTAACAGCTAGGATTCACCTGTGCTCAAAAACATTTGAAAACAATTTGGATCAACTTAATGCTGGTGAGTTCATAAACAAAATCATTTTCACGATTATCTTTGATATAGGAATGAATGCCCCGACAGGTCCTACAAACATCGCCTCCAATACATCACCCGAATCGCCCTTAGATTCTGAGTCTACAACATACATATATTCAGGAACCTTACGGGCGCGCTGGTCACCCTTAGACCAGATCTAACCAAGAGGATCAATCTTGTCCCTAGGTCCCACCCCAATCATGGCCATAATAGGTACTTATTATAGGATATATGCACAGATAGTATTGGGATCTCAGATAAAAATCATTTACAAAATATTTCATAGAGCACGGTTAAGAGAAACTCACTTCAAGCAGAACCTCCTCCTGTATCGAATATAACAATCAACACTTTGACAGAACCCTAAATCATATCCAACATTATCATAATTAACATCCCTCTCTTAGGTTTATACGAAGGAACCTCAAGGTGTTTAGAAACCTTACCTCAACACTATCTATGACAGTTTTGCAGACGAATTCAAGAAACCGGACTTTCGAGAGAGCTTAGTGTGTTAGTGGAGGTGTTTTGTGTGTGCAAAATGGCTGGAGTCGACCCATCTATTTATAGGGTGAATTTGGTCCCACGTCCGACCGTTATGCAAGGGGATAGCGGTCCGCTATCGCCCTGCCTGCGTCAGCCCTACACGCATCCACTTTCTATTAGTTTGTTCTTCATTTTGCGGCTGTCGGCCGCAATGGTTGGAGATGTCGGTCCGATGCGTCAGATTTTTATCGATGAGTCATAGGACACATGTCAACACCTCATTCATATCTTCGTCAACACATATCGGACCGATATGTATCGGATGTCGGTCCGACATCCGCCTCATTTTCAGAATTTTCACTTTTTGTCCTCCATCTTTGGAAAACTTGCAGTTTAACCCCTGAACTTTATCTTTTGATACTTTTATCCTTTATTTGACTTGAGAATTATCCGGATGTTACATTAATCATTACCTCTAAGTTCGCACACTTAGACATATGAATAAACTCTCTAATCTTGGATTTCAGAATGGGATGGTATCGAGTCATCCACATCTCGGGAGTTGTCAATAATGTAGGACAGAATCTAGCCTATCGAAGAAGGTGCCAGTAATCTCGTCCACTAATTCTTTTGTTTGACGGAATTGAAGAAATTCCTCCGTGATTCTTTCAATTGCCACTCGTGGGCAATAGTGTTTCAGGAAGATATCTTTAAACTCTTCCTATTTTATCTCTCTAATCTTATCTCTCCCTTTCTCTCTCTTTACCACCCCCACCAATCGTCAGCTCTCTCTTTCAGTTGATTGGTGGCGAATGTCACCCCATCTTCTTTCGCGTAATGGCACTTATCAAATACTGTCTCTTTTGCGGCGATCCACCTTTGGCTTTCTAAGGGATTAACAGATCCCATGAATTCTATCAGTTTAAACGCCATAAAGCCTTTATACGTGCACCGGGTTGATTTAGCTTCAACCTTTGGGTTCCACCTTCTCTCTCCCGAGGTTTCTCTATCTCCTTATGGTTTTTAAACCATATCTCAAACGAACATTGTAATTCTGCTTGCATAATCGGAAGATTTGCGTCGAACGCCTTTCCTACTTCAAAAGCAATTTTTCTCCGGATATTTTTCGGGTCTAGTTCAACTTCGTTTTCGTTGGGAGGTGGAGACGCAGCTCTCCTATGACTCCCTTCGTCACGCATTTCTATGTTTTGATGTTCAACCATTGTTTGTTGAAATAAGTATTTGTTTAAATCCTCACTTGTTTTCCCAAATCATAGTCTAGGGTTTCACAGTTATAGTACTCTTTCTAATTTAACCCTACTCAAGCACTCTAGGGTTTCACGTAAGGCCCATTTATGCATTTTCACATATGCACATTCATTTATGCACCTTAATCATGCATATTTACATTCTCAGCTTACTATTTGCTGACATAAGTTATAATATGATTTTTGCGATATCAGGATGGCCCCATATATTAACTCTCATATTGGCTAGCTATGAGGCAATATATGTCATGATACTCCCAGCTATCACATGTAGCTTATCTCATACAAAATTCAGCCCACATATACTCACACTTTTATTTCTAGCACTTGAATTTTAAATATACCTACTTCCTTAGACCGTCTCAGATTGAATCCCTATTTATATCACCAGCACTTTTTGGTTTGAGTTCAAGTACTCTTTCGATACTCAAATCCCTCAAACCGTGCTCTGATACCAACCTGAAACCATACCTTTATTTTATTATTTTATTATTTTATCAGCGTTATTTAAGCGAAAAATGGTCCTAGATTTTTCAAAACCTTGTCAGCATAGTGACATAGGTATATTTTATTATAAATAATGTTTTACATATAATATTGTATTACACATATCAAAGGGATTCTTCAATTCCGACAGCCGCGTCCTCAGGAAGTCTCATTCCACGTGCTTTTTCCCTACAGTGTTTGATAACATTTTTACGTTAGCTTACGCTAAATAAGTACACTGCATTATCCCCTTTTTTATTATATGCAAGGCCCGCCCCACAGGCTGGACACCTTGTCTTTTTTCTGAGATTTCTTTCTTTACAGAACCCACTCAGTAAGCAGGACGTTATGTTTTATTTACAAGGCCCGCCCCGTAGGTTGGACACCTTATTTAACCTCGAAGGTTCATTCTTTTACAAGACCCGCCCGGTACGCTCGACATCGTGTTTACATCCTTTTTTCAGGATCCACCCCGTAGGCTGGATATCCCGTTTTATTTACAAGGCACGCTCCATAGGCTAGATACCTTCCAATGGTTCTCATTCCCAACGTCACATATACACACATTCCGTAATGTATTTGGCATGCATTCTTGCCATACCTTGGGACCTATTACCCTAAACCTTTGTAATGGTTTCGTCCTGAAGTACCAAAGAAGCTTATATATAGGGTCCCCTGCAACGTTCCCACCATTTCTTTGTTACCCCGGGAGTACGTCGTTACTCGGGTTTAGAGCTAGACTAGTCCTTATTTCACATTCATACTTTATTACATAATAGCATGCGTCTTTCCCATGCTTTCCCATACCGGCCCCTATCCTAAGCCTTTGTAACAGTTCGTCCTGAAGTACCAAAGAAGATTATATATAGGGTCCCCCGCAGCGTTCCCACCACTTATTTGTTACCTCGGGAGTACACCGTTACTCGAACTTAGAGCTTAGACTCAGCTATATCACATATACACAGATTCACACATTTGTCACGTATTGCATGATTTCTTATCATGCTTTTCCATCCATCCTTGCCTTAATTCCTCCTAAAGACTTCTCCCCGTGATATTGGTGAAGCTTATATATAGGGTTCCCCGTAGCGTTCCCACCACTTCCCCAATGTCTGTTGGATATTCCTTTATTTAGAATTAAAACTTCCATTCTATATTCATGTTTGTTTAGCATGCATGCATTCATGCCATGCTATCTATCCTTAGTCTATACCCTTAAAATTTTGTAAAGGTTTCACCACGAAATATCAAAGAGGTTTATATATAGGGTTCCCCGTACCTTAGTTCCACACATAACACATAATCACGTATTCACATAATAGTTTATCTAAGATAGGGTCTAGTGTACTTACGATATTTTGGGTTGTTTCCTAAGCTCGATTCCTCGCTTAAATGTCTCTCCGAACCTTGCTCGTAACTTTAACGTACCACACTCGTAACCGCCGCGCTCGTAACCGTCATCCTAACTCTCCTCAGTAACCGTACCAGTGTGTGTGTGTGTGTGGTGGAATGTGTGTTTGTGTGTGCAAAATGAACGTCATCATGCACCTATTTATAGGCTGAAATTGCCATCCGTAGCGGACCGTTAAGCAGGGTGGTAGTGGTCCGCTACCGCCCACTAGCCAGCTGTCATGCGTAACGCCCACGTAGCGGACTGTTTGCGGCTTGGTTAGCGGTCCGCTACCCAGATTGCGACGTGGCAGACCGTTATGGACCTCGTAGCGGTCCGCCATAGGGCTGAGTCAGCAAAACATGCGTCTGACAAGCGTCATTCTTTAATCATTTCCTTACTCCGCACGTAGCGGACCGTCAGGGAGCCTGGTAGTGGTCCGCTACCGGCTCAACTTGCAGATTTTACACTTTCAGCCCTTGAACTTTGAGATAATTGCATTTTAGCCCTTGGACTTTTATTTTCTTGAAAATTTTGGGTGTTAGAGTCAGCCCACAAGCCCAACCACAGAAGCAGACAATCAACTCAGCCTAGGATGCTCATCAAACGGCCCAGCCGGTTCCTTGATTAACTCACGTAATACATGACGATGACATTGCAAGAATTGCTGGACCACTTCCCATCTTTAACTGCATGAAATTAGGGATCTCGTTGACCTCATGAATTTAGGGAAAAAAAATAAACAGTAGCTCCAATTCCATTTATGTTCAGTTTGTTTTCTTATTTAAAGGTGATTGTAAGAAATAAAGAACCACCAGACAAATTATCTCAAGTTCTATCTTCTATCTCTATACTTTTCTTTGGGAGCTTAGCCTACTCGAACTGGCTCTTAACAAAGTTCGAACAAATGGTTAAGTAGGGGACGGGGGTGGTCGCGGCGTTTGGCAGGTCGGTGACGGTAGTTGGGGACCGGGGGTGGCGGAGGTGTTCGGTGTTCGGCGTTTGGCAGGTAACGAAGGCGGCGGTTGGCAGAGGTGCCGGGGGCGGTGGCAGGGGTTGGAGTCGGCGGAGTTAAGGGTACGGATGCGACAATGGTGAGTGGACGGAGAATCCATTTCCTTTTGGTGAATTCTTTCACAATTTGAAAAGAATTTGAAATCGTTTGTTTGAAGGAATTTTAGGGAATTAATTCCAATTCCAATTCTTGTATCAACCAATCACGTTAAGAATGGAATTCGAATTTGAATTCCAATGAATTTCGCGAACCAAACACGTTGACCAATGGAATTCAGATTCCAATTTCATTGAATTCTCACAAATTCCTGCCAACCAAACGGGCCCTAAGAGTTAAGGCGCCGTAACTCACGAATTGCTATATTATATAAAATACTAATTCTCAATGTCGGTGTGTGAGTAGTGTGACAAGCTATTTGTGCGGCTTCAAGACTTGCTTCTACCGGTTCACTTGTCTATTTTTTTTTTACCGTTCTACGATAGTATTTTACATTTTCTTTCAAAATTCATTCTGAAGATGTTACCTTTTTTACGTTTTAAGATGTGCCTTTAAAGGTTTTGCTTTTATTTTTTCGTTCTTTAACGTGTTTGGTTCAAAATTCATTCGAATTGCTATAATAAGATGTAACCCGCTGCGGCACGCGCCTGGTAAATTATTTATCATACAAGTTTTGAGGTGTATAAAATAAACGCACAATCTTTTGACGTGAACAATCGAACATCGGCCGGCGCTATATCCGTTCGCTGCTGCTCGGTACTCTAATCGATTGAAAAATTCAGGTAATATCTTTTAGTTGCGCACTCTTAAAAGATGAAATCAAATTATTTGTGTATGACAGCATTGGTGTATATTGTAATTTTGATTTCAGCGTGTCTCGTCTATAGGTGTTTTTGTGTGATTATTTGGTAAATGTTGAAACCCTAACCGATGGGACAGTGATTTGCGGTTCCACACATCAACTATATATTAGATTTATTTCATGTTTATGATTGTCTATCACTCTATCTGTATTATGTTATTAGAATTTTGAAACCCTAATAGATGAATTATGGTGTGGCCTTTTTTCCCCTCTTTGGATGATAATTTGTTGATATGAAAAGATCAATGCATAATAATCTGAACAGGAATAGTAACCAAGTGTTCCACTAAAGTCACTTACATGTACACGAGACACTCGATCATCTTTCTTAGCATAGTTGTCAAAGGCGCTAGGCGCTAAAGAAAAAAAAACGTGGGCCCTGAGAAAAAGCTATTCTTCAAATAAAAATGAAAGAAATCTATACTTAAAATGAAAGAAATATATACTTAAAAATAATACTATTTTTCAAATAAAATAAGAAAAAGCTATTATATAACATTTAATATCATCTAATTAGTACCAAAAGTTCAAAAATAGTAAATGTAATTCCAAAACTTGAAATCTTGAATAACAAAATGTTCAAAGTAAAGTACCAAAATCTTCTTCAGTTTCACAAGGCGAGCGCCTTAAAATCAAAGCGCATTTATCGCGCCTAGGCGCACAAGGCGCTCGTTTTGATAACTATGTTTCTTAGCTTGATAAACGTCCATCAACGGGAGTTTTGTGGTCCTTTCTTTTTGCTATTTTCCAAGGCTGTTACAGACTTACAGTCTACATGATTCCTGCTTAGAAAACATTTACTTCATAAGCGCATATAGTTATTTATATCAAATTGACGTTTAATTTTAAGTATATTGTGGACTATATACCCATTCTGCTTCGTCTTTTTCTTCTGTTAAAAGAACATAGTAACATAAACAATTCTTTTGGTAGAAATACATTGATGCTGTATGCTATCCTTGTTGCTTATTATGTTTCTTTCTATTTTTGGCCTTTCAGTAACAAGCATACCTTTAGCAAGAATGTTGAATAATAATAACCTTGTTTGACCGGTAAACGGATGACTAGTAGCATGGGTATTTAGTTGTATAACATATTAAATAATGACAAATGAGATTATTATTGTCCTACCTTTGAAAATATATGTTTCCATGTTTGATGATGATCCATGCCCCGCAATGCTATTTTGTCGTTTTGAAATAAAAGTGTGATTTGCTTTATATACTTTTCTTGGTCTATGAAAATAGTGTGTGCCGCATTCAGCATGTTCTGATTTTATTGATTGACGCCATGCTTGGGCCACTTTTTTAACCTGCCAATGCCATGCTAACTACTACATTTAAGTCTTCATAAATGGTCTCTTGCCACACTCAGAGTCTCAGTTAATTATAGTTAAGGGGCATACGTTGTATAGAGTTTTGTTAACGGTATGGGTTTGAGGGAATGGGGTTGATGTCCATAAAACCGGAATCCTCCATACCTGTTTGAATAGACGGGTTTAGAAATCCATTCCATTTTGTGATTGCCGACTGCAGATCACACGCCACATAACAAACTCATGTATTAACAGGTTGATGAGGTAGTTTCTACTCCGTCTCTCTTCCTTCCTTTTCCTATGTACCAAGAAATATAGTATGTATTTTTTTTATAGCTTTTCACCTCCCCACTTAGTTTCTCAGATACTTGACATTCATTTTCCTATCTAAGTTACCAACCATCTGCTAGTTTTCTAAGTAAGAATCCTGCATCACAAACACTCAAAACAATCATATTGCCCTTGTTAGTTGCCTAGCTCCTCACACCTGTGTAATTAAGTTAGAGTACCCTGCTCATCTGTGACCTAATTGGATTATGATTTGCATGCCAATTAGGGAGTGACATTAAATGTTTTTAATCTTGCTTATTTAACATCACATTGAGATTCTGTGTGGTCATCCCTCTTAGCACGTATACTTATAGCATAAATATGAATAATAATATTAATACCAATATCATATTATCATGTTAGATGGTAAACCAATGTCTAATAATGGTTTGTCAATTTAGTTGTATGAAGTAGTTATTGATGGCGCTCAACGTCATTCTATTTTTTAATATATATGTGTGTGTGTATATACATATATTTGTGATAATGTTCCGTACACAGCGTCAGTTACTTACGAATGCACTATTCTATTTTGTCGTATTAAAATTAATGCGTGATTTGTTTTATACTTTTTATTGTCTATAAATGGCCTGCGCCGCATTGTGCATGCAATGGTTTTTTCTTTTCTTGACGTAATGCTTGCGCCGCTTGTGGTACCTACCATGCTAATGTTAGGATTAAACACGATCACACACGAACACACACGAACACACACACAGAAGCAGTAATGAACACGGGGTTTAACGTGGTTCGGTCTAAACTGACTAACGTCCACGGATGGCAACTAGGATATTCTTTATTAGAGGTGATACAAATTACAAGTACAACTAGTAAAAGTATTCCAACATCCTGGTTCAGTCTGGAACCAAATTGGAGAGAATTGTTAACCATGTGTTGTCTTTACTTCATTGTTTAGACTTTAGAGCTGATGGTACAAAATGAATTTTTTTTTCTTCTCAAAATTGATGCGTGCATCATATAAAATAAACAAACGTACCCATTAAAAATCCCACGCATAGCAAAAGCTATTTGTAGGGTCCGGAAGGGTAGAATGGGGGCAAGCCTTTTCTCTATCCCAAGAGACAAAGACGGCTGAGACCCCCAGCTCCAAAAACCTTCTAAAGACAAGTAAAATGTAGCAACCAGATAATAGAAAGTGTGGCACAGAGAAACAAAAAATTAGCAGGAAACCAATGGTATTAAAAACAGAAAAACTACTGATAGGACAGAAGGTAAGAGAGCTATAGTAGTGAGTAGTGACAAGTAAGTAAAAGAGCAAATAGACATGAAAATGTAGCACAAATCCTACTGAAATTGCCTAAATCCTCCCCTAACAAAACAAAGTGCCAAGACGGCTAAAATCATTATACCTAGTAATGTGAAAATTGTAACACGGTAAAAATATTTTAACACCCTGGTTCAGTCTGGAAGCAAATTGGAGAGAGTTGCTAACTATGCGATGTCTTTACCTCATTATTTAGAGCTGATGGTACATAATGTAATTTTTTTTTCTTCTCAAAATCGATGCTTGCATCATATCTATCAACCAAACGATAGAACACGCGGTTTCTACTGGAAAATGTGTATATCTGATGAAAATGCTATAGGTGTATATGTAGTTAATGGAGTTGAGGGAAGCAAGTATGGTGGTTGGGAGGCGTCCAGATCAACTATAAAAGAGAACATTCCGCTCCTGATATTGTCATGTGATACACATGCACAAACACAATGACTTGTACAGATCGTACATGGATACACTCATGCACACATTTAATTTGAAGATGAAAATGGCGGTGATATTTTGTGTGTTTTCTCTTTAAAATTAAGTTGGAACTTGGAACTTGGAACTGAAAATAACTAAAATCAGAGTAAAAGAAAAGAAAGTATATCATAATAATATATAGGACTTTCCTGACTGAGTTAGTACGACCCAAAGTTGTAAAAGGGTTATTTTTGAAATCTAGTGGCCAAAATTGCATTTTAAGATATAATGGTTGTGTGTGGACTACTGGAGTCTGGACATCTGTACACTGCAACTAGATTCATTCTATTCTCTCTTACGGTGGATCAAAATAATTATGTCACATTAGGCCTCCACCAGTTGCCCTTGGTTTCCTTTCATTGTTAAATTCATTCTGATATTTTTGATACAATTCTAGCTAGATTCATTCTATTCCTATCTTAATTGAAAACTCTGTAGGAAATTAAGTCCTATCTACTGGCTGTTTTTAGATGCTTAAGGTTGTTTCTTGATTGCAACTAACTGTTTTGAGGACCCTGACCCTGGTTGTACTATGATTGTTTCTTGATTGCTAACTAACTGTTTTGAGGACATTGACCCCGTTTGTACTATGATTTTTTCTTGATTGCAACTACTGTTTTGAGGACCCCACGGTTGTACTACGAATGTTTCTTGATCGGAACCCCAAAAAAGGAAATTTTAGCGATTAATATCTACCGAGTCTTGTAAATGAAACAAAAACTATATAAGGTAAATTCATCTATTTACAGTTGTTAAATATATTGATCCTTTGTTCACATTTTCTTTGCAGAGCATTACACTTCTTTTCACTTGATAAACAAACCAACCATGGAAGAAGACGATGTTGATGAGGTCGGAAAGTCTTTTTCAGTGCCAAGTTTTCTCAGGAAAGTTTTCATAGTGAAATTGGGTGATGATGATGATGATGATGATGGTCACAAGCTCTTGGGGATAGCAGTTCATGCTGTTTTATTAGAATCTGGGATTGTGGCGATCGATCCCGTTTCAAAGTCATTAATCGGTAATAACTTTAATCTCACTTCATTTTACTACACTATTCCTAACATCACTAGCAGTGATAACACTGTAATTGTAAAGATAAACTCTCAGAACCTAGGAAAGTATTGCAAGGTTTATGGGTCTTTGGTTAATGGAACTGGGGTGCACTCGGTGTCTTTAGATGAAGACAGACCGGTACCATTCTTGAATATGGTGTGGGCTAGTTGTGGACAAGTGGTTGCAACCGTGGATGAAAACAATCGGGTCTGTAGGGTCTAACCCGAAAAAGAAGTGTTCGAGTTTTGGAGAAAAATGAAAGACAGCCTCGCATTGCCGAACTGATTGACTTATGTGAGAAGGCGGGTCTCAGGCTTTTTCCACTTTGCTTCATGCGGCTACCAACCGAACACAAACTCAAGATATTGGAGTTGATTTCCGGGGTGGATATAGCAGAATTGAGCTGTGTTTGCTCAGAGTTGAGATACTTGGCCTCGAGTACATCGAGCAATTTGGGGATGCTAGCGGGTCAGAGAGCCGGTCGAGTTTTGAAGAGCGATTTGCTAAAACATGGGAAAGTAGGAAAATAAGGAAAGATTGTTGGCAGACATGTTTGGGATACCATGAGAAGATGTCCTAATGCTCCATTTGATGTTGTTTACTTCCCAACATTAATAGGCGGTGGTTATGATCTATTGCCAAATCCTGAACTGCCTGGTCCGCCAGTTGGTGGTCTTCGACCGAGGCCAAACCATAATCTGGGTGGGTTAGGGTTAGACCTGTAGCCGTGGTGATTTGCGGTTTTTGTTGATCTTAGAAATCTTTGAAACGTTATGGTATGTTGCTTCAATAAGTGATTAGGTTAGGTTCAGTTGGTTCATTGTTTTATAACTTTATGAAAGTTTTAGTATGTTAAATATAATTTTTAGTTTTATATTATAATGATACTAGATTTTTTAATTAATTAACTTGATTGATTATATGTATTTCTGTACAACTTGCATCTGTTTTCATAGCTTTTTAGTTTTATATGTTTGATTGATTTGAAATAAAATATTATTCATATTTCTTCATTTACTTATAAGTGAGTCAAACCTACCACCTTAGAATACGTATTAATAGAAGCATATGGATTACGGTTGTTCAACGAATGAGTTGGATTACGGTTGTTCAACGAACGAGTTAAGCTAAGCCAATATCAAACTCGGGATCAAACTCATAAAATACAAGCCAAGTTAGCTCGACAATTGGTTAACTCAGAATCATTCTTATAAAATAACATGTAATGGTTTTTGCAAGCATGAATCTTATGTCATGGTAGGCTAATGTCATGGACCAAATGTTCGAAGATCGTTTTGTTATGTTTGTACTTTAACGCTTGGGTTTGCTGGCTTAGAATACGTATTAATAAAAGCATATGGATTACGGCTGTTCAACGAACGAGTTAAGCTAAGCCAATATCAAACTCGGGATCAAACTCATAAAATACAAGCCGAGTTAGCTCGGTAACTGGTCAACTCAGAATCATTCTTATAAAATAACATGTAATGGTTTTTGCAAGCATGAATCTTATGTCATGGTAGGCTAATGTCATGGACCAAATGTTCGAAGATCGTTTTGTTATGTTTGTACTTTAACGCTTGGGTTTGCTGGCTTAGAATACGTATTAATAAAAGCATATGGATTACGGCTGTTCAACGAACGAGTTAAGCTAAGCCAATATCAAACTCGGGATCAAACTCATAAAATACAAGCCGAGTTAGCTCGGCAACTGGTCAACTCAGAATCATTCTTATAAAATAACATGTAATGGTTTTTGCAAGCATGAATCTTATGTCATGGTAGGCTAATGTCATGGACCAAATGTTCGAATATCGTTTTACTATGTTTGTACTTTAACTCTTGGGTTTGCTGGCTTAGAATACATATTAATAGAAGCATATGAATTACGGATGTTCAACGAACGAGTTAAGCTAAGCCAATATCAAACTCGGGATCAAACTCATAAAATACAAGCCGAGTTAGCTCGGCAACTGGTCAACTCAGAATCATTCTTATAAAATAACATGTAATGGTTTTTGCAAGCATGAATCTTAATTGGTAGGCTAATGTCATGGACCAAATGTCCGAAGATCGTTTTGCTATATTTGTACTTGAACGCTTGGGTTTGCTGGCTAGTCTGGACTTCATCGGGCAAGACCTCAGTGGGATAGACAACGTGAAAATGCCTAGGTATGCTTGCACACCGAACGCATAACTGTCGCCCGCCTGATGAGTCCAAGGCAGGACGAAACCAGTAGACCTTTATCATAAGCGGAATGGATTGGCTGGGCCTGGGCCAACCCAAGGCGCCACACGGGGCCTCGAGAGATGACCCCGTGACAAAGTGGTATCAGAGCGGGTCGATCCTCGGATACTTTGGAACATGACTTATCCCAGATACCAGACGAGTATGATTATGCAATGGCGGTGGGAGAAGACCAAATGGGGAGCGCTTCGGTGATGGTCTTTGTAAGCCACGAGCAAGGGATCATCAGCTCCGCCCTAGTCCAGTTATATTGAAGCCCGCCGTGATCGAGTTAAGCAACCTACGGTCTAGCAGTTTCGTAACCAAAATTAAGACTGCTACAACCTTCAGGTCACCATATTGAAACTATTGGTGAACATCGGCGCCACCTAAATTAATCCGATGCAAGTATCTGAGTTGATCCGGATGAAGATCTCTGTTGCTGAACTACCGGTGTCCTTCTTACCAAGTGAATCATGTTCAATCTTTCGGGGTGAAGATGCATCGTCTCTCAGCTGCAAGCAAGTATGGGATTGAGAGCATGCACGAGGAAGTGCATGAAATGGTGGTGGGAGAGTGTCACAACATGAAATGGTGATGGGAGAGTGTCACATACCAAATGTTCGAAGATCGTTTTGTTATGTTTGTACTTGAACGGTTGGGTTTGCTGGCTAGTCCGGACATCATCGGGCACGACCTCAGTGGGATAGACGACGTGAACATGCCTAGGTGTGCTTGCAAACCGAACGCATTACTGTTAGCGAGCTGTAAACGTTCACCTGATGAGTCCAAGGCAGGACGAAACCAGTAGACCCTTATCATAAGAGGGATGGATTGGTTGGCCCTGGGCCAATCCAAGGCGCCACACGGGGCCTCGAGGGATGACCCGGTGACACTAAGCTCTTTTAAATGCTTCTTCATCTCATAAAGGTATTGGGTAGTTTCTCACCTTCGGGCATCATACTTTTAACGATAGGAAGTAGTTGATTATAAGTCGAATTGGGGACATTACACGATGCTTTCCAATGCAACAAGAAGTAGTTGATTATTGGGTAGTACCATCCGATAAAGGCTGGTCAGCATCTTCTAACATTTTAAAATGTGCATTCTCTGCCGAATTTGGTTATTTTTCTTATTATTCTTCTTTATGTTATCCATCAGCATTTGATCAGTATATGAATTTGATCATATTAGTTGTTGGTGTAAAGTTTTCCATTTACCATCTCCCTCGAGTTTAATTTCAATTAATCTTTCTATTGAACTGTTTTCGATTAATCGATGAATACACACACTTTGTATGAGTTCAGATTAAGTTTATTGATGGTAATTTTTTAGTTAGGGATTTTAATTTTGGAATGGCAGAACCGGAACAATTTGATGATTATTTTGGAAATTTTGAATTAACAAATTGATCTTCATTAACCGAGCATCATCATTAATATACTACATGTTGCTCATCAATAACACCATAACAATGGAAGCAACATGGATTGAAAACACTGTTTTCCAGATCTATTGTCATTATGATTTTCTAATTTTTTTTTGCCAAAAATAATGAAATTATAATCAAGAAGAGCTTGCAGTTATTAATTTGATTATAATCAAATTATAACCAAAAATAATGAAATTATAATCTATTGTCATTATGATTTTCTAATTTTTGGGATAGCCTTTCTTTTAATAAGTATTACATGGATTACATGCATGTAATACATTTTTGGGATAGCCTTTCTTTCAATAAAACTGAAACTACTATGTAGTCCATCTTGATGATAGTTGGTTTGTAAGTTATGCATGATTTGTGGGAAAAAATGTACAAAAGAAAGGTTTCCGGATTGTACGGGTCACAACGGTCGAGTCGGACGACTTGACCCGTAAACACCTTTTCGTCATTATAAATCATTATTGCGTTGTAATGTTTACTTTCTACGAGTACAGGGAGCAATTGATTGATCATGTGAAAATGGGTCATTTGGGACTTTGAATTGTACTACATTACTAATGTGTCAAACGGGTAAAACAAAAGGCTACAGATTGTTCGAATAAGCTTGATTGTGTAAGAATATTTAGTTATTAGTTTGAGACATTTTGCAGTCATAACTCCTGGATAGGTAACATCAGGGTTACGGGCTCGCCAAGTCAAGGCAGTTGCAACTGCTGAACATCATATGGTTGCAGCCATTGATGGTGTCGAGTTCTTCACCTGGGGTTCCAAGCGAGGTAATTTTTTTACTTTTAAATACAGTTTGGTTTTTTTAATAACTTTTGATATATAATATTTTTTAAAATTATGAATATACTACAATATGAATTTTATTGAGAATCGTGATGTGTTAACACGGGTTTCCCGTTGCATCGCGCGGTGTATAGCCTACTGGATATGGGGATAATTAAGGAGTCGGATTATAAAAACATCAACAGGAGACTTTCCAGAGTACGAGACTGCTTAAACTTTGTGGTAATTTTTTCCTATGTCTTAAAAACCATGTCTTATGTTGTTGTTTCTACAGTTAATTGTGTTATTTTCTGCTCTTTTTTTTTCTCAGGTACTGATGGAACAACAACTTTTATGAGTAGGCACATGGCTTGCAACACCATTTTTAGCTCAATCAAATCTGTTGTTGGAAATATCAATGTAAATAGATCTAATCTCAAATCCTATTTAGTTAACAATATTTGAAGATAATCAGGTTGTGATATTATTACTTTTATAATGTAATTTTTTTAGGTATACGTAATTAAAAGCATACTCTTTATTTCATTATTTGTATTGAACCCGTGTAGTATACATGTCTCTAACCTAGTTCCTTAATATACGTTATGTGAATATCTTCATCAAACCTCAAGCTAATAATCGGCAATTAAACCTAAAATCAGAAGTGATTACTGATTCTTTATCTTTACGGCCAAATTAAGTGTTATCTTTTGTTTACCTTTTTCTTATTTTCTAATTTATATTTGCAATTTGTTTATTTTTACTTTCTTTATTAAACAAAATAACAAATATTTGGATTTTTTCAATCAAACAACACGTATTATACTTGCCACATCTGCTCATGGGTTTGGTACCCTACTTACCATATTTATTTGAGGTATAAGATTTTTACATGAATTCAGATCCCAAGAATTTTGGTCAAGCATTCATGAGAACACATGAATTTGATTTTTCAAGCCACTTCGAAAGAAATTCGAACCCTCCTCCATCCTTATAGGTTATAGACCGTTTCTAGGTTAGTTATCACATATATTGTGAAACAACTTTACCCAATTTCTAATTTTAATTTTCATTTCAAGCACACCATTTTAAGCATCATCAAGATCTCATTCATTTAGCTCATTTTGAAACTCCTAAAAAGAAAAACACAAATCCATAAACTAATAATTACATATTACATTCATATATTTATTGGTGCCCAATGAAAAATCATTTCCATTAATTTGCGAACAATCCCCCATGAATAGAGAACGATCAAACCAAACGAAAGTTCTAATGAAATTTGACGAATGAATCGTGTAGAATATAGGTAGGTGTTAGCTCTCAACCTTGTTTTATAAAGTATACTTAGTGGCTGTTTGGTTCATTAAGACGTGAACCATAAAAAACTCTGAATAATTCAACATGGTTTCTGTGCTGAACCATTAATAAATTCAAAAGAAGTAAAAAATGACAGAACAAATCGCTCTTTTGAAAACATATAACATCACTAGAACCTCGCAAGTCTAATTACCTACCACTATGAAAATTAATAAATTCAAAAGAAGTAAAAAATGACAGGATTATAAAATCAGGAGAAAGGGCAAGGGGCAGTACGGCCTTGGTGTGACTTGTCTCTTCGACTTTTGAGGCTTCCATTAGAGAGAATATTAGTTAAGGTTTAATATAGTGATATTTTTCATAATTACGAGATATAATTTGATTATAAACCTTACTAAATATATGTATACTACATAATAAATAAATGTTTTTCATGCCACGTGTCGCCTCCATATTCATTTTTATTATTTTTTCCCGCTTCTCTCTTTTATTAAATACATATATCTTTTAATAATAATATATTTTTAAAGAAAATACTAATCTTTATATTAATAAATACCATGACATATTTTAACGAGTGTATGTGTTAAAAGATTATATTGTATTCCACGGGTTTATTCAACCTGTGTAAAACACGAATTTTTAAAAAATACATTTTTTATTACTTAATATATAATATTATATTTATTCAACCCGTGTAATACACGGGATTTTAACCTAGTTACTATAATAAACTTTAACTAATATTATCTCTGATATACAGCTTCGAGCTACATATAGTAGAAGGATTAGAGTCGGATGGAAGTAGGGAGAAGGTCTTGCATGTGGTCATTCCAAACTTGAAATCTATATGGGTATAAAATAAACGTTTAGACATTTTAGTATAAAACAAAACATTAAAATTTGCAGACGTTGGTTAACCGGATTCTTGTTGTAAAGGTTTATGGTGACACAATAGCATCACATATGTAAACTTATTATCTTAACCATAAATTTTTGGACATTTTCATATAAAAAAAAATATATATATTACATATTTGTCACACCCCAGCCCAATCACCGGTTATACGTGACGATTGATACAGAGAACACACAACGGAAACTAAAACCATAAGTTTTTCTATTGATAAAGTATAAACCAACTGTTTACAAGCTAACATGAAAGACAATTACAACATACAGTCAATTCATATCAAGGAATTCTAGACTTATTGTTGTAAACATGCCTTCAACCATCAACCACTTGCCTTGCTTCATCAAAGCCAAACCTGGAATGCCATCTAACCTCATTGTGGTTCACCTAAGATGTGTGTTTAAAAAGTTTTAATATAAAATTGGTCAACATAAGTTGATGAGTTCATAAACAAACAAATGTTTAAATTTGCATTTAAATCAAATATATCTTGAAACAAAACAATAGTTTTCCAACTCCTACCCATTAGCACGACGGCTATGAGCGTTTTAGTATATATATAACTGACGACTTTTCCGCCACTAGAAACACACGACATAACATAAGAGGAGGATCGGTCCCATTCGTAAGTTTCATCCACTTCGGAACGTACTAAGCGCTTGTTACGTGTTATATATACATGAAACCAGTAGATTACAACAAATGGAGCAACACTTATTTCAAGATATCAACTTTATAAATAAATTGAAAATAATTTAAATAAGTATCCCAGTTTAGAGTAACTCACCTCAAATGGTATCTCAACTTTATTCAACTGAAATAGCACAAACACCTCACTCAAGATCCTAGATTATATCAACATCCCCCAGGTAAGTATATCTAACTTAATGGTAAATAACCAATCGTAAATAATTATATAGAGCCTTACATTCGGACTATCTACTGCGGTTTGTAGACAGGTTACTGGCTAATCACACTCGTGGATGCGTAACAGGACTTGGGTCGTGCTCATGAGAATGTGTGTGTGTACAAGTGTTTTGAGATGGTGTCAAATGAGCTCCAATTGCCCGTTCATTTATATGTTGAATGTGGATCCGTAGCAGACCGCTAAGAGGCTGGTAGCGGACCGCTACCATCACATGAGCCAGTTGTTTCCCTTGTTCACCACGTAGCAGACCGCTAAGCTAGTTGGTAGCGGTCCACTACCGACCATGCTTTAGCGAGTCAACTTGCCACATGTCAACCTCTAGGGGCAGCCTTCCTGAGCACGTAGCAGACCGCAAAGGTATGAGTAGCGGTCCGCTACCGATCAATTTTCTTAATTTTTCACGTTTGGTCCCTGAGATTTGGGTTACATACGTTTCTAGTTTTATACTCTTTATTTTCTCGACTTTTCGGGGTGTTACAATATTTGTGGTTAAAGATTTTTTTTTTGTTAGTCATCTACTACTAATATCATAAGTTAAATATGAGCATTAACCAATCATGCATGCATCTTAGGAATTTCTTGCATTGCATATATTATATCCAGTGACATCTTAACCTGCCGCCACAAAAAGTCCCAGAATGACACTTCAAGTATATAATTAGGGATCTAAATTAAAGTGTCTCCCCACATTATCATGTAAACTGTAAAGTACATTCCATTGGTCCTTACAAAGAGACATGTGGAAGTACAATGATTTCCGGATTTCAAGAAGTTGATGGGATTGTGCCACCTCATGTGATGACTGTTTGTTCCGTTATAGTTGTTGGGTTATGAGATGGTGGAGGGAACCGTAATTGGATGGTGATGTTGCAGTGGTGGTGCTGGTGGTCGGCAAAGCTCCCACTAAAGCACTAGCTTCAAATCTTCTATCTTCCATCTTTATTCGTACAAGTGTAGAAAGCCCATGATTACTCAACACTATCCTTATGTAGAAAGGGTTCCTGATTAGAAACTTGTCACTGTGCATCACTTGGTCTAAAATTAGCTCAACTCAAAAGTAGCTATCAGTGAGTATTACGTGTATCATACAATTATTACATTCCTATTAATAACTTCAATATGTAACCAGTAATGCAATAAACCAAGTTCCAGGACAAAGTGAACCGTCCTTTTGGGCCACTTGGTCTCATGAAAAGTCTTGAAATTTTTATATTAATTTATTTTTGCATAATATAATTATGTTATATGAAAATGTAGTCACTTCTAAAGAAAACATCTCTTTTAATATAATCCGGTTTCTAAAATAACATGTTATTTGTGGTAAAGGAAGGGTTATGGAGAAAATAATAGAACATTGTTTGTAAAAAACCAGTATATCATCAAATATAGTTTGTTTTTTTTTTAATTACAGTTGAGTTTCACTAGTTTCTCAGGTTCCTTGAAATAACCCATCCAGTGTCAATCTATTAAAAGTTTGTTGTTCTTCTAAAGTGATGAGTTTAACGTTTACAACCTGGTTTATACAAAGTATCATTTAATGAGATAGCAGAGGGCTTGTCATCTAACGGTATCTTTGATGTGTAGTAAAGGTGTTTTTCTTCAAGTTGTTGAGAGTTCTAGTCCTATAGTGGACACTGATGTAGATTTAGAAGTAGGTTTAAAAAGTGTGTGAGTTAGGTGTTCCAAAATAATAATAATAATAATAATAATAAGATCACTTATATCAAATTTAGATTTTTTTTTATCTCAAAACGTGCTTTCATAGGCTATGTGTAGTCGGGCAATGCCTCACGCCCTTTGGGGAATTCTCACTTGGCGAAATCAAACAAAACGCAGAGAGCAAGGGTAACGCCCGTGACCACACTCACAGCCCCACCCTACTCCCTAGATAACGCCCTAGGGGGCCAGTGTTCCTCGCCCATTCACGGGCCACCCCCCATTCACGATCCCGTTACACATAGCCTTAAACAATATCTTAAAACTCTTGCGCATGCGGTTGGTATTTTCATCATAATTTAATGAGATAATTTATTATTAGTTATATCGGGAAAACTTCACATAATAATAACCAAGTTTTTTAGTTGTTCCATTAAATTCACTCAAAGGTTTTTATTTCTATAAAGTCACTCAACTTTCATTAGTTGTTCCAATCTTATATACTTTTTTATAATATATATATATATATATATATTTTAATTTAAAAAAATTGAAGTTAGACAAATGTTATATGAATCTTGATTACTATTTAGTGATTATATTTTTTCAAATAACTTAAAATAGGAGGTAATTGTGAAGAAAAAACACCCACTAAATAATAACCAAGTTTCAAAATTGTTCAATTTAAGTCAAATTGAAAACTCGATGAGGGAAGAGGCGTGCAATCCACCGATGTTGGATGGTTTGAAGGACGATGTAGCCACGTTTGATTGGGTAATTCGTATGGAAGCCGCTATCCGTCTCAGCGAGTGCTGAACAGATTAAGTTGTTAAGTTTGCTGCAAACTCGTTGAGGGAAGAGGCGTCCCATAGGTGGGAAGGGGTTAGGCAGGTAAAGGGGGATCGGGCCACGAACCGATGAGGCGGAACGATTTAAAAGAACCGGTGATCAAGAAGTTTTTTCCGAGAAATGAGATCGAGAAGATAGAAAGAGAATTTCTGGTGTTGAAAGTCAGGCATATGACGCATCGGCAGTACACCAAATGATTCAACGAGTTGGCATATCTTGTAACATCTCTCATTTTCCGTACTTGTATGTTCTTTTATTTCATGACTTAATGCAATTGGAGTTTCAATTTATATCATATGTTCAACAATGTGTTCACTACATGCTTATGTTATGCTATCATTTTGTGAAATTTGACATTACCGCTTTGTGCACCGTATAAACAATCATTGCATGATCACCTTCATTTCATACTTTTATATAATACAACTAATAAACATGGATTCCTAAATTGTTAGTTCAACTCAACACTTAGAATTACACCTCTTTTGTTTAACCGTTTATCGCTAGAAAGTTCGTTTTACACATACGTAATCTTGAGGGCCCTTTATAGAATAGTCTAGAACCCTTCAACTTGGTGGGCAAGCCACCTAAAGCTTTCACATTCTCGTAAGGGGGAGGGGGCAACTGATTTTGGTTTTGCCCTAGCCTCCTTTGCTCCGTTTCTCCATAAAGCTTTCTTAATTTAACACCCCTAAAACCCTACTTTTGCAATTATAAATAGAACCCTCACCCTCCCTCATTTCTCACACCTCAAACAACCATCTCCCTCTCTTCTAAGAGTTCTAGGAGTCTCAAGCAAGGGCATCAAGGCTCAAGAGTTTAGCAAAGTAAGTCTTGCTCATTTCTTCCTTTGTTCTTCATGTTCATCTTAATGTTCTTCATATTTTCTTATGTTTTTCGTTGTAATTCTTTAAATCTTGTTGTTATACTCCTTATTATACTTTCATTCTTGTCTAATCTAATGCTAGGATCCACAATCATACACCTTTAATTGTAGTAATCATGGATCAAACCAAAGGATTCTAACAAGATGGTCTTGTTGATTCCATAACATTGATCGTTTTGTTATTCATTTGTTCTTAATCTTCTTAATCTCCAATTGATCTTCATAGAATCATGATGTTAAATCTTCACTATGTAGCTATCTTGACTCTAATCTTGGATCAAAACCTTAAACCAACATTAATCTTTTCAAAAACATCATAAGAACACCAATGGTAATTTTCGGCTTCTACTAGAAAGTTTTGGTCGAGTTTAAGTTGTCATATCTCATTCATTTCTTAACCAAATAACGTAAATATTTGGTCTAAAATTAAGTTCAGAATGTTAGCTTTCCAACCCCACATATCTCATCTTCAAACTCAAAGTTTTCGACTTCCAAACTATTGACGGAAGATCAGTGCGCAAACAACTCAAATCTATTTGAAAACCCTAATTTATGTAATCCTTGAATAAATCAAAAAGATAATAATGTAAACCTGGGTTTAATCCCTTGATTTTGATCTTTAAGAATTCTTACTCAAGTTTTAGGGTTTATTTTTCCAAATCTTAGTTGAAATTTTCTATCTTTCAATCCATTGAATTCATTTGATATTTCCTTTTTCCTTGAATCCTTGATACCCAAACCTATCCTCATATCAACACAACTTTGATTTTCATAAATTCACTTAAATATTAACATTTTAGGGCATCCATAAACTGGTTACATTTCAAGAACACAAGGTGAGATTTCACAGCCACTTTTTTTCAATGTTTATACTTTAGGGTGGAAACATGCTCGTATTCATATTCATAACAACATTTTCATTTAGTTCAATCAAACAATTTTCTTATACTTGTTAAATTAAATGACTTATACATGATTACGTATTCATATGTCATATTCATAAAGTCCCTCTCTTTATATTCATACACACCCATTAAATTTTATAAGCCAACGGTAGTACGATGACAGATCTATTGGTGTGACAAACCCATCCAATACTCGGGTTTGGTGCGCACCAACCAACTTTGAGGTTCCCAGGTATGGAGTTGGATGTTCGAAATCTGACATAGTAACAAAATGGTGTGATGTCCTCATGACAAGGAGTCATACATTAGAGGGCATTCAGTCACTAGGGTTGGTAGTGTGGACTTCATGTATTTGGGTTTAATAACTTGTATATCTAAACTTGTTTATGAATTGTGACGTTTACTTATGTGTGTCAAAACCTACGAACTCACCAACTTACTTTATAGTTGGCCTGTTTTCGCATGTTGTCAGGTTCTGGAAATTAGCTTTGATGCTATTTAAAATAAACTTGTAATTTTTGTCATTTGAATATTTAGAATAGGATGCATGAAAGACTTATCTAATAATAAACTTGGAATTTTTGTCATTTGAATATTTAAAACTTATGTAAAATAATGGGTTTTTTATTTATTTGAAATGCCTTAGTATTTATCTTTATTTCAAGTATTATGATTCAGCTTCGTCGTCCCCTCGTGTTTTCACCTTTGCGGGGGTGTGACACGTCTCGTGCCACATTTAGTCAACACCGAGGCGAGAAGAATTATCTGCAATGTCCAGGGGTTGCCCCCTAAAGTTCACACGTTTGTTAAAGCGAACACCCCTCGGACGTTCGAATGGGTAGTTGAGCTAAGCGGGGTGATATATGACGATCTGACATTGGATGATGCAGTCATTGAAAATGTAACATCAATGATTTTCTAGCTATATTTTTTCTTATTTTTATTTTTATTATGTTATGCCATAATAACACTACATTCAAACCCTGTGCTGATCCCACACATTATGCCACATCAATTATTATTTTAACGTGTATTAATTCAAATTTTCAACCTTATATTTACATAGTACTTCCCTATTATACATGAAACATGTATGCATATTTATAGATATATATATACACCTTATTATAATAAATATATGTCAAAATAGAACATGTGAGATATAACCATGTAATCATATTTTTCATTTTCCTTTACCATATATATGTATGTATTTGATTATATATATATATATATATATATATTGGATTATATTAAATCAATCAATCCTATAACCTCTAGTTTAAAATATATATATATATATAATATAAAACTTTTTACTTTAAAGCATGCAATTACAATTCCTTTATATATATACACATGTATTTATTTTTATATAAATGTGTAATTATATATATATATATATATATATACTTTTGATTATATTAAATAAACCGTTCAAAACTTTCTAATAAGGAAACCTTTTCATTTATAAAATATTATAATTAAAACCCATAATGTTTAGCTTTATAATCGTATAAAGTCAATGTTTATAAAAAATAAAATGAACCTAATTTAAGTAAGTTGAGCTTTGAACCCTTACTAAACCAAAGAAACCCCCCCCCCCCCAACTCGTATGAATCCCCTATTGAACCCCATCCATCTCAAATGAACCTCTTCTTGAAATTAAACCTATTCAACACAATTTTGACTTTACAAAGTCAAACCAAACAAAATCAGTTTCATTCACAAATTTAATGTTGTTTATGAGCACAAACCAATCGTAAAACGTTATGTAAGGATCCTAAATGCATTTGATGACTCAATTCAATTGCAATTATAGGTTTTAACTCAAAAAAACTCTCCCCGTAACCATTTTTCGTTTCAAAAATCGAACCGGGATTTCCTGTTGAAATAAAACTATAAAACCAGACTTGGAAGGTGCACGACCTCCCTTTGGTACTCACTAATCACCCAAACCCACCCAAAAACACCTCTGACTCACGATTAGACCTCGAAGAACCGGAGTTTACGGCTCCCCGTCGATCACCCTCTACACGCAACCATTTCAGGTAATTGATGCATCTAATTGCTCGTCTTGACTCCCTCTTTGAAAGCCCTATGGTTTTGTAAACGACCTGTGTTTTATCAATGGCAATCGAAAACTAGGGTTTTGGGTTATGCGATTTGGGGAGGAAGGGGAATTGGGGGTAGATGTTAAATGATAAACACGGGGCTTTATCACAAGGCATTAGCCCAGATCCATTTGTTAAGACACTTTCCCGTTGTGGCCGAGCCTAAACCTTTTTTTCTGTTTTAATCAGTTACTATTATTTTATTTACATAAACTAATATGTTAAATTCTAAAAAATTCTTATAAATCTAATATAAACATTTAGTAATTTTTATAATAGCAGAAAACATAAAATAATGTTTTTATTTATTTCAAATTATTAAAAACATGATAGAAATATTAAAATTCTTAAATAAACAATATTGAAAAGGTTTATTTGTTTTAATTATAAGATTGTAATGTTTATAAAACAAATTTTAAATAATTATTTAAACATTGTTAATCCAATTCTCAAAACATATAAATAGTTATTTAGCAAAGAGTAATTATTTAAAACATTTAGAAATACTTACATAATAACTATACAAGTTCATTTAATGTCATATTAATTTTTATTGAACATCTCTTTTATTTATCATTTAAGTAAAAAGGAGTCTTTAAATAATTTAAATAATTATTTTTTTTACATAAAAAAACTATTTAAACCTTTTTCTAAAACACAATTTATTTATTAATTATTATTAGAATAGTTATTTAAATAAATTCAAACGTATTATTATTATAAATCCAGTACTCGTATAGTTAATTAGAAATTCCAATTAATTATATAAACTATTTCATCATTATTTCAAATACTTATAATAAGCATATATATTCCTAAAAACCTGCATAAATCCTATATCCAATCCCAAATTCCAAGAATCCCTAGGAACTCAAATAAACTTAGAGTTCTTTACTTTCATTAGACATATGTTGAGTCTAGAATACAATTATCTGTGTAGGTTGACTGTGAGAAATCCTCACGAAGCCCACCTATCATTTACAATATATACAATGTACTAGTTTCATTACATGTGAGTTTCATAGCCCCTTTTTACTTTACTTGTTTACAAATACTCGGGGTGAAACATGTCTACATACTTGACCTACGCAATTCAATTACCTACATTCTTATGCTAAAGTCTTTGTGCTTCATGTCTTAAACTGCTTGGTGACCATACATGTGTTCATGTTTAGTACAATCATTAACTTGTGTGGCAAGCCTAAGGTAGTATCTTTTATGATCATTTATACGGGAATCCGATTCATTACTTAACACAAAACCTTGGCGGGTTTTGTGAATAAATTTTGGAACTTCATTTAATCCGGGGGATTGTGCATGCATTTACATGGCTTGATTGTACGCTTTGGAACCTTGTATGTTTTCACATTTATGCTTTAGACTTGCTTTGAACATATTGAATTGTAAAACTTATTCAACTTTGTTTGGTATCAAAACCTATGTTACTTACCAACTACTTATAGTTGACATTTACTTACATGTTTTAGGTGTACCCGTTTGAGGACCATGCTTGAACACTTAGGGCTACGAACCTAGTTAAAATAAATTAAAGTGATGCTTATTATCAGGTTTCATGTGAACAATATGTTTCCATTTTCCTTGTAACATATATTTAATATGATGAAATAATATTGTAGCGCATTTAATAGTTGGTCATATGATTTTGAACAACCGTGTCAGCTCTGGCGTATAATCCGCCGCCTGCTAGGGTGTGACAGATTGGTATCAGAGCCATGGTTATATGGAATTAGGTTATTAGAAGCCAATGACCTAGTCTATAACCTTAGGATACCCTTGTGTGAAAATCCTACATGTTAACTTAGGTATTACATTGCATTATACAATACGTGTTACCTTATGTGCTATGTTAATTGATAACTTATGTGATTACAAAATTACTACCCATGTAATACCTTAATTGCTACGTTACCCGATTTGCCTACATGTTGACTACCTGATTCCACTAAATGCTATTCTAAGTCTCACTATACACTTATTCATATCTAAGATCTCACACACCATCATCATCACATGTGAACAAAATTTAAACCCTTGGGCCTAATGCCTATTGATAAGGAACTAAAGGAGCCCACTTACCCCCCAAGGATAGGAAGCTTGCTTGAGTAGATGAATCTCACCCTTAGGCCTCAAGCCCAGTCCATAATGATTCTCATCATGACCATGAGTCCAAATAATAGTGTTAATAGTACATGATGGTTGGAAGGGTGGGTGTAGGCCCATAAGAGATTCTGACTAAGGAAAGACTGAGTACTTAAGTGTGTCCCTCGTGACCCACCTCTTTTTCCTTGGAAATTTCTTCGTGGGTACACTACTTATAGGTCAAGTGTTATTTCGGACATACTATTATGAGAACTCGGTGTTTTGACTAGTTAAATTTTAACCTCATAAAAACCCTTGTACTTAACATTAAACGTTTTATTATCATTTATGACTTTTTCTTCTTTTCGTGCTAGACATGGCCTCCTACTCGCCTCCCTCCCTGGAATACCATCCCGATACAGAGTTCGAGCAGGAGGAGGACATCGGATCTCCATCACCAGACCACCCGTTACCGACAAATCCAGCTGCTAGATCCATGTTTGACCTAAAGGCAGATTGGCTTAGGAGCACCGGCCTGAGACTCCGAGAATCCGAACCACCCCCATCGAGAGACCCTTATCAAGCACCTCACCGGCACAACCAACTGCCATTCCCACTGAGAGATCCTTACTTAGCACCCGAACCATACCACCCAAACCCAGGAGCAAGGCAGACTATGGAACCCACCAGTGCTATAGGAGTTCCAGCTAATGCCACTCACCAATATGTGAGGACCACTGAGTTTCTGAGGCAGGGAATGGAGCACGTGATAAGGCACGACCTGCTAGGTCAACGAATAGACAGCCTATTGGGTCAAGTGCGATACTAGAAGGACCTAATTGCAAAATCTTGGTACCCACATAGACATGATGGAAGGAGACCGGGAAATATTTGACGCACTTACGGAAGTAGCTAGGGCTGAGGCCTGGTTTGCTATACGAGTAACCATAACGATGTTCATCTTGGTGCTCATTTGCTTCCTGGTGGAAAGCTACCTGAGATGTTATCCAGACTTTCTATTCTTGTCTTTAAATTCCAGTTTGAAACCGCTACTTTAAGTTTGGAATAAATATTTGACATTTTATCATTCAATGTTAAGTTTTATATTACAACTTAAATGCCATTGCTTGTTGATTTGATATTGCAAGTATAAAATACATCCGTCATATATTTATCAAGATCACTCAAACATCATCCATTAAAATTCTGAAACACCGTCAAAGCTTTAAATTCTGTTAATTAGTAAAGAACGTGTACAATATGGAAGAGTGACACATGTACCTTGGATATTCTGTCTAGGAAAGCATTTCATACAAATCCAAAGAAAATTAAGGATCCATACGCTTTCCTGGGAATTCCCGGGGTGAGTGTTTACCTATAGGCCAAAGCAGACCTTCTTGAAAATATATGATTTTAAATCACATTGATTTGTCAAAGTATCCATTTAGTTATGCTAACAAATGAGTACAATCTAAACATTATCCTTTTATTTATTGCAATTTGGTACACATACCTAAATCTTATTTGTAAACTAAATATTTTATTTCTTGATTTAATTAACATAGCTATGTTGTTCAAACAAAACATTTATCAGATCCTTGGTTTATAGATAGTATTTAGAGTATAAAATTATTTATAGACCCCTTTACCTTGTAAAGGAACTTAATACTCATCTTGTACAACTTACTTTGTAAAAACATTAGCGAATATTTCATTCTTTTAAATAATAAATAATTATGACTTGATTAATTATTTCATTATGACTTTTATTTCGTTAAACTAATTATTATTTAAATCTTTGCTTAATTACTAAATAATTTGACCAACATTTTCTTTGAAACATTCCCTTTATGATGATTAAATTAAATAAATAAAATGTTTTATTTATTTATCCAATTATCTATTTATTCAACTTATTAGTTTTATCTATTTATTAATTTACAAACAAGAATAAATTTCAATTACTTATTTGTTTACAAAAAAAAAACACAAATCAGTTATTCATGTACACACTATTCTAAATACCTGCAAAACTTTCTCATTATCTTGCATCTTCGAAAATGTATGAGCTTACTAGCCATTTCGAGAAGATGAATCATTTCGCGTGGGCGTTTACCATCCATATAAACCTCAACAAAATTAAAATTTTAAAACCCAACTACCTACATTGTACATGAACGTCAAGCAACACGCTTGTCCATAAAACTCGATCACCTACAAAATTCGATAGTTTATGTTACTCTTGCGATTCAATAATTTACATATGAACGTTCACAATATACATGAAACTAAATTGTTTACATTATACACGGAACTTGATTAATCATATTATACACGAAACATTGTTGTTTACAATATACATGATACTAGATTGTTCACATTATACATGAAACTTGGTTGTTTACAATATACATGATACTAGATTATTTACATTATACATGAAACCTGGGTGTTTACATCATACACGAAACTAGATTGTTTACAAACGATTGATCACATTATACACAATGCATGATTATTCACTTTAATCATAAAAGTCGAAAGCTATAAACTTTAAACTACTCGGTATTTGACGTATTCTTGTTTAAACACGAGGGAGCTATAAATTTGGTCACACCCTCAAAATCCACCTGCGGGGTCTTACCGCGAGGCGCGTGACATACCAGGATCTTAGTCATTTGTTACATTGAACGACTCTATATGAGTTTAATAAAAACCATTAAATGTTCAGAGTAAATGCGGAATGCGAAAGCGAAAAGGTTTAACAAAATCTATGCGCAAAACAAAGGCGCCCAATACCATGCAATTCAAATAAATAAAGTAAGTTCAATGTTTGAAAACGGATGAGACTCCAATGCATGCCCTAATCTCGTGCTCGTACCTTAGCGACGTAAGAAAACATGCTAAAATGTGTCAACACTAGGTTGGTGAGTTCACAGGTTTCAAATGTAAGTAAAGTAACCAGATAAAACAAATGGAATTATATCGATAGGTAACTGGCCTATAAACCACGTTACTAAAGCGTTTCGACACCGAAGTGATTGTTTGTGTTTGATTGCCTTTCACCATGTCTATCATGAAACAATGGTAAGATTTTTAGGTCAATTTTACACCCATTCGACCTCCAGTCGAGTTAGCGCAACTAACGCGGGTGGGGTTTGTCAAACACAGTAGTACTACGCAAGATTACCTCGCTATTCTCTTATATTAAATGGTTCGATATGTAAGGACTTGCATGATATGTTTGCGGTTAGTACAACAAGTGATATAAAAGAAATGTAAGATCTAACTGTTTGAAGTCATCTTTTCTCCCCCTGGTTTAAAACAGAAAAAGGGGTCGTGAAACTCACCTTAGAATACATGCAGATGAACAGCTAAGTAAAGATCGGTGAATCTCTAACTGTCACTTATTAACATAGGTCTATGAGTGTGTGTGTGCTCGTGTAAGTTTATACGAACCCTAAGTATCCAAATAATCCCATTGTTTTAAGTGTTTTGAAAATAGTTGTTAGTTTGACCAAGTTTGACTATGTTTGACCCGATGACCCGTTGGTGACCCGTTTAGTGATTTATTGTTTGTTTAGTATACTAATACACGTAATGTACAAGTAGTTCATGTTTCACGATGCATACATGATTCACAAAACTTCCTAACATGGCAAGCTATGAACACACATTGCATTTATATCAACAAAGTTACTATTATTAGTAATGTATAAACATGGGGTTTCTATAACACATTTGCATGATCCTAACATGTTAATATAATCATACTAATGCATAATAGATCATTATATCATGTAATTCAAGTTTAGGAACCAAGTTTCAAAATCTAAAAGTTTCCACTTTTAGTAAGTTATGAACAATTTACGTGCTTTCTACAAAATAACACTTTAGAACTCTTTAGTACGTCATAATTGATCAACTAGGATCATCCTACAACATCATGCACGTGTAACAACTCATATACAACATGTACTTTTCAACAAAGTTACCTCTTTAGGCATGCCAACGATTTCTAGCTTTGTTAATGAGATTCAACGCGCTAAATCAATTGTATATAACCTAACTAGCATAACTACAACCATAACAATCATCAAACACATCTAGCATGCAATCCTAGAACATCACATAATCAAAAAGTTTCCTCTTTAGGCAATTTTGAACCATACGCAACTAGGGTTTTCCAAATAACAATATACTCATCAAATAGGTGCAATAACATCAATTAAATAACAAGTCACCAACTTTATTACAAAAATCCATGTTTGGATGAACTAGGGTTTCAATCAAAATTCTTGGAATCATAAAATAACGAAATCGGATAGAGAAACTTACGTAGAAGTGTTAGCAATGCCTAGGATAGATCAAATACATGTTTAATTGCAAGAAACAAGATCAAATGGATGGTGTTTGGGGTGCTTATTTGCGTCGGCCTCAAGCGGGTGGGGGTTTGGGGTCGCGACGGCAATAAGGAAGAAAAGGGATTAGGGTTTATTTTTTTTTATAAAATTCCTTATATACATGCATGCATGGGTTTAAAATGGATTATGGATAATCCATGGGTTATCTAGAAGATCGATGGGTTATTTAAAAACAAGTTTCAATGATGAAAAATAAAACCCTTAACTAATATTTTTATAAAATTCTAACATCTATAAAAATAACAAATACAATTAATTTCCGATAAGCATACGCGATTTCACGAAAGTTCACATAGTTCACGTAAAAGTCAAGTAACATGTAAAATCACATAATTTACATTAATATAATTGTTCGCAATTATTTTTATTAGTTCACCAACGTTTCGGGTTAGACTCGTGTGTGATTCGGTATTTCTCTGAATTACCGCTACGTGAGTGTTTGTGCAATAGCTGACACATTTAATTAATCCTAATTAAACGTAATGTATGCATGACTAAGTAAGAAAACTGAGTTTGTATGAACAATGTTTGAGATAACGATGTTTGTGTTAATGGAGTTAACCTGAAATTGTCGGATGTCACATCATCCCCTTGTTGAAAGAATTTTCGTCCCGAAAATTAAACAAAGTCGCTAGTGGTCTGAAACAAAAATTTTGGGTTGTCACATCATCCCCTTGTTGAAAGAAATTTCGTCTCGAAATTTAACTAGTACCTTTCGTGTTTGTCATTGACTGTTTAAAAAGCTGAGGATACTTTCGCATCATCTGATCCTCGTGCTCCCATGTGATCTCTGGTCTACGATTCGAGTTCCAGCGACCTCTAACAATTGGGATTTTACTGTGCTTGAGCGTTTTGACCTCTCGGTCCATGATTTCGACTGGTTTTTTGATAAAACGTAATTGTTCATCGATTTCCAAATACTCGAGTGGAACCACGAGTGTCTCGTCTGATAGGCATTTCTTCAAGTTTGAGACATGAAAGACATTGTGCACTCCATTGAGTTCATCTGGTAGGTTCAGTTGATACGCTACTGGGCCAATCCTTTTCACTATCTCGAATGGTCCAACGTAAGCGGGCCCTTTTCCAAGGTGAAACCTTTAATAGCACTTTGTTGCCCACCTGAAATTCTAACGGTTTTCTTTGCTTGTCTGCATAACTCTTTTGACGGTCACGAGCTGCCGCCATACGATTTCGGATTTGCACGATTTTCTCCGAAGTCTCGTGCACAAGTTCAGGACCCGTAAGTTGGCTATCCCCAACTTCATCCCAACAAATAGGTGATCGGCATATTCGTCCGTATAGTGCCTCGAACAGTGCTGCCTTGATGCTAGTATGATAGCTGTTATTGTATGAGAACTCTACTAAGGGCATATGAGTCTCTCAACTATTACCGAAATCAATCACACAAGCCCGTAACATGTCTTCTAGGGTTTGAATGGTACGCTCACTCATATCCAGGCGCGTGCCTAAAGCTTTCTGTAGTGATTGCCAGAAGTGATTGAAATTGGTACTCCATACCGAGAGACTACTTCTTTCAGATAGATGCGGGTTAATTTCTCCATTTTGTCAGTTTCTTTGATTGCAAGGAAATGAGCGGATTTGGTTAGGCGATCCACTATCACCCATATGGTGTCGCATCCACTAGGTGTTCAGGGTAATTTGGTGATGAAATCCATGGAAATCTGCTCCCATTTCCACATCGGGATTTCCGGTTGCTAGAATAATCCAGATGGCTTTTGGTACTCCATTTTGACCTTTGAACAAGTAGACACTTGCTCACATAGGTGGCTATATCGGCTTTCATGTTCGGCCACCAGTACATAACCTTCAAGTCATGGTACATCTTGTCAGATCCAGGATGAATAGAGTATCGAGATTTGTGACCTTCATCCATAACAAGTTCTCTTAAGTTTCCATGCACTGGTACCCATATTCGCTCTGCGAAGTAGTTAATACCATCTGATTTAACCTCAAGTTGTTTCTCCATACCACGAGTGGCTTCCAACGATAAGTTCTTTTCTTTCAGGGCTTCAAGTTAAGCATGGCGTATCTGCTCGGGTAATCGTGTGTGAATAGCGAGTTGTAACGCTCGAACTCGTCGGGGTTTGGTTTCCTTTCTGCTTAGGGCATCGGCTACTACGTTAGCTTTGCCCAGATAATACTTGATGGCACAATCATAGTCATTCAAGAGTTCTATCCAGCGACGCTGTCGCATGTTCAACTCTTTCTGTTCAAAGATGTGCTAAAGACTCTTGTGACCGGGGTAAATAGTGCACTTGGTACCATATAAGTAACGTCTCCAGATTTTTAGCGTGAATTCTACGGCTCCTAACTCCAAGTCGTGAGTCGTGTAGTTCTTCTCAGGAATTTTTAATTGCCAAGAGGCGTATGTGATAACCTTCTCACGTTGCATCAACACACAGCCGAGACCTTGGATGGAGGCATCGGAATACACTACAAAGTCATCCGTTCCCTCTGGAAGAGACAGGATGGGTGCACTACAAAGTTTCTGCTTCAGTAGCTGGAATGTTGATTCCTGGGTTTCGCTCCAGTTATACGATTTACCTTTTTGGGTTAGGGAGGTGAGAGGTTAGGCAATCTTTGAAAATCCCTCGATAAATCGACGGTAGTAGCCAGCCAATCCTAGAAATTGTCGCACCTCTGTCAGAATGGCTGGTGCGGCCCAAATTTTGATGGCTTCTACTTTAGTTGGGTCGACATGTATTCCTTTATCATTGACTACATGTCCTAAGAATTGAACCTCGCGAATCCAAAAATCAAAATTGGAAAACTTGGTGTACAACTGCTCTTGCCTCAGCAGTTCAAGAATTAAGCGTAGATGCTCTTCGTGTTCTTCCCTACTCCGGGAATAGATGAGGATATCGTCAATGAAAATGATGACGAACTGGTCGAGGTAGGGTTTACACACACGGTTCATGAGATATATGAACACCGCGGGTGCGTTTGTTAGTCAGAATGGCATGAACAAAAAATTGTAATGGCCGTACCGGGTTCTGAATGGTTTTGGATATTTCTTCATCTCGGACTTTCAGTTGATGATAACAACCCCATCTCAGATCGATTTTCGAATAGAAACTCGACTCTTGAAGTTGATCGAATAGATCTTCGATACGGGGAAGTGGATAGCGATTCTTGACAGTTACCTTGTTTAGTTCTCTGTAATCAATGCACATACGGAAAGTCCCATCTTTCTTTTTGACAAATAGGACTGGGGCTCCCCATGGCGATGAGCTAGGTCGGATAAAACCCTTATCCAACAACTCTTGCAGTTGTGTGGATACCTCTTGCAATTCACTTGGTGCAAGTATATATGGTGCTCGAGCAATATGCGCTGCTCCAGGTGTTAGGTCGATCTAAAATTCGACTTAACGGTGAGGTGGAAGACCAGGTAAATCTTCAGGAAATACTTCTAGAAAGTCACGTACAATAGGGATATCCTTCAGCTTCTTCTCCTTAGAAGGTTTCTCAGCGACAAGGGCTAGTATCGCTGCATGACCCTTACGCAGACACTTCTGCGCCTTCATGAAAGATATGATGCCCACAACTGGACCACTCTTCTCGCCCTGAACGGATAGGGTCTCTCCGCTAGAAAGAGGAATACGAACGACCTTATCACTACATACGATTTCAGATGAAAGTTGCATTTGTGGGGGTGGGTGGCATTTTCAGCGGTACCTGTCACATGCTCCATTATGATGAAAGTTGCATTTAGGGCATTTCGGGTATTTACAAGCGTAAGTAACCTGGTTCGGTGGAGTAGAGCTAGACTGGGTGAGGTTTTTAGCAGGTTCAAACTTTCGCTGATGCTGTTGTGGGGGTGGGTTGGTCTGGGAAGCTTTGGAGTGCATACTGTCAAATTTACGCTTGTTATCAGCCACCTTTGAAACTGCACCTCTAAGAGGTAGGGTGCCTTGAGAGACTGCCTGATCGGTTAACCTGTGAGCCAACCGGATAGTTTGCTGAATGGTGGTAGGATTAGAGGATGTCACCATGCTCTGAATTTGAGGGACTAGGCCCTCGATGTACCTCTTGATCCTCTTATAGACTGGGGTCACCATCTGAGGACACAAGGTTGCCAGCTCGTGTGAGCGAGTGGTGTAGGCTTCGATTTCAGATTCTTCCATTTTGAGGTTCCAGAACTCAATCTCAAGTTTCTGCACCTCGTCACGAGGACAGTACTCCTCTCTCAACATAGTTTTGAATTCATCCCATGGCAATCCATTTGCCCTCTCCATAGTTAGCATCTGTACCTGGGAGTTCCACCAGGTAAGGGCTGGACCCTCCAACGTGCCAGATGTGTATTTCACCTGATTGTTCTGCGAGCAATTACATTTAGAAAAAACCGATTCAGTCTTCTCCATCCAGCGGAGTAAGCCTACAGCTCCCTCAACTCCACTAAAGGTGTGGGGCTTGTAATCCATGAAGGTCTTTTAAGTGCAGACCTGTTGGTTTTTGTGCTGACCTGGATTTGAAGACAAGAGTACGTTTAGGGATATAGGTTCAGAAAATGAGTTTAGAGCGAGAGCTGACTCACTAGAGTCGACAATTGATATTACCTCCAACTAGGTTGGCTGCTAAAGCTTTAGCCACACGTTCGTTTATCAGCGCCGTGAGTTATGTCCACCGTGTCCATATTGACGTTGCCACGACCGCCGTTACGTCCACCGCGTCCACGTCCACGTCCAGACATAATCTTTACATTCTCAAGTACACAATAATGAGAAAAATACGTCGTATATAATTGTCATACTAGTGTAAGCAAACATAAACCACAACATCTAATATTTCCATAACAATCCTTGATTAAATAAATTGTAAAGCTACGAAGTAAATTCAACCAAAACATCAAGATTCAGAAATATCTGTCGGATGGGAACAACCCCGCCCATCTAGGTTTAAAGAAAAGAAATAACTAATAAAGATAAACAGTCAAATGCCACTACCAGTTGAAGTCCATCTGAATCGGCATCATCGTACTCAGCTGGTCCTTCCTCGGGCTCAGCTTCCGGTGCATCTCCTACTGCGTTGGCAGCCTCAAGCTACGCTTCCAGCTCCTCGATCCGAGTCTCAGCTGCCCCTAGGTTAAACTCTATTACATTCACTCGGGCCTTTAGCTCCTAGAATACTATCACCATATTACCATGCACTGTATCGGTCTCACCTAGATCCTTAGTCAGCCTCTCCAGCCTCTGATCAGCTTGACTCCCTCCCTGCAGCAATCCGGTAATCTCGCATGCAGCATCACGCATGTTCTGGATCTCGCGGTCCATATTTGTGATGTGTCGTTTTTAATATATAAAAATATAATATATTTTTACTATGGTTTTACGAGATCAGGTTTTAAATTTATAAAATGATAATTACTTTAATTTAAAAACACACACAATAGGCAAGTGTACCTATCGTAGCGTAATATAGTTTAGGTAGGAACCAAGTATCGAACCAATAGACACGGTCGAGTTCCAGTACTCAAATTTTGTTATCATTTAGCCGGATCAATTAGTGAGTGGATTTTGTGTGCTTGTGAAACAGAATAGTAAATGACAGAAAAGTAAATAGCGGTAAAGTAAATAACAGAAGAGTAAAAACGTGCGTGATGTGTGTAATAGAAATGTAACGAACAGAATAGTAAATAGCAGAAAAGTAAATATCTCGTAGTTGATCAGGTCACGAAGAGTATTGCTTCGGTCTTCGAATCCGCTTGGTACGTGATAATGTTAAGTTGACTAATCCAGAGATATAACTACTACAAACTTGTGACCCGGGTCACCGCTAAAGCCTCGTCCTCACGAATATTGATTCACGAATTAAAATCTATAAATTAAAATGGTAGTGCCTCCCGTTAAGGACAACAGTTACCCTCAACCCTTCAAATGGTCATCTCCGGGTTGCTTTAAGACATCGAACGTAAATGCTTTGTATTAAGGTTAAATAGGTGATTATTTTTTGCTCACCGGGAGACGGTGTAACAATGGGACCAAGTATAAAGACGTACCGTTCCCAACATGAGTTTACCAATTCTTGGTCGCATAAGAGGTTCGTATAAAGACGTACGACCTTAATAATGTTGACCAAGCCTTGGCTTATCAATCTCTACTTGTATAAGGACGTACAAGTTTTAAAATAAGTTTGATTAAAATGGTTTTACGATCTTACGCTTGAAAATCAAGAACACTCACAAATATAAAGACGGATTTAGACAATAATAAAAGCCCACCAAATGGTGGTTTTAAGGACGAATATTTAAAGACATAAACATACCACTTGATTAATACGTTAAACATTAACATGCACCAAACTTCATCTTCACCCTAGCAATACAAGAAGTTTAGCCATGAATGGCCATACTAGCTAGCGTAACACTGAGTTTCGTAGGCTCCCCTATTGTGGAACAAGGAGGAAGAGCTCCTCTACTCACTCCTACTACTCTAATACTACTAGAAACGAACTATTCTCTCTATCTTAAGGTATGGAATGGTGTATTGAGGTGTAAGGAATGAAGAACCCAAGCCTTCTATTTATAGGCCTCAAAATGAGCAATGCACGGCCGTGTATTGGATTGCACGGGCGTGCAAACACCCTGGGAATCAAACAGGGTACAAAGGACAGTGTACCGGAGCCTTGGGAAGCAAGACAAGCAATGCACGGCCGTGCATGGCATTGCACAGCCGTGCATGGAATTGCACGACCATGCAATGCCCTGTTTGCTCCCAAGGCTTGTCTTTTAGCTGCTTGTTGACTTATGTTGACCTGGTTTGACTTCTTGGGGGTCAATGCTCAGGTTTGGTCCTCCAAAAGCTTGATTTTTTCATGTTTTAAGCTGGTTTTTACTCTGTTTATCTTGGGGCACCGAATAAACTAAAATTGTAAAATATAAACGCTTTAAGTATCATTTGCAAGGTTATTAGTCAATTAGTACCATAATATGGGAATTATTATGCATGCAAAACATGTATAATTTAGGGCATATCATAATACCCCACATTTAAACTTTTCTTGTCCTCAGGCAAACTCATGCATGATCATACCCATAACTAAAAACTTTACAAGGGAAATGGAGCTTCAAGTAGTTGGAAACTCTAGGATAACTCTTGAGTTGCTTTTTCTATTTTTGTGTTTTTCTATAATGGAATTCATGACAAACCTACTAGAACTTCAATTATGCATAAAATTTCACTCCGCACAATGTTCACTCAACTCTAAGGTTATATATGTATGGATAATGTAAGTTTAAGTGAAACACTCAAGTTCTAATCGAATTATGCACTGGTCATAAGCTTGTATGCAAATCAAGTCTCCACCAATTAACTAAGTAGTATGCATGAATCAAGAGGACTTTAAAAGGGTTGTAATATGGATAAAATAAAAATAAAAGGTGAAAATGAAAATATTTTTTGGATTTTTAGGGATTTAAAGGGTTTAAAGGGTTATAGCTATCATGAAACACACAGCTACGGCTTCATGGATTAAAATAGAAAATACTAGCAGGTCCCTCTACAGTACTCAGATCATGAGGGTGTAACTAATCTAAGGGCTCGTTTATGGTCAGATTGCCAAGACCAAGATCTTTCATTAATGGCAACTCTTCCCTCACTGCGTAGTACACATTTCTGCCTTTCCGTATGGATCTTTCGGCATGTAGCCTAAAAGCTCCTACTTTAATCAGATGCGTATACTCATTTTGGGAATAAGTTTGATTCTTGCTACACCTTTCGTCATGGCTCCAGTTGCCACACTTCACACATTTTCCGTATCTTTTGGCTCTTCTTTTGGCGGCACTTTTTAAGAAGCCGCATAATGGTGGCATTTGTTCTTGCTTGTGCCACCGTTTTCTTACATCACTAGTTGCTTTGAAAATCTTCTATCAGAGTTCGGATGGCAATTCAGGCTTTGCGAAATGAATACAAGAAATCAAATTGAAATCAAAAAAATGCATATCCAGCTCTTTAAGGTCTAACCGGTAAAAGACCAATTTCTCTCTTTCTTTTGATTTTCTTCTCTTTCTATTTTTTTTTCTTTTCTTTTTTGTATCAAGACAAATTCTTCAATAATTCGTTTTCCTCAATTTTCTTGAAATAATATTTCCATAAATTCCTTGCAGACATTTCGGTTGTTTCTTCCTAATACATCCACCTTCTTGTATACTCCAATTGTTTTGAGTAAAACAGATTATTTCCAAAGTTGCCTCAATGCTAATAAACTTGAAATAACGACATAGGATAATTTTCCCATTTTGAAGACATTTAGCCAATAACCGGTGTTTACGAAAAGCTGGTTGGTTGATAAATGTGGGTAGTAGAAAAGAAAAGGCTAAGGCTCAAAGGGCTATCTAGGCGGATTATATTTTTGGGACTTTTGAGTTTAAGGATAATATATAAGGGAAATAAAGTCCTAGGTGCCTCAATCACTTTCATACTTCTACTAGTTCATAGTCTTGATATGTATCAGTTACACAAGTTCTAATTATGCATAAAATCCCATCGAAAAACACTCAATATACCAAACGAAAGAGCATACAAAAAATAATGATAATAATGCTCATGAAAAAGGCTCAGATTATTCTCACATGGAAATGGATGGAATAGGGTATAGTGATTTATTATGCATAATATCCATTTGTTTCTACTTGCCATGTATTCATTTTATTTAATTAGGTGCGAACTCAAAAAGGTTTAGATTTTAGGGTTTAAATTTTTTAAAAATTTTCCGGGTTTTACAAAAGGTAGGGTTTTGTAATGTTTTAGTCAAATGGGTAGAAAATCACGAGTTAAAATCTTACTGCTTTGAGATTATAAGTAGTCCTGAATCTCTAATTCTCCACCCCACACTTAAAACTATGCATTGCCCTCAATGTACAAATTAATGTAATGGAATGCTATGCAGGAATTTAAATGCATGGAGTTTTAAGGGAAAAGAAATTGGTACTCCCCTGGTCAATTCGGTGTATAACCTAAGGCCAAAACTTATTGCCGTTGTTAGGCTGTGCCTATCAGCTGCTTGTTAACACGTTGCTTCAAAGACTTCATCGAATTTTAAATAAATTTGATGTGGTTTTTGATTCCTCAAGTTGTAAAGATGGAGTGTGATTCCTCAATGAATTAGAGAGACTATCTGGTGATGCTATTCTACCTGACACATAAAGTAAAACATAAAAGCAGACAAGGAAAATAAAAGGTTGTAGTTAGCTACTAAGGTCCTAGTATCGAGAAGGCATACCTGGAGGATGACGTAATAAAAACTTAAATTTGAAAACCAAACTTGAGGTCCATGCTTTCTGCCATATGCACCAACTTATCAATTTATTCATGATCATCGAGTTGCCTCCCGGAAGTGTCACGTTTATTTAAGGGTTGTTGGCCAGACCCGTACGTCTTCATCAGTATTTCTTCAGGTGGGGGCCATCGACTTCCCCCGTATCTCCTGTTCCTTCATTCAAGTCTTTCAGTTTTGGTAGCTTATCAAAGTATTCATCGATCCAGTTAGTGTTGTCAAAATCCTTGCCAAGATCCAGTTTCTTTCCTTTGTTAAGTTCTTTGGCTTTCTTCAGCTAGTAGTCCAGATTAGTATCGATGAATTGTGCAATTTCAAAGGTATCATTGGATAAGCACTCATTTCCTCCGATATTGTAGGTCACTGATTGTTTTTTGACACGAAGTGTCAAAATTCCTTCATTCATGTCAATGACGGCTCGGGCAGTAGATAAAAATGGACGACCCAAAATCAAAGGTACGAAATAGTCGGGTCCCATTTCTAAAACCATGAAATCGGAAGGGAAGACAAAATTACCGACTTTCACTAGTAAGTTCTCAATGACTCCTATAGGTGATTTGACTGATCTATCCGCGAGTTCAATAGTTGCATTGACAGGTCATGGATTTCCAATTTTTAGTCTTTTAAACATGACATATGGCATTATATTCACACTTGCTCATAGATCAGCGAGCGCGAAGGTTATCGGGAGTGGTCCGATAGAACATGGTAGAGAGAATTTTCCAGGATCTGAAAGTTTCTTCGGAAGACATCTCTCAATAAGAGCGACACAATGGTTGGTCCTCTTCATCGCCTCGTCCATGTTTCTTTTGTTTGTAAGGAAATCCTTTAAGAAACTTCCATACTTAGGCATTTGTTGTATGATATCCAGGAATGGAAGATTGACATGGATTTGACTTAATAGCTCAATGAATTTCGTTCGTCAGTCTTCTGCTTCACTAACCTTCCTGGGTATGGTATGTGAGAATGAAACGCTCTCTTCTCGGTACTTTTGGAGGAGTATCCGTTGGAGTAGGAGGTGGGATTTCATTTGATTGTGATCCTTGGGTAGTTGTTTCTTTGACATGCAGAAGAAGCGGTACTCCAGTGAATAATTCTCTCCTTGGAGATTGAACCTCTTCCTCTAGCATTGGTGGCTCTAGATAATCCTTGCTATTTATAAGGGTGATAGCACCTACATTTGCTTTTGGATTGGGTTCAGTATTACTCGGGAGACATCCTGGTTGTCTTTGGGATAGAAGTTTCACAATTTGTCCTAATTGCGTCTCAATGGATTGAGGAGTTGCTTTCTGTGTCCTAACTCAGCTTCGTGAAGAGTAAACTTCTCCTCATATTGTTTGTGACGGGAATCCGCTACAAGGGCTTGACTTTTAGTTGTAGATATTAACTTAGTTATCGCGTCCTCCAAGCTTATCCAATTACTTGGCTTGTTAGTTCCTTGAAATTGTTGACGAGGCTGATAGTTTTGAGATTGTATTTGTTGAAACTGTTGTTGTTGTCCAAAGCCAGATTGTCCCTGGTTGTTGTTATCCTTCTGGCTGAAATTTGGATGGTTCCTTCATCCAGGATTATAAGTATTACTATAGGGATTGTTTTGTAGGTGATTTGTCCTGATAAATTCAACCTGCTCAGCATTAGTAGTGATACTTTTTACTTCTTCAGTAGCCTCAGTTGTTGCCTTGCCCTTGCTAAGCTGATTGAGTTGAGCGGTGAGGGCGTCTACTTGAGCAGAAAGTGAAGTGACAGTATCGACAGAGTGAACTCCTTGCCTGGCTCCCCTGTTACTCCTTGGATTGTACCATTGATAGATGTTCATCGCTATTTCCTCAATTAGGTTGTAAGCTTCTTGTGGTCTCTTGTTTTAAAAAATACCACCTGAAGTAGCATCGAGTGTCTGACGAGCTTGATTGAGCAACCCATTGTAGAATGATGATACTTGTAACCAAACTTCTAGCCCATGATGTGGACATTTCCTTAACATGTCCTTAAAACGTTCCCATGCCTCATATAGTGATTCACCATCCTCCTGGATGAAAGTGGTAATATCATTTCTCAGTTTTGTAGTTTTTGCTGGCGGGAAGTATTTTGACAGGAATTTCTGGGCTAGATCGTCCCATGTAGTGATCGACTCGGTGGTAAGAGAGTTTAGCCATGCCTTAGCTCGTTCCCTTAAGGAAAAGGGAAACATTCGGCGGCGAATTGCGTCATTCGAGACTCCGTTCAGTTTGAAAGTGTCACAAATTTCGAGGAAATTTGTAATGTGGGCATGTGGATCTTCATCGGGTAATCCATGGAAAGTGCATGGCGATTGGATCATGTAGATAAAATGAGATTTAATCTCAAAGTTGTTAGTGTCAACCGTTGGCCTAGTGATACTAGACCCTAAAGCTTCTAGTGTCGGTCATGCGAAATCAGAAATAGTGCGGTTTTCAACTGCCGTTCTTCTAGTACGGTTTTCTCGTATTCGGTGGTGAAAGAATCTTTCGGGCTCTGCTGCAGGTTGATATAAACCAATAGTGGAGCTATGGATCATACACTACCTGCAACAAAATGTAAAAGAAAAGTAGATGGAAAATGATACGGCTAATCCGTTAACTCGATTTTTTCTTGAAATCACAGTGTCCCCGGCAACGGCGCCAAAAACTTGATGTGTCATTTTTAATATATAAAAATATAATATATTTTTACTATGGTTTTACGAGATCAGGTTTTAAATTTATAAAATGATAATTTCTTTAACTTAAAAAAACACACAATAGGCAAGTGTACCTTACGCAACGTAATATAGTTTAGGTAAGAACCAAGTATCGAACCAATGGACACGGTCGAGTTCCAATACTCAACTTTTGTTATCGTTTAGCTGGATTAATTAGTGAATGAGTTTTGTGTGCTTGGGAAGCATAATAGAAAATGACAGAAAAGTAAAAAACGTGTGTGATGTGTGTAACAGGAATGTAAATAGCAGAATAGTAAACAACAGGAAAGTAAATATCTTGGAAATGATCAGGTCACGAAGAGTATTTTTTTGGGCTTTGAATCAGCTTGGTACGTGATAATGTTAAGTTGACTAATCTAGTGATATGACTACTACAAACTTGTGACCCGGGTCAGCGCTAGAGCCTCGTCCTCACGACATTTGATTCACGAATTAAAATCTTTAAGTTAAAATGGTAGTGCCTCCTGTTAAGGACAACAGTTACCCTCAACCCTTCGAATGGTCATCTCCAGGTTGGTTTAAGACATCGAACGTAAATGCTTTGTATTAAGGTTAAATAGGTGATTATATTTTGCTCACCGGGAGGCGGTGTAACAATGGGACCAAGTATAAAGACGTACCGTTCCCAACATGAGTTCACTAATTCTTTGTCGCATAAGAAGTTCGTATAAATACGTACGACCTTAATAATGTTGACCAAGCCTTGGCTAATCAATCTCTGCATGTATAAATATGTACAAGTTTCAAAAGAAGTTTAATTAAAAAGGTTTTACGATCTTAAGCTTTAAAATCAAGAACACTAGTAAGCAACAGCAAAGTAAATATCTTGGAAATGATCAGGTCACGAAGAGTATTGTTTTAGGCTTCGAATCAGCTTGGTACGTGATAATGTTAAGTTGACTAATCCAGTGATATGACTACTACAAACTTGTGACCCGGGTCACCGCTAGAGCCTCGTACTCACGACATTTGATTTACAAATTAAATTCTTTAACTTAAAATGATAGTGCCTCCCGTTAAGGACAACAGTTACCCTCAACCCTTCGAATGGTCGTCTCCGGGTTAGTTTAAGACATCGAACGTAGACGCTTTGTAGTAAGGTTAAATATGTGGTTATATTTTGCTCACCGGCAGGCAGTGTAACAATGGGACCAAGTATAAAGACATACCGTTCCCAACATGAGTTCACTAATTCTTGGTCGCATAAGAAGTTCGTATATAGACGTACGACCTTAATAATGTTGACCAAGCCTTGGCTTATCAATCTCTGCTTGTATAAACACGTACAAGTTTCAAAAGAAGTTTGATTACAAAGGTTTTACGATCTTACGCTTTAAAATCAAGAACACTCACAAATACAAAGACGGATTTAGACAATAATAAAAGCCCACCAAATGGGGGTTTTAAGACGAATAATTAAAGACATAAACATAACACTAGATTAATACGTCAAACATTAACATGCACCAAACTTCATCTTCACCCTAGCAATACAAGAAGTTTAGCCACGAATGGCCATACTAGCTAGCGTAACACTGAGTTTCCTACGCTCCCCTATTGTGGAACAAGGAGGAAGAGCCATTCTACTCACTACTACTACTCTAATACTACTAGAAACGAATTATCTCTCTATCTTGAGGTATGGAATGGTGTATTGAGGTGTGTGGAATGAAGAACCCAAGCCTTCTATTTATAGGCCTCAAAATGAGCAATGCATGGCCGTGCATTGGATTGCACGGGCGTGCAAACACCTCGGGAATCAAACAGGGTATAAAGGACAGGGTATAAAGGACAGTTGGGAAGCAAGACTAGCAATGCACGGCCGGGCATGGCATTGCACGACTGTGCAATGCCCTGTCTGCTCCCCAGGCTTATCTTTTAGCTGCTTGTTGACTTATGTTGACCTGGTTGGACTTCTTGAGGGTCAATGCTCGGGTTTGGTCCTCCAAAAGCTTGATTTCTTCATGTTTTAAGTTGATTTTTGCTTTGTTTATATTGGGGCACCAAATAACCTACAATTGTAAAATATAAACGCTTTAAGTATCATTTGCATGGTTATTATTCAATTAGTACCATAATATGGGGATTATTATGCATGCAAAACATGTATAATTTAGGGCATATCACTTTGCTGCAAAGGCAGCTTATGCCTGCTCCTGTGGGTACTGAAGGGGTGGTAGAGTCTGTAGAGAAGAAGTAGCGGCTGCAAAGTAGGGAGGTGGGACCTGCTCCTGTCGGACCCAGCTCCGGATCATGTCAGGATACCAATCCCAGTCCTGCGTGTTATCTCTGACACTATCATGAAAGGGCTCGTTGTATACCACGGTGTTGTCAACAGGGTTCAGCCGACGCCTCTTAGGCTCTGGTGATGGTATAGTAGGAACAACAGGTTCCTGAGTGACTGGGGATGTAGGTGACTTAGGTGATGTACACATTTCCTGTACCGTAATGCATAAGTGTCATGTATGAGTGTAAGTGTTGTGTAACTAAGGCATGTGTGTGGTTATAGTCTAGTATGCAAATCCTAGTTCTCTATAGCCAATGGCTCTGAAACCAATCTGTCACACCCTCAAAATCCACCTACGGGGTTTTATCACGAGGTGCGTGACATACGAGGATCTCAGTCATTAGTTACATTGAACGACTCTATAAGGGTTTAATAAAAACCATTAAATGTTGAAAGTAAATGCGGAATGCGGAAGCGAAAAGGTTTAACAAAATCTATGCGCAAAACAAAGGCGCCCAAAACCATGCAATTCAAATAAATAAAGTAAGTTCAGTGTTTGAAAACGGATGAGACTCCAATGCATGCCCTAATCCCGTGCTCGTACCTTAGCGACCTGAGAAAACATGCTAAACTGTGTCAACACTAGGTTGGTGAGTTCACAGCTTTCAAATGTAAGTAAACTAACCAGATAAAACAAATGCAATTATATCGATAGGTAGCTCGCCTATAAAACATGTTACTAAAGCGTTTCGACACCGAAGCTGACTGTTTGTGTTTGATTTCCTTCCACCATGTCTATCATGAAACAATGGTGAGACGTTTAGGTCAATTTTACACTCGTTCAACCTCCAGTCGAGTTAGCGCGACTAACACGGGTGGGGTTTGTCAAACCTAGTAGTACTACTCAAGATTACCTCGCTATTCTCTTATATTAAACGGTTCGATATGTAAGGACTTGCATGATATGTTTGCGCTTAGTACAACAAGTGCTATAAAATAAATGTAAGATCTAAATGTTTGAGGTCATGTTTTCTCCCCCTAGTTTAAAACAGAAAAAGGGGTCGTGAAACTCACCTTAGAATGCGTGCAGATAAACAGCTAAGTAAAGACCGGTGAATCTCTAACTGCCACCTATTAACATAGGTCTATAAGTATGTGTGTGTTCGTGTAGGTTTATATGAAACTAAGTATCCAAACAATCCCATTGTTTTAAGTGTTTTGAAAATAGTTGTTAGTTTGACCAAGTTTGACCCGTCGACCCGTTGGTGACCCGTTTAGTGATTTATTGTTTGTTTAGTATACTAATACACGTAATGTACAAGTAGTACATGTTTCACGATGCATACATGATTCACAAAACTTCCTAACATGGTAAGCTATGAACACATAATGCATTTCTATTATTAGTAATGTATGAGCATGGGATTTCTATAACACGTTTGCATGATCCTAACATGTTAATATAATCATATTAATGCATAATAGATCATTACATCATGTAATTCAAGTCTAGGAACCAAGTTTCAAAATCTAAAAGTTTCAACTTTTAGTAAGTTATGAACAATTTACGTGCTTTCTACAAAACAACACTTTAGAACTCTTTAATACGTCATAATTGATCAACTATGATCATCCTACAACATCATGCACGTGTAACAACTCATATACAACATGTACTTTTCAACAAAGTTACCTCTTTAGGCAAGCCTACGATTTCTAGCTTTGTTAATGAGATTCAACGCACTAAATCAATTGTATACAATCTAACTAGCATAACTACAACCATAAAAATCATCAAACACATCTAGCATGCAATCCTACAACATCACATAATCAAAAAGTTTCCTCTTTAGGCAAGTTATGAACCATACACAACTAGGGTTTTCCAAATAACAATATACTCATCAAATAGGTGCAATAACATCAATTAAATAACAAGTCACCAACTTTATTAAAAAAATCCATGTTTGGATAAACTAGGGTTTCAATCATAAATCTTGGAATCATAAAATAACGAAATCGGATGGAGAAACTTACGTAGAAGTGTTAGCAATGCCTAGGATAGATCAAATACGTTTTTAATTGCAAGAAACAAGATCCAATGGATGGTGTTTGAGGTGCTTATTTGCGTCGGCCTCAAGGGGGTGGGGGTTTTGGGGTCACGACGACAATAGGGAAGAAAAGGGGTTAGGGTTTATTTTATTTTATAAAATTCCTTATATACATGCATGCATGGGTTTAAAATGGATTATGGATAATCCATGGGTTATCTAGGAGATCCATTGGTTATTTAAAAACAAGTTTCAATAATGAAAAATAAAACCCTTAACTAATATTTTTATAAAATTCTAACATCTATAAACATAACAAACACAATTAATTTCCGATAAGCATACGCGATTTTACGAAAGTTCACATAGTTCACGTAAAAGTCAAGTAACATGTAAATTCACATAATTTACATTAATATAATTGTTCGTAATTATTTTTATTAGTTCACCAACGTTTCGGGTTAGACTCGTGTGTGATTCGGTATTTCTCCGAATTACCGCTACGTGAGTGTTTGTGCAATAGCTGACACATTTAATTAATCCTAATTAAACGTAATGTATGCATGACTAAGTAAGAAAACTGAGTTTGTATGAATAATGTTTGAGATAACGATGTTTGTGTTAATGGAGTTAACCTGAAATTGTCGGATGTCACATCATCCCTTGTTGAAAGAATTTTCGTCCCGAAAATTAAACAAAGTCGCTAGTGGTCTGAAACAAAAATATTGGGTTGTCACATCATCCCCTTGTTGAAAGAAATTTCGTCTCGAAATTTAACTAGTTCCTTTTCGTGTTTGTCGTTGACTGTTTGAAAAGTTGAGGATACTTTCGCATCATCTGATCCTCGTGCTCCCATGTGATCTCCGGTCCACGATTCGAGTTCCAGTGACCTCTAACAATTGGGATTTTACTGTGCTTGAGCGTTTTGACCTCTCGGTCCATGATTTCAACTGGTTTTTCGATAAAACGTAATTGTTCATCGATTTCCAAATCCTCGAGTGGAACCACGAGTGTCTCGTCTGATAGGCATTTCTTCAAGTTTGAGACATGAAAGACATTGTGCACTCCATTGAGTTCATCTGGTAGGTTTAGTTGATACACCACTGGGCCAATCCTTTTCACTATCTCGAATGGTCCAATATAACGCAGGTTTAGCTTGCCTGTTTTCCAAAACGGATCACACCTTTCCAAGGTGAAACCTTTAATAGCACTTTGTCACCCACCTAAAATTCTAACGGATTTATGTTCTTGTCTACATAACTTTTTTGATGGTCACGAGCTGTCGCCATACGATTTCGGATTTGCACGATTTTCTCTGAAGTCTCGTGCACAAGTTCAGGACCCGTAAGCTGGCTATCCACAACTTCAGCCCAACAAATAGGTGATCAGAATTTTCGTCCGTATAGTGCCTCGAATAATGCTGCCTTGATACTAGTATGATAGCTATTATTGTAGGAGAACTCTACTAAGGGAAGATGAGTCTCCCAACTGTTACCGAAATTAATCACACAAACCCGTAACATGTCTTCTAGGGTTTGAATGGTACGCTCACTCTGGCCATCTGTCTGAGGCACGTGCCTAGAGCTTTCTGTAGTGATTGCAAGAAGTGTGAGGTGAATCAAGCGTCTCTATCAGAAATGATTGAAATTGGCACTCCGTGCCGAGAGACTACTTCTTTCAGATAAATGCGGGTTAATTTCTCCATTTTGTCAGTTTCTTAATCCCCCGCCACCATCCATGCCTGACCTGACCTTGAATATCAGACATGAACCTTGTCATCAACCATACTCCTCAAACCGACAACCAAAGCTCGTTGAGAATCCAAACTCGCATCTTTTTCATGATTCACTAGCCTCCAACAGTTGAATTTCGGGACGAAATTATCTCAACTTGGGGATACTGTAACATCCATGATTTTCCGGCCATATTTTTTCTTATTTTTATTTTATTATGTTATGCCATAATAACACTACATTCAAACCCTGTGCTGGTCTCACACATTATGTCACATCAATTATTATTTTAACGTGTATTAATTCATATTTTCAACCTTACATTTACATAGTACTTCCCTATTATAGATGACACATGTATGCATATTTATAGATATATATATACACCTTATTATAATAAATATATATCAAAATAGAACATGTGAGATTTAACCATCATATTTTTCATTTTCCTTTAGCATATATATGTATGTATTTGATTATATATATATATATATACATATATATATATATATATTGGATTATACTAAATAAATCAATCTTATAACCTCTAGTTTTATAATATATATATATATATATATATATATATATATATATATAACTTTTGAGTTTAAAGCATGTAATTACAATTCCTTTATATATATACACATGTATTTATTTTAGATAAATGTGTAATTATATATATATATATATATACTTTTGATTATATTAAATAAACCGTTCACAACTTTCTAATAAGGAAACCTTTTCATTTATAAAATATTATAACTAATGTTTAGCTTTATAATAGTATAAAATCAATGTTTATAAAAATTAAATTGAACCTAATTTAAGTAAGTTGAGCTTTGAACCCTTCCTAAGCCAAAGAACCCCCCCCCCCCCCCCAAACTAGTATGAACCCCCTATTTAACCCCGTCCATCTCAAATTTGAACCTCTTCTTGAAATTGAACCCATTCAACCCAATTTTGACTTTACAAAGTCAAATCAAGCAAAAGCAGTTTCATTTACACAAATTTAATGTTGTTTATTAGCACAAACCAATCGTAAAACGTTATGTAAGGATCTAGGTTTTAACTCAAAAAAAACTCTCCCCGTAACCATTTGCCGTTTCAAAAATCGAATCAGGATTTCCTATTGAAATCAAACAATAAAACCAGACCTGGAAGGTGTGCGACCTCCCTTTGGTACTCACTGATCACCCAAAACCACCCAAAAACACCTTTGACTCATGATTAGACCTCGAAGAACCGAAGTTTACGGCTCCCCGTCGATCACCCTCTACACGCAACCATTTCTGGTAATTGATACATCTAACTGCTCGTCTTGACTCCCTCGTTGAAAGCCCTATAGTTTTGTAAACGACCTGTATTTTATCAGTGTCAATCGGAAACAAGGGTTTTGGGTTATGCGATTTTAGGAGGAAGTGGAATTGGGGGTAAATGTTGAATGATAAATGTAGGGCTTTATCACAAGGCATTAGCCCAGATCCATTGGTTAAGACACTTTCCCCCTATGCTTGAGGTCGGCGGGTTCGAGTCCCGTGGTGGCCGAGCCTAAACTTTTTTTTCTGTTTTAATCAGTTACTATTATTTTATTTACATAAACTAATATGTTAAATTCTGAAAAATTCTTATAAATCTAATAAAAACATTTAGTAATTTTTATAAATGCAGAAAACATAAAATAATGTTTTTATTTATTTTAAATTATTAAAAACATGATAGAAATATTAAAATTCTTAAATAAACAATATAGAAAAGGTTTATTTAAATAAATCTAATTATGTTGTTTTAATTATAAGATTGTAATGTTTATAAAACAAATTTTAAACAATTATTTAAACATTATTAATCCAATTCTCAAAACATATAAATAATTATTTGGCAAACAGTAATTATTTAAAGTATTTAGAAATTTTTAGAAATACTTACATAATAATTATACAAATTCATTTAATGTCATATGAATATTTATTGAACATTTCTTTTATTTATCATTTAAGTAAAATGGAGTCTTTGAATAATTTAAATAATTATTTTTTTTACATAAAACAACTATTTAAACCTTTTCCTAAAACATAATTTATTTATTAATTATTCTTAGAATAGTTATTTAAATAAATTCAAACGTATTATTATTATAAATCCAATACTTGTCTAGTTAATTAGAAATTCTAATTAATTATATAAACTATTTCATCATTATTTCAAATACTTATAATAAACATATATATTCCTAAAAACCTGCACAAATACTATATCTAATCCCAAATTCTAAGAATCTCTAGGAACTCAAATAAACTTAGAGTTCTTTACTTTCATTAGACGTACGTTGAGTGTAGAATACAATTATCTGTGTAGGTTGACTGTGAGAAATTCTCACGAAGCCCACCTATCATTTACAATTCATATAACCTACTAGTTTCATTACAGGTGAGTTTCATAGCCCCTTTTTACTTTACTTGTTTACAAATACTCGGGGTAGAACATGTCTACATACTTTACCTACGCAATTCAATTACATATGTTCTTATGCTAAAGTCTTTGTGCTTCATGTCTTAAACTGCTTGGTGACCATACGTGTGTTCATGTTTAGTACAATTATTAACTTGTGTGGCAAGCCTAAGGTAGTACCTTTTATGATCATTTATACGGGAATCCGTTTCATTACTTAACACAAAACCTTGGCGGGTTTTGTGTATACTTTTTGGAACTTCCCAAAATCCGGGGGATTATGCATACATTTACATGGCTTGATTGTACGCTTTGTGTCACACCCCGCCAAGGCGGAAACGCGAGGCGCAACGTTCATGGTTTCCAAAGCATATGATTACCGCAAACACATACATGATAAATGGATACATTAACAAGTTTAATGTTTTACATTACAAAACATAATCTGAGTTTACAAAAAGTTAAGATTTCACAAATATGACTCAACTCAATGAGTTATACAAGGGAAATCCTCCTTGAGTAGTATCCATCGTGCATGCATGTAATCTACATTGCTAACCTTGAAATCACGTTCAGTTACCTGAAAAACATACTTAAAATCGTCAACACGAGGTTGGTGAGTTCACAGGTTTAATCAGATAGTTCTTTGCAAAATTTCATTGTTCGCAAATAGTTTCAGTTGTATGTGATAAACAGAATAAGAATTGTTGACCCATTTGTAAACTAGCTAGGAATACAAATAATATGTTCCTACATGAGGCGTAACCAAACCATGACAATTGTACACGCCCCTAATTTCGTTATCCGGTTCTATGCGGCCATAAATCCTCCAGATTGTGGTTAGCGCGACTAACCATGACCGGGAGACGTCACTCTCCATAGTACTATTCATAGGACCCTAGGCTACAGTTAATGGTTACTACGTTGTTCCAGGGGACTTTTTCCGGCCTCAAATTGTTGTTCTCATCTCATGTAAACATACAAGTCGTGTCTTATTCTCTTGTTATCCCATAAAATAATTGTAAGTATGTTTTTCCCCCAAATATTGAAAACAGTAAAAAGGGGCCGTGAAACTCACCTTGAGTTTGTGTATATACTTGTGATAAAACTTGTTGTAGTCAACCTTGACTATTCGTACCCTAGATACCAAGGGTAAATTGTTGTTAAGACCAACGTCTTAATTGTAAATTGTTCACCGACCTTGTAAATCTGATTGTGTTTGTTTAAATATCGTTTTAGTTTTCCAACACATGTTTTGTTATAAAATAGTTTTGAGTTACTGCCCAACTGGGACTGTTGTACAGGTGTCGAAACTACTTAGTTTCGATGAAGTGGTCAGGAGTCGAAACAACCTAGTTTCGATTGAGAAAAGGTATCGAAACTACCTAGTTTCGATTGAGTATTTGCTATCGAAACTACCTAGTTTCGATTGAGAAAAGGTATCGAAACTACCTAGTTTCGATTGAGTATTTGCTATCGAAACTACCTAGTTTCGATGGATCAACAGGTATCGAAACTCCTAGTTTCGATTGGGCAACAGGTATCGAAACTCCTAGTTTCGATTGAGGAAACAGGTATCGAAACTCCTAGTTTCGATTGAGTTAACTTGTATCGAAACTCCTAGTTTCGAGTACTGGACTTCTGTTTGACAGAATCAGTCCGGCATATTTTGATGTTTTAAACTTGAATTCGACACACTCTTCTTGTTATCTTTCTTGCGTTTAAATAAGATGTACGTTTAGCTATGGTTTTAAAGAAACTAATGTGAAAATGTCGAGTTTTTACCTTAAAACCGAGATGAAGATGATGAAATAAAACAGAGATGATCTCGACTCTTTTGCAGAAACACTTGAGATTCTTCTTAAAATACTGGATTGTGGTAGGATTTCGCCTTAAAACTCAGCTTCGGTTTGAAGAGGAATGGAAACTTTGCCGTATGAAAATGAGAGTGATGAAAGGAATTATGAGAAAAGTGATGGAAGTGAGTGTGGTTATGTCTGAGTTTTTCGCAATAGGAGGTATGGGTTTTGATAAAAATAATTCGGATGTGAGTAAAAGGTGATCGTGGGAGTGGCTTTCTCTGGCTTCGGCCGAGAAAGTCAATAAAAGTGGTTTGGGATAATTTTGAATAAAATAATTAGATTTAGGTATTAATTAGAGTTTTAAAAAGGGGGTAGTTTAATTTGGTTTATTTTCTCACGGTATTATAAATTTAACAAGTTTATGGCTCGTTAAAGAAAAACATTGAAATCTTGGATTGTATAATCCGTTGAGGTGATTATTTGTAGGTATAAACACCTAAAAGTGACGCTACCCAATAGCGTTTTCGAAAGAGTTTGTTAGTTTACTTTTACGTATACTATATGATTTATTCTAAAAATAAGTTATTGACCAACGAAACGTATACGCTTGGATATTTAATTTATCCACTATTGTTCGTCTTAGTCGGTTTGTACTGGTACTTGCACCGGTAATTTCTAGAATTACCCAAGTATAAATTGAGACCATGTACGATCTTTGCTAGACTCTAAAGTCCTTGTTTGTGAAATTAAATAAATCACAAAAGTAATTATAATGTAAACTCGTTTATTGTAATGTAAACTTGTTCATAATGTATACGGATATTGACCTGAAATGTCGGGTTGTCACATTCTCCCCATGTTAACAGAATTTCGTCCCGAAATTCAATTTGTGTCATCTTGAACTGGTGTATCCTTAAACAAGGATGGGTATTTTGTTTTCATTTGGTCCTCTCGTTCCCATGTATACTCAGGACCACGTTTTGAGTTCCAACGTACTTTAATCAGTTTGATCCGACTACGTCTCAGCTTTTGAACCTTCCAATCTGAAATCTCAATTGGTTGCTCGATGAAATGAAGTTTATCGTCAATATGAATCTCGTCAGACGGTATAATTAGTGTCTCGTCTGATAAACACTTCTTGAGATTTGATACATGAAACGTATCATGTATATTGTTTAGTTCTTGTGGTAGCTTGAGTTTGTAAGCTACAGGGCCAACCCTAGCCAGTATTTCGAACGGACCAACGTATCTAGGGTTGAGCTTACCACGGTTACCAAACCTTGCAACGCCTTTCCATGGTGAGACTTTTAACATTACTCGGTCACCAATTTGAAATTCTAATGGTTTTCGTCTGTTGTCAGCATAGCTCTTTTGTCTATCTCGGGCCGCTTTCAAACGGTCCTTAATTTTGAAAATCTTATCAGTGGTTTCCTGGACAATCTCAGGGCCTGTCAAATGTTTTTCACCAACTTCCGCCCAACATAATGGTGAGCGGCATTTACGACCATATAAAGCTTCAAACGGAGCTGTCTTAATGCTCGTATGGTAACTGTTATTGTAGGAAAACTCAGCTAATGGTAAATGAGTATCCCAATTTCCTCCGAAATCAATTACACACGCACGGAGCATATCTTCTAGTGTCTGGATAGTCCGTTCACTTTGACCATCTGTTTGTGGGTGATATGCCGTGCTCATGTCAAGACGTGTGCCCATGGCTTCTTGTAATGATTTCCAGATTCTAGACACGAATCTGCTATCTCTATCCGAGATAATAGAAATTGGCACTCCATGCCTAGCCACAATTTCCTTGATATAAAGCTTTGCAAGCTTCTCGGTTTTGTCAGTTTCTTTCATTGGCAGAAAGTGAGCAGATTTTGTTAATCGGTCGACAATAACCCATATAGTATCATAACCACTGGAAGTCCTGGGTAATTTTGTGATGAAATCCATAGAAATCTGTTCCCATTTCCATTGGGGAATTTCAGGTTGCTGTAGTAAACCAGACGGTTTCTGATGTTCGGCTTTTACTTTTGAGCACGTTAGGCATTTACTGACATATGTGGCAATATCTCCTTTCATATTGGGCCACCAATATAATTCTTTTAGATCCTTATACATCTTATCTGAACCTGGGTGAATGGAGTACCTGGACTTGTGGGCTTCATCCATAACTAGCTCCCGTAAGTTACCAAAACGTGTCACCCAAATTCTATTCATGAAGTATAAAGTGTCATCTGACTTTGGCTCCAATTGCTTTATCATTCCTCGTAAAGCTTCATTCTGAATGTTTTCTTCTTTGATTGCCTCATGTTGTGCCATCCGAATTTGAGTAGTAAGATTCGTATGAATTGTCAATCCTAAGGCACGAACACGAAGAGTTTTAACTCGTTCTTTGCGACTTAAAGCGTCCGCTACGACATTGGCTTTCCCGGGATGGTACTTGATATCACAATCATAATCGTTTAGTAGTTCTACCCAGCGACGTTGTCTCATGTTAAGTTCCTTTTGATCAAAGATATGTTGGAGACTCTTGTGATCAGTAAAGATAGTACATCTTGTACCGTAAAGGTAATGTCTCCAAATTTTGAGCGCAAACACAACTGCACCCAATTCCAAGTCGTGGGTCGTATAATTCTTTTCGTGCACTTTTAGTTGTCGTGAGGCATATGCGATGACTTTGTCTCTTTGCATTAACACACAACCAAGTCCTTGGTGTGATGCATCGCAGTATACGACAAAATTTTCGATTCCCTCCGGAAGGGATAGGATTGGTGCACTACACAGCTTCTGCTTCAGTAATTGGAAAGCTGACTCCTGCTTGTCATTCCAATCATACTTCTTTTCTTTCTGGGTTAATGTGGTTAAAGGCAAGGCTATTTTTGAAAAATTCTCGATGAATCGTCTGTAATAACCGGCCAAACCTAAAAATTGACGTACTTCTGTCGGAGTCTTTGGTGCTTCCCAGTTTTTGATAGCTTCAATTTTAGATGGATCAACATGAATTCCTTCCTTGTTGATGACGTGACCAAGGAAATGCACTTCTCGGATCCAAAACTCACACTTAGAGAATTTAGCGTAAAGTTTCTCGTTTCTGAGTAGTTCTAAGATTAATTTCAGGTGATGTTCATGATCCTCCTTAGTTCGTGAATATATTAATATGTCATCGATGAATACAATCACGAATTTATCCAAGTATGGCTTGCACACGCGGTTCATGAGATCCATGAAGACAGCTGGTGCGTTCGTCAAACCAAATGGCATAACTAGGAACTCGTAGTGACCGTAACGAGTCCTAAATGCTGTCTTTGGTACATCTTCTTCTTGGATTCTTAATTGATGATACCCTGAACGTAGATCAATTTTTGAATAGAAGCTAGAACCTTGTAGTTGATCGAACAAATCGTCTATTCGAGGAAGTGGGTATCGGTTTTTGATTGTAAGCTTGTTTAATTCTCGGTAATCTATACACATCCTAAAGGTTCCATCCTTTTTCTTTACGAATAAGACCGGAGCTCCCCAAGGTGAGAAACTCGGTCTTATGAAACCTTTATCAAGCAACTCTTGTAGTTGATTTGATAACTCTTGCATTTCAGAAGGTGCTAATCGATACGGCGATCGCGCAATCGGTGCGGATCCTGGTACCAAATCGATTCGGAATTCGACTTGCCTCGGTGGTGGTAATCCAGGTAAGTCTTCAGGGAAAACTTCAGGATAATCCTTAACGATTGGTATATCCTCAAGTCGACGTTCCTCGGGTTTCTTCTCGACGACGTGAGCCAGGAATACGCAATAGCCTTTACGTAGATACTTACGAGTTTTCATGCAGTTTATCATCCTTAATGTTACTCCACTCTTCTCACCTTGAATCGAAAGAACTTCTCCGTTTGGGAGTGGGATTTGGACAATTTTCTCAAAACAAACAATCTCGGCGTGATTCTTTGACAACCAATCCATGCCAATAACAACGTCAAAGCTTCCTAAGTCAACAGGTAACAGATCTATACTAAATGTGTGATTTTTAAGATTTAAGGTACAACCTTGAATGACCTCTCCGGTATTAATTAATTTTCCGTTCGCTAATTCAATTGTATACTTTTGTTCTAGTTTGCTGGGCTTAATACCGAGTAGGGACTTAAAGTCATTTGACACAAAACTCAAATCAGCACCCGTATCGAAAAGTATAGAGGCATAGTGATTATTTATCGGGAACGTACCAGTGACAATGTTTGGATCTTGTCGTGCGTCACCAGCCCCCATCACAAATGCTCTTCCACGGGCCTGATTGTCGTTTCGGTTCTTCAACTTTGGACAGTCTTTTCTGAAGTGCTTTGGATCTCCACACTCAAAGCATCCCTGATTCATCCTCCCTGTTCCTGGGTTGCCCTTTCCTGTTACTTGATTTGTCTTATTAGAGTTTGCATTGCTCCAACAGTTATGGGCTAGGTGCCCATACTTTTTACATTTTCCACATTGAGTACACCTTCCACTGTGATGATATCCACACTTGTCACACCGTGGTAGTGTTCCAAGGTATCCATTTTGTTCCACAGTGTTGGCGACAAAGGCTTTCATAGTTTCAGGTCTCTTGTAACTTTGATTCTTGTTTTGGTTAATTGGTTTTCCAAACCATTTCCTCTTTTCCCCAGACTTTCCTTCCTCGGTCTCCTTCTTCTTAAACAAACCATCACGTACAGCATTATCCCTTAGCTTGAAAGCTAAAGTTATGGCGCTCTTGGCATCCATAGGGTTCGATGAAGTCACCAGACTTCGGATTTGAGGTGCGAGACCCCACAAATATCTTTCAACCTTCTTGTCTTCCGGGGTAACCATGTGTGGAACCAAGATTGCTAACTCATTGAATCGGTCAGTGTAGCCAGCAACATCATCTCCTGTCATTTGCAAGTTCCACATTTCAGATTCGATCTTTTGTAACTCATTTCGAGGACAATATTCCTCGATCATCATGGCCTTCAGGTCTTCCCATGACAACTCATATGCTGTCTGCCTTCCCAAAGTCTTTACTTGTGAATTCCACCAGGTTAAAGCTTTATCAGTGAGTGAGCATGTAGAATACTTCACCATGCAGTCAGCGGTGCATTCACTGATATCAATCACTGATTCCATCTTCTCTATCCATCTCATTAGCCCAACTGCACCCTCGGTGCCATTGAAGTTACGGGGTTTGCAAGATAGAAAGGCCTTGTAGGAGCACTTTCTGATTGGAGCATCTGTAGAATTACAAGTCATAACGTCAATAATTCAGATCATGACCATGTGTTACGGCTTATTTATTCTATTACCTCCGGAACCTCCAGCTGTACCGCTTCCTCCTGCACCTCCTGCACCGGTACCACTGCCGTTTCCTCCTCCACTATTTCGATTCGCCTCATACTGTTGCATGGCAGCAGCTACTCGCTGTGCTATAAGTTGTTCCACATTTGGAGAAATTGTCTCGTTGTTGTCTCCAGTAGTGTTACGAGTTGTCCTACGCTTAGGTGCCATGACGTTCTTTCTAACATATCAATTAAAAAGAAACAACATTATATGACAATAATGATAGCTCATGACATAAGGATACAACAACGTCAAATGTAAACAACAATTATCACAACATAAACCATTACATACATAGTCAAAACATTCATAGTACATTGTTCCAAAAGACAAGGATACAAAAGAGATGGGTTCACATGACCTCATCAGTACTAAAGTTTTAAACTACTTAATGTACTATGGGCACAACCCGCCCATAATAGGTTTAGAAGAAGAAGTGAGAGTACAATCCAATCATCATGGCAAGTCCTGCCATAACAAAGCTTGCTCTAGCCACAAATTCTGCAGCCAAAGTCCTTTCCTCCAGTGCTTCCACCATGTCTCGGACAGTGACAGTGAACTGCCAGTCCATGTCGGCTCTCAACTCCAGATAGTTAGTGGCATCCTGTATGTTTCGGGTGCGGTCATCTAGAGTCTGAACTCGAGATCCGAGTCCTTGACGAAGTCGCGTGGCTGCATCCCCCTGTGCCCGGATGTCATCTAGGAGATCATCAAGACGCTCCTCATGCGTACGAACGCGAGCTACCAAGGTAGGCACAGTGAGCTCTATGGCTTCCCCAGTGTGGGGTAGGGGTGTTGGGGAGTTAGAAGACTCTCCAAGCTCAAAGGTAGATGGGATGCTCTCCATCTCCCTCCATCGGGCCAGAGTACGTGGCATCCAACGGATAGTTCCCACAGTCGGGTGGTAGCAGGGTCTTTGCCTAGGTGGTTCTTCACCAGCCTCCAAGTCTTCTGGGTCACGGGCTGCTAGATTCCTTTTGTGTGGAAGTCGAAACTTCTTCTTAGCACTTTGCACCTTAACTGGCCCTCCGCTTTTCTTTCGGTAGACGATAGGCGGTTTTCCCAAGGCGACTTTAGGTGGTGTGGAGCTACGGGTTTGCACTTGATTTTTGGGATGTGAGGCGGAACGTTCCTCGTTTGATTCAGTGTCAGAGACGGGATCAGAATGTGAATGTGACGACATGCTTATGACTACAATATCCATATGACAAAATGACTGGTTATACAATGCTTATGCAATGAAAACGTTTTAGTGAGTCATTTAGATTATAGACTAGGTTCCAATTTAGATTCCTAGTTCACTATAATCAATGGCTCTGATACCAAGTTCTGTCACACCCCGCCAAGGCGGAAACGCGAGGCGCAACGTTCATGGTTTCCAAAGCATATGATTACCGCAAACACATACATGATAAATGGATACATTAACAAGTTTAATGTTTTACATTACAAAACATAATCTGAGTTTACAAAAAGTTAAGATTTCACAAATATGACTCAACTCAATGAGTTATACAAGGGAAATCCTCCTTGAGTAGTATCCATCGTGCATGCATGTAATCTACATTGCTAACCTTGAAATCACGTTCAGTTACCTGAAAAACATACTTAAAATCGTCAACACGAGGTTGGTGAGTTCACAGGTTTAATCAGATAGTTCTTTGCAAAATTTCATTGTTCGCAAATAGTTTCAGTTGTATGTGATAAACAGAATAAGAATTGTTGACCCATTTGTAAACTAGCTAGGAATACAAATAATATGTTCCTACATGAGGCGTAACCAAACCATGACAATTGTACACGCCCCTAATTTCGTTATCCGGTTCTATGCGGCCATAAATCCTCCAGATTGTGGTTAGCGCGACTAACCATGACCGGGAGACGTCACTCTCCATAGTACTATTCATAGGACCCTAGGCTACAGTTAATGGTTACTACGTTGTTCCAGGGGACTTTTTCCGGCCTCAAATTGTTGTTCTCATCTCATGTAAACATACAAGTCGTGTCTTATTCTCTTGTTATCCCATAAAATAATTGTAAGTATGTTTTTCCCCCAAATATTGAAAACAGTAAAAAGGGGCCGTGAAACTCACCTTGAGTTTGTGTATATACTTGTGATAAAACTTGTTGTAGTCAACCTTGACTATTCGTACCCTAGATACCAAGGGTAAATTGTTGTTAAGACCAACGTCTTAATTGTAAATTGTTCACCGACCTTGTAAATCTGATTGTGTTTGTTTAAATATCGTTTTAGTTTTCCAACACATGTTTTGTTATAAAATAGTTTTGAGTTACTGCCCAACTGGGACTGTTGTACAGGTGTCGAAACTACTTAGTTTCGATGAAGTGGTCAGGAGTCGAAACAACCTAGTTTCGATTGAGAAAAGGTATCGAAACTACCTAGTTTCGATTGAGTATTTGCTATCGAAACTACCTAGTTTCGATTGAGAAAAGGTATCGAAACTACCTAGTTTCGATTGAGTATTTGCTATCGAAACTACCTAGTTTCGATGGATCAACAGGTATCGAAACTCCTAGTTTCGATTGGGCAACAGGTATCGAAACTCCTAGTTTCGATTGAGGAAACAGGTATCGAAACTCCTAGTTTCGATTGAGTTAACTTGTATCGAAACTCCTAGTTTCGAGTACTGGACTTCTGTTTGACAGAATCAGTCCGGCATATTTTGATGTTTTAAACTTGAATTCGACACACTCTTCTTGTTATCTTTCTTGCGTTTAAATAAGATGTACGTTTAGCTACGGTTTTAAAGAAACTAATGTGAAAATGTCGAGTTTTTACCTTAAAACCGAGATGAAGATGATGAAATAAAACAGAGATGATCTCGACTCTTTTGCAGAAACACTTGAGATTCTTCTTAAAATACTGGATTGTGGTAGGATTTCGCCTTAAAACTCAGCTTCGGTTTGAAGAGGAATGGAAACTTTGCCGTATGAAAATGAGAGTGATGAAAGGAATTATGAGAAAAGTGATGGAAGTGAGTGTGGTTATGTCTGAGTTTTTCGCAATAGGAGGTATGGGTTTTGATAAAAATAATTCGGATGTGAGTAAAAGGTGATCGTGGGAGTGGCTTTCTCTGGCTTCGGCCGAGAAAGTCAATAAAAGTGGTTTGGGATAATTTTGAATAAAATAATTAGATTTAGGTATTAATTAGAGTTTTAAAAAGGGGGTAGTTTAATTTGGTTTATTTTCTCACGGTATTATAAATTTAACAAGTTTATGGCTCGTTAAAGAAAAACATTGAAATCTTGGATTGTATAATCCGTTGAGGTGATTATTTGTAGGTATAAACACCTAAAAGTGACGCTACCCAATAGCGTTTTCGAAAGAGTTTGTTAGTTTACTTTTACGTATACTATATGATTTATTCTAAAAATAAGTTATTGACCAACGAAACGTATACGCTTGGATATTTAATTTATCCACTATTGTTCGTCTTAGTCGGTTTGTACTGGTACTTGCACCGGTAATTTCTAGAATTACCCAAGTATAAATTGAGACCATGTACGATCTTTGCTAGACTCTAAAGTCCTTGTTTGTGAAATTAAATAAATCACAAAAGTAATTATAATGTAAACTCGTTTATTGTAATGTAAACTTGTTCATAATGTATACGGATATTGACCTGAAATGTCGGGTTGTCACACTTTGGAACCTTGTATGTTTTCACATTTATGCTTTACACTTGCTTTGAACATATTGAATTGTAAAACTTATTCAACTTTGTTTGGTGTCAAAACCAATGTTACTCACCAACTACTTGTAGTTGACATTTACTTACATGTTTCAGGTGTACCCGTTTGAGGACCATGCTTGAACACTTAGGGCTACAGACCTAGTTAAAATAAATTAAAGTTATGCTTATTATCATGTTTCATGTGAACAATATGTTTCCATTTTTCTTGTAACAGATATTTAATATGATGAAATAATATTGTAACACATTTAATAGTTGGTCATGTGCTTTTGAATAACCGTGTCAGCCCCGGCCTATAATCCACCGTCGGCCGGGGTGTGACAGAAAAGCCCAAAAATAAGCCGACCTTGCCTCGAAAACGAACGGGTGGGAAATTGTTTGGATCAAATAATAAGAAGGCTAGAGTGGGTGAGCAGACTGTGTTGTGGGAAGTGTGGAAGGAGCAGCTGGGTGAATGTAGATAAGGGTCGAACCTATGTATTAAATGTGGAAAGTCGGGTCACTATGCACGTGAATGTTAAGGCGCCCAAATATGTTATAACCGTGGAGGAGTGGGGCACGTGAGCTGAGATTGTCGGAAGCCAAAACATGTGGGGAAAAGGAAGGAGGTGGAAAATCCTAGGGCACGAACGAGGGCGTATGCCCTAACTCAAGAAGTGGCGAGTGGAAACCCTGACATGGTGTCAGGTATGCTTATCTTTAACAACACCTTTGCATCCGTACTCTTTGATTTCGAAGCCAGGAAAAGTTTTATATCCTCTACATTCTATAATCGAATAAAGTGCACAATTGATAAAGTAGAACGGGCCTTTAGCGTAGAACCCGTTGTGGGTAAAACCATGTAAGTAGTAGAAGTTGTAGACAATTGCCTGATAAAGATAGATGACCGTAGATTCCCTACTAGATTGTTTGTCATAGCATTGGGATGGTTTGACGTGGTATTGGGAATGGATTGGCTAGCTGCCAACGGAGCGCAAATTGTCTGTAAATGAGAGTTGATTCAACTCAAAGCTCCGGATGGCATCGAAGTCACGATTATGGGGATAGAGATGTCCAGATGCCAAACGTCATTTTAATGATCAAGGCAGAAATTTATATGAGGCACATATGTGAGGCCTACTTGGCATATGTGATTGACAAAGGTAAGGAAGTGACGGAACTGAATGACGTGCCTGTGGTGTGTAAATATCCAGAGGTATTCCTAGAGGACTTGCCTAGAGTGACTCCCAATTCGGAGATATAGTTCTAGATTGACTTAATGCCAGGTGCACAACCCGTTGTGAATGCACCATACCGACTAGCACTACTTGAGATAAAAGAGTTGATGACCTAATTGGAAGAACTTCTGGTAAAGGGTTTCATAAGACCGAGCATTTCACCTTGGGGTTCTCTGGTTCTATTTTTAAAGAAGAAAGATGGGTATATGAGGATGTGCATCAATTATAGGGAACTGAATAAACGAATGGTGAAGAATAGATACACACTACCCAGAATCGATGATCTTTTTGACCAATTGCAAGGCGCAATTTGGTTCTCAAAGATTTATTTACGGTCGGGATATCATTAGTTGAAGGTAAGGGAGGAGGATATACCGAAGACCAGGTTTCGAACATGGTATGGACACTACGAGTTTCTCATGATGTCTTTCGGATTAACAAACGCCCCGGCAATGTTTATGGGTTTGACGAACAGGGTGTGCCATCCGATGCTGGATCGGTCGGTAATAGTATTCATAGATGATATCCTCATATACTTAATGAGTGAAGACGATCATACATGTCACCTGCGAGAAGTACTAGAGCCTCTGAAGGAGGAAAAGTTGTACGCCAAATTTTCCAAATGTGCGTTCTGGCTTAGGTAAGTTCAATTATTGGGTCACGATATCAACAAGGATGACATTATGGTTGATCCGGCAAAAATTTTCATAGTGAAGGACTGGGCCATCCCGAAAACGTCGACCGAAATACGAAGTTTTTTGGGATTGGCAGACTACTATCGGAGATTCATATAGGATTTCTCGAGAATAGCCTCGCCTCTAACAAAGTTGACAAGGAAAGAGGTTAAGTATGAATGGGGTCCAGTTCAGGAAAAGGCATTTGAAGAATTGAAGGAAAAGTTCACTAAAGCATCGGTATTGGCCCTGCCCGAGGGTAATGAAGACTTAGTGGTTTATTCCGATGCTTCGAATATGGGGTTGGGTTGAGTGTTGATGCAATGAGGAAAGGTGTTTGCGTATGACTTCGCACTCACGAAGTCAACTACCTTACTCATGACCTAGAGCTCGTGGCAGTTGTCTTCGCACTAAAGGTCTGGAAGCATTACCTCTACGAGGTCAAGTGCACTATCTACTCTGATCACAAGAGTCTTGAAGTATTTATTCAAACAGAAAGAGTTTAACATGAGACAAAGGCGACGGTTAGAGTTGTTGAAGGATTATGATTGTGAGATCTTGTACAACCCGGGAAAGGCAAATGTATTGGCTGACGCTTTGAGCCTAAAGGATAGACTAGCTCCTATCAGAGTGAAAGCATGCAAACTAGTGGTGAAACCTGACCTCAAGACCGAAATCCAAAGGGCGCAAGATGAAGCGCTTAAACCGGAGAATATGAAGAAGGAGAGAATGGTAGGTCAACAGGAGTCACTGGTGTCACACCCCCAAATATATTTACTTAATAAATAAATAAAGGTCTCAATGATTGGTAACATTAGACAACAACAGAAGCTAAAATAAAGACTTCTTACATTGAACACTATTACAAACACTGAATCAAGCTATTACATTGTGCTAGAACCATATTGGTCAAAACCGTCTTGAGGTTTGATAACCAGGCATCTTCGACTTCTAGGGGTAATCCAAATGGCTAACCAATTCCAACCGAGCCATAGCTATGTGTTTCCTGAAAAACATACATAAAAGTGTCAACACAAAGGTTGGTGAGTTCACAAGTTTAGTTGTTTTAGTGTAAAGTTGTTTTCCTTGAAAACATTGATATCGTGTAAGTGGTCATAAAATAAAACCGTCTTTCCATGAAAACATTGAAAATGATGTACATAGCCATAATATGAAACCGTTTTCCAAAACCTTGGAAATGTGTTTGTGGGCTTATTATAGAACCGTTTTCCTTGAAAACATTTGATGACTTAATAGCCATAAAATGAGTTTAAACCTGTGTTAAGCCCTTTTTACCGATAAGATCATTAACCAAAACGAGTAGTGGTTTCATGTGTTTAATCAATTAGTTCTTGTAAATCCAAGTTTTCGCAAATTGTTTCAAGTGTATATGATAAACAAAACAAGTAGTGTTGAATCCATTCGCATGCTAGCTAACCTTAGTTATTATGTTCATACATGAGCCATAACCAAACCATGACACTTGTGTATGTCCCTCCCTCGTTCCTCACGAGTATGTGTTAAGACAATATGCGATCAATTGGCCATGTGGATCCCAGGTTAGCGCAACTAACCATGACCGGGGGTGTCAATCCCAATAGTACTATTCATAGAATCCCAGGCTATCCATAGTAATTGTTATAAATTGTACTTGATCCAGGGGACTTCACGAGCTCTATAATTGTTCTCCTTATGCAAATATAATGGTCGTGTCTTGTTTTCTTGTTATCATATAAAAAAATATTTGTAAGCGTGTTCCATGTTTTCTCAATTGTATCAAACATTGATTTATCATGCTTTCAAATATGTAAGCAAACATGTTTTATAAGTATGTTTCTCCCCCGATGTTTACAAAACATTAAAAACTAAAAGGGGGTCGTGAACTCACCTTAGCAAGCAAGGTGAAAACAATCCGCAAGTAGCAAAGTCCAAATGAGACACCCTAAGGTCTAAACAATGTTTCTAATGTGTAAGTTGATCGTGTATACGATTCACCCAACTAGACATGACATGAGTACTAGTTTATGTTTCCGACAGTTTTGACATGACGACGGTTGGTGACACGTTTTGTTTCCCGAAAATTATATTTATTTACAATAAATATAAATAATGTTACGCATAAAAATGTTCATGGATCCTTAAGTATTTCGTGTCATGTTTAGTTTCGAGTCATAAAATAAATATTTGACTCAACCCGAGTCGTAACTCGCTACGTATGGTAAAAATATATATAATATATTTTTATTCAAAACTCACGTTTTTAATACACGACGAGAATACAAATAATAACTCCACTTATATATCTTTGCCAAAAATAATCATGTGGGAAACTTCACTTAGAATAAATATCGGTTTTCATTTTACGACCAAGTGTGTATATATATATATATATTTATTTATAAAATATATATATATATATATATATATATCGTTTAAACACATATCAAACCCATAATAACATCAAGAAAAACCTTTACGTTCCAAATAATAAATATATATATTGTCATATTTTAGAAAATTAAATAAAGTATACTTATACATTCTAGGCCTTTCGAAATCCTAGTTACTAATATGTAGATACATGCATAAAAGTACTAGATCTAGTGTTATAAAACTTGAAAAATACTAACTTAACCATAAAAACCCATTTTTGTTTCAAATGACCATAAACTCATATTTAACCTCCAACTTGTTTCACCAAGTGTCATGAACCAAAAATATGTTTATAAGTAGTTAGTGTCAAAATTTGCGTCATTTAACTAAAATACTTCTATGGGTGAAAGAGTTACACAACAACTAGTAGGTTGATAAAATATAAATTTTAGTAGGGTAGAAGCTCACTTAAATCAAGCAGGGAAAGGTGTAGGAGATGGATGTGCGAGCTCAAAACACCAAAGACACTTTGATCTTCTCTTAAACACTTGAAGGAATACTTAAATTTTGAGGTAAAGCTTGAATAAATGGAATGTTTGTGTGTGTGTTTTTGCCGTGCGAAAGAAAGAAAGAAAGAAAGGGAAAGGAGTAGGTGATTTTTTTGTGGATGATCTTTCAAGTAAAGATATGATTGAATATGTAGGAAGACTTATATGGGGATTGTTTTGTACAAGATAGTCATCAAAATGATGTAAAAGCATGGTGAATTGTACTAAGATTACAAAATTCTTCTAAAGTGGATGGGGTTGGTGATGGGTTCGGCCGAGAGTGGGGAGGGGGGGGGCTAGGGGGTAGGGTGAGGGTGGTGGTAAGGTTTGGTGGTGATGATGATAGGTGATGGTAGGTGGTTCAACACGATACGCTACCCGCAATTAATACCCGCTAAATACTCGTATTAATAAATAAATTTTGAGGTCATCAATATAACATATATATATACCAGTATATATATATATATATATATATATATATATATATATATATACTCGTAGTTTAGACAAATAAATGAAATTGAATGAAAAACGTTTAAGTTACGTATATTTTTATTTGTAGATGTGATCGCTCACATTTATACACATCCTAAGAGAATAATATACAACGATAATTTTAGAAATGTTTTTACGTGGATTTTCATATGTGTCACGAAATAAGACTTAATCGTCGGGACATGATCGTTTATTTAGAATATAATTCTAAATATTTTCCCGTTATAATAATTAATTGCTACCGTTTGCGTTATACGGGTTTTACGTCCCCATGAACCGGTAATTCTTTTAATTACTAAGGTATGAAACGGTCGATGTACTATGCTTGCTAGTCTTTTATTGTTCAAGTTTATGATTTCGAATGATTCGGGAAACATGTTAGTGCAAGCACGTTTAAGTTGTGTACGGATGATTACTTGGAAATGCCGGGTGTCACATTCACCCCTTGTTAAAGAAGTTTCGTCCTTGAAACTTGATTTAAATTACCCTCTATGATTGATTTACTCTATTCTAATTAGAGCTTTGTATTCTCAGTTCATTTCTAGACAGTAGGGGGAATTTTGATTTCTATTCACTTAGTGGTCGGTATTTGAAGGTAAAGCGAATACTTCTCCGACTAACGATATAGGATGTGCAAGGATTCAAGATGTAATAGTATAATGAAACAGTGCATCGGTATCGTTGAACATTTGTTATCTTAAACAAGTGGATTTATGAAAATTCTTCGAATATCTTGACAATTGAACGACGTTGACTATACCCTTTAGGGACAAAATCATTGTCAGAGTCCCATGAATAAGATGAACTATCCTCATTGAAGTCACTCCTTGGCATTGAGTGAGTCATTAAAAGGTTCCCTGATTGATGCGAGTAATGAGTTTTTATAATTCAAGTGAACCATTCACACATCAAGTTAAATAACCCAGAATTAGATGTTCAAGGGTTTCCTTATTTGATCACTCTCATCAGAGTGGAGTCGTGTGATAATCATCATTGGAAATGGTGCATGTGAATTTTGAATGTATGCTGGCACATACCCTTTATTCTTCTACGTGTTTTAATCTATGAAGGCCAAATCATGATAGAATTTTGAAAGAAATTATCGAAAGTTTAGTAAGATAGGTCCGATGGTTTGATGAGATGTTTAGGCTTTAGTCTGAAATCGGGTTCTTGATTGTTTCTTATAACTAGTTAATGTCTGGATTCATTCAATCTTTTCAGAATAAAAGATTCTGGCTGGTATTTCATTTGTCAAATCAGTATGTAGGTTAACTTGGTTCAATTGAGTTCCAGGAAATAACATCTTCGTATGTTATTTTTCTTAATTAACCCGGAATGGTTTAGAGAAACCATCTTTAGTGGTCTAGGTAGAAAATGAGACAGCTATAAGGTTTTACAGAGACACGATCTCTTGAGATTGACTTTGGTTTGTCAAATCACATTACTGGTAATTCTATCATGCACATTATTCCTAACTTGGTGGAGATTGATCTCTTAATGAAATAGATGTCAAACCATAATTTGAGAAAACAAAATCTCATAGTAGTATTGAATCGTCAAGATTTCTGTGGTTCATCTACCGTCTAGACGAAGCAGAAAGAGAGTGTCAAAGTATTTGAGAATAGAGTAGTTGACTTGGCTCAACAAATACTAAAGATAAGTGAACCTTCATGGGTTTCTAGAAAAGTGAGAAGGGGTTTTTAACGAGTTCTGATAGTTTGTGATGCAGTTCCATTACTATCAGTTTGTTATAACTGGTTAGCAATGATAGAATGCATAAATGAAACTTTATGTTTGTCCCTTTCGTACTTCTCGAAAACATTTTCTAGGATTAAGACTTTACTCTCATTTTAGGTTTCATGTCATCTAAAATCTTTCATTAATATGTGCCGCAATGGATTTAAGATTTTAGGACTTCATGTGAGCTCTCGCTAGCGAAGATTGAGTTTAATCACCACTTTACTCATTGCTTGCACTACCTTCCCATTTCATACTAGCATTTAGGTCGTATCATCATGATTTGTAGGTTTATGACTTGACTATTGCGTCCAATAGGCAGATAAGTATTATTCGTCCAGGTTATCCTTATTTCGTTTAGGTGGGGAATTAAACAGTGAGATTGTGGGGATGGTCTCATATAATTAATGTTCCCCGAAATGGGCTATAGGTTTGCCAACCCATTAAGTTGGTGGACTGTTATTTGATATTATTTTCAATCTAGTCTGGGGCTTGACCCAATAAATTAGATATTCAAAAGTAATACCATAATTACGTAAAACTTTCAAGATTTGTCAAATGTGAGGATGTCATGTCCTTAGGTTCTTTAAGGATAATGCGTAGACATCCCAAAAGATATTGGTGAAAAAGTGAGTATAGAATTTGAAGGAAAGTTGAGGAGACAAAAGAAATGCAGATGTGTAGACCTTAAGGCTCCTTTGTTCATCTTCCTAGTAGCGTGCAGCTTGAAACGGTCATCAACCGTGGCACACTACACTACATTCTTAACATTGTAATTTTAAGATTGTAGGGCGTATATTTCAAATGATAAAGTCTTTAGTTTTTAACTTGGTCCTTAATCTCCCTCTATGGTTGGTTGGAGAGGATCAAGAGTTTCTCAAAATTTGCCAACTACTGGTAATGCAATGGGTCTACACTTTCCTAGCATTCGAATGGTATTTTAGTGACTTACCATTACATATTTCACTCATATTGTCCACAACCTTAAAGTCCTTAGCACAAGGATTTAAGTTATAAAGTCGAGGTAACGAGTGTTAAATGTCAAAGTCTCGTACTTTCCATGAGCATGTGTTAAGAAGTCGTTTCCTACAACAGATGCTCTCAAGCTTTTTATCTATAGATGGCTGGGAGTAAGAGATGTGAGGGTGTCTCCCCTTGCAGGCTGAAATCAGAGACTCAGCCAACCAAATGATGCTTGGGGAAATGTACGTACAAAGGAGGTGAAATTACCCACTTATCTCAAGTCGGGTTTCCACAATACCCTGTAGGTGTCAGGCGTAAGAGGTTCAGAATAAATTCTCATCCTATTTCAGGAGTTAGTGTAACGCACTTCTGATTGTAAACTTCAAGTGAGTGATTCTAGACCATAGGGTAGATCCTGAGATTACGTCGTGATTTCCAATAATAATCGTTCAATTACCGCAAATTGTTAATTGTTGATTGTTGTAAGAATCAACATGAAGTTGAAGTAAAATCTCAAGAGATATGAATTATCAAGTAGGAATAGGTAGGCTAGATCCTTCATTGCTCAGGATCCACCAAAGGCTGGTTAAATCCAAGTAGGAATAGGTAGGCTAGATCCTTAAATTCGAAATCCTAGTTACTAATATGTAGATCCATGCATAAAAGTACTAGATCTAGTTTTATGAAACTTGGAAAATACTAACTTGACCATAAAAACCCCTTTTGTTTCAAATGACTATAAACTTAGATTTAACCACCAACTTGTTTCACCAAGTGTCATGAACCAAAAATTATGTTTATAAGTTGTTAGTGTCAAAATTTGTGTCATTTAACTAAAATACTTCTATGGGTGAAAAAGTTAGACAAACCACTAGTAGGTTGATAAAATATAAATTTTAGTAGAGTAGAAGCTCACTTAAATCAAGCAAGGAAAAGTGTAGGAGATGGATGTGCGAGCTCGAAACACCAAAGACACTATGATCTTCTCTTAAACACTTGAAGGAATACTTAAATTTTTAGGTAAAGCTTGAATAAAAGGAATGTTTGTGTGTGTGTTTTTGACATGAGAAAGAAAGAAAGGGAAAGGAGGTGGTGATTTTTTTTGTGGATGATCTTTCAAGTAAAGATATGATTGAATATATAGGAAGACTTATGTGGGGATTTGTTTGTACAAGATAATCATCAAAATGATGTAAAAGCTTGGTGCATTGTACTATGATTACAAAAATCTTCTAAAGGAGATGGGGTTAGTGATGGGTTCGGCCGGGAGTGGGGTGGGGGGAGGCTAGGGGGTAAGGTGAGGGTGGTAGTAAGGTTTGGTGGTGATGATGATGATAGGTGATGGTAGGTGGTTCAACGCGGTACGCTACCCGCAATTAATACCCGCTAAATACTCGTATTAATAAATAAATTTTGAGGTCGTCAATATAATATATATATATATATATATGTACCCATATATATACATATTCATATATATATATATATATATATATATATATATATATATATATATATATATATATATATACTCGTAGTTTAGACGCGTAAATGAACTTGAATGAAAAAAATTCAAGTTACGCATATTTTTATTTGTAGATGTGATCGCTCACATTTATACACATCCTAAGAGAATAATATACAACGATAATTCTAGAAATGTTTTTACGAGGATTTTCATATGTTTCATGAAATAAGACTTAATCGTCGGGACATGATCGTTTATTTAGAATATAATTCTAAATATTTTCCCGTTATAATAATTAATTGCTACCGTTTGCCTTATACGGGTTTTACGTCCGGATGAACCGGTAATTCTTTTAATTACTAAGGTATGAAACGATCGATGTACTATGTTTGCTAGTCTTTTATTGTTCAAGTTTATGATTTCGAATGATTCGGGAAACATGTTAGTGTAAACACGTTTAAGTTGTGTACGGATGATGACTTGGAAATGTCGGGTGTCACAACTGGAGGTTAACACCCTCGGTGTGCGGACTAGATTTGGCCGAATCTGGATACCTAAGGAATGCGAGCTTAGGGCTAAGATACTTGACGAAAGTCATAGTCTCGTTATTCTGTACATCCAGGTACCACAAAAATGTATCAAGACCTGAAGAAGGATCATTGGTGGCCGAGCCTGAAGAATGATGTAACCTACTATGTAAGTTTGTGTCTGATTTGTTTGCAAGTAAAGGCCAAGCACTAGAAATAGGAACACATCACGATGGACTTCATTACCAAGATACCTTGCACAACTAAAGGTTTTAACACCATCTGGGTGATCATGGACCGACTGACTAAGAGCGTCCACTTTCTGCCGATATGTGAAAAGTTTTCATCTAAAAAATTGGCAGAACTGTTTATAAAGGAACTTGTAGCTCGTCATGGTGTGCCGGTGTCGATTGTTTCAGATAGGGATACGATGTTCACTTTGCGGTTTCGGAAGAAGTTTCATGGAGCGATGGGTTCTAGACTGAACATAAGCACAACATATCATCCTCAAACGGATTTTCAGTTCAAAAGGACCATCCAGACCTTGAAGGACATGCTTCTTGCCTGTATCATCGACCTCGGTGGAAGTTGGGACAACCACTTACGACTAGCGGAGTTTTCTTACAACAGTTACTACTTCACGCTAGGCATGTCGCCCTTCGAGATGTTGTATGCGAGGCGATGTAGAACGCCGCTATGTTGGAGGGAAATTGGCCAGAAGGAATTTCGAAGCTCGGAAGTTGTTAAAGCTACACCCGATAAGTTTGAACAGATTAATGCAAGAATGAAGGCCGCACAAGATAGGCAGAAATCTTACGCCGACAAGAGCTGGAAGTCCCTTGAATTCCAGGTCAGGGGCTTTGTACTACTTAAAGTATCCCCCTGGAGTGGGATAATCCGTTTTTGTAAAAGAGGGAAGTTGAGTCCGAGCTTCATCGGGCCGTTTAAAATTTTGGCACGGGTGGGTGAAGTGGTTTATAGACTGGATCTACCTGATGAGCTGAGTGGGATTCATCCTACTTTTCACGTGCCACAATTACGAAAGTGTTTGGTTGATGACACAGCCCACATGGCTCTATCAGACATCGAGGTTGATAACCATCTAAACTATATTGAATAGGCCGTGGCCATAATGGATAGAAAGGAAAAACGTCTACGAAATAAGGTGATTCGGTTAGTAAAGGTACAGTGGAAGCACCGACGAGAACCTAGGGTGATGTTCATACTTAACAAATTGTTTATGAAATGATGAACGTATGAAATGATTATGAATGAGCGGTTTATGAAAGAAACGATTTATGAAACAAGAACGTTAATGAAAAGAAAGGTTTATGAAAGAATTGTTTATAAAGGAACGGTTTTAAAGGAAAGAAAGGGTTTCCAAATGAATGAAATGTTTTATGAAAATAAAACTGGCAAGGTTTTAAAGAATTCATTATATGTCTAATATGTTAAATGAATGAATAAGTCTGGGGTGTACGTCCCCAGCCTTATGGAAACATTTGTGGCCATAAGTATAACATGGATAGTGCCTACGTGGCATATCAATGGGAATTACAGTTGTGCAACAGGTGAAGGTGGTGGCGAAGGATAAATGGTATTACCTTATGGACCGGTGAGTCATAAGGGCGACCTACGAGTCGTTAGGGCGATGAAACTTCCTTGTGGACTTATGAGTCCCGAGGGCGATGAAAGAACTGGAAATGAAACGAAATGAACGGAAGGAATGATGATACAAATTTAGATAAAAAATATATGACTTAAATGAATGTTAAATGACGAATGAATGTTTCGTTAAATTATGTTTTACGATGACTGAATGGATGAAGGATGGAATGTTTGAATGAACGGATAATGAATGTTAAACCCAGTTTTTCTTATGAAGTGATTAAACCCTGATGAGTGAACGAAGAATGTAACCATTTCTTAGAATGAACAAAAGACTTGAAGTCACCAGCATTAGCTTACTTTTAGTATGCATGTCAGGTCAAAGTTAGAAGGATGAGGAGTGGATGCTTGTTTGGTTGTCCTCATGAGTTACCCGACATTAGAGATCTGGCATCCCTTGTGAACGTCTGAGAATGATTCTATGTATTAAGAGAATGATTTTAATTGGTTGTAATATTGGTACAATGTAATGATGTTAATTCCGCTGCTTTATGTTATTTGAAGTTTAAGAACAGTTTGTGAATGTGTAAATTCAACACGTGAGGCCTCCCAGGTTTTACGTCTTACACCAAATTTGTGAAAATAGTAACATTGTATCTTACCAAACTTGATTAAGGATGGCGTAGATTGCATCTTCCTCTTCCAGTTATCCATATTTGATTTAGATTCATGATGGCTGCACTTTCTTGAATTTGTTTGCGAGATGGGTCAAATTGCGAGATAGGTCAAAGAGTTGATGTCAAATTCTTCAAAAAATGCAGTGTGAAGAATTAAAACAGATCTTGGAGTTTTCGAATAGATGAATGGAACTGAAAAATCGTGAATGATATATTTAAATCTTTGGATCCTTGGTGCTCTGATACCAATTGTTGAATCCAGAAGGATTAAAAAAATATGATTAAGGATTTCTATTTGGATGGTTCGAAACTTATGGATAAATATATGCAACGATTTTTAAGTGCAGAAATATGAGTTTATCTTGTTTGAAATAGATACATACAAATCATTTATATCAAATTGATTAGGTTATGGGCATATATATACACATATAGCCACATGAAATGGCACAGGGACACATCCCTTCAATTTTTGCCATCTAAAAAACCGGCCATAACCACCTCCTAACTACCAAAGTTAGGTTAAATAGTTATTGTGACATAATTACATAATTAATAAATATAAAGTATAGTTTAATATTTCTAACAACAATTACATTGCTCTCATGAATATATAAATAATGATTCATAACTATCTCAAGGTGACCGGGAGTGATCCTAAAATAGAGGGGTTACAGTACACACGAGGGCCACAAAAGGGTAGTAGTGGCCATATTGTTGTATTGAAACATGCTTTAGCATGATATAATGGAAAAAAGAGGAAGAATGACAAGAAAGAATAAGAGAATCATAGTAGTGGCTAGTATAGGAAATAAAAGAAATGAAGAATAATTTCCAGAAATAGTTATAAATGTTATGGAATAAATGCATGGCAAAAGTGGTGTAAGGATCCCAAGGATGAGGAGATATAGTTGTATATCCACTAGGGGTGTTCAAAGTCGGATATCCGAATATCCGAATTTCGGATATCCGAAATTTTCGGATTGTGAAACGGATATCCGAAAATATAAAAAAAATAAAAAAAAATATAAAAATAATATTTTTAAATTACAAAAACAATTAAAAACCTTAAAAAATATTAGAAAATATACATATAAAAATAAATAAATATAATATATCGGGTTTTGATTAAAATTTTCTTATTTTTAAATAATAAAAACAATTAAAAATATATATAAATATAATATTTCCGAACTATCCGAAATATCCGAAAATCACGATCCGAATCCGAATCCGAAAATTCGGATATCCGAATTTCGGATATCCGAAATTTCGGATATCCGAATTTTCGGATAATTCGGGTTCGGTTTCGGATTCGGATTTTTTTGAACACCCCTAATATCCACGACAACAAAAGATGAAGGATTAGATTATATAAAAGTAATATACATTTTGGGTGGGGTTGAGACGTAGTGGTAAGAGGGAAGTCTAGAGCCAAGAGGTTGTGGGTTCAAATCTTGTCCATAGCAAAAAAAATTAAAATAAAAAAAATCACCGTTCAAAAAGAAAATACCATTTTTATTTATTAAAAATACACTTTCAACTAATTTGACATTTAACTTAAACTAGTTGGTTTCCCTGCGCTTTGGGGCGGGACGTATCCTGGTAGAACGAAAAAAAATAGTTGAATAAGCTTGTATAAATGAACACTCGCGCCTCGGCGCGGAAGTCTGGTCGTTTTTCGCCAAAACCCTGCGACATGAGTTTGGTCGTTATTGTTTCGGGTCGTCGAAAACCATAAAAGTGAATACCGATAATGTTCGCTCATAATAGGTTTGAGTCGTCACGGTACCATAACGGTAACGACAATCCGTTTTTTTTAAGTTACCGAACGTTGACAAAAAAATACATAAAAGTAGCCGTGCAATCCGTTTTTTTAAGTTACCAAACGAAAGTAGTTATAGAAAAACAAAATTAATACATAATTAAACGGGTTAAAAGTATAAATTATATATAGTATAAGAGATGAAAATAAAAATAAAAAAAAATCAGCAGATTGATCAGCCTGCTTCACTATTCATAAACGTTACTCTTTAATATTATTATACTAATTACTAATGATGAAATTCCTTACTAACTTATTTAGCAATACCGACCAAATATACCCCTAAACTTTGGTATGTTATCAAAAGTAATCCTTTAACTTTCTAAAATATCATTTTAACCCGGTCAGGTTTTTAAAGTTACTTTTCAACAATCAAAACTTACTCCCAACTTTGTTAAACTAACAAAACTAACCCATTAACATTGTAAAATGTAACTTTGACCCCTTATGTTTCTATAGTTTATAGTTTACTTCCTGTAGTATACATAATCTATTTTTTTCTCAATAACTTTCGTTCATTAATTTTTTAAAAATTCCTTACGGACTCATTTAGCAATGTCGGTGGCTTTTGCCACCAACCAAATATACCCCTAAACTTTGGTATGTTATCAAAAGTAACCCTTTAACTTTCTAAAATATCATTTTAACCCCGTCAAGTTTTTAAACTTACTTTTCACCAATCAAAACTTACTCCCAACTTTGTTAAACTGACAAAACTAACTCATTAACATTGTAAAATGTAACTTTGACCCCTTACGTTTCTATAGTTTATAGTTTATCTCTTGTAGTATACATAATCTATTTTTTCCTCAATAACTTTCGTTCATTAATTTTAAAAAAAAATAATAATTTGTGAGTTTGTTTAATTTTTTTTCTGCCGTCTCAGTATAAATTTTGGTAAAAACATAGTTGTTTTAAAAAATAGGGTATTTTTTATGTATCGTGGGTTATTTCGATTAATGGTAACATGCTGATAAAGTGAAAAATAAGACTGACACCGACTGAAAAACATCGGTACCGTTATATAACTGTCTTTTATCTGTGATTCGATCTCCACAACCGACTCGCTGTAACTTCATATGTTTCTTTTATGTATTTAACGGCGATTGTTTTTATGCGTAGCCACGTTAACGTCACCGCCACAGCCGCTTAAGGTCCGCCTCCCTCCTTTTATTATCGTATGTTATATCAGCTGACGGTAACATGCTGATAGCGTGAAAAATGAAACTGATACCAATCGAAGAACGTCGGTGCATTTATACAACGGTTTCTATCCATGTTTCGGTCTCAAGAACAGAGTCGCCACAACTTCATATTAATATTAACACGCAACGTGCATAACGAAGTTTCTAAAGCAGCATTGACGTCCCGCCGCAATGCGCGGGACCAAATACGAGTTGCTTTTAATTTCTAGTTGTCCACCTCGTGCTACTTAATGTTACCCTAGGTAAAGTATTTCTTTATGAAAATGGGGAAATATATTCAATTCCTCTACCTGTAAATCAGTTTAAGGTGTCAATAGATGACATAATTGAAAACTTTCGATATAATATTCTTAGGGCATGAGGTATACCCTTAAGGTGAGGGTGCCTTGAGGGCCTTCACGTCGTGAGAGGGTAGGGAACACCGCCCCCCTCTTGCATGAAGGGGGGGGGCAGTGAGGGAGCAGCCATGAGAGGCTTCACGCGTAAAGGTGCTTGATGTAGCCGTTGGGGCTTGATGACCGTTTAATTTTTTTTTCATTTTCAATATAAAAACCCATTAACACTTGTATTTCACAAACCCAATCAAATACAAACCCAATCACACTTCTATTTTATATACATTTTTTTAAATGGCATCATCATCTTCATCTTCAAGTGACGAAACGGCTCAAATGATGTTCAATGCTTGGACAGCCGCAGCGATTATGTGGTGGCAAGAAGCCGAATCAACACAACCTTTAACATGAAATGCTCGTCTAAACCGTTAACGGTCGGCTGCTAACGTACAACTACTCCAAGACTACTTTAACGAAGGGTGTACGTATGACGATGAGCACTTTACTAACCGGTTTCGAATGAGCGGGAATTTATTTTTAAGGATATTAAATGATATCGAGAGAGAGGTTCCTTGGTTCCGACAAGGGTTGATGCGAGAGGTCGGGTTGGTTATACCCCCGTGCAAAAATGTACCGACACGGTTCGTATGTTCGATGATTATGTAAAGATGTCTACCCGAACAATCAGGTCATGTGTGTATAAATTTTCTAGAGCTATTATTAGATTGTACCATAGTAGATACTTACGTAAACCATCGGCTAGTGACATTGAGCAGTTATATGCAGTGCATGAAGCTAAACACGGCTTTGTCGGCATGCTTGGAAGCATTGATTGCACGCACTGGGACCGGTGAAACTGCCCCAACGCGTGGCAAGGTCAGTTCGCACGTGATGATTATCCTAATCCAAGTATTATGCTCGAATCAATTGTATCAAATGACCTATGGATTTGGCATGCATTTTTTGGTGTTGTCAGTTCCAACAATGACATTAGTGTTCTAAACCAATCGCCTGTATATGACGATTGGATAAACGGGACCTCACCCGACTCATCTTTTGAACTTAGGGGGACAATTTACCAGCGTGGGTATTATCTTGCCAATGGAATATATCCCGAATATGTTGTAATTGTCAAGTCGCTTACAGAACTCATAGGCCTTAAACGTAATACTTATAAAACAGCTCACGAAACGGCAATAAAAGATATCGAATGAGCGTTCGGTATGTTGAAGTGTAAGTAGCATATTATCCAACGCCCGACTAGGTGTTGGTCTCAAAACAAAATTAGAAACATAATGTATGCTTGTATTATTCTCCATAATATGATTTTAGAGGACACTGGCTTGGCAATTTGTCAATATAACCCAAATGAAGAGGAGCCTACGTACGAAGAAATTGATGAAGATAAAAAGCGAAGCAACCGTCTGGAAATACGAGGCCGAGAAGTTTATCACGCACTGAAAGCGGAATTGATTGACCATATTTTCGAACGTTCTTAACATTAGGTTTTTATGTAACTTTTATTTATGTTATTTATGTTTTTTTTATTTTATATAACTTTTATTTATGTAATTTATGGAATTTTATTAATATAATTTTATTTAAAAATAAATATTTTATAAAAATATGCATTTAATGGGTTGGATATTTCTCTTGTCATGTGAGACCCAAGTAAGTAAGCAAACAAGCTGATGTGGCGCACACGTGACAGAAAAGCTACTCTCACTTAGGAGAGCCAAACAAAAGTATACCACATACTTTAGTGCGTCGACTTAAGAAACGTCTACATTTATTACTTAAGCGCGTAATAATTTTATTTAATGGCCATGAAACACAACTACTCTTATTTAGGTGCATTCGCCTTAACTTTCACTTTGCATAATAGTAAAATTTTCTCACATACTGCTCTAACTTCAAAAATTCTACAAATTTGATAGTGACGCATGATGTCACACATACGTCAAGTCCTACCCCTTAAAAAGAACAAAAAAATTGGCACCTATTCAATCATTACATAGGCTTATGATGAACACATAGGATACTACCGACCAAGTCTATGTTATTGCCGAGGCAGGTTTTTGTTTCTTTAAGAAAATTCGATATATAGTTACATTTGTTTAAATATTTTTGCTATATATTTGTTTTGAAGTTTCGCTTGTTAGTGTAGTTTCGCTTGTCGGTATAGTATCGCTTGTTTAGTTAGTTTCGCTTCTTTGATAAGTTTCTAGTAAATAAGCATTTTTGTAATCATTATTTGAGTTATCAATCAAAGTCGTTTTTCTCCCAATTGTTTCTCTCTCTTCAGTCTCATTTCATTATCACAACATGGTATCAGAGCATATTTGCTTGATTATGTGATTTCCTCTTCTTCTTCCGCATTGATTGACGGGGTTTCCACTTGAATCTTCTTGTTTCAGTGGTTTCTTGTATCGTTTTCATCGTTTCTTCTTGTTTTTCATGTTTTTCGATTTTTTTTGCTCTTTTTCTCCTCGATTTCACGTAGAAATCGATCTCTTTTCTTGACATTTGGGATTTTACTTATTCCTATCAGAGGATTTCTTATTTTCCGATTTGTTTTGCTTCTTTTGACGATTTCTGGACTTCATACTTCGAGTTTAGGGTTTTGAGTTCGTTCAGGCGAAACCATTAATTTCAGTTCAAGCGAAACAATTCTTGCACAGACGAACCTAGTCAGTTTCACTCTTTTGTAGGTTCGCTTTTCCACTAGTTTTGCTTCTTCGCTAGTTTCGTTTTTTTTTCTCAGTTTCGCTCCTGTTAGTCTTTGCTACGTATTCGTGTTCATGCCGAATACTTCTGATACTCCTGTCACTTTGGCTATGGATTCCTCTAATCCATTGTTTTTGCATCCCTCTGATTACCCGGATCTTTTACTCGTTTCCAAAACTTTTGACGGTTTTGCTTTCGGGTCTTGGAAATGCGCTATGTCTATTGCTTTATCTACTAAGGGGGTGTTTGGAATTACTTTTGGAATCTTCTTATGACTTTTGGAGAAGTCATTTTCAAAAGTAAGGAGCTCCTTACTTTTGGATTTTAACTTATCATCTCACATTTTACACCTTTTTTTTGGATTACCCAAACAACCTTTTAACTTATTAACTTTTTAAAAAAGTTAATAGGTTAATAAGGAGGCTCCAAAAGTAATCCCAAACATGCCCTAAAAACAAAATTAAATTTGTTGATGCGACTGTTGTCAGGGCTCTTACCTCTCCCAATCTTGACTTTATGGAAGAGGTGTAATGGCATGGTCATTTCCTGGATTCTGAACACTCTATCTCGAGATATTAGTGAGAGTGTTCTTTATGTTGAGACTGCTCGTCAACTTTGGGATGAGTTAATTGATCGATATGGTCAAAGTAATGAGGCGAAATATTATCAGTTATAGAAACATGTCCCATGGTAATGATGATATTGCCACTTACTTCACTAAAATAAAGTCTATTTGGGATGAATTCAATGCCTTCGAGCCTATCCCTCCTTGCACTTGTGGCAATTCCCGACTGATGACTAAACGTGAGGCAGACCAACGTTTAATTTACTTTCTTATGGTCTAAACTCCTGATATGAGATGATCCAGGGAAACATTATTATGATAAAGCATCTTCCCTCCATCAACCAAGCCTATGCTTTTCTCATTCAAGATGAGAAACAAAGGGAGCTTCATTCATATGCTCAGTTTATCCCTCAGAATGCTTCTATAAATGTCACTATGCGAGTGCTGAGGGGTTCTGGTACTCGGAAAGGTATTGCTTGTACTCACTGTAAAAAAGATGGGGCATGAGGTTAGTAAATGTTAGCGTCTAATTGTGTTTCCTAAAGACTTTAAGTTTACTAAACCCAAGCTTGCTACAAATGCTGCTTCTGATTCTGCTACTACTGCTTCTTTTTCTGGTTCTCCTTCTGCCATCTCTATAAAACAGTACAATACTTTGTTGCAACTTCTTCAGTAGAATTTTGGGGTTCAGGGTGGTGTTCCTACTGTTTAACCACTCAGCTTTGCTAATTTTGCAGGTATTATTGCTCGTAATTCGACTACGGTCGACACTACTTGTTTCATTGATACTGGTTCAAGTAATCATATGTGATTTGATTTCAATTTGCTTTCTAATGTTCAATTGCTTAATTCGCCTGTTTATGTTCTTCTTCCGAACGGGCATGTGTTAACTGTTACGCAGGTCGGAACAGTTAATCTCACAAAGACTTTTTCTATCTCCAATGTCTTCTTTGTGCTTAATTCAAACATAATCTATTATCCGTTCCCAAACTTTGTAGGGATACAAAAGGCTTTATTCAGTTTTCTGAAACTTCTTTTTTCTTGCATGCCCCTTCAATGAGTAGTCTGTTGGTTCTAGGAGATCTCCTCAATGGAGTTTATCTTTTGCATCCTAATAAACTTTTCTTTGTCACGGTTGATTCTTTTCTCACTGTAACTTTGTTTTTTTTTAGTTTTTTTTTTGAAACTTTGACATAATCTTCTTGGGCATTTGCCATTGTACAAACTTAAGCAATTAAATATTTTTAATGGTGCACATGATTGTTCTATTGATGATTGTTCTGTTTGTCCTAAAGCTAGACAGCATCAACTCCCTTTTGCTACTAGTAGTAGAACTAGTACTCAAATGTTTGATCTTATTCATATTGATACGTGGGGACCGTATCGTTCTATTATGTATGATGGTTATAAATATTCTCACAATTGTTGATGATTTTAGTAAAACTACTTGGACTCATCTTTTAACTACTAAAGGCAATGCCTTTAATATCATTCAAGGATTTATTGAAATGATTGAGACTCAATTTAATACCAAAGTCAAGAGCGTTCGATTTGACAATGCTTATGAACTTGGTTCGGGTGTTCATCATATCGAGTAATTTAAACAGAAAGGGATTCTTCATCAAACTACTTGTTATGTGGTTCCTCAATAGAATGGGGTGGTAGAACGGAAACATAAGCATCTTGTTAAAACTGCTTGGGCTCTTATATTTCAGTCCAAGTTGCCTATTACGTTTTGAGATGATTGTTTTCTTACTTCTACTGACTTGATTAAGATTTTTCCCACACGGGTAGGGGTGTTCAAAACCGGATATCCAAAATTTCGGATATCCAAATTTCGGATATCCAAAAATTTCGGATAGTGGATTTTACTATCCTTATCCGAAATTTTGGATATTCGAAATTTCGGATATTGGCAGAGTTTTGTTTGAATTCTGAATAAATAAACTTGTTCCAACTTTTAAACAACAAATACAAAGTTACAAACTAAAAAAACTAAAACAATCCAAACAAATACAAATGTAAATAACAACATTCAAAACATTGATTCTACCTTGAAAATAAAAACATTCAAATCATTGCTTCCTTCTTGAAATCTTGATCTTCCATCAAACTTTTCCCATACCAATTTGGCAATTTACCATTGCTAATTAAGATATACTTTAACTTCATAAATTTAGTTTTGATTTTAAAAGTTAAAAAGAAAAAAGAAATTTACCTTTACTAGACAGGGAAAATTATTTCTATAAAAATCAGGCATCATAATCATAGCCACAATTTGTACCCTCGGTCATGTTCTCCGGTGGGAGAGATCCACCTTCTTGCTGTTAAGAATAAATATTTCCCAAAAGTTAAATTAAAATAAGTTTAAACAACTTTTGGAATACATACAATAGAAACTGAACTTTATTTGAGTAAAAAATTTGAAAACAAAATTAAATTTTGGGAGAGAACCACCTTCTTGCTCACCATCTTCTTTGCACTTGGAGAATCCGGTATGTCATTGTTTGAGTTCTGTCGTTGACCAAATTTATGTCAAACATGTAAAGCTTTAATCTTTTTCTTAATTTCTACTTTAAAGAATATAAATATTGAAGATTTTTAACATAAAATTCCAACATACTTGCATTTCGACCTCATCAAAACAAAGCAGGCGTCTCTCATCTGCAAACTTGTTGGTATTCCATGTATCTTTGTTCTACAAAAGATAACACAAAATTATCATAAACTACTTTACACATCATTTACTAATTGAGATATACTGTAGTTCAACTTCATAAATCTAGTTTGAAACAGAAAATTGCATAAAGACTAATATCAGAATCCAAATCCGAATCCGAAAATTCGGATAGGATTCGGAATTTCGGATAATTCGGGTTCGGTTTCGGAATTTCGGATATCCGAATTTTCGGATAGTTCGGATTCGGAATTTTGGATAATTCGGGTTCGGTTTCATATTCGGATATTTTTTAACACCCCTACACACGGGTTATTCAGGGCAAGTTTCCTTAGATACTTTTTGGTAAAGCTCCATCATACACTCATCTTCGTACTTTTGGGTGTTTGTGTTATGCTTCTACCCTTATATCTGAGAGAGATAAATTTCAGCATTGGGCTCAAGCATGTATCTTTATTTGATATCATTTTGGAAAGAAAGGTTACAAGTTTTACAATCTTGACACTCGACAAGTTCTTGTTTTTCGGGATTTGACTTTTCTTGAGCACATTTTCCTTTCTTTACATTCTTCCGATCATTCTTCTTTGTTTCCTTCTCTTTGTGATTTGTTTGAGGAGACAGATCTTGATGTTGTTCCTTCATCTTCTTTGGTTGATCCTGAAGTTGATTCCCCTCCTCCTCATGTTTCTTTTGTTCCTTTTCCTTCGGTTTCTCCTGTTTCTCATAGAGATCTTCTTGTTATTCTGTTCCTCCTTTTAACTTGCAGGATTATGTTTGTAATTCCGCTTCCATTGATTTCTCTTGCTTTCATATTTTGTCGAGTGCTTTCCAAGCTTCTTCCTTTGTTAATCTTGCTGATCTTTCTCTTGATTCTCAGCAGCTTCTTCTCAATCTTGACTCTGTTCAGGAACCTTCTTCTTATCAGGAGGCTGCTCAACCTCCTGCTTGGCAAGAGGCTTTGTCTAATGAGTTTACTGCCTTAGAATGTAAGCAAACTTGGGAAGTCATGCATTTACCTAAGGGTAAGAAGACTATTAAATGCAAATGGGTGTATAAATTCAAATATAATGTTGATGGCACATTTGAACACTGCAAAGCCCGTTTGTTTGTTTGTGGAGATACTCAGAAAGCTGGCATTGATTACAATGAAACTTTATCCCCTGTCGTTAAAATGACCACTATTCGTAGTCTTGTTGCTGTTGCAACCAAACGACATTGGAGTTTATAGCAGTTAGATGTTAATAATGCTTTCATACATGTGTATCTTAATGAAGACATTTATATGAATCATCCTCCTGGCAGGCCATTATATAAAGCCCCAAACCCGTGAGGCCTCATTTGTTGGATTTACTCATAAACAAATAGTTCTTAAACTAAAATATCACATAACGCAGCAGAACTTTCATTCAAACATAACGTAAACTTGTTCAGCAATCTAAAGTCATAAACATTGTCTTAATATAAGCATAAACATAACGAGATGTCAGACTTCATGATCAGCCGGGTAACTCTTCTAGCTTGCCAAGCATCCACATCAAACATCCATACATGTACTTAACTTGAATGTGCATACTAAAATTCAGCTACGCTGGTGAGTTCTAACTTTTACAAAAACATTTAACTTCAAATATTTGCCAAAATATAACATTCAACTTTAATAATAAAAGCGTACATAAAACATGCAATACCATCATGGGAAAACACAAGTCAACAAATATACATCGAATCTGCGCCTTCTCGTAACTGTCAATTCCATACATTACATACCGGTGGAGTAACCTAAGGCTCGTTACCTCTAGGCCATTTTACACCTAGGTCTCCTAAGACTCGTTACCTCTAAGAAGACCAAAACATACCAAGGGTCACGTTAACCCTATGAATGACCGTCATCATTCCCTGTCACGAAAAACCAGTTGTACAACAGTTGGCCAGCCATGAAGGCCCCTATAAAAGAATTGCCTATACATGACATACATAACATACATAACATACATAACATACATAACCTAGATTCCCGAAGGAACCATTGCAGATTCATTTATTTGTGACTTTTGCAAAACATTCACTTCCTTTACTTCAAACTTTAGTTAAAACATTCGTACGTTTTATTAAATAACATTTCATTCGTAAACCATTCGTAAACTTCTTTGGCAAAACATTTCGTAAACCCATTTCTAAACATCACTTTCAAAACATCTTTTGTAAACGTCCTTTCGTAAAAAAATCGTTTCATATATATGCACATCAACCCAAAACATCATATAAAACATTCAAAGATGGGGCTCTAGAACTCACCTGATCAGCTAGCTCAAATGTATTATCTCAGCTCTACCGATGACACTCGAAATCTGAACCGATAGTCAAACGTGTCAGTTCTAAACTTCATTCTGGTCTGAGCGAAACTATGGTTAGTTTCGCTCCAACATTCTTAGCGAAACTATGGTACTTTCGCTTTCATACCTATAGCGAATCAAGGCATCAGATGAAACTACCTTCAAACGAAACTAGGCCAGTTTCGCTTCCCATACCCTAAGTGAATCTATTCAGTTTCGCTACATGACTAGTTTCACTTGCAAGCTAGTCTCGCTTGATCGTCTTCCTTAGCAGAAAACTAGGGTTTTCTGCATGGAAGGCGGCCAAGATCTGATCTCGTCAAGATCACTACTTTTTACATTCAAAACTTGTATTTTCTGTTCATGATGCTAGATCTAAGGTTTGTTTAGCATTTTAAACGTAAAAATGTAACTTTTTTTTATTAAAAACTTACCGAAACCCACAAAACATAATAACTCAGATTCAAGGTGGGTTGTTACCTATTTTCGCTTGCTTCTTCTCGCTTGCTATCAAGAGATGAGTATCTCCAATCCTCGAGCTTCCTTGGAGCCAAAACCGACTTTCTCTCTTTCTACGGTTTCTCTCTCTAGACTTGGGTGGAAATTGGAAATGAGGGAAACAAGGTTGAGGCCATGGACTTAAGCCCACCCCCTCTTCCCTAGTTTCACCCCCACCCTTTCCGGCCCATCACGCGGCCTGTGAGCCCCTTTCGTTTATTTATTTTATTTTGCCTAAAAATCTCGTTTATTATTGATCGTTATTTTTCGGGATGTTACACATTATCTTTTCCTACTCATGTTCTTAAACTCAAAAAGTCTTTTTATGGTTTGAAACAGGCTTCTCGGCAATGGTATGGAAAGCTATATAGTGCTCTCAAAACTAAAGGGTATATGCGTTCTCCTAATGATTATTCTTTGTGTTTCAAAGATCATGGGTGATTATGTTGTTCATGTGGATGACTTTCTTCTCACGGGTAATAATGAAGAGGAGATGTCTGCCTTAAAGGCTTTCTTACACTCCACATTCCAGATCAAAGATTTTGACAGCCTTAACTATTTTTTAGGCATTGAGGTTCTAAATTCTGCTTATGGTCTCATTATGACTCAACACAAGTTTACAAATAATCTTTTGATCGAGTATCATACGGACGACGTTTCTTCTGTTTTGTCTCTTTTGACGTTGCATTTACAACTCAAGCTCAATAAGGGTCAGGTTCTTGATGATCCTTTGGCCTATCGTCGGCTTGTTGGTAAACTCAGCTATCTCACTCATACTCGGCCTCTTCTTGCTTTGTGGTTCAGTTTCTTAGCCAGATCATGAGCGATCCGTGTGTTCCTCATTGGGATGATGCATGGCATACTATTCGTTATGTTAAGGGTACTTGTTCTCAATGTTTATTTTTTAATGAAAATTCCAATTTTTCTTTATCTGCTTATTGCGATTCTGATTGGGCGGCTTGCCTTAATACTCGGCGCTCTGTGAGTGGCTTTTTTATTTCTCTTGGGGGAAGTCTTATTTTTTTAGAAGTCCAATAAACAAGCTACTATTTCTCTTAGCTCTACGAAAGCTGAGTATCGATCTCTTCGCCGGGTCACATAGGAACTTGCTTTGTTAACTCGTTTGTTTGTGGAATTTCAGCTTCCCAACCTCATTCCGGTTCCTCTGAAGTGTAACAGTCAGGGAGCCATTAACATCGCTAAGAATCCTGTTTTTCATGAACGCACAAAGCATATTGAGTTGGATTGTCATTTTGTCCGAGAGAAGCTTCAAGACGGTTTCATTCTGCTTTCTCATACTCGTACTTCCGATCAACTTGCGGATTTTTTCACCAAGAGTCTTGCTGGTCAACCGCACTCGGCTATCATTTACAAGTTGGGATTATATACACCTCCAACTTGAGGGGGAAGGGGTGTTGGGCGAAACTATTATTTTCGCTTGTTAGTGTAGTTTCACTTGTTAGTATAGTTTCGTTTGTTTAGATAGTTTCACTTCTTTAATTAGTTTCTAGTATATAAGCATTTTTGTAATCTTTATTTAAGTTATCAATCAAAGTCATTTTTCCCCCAATTGTTTCTCTTTTCAGTCTCATTTCATTATCACAACAATATATTAGATTCAGTGCAACTAACAAACGTCTAGTTGGGAGTGTGGTTATTACGTAATGAAGTGGATGTTTGACATTGTAATGTCTTCACAACAAGAACTCCATGTAAACATTTATTACTTCTTTTTGCTGTTTGCAACTAAACTCTAAAGACGATTTTATATAATTTGAATATAAAGTTGAATTGGAATGACAATTCTCTACCTTCGAACAAAGCGTTCTACAATATCGTTAGCGCATGGGCTTCAAAGTTTTGTGGTCAATACAAGATTAAAATTCCGGACCGAACATAAGTAAAAGTACATAATAAATATAAAATGTATGTCTTGGATTCTTACATGTAATACCCTAGGCAGATCTTATATTAGTTATGGACACGATAGATGTTGGCTTTATAAGAAATGTCCTACCTCAAATATCACCAACGCGTTTTGGGCGCATTGGTTGTGGATGAGAGGAGAACTACACAACTAAGCGTGGTTAAGTGGGAACAATCCAGGGATAGGTGAGCTCCTGGGGACCAAAAGTAAATATGTGAGCTCGTAATGGGCAAAGTGGACAATATTGGTTGGTACGAGAAGTCGGATGATACAAATGGTAATAGAGCAACTACTTTACCATTTGGGATTGTGGGGCAAACCTCATAAAGGATGATGAGTCAATATGGGTTTTCAAAGGGATACCCTAGGCAAATCTCACATCCCTGATTGGGATGGTGGGGGCAAACCTAATCAAGGATGATGAGTTCACTAGGGAAGGTGATTGTAACACTTTAAGCAAATCCCATACCATGGATTGAAGAGATTTAGGCTTCATAAGAAATATCCTATCACAAACATGTTTTAGGTGCATTAATTGTGAATAAGAGAAGAATTCAATAGTTAAGCGTTTTTTAATGATAGTAATGCAGGAAGGGGACCTCGTGGGAAGTTTTCACCCGAGCAACCAAAAACGAATCTGTGAGCTCCTAGTGAACAAAACAGACATTATTGGTTGGTATGATGGGTCGTATGTTCAACTCGCTTCTTGGGGCAGTGCTCGTTGACCATGATGATGCCATGGTCCGATCGGAGAGTAATTGTTTTTTTTTATTCATTTTATTTGTTTAGGTAATGGTCTTTTATTTTTGTATTTTGCTTTTTGTTTTTAATAAATAACAAGAATAGTCCCTTAATTTGGAGGAAAATGAAAGAGGGGAAAGAAAATGACCGGTAGGCCCTCACATGAAGGGTACATGACTTCATTTAATGGTCGTTATGCCAAAGAACGTAACGTGTAAAATTTTTTAAATATAAAGGACATGCAATGTAATTTTCTTAGTTAAAGGACGTATACTGAAATATGAGTAATAATTAAAAAACGTAATTTGAAATTTACTCTTTTTTTTATATGGATATTTGTTTCATTAACTTATTGCAGATCAACCTGGTTATATTAGTCGTCTAACGGGGGAAGGATTTTTAGTTTATATTAAATATGTTAGTCACATAATATTAACCCATGTTTTTTTTAACAGCAAATACCCTACTTTGAGGGTCCTAATAATTTATACCAATCCGGCTACGACGGGGCTCGAACCCTTAACCTTAACCAAATGAAGGGTCAGGATGAAGAGTCACCTACTCAATTCTAAACGTGACACAAGGATTGGTCATTTCCATATGAATCCATTTTTTATTTTATTTTCAATCATTATGCTAATCTACTTTTTCTTAGATTAGTCTAAAACGTGCATTTATTTCTGTCAACTATTGCGTATTTTTGCATTAGTGATTGTTACCAAACATCAACTTGAGTAATCCACTTGTTCATCACCCCATAGCTTCATCTCTTCTCAATTTTCTTTTCTAATTAATATTAAACTATTGCACACTAAATGTATCTAAATAATTAAACGTTTATAAACTATTAGTAATAATAAAGCAAAAATCTTTGGATTATATTAATAATATTAGTAGACATGACGTCCAAATAAACAAACAACCAAGTGTGTCTTTAAATTTTACAAACAAAATATTATAACAATTTAACTAAAAGAACATTTAAATGTTTTTTTTAATTGTTGGCCTAATTAAAGAATGTTTTATATAATTGAAACAAATAGTTAAACACTTCTTTTAACCTATGTCAAATCAAGTGATGCAATTTTTATAAAAAAAATAATAAAATAAAAATATAAAATACGTGACTCATTAAACTAGTGTAGATACAATGAACGGTTCTGGTCATATATTATATTGACCTAAGCACTTTACATATTTTTTATTTTATTTTTTATAAAAAAGAAACAACCCAATTAGTCGCAGACGACTTAATTACATAAATTATATCTTGCCATTTTGAACAATTTCTAATAATCTGTTGCACAATATGTGTGTTAAATTCCTATTATTATTCTACTGCTCTAAAACAAACAAGGGGTAACATATATAAAAGAAGAGGAAGTTTTAAATATATAGTGTTTTTTTGGTGAGAAATGTAGGAAGAATTTTGAAGCGTTGATCTAGGAAATCAATAGTTAAGAACAAATGTGATTGTTTTAAGTGTGAAAATATTCCAAAAAAGGTAAAATTAGAATAGCCTACCTTTGTTGACTTTTTACAAGTTCTCCTATTTTTTTTTAAAAAAAGAATAACTTTTTATACGACATTATTTTAAAAAAAATGACACCATAAAATCGAGCATTTTATTATCTTTAATTTGAGTATACTCTTGCTATACTTTTATTAAAAAAACGACTTTTTTTTAAAACGTCGATGTGCTGTGCGTATACCATGCGTGATTACGTGATTATGGTCATGTGTATAACATGCGTGATTACGTGATTATGATCATGATTATAACATGCATGATTACGTGATTATGGTCATACATAAATCATGCGTGATTATAACGCGGACGCATTTACTCCTCGCCCACTGAACACCTGTCGCATACTGATGCCTTCGTACGCTAAAACACTTTGTACGATAACCGGCCCCTTTCTATGAGAAACAAAAAATAAAAAGATTGTTATTACTAATCCAACGTACAAAAATAGTTTAGTAACATATATGAATATGACCCAAGCAAAATGTCTTTTAAGGGATTTAAGATTTTATAAAACTATAAAGTCCTAATTATATTCATTATACTATAATTTATATAATTTATATAAAATTCTATTTTAATAATAAAATTACTTGTGAATAGAGTGTGAGACCAATAAGATTTATCCTTGGGCGTCATTTATGCAAATATGTTCAAATATTCATAACCTCTTTAATTATTTTATAAAATCAGCCTTTTTAACCCGATATGTTTTTAGGGAATGGATCATTTGAGAACTCCTAAATATTTTGATAACTCACGAGAACTCGTCAAAACTCCAATCAAAACCATTTTTTTTGTTTTTGCTATTTTTATTGTTAGAATACGACATAAAAAATGAATTTATATATGTAAATTTGCATGTCTTCATATATTAAAAAAAATATACACTTGTGTAAGTTTACCACTTACACATGTATAAGTGTTTACCATTTACACATGTATATAAATTTTTTTAAGAATAATTTAGAGAGAAGGGATGAATTAATTGAAGAGATAAATCATTTTTATGTTTTATTTTAATATTAATGATAGTGAAAACAAAAAAAATGGTTTTAAATGGTTTTTTGACGAGTTCTCGCGAGTTCTCAAGTATTTATGAGTTCTCATTTGAACCTAACCCTATGTTTTTATAACTTAACTTAAAACTAATATAATTTTACCCAAACTCAATTCTAACATCTTATCCGACCTCTCCCGCTATTCAATTTGCCACCTATATTGACCACTTTAAAACATCTACTTCTAAGACGATGAAAGAACCACTTTCACAACTTGCGGCATGCAATTCCTCCACAGTCCGGTCAACAACAAGAAGATATCCATTGAATCCATTTTGACAAGTAATGCTACAAAAAATTGAGCATGTTGTAGGAACATTGGGTTACTTTTATTAAAATAATAATAAAATAAAATGACGATACTCTCGTCATACGTGTGAAATCAACTTAGTAAAATACCGTTTACAAACCCGAACGAAAATAAATATAAACTACAAAATTATATAAATAAATGATTTGAAACGGTGGATTGAACGGGTACTCTAACGACCGCCTTCTTGAAGTATACTTGGCCCAAATCTTCAACACCTTGAGTCTTCAACTTTGTCCTTAGCTACAACAAAAAACAAATTAAACATTTTCGGTTTTGGTTGAGGATTTTTGTTCAATATGGGTCCCTTAAATACAGATTTCGCGCCTTCTCTAAGACGAACGCGTCTGTCTCCCAGGGTACAACAACCGGAACAGTATGTGTACTGTCAGAGATGTCCACGCGCCCTATGTTTTACCGGGTAAACTATGTGTTTAGAAATGCCAGGAAAAAATGAAATTGGTGATGGTGAATCAAGAACAATTTAAAGAGTGCTGCTCTCTAATTAAGTTCTATCTAACTAGTTCTCTAGTTTTTTTTAACTCTTTTTCTTCATATAATACTAAATATAATTATTTTTATACAAAGTTAGTGAAAACCACATTTCACTAAAATTTCCGACACATGTTTTTATAACCGGGTTGATCATCTAGTCGCTTTAGTTACCAGACTGATTTGAAAACCAGATGTCATCTTAAATTATATAAAAATTATATATATATATATATATATAAGGGTGGGTTCACTAAAAAACTCATTTTAATGAGAAAACCAAAAAACTCCTCATTAAAGGTGCTGCATATGTGTAGTACACCCAAAAGCCTAACCCCCACCCAAAAACCTAAACCTCTCACCCCACCCACCCACCCCCCAAAAATCATTTGAGAACTTATAAATATTTTGAGAACTCGCGAGAACTCGTCAAAAATCCAATCAAAACCATTTTTTTGTTTTTACTATTTTTATAGTTAGAATACAACATAAAAAATGAATTTATATATGTAAATTTACAAGTTTTCATATATTGAAAAAAAATATACACTTGTGTAAGTTTATCACGTACACATGTGTAAGTGTTTACCATTTACACATGTATATAAATTTTTTTAAGGATAATTTAAAGAGAATGAATGAATTAATTGAAGAGATAAATAATTTTTTATGTTATTATTTAATAATAAAGATAGTGAAAACAAAAAAAATGGTTTTAATTGGTTTTTTGATAAGTTCTCGCGTATTTATGAGTTCTCATTTGAACTTAACCCTATATATATATATATATATATATATATATATATATATATATATATATATATATATATATATATATATATATATATATATATATATATATATATATATATATATATATATATATATATATATATATATATATATATATGAGAATAATCATAAGAAAACTCATTGTTATTGAGAAAACCAAAAATTATTTATTAAAGGTAAAAAAATGATAACTCAAAATATAAATAAAAAACTAAAAAACCGTTTCGGAGACCTTGTTCCCCACGTCGTCCTCTTTCCAAAAATAAAATAAAATAAAAAACCGTATGAAACGATATCGAACGAACTCCGATTGAGCTAATTTCAGCGGCGTTGGAACCGTCACGCCGCTGGAATGAGCTCAATCGGAGTTCGTTTGAACAACTTTTTTGAATTTTTTAGCGAAAAACCACTTATTAGTGGAACCGTCCCATATATATATATAATCTTGAACTATTTTATCTCTTTGTGTCTTTTTGTGTGAATTTGTATTACGCGTGTAATAAATAAAATATGAAAACTAAGATAGTAAATAAACCATAAGATTTTGGAAAGAAAAAAGATTAATTTTTTTTTTTTAATTTAGTCTAACCACCGGTCCGGTTCACCGGTTTAACCGGCTCAACCCATAATTGACTAGTCCGAATAAATCTTGTTCAAGGGTACTTAACCGCACCGGTTACATAGCCGGTTCACATTCGGATTATATAGATCCCTAAAAGCTGTGAACTTCCCTAACATTTGTAATAACGTATAAATAGTTCAAGTTTATAACTATTATGAAATAATAAGAACTTCATGCTAATAAAAGAAAACTCACTTATAAATGCATAGAAAATAATTATATATAGATTGAAAAAAGTTCACATTTAAAAGTGTGAATATTAGTAGAAACTTCAAGATCTATCAAGTTGATACATTTCTATATGCAAGGAGATTTAAGTAATTCTTACACCCTTTAAAAGTTCGAATTTAACCGGAATCTGTTTATTTTTAAGAGTTAGGCTATACATACACTCACTCATATCTGTCGTACCTCATCAATGAAAAAATAACTTTAAACTTGTCATTTTACTCTCTTTAAAAAATCATTATTTCTAAAACCGTACTTTTTAAGTTTCAAAACACTTTCTATAAAATAAAACGTATACTCTTCCCCCCTCATTTTACCTCATTCGAATAATCATTATTTATAAAACCGTTTTTTAAGTTTAAAAACTTTCTATAAAATAAAAACGGATTAGGTCATGCATATCCCCCTTCCTACTTTTCGCACCCCCTGAAAAAATAACTTTTAAAATTGTCATTTTGCTTCATTCAAAAAATTATTATTTCTAAAACCGTTCTTTTAATTTTAAAAACACTTTCTATAAAATAAAACGTATACCCCTCCTCCTTTCTATTTGTCGTACCCCCTCCCCATTTTACCCCCTTCGAATAATCATTATTTATAAAACCGTTTTTTAAGTTTAAAAACATTTTTTATAAAATAAAAACGGGTTTGACTATTCATACCCACCTGAAAATATAACTTTTAACCAATAATGACTAATTAACAAAGTGACAAAAGTAAAAAAAAAGGTTTGAATTGTATTTATTTTAAAACTTAGAGAAGGAGGTGCAACAAGTACAAATCAGTGAAAAAGGGTACGTATAGCACGGACGATTTTTAATTGTGAAGATTTTGATTTAATTTCTTACAACACATTTTCTGCATGGCACAATACACACTTTTAAGTATATAAATGTGCCCAAAAACATGTGCAGAATTGGATGATTTTTTGTAATGTGCAAAAAGATCTTCAACATATATGTTGGTAAAACTAATGAAAATTTGAGACTTAAAAATATGAAGAACTAATAAAAATGTTCATACTTTTAAGTGTAAACTAATAATAATGAGTAGAAACTAAGAGAGAGTTCACAATTAAAGGTGACATTTCTCAATTTTTCGCACACTTAAAAGGGATAAATTTATGCGAGATGTAATTACAAAACAGGTTTTAGCGACATAAGTATTCGTCAAACATCCCTCGATAAAAGTGGAAATCTTCGGTGATGGATGAAAGTGGAAACTGTCAAGGATGACCCGTCGGGAAACATGCCGTGGGTAAAAAATGCAACGACACATCACCGACAGAGTTTAATGAGAGATCCGTAAGACTCAACTTTGTTTTTAGTAGGATCGGTTTTGCTATTCAAAAGGGGGTTACAGCGCAACTTGTTGCTCGTTTACCTGCCACTTTATTGTAATCGTCCTTCTTTTCATTAACCAAGTGAAACATAAAACATCAACTAGAAAATAAAAAAGAAGTGTTTTACTATGTTTGGATGGTCGTTGCAATATCACCAACAGACTAGAGACGAAATTTTTAACACTTTTACTTTTTTATTTTTTTCTCACATTCGATCAAAGTGTGTGCTGATCTGTCGGTGATATTTTCATCATTGAAATTCCATTTTCTAATAGTGTGCCTACTACATTTATAAGAGCACCTCCAAGGCTTGTAACAAACAGATGTGGTCGTTTGAAATCCAAACACAGCGTTGGAGGAGGGAGTTTGGCGGGTGTGATCTGTTTGCCCACGTTTGGCATTGTAAACACCAACAAACGGGTATGATGGGTCCCCCTTCTCTCACACACAACATATTTTATTGTTTATTTTTTTTTAAAAGTGGGTGTTGGAGTAAGAATGGGTATTTTTGAATGATAAGTTAAAATCTGATATGTCAGATGATGTGTCGTGTTTGTTGGTGCTTGTTATGTCCAACGTTGGAGGTGTTGTGTTAAGTTTAACAAAAAAAATTATATTTTTAATATGAAGTATTACCACTTTTAGAGAACCAAAATATCCAAAATCCCACTTAGGCAGTTTCGCTAGTTTATTAACTCAAATTTCCAACTCATATCCTCATGATCTCACCTATAAATATGGTTCTTTCCATGCTAGATTTCACATCCCACCCTCACTTTTACACTCTCCATATCTGATCATAAAAATTACACCAATTCTTTAAAAACACAAAAAACTAAGTTATGGGTTTATCACTAGCCCCCTATATCACTCTTCTATGTGTGATTATGATACTTCTGCCTTCAGTGTGCTACTGCCAAGACTATTATGTCTCCTCTAGAGCAACTTATTATGGTAGCCCTGATTGCTATGGGACTCCAAGTAAATACTTTCTCCCTTCTATATATATTTTTTTGATTTTTTATTCATTCTGTAACCATTTTAACCAGCAATATATTGTCATAATGAATGTATATATCAGCTGGTGCTTGTGGGTATAAAGATTATGGAAGCACCATTAATGGTGGTGAAGTGACTGGAGTCTCTAAACTCTTTAGAAATGGTACTGGTTGTGGAGCATGTTATCAGGTAATTAAGCATATATAACAATACTCATTATGCTAGAATCATTTTTTTTCAAAAAAACTATTAAATATTTTCAAATTGATTCATTAAAACTTGAGGAACTTTTACATCGAAATAGAAGGCAAACGGCCAACAAGCTGCGTCGCTAGCCCTTATTGGATAATAAAAAACTAAGTCTTATAAAAACTACATTCATAGATCTTTGGGTCATAACATTACTATGCATGACCCGTTGGGCTCGACTAAGAAGCTTTACAGCCTCAGGCGCAAAAAAACCAAAAGTATTAAATGCAAATGGAATAAAAACGTGTTGGTTGTCATGATACGCTTTCTCGTGTTTGGTCACTTTGCATGAAACAACTTTTGATGGATTGGAGGGAATCACTTTAGATCTCTAATAATTATTAAGTACTTTAATCTGAAAATGCTTGCATCATTTAGAAAGATCATACAAAAAAACCTCTCTGACATGAGGGAGCGGCAGAGGACGTCGATTGCACATGCTCTAACTAAGATTTAAAATTTTACCAATTTTAGAAAAAAAGTATAAACAACCCGAATCAACCAAGGTAAATGGGTCAAAACCGTCACTTCCATTAAAAAGTTAAAAGAAGATTCATTGTATCTTTAACTCTATTTCTACTATTGACCTTCATGATATGTTTAAACAGGTTAGATGCAAGTACTCCCAGCATTGCAGTGAGGAAGGGACCAAAGTGGTGGTGACTGACCATGGTGAAGGCGACAACACAGACTTCGTCCTCAGTGCTCGTGCCTACAACAAACTGGCACGTCAAGGACAGGCGGAAATACTATTTTCTTATGGCGTGGTTGACATCGAATACAAGAGGATTTCCTGCCAGTATCCAGGCTATGATCTCATGTTCAAAGTTCATGAACACAGTAGGTTCCCTAACTATCTTGCACTCATTGCTATATACCAAGCAGGCGTCAGTGAAATCACAGCGGTTGAATTATGGCAGGTAATTATTATTCTGTTTCGGTAACTAGTTAAAATGCACTTCTGAGTCATTTTTAGTACAAGTAGAAACACGCGGGGAACACTTTTTTGTAGTAACTTTTAAAAAAGTTATAAATAAGTAACGTACTAAAAGTAAAAGGCGACTTTCAACCCCTTTGGCCTGTTCTCATTTTAGCTGAACTTTTTGATACGACCAAAATGACCGGAGTCAACTCATTTATATATAGATAAATCAACCAAAAAAAAATTGATCTTATTATATTTACAATATGCAGGAGGATTGCAAAGAATGGAGGGGTATGAGGAGGGCCTATGGAGCAGTATGGGACATGCCCAATCCACCAGAAGGAGCTATAAACTTGAGGTTCCAAGTGAGTGGTTCAAAGTGGGTTCAACTTAAAAATTTGATTCCAAGTGAGTGGAAGGCTGGGGCTACCTACAACACTGCTATACAACTTGATTAGATGAAGCTCCATCACGAGGATGAGATATCTATACATATATCTATATGTATATACATATATGCCTCATTAAGCTAGCAAATAACACATGTATTGTTTGTTGTTAGGTGTGTGGTTAATCTATGTGTTTTTAGTAGTATATGTGCAAGGATAAAGGGTGTTTTAGTCATTTTTGTTGTAATAATTCTCATGTTTGAATAAATCCCAAGGGTTCATGTCTTTTGGAAATATAGATATAAAAAGTAAAGCATAAGGATAAGGTTTTTCCTATAACAAAAGATGGCCAAGTCCATCTTTGCTAATACTAGGACACTAAAATTGGTTTAAAAATACAAGTGACAACTATAAAATAGATAAAATCATGTAAATGATCGTTTTCACCAAAAGAATTTATCTAAATAGCCCCGACAAACAACTTCTATAAAAGTTTATCCATTCAGAAGTTGACACACAGCAAAAAGAAAATCACCCTTTTTAGGAACTTCGGGAAAATCACTTTTTGGCACTTCCTGACGAAGTTTACGTTGTCAAGGACATAACCAACCATTAACACATGTCCATAAAACGCGCGCTTTTTTGGGACTTTCCAGTGAAAATTGCGCTGCCACGACGGATTCTAGCAGTTTGGCCCGCAAATTATGAGATATTTTGCGCTGAGGGGTGATTGAATTTACCACTTAACTATTTTAAAGGGTCAAATGGTTATATTTTAATAAATGTAGTCAAATATCTAATTAGATAAAGCTTTGGTTAAAAGTGATTTGATTACTTTTATTTTCTCTACATAATATTATAACAAAAAGGTTGGCATTCACTTAAGAAGCACTATGATAATACAACAAAAAGTATGGATTCTTTATTCAATATTCTCTTTAAGGTGACCTTTTCTTAATTAGAAAGTGACGTTGACACTAATGAATCTGTAGGTGAGATGGTTTCACTCGAGGTGCAAATCTGCCAAACATGGCACTCAAAAAGGTGAGAAACCGGTGTGACCAACATGGTAAAGGAGACAACATAAATTTTATCTTTTAACATCCGTGCAACATCCGAAGATGATCATTGATTGCGTAATTAGAAGATGATTGATTTGAAACATCATTCGATGATATGATGATAACAGTAGGTACTATATATCGGGTGGAATTAGGGAAGAGTCAAGAGGGTCCATTGACCCCCCGGTCACAAGAATTTATCCAATTTAGTATATAAAAATTGAGTTTTTTTAAAAGCAAAATATGGGCGTTGGACACCTTAGTTATAGTCGATAGAGAAGAGAACATTATGAACACCGTTTAAAGGTTTTGGGAGAAACTTATTGTCTACTAAATTTCAGTCTCAAATACATTCGCTCTATAAGGAAAAATGACAAAAATGTATGGAACACTCATCTTTAGTCTCAAATATGGAGGGAACATCTTAGAGATGAAATCAATTCTTATTATTCCCAAAACGGATCCAATTAGGGATTGTTGTACAATCTTGAACGTCTTTTCTATAGGAAATGATCAATGATTGATTTTTATTCTCCAATTATTTGGTGCAAAATTATGCCATCTTAGGGGAAGTATCGGAGCCTAAAAATCAGCCTTAAAGATATTGTAAGGGACCTTATATGGAACTAATATCCAGTATCATAAGTGTTTTATAGATGAAAGAATTAGAGACTGATATTCAGTCTGCAACAATCAACACATATGCTACCATTTTAAGGATATATATTGATAAAATAAATTAGAGATTGAAAATCAGTGTTACAGTTCATGTAAGAGACCATACTGTGGACTAATGTTTAGTCACAAATGTTTTTTGTATAGAAATTTGATTAAAAGCTGATTTTCAGTCTTTCAAACGTCATCATAAATTCAATCATTTTGTAAGGAAAACTAAACGTTGAAAATGAGTCTCCAGAGTTCTTGTGGAAGACCATGCGTACAAGTGGCGGGGCGTGATAGCGGTGGCGGCCTCTAACAGTCTGATTTCAAGCCTTCAACCCTTGTAGAATTTGTACGTATAAGTAAACTTTTGGTTTTGTCTTGTATCTCTTAAAGTGGAGGGTCAAAGGTGTAATACTCCATAACCTATGATAGTATTGCATGAAAGTTAGTGGAAGGGCCAAACTTTCCAACTCCCGTATCTAATGTCTTGCGTGAACCCTATTTTGGTCGGCGCCCCTCAAACATACGGCCTTGTTCCTGTTCTTTGGCTTTTGCGACCGTGAGAATTCCTTCAACCATTAGAGAACACTTCCAACTCAGGAACGCATGTATTACTACTTCATAATTCACCCTTATTTCGTATACCTTCAAGCGTGTAGTTCTAATCCACGCAAAACTACATTTAAGGGTTTTGGTTCTTGTGTGCCATGATAAGGAAGCAGGAAGGGACGGACGTGGAAAGTCCAATCCAGGTAAGAATCCCACCCTAATCCAATCCTAAACTCGTATTAATCACGCCTTAAACAATTCATTCACGGCTAGACTTGCTTGCGTAGCCGATTTAGGGTTTTGTGTGGAGAAAGCGTTTTTGTGGAAGAAGGGTGGCTTGATCCGAGAACCTCTGGTCAAGCTACGTTTAAGGAACAATTTGGATCCTAATCCACGTTAAACTTCAATGGTTAGATGTTAGGAATGTCGGGTGGAGCATGGGTGAATGTATGAAACCCAGTTAGGGTTTTCTTGGTCTTATTCGGCCTTGTGTGCATGTCTCTTGTGTAGGATCTGATTTTGACAACCTCTAGAGTCACTAATCAAACTAGAACAGCCCCGGTGAACGTGTTAAGGTAATCACCCGACCCCCCCCCCCTAAACCTTTGAGTTCATGCACAATTGCTAAGCTTTTGGTTTTAGGGTTTTACTTGTGCCTTACAGGTGTTGTTTGGTCTAACTTTTAAGGTAGATTGTTGGTGAAGTTATTTTGGTTCTAACAACCCTCTAAGGTATCCATTGTAGCATCTAAAGCCTTCGGTATGTATAGTGTCGAAAAAAACCCTAATTCTAGTGCTTTAACTACACGGGTGGTTGACGGATGTCATGGTTGACCCGTTAAGGGTTTGGTTTGGTAATTTGGGAACGAATCCATGGGAGAGTATGACCACTTATGTAAAGGGGTATGGATTTTGGTCCTTAATGGGTCGGTTTGGGTGGCATGCAATGCATTAGAAGGGTTTGTAAGGAATTTGACCCATTTGACCCGTTAGGCTAACCCACTTAAATCATATCAGATGTTGAGGAATATTCTTATGATATTAGGTTCCTAACCTCATTCTAGGACCCTTCCCTCCTATAATTGAACCTCTAACTTAGGTGACCTTGCTTAGCACATTAAAGAGAGTTCTCGATGCCCTCTTTTAAACGTTCTACTCTTTTGGGCTAATATACATGTTTAGCAAAACTTTACATGATGATTAGCATAGACTTGACTTATGCATGAATATGAATACTGTAAGGTCCGGTAACTTGAGTAGGATCTTCAATAACTAGGATACAGCTAAGTGTTTAATCGAGCGGATATCCAAAACAACACACAAAGCAAGAAATATCAAAGGGGACGAGAGTAATCACTATTTAATGCCTTCTTGTATTAATCAAAACACTGATGACAGAGTATAATCGACTAATCACTCATCTAACTGATATAGTGCAAAGCATATATCTTTATTCCTATTATATTTGTGGTTTTTAGTTAGTTTTGTGTACGTTTTTTGCTTGCTTTTGCTTTGTTTTGTGTCAAAGTCAGGTTAACAGGTGCTCGTGAGAATTATAAGCGATATCATGAAGAAACCGAGCACGAGAGTGACGCCCAAGGAAATAAAGTTAAAAAGTTGGAATTTTGTTCCTTCGTCGTACGCGAAGCAGATTAGCCCAAGCCTCGCGGTACGCGAGGAAATCAAAATCTGGCCGTGACTAAATTGTCCTTCGCGGTACGTAAAGGACTGGGGATCAACTTTCGCGGTACATGAGAGATCTTAAATCCGTGAAAAACCCTAATTTGATTTTAAATAGATTTTGAATGCTATTATGAGAGGAGTTCGATCTTTTGGCCGTCAGAGCAGTTCTTAAAGGCGATTTTGGGAGCTTGGAAGTGAAATCAAGTGCAAGTTTAAAGCTTTTGGATTCCGGGTTCGTTAGATTAGCGTATTCGGTTTTCAAGATTCAATCTTTATCTTTGATTTCTGTGTTCGAACCTATGTTTGACTTGATTACTTCTGCTATGGATGTTTTAAGTATGATTCTAGGCTAAAACATTTATACTGCCTGGGTCATTGATGAATACGTGTTTAAGTATTGATTTTTATCGGTTTTTGGTTTCAATGTTTGGATTAATGGTTTTGTAAAGATCTTAGTTTGATTATTATGATGAATATGCATGTTTGGATCTGAGTTATAATTGATTATAAGTTCCGTATGTTATTTGTGGATGTCTTCCAGTTTGAATAGCGTATCTAGATCATAGGTTGTGTGTTTGTGGTTGATTGTATGGTTTGCTAGACGTAGTAACCATATGAGCTGTAGTTGAGAGTTCAATATATCTGAATGTTCATCTTGTCTCAACAACCGAAAGGTGAGAGGTAATCGGTTAGTCTTCGTCAGTAGGATTCCGATTGTGAATTGTCCGAGAGGAGGTTACCTTAGGTTCTTAGTGATTGTTGCTAGTCCGAATCATAGTGTGTTGATCTGAGGTTACCCCGTGCATCTTTGATGTATTGTGGACATTGAGACCGTGAGGTGATTTGTCTTTTGGGTACATTGTCATTGTTGGAGAGACTGAAAGGTAATCCGATTATCTGGTGAGTTACTGCATCTTTAGGTTTCTTAGTTGGTGACACCCTGAGAGTGATTAGGGATCCACTAGGTTGTCTAGAGCTGTTATCCTTAGATACCGAGATCCATCATAGTTTCCATAACCGGTAGAAGTCTGTGCTTTGCAAGTAGGATTCCGACCTAGGTGGTATTCTTTCCATTCCTGATACTCCCGAGTTCCTTGTTTGATAGTTAGAGTCGATCTTTAGTATTTTGCATTATTAGTTTAATCAATAGTGTAGAAAACCCCACAAATCAATCATCTTTAGTTCGAGTCAGAGTCTAGTTAGCTATAGTAGTGTCTCTATGGTTCGATTATCCGGTTTACCATTAAGCTGTGCTACACTCGATAGGTTCACTTGCCTGTCAGTGCGGTTTAGTTCATAGGTACTCCATTTATTACTTAGGAATCTAGATTAGGTTTTATTTATTAGTTTTTGTAGACCGTCTGGACGACATCAAGTTTTGGCGGCCTTGCTAGGGATGCTTGGCAATAGTAACATTAGCTTTGACTAGTTCTTTATGTGATTTTTGGTTATTTTCTTTCTTTCTTTTATTTTGAGTCTTACTTTTGTGCTTTGTCCTATTTGCTACTTGTGTATCTAATTTAGGATCAAGTCTTTCTGTGTTTTGAGTCTTTCTTATTTTTCTTTGTGTCTTTCAGTTTATGCAACGTACTCGTTTGCAGGGATCGCCGTTGTATTCAGCTTATGAAGAGACCGAACGAGAGCTTCACGAGCGCACCCGCGACTTACGGGAGTGTTTGAAAATGTTGTGCACAAACCAGGTATGTCCCACTAGCCCAGTTCCCTTTCCTAATATAGGTGACGCTGACCTACCAGAGAGCCAGTGATGGGGCTACCAGGGCGCGATCTTCGATCGCCCGCCCCGCTATCCCTAATACCGATACTTGGCAGATCCCATCACATGTCATGAGTACGATCACGCATGCTACTCAGTTCCATGGCCTCGAGGATGATGATGCACCGGGACATCTGTCCCGCTTCGCGTGCATATGAGATACTGTAACAGCCCAAGCAAACCGTACCAAGATATTGTCCGCTTTGCCCCCGATGGGTTGCCCATCCAGGAACTCACGGTTTTTTTAACCGACGAGTTGCTTGCCCAGGCAAAACGCGTCTTGATAGAGAAGGTATCCACCCCTTATAAGGAAGACTTCGTTCTCTCCCTCAACCGATGTGGAATATTACAATCCACCCCCTTACGGGGCCCAGCGTCCTCGCTGGCACAACAATCCGGCCCCTTGCTCTGATATCATCTGTAACAGCCTAAGCAAACCGTACCAAATATCCCACATCGGTTGAGGGGAGAACAAAGCCTTCCTTATAAGGGGGTGGGTACCTTCTCTATCAAGACGCGTTTTGCCTGGGCGAGCAACTCGTCGGGTAAAAACAAAACCATGAGTTCCTGGATGGGCACCCTATCGGGCGCAAAGCGGACAATATCTTGGTACAGTTTGCTTGGGATGTTACAGATACGAAAGGCTTTGTTCTTCCCTCAACCGATGTGGGATATTTGGTACGGTTTGCTTAGGCTGTTACAGATGGTTTTCCTTATAAGGAAGACTTCGTTCTCTCCCTCAACCGATGTGGAATATTACAATCCACCCCCTTACAGAGCCCAGCGTCCTCGCTGGCACACCAATCCGGCCCCTGGCTCTGATACCATCTGTAACAGCCTAAGGAAATCGTACCAAATATCCCACATCGGTTGAGGGGAGAACAAAGCCTTCCTTATAAGGGGGTGGATACCTTCTCTATCAAGACGCGTTTTGCCTGGGCGAGCAACTCGTCGGGTAAAAACAAAACCGTGAGTTGGTGTGCCAGCGAGGACGCTGGGTTCCGTAAGGGGGTGGATTGTAATATCCCACATCGATTGAGGGGGAGAACGAAGCCTTTATAAGGGGGTGGATACCTTTTCTATCAAGATGCGTTTTGCCAAGGCGAGCAACTCGTTGGGTAAAAACAAAACCGTGAGTTCCTGGATGGGCAACCTATCGGGCGCAAAGCGGACAATATCTTGGTACGGTATGCTTGGGCTGTTACAGATACGTTCAATATCACGGGTGTATCTAAGGACCCAATCTACTTGCATCTTTTTCCATTCTCGCTCTCTGGGCGTGCTTCCACTTGGCTTGACACCCTCCCTGACAATTCCATCACCACTTGGGAGGATCTTCAAGCCAAGTTCCTTAAAAAGTACTATCCACCTTCTAGGGCCGCTCGCCTTAGGGACCAAATCCACTCCTTCCGGATGGACCCTGTCGAGGCTTATCACATGGCCTGGGAGCGGTTCAACGCGCTGTTGAGCCGATGTCCCTGTTTTGACCAAAAACTAACAAAGATAAATAAGTTGCCAAACTTTGTATGTGAGGAAGTGTGCTTGTATAAACTCATGTAAAATGCATTGTAAATGAAAATGACACGATGAGTTATGAGGAAAGCCCTTGACCTCCAGGGATCTCCGGCATAAAAGCTCAGGAGCCGACTAAAGTCGGGCTGCCTTTTTATCTTATTGAATCAAGTAAAAAATACAAAGTAAGAGAGCAAAGTGATCGTGTCTAAGTGTTACAAAGAGTTTCGAAATGTTGTATGACCTAATGATCATCTTATGCTCTTTATATACAATACATGTCATTAAATGAAAGGCTAATATCCCACAATTATCTTAATTGGACTGTTACAAGTCTTCTTTGATGAATATAGCCGTTGTCTTCAATGATATTCCGTGTCTTCAGCTAGTAGTAACGTTAAATGGGTGTTACCTGCATGACCAAGTCAAAGACAAACGCATAATATTAATTATTACAACGGTCAGTTAATCAGGATACTGAAACATAATAAGGATCAGGGATACCGATACTTATCTGATGATCCAGGATACCAGAGGTAAAAACTGACCCCTAACAATTTTCCCCAAGTTTTTGATAGTTGAGAAGGTCATTCGAACAGGTGTAAAAACTTTAAATTTCAAAATTCAAAATTCAAAAAGTTTTGGCCGATGTGACTTGATGGGCGTGTAGATCTAGGTAAAATGGTTCCCATATTTGACGGTTTTTCCTTCTTATTTCAAAGTAATTTCACTCTATTTTCTCCCTTATGTTATTTGTTCGATTCCGGCTATTTTCTCTCAGGTAAGAATTTCTCCATCTGTTTCGTAATTCTCTCCGTCAACATGTCTCGTCTTCGATCCTCGGATGCTGTTAAGACGGTCGGGGATTTTTCTAATTAGGGAATCCTTGATTTTTCTAAACAAGAGATTTGTACTTTCACTGATCATGACATCGATCTTCTGAAAAGCAGCGATGCTTTCCCAGGAAATACCGAGTTTAGGGCCTTTGATACTACGGTTAAGGCTGATTTCCAGTCGGAGACTTGGGTGTGTTTCTTGTTTTACCCGTTTACCTTGGGTCTTCGTTTCCCTTTTCCTTCGTTAATCATCGATTTCTTTCAGTCTACTGGTTTGTCCTTCTCTCAGGGGATGCCTATGGTATGGAGGATTTTATTCTCTTTAGATAAATTGAACCGTAGCCATTCCTTGACCATCGGTATCTCTGAGATTGCTAGTGTGTACAATCTGAGAACCCATGGGTATTCCCACTTTGTTCTTCAACTTAAGTCTGGTAAAACTCCTTTGATTCCAAAAGCTACCCAAAATGACGGTGATTGGAGGGGGAAATACTTTTTTGTGAAGAGAACATCCATCCTTGGTGGGGATCTCTTGCCACTCTAGTGGGTTAAGAAGGGTAGGATGTAGTCAGGATCCCTAGATATTAGTTGGTATATATATATATAAATATATATATATATATATATATATATGTAACCTGTTTTGATGATCCTTGTGTTTTGTGCAGCCCCAAAGTTTGAGAAGCTAGTTCCTGCAATAAGTGACACGGATAAGAGGATCGAAGCTTTGTTGGAGATACCTATTGGTGAGAGATGTTTCCACTTTGAGTTTGTTGTTAGTGAAGCTAGTTTTGCAATCGAGTATTCCGAAGCAACCTTGTCGTCAAGTAAGAATTTGCTTCACTTGTTTACTGAGTTTTATTGACTCTAATTATTTTTTCTACTTTTGTAGAGATTCAAAGATCTGGTTCTCATTTTGCTTTGGATGATCTTGATAGCATTCTCTTTGGAGGAGCCATTGTTAAGCAAGAGGCTCCCACACCTGTTACTTCCAAGCCTAGGATCCCGATCCTTCGTTCCAAGACGTCAGGAAAAAAGAGGAAAACCTCTGACAAGGATCTTGAGGTGTTTGAGGGCATGGATCATGTTAAGGCTGCAAAGAAAGTGCGATCCCTAACAATCTTGGTAAGCAAATATTTTTAGTATCCTGTAAATAATTGTCAGTATCCCTGCGAATAATTGTTAGTTTCCCTGTTTAATATTTTCAAATATTGTAGGGTATGGACAAGATGAGTACTGATCTTGAGGCAGCGGAGAAGAAGGCAAGCATGGCGGAAGGGAAGATCGAAGACATGAAGAAGATTGCCGCCGCCAAGTCTAAGCTGATGGAGAAGGATCGCCAGGAGATTATCGACGTTAAGAAGGAGCTGGATGTCACACCCCGACCGATGGCGGAATCATCGAGGCAGACAATGGAATGATTGTTCAAAAGCACATGATAGCTAAAATATTTCATAATTCATTAAGCTAATTAAAACAACAAATATTCAAGTACAATACAATTCAAATAACCTAGTCTATTCTAAAACATTGATTTAATTAACTAGGTCCATAAGTTCTTAAGTGGAGGAATCTTCAACAAGCAATCACATATCCAAACCTGAAACATTATTTAAAATCAAGTGTCAACTATAAGGTTGGTGAGTACATAGGTTTAGTGGAACCGATAAATAGTAAATAAAAACGTTTTGCAACTCATTGTTTATCTTGTTAAACATAGCATACATGGTTGTATCATTTATCTAAGCACAATTCAAACCTTGATTGACGCGCTTGAACATAGCACAACAGCTAGGTCCGGTATGTTTGAATATAGTTACCCACTATATCTGATATGTTTGAATATAACACGCGGCTATATCCGAGTATGTAGTAATAAACACCCTACATGGGTGGGCTGGTCAGGCACAATAGATCTATTAATATTACTGTTGGTTTTCTTTGTGTTTAAAATAAATGAATGTACACCCAAGATAATTCACGATCAACAAGCATATAATCCATATGTATAACACGTATAAACAATTTGATGACTAGCATGTATAATGTTTCACCCCAAAGCATGTAAAAATGTAAAATAGGGGCTATGTAACTCACCTGGCTAGCGGATGTTTTAATCCACGAGTGCGGGTGATAAGGTTGTTGAAAACTAAGCACGTTGAAACCCTATGTGGATAAATAGGTATTATTTTATGTTTTATATGAGCGTATTCGTATTTAAATGTGTATAGGTTTGTAATAATATTTCTTAACATTTATAAAATATGGTAGAAAGATGATAATGATTTTGTAAAACTTAATATCAAATATATATATTTTAATCTTGTTAAAATATTATATTTTAAATAATTTGTTATCATGTTTATTGTATTTATATATAATAATAAATAAAAAGAAAAGTTTCTATTTGTTTAATTATGTTATAATTATTATATATTAAAATTTATTTAAACAAGTTTATAAAAATTATAGAGTTTATTATTTTATAAAGATTGGTGGGTTATTATTATAAAAAAAATTGTTTTAATCGTTTTCAAAATAGACGAACGAGTCAACCCACTCGTAAAAGTTTTTATTGTATGGAGAAATTATTAAAATGAGATAAAATAAAAGTTTTATAAAACAGAAATAAAAAAATTGGGCCGAAGGCCAACCGGAATCGAACCCGCGACCTCGGACATAATCACACACACGCATAACCAGCCGGGCTATCGCCCATTGCTGGTTATGTGTGTGGCGTTTAATTGATAACCACACAAGCAAAACTGGTTGCTGGTTCTCGGCAACTGGCAAACCGTGTCCGAGGACACTGGTTTGCTCGGTAATCGAAGGTCTGAGGTCGGGTTGTCGATTGGAACCGATGGCCAGATGATAACAGAAGGTAAAGGAACGATTATGAGACTCTTACTTGGTCGCGAATGGTGTGGACGACAGGGCCGATGGTCCGAAAATTCCAAGATCGGTTAACTATGCTTCGGGATGAATTAGGTTCCGAAACTCTGGTCACAGCTTCACACAGTGGCGATGAACACAATGCCGACCTCAATTTTGAGTGAGAGTGGGTGGAGGAGAGGTGGCGAGCTCGAGCAGGTCCGGTAATGGCTTTTTATAGCCGAGCTCGATCCCGATAATGAGACAAGCAATTGAGCATGTCCAAACACTCGTCTGGACGAGACGAAACTGTCAAGCCATCTTTCAGGCGTGGAGGTTTCTTGTCGAGGCCGAATTCGTGGCGTCGACTTTCGGCCACAGACACGATCAGACTTTTCGTATGTTTAAACGACAAATTGGTCGAGGGCTTTTGTTCGCGTGGGGACGACGAGGTCAGAGAGCCCCTTTTCGGCTGTCGAGGTGCAGGGAACAGGCGTGTCGAGGAGTCACCGGAAAATGGCTTGGACCGCCGGTCAATGAGGGAGACGACCGGAAACGCGAATTGGGATTTGGCAATTTTGGTCCTTGGAGTTTACTTCTGAATCTATTTGGTCCCTGAGATAATTATGGATGAGTCCTTGTGGTTTGATTTGTCCACATTTAGTCCCTTAACTAATTTCTGTTTTAAAACCTTGTAGTTTTATTATTTTCAAAACAGACCCTTAACTTTTATAAAAATAACTAATTAGATTTCTTTTTAATTTCAATTATATTTTATAAACTTATATTATTATATATATATTTTTATAAAAGTTAATTATTATTTAGATAGATTATCATATTTATGTTATGAACCTTTTAAATTTAGATTTTTATATAAAATTTTATATAAGTTTAAAACTTATAAAATTTTGATTATTTTAAATCCATAAAATAAAAATATATATTTTGTACAAAATTAAATAAAAACACTTGCATTTCATTTAATAGAAAATGATTACATGATATATATTACAAATGCGTGAATAAAAATCTGAAATGTCACAGTCTCCCCATGTTAAAGGAATTTCGCCCCGAAATTCAACTAGTGGAGGCTATGAAAAGAGATGCGGATATTTGGATTTCATTTGGTCTTCACGTTCCCAAGTGAACTCGGGTCCACGTTTAAACTCCCAACGGACCTTGACAATAGGGATGTGGCTACGCTTGAGTTTCTTGACTTCACGGTCTATGATTTCCACGGGTTTATCAACAAAGTGCATTTTCTCGTCAATGCGCACTTCATCAAGAGTGATGTGAAGATTCTCGTCGGCTAGACACTTTTTCAAATTAGACACGTGAAAAGTCGGATGAACGTTGCTGAGCTCTGAAGGAAGATCAAGTTTGTAGGCCACTTTTCCTACCCTTTCGAGTATCTTGAATGGACCCACATATCGAGGTGCAAGTTTTCCTTTCTTTCCAAATCGGACTACGCCTTTCCAAGGTGATACCTTTAGAAGAACCATATCCCCAACTTGAAATTCCAAGGGTTTTCGTCGATTATCGGCATAGCTCTTTTGCCGACTCCTTGCTACTCGAATGTTGTCACGAATAAGAGAGACTTTATCGGTGGTCTCTTGGATAAGCTCGGGACCAGTGATTTGTGCTTCACCAATTTCGTTCCAACAAATCGGTGAACGACATTTTCGTCCATAAAGAGCTTCAAACGGTGCCATGTTAATACTTGTGTGGTAGCTGTTGTTGTAGGAAAATTCGATCAGTGGTAGGTGAGAATTCCAATTGCCGCCAAAGTCAATGACACAAGCTCTAAGCATATCCTCGAGAGTTTGGATTGTTCGCTCGGTTTGTCCATCAGTTTGAGGATGGTAAGCCGTACTTAAATCCAAACGAGTACCAAGCGCAGATTGTAATGATCGCCAAAATCGGGAAGTAAAACGCGAATCACGATCGGAGATGATGTTCAAAGGGATTCCGTGACGACTTACGATCTCATCAATGTAGATCCGAGCCAATTTCTCGACTCGATAGTCCTCACGAATAGGCAAGAAATGAGTAGACTTTGTGAGTCGATCGATAATAAACCAGATACTATCGTGCCCACTAGGAGTGCGTGGGAGTTTGGTGATGAAGTCCATAGCAAGGTTCTCCCACTTCCACATGGGAATTTCAGGTTGTTCGAGGAGTCCGGAAGGCTTCTGATGTTCGACCTTTACTTTAGAACAAGTTAAGCATTTTTCCACAAAGAGGGCAATATCCTGTTTCATGCCAGGCCACCAATATTGTTGACGAAGACCCATGTACATCTTATCAGCTCGGGGATGTACCGAATATTGAGTTTTGTGGGACTCGTTCATCAAAAATATACGAAGGTCGTCGCGATAGGGAACCCAGATACGATCCAAGTAATACAACATGCTGTTGGCTTTGGTTTCTAGCAAGAGTTCTACACCACATGTCATTTCTTGGTACATGTTTCCCTCGGTAACCGAGGTGCGTTGTGCTTGGAGAATGCGGGCTTGGATATCATTATGAATATGAACACTATGAAGCATGATACGTTCCTTACGACTCAAGGCGTCGGCTACCACATTTGCTTTGCCAGGGTGGTAGCGAATCTCGCAGTCGTAGTCGTTAAGAAGTTCAACCCATCGTCGTTGCCTCATATTTAGCTCTTTTTGATTGAAAATATGTTGGAGACTTTTGTGGTCGGTGAAAACCACGCATTTGGTGCCATAAAGATAGTGTCTCCAAATTTTCAAGGCGAAAACGACAGCACCAAGCTCGAGATCATGGGTCGTATAGTTCTTCTCATGGATTTTGAGCTGACGTGATGCGTATGCAATTACTTGGCCACGCTGCATAAGAACACAACCAAGACCTTGGTTGGATGCATCGCAGTAAACGACAAAGTCGTCATTACCACTAGGAAGAGTTAGAATAGGAGCGTTGCAGAGCTTGTGCTTGAGAGTTTGAAAAGCTTCCTCTTGTTTGGGTCCCCACTCGTAAGGTTACCCTTTGTGAGTCAAGGCAGTGAGCGGAACCGCAATCTTGGAGAAATTTGAGATGAAGCGACGATAGTAACCCGCTAGTCCAAGGAAGGAACGAATCTCGGTAGGAGTCTTAGGAGTATTCCAATTCTTTACCGCTTCGATTTTTGCCGGGTCCACATGAATCCCCTTATCGTTGACTATGTGTCCCAAAAATTGAACCTCCTTTAGCCAGAATTCACACTTGGAGAACTTGGCGTATAGTTGTTCTTTCTTCAAGAGTTCCAAAATCAAATGAAGATGTTGTTCATGCTTCGCTTTCGTTTTAGAATAGATGAGAATGTCGTTAATGAAAACGATCATGAACTTGTCCAAATAAGGTTTGCATACACGGTTCATGAGATTCATGAAAACCGCAGGTGCATTAGTCAAGCCAAAAGGCATGACCATGAACTCGTAGTGACCATATTTAGTCCGAAAGGCAGTCTTTGAATGTCTTCATCGAGAACACGAAGTTGATGGTATCCGGAAAGAAGGTCAATCTTGGAGAAACATGTTAAACCTTGAAGTTGATCGAAAAGATCGTCGATAGGGGGTAAAGGATAACGGGGCTTGATTGTAAGCTTGTTGAGTTCACGATATTCAATGCACATTCGAAACGATCCATCCTTTTTCTTTACGAACAGCACGGGAGCACCCCAAGGTGAATGGCTTGGTCAGATGAATCCTTTGGATGAGAGTTCTTGTAATTGACTTGCGAGTTCTTGCATCTCGGAAGGTGCAAGACGATAGGGAGCTTTTGCCACAGGAGTTGCTCCAGGCACAAGGTCAATACGAAACTCTACTTATCTAGGGGGGGGGGGAAGACCGGGTAAATCTTCGGGGAATACCTCGGGAAAGTCTCGAATGATCGGAATATCTTGCAATTTCTTACCTTTGTCTTTTGTGTCAACTACGTGGGCCAAGAAGGCAACGTACTTTTTCCGCAAGTACTTTTGTGCCAAGGTGCAAGACATGAGTTGAAGACCACGACACGGTTTTTCACCGAAAATAACTAACGTGTCGCCCAAAGGGAGAGGTATACGAATGCACTTTTCATAGCAAATAACCTCGGCATGGTGCTTGGATAACCAATCCATGCCAATTATAATATCGAAGCTTCCCAATTGCATCGGAAGGAGATTAACAGAGAACTCATGATTATTAAGATCGAGATTGCAGTCGCGGATAACAAAATTTATAGCAATAGATTTCCCGTTTGCTATCTCCACGGAATAAGAATTGTCAAGTTTCGTTCTTTGTTTAGCAAGTCGAGATTCAAAGGTAAGAGACACAAAACTCCTATCGGCACCGGTATCAAATAAAATGGATGCATAATGATTGTTTACGAGAAACGTACCGTTTATCACGTCGTTGTTTGCTTGTGCCTCATTAGCGTTTATATTAAACGCTCGTCCTTGGGGACCACCTTGATGATGAAGTTTTGGGCATCGGTCACGGAAATGGTTTGGGTCTCCACATTCGTAACATGCCCGACCATTGAGAGGTGCCGGATAGTTTGGACGGTTGGCTGGAGCAGCTTGATGGACGGGAGGACGGGTACGACAAGTAGTGACCACGTGTCCATATCGTCCGCAACTTGAACATAATCGGCATGGTAAGTTGGCAGGATGGTGGTACTTGCAGGTCTGACATTGGGGATTTGGGCCCAAATAAGTTTTGGGTTTTGACCCAAAGGGGCCACTTGAGTAGCAGGTACGGTGGGAGTTACGGCTGCGAAGTTACGGCTGCGAAGTTTCGACCCTTTCGTTTCTTGTTGCGGTTAGAAGACTCGGGCTTTACATCTTTGACGGCCGCAAGAGTAGAAACAACCTTCTTAGAACCCTTTCTTGTTAAGGTTCCGGCTTTGACGTGGTTGTCGGATAGCGTAGCGGATAGACGAATAGCAGCTTCAAGTGTAGGAGGATTGCTTCCTAACACAGCATCCTGAATTTGAATAGGTAGCCCGCCTATGTATTTTTCAATTTCCCGAGCAAGGGGAGTGATCATATGAGGTACCAGTAGGCTCAGCTCTTGAAATCGGGTGGTGTAAGCCAGATTATCCCCGCTGTCTTGGGCAAGATCCCAAAACTCAGTCTCGAGCTTCCTCATTTCATTTCGAGGACAGAATTCATCAGTCATGGCTTTCTTCAGATCATCCCATGATAAAGATGTAGCAACCTCAACACCACGAGTGCGTTTCTCACCGTTCCACCAGGTGAGGGCTCTCTTTTGAAGTACACTTGTGGCATAGCGAACCCGAAGATTATCGGGACAGTCACTGTTTAAGAACGTGCTTTCCATGCTTTCAAACCATTGTAGTAGGCCGGTAGTACCTTCAGTCCCGTAAAATTTTGTAGGGTTGCACGAGTTAAAGTGCTTAAACATGCATTGAGGCGGGTTGGTACCACCGTTTCCTTGGATGTTATGAGACCCGTCATTGTTGTTATTGGATTGGGTCATTTGTCCCACCAGTTGGGCAAGAAGAGTAGCAAGATCCGGGTTGGAAGTGCTAGAGTTTGCATGTCGAAGAGACATTCTAACACCATAAGAAAAGACAATAATTTATGATATTTTAGATAAAGTGGATATATATGAGCTATAGTGGGAATAATGTAAGCAGAAAATGCGGGATTCATCATGTCACGTGCCAATGTATGTGTATTTCTTCAAGGTTGATGGGGAAAATAAGCCATCTATTCCGGGTAGGAGATGATGTCATAGATCAATATTCGTGTAATAGGAATTGCCGGGATTCGCATGCACTACAAATCGTTATTACGTGTGCACCCGTACTAATGATTTGCTTTGCATGTTCATCTAGTTCTTCCTATCTTACTATAATGTCCCCAAATTTTGAGTTTAGGTTCGGATCGTATTCTTACGAATACAATGACTTATCAACGTTAAGTAATTCCTCAAAACTTTCAAGGAGACATGCTTTAGCCTATAGGTAAACACTCACTTTAGGAATTCCCAGGAAAGCATACGGGTCTGTTTATTTGGATTTATACGAAATGCTTTCCTAGACAGAAAACCCAATGTACAGGTGTCACCCTTCCAGATTGCAAATGTCCTTTACTAGTTTTCAAGATATTAAGTCGTTGACGAGATTTTCAAGAATTTAATACACTTGTGAGTCTACGAGTATAAAATATGTAGGAATGTTGCAAATAGTATGGATGAGGAAGGAGTATGGATAAGGATGTGTAGTGTATTTGTTTGCATATGTTTATTTGTCAAATGTGTATGTAAAGTATGTATTGTATGTTTAAGGCCTTGTATGTATGTGTATAAGTCTCATGTACTAAACTTGGGAAAATTCAAATAATACCTAGCTACAAATAATTCACATAGCAATTAATCATTTAGCACGTAACACGTACAAGGGAGTCCTAGGGTTATAGTCTAGGTCATTGTGTTTAATAACCTAATTCCCTATAACCATGGCTCTGATACCAATCTGTCACACCCCGACCGATGGCGGAATCATCGAGGCGGACAATTGAATTATTGTTCAAAAGCACATGATAGCTAAAATATTTCATAATTCATTAATCTAATTAAAACAACAAATATTCAAGTACAATACAATGCAAATAACCTAGTCTATTCCAAAACATTGATTTAATTAACTAGGTCCATAAGTTCTTAAGTGGAGGAATCTTCAACAAGCAATCACATATCCAAACCTGAAACATTATTTAAAATCAAGTGTCAACTATAAGGTTGGTGAGTACATAGGTTTAGTGGAACCGATAAATAGTAAATAAAAACGTTTTGCAACTCATTGTTTATCTTGTTAAACATAGCATACATGGTTGTATCATTTATCTAAGCACAATTCAAACCTTGATTGATGCGCTTGAACATAGCACAACAGCTAGGTCCGGTATGTTAGAATATAGTTACCCACTATATCCGATATGTTTGAATATAACACGCGGCTATATCCGAGTATGCAGTAATAAACACCCTACATATGTGGGCTGGTCAGACACAATAGATCTATTAATATTACTGTTGGTTTTCTTTGTGTTTAAAATAAATGAATGTACACCCAAGATAATTCACGATCAACAAGCATATAATCTATATGTATAACACGTATAAACAATTTGATGAGTAGCATGTATAATGTTTCACCCCAAAGCATGTAAAAATGTAAAATATGGGCTATGTAACTAACCCGGCTAGCGGATGTTTTAATCCACGAGTGCGGGTGATAAGGATGTTGAAAACTAAGCACGTTGAAACCCTATGTGGATAAATAGGTATTATTGTATGTTTTATATGAGCGTATTCGTATTTAAATGTGTATAGGTTTATAATAATATTTCTTAACATTTATAAAATATGGTAGAAAGATGATAATGATTTTGTAAAACTTAATATCAAATATATATATATTTTAATCTTGTTAAAATATTATATTTTAAATAATTTGTTATCATGTTTATTGTATTTATATATAATAATAAATAAAAAGAAAAGTTTCTATTTGTTTAATTATGTTATCATTATTATATATTAAAATTTATTTAAACAAGTTTATAAAAATTATAGAGTTTATTATTTTATAAAGACTGGGTGGGTTATTATTATAAAAAAAATTGTTTTAATCGTTTTCAAAATAGACGAACGAGTCAACCCCCTCGTAATAGTTTTTATTGTATGGAGAAATTATTAAAATGAGATAAAATAAAAGTTTTATAAAACAGAAATAAAAAAATTGGGCCGAAGACCAACCGGAATCGAACCCGCGACCTCGGACATAATCACACCCACGCATAACTAGCCGGGCTATCGCCCATCACTGGTTATGTGTGTGGCGTTTAATTGATAACCACACAAGCAAAACTGGTCGCTGGATCTCGGCAACCGGCAAACCGTGTCCGAGGACACTGGTTTGCCCGGTAATCGAAGGTCTGAGGTCGGGTTGTCGATTGGAACCAATGGCCAGATGATAACAGAAGGTAAAGGAACGATTTTGAGACTCTTACTTAGTCGCGAATGGTCTGGACGACAGGGCCGATGGTCTGAAAATTCCAAGATCGGTTGACTATGCTTCGAGATGAATTAGGTTCTGAAACTCTGGTCACAGCTTCACACAGTGGCGACGAACACAATGCCGGCCTCAATTTTGAGTGAGAGTGGGTGGAGGAGAGGTGGCGAGCTCGAGCAGGTCCGGTAATGGCTTTTTATAGCCGAGCTCGATCCCGATAATGAGACAAGCAATTGAGCATGTCCAAACACTCGTCTGGACGAGACGAAACTGTCGAGCCATCTTTCAGGCATGGAGGTTTCTTGTCGAGGCCGAATTCGTGGCGTCGACTTTCGGCCACAGACACGATCAGACTTTTCATATGTTTAAACGAAAAATTGGTCGAGGGCTTTTGTTCGCGTGGGGTCGACGAGGTCAGAGAGCCCTTTTTCGGTTGTCGAGGTGCAGGGAACAGGCGTGTCGAGGAGTCGCCGGAAAATGGCTTGGACCGCCGGTCAATGAGGGAGACGACCGGAAACGCGAATTGGGATTTGGCAATTTTGGTCCCTGGAGTTTACTTCTGAATCTATTTGGTCCCTGAGATAATTACGGATGAGTCCTTGTGGTTTGATTTGTCCACATTTAGTCCCTTAACTAATTTCTGTTTTAAAACCTTGTAGTTTTATTATTTTCAAAATAGACCCTTAACTTTTATAAAAATAACAAATTAGATTTCTTTTTAATTTTAATTATATTTTATAAACTTATATTATTATAAATATATTTTTATAAAAGTTAATTATTATTTAGATAGATTATCATATTTATGTTATGAACCTTTTAAATTTAGATTTTTATATAAAATTTTATATAAGTTTAAAACTTATAAAATTTTGATTATTTTAAATCCATAAAATAAAAATATATATTTTGTACAAAATTAAATAAAAACACTTGCATTTCATTTAATAGAAAATGATTACATGATATATATTACAAATGCGTGAATAAAAATCCGAAATGTCACACTGGAGGATTTCAAGGTCTTGCTGCCCTAACCGTGGAGGAAACCAAGAAATATGCTGCCCTAAGCGTTCTCCAGCAAGGATCAAGATGGCCGAAGAGGCTTCTTCCTAGGGCCTTGATGTGAAGGCTTGGGATCTTGAAGGATGGAGCCGGATCATGGCGGGTCTAACAGGTGAGAAGGTGGAGACTAGCAAGGCTGGTGAGGATGCTGGTGGTGAAGGTGAGAAGGAGGTTCCATAGGGCAATGAGGGTAATGATTCCTAGGTTTGAGCCTTGTTTCTTGATTGTGATGGTTACGGTAGTTGGTAATCAAAACAATTTACTTTTATGACAATTTAATTTTCTGACTAATGGTTAAGGATTCAGGTGGATGAGTCCAATTTTTGGATGAAGCCCGAATTTTTGATTCTCCTGCACTTTCAATAATAATTAGTAGCTTATGACTATTTGCCATGATTGTTATGCGTTTGCTTTGACATGTTCTAGAAAATCAGGATTCTTATGCAGTTAAGCTTGGGATATTTAGAAAAATAGGTTTAGGTGTATTTTCAGGATACCGGATCCTCAATGCTTATTTATAAATAACATCTTAGGTTTTTATCAAACTTTGACTTAGAAAAATATAGTTTGATTTTGATAAATGGTATGGAAGAATACCAATTACAAACATATCATGACTTAGTCATTCAAAATTTTAAATCTTCTTATAATTGAAAATTAACAAGTAACATGTACCTCTATTGAAAATTAGATTGGATAGATACACATACTAGATAGTGATAGGAAATTCAAAATATGACAAGTTTTAGCTATCCCATGTGTATAGTCATTAAACACGTCATAAGTAATTGTATTTCAGGGTCTTCATAAGTCTTTAATCCGTTTAAGGATCTTGAGTCAGCATATTGATGCTAAGTTCTTGGGTTAACATATAAGTGTTAAATACCCGTGACAAGTTAAAATCGTGGGCCAAGCCAAAAAAACATGGGCCAAGCCAGAATACGTGGGCCAATCCAAAATAACGTGGGCCAATCCAGATAACGTGGGCCAAGCCAGAATAACGTGGGCCATGCCAGAATAGCGTGCGCCAAGCCAGAATACGTGTGCCCAGCCGGACTTGAGTTAGCATGAAAATGCTAAAAACCTTAGGAGTAGCACGTCTGTTACTATCGTAGGATCCAAGATATAGCTAACAGTGATGAAATTATCAGCCACTATTACATGGAATGGTCGCATCATCTTGAACTATACTTGAATATCGTGCGCTACAGGTGGAGTGTGCAAACTTAATTCTTAGAAAGGTGAAAACCTTTAAACCTTAGAAGGTATTTAGAATACCTTAAAATTAGGAGAGATGAACCTTTAAAACATGAAACCTTGGTGAAGGTGGGTGTTAGCCTGGCTAACATTCCTTCGACGCTCAAGTTAGTAACTTTATAAAGGAGTAGTAAATATAAAACAATTGGGAATAGAAGACATACCAGTTTTAGTTAGAATTTAAGTTCTAACTCACATGAAATAAGCTTTGAGATGGATAGCATTCCAGGATCTTGGTAGTATATCTCCTTCCATAGTAGCCAACCAATAGAAACCCTTGCCTGCTTCTGTGTCAATCAAGTATGGGCCTTCCTATTTTGGTGCAAGTTTTCCATCGCTCGGATTGGTAGTATTTTGGAATGCCTTTCTTAATACCAAGTCACCTACTTGGAATCTTCTAATCCTTATGCTTTTGTTATATGACTTTGTTATTCTCTGCTGATAAGTCGCCATACAAACTTTGGCAAGATCCCTGAGCTCATCCATAGTGTCAAGATCATGAGCAAGAGCTTCTTCGTTGGTCTCTGGAGTTTGGAGATTGGTTATGGCAGTAGGGATAACCATCTCTGTAGGGATCATGACTTCAGTACCAAACACCAATGAGAATGGAGTTTGACCTGTTGCATTCTTTGTAGTTGTCCTATCTGCCCAAAGTGCAAATGGTAATTCTTCAGCCCATGTTCCTTTCTTAGCCCCTAATCTCTTCTTGAGGTTGTTGATGATGATCTTGTTACTGGATTTCGCATGTCCATTGGCTTGAGGATGTATAGGGGTGGAGGTTATCATTGTAATCCCCCAACTGGCACAGAAGTTAGTTGTTCTCTTTCCAATGAACTGAGATACTTTATCACATACCATATTTGTTGGGATCCCGAATCTTGTCAGGATGTTACGCTTGATGAAAGAGATGACTTCTTTTTCTCTGACTTGGACAAAGGCTTCAGCTTCAATCCACATGGAGAAGTAATCTATCATTTCAACATAAAAACTTTTCCTCCTGGTGCCTTGGGAAGTTTGCCGACTATATCCATTCCCCATTTCATGAATGGCCATGGAGAGATGATTGGATATAAAGGTTCTGCTGGTTGGTGAAGTATGTTGTTGTGTCTTTGGCAAGCATCACATTTTTGGGAATACGTCATAGCATCTTTCCTTATGGTAGGCCAGTAGTATCCTGTCCTCAGGATTTTCGAGAATAATGCTCTGCCCCCAGTGTGATCACCACAGTCACCTTCATGTATGTCTTTCAGGACTTCATGTGCTTCAGGATCCTCCAAGCATATTAAGTATGGACCTAAAATAGACTCTCTATACAAGACATTGTGCAATATTATAAAACGTGACACCCTCATGCGTAAAGCCTTGTGATTCTTTTCATCACTTGGGATCTCACCATCCTGCAAATATTTTTTAATGGGTAGAATCCAGGATCCTTGACTAGGTTAAAGATCCCGAACATCTGCTTCTTCTTCTGTGTTAGATACTTTGTTTTTTCAATTGCTGGACTCAAAATATGTATGATAGGTATTTTAATACCTTCTGGTGTTTTGAGAGCCGAAGCAAGGTTTGCTAAGGCATCAGCCTCAGCGTTGTTTTCTCTAGGTACCTGTGTGATGCTAAAAATTTCGAATTCCCCAGATAATTGCTTAACTATTGTGAGATATTTAGCTAACTTCTTGCCTTTTACCGCATACGAGCCATTGAAATGGTTAGCAATTAATAATGAATCTACGTGTATCTGGAGATACCTGATCTTGGTATCCCAGGCTAATTGTAATCCTGCTATTAGCGCCTCATATTCTGCTTCATTATTCGTTTCTTGAAACTCACAACTTATGGATTGGGGTATTATATCCCCTTGACGTGATTTCAGTAGGATACCTAGACCTGTTCCTCTTACATTTGATGCACCGTAAGTGAATAAGGTCCACTTATCCTTGGATTCTTCCACTTGTTGAACTTCAAGGTCTGCTTCATGTTGAATGTCACTACTGAAATCGGCCACAAAGTCCGCAAGTGCCTGAGACTTTATTGCTGTTCTAGGTTCATATATGAGATCATAGGCGCTGAGCTTGACTGACCACTTAGCCATCCTTCATGACATCTCTGGTTTTCTCAAGACACACTTAATAGGATAGTTACTTTTAACATGAATAGCATGAGTTTTAAAATAATGTATGAGTTTAGTAGATGCCATTATTAAAGCTAATATTAACATTTCTAAATGAGAGTACCTGGTTTCAACCGCGAGTAGGCTTTTACTTACATAGTATACTGGATGCTGCTGGCCTTCATGATCCTTGACTAGGACGACACTTAAAGAATTACCGGATACCGCCAAGTACAGGGATAATGGTTCCCCATCTGCTGGTTTCATCAATAAAGGATCTGATGATAAGTATTCCTTTAATGATTGAATGCTTGGTAATGCTTCTCTTCCCGTTCGAATCTCTTGTTCTTCTTTAGGATGTCGTAGAACTCTTTTAACCTTTCTTAGGATCTTGATATGAATCGGTTGAGTGCTGCTATTATGCCGGTTAGCCTCTGGACATCCTTGGTGTTTGCTGGGGAGTTCAGATTGATGATTGCTTTAATTTTCTCTAGACTGACTTCTATTCCTCTTTTGGTTACCATATAGCCCAAGAATTTTCCTGCCCCCACTCCGAAGTGGCATTTAGAAGGATTCAGCTTCATGTTATACTGGTCAAGGATATCGAATGCATCTCTGAGATCCCTGAGATGATCCTCAACTTTCTTTGATTTCACCACAATGTCATAAATGTAGACCTCGATGGTGTCCCCTAGTTTGTCTGTGAACATCATGTTCACCAGTCTTTGGTATGTAGCACCTGCATTTTTTAAACCAAAAGGCATAGCAATATAACAATAAATACCTGTTGGGGTCATGAAGGTGGTATCCTCCTGGTCTGAGGGCTGAATTTGTTAGAATCTTGATGAGGCATCCATGAATGTCAGCATTTCGTGGCTTGCTATGGCCTCAACCATTGAGTTAATGTGTGGTAGTGGAAAAGGATCTTTGGGACATGCTTTGTTCAAGTCAGTGAAGTCTACACAGACTCTCCATTTCCCATTTTTCTTCTGGACCACCACCACATTAGCTAGCCACCTTAGGAATTTCACTTCCCATATCATTCCCACTTTTAACAGCCTTTCAACCTCTTCCTGGATAATTACATTCCTTTATGGTGCGAATTTCCTTCTTTTTTGGTGTATTGGCCTGAAACTGTTACCAATACCCAATTTATGTGTAATAATATCTTTAGAGATACCTGTCATGTCTTCATGTTTCCAGGCGAAGGTTGAGGTTCTGCTTTTTAGTAACTATACAAGATTTTGTTCAATATCCTTGGGGATATTGGTTCCAAGAAGCACCTTGACGTCAGGATCCTCCGTACTTAGGGATATTTCTTTAACATCTTGCTTTTTGGTCTCTAAGATGTCTCAGGCTTGTTTCTTTAATTGCTATGCTTGCCTGGTTTTAGCGGAGGCCTTCATTGAAGAAGTGTAGCAGTCCTTAGCCTCTTGTGGATCACTGTTAATCTTCACTACCCCCCAAGGGGTTGGCATCTTGACACACTGATGGTACGTTGAGGGTACTGCCTTCATGTCGTGTATTCAAGGCCTTCCTAAAATGATATTATAGCAAGACAAAGAATCTATTACACAAAAATTTTGTATAGCATTTACCCCTTCGATGTATATCGGTAGTTAACTTCTCCGCTGAATCCCACCAGCACTGAAGATTTTGAGATTATTTCAGAATCTGGGATCCCCATTCTCTTCAGGACTTCATGCTGAACGATATTTACCTAACTCCCTCCGTCAGTTAGTATCCTATGGATGAAGTGGTTTGCAATATACAGAGTGATCACCAAGCCATCGTGATGAGGATCCTGTACGTCATTTCGGTCCCCTTCGCCAAAAGATATGACTTTCTCTTCAGTCAGGCAAGAGGTCTTGTGATATCGTCCAGACGGTCTATAAAATAAACTACTAAACCTAACCTAGACTCCTAAGTAATAATTGGAAAACTTATGAGCTAGACCGCACTGACAGGCAAGTGTACATATCGAATGTAGCACAGCTTAATGGTAAACTTGAATATCGAACCCTAGAGACACTATGATAATAATACTAGATTCTGAGTCGGACTAAAGATTTAATTGGTTTGGGGGGTTGATTACACTAAAGGTTAACTAAGAATGCAGCAAATTAATGTCGACTCAACCTATTAGGACAAGTACTAAGGTGAAATCAGAAGATGGGAAGAATACTACCTAGGTTGGAATCCTACTTGCAAAGCACAACTTCTACCGGTTCTGGAAACTATGATGGATCTGAGTTTCTAAAGATGACAACTAAAGACTACCTAGTGGATCCCTAATCACTCTCAGGGTGTCACCAACTAAGCTACCTAAAGTGTACTAAACTCACCAGATGGTTAGATCACTTCTCAGGTATTTCCAACTATGATAATGTACCCGAAAGACAGATTATCTCTCAGTCTCACTGTCCACAATACATTCAAGGAATACACAGTGTAATCTCAAGATAACAACTATGACACGAATAGAAACAATCACTAGACACCTAATACCGGCTTCCTCTCAGACAGCTGACACTTGGATTCCTAATGACGAAGACTAAACAACAAATTCTCACCTCTCAGGTATTGAACTAGGATACACACTCAATTCTAATCAGTAATCAAAGACAACTCCTATGGCTACTACATCTAGCAAACCACCCTAATCACAAACCCTAAGATCTATGACCAAGATACGCTAATCAAATTGGCGACAACCACAATCAACGCAAGGAATTGAAATCAAACACAAGATCAGATCTAATCATGCAATGACATCACAATAATCAACTCAAGATCTTTTACAAAATCATAAATCCATTAATTGAATCCAAAAACCGAATAAAAACTGAAACTTTAACAAGTATTCATCATGTGACCTAGGCAATATCTATGTTCTAGCCTAGAATCATGCTTAAACAACCAAAACAGAAGTAGAAACACAAAACCATGATATCAAACAAAGCAAAGAAAGAAAAAAAAAATCCAAATCTTGCAATCGAAAACGCTAAATCTAACGAACCCGGAAGCAAAGTCTCAATCTTTTCTCTTCAATCGACCTCCTAAGCTCCAAAATCATCTCTGGTCTCTCTCTAGACGGCTGGAAATCGAACTCTTCCAAGAATGGGAATCAAATTCTATTTTAAATCGATTTTTAGGGTTTTGCCGAATTTTCCTTCCCTCGCGTACCGCGAAAGAATCTAGCAAGCCCCTCGTGTACCGCGAGGGCCAAAATAGTCGTGGCTGATTATGAAGTTTTTCACGTACCGCGAGATTTGGTCTCCTGGTCTTCGCGTACCGCGAACACTTGAATTTCTTCATTTTTTCACTTTTGAGCTTCCGACTTCTCTTTCTTGCTCGGTTTCTTCACATATTCACTAGTAATCCTTACGAGCTCCTGAAAACTCAACATAGACTCAAATGTACATCAAAACGACTCAATACAAACACAAAACTAATTAAAGACGCACTACAACAATGGAATAAAGATGTGTGCTTTGCACTACATCAAATATCCCCACACTTAACCTTTTTTCGTCCTCGAAAAAGCAGCAATGGAATCATAACTGGCATCTAACTTAACAGACATCAATTACCAATTAGCAAAACATACTCACGCGTTAAAAAGCAACAATTTGTATTTCTGTCCGATTAAACCTAAGCATCAACTTTCAAGCCCCCGTTACGTGTTCTAATTCCAATTACCAAGCATATCAATCAATCTATGGGACTCACACTTAACAGTTACAGCTCTACCTAATCCCGTCTCATGGTCATGTCTAGACACATATCAAACCATATAGATTTACCCTACCACGTTAAACTAAAATTTACAAGTTTTTAGAAATTAGATGAAATCAATGAATGAATGGATGATAATGAGCATTAATTATCAAATAAACGTTCGTCTAGAGGTGTTTAAACTAAGTCACTATCCCGGAAGGTAACACATAGACTAAGTCATAATCAATAAGAACATAAGAATCAACCCAGTGGTGTTTCAATCAGGCTGGAACCCGACGTGTGACACGTAGGCGAAACTTAGATTTCAATTAAATAAGCTCAAGAATTATGGAATATGGATGCGGGCGCCACCGAAACTCGGATTTATTCTCATAAAAAGAGAGTGGTGTCCAATGAAATTTCAAAAACCTCTAAATTTTAACTTAACGTGGTACCTATCACCCTATGTTGACAGTTTCAGTATTACCGACACTCAAGATGAATACCCACAAGATATCATGATTTTAATTCAATTGATTCCTAAACAACACAAACATGATATTTAAGCTTTACTAGCTAGATGGGTCTACCAAAACATCACTAATTAGACACGTTTTCAATTATTTAATCATTTAAACCCAAATAAGATCCAGTTGTACTATCATTTTCCAAGTATATGCAATTATTTCCATGGACATTTTTCAAAATTTCTAATTTTTTTGTATTTTTGAATTTTTATAAACAAGAAAAACTAGGCTCAACTAAACACTCACATCTCCACACTAAAAGACACATTGTCCTCATTGTGAAGCAAGACACAACTAAAAATAAAAATTGCAAAAATAAAACAAGAAGCGACTTAGCTGGTAATGAGATGCTAAAAAATGAATATCTCCATCTTCCTTCATCCTTGTGTGCACCGTATAGCATTTCGGTCGCGGTTGCACAGACTGTTGGGTTGCCTTTACAAACTTCATATAAGTGATAATCGATCCCACCCAAATGGAGATTGAGTACGGGCAGAATGATAAAACCTGTAAAATAAACCTCACAACAAACCCGCAGCATTAAACGGACACAAGTTAAGAAAAAAGACTCGACTAACTCACATTGACTCACTAAGAATAAAAGACTCGAGATAGATAGATGCATAAAAACATAGTCAATGGGTGGCAAACACATAGACATGCATGCCACAACACGGTCGATCATCGGTGACAAACGGTTTCAAGTTCCTCATGGTCGTGGTGGATGGTGAATGATATGGATGATGGATTGTGGATTGTGGTGATAGATGGTAATGATAGATGGTGTATGTGGTGGATGATGATGGTAATAGAGGTGGTATGATGATGGTGGATGTGGAAAACCATGGAAAACAAGGAAGAAGGGCAATTCCAGGATAGCCCCGCGTACCGCGAAGCATCATGCGGCCACCCTTCGCGTACCGCGAGGAAGTGGCATTTAAGCCGGCTCGTATTTCTATCCGTCGCGTACCGCGAGGAACAGGGGGAATACTTCTCGCGTACCGCGAAGATCATCTGGTGACAGAAAGTTTTGAGGGTTTTTATATTTAGCCAAATTTTTGCATCTCAAAATTTTCTTCACCCAAATTCCATAAAAACTTATTCCAAGCATAAAAACATATGTAAAAATACCTGGAACTTCATTCCCGACGATTTTACTCATCGAATCAAGCGCGAATTCCTGCCAAACATGACACAAACAAAACACACATACCGAAAAACACATAAAAGACACGGATCCACACCAAGTAATGCAAACAAACTCTACATCCCAGGCACTTACCCGAGACTCAAACAAGCCTATCAAGAGGATTCTCCTTGATCCTAACCGGTACCACCTTCATCCTTCACGGTCTCCCGGTTCTCCACATCTCTAGCAAACAACTACTCATGTCAAATAGTGGACCTCTATCACTCACGTCCTTCCACCATAACTTATACCTACCAAAATGATATGCATCAAATAACCAAGTAATTTGTTACCCTTCGACGTCCCCACACTTGGGGTTTTCACTACCCTCACCCTACATGAATCTCTTAACACACGGGTTCTCTTACGGGGTGGCCTAGACCTAGGAACACTAGAACTAGGGTTCGGGTCAGCAGCTCTCCCCTCAGAATGAATAACAAGGATGGAAAAGGGCTCCGATACGGGTATTTCTAACAGTGTGACCCCTAAACCTTCACCAGGATCATCAGGATCCTTAACACTCTCCTCTAACTTCCCCACACTTAGGGTTTTCCTATGATCTCATCAAATTCAACAATCATCTCGAGCAGATCATCGGGCACCTCCTCGCCGTAATCGTCTGGCTCATCTAACAATCTCTCCAACTCTATCGCCCAATCAGATGGTTCTTCTGAATTCGGGGTAGATTCACCAACATCTAACATCGGATCAGAGTCCTGCTGGTAGTCCATGAAGGCATCAAGCATGCACACAGAGTGGCTATGCTTGCCAATATCCTTCACGGATTGTGTGACCTCAAATATGATCGACTCATACCCCACATGAAGTGTGAGTTTTCTGTCAAAGACATCGATTACTGCCTTAGCTGTGCGCAAGAATGGGTACCCGAGCATGAGTGGGACTCTATCATCCACTTCCACGTCTAAAATAACAAAATCCATAGAGAATACAAACTTGCCGACTTTCTCTAAAAGATTATCCACAATTCCCCGTGGATACTTGACTGAGCCGTCAGCCAAGGAAATGCTCATGCGCGTCGGCTGCAGTTCACCTAGGTCTAGCTCTTTATAGATAGAATACGGCATTAGATTGATGCTAGAGCCCAGATCAACCAACGCGTGGTTGAAGGGCAAACTGCCTAGGAGACATGAAATCATGAAACACCCTGAATCTCCCAATTTCTCGGGCAGCTTGCTCTGCACCACCGCAGAGCATTGCTCACTAAGTGAGACTTTAGAGACCTCCTTGACCTTCTTCTTGTTGGAAAGAAGATCTTTTAGAAACTTTCCATACTTCGGCATGCGCTGGAGGGTGTCTATCAGGGGAAGGTTAACCTTGAGTTGTTTGAACATGTCAAGGAAGTGACCATGTTCCCTGGCTTGCTTGAATGGCAGCAAACGTGCTGGGTAGGGAACACGAGTCAGGTCAATCTCGGGGGTATGCATCTTCGGCCCCTTCTTCTCCTCCTCTGCCTTCTCGGCAGGAATCTCAACTACTTCCTCCTCGTCCACCTGCTCCTCTGCCATCTTAGCATCAATCTCAGCAAATCGAGCTCTCCAGTCAATCATCTTGACCTCCTCAGGTGACGGAATGTTATACATACTCGAGTGGGAGTCATCCTCTACAACCTCTTTCTTCTCCACACTCCTGACTGACACGACAATCACTGAAGCGTTGGAGCTTGAAGATGGACCTCCATGTCGATCTTTCAGGCTCTGAGCGATGTCTCTTACCGTGCGTTGCATATCTTGGAATGCCGACTGCTGATTCTTCAATAGAGTGTCGTGGCTATCCAGTCTTTGCCTCGTGTCCTTGTCTTGATGGACTAAGTGGGCAAGCAGTTGTGTTTGATTCTCGAGCTTCTCTTCGCTCTTCCTTGTATTAAACCCAGGCGGGTTATTTCCAGATCTCCATCCCGAGCCATAAGTATTGTTGTTATTGTTGATGCACTTTCCTGTGACAACACTCTGGATAGAGTCTTAGTTTGTATTTCTAATGTCTGTAATTTGTCTTTGTATATAAGAGTCGTTATGTAATAGTTTATCGAGTTGTATTTACTTTTACATAATGTATGTTGCATTTCTTCTAAGTGTTTTGCGTACTTAGCAAGTACGCAGGAAGACCCATGCGTACTTGCTAAGTACGCAAGAGCATTTGGTCCTGCGCACTTGCTAAGTGCGCAGGCATCAGGTCTGTATAAATAGGTTTGGTTCACAGAGGATAAGTACGCAGAACTCATATCTTAGACGAACTCAGTTTGTTAAGTACGCAATTTGTAATCTCTCTGTAACCATCGAGTGTTTATAATAGAAAGAGCTTTTATTGTGACTCTCGTGTTTGGTTTACTTTGTTTTAGTTAGACTCTCCAGTCACGGGTATTCCGCACCCGGTCCGACTAGTACACCACTTGCATGCAACGATCCGTCACACACGAAGCGACCTACAAGTCTTGTTGAGCATCAGACTCCTCCTTTGACTTTTGAATGGTCTTCAACATTCCAGCAACTTGGGTCTCTAAGACATTGATCATTGCTTCATACGGATCAGAATGTCTAGATGATGAGGCTTCAGCATTATGGATGGGGGAGGAGAAGATTGTGTCAAAGTCAAACCCTTGTGATAAATCACCATAGTTGAAGGGTTGACCTGACGGCTCAGTGGTGTGATGTGGGAGTGGGGATGTAATGATGGGAGTGGGTGTTATGGTTGGGGTGATGGTGAGATCTTTGAAGTACCATCGCTAGAATCTTTGCTCGAAACAGGCTCAGTTGACATGGCAAGTAATGTTGAAGCTACAACTGAAGCCTCCCCAGTCAACCCTACACCTGTGGACCCCGAGGCACCAAAAGATAAAGACATGCCTTCTGCATCATCTAAGGGTCCAGCTCCCATGTGGCAAAAGACGTCCATCACAGACAAGAACGGAGCTACAGGTATGATCTTGGCTGTTAGGTTCGAGGAGGACAAGCAGCTGTTTGCCATCAAAAGATCTGGGGGGGTTCAATACTTGAAACCAACCAGTGAGGCGTTCAACTCTTTGCCCAAGTACGACCTTTTGAACCTCGCAAACCGCGACCTGCTGAGTCACTCGAGTCATGCAGTAGCAATGGGTTTGTGGGTAACACTACAGCGGGAAGCAAGATCAGGGAAATTCGAATACTTCAAGCCTCAAGTGCCTAGAAGAGTCAAGGATAAGCACGCTGTACATCCTGTGACTAAGAAGCACATAAAGAGATTGGTATACAAGCCAGTGCGATGTGAAACTAAGATTCCCCTGAGCAAGTTACCTCAGGATATTCTTGGTGACATGTGGTACTGGTACGTTGATCCAAAAAATGGGCGAGGCTGTGGTTATGGGTAAAGGTAAGTCAGCAAGTGGAAACATGGTGCCAAAGGAAGTGATCAGGATATTTGATGAAGTCTGCTTCATTAACTTTTCTGTGAACGATCTGGAGGTACTAGCCGACAAGTACCGCATCCACACTGACGAATGGACAAAGCTTCTTTCTGCCAAATACGGCAAGTTGATCAAGTTCTGTCTTGATTACAAAAATAAGATGAAAGCTAAGGAACCAGTGCTGTGAAGACTGAAGATTGAATACTGAAGACGATGAAGATCCCGAGCTATTGTCAAGGGGGAGTTTGTTGATGCACTTTCCTGTGAAACACTCTGGATAGAGTCTTAGTTTGTATTTCTAATGTCTGTAATTTGTCTTTGTATGTAAGAGTCGTTATGTAATAGTTTATCGAGTTGTATTTACTTTTACATAATGTATGTTGCATTTCTTTTAGAAGACGACGCAGGCAGGGTTACCTGTGCCGATTTCCTCGGGTGTGCCTGGGATGGTGCGTCATCGGAATCAGAAGAATCTGATTCTGTTGCTTCTGAATCGGATTCCTTAGCACCACCATCACCACCTTCGTCATCACCTCCATCACTTTCATTCATTTCTTCATGTTGTTCATCAGAATCATCACTCATCTCTGGTGCCGAATTGGGACTATACCAATTCCAATCTTCTGGTGCGACATATGCTTCATTAAGCAGGTGGCCAAAGAGTTCAGTATGCACAGGGGTAGGATCTACACTGCCTGGCTTTAGAAACTGAGCAAATACTCTCTTGTCCACCCGTTTTACTTGCAGTCTCTCCCCGATAGCACGTAGGTTTGGCAATGCATCATCAATCAAGAGTTTCACAAACCTCGGGTACAATAGGAACCTAAACTTCTCTGCTGTATTGATCTGATAATTGATTGCTTTGAAGATGTAGCGAGAGAAGTTGTAGCCCCTATTAAGAGACAAGCCCACCATGGCTGCTGCAAGGTCATGACCCATGGCATCTTTCCCTGCTTTTCTTGACGAGATGCACACGATCATGATGTGGGCAAAATACCGCCATTGATCCAACACTCACATCTTTTTGTAAGAAGAATAGTCCCTCGCTCCGACATATCCCATTCTATGCCTCCAACACCCATCCACATAGTAATCTGGATAGGATGTCGGGTTGGTAGCGAGGTCTCCGAACCGCAGGACCCTTCTTATTGTATCCTCAGAGAAAGCAATAGCCTGACCATCAACGATAGCCCTTATGAAATTAGGGGATACCGTGCAGTCGTGCTCTGCCGTCTCCCAGAATTGCTCCAAGTAAGGTCTTGAGACTGTTGGATCAGCTGAGATTGCATAACTTATTCTTGATCGGTTCAAAAAATCAACGATCTCCCGATATTGCAAAGCTGCCCCTTTCCACTCAGGTTGAGTGTTCGCTAACAAGTTGAATTCGTTAGTGAATGCCCGAGCCATAGTCTGCAAAAACACACAGAAAACATAATCAGAACAACGTATGTTATTAGAAATGAACAAACATGACATGGTGTAGTAGTTACTCATTGAACAAAAAATTTAGACTTAGAAAAGTTTCTAAGTGTTGGTGCTGCGCACTTAGCAAGTGCGCAACTTTTTCTTCTTGCGTACTTAACAAGTACGCAGGAATTGCTTCTTGCGTACTTGTTAAGTGCGCAAGAACAACACTTAAGAACAAAATTCAGAAGTTGATTGATCGTTCAAAAAAACGGGTCGATTAGGTCGCCACTAGGTCGGAATCAAGGATGCTAACCTATGGGACCATTATCAACACCACAAACTACCAACGTTTCACCAATTTTTTACCTAACACAGTCGCCGACCCACTGTCGAGTAAGCTTCAACCGACGGCTCGAATCGAGGATCAAAGGGTGATTAGTGAATCGATTAAGGTTCCTATTTGCATGAAACACACAATAAGTTACCCAAACAACCCCAAATTTTACCCAAAAATTCAAGATTTTAACCTAAAGTTTTCTAAGTCACAAATCGGTCGAATGTCATGATTTTATTGATGGAATCGGTCTAAATTCTCACCAATGCGATGTAATGAAATGATGAAAGTATAGACGGGAGATCTTTGAAGTACCATCGCTCGAATCTCTGCTCGAAACAGGCTCAGTTGACATGGCAAGTAATGTTGAAGCTACAACTGAAGCCTCCCCAGTCGACCCTACACCTGTGGACCCTGAGGCACCAAAAGATAAAGACATGCCTTCTACATCATCTAAGGGTCCAGCTCCCGTGTGGCAAAAGACGTCCATCACAGACAAGCACGGAGCTACATGTATGATCTTGGTTGTTAGGTTCGAGGAGGACAAGCAGCTGTTCGTCATCAAAAGATCTAGGGGGGTTCAATACTTGAAACCAACCAGTGAGGCGTTCAAATCTTTGCCCAAGTACGACCTTGTGAACCTCGCAAACCACCTGCTGAGTCACTCGAGTCATGCAGTAGCAATGGGTTTGTGGGTAACACTACAGCGGGAAGCAAGATCAGGGAAATTCGAATACTTCAAGCCTCAAGTACCCAGAAGAGTCAAGGATAAGCACGCTGTACATCCTGTGACTATGAAGCACATAAAGAGATTGGTATACAAGCCAGTGCGATGTGAAACTAAGATTCCCCTGAGCAAGTTACCTCAGGATATTCTTGGTGACATGTGGTACTGGTACGTTTATCCAAAAACGGGCGAGGCTGTGGTTATGGGTAAAGGTAAGTCAGCAAGTGGAAACATGGTGCCAAAGGAAGTGATCAGGATATTTGATGAAGTCTGCTTCATCAAATTTTCTGTGAATGATCTGGAGGAACTAGCCGACAAGTACTGCATCCACACTGACGAATGGACAAAGCTACTTTCTGCCAAATACGGCAAGTTGATCAAGTTCTGTCTTGATTACGAAAAGAAGATGAAAGCTAAGGAACCAGTGCTGTGAAGACTGAAGATTGAAGACTGAAGACGATGAAGATCCCGAGCTGTTGTCAAGGGGGAGTTTGTTGATGCACTTTCCTGTGACAACACTCTGGATAGAGTCTTAGTTTGTATTTCTAATGTCTGTAATTTGTCTTTGTATGTAAGAGGCGTTATGTAATAGTTTATCGAGTTGTATTTACTTTTACATAATATATGTTGCATTTCGTCTAATTGTTTTGCGCACTTACATGTGCGCAGGAGAAAGCTCCTGCGTACTTAGCAAGTACGCAGGAAGACCCATGCGTACTTGCTAAGTACGCAAGAGCATTTGGTCCTGCGCACTTGCTAAGTGCGCAGGCATCAGGTCTGTATAAATAGGTTTGGTTCACAGAGGATAAGTACGCAGAACTCATATCTTAGACGAACTCAGTTTGTTAAGTACGCAATTTGTAATCTCTCTGTAACCGTCGAGTGTTTATAATAGAAAGAGCTTTTATTGTGACTCTCGTGTTTGGTTTACTTTGTTTTAGTTAGACTCTCCGCCTAGTCACGGGTATTCCACACCCGGTCCGACTAGTAGACCACTTGCATGCAACGATCCGTCACACACGAAGGGACCTACAGTTATTATACCCTCGGTTCTGGTACTGGTTTCCAGCATAGCTCACATGCTCCTGATTATTTACGGGGCAATCTCGGGTGTCGTGGCCTCCCCTGAACACTTGACACCGCTGAGCACTGAGCTTCAGCTCCTTAATCTCGTTAGCCATTGAGGCGAGTGCAACAGCTTTGCTAGTCTCAGGAGTGACCTGATGCACACCTCTAGGAGAAGAGGCGGGTGCTCTAGCAGTAGGAATGGAATTCCAAATAGATTGTGGATGTTGTTGTTCGGCTTGAGCGAAGCTCTCGAACATTTCCTCGCACTCATCAGGCTCGAGTCTCTCCATGATATGACCTCCCGCAGCTGTGTTGAACATTTGCTGCTTCTCGAAGGTGAGGCCATTGTAGAACTTCTCCACTAGCGCCAAGTCGGAAAGACTGTGCTGAGGACATCGGCTGAACAACGTGTTGAACCGCTCCCAGGCCATGTGATAAGGCTCGTCAGGGTCCATCCGGAACAAATGGATTTGTTCCCGAAGGCAAGCGGCCCTGGAAGGTGGATAGTACTTCTTGTAGATTTTGGCTTGAAGATCCTCCCATGTGGTGATAGAATTGCCGGGAAGGGTGTCAAGCCAAGTAGATGCGCGACTAGAGAGCGAGAATGGGAAAGACGCAAGTAGATAGCGTCCTTAGACACACCCGTGATATTGAATGTATCACATATCCGTGCAAAGCGGGACAAATGTCCGGGTGCATCCTCATCCTCAAGGCCATGAAATTGGGTGGCATGAGTGATCGTGCTCATGACATGTGATGAGATCTGCCATGTATTGGTGTTAGGAATGGCGGGGCGTGTGATCGAAGATCTCGCGCCCGTGACCCCATCACTGGCCCTCTGGTGCACGGTACGTCTCGCTGGTGGGTAAGCGTCGCCCATGATAGGAAATGGAATTGCGTTAGTCGAACGTACCTGGGATTTGCAAAGCTCTTTCAAACGCTCCCAAAAGTTGCGGGTGCGCTCGTGAAGCTCTCGTCCAGGCTCTGGAAAAGCTGAATAAGGTGGTGATCCCCGCGAACGAGTATTGTGAATAAACTGACACAAGAACAAAAGAAAACAAATAAAGACTCAAAAACAGAAGGACTCGATCCTATTTTAGACACTCATATAGCACGTAGGACAAGCACAGAAGACACACAAGACTAAAAAGCAAAACAAACCTAAAATCACTAAAAGAACTAGTCAAAGCTAATATTGCTATTGCCAAGTGTCCCCGAAAACGGCGCCAAAAACTTGATGTCATCCAGACGGTCTATAAAATAAACTACTAAACCTAACCTAGACTCCTAAGTAATAATCGGAAAACCTATGAACTAGACCGCACTGACAGGCAAGTATACCTATCGAGTGTAGCACAGTTTAATGGTAAACCAGAATATCGAACCCTAGAGACATTACGATAATAATACTAGACTCTGAGTCGGACTAAAGATTTAATTGGTTTGGGGGGTTGACTACACTAAAGGTTAACTAAGAATACAGCAAACTAATGTCGACTCAACCTATTAGGTCAAGTACTAAGGTGAAATCAGAAGATGGGAAGAATACTACCTAGGTTGGAATCCTACTTGCAAAGCACAACTTCTACCAGTTCTGGAAACTATGATGGATCTAGGTTTCTAAAGATGACAACTAAAGACTACCTAGTGGATCCCTAATCACTCTCAGGGTGTCACCAACTAAGCTACCTAAAGTGTACTAAACTCACCAGATGGTTAGATCACCTCTCGGGTATTTCCAACTATGATAATGTACCCGAAAGACAGATTACCGCTTAGTCTCATCCACAATACATTCAAGTAATGCACGGGGTAAACTCAAGATAAAAACTATGACACGAATAGCTACAATCACTAGACACCTTATACCGGCTTCCTCTCAGACAGCTGACACTCGGATTACTAATGACGAAGACTAAACAACTAATTCTCCCCTCTCGGGTATTGAATACACACTCAAATCTAATCAGTAATCAAAGACAACTCCTATGGCTACTACATCTAGCAACCACCCTAATCACAAACCCTAAGATCTATGACCAAGATACGCTAATCAAATTGGCAGAGAACCACAATCAACGCAAGGAATTGAAATCAAACACAAGATCAGATCTAAACATGCAATAACATCACAATAATCAACTCAAGATATTTTACAAATTCATAAATCCATTAACTGAATCCAAAAACCGTATAAAAACTGAAACTTTAACAAGTATTCATCATGTGACCTAGGAAATATCAATGTTCTAGCCTAGAATCATGCTTAAACAACCAAAATAGAAGCAGAAACACAAAACCATGGTATCAAACAAAGCAAACAAAGAATAAAAATCAAATCTTGTAATCGAAAACGCTTAATCTAACGAACCCGGAAGCAAAGTCTCAATCTTTTCTCTTCAATCGACCTCCTAAGCTCCAAAATCGCCTCTGGTCTCTCTCTAGAAGGCTAGAAATCGAACTCTTCCAAGAATGGGAATCAAATTCTATTTTAAATTGATTTTTAGGGTTTTTCCGAATTTTCCTTCCCTCGCGTACCGCGAAAGAATCTGGCAAGCCCCTCGCGTACCGCGAGGGCCAAAATAGTCGCGGCTGATTATGAAGTTCTTCACGTACTGCTAGATTTGGTCTCCTGGTCTTCGCGTACCACGAAGACTTGAATTTCTTCATTTTTTCACTTTTGAGCTTCTGGCTTCTCTTTCTTCCTCGGTTTCTTCACGTATTCACTAGTAAACCTAACGAGCTCCTGAAAACACAACATAGACTCAAATGTATATCAAAACAACTCAAAACAAACACAAAACTAATTAAAGATACACTAAAACAATGGAATAAAGATGTGTGCTTTGCACTACATCATTTTGGTAGGCCTGTCCCCTTTCTCTGTCTTTGCTTCCTTGGCATTCCTCTTTGCTGCAGAGTAAGAAGTGCCACAAATGTCAGATCCACCAGATATAAAACTTATTACCTTGGCATCCGACGGTGGGGATGTTGCTTTCTTTGGGATCTTGTCATGATCCTTAGCCTTTTCTTTCCTTTGCCTAGAAATTCTTTGAGATGTCCTTTGCTTAAGAGATAGCTTATATCTTTTCACAGAGCGTTACAATATTTGGTTACATGGCCGAAGTCCTCGTGGAATGCACACCACTTGGACTTATCCTTCCATCATGTGTTCTTCTCAAATTTGCGAGGCCACTTGGCTTTTTCATCAAGATCATGTATAACAAATAATAAACCTGTTGTATCAAGAGAAAAACAGTATTCAGATAGTCTAGGATACTCTTCTTCGTTTTTGTCATCCTCCACATCATTAATCCTGTGATTGTCAGGCTTAGAATAAGGCTTGGATCTATAAGGCTTGAAGGGTGCAGTTTCAGTCTTCCGGTTGGGTTGATTGTAACTGGTTGGAGCATCCATCCTTTGCTTTATCTTCTTATCATCCTTGAGCCTTAAGAACCTCAATGCCCGGTTCCTAACTTTATCAAGATTCCTACAAGGATTCATGACAAGGTCTTCGTAGAATTGGGAGTCCTTCTTCAGCCCCATCTTGAATGCATAGACTGCTGTGGCAACATCAAGGTTCAGGATATCTAGGGATTCCCGGGCGAACTTGCTGGCATAATCTCGGAGAGATTCTTCAGGATTCTAAGTTATCCTGTATAAGTCACTTGTTAATCTTTTGAACATTCTGCTGCAAGAGAACTGGTTATTCAACAAATTTATTAAATGAGCGAATGAAGTAATCGAATAACCTTGCACATTAAGTAGCCATTTCAGGGCTGATCCTGTTAAGGTGGAACCAAAACGCTTGCATAAGCACGCCTCGTTCAAACTGAGCGACGTGTTCTACAGGATCCGTAGTTCCATCATAGAACTTCATGTTAGGAGTTTGAAAGCCCTTTGGGATCTCAGCATCACATATTGGAGGAGCGAATCTCGAGATCCTGTGACTGCTTGAGGACATCTTCGGTATAGGTTGGACTATACCTGCTACACTAGAGATTATCTCCCTTAGCTTCTTTAGTTCCTTGGCCATGGACGGAGTGATTCCTGTATCCTACACAGATTTTCTAGTGTTTGAAAATTGATTAAAAGTGTTACCGTTGTCAGAATTTCGAAATGATGATCCTGGAGCAAAACCAAGATCTTGATTCGTGGTAACTCTGACAGCCGAAGTTGGCCCAACAATAGTGGTTCTAGTCCGCATGGGTAAGAAATCTCCCTTATGGATTCCTGAGGATCTCGAATAATTAAAATCCAAGATCTTTGGTTGCAGACTTCCTCTAGATTCTTTGATTCTTTAACTTTTTCAAGTTCCCTGAACAACATCAGGTTAGTCTTTTTCTGCTGCTCCATCCGTTGCTTCATTTCTGAGAACATATTGAGGATCTCATTATTTGAAACTAGCACAAGTCCCCATCCGGTATCCTAGATCCCAAAAATCTGGCAGAAACAAGTTTCTTTGGCAGATTGTTACTCTTCTTCTAGAATGGAGGAGGAGGAAGAGGGTTGCTTAACCCAGAGCTTGAGGATGGAGTAGAAACAAAAACATTTTTTGATTGGGACGACATTTTTGAAATCAGTTTGGAAAAATAGTGATTGAACACAGATTTTAGCAAATATTTTAAGATGAAAAGCACCACTTACCCCACAGTGAGCGCCAAATTGTTTTGACCAAAAACTAACAAAGATAATTAAGTAGCCAAACTTTATATATGAGGTAGTGTGCTTGTATAAACTCGTGTAAAATGTAATGTAAATGAAAATGACACGATGAGTTACGAGGAAAGCCCTTGATCTCCGGCATAAAACCTCGGGAGCCGACTAAAGTTGGGCTGCCTTGTTTATCTTATTGAATCAATTAAAAAATACAAGTAAGAGAGCAAAGTGATCGTGTCTAAGTGCTACAAAGAGTTTGGAAAGTCTAGTGTTTATGCTGTGAGTGTTGTATGTCCTAGTGATCATCTTATGCTCTTTATATACAATACATGTCATTAAATGAAAGGCTAATATCTCAAAATTGTCTTAATTGGACCGTTACAAGTCCTCTTTGATGAATATAGCCGTTGTCTTCAATGATATTCAGTGTCTTCAACTAGTAGTAATGTTAAATGGGTGTTACCTTAATGACCAAGTCAAAGATAAATGCGTAATATTAATTATTACAACGGCCAGTTAATCAAGATACTGAAACATAATAAGGATCAGGGATACCGATACTTATCTGAGGATCCGGGATACAAGAGGTAAAAACTGACCCCTAACAGTCCCCATCATGGTCTGTCTGACTGGGTGATTGTGGAGAAGTTCTATAATTGCCTCACCTTCGAGAAGCAGCAAATGTTCAAAACAGCCGCAAGAGGCCATATAATGGATAAACTGGAGCCTGTTGAACGCGAGGAGATGTTTGAGAGCTTCGCTCTCACTGAGAAACTACGTCCATCTACTAGGACTTCCATTCCTAGTGCTAGAGCACCCGCCTCTTCTCCTAGAGGTGTGCATCAGGTCAACCTTGATACTAGCATGGCTGCTGTACTTGCGGCGATGGCGAATGAGATAAAGGAGCTGAAGCTGAGCGCTCAAAGGTGTGAGGTGTGTAGAGGAGGCTACGACAACAGAGACTGCCCCGTCAGTCAGCAGGAGCATGTTGATTTCATTAGCAACCAGAACCGAGGGTACAATAATAACTATAACAATCCTTATGGCTCAGGATAGAGATCTAGAAACAACCCATCTGGGTTTAATGCCCGCCTTAATCAGCATAGAGGAGGTGAAGCAGGAGCGAGTTCTGGGGGTAGTGCTAGGGATAAGAAGATTGAAGAGATGCTGGAGAACCAGACTCAGATGCTCGCTCATTTAGTGCAGAGAGACAAGGAGACCTAGCAGAGGTTGGATGCAAATGATACCCTGCTGAGAAATCAGCATTCTGCATTCCAGGACTTGCAGCGCACAGTGGGAGACATCTCTAAGAGCCTGAAGGATCGACATGGAGGTTCATCTCCATGCCCTAATGCTTTAGTGATGGCCGTGTCGACTAGGAGTCAAAGAGTAGAGGAGAGAGAGCAGCTACCGGTGGTTGAAGAAGAGGAGCCGGTGGATGAGGAGATAGTGGTTGAGAAGCCTACTGAGAAGGCAGAGGAGAAGAAGAAGTGGGTGGAGATGAAGACCCCCGAGATTGACTTGAGCTGTGTTCCCTACCCTGCATGCTTGCTACCACATAAGTATTCTAGGGAATACAATAACTTCTTGAACATGTTCAAACAAATTAAATCAATCTCTCTTTCATAGACATCCTCCAACATATTCCTAATTATGGCAAGTTCCTAAAAGATCTTTTTTCCAACAAGAAGAAGCTGGAGGAAGTCTCTAAATTCACAAAGTGAGCGATGTTCTGTGGTGGTTTAAAACAAATTTCCAGAGAAACTGGCAGATCCGGGCCACTTCACGATCCCGTGTCTGCTTGGCAGTTTGCCCTTGAACCACGCGTTGGCAGACCTGGGTGCTAGCATCAATCAGATGCCTTATTCTATATACAAGAAGGTGGACCTAGGAGAACCGAAGCCGACGCGCATGAGCATATCCTTGGCTGATCGTTCAATCAAACATCCATTGTGAATGGTGGAGAACTTGCTAATTAAGATAGATAAATTCGTGTTCCCCATGGATTTTATCATCCTAGATATGGATGCGGATGAAAGAGTCACACTCATCTTAGGGCGCCCGTTTCTACGCACTGCCAAGGCATTGATCGATGTCATTGGCGGGAAGCTCACATTTCGTGCGGGGGATGAGTCTATTACTTTCGATGATGCAAAGTCCATGAAGGAGGCTGGTGAGTAAAGCTACTCCGTGTGCATGATTGATGCATTCATGGATGACCATCAGGACTCTGATCTTGGAGAGATAGATGTTGGTGAACCCACCCCTGATTTACGAGAACCATCTGAATGGGCGGTGGAGTTAGAAGAGTTGTTGGATGCACCAGATGAATATGGTGATGAGTTTCCTAGTGATCTGCAAGAGATGAAGGCAGAGCTGGAGGGGATGATTTGGAAAACCCCAGGGTGTAGAGGATTTCGAAGACCCGAGAGAGAGGTTAGAGGCCACACCGTTAGTGATATCACATCTTGAGTCTTCGTCCTTTACTGTTGTTCGTGTTGAGGGGAGTGAGACTGAGTCACCCGGTAGGTCTAGGCCGCCCCGTAAGAGAACCCGTGCGTTGAGTGACAACTTGCTGAGGTACTTGAACTGTGTTATCTTCGGGCCGGGTAGGTTTAAGCTGTGGTGGAAGGACCTAATTGATACACGTAATAGAGGTTTAGTTGGTATTAGTTTGTTAAGGGTGTGGAGAGCCGGGATACCGCGCAGGATGAAGACGGTTCCGGTTAGGATCAAGGAGAAGCCTCCTGATAGGCTTATTTGAGTCTCAGGCAAGTGCCCGGGATGTATAGTTTGTAAATTTTCTAGCTTTGAATTGCGTGTCGTTCTTGTGTTTTTCGATTTGTATGTCTTTTTTGTGTGTGTCTTCCGGGGATTCGCACTCGATTCAGCGAGAAAAATCATCAGGAATGAAATTCCAAGTATTTTTACTTTGGTTTTATAGTTGGAACGGGTTTTTAGAGGAATTTGGGAGAAAAATAAAAAAATTTGAGGTGTGAAAATTTGGCTAAGTATGGAAAACCCTCAAAACTTTCTGTCACCAGGGCTTCTTCGTGGTACGCGACATATTTGTCCCTAGTCTTCGCGGTACACGAAGGACAAATAAAAAGGGCTGACTTAATTCTTGCCTCCTCGCGGTACGCGAGGAGTGTTGCCTTGGATTTCGCGGTACGCGAGGGGACCCTGGCTCGGCCTTTTTTCTTTTCCCATGGTTTCACCATACCCGTTCACCACCACCATTATCCTCCATCACACCACCATTATCACCCACCATACCATCATCATCATCATCATCATCATCATTTAACCATCATCTATTACCAACCACCATACCATCATCATAGCTTCCATCATTCACTATCATCCATCACCATCAACTCCATATCCACCGACATCCACCTACCATGGGAAACTTAAGAACCGTTCATGATTGACGATCTACCTTGCTTGTGGCACTCATGTCTATGTGTTTGTCACATGTCGGGTACGTGTTCTTGTGTTCTATCTTGAGTCTTATTGAGTCAGATAGTCGAGTCTTTTATTTTAATTTGAGTTTGTAACTTGAGCCAGTTTAATGTTGTGGGTTTGTTTAACCTTTATTGTGCTGGTATTGATCGCTCCGCTCATACTTAATCTCCATTCGGGCAGGGTTGATCCTAATATTACTTATCTTGTAAAGGCTACCCGATAGTTGTTTGTTCAACCGCAACCGAAATGATATACGGCGCATACGTGGAAGAGCAACGCTGGACACACATCTTGGATACATTACTTACTGCAAATCACACATCTTTATTCCTATTTTTTTCGTGCGTTTTAGTTAGTTTTACCTTTGTTTTGAGTCGTTTTTGTTTCCTATTGAGTATTTGTTGTGTTTACAGGAGCTCATATGAATTATCAAGTCAAATCATAAAGATATCGAGCACGAGGAGAAGCCCGGAGGAAAAAGAAGAAAAAGGTTGAATTTTTGATCCCTCGCGGTACGCGAGGGAGGAGTGTGTATGTCTCGTGGCACACGAGAGACTGAAAATCCGAGAAAAAGCCCAAATCGATTATATTAGGTATTCTAATGCCATTAGGTTTGGAGTTCGATTTTTGGCCGTCTACAGGAGTGCTTTGGGCGATTTCTGGAGCTTGGAAGTGAAATCAAGTGCAATGTTTGAAGCTTTTGTATTCCGGGTTAGTTAGATTGGCGTTTGCGGTTTTCAAGATTCAATCTTTATCGTTACTTTCTTTGTTTGAACCTATGTTTTTCTTATTTACTTCTGCCATGGATGTTTTGAGTATAAATCTAGGCTAAAACTTTAATACTGCCTAGGTTCATGATGATTGCTTGTTGAAGTATTGTTTTTTATCGGTTTTTTGGATTCAATTGAATGGATTAATGATTTTGTAGCAATCTCATGTTAATGATTATGATGTTTCTGGATGTTTAGATCTAATGTGTGATTGATTATACGTTCCGTATGTTATTTGTGGATGTCTTCTAGATTGAATAGCGTATCTAGATCATAGACGATGTGTTTGTGGATGTTTGTAAGGTTTGCTAGACGTAGTAGCCATATGAGCTGTAGTTGGGAGTTCATTAGGTCTGAATGTTCATCTTATCTCAATACGCGACAAGTGAGAGATAATTGGTTAGTCTTCGGTATTAGGATTCTGAGTGAAATCTGTCTGAGAGGAAGTTTCCCTTAGGTGTTCTTAATATTTGTTTCTAATCCGAGTCATAGTTGTTAATCTGAGATTACCCCGCGCATCTTCGATGTATTGTAGACAGTGAGACCGAGGGGTGATTTGTCTATTCGGTACTTTATCATTGTTAAAGAGACTGAAAGGTAATCCGACCATCTGGTGAGTTACTACATCTTTAGGTTTCTTAGTTGGTGACACCCTGAGAGTGATTAGGGATCCACTAGGTTGTCTAGAGCTGTTATCCTTAGATACCCAGATCCATCATAGTTTCCAGAACCGATAGAAGTTGAGCTTTGCAAGTAGGATTCCAACCTACGTGGTATTCTTCCTATTCCTGATATTTCCTTAGTCTTTGTCTAGATAGTTGCAGTCGTTAATTAGTTTTATTCTTTGATTTTTGTTTAATCAGTAGTGTACTAAACCCCCCAATCAAATCATCTTTAGTCCGAGTTAGAGTCTAGTTTAGCTGTTCAGTGTCTCTAGGGTTCTATATTCCGGTTTACCATTAAGTTGTCACTTGATAGGTACACTTGCCTATCTGTGCGGTTTATTTCATACGTACTCCATTTATTACTTAGGAGTCTAGGTTTAGTTTATTTGTTAGTTTTTTTTAGACCGTCTAGGCGACTTCAACTATAGATAAAGGTTGATTACTCCAGATTGACTTCTTGTTTTCACCCTATTCAGTGAGGGGACCAATAACGGCCTCCACGGGATGATCTTTTGGATGCGCAGAGTAGAAGTCTCATCTTCCTGCAAATGATCCGACAAGTTGGTGATATTCTTATTAGCTTCTTTAGTTTGCTGTGTAGTGACAGGAATCGGCTCCTTGGTAACACGCTGATCAGGAATCAGATCCTGAGATGATGAACCACTACCAGATGTAGTGGCTTGACGAGTTCCTTGAGTTGTAGGTGGGTCTGGAGATGTTGATGATGTTAGTACACAATCAACTCTGTAATCAGCTTTGTTGAAGTCGTAGAATCTGTCTTGTGATTCTATAGAAAAATCATAGAAAACATTAAATGATTTAAACAGGGAATCATAATCAAATAACCAGTTAGGACCCGTGTCCGCATCGGTCTTGTTCAACTCCTGCCAGTCAATATAGTAAGATTCCACGATTTGCTTCGTCTTTTTGTTGTAAAACCTGTATGCTGTCTTGCTAGATGAGTATCCCACAAAGTAGCATTCATCGGCCTTATCATCGAACTTAGACCCTTGTGTTTCATTATGCCACAGTGTGCATAGGCATGCAAATGCTCTAAAATGACCGATTTTAGGTTTCTGCTTGAATAAGATCTCATACGGTGTCTTGTTGTGATGCTTATTGAGAAGCACCCGGTTTTGTACGCAACACGCCGTATTCACCGCTTCAGCCCATAAGAAGATTGGCAGCTTTGAATCAGAAATCATCATCCTTGCAGCTTCGATAAGGGTGCAGTATCTTTGTTCAACAACTCCATTCTGTTATGGAGGTCTAGCAGCACTGTACTGCCTCGCAATTCCCTTTTCAACACAGAAGCTATCAAGTGTTTCATTACGAAACTCAGTCCCATTTTCACAATGAATTGTCTTGATCTTTAAATCCATTTGATTCTCGACAAGTATCATAAACCGCATCAGTAAATCTGCAGTCTCACTTTTCTTACCCAAAAAGAATCCCCAGGTAAATCGTTAGTAATAATCAGTAATAACAAGATAATACGATTTCTTACCAATACTCATAACACTTGTAGGACCAAAGAGATCCATGTGAAGCAGTTGTAGAACAAACTCAATAGAATTAAATTGCTTGGGTTTGTGTGGCCTTTTATGTTGTTTGCCTTTTGCACATGGAATGCATTTTTCAATGGAACAAAACCTTGGTTTTAAACCTAACTTTCCGGGAACACAAACCCCGGTTTTAAAACCAGACACTCTTTTTTCAGTCAAATGAGTGGAAAACTTTTATCGCAAATCTGCGACACACTCAGCAAGGTATGATTCAATTCAGAAACATAATTGACATCTTCAAAACAGAGATTATTGTTAGTAACAGTACATTTCATGGTAATTTTACCTCCTTTATCGCTTGCAAAGGAAACATACCCTCCATCAAAGAATTTGATATCATGAAGTAGAGAGATGTCCCTTGTCATGTGGCTAGAACTACCACTATCAACGTACCAAAGGTTGTTGAGAGTCCTTCTTGGCTGTTCCTGCATGGATTAAACGAATCAGTTAGAGATAGGTACCTAAGCCGTAGTAGTCTTGGGTAATCCTGACTCATCTAGATAAGAAACCTCTTGTAGTTTCATATCTCTCTTGTCATTGAAAACAACTGGTGCTGGTTCTACATTGGGTTTTGGTTTCCAAACTGGTTTTTCCTTGTCAAATTGTTTTGTAACATTTGGAGCATCTAACATTTTTTTCCCTTTTAAAATTGTGCAGGTTTCTCAAATTTCTTTTGTTTGGATTTCAAAGAACTATTTTCTTTTACAAACTGTTGAGATTTATGCACAACACCAGTCTTTACATTAGATTGTTTAACAGTAGGCTTCTTATGATTCACAGCATTAGGTTTTTCAACCTTTCTTGGCTTAGAAAACACGTTTTCCCTCTGTGTAACACTATGATGTCTCATAGGATGCTCACGAGTGTGAACACAGTTTCTGGCCATATGTCCTGGATTCCCACAAACATAACATGTTTGTCTTTTGGGATACGGGGCATAGTAAGATCCGGTGACCAATGATGATGACTGATGAGGAGATCTTCTGAAGTAACCTATATCTTCACTATACCTATGACCTCTCCTATCATAGTGTCTATAATCATTTCTCACAAACTCTCTATCGTAACTTCTATGATCTCTCCTAAAACAATCTCTCTCCTCTCTTCTAAAGTTTTGCTCAAAGGTTCTATGATGATTATCATATTTTGAATAACACTCATTTTTGGTGAATCTCTGAGGAGATTGTTTGTAGTTAGCTTGACTAGTAGATGGTTTAGGGTTTCTCTTATTATCCATCTTTGAAGCATGAATCTTGTTTTTAACAAAGTTGTGATTTTCATCTTTAAAATACGTTCCTCTTTGTCAAAATCATCGCCCTTAACAAATTTTGTTCCGACCCCCTTCCCAAAAATGTCACTTTGTGAATAAGCAACTTTATTTAAATCAATTTTAAACGAGAATTAAAAACACCATTAGTTTTACCAGACAAACTTTTCTTAACAGACTTAGACTCTTCTTCCTGACTCTCCTCTTCATCGTCACTCTCATAGTCTTCAATTATGCCCTTTACTAATCTTGCTTCTACATAAGACTTAGAAACATTAGCAATATTCACACAAGGGGTCACTGTAAGGCCCCAAACTGGGCACCCTACAATTGGGTCACGTCACAGTCAATTCTTTTAAAAACATTTAACTCCAAACATACAACGGAAGTCTTAAATCAAAATGGTATTCGTATTATAAAATCATTATTTTACTTTACATTACTGTATGAATGCATACACACCGACCCGAGTAGCCCCGCTCCCAAGCCAAGATACATCGCCACAAGAACTCACCTGCAAAACAATCTAACGTACATACAAAGTCAGCTACGCTGAGTGAGTTCTAACAGTTTATCCTTAAAAGAAACCTTCTCGTTGCAAACATCTTTTTAATAAAACTCAGACCATTCACTTTAGTTGTAAAATAATTTCTCATTTATAGTGGCAACCCATGTTACCTAAGACATTCCAACTCCCCTAGGGTTTCAAAAAACCCTAACGCAACCCATAACCATAACCCTTAAGTCTCACCGATTTAGATCGAACTTACCGACACACAACCTGTGACCTACCACCCATAACAACCGTAAGACCGGTTAACATAACCAACTCCTAGACATAGACCTGACAAGTCCTAAACAAGACTCTCCCATGGTGTACTGACACCTTAATCGTAAACACGACATCACGTCCATTAACATTAAGCACACAAGCTAATATATTCATCACATCATTACCTTATCAAGATTTAACATACAATAAATCACACACATGAGACATACCTTCGAAGGGTTTCACCTATCTCAAAACATCACCCACGCCGGGGTTATCCCCGTCGGGATATTTGTATCACCTCCGAAAACCCCCGTCCGGGTCTCAATCTCGCCCCCATAGGGCCCATAAATGTAAGAGTGAAACTTCCTCACGAGAATGTCGGCATTCATGCTCACCTCGTCACATAACACGGTGACCATATCATCATCCACACAGTGTCTGACACGTCACCCACATGATGACTGCCAGATCACTCGCATAGTGATGACCCAGAAGGACCATGTCCTCCACACCATCGTTAACCGCATACACGGACAACCATGCAAGCACACCCAACAACAAATATATACACATGACACTACCTAGACATGTACTACGACTCACCGTCCTTACACGGATCACTTACGTATATAACTAAACACACATCCTAGATATATGACTCAACTTCTGACTTATCCCCAAAGTCATTATACGACATACCGATGTCATACCGACATCGAACGCACTCAACCTAGGGATACCACTTTAACCCTTAGATTTATTATAAAATAATATAGTTGACTCATAAAACTCGATAGCTTTAACTCGTTCTTCATAACACATGCATTTAAACGCTAAACAACTAAGTATGTACGATAGCCCCCAAAAACAAGTAAAAAGGGGATTAGAAACTCACTGGTTGCGAAGATCCAAGTCCCGATCTGCAACCGCCCTCTCGCTCGAAACCCGAACCTGTCAAGCGTATGATCACATAATTAGAATACGTCCTAAACATACGTCGACACACATAAATATAATAAAACTCCAACACTCGTTTCATCAGCTCGTCATCCTCCTCCACAAACCCTATTTTCTTAAGTCCACTTGAATCGGGTCGTCCTTGACTCGTTTAGAAACCCAATACCTAAACCAGGTTCCACGCATGCACATACACATGACCATGCAAAACCCTAGCCCCACGAAACACCTGCCCTCAAGCCGGGTTTCCCACACGTATGCAAACCATGCAAAACCCTAGTTGAGAAAAACTCTAACCGACCACCTTGCCATCCACCGTCCCCACCACCATGCATATCACCATCGTCTTCCTCGTCGCTCAAACCCTAGCCGAGCCCTACCTGGTTAACAACATTGCCACCATCACTGGTGGTTTCCCCCGAGCTTCATTTCACGTTGGAAGCAAAACCACCATCGTTTCCCTCCGTTCGCCACCGTAGGACACCACCACAACTAACATGGGTCGACGACTCCTCCTCGTCATTCCTCTATACTCTTATCCTCTCTCTCCCTCTCCCTCTTTCTCTTTCCTCAGCAGTCCACCACCACGCAAACCGTGCACCACCGTGACCCATGCTTACCATCTGCCATCGCCATGCACCACCATCAACCATCGCCGCCACCCTGCTACAACCCGTACCGACTCGCCGTGAACATCACAACCATTTTCGGCCACTACATCTCCCCCGATAACCATTTACACAAAAAAAACGAAACCAAGAATAGGATTAAAACATGAAATGGAATTACCTTAACACGTTTTAAAAGTCGTACCCGCCGGACCACCCTTCTGCGATCGTCCTCTTCCTTCTCCGTCGGCCAGGTCTTCCTTCTCGTGACTCTCTTGTCTTCCATCACACACCTAGGTTCAATAATGGCCCTATGATTTGCCCTTTAAGTGCTATTTAAACCACTATAACTTACATCTGGGTCCCCTCCTTTCTATTTCACGCATTTCGATCTCGAACCGTCTTTTTAATCGACTAACCGTCTCTTTTCAGTTATTAAAATGCACTTTTTATGACAAACCTTGCCCCTTATTATGTTTAATAAAGATTCGGGCCGTCCATTAATCGAACCCTTAGCTTACAGATTTCCGGGATGTTACAAGTCTACCCCCACCCCTTAAAAGAGGATTCTTCCTCGAATCCTGGGTCGGCATAGTCCAATACATCCTACCCTTCTGTTCCAACTGGTGCATCCTATGCTTTAGGTGCCATCCTTTCACTTTCGTGCACATCATCACTGTCACTATACTTTTCAATCCTGCCACCATCCCTGGTGTTCAAAGAAATCTTCTCCATTGCCCGCTTTCAACCTTGGCACTTGTAGGTTTCACCTATGTTTTGGGTAAAAATTATCAAGACTAATTTTGTAACCAAACTTAGAAAGTGAGGTAGTGTGCTTGATCAAAATGCAAAGTTATGAACGGAAAAGTAAAGCTTGACACGATGATGTATGAGGAAAGCCCTTAATGCTTGAAGATCTCCGGCATAAAACCACGGGAAGTGACTGAAAGTCACTTGCCTCCTGGTCTTGTATAAATCGATAAAAAAAAGTACAAGTATGAGCAGTAATTGATTGAATTCTAGGTGTTACAGAGCTGGTTATGAGTAATGAGTATTGCTAAGTGAATTGTGTGTGTTTTCTAATCGATATTACTGCTGAATATATACAAAGATAAACTTAACAAACTATCGATCAAGTCTTCAAATGTGACCGTTAGAAGCCTCTCCACACGTCTTCTACACGTTTCTCTTAACCTCCACACCGATTCTTTAGGGATGACAATGACTTCGCGCGTTTTACGTGCGAATAAATTAAGATAGAAGAAAGATACAACGATTAATCGATATAAATGTTATGTGATAAGGTTGCCATAGCACTTTTTTGAATTCCAATGCGAATTGACCGTTGTATCTGCAGGATAAATTCATTATTATCCCCTTCTTTCTCATTCCGATCTTCTCAAGGCTAAGCAGGTGATGCGTGTGAGATTTAAGTAAATTAAATGCATATATATATATATATATTTGTTTTAGAAATGGTTTCACGAGATCAGGTTTTAAATTTATAAAATTATAGATACTCAAACTTAAAAAACACAGAATAGGAAAGTGTACCTATCGCAGCGTAATATAGTTTAGGTAAGAACCAAGTATCGAACCAACGGACACGGTCGAATTCCAATACTCAACTTTTGTTATCATTTAGCCGGTTTAGTTAATGAGTGAGTTTTGTGTGCTTGTGGAGCAGAAAAGTAAATGACAGAAAAGTAAATGGCGGTAAAGTAAATAGCAGAAGAGTAAAAATGTGCGTGAAGTGTGTAACAGAAATGTAACGAACAGAATAGTAAATAACAGGAAAGTAAATATGTCAGAAATGATCAGGTTACGAATACTATTGCTTTGGGTTTCGAATCCGCTTGGTACGTGATAATGTTAAGTTGACTAATCCAGTGATATGACTAATACAAATGTGTGACCCGGGTCACCGCTAGAGCCTCGTCCTCACGACATTTGATTTGTAAATTTAAAAGCTTTAACAAGTGGTAGTGCCTCCCGTTAAGGACAACAATTACCCTCAACCCTTCGAATGGTCATCTCCGGGTTGGTTTAAGACATCGAACGTAAAATGCTTTGTATTAGAGTTAAATAGGTGATTATATTTTGCTCACTGGGAGGCGGTCTAACAATGGGACCAAGTATAAAGACGTACCGTTCCCAACATGAGTTCACCAATTCTTGGTCGCATAATAAGTTCGTATAAAGACGTACGACCTTACTAGTGTTGACCAAGCCTCGTCTTATCAATCTCTGCTTGTATAAAGACGTACAAGTTTCAAAAGAAGTTTGGTTAAAAGGTTTTACGATCTTACACTTTAAAACCAAGAACACTCACAAATATAAAGACGGATTTAGACAATAATAAAAGCCCACCAAAATGGTGGTTTTAAGGACGAATAGTTAAAGACATAAACACATCACTTGGATTAATACGTTAAACATTAATATGCACCAAACTTCATCTTCACCCTAGCAATACAAAGTGTTTAGCCATGAATGGCCATACTAACTAGCATAATGCCGAGTTTCGTAGGCTCCCCTATTGCAGAACAAGGAGGAAGTGCCCCTCCACTCACTACTCTCTACTCTAACTATGGAATACGCTCTCAAATGAGGTCTGGATGGTTGTTGTAAGGTGTTTTTAATGAAGAACTCAAGCCATCTATTTATAGGCCTCAGCATGAGCAATGCACGACAGTTCACGGCCGTGCAAACACCTCGGGAATCAAACAGGGTGCACAGGAAAGTGTACTAGGCCTTGGGGAGCAATATAGGGCAATGCACGCCCGTGCATTGGGATGCACGGCCGTGCATCCCTCTCCTACTGCCCATTTTTGTCTTTTAGCTGCTGGTTGACTTCATGTGGTCCAATTTTGACTTGTTGTGGTCCAATTTAAGCTGATTTTTTCTCTATTCGTCTTTGGGATACCGAATAACCTGCAATTGTGAAATATTAACGTTTTAAGTATCAATTGCAAGATTATTAATCAATTAGTACCATAATATTGGGATTATTATGCATGCAAAACATGTATAATTTAGGACATATCAGCAGGTAAAACTTTTTTACTCTGATATTTGATTTCTTTCTCGTCTCTAAACTTTCTTGATAATGGGAAAGAAAATAACTCGATTGGCTTCATCTATTGTTGCCGAAAGATAGAAGATTTCACTGATCAAGGAATCCTTGACCATTCTGATCAGGAACTTTGCTCCTTTACTCATCAGGATATTAAACTCCTGAAATCAACTAGTGTTTTTCCCAAAAAAGCTGTTTTTAGGTCTTTTGATTCTAGGATGAAAGCGATCTGAATTCTAAAACTTGGATCTGCTTCCTTGTTTATCCTTTCACTCTGGGTCTGTCGTATCCTTTTCCTCCGCTTATCACTGATTTCTTCAAACTCACTGGCTTGTGTTATTCCCAAATCAAGCCTATGGTTTGGAGGATTTTGATTACTTTGGAGAGGTTGAATCATTCGCATTCTCTGACTGAGCTAGCTCATGTCTACAATCTAAGAACCCACGGATCTTCTCGTTTTTGTTCTTCAGCTCAAATCTGGGTGAATTCATCTAATCCCAAAAGCCACCCAAAACGACACCGACTGGAAGGGGAAATTTTTCTTCGTAAAGAGAGATTCAATCCCTTGTGGGGATCTCTTGCCACTTCAATGGGTTAAGAAGGGTAGGAAGTAGCTAGGATCCCTGCAATTTTTAATTTCTCTAACCTGTTTCTGATGATTTTGTTTTACCTTTGGGCAGCCCCTAAGTTTGCTGAACTGGTTCCTGCGAGAAGTGACACAGAAAAAAAAGAATTGAAGCATTGTTAGAAATACATGTTGTGGAGAGGTCCTTTCGCGTTGAATCCACCATCAGCGAAGCAAGCCTTGACACCCAAAATTCTGAATCCAAGATGTCTTCAGGTATAGAACAATTCATATTTGTATTACCAAATATTATAATCCTCATAATCCCGAAGTCTAGCTCCCAATTTGCCTTGTCTGATCTTGATAGCCTTCTGTCTAGAGCCATCATTGTTAAGAGGGAGGGTTCTACACCTACAACTACCAAGTCTCGTATTCCACTACTTCGGTCCAAAGCTTCAGGGAGTAAGAAGAGGAAGACGATGGATGTGGTAGATCTGGAGATCTTTGAGGGTATGGATTCCACTGAGACTACCAAAAATTTGCATTCCTTGTTGAACCTGGTAAGTAATTTTTGGTTTCCCTATTTTGATGTCAGGATCCCTAAATTACTAATATGTCCGAATCTTGTAGGGTCTTGAGAAGCTAAATGTTAACTTGGCTGCGACGGAGAAGAATGCTGAAGAAGCCCTGGAGAAGGTCGAAGACTTGAAGAAAATTTCTGCAACCAAGTCTAAGTACTTGGAAAAGGAGATCCAGACTCTGAAGGATAAGATGCAAGAGACCTCAGCCCAGTATGAGCAGAAAATGCAAGAAACCGTGGATGATGCCAAGAAATCTGCTACTATGGCTATTCTTCAATCTAGGATTCAGATGGTTGAGCAAGCTGTTGTTAAAGGTTTTGACCCTGCAGCCTGGGATCTTCAGGGATGGCGTACTTCTCTGGCCAAGCTTGGTGGTGAAGCGATGGAGACTAGCAAGGTTGTTGAAGATCTTGGAGCTGGCGATGGTGAGAAACAAGCCGACCAGGGCAATGAGGGTAATGATTCCTAGGCCCGAGCCCTGGAATTTGTGGTTCTTTGACTGTTCTTGTTGGTTACTTGTCTAAAAATAATTTTCTTTTGTGTTTGGGGATCCCTGTAAGGGATAGACAATTTTAATTTTTTGACTAATGGTTCAGGATTTGGGTGTATAGGTCCAACTTTTGGATGAAGCCCAAATTCTTGATCCTCCTGCACTTTCAATGTTAATTAGTTGCTTATGAATGTCTTTCATGATTGTTATGCGTTTGGTTTGCTTTGACATGTTCTAGAAGATCAGGATCCTCAGGCATTTAAGCCTTGTGATACTTAGACAAATAGGTTTAGGTATATTTTCAAGATACCGGATCCTTAATAATTATTTACAAATAATATCTTAGGTTTTTATCAAACTTTGAATTAGAAAAATATAGTTTGGTTTTGATAAACGGTATTGGAGAACACCAGATACAAACATATCATGACTTGGTCATTCAAATTTTGAATCTACTCTTGAAAATTAAAGAGTAGTCTTAAGTACATACCTTTATTGAAAATTAGATTGGATAGATACACATACCAGATATTGATAGGAAGTTCAAAATATAACAACTTTTAGTTGTCCCCTGTATATAGCCGTCAAACATATCGTATGCTTAGTAATTGTACCTCAGAATCTTAAAAAGACTTCAATCCATTTAAGGATCTTGAGTCAGCATGCTAAGTACTTGTGTTAACACATAAGTGTTAAATAACTATGACAAGCCCAAAACATGGGCCAAGCCAGAAAACGTGGGCCAAGCCAGAAAATGTGGGCCAAGCTATAAAACATGGGCTAAGCCAGGAAATGTAGGCCAAGCCAGGAAACATGGGCTAAGCTAGAAAACGTGGGCCAAGACAGAAAACGTGGTCCAAGCCAGAAAACGTGAGTTAGCATCAAAATGCTAAAAACCTTAGAAGTAACATGTCTGTTACTTTCATAGGATCCAAGATACATCCAACAGTGATGAAATTATCAGCCAGTGTTACATGGACTGGTCGCACCACCTTGAACTATACTTGGATATTGTGCGCCCAAGCGGAGTGTTTAAACTCAATTCTTAGAAAAGTGAAAACCTTTAAATCTTAGAAGGTATTCAGAATACCTTAAACTTAGGAGAGATGGCCAGTCTCTATCATCTGCCAGGATCCTTGAGTATCCTTCCTGCAAAACATGAAACCTTGGTGGAGGTGGGTGTTAGCCCCTCCGACGCTCAAGTCAGTACCTTGATAAAGAGTGATAAAGATAAAAATAATCTGGGATAGAAGACATACCAGTCTTAGTTAGAATTTAAGCTCTAACTTACATAAAATAGGCTTTGAGATGGATAGCATTCTAGGATCTCGACAGGATTTCTCCTTCCATAGTGGCTAGCCAATAGGCACCTTTGCGTGCTTTTGAATCAATCAATTCTAGGCCTTCCCACTTAGGTGCGGGCTTTCCTTTGTTGGGATTGGTAGTACTTTGAAATGCTTTTCTCAATACTAGATCACCTACTTGGAATCTTCTGATCCTTATATTCTTGTAGTATGACTTTGCTATCCTCTGTTGATAAACTACAATACGAACCTTGGCAAGATCCCTGAGTTCATCCACAGTGTCGAGATCATGAGAAAGAGTTTCGTCGTTTGTTTCTAGGGTTTGAAGATTGGTTCTGGCAGTAGGGATAACCATATCTATAGGGATCATAGCTTTTGTACCAAATACCAATGAGAACGGAGTTTAGCCTATTGCATTTTTTGTGGTCGTCCTATCTGCCCAAAGTACAAATGGTAGTTCTTCTGCCCATCTTCCTTTCTTAGTACCCAATCTCTTCTCGAGGTTGTTTATGATGATTTTATTAATGGATTACGTCTGTCCATTAGCTTGAGGATGTACAGTGGTGGAAGTTATCATTTTTATCCCCCAACTTGCACAGAAGTTTGTTGTTCACTTGCCGATGAACATAGATACATTATCACATACTATCTCTATCGGGATCCCGAATCTTGTTAAGATGTTACGTTTGATAAAGGAGATGACTTCTTTTTCTCTAACTTGGACAAATGCCTCAGCTTCTATCCATTTGGGGAAGTAATCTATTATTGCCAGCATGAATACCTTTCCTCCTGGTGCTCTGGGTAGTTTGCCGACTATATCCATTCCCAATTTCCTGAATGGACATGGGGAGATGACTGAATAAAAAGGCTCCGCTGGTTGATGGATATGTTGCGGTGTCTTTGGCAAGCATCACATTTATGGGAATAAGTCATAGCGTCTTTCCTCATAGTAGGCCAGTAGTATCCTATTCTCAGGATCCTTTAGAATAATGCTCTGCCCCAGTGTGATTACCGCAGTCACTTTCATGTATGTCTTTCAGGACTTCATGTGTTTTGGGATCCTCCAAGCATCTTAAGTATGGACCTGCAATAGATTTTCTATACAAAACATTGTGCAAAATTATAAAACGAGATACCTTCATGCGAAAAGCTCAGAGATTCTTTTCGTCACTTGGGATCTCACCATCCTGCAAATATTTTTTAATGGGTAGAATCCAGGATCCTTGACTAGTTTCAAGATCCTGAGTCTATTCATATTCTTCTGTATTTGAGACTTCATCTATCTTTTCAATTGTTGGGCTCAAAATATATATGATAGGTATTTTAATACCTTCTGGTATTTTATGACCCGAAGCAAGATTTGCTAAGGCATCAACCTTAGCATTATCTTCTCAAAGTACCTGTGTAATGCTAAAAATTTCGAATTCTATTGATAATGTTTTAACTATTATGAGATATTTAGCTAATTTCTCACCCCTTACTGCATGTGAGCCATTGAAATGGTTAGCAAACAACAATGAATCTACATATACTTGGAGATACCTGATTTTCATATCCCTGGCTAGTTGCAATCTTGCTATCAGTGCTTCATACTCTGCTTCATTATTCGTTGCATGTAACTCACAACTTATGGATTAGGGTATTATGTCCCCTTGTGGCAATTTTAGTATGATGCCTAAACCTGTTCCTCTTACATTTGATGCACCGTCACTTAACAATGTCCACTTAACCTTGGATTCATCCAATTGTTGAACTTCAAGATCTACTACGTGTTGGAAGTCACTACTAAAATCAGCCACAAAGTCAGCAAGTGCCTTAGACTTTATTACTGTTCTAGGTTCATATACAAGGTCATAGGCGCTGAGCTTGACTGACCACTTAGCCTTTCTTCCGGACATCTATGGCTTTTTCAAGACACACTTAATAGGATAATTAGTCTTAACATGAATATTATGAGTTTCAAAATAATGTTTGAGCTTAGTGGATGCCATTATTAAAGCTAAGATTAATTTTTCTAAATGAGAGTACCTGGTCTCTGCTGCTAGCAAGCTTTTAATTTCATAGTATACGGGATGCTCCTGTCCTTCATGATCCTTGACTAGGACGGCACTTACAGCATTTCCAGATACCGCCAAGTACAGGGATAATGGTTCACCATCTCCTGGTTTCATTAATAGAGTAGCTGATCACACGTACTCCTTCAATGATTAGAGTGCTTGTTCGTGCTTCTCTTCCCATTCGAATCTCTTGTTCTTCTTCAGGATGTCATAGAATTCCTTGCATCTTTCTGAGGATCTTGATATGAATCGGTTGAGTGCTACTACTCTGCCGGTTAGTCTATGGACATCCTTGGTATTTGTTGGGGATTTCAGATTAATGATTGCTTTGATTTATTCTCGACTGGCCTCTATCCCTCTCTTGGTTACCATATAGCCCAAGAACTTTCCTGCCCCTACTCCAAAGTGGCATTTTGAAGGATTCAGCTTCATTTTGTACTGGTCCATGATATCGAATGCGTCTCTGAGATCCCTAAGATGATCCTCAGCTTTCTTTGATTTTACCACCATATCATATATATAGAATTCCATGGTGTCCCCTAGCTTTTCTTTGAACATTATGTTCACCAGCCTTTGGTATGTAGCACTTGCATTTTTTAAACCAAATGGCATAGCTATATAACAATAAATACATGTTGGAGTCATGAATGCAGTATCCTCCTGATCTGATGGTTCCATTTGGATCTGCTGGAATCCTGATGAAGCGTACATGAATGTTAACATTTCGTGGCCTGCTGTAGCGTCCACCATTGAGTCAATGTGTGGTAATGGAAAAGGATCCTTGGGACATGCTTTATACAAGTCAGTGAAGTCTACACAGACTCTCCATTTTCCATTTTTCTTCTGGACCCCCACTACATTAGCTAGCCATCTTGGGAATTTCACTTCCCTTATCATTCCTGCTTTCAGCAGTCTTTCAACCTCTTCCTGGATAACCGTATTTTTTTTTGGTGCAATTTTTCTTCTTTTTTGGTGTATTGGCCTGAAACAATTATCAACACCCAATTTATGTGTAATAATATCTTTAGAAATACTTGTCATGTCTTCATGCTTCCAAGCGAAGTTTGAGACTCCGCTTTTCAGTAGTTCTATGAGTTCCAGTTCAATATCTTTGGGGATACTGGTTCCAACAAGCACCTTGACATCAGGATCCTCCGTGCTTCAGGATAATCTTTAACATCCTGCTCTTTGGTTTCTAAGACGTCTCAAGCTTGTTTCTTTAATTGCTATGCTTGACTGATTTTGGCGAAGGCTTTCATTGAAGAAGTATAACAGTGTTTAGCCTCCTGCTGATCGATGTTGATCTTTACTACCCCCAAAGGGTCGGCATTTTGATACATTGGTGATATGTTGAGGGTACTGCTTTCATGTCATGTATCCAGGGTCTCCCTAGAATAATGTTATAGCAAGATAAAGAATCAATGACACAAAATTTCTGTATAGAGTTTATCCCTTCGATATATATCGGTAGCTTTATTTCTCCAACTGTACTTTTAACCTCTCCGCTAAATCCTACCAGTACTGAGGACTTTGAGATAATTTCTGAATCCGGGATCCCCATCCTCTTTAGGACTTCAAGCTGTATGATGTTCACTGAACCCCTCCGTCAATCCGGATCTTATTGAAGAAGTGACTGGCAATGTATAGGGTGATCACTAAGCCATCACGGTGAGGATCATGTACATCATCTGTGTCCCCTTCGTCGAAAGAGATTACTTTCTTTTCGGTTAGGGTGGACGTCTTGGTAAGCCTATCTCCTTTTTCTATTTTTGCTTCCTTAGCGTTTCTCTTTGCTGCAGAATAAGAGGTACCACATATGTCAAGATATGAAACTTATTACCTTGGCATCCGGCGATGGGGATGTTGCTCTCTGCGGGATCCTGTCATGATCCTTGGCTTTGTCCTTTCTTTTTCTGAGGAATTCCTTGAGGTGTCTTTTGCTCAGGAGGTAACTTATCTCCTTTCGCAAAGCGATGCAATCCTCAATTACATGGCCAAAGTCTTCATGGAATGCACACCACTTGGACTTATCCTTCCATCATGTGCTCTTCTCAAATTTGCGAGGCCACCTGGCTTTTTCACCAAGATCCTGCATGGCGAGCAATAAACTTGTTGTATCAAGAGAAAAATAGTATTAAGATAGTCTAGGATACTCTTCTTCGTCTACGTCGTCTTCCACAACGTTGACTCTGTGATTGTCAGGTTTGGAGTAAGGCTTGGATCTGTAAGGTTTGAAGGGTGCAGACTCAGTCTTTCGGTTGGGCTGATTGTAGCTAGTTGGAGCATCCATCCATTGCTGGATCTTTCTGTCATCCTCGAGCCTTATGAATCGTAGTGCCCGATTTCTGACTTCATCAAGGTTACTGCAAGGGTTCATGACAAGGTGTTCATAGAATGGAGAGTCTTTCTTCAATCCCAACTTGAATGCTTGGACCGTTGTGGCGACGTCAAGGTTTGGGATATCTAGGGATTCCCGGCCGAACTTGCTGACATAATCTCGAAGGGATTCTTCGGTGTTCTGGGTTATCATGTATAAGTCACTTGTTAATCTTTCGAACGTTCTGCTGCAAGAGAATTGGTTATTAAATAAATTGATCAAATTAACAAACGAAGTTATTGAATAAGGTTGAACATTTAGCAGCCATTTCAATGCTGATCATGTTAGGGTGGAGCTGAAACCCTTGCATAAGCAAGCTTCTTTTATGTCCAAGGGAATGGGATTGATTTCCATTCTCTCCCTGTATTGCGCAACGTGCTCTTCGGGATTCATAGTTCCATCATACAACTACATGTTGAGTGTCTGAAAGCGTTTCGGGATCTCTGCATCACATATCGGTGGAGCAAATCTCGAGATCCTTTGACTGGTAGAAGACATCTCTGGTATAGGTTGGACTACACCTAGTACACTGGAGATCATCTCCTTTAGTTTCTTCAGCTCCTTGGCCATGGATGGAGTGATCCCTGTATCCTGCACAAGTTCGTTAGTGTTTTTGAAAACTGATTAAAAGTGTTACCGTTATCAGAATTTTGGGATGATGATCCCGGAGTGATTCCAAGATCCTGATTCGCAGTAACTCTGACAGCCGGAGTCGGGCCAGCTGTAGTGATTCCAGTTTGCATGGGAAGGAAGTCTCCCTTATGGATTCCTAGGGATCCTGAATAATTAAAGTCTAGGATCCTAGGTTGTGGTGGAGTTGTCACTTCCACTGGTTTCTTTGACTCTTTTATCCTCTCAAGCTCTTTGAACACCATATTATTAGTCTTTTCCTGTTGTTTCATTTGTTGCTTCACTTCTGAGAACAGATTGAGGATATCGTTGTTTGAAACAAGCACATGTCCCCCGGCAGGGATGCCAGATCCTGAAAAACCTACAGAAGTAGTTTTCTTTGGCAGATTATCATTCTTTTTTTGGAATGACGGAGGAGGAGGAAGATGGTCGTTCAACCCAGAGCTTGAAGATGGAGTTGAAACAGAAACCATTTTGGATTGGGATGACATTTTCGAAATTAGTTTGGAAAAATAATGATTGAATGCAAAGTTTAACAAAGATTTTAAGAAGAAAAGCACCACTTGCCCCACAATGGCCGCCAAATTGTTTTGGGTAAAAATTATTAAGACTAATTTTGTAACCAAACTTAGTAAGTGAGGTAGTGTGCTTGATCAAAATGCTAAGTTATGAACGAAAAAGTAAAGCTTGGCACGATGATGTATGAGGAAAGCCCTTAATCCTTAAGGATCTCCGGCATAAAAACCCGGGAAGTGACTGAAAGTCACTTGCCTCCTAGTCTTGTATAAATCGATAAAAAAGTACAAGTATGAGCAGTAATTGATCGAATTCTAGGTGTTACATAGCTGATTGCGAGTACTAAGTATTGCTAAGTGAATTGTGTGTGTTTTCTAATCGATATTACTACTTAATATATACAAAGATAAACATAACTAACTATCCGAGAATCCCAGAATCGACCAAGTCTTGAAATGTGACCGTTGGAAGCCTCTCCACGCGTCTTCTACACATTTCTCTTAACATCTAGACCGATTCTTAACGGATGACATTGACTTCGCACGTTTTACCTGCGAACAAATTAAGATAGAAGAAAGATACAATGGTTAATCGATATAAATGTTAAGGATACCGAAACCTGTAAGGATACCGAAGAATGTTGAAGATCCAGGATCCTTAGCTGTAAAAGTGACCCCTAACAACCTACAGATTCCTTCAACTCTCGTATTTCCAACCATTAATCAAACGGCACATTACTATTCTACACATTTCCCACTCTGCATCCTTAACTAGCAAAATCATAGAGCTACCAATCCAACTCCCGCCATCCTGGCACTCGCTGGAAGTGACCCTTCCGTGATTGCTTTGAATACCAAACTTTTTCATGATGGTTTCATGCTTATTGCATTATCAATACATCATCGCCCTTGCTATCCTTAACCGTGTTGTAACTACTTTCCCTAGTATTATGTATGAACGTAAGATCGTCATAATTTCCAAAGTTTAAGCACAACTGTCGGGTTTCCTATTCATACGGGTACTTCATTCGTCCTTCTCAGATGATCTTCAGGAGCTTGTGCAAAGCTCCTCCAGTTTCTACAACGTTCCTCTACCGAAGAATCTCCTTACTTCGTTCGCATGCGCTCAACGCGCTCTCTAAGCAAGCACACATTGCCCAAAACTAGTGCTACAATCCTTGACTTCTGACGATTCCCAAGAATCTGCGCATGACAACCACGTCAAATTCGAAAACAAAACATCTACCTTAACCGATGCTCCACGTGAGCTTACCTTAATCTAGTCATATGTTTTCCAGCATAGACTTTCCCTTTCCAAGAATTTATGTGCAGACCCGCACGTGTCCTTCCTTTATTTTCCTTTCCTAGTCGTTGCTCTACCATTAACAAGCGATTACTGACCGAGTCTCATCCGTCATGTACGAACACGAAGTCCGTCCTAGCATATGAAATGGCTATTCGTCGCCTCGTTCTAAGAGAATGTCACCATTCTCCTTGTATTCCACGTCTACTGAATCCTTCATAAAGAAAGTATACATTAAGACCATAACGTCACATCGCTACTCCGTGTTTAAGTCTTCAGTGTCGTCGTTTCGATCACACCATAAATACTTCCCAATCAAGAGTTTATGCAAACGCTTCGTGCATCATACTCCCACAATTCCGTCCATTAGCTTCACGCTTCAAAATTCCGAGATATAAGTATAGGCATATCATAAGAGCACCTCGCCGATCGTCTGGAAAAAGCGTCAAAACACCTTGCGTCCTCTCAATACATCAGACGTTGAGAAAACCATTAAGAAAGAAGTACTCTACCCGAACACACGAACCACTCGTCCTACTCACGACTAATCGTGTACCAAAAGGACACTTATCGACATAACACAATGACAGAACACACAATGTTCTACCTATGCAACTAGTAACCCAAACTCTTAACTCGCACAATGTGCACACACAAACTGCTAGACCTGAGTAAATCCACGTGCATACGACATGACCACGTCATTCGTAGATACACAACCCTCTGAACTCCCATCACTTACTCATCTCAATCGTGGCTCCTGCCACATGTCACCACGTACTCATACAGAGTCCACACGGTCGTACCCTACATGGGCCGTACCAACGGTTCAAAAAAAAACACTACCCAGGCTAGACACAAGACACCATTCCGCGAAACATAGATGTCTAACAATGAACATCATCCTAAACAATTATACATACATAAGATGCATAACCGTCACCTCCCACAGGACACCGTCCTCAACGTTCACCTATACAAAAAGATGTATAACACTCGGCTCAGCCAAGGCATCACCTAACGTTAGCACATAAGTGAAACTAACTTAGGACCGTAGACACAGACAAATTAAAATTTACGCTGAAAAGGATCTACCCTCTCAACCTAATCAACCATGCTCACGCATCGTACTAAGAATCACATTTAATAGAAACCCACATCATTCAAAGCGTAATCACACGATCACACATTACAGCACATAATCAACAACCAAAAACACCATCGTACACAATCACTAACATAATTATTATCAATTATGTTCAAATCAACATGCGATAAGAACTCAAAATCAATATCACTATCAGATAACCAAAACTGAAATAAGAATCTCGTAACGTCAATGTTTAATCAGTCTCTATGTCAAAACCATCCAAAATCTCTTGGGGCAATCGTCACAACAACTAACCATCAAACATATCGAAGTTGTCTCCCATCTGTTCCTCCTCATCAGACTCCTCTTCTAACCATTTGTTTCCTGGTCTCGGGTCATACTTCTGAGGCTGATATCTAACCGCAAGCGTGTTCCTCCCCCTCTAGTTGCTCCTCTTATAGATAGATCCACGATGTATGCCCCTAAAATCCGCTCCGAAAGTCCTGGGGGAATTTGGTGCCGGAAGTGCCAAGATCACCCCATGCACTGGAAACTCTCGCTCAACTCCCGCTACTGATGGTGGTACCATAACAGAAACAGGTGTTGGGATCTCCTCACGTGCCTCCCCAATAGTAAACGTAGCAACAACAGCTGCAACTCTAGCTCGATGCTGCAACGTCTGATCCCCCTTGTTTAGATCGTCATAGCCATCTAATCCTACACAAGATAGAACATTTATATGATTATTATAGGCAACAAATTTAGAACGTAAGTGTAACAATAGACCGCTGAATCACGTTGATCAAATGCGATCGGTTGTCCACGTCACTACTCGGATACTAAACGTTCCCATCATACTGACACTAGCTTTCTACCTTCCACATACTAAAAGCACATGCATCCCACACACAATCCACATAAACACCAAAAACTAACTACAACGTAGTTACATGTAATACAATTTCCACAACACACAGCTTCACATACCATAGATCTACACTGAATCACCAAACCATGTATTTACACCAAACAACTACACATAGTGTAACACCACACAAATGAAACTCTAACGATCAAACTCAATACGAAAAATGTACCTCTTGGCTCACGGTTACTCATGGTGGCATTCGTTTACTTTCGTCCCATTTTCGGTTTAAGTTATGGTATTTAAAAAACATCGATTTTCTCTTAAACTACGGCTCTAATACCAACTAGTAAGGGCCCAAACCGGGAACCCTACAGTTGGGTCACATCACAATGAATTCTTTTAAAAACATTTAACTCCTTATAAAAACATACAGCGAAATGCTTAACTCAAAATGGTGTTCGTATTATAAAATCATTATTTTACTTTACATTACCGTACGAATGCATACACACCGACCCAAGTAGCCTCGCTCCCATGCCAAGATACATCGCCACAAGAACTCACCTGCAAAACAATCTAACGTACATACAAAGTCAACTACGTTGAGTGAGTTCTAACAGTTTATCCTTAAAAGAAACCTTCTCGTTCCAAACATATTTATGTTAAAACTCAGACTATTCACTTCAGTTGTAAAATAATTTATCATTTATAGCGACAACCCATGTTACCTAATACATTCCAATTCCCATAGGGTTCAACAAACCCTAACGCAACCTACAACCATAACCCGTAAGTCTCACCAATTTGGATCGAACTTACCGACGCACAGCTTGTGACCTACCACCCATAACAACCCGAAGACCGGTTAACATAACCGACTCCTAGACATAGACCTAACAAGTCCTAAACAAGACTCCCTCAAGGTCTACTAACACCTCCATTGTAAACACGACATCACGTCCATCAACATTAAGCACAAAAGCTAATATATTCAACACATCATTACCTTATCATTAAGGTCAATCAAGATTTAACATACAATAAATCAAACACATGAGACATACATTCGAAGGGTTTTATCTGTCTCAAAACATCACCCTCTTCGGGGCTATCCCCGTCGGGATATTTGTATCACCTCCGAGAACCGCCGTCTGGGTCTCAATCTCGCCCCCATAGGGCCTATAAATGTAAGTGTGATACTTCCTCACGAGTATGTCGGCATTCATCCTGACCTCGTCACATCACACAGTGATGATATCATCATCTACACGATGTCTGACATGTCACCCACATGATGACTGCCAGATCACTCGCACATTCACGACCCTGAAGGACCCCGTCCTCCACACCATTGTTGACTGTATACGCGGAAAACAATGTAAGCACACAAAGCAAAAAATATACACACATGACACTACGTGGACATGTACTACGACGCACCGTCCTTACACGGATCACTTACGTATATAAACAAACACACATCCTAGACATATCCTCGTAACCTCTAGACTCAACTTCTGACTTATCCTGAAAGTCATTATATGACATACCGATGTCATATCTAAATCCAACCCACTAAACCTAGGGATACCATTGGACCTTTAGATTTATTATAAAATAATATAGTTGACTCATAAAACTCGACAGCTTTAACTCGTTCTTCATAACACATGCCTTTAAACGATAAAACATTTAAGTATGTACGATAGCCCCCAAAAACAAGTAAAAAGGGGATTAGAAATTCACTGGTTGCGAAGATCCAAGTCTTGATCTGTAACCGCCCTCTCGCTCGAAACCCGAACCTGTCAAGCGTATGATCACATAATTAGAATACGTCCTAAACATACGTCGAACACGCATAAATATAATAAAACCCGACACTCGGTTCATCAGCTCGTTATCCTCCTCCACGAACCCTATTTTCAGTTCGTCCTTAACCCGTTTAGAACCCAAATACCCAAACCGGGTTTCATCCCATGCATGCACATACACGTAACCATGCAAAACCCTAGCCCCACGAAACACGGGTACTCGATCCGGGTTTCCCATACGTACATAAACCCTGCAAAAACCTAGCCGAGAAAAACTCTAACCAACCACCTCGTGGTCCACCGTCCCCACCATCCTGCACCACCATGCATATCACCATCGTCTTCCTCATCATGCAAACCCTAGCTAAGCCCTACCCGGCTAAAGCCATAGCCACTGTCACCGGTGGTCTCCCACGAGCCTCTTTTCATGTCGAAAACAAAACCACCGGTGTCTCCCGTCGTTCGCTGTCGTAGGACCCAACCACAGCTAACACCGGCCGCCTCCTCCTCTTCTTCGTTCCTCTGTTCTTGTCTCCTCTCTCTTTCTCTCTCCTCGGCAGTTCACCACCACACAGTTCGGGCACCACCGTGACACATGCTTGTCGTCTGCCACCGCCACGCACCACCATCAACCATCGCCGCCACCCTGCTATAACCGTAGCCACTCACCGTGAACATCACAGCCTCTTCCGGCTGCTACACCTCCCCCGATAACCCTTTACGCAAACAAACGAAACAAAGAATGGGATTAAAACGTGAAACGGAATTATCTTAACGCGTTCTGGAAGTCATATCCACCGGACCACACCTAGGGTAGCTCTTCCTTCTCGAGGCTCTCTTAGCTCTTCCTTCTCGGGGCTCTCTTAGACATCGTCCTCTTCCTTTACCGTAGGCTAGCTCTTCCTTCTCGGGGCTCTCTTAGCTGCCGTCGCACACCTAGGGTCAATAATGGCCCTAGGGTTTGCCCTTTAAGTGGTATTTAAACCACTATAACCTACATCCGGGTCCCCTGGTTTCTATTTCACGCATTTCGATCTTGAACCGTCTTTTTAAATGACTAAATGTCTCTTTTCCGTCATTTAAACGCACCTTTTGTGACCAACCTTGCCCCTTATTACATTAAATAAAGATTCTGGTCGTCCATTAACCCGAACCCTTAGCTTATGGATTTCTGGGTTGTTACAGTCACAAGACTAGCAGTCACAAGAACCGACTGCTTAGATGATGATTATGGTGGATTAGGGTTACATCCTAAACCATAGGTAAATTCAACATCTTCAGGATATTCGATGGGTAATACAGAATAATTACCGTTGAATGGTGGTGCAACCAAATTATAACCAACCCCAGAAACCCTTTTCCTTCCAGCTTGAGAGTCAATCAAATCATTCACCACAGTACGTGAATGCTCAGTTTTATCCATTTTTAACTTGATTTGAGAAAATTGAGTTAAGGCTTCATTTAATTATTTGCTCAAATCTTCGATTCTTGTTTTAGAATCATGATAAAGACATTCTTTATCATTTAAAAGCAGTTTAAGTTTAGAAAACATCCTTTTTCTCAGCTTCTATTTTATCTTAGAAAATGGTTTCTACCCTTTCAAATTTCGAGTTAAAATGTCTTAACTTTGTTATTTCCTTATTCAAATCATCGTTATCGTGCTTGTAGCGATTAACTTTCTCAATGTAACTAACAGAACAAAGATTTTTAGCTACCTCATTGTTGGTGCCATTAGCCATGAAAGCAAGATTTAACTATATCTCCAAATCACTTATCTTGTCACTCCAGTAATTGCTAGAAGTCTGTTGGCTCACCAATGCTTTGTTGTCATCAGAGGTAGATGTTTCCTTTTCAGCAGCCTTAGCAGGTATGCTTCCCTGATCGTTCTTCAGCTCAATGCATTCCCTGGCAAAGTGTCCAGGTTTGTTGTAATTGAAACACCTGAGATTAGATTTATCAAACCCGGTCTTCTTGCCTCCAGTCCCAATGCCATCAAAAGACTTCCTCCTAGTTCTCTTAATAAACTTCTTTACCCCAAACACAGCCATATGCTATTTGATGTCCATTTCCTCGATATCATCAGCATTGATCTGATCTACATCATCTAAAACCATGTTTGCTGGTGTGAGTTTACCGGTAAGAAGAGCATTATAGTTGTTTATAAAGACACTAAACAGTGCTATATTCTCTTCAACAACTTTGGAGCTATCAGCACAAGGTTGTGGCTGAGCCTGTTGCTGAATGGGAGAAGCAAACCCAATTTTTTGAGGCACTTGGGTTGTCATACTTGAAACTAGGGCACTGTTCTCAGTAACTCCAGTACCACCCATTGAACTCCCATGGTTGAGTTGACGATGCTTGTCATCCATCTCGTAAGATCTGATGATAGAAATCAGCTCACTTAAGGATGTATTATACATGTCTTTGGTTCTTTTGATGGTTGTATACTTGAAGTTCCAAGTTATAGGCAAGGAGTTATGCAGTTTCTTATTGATCTTTCCCTTAGTCAACTCAATTCCATCAATACTCATTTCAGTCATCAAATGTGTAAATCTGTTGATTTGAGCCTCCAGAGTTTCTCCCTTTATGTAGTTGAACATGTTGAACTTTTGTCTCAACATATCCTTTCGACTTTCTCCTATGTTATGATTCCTTTCAAATCTTTCTATCAACTCATCACATAGAGATTTAGCAGTGGTGTACTCCTTGAAACCTTGTGAGATCTCAGTAGACAAAGCCATGGTTAAACCAGCGTAGGCTTTCTCATCTTTCTCCATCTACGTAATTTCATCATCAACATACAAGTCTGGGTCCTTGGGAACAAACTCATGGTTATCATTTCGACCCATCAGATAAGAGGACCTTTAGTGATTAATTGCCACATCGCAGAGTCATTGTACTTTGCAAATGACTCATACCTGAATATCCAGTTGGAAAAGTCATAAGAATTGGTAAGTCTAGGAGGTCTATTTGTAGTATCAATCTCATTATCCATGGCAGTAGTGATATTTAACTGATTCTGAGCATATTTTATGAAAACCGTGTAAACGTTCACGCAGAAAAAGAAAGTACTCGTAAATCATGTATGCGCAAAAGTACACTCAAAGTCAAAGCTCTCGCATGATAACTTTCCAAAACCGAGAACTTCAAAAACAGAAAACTTCTAGCCGAGAACCTTTAGCCGAACACTTCCAAGTTCTCATAGGAGCGTCTACCGATAACTATAACAAAGAACTTTGGCTAAGAACTTTTCTGAGAACATTATCCAGATCCGAACTAATCAATCTGGAAAAGTCACCAAATCGATCAAACAACACAAAAATTGAAGCATAAGCCCTGTTTCTTTAAAATCGTCAACTGATGTATGATCCAAAATGACCAAATCTGCCTAGAAACACTTCCAAACAAGAAAATCAGTCTAAAATAACAAATAAACGAAACTTTGATACCTTACAAGCTTTGAATTTGTTGTAAGATTCACCGAATGAGCTTTTATAGCTCTGATACCAATTATAAGGTCCGGTAACTGGAGTAGGATTTTCAATAACTCGGATTCAACAAAGTGTTGAATCAGGCGAAATCCAAAACAACACACAAAGCAAATAAATATCATTATTGTGATGCGTTCAAAGGGGAAGAGAGTAATCACTATTAAACGCCTTCTTGTATTAATCAAAACACTGATTACAAAGTACAATCGACTAATCACGTGTCTAACCCTAATACACGAGATTAAGCAAACTATTTATAGTTAATTACAAAATATTCGGTATTAAACGGTCTTGGGCCTTGCGAAAACTCCAATTTCTCGGTAAAAGTTCTCGGGCCAAGAACTTTGATACTTGCCCAAGTTCTCAAAAAAAACCCGGTGATTCTTTGATGCGACAGCCTATTAGATCTAGTCCTTACAAATGCGTATACTAAATTATGTTTTTAAGTAGTGAATCCAATGTATAATTAGATGAACTATGTATAAACTACAAATACGTGTGAGTACTAGACCTCGCTCTTTCAACCTTTTAAACTATTGGGGGCTAATGTATATGCACTTTGATGATTTATGATAACATGTTTTACAAGTATGCTATATGGTTATACATGTGAATAGAGAAGGATATGTTATAGAGTATGCTCAAGGTCTTTATGAAAGAGGAATGATGTTATGGAATGTTATACGCTAATTGCAGTTGTCATGTATGGGTCAGGTCAAATAGAGACACTAATCCTCTTTGCGGGACATAGAGACACAAGTCCCCCCTTACGGACATAGAGCTACCAGTCCCCCTTTATGGGACATAGAGTTACCAGTCCTCCTTATGAGACATGGAGTTATGCATCCTCTTTACGGGACATAGAGTTATAGTCTCCTACACGGGACATAGAGTGAAGGATTTTTAAACCGCACCATGACTTCGTGTTTGGTTGGTTAAAAAAGCAATGCATAGTACCCAAATGACATGTACGTTGACTTTTTATGTGTTATATGTTAAGATTTGTTAATTATATAGATGTTTAAAGTTTACTTATGTTTTCTTTAAAACTAGAGCTCACTCAGCAACGCTGACTTTTCCATGTATATTAGAGTGAGTGCAAGTTTGGATGATTGCTTGGACCTTTTGGCATCCCAATGAAGCTATCCGTACCCCGAAGACTAGCATTACTACTATTATGATGACATTTATTTTTGAAACTAGAGTTAGATTTTTATGGTTTATTCCCACGTGTTGTGGGATTTTATATTAGATTCCACTGCAATGTTTAAATTATGCGTTTGATGTCTATCTTGAACTTGTATGCAGGATGTTTGCAAACTGTGAGGATTCCTAGGTTTGGGGCCTTACAAGATGGTATTAGAGCTACGGTTTAAGGGATCTGGGCAGTATGTGTAGTTGCAAACCAAGAGGTAAAGAGTTATAATCTATGGATTTATGTAGTGATGCTTTCCTTTAATTCCTTAGCCACTAATATAGTTCATGATAGGGAGTGTTTATAGCAAGTTTAGTGAAGTAAACAACTAATTATTCTTAGCCTCTTTAATTAGCGGTTTACCTTACTTACTATGTTTTGAACTTAAATGACAATATTGGTGTTCAAATCTCTGTTTTAGGTACCACCAATGGAAAGGACTGGAGCTAGAGATGGTAGATGAACTGGCGGTCATAGTGATGGACGTGGTGGTGGTCGCACCAGACCACAACCTGATGCATCTACTACCAAGAGGAGGACCAGGCAGACCGAGCCCGCACGGGAGGATACCTCTCCTGTAATGCATGCCACCAACTCTGTCCACTCGGATGAAAGAGTGGTGTTGGAACCTGCTGTTAGAGATGCTATTGTTGAGGATGTGTACCATGTGATCTGTAGCACCATTCTGGAATTCATGGCCGTGGCCATTAAGGCAGTTGTTGATGGGGAGAAGGCTAAGGAGAAGTCTAGTACGAGAGGTTTAGGGGGTAAAGGCAATGGGATTGTGATGGTTTTTGATAGTGATGAGGAGGAAGAGGGAGATATTGGTAGGAACCTTGGGATGGGGTGCAACAATGGTGATTTCAAGAAGTGTAGTCCCCCATAGTTTGACGGGACTAAGGATGCATCCACTGCTCATCAGTGGATCAGGAAGATGGAAGCGCAATTAAACTGAGTGAGGGTAGGGATGACCAAAAGGTGAAGTATGTGATGAGTGTTTGATAAACCCATGCTAATTATGTCTAATCTTAGATTTTTAGCCTGAATTATATAAGAAATAATTTACTTTGATGTGTATTTATGTGTTCGGGTTTTAAAAGATGAAAACAAGCTAAAATGATAATATATCATCAAAAGACGTTTAGTTATGAAAGTAATGTGTGAACGGTAAAAGATGTTCAAAGCTACTCAAATGAGATTAAAGAAATACTTATAAGTTTATATATATATATATATATATATATATATATATATATATATTATTTTTTAAATTAAATCAAATGTTGGCAACTTAAAGTAAAATGAATTGAAATCAATATTTGTTTGCTTTTGGAATTGTGTAACAGCAAAGTAAGGTTCACATGTGTTGGAAGAAAGAAAATAAACTCAAGTTGGACTAGTGATTAATTGGGCTAAACTCTAAAATAATTAGCAGCTTGAGCTATAGGTTATAAAAACAAATGAAGATGTTGATTTTAACTTTTTACATGGACTACAAGAAAATCCATTGGGCCATGATTGAATTCCGTTAATTAGGCCACAAAGAAATAGAAAAAAAAACGCACGGAATTAGGGGTGTTTTTTTGGCACAGTTCACGAGGGGGCATTATTTTTTTTGTGGCTGCGATGACTAGGGAGGTAGGGAAGGGTTTTTTTTAGAACGACATGTCGGTTAGGATGTCGCTAACCCCTCCTAGTCTAGAGTTCAAGTCCTGCTACAGAGGATGTTCCTGTAATTATGAAGTGCACCTTGTAAGGATTGAACCTGAGACCACCACAGCAAGAAAGCCTTAAGGCAAAACCTCCTGACCACCAGACCAAAGGCCTGATGGCACGGAAATCAATAAGGTCTTGACACTTTTGAATGGCAATTTTTAGAGGTGTTAAAGCGCACGGTTTTTTAGGGTGTGTGATGTACTTGAAATTACACATCTTTATTGCACAAAACTTCACCCATTTTATGATCAATTCCCGGTTATTCCCCAAGTTTAGACACTTATTTGCTTGATTTTCAGTTTTATAGGTTTTTGTGGAGCTAAGTGGATAAAGGAGGAGATTCCAGGAGTTTTCAAGGAAAATTAGGTTTTCTGAGTTGGAGGCACGGTCACGCCCCTACCTGGCACAACCGCGCCTACCTAGGCACAGTCGTGCCCCGCATTGGCACGACCGCGCCAGCCTAGGCACGGTCGCGTCCATAATTGGCACGGCCGCGCCAGCATTAGAATCCGAGCACAACCGTGCTCTTGCTTCCCCACGGCCGCGTGTAAACCCGTGAGTCTGAAAAATCATACTTCCTCGAAGAAAGAGACCAATGGGAGAAGCAGATCGGTCAACCCTACTGTCACATGACCGCGCCTAAAGAAGGCACGGTCGTGCCCCATGCTCAGGCACGGTCGTGCCCAGTACCTTGGCACGGTCGTGCCTCCTTGCTTTTATATATATCAGATGTTTTTCCCACAGAAAGAAGTCTGGAGACCTGGAGAGTTGGAGCCTTGAGCATTGTTTTGTGCTCCAAATTTCCTTGTTTCTAGCCACATTTCAAGCTTCTAGGAAGGACTACAACATCAAGAGGATCACCATACATCATCATCATCATCTAGCTTGGGGAAGTTGGTTTTATTCTTGGCATTTCTTTATGAGTCTTGTAACTTTTCCTTGCTTTGTTCTTGTTTTTATGCTCACCATGAGCTAACTCTTGATATCACTTTGGTTTAGATGAAGTTTAGTAACGTTTGACAACATTTATGGATTTTTGGTATAGTTTATGTTAATGTTATAACAATGGCATGATTATTCTTCAATGATATTGTGTATTTTGGAGTTGATATTGTTTGCAAGACTTGTATATGTGTAGGCTTTGTATGTATTCATTGATTAGTGTATGTATGTATGCTAGTTTATGGCTTTTGACTAGGAATGGTAGATGAAATCTTGTTTATGGTTGAAAACTCTTGAATGTGCATCCTTGTGCTTGTGTTTTGAAAGACAAAGTGGTTGTTATGGTGTGTCATATTTAGTATTATGTTTATCTAGGACTTGCTGACGCAATCTTCTAATTTATGTAATCTTGATATGAACATTGTATGTTGAGGAAGTGCATGTTATTGTTTACTTTAATCAACTTGAGGTGGGTTATGTGTTGATTCGTGTAATCTTTCCAACTATTTGTTGAGTCAGCCAACCTTGACAGGAAGCTAGTCCAATCTTTATTAAACATTAACGTATTCATAGCTCGTGAGCTTCATTGTATGATTATAGGTGGTTAGTTTGTATAATTCATTCTAGCTTTCCGATTAGTCATTTGATTAGATGTCTTTGACGAGAATTTAGTCAACATATGTTTCGTGTATTTGCCATGTATCCATAGTTGTTGTTGGGTGTTTACTAAATGGATTCGAGACCGAAGTGATATTCCTTCCTTGATTGTTTGACTTGTGTTCTTAGTTTAGTTTTATATTCTTGCATATTAGTTTAATTAAAAATCAACTTAAACATCTTTTACCCATACTTGATTGAAAATTAGTCTCGGTTTATTATCGCATTCCACCGTGTCTACGGATTGATATCCGGTTCTTACCTCTACTATATTGCCATTCGACGGGTACACTGCCCGGTGTGTGTGATTAGTCTTTGGTGAAAACACATTTTTAAAACTAATTGTGTAAAAATCTTTATTAAAATATATATATATATATATATATATAGTTTACACACATCAAGTTTTTGGCGCCGTTGCCGGGGATACGGTTTGTGTGAGAACGATTGGGATTATTATTTAGTCATTTAGTACATATTTGTCTATATATTGGTAAATAGTTTTCCTTATTTAAATTTTTTTTATTTTATTTTTTTTTATCTTTATTTTATTATCTTCATCTTATTTTTGTGTATAATTCTTCGGATGTAATTTTATTTTTATTTTTTATCTGGTACTCATGATCGTTTTGTTTGAGTGTTCTTTGCTGTGATTTTCATGGATCGCGACTATGGGAGTTACAGTGACGAGTACTCGTTTGATCTATGGGGTTTCCACGAGGAGATTTGGTGTGAGATTTGTGGGGGCCCGCATTACACATTAGATTGTTATAAGTTCCCGGGCTACCCCGCAAGGCGCCATGAGGACCCTATATTCGGCCCGGTTGGTGATTTGGATGAATTGGAAACATTAATTTTTGAAGAGACAACCGTGGTAATTAAAGGGGAGTCGCACCAAGAGGAAGATGTGCAGACGGATGGGTTCACCAACGAACCAAGGACTATGGTGACACCCGATCTTCCGTTATGCACCAAGGAAAGCCTGCCCATGATTGATCATGATTCGTCATACGAGTCATCCAAACAGTAGGAGAGGGCGAGACATTTCATGGACCAACAGACTAGGAAGGCGTGACATTGGTCCACAAAGCATGACAAGCCAACACTATCTTACCGGGATGATCGCCTCCTTCACTACATCATGCACCTCTGGTTTGGTCCGGGTAAATACAGGTGTTGGTGGCACGACCCGTCACTTTGTTTTTGCATTTACCCTTGGTTGTCACTAACTGGTGGTAAATGCACTAAACCAAACGGGAGATATTCAAGAATCATAGGCCACCCGTTTGTTTATTTGCCCCATCAATTGTCCTAAATTGACGCGCATAAGGACACTATTCTAGCTAATGACTCGTTAAAAATCTTAGCATGTCTATGTTTCACCTGTTAGTTATGTGTGTTCATTTTATCTTCCAAATTATTTTCCTAGTTTTTATTTTCTATTTTTCTAGGATTTTACCAGAGATAAGGTTATCAGGACGTGTTTTGGATCGAGCGAATTTGGGATAATGTTTGGAATGTCACAGGCAACCGAGATCACCCATACCTTGAGTTTGATCTCAACGAGCACGAGCATCATGAGGTCGATCCGCTTGCTCAACCACCTCCTCCCCTTCCGCCATTGTCATTACCACCATCACCGCAGCACCAGCCCACACCACCACTATCACCACCACCAGCAGGAGGAGCCGAGGGAGGTGGTGCCGCTAGCATCGACCTCGAGGGTATGCAGTGGGAGTAGTACCACCCATTGCCTTTTATCTTGATTAGATCTTGGAATTATGGAACTGCGTGGAACGCCATTTTTGTGCGTAGGCTTTGTACATTTGCCCGAGATCGACACGAGGGAAGTTTCAGTTCTCCCTTCACATTCCATTGCATTGCATTCCATTTTGCTTTGCCTGTTTTTGTATACATTGAGGGCAATGTATGTTTCTAAGTGTGGGGTTGGGTGTTTATTCTTCGCTTGACATTATTTTTTTTGTTGTACATTGAGGGCAATGTACGATTCTAAGTGTAGGGTGGGAATGTATTCACACGATGTTTGTCCTTTTGAGCATTTTATCACTTCATTTTTTGCAAAATCTTCCTTCATAATTTTTATTGGCACTAAATTAGTTTTATAAAATTAAAAAAACAAAAAAATATAATAAAAGCTAACCGTTTAACATTCACAATTTTTAGTAAATAATAGAGGTTTGATTTTTCGAAAGCAACTGAGATAGAAATTACATCGAGTCAAACCCAATTTTTTGTGATAACCATGAGTTTTAGTGGGCTAAACGAATGAATTGCATGTAACCTTTTGCTTGTACCCATCCCTTTCCGTTTCTGTGAGTTTATTTTTTGAGCCTTTATAGCTTTAGATACTGTTTGCTCTCGTTTTTGCGGATTTGAGTATGCCGGATGTTTCATGCTTATTAGAACTTGCTTTTAGTATACATTTCAAAAATCATGAACATAAATATTGCATAAAAATGATTGAGGCATTAGGATAAACCACTTTGTGAGCCTTTTATCTTTGTTTTCCCTCACCAGAACACATCGACTAGTTAGCCACGTTGAGCATATCCCGTGTTTTCTTTTATTACCCACAATACACCACCATTAAACCTATATTAGCCTTTTATTTTCATTTTCACCCGTGTTAGAAATCCGGTTGGCTAATGTTATTTTTATAGCTTTTATTTTGTTGTAATCTTCAAATTCTTGAGAAGTTTTTAGCTAAGAAAAGATGCATATTGACTTAGTTCCCTTCAAAAGAAAAGAAAAGAAATAGTGTAAAAACAAATCACCAAAATTAGATGAATTATAGCCGATTAGAGCAATTTTGTGAGCAAAGATGGAAAGAATTTGGTTGTTAGCTCTTATATATACGGAAGTATTAGTTAGTTTATTTTTCATATTAGAATTTGTTTTAGTTTTTGAGTTAGCATAGTTGCCGGGTTTTTAGCCATTTAGCCACTTTTAAATCCCACTTCCTTACCCTTAGCCATTGCCAAGTTACAACCCGTTTAAAGCCCTCTTGATTTGTGCTTTGTTTCATGTTAGTTGGTAGAGATTTGATCTTTTAGCAAGCTTATGATTTTTGCATGATTCATTGTCTTGGCATTTGAGTGTTCTATACATACTCCATTACATGTATGATCATATATATTCTCGAGTGTGTGAACATTCTGAGAAGCATAAAGTTGCATGCTAATGATTTCCTAGGCACATTCATTTGCACGTTCGGTTGTTACTTCATTGGGCTCCTTGGGTTTTATTTAGTTAATTTTGCATTTCTTGAAAATCTTGTCAAACCTTTATAAGTTTATTAATGCTTACGGTTTTCCGAATTGATCCATAGTGCCATTGGAAGTTTTGTTTTATTTTGATTTCATGCTTAAGGACAAGCAATGTTCAAGTGTGGGGTTGTTTGATGTGCTTGAAATTACACATCTTTATTGCACAAAACTTCACCCGTTTTATGATCAATTCCCGGTTATTCCCCAAGTTTAGACACTTATTTGCTTCATTTTAAGTTTTATAGGTTTTTGTGGAGCTAAGTGGATAAAGGAGGAGATTCTAGGAGTTTTCAAGGAAAATTAGGTATTTTGAGTTGGAGGACCGGTCGCGCCCCTACGTGGCACAACCGCGCCTACCTAGGCACAGTCGCACCCCGCATTGGCACGACCGCGCCAGCCTAGGCACGGTCGCGCCCATAATTGGCACGGTCGCGCCAGCATTAGAATCCGAGCACAACTGTGCTCTTGCTTCCCCATGGCCGCGTGTAAACCCGTGAGTCTGAAAAGTCGTACTTCCTCGAAGAAAGAGACCACTGGGAGAAGCAGATTGGTCAACCCTACTGTCACACGACCGCGCCTAAAGAAGGCACGGTGATGCCCCATGCCCAGGCACGGTCGTGCCCAGTACCTTGGCACAGTCGTGCCTCCTTGCTTTTATATATATCAGATGTTTTTCCCACATAAAGAAGTCTGGAGACCTGGAGAGTTGGAGCCCTGAGCACTGTTTTGTGCTCTGAATTTTCTTGTTTCTAGCAACATTTCAAGCTTCTAGGAAGGACTACAACATCATGAGGATCACCATACATCATCATCATCATCATCTAGCTTGGGGAAGTTGGTTTGATTCTTGACATTTCTTTGTGAGTCTTGTAACTTTTCCTTGCTTTGTTCTTGTTCTTATGCTCACCATGAGCTAACTCTTGATATCACTTTGGTTTAGATGAAGTTGAGTAACGTTTGACAACATTTATGGATTTTTGGTATAGTTTATGTTAATGTTATAACAATGGCATGATTATTCTTCAATGATATTGTGTATTTTGGAGTTGATATTGTTTGCAAGACTTGTATATGTGTAGACTTTGTATGTTGGAAAACCCATGGTTTATGCATGTATTCATTGATTAGTGTATGTTTGTATGCTAGTTTATAGCTTTTGACTAGGAATGGTGAATGAAATCTTGTTTATGGTTGAAAACTCTTGAATGTGCATCCTTGTGCTTGTGTTTGGAAAGACAAAGTGCTTGTTATGGTGTGTCATATTTAGTATTATGTTTATCTAGGACTTGCTGATGTAATCTTCTAATTTATGTAATCTTGATATGAACATTGTATGTTGAGGAAGTGCATGTTATTGTTTACTTTAATCAACTTGAGGTGGGTTATGTGTTGATTCGTGTAATCTTTCCAACTAGTTGTTGAGTCAGCCAACCTTGACAGGAAGCTAGTCCAATCTTTATTAAACATTAACGTATTCATAGCACGTGATCTTCATTGTATGATTATAGGTGGTTAGTTTGTATAATTCATTCTAGCTTTCCGAATAGTCATTTGATTATATGTCTTTGACGAGAATTTAGTCAACATATGTTTTGTGTATTTACCATGTATCCATAGTTGTTGTTGGGTGTTTACTAAATGGATTCGAGACCAAAGTGATATTCCTTCCTTGATTGTTTGACTTGTGTTCTTATTTTAGTTTTATATTCTTGCATATTAGTTTAATTAAAAATCAACTTAAACATCTTTTACCCATACTTGATTGAAATTTAGTCTCGGTTTATTATCGCATTCCACCGTGTCTACGGATTGATATCCGGTTCTTACCTCTACTATATTGCCATTCGACGGGTACACTGCCCGGTGTGTGTGATTAGTCTTTGGTGAAAACCCATTTTTAAAATAATTGTGTAAAAATCTTTATTAATATATATATATATATATATATATAGTTTACACACATCAAGTTTTTGGCGCCGTAACCGGGGCTACGGTTTGTGCGAGAACGATTGGGATTATTATTTAGTCATTTAGTACATATTTGTCTATATCTTGGTAAATAGTTTTCCTTATTTAAATTTGTTTTATTTTTATTTTTTGATCTTTATTTTATCATCTTCGTCTTATTTTTGTGTATAGTTCTTCGGATGTTATTTTATTTTTATTTTTTATCTGGTACTCGTGATCGTTTTGTTTGAGTGTTCTTTGCAGTGATTTTCATGGATCGTGACTATGGGAGTTACAGTGACGAGTACTCGTTTGATCTATGGGGTTACCACGAAGAGATTTGGTGTGAGATTTGTGGGGGCCCACATTACACATTAGATTGTTATCAGTTCCCGGGCTACCCCGCAAGGCGCTATGAGGACCCTATATTCGGCCCGGTTGGTGATTTGGATGAATTGGAAACATTATTTTTTGAAGAGTCAACCGTGGTAATTAAAGGGGAGTCGCACCAAGAGGAAGATGTGCAGACGGATGGGTTCACCAACGAATCAAGGACTATGGTGACACCCGATCTTCCGTTATGCACCAAGGAAAGCCTGCCCGTGATTGATCATGATCATGATTCGTCATACGAGTCATCCAAACAGCGGAGAGGGCGAGACATTTCATGGACCAATAGACTAGGAAGGCGGGAAATCGGTCCACAAAGCATGACAAGCCAACGCTATCTTACCAGGATGATCGCCTCCTTCACTACATCATGCACCTCTGGTTTGATCCGGGAAAATACAAGTGTTGGTGGCACGGCCCGTCACTTTGTTTTTGCATTTACCCTTGGTTGTCACTAACTGGTGGTAAATGCACTAAACCAAACGGGTCGAATACATATTCAAGAATCATAGGCCACCCGTTTGTTGATTTGCCCCATCAATTGTCCTAAATTGACGCGCATAAGGACACGAGTCTAGCTAATGACTCGTTAATAATCTTAGCATGTCTATGTTTCACCTGTTAGTTATGTGTGTTCATTTTATCTTCCAAGATATTTTCCTAGTTTTTATTTTCTAATTTTCTTGGATTTTACCAGAGATATCAGGACGTGTTTTGGATCGAGCGGATTTGGGATAATGTTTGGAATGTCACAGGCAACCGAGATCACCCATAACTTGAGTTTGATCTCAACAAGCACGAGAATCATGAGGTCGATCCGCTCGCTCAACCACCTCCTCCGCTTCTGCCATCATCATTACCACCATCACCGCAGCACCAGCCCACACCACCACTATCACCACCACCAGCAGGAGAAGCCGAGGGAGGCGGTGCCGCCAGCATCGACCTCGAGGGCATGCAGTGGGAGTAGTACCTCCCATTGCCTTTTATCTTGATTAGATCTTGGAATTGTGGAACTGCGTGGAACGCCATTTTTGTGCGTAGGCTTTATACATTTGGCCGAGATCGACACGCGGGAAGTTTCCGTTCTCCCTTCACATTCCATTGCATTGCATTCCATTTTGCTTTGCCTGTTTTTGTATACATTGAGGGCAATGTATGTTTCTAAGTGTGGGGTTGGGTGTTTATTCTTCGCTTGACATTATTTTTTTTGTTGTACATTGAGGGCAATGTACGATTCTAAGTGTAGGGTGGGAATGTATTCACACGATGTTTGTCCTTTTGAGCATTTTATCACTTCATTTTTTGCAAAATCTTCCTTCATAATTTTTATTGGCACTAAATTAGTTTTATAAAATTATGAAACACAAAAATATAATAAAAGCTAACCATTTAGCATTCACAATTTTTAGTAAATAATAGAGGTTTGATTTTTCGAAAGCAATTTAGATAGAAATTACATGGAGTCAAACCCAATATTTTGTGATAACCATGAGTTTTAGTGGGCTAAACGAATGAACTGCATGTAACCTTTTGCTTGTACCTATCCCTTTCCGTTTCTGTGAGTTTATTTTTTGAGCCTTTATAGCTTTAGATATTGTTTGCTCTCGTTTTTGCGGATTTCAGTGTGCCAGATGTTTCATGCTTATTAGAACTTGCTTTTAGTATACATTTCAAAATCATGAACATAAATATTGCATAAAAATGATTGAGGCATTAGGATAAACCACTTTGTGAGCCTTTTATCTTTGTTTTCCCTCACCCAAACACATCCACTAGTTAGCCACGTTGAGCCTATCCCGTGTTTTCTTTTATTACCCACATTACACCACCATTAAACCTATATTAGCCTTTTATTTTCATTTTCACCCGTGTTAGAAATCCGGTTGGCTAATGTTAATTTTATAGCTTTTATTTTGTTGTAATCTTCAAATTCTTGAGAAGTTTTTAGCTAAGAAATGATGCATATTGATTTAGTTCCTTTCAAAAGAAAAGAAAAGAAATAGTGTAAAAAAAAATCACCAAAATTGGATGAATTATAGCCAATTAGAGCAATTTTGTGAGCAAAGATGGAAAGAATTCGGTTGTTAGCTCTTATATATACGAAAGTATTAGTTAGTTTATTTTTCATATTAGAAGTTGTTTTAGTTTTTGAGTTAGCATAGTTGCAGGGTTTTTAGCTATTTAGCCACTTTTAAATCCCACTTCCTTACCCTTAGCCATTGCTAAGTTACAACCCGTTTAAAGCCCTCTTGATTTGTGCTTTGTTTCATGTTAGTTGGTAGAGATTTGATCTTTTAGCAAGCTTATGATTTTTGCATGATTCATTGGCTTGGCATTCGAGTGTTCTATACAAACTCCATTACTTGTATGATCATATATATTCTCGAGTGTGTGAACATTGTGAGAAGCATAAAGTTGCATGCTAATGATTTCCTAGGCACATTCATTTGCTCGTTCGGTTGTTACTTCATTGGGCTCCTTGGGTTTCATTTAGTTAATTTTGCATTTCTTGAAAATCTTGTCAAACCTTTATAAGTTTATTAATGCTTACGGTTTTCCGAATTGATCCACAGTGCCATTGGAAGTTTTGTTTTATTTTGATTTCTTGCTTGAGGACAAGCAATGTTCAAGTGTGGGGTTGTTTGATGTGCTTGATATTACAAATCTTTAATGCACAAAACTTCACCCGTTTTATGATCAATTCCTGCTTATTCCCCAAGTTTAGACACTTATTTTCTTCATTTTCAGTTTTATAGGTTTTTATGGAGCTAAGTGGATAAAGGAGGAGATTCCAGGAGTTTTTAAGGAAAATTAGGTTTTCTGAGTTGGAGGCACGGTCGCGCCCCTACTTGGCACAACCGCGCCTACCCAGGCACGGCCGCGTCCCACATTGGCACGACCGCGCCAGCCTAGGCACCGTCGCGCCCATATATGGCACGGTCACGCCAGCATCAGAATTCGAGCACAACCGTGCTCTTGGTTCCCCACAGTCGCGTGTAAACCCGTGAGTCTGAAAAGTCGTACTTCCTCGAAGAAAGAGACCAATGGGAGAAGCAGATCGGTCAACCCTACTGTTACACGACCGCGCCTAAAGAAGGCACGGTCGTGCCCCATGCTCAGGCACGGTCGTGCCCAGTACCTTGGCACGGTCATGCCTCCTTGCTTTTATATATATCAGATGTTTTTCCCACAGAAAGAAGTCTGGAGACCTGGAGAGTTGGAGCCCTGAGCACTGTTTTGTGTTCCAAATTTCCTTGTTTCTAGCCATATTTCAAGCTTCTAGGAAGGACTACAACATCAAGAGGATCACCATACATCATCATCTAGCTTGGGGAAGTTGGTTTGATTCTTGGCATTTCTTTATGAGTCTTGTAACTTATCCTTGCTTTGTTCTTGTTCTTATTCTTATGCTCACCATGAACTAACTCTTGATATCACTTTGGTTTAGATGAAGTTTAGTAACGTTTGACAACATTTATGGATTTTTGGTATAGTTTATGTTAATGTTATAACAATGGCATGATTATTCTTCAATGATATTGTGTATTTTGGAGTTAATATTGTTTGCAAGACTTGTATATGTGTAGGCTTTGTATGTTGGAAAACCCATGGTTTATGCATGTATTCATTGATTAGTGTATGTATGTATGCTAGTTTATGGCTTTTGACTAGGAATGGTGGATGAAATCTTGTTTATGGTTGAAAACTCTTGAATGTGCATCCTTGTGCCTGTGTTTGGAAAGACAAAGTGCTTGTTATGGTGTGTCATATTTAGTATTATGTTTATCTAGGACTTGCTGACGCAATCTTCTACATTATGTAATCTTGATATGAACATTGTATGTTGAGGAAGTGCATGTTATTGTTTACTTTAATCAACTTGAGGTCGGTTATGTGTTGATTCGTGTAATCTTTCCAACTAGTTGTTGAGTCAGCCAACCTTGACAGGTAGCTAGTCCAATCTTTATTAAACATTAACGTATTCATAGCATGTGAGCTTCATTGTATGATTATAGGTGGTTAGTTTGTATAATTCATTCTAGCTTTCCGAATAGTCATTTGATTAGATGTCTTTGATGAGAATTTAGTCAACATATGTTTCGTGTATTTGCCATGTATCCATAGTTGTTGTTGGGTGTTTACTAAATGGATTCGAGACCGAAGTGATATTCCTTCCTTGATTGTTTGACTTGTGTTCTTAGTTTAGTTTTATATTCTTGCATATTAGTTTAATTAAAAATCAACTTAAACATCTTTTACCCATACTTGATTGAATTTTAGTCACGGTTTATTATCGCATTCCACCGTGTCCACGGATTGCTATCCGGTTCTTACCTTTACTATATTGCCATTCGACGGGTACACTGCCCGGTGTGTGTGATTATTCTTTGGTTGCTTGTCCATGTGATTAGAGAAAACAGAAAAGGGGTTGCATTTTGTTGGCTTAAATTCAAGACAAGGTGAAAGGAGGTTTTGTATTTTGTTTTTAATCGAGTTTAGTTAGTCGGTGAATTTTAATTATGAATTTGGTAGTGACAGTATTTGATTTCTTATTTTTTATGATTGGCTAAGTTTTTATAATCAATCCCGGGTGTACAGTTTTGTAAGTTTTAGGGTTTTACCATGTTAACGAATTAAGATACTAGTTCTTGTAATCATTTGGTTTGAAATACTTGAATCGTTGCGTTTTGTATTGTTATGAACTTACTAGTATTAAGAGTTTATTGCATCTTTGACCTCGTAAGATGATAATTGCTATAACCTTTTATTTGTGTTAAGGTTTGTTGATTGTTCTAATGCTATATTGCATACAGATGTCCATAATTCATTTGAGAAGGTTTTCTTGCACCAATTGCTTATGAGAGATGATTGTTGATGTTCTTGATTAGGAATTTGATCTAATAAACCTAAATAACTTTTGCGATTACTTTAACTCATATCTTTGGCGTGGTAATTCTTGATTACTAATTAACTTGAACCCGGGTGTGATTCATTTATAATCATTGTTTACAATCTAAACCGTTTGCTTGCTACTTGTTATTTGTTTGATACTCATCATTGAAACCATTGTGTGATACCTCAATCATTACTTTCGTTTTGTCAAAAAGACACAAAGCAAATTTCATAAATAACGTTGTCGCAAATTAGATACCGACCACAAACTCTTCGTGGTTCGACACCCTTCTTACCCTAACTAGTGTAAGGTGATTAGGACACACTAATTCTCTATCTTTCACCGGTCGCTTCGACGGCTAATCAGTATGCAACCCACTCCTTTGTGTCTAAGGCACTGTGTTGGAGAATATTGTGTTCTCTGGGAGAGAGCTATACTAACGATGAAGTGGGAGGAGTTGAAGAGACTCGTGCTTGAGTAGTTCAGTCCTAATAGCGAGTTAGATAAGCTGGAGAAGAGTTTCTTGAACCTAGAGGCGGGAAATATGGCACACCGAGTCTATACTTCAAGGTTCAGTGAAATGTCTCACTTATTCCATGAATTCGTGACCCCAGAATCAAAAAGGATTCAAAGATATGTTCAAGGTTTACCAGTGGACATTCGTAGGCACGTGTGGACTGCTAACCCGAGTACCTTTTGGTCAGCAGTGGAGCTCAATGGTAGATTGTGTAAGGAGAGGGATGAGGCTCGCACGTCTGAGCCAAAGAAGAACTAGGACAACCCTAGGAGTCCTAACAGTTCTGGTAAGCGATTCTATTGTGATAACTAAAAATCTAAGGAAAAGAGGGTTAAGGAGGAAGAGCAAGGGAGTGCATCGAAGAATTTATATGAAGGGAAGGAGTGTAGAAAGTGTGGGAGGAAGCACTTTGGGGAGTGTCGTCTTGGGTCAAATTTATGTTACCGATGTGGGAAGACGGGACATATTTTGTATGAATGCCCTAAGACTAGATGTTTGGCTTGTGGCGATAGTAGACACTCAGCTTTTAGATGCACCGAAGGTAACTCAGTGGTGAAGGTACTGAAAATACTTCTGAAGTGAAAGCTGATGATTGACCAAAAGACAAGGCTAGAGCTTTTCAGATATCTACGAAGGAGGCTGAGGATCATCCCGATGATGAGTCAGGTACACTCATAGCCAATGACTTAACTACCCTCATTATTTATGCTCGCTTATAATAAAATTTGGTCGATATTACAATTTATCGTATGTCAAATAGAATGATCGGTTGATTAGATTGTCCTTATTTTAGGATAGTTCTAATAATCAGATGTAAGGCCCTGCTGTGTCAGGACATGTGATGTGGTGTGTATCTATGCAATGCCATGGTATATTAAGTAAAGGTACGAAAGATAGAGTAATTGTCTAGAGTAGAGCCCTAAAATAGAAAAGTTCTTATGACCTTTAGAGATTAGTAACACAATGAGGAGGAAATGGCAGCTGTTCTTAGAGCTCCAATTTTAGCATTGCCAAATGATGACCTATATTTGGATGCCTACAGGAGCAGATGTGGATACCTCGCCACAGGGAGCACGGAAGTGAAGTTAGAGATATCTGAATGGGTAATAGCAACTCTTTGTAATGGCATTCATAACTAAGCTATCACGAATAGCTAAAGGTTATGACACCATTCCGGCTGGTTGTGATCAGAGGACAAACATCGCTCCTCCGTTCTAAGTTGAGAAAACTTACCCATGAGAATGTATCCAAGGTGGGGATGAGAAAGTATAACTCACAAATGTTTTACTATACATCATGATTCGAGGAAAAATCCTCATGTATGGGGGTAGACTTGTAACAGCCTGATTTCAAGCCTTCAACCCTTGTAGAGTTTGTACATATACGTAAACTTTTGGTTTTGTCTTGTGTCTTTTAAAGTGGAGGGCCAAAGGTATAATACTCTGTAACCTATGATAGTATTGCATGAAAACAGATAGTGGAAGGGCCAAACTTACCAACTCCTATATGTAATGTCTTACGTGAACCCTATTTTGGTCAGCACCTCTCAAACATACGGCCTTGTTCCTGCTCTTTGGTTTTACGACCGTGAGAACTCCTTTAACCATTAGATAACGCCTCTAACTCAGGAACACCGTTATTACTACTTCATCATTCACCCTTATTTCGTATACCTTCAAGCAGATAGCTCTTATCCACGTAAAACTACGTTTTAGGGTTTTGGTTCTTGTGTGCCGTGACAAGGAAGCAGGAAGGCACGAACATGGAGAGTCCAATCCAAGTTAGGAGCCCACCCTAATCCGATCCTAAACTCATATTCATCACCCCTTAAACCATTCATTCATGGCTGGACATTTCTTGCGTATTCATACCAAAAATCCAGCCGTAAACAGTTGACGGTCAAAGGGACATCAAACGTAAAGCTACGAATGGTATCGGTAATGAAACGAGATACCAAAAGCTTAACGGCGGAGATTAAATTGAAAAATAATAAGTTGGGATGAATTTCGGTTAAGAAATGTGACCTAAGGACTTAACCGGATGCAAAATAGAAAGACCATTCGCCCGGAAATAGCACAAAACTTCATATAGGCATATCCCGAGATAGAAAATGAGTTACGAGAGCTATAATATATGAAAATTGGTTATTTCAATGTGGAGAATCTGAATATGAGGTATATCGGACCGATATCCTAAGCGATAATGGTCTGATATGTGTTCCCGAAGCAAATTAGGAGATTGTGACGCGTGTTTTGATGACTCAGCCCCAAGTCGGACTGATATGCTTTACACGTCGGTCTGATATGTGGATGTCGGACCGATATTCTTTACACGTCGGTCCGATATATGGATGTCGGACCAATATGCTTTACACGTCGGTCCGATATGTGTTCCTGAAGCAAAACAGGAGGTTGTGACGCGTGTCACCGACTTCAGCCAAAGTCGGACCTACTTGGCCTATCACGTCGGTTTGACATGGACCACCAGGAAGCCTATAAATTGATTCTTTAGGCCGTTCAAATGAAGAAACATCACACACAAACACCATACATCAAACACACACTCTGAGAAAGATTAGAGACCCGGTGCGGTGCGTTTAAGTGCGAGTGCGGTACGCTGCGTGTTCGGATCTGGAAAGACGTTTAAGCAAGGAACGAGGGTAGGAAAGAACCTGATATTATCGTAAGTACACTAGACCCGTACCTTAGATAAATGTTTATGTGAATTATGTGATTATGTGTTATGTGTTATGTATGGAACTAAGGTACGGGGTAATGGGGATTATTCTAAACACTAAACGGGAATAATGGAGTAGCCACGACGTATCCAAGGGGTGGTGGATACGCCGCTGGTACTTCCTATATATAAATCTCTTGGTGCTTCGTGGTGAAACCATTATGAATGTTTAGGGGTATAGACTAAAAGATAATAATGAAAATATAGTAAACGAACGGGAAATCTTCCGACCGGTATGTAGTTAACTGACAAACAGGATGTCCTGTATAAGGAAAGAGTGGTGTATAAATCCCTCCTGGAGCTGTCACTCTTTCCTGGGAAAATCTTTGTTGGAGGTACTACTCCGGAAGAATAATCACCCAAGTTTCCATTATATGATAAGTATGAATAAGGGAAGGCTTAATTCTAAATAAAGGAATATATGTGATGTATTATAGGGGTAGTGGGTACGCCACTAGTACACCCTATATATAAACCTCTTTAATGCAGCATAGAGACACCTTTAGGAGGAATTAGAGCAAGGATTGGATAAAGCATGAGGAAGTCATGCTATCAAATAAATGATGAGAAATCATTAATCTTAAGCAAAGGAGTATTCGTGATATGTTAAAGGGGTGGTGGATACGCCGCTACTACTTCCTATATATAAACCTCTTTAACATAACATGACGAAACCTTTGTAAGGGATTAGAGCAAAGAGTTAAGATAAAGGAATAAAGAGATCATGCCACTAAATGAGAATTAGACGGGGAAGCTTAATTCTAAGTAAAGGAGTATTTATGGGACGTTAAAGGGGTGGTGGATATGCCGCTGGTACTTCATATATATAAACCTCTTTAACGTAACATGGAGAAACCTTTATAAGGAATTAGAGCGGGGATGAATATGAAAGTATGACAAGAGGTCATGCTATATGTGCGAATATGCAATATGTGTTCAACGTGAATATGTGAATGCATTATAGATGATCATGCATATGTGTAAATCTGAATGTATGATGGAAACGAGTCTAAGTCTAAAAATGGAATAACAGAGTACTCACGAAGTGTTAAAGGGGTGGTGGATACGCCGCTGGTACTTCCTATATATAAGCCTCTTTAGTGCATCGTGGGGAAACCGTTATAAAGTTTTAAGTTGAGGTCTAGTTGAGAATACATTGGGAGGCTGTGAGTCCATGCTACTCAATATCATAATGTAATGAGATGTCCAGCCTACGGGGTGGGTCTCAAATAATGAAAGGAAGGAGATGTCCAGCATACGGGGCGGGTCTCAATAAAAAATAAAAGGGGAGAGATGTCCAGCCTACGGGGCGTGTCTCAGGAATGAAATGGATACTATGACCGGAGGTACGTCCGAAGATGGTCATGAGAGGGTTATCACACCCATAAAATATACGAATGACGTGACCTGAGGTACGCCTAGAGATGGTCACGGGGGCGCCGAGAGCCCGGGAAACTTGAACAATAATAAGAACCTAAAGGGTTCATAATAAAATGAATGATGTCGTGTACTTACTTAGCCTAAGCTAATTCAAAAATGTTTTCCAAACACTGCAGGAAAGAGGCACATGGAATGAAGCTTCCTGAGGACGTGGCCGGTCAGAGTTGAAGAATCCCTATGTTACATAATGTAATATTTAATGTAAAGACAATATTTATAATAAAATATACCTTGATCACTTTAGTGATAAGGTTTGAAAAAATGGGACCCGTTTAAAATCTGATAAAATAATAAAGGAATAGTAGGATGTTTCAATTTGGTATCAGAGCACGGTTTGAGGGATTTTAGTATCAGAAGGGGTACTTAAACTCAAACCATAAGTGCTCAGGATATAAATAGGGATTCAATCCGAGGTCGTCCAAGGAAGCATGTATGTTTAAAATTCCAATGCTTAAACATAAATATGTGAGTATACGTGGGCTGAACTTTGTATCAGATAAGCTCCATATGATAGTTGGGAGTATCATGATGTGTAACATACATTACCTTATACCTGAATAGTATTGGAGCTAATGTATGGGACCCCATGATATCGCAAACATCATTTGATAACTTATTTCAGCAAATAGTAAGTTGGGAATGTGATTATACATGATTGAAATGTATAAATGAATGTTAATAGGTGTAAATGTATGAAGGGGGCCTTACGTAAAACCCTAGAATGTTTAATTAGGGTTAGAATAGTATGAGGCCTGTAAATATGAAACCCTAGCCAATAATTAGGGTGAACGAGCGAGTGATTAAACGAAATTCGTGTATCAACAACAATGGCTGAGCGTCAGAACACTGAAGTACTCGACGAAGGGAGCCACGGGAGAGCTGCGTCTCCACTTCACGGTGAGAACGAAGTAGAACAGGTCCGAAAGAATATCCGGAGATAGATTGCGTTATAAGTAGGGAAAGCATTCGATGCAAACCTCCCAGTTATGCAAGCAGAACTGCAAAATTCATTGGAGAGTTGGTTTGAGAATCATAAGGAGATAGAGAAATCCAAGAATAGAGAAGATAGAAATTTTAAATCAAACCGATGCACGTATAAGGATTTTAGGATGTGCAAACCAATGAAGTTCAAAGGGAGCCATTAATCCCTTAGAGAGTTAAAGATGGATAGCTGCAATGGAAACAACATTTGATACTTTTCATTGCAGTAAGAAGGATGAAGTAACCTTCGCCACCAACCAACTTAAAGAAATAGCAGACAATTGGTGGGGTGTAGTGAAGAGAGAGAAAGGTAGAGATAATATTAAAGAAATGAAGTGAGAAGAATTCAAGGATATTTTTCTGGAAAATTATTGCCCGCGAGCGGTAATAGACAGAATCACTAAGGAGTTCCTTCAACTCCGTCAAATGAATGAATCAGTGGATGAGATTACTGGCATTTTCTTAGATAAAGCAAGATTCTGTTCTGCTTTGTTAACAACTCCTGAGATGTTGGATGACACGATATCATCTCATTCTGAAAAACAGAAATTAGAGAGTTCATTCATCCGCCCAAGTGCGCAAACTTGGAAGAAATGATTGATTGGGCTCGAGAACGAGAAACAGAGCTTAAGAGACAGGAAGAAGAATAAGAAGACAGGAAGAGAAAAGGAGAAGATTATCCATCTCATATGCCTCTTAGAGGAATTAAATTTAGAAGACCTGATAGTGATTCCTCTCAAAAGAAAGAAATAAGCGACTATGAAATCTATGGAAGGAGGCATCCTGGAGAATGCTGGTTTAAGACTCTAATTTGTAGCAAATGCGGGAAAGTTGGACACACTACAATACAGTATATAAGTTCAACTAGACTATGGTACACTTGTTACAAGCCAGGACATTTCAGCAGAGAATGTTTTGAACTACGATCTCAGACTGTGAAGGCCGATGAAGGGTCAAGAATGGCAGCTAATGAAATCAAGAGGATCGATGCTCCGAAACCAAGAGGTAGGGCTTTCCAGATCACAACCGATGAAGCGAAAGATGTACCTGACATCGTATCAGGTACCTTCCTCTTGAATTTCGTACCTGCTTATGTTTAATTCGATACGGAGGCTAGACAATTATTTATTTCATTAAGATAGGTGAATTCAAGAAACTTCAATGAAGTAAGTTGGCTAGGGCATTAGAGGTTAAAACCGTGAGTGATAGAAACTGCGTAGTAACCAAAATATGTCGAGATTGTCGCCTACTAATAGAATGAGAAGAGTATCTCATCAAGAATTTAATGTGAACATTAGAGTGGACTAGTTATCTTCGCATACTATGACGATTATATACAATCAAAAGATTATACGATTCATGACATCTGTAGGAAAGGAAGTTAGTGTCATTAGCAAACGACAAAACCAGATCATGTTACGTACGATGACTTAGATAAATAGCTATGTGAGACAAGGTCACCAAGCCTTCGTAGCTTATGTGGTTGATTTAAAGATAAAGGGAAAAGAACTGAAGCAAGTTCTAAATAAATTCCCAGAAGTTTTCCTAAACGATCTCCCAGGTGCTCCACCTGAGAGAGAGAGAGAGATCGAATTCAAAATCAAGTTAATCTCGGAAACTAAGCCAGTGGCTAAGACTCCTTACCAATCAGCACATACTAGAATGAAGAAATGCATGTCACAACTGAGAAAGTTGTTAGACAAAAGATATAGATCGATAGAATTCCAAGAAAGAGATTACGTTTTGTGTCTCCTTGGAAAGGTCTAACTCGATGTAAGAAACGTGGCAAGATAAGTCCGTGATTCATTGGTCCTTCTTAAGGATCATTAGACAAGTCGGAAAAGTGGCTTATCAACTAAAGTTACCTGAAGAACCGAAACACGCTCCATATCTACGGAAGTTTATAGCAAACGGGACTACACATGTTCCTTTGGAAGGGATAGAGATTGATAAGAAACTAATATATGTCGAAGAACCTGTAAGGATTCTAGACATAAAGTGAAGCAGTTACGTCACAAAATGATTATTAGTGCAATGGAGGCACAAAAAAGGATCGGAGATGACTTTGAAAAGTGAGGAAGAAATGAGAAAGAATTACCCTCATTTATTCCAAATTTAACAGGTTTAGTGGACGAAACCTAATTTAAGGGGGGTGATTTGTAACATCCCAAAAATCCAGCCATAAATAGTTGACGGTCAAAGGGACGTCAAACGTAAAGCTACGAAAGGTATCGGTAATGAAACGCGATACCAAAAGCTTAACGGGGGAGATGGAATTGAAAAATAATAAGTTGGGATGAATTTCGGTTAAGAAACGTGACCTAAGGACTTAACCGGATGCAAAACGGAAAGACCATTCGCCCGGAAATAACCCAAAACTTCATATAGGCATATCCCGAGCTAGAAATTGAGTTACGGGAGCCATAATATATGAAAATGGGGTATTTCGACGAAGAGAATCTGAATATGAGGCATATCAGACCGATATCCTAAGCCATAATGGTCCGACATGTGTTACCGAAGCAAATAAGAGGCTGTGACGCGTGTTTTGATGACTCAGCCCCAAGTCGGACCGATATGCTTTACACGTCGGTCCAATATGTGGATGTCGGGCCGATATGATTTACATGTCGATCTGATATGTTGATGTCGGACCGATATGCTTTACACGTCAGTCTGATCTGTGTTCCTGAAGCAAAACAGGAGGCTGTGACGCGTGTCACCGACTTCAGCCGAAGTCGGACTGACTTGGCCTATCATGTTGGTCCGACATGGAACACCACGAATCCTATAAATTGGTTCTTAAGGCCGTTCAAATGAATAAACATCACACATAAACACCATATATCACACACACACTCTGAGAAAGATTAGAAGACCCGGTGCGGCGCTTTTAAGTGCGAGTGCGGTTCAGATCCAAAAAGACGTTTAAGCGAGGAATGAGCGTAGGAAACAACCCGAGATTATCGTAAGTACACTAGACCCGTACCTTAGATAAATATTTATGTGAATTATGTGATTATGTGTTATGTGTTATGTATGGAACTAAGGTATGGGGTAATGGGGATTAGTCTAAACACTAAACGAGAATAATGGAGTAGCCACGCTGTATCCAAGGGGTGGTGGATATGCCGCTGGTAGTTCCTATATATAAATAAACGGGAGATCTTTCGACCGGTATATAATTATCTGACAAACGAATGTGCTGTCTAAGAAAAGAGTGGTGTACAAATCCCTCCTAGACCCATCACTCTTTCCTCGGAACATCTCTGTTAGAGGTACTACTCTGGAAGGATAAACACCCCAGTTTACAATATATGATAAGTATGAATAAGGGAGGGCTTAATTCTAAATAAAGGAATATCTATGATGTATTATAAGGGTGGTGGGTACGCCGACGGTACACCCTATATATAACCTCTTTAATGCATCATAGAGACACCTTTAGAGGAATTAGAGCAAGGATCGGATAAAAGCATGAGGAAGTCATGATATCAAACAAATGATAAGAAATGCTTAATCTTAAGTGAAGGAGTATTCATGGGATGTTAAAGGGGTGGTGGATACGCCGCTGGTAGTTCCTATATATAAACCTCTTTAACATAACGAGATGAAACCTTTGTAAGGGATTAGAGAAAAGAGTTACGATAAAAGAATAAAGAGATCATGCCACTAAATGAGAATTAGATGGGGAAGCTTAATTCTAAGTAAAGGAGTATTTTTGGGACGTTAAAGGGGTGGTGGATACGCCGCTGGTACTTCATATATATAAACCTTTTTAACGTAAGATGGAGAAACATTTATAAGGAATTAGAGCAGGGATGAATATGAAAGTATGACAAGAGGTCATGTTATATGTTCGAATATGCAATGTGTGTTAAACGTGAATATGTGAATGCATGATTGCTGATCATGCCATACGTGTAAATCTAAATGTATGATGGAAACGAGTCTAAGTCTTAAAAAGGAATAACGTTGTACTCACGAAGTGTTAAAGGGGTGGTGGATACGCCGCTGATACTTCCTATATATAAGCCTCTTTAGTGCATCGTGGGGAAACCGTTACTAAGTTATAAGGTGAGGACGGGTTGGGAATACATTGGGAGGCTATGAGTCCATGATACTAAAGATCCCAATGCAATTAGATATCCAGCCTATGGGACGGGTCTCAATGAATGAAAGGAAGGAGATGTCTAGCCTACGGGGCTGGTCTCAGTAAGAAATAAAAGGGGAGAGATGTCTAGCCTATGGGGCGGGTCTCAGGAATGAAATGAATACTATGACCGGAGGTACATCCTAAGATAGTCATGAGAGGGTTAGTACACCCATAAAATATACAAATGACGTGACCGGAGGTACGTCCGGAGATGGTCACGTGACGCTGAGAGCCCGGGAAACTTGAAAAATAATAAGAACCTAAAGGGTTGATAATAAAATGAATGATGCAGTGTACTTACTTAGCGTAAGCTATTTCAAAAATGTTTTCCAAACACTGCAGGAAAGAGGCACGTGGAACGAGCAAATTACACAATGAGCTGGAAAACGTAATTTTTTTCCTTTTTGTATATAACGACACTATACTCGTTTTAAAGATAAAAAACACTCATTTTTATGGTGTCAAATATCAGGTTTGGTCATTGTGTCAAATATTTTTCATCTTTGTGTTATATGTATTCATCATTGTGTTTTACGGTTTAGATATCTTAATGTTATTTTTGTCACTTCTTTTTATGTAATATATAAAACAAAGTGATGGAAATATTTATCACAATAACCTGACATTAGAAAAAATATTTGACATTAAACATAATTATGGAAAGTATTTGACATAATGACTTGACATTAGACACAATAACCTGACATGTGACACCCAGCATTTTCAAGTTAACACCGTTAACACAAACTCCGTTATCTCAGTCATTCATTCATGCATTTCACTTGATTAGTGATAATTAAGTGTGTCGGTTATTGCACAAACACTCACGTAATTGTAATTCGAAGAATTACCGAGTCACACGAGTCTGTCCCCGAACGTTTGTGATTAATCAAAAATAATATTCCGAACAATTATATTTAAGATAATTTATGTGAAATTAAGTGTTATGTGATTTTATGTTTAATTCGTGAACTTTCGTGAAACCGCATACGTTTACGCGTAACTACATGATTTTTATTGCGTTAGTAATTTTTACAAATAGGTTTTATAAGAATAATTAGTAGAAATCATTTTAATTAGTTGGACTTAATTAAATTAATTATTAATCCTTTTAAATTAACCCATGGGCCGTCTAAACTTATTTTCAATCCATTATGGGCCCATGGAGTGTAATATTTATAAACATTTTCCAAACCCTAGCCTCATTTGCATCATCTTGGCCGAAACCCCTACCCCCCACCCTCTCTTGAAATCGTCGACCCCTTCACCATCTATATCCATTCTCAAATCAATTTCCAAAGTGCAGTTATTGGTGTTTTTGATCAATCCAAGTACCAATCATCGTTATTAACGCATCAAGTAAGATTTTTATCCGTTCTTATACCTATTTTGCGATTTCCAGGTTTAGTAAAACCCTAGTTCATCCAAACAATGATTCTCTTCAATAAAGATGCAAACTTTAACGTTAATTATGCGTTGTTATGATATTTGCTTAGATTTTCTATATTGCTTGTTAGACGTGATTGATGGGATATGATGATGTTTATACATTAGTTGATTCATGGTTATGTGATTTGTGGAATTAGATTTCATGTACCTAGCTCGGTTTCTTAGGGTTTCTAAAAGTGGAAACTTTATTTGTCACGTGCCTCGCGGTATAACCCCGCGGGTGGATTTTGAGGGTGTGACATGACATTAGACACAATGACGAACAAATTACACAATGAGCTGAAAACGTAATTTTTTTCGTTTTTATATATAATGACACTATACTCATTTTAAAGATAAAAAAACGCTCGTTTTTATGGTGTAATTTAAAAAAAATAATGTCGTATGTAAAAGTTATGAACGTTTAAAAAAGGTGGGAACTTGATAAAAAGTCAACAAAAATGGTCATAACTAAATTACATTCCAATAACTTTTTCTCCTACAATTTGATATCAACCATTAAATCTTTTCTTAATTTGATCTCGTGGCCTTAAATCCTTCTCACCCTTTTTAGTTTAAAAATCCTTTTTATTTGAACCTAACCCTCTATATATATATATATATATATATATATATATATATATATATATATATATGTGTGTGTGTGTGTGTGTGTGTGTGTCTATGTATGCAGGGTGCATTTAAAATGATAACCAGTATTTATGTAATAACCGTGATACCCACTTTCAAACATAGTGTTACGTATATGTAACAATTATCATTCTGTTAAGGTTACATATACGTAACACTATGTGTCACGTATCTGTAACATTATGTGATACGTGTATGTAAGACTCCTTATTTTCGTATTTATTTTCATGATATATGTTCAAGATACTTAAATACTATTTTAACAATTAAAAGAAAAAATAATTTATAAATTATGTGATTATTTGAGGGTGGTTATCACGGCTATCACATAAAAAGTTGGTTATCATTTAAACCATTCCCTATGTATGTATCTATATATCTATATATATATATATATAAAGTATGATGCAAAACATAAATATTCTAGATCAATTACTTTAAGTATATTTATTCTAGTAATAAATCTTCTTACATTAATGGAAAACTTAATAATCATCAGAGCCAGAGGTTGTAACGAACTTGGTTTGCATTAGTAGTAGACTTAGACTATAACCACACAGATAGCATTAGTTACACAACACAGACACTTATACATGACACTTACACATTGCATTACAGGAATGTCGACATCACCTACATCCCCGGCTAACCAGGAACCCGTTGTTCCTACCGTATCATCACCTGAGCCTAAGAAGCGCCGACTTAACCCCGTTGATAACACCATAGTTTATGGAGAGCATTTCACCGTTCGTACCAGGGATAGCACTCAGGACTGGCACTGGAACCCCGACATGATCAGGAGCTGGATTCGTCAGGAGCAAGTCACACCCCCACCTACTGCTAACATTACCTCTACCTCGCAAACTCTACCACCCTTACAGTATCCTTTAGAGCAAGTATTTGCTGCCTTCGTGGCCAAGATGGTCCGAGAGATCGGAAACATGCGTGTTGCAGCTGGAGAGATCACGGGATTGTTACAGCAAGGGAACCAAGCCGATCGAAAGCTAAAGGAGCTGACTGTGAGTTTAGGCGAGATTGATGTTGTGCATGACAATTTGGTTGTGGCATTCAAGGACTTGGAAAACCGTGTGATTGGACTAGAGTCTAGTCTTGCAACAGCTCAGATGAGGATTGAGGAGTTAGAGGCACAACTTGAGGTTGCCAATGCAGCAGGGAACGAGCATGAAGGAGAACCTAAGGAGGCAGCAGATGAGGATGATGATGAGGGGTCTGTTGTTTCTTCAACAGGCAGTGAGGTGTGATGTTCTTTCTTTTCTTTCTAAACCTAGATGGGCAGGGTTGTTCCGATCCAATAGATATTTCTGGATTTAATGTTTTGATTGAAAATTCCTTATAACCTCTTACAATTTATTTGATCAAGGATTATTATTGAAATATTAGATGTTATGGTTTATGATTACTTTTGTTTACTTGTACTTGTATGATGATTGTATGCGGTATATTTTCTCATTATTGTATATTGTGAATGTAAAGATCATGTCTGGATGAGGAAACGGACGTGGCGGACGCGCTGGCGGACGTAATGGCGATCGTGGCAACATTAATATGACTGCAGCTGAGCTTACTGCACTAATTAATGACAGAGTGGCTGAAGCCTTAGCAGCCAATCCAGCTGGAGGTAAATCTATTATCCATCGACTCTTGCAAGTCAGCACTTATTCAAAACTCACATCCAAATTTTGTATCCTTAAACAATATCTATGTTTTCAATCCAGGTCAACCTCTTAACCCCTAGGCTTGCACATTCAAGACCTTTATGCACTGCAAGCCCCACATGTTCAGTGGTGCTGAAGGAGCAGTCGGTTTGCTCCGTTGGATGGAAAAGGTTGAATAGGTATTCGCAATGTGCAACTGTCCCTAAGCCAACCGAGTCAAATATGCATCTGGCACTTTCGAGGGTCCGACCCTTTCTTGGTGGAACTCCTAAGTGCAGATGTTGGGTCTGGACATGGCAAATGCATTACCCTGGGAAGAGTTCAAAACCATGATAAGAGAAGAGTATTGTCCCCGTGATGAGGTACAGAAAGTGGAAGGTGAATTATTGAACCTAAAGATGGAGGGTTCAGAGATTGAGGCTTACACTACTCATTCACACGAGTTGGCAATTTTATATCCTCAAATGGTGACACCGGCTTACAAGAGGATCGAGAAGTACATCGAGGGTCTAGTCCCTCAGATTCAGAGCATGGTGACTTCTTTAAAACCTACTACTATCCAGCAGACCATTAGACCGGCCCATAAGCTAACCGATCAAGATGTAGCTCAGCCCGAGAGGTGCAGTCACCAAGACTGCTGACAACAAGCACAAGTTTGATAACACAAACTCTAAATCTTTCTTAGCTAATCCACCCCCACAGCAGCAACAGCGTAGGTATGAACCTACTAAGACCCGTACTCAGTCTACCTCTTCCAACCAGAATCAGGATACGCATGCTGGAAAGTACCTGAAGTGCAACAAGTGCAGCTTTCACCATAATGGACCGTGTGATAAGTACCGCTGCCAGCGGTGTGGTAAAATGGGCCATGTGGCCAAAGACTGTAGAGGTGAGCTCCAAGCTAAATAGACACAACCTAATGAAGCACCCAAAGGTTGTTTTGAGTGCGGGAAAGAAGGGCATTTCAAGAGGAGCTGCGCCCCAGTTGAAAAAGAATGGTAACGGTAACGGTAATAACAACAACCGGGGCTACAACAGTAATAACATCGGGAATGGTACGAAAGGTCTAGCCTTCGTGATTGGTTCAGGAGAGGAAAGGAATAATCATAACGTTGTTACTGGTAAGTTTCCACTAAATGATTGTTTTGCTTCTGTTCTTTTTGATACTGGTGCTGATAGGAGCTTTATATCTAAAAGATTTAGTAAACAGTTAGAAACAACCCCAATCCTATTCGAACCCAAGTACACCATAGAAATAGCGGATGGTAAGATAATCGAGCCAACTCACGTCCTCAAGGGATGTAATATAGGACTGTCTGGTCAAAAACTTGATATCGATCTCATGCCAATTACACTTGGCAGTTTCGACATTGTTGTCGGTATGGATTGGTTATCCAAAAACCAAGCCGAAATTGTCTGTCGTGATAAAATCGTTCATATTCCCCTCTCTAGCGGAGAAATCCTATATGTTCAAGGTGAGAAGAGTGGTGTAGTCATAGGCATCATATCTTTCATGAAAGCGCAGAAGTGTTTACGTAAAGGTCATGCCAATATTCTAGCCCTTGTCAGCGAAAAACCTTCCGAGGAGAAAAAGAGTGATGACATTCCAACCCGTTCGTGAATTCCCCGAAGTATTCCCTGAAGATTTGCCTGGGCTTCCACCTCACCAAAAGATCGAACTTCAGATTGATCTAACACCCGGAGCAGCGCCTATTGCTCGAGCACCATACAGACTTGCACCGAATGAGTTACAAGAGTTATCCACACAACGGCAAGAGTTGTTGGATAAGGGTTTTATCCGACCTAGCTCATCGCCATGGGGAGCCCCAGTCCTATTCGTCAAGAAGAAAGATGGGACTTTCCGTATGTGTATCAATTAACGTGAGCTGAACAAAGTAACTGTCAAGAACCATTATCCACTTCCCCGTATTGACAATCTGTTCGATCAACTTCAAGGGTAGAGCTTCTACTCAAAAATCGATCTTTGCTTAGGTTATCATCAGTTGAGAGTTCGAGAAGAAGACATTTCTAAAACTGCATTCAGAACCTGGTACGGCCATTCCGAGTTTTTACTCACTCCGTTTAGGTTAACCAACGCACACGCGGTATTCATGGATCTCATGAACTGAGTGTGTAAACCCTATCTCGACAAGTTTTCATCGTTTTCATTGATGACATCCTCATCTATTCTAAGAGTAGGGAAGAACATGAGGAGCATCTACGTTTGATTCTAGAACTACTGAAGCAAGAGCAGTTATATTCCAAATTTTCCAAGTGCGATTTCTGGATTCACGAAGTTTAATTTTTAGGGCATGTAGTCAACGAGAAAGGAACACATGTCGATCCAACCAAGGTAGAATCCATCAAGAATTGGGCAGCACCAACAAATCCAACGGAGGTGCGACAATTTCTAGGTTTGGCTGGCAACTACCGTCGATTCATCGAGGGATTCTTAAAGATCGCTCAACCTCTCACCGCCCTAACCCACAAAGGTACTGTGTATAAATGGGGAGACACCCAGGAATCCGCATTCCAACTGTTGAAGCAGAAACTCTGTAGCGCACCCATCTTATCCCTTCCAGAGGGAACGGATGATTTCGTGGTGTATTGCAATGCTTCCATTCATGATCTCGGTTGTGTGTTAATACAACGTCAGAAGGTCATCGCATACGCTTCCCGTCAGTTGAAAATCCATGAGAAGAACTACACGACTCACGACTTGGAGTTGGGAGCCGTGGTGTTTGCTCTCAAAATCTGGAGACATTACTTGTACGGTTGATGTAGTGCAAAGCAAACATCTTTATTCCTATTGTTTTCGTGCGTTTTAGTTATTTTTACCTTTGTTTTTACTAGTTTTTGTTTCGTATTGAGTTTATTGTGTGTTTACAGAACCTCGTATTAATTATCAAGTCAAATCATGGAGAAACCGAGCACGAGAGTGAAGCCGAAGAATAAAAGTAAAAAGTGGGAAAATTATGTCCTTCGCGGTACGCGAAGATGGAGTGGGAAATTCTCACGGTACGCGAGAAACCAATAATCAAGGGCCGACTATTTTGTTCCTCGTGATACGCGAGGAACCCAGGATCATCTCTCGCGATAAGCGAGGGGCTTGTAAATTCGTAAAAAGCCCAAAAATCAAATTAAAAAGATTTTGAATGCCATTAGGTCTAGAGTTCGAGTTTTGGCCATCAGAGGGGTTCTAGGAGACGATTTTGGGAGTTAGGAAGCCAATTGGAGCAAAAGATCTGAGCTTTCGGATCCGAGTTTGTTAGTATTAGCGTATTCGATATCAAAGTCTTGATTTTTATCTTCGATTGTTCTGATTGAAACAATGTTCTTGTTTATTCTTTCTGTTTTGAATGTTTTAAGCATGTGTGTTAGCTAGATCTTTGATACTGCCTAGGTCTATGATGAATACTTGTTAAATTTGGAACATTTATCGGTTTACGGATTTTATTAATGGTTTGATGATATTGTAATGATTTCAGTTCAATTGCTATGATGTATGTGCATACTTTATTCTGATTTGGTGTTGATTATTTATCCTGCATGTGTTCTTGTTGAATGTCTTTCAGTTATAGACCCATGTTTAGGTTACTTGCTTAATTGTTTGTGACTATGGTGGTATTGCTAGACGTAGTTATCCATAGGGATAGAAATTGGTGTTAAATTAGATTGAGTGTTCTTCCTATCTCGATACCCGAAAGGTGAGAGGTTGTCGGTTAGTCCTCTGTGTTAGGATTCTGAGTGTAAACTGTCTGAGAGGAAGTTTCCCTTAGGGTTCTAGTATCCGTTGCTATTCCGTGTCATAGTGTTTTGTTCTGAGATTACCCCATGCATCTTTGATGTATTGTGGACAGTGAGACTGAGAGGTGATCTGTCTGTTGGGCACATTATCATTGTTGGAGAGACTGAAAGGAAATCCGACCATTATAGTGAGTTTCACTGCATCTTCAGGTTTCTTAGTTGGTGAAACCCTGAGAGTGATTAGGGATCCACTAGGTTGTCTAGAGTTGTTATCCTTAGATACCCAGATCCATCATAGTTTCCAGCACCGATAGAAGTTGAGCTTTGCAAGTAGGATTCCGACCTTGGTGGTGTTCTTCCCATCCTGATATTCCTTGAGTTCTTTGTCTGTATAGTTAGAGTCGATCATTAGTTCTGCATTTGCTAGTTTAATCAGTAGTGTAGTAAACCCCCCAACCAAATCATCTTTAGTCCGACTCAGAGTCTAGTTTAGCTATTCAGTGTCTCTAGGGTTCGATAATCCGGTTTATCATTAAGCTGTGCTACACTCGATAGGTACACTTGCCTGTCAGTGCAGTTTAGTTCATAGGTACTTCATTTATTACTTAGGAGTCTAGGTTAGATTTATGCGTTAGTTTTTATAGACCGTGTGGGCGACCTCAAGTTTTTGGCGTCGTTGCCGGGGACACTTGGCAATAGCAACATTAGCTTTAACTAGTTCTTTTTGTGATTTTTGGTCTGTTTTCTTTCTTTTATTTGTGAGTCTTAATTGTGTGTCTTACTTGCTACTTGCTATCTGAGTGTTTGCTACTTGCTATCTGAGTGTATAATATAGGATCGAGTCTTTCTGTTTTTGAGTCCTTATTTTGTTTCTTTTGATTTTTGTGTGTCAGTTTATGCACCACACTCGTTCGCAGGAATCACCACCGTATTCTGCTTTATTAGAGCCCGAACAAGAGCTTCACGAGCGCACCCGCGACTTACGTGATACTAACCCTATTCCTTTTCCTAATATGGGTGACGCTGACCCACCTGCGAGACGTACTGTACACTAGAGAGCCAGTGATGGAGCCACCAGGGCGCGACCCCGTTATTCCTAATACAAATACTTGGCAGATCCCATCACATGTCATGAGTACAATCACTCATGCTACTCAATTTCATGGCCTCGAGGATGAGGATGCACCTCGACATCTGTCCCGCTTCGCGCGCATATGTGATACCTTCAATATCACGGGTGTATCTAAGGGCGCAATCTACTTGCGTCTCTTTCCATTCTAGCTCTCTGGGCATGCTTCCACTTGGCTTGACACCCTCCCTGACAATTCCATCACCACTTGGGAGGACTTGCAAGCCAAGTTTCTGAAAAAGTACTATCCACCTTCCAGGGTCGCTCGCCTAAGGGACCAAATCCACTCCTTCCGGATGAACCCTGATGAGCCTTATCACATGGACTGGGAGCGGTTCAACGCGCTGTTGAGCCGATGTCCCCATCATGGTCTTTCTGACTGGGCGATTATGGAGAAGTTCTATAATAGCCTTACCTTTGAGAAGCAGAAAATGTTCAACACAGCTGCGGGAGGCCATATCATGGACAAGCTTGAGCCTGCTGAATGCGAGGAGATGTTCGAGAGCTTCGCTCTCGCTGAGCAACAGCGGCCATATACTAGGACTTCCATTCCTAGTGCTAGAGCACCCGCCTCTTCTCCTACAGTTTTGCATCAAGTCAACCTTGATACTAGCGTGGCTACTGCACTCGCATCGATGGCGAATGAGATAAAAGAGCTAACGCTGAGCACTCAAAGGTGTGAGGTGTGTAGGGGAGGCCACGACACCATGGACTGCCCCGTCAGTCAGCAAGAGCAGGTGCACTTTGCGAGCAACCAGAACCGAGGGTACAATAATAGTTATAATAATTCTTTTGGATCGAGATGGAGATCTGGAAACAACCCGCCTGGGTTTAATGCCGGCTCTAATCAGTATGGAGTAGGTGAAGAAGGAGCGAGTTCTGGGAGCAGTGCTAGGGATAAGAAGATAGAAGAGATGCTAGAGAACCAGACTCAGATGCTCGCTCATTTAGTGCAAAATGATAAGGAGACTCAGCAGAGTCCGGATGCGCATGATACTTTACTGAAGAATCAGCAATCGGCATTCATGGATCTGCAGCGCACGGTAGTGGACATTGCTAAGAGTTAGAAGGAGAAGCAGGGAGATTCATCTGCAGCTTATAAGGGTTCTAATGCTTCAGTGGTGGCCGTGTCTACTAGGAGTTATAGGATAGAAGAGAGAGGAGCCACCGGTAGAAGAGGAAGAGCCGGTGGATGAGGAGATAGTGATTGAGAAGCCTGCCGAGAAGGTAGAGGAGAGGAAGAAGGGGGTGGAGATGAAGACTCCCGAGATTAACCTTAGCCGTGTTCCCTACCCAGCACACTTGCTACCACATAAGTATGCTAGGGAATACGGTAACTTCCTTAACATGTTCAAACAACTTAAGGTCAATCTCCCATTCATAAAGGTCCTCTAGCATATGCCTAAGTATGGCAAGTTCTTAAAAGATCTTATTTCCAACAAAAAGAAGCTAGAGAAGGTCTCTAAAGTCTCACTAAGTGAGCGATGTTCTGCGGTGGTTCAGAACAAACTGCCAGAGAAACTGGCATATCCGGGTCACCTCACGATCCTGTGTCTGCTTGGCGGTTTTCCCTTGAACCACGTGTTGGCTGACCTAGGTGCCAGCATCAATCTGATGCCATATTCCATATATAAGCAGCTGGACCTAGGTTGACCAAGGTGCATGAGCATATCCTTCGCTGATCGTTCAGTCAAGTATACACGAGGAATAGTGGAGAATCTTTTAGTGAAAGTTGACAAATTCATCTTCCTCGTGGATTTTGTCATTCTCGACATGGATGTGGATGATATAGTCCCGCTCATCCTAGGAGGCCCGTTCCTACGTACCGCCAAGGCATTGATCGATGTCTTTGACGGGAAGCTCACACTTTGTGTGTGGGATGAGTCTGTTATCTTTGATGCTGTGAAGTCCATGAAGGGGACTAGTGAGCAGAGCCATTCTGTGTGCATGATTGATGCCTTCATGGACTACCATAGGGACTCTGATCTAGTAGAGGATCTAGTTGGTGAAACCGCCCATGAATTAGGAGAGTTATCTGATTGGGCGTTGGAGTTAGAAGAGTTACTGAATGAGCCGAATGAAGACGGCGATGAGGTGCTCAGTGATCTGCAAGAGATGATGGCAGAGCTGGAGGAGATGATAGGAAAAACCCCAAGTGTGGGGATGGTAGAGAAGATAGAGGATCCCGATGATCCTGGTGAAGGTTTAGAGGTCACACCTATAGAATCACCAATTCCCGAGCCTTTACCTGTCACTATTGTCCATTCTGAGGTGAGAATCACTGAGCCAACTCCTAGTTTTAATACCCCTAGGTCTAGGCCACCCAGAAAGAGAACCCATGCTCTGAGAGATTCATCTAATATAAGGGTAGAGAAAACCCCAAGTGTGGGGATGTATAGGGGTGACAGCGTGTTGAGGTATTTGAACTGTGTTATCTTTGGACCGGGTAGGTTTAAGTTATGGTGGAAAGACGTGATTGATGAATGTGATCGAAGTCCAATGCTTGATAGTGGTGTGAGTTTGTGGAAGGGTTGGAGAACCAGTAGACCGCGCAGGATGAAGGCGATACCGATTAGGATCAAGGCAAAGCCTCCTGATAGACTTGTTTGAGTCTTGGGCAAGGGCCCGGGATGTAGAGTTTGTATAAAGTCCTTCGTTGAAGTCTGTGTCATTTTTGTGTTTTTTTTTCGGTATGTGTGTTTTGTTTGTGTCATGTTTTGCAGGGATTCGCACTTGATTCGGTGAGGAAAATCATCGGGAAAGAAATTCCAAATATTTTTACTTTGGTTTTTATAGTAGGAACGGGTTTTTAGAGGATTTGGGTGAAAAAGGTTTGAGGGGTGAAAATTTGGCTAAGTATAAAAAAACCTCGTAACTTTCTGTTAACAGTAGTCCCTCGCGGTATGCGAAGCCAGTAAGCCCATCTCTCGCGGTACTCGAGAGACAAAACTTAGGGCCGACTTAAAATTTGCCTCCTCGCGGTACGCGAGGAGTGCTGCCTTTCTCTTCGCAATACGCGGGGGAGCCCTGTGTCACTCCCACTTCTTTGTTTTCCCATGGTCTCCCGTACCCACTACCATTCACCGCTTACCACCACCATTATCATCCACTACCACCATTACTAGTCGTCACCACCACTCATCATCCTTAATAACCATCATCCATCACCATCATCCATCACCATCATCAGCCTTCATCATCTATCACCATCCATTATATCATTCACATCCACCTTGTGACACCTAGAAAAAAAATTTATTATTTTAATTTTTAGAAAGAAAATTCTTTCAAACAGGGGATGATGTGACATCCGGCTATTTAGAGATAACTCTGTTAACTCAAGTTCTGTAATCTCACACAAACACAGTGTAACATCTAGGGTTTTTCTCATACTTTGAATGGTGCAATAATATAACTTCAATATCATTATGATTAAATATATCTACATATACATATATTTATTTCATTAATTAGAGTTTTAATTTACATTATGATGCATATGAATAAATGTGATTAGATATAAATGCATGACAATGTATTTTTAACAAAACATGGCAATATTTATTTAGATTCTACTCTTTTATAATCATGTAAGCATATATATAGATGTGAGTGAAGTAATCCTAAATATATATATACACTATACACTTTATAAATCAAGACAAAGTATGTATATATTATTAAGTAACCTAAATAAATAATGGGTCAATTTTAAAAATATATATTACATTTTTATAAAGCAATTTCAAACTCATTTTTATAAAGAAACAAAATAGAATTTATTATATAAACACAAAAGGTTTAAAAGAATAAGTATAGCTTGAACTCCCTTGAAACAATGAACCCTTGAACATTTTGGAACCCTCAATTTAAATCCCCTACCAAAATTTTGAATCCCATTTCCGATTGTTGACACAGAAAAGTCAAACAGGCACAATTTCTCGCAAATTCGACTTCCAATCCGTTGAATCCAGATAATGAAACCCATTCAATCGCTTCTAATCCACTAGTCGACCGTTCTAATCATCCATAACGGGACAATTACACATGAAATCAATGAATTCAGTTAAGGACGGCTCGTAACCGTCCCCCATCATTCCCGAATTCAATTCGAGCATTAAAACGTGAAATTTGCCTATAAAATCGAATGTCACACCTACATAACACTCACCTTAAACTTCCTGAACACTTGTACACTTCGAACACCATCGCAAACTCCCAATCGAGTTCAAGAACCGTCGAACCCGTCACCTCTATCGTTCTCCTCCGATCCGTAACCAAATCAGGTAAAATTTATGCTCATAGATTTATTTTAAAGTGATGAATAAAAGCCCCAAGGTTGCTCGAATCGGGCGGATTTGGAACTAGGGTTTGTGACGGGTTGATTTAGGGAAGAAGATGAACACGGGATGGGTGTTAAATCATTTTTGTGCCTGCTAATGACCAAGGCATGTGCCCAGGTCCTCCGGTTAAAGCATTGACATACACGGATGAGGTCACGGGTTCGATCACAGCCCCGCACCTCATTTTTCTTCCCTTTTACGCGCGTGGAACCTGGCGCCCATTGCTTCTTTGTTAAAACAATTTGAACACCCCTTTGTTACCACTACCAGACTCATGGTCTAGTGGTTGTGTGCCTTGCTCTCCTCCGAGTAAACCCGGGTTCGAGTCCCGTGGTATACATTTATTTTTAAATCATTTTTAAACCAAATTTTAACCCCATTTTTTTTCTTATAAAAATTATTTTATAAAATTCCCAAGACCCGGGAGTGTTTTAATAACTAAATTATTAATCTAACGATTTTTAATAATTATTTAACCATTTTAAAGAGTTAAAAACCAATAAATTTTATTGAAGATTTATATAAATTAAATAATTTAAAACCCTATGAACTATTTTATTAAATACCCAATTATTTAGAACAACATGTGACACTTTATCATTTATTTATTTAATCTAACTATTTAATTATTTGAGTCATTATAATAATTATCTATTCGAATAAATAATAGTCGAACATTTATTTGTAAGCAAAATAACATATATATATATATACATACACTCATATATTCAATCTTTTATTAACAAACATATTATTCCTATTTAAACGAACATATTATTTCAATAATAACAAATGTATACACACCATTCAATATAGTCCAATATCTGTATACATTGGTCGTATGAGCATGACATTGATACACATACAACATTTAAACATAGGTTAACCTCGGGGTTAGCTAAACAACTATGCAACTACCCGTACTTGTGCATTCAAGCTATAAATCCAATGTGAGTTTACATAGCCCCCTTTTTCACTTTTACATCTTTGGGGTGAAACATCATTACTTTCAAACTACTTGAAATTATTACAATTCAAACATTATGATCATGTATGCAATTTGTGCCTTATGCTTTAACACTATTTGTGCAAACAACATTTACATACTTTTGTGCATAGTGCAAGTGCAATCATTAACTCTGTACAAGCTGATGGTATACAATGATATATTTGTTGAGTCTGACCAACCCACCCGGTTAGGGTGATTGTTACCCAAAACACTTAAGGATAACCGTTGTGTTATGTTTATCAGTCACAAGGTTTGATTGTGCGCCCCAGTTTAAACTACAGTGCTTTTCCATAATTGCCTAATTAATCCATGCATCATATGAATTGTACAAAAACTTTTGATAACACTTGTTGTGCTAAAACCTATGTATGCTCACCAACTTTTTAGTTGACTCTGTTTTCATCATGTTTCGGTGCTAACAACTGAGAGTTAGATTCAAGAGTCATCATGTAGGAAGTTGCAAAGCCTAGTTAATAAATCAAACTTTGTTTGAAGTACTTTGTTCTATGTTTGTATTGTTTTGAGGAAACAATTGTTATGAATTTGAATTAAATGAAATATGCAACTTTAGTATGATCATGTGCTTATGAACAGTCTACACGTCCGCCCCGACGTATTCCGCCGTCGGTTGGGGTATGACAGATTGGTATTAGAGCAATGGTTATAGGGAATTAGTTTATTAGAAATCCATAACCTAGACTATAACCATAAGACACCCATTTTATACCATACTACATGTTATGTGATGCCTTACTTATTGGATTACTTACTAGTACTTCTATCCTAAGACATTTATCCTTCTTACCCCCACCTATGTCAACATCAAAATCCTTAAACCTCGTCAAGGCTTTGAATTCTAATAATTAGTAGGGAACATGTGCAATCTGGAAGGGTGACACCTGTATTCTAGGTTTTCTGTCTAGGAAAGAATTTCGTATAAATCCAAGTCAACTGATGGACCCGTATGCTTTCCTGGGAACTCCCGGGATGAGTGTTCACATATAGGCTAAAGCATGTATTCCCGAAAGTTACATGAATTTAAATAACCTTGATAAGTCATAGTATTCAAATGGTTATACTACCAACATAATACAACCCGAATATAATTATTCTTACCCTTATGTTGTTTCTTCTATAGCATGCCTCCCCGTCGTGCTAACAAGACTAACAAAAATGATCTTACTGCTCTCCTTACCTAACTTGTGAATCAACTCACACAAGCAAACAACAACAACGGTGGTGCCAGTGGTGGTGCTAATGATGGTGGTGGTGGTGCCAACCCGCCCCAATGCACCTACAAACACTTTAACTCATGCAACCCCCGTCAAGTTTTATGGCACCGAAGGAGCTACAGGTCTCCTACAGTGGTTTGAAGGCATTAAAAATACCTTCCTCAACAGTGACTTCCCTGACAATCTCAGAGTCCGTTATGCTACGAGCGTCTTCCAAAAACGGGTGCTCACTTGGTGGAACGGTGAGAAGAGGAATAGAGGTGTTGATGTGGTAATGGCCTTGCCATGGAATGATGTGAAGAGGCTAATGACTGAGGAGTTCTGTCCTCGGAACGAAATGAAGAAACTAGAAGCTGAGTTTTGAGATCTTATCCAAAATAGTGGTGAAAACTTGGTCTACACAACTCGTTTCCATGAGTTGAGTCTCCTGGTGCCACACATGGTCACACCTCTGTCTCAGGGCATTCAGAAATACATAGAGGGACTACCTATGAATATCTAGGACACGGTGTTAGGAAGAAATCCCACCACTCTTGAGGACGTTATACACCTAGCCGCCACGTTAACTGACAACCACGTGAAGGCAGGTATGTTGACAAGAAAGGGTGTGAAGAAGATCAGTGACCAAACAACCTCATCGGAGGCAACCAAGGTGGACAAGCCCGAACCTTCTTTCAACAATAAGAAGCGCAAGGCTAAGAACTTCGCCATTGTTACCCCTGCTGCACCCATCACCCAAGTTGCACCTGTGGCTCAGAACTCAGATAGAAGGCCATATGTTGGTGTCAATCCCCAATGTAACATCTGTAAGTATCATCACTACCCGACTGTACGGTGCCATCTATGTACAAGTTGTGGGAAATACGGACATGTGGCTAACACTTGCCGAGCTGGAGCCCCTGTTGCCCAAGCCAATCCAAGAAACCAAGTCAATCCGCCAATTGCTAACCAAGCTGTACCAGCTATTGCTAATGGGCACGCTTTCTATGAATGTGGTGACCCAAACCATTTTAGAAACTGTTGCCCAAGGTTGGTTAATGAAAATCAGGGTGGTGCCCGTGGGCGTGCTTTCAACATAAACGCCAATCAAGCCCAAGCTAACAACGATGTTGTTAATGGTACGTTTCTCATCAATAACCAATATGCTTCTATTTTATTTGATACCGGTGCCGATAGGAGTTTCGTGTCACACAAATTTGAACCATTACATGCAAAAACACAAACTAAGTTAGAGAAAACTTTTACCGTTGAAGTAGTAGATGGAAATCCCATCACAATTGACTCTATTATCTGCGATTGTTCTCTTGAGCTTAACGAACACACCTTCCCTGTCAACCTCATACCAATGCAACTGGGAAGCTTCGATATCATCATTGGTATGGATTGGTTATTCAACCACCATGCCGAAGACATTTGTTTTGAGAAATGCATTCGAATTCCTCTTCCTTCGGGCGATACGTTGCGAATCTTTGGAGAGAAGCCTAATAGTAGACTCAACCTCATGTCTTGCACCATGGCCCAAAAGTATTTGCAAAAGAGGTACGTAGCCTTCCTAGCACATGTTGTGGAAAAGAAGGACAAAGGGAAGGAGATTCAAGACGTTCCAATCATTCAAGATTTCCCCGGGGTATTCCCTAAAGATCTATCCGGTCTGCCGCCCGTACGACGAGTGGGGTTTCGCATCGATCTTGTACCCGTAGCTAAAGCTCCATACCGACTAACACCTTCAGAGATGCAAGAACTTGCAAGCCAACTCCAAGAACTTGCCGATAAAGGTTTCATCTGCCCAAGTCATTCACCCTGGCGTGTACCTGTCCTGTTCGTCAAGAAGAAAGACGGTTCATTCCGGATGTGCATTGACTATCGTGAACTCAATAAACTTACCATCAAGAACCGTTACCCATTACCAAGGATTGATGATCTCTTTGACCAACTTCAAGGTTCAACCTATTTCTCAAAGATTGAACTTAGATCCGGTTATCACCAACTTCGTGTTCATGATGAAGATATTCCAAAGACTTCCTTTCGTATAAGATACAGTCATTACGAAATCATGGTTATGCATTTTAGGCTAACCAATGCACCTGCGGTTTTCATGGACCTCATGAACCGTGTGTGCAAACCATATTTAGACAAATTCGTAATCGTCTTCATTGACGACATTCTGATCTACTCCAAGACTAAAGCGGATCATGAGCAACACCTTAGGTTGATCCTAGACCTCTTGAAGAAAGAACAACTCTACACCAAATTCTCCAAATGTGAATTTTGGTTGAATGAAGTTCAATTCTTGGGTCACATTGTCAACGAAAAGGGAAATCATGTGGATCCTGCTAAGATCGAAGCTGTAAAGAATTAGAATACACCTAAAACTCCTACCGAGGTTCGTTCATTCCTAGGTTTAGCGGGTTATTACCGTCGTTTCATCTCCAACTTTTACAAGATTGCTATCCCTCTCACTGCTTTGACACATAAGGGTAAACCTTATGAGTGGGGACCAAAGCAAGAAGAACGTTTCAAACTCTCAAACAAAAACTGTGCAATGCCCCTATTCTAACCCATCCTGATGGAAATGATGATCTCATTGTCTACTATGATGCATCAAACCAAGGTCTTGGTTGTGTTCTTATGCAACAAGGCAAGGTGATCGCTTATGCATCAAGACAGCTTAAGATCCACGACAAGAATTATACGACGCACAAACTTGAGCTGGGTGCGGTCATCTTCGCATTAAAGATTTGGAGACACTACCTTTATGGCACGAAATGTGTGGTGTTTACCGACCACAAGATTCTCCAACATATCTTCAATCAAAAGGAACTCAAAATGAGACAGCGACGTTGGGTTGAACTTCTTAACGACTACGATTGCGAGATTCATTGCCATCCTGGTAAGGAGAATGTCGTAGCCGATGCACTAAGTCGTAAAGAGCACATTACACTCCATAGTGTCAAGATTCAAATCGACATCCAAATCTGCATTCTTGAAGCTCAACATGTCTCGGTCAACGAGGGTAACATGTACGAAGAAATGTCATGTGGAGTTGAACTTCAATTGGAAACCAACCCCAATGGCTTACTTTACTTCTTAGATCGTATCTGGATTCCCGATCGTGACGATCTCCGTACATTTCTTATGAACGAGGCACGCAAAACTCGTTATTCCATACATCCCGGTGCGGATAAAATGTACAAAGACCTTCACCTGCAATATTGGTGGCCCGGTATGAAGAAGGATATTGCCCTGTATGTAGTAAAGTGTCTTACTTGCTCAAACATTAACATCCTTCTGGATTACTTGAACAACCATAAATCCCCGTGTGGAAATGGGAGAATCTAGCCATGGATTTCATTACCAAACTCCCTCGCACCTCCAGTGGTCATGATAGTATATGGGTGATCATTGACCTTCTTACTAAATCAGCTCACTTCTTGCCAATCCGTGAAGCCTACTGAGTTAAGAAATTAGCTCGAATTAACATTGACGAAATTATGAGTCCTCATGGTGTTCCTTTGAATATAATATCGGATCGGGATGCCCGATTCACCTCCCGATTCTAGCAATCCCTCCAAACTTCTCTTGGCACACGACTGGATTTAAGTATGGCTTACCATCCTCAAACTGATGGTCAAACCGAACGAACAATCTAAACACTCGAAGATATGCTTAGAGCGTTTGTCATTGACTTTGGTGGCAGTTGGGATTCTCGTCTAGCCTTGATTGAATTATCTTACAACAACAGCTACCATACAAGCATCAACATGGCTCCTTTTGAAGCCCTTTATGGTCGTAAATTACGTTCACCTATCTGTTGGAACGAGATTGATGAATCACAAATCACCGGTCCCGAGTTAATACAAGAAACATCCGACAAAATCATTCAAATCCGTGACAACATTCGAGTAGCGAGGAGTAGACATAAGAGCTATGCCGACAAACGACGAAAACCCTTAGAATTTCAAGTCGGGGACCATGTACTTCTGAAGGTGTCTCCTTGGAAGGGCGTTCTTTGCTTCAGAAAGAAGGGTAAGCTAGCACCTCGCTATGTGGGTCCATTCAAAATCCTTGAAAGGATTGGGAAAGTGGCTTACAAACTCGAGTTACCGCAAGAACTCAGCAATGTGCATCCAACATTTCATGTATCTAACCTAAAGAAATGCCTAGCTGACGAAAATCTTCACATTCCACTTGATGAAGTGCACATTGATGACACCATGCACTTTGTTGATAAACCCGTGGAGATTATGGATCGTGAGATTAAACAAATCAAGTGAAGTCGTATTCCTATTGTCAAAGTTCGTTGGGAATCTAAACGTGTCCCTGAGTTCCATTGGGAAAGTGAGGATCAGATGAAGCTCAAATACCCACACCTCTTTCCTGATTCAGTAACTTCAACTAGTTGAATTTCGGGACGAAATTCCCTCAACTAAGGATTACTGTAACATCTATGATTTTTCTCATACTTTGAATGGTGCAATAATATAACTTCAATATCATTTCATGGTGATACATTAATTACAAATGTTGCATTCATATTTCGACATCATTATGATTAAATATATCTACATATGCATATATTTATTTCATTAATTAGAGATTTAATTTACATTATGATGCATGTGAATAAATGTGATTAGATATGAATGCATGACAATGTATTTTTAACAAAACATGGAAATATTTATTTAGATTCCACTATTTTATAATCATGTAAGCATATATACAGTTGTGAGTTAAGTAATCCTAAATATATATACACTATACACTTTATAAATCAAGACAAAGTATGTATATATTACTAAGTAACCTAAATAAATAATGGGTCAATTTTAAAAATATATATATTACATTTTTATAAAGCAATTTCAAACTCATTTTTATAAAGAAACAAAATAGAATTTATTATACAAACACAAAAGGTTTAAAAGAATAAGTATAGCTTGAACACCCTTGAAACAATGAACCCTTGAACATCTTGGAACCCTCAATTTAAACCCCCTACCTAAATTTTGAACCCCATTTCCGATTGTTAACTCAGAAAAGTCAAACATGCATAATTTCTTGCAAATTCGACTTCCAATCCATTGAATCCTGATAATTAAACCCACTCAATCACGTCTAATCCACTAGTCGATAGTTCTAATCAACCATAACGGGACAATTACACATGAAATCAATGAATTCAGTAAAGGACGGCTCGTAATCGTCCCCCATCATTCCCGACTTCAATTCGAGCATTAAAACATGAAATTGGCCTATAAAATCGAAAGCCACACCTTCATAACACTCACCTTAAACTTCCTGAACACTTGTACACTTCGAACACCATCGCAAACTCCCTGTCAAGTTCAAGAACCGACGAACCCGTCACCTCTGTCGTTTTCCTCGGATCTGTAACCAAATAAGGTAAAATTTATGCTCATAGATTTGTTTTAATGTGATGAATAAAAGCCTCACGGTTGGGGGTTCGATCAGGTTCGAATCGGGCGGATTTGGAACTAGGGTTTGGGACGGGTTGATTTGGGGAAGAAGATGAACACGGGATGAGTGTTAAATAATTTTCATGCCTGTTAATGACCAAGGCATGTGCCCAGGTCCACCGGTTAAAGCGTTGACATACACGGATGAGGTCGCGGGTTCAATCCCAGCCTCGCACGTCATTTTTCTTCCCTTTTATGCGCGAGGAACCTGGCCCCCATTGCTCCTTTGTTAAAACAATTTGAACACCCCTTGTAACCACTACCAGACTCCTGGTCTAGTGGTTGTGTGCCTTGCTCTCCTCTGAGTAACCCCGGGTTCGAGTCCCGTGGTTTACATTTATTTTTAAATCATTTTTTAACCAAATTTTAACCCCTTTTTTCTTATAAAAATTATTTTATAAATATTCCAAGACCCGGGAGTGTTTTAAGAACTAAATTATTAATCTAACGATTTTTAGTAATTATTTAACCATTTTAAAGAGTTAAAAACCAATAAGTTTTATTGAAGATTTATATAAATTAAATAATTTAAAACCCTATGAACTATTTTATTAAATACCCAATTATTTAGAACAACATATGACTATTTATCATTTATTTATTTAATCTAACTATTTAATTATTTGAGTCATTATAATAATTATCTATTCGAATAAATAATAATCGAACATTTATTTGTAAGCAAAATAACATATATATATATATATACATACACTTATATATTCAATCATTTATTAACAAACATATTATTCTTATTTAAACGAACATATTATTTCAATAATAAAAAACGTATACACACCATTCAATCTAGTCCAATATATGTATACATTGGTCTTATGAGCATGACATTGATACATATACAACATTTAAACATAGGTTAACCTCGGGGTTAGCTAAACAACTTGTGCAACTATCCGTAGTTGTGCATTCAAGCTACAAATCCAATGTGAGTTTACATAGCCCTCTTTTTCACTTTTACATATTTGGGGTGAAACATGATTACTTTCAAACTACTTGCAATTATTACAATTCAAACATTATGATCATCTGTGCAATTTATGCCTTATGCTTGAACACTATTTGTGCAAACAACATTTACATACATTTGTGCATAGCGAAAGTGCAATCATTAACTCTATACAAGCCGACGGTATACAATGATATATCTGTTGAGTCTGACCAACCCACCCGGTTAGGGTGACTGCAGGTCCCGAGAGCCTCGTCGCGCAGCGGATTTACACGGACCTGTTCTGTGATTTGTGTGGGAACCAAGAAACGAGACAGAGAAAACACGAACAAAGACAAAAGATAATGAAACGAAACGTAATCCATAACATAGAAGTCATCCCGTATTACAGACTACATACCAAAGAAGCACACATCTCTCATCTAAGCTCACGGTCCAGGGGTCGGGAGAGCTCTTCCCGACCCGGACACCTCTCAACCTTGTTCTAGAGTTCCACCTACAAATGAAGACAGGTCTTCTATTTATAGGGGAAGGAACATTACCTGTGTACTTGTCTAAGTACGTAGGGTTTGGTCATGCGTACTTGACAAGTACGCAAGGCTGAAGCCCTGCATACTTACTAAGTACGCAGGACCAAACTGGTGTGCAGGCTAAGTACTCAGGAACACCCTCCTGCGTACTAGCCACGTACACCGATACATAGAATTTAATCTATAGTTACAAAACATGCTTCTACATTGACTGTTACCAAAAACACTTAAGGATAACCGTTGCGTTATGCCTATTAGTCATAAGGTTTGATTGTGCGCCCCAGTTTAAACTATAGTGGTTCTCCATAATTTCCTAATTAATCCATGCATCATATGAATTGTACAAAAAATTTTGATAACACTTGTTATGCAAAAACCTATGTATGCTCACCAACTTTTTAGTTGACTCTCATCATGTTTCAGGTGCTAACAACTGAGAGTTAGATTCAAGAGTAATCACGTAGGAAGTTGCAAAGCCTAGTTAATAAATCAAAATTTGTTTGAAGTACTTTGTTCTATGTTTGTCTTCTTTTGAGGAAACGATTGTTATGAATTTGAATTAAATAAAATATGAAACTTTAGTATGATCATGTGCTTATGAACAGTCTACATATCCCGCCCCGACGTATTCCGTTGTCGGTTGGGCTGTGACACACAGTTAGTCCATTTAGTCCAAGTTATCCAATCACAAACCCCAGGGACTAATTCTGCCATTCCTCAAACCCTCATAAACCTAAAACTACAGGGACTAGTTCTGCCAAGTCCCAAAACCTGATTTGTTGACTTCCAAAGTCAAAATAGAAGGCTTTGTGTCCTGTTGACTTTTGAAAATCAAACTCGCGGCCATTGATCCAAATTCAAACTCCATAACCAAAATCTGATCGAATTGTAACTGTTTTGCATGACTATTAACATTAACCTTCATCATTGATGTATTAAACGACATCATTAATCGAATTGAACCCAATTATGGGCATTAACCGTGAAACCGTCGACCATTATCTCATATTCATCAAATTCGTTCACCAATTCAAGAGCAAACGCCTTGCACACTTTAATCGAGCATCTCTGAAGCTTTTGCACGCTTCTTTTTCGCCGGAAAAGCAGTTAAGCTCGCCGGAGATCAACCCACGCGAAGTCGAAACCTGTTCTAGTCGAGCACCCTCAATTCTATTCCTATTTTGGTAATTGATTCCATCCTTAGCTTCGTTTCAACATCTAGATCAAAAGCCCTAACATAATTTGGGCTTTCATTATCGGATTTAACACGAACCAGATTCTAGGGTTCATACGAAACCGGTTTAATCGAACTATACTATAGACTCAATTTAAATGCAATTAAATGGTACCATTAGATTCGCAATTTTTTAATCTTTGAAAAACCTAATCTAGTTTGGATCCACAACACTGATTTAAACACAAACCCATATCTAGGGTTCATACGCTTTCGATTTGATCGAACCCCTATCCAATCACCACCTCAATCAAACTAAATCAAAGGGTTAGACTCGCAATGCCTTGCTTGTTGAAAGCCCTATGATTCCAACATATTTCATCATCGGATTTGTTCAATTTGATCCTTGATCAAACCTAGGGTTTTAGAATTCTAAAACAGGAAGTTAACGACCTTAAACTTGATGTTTTTCAAATTAAACTCGTGATCAGATTCGCTTTAGACCTATAATCAAAACCCCAAACTCTTGTTGCAAATCATTATCGAGATCGATGGAATTGGCACTAGAGTGGATTCGGTTCGCGTATGGGGGGAGAACACCAGATACCTTTGTGTTAAAACTAAACAGATCCGGATATGTTTGCGAAACCCTAGCGGGCGGAGATGGTTAAAGCACTAGACTGGTGTGCAGGAGACCCAGGTTCGAGTCTGGTCTCATATATCCTTTTTTAGGGGGGACTTTTTCCACTACTTTCTTTTTATAAAAAGCGTTCCTATATTATTATTATATTATATTGATATGTTTTGAAACCAGAAAACACCCGTAGGCTCGGGTTTGAATTTATAACAAGCTTTAATTATTATTTCCCACATTTAAAAATAATATAACTATTTATATTATGACCTAAGCATACGAGTTCGAATAAAAATATATTTATTATTTTTGTCACGTAAATAACTATTCTGTTATTTCTCCAAACTTAAAACTAATACAATAATATTATTTTCCCTAGACCATTATTTAATGGTGAAAACACGCGCATATTTAATTAACTAATATTATTCGTAATTAGAGATTTTCGATACAAATCAAATCTATCTTAATTATTATATTAAGAAAGTCCCTTTCCCGTGGACAAGTTCATCTACTAGTTAATCATTAGTGCGTATTAGGACTTTCACTCTTCTGTGTCATCGTCACAATATCGCATGTGTCCCTAACTATTATGCTTATAATTCTAGGGCATACGTAGCCGGTTCATAGGCAAACTCTTGTGTTTTCTATTACATCCTTGTGTGGTTCTATTTACTACTCGTACACAACTCAGGTGAGTTTCACGGCCCCTTTTACTATTTTAAATTGGGGGAGAAAACATGATGCAAACTCTTTTGATTATTGTAACTCATATGCTATCACTTGTTAAGACTAAGCGTAACACACTATCATGAAAGTCCTCACACACATCGAACCGTTAATATAGATTTAGCGAGGTAATTTGAGTAGTACTGTGTCTGACAAACCCCACCCGTGTTAGTCGTGCTAACTCGATTGGAGGTCGAACGGGTGTAATATTGACCTAAACACATTCACCATGGTTGATAGACATGGTGGGAGGCATTCAGACACAAACAGTCAGCTTCTGTTGCGAGCGCTTTAGTAAGACATGAACATAGGTTAACTACCTATTGATACACATATTGAATGTACATAATCTGGCAAACACTTTACAACTTGAAACCTGTGAACTCACCAACCTAGTGTTGACACGTTTTCTTACATTTTTTCCTCAGGTCGCTAAGTACAGGTGCACGATAGGACATGCATGGAGTCTATCTTAAGAACCATTCGTGACCGATGATCTACCTTGTTTGGAATTCATGTCTATGTGTTTACCGCCCATCGAGTATGTTTCCTTGCTATCTATCTTGAGTCTTAGTGAGTCAGTCGAGTCTTTTATTTTACTTTGAGTCTGTAACTTGTGTCAATTTAATGTTGTGGGTTTGTGTGATCTTATTTGTGTAGGTAATGATCGCTCCGTCCGTACTCAATCTCCATTCGGGCGGGGTTGACTCTCATCTTATTTATTTTGTAAAGGCAACCCATCAGTAAATTGTGCAACCGCGACCGAAATGCTATACGGTGTACAAGAGGAAGAGTAAAGCTGGACCATTCGCTGCTTCATTACTAGCTAAGTCGATTCCTTTTATTTTTGCATTTTTATTTTCTGTGTGTCTTAGTTCACATTAGGGACAATGTTTGTTTCAAGTGTGGGGATGGGACTGCGTCTAGTGAGTCTAGTTTGTCTTGGTTATTTTATTTTACAAAAATACAAAAAAAATTGAAAGATTTTAAAAAATTGTCCCTTGAAATCAAAGTTTTGCAAACATAAATGGAAAATGATAGTACAATTGGATCTGCTTGTTGAGTTTTAAATGAATAAATAATTGAAAACGCGTCTAATCAGTGATGTTTTGGTAGACCCAGCCAGCTAGTAGAGCTTAAATAGCCTGTTTGTTTTGTTTAGGAGAATAAAGGAATTAAAATCATGATATCTTATGGTATTCATCTTAGGGTAATCGGTAATACTGAAACTGTAACATAGGGTGATAGGTACCACGTTAAGTTAAAATTTAGAGGTTTTTGAAATTTCTTGGCACACCACTCTCTTTTTATGAGAATAAATCCGAGTTTCGGTGGCGCTCGCATCCATATTCTATATACTTGAGCTTATTTAATTAGAAATCTAAGTTTCGCCTACGTGTCACACGTCGGGTTCCAGCCTGATTGAAACACCACCGGGTTTGATTCTTATGTGATTCAATAGTTAGGACTGTAGTCTATGTGTTACCTTCCGGGATAGTGACTTGGTTGAAACGCCTCTAGACGAATGTCCATTTGCTTAATAAAGCTCATATTTCATCCATTCATTCATTGATCATCTTAATTTCTAAAAACATGTAAATTTTAGTTTAACGTGGGGGTGAAATCTATATGGTTAAATTCGTGCCTAGACATGACCGTGAGACGGGATTAGGTAGGGCTGTAGCTTTTGAGTATGAGTCCCATAGATAGATTGATATGCTTGGTAATACGAATTAGAACACTAAACGGGGGCTTGAAAGTTGGTGGTTGGGTTCAATCGGATAGAAATACCGATTGTCGCTTTTTAACGCGTGAGTATGTTTGTGCTTATTGAAATAAATTATGTTTGTGCTTATTGAAATAAATTATGTTTGTGCTTATTGAAATAAATTGAGATTGTTACGCTATGTCCAGTTATAATTCCAATGCAGACTTTTTCGAGGACGAAAAAAGGTTAAGTGTGGGGATGTTTGGTGTAGTGGAAAGCACACATCTTTATTCCTATTGTTTTCATGCATTCTAATTAGTTTTACCTTCGTTTTTACTTGTTTTTGTTTCGTATTGAGTCTATTGTGTGTTTACAAGAGCTCGCATGAATTATCAAGTCAAATCATGGAGAAACCGAGCACGAGAGTGAAGCAGGAGAATAAAAGTAAAAAGTGGAAAAAGTTATGTCCTTCGCGGTACGCGAAGATGGAGAGGGAATCTCTCGTGGTACGCGAGAAACCAAGAATCTGGACCCGACTATTTTGTTCCTCGCGGTACGCGAGGAACACATGATCATCTCTCGTGATACGCGAGCGGCTGGTAAATTCGCAAAAAGCCCAAAAATCAAATTAAAAAGATTTTGAATCCCATTAAGTCTAGAGTTCGAGTTTTGGCCGTCAGAGGGGTTCTAGGAGATGATTTTGGGAGTTAGGAAGCCAATTGGAGCAAAAGATCAGAGCTTTCAGATCCGGGTTCGTTAGTATTAGCGTATTCGATTTCAAAGTCTTGATTTTTATCTTCAATTGTGTTGATTGAAACGATGTTCTTGTTTATTCTTTCTGTTTTGAATGTTTTAAGCATGTGTGTTGGCTAGATCTTTGATACTGCCTCGGTCTATGACGAATACTTGTTAAAGTTTGTATCTTTTATCAGTTTACGGATTTTATTAATGGTTTAATGATATTATAATGATTTAAGTTCAATTGCTTTGATGTATGTGCACGCTTTGTTCTGATTTTGTGTTGATTATTTATCCCGCATGTGTTCTTGTTGAATGTCTTTCAATTATAGACGCATGTTTAGGTTACTTGCTTAATTGTTTGAGACTATGGTGGTATTGCTAGACGTAGTGATCAATAGAGATAGAAATTGGTGTTGAATTAGATTGAGTTTTCTTCCTATCTCGATACCCGAAAGGTGAGAGGTTGTCGGTTAGTCCTCTGTGTTAGGATTCTGAGTGTAAACTGTCTGAGAGGAAGTTTCCCTTAGGGTTCTAGTATCCGTTGCTATTCTGTGTCATGGTGTTTTGTTCTGATATTACCCCGTGCATCTTCGATGTATTGTGGATAGTGAGACTGAGAGGTGATATGTCTGTTGGGTGCATTATCATTGTTGGACAGACTGAAAGGTAATCCGACCATTCTAGTGAGTTTCACTGCATCTTTAGGTTTCTTAGTTGGTGACATCCTGAGAGTGATTAGGGATCTACTAGGTTATCTAGAGTTGTTATCCTTAGATACCCAGATCCATCATAGTTTCCAGCATCGATAGAAGTTGAGCTTTGCAAGTAGGATTCCGACCTTGGTGGTATTCTTTCCATTCCTGATATTCCCTGAGTTCTCTGTCTGGATAGTTAGAGTCGATCGTTAGTTCTGCGTTTGCTAGTTTAATCAGTAGTGTAGTAAACCCCCCAACTAAATCATCTTTAGTCTGGGTCAGAGTCTAGTTTAGCTGTTCAGTGTCTCTAGGGTTCGAAAATCCGGTTTACCATTAAGCTGTTCTACACTCGATAGGTACACTTGCCTGTCAGTGCGGTTTAGTTCATAGGTACTATGTTTATTACTTAGGAGTCTAGGTTAGGTTTATGTGTTAGTTTTTATAGACCATCTGGGCGACATCAACGGTACCAGAAGCACTATTTACACCGATCACAAGAGTCTTCAGCACATCTTCGAACAGAAAGAGCTGAACATGCGACAGCGTCGCTGCGTCGAACTTTTGAACGATTATGATTATGCTAACAAATACCACCCGGTCAAATCTAACGTAGTAGCTGATGCCCTAAGCATAAAAGAAATCAAACCTAGACGAGTTCGAGTGTTACAACTCACTATTCACACCGGGTTACCCGACCAAATCCGTAATGCTCAACTCGAAGCGCTGAAAGAAGAGAATCTACATTTAGAATCCTTGCGTGGCATGGAAAAACAACTCGAAACTAGATTGGACGGTATTCGCTATTTCACGGAGCGAATATGGGTCCCGCGGTACGGAAATTTAAGGGAACTTGTGATGGACGAAGCGCACATGTCTCGATATTCTATTCATCCTGGTTCCGATAAGATGTATCATGATCTGAAAGTTCTGTATTGGTGGCCGAACATGAAAGCTGATATAGCCACCTACGTGAGCAAGTGCCTGACTTGTTCCAAAGTCAAAGTTGAATATCAAAAGTCGTCTGGTTTGCTCCAGCAACCGGAAATCCCGATGTGGAAATGGGAGCAGATTTCCATGGACTTCATTACTAAGCTACCCCGAACCCCTAGCGGATGTGACACCATCTGGGTGACCGTAGATCGCTTAACCAAATCCGCTCATTTCCTAGCAATCAAAGAGACTGATAGAATGGAGAAGTTGACACATATCTATCTGAATGAAGTAGTCTATAGGCATGGAGTGCCAATTTCCATCATTTCTGATCGAGACGCTCGATTCACCTCACATTTCTGGCAATCGTTTCAAAAATCTCTAGGCACACGCCTGGATATGAGCACAGCATACCATCCCCAAACCAATGGCCAGAGTGAGCGTACCATTCAAACTATGGAAGATATGTTACGTGCTTGTGTAATTGACTTCGATAACAGTTGGGAGACTCATCTGCCTTTAGTAGAGTTCTCCTGCAATAACATCTATCATACTAGCATTAAGGCAGCATCGTTCGAGGCACTATATGGACGGAAATGCCAATCACCTCTCTATTGGGCTGAAGTGAGAGATAGCCAAATTACGTGTCCTAAACTTGTGCACGAGACTAAGAATAAAATCATGCAAATCTGAAATCGTATGGCGGCAGCCCGTGACCGTCAAAAGAGTTATGCCGATAAGCGTCGAAAACCGTTGGAATTTCAAGTAGGAGACAAAGTTCTATTAAAAGTTTCACCTTGGAAAGGTGTAATCCGTTTTGGGAAATGGGGCAAGTTAAACCCGCGTTACGTTGGGCCGTTCGAGATAGTGAAAAGAATTGGTCCAGTAGCGTATCAACTGGATCTACCTGAGGAACTTAATGGAGTACATAATGTTTTTCATGTCTCAAATTTGAAGAAATGCCTATCAAATGAGACACTCGTGGTTCCACTCGAAGAGTTAGAAATCGATGAACAGTTACGCTTCATTGAAGAACCGGTTAAAATCATAGATAGAGAAGTTAAGACGCTTAAACATAGTAAAATCTGTATTGTCAGAGTTCGTTGGAACTCGAAACGTGGACCGGGGTTCACATGGGAGCGCGAGGATCAAATGATGCACAAGTATCCCCAACTTTTCAAGAAGTCAACGGCAAACACATAAGGTACTAGTTAAATTTTTGGGCGAAATTTACTTCAACAAGGGGATGATGTGACAATCCAAAAAAAAATTTCAGACAATTAGTGACTTTACTTAAATTTTTGGGGCGAACAAGGGGATGATGTGACACCCGGCATTTTCAGGTTAACATCGTTAACACAAACTCCGTTATCTCAGTCATTCATTCATACATTTCACTTGATTAGGGTTAATTAAGTGTGTCGGTTACTGCACAAATACTCACGTAACGGTAATTCGGAGAATTACCGAGTCACACGAGTCTATCCCCGAACGTTGGTGATTAATCAAAAATAATATTCCGAACAATTATATTTAAGATAATTTAAGCGAAATTATGTGTTATGTGATTTTATGCTTAATTCGTGAACTTTTTTGAAACCGCGTACGTTTACGCGTAACTACATGATTTTTATTGCATTAGTAATTTTTATAAATAGGTTTTATAAAAATAATTAGTAGAAATCATTATAATTAATTGAACTTAATTAAATTAATTATTAATCCTTTTAAATTAACCCACAGGCCATCTAAACTTATTTTTAATCCATTCTGGGCCCATGGAGTGTAATATTTATAAAATTTTTGCGTCATCTTGGCCGAAACCCCCACCCCCTACCCTCTCTTGAAATTGTCGGCCCCTTCACCATCTAAATCCATTCTCAAATCATTTTCCAAAGTGCAATTGTTGGTGTTTTTTATCAATCCAAGTACCAATCATCGTTATTAACGCATCAAGTAAGATTTTTATACGTTCTTATACCTATTTTGCGATTTCTAGGTTTAGTATGATTCTTTTCCATAAAGGTGCAAACTTTAACATTAATTATTTGTTGTTATGATATTTGCTTAGATTTGATGTTATTAGAAAGACCCTAGATGCATGAAAACCGAGGGCTACTATTATTAGAAACTTTATTGATTTTCTATATTGCTTGTTAGACGTGATTGATGGGATATGATGATGTTTATACATTAGTTGATTCATGGTTATGTGATTAGTTAAATTAGATTTCATGTATCTAGCTCGGTTTCTTAGGGTTTCTAAAAGTGAAAACTTTATTTGTCATGTGGCTCGCGGTATAACCTCGCAGGTGGGTTTTGTGGGTGTGACATGGCATTCGACACAATGACGAACAAATTACACAATGAGCTGGAAAACGTAATTTTTTTTCTTTTTTATATATAACGACACTATACTCGTTTTAAAGATAAAAAACGCTCGTTTTTATGGTGTAATTTAAAAAAAAATAATGCCGTATGTAAAAGTTATGAACGTTTAAAAAAAGGGGGAACTTGATAAAAAGTCAACAAAAATGGTCATGACTAAAATACATTCCAACAACATTTTCTCCTACAATTTGATCTCAACTGTTAAATCTTTTCTTAATTTGATCTCGTGGCCTTAAATCCTTCTCACCCTTTTTAGTTTAAAAATCTTTTTTATTTGAACCTAACCCTATATATATATATATATATGCATGGTGCGTTTGAAATGATAAGCAGCATTTATGTAATAACCATGATAACCACTTTCAAACATAATGTTACGTATATGTAATAATTATCTTTCTGTTAATGTTACATATACATAACACTATGTGTCACGTATATGTAAATGTGGTACGTGAATGTAAGACTCCTTATTTCCGTATTTATGTTCAAGATGCATGTTCAAGATACTTAAATACTATTTTAACAATTAAAAGAAAAAATAATTTATAAATTATGTGATTGTTTGTGGGCGGTTATCACGGTTATCATATAAAAAGTTGGTTATCATTTGAACCATTCCCTATGTATGTATGTATATATACATATAAATATATATATATGAATATATATATATATATACATAGGAAGAGGATCAAATGTGAACAATGTTTTTGTGACCGAACCGGCCGGTCGGACCGGAACCCGATGCCGGCGACGGTCCGGTTATACATGATAGAGCCGTTCTTCAAAGAACCGGTCGGTTCAAACGGTTTTGTGGTTGAACCGGTAACCGCGGTTCGGCGATCGGACTGGAATGAAGAGAAATTGACGGTACTAAGTTCTCCGTTCCCGGATTTGCATCAAAATCGATGAACCCAGACTTGTATTTGTCGGATCTCCACCGAAATCGACAAACTCACACTCGTTTTGACCGGATCTGCATTTTAATCGACGAACTCGACCTTGGTTATGCCGGATCTGGACCAAATCTGGACCAAATCTGAGCATCGTCTAGGCCGGATTTGAACATCTAACCTTCGTCTGCGGAACTGGAAGTCTGAGTTGTGAGGATGCTTGTGGAGGTCGTGTAACATCCGTGACATTTTCATGTAATATTTTATTTTATTTTGTACTTTAATAACATTTGTGACATTACATTTCTCGTTATAACATACGTGTACATTAAATCGCGCCATATCAATTATCATATTACAAACGTACGACGACTAGGAGTTTTGAAATTTTTTTAAACTTTTATTTCATATTTTCTTTATACATATATTCATATATATATTGTTAAATTAAAAGATTTGATTATAAACTTTAGATTTTATAAAAAATAAGATTTTATATTTTTTTTATATATGAGAAAAGTATTAAAAATGAAGATATAGGTATAAATTGTTTTTCTTTATAAAATTTCTAAACTAAATGTGGATATTAAAATAAATTAGAACATGGACCCCCTCATTATGCCTTTGAACCCCCCTACCTACTTGAACCCCTCCTTATTTTTGAACCTGAAGTAATTTAAATGTAGGTTTGACTTCAGAAAGCCAAACACGTGTAAATCTTTCACTAATTTCCTTTAATTCGCATTCAAACCTTCTATTTTATGAATCCTAAACATTCATGACTAGATAATGATCCTGTATCAAGCCTCAATTTGACGGATCTTGGACCAAAATCGAAGATTTGTTAACCATTTAAGAAAATCACGTATTTGGGTATGAGATTCACGAAATCACTAAAATCAAGCCCCGAATTCTTGTCAATACAGATGTTATCACGCTCCTAAATGTCCTATAAATACTCGTAACCCATTACATTCGAAAATCACCTCAAATCCATCTTCTCTCCTTCTCCTGTTACGCTCGGAATCGGGAAGCATCAACAACTTCGATTGTTTTGTGTTCAAGGTCGTAATCAGGTAACGAGTTCCTGCACCCAAATCGCGTCCTTTGATGTGCTTATGTGTTTAGAGAGAATCGGTTTTTGGGTTAGGGTTGGGTATGATTCACGTCTGGTGATTTGGGGAAGATAACTCAGACTAAATCGGGTTTTTAGCTTTTGATTTTCGGAGTTTTAAACAGATTGGTCGCTGGTCTAGTGGTTGCACTATGTCTTGGACAGGGCGGATGTAACTAAACAAAATTCGGGTTTCATTATAAATAAATAAATTTTCTAATAAATATTATGGTGAAAATAATATTTTAGAAATAAGTTAAAACAAGTGGGTTTCAAGTTAGTAATGGGGTTATATTAGTTTTTATCTAATTTTGAAATGAAATGGGTGAAATGGAAGTTGAGTGGTTAAAGGTGTAAAATGGCCAAAATCTGCCATTTGACTAGAAGAAGTCAAAATTGAGACTTCATTTGTGTTTTGGTCGTTCTTGTGCAAGAGAGAAAAAGGATAAAATGAAATTGAAGCCAAAATCTTGCATTTGAGCTTGAATTTATGAAAGTCTTGGCTCACACATCACCTTCCTAACATCAAGTAAGTGATTATCTTCCATTGATTTCACCTTTGATGAGCAAGTAGGTGGGTTTTGTAAAAATCCAAAAATTTATGATGCATGTGGTTAATTGGTGTTAGATTGTTGATAATCTAGCTAATCTAAAGGTAAAGAATGGTGATTTACATCCTAGAACCCTTTTATTATGATTATGAAAAGTTAGGGTTCATATGGAGAAATTTTGGGGTGTTTGGATTATGATGATAGAATGTTGAATTAATGAATGGTTAAGTGTTTATGTGATGTTAGACACTTGAATGAACACCAAATTAACCTAATGAAAAATATTGAATCAGAAATTAGTGTCAAGGATTTGGAAATAAAACTCAAGTAGGTGAGTTTTGATGGAAAGAAGGTGTTTGGATATGTTTGGATTGGAAATAGGAAATTTGGTTGTGAACCCAATTATAATGTGATTTTGATGTATGATTAGATTACTAAACTAGGTGTATATGTTTAGGTAATCAAATTGTGAATCGAGAAGGTGGTGCAGGTTCTTTTAACCCGAAAGGTAAGTGCTTTTCCACTTACTTAGAATTGTTGATAAATGGTGTTATATGCAATGTTGTATGCATAATGTGTTAAGTGATGTGAATGTGAACGAATGTAGTCATAGTTGTAATACTATAATGGAAATGTGTAAATTAGGTTATGATCTAAGTATCATAATGGAAATGGGATATGAGGTTATGATCTAAGGATCATAATGGAAATGTGGCAATGAGGTTATGGTTTAAATACCATAATGGAAATGGGATATGAGGTTATGATCTAAGTATCATAATGGAAATGAGGTTATGGCCTATGTACCATAATGGAAATAGAAATGTGTATTTATGAATGTTATATGAAAGGAATGAAACTTGTAGGTGTTATGCAAGTTATATATAGCCTAATGTCAAAATTGGGTGGAAACGGGTCAAATGGGTGAATGGGTGAAAACAAGTTGTAATTACTTGTTTGATATGTTTATCTTCATTACTAATGGTTCTTTCATGTGGTGTTATGTAGGAAAAGCTCTGGGATAGTCAAGGTCAAGTCTATGGCGAATGTTGGATTCTCGTATGCACTTTTTGGTGATTTCGGGTGTAATTAGAAGTCCATCTAATGGATGTAAATGGATACTTGAAATTATAGTTTTTTATGCAAAAGTATGTTATTTTGAATGTTAGAACCCATATTTAAGTGTTGGGAAAATTTTATGGCAAAATGGGTTAAAGATGAAAATTGTAAAATTGATGAGAATGGAAGGTGCTGTCAGGGAACATGGTTGTGTTCATCTGAACACAGCCATGACAGCAACCTTGTTTCTTTTCTAGAATTGAATATGAACACGGCTGTGTTCATCTTAACACAGTTGTGTTCAGGCTTCAAGGGAATATGAACATTACCATGACAGAAATTTTGTAAAAATATGTCTTGGGATAAATGCTTCCGCGTGTGTAAAATGTTTATTATAGTTGCTGTTTAAATTAAGGGTGTTACAACTTGGTAGCAGAGCAATGGTTTGAGGGATTTGGTGCGGGTGGCACAAAACTCAAACTGGATGCTCTTGATATGGGGGAAATAATACGAGTATCCATGAAGGACTTGACTAAGACTCGGAGCTTACGGAAACGAAAGGTTAGTTGATTAGGTTGTTATGTATATGGTGTATATGTATATGTACGATTGAATGACAAAGTGTTATGTGTGCCGAAACTTTTCTTGTGAATTGTTGTATGGATATGATAATTACAATTGGGCATATTGTATTATAAAACATGTCTGGCCAATGTGATTGATAAGACAATATGTGTAAGGGTCATTATGATAACCATATAACAATGAACATTAGCAAGGAGTAGGTGAATGTGGTTATATGTGTGTGTATGTATGTATGTATATGGATGATTAGATGGGGGTAATACATATACACATAGATAAGATATAGTGCCTTAACAAGTGGGTAGACTAAAGACCTATAAGTAGGTAGAACATCTATAACTTAGTTAAAAATTGGCCGAGGAGACTAAGGAGCACTTGTGTAAGTAGAAGAAATGGTGGATGAAAGTCATCTTAAGGACTCAAGTATGTTAGAGTCTAGACGTGTATCACCTCGTGGGTGGTGAGGAACATGGAATGGGTTGGGAGAAATAGAATGCGTCAATCTAGCGGAGAATGGCTAGAGCTTTCTATCATGTTGTATCGATCTTCCTTCGAGGAAAATAGGGGTCTTTGAGGCGATCCTTGGGAGGAACGGTGTGAAGCCTAGAGAGTGGGAAGTATAACGGTTAGCGAACTGAAGTGGAAGGAAAACCTTGTTTTCACAAGGGGTTCGTGGTATGCGAACCGAAGGAGTTAAAGGGTGAGAGTTAATCATTGATTAATGAGCAATTAATCACTATAATGGTATTGGCTTTGAAGCAATCCATTGTGAATGAAAGAAGATGCATTACTCATGATGAGTCGACTTCGGGTCGTGGCGGAGGATTGGTGGATTATTATCCGTAGAGAGAAAGGCTTAATGGCGTGAAGGCACCTGCATCGGGGGATTCAAGAGGTAACGTTGAATTACCATCGATTGCAAGCCATGGTGGGTGGCGTAGTGGAAGATTTCTTTCACGTGCAGTGGACAGCAGAGGTGGTCAATAAGATTTCGGGCAAGTGTTTTATGACTGGTCGAAGTCGCTCGAATCTTGGAATCATCGAAGAAATGTAGATAGATCGGGTTTCTCAATGCTATCTGTTGACGTTATAAAGGAGATCCTTGTGTATAGGAGTACAACTCAGGTGGAGTCAATTATTAAATGCGTAAGGGAAGGTTGAACACAAGAGATAAGTGAAAAACGAAGAGTAAATGAGAAGTGGCTTCATGAAAGCCGAAACATTCTAGCCGAGCTAGAAACCCTTTATGGGAAGAAATGCCGGACATTGCTATATGTTTGGAGGATAACAAAAATGGGGAGAAAATTAGAAATTTGCTTAGGCCTATGGGTCATGCATTTCTAATCACCATAGTCGTGACTGAAGCTTTTCGATCGTTGTGTTGGATGAAAGGCTAAGCAGATCGGTGGATTCGGGCGATCATCATTAAGGGTGTCATAATGTTGATGTTTACATGTTTTAATAACATGAGGTTGTGGATGAAACGATCACATAGATTTTGATCCGATGATTGTAAAAGAGGTGTTGGCTTACTTAGTAAACATATCATTGTCAAGTATGATAAAGGGGTGACGTGTTAATCTGTTCTCATTAGAGACAGTGAAACACAAGGTATACGAACTGGTGTATACACATAGCTTGTGCCATTGACATCAACCGGGGATATAAAGGGATACTTAGTATTCCAGTTGAGAAAGAGGATTTGATAAGGGTCATTGCACCTGTGTGCTTTGTTCTAAAGCACATAAACTTTTCGGTGGAAAGGGAAAATGGAAGAGTGCGTACTGGCACTGATAGTCGATGGTAGGATAAAACTGACTAAAGGTCTCGCGGTTTGTGGACTTTATGGTTAAGGGGTAAATGTTAAAATGTACATTGTACGCAAACGGTGATATACATATGTGAAATATGTATATAAAGGGGTGAAATGTACATAGGTGGAATGTGTACATAAATGGTGGTTGAAGTCTTAGAACTTCATAAATGATGTTGGAAGTCTTTTGGACTTCACAATCGGTGTTTGAAAATGAAGTCTTCGAACTTCAAAGGTGGATTCGGTGATTGAGATCCTTAAATCTCAAAGGATGACTTATGATTAAGTCAATGGAGATACTTAGGGTGTCTGGGTCACGGATAGGGATCTTCCTTCCAGTGTTGTAAAAGAGGATTCAAGTAAGGAAGTTGTCATATCCTTACTTGAGGAGGTCGCATGCTTTATCGGTTAAGAATGGATGAGTTGAAGACTCAAGCTTCAAGGGGTGTTATGTATGGGTGATGGGATCCTCGAACCCCAAGAGGTATGAACTTGAGACCTTGAGTCTCAATGGGTGGATTGGTGAGGTAGTTTTGAAATTTCCATTTAAGAGGTGTGTGACATGGGATTAGAACTTGGATTTCCTTAGTTTTCAAACGTGTTGACTACTCGTATAACGTGGTTCAAAAATCAAAGTATCCCATGGTTAGGAGTGTTGAAATTCAAGTGGAAACATGACGTTATAAAAGTTTCCTTTGAAATGAGTGGACTCCAAAATACATTTTTACGTTACCATACACGAAAGCGTTAGGAGGATGGAACTGTTGTTATTTCATATGGTGAAGATGATATAAATGATAAACGTTTCGTCTAAATGAATCAGTAACTATCTTAGATAGTGGGCGAACTAATTGATGCAATAAGTAGACAAACAGTGTACCGTTGTAGAAGGAACCATTAAAGACGGAGATAACCTTGGGGGAGTAACGAGTGCGTATAGAGTTACTACATTAAAGTGAAGTCATTCATGATGACAATTTCATCATCTCTTATTAACGAAATTCGAGAAGCTCAAGTATTAGCACTTGGTGGGGATTTGAAGAAGGAACGGATGGTTTCTTATGTTGACAAGCTTGGGGAAAATAATTCTGGGTTAAAAACATGCTTTGATAGGATTTGGATACCTAGGTTGTCAAGTGTTTTGACAACTATTTTAGATGAGGCGCATAAATCCAAGTATTCTATCCATCCGGGGGCCACAAAAATGTTTTATGATTTGAGATGTCATTTTTGGTGGCCGGGCATGAGACGTGATATTGTTAAGTATGTGGAAAGATGTCTCACATGCTTAAGAGTAAAGGCGGAACAACAAAAGCCGTATGGAAAGCTTCAACCGCTTGAAATACCGTTTTGGAAATGGGAGAATATAACCATGGATCTAATCACTAAACTACATAAGACATGAAAGAGTTATGATGCAATTTGGGTAGTAATAGATCGGTTGACAAAGAGTGCACATTTCCTTCTATAAAGGAAACGTATTCATTGGTTAGATTGGCGGAAATCTATGTGAAGGAAATAGTGTCACGTCATGGTGTACCGGTGACGATCATATCGGATCGTGATACGAGATTTACTTCTCATTTTTGGAAGAAATTCCATGAGGATATGGGGACTAGATTGAATCTTAGTACCGCTTATCATCCTCATACGGATTGTCAAAGTGAGCGATCGATTCAAACGCTCGAAGATATGTTACGCGCGTGAGCGTTGGATTTTGGGGGTAGTTGGGACGACCATTTACCGTTGGCGAAATTTTATTATAGCAATAGTTACCATTCTAGTATTGGTATGCCGCCTTTTGAGACATTGTATGGGAGGAAATGTCGAACACCCGTGTGTTGGGGTGAAATTGGTCAACGGGAACTTGTTAGTAAAGAGATGGTCAAGGAAACTAATAGTAGTATTGACCAAATAAGGGCACGCTTGAAGGCGGCTCAAGATCGCCAAAAGTCCTATGCGGATAATAGAAAGCGGGCGATTGAGTTTCAAGTGGGGGACTTTGTGCTTTTGAGAGTCTCTCTTTGAAAAGGGATAATACAGTTTAGGAAACGGGGGAAGTTAAGTCCACGTTTCATCAGACCATTTAAGGTGATAGCAAGGGTGGGTGCGGTAGCTTATCGTTTGGAGCTACCGGAGGGACTAAGTAGACTTCATAACACATTTCATGTGTCTCATTTGCGAAAATGTTTGGTGGATGAATCTACTTTTGTCCCATTAGATGATATTGAATTGGATGAAAAGTTGAATTATGTTGAGGAACCGGTGGCAATCTTGGATAGGAAGGTGAAGCGTTTACGCTATAAAGAGATTAGCCAAGTTTTGGTGAGGTGGAAACATAAGAAGGGAGCGGAAATGACTTGGGAAACCGAGGAAGAAACGCTCAAATATTATGCAAACCTTTTTATGTAAAGTCGGGTTTCAGGGACGAAACCCAAATAAGGGGAGGTGATTTGTAACGAAACAAAATCCGGGTTTCGTTATAAATAAATAAATATTCTAATAAATATTATGGTGAAAATAATATTTTAGAAATAAGTTGAAACAAGTGGGTTTCAAGTTAGTAATGGGGTAATATTAGTTTTTATCTAATTTTGGAATGAAATGGGTGAAATGGAAGTTGAGGGGCTAAAGGTGTAAAATGGCCAAAATCTGCCATTTGACTAGAAGAAGTCAAAATTGAGACTTCATTTGTGTTTTGGTCGTTCTTGTGCAAGAGAGAAAAAGGATAAAACGAAATTGAGGCCAAAATCTTGCATTTGAGCTTGAATTTATGAAAGTCTTGGCTCACACATCACCTTCCTAACATCAAGTAAGTGATTATCTTCCATTGATTTCACCTTTGATGAGCAAGTAGGTGGGTTTTGTAGAAATCTAAAAATTTATGATGCATGTGGTTAATTTGTGTTAGATTGTTGATAATCTAGCTAATCTAAAGGTAAAGAATGGTGATTTACATCCTAGAACCCTTTGATTATGATTATAAAAAAGTTAGGGTTCATATGGAGAAATTTGGGGGTGTTTGGATTATTATGTTAGGATGTTGAATTAATGAATGGTTAAGTGTTTATGTGATGTTAGACACTTGAATGAACACCAAATTAACCTGATGAAAAATATTAAATGAGAAATTAGTGTCAAGGATTTGGAAATGAAACTCAAGTAGGTGAGTTTGGATGGAAAGATGGTGCTTGGATATGAGTATAACGCAAACGGGTCAGTTTGGATTGGAAATAGGAAATTGGGTTGTGAACCCAATTATAATGTGATTTTGATGTATGATTAGATTACTAAACTAGGTGTATATGTTTAGGTAATCAAATTGTGAATCGAGAAGGTGGTGCAGGTTCTTTTAACCCGAAAGGTAAGTCCTTTTGCACTTACTTATTATTGTTGATAAATGGTGATATATGCAATGTTGTATGCATAATGTGTTAAGTGATGTGAATGTGAACGAATGTAGTCATAGTTGTATTACTATAATGGAAATGTGTAAATTAGGTTATGATCTAAGTATCATAATGGAAATGGGATATGAGGTTATGATCTAAGGATCATAATGGAAATGTGGCAATGAGGTTATGGTTTAAATACCATAATGGAAATGGGATATGAGGTTATGATCTAAGTATCATAATGGAAATGAGGTTATGGCCTATGTACAATAATGGAAATAGAAATGTGTATTTATGAATGTTATATGAAAGGAATGAAACTTGTAGGTGTTATGCAAGTTATATATAGCCTAATGTCAAAATTGGGTGGAAACGGGTCAAATGGGTGAATGGGTGAAAACAAGTTGTAATTACTTGTTTGATATGTTTATCTTCATTACTAATGGTTCTTTCATGTAGTGTTATGTAGGAAAAGCTCTGGGATAGTCAAGGTCAAGTCTATGGCGAATGTTGGATTCTCGTATGCACTTTTTGGTGATTTCGGGTGTAATTAGAAGTCCATCTGAAATTGTAGTTTTTGATGCAAAAGTATATTATTTTGAATGTTAGAACCCATATTTAAGTGTTGGGAAAATTTTATGGCAAAATGGGTTAAAGATGAAAATTATAAAATTTGTGAGAATGGAAGGTGCTGTCAGGGAACATGGTTGTGTTCATCTGAACACAGCCATGACAGCAACCTTGTTTCTTTTCTAGAGCTGAATATGAACACAGTTGTGTTCATCTGAACACGGGTTGTGTTCAGCCTTCAAGGGAACATGGTAGTGTTCATCTTAACACTACCATGACAGAAATTTTGTAAAAAAAAATGTCTTGTTATAAATGCTTCTGCATGTGTAAAATGTTTAATGTAGCTAGTGTTTAAATTAAGGGTGTTACAGCGGAGGTCACGGGTTAAAAACCTACTTTCAAAAGTAAAAAATAAATAAAATAAATCATCTTTCTTTCTTAGAATTCCAAAAGATAATGTATAGTATTCTTTTTTTGATAAAAATAAATAAAATGTAAACTCTTTTAAAAAAAAGGACATTAAAAGCTTGAATTTTACTTAACCATAACAAAAAAAAACGAATCATGTCGTTTTGGAATAATTATTTGTATTACGTTTAGAACTTACCATACTTTTTTGTCATCTTCTAATGCTATAAATTTTATCAAAAGGGTTATAATTATACAACTAACCTAAGCATTTAAAATAACACTTTTGACATTGTCTCAATTATATAAGTTTTACATTAATATACTTTATCTATTAATGCGTTTGGAAATAACATTATTTGTTGTCACCAATTTTCTGTTATAAATATAATTTATATTACAACATTATATTCGTGTTTTCGATCGCTCGTCAATTCCAAAACCCTAAGTTCCTAAATTGTTCCGTTCTTGTTCCTTGTAATCATTTCTACATATTAAATGTGTATAATTATTTATTTAGGACGTCTTTAAACCGGTTCACTCATCCTCACGATCTAGTTCAAGTTTGAGACTCCATATCAAGGTGAGAACATAGCCCCTTTTTCCTTACTACTTTTGGGGTGAAACATGTGTATCTATAACTTGATAACTCAACTATTTTTTATCTAAACAAATTCTCAAACAAGTAATTTCAATTATGTGCTTGATATTTGAACACTAATAACAATATTGAAATCATTAACTTGATCATAAGCCTAAGGAAGTACTAGTATGGCCATATAGGGGAAACCGATATAACAACGGCACAATCTTTGGGATTGTGGATGCAATAACATTTTAACGGCATAATCGTGGATTGTGGATGCATAAAACATATAACATTAAAGGTTGATTGCAAGAAGTTTGTGTTAATATACTTGTACACTTGTTTGAACTTGATTTGAATTTGTTTATATCTTTTATTACAACTTATCTTTATCACTTATAAAACCTATGTCTCTCACCAATTTTTTGTTGACCCATTTTACTTTACATGTTTCAAGAAATAATAACTAGAAGGTGAAAGATCATATAGGATTGCTCAAGGACTTAGTTAATTAATTTGAACAATGTTTTCATTTTGGTTGTTTGTTTATGTATTGAAACAATTATTGAATATTAATTATGAAAGTAATAAATTATGTGATGTCTTAGTAAATGTCTTTATACCTTGTGCTATGTACTATATGTGTGACACCTCGCGTATTCCGCCTTGGCGGGTGTGACAGATTTTTTAAGGCCCAAACCCGGGAGGCCTCACTCGTTGGATTTACTCATTAAATATCAAAACAACGCAGCGGAAAATTTCATTAAAATATAATCGTGACATTGTTCAACATGGGGAAGCGTAACATAATCTATTACATAAACATAACATAAGCTAATCATAACGGGATGCCAGTCTTCATATCATCCGGGTAACTCATCAAGCTGCCCAGCATCACCATCCATCATCATAACCTGCCTTAACCTGAATGTGCATACTAAAAAGTCAGCTACGCTGGTGAGTTCTAGCTTTTCATAAAACCTTAACTTCAAATATTTGCCAAAAACGTATCATTTAACTTCATTAATAAAAGCGTACGAAAACATGCAATAACATAACATAACATAACATCATAAACATAAGTCAACGAACATATCGAATCTGCGCCTTCTCGTAACCGTCAAATCCAAACGTCACATACTAGTGGAATAACCTAAAGATCACCACCACTAGGCCCATCAACACCGTACTATCCTTCGGGTGAAGAACTCCTAGGGCCCGATACTTGGGTTATTCAACACTAAACTTCAAGCACGGCATCACAAGGATAAGCTAATCTGGGTTATCCTAAACAAAGGTCCCACAACGTCACTTCCGATCTAAATAGATTAGTTAAATACACATCACACCAAATCCCGACTCTAACGGTTTAACCTTCTAAACATACTGACTTTACCTAAACATCTTGATGCCTGCGCACTTAGCAAGTGCGCATGGCCTTCTTCTTGCTTACTTAATAAGTGCGCAACTTTGCTTCATACGTACTTGATAAGTACGCAGGGCCCTCTTCATGCGTACTTGGTACGCAGGATCTGCTTCATGCGTACTTGATAAGTACGTAGGATCTGCTTCCCTGCAAAAACCCTAACTTTCGCATTCGGGTCTGATCACGTCAAGATCCCGAACTTGTTTACATTCAAAACGTTTGCTTTTCATTAAGGAACTCTAATCTATGTTTTTCTTCTAGTTTCATCCGTAAAAACGTTACCTTTTCGTCCAAAAACCGAAAAACCCCAAAACGAACAAAAACTCAGATCTAGGCCAGATCGTTACCTGTATCAAGCTTCTGATCCGGAGGTTCTTCTCACAAGCTCTGGAGCAACACACTTATTCAATCTCGAGTCGATCCGCCAACTTTCACTCTCTACAGTTTCTCTCTCTAGAACTTGCAAATGAGAGAAAGGGTGGTGACTTAGGCTATATATATAGGGGAGGCTCCCCTATGCTCGCCCCTTCTAGGCCACCGGCCCATCTGGCCCAGCCCGTCATGCCTCGTTCCTTTATTTCGTTATTATAACTGTCGTTTTATTTTTGGGATGTTACAGATTGGTATCAGAGCCTTGGTTATAGAGAATTAGGCTTAGAAAGACCTAGACTATAACCTAAGACTCCCTTACACTTTCATAGGAACTTTATGTGATTCTAACACGCTAACTCTCTTATCCTTAGTATGTCTTCGTACTCTGTTGATATCTCTGGCAACTCAAGCCTACCTTTCGATGATGGGTCCCAAAGCCCAATTAGTTGGAGTAGGTTAATCTCACCACCAACATCTTATTCTGGAAGCCTGCTAACCTCGAAGCATAATCCCAAGACCGACCTAATCTCTGATGCTACAAGCCGTTCCGCACCAAACCCCGAAGCAATCAACATATCCAGAGATTCAGAATCTGATGACCAAAACAACAAACCAAATCCCAGCAATGAAGCATGGTTACCATTCAAGAAAAGAAATCTTGCTTGAGAAGATGGATCTCACGCTTGGGCCACGAAGCCCAATCCTTGATGTTCTCATCATAACCATGGGCTCAAATGATAGGTGTTAGTAGAATATGATGGCCGAAAGAGTGGGTGTAGGCCCATAAAAGGTTCTGACTAAGGAAAGACTTGGTACTTAAGTGTGTCCCTTGTGACCCACCTCTCTTTCCTAGGAATCCTTTTGTGGCTACACTACTTATAGGTCAAGTATACTTCTAACACGCTATTGTGAGAACTTGGTGTTATGATTAGTCAAATTTTAACTTCATTTGTACTTAACACTTAGCATTATATAAGCTAGTGTTTATTTATTTCAATTCTACCTTTGTATGACATTAATGCGAGTGAATTTCTATTTTATCAATAATATCACTTCTGTTACTTACATGTCTTTCTCTAACTCGATTAATAATCTTGTCTTCGTAGAATGCCTCCTCGACGTGAAACCACTAAACCACCAATTTTGGAACCAGTGATACCGCTTTGACTGCTCTGACTATGGATACCACCGCTATAGCCACACTCTTAACTCAACAACTTGTTGTTGTGTTGCCAACCATGGTCACTCAGATCACCAACACTATTAAGGAGACCAGTGGAAACTCGTGTACGTATAAGCACTTCAACTCGTGAAACCCTATCAAGTACAATGCCTTTGAGGGTGCCCCCGGTTTACTCCAATGGTTTGAAAGCATGAAGGCAACTTTAATCATGAGTGAGTGCCCTGACAGTCTGAAAGTGAAGTATGCTACAAGTGCCTTCCAAAAGAGGGCACTTACTTGGTGGAATGCTGAGAAGCGTACTCGGGGACTAACTGCAGCTCTGGCCTTGACATGGGATCAACTTAAAGAACTCATGGTTGAGGAATTCTTCCCGGAGAATGAGATGAAGAAGCTTGAGGTGGAACTATGGGATCTTGTTCAAGACAGTGGTGAAAACGAAGCTTACAACAACCGTTTTCATGAATTGAACACCTTGGTCCCCCACATGGTCACCCCGTTAAGCCGCCAAATCGACCGTTATATTGGTAGCCTGCCTCATCAAGTTAGTGGTACCGTCATGGGCAGCAACCCTGCTACTCTCGAGGCTGCCATTTGTCTAGCTGCGTCCCTCACGGACGATCTTGTTAAAGAAGGCATTCTAACCCGAAAAAGTAGAAAGAAAGTTCGGGTTGAAGAAACCAAGAAGCCTGAACGCCACTTCAAGAAGCAGAAGGTGACAAAGAACTTCGCCATGGTAACCCCTGCTGCTCCAATTACCTAAGTGGTACCAACCCAAGCACATGCTCCCACAAAGAAATCTTATGGCGGGTCTTACCCTTGGTGTGCTAAATTCCAATACCATCATGATGCTACCGACCATCTCAAGAACCGTTACCCTAAATTAGCTAACACGCAAGGGGAACGTGGTCGGGCTTTTGTTATTGGCACCACTGAAGCAATTGAGGAACTTGTCGTCGTTACAGGTACTTTTCTTGTTAATAATGTCTATGCATCAATTTTATTTGACACCTGTGCCGACAAGAGTTTTGTTTACACCAAATTAGAACCTTTGCTTGGCAAATGCTCTAGTGTGTTAGAACCTCCTTACAAGGTTGAAATAGCCGATGGCAAACTAACCCATGTTCGTATGGTTGTTCGCGGTTGTACTTTGACTCTCAACGAACACTCGTTCATCATCGACCTTATTCTTATGACTCTTGGAAGCTTTGACATAGTTATAGGTATGGACTGGCTATCTGGAAACCATGCCGAGATCGTGTGCTCGGAGAAACTTATTCGTATTTCTATCCCATCCGATGGAATCTTGGAAATCCTTGGAGACAAGCCTTGCTGTGGCCTAAAGATCATTTCTTGCATGAAGGCTTGTAGATACTTAAGGAAGCAATGCTATGCTTTCTTGGCTCACATTGTTGAAAAGGAACCCGAAAAGAAAACCATTCAAGACATACCCGTTATTCGAGACTTTCATGAAATATTTCCTGACGACTTGCCTAGACTCCCACCTGTTCGACAAGTTGAATTCCGTATTGATCTTGTTCCTAGAGCAAACCCTATTGCTAAATCTCCTTACCGTCTCGCACCATCCGAATTACAAGAATTGTCTAGTCAATTGCAGGAGCTGCTAGACAAAGGTTTCATTAGACCGAGCTTCTCACCATGGGGAGCCCCAGTCTTTTTTGTCAAGAAGAAAGATGGAACTTTTAGGATGTGCATTGATTACCGTGAGCTCAACAAGCTGACCACCAAGAACCGATATCCTCTTCCGAGAATTGAAGACTTATTCAATCAATTGCAAGGAGCAACTTTTTTCTCAAATATTGATCTCCAATCCGGTTATCACCAATTGCGAGTCCATGACGATGACATCCCGAAGACCGCCTTCAGAACTCGATATGGACACTATGAGTTCATGGTTATGCCTTTCGGATTAACCAATGCACCCACAGTGTTCATGGATCTTATGAACCGGGTTTGTAGACCCTACTTGGATCAATTTGTCATTGTCTTCATTGACGACATATTGATCTACTCTCGAACCTTCAAAGAACATGAGAACCACCTAAGGCTAATCTTGGAGCTTTTGAAGAAGGAAAATCTTTATGCGAAATTCTCCAAATGTGAGTTTTGGTTAAAAGAAGTTCACTTCTTGAGTCATGTTATCAACGAGAAGGGTATACCAGTTGACCCATCCAAAATCGAAGCTATCATGAACCGGAGTACGCCCAGGACTCCCTCAGAAATCCGTTCCTTTCTGGTTTTAGCTGCTACTATCGAAGATTCATCTCAAAATTTTCAAAGGTCGCCCTACCACTCACAACTCTAACCCCAAAGGATAAACCGTTCGTGTGGGAACTGAAACAAGAAGATGTTTTCCAACTCATTAAGCAGAAATTGTGCGCCTCTCCTATCCTAAGTCTTCCCGATGGCAACGATGAATTCGTCGTTTATTGCGACGCCTCCAATCAAGGTCTCGGTTGCGTGTTGATGCAACGAGGCAAAGTCATCACCTACGCTTCAAGACAACTCAAGATTCACGAAAGAAACTACACCACAGATGACCTTGAGTTAGGTGCAGTGGTCTTTGCTTTAAAAATCTGGAGACACTACCTCTATGGTACAAAATGTGTCATCTTCACCGATCATAAAAGCCTTCAACATATCCTTGACCAAAAGGATCTCAACATGAGGCAACAACATTGGGTTGAACTTTTGAGCGATTACGATTGTGAAATCCGCTATCACCAGAGGAAAGCCAATGTGGTTGCTGACGCCCTTAGCCGAAAAGATCGGATCAAACCCTCTGACATTCAGGACATGGGAATGATCGTCCATACTAGCCTCAAGGCCATGATACTTCAAGCTCAAAAAGAGGTTCTTGCCAAGGGCAAGTTAAAGCAACAGTTAGACTGTGGTGCCGAAAAACAATTAGAGTCCAAGTTCGATGAAATTCTTTATTTCATGGGACGAATGTGGATTCCCGACTCTCAAAACCTTCGCGAGCTTATCCTCGATGAGGCACACAAATCCCGGTATTCTATTCATCCCGGTGCCGATAAAATGTATCACTATCTCAAGGAGTTTTATTGGTGGCCCGGAATGAAGAAGGATATAGCTTTATTGGTGAACAAGTGCCTTATGTGCCTAAAGGTTAAAGCCGAGCATCAAAAACCCTCGGGTCTTCTCCAACAACCCGATATTCCTGTTTGGAAATGGGAGTAAATCTCTGTGGATTTTATCACCAAACTCCCAAGAACTCCTCGTGGGCACGATTTGATTTGGGTCATAGTTGATCGCTTGACCAAATCCGCTCATTTTATCCTTATTCGTGAAGATTTCAAGATGGAAAAGTTGTCAAATCTCTATATCAAAGAAATCATGACTCATCATGGTGTGCCTTTGTCCATTATCTCCGATCGTGACGGTCGTTTTGCTTCCAACTTCTTGTGATCCTTACAAAAATCCTTAGGGACTCGTTTGGTCCTTAGCACGGCTTATCATCCTCAAACCGATGGTCAAAGTGAAAGGACTATCCAAACCGTGGAGGATATGCTTCACACTTGTGTGATCGATTTCGGTGGAAGTTGGGATAACCATTTGCCTCTCGTGGAATTCTCTTACAACAACAGCTACCATGCTAGCATTAAATGTGCTCCCTTCGAAGCCTTATATGGTAGAAAGTGCCGCTCCCCGGTATGTTGGACCAAGATCGGTGACGCTCAAAAGAGCTTATTCAAGAGACTTCCAATAAGGTCTTCAAGATTCAAGAGAGACTTAAGGCTACCCGTGTTTGCCAAAAGAGCTATGCCGATAATCGAAGGAAACCCCTTGAGTTCCCAATAGGTGATAAAGTCTTACTCAAAGTTTCCCTTGGAATGGCGTGGTCCGTTTCGGGAAGAAGGGGAAATTGGCACCTAGATACGTGGGTCCTTTTGAAATCTTTAAAAGGGTTGGCCTCGTAGCTTGCAAGCTCAAGCTGCCAGCCGAACTCAATGGTGTGCATGACACTTTTCATCTGTCAAACCTCAAGAAGTGTTTCACTGACGACACTCTCCATATTCCATTGGACGAAGTCCGTATTGATGATAAGCTGAACTTCATTGAACAACCCGTTGAGATCATGGACCGTAACATCAAGCAACTCAAGCGTAGCCGTATACCTATCGTGAAAGTTCGTTGGAATTCTAAGCGTGGCTCTGAGTTCACTTGGTAATGTGAAGATCAAATGAAGCTTAAGTATCCCCACCTCTTTTCTGATTCAATAACCTCCACCAGTTGAATTTCGAGGACGAAATTCCCTCAACTTGGGGATACTGTAACATCCGTGACTTTTTCATGTAATATTTTATTTCATTTTGTACTTTAATAACATTTGCGACGTGACATTTCTCGTTATAACATACGTGTACATTAAATCGCGCCATATCAATTATCATATTACAAAGTACGACGATTAGGAGTTTTGAAATTTTTTAAACTTTTATTTCATATTTTCTTTATACATATATTCATATATATATATATATATATATATATATATTGTTAAATTAAAAGATTTGATTATAAACTTTAGATTTTATAAAAAATAATATTTTATATTTTTTTATATATGAGAAAAGTATTAAAAATGAAGATATATATATTGTTTTTCTTTATAAAATTTCTAAACTAAATATGGATATTAAAAAAACTTGAAACATAGACACCCTTATTAAGCCTTTGAACTTCTGAACTCACACCTTGAACCCCCTCCTCCTTATTTTTGAACCTGAAGCAATTCAAACGCAGGTTTGACTTCAGAAAGTCAAACACGCGTAAATCTTTCACTAATTTACTTTAATTCACATTCAAACCTTCCTTTTTTTGAATCCTAAACATTCATGACTAGTTAATGATCCCGTATCGAGCCTCAATTTGACGGATCTTGGACCAAAATCGAAGATTTGTTAACTATTTAAGAAAATCACGTATTTGGGTATGAGATTCGCGAAATCACTTAAATCAAGCCCCGAATTCTCGTCAATACAGTTGTTAACACGCTCCTAAACGTCCTATAAATACCCGTAACCCATTACATTTGAAAATCACCTCAAATCCGTCTTCTCTCCTTCTCCTGTTACGATCGGAATCGGGAAGCATCAACAACTTCGGTTGTTTTGTGTTCAAGGCCGTAATCAGGTAACGAGTTCCTCCACCCAAATCGCGTCCTCTGATGTGCTTCTGTGTTTAGCGAGAATGGGTTTTTGGGTTAGGGTTGGGTATGATTCACGTCTGGTGATTTGGGGAAGATAACTCAGACTAAATCAGGTTTTTAGCTTTTCATTTTCGGAGTTAAAAACAGATTGGTCGTTGGTCTAGTGGTTGCACTATGTCTTGGACAGAGCGGAGGTCACGGGTTCAATCCCTTCTGCCTACCCTCCCTGTACTCTTTTTGTTTTGTAATTTTCTCAGAAACACACACACTAATATATATTTTCCTTTTTTTTTAGCTATAAACCTGCTTTCAAAAGAAAAAAGTAAATAAAATAAATCATCTTTCTTTCTTAGAATTCCAAAAGATAATGTATAGTATTCTTTTTTTATGAAAAAAAAATAAAATGTAAACTCTTTTAAAAAAAAGAGGACATTAAAAGCTTGAATTTTACTTAACCATAACAAAAAAAAATGAATCATGTCGTTGTGGAATAATTATTTGTATTACGTTTAGAACTTATCATACTTTTTGTCGTCTTCTAATGCTATGAATTTTTTAAAAGGGTTATAATTATACAATTAGCCTAAGCGTTTAAAATGACACTTTTGACATTGTCTCAATTATATAAGTATTACATTAATATATTTTATCTATTAATGCGTTTGCAAATAACATTATTTGTTGTCACCAATTTTCTATTATAAATAGAATTTATATTACATCATTATATTCGTGTTTTCGATTGCTCGTCCATTCCAAAATCCTAAGTTACCAAATTGTTCTGTTCTTGTTCCTTGTAATCATTTCTACATATTAAATGTGTATAATTATTTATTTAGTACGTCTTTAAACCGGTTCACTCGTCCTCATGATATAGTTCAAGTTTGAGACTCCATATCAAGTGAGAACATAGCCCCTTTTTCCTTACTACTTTTGGGGTGAAACATGTGTATCTATAACTTGATAACTCAACTATTTTTTATCAAAACAAATTCTCAAACAAGTAATTTCAATTATGTGCTTGATATTTGAACACTAATAACAATATTGCAATCATTAACTTAATCATAAGCCTAAGAAAGTACTAGTATGGCCATATATGGGAAACCGATATAACAACGGCACGATCTTTGGGATTGTGGATGCAATAACATTTTAACGGCACAATCGTGGATTGTGGATGCATATAACATATAACATTAAGGGTTGATTGCAAGAAGTTTGTGTTAATATACTTGTACACTTGTTTGAACTTGATTTGAATTTGTTTATATATTTTATTACAACTTATCTTTATAACTTATAAAATCTATGTCTCTCACCAACTTTTTGTTGACCCATTTTACTTTACATGTTTCAGGAAATAATAACTAGAAAGTGAAAGATCATATAGGATTACCGAAGGACTTAGTTAACTAATTTGAACAATGTTTTCATTTTGGTTGTTTGTCTATGTATTGAAACAATTATTGAATATTAATTATAAAAGTAATAAATTATGTGATGTCTTAGTAAATGTTTTTATACCTTGTGCTATGTATTATATGTGTGACACCTAGCGTATTCTGCCTTGGCGGGTTGTGACAGGTCGGCGGCGAGACTATAGAGGGAACAAGTTCCAATGTTTTGTTTTTGCCAGATGAGAGAATAGCTTTTCTATCTTTTTGTTGTTTTTGTTTTATTACTGGGAGGTTTCTGGTTTCAAGAGAGAAAAGAGAAACCATGTGCTGATTAGTCAAATAATCAAATGGAGATATGATAAATAACGTTGATATCATTTTTTTTTGTTTATTTGTTACTTATAAAAAAAGGAGGACCAGTGAACCTCTAAGATGTCCGGTTCGCTGTCCGGTCCGGTTCTGAAAACATTGAATGTGAACCAAGTTTAAATGTGTAAACCAAAAAATCAAGTTCTGGCTACATATTTATTATAGTTTATATATATTTGACTTTTGGAGAGTGGATTAAAATAAAATGAAAATAAATGTGTGGTCAGAATTTGGTTTTTTGGTTTACGAGTTCACAAATGATCCTTACCATATATATATATATATATATATATATATATATATATATATATATATATATATATATATATATATATATATATATATATATATATATATATGGGAAGAATCATAAAAAAACTCATTGTTCATGAGAAAACAAAAAAAACTACTTATTAAAGGTAAAAAAAAATAATAAAAAAAATCATAACTCAAAATATAAATCAAAAACTAAAAAACTGGTTCGGAGACCATGTTTCTCACGTCGTCCTCGTTCAAAAAAAAATAGTGAGGTTAGTTTTTGGCTTTAGTTTAGCTTTTAAGTTAGATTTTTGGAGGGGAGATGGGTGGGAGGTTTAGGTTTTTGGGGGATGGGTGGGGGGTTAAGTTTTGGGGGGGGGGGGTGGGTGGGTGGGTGGGGTTAGGTTTTTGGGTGGGGTGGGGTTTAGGTTTTTGTGGGTGGGTTAGGTTTTTGGGTGTACTACACATATGCAGTACCTTTAATGAGGAGTTTTTTGGTTTTCTCATGAACTCAACCCTATATATATATATATATAGGATTGAGTTCAAATGCTAACCACTAATTTATGTGATAACCATGATAACCACCATCTAACCAATCATATAATTAATAATTAAATTTCTTTTTAAATTCTCAAAATGATATTTTAGTAAAGATACAACACATTATTTAAGGAAATTATATATTTTTATATTAAACTTCCAACTTTTACTCATTTCTCTCTCTCTAATCACGTGTATCACCATGAAATCCTAAACCATTTTCATGGCTTCCGCCTCCTCTCACCGTCAAGAACAACCAGCGACATCACAACAACCAGATCAGTCATCATCTTCATTTCTAAAATTCCTTCAAATATGACCTTCGTCGGAGCCGTTACCGCCATCGCAACAACCATTGTTGCTACAACCATCGACGCGACATCCACCACCATCTCGTCGTCTCCGTTCAGAGCAAGAAGAAGGTTTTCTCCTCTGCCTCCATCCGATGCGCACTAATATTTACTTCATTTAGGAAGGTAAATGGTTAATCTTTTTCATCACAAAATTCTGAAATAGATTCGTTTGAGTCTCTTGCTTCAGCTTTTATGCATTTTGAAACGAATTTAAATCATTTTTTTTTATTCATATGTTTGGTAGAGAAATTGAGACTATTGATTACTGAATTCTCTGTTTACTTCTGTTTGGATTGCAAATTCTCATGTTAATTTTTGCTGATCAAAGTGTTTTCAGTAGTTGCACATGAGGTGTTTGATGAAATGTCTATGAGACTTTTGCTCTTCCCTTTCAGTTTTTATGCATTTTGAAACAAATATAAATCATTTTTTTATCATTTTAATCGGTCAACATTGCGTCTCGGGCTTCCATTTTCCCAAGCTACCTAGGTCAAAGTGGCTCGGTTAGATATATGATACGCGGGTCGAATTACGCGTCTGCTGGTGCTGGAATCATTTTCTGTAGTGGGTCAGAATTGGTACACTAAAAAACCAGGATTTTATTCAAATGCTAGTTTTGTTCAGTCATTATATGTTTTCTAATGTATGTGATGATATGCAGGGTTAGCATATATCATTCGGTCAGCAAATTCAACAAGTTATTGATACGTTTCAACAGTTCATACCAACAATGGGCGAACACGCAGCTGTTGATCACATTTCAAACTCAGTTTCTATATTTCAATCGGGACTAATGATTTCATACATTACTATCTCCATGATGTGTCAAGTGTATAATCTAAGTTTTTGGATCATGTAGCACAACGCAGAGAGCAAACAAATGTCAACAGATCACTAGAGGATCAATATGTATTTCGAAACATCTTTGAAATAATGATTTATAGTTTTCATAAAGTACATATATGTATCCGTGGTTAATTGAATATATATATATATCCAACTCAAAAACAAAATCCTTTTAAAGTTGTGATATACATATACGTATCATGGTTCTATGAGTATACAGAACCCAGTCAGTAAAAAAATATTATTTTCTTGGATCATATACGTATCAGGAATATATGCATCTATAAAATGACTTGATACACATATGCATCACTAAGAGGTAGGCTAAACAACCGAACTCAGTAACAAAATTTGGTTTTCTTGTATCTGATACATGTGCATATCTTGAATCTATGCATCTACAAAAGGACTTGATACATATATGTAGAGGTGCTCAAAAGAACCGGAACCGAATCCGATCCGATGGATTATCCAAAACCGGATCCGTCTGGAACCGGTTTTTTTGGGACCGGACCAGATTTTGTGAGAACCGGCTGATCCAGAACCGGTTCTGGTTTTTTTGACGGACCGGATAAAAATCGGACAAAATGGAACCGGTTTTTTTCGGAAATTCGGAACCGGTTATAGCCGTTGGAAGAAAAAAAAAACGACTATATAGCCTTTTTTGGTCGTTTTTTTTGTTTTTAAGGCTTGAAACTTAGTATAAATAGGTATTGGGTGTATGAGTTAGTTCACCACAACATTCTAGCTCTCAAAACTCAAAAACGCAAAAAAACGCTCACTTTACGCAAAAAAAAACGCTCTCATGGCTTCCGCTTCCGCAAGCACTCAAAATTCGGTTGGTGATTCTACTAGCGATGTCACGGTGGTGTCAATACTTCCTTGCTCCCGAAACCAAGAGATATGGGCTTATTTCGATTTATGCGAAATGTCGAACGGTTCGCAAAAGGCTCGTTGCAAACGTTGTGGTAGAATTTTGGGTGCGGCGGGAAATAGCAATTTGAGGAAACATATTGCTAGTCACACAAAACACACTCAAGGTGAAGATCAAACTCAAATTGGTAGGGATGGAGGAGTTTGGAAATACAATGTCGAGATGGTTCGTGAGAGAATGACACATTTCGTCATTCAAGAAGGATTGCCTTTTGATCACTTTGATAATCCGCGCTTGACGAGGATGATACAAGAGACGCTTCAACCGAGTTACACAAATGTAAGTCGTTCTAATTTGAGAAGAGATTGTTTAAAATTGTGAAAAAGAGCTAAAAAAGAATTAATTTTAGGTTTTGAAAATTTAAATACTGGCATTAACTTAACAACGGACGTTTGGTCCGCTCCACATAGTTTACCCGAATCGTACCTTTTGCGTTATCGCACATTGGGTTCAACCGGAGTCGTGGCAAATGATGAAGCGTACGATTGCGTTTGATTATTTTGGATATCCACATACCGGTGAAAATTTATTTTATATTTTAGACTCGGTCATTCAAACTTATAAAATTCAACCAAAAATATTTGCAATATCTTTTGATAACTTCAAAAAATATTTGCAATATCTTTTGGTTATTATTTACGCAAATATGGTGGAAGTGGTGATCCATCAAACATACGTGAATCAATGGGTTCGGGTTCAAGTTCTAGTAGTTCAAGGAACTCGATGCTAAATTTATTTAACACTTTAAGAAACGAAAATACTAAACGAGCTCGTGGAATCACACCAAGTAGCGAGCTTGGGAGATATCAAGCAACCGACTTTATTTCAACTCTAAGATCCGAAGAGTTTGAAAACTTTGATATCTTGAGTTGGTGGCAAGGAATGGAATCCCAATATCCCGTTCTAGCCGCAATGGCCCGTGACCTACTAATCGTCCAAGCTTCTACGGTAGTTTCGGAATCTGCTTTTTCTCTTAGTGACAGGGTTTTATCTATTCGAAGAACGAGGCTTACACCAGAATCTATGGAGATGTGTATTTTTGCTTGAAGGACCATTTGGATGCCGCCGAACGTGTACAACATGTTGCAAAACTAGAAGGCGAGCTTGACATTGAACAAGAAATACATGAATTCGAAATAGAACAAGGGGCGGCGAATCCACTTTCGGACGAAGAACAAGCTTATGATGAAGCCCAACGTATCTCAAGCGAAGAAGAATGAAAACCGATGTTACGAAGAAGATTGAAAACATAATAAATAATATATATTTTGTGATTCAATTATGTTTTTTGTATTTTTTTACGAACTATTGTTAAATCACTTAAAAAAAGCTACAAAATAAATAAAACATGTATTTTATAGTGTATCTTTGTTAATTTTTTTTTTTTAAAAAATCCGGTGGAACCGGTTTTTTTTGTCCGGTCCGGTTCCATAAATCCGGTCCGGTCCCAATAGGTTCCAAGTCTCCACTCTCTTAACCGGATCCGATCCGGAACCGATTCCATTGGATCCGGTTGTTGACCATCGTTGACGGAACCGGTCCGGATCCGATCCGGTTCCGGAAAAAAACCGGTTTGTGCACCTCTACATATATGTATCATTAAAAAGTAGGCTAAACAACTCATTAACAAAACTTGATTTTCTAGTCTCTTGTACATATACGTACCAGGAGATTTATGTATCAAGTCCTAATCATAAACAATCAAAAAAATCTGTTTCATCAATGTATGCATCTATGTAACCAAATCAGAAATTCAAAAAGATATTTAATTACAATCTACATAAATGTATCATGGGGTTATCATCTATATAAACCATCGGATACTTTTATGTACACAACTAACCAAACGGGGTTCAATTGATTCTTAAGTTACATCAGCTAATCACACTCCCCATAATGCTTCCCTTGTGAATTTTAACCATGGTGTACCAATAAATCCATAGGTTTTGCTATTGAACACAAAACAAATAAACAAAAAATTAAACAAAACAATTTCAAAGAATAGCAAGTTAATCCCACAAGTTCCATCAACTAAAAAAAACAGGTGTCTAAATCCAACATAAAACGTCTAAAAAAATCAACAAAACATTTCAGTTTGCTAACATTCATCTAAAATAGGTCTTCGTCCCATCACCTTCACCTTATACATAACTAATTCTTAGCTTCCCTTATTACTTTTTCACTGTGTATATTAGCTTCTGAAGTAACAATTTTGGCAGCATACTTCTTCCTCATAACAAAGAAAAGTTGGTGCGGTGATGATCGAGTCCTAATCCCAAACCATTTGTTTAGTTTGCAAACCCTCTTTCTTTTCTTTTTGTTATCATCGTTTCTACTTTCATCCTCAACATACTTCTTCATTTTCTTAATTTTTGTATTACATTTATATAAAATTAATAATCATTATTCATCGTTATATGAAAAATTAAAACACCTAAATGTCCAATTAAATGTTATGTACTGTAACTTACTTTTGGTTTTGCTTCCACCTGCTTTCTCCTTGTCATGAAATACAATCATTGTTCCATCAACATTTTCCTCTCAATTCTCTACTTTCTTGTCCCTTTCAAATTCTCTACATTCTTGTCCCTTTCCATTTTATCTGTTACATATATCCATTTTGTGCTCAACATAAAACCTAAATAAAAAGAAACACATATCAATTAGTTAAACCTAGCACATGATACATCTATGGACATACACACATAAGAATCCCCATTGATGCATAGGACATATGTTTACATATATGTATCAACTATAATGCATGTTAAAATGAAATATATAATTCTATTTGTACATATACGTATCAATGGTATATACATCTATAAAATCAAATGACTGTTTACATCCTATATTATTTCCAATTTGTACATATACGTAAAACTAGTTTATACACCTACAAAACTAATTCAGATACAAAATAAGGTTATATATACTCGATACATATATGTATCAACAATGCGTATGCATCTACAAAACCCAACAAACAAATAAAACACTATAATTTCATACACGTATATACGTATCAGGTCCGTACACAACTATAGAACCAAAACCAGAAACAAAATCAAACAAATAAATACTTACAATACCAAAATCAGAAACAAATAGTACTAAATCACATTCAACCCAATGTACGATGAAAAAAACCTGGAAATTATAATTCCTAGAACACATCTATTGGCATGTTGGTGTATACATCTATAAAATCAAATGACTGTTTACATCCTATATTATTTCCAATTTATACATATACGTAAAACTAGTTTATACACCTACAAAACTAATTCAGGTACAAAATAAGGTTATATATACTCGATACATATACGTATCAGTAATGCGTATGCATCTACAAAACCCAACTAACAAACAAATCACTATAATTCCATACACGTATATACGTATCAGGTCTGTATACAGCTTGATACATATATGTATCAATGATGTTTATAAAGCTAACAAAGACAACAAAGCAACAACACCCAGAAAAGTCCTACCGGTTAATACTTATCGGGTCAGTATTCATATAGAAGATGTTCACTTGATACATATAACTAGGGCATTATTCACTTGATACATATATGTATCATTGATGTTCACCTAAAACACTATATCAGATACAATTAACTGGGGCATTATTCACTTGATACATATATGTATCATTGATGTTTATAAAGATAACAAGAAAACAAAGCAACAACACCCAAAAAAGTCCTACCTGTGAACACTTATCAGGACGGTATTCATATAGAAGAACAAAACCATAATAAAATTCATAAAAAATGAACTTACAGTACCTGTATCAATAAGAGATTTTATATATTCAGAGATCACCCAATGTTATTCACAAAAAACCTAAAAATTTAACTTCCGATTGCACATGCAACTACAAATTATGCTATTTGATTACACATATGTGAATGATTCGAGTTATTAACCAGAAAAAAACCTAATAACCAAATCAATTTCAGAAGATTTACCTTGCGTCGTTTTTTCGCCCCTTTAATCTTCTCCGATAGCTTGAAAAGAACTCAAAAGAATGAGTAGGATTTCCGATTTTAATTGCTTCTCCTTGAAGAAGTCACCGAATCTTCTTAAAATTGAATTAGGTTGGAGTATTTTAAGGGATTTTGTTGATTTTTGTTAGGTTACCGGAATTAAAACCAAAACTCTATACCCAAATTACCCTTTCTCTTTAATTTTAATTGATTATAAGATAGCAGTATTTACAGTTTTGCCACTAATAAAAAATAGCCATAGATTAATCTTAATCAATGGCTAATATTTAGTTTACATGGTTAGCATATAAAATCGGGTTAGTAATTGAACCCTACCCTATATATATACATATATATATAAGGGACGGTTCCACTAAAAATAGTTTTTCGTTAAAAAATCCTAAGAAATGGGTCAAACGAACTCCGATTGAGCTCATTCCAGCGGCGTCGGAACTGTCTCATCGAACCTTAACCCGAACCCAAAAATCTAAACCCCCTCCACTCGCACCCCCAAAAACCTAAACCCCCCCTCCAACCCCACCGCGAAAAGCCTAAAACCACCACCCCACCCCCAAAAACCTAACCCCCCCCACCCCCACCCCTAAAAAAACCTAAACCATAAAATCTAAACCCTAACGCTAAACCATAAGGCTAAAACCCTAAAATTCAAACGTAAAATCTAAACCCTAAAAGCTAAGATGGTAGCGTTCGACGATACGGTTCCAACGCCGCTGAAATGAGCTCAATCGGAGTTCGTTTGATATCGTTTCTTAAGGTTTTTATCATTTCTTAGATTTCTTAGCGAAAAACTACTTCTTATTTGAAGCTCCTCCATATATACATATATATTTATATATACACATATATACATATATATGGAAGGGTTCAAATACTAACTAACTTTTTATATGATAACCGTGCTAACCACTATAAAACAATCACATAATTTATAAATTATTTTTTCTTTTAATTGTTAAAATAGTATTTAAGTATCTTAAATAAATATTTTGAACGTAAATACGGAAATGATGAGTCTTACGTATATGTATCAAATAATATTACATATACGTGACGTATAGTGTTTACATATATGTAACATTAACATAATGATAATTGTTACATATACGTAACACTATGTTTGAGAGTGTTTATCATGGTTATCACATAAATATTGGTTAGCATTTGAAACTCACCCTACATATATATATATATATATATATATATATATATATATATATATATATATAGGGTTAGGTTCAAATGAGAACTCATAAATATTTGAGAACTCGCGAGGACTCGTCAAAAAACCAATTAAAACCATTTTTTTTGTTTTCACTATCTTTATTATTAAAATATAACATAAAAAATAATTTATCTTTTCAATTAATTCATCCATTCTCTCTAAATTATCCTTAAAAAAATTTATATACATGTGTAAATGGTAAACACTTACACGTGTGTAAGTGGTAAACTTACACAAGTGTATATTTTTTTAATATATGAAGTCATGTAAATTTACATATATAAATTAATTTTTTATGTTGTATTCTAACAATAAAAATAGTAAAAACAAAAAAAAAAGGTTTTGATTGGATTTTTGACGAGTTCTCAAAATATTTAGGAGTTCTCAAATGATCTATTCCCATATATATATATATATATATATATATATATATATATATATGTTGAGAACTAACCATATGTTGAGAACCGAAAGAACCGCACAAAACGTGTACATATCGCTTTAGTGAAAAAAGTAAAATTTAATAACAATGTTTTATTTATCTCTTCCCACTCTTAGTTTGAGTTTATCTCCTCTCTCTTGAATTTTTTTAAGAAAAGTATAAAAATATGCATATATGCATTCATTTGTGCATATAGTGTGAGTGTATATATGCATTTAAAAAGACGACCATAAATTCGAGGTCTTTTAAAACCAAACCTTAAACATATTGAAATGTACATGAATTCTAGTCAATTTATATTATAAATAGAGGAAGAGTTAATGTGGTTCTCACGGTTCTTAACATATTGTTGGTTCTCAAAAGAACATACCCCTATATATATATATATATATATATATATATATGGGACGTATCAAATGAAAACCCTGAGTTATTGTAAAAATCTTTAAACTCATTCTGGACCACATATTTATTTTCTTGGTTTTTTTGTTTATTTTTAATATACAGAGGCATTTTGGTCATTTCCACTTCATCCCTCTCTTTAAATTCATCCTCTATACTCTCTCTCTTCAAAGATTAGATCTAGATCTTTTCAAAACCTAGATCCATCTCTCTCTTTTTAGAAAAAAACACATGTCTCTTCATCTTCAGATCTTCATCTTCATATCTTCATCTTCAGGTCCTCACCTTCACTCATACAGCCCCATCGGAGACCCCTCGCCGCTGGATCTGCACTCGCCGGAGACCCATATGGCATCCGGTAAAATATGACATTGGAGTGAATCTTTAATGCGAAGTAGTTTTTGGTATGCATACATCTTCCTTTCTTTTCAGTAAATTAAGTTCTCCTGTCTCTGTCCCTCCGTCTCCATCTCTTTCTTATTATTTTTTTTCATAGTGTGCGATATTAATCCAATTTTTATTCTTAAATTCTCCTGTAACATTAAAATGTAATTTAAATTCTTCTTTTATTCATTTCTTCAACATGGAAACTGACGACAACAACATACTAGCCTTTCATATGATTGCATCTGGAATCATCTTTGTTGAGTAAATTTAAAAATATAAAAAAAGCTTTGTACTTTTTCTTGAACTTTAAAACACAAAACAAACTTCTAAAACTTTGTAGATTATATTTTTTATTCGAAGGTCAGGCCAACCTTTTAACAGATTTTGTTTTCGGCCTTTTTAGGTAAGCCCGTCAGAATAAAACGTGGGATTTTGTGTGTGTAACTATGTTTTGATGAAGATGCATCAGTTCTGATGAAGATGTACGAACCTGCTGAAAATGATTTCGTCACCCATCAGATCTGGGTTACAAGCGTCTCAAGGTCACTGATGACTTTCAAATGGAATGACTAAAACTCAAGGTGTGTATTTGTTAAATACATTTTGCTTTCCATTAAAGTTTGAATTATAATTTCATGGTGTTTCTAGATGCATGTTCTCAGAGTCATCGAAACCTGGAATTTTGTGCGTGTGTTTTTAGAGAGACGAAGCTTTTGTGGTTTTGCAAGATCTTGATGTTTTTTTTGAGATAATTTATTAAATGAATTTATAAAAAAATTTTGCAAGAGGGGTTTACTTACAAAGAGGACCACAATTTTGGGCTTTTTATTATATTCTTATTAATTTTCATAAATATTGCATTAATCTTTTAAAAATTTTAGAATTCCTATTGTCTTGTGGAGAACAGTGGTTACGTTTGACTTTTTCAAACATGAAAGATTTATTTGGATTCAATGTTTGTGTGCAAAACGCACCGGAAGGACACTTCACACTTAGCTAATATTTGTGAGTTTTTTTTTCAATTCTAAGGTTCATGGTGCACGAAGACCACTGTAGCTAATATTTGTCGGGTTTTTTTTTGCAAAAAAGATGGATTTTTATTGGTAAATCTGATTTAACTTATCCATTTCACAGATCTGAATTTACACAAGTGTAAATTGATTTTACACAAGTATACAATGTATTTACACAAGTGTAAACTAATTTTACACAAGTGTAAATTGATTTTACACAAATATACAATGAATTTACACAAGTGTAAACTGATTTTACACAAGTGTACAAATTTCAGTTTAGCTTCTTTAATGTGTTTCCGTAACCAATTTGATTTTTTGATTGGAGTTGAGATTCTAGTTTAGCTTCTTTAATGTGCTTCCGTATCCAATTTGATTTTTGTATTCGAGTTGAGATTCTAATAGAAATTTCAGTTTCTTAGGTTTCTTTTGTAAAGGTTTAATGTTAATTTAGTTTACTGAATTTACAGAAGTATAAACTGAATTTACACAAGTGTAAACTGAATTTACACAAGTGTAACCTGAATTTACACAAGTGTAAAATGAATTTACACAAATGTACACAGACCTGAAAAGATTTAAAATCATGCAGTGTATAATAAATGTTCACAAGGTTTTTTGATTCATACACATATGTATTTTGATTTTACATGTGTGTTTTTTTACATATGCAGTGTGTAATAAGGGATCGAGGTATGAGAAGAAGATCTGGGCTCAAGACAGTGTAATTTTTTTTCTGATTTGTGTACGTTTTTTTCCTGATTTGTAAAAATATTTAGGTATTTGGATGTAGATTTTTTTTGTTGATTTGTGTATAGTGATTTTTCACATGTTTAAAAAACACGTTCTTCAATCGTTCTTCTGTTTATGTTGAAAACTGAATTTATATAGGGTTTTTTACACCTGTGTAAAAACATGTTTCTTGAAATTGTTGTTGATGTGCTGTCTGGTGATAGATATGAGAGAGAGATTGGTTTTAAGTATCTAGATTTAATCAAAAAAGAAGAAAAAAAAGGTGAAATTACCTTTTTACCCCTTTCATTAATCTAAGCCACAAGTTTTTTTATATTAAAAATGCAAAATTAATCTCAGCCACAAATTAAAATATTAAGAAATGAATGTGTGGCCAGAAATGAGTTTAAGGGTTTTCATAACAACTCAGGGTTTTCATTTGATACGCCCCATATATATATATATATATATATAGGGAAGGGATCAAGAGAAAACCACAAAGTTAGGCGAAAACCAAGAAAACCACATCATTTTAGGCAATTTTTTTATTTACGTATACGTATCCAAAACAATTTTTTCGATTTACGTATACGTAATCTCAATTTTTTTGTTTTATGTTTACGTATACGTAACACTATGTGTAAAAAAATTTTTTGGTAAAAATGTTTAATATTTCATTGATACTCGTATAAATAAATAAAAATAAACTAAAACAAAAAATAAAAATTATTATATGATTGGATAAAATTGGTGTTTTTAGTGGTTTTCTCGGTTTTCGCCTAACTTGTGGTTTTCTCTGGAACCCTCCCCTATATATATATATATACATATATATATATATAAGGGTGAGTTCACTAGAAAACTCATTTTCATGAGAAAACCAAAAAACTCCTCCTTAAAGGAGCTGCATATGTGTAGTACACCCAAAAGCCTAACCCCCACCCAAAAACCTAAACCCCCCACCCCACCCCCACCCAAAAACCTAAACCCACCCCACCCACCCCCAAAAACCTAACCTAAAAGCTAAACTAAACCCAAAAAACCACCCCCAAAAGCTAACTATGCTACACATATGTAGCAAAACGCTGATTTTTTTTGAAAGAGGATGACGTGGGGAACAAGGTTTCCGAAGCGGTTTTTTAGTTTTTGAGTTATGATTTTTTATTATTTTTTTTACCTTTAATAAATAGTTTTTTGGTTTTCTGATAAACAACGAGTTTTCTTATGAACAACGAGTTTTCTTATGATCCTTCCCCTATATATATATATATATATATATATATATATATATATATATATATATATATATACATATATACATATAGGGGTGAGTTCACTAGAAAATTCATTTTCATGAGAAAACAAAAAAAACTTCTTATTAAAGGAGCTGCATATGTGTAGTACACCTAAAAGCCTAACCCCCACCCAAAAACCTAAACCCCCCACCCCCTCCCCCACCCAAAAACCTAAACCCCCCCACCCCCCTCAAAAACCTAACCTAAAAGCTAAACTAAACCTAAAAAACCACCCTCAAAAGCTAACTATGCTACACATATGTAGCAAAACGCTGATTTTTTTTAAAAGAGGACGACGTGGGGAACAAGGTCTTCGAAGCGGTTTTTTAGTTTTTGATTTATATTTTGATTTATGATTTTTTTATTATTTTTACCTTTAATAAATAGTTTTTTGGTTTTCTCATGAACAATGAGTTTTCTTATGATCATTCCCCTATATATATATATATATATATATATATATATATATATATATATATAAGTATAACGCAAAACATAAATATTCTAGATCAATTACTTTAAGTATATTTAGTCTAGTAATCAATCTTCTTACATTAATGGAAAACTTAATAATCATCCTTGTAAGACAATCCAAACATCATTCTAGAAACAAGCTTGATTGTAATATGATCTTGAAGCTACAAAACAAAAACCCTTCATTCAATGACTACAACTTGGAGTGATTGGTAAACAGATGGAGTAACAGACATAGGAATCACATCAGAAACAACTAGAATAACATCTCCTTGTTTCATCATTCCTTTTGCCTTCATTAGATGAGTAGTTTTAGAAATATTAGCATCCATGTCATCTGATAAGTCAAAGGTGATAGGTAGAACACCCCATTGCAAAGTCAACGCCATTCTTGTGCTGTTTTTGTTCGTAAATGCGAATATCGGAGGGTTCGGCCTGTTACGAGACAAAAGTGATGCCATGTGCCCGTGCACTGTGTACACGAAAATGGCATCCACTGCCAGTTTGTTTGCTGCATACATAAATAGAGGTTGATTCTAGCATCATTTGGTTTCTAAATATTTAATGGTTGTCGTTTAAACGCGTCCCTAATAATAAATTGACAACTCTAAAATTGGTGATGATAAATATTATCAAGAAAGTTATGGTACCCATTTGGCCTGCACAACTGCAGATCTGTTCGGCTATTTGATCCGGCAATGACTCTCCAATTTGAGGAAGAAAACATTGTTGGTTCTCCTCGCGGCCCCATAGTTCCATTCGGGTGCTAGTCATTCTTAGAACAGAAATAGCCTTTTGACCATACGATCCCATCGCTGACTCACCAGACAGCATCAACGCATCAGCACACTGTCTAACCGCCTCAGAAACATCAGCAACCTATTTCCAGCTTTTAGATCAATTTCCAATCTTTTTTGCATAATTATGTAAAACAGATCTAAATCATACCTCAGCTCGAGTTGGGGTAGGATATTCGATCATTGACTCAAGAAGCTGTGAGGCTATAACCACTGGCTTGTTTAACCGCCTACACAGATCAATTATTTCTTCCTGAACTGTTGGAACTTGTTCTAGTGGTACTTCAACTCCAAGATCACCTCGCGCCACCATGATTCCATCTGATGCTTCCACGATTTCTTCAAGATTCTTTAGCGATTCTAAACACTCGATCTTTGCCAAAACCTTCACTGATCTGTACATTACATTATATGCAAGAACACAATCATGTAATCTATTTTTTAAAACTTACTCATTTTTGGTTGAGAAGTGATCCTTCAAATGATTGACAGCAGCAGCATCTTTCACAAATGAAAGAGCAATAAAATCAACACCTTCAGAGATTCCAAACTCGATATCAGACCAATCCTGGTGACAAAAACCTATGAATCAAACTTTATAACTAACAATCAAAATAGCCATTTTAAGGATTTGATTCTAATTTTGATACCTTGTCAGAGAAGGTTGGGAGGTCATGATGTTTTTCGACTAGTTTCCCGTCTCTCCAGAAACTAAACTTAGCTCGAGGTAAAAGTATACCGGGGTCTGTACACTTGCAACGCAAGTCATTTCCAATTCTTTCTATGACTTCAAAAGTAGCCATTCCTCCATCAACAACAAGTTCATCACCCTCTTTCACTCCTAATACCAAAATTTTACAAAAGTCAACTACTATCATAATTGAAAACAAGTAACCGAAATCGAACCAAACCAAGATCAGTTGACGGTTGATACCTTCGTTGAAGCCTTCATAGTTTGCCTTTACAGTGAAAGGACGACAACCATCGAATTTTTCCTTCGTAAAGAACCAGATTGACCCTTCCTGATAGAAATACAATAAAGTTTGAATCTTTATACTGTTTTTGCCTCTGATTGGTTAAAACAAATACAATAAAAAAATATTTATACTATTTTTACTTCTAACTTGTTAAAACAATTACAATAAAAATTCTATCTGAATACTGTTTTTGCCTCTGGTTAAAAGAAATACAATAAAAATTCAATTTTTATACTGTTTTTGCCTCTAATTGGTTAAAATAAATACAATAAAAATTGAATCTTTATACTGTTTTTGCCTCTAATTGGTTAAAACAAATACAATAACAATTGAATCTTTATACTGTTTTTGCCTCTAATTGGTTAAAAGAAATACAATAAAAATTCAATTTTTATACTGTTTTTGCCTCTAATTGGTTAAAATAAATACAATAAAAATTGAATCTTTATACTGTTTTTGCCTCTAATTGGTTAAAACAAATACAATAACAATTGAATCTTTATACTGTTTTTGCCTCTATTTGGTTAAAACAAATACAATAAAAATTGAATCTTTATACTGTTTTTGCCTCTATTTGGTTAAAACAAATACAATAAAAATTGAATCTTTATACTGTTTTTGCCTCTAATTGGTTAAAACAAATACAATAACAATTGAATCTTTATACTGTTTTTGCCTCTAATTGGTTAAAACAAATACAATAAAAATTGAATCTTTATACTGTTTTTGCCTCTATTTGGTTAAAATGAATACAATAAAATTTGAATCTTTTTACTATTTTTGCCACTAATTGGTTAAAACAAATACAATAAAAATTGAATCTTTATACAGTTTTTGCCTCTAATTGGTTAAAATGAATACAATAAAAATTGAAATCTTTTTACTATTTTTGCCTCTAATTGGTTAAAATCAATACTATAAAAAGATATAAATTATAAAAAAAAACCTCTGCTTTGACAGATGAAGGAGCACCATGATCAAGAACATGAATTTGACTGCCTTCAGTATCAATCATCACAGAAACACAAAACCCTTTTTCCTGATTCAATTTCTTGATCTTTCTAATCACATCTTGATGCCAATCTCTAGTACTATGGCACATATTAAGCCTGGCTACATTCATCCCTCCCAAAGCAAGTTTCTCCAGTTCCTCCGAAGAACAGCACGCGGGCCCCACGGTGCACACCAGCTTGGTCTTCCTCATACCCATAAACCCATTTTCCCTCAATTCAATCTCCTTCACCACATCAAACCCTAAATCTTTTGTTTTCTGCAAACCCTTTAATTGTTCTTGCAGCAAAGCCTTAGTCACCAGACAATTCAATCTATTCTTGACACCAACTCTCAGGGGCAAAATAGGAACATTAAATACCCTTCTTTTTAAATCCAATCCTGATGACAATAGTGCAAATTCAGCAGCAATTGAAGCCATGGATTGAATCCAAGAAATTTAAAAACTATTTTTATGAAAGATGATTATCAAGAACACAGATGTGGAGTTTTTATTAAAGATGGTGGTGGGTGTTACAGCCCAAGTAGGAAATTTAATATTAGAAGGGCAGGTAATATTTAATTTTAGAAGAAATGGCGGGATGTGTTAAATGGTGTAATTGATTAAGGGGGCTGTTTGGTAACTTTTGAACCAATAAATGCTGAACTAGTAAGAGGTTTGAATGGGTAAGATACTCTGAACCAGTTAAATGCTGAACCATTAGTGTTGTTTGGTTGTGCCTCTAAACGACTGTACAGAATGACTACTTTACCCCTCTGAACTATATGAGTAAAAAAAATTCTTATTGTCTGTATTTATATATTTGAGTAAAAAAAATTCTTATTGCCTGCATTTATATGTTATATCCATTAAAAATTAGTGCTTCTAAGATCATATGGAACAAAATATTCCTTCATTCAGTTAGGGCTTTTGGATTCAAAGTGTTAATGGTGATCTGAGAAACTAAATCAACTGGTTGGTAAATATTCAGAAAATCAAGATCGTGTTGGTTTTTGCCAAATACTTTTATCACTTTAGACAAACGCCTAATCACCCTTAAAATCTGTTTAAGCTTGGAGGCTACAGATTTAGAATAAAGATAACCAGAAATTAGAGTTAAAAGAGGTTTGGATTTGTGTTTGGAAGTGATTCTGTAACCTGAAGAATCACTATTAGAATAAGATAACCAGCAATTAGAGTTGATGATTGAGAATTGGCTACAGATTTATAATTGATGTTTTATTTTTGCATTTATATATAAAACCTGTTATACTTTGTGAAAAAAAAATCAACTTTCTTTGTTTAATATTATTATTAGCCATAAAAAAAGTCAACTTTTTTAATTGGTACTTAAAAGTTTTAAATTTTATTAATATTTAATGATATAATTTTTATTCATTACGTTTCGTTCGAATCTGTTATTCCACATCTTGTTTTGTAGTCATCACTAACGACTGGATCATGGTTGTGATAATCACAGCATTAGGTGTGTATTAATAAATAACTTGCCATTAATGAATTAAAATGTTGATAATTAATTAAAACTTTTTTCTTTTTAACAATAACTTTTACTTCTAAATATCACTTAAACTTTATTCTCTTTAATTGAATTATAATTTCAGTTTTCTGTGTGTATTTTTATCATTGTGTGTTTAAATATTCTAGTTATCATTGTTTTATTAGCCTTGTTTTGATCCTATCCTCTCGTTTTTAGTCTTCAGTATAATGATTATGATAATATTTCGGACAAATTGTGATAATATAACATATTGGGATGTGATATCATTAGTTGTATAATAGTAAATAACTTATCACTAATGGATTAAAAGGTTCATAATTAAATCTAATTTAATAATCGAATTGAAACTTATTCTAATAGGCCATAGGTCATCCAAATCATACCCAAAAATAAAAATAACCAATGTTTTGAAACCCGGACCGGACCGGCCGGTCGGACCGGTCGGACCGGGAACCGGTGGTCTGGCCGGTCCGGTTACGTGTGTTGAACCGTTTCTGCAGCGAACCGGTGGTCGGACCGGTTGAACCGGCGGTCGGACCGGTTGAACCGGCGGTCGGACCGGAAACCGGGTGGTCGGACCGGTTGAACCGCTTGACTATTTTTTTTTTTTTTTTTTTTAATCTTTTTTAAGTCTCTTGGCTTCTTATTTCGTAGGTAATTGTTAGTTTAAAATTATTTGAATTGAGTTGTTGGTGGTTTTTGAAAGGATTAAAAGCTATTTAGACTGATATATTTTTATAATATTTATGACGTCGTCCGGTTCTTAAATCCGGTCCGACCGGTCGGACCGGTCCGACCAGTGGACCGGTAAGGAGACCGGTTCGACGTCCGGTCCGGTTCTGAAAACATTGAAAATAACCCACTCAAAAGCAGAAATTACATGGTCCCACTCCTCATCAATAATTCAAATTTTACATTAAAATATTTACCATTAGTAATTCTTAAATTAATATAATACTAGAAAAAACTAAGTGGTCCCATTTGGGTAATTTTGGCCAAGAAATTACATGATACCACTTCTCATCAATAATCCATAACCCGACCTGCAAAACTCAAGTAACCCGAGACCGACCCACCCTTTAATGATCCGGTCCTCGGGTTTCAATTTCTAGAAACTTCGGTTTCTGTCTTAGGCCAGTCTGGTTCGGACCGGTCTTTAGTTTTGTGACATGAACATATTTGCGAAAGAAGTCGTAATCCCAAATAAATTCCTAGTTGCATTCCAATTCATTATTAGTTGTAAATTACAGAAATCGTCCTTTATGTTTATAGTCTTTTTCAAATATTGTCCTTTAGTCCAAAAATTGTCAGAGATCCTCTTTTATGTTTACAAATCTTGCACGTTACGTCCTTTGGCCTTAACCCAGTTAAATTTTTCAGTTAAGTCTGGTCATGTGCAAGACACATGAGGGTACTTTTGTAATTTTATCCATTTAATTAAAAAATATGTTAATTAAAATATCTATAAACTCACTGTTTCAATCTCTTTTCTCTCTCTTTGACCTCTCTCTCTTTCTCTCCTCTCTCTCAAAGAGAGAGAGAAAGAGAAGAGAGATTGAAAGAGTGAGTTTATAAATATATTTTAATTAAATGGGTAAAATTATAAAAGTACCCTCATGTGCCTTGCACATGACCGGACTTAATAGAGAAATTTAACTGGGTTAAGGCCAAAGGATATAACGTGCAAGATTTGTAAACATAAAGTACGATCTCTGACAATTTTTGGGCTAAATGACAATATCTGAAAAATGGTATAAACATAAAGGACAATTTTTATAATTTTACTCCCCAACTATAGCAACTAACCAATACAATTAACCAAAGTTATTGGTATGGTTGTTATTACCTAGTAACCACTGACCAGATGACAGTTTAGACTCTTGCTAATTTGCACTGTAACATTTTGACCCAACGCACACCCTAGTAAAAATAAACTTTTGATGACAATAAGCAAGTAGCTCCATGATTCAGAATCAAAATCCTACATATCAGTTCTCCATAGATATCGGGTGAAGATGGTGAAATCCCACCGATCCAAATCCGCTTCGGTGATGCTCCCCTATCAATTTTTTAATCTCAGGCCAAGAGGTTTACTGCAACCACAAGCAAAACTCATTAGAGAGCCCGGGAGACTTAGCTCCAGGGCACTCCAACACTCAATTCATTACTAGATCCATCATCAATTAGTGATTATCATATATTGATTATATGTAATAATGTAGAGAGAGTTGGAAAGGGTAGAAAATCATCTCTTGATGTGAGGGAATGCTCTATTTATATGGAGCCATAGAGGCATAAGGGCTTAATCCTAATGGGTTAATTTCAACTTGGACTTGCCACTTTGGAGTTCAATTTAGGAGGGTAGCTTTACACAATTACATATTTTAACCAACCTGTAGAGATAATGACTGATGACTACAAAATTCTCTAAGTATATCTGCTGCGGACTCAACAATTTTGATAACTGATGAAGTTGCTGTGGATAAGGTCTATGCTGCGGATAGTTAAGTTCTGCTGCTGATGAACTACTATGCTGCAGATAGCTTTATCTGCTGAAGTCCATAGTTGTTGCTGATAGGCTTCTCAACATCATCAAACATTGATGTTGATGATAGGCAAATCATCAGCAGCTTTGACTTTACTACTGACACCTTCTGCCGCAACACTGACACACCTATCAGCAGAAGGAATGTTATTGGTGCAGATGATAAAAGACAAGTCTACTACTTCTGAAGTCTCCTGAAAAGATTCCTACGAAGACTTTTGTTCTGCAGATGTCTGTTTGCTGCAATTTGTCTGTTTGTTGTCTACCAATTGTAGTGTAACTTGTAAACGTCAAAGATCAACGACTTGTGTTTGATCTGATCCTTAGAATCAAGGGTCTATCTTGATTCTAAGTTCCTTTATATGTATTATTTATCTTCATTGTACGTGTGTGCTTTTAAAAGAGTTTTCTCTGTAACTTGTGAACTTTGAAGATCAATACAATTTGCATTTATCAGTATTCTCATTGTTCCTTGTTACCTTGCACAGTTGTGATTGTTTCCGCCAATCTCAACTGAATATAACCATCTTGTATAACATCGATCCTACAAGTGGTATTAGAGCTTTGGCTCTCTGATTAAACAAACTCACACGTGTTTAATCACTATCTGGTTCTGTTACCATTATCTTTTTGCTTATCTCCTTGCTGCTCAAACATCTATCCAAAGTATGGCACAAAATACGGGATTTGATGATATTGGAAGCCTTCATAGACCACCAAGACTGGTGTCTGGGAAAGATTATGACATCTGGAAAAATAGAATGGAAAGCTTCTTTTGCTATCAAGAATATGGAATGTGGAGATCCGTAATCGATGGTCCTTATGTGCCTATGGTGGCCTCTGCTGATTTCGTAGGTCCATCTGTCCCTAAAGAAGCTTCAAAATATTCCGAGGAAGATATTAAGAAGATGGAGGTACACTTCAAAGCTCTAGGAGCTATACAAATGTGCCTGCCAAATGAAGTGTTTCACAACTTCAGAGAATACAAGACTGCTAAAGAGCTATAGGAAGCTCTTGAGAAGATGTTTGCTGGGTCTGAAGAAGTTAAGGAGAACGGAAGAGACATTCTGAAGCAACAATATGAAAACTTTGTATATAAAGATGGTGAGTCTCTAACAACTCAATACAACAGGTACACTTATCTTGTGGGTGAGCTGCATTGTTCCAAAGTCAAGTTAGAAAATGAAGATATACTCAAGAAGTTCATCAGATCTCTTCCAAGTTGCTGGACACTTTACACAGTGTCAATTAGAAGAACTGAAAAATTGAAGACTCTCACAATGACTGAGATGTTTGGTATGTTAAATACATATGAGCTGGAGATGATTCAAGCTAGAGAAAGAAAATTAGGTTATCCATCATCCACCACCTCTTCTGCATTACACTCGGACCATTCACTTCCTAGCTCAAGCAACTACTATTCTCCTATTGTCACACATCCTCAAACACCCACCTCACAAGTAAACAATTCGGTCACTTTGCAAGAGAATGTAAAGCACCAAAGGCAAACCCAACTGCTGCACAACCAAGACAAACACATCAAGGTCAAGCAGGTCAGAACATTCCATCTGCTCAAACTGCAGCCTGTGCAGCTCAACAAGCTGGAACAACTGACTTTGACTGGAGCTTTCAGTATGAAGATATATCTGTCAACAACCAAACTCTCATGGCAGACAAAACAGAGATACCTCCTCAGGTATATAAACATCTTTGCTTTCAAGCTTGCATAGATAAAGTGTTGGGATATAGAAAACATAACCAAAATGTAATAGATCAAAATGAAGAGTTTCATCAAATGAAATCTGAGTTTAAAGAGGTTGAAAACAGTTATAAAGAAAAAAATTAACTGCCTAAAGAAAGAGATTTCATCGTAAAACATGAACAAACAAATCTTGAAACTCAAATTGATGATCTATTAGTAAAGTTGAAAGCTACAAGAGCTGAGCTGGCATATCAAAAGGTTCATGTTGATAAGTATGAGTTTGCATCCAAAAAGATGCAAAGGTTATTGGATGCCCAAATCCATGAAAAGGTAACTGCAGGCCTTGGTTACCAAGCTGAGCAATACAAATCTGTTCCACCACCTCCTGACTATGTAGCCATACATGAACCTAACTTCAACCTCACAAATCTGGATCATGCAAACCGAAATCTTGATCCTTCCAAGGAAGAAATTGATGTGCAAAAATGCAGTACCTCCACTGAGGTTGAGTCTACATGCTCAGATTCCACTGAAAACTCTGAAGCCCCTTTACTTCCCACCAATGGAGTAATTCTGAAAACCAACAAATCTGGGAAAGTAATTCAAACCAACTTTCCAAGCCCTTATATTCCATCCATACCAATAACTCAACCCACCAAACATATCAAAATCAGCTATTCTCCTCAAGGAAGAAAGCTGATCATTGAAAAAGGACAATACTCAAACCACAAACCCAACCCTTTAAGAAAAGTGTTTGACATATGTCATACACCTGGAGAGAGAGTTCCATATGTTCAGAAAACATTGGAGGAAGCCACTTTTGAACACAACAGAACCCATCCCTGGAACATCAAAGATTTGTTCAAGAGAAAGGACTATGTGTACTTTTAGTAGGATAAGATTGCTAAATCATGTTTTGTTTGTGGCAAATACAACCATACAGCAAGCACATGCTTCTATTACCTTTAGCAGCAAAGAAACCTCAAGCAACAAGCTTTTGAGAAAACAAACAAGAACAAAAAGGTAAGGAGTTATGAAGCAAGTTCAATCCATTTTAGAAAATCCATCTCTCCACCAAGACAACCTGCTTACTAAACAAAACCCAAAATCTCAACAATCTTGCATCATCTGTGGTGAATCAGACCACTTTGCTGCAAATTGTAAATTCAATCCATTCAACCAGCTTTCTCAATCATCAGTAGCAACAACAGTCAAGATCCTCCCTGATAGACAAAAACCTGTCTATAGAAGAACTCCTATAGAAAAACCCCCTTTCAACAGGAAGGTAAATTGTTGAACCATTAGCAGCAACCAAGAAGGCTGCGGATCATTTGAAGCCTAAAAGAATGAAGAACAAATACAAGTCCTCAGCAGCAACCAAATCTGCTACTGACCAGTTAAAGCCATCAGCAGTAACCAAGTTTGCTGCCGATCAGATAAAACCATCTGCAGCAACCAAGTTTCCTGCTGACCAGTCTAAGCACATCAATCTCAAGAATCAGAAAAAACTATCAGCAGCTAAAACTACATCTGCTGCTAATAGTATTAAAAGAATTGCAAAGGTGACTCAACAATGGCAAGCAAAGTCTAAATCCTCATTAACTCAGAGTATCATTACTGGAACCATTGAATGCCAACGTGCTGAGGATTTTGGTCTTAAAACACACACACCACCCAAGTCTGCAAGGCCTTGGGTTCCTCTTTCTAACTAGAACTCTCTCATGTGCAGGTACAACCAGGTAACAAGGACAACACCTGGGTTGTAGACAGTGATTGTTCCAGGCACATGACTGGCAATAGGTCCATCATCTCAGACTTCAGAAACTTTTATGGTGGATATGTTGCCTTTGGGAGTAAATCAAAGGGTGAATTATGTGAAAGAATTAAAATTTAATCTCATGAGTGTGTCACAAATTTGTGATCAGAAGCATTGGGTGCTTTTCACAGATGAAGAATGTTTTGTGCTTTCCCCTGGTCTAAGCAAACCTCCTCCGGAGAAGATTTTGTTGACTGCTCAAAGAAAAGAAAATCTCTATGTGCTTGATATGAACAAAGTCACTCCATCTGGCAGTATATCTTGTTTTCTATCCAAGGCATCAGTTGATGAATCTGCTCTATGGCATAGGAGAATGAGCCATGTTAATGTCAAAACCATCAAGGTCAAGAAGGTAAAAAAAATCTAGTCAGAGGACTACCTGATAAAGAATTCCAACTTGAAGATCACTGCATATCATGTCTGAAGAGGAAGCAACACAAGAGTTCTCACAAGCCCAAGACATTGAATTCCAATGACACTCCACTACAGCTACTGCATATGGATCTTGTTGGTCCTACAAATGTCATATCCATGGGCAAGAAGTCATACTGTCTGGTGATAACTGATGACTACACCAGATTCTCATGGGTATACTTCTTGAGAACAAAAGATGAAACTACTGAGATTCTTAAATCCTTCATTCTTAGGGTTGAGAATCAAAGCAATTAGAAAGTCAAGACCATAAGGTATGATCGAGGTACATAATTCAAAAATCAAATCTTGAACTGTTTCTGTGAGAGCAAAGGCATTCAGAGAAAATACAGTGCTCCAAGAACTCGTCAACAAAATGGGGTTGTTGAAAGGAGAAACAGAACTCTAATTGAGTCTGCCAGATCCATGTTGTTTGACTTAAAGCTGCCTATCACATTCTGGGCTGAGGCAGTTAGTACAACTTGTTATGTACAAAATAGAGTTGTTATTGTCAAGCCTCTCAACAAAACACCTTATGAATTGTGGTTCAATAGAGTTCCCTATATTGGCTTCCTAAAACCCTTTGGATGCCCATGTACAATTCTTATTACCAATGGTGTTCTTCCAAAATTTGGTGCTAAATCTGATGAAGGATATTTTGTGGGATATTCCTCTCAATCCGAAGCCTACAGAGTATTCAACTCTAGAACAAAAATAGTTGAAGAATCAGCAAATGTGGAATGTAGGGAACACATTCCATGTGAAAAGGGAAAAGGGCCAGAATAGATGTTTGATATAGATTCCTTCTCTCAAATATTTCAGCCTCTCATCTTCTCAAATATAGAGTCTTCATCCACACACACCCCAGCCACTTCATCAATTGATGACTACAGATTAGGCTTCAATGGTCCATCTATAAGAATCAAAAGACCATCCATTGATCCTCCATATGTTGTTGATGCTATTGAAGCCAGTGAAGCCAGAACAAGCAACTCAAATATCACCAGCAACAATCTTTCTGACAATGATGAGGGTATTGCATCTGATGCAGCTGATGTTGCTGATGCTGCTGACAATGCTGACAACTCACTTGCAGATGTTGTTGCAGTTGAAGACATTTCTGCGAACAACCCTCTTGAAAGTCAAAATCTTCATGATCAAAACCAAAGCAATCCTGACCAAGAAATCCGGATGGATGTTGTTCCAGTCTAAAGAATTAATAGAACACATCCTCTAGAGAATGTCATTGATTCAGTCCAACAAGGAGTTCAGACAAGAAGAAAGTCACATGAAGCCAATATCTGTCTGTACTCCTGCTTTCTGTCTCAAGTTGAACCAAAGAAGATAGATGAAGCACTGCAGCACAGCAGCTGGATTGAAGCAATGCAGGAAGAGCTTCTGCAATTCAAGAGACAAGAAGTATGGACCGTAGTTGATCTACCACCTGGACAAGCTGCTATAGGCACGAGGTGGGTCTTCAGAAATAAACAAGATGAGAGAGGAATTGTAATCAAGAACAAAGATAGACTTGTAGCTCAAGGCTACACTCAGGAAGAGGGAATTGATTATGATGAGGTATTTGCTCCTGTTGCCAGACTGGAGGCAATCCGAATCTTCCTAGCATATGCTGCATCCAAGAGTTTTACTGTTTATCAGATGGATGTCAAGGGTGCTTTTCTATATGGAAAGATAGGTGAAGAAGTATATGTCAGACAGCCTCCAGGCTTTTTAGATCCTTCACATCCTTACAAAGTATTTAAATTAGACAAGGCTCTATATGGGCTACATCAAGCCCCGAGAGCCTGGTATGAGACCTTTTCAGGATATCTACTCAGCAACAACTTCAGAAGAAGTGCCATTGATCAGACTTTGTTTATAAAAAATGAAGGGGGAGAGATTCTACTACTGCAAATCTATGTAGATGACATCATCTTTGGATCAACAAAGAAGAAATTATGCAAAGACTTTGAGATCCTAATGCACTCAAAGTTTAAAATGAGTTCAATGGGTGAACTAAATTTCTTTTTGGGTCTCCAAGTCAAACAAGTTCCAAATGGAATCTTCATCAGCCAATCCAAATATGTCAAAAGTATTTTGGAAAGATTCAAGCTGGCTGATTGCTCTGCTGCAAGAACTCCAATCCAAGTGCACCATCAATTGTCCCCAGAAAAAAATGGTCAAGACACTGATCAACATCAGTACAGGGCAATGATTGGATCACTCATGTATCTGACTACCTCAAGACCAGCTATCATGTTTGTAGTATGCTTGTGTGCAAGATTTCAAGCAGCTCCAAAGACTTCACATCTTCAATCTGTTAAGAGAATTTTTAGATACCTGAAGGGAGCTCCAGGACTAGGGCTATGGTACTCTAAAAATGATAAATTCAATCTGTATGCATACACTGACATTGACTATGGTGGGTGCAACTTGGACAAAAATTCCACTTCAGGAGGATGCTAATTTCTGGGAGGAAGACTGATCTCCTAGCAATGCAAGAAGCAAACATGTGTGTCAACATCCACAGCAGAAGCAGAATACATTGCAGCTTCCAGTTGCTGTGCTCAAGTCATCTGGTTACAAAATCAAATGCTAGACTATGGGGTGACATTCATGGCAACTCCCATTCACATTGACAACAAGAGTGCCATATCAATTACCAATAATCCTGTGCAGCACTCCAAGACAAAACACATTGACATCAGGTATCATTTTATTAGAGATCAAGCTGAGAAAAGGAGAATCATTTTAACCAAAGTTCATACTAGTGAGCAATATGCAGACTTATTCACAAAATCCTTTGATGAAGCTAGATTTAGATATCTAGTTGAGTCCATTGGCATGATGAACTTTGATTAAAAATTTTCTTCAAAAACTTCAATAATAAATGTGGTTGTCTTTATTTTGTTGTAAATAAAAACCTTCTGAAAATTTCAAAAACACTTTAGTTAATCTTGATGATTTCATCTATCAGTAGCAAACAATTTTGCTGCTGATAGTTTTAGTCATATGCAGCAAAAGATTTTGCTGCTGATTACTTTAGGCCATCAGCAGGAACATGTTTGCTGCTGATAGCTTTAAGGTAATCAGCAACAACGCCTTTGCTGTGGATCATCATATCCATCAGCAGCAACCAAGTTTGCTACGGATGGGTATAAATGGTTCAAATTAACTTTTACCCGCTGTAAAAAGTCACTGTCAGTCTTTACCATGACTGCTACAATGTGTTACAGCTGTAAAACAGTAAAAAGTAAAGCGTCACTGTAGATGACTGCTACAGTGTGCTACGCTTCATCTTTTTGTATGATACAAGTGACCGTTGCCCAAACTTTTTCCATTATAACAAAATCAAATTCCCTCCTTCACCTCTTCACATTCAATTCTGACCTAACCCTCCATCTTTTCTCCCGCATTCAAGTATTCAAAGTTCCCTACATCCATAACCAACCTTCAAAAGACTTCATTTTCCCTCCACCGATCATCAAAATGGAAACCCCGGACATCGACAACCCTCATGACAAATTCTCAACATACCACAATCTTGTAGCATAACTAGTAAAGGGAAAAAGTCTGAAGGATTTGATGATATGATCGACTTCCTCTGTCGATCAAAGATACACTTTGCTTTGACCGTAAACCAAAAAATCTACATCTCTCATATGGAGGATTTTCTGGAACTCCACCTCCTACTCAATTGAACAGGGGATTCCTAAAATCAAGGCCAAAGTAGACGGCAAGGACATCACTATCACAGAAGCAACCCTCAGGAAACATCTAAAGCTTCAGGATGTAGGTGCTCCCAACTCTTACACCAAAAATGAATATATGAGGACCTTTGTATCCATTGGATACACTAGAAATCAAGAAGAATACACCATAGATAAAGCTCTGTTGGGTCCTCCCTGGAAGTACCTTTGTCACACTCTTTTTCAATGCATATCTTAAAAGAGGAGTGGATGGCATCAACTAAATTCTGGACTGACATCTACAGTCCATGGTCTGGTAACTGGCTTGCCCTTCAACTTTTCTCATTTAATCTTTGAGGGTTTGAGATATAACCTTCAAGAGGGGGCAAAACAAGCCTTTTACATGTACCCCAGGTTCTTGCAGGAAATTTTCAATAATGAACTAAAATATTTATCAAAATCTGTAAGAATCTACATAATTGGGGCACACGAAAATATATTTTCAAAAGCATGAGAACAGTTTCAGAAAAGTTCTCAGGGTTAATGTTCCATTGTTATCTACAATGTTGAACATAAAAAGTACCCAGGGTGACAGTTTAGCAGTCCTAGCTGATACTGATCCCACAACCTCCACCTCACAGCATGAAAATACAACAACTGCTTCCCTTGATCGAACCTCTATGCAACCTACTGAGGGTGCACAGGTACAACAAATACTAACCCCCATCCTTCAAGCCCAACTGGAACAAAGGGCCCTAGTTAAGGCAAGTTATACCAGAAAAAGCAAGAAGAGCAAGAAGAATCCTTCTATTCTTAGCTCAATGGCCCAATCCCAACCTGAAAGCCCTCATCCAGAGTCTCAACACTCTGGTGAGAATATCAAAAGGGATAGCCACATCAATAGGGAAACTTCCTTGGAAGGATCCCTATTAGGATCAGGACCACATCCCGGGTCCATAAAATTCCCCACAAAGCCCATACATTTTTCTGCTTCTCTAAACTTAAGTGCAGAGGCATCTACAAGATGATGTACCTTCTCCAAATGCCACTATCAAGGAGGTACTGATTGACTTGGCTGCTAATGTACCCAACCCAAGTTCATCACACAAAAAGGTCCACTCTGGGAGTCATGAAAGAGTGGATATGGAAGGGGCTGTCACTACTCATGGTCCACCAATTGACCACGAGGACAGTGATAACATCATTAAGACCCCAACCATGGCAACCAACAGTGAGAATGTTTCTTTTGAAACATTTTTCACTGAGAAGAATCCCAGGAGCCAAGAAAACTAGGGTGATGGGGATGCAGAGGATAGGCCTAAGGCCCCATCTAGTTCCAAGGATTCCACATCTGTGGATGAGGACAGTCTGATACTACAAAACTTGGAATTGACGGCTACGCCATACTGGAGGCTGAAGTGTCTAAACTAAGACACCAAGTCTTTATGCATGAGTCCCACCAATGCCCAACATTGACTCCTCCTTCTGTTGTATCAGTGGGCACTCAAACAGACTCACTCATATGCACTGATGCAACCAAAAAAGGGGAAGAAAATGTCAGAAGAAGATGACACTGAAAGCCTAAATACTTGGCTCAAAGAGCAGGAAGAATTTGAAAGAACACTCTTCAAACCTGCCTTTGTACAAGTCCATGATTTGATGGTGTCCAGAGATGAAGAAGCAGAGGTCTCTGAGGAATGGAGATTAGTTTCCAGGGATGTAGATGAAGCACTCCCTGAGGAGATGGAGATTGAGAATGAAGATGAAGAGGCACTCCATACCATCCAAATACTTCAAACTGCTGCAAGTATCTCAAGGCAAGTCATATCCCCTGAGTACCCTATGACAGCAAATAACCTGGAGTTTGACAACATCCTAGCATGGGGGTATGCTAGCCTATCTAAAAGATTTTGGATTGGATGGGAGTTTGCTGGAGTTCTAGAACTAAATTGGGACAATTTAAGTTTGTTTGACATCTGGTCTCTGCACTTAACTGAATGCATCAACACCTCCAAGGATCTCTCTACCAGGCTTGCTATTGAATGTTTTCATGATATTTGTGAAGACAACATGCCTAGGTTTGAGAACTTTCTTGAAGAAGCTAAGAAAGTGGCCTACCCCAGCCTTGAGGATGAAGAAGCAGAGTCCTCAAGAGCAGCTAAAGAAAGAGGAAAACAAAGACTGGGGTTGATAAGAAGCAGGGTCCTACCTGAAGAACAAGTTTTGGGTTTGAGAAGATATTTGTATAATGAGGTAGTCAGAGGTTTGGAAGTTCATGGTTGGTCAAGAACTACTTCTTCAGGGTTCAAGTTTTTTCTTGTGTGATGGGACATTTGAAATTAACAATATACAAGAAATCTTACTGCTAAACCTAGATTTTCTCATTAAAGTGTTTGAGCTCAGATCCCATATTTGCAATGTCAACTCACCAAGAAGTTGAGAAATGATTACCATTATCAAACACTACTTACAAAATGGTGTGTTGATAACTCTAGAAGACTCTAATTCTGACAATTCATCTCCAATGAATGAAGATTCTGATTTAGAACTATTCTTTCCCTCCTCCCCCAGTGCTATGCTTAATACAGAAGAATTATCTAAAAGAAGGGAAAGACAAAACGTTATGATATAGTGGGAAGATGTAATGAGTGAAAATGAAGAAGAAGAAGCTCCTCCCTTGTCTACTCCACAAATTGCCAATGAAGCTTATGCTGAGACTCCAATAGCAACCTCCTCATATGCTATTGTGGTCTATGAAGCAGAAGCAGAGGCATCCAACTGAAACAAGGGAAAGGGAATCATGAAAGAAGAAGTTGAAAAGAAGATTGAAGAAGAAAAGAAAGAAATGGAAAGGAGAAGAAGAGAAAGAGAAGAAGAAGAAGAGATGGATCAGCTAAAGAAAGATCAAGAAAGAAAAGCTGCCATGCTCTTCAGAGAACAACAAATCCAACTTGCTACAAAATCTCTTGATGCAACAAAAGTTCAGATTCCTACAGCTTCACAAATAGAAGAAGATGAAGCTCTAGCTCTCTAGTTGCAGGAACTGTTGAATAAAGAAGATGATGAAAGAGAGAAACAAAAAGCAGAAGAAGCCAAGTTTAAAATAACAGACTCCAAGCTGGCTCAAGAAATGAGGAGTGAATGGATTCAGGTCCTAACTTATCTAGGTGAGGATGGAGACTACCTAGAGAAGTTATCTAATAAAGAGCTCTACAGAGCTTACATGGGTTAACCTGGAGAACTGGCTAAGAAAAAGAGGGCTGAAGAAGAAGAGAAAGCCAGAGAAAAGTCTAGGAAAGCCATTGCCTTAAATAAAAGAACTCATGAAGAGAAAAAAAGTAACGATAGACTTTCTAAAGGCAAGAGGAGAGAGTGGAAAGAGGTTTGGTCCAATGAACTTCATGAACCTTCAATCCCTCTACAGATAAGTGAAAAAGGAAGAAGAGGAAAGATTGAAGAAGACTAATCTATTACAAAGGGCTGATACCACTGCTGAAGAAAGAAAAATGAAGAAGCCCAAAATAAATCCCTTAGTCCTTCCTTCTCCTGTCCCACAAGCTCCCTCTCACCCTCCTAGACTTCCCTCCTCCACTCCCAAAGAGTCCAAATCCTTTCACTCAGCTCCCTTTCATCAACAGCCTCCCAAAAAGAAAATCAAGCCTTCTAACATCTCTGAAGAGTCTAAAGAGATCGTACAGTGGTTTTATAGTGATTCAGATCAATGGTTTGAAGTGTTTAGAGAAGAGGTAGAAAAGAAGAGATCTATCTACACATCTGTTGATGAGGTGATGCAACTTCCAGATTATGATCTGAAGAAAATTTTGGAGTTGGGTGAAGCTCATGAGCCTGAAAATGAAAGTGGGAGGCATCTCTTGCTAAAAATCAAACACCACTTCAATCCTAGCAAATATGTTGTCACTGATGCAAAACCTCTCCAATCCCACTTTCCTCTTGTCAAATGGTCCTATAGTGCTGACAAAGATGAATACACACTGGTAGATGTCAAAGGAAACAAAATGAGATGTTCTAGCAAAGCCATCTTCAGCATGCCAAGAAGGGACATCAAATCTTTGTCTGAAATTCCCTTTGACAATCCTAGCAAGGATCCAAGAGGCTATGAGACAGCAAGGATTGTCCTGAACATTCAAAAGCTTCAGGAACAAAGGCAGTAGAGAGTTTTGGTAGCATCAATCTAGGGGGAGTTTGTAGAGATAAAGACCGATGGCTACAAAATTCTCTAAGTATATATGCTGTGGACTCAACAATTTTGATAACTAATGAAGTTGTTATGGATAAGTTCTGCTGCTGATGAACTACCATGCTGCGGATAGCTTTATCTGCTGAAGTCCATAGTTGTTGTTGATAGGCTTCTCAGCAACATTAAACATTGATGTTGCTGATAGGCAAATCATCAACAGCTTTGACTTTACTACTGACACCTTCTGTCGCAACACTGACACACCTATCAGCAGAAGGAATGTTATTGGTACAGATGATAAAAGACAAGTCTACTACTTTTAAAGTCTCCTGCAAAGATTCCTACGAAGACTTTTGTTCTACAGATGTCTGTTTGCTGCAGTTTGTCTGTTTGCTGTCTACCAATTTTAGTGTAACTTGTAACTGTCAAAGATCAACGGCTTGTGTTTGATCTGATCCTTAGAATCAAGGGTCTGTCTTTATTCTAAGTTCCTTTATATGTATTATTTATCTTCATTGTACGTGGGTGCTTTTAAAATATTTTTCTCTGTAACTTGTGAACTTTGAAGATCAATACAATTTGCATTTATCAGTATTCTCATTGTTCCTTGTTACCTTGCACAGTTGTGATTGTTTCCGCCAATCTCAACTGAACAAAACCATCTTGTAAAACATCGATCCTACACAACCAACTATAAAAACAACCATACCTAGTATTAACCAACCAACTATAATTTTTTTAGTTTCTTTTATTCAATCTACCTATTATACTTTTTTAAACTTTTTTTACTAACCACAATTCGTAATCTTAATTATACTTATTCCATTTTTTCAGCTTTTACCAAACATATATATATATATATATAAGGATATGTTTGGTAAATTACTAAAACGATGAAATAAGGCAAGACCTAGGGCTCGTGAAGTTTATAAAGGGAGAAGGCAAGACCTAGGGGTCGTGCCAAAGCTATTTAGATATATATATCGTTTCAAGATTGCTAAAGCTATAGAGTGGAGAAGGCAATACCTAGTAGTCATGAAGTTCATAAAGGGAGAAGATTGACGGGTTCTGGTGAAAGGGTAGGACATTAAGGCCGAATGGCAAACTTATTTCCACAATGTTTTCAGTGGTGGTAGGAATCATCAAGAAAAAGTGAGGACTACAATAATAAGGGACACCAATGAAAAAACTGCTATTGTCGGCACATCATTGTAAAAAAGGTGAGGAGAATGCGTTGGAAGATGGGAAGGGCTACGACAGTTGGTCCGAACAATATCCCCATTAAGTTGTGGAAGTGTTTAGCGGAGGAAGGAGTCAAGTGGCTAACAAATATGTTTAATATCATCTTCAAACCGGTAAGATGCCAAACCAGTGGAAGAGCAGTGTATTAGTTCCTATGTACAAGTACAAAGGGGACGCACAATGTTGTGGCAACTATAGAGGGATGAAGCTTCAAATTCATACTATGAAATTATGGGAAAGGGTAATCGAGATGAGAATTAGACGTGAAACTTGGGTTTCTTTGAACGAATTTGGACTTATGTCAGGGCAGTCTACTACAGAGGCGATACATATTCTAAGGAGACTGATGGAAAAGATAGGGAGAAAAGGCGAGATTTACATACGGTGTTAATTGATCTTGAAAAGGCCTACGATATTGTGCCTCGTGGTTTGATTTGGGGTTGTCTAGAAAGTAAAGATTTCCTTTGGAGGTACATTGAGATAATTAGGGACATGTATAGTAGTGCTTTAACAAGCATTAGGACTCAAGTGGGGGATACTGACTTCTTCCTAGTGGAGGTGGGCCTCCACCAAGGATATGAACTAAGTCCGTTTCTTTTTGTGATACTCTTAGATGAGTTGTCGAAGTCGATTCAAGTGGACATCTCATGGTGCATGCTTTTTGCAGATGATATCGCACTGGTAGCGGAGAACAAATAAGACCTAAATGAGAGGTTGAAGTGATGGAGAGCGGCCTTTGAGAACAAAGGCCTAGGCATTAGTCGGTCTAAAAGTGAGTGCCTCCACTGTAATTCAGTGGTGTAACCGACGAGGAGGGCACCCAAATAATTATTGAAGGACAAGTGGTCCCGCATACAACCAAATTCAAATATTTAGGGTCGTTCGTCCAGAATGATGGGGAGATGGACAACGATGTAGCTCATCGGGTGCAGGCAAGTTGGTGCAAATGGAGAGCAGCCACAGAAGTTTTGTGTTACAAGAGGTTCCCAACTAGATTAAAAGGGAAATTCTATAGAATTGTAGTTCAACCAGCTATTTATACGAGGCTGATTGCTGGGTCATCAAGAAGATACACGCATGAAAGTTAGAGGTAGCGAAGATGGGAAGATGAGGTGGATGAGTTGGCACACAAGGTTGGAACGGATAAGGAATGGAGTTTTTCAGGGTAAATTTCCGGGTGACACGCATTTATGATAAGATCAAGGAGGGAGATTGTAATATCTCGGATTTCCCGACCCATTTCATAGATATTTATTTAATAAATATAAAACATTCATATACTTAGAGAACCTACATATATTTAAATATATATATATATAATAATATAACGAATAAATGCATGAAGTCTCGAAACTACGGAAATTATTTTAAATAATTTAAAAACACTAAAGCTATAAAGGATTTTAGAAATAAAAACATGTAAAATTGTTTTATAAAATCAAGGGACCAAACCGTCATTTTTGAAACTTGTTTTAAACTAGGAATTTACTTTTAAACACAAACTGATACAACTGAAAACATAAGGGGCCTGTCTTGCCAACTGCCCAAACTCCCGAATCCCAAACCCATCGTGAGTTCGAATCCCGCTGGTCCCGGTTTTTCCTCCGATTTAGCCAAAACACGAAATCCCGTCCCAATTCGGTGAACCTCGATCTCCACTCGCGCAAGCGACCCTAACCCGATGACAATCAATGTCCGGCTTCACGCATGGAGTGCGAATTCGAAGCTGTCGGCTCAACCGTGAACCTCCTAACCAACTAAGCATTGAATGCTAAAATCGGCTATAAAATCAAACCCAGTAGCATCAACGACACCACACCACAACTCCTCATACCCTCAAACTCTCAAATTAACACCTACGTTGCTCGATTCTTCGTCTCGGCAGCCGACGGTCACCTTCATCCCGATCTCCCTCGATTCCGCATCATTTCAGGTAAACTCGATGGTCAATTGACTCGAAATCTCTCGAAGATCAAAAGCCCTCTGTTTAATTCCATTAACAGAGGGCTAATCGATATGTATTTTGTGGATTTTGATTTCTAGGGTTCATGATGAATTTGGGATCGATTTGAACTTGTGTTTATCAATTGTTTTCACGGTTACAACACTAACGAACCCGTAGTCGGGATGGTTAGTTGGTGTGTGTATACTTGACCCGGTCCCAGACCCGAGTTCGAGCCTTTTGAGCCGGGTTTTGCCCATTTTATTTTTTTTAGCCTTTTAAAAAAACAGTTTTAAACCCTTAATAAATTTTATAAATTCTGAGATATTTTTATAAACTTAAAAATGAATCTTATTTACACTTTTGTATTTCAGAACTATTTTATTTAATTAAAACTTGTTAAAACCTATAATGTTTAATTCTTTAAAAATAGTTTTAAACATTTAAAAGAATACTTCTAAAATTTATAAAACTTGGACATTCAATAGAAATCGTTTTTATAAAATTTGAAACTTAAGTTCTTATTTTTTTTTATATAATAAACTTATTTTATTTGAAACTTTAATTTAATAAATGTTAAACTTATACATTTTGTATTTCATATAAACAAGAAATCCATTTGTTTATAAAAATATAAAACAAGAGAAATGATTATACTTTATTTGTCTTCCAAATAATTATAAACTTGTATTTTAAAACATAAACTTTAATTAAATAATTACAAACTTACAAATTGAAAGAAACCTTAAGAAACTTATTTAAAACATTTATAAAAACTTATGGTTCTATCTACGCATCAAAAACATTTATAAACTTATAACTAAAACATAGACTTTATAAGAAATTTTGTTTGATAAATTTGTATATACTTGTTATCTATTTAAACTTATAAACTTTAGTTAGTTACAAAGTAATTTGTAAATCAAATGTTCAATACTTAAAACCTTAATAGACTTAAATAATATACGTTGATTATTCTAAAATAAAGTAATTATTCTTTTGGAAAAATTATTCATCCTTAAAAAATAATTACTAGTTCTAAACATTTTTACAACTCTTTAACCATTAGTTATCCTTTAATAATTTTATTTAACTTTAACAATTAGTATGCTTTAAGTAATTACTATTAAACTTAGTAATTATTCTAAACTAATAAACTTATTACATTTTATTTTAGAGCCTTATGTCATTCAAGATTTCTATTCGAAACTTCAATCTAAACTTTATAAACACAATCTTTCCCGTCTCCCATTTGGAACCCTAGTCGAATCTTGAAATCTTAAATCTTTTGTCTTAGACTTATAGAAATAAACTTGAAACTTTAGACTTATATTCTTAGGCTTATTGCGAGGATATTCTCCCTCAAAGTCTTGAAAACTTACTCTTATCGGATACTCTTCATCAATCCAAGTGAGTATACTTAGCCCCTTTTTCCTTTCTATACTTTTGGGGTGAAACATGTTCAAAAACTTTAAACTTATACAATTCTTGTACAACTATGTCTAGATGTTTATTCTTATGTTAAACTTGAGACTTGTATGCTTAGATTAAACTTAAAACTAGCACATTCATTAACTTTGATCAAGCCTATGGTAACAATGATAGATCTATTGTATTTGACCAATCCACCTTGATTGATTGACCCCTTCGGGGGGGGGGGGGAGCCTTTGGTGATTGTTACTGAATTAAACTTTAAACTTGAGACTTATAAGGGTAACCTGCGGGTTATGCCTAAACTTGGTTGGAGGGTTTGAAGTGCACAATGTTTAAGATACTTGTTCTCATACTTACATTATAGAATGCATATATCATAGTAAATTGTAATTCTTTTCAAATCCTTGTTATACTATGTCAAAACATTTGTATCTCACCAACTATTTTGTAGTTGACAGATTTTTTCACATGTTTCAGGTTCTACAACATGAGACTTTATCATGATCACATAGGATGCTTGGACCTAGAATGCTTAATCAATTAGACTTGTATTCTTGCTATGTATTTGATTTATTCCTTGCATTGGAACCTTGAAGTTATTTAATAAAACTATTTAAACTTTAATAGTCAACCTTGTGCTATTGAACAACCGCGTCCGCCCCGACGTATAATCCGCCGTCGGTTGGGGTGTGACAGAGATTGAGATGATTTGGAGTTCATGGAGAAGGCGGATAAAAGTTAGAGATTTTTAGAGGGGTATATACATTAGTGTTTAGATTACTCTTCGTGTCTTAGTTTGTTCTTCTTTTCTATGTTGTCCTTCCTCCTAGGTGTTGCGCATGTTCTTTCTACGTATGCGTTTTCTTTGCCTTCTTTGGTCTCTTCTCCCTTCTTCTACGTTTGAGAGACAGAGATAGAACTTTTGGAGCCGTGGGTCTCTGGAAGCAGTCTCTCTATCCCTTGGATGGAGGTAAGGCACGCCATCATCTCACTTTTCTCAGACCTACTCTCTTAATAAAATATTATTAGGTTTGTTTACTTGTTCACTACACACCTTAGTGATTTAGTTTAGTGATTGCCCCATGTTAATGTGACGGTGACGTGGCAGACGTAATTGTGAAACCACTACGGATGTCCTAATAGGGTGTGGTATCATCTCATCTCATATATCATATAGTTAATAAATAAGTTAGTAGTTGCGTTACGGGTCACAATTATATGAGCTCAAAATTCTTATTTCTTTTTTATTTTTTCTTAATCATATCTTATCTCAAAATATCGTTTTATAATTACTAAATCTTTATTACTAATTGTTTAATATTTAATTTATTTAACTCATGTAATAAACGGCTTTCTAACCTAGTTACTTATTTACTTATATAATAATAAAAAAACCAATTGATTATAAAATTCATAACTAAATCTTAATAAAATAGTCATCCAAATCATACCCAAATAAAAAATAACCCACTCAAAACACGCTATGTATTTACGTTGTCCCACTTCTCATCAATAATTCAAAATTTTTACTAAAATATTTGCCATTAGTAATGTTTAAAATAAATTTTGATGACAATAAGCAAGTAGCTCCATGATTTAGAATCAGAATCCAACAAATAAGTTCTATCAATCTAAAGAAACTATGTTAGAAATCTATCCCACCACTCAAACATTGGCTTGGTTCTTCATGAGTCGGCTTGATCTCCGGATGGGTGTCAGCATCACTTCATCTTTCTACAAAACCAAACAAACAAGATCAAGTACTATGAACACAAATATCAAACACAAACAAAATCAGATTGTTTTATACTCACATGTTTGGTCGCGATTCTTTCGTATGTAGTGAAGCTTCCAAGTGAATGTGAACCCATTGAGAAATCTGATGATGAAGAAGCCGATGACTCTCTGCGCATATTGGTGTTATCAACACGAATGGTAGCCGATTTTGAAGCATTTGATTTCTTTTTATTCAGGTAGAAAACTGTTGAAACAGCCATTACCACCATGAGAAAACCAGCCACCACACAGATTGTGGTGATCGATTGAGTCGATAAAGAACTTGAGGCTTCTGATTCTCCATTAAAATCTGTAAGACTCGACTCGATTTCAACATCATTTTCCACCATTTCTGATTGAGCTTCATGTATGGCTTCATCAAGATTTGATTTTGTCTCCTGAACATCATCACCATCACTTTGAATTGTCTCATGGATTGGTTCTTCAGTCACAACTTCATCATCAAAATCTTGAATTTCTTCCTCTAAGTCTTGGATTTCTTCCTCAAAATCTTGAATTTCTTCCTCAAGTTCTTGGATTTCTTGGATGTAATCTGCCCCAATGTGTCTATTGAGCTGAAATTCTTCTTGTATAGAAGTTAAGTTAAAGAACTGTAAAGACTTGATCTTGTGAGTTGGGATAAAATGGGATTTCAACTGCTTAACAGTTTCAACAAGATCATCAAATGATTCTTTAGCAAATGCTGCAAACCTCAAAGTTCCATGATTTATCTCCAAGAAACCAACATCTTCATAGATTGGTAAATCCATGGAATCAGTAAACGAAAGCGAAAAACAGGCTACTAGAGACAGAACAAAAACGAACCAAACAGTCTTTGAACGAGTAAAAACCCGAGGTTTCGATAGCTTTTCCACCTCCAAATCAAATGGTTTTTCTTCTAAAACCAATTCAGGCAAATTCCCAGATGACCCATGAACCAAATCATCATCCAATTCAGCTTCTTTTTGTTGTTCTTGTTCTTCTACTTCTGTGACCGATGAATTCTAAGAAAGATTAAAACTTTCTTCAAGTCTAGTAACATCATCATCATCATCATCATCCCCTTCTTTGTTTAGAAGAAATTCGATTTGAGGGTTTGGTTTGTAACGAAGAAACCGAGGTCTAGGCAAAAGAAGATTCTTTTTTGGATCGTATGGAGGAAGATGAAGGTCAGAATCAACTTCTTTTTCGGTCCTTTCGGTTTGATCCAATGTTAATGCTACTGATTTGAAATCAGAATCTTTATCCAAGAACTCGATGGAAGCTCGAGCTTGGGTGACGTCATTCTTCTCCCCCAAGATCTTCTTTCTTGGGGATGGAGTGAATTTGGAAGCAGCTGAGATCGTTGGTGCCATGAAATTCTTTGAAACAAATTTAGCATCTTTGTGATTCTCTTTCCCATCTTGAAACATCGAACCGATGCTTTTGCGAGTGAATGAATTTCTTTCGGGGTTAGGGTTTATGAGAGAATTGGGTCTGGCAAAAGGGTTGCCACTGAAACTCCTTCGGGTGGTCGAATACGCCTCCGAATTTCTGCAATTTCTTGGTGTGAGTGGGGAAGGTGATCTGTTTGATGTCATACTAGCGATTTAAGAATGAAGAAGAAAGATTTCTTGATTTTATGAATATATTTTGAATTGGATTTGGGTATTGTAACTGTAACGTAAACAGAGGGCGAGTAATTTTAGAACTTTTAAAGTGGGGGGTTTTGTTTTTGACCGTTGGGATTTTGAATTGTTATTTTTTTATCAATAAAGAAGGGGAATATGATGAACCCGTTCGTTTGACTGTTATTATCAATCTTTTCAAAAGGCCACGTCGTCTTAGTTTTTCCTTTTTTGGAATGACAAAGCAAATAGCTGGACCACCCCGGTTAACCCGATGGCTAAGGTAACCCTGCCCCGCGAGCGTAGACGGCATTGGTTGGCCCAAACCCTAACTACACCATGACCCCGGGAAAAACCCGCTAACCCGCCCGCCCGAAGGCACGACATCGAGCTAGCGGTAAAACCCGTTCGGCTCAGGGATCGAACTTGCGTTGCCACAAGTCTCCCTTCATTGCATCCAATGCCACCCCAAAGTGTTGCATGTGGGGATTGAACCTGGGTCGTCTTAGTTATAGTACCAATTTTTTTTTGAAAATAATCAATTTTTTTAACGGCAAATTTCTTTACTTAGTGGGACTTGAACTCATGACCTTGAGGTCTTTAAGTGTTCAACAAACTTTACCTCTATCATTGAACCACCATCTCAATGACAGTTGAAAATAATCTATACATACTAATAAATAAAGGTTTTGGATTGCCAAATGTCACTCCCTCATGCCTCCTCACATTGGTTTTCCCGTCTCTCTCTCCTAATAAATGCACCTTTATCTTATTAAATAATAATTATATTATAAATATATTATTAAAGAAGAATAATAGTTATATTAAATAAGAATATATAATAAGAATTCAAAATATAACTAATTAAAGAAAAATACTAATCTATACTCCCTAATAAATAAAGGTTTTTATAAAATGGTTTTCCCACCTAAAGTTTAATTATAATTTAAGATTTTAAACCTCTCACAAAATAATAAATGCTTAAAAAATATAATTGCTAAAATTATTTAATATCATTTGACTAGAACTTAAAAACCGTTTGATTTGAAAATTTTGAACTTTGTATTATTTAAATTATAACAAATCAATAAATTAACTCTCGTAAATTTACTATAATTAGAGAATTAAATTGACAATTTAAAAAAAAAATTAACAACTTATCTTTGTTAAGCAAATAACAATTAATAAAAATCAACTTTCTAGAATCTAAAAAATTACCTTATGTAATTTGGTTTTGTAAATGTAATTGTAATTTTATTTTTTTCACTATGTAAAGCAATTCTTATTTACTTTACTTATGAATAATATATGTTTATTTTCATTAACCGTGTAATACACGGGAACTAACCTAGTCCATTGATAAATACTAATTTGTTGGCAACGTCATAGCTACATTATCATTTTTTTTTAAATAATCAATTAATAGATACCAATTTGAAAGTTTATATAAAAAAAGCAAAACATGTACACGTTGTAGCTCCTTAAACCGCGAAACAAATCAAATGTTACAAATTATTTTTCATAAAACTGCCATATTTTATATATTTAGTTTCATTTATAAAACTTTGATTAAATAAACATATCAGGTAACACTAACAGCAACAAAGAGACACCACATGCAAGTTGCTTTTGATAATTGTACCTTATGCATAATTTGTTGCCAATATGGCAATTTTAAGGGTGGAGGGGGCACTCTCATCGCCGACGTGCATCTTGAGGGGCTTCCACTTCGCCATCGCCGCCACTCCCACTTCGGCGTATAGATTTGGCCTTTCACGGCTTTGGAACGACGCACTTCATGAATGATCAAAAAGGTAATATTACCGTTAATATTTTTAAAATTGGTTTGTGGCTTCAAGGGCTTGGGTGCCGTTACCAACGTGGCTTCATGGGGCTTCAAAGGGCTTCAAATGAGGTGTCTGTCACACCCCGACCGATGACGGAATCATCGAGGCGGACAATGGAATGAATGTTCAAAAGCACATGGTAGCTAAAAGGTTTCATAATTCATTACTTAAATTTAAAACAACAAGATCCAAATACAATACATTTCAAATAACCTAGTCTAGTTCAAAACATTGATTTATTTAACTAGGTCCATAGTTCCTAAGTGGAGAGATCTTCGGCAAGCAGTCACATATCCAAACCTTAAACATTATTTAAATCAAGTGTCAACTAAAAAGTTGGTGAGTACATAGGTTTAGTAATTCCGGTAAATAGTAGTGTAAATCGTTTTGCAACTCATTGTTTATTTTGTTTAACGAAGTATATGATGTATCATTTATTTAATCACAATTCAAACCGAGTTTGACACGCTTGAACAGAGCACAACAGCTAAGTTCGATATGTTTGAATATAGTTACCCACTATATCCGATATGTTTGAACATAACACACGGTTATATCCGAGTATGCAGTAATAAACACCCTAACCGGGTGGGCTGGTCAGGCACAATAGATCTATCAATATTACAGTTGGTTGTCTTGTGTTTAAATGTATGTACATCCAAAGAATAAGCATATAGTCTCATGTATAACACGTATAAACAATGTGAGTAGCATGTATAATGTTTCACCCCAAAACGTATAAAAATGTAAAATAGGGGCTATGTAACTCACCTTGCAAGCGGGTATTTTCCACGCGTGTAGGTGATAAGTATGTGGAAGCCTAAGCACGTTGATACCCTATGTAGACAAATGAGTATTATTGTATGCGTATAGGTGTGTATTTGTATCTAAATGTACATAGACTTTAATATAATTTTTTTCCTAAGTATTTACTTGTATAAAGGATGGAAATAGAATGATAATGGTTTTTGTAAAACTTTAACTTATAAGGATATATATATATATATATATATATATATATTGTTTTAAACAAGTATTGTTATATTTAATGTATTTATATAAAAATAACAAATAAAAGAAAAGTCTTTATTATTTACAATTTATTTAAACAAGTTTATTAAAAATTTTGCTAGGTTTATATAAAAAAAATGAGTCATTTTATGTATTAAATGTATTTTATTAAGTTTATAAAAATGTTACAAGAGTTATAAAAATATAGGACATTTTATATATATAAATGTATTTAAATAATTTTATAAAAATATTACAAGATTTATAAAAATATGAGATATTTTATATATAAAAATGTATTTAAATAATATTACAAGATTTATAAAAATAAAAAAAAATGGAATAATTTATGGATTTAAAAGATTGTTTAATTGGTTTCAAAATAAACAAACGATTAAACCGACTCGTTTTAGTCTTTAGTGTATAAAAATGATATTAAAATAAATTAGGAAAATTAAATAAAAAAAAAATGACAACAGGAACAAAATGGGGTTGGGCCGGAGGCCACAAGACTCGAACCCGGGACCTTATACTCATCGCACGCAACACTGACCAGCCGGGCTATAGCCCATCGCTGGTCAGGAACATGTTAATTAATTTATAACTATTAAGGGAAATGACCACTGGTTCTCGGCAACGACCAGGATTGGTGTCCGGGCAACTCGTTTGGCCGGGAATCAGTGGGCTATGGTCAAGATGGCGATTGGGATTGCTAGTACTAAGTTAAACGAATGATAAGGGACGCAAACAATGATGGAACCTGGACTGTAGTGGTCTGCGAAGTTGAAACGAAGGCTCGAAGAAGTGCATAATCTGAATTCGGGTTCCGGTCCAAATTGAAGCTTCAAAGGGGCTGGGGAGCTTCGCCTGGGTGTCTCGAGCACAGAGTTATCCTTAATTTAGAGAGAGAATAGACAGAGAGGGAGAATGGCGCTCGAAAAGGACCGTCCATGGTTTTTATACCCGAAGATGAATTCGATGGTGAGACACGAAATTGAGCACACCTACACACTTGTCTGGTTATGCCGAAACTGTACAGACGTCTAGCAGAGGTCGAGGTCCAGCCGCGTGGGTGAATTGCGGCGTTGACATTCGAGTCAAATTGAGCGCGTGAAATTCTGATGATGAAAAGGCAAATTGGTCGGGGGAACGAGGTCGCACGAGGAAGGCGAGTACAATGGTGCAGGTTTTAGGTGTGGAGGTGTAGAGGGACAAGGCTGTCGGGCTCGCCAGAAAAGTTTCGGTCCGCCGGACAAAGGAACAAGACGACCGGATAATCGAATTGTGTTTTGACAGTTTTAGTCCCTGAAGTTTGTTTTAACACTATTTAAACCTTAAAATAATTACTGAATGGGTCCCTGTAGTTTCATTTGACCAGGAACAGCCCCTCAAACGATTTTAGTTTTAAATCCTTTCAGTTTCTTTATTTACAAAGTAACCCCTGAACTTTTATTTAAATAAATTAATTTAATTTCTTTTAAATCAAATTAATTAAAATTTTTTTTTATTTTTATAAACTTTGTTTTATTATTATTATTATAAATAATAATTTTTATAAAAGTTATTAATATGTTATTTTATTAAATATGCAACTTTTCAAATGTTGAATTTTTATATAAAATTTTTATATTAGTTTTTTTAAAATTGTAAAATTCTTATTAAATTAAATCCATAACATAAAATACCTATTTATATAAAAACTAAATAAATTCTTACACTTTATTAAAATAGAGAATGATTACATGATAGTTTTAATACAAGTACGAGAACGAAAATCCGAAATGTCATAGTCTCCCCAAGTTAGAGGAATTTCGCCCCGAAATTCAACTAATGGAGGCTATGAAAAGAGATGTGGATACTTGGTCTTCATTTGGTCTTCACGTTCCCAAGTGAACTCGGGTCCACGTTTAGACTCCCAACGGACCTTGACAATGGGGATGCGGCTACGTTTGAGTTTCTTGACTTCATGGTCCATGATTTCCACGGGTTTCTCAACAAAATGCATTTTCTTGTCAATGCGCACTTCGTCAAGAGGGATGTGGAGTTTCTCGTCGGCTAGTCACTTTTTCAAATTTGATACATGAAAGGTTGGATGAACGTTGCTGAGTTCCGAAGGAAGGTCGAGTTTGTAGGCCACTTTTCCTACCCTCTCGAGTATCTTGAATGGGCCCACATATCGAGGTGCAAGTTTTTCTTTCTTTCCAAATCGGACCACGCCTTTCCAAGGTGATACCTTTAGAAGGACCATATCTCCAACTTGGAATTCCAAGGGTTTTCGTCGCCTATCGGCATAACTCTTTTGCCGACTCCTTGCTACCCGAATGTTGTCACGGATAAGAGAGACCTTATCGGAGGTTTCTTGGATAAGCTCGGGACCGGTGATTTGTGCTTCACCAATTTCGTTCCAACAAATCGGTGAACGACATTTTCGTCCATAAAGAGCCTCGAATGGTGCCATGTTAATACTTGTGTGGTAGCTATTGTTGTAGGAAAATTCAATTAGTGGTAGGTGAGAATCCCAATTGCCCCCAAAATCAATGACACAAGCTCTAAGCATATCCTCAAGAGTTTGGATTGTTCGTTCGGTTTGTCCATCAGTTTGAGGATGGTAAGCCGTACTTAAATCCAAACGAGTACCGAGTGCTGATTGTAATGATTGCCAAAATCGGGAAGTAAAATGCGAATCACGATCGGAGATGATGTTCAAAGGGATTCCGTGACGACTTACGATCTCATCAATATAGATCCGAGCCAATTTCTCGACTCGATAGTCCTCACGAATAGGCAAGAAATGAGCAGACTTTGTAAGTCGGTCGATGATAACCCAGATACTATCGTGCCCACTAGAAGTGCGTGGGAGTTTGGTGATGAAATCCATGGCAAGGTTCTCCCACTTCCACACGAGAATTTCAGGTTGTTCGAGGAGTCCGGAAGGCTTTTGATGTTCGGCCTTCACCTTAGAACAAGTTAGGCATTTTGCCACAAAGAGGGCAATATCCTTTTTCATGCCGGGCCACCAATATTGCTGACGGAGACCCATGTACATCTTATCAGCTCCGGGATGTACCGAATAACGAGTTTTGTGGGACTCGTTCATCAAAAATATACGAAGATCATCGCGATCGGGAACCCAGATACGGTCCAAGTAATACAATAGACCGTTGGCTTTAGTTTCTAGCAAGAGTTCTACGCCACATGCCATCTCTTGATACATGTTTCCCTCGGTAACCGAGGTGTGTTGTGCTTTGATAATACGGGCTTGGATATCATTATGAATACGAACACTATGAAGCATGATATGTTCTTTACGACTCAAAGCGTCGGCTACAACATTTGCTTTACCAGGGTGGTAGCGAATCTCGCAGTCGTAGTCGTTAAGAAGTTCGACCCATCGTCGTTGCCTCATATTAAGCTCTTTTTGATTGAAAATATGTTGGAGACTTTTGTGGTCGATGAAAACCACGCATTTGGTGCCATATAAATAGTGTCTCCAAATTTTCAAGGCGAAAACGACAGCACCAAGCTCGAGGTCGTGGGTCGTATAGTTTTTCTCATGAATTTTGAGTTGACGTGATGCATATGCAATTACTTGGCCACGTTGCATAAGGACACAACCAAGACCTTGGTTGGATGCATCATAATAAACGACAAAGTCGTCATTACCACTAGGAAGAGTTAGAATAGGAGCATTGCAGAGCTTATGCTTTAGAGTTTGGAAAGCTTCTTCTTGCTTGGGTCCCCACTCGTAGTTTTTACCTTTGTGAGTCAAGGCAGTGAGCGGAACCACAATCTTGGAGAAATTTGAAATGAAACGACGGTAGTAACCCGCTAGCCCAAGAAATGAACGAATCTCGGTAGGAGTCTTAGGAGTACTCCAATTCTTTACCGCCTCGATCTTTGCCGGATCCACATGAATTCCCTTATCGTTGACTATGTGTCCCAAAAATTGAACATCTTTTAGCCAGAATTCACACTTGGAGAACTTGGCGTATAGTTGTTCTTTCTTTAAGAGCTCTAGAATTAAACAAAGATGTTGTTCATGTTCCGCTTTCGTCTTAGAATAGATAAGAATGTCTTCAATGAAAACGATCACGAACTTGTCCAAATAAGGTTTGCATACACGGTTCATGAGGTCCATGAAGACCGCAGGTGCATTAGTCAAACCGAATGGCATGACCATGAACTCGTAGTGACCGTACCTAGTCCGAAAGGCAGTCTTCGGAATGTCTTCATCGAGAACACGAAGTTGATGGTACCCGGAACGAAGGTCAATCTTGGAGAAACATGTTGAACCTTGAAGTTGATCGAAAAGATCGTCGATACGGGGTAAAGGATAACGGTTCTTAATTGTAAGCTTGTTGAGTTCACGATAATCAATGCACATTCGAAATGATCCATCCTTTTTCTTTACGAACAGCACGGGAGCACCCCAAGGTGAATGGCTCGGGCGGATGAATCATTTAGATGAGAGTTCTTGTAATTGACTTGCAAGTTCTTGCATCTCAGAAGGTGCAAGACGATAGGGGGCTTTTGCCACGGGAGTTGCCCCGGGCACCAGGTCGATACGAAACTCCACTTGTCTAGGGGGAGGAAGGCCAGGTAAATCTTCGGGGAATACCTCGGGAAAATCTCGGATGATTGGAATGTCTTGCAATTTCTTACCCTTGTCTTTTGTGTCAACTATGTGGGCCAAGAAGGCAACGTACTTTTTCCGCAAGTACTTTTGTGCCAATGTGCAAGACATGATTTGAAGACCACGGCATGGTTTTTCACCGAACATAAATAACGTGTCGCCCGAAGCGAGAGGTATACGAATACACTTTTCATAGCAAATAACCTCGGCATGGTGCTTGGACAACCAGTCCATGCCAATTATAATATCGAAGCTTCCCAGTTGCATTGGAAGGAGATCAACAGAGAACTTGTGATTATTAAGCTCGAGATTGCAGTCGTGGATAACAGAGTTTATAGTAATAGATTTTCCGTTTGCTATCTCCACGGAATAAGATTTGTCAAGTTTCGTTCTTTGTTTAGCAAGTCGAGATTCGAAGGTAAGAGATACAAAACTACTATTGGCACCGGTATCAAATAAAACGGATGCATAATGATTATTTACGAGAAACGTACCGTTTATCACGTCATTGTTTGCTTGAGCCTCATTAGCGTTTATGTTAAACGCTCGTCCTTGAGGACCACCTTGATGATGAAGTTTCGGGCATCGGTCACGGAAATGGTTTGGATCTCCACATTCGTAACATGCCCGACCATTGGGAGGTGCTGGATAGACGGGACGGTTGGCTGGAGCAGCTTGATGGACGGGAGGACGGGTACGGCAAGTAGTGACCACATGTCCATATCGCCCGCAGCTTGAACACAATCGGCATGGTAAGTTGGCAGGATGATGGTACTTGCAAGTCTGGCATTGGGGATTCGGGCCCAAATAAGTCCTCGGGTTTTGACCTAAAGGGGCCGCTTGAATGGCACAACGGGAGTTACGGCTGTGAAGTTTCGACCCTTACGTTTCTTGTTGCGGTTAGAAGACTCGGGTTTCACATCTTTGACGGCCGCAAGAGTAGACACGACCTTTTTGGAACCCTTTCTTGTTAAGGTTCCGGATTTGACATGGTTATCGGATAGTGTAGCAGATAAACGGATAGCAGCTTCAAGTGTAGGAGGATTGCTTCCTAACACAGCATCTTGAATTTGCATAGGCAGGCCGCCTATTCAATTCCTCGAGCAAGGGGAGTGATCATGTGAGGCACCAACAGACTTAGTTCTTGGAACCGGGTGGTGTAAGCCAGATTATCCCCGCTGTCTTGGGCAAGATCCCAAAATTCAGCCTCGAGCTTCCTCATTTCATTCCGAGGACAGAATTCATCAGTCATGGCCTTCTTCAGATCATCCCATGATAAGGATGTAGCAACCTCAGCACCACGAGTGCGTTTCTCACCGTTCGACCAGGTGAGGGCTCTCTTTTGGAGTACACTTGTGGCATAGCGAACCCGAAGATTATCGGGACAGTCGCTGTTTAGGAATGTGCTTTCCATGCTTTCAAACCATTGAAGTAGGCCAGTAGCACCTTCAGTCCCGAAGAATTTAGTAGGATTGCACGAGTTAAAGTGCTTAAACGTACAATGAGGCGGGTTGGTACCACCGTTCCCTTGGATGTTGTGAGACCCGTCACTGTTGTTATTTGCTTGGGTCATTTGCCCTACTAGCTGGGCAAGGAGAGTAGCAAGATCCGGGTTGGAAGCGCTAGAGTTTGCACGTAGAGGAGGCATTCTAACACCATAAGAAAAGACAATGATATTTTAGATAAGACGGATAAATATGAGTTATAGCGGGAAATAATGTAAGCAGGAATACGAGATTTATCATGACGCGTGCCAGTGCATGTTATTTATTCTAAGTTGATAGGGGAAACTAAGTCATCTTTTCCGGTTAGGACATGATGTTATAGATCATTATTTGCATAATAGGAATTGCCGGGACTTGCATGTATTACAAATTGTTATTACGTGTGCACCCGAAATAATGATTTGTTTTGCATGCTCGTCTAGTTCTTCCTATCTTGCTATAATGTCCCCAAATTTTGAGTTTAAGTTTGGATGGTATCCTTGCGAATACATTGACTTATCAACGTTAATTAATTCCCCGAAACTTTCAAAGAGACATGCTTTAGCCTATAGGTAAACACTCACTTCAGGAATTCCCAGGAAAGCATACGGGTCCGTTTATTTGGATTTATACGAAATGCTTTCCTAGCCAGAAAACCCAATGTACAGGTGTCACCCTTCCAGATTGCACGTGTCCTTTACTAGCCTCAAGAAATTAAGTCGTTGACGAGATCTTCAAGATTTTTGATAGACTTGAGGGTCTATGAGTATAAAATGTGTAGGAATTGATGCAATTAATACGAGTTAGGGAAGAGTATGGATAAGGATAAGTAGTGTATTTGTTTGCATAAGTTTGTTTGTCGAATGTGTATGTAAAGTATGTATCATGTATCAAAGTCTTGTATGTATGTGTGTAAGTCTCATGTACCAAACTTGGGAAAATTCAAATAATACCTAACTACAAATAATTCACATAGCAAATAATCATTTAGCAGGTAACACATAAAAGGGAGTCCTAAGGTTATAGTCTAGGTCATTGTGTCTAATAACCTAATTCCCTATAACCATGGCTCTGATACCAATCTGTCACACCCCGACCGATGGCGGAATCATCGAGGCGGACAATGGAATGATTGTTCAAAAGCACATGGTAGCTAAAAGGTTTCATAATTCATTACTTAAATTTAAAACAACAAGATCCAAATACAATACATTTCAAATAACATAGTCTAGTTCAAAACATTGATTTATTTAACTAGGTCCATAGTTCCTAAGTGGAGAGATCTTCGGCAAGCAGTCACATATCCAAACCTGAAACATTATTTAAATCAAGTGTCAACTAAAAAGTTGGTGAGTACATAGGTTTAGTAATTCCGGTAAATAGTAGTGTAAATCGTTTTGCAACTCATTGTTTATTTTGTTAAACAAAGTATATGATGTATCATTTATTTAATCACAATTCAAACCGAGTTTGACACGCTTGAACAGAGCACAACAGCTAAGTCCGATATGTTTGAATATAGTTACCCACTATATCCGATATGTTTGAACATAACACGCGGTTATATCCGAGTATGCAGTAATAAACACCCTAACCGGGTGGGCTGGTCAGGCACAATAGATCTATCAATATTACAGTTGGTTGTCTTGTGTTTAAATGTATGTACATCCAAAGAATAAGCATATAGTCTCATGTATAACACGTATAAACAATGTGAGTAGCATGTATAATGTTTCACCCCAAAACGTATAAAAATGTAAAATAGGGGCTATGTAACTCACCTTGCAAGCGAGTATTTTCCACGCGTGTAGGTGATAAGTATGTGGAAGCCTAAGCACGTTGATACCCTATGTAGACAAATGGGTATAATTGTATGCGTATAGGTGTGTATTTGTATCTAAATGTACATAGACTTTAATATTATTTTTTTCCTAAGTATTTACTTGTATAAATGATGGAAATAGAATGATAATGGTTTTTGTAAAACTTTAACTTATAAGGATATATATATATATATATATATATATATTGTTTTAAACAAGTATTGTTATATTTAATGTATTTATATAAAAATAACAAATAAAAGAAAAGTCTTTATTATTTACAATTTATTTAAACAAGTTTATTAAAAATTTTGCTAGGTTTATATAAAAAAAATGAGTCATTTTATGTATTAAATGTATTTTATTAAGTTTATAAAAATGTACAAGAGTTATAAAAATATAGGACATTTTATATATATAAATGTATTTAAATAATTTTATAAAAATATTACAAGATTTATAAAAATATGAGATATTTTATATATAAAAATGTATTTAAATAATATTACAAGATTTATAAAAATAAAAAAAAATGGAATAATTTATGGATTTAAAAGATTGTTTAATTGGTTTCAAAATAAACAAACGATTAAACCGACTCGTTTTAGTCTTTAGTGTATAAAAATGATATTAAAATAAATAAGGAAAATTAAATAAAATAAAAAAAATGACAACATGAACAAAATGGGGTTGGGCCGGAGGCCACAAGACTCGAACCCGGGACCTTATACTCATTGCACGCAACACTGACCAGCCGGGCTATAGCCCATCGCTGGTCAGGAACATGTTAATTAATTTATAACTATTAAGGGAAATGACCACTGGTTCTCGGCAACGACTAGGATTGGTGTCCGGGCAACTCGTTTGGCCGGGAATCAGTGGGCTATGGTCAAGATGGGATTGGGATTGCTAGTACTAAGTTAAACGAATGATAAGGGACGCAAACAATGATGGAACCTGGACTGTAGTGGTCTGCGAAGTTGAAACGAAGGCTCGAAGAAGTGCACAATCTGAATTCGGGTTCCGGTCCAAATTGAAGCTTCAAAGGGGCTGGGGAGCTTCACCTGGGTGTCTCGAGCACAGAGTTATCCTTAATTTAGAGAGAGAATAGACAGAGAGGGAGAATGGCGCTCGAAAAGGACCGTCCATGGTTTTTATACCCGAAGATGAATTCGATGGTGAGACACGAAATTGAGCACACCTACACACTTGTCTGGTTATGCCGAAACTGTACAGACGTCTAGCAGAGGTCGAGGTCCAGCCGCGTGGGTGAATTGCGGCGTTGACATTCGAGTCAAATTGAGCGCGTGAAATTCTGATGATGAAAAGGCAAATTGGTCGGGGGAACGAGGTCGCACGAGGAAGGCGAGTACAATGGTGCAGGTTTTAGGTGTGGAGGTGTAGAGGGACAAGGCTGTCGGGCTCGCCAGAAAAGTTTCGGTCCGCCGGACAAAGGAACAAGACGACCGGATAATCGAATTGTGTTTTGACAGTTTTAGTCCCTGGAGTTTGTTTTAACACTATTTAAACCTTAAAATAATTACTGAATGGGTCCCTGTAGTTTCATTTGACCAGGAACAGCCCCTCAAACGATTTTAGTTTTAAATCCTTTCAGTTTCTTTATTTACAAAGTAACCCCTGAACTTTTATTTAAATAAATTAATTTAATTTCTTTTAAATCAAATTAATTAAATTTTTTTTTTATTTTTATAAACTTTGTTTTATTATTATTATTATAAATAATAATTTTTATAAAAGTTATTAATATGTTATTTTATTAAATATGCAACTTTTCAAATGTTGAATTTTTATATAAAATTTTTATATTAGTTTTTTTAAAATTGTAAAATTCTTATTAAATTAAATCCATAACATAAAATACCTATTTATATAAAAACTAAATAAATTCTTACACTTTATTAAAATAGAGAATGATTACATGATAGTTTTAATACAAGTACGAGAACGAAAATCCGAAACGTCACAGTGTCACACTCTCATTGAAGGGTGTGGGCTTTATGAGGCTTCAAGCCTTGAGTGCCCCTTCCACCCTAAGTTACCTAACCTCTACATTTGGAACATCTCCAACTCTAATTACACCATTAATTAATACAAAAATATTATCAAAAAAGAACCCAAACTTAGAAATAACAAACGCTTGAGTAAAAAATCAAACAGATAAACGTGAATCTGAAGTGAATGAAACTAAAAACCTAGCATCAATTAGTGTTAACAAGCTTAGAACCCGTGTTCTACATACGATATGAAAAATATCAATACATAAAATTCTTATATATGTATTTTACAGGTGTAAAAATGTATTAAATATATTAAGGATAGAAAACAAAATTCAAAATATGTAAAAATTAATATATAATTGGGTTTCGAAAATACGTTAATTACTATTTAATGTAATTTGACTTTGTAATACTCACTATTATTATGTGGCATTTATTATCATTTATTAATTAATTGATCATTGACTTATTTACCCCCTAAGACTTAATTGGAAATTATTTGATAGACGTAATTACCCTTATTATCATAAATAGGGTTTCTCCTTTGATGTATATGAATAGAGAACTTATTAGAGAGAACTGATTAGCAAACCAAAGGAAAGAATATTTCACCACTTCATCAAAAAGCAACGAATCTTTGAGACGATTCTTCATGAACACCATATCATTTCTCAACTTTCAAATCGCCCACCAAACAACAAAAACAATTGAACCAACTAGCTCTTTCTTACCTTTAGAGAAATTAGAGTTTTCTAAGCCAATCCGTCATATCATTCGAAAATCTGAGCACCGATAACAAAACATTTAGCTAGGCAGCCATTAACACCCAAATCCTCCCCACCTTAGTGCATTCGCCAACAATATGGGCAATGGTCTCAGAGGCATCATTACATAAAGGGCAAAGAACGTATGGGACATCCATACCTCTTCGATCCAGATTGCACTTTGTTGGGATTCGATTGCCTAAAATACGCCAACCACAAATATTTACCTTACGCGGGGAAGATCTAAACCAGTATGTATTTCTCGAGCCACTTGGAAGAAGAAACCCATCAATCCGCTCATGAACTCCCTTCACCGAGAACTCTTTCATTCCGTCCAATGACCACACCCAATGGTCTCTAACCTGACACAACTGTATTTGCGCAATAACTGAAATAAGGTCTTCCAGTTGCGACTGTTCCCCCCCCCCCCCCGCCCCCCGAATCGGTCTCCTCCAATTCCACCCTCCCCCCGAGCCCTTTGCAAAATAAAACACTCCTTATCCTCCTCTAAAACAAAGAGTCTCGGGAATCTTTCAGCCAAGCTTATATTTCCCAACCAACACTCCTTCCAAAAAAGAGTGTCGCTCCCACTACCAACTTATTTTTTTACCAAAGAAAAAGGGATGACACCTTCTTCATGAAGCTTTAAAAACGACTTCTTCATCTGTCACACCACAACCGACGGCGGATTATACGTCGGGGCGGACACGGTTGTTCAATAACACAAGGTTGACTATTAAAGTTTCAATACTTTATTAATAAATAATTTAAGATTCAATACAAGGAAACATAACAAGAATAAAACGTTTAATTGATAAGTAGTCTAGGTCCAAAGCATCCTATGTGATCACAAACAAGTCTCATGATGTAGAACCTGAAACATGTGAAAGAATCTGACAACTACAAAATAGTTGGTGAGATACAAAGGTTTTGACACAGTTTAACAAGTATTTGAGAATAATTACAATTCACTATGATATATGCATTCTATAATGTAAGTATGAGAAAACAAGCATGTTAGACATTGTGCACATCAACCCTCCAACCAAGTTTAGGCATAACCCGCAGGTTACCCTCATAAGTCTCAAGTTTAAAAGTTTAGTTCAGTAACAATCACCAAGGGCTCCCCCCGAAGGGTCAATCAATCAAGGTGGATTGGTCAAATACAATAGATCTATCATTGTTACCATAGGCTTGATCAAAGTTAATGAATATGCTAGTTTTAAGTTTAATCTAAGCATACAAGTCTCAAGTTTAACATAAGAATAAGCATCTAGTCATAGTTTGTACAAGAATTGTATAAGTTTAAAGTTTTGAACATGTTTCACCCCAAAAGTATAGAAAGGAAAAAGGGGCTAAGTATACCCACTTGGATGATGAATAGTATCCGACACGGATAAGTATTTGCAAGACTTGGAGAGGGAGAATATCCTCACAATAGGCCTAAGAATATAAGTCTAAAGATTTAAGTTTGCTTCTAAGGCAAAAGATCTAGGATTTCATGATTCGACTAGGGTTCCAATGGGAGACGGGAGAGATTGTGTTTATAAAGTTTAGATTGAAGTTTCGAATAGGAATCTTGAATGACCTAAGACTCTAAAATAACATGTGATAAGTTTATTAGTTTAGAATAATTACTAAGTTTAATAGTAATTACTTAAAGCATACTAATTGTTAAAGTTAAATAAAATTATTAAAGGATAACTAATGGTTAAAGAGTTGTAAAAATGTTTAGAACTAGTAATTAATTTTTAAGGATGAATAATTTTTCCAAAAGAATAATTACTTTATTTTAGAATAATCAACGTATATTATTTAAGTCTATTAAGGTTTTAAGTATTGAACATTTGATTTACAAATTACTTTGTAACTAACTAAAGTTTATAAGTTTAAATAGATAATAAGTATATACAAATTTATCAAACAAAATTTCTTATAAAGTCTATGTTTTAGTTACAAGTTTATAAATGTTTTTGATGTGTAGATAGAACCATAAGTTTTTATAAATGTTTTAAGTAAGTTCCTTAAGGTTTCTTTCAATTTGTAAGTTTGTAAGTATTTAATTATATGTTTTAAAATACAAGTTTATAATTATTTGGAAGACAAATAAAGTATAATCATTTCTCTTGTTTTATATTTTTATAAACAAATGGATTTCTTGTTTATATGAAATACAAAATGTATAAGTTTAACATTTATTAAATTAAAGTTTCAACTAAAATAAGTTTATTATATAAAAAAATAAGAACTTAAGTTTCAAATTTTATAAAAACGATTTCTATTGAATGTCCAAGTTTTATAAATTTTAGAAGTATTCTTTTAAATGTTTAAAACTATTTTTAAAGAATTAAACATTATAGGTTTTAACAAGTTTTAATTAAATAAAATAGTTCTGGAATACAAAAGTGTAAATAAGATTCATTTTTAAGTTTATAAAAATATCTCAAAATTTATAAAATTTATTAACGGTTTAAAACTGTTTTTTAAAAAGGCTAAAAAGAATAAAATGGGCAAAACCGGTTTGGCCGGCTCGAACCTGCGCCCTCCCCGGGTTACACAAACATGCATAGACTTAACCATCCCGACTACGGGTTCGTTAGTTTAAAACATGGAAAAACAAATTGATAAATAGAATCTCAAATCAAGCCCCAAACCGTATGAACCCTAGAATCGAAATCTCCTAAATACGAACTTAATTACCCTCTGTTTATGCGTTTAAACAGAGGGCTTTTGATCCTTACATGAAAACGAAGGCGATGGACCCAAGAATTACCTGTTTGAAGTCTCGGCCAGGGAGAACAAGTCCGGACTTTGGGTCGACTGCTACGACTTTCAAATCGGCAATGTAGGTGCAAATTGAACGAATTTAGAGTAGGAGGAGTTTGATAGTGATGTCGTCGAAGTGATCGAGTGGGTTTTTATAGTCGATTTCGCCATTAAATGTCGAATCAGGTGGGAGTTAATCGGTTGAGTCGATGGGTTGAATCCCGAGCCCATGCGCGGCCATGGTTTGAAATCAAGCATTGATTATGGTTAGGTAGGTGTCGCATGAGGGAGTCGATGTTCGAGGTTCAGTGAACCTGGACGGAATCGCGTTTTTTGGTAAAGAGGGACGAAAACCGGAGGTTGCGGGATTCGAACCTGTGACTGGTTTGGGTTCCGGGTGTTTGAGTTAATGACACAATCGGTCCCTGTAGTTTAAAGGTTTTATTATTTTCTGTTAAAACATAAGTTTGGGTTTAAAACAAGTTCAAAAAATGGCAGATTAGTCCCCGGACTTTTTTTAAAAATAATTATACGTTTTATAAAAATTCGAATAAGCTTTACGAGTTTTATTATTTTATAATTCTATAAAATAATTTATGAGTTTTTTTAGTTTATAAGTTTTTTTGTGTGTGTTTAGAATAAGTTTATAAATGTAATTATAAACCTATAAAGTTTTAAGGTTTTAATACTTTTTATAAAACCTATATTTTCTTTTAAATAAGCCATATATGTGTGTGTGTATATATATATATATATATATATATATATATATATTTCCATATATATCAGCTAAGTTTGTATTTATTATTTAAGAAAATAGGTTTTAAATAAGTTTTCAAGATTTAAATTTATAATACGTGTAAGGATTCAGGATAAAGATAGGTCGAAAAAATCCAGGACATTACATCATCCTTTGCCACACACTGTACCTAATAAAAGTCGAGAACGCCCCCGTAGACGAATCATGCAAAGAAGACACAACTTTGACCCAAATACTATCCAGTTCATTAACATATCTCCACCTCTGCTTTTGCAGGAGAGCCTTATTAAAAGCTTTAAGCGACCCTATCCCAATACCACCTTTATCTTTAGATGCTAAGACCAAACCCAAAGATGCCTAATGTATTTTTCTCTTTGCACCCTCCCCACCCCAAAAAAACTTCGCTCTTAATCGTTCAAGAACTTTTAACACACCTTTAGGAACAAGGAACAAGGACATATAATATACCCCAATGGCACCAAGCACCGATTTAATCAACATAGATCTAGCTCCGATAGAAAGAGGAGACGATTTCCAAGAAGTCAATCTAGATTCAAACCTTCCAATAATATTGCTCCAGCTTCGCTCCTTAGACATATTAGAACCCACCAGAAGACCCAAATAAATAAACGTGCATTTACCCGGAATACACCACGTACTAGAAGCCATGGACATTACCTCCTTGTAACATCCCAAAATAAATGAGGATTTTAAATAACGGGTTGAACCGGGACGAACGGGATAAAAGAACGAGGCGTAGCGGGCCGGGCCGGTTGGGCCGGCAAACTTGAAGGAAGGGGGGGTTTCCTCCCTTTAAATAGCCAACACACACACCATTTCTCTCATTTGCAAGAATCTAGAGAGAGAAACCGTAGAGAGAGAAAGTTGGCGGATCGACCCGAGATTGAAGGAGCTTGTTGCTACTGAGCTCGTGAGCAAAACCTCCGGATCAGAATCTCGAAATCAGGTAACACCCGAACCAAATCTGAGTTTTTGTTCGTTTTTGGGTTTTCGGGTATTTTCGGGAAAATGACGGGTTTTTATAAACCAAATGAGGAAAGGGTTATAAATCTGGAATCACGAAGGGAAAATACACGTTTTGAATGTAAAAAGTCCGGATCTTGACCAGGTCGGACCTGCATTGCGAAAGTTAGGGTTTTTCACGGGGAAGATAGCTGAGTTCTGCAGGTATCGAAACTAGAGTTTCGAGCGGCCTGCAGGTGTCGAAACTAGATGTTTCGAGCGGCCTGCAGGTGTCGAAACTAGAAGTTTCGAGGGGCCATCAGGTATCGAAACTAGAAGTTTCGATGGGCCTGCACCTGTCGAAACTAAGTAGTTTCGATAGGTCTGCATCAGTAAGTGAAGTCAGTGTATTCACCTGTAACAGAACGAGTAAACCGTTAGAGTCGGGATTTAGGTCTGATGTGTATTTAATTAATCAATTCAGATCGGAAGTGACGTTGTTGGACCTTTGTTTAGGACAACCGAGACTAGCTTATAAGGTGAGTTCTAGAAGCCCTCTTTTAAATGTTTTTATATAATGTTTTCGGGCTGGTGTGTACACGTATGAAATGATGTTTTATGAAATGATGTTTTATAAAATGATTTTTATGAAACTACGTTTACGAAAGGAAATGATTTGGAACGAAGGATTTATGGAAAGAAAGCTTATGAACGGAATGCTTACGAACGAATGTTATAAAGAAATGGTTTAATGAAAAGGTAAAGGGTTTTGAAAGTGAAGGAAAGGTTTTATGAAAAGAAAACAAAAAGGGGCAAATGTTTTAAAGAAGTCATTACAAATCTAATCTGTCGAATGAATGGAATTGACGAATGAAGTCTGGGAATGTGATTCCCAGCCTTGTGGTAGATTATGGACAGTGAGCCATAGTTACCACAAGAACAACATGGGCAATGTCTTTGTGGCATGTCAATGGTTTTGATGTTGTACAACTGGTAAAGGGAGTAACGACGGTTACTCGGGTGATGACGATCATCCTAAGCGAACGAGGTAATGGGAAATCAATGACGGCGATACGTAACGGTTGATTTCCAAAGGAAAGATGCGTGTTGGGCAATGACGGCGATACGTAACGGTTGACCCCACGTATTGAATGGTAATGGGAAATTAATGACGGCGATACGTAACGGTTAATTTCCAAAGGAAAGATGCGTGGTGGGCAATGACGGCGATACGTAACGGTTGACCTCACGTAGTATATGGTTGTGGCAATGACGGCGATACGTAACGGTTGCCCACAACATTAAAGGTTCCTACGGGGACATAGAGACGCGTAACGATACAGATTTAGATAATAATGTATGACTTAAATGAATGTTAATGTTTTAAACAAATGATTGTGTTTAAATATGCGAAGGTTTACGAATGAAAGGCCCTGTTTTCTTATACGAATGTTAAACTCTATTGAATGTTTGAATGATGAACCATTTCTTAAAACGAACGAAAACTAGAACTCACCAGCGTAGCTGACGTTTTTAAGTGTACACATTCAGGTTAAGGCAGGTTATGAGGATGGACGGTGATGCTTGGCTAGAGATGAAGAGTTATCCGACTGCTTTTGAAGACTGGCATCCCGTTATGTTTAGTTATGATGTAATTATGTTTACGCTTCCGCATGTATGAATAACGATTAAGTTATGTTTAAATGAAATTTCCGCTGCGTTATCTGATATTCATGTTTAAGAACTGCTTGTGAATGAGTAAATCCAATAAGTGAGGCCTCCCGGGTTTGGGTCCTTACAAGTTGGTATCAGAGCAATAGTTTGAGAGATTCGGACACCCCTAATGTCTGAACTTAAACTTTGAATGGGACCGAAAGCGGATGCCAGTACGGGTAACTCGAGCCACAGCATCAGGTATGAAAAGTAGAGTATGTGTATGTAGTATGCCTTAGGAAGAGTTAGGAAAGGACTTGTGTTCTGATGGAATCACAAAGGTGGTCAAATAGAAATCGAAAGGTAGTGTAATGGTTAATTACAGATGGCCAGTGTATATTAACATCTTACAGTACTTATTGAATTTTATTTGTTAACTAGCGTGATGACATTAGATTCCTTGTCTTTTAAGAACGAAATGGAGGGAAGAATAGGCGGAAGGCGTGGTGAGGGTCGTACCGGATGACACGGTAGGATTCCCGCCCACCAAGTTTATAGTGAAAAGGCAAGAGTTCTTGCGGAACCGGAAGGTAGTGTGCATGAGACCGTACGAGTGTGATGCGAAATGTCCTCCGTTGTGTTGACTTAGAGCGAAAGTGGTAAGAGGTGTCGATGAGAATGCCGGGACAAAATCTCAACTTTGAAGGGACGCGAGTATTAGAAAGTGTTATAAGAGGAACTAAAATGCTCGAGTAAGGTAAATTGGTAATTTCGTTTGGATCCGCGAAATTGTGAATTTACAGGTGCACGTGCATGATGGTGAATCTTATGGTATTGATTAATGCTTACGTATCAGAGTTGATCCAATTACTCAACCACGACTACGAGATGTTAGTCACCCGAGTAACGATTAAGGAGATTGATGAACATCATTAGTAATGGTAATGATGTCAAAGATGGTGTACCTTACAACGGTGAATGATGTCAGCAAGTACGAGCCACAGACAAGATGAGGAGGAATGAAACTTCGGTTTACCTAAGTCAGACGAGCATACGTATGAAGGATGCCAAGGAGCTAGGATGGGCTACGCTTAGCGCAAACACGTTCTGATGAATAAGAATCGGTCTACTGTTGAAGTATGCATGAGCATGAAAGAAATAACCACACTAGTGTATGTCCAAAGAATATATGAGTGCACGAATGCACAAAGTGCATCTTTCCATGTAGAAGACAGTCCAAGACAACTAATAAGGGTATCTGCTGAAATGAGAAAATAGATATACCAACAACAACAAGAGACGGAAACCGCGATGTTAATTAGGGCGTGCAGACTAAACCAAACCAAACCAAACCAGATCCGACCCAAGGATTGTTTGTCTAGAATGAATGTGAAGGACAAGTTTTGACTAACAATGTGAAGCAAGGCATGGGCACTAAGAAGAAATTCAACGCGACTCAGAGAACGCTCTACTATGTCTAAGTCTAATCAATAGCTGCGAGTGTTACTAGAATTGGAAAGCCGTTGAGGGACCCACTGAAACTAGAAAGGAAATGAAAGTACAAGTGTCACCGTACGTGTCATCTATCCATAGTAAGACCAACGAATGTGACTTTAGAAGAAATGCATGCAGAAAAGGCTAACGGAAACGAGTAGCTAGAGAATATATATTGTCGGTCAGATGGGATGCCAATCCCTAAGACCATCCAGTGATATGTAGGAATAAAGGTGTTCAATGAACCAACGATGTGAAACGTAAAACCTGACAAGTACGTTTGAAAGAAAGACTAGAAGGAGATTGTGTATGAAGATATGAATGAAAAGTTCGAGTGACTAGTGTGCCATATGAATGAATACCTTCCCGACAAGTTGAGTGTGATAAGGGATACCTCATATGTTTGGGGGATACCCGATACGGTTCCAACGGGAATGAAGCGATACGGTTCCTACGGGGACGAAGCGATACGGTTCCTACGGGAACGAAGCGATAAGGTTCCTTCTGGAATGAAGCATATGGTTCCTTAGGGAACGAGACGATGTGGTTCCTTCGGGAATGAGATGGTACGGTACCTTAGGAAACTTGATAGTAGGAATCATTCAGGAACGGGATATTATGATTCATTCGAGAACGACATGGTATGGTCCTTCAAGGACGAATGCACCATGGACAGCTTATGAGGTATACACAATGATCCAAATAGTTGAGAGACGATCGATAGGAACCGTCCAGATGGAAAGGTGGATAACCTGAACGAGGAGTTGAAATTATGGCCAAGGAGTCTTCTGTGGACGACTCCGAGTTTGATAAGACATTTCACATAGAATGACGATATAAGAACCCTAACGGTTAGATGTGAAAGACCGACTAGGGATGTACGATGCTGAAAAAGATAACGTCTATCAAGAACGAGAGAGTGATTGCATATACGTCGCGGCAGTTGAAAGTTCACGAAGTCAATTATCCGACTCATGATTTGGAACTTACTGCTGTCGTATTTGCATTGAAAATATGGAGGCACTACCTCTATGGGGTGAAGTTTACTATTTACTCCGACCACAAAAGTTTGAAATACTTCTTCGAACAAAGAGAGCTTAATATGAGGCAGAGACGATGGTTGGAACTTCTGAAAGATTATGACTGTGAAATCATATACCACCCTGGAAAGGCAAACGTGGTGGCTGACGCTCTAAGCCGAAAGGATGTGCCTACTCCTATTAGAGTGAAGGCTTGCCAGTTGGTGGTAACTTCAGATGTGATGAGAGAAATTGAAAAGGCTCAAGATGAGGCACTTAAAGAGGAAAACATAAAGAAGGAAAGGATGGTTGGCCAACAGGACAAGTTGGAATATAACACCCTTGGTGTTAGGACACGTTTTGGGCGGATATGGATACCTATGGGTGGCGAGCTTAGGACCAAAATCTTGGATGAGGCTCATAAGTCTCGTTACTCTATCCATCCCGGTACCAATAAAATGTACCAAGATCTGAGGAGGGAATACTGGTGGCCTGGAATGAAATGTGACGTGACGAAGTATGTAAGCAAGTGCTTGACTTGCTCGCAAGTAAAGGCCGAGCACCAGAAACCGTATGGAAAGATTCAACCACTTGATATACCGGAATGGAAGTGGGAACACATTACCATGGACTTCATAACTAAGCTACCTCGCACAGCTAAAAGTCATGACACCATTTGGGTAATTGTGGACCGTTTAACGAAGAGTGCTCATTTCCTACCTATTCGCGAGACGTTCTCGTCGGAAAGGTTAGCGGAAGTGTTTATTAATGAAATAATAGCACGGCATGGGATGCCATAGACGATCGTATCTGACCGGGACACACGATTCACATCGAAGTTCTGGAAAAGATTTCACGAGGCGATGGGCACGAGGCTTAATATCAGCACAGCATTCCACCCGCAAACGGATGGTCAGTCCGAAAGGACCATTCAGACATTGGAGGATATGCTTCGTGCTTGTATTATCGACTTCGGTGGCAGTTGGGACAGCCATCTGCCGTTAGCTGAATTCTCCTACAACAACAGTTATCACACGACGATAGGTATGCCGCCTTATGAAATGTTGTATGGGAGAAGATGCAGGACCCCGGTTTGTTGGGGTGAGATTGGACAGAAGGAATTGGGAAGTCTCGAAGTCGTTAAAGAAACATCGGAAAGGTTTGATCAGATCAAAGCACGCATGAAGGCCACCCAAGATCGTCAGAAATCCTATGCGGATAAACGACGAAGGCCTATTGAGTTTAATGTTGGGGATAGAGTAATGTTGAAAATGTCGCCTTGGAAGGGAATCATACGATTCAGAAAGAGAGGAAAGTTAAGTCCGAGGTTTATCGGACCATTCAGGATTATGGCACGGGTTGGTGAAGTCGCATATCGGTTGGAATTGCCTGATGAGTTAAGTGGGATTCATCCTACCTTCCATGTATCACACTTGCGAAAGTGTTTGGCGGATGAATCGGCTCACGTACCACTTACGGACATCGAGGTCGACAACAGCCTTAACTACATCGAAGAACCTGTGGCCATCCTAGACAGGAAAGAGAAACGTTTACGTAACAAAGTTATCCAGTTGGTTAAAGTCCAGTGGAAGCACCGGAAGGGATCGGAAGCTACATGGGAAACGGAGACGGAAATGAAGGAGTCGTACCCTCAACTGTTTGACTTATGATAGGTTTCGGGGACGAAACCTATTGTAAGGGGGGTAGACTTGTAACATCCCAAAATAAATGAGGATTTTAAATAACGGGTTGAACCGGGACGAACGGGTAAAAAGAACGAGGCGTAGCGGGCCGGGCCGGTTGGGCCGGCAAACTTGAAGGAAGGGGGGTTTCCTCCCTTTAAATAGCCAACACACACACCATTTCTCTCATTTGCAAGAATCTAGAGAGAGAAACCGTAGAGAGAGAAAGTTGGCGGATCGACCCGAGATTGAAGGAGCTTGTTGCTACTGAGCTCGTGAGCAAAACCTCCGGATCAGAATCTCAAAATCAGGTAACACCCGAACCAAATCTGAGTTTTTGTTCGTTTTTGGGTTTTCGGGTATTTTCGGGAAAATGACGGGTTTTTATAAACCAAATGAGGAAAGGGTTATAAATCTGGAATCACGAAGGGAAAATACACGTTTTGAATGTAAAAAGTCCGGATCTTGACCAGGTCGGACCTGCATTGCGAAAGTTAGGGTTTTTCACGGGGAAGATAGCTGAGTTCTGCAGGTATCGAAACTAGAGTTTCGAGCGGCCTGCAGGTGTCGAAACTAGAAGTTTCGAGCGGCCTGCAGGTGTCGAAACTAGAAGTTTCGAGGGGCCTGCAGGTATCGAAACTAGAAGTTTCGATGGGCCTGCACCTGTCGAAACTAAGTAGTTTCGATAGGTCTGCATCAGTAAGTGAAGTCAGTGTATTCACCTGTAACAGAACGAGTAAACCGTTAGAGTCGGGATTTAGGTCTGATGTGTATTTAATTAATCAATTCAGATCGAAAGTGACGTTGTTGGACCTTTGTTTAGGACAACCGAGACTAGCTTATAAGGTGAGTTCTAGAAGCCCTCTTTTAAATGTTTTTATATAATGTTTTCGGGCTGGTGTGTACACGTATGAAATGATGTTTTATGAAATGATGTTTTATAAAATGATTTTTATGAAACTACGTTTACGAAAGGAAATGATTTGGAACGAAGGATTTATGGAAAGAAAGCTTATGAACGGAATGCTTACGAACGAATGTTATAAAGAAATGGTTTAATGAAAAGGTAAAGGGTTTTGAAAGTGAAGGAAAGGTTTTATGAAAAGAAAACAAAAAGGGGCAAATGTTTTAAAGAAGTCATTACAAATCTAATCTGTCGAATGAATGGAATTGACGAATGAAGTCTGGGAATGTGATTCCCAGCCTTGTGGTAGATTATGGACAGTGAGCCATAGTTACCACAAGAACAACATGGGCAATGTCTTTGTGGCATGTCAATGGTTTTGATGTTGTACAACTGGTAAAGGGAGTAACGACGGTTACTCGGGTGATGACGATCATCCTAAGCGAACGAGGTAATGGGAAATCAATGACGGCGATACGTAACGGTTGATTTCCAAAGGAAAGATGCGTGTTGGGCAATGACGGCGATACGTAACGGTTGACCCCACGTATTGAATGGTAATGGGAAATTAATGACGGCGATACGTAACGGTTAATTTCCAAAGGAAAGATGCGTGGTGGGCAATGACGGCGATACGTAACGGTTGACCTCACGTAGTATATGGTTGTGGCAATGACGGCGATACGTAACGGTTGCCCACAACATTAAAGGTTCCTACGGGGACATAGAGACGCGTAACGATACAGATTTAGATAATAATGTATGACTTAAATGAATGTTAATGTTTTAAACAAATGATTGTGTTTAAATATGCGAAGGTTTACGAATGAAAGGCCCTGTTTTCTTATACGAATGTTAAACTCTATTGAATGTTTGAATGATGAACCATTTCTTAAAACGAACGAAAACTAGAACTCACCAGCGTAGCTGACGTTTTTAAGTGTACACATTCAGGTTAAGGCAGGTTATGAGGATGGACGGTGATGCTTGGCTAGAGATGAAGAGTTATCCGACTGCTTTTGAAGACTGGCATCCCGTTATGTTTAGTTATGATGTAATTATGTTTACGCTTCCGCATGTATGAATAACGATTAAGTTATGTTTAAATGAAATTTCCGCTGCGTTATCTGATATTCATGTTTAAGAACTGCTTGTGAATGAGTAAATCCAATAAGTGAGGCCTCCCGGGTTTGGGTCCTTACACTCCTCGTACTCACCACTAACCCCATAAATACAAGATTTATGAAGATTAATTTTGAGACCGGACGCCAAATGAAACCATTTCAGGATACGAACCACCGCTTGAATATTCACCAATGACCACTCACCCAAGAAAACCGCATCATCCGCTTAAAAAAGATGAGAGATAGGCACATTTTTCTTTCCCACCTTTATCTCCTTAAACACACCGACATTTACCGCATCATCCACCATAACATGTAACCCCTCCATGGCCAGAATAAATAGAAAAGGAGATAACGGATCTCCTTGTCTCAACCCTCTATGCATATCAAACTCTTTCGTAGGACTACCATTGACTAAAACTGACATTTTAGCCGACTTTAAGCATGCCATAATCCACACAATCCATTTCTTCCCAAACCCCATGAAGTTCATAATCTTCTCCAGAAACTCCCACGAAAGCGAGTCATAAGCTTTTTCAAAATCAACTTTAAAAATCAAAAGTTTTTTGTTTCGCTTTCTACACCAATCCACCACTTCGTTCATAATAAGAGGCACATCTAGAATTTTCCTCCCTTTTATAAAAGCTGACTGCACCCCACTAACCAAAGAGTCCATCACCTTACTCAGTCTGTTTGTCAGAATCTTAGCTATAATTTTGTACACAATCCCTGTAAGACTAATAAGACGAAAATCTTCTAATAAGACGGGGTTATGCACTTTAGGTATCAACGTAACAAAAGGGGAATTACACCCTTTAGGATATATTGATCTAAGAAAAAAAAAAATTCACCGCCTCCAAAAAAAAAACTCATGACATTCGCTTCCATAGGAGGCAACAAATCCAACAACTCCTCCGAGATTAAACATCTATCCAATTAACTAAATTTCTTCCCCGCTTTATCCACCCTAGTAAACTTGAACCCCCCAAGAGGCAAATCTATCATACCAATATGTTCGATGAAAGAATTAAAGCTGAAGCGTTTAAAGTAGAAAACAAAGTACCCATCCTATCCTCCGGAGCATGAACTGAATTAAAATCTCCAAAAAACAATACATGCCTGGATAATGAAACACAAATGATTCAAGAAACGACCACAATTCCTTTTTCCCGTTTTCCTCTTGCGGAGCATAAACATTAACTATAAAGCAATTAAAATTTAGAATTTTCCATTCCCCTTCCACGATCACTACATTATTCGTACAAAACAAATTGAGTTTAGAAAACACCAAGGGATTCCAAACTGAAAGCATTCCTCCCGACTTTCCTCTAGACGAAGCGGAAGCAAAATCAAACTGAGAGTTTCCCCACACCGACTGGATCAACGAGACATCTACGGTAGTCATTCTTGTCTCTTGGATGCCGAAAAAGTTAACACTTTATCTATCACAAATCTTTGCTATACCTTTCCGCTTAACCACGTTCCCAATTCCACATACATTGAAAGACATAATATTCATTGATCCACAAATTTCCTTCCCATTCCATTCATCATAATCTGAAAATCAGCTTCCATCCCATCCATATTGAAACCCAATGTCTTTCCTAAGTCCAGAAATTTCGACATCTCATGAACGTGAACCAGGAACTTTTCCCTCCCCACTATAACTTCTATATTTTCCTTTATTGGTGACATACATTTAGTTCTAACACAAACTCGTCCCATTGCCACACTATCATCTCGATCATCATCCGGGAACAAGTAGTCGCCCCAAAGACTCACCATTTTACTATGTGATTTACTCGTCCATGCACTAAGCGGTAAACCTTGGATTTCCAACCATACTATGCCCTCATCCAAGACAAACGAATAGTCCAAAGGATGCAAACATTTAAAAAAACAACCATGACCGCTTCCGTAACCTCAAACAGTGCCACCGACTCCGATGAATGTAATTTATCTCCAAACGAACCCACTGCCCACCAATGTAGTTTATCTTCAATCCCATAAAACCTTCTTTTTCACAAAGGTCTAGTAAATTTTCGATGCACTGTAAATCACAAACATATCCCATACGGCAGTAAGAATCGTCCGGAATTGTTACCAATGCTTCCTCTTCAATCACTATCTACCGCAAATATTTACTCCTTGACACCGGTTTTAACAGGTACACGTTTATTATTATTATCTTGTTTTCCATCACATGTTAAAGAATTGATCAATATGTGATATGAGAGCGTATGTTGATTAATCAATTCTTTACTGTTCCCTAAACTGGAATTAAATCGGAAAAACAAGGTTTTTATTGAAAAATCGTTTTTTTAAGTTTTCGCTTCTGATCTTAAGTACTCGGATATGATATTAAGTTCTCGGATCTGAACCTCAAGTTTTCGGTTTTGATTTTAATTTTTTCTGATCTGAATAAACTGTTTTGATCCCTAAATCTGAGATAATTTTCGAAATCCTTAATTATCATGTTCTATGATTTCGATTCCAGGCCAAAATCTGATTTTAATTAAGAACAGTTATGATGTTCATTAGAATTGTTCTTGATGTTCATTCTTAATTTTGGTGAAAAATCATGTATTTTGGTAGGTAGATTTGGATTAATTTGTTTCCTAAAATTAAGCAACTATCTCCAAGTTTCGTATAAAAAATATTTGAATTAATTTCTTTTACGAACTGAAAAATCTTCGATAAAAAATAAGCAACTTAAATTTCGAAATAAAAGATATCCCTAAAATCTATCCCTTATTTTCGGATCCATCAGAGTAGTCGGTTCCCTAAGTTCTCGGAATCCATAGAGTTCTCGGAATCCGTAAGTTCTCGGATTCCATAAGTTCCCAGATTCCATAAGTTCACGTTCCCTTAAGTACTCGGATCCATAAGTTCACGGATTCTCAAGTACACAGTTTTCCCTAAAGTTCTCGGATTCCCTTAAGTACTCAGATTTCTAAAGTTCTCGGGCTCACTTAAGTACTCGTGCCATAAAAATACTCGGCTCCTTAAGTTTTCTAGCCATTACGATGTACTCGGCTCCTCAAGTTTTCGGATCCTGAAGTACTCGACTCTTTAAGTTTTCGGGCTCATAAAAGTACTCGACACTTAAGTTCGATCCGCGCTAACAGGGGGTTTTGCTATTAATTAATGCTTTTATTTTTGTTAAACCTTAAATTTAAATATTTTATAAAACCTTAAAACTTGCTTGAATAACACCTAATAGTTTCATTTCAGCCCAAATGTGATGTGATACATGTGTAAATTTATTCAAGTCTAATTAAGCATTGTCGCTTAGTGCATACCCTTAAACTATTAGATATTCACATGACGCTCGTCTTAAATGTATAAATGTTTCACTTCTGTCCAAAGATGACGTGTTACATTTCTGTCCTACAAACTCAATATGTGCAAATTAAATATCTCACTTCTGCCCAAAGGTAATGTGATACATTCAACTCGCATAACCTCTTTTTTGTTGTTATAGTAGACTTTTATCAAAATGCTCAAATAATTAATCCCCAGAAAATTCCGGCCTTTATTTTTACTTTTCCGGCACTTGTAAATACATTATTATGTAATAAACTATCCTATTTATCAATTTCATTTCATGAGTATACACACATACATACATTGGGTGCAATTATTTCAAATTCAAAAATAATAAATATTTATATAAGGGATGATATAAATAATGGTTATTATTCTATGAAATAAATATATGCTAAGTTATTTCTAAACCTATATATATATATACATATATATTTATAAATATACAACTTACAAAAATTAAATTATAAATTCTATAAAAAAAAATTAGGGTTTATTTTATGTTAACAAAAATAAGAATTTTTTTCTATTTAGTAAACTACATTTTTATATTTATAACATTTAATTGTAACCTAAAGATTTATTTTATTTTATAAAAATTATAAGATTTAATGATTTTATATTTTATAAATGTTCATGGTTCAAAATATAATTTCTGAAACTTAATTCCAATTTAAAACAAAGTTTGCACATTAAATGATAACACCTTGGAACTTGAGGGGCCTGTTTTGCCAAAACCGGAACTTCCCCTCCCCAAAACCAGTCACAGGTTCGAAACCCGCAAGCCACTGGTTCTCGCATGATTAACCCGAGCTCGTATTTAAGATATTTTCGCACGAATTTGAAACCGACTACACGTTTAAACCAACCAAACGATTCATCTGATGCGTTTAATTGCATTTTTATGATTGTTTTGATGTGTAACTCGTAACCGAAGCCTCCACTAACAAGCCTTTAATCGACTGAACAATGTCGTGCAAATTAAGTATAAATAGGAGTCCGTAATCATTGATGAAACACATTGCAAACTTCCTACACTCGCGACCGCGCTTCATTTCACCCCTAGTGCACAATCTTTTGCCGACGAACTCGAAGTTGCGTATTCCAGCCGTCCTCCTCCATTTCATATCCATTTCAGGTAAACTTGATGCCATTAGACTCGTCTCAGTCTCAGGAACGAAAGCCCCATTGTTAGGGGTCCATTCGTCTGAGTAGTCGGGCTAATTTAGGGGCTAGGGTTACGACGGGATGATTTGGGGACGAAGGGTGTTTGGGTTTGCTGATTAAAACTCAAACTCGAACCAACTAGACATGGCAACATGCTCTGGTCCAGTAGTTAAGTGCGCGTTGGCCGGCTCGACGCGGGTTCGAATCCGGCTAGCCCATTTTTTATTTCTTTTCCTTTTTAACCCTTTTAATACATTATTTCATGTTTAAAAATTCCAATTTAATTTTTATAAATTATGTAAATATATCCTATGAATTTTTATAAAAACAGAAAAGATAAAGTAATGCTTATTTATTTATTTTATTTAAAAACATGTTATAAAGCATTATAAATTTCTAAATAAATAATGTAAATAATTTGTTTAGACCAATTTAGTTATGTTACTTTATTTATAAATTGATAATGTTTATTAAACCAACTTTAATTAAATGTTTAGGCATTATTAAATTCTTTCAAGTTTATAAATAATTATTTCGATGAGAATAATTATTTAAAACACTTTTAAACTTATAAAAATACTTAAATAATTATTTTATACAAAGTTCAATTAATTATATTTAAAGCCTATTTAGTTTTTTATAATTCATTTACATTGGATTAATTAATAGATTAATTAACCATTTTATTAATTAATGGATTAATTAACCATTTTATTTACATTAACTAATAGTTTAATTAATTATTTTATTTAAATAAATTAATTAAACCTTTTTCCATTTTATAATTTTTTTATAAATTATTTTTAGAATGATTATATAAATAAATTCAAATGCATTATTTTCCATTCCATAATATATTTATTTAACAATTCAAATGTAATATTATTTAAAACTCCTTCCATCCTATGATTTATTTATTTAATTATTGAAAAATAATTATATGAATAAAGTTAAAACATTTTAGCATTATAAATACATATATTTTCTTACAAAAGTTGCACAAATCCTATGTTCAGTCTTAAACCCACATGAAACCCTAAATTCCCAAAATCTCCTTAATTCCATTTAGACGTACATTGAATTTAGAGTATCATTACATATGTAGGTTTATTGTGAGAAATTCTCACGAGGGTATCAACCTTTACCAATTCATACCACTTCCATCTTCAATACAAGTGAGTTTCATAGCCCCCTTTCTCTTTACTATTGTTTACAAATACTCGGGGTGGAACATGTTTTACATTACATTACATATACAAATTCAATACCATTGTTCTCATGCTAATGACTATGTGCTTTATGTCTTAAACTACTTGGTGACCATACATGTGTTCATGTTTAGTACAATCATTAACTTGTGAGGCATGCCTAAGGTAGTACCTAACATGATCATTTATAGGGGAATCCGATTCATTACTTAACACGAACCTTGGCGGGTTAGTGTATACATTTTGGTACTTTTCATAACACAATCAGTTGGATTGTGTATACAATTTTCCATTTACACGGTTTGATTGTACGCTTTGAAACCTTGTATGTTTTCACATTTATGCCTTAGTTTATGCTTTGAACATATTGAATTTTAAATCCTCTTTCGACTTTTTTTTGGTGTCAAAACCTATGTTAGTCACGAACTACTTGTATTTAACATTTACTCATATGTTTCAGGTGCACCCATTTGAGGACAATGCATGATCACATAGGACATGGACCTAGTTTTAAATTTAATTTATGTTAAGTTATGAACATTTTATTTCCTATTCTCTTTTGTAACGGATGCTTTAATTTTGATGAATAAATATTGTCACTTATTGATAGATGATCATGTGCTTATGAACAACCACGTCAGCCCGACGTATAATTCGCCGCTGGCCGGGGTGTGACAGATTAGTATCAGAGTCATGGTTATAGGGAATTAGATTATTAGACACCCATGACCTAGGCTATAACTTAGGAGTCCCAAACATGAGTTTAGCTCGTGTCTTCTATTAGAAACTCACTCTATACTTTTTATACACATACTTACCTATACCTATCTTATCTCAATCTACGTGGTACAATTACATGAACTACAACATTCGAAGAATTACATGAGACTACTTGAAACTACATGAAACTTACTCTTAGACCTAAGGGTCTAATCAAAAATAAAACTCTTGTCAAAGGTATGTAGGTTCTAACTAATGAATGAGAACTTGTGCAATCCAGAAGGGTGGATGCCTGTATTCTAGGAAATTCTATCCAGGAAAGCATTTCGTATAAATCCAAATCAACCAATGGACCAGTTATGCTTTCCTGGGAATTCTTGGGATGAGTGTCCACTTATATGCTAAAGCATGACTTCTCAGACATTAGATTAACTAAAAATACTTTGTGTAACATCCCGAAGATCCGAAAGTTAATGGTTTGAGTTAGCATGGGACCCGACTCTTTGTTAAATGAGAGGTTTTTAAGGTTTTCATGCGAGGCTTGATTTAACGTAAAGAGTAAGACCCGTTTAGTCGTTTAATGTATAGTTTAAGGTCAAAACACGCGAAGGAGGAAACACAGGGACTTGAGCGAAACATCTTGTGGTATAAGAACCACACTTGTGCAAACCCTAGGGCCATTCTTGACCCTAGGTGTGCGACGGTAGCAGGAGAACCGGAGGAGCGAGACGACGACGAAGAGGTGGTTCTACGGTGGTTTCGACGGCGTGGCCATGGGGGCGAGGGTTTTGCATGTCATCGTTTGCATGCATGCATGGAAAACCCGACTCGTGCACACGCGTTCTGAAGGGGTAAAGGCTTGTATGGTGATGTTCGGTGGGTATGGTGTGCGTGCCACATGATCATGCATGCATGAGACCCAGTCCGGATATTCTGATTCTGAACGGGTCACGAGTGATCCGGTTCAGGTAAGAGTGTGAGATTAGGGTTTGGTATGAACGAAGGGATGAGCAGATAAGACTGAGCGTCGGGATTTATTTAGTTATACGTTATCCAACGTATGTTTTAAACGTATCTTGATCGTCTAATCAAATGTTTGTCAGGTTGGGATTCAAGCGTGGACGAACGAGTTGCAAAGCAAGGATTGAGGTTCAACATAACAGTGATTTTCTAATCCCACTCTTTTAAATGTTTTAAACGTTTTGGGGCTATTATACATACTGTTGAGACTTGTTTAATTACATTAAATGTATACCAAGCTTTGGGGTCTAACCCGATGAGTTTATGAAGTTAAATAGTTAAAAGTGGGGCTAAGGGACTGTGTGTGTGTCCATAGGATGTGCGGGTTACAGGTGGGGGTATGGTCACGTGTTGTGTAGTGACTTAACAGGGGTGAGTCGGGATTGTAGTAAACGGGTCGTACGGGTACAACTAGGTAGTGTCACAGGGTGTGCATGTACGTGGTATATGCGTAAATAATAAGATATAGTAGTAGTTTGTCTGTTGCTATATTAGCATTATATTGTGTTACGAGTTAGTCGGGGTGAGTCGGGACATAAGCTAAACGCTTATAAATACATGTAGGATATCTTATCCTAGTGTTATAGGTGAAGTGCAGGTGCAGTTAATGAATCATGTATGTAGAATATATTGTTACGTGATTATACATGTGTTGTGTGCATTGTGTCGTTGTCCTTGTGACACATTGGGTATTGTGTTTGCATTGTTGTCATTATGACACGACAAACGGGATTGTGGAGGACTATGTCCTTCGGGAGGTCACCAAAGGTGACGATGTCCAACAGGACAGTGATGAGCTCGGGGTGTGTCGAACGCCCTGACGAGGGTGCAGTGATGAGGCATGTGTTTGTGTGCTTATATATGTGTGTTAATTTGCATGCAAGCGTTGAGTTATATTTATTGTGCATGAGATAGTATTATTGTGGTGAGTAGAGTTACCTTGACCGTTGTGTCAGGATTGTGATGTAGTGTTTACGACTGTTATGTCAGTCGATTTGTAAGAGCCTTGGTCAAGGCTGAGTAAGTTGATGTTAGGGATTTGTTGTGTTAACCAAGTGTTGAGTTAGTACGTGTACATGATAATGAGTTATTAGTGTAGCAAGTCCGACCTATGTCAATGAGACTATGAGATTATTATTATGGGATGTGTCATGTGTGATGAGTTATTATAGGATATCGGGTGATAACAGGGGTTATCTAATGCTTAATGAATTGTAGATCTATTTTATAAGGACCGTGGGTCCTGAGTAAAGTTTAAATAACATTTGAGATGAGTTGGCTTCTAATTAGACTAAATTATTAGAACTCACCCAGCGTAGCTGACTTTGTATATACGTTAGATTGTTTTGAAGGTGAGTTTGCTAGACAAGGTATCTTGGCTTAGGAGCGGGGCTACTCGGATTGGTGTGCAAGCATTCGTGAGGTAACTTAATGGCATTAATCAGTAACTAATGTTTTTAGAAAGACTTCTGCTGTAGTTTAATATATCTAAAATGAGTACTTTCGAGGGAATAACCCGTAATGAGAACCAACTGTAGGGTGCCCGATTTGGGGCTTTACAAGTTGGTATCAGAGCCGTGGTTTAAGAGAAAAGTGGTATTTTTAAAACAAATAAAATGCCTTAACTTACACTGAAAATGGGAGGAGGGTGAAACGAATGCCACCATGAGTAATCGCGAGTCAAGAGGTACGTCATTCGAGTTGATCAGTAATTATTATTTACCATTTGTGTAGTGCTACACTAGGTGAAGTAATCGGTGTGAGTAAAGGATTTATGGGTCCGTGTGGGATCATGTATTGTGATATGTGTTGTAGTATTATGTAGAACTACTTGAAGTTGTGTGGTGTGATTGAATGAGATTATAGTGTGAGTTGAGTAATATGGAATGGCATTAGTTGTAACTATGTGAGATAGTTTGGTGTATCGATATGATTTAATAATTTTGTGTGTAACCTTGAATGGTGTGATATTGTGATAAAGATGATGACTTGCCAGATTATTGTGTAGTGCTATGAGAGTTGTGTAGGATGCATGTGCATCCGAGGTGTAGAAAGATAGAAAGCTAGGGTGAATATGATGGGGAAGGTTTAGAATCTGAGCAGTAATGTGGACCTCCAAATTGAATTTGATCACCGTAATTTGGTAGTCTATAATTACTCTCATATTCTGAATTTGACGCCCATAGTAATCACTCCAACGTTCTATCTTGTGCAGGTACTGATGGCTAAGACAAAGCGTACCAGATCTGTCAGACGGGGAGCTCTGACCGGGGGAGGAGCAGATCGTTAGCATAAACAGGCGGCTGCTGTAGACAAGAAGGACAGTGACATAGGAGTGGTGTTAGCGTTTCCCGCGTCAAGTGTGACTAGAGCTGAGGATGGCAGCGTCCCGCGTGGTGCTGAGACCAAAGTGAAAGGATGGAAAAGGAGGGTCGTGTCGGCAGTACGCGATTTCCCTCCAGGATGTGGACCTATATGGCTGAAAGATCGACCATGTGTGTCAGCTAAGAGAGCTTTATTTCAAGAGGATCCGGTAATTAACACGGAGTCCGAAGTGGAGGAACAAGAGGAGGACACAATAGATACACCTAATATGGTCCCGTAGTAATCTTGAGAGCGTTGTTTGAGACGATGAACTTCTAGATGACTTTTGGATGTGATGGTTGTCATGAGATATTGTTGGGTGATTTAACATGTTGAGTGATTAGACGTCTACATGGTGTGATGATTATTTCAAATATTTACTATTTGATTTTGACATTGGGTGCGAGTTATACCGCGAAACGATTTGAGTATGACAAATGATGGTTGCACGTGTGATATCTTGCTATTGGTGATGAAGTGTTAATTATGTGTGATTATGTGATTACCTTTTTAACAACATGAGTTCATACTAAACGTAATCGTTGATGTGGTACTATGACTTGGATAAGTAGACTATATGAATAGACCAGTGTAGACCTGAGTTTTGATTATTTATATGTGTCTACGGTCTTAAGATAGTGTCACCTATGTGTTATGCTTAGGTGATGTGGGAAGTGGAAGGGGGTGTTTAGCCTTACTATGATATTGAATGTCTTTATATCTTAAGGCATAGAGTTTCACGAGGTAAATGTTTTGATGCTTAAGGACATGAGAGAGTTTTGTGAATAAACTTGTATGTCGTTAATTGAGTTTCTTATGAGTATGAGTTATTTGTGTCACGTACTTAATAGTCGTGGCGGGAGATCAAGCGTAAGCTTGATATTGTGTTTGGCATTAGTCAGGCGGGAGATCAAGTGTAAACTTGATATGGTGTTGGCATTTGTCAACAGGTTATTATGTCTGACGATACTCAGGTAGGAGATCGTGTTGCTTGTGCCTTTGGGCCAGACAACATGATATACTTGTGTGTCTATAGGTGACGAGGTCATATTGTATGCAAGTAGATTTACTCAGATCTAGCTAGTTGTGTATGTGCACTTTGCGCGAGTTAGAAGGTTAAGTTACTAGTACATGTGTAAAACAAGGTGTGTTCTGTAGTTATGTGCGTCGGTGTGTGTCCTTGTAGTACACGCTTAGTCGTGCATATGACGGATGGTTAGTATGCTCAAGTATGGTATTTCTATCTTGACGATTTCTCGACGCTGATACGACGAGGTGATGCAAGGAGTTTTGATGTCTTTCTAGATGATCGGTGAAGTGCTCTTATGAGATACCTATGTTTATATCTCGGGAATTCAGAGCACGCAGCCAATGGGCGAAGCTGTGAGAATAGATTATGAAAGTGTTTAAGTGGACGCTTGACCAGAAAAGTTTACGATGAGATCAAGGTGATGACGCTGAAGATTTCAGCACAGAGTTAACAAGGTGACGAGGGACCTTCATGGAACACGTTCCATATGAAGAATTCAGTCGAGATGAGGCGCCAGAGGAATAGGGATGTTTTCCCTAGACGAGACGATGAATAGCCAAGGCTGGTGAGCAGACAGACTTTCTGTTCGTACATGATAATTGAGATGCGGTCGGGGATCGCATGGTAATGGTAGAGCAACATAGAGAAAGGTGAAACTCAGGAGGGTCAAGTGCAAGATTGAACGTAAGTGACTAAGAAGGATATGCCTAAGCTAGCAAATCCAAGACCAGCTTAATAATGGGCCCCCGTGGAGCATTTTGGGGAAGCAAGCATTTAGATGATCGAAACGGACACGACGAAGGCATATGAGCCTTGAGAAACATTGAGAGCTATTGAAGATGGCCCTAGTGTTGGGTGTAGGTGCAAGTCTAAGGAACGTATTGAATGCGCGAAGCTAAAGTATAGAGATACTATCATAAAGAAATTTAGTGGAGACCAGGGTAGCTGGGCACGAGCTCCTAAAGATCATCAGAGAAAGACATTAGTAATGCCCTTATGGGTAGGGCAATGGGCTAGAGTTTGGGAATCATCACCAGATGATGATCGGAGTATGAGGAAGATGGGTATGAGGACCATATAGTCGTGAAGCCATGAGTGCTTCTATCGGAGAAAGTAGGAACCTACTTAGGGTGATGGTCATCGGAATAACGAAATCATTCAGATCATACAAGAGACAAAAGGCAAATGTGCCCGTGAGCTGGAATGAAATGATACAACTTCTAGCGAGTGCTAGAATAGCGAGAGTGAAAAACGCATCCATTTGACTAATGGCTGGAAAGACGAAAGACGAGAGACGAAGGAAAGATGTAGGTGAAACCTACAAGTCCCAAGTCAAAAGCGAACAGTGAAAAAGATTTCTTTGGACACCAAAGAAGGCGGTCGAATTTCTAAGCAAATTAACAGTTTTGTTAATTGGCAAGTAAGCGCTTGTCACCAAAGGGGGTTGGTGCACGTTTGAAAATGGAAGGATGTGTTGAGTTGGTTTGTACTGACGCAGGATTCGAGGACAAATCCTCTTCTAAGGGGAGTAGACTTGTAACGTCCATAAAATCCGAAAGTTAATGGTTTGAGTTAGCTTGGGACCCGACTCTTTGTTAAATGAGAGGTTTTTAAGGTTTTCATGCGAGGCTTGATTTAACGTAAAGAATAAGACCTGTTTAGTCATTTAATGTACAGTTTAAGGTCAAAACGCGCGAAGGAGGAAACACAGTGACCTGAGCGAAACATCTTGTGGTATAAAAACCACACTTGTGCAAACCCTAGGGCCATTCTTGACCCTAGGTGTGCGACGGCAGCAGGATAACCAGAGGAGCGAGACGATGACAAGGAGGTGGTTCGGCAGGGGTTTTCGGCGACGTGGCCTATCACTTAGATAATGTAATCTTCATGAACTTTTTACGCATTGTTTGTGTTGTAGTAAGAAAACCGGGTAGGGTTTTGGGTGCCTAGCCGTGATCAGCGACGAAAGGGAGAGGGAGGTTTGAGGTTAGTGACCGATCGGGGTGGTAGCATAGGAATGGTATTAAGGTGATCGGATAACAGGTAATGATGGTCGATGTGCATGGTAAACGGTGATGGTGGTGCCTACCGGCTGTGATGGTGAAGGCAGTAAAGCGGGGAGGCGGCCACTGCGGTGGTGTACGGTGGGGTGGTGGAAGACAACGGGGTGGTCGTTGTGACTAAAATCCGATTAGGGTTGCATAGTTTTACGCGTGTAAGGAAACCCAGGCTAGGGTACGTGAGTGGCCATGGGGGCGAGGGTTTTGTATGTCATCGTTTGCATACATGCATGGAAAACCCGACTCGTGCACACGCGTTCTGAAGGGGTAAAGGCTTGTATGGTGATGTTCGGTGGGTATGGTGTGCGTGCCACATGATCATGCATGCATGAGACCCAGTCCGAATATTCTGATTCTGAACGGGTCACGAGTGATCCGGTTCAGGTAAGAGTGTGAGATTAGGGTTTGGTATGGACGAAGGGATGAGCAGATAAGACTGAGCGTCGGGATTTATTTAGTTATACGTTATCCAACGTATATTTTAAACGTATCCTGATTGTCTGATCAAATGTTTGTCTGGTTGGGATTCGAGCGTGGACGAACGAGTTGCAAAGCAAGGATTGAGGTTCAACATAACAGTGATTTTCTAATACCCCTCTTTTAAATGTTTTAAACGTTTTGGGGCTATCTTACATACTGTTGAGACTTGTTTAATTACATTAAATGTATACCGAGCTTTGGGGTCTAACCCGATGAGTTTATGAAGTTAAATAGTTAAATGTGGGGCTAAGGGACTGTGTGTGTCCATAGGACGTACGGGTTACAGGTAGGGATATGGTCACATGTTGTGTAGTGACTTAACAGGGGTGAGTCATGATTGTAGTAAACGGGTCGTACGGGTACAACTAGGTAGTGTCACAGGGTGTGCGTGTACGTGGTATAAGCTTAAATAATAAGATATAGTAGTAGTACGTGTGTTGTTATATTAGCATTATATTGTGTTACAAGTTAGCCGGGGTGAGTCGGGACATAAGCTAAACGTTTTTTGAATACATGTAGGATATCTTATCCTAGTGTTATGTGTGAAGTGTAGGTGCAGTTAATGAATCATGTATATAGAATATATTGTTACGTGATTATACATGTGTTGTGTTCATTGTGTCGTTGTCCTTGTGACACGGTGGGTATTGTGTTTGCATTGTTGTCATTATGACACGGCAAACAGGATTGTGGAGGACTATGTCCTTCAGGAAGTCACCAAAGGTGACGATGTCCAACAGGACAGTGATGAGCTCGGGGTGTGTCGAACGCCATGATGAGGGTAACCCTGACGAGGGTGCAGTGATGAGGTATATGTTTGTGCTTATATATTTGTGTTAAATTGCATACAAACGTTGAGTTATATTTATTGTGCATGAGATAGTATTATTATGGTGAGTAGAGTTAGATTGATCGTTGTGTCAGGATTGTGATATAGTGTTTACGACTGTTATGTCAGTCGATTTGTAAGAGCCGTGGTCAAGGCTGAGTAAGTTGATGTTAGGGATTTGTTGTGTTAACCAAGTGTCGAGTTAATACGTGTACATGAGAATGAGTTATTAGTGTAGCAAGTCCGACCTATATCAATGAGACTATGTGATTATTATTATTATGGGATGTGTCATGGGTGATGAGTTATTATGGGATATCGGGTGATAATAGGGGTTATCTAATGGTTAATGAATTGTAGATCTATTTTATAAGGACCGTGGGTCCTGAGTAAAGTTTAAATAACTTTTGAGACGAGTTGGCTTTTGTAGGATCGTGAAATTACAAGATGGTTCTGTTCTTAGTTGAGATTGGCGGAAACAATAACAACTACACAATTACAATCGAGTAGACAGAAAGAATACTGATAAGAACACTGTTGTATTAAACTTAGTGAATAAACGATTACAAGTGAAAACTCTAATTCGAAAGCACACTTACAATGAAGTGTTTACTCGGTATTTATACTAACTTAGAATCAAGACAGACCCTTGATTCTAAGGATCATATCGAACACAGACTGTTGATCTCTTATACAGAAACTAACAATACACGTTAAAGCTAAACTAGCTAACTTTATTGAAGCGTCTTATTTATGCATCATTGCTTGCATGTCTGGAGAAGAGCATTGCTTAGTTTCATTGGTTGTACCATTGAGGTTCCTTCTGCTTTGAGTGTGTCAGTTGATTTTGAAGAAAGTTGTCAGTGACGCTTGGCATGGATAGTCAGCTGTGACGATTTGTCTTCAAGGAACATAGCTATCAGCAGCAAGAATGAGAATGATGCTGCTAATAAGCCTATCAGCAGCAACATTGGTCTTCAGCAGATAAAGCTATCCGCAACTGATTTGTTCTTCACCAGGAGAACAAGTATCTGCAGCAGATAAGCTTATCCGCAGCAGTTTGTTGATCAGCAGCAAACTGTGAGATCAGCTGTATTTGTACTTAGAATTTTGTAGCCATCAGTCTTTGTTTCTACAAACTCCCCCTAGACTGATGCTACCAAAATTCTCTTACTGTCTTTGTTGCTGAAGTTTTTGCATGTTTCTGACTATCCTTTCAACCTTATATCCTCCATTGGGACTATCTCCCCCTTTTTGGGTGCATCAGTGGACGAGTAAGCGTCAGTTTGGGTGCCCACTGATACAAGGGAGAGAGTAGGAAAAGTTTGGAATTTATGAGCTTCATGCATAGAGACTTGGTGTCTTAGTTTGGACACTTCAGCCTCTAGCATGACCATCCTGGCCGTCAATTTCAAGATATGACGTTACAGTCTGTCCTCATCCACAGCTGTGGAATCCTTGGATCCAGATGGGGCTTTAGGCCTGGCCTCTTCATCCCCATCACCCATGGTTTCTTGGCACTTGGGATTCCTCTCAGTGAAGGGAGTTTCTAAGGAAACATCCTCACTGTGAGTTGCCGTGGTTGAGGTCTTAGCAATGTTGTCACTGTCCTCCTGGTCATTTGATGGACCAGCAGTAGTGACAGCCTCTTCCACATCCACTCTTTCATAACTCCTAGAGTGGACCTTCAGGGTAGACGAACTTGGGTTTGGGTGTGTTGGAAGCAAGATCAATCAGTACCTCCGAGATAGTAGTAGTTGAAGAAGGAACATCATTTTGATCAGGTTCCTCAACACTTAAGTTCACAAGAAAAAGGAAAGGCTCAGGGGGCTGTTCTATGGATCCGGGAAGTGATCCTGATCCTAATAGAGAGACATCCAAAGAAGTCTCCCTAATAATGTGGCTGTCCCTTATGATATTCTCACCAGAATGTTGTGATTCTGAGTGAGGGCTGTTAGGTTGGGTTTGGACCTTGGAGGCAAGAGAAGAAGGAGTTCTCTTGCCCCTTTTTCTAGTCGTTTCAACCGGGACCCTGTATTCCGGTTGATTGATAACATCCAAAAGAGGTGAAGTGATTTTTTTTTGTACCTGTGCATCCTTAGTGATATGCACAGGGGTTCGAATAATAGAAGCAGACTGTTATTCAAGTTGTGAGGTGGAGGGTGTGGGATCAGTATCAGCTGGGATTGCTGAACTGTCACCCGGGGTACTTTGTATGTTCGGCATTGTAGATAACAATGGAACATTGACCCCTGAGTATCTTTTTGGAAACAGCTTCATCTTATCACTCCAAATCGGCGAAAATGCAGATCTTCGTGAAAACCTTAACTGGTAAGACGATCACGTTTGAGGTCGAATCCTTTGACACAATCGACAACGTGAAGGCAAAAGATCCAGGACAAGGAAGGCATCCCGTCAGACCAGCAGCGTCTAATCTTCGTCGGAAAACAGCTCGAGGACGGCAGAGCCTTAGCCGATTACAACATCCAGAAGGAGTCAACTTTCCACCTTGTCTTTCTTCTTTGTGGTGGCAAGAGCGGAGTTTACTTGATGCCATTTGCTTTCTTCTGAGATATGCATTGGAGAAGAGTGTGACAGAGATACTTCCATGGAGGGCCCATCAGCGTTTTCTCTACTGTATACCCATTTTGATTTCCAGTGTACCTGATTGATTTCCAGAGATACTTCCATGGATGGAAGGTTTGAAGGTTGGTGGATGAGGGTTGGTTGGGACTTGTGAGAAAGTGATGCTGAAGGTGAAGGGTTGGTAAGGAAATTTGATTTTGTTTTTATAACGGCAGAGGTGAGAAAAAGCAAAATGACTTGTACCGTACAACCTGATTTACCTTTTATTGTTACAGCTGTAATGCACCGAGGCAGTCATGGTAAAGACTGACGTTGATTTCTTTTACAGCGGGTAAAAGTTAATTTGGACTTAAATTTACCCATCAGCAGCAAACTTGGTTGCTGTGGATGGATAAGCCTGTCCGCTGCAAGCTTGGTTGCTGCGGAAGGTTAAGTCTGTCAGCAGCAAACTTAATTGCTACTGATAGATGCAATGATCTGCAGCAGGGATGTTGCTGCTGATGGCCTTAAAGCTATCCGCAGGAAAACTTGTTCCTGCTGATAACTTAAGGCAGTCAGTGGCAAATCCTTTGCTGCTGAATATTAAACCTGTCAGCAGCTGAAAAGCAAAAGTGCTGCTGACTGATAACTTTTATTTACAACATAAGACAAAACACATTTTAAAATAGAAATTTTTAGAGAAAGATTTTAATCAAAGTTCATCATACCAATGGATTCAACTAAATATTTAAATCTGGCTTCATCAAAAGGTTTTGTAAACAAATCATCATATTGCTCATTTGTATGAACTTTGGTTAGAATAATCCTCTTTTTCTCAGCTTGATCTCTTATGAAATGATACCTGATGTCAATGTGCTTTGTCTTTGAGTGCTTCACCGGATTGTTTGTGATTGAGATAGCACTCATGTTGTCAATGTGAATTGGAGTTGCCATAAAATTCATCCCATAGTCCAACATTTGATTTTGTATCCAAATGACTTGTGCACAGCAACTTGAAGCTGCAATGTATTCTGCTTCAGCTGTAGAAGTTGAAACACATGTTTGCTTCTTGCACTGCCATGAAATTAACCTTCCTCCCAGAAACTGACATCCTCCTGAAGTGGACTTTTTGTCTATGTTGCATCCCCCATAGTCACTGTCAGTGTATGCATACAGATTAAACATGTCATTTTTTAAGTACCATAGTCCAAGTCTTGAGGCACCCTTTAGGTATCTAAAGATTCTCTTGACAGCCTGAAGATGTGAAGCTTTTGGAGCTGCTTGAAATCGTGCACAGAGACATACTGCAAACATGATATCTGGCCTTGAGGCAGTGAAATACATGAGAGACCCTATCATTGCACGGTATTGATGTTGATCAGTATCTTGACCATCTTTGTCTGGAGTCAGTTGATGATGAACTTGCATAGGGGTTCTTGCAGTAGAGCAGTCAGCCATTTTGAATCTTTCCAAAATGCTTTTTACATATTTGGATTGGCTGATGAAGATTCTATTTGGACCTGTTTGACTTATAGACCCAAAAAGAAATTGAGTTCACCCATTGAACTCATTTCAAACTTTGAGTGCATCAGAATCTCAAAGTCTTTGCACAGTTGTTTCCTTTTGATCCAAAGATGATATCATCAACATAGATTTGAACTAGTAAGATTTCTCCCCCTTCATCTTTGATAAACAAGGTCTGGTCAATGGCACCTCTTCTGAAATTGTTGCTTAGTAGATGTGATAAGGTTTCATACCAGGCTCTTGGTGCCTGATGTAGGCCATATAGAGCTTTGTCTAGTTTGAATACTTGAGTAGGATGTGCGGGATCTATAAAGCCTGGAGGCTGTTTGACGTATACTTCCTCACCAATCTTCCCATACAGAAAGGCACTTTTTACATCTATTTGATAGACAGTGAAGTTCTTAGATGTAGCATATGCCAGGAAGATTCTGATGGCCTCCAGTCTGGCAACGGGAGCAAAGACTTCATCATAGTCAATTCCTTCTTCCTGAGTGCAGCCATGAGCTACAAGTCTGGCTTTGTTTTTTACTACAATGCCTCTCTCGTCTTGCTTGTTCCTAAAGACCCATCGTGTGCCGATGGCATATTTTCCTGGTGGAAGATCAACAAGTTTCCAGACATCATGCCTCTTGAATTGCAGCAATTATTCCTGCATTGCTTCAATCCAGCTGCTGTGTTTGAGTGTTTCATCTATCTTCTTGGGTTCCACCTGGGATAGGAAACATGAAAACAAGCATATATTGGCCTCATGAGATTTGCTTCTTGTGAGAACTCCTTGGTGTATTTGGCCAATAATATTCTCTTGAGGATGTTCTTTGTGGATCCTTTGTGCTGGTACTACCTCCAGCTGTATCCCTTCTTTCAGATTGCTTTGATTTTGATCAGGGGACTCTTCATTCAAGGTGGAAGAGTCTTCAACAGCATTGTCCAGTTCAATATTTTCGGCAATAGCATTATCAGTATTTATAGCATGTACCGAAGAGTCTTCATTTAGATTGTCAGTATCAGATAGGCTGCTGCTGGTTACGTCAGACAGTCTTGTTCTTGCTTCACTTGCTTCAATTGCTCCCACAACTGCTGGAGGATCAGCTGATGGTTTTCTCAGACTGAGAGAAGATTTGGGAAAATATATTCTGTAGTCAGTGGATGAAGTGGAGGCAGGAGATTGTGTAGACGTAGACTCCATGTTTGAGAAGGTGAGAGGCTCAAATATCTGGGAGAAAGAATCTATGTCGAAGAGCCAGTTTGGTCCTTTTCCCTGCTCACAGACAATGTGTTCTCTGCATTCCACATTTGCAGATTCTTCTACAATTCTTGTTCTTGAGTTGAATACTCTATAGGCCTTTGATTGAGAGGAATAGCCTACGAAATATCCTTCATCAGATTTTGCACCAAACTGAGGAAGAATCCCATGTGTGATGAGAATTGTGCATGGACACCCAAAAGGTTTTAGAAACCCAATGTAGGGAATTCTTTGAAACCATAGTTCATAGGGTGTCTTGTTGAAGGGTTTGACAATTAGAACTCAGTTTTGCACATAGCAGGCTGTGCTAACTGGTTCTGCCCAGAATGTGAGTGGCAGTTTAGAGTCGGCCAGCATAGATCGTGCTGACTCAATAAGAGTTCTGTTTCTTCTTTCAGCAACTCCATTTTGTTGAGGAGTTCTAGGAGCACTGTATTGTCTTTCTATCCCCTTGCTTTCACAGAAACAATTCAAGGTGTGGTTTTTGAATTCTGTGCCCTGGTCACACCTTATGATCTTCACCTTTTGATTGCTTTGATTCTCTACCCTGAGAATGTAGGTTTTGAGAATCTCAGCAGTTTCATCTTTAGTTCTTAAGAAGAATACTCATGAGAATCTGGTGTAGTCATCTGTTATCAACAGACAGTATGACTTTTTGCCCATAGACATGACATTTGTAGGACCGAAAAGATCCATATGCAGCAGTTGCAGTGGAGTGTCATTTGAGTTCAAGGTCTTGGGCTTATGAGAACTCTTGTGTTGCTTCCCCTTTAGACATGCTATGCAGTGATCTTCCAGCTGAATTCTTTGTCAGGAATCCCTCTGACAAGATTATTCTTCACCAATTTGTTAATGGTTTTGATATTAATATGGCTTAATCTCCTGTGCCAGAGAGCTGATTCATCAACTGAGGCTTTTGATAAAAAGCAAGAGACGCTCCCAGATGCAGTGACCTCATTCATGTCTAGTACATAGAGATTTTCTTTTCTCTGGGCCGTCAGTAGAATGCTTTCCAGAGGAGGTGTGGATAAGCATGTAGATAGTACAAAGCATTCTTTATCTGTGAAGAGCATCCAATGCTTTTGATCACAGACCTGGGAAACACTCATGAGATTGAAGTCCAATTCTTTGACATAGTTGACCTTATCAATGCTCATTCTTTCGTTGGACACAGTTCCTTGTCCAGTAATGGATCCTCCTTTTGAATCACTTTCGAAGGCAACATATCCTCCATTGAAGTGTCTGAAATTTGAGAGGATGGATCTGTTGCCTGTCATGTGCCTGGAACAACCACTATCTACCACCCAAGTATTATTCTTGTGACCTGGCTGTCCCTGAGGTGGTATCTCTATAGTGTCAGCCATAAGAGCTTGATTATTGACAGGCAGTTCTTCATATTGGAAGCTCCAGTCGAACTAAGAAGTTCCAACAGCTGCACAAGCCGCAGTTTGAACTGGAGGAGTAGCTTGGTGTTGTTGCTGTCTGGGTTGGGCTTGGTGAGCTTGTCTTGACTGAGTGGTAGCTGAATTTGCTCTTGGTGCCTTGCATTCTCTAGCAAAGTGACCCAGTAGGTTACAGTTGTAACATCTTATTTTGCTTTTATCCAAGCCGACTCTGGTGTTGGAGTTGTTACTTGGAATGGGTCTTCTGGTTCTAGAGTAGAACCTTTTTGCTCTTATAGAGAGCATGGCATATGAGTGCTGTATGTCCATTTCTTCTAAATCATCTGGATGAAAGCATTCCAGATCCTCCTTGATAAAGAACATGTTGCTTGAGTTTCTAGAGACAAAAGCAGCAGAGGTTGATGTTTGAGGAGGAGCTTTTAGGAGAAATGGTGAGCTGTTTGTTTGAGAGGTGGGAGTTTGTGGATGGGTGACAATGGGAGGATAGTAGTTGCTGGAACTGAGACTTGAGTGGTCAGAGTGGAGGGCAGAGGTGGTGGTGGATGTTGAGGCATTTTGATAGCTTGAGCTTCGTTCTTTTGCCTGAATCATCTCTAGCTCATAGGTTTTGAGCATGTCAAAGAGCTCAGTCATTTGGAGAGTCTTCAGATTCTCTGTTCTTCTGATTGACACTGTGTAAAGTGTCCAGCAGCTTGGTAGAGACCTGATGAACTTTTTGAGAATATCTTCATTCTCTAGCTTAACCTTTGAGCACTGCAGCTCACCTACAAGATAGGTAAATCTATTGTATAGAATAGTTAGAGACTCACCTTCCTTCCAGACGAAGTTTTCATACTGCTGCTTCAGTATGTCTCTTCTGTTTTCCTTGACTTCTTCAGAGCCAGCAAACATCTTTTCAAGAGCCAACCAGAGCTCTTTAGCAGTTTTGTGACTTCTGAAGTTGTGAAAAACTTCATTTGGAAGGCACATTTGGATAGCTCCTAGTGCCTTGAAGTCCACCTCCATCCTTTTTATATCCTCTTCTGAGTATTTTGAGGGATCCTTTGGAACTGATGGTCCTCCAGAGTCAGCAGATGCCACCATGGGAGTGTAGGGTCCATCCCTGATGGATTTCCACATTCCGTACTCCTGATAGCAGAAGAAGCTTTCCATGCGATTTTTCCACATGTCGTAGTCTTCCCCAGATACCAACCTTGGTGGTCGGTTGATGCTGCCAATGTCTTCAAACGCATTGCTTTGTGCCATTTTTGTTTTTGGTGACTTAATGAAAGAGAGGGTTTTGAATAGAACCAGAAGTGATTAAACAAGTGTGAATTTGTTTAATCTGAGCCAAAGGTCTGATACCAGTTGTAGGATCGTGAAATTACAAGATGGTTCTGTTCTTAGTTGAGATTGGCGGAAACAATAACAACTACACAATTACAATCGAGTAGACAGAAAGAATACTGATAAGAACACTGTTGTATTAAGCTTAGTGAATAAACGATTACAAGTGAAAACTCTAATTCGAAAGCACACTTACAATGAAGTGTTTACTCGGTATTTATACTAACTTAGAATCAAGACAGACCCTTGATTCTAAGGATCAGATCGAACACAGACCGTTGATATCTTATACAGAAACTAACAATACACGTTAAAGCTAAACTAGCTAACTTTATTGAAGCGTCTTCTTTATGCATCATTGATTGCATGTCTGGAGAAGAGAATTGCTTAGTTTCATTGGTTATGCCATTGAGGTTCCTTCTGCTTTGAGTGTGTCAGTTGATTTTGCAGAAAGTTGTCAGTGACGCTTGGCATGGATAGTCAGCTGCGACGATTTGTCTTCAAGGAACATAGCTATCAGCAGCAAGAATGAGAATGATGATGCTGATAAGCCTATCGGCAGCAACATTGGTCTTCAACAGATAAAGCTATCCGCAGCAGATTTGTTCTTCAGCAGGAGAACAAGTATCCGCAGCAGATAAGCTTGTCCGCAGCAGTTTGTTGATCAGCAGCAAACTGTGAGATCAGCTGTATTTGTACTTAGAATTTTGTAGCCATCAGTCTTTGTTTCTACAGCTTCTAATTAGACTAAATTATTAGAACTCACTCAGCGTAGCTGACTTTGTATATACGTTAGATTGTTTTGCAGGTGAGTTTGCTAGACGAGGTATCTTGGCTTGGGAGCGGGGCTACTCGGATTGGTGTGCAAGCATTCGTGAGGTAACTTAATGGCATTAATCAGTAACTAATGTTTTTAGAAAGACTTCCGCTGTAGTTTAATATATCTAAAATGGCATTAATCATTTGATTTGGGGCTTTACAAATAAAATGCCTTAACTTACACTGAAAACGGGAGGAGGGTGAAACGAATTCCACCACGAGTAACCGCGATCAAGAGATACGTCATTCGAGTTGATCAGTAATTATTATTTACCATTTGTGTAGTGCTACACTAGGTGAAGTAATCGGTGTGAGTAAAGGATTTATGGTTCCATGTGGGATCATGTAGTGTGATATGTGTTGTAGTATTATGTAGAACTACTTGAAGTTGTGTGGTGTGATTGAATGAGACTATAATGTGAGTTGAGTAATGTGGAATGGGATTAGTTGTAACTATGTGAGATAGTTTGGTGTGTCGATATGATTTAGTAATTTTGTGTGTAACCTTGAATGGTGTGATATTGTGATAAAGATGATGACTTGCCAGATTATTGTGTAGTACTATGAGAGTTGTGTAGGATGTATGTGCATCCAGGGTGTAGAAAGATAGAAAGCTAGGGTGAATATGATGTGGAAGGTTTAGAATCCGAGCAGTAATGTGGACCTCCAAATTGAATTTGATCACCGTAATTTGGCAGTCTATGATTACTCTCATATTCTGAATTTGACGCCCATAGTAATCACTCCAATGTTCTATCTTGTGCAGGTACTGATGGCTAAGACAAAGCGTACCAGATCTATCAGACGGGGAGCTCTGGCCGAAGGAGGAGCAGATCGACAGCACAAACAGGCGGCTGCTGTAGACAATAAGGATAGTGACATAGGAGTGGTGTGCGCTTCCCGCGTCAAGTGTAACGAGGGTAACCTTGACGAGGGTGCAGTGATGAGGTATGTGTTTGTGTGCTTATATTATTGTGTTAAATTTCATACAAGAGTTGAGTTATATTTATAGTGCATGAGATAGTATTATTGTGGTGGTTAGAGTTAGATTGACCTATGTGTCAAGATTGTGATGTAGTGTTTACGACTGTTATGTAAGTCGATTTGTAAGAGCCTTGGTCAAGGCTGAGTAAGTTGATGTTAGGGATTTGTTGTGTTAACCAAGTGTCGATTTAATACGTGTACATGAGCATGAGTTATTAGTGTAGCAAGTCCGACCTTTGTCAATGAGACTACAGGATTATTATTATGGGATGAGTCATGGGTGATGAGTTATTATGGGATATCAGGTGATAACATGGGTTATCTAATGGTTAATGAATTGTAGATCTATTTTATAAGGACCGTGGGTCCTGTGTAAAGTTTAAATAACTTTTGAGACGAGTTGGCTTTTATTTAGACTAAACTATTAGAACTCACTCATTGTAGCTGACTTTGTATGTACGTTAGATTGTTTTGCAGGTGAGTTTGCTAGACGAGGTATCTTGGCTTGGGAGCGGGGCTACTCGGATTGGTGTGCAAGCATTCATGAGGTAACTTAATTGCATTAATCAGTAACTAATGTTTTTAGAAAGACTTCCGCTGTAGTTTAATATATCTAAAATGAGTACTTTCGAGGGAATAACACGTAATGAGAACCAACTGTATGGTGCCCGGTTTGGGGCCTTACACTTTGATAAGTCAACGTATCCCTTTATAATGGGTACCGTCCATGTTTGATTAAATACCTCATGATTTTATTACAAACTCTTATACATGATTCCTATCTTATAAAATCCCGTTCATCCCTTTTTGTAGAATGCCTCCTCGCCGTGAACGTAGAAATAGCCTCACTGACAAGATCATCCTGCAAATGTTTGAATGTGCATCCTGAACTAGGTTGCAGCTCCAAGGAATCCCGCATGCACATTCAAACATTTCAATTCCTTTAACCCCACCAAATATTACGGAAACGAAGGAGCCACTGGACTTCTCCAACGGTTCGAAAGCATTGAGGGAACCTTCATCAATGCCGACTGCCCCGAGAACCTAAAGGTCCGTTATGCTACTAGTGTCTTCCGTAAGAGGGCACTCACCTGGTGGAACGGGGAAAAGGGTAACCGTGGGATTGAACTCGCACTTGCCTTACCTTGTGCTGATGTGAAGACACTCATGACTGATGAGTTTTGTCCTCGCAATAAAGTCAAGAAACTGGAAGCTGAGTTCTGGGATCTCAAACAAGATAGTGGTGAAAGCCTTGCCTACACCACTCGTTTCTATGAGATTAGCCTCTTGGTGCCTCATACGGTCACTCGTCTCTCCCGATCCATTGAGAAATACATCAATGGTCTGCCCATGCAGATTCAGGATACTGTTTTTGGTAGCAATCCAGCCGTTCTCGAGGAAGCAATCCTGTGAAGGCATGAACTTTGTCCAGAAAGGGTGCCAAGAAAACCCTTGAGAAAACCACAACTGAACACACCAAGGAAACCAAGTCTGAGTCTTCCTTCAATAGCAAGAAAAGGAAAGGCAAGAACTTTGCCATTATCACACCTGCTACTCCTCTAACCCATAGCCCCTACTGCCTTCAACCCCAATAAGAAGCCATATGTGGGAACTCTACCTTTGTGCAACACTTTCCAGCTCCATCATACTACCAACATGACATGTCGTTTATGTACCAATTATGGATGTTATGGGCATGTGAGTAACATTTGTCGTAGTGTTCCACAAGTTAACCAAGACCGTCAGCCTATTGTTCCTCTTCCTGCTGCTATCACCCAGGGTCGTGCTTGTTACGAGTGCAGTGACCCAAACCATTTCAGGAATCGTTGTCCAAGGATGGTCATTGTGAACCAAGACAATCTGAATCAGGGCAACATGGTCCAGGGAAACATGAACCAGGGGAACATGAACCGGGGAAATGTTAATCAGGGGAATGCAAACCCCGTAGCTCGTGGACGTGCCTTCAACATAAATGCCAACGAGGCTCAAGCCAACAATGATGTGGTGAACGGTACGTACCCAATTAATCAACAATATGCTTCTATCCTATTTGTTACTGGCTCCGATAGGAGTTTCGTGCACTTTGAATTTGAACCACAACTTGATAGGAGTCGAACTAAGTTAGACAGATCCTTTGATATTTTAGTAGCGGATGGATACTCTGTCACCTATGATACCATCATTAGGGATTGTACCCTAAACTTGAACGACCATGATTTCTCGATTAATCTCATTCCTATGGCTCTCGGAGGTTTCGACATCATAGTAGGCATGGACTGGCTGACCAAGCATCATGCTGAAGTCGTCTATTTTGAAAAATATATATGTATCCCTCTTGAATCGGGCGACATTTTGAACGTCTATGGTGAGAAGCCGTCAAAAGGACTCAAGCTGATGTCTTGTACTACCGCACAGAAGTACTTACGAAAGAATTGTGTAGCTTTCTTAGCACACATTGTGGAGTGGAAAGACAAGGGCAAAAGCATCCAAGATATTCATGTGATCAAAGACTTTCCTGAAGTTTTTCCTAAAGATTTACCCGGTCTTCCTCCCGCACGTCAAGTTGAATTCCGAATTGACCTAGTGCCAGGAGCAAATCCCATGACTAAGTCACCCTATCGTCTTGCACCATCAGAGATGCAAGAACTTTCAATCCAGCTTCGAGAACTTTCTGACAAAGGATTTATACGTCCAACCCGTCTTATTTGTCAAGAAGAAGGATGGTTCTTTCTGGATGTACAATGACTACCGGGAACACAACAAGCTTACTGTGAAGAACCGTTATCCACTTCCGAGGATTGATGATTTATTTGATCAACTTCAAGGCTTGACTTATTTCTCAAAGATCGATATTCGTTCTGGTTATCACCAGTTACGAGTCCTTGAATCTGATATCCCTAAGAAAGCTTTTCGTACAAGATACGGTCATTACGAGTTCGTGGTTATGCCATTCAAACTAACCAATGCAGCCGCGCTATTCGTAGATCTTATGAACCGCGTGTGTAAACCGTACTTGGATAAGTTCGTGATCGTCTTCATTGATGACATCCTGATCTATTCAAAATCAAAATAGGAGAATGTAGAACACTTGCGTTTAGTTTTGGATCTCTTGAAGAAGGAGCAATTATACGCTAAGTTCTCCAAGTGTGAATTTTGGCTAAAAAAAGTCCAATTCTTGGGCCATATAGTCAACGAGATGGGTATTCACGTGGATCCCGCTAAGATTGAAGCGGTGAAGAACTGGCAAGCTCTGAAAACCCCTACAAAAGTCCGCTCGTTTCTTGGCTTAGCGGGCTATTATCGTCGTTTCATATCGAACTTTTAAAATATCGCGGTGCCACACACAACCTTAACACATAAAGGCAAGCACTATGAGTGGGGACCAAAACAAGAGGAAACCTTTCAAACACTAAAGCAAAAATTGTGTGAGGCTCATATCTTGATTCTTCCTGATGGAACCGAAGACTTTGTCATTTACTATGATGCTTCCCACTTAGGCCTTGGTTGTGTCATTATGCAACGAAGTAAAGTGATTTCTTATGCGTCCCAACAACTCAAAATCCATGAGAAGAATTATACGACGCACGATCTTGAGCTGGGTGCGGTCGTATTTGTTCTCAAATTTGGAGGCACTACTTATATGGCACTAAGTGTGTGGTTTACACCGACCATAAGAGTCTCCAACACATTTTCAACCAAAAAGAACTCAACATGAGGCAAAAGCGTTGGGTTAAACTTCTAAACGACTAAGACCGCGATATTTGTTACCATCCTGGTAAGGCGAATGTCGTAGCCGATGCTCTTAGTCATAAGGAATCTATCAAGATCCACAACATTCGGATCCAAAATGACATTCAAACTCGCATCCTTGAAGCACAACATCTTTCAGTCACTGAAGGAAACATGTACAACGAAATGGCATATTGATGTGTCGTTTTTAGTATATAAAAATATAATAAATATATTTTTAGGATGGTTTTACGAGATCAGGTTTTAAATTAATAAAATGATAATTACTTTAACTTAAAAACACACACAATAGGTAAGTGTACCTATCATAGCGTAATATTGTTTAGGTAAGAACCAAGTATCGAACCAATGGACACGGTCGAATTCCAGTACTCAACATTTGTTATCGTTTAGCCAGATCAGTTAGTGAGTGGGTTTGGTGTGCTTGTGAAGCAGAATAATAAGTGACAGAAAAGTAAATAACGGTTAAGTAAATAACAGAAAAGTAAAAACGTGCGTGATGTGTGTAACATGAATGTAACGAACAGAATAGTAAATAGCATAAACGTAAATATCTCGGAGATGATCAGGTCACGGAGAGTATTGCTTCGGGATTCGAATCCGCTTGGTACATGATAATGTTACGTTGACTAATCCAGTGATATGACTACTACAAACTTGTGACCCGAGTCACTGCTAGAGCCTCGTCCTCACGACATTTGATTTGCAATCTATAATCTTTAACAAATGGTAGTGCCTCCCGTTAAGGACAACAATTACCCTCAACCATTCGAATGGTCATCTCTGGGTTGGTTTAAGACATCGAACTTAAAATGCTTTATATTAGAGTTAAATAGGTGATTATATTTTGTTCACCAGGAGGCGATGCAACAATGGGACTAAGTATAAAGACGTACCGTTCCTAACATGAGTTCACCTATTCTTGGTCACAAAATAAGTTCATATAAAGACGTACGACCTTAATAGTGTTGACCAAGCCTTGTCTTATCAATCTTTATTTGTATAAAGACGTACAAGCTTCAAGAGATGTTTGATTAAAAAGGTTTTACGATCTTACACTTTAAAATCAAGAACACGCACAAATATAAAGACGGATTTAGACAATAATAAAAGCCCACCGAAATGGGGGTTTTAAGGACGAATGATTAAAGACATAAACACGTCACTTGGATTAATACGTTAAACATGAACATGCACCAAACTTCATCTTCACCCTAGCAATACAAAGAGTCTAGCCACGAATGGCCATACTAACTAGCACAACGCTGGGTTTCGTAGGCTCCCCTATTGTGGAACAAGGAGGAAGAGCCCCTCTACTCACTACTATTATACTCGAACTACGAAATAAGCTTTCTCTGGTGTGTTCTTGGGGTGTGTAAGGGATATCCAAATGAAGAACTCAAGCCACATATTTATAGGCCTCAAAATGAGCAATGCACGGCCATGCATTGGGTTGCACGGGCGTGCAAACACCTTGGGAATCAAATAGGGTACAAAGGACAGTGTAGCGGGGTCCGGGAGAGCAGGAAAGCATTTGCACGGTCGTGCAATGCCCCACTGCCTCCCAGATTCGTCTTTTAGCTGTTGGTTTGACTTATGTTGACCTGGTTTGACTTCTTGGGGGTCAATGCTCGGGTTTGGTCTTCCAAAAGCTTGATTTCTTCATGTTTTAGGCTGGTTTTTTCTCAGATTATCTTGGAACACCGAATAACCTGCAATTGTGAAGTATTAACGTTTTAAGTATCAATTGCAAGGCTTTTAATCAATTAGTACCATAATATGGGGATTATTATGCATGCAAAACATGTATAATTTAAGACATATCATAATACCCCACACTTAAACTTTGCTTGTCCTCAAGCAAACTCATGCACGATCATAACCATAACTAAAAACTTTACAAAGGTAATGGAACTCCAAACAAGTCTAAGCTCTGGGATAACTCTTGAGTTGCTTATTTTATTTTTGTATTTTTCTGTTTCAAGATGATGGAATTCATGACAAGCCTACTAGAACTTTAATTGTGCATAACCTATCACTCCTCACAAATTTCACTCAACTCTTAGGTTATATATGTACGGATAATGTAAGTTAAGTGGAACATTCAAGTTCGAATCGAATTATACAATGGTCATAAGCTTGTATTCAAATCAAGTCTCCATCAATTAACTAAGTATTATGCATGAATCAAGAGGACTTTAAAGGGTTGTAATGTGGCTAAAGTAAAAATAAAGGGTGAAAATGAAAATCTTTTTAGATTTTTAGGGGTTTTAAAAGGGTTTGAAGGGCTGCAACTATCGTGAAACACACAGCTACGACCTCATGACTTAAAATGGAAAATACTAGCATGTCCCTCTACAGTACTCAGATCATGAGGGTATGACTAATCTGAGGGCTCATTTATGGTCAAATTGTCAAGACCAAGATCTCTTATCATTCTCAACTATTTCCTTGCTGCGTAGTACACATTACTGCCTTTCCGTACGGATCTTTCGGCATGTAGCCTAACAGCTCCTACTTTGATCAGATGCGTATACTCATGTTGGGAATTAGTTTGATTCTTGCTACACTTTCCATCGCGGCTTCTGTTGCCACACTTCACACATTTTTCGTATCTTTTGGCTCTTCTCATGGAGCATTTTTGACAAGCCGCAGAATGGTGGTAATTGTTCTTGCTTGCGCCCCGTTTTCTTATATCACTGGTTGCTTGGAAAATCTTCTCTAAGATTTGGGATGGTAATTCAGGCTTTGCGAAATGAAGGAAGAAAATCAAATTGAAATCAAATGAATGCATGTTCAGTTCTTTAAGGTCTTGCCGGTAAAAGACCCACTTCTCTCTTTCTTTTTCTTTTCTCCTTTTTCCATTTTTTTTTCTTTTCTTTTTGTATCAAGACAAATTCTTCAATAATTCTTTTTCCTCAATTTCCTTGAAATAATTTTTCCATAAATTTCTTGCAGATAGTTCGATTGTTTCTTCCTAATACATCCACCTTTTGTATATTCCAATTCTTTTGAGTAAAACAGATTTCTTTTCAAAATTGTCTCAATGATAATAAACTTGAAATGACGACATAAGATAATTTTCCCATTTTGAAGACATTCAACCAATAACCGGTGTTTACGAAAAGCTTGCTGGGTGATAAATGTGGGTAGAAGAAAAGAAAAGGCTAAGGTTCAGAGGGCTATCTAGGCGGATAATATTTTTGGGATTTTTAGGGTTTAAGGATAATATATAAGGGTAATAAATTCCTAGGTGTCTCAATCATTTTCATACTTCCACTAGTTCATGATCTTGATATGTATAAGTCATACAAGTTCTAATTATGCATAAAATTCGATAGAATAAAAACTCAATATACCAAACGAAAGAGCATGCGAAAATGATAATAATGCTCGTGAAAAGACTCAGATTATTATCACATGGAAACAGATGGAATAGGGTTTAGCGATTTGCTATGCATAATATCCATTTGTTTCTACTTGCCATGTCTTCGTTTTATTTAATTAGGTGCGAAATCAAAGAGGTTTAGATTTAAGGTTTAAAATTTTTGAAAATTTTTTGGGTTTTTCAAAAGGTAGATTTTTGTAATGTTTTAGTCAAATGGGTAGAAAATCACAAGTAAAGTCTTACTACTTTGAGGATACAAGTAGTCCTGAATCTCTAATTCCCCACCCCACACCTAAATCTGTGCATTGCCCTCAATGTACAAATGCATGTAATGGAATGCTATGGAGGAATTTAAATTCATGAAGTTTTAAGGGAAAAGATACTGGTACTCCCCCGGTCAATTTGGTGTATAACCTAAGGCCAAAACTTATTGTCGATGTTAGGTTGTGCCTATCAGCTGCTTGTCAACACGTTGCTTCAAACATTTCATCGAATTTCAAATAAATTTGATGTGGTTTTCGATTCCTCTGGTTGTAAAGATGCAGTGTGATTCCTCAAAGAAGTAGAGAGACTATCTGGTGATGCTATTCTACCTGACACATAAAGGAAAACATAAAAGCAGACAAGGAAAATAAAAGGCAATAGTTAAGCTACTAAGGTCCTAGTATCAAGAAGGCATATATGGGGGCTGAAGTAATAGAAACTTAAATTTGAAAACCAAACCTGAGGTCAATGCTTTCTGCCGTATGCACCAACTTCTGAATTTATTCATGATCATCGGGTTGCCTCCCGAAAGTGCCATGTTTATTTAAGGGTCGTTGACCGGACCCGTACATGCTTCGTGAATTTCCAATTTAGTGCTCGTGGTGGAATAATCAGTCAAATGGGTGGCTTGTAATATAGAGAGGTTCATCCAACCCATTTGATAACTATGCGTACAATGTGATGATAAGCTGATCCAGGAATTAGTGGAGTCCATCTTGGACCAATTGGACAGAGGAAAACATGGTAAAAAGTGTTCAAACTTGAAACGGTCATAACTTGAGCTACGTTTGGAGTTAGAGGGCCTCCGACTAGGGGACGGAAAGGTTTCGACGAGCCGGACCATGTGGCAAATAGTCGTAGATGGTTTGTCCTAGTAGTCCGAGCCAAATTCTCCCATTAAGTGGCCCAATTTCACAAATCAAAAATTTTCCCCAATTTTATATTTTTTATACCTTCAACTTTTTAGTGCTAAAACAGGTGAATCATTGATTTATATATTTTCAAACTCTATCTATAGTTTGAATTTTAGTTTGGATTGATCGATTTGAAATTTTGAAAATTTTTGTAAACCTGCCAAATTTAGAATGCTCTATAGAAGAGCACCTAAAGAAAATGGTGTAATGAAATCACGCCACCACCATTTGAAATTTCCTGGACCAACTTCAAGAAACCCATGTAGTGAAGGAGACGGTCACCCCGGTATGATAATTTTGTCACGTAATTTTCGTTAGATGAACGTTGCTTCCTCCATGAGAAGTGGTCCATAGAGTGATGTGCCTTATCCTGTGGCATATGGGATTCATGGGATGATTCACTTATATGCTTGGTCACAGGCCAACTATAACTATTGTAAGGAGGAGGTGCCACTATTGTCATTTGTTTGTTGGTGATCACATTCTTCTGCATAATCTCCTTCTGGATGTAGGTCTCACAATCTGGTTCTTCATATGATTTTGTCTCTAAAGTGACAGGAACTCTAGAATATTCCATACATCCTTCTTTTGCTTCCATATTGAGGATTCCCACAAGTTCTTCTTTAGAGATTCGTTCTTCTAACTCCTTTGATGTTTTAGCTTCCAGCCTCTCAGAGAAGTCAAGAAGTGATTGTAAAGTTGCAGTAACCCATTCTTCTTAATCGTCCGGTCTCACTTCCGACTGATCCATGCTTGTGATGTTGGAAGGTTCTTGCTCCTTAGAGTCACTTGACCCTACTAAAGATGTTGGAGCTATAACTTCCGATTCTTGGACTTTGAAGAGATTATCTTGTTGTTCAATTTGAAAGCTCTTTAGGATTTGAACCTTAATTTCTTCCAAATGACGAAATGTAAGGCCCCAAACCCGGGAGGCCTCACGTATTGGATTTACTCATCAACACATAGCACTTTAAACATAAGGCATTCATAAACACAGCGAAAACGATTTAAAACATCAACATACGCAGCAGAAACATAAACATGTCTAATACAATTTGTCTTTAACAACGTCAAATTAAAACATAACATAAACATAAACGGGATGCCTGACGCTGATCTTCGGGTAACTCTTCTCGCTAAGCCAGGCATCCACATCCATCAACTGCACCTGCACTTAACTGATATGCATACTAAAAATCAGCAACGCTGAGTGAGTTTTAATGTTTACTTTAAATCAATTATACAAAAGATTTACTAATACATACATACTACCATTAAGGCAAAACTTTACATACTTCACTTTTAAAAAACAGTTTAAAACATTCATCAGGTAGCCGTCAATTCCTTGTCACTGTTGGTACTGCCCTTATGATCATTACCGCTTAACCGTCAATTCTTATCACTGCTGGTATTGTCCTCATGATCAGTACCTCTTAACCGTCAATTCCTTTTCACTACTGGTATTGGCCCCGTGATCAATACCGCTTAGCATGATGTTTTCCTCGTGATCAACAACTTGTATTATCCTCGTGATCAATACCGCTTAGCATAGTTTGGTCCTCGTGACCCATTGATGTTATCCTCGTGATCAACACCACACAACACGATGTTGTCCTCATGATCAACACCGGGTATTGTCCTTGTGATCAATACCGCTTAACTCGTACATGGGGAATTGCGTAGTCCCCCGAGCAACCGCCGTCACTAATCCTAATTGTACAACTGTTAACGAGCCATCAAGACTCTTACTAATGGGTAGCACCCATATCTGGCATCCTGTACAAGTAACATCTGTCCCAAGGACCATATCCAACCGGTTCACTTTATGTTCATAAACTTTCTTTAACTTGATCAAACTAAACATATATCATGCCATTGTTTATGTATATGAAAATATAGTAAACGCTTGCTAATGATATAACTATACTTTACTGAAACATAACTTGTCATAAATTTCATGCCTTTGTTTATGTATATGAAAATATAGTAAACGCTTGCCAATGATATAACTATACTTTACTGAAACATAACTTGTCATAAATATCATGCCTTTGTTTATGTATATGAAAATATAGTAAACGCTTGTCAATGATATAACTATACTTTACTGAAACATAACTTGTCAAAAATATCAAGCCTTTGTTTATGTATATGAAAATACAGTAAACGCTTGCCAATGATATAACTATACTTTGCTCAAAACGTACATTTGCCTCTTTTAAAATTTTCATTAAAACATAGCTTTTCCCTTCAGTTTACAATATATAAAATACAATAAACGCTTTACACTAAGTATGCACATCACCCCTAAAGAAGGAAAAAAGGGGATTAGAACTCACCTGGTATCTTAGCGGGAATGATCTACCGGATCTCACACAATCTGAACAATCATAACAATTCGATGCGTATCAGACTTAACTCGACACTAAACGGTTTCATCATTTTTGGCTAGGCGAACTTAAGGCTAAATTCTCCTCTTTCTATCGTGACGAACATACTAACTTCACTAACCAGCTATATATATCTATAGACGTGTGTTTCTAACCGAGAGTCTAAATCTATACTTTGTTTCCATTTTGTAAATGTAAAAACCTAACCTTTACCCGATTTTTCTTCAAAACCCATCTCATAACAAAAACTCAGATCTAGGAGAATCGGTTACCTGTAAATGCTTCTTCTCCGCAGCTAAACGTTCCAGATACGTATGCCTACGATCCTATGAGCTCGGATTCAAAAACCGGGACTTTCTCTTTCTAGGCTCTCTCCCACCTTCTATCTCTAGAAAAAAAAATGGTGTAAAAAGTGAGGGTTTGGGGTTGTTCTTGAGGCTTATAAGGGCCCATACCCTAGCCCCTTTCGGCCCATACACCCCAGCCCAAGCCCGCTTCCCTTTTCTTATTTAAGTTTTAATTCTCGTGAATTCTTTCGCGCTCTAAAACTCGAGATGTTACAAGTCTTCCCTCCTTACAATAGGTTTCGTCCTCGAAACCTGCCATAAGCTATACTGATAGCAAATCACAGAATGGGTGGCATAAACCATAGCTATGCAAGGCAGCTTAGTCATGAAGGCCATTGTGATTAACTACCGCTGAGGGTCTAATCTAGGAAATATCTAGTTCTAAAACTTCTAAGCTAATGGGGCTAACTAATCATTTAAGGATTCAATATCATGATCATGCCATAGTAAAAATAGGATTTTGCAATGTACCTTACTGAGTTATCTGGTAAGACCTTACTTTGGCCTTGTTGATGTAGGGTTCCTTCTCTTTACTCTTTCCCTTTCCAGATCCCCCCGCTTTGGCTTCCTTGGGTTTCCTGCAATCTCGACTCATGTGTCCCTGTTCCCCACAATTGTGGCATATTGGCTTTTCCAGGCAGTCCTGTGATTGGTATCCAAACTTGCCACACTTAAAGCATCCCGCCTGTCAAGCTTTGTACTCTCCTCCGTGCCTTTTCCCACATTTTCCACACAGACCCTCCACCTCTAATCTTGACCTCCTATCACTAGGACCCTGCAGGTCCTCCCTTTCCGCTTAGCCGCCTGTTTCTTAGGCGCTTCATAAATGACTTCAGAGCCAATGTCATCATAAAAAACTTCGCTCAGGACAACCACTGACTCAAAGGTACTCGGTGTGTTGGTCTTTACAAAGGTACATATCTTTGGAGGCAACCCCTTAACATAATAATGAATCCTCCTTTCCTATGTGGTTACAAGATGAGGCATCAGGCGTGCCAGTTCATTGTACTTGGAAGTGTATTGCCTGTGAGTCATGAGTCCGACTTGCAAAGTTAGGAACTCTCTCTCCACCTTGTGGACTTCGTTATTGGGGCAGAACTTCTCAATTACTAAAGCTTTTAGATCATTCCACCTCATTAGCTCGACCGCTTGGTCACCTTTAGCCTGTTTCACAGTCTCCCACCAGTGTGCTGCCTCTCCCTTCAGTGACTTCGCAGCGAACATGACTGCTTGTTCCGGTCGGCATTCACTTAGACGAATGGTCGACTCCATGCCGTTAATCCAATCTAAAGTATCTGCTGCTTCTTTCTCACCAGTAAGAACAAGTGGATCACAACCACGAAACGCTTTGTAGTCACAGCCGCGAGCAGGCGGTGTACCATTCTCTACCAGATTGGGTCCTCATATTAGTGGAAGCACCACGGGCTCTTCAGTGGCTGAGCTCGTGTTTGGGTTCTCTTTGGCTTTCCTCAAGGCTTCGTCTAGTATGGCTGGTAAGGTTTCCTTCAGCATTCGGATGAATTCCCGGTCGAGCGCTGCTTATACGGCTGGCTCGAACTCGAATGTCTGATCATCTCCTACCGCATGCTCAACATTGTGCTGACTGATTACCGTATCAGTATGGGTAGTGTGAACACTCCCCTCAATTTCTTGGTTGGTTCTAGCTCCACCACGGCGGCCTGTACATCCACCACGTCTTCCTCCTCCACCTCCTCTAGTTACTCCACGTCTAGCTATTTCTAACTGAAAGATAGAGAACAAAGGGATTTAATTTCATTATGCTAGGGAATATGTAGAACACAATAAGTAAGATAAGATGTTAATATACACTTGCCATCTGCAATTAACCATTACATCACTTCTTGTTTTCTAATTATTCACTTTCATGATTCCACTAAAGCCTCTATTCTTACCTTGATACTCCAAACAGGGAAAGAAACATTTACTTACTATATTCTTCTAATACTTTGGCTTGAGTTACCCGTTACTGGCATCCACTACATGGTCCCATTCTCAATTTAAGTCTTGACATCGGGGATGTCCAAATCTCTCAAACTATGGCTCTGAAACCAACTTGTAAGGCCACAAACCCAGGAGACCTCATGGATTGGATTTACTCATCAACACATAGCACTTTAAACATAAGGCATTCATCAACACAGCGGAAACGATTTAAAACTTCAACATACGCAGCGGAAACATAAACATGTCTAATACAATTTGTCTTTAACAACATCAAATTAAAACACAACATAAACATAAACGGGATGCCAGACGCTGATCTTCGGGTAACTCTTCTCGCTAAGCCAAGCATCCACATCCATCAACTGCACCTGCACTTAACTGAAATGCATACTAAAAATCAGCAACGCTGAGTGAGTTCTAACGTTTACTTTAAATCAATTATACAAAAGATTTACTAATATATACATACTGCCCTTAAGGCAAAACTTTACATACTTCACTTTTCAAAAACAGTTTAAAACGTTCATCAGGTAGCCGTCAATTCCTTGTCACTGTTGGTACTGCCCTCATGATCATTACCGCTTAACCATCAATTCTTATCACTGCTGGTATTGTCCTCATGATCAGTACCTCTTAACCGTTAATTCCTTTTCACTACTAGTATTGGCCTCGTGATCAATACCGCTTAGCACAGTTTGGTCCTCATGACCCATTGATGTTATCCTCGTGATCAACACCACACGACACGATGTTGTCCTCATGATCAACACCGGGTATTGTCCTCGTGATCAATACCGCTTAACTGGTACATGGGGGATTGCGTAGTCCCCCGAGCAACCGCCGTCACTCATCCCAATTGTACAACTGTTAACGAGCCATCAAGACTCTTACTAATGGGTAGCACCCATATCTGGCATCCTGTACAAGTAACATCTGTCCCAAGGACCATATCCAACTGGTTCACTTTATGTTCATAAACTTTCTTTAACTTGATCAAACTAAACATATATCATGCCTTTGTTTATGTATATGAAAATATAGTAAACGCTTGCTAATGATATAACTATACTTTACTGAAACATAACTTATCATAAATATCATGCCTTTGTTTATGTATATGAAAATATAGTAAACGCTTGCCAATGATATAACTACACTTTACTGAAACATAACTTGTCATAAATATCATGCCTTTGTTTATGTATATGAAAATATAGTAAACGCTTGCCAATGATATAACTATACTTTGCTCAAAACGTACATTTGCCTCTTTTAAACTTTTCATTAAAACATAGCTTTTCCCTTCAGTTTATAATATATGAAATATAATAAACGCTTTATACTAAGTATGCACATCACCCCTAAATAAGGCAAAAAGGGAATTAGAACTCACCTAGTATCTTAGCGGGAATGGTCTACCGGATCTCACACAATCTGAACAATCATAACAATTTGATGCGTACCAGACTTAACTCGACACTAAACGGTTTCACCATTTCTGGCTAGGAGAACTTAAGGCTAAATTCGCCTCTTTCTATCCTGACGAACATACTGACTTCACTAACCAGCTATATATATCCATAGACTTGATGCCTGCCCACTTAGCAAATGCGTAGGGCCTTGTTTTTGCGTACATAATAAGTACGCAGACTTTGTTCTTGCGTACTTGATAAGTACGCATGCTTTACTTCTTGCATACTTGATAAGTACGCAGAACCTGCTTCTTGCGTACTTGATAAGTACGCACGCTTTGCTTCTTGCGTAGTTGATAAGTATGCAGCCTTTGCTTCTTGCGTACTTGATAACTACGCAGAACCTGCTTGTGGGCGCAAAAACCCTAACTTTTTCATGTAGATCCGACCTCGTCAAGATCCAAACTTTTTTACATTCAAAATGTGTGATTTCTAACCGAGAGTCTAAATCTATACTTTGTTTCCATTTTTTAAATGTAAAAACCTAACCTTTACCCGATTTTTCTTCAAAACCCAACTCATAACAAAAACTCAGATCTAGGAGAATCGGTTACCTGTAAATGCTTCTTCTCCGCAGTTAAACGTTCCAGATACGTATGCCTACGATCCTATGAGCTCGGATTCGAAAACTAGGACTTTCTCTCTCTAGGCTCTCTCCCACCTTCTATCTCTAGAAAACGAAAATGGTGTAAAAAGTGAGGGTTTAGGGTTGGTCTTGAGGCTTATAAGGGCCCATACCCTGGCCCCTTTCGGCCCATACACCCCGGCCCAAGCCCGCTTCCCTTTTTCTTATTTAAGTTTTAATTCTCGTGAATTCTTTCGCGCTCTAAAACTCGGGATGTTACACGAAACAGATTTCCTAGGGTCCATGAGTCAGAATCGAGAGCTGATTGTTGAATTTGTTGGGGCGGTGTGGTTTCCTAATATGGTTGCCAGTAGGGTTGGTGAAAATATGTGCAATACCCTAGATAGTGATAACAATCTTGAGTGTAGTGGCCTTCCCCACAGATCTCACACCAAACCTCCGAATAGTGGTACTCATAGTTGTCTTGGTATCCTCCATAACAACTCTTATAGTTGTCATCCATGAAAGTTGTTGTAAAGAACAATCAAAACAAAACATAAAAATAAAAAGGCTAATCCATTAACTCGATTTTTTCTTGAAATCACCGTGTCCCCGACAACGGCGCCAAAAACTTGATGTGTCGTTTTTAGTATATAAAAAATATAATAAATATATTTTTAGGATGGTTTTACGAGATCAGATTTTAAATTTATAAAATGATAATTACTTTAACTTAAAAACAAAAATACAATAGGCAAGTGTACCTATTGCAGTGTAATATAGTTTAGGTAAGAACTAAGTATCGAACCAATGGACACGGCCAAGTTCCATTACTCAACTTTTGTTATCGTTTACCGGATCAATTAGTGAGTGAGTTTTGTGTGCTTGTGAAGTAGAATAGTAAATGACAAAAAGGTAAATAACGGTAAAGTAAATAACATAAAAGTAAAAACGTGCATGATGTGTGTAACAAAAATGTAACGAAAAGAATAGTAAATAGCAAAAAAGTAAATATCTCGGATATGATCAGGTCACGGAGAGTATTTCTTCAGGATTCGAACCCGCTTGGTACGTGATAATGTTAAGTTGACTAATCAAGTGATATTACTACTACAAACTTGTGACCGGGGTCACCGCTAGACCCTCATCCTCACAACATTTGATTTGCAAATTATAATCTTTAACAAATGGTAGTGCCTCCCGTTAAGGACAACAATTACCCTCAACCCTTCGAATGATCATCTCTGGGTTGGTTTAAGAAATCGAACTTAAAATGCTTTATATTAGAGTTAAATAGGTGATTATATTTTGTTCACCGGGAGGCGGTGCAACAATGGGACCAAGTATAAAGACGTACCGTTCCCAACATGATTTCACCAATTTTTGGTCACATAATAAGTTCGTATAAAGACGTATGACCTTAATAGTGTTGACCAAGCCTTGGCTTATCAATCTCTACTTGTATAAAGACGTACAAGCTTCAAGAGAAGTATGATTAAAAAGGTTTTACGATCCTACACATTAAAATCAAGAACACTCACAAATATAAAGACGGATTTAGACGATAATAAAATCTCACCGAAATGGTGGTTTTCAGGATGAATGATTAAAGACATAAACACATCACTTGGATTAATACGTTAAACATTAACATACCAAACTTTATCTTCACCCTAGCAATACAAAGAGTCTAGCCACGAATGGTCATACAAACTAGCATAACGCTGGGTTTCGTAGGCTCCCCGATTGCGTAACAAGGAGGAAGAGCCCCTCTACTCACTACTACTACACTCTAACTATGAAATAAGCTTTCTCTGGTGTGTTCTTGGGGTGTGTAAGGGATATCCAAATGAAGAACTCAAGCAATCTATTTATAGGCCTCAAAATGAGCAATGCACGGCCGTGCATTAGATTGCACGAGCGTGTAAACACCTCGGGAATAAAACAGGGTATAAAGGACAGTGTACCGGGGTCTAGGAGAGCAGGAAAGCATTTGCACGGCCGTGCATGGCATTGCACGGCACTGCCTCCCAGATTCGTCTTTTAGCTGCTGGTTTGACTTAATTTGACCTGGTTTGACGTCTTGGGGGTCAATGCTCGGGTTTGGTCCTCCAAAAGCTTGATTTATTCATGTTTTAGGTTGGTTTTTGCTCAGTTTATCTTGGAACATCGAATAACCTGCAATTGTGAAATATTAACATTTTAAGTATCAATTGCAAGGTTTTTAATCAATTAGTACCGTAATATGGGGATTATTATGCATGAAAAACATGTATAATTTAGGGCATATCACATATAGTGTCGAACTCCAACTTGAAACTAAACCCAATGGGTTACTTTACTTCCTGAATCGTATCTGGATTCCGGACTGTGACAATCTTCGTACTTTCGTCATGAACGAGGCACACAAAACTCATTATTCTGTGCCTCCTGGTGCGGATAAAATGTACAAGGACCTTGTACTCAATACGGGTGGTCGGGTATGAAAAAGAACATTGCCCTATACGTGTCCAAGTGCCTTACTTGCTTGAAGGTTAAGGCCGAACACCAAAGTCTATCGAGTCGAGAAATTGGCTCGAATCTATATTGATGAGATAGTTAGTCGTCATGGTGTACCACTCAACATTATTTCCAATCGTGATAGACGATTCACTTCTCGTTTCTGGCAATCTTTACAATCAGCTTTGGGCACTCAGTTGAATCTTATTACAGCTTACCATCCATAAACTGATGGTCAATCCGAACGAACGATTCAAACCCTTGAGGATATGCTTAGAACCTGTGTCATCGACTTCAAGAGAAATTGGGACTTACATCTACCCTTAGTCGAGTATTCATATAACAACAGCTACCACACGAGCATTGACATGGCTCCTTTCGAAGCACTTTATGGTCGGAAGTGTCGTTCTCCTATATGTTGGACTGAAATCGGTGAAACACAGATCACTGGTCCCGAACTCATTCAGGAGACTTTCGACAAGATCATATTAATCCGTGACAACCTTCAAGTAGCAAGGAGTCAGCAAAAGAGTTATGCCGACAAACGTCGAAAACCCTTAGAATTTCAAGTCAGAGATCTAGTTTTTCTCAAGGTATCCCCTTGGAAAGGCGTGGTTCATTTTGGAAAGAAGGGAAAGCTTGCACCAAGATTCGTAGGTCCTTTTAAGATACCCACACCTGTTTCTTGGACCCTCTTCCTAATCAATTTCGGGACCAAATTTCCTAAAGTAGGGGAGACTTTAATCCCTAGGAAATTCCGGCCTTTGTTTTTACTTTTCCGGCACTTGTAAATTCATTATTATGTGATAAACTATTCTATTTATCAATTTCATTTCATTAGTATACACACATACATACATTGGGTGCAATTATTTTAAATTTAAAAAAATAAATATTTATATAAGGGATGATATAAATAATTGTTATTATTCTATGAAATAAATATATTCTAAGTTATTTATAAACCTATATATATATATATATATACATATATATTTATAAATATACAACTTACAAAAATTAAATTATAAATTCTATAAAAAAATTAGGGTTTATGTTATGTTAATAAAAATAAGAATTTATTTCTATTTAGTAAACTACATTTTTATATTTATAACATTTAATTGTAACGTAAAGATTTATCAGATTTTATAAAAATTATAAGAATTAATGATTTTATGTTTTATAAATGCCCAGGATTCAAAATGTAATTTCTGAAACTTAATTCCAATTTAAAACAAAGTTTGCACATTAAATGATAACACCTTGGAACTTGAGGGGCCTGTTTTGTCAAAACCGGAACTTCCCCTCCCCCAAACCAGTCACAGGTATGAAATCCGTAAGCCACCGGTTCTCGCACGATTAACCCAAACTTGTATTTAAGATATTTTCGCACGAATTTGAAACCGGCTACACATTTAAACCAACCAAACGATTCACCTGATGCGTTTAATTACATTTTTATGATTGTTTTGATGTGTAACTCATAACCGAAGCCTCCACTAACAAGCCTTTAATCGATTGAACAAAGTCGTGCAAATTAAGTATAAGTAGGAGTCCCTAATCATTGACGAAACACACTGCAAACTTCGTACACTCGCGATGGCGCTTAATTTCACCCCTGGTGCACAATCTTCTGCCTACGAACTCGGAGTTGCGTATTCCAGCCGTCCTCTTCCATTTCATATCCATTTTAGGTAAACTTGGTGCCATTAGACTCGTCTCAGTCTCAGGAATGAAAGCCCCATGGTTCGAGGTCCATTTGCCTGAGAGGTCGGGCTAATTTAGGGGTTAGGGTTACGAGGGGATGATTTGGGGACGAAGGGTGTTTGGGTTTGCTGATTAAAACTCAAACGCGAACCAACTAGACACGACAACATGCCTGGTCCAGTGGTTAAGTGCGCGTTGGCCTGCTCGACGCGGGTTCGAGTCCGGCTAGCCTATTTTTTTATTTCTTTTCCTTTTTAACCCTTTTAATACATTATCTCATGTTTAAAAATTCCAATTTAATTTTTATAAATTATATAAATATATCCTGTGAATTTTTATAAAAAGAGAAAAGATAAAGTAAGGTTTATTTATTTTATTTTATTTAAAAACATGTTATAAAGCATTATAAATTCCTAAATAAATAATGTAAATAGTTTGTTTAGACCAATTTAGTTAAGTTACTTTATTTATAAATTGATAATGTTTATTAAACCAATTTTTAATTAAATGTTTAGGTATTATTAAATTCTTTCAAGCTTATAAATAATTATTTTAGTGAGAATAATTATTTAAAACACTTTTGAACTTATAAAAATACTTAAATAATTATTTTATACAAAGTTCAATTAATTCTATTTAAAGCCTATTTAGTTTTTTATAATTCATTTAGAATGGATTAATTAACCATTTTATTAATTAATGGATTAGTTAACCATTTTATTAATTAACTAATAGTTTAATTAATCATTTTATTTACATAAAATAAATTAACTAAACCTTTTTCCATTTTATAATTTATTTATAAATTATTTTTAGAATGATTATATAAATAAATACAAATGCATTATTTTCCATTCCATAATATGTTTATTTAACAATTCAAATGTAATATTATTTAAAACTCCTTCCATCCTATGATTTGTTTATTTAATTATTGAAAAATAATTATATGAATAAAGTTCAAACATTTTATCATTATAAATACATATATTTTCTTACAAAACTTGCACAAATCCTATGTCCAGTCTCAAACCCCCATGAAACCCTAAAGTCCCAAAATCTCTTTAATTCCATTTAGACGTACATTAAATTTAGAGTATCATTACATATGTAGGTTTATTGTGAGAAATTCTCACGAGGGCTATCAACCTTTACCAATTCATACCACTTCCATCTTCAATGCAAGTGAGTTTCATAGCCCACTTTCTCTTTACTATTGTTTACAAATACTCGGGGTGGAACATGTTTTACATTAAATTACATATACAAATTCAATACCATTTTTCTCATGCTAATGACTATGTGCTTTATGTCTTAAACTACTTGGCGATCGTACGTGTGTTCATGTTTAGTACAATCATTAACTTGTGAGGCAGGCCTAAGGTAGTACCTAACATGATCATTTATACGGAAATCTGATTCATTACTTAACACGAACCTTGGAGGGTTAGTGTAGACATTTTGGTACTTTTCATAACACAATCACTTGGATTGTGTACACAGTTTTCCATTTACACAGTTTGATTGTACGCTTTGAAACCTTGTATGTTTTCACATTTACGCCTTAGTTTATGCTTTGAACATATTGAATTTTAAATCCTCTTTCAACTTTTTTTTGGTGTCAAAACCTATGTTACTCACCAACTACTTGTAGTTAATATTTACTCACATGTTTCAGGTGCACCTGTTTGAGGACAATGCATGATCACATAGGACATGGACCTAGTTTTAAATTTAATTTATGTTAAGTTATGAATGTTTTATTTCCTATTCTCTTTTGTAACGGATGCTTTAATTTCAATGAATAAATATTGTCACTTATTAAAAGATGATCATGTGCTTATGAACAACCGCGTCAGCCCTGGCGTATAATCCGTCGCCGGCCGGGGTGTGACAGCTACTGTAGATGAACAATTCAAAGGAACTTCTAAGGCGCATGCTAGCACTCTCATTCTGATGATGGTGACTACAAAGTATGACGAGATCATCGGTATTCGTGAGCACATCATGATGATGGACAACATGGCCCATAAGCTTAAGGGACTAGAAATGGAGATCAGTGAAGGTTTCCTAGTGCACTTTATTATAACTTCTTTACCTGCATCGTTCGAAGCATTCAAGATCAACTACAACACTCAGAAAGATAAATGGAAGATGAGTGAGTTGATTGCCATGTGCGTGCAAGAGGAAGGGCGCCTAAAGCTAGAGAAACCTTATGTGGCTTACCTCGTGACCGGTGATTTTAAGAAGAGGAAAGGAAATTTCCATAAAAAGGAATTTTTGAAGGTCCAAAAGCAAGATTCAAGTGCTGCTTCCAGCTCTAAGAACTCCAAAGGGAAGTTTCACTACAGCTTCTGCTGTAAGGCTGGACATAGGCAGAAAGAATGCCCAGACTTCAAGGAGTGGATGACTAAGAGAGGTAATCATCTTTATATGATACTTGAGTCCTTTAAATTAAATATTCCAACTAACACATGGTGGTTTAACTCTGGTTCTATGGTTCATGTAACCAATTCTACTCAGGATTCCTTACAATCCAGAAGTAGGAAAGAAACCGAAGAACACTTAAACTGTGGAATGGAAAGGAGCTAGTTGTCGAAGCCGTGGGAACCTTAGAATTATTAATGAAAACTAGTTTATGTATTAAACTTTATGATACCTTATATATTCCTGATATTACTCGAAATTTAGTATTAGGACCAAAGTTAGACATAGACGGTTTTGATGTTTCTCATGGTCATGACAAACTTACTATTACTTTAAATTCTCAAGTGTTTGGACGTGGTTATCTAGATGGTGGTCTCTATAAGTTAGAACTAGATGGTGAATTTTCCAAGTCTTTGTTATCATATAATATCAATGAGAACTTAACAAAGACTAAATGAAAACGAGACTTATAAACCTCATCCATGCTGTGGCATCAACGTTTAGGCCATATTTCACGAGAACGTTTATCAAGGCTCATGAATGATGAAGTGTTACCCTCTCTCGGTTTCAATGTTTTAGAACATGTGTCAAATGCCTTAAAGGTAAAATGACAGCAGTGAATAAGAAAGGTGCCACTAGCAGCTCTAATTTATTAGAACTCATTCATATTAATATTAGTGGCCCTTACCCCACCGCTGGAATAACTGGACATACTTCATTTATCACTTTTATCGATGATTATTCTCGTTATATGTACCTGTATCTTATTAAAGAAAAAATCTGAATCACTTACAACTTTTAAAGATTATAAAACTAAAGTTGAAAAACAACTTGATCTTCAAATAAAAGTTGTGAGATCAGATAGATGAGGTGAATATTATGGTAGATATACTGATGTGGGTCAGGCTCCTGGTCCATTTTATGAGTTTTGTAAGGGCCAAGGGACCGTGAACCAACACACTATGCCCAGTACTACTCAACAGAATGGTGTTGCTGAGAGAAGAAACATGACCCTAATGGACATGGAACGCTTTATGTTAGCCAACTCAGGTTTACCCTCATTCCTCTGGACCGAGGCCTTAAAAGCAGCTGTTCATATACTTAATAAGGTTCCTTCAAAATCTATCCCTAAAAATCCTTATGAACTCTGGACAAGAAGGAAACTGAGTCTATGATATATGAAAGTATGGGGTTGTCTTGCCGAAGCTAAACTCTATAATCCCTTATTAAAGAAACTTGACATGAAAACAGTTACTTGTTACTTCATCGGATAACCCGATCACTCAAAGTGTTATAGAATCTACTGTCCTTCTCACGTCACTCGTATTGTAGAAACCAAGCGTGCTAAAAGCCTTGAGGATTTTAAGGTGAGTGGGAGCAGTGAAAATCCTTATCATGATTTGCAAGAAGTACAAGACGCGAGGGGGGGAGGGGGAGATTTGTCGCTTACTTTACCTCTGATTACTCCTCTTGTACACGACGCTGCACTGCACGTCACTACACCACCTCCTATATAATCAGAACTTGTTGCTACTCTGTTTACACCTGAGAATGAAGGCACATCAAACGACCGACATCAAGATAATGCCCAACTCGATAATCAACTCCGGAGGTCGTCTAGGTCCAAAAGACCTACTAAATTTGATGATTATGTTACCTACCTGACTGAAGCTGAAATGGATGCCGGAAAGTTTACCGATCCTACATCTTATCATGAAGTCATTAGCAGTGATCAGTCTTCTGAATGGAATAAAGCCATCATTGACGAGCTTGACTCCATGAAGAAACTGATGTTTGGGATTTAGTTTAATTACACAACGGCGTTAAACACGTAGGATGTAAATGGGTCTTCAAAACTAAACTAGATCCGAATGGGAACATTGAACGCTATAAAGCCAGATTGGTTGGAAAGGGCCTCACTCGGAAAGAAGGAATCTACTATTAAGAGACCTTTTCTCCTGTTTCTCGAAAGGATTCTTTAAAGATCGTGAGCTCACTTTAATCTTAAGCTACATCAGATGGATGTTAAAACCGTTTTCCTCAATGGCGACTTGAATGAATACGTGTTCATGAGACAACCTGAAGGCTTTAAACCTGAAGGTCAAGAACATTTACTCTGTAAGTTGAAGAAATCCATATACGGGTTGAAGCAGGCATCACGTCAATGATACCTAAAGTTTGATGAGACCATGAAGAAACAAGATTTCATTAAGAATCAAGTGGATCAATGCACCTAACTCAAGATGAGTGGGAGCAACTTTACTATACATTCTATTAGAAAGTAATAGTTTAGACATGTTGCATGAGTCGAAGGGTTTACTCTCGCGTAATTTCGATATGAAGGATCTCGGAGAGGCTTCTTGTGTTATTGGCATCGAAATACACCGAGATAGAGTCAATGGGATCTTAGGATTATCTCAAAAGGCTTACATTGAGCGTATCCTCACACGTTATAATATACAGCACTGCTTTCCTTCTGTAGCTCCAGTAGTTAAAGGAGACGTTTTTGGTTCATTCCAATGTCCTAAAACAGAGATTTAAAAGGAGCAAATGAGAATGATACATTTTGCGTCAGTAGTTCGAAGCCTTATGTATGCTCAAGTCTGTACTCATTCAGATATCGCTTATATTGCTGGAATGTTAGGTCGTTATCAGACTAATCCTTGTCTTGATCATTGGAAAGAAGCTAAGAAAGTTCTTCGATATCTAAAAGGGACGAAAGACTATAAACTGACCTACAGAAGAAGTGATAGTTTAGAAGTGGTTGGTTATTCTGATTCTTATTTTGCTAAATGCAAAGATGACAAGAAATCCACTTCGGGGTATATCTTTATATTAGCCGACGGACCTATCTCATGGAAGAGTCATAAGCAACAGTTAACTACAACATCCACTATGATGGCAGAATACATCGCTGTTTATAATGCTACCTTTCATGGCATGTTGCTAAAGAATCTTATCACTGGACTCAAAGTAGTTAATTCCATAACTAGACCATTGAAGATTTACTGTGATAACTCAGTTGGCGTTAGTTTCTTGAATAGTAACAGTTCAACTGGAGCTTGATTATATCTTGATACAAAGTACTTGTTCATATGTGAGTGAGTTGAGGAAAAAATTATTTGTATTGAGTATATAAGTACTAAAGTTGTGCTTGCGAATCCGATGACTAAAGGTCTCCCTCCTAAAGTATTCGAAGAACATGTTTCGAAGATGGGTTTTTCTAAAGACCTTATTTAATTAGAAAAGAGAAGCGGGAAAAATGATGAGAATAAATATAGAGGCGACACGTGATATGAAAAAACCTGTATTTATTAGATAGTATAGATACCCATCGAATCGTTTCTTTGATAGCCGCAACTGATATCAACTCAACCACACCGATACTGATATTATCGGAACCGGTATTGGTATTCGTTTTTATAGTTTTCGATCGCTACAAAATACATGTCGATATCCTTTTGATCATATCATGACTTTATTTTTTGGATTTTTTTTTCGGTTGCTAAAAAAGCTGGATACGCAGCCGTGTTTAATTTTTTTCTCGACATTCTGGTAAAAAAGATTTTTTTCAAAATAGAGTGTTTTTTTGTATCATAAGGCCGAAAAAGTTGTAACGCTATGCATACCATGACCGACCACCATCACGAACCGAACTGCTACAGACTGAATATAAGTACCGGCGTCGGTATTATCGGAGCCGGTACCGGTATTAGTATTGATTTTTATGGTTTTTGATTGATATAAAACACGTGTTGATATCCTTTTGGGTATGCCATGACTTTATTTTTTTTCTCTTTCGGTTGCTATAGCCGGTGCTAGTACCGTACTAGTAACGTGACGAACTAATACCGACCGATACCCGCCTCATAGCGTGGGGAATCCTACTAGTTTTATTTAAAGCTTGATGAAATTTAAGTTTTTATTTTTCAGTTTTCTTACTGATTTGAGTTTAAAAAAAGTAAAAACTTAAAAATATAAAGACGTTCTAGTGTATTACATGACGGGTATTGTATTAGTCAATACCCGTCCATCATTTTATACCAGAAAAGATCGTGATCCCACAAGCGGATCAACTTGATCGATATTTTGTACCAATATTTCGATCATATCCACGGTGGAAAACGTGTTTTATATAATAAACAAACATGAAGCAAATTTTAAATCATGATTCGAATTGGTATACTCTTCAACTCATTTATAAATATTAAAACTGATACTAAAAACACATGGTTTAGAAACAACACATAGACAAATCTGAATGAAACACTTTATTTCTCACACACTAGAAAAACCTTACAATGCATCACTGTATCAACTCTTCCACCTATGGCTTGCAAAGTTGCTTACATGACAACATTATTCCGTCGCGAAAAACAATCAAATACGATCGATCCATAGCGAATAAGATCATCCATCTAGAAAGGCCTCTGGCCAATATAGTTTCCAGGTGGGCTATAATTGCAAACGATCATGTAGTTACCACTACCATCACTGCATTTAGACCTACCACATCCGACCTTTTCTGTGCTCTTCCAGATCACTTGTGTATAATGCCCACACATGGCCGTGCACTCATTCTTTTCCAAGTCGTAGTCGGGTCTCTCGTCCACCCACATTTGCACTGCCCACAACCCGTTAAGGTTTGGTCCCTTTGCCATATTCTCACCACCACCCTCAGAGTGTATCATTTGGCAATCTTTCCTTTGATCGGCCCAACCTTGTGCCTTCTTTTCGAGTTCAGGGTCCCATGTCAAGGGAGGCAAGCCCAACACTCTTCTTATGCAGTTATGCTGGTTAACGTAGTCGTCTGGTTTGCTGCCTTCCTCTTCGGCATGAGATAAGTGTAGGACTGAGATTAATAAAGCAAGAACAAGCGAGATGTTGCACCAATGTCGTCCCATGTTGTACGCGCTATAGGGTGTGATCGACTAGATGGTTAATTTGTTTGTGTATGTTTTGAATAACTATCATATAATGGGCATTTATATATAGGGTGATGAATATGGAGGAGGTCAAAAATGATATGCAAAAAGTGAGGAAGAATACTAGGAAAGGAAAGAGGAACATTGATGGTGCAAAATGTTTCAGACAGAAGTATTCTCGGTGAAAACAATCACCACTAGTAAATGCTAAACATATGCCACCAAATTATGTTGTTTTCCCTCTAATAATGTGTCATTAATTTATAATAATAATTAGATTAAAAAAACAGTGAGACTTGTATGCAACTAAAAAATCAACGATTTATTGACAATTTAAGTTTATGATGACGAAAATTTATTTCTTAAAATATGAAAATGCAACCTCCAAACAATGTTATCTCATCAAGCAGGACCAGGAAAAACGTAAAACTAGTAGTAATATGTACGTACTATAAGGTTATGTAGGAGTGTTGCAGCTAGGATAAAGTGGAATGTTACAAGTTACAACAAACTAATGACAAATAATAAAATTAAACATGTTTTCTTTTAATAATTTACGAACAAATAAATAACCATGAACACATGAGGATGTTAATTAATGTACTTAGCCGTAGTAGTCGAATCCGCATACTACTATAATAATAACTATCACTGACCGCCAAAACAGTCACGGACTGGATCCGTTAGAGACGGATTCCACCAATTTAAAAAAAAAATTATAAAATGGAAAATTATTTTATCCGTCTATTGCACTGGCTTACAACGTTACCCTCCGGTTCAACATTGTCTCTGATGCTAGTGATTGGGAATGCATGGCAAAATAGAGTATTGGAATGGTCTTAGCTCCTGAATATTCAGACAATAAAAAGAAAAACGAAAAAAATTGAGCTCTAATTGTCACATTCAAAGAGGGGGCAAGCTAAACAAGCAAGCCATCCAAGTTGATTTTATAGGCGCAGCTTGAGCAGTAAAATCTTGTGCTATTCACCGACTTATACCATAAGTGGTGAACTTGAGATGATTACCGACAGCCACCGACACTAGGCATTTTTGCATTTGGTCGTTATTTGTGGGAAAGGCTTTCCGACGGATAAGTTGTCGCTAATATGTCGATGATGTTAGGGATACCATTTTGGATAGAGTACCCACTCCAGCTTTTCAGTTGGTTATCAGTGTGACAGGTTTGTGACGGGTATACGCGCCGGTAAAAGTTTCTATAGATAGTAACCAGGAGCGCGCTTACCACAACTGGTAACCCTTCCAAACCTATATGTAAATTGTACCAAAAAAATTGGTTAATCGTCTCCCCGAATCTCTCTCTTTTTCACATGTGTTAATTTTATGGTAAATATTATTATGTTTGAAAAATTGGTGGTCTCGGACTTAAGAATGCCCGAAATGGGCATATATATGTGTACCGATGTCAAAGCCCTTGAGCCTCAATAGTGGCGGTGGGTGTGGAAGGTAATGTGCTCGGATGTTAGAATTGGTGGTCTCGGAATTAATATCCTCCAAAGGTACGTGGTCTTGGAATCCACATGTGCTAGCCCAGACTCGATTAGTTGAGAATAGTTGCACTTCATTTGCTTGAGTTTACTTCTAGCTCTAAGTTTTTGAGTGGAACCGACTTGGAAAATACGCATGGTAATGTATAGGTCACTCGGTACACGAGCTAGGAAATACACATGGTAGTGTGTTGGTCATATCTTCGTGAATACATGGTGGTGGAAATATAATTTAATATGCATGGTAATAGGTGGGCTTGTCGGTCTAGATAAGTTTGCCCGAACTATGTATACATATGTGTCCCACTATCAACACCATTCACACTGATGACTAAAAGATGTTTGTATTTTATCAATGTACACCAAAATGTGATGTATGACCTAATATGAATATGTGTTACCAAAATCAGTTAATTAACATGTTACAAGGCCCATTAAGGCTCTTTAGTGTACTAGTCATCATAAGTATGTATGTAAACAGTGGGGACTAAATTCATAATTTTTTTAAATTAAGGACTAAATCCATAATGTAGAGATACCACATGGAGCATCCATGTAATTTAGTCTAAGTAGTTGTCTGTAAATCGAAAGTCAATTATCCAACAATCTAATGTGCTAAAATGATCATATCTGATCTTAAACATTACTTGTAGTGTTGCACCTTGGTATTTACAATAGGAGGAGGTCAGACATTTGTACTAGAACGAAATTCAGTAAATAGTGGAATGGAAGTACTTTGGTGAAAATATTAGTGTCTTACAACATGGGTAAAACTTGAACAATACGCACCTAACCCATAGATAACTTTCCCAAACAAATGAACACTAATCTCAGTATGCCTCATGAGTTGGAGTTGCATCGGATTTCCTAAGAGTTACATAGAGATGAGTTGTGACAATAGATAAGAGTGGTACAAAAGTAGGAGACATTTGAACTCAAGTATACGACTTTGACGCCAAAATGTCTCAGCCACTACATTAGCAACCTTGTAATATTCAACTTCAAAACTATATTAGGAGATAGTCTCTTGTAGTTTTGAAGACCAAAAAATAAGTTATATGTCGAAAACAAATAATAACCAAGAGTGAATCAGTATGTATCCAAACATACTGATTGAGAGCATTGAAGTGTAGCTCAATAGAAACCAAGGTGTCAGGAATGTAAAGTAACGTATGATTGAGAGCATTGAAGTATAGCTCTCTAGAAGAATGCATATGCAAAAATATATATGCTACAATCTTAGAGATAATGACCGATTGAATGTTACCTACATGCCCCGTAAGCCTAACTTTGAAGTTGGTATCAATAGGAATAGTGCATAACCTTCAAATGGAAACTTGTGCACAATCTTAAATATCACTTTTACGAGTAGCATCAATGCCCTATATACAACAAGAGAAAACTCATGTCATGGTAGCGTAGATCGTCTCAGGAACCTGTAAGAGTAATATCCCCTATATACAACAAGAGAAAACTCATGTCATGGCCATGTCGATACAGTTAGGGGTATGCTTTTCTATTAAGAAACCTAATACTGAGCATATATGAGGCAAACCATTGGTATGCACGAGGAACCTGTTTAGACCTAGCAAATGTTTTTGTATGTGGTAGATATAAGCCGAATGGTAAGAATCGAAAAACTTGGAGGCCGGTGGATATACACCATTTCATTAAGAAAGACATCATTGATATCAAGTTGTTTGAGTGGATCAAGTGAATCAAAATTGTATGACATAACTGTCAAAGAGGTCATGTATCGATATGCCATCAAATTCTACACCATGATGACACTGTAATGATTTGATTTGAGAACAAAATTTTACAACTGACATAATCACGAAAACGTAAGAATTTAAGTAGAACATCAGATTTTTTATGTGTAACCGATAAAATGAAAAAAAAGATAGAGGAAAGATATTAACAAGACATATTATTTAATATTTCTTATGGGATATGCCTATAAGTTACAAAGAACATTTTAAAAGAGGGCTAAATTATAGACTCATAATAAAAAGATAAAGTTTAACCTACTTTTCTAGTTGACACATGCAATAATAATGGAGTTTGGAATTTAGGACATGGAAGAAATACATTAGACACGAGGGATTGAAAGACCGTGTAACCATGGTGACCTAGTCATTGATATTTGAGGAATGAGCGTGGGAGAGAAAGGCAATAAGGAAGCAATAGGGGTATGCATGAGTCTGTTTGATTCGGTTTTTGGATAAAACCAAACCCAAACCAAAAGTTCAGTTTTTGAATTTTTTGAAAACCGCTTGGTTTCGAATTTTTCGGTTTTGGTTTTAACAATGGGTTCGATTCGGTTTTTATTTTTTCGGTTTTACCACCTGGACTTGAATTTTTTGGAATATTTTTTTTATTAACTAATGATTAATTGATTATTACATATTTGGGACTAAAACTTTTGGACTACATAATTTATTACTATCATATAAAATATTTAACATTCAAAAATAAAATTATAATCCATAAATTCTATAACAAAAGTAAATCTTAATCAACTAATAATACAAATATGGGTGACATATATGCATGCACACAATATATTATAAAAGTTTATATGTATATGTTCGGTTTGGTTTTTTTGGTTTTCAAAAAATACAAACCGAAACCAAACCGTAAGTTTCGGTTTTCAAAAAATACAAAACCAAACCATCGGTTTTTTCGGTATAGTTTTTTAGGTTAATTTGGTTTCGGTTCGATTAATTCGGTTTTTTGCTCACCCATTGAGAGCAACATGAATATGAAATGGATAGAGATCCTAATGATATTACATCTAAGGAGAAGTTGACATGTTTTGAGGTCTTTCATATAAAATCCATGAGGGAAAAATTCAATGATACATTTTCTATCAATATAAAAATAAGGTTTATTAATAATGTTGGAAGTGAGTAGAAGTCTCAATATCCATACACCATATATGATCTTATACACACATGTTTCCCTTTTTAAAAGACTAAATTGCATAAACATTCCCTGTAGTGTGGTTAAATTTTGGGAATGGTCCTAATGTACGAAAAATTACTCCAGTCGTTGATATACCGAACCAAGCTAACTTGCGCAAGATCAAACATTTAAATACCTAGAAACTTGGCTCTCAAGCAACAATGTACAAATCAAATCAAGTTTATCTTGATTAGAAAAGGTACTCCCATGGTAATAGAGGTTGTATAAACCTATATATTCATTAGAAGTTATAGGACCACTTGCATTAAACAAAGCAAAGACTGTCGAAAAGAGGACATAAAAACAAAGGATAATATGAGCTAACATAACATAGCGAGAACTACATCATACTAGAATGGAGGATTATAGACATACCCTCTATTTAGGCTCGATATGCGGCACAAACAAGTTTGGCCCATTTTGTTTAAAACAACCTCCTCCCTGCACGGTAACTTTCCTTAGAGGATATAATCATATATGAGAGTCTAACTTGGCTGTAAGATGGTGCTTTGAAGAATCTATCTTTACATATTACAACGTTGAACCAGCCTCAAAAAGTTGCTAGAACAGGTCCAACCCAACCAACATGACTGATATCTAGAGACTTAAATTTCGAATATTTAGAAGGAAAATATGACAACGGTAAAGGAAACGGCCGATAGGTCCGGCATACAAAATTCATCACCCGTTCTTTATGTTGGGCAACCCCGGATTGAATAACTGTACAGGAAATCACCACGAAATTCAATTGGGGGTCCACATACACCTCTTAATCTGCCAAGAATTAAGATAGTAGTGGTGTTAATCTCAAATAAGAGAAGCACAAAGTTTCTGTAATTCACTTTACTTATTTCATTCAAGCATACGGGTTACATATGAAAACATATGAAAATAGATCATAAGAACATGTGTACACCACTACTACAATTTAGGAGAATGGAAATAACTGAATTCTAGAAACAAAATAAAATAACTAAGAAGTGTAAAAGAGCATGTGAAATTAAAGAACATGGGTAGTAGGTGGTGTAGTGTTATCAGTGTTGGGTTTTTACGGTGATGATCAGTTAAAAATCAGTTATCAAAAAACGGTTGATAAAATTATATATTATTATTAATTAAATAGTAACTAATAAATGCGAACACGGAATAAAAAACAAAGATTCCACACAAAAGGAAAACCCGACAGGATCTAGATTACAAAACCATACGAACACGGAATAAAGATTAATCTACCAATAAGATTAATAATACCTTTGTAGTTAACAGAATAACCGATCGAGACACCGAGGTACAACTAACGAAAGCTAGACACGAACCAACAACGTGAGCAACAGGTGCGCCGGGTGGGGCTGGCCGGAAATCCACAAGGTGGTGGCGGCGGTGCTGGCCGGAAAACCGCAAACGGCGGTGGTAGCTGGGGCTGCCGGAATCGCAAGGGGAGGAGGCCGGCTCCTTTGCTTGTGGCGGCTAGTGTTTTTAGGAGAATTAGGTTAGAATGATTAAACTCCTAACCTTCTTATAATCTCTTTTAATTGCTACCGGGTCCAAAGTCCAATACGCAATGTAAAAGCCCGAACCCTTTTAATGTTTTAATAAATGATTAAAACAATATATATATTATTTATAAACTAGTATAAATAATAAATCCCGTCTAACGAATATATTTCGTCTCGTTAATAGTTCGTAATTACCAGTTAATCAAGTTAAGTGGATTTAATATTCGTTGCCATATGTGTAACTCTTACGGGTCATAAGTTTGTCAGTAGCGTTAATTAATCAGGGTCCATACATATAATTCTAACAATCAGTGTGCATAAATAGTCGGTCACAGGAGATCCACATGCATCAGGTTAACCCACTGACCTAACCCAGTAGAACCCATAGCACACCCAGCGGCTACTAAATTTGAATCTGTCCCCACATGGCTATCATCCGCCCCTACTTCAAAAACGTTTGTCCTCAAACTTGTAAGAGGTTCATCAAGGTCGTAATAAGGTTGCAAATCAGCAACATTGAATGTGGCAGCAACACCGTAGTCTCCCGGGGATCAATTTTGTATCCATTGTTGTTGACTTTAGAGAGAACCCGAAAAGGACCGTCTGAGCGAGGACTGAGTTTGGAATGGTGTTTGGAAGGGAAACATTTCTTTCTCAAGTGAACCCAAATGAGATCACCAGGTTGAAAATATATAAGCTTTCTGCCTTTATCGACGCGACGTTTAACCAAGTAGTTTATCTTGGGTGGATCATTGAACCTGCTGGTAGCTCAAGTTTGTAAGCTACTATACCAATACGCTGATAATCTTGTAGGGTCCATAATACTTCCTTGATAGCTTCTTGCTTGATCTATCCTCCACTGATCTTTGCCGATAGTTTTGTAAACGAAGATAAACAAGTTCATGTACCTGAAATTCTTTCTCCATTCTTTTTTTTGTTTGCTTGTTTGGCCATGCACTCCTTGGCCTTTTTGATCGACTGCTTCAATTGAGTAATAATTCTTTGATGTTCCAGTAACGATGAATCGATGGATGCGATATTTGTTTCTCCTGAGAAGTAATCATGAATAGAATTGACGTCCCTCCCATATACTGCCTTGAAAGGAGTCATGTTAATTGTCGAATGGAAGCTTGTGTTGTAACAGAATTCAACCAAGTATAAGTAATGTTGCCACGAACTCGGTTCTTCAAAAACAAAGGCTCAAAGATAGGATTCCAAGCACATGCTTACTACTTTTGTTTGTCCGTCCGTTTGTGGGTGGTATGCACTAGAGTGTTGCAGTTTAGTCCCCAATTGGTTAAACAATTCCTACCAAAATCGACTGAGGAACAGTGGATCACGGTCTGAGAGTATGGTCATCGGTAGACCGTGTAGCCGATACACCTCCCTCAAGAACAATGATGCCAATGAGACCGCTATATAATGAGTCAAAAGTGAGATAAAGTGTGCAAATTTGGATAAACGGTCAACGATTACCCATATCACTGTTTTGCCCTTGGATGATGGAAGATGGGTGATCGCTGTCGTTTGGTCGGTCAAAAAAATAAGATTTAAATAGTAAGTGGAAAGTCGAGTCGTCTCCACGAAGAATTGGTGGAAAGTTCAATTTTTGATTAATTTGTTTTAGTTTAGAAATTTGCAAATTTGATTCTTTGATTAAAATTCAGATTAGAGAAAAGCAACCTCCTCCAAACTTCAGGTTCTAGGTTTCACACAAAACTCAGTTGTTTAATTAGACACCACATAGACATAGTGTTGGAAAATCAGTTGACGTGGCTATTGAAGACAGGTTCTTGTCAGAAAACCTATACGACTGGTTTTGTTATAAACCAATATAATTCAATTACCCAATTTATTAGTGTCAAGTTAACCCCCTTTATTCACCCAACCCGCTTCTAGGTTTTTTCATCAACCGAACGTGATTGTAAAGAAAGAACTCAAAACATAAAGATAAATTGTTTAAATCAACCAATACATCAATCCGTTCTGTTATTGTCGGAAACTAAACACATCTAATAACATAAACAACTTAATCAAACATAAAACCTATACGAACCGTCCGTCTGGAAGAAGCCACAAGTGAATTAGCCACTCATATCAGGTCACGTGCAAAACCACTTCCCAGAAATTGTCGTCACATGCTTCTTGCTTAGGTCCTCCCCACGTCGCCAACAGCCGTAAACCCCTAATTGCCGTCCCCCCCTTTTTAATCCTTGCGTGACTGCCTTATATTCCCAAATTCCAATTCTATTTGTGTTCCATGTTTGCGGCTCTCTTTGGGCTTCATGTGGGCTACCGAAAATAAGCCATATTAAATTGATGGATCCAATAATATGATTACTACTACAAACTAATACAGAGGCCCAATATTCCTTGTAATTTTGTTTAGCTCAAATTGATTAACTTGATACTAATCCACACGTGAGTTCCTGGAATTTGCAATATAATCATGAATCAAACATTTAAGTTCAATTAATTTTAGTTTAATTGGTATTTAATTATTTTCTAATTTAGTTTATATGAACTTTATTGTTTTTAACCTATTATATATACTTAACTTGTAAAATATAAAAAAGAGTCAAACTAAATTATTTTACACATTATTTATGTTAAAAACACATGATTATATCCCCACATTTGCCTTTTTTCGTCCTGAAAAAGAATCATGCCATGGAATCATAACTGGAAATTTTCATTCATACACATCTCAAATATATTAACGCGTTAACTGTAACAATCAATATTTATGTCCGACTAAACCCAACCACTGACTCATCAAGCCCCCAATTATGTGTTCTAATATCCTATTCATTACCAAGCCGTCAGTCTATCTATGGGTCTCACACTCAGAAAGCTATAGCTTAGCCTAATTCCATCTCAAGGTCATGTTTAGGCACGGGTTAAACCATATAGATTTTCCCACCATTGTAAACACAAGTTTCTATGTTTTAAAAATTAAGATGGTTAATGGATCGATGGATAAATGACACGAGCTTTTATTAACATTATATGAATAAACCTAACCCAGTGGTGTTTCAATCAAGCTGTAACTCGATGTATGCCACGTAGGCTGTAGTTTTTAGCAATGAAGTACATAAGAGTCAACTTAGTGGTGTTTCAACCAGGTTGCCATCCCGGAGGGTAACACATAAGCAAAACTTAGTCATCCGATGTTTGATTACTTAAGAATCTAACCAATGGGCGTTTCAACTAAGCTGCTAACAGAGAGGGTAACACGTAGGCGAAAATTAAGCTCTCAACTTAATTAATTAAGCTCATGTAATGGCGGATTATGGAATGCGGGCGCCACCAACTTCCGGATTTATTTTCATAAAAAGAAAGCGGTGTGCCAAAGAAATTTTTAGCACATAAATTTTTTTGTTTATGGTGGTACCTATCACCCTATATTGACAGTTTCAACCTCACCTTCACCCTTAAGATAAGAACCCATAAGACATCCTTAATTAATTATTCATTTAAACCTAGATACACTATCAGGATGTTTAAGCCTTTCAAAGTCGGTTGAGCCTACCAAAACGTTACAAATTAGACACGCTTTATAATTTTTATTATTCATTTCAATTCCACAAGCACAATTTCCAATTATACCTATCATTTTTCATATAATTGCAACAATTCTAATCCAAGGACATTTTTAAATTTTTTTATGGATTTTTCAATTTTTAATGACTCAAACAAACTTTAGACTACAGTCTCCCATCCCCACACTTGAACTATACATTGCCCTCAATGTAGGATGAAAGACACTAAAAAGAAAATACAAAATAAAGAAAAAACTTAGCTGATCAGACGATCGTATAACATTTCATTCGCGATCATCCTCAAACTCTGCTATTGGGCTGCCTTGTACAACAGATTCATCAAACTCGGAATATCACCACCCGAATGGAGATTGAGTACGGGTTGATTAATATAAACCTGGTAAAATTAAACTCGAAACAAACCCGCAAACAAAACTTTGGGAAAGGGCCTCATGGGGGAAAGGGCCTCATAAGGGAACCTTCGGACTAAAACACGACTCAAAAATACCAAAAATACAAAAATTTGGGAAAGGGCCTCATGGGGGAACCTTCGTGTACCGCGAAGAAGCAAAACTTTGACTCGGTTGACTTTTTAAACCTTCGCGTGTCGCGAACTTTGGAGGAGGGGTCTTCGCGGTACGCAGAATGTTTATGCCATTTTTATACTTAGAAAATTTTCACACCAAAAATCCCAAATTGTTCAACTCCTCCAAAAACCCGTACACGCCCTCAATTGCACCCAACGTGCATGATAACCATGAAACTTCCACACACTTGGCCGGTTCACACACAAAAACACACAAAACAAAAATTAAAATCCTAACTCACTTTCGTAGGAATCACGATTGCATTTAGCGTATGCAACAAACCTTTTAAACCCCTCGGTAGCTCGAGAGGACGAGTTGAGTCTCGTGAGGGTTTCTAGAGAACACACCCACAACGTTCATTTAACTAGACAAGTAAACTAAAATACCTTAGGCTGCCTCCCAAGAGCGCTAAGTGTAACGTCTTGCAAGGCACGGTGTACCTGACTGACATTATGGTGGTCGGGTGGGGTGCTTGCAGTCCTCCTTCCCTACACTTACATTCCTCTTATCATCATATTTCTTCCATGCTTGCACAAACAATGCAAACAGTGCTTTTTCTTCATCAGGAACTTGAGGTTTCTGTCCTTTCCTTTTTCTTTTTCTGGCCCTTTTCTTTCTTCCGTTATCCAAAGTCTCACCTTCATTCTTCTTAGCTGACCTGTCACTCACAAGACAATCATTCTTGACCATGTGATTCACCTTTTCAGGTGATTCACACTTGTTAGCATTCAGGTTAGGTAAGTTTGAAAATATTTTAAGACTCATCTTCTTAGCACCAAATCTCATTCTTACTGTCCCTTCAGCACAATTAATAGTTGCCCTAGCAGTGGCCAAAAATGGTCTACCCAAAATAACAGTCGATTGTGTGTTCTTGATACAATCCAACACTAGAAAGTCTACTGGGTAATAAAACTCCCCTACCTTCACAATCACATCCTTTACAATCCCTCGTGGATGCGTGGGAGTCTGATCAACCAACACTACAGTGGTGTGGACTCTCTGTAATGGACCAAAGTCATACTGATCATACAGACTCCCCAGTAAAATACTCACACTTGCCCCAAGATCCAGCAACGATCTATCCAATTTAAATTCACCTACCTGTACTGAAATAATAGGTTCTTCTGGATCTTGGAGTTTCACGGAAAGGGTACCTAACAACACAGCATTCACACTTGCACTCAATTCAACTTGTTTTGGACATTTGTGCCGTCGTTTTTGGGTACTCAAACCTTTCAGACACTCAACATTGTCAGGATTTTCTTTAAGTGCATTTAAAAATGGTAAATTAATTTTACGCTTTTCAATTTTTCCCATCTTTCATCCTGTGTTGGGTCCTGTTTAATTAAAACTGGTTTGATCAAAGCCAAAGTAAATGGAATTTTCAAAGATTTTTTCACAATTTTAGTTTTTGGTTTATTTTGTGAAATTAAATCCTGATCAGGGTCAAATTCAGACTCACTGTGCTCCACCTCTCTCTCTACCACCAGGGGTGGAGTATGTTCAACAGCAGAAAACTCAGATGAGGATTGAAGACTTACCGCATTTATGTGTGCAACGTTTGTTGTTTGGGAACCTGAAGACTGATGTGCACTAGGAGGCTTACCTGAATCTCTGACAATTTCTACAACTACCTCAGCTAACTAGGCAACTTGTTTTGCCAAGGCTCGATGATCTTTCGCATGGATCTCCTGTTGCTGCACCACTGCTTTAACCAGGCATGTCAACTCCTTAATATCTGACCTGATGTCATCCAATTAAGATCTGCCTTTTTGTTGCTCTCCTTGATTCTGCTAGTTCTCTTGATAGTTTTCTTGACTATCTGAACCTTTCGGGTGGTAGCCTTGATTGGAATTCTCGTAGTAACTTTAATAATCTGGACTACCACCATGTTGATTGTACCCTTGGATGTTCTGGTTTATCTGGTTGTGAGAATCATTGTGCGAGTAGTTAGAGGATCTCCTTGATGTAAGGTCAAATATCTCGTGTATATGTGTCATTTTGTATACGTTTTAGTAGTTCAACTTTGTATATCGAGTCGGTTTTACGTGTGTTTTGTAGTTTGGAGTGTTACAGGTTTACTGAGCTTAAAGAGCGGGAATTCACGAAGAAATTAAAAAAGGTACAAAGCCCAGGAAGTCAAAGCCAAGATTAAAAGTCAAATTTCTGAGTTTTAGGTTCCCCGCAGTACGCGAGGACATAGGAGAGTATTCTCACGATACGCGAGGGAAAGAAAGAAGGGGCGCGACTATTTTGGCCTTTGCGGTACGTGAAGGCCCGGCAAGGATGTCTCGCGGTACACGAGAAATGGGTATGTCGGCAAAAATAACCTAATTCCAATTTTAAACTCATTGTAACTCCCATTCTCGAATTATCTTCTCCCCAGCCATCCTAGAGGTGTTCTAAGGTGATTTGAAGCTTTTCTAGGCCAATTGTGCTTAGTTTTGAATGTTTGTAAGTTCCAAGATTATTACTTTGATGTTTGATACAACCATGAGCGGCTAATCCACTTGTGATTGCTTTCGGGTGGATAGTTCGTCTCATTGAAACCTTTGTTTATGGTTTTTCTATTGTTTGATTTGTATTCTTGAGTGACAGTTTTGAATGCACGTACTTTTGATTAATTTAAACTGTTTGCTTGTGTTGAAGTTGTTTGAGTCGCCATATGTTTTCGGTTTTCTTGCATCGTTAGCTATTTGGTTGATTTGTACTGCTTTGCATATATGAATTGGTATCTAGGCGAACGAACGAGTCTTAAAAGATTGTCCCACATTTATCACTTTAATTAAATTGTTAGTGTCACGTTTAGTGGAATTAAAATTAGATTAACCTAAAATTGGGTGGATTTGTTGAACTTGAACCCCGGAAGTGATTGCGTTTTCTCCAATTGTTTTCTCAAATTAAAGTTTATTGTTTTTTATAATTCTAAGTCTTTTAATTAATAAAGTTTGAACTTTTTAGTACTAATTGAATTCGTTTTCTAAATAGTGTTTTCCATGAGTTCCCTTTGGATTCGACAACCCTACTTCTATATATACAGTCTAAGGTAGCTAAGAAGTAGTTTTTATTATAGTTTTTGATTGACCTTGACACCGCGATCAAAATGGCGCCGTTGCCTGGGAATTTGTGTGCAAAGTGCTATTTTTGATTTGTTTTGTTCAGTGCTATTAATTGTGTGTTTACGTGTGCAGGGACAGTTTTATGCATACTAGGCGTTCAGGAAGAAAATCACCATTATTATTTGATCCAGAGATAGAGAAAGCAGCAAGAGCTAACTGAAAGCTCCAAGGCATAGTTCAGACCATCTTAGAGAAGCTTGACAGTCCGTCTGTGAGGATGTCACAAAATCAACCAGAAAACCCAGATCCGAACCAAAGTGGGGGACATATCCCACCTATTCCACCACTACCAGATCTACTATTCCTAAACCATCCACAAAACCAACAACCACATAATCAAGCTCCTAGACCACAACAACCACAACAACCTCCACAAAATCCACCACTTCCACAACACCAACAACATCCACCACCACCTTTCCATGATCACCAATACCATCCATATAACAGCTTTCTGAGCAATTCTGACTTTAGGGATAATGAACATGTGTCACCAGGACAAACCACAGGCCAGAGCACGATTCTCAGCACAAGAACTGGAACGAAGAGGAAGAATGGTATGACCTAAACCATTAGGAGGCATTCCCTCCCAGAAACCAAAGACATGATGGGGTTGATGGTTGGGTTCAACCACCGCCAAGAGCTGAGTTCGGGTTTCAACCTAGGAACAACCGTCAAGGTAATGTGGGGAACTTTGAAATAGAAAACAGGTATAGGCAACCTGCTCAGAACCGTCAGAACTATAGAGAGGAGCAGCCTAGGAACATGCACCTAGCCAGGCACGATCAAGGGGTGGACAGTCACTTTCGCTCCGCTCTAGCTTTAAATGCTTCGCCCGTCATACCACTAGTTCGTAGGGAGAACGCATTCGAGATCTAACCTGGATGCCTCAGGATCCTCCCACACTTCTTTGGGAGAGCTACTGAAGAGCCTTACACTCATCTTTCAGAATATGAGGCTACTTGTGGGACCATTGTTGGTCAAGGGTTCACAACCGATGAGGTGAAACTGGTACTCTTCCAGTTTTCACTTAAGGACAGGTCGAAGCAATGGTTCTTGTCTTTGCCATCTGCTAGTATTGCCACCTGGGTAGAGCTGAAACAGTAGTTCCTTGATGGGTACTTTCCACCACATAAAACCAATGAGGCCCGAGCTGCAATAAGGGATTTCAAGCAACAATCATGGGAGACTTTCTATGAGGCATTTAAGCGGTTTAAAGAGTTGCTAAGGAATTGCCCACATCATGGGATAGAGAAGTGGGAGCTGATCCAAGCCTTTTATGACAGGTTGTTACCTGAGGATGTAAGGGATGTGAACTCAACTAGTAACGGGTCCTTCTTTTCAAATCATGTGGATGACGACTGGGATATTTTGGAAAGGATGGCGGTGACATCAAAACGGCAAGCTCATGCTAGTAGGAGAGCAAAGAATGGGGCATCTGCCAAGGTGGTGGATTATGAGACTCAAAAGCGTCTAGATGCCATGGAACTCCAAATGGCAAGACTTGGTAGGTCAGGAGGGAAGGATGTGGCTAATGTGTCACAAGGATATCCGGTATGTGAAGGATGTGGTGATCTGGGCCATACTATGGCAAACTGCCCGAGAGAGCAAGGCAAGGCGGAAGAAGTGAACCTAGTTGGGCGAGAAAGGAAGCAGGACATGAATGCAACCCACTACCATCCGGGACTCCGGAATCATCCAAATCTTAGGTATGGTAATGCATCTAATCAACTAAATCCTAACTTTCAGGGTGTTGATGTAGAGGGTGGAAATCAACAGCAGTACCAGAACCGCCAACAAGGCTATAATCAAGGCGGGTATCAAGGGTACCAAAGGAACCAAAGCAATCAAGGGGTTATCAGCAGAGAAGCTACCAACAAAATCAACCACAGCAGTACCAGTAACAAGGGAATCAGTAAAACAAACCTACAACCGCCGGTGACCCTCAACTCACAGCCATACTAGAGTCGTTGAAAAGAATTGAACAGGATAGAGAGATCCAGGCAAAGACCAATGAATCATTTGAAAGGCAATTGGGTTATCTGGCAAAAAAGATAGCTGAAGTGGTAGGGAGACCACCAGGACAACTCCCGAGTGACACGAAACTAAATCCGCAACATCAAGGAGCCAGTTCTTCCAGCTCAAGAAATGCTCATGTCTCTCAGGTAAGTACCCTTAGAAGTGGAAGGTGTATGATAATAAGGTTTCCCCAGCATCACCATATGTTGAGGGAGTGGTAGTTGATCTGGGAGAAGATGGTGAGAGTGACAGTGATTCGGAAATGGTTTGTACTAACCACGCTAAAAAGTAACTTTTTCTGAAACAACTAAATCTAAACCGAACACAACTGTCACTCATGGTGTAGGGGTGGAGAATAATACCATCCCTTATCCTTCTGCTTTACTTGAACCATCTAAGAAGAAAGTCATGAATAAAAGGGGCCCACAACAAGATGAGTTGTGGGAGATGTTTAAGCAAGTGAAAATCAACTTACCCCTTTTAGATGCTATTAGGCAAGTACTGGCATATGCTAAGTACTTGAAGGAATTGTGCACCCAAAAATGGCACCTGAAAATGCCTAAGAAACTTGGTTTAACCAACAACGTGAGTGCCGTTTTGTCTGGTGCATTACCACTTAAGCTACAAGATCCAGGGGCACCTTTAATTTCGGTGCAAATTGGTGAACTAAAAATCAATAAGGTTCCATTTGATCTTGGGGCGAGTGTAAGTATCCTTTTGGGGATTTTGTATGACCAATACGATTTTGGTCCTCTACAAAAGGTCGATACCATCGTGGTGTTGGCAGATGTTACCCTTAAACTTCCCAAGGGGATATTGACATATGTGATTGTGAAGGTGGAAGATTTTTATTATCCTGTTGATTTCTTAGTGCTTGATTATGCAGCTCCTTCTAGTGACAGACACCTTAATGTGATATTGGGAAGACCTTTTCTGTGAACAGCTCAGTGTGTGATCAATTATGTAACAGGAACGGTTGACATGGCATTCGGTAATCGAAAGTTAAGATTGAATATTTTTTCGCGTATATTTAACGCTCCAATCACCGATGAATGCTTTATGGCAGACATTATGGATAGGTGTAATCCCCATGAAAATGAGGGTGAAACCATGGAGCCGTGTGTTGTTTGTGACAGGACAGAAGCCGAACATGAGCAGGAGTTGAAGGAAGCAGAGGCACAAGGGGAGGTGTGTGCTCTTAGAGAAAGAGTGCCCACTTGGACACATCAAGTAGAGAATCTGCCAGACCACATTGAAACTCATCTGAACCCTGCCTGGAATCACCACCTAGTTTAGAGCTGAAAGAATTACCTAAACATTTGAAATATGCTTTTGTAGGTGAAAATGACACTTTACCTGTTATTATTGCTGCAGGTTTAACTGAAGAGCAGGAGCATGCTTTGTTGAAGGTTCTGGTTACCCATAGGGCAGCAATTGGGTGGACCATTGCAGATCTAAAAGGGATCAGTCTAGCGATTATAATGCATAAGATCGTAACGAATGAGGGAGTCAAACCATCCAGGGATGTGCAGAGAAGGTTAAACCCCAACATGAGGGAAGTAGTTAAGAAGGAGGTTCTGAAGTGGCTAGATGCAGGAATTGTGCACCCCATATCTGGCAGTACATGGGTATGCCCTACACAGACTGTTCTAAAGAAAGCAGGTATCCAGATAGTCGAAGGTGAGAATGGTGAAGAGGTTGCCACCCGCCGGGTAACCGGGTGGTGCATTTGTATTGATTACAGAAAGCTGAACGCTGCCACTTCAAAGGATCACTTTCCTTTGCCTTTTATTGACCAGGTTGTTGAGAAGTTGGCAGCTCAGAAGTATTACTGTTTTCTAGATGGATATTCAGGGTATAATCAAATAGCTATACATCCTGAGGATCAAAAAAAGACCACGTTCACTTGTCCCTATGGTACTTTCGCATTCTGGCGAATGCCATTCGGTTTGTGCAACGGCCCGGCCACCTTCCAAAGGTGCATGATGAGTATCTTTTCAGATATGATTGGGGAGTCTATAGAAATCTTCATGGATGACTTTTCCATATTTGGTCCATCTTTCGAGTCGTGTCTTGAACAATTTCAAAAGGTATTGAAAAGGTGTGTCGTGACCAATTTGGTCCTAAGTTGGGAAAAGAGTCAATTCATGGTTCAAGAAGGGATTGTCTTAGGGCATGTGATTTCAAACAAGGGCATTGAGGTTGATCATGTGAAAATCTTGGTAATTGCTACTCTACCTCCACCAAACAACATCAAAGGTGTCCGCTCATTCTTGGGACACGCAGGTTTTTATAGACGATTCATCAAAGGTTTTAGTGCAATAACAAAACCTTTATGCAATTTATTGCTTAAGGATGCTCCTCTTATTTTAATGATGAATGTCAAAAGTCTTTTAATCTAATTAAGCAACATTTGGTGGAGGCACCCATTTTAAAATCACCGGATTGGTCGTTGCCTTTTGAAATCATGTGTGATGCTAGTGATTATGCAGTTGGGGCGGTTTTGGGTCAATGGGTAGACAAGAAACCCATGGTGATTTATTATCCAAGTAAGACTCTTTCAGATGCTCAACTAAATTATACAACTACTGAGAAAGAGCTACTTGCGGTTGTCTATGTATTAGACAAGTTTAGATCTTATATTTGGGGAAGCAAAGTGATTGTTTATTCTGATCATAGTGCAGTCAGGTACCTAATGACAAAGAAGGATGCTAAGCCGAGACTGATCAGATGGATCTTGCTCTTTCAAGAGTTTAATTTGGAGATTAGGGATAAAAAGGGGTGTGAAAATGTTGTGGGATACCACTTGTCACGAATTGTTCAGGAAGAGGAAATGTCTTGTGATGACATAAATGAAACATTCCCGGATGAACAATTATTATCTATTTCAACTAAGCCATGGTTTGCTAATTTTGCTAATTGTTTGGTTGCAGGAACTGTCCCGGAATTTTGGACAAAGAAGAAGAGGCAGCAATTTGCAGCCCAAGCCAAGCAATACATCTGGGAGGACCCAGATTTGTTCAAAGTGGGGTCCGATCAAATAATAAGGAGTTGTGTCCCCGATTCAGAGACACAAGCAGTGTTGGCTCATGTGCATGCATCTGCATATGGGGGTCACTTTAGTGGACAGAAAACGGGGCAGAAAGTGCTAGCATGTGGCCTATATTGGCCGACAATCTTCAAAGATGCCTTCGAGTTTGCTAAAAGTTGTGTCAATTGCCAAAAGATGGGCAGTATTTCAAAGAGGAATGAGATGCCCATGGAACCAATCCTGGTGGTAGACATCTTCGATGTTTGGGGGATTGATTTGATGGGACCGTTCCCAAATTCTTTTGGCAATCTATATATTTTGGTGGCGGTTGATTATGTTTCGAAATGGGTCGAAGCAATCGCCACCAGAACCAATGACCATAGTGTCGTTTGTAAGTTTGTTCAGTCTAATATCTTTTCAAGTTTTGGAATCCCTCGTGTGATCATAAGTGATGTGGGATCACATTTCAAAAACTTTCACTTTAGCAAACTTCTCAAACGATACAGAATAGACCATCGAATTACCACGCCATACCACCCTCAAACTAGTGGGCAAGTCGAGGTGTCTAATAGGCAGATCAAAGAGATTTTTCAGAAAACGGTGCGTGCTGACCGCAAGGATTGGTCAACTAAATTGAACGATGCCTTGTGGGCATACCGCACTACTTATAAAACGCCTATTGGTACCATGCCATATCGATTGGTCTATGGTAAAGGATATCATCTACCTGTGGAACTAGCTCACTGTGCTTTATGGGCTATCAAGAATGTTAATGCAGATTATGATAATGCAGGTAAAGAAAGGAAGCACAGACTATGCGAGCTCGAAGAGCTAAGAGATGAGGCATATGAAAGTGCAGCTTCGTACAAAGATAAGACAAAAGCAGTGCATGATGCTAAGCTGAAGAAAAAGACCTTTGAAGTGGGTCAGAAGGTGTGGTTGTACAATTCCAGGATCAAACTCTTCCCTGGAATGTTGAAGAGCAAATGGATGGGTCCTTATCTAATCACAAGAGTTGGACAATACGGAGACGTGGAGATTTAATAATTTGAGGACCATCTAAGGAAAGTGGTGAATGGACACCGATTGAAACCATACCTAGAGTTAAATGATATCAACGAACTGTCAGTACAATTTGAGAGTTTCTTCCTAAGCACGGTTTTCGAGGTGGAAGAGGTAGGAACAACATAACATCAGTCAGGTACATCGCGTCTGGTTGAAGACGTTAAACTTAGCGCTCTTGGGAGGCAGCCTAAGGTTAGTTAGTTTTAATTCATGCCTAATTAAATGAACGTTGTAGGTGTGTTCTCTAGAAACCCTCACGAGTCTAAACTCGTCCACTCGGGCTACCGAGGGGTTTAAAAGGCTTGTTGCATATGCTAAATGCATCCGTGATTCCTACAAAAGTGAGTTAGGTTGTCATTTCTTTATTTTCTTTAGTAGTGTGCAATTGGCCAAGTGTGGGGACGTCTATAAGAAGATCATGGTTGGAATGAGTGTAATTGAGGGCAATACACAGACCCGAGGGGGTAGGATGCCGTTGTGGAGTTTGTAGAAGTTTTTAAGTTTTTCGATTTTTTCGGTATAGTTTTGTGTTTTTCTAAGTTTTTGCAGGGATTCGTGGCCATTTGGGGGAGAAAAATCATCGATATTGACATTCCAGTTATGTGTGAATATAATTTAAGTGTTGGAATGAGTTTTTGAAAATTTGAGTTTTAAGATGTGAAAATTTTCCTAAGGCAAAAAGTTGAAAAATCGTATAATCTTTCTGTCACTAGCACCTCCTCGCGGTACGCGAGAGATTTTTGACCATTCCTCGCAGTACGTGAGAGATAAAAGAAAGGGTCGGACACTTGTTTGTTCCTCGCGGTACGCGAGGGGACCACTTTTTGGCCATTTTACCCTAATTTTCGTTTTTTGTAGTTTTGAGTCGTGTCAGTCCGTCGGGTCTTTTATTTTTGTAATTGAGTCTTTATATTGAGTCAGTATGACGCTTGTGGGTTGCTGGAGTTTTATTTTGCAGCAGGTTTGGACTAAATTGCCCGTACTCAATCTCCATTCGGGTGGTGATTTTCGACTTTCGCTTGATTCTTGTGTATAATGCAGCCACTTGTATCTGTGGAGCACGATCGTGAATGAAATGCTATACGATCATCTTATCAGCTAAGTTTTTCTTAATTTTTGTATTTTTCTTTGGTTTTAGAGTCGCTCTTCCTATATTGAGGGCAATGTCGAGTCTAAGTGTGGGGAGGGAAGACCTTAGTCCAGGTCTGTAGTTGAGTCTTTTATTTGAGTCAGTTTGAGTCATAAAATCAAAAATCCATAAAAATTTAAAAAAATTTCAAAAATGTCCATGGATTAGAAGTTGTGCAATTAAATGGAAAATGATAGTACAATTGAAGACTTTGCATATTTTGAGAATTGAATTGAAATAATGATAATCAAATGCATATAATTTGTAACGTTTTGATAGGACCAACCGACTTAAAGAGCTTAAACATCCTGATAGTGCATCCAGGTTTAAATGAATAGTTAATTCAGGATGTCTTGTGGGTTCTCATCTTAGGGGTGTCGGTAAGGTCGAAACTGTCAACATAGGGTGATAGCTACCTCTATAAACAAAAATTTATAATTTTTTAAAATCTATTGGCACACCGCTTTCTTTTTATGAAAATAAATCCGAAAGTTGGTGGCCCCGCATTCCATAATCCGCCAATTTCATGAGCTTAGTTAATTAGATTGAGAACTTGAGTTCTGCCTACGTGTTACCTTCCAGGTTATAAGCTTGATTGAAATGCCCATGGGAAGACTCTTGTGATTGATTACATATGACTGATTTGACTTATGTGTTACCCTCCGGGATGGAAACCTGGTTGAAATGCCTCTAAGTTGAGTTATGTTCTTCATTTATTAAAAAACTGAAGCCTATGTGTTACCCTCTGGGATAGTGACTTGGTTGAAACACTAATGGTTAAGGTTTATTCATCATTAATAAAAGCTCACATCATTCATTCATCGATCCATAATTCATTGATTTTTAAAACTTATAGATTAGTGTTTATAGTGGTGGAGAAATCTATATGGTTTAACCCTGGCCTAAACATGACGTTGAGATGGGATTAGGCTGAGTCGTAGCTTTCTGAGTGTGGGACCCATAGATAGCCTGATTGCTTGGTAATGATAGGATAGTATATTACGGAATCGGGGGCTCGAGAGTCGGTGGTTAGGTTTAATCGGATCAAAATACCGATTGTTACAATTAACGTGTTACGATATTTGTGTTGTGTAGAATGAAAGTGTAAGTTGCAAGTTTTTCCGATTATGATTCCATTGCATAATTCTTTTTTGGGACGCAAAAGGTTAAGTGTGGGGATGTGATGTAAGATCAAATATCTCGTGTATATGTGTCGTTTTGTATAGGTTTTAGTAGTTCAACTTTGTATATCGAGTCGGTTTTACGTGTGTTTTGTAGTTTGGAGTGTTACAGGTTTATTGAGCTTAAAGAGCAGGAATTCACGAAGAAATTAAAGAAGGTACAAAGCCCGGGAAGCCAAAGGAAGTCAAAGTCAAGATCAAAAGTCAAATTCCTGAGTTTTAGGTTCCTCGCGATACGCGAGGACCTGGGAGAGTATTCTCGCGATAGCGAGGGAAAGAAAGAAGGGGCGCGACTAGTTTGGCCAGGATGTCTCGCAGTACGCGAGAAATGGGTATGTCGTCAAAATAACCTAATTCTAATTTTAAACCCATTGTGACTCCCATTCTCGAATTATCTTCTCCCCAGCCGTCCCAGATGTGTTCTAAGGCGATTTGAAGCTTTTCTAGGCCAATTGTTCTTAGTTTTGAATGTTTGTAAGTTCCAAGATTATTATTTTGATGTTTGCTACAACCATGAACGGCTAATCCACTTGTGATTGCTTTCGGGTGGATAGTTCGTCTCATTGAAACCTGAGTTTATGGTTTTTCTATTGTTTGATTTGTAATCTTGAGTGACAGTTTTGAATGCACGTACTTTTGATTAATTTAAACTGCTTGCTTGTGTTGAAGTTGTTTGAGTCGCCATCTGTTTTTGGTTTTCTTACATCGTTAGCTATTTGGTTGATTTGTACTGCTTTGCATATGTGAATTGGTATTTGGGCGGACGAACGAGTCTTAAAAGTTTGTCCCACGTTTATCACTTTAATTAAATTGTTAGTGTCACATTTAGTGGAATCAAATTAGATTAACCTAAAATTGGGTGGATTTTTTGAACTTGAACCCCGGAAGTGATTGCGTTTTCTCTAACTGTTTTCTCAAATTAAAGTTTATTGCTTTTTATAATTCTAAGTATTTTAATTAATAAAGTTTGAATTTTTTAGTAGTAATTGAATCCGTTTTCTAAATAGTGTTTTCCACGAGTTCCCTGTGAATTTGACAACACTAATTCTCTATATACAGTCTAATGTAGTTAAGTAGTAGTTTTTATTATAGTATTTAATTGACCTTGACACCGCGATCACTCCTGTAATTTACTTCAAACATTGGGCAGTCTTGAGCCCAGTGGCTAAGGTTGCCACAGCACATACACGGCTCATCATAATTGTATCCATCATAATAATCCCCGTCCATGACAAACCTGCACAAATAATACACCCGAGTAGTACTTAACGAAAAATAAAGCTAACTAAAGAAAATAAAATAAAAAAATAAAAATAAAAAAAATATTTTTGGGTTTTTGTTTTTATAAAAGAAACAAACTAAACTAAAACTAAAACTAAGCGCAACGATTCCCCGGCAACGGCGCCATTTTGATCGATATCGTTTGGTCGGTCAAAAAAATAAGATTTAAATAGTAAGTGGAAAGTCGAGTCGTCTCCACGAGTAATTGGTGGAAAGTTCAATTTTTGATTAATTGGTTTTAGTTTAGAAATTTGCAAACTTTGATTCTTTGATTAATATTCAGATTAGAGAAAAGCAACCTGCTCCAAAATTCAGGTTCTAGGTTTCACACAAAACTCCGTTGTTTAATTAGACACCACATAGACATAGTGTTGGAAAATCAGTTGACGTGGCTATTGAAGACAGGTTCTTGTTAGAAAACCTATACGACTGGTTTTGTCATAAACCAATATAATTCAATTACCCAATTTATTAGTGTCAAGTTAACCCAACCCGCTTCTAGGTTTTTTCATCAACCAAACATGATTGTAAAGAAAGAACTCAAAACACAAAGATAAATTGTTTAAATCAACCAATACATCAATCCGTTCTGTTATTGTCGGAAACTAAACAGATCTAATAACATAAACAACTTAATCAAACATAAAACCTATACGAACCGTCCGCCTAGAAGAAGGCACAAGTGAATTAGCCACTCATATCAGGTCACGTGCAAAACCACTTCCCAGAAATTGTCGTCACATGCTTCTTGCTTAGGTCCTCCCCTCGTCGCCAACAGCCGTAAACCCCTAATTGCCGTCCCCCCTTTTTAATCCTTGCGTGACTGCCTTATATTCCCAAATTCCAATTCTATTTGTGTTCCATGTTTGCGGCTCTGTTTGGGCTTCATGTGGGCTACCGAAAATAAGCCATATTAAATTGATGGATCCAATAATATGATTACTAGTACAAACTAATACAGAGGCCCAATATTCCTTGTAATTTTGTTTAGCTCAAATTGATTAACTTGATACTAATCCACACGTGAGTTCCTGGAATTTGCAATATAATCATGAATCAAACATTTAAGTTCAATTAATTTTAGTTTAATTGGTATTTAATTATTTTCTAATTTAGTTTATATGAACTTTATTGTTTTTAACCTATTATATATACTTAACTTGTAAAATATAAAAACGAGTCAAACTAAATTATTTTACACATTATTTATGTTAAAAACACATGATTATATACAATTAGCACAGACACTCACCAATGGGTTATAAAATCCATAGAGATGTTTGACCATGTTGCTCCAGTGTTGGTAGTGGCTGAAGTAAACCAAATGGCTTATGGGTGGGGTTCTTGGTCGCTTGGCATACCTAACAATTCCGGACAAACGTCGCGATGGCTTTTCTTAATCCCACCCATGAAAGCATTGTTGCGATACTTTTGGTAGTTGGAGTGGAACTCGGTTAACAACTTTTCTCGTAAGGTCTGTAGCGGAGGAACCAAAATACGTCCATGTCGATAAACTGGGTCTTGTACTACCTGATCCGCCAGTTTTTTTACCGAGGGTGTGGTTTTTGAAAAAATCACGGATCTCATCCAACCATATGGTGGTTGGGTGCGATATTGCCAAGAACGACTGCAATTCGACTCGGCTTAATGCGTCGACGACGATGTTGTCTTTCCCTGGTTTGTAGTGCACCTCATAATCGAACCCCATTAATTTCTTCCCCCATTTTTGTTGCTCTATAGTTTGGATGATTTGAGTGAGTAGGTGTTTAAGGCTGTGGTGATCGGTATAGACACGAAATCGTCGGCCTACATGGTATTATCGCCATTTTTTTACCGACTCGAGGATGGCGTATAACTATTTTGTGTAGGTCGACTGACCTTGCATTGTGGTGCATGGCTTCTTGTTGAAGAATGGAATTGGCCTGTTATTCTGAGACAAAACAGCGCCAATGGCGACTCCTGATGTGTCGGTGGTCACATCGAATGGCTTGGTGAAATCAGGAAGTGCCAAGGTGATTAAATTTTCCATCTGGGCTTTAAGGAGATTAAATGATTCTTGGGCTTCATTGTTGATATGTCCTAAATTATACATGTTTTGCATGCATAATAATCCTCATATTATGGTACTAATTGATTAATAACCTTGCAATTGATACTTAAAACGTTAATATTTTATAATTGCAGGTTATTCGGTGTTCTAAATATGAATCAAGATGAAACTAGTCAAAAAACACCAAGAAACCAGTCAAAAAACACCAAGAAATCAAGTCTTTTGGAAGATCATTCCCGAGCTTTGACCCCCAAGAAGTCAAAATTGGACAACAAGAAGTCAACAAGCAGCTAATAGACGAAACTGGGGAGCAGTACGGCAATGCACAGTCGTGCAAGGCCATGCACGGCCGTGCAAACCCCGTCTTGCTACCCAAGGCTTTATTACACTGCCAATTGTACCCTGTTTGATTCCCGAGGTGTTTGCACACCCATGCAATCCAATGCACGGCCGTGCATTGCTCATTTTGAGGCCTATAAATAGGTGGCTTGAGTTCTTCATTAGAGCATCCCTTACACACCCAACCAGAACTAAAGAAAGTCCGTTTCTGTAGACTAGAGTAGAGAGGCTCCTCCTCTTCGTCCGCAATAGGGGAGCCTACGAAACTCAGCGTTACGCTAGTTAGTATGGCCATTTGTGGCTAAACTCTTTGTATTGAAAGGGTGAAGATGATGTTTGGTGCATGTTAATGTTTGACGTATTAATCTAGTGGTATATTTATGTCTTTAATTATTCGTTCTTAAAACCACCATTTGGTGGGCTTTTATTATTGTCTAAATCCGTCTTTATATTTGTGAGTGTTCTTGATTTTAAAGTCGTAAAACCTTTTTAATCAAACTTCCTTTGAAGCTTGTACGTGTTTATATAAGCAGAGATTGATAAGCCAAGGCTTGGTCAACATTATTAAGGCCGTACGTCTTTATACGAACTTATTATGCGACCAAGAATTGGTGAACTCGTGATGGAAATTGTACGTCTTTATACTTGGTCCCATTATTGCACCGCCTCCCTGTAAGCAAAATATAATCACCTATTTAACTTTAATACAAAACATTTACGTTCGATGTCTTAAACCAACCCGGAGATGACTATTCGAAGGGTTGAGGGTAATTGTTGTCCCTAACGGGAGGCACTACTATTTTAATTTAAAGATTTTAATTCGTGAATCAAATGTCGTGAGGACGAGGCTCTAGCGGTGACCCGTGTCACAAGTTTGTAGTAGTCATATCAATGGATTAGTCAACCTAACATTATCACGTACCAAGCAGATTCGAAGCCCGAAGCAATACTCTTCGTGACCTGATCATTTTCAAGATATTTACTTTTCTACTATTTACTATTCTATTCTTTACATTTATGTTACACACATCACGCACGTTTTTAATTTTCTGTTATTTACTTTAACGTCATTTACTTTTCTGTCATTTACTATTCAGCTTCACAAGCACACAAAACCCATTCACTAATTGATCTGGCTAAACGATAACAAAAGTTGAGTACTGAAACTCGACCGTCTACATTGGTTTGATACTTGGTTCTTACCTATACTATATCATTTTATATTCAGCTTCACAAGCACACAAAACCCATTCACTGCGATAGGTACACTTGACTATTGTGTGTGTTTTAAATTAAAGTAATTATCATTTTATAAATTTAAAACCTGATCTCGTGAAACCAATGTCTCTAAATATTTTTATTACCAAAAACATGCTATCAAGTTTTTGGCGCCGTTGCCGGGGACACGGTGATTTCAAGAAAAAATCGAGTTAACGGATTAGTCTTCTTAAAAGTCAAAAAAAATTTTTTTTTACAAAAATAGTTAATTATGGATCCATACAACGATTACTTTACCGAGGAAGAATTTTTCAATTTCGATAGAAATTTCTTTGATTCATGGTGCGAGTTATGTGGGGGATCACACTACACTGAGGAGTGTTATCTCTCCATATGGCGCCCCCATGGATCGTGAAATGAATCTCCACCCATCACCATTTGAAGATTTACTTCCTTCACCACCTCTATCAGTAAACCCCTATTGTACATTCTATGAACCAGATCCTTGGAGCCAGACACGTTATTCCGTAATTTAGAGTAAATAAAAAAACAAATCATTAAACTCTATGCTACGGAACCACATGAAGATCTTGCTGAAATTTTAGATCACCCACCAAATATCGAGGCAGATCAAGCATCACACGAACAGAACGCGGAGGTAGTAACCATGATACCCATGAACAACACGTAAGATACCAACGAAGATGACATAGTAAAGACTGAAATTATACAGGAAGCCTTAGAACCATCGAGGTTGGAGAAACAATTCAAACGCTTTCAGTCTTTATTAAGCCAAATTCAGCTAAATGTACCTTACGAGCTATTCCTCTATAAAATGCCAGCTCATACAAAGTTCCTCATGGATATGCTGACTAACCGAGAAAAAATGGAAGAGCAACCAAAAATCGCTTTAAACAAAGAATGCTCAGCCATTATGAGAGGAAGAAAACCTCCCGACCAATTCATGATCTCCTGTCTTATAAGCGACTCAATCCAAGGTAATGCTATTGCTGACCTACATATCAGCGTAAATATTTTACCTGACGCTATATTTGACAAAATGAATCTCAAGAAACTCCAACCCACAAAATTAGAACTATGCCTAACTAATAGGACGGTTCGCTATCCAAAGGGAATTGTTGAAGATGTGCTTATAAAACTTAATGATATTGTCTTCCCTGTTGATTTTGTGGTGGTTGACATAAAAGGAGGAACGCGTTACCCTCTTATTCTCGGGAGGCCATTTCTCAATACAGCCCTCGCCCTTATTGATGTTTGGGGAGGAATACTGCATTAAGCATTTAACAAGAACGAATCACGTTCGATCTCAAGAAGGCCATGCAGCGACCAAGTAGTCATGATGATCTTGCTTTTCTCTTCGACGATTTCGACTACCTAGTAGGCTACTACATGCATGACGTCTTAGGAAAAGAAGAAGAATGGCTAGCTGAGGAACATGAGGAATATTTAATTTGTGAAGGGTTCATGATAAAGCACACTAAACATGATGATGAAACAATAGGCATTGAGGAGTTGGAAGATCGAGACGAGAGTGAGAAGACAAAACCCTCTATTAAGGAACCACCTACACTTGAGCTAAAGGAGCTTCAGCCCGATCTATCATATGCCCTTCTTGATGAAGAATCCAAGCTTTCGGTTGTTATCTCCTCTAGATTGGAAAATGGCGAGAGGGAAAAACTGTAAGAAGTTTTGAAAAGGCACAAGAAAGCTATCGCATGGAAGCTAATGGATCTTAAGGGAATTAGCCCCTCATTTTGCACTCATAAGATACTTTTGGAAGAAAATTACGAGACTAGTGTGCAACACCAAAGACGACTGAACTCTAAAATGCAAGCGGTAGTGAAGAACGAGATTATCAAACTACTAGATGCAAGAGTTATCTACTCAGATTCACCATGGGTCAGTCCAGTACAAGCCGTACCAACAAAAAGGAGGTATAACGGTAATCACAAATGAGAAAAATGAGCTAATACCAACCCGCACAGTCACGGGATGGCGGGTGTGTATTGACTATCACAAGTTGAACGAAGCTACTCCAAGAGACCATTTTCCGCTACCCTTCATAGATCAAATGTTGAAGCGGCTATCTGGGAATATGTTCTATTGTTTTCTCGATGGATTCTCAGGTTACTTTCAAATCCCCATCGCATCTGAAAATCAGGAGAAAACAACGTTTACCTGTCCCTATGGCACCTTTGCTTATAAGCGTATGCCCTTTGGACTATGCAATGCGCCCGCTACGTTCTAACGATGTATGATCGCTATATTTCATGATAGGGGAGCCTACGAAACTCAGTGTTACCCTAGTTAGTATGGCCATTAGTGGCTAAACTCTTTGTATTACTAGGGTGAAGATGATGTTTGGTACATGTTAATGTTTAACGTATTAATCTAGTGGTATGTTTATGTCTTTAATTATTCATTCTTAAACCCACCATTTGGTGGGCTTTTATTATTGTCTAAATCTGCCTTTATATTTGTGAGTGTTCTTGATTTTAAAGTCGTAAAACCTTTTTAATCAAACTTCCTTTGAAGCTTGTATGTCTTTATACAAGCGGAGATTGATAAGCCAAGACTTAGTCAACATTATTAAGGTCGTACGTCCTTATACGAACTTATTATACGACCAAGAATTGGTGAACTCATGTTGGGAACGATACGTCTTTATACTCGGTCTCATTGTTGCACCGCCTCCCGGTGAGCAAAATATAATCACCTATTTAACTTTAATACAAAGCATTTACGTTCGATGTCTTAAACCAACCCGGAGATGACCATTCAAAGGGTTGAGGGTAACTGTTATCCCTAACGGGAGGCACAACTATTTTAACTTAAATATTTTAATTCGTAAATCAAATGTCATGAGGACGAGGCTCTAGCGGTGACCCGGGTCACAAGTTTGTAGTCATCATATCAATGGATTAGTCAACCTAACATTATCACGTACCAAGCAGATTCGAAGCCCGAAGCAATACTCTTCGTGACCTGATCATTTTCAAGATATTTACTTTTCTACTATTTACTATTCTATTCTTTACATTTATGTTACACACATCACACACGTTTTTACTTTTCTGTTATTTACTTTACCGTCATTTACTTTTATGTCATTTACTATTCTGCTTTACAAGCACACAAAACCCACTCACTAATTGATCCGGCTAAACGATAAAAAAAAGTTGAGTACTGGAGCTCGACCGTGTCCATTGGTTCGATACTTGGTTCTTACCTAAACTATATTACGCTGTGATACGTACACTTTCCTGTTGTGTGTGTTTTAAGTTAAAGTAATTATCATTTTATAAATTTAAAACCTGATATCGTGAAACCAATATCTCTAAATATTTTTATTACTAAAAACACGCTATCAATTGTTCAATTTGAATTCCTTCCCTTTGAGCGGGTTGGTTAAGGGAGAGGCTATTTCAGCATACATGGAAACGAATCGCATGTAGTACTAGGTGAGGCCAAGGAATGCCCATAAAGTTGTAAATGAAGTTGGGGCTGGCCGCTGTTGTATTCCACTTGTATCTTGTCCGGTTCGGGTGCAACCCCGTTGCATGAGATTCGATGGCCTAAAAAAGATATTTCTTGGACAACAATGAACATTTGGATGGCTTAACATAATAATTATTAGACATCAGTGTATCAAATATAAGCCGGAGGTGCTCGTAGTGTGCTTCCATGTTACTGTTGTATATGAGAATATCATCGAAAAAGATGAGGATGAATCGGCGAAGCGCAGTGCGAAATAAATCATTCATGGACGACTGGAACGTTGATGGGGCGTTGGTTAGCCCAAATGGCATTACGAGAAATTCGTAATGACTGTCTGTTGTTCGAAACATCGTTTTGTGGACATCCTTTTTCTACCACACGTATTTGATGATATCCGGAGCGCAAGTCGATTTTTGAGAACACTGTGGCACCATGAAGCTCGTCTAAGAGTTCATCGATCGTTGGTATAGGAAAACGGTCATGAACCGTGGCGGCATTTAGGGCTCTATAGTCTACATAGAAATGCCACGAGCCATCTTTCTTTTTTACCAAAAGAACGGGTTATGAGAATGGGCTTTGGCTTGGGTGGATAACACATGATTGTAGCATCTCGGTGATCAAATTTGTCATCACATGTTTTTGGAAATGAGGGTAACGATAAGGCTTGATGTTAACGGTGTGGTTTTGTGGACATCGGCGAAGCGCAGTGCGAAATAAATCATTCATGGCCAACTTGAATGTTGATGGGGCGTTGGTTAGCCCAAATGGCATTACGAGAGACCGTCTGTTGTTCGAAACGTCATTTTATAGACATCCTTTTTCTACCACACGTATTTGATGATATCCGGAGCGCAAGTTGATTTTTGAGAACACTGTGGCACCGTGAAGCTCGTCTAAGAGTTCATCGATCGTTGGTATAGGAAAACGGTCATGAACCGTGGCGGCATTTAGGGCTCTATAGTCTACATAGAAATGCCACGAGCCATCTTTCTTTTTTACCAAAAGAACGGGTGATGAGAATGGGCTTTGGCTTGGGTGGATAACACGTGATTGCAACATCTCGGTGATCAAATTTGTCATCACCTATTTTTGGAAATGAGGGTAACGATAAGGCTTGACGTTAACGGTGTGGTTTTCATTGAGTAACAGTATATGGTGGTCATGGGTGCAGTTAGGTGGTAGGTTGATGGGTTCTTTGAAAAGGGTTTGCAATGTTTGCAAAAGGTTGGTGATTGTGTGATCAGAGTAAGAAGGAAGCTTTGGGTTTGGGGAGGGTTGAGGTTATGTAAGGAAGCAATCGATCCATGTTTCAAAAGGGTAGATAATGCAGTAGGGGAGACTAGTTGGCCAAGGGGTTCTCCAACTAATGCCTTGTTCCCATCTTTCGAAAATGAGATTTTCGGAATGGAGAAATCGGCTGAGAGTATACCGAGAGACCCAACCAGCCGATGCCCAATATGACATATGCTCCTTCAACTGGAAGGATAAAAAATGGGACTTTAAACTGAGCTTTCTACAATTGTAGTTGGACGTCTGGGTAGTACCTGTGACGAAACATATGCTGGCCATTACCAACCATAACCGAGAATGGTGGAATGTTTTCTGTTGTCAGTTGAAGAGTGGAGGCTACGCGAGGCTGGATAATATTATGTGTGCTACCACAGTCGATTAAAAAGGTGACTGACTTGCTGGCTATGTGGCTGGTGACCCGTAGTGTTTGGGAGGATGATACGCCAAAGTAGGCGGCGTCAGATTGGGAGAGAAACTATCGTTTGGGTGGTTCTTCAGTTGCTGACGCCGTGTCCTTTTCTGGCATGTCCTCTTACTCGTCGTTATCTACAATAAGCAAGAATTGTGGTAGGGAGCACTTGTGGGCTGGAAAAATTTTGCGTTGTTGCAAGGCGTTCGCTGACAGCTTCATAAAAGGTAGGTTTTGGGGAGGTTTGGTTGAAGTTGGTAGCAGTGGGGACGTAGGGTTTGTCTTTGGGGATGGTGATATTGTAGGGGAGGATGACGATGGGTTCTAGGGTGTGGTAGTAGGTTTTTAAAAAGTGTTTGTTTTGGGTTTTAGGCTTTGCTTTAGTTTTTCTTCAACTAAGCGGGCTAAGGCATAGGCTTGGTGTAAGGTAGTAGGCTTAAGTATGGCAAGCTCATTCTGGATGTCCGGTTTAAGGCCCGATATGAAGCAATTTCAGAGTGCCTACTGTGATAACTCATCCACGCAGTTTCTAACGCGTTCAAACTCTGTTTGATATGCTGAAACAGTGGATGTTTGATGTAGTTAGAATAACATGACCTCATGGTTTTCATACATCGATGGACCGAACCGCAACTCAAGTTCACGTTTGAATGTGAACCAAATGCCTAGCATGTTATTATTGGCGATGTGCTTGTACCACGAGAGGGCATCGCTGATGAAGTAGACAACAACCATGCATAGGCGTTCTGCCATGAGGACCTAGTAATACTCGAAATAGTTCTTTGCTTGAAATATCCAATCCAGAGCATTCAAACCATCAAATAGGGGTAGGTGTGTTGGAGCATGTTTTGTGACAAGCATCTTGAAGATTGTTTGTATTTTATGACAGTCATTTGTATCTGATCGATTTGTATATTCGAGTCTTTGTCCATGTATGTTTTGGTTAGGTGGTAGTGTTTTGCGTACTTATAAGTACTCAGCAAGTTTGTTCTTGCGTACTTATAAGTACACAACAAATTTTTTCCTATGTACTTATAAGTACACACCAAATTTGTTCCTGCGTACTTATAAGTACACACCAAATTTGTTCCTGCATATAAGTACGCAAGTTAGTGAGTCTGTTAGTATAAATAGCTGATAGGGTTCTTGTTTAAAGAGGTTTGAACGAGTTCTTGAGAGAAAACCTTTTGTAATCAGTTGTTTGATGCTAATAGACAAAGTTTTATCTACTTGTGTTCGTTATCATTGTATCTAGTCATCCTGTTCAAGCTAATCACAGAGGATTCCGCACTCTATTGATTGGTTTCATCTCCTATACGTGATTCGATCTAACACCAGGGGACCTACAAGTGGTATCAGAGCCTTTGCTCTTGAAATTGAGTGTTATAGGAGTGGCATTGAACATTTTCGACTACATTTGGACTGAATTACAAGGTTTTTGACTTGAATTTGAGGGTTGTTGAGCAAATACTGAGCGTTCTTGTTCTTCACATTCACAAACTAAGATTGCTTCAAAACATCTCAATAGTTGTTTGATTTTGTAAATTAATCATCAAGGGTTTGTTAGAATTGGATTTCTAAGCTTCTGGTTGGATTAATTTCACATTTTAGATAAGTTTTGAGTGATTAATGAGTTTTCCGGCGACCGGAAAAGTAATCGGAGAAACTATGTGAACATACCTTATTTTTAGAGTTTCAGACGTTTTTGCGTACTTACTGAAACTTTTTTCTCCAAGTTTCAGATTTGTTCTTGCGTACTTAGCTACTTCTTGCGTACTTAGATCCTTCCTGCGTACTTAGCTTGTTCCTACGTACTTACATTGTTCCTGCGTACTTAGCAAAAAAAAAATAATTCAAGTGTTACAATCATGCTATGTTACAAGAATGAGTTTGGAACCGGGCCTCCGCCTCCTAGACTCGTATCTCTAAATGATTATTCTACTTGGAAAGCTCAGTTTATGGAGTATGTTTCTTTTATCGATAAAGGTTTTTGGAAACCAATAGAGGAAGGTTATACCCCTCCTAAACATTCCAAAACCTACATCAAAGTTAACGGTTGAAGAAAAGAAAGAATTTGATAGAGAAAAGAAGACTAGAGAGGTTCTTGAAATGTCTCTTTCACAAGAAATCAACTATAAATTTAGGAGTTACTACACTTGAAAAAGCTTATGGGAAGCAATTCAAATGTACTGTGAAGGATGTTTGAATGTGAAAGACAAGATGACGAGTTATGTGGATTAATGTGAAAGTCCTCTTGAAGTTGACTGCGAAAGTCCTCTTGAAGATGTAAAAGTGAGCCAGAACCAAGTTTTTAATGATAGTATCGCTTCTGAAGAAAGTGTTTGGTCAGAAGAAGCTAAGTATGATACAGAAAATGCTCAGTCAGAAGAAAGTGAAACAAGTGATGTGACTGAAGAAAGTTTCTTGACTACTGAAAATGAAACAAGTGATGGTGATGATGTCAAAGTTGAAGATAAGCACAATGAGTTATCACAAGTATTCACATTTGATTGCTCAACATCACTTGACTTCTTTGAGCAGATAGTTTCTAAAACTGAAAAACCTTGTTCCAAATGTATGGAGTTGACTGGTAAGGTGAACCGTCTCCAAGATGATAACCAAAATTTGGTTTGTGATCTTGAATTTATACAAAAGGCAACTTCCATAAAAGAATAAAAATATAAAGAAATAATCAAGTTGGTAGAGGAAGAACTAGAGCAGACAAGGTCAGAATTGGTTCAGTCCCAAAACAAGATTACACAGTTACTTAGTATGACTGAGTTGACTGTTGAATAATGTGACAAGTCTGAGAAGCAGAAGGAGTTTACCAAGACATTTATGATAGATGGAACTTCATCTAGTTCAACATGTGAGGTAGATTCTAATCCATTTGTTAAAATTATTTGTTCTAATTGTAAATTTCTTAAAACGGAAAATGATCGTTTATATGATCAACTCGAACCTCTTCGTGTGGCAGCATTACTTTACAAAGAAAATGAAAAACGTTTCAAAGAGAAAATTGAGAATCTTAAAAAGGATAAACATGATTTTTCAATTAAAATGAGTGAACAAGAGTTCCATTTGGATGTTGCCTACAAAGAACTAGAGAAAAAGAATCTTGAAATCGCCAAGTTCCAAAATGTGATATTGTAATTGAGTGACAAACTTGAGAAGTTGAAAAACTCTCGTTTTGTGATGGAACACTACGAATATGTAGTGAGACAAGTGAATGGCTAAGGTTTGGGAACAAACACCATACCTCCACCAGTAAATGGCAAGTTTGTCGATGAGCCTGTTGAAATTGATCTTTCTTGTTTAGATGATAAGAATGTAGGAAAGGAGAAGTCAAAGTTTGGGGTGACTAGTGAATCTGATTCTGATGAATCATTCGATGACAAGAAAGTTGAGGGTGTTTTTAAAGTGGTAAATATTGATGATGAATGTAAGGTGTAGAAGAATGTTATCACTAACCGTGACAATTGCATCCTTACTGAACTGGATGTGATTGAAACTAATGACAAACTGAAAAACATGCTTTATGGAAATTTTCAAACTCTAAAAACAACCAAAGTTGAAAATTTTGTTAACAGATTTTCAAAGGGTTATGAAGAAAATTTTCAAAATAATTTCCAATCAAATGCTCAAAAACAATTGGTTCAAACACCATGTGTTATTCATCAAACACCAAGTGGTGTTGTTCAGAATGAGGCATCAACTTCAAGTGTCAAAGCTCCTTACAGAAAGATTTACAAAGAGAAGAGAGCTTGTTTTCATTGTGGTATTGTACGACACATTGTGGTGAAGTGTCCTCACAAGAACCAGAGTAAGAAACCAGTTGATCCACAACAGGCTAAATCATTTGTGAAGCCACCGATCAAAATTTGTTGTTCCACAGGTTCAGAAAGAGAAAATACCAACAGTTTAGAAGAAAGGTATTTCAAAAGGACATTCTGGTAGAATACCAAAGGCTAATCTAAGTGTGCCCAAATTGGTTGGTGCACAACATTGTGAGACACCTGTGGTAAAATTGTCTAAACCACAGAAAAGAAGACTAAACAAAAGGTTGAGAAAAATAGAAAGAGAATTTCTTGAAGGTAAATTTGATCAAAAACCTTTTTCTAGAAACCTAACTGGTAAAAGCTCATCTATTTCAAAGCCTTCTTTTTCAAACTATGAGCTCAAAATGGTTATACCTGAGTTTTCAAAACACCAAAGTTGTCAAAAGACAAAGGTTCAAAACAACAAGGTTTGGAAAAGAAAAGATTCAGTATCTGATTCAGTTTCTGACTCTAAGTTATAATCAACACTGCTTGATGATGGGTTTGATTGTGAACTTAGAGAAGTGAGTTATGCTGGTAAAGATGGATGACCCAAGACAACTATGGCTTGGGTTTCCATTTCAAAATAATGTGTTTGTTGTTGGAAGTGCAGGGACAACCAAAGAGAAATATTACCTGAAATTTTTCTATCTTATGTGGGTTGATAGTGGTTGTCTCATGGCACATAGTGGATGTGGCACTTCTACCAAATATCATATTCAGTCGGAAGTGGCGACATGGCATGACCTTTGTACTCAATGAGTTGTTGAAATAGTTCAACGACTTGATTCTCAAGGGGAGAAGTTGAAGAAGTTATCCAATTTTGATTTGTAGTAGATGATCTAAGTCTAAGATGATGAAGAATCTTGAAACACATGAAGTAGGTGATTGATAAGTGAGCATCAAGCTCTTGATGTTGAACCTAGTTATGGTGTTCAGGGGGAGTCACGTGGACAGGGGGAGTCTACTCAGGTGATAAAGTTTTAATTAGGTTGATATATTGTTGTTATTGGTAACTTCTGATGATATTTGAACCCATTTTGAGTAATTGGTGAAAATGATTGGTATGGTAAATCCTGAGTGAAAATCATTTTCAAAACAAGTGGTTCATGGAAGTTGTTTTTACTTTTATACTTTAAATTCTGTACAGTTTCGTTTTCTTAAAAAAAATTTCAGAAAATCCAAATAAAATAGAAAATTACGAAAATTTCAAAGTCATTTGAAGATAAGAGGAAATGATAGTACATCAGTAAGTGATCTAAACTTCTTAGACTGCACGTTTGGGAAATGATTACGTCATGGCTGCTTAAGTGTAAATTTTTTTTTATCTAGCTTTAATTTGAATATCTACAAGTTAATTGAATTGTCAGTAGGCTAGAAGCGTTTTTGGATCATTAGTAGTGTGAAAACTTAATATCTTATACTACAACTGTGATTTGAACCCATGTTATGCAGTGTGTGTGTGTGTGTGTACAAGATCATTATCAGATATAGAATATAAGATTTTGGCTATTATTATCTTATGAGACCAGTTTCAGGTTATGTCTTTAGAACAATTTTTCAGTTCTCTTCACTGCCCATGCTCACAAGCATGCAATGGGAAGTTGAGCTAAGATATGTCTTGACAACAACCGTCAAGCACATGCTACCCCCCTTGGATCACATCTGATTCCATTGAAGATAAATTCATATAATAGTTGGATCCCCTTACCCAAATCATCAGACTCCATACTTATTAACCTGAATCATCATAAATATGAAGAAAAACCTCTCAAACCAAGACAAATGAATCAATCGATTCTGAATCTTATGATTCTTGATAATCTTTTTGGATTCTGCTTGATTTTTCTGTGCTAGACGATGTAACTTCAATATGGAGATTCTGATAATCCCTTGAGAAAATCTTAGTTGTCTTGAGATAGTGCAATTTAATTTTTGTTGGCATAATCATGGGGTACACGTTGCATTTCATACTAAATGGTACCTTAACTCACAAGAACGTGGAACAAAAACGCTTGTAGTTTCAAATCCTATAATATTGACAACTTAAATTGACATGTTGTGTATTGCAAATTTGTTGTCTAAATAAGTAGTATGTCATGACTTGATCCCATTTTCTTTAAAGTTTATCGCATATCACTTTTGCTATATAATAATCTGATATGATCCTCTGCTCATGACTTTGATAAAAAAAGGAATTCTATAAATATTTCCCCGTAAATAATTTCCTGTACATTCTAATCTCTCTCTTGTATTTAATTTTCTCTTATTCAGAAAAGAATAAAAAGATTTTCGGTTATTTTCTTAAAAATTGAAAAACCCAAAAAGATTTTCCTTTTAAGCTTCCATGGAACATAATTTTATTGCTTGGGTACATCTTTGAAAATTTTGAGAAATTGGGCATATTGCATAATCTTTTGCAAGCGTTTGAGGATCCTTGAATGTAGACAAAGAGTTCTATTTCTTATGTCTTGTTTAAGTTTGAGTGCAGATATACAGGACAAGGACTATATATACAAGCTGGACTTCATGTTGTGAGCAGACTTGTAGACAACTTCTGAAGACATCTGAAGTTGTTGTCAAGGGGGAGTCTGTTAGAGCTTATTTGGAAGCACGTGACAAACATCTCCAGAGCTGTTGTCAAGGGGGAGTCTGTTGGAGCATGTTTTGTGACAAGCAGCTTGAAGATTGTTTGTATTTTATGAGAGTCGTTTGTATCTGATCGAGTTGTATATTCAAGTCTTTGTTCATGTATGTTTTGGTTAGGTGGTAGTGTTTTGCGTACTTATAAGTACTCGACAGGTTTGTTCTTGCGTACTTATAAGTACACAACAAATTTGTTCCTACACCAAATTTGTTCCTGCGTACTTATAAGTACACTCCAAATTTGTTCCTGCGTACTTATAAGTACACACCAAATTTGTTCCGGCGTACTTATAAGTACGCAGGTTAGTGAGTCTATTAGTATAAATAGCTGATAGGGTTCTTGTTTAAAGAGGTTTGAACGAGTTCTTGAGAGAAAACCTTTTGTAATCAGTTGTTTGATGTTAATAGACAAAGGTTTATATACTTGTGTTAGTTATCATCGTATCTGGTCATCTTGTTCAAGCTAATCACAGAGGATTCCGCACTCTGTTGATTGGTTTCATCTCCTATACGTGATTCGATCTAACATCAGTGGACCTATAAGGTGAATTTTCGGTGATCTGGGTTGTTGACGGTGCGGTTGATGTCTAGGACCAGGTGGTGTTTTGGGACCTTCGAAAGATTCCGATGTGACGTGATCGGATAACTGATCGATTTTGGTGTTCAGGTTTTGGGTGGCGGTGATTAGGTCGGATAGTTGGGAGGCGTTTTGGGTGGCAGCTATAAGCTACACCAACTGTTCTGAGACGGTGGGATTGGTTTCGTTGGTGGATCAAGAATCTTTACGTGGCGGCATGATGGAGGAATGAGACGGGAATGAAAGCACCAATTGATAGGTTAACCCTTAGAGGGGGTTAGGATCCAAAAAAATTAGAGAGAACAAGAACAATCTGGGGCAATTTTCTGATATTATTAACATAAAACCAAAAGCACTTAAATAACAATTCTTAGGATGCACTTTATTCTTGCGACTAGAATTATGGAAACGTGAGTTACTCTACCACTAATGCTCCTAAAATGCATGAGAACATGGGACAAGAAGGAAAGAATAATGCTCCTAAAATGATGCAAGCAGTTGCAGACTTGTTATTCAACCTAGAAGACGAGTTGGGGTCTTGGTCTGCCTTTTGGGCCGACCATTGGCGAGTTGGGCTTGTGTGACATGTGGGCCTGGCGACTGGGTCGTATCAGATACCCTGAATCGAGCCAACGCCCTCGATTCTCATCTAATCCCCTACTTTATTTTATGCTTCTGGGCTCCCCAAAGGCAAGCTGAGGATATTAATAAAAAGAACTATCTTGTCCGTCAAATTGTGTAGCAATATATATAACCAAACATTTAAAAAAAAAGAAAAAAAACATTGTTCAACGGCTTATGTTTTTAATAAGGTACTAGCTTTAAACCCGCGTGTTACACGGGCTGAAACATTAAAATTATATTAATAAATATCTTTTTTATACAAATTTTATTGTATTGGTAACTTTTCCATTTTGTTAAATGTTAACATTATATGGATGAGAGTAATCAAAACATAAAAACAAATACATGAAAATACATTTCATAAGTGATGTACTTTTTACAATACATTAAATTACATGTTAAATGAAACCTTACAATAATAATTTACAATTTGAAAATACTTCCTTGTATACAACATTTAACGTGGTATTGATAACTTTTCCATGCTTATCAAAGATTCATAGTTTAAGTCCATCTCTACTTTTAACTTTTGATAATGCAACATACAGCTGGTCATTAATGAACATTGGATCTTTAAATATAAATCAACATTTGAAAGTGATTGTCTTAGACTTTTATTTTATGATCATTGCAAAACATACAACAATTATATATTTGATTCTTTGAAAATAAAATGAAATTCTTTTGTCTGAATATGTTAACCCAATTATAGGGATAAAATTGTGATGACCAATGTTGCTTCCAGATATAATCTATGGTTCTATAACGCGATTATCTAGTGATTTGACCTGAAGTCTTTTTCCATTACATAAATCATTTTTTATCAATATTTCTTAGTAGCATAACTGGAACACCGGCATTTAAAACTAATTATGGTTTGAAAAATATGATAATTTGAGTCCATTTAGAAATCAGTAGAGTATAAACTTTCATCAAAATTATCATTAAGATGCTCTGATTGACAGATACTATCTGCACTTAGATATTCCTTTGAATCTCCTGAAAACATTGATAGCAATGGAACATTAATTTCTTGTACGACTTCATTTTTTTGTGCAAGTATCGCTTGTTCATGAAAATATTCCGGATTAAACGCATGTTCAATAATATAAAGATACACAAAATCAATTAGATCTGAAATAGGATTAAATGAATCAGTTATGAGAGATACTATCTGCACTTATATAAAATTTATATTTAAAAATATAAAAATTAAGAATAATTTTCAATAACGAAGATCATGAATTTTTTTATACATGAACACTTATATAAAATTTATATTTAAAATGTACAAATCAAAATAAAAAATTTATTTATAAATATCAAACTTAATTAAAAAACTACTAATTAAATATTAGTAAACTTTACTCTAACACATATTTATTTAAAATACAAAAGTAGTATTTTCAAATGCTATATGTAAAATTAAAATTTTGCGTTTTAATAATACAAAAGTAGTATTTTAATATTTATTTGAAACTCGCTTTTTTAAAATCTTATATTCCTAAATTTTTGTGTTTTTTTTAAATATTCACCTTTGATAATAATTTTAAAAAATTATGAGCCAATGATAATAATGGTGAAATCTTTATTTATGTAAGAGTAAACTCCTCTTTTAGTCCCTGTGTTTTACACCCATTCCCTATTTTAGTCCAATAGTTTAAATTCCTCCTTTTTAGTTACTGTGGTTTCATTTTTGTTTCAATTAAAGCCAGAACGCTAACACTGTTTAATTTTCTATTAAGTTTTTTATAAAAAGTCAAAAATACCCTTATGGCCACACCCACACCACCACACCCCCACTACCGCCACCTCCACCATCATCTTCACCACCACCACACCCCTACTACCGCCACACCCACACCACCAACGCCACTGCCACCACCACACCCCCACCACCGCAACCGCCGCCGCCACCCTCCACCACCACCGTTAATCAGATCTGAAAACCCACCACTACCCTCCACCACGTTTTTCCGGCCACACGCACAGGTGGAGGCCCAAATCAGATCTGACCATGTGGAAAACCCTAAACCGGCGCCGAGACCTACGTTGGTGTAGAATCCGAGCATAGAAGACGAGGACGTAGACAGAAGGTGGGGGGGCAGCGACCCGTTTTTCCGGCCAACCCTGCTTATCCGGCGAGTAATAAAACTGATACAGCCAAGGAGACGACGGGACGAGTGGTGGTGAGTCCAGATCTGCCCAGATCCTACGAAGCAAAGCATTTCCACCCTCACAGTCGTGACGTCTTTGCAGCGGAACCCTAGCCGTCGTCGTCTTCTGAGGCTGTTTCCACCCTCACAGCCGTGAACCAGAGGGAACCGTTTCCACCATTGGAATCTGGGTGACGAGATCTAGCGTTGGCGTGGCGACGGTGGCGGTGATAGCAGCGGCGGTGGCGGTCAAAGGGTGGTGGGTGAGAGGAATATCTGAAAGTAGAGAGAGAATGTGTGTGTGGAGAGAGTAGGATAGTTTTTCTTTTGTTTTTTTAACTTCTTTTTATTTTACTTTTATTTTTTTTATATCACAGGGGTATTATGGTCAATTAAGAAACTTAACAGAAAAAAAACTAACGGTGTTAGCCGTCTGACTTTAATTGGAACAAAAATGAAACTACAGCGACTAAAAAAGAGAAATTTAAACTATTGGACTAAAATAGAGAATTAGTGCAAACCACATGGACTAAAAAAGGAGTTTACTCTTTATGTAATTATAAAAAAATGAGCTAAATATGAAAAAAATTGAATTGATGGTGTAAATGTGGTGTTGAGAGGAAAATAACTATTATGATGAATGTGATGTCTGGGGAAAATGACTATTATGATGAATATTAATCTTTTATTAGAACATGGATATAGATCATTAAAATGTAGATATAGTTCCTTAATACAGTCGAATATTTGTGATAATTACAATAAAACAAATATATGATTGGTCTCCTAAAAAGATAAAACAAATGTTTTTGTCATAATAAGATTATATCATACTTTTTCTAACGATGTTATATCATCATTTCGTAACCGCTAATATCTCATTTAGAAATTGGCATATATGTCATTAATTATCTTTCTAATGAAAACATTATTTATGGGTTTAAAGGTTAATTATTATATCTTATAAGATTTCAATAATTATCGACAGAATATTTGTTTGATGATTTTAACGGTTACCAACATAAGTTGAGACATAAAGGAAAGGTTGTATTTGTTTGTCACAAATCCATTACTCGCACTTGGTAAAGGAAGGGTTGTATTTGTTTGTTTGCCTCCTAGATAGAAGATCCTGAGTTCAAACCCAGTTATGAGATGAATTATTTGCACTACTAGAAAAGTGGTACTTTTTCTACAAAAAATTCCGACAAAATACCGACGAGAGAAGTTTCCCACAACTTAGTGACGACTTTCTAAGGAAAATTTTGTTTGTCGCGATTCCGTCGCTAATTATAAGCCGTTTCCGACAACTTATCGACAACTATTCTATTTAATTATGAATAAACAAAATTTATTAATTTAATAAAAGTGAAAAAAAAGTTGGGCGGAAATTTGTCGGAAGTTTCCGACGATTTTCCCACAAACATTGAAATTGTTACTTAAATTCATTATTAAAATTATTAATAAACATAGTTTATTAATTTAATATAAATTTTAAGTTTTGTCGGAATTTTGTCGGAAATATTTCATTTCCAACGATTTTCCGACAAAACTTAAAATTACTAATTTATTTATTTAATTAAAGATATCTGCTTTTCAAAAAAAAAAAAAGAAGTATTTTCAAGTCTTGGAAAGGTTAGCGAGAAGGCCAGCCAGAAAGAAGAATCCGGGGATTTAACCAAAACTATACGCCAAGAATTTCACTATCCCGCAATTTCCCTCTTTTCTCCCCCTTCGTACAAATCACTCGAATTAGGGTTGACGATGAAAGGAATTCATTGGTACCGGTGATTTCGTGTTATCTAAGCTTAATTGAGAAGCTGTTGTGTTGTATCTCCTTGTAATTTCAATTCTCAACTCTTACCCCCGGTTTCTAGGGTTTTTACCCTCTCGATTCGCTTAATTTCACTCGAATTAGGGTTGAAGATGAAAGGAGTTAATCGGTACCGGTGATTTCGTGTTATCCAAGCTTAATTGAGAAGCTGTTGTGAAAGAATTGAGTTACAAGTCAGGTATCGATTGAATCAATCCACCTAATTTGTTGTTTATAGATTGCAGTTAAATCAGTGTGTTCTAACGTTTTGTTAGCTGTGAATATGTGATTTAGTTCGTGTTAAGTTTGTAATAAATTGGTAATAGAATTTTTGATTCAGAACTTAATTTGTTGTATAGTGTGTTCTGTCAAATGCACACAAGGTGCTCGATGAAATGCTTGTCCTCGAACTGTTGTGTTATGTACTTGATGTATGATGTATCACTACAGTGAGACACCGTTGGGTTAATTTATACAACAATTTTTTTTGTTTGTTTTTGTTCTACGGATATGCTAGGGGGAATTGGTAAGCCAGTCCTGTCTAGCTAAAAGATTTTGCGAGGTCTAGAAGCCAGAAGCCTTCACCAACAAAATTAAATTAGAAAGGCTTTCCTTAATGATGCAGACTGAAATAGATGAAACAGATTGCACATAAGGCTGAAATAAGACTAACTACATTCACAGAATTGGACTGAAAATATTTAACAACGCGATGTCATTATTTCAACTGTATTATGTAGCCTCTATATCATAAACAAGATGTTGCCTATTTGTTCAACAAATGCCCACTAGCTACTTAGAAAACAAGAAATTACTTCTGTTTTATATAGAATTTTGAATATAAAGGTTGTATGATATTCTCAATTCAATAAAATAATTGTTTAATCATAAACAACTTGGAAAAAAATCGATGGCTCGGGACAGCACATCCGCAAATTTTAGCACCCTTAGGTTGAGGCACTGAAATAGACTCCAATAAATTGTTAATCCATGTATTTAAATTACTTTATTAAAAACCATTATTTATTAAAAAATATTTGTTTTTTTTGTTTTTAAATTTAGATGTTATAAATATGAAAGCCTCTCCTTTCTTCAGAGTTTGCAAGTGTAGTGAACGAGCTGGGGGGAATGTACCCATGGATCAAATGATGATGTTAATCTTGAATAGAGAAAAAAGGGGATTTATTTTATTAATTAGTGTTTATGTTTATCTAGTATTGGTTCCTAGTTTGAGTCTAATTAGGAGCTAGTTTATTTAATTAGTTTAACTGAGTTTGAGTTGTGTTAGGATTAGTATAGGGTTTATTATAAATAGATGGTTATGGATTAATTGTAAAGGGTGGTTTTTTTGTTTAATAAAATTCCTTGTTTGTATTCTTGGGCCTGATTTCCAACAATTGGTATCAGAGCTTGGAGAAAGAGAAGGCCGTTTTGAGAGTCGTTTTTTAGGAAGGGAAAGGGGAGCAACCCCTGTAACTGCGGGGCTGGGAAAAAGTGTTTGTGGACGGTGATCTGATCTACTTGTGATAAGACAGTTTCAATACTTGATTAATCGACCCGGTCCTTCCCGCCAAAGATAAAAACGGAATAACCGGGGTAGGTTGTTTTTTTGGCAGAAGATATCCGATCAGATTTGCGGGTAGGTGGACGGGAAAAGATTCGTCAAAGCAGGAGACTTTGAATCTAGTCTTGCCTAGCAGGTAAAGAAGGAAAAAGGTAGAAGCAGCAGGGTAGCGGGCTTGCTTTTTTTCTTTGATCGGTGGTCAAGAACGGGGTTGTTCTGGTGACCCCGGAAGAGGGAGATCGATAGTGGTCAAGTAGGTTTGAAGCTGTGAAGAAGAGGAAATAACAATGGTATATGCAAAGGAGAAAAAGCATGTGCGTGAAGATTGTGGTTGTGGAAGTTCATGTCGGGATGATCTAGGACGAGGCCAATGGAAGGGTCGGGGGTCCGGGAAGGGTCAAGACGGTGAACGGGTTCAAGAGAAGTGCATAACAAGATTAGGGGGGTGATTGTTGAGCTAATTTTGTCATAGTCTAACAGTCTATGGTGTCTCAAGAAGGAAGAGGCGAATTTAACTCAAGAAGAAGACGAGCCAACATTGTTTTGATTCGGTAGCGGGACCATATTCAAGATTAAGGGGGAGAATGATAATGTTAATCTTGAATAGAGAAAAAAGGGGATTTATTTTATTAATTAGTGTTTATGTTTTTCTAGTATTGGTTCCTAGTTTGAGTCTAATTAGGAGCTAGTTTATTTAATTAGTTTAATTGAGTTTGAGTTGTGTTAGGATTAGCATAGGGTTTATTATAAATAGATGGTTATAGATTAATTGTAAAGGGTGGTTTTTTTGTTTAATAAAATTCCTTGTTCGTATTCTTGGGCCTGATTTCCAACATCAAATGGCACCAAGAAGGAGCACTCGACCCATGATATCACCAAAGTATTTGAAAGATTACGTGGTCCCTTCCACATCAGCAGCATGTTGTTAGAAAGCATGAGGCAAGGCATGTTATAAGGAGAGGGTGAAAGGAGAATTGATTATGTTGATCGTCAGAAAGTTGTTATTCTATTCCCATCCCATTTCTGTATTTTCTCTTTCTCATCAAACTCCATTGAAATCAATAAGAACCAGTGTTGTAAAAATCGCGCCTAGGCGCCGATTAGTCGCTAGGCGGTTCGTTAAGGATTAATTTTGGCCTAGTCGGTCCAAAAATCGCTAGGCGGTAGGCGGCCAGATTCCGGCGAACATTCCTACGAAAACCTGAAATTTCCGGCCAAATTCCGGCGAAAACCTGAAATTTCCGGCGAAAACCTTTGGTGTGGTTTAAAAATGAACATTTTTATAAAAATTACATATAAAAATGTGTGTATATATATAAAAAACTGAAAATTACATATAAAAATTCCAATCCGATTAATCCCGCCTAGGCCCCGATTAATCCCGCCTAGGCCTAGGCCCCGATTAATCCCGCCTAGGCCTAGGCCCTACCCCACCGCCCGACTAGCGCCTAGCGATTTTTACAACACTGATAAGAACATTACCTTCTGCCCTAATTTAGTTGTTTCTCAAATTAGTTGATACGTACCTCACCTTGGAGCCACATGCACGTACGCCTAAAAGCATGAGCATTGCACGTGCAGTTCATGTGTTTGTTATTTCCTTTATTTACGTTAATTAGAGTCAGACTTTTGAGTCCTTTTTTCCTATTTGCAATACTAGGTCAAATATGGGTAGTTACCCATGTTTACATGTTCTTAGTAGTGTTCCTAAGTTAAGTGTTTTTCAGTTGTTTTGTAATCCTTTTAAAGGAGTTTGCGTTTAGAAAGGAGATATGGAAAAAATGAATTAATCAAACTCTTGTTTTCTAACTATTCTCTCTCCGGACTTCTCTCTATTTTCTGGGATTCTAAGATGGTACATAACATTAGTACACTTTAGCAGGGTATCTGGAAACTCTTCAGACCACTCGAATCACTATCAAAACCTCAAAGGTTTAAGGCACTTGGCGATTTTTAAGAGTTTGCATATTAATTCACATTTTCCCATCTCTGCTCCTAATTCAATCTCAGGTATGGCTTTTCATCACTTATTTGATGTCCACATGAATCTGATTCTAATTCTTCTAATGATGATCATATATGTCCTAACATTAGAGTAGATTACTTTATAAAAAGTTAAAAAAGTTTTAAGAAAAGTGAAGGTTAATTATCTCATAGTGCTAATTTAACTGCTACAGCAACAGTAGTAAATCATTACATGCTAGGATTTTACCTCCATGGTTTGATTGATAATTTCTGCTATTGTTTCTAATTTTTCGAATGATGATCGCATCTTTCCTGAAACTAGAGTAGATTACTTCCATTATTGGCATCCCCTGCTCTTTAATAACCTCCGCCAAGTTGACGGCACCCAGTATAATGCCCATAACCATTAGAAAAGTCAATATCCTTATTTCCATTTGCCTAACATTTAATTGTAACAGTTTCTTTTCAATAAAAAGTTGACCTTTTATTTAGACCCATTGACAACATAATCACAGATTCTTGTCTCTTATCTTTGGCCTCCATTTTAAAAGTGTTGACCAAAGATGAGTTTAATTAACACTTTTCAAATATATCGTTTAATACTTAATTGTCATGCAACAATGTTACCTGTTCTAACTGCTACATGTATTTTATTTCTAGCATATGATAATCTATCCCGTCATACAGGTGGGTCTATGGGTTTTGATCAACATCGTATCCGCCTGGTAAGCTAATCATATTTATAATTTTAGTAACTGTTTGTATATTTGACACTTATCAATGTTTTATGTAGGAGAAACAAAAGGGTGGATTAGTTAGCTACGAATTTGTCTTCATTGATACCCACGCCACCAAAGAGACAATCATCATTTTACGGGTCTATTTCATACGGTGTTGCTCGTAGGAGGTATCGTTGTTGTTATTATTATTAAGTCACACATATTATTTTCTGTTTAAGTATTTTAGGTGTAATGTAGTTATCCATTCACATAAGCATCCTCACACTTCAGGTCTTCTTTTGGAAATTAGGATTTCCAATATGTTTAGTTTTGTTGGTTTGTATTCTATCTTCTGAATTATGTTGACATATTATTTTCTGTTTAAGCATTTTAGGTGTAATGTAGTCAAGTGAGAATCCTCTTTTTGGCTATATGTTATCATGTGCTATGTTACGTTAGGATGTATTAAACATATTGTATTAATCATAGGCTTAAAATAGAATTATGAATTAGTTTATTTAGTATTGTATACGCTAGGTTTTGGAAGTTGGATAGGTGTTGAATTGCTGATGCCTAAAGTTCAAAAAAATAATTTAAAAAATATTAAAGTTTTTGAGATTCATATTCTATTGTGATTTTTCCAGAAACTATTGTAAAGTCATAGTCCACTTTCCACCACCAGCACAAACAGGGTCCTCCTACTTGGGCTTAATTCTGTTTTTGAAACATTGGAGGTCTGTTCCTGCAGCCAACCTGCTTGGTCTATTTATGTTGTTGTAAAGGCTGCATTGAAACAGATTGCATACATTGTTAGAGAGTTTCATGCCAAGCTTTATAGTTTTCGAGTACCGTAGCTTTAGAATTCTTGTTTTGGATGAAACTTTAACTTTGTGTTACATTTTGTTGTGTAAATTGACTCAAAACCATGTTGCTCATTTAAACAGTATCAATAGTTGTTTAATTCAAGAATAGACATGCATTAATAGTTAAATGCATGTATATCAGTACTCAAGGTTATGTAGATGCATTTAATCTTTCATTAAATATGAATTAAGCTAGACTGATTTATTATAATAAATGTAGAAAAAAAAACTAAGAATATCATTTAGCGTAGTTTTTTAATTTCCAGCAACTGCAATTTCTTATAAATTTATATAACATGTTTTAAAAAATTATAGGTCAAAGATGTTCGAGCCCAATTAGAACAAGAAAGGGAGGCCCGACAATAATTGGAAAACCTCTTGCAACAAATGGAAAGAGAAGCGGAGAAAGAGCGGGCCGAACAGGAAAGAGATCGGGCTGAACGCGAGAAACTACAAAAACCGGTTCAAACCGGCCGGTAATACCGGTTGAACCGGGTCTCGGCAGCCCGGTAAATTGGAAGAACGGTATGTTAGTTAAACCGCCGGTATTACCGGTAATACCGGGTTATACCATTGTACCGGTTTTATTTACAAGTAAAATTTTATGTTTAAACTTAAAAAAAAATTTTGTTTGCCGAGATACACAAAGTCACAAATTGAAAGCTTGTTGAGCAATTACCTTACTTACGACCCAGTTTAGAAAAAAATTAATTTATATGTTTATCTTTAAAAAAATAGCGGCCCATGTAAAAGCTATGTTTAACCATCATCTTTCTACTTGTCGTTAAAACTTTTAAGCGATAAAACTTCTTATTTAATATTGTAGGAAACGAAAATAGTTATGCTGTTGTTGATGAGGGTGACGATGATAGTGAATTTCATCTTTTAAGCAAACGTGAACTTGATACATTCAACACTCCAATGATAAAAAACAATTGTGCGCTTTTATTTTAAAAAAAACCTTTATTAAAAAATTGAGTGCTTTTTTATTATAGATTAACTTTTGGATTATTTTTTGAGTTAAAGTTGTATTTTTATGAAATTATAGGATTAACTAGTCAACCCGGTTGAACCGTCCGGTACAACCTGGTACAACCGGTTGAACCGTCGGTTGAACCATTTCTGAGCTAATCCGGTACAGTTTAAAAACCGGTTTTTAAAACATTGATTAAATTCTAGATTAAATATCGGGGATAATAAAAAAAAATGTCATTTGACACTCTTGTTCTATTTGCATATTTTATCGTATTTTGAATTGTCTAATCGTATCATATCAAAAAAAATTTCCAAATTAAAATTATATTTTCTCAGAAATTAACAGAGACGTGATTTAGCAAACAAGAGTAGTGAAATCAGAGTACGATTATTATTATATTTATAAAAAACAAAAACCTTAGAGTTTCGCTTTAAGCCACAAAATAGGTCAGCCCACGCGTACACATTCTCCTTAACATGAATGCATAAATCTAACATTGAAATACAAGATTCTAAGCATGCACCAACTCTAGTCTCTAGCTCTCATATAAGATCACTGATCACTGGTCCATATATGTGGGTTCAATACGGGCGTTCACCCACATAATTCCCAGGAGGATCATAGCTACATATAACAAACCACCCACCTTCATAGCAGTTAACCTTAGCACAACCAAGATGAACCGAATCCTTCCAAACCACTTGCGTATAATGAAGACACTCATCGCCAACACACGAATTCGATTCATAGTCATAGTATTGTTTCTCACCAACCCACATATCAACAGCAGTTAATGCAGTGAATTGATCACCGTAACCAACCGCTATGTTTTCACCAAAAGGTCCCCCGGAGTGTTGCAGCTTACAGTCACCAAGTCTTTGGTAAGCGTATTCACTAGCGTAGGTTGCTAAGGTCTTGTTCCATGCGAGGGGTTGCACCCCGACTTGGGCTCGGGCTTGATTATGAGGGATAAGGAAGGGCAGTCCTGCGGCTGTGGAGACGGCTATGAAGCGCGAGAAGATCAAGAGAAAAATGGCTAGGGGTTGGGTCCGGTTGAGGTGAATTAGAAACGGGGTCATAGTGCAAATGGAGCATATGGTGACGGCCAATTAATTCTATGAGTCTGGTGTTTATATAAAGTATGAGAAGAATTGATCTGCTCATGTAATTATGCTTGATTAGGTACGTGATTAATGCCATACTTTGATTGCTTTCTATATGGAAATTAATGTTCCCATATTTTCTATAAATACCGGATCATATAGAGAAATGGTAGAATAATTTTAAATTTTAAATAGGAAACCGTGGTAAAAAATATAAAATTGGGTCACTTACCTATACTCTGTTATAAATTTCTTAAATTACATATATACCCTACTCCAAATATAAATTATATAATCTCCTTCTTTAAAACTAAAAAATATCAAATACAAATTTTGATGTATTTTATTATAAATAAATTATAGAATAAGTATTTTACATTTTTTTCTAAAACTTAAAATTTTCAAATTTACCTTTTAAGTAGTTTTTTATACTTTTTTCTTCGGTTTTTACTTATTTTTGTTGGAGCATATTTTGGTGACAACGAGCTTAAAGATTATGTGTCTTAGTCTTAGAGTCTTTGACTTGTAATTGATAGAATTGTTAGCAACAGTTAAGGGGGAGTCTGTTAGAGCATGTTTTGTAACTGTCGCTAAAATTTTGTGTAAGTTCTTAAAGTTCGCCTAAGCATCTTTAGGAGCGAACTTGTTAAGTTCGCCTAACCTACGGTGCTGTGAGGTTTTGTGTTTCCCTATAAATAGGTGTTTACAAGTCTTAGAGTGACCTCAAGAGAGACCTTAGAGATCAGAAGTCAAGAACAGACCTAATAATCAGAGAGCTTGTAAACAGTGTTTGTGAGTGGAAATACAAAGCGTTTATTTACCTCGTGTTGTTGATTGGTTTACACGTTGCACGTTGATCATGGATTCCGCACGTTATCACCGTGTCGTACCGCGAGTCTAAAAGATTCGTCACGCCCCAAGGGACCTACAATTGGTATTAGAGCTTTTGCTCTCGATTAGCAGCAGATTCGTGATTTTTTAGTGTACAATCAACATCAAATTTCAGAGCTTTTGAAGAGTTTTTCATCTTTTTCGTGTTCTTGACAAAAATGGAGGAATTTTGATCAATTTGGATTGATTTTGGATTTATTTGAAGAATTTGATACGATAGAAGTGTTCATAATCAGTTTCTACACATTCCTACGGTTCAGATTTGTCCAATTTGATTATATACATCTGAAATTATGATTTTCTGAGGTATGAGTTCGTGAAGATGGTTAAGTTCTTGTTTCAGCTATTGCAGGCGAACTTGATCATTCAGTTACAGGCGAACTTACGTAGTTCGCTCAGTTTAGTTCAGGTGAACTTATCAAGTTCGCTCAGGAAGTTTCAGGCGAATTTAATCAGGCGAACTTAATAAGTTCGCTTGAGGATTAAAAAAAAACTTTCTTGTTCAAAAATTTAAGGGGATCTTTCTGTGAGTGTTTCGAGCTGTTTTTGATAGGACAGTAATTTTGGAATTTTCGTTCACCAAATTCAGATTTTTGGAGGGAAAATTTTTTCACATATTTTCACAATATTTTTAAAATGTCAAATTCTTGTGATGATAATGAGATTGAAACTATGCTACCGAGGCTTTTATGTATATCAGATTACTCTAGCTGAAAAGTCCGGTTTGAACAGTTCGTATTAGATACTGATGAAAGTTTTTGGTTACCCATCTTGGAATGATATAAGCATCCTACTTATCAGTTTATGGGATATAATGATGCTCCTAAACCATTGACAGCTCTTACTAAAGTAGAAAAGCAGAAGTATGATCAAGAGATCAAGACGCGTGCAACTCTACAAATGGCTTTACCAAAAGAAATCATTCATAGTCTCGGGAAGTGTTCACTTTCAAGAGATCTATGGGAAGCTTTGAAGAGAAAGGGTGAAGCTACTACTCAAGCATTCGTGACCTTGATCAAAGAAGAATTAGTGAAGCAGTGTGATTTTGAAAGTGATTCTTCTGCAGAATTAAGTGGTAGTGAAAGTATTCGTTCTGGTGAGAGTACTCAGTCTACTCAGAGTGATTTGGAGACTGAAGAAAGCTTCCATACAGTTGAAGATGATCTGAGTGAATCGGAAATTGATGCAAAGCCTGTCAATGTTGATCAAAAGAGTGAAGCTGATGATGACGTATTCATGGATCACAGTACATCTCCGTCAGAGGTAAAAGCTGAGGTAGTTTCTAACTCTGAATGTTTTTGTACTAACTATGTTTCTGTGAAGGACAAAATGATGAGGGTTATGGATAACAACGTCAACCTCATTTGTGATATGAAATCGATGCACATGGTAAATCAGAAATTAAAGGATAATGAGAATGTGTGTATTGAAAGGATTGAATCATTGAATAAAGACATCAATTCCATGACCTTGAAGATAAAAGAGCAGGTATATCATCTGGATATGGCTTATGCATAAATTGAGAAAAGAAATACTGATCTTGCTGATAAAGAAAGATAAGGAACTTGCTAAATCTAAAGCAGAGGTCATCAAACTGCATAGAAAGTTAGAAAGTTTTGGAAATTCATCATTATTACTGGGATATTATAATAATAATACTGAAGAAGGAAAGGGAACTAGTGGTATTGGTTATGTTCCTCCACCATTCAACGAAAATTATTCTTTGGCACCTGAGATTGTAAAAAATGAAGATCTAGATCCTAAGACTGTGTTGAAGGTGAATCCAGTCACATGTGAAGATATGGTGTATGATGATGAGAGTGAGGATGAATATTTTGATGAAGCTAAGGTAGAGGGGATACCGAAACAGGTTAAGAAAGAAGAATCAAAAGTTGTGAAGCAGAAGCAAGAAGGTGTTGATTCTAAATCATCTAGAAAGAATACATTTGGAAGTTCTTCAAGCTCAAGGGGATTTCCATATGTCAGAGATTATAAGGAAAGACGTACATGTTTTCTGCTCGTTTTTGTTTTGCATGCATAATAATCCCCATATTATGATACTAATTGATTAATAGCCTTGCAAATGATACTTAATGCGTTAATATTTCACAGTTGCATGTTATTCGGTGTCCGAAAATAAACAAAGCAAAAACCAGCTTAAAACATGAAGAAATCAAGCATTTGGAGGACCAAACCCAAGCATTGACCCCCAAGAAGTCAAACCAGGTCAACATAAGTCAACAAGGAGCTAAAAGACAAGCCTGGGGAGCAGGCAGAGCATTGCACGACCGTGCAATGCCATGTACGGTCGTGCATTGACTGTCTGGCTTCCCCATGCTCCGGTACACTGTCCTTTGTACCATGTTTGATTCCCGAGGTGTTTGCATGCCCGTGCAATCTAATGCATGGCCGTGCATTGCTCATTTTGAGGCCTATAAATAGATGGCTTGGGTTCTTCATTCCACATACCTCAACACACCATTCCATACCTCAAGATAGAGAGAATAGTTCATTTCTAGTAGTATTAGAGTAGTAGTGAGTAGAGGGGCTCTTCCTCCTTGTTCCACAATAGGAGAGCCTACGAAACTCAGCGTTACGCTAGTCAGCATGGCCATTCGTGGCTAAGCTTCTTGTATTACTAGGGTGAAGATGATGTTTGGTGCATGTTAATGTTTGACGTATTAATTAGTGGTATGTTTATGTCTTTAATTATTCGTCCTTAAAACCACCATTTGGTGGGCTTTTATTATTGTCTAAATCAGTATTTATATTTGTGAGTGTTCTTGATTTTAAAGCGTAAGATCGTAAAACCTTTTTAATCAAACTTCCTTTGAAACTTGTACATCTTTATACAATCAGAGATTGATAAACCAAGGCTTGGTCAACATTATTAAGGTCGTACGTCTTTATACGAACTTCTTATGCGACCAAGAATTGGTGAACTCAGTTTGGGAACGGTATGTCTTTATACTTGGTCCCATTGTTACACCGCCTCCCAGTGTGACACTTCTGATTTTCACTACTTGTACTCGTTCTAGACTTATCAATGAAAATCCGCATGACATTTCATTTTACTTGAAATCCTATTCATACATTGTTACAATACTAGTTAACATGTGAAACATTACGTTTATGCTTGATTTCAAAAACTTATACTTATCTGTGAGTGATTCATGGATCGCACGTACATTTAATTGATCTTTACGACATATTAAAAACACATGAACCACCCCCATACACCTCAAACATGTTTTTGTAACTCATTCAAAGTGATTTGATGCTTAAAAGTACTAGTTAGTACTTTCGTGCGATCGTTCGCCTTTTAAACCGTCGTTAACTACGTACCGTCCACAACCGACAATTTCATTTAACATGACATTAATTTATGTTTTAAATGTTTAAAATATTCATTTCTTTAATTAAAACAAAGTTTGTTTGCAAAAATTTCCTTAAATAAATCTTGAAATTTGAAAAACGATCAAAAATTCCGTTTTCTCGCCCACCGATCGCCAACTACCATACGCGAATAATGTAACTATAACTTAAATGTTTTTAGCTAAACATACTCTTTTTGTTATGACAATCAACTTTAATGTTGAGAACATTTGCCAATTTCGCTTAGAAATGCTTAAAATCGTAATTTTCGAATGCGCGCACTCAACCGGGTCAAGCTAGGACCCAACCCACCTACTCTTGGACCTAGCCCAAGCAAGAAATCACAAAAAAACCCAGCCCCATTGAGAAAAATTTCACAGATTTGAGGCCCATAAAACCCTAAATTGCTTTCCAAGACTTTCCATATTTACACCCCTTCAATCATTAGTATAAATAGAAGGCTTAGGATCTTGTTTTCTTTGCTAATTCTCTCTCAAACACTACCAAACCCTCCTAAGTTGTGAAATCCCTTCCCAACCTTGAAGATTTTGAAAATACCTTAGAGGATTCCAAGAGTTTGAAGATCAAATAAGTAAGTAACCCTCTGAAGTTCAATACCGTCTTTTTATTTCATTCTTTCTTCATTCCCTCAATCTTTTTCTATTTTCTATCCATGATCACTTGATCATGTGAAACCTCAGCCCTAAAAACCCTCTAATAATATTAATCAAACTAATAAATCAAGCTAACATCACCAACTAACAAACAAAGGATCCCGGTTGCAATGGCGGCTATGCCGTCGCATTCTGCGAATCCTCAAGACAACTATTGCAAAAGTGGATTTTTCGATGCTTTAGTATGTTCTTGTTAACTTAAAACATGTTATTTATTCTATATTATCACTTATATGAACTCACACGCTAATTAAATATAGAATCCGCTTGCTCGTGTCGGCTATGCCGATTGCATTATGTGATTCTCCAAAACGCTTCTGTGAATATCATGGCTAGACCGGTGACACAGGACATTTTGGATAACTTAATCTGATTATATTATGTATTATAATAAATAATAACATTTATCTAATTTTTATTTGCGCGTTCGGTAATCTTAAAACCCTAAACGGACCACTTAAGTGCAACCATTGATTTTGGACAGAAACTGTGCTGACTTTAACTGAGCTTAACTTGACCATAATTAATCGAAACTGAGAAAACTAAATTTCCAAGACATATTTCGTCAAATTTAATTTCCAACCATAATTGGCTCGTTTTCTAGTTCAAATTTATGACTCCGTAGTAGCCAAAACGGGACAGAAACCCTTTTCAGTACCTTCTGTCTTGTTGGACTGTTTTGGCTATGATCCGAGTCTCAAATGAAAACACTTTCTAAACGAAACTTCTTCGGAACGACTTAAACTAATTCTCTGTAAAATTTCATAATTTTTGGACATCGTTTGATATTTTTAACAAGCAGGTTTCTGCTCAGCTACTTTGCTGTCCAAATCTGAAAATCGACTAGAACTCTATTCTTGCATCTAATTCATAACCTTATGACCCGGACAGCCTATCTAACACTCGTAACCATCGAAACTACCCTAAAACTAGTTTATTTATTTGTTTAGGGTCTGGTCCGTGATTCATCTCGTCTATTCGTTTAAGTCTCTTATCTCGTCTAGCTTTCAAGGTGAGACTTCATAGCCCCACTTTATTCAAATCGTTTTGGGGGAAACATGTACGCGTTGGCACGCATTAAAACATGTTTTCAAACAATTCTAAAACAAGCGAATCATATATGTATGTGAGTAAATGAACATAACATGATAAACGTTAAACTTGCAAATCCTTAAATTGACGTTTTCAAGCCAACGATAGTACAAATATGGGCCATAGGATGGAAACCGCATCATAGTTTATGGACAACTTTTGGTTGGACATCTTATTCGTTATTAGTGCAACTTGCGAGTTGTATCACTTATTCGTTATTCATCATTTTAGGTTGGATTTGCTAATCATGTGTTTGTTTTATTTATGTGCTATATGATGATCTTGAATTGTGAATTGTTACTTTTGCCAAGCTTATACTATTATTAAACATGTGATTTCTCACCAACTATTTTTAGTTGACACTTATTTTTCGTACATGTTTCAGGTGATTAAGATCATGATAGGTCAAGTCAAGAACACATAGGATTTGCCTAGATATCTATTGAATAAATTCTATTTTAAATGTTTTGTCTTTTGAACTTGTTATTTGTTTATTTGAATTTTAAGACTTATGTAATTGGGTTTTTAATATTATGAAACTTTAATAGTAAATATCTTTATACCTTGGTTTATGATTCAATTAGTCGCACCTGTGGTTAATATGCATGGTTGGGGTGTGAAAGATTGGTATCAGAGCCATGGTTATAGAAAATTAGGCAACCATTTGACCTAGAATATAACCTAAGATCCCCTTTGAAACTTATATGCTTATGTGATTCTAATCCACTAACTCTCTTATGTTTAGTATGTCGCCGTACTCTGCTGACATCTCTAGCAATTCAAGCCTTATTTCCGTTGATGGGTCCCAAAGCTCAATTAGTTGGAGTAGGCTAATCTCACCACGGTCATCTTTCTCTAGAAGCCTGATATCCTCGAAACATAATGTCAAGCCCGAGTTAATATCCGATGCGACAAGTCGGCCCGCACCGAAGCCTGAAGTAATCAACATATCAAGCGATTCGGAATCCGAAGACCAAGAGAGCCATGTTGGAACAATTTCTGAGGCCCAACTCCCGTTCAAGAAAAGAAAGCTGACTTGTGAAGCTGAAACCAACCCTTGGGCAAGGCCCAATCCATAATGTTCTCATCAAAATCAAAGGCTTGGATAGTGATACTAGAGACACGTGTAATCTGGAAGGGTGAGCGTCTGTACACTGGGGGTCTTGTCAAAGGAAAGTGAGGCACGTTCGTTACGAGTCGCACTTACCTGGGGACCCTTGGAGTGAGTGCTCACTTATAGGCTAAAACATGTCTCACTAGTATCATTCATTTGAATCTTGAATTTTGACTAGTCAGTTTTGTCTTTATATTTCATTTGTAATTTAACATATATGTTTTAAATATATGTTTTATTTATCTTGTAAGACATTAATATTAATGAATGAGTGATTTTATTTACAAATATTGTCACTTTTATTTCTCGAATGTCTTTCCTAACTACCGACTTATGATTTCTTTTTCGTAGAATGCCTCCTCGTCGTGATCCTGATAACACCGTTGCTAACACCGGTGAAGCCTCCGCCAAAACCACCGCCATAGCCACACTGCTCACTCAACAACTTGTTGCGGTCTTACCCACTATTGTCACTCAAATCAACAACTCCACCGGAGGATCTAGTGGGAGTGTTTGTACTTTTAAGCACTTCAACTCTTGTAACCCACACAAGTACCTTGGATCTGAAGGTGCAACAGGGCTATTACAATGGTTTGAAGGCATGGAGAACACATTTTAGATGAGTGACTGCCCCGATGAACTTAAGGTAAAATATGCTTCAAGTGCCTTCCAAAGGAGGGCACTGACTTGGTGGAATGCTGAAAATAAAATTCGGGGTAGGGAAGGAGCTTTTCTATGACTTGGGATAAGCTCAAGGAAATTATGATCGAGGAGTTCTGTCCTAGAAATGAGGTGAAGAAGTTGGAGATTGAGCTATGGGACCTTACCCAGGATAGTGGGGAGAGTAAGGCGTACACCACACGGTTTCATGAACTCTGCATCCTAGTCCCTCATCTGGTTACACCCTTGACCCGAGTGATTGATCGTTATATTGGAGGCCTTCCGCCTCAAATTCGAGGTACTATCATGGGTAGTAGCCCAACAACACTTGAAGTTGCTATTCGTTTATCTGCGTCCTTAACGGACGATCTGGTTAAGTCTGGAGTTCTATTCAGGAAAAGTGACAACAGAGTTAAGGAGGAAGTGGCAAAAACGCCTGAGTAACGCCACAAGAAGCAAAAGAGCTCTAAAAGCTTTGCCATGGTTACCCCAGCTATTCCTGTTGCCAAAGTAGCATCTACACCTGCACCTGGCAGGAAGCCATATAGCGGACCTCACCTGCTGTGTGCAAGGTGTCAATACCATCACCCTACTACTATTCAATGTCGTTCATGCACTAAATGTGGAAGGCTTGGTCATTTTGCTAACGCTTGTCGCGTAGCTAAAAAGGCTGCTACTACCCAAACTGCCACTCCTACCATCATCAATGGCAGGGCCTGTTATGAATGCGGTGCTCCTGATCACTACAAAAACCAATGCCCGAAGCTCAACAACAATAATCGAGGTACATGAGCTCGCACATTTTCCATAGGAGCAACCGAGGCCAGAAATGTCAATGACGTGGTTACTGGTATGTTTCTCATCAATAATCGTTATGCCTCTATCTTATTTGATACCGGAGCAGATAAAAGCTTTGTCTCCTTAGAATTTGAACCTTTACTTGAAACTTGTCGTACCGCTCTTGAACCTGCTTATACTATAGAAATAGCTAATTGCAAACTAACTGTTGTGCATTCAGTTGTCCGTGGTTGTGCCCTAACTCTCAACGATCACACATTCTCTATCGACATGATTCCCATCACTCTTTGGAGTTTTGATATCATCGTGGGAATGGATTGGCTATCCCACAATCATGCGGAAATCAACTGTTCGGAGAAACTCATTCGTATCCCTCTACCATCCGGTGAGATCTTGAAAATATTTGGAGAGAAACCTTGCAAAAGTTTGAAATTCATCTATTGCATGAAGGCACATAGCTATTTAAGGAAGCGATACTATGCTTTCTTGGCACATGTGGTGGAGAAATCTGAAGAAAAGAAATTACAAGATATACCGATCATCCGAGATTTTCCGGAAGTATTCCCTGATGACTTGCATGGACTCCCTCCTACTCGACAAGTTGAATTTCAGATTGATCTTTTACCGGGAGCTAACCCCATTGCCAAATCTCCGTACCGCCTAGCCCCTTCTCAGTTGCAAGAACTATCTAGCCAACTGCAAGAGCTGCTGGATAAGGGATTCATTAGACCGAACTTCTCACCTTGGGGAGCTCTAGTTCTCTTTGTCAAGAAGAAGGATGGGTCCTTCCGCATGTGCATCGACTACCATGAACTAAACAAGCTTACCATCAAGAATCGTTACCCGCTACCTAGGATCGATGACATGTTCGATCAACTGCAAGGAGCAACTTGTTTCTCGAAGATTGACCTCCAATCTGGGTATCATCAACTCCGAGTCCATGAAGAGGACATTCCTAAAACTGCTTTTAGAACTTGTTATGGACACTACGAGTTCATGGTTATACCTGTTGGGTTAACCAATGCGCCCGCGGTGTTCATGGACCTCATGAACCATGTCTGCAAACCCTACCTGGATCAATTTGTCATTGTCTTCATTAATGATATCTTGATCTACTCTTGAACCAAAGAAGATCATACAACCCACCTTAAGCTAATTTTGGAACTCTTGAAGAAGGAAAAACTTTATGCTAAATTCTCCAAGTGTGAATTCTGGCTAAGAGAAGTTCATTTCTTGGGTCACGTGATCAACGACCAGGGTATACACGTCGATCCAGCCAAAGTCACCGCTATCAAGAATTGGAGTACACCCTCTACTCCCTCTGAGATACGATCCTTTTTAGGTTTGGCAGGTTACTACCGAAGGTTCATCTCGAACTTTTCGAAGATCCCCCTGCCTCTCACTACATTAACTCAGAAAAATAAGCCTTTCGTCTAGGAACAAAAGCAAGAAGATGCGTTCCAAACTTTTAAGCAAAAATTGTGCAACTCCCTTGTTCTAAGTCTTCCCGACGGCAATGATGATTTCGTTGTATATTGTGATGCCTCAAACCAAGGTCTTTATTACGTGTTGATGCAACGAGACAAGGTTATAGCCTATTCATCCAGACAACTCAAGGTTCACGAAAAGAACTACTCCACTCATGACGTTGAGTTGGGTGCGGTGGTCTTTGCTTTGAAAATCCGAACCCTTATCCTTGATGAAGCACATAATTCCCGTTATTCTGTTCATCCAGGTGCTAATAAGATGTATCATGACTTGAAAGAGATTTATTGGTGGCCAGGAATGAAGAAAGACATCGCCCTCTATGTAGGGAAGTGTCTTACTTGATCTAAAGTTAAAGATGAGCACCAGAAACCATCTGGTCTTCTCCAACAACCCAAAATCCCTCAATGCAAATTAGAGTAAATTTCCATGGACTTCATCACTAAGCTTTTGGGAACCTCTAGTGGTCATGACTCCATCTGGGTTATTATTGACTGCTTAACCAAATCCGCCCATTTTCTCCCAATCCGTGAGGACTACAAAATGGAGAAGCTTTCCAGACTCTATATCAATGAGGTCGTGACACGTGATGGTGTCCCTCTATCCATTATCTCTGACCGTGATAGCCGTTTTACCTCCCGATTCTGGCAATCTTTACAGAAAGCTTTGGGAACTCGTTTGAACCTTAGCACGGCTTACCATCCCCAGACAGATGGTCAAAGTGAAAGGACCATACAGACATTCGAAGACATGCTCCGTTCTTGTGTGATCGACTTTGGAGGAAGTTGGGATCAACACTTGCCACTCATCGAATTCTCTTATAACAATAGTTACCATACGAGCATCAAGTGCGCCCCTTTCGAGGCTCTATATGGTAGGAAGTGTCGATCTCTGGTGTGTTGGACCGAGATCGGTGACGCTCAAATCACTGCTCCCGAACTCGTTCAAGAAACCACCGACATGATACTTCAAATTCAAGAAAGGCTCAAGGCCTCTCGCGATCGTCAAAAGAGTTATGCTGACAACCGTAGGAAGCGCCTTGAATTTCAAGTCGGTGATAGAGTCTTACTAAAGGTTTCCCCCTGGATTGGTGTTGTCCGATTTGGGAAGAAGGGAAAGCTGGCCCCTAGGTTCGTTGGGCCATTCAAAATTCTTGAAAGGATTGGCCCAGTAGCCTATAGACTCAAGCTACCAACCGAACTTTGTAACGTTCATGAAGTTTTTCATGTGTCAAACCTCAAAAGGTTCCTTGCTGATGACACACTTCAAGTTCCTCTGGATGATGTTCGTATCGACAACTCTATGCATTTCATCGAAAAGCCCGTTGAAATCATGGACCGTGAAGTCAAGCAACTCAAGCGTAGTTGCATCCCTATTGTGAAAGTTCGTTGGGAAGCCAGGCGTGGTCCTGAGTTCACCTGGGAACGTGAAGACCAGATGTAACATCCCAAAAATAAAACGACAGTTAAAATAACGGAATAAATGAACGAGGCTTGTCGAGTCGGGCCGGATGGGCCGGCGGGCTGGAAGGGGAGCCTCTCCTATAAATAGCCACGGTCACCACCCATTTCTCTCATTTGCAACTTCTAGAGAGAGATACCGTAGAGAGAGAAAGTTGTCGGATCGACCCAAGATTTGAGAAGTGTGTTGCTCCAGAGCTCGTGAGAACAACCTCCGGATCAGAAACTCGATTCAGTCAACGATCTGACCTAAATCAAAGTTTTTGTTCGTTTTTGGGTTTTTCGGGTTTTGGATGAAAATGTAACGTTTTTACGGATGAAACTGGAAGGAAAACATATATTTGGGTTCCTTAATGAAAATCAAACGTTTGAAGTAAACAAGTTCGGGATCTTGACGTGATCTGACCCAAAGGCGAAAGTTAGGGTTTTTGCGAGGAAGCAGTTCGTGCGTACTTATCAAGTACGCATGAAGCTGATCCTGCGTACTTACCAAGTACGCAAGAAGAGGATCCTGCGTAATTATCAAGTACGCATGAAGCAGGTACTGCGTATTTATCAAGTACGCATGAAGCAAAGTCTGCGCACTTATTAAGGACGCAAGAACAAGCCCCTACGCACTTGCTAAGTGCGCAGGCATCAGGCTGATTAAGTAAAGTCAGTATGTTTAGAATGGTTAATCCGTTAGAGTCGGGATTGGGTCTGATGTGTATTTAACTAATCATTTCAGATCGGAAGTGATGTTGTTGGACCTTTGTTTAGGACAACCCAGATTAGCTTATACGGTGAGTTCTAGAAGCCCTCTTTTAAATGTTTTAATAATGTTTTTGGGGTGGTGTGCATACGTAACGATGTGACTATTTTATAAAACGGTGTTTATGAATGTTGTATGTGACGTTTTATAAAATGATGTTTATGAACGATGTTTTGGAAGGAAGGGTTATGAAAGAAGTGTTTATGAAATATTTTGCCAAAAGAAGTTTATGAAGTGTTTATGAATGAAGGAATGATTTTTAATAAAACGTACGAATGCTTTAACTGAAGTTTTGAAGTAAAAGAAGTGAATGTTTATGAAAGTCACAAAAGAACGAATCTGCCAATATTCCTTAGGGAATGAAGGTTAAGGGTATGGGAAGTATGTTATGGGCCTTTACCTTTTAGGGGCCTTTGTGGCTGGCCAACTGTTGTACAACTGGGGTGATGACGGTCACCAAGGGGATTATCGTGATCCTTGAAGTTTGGTACGAGTTACCTTACGGTGTAGTCGTGCTTGAAGTTTGGTACTTGCGCCTTACAGGGTGCTGTGCTTGAAGTTTGTTACGTGTCATCCTTGTAATGTCGTGCTTGAAGTTGGTGTTGAATAACCTAAGTATCGGGCCCTATGAGTTCTTCACCCGAAGGACAGTACGGTGTTGATGGGCCTAGTGGTGGTGATCTTTAGGTTATTCCACTAGTATGCGACGTATGGATTTGACGGTTACGAGAAGGCGCAGATTCGATATGTTCGTTGACTTATGTCTATAATGTGTTATGTTTTTTGTTATTGCATTATTTACGTACGCTTTTATTAATGAAGTATGATGTTATGTTTTTGGCAAATATTTGAAGTTAATGTTTTATTGAAAAGCTAGAACTCACCAGCGTAGCTGACTTTTTAGTATGCACATTCAGGTTAAGGCAGGTTACAATGATGGAAGGTGATGCTGGGCGGCTTGATGGGTTACCCGGATGATACGAAGACTGGCATCCTGTTATGATTAGATTATGTTATGTTTATGTAATAGACTATGTTACGCTTCCGCATGTTGAGTAATGTAATGGTTATGTTTTAATGAAGTATTTTCCGCTGCGTTATTTTGATATTCAAGTTTAAGAACTATTTGTAAATGAGTAAATCCAACAAGTGAGGCCTCCCGGTTTGGGGCCTTATAAGTTGGTATCAGAGCAATAGTTTGATAGATTCGGACACTCCTAGTGTCTGAACTTAAACTGTGAATGGGACCGAAAGCGGATGCCAGTACGGGTAACTCGAGCCACAGCATCAGGTATGAAGGTAGTATATATATTTACATATATAGTATGCCTTAGAAAGGGTTAGGTAAGGACTTGTGTTCTGATGGAATCACAAAGGTGGTCAAATAAAAATCGAAAGGTAATGTAATGGTTAATTGCAGATGGCCAGTGTATATTAACATCTTACATTGCTTGTTGAATTTTATTTGTTAACTAGCGTGATGACATTGGATTCCTTGTCTTATAGAACGAAATGGCTGGACGAAAGAGTGGAAGGCGTGATGGGGGCCGTATCGGTGGTCGTAACGGTGGGCACGGCAGGACCCTACACGCCAAGAGTATAGTGAAGAAGGAAGTGTTCACACTGAACCGGCGATTAGTGTGCATGGAACTGGGCAGACACAGGTTGAAGAATAACCTTTCACTTTTGAACCAGAAGTGAGAGCAGCTATAGCTCGAGAGTTCACTGAGTTGATGAAGGTTTCCTTGCCGGGACTGTTGACAGAAGCATTAAAGAAGGTTAATGAGACGGGTGAGTCTAACACGGCGGTTGACACCCCTAACACTGAGGCAATCAACGCACCGCTTAACCGTGGCTGTGACTATAAGTCCTTTAAGGCATGTGACCCGCCGATCCTGACTAGGAAGAAGGACGCGGTGGCTACTTTTGATTGGGTAATCCGTATGGAAGGTCCATTCGCCTGAGCGAGTGTCGAACGGATCAAGTTGTGAAATTTGCAGCTAACTCCTTGAGAGAGGAAGCATCCCATTGGTGGGAAGGTGTACGTCAAGCAAAAGGGAGCGAGGTTGTGGATGCAATGATGTGGGCTGATTTGAAAACCTTAGTGATCAAGAATTTCTGCCCAAGGAACGAGATTGAGAAGGTAGAGAGGGAATTTCTAGGTTTGAAGGCCGGGAGCATGACGCACCGGCAGTACACAACCCGATTCAATGAACTGGCACGTCTAGTGCCACATCTTGTCACGACTGAGGAAAGAAAGATTGCATGCTACATTCAAGGACTGCCGGACCAGGTCCGCACCTATGTTAAGGCAAACGCCCCTACTACCTATGATTCGGTAGTAGAACTGAGCGGCGTGGTATTTGATGATTTGGCACTGAATGTCGTTGCCATTGATGAGCCTAAGAAGAAGCTGAGTTTTCCCGCTAAGCGATCGGGTGGGAAGTTGTTTGGTGCTCGGGACATACAGGCCAGGGTAGGCGAGACGGCAGTCTGTGGAAAATGTGGGGTAAGACATGCGGGTGAATGTCGGCTAGGGTCAAACCTGTGCTTTAAATGCGGCAAAACCGGACACTACTCCCGTGAATGCCCGCAAGGCTTCAAATGCTACAATTGTGGGGAGAGTGGTCATATGAGCCGGGAATGCACCAAGCCCAGGATGGGTCAAGCCGGGAAAGGGAAAGGCCCGAAGAAGAAAGAAGAAAGACCCCGAGCAAAGACTCGAGCCTATGCGCTGACACAGGAATAGGCCAGAACGGACCCCGACGTGGCGTCAAGTACGTTTATCCTTGACAACACTTTTGTATCTGTGTTATTCGATTCGGGTGCCGGTAAAAGTTTTATATCTGTGACTTTTTGTAAAATGGTAAAGTACCATGTGAGTAAACTAGAAAGGGCCTTTAGCGTAGAAACCGCTGAGGGTAGAACTGCGAGGGTGTCTGATGTAGTTGACAATTCCACGATAAAAATAGAAGGCCCTAGATTTCCCGTCTGGTTGTTTGTCATGGTTTTTGGTGGGTTCGATGTCGTGTTAGGAATGGATTGGCTAACTTCCAATGAAGCACAAATTATATGTAAACGAAAGATAATCCGACTCAAGGCTCCGGATGGTAGCAAAGTCGAGGTTTTTGGAGATCGTGACGCCCCGATGCCAAACGTCATCTCGACGATTAAGGCAACAGATTACTTGAGGCGGATGCGAGGCTTATCTGGTGTACGTAATTGATGAGTGTAAGGAAGTGAAGGAACTAGACGATGTACCCATGGTACGCGAGTACCCGGAGGTGTTTCCAGAGGATTTTCCTGGGATACCACCCAACAGAGAGATCGAATTTTGAATCAACTTAGTACCAAATGACCAGCCCGTGGCTAAGGCTCCATATCGACTAGCACCAGTGGAGATGAAAGAGTTAATGGTACAACTAGATGAGTTACTTGAGAAAGGATTTATCCAACCGAGCATCTCGCCGTGGGGTGCTCCGGTGTTGTTTGTGAAGAAGAAAAACGGTTCGATGAGAATGTGTATTGATTATCGCGAGTTGAATAAACGTACGGTAAGAACAAGTACCCTTTACCAAGGATCGACGACCTGTTCGATCAATTGCAAGGCGCAAGTTAGTTCTTAAAAATCGACCTTCGGTCCGGGTACCATCAGTTGAAGGTGAGGGAAGAAGACATATCGAAAACTGCATTTCGCACGCGTTATGGACATTTCGAGTTCCGCGTAATGTCTTTCGGATTGACGAACACCCCCGCAACGTTCATGGATTTGATTAATAGAGTTTGTCGACCAATGCTGGATCGATCGGTAATCATGTTCATCGATGATATCCTCATTTACTCCAAGAATGAGGGTGATCACGCGTGCCACTTGAAGGAAGTATTGGAAGCTCTGAAGAAGGAAAAGGTGTATGCTAAGTCTCCAAATGCGCGTTCTGTCTTAGGGAAGTCCAATTCCTAGGTCACGTCATTAACCCGAACGGAATTATGGTTGACCCAGCAAAGATAGTGACGGTAAGGGAATGGAATATTCCTAAGATGCCAACTGAAATCCGCAGTTTCTTGGCATTGGCAGGCTACTATCGGAGATTCATCCAGAATTTCTCAAAAATAGCTTCGCCATTGACAAAGTTGACTCGGAAGGAGGTAAAGTACAAATGGGGTTCGACCCAAGATGAGGTGTTAAAGGAATTGAAGGAGAAACTAACCCAAGCTCTAGTCTTGGCCCTTCCCAAGGGTAATGAAGACTTAGTGGTATACTCTGACGCTTCGGGTCAGGGATTGGGATGCGTGTTGATGCAACGCGGGAGTGTGATCGCGTATGCGTCACGGCAGTTGAAGATTCACGAACCTAATTATCCGACTCATGATTTGGAACTTGCTGCTGTCGTATTCGCATTAAAAATCTGGAGGCACTACCTTGACGGGGTGAAGTTTACTATTTACTCCGACCACAAAAGTTTGAAGTACTTCTTCGAACAAAAGGAACTTAATATGAGGCAGGGGCGATGGTTGGAACTGTTGAAAGACTATGACTGTGAAATAATATACCATCCTGGAAAGGCAAACGTGGTAGCTGACGCTCTAAGCCGAAAGGATGTGCCTACTCCTATTAGAGTGAAAGCTTGCCAGTTGGTGGTAACATCGGATGTGATGAGAGAAATTGAAAAGGCTCAAGATGAGGCACTTAAAGAAGAAAACATAAAGAAGGAAAGGATGGTTGGCCAACAGGACAAGTTGGAATATAACACCCTTGGTGTTAGGACACGTTTTGGACGGGTATGGATACCTATGGGTGGCGAGCTTAGAACCAAAATCTTGGATGAGGCTCATAAGTCTCGGTACTCTATCCATCCTGGTACCAATAAAATGTACCAAGACCTAAGGAAGGAATACTGGTGGCCTGAAATGAAATATGAAGTGACAAAGTACGTAAGCAAGTGTTTGACTTGCTCACAAGTAAGGGCCGAACACCAGAAACCGTATGGAAAGATTCAACCACTTGATATACTAGAGTGGAAGTGGGAACACATTACCATGGACTTCATAACCAAGCTACCTCGCACAGCTAAAGGTCATGATACCATTTGGGTAATTGTGGACCGTTTAACGAAGAGTGCTCATTTCCTACCTATTCGTGAGACGTTCTCATCAGAAAGGTTAGCGAAAGTATTTATTAAAGAAGTTGTAGCACGGCATGGGATGCCTTTGACGATCGTGTCTGACCGGGACACACGATTCACATCGAGGTTCTGGAAAAGATTTCACGAGGCGATGGGCACGAGACTCAATGTTAGCACGGCATACCACCCACAAACGGATGGTCAGTCCAAAAGGACCATTCAGACATTGGAGGATATGCTTCGTGCTTGTATTATTGATTTCGGCGGCAGTTGGGACAGTCATCTGCCGTTAGCCGAATTCTCCTACAACAATAGTCATCACACGACGATAGGCATGCCGCCTTACGAAATGTTGTATGGGAGAAGATGCAGGATCCCGGTTTGTTGGGGTGAGATTGGACAGTAGGAATTAGGAAGTCTTGAAGTCGTAAGAGAAACGTCGGAAAGGTTTGATCAAATCAAAGCACGAATGAAGGCCGCACAATATCGTCAGAAGTCCTATGCGGATAAACGACGAAGGCTTATTAAGTTTGATGTTGGGGACAGAGTAATGTCGAAAGTGTCACCCTGGAAGGGAATCATACGATTCAGGAAGAGAGGAAAGTTAAGTCCGAGGTTTGTCGGACCATTCAGGATAATGGCACGGGTTGGTGAAGTCGCTTATCAAGTCCGAGATGAAATTGGAAGGAAAACATATATTTGGGTTCCTTAATGAAAAGCAAACGTTTTGAAGTAAACAAATTCGGGATCTTGACTTGATCAGACCCGAAGGCGAAAGTTAGGGTTTTTGCGAGGAAGCAGTTCGTGCGTACTTATCAAGTACGCATGAAGCTGATACTGCGTACTTACCAAGTACGCAGGAAGAGGATCCTGCGTACTTATCAAGTACGCATGAAGGAGGTACTGCGTATTTATCAAGTACGCATGAAGCAAAGTCTGCGCACTTATTAAGTACGCAAGAACAAGCCCCTGCGCACTTGCTAAGTGCGCAGGCATCAGGCTGATTAAGTAAAGTCAGTATGTTTAGAGTGGTTAAACCGTTAGAGTCGGGATTGGGTCTGATGTGTATTTAACTAATCAATTCAGATCGGAAGTGACGTTGTTGGACCTTTGTTTAGGACAACCCAGATTAGCTTATACAGTGAGTTCTAGAAGCCCTCTTTTAAATGTTTTAATAATGTTTTTGGGCTGGTGTGCATACGTAACGATGTGGCTATTTTATAAAATGATGTTTATGAATGTTGTATGTGACGTTTTATAAAATGATGTTTATGAATGATGTTTTGGAAGGAAGGGTTATGAAAGAAGTGTTTATGAAATATTTTGCCAAAAGAAGTTTATGAAGTGTTTATGAATGAAGGAATGATTTATAATAAAACTTACGAATGCTTTAACTGAAGTTTTGAAGTAAAAGAAGTGAATGTTTACGAAAGTCACAAAAGAACGAATCTACCAATATTCCTTAGGGAATGAAGGTTAAGGGTATGGGAAGTATGTTATGGGCCTTTACCTTTTAGGGGCCTTTGTGGCTGGCCAACTGTTGTACAACTGGGGTGATGACGGTCACCAAGGGGATTATCGTGATCCTTGAAGTTTGGTACGAGTTACCTTACGGGGTAGTCGTGCTTGAAGTTTGGTACTTGCGCCTTACGGGGTGCTGTGCTTGATGTTTGGTACGTGTCATCCTTGTAATGCCGTGCTTGAAGTTGGTGTTGAATAACCTAAGTATCGGGCCCTATGAGTTCTTCAACCGAAGGACAGTACGGTGTTGATGGGCCTAGTGGTGGAGATCTTTAGGTTATTCCACTAGAATGCGACGTATGGATTTGACGGTTACGAGAAGGCGCAGATTCGATATGTTCGTTGACTTATGTTTATGATGTGTTATGTTTTTTGTTATTGCATTATTTACGTACGCTTTTATTAATGAAGTATGATGTTATGTTTTTGGCAAATATTTGAAGTTAATGTTTTATGTAAAAGCTAGAACTCACCAGCGTAGCTGACTTTTTAGTATGCACATTCAGGTTAAGGCAGGTTACGATGATGGAAGGTGATGCTGGGCGGCTTGATGAGTTACCCGGATGATACGAAGACTGGCATCCTGTTATGATTAGATTATGTTATGTTTATGTAATAGACTATGTTACGTTTCCGCATGTTAAGTAATGTAATGGTTATGTTTTAATGAAGTATTTTCCGCTGCGTTATTTTGATATTCAAGTTTAAGAACTGTTTGTAAATGAGTAAATCCAACAAGTGAGGCCTCCCTGGTTTGGGGCCTTACACCAGATGAAACTCAAGTATCCTCATCTCTTTCTAGACCCTACAGCCTATACTAATTGAATTTTGGGGACAAAATTCTTTTAACTAGGGAAGACTGTGACACTTCTGATTTTCACTACTTGTACTCATTCTAGACTTATCAATGAAAATCCACATGACATTTCATTTTACTTGAAATCCTATTCATACATTGTTACAATACTAGTTCACATGTGAAACATTACATTTATGCTTGATTTCAAAGACTTATACTTATCTGTGAGTGATTCATGGATCGCACCTACACTTAATTGATCTTTACGACACATTAAATACACATGAACCACCCCTATACACCTCAAACATATTTTTATAACTCATTCAAAGTGATTTGATGCTTAAAAGTACTAGTTAGTACTTTCGTGCGATCGTTCGCCTTTTAAACCGTCGTTAACTACGTACCGTCCACAACCGACAAATTCGTTTAACATGACATTAATTTATGTTTTAAATGTTTAAAATATTCATTTCTTTAATTAAAACAAAGTTTGTTTGCAAAACTTTCCTTAAATAAATCCTGAAATTCGAAAAACGATCAAAAAGTCCGTTTTCTCACCCACCGATCGCCAACTACCATACGCGAATAACGTAACTTTAAGTTAAATGTTTTTAGCTAAACATACTCTTTTTGTTATGACAATCAACTTTAATGTTGAAAACATTTGCCAATTTCGCTTAGAAATGTTTAAAATCGCAATTTTCGAACGCGCACACTCAACCGGGTCAACCTAGGACCCAACCTAGCCCCATTGAGGAAAATTTTGTAGATTTGAGGCCCCTAAAACCCTAAATTTCTTTCTAAGACTTTCCATATTTACACCACTTCAATCACTAGTATAAATAGAAGGCTTAGGATCTTTTTCTTTGCTAATTCTCTCTCAAACACTCCCAAACCCTCCTAAGTTGTGAAATCCCTTTAATCTAAACTAATAAAACTCAACTTCTATGACATAGTTCGTCAAATTTACTTTCCAACCATAATTGGCTCGTTTTCTAGTTCAAATGTATGACTCCGTTGTAGCCAAAACGGGACAGAAACCCTTTTCAGTACCTTCTGTCTTGTTGGACTGTTTTGGCTATGATCCGAGTCTCAAATGAAAAAACTTTCTAAACAAAACTTCTTCGGAACGACTTAAAATAATTCCCTGTAAAATTTCATAATTTTTGGACGTCGTTTGATATTTTTAACAAGCAGGTTTCTGTTCAACTTCTTTTGCTGTCCAAATCTGAAAATCGACTAGAACTCTATTTTTGCATCTAATTCATAACCTTATGACCCGGACAACCTATCTAACACTCATAACCATCGAACCTACCCTAAAACTAGTTTATTTATTTGTTTAGGGTTTGGTCCGTGATTCATCTCGTCTATTCGTTCAAGTCTCTTATCTCGTCTAGCTTTCAAGGTGAGACTTCATTGCCCCACTTTATTCAAATCGTTTCGGGGGAAACATGTACGCGTTGGCACGCATTAAAACACGTTTTCAAACAATTCTAAAACAAGCGAATCATATATGTATGTGAGTAAATGAACACAATATGATAAACGTTAAACTTGTAAATCCTTAAATTGACATTTTCAAGCCAATGGTAGTACAGAAATGGGCCGTAGGATGGAAACCGCATCATAGTTTATGGACAACTTTTGGTTGGACATCTTATTCGTTATTAGTGCAACTTGCGAGTTGTATCACTTATTCGTTATTCATCATTTTAGGTTGGATTTGCTAATCATGTGTTTGTTTTATTTATGTGCTATATGATGATCTTGAATTGTGAATTGTTACTTTTGCCAAGCTTATACTTTTATTAAACCTGTGATTTCTCACCAACTATTTTTAGTTGACACTTATTTTTTGTACATGTTTCAGGTGATTAAGATCATGATAGGTCAAGTCAAGAACATATAGGATTTGCCTAGATATCTATTGAATAAATTATATTTTAAATGTTTTGTCCTTTGAACCTGTTATTTGTTTATTTGAATTTTAAGACTTATGTAATTGGGTTTTTAATATTATAAAAATTTAATAGTAGAAATCTTTATACCTTGGTTTATGATTCAATTAGTCGCACCCGCGGTTAAGATGCACGGTTGGGGTGTGACACCCGAAAAGCAAAATATAATCACCTATTTAACCTTAATACAAAGCATTTACGTTCGATGTCTTAAACCAACCCGGAGATGACCATTCGAAGGGTTGAAGGTAACTGTTGTCCCTAATGGGAGGTACTACTATTTTAATTTAAAGATTTTAATTCGTGAATCAAATGTCGTGAGGATGAGGCTCTAGCGGTGACCCGGGTAACAAGTTTGTAGTAGTCATATCACTGGATTAGTCAACTTAACATTATCACGTACCAAGTTGATTTGAAACCAAAAGCAATACTCTTCTTGACCTGATCATTTCCAATATATTACTTTCCTGCTATTTATTATTCTGTTCGTTACATTTCTGTTACACACATCACGCACGTTTTTACTTTTTTGTTATTTACTTTACCGTTATTTACTTTTCTGTCATTTACTATTTTGCTTCACAAGTACACAAAACCCACTCACTAATTAATCCGGCTAAACGATAACAAAAGTTGAGTACTAGAACTCGACAGTGTCCATTGGTTCGATACTTGGTTCTTACATAAACTATATTATGCTGCAATAGGTACACTTGCCTATTGTGTATGTTTTTAAGTTAAAGTAATTATCATTTTATAAATTTAAAACCTGATCTCGTGAAACTATCCTAAAAATATATTTATTATATTTTTATATACTAAAAACGACACATCAAGTTTTTGGCGCCGTTGCCGGGGACACGGTGATTTTAAGAAAGATTCGAGTTAACGGATTAGCCTTTTTAACCTTAACATTTGTTTGTATGGTTTGTTTTGATTGTTCTTTACAGCAACTTTCATGGATGCCAACTACGATTGTTGTTATGAAGGATATCAATACAACTATGAGTACCACTATTCAGAGGTTTGGTGTGAGATCTGTGGGGAACCCACTACACTCAAGATTGTTATCACTATCAAGGGTGTTCCATAGATTTTCACCAACCCTATTGGCAACCATATGAGGAAACTACACCGCCCCAAGAAATTCAACACTTAGCTCTAGATTCCGATCATGGAGCCCAGGAAATCTGTTTCATCATTTGGAAGAAATTAATGTTCAACTCCTAAAGAGCTCTCCAACTGAACAACAAGTGTTTCTTCATTTGGAAGAAATTACGGTTCAAATCTTAAATCCAACTAAACAACAAGATGATCTCTTCATAGTTTGAGAATCGGAAGTTATAGCTCCAACATCTCTAGTAGGATTAAGTGACTATAAGGAGAAAGAACCTTCCAGCTTCACAAGCATGGATCAGTCGGAAGTGAGACCGGATAATTCAGAAGAAAGGTTACTACAACTTTACAATCACTTCTTGACTTCTCTGAGAGGCTGGAAGCTAAAACATCAAAGGAGTTAGAAGAACTAATCTCTAAAGAAGAATTTGTGGGAATCCTAAATATGGAAGCACAAGAAGGATGTATGGAACAGTCTGGAGTTCCTGTCACTTCAGAGACAACATCATATGAAGAACCAGATTATGAGACCAACATCCAGGAGGAGATTATGCAGGAGAATGTGATCACCAACAAACAAATGAAAAATGGTAGGACCTCTTCCTTGCAACAGTGATAGCTGGCCTGTGACCAAGCATATCAGTGAATCATTCCATGAATCATATAAGCCACGAGATAGGGCACATCACTCTAAGGACCACTTCTCATGGAAGAAGCAACGTTCATCCATTGAAAATTACATGACAAAATTATTATACAGGGGTGACCGACTCCTTCACTACATGGGTTTCTTGAAGTTTGGTCCAGGAAATTTCAAATGGTGGTGGCGTGATTTAATTACATTATTTTCTTTAAGTGCTCTTCTATAGAGCATTCTAAATTTGGCAGGTTTACAAAAGTTTTCAAAATTTCAAATCAATCCATCCAAACTAAAATTAAAACTATAAAAATACTTTGGAAATACATAAATCAATGATTCACCCGTTTTAGCACAAAAAAAGTTGAAGTTATTAAAAATAGGAAATTAGGGGAAATCTTTGATTTGTGAAATTGGGCCACTTAATGGGGGAATTTTACTCGGACCACTGGGACAAAACGCCTTCGGTCGTTTGCCACATGATCCGGCTCGTCGAAACCTTTTCGTCCCTTGGTCGGGGGAGTACCAATTTCTTTTCCCTTAAAATTTCATGCATTTAAATTCCTGCATAGCATTCCATTACATGCATTTGTACATTGAGGACAATACACAGTTATAAGTGTGGGGTGGGGAATTAGAGATTCAGGACTACTTGTAACCTCAAACCAGTAAAATTTTAACTCATGATTTTCTACATATTTGACTAAAACATAACAAAAACCTACCTTTTGTAAAACTCAAAAAATTTTCAAAAATTTTAAACCCTAAAATCTAAACCTCTTTGAGTTCGCACCTAATTAAATAAAGCGAATACATGGCAAGTAGAAACAAATGGATATTATGCATAACAAATCACTAAACCATATCTCATCCGTTTCCATGTGAGAATAATCTGAGCCTTTTCACGAGCATTATTATCATTATTTTTCGCATGCTCTTTCGTTTGGTATATTGAGTGTTTTTCAATAGGATTTTATGCATAATTAGAACTTATGTGACTGATACATATCAAGACCGTGAACTAGTATAAGTATGAAAGTGATTGAGACACCTAGGGCATTATTACCCCTATATATTATCCTTAAACCCAAAAATACCAAAAATATTATCCACCTAGATAGCACTCTGAGCCTTAGCCTTTTCTTTTCTACTACCCACATTTATCAACCAACCAACTTTTCGTAAACACCGGTTATTGGCTTAATGTCTTCAAAATGGGAAAATTATCTTATGTCGTTATTTCAAGTTCATTACCATTGAGGCAATTTTGAAAAGAATCTGTTTTACTCAAAAGAATTGGAATATACAAAAGGTGGATGTATTAGAAAGAAACCGCCGAACTATCTACAAGGAATTTATGGAAATATTATTTCAAGGAAATTGAAGAAAAAGAGTTATTGAAGAATTTATCTTGATATAAAAAGAAAAGAAAAAATAGAAAAAGAAAAAGAAAGAGGTGGGTTTTTTACTGACTAGACCTTAAAGAACTGGATATGCATTCTTTTGATTTTAACTTGCTTTTCTGCCTTCATTTCGCAAAGCCTGAATTACCGCCCGAACTCCGAGAGAAAGTTTTCAAAGCAACTAGTGATGTAAGAAAACGGTGGCGTAAACAAGAACAACTGCCACCATTCTGCGGTTTGTCAAAAAGTGCCGCCAAAAGAAGAGCCAAAAGATACGACAAATGTGTGAAGTGTGGCAACTGGAGCCACGATGGAAAGTGTAGCAAGAATCAAACTCATTCCCAGCATGAGTATACGCATCTAATCAAAGTAGGAGCTGTTAGGCTACATGCCGAATGATCCATACGGAAAGGCAGTAATGTGTACTATGCAGTGAGGAAAGAGTTGAGAATGATAAGAGATCTTGGTCTTGGAAATCTGACCATAAACAAGCCCTCAGATTAGTTATACCCTCCTGATCTGAGTACTTTAGAGGGACCTGCTAGTATTTTCCATTTTAAGCGAGGAAGCCGTAGCTGCGTGTTCCACGATAGCTGCAGCCTTTCAAAACCCTTTTTAAATCCCTAAAAATCCAAAAACATTTTCATTTTCACCCTTTACTTTTATTTTAGCCACATTACAACCCTTTTAAAGTCCTCTTGATTCATGCATACTACTTAGTTAGTTGGTGGAGACTTGATTTGCATACAAGCTTATGACCATTGCATAATTCGATTCGAACTTGAGTGTTTGACTTAAACTTACATTATCCATACATATATAACCCTAGAGTTGAGTGAACATTGTGAGGAATGAAAGTTTATGCATAATTGAAGTTCTAGTAGGCTTGTCATGGATTCCATCATAGAAAAGCACAAAAATAGAATAAGCGACTCAAGAGTTATCCCGGAGTTTCCAACTACTTGGGGCTTCATTACCCTTGTAAAGTTTTCAGTTATGGGTATGATCATGCATGAGTTTTCTTGAGGACAAGCAAAGTTTAAGTGTGGGGTATTATGATATGCCCTAAATTATACATGTTTTGCATGCATAATAATCCCCATATTATGATACTAATTGATTAATAGCCTTGCGAATGATACTTAATGCGTTAATATTCCACAACTGCAGGTTATTCGGTGTCCCAAGATAAACAGAGAAAAAACCAGCTTAAAACATGAAGAAATCAAGCTTTTGGAGGATCAAACCCGAGCATTGACCCCCAAGAAGTCAAACCAGGTCAACATAAGTCAACAAGGAGCTAAAAGACAAGCCTAGGGAGCAGGCAGAGCATTGAACTGCCATGCAATGCCATGCACGGTCGTGCATTGGTTGTCTGGCTTCCCCAGGATCCTGTACACTGTCCTTTGTACCATGTTTTATTCCCGAGGTGTTTGCATGCCCGTGCAATCCAATGCACGGCCGTGCATTACTCATTTTGAGGCCTATAAATAGATGGATTGGGTTCTTCATTCCACCACCTCAACACACCATTCCATACCTCAAGATAGAGAGAATAGTTTGTTTTTAGTAGTATTAGAGTAGTAGTAGTGAGTAGAGGGGCTCTTCATCCTTGTTCCACAATAGGGGAGCCTATGAAACTCAGCGTTACGCTAGTCAGCATGGCCATTCGTGGCTAAGCTTCTTGTATTGCTAGGGTGAAGATGATGTTTGGTGCATGTTAATGTTTGACGTATTAATCTAGTGGTACGTTTATGTCTTTAATTATTCGTCCTTAAAACCACCATTTGGTGGGCTTTTATTATTGTCTAAATTCGTCTTTATATTTGTGAGTGTTCTTGATTTTAAAGCGTAAGATCGTAAAACCTTTTTAATCAAACTTCCTTTGAAACTTGTACATCTTTATACAAGCAGAGATTGATAAGCCAAAGCTTGGTCAACATTATTAAGGTCGTACGTCTTTATACAAACTTCTTATGCGACCAGGAATTGGTGAACTCATGTTGGGAATGGTACGTCTTTATACTTGGTCCAATTGTTACACCGCCTACCGGTGAGCAAAATATAATCACCTATTTAACCATAATACAAAGCATTTACGTTCGATGTCTTAAACTAACCCGGAGATGACCATTCGAAGGGTTGAGGGTAACTGTTGTCCCTAACGGGAGGCACTACTATTTTAATTTAAAATTTTTAATTCTTGAATTAAATGTCGTGAGGACGAGGCTCTAGCGGTGACCTGGGTCACAAGTTTGTAGTAGTCATATCACTGGATTACTCAACTTAACATTATCACGTACCAAGCTGATTCGAAGCCCAAAACAATACTATTCATGACCTGATCATTTCCAAGATATTTACTTTCATGCTATTTACTATTCTGTTCGTTACATTTCTATTACATACATCACGCACGTTTTTACTTTTCTATTATTTACTTTACCGTTATTTACTTTTCGTTCACTTACTATTGTGCTTCACAAGCACACAAAACCCATTCACTAATTAATCCGGTTAAACGATAACAAAAGTTGAGTACTGGAACTCGATCGTGTTCATTGGTTCGATACTTGGTTCTTACCTAAACTATATTACGATGCGATAGTTACACTTGCCTATTGTGTGTGTTTTTAAGTTAAAGTAATTATCATTTTATAAATTTAAAACCTGATCTTGTGAAACTATCCTAAAAATATATTTATTATATTTTTATATACTAAAAACGACACATCAACTATATCTAAAACCCTCAATCTAGTCTCACTCTCTTCAAAATCACGTTCTTCTCCCTCTCTCTACATTTTTTCTCTGTTCTTCTACCTCTCTCTACATCTATTCTCTCTCTCTTTTCTCAGATTTGAGAATGAAACCGAAGAACAAGAACTCATGTTTTGTAGATGAGTGAAGTCGAAGAACAAGAAATCGATCGAAGAAGAAGAAAATGAACTAGTTCAACCTGTCTCTATTTCTCTACATGACGGTGCTCAGATCTGAGGTTTTTTTAGATATCGTTTCTTCATCTTAATCAGATATGTTGTTTTTTTCGATCTACAGAGGGTTTCAATCAGATCTGGGTTTTCTTTATCTTTATCAGATCTTGGTTCGATGGGGGTTTTGATCTATGGTTCGATTGGGTTTCAATCTAAATGTGTTTTGTAGAAGATAATAATAATAATTGTGAGAAGTAATTTAAATTCATATGAATCGTTTCTTGTGTAGTATGTGTTTGAAGTAGATAATTTTATATGTATGATTGAAGTTCATTAGATATAGATAATTTTGTATCGTATGGCTTGCTTTTCTGTTGTTGATGAGTTAAAAGTCATCTAATCTCAATTTGTTTTAAAAGGCGCTGCATCATTTTATTTCACCATTTCTTTTCTTTGATCTAATTTTTTTATATCATTCGTTTTTAGATAAATTTAGAACATTTGTAACCTAAAGTATTTTTAAGTACACTGCAGCAGCTAAAAACATCACACCACAAGCTAATTTCATCGTAAGCAAAATTAAAAGAATTTTACGAAAGGCCCCAATTTAGGTGTCACACTTTCGTCATCTGATTTCGATCGGTTCATACAGGTAGTGAACAAAGAAGGTGAAGGATGGAGAATTAAATAAAGGAGAAGGCTTTGAAACCAGTAGAGAAAGAAGTCGCCGTGAATGAAAACAAAGTTGGTAGCGATTCTAAAGATGAGAGCGTACAAAGTCCAGATGTTTCTGATGACGATTTTGAGGTACGTGTAGTTTATATTCAGATTTCCAGCAATTCATGTTGATAACTAGAAATCATAGTTGTAGAGGATTAAATTGGCGAAATTATACAACGTTTGAAGTTTAATTTCAATTGCTGATTAATCGTAGTATTCTAGTTCAGAATGAGACTAACCTAAAAGACATTTAACCTTTAGAATTTCTTAATTATGAACTGCTAGAAACTAAGATTTATATGTGTTTTGATGAATCACGGTATCCTTGTGCATCATATCATTGACATAGTTTTAGTTCATAAAACATCTAAATAAAGCTGCAAAAGGTGAAAATGGTGGTTTTAGTTATAAGAACTTTGGATCTTTCTCTAGACGATGAGCTAGTTTCTTGTTGAATACGTTTCATCTCCTCATATGCCCATTCAGGACCAGGACAGTAATGGATTGGTGGGTTGAATCTGCACTCGCTGGCGCCGGTAAATCAGGTTAGTCACCGATTATTCTGTGGTTTTATTAAGTAAATAAGAATAATTGAATGTACCATTTATAAGGTTTTGTGTTGAAATCGTTCACTTCAAATCAGTTTTTTTTTTAAATCTTATTCGATTTATAGATTTACACATGTGTATATTCGATTTACACATACGTATATTCAATTTACACATGTGTATGTTCGATTTATACAAGGTAAGTTACCCATGTTTCTATTCGATTTACACTCATATCTCCTGTTGTCTCTGAGTTCTTGGCCACCGATACACTAAAGTTATACACTAAATAAATTTAGTGTATATTAATTCTGTTTTTTGAATTTCAGGTAGAAGATCTACAAGGTTTGATATACAAGTAAAGGTTTGATACTAGGTAGTTTGATTTTATGATTGGTTTTTATTTTTTACACATGTGTATTTGATTCTTTTTCACAAGTGTAAACTGAATTTACATATGTGTAAAGAGTTTTTACAAATGTATATTTAATGTTTTTTTACACGGTGTAATTATGTATACATTTTTTTCCTGGTTTGCAAAGATATTTGGTAGTTTGGATGTAAATTATTTTTTCTGATTTGTGTATATGGGTTTTTATCCATGTTTATTTGATAATTACACATGTGTTTTTTATTTTTACACAAATATGTTCTTGAATTGTTTTTGTTGGATCTGGATAGTGGATACATGGCAAAAGTACAGATTAAAAAAATGTTAAAATTATGATTTAAATAAAAAGAAAACAAGGCCACATGTATTTTTTTAAAAGAAAAAAAATAAATTTACCTTTTTACCCTTCTAATAAATGTAGGCCACACAATTCTTTTCAATTTAGTAAAAAACTCAAATTTAATTACAACCACAAAATTAAATATATGAAAAATGAATGAGTGACTAGGATTTAGTTTAAGGGTTTTCATTTCATTTGATCCATCCCATATATATATATATATATATATATATATATATATATATATATATATATATATATATATATATATATATATATATTCTAACTCTTCTCCCCCCCTGTCTACCCTCACTTTCTCTCTAACTCTCCTCGCCCAATCGTCGGCGACCTGCACTCCACCACAGCTCCGATGCCGGCGTGTTTCTGTTGTGTGTGTGAGGTTTCAGTCTTCACCACCCATTTTCGTCGCTAAATCCACACCCATTAGATTCCCTATTCCAAACTGTTATTGACCTTGCAATACGTGAAGAAGATTATGCTTCCATTGTTGGTTTATTTAATCTTTCAAACCACAAATGTAAGAAACAAATTACTGGATTTGTTATTGAATTCTGAAAGATTTAATGATGCACGCCAACTGCTCGACGAAATGCTTGAACCAGATGCTAGGTTTCCTCCAATGAAATAACATTAAACATTGTTTTCTTAGTCGTGTTGAGATGGAATTGGGCGAACGGGATCGATGATTTCATTGGTTTGATTCCGAAATTTGGGATACGGAATTGGGAGAACATGATCGATGATTTCATTGGGCGAACGACATAGTTTCTGGTTTGACTTTAGCCGGAGGACCGGATGATGCTAATTTTATTGTTGGTGGTGGTGTAGTGAACAGAGATAAGTGTTGGTGGTGGCCTAGCCGGAAAAACGAAGGTGGTGTGGTGGCCGGATATTTAGGGTGGAGGTGGAGGTGGAGGTGGAGGTGGAGGTGGAGGTGGATTTTAGGGTTTTATGAAGAAGAAAGATAGTGGTGGTGGGCCATAAGGGCATTTTTGTCTTTTCACATAAAACTTAACAGAAAACTTTAACGGTGTTAGCCATCTGGCTTTAATTAAAACAAAAATGAAACCACAGTAACTAAAATAGTGAAATTAGAACTAATGGACTAAAAGCGAGAATTGGACCAAACCTCGGGGACTAAAACCAAAGTTTACTCAATTAAAAAACATAATCTTCTGAACGTTTGTAAATATGCTCAATCAAGTCCAACTTCATCAACTTCTTCGTATGTGGGCTCCTCCTCATTTAGGTTATATTGACAAATTGCCACTTCTTGGTCCTCCAAAATCATATTATGCAAAATTATAAAAGCATAAATTATGTTCCTAATTTTCTTTTGAGACCAACATCAAGCCGGTCGTTCGATATATACCACTTATTCTAAAGAGACCAAATGCTCGTTCGATATCTTTCTTTGTCGCATCATGAGCTTTTTTGTAAGTTGTACGTTTAATACCTTTGGGACACGTAAGAGAATTGACAATTGTAGCATATTCGGGCTTGACAATTGTAGCATATTGGGGATATATTCCATCAGCAAGATAATACCCACGTGGTAAAGTGTCCGTCTAAGTTCAAAAGACGAGTCAGGTGCGATTCCGTTCATCATATCTGTTGGAATATCGTGCATCGGTTTTAACATTTAAAACAAAACTTTATAAAATCATATTTACAATAGCGGAAGCATTTACAAAAGTACACGACAATAAAGATCCGATCTTTATCCGACAGTGATCCGATTACACAGCGTTTAGACAATAATTATTAAATAAATAAACACAACCATAGGGTGTTTAGGGTTTATACCTTTAACGAACAACCGGATTGTAACACTAAGGTACAAAGAACGTCACGCTAGACGACAACTAAAGAACTCGTCACACGAACTCGTCTCACGAAACACCTCTAAACGAGAACCCGGTTCTCTCCCTTCCTTCCGGTTCGGCTCGCAAGAAAACAAGGGAACACAACAGTGGTGCTCGGCTGTGATGGCGGCGGCGAGTGGTGGCCGACGATGGCTGGTCACGGCGGCAATGGATTGGCCGGCGGTGGCGGACCGTCGGACGATGCAAAGGGGGGATTCGGCTCCTCTTCCTTGCGCAAACTTTGATGGTGGCTAGAACTCACTATAGGTTTTCATCTTAATGATATATTTATAGTAACTCATACTACCATTTAAACCCTAAATAATTAACCTTTAATTACCAACTGGTTAACATTAAATCAGTTCTAGTCCCTATAATTTATAATTACTCTAATTAATAAACTATCCTGCGTAAACTGAACTGGTTTTATATTTAACTTTTAAATATAAAAAACTTGTTAATATATATTGCATTAATATATACATAACACCACATTCCGTCTCTCTCGTTGATTTAATTATTCTCAATAATTAAATACAACAACAAACAATAAATATCTCTTTAGATATTTAATCCACCGAATTATAAATTCCTGTTTCGTGTAATAACGTTCAACAATTAAACGATATAATTTGTTCTTTTCTCAAAGTGTAACTCTTCGGATCGTACCTCGATAGCAACGTTGATATTAATGATGATCGGGCATCTAATATCCAACAATCTCCCACTTGGACGATTCATCGATTAATCAGGTCAACATAGACAGTGGTGGACGCCTAGCTGCATTTCACTGCCCCTAACAAGGTATGACGTATTTACAATCGTCAACTAATTCCTCGTTTTCGAGTAACCTTTACTTAACCAAGTACAATAGCCATGGTAAACATATCTATGTGTCCTTTCTGTTTAGGTCATCCGTTGAACATGAGACATGGATACAAGTCACTTCTCATATGTGGTTCAACTATTCTTGTTCTCGTTCTACAATTCAATAATGGTCTAAACAAACTACTTCTTAGTTTTTGGGTGGCCACGCGATTTATACCAGTTTGAATCAACAAGGGTGCCAGAATGTCCAGATCCTAATCAAAGGATAACATAATTCCTTTGGCCACGTACAACTCCCACTTAACTTCAGATTACTCCTGATCATATCCTTATTACTGCCTGTTAAGGTACAGCATTAGATAAGATCAAAGAATAAACTTCAGTTAGAGTTAGTTCTAGTGCGTGCCTCGGGTCGAAGGATCAATAGATCTTACCATATTCAAAACTTCTCAAGAGATCCATGAATATAGTTTTGAAGCGAGTTACGTTCAATAATCATTCCCTAATGAATATCTGTGAACATGATGTCTAACTGTTTGGACTTTCATTCCTAATGAACCAATCATCCAATTCACAATAGTCTTTCGTTCAGATTGATTCCCATGAATCTGATCGACTACGAACATTTAGAATATAATATAATATTCAAGGTTTTCTAAAACGTACAAAATATTGGATCATAGAAACAACTAATTATAATGCATTTAACCATTAAATCAATATAAAACACTAATGTTTCTATATATTGTTCGAAAGCACCCAATACTAACAAACCAAACTCAAGTCTAGCATGTCTAACACCTATCAACATGCTACTCATATACAGATTGAGGTATAGGTTTAGTGAATGGGTCAGCTAGATATTGATTTGTGTGAATTTCGTTTTAGCATGATATCTCCAAGTTGCATGATCCCATTAATGAAAACTGTAACACCCAAAATAAAAAGAAAAGAAAATTTTAAAATTTCACTCCCTCGCGGTACGCGAGGGAGATTTTGACAAAACCTCGCGGTACGCGAGGGGACTGCTTATGCGCCAGAAAATCACCTTCTCGCGGTACGCGAGAAGATTCCCAACCAAGCCTCGCGGTACGCGAGGGAATAGTACACGCGTCAGGGCCAGAAAACACGTGTCATTCACCCTTGCCACCAGCCGACACGTGTCATGCTGACTCAGCACCGTTCGTGACACCTCATCCTCTCGCGGTACGCGAGAGATTTTCTTGGACAGTCTCGCGGTACGCGAGAGACTGGAAAATCAGCCTATAAAAGACCTTCAACAGGATTGAAATTCTGTACAGTTTCCAAACATTCCTTATACACAAACCCGATCTCTCAAAACTCTACGACGTCCCGAAGCGCTGTTCAAGAATCCTACGACACCCAACTCAAGCCGTAGTTCTGTCCAAATCCCGCAAAGTAGGTATCGTTAAAACTATTCATATATATATAGCCGCAATTATATATATATTCTCTCATATATATTCTCGTTAATCGTGTCTTCCCTAGGAAGAAACGTGTCGAGGTTCTGCTCAAATTCCGAAGCCTACAACCCTACCAGCCATCAAAATCAAGGTGAACACATTCAACGCTTTTCAAACGATAAAACCATTTTATTTACGAAAACGGCATGAAACAAATTAAATGCTTTAATCATAAGGGTAATCTACGTGATAGCATTCAGGCCATAAGCATACGTAGATTTGATCAAATGGTATACATGTGACGGGTGAAAGTCCGGTCCGTGGCTGGGTACAGATCATGAAAGGGGGTATCATAAGACTGAGGATATGGTTCCTTAGCAGATTATACGAGGGACGAGTTCCTGAGTATCATATAAGACTAAGAACAAGGTTCTTAGCATCACGACCCTGGGAATAGGCTATCAGTCTGAGACATAGAGCTCAGCCAGTTGACCCCATGGCAGTTAACCCAGTGTATGTAGATGGTATATATTTCAGGTGAAAAAGACTGCTGAATGTGTAGATTTACCATACAGAAACGTGCTTAAAGGCTTTAATTTGGTTTATGTTAGAAATCATTTTCGTGTCAGTTAAATGTGATTCACCGGCTTTATGCTGATGTTCATTTTCAAAACGTTTTTCACAGGTAATGAAAGAAATCATTAAATTCAGGGTGGTGCAGTAAAGACAAGATCTTTAGGCATATTTAAATCCCTGTGGCAGACTAATACAAGACCAAATGTTGGAACGGACGTAGATCCTAGACATTTTAAATGGCTTGTATTATGTAAATTAATTCAGCAGATGTACATTATATAATAGACTTTTGAATGTCTATTATCATGAAATGAAAAGGGACGTGGATCCCAAGTTTTGACAAAAAGTACAAGAATTAACCTTTGAGGTTATTTACATGACATTTCATTACAAAAAGGGCATCAAGTAAAAACAAAGACTTCCGCTGTCCAAATTTATGGGACCTCATTCAGATACCAGCGTTGTCTCACGACGCCCGGGCAGGGGTAGCCCGGGGTTGTGACAGGTTGGTATCAGAGCCGCATTTAAGGGTTTTAGCAAAATTAGATACTTGTATGATAGTATCTTAGCTTTAACCAATAGTTGTGCCTACTAAACGAACGGTAGGAAGATGCCTTTAACATAACCAATAAATTTCAGGATGACAGATCCATACTATTATCCTTATAATTACCCAAACTACTTCCCTGGAGAATCATCTAATCAAGTAGTACCAAGCTATGATGATTATGTCCACTACCTACCGACCCCGGAGAATTGGAACAGAATGGTCGCAGAACAAGTGGAGCAGACTCAAGCAAGGCTTGAACCTCTGAGGGAAGAATCAGAGTATTCAGTGGAGATGGAAGATTCAAGAGAATATTTACGTCCTGTTATGACATCTATGCCACTACCTCAATCGTTAGACATAGTATACCCTACCGGAACAATTCAAGAACATCCACCCAGTCCAAGTGAAGAAACTCTACATTCAATTTCTGAATCCGACAAGGCTGCCGTTTGTGAAGGCAGTAGTGGAAAGTATTTCTTTGATCCTATTCCAGAACATCCCGTTTTCAAGGAACCTTTCTTTTATGTAGATCCCTCCGATGGACGTCAGTATGCAACCGACGGAAAAGTCGTGTGGTCTGTTAACTCAGCATATCACGATCTTAGGATGGGACACAGGGAACCACCTCCTTGTTATGGATACCATGATGAACTGCCAAACTCAATTGATGAACACCTCGATCGTGCTCTTAGAGAGGCTGACGATCTACGTGCTGAACTGTACTTCACCAGACAAGTCGTAGTTAAAAACGAACAAACTATATTTGACTACGAACTAGCCCAGGAAGACAGGAAGTACGCAGAACAATGGGTGGCAGATCAGTTAATCCAGAAGGGTGCTATGACCGAGACCCTGGGGAGATTCTATCAAGATTTGGGAGATGTGCTTCTCGATTAAAGTTAATGATAGTATTTGTATAATTAGCTAACTTTAAGTGATATAGATGCATATCTATATTTCTGTATTTGTAACAAATAGATGAAGTTTAAGCGATAATAAACTTCAAATTTTGACCCAAATTCTTGTCTTGTATTCTTAGATGTCTCAACAAAATAACAATAGCGGTCCAGCTACCTACATTACCAAGGAAAAAGGAAAAGAAGTTAATAATAATCCTGAAATAGCTACTCAACAACCAGAATTGCAACAACTGGTCAAACAAAGCATTAAAGAAATGCTTCCTGCCATAATAAAGGAAGTACAAGAAAACATCAAAACTCCAAGCTATGTAACCTCTCATTCAAAAAGAACAGAAAACCCTTCGAAAACCAACACAGAGCAAGTAGCAAGCTCTCGTAGAACTCAAACTTCGAAAAGATCCAGAACATCAAGCAATAAGTATTCTGAATCTGAAGAATCGTTAAATCTAAGCAGTGAGAGCTCAGAAGAAGAGAATGAAACAAAAAGGTATAGACACAAAGGGTGTTCTTATAAAACCTTTCAGGACTGTAAACCTTATGAATTTAAGGGCACCGAAGGCGGTATTGCTACTCTTCACTGGCTAGAGAAGATGGAGTCAGTAATAGCAATTAGCAAGTGTGCTAAGAAAGATCAAGTACTGTATGCTTCAAACTCCTTCAAAAATGAAGCGTTGGAATGGTGGAATTCAATCATTTCTGCCAAAGGGAGGAGAAAGACAAATGCCATGGATTGGAAAGAATTTCGGGCAAAGGTGAAAAAGAAATTTTGCCCCAAGACTGAAAAAGAACAAGCTGAAAGAAAATTTCTGGAGCACCGAATGGTGGGTACCAATGATCGAGAGTATACTACCAAATTCTTTGAATATGCTCGATTGGCACCTCACCTGGCTAAACCTGAATCGGTTCTCATAACTCGATATATTTACGGTTTAGTTCCAGAGATCCGTGATTTAGTGAAGGTTGTCTCACCAAAAACCATTGAGTCCACCGTAGAATTGGCCGGTACCATGACGGCTGGATTAATCAGAAATATAGAGGAAAAGAAGAAAGTCGAATCCTCTATAAAATCAAAACCCGAGGCCAAAAGATTTAGCAAGAACTTTGGGCAAAAGGGGTTACCATTTAACAATCCATCATGCAAAACATGCGGACGCAGGCATAGTGGAAAGTGTATTTTTGAAACTCCATTCTGTAATCATTGCAAGGTCTCAGGTCACACTACTGAGAATTGCTTCAAGAGAAAGGGAATGATTACTTGTTTCAATTGTGGAGAGCTGGGGCACATCAGCACTAATTGCCCTAAGTTTGCAAGGACCGGAAGAGCTGGAGGATCAGGAGCCAAGATCACTCCAGAAAACAAAAAGACCGTACGAGCTTTTGTCATGAATGCTAACCAAGCTGAGAGAACGCCGGACGTAATTACCGGTACATTTCTTCTTAATAATGTTTATGCTAAGGTCTTATTTGACTCGGGTGCGAACCGGAGTTTTATAGATTATAATTTCTGTAATCTATTAAACGAACCATTAAGTCCCTTAGCTGAAACATATGAAGTAGAAACAGCGAACGGTGATTTGATAAAAATATCCCAATCACTGAACAATTGTTACATTACATTGGCTGGTTTCACTATCCCAGTACAATTGTTACCAATGTCAATAACTGGCTTTGACATTATTTTGGGGATGGATTGGTTATCCAATAACCAAGCCGAAATCCTTTGTAATCAACAAGTTGTAAAACTCATTTCACCAACAAACAAAACTCTAACTATCCAAGGTGATAAAACCACAAAACCTATCCAGATAATCTCCATACTTAAAGCAACCAAGTGCTTAAGAAAAGGATATCTGGCATGTCTGGTATCAATTACTGCCTTGGAAAAGGAGAAGAAGATAGAATCAGTACATGTAGTATCTGAATTTCCAGATGTTTTTCCTGAAGAACTGCCTGGATTACCACCAGAACGAGAGGTAGAATTTCGAATCAACCTTGTACCTGGTGCAACTCCAATTGCCAAATCCCCGTACAGACTGGCACCCACAGAAATGGCAGAACTCAAGAAACAATTGGATGAACTTCTTGAGAAAGGTTTTATACAACCAAGTTCTTCACCCTGGGGAGCTCCAATTCTCTTTGTTAAGAAGAAAGACGGATCAATGCGCATGTGTATTGATTATCGGGAATTAAATAAAGTTACCATCAAAAACCGATACCCGCTTCCACGGATTGACGACTTATTCGATCAACTCCAAGGAGCTTGTCATTTTTCAAAGATCGATCTTCGTTCAGGTTACCATCAGTTGAAAGTGCATGATAACGATATCTCGAAAACTGCATTTCGAACACGGTATGGACATTTCGAGTTCACGGTTATGCCATTTGGACTTACAAATGCTCCTGCCGCATTCATGGACATGATGAATCGTGTCTGCAAACCTTACTTGGATAAGTTTGTCATAGTTTTTATTGATGACATACTTATTTATTCCAAAACCCAAGTTGAACACGAAACTCATCTTCGAACCATACTTGAACTTCTTCGAAAGGAAAAATTATATGCTAAGTTTTCCAAATGCGGATTTTGGTTAACGGAAGTACAATTTCTTGGTCATGTCATCAACGTGAACGGAATTCAAGTAGATCCTTCAAAAATTGAAGCTATATCCAAATGGGAAATTCCCAAGTCACCCACCGAAATTCGTAGTTTTCTGGGATTAGCGGGATATTACCGCCGGTTCATTCAAAATTTTTCTCGTATAGCAATCCCACTCACATCCCTAACTCGGAAATCTGTAAAATACGAATGGGGACCCAAACAATCTGAATCTTTTGAAACCTTGAAACAAAAACTGACAAACGCACCTATCTTATCCTTACCAGATGGTATTGAAGACTTCGTAGTTTACTGTGACGCCTCACATACTGGTTTAGGTTGCGTATTAATGCAACGCAAGAAAGTCATTGCTTATGCATCTCGTCAGTTGAAAATTCATGAGAAAAACTACTCAACCCACGATCTAGAGTTGGGCGCTATAATCTTTGCTTTAAAGTTATGGCGACACTATCTCTATGGGGTTAAGTTCACAATCTACACTGATCATAAAAGTCTCAAGTACATATTTAGCCAGAAGGAGTTAAATATGAGACAAAGAAGATGGATGGAAATCCTGAATGATTATGATTGTGAAATTTGTTATCATGAAGGAAAGGCAAATGTAGTAGCAGATGCCTTGAGCCGAAAAGAAAACGTCAAGCCAAAGAGAGTACGTTCTCTCAGACTTGAACTACAAATTGATCTTGTAAGTCAGTTAAAAGAGGCACAAGAGTTAGCTTTGAAGGAAGGTAACTTTGAAAAAGAAGGAATGAAAGGAATGCTTGATTTACTGATCAAAGGAGAAGATAATATCCTTCGCATGAATAAACGTATTTGGGTACCAGTTACAGGTGATCTTCGAGAGCGAATCCTCGAAGAAGCACACAAGTCCAAATACACCATGCACCCAGGAAGTGATAAAATGTACAAGAACCTCAAAGAAAGTTACTGGTGGATTGGTATGAAAAAGAACATTGCTATCTACGTAGCAAAATGTTTGACTTGTTCCAAAGTCAAAGCTGAACACCAAAAGCCAGCTGGATTATTGCAACAGTTAGAATTACCAGTTTGGAAATGGGAATTGATAACTATGGACTTTATTACCAAACTTCCTCGAACCACTCGTGGAAATAATGCAATCTGGGTTATCATTGACCGTTTAACCAAATCAGCTCACTTTCTATCTATCAAGGACACCATGAGTATGGACAAAATGGCGCAAATTTACGTTAATGAAATTGTAACGTTACATGGTGTGCCTCTATCCATAGTGTCAGATAGAGATAGTCGCTTCACATCTCGATTCTGGCAAAGTTTTCAAACAGCTCTAGGAACTCGATTGAATCTTAGCACTGCTTATCATCCACAAACTGATGGGCAGAGCGAAAGAACCATACAAACCCTAGAAGATATGCTCCGAGCCTGTGTGATAGACTTTGGAGGTAATTGGGATGATCATTTACCTCTAATGGAATTTTCCTACAACAATAGTTATCACACAAGTATTCAGGCCGCACCATTTGAAGCATTATACGGACGGAAATGTCGAACGCCTGTATGTTGGTCAGATATCGGAGAAAATCAACTATCAGGACCAGAGATAGTCCAAGAAACTACCGATAAAATCTTGCAAATACGAGAACGTCTAAAAATGGCTAGAGATCGACAGAAGAGTTATGCAGATAAACGAAGAAAGCCGTTAGAATTTCAAATCGGTGACAAGGTGTTATTAAAAGTTTCACCTTGGAAAGGTGTTATTCGTTTCGGAAAGAAAGGAAAGTTAAGTCCACGATTTGTTGGACCCTTCAAAATCATTAAACAAATCGGACCTGTTGCCTATCAGCTTGAACTACCAGTAGAGATGGGTGGAGTACACGATGTATTCCATGTATCAAACCTACGTAAGTGTTTAGCTGATGAATCCTTGCTGATGCCTTTACAAGATGTGGAAGTAAATGAAAAGCTCAAATTCATCGAACGCCCGTTACAAATTGAAGACCGACAAATCAAAAAGCTTAAACGAAAGCAATTGGCATTAGTCAAAATAAGATGGGATTCCAGACGTGGCCCAGAATATACTTGGGAACTTGAGTCAGAAATGCGCAAAAAGTATCCACATCTCTTTCAATGAATCTCGAGGACGAGATTATTCTAAAGGAGGGGAGGATGTAACACCCAAAATAAAAAGAAAAGAAAATTTTAAAATTTCACTCCCTCGCGGTACGCGAGGGAGATTTTGACAAAACCTCGCGGTACGCGAGGGGACTGCTTATGCGCCAGAAAATCACCTTCTCGCGGTACGCGAGAAGATTCCCAACCAAGCCTCGCGGTACGCGAGGGAATAGTACACGCGTCAGGGCCAGAAAACACGTGTCATTCACCCTTGCCACCAGCCGACACGTGTCATGCTGACTCAGCACCGTTCGTGACACCTCATCCTCTCGCGGTACGCGAGAGATTTTCTTGGACAGTCTCGCGGTACGCGAGAGACTGGAAAATCAGCCTATAAAAGGCCTTCAACGGGATTGAAATTCTGTACAGTTTCCAAACATTCCTTATACACAAACCCGATCTCTCAAAACTCTACGACGTCCCGAAGCGCTGTTCAAGAATCCTACGACACCCAACTCAAGCCGTAGTTCTGTCCAAATCCCGCAAAGTAGGTATCGTTAAAACTATTCATATATATATAGCCGCAATTATATATATATTCTCTCATATATATTCTCGTTAATCGTGTCTTCCCTAGGAAGAAACGTGTCGAGGTTCTGCTCAAATTCCGAAGCCTACAACCCTACCAGCCATCAAAATCAAGGTGAACACATTCAACGCTTTTCAAACGATAAAACCATTTTATTTACGAAAACGGCATGAAACAAATTAAATGCTTTAATCATAAGGGTAATCTACGTGATAGCATTCAGGCCATAAGCATACGTAGATTTGATCAAATGGTATACATGTGACGGGTGAAAGTCCGGTCCGTGGCTGGGTACAGATCATGAAAGGGGGTATCATAAGACTGAGGATATGGTTCCTTAGCAGATTATACGAGGGACGAGTTCCTGAGTATCATATAAGACTAAGAACAAGGTTCTTAGCATCACGACCCTGGGAATAGGCTATCAGTCTGAGACATAGAGCTCAGCCAGTTGACCCCATGGCAGTTAACCCAGTGTATGTAGGTGGTATATATTTCAGGTGAAAAAGACTGCTGAATGTGTAGATTTACCATACAGAAACGTGCTTAAAGGCTTTAATTTGGTTTATGTTAGAAATCATTTTCGTGTCAGTTAAATGTGATTCACCGGCTTTATGCTGATGTTCATTTTCAAAACGTTTTTCACAGGTAATGAAAGAAATCATTAAATTCAGGGTGGTGCAGTAAAGACAAGATCTTTAGGCATATTTAAATCCCTGTGGCAGACTAATACAAGACCAAATGTTGGAACGGACGTAGATCCTAGACATTTTAAATGGCTTGTATTATGTAAATTAATTCAGCAGATGTACATTATATAATAGACTTTTGAATGTCTATTATCATGAAATGAAAAGGGACGTGGATCCCAAGTTTTGACAAAAAGTACAAGAATTAACCTTTGAGGTTATTTACATGACATTTCATTACAAAAAGGGCATCAAGTAAAAACAAAGACTTCCGCTGTCCAAATTTATGGGACCTCATTCAGATACCAGCGTTGTCTCACGACGCCCGGGCAGGGGTAGCCCGGGGTTGTGACAAAAACTTATGGTGGAAAATCTCTTTTGGAACTTCTTTCCAAACTATTAGAAATAATCTGAACTCCTTTCATAACACTATCTTCTAAAGTTTCCAAGTCACAACATCTCATGTTTGTGTAATTGTTATTGATGAAACTCTTTCACTAGATAACGCTGATGTATCTTATGGTGTATTCATCTAATCATTCTCAATGATCGTTCTTTTGGTGTCTATATCTTAATTTTTAAGACAATAGTGCTTTGACTGACAAGTTGTCATAACTAGTTATGATTCTTGTTTCAAGAACCCTTTTTGATAGTCAAAGTTGGTACTCTTAGCATCTTATCCAATAAGATAGCATTATCTCATCATAACACTTTATGATCACCATTATGTGCTTCTCAAGCAGTATCCTTTTCTTCTGTCATAATTAAATTTCAAATTTCTTTCATCGTATGAAAAATATTGACAAAGCTCATTATCTTGCAGATGAAACTACATGAACCATTTCACTTTCATCCTATCCCTATCATTAGGGGTTATAGATAATGTTAACAGAAAATATTAACGATTTGTCTTTATCGATTTATGACACAAAATATTTAAGATAATTTTACCATCGTCAATGAATTGCTTTGATTCTTACTTTAGAATCTTTCTTTCATATATCTCATATACGGTTGCAATCAATGCAAGCTTTGAAATTAATCTCTAAAGATACTCTATCTTTCAATGATATGTTTAAACTCGTAATTTTAGCAATGTATCACTATACATTCTATGATAACACTTATCATCCCCTTTATGGTGTTCCATGTATCTCTATACATTCCTCTTGTTAATGTGTCTTTACACATTCTTTGTCATAGGTACTTACTCCCACTGGACTTTGCATCTATCATATTGAATTTATTTCGAATTGATCTTATCAAATTAATGATTCAATAGCTTTAGACATATTCAAACTTTTATACTCTCCTTGAAGCCACTTTATTACAAGAACATTATAGTATTCATAATACATGTTTATTTTGATTAGTTTGTTCAACTGTTCAAAACTTGTAATCTGTTTCTTCTTAAGGAAACTTGGAACGCATTTCCAATTTTATCAACCTTTGATAATAAGTCGGGCTTCTAGTATGAACGATCCATTTGTTGTTTCCAAAACAACTTCTACATCTTGATGAATCTTATTCTTTCATCACATGATCTCAAATGTCTATTGTAAAAGATCTCATCTTTTACTATGGATTGTGTGTCTGGATCGTCATCAAGTGATTTTACTAAAGAATCTCATTCTTTCATCACATGATCTCAAATGTCTATTGTAAAAGATCTCATCTTTTGCTTGTGATAAACTTTCATATATTATTAAAGATCTCATCTTTGTGTGTATATATGAACTTTGTGTTTATGCAATTGAATAATACCATTTATTCAGAACTTTAAACAACAATTGTTCATTGTTCAAGAACCAGGTATATCTTAGTCATGAACATCTTCAATCTTACGATTAAGTTTGAAGGCTTATTAAGGCGGCATACGTAACTCTTTCATATAGGACTTCGGAACATCCTATTCATAATTTGTTCATAGGACTCTTTCTAGTTATTCATATCACATATGAATTGTCATACCTGTTCTGGATGAAACTTAAGGTTCAAGGCTAGTGATTTAGACTATATCAATTTTGGGCAGCTGTTTTTCGCATGACTAACCATTTAGTCTTGAAGTAGTGATAACTTTTATCGCTTCTTTTATATCTTATCTCATAAGATCGTTTCCAGAGAAATCTTATAAAGTCATATGTAAACATTATATCTTATATATACCTTTTACAAGACTTAATATGTTTCATGATATCTATTAGATCCGATCTAATGAAGTATCTAATGGACTTGAATAACATGTCTCACATGTCTTTAATATTTCATGTCAAATAGATGGTATTGAATTCTCAATTCATAGTCAGGCAACAATTATAACGCATAAAAGATTTAAATAAGTCATACTTAAAATAATCAAGCAATGTTCAAAAGAAAGTAAATACGGAATTTAAATTTGTTAAAAATAAAATACATCATCAAATGGTGTAATCAACAACTCGAAGTAATCTTCAAGCTGTGTCCGTCTTCCTTTTCTTCTTCCTTTCCTTCTTTTCTTTCATCTCTGCAAAAAGCAAGTTTGCATATGTTAAAAGTCTAACTTTTAAGTGATAAAGAAACAATGAAAAAGTTGTCAAGATACCAGGAGTATATGAATATAAGCATCCTCTAGCTTCAGCAGCTTCGAGCATCTCTCTTACACGGCACCTTGGTTTAGAGATATTTGCTTTGGTCTTACCAATAGCAATGCCCTTATCCCCAGTTTCGACAGTTTTTACCGGTACCCTTTTACTTGTGTAACACAAGTGAAGTTCATAATCGATCATAGCTTTCAAGATGTTGTCACTGGGATAAATCCCTGTTCTTTCAAGCTGATCAATGAAGCATGACATCTTTAAAGCATCATCGGGCACCCACTCGGCATACCGAGAGATGAAATCCCTAACATAGTCATAACGGCTATGTAGGTGCCCATCCCATTTACAATCATCAAATGCGTTATCAATAGTAATATATATGATCAAGTGTTCATCTACGGGAATGCATGCTTTCTCGATGTCTGATACTTTCTTCCTCATGACCACAGCACATTCTGGATTCTTCAAGGCAACGTCTCTAATGTGTGACATTAAAGAGTGATAAGGATCCATGTTGTAATCCCGATGGTATCTCTCCTTCAAGTTACAGATCATGTCAAAAGCACACAAGCGCTGGATTGAAGCTTGAATCCCAAGGCTAACAGATGCCAGCATAAGGTCTGATATAGCATGGGTATCATCCCTAAGTTTGTTCCAGGCATTTAGAACAAACTAGCTAGCATCCTCAGGTGGCTGCTTAGGGAAGGGTACTTAAGAATATGTAATTTCTTGTTGTATATGGGGACGTTCTCCAGATTGTAGTACCAGGTCAAGAAATTTGTTCCGTCAAGTTTAACGTTTAGGATGCTGTTAAGACATTCTAGAATAACCAAATCAGCAGATTAAGACATCTACAAAATTCAAATAAAGTTTAGTATTTTCATGCTTGAATTTATTAATTAAATTAATGACCCAAGGACAAAAATATTTATAATTAAGAATGAGATCCCGGTTCACTATGTTTTAGTGAATGGCTAGGCACTTTTCACTGGCATAGCTAGGTAGGTAGGTATGAAAATACCAATCGTGTCGACAACACAATTCTCGGTTTGAGGGTCATGACGAGCTAGGTCAAGCTTTGAGTACGTTTCCCTCCACAACGCCCACTTATACGACTTAAGTGATATTTGTCCTTCAATTGTGACTGTAGACCCGACCTAAGTGACTCAGGAATCGCGGTCCTACCTTCAACCAAAAACGTAGCGCTGGGTGCAGGGTAATTCACTAACACTGACATTTCGGATAGATTAGTTGAAGTGTCACAATTTAGGGTGGCGCTAAAATATCGATTTTAAATTGGGATTTCTTTAATGCTTTAAATTACAGGTTAAGGGTCAAAAACATTTTGGACGACGAGAAGCATGAACCAAGTCGTCCAAATTTTAGTAAATCAATTTTACTATATAAGTTCGTGAAACGCTTTTCAACACTCGACACGGTCCAATTTTAAATACCTTATTTTAAACTAAATTGGTCGTTAGTCGTGAACTTAATTTTAAACTAATTAACCTTTAATTAATTTTAAATACGTTTTTAAATAAAACAATTAAATTTAAAAACCCGTTTTAATCTTTTAAATAAAAACTACTTTTATTTAATTACCTTTCTGATAAATTTTAAACCTTTTAATATTCTCGTCGTTTTATAAGATTGTGTTAAATGTTTTATAAAATATTTGCAGTTTAAATTATTATCCTAAATAATTGTAGCAACCACAAAAATATAAAACAATCATCGAGCCACTAGAAAAGGGTTTTCGGTTTCGTTCGAGCTATCAAACGAGTAACCGAACCGGTCTAAGGGACAACAAATAAAATATAAACTTGTCGCATCCCATTTAGTCCAAGATCTCTATCTTCAAGTCCCGTCTTTGTCAATCTCCGGTCTTCGTCTTGTTTGGTTTACAATATTTACATTTTTACAATAAAAATAAATAAACAAAAGAAACCTAACTATTACATCCTCCAGATAACCCAAAAATAAATACAAAGAATATAAAAACCAAAATCATGACAAACACAACCACGAGTCACTAGGGCTCGATGTATCAAACACAATCACAACCAAAAAGATAAAAGTTTGGTCTTTTGTTAACCAAAAGAGTTAACAAATAAAACGGAGATCGAAAAAAAAAAACAATTGTGTCTAAACACGCGTAAAGGTGGCTCTGAAACCATTGTTGAGATATCGTGCACCAGTTTTAACATTTAAAACGAAACTTTATAAAATCAGATTTACAATAGCGGAAGCGTTTACAAAAGTACACGATAATAAAGATCCGATCTTTATCTGATAGTGATCCGATTACACAGCGTTTAGACAATAATTATTAAATAAAAAAACACAACCATAGGGTTTTTAGGGTTTATACCTTTGACGAACAACCGGATTGTAACACTCGGGTACAAAGAACGTCACGCTAGATGACAACTAACGAACTTGTCTCACGAAACACCTCTAAACGAGAACCCGGTTCTCTCCCTTCCTTCCGGTTCGGCTCGCGAGAAAATAAGGGAACATGGCAGTGGTGCTCGGCTGTGACGGCGACGGAAAGAGGTGGCCGGCCATGGCCGGTCACGGCGGCGGCAGGAGGTGGCCGGCGATGGCCGGTCACGGCGGTAGTGGAGTGGCTGGCGGTGGCAGACGACGCAAAGGGGGGGGGGTTTCGGCTCCTCTTCCTTGCGCAAACTTTGATGGTGGCTAGAACTCACTTTAGGGGTTCATCTTAATGATATATTTATAGTAAATCATATTACCATTTAAACCCTAAGTAATTAACCTTTAATTACCAATTGATTAACGTTTAATCAGTTCTAGTCCCTATAGTTTATAATTACTCTGATTAATAAACTATGTTGCGTAAACCGAACTGGTTTTATATTTAACTTTTAAATATAAAAACCTGTTAATATATATTGCATTAATATATACATAACACCACATTCCGTCTCTCTCGTTGATTTAAATATTCTCAATAATTAAATACAACAACAAACAATAAATATCTCTTTAGATATTTAACCCACCGAATTCTTAATTCTTGTTTCGTGTAATAATGTTCAACAATTAAACGATATAATTTGTTCTTTGCCCAAAATGTAACTCTTCGGATCGTACCTCGATAGCAACGTTGATATTAATGATGAGCGGGCATCTAATATCCAACAATATCCTCAAATATAGACGATTGATTAAGAACATTAATGTCATTGTTGGAACCCGTAATGCCAAAGAACGCATGCCAAATCCATAAGTCATATGAAGCCACAGCTTCAAGCATAATACTAGGACGAGGATGATCCCCGCGTGAAATCTGACGTCGCCACGTATTGGGACAGTTTTTCCACTCCCAATGCGTACAATCGATGCTACCGAGCATCCCGACAAAGCCGTGTTTAGCTTCATGGGTCGCATATAATTGTTGAATGTCGCTAGCCGACGGTTTACGTAAATATATCCTATGGTACAACTGAATTATAGCTTTAGAAAATTTGTAAATACAAGACCTGATAGTTTGGGGGGACATCTTCAAGTAATCGTCGAACGAATCACTGGTGTCATACGTCATTTGACGAACCGCAGCGGTACATTTTTGCACGGACATAAAACCAATCTGAACTCTCGCATCAACATGTTGGCGGAACCAAGGCACATCTCTCTCGATATCATTTTTAACTCTTAAAAATAAATTCCGTCTCATTCCAAACCGGGTACTAAAGTGAACCTCGTTGTAAGTACACCCTTCGTCAAAGTAGTTTTTGTGTAGAAGTCTGTTAGCATCCGTTCGATCATGATTAAGACGAGCCCGTCATTTTAAAAGTTTGTGAGGATCCAGCTTCTTCCCACTAGTGAAGCGCCGCCGTTGAGAAAGCATGGAACATCATATTCCAGGCTTCGTCGCCTAAAGATGAAGACATTTTATTAAAAAATATATAAAGTTATATGAGAGTGGTGTGATTATTTGTGAATTGTATTAGGTAAAGGGGGTATATTTATACTGGTTTAATTAATAAAAAAATTGTTTTTTTTAATTTACCGTTGCACAACGGCAACTTTTACAAAAAAAAATAGTCGATGCTTCTCCTCTACTTCCCGTGTAGAAACTCACGAATGGTCCTCACCACACCCCTCACAAAAACGAGGGGTGGTGTGCCCTCTCCCTTACGGCGTGAGCGAGGCTCACGGATACTTCTCACGATACCATACCACATGATTGAGCATACATTATGTTCCTAATTTTCTTTTGAGAACAAGGTCGAGCCAGTGGTTCGATAATATGTCACTTATTCTTCGAGAGACCAAATGCTCGTTCAATATCTTTCCTTTCCGCATCATGAGCTTTTTTATAAGTTGTACGTTTAATACCTTCGGGACACGTAAAAGACTAGACAATTGTAGCATATTAGGGATATGTTCCATCAGCAAGCTAATACCCACGTGGTAAAGTGTCCCTCCAAGTTCAAAAGACGAGTCAAGTGCGGTTCCATTTATCATATCGTCAAATATAGGCGATTGATTAAGAACGTTAATGTCATTGTTGGAACCTAAAACGGCAAAGAATGCATGCCAAATACATATTTCATATGAAGCCACAACTTCAAGCATAATACTAGGATGAGGATGATCCCATTGGGACAGTTTTTCCACTCCCAATGCGTACAATCGATGCTACCGAGCATCCCGACAAAGTCGTGTTTAGCTTCATGAGCGCATATAATTGTTGAATGTCGCTAGCCGACAGTTTACGTAAATATCTTCTATGGTACAATTGAATTATAGCTTTAGAAAAATTGTAAACACAAGACCTGGTAGTTCGGGGGACATCTTCAAGTAATCGTCGAACGTATCACTAGAGGTGTCATACGCCATTTAACGAACCTTGCCGGTACACTTTTGCACGGACGTAAAACCAATCCGACCTCTCGCATCAACCTGTTGGCGGAACCATAGCACCTCTCTCTCTCTCTCTCTTGATATCATTTTTAATTCTTAAAAATAAATTCCGGCTCATTCGAAACCGGGTAATAAAGTGCACCTCGTCGTATGTACACCCTTCGTCAAAGTAGTCTTTGTGTAGAAGTGTGTTAGCGGCCATCCGATCACAATTAAGACAATCCCGTCATTTTAAAAGGTTGTGATGATCCAGATTCTTTTCACCAGTGAAGCGTCGCCGTTGAGAAAGCACGGAACATCATATTCCGGGCTTCGTCGCTTGAAGATGAAGACATTTTTTTAAAGTATAAAGTTGTATGAGAATTGTGTGATTATTTATGAAATGTATTAGGTAAAGGTAGTATAATTATAGTGGTTTAATTAATAAAAAAATTGATTTTTTTTAATTTATCGTTGCACAGTGGCAACATTTATAAAAAAACAGTTGTTGCTTCTCCTTTCCTTCCCGTGAAGAAACTCTCGAATGGTCCTCACCACACCCCTCGCGAAAACGAGGGGGTGGAGTGCCCTCTCCCTCACGGCGTGAGCAAGGCTCACGGATACTTCTCACGATGCCATACCACATGATCGAGCATACATTATGTTCTTGGTTTTCTTTTGAGACCAAGATCGAGCCGGTCGTTCGATAATATGCCACTTATTCTTGAAGAGACCAAACACTCGTTCGATATCTTTCCTTGCCGCATCATGAGCTTTTTTGTAAGTTGTACGTTTAATACCTCCGGGACACGTAAAAGACTTGGCAATTGTAGCATATTCGGGATATATTCCATCTGCAAGATAATACCCACGTGGTAAAGTGTCCCTCTAAGTTCAAAAGACGAGTCAGGTGCGTTTCCGTTTATCATATCGTCAAATATAGGCGATTGATTAAGAACGTTAATGTCATTGTTGGAACCCGCAACCCCAAAGAACGCATGCCAAATCCATAAGTCATATGAAGCCACAACTTCAAGCATAATACTAGGACGAGGATGATCCCCGCGTGAAAACTGACCTTGCCACGCAATGGGACAGTTTTTCCACTCATAATGCGTACAATCGATGCTACCGAGCATCCCGACAAAGCCGTGTTTAGCTTCATGGGCCGCATATAGTTGTTGAATGTCGCTACCCGACGGTTTACGTAAATATCTCCTATTGTACAATTGAATTATAGCTTTAGAAAATTTGTAAATACAAGACCTGATAGTTCGGGGGGGCATCTTAAAGTAATCGTCGAGCGAATCACTAGCGGTGCCATACGCCATTTGACGAACCACGACGTTACACTTTTGCACGGACGTAAAACAAATCCGACCTCTCGCATCATTTTTAATTCTTAAAAATAAATTCCGGCTCATTCGAAACCGGGTACTAAAGTGCACCTCGTGGTAAGTACACCCTTCGTCAAAGTAGTTTTTGTGTAGAAGTGTGTTAGTAGTCGTCCGATCACGATTAAGACGAGCCCGTAGTTTTAAAGGTTGTGAGGATCTGGCTTCTTCCCACCACTGAAGTGCCGCCGTTGAGAAAGCACGGAACATCATACTCCGGGCTTCGTCGTTTGAAGATGAAGACATTTTTTTAAAACGTGTAAAGTTGTATTAGAGTGGTGTGATTATTTGTGAAATGTATTAGGTAAAGGGAGTATACTTATAGTGGTTTAATTAATAAAAAATTAATTTTTTTTAATTTACCATTGCACAACGACAACTTTTACAAAAAAATAGCCGTTGCTTCTCCTCTCCTTCTCGTGAAGAAACTCACGAATGGTCCTCACCACACCCCTCAAAAAAACTAGGGGGCGATGTGCCCTCTCCTTCACAGCGTGAGCAAGGCTCACGGATACTTCTCACGATACCATACCAAATGATCTTAGGACTAGAAAATATAAGACTGGAGGTGGTGGAACCCCTTAAACTCAACAGTACCCTTGTCATGTCACTTCAAAACATGTCATGTCATTTTTACTTAAACTACCATAAACACAAGGGATGAAACTTTAAGCTACCCTAGCATTTTTTTTAAATAAAATTTAAAAAAAAATAAACTTTGTTAATTAAAATAAAAAAATGCATAAATTTTACAAAGTAACAATGTTTTTTTTATAAACCTTGTTATAAAACTCAAAATTAAAATATAAGTAATTAATGAGTTATATTGTCAAGTCAAGTACCAGTATTGGCAGGGTGTTTTTGAGGGTGTGTAGGGTGGGCGACCGCACATGACCCATGTTCAAAGAGGGCCCAATTTTTTTCCGTTTAAGTACTGTAGATCAAATAACATATATATAAAATTATAAACTTATTACTAACTACATGGTTTAGAGTGGGCCTAATAAGTAAAATAAACAATTTTGGAATCCCCCCCAACTCAATCTCTTGGAATTACATATTCTAGAGGGAGGCCTATTTTCTTGTACTCGCACGGAGCACCCGAAATCTTAGAGACAGCCCTGGATATTGATATTCTTGTTCTTCATCAATGATGGAGCAAAAAGGAAGTCGTCCATGACCTCCATAGAAGAACCTTTAAACCTTCATCATCTCTTGCTGTTTCTTCAATCATAACGGTCACTAACCCTCTTCTCCCTCTTCTCCATCTTCTCCCAACAATCACCAACCCTCCATTCTCAGCTTAACCAACTCGTGGATTAAACCCCCAACTACCCGAACCCCCAACCCAATTTAGTTGTGCCGATGTTATCGCGAACCCCTCCCAACCCGAGTCTCACTCCTTCCACCCTAAATAATTGTTGGCATACGGACCATTACGCTTCCTACAATATCTCTCTTTACAATAACATCTATGTCTGCGTGTATAACGAAGGATCAAATGATTACCTTAAAGCCTATGGAAACTACGAGAAACGATATGTCATTTATTTATATTTTTTTTATTTTAAAATTCAAAATTTAATTGAAAGGATCCTTATTCTAATAAAAGACTAATTTTTTTTTCACTTGTTATCAGCACAATCATTCTCAACTCTCTTTTCCCCCCCAAAATCATATTTACATCATTTATTTAATCTTTCCATATTTAGCTTTTTTTTTTGAAAAATTTCATAAATAAACATTTTACCAAATCAATTCACCATTATTACAATTGACTCATATTTTTTTTAAATTATCATCAAAAGTGAATAATTAAAAAATAGGAGATTTAAAAAAAATGAGTTTCTAAAGTTTTATTATTAAAAAGCGAGTTTTTAAAATTTCATTATTAATAAAACAAAGTTTTAATTTTTCATATAAAATTTAAAAATACTACTTTTGTATATTAAATAAATACTAGAAGGAGGTTCCGCGTGTTGTGGCGGCTTCCGAGCGATAGTGCTAGCTTTTATCCACGCGTTGTCGCGTGTTAAACCACAGAAGAAACTAACGTCCTTGAATACTTGTAAAATAAAGTCAAAAACTTTAGGTAAACTCACCCTACGCAAGAAGAGCATATAAGATTTATGTATATAAATTAAAACGCAAGAAAAAATGGCATTAAAGCCTTTAAAACCGTGAAAGGAGTGTGGCAGCGGGTTTTGAACCTGGGTCGTATGCTTCAACGTAAATCACAAACACCAATACACCAAGGCCATCTTTTGTTTAGCATTTTTAAATCCCTATTTTAATAAAAGACTAAATTTTCCGTATACAAGGCGAGATTTTTAAAAAAAAAATTTAATTTAATTTTGATATGTAAATTTAATTATAACGTAAATATTTGTAAATATGTTACAACATCAAGGTTAAAGTTTCTACAAAGATGCTGATAGAGTTTCAAGGAAATCGTTGACCAATTTGATTATCTCCGATTTCTTTAACTCACTCCTGACTTCAATCAGGTTTGCACCGTCTGCGACCTTTATTTCGATCGTTTTGGCTATTTTGTGTTTTCAGTTATTGAGAAATAAACTACATTCTTTGTTGCATTTAGTGGGTATTAATATCTTTTGCATTTCAATTCGGTTTTGGTATTGAAATTACGAAACACTTAAAAGTATATGGCGGTCTTTAATTTCGTTAGGTTGTGTTCTTCATCTTTATGTTCTAATATGTGGGTTGTGTTCATTTTTGTGTTTTAAGACACTCCTTTTGCATATTTGAGTTCTGGTGTTATAGAATTTTAATCAATTATTATACTTCTAGAGCTGCAATCGTTGATTAGGAACTGTCATTCTCTAAACATTTTTGATGAATCAAATTCCTTAGATCAAGAAAATCACAGGTAAAATTCAAGATTTTTTTCATTGTATAAGGATTCAAGATTTTTTTATTCTACTGATGTTTTTGTATGTTTATATGTGTTATGTCAAGCCCATGGTTTTAATTTTTATTATTATGTATAAAATGTATAAGTTTATGATTATGTCTAGAAAGGAAAACACATTAATCTTTGTTTTATTGATTCTTTTTATCTAGATATAATTTCTTTGTTTATTTATGTTATAATGAATAAAATATTGTACAATAAACGGATATTCTTCTTTAAAAATTACATTTGTAACAACACAATATATAAAAAAAAATGTGTTTCTATTGCTAGAATCCATTTTGTCTCTACTTCTCTCGTTGAATCGTATTTTTTAAAAATTCTTTAAATCAAAATTAAAGGTCCAAGATCATTTGAAGAAATTCACACAATTAAATTATGTATATTACATATCTTTAGAGACGCATGTTATTATCTTGGATTATTAATCTTTGATAAACTATTAATATGGAAAAGTTACTAATACCACGTCAGATGTTGTATAAAATGAAGTATTTTTAAACTTGTAAATTATCATTGTAAGATTTCATTTGACATGTAATTTAATATGTTGTAAAAAGTACACGACTTATGAAATGTATTTTTATGTATTTTTTTGATGTTTTGATTACTCTCATCCATATAATCTTAACATTTAACAAAATGGAAAAACTACCAATATAATATCAAATTTGTATAAAAAATATGTTAAGATATTTATCAATATAATATTAACGTTTCATCCCGTGTGTTACATGGGTTTAAAGCTAGTATAATAATAAATAATTAATTTAATTGAAAGGATAATTATTTGGTAGTTACGTTTAGTAATGAGTTGATAAATAATTTATGAAAAATAGTTATTTACGAACAATTAGGAATAATTATTTGTATCTTGACAAGATAACTTTTGTTTAAACTTATATTCGGGCGGCCCAATAGTGGTTCCCATTTTTTAATATATAATATATATATATATATATATATATATATATATATATATATATATATATATATATATATATATAGGGAAGGGTTCAAATATTAAGCAATTTTTTATTTGATAACCGTGCTAATCACTATAAAACAATCACATAATTTAAAAATTATTTTTCTTTTAATTGTTAAAATAGTATTTAAGTATCTTGAATAAATATTTTGAACGTATAAATATTTTGAACTTAAATACGGAAATGATGAGTCTTACGTATACGTACCAAATAATGTTACATATACGTGACACATAGTGTTTACATATATGTAACATTAACATAATGATAATTGTTACATATACGTAACACTATGTTTGAGAGTGGTTATCATGGTTAACACATAAATATTGCTTAGTATTTGAACCTCACCCTATATATATATATATATATATATATATATATATATATATATAGTAGGGAACCCGCACGATGTGCGGCTCCACAAATTAATTTTGTGCAAATATTTGCTTAATTAAACGGATTTTTTTTATAAATTACACCTCATTTGCAAACGTTAATGCAAGTTGCTTATAAAATATTTATATAAGGTACGACCACACGTAAGAGGTAGCCCGCGCGTTGTCGTGGAGAATTGAACGTATTTAATTGATTTTCTCTATTTAATATAGTGAAACAACTTATAAAGAAACAATAAGAGCACAAATTATAAAAAGAACCCGAAATTTGAATATAATTAGAATCTCAAAATTTGAATCTATACTATATAATAAATAAAGGTTTCTCACTGCCACGTGTTGGCTCCATATTCATCCTTATAAAAAATTTTCCGCCTCTCTCTCATAATAAATACATTTTCATATTTCAATAATAATATATTTTTAAATAAATTATTAGTTATACTAATAAAACAAATTTATTTTAAATTATTTCATATTATAAAAACTTTGAAATATAATTATCTAGCTTATGTTTTCAATCAAATAATAAATGAAAGTCAAATTAAATTGAATAGTATTTTATGTATTTTTTAAACTCAATTATATATGAAAATTTAAATATTTTTTTATTTATTTTCTATTGTTAGTATATGTAATACATTTTTCCACCTATAAGATAAATATATAAAGATTTAAAACTTTTATATATTGATATTTTTTTCACCCTGTATAGTACACATGTTCTAAGCTAGTATAAATTATAGACATGGGTTAGTAGGTAATTGTAAACAATTGAGTCATTGTTAATTTGTACACTATGCAAAAATAATTGTGCTAAGTGTCTTAATTTTTTGAGTAAATGAGAATTAAGTGTATGAGTTAGTAAATGAGAGAATTAAGTGTATGGGTTAAAGGGTAATTATTAGGCTTTAATTATAAACATGGGTTATAAGGTAATTGTACACATTTGAGTCATTGCTAATTTGTACACTATGCAAAAAAAATTTGTGCTAGGTGTCTTAATTTTTTAAGTAAATTACAACAATATCCTTTAAATATGTATTATATAGTAGTATAGATATATAGGGGCATGTTCTTTTGAGAACCAACCATATGTTGAGAACCGTGAGAACCACACAAAACGTGTACATATCGCTTTAGTGAAAAAGGTAAATTTCAAGAATAATGTTTTATTTATCTCTTCCCACTCTTAGTTTGAGTTTATCTCCTCTCTCCTGAATTTTTTTAAGAAAAGTATAAAAATATGCATATATGCATTCATTTGTGCATATATTGTGAATGCATACATGCATTTAAAAAAACGATTATAAATTCGAGATCTTTTAAAACCAAACCTTAAACATATTGAAATGTACATGAATTCTAGTCAATTTATATTATAAATAGAGCAAGAGTTAATGCGGTTCTCATGGTTCTTAACATATTATTGGTTCTCAAAAGAACATACCCCTATATATATATATATAGATATTTGGAGCGGGGACTAAAAATACATGGAAAAACAAATTATGGACATGGAATTATGGAGCGGAGACGAGAATTAGGGCGAAGATCAATCGACGCTTTTCTGGGACTAATCAGACAACGAAGAATGGAAAATCAATCGACACATTTCATGGGGAAGATCAATCGTTGATTGAGAGAGTCGTTAGCAACCCGATTTAATCGGTTGCTTCCCTTTTTTTTCTTCAATCGGAAGTTTTTATACTTCAATCATGAATCGACAATCGGTTACACTTCCTTTCGGCCTTCTTCATTCTTCAATAGATTCAAATCACTTGAATTTCAATCAATAGTTTTTAAGAAAGTTCTGTTAATTTGATTCTATGTTTCAAACAATTTTGAGTTTTAATCGGGAGTTAGGTTTATCGGCAATCGACAACGGACTTGTGGGTTTCAGAAGGCTTTCCGCCTTTCTTATCACATTGCGGTTTCAACGTTCAATCAGAAGGCTTTCAAGTTTCAAGCCCATGACAGTTCGGACTTGTTGTTTGTTTCAATCTAGTTGCGGCCTTGTGGGTTGACTTAGGAGTCAGACTAGGTTATTTCAGTCGTTTGCTAAGCAAAATACCTAATCTTTTAATTTGATTTGCATTTTGCTATTTTGCTCATTTGATTTGATTTGTTCATTGTTGTAACATCCCAAAAATAATAAAACGAATAAATATAGCAAGACCGGTGATTTAGTTGGAATATTTAAATAAAAAGGGAGCGGGCCTGGGCCCGGCTTCAATGGGCCGAGGGAAGCCCATTGCACATAAGAGGCAAGGCAGCCCTCTTCCCTGCTCATTTCCCCAACACACGCAGCTTTTAGAGAGAGAAAGGAGAGCTCGGGTCTAGAGAGAGAAAGTGACGGATCAACTCGGGAATTCAGGAGAACGTTGCTGCTGTTCCCGTGAGCAAAACCTCCGAATCAGAATTACAATCCAGGTAACGATTCGATCACATTATGAGTTTTTGTTCGTTTTGGGAAGTTTCGGGTTTTGGCTAAAAGATAACGATTTTACGGATGAAACTTGAAAGTGATCTTAGGTATAGCATCTAGAATGAAAAACGAACGTTTTGATCAAAGAAAATTTAGATATCGACATGACCAGATTCGCATGCAGAACATTCGGATTTTTGGGAAGGCGATAAGTGCAGGTCCATCGAAACTACTTAGTTTCGATATGTGCAGGTCCATCGAAACTACTTAGTTTCGATATGTGCAGACCTATCGAAACTACCCAGTTTCGATATATGCAGACCCAATCGAAACTACTATAGTTTCGATATGAGCCCCCGATCCGAAGCTAAGATAATACATAAGTTACTTATCGAAACTACCTATCGAAACTACCTATCGAAACTACCTATCGAAACTACCTATCGAAACTACCAAGTTTCGACAGGAACAACCTATCGAAACTACCAAGTTTCGACAGGAACAACCTATCGAAACTACCAAGTTTCGATATAAGCTAATCAATCGAAACTACTAGGTTCAAGCATAGTAATGTCTAGTGTCATCTAGGAGCACTACCTTATGTATATGACTTTATTATACAGATCGTGAGTGACATTAGTGAAGCTCAGTAGCCAGCTAAGTGTATTACAGAAACTACTCATCAGGTGAGTTCTATGTGCCCCCTTCTATGTTATGTGCAAATGATTTATAAATGTTTTGGGGCTGAAGTGTATACACTAAATGAATAAATGAAATGAATATCAATGTGATCATACGTGATATATTAAGGTATATGTGTAGATACATATGAATGCGAATAATGATTTACGAACAAAGAACGACACGTATGTTTGCAAAGAATGAATGAATGAATGGTATAACGTAAATAAATGAAACCTTGCTTTATAAATATATATTGCATGCGAAGAATGTAAGTATACGTTATGGACGGAAACGAAGCTAACGACTACTACGTTAGACGGACGACCACTTGACTATTATACAGCTAGAGAAGGAAGTCTAGAAAGGTAGACTAAATAAAGGCCACTACGGTGGAGTAAGTCGCTAAATCAATATTCGGCTGTATAATTAGTTCAAGTGGGAAACGGATGCCTTATCGCAAACGGGCGAATATGACGGACTACGACGGTAGGACGGTTAAGACGGACGGCCGAAGGTTGGCCGGACGGAAAAGTTAAGGCGGACGGTTTCTAGGACCGGACGAGTAAAAGGGCTACGACGGTAGCTTAAGGGCGTATGTCTTTGTGACATACGCAGTAAAAGGCGGGTTGATCACCCTTATGTGTATGACCAATAAATGGTAAAGAAAGTAAAGGTGAATGCATATCTATGTAATCACGTAAGAAAGATAAGGAAAGAATGTTAAGAAAAGTGAAAGAAAAAGGGTGAACGCATATATATATATATATGTAATCACATTAATAAAGAAAAGAAAGATGAAAGAAAAGCAAAAACTATGAATACGTATTTATATGAATGACTTTATAATAATGCTTACTTATGAAGTAAAGAAAAGAATGTTTATATCTAAACGCATTAAACTAGAACTCACCAGCGTTAGCTGACTTTAGTATACATTTCAGGTAAAGGAAGAAAAGGTCGTGCGAGGGCGTGAAGGTTACCCGACACAAGACTGACATCCCACTTTTGTTTGTTAAGACAATGTTGTGCTTTTAATTGTTAAGACTTCCGCTGTTATGAAATGTAATTGAATGATGAATGTTTTTAATTTAAGTTCAGTATTTATGACTATGTTTATGAGTAAATCCAACAAGTGAGGTTACCCGGGAAAGGGGCCTTACAAGTTGGTATCAGAGCAATAGTTTGAGAGATTTAGACATCCCTAAATGTCTAGACTCAAACTGATTATGGGACCAACGCACGGATGTCAGTATGGGTAACCAACGCCAACGCCAGCACGGTAAGTAAGTAATGAAGTTAAGGCTCTTGTATAAGAATAGATACCATAACTTAGAACAAATAGATGTTAATGCCATGACTGATTTGAAGAGTTTTGAACCCGAAAAGCAATGTAAATTAGTAATCACAAACCGGTCACTGTAATTAAGAATTTACCTTGCTCGTACTGTTCCAAACTATGATCTGAAGAAATGACATTGATGTATTCCCTTTGTAACTATCAGGAAATTAAGAATTATGGCTGGGGGAGGAAGAACAGGACCTCGAGGTGGTCGCACTGGCCGACGAGGTAGACCTCCGCTGAACCCAAGATTTGAAGAAGAAGAGAGTGTGCACGCAGAGCACACAGAAAGTGTGCACGAAACAGAAGTGACCCCAATTAGGAACGACAGTCCAGGGCCTATACAGTTGGAACCTGAAGTCAGGGATGCTATTGCCCGTGAAGTTGTGCTCACTTTGAGGAAGGTATTGCCTGACCTACTATCTGAGGTACTAAAGAAAAGCAAAGAAGAGGATGAAGGGAACGATGAAGAGAAAATTTATGACAGTGACGGGGATGAAGTAAAAGTGGTATCAAGCAACCGTGGGTGTACTTACAAAGGTTTCAAGGATGGAGACCCACCCAAGTTTGATGGCAGCAAGGATTCGGTGGCTACGCTTGAATGGATAGAGAGGATGAGTGCGGTAATCAACATCAGCGAGTGTCGACCCGACCAGGCTGTTAAATACGTTGCTCATTCTTTCACCAATGAGGCCCTAGGTTGGTGGAGGAACATTCAGAGGACAAAGTCCCAAAATGCTCTTGCAAGAATGACATGGGAAGAACTGAAAAAGCTGGTAATTCAAAAGTTCTATCCCCAGAACGAAATTGATCGCGTGGAAAATGAATTCCTAAACCTTAAGGCTGGCAACAAGACACACCGCCAGTACACTTCTAGATTCAATGAGTTGGCTCAGCTAGTACCCCACCTGGTGGAGACAGAAGAGCGAATGATCAAGTATTATGTGAAGGGCCTACCTCAAAGGGTCCGTGTCCACGTGAAAGCCAACCTACCCTCGACCTTCGAGTCGGTAGTGAACCTGAGCGGAATCGTCTACGACGATTATGCCAATGAGGACCCACCAACAGAAACCCAAAAGAGAAAGTGGGAGAACCCGTCTAGAGGAACCGGGAGAGGGAATGTAACAACGGAAACTAAGAAGCCAAGATTGGATGAATATGAAACTTGCAAGAAATGTGGGAGGCAACATCTTGGCGAATGTAAAATTGGCACCACCACATGCTATAAGTGCGGAAGGCCGGGGCACTTCTCCCGAGAAGGTGTAAGAGACGTCAAGTGTCAAGTATGTGGATTGTTTGGACATTTGACAAAGAACTGCAGGAAGGCCGGCCAATCTGGTTCGGGAAAGGATAGGGAGCAGGAACAGCCTAAGGCAAGGACTCGTGCCTATGCCTTGACTGAGGAAGAAGCAAGAGGAAACCCTGATGTCGTATCAGGTACGTTTCTAGTAAATGATGAACATGCTGCTATTTTATTTGACTCTGGTGCTAGTAAAAGCTTCATATCAAATGCATTTAGTCGTAAATTGGATTGCACTATCAACACCATAGTAAAGGCCTTTAGCGTACAAACTGCCGTAGGTAAAAATTCGGCAGTATTCCAAGTAACAGAGGATTGCATCATAGAAATAGAGGGACATAAGTTTCCATCTAGATTATTCCTTCTTACCTTAGGAGGATTCGATATAGTATTGGGTATGGATTGGTTAGCTGCCAACGAAGCTCAAATCATATGCAAACGTAAGAGGATACACCTAAAAGCTCCTAGCGGCAGTCCAATTACGGTTTATGGGGATTGGAATTGCACGATGCCAAACGTCATCTCGATGATCAAGGCCGAAAGTCACATGAGGCGCGGTTGCGAAGCTTATCTGGCATATGTTATTGATGATAGAATGAAAATGGAAGAACTCAAGAATGTACCCGTGGTGTGCAACTTTCCGGAAGTATTCCCTAAGGATCTACCTGGGTTACCACCCGATCGGGGAATAGAATTTCAGATTGATTTATTGCCAGGAGCTGAGCCCGTTGCCAAAGCCCCCTACCGATTGGCTCCGTCAGAAATGAAAGAATTGATGTCTCAACTAGAGGAACTAACAGAAAAAGGATTTATTAGACCGAGCATCTCACCATGGGGCGCTCCGGTACTATTTGTAAAGAAGAAGGACGGCAGCATGCGCATGTGTATTGACTACCGCGAACTGAACAAGAGAACAGTAAAGAACAAATACCCACTGCCCAGGATAGACGACCTTTTTGATCAACTACAAGGTGCGAGTTGGTTCTCAAAGATCGATCTTAGGTCGGGTTACCATCAGTTGAAAGTAAGAGAGGAAGACGTACCAAAGACCGCGTTTCGCACGCGTTATGGGCATTATGAGTTTCTCGTGATGTCCTTCGGATTAACTAACGCACCAGCAGCGTTCATGGATTTGATGAATAGAGTATGTCGACCCATGTTGGATCGATCTGTGATAGTTTTTATAGACGACATACTGGTATATTCGAAAAACGAGGGTGATCACCACTGTCACCTAAGGGAGGTTCTGGAGGTGCTAAAGCAGGAAAAGTTGTACGCAAAATTCTCCAAATGCGCGTTCTGGCTTAGGGAAGTCCAATTCCTAGGTCATGTAATAAACCCAAACGGCATCATGGTGGATCCTGCAAAGATCGAGACAGTAAAGGAATGGAACATCCCAAAGACACCAACAGAGATACGAAGTTTTCTAGGATTGGCAGGCTACTATCGAAGGTTCATTCAAGATTTCTCAAGAATTGCCTCGCCACTAACCAAACTGACACGGAAGGAAGTAAAGTATGAATGGGGTCCAACCCAAAACAACGCGTTTGAGGAACTTAAGACACGATTAACTCAAGCTCCAGTCTTAACACTACCTGAGGGAAATGAAGACTTGGTAGTCTACTCTGACGCTTCAGGGCAAGGTTTAGGGTGCGTACTCATGCAAAGAGGAAAGGTAATTGCTTATGCATCGCGGCAACTAAAGATTCACGAGGTTAACTACCCAACACACGATCTAGAATTAGCAGCAGTAGTTTTCGCGTTGAAAATATGGAGGCACTATCTGTATGGAGTTAAATGCACCATTTACTCCGATCACAAAAGCCTAAAGTACTTTTTCGAACAAAAGGAATTAAACATGAGACAAAGAAGGTGGTTAGAGCTACTGAAAGACTATGACTGTGAGATATTGTACCATCCGGGCAAGGCAAACGTAGTGGCCGACGCTTTAAGTAGAAAGGAAGAATCGGCACCTATCCGGATCAAAGCGTGTCAGCTGATTATAACACCAGATTGGATGGGTGAAATAGCAAAAGCACAAGATGAAGCACTGTTAGAAAGAAATGTGAAACGGGAAAGAATAGTAGGACAACAAGGGAACTTGGATGCAAATGCATACGGTGTACGAACTAGGTTTGGCCGGATGTGGATACCTAAGATTGGTGAGCTTAGGGCCAAAATACTCGATGAGGCCCATAAGTCTCGCTATTCTATCCACCCCGGGACAAACAAAATGTATCAAGACTTGAAGAAAGAATACTGGTGGCCTGGCATGAAGAATGATGTGACAGAATACGTGAACAAGTGCCTAACGTGTTCTCTAGTTAAGGCCGAGCACCAGAAACCATGCGGTAAAATGCAACCTTTACCAATACCGGAATGGAAGTGGGAAGAGATCACAATGGACTTCATTACCAAGCTACCGCGAACAGCTAAAGGCAATGATACCATTTGGGTGATCGTCGACCGCTTGACAAAGAGTACTCACTTCTTGCCAATACGAGAAACTTCTTCTTCTGAAAAGCTAGCAGAAACATTTATCAAGGAAATTGTAAGTAGACATGGTATGCCACTATCGATCGTGTCTGACAGGATACTAGATTCACATCAAGGTTTTGGAAGAAGTTCAATGAAGCGATGGGCACTAGGTTGATCATCAGCACCGCTTACCACCCTCAAACCGATGGACAATCGGAAAGGACCATTCAGACCTTGGAGGACATGCTCCGGGCCTGTATCATTGACTTCGGTGGGAGTTGGGACAGCCATCTACCATTGGCAGAATTTTCATATAACAACAGCTATCACTCGACTATTGGCATGCCGCCATTTGAAATGTTGTATGGGAGGAAATGTAGGACCCCGGTTTGTTGGGGGGAAATTGGACAGAAGGATTTTGCAAGTCTCGAAGTGGTCAAAGCTACTTCTGAGAAATTTGATCAAATCAAGGCTCGTATGAAAGCCGCAAAAGACAGACAGAAATCATACGCGGATAAGAGAAGGAGAGATTTAGAGTTTCAAGTAGGGGACATGGTACTGTTAAAGGTATCACCATGGAAAGGAATCATCCGATTCAGAAAGCGTGGCAAACTCAGTCCAAGGTTTGTCGGGCCTTTCAAGATTCTAGCAAGAGTGGGTCAAGTTGCTTACAGACTCGACCTACCCGTTGAGCTTAGTGGAATACACCCTACGTTTCACGTGTCGCACTTACGCAAGTGCCTAGCTGACGACACGGCTCACATACCTTACGACGAGATCGAAGTGGATAACAGTCTAAATTATGTAGAAGAACCAATAGCCATTCTTGACCGAGCTGAAAAACGACTACGCAATAAGTCGATACCGTTAGTCAAGATACAATGGAAGCACAGAAAAGGGTCAGAAGCTACATGGGAAAAGGAAGACGAGATGAGGGGACTATACCCTCAATTGTTTAACGTATGAACAGTTTCGAGGACGAAACCTCTTTAAGGAGGGTAGACTTGTAACATCCCAAAAATAATAAAACGAATAAATATAGCAAGACCGGTGATTTAGTTGGAATATTTAAATAAAAAGGGAGCGGGCCTGGGCCCGGCTTCAATGGGCCGAGGGAAGCCCATTGCACATAAGAGGCAAGGCAGCCCTCTTCCCTGCTCATTTCCCCAACACACGCAGCTTTTAGAGAGAGAAAGGAGAGCTCGGGTCTAGAAAGAGAAAGTGACGGATCAACTCGGGAATTCAGGAGAACGTTGCTGCTGTTCCCGTGAGCAAAACCTCCGAATCAGAATTACAATCCAGGTAACGATTCGATCACATTATGAGTTTTTGTTCGTTTTGGGAAGTTTCGGGTTTTGGCTAAAAGATAACGATTTTACGGATGAAACTTGAAAGTGATCTTAGGTATAGCATCTAGAATGAAAAACGAACGTTTTGATCAAAGAAAATTTAGATATCGACATGACCAGATTCGCATGCAGAACATTCGGATTTTTGGGAAGGCGATAAGTGCAGGTCCATCGAAACTACTTAGTTTCGATATGTGCAGACCTATCGAAACTACCCAGTTTCGATATATGCAGACCCAATCGAAACTACTATAGTTTCGATATGAGCCCCCGATCCGAAGCTAAGATAATACATAAGTTACTTATCGAAACTACCTATCGAAACTACCAAGTTTCGACAGGAACAACCTATCGAAACTACCTATCGAAACTACCAAGTTTCGACAGGAACAACCTATCGAAACTACCAAGTTTCGATATAAGCTAATCAATCGAAACTACTAGGTTCAAGCATAGTAATGTCTAGTGTCATCTAGGAGCACTACCTTATGTATATGACTTTATTATACAGATCGTGAGTGACATTAGTGAAGCTCAGTAGCCAGCTAAGTGTATTACAGAAACTACTCATCAGGTGAGTTCTATGTGCCCCCTTCTATGTTATGTGCAAATGATTTATAAATGTTTTGGGGCTGAAGTGTATACACTAAATGAATAAATGAAATGAATATCAATGTGATCATACGTGATATATTAAGGTATATGTGTAGATACATATGAATGCGAATAATGATTTACGAACAAAGAACGACACGTATGTTTGCAAAGAATGAATGAATGAATGGTATAACGTAAATAAATGAAACCTTGCTTTATAAATATATATTGCATGCGAAGAATGTAAGTATACGTTATGGACGGAAACGAAGCTAACGACTACTACGGTAGACGGACGACCACTTGACTATTATGCAGCTAGAGAAGGAAGTCTAGAAAGGTAGACTAAATAAAGGCCACTACGGTGGAGTAAGTCGCTAAATCAATATTCGGCTGTATAATTAGTTCAAGTGGGAAATGGATGCCTTATGGCAGACGGGCGAATATGACGGACTACGACGGTAGGACGGTTAAGACGGACGGCCGAAGGTTGGCCGGACGGAAAAGTTAAGGCGGACGGTTTCTAGGACCGGACGAGTAAAAGGGCTACGACGGTAGCTTAAGGGCGTATGTCTTTGTGACATACGCAGTAAAAGGCGGGTTGATCACCCTTATGTGTATGACCAATAAATGGTAAAGAAAGTAAAGGTGAATGCATATCTATGTAATCACGTAAGAAAGATAAGGAAAGAATGTTAAGAAAAGTGAAAGAAAAAGGGTGAACGCATATATATATATATATATATATATATATATATATATATATATATGTAATCACATTAATAAAGAAAAGCAAAAGCTATGAATACGTATTTATATGAATGACTTTATAATAATGCTTACTTATGAAGTAAAGAAAAGAATGTTTATATCTAAACGCATTAAACTAGAACTCACCAGCGTTAGCTGACTTTAGTATACATTTCAGGTAAAGGAAGAAAAGGTCGTGCGAGGGCGTGAAGGTTACCCGACACAAGACTGACATCCCACTTTTGTTTGTTAAGACAATGTTGTGCTTTTAATTGTTAAGACTTCCGCTGTTATGAAATGTAATTGAATGATGAATGTTTTTAATTTAAGTTCAGTATTTATGACTATGTTTATGAGTAAATCCAACAAGTGAGGTTACCCGGGAAAGGGGCCTTACAATTGTCTCGTTTGATTTGATTTGCTAATTTAGTGATTTAGATTTAACTATGAATATGTGATTTTCTCATTTAGATTGAAGCGTTATTATGTTAAACAATCTTTAAATGTCAAAGGAAAACCGTAAACATGAATCCGGTGAATTAGAAAGGGCAAAAAAAAAAACTAAACAAGATGCTTTAGATGAATCACTTTTGGAATTTTTAACTGTCAGTGTTAAAAAAATTGGTCTTTATTTGCGGTCTTAAGCCCAGATAAAGGAGGAAGGTTTATAATATGTCACACCTTGACCACAGCGGTTTTCCCGCAGGGCGTGACTGTCAAGAATCATCGATACCGATTACTTTGAACGACCTCTAAATGGTTTTCAAAATCATTCCATTTGATAAATGTTCAAAATAACGAAATAATTTAACAAAGTTTGAAATGCGGAATGTAATTGTGCGGAAGCAAATGATAGTTTCAAAACATGGAATTAATAAGGTTTAATGTTCCCAAAAATCATGCTCCTAGTAAATGCATGAGACTCCATATGAGTGCAAGCCTAGTCCAAATGCGTAAATCAACGACCTGAGAAAAACATGCTTAAACGAGTCAACATAATGTTGGTGAGTTCACAGGTTTGTATGTAACAGAAAACAGTGTAATGGACTACATAACTTCATATGATTTGATTGTTGATCAGACAATGTACAAAAATATAATAAGCAATCACCGAAACCGAAGCTCAACGTAACTGATGATGTAACATGCATTTTGCCTCTAACGTGCCTAGCACGGAGTTGATTAGGTCAATTATGCATCCGTTTGACCTCCGGTCAAAGTTAGCGCGACTAACCCGGGTGGGGGTGGTTAAACCCAATAGTATTATTCATGATCACCTCGCTGTGTAATGTAATTAACGGTTTGATTGTCAGAGGACTTTGTACGTAATGTGCCTGCTTATATATCAATGTGAAATCAAGTAAGTGTAACATATGACCAATGAAAATAGTATTTAGCATGTAATCTCCCCCAAAAGAAAAATAAATAAAAGGGGGCCGTGAGACTCACCTGGTAATGCGGCGAGTGAATGCGTAACGCGAATATGAGAAACTAGCAAAGGTCCGATAGAGTAACCGACCTACTCGAGTCCTAGAAACGTTCATACTATGAGGTATATGTAATACGAAAGTTGGGTTATGTAACCGTATACACCCAAATGACTCAACGTGAAACTTGTATTTGATGTTTCGAAAAAGGTTGACTAAGTTTGACCCGTTGACCCGTTGGTGACACGTTATGATTTGGAAAGTATATTTATATTAAATAAAATATAAGTAATGTTTGTAATATGTTACACACCTCAACCCTCCAACATTTAAGTACTTCATATACACAACGTATACTAAGTATTGAACATACTCTGGATTGTGTACTTCAAGCGTTAGGGTTTCATATAGTGTGAACCAAATCAAGTGATACTAGAAACTAAATGTTCTAAGTGATTAATGTTAACATATTAAACACATTTGAACAAACAAAAACAATTTAGGGTTTGAAACCTACGTGTTGAAATAGAAAAGTGTCCTTATTTGGAAAGTTAAGCTTTTTGATACTACAACATAAACCAAGGAACCAATGCTAGAAACCCAAGTATTTCATATGACTAAGTGTTCCTATAACACTCAAGCTCAACAATACTAATTCTAGATTAAGAACCCGGTTTTGCAATCAACAAAGTTACTAAATATAGAAATGTACCATAAGACATCAAACAAATGAAACAAAACTAGAAACTCGTGTATTTACCATGTCTAAGTATTACTAGAACACTTAAACCCATCAATGTCATGTAAAGAGTGAAAACCCGATTTTGTACACAATAAAGTTACTATTTATATAAATGTGCCATCAGACATCAAACAATGAAACCAAAACTAGAAACTCCTGTATTTGACATGTCTAAGTATTACTAGAACACTTAAACCCATCAATGTCATGTATAAAGAGAAAACCCAATTTTATAAACAATAAAGTTACTATTTATAGAAACGTGCATCAAAACAACAAACGATGAACAACTACTCAAAACTCATCTTTTCTACTAATCTAAGTGTTACTAAAACATATTCAACCATCAAAGACACATATAAACCGAGAACACAAAATCTTAACCAATAAAGTTTCCTTAAATAGAAACGTGCATAAAACTCCATACAAATCCAATTTCAACTAGCAATATGTACCAACTAAGATTTATAAACCAATGTTTTGCAAAAGTATTAGTTTATTACTTTGAAAGACATCAAAACATAAGTGTATTTAGGTGTAGTAGCTCCATATCAACTAGTTGAAGAAAAATGCAAGAAGAGTAAATAATGCTTACAAATCCAAAAATGATGGATAAAATGTGAAGTTTTCTTGCTTGAACACTTGGATTACCCCTTGAAATCAAATTAAAATGCTTGAATTGCAACAATGGAAAAATGAGGTGGTGGATGGTAGCTAAGGGGTGGCGGCCGAAAGAGAGGAGAGAGTGTGTGTGTATGGTTAGGGTTCTGAAAGTGGTGGAGGTTTGGACTTAAGGCGGTATTTATAGGGAAAGAAATTAGGGTTTTCTTTGTAAAAAATGGGATTTTTATAAAAGAAAATGGCTTTATAAAATAAAAATAAATAAGACTTTAATAATAAGTTTATTATGTAAAACATATCAAAATTGAAAAATCTCGTTTGAATTGACGGTACATATTGCGTATCTGCTAGACTGCGTTAAAAATAAAAGATTCTCTACAAATTCCTAAAAAACTAATCTAAGCATGAAATATTATATCATAGTATTACATATAGTTTATACACTCCAAATATATATCAAAGTATAGTTTTGTAATTCACCAACGTTCGTGCTAAAGGACGCGTGTGTGATCCGGTAATTCTTCGAATTACAGATACATGAAGTGAAATGAAATGAATGGACTTTGCTATGTATGATATGAGCTTAATTACTCTATAATCAAGTATGATGCATGTGAAACTATGCGTAATCATGTAAGAGTCGGGATGGATATTGACCTGAAATTGTCGGATGTCACATAATATGACTTTTGGAAAAGGCCTCGAATTTTTTAGTTCGCTTAGGGCCACCAAATAGGTTGAGCTACCCCTGATTTAGATCTATTAATAGTTAATTCAAATCACATAATTAATTTAATACAATAGAACTTTTGTGTGATTATATTTTAGAGTAAAGCTTTTAGCTTACCTCACTTGCAGTGATTAACAAACTGAGACCTTGTAGTTTGCTTTCCTGTCATTGTTGGTTTAAATAAGCGAGAACCCATCGGCTAAACAACTTTATTTGCCTTACTTAATCAAATGACACATTAATCTTAATAATTGGTAGAGTTCAGTCTTTGATTTAGATATAGTTAGTGCCAAAGACCTTCATGTCCAATCCGGTGCACATGCTCTGAGCATATCATCAAAGGTCAAAATTTCTTCCAGACTATGTATTGTCTACTTATGAAACCTTTCCAAAAATTGGATGTGAGATGTGTATGACAATCACACATAATAGATGTTGATGAGCCATATAGTCATATGATATACCGCTATAATATCTTTGATATGTAAGAATATATATATATATATATATATATATATATATATATATATATATATATATATATATATATATATATATATATACTAAATGACCTTTATTATCATTTATCTAATTATATTGATCATTGACATTATTACCCCTATGAATTAATTGGTATTTACGTGATAGACGTAATTACCCTTACTATCCTAAATAGGGTTTCCCCTTGGTTGTATATAAATATCGAGTTTATTAGAGAAATCAATGACTAATGGTTATTTGCCTACAACACCTCTAAATCTCGATGCTCTCTCTCTAAACCATGAGCTTACTTCTCACGCTAACCATCCTAACGATACACCCTAAACGGGAACCCGCTCGTCCTCAAGAACATGACGTCTTCCCTCACTGTGGTTACATGCTTATCAGGTATACATGATTTGTTATTCTTGTTTTCTATTTGATATTAAAGAATTGATCAACATGTGGTATCAGAGCAGATATTGTTTAATCAGTTCTTGTTTCATTCCCTAAACTGGAATTAAAATTGGAAGAACAATAGCTTTTAATTAAACCTAAAGAAAACCGTCCCTATCTGTTTCATGGTTTTCTGTTTATGTTAAATTATCATGTTTTTTGATCTCCTAAAATCGAGATCCATTAAGTTTTCAAAATCTGTTAAAATAATGTTTCAAGATTTTCGATTCCAGGCTAAATCTGATAATATTGAAGAACAGTTTTCTTTAATGTTCATAAAACTGTTCGTCGTGTTCATCATAAAATTCGATGAAATCCCATTATTTTGGGATATGTTAAGATTTTGATTATGTTTCCTAAAATCGTGTAAATTTATCTCCATGTTTTCGCATTAAAATATTAATTTTTATTATTTTAAATTTTGCGAACCGATAAAACTTGGATATACTAAACATCTAAAAGATTTTCGAAACCAGAATATAATCAAAATCCCTTAGTTTTCGCACATGCCTTATCGGGTGTAAAGATCATGACCCAGTTCACGGGACTTAGTTCACAGGATTATAGTTCACTGGTTTAAAGTTCACAGGTTTAAGTTCACGGGTGTGGGTTTACAAGAACCCTAAAATTTTTTCGAGAACCCAATTTTTCCCGTGAACCTTATTTTTCCCGAGAACTCAATTTTTTCCCAAGACCTCAATGTTTTCCCGAGAACTCAATTTTTCCCGAGAACTCAATTTTTTCCGAGAACACAATCTTCCCGAGAACATACTTGAAGCCGTAAACCTAGCCTTAGTTCGATCAGTGCTAACAGGGGTTTGCTATTAACTAATTGATTTGTTAAACCTTAAAATCTTACGTTTTGCGAAACCTAAATTTGCTTAACTTATTTTCCGTCTGCCTTAGTATAAGTTACCCCATAGTTCACTTTAAGTTCTTCTATTAGCTATGTATCTTATTTTTCTCTAAATTCATATTAAATCATCCACTCTTATTCCAAAACCTAAGATGAGTTTTGCTTCATGAAGGGTTTCTATATACTTTTACTCTTATTGGGTATTGACTATCTCTTAAGACATGACGCTCCTGCTGTTTTTCTAATAAAAGTACTACTATATAAAACTATTTTATGAGAAGTGGGATAAGTCAAACTATAACGTCTCTTATGGTAATCAAGATTAACTCCTCTAATGAATGCTATCAGGGGAGCTTTTCCAGATTCTGAAATTTCTAAGACTAATCTTTTTTTCTATGGAATAATCAAAAGAATTCCTGAAACGCATGCAACGATCTAATTCTAAATAAAAGGTTAAGTGGCTTCTGTGAACACATCCTAATGTAGACTGACATAACCCATAAACTAAGGGCTTATACATTTAAATCAGTAAAGTTTTTTTTTGGTGCATTACATAATAAATTTTCCACTAGTACGATTAGATGCCTTAAGAATCAACTACAACACTCAGAAGTACCAAAGGAAAATGAGTGTGTTGGTAGCAACATACGTACAGGAAGAGGAACGCCTAAAACTAAAAAAACCGGATGTTATTCACCTCACCACCACTAAACCTAAAATAGGAAGAAAAGTTCCAATAGAGAGGATAGTTCTAAGGTCCTGAAACAAAATACAAGTACTGCTACCAGTTCTTCAAGGGAAAGTCTCACTGCAAAACTATGTCATCCGACTAGGCACGAGCAACGAGACTATCCATAAGCTAAGGGAGCAGCTGGCTAAGATAGGTAGTCATCAATTACTGATATTTGAGTCCACTAATATTAATATTCCAATTAACACATAATAGGTTGAGTCTAGTTCTATACGTTTCCTTACCGGAAATAAACAAATAATTAAGATGAGAGTTAGTGACGCATTTAATGTTAAGGCTTTAAGAACCATAAAAACTGATCTTTAAGCTTTATGATACCTTAAATATTCTAGAGATTACTCAGAGTTTAGTATCAATACTAAAAGTTACATTTTGACAGTTATGAGGTTTTCATGTCCAAAACAAAGTCACTATTAACTTAAACTCTCATATTATTAGTTATCACTATTTGGATAGAAATCTTTATTAGATAGAACTAGTTGATACAATAAACTTTCACAACTTTTGTTATCATAAAAATGAAAATTTAACAAAAGATAAATGAGACCTATGCACTTCATCCATTAAGACAAAACTTTATGAGAAATCATGACCCGGTTGATGAAGGATGAATTGTTATCAAATCTCATTCTTAGTGATTTTTTAAAGCATGTGTTAAATGCCCTAAAAGTCTAATGGCTAAGGAAATAAGTGAGGTTCCACCGGAATTTATAATTCACTGACATTAGTGAAGCTTAGACGAATATCTACCTGTATCTAAATCTGTTTCATACGGGCCAAAGCCTTACAGATATCAATTCATATATACTTCAAAGGATTCCTTCTAAATATGTCCTTATAATTTCTTCTAAAATCTGGACGATAAGGAACTTATGTCTAAAATATATGAAAGGTTCCCACGTCACTCGCATCATTGAAACTTGTCATATGGAGTTCTTAGAGACCTAACAGATCAGTGGGAGCACTGAGTGTCTTTAATATAACTTGCAAAAGTTGCAAGAGGTGGGGGAGTGACAACTTGATCTTACCTCAAATTACACCTCTTGTAAAGGACACTGCTCCATCACAACTTGTCTCTTTAGAATCTAATGTTTCTCATAGCAAAGTGTCGTTGATGCATAAATGTGGGTAAACTTAGATTTCTTACCAAAGCTAGCATAATCCTCAACAAGTTTCTCTATTAGAATCTATTGGTCTTCTAATGTTAAACATAACGTTGAACCTAAGCATGCTAAATTCCTAAAGACTTCTAAGGTCAGTGGGAGCAGTAAAAGTTCTTATCATGACTTTCCAGATGTACAAGAGGCGGGGGGAGAACACTTGTCAAAATTTTACTCTGAATTTAACTCAGATTACACCTCTTGTACACCATACTGCACCAACTCTTACATACTTAGAAACTAATGTTGCTCCTAATATACCTAAAAATGAAAGCACCTAACCAAGAGCTAATCTATAAAATTGAAACTCCTTATAAACCCAATAATCAACTCAGGAGGCCATCTAGGTCTAAAAAGCCTACTAACTTTGATGATTATGTATCCTACCTGACTGAAGCTAAAATGGATGCTGGAAAGTTTACTGATCCTACCTCTTCTAATTAAGCCATTAGCATCATTCACTATTCTAAATGGAATAAAGCTATTATTAGCAAACTTGATTCCATGAATTAGAATAACGTTTGGGTTTTGGTTGAGATACCTAAAAGGTATTCATAACTAAACTAAATCCAAATGGAAACGTTAATGCACTAAAGAGCGTGATTGATTACTAAAGGTTATACATAAGAGGGAATAAATTATCAAAGAACCTTCTTGCCTGTCTTACAAAAGGTTTCTTTGAGGATCATTACCGTTCTAGTAGCTTATAATAATTAAGAGCTACATTATATGGACATTAAAACAATTTTCCCCAATAGTGACCTACATGTTCATAAAACAACCTGCAAGTTCCAAACTGAAGGTCAAGAACACTTAGTTTGTAAGTCAATGAAATCCATGTATGGGTTAATGCGAGGATCAAAATGTGATGAAATCATAATGCAACTCTCTTCATCAAGAACAAAGTGGATTAACGCACCTACCTTAAGATGAGTGGGAGCAACTAATGCGAACTTGTCCTTATATAGATGACAAGTATATGTTACATGATTCAAAGCATTGTGCATATATATTTTGACATGATGAATCTCGGAGATATCTCTTACGTGATAGGTATCAAAATACACCGAGATAGACCCATCGGGACATTATTTTTGTCCTATAAGCTTTACACTAAATGGGTCCTTACACATTGTAACCTTTCTGATTTTCATGTTTTCATTTTGGTACAATAAAACATGTATGAATTTCAATCTTAGTGAAATGATTATATCAAGCCCTACTTTTATAAATTACAGCTTCACAAGTTCTACCCGCATTTATTTTAGAACCCCTATATGTATAAATATATATGTATAATTAGACTTATGTGTACATATACATACACATTTACACCCAAAATTACAAGTGATTTTACCTTAGATTGGGCCCTAAACCATTTAAAGTCTCAAGCAATTAAACCTACACTTACAATTTTGACTTTTAAACATAAATTTTGACTTCCATGATCCGTTTGACTTTCAAAAGTCAAAGCATCCCAAATCGTGATAATCCAAGGCTGCCTTCAACGATTACTGGTTGATTTGGGCTCCTCGTGACTACTCAAACAAAAAGGCGACCCAATCCAAGCCCAATCAAACCCGCGGTTGAATTCAAATTTTAAACCCATTTGACTTTGTGGAGTCAAATCCGAATAAATCCGATCCAATTCGATTAACAAAACGCGTTTCAATCCCGGAAATCACGCTTAAGCTGATCGTGCATGTATCTGAACCTATTACACGACCAAATTCATTCGATTACAACTGTAACAATGCGTAATCAAGACTAAAATCGACACTTGTAATCCTCTCAATCGAATCGGACATTCATGATAAAATTAATCAAATTGAATCGACATAGGCCTTCACACGACTCTATACAAACTCGCCAAAACCTCATTTGAGTCTCATTCCATCTCTGTTTGCCGATCAACCACCAAAACACCGCCGTTGTTTCCTCTAGTCGTCGGCCATCTATTCTCAGTCATTTCGGGTATGGCTCAAGTCATTTGATTCGTTTTTGTGTAAAGATTGAAAGCCCTCTGTCAATTTCATACGACAGAGGGCATCAAACTCGAATTCATTTGAAATCGAGAGCCATTCATACGGGTTCTAAAATGGGGATTTTTCTAATTCGAAGGGCTTAATGTATTTAATCATTTAAACACTATGAATTAACAGCGAACCATCTGGTCCGACCGGTTAAGACATTGCACCGTCGGACCAGAGGGCGTGGGTTCGAAACCCACATAACCGGCCCTTTTTGCGCATGCCTTAAACCAGACCCGGCTTCCCTTATCGTTGCATGTTTAATACGCACCCGAATCAGATTAATTCCAAGTGTGGCCACTGGTCCAGTGGTTAGTACTCGATGCTCCTACCAGGCAGACCCGGGTTCGACCCGGGCAAGCCGCGTACATTTTTGTAAACCGTTTTTAAAGTCCCAAAAATTTATAAAAAAATGTTTTTATAAACCTTACAGTATTTTTAACAGAATAGAACCAAATTTGTTAATTCTTAATATAAATTCAATTTTATTATGAATTTCTTTGTTAAAATTTTATATTAAATGTTTAAAACAAAGATTTAGATATTTAAATAATTTAAGGAAACTAATTTCCAAATTGATATTAGTTTTATACAATACCCCTCGAATTTATAAAGTTTTATAAAATTTTAACTTTATTTAAGACAAATAAATACTTATTTTAAATGGTAAATAAATAAATAAAATTTATTTATTATTTATATAATCCACACTTAGGATTTAAAAGTATATTTAACATTTATTTTTATACCAATATTATTTACACACCTCTAATAACTAAAGTAAAGTTATTTAATTAAATTATATTTGAATAAATATAATTTCACACTATTTTTCTAATTAAATAAATAAATGACAATTATTTAATTTAACTAGTTATTCAAACGTAAACCCTAAGTCACCTAATTATTTTAAATCATATACTTCAACTCTCCATGATTATAAAGCACTTATTTGAATTCAAAACGCAAACACCTATCCATTTTCGTAATACAACACGGACTCGTTGTACAACTCCCTATACCCTCACCCATTGAAACCCTAGACTTTGCCCTAGATATTTTATTAATTCATATTCATACACATTACACTCTAGGTTAGCTTTGTGAGTACAAGGATCACTTTGCCACCTATTCTCTTGTGCTAGCTACATCCCTTGATTCATGTGAGTTTACATAGCCCCCTTTTTCATTTTGTACTTTTTGGGTGAAACATGATTTACCTTTTTGAAACATTTTTGCATAGACTTAAATACAATTCAATAATATGATATTATGTGTTATGTGCTTTATGCTGGAATGCTATGAGTTAAGACTACATATACATGACATTAGTACAATCATTAACTCCGTACAAGCCAACGGTTAACATTGATAGATCTATTGTGTCTGACAAACCCACCCGGTTAGGGTGTTTGTTATCGACTTTACATTAGGGTAACCTGCGTGTTATGCCTCAATCACAAGGTTTGATTGTACACACTTAGTTTAACTATAGATTCTCCATAAATGTCTTATACACGTGTATCGTATGAATTGTATAAAACACTTTAAACTTGGTTGTGTGTCAAAACCTATGTATGCTCACCAACTTTTTAGTTGACCTTGTTTTCATCATGTTTCAGGTACTAATGTTTGAGAATAAGTACAAGATGCTTCACTTAGGACCGAGGACCTAGAATTTAATTTAAAGAGACTATTTATGTATTTCTATTTTCCTTGTATTGTTGGATTCATGATTATTTGTCATATGAAATTGGTTGTTTAAATATTTAAACTTTAGTAAACCTTGAGCTTTTGAACAGTCTACATGTCCCGTCCCGACGTATTCCGCCGTCGGTTGGGGTGTGACACACATGTAACGTACAATGTTGCTCTCCTTTAGAGGCTAAATGGATAAATGAGATTATTTCCTTATGCTCCATTAACTAGAAGCCATATGTAAGTTCAGGTCTATACTCGTTTAGATATTACTCACATGTTGAACACTAAACTAGTGTAGATTATTGTGAAGCATCTAATGAAATATTATAATATCTTTAAGAAACAAGATACTATAATTTAAAGAAGAAGTGACAGCTTAAAACACTTGACTACTCTTATTCTAACCTTATTGTATTCAAAGATAACAAAATGTCAATTTATGGGTATATCCTTATGTCAGCAGACAGACCTATCTCGTGGTGAAGTCATAAGGAACTGTTAACAACAACCTAAGTTACAATGACATAATATGTTGTTATTACAACACAATTGTCACTAAATATTGTTGGGAAATTTATCAGTGGACTCGTAATTTAGTAACTCCACATAAATACCATATTGAAGACTTATTGTGATAAGTCAGCTACCCTTGTATCTCGAACAGTAACAGTTTGAGCGGAGCTGCATTAAATTTCGATACGAAATTATTGTTCGCTAATGAACAAGTAGAGGAAACTAAATCTTTGTATTGAATACATTCATGATATGCTTATGGATCCAGTAACTAAAGGTCTACCACCCATAAGTCTTGTATAAGCGCTTATAATAAAGATGAGTTTATTAATGACCATGTATAATCGCATATCGTACTATTAATGATTAATTATTAATTTTTCCTCACTCGTTTAGAATTTACTTTGTCTCTAAATACGTTTATGCATGCCTAAGGACGTATAGACACCAATTATACAAATCAACGTTAAGGGCTTATTTTTCAATTTGATCCTAAGTTTACTTAAGTTTTAAATTTGGATTGTAGTATGATTAATGGGGGTCTTGTTTCGAATATTGATTCAGTGACTGTATTTCTCTGCTACATTTTCGGTTTGAAACTAAAATGAGTATTAGATCTGATCAGACTTACCTAATGCCCATCATAAATGATAAACTCGGCCAAGTGGGAGAATGTAAGAATATATATTTTATATACGTATTAAATGGCCTTTATTATCATTTATCTAATTATATTGATCATTGACCTTATTACCCCTATGAATTAATTGGTATTTACTTGATGGATGTAATTACCCTTACTATCCTAAATAGGATTTCCCCTTGGGTGTATATAAATATAGAGCTTATTAGAGAAATTAATGACTAATGGTTATTTGCCTACAACACCTCTAAATATCGGTGCGCTCTCTCTCTCTAAACTGTGAGCTTACTTCTCACGCTAACCATCCTAACGATACACCCTAAACGGGAACCCGATCATCCTCAAAAACATGACGCCTTCCCTCACTGCGGTTACAAGCTTATCAGGTACACATGATTTGTTATTCTTGTTTTCCATTGGATATTAAAAAATTGATCCGCATGTGGTATTTATGAAAACCTTTCCAAAAAATTGGATGTGAGATGTGTATGACAATCACACATAATAGATGTTGATGAGCCATATAGTCATATGATATACCGCTATAATATCTTTGATAATTTTGGGTTCCTACCCCACATCGTAGCCATGATCACCATAACCACTTCTCCATGCATACACATGATGCAACGTGGGTTATTGAGTCCTGCATTTCATTGTTTACTTTTTATGTACCGTTATTTAGTGTCTAGAATAGTGAGGTAGTTGTTACTTCAAGTTTCGTTAGTTTTGCTTTTGTTATTTCCCTTCCGGTCGTAGCCTATATAAAGGCCTTTAAGTTTCAATGTTAGTAAGTATGAATTGAGTCTATTTATCTCATGTTCTCTTTATATTATTCTCCTCAAAAAGGTGCATATCTGTTGTGATAGTGAAATAAGAGTGAAAAAGAGAGAGAAATAATTAGGAGGGGGGGGGGGAGGGAATTAATTCTTGATTGATAAATCAAATAATGATTACAAAAATGCTTATATACTCAAAGCTAACAAAAATGAAACTAACTAACCAGCGTAACTAACATAAGCGAAACTAACGATAGTTTCGCCCAACACCCCCCCCCCCCCTCAAGTTGGAGGTGTATACAACCCCAACTTGGAAATAATAGCTTAATGCGGTTGACCAGCAAGACTCTTGGTGAATAAATCCGCAAGTTGATCAGAAGTACGCGTAGGAGAAAGCATGATCAAATGACTTGAAGCTTCTCTCGTACAAAATGACAATCCAACTCAATATGCTTTGTGCGTTCATGGAAAATAGGATTCTTAGTTATATGAATGGCCGCCTGACTATTAACATCCAACTGATACAAACCCTAATGTCGTTTGGTTGCAACAGCAACAAGACTACGAATAGTGTTCATTTTAACGACAGGGGAGAAATTTTCATTGTAATCAATGCCAAGTTTCTGAGTGTCTCCATGAACAACTAAACGGGCTTTACAAAGTTCAACTGTGTCATCATCATTATACTTGACTTTATACACCCATTCGCATTTAATAGCTTTCTTACCCTTAGGTAAATTCATGACCTGTAACATCCCAAAAATAATAAAACGAATAAATATAGCAAGACCGGTGATTTAGTTGGAATATTTAAATAAAAAGGGAGCGGGCCTGGGCCCGGCTTCAATGGGCCGAGGGAAGCCCATGCGCATAAGAGGCAAGGCAGCCCTCTTCCCTGCTCATTTCCCTAACTCACGCAACTTTTAGAGAGAGAAAGGAGAGCTCGGGTCTAGAGAGAGAAAGTGACGGATCAACACGGGAATTCAGGAGAACGTTGCTGCTGTTCTCGTGATCATATCCTCTTAATCAGAAATCCAATCCAGGTAATGATTCGATCACATTAGGAGTTTTTGTTCGTTTTGGGTAGTTTCGGGTTTTGGCTAAAAGATAACGATTTTTGCGGATGAAACTCGAAAGTGAACTTAGGTATAGCATCTAGAATGAAAAACGAACGTTTTGATCAAAGAAAACTTAGATATCGACATGATCAGATTCGCATGCAGAACATTCGGATTTTTGGGGGAAGGCGATGTGCAGACCCATCGAAACTACTTAGTTTCGATATGTGCAGACCTATCGAAACTACCCAGTTTCGATATATGCTGACCCAATCGAAACTACCATAGTTTCGATATGAGCCCCCGATCCGAAGCTAAGATAATACATATGTTATCTATCGAAACAACCTATCGAAACTATCTATCGAAACTACCTATCGAAACTACCTATCGAAACTACAAGTTTTGACAGAAGCAACCTATCGAAACTACAAGTTTTGACAGAGGCAATCTATCGAAACTATCAAGTTTCGATATAAGTAAACCCATCGAAACTACTAAGATCAAGTATAGTAATGTCTAGTGTCATCTAGGAGCACCATCTTATGTGTATGACTTTATTATACAGATCGTGAGTGACATTAGTGAAGCTCAGTAGCCAGCTTAGTGTATTACAGAAACTACTCATCAGGTGAGTTCTATGTGCCCCCTTCTGTGTTATGTGCAAATGATTTATAAATGTTTTGGGGCAGAAGTGTATACACTAAATGAATAAACGATATGAATGTCAATGTGATCATACGTGATATATTAAGGTATATGTGTAGATACATATGAAAAAGGAAGTATGAATATTAAATAAAGAACGAAACGTATGTTTACAAAGAATGAATGAAAGAATGGCATAACGTAAATGAATGAAATCTTGCTTTATAAATATATATTGCATGTTATGAATGTATGTATACGTTATGGACGGAAACGAAGCTAACGACTACTACGGTAGACGGACGACCACTTGACTATTATACAGCCAGAAACAGTAAGTCTAGAAAGGTAGACTAAATAAAGGCCACTACGGTGGAGTAAGTCGCTAAGTCAATAATTCGGCTGTATAATTAGTTCAAGTGGGAAACGGATGCCTTATGGCAGACGGGCGATTATGTCGGACGGTCGAAGGGTGGCCGGACCTAAAGTTATTTCGGACGGCCGAAGGGTGGCCGGACCAAAAGTTAAGGCGGACGGTTTCTAGGACCGGACGAGTAAAAGGGCTACGACGGTAGCTCAAGGGCGTATATCTTTGTGATATACGCAGTAAATGACGGGTTGATCACCCATATGTGTATGACCAATAAATGGTAAAGAAAGTAAAGGTGAATGCATATCTATGTAATCACATAAGAATGTTGAAGAAGGAATGTAAAGAAAAGAAAAGGGTGAATGCATATATATATGTAATCAAAAAAAAAATAAAGAAAAGAAAGATGAAAGAAAAGCAAAAGTTATGAATACGTATTTATATGAATGACCTTATAATAATTCATACTTATAAAGTAAAGATAAGAATGTTTATATCTAATCGCATTAAACTAGAACTCACCAGCGTTAGCTGACTTTTAGTATACATTTCAGGTAACAAAGGCAAGGGTCGTGCGAAGGCGTGAAGGCTGCCCGGCGTGTGACTGACATCCCACCTTATGTTTTGATTAGACAATGGTTAATGTTTTGAATGTTAAGACTTCCGCTGTAATATACTTAAATGTTGAATGTTTCCGCTGTGTTTGAATGTTTTTAATTAAAAGTTCAGTAATTAATGACTATGTTTATGAGTAAATCCAACAAGTGAGGTCACCCGGTTTTGGGGCCTTACATGACCTCTCAAGTTTGATTGCGTTCTAAGGCAGTAAATTCCTTAGACATTGCCTCTTGCCAAGCAGGGTGTTGAGCAGCCTCATGATAAGATGAAGGTTCCTGGATAGAGTCAAGATTGAGAAGAAGCTGCTGAGAATCGGGAGAAAGATCAGCAAGATTAACAAAAGAAGAAGCTTGACAAGCACTCGAAAGAGTATGAAAACAAGATGAATCAATGGAAACAGAATTACAAACATAACCTTGCAAGTGAGAAGGAGGAACAGAAGTTCAAGAAGATCTTCTGAGCTCTGGTGGAGGAGGAACTGAAGAAGGAGGAACAAAAGAAACTGAAGGAGGAGTGGAATCAACTTCATGAGCAACCAAAGAAGACGAAGGAACAATAACAAGATATGTCTCCTCAAACAGATCATTAAGAAAAGGAAACAAAGAAGAAGGATCAGAAGAGTGCAAAGAAGGGAAAATGTGCTCAAGAAAAGTCACTTTCCAAGAAACAAGAACTTGCTGAGTGTCAAGATTATAAAGCTACAAGAACCAATAAAGATACAAGCTTGAGACCGATGCTGAAGTTTTCTCTCCCGGGTGTAGGGGTAGAGGCATTACACAAACACCCAAAAGTATGAAGATGAGTGTAGGATGGAGGTTTACCGAACACTGGAAACAACATAATTACAGTGAGAAAAAGAACATGTTTATGTTTCTGTTCTACCACCCTATTCTATTGAGGAACACCGGGACAAATAGGTTGATGAATAATGCCTTTCTTTTTAAAATACTCAGTATGAAGAACACCCGAACTTAGTTCATAAGTATTGTCAAAACGAACACTCTTCACTTTGGTATTGAATTGAGTATCAACCATTTCAATGAATCCTTGAAAGATATTAAAGGCATTGCATTTAGTGGTAAAAAAATGAGTCCATGTCGTTCTAGTAAAATCATCAACAATGGTGAGAAAATATTTATATCCATCATATGTAGTAGAACGATACGGGCCCCACGTATCAATATGAATAAGATCAAACATTTGTGAAGTAGTTCTACTACTAGTAGCAAAAGGAAGTTTATGTTTTCTAGCCTTAGGACACGCAGAACAATGATCAATAGAACAATCATGTGCACCATTAAAAACATTCAACTGCTTAAGTTTGTACAATGGCAAATGCCTAAGTCTATGATGCCAAAGTTTCAACGAAACAACAGAATAACAATGAGAAAAAGAATCAAATGTAACAGAGAAAAGTTTATTAGGATGCAAAAGATAAAGTCTATTGAGGAGATCCCCCAGAACCAACGGACTACTCATTGAATGGGACTGCAAGAAATAAGAAGTTTCAGAAAACTGAACAAGCATTTTTGTATCCCTACAAAGTTTGGGAACGGATAAAGATTATGTTTGTATTGAGGCACAAAGAAGACAATGGAGATAGAAAAAATCTTTGTGAGATTAACCGTTCCGACCTGCGTAATAGTTAAGACATGCCCCTTTGGAAGAAGAACATAAACAGGCGAGTTAAGCAATTAAACATTAGAAAGCAAATTGAAATCAAAGCACATATGATTACTTGCACTAGTATCAATGATTCAAGTATTGTCGACCGTAGTCGAATTGCAAGCAATAATACCTGCAAAATTAGAAAAGCTGAGTGGTTGAACATTAGGAACACCACCCTGAACCCCAGAATTCTGCTGAAGAAGTTGGATCAAAGCATTGTACTGTTCTGTAGATATACCAGAAGATGAACCAGAATCAGAGGTAGCATTTGCAGCAAGCTTTGGTGGTTTAGTAAACTTGAAGTCTTTAGGAAACCTAATTAGATGGTAGCATTTACTAACATCACGCCCCGTCTTTTTGTAGTGAGTACAAACCCCTCGGCACTTGCATAGTAACATTCATGGAAGCATTCTGAGGGACAAATTGTGTAGTGAGTGAAGCTCCCTCTGTTTCTCAACTTGAATAAGAAAAACACAAGCTTGATTGATGGAGGGAAGAGGCTTCATCATAATAATGTTCCCCCATATCATCTCATAGCATGAGTTGAGACTCATAAGAAACTGCATTAAATGTCGGTCTGCCTCACGTTTTACCATCTGTCGGGAATTACCACAAGTGAAAGGAGGGATAGGCTCGAGGGCATTGAGTTCATCCCAAATAGATTTGATTTTGGTGAAGGAAGTGGAAATATCATAATTTCCTTGAGAGATATCAGAAAGACTCTTGTGCAACTGATAATATGTTGCCCCAATACTTTGGCCATATCGATCAGTTAACTCATCCCAAAGTTGACGAGCAGTCTCAACTTAAAGTAAACTCTCATTGATATCTCTAGAGACAGTGTTAAGAATCCAGGGGATGACCATGTCATTACACCTCTTCCATAAGTTAAGATTTGGAGAGGTGAGAGGCCTGGCAACAAATGAAACACCCCAAACCGGTAGTCTCATAGTTGGCACAAAACATTGAAACATAGTTTTTAAACTTAGAATCCATCAACAATAAGATAAACATGACAACGAAAGTATTAAGTATTACAATTATCCATACAATTTAAAGCATAAATTGTTCATTGCTCAAAAGTCAGGAATGTCAGTCTTCAATTGATCAGCCCGCAAAAGTCCATGCCATCCAAGCCCTCGCGGCTCCATTCATCTATTCTTTCATTTACCTGATGCGTATGCTAAAAGTCAGATATACTGAGTGAGTTCTATTTTACTTTACTAAATAAACATTTCATCGTTTCCTTTCAAAACAGCTTAAATATATAAAAATAGTAAAACCTTGTCTCATAAAACATTCTACTTCTTTCAAACATTCTAAATCCCAAAAGGGAATCCATTCATTCTTTAAACCTTTTAGAAACATTCGTGCTAGCTTTCTTTTCAAAACATTCATATTTACAATTAACATTCATGCTAGACTTTTCATTCATTCTTCCGTTCACATTCTTTTCATTGAGAAAACTAGCACTCGAATGATACCATTTCGTCTTAACCGTCCAAAGTCCTGTAGGCTTGGAACGTTGCGCTTGCACGAATGCAAGACTCCTTTGTTGTTTGTGTACAAGACTCCTCTGTTACTTATCACGAAGATAAGACCCCTATGTTTGCTTGTCCGAAGACAATTCTCCATTATTGCTTACATAAGAATTTCTATTCATTCTTTCGCCTAGTGGTAACATGCATAATTAGTCACACATATATACATGCTACCACACAATTAACATACTTTAACACTTTACGAAACAATTACATATATTATAAACTAAGTTGATAACACATAATTGTCATAAACACTTAGTAAAAACATCAATCTTTTATCTTCATTTGCAGCATGCACTTCACTCCAAAATTTTAAAGGGGAAAATGGGCAATAGAAAATCACCAGTTCTGATCTTACTATTTGGTTCCTTAACTGTTCGGGCTAGGCATGATGCTAGAAATCTGTATCAAATCAACGAGTAAAAAACTATTAACAATTGCTAGTGTCGCCTACACTAGTGTCGCCAGTTAGTGTCGTTGGGGAACTAGTATCGTTCAAACACTCAGTATTGTCGGACAGTGTCGCCAGGGGCAGTGTTATAATAACAGTGTCGCCAGAACTTTCGTTCTAGACTTAGTGTCTTTACCATTAGTGTCGTTACTTTTAGTGTTTACGTGCATGGCGACACAGATAGTGCCGTCAACATAATGTCACCAAAGTGGAATGACACGTGTCCCAATCATTGGAAACCTTGGGGACGATGCCACTTCTGGGTCGTCTTCCCCGATTAGTGTCGCCTGATGAAGATGACGACACTATTAGTGTCGCCCCGTGAAGATCTTCATCAACAGGCCCATTTTCAACCCAAGTTTCCAACTTTTGTGTTCAAATCATTTGTTTAACTCCCATGAAGCTAGATCTGGGCTTATTACATCATTTAACACGTAAAAATCTAGCCTTTAAGGTGAAAACCCTAGTTTTACCCCAAAAACCCATTTCCACGAAAATCAGAATTTTAGGTTGGACCCATAACTCAAAAGGTCGATGTTGCTTTGTTAATCTTGTTCCAAATCGTATGAGAAACTGATTGAGACTCGTCTTGAGCAAAACCTTGAAGTTCTTGAGCTTTATCTCTCTAGACTCTCTCTCTACGAAAATGATAATGGAAGTGTGAATGGTGGCGGGGATCAGATGGTATTAGGGTTTATGCAGCCCTAATGGGCCAAGCCTAAGTCTCCAAGCCCACCACATGCCTTCTTTCTTTCCATTTGGCCCAAACGAGAAAAGTCGAGTTTTGCGGGTGTTACAATTATATCCCTCTTATAAAAGGTTTCGTCCTTGAAACCTATAATATGACTCCTTTATTTCTGTTTCAGTTTCCTAGGTGGCTTCTGACCCTTTTCGGTGTTTCCATTGAACTTTTACTAATTTCACCACCTTGTTTCGTAGACGTTTCTCTTTTCTACGCAGGATGGCCACGGGCTCTTCATTGTAATTCAGTCAGTTATCTACCTCGATATCATCAAGTGGCATGTGTGCTGATTCGTCAGCCAAACACTTTCACAAGTGTGAAACGTGGAATGTGGGATGGATTCCACTTAAATCATCAGGCAGTTCCAGTTGTATGCAACTTCCCCAACCCGTGCCACATTCTGAAGGGTCCGACAAATCTCAGACGCAACTTTTCCTTTTTTCTGAACTGTATGATCCCCTTCCAGGGGAATACTTTCAACATAACTTTATCGCCGACTTTTAACTCATTTCGCCTTCGTCTCTTATCAGCGTAAGATTTCTGTCGGTCTTGCGTGGCTTTCATACGAGATTTTATTTGGTCAAACTTCTTAGACCTTTCCTTGACTACTTCCAAACTTCCCAATTCATTCTGACATATTCCCCCCAGCAGACCGGAGTTCTGCATCTTCTACCGTACAACATTTCAAAAAGGTGGCATGCCTATCATTGCGTGAAAGTTGTTGTTGTAGGAGAATTATGCTAGAGGTAGGTGATTGTTCTAACTGTCATCGAAGTCAATGATGCAAGCACGGAGCATATCCTCCAACGTCTGAATGGTCCTTTCTGGCTGACCATCCGTATGTGGGTGGTATGTGGTGCTGATGTTCAACCTGGTGCCCATTGCCTCATGGAATCTTTTCCAGAACCTTGATGTGAATCGCATGTCCTCGTCGGATACAATTGACAATGCCACCCCATGTCTTGCCACTATTTCTCTGATAAACACTTCGGCTGACCATTCCGATGAAGGTCTCACGAATAGGTAGGAAGTGTGCGCTCTTAGTCAGACAGTCTACTATCACCCAAATGGTATCATGACCTTTAGCTGTGTGGGGTAGTCTTATGATGAAGTCCATGGTGATACGTTCCCATTTCCATTCGGGACTGGATTTTACCGTATGGTTTCTGGTGTTCAACTTTGACCTGTGAGCAAGTCAGACACTTACTCACGTACTTTGTTACCTCGTTCTTCATGTACGGCCACCAATAACCTTTCTTCAAATCCTGATACATTTTGGTGATACCCGGGTGGATAGAGTAGCGAGACTTCTGGGCCTCGTCAAGTACTTTAGCTCTAAGTTCACCACCCCTCGGCACCCAAATACGGCCGTGTTGGGTCTTCACACCCAATGTGTTTACTTCCAAATTCTCTTGTTGACCAACCATTCTTTCCCATTTAACATCTCTCCTGTGCATATTCAATTTCCGCCATAAGATCGGGAGTCACGACTAGATGATATGCCTTCACCCTAATAGGAGTATGTGCCTCCTTTCGGCTTAGGGCGTCAGCTACCACGCTTGCCTTTCCCGGGTGGTATAAGATTTCTCAGTCATAGTCTGTCAAAATTTCTAAGCACCGCCTCTATCTCATATTCAGTTCTTTCTTGAAGAAGTACTTCAGACTCTTATGATCGGAGTAAATGGTACATTTGACTCCGTAGAGGTAATGTCTCCAGATCTTTAGTGCGTAGACAACTGCTGCGAGCTCGAGGTCATGAGTTGGGTAGTTGACTTCATGAGTTTTCAGTTTTCGCGACGCGTACTCGATTACTTTTCCCTGTTGCATTAAAGTGCAACCCAGTCCTTGACCCGAAGCATCAGAATAGACTATAAGGTCTTCATTGCCATCAGGCATGGCCAATATTTGATCTTGTATCAATCTCTTCTTTAATTCTTCGAATGCTTCAATCTGAGCCTGACCCCATTCATATTTGACTTCTTTGCGTGTCAGCTTTGTTAAAGGCGAGGTTGTTCTCGAGAAGTCCTGGATGGACTTTCGGTAGTAGCCTGTCAACCCAAGAAAACTTCGCACCTCTCTCGTTGTTTTCGGGTCCTCCCATTCCTGTATCGTCAGAATCTTTTCCGGGTCAACCATAATGTCGTTCGCGTTAATGACGTTCCCTAGGATTTGAACTTCCCTGAGCTAGAAGGCGCATTTGGTGAAATTAGCATACAACTTTTCCCTTTTCAACGTTTCCAATACCTCCTTTAAATGACAGGCGTGATTGCCCTTGCTTTTGGAGTAGATGGGGATGTTGTCTATAAATATAATCACCGATCGATCTAGCATCGGGCGGCACACCCGATTAATCAAATCCATAAATGTCTCATGAGCATTCATCAAGTGAAATAACATTACACGGAATTCATAATGCATGTATCGTGTGTGAAACGCTGTCTTTGGCACTTCCTCTTCCCGTACTTTCAACTGATGATAACTCGACCTAAGATCGATCTTTGAGAACCAAAAAGTACGGGTAATGGGTACTTTTTCTTAGTTATATGAATCCCGTACTTTCAACTGATGATAACTTGCGCCTTGCAATTGGTCAAAGAGATAATCTATTATGGGTAATGGGTACTTTTTTGTCGTCCTTTTATTGAACTCCCTATAGTCTATGCATAATCTCATCGAGCCATCTTTCTTCTTTACAAACAGCACCGGAGCACCCCAAGGTGAAATGCTCGGTCTGATAAAACCCTTTGCGTGAAGTTCTCCTGGGTCATTAATTCTTTCATCTCGGATGGAGCTAGTCGGTACGGTGCTTTGGCAACAGGATAAACCCCCGACATTAAATCAATCGGGAATTCTACTTCCCGGTTGGGTGGCACTCCAGGTAAGTCTTCAGGGAACACCTCTGGAAAGTTACACACCACAGGTACCGTTAGATATAGGATGTCCGATCATCGATTAAGTCAACGTTTCTATCGAGGTACGATCCAAAGAGTTACACTTTGGGCAACGAGAACTTGATAATATTTAGTCGTAAATATTATAGTTCATATAGCACGGTTTTATTATTCGGCGAATAAATATTTAATGAAATATTTATCGGTGAATTCGGTAATTAATTATTTAGAGAAATAATTAAAGCGCAAAAGGTTTGGACGTTTAAGGGTTAAACGTTAAATGGTAAGTGTTTACTAATCTTTTATAATTAGTAAAGTATGAGGGTTAAATGTAATTAATGATTAATTACAAGGGATTAAATTGTAATACCCGAGGGTGTGATTTGTAACCAAAGTAATTATAAATACATCATTATGTGTTAACCCTAAAACCTAATCTGGCCACCACACAAACCTGTGCAAAAAGAGAGGGGTCCGACCCCCCCCCCCCCCGGCCGAGAACCACCGTTGTACGCCGTTGCTGCCACCTGCACCGACCGCCCTCGTGAGCCGTGATACGTTTCCTTTTTGTTGCGGGTTCGTGAACTGTCACTAGCGAGACGCTCGTTGAACCAAGGTGTTTGATCTTTAGGTTAATCTCCGAAGGTATAATTATTTACCTGCTATGGTTGGTTTAATTTTATTGTTTGTATGCGTGTAATCGGATCACTGGCGGGATCCCGGTTTAGAACCGTTAACTTGTACAAACCGCTTCCGGTCATTAAATCTGATTTATTTATCTATCAAGATTAAATTAATTTGTTTTAAAAGTTAAAACTGGTACAAGGAATCCCGACAGTGGTATCAGAGCCACCTTTACGCGCGTTTAGACATATTATTTATTTTTCGATCTTGTGTTTTATTTGTCAAAACTTTTGTTTGACAAAAAGATTGTGCATCTTTCGTTTGGTTTGGTTGTGTTTGATAAATCGAGCTCTAGTGACCCGTGGTTGTGTTTGTTTATTTTGGTTGTATTTATTTTTGTATTTTTATGGGTTATTTGGAACCCGTTATAATAGTTAGGTTTATTTTATTTATTTATATATATTGTAATTGTAAGTAAAATTGTAAACCTAGCGAGATGAAGACTAGAAGACCACAGGCGGACACGTACGGGACTAAAGATGGAGATCTTGGACTAAGTGGGAAATAACAAGATTGGTTATTTTGTTGTCCCTTAGACCAGCCCGGTTTCCGTTTGATGGCTCGAACGAAACCGGACAATATTTATTTGTTGTTCGATTTATATGTTTTATATATTTTTGTGGTTGTTTACATTATTTAGGATAATTATTAAACCGCAAATATTTTTATAAAACTTTTGACACAATCTTAAAACGACGAGAAAATTAAATTGTTTAAAGATTTTTGGAAAGGTTATTAAATAAAAGTGTTTTTATTTAAAAGTAAAACGAGTTTTAAATTTAAGTGTTTTATTTAAAACTATTTTAAATTAATTAAAGATTTGATTAGTTTAAAATATAGTTCGCCATTAAACGACCAATTTAGATTAAATAAGGTATTTAAAATTAGATCATGTCGAGTGTTGAAAGGCTTTTCATGAACAAAAATAGTAAAATTGGTTTACTAAAGTTACACGACTTGGATCATGCTCCTCGTCGTCCAAAATGTTTTTGACCCTTACTCGGTAATTTAAAACATTAAAGCAAATCCCAAATTAAAATCGATATTTCTTCGCCACCCTAAATTGTGACACTTCAACTGATCTATTCGAACCCCTAGTGTTAATGAATTACCCTGTATCCGACCCTACGGTTTTGGTTTAAGGTACAACCGCGATTTCTGAGTTACTTAGGCTGGCTCTACATTTACGATTGAAGAACAAATATCACTTAAGGTTATATTAAATGGGAGTAGTTGAGGAAAACGTATCTAACTTGACAATACTCGACATGTTTCTCAAACCGAGAATTGTGTCAACTACACAATTGATAATCGTTACCTACCTACCTAGCCATGCAAGTGGAGAGTGCTCAGCCATTCATTGAGCTATGGTGAACTGGGATCTCACCTCCTAATTATATATTTTTGCAATTGGGTCATGAATTTAATTAGGTCGTTGTGCATGAAAATACTAAAACTTTATTTTGAATTTTGTAGATGTCTAACGAAATCCATTCCGACTCCGCATTCGCTCTAAAGTATAGACTTTATTGGAACACGCTCGAAGGAGGAAACTTCTCTTAGTGGTTCCGTATCTTGAGAAGTTTTCTTAAGGAAGAAGGGAGATCGTATGTTCTGGAAATTCCATTTCCCTCGATTCCACACACTAGCGGCTCCAAAGTGCTTTGGAGACGACATGTTGAGGATTCAAATGAGGTTTCATTTGTGATGCTATCAATAATGTGTGACGAACTTCGTCGTGAGCTAGAATATTATCCTGCATACGATATGACTTGCGAATTGAAGAAAAAGTATCATCAAAATCGCAGTGAGCATTTTAAGGTGTTTAAGTCCTTATCAAGTTGTATGGAAAGAGGAACATGGAGAAGCTCACATTTTTCTAAAATGATGAGAGACATTGACAGCCTGAAAGATCTTGGTTCCCCGTCAACCAAGATATGGCAATAGACTTCATCTTGATGTCTTTGCCGGTTGAGTACGAAGAGTTCATAAGTCACTACAAGGAAAATGTAGTTGGAGGGACCTTGTCTGAACTGCGAGGGTCGCTTATGGCCGCCGAGATGACTATGGGATACATGAACACTCTGATCTTTAAACCAAGAAAGCGTGGCAGGAAGAGAGCTGTTTTCCGAAGTGATGACGTTTGTCATTATTGTGGAGAAATTGGGCATTGGAAGAGTACATGTCCATCATACCTTGCTAAGAAGACCAAAGCTTCAGAAGCAGGTTCTTCAAGTATATTCGTTATTGAGATCTTCACTTTGTCTAGCAAATCTTGGGTGTTTGACACTAGATGTGGTTTTCACATTTGTAATGATTTGCAGGGACTAAAAAAGGTTAGAAAGTTGAAGCATGGTGACTTGGAGCTCCATGTGGGAAATAGGCAAAAGGTCGCTGTGAAGGCTGTAGGGAATATGTTCTTTTACTTCCTTCTGGTTTTGAACTTGTTTTGAACAAAGTTTATTTCATTCCTAGTTTAACTAGGAATATTATTTCGTTCTCCGCTTTGCGAGAACACGGATTTAAGTATGCTTTTGATGGTGAATATATTTCTGCATATTTGAATGATTTTTTTATTTTACTACAAAGCCACATAATGGAATCTAGATAGAGATCCATGATAATAACGTTTTATACAACATCTCCTCCAAACATAAGAAATTAGATTTCAATGATACGTATCTATGGCATTGTCGACTTGGACACCTAAACAAGAATCGTAAAAAGAAACTCCAGACTGTAGGAATGTTGAATTCCACTGGTCAAGAGTCTTTTGATAATTGTTGTAACATTCAAGATTTTGTAGTATTATTTCATTTTATTGTATACAATAATAATACTTTATTTCAAACACATATTTACCACATTATTTATCATTATAACGTATATCAATTCAAAATTTCAAACTTTGCATTAACTTAACAATTTCTATTATATATGTAACATATGTATGTATATATATATATATATATTTGATTATTTTAAATAAATCATTTACATCATTTATAGATTTATAGAAATAGAAACTTTTCCTTATAAATTAATAATAACAAAGCATATAATGTTTAGATTTTTATAAATGGTATAAAAATACTTTTATAGACAATTAAAATGAATTTTTAAAACAAATAAAAAAAATTAGTCTTGAACCCCCCTTGAACATTTGGACCCCTAACTTGAACCCCCACCTTTGGTTTTGGACCTTTGACCTCAAATTTGAACCCATTCATTAAGACTAACCAACCTTGACCCCCATTTGATCAATTTTGACCTTCGAAATAGCCAAGCAGCCCAAATCAGGGTCGAATTCGATTAAAGCCCGGCTGTTTTGGACTTTCAATGGAATCTAGATCAAGTGCTGACCTCACTCCGGGCCAATTGAAATTTCAAATCAACCAAATTGCACGTTAAATTTCGATTTTTGAATACCTTGACTTCGCAGAGTCAAAACCGAATCAATTCGGCCTCAAATCAAGAAATCAAGCTCGTCCAATCCCGTAAATCACGCATAGGCTATTCTCATATGTATTCAACACAAATTCGCGACCTAATTCATTCTCAGACAGTTGGATTAACGCGTAATCCACCCTACAGTTGTCGCCCTCAAACCACGAATCGAATCGTGTAATTAAAACAAAATTGAACGAATTAATGTAACCACACACCTTTGCATATCATATTACAAACCCGCTGAACACTCATACGATCCTCATTACACCTCTGCTTTCCGATCAGGCACCAAGAACATCGAGTCTTAACTTTGAGCCGTCGGCCTTCGATACCCAACCAAATCAGGTGAGATTTATATCATTTGATTTGTTTTTTATCATACAACGAAAGCCCCTTACCAATTTACAGAAATCAATTTGAATCGAATCCGATTTCTGTTAATTTCTTTAACGTGTTCTTACGAATTTTAAAAGGGGATTTCGATTTGATTTAGTTTTGTATTTATATTTTTGGATTACATGAATAACCAGCAAAACCATCTAGCCCAGCCGGTTAAGTCATTGCACAGCTGGACTAGATGGCGTGGGTTCGAAAGCCACAAATCCCGACCCTTTTTGCGTGTGCATTAAACCCAGACCGGCCACCCTCTCAGTTACATGTCAAAACAATTTCGAACGAGATCAATGACAAGGGTCAACCCCCTGTTCCAGTGGTAGCACGATGTATACACACAGAACCCACCCGGGTTCGAGCCGGGTGGTGTATTTTATTTTTTAAAATCGTTTTTAGCTGCAGATTTAAATTATAAAAATTATTTTATAAAACCCATTATCATTTAGAACTGACGTATGCAAAAATAAGCAGATTTTAATTAAGAACTATTATTCTTACAATTTAAATGATTTTAAAGCCTCATTTACAATACAAATAGATTAAAAGGAAATCTATTTTTAATTAAAATTATTAGTTTTAATTAAAGCCTTTATGTTACTTATTTTATAAAAATTGTGACAAATTTTTTATAAAATAATTTACCATTTTAAATAATTTCATAAAACAAGTTTATAAATCATTTTGCTATTAATTATAAGACTTAAACTCTATTCAAACAAATATAACTTTCCTAAATATATATATATTAATGTATATATTTACATTTACCATATTTTATAACGAACATACCATTTTAATAATAAATTAATAAACAAAAAGAATTTATTTAAATTTATTATCTTCTTACATTAAAAATACATTTAGGGTTTAAATTATAAGTTCTTAAATATATATATGTATATTTATTTACACTACTTTTTTGCACAATATTATAATATTAAATAAATAAAAGAAAATTTATTTATTTAAATTATTTAAACCCTAATACAATCATTATATACTTTGAACCTACATTTTTATTCAAGTACAAACATCCATTTTACACACATCCTTTACATGAAATAACACCACTTTTTGTACAAATCCACACACACCAAAACCCATTGATCCTTAGATCTTGCCTTAGACTTTGTGCATGTTATTAATTCATATTCATACATTTCACTATAGGATAACTTTGTGATTTACAAAAATCACTGTTTCTACCTATTGCTCGTGTTATCTACACAATCAATACATGTGAGTTTTACATAGCCCCTTTTTTCATTTTTGTACATTTTTGGGGTGAAACATAAATTGCATTGAAAACTATTTGCAATTACAATATACAATTCTGCATTGTGACTACTTGTGTAATTTGTGTTTTTGTGCTTGAATGATATGAGTTGGACTACATATACATGACACACTCGTACAATCATTAACTCAGTACAAGCCAATGGTTAACAATGATAGATCAGGATAACATGTGTTGTTATGCCCTACATTAGGATAACCTGCGGGTTATGCCCTTTAGTCACAAGATTTGATTATACACCTAGTTTGACTATAGATTCTCCATAAAATGCCTTATTTACCATGTGTCATATGAATTTTATAAAACATTTGAAAACTACTTGAGATATCTAAACCTATGTATGCTCACTAACTATTTATAGTTGACCCTCTCATTTTAAACATGTTTAGGTGGAAATGTTTGAATTACAAGTTTATCACATAGGAGCTTATGGACCTAGTGACAAAGAAATTGGATTTATTATTAGCCTTTGGTTATTTGAAACATGTGTATTTGTACTTTTAAATCAAATCAATAAATTTATGCAATTTAGTTTGATCATGAGCTTTTGAACAGTCTACATGTTCCGCCCCGACGTATTCCGCCATCAGTTGAGGTGTGACAGATTGGATTAGGAGCACTGGCCCGAGACTTCGAGCATCCGGATTACCTCCATCAAGGAACCGGTATCAAGCACCACATCTACACAACTAGTCACCATCCCCTCTGAGAGACCCCTACCTAGCACCCGACCCATATCACCCTAACCCAAGAGCAAGGCAAATCATGGCACCCACTAGTGCTATGGGAGTCCCATTTGATGCCATCCACCAATACGTGAGAACCTCAGAGTTTATGAGACAAGGGATAGAGCACGGGGTAAGACACGACCTGCTAGGTCAGAAAATAGATAACGTATTGGATCAAGTATGGTGCTAGGAGGAGAAAATTGCAAGCTTGGAAGAAGGCAAGAAGATACTTGATGCACGCGCGGAAGCAGCTAGGGCTGAGGCCAGGTTTGCTGTCCGAGTAACCATAGCGATGTTCGTCTTAGTGCTTATCTGCTTCCCAGTGGAAAGCTACCTAAGACGTTAGTAGGAGTTTTCTATTTCTTGTCTTTGAATTTCAGTTTGAGAACCACTTCCTTATGTTTGGAATAAATATTCAACATTTCAGCATTTAATAATAAGTTTTATAGTACTCAATGATTTGACACAACGAGTGTGAAATGCGTCCGACATATTTTCATCAGAATTCACCAAATATCACCTTTTTCATTCATTACAATTTAGTATACTTAAAACCTTCTTCATAAACAAATCATCTTATTATCTGATATAATCAGCATCGTTATTTTGTTTATCAAACCCTAAGTTTGTAGTTATGGCTGGGATATAATTTTTCAATAAATTTTGCTACCTTGAAAGGAAATTTAATACAACCCGATTTATGAAACATTATCTTAATTAATTATCACTCTTACTTCATTAAATTAATTTTGGCTAAATAAATTACTTGTGTAGCCATTATAAATCATGGCTTAAGTTATTTAGCCACTACTTTCCCTTGAGATATTCTCTTTATAACAATTAAAATTTAATAAAAAAATGTTTTCAGATAATTATCCACTTATTCAGTTATTCAACTCATTATTATCACCATTTTATTTATCTACAAACAAGAATAAATTACAATTTCTTATTTACTTACGAACAAAGAGCACAAATCATTTATTCGTAAGCCCATTACTCTGAATGCCTACATTACCTTCTCGTTATATTGCACCTTCGGTAAGGTATGGGTGTACTTGCCCCTGCAAAGAAATGAATCATTTCGCGTAGACGTTAACCATCCATATAAACCTCAACAAGGTTGAAAAAATTTAAAACCCAACTACCTGCATTACACTTAAAATGTCAAACAACATGCTTGTCCGCAACACTTGACCACCTATAAAATTCGATATTTACATTATTCATGAGATTCAATGACTTACATATAAACTTTCACAATATACATGATACTAGAATGATCACATGGTACATAAAACTTAGTTGTTCACAACATACATGATATTAGACTGATCTCATGATACATGAAACTGGGTTGATACAATATAAAACATAGTTGGTTGCAATATACATAACACTAGATTGACCACATGATATATGAAACTTGGTTGTTGCAATATACATGGTACTAAATTGTTTACATGAAAGCTTATTTGTTTACAAAATACACGATACTAAGTTGTTCACATCATACATGAAATTCATTTGTTACTATATACATGATGCTAAATTGTTCACATTACACATGAAACCTATTTGATTACAATGTACATGACACTAGATCGTACATGAAACTTGGGTGTTACATTTTACACGGAACTAGACTAATTACAATTGTTGCAATTGATTGATCACATTATACCCAAGGCACAATCATCCATTCTATTCACAAAAGTTGAAAGCTATACACTTTGAATCTACTCGGGGTATGACGTATTCTTGTTCAAACACAAGGAAGCTGTAACACTTTGAAGCTACTCGGGGTTTGACGTATTCTTGTTCAAACATGAGGAAGCTGTAATACTTTGAAACTACTCAGGGTTTGACGTATTCTTGTTCAAACACGAGGAAACTATGGAACTCTAAGTTATGCCACGTTATTACTCTTTAGTTCTCTGATTTACTTTACTATATAGGGACATAGTTATTTATTAGCAGCTCATATGTGAAAACAATACACATGGACTAGGTAATTTAGTGCCCCCTCTTGACTCGCACACAACGGAAGGATCTATACAGACCATGCGAAGATTCGAGTAATTACGGGTGCACACGTAATTATAAAAGTCAACGCATGGAAAACATAGTGAATTATGTCGTGTATTATGACATAAAACCTATCATGACATATAATAACGAAACTGAGATGATATGATAAGGGCATGGTGGATACCCAGCTGGTACTTCCTATACATAAGTGCCCCTGTCATATTGTCAGAAGTGGTGTTGTTCGTGTCACAAAGGGTTTTACACTATTTTTGACTCTGACCAATGTGTGTGAAACCTTTGCCCAAAGATACCTTTGGAAATTAGTAGACTACATCCTAAACAAGTTTTAATCATCAAATCCTCATCGTTTCCATCCCACCTCCAGAGTCCAAATTTTGGTTTCAACAGCCCCTCCTTGATCCCCTCCAAACTAAATTCACTAACACCATATATGCTAGACATAATGACCTGATTTGACCTTGAGTATCAAAATCTGAACCTTGTTATCAGTTATACTCCTCAAACCGACCATCAAAGCTCGTTGAGAATCCAAACTCACCTCTTTTTCCTAATTCAGTATCCTCCGTCAGTTGAATTTCGGGACGAAATTCCCCCAACTAGGAGATACTATAACATCCAAGATTTTCTGATATTATTTCATTTTATTGTATAAAATAATAATACTTTCTTTCAAACACATATTTACCACATTAATTATCATTATAACGTATATCAATTCAAAATTTTAAACTTTGCATTAACTTAATAATTTCTATTATATATGTAACATATATATGTATGTAGATATATATATATATATATATATATATACTTTGTTATGGAAATTAAATCAAAAATAAAACTTATGAGCTTTAATCATGTATTTACATCCTTTCATATATATACATACGTAAGTGTATATATATAAATATATATATTTGATTATTTTAAATAAATCATTTACACCATTTATAGATTTATAGAAATAGAAACTTTTTCTTATAAATTAATAATAATAAAGCATATAATATTTAGATTTTTATAAATGGTATAAAAATACTTTCATAGACAACTAAAATGAATTTTAAAAAAATAAAAATAATTAGTCTCGAACCCCCTTGAACATTTGGACCCCTAACTTGAACCCCCACTTTTGGTTTTGGACCTCTGACCACAAATTTGAACCCATTCATTAAGACTAACCAACCTTGACCCCCATTTGATTAATTTTGACCTTCGAAATAGTCAAACAGCTCAAATCAGGGTTAAATTCGATCAAAGCCCGACTGTTTTGGACTTTTAATGGAATTTAGATCAAGTGCCGACCTCAATCCGGCCCAATTGACATTTCAAATCAACCAAATTGCGCGTTAAATTTCGATTTTTGAATACCTTGACTTCGCAGAGTCAAAACCGAATCAATTAGGCCTCAAATCAAGAAATCAAGCGCATCCAATCCCGTAAATCACGCATAGGCTATTCTCATATGTATTCAATACAAATTCGCGACCCAATTCATTCTCAGACAGTTGGATTAACGTGTAATCCACCCTACAGCTGTCGCCATCAAACCACGAATCAAATAGTGTAATTAAAACAAAATTGAACGAATTAATGTAACCACACACCTTCGCATATCATATTACAAACCCTCTGAACGCTCATGCGATCCTCATTACACCTCTGCTTTCCGATCAAGCACCAAGAACATCGAGTCTAAACTTTGAGCCGTTGGCCTTCGATACCCAACCAAATTAGGTGAGATTTATATCATTTGATTCGTTTTTGATCATACAACGAAAGCCCCTTACCCATTTACAGAAATCAATTTGAATCGAATCCGATTTCTGTTAATTTCTTCAACCTGTTCTTACGAATTTTAAAAGGGGATTTCGATTTGATTTAGTTTTGTATTTATATTTTTGGATTGCATGAATAACCAGCGAAACCATCTAGCCCAGCCGGTTAAGTCATTGCACAGCTGGACTAGATGGCGTGGGTTCGAAAGCCACAAATCCCGACCCTTTTTACGTGTGCATTAAACCTAGACCGGCCACCTTGTCAGTTACAGGTCAAGACAATTTTGAACCAGATCTATGACAAGGGTCAGCCCCCTATTCCAGTGGTAGCACGATGTATACACACAGAACCCACCCGGGTTCGAGCCGGGTGGTGTATTTTATTTTTTTAAATCGTTTTTAGCTGCAGATTTAAATTATAAAAATTATTTTATAAAACCCATTATCATTTAGAACTGACGTATGCAAAAATAAGCAGATTTTAATTAAGAACTATTATTCGTACAATTCAAATGATTTTAAAGCCTCATTTACAATACAAATAGACTAAAAAGAAATCTATTGTTAATTAAAATTATTAGTTTTAATTAAAGCCTTTATGTTACTTATTTTATAAAAATTGTGACAAAAGTTTTATAAAATACTTTACCATTTTAAATAATTTCATAAAACAAGTTTATAAATCATTTTGCTATTAATAATTATAAGACTTAAACTCTATTCAAACAAATATAACTTTCCTAAATATATATATTAATGTATATATTTACATTTACCATATTTTATAAAGAACATACCATTTTAATAATAAATAAATAAATGAAAATAATTTATTTAAATTTATTATCTTCTTACATTAAAAATACATTTAGGGTTTAAATTATAAGTTCTTAAATATTTATATATATATATATATATTTACACTACTTTTTGGCACACTATTAAAATATTAAATAAATAAAAGAAAAAATATTTATTTAAATTATTTAAACCCTAATATAATCATTATATACTTTGAACCTACATTTTTATTCAAGTACAAACACCCATTTTACACACATCCTTTACATGAAATAACATCACTTTTTGTATAAATCCACACACACCAAAATCCATTGAACCTTAGATCTTGTCTTAGACTTTGTGTATGTTATTAATTCATATTCATACATTTCACTCTAGGGTAACTTTGTGATTTACAAAAATCACTGTTGCTACCTATTGCTCGTGTTATATACACAATCAATACAGGTGAATTTTACATAGCCCCTTTTTTATTTTTGTACATTTTTGGGGTGAAACATGAATTGCATTGAAAACTATTTGCAATTACAATATACAATTTCACATTGTGACTACTTGTGTAATTTGTGCTTTTGTGCTTGGATGCCGGTACAAGCCAACGGTTAACAATGATAGATCTATTGTGTCTGACAAACCCACCCAGGTAGGGTGATTGTTACCAACATTACATCAGGATAAGTTGTTATGCCCTACATTAGGATAACCTGCGGGTTATGCCCTTTAGTCACAAGGTTTGATTGCACACCTAGTTTGACTATAGATTCTCCATAAAACGCCTTATTTACCATGTGTCATATGAATTGTATAAAATATTTGAAAACTACCTGAGATATCTAAACCTATGTATGCTCACCAAATATTTATAGTTGACCCTCTCATTTTAAACATGTTTCAGGTGGAAATGTTTGAAGTACAAGTTTATCACATAGGAGCTTATGGACCTAGTGACAAAGAAAATGGATTTATTGTTTGCCTTTGGTTATTTGAAACATGTGTATTTGTATTTTTAAATCAATTCAATAAATTTATGCAATTTATTTTGATCATGAGCTTTTGAACAGTCTACATGTCCCGCCCCGACGTATTCCGTCGTCGATTGGGGTGTGACAATTGTGAATATTGTTTAAGTGGCAAGTTAACCAAACTCTTTCTCCGGTATCGTTCAAAGGGCTAAGGATCTGTTAGGACTCATTCATACTGATGTATGTGGTCCATTCAGAACAATGTCTAGAAGTGGATAGAGATACTTCATTACATTTACTGATGACTTCAGTAGATATGGTTATGTTTATCTTATGAAGCATAAACATGAAACGTATGAAGTGTTCAACAATACCAAAACGAAGTACAAAATCTGTTAGGTAAAACGATTAAGATGCTTTGCTCAGATCGAGGTGGCGAATATCTTAGTCAAGAGTTTGACGAACATCTTAAGAAATGTGGGATCATTTATAAACTCACTCCACCCGGAACACCACAGCTTAATGGTGTGTCTGAGAGAAGAAATCGAACTCTATTAGATATGGTTCGATCAATGATGTGTCGTACAAACCTCCCACACCCCTTTTGGGGTTTTGCTCTCGAAACTGCCACAAGAATCATCAATCTACAAAGAAGGTGGACAAAACGCCTTATGAGATATGGCATGGGGAGAAACCCAAAGTATCCTACCTTAGGGTCTGGGGATGTAACGCTTATGTTACCAGTGAATCTATGGATAAACTGAATCCCCGTAGCGATAAAGTCGTTTTCATCGGATACCCTAAAACCATTGGTTACTACTTCTACTGTCACACCCTCGCCAAGGCGGAAACGCGAGGCGTGACGTAACATGGTTTCCAAAGCATATGATTACCGCAAACGCATACATGATAAATGGATACATAAACAAGTTTAAAGTTTTACATTCCAAAATGTAAATTGAGTTTACAAAAAGCGAAGATTTCGCAAATATGACTCTATTACAATGAGTTATACAAGAGAAATCCCCCAAAAGTTGTATCCATCGTGCATGCATGTATCCTACATTGCTAACCTTGTGGTCACGTTCAATTTCCTAAAAAACATACTTAAAATTGTCAACACGAGGTTGGTGAGTTCACAGGTTTAATCAAATAGTTCTTTGATAAATTCAATTGTTCGTGAATAGTTCCAGGTGTATGTGATAAACAGAATAAGAATTGTTGACCTATTTGTAAACTAGCTAGGAATACAAATAATATGTTCATACATGAGGCGTAACCAAACCATGACAATTGTACACGCCCCTAATTTCGTTATCCGGTTCTATGCGGCCATAAATCCTCCAGATTGTGGTTAGCGCGACTAACCATGACCGGGAGACGTCACTCTCCATAGTACTATTCATAGGACCCTAGGCTACAGTTAATGGTTACTACATTGTTCCAGGGGACTTTAGCGGCCTCACTTGTTGTTCTCATCTCATGTAAACATAAAAGTCGTGCCTTATTCTCTTGTTATCCCATAAAATAATTGTAAGTATGTTTTTCCCCCAAATATTGAAAACAATAAAAAGGGGCCGTGAAACTCACCTTGAGTTTGTGTATACTTGTAATGATACTTGCTGTAGTCAACCTTGACTATTCGTACCCTAGATACCAAGGGTAAATTGTGTTAAGACCAAACGTCTCATATTGCAAATTGTTCACCAACTTTGTAAATCTGGTCGTTTTTGTTTAAATATTTCCTTAGTTATTCAACACTTGTTTTGTTATAAAATAGTTCTAAGTTACTGCCCAAAGGGGACTGACACAGGTATCGAAACTACCTAGTTTCGATTGGACAATTGAGTATCAAAACTTCCTAGTTTCGATTGAGTAGTTGGGTATCGAAACTACCTAGTTTCGATTGAGTATGACAGTTGTCGAAACTTCCTAGTTTCGATTGACAAGAAGGATATCGAAACTACCTAGTTTCGATTAAACAACTAGTATCGAAACTCCTAGTTTCGATTGAGTAAACATGTATCGAAACTCCTAGTTTCGATTGAGTAACAGGTATCGAAACTCCTAGTTTCGATTGAGTAACAGGTATCGAAACTCCCAGTTTCGATTGAGTCACTGATATCGAAACTATAGTTTCGATTGCTGGACTTCTGTTTGACAGAATCAGTCCTGCATATTTTTATGTTTTAATCTTGAATTCGACACACTTTTCTTGTTATCTTACTTGCGTTTGAACATTTTGTATGCTTAGATACGGTTTTAAAGAAAATAAAGTGGATAATATTGAGTTTTTACCTTAAAACCGAGATGAAGATGATGAAAGAAAACAGAGAATGATCTTGATTCTTCTGTAAAATTTCCTTTAGAAACACTTGAAATCTTCTTAAAACACCGAATGATAGTAGTTTTTGTCTTAAAACTTGGCTTCGATTTGGAGAGAAATGGGGAAATTGCCGTAATAAAATGAGTGATAAAAGGGTTTGTGAGAGTTTTGATTGAAAAGGGGTATGGGTTATATCTGAGTTTTCTCACAGGTATGGTATGGGTCAATTTGAAAATAAGGTAAATGGGACGTGAGATTGGGGATGGTTTTCTCTGCACTTCGGCCGAGAAGTCAAAAAGTGATTTGAGTGTTAATTATTAGTTTTAAGTATTAGTTTATTAATGGTATTAATATCAATTAGAGTTTTAAGGGGTAATTTAATTCGGTTTAGGTTCCCCACGGTATTATAAATTTATTCTAAAATTTATTTATTGTTCCACGTAAAGTTTGTGTAATATATATGCCTATATATATTTTTCTGGTTATTTAAATTAACTACTAACGTTCGTATTAGTCGGTTTATACTGGTATGTGAACCGGTAACTCCCAGAATTACCAAAGACATAAAATGAGACCATGTACGGTCTTTGTTAGACCTTAATGTCCTAATTTATGCCATTAGGTAAATCGCGAAAACAAATATAATATAAACTCGTTTATATCGTGTACGGATATTAACCTGAAATGTCGGGTGTCACATCTACAATCCTGTTGAAACTAGGTTTTCATTAAACGTAGAGCTACCTTCTCGGAGAAGGAACTACTTGCGCGAGAGATTGGAGAAAACCATGTGGACCTGGATGAGATACGAGAACCACAAGTAACCGAACCCCAAACTAAAGTTGCCGATCAACATGAGAATGTTGAAACTGAATCTGGAAATTTTCACTATTCAACTGTGACACAAACCATCCGCAGAAGTACTAGGGATTGTCATGAACCCGACCGGTATATCAGACTTCACAAGATTGACTACATCCTTATAGTTGATTAGGCTGAACCCACTAGTTACAAGTTTGCAATCTTAGATTCTGAATCTAAGAAATGGCTTGAAGCCATGGACGCTGAAATGCAATCCATGTATGACAACCATGTATGGGACTTAGTTGATCTTCCTCCCGAGAGTCGGACTGTAGGAAGCAAGTGGATTTTCAAGAAGAAAATCGACATGGATGGAAACATGCAAACCTTCAAAGCAAGGCTAGTAGCGAAAGGCTCCACTCAAAGTAAATTTATTGATTATGATGAAACCTTCTCGTCGGTAGCCATGCTTAAGTCGATTAGGGTCTTTCTTGTCATTGCTGCGTATTATGACTATGAAATATGGCAAATGGATGTCAAAACCACGTTCCTAAATGGACACCTTACTGAAGATGTCTATATGGTTCAACCGGAAGGTTTTGAAGATCCAAAGAATCCTAATAAGGTATGAAAGCTAAACAAATCCATTTATGGATTAAAACAGGCATCCAGAAGCTGGAATCTTCGCTTTGACCAGAAAATCAAAAAGTTTGGTTTTATCAAGAACGAAGATGAACCGTATGTCTACAGGAAGGCAAGTGGGAGCTAGATCACTTTTCTGATTCTGTATGTAGATGGCATACTACTCATTGGAAACCTATTCCTATGCTACAAGACATAAAGTCTTGGCTAGGTAAATGTTTCGCAATGAAAGATCTTGGCGAAGCCGCCTATATTCTAGGAATAAAGATCTATAGAGATAGATCAAAGCGGCTTATAGGTTTAAGTCAAAGTACATACGTTAATAAGGTCATTCGACGCTTTTCAATGCGAGATTCCAAGAGAGGATCATTTCCTATGGCACATGGAACCATACTGAACAATAAGCAGTGCCCTCAGTCTGACGAGGAAAAGAAGAAAACGAAAAGGGTTCCATATGCTTCTGCCATTGGTTCCATCATGTATGCCATGCTATGTACTAGACCCGACGTATCATATGCGTTAAGCATGACTAGTAGATATCAACAGAATCGAAGTGAGAGTCACTGGACAACTGTGAAGAACATCCTTAAGTACTTGAGAAGGACTAAGGATATGTTCTTGATGTATGGAGGACTGGAAGAGGAACTAGCTGTTAAATGTTACACTAATGCTAGCTTCCAGACTGATCGAGATGATTCTTAATCCAAACGGGATATGTGTTTATTCTGAACTGTGGTGCTATCACTTGGAAAAGTATCAACCAAAGTGTTGTTGCTCAATCCACCACCGATTCAGAATACATTGTCGCTTCAGAAGCTGCAAAGGAGGCTGCTTGGATGAAGAAGTTCATTGCTGATCTCGGGGTAATGCCTAGCATTCAGAAACCTATCGAGATACTGTGTAACAATACTGGTGCCATAGCTCAAGCCAAGGAACCAGGGTCGCACCACAGCACGAAGCACATAATCAGAAGATTTCATTATATTAGAGATATACTGGAACGGGGAGACATCGTGTTAAACAAAGTTCACACAGATCAGAATCTAGTGGACCCGTTCACTAAGCCTATGCCTCAAGCTAAACATGAGGAGCGTGCTGATAAGATAGGTCTTAGATTTGCTAGACAGTAGGTTTGGTCTGTAATTTAGTATTTGGTGCTTTCAAACAATATACTTAAATTGGTATTTTATTTTGATTTTAACGGTTAAATGCATTATAAATAAATGTTCTATGTTCGATATTTTATACGTTTTAGAATCCCTGAATATTGTATTCAAATGTCCGTAGTCGATCAGACTCATGGGAATCAATCTGAATTTAAGACTATTGTGAATTACATGATTGGTTCATTTTGAATGAAAGTCCAAGGAGTTGGAGATCATATTCACAGATATTCATTAGAGAATGAATATTGGACGTAACTCGTTTCAAAACTATCTTCATGGATCAAGGTCTTGAGAAGTTTTGAATATGGTAAAGATCTGTTGATCCTTTGACCCGAGGCACATATTTGAACAAACTTTAACCAAAGTTTGTTCTTTATCATACCTAACGCTGTTCTGTGAAAGGTAGTAATAAGGGTATGCTTGGGAATAAATCTAAAGTTAAGTGGGAGTTGTATGTGACCAAAGGAATTATGTTCTACTTTGATAAGGAGTTGGACATTCTGGCGCCCTCATTAATTCGAACTGGTACAAAACGCGTGGCCACGCTCAAACTAAGAGTAGTTTGTTTAGACCACTTTGAATTAGAGACAAGAACAAGAATAGTTGAACAACATATGAGAAATGACTCGCATCCATGTCTCATGTTCAACAGATGCCCTATACAGAAAGGATAAATAAATATGTTTACCATAACTATTTTACTTGTACTTGGTCAAGTAAGAGTTACTAGAACACAAGGAAATGGTTGAAAATTGTAATACGTCATACCTTGCTAGAGGCAGTGAGATGCAGCTAGGCGTCCACCACTGTCTACGTTGAACCGATTAATCGATGAATCGTCCAAGTGGGAGATTGTTGGATATAGGATGTCCGATCGCCGATTAAGTCAACGCTGCTATCGAGGTACGATCCAAAGAGTTACACTTTGGGCAACGAGCAATTGATAATATTTAGTCGTAAATATTATAGTTCACATAACACAGTTTATTATTCGACGAATAAATATTTAATGAAATATTTATCGGTGAATTCGGTAATTAATTATTTAGAGAAATAATTAAAGAGCAAAAGGTTTGGACGTTTAAGAATTAAACGTTAAATGGTAAATGTTTACTAATCTTTTATAATTAGTAAAGTATGAGGGTTAAATGTTATTAATAGTTAATTGCAAGGGATTAAATGTTGATACCCGAGGGTGTGATTTGTAACTAAAGTAATTATAATTACATCCTTATGTGTTAACCCTAAAACCTAATCTAGCCACCACACAAACTTGCGCAAAAGAAGAGGAGTCCAACTCCCCCCCCCCCACCGGCCTAGAACCACCACCGTACGCCGTCGCTGCCACCTGCACCGACCGGCGCCGCCATCCTTGTGAACCGTGAGACGTTTCCATTGTGCTGCGGGTTCGTGATCTGTCACTAGCGAGACGCTCGTTGAACCAAGGTGTTTGATCTTTCAGTTAATCATCGAAGGTATAATTATTTACCCGCTATGTTTGATTTAATTTTATTGTTTATACGCGTGTAATCGGATCACTGACGGGATCCCGGTAAAGAACCGTCAAGTTGTATAAACCGCTTCCGCTCATTAAATCTGATTTATTTATGTAATGAGATTAAATTAATTTGTTTTAAAAGTTAAAACTGGTACAAGGAATCCCAACAGGTACATCTTTCATTTATTTAACTTCTGTCTCATGGTTTATTACATATCCTAGGTAGGCCTAGCACTCGAGCCTCATGTAACTTTCTGCCTTAATCATTAAAATGATGTTCGGCATCGAGATATCTTTGTCTCCGTAAATTGTGACTTCGCTACCATCCAGAGCTTTCAAGTGAATCTTCTTACGTTTACACACAATGTGGAACACCACGTCAAATCCCCCTAAGGCTATGAAAAACAACCTAGCAGGGAATCTATGACCGTGTATACCTATCATGCAATTTTCTACGACCACAATTACTTTTGTATTTCTACCCATGACAGTTTTTATGTTAAAGGCCCTTTCTATCTTGGAAATGGTACATTTCAGTTTATCACAAAAGGCAGAGGCTATAAAACTTTTTGTAGCGCCAGAATCAAACAATACTGATGCATAAGTGTTATTGACGGTGAACGTACCTGGCACGATGTCAGGATCATCTCTCGCCTCTTGCTGCGTTAGGGCATAATCCCTAGTCCTTGCCCCTAGGCTTCTCTGCCTCTTTTCCCTTTTCGGCATCAGCTACCTTGGGCCGTCTACAGTCCGTGGCCAAATGGCCCTGTATTCCACAGTTATGGCACTTCCCAAGACTCGTGCATTCATGCGAGTAGTGCCCCGTTTTACCACATCGATAACAGATGTTTAACCCAAGTCGACATTCTCCCCGATGATTCTTCCCACACTTGTCACAAGTCACCATATCATCCACCTTCTGCTTCTTCTGAGCCGGCCTTGACCATTCGACCGCTGGCCGCTTAACAGCGTTTCTTCTTTACTTTAACCGGCTATGGGTCCTCATGGTCAAAGTCATCATACACAATCCAGGCCAGTTCCACGACTGACTCCAAGCTCTTTGGGGTGTTGTCTTTCACAAGCATTTGGACTCTTTGGGGTAGTCCTTTGATGTAGTACTTGATCAGCCGCTCCTCGGAGTCGACGAGGTGAGGCACTAGTTGGGCTAATTCATTATACTTAGTGGTGTACTGGCGGTGAGTAATGTTGCCAGCCTTGAGCCCTACAAACTCGCTTTCAAATCGGTCGATCTCGTTCTGTGGGCAGAACTTACGGATTATCAATTTCTTTAGATCGCCCCAAGTCATTTTTCTAATTGCAGCGGGGGTTTTCAGCCTCTCAATATTTCTCCACAAGCTTAGTTCCTCATTGGTGAAAGAGTGGGAAGCAACTTTGACTGCCTGATTCCCACGGCACTCACTGATGTTTATCACCCTATTCATTATTTCAATCCACTTGAAGGTGGCCACCGCGTCCTTCCTCCCGTCAAACTTCGGCGGGTCACAACTTCTAAAAGACTTGTAGTTGCACCCCCCGAGCGGGCTCATCAAAATCAGAGTCATCATCACCAGTATCCCCATCCTCCTCATTCCTCTCCTCTATCCGGTCTTTCCCTTCCTTCCTCTTTTCTTTCCCAATTTCCTTCATTGCCTCGGCCAGAGCTGCCGATAAGACGTCCTTTAAGACAGAATAGACCTCTTTGGCGATGACGGCCCTGACGACCGGTTCCAGAGTTAACCCCTCACCGTGGTTAACGTTGGGGTCGTTCACGCTGTCTTCTCTACCATTATCTTCGACATGTACGGATTCAGTTTGGTTATGGGAGTGTTCGCTTTCTTCCACACGTCGGTACATTGGTAGTCCGCCATGACGGCCAATTTATCCTCCTCTCTTACCCTAGCCATTAGTGTGTTAAACTGCAAAAAAGGAACACTCGTGTCATCATGATATGTAATTATTTAGAATACCTCGAGTAGTGTAAATTACTAATTACAGAGACCTGTATGAAATTACTAGTTTACTTTACTACTCGGGTTCTAAACATTTTCTACCAAGAGTGACATTTGTATTCAAGTCCATGTTCTATTCTAAGGCACTTTCTATCTATCCTTTGTTCTAAGGCATTTGTCATATTCTAAGGCATATGCTGTCTACATTAAGTTTAAGACATTAATTGCCTTCTTTCTTTCTTTGATCCATGGTCGGGCTACTCTTACTAACATTCCATTCTTTGTCTCATTCTCAGTTTAAGTTCAAACATTATCACAAATGTCCGAATCTCTCAAACTATGGCTCTGATACCAACTTGAAACGCCCCAAACCGGGTAGTCTCATTGTTGGCATAAAACATTGAAACATAGTTCTTAAACTTAGAATCATTCAACAATCAGATAAACATGATAGCGAAAGTCTTAAGTATTACAATTATCCATACAAATTAAAGCATACATTGTTCATTGTTCAAAAGTCAGGAATGTCAGTCTTCAATTGATCAACCCGCAAAAGTCCATGCCATCTAAGCCCGCACGACTCCATTCATCTATTCTTTCATTTACCTGAGGTGCATGCTAAAAGTTAGATATACTGAGTGAGTTCTATTTTACTTTAGTAAATAAACATTTCATCGTTTCCTTTCAAAACAACTTAAATATATAATAATAGTAAAAGCTTGTCTCATAAAACATTTTCAAGAAGAGAAGAAAAAAGAGACAAGAAACCACTGAAATAAGAAGATTTAAGTGGAAACCTCGTCAATAAATGCGGAAGAAGAAGATGAAATCACAAAATCGAGCAAAAATGCTCTGATACCATGTTTTGATAGTGAAATGAGAGTGAAAAAGAGAGAGAGAAATAATTGGGGGAAAAATTGATTATTGATTGATAACTCAAATAATGATTACAAAATTGTTTATATACTCAAAGCTAACAAAAGCGAAACTAACTAAACAAGTGAAACTAACTAACCAATGAATTTCGCTGGACCAACAGAAGCGAAACTAACGATAGTTTCGCCCAACAATATCACAATCCTTGATGAAGAAGCAGTTAGTGTTATAAGAATGGACGATGTTATCGAAGAACCGTTGCAGGTAAATATTTAATAAAAATTCCTTAATTTGACGTTCAATTTTCTTAGGGATGGCAATTTTTGACACTAACAAGTTTAAATATAAAGGACAATTTCAGGTGAGGGGCACGTGGCCTAATTTAACGTAAAAAATATACAGGCATTAGTGCAAAGGACAAAATGCGCAAACAAGTTTAAACATAAATGATAATTTTTTGTATTACCTTAGTTTAAGAACGAAATCTGAAATATGATATAAACATAAATGACGAAAAGTGTATATGTTGTTTATTAACGACAAAAGAACGATTTGCCCTCACTTGAGGGGCACGTGACCACATTTAACGTCTGAAATTGACGGACGTTAGTCCAAAGGATAAAACGTGCAAACTTTTCTAAATATAAAAGACAATATTTGTAATTTCTTTAGTTAAGGGACGTAAACTAAATTTTGATAAATACTTAAAGGACGTAAAATGTAGTTTACTCTTTATTTTATTTTTATGATTCATTTTTTTGACTTTTTTTTTTGTTTTTTGATTTTTTTTTATCTTTTTGACGTAAAATGTAGTTTACTCTTTATTTTATTTTTATGATTCATTTTTTTGACTTTTTTTTTGTTTTTGATTTTTTTTTATCTTTTTGGTTTTAATTTTTTTATACGCTACCTATTCTTTTGTTTACTTTTTTTTATTTCAAGTTTTTTTTTAATATTTATGATTAATTTTACGCATATATAGATCGTGATTATTTTTTTTTAAAATTAGGTTTTGTGTTCTTCAATGCTTATTTTTCACAGCAAAGTAATGTTCTCTTAAATTCTGAATATACCTTGCCCCGTGCTTATTTTTAAATAACGTTCCCATATAAATTTCATCAAATTAAAAGTGATCATTTGTTTTTAAATTAGCTTTCGTGTTCTTCAACGCTTATTTTCATAACAACGTAATGTTCTCTTAAATTCCAAACATACCCTTATGTCGTGCTTATTTTTATCTACGTTTCTATGTAAATTTTATATAAAATCAGCTAGTCGTGAAACGCAAGTAAATACCAACTAGGTTTATAGAGTTTTATGAAAGTATGCTATATTATTAAAAGACAAATCGGTTTTTGATAATTCAAACTATAACTTATTACCTTGCTGGTGATAATCCCAACTTTCATTTTTGTTCTCAATGACAGTGGCAGTAGCATAATCATCATATATTTACACTCGATTCCACTCGATTTCACTTTTACGTTTCTCCATTTCATTTAAAATCGTCATTTTGAGCAAAAATAAGTGTAAGCTATGATGATTATGCTACTTGGACTGCTATTGACAACAAAAATAAAAGTTGATATTATCACCAACCAAACTGTTAGTTTGGATTATTATCAGCCAACGAGTCAGACTATTAAAACCAATTTGTCTTATTAAAATAATAATTTTTGAAGTAAACGATTAAGCATTTATTTATACTATTAAAATAACAACATTTTTTTCTAAGATCTTTATTTCATTGTTTCCCGGTATAATAAATAGAAGGTAGAATTACATATATCACATATTTTCAGCTCTAATTATATATATATATATATATATATATATATAACCCAAAACTTAAATTATATATATCCCCATCTTTTATAAAATTACCATTTTAACATTATAGGAAATCCGACTATTTTTATAACCCTAACCTTCTGATTCTCACTTTTTATCGATTCCAACATTCATCGTCGCTTTTGATCGATTTTATCATCTAGTTAGATATATATTTAATTAATGAAGGAGATATAAGTAAATAAAATTTTGAGTTAACTATATATGTAATTAATTAAGTTTTTAGGGGATATATAATTTGCCTAGATAGAAAGCTTTATTTAAGTTTAAGATTAATATTAAATCTAAACAAAGTAGACACAGTCTGGGAGCATCTAGAAGCCCTAACATCTTACTATTTTAGAATTATCCAAACCCCACCTCCACACAAATTCATCGAATTCATTTTGCAAAAACCCTAAACCCTAGAAGATTTAGTCTTCGTCTCCGTCTCCGTCTCCGTCTCCGTCTCCGTCTCCGTCTCCGTCTCCGTCTCCGTCTCCATCTCCATCTCCATCGATCCATGGCGACCGCCGCGTTGCTCAGATCTCTTCGCCGTCGAGACCTCTCATCTGCTTCTCTATCCGCTTTCAAATCCGTATGCTTCTCTTTCATACTTTTAGGCTTTTTGATCTGTTACTTTTGTGATTGTTTATCTGTCTGCGCCGTTAATTTTATGCCTGATTTGTGGATGAATGATCAGATAAAATCGGAGAAAACGAGGTCTATATCACGCTTAGTCTCTTTGATTCTGTTTATCTTTTGATGATTTACAAATTCACATGAATCTCTTGTACATTACTCCTTCTGTTGCATAGTTTGTTCCACTTCTGGTGTTTGTAAGTTACTTGTTTAACAAATCTGGACTTCAATTTTAGTTATTAGGTTGTGGATAAGAATCCTCGAAACGTTTTGGGCCTGGGACAAGAAATGAAAAAACGGGCCTCAATAAATTTTTTTATATGTAATGGGTTTAAATATATTAATTTTTGTGTCTTTTTTGGTTTTGGTTTAATAGTTTAAACAATTATGGGTTTTTGTGGGACAATCTTTTAAAGAGAGAAAAAAAAGAGAAGAGAAAAGGAGAAATAGGACACATGAAAAATAAATAATGTTATTGCCAACACTTGAACCTGTGACCTTTACATTTTCTTGCAATGGTTTTTCCAATTGCACTAAGGAAACTTTGATGTACACAGTATAAACTAAATATACTATTTAAAACATATACAAAATTTTTAAAAACTTCGGGCCTCTCGAAAGACCGGGTCTGGAGCCGTGGCCCACCCTGCCCCTCCCTTTGGGCCGGGCCTGTATGGTGTATGCTGTATAGATTTGATATGATCTTTGTTTTTCTGTTTAATGGATATTATTGTCAAATTAGATGCTTAAATGATAGCACAATTTGTAGCTTTTTTTTAAAACATGACTCTGATTTTGGGTGGAAATGGTATGTTTTTATAGGATTTTAAGAATTTAACTGTTGGATCATTGGCTTTCTTTGTAATTTCAGTTGGTTTTCACTTTTTTTTATTTTAAATGATCTACAAAAATGTAGCAATCTTCATTTCCATTATGAATCTGTATGCAGTTAAATGGAGCTAAATCACCATTGACCGTGTCACATTTGAGTCACAAATTAGGCGTGATTGCCAGGCCCTTCAGGTACGGTGCGTCTACATTTCGGCACATGTATGCTTTTTATCTCCTTAAATTGTAGCTAATAAATGCCTCTAATGCAGCTCAAGACCTCTTGGAAATGAAGTTATTGGGATTGACTTGGGTACCACAAACTCATGTGTTGCAGTCATGGAGGGGAAGGTAAGATCTTCAATTAAGCTGTTCAGAATTTATTAAAATACAATTGTAAATTGTTAATGCTCTTATATTCAGACTGCAAAAGTTATTGAGAATGCTGAAGGAGCACGGACAACTCCATCAGTTGTGGCCTTTAACCAGAAAGGAGAATTAATTGTGGGCACTCCTGCGAAACGCCAAGCAGTTACTAACCCAACAAACACTGTATTTGGGACAAAACGTTTGATTGGAAGACGGTTTGATGATCCCCAGACACAGAAAGAAATGGGAATGGTTCCATATAAGATCGTCAAGGCACCAAATGGAGATGCTTGGGTTGAGGCCAATGGACAGAAGTATTCTCCCAGCCAGATTGGTGCTTTTGTTCTCACTAAAATGAAGGAAACTGCTGAAGCATATCTTGGAAAGACCATTAACAAGGCTGTTATTACTGTACCTGCTTACTTCAACGATGCACAAAGGCAAGCTACTAAGGATGCTGGGCGAATTGCTGGTTTAGACGTGCAGAGGATCATCAACGAGCCAACAGCTGCTGCACTTTCGTATGGGTTAAATAACAAAGAAGGTCTCATTGCAGTTTTTGATCTTGGTGGTGGAACTTTTGATGTTTCCATCTTGGAGATATCTAATGGTGTTTTTGAGGTATTCAATTTATATGGCCAAGACTCGTTTATTTGTTAAATGGATATCTGATATGTACTATTTTGTTTATACAGGTGAAAGCAACAAATGGTGATACATTTCTTGGAGGAGAAGACTTCGATAACGCCTTGTTGGATTTCTTGGTTAGTGAGTTCAAGAGAACAGAGGGAATAGACTTGACAAAAGACAGGCTTGCCCTCCAGAGACTTAGGGAAGCTGCAGAGAAGGCTAAAATTGAGCTGTCATCAACAACCCAGACCGATATTAACCTGCCGTTCATCACAGCTGATGCATCTGGTGCTAAGCATTTGAACATCACTCTCACAAGGTCGAAATTTGAGGCTCTAGTAAGCAACCTGATTGAGAGGACCAAGATCCCATGCAAAAACTGTGTGAAGGATGCAGGAGTCACAACCAAGGAGGTTGATGAAGTTCTCCTTGTTGGTGGGATGACCCGTGTTCCTAAAGTTCAGGAAGTTGTTACAGAAATCTTTGGGAAGACACCAAGCAAAGGGGTGAATCCTGATGAAGCAGTTGCTATGGGAGCAGCTATTCAGGGTGGCATTCTTCGTGGTGATGTTAAAGAACTTCTTCTACTTGACGTCACTCCTCTATCACTTGGTATTGAGACACTTGGCGGCATCTTCACCAAGCTCATTGGTCGGAACACCACAATCCCAACCAAGAAAAGTCAGGTGAGATATCATTTTCTTTCTTACTTTCTTTGTAGATGTGGCAAGAGACTTGTTTTACCACAGATGTATGCTTTTGTTTCTATATGCTTGTCGTTAATTGTGCTTTTTGTTTATAGACATTCTCAACAGCAGCCGACAACCAAACTCAAGTGGGGATTAAAGTGCTGCAAGGAGAGCGTGAGATGGCATCTGACAACAAGTTATTGGGTGAATTTGAACTCATGGGTATTCCTCCAGCCCCAAGAGGCATGCCTCAAATTGAGGTAACATTTGACATCGATGCAAACGGCATCGTCACCGTTTCAGCGAAAGACAAGACCACTGGCAAAGAACAGCAAATTACAATTAGGTCGTCGGGAGGTCTCTCAGATGTTGAAATTGAGAAGATGGTTAAGGATGCAGAGCTTCATGCCCAAAAGGACGCTGAAAGGAAGGCACTGATCGATGCTAAGAACAATGCTGACACCACCATTTACAGTGTTGAAAAGAATCTGAACGAGTACAGAGATAAGCTTCCTAGTGAAGTGGTGTCTGAAATTGAGGGGGCTGTTGCTGATTTGAGGAAAGCTGCTGGTAGTGAGGATGTTGCAGAGATTGAGGCCAAGATTGATGCTGCAAACAAGGCTCAGTCGAAGATTGGACAGCATATGCAAGGCGATTCTGGGTCAGGATCTGGAGGGTCACAAGGCGGCGGTGAACAAGCCCCAGAGGCGGAATATGAGGATGTAAAGAAGTAGAATATTTCTTGTCTTCTCTCTTTTGATCCCTTGTTCCAAGAATACAACAGTTTTTGTATCTAGAACTTCCAGGACAAGTAGTAGAAATAATCAAACAATTATATGGCTGTTAAGAGATTGGTCGGCTGGATTTGTTTCTTTCTATTTTCTTGAATGAAATGTTAGAAATAATCAAACCATTGGACCTCTAGGCCACACTGTTATGATTTAACAAGTAGTATGATTTAACGAGTAATTCAACTATTTCTAACTGCTAGTCATGCTTTATTTTCCCTTTGGAACTCCATGAATGATATACTTATGAACTGACTTGTGATATTTTGGTATATCTGTAGATGGTCTTCTTTTATACAGGAGCACTGTGTGTGCATTATAGTATCTGGTTCTGACATCTTCAAAAATTGTTTATGCCATCAACAAAGTTTCTTAATTTCTTGTTACTGTCACTGGATCATTGTGAAATGCATTCTTCGGTACCTTACGGGTACTATTACTCATGTGTTGAATATTCACATGTATAAAGGTCTTGTCATTCATGTTTATGTCGATGTCTATTGGGCTGGTACTCGGATGATCGTCGATCCACCACAGACAATTTTGTTTTTTCTTGGCTCCAACCTTATCGGTTAGAGTTCCTAAAAGCAACAAACTGTCATCCGATCTAGTACAGAAGTCGAGTATAGGGCTCTTGCTCATGTTGTTGAGCTATTGATGCATAAGCTTCGGTTATCTTTTTAGTCTCACACCTACTGCCAATGCGGCAATATTAGTGCTACTTATCTAGCTGTTAATCTAGTTTTCCATCAGCGCACTAGGCACCTGGAGATCGATCTACATTTTATTAAGGATATGGTTTTTGCACGATCTCTTACGGTTCATTATGTTCCTATCAAAAACCAACTTGCAGATATCCCCACCAAAGGGTTATGCTCTACTCATTTTGCGACTTTTGTCTCTCTCAGTTCTAAATAGCATGTTTCAACGGCCATTCAGCTTGTACAGGTGGATGCTAGAGACAATTTTATTTTAAATTATTATTTTTCTGTTGGATGGTTGTTTAGATTATAAATACCTCTAAAAGTGTCATTTTATTTTGTAAACACAAAAGTTCCAACACAACGGATGGTATATTTCTCTGTTCAAGGAGAGTGAGTATTCAAACTCAAATTTTCCATAACGCCACTGAAATTTAACATTTTTTTAAACGTCGAATAAAATATTTAAGAAATGTGTATTTGTACTTTTACACAACCTTGTTGGTTATGTAAGCTCGTGGCTTTGAGGCAGGGTGTGCGACCGCACATGACCACGTTTTAGAGGGGCCCAAAAACTTCTCTCGTTTAGTCGTTTAGATACTGTAATTCAATTAACACACATAAAAATTATATAAACTTATTTGTAATTACATGTTTTGGAGGGGGGCCAACAAGTCTAGTTTTTTTTTATTTATTTATTTTTTTTTTTGAAATGGTACTTTTACTAAAAGGATATTCTAGAAGGGCACAATAAGCCAAGTTGTCTACCAGTTAGGTTAAAATATATTTATTCTTTAATTTTTATTTTTTAAAAAACAAAAAAGGAGATGGACTACGAGATTAGCGATTGCGGTTGCGTTTGGCAGTAGTCGATTCTCGATACATCAAAAAAACCGCGATAGTCGACCATCGATAAATGAAAAAACCGAGGTTGATTGCGATTGGCGATTGAAGATTGTTCAATACATAAAAAAACCCTACTGATGTTTTAAATTATTTAAAATAAGTCAATTGTTTTCCTAATGCATTAATTACATATAGAGTCTTGTTCATTATTCTAGTAACGATGGCATTTGAAGAATTTTTTTTTTTCAAAATTGAAGTTGTTGAAGTCTACTATTCCGGTAACAATGCCTCAAGAAAGACTTAATGGATTGACAATTATAGATATTGAGAATGATTATTTATAGAGTACGGATTATGAAGAGTTGATCAAAAACTTTGTTTCCAAAAATGTTACAAGAGCCTCACGATTCGTTTAACTATATAAAATAGATCATTTTGCTACAATAGATTTGTTTTGTTTATTGTTACAACAATTATCATCGTTTTAATATGTGTGTTTGAACGCCAGCAGCCAAATCACCTATAATGGCTTCTGTTGGATGATCTTTGTGAATACGCAAAGTTGGAATTGTGCCAGCAACAAGCGTATGGCCCAGATTAGATGGAATCTCCCCCGTTCTCTGAGCCGAAGAAGATGGATCAGAAAGAACGTTGATGTCGGTTATCGATTCCTGAAACACATCTTCATTTTCATCATCACTGTGTGAAGTACTCAATGTAGACGCATCATTTGTTCCCGATGAAGTTACAGACAGTGGAACACACGATCTTGGTGTAAATATCAAATCTTGTAGGTCCCTCGGGTGTCTAGGATCGTCACATGCAAGTGTGTTCCCAGTCGAACCGGGTGTGGAATGCCCATGACTAGGTGGAGTATCAATCAACACAAAGTAAACTGATAATAAAACACAAGAGATTTTCAAACTTCGTCTATTGATAATCACAACCGGTTACAGAGAGAATGAGTGCGTACATAATTCTGTCACTAACTGGCTATATATACTAAACCTGTTGCTTGCGCACTTAGCAAATGCGCAGGGCTTAACTCCTGCGTACTTAGCAAGTACGCAGACTTTGTTCTTACGTACTTGCTAAGTACGCAAGATATACATCCTGCGCACTTACTAAGTGCGCACAACACTTAACAGAAACAGACAAGTATCTACGAACATGATTACAACTTGATAATCAATACATACAGACGCTAGCATACAAATATATAAAGACATTACATAAGTAAAAACAATCTTCAGAGTGCTTGTCACAAGAATTGCTTCAACAAACTCCCCCTTGACAGCAGCTCGGGAAATGTCCTCATTCTCTAGTAGCTTCAGAGTGCTTGTCACAAGAATTGCTTCAACAAACTCCCCCTTTACAGCAACTTTGGAGATGTCTTTAGTCTCTTATGCAGGTAATATTTGTCTAACAACATCGTATCAGAGGTTCCCCAAGGTCAAAATCCGTGAGCTCAAGGACGACTATGTCAAATTTGAGCTCCGTGACCAGAGGTTCCCCAAGATCAAAATCCGTGAGCTCAAGGACGACTACGTCAAGTTTGAGATCCATGAAACCAACGCCAGCATGGATAACGTGCTCCACTTCATCAACTCAAAATGACGTATATAGAAAGATTCATGAAGTGTTCCATGAATAGTCCTATTCTTCCTCTTCTCAGTCGCATGTTCAGGATCATACTTGTTGTCTAAACTCTCTTGTCTTTGTCTTTTGGAGGATGGCTGGGGAAGGCAAACCTTTGCCATTCTCCGTGGGTGTGTTTGGTCTGGTGCATCATCAGAGTCAGATGAATCAGATTCAGTTACCTCAGAATCTGACTCTTTAGCACCATCTCCTCCTTCTTCTTCTTCATCACCTCCATCACTGTTCATCTCTGTAATAACATAAGATAAACAACATTAGATCAAACAGAATCAATGGTCTAGAATAAGACATTACAAAGTATAGCACTTGCACATTGAACTGATTTTCAGACTTAAAAAAATTTTCTGAGTTACACTTCCTGCGTACTTAGCAAGTACGCAGGGTTTTAATCTTGCGTACTTAGCAAGTATGCAGGAGCTAATTCTTGCGAACTTGGTAAGTGCGCAGGAACTAACACTTTCAAAATCCAAACACCAGGAACTCAAAGTTTTAGATGATGATATCGGTCACCACAATGTCGAAAAAACTTGTTTAAGACTTATGGGGCCAAAACCAACACCAATGCAAAGCTAAAACCTGGTCCTTTTGACCTAACCTCGGTCCGACGCAAAACCATGGACACCAAGGGGCCAATCCCAAAATCAAGAGCGGTTAAGGGCGAATTTAGAATGCAAGAGCTTTGATTGATGATCATAAACTAGTTTTAGGGCTTAATTTTACTTAAAAACACCCAAAACCGTTCTAAATTTCAACACCAAAACCCTAAGCTCGAGAGTTCAAAGAATCGGTCCTCAACAAGAGATTTTGCAGATGAAATTGGCTAAGATTCTCACCAAATGTTTGTAAAGAGAAGGTGAAACAATGATCGGGATGAAAAAATCGTTTGGAATCACACAAAAATTTGAGTGAAATCGAGCAGAGGATGCAAACAGTGTTAAGACGAATGAATGAGATGAAACTTAGAAAAAATTCTAACACCCGTATATATACCCCACAGACAGTAGCTATGCGTACTTGACAAGTGCGAAGGATTTAACTCCTGCGTAATTACTAAGTACGCAGGTCTTACCACATGCGCACTTAACAAGTACGCAGAGATCCATGTGTACTCAAAGTTCAACTCAAATTATGAAGAATGTCATGTCAAAAAGCGAATCAGATAAGAACATTCAATCAAAAGGTTTCAAAAGCAATTCAAGGAAGTTAAACATAAAAATTTTGGCTTTTCTTAAGTTTTGATGAACTGTACTTAAAATCTTTTTGGCATTTTTGAATGAAGATAATATGCACAAGAATATACACATAAGCTATATTTGGGTTAAAGTCATGAGCAGAGGATCATATCAGGCTATTGTAAGCAAAAATGATACACAATAAACATCAAAGAATATGGGATCATGTCATGGATTACTACTTATACATATGTAATATGCAATATAAACAAGTGAACTCAAGTTGTCAAAATTATAAGATTTGAAACCATAAGCATCTTTGTATCACGTTCTTGTGTGTTAAGGTATTAATTACAAGATATACAACATGTACCCCACAATTATGCTACAGAAATTTAAATTACACTATCTCAAGGCATCTAAGATTTTCGTAAAGATTTTTAAATCTCCAGAATGAAGTTACATTGTTTAGCACAGAAAAAATGAAGTAGAATCCATAAGGATTATCAAGAATCATAAGATTCAGAATCGAGTGATTCATTTGTCTTGGTTTGATTGGTTTTTGTTCTGTGAATACCATATGATGATTCAGGTTAATAAATATGGTGTCTGAGGATTTAGGTAAGGGGATCCAACTTTTATCTGGATTTGATTTCAATGAATCAGGTATGATTCAAGGGTGAATATATGCTTAACGGTTGGTGTCAAGACATATCTTGGCCCAACTTCCCATTGCATACTTGTGAGTATGGGCAGTGAAGTGAACCGAAAAATTGTGCTAAAGACATAACCCAAAACTGGTCTCATAAGAAAATATTTGCCAAAATCTTACATCCTTTATCTGATAATGATCTTTTTGTATTTTTTTGACACACACACACATGCATACATGGGTTCAAATCACAGTTGTAGTCTAGATTTAGTTTCCACACTACTAATGATTCAAAAATACTTATAGCCTACTGACAATTCAAATTACTTGCAAATATTCAAATTAAACTGAAACAACTTAATCTTTCAAGTAATCATGACGCAATCATTTCCCATATGTGCAGTCTAAGTCGTTTAGATCATTACTGATGTACTATCATTTCCTCTTACCTTCAAAAGACTTTGAAAAAATTTTTTTGCTTGGATTTTTCAGAAGATGTTAAATAAAGAGAAAAAGAACTGTACAAAAGAAATTTAAAAGAAATAAAGATTAACTTCCATGAATTGAAGTGATTTAAGAAAAAAAGAAAGTTTCACTCAGGATTGAACATTTCTATCATGTTGACAAGATGTTCAAAACAGGTCTGATCAAATGCCTTAGTGAAAAGGTCAGCAAAGTTGTCATCCGTGTGAACTTTTACAAGCTCAACCAAAATGCTTTTCAGCACAGTCACGGATGAAATGATGGCGAATCTCTATATGCTTAGTTTTGGAATGTTTCACCGGGTTGTTCGTGATAGACACAGTGGCATTATTGTCAATGAATAAAGGAGTTCCCGTGTAGTTCAAGCCATAATCTCTCAATTGCTGCTGGATCCACAATATCCGAGAACAACAGCTCGTGGTAGCAATGTACTCTGCTTCACATGTTGAGACAGAAACCGTTGAATGCTTCTTACACTGCCAGGAGACCAGCCTGTCTCCCCAGAATTGATATCCACCTGAGGTTGATTTTATATCGAGGTCACAACCGCCATAATCAGAATCGGTATAGGCTTTGAAGTCGAATGACTGTTGCTTCGAGTACCAAAGACCCAATCGGGGTTTCCCCTTCAAGTATCTGAAGATCCTCTTAACAGCTATCAGATGAGACTCCTTTGGTTGTGACCGAAACCTCGAGCACAAGCAGACAGCAAACATAATGTCAGGCCTTGAAGCTGTGAGATACATTAGAGAACCGATCATCCCGTGGTACAATTTACAATCCACATCCTTTCCATCTTTGTCCGACTGCATACCATGATTGACTAGGATTGGTGTGCCATAAGTAGTACAACCATTCGTCTTGTATTTTGACAATTTGTCCTGCACATACTTAGTTTGATGCAGATAAATGCCATCCTCCCTTTGACTGACTTACAGACCCAGAAAGAACGACAGTTCACCCATGTTGCTCATTTCAAACTTGGACTTCATCACCTTTTTGAATTCTCTACACATCTCTTCATTGGTAGACCCAAAGATAATGTCGTCGACATAAACTTGCACTAGTAGAATATCACCTCCGGCTTTCCTAATGAAGAGAATTGAGTCAATTTGTCCGCGGTCAAAACCATTGGACAGTAGATGTTTTGATAAAGTCTCATACCACGCTCTAGGGGCTTGATGAAGAAAATAAAGTGCCTTATCCATCTTGTACACTTTATTAATATTATGCGGATCTTCAAAACCTGGTGGTTGAGTGACATGGACCTCTTCATGAACTTTCCTATATAGAAAAGCACTCTTCACATCAAGTTGATAGACCTTGAAGCCGACAAATGAGGCATAAGCCAGAAACAGTCGAATGGCCTCAAGTCTAGCAACTGGGGCATACACCTCTGTGTAATCCAGGCCCTCTTGCTGATAAAAACCCTAAACAACCAACCTTGCTTTATTCTTCACTGCAACATGTCGATCGTCCGTCTTGCATTTGAACACCCATCTAGGTCCAATCGGATGCATACCCTTCGGAAGGTCAACCAAATCCCACACGTGCAACTTTTGGAATTGAGACAATTCATCTTGCATCGCCTCAATCCAGCAGTTGTCAGCAAGAGCCTCTTTCACATTCTTCGACTCCAATTGGGATACGTAAGCAACATGCAAGCAAGTTTCCATGATACCTGTGTCAAGTATCTCAGCATAAAAACTGGTGTTCTTAGTATTGGTTCTATCGAGTTTAAACACCGGTATCAGGATCACCAATAATGTTCTCAATTGGATGATTCCGATGCACTCTCGTCTCTGGTAATTGTGGTTCTTGAATTGCTAACTCAAGGTTAGTACTCAACTCCCCCATATCAAGTGTACCCGAAGATGACTCAATGTTGATTGGATCAACTGGAGCATCATTTCCTACATGAACATTAGGATCTTCTTGAGCATCGTTTCCTTCAACATGAACTTCATCTCTGTTGTCACTGTCAAGAGTTCCAAATCCAGATGCAGCATTGGAATTGGAAGTTGGGATAGGTACCGTTGCTCTGGTTGAGAAGTTGGAGTCGTCGCTGCCACCACAGAAATCATACAACTTGGCAACGTCTTCAGCAGATAAATCAGGAAGGTTAAAAGACTTGAACAGAGCATCATAATCAAATACCCAAGCAGGACCACTTGGTTCTGGTGGAATGTTGTGTTTACTGCAGTCCACTTCGAACCATTCTTTCACAGACCTACTCTCAATATTGTACACTCTCTTGCATGGCGAGTTGGCAACAGATCCTAAGAAGATGCCTTCCACCGCTTTTGCATGAAATTTAGACTTTCGATCTTTGTACTGTAACAATAATGAGCAGGGACTACCAAAAGGAACTAGGTAGTCAAGATTTGGAAGTCGATTGTTGATCAGCTCATAACAAGTTTTATTGTGCCTCTTAACCACCAGAACTCTATTTAAGACGTGACAAGATGTGTTAACTGCTTTCGCCCAGAAAGTTACCGGAAGCTTAGCATCCGCAAGCATTGTCCTTGCAGTCTCAATTAGTGTTCTGTTCTTCCGTTCTGCAACTCCATTCTGCTGGGGTGTATACGGCACACAGACTTCATGACGAATGCCCATCTTGAGACAGAAAATCTCCATCATATTGTTCTTGAACTCTGTGCCGTTGTCACTCCTTATTCTTCTAACCTTCAGCTTGCATAAAGATTCCAAGCTCACAATCAAGTATTGAAGAATATCAGCAGTCTCATCCTTTGTACCTAAGAAATGCACGAGAAACGTGAGAAATCATCAGTTAAAACTAGACAGTATGACTTACCTACAATACTCCGGTTACTTATGGACCCAAACAGATCCATATGTAAGAGCTCCAAAGGGGTATCTATGGAGTTTTGGAGCTTAGGCTTGTGAGACTTTCATTGCTGTTTGCCCTTTTTACACGGCATATAGTAATCTGCAACGGAGAATCTCAGCTTAGGAACCCCGGTAACTAAACTGTTTCGGACAAGATGGTTCATTTTATGATAAGAAATGTGTCTGAGTTTCCTATGGCACAAGATTGAGTCAAGTTCTGTCGCTTTTGTAAGCAAACAAGTAGCAACTGATGAGGTGGTTGTAGCCACGCTCATATCAATCTGATAGGTGTCGTTTGTCCTTGGCGCTCTCATCTGAATCCAATCGTCAGGAACCACAAAACCAGGTTTGAGAACTAAGCATTCTGACTTGTCAAACATAACTGAGTACTCCTTGTCACACATCTGAGAAACACTCAACAGGTTATGCTTTAGCTGCTCGCAGTAGTTGACGTTGTCGAAGCTTGCACATCCATTCGAAACCACGCCTTGACAAGTAATACTACCGCCCTTCTCTCCTGCAAAGGCCACATAGCCGCCTCTGAATGGTTTTACATCTTGAAGCAGGGCCATGTTGCCTGTCATGTGCCTAGAGCATCCACTATCTACATACCAACGGTTAGAGATAGTTCCCTTCGGATGTCCCTGCACGAGTCATAAGAAATTAATTAGTTTTGGAGACCCAAGCCATGGTGTTCTTGGGTCGTCCATTTTTCTCAAAATAAACTACATCGGTTAATTCACAATCTTGACTATCAAAAATAGGTGAATCCTTAGAAGATTTGGCATCAGAAGATTGAGAACTTTTAGATTTCTTGTTCCAAGACCTTTTCTTTTGTTTTACTGGAACAATCAGCTTGCATTCAGAAGCACCAGGTGAACTAGTAGAAGCTTCACCTGATTGAATATCAGCCAGCTGTTCCAGCTTTCTCAATCTCATGTTCCTTCTTCTCCTCTGTGGTTTGGAAAGCTTAACCACAGGCTTCTCACCAGTTTGTGTACTACCAGAGGTAGATACACTGGTTTAGCAGGTTGCTTTTCCCTTTTTGGAACAGATGGCTTAGCCTCAGATGTGGTCTTTGGCTTCCCCATAGGTTTCACTGGTGGTTTCACCTCTTTTGATTTTGGACTTCTGGGTTGCTTCACTGATGATGTCTTAGGGGAAAAAGTTTGTTGTTGAACAACTGGCCGTTTCCCTTGGTTCTTATCAGGACAGTTCACTAGGATGTGACCGACCATACCACAATGAAAACAAGCTCTTCTTTCCTTGTAAGTCCTCTTGTAAGGCTCTCTGCTTTTGGATGCAGATGACTCGGCTTGATGAGTAACATGAGTTGTTTGATGAACATTACAAGCATCTTGTGCTTGACCTGATTTTAATTGACTCTTTGGGGTGTAGTGTTTATCAATGTTTTCTTGAAAATTCTTCCCCAAATTATTAGCAAAAGCTTCTTTCGTAATTTGCTTAATGGATTTGAAACCTCCATACATTTGTTTCAATAGTATCAGGTTCGGTTAAAATGCAATTGTTACGATCAATAACAATGGGTTTCTTGACATTATGTTTATCAAGCAACTCTTCTGAGACGACACCCTCAACTTTGGTGTTATCAGAGCCTTCATCTGAAAAGAATTCCTCATCAGAAGCTGAGTCAGCCTTACTTGAGGAATCATCCTTGTTAGAGGAATCATCCTGACTTGAGGATTCATCAAGGCATGACAAGTCAATATCAATTAAGACGTTGACAAATTTCCCGCTTACTGGTGGAGGGATAGCATTAGTACCCAACCCTAATCCATTCACTTGTCTCACTATTGATTCATAATGTTCCACCACAAATCGAGAATTTTTCAACTTCTCAATTTTACCATTCAACTACAAGACCTCATTCTGCAGCTTGGTAATTTCATTATTTCTCTTTTCCAACCCCTTATATGCAACATCCAAATAAAACTGTTGTTCACTAATTTTAAGTGAAAAATCACGTCTTTCTTTCTTTAAAGTTTCAATTGAATCTTTGTAACGTTTTTCATTTTCTTTGTAGCTTAGCTTAAAGCTGCAATACGAAGGGGTTCGACCTTGTCCTGAAGCTTAGAAATTTCTTCTTTCAAGCCAAGACATTGGGAACAAGAAACAACAGCAAAAGAGTTAGAGTCTACCTCAGTTAACGAATTTGATGCCTCCCCAATAGCCATGAGGGAAAATGCAGTTGTAGACTCCCTTTGGTCAGCTACAGAGGCTTCCCTTTTCTTCTGCTTCCATCATCTCAATGATCTTAGCAACGAGACCAACTTGTGTTTGAGCAATAAGGGCATCCTCCAAATGAACACTCCAATCAAAGCTTTTGTCATGTTGAGCTACCAAAGCATTGGACGTTCCACCTTGACTTTGATTGCGGTTGTTAGAATTATTGTACCCTTGACCATTTCCTTGGTTATTTCCCTGGCTTGGTTTAGTGAATCCTTAAGCAGGTGATTTATCCTTCTGACATTCATGAGCAAAGTGTCCAAAGTTCTGAAACTTATAGCACTTGGCGTTGGATTTATCAAAACCCACCTTGGTATTTGAATGCCCACCAATGAACTTCCTGCCAGTTCTATTCAAGAAACGCTTGGCCCTTCTCAAGATCATGGCCATATTCCATTGAATATCCATGTCCTCCATGTCATCTGGATCCACCTGATTAAAATCTTCATCAATGGTTTCAGGATCTAAAAGCTTGCCACCAATGAAGTTCTCATAGGCAAGCATACACGATGAAAACAATGCTACATGATCTTCAGCTAGCTTGGCTATAGCAGTCTGGTTAGCTGAAGATGTGGAGGTAGGATTTCTTGAGGAATGTTGGTGGTGAGAACCAGATCCAGATGCTGTAAAGCATGTATGACCACCACAAACATTCAAGTTATCTTCTTCATGAGAGTTCCCTGAGAATTAGGCGATTCCTGAACCCGATGACTTAGCTGTGGAAGACATCCCATAATACATAGAAGGGTCTTGGATTTGAGGTCTCCCTGAGCTTTCTTTTTTTTTTTCAGGTTCATATCGTGTGCTTGAACGTTTCCAATTGCTTCTTCAATCGTCATCTTATAGAACTTGGGGTTCTTTCTTAGCAGAGTGGTATACATCTCAAACTTTGGTGGTAACGCATCCAGAAAATTTTCAACTAATTCCTCATCAGGATACTTTAGCTGAAAAGCTTTTAACTCAGTTTGCAGGTGATAGAATCTAGATGTAAGTTCATCTGTAGATTCATTCTCCAAGTATCTGAAGCACTCATACTGCTTTCTCAGAAGATCTCTTTTGCTCTTCTTGATGTCACTGTTCCCCTCAAATCTTTTCTGCAATGCCTTCCAGAGATCTTTCGAATTATCATATCCTCTGAAGCTGTGAAAAAGCTCTCTAGTTAGGGCCATTGTGATAGATCCATGTGCCTTCTTTTCTCTATCATAAACTTTCTTTTCTTCTTCATCTAGCTTAGATATAGGCTTGGGAACAATCTCATCAAGATATGTATAATTCGTATGCTTATAACCCTCAAGTATAGGTATCCACAAAGAGGAATCAGTGTATGAAATATAATGCTCAAAGCGTGCTTTCCAATTCGAATAATCATTAACATTCAGCAGATTTGGCGGTTTTTGTGGAGTACCTATCTCGTTATCATAGTTAGGTAGGTTACCAAGATTATGAAGATTTTCCATAGTATAAAAGTTAGTCAAAAACTCAGAAAGTCAACACAACTTGCGCACTTAAGAATGGCCTTTCGCACTTAAGAAATTGGTCTTGCGCACTTACTATTTGCTCTTGCGTACTTAGCAAGTACGCAGGAGTAATTGTTAAGTACGCAGGAAGAGAAATTAAATACGTACAAGAATGGTCTTGCGTATTTAGCAAGTATGCACAAGACTTTCCTTTTTGCTAAAAAGGGTAAGTTCGCAGAATGCTTTATTCACCTGCTCCACCAACTTTTTCCGATCGCCGGAAATACCTCAGATCTTCAAATTTTGAAGATATGAACAAATTGATCAAGCCAAGAGGTTAGAAACTTGTTTCTAACAATACCCTTGATGATCAAAACACTCAAACAAACAAGAAAAAGGTCGGATTTTGAAGGATTTTTGCTTTTAAAATAGCGCTCAAGAGCTACCTCTACTTTATCATAAAAATCACCAAAATCGGTCACTTTTCCTTGTAGAAAGGATGTAGATTGTGTTGGAAATGCTCCTAACACACTCACAACACTCGAAATCAAGAGCAAAAGCGCTGATACCACTTTTAGGTCCCTCGGGTGTCTCGGATCGTCACATGCAAGTGTGTTCCCAGTCGAACCAGGTGCGGAATACCCGTGACTAGGTGGAGTATCAATCAACACAAAGTAAACCCACAACAAAACACAAGATACTTTCAAACTCCGTCCATTGATAATCATAGCCGGTTACAGAGAGAATGAGTGCGTACATAGTTCTGTCACTAACTGGCTATATATACTAGACCTGTTGCCTACGCACTTAGCAAGTGCGCATGGCTTAACTCCTGCGTACTTAGCAAGTACGCAGACTTTGTTCTTGCATACTTGCTAAGTACGCACGACACACATCCTGCACACTTACTAAGTGCGCACAACACTTAACAGAAACATACAAGTATCTACGAACATGATTACAACTTGATAATCAATACATACAGACGCTGACATACAAATACATAAAGACATTACATAAGTAAAAACAATCTTCAGAGTGCTTGTCATAAGAATTGCTTCAACAAATCTTGAACACCATTTTCATTTTGATAAACAGCAGCGGCTTCTTCAGTAGATAACTCCGGAAGAATGTTGAGCGACTTAAACAGAGCGTCATAATACAACCCCCACTCTGGACCCTTGCAAGCTTAAGGAACACTATAGCTACAACAGTTGACATGGAACCAGTCCTCAATCTGACCGGTAGACTTGTTGAAAACTCTTTTGTTCTTTGAATTTGTCACAAATCCAAGAAAGAATCCCTCGCAAGCATTCTTTTCGAACTTAGACAACCGCTCCTTTGTTTTGAGCAAAGTACAAGGAGAAACAAATGGATGCAAGTGAGAAAAATCTGGTCTTCGATTATTTAGCAGCTCATAACAAGTTTTGTTGTGTCGTTTAACCGTCATGACTCTGTTAAGCACATAGCATGTCGTATTCACCGCCTCAGCCTAGAAAGTAACCGGAAGCTTTGAATCGGCTAACATCGTCCATGTAGTCACAATTAAAGACCGATTCTTCCTTTCTGCGACCCCATTTTGTTGCGGGATGCATGGAGCACTGAATTGATGATGGATCCCCTTCTGTAGACAGAAAAGCTCCATCACATGGTTCTTAAACTCTGCGCCATTGTCGCTACGAATATTTTTGATCTTAGCATTGCACAGGTTCTCTGACTTCAAGAACAAATATGTAAGAATCTCTGGAGTTTCATCTTTAGAACCTAAAAAATAGACCCAAGAGAAAAGAATAATCATCAGTAACTACAAGACAGTAAGATTTTCCACCGATGTTCCTCACGCTAACTGGACCGAAGAGATCCATGTGCAATAGCTCTAGAGGAGAAACACCGGATGTGACCAATTTGGGCTTATGCGACTTACGACGTTGTTTTCCCTTTTTACAAGAAATACAGTCATCTTGCATAGAAAAGTTTTGAATGGGGACACCCGACACAAGTCCATTTCGAACAAAAAGTTTATTTTTCTAAAATGGATGTGCCCTATTTTTTGGTGCCACAAATTCAAGTCATGCTCAGATGCTTTAAATAAAAGACAAGTAGGGACATAAGAGGTAGCGACGCTCATATCCAAGACATAAGTGTCATTTCTTCTTGGAGCGCGCATCAGAATCCATTCTTCAGGGATAATGAAGCCAAGCTTCAACACAAGACACTCAGATTTGTCGAAGTGGATTAAGAAGTCTTTGTCACATACTTGTGGGACACTCATGAGGTTATGTTGCAGTTGTTCCACGTATTTGACTTTCTCCGGACTTGTCATTCCGTTAGAGACAGTTCCTTCACCAGTAATGTTTCCTTCTTTATCACCAGCGAATGCCACATAGCCTCCTTGAATAGATTTAATATTTTGAAGAAGCACTAAGTTCCCCGTCATGTGCCTGAAACAGCCACTATCAACATGCCAGGTGTTATCGATGGTCCTCCTTGTTTCCTTTTATTAGTTTGAAAGGGAGACCCAAGCCATAGTGGTCTTGGGTCGGCCAAGTTCATCAAAGTAAACAACTTCTTTTAATTCACAATCCCTATTATCATCTATCCTAGGCAATTTCACTTCTGAAACATTTGCCTTAGATCCAGAATTCTTTATCATCCAAGCTTGTTTTGGTTGAACCACTTCTTTTAAAGGCTGTTGTGAAATAGGTTTTCTGTCATATGCCTAATACAAATTAAGTCTTGGAGATCGGAATGATTTCAAAAGTGATATCCCCTGACGCTTATATATTAGGAGGAGGTTACTGTTGAGGGGGAGAACTACAATGAAAGGTGTTGGATTCGTAAGTTTTCATGAAGAGGCCATACAAAATTGATCTACAACAGGTAGATCGTGGATTGATCGTGCATTAGTCGAGGGGGAGTCTTATTATTTGATTTCACGAGACTGAAGCATTGTAGGTTGAAGATCACGGTGCAATACCAAAAGATCAAGTCTTACGGGTGAAAGCCTGATATCATCAGTCTAGGGGGAGTCTATTGATGCAGATTTGTGACTGATGATTTATCAGTGTTCGTTAGAATTGATAGCATCATTCAAGGGGGGGTCTGTTGGTGCATTTCCTGTGAATGAAGCTACAATTCTCTAAGCGAAACTAGTGATAGATTCGCTTAGACTAGTTCAAGCAAAACTAGTCAGTTTCGCTTAGGCATGGAAAACGAAATTGATTCGTTAGTTTCGCTTGACCTGCTAACTCACGAGAAACTATAAATAGGACTAGAGTGTTCTGTTGTAGTTAAGCTAGAATTTCAGAGGAAATCTCTTAATAGAGTGGTGTGAGTCACCGACCCTAGGTAGAGCTCACCTAGGGTTAGACAATAGCTTAAATGGGATAGATGTGTACTCCTTCGGTCTTGTACTCGTATGACGGGATGATTGTTTTGTTATGAAAAAAAGATCGTTTCTGTTTTCATCGTCTATGTTTATGTTTCGTATTAGTTATGATTTTCTCGACACTTGCTTTCGTCTCTACACGTACGAATCAAGAGTGATTGTTGTAGACCTAAGTGTGGAAGACGCTCACATTCTGTCATAAGTCCTTGAACGGATTGCCTCTCCATTTAGTTTTCATATTGTCATGTATATGTCTGAGGCAGTATGTCACACCCCGCCAAGGCGGAAACGCGAGGTGTCACACATATAGTTCATAGCACAAGGTATAAAGACATTTACTAAGGTATCACATAATTTATTAAAATTTCATAATTGATAACAACCCTTGTTTCAACAATTCAAACAAACATCCAAAATAAAAATAGTGTTCAAATTTATTAGCTAAGTCCATGAGCATTCCTATATGATCCCACACTTCCTAGTTATCATTTCCTGAAACATGTAAAGTAAAATGGGTCAACATAAAGTTGGTGAGAAACATAGGTTTTATAAGTCATTGAAATAAGTTGGCATAAATGTTATAAACAAATCCAATACAAGTGTGCAAGCATATCAACACGAAACTTCTTGCAATCAACCCTTAATGTTATATGTTATTTGCATCCACAATTCACACGATTGTGCCGTTGACATGTTATTTGCATCCACAATCCCTAAGATTGTGCCGTTGTTATATCGGTTTCCCCTATATGGCCATACTAGTACTACCTTAGGCTTATGATCAAGTTAATAATTGCAATATTGTTATAGTGTTCAAATATCAAGCACATAATTGTAATTACTTGTTTAAGAATTTGTTTTGATAAAAAGGTTGAGTTGTCAAGTTATAGATATACATGTTTCACCTCAAAAGTAAAAAGGAAAAAGGGGCTATGTTCTCACCTTGAATAGTAGAGGGTTGACCTTGTAACTTGTAGCAACAAGAATTAAGGATGTCCTAAGTTAAATAAGATACATTATTATAATGTAGAAATGGTTTAAGAGAAATAACAATTGAATGATTTAGGATTTTAGGATTTTGGATTGGACGAGTTATCGAGGATATAATTGATGTTTTATAAATAAAAGCAAGCTATGTGTAAAAAATAAGTACTAATTGCAATTTAATACAATAAATATTTTATTAAGACATTTAGGTTAAAATATTCATCGTAATGAAATATTATAATATAATAATTTTTATAAGGATATAATTTGAAATAGATAGACTAGTTATACGAATTGTAATATTATTGTTTATGAGAAGCAAATTACTAAATGAATCATATAATTACTAAGACCATATTATTTGTGAAAGTATAAATAATATGATAAGAATAATTATTAACATTCATGATATTAGTAATAAATAAATTATTAATAATATATTATAGATCTTGTTGTTTTAAAGGTTTAGGTAAAAAAAATATATATACATAACCCTTTTGTTTAATGACGTTACAAATCATGATCATTCTATAATTTTAAAAGTTATATAAGATAATAATGTTTTATGATACTACCATAATGTTTGTCATGTTTTTAAAATGTATATAGTGGTAACGAATTAATACGTGCTTAAAATAATGATGCTCATATTCTATTTGTGATAATCAAAATGTTTTTAGAAAATGATTAAACATAATTATGAATACTCTTTTTATTAAAAAGAATATTAATTATAAACCCTTGAGAATCTATATAAAAAGATTGGTTTATTAACCGTCACATAATATTAATTGTTTCACTTTATATATATATATATGGTTAGGTTATAGTAAAAGAGTTTTAAAAATAAGAAGGGTAAGAAAGATTCTGGGCTTGACATGTGTCCTTTTATTATTTTTAAAGGGAGGGCATAATGGTCATTGTGTAATATACCAGGTCATTACACAATAAACAGACGTGGTATTACACAATAAACTTGTATTACATAATGACCTGACTAATTACACAATGAACTTGTATTACACAATGAACTTGTATTACACAATGACCTGACTAATTACAAAATGACCTGACTAATTACACAATGAACTTGTATTACACAATGACCTGACTAATTACACAATGAACTTGTATTACACAATGACCTGACTAATTACACAATGACAAGATATTACACAATGACCAGACGTGGTATTACACAATAAACTTGTATTACACGATGAACTTGTATTACACAATGACCTGACTAATTACACAATGAGCTGGAAAATGTAAAACACAATGATAAATACATATAACACAATGAACTTGTATTACACAATAAACTTGTATTACACAATGACCTGACTAATTACACAACGAGTTGGAAAACGTAAACTTTTTTTTCGCTTTTGTTTATAACGACACTATACTCGTTTTAAAGATAAAAAACGCTCGTTTTTATGGTGTAATGTTTTTGAAAAAATAATGTCATATGTAAAAGTTATGAACGTTTAAAAATGAGGGGGGAACTTGATAAAAAGTCAACAAAAGTGGCCAAGACTAAAATACCCTTCCAACAACTTTTTCTCCTACAATTTAATCTCAACCATTAAATCTTTTCTATAATTTGATCTAATGGCCATAAATCCTTCTCACCTTTCTTAGAATTAGAATCCTTTTTACCTGAACCTAATCATATATATATATATATATATATATATATATATATATATATATATATATATATAAGGAAAACAATTAATATTATGTGAAGGTTAATAAACCAATCTTTTTATATAAGAGTCTTCATAATTGTTTTGGGTAAAAATTAATAAGACTAATTTTGTGACCAAACTTAGTTTGTGAGGTAGTGTGCTTGTAAAATCAATGTGAAACAATGTAAAAACGTAAAGAGTGACACGATTGTTTACGAGGAAAGCCCTTGATCGTTCAGGATCTCTGGCATAAAACCTCGGGAGGTGACAATCGACACCCGCCTCGTTTCTTTAATAAATGATACAGAATTACAAATGTTGAGCAGCAAATGATCGATATCTAAGTGTTACAAGACTGATTGCGAGTGTATTCTATTGCTAAGTGTGTTGTTGTATGTTTTCTAATCGACCAAGCTGCTGATTATATACAAAGATTATGCTAACTAACTATCCGAGAATCCCATAATCGACTTAGTCTTCAAATATGACCATTGGAGGCCAATCCACGCGTCTTCTACACGTTCTCTTTGACTTCAAGAGCGATTCTTCAGGGATGAATTTGACCACACACGTTTTACCTGCGAATAAGTCAAGATAGAAGGAAGATATAACGGTTAGGTAATATATAAATTGAGGATACTTAAACCTGTCAAGATACCGAAGTACATTGAAGATCCAGGATCCTTAGCTGTAAAATGTCCCCTAAAAATTGTCCCCAAAATTTGATAGATGTCCAAGGAAGTTACAGCTATGAGATTTTAAAATTCAAATAGTAAATGATGATAGGGTTCCGATATGACCATTCCCGATTTCCAAGGCGATTTAACCTTTGTTTCTTTGCAAGATAAAATCATTATTACCCCTTCTTCTCCATTCTTATCTTCTTCAAGACCAAAGCAGGTAAAAACTTTGTTTCTGATTTCTTCTTTCTTTCTAATCTTTCACAATCATGGGTAAGAAAATGACCAGGTCGGCTTCCTCCATCATCGTCGAAACAATAGAGGACTTCATTGATCAGGGGATCCTTGATCACTCTGATCTTGAACTCTGTTCTTTCACTGATTAAGAGATCAAACTCTTGAAATCAAACAATATTTTTCCTCAAAAAACCGTTTTTAGGCCTTTCGATTCCAAAACAAAAGCGGATTTGATTTCTAAAACATGGGTTTGCTTCCATAGCTATCCTTTTACTCTAGGTCTGTCATATCCTTTTCCTCCACTCATTACCGAGTTTTTCAAACTTTCTGGTCTTTGCTATTCCCAAATCATGCCGATGTTTTGGAGGATTTTAGCAACTCTGGAAAAGTTAAATCGTTCTCATTCTTTTGACCATTGGTGTCCCTGAGCTAGCCTCTGTCTATAATTTGAGAACCCATGTTTCTTCTCGATTCGTTCTTCAGCTCAAGTCAGGGCAAACTCATTTGATCCTGAAAGCCACTCAAAACGATTCTGACTGGAAAGGGAAGTTCTTCTTTGTAAGGAGGGATTCGATCCCCGGTGGGAAACATTTTCTGCTTGAATGGGTTAAAAAGGGTAGGAAATAGCTAGGATCCCTTCAATTTATATTACATTTCACCTGCTGCTAATGATCTTTGTTTTATCCTTGTGCATCTCCAAAATTTGCTGAACTAGTTCCTACAAGAAGTGACACAAAAAAGAGAATCGAAGCCTTGTTAGAAATACCTGTGGGGGAGAGATCCTTCCGTTCTGAGTCCACTGTCAGTGAAGCGGCCTTTGAGACCCAGCATTCCGAATATAAGATGTCTTCAAGTACAGAACAATTAGTATTTGTGTTACCAAATGTTATGATTCTGAATTGCTTTATCCTTTTGTAGGAGTCCCCAAGTCGAGTTCCCAGTTTGCTTTGTCTGATCTTGATAGCCTTTTGTCCGGGGCTGTTGTTGTCAAGAAGGAAGGTTCCACACCTGCCACCACCAAGTCTCGTATCCCGGCCCTACGGTCTAAGGCTTCTGGAAGCAAAAAGAGGAAGACAACGGATGTGATGGATCTGGAATTCTTTGAGGGTATGGATTCTGCTGAAACTACCAAGAAGCTGCAAGGCTTGATGAACCTGGTAAGTAAATTTTTGGTATCCCTAAGTTAATTTCAGGATCCTTAAATTACTCATGTATTCGAATCTTGTAGGGTCTTGAGAAGCTAAACGCCAACTTGGTTATGGCAGAGAAGAACGCTGAAGAAGCTTTGGAGAAGGTCGAGGATCTGAAGAAAATTGTTTCCAACAAGTCCAAGTACTTGGAGAAAGAGATCCAAACTTTGAAGAAAAAACTACAGGAGGATCTGGCTCAGTCCGAGCAGAAGTTGCAGGAGACTATGGATAATGTCAAGAGGTCTGCGGCCATGGCTATTCTTCAATCCAGGATCCAGATGGCTGAGCAAGCTGATATTGAAGGTTTTGATCCTGCAGCCTGGGATCTTCAGGGATGGCTTTCTTCTTTGGCTAAGCTTGGAAGTGAAGCAGTGGAGACTAGCAAGGTTGCTGAGGATTCTGGAGCTGGTGATGGTGAAAAGCAAGCTAACCAGGGCAATGAGAGTAATGATGCCTAGGCCTGAGCCATGGAATTTGTGGTTCTTATGTTTGTTGGTTTGTCTTGAAACAATTTCCTTTCATGTCTTTGGTTGATGAACAATTTTACTTTTTATGCTTTTGGGATCCTTGTCATGGGATAGAGAATTTGACAGCTTGTGATTCCGGGTGGATGGTTCCAGGTTTTGGATGAAGCCCGGATCACTTTCTTTTCCTGCATTTTAAATATTAGTAGATGGATGATGACTATCTTCCATGATTGTTGCATGTTTGCCTTGATATATAATTCAAAATTAGGATACTGAGGTAATTAAAACTTAGAAAAATAGGTTCGAACATATTTTCAGGATACCGGATCTTTAATAATAAATTCTCATGTTTTTATCAAATTTAGACTTAGGAAAACACAATTTGGTTTTAATAAATAAGAGTACCAAACATATCATGACTTAGCCATCCTGCTTTCAAATCTTCTTGTAATTGAAAAATTAGCAGCAGATACCTTTGCGGAGCACAAATTCGGATATATATACATATCGAATCAGCATGAAATTCAGAGCATAACAACTATTAGTTGTCCCCAATGTTCAATCGTTGAATACGTCGTAGGCTTAGTAAGTACACTTCAGGATCCTCGTTAGTTTTTAACTTGTTCAAGGATCCTAAGTCAACATATTGATGCTAAGTCTTTGAATTAACACACTAGTGTTACATATTTTAAATCGTGGGCCAAGCCAGAAACGTGGGCTAAGCCAATTCTGAGTTAGCATGAAAATGCTAAAAACCTTAGCTTTAACATGTAAGTGTTAAATGTTCGGGAGAAACTTGAGAAATAACACGTCTGTTATATTCATAGCACCCAATATATAACCAACAGTGACGAAATTATCAGCCACTGTTACATGGACTGGTCGCACCACCTTGAACTATAATTGGATATCGTGCGCTCCTGGCGGGGTGTAGAAACCCAATCTACTTAGAAAGGCTAAAGCCGTTTAAACCTTTGAGGTATTCAGGATACCCAAACTTAGGAAAGATGGCCAATCTCTTTCTTCTGTCGGGATCCCTGGAGATATTTCCTGCAAAACAGGAAATCTTGGTGAAGGTGGCTAACACCCCTCCGACGCTCAAGTCAGTACTTTGATCAAGCGTAATAAGGATAATAATAGTCAGGGGTAGAGGACATACCAGTTTTAGTTAGAATTTAAGTTCTAACTTACATGAAGTAGGTTTTGAGATGGATAGTGTTCCAGGATCTTGGTGGGATATCTCCTTCCATAGTAGCCAACCAATAAGCACCCTTGCCTGCTTCTGAGTCAATCAAGAACGGGCCTTCCCACTTTGGTGCAAGCTTTCCATCATTGGGATTGGTAGTATTTTGAAGTGCCTTTCTTAATACGAGATCATCTGCTTGGAATCTTCTAACCCTTATGTTTTTGTTGTATGACTTTGCTATTCTTTGCTGATAAGCTGCAATGCGAATTTTGGCAAGATCCCTGAGCTCATCCACAGTGTCAAGATCCTGAACGAGAGATTCGTTGTTGGTCTCTGAAGATTGAAAGTTGGTTCTGGCAGTAGGGATAACCATTTCTGTCGGGTTCACGGCTTCTGTTCCAAATACCAAGTAGAATGGAGTTTGTCCCGTCGCATTCTTCATGGTTGTTCTATCTTCCCAAAGTACAAATGGTAGCTCTTCAGCCCATCTTCCTTTCTTTGCTCCTAGTCTTTTCTTGAGGTTGTTAACGATGATCTTGTTGCTAGATTCAGCTTGTCCATTGGCTTGAGGATGTACCAGGGTAGATGTTGTCATTTTGATTCCCCAACTGGCATAGAAGTCAGGCGTTCTTTTGCCAATGAACTGAGATCCATTATCACAAATTACTTCTGCCGGGATCCCAAATCTCATCAGGATATTGCGCTTGATGAAGGAGATGACTTCTTTCTCTCTGACTTGGACAAATGCTTCAGCTTCGATCCATTTAGAGAAGTAATCTGTCATTGCTAGCATAAAGAATTTTCCTTCTGGTGCTTTGGGAAGTTTGCTGACGATGTCCATTCCTCACTTCATAAACGGCCATGGAGAGAGGATTGGGTATAAAGGTGGGTTGATGGAGTATGTTGTTGTGTCTGTAGCAAGCGTCACCTTTTTTAGAGTAAGTCACAACATCCTTTCTCATGGTAGGCCAATAATATCATGTTCTCAGGATCCTTGAAAATAACGCTCTGCCCCCGGTATGATTACCACAATCTCCTTCTTGTAGATCTTTCAGGACTTCATGTGCTTCAGGATCCTCCAAGCACCTTAAGTATGGACCTGCAATTTACTTTCTATACAAAACATTCTCAAAAATTATAAAACAAGACATTCTCATGCGAAAAGACTTGTGATTCATTTCATCACTTGGGATTTCACCATCCTGCAAGTATTTATTAATAGGTGAAATCCAGGATCCTGGAATAGGTTCAAGATCCCGAATGTCTGCTTCTTCTTCAGTGTTGGATACTTTGTTTACCTTCTCAATTGCTAGGCTCAGAATGTGTATTATAGGTATTTTGGTACGTTCTGGTATTCTAAGAGTTGAAGCAAGGTTTGTTAAGGCATCAGCCTCAGTGTTATCTTCTCTAGGCACCAATGTAATGTTAAAAGTTTCGAATTCTATGGATAATTGCTTAACTATTGTGAGATATTTGGCTAGCTTCTCACCTTTTACTGCATATGAACCATTGAAATGATTAGCAATTAACAATGAGTCTACATATACCTGAAGATACCTGATCTTGATGTCCCTGGCTAATTGTAATCCTGCTATCAGCGCCTCATACTCTGCTTCATTATTCGTAGCGTGGAAATGGATTGGGGTAATATGTCCCCTTGTGGCGATTTTAGTATGATTACCAAACTTGTTCCTCTTATATTTGATGCACCATCAGTGAATAAGGTCCATTCGTCCTTCGACTCTTCTAGTTGTTGGACTTCTAGATCTGCCTCTTGTTGGATGTCACTGCTGAAATCAGTCACAAAGTCTGCTAGTGCCTGAAACTTTATTGATATTCTAGGTTCATATATGAGGTCATAGGCACTGAGCTTGACTGACCATTTAGCCATCCTTCCTGACATCTCTGGTTTTCTTAAGACACACTTAATAGGATAATTAGATTTAACATGAATAGCATGAGTTTCAGAATAATGTCTAAGTTTAGTTGATGTCATTATTAAAGCTAAAATTAACTTTTCTAAATGAGAATACATGGTTTCTGCTGGTAGTGAACTTTTACTTACATAGTATACCGGATGTTGTTGTCCCTCATGATCCTTGACTAATACAACACTTACGGTGCTTCGGGATATTGCCAAGTATAGGGATAATGGTTCACCATCTTCTAGTTTCATCAGTAGAGGAGCTGATGACAAGTATTCCTTCATTGATTGGAGTGCTTGTTCATGCTTCTCTTCCTATTCGAATTTCTTGTTCCTCTTCAGGATGTCGTAGAATTCCTTGCATTTTTCTGAGGATCTTGATATAAATCTGTTGAGTGCTGCTTCTCTGCCGGTCAGTCTCTAGACATCCTTAGTATTTGCTGGGGATTTCAAATTGATGATAGCTTTGATTTGTTCTGGGCTGGCTTCTATTCCTCTCTTGGTCACCATGTAGCCCAAAAACTTTCCTTCCCCCACTCCGAAGTGACATTTCAAAAGCTTCATATTGTATTGGTCCAGGATATCAAATGCGTCTCTGAGATCCTTGAGATGATCCTTAGCTTTCTTTGATTTTACCACCATGTCATCTATGTAGACTTCCATAGTGTCCCCAATCTTGTCTTTGAACATCATATTTACCAGTCTTTGATATGTGGCACCTGCATTTTTAAGACCAAATGGCATAGCTGTGTAACAACAAATACATGTCGGGGTCATGAACGCTGTTTCTTCCTGATCCGATGGTTCCATTTGGATCAGCTGAAATCCTGAAGAGGCATCCATAAAGGTCAGGATCTCGTGGCCTGCTGTAGCGTCCACCATTGAGTCTATGTGCGATAATGGGAAGGGGTCTTTAGGACACGCCTTGTTCAGATCCGTGTAGTCTACACAAACTCTCCACTTCCCGCTCTTCTTCTGGACTACCACCACATTGGCTAGCCACCTTGGGAATTTTGCTTCCCTTATCATTCCAGACTTGAGAAGCCTTTCCACCTCTTCTTGGATGATTACGTTTCTCTCAGGAGCAAATTTCCTTCGCTTTTGATGTGTTGGCCTGAAACTTTTATCAATTCCAAGTTTATGAGTTATGATATCTTTGGATATACCTGCCATATCTTCGTGCTTCCAAGCGAAGGTTGCTTTTCTGCCCCTCAGGAAATTCAGGATGTCTTTTTCAATATCCTTAGGGATATTGCTCCCAACCAAGATCTTCACATCTGAATTCTCGGCATCCAGGCATACCTCTTTAACATCCTGCTCTTTAGTTTCCAGAACATCCCTGGCCTGCTTCATTAAATACTATGCTTGCCTAGTTTTGACAGAGGCTTTCATTGAAGAAGTGTAACAGTTTTTGGCCTCTTGTTGATCGTTGTTGATCTTCACCACTCCCTAGGGGGTTGGCATCTTGACACATTGGTGATATGTTGAGGGTACTGCTTTCATGTCGTGTATCCAGGGTTTTCCTAGAATAATGTTATAGCAAGATAAAGAATCGATAACACAAAACTTTTGTATAGAATTTACCCCCTTGATGTAATTTGGTAGCTTTATTTCTCCAATAGTGTTCTTAACGTCTCCACTGAATCCTACTAATACTGAGGATTTCGAGATGATCTCAGAATCCGGGATCCCCATTCTTTTCAGGACTTCGTGATGGATAATATTTACAGAGCTTCCTCCGTCGATCAGTATCTTGCAAATGAAGTGGTTTGCAATGTATAGTGTAATCACCAGGCCATCGTGATGAGGATCGTGTACGTCATCTCTGTCATCTTCGTCGAAACAGATCACCTTTTCTTTAGTTAAGCTGGAGGTCCTGATAGGTATGTCCCCATTCTCTGTTTTTGCTTCTTTCGCATTACTTTTTGCAGCAGAGTAAGAAGTACCACAAATGTCAGATCCACCAGATATAAAACCTATTACCTTGGCATCTGGCGGTGGGGATTTTGCTCTCTGCGGGATCCTGTCAAGATCCTTAGCCTTGTTCTTTCCTTTGCCTAGAAATTCTTTGAGATATCCCTTGCTCAGGAGATAGCTTATTTCCTTCCGCAAAGTAATACAATCCTCAGTCACATGGCCAAAGTATTCGTGGAATGCACACCACTTGGACTTGTCCTTTCCTCCTGAGTTCCTCTCAAATTTGCGAGGCTACCTGGCTTTTTTTTCAAAGATCCTCCATAGCAAATAGTAAACCAGTTGTATCAAGAGAAAAACAGTATTCAGACAACTTAGGATATTCTTCCTCGTCTTCGTCATCTTCTACGGCGTTGACCCTGTGATTGTCCGGCTTAGAATACGGCTTGGATCTGTACGACCTTAAAGGTGCAGGTTCGGCTTTCCGGTTAGGTTGAGTGTAGCTTGTCGGAGCATTCACTCTCTGCTTGATCTTTTTATCATCTTCCAGCCTAATAAACCTCAATGCTCGGTTCCTGACTTCATCAAGGTTCCTGCAAGGATTCATAATAAGGTCTTCGTAAAATTGAGAATCCTTCTGTAGTCCCTTCTTGAAGGCCTGGACTACAGTGGCAACTTGCTGACATAATCCAGAAGGGATTCTCCGCTGTTCTGAGTTATCCTGTATAAGTCACTTGTTAATCTTTCAAAAGTTCTACTGTAAGAGAATTGATTGTTAAACATGTTAATTAAATGAGCAAATGAAGTAATAGAATATGGAGGAACATTAAGTAGCCATTTCAAGGCTGATCCTGTTAAGGTAGAGCCGAAGCCCTTGCACAGATAAGCTTCCTTCAGGTCCAAAGGGATGGGGTTGATCTTTATCCTTTCTCTGTATTGCGCCACATGTTCCTCAGGATCCGTAGTTCCGTCATAAAGTTTCATGTATGGAGTTTGGAAGCGCTTGGGGATCTCAGCATCACAAATTGGTGGAGCAAATCTGGAGATCCTGTGACTGGTAGAGGATATCTCCGGTATTGGTAGGACCACGCCTGGTACGCTGGAGATCATCTTTCTTAGTTTCTTCAACTCCTTGGCCATGGACGGAGTGATCCCTGTATCCAGCGCAAATTCATTAGTATTGGGAAATTGATTGAAAGTGTTACCGTTCTCACGATTTTGGGATGATGATACCGGAGTAACTCCAAGATCCTGATTTGTTGTAACTCTAACAGCCGGAGTTGGGCCAGATGTAGTGATTCCAGAATGCATGGGAAGAAAATCTCCCCTATGGACTCCTGGGGATCCCGAATAATTAAAATCCAAGTTCCTTGACTTCAACGGGGTCGTCACTTCCACCGGTTTCTTGGATTCTTTGACCCTTTCAAGCTCTCTGAACAGCATCTGATTAGTTTTCTTCTGTTGTTCCATATGCTGCTTCACTTCAGAGAACAGATTGAGGATATCATCATTTGAAACTAGCACAGGTCCTCCGACAGGTATCCCGGATCCCGAAAAACCCGCTGGAACAGTCTTCTTCGATTGACTATCATTTTTCTTCTGGAATGACGGAGGGGGAGGAATAGGGTTGTTAAACCCAGAGCTTGAAGATGGAGCAGAGACAGAAACATTTTTGGATTGGGACGACATTTTTGAAATCAGTTTAAAAAGACAGTGATTGAACACAAACTTTAGTAAAGATTTGAGAATAAAAAGCACCACTTGCCCCACGGTGGGCGCCAAATTGTTTTGGGTAAAAATTAATAAGACTAATTTTGTGACCAAACTTAGTTTGTGAGGTAGTGTGCTTGATAAAAATATGAAGCAGCGAATGTAAATACAAATCTTGACACGATGATGTACGAGGAAAGCCCTTAATCCCTAGGGATTGCTGGCATAAAACCTCGGGAAGTGACGGAAAGTCACTTGCCTCCTAGTATTGTATAAATCAATGAAAATGATTACAAGTGTGAGCAAATATGATCGAGAACTAAGTGTTACAGAGCTGATTGCGAGTGTATTGTATAGCTAAGTGTGTTTTTGTGTGTTCTAATCGATCAAACTGCTGATTAAATACAAAAAATAGTCCTAACTAACTTTCTGAGGATCCCGGAGCCTTACCCGGTCTTCAAATGTGACCGTTATTGAGCTTCCTACGCAAGTCTTACACGTTCATCTCAACTTCTAGACCGATTCTTCAGGGATTAAATTGACTTCACGTGTTTTACCTGCGTATATAAAAGAAATAGAGGACAAATAGCCAATAGAAGTATTAATATTCAGGATACCGAACTTACCAGGATCTTGGATTCCGGATCTTGCTACATTCAGGATCCCGGATTCTGGATCATAAAATTGACCCCTAACAGTTATATAAGCTAGTGCTTATTTTATTCAATTCTACCTTTGTATGACATTAATGCAAGTGAATTTCTATTTTATGAATAATGTCACTTCTACTATGTCTTCCTCTAATTCGACTCATGATCTTTGTCTTCGTAGAATGCCTCATCGTCGTGATCCCAACGACTCCACTAACTCTGGATCTAGTGATACCGCCCTGACAGCTCCTACCATGGATACCACCACCATAGCCACACTCTTAACTCAACAACTTGCTGCTGTGCTGCCCGACATGGTCACTCGACTCACCAACACTATTAAGGATACCGGTGGAAACACATGTACTTACAAGCACTTCAACTCGTGCAACCCTCTCAAGTACAATGGCTCTGAGGGTGCCACTGGTTTACTTCAATTGTTTGAAAGCATGGAGGCAACCTTAGTCATGAGTGAGTGCCCCGACAATATGAAAGTGAAGTATGCTACAAGTGCCTTCCAAAAGAGGGCGCTTACTTGGTGGAATGCCGAGAAACGTACTCGGGGAATGAATGTTGCTTTGGCCTTGACATGGGATCAACTTAAAGAACTCATGATTGAGGAATTCTGCCCGAAGAATGAGATGAAGAAACTTGAGGTGGAACTTTGGGATCTTGTTCAAGACAGTGGTGAAAATGAAGCTTACAACAACCTTTTTCATGAATTGAGCACCTTAGTCCCGCACATGGTCACCCCGTTAAGTCGTCAAATCGACAAATCGACCATTACATTGGTAGCATGCCTCACCAAATTAGGGGTACCGTCATGGGCACCAACCCTGCTACTTTCGAAGCTGCCATCCGTTTAGCCGCGTCCATCACGGACGATCTTGTTAAAGAATGCATTCTAACTCGAAAAAGTGGAAAAAAAGCTCGGGTAGAAGAGACAAAGGAACCTGAACGCCAGTTCAAGAAACAAAAAATGGTGGAGAATTTCGCCATGGTAACTCCTACTGCTCTAATTATCCAAGTGGCACCAACTCGAACCCAAGTTTCCATGAAAAAACCTTATGGCGGGACTTCCCCTTTATGTACTAAATGCCAATATCACCATCATGCTACCTACCCTATCCGCATATGCACTAAGTGTGGTAAAAGGGGGTCATTTGGCGGATACTTGTCATGTGGCTAATGTCACTCCTACCATGGTTCCTGCAATTACAAATGGTAGAGCTTGCTATGCGTGCGGTGCCACCGACCATCTCAGGAATCGTTGCCCCATATTGCCTAACACGTAAGGGGCTTGTGGCCGGGCCTTTGTTATTAGCACCGCCGAAGCACTCAAAGAACCTATCGTCGACTCAGGTACTTTCCTTGTCCATAATATCTATACATTAATCTTATTTGACATCGATGCCTACAATAGTTTTTGTTTCCACCAAATTAGAACCTTTTCTTGGTAAATACTCTAGTGTGTTAAAACCTCCTTACACGGTTGAAATAGTCAATGGCAAAACTAACCCATATTCGTTCTAATGTTCGCGGTTGTACCTTGACTCTCAACGACCACCCGTTCATCATCGACCTTATTCCTATGACTCTTAGAAGCTCTGATATAGTTGTAGACATGGTTTGGCTGTCCGACAACCATGTCGAGACCGTGTGCTCGGAAAATCTCATTCGTATATCTCTACAACGAAACTTAAGTATCCTCATCTCTTTTCTGATTCAGTAGCCTCCACCAGTTGAATTTTGGGGACGAAATTCCTTCAACTTGGGGATACTGTAACATCCATGATTTTTTTTACATGTAATATTTCATTTTGTGCCTTAATAACATTGTGACATGACATTTCTCGTTATAATATATGTGTACACTATGCTATATCAATTATTCAAACGTATAACGTCCCTAAGCTTTGAGATTTTAACTTTTATTCTATATTTTATATATGCATATATATATATAAAGAACTATGATTTTAAATCAATTTAACACATAAATACATAATAAGTTTTAAATGAAATACATAACTCTCTTCAATAACTAATATAAACTGAGTCATGAAACATGGTTTAAAAGAAAAGACGATTTAATAACTCCCTTCATCTAGAAAGCAATTTTAATTATCCAAAGGTATTTGTGTGTGTGTGTGAGAGAGAGGTGCCAAAATTGAATAGAACACACAAAAAAGAAAAGGAGGACAACCCCAAGCTTTGAACCCGTGACCTCTGAGTGGGGTGACAAGTGATTAAACCAGTACACCAGGGCTGTCATTTGAAGAGAGGTATGTATTTCATTTAAAACTTATTATGTATTTATGTGTTAAATTGATTTGAAATCATAGTTCTTTATATATATATATATATATATATATATATATATGCATATATAAAATATAGAATAAAAGTTAAAATCTCGAAGCTTAGGGACGTTATACGTTTGAATAATTGATATAGCATAGTGTACGTATATTATAACGAGAAATGTCATATCACAATGTTATTAAGGCACAAAATGAAATATTATATGTAAAAAAAATCACGAATGTTACACAGTACTTGTGTTCAGCAAAAGGATAAACCTTCTTGATTGCTGGAATGATGCCCTATAAAGCAAACAAAATATTAACTACAATAAATGAAAACAAAATATGAACTACAACAAAATATTAACCTTATGTTTGTCACTCGAGAATGTGAAATTAGAATTTGCATCTAGATCTAAGTCATTACCAAGACACTCTAAAAACCAAGTGCATGAATTGGATAATTCTTCTTCAACTATTGCAAATGCTACCGGGTATATCCTATTATTAGCATCTACACCAACTGCTGTCAAAATCTGGCCAGGATAGGGCCCTTTCATGAAGCAGCCATCCAGACCTAAGACTTCTCTTACATATATCTTAAATCCAGCTTTTAAAGCTCCATAACATGTGTAGATCCTTTTAAATTGTCTAGTTTCACTTATGCGATTAAATTCTCTTTCCACTTCTATCTTAACTATTGTGACTGGATTGGATCTTACCAACTCTTCACAGTAATCCCTAAGAAGTAAATATTGTTATGTATAGTCACCTTGAACTTTGTTTATAGCCATTACCTTATACCTAAAAACTAAAATTTTTTGAAGACTCACTTGAACCTCGTACTTTTTTTAGTATTTGATCTTGAAGAGATTTTAATGATATTTCAGGGTTGGACTCCATTATGTTTTCCACCTCCTTTGCTATAGTACTAACAGTATAGAGCTTGACTTGCCTAGTTTGTAGGCATTTATGATCTTCAATAAAAGTCTTCACCAACCAAGAATCTTGCTCATTTTTTCTTGATAAAATGCAATGAGCAAGGACAAGTGGGTGTATTGTGCTTTTTAGTTTTTGGATTACTTGCAGATGTAGACACACCCACATGGAAATACTCACCAACTTTTTTAGTATTACCATCTTGCCCTCCTTAAACAAAAACTAGATTAACACCTGAGCAAATAACCCTAAACCTGAACTTCTCATTTCTAATAATAAAAAGTTGTCTTATAGTAAGTACAACATGACTTTTAACAAAACTTTTTGTTTCTTTCTTGTTAGTAAAGGTTTGACCCACATAAAATGGTACAACATCCAAATTATTTGCTAGGGTTTTTCCTTGTCATCAAAACCAACAATAAAAGCAAATCAGAGATTTTAAAATGATTTAAAATCATCAAAAGAAAGAGATTTTTGAGTCAACAATGGTGATGAACTAACCGTATACTGCATATGGATCAAACGCCGTGTTCTCACTTCAAAGAAACCAGAGGGTTAACACCATTGCTAAAACCTTCTTTTTTGATGAATCATTCTTGAAGACATACAAGGATTTGAGAAAGTGGAAGTGAATGTGAAAGGGTTAGGATTTGAGAGTGGAGTTATGGAGTTGCCGAGAATTCAAGGTAATGAGGAAAAAAGAAATAAAATGCCCCTCGTGATCTAGGTCCAAACCACACGGCTTGATTTGTTAAAAGATTCATTTTTACATTGAAATAGTTGAAGTGCCCAAACCACATGGGCCACAATAGTAATTTCTCTTAAATTTAAATTAAATATTTAAAAATATATTCTTTAAATATTATTATTTAATACAAGAGATAAACGGAAAAACATGCTGAGTATATACCATAAAGTGACACCGACACGTGTTCCCTTAGAAATTTTATTTATTAGTATAAAGATATATATATATATATATATTCTTTTTTTCGCTTATTTTTTCTCATTCATGCTATTATTTAATATTTCTTTTTTTTTCTAACTCTTTAATATATTTTTTTCTAACTGTTTAATATTTCTTTTATTTAATATATATTATTCCTTTTTTCTAACAATTATGTGAACCCAAAATACTAACAGTTTAATATTTTCTTTATTTCAACTCGTGTATACCCAGGATTCTAACCTAGTTACTAATAAATTTATATTTTTTAAATATAATCAAAGCTTGGTACCTAAACGACATAATTTTTAAAACTTAATTGTGTTAATTAAGTTAATCAGCTTGTTCTGCAGCTCGGTAGCCAAAATTTGGGGTTATCGGTTTCTTTCTTGTTAGAATCAGGGGGTGGTGAGGGATTGAAGGGTTGATCGAAGATGGTAGAGATCACCGGCTAGAATATGTAGAGGGAGAGAAGTAGGGGTTGGATTTTATGAAAGAGAAAGCGTTGGTAGAGGGTGAGAAGTAGGGGGTTGCATATATATTTTTAATTTTTATTATTAAGGGTAGTTAAAATTAACCGCATAAGGTAAACGACGTTAAAGGGTCATAGTTAATTGAGACAAATTAAAAACAAGTAACTAAAAAGGTGAAATTAGAAATAATGGACTAAACCTACCAAACCAGAAAGACTAAACCGTAGTTTACTCTAAAATGTTTATTATTTTTTAAACCTCATCCAAAACATATAATTATTAATAAGTTCATAATTTTTTAATTATGTTAATTGGCACCCGTTAGTAAACGATAAATTTTATTTTAAACTTAATTGGATTAATCAGGCCCATCTAGAATATGTTATTTGGTTTTAAAATTTTTATTAATTTATTAGATCTCATCTGAAACATATAATTACTAATAAGTTTATAATTTTTTTAAATATGTTAATTAATACCCAATACCTAAACAACAAAAAATACTTTTGAGCCCCTTAAAAGTTTGGGACCTGAGCGGTCTCTCATCCGACACCCTACACTTAGGGCCGGCATGTCAATCAATAACATTGCAGCCATTAGGGTGGTGGCCTAATGGTAAAAGCAAAGTCTTTTAACACCAAGGTCTCGGGTTCAGGTCCCAGAGAGCTCAAGAAATTTGTCTTTTAAAAATAAAAAAAAATAAAAAATTGCATTGCATAAATGTGTAGGCGAAGTTTGAAACCGGCTAACTTAATTTAGTTGACTATTGTTTCTGCCTTGTGTTAAACTTTTTAAATTAACAAATCTAATTAAGTTGAGTTTACAACTTACAAGTTTTAAGCATGTAATAATGATAACAGAACCGTTTTAATCATAACTGTATGAACTAAATTTTGATCAATAATGCAAGTATAATGGATAAAAGTAGGGGTGCAAACGCCGAGCCGAGCCCGAGCTTGACTAGGCTCGAGCTCGGCTCGTTTAACTTACTGTGAGCTCGAGCTCGAGCTCGGCTCGATTCGAGCTCTAATTTTGAAGCTCGGGCTCGGCTCGTTGGTAGCTTTATAAGCTCGGGCTCGGCTCGTTTATTATATATTAATTAATTTATATATATTTATAATTATTTTTATATAAATTTTATTATAGTTTTTATATATAACATAATACATATTATTTAATTATATTTATCTTAATTTTATATATACTAATTATTATTATTATTTTATAAATATATATTAAATATATTAAAAACATTATATAAATAAAAGGCTCGTTAAGGCTCGCGAGCCGGCTCGAGCTCGATAAGTGAAGCTCGGGCTCGGGCTCGTTTATTAAACAAGCTTATTAGCTCGAGCTCGTTTAAGCTCGGCTCGTTTCGAGCTTTTTAGCGAGCCGATCTCGAGTAGCTCGCGAGCAGCTCGGCTCGTTTGCACCCTTAGATAAAAGGTAATTAAGGTGTAATAAAATTTAGTTTTAATTGTTAAAATATATATATTAAAAACAGAAGAGATGTTGCGAGTTGTTCGAGGCCGTATTCAAAATTGAAAAGGATTTGATAGGCACGGAGAATCGCAGAAACTTGTTTGATTTTGCCAACCTTCAATGCAAGTAAAGTCACATTTTATAGGCGTCCTTGCTCTGCAAATTGGCTATCGAGAGGGTGTTTGGGATTGCTTATTTAACTCGAAAAGTGCTTTTTGTTAAAAGTGCTTATTGACTTATGACTTTTTCAAAATGAGTTTTTAAAAAAGTGTTTGGATTAGCTTTTGTGGTGGGAAAAGCCAATAAATCGATAAGTTGTTTTTTAAAAAGTGTTTGGCGTAGCTTATATTTATTTTAGGGTAAAGGGTGGGTAGATTGGTAATATTTTATTGCAAAAGCCAAAAACCATTTGAAAAGCCAAGAATTTGTGACTTCTTAAAAACCAACTTTTTAGCTTTATCAAAAAGTTAAAACGAAAAGTGCTTTTATGTTTGCCAAACACTTTTTTTAGCTTATTGGCTTTTGAAAAAGCTAATAAGTCAATAAGCAGTTTTCTAACGCAATCCCAAACACCCTCCGACACAAATTCAAATTCACAAGAATAAAGAAAACATTATTTTAGACCTAAAAATGGTGAAGTGGATCCATTTTGATCGGAATAAAGATGATGAAGAAGAGGATAATGGTGGTTGAGAAGCCTATTAGGCGAGGATATATAATGCTGATAAACCCTAACCCTAATTGTTTAGCCTAAAATACCAATAGTCCAAGTATTATGGCCCAACTTCATAGTGATAATAATATAAGCCGGGTGGGTGTGAAATGTTAAGAACCGGAAGAAGGATGGACTCTATTTTAAGTTTTTATTTAAATTCAATTATTATTTTTAGAGTAAAGTACCATTTTTATACTTGTGGTTTTGTCATTTTAGCCAATTTCATTCGAAAACTACTTTTTTAGCTTTTTCGTCTCTGACTTTTCAAAATGTAGTCATTTCCATCCACCTGACTAACCGCGTCTACATTTTAATGTTAAATCAGAGGCAATTTGGTGTTTTTAAAAATCTTTCATATTGGTTGAATGCATTACCACTTTGGTTATGAAAAGGAGTCTTCAAATTCAACACTTCTCTTCTTCTCTTACAAAGTCTGGATCTCTCCTTTTATAACCTTACAAGTTTTTAAATAACTTGATCATAGTTTTTACTTTGTAGGGACTAAAGTTGCATGTTTTAAAAGTATTAATAGCTCTTTAAATACTTATGAAAATTGAAAGTGGGGATGAAAGTAAAACAAGAGGTAAAATATGTAATTGACTTCAAAAAGTAATTTACTCTAACAATAGTAATAGGCAAGTGCCAAATAAACCATACATATACTCCGTTCAAACTACCTCCCCTCCAAACCCAAACCGAAACCGATTCAAACTAACTTATAATTTGATTGTATCCGTTGAACAAACACACAAATCATGAATAGTAGCATGTTAATTTTATAATTCAAATCCTAATCTTACTAATTTCACTTTTGTGATAGGATAACTAATGATTAGATGTAACATACATGAAAAATAAATTGAGTATATATTAGTATAGAGATGATTAAATAAAAAGAATGTTTTGTCTAAGTAGGTAAAGAATGATTATGAAGTTGACATGTCACACTTCTTAAAATTAGTATTAAAAGTCATTTTGGTCCTTTTTTAATTCCTTAAAATCCAACACATCTCCAATGTCTTCTCCCCCCCTAACCCTAGGAATAAAAATGAGGAGACTGTAAGACATGGTTTTAATATGTGACTCTTATAATCATTTATCTAATTATTAAATTGATCTATTGATTTATTTATTTATATATTATTAACCTATGGCTAGTAATTAGTTGATGGGCCTAATTACTCTGATGGGTCATTAATGGGTTTTCCCTTAGATGTACATATACATATATATATATATATATATATATATAGATAATTAGAGGGAATTGACTAATCATTATTCAATTACTATCACCACTAAAATCGTCTCTCTCTCATAACCGTGAGTTCTTATGAACTCACCTTAGCCATCCTAACCGTACACACTAAACGGGAACCCGATTTTCCTATGGATCATGACGTCTTCCTTCTCATCGGTTAGCTTATCAGATATTCAATTATTATTTGTTTTTCATTATCATGTTCAATAATTGATCAACATGTGGTATCAGAGCAGATGTTGATTAATCAATTCTTGTTACATTCCCTAAACTGGAATCGAAAGAACAATAGTTTTTAATTAAACCTAATGAAAACCGTCCAAAACTGTTTTATGGTTTTCTGTTTATGACGTTTTTGATCTCATAAATTTTGAGATCTTATTTTTTTCGAAATATGTTACATGATTAAGTTCTAAGATTTCGATTCCAGGATTAAATCTGATAATAATGAAGAACAGTTTTATCTAATATTCATGAAACTGTTCTTCGTGTTCATCATTAAATTCGATGAAATCCCCTTATTTTGGGATATATTAGGATTTTGATTCTGTTTCTAAAATCAAGTGAATTTATCTTCAATTTTCGCATTAAAATATTAATTTTTATTATTTTAATTTTTGGATATACTAAACATCTAAAAATTTTCTGATTTCGAAATTGGATATACTAAACATCTAAAAATTTTTCTGATAAAATTGGATATACTAAACATCTAAAAATTTTTCGAAATCAGAATATAACCAAATCCCTTAATTTTTGCACATGCCTTATTGGGTGTAAAAATCACGTCTTAGTTCACGGGTTTTATAGTTCACGGGTTTATGTTTCACGGGTTTATAGTTCATGGGTCTTAAAGTTAACGGGTTTATAGTTCACGGGTCTTAAAGTTCACGGGTTTAAGTTCACGGTTTAAGTTTATGGTTTAAATTTCCCGATAACTCTATACTTTGAAGCCGTGAACCTTACTTTTCTCGAGAACTCTGCTTTTTCCCGAGAACCTTAATATTTCCCGAGAACTTAACTTTTTACCGAGAACCTTAATTTTTTCCGAGAACCTTATGATTCCCGAGAACCTTAAGGTTCCCGAGAACTCAACCATTTTCCCGAGAACATACTTGAAGTCGTGAACCTAGCCTTCGATCCGCGCTAACAGGGAGCTTTGCTATTAATTAATGCTTTTGTTTTGTCAAAACCTTAAATTTAAATGTTTTACAAAAACTTAAAACTTACTTGAATAACACCTAAAAGTTTTACTTCTTCCCAAAGGTGATGTGATGCATGTGTAAATTTATTCAAATCTAATTAAGCATTCTCACTTAGTGTATATCCTAATTAACTAATTGTTTTGTTAAGACCTTAAATCCTTATGCTTTACAAAACCTTAAATTAGAAAACATGATTAACTTAAATAACACATAAAGTTTCACTTATGTCCAAAGGTGATGTGTCACGCTCGTAAAGTTATTTAAGTCTAATTAAGCACTAGTTCGCCTAAAATACATAAATGTTTCTACTTCTACCCAAAGGTGATGTGTTACATTTGGTTTTCGCGAACCTAATTATGTGCATTCTAAATAAATATCTCACTTCTGCCCAAAGGTGATGTGTTACATTCTTATTGCACATACTTACTATTTAAACTTAAATTGTTCCTAATTCTTAATCAATCGGTCATCAACCAAAGTGAACGCCCGTTGTTTAAGTAGAACCTAATTAATCTATTAGTTTGGTGTTATAATAGAATTTATCACATCTTCATAAAATAATTGTTCTTAAGTAGAACCTTATTTAATTTATTTTTTTCTGTCTGCGTTAGATTATTACCCCATAGACCACTCTAAGTTCTTTTTTAGTACCTTACTTTCACTCTAGCTTCTAAGATGAGTTTTGCTTAATTAAGGGTTTTCATAAATATTTGCTCTTATTGAGTCTTGATTATCCCTTAAGACATGACACTCCTGCTGCTCTTTCTGATAAAAGTACTACAGAATAAAACTAGAGCATAAGAAATAGGATAACTCAAACATAATGTCTCTTATGGTAATCAAGAACTCCTTTCATGATTACTATCAGGGAAGCTATTACAGATTCTGAAATTCCTAAGACTAATCTATTCTCTGTGGAAATGGAATAATCAAAATAATTCCTAAGACGCATGCAAACATTTTAATTCTAAATAAACGATTAAGTGGCATCCGTGAACACAGCTTAATATACACTGACATGACCCATAAAATAAGGGCTTATACATGGAAATCAGTGAAGTTTTTCAGTGCATATATAATAATTTTTCCACTAGTACAATTAGTTGCCTTAAAAATCAACTATAACGCTCAGAAGTACCAAAGGAAAATGAGTGTATTGATAGCAACATACGTACACAAAAAGGAACGCCTAAAACTGGAAAACCGGATGTTATTCACCTCACTACCACTAAACCTAAAAAGAGGAAGAAAAGTTACTATAGAGAGAATAGCTCTAAGGTCTAGAAACAAAACTATGCCATTATACTAGGCATAGCAATGAGACCATCCATAAGCCAATGGACTAGCCGGCAAAGATAAGGTAGTTACTAATTAATGATTTTTGAGTCCGCTAATATTAATATTCCAATCAACACATGATACGTTGAGTCTAGTTCTATACGTTTCCTTACCATAATTCAACTGATAATTAAGATGAGAAGTTAGTGGTGGATTTAAATGTTAAGGCTACAAATAACCATGAAATAATTGATCTTTGTATTAGGCTTTATGATACCTTACATATTCTGGAGAACATTCGGAATTTAGTATCAATAATAAAGCTACACTTTGACAGTTATGAGGTTTACATGGCCAAAACAAAGTCATCATTAACTTAAACTCTCATATTATTGGTTATCATTATCTGAATAGAAACCTTTATGATATAGAACTAGCTGATACAATAAACTTTCACAACTTCTGTTATCATGAAAATGAAAATTTAACAAAAGATAAATGAGACCTATGCACTTCATCCATTAAGACCAAATTTTATGAGAAATCATGACCAGGTCGATGCAGAATAAATTGTTACCAAATCTCATTCTCAGTGACTTTAAATCATGTGTTAAACGCCCTAAATATCAAATGGCTAAGGAAATAAAAGAGGGTCCACCAGAAGTTATCCCAAATGGAATATTCGGACATAATTCATTTATCATTTAGAAGAATATTTATTTGTATCTAATCTGTTTCCTATGACCCAAAGATTTAAAGATATCAATTCATATATACTTAATAGAATTCCTTCTAAATTTTTCTCTAAAAAATTTCTTATGAAATTTTAGACGATAAGGAAATCAAGTCTAAAATATATGAAAGGTACCCACGTCACGTGCATCATTGAAACTTGTCATGTGTAGTTCCTAGAGACCTCAAAGATCAGTGGGAGTACCGAGTGTCCCAATTATAGCTTTCGAAAGTTGCAAGAGGTGGGGGAGTGACAAATTGATCTTACCTCAAATTACACCTCTTATACACGACACTGCTCTATCACAACTTGTCTCCATAGAATCTAATGCTACTCCTAATAAAGTCTCATAGATGTTAATATGTAGGCAAACTTAGATTTCTCACCAAAACTAAAGTAATCCTCAACAAGAGAAACTAACATAAACATCATTAAGTTGTTTCTCTATTAGAATCTATTGATCTTTAAATGTTAGATACAATGTTGACCCTAAGAATGCTGAATTACTTAAAAAATTTCTAAGGTCAGTGGGAGCAGTAAAAGTCCTTATCATGACTTGCCAGGAGTACAAGAGGCGGGGGGAGAGACTCATTAAATTTAACTCCGTTTACACCTCTTGTACACCATACTGCATCAACTCCTACACACTTAGAAACTAATGTTGCTCCTAATATACCTGAAAATGAAAGCACATAACCAAGAGCTAATCTATAAACTTGAAACTCCCAATAAACCCAATAATCATCTGAGGAGGTCATCTAGGTCTAAAAGGCCTACTAACTTTGATGATTATGTATCCTACCTGACTGAATTTGAAATGGATGCTGGAAATTTTACCGATCCTACTTCTTCTAATTAAGCCATTAGCATCAATCAAAACTATAAATGAAATAAAGCTATTATTAGCAAGCCTGACTCCATGAATTAGAATAACATTTTGGATTTGGTTGAATTACCTAAAAGGTGTTCATAACTAAACTAAATCTGAATGGAAACACACGATTGATTGCTAAAGGTTATACTCAAGAAGGAATAAATTATTAAAGAACCTTTTTACCTGTTTTACAAAAGATTTCTTTGAGGATCATTACTGTTCTACTAGCTTACAATAACTTAAATCTACATTAGATGGACATTAAAACAACTTTCCCTAACATTGACCTACATGTTCATAAAATAACCTGAAAGTTCTAAACTGAAGGTTAAGAACGTTTATTCTGTAAGTCAATGAAATCCAAGTATGTGTTGATTGAAATCATAATGCAACTCTCTTCATCAACAACTAAGTGAATTTGTACACCTACCTCATGATGAGTGGGAGCAACTAATGCAAACTTGTCCTTATATAGATGGCATTCTTTCGACAAGTATATGTTACATGAGTCAAAGCATTGATTACTCATATTTTGACATGATGGATCTCGGAGATACCTCTTATGTGATATGTATTAAAATACACCGAGATAGACCCAATGGGACATTAGTTTCGTCCCATAAGCTTTACACTAAGCGGTCCTTACACATGTAACATTTAAATTGTTCTCCTTTAGAGGCTAATAGGATAAATGAAAATTGTTTCCTTATACTTCATTAATTAGAAGCCTTATGAAGGTTAAAGTCTATACTTGTTTAGATATTGCTCACATTGCTAAACACTAGATTAGTCTAGATTATTGTAAAGCATTTAATAGAATGTTGCAATATCATTAACAAACGAGAGACTATAATTTAAAAAAGAAGTGAAAACGGTTGACTACTCTTATTCAGATTTTGTTGTATTCAAAGAAAACAAAATGTCAAATTCGGGGTATATTCTTATGTCAGCAGGCTGACCTATCTCATAGAGAAGTCATAAGGAACTGTTAACAACAACCTAAGTTTCAATGACATAATATGTTGTTGATCACAACATAATTGTCACTCAATGTTGTTGGAAAATTTATCAGTGGAATCATAATTTAGTAACTCCATATAAATATCATATCGAAGACTTATTGTGATAAGTCAGCTACCCTTGCTTCTCGAACAATAACAGTTCGAGCAGAGCTGCATTAAATTTCGATACGAAATTATTGTTCGCTTGTGAACAAGTAGAGAAAACTAAATCTTTGTATCGAATACATTCATGATATGCTAATGGATCCAAATAACTAAAGGTCTATCACCCATAAGTCTTACGTAATCTTTTATAATTAAGACGGGTTTACTAATGACCATACATAGTTGCATATCGTAATATGAATTATTAATTATTAAAATTTCCTCACTTATTTAAATTTGTTTGTCTCTAAAGACGTTTATGCATGCCTAAAGACATATAGACAGTAACTATACCAATCAACATTAAAGGTCTTATTTGTCAATTTGATCCTAAGTTTACTTAAGTCTTAAATTGGTATTGTAGTATAATTAATGGGGTTTTGAGTTGGATACTAATTCAGTGACTGTATTTCTCTGCTACAGTTTTGGTTTAAAACTAAAATGAGTATTAAATCTGCGCAGACTTACTAATGCTCATAATAAATGATTACTCGGCCAAGTAGGAGAATGTAAGACACGGTTTTAATATGTGGCTCTTATAATCATTTATCTAATTATTAAATTGATCTATTGATTTATTTATTTATATATTATTAACATGTGGCTAGTAATTAGTTGATGGACCTAATTACTCTGATAGGCCATTAATGGGTTTCCTCTTAGGGGTATATTATATAGAGAAATAATTAGAGAAAATTGACTAATCATTATTCAATTGCTATCACCACTAAAATCTTCCCTCTCTCTCTCTCTCATAATCGTGATTTCTTACGAACTCACCTTAGCCATCCTAACCGTACACCCTAAACGGAACCCGGTCTTCCCTTGAATCATGACGTCTTCCCTCTCATCGGTTAGCTTATCAGGTATGCAATTATTATTTGTTTTCCATTATCTTGTTCAAAAATTGATCAACATAGACAACCAAAAGCAACTCATAATGTGTGTTTGGTTCGCGAAATGTTTTTAAAGAAATTGGATTTTGTCAAAGGAATTGAATTTGGAATTTGAATTTTTCAGAAGGATTTGAAATTTAAAGAAATTGGAATCTATTAAACGAATTTCAATTTGAAATGCATTGAGTAACAAAACAATCATAAATAAATTGTAATTTATCATCCTCGCCGCTACCATCTTCACCGCCCTCGCCCACCTCTCGCCATAGTCGTCATCCCTACCACCCCGCCGCCCACCCCCACCACTGTCACTGACCACCCCCTATCGTCTTCACCGACCACCCCACCGACGCTAGGCCTGCCAATGACCGACCACTCTCGCAGCAGTCGTCGACCACTGTCGATATCACCGCCGCCCCCACCACCGACAACCTCCCATTCCCACCGCCCCCGCCCACCACCACCACCACCACCACCACTGGGTGGGGGTAGTCAGTGGTTATAGACGACGGTGAAGAGCGGCTTCAGAAGCGAGACTTATGGCGTTGGTGGCAGTGGTGATGACGAAGAAAATGGTGGCAGGGTGGTCGGTGGCGGGGGTTGTTGTGGTGGCTGTGAAGACGTCAGTGGTTGGTGGCGGGGCGAGGGTGACGGAAACGACGTTGAGTAGTCGGAGATTCCAATTACTTTTGTTGAATTCCTTAACAATTTGGAAGGATTGTAGACAATTTACAATAAATTAAGCTCACCCGAAAGTTTTCACTTCCGGCCAAAAATTTTAGTTCGGGCGGAACTTTTGATTGTATATATAGGAACTTTTGGTCGTAAGTTTCTGCCATTTTTCAACGTTCCATTGCATTTCTTGACCTGGCCCGACTGTAGTTTCTATTTTCTTGTGTTATTCGAATTGGTCTTGATTGTCTTGACTTGATTTTATCACGAGGTACTAACATGTGGTATTTGATCATTGTTTCAAGCAAAACTAGGAATTGGAAGTTTTCTAAATTGAATCAGCCAGAAGTTTTTGATAAGAACGGGTCGATAGTTTTCTTCCGGTCGAAAGTCTGTTAAAATTCGATAAAACTTTCGGCCGAAACTTAACACTTCTGGCCACAACTTTATTTTTGGCCAAAACTGTTTAAAACCCAACTTTCGGCCAAAACTATTGGAAGTTGTGAATTTTTTTCTAACGGCTGATTTTCGACTATATTGCAGATATGGCCGACTTAAAATATGAACCACGTCATAATATTTGTGTGTGCTTTGATAAGACAACCAAGAAATCAGTAGAGTACCTCCAAATCATAGATTTTTTTGATAAAATCAAGAATATATCATGCAATTACCATTAAACTACCAGTTTATGAGAACCATATCAGAGAATTCTAGGAAAAATTTGTATAGCAAATTGAGAATAAAGTAACAACTATTAAAAGCAAGATAGAAGGAAAGGAAATAATCGTAACAGAGCAGGTTGTCAGAGAAGTGTTAGATTCAAAGACACACATTATCCAACAATGATTCCTTTCATTGAAGTTCAAGCAGGAGTTCTGAGAATGGGATATGAAGGAGTGAAGCACCAAATTAACAAATCTATGTTCCGCAAACAATGGAGATATTTAGTTCACATACTTTGTTGGTTTCCCGTATAGTTTTAGCCTTTAAACATTTAAAGCCCAAACGCAACAGAAGTCTTAATTTAAAATCAAGACGGAAAAACCAGAACAGTTGCAAGATAAAAGAAAAACGAATTGAAACAAACCATAAGGTGTTCAGAGTACGATACCTTAAACCAGCTTGTTAAGATTCCACTAAAGAGATGACACATGATGATAACGAATCTTGATGCTAGTCCAATCTCGTGAATCAATCAACACAACTCTTGTGATATTCTTCTCATCCACTCCTAACTCCAAACAATAGCTAGGAACACCATATCTGAGAACCAAAACAAACCCCATTTGTTTCTTGGTTTCAACACTCAGTACACTCGCAACAGCACTAGATTCACAATCTAGGAATGATGAGAACACGATGGCGGCGACGGTGGTACACGCCAGCGGAAACGGGCCACCAACAGCGGTACACGACGGAGTCCACAAGCCGGCAGTGGCGATGGCAATGCCGGCAGTGGCAGCGGAGGTGCGAAGTGGAGTGGGGCGGCGCCGGCCGGCCCTAGGGAGGTGGCGGCTGTAAGGCCCCGATCCCGGGAGGCATCACTTGTTGGATTTACTCATTCACAAACAGTTCTTAAACTTTAAATGCATTCATAGCAGCGGAATTTAATTGTCATTACATCACATAAAGTGTCAACCAATCAAAACATTTAAGCTATTGTCTCAACTATTACGACTTCCTTTCAAAACACACGGGATGCCAGGGATCTTCAATGCCGGGTAACTCCTCTCAGCCAGCCAAGCAATCCAAGGGCTATCATCATACCTAGGGGTGTTCAAAACCGGATATCCGAAATTTCGGATATCCGAAAATTTCGGATAGTAGATTTTACTATCCAAATCCGTATCCGAAATTTCGGATACAGATTCAGATAGTAAACCGAATATCCGAATTCTGAAAAACTTCACTGTTACAAGGAACAAAACACTGCAAATTTTGAATCTAACACAGGGTGTGAAGGTATTGGTGGTTGCTTACAAGTACTGTTAACCACAATTTAAATTTGAATCTAAAACTGCAATTATTTTAAAATCCAAAAATTTAAATTTGTATAATATTAAAAACAGTACTGTTATAATTAACAAAACTATCTCAAAGTTATCTTTAAAATTAGCTCACAAGCTGAAAGTGGCATTTTATTACTGCAATACAACATTTGGCTTTTTTTCCTTCTGGTTGATGTATTATGAAGCACTTCACATATTTCTCAAAGTTATCTTTAAAATTAGCTCACAAGCTGGAAGAACATATTTGAACGATTAACTTTGAACGAAGAGCCTAAGTTTGATTACTTGCTAAGCGATCTGCATAAGAGTTAACACGTGAAAACTATCAAATCTGACTAGTGTCGCCACACCATAGTGTTACCTAACACTCAATGTCGTCCAACACATAGTGTTGCCTAGGCGGTGTTGCCAGGTACACTATCAGTGTCACTAAGGAAGTGTCGCCAGAACTTGCGTTCTGGACTTAGTGTCGTTGTACATAGTTTCGCCACATAGCTGTGGCGGCACTCTCATTGTCGCCTACTACGTGTCACCAATAATTGGCACACCTCATGAATCCTCCCCGATTAGCATCGTCACCGGAGGCAGTGTCGCCACAAGAACACCAAGTCCTAACAGCCTTGTTTTCGATCCAAGACTGAAACGTTTTACGTCCAAAACGTTTATCTAGCTTCCATGAAGCAAGATTTGGTCTTTATTTGGTCATTAACATGTAAAAACTCAATCTTTAAGATGAAATCCCTAGTTTTACCTCAAAACACATTTTAAGCATAAGACAGAGACTCAGGTTCGATTCTTACCTCAAAGATGACGTTTCTTCGTGTATTCTTGATCACTAACAATGGAGAAGGGATTTGGAGCAGATCTTGAGCACAAATACGAAGCCTCTTGCACTTTATCTCTCTCTCTCACTAGAGGAAACTGGGGGTTGGAATGAAGGATCCTTAGGGTTTATCCCCTCTTCCCCTTGCGACATTTCGGCCCAAGCCCACCCACTTCTAGCCCACCACCCCGTGTTCATTCATCTTGGCCCAAAACATACATGTCGGGATTTTACGGATGTTACAAGTCTACCCACCTTATAAGAGGTTTCGTCCTTGAAACATGTCATTAGTTGAACAATTGTGGGTAAGGCTCTTTCATCTCTTCCTCACTTTCCCATGTAGCCTCGGACCCCTTTCGGTGTTTCCACTGTACTTTAACTAACTAAATCACCTTAGTCCGCAGACGCTTTTTCCTTTCTATCCAGTATGGCCATGGGAGATTCGAAATTTGTTTTAAAGGACCTGTATTGAATACAAATCCTCAGTCACAACTCTCTTTTTCTACCCCCCTTTCTTTGTAAATTTCCTTTATTTCAGTTGTAATATGCACTTTAGTTTACTACTTTTATTTCATTTCTGTATTTTAATTAGAATTGTTAAATTGTTCTTTTTATTTTATACAAACGGTTTCCTACAATCTTAAAACAAATTTTTAAAACACCGTTCATTTTTCTTTAAGTTTTTCTATTTTGATTCAAACAAGTTGTCTCATAATAGTTTAGTGTTTTAAAAACAGTTTTTCTTTTTCTATTTTTGTTTCAAAGTGGTACTTTGTTTCAAAACAGGAAAATCTTGGTTTCTTTCTGATTACGAACAGATTGTTTTCTGGAATCTAACTTAGAAAGTTTTGTATTTCAGAAATATGGCAAGCCCTTCTGAAAACATTGTGACCCCCATGGCTAATAACACGGTTGGTGCAAACACCATAACCAATCATGGTGAAAAATCCGAGAAGTTCTCGGGATTGCACTTTAAGAGGTAGCAACAGAAGATGTTTTTCTATTTGACCACCTTGAACCTTGATAGGTTCCTCACTGAATCTGCTCCCCAACCTAAGGAAGGGGAGACCGACATTCAAGTTCAGAGCACGGTAGATGCGTGGAAGCATTCAGATTTCTTGTGTCGTAACTACGTGTTAAACGGCCTCATGGATTCATTGTATAACATGTACTACAATATAAAGACTGACAAAGAATTATGGGAGTCTTTAGAAAATAAGTGCAAAACAGAGGATGTCGGAAAAAAGAAATTTGTTGTGACCCGTTTCTTGGACTATAAAATGGTTGATTCCATCATACAAATACTTGAATATGTGGGGGTGCCTAGCCAAAGTACTTGTATCCGTACCTAAGGTGCAAAAGATAGGACCCAAACTGTAGATTGCATATTCATTGGCTATGCTCATAACAGTAGTGCATATCGGTTTCTTGTACATGATTTTAAGAATCCCCATATACACAAGAACATTATAATGGAATCAAGGAATGCATCATTCTTTGAAAGTGTGTTTCCTTGTTTAGGACAAGAACATGCAAGCTCATCAAAACCGGTTAATGATGAGGTTCATGATAAAACACATGAAAGACTGAAGGTTTAAGAGAATGAACCTAGAAGAAGCAAACGTCAAAGTATTGAAAAATATTTTGGACCAGACTTTATGACGTATATGGTGGATGGTGAGCCCAATACCTATCATCAAGCGGTTACCTTTTCCGAAGGACCTCAATGGAAAGAAGCAATCTAGAATGAAATTGATTTAGTATAAGGGTTTTTTCTTTAAAAAGTGGTTTACAAACATATATATATATATATATATATATGTATATATATAGGGAAGAGATCATATAATAACCTTTACTAATTGTGATAACCCATTAACTCCTTTAAGCCAATCATCATGGGCCATGTGTCTCTCTCATTTTGATGCCATGAAAGTTAATTTCGTCAGTTTGCTCGTCCACTCATTTAATGTTTGCTTGCACCCTCCGTTTACTTTTGTACTAAATCCACCAATTTCAAGATCCTTCAGACTAAATTCCAACCCAAAATATTTAACACCCATTTACAATCATCTTCTTCTATTTAACCCTAGATGGAGTCAGTCGTCATTTTCAAAAACAAATTCAAACTTTTCTATCATTTTGCTTGAAGTTCGATTTACAATAGCAACAAGGGAGAGCCATTACCTTAAATAGATATATCGAAGATTGAAGAGAAGACACCCATAAAAAATGGGGTTTGCTATGGAGAGTCGCGGTTGTTGGACTAGTACGGCCGAGTAACGACATTTGACAATACTACTAACGGAGTAAGATTTAAAGCGTTACATTTTGGGCAACGATTATGATCATTGGATATATTAAATGTTAATATAGTCCAAAACACGAATATAACGAAAGGCGAGATAGTTATGATATAATTATCCAGATGAACGGATATGGTTGGATGCAATGATTATTTATGAAATAATCATTATTATTAATTGAATTAATAATAATTCGGTGGAAATATGTTTGGAACATATTTATTGATTACGATGTTATTTAACTATAATAATAATAATTATATTAGATATAATTATATTAAATTAACTAATTGTTATTTGATTAAACAATTAAATAATATAAGTTCTTTAAATGTAATTATGGGTAATAGGGAATCTCAAAACCCTAATCTTAGAGAACAAGTTAGGTGGTTATAAAATAGGGATTAAGGAGGAGGCAAAAGAGAGCCTTTTACAGAGAGAATAATCAGGTTTTATAAAAGTTGGAAAAACCCTAATCTCTCCTCCCACCTCTCCCATTTACGCCGCCACCACCCAACTGGCCCCTCCCCTCCGTCGTTCGCCGGCCACTATGACCACCGCCTCACTCCGCTGCCACCTCCGGACGCCGCCGCTGCCACCGTCGGACGCCACCGCTGCCATCACCGTAGTAACCGTCGACCACCACCATCCTCACGCCGCCATCGGGTTACTCCAGTTTGATATGGTTTTTTCAGTTTTGGGTATTGTTACTCGGTTAATGTCAAGTTCCAGTTTTGCGGGATTTACGAATAATCTGAAAGACAGATTGACGGGTGTTTTGCGGGCTCTTGGAGATAGGATTTGAAGGAGTTCAAATCCGGGTAGAGATTCGTGTGAACCAGACCTAGCGACTGGTTCGTTGTCTCAAAGTGTTGAGCTTATTCAGTCAGCCGGTTACGCGAAAGGTATAAAGTTCTAAACCCCCTATGGTTGTTTGTTTCTTATTGGTTTACATCTAGACTCATAGTGGGCAGTCTAGGGTAATGGCCTGTACTGGTTCGTGTGTACTTTTCGCTGCATTTATTTATTAAAAAAAATAGTTTTAAAACTGTATGCATGAAACCCCAGAAGTGGTATTATAGCCACTTTTGCGAACAATAAGAAACATTTATTTTAATTGCAATCGGGTTTGAAGTTTGTCAAAACTTTTGTTTGACAAAAGATTGCATCTTTTATGTTTCGTTAATATTTGTGTTGTTTTTTGTGGATCAAGCCTAGACCTGTGGTTGTATTTGTATGGCTGTTTTGGTTTTTATTTTTGTCTTGTAAGTTGTTTTGGAGGCCGGTTGTAATAGATTAGGGTTTTTCAGTTTTATTGTAAATTGTATTGTAACCTAATCGAGACAAGACGAGAGGAAGATCAAAGACCAAGAAACCTAGACGGCCCGGAGGACAAGATGGAGATCTTGAAGCAAGTGGGAGCTATTCAAGAACAAGACATCCACTATTAGAAGTCTTGATACTACCATTACACCAAATGACCAACGGTTAATTTGCTAATTTTTCAAGTGATTACTGTAGTATACTTCAGTAATGTTGTTAATTTGACATATACAACAACCTAATTACACCTAATTTAGTTTTTTTTTTAATTTCATACTGTAATAATAAATTACATCAATGTAAGAGTTACCTGAAATCATAGTCGGCCTATGTTTGTTCATCTTTTTTAGTATTCCCATCTTTCCCAAATGTTTTGTGCATAACCTTCTTCCCTTTTTTGTTTTCTTTCTTTCTTTACAACTATTTAAAAAAACAATACTATATTACACTAATTTTAACATTTCTTAAAATACATTTTTTTTTGTAAATGGTAACAAACTTACTCTTCAACTCCTATAAAAACCAAATCCCATATTGCTGCTTCTTCTTTTGTGAAGCTATTTTTTTTTATCTCTACCTCTCTTTGTAGGAATGGTGATTTACAATCTCGAGAAAGCACTTTCACTCTTTTTGGGCTTTTCGTAAAAAAAATTTCCTTTTCAGCTCCTTCATCTAAACATATACAGAAAGATATAAAAATCTGTTTACATACATACTACCACATTTTCCAATTAAAATTTACATTTATGTGAATTCGGGTAGACACCTTTTAAAGCTTACAAGCTACTGGGTTTTTATGATTATACCCATTACATTACGGTACCTGCTGTAACATTTAGTCACACTTGTTAACAAACATTATAATATGTTAACAAACATAAGAACACAAACAAGATATTAAACAAACATTAAAACATGTTAACACAGTGTTACACCTTGCATTATTGTAATTTTTTTTAAACATATATACGAAATTAAAATATAACAACACAAACAATAATTTTGGGGGATTTAAATGTTGCATCATTCCTATAGATTCTCAACATTAACCGGGCAAACTTTTTGAATGTTCTTGTGTAAAAATTTAGAATTTAATATCAGAAAACAGAAAAATTCTGGACTTAAATGTACAATATTTAAAAAAAAAACCCTAATTTTTCAAGTGATAATCAGATGTTCATCGTCCCAAATACTTCTTCTAGTATATACTTACTACTGTTGCAAGTTGCATGCTAATTTTTTTAAGGACAAAACTCACCAGCTTGACTTCAAACGCTTTTCATGATCTGTAATACGAAGCAAATTCTTGAAACTCCAACACGATTTATAATACATAGTATAGAATACACGCGATAATCAGGTAACAGATCCTTCCGGATTTCATAAATGCAAAAATATAAATGAAATTAAATATTCAAGTATGTTGAGAATTTTTTTAATCTCATTTCATCTATTACCTTTATTTTTTGTTTTTCGGATTTCATAGTCTTTGATTTCATCTTCTATGTTCTTGTGAAATTTAGTATTGAAAACTTAATAACACAATCACAAAAAAAATACAATTAATTGAATTGATACAAATGAAGGTTACATCATGGTAAACAAATATGACAGTTGTTGTGTACTATTACAAATAAAGGCTTCGAAGTTAGAAGTTCGAACTACCACTACAACAATATCACCCTATTTCGATTATTTTTTTGACCCTATAGCGACGACTTGTCGTCGGTATAGGCTATAGCGACGACTTGTCGTCGGTATAGGCTATACCGACGACTTGTCGTCGGTATAGGCTATACCGACAACATGTCGTCGGTATAGATGTCGTCGGTATTGCCTCGTCCCAATAGGTCAAAGATGTCGTCGGTATAGGTGTCGTCGGCATAGGTCGACCTCTGCCGACGACATGTCGTCGCCATAGGGTTTAATTATGTCATTCAAAAAGAAATTCTATACCGATGACATGTCGTCGACATTGATGTAATATTACATTACCCCAATTATAAATTGTATCTAAATTATCCCCAAATGTAGTATAATCTCATACATATGCGCAACTATAAGACTGGTGATTCAAATGTAGTATAATCTCATACATATCCTCAAACCATTATTTTTTGCAAAAATTAAACCTTTTCCTTGTAAGATTGGTATGAAAGGGTAAAAGTGATGTTTATAAAGTAAATAGGATGTTTTTTATAATCAAAAGCATGTTATATAGTAAATATGTTTTACTAAAATCTAACATTTTTTCTCTTCAAACGCACTCTCGGTTTATGGCCCTCAAGTATTTGATCCGAAATTAAAACCCTTCAATCTGCTTGAAGCTTCCAAGTTTTTTCAATTTACGGTACAATCTGATTTCGTCTTTTATTTCTGTAACATCCTGAAATTTACGATAAAGAATAAACGACGCTTATGGAATAATGAAAGAATGAAAGAATAAGTGGGCTCGAGATGATCGGGCCTCGGGCCGTGAGCAATTGGCGCAAAAGGGGGAAGGCGAGGGGTAAAACCCTAGCCACCCTCTTTTCTCCCCCACATTCATCATCTTCACCAACTAATCTAGAGAGAGAAAGTAGAGAGAGAAAGTTTCATACCCCACCCATTGATCTCCTCGTTTGAGCCCGAGATCGTTGATACACGTTACAGAAGACCAAAGAAGAAGGAATCAAGCCATAACAGGTAACAACTCGACCTCAGATTCGATTTATGTATTGAAAATGGGTTTTAGGGTTTCAAAGTGGGTTTTTATAAAAAATTAGGATTTTTACGATAAAATTGGACTAGAAAGCATGTATTTAGCTTCATGGAAGCCAAACACAAGTTTTGGACGTAAAAAGATCGAGTCTTGGATCAAAAACGACAAAATCAGCCAAGAACGCTTGAATCGTCTGAAAACTCTATGAATGGTCCGAAAACTTTGAAACGTCCGAAAAGTATGTCGGACAGAACTTTTCGATCGGAAAATATTTGTGGACACCATAGATTTCGGACAGGACATTTCGATTGAAAGGTATTTCTAACAAGACATTTCGATCGACATGTATTTTGGACAGAAAAGATTTCGGACAATTGTTTTCGAACGAAATAGTCAATGATTAAAAGATATTTAACAGATTAGTTTTCGGTCGAAAAGTGATTTGGATCAAGAAAGATTTCGATCGAAAAATATTTCTATCGAATAAGATTTCGGACGAAAAGTTTTTAGAATGAAACCTATACGTTATAACCCTATTTCAATCGTGACCCTTGACAGATTTGTAACATTCCACCTAGCTCAAAGTTCCCTTGCTAAGTGAGATAGAACCAGTAGAAGTCATGTGAGTTCTTATTGCCCTTTTTCCCTAACGGTTTTGGGCTGACATGCATACTGTTAAAGAGATAGTTTCAAAAGTTAAAGAATATTTTATAAGAATTATATATTTTTATAAAATGAAAGACAAAGTATAGTATTTTATAAAAGGTTACTTTTATAAAAAGAAAGTTAAAGTGTTAAAGAGAATAGTACTATCTTTGAAATGTAATTTCAAGAAAGCAAAGTAAAGAATGGTAAAGAAGATGCATCTCGGTGCAGCTTGACAGTGACAGTGACAGATGCCATATTATATGCTTATATGTTAATATGTGTTATTTCTCTATGTGTTATGTGTTTGAATGACATTATATTATGTGACGTAGTATAAGTGCATAGTAGTTGCACTGTAGTTGCAAAGTAAAAAGTCCTGCAGGCAAGCAAAGTAAAAGTCTCACACCTTGGTGTGAGCAGGCAAAGGAGTCTTCACTTCGGTGTAAGCGAGAAAGTCTCACCCTGAGGTGTGAGCAGGCAAAGGAGTCTTCACTTCGGTGTAAGCGAGAAAGTCACACCCTGGGGTGTGAGCACAGCAAATTAAAAGTCTTACCCTGAGGTGTAAGCAAGCAAAGGGATCCTGCCCTTGGGCAATGATTCATGTGTGAAAGTTAAAGTATGTTATAGTCACTGGTCTTGTACGAGTGAAATGTAAAGTGGCAAAGAGTAAAGGAGAACATCTTAACCGGTTACCTCAAAAGTAAAGTTTTAACGAAAGATATAACGTAACAGTTTTATAATTGTCACGTTGCAAAGTTTTAAAGTAAAGTTAAAGTGTTTTCAAAGAAAGTGAAAGTAAAGCTTATATTTTATTTTTATAAAACTAAGCTACAAAAAAGAAAGTTTTATAGTTTAAAGTAAAGAAAGAACTCACCAGCGTTAGCTGACTTTTAGTATGCATGACAGGTAGTAAAGGTAAAGCAAAAGTAAAGTAAAGGAGCCATGAGGGCTGTATAGCATGGACATTGGGTCGCCGCTCTAAAGACTGACATTTCCTATTACGATAGTTTATGTTTTAGACAATGAATTACTTTATTGTTTTATGAATGTTTTAATTTAAAAACTTCCGCTGTAATAGATTTTGATTTCTGGTTTAAGAACTATGTTTGTTATGTTTTGTGCCAACTATGAGACGTACCCGGTTTTGGGGCGTTTCAAGTTGGTATCAGAGCAATAGTTTGAGAGATTCAGACATTTGCGATAATGTCTGAACTTAAACTGAGAATGGGACAAATAAAAGAAAGGAAAAGAATGTCAATCAGAGCAGCCCGTCCATGGAACGATAGTAGACAGAAGGTAGTCAATGTCCTTACATAGAACATAGACAATAATGCCTTAGCACAGATAGTAGAAAGTAAATGCTTTAGCATAAATAGTACGTAGTACATGCCTTAGCACAGACAACAGATAGTACGTGCCTTATAGTAGAAACTCTGAACTTGGATGCAAATGTTACTCAGAAAGGAAATGTTCAGAACCCGATTAGTAAAGTAAATTAGTAATTTCATACCGGTCTCTATAATTAGTAATTGACATTACTCGAGGTGTTCTAAATTATTACCTATCATGATAACACGAGCTATCTTTGTTCACAGTAGACACTAATGTCTAGAGCAAAGAGAGGTGGTCGCACTGGGGGTCGTACTGGTCATCTAGGCCGACCGCCAGGTAACCGAAACCGTCATGAGGAAAGTGAACACTCCCGCAATGATACTGAATCGGTGAATGTGGAGCATAATGACAGTGGGAACCATGAGTCAATTCATGACGATGCCCATAACGAGACGCTTGAGTTGGAACCGATTGTGAAGGAAGCTATCGCGACAGAGGTTACTTCAATCTTGAAGAAAGTTCTACCGGAAGCACTAGGCGAGGCCCTTAAAGAGTTTGATATAGGGAAGAAAGAGAAGAAAGAGGAAAGCAGCAAGAGAACTAAAGTCAATGATAGTTACGATTCTGATTATGAAATGGCAACTCGGGGTTGAAACTATAAGTCCTTTCGGGGATGTGACCCGCCGAAGTATGATGGACGAAAAGATGCCATTGCCACTTTCAAGTGGATAGAGAAGATGAACGGGGTGATCAACATTAGTGAGTGTCGTGATGACCAAGCGGTCAAGTTTGCCGCTCACTCATTCACTAATGAGGCGTTAAGTTGGTGGAGATCGATTGAAAGAATCAAGTCTTCTGCTAAAATGAAAAAGATGAAATGGGATGACATGAACAAGCTACTGATCACTAAGTTCTGCCCGCAGAACAAAATTGTCAGAGTTGAGAGAGAATTTCTGGTGCTCTGTGTTGGCAGTATGACTCATCGCCAGTACTCCTCCAAATACCAAGAGTTGGCTCAGTTGGTTCCACATCTGGTGGACACTAAGGAAAAGAGGATCAAGTATTATATCAAGGGACTACCACAGAGGGTCTGTGTGCACGTTAAAGCAAATGCTCCTACAAGCTTCGAATCTGTGGTATCACTTGCTGGCATAGTTTATGATGACTTCGAATCCGCAAATCCGCTACCCACTGAGAAGAAAGTGACTAATGTCGTTAAGTAGTCAGCAAAGGAGTGGGCGGGACCGGTGACGAAGAAGCTGAGGATTGAGGATGGAACTGATTGTGCTAAGTGTGGGCGAAAGCACTCCGGGGAGTGCTGTATGGGTCTAAACATTTGTTACCGATGTGGGAAGACGGGGCATTACTCTTGAGAGTGTCCTGGTGCACCGTCATGCTATAACTGTGGAATCCCTGGCCATCTGGCCAAGGACTGTTGTAAGCCTAAAGCTGCTGGCACAGAGAAAGGAAAAGAGGCCTACAAGTCAAAGGCAAGGACCCGAGCGTATGCACTGACACAAGAAGAAGCTAGGGGCGATCCAGATGTGGTGTTAGGTACGTTAATCCTTGATCATACATTTGTATCTGTACTATTTGATTCGGGTGCCAGTAGGAGTTTTATATCATCCTCTATGTGTAGAAGAATGAAATGCAAAGTTACTAAAGAAGAATAGGCCTTTAATTTGGAAACTGCAGTGGGCAAGACCAGGGTAGTAAATGAATTGGTAGATAATTGCATGATAAAAATACATGGCCATATATTCCTATTTAGGTTATATGTTATGACCTTGGGAGGGTTTGATATAGTTTTAGGTATGGATTGGTTAGCTGCCAATGAAGCCCGGATTGTATGTAGACGAAAGATAGTCCATATCAAAGCTCCAAACGGTAGTGAAGTTTTGGTTTACGGGGATCATGACGGTTTGTTAACGAACGTCATATCGATGATAAAGGCAGAGAAGTATATAGGGCACGGATGCGAGGCCTACCTGGCCTATGTGATAGACAATGATTTAAAAGTGAAAGAGTTGAAAGACGTACAAGTGGTATGTAATTTTTCAAAGGTGTTTCCTGAGGAGTTACCTGGGTTACCACCTGACCGGGAGACATAGTTCCAGATAGACTTAGTGCCAGGTGCCCAGCCCGTGGCTAAAGCACCGTACCGACTTGCTCCTCTGGAGATGAAAGAGCTAATGATACAGTTGGAAGAACTTTTGGATAGGGGTTTTATCAGGCCGAGCATTTCTTCATGGGGTGCTCCGGTTCTGTTTGTAAAGAAGAAAGATGGTGCCATGAGAATGTGCATCGACTACAGAGAGTTGAACAAACGTATAGTAAAGAACAAATATCCACTACCAAGGATCGATGATCTGTTCGACCACCTACAAGGCGCCAGATGGTTCTCCAAGATCGATCTGCAGTCGGGATATCATCAGTTAAAGGTAAAGGAAGAGGACATACCTAAGACAGCATTTCGCATGCGATATGGGCATTACGAATTCCGCGTGATGTCATTCGGTTTGACCAATGCTCCAACAGCATTCATGAGTATGATGAACCAAGTGTGTAGACCGATGCTGGACAGGTCAGTGATAGTATTCATAGATGACATACTTGTTTATTCGAAGAGTGAAGGTGACCATGCTTGTCATCTTCAAGAAGCACTAGAGACGCTACAGAAAAAAAAGTTGTATGCCAAGTTCTTCAAATGCGCGTTTTGGCTTAAGGAAGTCCAATTCTTAGGTCACGTTATTAACACAGATGGCATTATGGTTGACCCGACTAAGATAGAGGCGGTACAAGAATGCGAAATCCCGAAGACACCAACCGAGATTCGGAGTTTTCTAGGATTGGCAGGTTACTATCGAAGGTTCATTCAGGGCTTCTCGAGAATAGCCTCGCCACTGACAAGGTTGACACGTAAGAAAGTAAAGTATGAATGGGGTCAGGCCCAGTCTAAAGCATTTGAAGAGTTAAATAAGAAGTTGACCCAAGCCCTAGTGTTAGCATTACCCGACGGTAACGAGGACCTTGTGGTATATTCTGACGTTTCGGGACAGAGGTTAGGGTGTGTTTTGATGCAGAGGGGAAAGGTGATCGCGTATGCGTCACAGCAGCTAAAGATTCACGAAGTTAACTACCCGACTCACGATTTGGAGCTCGCGGTAGTTGTCTTCGCGCTAAAGATTTGGAGGCATTACCTTTACGGGGTAAAATGCATAATTTATTCGGATCACAAGAGCTTGAAGCATTTCTTTGAGCAGAAAGACCTGAATATGCGACAAAGGCGGTGGTTAGAATTGCTGAAAGACTATGATTGTAAGATCCTATACCACCCGGGAAAGGCGAATGTGGTCGCTGATGCCCTAATTCATAAGGAGACTCATTCTCCTATTAGGGTGAAAGCGTACCAGTTGGTGATAACCCCAGATTTTATGGCAGAGCTAGAAAAAGCACAGACAGAAGCACTAAAGGAAGAGAACCTAAAGAAAGAAAGAAAGGTCGGTCAACAAACGAAGTTACAAATAAACATTCATGGAGTGAGGACCAGATGTGGTCGCATGTGGGTACCGAAGGACGGAGAGATTAGGGCCAAAGTACTTGATGAGGCCCATAAGTCTCGATATTCCATCCACCGAGGAACCACGAAAATGTACCAGGATTTGAAGAAAGAGTGTTGGTGGCCTAACATGAAGAATGATGTGGCCGGATACGTAAGCGAGTGTCTGACTTGCGCACAAGTTAAAGCAGAGCATCAGAAACCATACGAGAAAATCCAGCCTCTGGAAATACCCGAATGGAAGTGGGAGTGTATCACCATGGACTTTATTACAAAGCTGCCTCGCACAGCTAAAGGCCATGACACGATTTGGGTTATAGTGGGTCGTTTGACAAAGAGTGCACACTTCATACCGATCCGTGAAACCTATTCATCAGAGAAGCTTGCAGAAGTGTTTATCAATGAGATTGTGTCTCGTCATGGCGTGCCAATATCGATTGTATCTGACCGGGACACACGATTTACATCGAGATTATGGAAAAGATTTCATGAGTCAATGGGTACAAGGTTGAACATCAACACGGCTTATCACCCACAGATAGATGGTCAATCGGAAAGGACCATCCAGATGTTGGAGGATATGCTCCGCGCATGCATTATAGACTTCGGTAGCAGTTGGATAGCCACCTACCATTGGCAGAATTCTCTTACAACAACAGCTACCACACCACTATTGGAATGCCGCCTTACGAGATGTTGTATGGTAGGAAATGTCGAACCCCGGTCTGTTGGAGTGAGATAGGACAGAAAGAACCGGGAAGTTTAGAGGTAGTCATAGCAACCTCTAAGTAGTTTGACCAGATTAAGTCCAGAATGAAAGCAACACAGGACCGTCAAAAGTCCTACGAGGATAAGAAGCGAAGACCGATCGAATTCAGTGTCGGGGATCAAGTACTATTGAAGGTTTCCACCTGGAAGGGGATTATACGATTCAGAAAGAGAGGGAAACTAAGTCCAAGGTTCGTCGGACCTTTCAAGATAATGGCGCAGATTGGTGAAGTTGATTACCGGTTAGAATTACCTGATGAGTTGAGTGGAATTCACCCGACATTTCATGTGTCGCACTTGCGTAAGTGCCTGGTTGACGAATCAGCACATGTGCCACTTGACGACATCAAGGTAGATAATAGCCTCAATTACATCGAGGAAACAGTCGCCACATTAGACAAGAAAGAGAAGCGGTTACGAAACAAAGTAATTCAGTTAGTCAAGGTACAATGGAAGCATCGTAAAGGATCAGAAGCTACTTAGAAAACCGAGGCAGAAATGAAAGATTCGTACCCGCACCTGTTTAACTTATAGCAGGTTTCGAGGACGAAACTTTTTGTAAGAGGGGTAGATTTGTAACATCCCGAAATTTACGATAAAGAATAAACGACGCTTATGGAATAATGAAAGAATAACTGGGCTCGAGCGGACCAGGCCTTGGGCCGTGAACAAGTGGCGCAAAAGGGGGAAGGGGAGGGGTAAAACCCTAGCTACCCTCTCTTCTCCCCCCACATTCATCATCTTCACCAACTAATCTAGAGAGAGAAAGTAGAGAGAGAAAGTTTCATAGCTCACCCGTTGATATCCTCGTTTGAGCCCGAGATTGTTGCTACACGTTATAGAAGACCAAAGAAGAAGGAATCAAGCTATTGAAAATGGGTTTTAGGGTTTCAAATTGGGTTTTTATAAAAAGTTGGGATTTTTACGATGGAATTGGACTAGAAAGCATGTATTTAGCTTAAGTTTTGGACGTAAAAAGATCGAGTATTGGATCAAAAACGAAGAAATAAGCCAAGAACGCTTGAATCGTCCGAAAACTCTATGAATGGTCCGAAAACTTCGAAATGTCCGAAAAGTATGTCAGACAGAAATTTTCTATTGGAAAATATTTGCGAACACCATAGATTTCGGGCAGGACATTTCGATCGAAAGGTATTTCGAACAAGACATTTCGATCAACATGTATTTTGGACAGAAAAGATTTCGGACAATTGTTTTGAAACGAAATAGTCAATGATTAAAAGATATTTAACAGGTTAGTTTTCGGTCGAAAAGAGATTTCGATCAAGAAAGATTTTGATCGAAAAATATTTCGATCGAATAAGATTTCGGACGAAAAGTTTTGTCGAATGAAACCTATAGGTTATAACCCTGTTTCATTTGTGACCCTTGACATATTTTTAACATTCCACCTAGCTCAAAGTTTCCTTGCTAAGTGAGATAGAACCAGTAGAAGTCAGGTGAGTTCTTATTGCCTTTTTTCCCTAACGTTTTTGGGCTGATATGCATACTGTTAAAGAGATAGTTTTCAAAGTTAAAAAATATTTTATAAGAATTATATATTTTTATAAAATGAAAGACAAAGTATAGTATTTTATAAAAGGTTACTTTTATAAAAAGAAAGTTAAAGTGTTAAAGAGAATAGTACTATCTTTGAAATGTAATTTCAAGAAAGTAAAGCAAGGTAAAGAATGGTAAAGAAGATGCATCTCGGTGCAGCTTGACAGTGACAGTGACAGTGACAGATGCCATATTATATGCTTATGTTTTAATATGTGTTATTTGTCTATGTGTTATGTGTTTGAATGGCATTATATTATGTGACGTAGTATAAGTGCATAGTAGTTGCATTGTAGTTGCAAAGTAAAAACTACTGCAGGCAAGCAAATTAGAAGTCTCACACTTCGGTGTGAGCAGGCAAAGGAGTCTTCACTTCGGTGTAAGAGAGAAAGTCCCACCCTGAGGTGTGGGCACAGCAAAGTAAAAGTCTTACCCTGAGGGGTAAGCGAGCAAAGGGATCCTACCCTTGGGCAATGATTCATGTGTGAAAGTTAAAGTATGTTATAGTCACTTGACTTGTATGAGTGAAATGTAAAGTGGCAAAGAGTAAAGGAGGACACCTTAACCGGTTACCTCAAAAGTAAAGTTTTAACGAAAGATATAGCGTAACAGTTTTATAATTGTCAGTTGCAAAGTTTTAAAGTAAAGTTAAAATGTTTTCAAAGAAAGTAAAAGTAAAGCTTATATTTTATTTTTATAAAACTAAGCTACCAAAAAGAAAGTTTTATAGTTTAAAGTAAAGAAAGAACTCACCAGCGTTAGCTGACTTTTAGTATGCATGACAGGTAGTAAAAGTAAAGCAAAAGTAAAGTAAAGGAGCCGTGAGGGCCGGATAACATGGACATCGGGTCGCGCTCTAAAGGCTGACATTTCATATTCCGATAGTTTATGTTTTAGACAATGAATTACTTTATTGTTTGATGAATGTTTTAATTTAAATACTTCCGCTGTAATAGATTCTGATTTCTGGTTTAAGAACTATGTTTGTTATGTTTTGTGCCAACTATGAGACGTACCCGGTTTTGGGGCGTTTTAATTTCACAGCTTCTCTTTGGATGTTGGTTTTCGTCCCTTCAAAATTTTTGAATTTTGAAACAACAATTGAAATCTAACGTAGTAAATTGCGTTGAAAAAGAAGAAAAAAGATGGACTATTTTTTGCACGTAATGTGTCCTGCAAACTGTAACATCCCAAAAATGAATAAATAAAAGATAATGAGCGGAGTTCGAACGGATAAAACAAAGTTCGGGAAGAAACGAGCGGGCTCGGGGGCATGAAAGTGGACCGAGAAAGAGGGGGAAGGGGACTAAAACCCTTACTCTCTGATCTTCGTCATCATTTCACCACCTTCACCCATATTCTAGAGAGAGAGCTTCAAAACCGCACTAAGACCTTCGTTCTTGACCCGAGATTCATTACTGGAGCTTTACTGAAGATCAGTGGACAAGAAACAGGCGATAATCAGGTAACAGATCCTTTCGGATTCGATCTCTTGTTTGAAAAATGGGTTTTTAGGGTTTAATTGGGGTTTCTCCAAAAATCAGGATTTTTACGTGTAAATCAGTCTAAAAATAGTGGATCTAGCTTCATAGAAGCTAGACAAATGTTTTGGATGTAAAAGATTAGATACTTGAATCAAAAACGTAGAATTTTGGCCAAGAACACTTGAATTGACCGAAAAGTCCATGAATGGGCCGAAAATGATGCATTGACCGAAAAGTATTTCGGTCAACGTAGGAAAAAGAGTTTTCAGACGAAAGACTCTTCGGAAGAATGACTTCTCAGACGAAATAGTTTTCGATCGAAAAGGATTCCGGCCGAAAGGGATTTCGATCGAAGGAGATTTCGATCAAAAAGGATTTCGGACAAGGGGGTTTTCGGTCCGTATGTCTAGACGTATCTCGTTCGTAACTGCTCGAACAGATCGATAAGCATTTTACCGAGCATGAATTTCGTTGGCCGAGTGAGATTAGTTCCTTAAATTCAGGTGAGTCAAGGTTCCCTATTTACTTGTTTATAGGGTGATATGCATACTCACTAGATGTGTATGAAAAGTTTATTCAATGAAATGTTATGAAATGGATGTTTACTAATGGAACGATACTTGAAACAAGAATCATTTATGAAATAAAAGGTTTTTGAAAGGAATGTTTATGAAGCGGAATGTTTATAAAAAATTGGTTTTGAAATGAAAGAAAGGGGTTTTATAAATGAATGAAATGTTTTATGTAAAGAAAACGAGCAAATGTTTTAAAGAAGTCATTACAAATCTAATCTATCGAATGAATGGAATTGACGAATGAAGTCTGGGAAGCCTTATGGCACACTTGGGCCATAAGTCTAACAGGGGTAGTGCCTATGTGGCCTATCAATGGATATTACTGTTGTACAACTAGCGAAGGTAGTGACGACGGTCACTCGGAGTTAACGTGACCCGTGAATGGTAAATGGTATGACCTTATGGATCGACGAGTCCTAAGGGCGATGGTATTACCTTAAAGACCTATGAGTCTTAAGGGTGATGGAATGACCTTGGAGACTTACGAGTCTCAAGGGCGATGAATGAATCGAACGGAATGTATGGTAAAACAGATTTAGATAATATATGTATGACTTGAATGGAATGTTAACCGATTTTATGAACAAATGTTTAAATGTATGGATGAATGAAAAATGAATGTTGCCTCATTTTTAATGATGAATGATAAAACCCTAATGGATGAACGAACGATAAACCATTTTCTTAAAATGTCACACCCCAAATTTTTTTACTTAATAAATAAAAAAGGTTGCAACTATTGGTTCATTACACGATTGCGGAAACTGTAATAGTGATTTCTAAGACTTGAATACATACACAAATACTAAGACTAAGTAATAAAATGATCTAAGTTCTTTTAGATCAATGATAGTCTTGATACTTGATAATCTAGGTCCTTCTAGAAATTGATCAAACATAGCTAGCCTATTCCAACCGTGTCATGGCTAAGGGTTACCTGAGAAACATGCTTGAAAGTGTCAACACAAAGTTTGGTGAGTTCACAGAGTTAGTTATTTCAGTGCCAGTAGTTTTCCCCGAAAACATGTACATGACCTAATAGTCATAAAATAACTAGTTTTCCCAAAAAACATGTACCTGACTTTACAGTCATAAAATAAGTAGTTTTCCCCAAAAACATATATATGACTTAACCGTCATAAAATAAGTAGTTTTCACCGAAAACATATACATGACTTAACCGTCATAAAAATAAGTAGTTTTACCTAAAAACATATACATGACTTAACCGTCATAAAATAAGTAGTTTTCCCTGAAAAAATGTACATGACTTAACTGTCATAAAATAAGTAGTTTTCCCCGAAAACATGTACATGACTTAACCGTCATAAAATAAGTAGCTTTCACCAAAAACATATGCATGACTTAACCGTCATAAAATAAGTAGTTTTCATCGAAAACATATACATAACTTAACCGTCATAAAAGAAGTAGTTTTCACCGAAAACATATACATGACTTAGCCGTCATAAAATAAGTACTTTTACCCGAAAACATATACATGACTTAACCGTCATAAAATAAGTAGTTTTCCCCAAAAACATGTACATGACTTACCCGTCATAAAATTAGTAGTTTTCCCCCGAAAACATGTACATGACTTAACCGTCATAAAATAAGTAGTTTTCACCGAAAACATATGCATGACTTAACCGTCATAAAATAAGTAGTTTTCACCGAAAACATATACATGACTTAACCGTCACAAAATAAGTAGTTTTACCCGAAAACATATACACAACTTAACCGTCATAAAATAAGTAGTATTCCCCCGAAAACATGTACATGACTTAACCATTATAAAATAAGTTGTTTTCCCCGAAAACATGTACATGACTTAACCGTCATAAAATAAGTAGCTTTCACCGAAAACATGTACATGACTTAACCGTCATAAAAACAAATAGTTTTTGAAAACATATACATGACTTTACCGTCATAAAAAAAGTAATTTTTCCCCGAAAACATGCAAATGACATTTCCGTCATAAATAAGTTGTTTTACCCGAAAACATGCAATTGACAATACCGTCATAAATAAGTAGTTTTCCATGAAAACATGACATTACGGTCATAGATAAGAAGTTTTCCCCGAAAACATGATAAATTTCCTTGTAAATAATTCTAAGCACATATGATAAACAAAACAAGTATTGTTGATCAATTTGTATGCTAGCTAGGCTTACAAATAATATGTCCATACATGAGACCGTAACCAAACCTAACTGGTGAATGCCCTTCCCTCGCTTTACCACGAGAACGGAACAGGACAATATGCGGCCATTTGACCCTTTAGGTCCCGGTTAGCGCGACTAACCATGACCGGGGACGTCACCCCCAATAGTACTGTTCATAGAATCCTATGTTAAGTCCATAGCTAATGGTTACAAATGTTGATGATGTTCAGGGAACTTTAAGAGCTCTTCTCATGTAAAACATAATGTTAGTGGCTTTTTTCTTGTTATCATATAAAAATATTTGCAATGTTTTCTCAAATGCATGAAACAACAATATTTTCAAATGTATTGAGCAATAATGTAAAACATGATATGTAAGTATGTTTCTCACCCCGTAGTTTACAAAACATTGAAAAGCGAAAAGGGGGTCGTGAACTCACCTGATGATTGATGTAGGCTAGCAAATAACAATGCTCTAATAGTTCCTGCCTATCCGTACCCTACTCACACAAGGGTATTAATGTGTTAAGACTACCCGTCTTATAGACAAGTAGTTCACCCGACTTAACGAATCCTGTTAAGTACGCCTTTGTTTAGTAAAAACAGTGTTTTCATTTACGACTCATTGGTGATTATTATTCCAGTTTAGACGCTTACATATTTTCTGAGAAAATAATATGTTTCCATATTGGTGACTTATTAAGTATACCAAAAATAAATATTATTTTTGTAACAACTTATAATATATTCACATTATAGTTCACGTATAAACACATAATTATTTCCTAAAAATAATTATATACAAACTAAAATATCGTTCAAGTATATATCCTATGCATGTTAATTATTCTTCGTACGTACAATCCACATTATTACGTCCACATACAAATACTTATTTTCCAAACGATAATTATTATCTTAGTTACGTTCGTCGTGTATTCATCTTTATTTATTTTTATCAACTGCATGCGTACATGTATTTGTACATCACTACATATATTCACATATGTTTCACGATGTCATGTTGTTACTTATTTTTAACCGATCCTATCCATATGTTTTATGCGGTTATGTCATCACATGTGTAGATGTACATAAATCATCAATTATATATATGTTACCATCTTTTCTATCAATTAACCCTTATGTTTCTTTATCATGCATATATATATCTTATTATTTTTTTTTACCACATGTACATATATCAAATGTTCATATTAGGATACTAATCTTTAATTCCTAGAACATTTCCATGATTTAACTAAAACCGTACACCAACATATATATATATATATATCACAATTTTTATCCATAAACATATATTTTTAGACGAACTCGTCAAAATGCTTCCAGGATTTATGTACCTACACATACATACACTTCATGTATACACATACGTTGATAATAGACTTTTTATAAATTCATGAACTTGCATAAGTGATCGTTGTTTATGTATATATTTTTTATAACACCTTTCACGTTCATATGTTGATAATAATTGTTCGTATGTTTTCTTGAATCATAGGACACTACCTCGGGTCTTGCCATGTAAGTCACACATGATCATATAACTTCACGAACATATATTCTTCAATATAACACATGAATGGAATGAAGGGTTTATGAAGAACACCATCATCCAAGTGTTATTTTATGTGATAGCATATATATATATATGTAATTTATATTTGATGTGTCCTTGTCTTGTCCATGGTCCTTCTAGTTTGGTATTTTATGTATGAACATGTACGTGCATAAATATATGTATTCAAATATGACTCATGAAGACATAAAACAAAACTCATCAAGACTTTTATGTTTTATTTTCTTCTTGAAAACTCAGATTTTAGGCGTACTTCGAGTAGACTTTTAGATGGTTTTAGAAAATCAAATGACTTAGGGTTTTCTTCTAAAATCAAGTATTGAAACCAGATGAGATGTGAAAAAGAATTTCAAGAGTTAGAGTTGTGTAGGTACCTCAAAACAAGAAAATGAAAAGAGGTGTCCAGATTCGACCTACACTGAGCGGCCTTCTTGCGCAGGCTGTTTGGGGGTCGAATACTCCATGGATTCGAGTTCTTCGACTTAGGTTCTTCCTTCTTAACATAGAGCTTAATTCTATAAAAATAATGGACTGATTTGGCCAAGGAACGAAGGAGATATGGTCTTGCAAAGTTGGCCAAAATATGGCAGAAACTGAATTACGGGATTTTGGGTATTCTTTTGGTTTTGGGCTGGTTAAAACCGAGAGAAAGATAGAGGTTTGTGAGGCTTGAATTGGGTAGGTTAGCCTTGTATATATACAAGGAGGTGGAATGCACATATCAACATAATCACCATCATGAAGATTTGACATAAAGGTTGGAGTGTTGGTCTTAACAAAATCATGAAGGGGTTGTTGTGGTTTGGTGGTGGCGTAATCAAGAAGAAAAAGAAAGACAAGATAGTTTGAGTGTTGTAGTGGTGAAGGTGGGTATTCAAATCATCTAATGTGTAGACCTCGGGTATAATAATAATCGGTATAAACAAATAGTTTGTGCCTTTCTTTAAAGATTTAGTCACCATTATATATATACTTCATGTACAATACTTCTACTTGTAGACTTTACTTGTATAAAATTTGTTAATCACCAATGACCATACACTGCATGTAATAAATGTTTTTATAATTACTAAAATGTGACATGTGTTCCTTTGCTAAACATCTGACAATACCTTATCAAAATAATGATTCAGGAATTATGAACTATGGATGTGCGAAAATAAATATAGATTTTGAACTGAAATACTACGTGTCACATTCTCCCCATGTTAAAAAGAATTTCGTCCCAAAATTTAGTTGATGTTATCTTGAATTGGTGTATTTGTTTACAAGGTCTGGTACTCGATTTTTATTTGATCTTTGTGTTCCCATGTATTCTCAGGGTCATGCTACGAGTCCTAACATACCTTAACCAATTTAATACGGTTACGCCATGTTCCTAACATAGGTTCCTTAACAGAGTGTGGTTTGTAACCTATGTGAATCTCACCAGGCGGATGGTTAACGTTTCGTCTGATAAACACTTTCTGAGATTTGACACATGAAATGTATCATGTATATTGCTTAGTTCATGTGGCAACTTAAGTTTGTATGCTATAGGGCCAACCCTAGCCAATATTTCAAATGGTCCAATGTACCTAGGGTAAAGCTTGCCACGGTTGCCAAATCTTGCAACTCCCTTCCAAGGTGAGACCTTCAACATGACCCGATCTCCAACTTGGAATTCTAGTGGTCTTCGTCTGTTATCCGCGTAACTCTTTTGTCTATCACAGGCGGCCTTTATACAATCCTTGATTTTGAAAATCTTGTCAGTGGTTTCCTGAATGACCTCAGGACCAGTTAAATGCTTGTCGCCAACCTCCGCCCAACTTAGCGGTGAGCGAACTTTACGACCATATAAAGCCCCAACGGAGCGGCTTTAATGCAGGCATGGTAGTTGTTATTATATGAAAACTCAACCTACGGTAACTGGGTATCTCAATTTCCTCCGAAATCGATTACACACGCGCGAAGCATATTTTCTAAAGTTTGAATGGTCCTTTCATTTCGACCGTCCGTTTGTGGATGACATGCACTGCTCATGTCACGGCATGTGCCCAAGGCTTCTTGTAATGATTGCCAAGATTCTTGACACGAATCGGCTGTCCCCATGTCTGAGATAATGGAAACCAGCACACCATGTCTAGCCACAATTTCCTTAATATATGGCCTTGCACGTTTCTTGGTTTTCACCAGTCTCTTCGATTGGTAGAAAGTGAGCGGATTTCATCATACGATCGACGATTACCCATACAGTATCATACCCGCTCGAAGTCTTGGGTAATTTTGTAATGAACTCCATGGAAATCTGTTCCCATTTCCATTGAGGAATCTCGGGTTGTTGTAATAATCCAGACGGTTTCTGATATTTTGCTTTTACTTTCGAACATGACAGACATTTACCGACACAAATAGCAATTCTCCTTTCATGTTCGGCCATCGTTAGAGTTCCTCGAGATCTTTATACATTTTATCCGATCCTAGGTGAATGGAGTACTTGGACTTATAAACTTCATCCATGACCACACACGTAGGTTACCGGTACTTGATACCCAGATTTTGTCTGCATCACCCAACGTAGGCTCCAATTGTTTGATTTTCATTTACTTGGTGGTTAGTATTCGAAAACAAGGCAAATACTTCTTTGATTAACCATATTAGTTGTGCAAGAACCCCATATTTGATTACCCTTAATATGGTGGGGTTCTGTGACACTCATTCCTGATAATGAAATAAATGATGCCTGAGAATCTTGAGTGTATACTGACACATACCCTCTATTCATCTACGCATTATGATGCACAATAGCCGGTTCTCTATAAATATTTGAAAGGAATTACTCGACGAGGTGTTTAGGTTTCAGTTGAAGATCGTGTAGTAATGATACAATATGGAAACGAAACTTTATGTTTGTCCCTCTTATGCTTTTCGAAAGCATTTTCTCGAACTAAGACTTTATTCTTATTTTAGGTTTCGTGTTATCTAGAATCTTCCATTAAAATGGGTCATAATGGATTTAATATTTCAAGGTTCCTTGTGTGCTCTTACTAGCAAAGTTCGAGTCTAATCATCACTTTACCCTTTTCTTGTACCACCTTTCTGAGGCAGACCAGCCTTTGGGTTGTAACATCCTAATATGTAAACTCATGGCTTGACTACCATACTCTCGAAGTATGTAAGCCATACGAAGTTCTATGTTTGTTTGGAATATCCAAATTCCGCCTAGGTGAGGAAATGAATAGTAATACTGTGAGAATGGTCTCATCGAATTAGTGTTTCCCCAAAATGAGCCATGGGTTTGTCAACCCGTTAAGTTGGCAGAAAGGGTTTGGGAGTTTTACAATTGCCAACTATTAGTCATTCAGCGTGTCCGCACTTCCCTGGCGTTTGAATGGTACTTTAGTGACTTCTCATTACGCATTCCACTCATACCGGTCATAGCCTCAAGTCCTTAGTACAAGGATAAAGTTAAGGTAATGAGTGTTAAACATCAAAATTTTTGTACTGTTCCTGAGTCTGCGCTAAGAAGTCATTTCTTAACAATAGATGCCCTAGAGCTTCCTAAGAGTAAACTGCGGTTTTCGTCCCTAAGGTTTCAACAAAATATCAGGTTGCGTCCACCTGTAACAAGTTTGATCCCCGACGTTTGATGTTTTAACACTTTGCGTCCCTGGTCCTTAACACCGTTAACTTTTATGTTAGTTTTTGTGTAAATTTACTGATATACCCATAACTCCATCTTCTTCTTCATCAAACCACCCACACCACCACCAACCACCACCTGACCCCACCACCACCTCCTACCAGAATTGTTGAAGTGGTCATCAAGAATCAAAGCCGAATACATGTATTAAAAAGACTAGAATTGTTGAATTGGTCATCAAGAATAAAAGCCTTCAATCACTACAGTCGAAAACCTTTTTCGGAATTGATACTCAAACGAAGATAACTGAATTACAGATACATTCAAAAAGAAAGGTGCATAACAAAATAAGGAGAAAAGAAGGGGATAACAACCCCACTACAGCGTCTCCAGAAAATTGCTCGTTTCCTGGTTCATTTATGTTGATAATCTCTCAATTAACCGATCAGTTAATTGGTAATTAGTGATATTGTGCTATTAATTGTTGTGTGTGGGAAGAAAGTGATCTTGCATCCCCCAATCAAAATTGGAGTCATTCAACCGCATCTGAAGCCGAGCAAACTCACATTTCGAGCAAACTCATCGAACAAAATTACCCAAATTTTGTGGGGGCGGTTGCCGACTGTGGCAGAGTGGTGGTGGTGGTGGTGGGGCGGTTGCCGGTGGTGGTTGCAGGTGAGGAGAGGGGTTGTGTAGCTACATTTCGACCTCCATAGTGAATTAGGGTTTGGAATTTGGATCCGTATAGAGGTCTAGGATTGGAAGCCTATGCATCGGGATTTAGTGGTGGAGAAGAAGGACGAGTTGAAGTGGTGGAGGAGAGAGGTGGGGCCGGTGGGATTTACGGCAATGGTTGCAATAGGAGGTGGTGTGGGTTGGTGGTAGTAGTGGGTGGTCTGATGAGAAAGAAGAAAGGGAGGTGGGTATATCAGTAAAATTTACACAAAAATTAACAGAAAAGTTAACGGAGTTAAGAACCAGGGACGCAAAATGTTAAAACATCAAATGTCGGGGATCAAATGTGTTACATGTGGATGAAATCTGATGTTTTGTTCAAACCTCAAGGACGAAAATTGCAGTTTACTCGCTTCCTAATTAGAGGAAACTGGGAGTGAAAGATGTGATCACGCCTCTTCTCTAGGCTGAAATCTGGGATCCATTCAACAAGATGATCTTTCGAGAAGTGCGGGTACAAAAGGGTATAAAACTATCCTTCTCGAATCCTTGTGGGCAGTGGTCTGTTGTGAACATCTTGTGCTTACGTCCCTTATGCATGTTATAAACTAATGAGATTAGCAAGAAATTCCACATTTGGGACTCCTTTAAGGGTTTTGTATGTCGTTCTTCTGTTAGTGCGACAATAGTCATTAGTCCACACTTAGGTTTCTTTGGCATTCGCTTGAGAATAAATCACGGCTTATTCATCACCGGAAGAATAGTCGGACTTAAAGGTGTACTGAATGTCAATGGTTGTGAGAGCAACCCTGTTTGACCAATATCTTGAAATGTCAGATTACCTACTTGTCTCATGTCGAGCTTCCACAATATCCCATAGGTACTATGTGTATTCGAGTCAGAATAACTTTCTGTCTCATTACCGGAGTTAGTGCATAGCACTCCTGATGAAATTTTCAAGTAATTGTGAGACGGAACTGTATGATTGATCCTGAGATTAAGCTATAAACTCCCACAATAATTTGCAATTATTGTAAGTTTCGGTTGTGGTAATGCTCATCTTGAAGTCTTTTTGGCAAGTAGAATCTCAAAGAATGAAAGTGCGAAATCCTTTGTCGTTCAGGATTCACTAAGGATTAGTTGAAATTTGAATTTCTCTCGTTCCTCCCAAACTAGGAGAATGCTTTATGAACACCTAATTAAGAAGTCCGATTTGTTAAGATCCAATCCTTAATCAAGTGACTGAGAACATGGGTTGATTATTAGCTTGGATAGTAAGACTCACTAAAGTTCCCATGCATCGCAAATTATGATTACGTGTGCACCCGCAATAATAATTTACTTTGCATGATCTATGTATTGTTTCTTCTATCCAAACCTTTTAGTCAAAAGGATTTGAAATGATCAATAGATCATGTTTGCACACTTGTGCAAGATTGTGTATTGTTCTATCGGATTACCCTTAATTATGTGTACCAATACTCATGAATCTGCTGAATATGGCCGTTGCAGGATGAGGTTAAGGGTAGAGAGGCACCACCAGTGTCCCTCAAAAATAAGATGTGTATGGTAGAAGTCAGGCACTATGTGTAGGGCAGATATCCTCAATTCAGTGTCGAGCTACTCCTGCTCTAGTCTGTATGTTCGTATGGATCCACATGATCCTAATGAATGTCTGGGTCTCCTGACCCATGGAGTTCTCTCCCGTTTAGTCCTGCTTATCCACCTCGGGTTCCCTTTTGTCTAGGCAATCCTGTCTGCCATATCTCATGGCGAAATTCTAGGCATCCGATCCGGGAAATTATGAAGGAGAGTATTTATACCGCACATATGTTAGAAAGAAAGTTGCCTCCACGGCTGGAGTATTTGTAGGTGTGGTGCAGGTATAGGTACAGGTTCGACTTGTTGTGATACTAAGATCGGTGACTGGCGATTACTACCGTCTTCGCCCAAGTTCATTTCATAGTTCGATCTTATTAGGGTTACAGTGTGCTGAGTACCCGTCATCCTTGATTCATAATCAGAATAGTGACACTTTGTTGAGAAACATCGTAGGTGTCTATTTGTACGTGCTAAGCGTTCTTCACATGAGCCATGTAATCGTATTAAGTATTAGTGTAGGTAATGATACCCTAGTGTAACTCCATACACTAATAGTCTACACAAGTTGTTCGGCAACGGTTGGAATTCCTATACTCAAGTCTTGGTGTGATGCAAGTCTTAGAAATCTTGGTCCCTAAATGAGTCCGGTTAGAGCCTAGGTATCACTAAGGAAACCTAATTCGCTAAAACCATTGCTCTGATACCAATCTGTCACATCCCCAAATTTATTTACTTAATAAATAATAAAGGTTGCAACGATTGGTTCATTACACGATTTCGGAAGCTGTAATAGTGATTTCTAAGACTTAAATACATACACAAAATAAGTAGTTTTCCCCGAAAACATTTACATGACTTAACCGTCATAAAATACGTAGTTTTCCCCGAAAACATTTACATGACTTAACCGTCATAAAATAAGTAGTTTTCCCCGAAAATATGTACATGACTTAACCGTCATAAAATAAGTAGTTTTCACCGAAAACATATGCATAACTTAACCGTCATAAAATAAGTAGTTTTCACTAAAAACATATGCATGACTTAACCGTTATAAAATAAGTAGTTTTCACCGTAAAGATATACATGACTTAACCGTCATAAAATAAGTAGTTTTACCCGAAAACATATACATGACTTAACCGTCATAAAATAAGTAGTTTTCACTAAAAACATATGCATGACTTAACCGTCATAAAATAAGTAGTTTTCACCGAAAACATATACATGACTTAACCGTCATAAAATAAGTAGTTTTACCCGAAAACATATACATGACTTAACCGTCATAAAATAAGTAGTTTTCAGAAAACATGTACATGACTTAACCGTCATAAAATAAGTAGTTTTCCCCGAAAACATGTACATGACTTAACTGTCATAAAATAAGTAGTTTTCACCGAAAACATATGCATGACTTAACGGTCATAAAAACAAATGGTTTTCGAAAACATATACATGACTTTACCGTCATAAAAAGGTACTTTTTCCCCGAAAACATGCACATGACATTACCGTCATATATAAGTAGTTTTACCCGTAAACATGCCCTTGACATTACCGTCATAAATAAGTAGTTTTCCTCGAAAACATGCACATGACATTACCGTCATATATAAGTAGTTTTCCCCGAAAACATGATAAGTTTCCTTGTAAATAATTCTAAACGCGTATGATAACTGTGAGACCTCAAACCTGGGAGGCCTCAAGTATTGGATTTACTTATCAACACATAGCTCATAAACTTAAAACTTTCACAATCACAGCGGAAGCGCTTTAAAACCTTAACATACGCAACGGAATACATAACATAACGTAAACATACTTGTCTAGTACAAATTTAAACTTGTCTTAAACAACTGAAACATAAACATAACAACGGGATGCCAGATCTTCATTTCGGGTAACTCTTCAATCCAACCAAGCATCCATACTACCACCTACACTAACTGATATGCATACTAAAAATCAGCAACGCTGAGTGAGTTCTAACGTTTACTTTAAATCAGTCATATAAATGATTTAACATTTTCATACATACTGCCCTTAAGGCTAAACTTTACATATATTATCTTTTAACTCATACATTCATTATGTGGATCAAACTTAGCTTTATCTTTTCATTTCTTCCTGTAATTGCCCCAATTGACTCAAGTCCAATGGCCGACAACTAAGGGAAGTTAACACGATGCATTACCGTAAAAGTCTCGACTAGTGTCAAAACGATGTCACCCTACCGTTAATTTCACTAGTAACTACTCTGGAACAAACCCTACTCAGGCACTTAAGACCTACTATAGGAATCGGAGCCCTTCACTAGGCACCGGAGCCCTTCCACAGGCACCGAAGCCCTTCAAGAGGCACCGAAGCCTTTCTATAGGCACCGAAGCCCTTCAATAGGCGTCGAAGCCCTTCTATAGGCACCAAAGCCCTTCTATAGGCACCAAAGCCCTTTAATAGGCACCGAAGCCCTTCTATAGGCCCTACGTTAGGCACCGAGCCCTTCTATAGGCACTTAAGCCTTATTATAGGCACCGAAGCCCCTCTATAGGCACTAAACCCTACTATAGGCACCAAAGCCATCAATAGGCACTAAAGCCCTTATCTGACTCTCTGTACATTGTAACATTTGTCACCGTAGGAACTGTAGCTTAACTTGGTACTTATTCCCGAAGGAAACTTTATCTTTTGCTTTCCTTTTTAACGTACTGACTTTCTTTAACTTGATCATACTAATATATATTATGCCTTTGTTTATGTATATCAAAATATAGTAAACGCTTGCCAATAATATAACTTGCTTTACTGAAACATAGCTTTACACATATATCATGCCTTTGTTTATGTATAAGAGAATATAGTAAACGCTTGCCATGAAATACCTTTATACTTTACTAAAAACGTATTTTTGCCTCTTTTAAACTTTCCCTTTTAAATCATGACTTTCGCCATCGTTTATCGTTTATTAATATAATATATAATAAACACATTATTCACTAAGTATGCATACCACCCCAAAAGTAGGCAAAAAGGGGATTAGAACTCACATGATATTCTGTCTACTGAAACTAAAAGCTCGGGCTACATGAGTGCTACGTGATCTGTGCGAATACAATACATGAAATCGGTTAAACTTGCTAGAGTCGGCTAAAACACTAGACAGTCGGTTGTAAGAGTCGGGCAACACTCTCAAGAGTCGTCTAACATAGTCGGCTGACACTCTTAAGATTCGGCTGACATAGTCGGCCGGCCCTCTCAAGAGTCGGCTGACATAGTCGGCTGATACTCCAGAGAGTCGCCTGAACTTGCGTTAAATACTTGTGTCATGCTATAGGAGGCCGATTCTCCTTTCATCTTCTTCGCTGAGAGTCGGCTCAAGAACCCTAATTCCATAACAAATTCGTTTTCGATCTAAAACCATAACTTTTTACGTTCAAATCACTTCTCTAACTCTCGTGTAGCCAGATCTATACTTTTCATGTGCTTTTATATGTAAAAATGCAACCTTTATGTGATTATACCCAAGAAACCCTAAAAACCCATTTCAAACAAAAACTCAGATCTGAGCTAGTTTCTTACCTCTAATCGGCTCGTTTCTTCAGCAAAGTTCCGTTTTATCACTGGAGAAGAAGTTTGGTTCGATCTTGGAGCAAAACCGACACCTTTCTCTCTCTAAGTTCTTTCTCACTTTCTATCTATAGAAAAACGAAAATGGTGCAAGAATGAGGGTTTGGGGCTGATCTTGGTGCTTATAAGGGTCCATTATTTCCCCTTTTCTTGGCCCATACGAGCACCCAGGCTAAGGCCCAAGCCCGATCCTCCCTTTTCTCCTGTTCATTCTAATACTCGAGGACTATTTCATATTCTAAAAACTCGGGATGTTACAATAAACAAAACAAGTATTGTTGATCCATTTGTATGCTAGCTAAGCTTACAAATAATATGTTCATACATGAGACCGTAACCAAACCTAACTGGTGAATGCCCCTCCCTTGCCTTACCACGAGAACGGAACAGGACAATATGCGGCCATTTGACCCTTCAGGTCCCGTTAGCGCGACTAACCATGACCGGGGGCGTCACCCCCAATAGTACTATTCATAGAATCCTAGGCTAAGTCCATAGCTAATGGTTACAAATGTTGATGATGTTCAAGGGACTTTAAGAGCTCTCCTCGTGTAAAACATAATGTTAGTGTCTTGTTTTCTTGTTATCATATAAAAATGTTTGCAATGTTTTCTCAAATGCATGAAACAACAATGTTTCCAAATGTATTGAGCAATAATGTAAAACATGATATGTAAGTATGTTTCTCCCTCCGTAGTTTACAAAACATTGAAAAGCGAAAAGGGGGTCGTGAACTCACCTGATGATTGATGTATGCTAGCAAATAACAATGTGCTAATAGTTCCTGCCTATCCGTACCCTAATCACACAAGGGTATTAATGTTTTAAGACTATCCGTCTTATATGCAAGTTGTTCACCCGACTTAACGAATCCTGTTAAGTACGCCTTTGTTTAGTAAAAACAGTGTTTTCATTTATGACTCATTGGTGATTATTATTCCAGTCTAGACGCTTACATATTTTCCGAGAAAATAATATGTTTTCATATTGGTGACTTATTAAGTGTACCAAAAACAAATATTATTTTTGCAATAACTTATAATATATTCACATTATAGTTCACGTATAAACACATAATTATTTCCTAAAAATAATCATATATAACCTCAAATATCATTCAAGTATATCCTATGAATGTTAATTATTCTACGTACGTACAATCCACGTTACTACGTCCACATGCAAATACTTATTTTCTGAATGATAATTATTATCTTAGCTACATTCGTCATGTATTCATCTTTATTTATTTTTATCAATTGCATGCGTACATGTATATCTACATCACTACATATATTCACATATGTTCCACGATGTCATGTGGTTACTTATTTTTAACCGGTCCTATCCATATGTTTTATGCGGTTATGTCATCACATGTGTACATGTAAATAAATCATCAATTACATATATGTTACCATCTTTTCTATCAATTAACTCTTTTGCTTCTTTATCATGCATATATATATCTTATTATTTTTTTTACTACATGTACATATATTAAATGTTCATATTAGGATACTAATCTTTAATTCCTAGAACATTTCCATTATTTAACCAAAACCGTACACCAACATATATATATATATCACAATTTTTATCCATAAACATATATTTTTAGACGAACTCGTCAACATGCTTCCAGGATTTATGTACCTACACATACATAAACTTCATGTATACACATGCGTTGATAATAGACTTTTATAAACGCATGAACTTGCATAAGTGATCGTTGTTTATGTATATATTTTTAGTAACACCTTTCACATTCATATGTTGATAATAATAGTTCCTATGTTTTCTTGAATCATAGGACACTACCTTGGGTCTTGCCAGGTAAGTCACACATGATCATATAACTTCACGAACATGTATCCTTCAACATAACACATGAATGGAATGAAGGGTTTATGAAGAACACCATCATCCATGTGTTATTTTACGTGATAGTATATATATGTAATTTATATTTGATTTGTCCTTGTCTTGTCCATGGTCCTTCTAGTTTGGTATTTTATATATGAACATGTACGTGTATAAATATATGTATTCAAACATGACTCATGAAGACATAAAACAAAACTCATCAAGACTTTTATGTTTTATTTTGTTCTTGAAAACTCAAATTTTAGGCGTACTTCGAGTAGACTTTTAGATGGTTTTAGAAGACCAAATAACTTGGGTTTTCTTCTAAAATCAAGTTTATTAAAACAGAGGAGATGTCAAAAATAATTTCTAGAGTTAGAGTTGTGTAGGTAGCTCAAAACAAGAAAATGAAAAGAGGTGTCCAAATTCAACCTGCACTGAGCGGCCTTCTTGCGCAGGCTTTTTGGGGGTCTAATACTCCATAGATTCGAGTTCTTCCACTTGGGTTCTTCCACTTGGGTTCTTCCTTCTTAAACTAGAGCTTCATTCTAGAAAACGAATGGACTGATTTGGCCAAGGAACGAAGGAGATATGGTCTTGCAAAGTTGGCCAAAATATGGCAGAAACTGAATTACGGGATTTTAGGTATTCTTTTGGTTTTGGGCTGGTTAAAACCGAGAGAAAGATAGAGGTTTGTGAGGCTTGAATTGGGTAGGTTAGCCTTGTATATATACAAGGAGGTGGAATGCACATATCAACATAATCACCATCATGAAGATTTGAGATAAAGGTTGGAGTGTTGGTCTTAACAAAATCATGAAGGGGTTGTTGTGGTTTGGTGGTGGCGTAATCAAGAAGAAAAAGAAAGACAAGATAGTTTGAGTGTTGTAGTGGTGAAGGTGGGTATTCAAATCATCTAATGTGTAGACCTCGGGTATAATAATAATCGGTATAAACAAATAGTTTGTGCCTTTCTTTAAAGATTTAGTCACCATTATATATATACTTCATGTACAATACTTCTACTTGTAGACTTTACTTGTATAAAATTTGTTAATCACCAATGACCGGATACTGCGAGTAATAAATGTTCATGACCTAGTAATTCTTATAATTACTAAAATGTGACATGTGTTCCTTTGCTAGACTTCTGACAATACCTCAAAATAATGATTCAGGAATTATGAACTATGGACGTGCTAAAATAAATATAGATTTTGACCTGAAATACTGGGTGTCACATAAAATGAATGAAAGACTTGAACTCATCAGCGTTAGCTGACTTTTAGTATGCATGGCGGGTTAAAGTTAGATGATGGATGAATGGATGTTGCTTGGCTTCTCGAGGAGTTACCCGACGATGAGGGACCGACATCCTATATGAATGTTTTGAATGTGAATGTTTTAAGACAATGTTTTAAATTGTTGCTATTTTAGAATAATGTAATGACGTTTATTCCGCTGCTTAATGTTATCCGAAGTTTAAGAACTGTTTGTGGATGAGTAAATCCAACGCGTGATGCCTCCCGGGTTTGAGGCCGTACACAAACACTGACAAGATGAGGGTAGGAGCCTAATTTAAAGACGAAACTACCCTTCCAGCTAAAAATGAAGGTGTTCCTTAATATTAAATTATGAAAATTTTCTAGCCCTTGGATCATAATTTCATGAAGCTCATCAAGACATGTGATGGGGTTAATGGGTTATCACACTAACTATGAGTTAATGTGCAAACCAAAAAGTGTAACAAAAAAAATTTAAGTTTTATATGCATATCAACTCCAAGTAGAGAAAACAAAAAGTAGATACTATGTTCATGGCAATTCATCGTTTGAACTTTTCATTAAACAATAAAAACTGCCATGTTAAGGGTTATACCAGTCCATTTAGTTTAGGTTAGGAATTTTTATGGGAGCTTTTTCGTATTATGTCTGTGTGAGAGAGATATAAAAACATATCTTTTATCAAAAAGTGATTGTGTGCCTTCATAAACGAAATGATATTTTGAACCTCCTATACATATTAAAAGAGTAAATTTGTTAAAGATATTTTGAAAAATCTTATTTGTATAATATTAAAAGGACAAATTTCTCATCCAAAACATAAAAATAAGGTTAAATAAAGATTCAGAATTTGATACAAAAAAATGTGAGATTTGTCATCCATTGGTGTTTCAATGTGAAGAATCACTACTAGAAAATAGACCTTTAATGACACGTGAACTATAACATGCAACAGTGTGTCATCGTTTTAGTGTCATATTAGCTAAACTGGGCTTTAATGACACGCGAGCTATAACATGCAAAAACGTGTGTCATCTTTTAATGTCATATTAAAAAAAACCGCGGAGTACACTTTTTTAAAACACGTGTCATCTGAAAAATGTCATCTTATAATTTAACATATCCCGCTCATATACCTTTGCGCGCTTCTGAAAACCCTAACACCAGAGGGCAAAAGTAGGCGATTTCCTCATATACCTTTGGGCGATGGCTATGTCTTTCTGAAAAAATGTGAGATTTGTCATCCATTGATGTTACAATGTGAAGAATATCATAAGAAATATTGAAAATTTTGTCAATTGTTTAACACGTTAGATTTTATAAAGAATTTGATACAAAAAAATGTGAGATTTGTGTTAGATAAAGATTCAGGATAAATTATTTTCTCATCATTAGACATGTCAGCCAATCTATTTACCTGTATAACGATATCTTTTATACATATAGTCATATAGACAATAACATCAAGTATCAAAAAGTCAAAAACCCATCGTAAAAGTGGAATTAAAATATGTGTTAAAATTAAAGAAATAATAGATTAAGTTCGATTAAATTAATTTATTAGACATATGTGTATGCTTGTAAATGAGCCGAGCGAACACGAACAAGCCGACAAATGAATGAACACGAACAATTAAACGAACATAATTTCTTGTTCGTGTTCATTCATTAAGAAAATGAGTGTGTTCATGTTCGTTTATGTTCGTTCATTAATATTCTAAACGCACGGTTCACAAACACAAACAAACGAACATAAGCGAACACCAATTAAAAGTAAACGTAAATATCTAAATTAAAGTTTAAAGTATCATTATCTTTGTATCAAACATTTGAAAAGTAAACAAATATATTAAATTGATTTTAATATAGGCTTAAGGGTTTTAAAATATGATAATCAAATTAATTTTAAATTAATATTAGTAATAAATAAATTTGAATGAATATTTAAACGAACATAAACAGACGAACATATATGAATGAGCATAAACGAACGTAAATGAACGAATATAAACGAACGTAAATGAACGAACGACACACGTGTTCATGTTCGTTCGTTTAATTAAATGAACAAAAATTTGTGTTCATGTTCGTTCGTTTATTAAATGAACGAACATAAACGAACTTCTTACCGAACGGTTCATGAACGGTTCACTAAACGTTTGGTTCGTTTACAAGCCTACATATGTGTATGTATTATGCTCATAGATTAGGTAGAATTACATATATCCCCCTATTTTCAACCCTAATTACATATATACTCAACCCAAAATTTAAATTACATATATCCCCTTTTTTTTTATAAAATTAGTCTTTTAACCTTACAAGAAATACAACTATTCTTATTCCATTGATCCCAACCCTAACATTCTAATTTCCACCACCGATTGATTCCAACATCCAGTTTGGCTTCTAATCGATTCTATCATTCAGTTCGGTATATTTGTAATTAAGAATGAGAATAACGTAAATAAAATTTTGAACTGTGTATATATGTAATTAATAAAGTTTTTAAGAGAATATATGTAATTGTTTCTAAATTAAAAATAGGTGGATTTCTAGAAGCTTCGTTGTGCTTAGCATGTGAAATTTGAAAATCAGGTTGGTCAAACACATATCAAACCGAACCGGCCAGCGTGACAACTACAAAAACCATCCTTTAACTATTCATCATATCCCCTTTAACTTCTTCTTATTACTTGTTCTTTAGATTAGTTTTTCTCTTTGTCCAATAGCCGCTCATAAATTAAGTTATAATTATTTAAATATAAATTTCTAATAATTATAAGTAAACCGGATATTAACAATCTAGATCATAAACTCATTGGCTGATAAAAAATCATACTGAAAATTTGACAAATGACAATTCTAACTTTCATTTTTATTGATAATGGTAGTCTTATTCTAACGTAAGGTTAGAGTGAGATTCACCAAAAGTGATGAAAGTGAAAGTTATGAGTGTAATCAGTTAAATTGTCATTATGATCTCGTCCAACGGGTGATAGTTTGGATTATTAAAATCCAATTTACCATAAATATAAATTAAATCAACCATCACTGATAAAACCATTAAAAAAATTAGGGCATTTTGAGTTATATAGCAATTCTATTTTTTATTCAATAAATGTAGCCTTTGAGAACTTATATCGTATCTATATATATACTATATAATAAATAAAGGTTTTTCATACCACATGTCGTCTCCATATTTATTCTTATTTTTTTTCTCGCCTCTCTCTCTTATTAAATAAATCTCAATCTTCTCATAATAATATATTTAAAAAAATATATTAACTATACTAACAAAACACACTTATTTTAAAGTATTCTTTATTATAAAAAAACTTTGAAATCTAATTATGTAACTTTTATTTTCAATCAAATAGTAAATGAAAGTCAAATTACACTAAATAGTAATTAACGTATTTTGAAATCGAATTACATATTAATTTTTACATATTTTGAATTTTGTTTTCCATCCTTAGTATATGTAATACATTTTTATACATGTAAAATATATATATCTATACTATATAATAAATGAAGGTTTTTCATGTCATGTGTCGCCTCCATATTTATTCTCATTATTTTTTTCGCCCCTCTCTCTTATTAAATACACATCTATCTTTTAATAATAATATATTTTTAAAGAAAATACTAATCTTTATATTAATAAAGATCCTGACATATTTTGACGAGTGTATGTGTTAACAGATTATATTGTATTCCACAAGTTTATTCAACCCGTGTAAAACACGAGTTTTTAAAAAATAAATTTTTTATTACTTAATATATAATATTATATTTATTCAATCCGTGTAATATATGAAATTTTAACCTAATATATATATATATATATATATATATATATATATGGTTGTGTTCTTTTTAAAACTCATATGAGTAAACCCTAAAACCCTTGATACATGGTTGTTCATGTTATAATAAAGTTGATCCGATTGTCATGGAATAAGCGCTTTTTTTATTCATATAAAGTACTCAATAAATGTCTTCAAGGGTAATTCAGTCAAAACAGACAGCAACAGAACCAAAACATCCTTGACAAATTCTGACTAAAACTTTTCTCCTTTCCCAATAAAAAATATCAGGTAAAATGGAGTTAGATTTCTTTTATCATTTGAAATTTTAAAATGTTAGAAGCATTTTCACCAGAAAAGGAACATTTGCAATAAAACATATGGTCTAAAGTAGCATGAACTATTTAACGAAAAAAGAAACAACATTAGTGTAAAATATTTATTTAACAAAAAAGCGACGATTATTAAAATGTTATAAATATACAATTAAGAAATAAAATAGCATTGAGGTAGAAAAACTAAATAGAAGACATATAAAACCTAAGTAGCCGTTAAAATATTAGTTCGGAATGCCTTATAAAACATCAAGGTACTAAAAATATAATAAAAACATTTATGCTTGTACAACCTAATAAACTACACATAGATCCAAATTACAAAAATATTAAGATGTTTGTTGCAAAAGGATTCAACACTTTTAACTAGTGATATATACGTACTGGCATACTATATACGTAAATACATATACTACCTTCATACCTGATGCTTTGGCTCGAGTTACCCGTACTGGCATCCGCTTTCGGTCCCATTCAAAGTTTAAGCTCAGACACTGGGAGTGTCCGAATCTCTCAAACTATTGCTCTAATACCAACTTGTAAGGCCCCAAACCCGGGAGACCTCACTTGTTGGAATTACTCATTCACAAACAGTTCTTAAACATGAATATCAAATAACGCAGCGGAAAATTTCATTTAAACCTAACTTAATCGTTGTTCATACATGCGAAAGCGTAAACATTGATTAAAACATATTTACATCATAACTAAACATAACGGGATGCCAGTCTTCAAAGCAGTCGGGTAACTCTTCATCTCTAGCCAAGCATCACCGTCCATCCTCATAACCTGCCTTAACCTGAATGTGTACACTTAAAAACGTCAGCTACGCTGGTGAGTTCTAGTTTTCGTTCGATTTAAGAAATGGTTCATCATTCAAACATTCATTAGGGTTTAACATTCGTATAAGAAAACAGGGCCTTTCATTCGTAAACCTTCGCACATTTAAACACATTGAACGGATCATTTGTTTAAAACATTAACATTCATTTAAGTCATACATTACTATCTAAAATCTGTATCGTTACGCGTCTCTATGTCCCCGTAGGAACCTTTAATGTTGTGGGCAACCGCTACGTATCGTCGTCATTGCCACAACCATTCATTACGTGGGGTCAACCGTTACGTATCGCCGTCATTGCCCAACACGCATCTTTCCTTTGGGAATCAACCGTTACGTATCGCCGTCATTGATTTCCCACTACCCTTTCCCTTAGGATGATCGTCATCACCCGAGTAACCGTCGTTACTCCCTTACCAGTTGTACAACATCAAAACCATTGGCAGGCCACTAAGACACTACCCCTGTTGTTCTTATGGCAACTATGGCTCGCTGTCCATAATCTACCACAAGGCTGGGAATCTCGTTCCCAGACTTCATTCGTCAATTCCATTCATTCGACAGATTAGATTTGTAATGACTTCTTTAAAACCTTTGCCCCTTTTTGTTTTCTTTTCATAAAACATTTCCTTCACTTTCAAAACCCTTTACCTTTTCATTAAACCATTTCTTTATAACATTCGTTCGTAAACATTCCGTTCATAAACTTTCTTTTCATAAACCCTTCGTTTCAAATCATTTCCTTCCGTAAACGTAGTTTCATAAACATCATTTTATAAAACAACATTTCATACGTGTACACACCAGCCCGAAAACATTATATAAAAACATTTAAAAGAGGGCTTCTAGAACTCACCTGATACGCTAATATGGGTTGTCCTAAACGAAGGTCCAACAACGTCACTTCAGATCTGAATTGATTAGTTAAATACACATCAGACCAATCCCGACTCTAACGGTTTAACCATTCTAACATACTGACTTCACTTAATCAGTTCTGATGTCTGCGCACTTGCAAATGAGAGAAATGGGTTGTGACCTTGGCAATTTATAGGGGAGGCTCCCCTTCTAGCCCATCCGACCAGACCCGACATGCCTCGTTCGTTTATTCCGTTATTATATCTGTCGTTTTATTTTTTTGGGATGTTACAAGTCTACCCCCTTTACAATAGGTTTCGTCCCCGAAACCTATCATAAGTCAAATAGATAGGGGTACGACTCCCTCATTTCCTTCTCCGTTTCCCAAGTGGCTTCCGATCCCTTTCGATGTTTCCATTGGACTTTAACCAACTGGATAACCTTATTACGCAAACGTTTCTCCTTCCGATCAAGGATGGCCACGGGTTCTTCGATGTAATTAAGGCTGTTGTCGACCTCGATGTCAGTAAGTGGTACGTGAGCCAATTCATCCGCCAAACACTTTCGCAAGTGTGATACATGGAAAGTAGGATGAATCCCACTTAACTCATCGGGCAACTCCAACCGATAAGCGACTTCACCAACCCGTGCCATTATCCTGAATGGTCCGACAAACCTCGGGCTTAACTTTCCTCTCTTCCTGAATCGTATGATTCCCTTCCAGGGCGACACTTTCAACATTACTCTGTCCCCAACATCAAACTCGATAGGCCTTCGTCGTCTATCCGCATAGGACTTCTGACGATCTTGTGCGGCCTTCATTCGCGCTTTGATCTGATCAAACCTTTCCGACGTCTCTCTTACGACTTCGAGACTTCCTAATTCTTTCTGTCCAATCTCACCCCAACAAACCGGGGTCCTACATCTTCTCCCATACAACATTTCGTAAGGCGGCATGCCTATCGTCGTGTGATGACTATTGTTGTAGGAGAATTCAGCTAACGGCAGATGGCTGTCCCAACTGCCACCGAAGTCGATAATACAAGCACGGAGCATATCCTCCAACGTCTGAATAGTCCTTTCGGACTGACCATCCGTTCGCGGGTGGTATGCTTTGCTGATATTAAGCCTCGTGCCCATCGCCTCATGAAATCTTTTCCAGAACCTCGATGTGAATCGTGTGTCCCGGTCAGATACGATCGTCAAAGGCATCCCATGCCGTGCTACTACTTCGTTGATAAACACTTCAGCTAACCTTTCCGACGAGAACGTCTCGCGAATAGGTAGGAAATGAGCACTCTTCGTTAATCGGTCCACAATTACCCAAATGGTGTCATGACCTTTAGCTGTGCGGGGTAGCTTGGTTATGAAGTCCATGGTAATGTGTTCCCATTTCCATTTTGGTATATCAAGTGGTTGAATCTTTCCATACGGTTTCTGGTGTTCAGCCTTTACTTGCGAGCAAGTCAAGCACTTGCTTACATACTTCGTCACATCACATTTCATTCCAGGCCTCCAGTAGTCTTTCTTCAGGTCTTGGTACATTTTGTTGGTACCAGGATGGATAGAGTAACGAGACTTATGAGCCTCATCCAAGATTTTGGTTCTAAGCTCGCCACCCATAGGTATCCATACCCGTCCATAACATGTTCTAACACCAAGGGTGTTATATTCCAACTTGTCCTGTTGGCCCACCATCCTTTCTCCCTTTATATTTTCTTCCTTCAAAGCTTCATCTTGAGCTCTTTCGATTTCTCTCATTACATCCGATGTTACCACCAAATGGCAAGCTTTCACTCTAATAGGAGTAGGCACATCCTTTCGGCTTAGAGCGTCAGCCACCACGTTTGCCTTTCCACGGTGGTACATTATTTCACAGTCATAGTCCTTCAAGAGTTCCAACCATCTCCTCTGCCTCATGTTAAGCTCCTTTTGTTCGAAGAAGTACTTCAAACTTTTGTGGTCGGAGAAAATAGTAAACTTTACCCCGTACAGGTAGTGCCTCCAGATTTTCAATGCAAATACGACAGCAGCAAGTTCCAAATCGTGAGTCGGATAGTTGACTTCGTGAACTTTCAACTGCCGCGACGCATATGCAATCACTCTACCGCGTTGCATCAACACACACCCTAACCCCTGACCCGACGCGTCAGAGTATACCACCAGGTCTTCACTGCCCTCGGGAAGGGCCAAGACTGGAGCTTGTGTTAGCTTCTCTTTCAATTCCTTAAACGCCTCATCCTGGGTCGAACCCCATTCGTACTTTACTCCTTTCCGAGTCAACTTTGTCAATGGCGAAGCTATTTTCGAGAAATCCTGGATGAATCTTCGATAGTAGCCTGCTAATCCTAAGAAACTGCGGATTTCAGTTGGCGTCTTAGGAATGTCTCATTCACTTACCGTTACTATCTTTGCTGGGTCAACCATAATGCCGTTCAGGCCAATGACGTGACCTAGGAATTGGACTTCCCTAAGCCAGAACGCGCATTTGGAGAACTTAGCATACAACTTCTCCTTGTTTAGAGCTTCCAACACTTCCTTCAAATGACACGCGTGATCACCCTCATTCTTGGAGTAGATAAGGATATCATCGATGAACACGATTACCGATCAATCCAGCATCGGTCGACACACCCTATTCATTAAATCCATGAACGCTGCGGGGGTGTTCGTCAATCCGAAAGACATTACGCGGAACTCGAAATGTCCATAACGCGTGCGAAATGCAGTTTTCGGTATGTCTTCTTCCCTCACCTTCAACTGATGGTACCCGGACCGAAGGTCGATTTTCGAGAACCAACTTGCGCCTTGCAACTGGTCGAACAGGTCATCGATCCTTGGTAAAGGGTAATTGTTCTTCACCGTTCGTTTATTCAACTCGCGATAATCGATACACATTCTCATCGAACCATCTTTCTTCTTTACAAACAACACCGGAGCACCCCACGGCGAGATGCTCGGTTGGATAAATCCTTTCTCAAGTAACTCGTCTAGTTGGACCATAAGTTCCTTCATTTCCAATGGTGCTAGTCGATATGGAGCCTTAGCCACGGGCTGGGCATCTGGTACTAAGTCAATTCGGAACTCAATTTCTCTATCGCGTGGTATCCCAGGCAAATCCTCTGGAAACACCTCCGGGTACTCGCGTACCACGAGTACATCGTCTAGTTCCTTCACTTCCTTACACTTGTCAATTACATATACCAGATAAGCCTCGCATCCGCGCCTCAAGTAATTCGTTGCCTTAATCATTGAGATGACGTTTGGCATCGGGGCGTCACGATCTCCAAAGACTTCAACTTTGCTACCATCCGGAGCCTTGAGTCGGATTATCTTTCGTTTACATATTATTTGCGCTTCATTGGCAGTTAGCCAATCCATACCCAACACCACATCGAACCCTCCCAAAACCATAACGAACAATCTGACGGGGAATCTATGACCTTCTATCTTTATCGTGGAGTTGTCAACTACATCGGTTACTCTTGCAGTTCTACCCTCAGCGGTTTCTACGCTAAAGGCCCTTTCTAGTTTACTAACAGTGTACTTCACTCGCTTACAAAAACTCGCAGATATAAAACTCTTTCTGGCACCAGAATCAAATAACACAGAAACCAAAGTGTTGTTAAGGATGAATGTACCTGACGCCACATCGGGATCCGCCCTGGCTTGTTCCTGCGTCAGTGCGTACGCACGAGTCTTTGCACGAGATCCCTCTACCTTCTTTTCTGGGCCTTTTCCCTTCCCGGTTTCCCCCATCCTAGGCTTCGGGCAGTCCCTACTCATATGACCATTTTCCCCACAATTGTAGCATTTGTAACCTTGCGGGCATTCTCGGGAGTAGTGCCGGTCTTGCCACACTTAAAGCACAAGTTAGATCCCAGTCTGCATTCACCTACATGCTCCCTTCCACACTTCTTACAAACAGTCGGCTCACCCACTTGAGCCCTCTTATCACGAGCCCCAAACATCTTTCCCCCAGTTCGCTTGTTTGAGAAGCTCGGTCTCTTCTTTTGCTCTTCAACGGCAACAACATTCAGTGCCAGATCGTCAAATACCACGCCGCTTAGCTCTACTGCCGAATCATAGGTAGTAGGGGCGTTTGCCTTAACATAGGTGCGGACCTGGTCTGGCAACCCTTGAACATAGCAGGCAATCTTTCTCTCTTCAGTAGTGACAAGGTGTGGCACCAGACGTGCCAGTTCATTAAATCGGGTTGTGTATTGCCGGTGCGTCATGTTCCCGGCCTTCAAACCATTAATTCCCTCTCTACCTTTTCAATCTCGTTCCTTGGGCAGAAGTTCTTGATCACCAAAGTTTTCAAGTCAGCCCACATCATCGCATCCACAATCTCGCTCCCTTTAGCCTGACGTACACCTTCCCACCAGTGGGATGCTTCCTCCCTCAAGGAGTTAGCAGCAAACTTCACTACTTGATTAGCTCGACACTCGCTCAAACGGATGGCGGCTTCCATACGTATTACCCAATCAAAAGTAGCCACCGCGTCCTTCTTCCCAGTCAGGACCGGCGGGTCACATGCCTTAAAGGACTTATAATCACATCCGCGAGCAGGCGGAGCATTGTCGGTCTCATTGTTCTGAGCACCAACTGCCGCGCTAGACCCACCCACCGCATTGACCTGCTTCAATGCTTCTGCCAACAGACCTGGCAGGGAAGTCTTCATCAACTCTATAAATTCTCGAGCTATGGCTGCCCTCACTTCTGGTTCAAAAGTGAAAGGTTGCTCTTCAACCTGTGTCTGCTCAGCTTCATGCACACTAACCGCTGGTTCAGTGTGAACACTTCCTTCTTCACTATACTCTTGGCGCGCAGGGATCCTGCCACGCCCACCATTTCGACCGCCGGTACGACCACCACGCCTTCCGTTTCCTCTCCTTGCCATTACGTTCTATAAGACAAGAAATCCAATGTCATCACGCTAGTTAACAAATAGAATTCAATAAGCACTGTAAGATGTTAATATACACTGGCCATCTGTAATTAACCATTACACTACCTTTCGATTTCTATTTGACCACCTTTGTGATTTCATCATAACATAAGTCCTTACTTAACCCTTTCTAAGGCTTACTATATACGTAAATACATATACTACCTTCATACCTGATGCTTTGGCTCGAGTTACCCGTACTGGCATCCGCTTTCGGTCCCATTCAAAGTTTAAGCTCAGACACTGGGAGTGTCCGAATCTCTCAAACTATTGCTCTAATACCAACTTGTAAGGCCCCAAACCCGGGAGACCTCACTTGTTGGAATTACTCATTCACAAACAGTTCTTAAACATGAATATCAAATAACGCAGCGGAAAATTTCATTTAAACCTAACTTAATCGTTGTTCATACATGCGGAAGCGTAAACATTGATTAAAACATATTTACATCATAACTAAACATAACGGGATGCCAGTCTTCAAAGCAGTCGGGTAACTCTTCATCTCTAGCCAAGCATCACCGTCCATCCTCATAACATGCCTTAACCTGAATGTGTACACTTAAAAACGTCAGCTACGCTGGTGAGTTCTAGTTTTCCTTCGATTTAAGAAATGGTTCATCATTCAAACATTCATTAGGGTTTAACATTCGTATAAGAAAACAGGGCCTTTCATTCGTAAACCTTCGCACATTTAAACACATTGAACGGATCATTTGTTTAAAACATTAACATTCATTTAAGTCATACATTACTATCTAAAATCTGTATCGTTACGCGTCTCTATGTCCCCGTAGGAACCTTTAATGTTGTGGGCAACCGCTACGTATCGTCGTCATTACCACAACCATTCATTACGTGGGGTCAACCGTTACGTATCGCCGTCATTGCCCAACACGCATCTTTCCTTTGGGAATCAACCGTTACGTATCGCCGTCATTGATTTCCCACTACCCTTTCCCTTAGGATGATCGTCATCACCCGAGTAACCGTCGTTACTCCCTTACCAGTTGTACAACATCAAAACCATTGGCAGGCCACTAAGACACTACCCCTGTTGTTCTTATGGCAACTATGGCTCGCTGTCCATAATCTACCACAAGGCTGGGAATCTCGTTCCCAGACTTCATTCGTCAATTCCATTCATTCGACAGATTAGATTTGTAATGACTTCTTTAAAACCTTTGCCCCTTTTTGTTTTCTTTTCATAAAACATTTCCTTCACTTTCAAAACCCTTTACCTTTTCATTAAACCATTTCTTTATAACATTCGTTCGTAAACATTCCGTTCATAAACTTTCTTTCCATAAACCCTTCGTTTCAAATCATTTCCTTCCGTAAACGTAGTTTCATAAACATCATTTTATAAAACAACATTTCATACGTGTACACACCAGCCCGAAAACATTATATAAAAACATTTAAAAGAGGGCTTCTAGAACTCACCTGATACGCTAATATGGGTTGTCCTAAACGAAGGTCCAACAACGTCACTTCAGATCTGAATTGATTAGTTAAATACACATCAGACCAATCCCGACTCTAACGGTTTAACCATTCTAACATACTGACTTCACTTAATCAGTTCTGATGTCTGCCCACTTGCAAATGAGAGAAATGGGTTGTGACCTTGGATATTTATAGGGGAGGCTCCCCTTCTAGCCCATCCGACCAGACCCGACATGCCTCGTTCGTTTATTCCGTTATTATATCTGTCGTTTTATTTTTTTGGGATGTTACAAGTCTACCCCCTTTACAATAGGTTTCGTCCCCGAAACCTATCATAAGTCAAATAGATAGGGGTACGACTCCCTCATTTCCTTCTCCGTTTCCCAAGTGGCTTCCGATCCCTTTCGATGTTTCCATTGGACTTTAACCAACTGGATAACCTTATTACGCAAACGTTTCTCCTTCCGATCAAGGATGGCCACGGGTTCTTCGATGTAATTAAGGCTGTTGTCGACCTCGATGTCAGTAAGTGGTACGTGAGCCAATTCATCCGCCAAACACTTTCGCAAGTGTGATACATGGAAAGTAGGATGAATCCCACTTAACTCATCGGGCAACTCCAACCGATAAGCGACTTCACCAACCCGTGCCATTATCCTGAATGGTCCGACAAACCTCGGGCTTAACTTTCCTCTCTTCCTGAATCGTATGATTCCCTTCCAGGGCGACACTTTCAACATTACTCTGTCCCCAACATCAAACTCGATAGGCCTTCGTCGTCTATCCGCATAGGACTTCTGACGATCTTGTGCGGCCTTCATTCGCGCTTTGATCTGATCAAACCTTTCCGACGTCTCTCTTACGACTTCGAGACTTCCTAATTCTTTCTGTCCAATCTCACCCCAACAAACCGGGGTCCTACATCTTCTCCCATACAACATTTCGTAAGGCGGCATGCCTATCGTCGTGTGATGACTATTGTTGTAGGAGAATTCAGCTAACGGCAGATGGCTGTCCCAACTGCCACCGAAGTCGATAATACAAGCACGGAGCATATCCTCCAACGTCTGAATAGTCCTTTCGGACTGACCATCCGTTTGCGGGTGGTATGCTGTGCTGATATTAAGCCTCGTGCCCATCGCCTCATGAAATCTTTTCCAGAACCTCGATGTGAATCGTGTGTCCCGGTCAGATACGATCGTCAAAGGCATCCCATGCCGTGCTACTACTTCGTTGATAAACACTTCAGCTAACCTTTCCGACGAGAACGTCTCGCGAATAGGTAGGAAATGAGCACTCTTCGTTAATCGGTCCACAATTACCCAAATGGTGTCATGACCTTTAGCTGTGCGGGGTAGCTTGGTTATGAAGTCCATGGTAATGTGTTCCCATTTCCATTCTGGTATATCAAGTGGTTGAATCTTTCCATACGGTTTCTGGTATTCAGCCTTTACTTGCGAGCAAGTCAAGCACTTGCTTACATACTTCGTCACATCACATTTCATTCCAGGCCTCCAGTAGTCTTTCTTCAGGTCTTGGTACATTTTGTTGGTACCAGGATGGATAGAGTAACGAGACTTATGAGCCTCATCCAAGATTTTGGTTCTAAGCTCGCCACCCATAGGTATCCATACCCATCCATAACATGTTCTAACACCAAGGGTGTTATATTCCAACTTGTCCTGTTGGCCCACCATCCTTTCTCCCTTTATATTTTCTTCCTTCAAAGCTTCATCTTGAGCTCTTTCGATTTCTCTCATCACATCCGATGTTACCACCAAATGGCAAGCTTTCACTCTAATAGGAGTAGGCACATCCTTTCGGCTTAGAGCGTCAGCCACCACGTTTGCCTTTCCACGGTGGTACATTATTTCACAGTCATAGTCCTTCAGGAGTTCCAACCATCTCCTCTGCCTCATGTTAAGCTCCTTTTGTTCGAAGAAGTACTTCAAACTTTTGTGGTCGGAGAAAATAGTAAACTTTACCCCGTACAGGTAGTGCCTCCAGATTTTCAATGCAAATACGACAGCAGCAAGTTCCAAATCGTGAGTCGGATAGTTGACTTCGTGAACTTTCAACTGCCGCGACGCATATGCAATCACTCTACCGCGTTGCATCAACACACACCCTAACCCCTGACCCGACGCGTCAGAGTATACCACCAGGTCTTCACTGCCCTCGGGAAGGGCCAAGACTGGAGCTTGTGTTAGCTTCTCTTTCAATTCCTTAAACGCCTCATCCTGGGTCGAACCCCATTCGTACTTTACTCCTTTCCGAGTCAACTTTGTCAATGGCGAAGCTATTTTCGAGAAATCCTGGATGAATCTTCGATAGTAGCCTGCTAATCCTAAGAAACTGCGGATTTCAGTTGGCGTCTTAGGAATGTCCCATTCACTTACCGTTACTATCTTTGCTGGGTCAACCATAATGCCGTTCAGGCCAATGACGTGACCTAGGAATTGGACTTCCCTAAGCCAGAACGCGCATTTGGAGAACTTAGCATACAACTTCTCCTTGTTTAGAGCTTCCAACACTTCCTTCAAATGACACGCGTGATCACCCTCATTCTTGGAGTAGATAAGGATATCATCGATGAACACGATTACCGATCGATCCAGCATCGGTCGACACACCCTATTCATTAAATCCATGAACGCTGCGGGGGCGTTCGTCAATCCGAAAGACATTACGCGGAACTCGAAATGTCCATAACGCGTGCGAAATGCAGTTTTCGGTATGTCTTCTTCCCTCACCTTCAACTGATGGTACCCGGACCGAAGGTCGATTTTCGAGAACCAACTTGCGCCTTGCAACTGGTCGAACAGGTCATCGATCCTTGGTAAAGGGTACTTGTTCTTCACCGTTCGTTTATTCAACTCGCGATAATCGATACACATTCTCATCGAACCATCTTTCTTCTTTACAAACAACACCGGAGCACCCCACGGCGAGATGCTCGGTTGGATAAATCCTTTCTCAAGTAACTCGTCTAGTTGGACCATAAGTTCCTTCATTTCCAATGGTGCTAGTCGATATGGAGCCTTAGCCACGGGCTGGGCATCTGGTACTAAGTCAATTCGGAACTCAATTTCTCTATCGCGTGGTATCCCAGGCAAATCCTCTGGAAACACCTCCGGGTACTCGCGTACCACGAGTACATCGTCTAGTTCCTTCACTTCCTTACACTTGTCAATTACATATACCAGATAAGCCTCGCATCCGCGCCTCAAGTAATTCGTTGCCTTAATCATTGAGATGACGTTTGGCATCGGGGCGTCACGATCTCCAAAGACTTCAACTTTGCTACCATCCGGAGCCTTGAGTCGGATTATCTTTCGTTTACATATTATTTGCGCTTCATTGGCAGTTAGCCAATCCATACCCAACACCACATCGAACCCTCCCAAAACCATAACGAACAATCTGACGGGGAATCTATGACCTTCTATCTTTATCGTGGAGTTGTCAACTACATCGGTTACTCTTGCAGTTCTACCCTCAGCGGTTTCTACGCTAAAGGCCCTTTCTAGTTTACTAACAGTGTACTTCACTCGCTTACAAAAACTCGCAGATATAAAACTCTTTCTGGCACCAGAATCAAATAACACAGAAACCAAAGTGTTGTTAAGGATGAATGTACCTGACGCCACATCGGGATCCGCCCTGGCTTGTTCCTGCGTCAGTGCGTACGCACGAGTCTTTGCACGAGATCCCTCTACCTTCTTTTCTGGGCCTTTTCCCTTCCCGGTTTCCCCCATCCTAGGCTTCGGGCAGTCCCTACTCATATGACCATTTTCCCCACAATTGTAGCATTTGTAACCTTGCGGGCATTCTCGGGAGTAGTGCCCGGTCTTGCCACACTTAAAGCACAAGTTAGATCCCAGTCTGCATTCACCTACATGCTCCCTTCCACACTTCTTACAAACAGTCGGCTCACCCACTTGAGCCCTCTTATCATGAGCCCCAAACATCTTTCCCCCAGTTCGCTTGTTTGAGAAGCTCGGTCTCTTCTTTTGCTCTTCAACGGCAACAACATTCAGTGCCAGATCGTCAAATACCACGCCGCTTAGCTCTACTGCCGAATCATAGGTAGTAGGGGCGTTTGCCTTAACATAGGTGTGGACCTGGTCTGGCAACCCTTGAACATAGCAGGCAATCTTTCTCTCTTCAGTAGTGACAAGGTGTGGCACCAGACGTGCCAGTTCATTAAATCGGGTTGTGTATTGCCGGTGCGTCATGTTCCCGGCCTTCAAACCCAGAAATTCCCTCTCTACCTTTTCAATCTCGTTCCTTGGGCAGAAGTTCTTGATCACCAAAGTTTTCAAGTCAGCCCACATCATCGCATCCACAATCTCGCTCCCTTTAGCCTGACGTACACCTTCCCACCAGTGGGATGCTTCCTCCCTCAAGGAGTTAGCAGCAAACTTCACTACTTGATTAGCTCGACACTCGCTCAAACGGATGGCGGCTTCCATACGTATTACCCAATCAAAAGTAGCCACCGCGTCCTTCTTCCCAGTCAGGACCGGCGGGTCACATGCCTTAAAGGACTTATAATCACATCCGCGAGCAGGCGGAGCATTGTCGGTCTCATTGTTCTGAGCACCAACTGCCGCGCTAGACCCACCCACCGCATTGACCTGCTTCAATGCTTCTGCCAACAGACCTGGCAGGGAAGTCTTCATCAACTCTATAAATTCTCGAGCTATGGCTGCCCTCACTTCTGGTTCAAAAGTGAAAGGTTGCTCTTCAACCTGTGTCTGTTCAGCTTCATGCACACTAACCGTCGGTTCAGTGTGAACACTTCCTTCTTCACTATACTCTTGGCGCGCAGGGATCCTGCCACGCCCACCATTTCGACCGCCGGTACGACCACCACGCCTTCCGTTTCCTCTCCTTGCCATTACGTTCTATAAGACAAGAAATCCAATGTCATCACGCTAGTTAACAAATAGAATTCAATAAGCACTGTAAGATGTTAATATACACTGGCCATCTGTAATTAACCATTACACTACCTTTCGATTTCTATTTGACCACCTTTGTGATTTCATCATAACATAAGTCCTTACTTAACCCTTTCTAAGGCTTACTATATACGTAAATACATATACTACCTTCATACCTGATGCTTTGGCTCGAGTTACCCGTACTGGCATCCGCTTTCGGTCCCATTCAAAGTTTAAGCTCAGACACTGGGAGTGTCCGAATCTCTCAAACTATTGCTCTAATACCAACTTGTAAGGCCCCAAACCCGGGAGACCTCACTTGTTGGAATTACTCATTCACAAACAGTTCTTAAACATGAATATCAAATAACGCAGCGGAAAATTTCATTTAAACCTAACTTAATCGTTGTTCATACATGCGGAAGCGTAAACATTGATTAAAACATATTTACATCATAACTAAACATAACGGGATGCCAGTCTTCAAAGCAGTCGGGTAACTCTTCATCTCTAGCCAAGCATCACCGTCCATCCTCATAACCTGCCTTAACCTGAATGTGTACACTTAAAAACGTCAGCTACGCTGGTGAGTTCTAGTTTTCGTTCGATTTAAGAAATGGTTCATCATTCAAACATTCATTAGGGTTTAACATTCGTATAAGAAAACAGGGCCTTTCATTCGTAAACCTTCGCACATTTAAACACATTGAACGGATCATTTGTTTAAAACATTAACATTCATTTAAGTCATACATTACTATCTAAAATCTGTATCGTTACGCGTCTCTATGTCCCCGTAGGAACCTTTAATGTTGTGGGCAACCGCTACGTATCGTCGTCATTGCCACAACCATTCATTACTTGGGGTCAACCGTTACGTATCGCCGTCATTGCCCAACACGCATCTTTCCTTTGGGAATCAACCGTTACGTATCGCCGTCATTGATTTCCCACTACCCTTTCCCTTAGGATGATCGTCATCACCCGAGTAACCGTCGTTACTCCCTTACCAGTTGTACAACATCAAAACCATTGGCAGGCCACTAAGACACTACCCCTGTTGTTCTTATGGCAACTATGGCTCGCTGTCCATAATCTACCACAAGGCTGGGAATCTCGTTCCCAGACTTCATTCGTCAATTCCATTCATTCGACAGATTAGATTTGTAATGACTTCTTTAAAACCTTTGCCCCTTTTTGTTTTCTTTTCATAAAACATTTCCTTCACTTTCAAAACCCTTTACCTTTTCATTAAACCATTTCTTTATAACATTCGTTCGTAAACATTCCGTTCATAAACTTTCTTTCCATAAACCCTTCGTTTCAAATCATTTCCTTCCGTAAACGTAGTTTCATAAACATCATTTTATAAAACAACATTTCATACGTGTACACACCAGCCCGAAAACATTATATAAAAACATTTAAAAGAGGGCTTCTAGAACTCACCTGATACGCTAATATGGGTTGTCCTAAACGAAGGTCCAACAACGTCACTTCAGATCTGAATTGATTAGTTAAATACACATCAGACCAATCCCGACTCTAACGGTTTAACCATTCTAACATACTGACTTCACTTAATCAGTTCTGATGTCTGCGCACTTGCAAATGAGAGAAATGGGTTGTGACCTTGGGTATTTATAGGGGAGGCTCCCCTTCTAGCCCATCCGACCAGACCCGACATGCCTCGTTCGTTTATTCCGTTATTATATCTGTCGTTTTATTTTTTTGGGATGTTACAAGTCTACCCCCTTTACAATAGGTTTCGTCCCCGAAACCTATCATAAGTCAAATAGATAGGGGTACGACTCCCTCATTTCCTTCTCCGTTTCCCAAGTGGCTTCCGATCCCTTTCGATGTTTCCATTGGACTTTAACCAACTGGATAACCTTATTACGCAAACGTTTCTCCTTCCGATCAAGGATGGCCACGGGTTCTTCGATGTAATTAAGGCTGTTGTCGACCTCGATGTCAGTAAGTGGTACGTGAGCCAATTCATCCGCCAAACACTTTCGCAAGTGTGATACATGGAAAGTAGGATGAATCCCACTTAACTCATCGGGCAACTCCAACCGATAAGCGACTTCACCAACCCGTGCCATTATCCTGAATGGTCCGACAAACCTCGGGCTTAACTTTCCTCTCTTCCTGAATCGTATGATTCCCTTCCAGGGCGACACTTTCAACATTACTCTGTCCCCAACATCAAACTCGATAGGCCTTCGTCGTCTATCCGCATAGGACTTCTGACGATCTTGTGCGGCCTTCATTCGCGCTTTGATCTGATCAAACCTTTCCGACGTCTCTCTTACGACTTCGAGACTTCCTAATTCTTTCTGTCCAATCTCACCCCAACAAACCGGGGTCCTACATCTTCTCCCATACAACATTTCGTAAGGCGGCATGCCTATCGTCGTGTGATGACTATTGTTGTAGGAGAATTCAGCTAACGGCAGATGGCTGTCCCAACTGCCACCGAAGTCGATAATACAAGCACGGAGCATATCCTCCAACGTCTGAATAGTCCTTTCGGACTGACCATCCGTTTGCGGGTGGTATGCTGTGCTGATATTAAGCCTCGTGCCCATCGCCTCATGAAATCTTTTCCAGAACCTCGATGTGAATCGTGTGTCCCGGTCAGATACGATCGTCAAAGGCATCCCATGCCGTGCTACTACTTCGTTGATAAACACTTCAGCTAACCTTTCCGACGAGAACGTCTCGCGAATAGGTAGGAAATGAGCACTCTTCGTTAATCGGTCCACAATTACCCAAATGGTGTCATGACCTTTAGCTGTGCGGGGTAGCTTGGTTATGAAGTCCATTGTAATGTGTTCCCATTTCCATTCTGGTATATCAAGTGGTTGAATCTTTCCATACGGTTTCTGGTGTTCAGCCTTTACTTGCGAGCAAGTCAAGCACTTGCTTACATACTTCGTCACATCACATTTCATTCCAGGCCTCCAGTAGTCTTTCTTCAGGTCTTGGTACATTTTGTTGGTACCAGGATGGATAGAGTAACGAGACTTATGAGCCTCATCCAAGATTTTGGTTCTAAGCTCGTCACCCATAGGTATCCATACCCATCCATAACATGTTCTAACACCAAGGGTGTTATATTCCAACTTGTCCTGTTGGCCCACCATCCTTTCTCCCTTTATATTTTCTTCCTTCAAAGCTTCATCTTGAGCTCTTTCGATTTCTCTCATCACATCCGATGTTACCACCAAATGGCAAGCTTTCACTCTAATAGGAGTAGGCACATCCTTTCGGCTTAGAGCGTCAGCCACCACGTTTGCCTTTCCACGGTGGTACATTATTTCACAGTCATAGTCCTTCAGGAGTTCCAACCATCTCCTCTGCCTCATGTTAAGCTCCTTTTGTTCGAAGAAGTACTTCAAACTTTTGTGGTCGGAGAAAATAGTAAACTTTACCCCGTACAGGTAGTGCCTCCAGATTTTCAATGCAAATACGACAGCAGCAAGTTCCAAATCGTGAGTCGGATAGTTGACTTCGTGAACTTTCAACTGCCGCGACGCATATGCAATCACTCTACCGCGTTGCATCAACACACACCCTAACCCCTGACCCGACGCGTCAGAGTATACCACCAGGTCTTCACTGCCCTCGGGAAGGGCCAAGACTGGAGCTTGTGTTAGCTTCTCTTTCAATTCCTTAAACGCCTCATCCTGGGTCGAACCCCATTCGTACTTTACTCCTTTCCGAGTCAACTTTGTCAATGGCGAAGCTATTTTCGAGAAATCCTGGATGAATCTTCGATAGTAGCCTGCTAATCCTAAGAAACTGCGGATTTCAGTTGGCGTCTTAGGAATGTCCCATTCACTTACCGTTACTATCTTTGCTGGGTCAACCATAATGCCGTTCAGGCCAATGACGTGACCTAGGAATTGGACTTCCCTAAGCCAGAACGCGCATTTGGAGAACTTAGCATACAACTTCTCCTTGTTTAGAGCTTCCAACACTTCCTTCAAATGACACGCGTGATCACCCTCATTCTTGGAGTAGATAAGGATATCATCGATGAACACGATTACCGATCGATCCAGCATCGGTCGACACACCCTATTCATTAAATCCATGAACGCTGCGGGGGCGTTCGTCAATCCGAAAGACATTACGCGGAACTCGAAATGTCCATAACGCGTGCGAAATGCAGTTTTCGGTATGTCTTCTTCCCTCACCTTCAACTGATGGTACCCGGACCGAAGGTCGATTTTCGAGAACCAACTTGTGCCTTGCAACTGGTCGAACAGGTCATCGATCCTTGGTAAAGGGTACTTGTTCTTCACCGTTCGTTTATTCAACTCGAGATAATCGATACACATTCTCATCGAACCATCTTTCTTCTTTACAAACAACACCGGAGCACCCCACGGCGAGATGCTCGGTTGGATAAATCCTTTCTCAAGTAACTCGTCTAGTTGGACCATAAGTTCCTTCATTTCCAATGGTGCTAGTCGATATGGAGCCTTAGCCACGGGCTGGGCATCTGGTACTAAGTCAATTCGGAACTCAATTTCTCTATCGCGTGGTATCCCAGGCAAATCCTCTGGAAACACCTCCGGGTACTCGCGTACCACGAGTACATCGTCTAGTTCCTTCACTTCCTTACACTTGTCAATTACATATACCAGATAAGCCTCGCATCCGCGCCTCAAGTAATTCGTTGCCTTAATCATTGAGATGACGTTTGGCATCGGGGCGTCACGATCTCCAAAGACTTCGACTTTGCTACCATCCGGAGCCTTGAGTCGGATTATCTTTCGTTTACATATTATTTGCGCTTCATTGGCAGTTAGCCAATCCATACCCAACACCACATCGAACCCTCCCAAAACCATAACGAACAATCTGACGGGGAATCTATGACCTTCTATCTTTATCGTGGAGTTGTCAACTACATCGGTTACTCTTGCAGTTCTACCCTCAGCGGTTTCTACGCTAAAGGCCCTTTCTAGTTTACTAACAGTGTACTTCACTCGCTTACAAAAACTCGCAGATATAAAACTCTTACTGGCACCAGAATCAAATAACACAGAAACCAAAGTGTTGTTAAGGATGAATGTACCTGACGCCACATCGGGATCCGCCCTGGCTTGTTCCTGCGTCAGTGCGTACGCACGAGTCTTTGCACGAGATCCCTCTACCTTCTTTTCTGGGCCTTTTCCCTTCCCGGTTTCCCCCATCCTAGGCTTCGGGCAGTCCCTACTCATATGACCATTTTCCCCACAATTGTAGCATTTGTAACCTTGCGGGCAATCTCGGGAGTAGTGCCCGGTCTTGCCACACTTAAAGCACAAGTTAGATCCCAGTCTGCATTCACCTACATGCTCCCTTCCACACTTCTTACAAACAGTCGGCTCACCCACTTGAGCCCTCTTATCACGAGCCCCAAACATCTTTCCCCCAGTTCGCTTGTTTGAGAAGCTCGTTCTCTTCTTTTGCTCTTCAACGGCAACAACATTCAGTGCCAGATCGTCAAATACCACGCCGCTTAGCTCTACTGCCGAATCATAGGTAGTAGGGGCGTTTGCCTTAACATAGGTGCGGACCTGGTCTGGCAACCCTTGAACATAGCAGGCAATCTTTCTCTCTTCAGTAGTGACAAGGTGTGGCACCAGACGTGCCAGTTCATTAAATCGGGTTGTGTATTGCCGGTGCGTCATGTTCCCGGCCTTCAAACCCAGAAATTCCCTCTCTACCTTTTCAATCTCGTTCCTTGGGCAGAAGTTCTTGATCACCAAAGTTTTCAAGTCAGCCCACATCATCGCATCCACAATCTCGCTCCCTTTAGCCTGACGTACACCTTCCCACCAGTGGGATGCTTCCTCCCTCAAGGAGTTAGCAGCAAACTTCACTACTTGATTAGCTCGACACTCGCTCAAACGGATGGCGGCTTCCATACGTATTACCCAATCAAAAGTAGCCATCGCGTCCTTCTTCCCAGTCAGGACCGGCGGGTCACATGCCTTAAAGGACTTATAATCACATCCGCGAGCAGGCGGAGCATTGTCGGTCTCATTGTTCTGAGCACCAACTGCCGCGCTAGACCCACCCACCGCATTGACCTGCTTCAATGCTTCTGCCAACAGACCTGGCAGGGAAGTCTTCATCAACTCTATAAATTCTCGAGCTATGGCTGCCCTCACTTCTGGTTCAAAAGTGAAAGGTTGCTCTTCAACCTGTGTCTGCTTAGCTTCATGCACACTAACCGCCGGTTCAGTGTGAACACTTCCTTCTTCACTATACTCTTGGCGCGCAGGGATCCTGCCACGCCCACCATTTCGACCGCCGGTACGACCACCACGCCTTCCGTTTCCTCTCCTTGCCATTACGTTCTATAAGACAAGAAATCCAATGTCATCACGCTAGTTAACAAATAGAATTCAATAAGCACTGTAAGATGTTAATATACACTGGCCATCTGTAATTAACCATTACACTACCTTTCGATTTCTATTTGACCACCTTTGTGATTTCATCATAACACAAGTCCTTACTTAACCCTTTCTAAGGCTTACTATATACGTAAATACATATACTACCTTCATACCTGATGCTTTGGCTCGAGTTACCCGTACTGGCATCCGCTTTCGGTATCATTCAAAGTTTAAGCTCAGACACTGGGAGTGTCCGAATCTCTCAAACTATTGCTCTAATACCAACTTGTAAGGCCCCAAACCCGGGAGACCTCACTTGTTGGAATTACTCATTCACAAACAGTTCTTAAACATGAATATCAAATAACGCAGCGGAAAATTTCATTTAAACCTAACTTAATCGTTGTTCATACATGCGGAAGCGTAAACATTGATTAAAACATATTTACATCATAACTAAACATAACGGGATGCCAGTCTTCAAAGCAGTCGGGTAACTCTTCATCTCTAGCCAAGCATCACCGTCCATCCTCATAACCTGCCTTAACCTGAATGTGTACACTTAAAAACGTCAGCTACGCTGGTGAGTTCTAGTTTTCGTTCGATTTAAGAAATGGTTCATCATTCAAACATTCATTAGGGTTTAACATTCGTATAAGAAAACAGGGCCTTTCATTCGTAAACCTTCGCACATTTAAACACATTGAACGGATCATTTGTTTAAAACATTAACATTCATTTAAGTCATACATTACTATCTAAAATCTGTATCGTTACGCGTCTCTATGTCCCCGTAGGAACCTTTAATGTTGTGGGCAACCGCTACGTATCGCCGTCATTACCACAACCATTCATTACGTGGGGTCAACCGTTACGTATCTTCGTCATTGCCCAACACGCATCTTTCCTTTGGGAATCAACCGTAACGTATCGCCGTCATTGATTTCCCACTACCCTTTCCCTTAGGATGATCGTCATCACCCGAGTAACCGTCGTTACTCCCTTACCAGTTGTACAACATCAAAACCATTGGCAGGCCACTAAGACACTACCCCTATTGTTCTTATGGCAACTATGGCTCGCTGTCCATAATCTACCACAAGGCTGGGAATTTCGTTCCCAGACTTCATTCGTCAATTCCATTCATTCGACAGATTAGATTTGTAATGACTTCTTTAAAACCTTTGCCCCTTTTTGTTTTCTTTTCATAAAACCTTTCCTTCACTTTCAAAACCCTTTACCTTTTCATTAAACCATTTCTTTATAACATTCGTTCGTAAACATTCCGTTCATAAACTTTCTTTCCATAAACCCTTCGTTTCAAATCATTTCCTTCCGTAAACGTAGTTTCATAAACATCATTTTATAAAACAACATTTCATACGTGTACACACCAGCCCGAAAACATTATATAAAAACATTTAAAAGAGGGCTTCTAGAACTCACCTGATACGCTAATATGGGTTGTCCTAAACGAAGGTCCAACAACGTCACTTCAGATCTGAATTGATTAGTTAAATACACATCAGACCAATCCCGACTCTAACGGTTTAACCATTCTAACATACTGACTTCACTTAATCAGTTCTGATGTCTGCGCACTTAGCAAGTGCGCAGACTCTGCTTCCTGCGCACTTAGCAAGTGCGCAGACCATGCTTCCTGCGCACTTAGCAAGTGCGCAGGTCCTTCCTCCTGCGCACTTAGCAAGTGCGCAGGTTCCTCTTCCTGCGCACTTAGCAAGTGCGCAGGACCTGCTCCGTGCGCACTTAGCAAGTGCGCACGACCTGTTCTTCGCGAAAACCCTAACTTTCGCATTCGGGTCTGATCATGTCAAGATCCCGAACCTGTTGCATTCAAAATGTTCGTTTTCCATTAAGGAACTCAAATCCGTGATTATCTTTCAGTTCCATCTGTAAAAACGTTGCCTTTTCACCCAAAACCCGATAAACCCAAAAACGAACAAAAACTCATATTTAGGTCGGATCGTTACCTGAATCGAGCTTCTGATCCAGAGGTTCTTCTCACGAGTTATGGAGCAACACACTTCTCAAATCTCGGGTCGATCCGACAACTTTCTCTCTCTACGGTTTCTCTCTCTAGAAGTTGCAAATGAGAGAAATGGGTTGTGACCTTGGCTATTTATAGGGGAGGCTCCCCTTCTAGCCCATCCGACCCGACCCGACATGCCTCGTTCGTTTATTCCGTTATTATAACTGTCGTTTTATTTTTTTGGGATGTTACACGATGGTGACGGTCCGTCACCGCTCTAGGGTTGCGAAGTCATCAGACACGTGTCAGCGTTTGGTTGAATTGCGGCGTGACGGACCATTACGATCCGTCATAGGGTTTACACGCGTCAGATTCAGGCCATTAGTCACCGGACACGTGGCGCACCCTCATGATACGCGTGGCCAACCTGTAACAGACCGTTACGGGCTGTGACGGTCCATTACCGTATGAATTTTCAAATTTTTCACTTTTGGTCCTTGATCTTTTATATAAATATACTTTTAGTCCCTTAATTTTTATTTTTATAATATTTGGCACGAAAATTTTACGAATGTTACATTCTCCCCACCTTTAGAATAATCTCATCCTCAAGATTTACTGGAACAGGTGTGGGTATTTCTTTTTCATTTCAGATTCTAGCTCCCAAGTGTATTCAGGACTACGTCTAGAATTCCATTTGACCTTGACGAGCTTTAATCTTTTCTTTTTCAACTTTTTAGTCTGACGATTTCTACTTGTAGAGGTTGTTCTATAAATCTGAGTTTTTCATTTACCTCTATGTTTTGTAAAGGCATTATCAAAGATTCATTAGTTAGACATTTGCGAAGATTAGATACATGGAGTACGTCATGCATTCCACTCATCTCTTCTGGTAATTCCAACTGATAAGCCACTGGTCCAATTCGTTTAATAATCTTGAAGGGTCCAACAAATCGAGGACTTCGTTTACCCTTCTTTCCGAATCGAACTACTCCTTTCCAAGGTGATACTTTCAGTAACACCTTGTCTCCAATTTCAAATTCTAGTGGCTTTCTTCTTTTATCAGCGTAGCTCTTTTGTCTATCTCTCGCTGCTTTTAATCATTCTTGTATTAAGCTAACTTGTCATTGGTTTCCTGAACAAGTTCAGGTCCTGACAATTGGTTTTCTCCTATATCCTCCCAGCATACAGGCGTTCGGCATTTTCTACCATATAAGGCTTCGAAAAGTGCTGCCTGAATGCTTGTGTGATAACTATTGTTGTATGAAAATTCCATTGGGGGTAGGTGATCATCCTAACTTCCACCTAAGTCTATCACATAGGATCGGAGCATATATTCTAAGGTCTGAATTGTTCTTTCACTTTGCCTATCTGTCTGTGGATGATAGGCAGTGCTCAAGTTCATACGAGTTCCCATGGCTTCCTGGAAACTTTGCCAGAATCGAGATGTAAACCGACTATCTCTATCTAACACTATGGATAATGGCACTCCATGTAAAGATACAATCTCACTCACATATAGACGAGCCAATTTATCCATACTGAAGGTTTCTTTTATTGAGAGAAAATGAGCAGATTTAGTTAATTTGTTAATGATAACCCAAATAGTATCATTTCCCCGACTGGTTCGAGGAAGTTTAGTAATAAAATCCATTGTTATCATCTCCCACTTCCAAACCGGTATTTCTAGTTGTTGCAATAAACCAGAGGGTTTCTGATGTTTTGCCTTTACTTGAGCGCAAATAAGACATTTTGCAACATATATGGCAATATCTTTCTTCATGCCAATCCACCGGTAATTGTCTTTCAGATTTTTATACATCTTATCATTTCCTGTGTGCATCATATATTTTGATTTATGTGCTTCTTCGAGTATTCTTTCCCGAAGATTTTCGGTGATCGGAACCCAGATTCTTGTATTCATACGGAGTATTTCATCGTCTCCTTTAATTAATTGTTTAATCATGCTCTCCATTCCTTCTTTTTCTAAGTCTTCATCTGTTTGAACAGAATGTTGAGCATCTTTTATTTGAGACATGAAATCTATAAGAAGTTCAAGCCTGAGAGCACGAACCCGTTTAGGTTTCTCTATTTATTTTCTACTTAAGGCATCTGCAACAACATTTGCCTTACCTTCGTGGTTACAGATTTCACAATTGTAGTCACTTAAGACCTCTAACCATCTTCTTTGTCTTATGTTTAATTCTTTTTGACCAAAGATATATTTCAAACTCTTATGGTCAATATAAACTGTAAATCTAACTCCATAGAGATAGTGTCTCCATAATTTCACGATGAAGATTATGGCACCTAACTCTAGATCATGAGTTGTGTAATTCTTTTCATGAGTCTTTAACTGACGAGATGCATAGACAATAACTTTGTTTCTTTGCATTAACACACAGCCTAAACCATTGTGAGAAGCATCACAATAGACAACAAATTCTTCATTACCATCTGGCAAGGCCAGTATATGTGCATGAGTCAGTTTTTATTTCAGGGTTTGGAAAGCTTCTTCTTGCTTCGTTCACCATTCATACTTTACATTCTTACGAGTTAAAGTAGTCAGAGTAACTGCAATCCTTGAGAAATTCTGAATAAATCATCTGTAGTATCCTTCAAGACCCAAGAAACTATGGACTTTCGTTAGAGATTTAGGAATTTCCCATTTGGATATGGCTTCAATTTTGGATGGGTCTACTTGAATACCTTCTGCATTCACTATATGACCCAGAAATTGTACTTCTCTAAGCCAAAATTCACATTTAGAGAATTTAACATACAATTTCTCTTTTCTCAGAAGTTCAAGTACTATTCTGAGATGATTTCCATGATCTTCCGCATTTCTAGAACAAATAAGTATATCGTCAACGAAGACAATCAAATTTATCTAGATAGGGTTTACAGATACGATTAATCATATCCATAAATGCGGCAGGAGCATTAGTAAGTCCAAACGACATAACCGTGAACTCATAATGTCCGTATCTGGTTTGAAAAACAGTTTTAGAAATATCTTCTTCTTGAACTTTCAGTTGGTGATATCCTGATCGAATATCTATTTTTTGAAAAATGGTGAGCGCCTTGTAATTGATCAAATAGATCATCGATTCTAGGAACAGGATAACGATTTTTAATCGTTACTTTGTTTAGCTTTCGAGAATCAATGCACATCCGCATTGTACCGTCTTTCTTTTTAACGAAAAGAATTGGAGCACCCCAAGGAGATGAACTTGGGCGAATAAATCCTTTCTTTAGTAATTCATCCAATTGAGTTTTCAATTCTTTCATTTCAGTTGGGGCTAAACGGTATGGAGCTTTGGCAATAGGAGTCGTTCCTGGTACCATATTGATTTTGAATTCTACTTCTCTTTTAAGTGGTATACCAGGTAATTCATCTGGAAATACATCTGCATAATCAGCTACTACCGGTACATCTTCAATCTTCTTTTCCTTTGTATTGGTAGAAATCTGAACTAAATATGCAATGCATCCTTTCTGAAGGCATTTAGTTGCTTTCAGTATTGAGATGATTCCCAGAGGTTGATTTTGTCTGTCTCCATAGATTGTTAAAGGTTTTCCAGAAGGAATACGAATTTCTATGGTCTTTCTATCACATAGGATATGGGCTTGGTTACTGGCTAACCAATCCATTCCTAAGACAACATCAAATCCTGCTAATGTCATAGGCATTAATCGCACAGGTAAGATGTGTCCAGATATTGTAATAGTACAGTCATCTAAAAATTCAGAGATTTTGACGAGATTTCCTTCGGCCGTTTCTACTTCATAAATCTTATCTAATGGAACTAAAGGCTTGTTCAATATATTACAAAACTTATAATCTATTAAACTTAAATTTGCACAAGAGTCAAATAGTACTCTAGCATAATTATTGTCAATGAGGAATGTACCAGTGACTGCATCTGGAACAGCTGAAGCATCACGAGTATTAAGTACGAAAACTCCACTACTACAAAATATACCTTTAATGACACGCGAACGATGACGTGCAACAACGTGTGTCATCGTTTTAGTGTCATCCTACCAAAACTACTACAAAAAAAAACACGAAATACGTTTTATCAATAAGCGTGTCATCTGAAAACTATCATCTTTTAATTTTACATATCCCGCTCATATCTGAAAACCCTAAAATCGTTTTAACATATCCCGCTCATTGTGAAAACCCTCCATCTCCACAATCGCAGACTCCTAATCTCTCATTCTCGTCGTTCAATCACATGCCTCCATCTCCTACAATCGCAAAAGCCCTAACACCATTTGACGCCGATTCCGACTCCACCATGTGACGGCGATTCCATCTCCATCTGAGCAAGCGGTGATTCCAACTCCATATCTGACAGCAATTCCAACTCCACCCGAGCAACCTGACGGCGATTCAAACACTCCTCCGCTCACATTCAGGTATTCTCTGTTGTTTACTTTGATTTAGGGTTTATCTCTGGTGTTAGGGCTTTTGCGATTAATTGATTTTGAGGCTCAATGACTTGGTATGTTGTCTCATTTGATGAAACAAATAGTAGTCACCAAGTGTTTGACAAAATGTCACAAAGAAAATTAAGTGTTTAGCCAAAATGTCACGGCTTTAATTATGAATATCTTTTAGAGCTCCACTAGCACGTGGTGGTTCAGGCCCTTTGCAAACACACAATAAAAACACCTCACAAACACAAACTGTCTTTTGTATTTTAATTGCAAAGTGATTACAGTGAAACCGTCAATAAACCCGATTAATCCAAGAGCACGTGTAGTAGTTTATGTTTTATCTCTAGTTATTCTTTTTTATTGTCTTGTTTCAGAGACAAGCTTTCAAGTCAATGGAACCAATACAGTTGCTGATATACCTCTTGTGATAGTGGTTTCTGGCTTAACAAGTGATTATAATTCACCTGTAAGCTTTCTAATCTTGCTAATAAGGAATTTCATTAATCATTTTCTAAATCCAACCTAAATGTAGAGCTTGTGGCTGGCATAAAGCTTGTCTTAAGAAGTGACAATGTGTACCATGAGTTTTATAGCAGATCAATTATTTCACAAAGATACAACTTTATAATAAGTAAAAATATCAAGCTTGTGATCGGTCTTGCTTTTTTTTAACATGTCAGATCTGAAACTTGGAAGAAAGATAATCAGCCGCTTTTTATTTTTTTGCATGTCACCGTGTTATAAGCTTGGTATGCAAATATAATTGAAACATAATTTATGACTTTTACATAACTTCTAGAACAGAGCAAGGTCTCCCTTTGTTCTGATAGGTTTCTATCATCTTGTGGATTTTAATACTTTTTTCTTTCAATATTCTATATATTCTGTGATATGTATGCCAGTATATTAAGAAGATTATGTACAATATGGCAAAACATGAATGGAATGTTGTTGTAAGCAATCACCGAGGGCTAGGAGGCATTCCGCTCACTGTAAGTATTTACACTTTCAAGATACGTTATTTCCAAATTCCAATTCATTTCCAGATTAATTATACGGTGAATGATTGATTCTTTGGGCTTGGCAAAATTGCTCCTAGGAAAATTGGAATATAATAGAAGTGAAAATCATTTGCCTAAAAAGGTAAAAAGGGATCAATTTAGGTTGCTTTATATCTCCAAAAGGTCAAATGTTAAAATTTTATATCTTAGCTAAAATGGAAATGAGTCAAATGGGTTGAAAGTTACCCGAGTGTTTTCATATGCGTAAAACCTCCTAAAGTGATTTATTATAACAAATTGGATAAGTTTAACAAAGTTGACTATCTACAAAATTCAAAATATATTGACCAACCCAACCTGTCACCAGTCTTAAGATTTAATTGTTTGACCCTGACCCATTTTGACTGGTTATCCAACCAACCTGTACTGCTAACTTCATAAAAACAACATAATATCATGTTTCAGATTTCCCTGCAACTAACAACTTTGTTGTTTGTTTACGTAGTCCGAGTGTTTCTACATTGTAGGAAAATCCAATGATTTAGGCGAAGTAGTGAATCATCTTCATCGCAAACAACCTGAAACACCCCTCTATGCTGTCGGAACTAGCCTTGGTGCCAATATTCTGGTACAAATGCTTATACACTAATGAAGTTTTACTTGTTCTGAATGACCATATAACTTTATTGCATAAAATGAGGTTTTAGCATCATTGGATTTTCTTTAGTCTAGAAAAGAATGATAAAAGCAATTTTGAGGTGTCTTAATTAAAATTAAGAAATCATTAGCAACTTTCCATGAATATCAAAATGTTTAATTAAGGTGCTAGTGGAGCTCTAAAAGATATTCATAATTAAAGGTGTTTGACAAATGTCACAAAGAAAATTAGGCCTGATTTAGTCTCGTCCGGACCGATTTTGGCTAGTTTAAACTGCATTTTGGCTGGTTTAGGCGTTTGAAGCTGTATTTTAAACCCACTATATTAGTTTGTGTTTTGATAAATGCTTTGAAATTGATTATTATCTATCGGTTAAAGTCAACATCTTGTAGTATGCATATGCATTGTTGCAGATATGAAACTTACTTTTGTTTTATTTGTTATTTCAACTGTTAATTTGCAAAAATTGTTTCATATTACTATAATTTAAACTTTAATTCAGAATGTATCAACACTTTTATAGGAAGGTGAGAAAGGTGTATAAAAAAGCAATAAAAGATTCATGTTTTCCTGACTCCTGTTATGCAAATATACCCTCGTCTGGTATTTAGTTTTATCAGTTTTTATAATATGTAGCACATAGTTAATCAACTTATTGTGTATCATTACATTGTTGTAGATGTGTATGTTAAATATCCAAATTTATCATATCGTTGTATTCTAAAACCGTGCACCTCGTTTTCATAAAGTTATTGAGAATGTTATCTTTTCATATATTTGTCTTTATTTTACCCAGGTTGCTAAATTGAAATGTGTTTTGAGTAACAAAGTTTGAGCATGATGAGTATGCCTCTTGAAGTCCTTAATTTTTTTTGGCTGCTGGAGCTCTGTAAGTCGTTCTTGCTCAATCTTTCACAATTTTGTATTCTCTACTGTATGTCCACATAGGATTAAGCATTCTTAGGAATATTGGTTACCTGTGACAGATCTCTGGTGTTTCTGTATGTGCTGAATTTTGTTGATCTTCACATGTAGGTCTATATTTATTGTATTTGAAGTAATAACTGATGGTATATCTCCTATGAATAGTTCTATTGATTCTAAAATGTGACTAATGATACATTGACTAGTACATTGGACTTTGGTAGTCTGTTGTATTTGCATCCTAGTGTACTGTCCATTGTAAGTGTCAAATTGAAAGAGATTAAAAAAGAAAAAAATTATGTAATTTGGTCTTACTCTATGGAATTAGCACTAAAGGTTTAGAACAAAATTGGGGTCATTAATGTAGCTTGTAGAAACCTGAAAGTGATGATGTGTTAATTCATTCTTGGATCCTTAATTCTGTATAACAAGAATTCTTCATGGGTCAAAGTGTTTCACAAAATGCAACTGATGTGTAGTTAGAACTAAAGGAATTTTTTTCCTAATTACACTGTGTGTGGCCTCTTAATTTAACTTGTCTTGTCATCTTGAGTGGCCTGAATCCTGTTCTTGATCAAGATTTCCTTGAATTGTGTTGCTTATGTGCTATCTTGATTCTTATTGGTTTGGATTGGCATTAAATGTTGTTTATCCATAGGGTTTCTTCTAGGATCCCATATTTGTTTATCCTAGAACCGCAGTTTGACTTATGTGGTTAAACAAAATAATATCCCCCCTCAAATTTATGTTAGTTTTATTAGTTACATAAGAAAAGTTTAAAAATTAAACTATTTACCATGATAGATCCTACAAATGGAAATGTATTGATTTTAAATTTTGTTTAACAGAACCCATATCCATTTCAATCTTATTTACAAAATTTGACTTGTGAAGTCAAAGAGTCTTAAAATATTTTTTATCCCAGATTTGTTTAACTGCAGTTTGACTTATTTACCCAGATTTGTTTATCCCAGATTTGTTATTTAGCCATAGTTATTTGCAAATTTACTTAAAAATCCTGCAAACTAATATAATGTAATTGTGTAGTCTCCATGTCAGTCGGGAAGTACTGAATGTAGATACTATATGTTAAAGTTCATGAAAGAGATAGTTGATGAAGGAGTTGAAATACTGGCCAATAACAATGTAAGTATATATGTTTTGTGCACTTGCTAAATAGTATTATATATATGTATGTATCTTTGATAATTATTTGTTTACAAATTTTTTCTTAGGTTGGGGGAAGCAAAGATGAATACACCGATGTTGATATTGATGGGGTTCGTAAAGAATGGTCGACTTATGTATCAAACTTTATTTTTCGGTGAAACTTTGCAATACATTACGTTGAATTCGTAATCGACTTTTGTTACTTTTAAATCGTTGTTTATATTTTATGAAATGGATTGTTTTGTCATATGTATTTTATTTTATATTATGAAATGTTTATTACTATTTTATGATATTAATGTGAAAAACTGGAAATTAATAATTCTATAAGAAAATATTTTTTTAAACAGCTTTAACAATGACACACATTTATGACAAAAAATGGACGTCATAAGTAGATGACAGACAAAGTGCGTGTCATCTTCATTCTTGACAGGGCTATCCTTGACAAGCATTGCGTGTCGTGAAGGCGTGTCATAAATGTGTGTCGTAAAAGCGTGTCATAAATGCGTGTCATAAAAAGATGACCCACAAAATGCGTGTCATCTTCATTCTTGACAAGGCTATCCTTGACACGCTTTCGCGTGTCATCTACCCCCTTTTATGACACGCAATGCGTGTCATCTAAGGTTTTTTTTCTAGTAGTGCTCGTACATTTTTCTTGTTTCCTTCACTGGCCTTTGTCCCACTAGATCCTGCTTGATTAAGCTTTGGGCAGGTTGATTTAAAATGGCCAGACTCTCAACAATTGAAACATGAAATATTTCTCTTTCTTGGGCAGTTCTCAAACACATGCCCAATCTGCTTGCAAAAGTGACAATAAATTTTCTTGAAAAAGCATTCTCCCGTATGCCTTTTCTTGCAAATCTTGCATTCTGGGATAGAAAAATTAAATCCTCCTTTGGCAGACTGACTTTTTTCTTTTCCAAGGAGAATTATTTTTCTGGTTTTCTTTAGCCCTCTTGGCCACTTCCCTTGCCTTTCCCTCTTCTTGTTTTCTTATCATACCGTCAGTTAGAATTCCTCCTAACTGTACGGCAAATGCAATGGTCTGAGGCATAGTAGCCTTGAATATGTCTCTGATTTCCTCTGCAAGACCCCAAATATATCTCTTGATGAGATTGGGTTCTGGGGTAGATAGGTGTGGACTAAACGAGCATATTAACATATTTTAGAGACATACTCTTGATGTTTAGTTCCTTCCATACGGAGATTTAAAAATTTAGTTTCTTTCTCTTTCATTGATGGGACAAAATATTTGTATCATCATTTCTTTGAATTCTTCTCATTCCATTGCCTAGGATTTATGCCGGCCCATGGCTTGAATGATAGAGTTCCACCATTCCAACGTTTCATCTTTAAATAAATTTGATGCATAAAGCACCATATCTTCATCAGCACATTTGCGGATGGAGATAACAGATTCAGTTTTCTCCAGCCACCTCAGGGTTGCCACTGCTCCTTCACTTCTAGCATATTCCAAAGGTTGACAAGCTCGGAATGCACGGAATGTACATCCCTTCCTTCTCTTTCTTTTCTTACTAACTTCTTCATCTTTACTTGATGAATTATCCCTATTTAAACTATGGTTTTCTTCATGATGATTACTTTTAGATTCAGCCACTTTATTTTTCATTTTATCTTCTTTTATGACTTTCATAATTTTAGGAAGAGCTTCATCTATTCCTTCTGCAACCATTTTCTTTATTTATGCTTTCTGTTGCAGTTGTTCAGAATTTTCATTTTGGATTTGTTTGCTCTTGCCCCTTGTATTATAAGAAGGACCTTGTTTCGACATTCTATTCACAAGAGAACTTTATTAATATTTGGAATATATATTACAAAGATCGGAAAGGAAATTTACATATAACCCTGATTACGGGCATTTTCTAGCATTTGTCTTAACGCTCTATTCTAGGCGTCTACAGATGCTAATCTATGATTTTCTTTTTCCAGTTCTGCTACTCGTTCTTGTGAGGCTCTAATATAATCATTGTCAAAGATTTTCTCATTTTTTTTGAGGATTTTGTATATTTGTATACTTGTAATACTCATAAGGCCTATTTGAATCTTCTCTTTCTTCTCCTTCAAGAACAAGATTATTTTCGTAAGGGATTTTCGGTAGTCCCTGATAATAATAAGGATTATAATATGGATTTTCTCCATAATCCAGATTTTGGCTTGCGGCCGTTAGAGCAGAATAAAAACTGATGAAAGGTACATAAGGATTTACCGGAGGAGTTAATTCTCCTAAGCTTCGATATGTACTTCCTGAATGTCTTGAACTTGTTCCAGTTTCTAAATCCGCTTCATTTGTAAGCTGGAATTCATATCCAGGTGGAGCATATTTTTGAACATAGAAGGGACATTTTTCTTTTCCAGTCATCTGAATAAAACAAAATACTTTTATTTATACTTTGTATTTTACATATTGAAAGAATAAATTATCCTATTTATTATATTTAGTAGACTAGGATGGTTATCGTTCCAGAGTAGTACCTCAAACTAAATTGTTCCCAGGAAAGAATGACGGGTCTGGGAGAGATTTATACACCATTATTTCCTTAGACAGAACAGTTAGTTTGCCAGATAACTACATACCGGTCGGATGGTTACCCGTATGTCTAGTTATTTTACTTTTTCTTTTTATCTTTTCTTTTATTTTTCTTTTCTTTCTCTAGTTGACGAACCCTTTCCGTGAGTTTCCTTGATTCTTTCTTGACTTCATCAGTTTCTCTTAAGACACGATCAAAAAATTCTATAGGTGTTCCAAGATGAGCCGAAGAATAATTATACTGAGGAGGGGGTTCACGAATACTAAATATTATGTCGTTAAACACATTATGGTATGGATCATTAGGACCATCACTGGTTCTTCAATGTATTCCTCTAACATTGTTTGAAGAGTATAAGGATTTTCTTCACCAACTGGATATAGGTATGGGTCTTGAGTTTCTATTTCAAGTTCTGTTTCCTCCGGTATTTCTTGGTATACCTCTTCCATTTCTTCTGCAGACACATGCACATGCTCGGTCGTAGTTCGTACACGCATCCTTGGTTTAGTAGACCGACTGGTCCAGCTTCATTATGTCTACCTGATTTACTGGAGGTGGAGTATCAGTTCTCCAGTTCTCAAAATCCAAAGTAGCTTCCATCCATGATGAGCTAGATAGATTTTGATGATAGGATTCATTGTCAAAGAAGCTGAACCCCGTAGGAGGTTATCGTTCCAGAGTAGTACCTCAAACTAAATTGTTCCTAGGAAAGAATGACGATTCTGGGAGAGATTTATACACCATTAGGCCTATAGGATTAGAAAGGGATTTACCGGTATCAGGAATGAGTACATGATTTTGCATGGACCCCGTAGGATGATACCGTTCTTCTTCAGATCGTCCGAAGATATAAGTATAGTAATTATTTTCAGACATCTGTATAATCATTGCTTAATTGTTATGAGATCTACCTACTTTTCTTAGCAGGCAGTATATACTGGTTTAAGCTTAGATACCTTACCTGAGTATCTTACTTGCTAAAACCAAATAATATCATAATCAAGTTACAGCTTAGATACTAATCTCTAGTATCTAATATGCTGAAACAAATGGCTCTGATACCAACCTGTCACACCCCGGGTTTAGGACTCCCCGGGCGCGCGACCGAAGATTGGTACATGTTTCTTATTTTATCTCATCAGAGATTTATAAACACAGCGGAATAATTTAATAACTCGGGATCTTTTCAAAAGACGGGGAATCTCCCGTTTCATTTCATTATAACAGGGGTAAACCCTGATATTGTACATAAACGTTTAATTTACAAAACCAAGGTTTTACATGAGCCATTTCTTTCAACTGATGTCTAGGGTGGACGTTCCCTTTTTCATGACATCATTTTCCTTGTCATCATATGGCTAATCAAAATCAATTCATCCTTTGTTACCTGTAAAAACGTTTGAAAATATTTTATCAGTATAAACTGGTGAATACAAGTATATTGGAATCATAATCTGACAAGCGTGAATAAATAGAACAATTTGCCCATAGTTTCTGGTCAATTTACACAGTCAACGGACTAACCACCAGCCACACCAGGGACCTTGGATATATTTTTATGTCTATCTACCTTACGCTTTCGACGATGGGCTTTACAACAACCAAGGGTTCAACCCCTAGCCCTGTTACAACGTCTCATCTGTATCACGTGTATATATATGTGACTCTATGGGCTGTCTGCTATATAGTTAATCACCTTATGCAACGAATGGTTGTATAAATTCATTCAAGTCAGAGTATAATCAAAACCTTTTTCAGTTTTGAAATCATTTTATAAAAATACAAGTATTCACCTTTTCAGAGTTTCGGCTTAGTAGGCTTCTAGAATGAGTATCCTAGTGGGCAGCATCTCTGCTTAACAACCTTGTTTGGTTTCTCCAAATGAGCGTTTCCTAGCTTCTCGACTTTCTCCTAAGCGAACTGGTACTTTCGAAACTTAAATGTATAAGCGAGAATGGTTTTGTGAGAGTCGGATATCAGCTTTGAACTTAAAAGTTCGGAATTTGGATGTGAGAATGGCTTTAACCCGAGCTTGCTATTTATAGGGTAACATTACGGCTGTGACGGACCGTTATGGGTGGTGACGGTCCGTCATGGTGACGATCCGTCACCGCTCTAGGGTTGTGAAGTCATCAGACACGTGTTAGTGTCTGGTTGAATTGCGACGTGACGGTCCGTCATAGGTTTACATGCGTCAGATTCAGGCCATTAGTCACCGAACACGTGGCGCACCCTCATGATACGTGTGGCCCACCCGTAATGGACCGTTACGGGCTGTGACGGTTCGTTACCGTCCGAATTTTCAAATTTTTCACTTTTGGTCCTTGATCTTTTATATAATTATACTTTTAGTCCCTTAACTTTTATTTTTATAATATTTGGCCCGAAAATTTTACTAATGTTACAATAAAGCAAATAATCGAACCTGGAATCTCGTAACCAGCATTTGTGCCATCTATTAATGGATCATTCATATCAGGTTCTAATGGCATATCCTCATCAACATCGAACAAAGAAGGGGATCTAAGTTCCTTGTTTCATTTTTTTATTTAGTGTAAGCAATAAAACACGGGTGTAATTACATATTATTTTTTAAAACGTGTTATTTTGGGTATAGTAACATTGGTGTAATTATTTTAGGTATAGTAACACTGGTGTAATTATTTTGCCTATTTTTTTAACACCGGTGTAGCTTCGTATTATTTTGGGTATAGTAACACTGGTGTAATTACGTATTATTTTACGTTTTTAAAATATTTATAACTTTTTTATACTATGTTTTTTATAAAAATTATGTCATTAAAACGATCACATTTTTATCTTTAATTTGGTTATAATATAAAACAAATTACGAAGGTCAGAATTTACATCAATGTAACAAAACGTTTTCTATCCAACAGATAATTACATTGGTGTAATACTCTAGTTACATTGGTTTAATACTATAGTTACATTAGTATTAAACCATTTTTTAAGACGTCCGAATTACATTGGTATAACTACCAACTACATTATTGTAACGCACATGGATTTGAGAGTATTTTTAGCTCCAAGCTGTTGCAAAAAGAAATATACTTTCAAACCTCTCGAACCCAAAATGGCTTAAAGTTTCTATAGAAACTTGTTAAAATCAAGATCCAAAACACACAAAATGGGAGGAATCATAAACCAATACCATCGAATCAAGTGTGAGCCTTTTTGGAGTGTTCTTCACCAAAACTTTCTACTTCTTTTTCTGCTATGAAAACATCCCTGCTTCAGCCCCTTTAGTTGCTGAAAAGTTCTGCCATGTTGATATCAAAACAAACGTGGGTTTGGTGTAAGAAAACAAGTTTTTGAAAACAAAAGTAAGGTCATCTTATATCACATCAACATCAAGATATTAAACAAGATAATGCCATGACTTCTCTCTGACCACAAGTACTAAGCATAAATAAATAATTACAAGATTGGGCAACAAGATGCCCCAAATTACAAGATTTGAAGAAACACATACCCAATTAAGAATTACTTCTTGGATCCATGAATATAAAACTACAATTCATCAAGTTCAAAGCTCAACACAAATTTATTTAAAGAACCCTAAAAATCATGATGAAAAACACAACAATTACTTTCACAGAAACAATAATTTCCCCCAAAAAATGAACGAATTAATTGACGTTGAAATTGCAAAAATCAAACTCATAATTTTGCCTCCACGAAAACCGAGAGGAAGAGAGAGAACTAACTCGAGAAATTACGAAAACCCCAATTTCGTCTCTCCGAAAACCTAACTCGAGAAATTACAGAAATTAAAGTGAAAAACAACAATCAAACCTCACGAATCGTCACCAAACGCTTGGTTTCCTCTTCAATTCGACCTAATTGAGCTTGAACCATATCCCTGACCATCTCCTTCATCTGCTGAGTTGTCTTCGTTAACTGGATTGAGTATTTCATCAGAACAAGGAGAATCGTCCATGGAAGAAAGAAGTTAAGAAAAAAAGGAAAGAGAGATGATGTGTGCTTGAAGGAATGGGGTTTAAGGTTGATGATATAGAAAAAATATGTTGAAAAAGAGGATGGAAGGTACAAAAGCTGGTCAGATTTCGGTAGAAGAAAATAGGGTTGAAAGGTCCAAATTACCCTTCAACAAAGAAAAAGTATAGTGCTAGGTGTCAATCTCTAATTGGTTAGGATGAGTTTTAGAGTTTTCTCATCAAATATGAGTTTTGAAAGGAACACAACCATATATATATATATATATATATATATATATATATATATATATATATATATATATATATATATATATATATATATATATATATATATATAAAGATTTAAGAATTTTATGTACTAATATTTTTCATCCCATGTGTAAACACGTGTTCTAAGCTAGTATAATTATATATCATAGTAAGGTAATTCAAACCAAACCAAGTCATGACCAAACATACAATGAGGTCCGGAACAACTTAGTTCGAGACTAATTACAAATATCAATTAGAACTCACTATGGATTACTAATATATGGATTGTTATGAAGAACCATTCACAAGTCATAACTCATAAACTAAACATACATTCTTTAGACCTGATGTTGTCGGAGAGACAGAAAATAATGACATATGAATAAACTATGAGGTAACAATCAGAGTGTTTATAATGGAATCCTCATCCCTATTCGTATAAGCATTCATAACAAAATCTCCATCTTCATCTCTATAATTTAACTAAATATCACACTTTTTTTCAAATTTATCTTAAATTTGGTTTTAACCTCTCACATCCCATTATCAATCTTTATCTCTATCTCACTTACAAATACTTATTTTATTATTTTTTCTCTTTATTATACACTCATAAAAAAATATAGAGATTGATAAAAATTGATCTCTATATTTAGAGAATCTCTATTTACTAAACTCTAAAATTTTAAGATGAAGATAGAGATCCTGATGGAGGTGCAAAATACCTCCTCAACTGCTGATACCTCCTCCCACAAATCAATTTGAGGTAAAAAAAAATCTTTAAATAATAGAGATAGAGATGAAGATGGAGACATTGTTGTGAATAATCTAATTTAACTAAAATACATATTTATCCCTAAAAATGTTCACTTTTTAAAAACACCTACATCTGATTACCTATATATATAATCAATTAAATAATACCTTTTAATTATTATTTTTCTTTCTTCCACTCACAACCACTCAAAAATATAGGATAAGGGATGAATAGGGAACACCAGAATATGAGAGTTTACTTTAGTTTTTCAGATAATTTGGAGTATTGGGGATAGGGACTCTAGTGTAGGAGTGAAAATAAATAAAATATTACATTTTCCCTATAATTTGGGTATGGGGAAGAAGATATGGACTTCATTATGAGTGTTTTTAAGAGCATTCTCATTCATTCCTCATCCCCATCCCCATCCCCATCCCCATCCCCATCCCCATCCTCATCCCCAACCTCGTACCTAAATTTCAAGAAAATCACTTAGAGCATTCACATTAGGTTCCGTATCTTCATCTCTATCTCTAAAATTTAGGAAGAATACAAGAAATTTTTGTTTTTATCACTCCACAACATAATCTTCATCCCCATACCTCATCCCTAAAATTTGAATGAAAAATTTAGGAGTTCCCTAAATATAGGTACTAATTATTCATTCCCTATCTTTATTTTTTATATTTTTTTGTGAGTGGAAAAAAGAGAAAAATTAATAAAAAAAAAAATAAAAAAGTATTATTTAATTGAATAAGGATAAATATGGGCATTGAGATGTGAGTTTTTTTTAAAAAGCTTTAAATTTTAGAGATAAATGTATTTTTAGTTAAATTACAGAGATAAAAATGAGAAAGTTGTTGTAAATGCTTTTAAAAAAATCACTCCAACCAATATGGGCATTGAGATGTGAGTTTTTTTTTTAAAAGCTTTAAATTTTAGAGATAAATGTATTTTTAGTTAAATTACAGAAATAAAAATGAAAAAGCTGTTGTAAATGCTTTTAAAAAAATCACTCCAACCAGTTCCCCATCGTTATACTCCCATCCTCATATTTTTTTTGGGAAAGCAAACTAGTCCCTCATATTTAAGGGCTCACTATTTACACCCTGTATCCATTATTTATATTTTTTATGAGTGGATATGAGTGGTAGAAAGAGGAAAAAAAAATAAAGAACTATTGTTTAATTGATTAGAGAAAGATATGAGGAATGAGATGTGGAAGAATTTTAGAAAATGAGAGGTAAATTTAGAAAATGATACTTTTTAGTTAAATTATAGGTAGGACTGTAACCGAACCGAACCAAACGAAGCCTTGTTCGTGTTCGTCCGTTTAGCATTTAACTTGTTCGTGAACGGTTCACGAACACTAACCGAACAAAATTCCATGTTTGTGTTCGTTCATTAAGGAAATGTATGTGTTCACGAACGAAACCGAACGAAGCCTTGTTTGAGACTTTTGATGCCAACCCTAATGTATTCCGAAATGATATCAGGTTTTATGTACATGTATCTAACTTACTTACTTAATTGTTAGGGTAAAAATAAAATAAAAAATATAAAAAGTTTAGATAAAATAAAATAGAAATATACAAAAATCTTTAATGAACAACATAAACAAACGAACATGAACGAACATAAACGACCGTTCACGAACACAAATGAACGAACGAGGCCTCTGTTTATGTTCGTTTATTTAATTAATCGGACGGAATTCCTTGTTCGTGTTCGTTCATTTATTAAACGAACGAACGTAAACGAACTTCCCGTCGAACGGTTCACGAACTATTCGCTGAACGTTCGGTTCGTTTACAGCCCTAATTATAGGGATGGAGATGAGGAATGATATGTGAATGCTTTAAGACATAGAACAAGGAACTACCCATATCTCTTCATTTATAAAATCTTGCTACCAACAGTCAACTCCTCATCTCCATCCCTATAATTTAACTAAAAACACAATTTTCTAATTTTATCTCTTAGAGCATTCACATCAGTGTTTCTATATTCATCTTTATCTCTATTATTTAGAGATTTCTCCTATTTTGCATCGCTATCAGTATCTCTATCTCCATCTCCATTTTTAAATTTGAGAGTTTAGTAAATAGAGATTCACTAAATATAGAGATCCATTTTCATTAATCTTTATATTTTTTGTGAGTGTATAGGAAAGAGAAAAAATAATAAAATAAATGTTTGTGAGTGAGATAGAGATAGAGGATGAGATGTGAGAGGTTAAAACAAATTTAAAAAAAACTTTAAAAAAAATGATATTTAATTAAATTATAGAGATAGAGATGAAAATGCTAATGTGAATGCTCTCATTTTCTAAAAACCTTCTACATCTCATTCTCCATATCTATCTCTATTTAATTAAATAATACTTTTTTATTTTTTTTAATTATTTTCTCTCTTTCTTTCACTCACATTTACTCAAAAAATATAAAAAAATGGACACATCTCTTACTATACGGTTTGTGGATATCAATTTTTCTCTCAAACAAGACAGGTATACCCATACGGTGTGGGTGAGACCTGATTGCATACTCCTATAAATATGTAAACCAAAGTTTAATAATTGAAAATAAAAATAAGGAGAAAAACACCCACCCAACAATCCTTCATCCCACCAATCATCAATCTGACACGACTGATAAAATCTTTTATTAAACAGGAGACCTGTAAATAGTTGAGGGACTAATTCTGTAAGTCTTTGATCAAAGCATAAAAGTCAATCCAAAGGGGAAGTCATTGACGACGGAAGCGGCCGGTGCGGATAGTAGGCTTGTGGGGGCGGAACGACCCCTTCCCTCTCTCCCAAAAACCCTTGCACCAATTTCGATCTTCGATTTCTTCAAATTCACCGATTCAATTCTCAATCTCACCAAACCCTAATTGACTCATCAATTCCTCACTTTTTGTTCAATTTCTTGTGTTTCTGGAGCTCCATCGGTTTTCATCAATGATGGTGGTTTCGAGTGGTGTTGTTCATAATCTGGCTTATGCTCCTTTGCATCTTCGTATAGATTTGAAGCCAGTTGGTGTTAGGAGATTGATTTCTGTAAAAGGATCAGTTCGTGTAAACCCTAGATGCGAGGTGGCGGTGGAGCGGAACGACGACGTTGGATCTCCGTCGCTTGTGAAAACATCTAGTCTTTCTGCTCTTGAGGCTCTCAAAACCTCTGCTGGAGACAGTGAGTTTGTTTTCATTTCTTTTTTGTTATTGTTCAAATTGAGTCATATGAACACAAATTGAAAATCTTTTGCCAATTGTGGCAATAATTTTAGTTGGGACTTAATTTATGCCTTTATCTTGACAAAAAAGAAACCAAAACAACTTCAAATTTAACCTTAGTATTTATTGGTTGTTGAGATTGCAAAATCCCTAATTTAAGTAACTTTTTGCATAGATCATCTGGATTGGAGCTGATTTTACAAGTGTATGCAAGAATTTTTATGCTTATGCTATCATAATCATGTGCTTGGTTTAAAAAAACGAGTAGCACACCGAGGCGGCAGGTTCTAAAACCGAGGCGCAAAGCGCGATAGCTCCATATATGGTTTAATATCTAAATAACCTATATGTATAACCTAAAAAGTCTGTTGTCCAACATCCTGAAGCACAAACAAATCCACCCCGTACAAAAAGCGTGCCTCAACACTGCGCCTTATGCTAATAGTTTTGCCTGAAAAGCACAGGAGAGGCGTGCTTTTTGTACATCGCTCGCCTTGCCTACACAGAAGCGCCATGACCTGTGCCTGAGGTCGCCTCTCGCGCTTTTTAAAACCAAGATCATGTGTTTTTGTAACTAGAATAGATGAATTCACATGAAAGATAATGGTGTTTATGGTATCTTGATCATGTGTTTTGTTGCATTCTATAGGATATACGAAAGAAAGGAGCGGTGTTATGGTGATCGGGCTGAGTTTTCATACAGCACCGGTCGATATCCGTGAGAAGCTTTCCATTCCAGAGGCTCAATTGCCACAAGCAATTAGTGAGTTATGTGCATTGAATCATATAGAAGAGGCTGCTGTTCTTAGTACTTGCAACAGGATGGAGATCTATGTTGTGGCTCTCTCCCAACATCGTGGAGTTAAGGAAGTGACTGAATGGATGTCAAAGGTAATAATAATCTTCTAGTAAATGTATATTGCATGTTTTGTTATCCGTTATATAAGGTGGAGTCGTGGAGATGCCTGTTATTGCCCTCATGGATTTGTCTTTGACGATGTTTGGATGTTCATTTTGAAACTGATTATCTGATTATCGCGACTTGCAGTTTAATGGTTGGATAAATGTTTTCGGGTTGTGGTTACCTGATTATTTAGGGGTCAAGTAATTAGTTTTGAAAATTAATTATTGAAGGGTAAAGTAAATGACCTAATTACCCCTTCGGTACTCCAATCTCACAAGACGTTTCTCGTTTTTGCATTAATGAATGTCCTTTTAGATTAAATTACCTAACCCCTATTTGCAGTCTGTTTTATCATTGCTAATTATTTGATTCTGATCATTAAAAGCCATATAATTACTTTCAATACTCAAATCCAAGCAATTAGCATTGTAGGAACACGAATGATATGAGATTCTGGAAGTGACCGTCAATTATCTTTTTATAATTGCAGGTTAGTGGTGTTCCTGTTTCAGAGATTTCTAAGCATCAATTCTTGCTTCATAACAAAGATGCAACAAAACACTTGTTTGAAGTATCTGCGGGGCTTGATTCTCTCGTTCTAGGGGAAGGCCAAATCCTTTCTCAGGTGAAGCACGTGGTCAAAGTTGCACAAGGAGTCCCCGGGTTTGACAGGAAGATTGGCGGGCTATTCAAGCATGCAATCACAGTGGGAAAACGGGTCAGAACCGAGACCAAAATCTCTTCCGGGTCAGTATCTGTTAGTTCAGCTGCTGTAGAACTCGCACAAATGAAGATTCCAGAATCTTCTTACGATTCCGTGAGAGTATTAGTGGTTGGTGCAGGCAAAATGGGAAAACTCGTGATCAAACATTTGGTTGCTAAAGGGTGCACGAAAATGGTGGTTGTTAATAGAACAGAAGATAAAGTGAACACAATTCGTGACGAGTGTAAGAATGTTGAAATCATCTATCAACCGTTTTCCAAATTATTATCTTGTGCTTCGGAATCTGATGTTATTTTCACCTGCACGGCTTCTGAAACACCATTATTCTTGAATGAACAAGTCGAGACCTTTCCTACTTTGACTTCACAAAGTCAAAGGATGTTCATAGACATATCCGTTCCAAGAAACGTGGAAGCCTGTGTGTCGGATCTTGAAACAGCCCGTGTCTATAACGTGGACGATTTGAAAGAAGTTGTGGAAGCTAATAAAGAAGACCGTTCACGCAAGGCAGCAGAAGCCCAACTGATTATATCAGAAGAAGTACAAGAATTTGAAGCATGGAAAGACTCGTTAGAGACGGTTCCCACTTTAAAGAAACTCCGGGCCTATGCTGAACGGGTTCGGATCTGTGAATTTGAGAAATGCATAGAGAAAATGGGTGATTTAACAAAGAAACAAAAGGTGGCTATTCATGGTTTAAGTAAAGGTATAGTAAATAAGCTTCTCGAGGGCCCGATGCAACATTTACGGTCTGACGAAAACGAAGGCCGATCATTGGACGAGATACTCGAGAATATGCACGCGTTGAACAGGATCTTTGGGCTCGATACTGAGATCTCCATTTTGGAAGAGAAGATTCGGTCCAAGATGGAGAAGGCGAAAAGTTAACCCTGATTTTGTAAGGATCATCTGATTCATAGTATCTTTAGTTTTTGGAGCAACTTTACAGGAGGTAACAAATCGAATTTTACACTGATTTATACGATAATAAAATGAGAGGACTTGCCCTTTGTGGTCTTTTAAGGATTTGTTGTTTTGTGGTGTTATACATTTCAAATTTGGAAAATTACTGTGTACTCGCCTTAATACTTTGTGATATAAATAAGTATTGTCATCAATGGTGTTAAACCGTTAACCTGCATTTCCCTATATATCACCTATAATATTATTGTCATCAATGTGAGTGAGTGAGTGGAGATATAGAAAGGAGGAAAGAGAGAGAGAGTAGAAAAAAAAATGATGCGATTGGGGTTGGTGGTCCAATGGTAGAAGAAAATACTCTTGGAACACTAACGATGTGTTCCCGAGTTTACAAAGGGGAGAAAAGAAAAGAAATGATTTCTTCCTCTTCGTTTCTTTTCCTTTCTTTTTCTTTCTCTCCAAATCTCTTCAATTTGGGAGGATGGAGATAAGACTTGTTTTTCTTTCATTTTCATTCTTAAAAAAAACTTTGGAGCACTCTTCCTCCCATTTCTTTTTTTTCCCTTAAAAAAACTCTGGAACAAGGGTTTTCTTCCCTTCCTTTTTTTCCCTTCGTTTCTCTCCTTAAACGAGACTCGAGAACATAGCGTTAAGGTTTGAACAGGTTATGGGTTCAAGTCTCACTCCCAATGCTTAAAGAAATTTGCCTTAAAAAAAGGAAAATAGAAAGTGAGGTGATGGGTCGTTGGAAAGGCGCGATGAAAACAATCTCACAAATATTTACATTTATACTTAAATCGTTGTTTTAAAAAAAAATTAACATGTTTACATTTCTACCTTTCAAAAAAATTAATCGTTGTTTACATTTCTACCTTTAAAAAAAGATGGTTGTTTTTCACATTTGTTTCTCATAACTAATATGTTTTTTATACGAAATCAAATTATTTATAAAAGAAATAAAAATAGTGTAAAAGAATATATATAACAACCATACCCAGTAAAATCTCACCAAAAGTAAACTATTGATAGGGTCTAAGGAGGGTGGAACGCAGATGAACCATACCTTTACCCCGAATGACAGAGAGGTTGCTTCCAGTATAAAAGAAATAAATACTTTATTAGTAAAATAATTTATAAAAATTATGTATAAAAGAAATAAAAGTAGTATTAATGATTTGTAAACTAAGAATATGAAATTAAAATATCACATATTTAATATTATTATTATTTTACCTAATTATTATATTTAAAATGATTTAAAATAAAAAATAGATATGATATACAAGCCAAAATGCATCGTAAGTGTCATTACCTCACTCCAAATTAAAATAATAAATTGAAGGAAACAGAAAAAAAAAAAAAAAATTTACTCATGTGGACCACCCTTGCATGCCCTTCTATACGGGCGGAATACGAACGATCACCCCAACACGGCCCTACCCGCGGGTAGCCTCACGTCAGCCACGCACGATCATGCTTGATGAGCGCCCCTTGGAGAAAGTTTAAGTCTCGTCAAACACTTCTTCTCAAGTCTCTCGTGAAAAGTATTTAAAGTGTTAAAACATTCGTGAAGTGTTTTAAGAGGTAAGGAATGATTTAAAATCAGCTTTTCAAATATGGGTGGAAGAATCCATCCTTGAAACCACGTCAACGTCACATTAGATTTTTTCATCCCTAAAATGACAGAAAATATCCCTATACCTTTTTTTAATTAAATTAAATTAAGGAGTAAATTGCAGTTTTCGTCCTGTGGTTTGCCCCTATTAACAGGTTCAGTTCAGTCCAGTCTTAACACCTTGACTCTCTGACGTTTGATGTTTTAACAGTATTAGTCCTTGAGGCTAATGACCGTTAACTTTTCTGTTAGTTTGTGTGTGAATTTTCTGATATACCCCCAACGCCACCACACCCTCTCTGCCACCCAGCCGCCGCCACCACCACCACCTGCCGAAACCCTAGATGCTTGCCGGAAAAACGAAATCAAAGGGGTAAACCTGTAAAATTACCCTATGTCATTACCCTTTTATCATCCTTTTCAGCCGGCATATGGGAAGAGAGCTTCGTCGGAAAACAACAATGGGAGGGTGTGGTCTTACTTACGCAGCTGCTGTCATCACGCTAACCTGCGCTATTCACGCCGTCCATACAAGACCTCACGATCCTTTCATTGCCCAAGTCACTGACCATCCCAACCACCACCTCCTCGGAACTCCGACGGAGCACCGGTTCACGGCGTTCATCCAAAAACACGGCAAGCAGTACTCCAGTAGAAAGGAGTACCTCCACCGCCTCGGTGTATTCTCCAAGAACTTTCTTAGAGTCGCCGAACACCAGTTGCTGGATCCCACGACGGTTCATGGCGTCACCCCCTTCTCCGATCTGTCGGAGGAGTTTGAGACGATGTATTTAGGTGGGGGTGGTGCTAGGGGCTGGTCGGTTGGTGTTGGTGGGTGGCAGCTGAGAGAAAGAGAGATGGTGTGGTGGTGGTGTGGGTATATCAGTAAATTCATGCACAAACTAACAGAAAAGTTAACGGTCGTTAGCCTCAAGGACTAATACTGTTAAAACATCAAACGTCAGGAACCCAAGGTGTTAAGACTGGACTGAACATGTTAATAGGGGCAAACCACAGGGAAGAAAACTGCAATTTACTCTAAATAAAGAGTAAAGTGCCATTTTCGTCCCCGTGGTTTGGTTATTTTAGCCACTTTCATCCAAAAACTTTTTTTTTATCTTTTTCATCCCTGACTTTTCAAAATCTAGCCATTTTCATCCACCTGACTAACTTCGTCTACATTTTAACATTAAATCAGGGACAATTTGGTCTTTTCAAAAATCCTTATTTTAACCTTTTTTAATCCGAGTAAAGTGCCATCTTCGTCCCTTTGGTTTGGCCATTTTAGCCACTTTAAAAAAAAATTTAAAGACTACGGAAAAAAGTTTTTTGGATGAAAAAGTTTTTGGATGAAAAATTTTTGTTAATTTTAAAAAAATTTTTTAAAGACTACGGAAAAAAGTTTTTTTAAAGACCGGAAAAAAAAAAATTTTAAAAATTAACAAAATTTTTTTTTTTTCCGGAACCGGTTTTTTTTATCCGGTCCGGTTCTAAATATCCGATCCGGTCCCAATAGGTTCCAAGTCTCCACACCCGGAACCGGATCCGATCCGGAACCGGTTATAATGGATCCGGTTCTTGACCAATGTTGACGGAACCGGTCCGGATCCGAACCAGAACCGGTCCGGATCCGGTTCCGAAAAAAAACCGGTTTGTGCACCTCTAGTGGAGTATGATAATATTAATCTCGATCTGATATGTAAACTGAGGTGGCTAGGACGATCTCATGGGGTGGATACGGAGGAGATCACAATAAGAATAGGTATCTCAAAGTCTTTGTATTCCAAACTTCAGTTTATTATCCAATAAAATTAGAGTCGGTGAGTTCCACCAAAATTGTGGTGGTGGACAAGGCAAGTTTCCGATTCAAGCTACAGCCACTCGAGAACCTAGGGCAACATCCTTGCAAATTGCAATGCCCGAAACTTACAAAATCGAATTACAACGCTTATGTCGTCAACATGGAATCAATACTTGAAGCTCAAGGGTTCTGGGAAGCGGTTGATCCGGTGACCGGAGACGCCGTAGATAACAAGAAAAACAAGATGGCACGGGCTATCATCTACCAAGCCCTATCGAAAAGGGTTAAAGTTTTTGGATGAAAAAGTTAAAAAAAAAAGTTTTTTGATGAAAGTGGCTAAAATGGTCAAACCACATGGACGAAAATGACATTTACTCGGATTAAAAAAAGGTTAAAAGAAAGATTTTTTGAAAAGAACAAATTGCCCCTGATTTAATGTTAAAATGTAGACGGAGTTAGTTAGTTGGATGAAAATGGCTAGATTTTGAAAAGTCGAGGACGAAAAAGCTAAAAAAAAAAAAATTTTAGATGAAAGTGACTAAAATGATCAAACCACATGAACAAAAATAACACTTTACTCTTAAATAAAACATAATTAAAAATAAATATAAACCTTTAATATTAATTTAAAACATAATATTTCATTAATATAAAATAAAAATTACAAAATCAAATGAAAAAAAAACTTAAAAATAATTAGCCATAAAGACGTGGTATGTAAGTAAGTGTTTGCGATATATTCGATGAGATCCCATCAAAGCCTGTCATGGGTTTCTTCAACTATGATGATTCTTTGAAGCATGATGAACTAGAAAGTAATAATTGAGGGAAATACATGGTTTAAATTTGAGGAAGAAAGGATAAAGATAGACTAAAAAAACAGTTGAGATGGTTTAAATAAATTTAAAAATTAAATTATTTTTTTTAAATAGCCATTAAACGGCTGTATAGCCGTTATTTTCACAGGATTGCATTGGCATAACCTTCCAACAAAACTCGAGAATTCACGGTACCGAGGGGGTGGAATGGTGTTCCCACCTCCTTCCTGTGACGACTCCGCTCACCCTAATGGTATTTTCATTTATAATGACTTAAGTTAGGCAACACAAAGCAGGAGCAAAGTAAATCTCACTACGCCGAATAACACTGTTTCACCTTATAATGATTTGAAACATTGAATTAATTAAAAAAAGAAATAAATCCAGCCGACCAAGCGATATAATTGTTCATTATTTCTACTACATGTCATGGTAGTTTCAGATCCAAAAACTGTTGTATTTATGGAAGAATGATGAGATCAAATTCAAAACTCTACTTCTTTACTTCCTCATATTCTGCCTCAGGGGCTTGTTCACCGCCGCCTTGTGATCCTCCAGATCCCGACCCAGAACCGCCTTGCATATGCTCTCCAATCTTCGATTGTGCCTTGTTTGCAGCATCAATCTTGGCCTGAATCTCTGCAACATCCTCACTACCAGCAGCTTTCCTCAAATCAGCAACAGCCCCCTCAATTTCAGACACCACTTCACTAGGAAGCTTATCTCTGTACTCGTTCAGATTCTTTTCAACACTGTAAATGGTGGTGTCAGCATTGTTTTTAACATCAATCAGTGCCTTCCTTTCAGCATCCTTTTGGGCATGAAGCTCTGCATCCCTAACCATCTTCTCGATTTCATCATCTGAGAGCCCTCCTGAAGACCTAATTGTAATTTGCTGTTCTTTGCTGGTGGCCTTGTCTTTGGCTGAAACAGTGACAATACCGTTTGCATCGATGTCGAATGTTACCTCAATTTGAGGCATGCCTCTTGGAGCAGGAGGAATACCCATGAGTTCAAATTCGCCCAATAACTTGTTGTCGGATGCCATTTCACGCTCTCCTTGCAGCACTTTAATGCCCACTTGAGTTTGGTTGTCGGCTGCTGTAGAGAACGTCTACAAACAAACGCACAATTAACGACAAGTATATAGAAACAAAAGCATACATCTAAGGTAAAACAAGTCTCTTGCCACATCTACAAGAAAATTAAGAAAGTAAATGACATCTCACCTGACTTTTCTTGGTTGGGATTGTGGTGTTCCGACCAATGAGCTTGGTGAAGATGCCACCAAGCGTCTCAATACCAAGTGATAGAGGAGTGACATCAAGTAGAAGAAGTTCCTTGACATCACCACGAAGAATGCCACCCTGAATAGCAGCTCCCATAGCAACTGCTTCATCAGGATTCACCCCTTTGCTTGGTGTCTTCCCAAAGATCTCTGTAACAACCTCCTGAACTTTAGGGACACGGGTCATCCCACCAACAAGGAGAACTTCATCAACCTCCTTGGTTGTGACTCCTGCATCCTTCACACAGTTTTTGCATGGGACCTTGGTCCTCTCAATCAGGTTGCTTACTAGAGCCTCAAATTTCGACCTTGTGAGAGTGATGTTCAAATGCTTAGCACCAGATGCATCTGCTGTGATGAAGGGCAAGTTGATATCAGTCTGGGTTGTTGATGACAGCTCAATTTTAGCCTTCTCAGCAGCTTCCCTAAGTCTCTGGAGGGCAAGTCTGTCTTTTGTCAAGTCTATTCCCTCTGTTCTCTTGAACTCATTAACCAAGAAATCCAACATGGCATTATCAAAGTCTTCTCCTCCAAGAAATGTATCACCATTTGTCGCTTTCACCTGTATAAACAAAAATAAAATTAGTATATATACGATATCCACCTAACAGAGAAACAAGTCTTGTTCAGAGAAACCGGATACCTCAAAAACACCATTAGATATCTCCAAGATGGAAACATCAAAAGTTCCACCTCCAAGATCAAAAACTGCAATGAGACCTTCTTTATTATTCAACCCATAGGAAAGTGCAGCAGCTGTTGGCTCGTTGATGATCCTTTGCACGTCTAAACCAGCAATTCGCCCAGCATCCTTAGTGGCTTGCCTTTGTGCATCGTTGAAGTAAGCAGGTACAGTAATAACAGCTTTATTAATGGTCTTTCCAAGATATGCTTCAGCAGTTTCCTTCATTTTAGTAAGAACAAAAGCACCAATCTGGCTGGGAGAATACTTCTGTCCATTGGCCTCAACCCAAGCATCTCCATTTGGAGCCTTGACAATCTTATACGGAACCATTCCCATCTCTTTCTGTGTCTGAGGATCATCAAATCGCCTTCCAATCAAACGTTTTGTCCCAAACACAGTGTTTGTTGGGTTAGTAACCGCTTGACGTTTCGCAGGAGTGCCCACAATTAACTCCCCTTTCTGGTTAAAGGCCACAACTGATGGAGTCGTACGTGCTCCTTCAGCATTCTCGATAACTTTTGCCGTCTGAGTATAAAAACATCAACAATTTAAAATTGTATTTTAATAAAATATTCAAAATCAAGATTTTCAAAGTCCTTTGAAAAGCTTAAATAAAGATCTCACCTTCCCCTCCATGACTGCAACACATGAGTTTGTAGTACCCAAGTCAATACCAATAACTTCATTTCCAAGAGGTCTTGAACTGTTGTATCAGAAGCAATTATTAGCCAGAAATGAAAGAGATAAAAGCATAAAATGTGCAGAATTGTAGACACATGGTACCTGAAAGGCCTGGCAATCACGCCTAATTTGTGACTCAAATGTGACACATTCAATGGTGTTTTGGATCCATTTAACTGCATGAAGATTCATATTGTTACACTCTAACACACAGACAATAACAGATGAGAAACTACTGAAAATTATTCCCTATTTAATTATATGATTATAGCAGACATGAAAGCAGAACTTTCAATCACTGATATGCATCTAAACACCTCGTTTTTCCGAGTTTATCGATCATTCATCCGCAAAACAGTGATAAAATAAACATCGCAGAGGAAACAATCCAGACAATAAACACGAAACAACAAGTTAAAAAGGATAAAAGTATGAATGAGAAGCATACGGATTTGAAGGCGGATAGAGAAGCCGATGAGATGTCTCGTCGGCGAAGAGATCTGAGCAACGCGGCGGTGGCCATGGATCGATGGAGATGGAGGTGGAAAGTGGATGCTAAATCTGGTCGTCCTGTTAGGGTTTAGGGTTTTTGAAACGAAAGAAAATGAAGTAGTTGGCCAAGTTGTGTGGTGAAATTTTGGGCTACTTGGAGGGAGGGTTATGACCTATGCTCATGCACTACACCAGTCTTACCCAAATAAGAATTCAAAATGTGGAGAGGGTGTTTTTAATTTTTTATAAAGTGCATCTTATAAGATTCGAACTCATGACTTTCACAGAGGGAAAACTTTTTGGGAAAACCCCCTGACCACCAACACAGAACCTTGATGGCTTCTAAAATAGTTAAACGTTATGTCTTTTTGAAGGTTCTAGTAGCTCCTCAAGTCTTATTAATCATTTATTTAAATAGCATAACCTTCTAATTATATTTACGATATTGATTAGTTTTATAAAACTTTAAATGTTAGGTTTCACTTCTAATTTCTTTTTTCTCTTTTGAAAAAGAAAGAGAGAAAACATAATGATAATGATAATTGTTAACAGTTCCAGCAAAATACGCTACTAATCTTTACGACCAGCGCCCGAGATTATCTTCCAAAATCTAAAAGGTATTATTTTTCAAGATGTTAGTCAAATTGATAATGGAAAGATTGTTTAAATAGTTGTTAAGATTTTTTTTAAAAGATGGTAGGAATCACACAACCGTGCTCCCGGAACATTTTCTCTCATAAATTTTCTAGTCGTGTTTAGTCAAAATTTGACTTTTATTATTTACAAACGACTCAAACACTACATAAAGGCCTATGAAAAGTTGCTCGTTGGACCAATTGATCTTGAAAGATGTCTTAACTAAGTTTAAATAGGTTTAAAGTTTTCGTGTTTTGTCCTTGTATCTAAAAAATTGGTTATTGTTCAAAGCAAGAAAGATGTGTTGAAAAATTCCTATAAAAGTTAACCGTCTTGACCCGTCACCCGACCCTTTATTATAACCATTGGTCAACCATCGAGTTCATTATGGTGTACAAATGGCTACAGTGCTGTTACAATTAGTACAGAACATCCAAAATAGATTTTTACTAGAATATTTTTGGTGTTAAAAATGGACACAAAGACTTATCCTTTTAGCTATTTGCTTCTACTTTAGGATAATATTTATGCTGGCAGAGGTGATTCTGATATTTTAAACTACTCTATATATTTCTAGACAATTATTATTTTCAAATTCATCCCACTGATAAACAAAAGGATGCAAAAGAAGAAATCTTGATTCACAATATCAATCTGATTATCAAATAAATTATAAATGGCTACAAAATTTTTGTAGCAACACAATCAATAAATGGCCACACACAAAACCGTTCTAAGCTAACACAAACATAAAAGTAAAATTCAATGAATAATTGACAAAAAAGAACTTGCATAAAACATAAACCACCATCTTAAGCAATTTTCTTTGAGCAAGTCCTTGGCAGATGTAAGGTGTGAAAATTTGGCTCTTTAGCAACGGTCACGGGCCGTTTTCCCCTTGATGTGGATCTTGCAGCAGAAACAGCTCTACTTTTGTTGGTCTCCACCATAACATCACTAGGTAATTTAGACGATTTCTCCTCTATTACACCGAGTTGCTGACCTGGCATCCTTACCGTCCTAGGTGGCACAACCCTGCATGTTCAATCCAGTAATATAAAAGTTATTGCTTTATTTTTTCTTGTTGATCCAAGAAACCATATTTTCTTTTTTGGTAACCATGAGAACCGGTTACTGGAAAACTCATGGACCCGCCAATAACATCCTAACCAACGGGATCAAGTAAATCGCAGCTTGCGCTGGCCAGATGGCCTTCAAGAGATTATGACAGAAAAGTAGTGGAAGCAGGATTTGAACCTCAGACCTCTGCTAGAGGGGAATTAGGTGCTTACCACTGCACTACCCTTTGAATGCATATTGAGACCATTAGCAAATGGTTGATTACCTTTGAGATCTTGTCTTTAAGCCGGTCATGGATCTTCGTTGTGTTGATTCAGGGCGTCTTCGTGCAATATCAGGGCCTGATCCTTTTCCACGGTTATCAGTACTAGAAAACTTTTCATTTTTCTGGAAACACAAATGGTAAAACATATGAACAAAAGTTGTATAACATCAGGGTTTGTTTAATTGAAGTGTGATAAATGCTCACTGGAACGCGATTTGTTATCTTTATTACACTTGTATCTTTTGCAACCTCTTTTTTAGAAGCAGGAACATGAAGCTTTTTCTCCTGAATAGCTTCCTTAAGAATCCCTCTTTCCTAAAAGAGACCAATAACTTATAAAAGATGTCTGTGAAAGCACAAAAGTCATCAAATACGAACCGCAATTACACTTTCTTACATCAGTTCTTAGCCTAAAAGGCTTGATGCTTGTGGGCTTCGGTTTTTTGCATTTCGTAACGCCAGGTGCTGCAGTTTGAACAACCTACATGACTTTTAAGTTATAAACTACTGGAAAATATAAGGCTAATGCAGCTATTTAAAAAGGAAATATTTCAAGAAATGAAGATAGTATATCTAACCTTGTTCTTTTTAAGTATCTCCTTGTTGAGAATCTTATCACCCAATGGCTGGTTGTTAGATCTGCTGCATAGGTTAATAATAGTTATAAGCATTGTGTTGTGCAAATTTTAACAAATTTTAAGATCAGCCAACATTATACCTGTTATCATTTTGAGGATTTAAAGCATTTTCTTTACCATCATCTATCTGCTCACTTCCAAATCCTACCTCCACTTCATTTGAATGATCTTCAGCACTTACCATATTCTCTTTATCTTCTATATTCGACAAATCATTCATTTCAGCTCTCAAAGCATGTGAATTTGAAGTGTCAGAAGTTTCATGGGGATGCAAATCTTCTTTCTTGATAAATTCAGATACGGAACCATCATCTATCTGCTCACTTCCAGATCCTACCTCCACTTCATTTGAATGATCTTCAGCATTTGCCATATTCTCTTTATCTTCTATATTCGATAAATCCTTCATTTCATCTCTCAAAGCATGTGAATTTGAAATGTCAGAAGTTTCATGGGGATGCAAATCTGCTTTCTTGATAAATTCAGATGTTGAACCATCACTCAATTTCACATCAACCACTTGCTCATGCAAAGAGTGACATTTGTAAGTTGGGGTCTTCTTGTTCTGAGTCTTTGTACACTTTGAAGGTGCCAAATCCTTTGACTTCTTCTCATTCCTACAAATCTTTAACTGTTTTCCTGAGGATTCTTCAGTTTCTGGTTTCTTGGGCTTGCTTACACTACCCTTCAACATCTTCTTTTGACTTGCTATCCCAAGTCTCTTCATCCCTTCGCAAATCTTTGTTAGAGGGGTATGCAATTCAACAGACTTTTTAAGAATTATAGCCTTCTTTGGAGAGCGAAAAACTAGAGCCTTTGCTACCATTCGACTTTTAGTCACATCAACAGTGGGCTTTTTTGTATTCTGAACACTTCGAAAGGAGTTGGGATTTGGATGACATACTTTGTTCCTTTGTGTTGTCATATATTTGGCAGCAACTTGCCTAGATTTGACCACCGGGGTGGAACCAACTTTTGAACAGGTTCCAGTTTTGCTTTGTGGATCTCCATTCTTGTCAGAAACCATGGCTAACCTCGGTATCCTGGGCTTGGATGGTTTTGCAGGAGCTGAAAGTGGACATTTTATACTCGCGTGTTCCCTATTTAGTGCTTTCCTAAGCTTGATGTTGGGACTTCTTGCTGCCAGAACCTATAGGAAATTTATAAACTACATTTATCAATCATTCTTTGATTCAATCATATTGTTATTACCACATAAGAGAAACACTCACCCTAAGAACAAAGTTTTTAGAGATCTCTTCAGGGTTTATCTCCTCCTCATGCTTTTGGTCACACCCTGAGCACAATTTCGATCATGTTAATTTGAATGTACAAGAACCTAATCAGAATTCCAGTTTGTAAACCAGAACCCAATTAGAATCCCACTCTATAAACAGAATTAGCAACCAAATCACCAATTAGGTACATAATTAGCAACCAAATCACCAATTAGGTTCAGAATTAGCAACTAAATCACCAATAAGGTACATCAGGGGCAAGGGTTCTGTCACTATCCTAAAGATTTTCTGAAATTTCAATTCACCATGAACAAAACATCAATTCACCATTGATGAATAAACTGAATTAATGACTACAGCACATCCTAATTTGAAGTATCTGAAGTCAGGCGGCTTGATTTCTAAGAAGCTACACTTACTACCTGAAAATTCTATGGATGTTGTCAAAGGGATCAGGTTTAAGCCTCCAATTTTCTGAAACATCAGCTAAATTAGCTACACGACAACTAAGAACATATGAACTAAAACCCTAACTAAGCTATTACAGCTAATTTCACATTCAAAATGTTCCAAATCAACATATGAACTAAAACCCTAACTAAGCTAATACAGCTAATTTCACATTCAAAACATTGCAAATCAACATATGAATTGAATGACGTACCAACCCTAGAGCAGAACCAGTAGCGATCATCAGTGCGAAAGTTGTAGGGTTTAGTGAAATCGACGAACTTAGGAGCTTCAATCCTCTCATAAAACTCCTCGTTGTCATCCTTCTCATCCAGAAACCTAACGTCTTCCTTTTTCACCTCGGATTCTTCCGTCTTAATTTCAGTTTCCTCTACCAGGTTTCCGTCGGTCACCTCCGGCACCGGCTGAATCGTTTGCTCCTCCATTCTTCAGACACGAGTGAGATCGAGATCGAGAGAGAGAGAGAAATGAAATATAGCCGTTGATTTCTTCTTGCAATTGCATTGATTTGTGTGTGAGATCTGTTTGATTTTGAACTCGAAGACTGCCTGTAACTAGCCGTTGGGATTCGTCGCATACGGTGCACGATTCTGCTGGGTCCCGGTTTTTTTTACGAAGCCCGAACCCGGTTCGGTAATGTAACTGGGCTTCTCAGTCCATTGGGTTTAGAAGATCATAAACAGTGGGGCAAAGCCTAAAATGAAAAACAGGTTTTAGATGAACAAGTCTTTGTTCTAGCACTAGCATCATATCTTGACATTGCATTGATTCTTGGGATATAGTAGGGATAGCATGGGTCGGGTCGGGTAAAACTAAACATGTAACTGATATTTTGGTTTTTAGATTTTTATAATTGAGTAATTTTATTATTACCGGTTTGGTTGATTTAGTTATCGAAAGAATGGTTTGATTAACTATCGGTTAGTCGTTGGCTTCCGACGTTGATGGATTTAAGCTAATTTCAAATAATAAATCTAATTATATCTTGGGTCAAATAAAATGACAACGGTATTTTTAATTTATAAATGAGAATAAGTGACCACTGATAGTTGTTTATAAAATTTATGACAACTTTTCTGGTGTATAAAACATTCTTTTTAAAATTATAAAATATAAAATTTAGTTTTGGTGTATGTTCGGTTAATTCAGCTATTTATACTCACATATACATAATCGAACCATAAAAGTCGGTTACCAAGAGAATCATAACCAAACCATCGATTTCCCAATTGGTTCGATTATTTAGGTTTGGCTTTTTCAGCTAGTTTAGTCATGGCTTGCTTGCTCAGTTTTTTCTGCTCACCCCTAGTTAGAAGTGCTAAAATGAGCATGTTTGGTATCTAATAAAATGTCTTTTAAGGTAAAAACTGATACTTAGTGGTATGAATATGACACTTTGGTTTAAGTAACCCTAGAAATTATTTTTTCTAAATTTATAGTCCAAAGTGGTTAGTGTGTCAAATACAAAAATACGATTAGAATTATAATATTTCAATAAAAATAAATTTCTAATAAAATTGTTTAGATGGTTTTGTGTATTAAAGTGGATCCATTTCCTACTCAACTATTTTCCTGAATTTACCCATTTACCATCTTAGATATATATATATATATATATATATATATATATATATATATATATATATATATTTCAGCCTTTTGATATTAAAAATGTAAATTTATTTTTTAACTTCAATAATTATACGTATCATCCTTTTCGTTCAATGTTTGCTAATCGTCCTTTTGATGGACGGAGTTAGGATGTGGCATTAAATGCAATCATGTGCAATGCGAATGTGGGCAATTTGGTCTATTTACCCTTTTAGTGACTATTTGTTTAATCAACTCAAAGATATTAACTGATTTGTAAATAAATATGTATCGAATGTTTTAACAAGTCAAACTTGTCATCCCAAACCCACGTGGAACAAATAGAAGTATTTGGATAGGTTGTCCACACACTTGGTTTGTTAAAGTCGAGTGACTTTAGCTTAAATAGGCGAACCAACTTGGTTAAGTTGAGGATATCGACAAACATATTGGAAGTTTTCATTCCACATATCGGAGGATCGACCTCGCTCACAAACCCATTTAAGGCCATAGATGAGAAATAGAGCACCTTCAATTCTTACACAACAATTAGGAATTGAAGATTTAAAGTTATAGTTCATACACAACAATGCAAGCGACGACCTGGATTTGATGAAGTCCATGAAGTGTGAATCGAAGTTCGTAACCCAAGAGAATAGATTATAGCGTGCGCGGAGCCGGAGGACATCAGTAGGATCGAACTAGGTTTTAATATGTGGGGTTAGATCGTTTTTTAGTCTTTAAAAGGACAGACATAAAGAAATCCAACTTTAAAGGATGAAAATGTCCTTCACGTGAGGGGCACATGGAAACGACTTAACAGACTTAATGGATGGTGTTAGGTTTAGCAACAGAAAACGTTAAAAATTGAAACGAAACGATGGTGACTCAAAGGATTAAAACTTTTCAAGTTGGACAAAAGTGGCAATTTTGAACAAACCTCATGGATGAAAAAAAAAGTTTACTCTATTTTTTTAATACTTATGTTTTTTTATTAATAAGGGAAAATTGATCATTTAATATGGATTTAACTGAACTTTTTAACGTCTGTTACTGGAAAAGACCACAAGTGTGACAACATATTAACATAAAGGATGATATGTGTAATTGTTGAAGTTTAATGACGAAAAATGCAAGTTGATATAAACCTGAAGGACGAAAATTGTAATTTACTCTAATATATAAATGAGATATGAAAATTATAAAAAAATAATTTTCGGAGTGCAACATATTATTTGAAAAATATAAAATTTAGTTTTAATGTCGGTTCGATCGGCTAATTCAGTTATTTATACACACATAACCATAATCAAACAATCGGTTTCTCAACCGATATGATTCTTTCGGTTGTGATTTGCTTCTTCGGTTTTTCTGCCCGTCCCTAGCTAGAAGTGCTAAAGTGATGTTTGGTATCGGGTCAAAATGTCTTAAAGGTCAAAAATCTATAATTAGTGGTACGAATAATACAAGGGTTAGTGCTTAATACTGAAATACGATAAGAATTATAATATTTCAATAATAATATATGTTTAATAAGATTATTTAGATGATTTTATGCATTAAAATTAGGGATATGGTAACGTTCATATCTTTCAACTATTTTCTTGAATTTATTCATTTATCATATTTGATATATAAATATAATCTAAATTCACCTATTAACAAGCATATGAGTCAAAATTAGCACACCTAATTCAAACTATAGAGGGGGCATAACCCGTAACTGTCCTGACACTTATTCCCGTAAGAACCCTTTTCTTCCTTTCCCAAATTTAGACAATGTAATGACTTCTTAAAACATTTACCTTCTTAGTATATTAAAAACATTCTTTAAACACACGTTTTGCCTTTTTTTAAACCTTCTTTTCATCTTTCCTTCTTTTCATTTACCAACACACAATTATGGCAAATACTTTACACGCTTTTGTTTATTAACACACTTCATAGTAAACACACACACAGTATGTACACCACCCCAAAATCAGGCATAAAAGGGGTCTAGAACTCACCTGGTCGTCGGATAACTAACTCTGAATGAAGGGCCTAAGTTAGGTGTAACATCCCGAGTTTTAGAACACGGAATACTTAGCAAAAAATTTAAAACTTTGCAATGATGAGAGGAGTGGGCTTGAGTGTATGGGCCAAAAAGGGCAAGGGTTGGGCCCCTTATAAGCCCCAAGACCAGCCCCAAACTCCATTTTTATCACCATTTTCATTTTCTAGAGAGAGAAAGTGAGAGAGAAACATTCTAGAGAGAGTGAGTCAGTTTTGCCCCAAGATCGATCCAACCTTCCTCTCCAGCGTTTGTTTGAAACTTCTCCGAAGAATCAGGCACAAACAGGTATCAAATCCGTCCAGAATCTTAGTTTTTATGAAAAGTGGGTTTTTAGGGTTTCAACAAGTTTTCTTCAAAAAGATTGGATTTTTACATGTGTTTTTGAATAAAAACTATAGATTTAGCTATGTTTAGTGACAAGTTTAAAAGAGGCAAATGTACTTTTTGAGTAAAGTATAGCTATATTATGGCAATCGTTTACTATATCTTCATACACATAAACAAAGGCATAATATACGTGCTAATATGTTTTTCAGTGAAGCAATATATATTATTATGACAAATGTTTACTATATTTTCATATACATAAACAAAGGCATGATATATGTGTCAAGCTATGTTCATCAAAGCAAAGATATTTTTATGGTAAGCGTTTACTATATTTTTATATAAACATAAAGAAAGGCATAAGATATGTGAAAGTTATGAACAAGTCAGATAAAGTTTATGAATAGAAAGTGAATAGATTTCCTACGGGAATGTGTACCAACTGTAAAGGGTCCTTGGGACAGATGTTACTTGTACAAGATGTCTGATATGGGTTCTACCCATTAGTAAGAAACTTTGGGTTCGCTAACGGTTGTACAATTGGTATGAGTGACGGCTGTTGCTCGGGAGAACCATGCAACTCCCCTTAGCTTAAAGCGGTATTGTCGGTTCATGGTGCTAGCCATGAGGGCATTGGCCAGGTACTTGTCGGTTCATGGTGCTAGCCATGAGGGCGGTACAGTAGTGACAAGTGAATTGACAGTTAAGCGATAGTGTCGGTTCATGGCCGATGGCCATGGGGGCATTGACCCGGTACTTGTCGGTTCATGGCCGGGAGCCATGAGGACAGTACAATATAAAGGAATTGACGGTTTATTATTATGTTTTAAACAGATTTAAAAAGTAACGTATGTAAAGTTTTTGCCTTAAGGGCAGTATGTATGTATTAGTAAATCTTTTACGTAATTGATTTAAAGTAAACGTTAGAACTCACTCAGCGTTGCTGACTTTTAGTATGCATATTAGTTAAGTGTAGGTGGCTTTGGATGGATGAGGATGCTTGGCTTGGCGAGAAGAGTTACCCGAAGATCAGTGTCTAGCATCCTGTTTATGTTATGTTTGTGTTTTAGTTGTTTAAGTCAAGTTTCAATTCGTATCAGACAAGCTATGTTTAGACATGTTATGTATTTTTCGCTGCGTATGTTAAAGTATTAAATCGTTTCCATTGTGTTATTGAATGCCTTATGTTTCAGTGCTGTGTGTTGATGAGTAAATCCAATAAGTGAAGCCACCCAGGTTTGGGGCCTTACAAGTTGGTATCAAAGCCATAGTTTGAGAGATTTGGACATCCCCGATGTCCAGACTTAAACTGAGAATGGGACCTAGTAGCGGATGCCAGTACGGGTAACTCAAGCCAAAGCATCACACATGTAAAGTAAGTATAGCTCTTCCTTTAGTATACGTTAGTCTAGAACGAGGGTTCGATGAAGTCATAAAGGTGATCAAATAGAAACCAAGAAGTAGTGTAATGGTTATTTACAGATGGCCAGTGTATATTAACATCTTACAATACTTGTTGTGTTTTATTTGCTAACTAGCATGATGACGTTGAATTCCTTTCCTCGTACAGTTAATAGATATGACCATATTTCCTTGTACCATCTCTAGATAGATAACTGTGAATGATAAAGAATAAGAAGCGCATGCCTGTAAGTGTGGGGTAGATACTTCTGACCAGAGCACTTAAATATGAAAGGAGGAGTAAATTAGTAATACAGACCGTTACTGCCATTAGTAAAGTTACTTAGCTTCTGACATTCTCTAGTATACCAAACATGGTGACATTGGTGTTCCGTCATCTATAGATAGTCGTCATCTATGACGGGAGGGAAAGGAGGAGGTCGTATCGGCCGTAACGGAAGATCGTCGTTTAACCAAAGGCGGATAAGGAAGGATGGGCACTCTCCCTATAGATCAGGAACCTCCAAAGTGAAAGGCAATGGGTACGGGTGTGGTGCAACAGAGCAAGGAAATAGAGTGGATAGACAACGAACCATGGGGTTTGCAAAAGAAGAAGTTATAGGGAAAGCAGCTGCTCAACTCTTTCAAAACATCATGCCTGCAGCCATAGTCGAAGCCATGAAGGATGTGAGAAGGATGCTGGGGAAAGGCCGATGGGTTAGGGCTGAATCAAATAAGGAGCCCAAGAAAAGAACTATAGGAGAAAAGATAATCAATGACGAAGGATTGGGTGCTGAGATTGAAAGCGAGGAAATAAATCCATCGAAGCGACATAAACAAGACTGTGTAGAAATGAAAAGCATGAAAGCAAACGTTCAAAAAATAGGCTCATGCGGTAAATGTGGAAAGAGACACGCGGATGAATGCAAGTTAGGATCGGAAGGGTGTTATACGTGTGGCAGGCATGGCCACCTCTCTCGCGAATGCCCAGGTGGACCTATATGTTATAACTGCGGCAAGAAAGGGCATATCAGTAATGGATGTAAGAAACCGAAGGCCGCAGCAAGGGCAAGAATCTACCAGGTGACTCAGTAAGGTATGTTGCAAGCTCTTTTATGTTACAACAAGTTCATATTATTCCTTATATGATTAGTTAGCCCCATTAGCTTAGATGCCTTAGAATTAGACATCTGCCTCGGTTAGACTCTCAGTGGTAGTTAATTACAATGGTCTTCATGACCGAGATGCCTCGCGTAGCTATGGTTTATGCCACCCATTCTGTGATTTTCTATCAGTATAGCTTATGGAAGGTTTCGAGGACGAAACCTGTTGTAAGGAGGGTAGACTTGTAACATCCCGAGTTTTATAACGTGGAATACTTAGCGAAAAATTTAAAATTTAGCAAGGATGAGAGGATTGGGCTTGGGCTTGAGTGTATGGGCCAAAAAGGGCAAGGGTTAGGCCCCTTATAAGCCCCAAGACCAGCCCTAAACCCCATTTGTATCACCATTTTTGTTTTCTAGAGAGAGAAAGTGAGAGAGAAACATTCTAGAGAGAAAGTGAGTCGGTTTTGCGCCAAGATCGATCCAACCTTCTTCTCCAGTGTTTGTTTGAAGCTTCTCCGAAGAATCAAGCACAAACAGGTATCAAATCCGTACAGAATTTGAGTTTTTATAAAAAAGTGGGTTTTTAGGGTTTCAACAAGTTTTCTTCAAAAAGGTTGGATTTTTACGTGTGTTTTTGAATAAAAACTATAGATTTAACTTCATGGTTAAGATTAGAATAGTTTGGACGTAAAAAGTTGGGATTTTGGATCAAAAATGAAGAATCAAGCTTAGATCTGATGAGTCGTCTGAAAAGTCTATGAATACTCCGAAAAGTCTGATGCGTCCGAAAAGTATTTCGAACGAAGAGGGAGATTTCGGACAAAAGTGATTTTCAGACAAAAGTGATTTCGGACATAAGATTTCGGACGAATTAGTTTTCGGGCAAGATAGTTTTCGGATGAAAGATATTTCGGACAAATTGGTTTTCGGGCGAAATGATTTTCGGATGAAAGACATTTCGGACGAATTAGTTTTCGGGCGAAATAGATTTCGCATGAAAGACATTTCGGGTGAAATAAGATTTTGACCAAAAAAGATTTCGACCGAGAAAGATTTCGGTCGAAAAGAGATTTCGGACAAGTAGAGTTTTCGACCCAGTAGATTTCGGACAGATAGCTTTGTATGACTCGGAGTTAACACGTTTTGTTTATGACCACTCGAGCAGATCGTTGAGCCTTAAAGAAGAGTAGCTAAGAAAGTTAGGTGAGTTATAATCCCCTTTTTGCCTGCTTTAGGGGTGGTGTGCATACTTAGTGTAAAGTGTTTATTACATATTTTATATTAATAAATCAAGTGAAAGCTATGTTTAGTGACAGGTTTAAAATAGGCAAATGTACATTTTGAATAAAGTATAGCTATATTATGGCAAGCGTTTACTATATTTTCATATACATAAACAAAGGCATAATATACGTGCTAGTATGTTTTTCAGTGAAGCAAGATATATTATTATGGCAAGCGTTTACTATATTTTCATATACATAAACAAATGCATGATATATGTGTCAAGCTATGTTCAGCAAAGCAAAGGTATTTTTATGGCAAACGTTTACTATATTTTCATATATACATAAACAAAGACATAAGATATGTGAAAGTTATGAACAAGTCAGATAAAGTTTTATGAACAGAAAAGGAATAGATTTCCTACGGGAATGTGTACCAGCTGTAAAGGGTTCTTGGGATAAATGTTACTTGTACAAGATGTCAGATATGGGTTCTACCCATTAGTAAGAACCTTTGGGTTCTCTAACGGTTGTACAATTGGTATGAGTGACGACGGTTGCTCGGGAGAACCATGCAACTCCCCTTAGCTTGAAGTGATATTATCGGTTCATGGTGCTAGCCATAAGGGCATTGACCATGTACTTGTCGGTTCATGGTGCTAGCCATGAGGGCGGTACAGTAGTGACAAGTGAATTGACGGTTAAGCGGTAGTGTCGGTTCATGGCCGATGGCCTTGGGGGCATTGACCAGGTACTTGTCGGTTCATGGCCGGGTGCCATGAGGACAGTACAGTATAAAGGAATTGACGGTTTATTATTATGTTTTAAACAGATTTAAAAAGTAACGTATGTAAAGTTTTTTCCTTAAGGGCAGTATGTATGTATTAGTAAATCTTTTACATAATTGATTTAAAGTAAACGTTAGAACTCACTCAGCGTTGCTGACTTTTAGTATGCATATTAGTTAAGTGTAGGTGGCTTGGGATGGATGAGGATGCTTGGCTTGGCGACAAGAGTTACCCGAAGATCATTGTCTAGCATCCCGTTTATGTTATGTTTGTGTTTCAGTTGTTTAAGTCAAGTTTCAATTCGTATCAGACAAGCTATGTTTAGACATGTTATGTATTTTTCGTTGCGTGTGTTAAAGTATTAAATCGTTTCCGTTGTGTTATTGAATGCCTCATGTTTCAGTGTTGTGTGTTGATGAGTAAATCCAATAAGTGAGGCCTCCCAGGTTTGGGGCCTTACATTAGGTCACTTGCCAGACGATCTGCATAAAAGTTAACATGTGAAACTATCAAATTTGAGTAATGTCGCCTAACACTTAAAGTTGTCCAATCACTTAGTGTTGCCTAGGCAATTTCGTCAAGCACACTATCAGTGTCGCAAGAGCAATGTCGCCGGGCACACTTTCTGTGTCGCCAGAACTTGCGTTCTAAACTTATTGTCGCTAAATGACCGTGGAAACACTCTCAGTGTCGCCGATTACACGTGTCACCAATCATTGGTACACCTCGGGCATCACGCTCAGTCCTCTCTTCTTCCCTCGATTACTGACGCCTCCAGTGTCGCCACATGAACACCAAACTCAAACAACCTTGTTTTTTTATCCAATAGTGCAACTTTTAACAACCAAAATGTTTTTCTAGCTTCCATGAAGCTAGATCTGGACTTTATACCCCATATTATATAACATGTAAACTCTTGAATTTGAGATGAAAACCTTAGTTTTACCCAAAACCCATTTTAAACATAAAACAGAGATTCGGGTTCGATTCTTACCTCAAATAAGACATTTCTTCGTGTATTCTTGTTCACTAACACTGGAGAAACATATTGGGAACAATCTTCAAGCTTTTTAGGACAATTCTTGACTTTCTCTCTCTAGAAATGCCCACTCTCCCTCTCTCTCTAGACGAAAATGAGGAAGATGATGGAATGAGGAATGCCCACCGCATAAGAGTTAACACGCGAAACTATCAAATCTGACTAGTGTCGCCCTCAGTGTCGCCTAACACTCAAAGTCGTCCAATCACTTAGTGTCGCCTAGGAAATGTCGCCAAGCACACTATCAGTATCGCCAAGGCAATGTTGCCAGGCACACTTTCTGTATCGCCAGAACTTACGTTCTAAACTTAGTGTCACCAAATGACTATGAGGACACTCTCAGTGTCACCTATTACACGTGTCACGAATCATTGGTACACCTCGGGCATCACCCCCAACCCTCCCTTCTTCCACCGATTAGTGTCGCCACCAGTGGCGCCTCCAGTGTCGCCACATGAACACCAAACTCAAACAACCTTGTTTTTTTATCCAAAAGTGCAGCTTTTTACGTCCAAAACATTTTTCTAGCTTCCATGAAGCTAAATCTGGACTTTATACCCCATATTACACGCAAAACTCTTGCATTTGAGATGAAAAACCTTAGTTTTACCCAAAACTCATTTTAAACATAAAAACAGAGATTCGGGTTCGATTCTTACCTCAAATCAAACGTTTCTTCATGTATTATTGCTCACGAATACTGGTGAAACAGATTGGGAACAATCATCAAGCTTTTTAGGACAATTCTTGACTTTCTCTCTTTAGAAATGCCCACTTTCTCTCTCTCTAGACGAAAATGAGGAAGATGATGGAATGAGGAATGCCCACCGCATAAGAGTTAACACGCGAAACTATCAAATCTAACTAGTGTCGCCCTCAGTGTCGCCTAACACTCAAAGTCGTCCAATCACTTAGTGTCGCCTAGGAAATGTCGTCAAGCACACTATCAGTATCGTCAAGGCAATGTTGCCAGGCACACTTTCTGTATCGCCAGAACTTACGTTCTAAACTTAGTGTCACCAAATGACTGTGAGGACACTCTTAGTGTCACCTATTACACGTGTCACGAATCATTGGTACACCTCGGGCATCACCCCCAACCCCCTTCTTCCCCCGATTAGTGTCGCCACCAATGGCGCCTCCAGTGTCGCCACATGAACACCAAACTCAAACAACCTTGTTTTTTTATCCAAAAGTGCAGCTTTTTACGTCCAAAACATTTTTCTAGCTTCCATAAAGCTAGATCTGGACTTTATACCCCATATTACACGTAAAACTCTTGCATTTGAGATGAAAAACCTTAGTTTTACCCAAAACCCATTTTAAACATAAAAACAGAGATTCGGGTTCGATCCTTACCTCAAATCAGACGTTTCTTCGTGTATTATTGCTCACGAATACTGGAGAAACAGATTGGGAACAATCATCAAGCTTTTTAGGACAATTCTTGACTTTCTCTTTAGAAATGTCCACTCTCTCTCTAGACGATAATGAGGAAGATGATGGAATGAGGCTGGTTTGGGGGGGGGGGGGGGGTTTATCCCTTTCTCCCCTTGCAACCCTTTTGTCGCAAACCCACCCCCTCAAGCCCACCATCTTTTATTTTTGTTTCTTTTGGCCTAAATGAGCTTATCGAGATTTTTGGATGTTACATTGAGTGTTTCATAAACATGTATGTGATATATGATAAATTACTTTTGACAATTAATAATACATGTTAATTATCTTTGCTATTATCAAAACTAGAATTTAATGATTTTTAAAAACATTGTTTTCCCAACATATACATTAAAAAAACAACCCCATAGTAACTTTACAAATAAAATTTGGCCACGTGTAGACTGTACTTATATAATTGTTTTTGGAAACACTAAACTAAAAGGTAACCAGCGCAAGTGGTTAGGCATGCGCACCTCCATCCCTTAGGTCGCTGGTTCGATCTCATCAGTGCGCATTTTCCTCCTTTTTTCTTCTTCTTTCCCTTTTACAGTCCGCCCCCACTCAATTTTCATTGTATTAATGCTGAACAATATAAAAAATGTAAAATTAATTTACATTAACAATAACCCATTTTGCCCTATTGGTTAAGTTTCTTGGCTAGATAGTGGGTTCCATTCCCACTCATATCCACCTCTCTTCCTTTTTTTTCTTTTGAAATTTGCCCCTTTCCTACTACTACTATTATTATTATTATTCCAAACCCAGCCGGGTCATATATAATATATTTTTTTTATTTTTTTAAATACATTTTTTTTCCTTTTATCAATTTTAATATATAATGTTTTTTGAAATTTTGAATATACCGTTGCGACGTGCTTATTTTTATCTGTGTTGATATAAATTTTGTTCAAAACCAAGGAATTACATATTTGACATTTTGGTTACACGAGGATGCCTTGTATGTAATTAAATCTAATACTTATTTAAACCTTTTTATTTTGTAATATACGTTTTCCCCATGGCACCGGGCGGATAGAAACATACTAGTATATCATTAAACTTTAACCAAATTCTTCATTCTTTCTACACTAGCAAGTAGAAATTTATTGAAGAATATAATTTTCACTAACTTTAAATTCAAATAATTATATTTGTATATAGCAATGTAATTAATAGTTTATGGTTTGCATTATTTTTGTTAAGAGTTTTGCAACAAGTTAAGACGTGTTTAAAATGAAGCTAAAATGAATAAGATATTGAGACTTAAAATAGTGAGTTTGACATAGAACTTGAAAAAAAAGACGTGTATTGCAAAAGTGGTTAAACAAGCCACAAATTAGTTTATAAGCAAGCAATCAATAATCAATATTGTTGGGATAACATTGGTTTAATGCTAATTTAAGATTGCTAATCCCTTGTTTTGATAATGATAATGAATTAGTAAATCATGATATTATTTGTTGATTAAAGATGGTCATATATCACATACTTGTCCCGATACACTTGATGAATCATTAATCACTAGCTAAACGTTCAACAATGATGAGAACGTTCGGGTCAACAAAGTCAACACAAGAAGGTCAAAGCTTAAACCGTCAAATGAATATAATTGGAATTGTGAGAGATTATAAAACAAGTTTTTATAATATTAAACAAGTTTATAAAAATAGTATTTTATAAAACTAATATTATTTCCCAAATGATTTTTATAAAACATCAAATTATTAACAAGTCTTGGAAATATATAAAGGTTGGTTTTTGAATTAATTTGAATTTGAAAGATGGTGGATGGAGCTTGCTAAGCTTGGTAAGTATTCAAATTGCATTAGAAGACACAAAGCTAACAAATATGGTTTAATAACAAACAATTTGGGAAAGCATCTTAAACCTTTTCAAACCACTTTTGAAATGTTACCATTTTGGGTTAAAGTCTTGCAAGACTTTACCACATATAAAAACACCTTTCTTGAGACTTAAAATATAGCAAAAATGTGTCTGAAAGGGTTAGAATGGATGGATGGGACAATGCATAACGTTCACAACAAAACAAAGTCAAAAAGTGGGAATTCAGGACACACGGTCGCAGGTGCGACCCTGGCTTCAACCGTAGTTCGGTCAGCGTGTCCCCTTTCTGATTCTTGAGTTGTGGCTATAAATAGATCCATCCTCTTTCATTCTAACTCACCCTTTTTGCTCACAACACTTTCAAATATACATCTAATATAATCTCTTTGATATTCTAACATCAATCCAAGAAAGATTCAAGATTCAAGATCAAGAGCAAATTAGAAGAGTTGTTCATCAACTACCATTCTTTCTAGTCTTGTATTTATGTTGTATGTGGTAGCTTGTTACCACTTGATTAAGAGAGAAACAGTTACTTATTGTATTAGAAAATGATATTAATTGTTTGAGCGACTAAAAAGGATCGGTTTGGTTGATACGATTTGATGACTGCATAAGTTTGAACGAAAGATCATATTGACAGTGTTTTTATTTGACATTTTGTGCTTATCATCTAATCAATAACATATTACGTTAAATTGTAAAGTATGTATTGCAACTTGTACTTAGAAACCCGAATACCGATTATCCCGACCCGAATAAACTCAAAACCGAATAACCCAACTTCTAACAGGTCTGAGAGTCCCTAGCGACACTCTGAGAGTCGCTTGGCTCAGCCGACTCTCTGAGAGTCTCTAGGTTATCTTCTGTCGACTCTCAGAGAGTCGCTAGGCTAGCTTCAGCCAACTCTCAGAGAGTCGCTAGGTCGGTTACAGCCGACTCTCAGCGAGAGTCGGCAATCTGCACGCCGACTCTGTCAGGTTTCCTATTTATATCTGACCATTTTCATAGCAATTAGACCTTTTTATCCACCATTTTTATCTGTTATTTTCATTTGTTTAGCTAGCTAGAGAGGGTTTTCGGTTTGTGTTCGTTCCACCACCACGGGGGAGCTCACCCATGGTGGATGGCGGTGGTAGATAGTTGTAATAATTCCAGGAGCATATTGTAATCATCATAGTGAAATTCTGATCAGATTTAGTGGTTTTTTTTGTTTCTCTTTTATGATCTTTTTCTTGGGTTTCTATTGATTTCATCAATAACAGCTGATCTATAGCTGATTTGTTAATCAGATCCTGTCTAGAATCATCATAGCACAGGGACCCTATCGTCAGGACCTGCTATTTGGTATCAGAGCCTTCTGTGCTCTTGATTTTGGTGTAAAACATGGGTTTTTGTGGTTTTTGAAAAGTTCTGAATTTCTTCATTTCTGGATTAGATATGTATCAAGTTCAGAAATTGGTGTTGAAATTCATTCAGAAACCTGCTTTTGAGAAGCTTGATAGATTTGGTTTGCATTTTGGCTTAGATCTGAGCGTTTTTGGTTTGATTTTGTGTGTTTTTGAGAAAAAGGGTCTGAGTTTGTTCTTGAGCCGACTGTCCAGAGCCGACTCTCTTGCTTGGGCTGACTGTTGCTTGTATCGGGTCGACTGTCCGGGCCGATTCTTGATTTTACTGTCGATTTTCTAGTAAATGCAAGTTTACGACTCACTTGAGTGAGGGCTGACTCTCTTGGGTCTACTCTCTATGTGAGTTTTTCAAGTTGAATGTCACTACTCACTTTGTTCAGTCGACTCTCTCGAGCCGACTCTCTCTTTGGTCCAGCCGACTCTTTGAGCCGATTCTCTCAATTTCTCTAATACACAATTTCAAAAAATATATATATATATATATATATATATATATATATATATTGGAGAAATTTTCTTGGATGATTTTTTTGGTGGGTATTGCGAAGAATAGAAAGTTTATTGTCCAAAAACTTGAAAACAACTTTTTGGAATTTTTGTGTTCTCGGCAATATCGGATCGGGGGCTGATTAGAGTATTCAAAGAACGGATTTTATCGTCTTCTGAGTTGTTGAAGATCGTGTTGCTTTACGTGTGAGCTCATCCATGTTTAACATGATTGGGATTATGTGATTTAACATTAGTCAATTATGTTGATTTCTCATCTTAGTCCTAAATGGAAGGTTTTCACAATGAATGAGAACCAAATTGAAGACTGTTGGATTATGTGATGATCATAATGAGCCCGGTCTTACTGAGTCAAAGATGTTTGTGATGAAGCCGGTTACTTGGAGTTGATTATTGGAAGATTGAACCTTTATCCTAGCCTATTACAAGATTTTCCTAATGAAGAGATACGGGACTTTGATTGAAATATATAGGGGAGCTACATTTCCGAGGGAGATCGACAATAAAAGACTTTGGGTTATCGATGGACTCATGAAGATACGAGACAATGTCAGTTATAGACATAGACCCCCTCAAAATCACAGAATTTTTTTCGAGGGAGAAGAAAGAAGAGAGAAAAGAAGAGGCAACGGATTATCAACTGCTGAGAAAACGGTTGACGAGCTTTGGATATAATTGATAAATTCTCAGGGAGAGATTGTTGGGTCTAGTTTGAGAATGATGTTAATCAATTAATGCGATCACGAGTAGTTTAGGTTCGCGTATGAAAATGGGTCTGAGAGTCGCTAGCGACACTATGAGAGTCGCTTGGCTCGTTTCAGCCGACTCTTTGAGAGTCTCTAGGTTATCTTCAGTCGAATACCAGAGAGTCGCTAGGTCGGTTACAGCCGACTCTCAGCGAGAGTCGGCAATATACACGCCGACTCTCTCAAGTTTCCTATTTATACCTGACCATTTTCATAGCAATTAGACCTTCTTCTCCACCATTTTTCTTTGTTATTTTCATTTGTTTAGCTAGCTAGAAAGGGTTTTCGGTATGTGTTCGTTCCACCATCACGGGGGAGCTCACCCGTGGTGGATGGCGGTAGATAGTTGTAATCATTCCAGGAGCATATTGTAATCATCATAGTGGAATTCTGATCAAATTTAGTGTGTTTTTTTGTTTCGCTTTTATGCTCTTTTTCTTCTTTTTCTATTGATTTCATCAATAACAGCTGATCTATAGCTGATTTGTTGATCAGATCGTGTCTAGAATCATCATAGCACAGGGACCCTATCGTCAGGACCTACATTTTGTAAAGACCACTATCTTGGGATAGCTGGTTGAAGAAGGTGATCGATACCTTTGTTTAGTGAGACGTTTGTACCGGTGATCTCTTCCGTTCAAGATAGACGTTTAGTGGAGCAACTCTCGTTTGGAGAATCGGGGAGATGACGTAGAGTGAATTTGTTAACATCTACTTGAACCTCTATAAATCGGTTTTGTCATTCCTTCCCTTAACTCTTTACATACTTGTTTGTTTATTTACATAGATATACATTGTGTTCTTGACAAGTGTTCATCATATAAGTTTTTAAGTTTTAAATTAATCAAGATTTTAAGAAAACATATTCACCCCCTCTAGGTTTCTACAAGTATGTTTGGTAGTTTTTTTAATTTTCTTTTACTCCAATTTCTATGCGCATGGAGGTGAACAATTTGATTCAAATGGCTTAAAAACTTTGAAATTGTGCATGCATACGATATGCGTACATGAATTTCGAACCAAAGCCCTTAGGCGCTTTTTGCTCCAAATTTTTTAAAAAGTTTCTCCACTATAAAGCGAGTAAAAGTTCTGGCAGTGTTGAGGATCCATAGCTCCCATTATTAGGTTAAGAGGTCACTAAGTTATCAGAGTAAGTTTTACCAATGTCAAGAATCTAAGAGTCGTCTAATTTGGATTCAGAGGTCTTGAGTTGTCTATCAGAGGCTTCTGTTGCTGACTAGTTTTGTTCTACTGATCGCAAAATCATGTTGACTCGTTGTGGTTCTTCTGTCCTAGTAATTTTGTTACTGGCTTGATTTGTTCTAGTTTGGTTTTAAATTAACCCGAGTGGTGTAGTTAATGTAAATGATAGTTTCCTTTGCCATTATTAAACAAGTTAATTACACATTAAAGTTTGTTAATTGTAATAAAAAACAGTTAGCAATTTTATTTTGCTTAGCTATAAAATTAACTTGTTGATCATTTTGCAAATACGAAAAAAAGACTCAGAAATATAGTTAAGAAAATAAAATACTACCCTAGAAATAGTGTTTCATTCCACAAAACCAAAAGACTGAGTTTATTCATTACCAAACTACTACTTTATTCGTCCATTCCCAAAACTAAATTGTAATAAAGAATGGGAAATTCTAATGGGACACAAAATTTTGCTATTTGGACACGCTACCAAAGCTATACTCCTCGTATAGATCAATACGGGGCGTATAGCCTCTAACCTTAAAAAACAGACCTGCAGGTGTCAGTTTTGGTTTGGCGTTTGACCCTATACGACTCATATAGGCCTATACGCCACGTATAGACCTATACGAGTATACGACCCATATAGGTCTATAAGCCACCTCTTTTTTCAATTGAGCAAATTTTGATTTATATATGGCGAGTATAGCCGTATACGCAGAAGCCTATACGCCCCATATAGCCTTATACGACCCCTATACGACCCTATACGAACCATATTGGTCTATACGCCACCTATTTTTTTCAAACTTGAGCAAATTTTGATTTGTATATGGTGAGTATAGCCCTATACTAAGCTATACTATACTAAGTTATACTATACTATACTAAGCTAAGTTATACTATCCTATACTAAGCTATACTATCATATACTAAGCTACACTAAGCTATACTATCCTATACTAAGCTATACTATACTAAGCTATACTATCATATACTAAGCTACACTAAGCTATACTATCCTATACTAAGCTATACAAAGCTATACTAAGCTATACAATACTAAGATATACTATCACATACTAAGCTATACTATCCTATACTATGCTATACTAAGCTATACTATCCTATACTAAGCTATACTAAACTATACTAAGCTATACTAAGCTATATTATCCTATACTGAGTTATACTATCCTATACTAAGCTATACTAAGTTATACTAAGCTATACTATCATATACTAAGCTATATTATCCTATACTAAGTTGTACTAAGCTATACTATCATATACTAAGCTATACTAAGCTATATTATCCTATACTAAGCTATACTAAGCTATACTATGCTATACTATCATATACTAACTATACTAAGCTATACTAAGCTATACAAAACTATACTAAGTTATACTAAGCTATACTAAGCTATACTATACTAAGCTATAATAAGCTATACTATCCTATACTATCCTATACTAAGCTATACTATCATATACTAAGCTATACTATCTTATACTAATCTATACTAAGCTATACTAAACTATACTAAGCTATACTATACTAAGTTATACTAAACTATACTATACTAAGCTATATTATCCTATACTAAGCTATACTAAGCTATACTAAGCTATACTAAACTATACTAAGCTATACTATACTAAGCTATACTATACTAAGCTATACTATCCTATACTAAGCTTTATTAAGCTATACTATACTACGCTATACTAAGCTATACTAAGCTATACTATACTACGCTATACTAAGCTATACTATACTATCGTATCGTATCCTTAACCTTTTAGGAAACAAAAAGCCACATTGCTCTATACATAACAAGACTAAGTTTGGAAAAAAAAATCTCATAAGTGGCGTATAGGTGGCGTATAGGCCTATATGGGGCGTATAGGGACTTATAGGGGTCGTATAGACCTATATGGGGCGTATAGGGCTATACTCGCCATATACAAATCAAAATTTGCTAAAGTTTGAAAAAAATAGGTGGCGTATAGACCTATATGGGTCGTATAGGTCTATACGCGACGTATAGGCTTATATGGGTCGTATAGGTCAGCCGCCAGACCAGAACTGACACATGCATGTCTGTTTTTTAAGGTTAGGGGCTATACGCCCCGTATTGACCTATACGAGAGGTATAGCTTTTCGTGCCGTGTCCAAATAGCAAATTCCGTGTCCCATTAGTTGGCCCCTAAAGAATATTGTGTAGATGTTCTTACATATATGCATTTACATATAAAATAAAAACTATATAAACAAACGATTATTATATTACATTTACCTATAATTTCTTTGATTTACATACGTGTAAAATCACTCTAATTTTTTAATCCATACATGTGGCGAGAGATGAGAAAAGTTAATTGATTAGAGAGATGAACCACTTATTTTTTTTATAGTTATACTCTTTTTATGTACTTTTTAATATTGAAAAATCAGAGGTTATTTGTATTCTTCGAAAGCCCATCCACATCACCATTCAATATTTCTTGGCCCACTATTGGTCAATGGGTTCTTCATTTAATATATAGTGTTTTGAATTAAACCACACATAAACACAGTGCAAGCATATATAATTGTTTAATTAAAAACAAAAAATATGCTTAAAAACCATAAGTATCGGTTTTATACTTATACAAATAACTTAATTTTTTATACTTAAAAAATAAAGAAAAGCACAACCCACACTTAATCATCTCCATAACTACCACTCAATCATTTTCTCCATCCTTACTCTTTCTGTTTTTGATGCATATTCAATGCATGCTGAAAAATAGTTTAAAATTTAACAAACTGTATAAATAGAATTAAATATTTTTGTGATTATTAATTAAACTAGGAATTTTACCCGCCTCACGTTGTGGCGTCGTCGAATTTCTCACGGTACCTCAATGGTAACAGTGTCCGCTATAGCTTCAAAAAAATGTACTATTCATTTCTTAAGGTTTTTAAATAATAAGGAGAATATACTAGTGTTAGAACCCGTGTATTAATGGGGCTGAATAAACGATACAATGTGAAATGAAAAAATATGCTGAATATAATTCATAATTCTATAAATATTTCTTTGTATATAATGTTAGATGTTTTATTTATAATTTTTCCATCAATATCTAAGGTTAAAAGTTTTAACTCGTCTTTGCTTTTAACTCTGTAAAGTGTCACATACATTTGCCCATGTGTGAAAACCGTTGCCTTAAAAACAAATCAACCATTGATAGTGACCGACTTTAGCTCTTATTTATTATCATGACAAAACAAACAGATGGTGTAAACCGTCTTCTTTGTAGCTTGAAAGGAATTCGTTTGTCTAAATGTATCAAATTAATTATTGAAATAAAGATGCAAGAAAAATATTACCCGTATATTACACGGTTGAATAAATGAAATATTAAATGGTTAGTAACAAATGGGAAAAAAATAGTTGAGAAAGGAAATATTAATAAAATAAATACTAATAATGAAAACGATATAATTTAAAAATTTGTAAATACCTCTTATAACTGAAATTACATACTACATACAATAATAAAAAAAAATTACAATTATAATTCACACAATTAATAAATACGATTACACTTAACGTCAAATGTACGTAACTTGCTATTACATATATGTAACACGATTTTGCTATTATTGAATCCCATTTTACTTATTTGTAACACGACTCATTCATTAGTGAATGGGTTAAAACCGTCACATCTAGTTTTACCCATTCCAAATTATTCTTTGTTAAAGCATGGGCTCGTGACATTGAAGCAAAAGTAACTTATGTAACATACCAGCTTATGTCAATCTAAATAGAAGATCATGATTTGTTATTAGATGTGGAGATTAAAGATCTCTATTAAATGATAGTAATGATGAAATGTAACAGATGTTGAAATGGGAAATTCACACACAGAAAGGGCAGATAAAGATGACTTTTCAAAGTTTGTGTATATACATATTATAAAGAATCATTATTACCTCACACTTGATATTATTTAGCTCACACACTATTCTCATGTTGTCACAACCTGCAAATTGATTATTACAATCTCATAAGAAACAACATACTATTGGATGAAGTATGAACTTTCATCAAGTAAAAAATCCATAAAATATGTTGCTAATGGAAGCTACTAGAGGTAAAACATAACCCGAGTTGGCCAATTCATAAGTTATTTCATCGAAATCGCCTACTCTAACTTGCATTGTTGGGGAGCAAATGTTTTATAAATGTTGTTTTCCCTGTTGAGTATTGACCCAAAGCATCACCATGGGCTTGGTATCAAAATCACTGTTGGTCACTTGGTCTACCACAAGGAAACTTACTATCATTGATCATGCTTTTAAAAAACATTTATAAATAATACATAATACTTATAAGATCACTTGAAACATGAAGATAACTTACCAATGCTGGAGAAACAAATTCATGAAAACGATGCATGGACTCTAAAGGTTTTAGTTTCTGAACGTATAGCTTCTTCAGGCCATCAACGATTGATGTAGCGGTCTTTAAGGGAATCTAAGTATTCACAAAGAATATTGTGATGAAAACATAGAAACCCGACATTATACAATCTCTGAAAAAAAATATTTTTTTCATTTTAATGTGTTGGAGAAAGAAAGATTAATCATACCTTGTTTGAATGTCTTCCAGATGCTAAAATCTCAATCTGAGAACCACCTGATAAGTTCAAGTTGTAGAGATTAGAAGGCATGTATCGTGGAGTCATTAATCTTTTTAATTCAATTTGTTTTTGGTATAATATGTTGGGTAGAAGAGAGAAATGAAAACAAAAAATAAAAAATAAAAAAAAATAAGAAAATAAAACTATGCATTGGATACAAGTGGGGTGAATTTCTGTTGAATGCATAAAGTATGATACAAAAAATAAGAAATAATATGAGACTAAAAAACACATAAAATTATCACAATCAAAAGACCTAACCCGTTTAAGCAAAACTAAATTGCATTATCAATTTCTAAAACATCCAAACCTCATAGCATCTGTCATTGTACCGAATTTCAAATTCATGAAATCTTAAACTTTGACTTAACACAAACCCCATTTCATCGAACATCTTATAGGCATACACGAAGGTCAATCAATAGACAGACCAACAGTCAGGAGATCGAAGGAAATTTAGATCAATCCAATCAAATGTTAGACGATATGATTTTTGAAACAAAAACAGAGAGATTTCATGAAGACGATGCATATAACTAATTTTTTCAATAACACTCTTTCGATAAATACTTTTGAAAAAACACCATTTTATTAAATATTTTTAGCAACGCTCATTTGGATAAAAATAAACTTTGTATTTGATTTTTTTATTGATGATATACTTTTTTTTTTGTTAATTGATTGTTTATTAGTTTGTGTTAATTTTTTGTGTTCAATTCTTTTTATTATTATCACTCTTAATTTGATTGTTTACATGAGGGATAAAATTATAAAATAATAACCAAAATTCACTATTTTTATTTTTATAAAATCACTCAAAAAAATATTAACTATAAAAACCACCTAAGTTCATCTTACGTTCTATTTAACAGCCGGTTCAGTTTACAAGGCATGTTCCAAGTTACAAATTTGACTGAACCGTCAACCTATGAAAACCAAACCAAACACACTACAAGGAAATGACCCTGTACCGACGTCGCCTATACCGACGACACTATGCCGACGACATGTAATCGTTATAGGTGAAAACCAAAATTTTGAATGGGACACCATATACCGACGACATGTCGTCGCTATAGGGTTGAGGTAGATTGGAGGGAAAGTTGGCGCCCAGTGAATTTTTTCCTCAACCCTATAGCGACGACATGTCGTCGGTATAGGGTAATTTTGATTTTCTTTTTGTTTTTTTAATATAATAATTTTTATTCGGTCAAAAGTTTTTTTTTAAAATTAAAAAAATTCTTGAATGCCCTATATCGACGACATGTCGTCGGCATAGGGTTTTCTCCTTTATTGACTACAAAGCCTATACCGACGACATGTCGTTGGTACAGGGACCTATTGCGCCGACTTTCGAGCCTATACCGACGACATGTCGTCGCTATAGGGTTGAGGCAGATTGGAGGGAAAGTTGGCGCCCAATGGATTTTTGCCTCAACCCTATCCAGACGACACGTCGTCGGTATAGGGTAATTTTGATTTTCTTTTTGTTTTTTTAATATAATAATTTTTATTCGGTCAAAATTTTTTTGTTTTTAAATTAAAAAAATTAGTGAATTCCCTATACCGACGACATGTCGTCGGCATAGGGTTTTTTACTTTATTGACTGGTCAAAACCCTACGAAGCCTATAGTCGTCGGTACAGGGGACCTATTGTGCCGACTTTCGAGCCTATACCGACGACATGTCGTCGCTATAGGTCTCAGCGCGAATTAACCCAGAAACAGCTTTCTGCTTCTCATTTCCAACAAAAAAAATCCCAAATCACTCAATTTCTCTCTCCGGAGATTTCACGATTTTTGGGTATTTTGTGGAGCAATCTTCACCGATCTCTTCGGTTTTGAGGTGAGTTAACATCTATTGTTCAACCTTAACAAGAAAATCAACATTTTGGTGTTTTTTTTGCTTAATTTATTTGATTTTTGTTAAGTGTTTGAAGCTTTAACCATTTTTTAAGGATTTCAAGCTGAGAGGAAGCTAATTTACAAACTTGGTTAGTAATTTTTCTAAAAATTAGGTTTAGATATATGTTTGTGTTTATTTGTATGTATGTATATATATGGTTTAGATGTATGATTTTATAAATATTTTTTGAAATTTTATGATGAAATTATGTTTAGATGAAACTTGGGAATTTGGGCATTTATATATGTATGTTTGTATATAATATGTATGTATATATGTGTATGTATTTTTATGTATATAATTGTGTTTGTGTATGTAATTTTAGAATTTGGGCATTGTTGTGTTTATTTGTATGCATGTATATATGGTTTAGATGTATGATTTTATAAATATTTTTAAAATTTTATGATGAAATTAGGTTTAGATGATATTTTGGAATTTGAGCATTTATATATGTATGTTTGTATATAATATGTATGTATCTGTGTATGTGTGTTTGTATGTATTTGTATTATGTTTATGTATGGAATTGTGTTTATGTATGTAATTTGGGAATTTGGGTATTTGTTTATGTATGTTTGTAAAGGCTATGTATGTATATACATGTATGTGTGTTTGTATGTATTTGTATTATGTTTATGTTTATGAATGGAATTGTGTTTATGCATGTAATTTGGGTATTTGTTTATGTATGTTTGTAAAGGCTATGTATGTATATACGTGTATGTATGTATTTTTATGTATGTAATTGTGTTTGTGTATGTAATTTTAGAATTTGGGCAATTATTTATGTGTGTTTGTATATAATATGTATGTATATTTGTATGTATGTTCGTATGTATGATTATGTAATTGTATGATTTGTATATATATAATTGTGTATGTATTTATGTAATTGTGAATGTATGTATATATCTTTGTATGTTTATTTAATTTTGTTGCAAGTTCGGAACTCATTGCGGTTGGAGAGGTGTGAATAACATCTTATTTGTGTTTCATTGAATTTTTTTAAGGTACGCATCCCGACTTTTATACCTTTATGTACGTCTCATGTTGTGTACACTAGTATGTTTATTTAGGATAACTCTTTAGAATATACCCGTCCGAAATTTATCTGATAGAGATAAATTTTGGATTGTTCCCTTTGGGACTGCTTTTTGAATATTCTATCTTATTTAGGATATGTATATATTTTAACGGGTTGACATTTAAGAAAAAAATTAGTAGATATTTCTCCTTACTCCTTCGAGTTTGCGGTTTATCTGCATACTTGGGGAGTTAAGGTGAAATGCTGCTGATTTTTTCTTAAATAGTCAACTCGTTAAAATGTATACATATGAGATAGAATATTCAAAAGTGGGTTAGGATCCACCGCCTTAGAGTACCGATCAAATCACATGCATTCATTTATATCATTTATTACATGCACGTATATGTGTATGCTTATAACACAATAGCTATGACACTAGATATGACAATTGATAAAAGCTGGGTTACACTGGGAAATCGGAATTCTCCGGCTTTCTTAAGCGGTCTTCGCAACTTTATAGAGACGGACAAGAACTATATCGACGGTCGAGGTAGAGCGTTTTGCCCGTGTAGACGTTGTTGTAATGCGTGTCGACAGGATTTGAACACGATATATGGCCACATACATGACTGTGGGTTTTTACAATCATATCAAAATTGGATTTATCATGGTGAACAACATCCTCGTGTGGCGGAGATAGCATCACTTTTTGCCCCAAGAACAACACCAACTCCTCCAATAACTACAACAACAAATAATGAGATGTTTAATGCCATAGATGATGTGATGGCTGAGCAAAATACAAACGAGGATAATATAGATGAAGATGGAACTGGTTTAGACCCAGAGTTTGATGCGTTGTTTGAGGAGCTAAATAAGGAGTTATACCCCGGTTGTAGTCAAATGTCTTCCCTAAACTTCATAGCCAAATTGATGCATATCGAAGTTATCAAAAAATGGATGAATAATTCGTTTGACCAACTGTTAGAGCTTCTACAAATTGCAATGCCGAAGGAAAATCACGTTCCAGCGTCACACTATGAAGCTAAGAAGAAACTGAGTAAGATTGGGTTAGGATATCAGTCTATCCATGCTTGCATTAATGATTGTGCACTGTTTTGGAAGGAGAATGAATCAATGCAAAACTGTCCGGTTTGTAATGAGAGTAGATGGGTTGATAAAAACACAAAGGGGAAGAAAGTACCACATAAAGTGTTGCGCTACTTTCCTTTAACTTCACGGCTTAGACGAAGGTATAGTTCAAGATTAACAGCAAAAGAAATGATCTGGCATAATACTGGACGCTCAACGGATGGTATGATGCGACATCCGGTTGATGGGAAGGCATGGAAAGAATTTGATGAGAGATATCCGGATTTTGCTAAAGAACCAAGGAATGTCCGCTTAGGTTTGGCTGCCGATGGTTTTAATTCGTTCGGTAACATGAGTCAGACTTACAGTATGTGGGCGGTAGTGTTAACAACATATAATACACCACCGTGGTTATGTATGAAAGAGTCTTCTTTCATGTTAACCTTGCTAATTCCCGGGCCTAAATCACCTAGTAAGGACATTGATGTATTCTTAAGGACCTTGGTTGATGAGTTGAAAATGCTGTGGGCTGAAGGAGTCCAGGTGAGAGATGCATCAACCAAAACTGTATTTAGGATGCATGCTGCACTGTTATGGACTATCAACGATTATCCTGCTCGTAGTAACTTGTCTGGATGGAGTGGTCAAGGTTATAAAGCATGCCCTACGTGTAACGTTGACACACCTTCGTGCGCTATAACGAATAAGATAGCTTTTGTTGGACACAGAAGATTCTTGCCTAGAAAGCATAAATGGAGGAACGATCTGTCGTTTGATGGCAAGAAAGAGACAAAACATCCTCCCCGACGATTGACTAATGCTCAAATATTAGAACAACTAAAAAATCTCCCAGATCGTGTTCCGGAAAAACATCCAATGTATGGAGGGGTAAAAAGAAAGCGCCTAACATCAGAGTTGAATTGGACTAAACGAAGTATCTTCTTTAAGCTGGATTATTGGTCTTCTCTGCTTTTAAAACACAATCTTGATGTTATGCACGTGGAGAAAAATGTGTGTGAGAGTTTATTGGATACTTTGTTGATGAGCGATAAATCAAAAGACACACACAAAGCCCGCAAAGACTTACTCTTTCACAATCTTGATGTTATGCACGTGGAAAATATGGGTATTCGACATAACCTATGGCTAACACAAAAAAACAGCAAGTTGTACCAACCACAAGCTCCTTACTCTTTCACACCCAGTGATCAAGAACGCTTTTGTCAGTTTATTCGAGGAGTGAGACTGCCTGATGGATTTGGATCGAATTTCAAAAATAAGGTACTTCCCAATAATTCAAATATAATTGGGTTAAAGTCCCATGATTATCACATCCTCATGCAACGATTGCTGCCAATAGGGGTACGATCGGGTCTGCACAAAAATGTTTCAACAACAATCAATGACGTTTGCAAAAGGCAGTTTCAAGTGTTTTCTTCACAATGTCGACCAATATCAAAAAAGAAAATCAAGGCGCTCTCTGAACATGCCAACAAATCATTACAATGGTTTGTGTTGAACAACTGCGATGAAATCAAAGCCTACAAATCGTAAGTTTTTTTTGTCCATCTACCCGTGATAAACTATTATTATATTTTCATTTAGTTCTACAAATTTAAGTTTTGTTTTGTCCATCTACCAGTGAATTTGAATCTAAATTTCCTGAACGCAATATGCAAACCGATTTTTCTTCATAGTTAAAATATGAAGCAAATGTATTTTCATCTTCATTTTCATCTTCTACACCCGATAACAAAGAATTAAGGGCATTGGTACATGGTCCCTTGTACGCATCTTCTTACACTGCTTGCATAGTCAATGGTGTTAGATTTGTGGTACAAAATCGTGATTCCCAACGCACTACTCAGAACAGTGGTGTGGTTACAATAGGAGAAGACGATACTCCATTTTATGGTCAACTAGAAGATATCATAGAGTTGAACTACATAGATGGTTACTCGGTTGTACTATTCCGTTGTAAATGGTTCGACACGAGAGGTAAAAGATTAATTAAGCAAAACAATACTACTATAATTGACATTGGCCGTAATTGGTATGTTGGCAAAGAATGGTATGATGATGTCCAATATATATTAGCCACACAGGCTAAACAAGTGTTCTATCTTGGAGATCCTTCTCAAACCACTGGCCAATGGAGGGTTGTTGAGGAATTTCACCATCGAAAGCTTTGGGATCATCCTACTGTTGTTAATGAGATAGATATATTGCATGACACTCAATCAAATTATTATACTTTGGTTGTCGACACCGGATGCGAAGGTGGTGAATCAAGTCACATAGGTGGTGACCAAACTCCAATTCCCCATGTTGATAGTCAATATATTACACGGGAAACTCAATAATTTTTTGGTAACTTGGTTGTCGACTTAGGCTACTTGCCTATGCGTACAACTTTAAATGAGGGTGGTGACCCAAGTCATGTTGCCTCGATTGATCTTGATGAAAGTTTTATTAATGATGATGAAAAAGATGAAGAAGATGCATACAATTCAGATGATGAAGACGAAATAAATGACGACGATGAAGAAGATGATGATGTTGTTGACACACGTTATTTTAGTGATGATTCTGATTGAATGTATGTTAAAAATGTACTATTTGTCTTTGTTAATTAATAATTATTTGTGCTTACTAATAAATTTTGTTGCAGGAAAAATGGCAACAATGGCGTAATCACACGGTGGAGATGGTGGAGACGGGGTCCGTATCACTTCGACTCGGGTTGTGCGACTGGATCTGGTGGTAAGTTACTTGTTATTGTTTAATAGATGTCTTTATAATTGTCTAACTTTTGAATGTCATGTATCAATGTAGGTAGTTCCTCCCAAAAAAGACGATCTAAAGGCAAAAAACTAAAATTGTATAAGAAATTTGAGCAAAATGGGAGGAAGCCTCTTCCCTTTGATGTAGAACTTCATGGCGGGAGGTACAAGTTTGTGGGTCCCAATGCTTTGGATTTTATTCGTGCTATCTCGTTGGAGGTTGAAAAAGTTGTTCCGCCATATTATCCAAATTGGGCTAAGGTTCCAAATGAGAAGAAACGGGCTGTATATCCCACTCTTATAGTAAGTATAGATGTTTTATAATTACTTACAATTTCATAACTATTACATTTATAATTACTTTCCATTTGTAGGATTATTTTGATCTGGACTCGTGGAGAAACACTGATAAGTGGCGAGGCGTTGAACTTGGAATCACCACCGGGACAAGAGAGTGTTGAAAGTTCACTTCGAGGAGAATGGGGGATACGATGATGTGGAGGCGGCGATGAATAATCCACCAGAAGATCTTGATCAAGAAACTTGGGAGACTTTGATTAATGAGCTGTTTTTAGATACGAGCTATAAAAACCGCTCGAAGAAGAACAAACAAAACCGATCACAACAACGTTACCCAAGTTACCATGGCAGCAAATCATACGCCCAACGCCGAAACATGGAGGTATGAAAATACAATTGTTAGTATTATATAAACATGCTTATTAATTCTTAGTGATATTATTTTTGTTTTTCACAGGGTACCGTCCCAATTGATTTGTTCAAATCGACCCATTATAAAGAAGGGACCGGTTGGGCCAACACGAATGCATCATCAGATTATGTAAGTCAAATGATTTTGTTGTTAGACTTCCTAGATTTAGAACATCCAACTATAACTTTAAACAGGTCAAAATGACCCAAACACACTTTAAGAGACTTAAAATATCTAGCTTTAAATTAAAACGGGTCAAAATGACCCAAACACACTTTGATAAACTTAGAACATCCAACTGTAACTTTAAATGGGTCAAAATGACTCAAACACGCTTTAATAGATTTAGAACATCCAAATGGAGTCCAATTGTTGAATATTTTTGCTAGTATTATTAGTATTTGTTGTTATTAGCGTTGGTTGATTAGAATTTGTGAATTTGGGTCGTTTATAACTTATAGTTTAACAGGTTGGTTATCCATTTTACAGCAGTTATGTTGTCAAATTTTAGTAAAATAGTCAAGTGATTGTTTATTACATTGTTTAATGCAGGACCGAATCCAAGAGGAGTATGCAAGATCCTATGATGAGTCTGGTGGTGACTCGTCTGCTGTCGATAAGTTTGCATGCATGGAGCGTGCATTGGGTCATCGGCGTGGCCATATCAGGGGTGTCGGTCGTGTGGTGAGTAATCCCACACCGGATTTGTTCAGTACCCCCCCTCCACAACCACATTGGTAAGAAGTGGATGAGCGTGTAACTCAACTTCAACAAGAAGTCCAAGATCAACAACAACGCGAAGCCCAACGAGATGAAGAACGTCGTGTGCATAATCAACAAATGCTTGAAATGCAACGACAAATGAATGAAATGCGTCGAATGTGGGAACGCCGAACTAGCAGCGACGATAATTAGCTTGAAGTTGCTGCGCCTTTGCCTTTGTTGTCGGTGTTATTGTTGAATGTTTGAACAATTTTTATGTTTGTGTGTCGCACAACTTTATGTTTGAATATTTGGTTTGTGTGTCGAACAGGTTTTTGTATCGAACAATATGTTTCGGATTTCAATTTTTGAATGGTTTGAATTATCTGATTTGCAAGTTTTGGTAATTAGAAATTAAATATTTCTGGAAAATTTTGAAAATTAAAAAAAAAATAAAAAAAATACAGAAAAACCTATACTGACGACATGTCGTCGGCATAGGTCTTTTTCAAATTTAATTAAAAAAATTGGAAATAGCCTATACCGACGATATGTTGTCGGTATAGGTTAGGTCTTTCCCGACGACTTGTCGTCCGGATAAGTCCAGAACCTATACCGACGACATGTCGGTATAGAATTTCTTTTTGAATTATTTAATTAAACCCTATAGCGACGACATGTCGTCGGCATAGGTCGACCTATGTCGACGACACCTATACCGACGACATCTTTGACCTATTGGGACGAGGCAATACCGACGGCATGTCGTCGGTATAGGCTATACCGACGACAAGTCGTCGCTATAGGGTCAGAAAAAATCGTCGGGATAGGGTGATAATGTTGTAGTGACAGTTGGGATGTCAAACCAACCAACTGGCCAACTTGCTTCATTTTAGACGGTTCAAACTGTTTTAATAGACTTAGAACATTTGTAGTTGTATTCTTTTCAAAAGTAAAAAAAAATACATAGGAAAATTAATATAAAATATCTAAAATAAAATTAGTTTGACATCATAAAAGCATAAACTTCACACAACTTAGTTAAGACATTTAAAGCAAAACTAGGAGGACATCACGTGCTCTGCGACGGTGCCGTAACTTGCGGTAATGTTAACAAAATGGAATCATTAAGATTTGTAACGTAAAAATAAGAAAAAAAATAAGGTGAATAAAAACTGGAAAAAAACAAATGAATTTAAAAAAAATAACCAAAAGAACTTTAAAAAACCCCACACCCAAGGTTCGAACCCGGGTGGGTGGGGTGGAGTGTGAGGAGTGCAGCTCGTCGAAACCATATGCGCTTGACCCTTTCAGTGTTAATATCCCAAGAAATAAACTTAAATGCAAATGAAAAAACTGCTACATAAAAAATAATAAAATAAAAATCAATGTAATATAACATGTCCTAGCCGCCCATTTCAACCAACCGCCTTTGTTCTGTCATATTTATACATTTCAATTAGGGTTTTCGTTTTCTCTCCATTTTGTTATTCTCGCGGGCCCCAATGTGGAGAGTATGAGGGTAATGCTTTTGCCCTTCACCTATGGATTGGCGACACATGTCTTAGCCAATGTAGTAATAATGATGACAATAACCATCATAAATCAGGTCAGGGTTTCCTTTGTATTGAGTGATTCGGACTTTACCTTGGGCCGCTCCAACTATTACTCTTCACAAGATTAACTACCATTTGTTAAAACATATTTGTCGTCACATGAATGGCTTACAAGAGAAAGATTCTCAGTTTTAAAAATCATATAAAATTTGTAAAATGTTTATAACTAGTTGGTTACCACCCGTGCTCCGCTACGGGTTCGAAAAGTAGATAAAAAATAAGCAAATTGTAACAATACATTCAACTTGACGTTAAGAAAACATGTTGGAGCAGTATATTCGATAGTAACGAAAACGTTACCTCGTTTTACGAAAGTGAAGTTATTCAAAAAAAAAGTTAGACCAAAACGTAAATAAAAATAAGCACGTCGTAGGCGCATTAAAGCGGGTCGGTTTAAACGTAGAAAAAAAAGCGTCACAACGGTGTATTTTTAGATGGACGTTAGACGGTTTAAAAAACGTTTAAAACAACCGGTTAGTTTAAAAATAATCTTACGAAAATTCACGTCGAAACGTAAATAAAAATAGGCACGTCACAATGTGAATTTTGAAATTTTATGAAACATCATAGTTTCAAAGTTGTAAGAGTAAATCATTTCATTTTTTTTATTAAAATGACGCGAAATGTAGATATGGATGGGGTTGTAGTAGCCGCTCGTCGCGATACGTTAAACGACGGAAGCTAAACGGCTTCGAACTTTCTAAAAAAAATAAAGTTAGAGTGTTAAATAAATTAAAGTCTGTAAAAAGCTAAAAGGAAAATGGACACCAAATGGTTTCGAAACTTTATAAAAAAAGGTAAATCGTTAAATAAATCAAAGTTTTTGAAGAGCCATGCGCGTTACGACGTGTTAACTCACACATAACGACAAGTTAAAACATACAACAATTTAGGATTATAAAATTGAAGTAAAATATTGGCTAAATGTTCGTTCATATCTTATATGCGTAAAAATAACTATCACAAAATAAATTTATATATTTCATTACTATAAAGATATGATTTAGTCATCTATATCACTGAAATAATATATATATTTTTTATTTTTAGAAATATATATTATTAAAAACCATGATAAAACTTAAGATGGATAAAGGAGGCATGATTGCGATACTAAAATCGAAGAGCATCTTCGACATAAATGTTGATAGAGGGGAGATTGGATGCTTACGTCATGATGACACCAGCAAAGCATATCAGATTTGTACCGGACGCATAAGTTGTTTGCTATTTGGATTTTGTAAGTTTACTAAAAAGGTAAAAAAAAAAAGCAGCCAATCATTCATTGTCACGTGGCACAACCGTAAGAAGTAACCAATCAAGATTTACAACTGTATATCTCCTCCTCAAATGTTATTATCTTCAATTTCATGTGTTGCAACATCCGTGGCTCTTAACATGTGCGAAAGATCTAGAAACTATTCCTCATTTTACCCTTAAAGACAGTAATGAATTTTTCATATATATATATATATATACAAGTTGGAGGGAAGTTCATTTCATAACAAAGAAAATTCTGTGAGAACATAAAGAACAAACATAAATTGTGTAATTTTTTGATTCATGGTAAAAAAATTTAAACTTTTAAACTTTTTACATACAAATATGTATGTTTATGTACATAAAAAACCATAAATCTAGTTTTTTTTCATATGTTTTTATATATTTAAAAGTTTCCTATACATGTGTAGGTTATATGTAGGTAAAAAAACTTACACATGAATTACATATGTGTAGGTATGTATATAAATGAAGTTTGTTCATATTTTTTTTATTTGAATTTCATGAAAAACGAATAAACATTACATTTATATCATTTTCTTATATTTTAAAACTTGAAAAAGTAATTGATTCGTTTTATTCTGTGTGTTCTCACAATATTTAGTATTATGAATTGAACCATCCCGACCCATACGATATAATATTCTGGAACAAACAACATATAAAATAGTACGAAAGTTTAGTTATAATATGACACTTTGGCACTATTGTTTGGTAGAAACTTTTGTGTGCCTAGTTAAACTATACCTTTTTTTAAATAATAATAACTAGAAATTAAAACCCGCGCTACGTGGCGGGGACGTATTATATAATAAATCAAAACGTTCAAACGTACGAAAGGAAACAAAAAAAATAAAAAAAAGAAAACTAAAAAAAACCGTATTAAAAAATACAAAGACCCCGTGCTTCCCGGTGAGAGGGTGGTCGTTTCTTCCCCCATACCGATGCATGAGTTTGGTTGTTATCGATTCTGCTCGTAAAAAACCATAAAAGCGAATACCGATACCTGTTACGATAAACCAAAATAGTGACAATGATTTTATTCGCTCATAAGCGGTTGGGTCTGTCACGATACCACAATAGTAACGTCGCTCGCTATACGATCAAAAAAGTACTCGATTTTGAATACTACTCCGTTTAAGAAAAAAGACCGGAACGTTCACAAAAAAAGTAAAAATAGCCGCACATTCTATTTTTTTTAACTTAATGAACGAAAGTTATTAAAAAAATAAAATTATTTAAAAATCAATCGGGTTGAAAACGTATATTCTACGTAATGAAAGGATTAAAAATAAAAATAAAAAAAAGTAAAAAATTGGACCACTCAGAAGCTGTCCCATGACATAGACTTCATTTTGAATTGTACGAGCAGTAATAATATCGTGGGCCTTTTCTAGTTTTCTGTGTTTTTTTTTACTTATTATCAAATACTTTTCCTGCAAAGAAAAAGAAAGTAGTTTGATTTTATTAAGTTGAGCTAGAAAAAGTTCTGTTTGTATTTGATAATGAATCTCTTCGATAAAATAGTAATCAATCCCTATTGGTAAATACGTGTTGTATTCAAATTGTTCTATTTTTGGTTAAAGTGTTTATTTTATAGTGCAAGTTAAGACGTTAAAAATCCATGAAAAATACCTAAAAATGTTTAAAGATTATATAAACTCTCTTTTTAAAAGAAATTCTAAATTTAAAAGATATTATCAAATTTTATAAATTAAACTTGACAGACTAGAATTCAAATTAAATAACCAAATTACGGTAATTTAGTTACCACATGAACTAAGAGTCTAAAAAAAATCCATAGTGGTTTTTCATAGTGCAAATCAAATATGGCATTTGTCATAACGTCTGGCCTATTACACCGTCAAGCAAATCATATATGGTTTAATAATGTATTAAATAAAAGATGCAAAAGTTAGAAATAATTACTAAAAACAAGTTTATAAAATAGAATATTTATAAAACAAATTATCTACATGGAAATATTTTGCAAAACAGACTAGAATTTATAAAAGTTTATATCTTTTATAAAATAAAAGTAGTTTAAAAGAATTGGTTGGAAAATCTTTGACACATGAAAGTCTTGTAACATGTTTTTAAGTCTTGAGCTTACGACATATAAGTTTTAAATTTTAAAATCATCTCCAAAATGTTTGTAATTACTTCCAAAAATGGTATATCTTTTGTACTTTTTAAGATTTCATTTCTTAGTCAAAAAGTTCAAATTTCATGGTGGGGGTTGGGTGCCATTTGGAGTTAAAGTGTTGTCATTGAGATCAAGGGTCCGAGCCCTGTCTAGCTATGACGGATTAGTGTATATTATTATGAGTAGGTTTAGGTGGCTCCCAAATAGAGTATTATTAAAAAAATCAAATTTCAAAATAGAGAAAGAGTAGTCAAAAGACTCTTGATGCACGCTCGTGCGTGGCATCTGTCGCGCGTGACATCTATCGCACTATTTAAGCAAAAAAACAATTTCCTATGTTTAACCGAACTTGTTACACATTATAATGTTTAAGTTTTGATCGTTCTTCTACTTCATAATTGTCCATTGATGCTTGTAACTAACAAGATTCTAACGGCAAATATTTTCTAAACAAACATATATTCAAAAAGTGATCAAAAGTTTAAAAATAACTTATTCATCTTTTAAGGATTTTACAAAATTTTATGCGATCAAATGCCCATCAATCGTTCACGTATCTAAAATTCTACTTTAGGAGATTTAAGCAACACCATCAACACCTCAGAATAGTTCCGACACACCATAGCCGTGGGCTATTTACTGATTACTACTACCGAATTATTAATACTTCCATGTAATTGTTCCTACGTAGATCGGAGACCGTTGGTCATTTGGTGCAATGATAGCCCTAAGACTTCCCATAGTGAAGATCTTGGTTTCGAATCCTGGTAACAACAAAAAAAGAGTCTGTGATCAGGTCAGGAGGTTTACCCAGGTGGGGGTTCCTCCTGTGGTGGGCTGCCCTGGATGTTCTAGGCGTTGCCCCGGGTAAACCCAATTATCCTAGAATATCTAGGTGTTGCCGTTTAAAAAAAACCGTAGATTGGAGAATTTACACTAAGGCTACACCACCTTCTCCAATGTAACACCTTCAGTCCTACAACCTTTAGACATATTAACATCCGGTCCTTAACTTTTGTCTTCTATTGTATATCGGTCTATATGATTTATGACTTTTCTACCTATACTATGATAAAAAATATATATATATATTTTTTCAGCAAGTAACATAAAATATTATAATAAGAATAACTATTATTATACTATTTATTTATTTTTAATAAAAGTTAACAGAAAATTTACAACCAACACATGTTTATTCCATTTGCATTTGATACTTTTGATTTCTTTACGTCTAAGGCTGCGGAGCTACTTAGTCGAGTCCAATGAGTAATGCATAGTAATCTTATCACCTAAATTTATGAATGAAGTTTTAAAAAAACTAGCGGCACAGCTTATTGCCCGCTTGCCTTCTGTTTCGATATATTATGAAAATAATTCTCAAAAGAAAATAATAAATAAATAAAAGTTATAAAACCAAAATCAAAGGGAATTAAAGAGTAAATTACACAAATTGTCCTTTAGTTATATATAAAATTGTACTCTATGTCATTTGACTTCAATAATTACACATATTGTCCTTTTTTTTAGAAATTTTGCACACATTTCGTCCTTTCCACTAGCTGGTTTTCTGTTAAATATTGACATGTGCTTTGCACAAGAGGGTATAATCGTCTTTTTACCCACAAAAGGACTACTTATGTAATTTACATAAACATAATAAATAAAGTAAATTACACGAAAGGTCCCAGTGGTATGTTAATGTTTTGGATTTGCTTCCCAAGTATAAGAAACTACATCTTTACTCCTTATGGTATAAGGATGGGTAACATTTCAGGCCCCCACAAGGAATGTCTGTTAAATTTTCTGTCAAATTTTTATAAAATGACCAAACTACCCTTAATATTAAATAAACAATAATAAAAATAAATGTTAGACCACACCATTATCATTATTATTAAACAAAAAATATAAACCATCTTCACCCCTTTAAAATCCCTTCTTCATCGATACCACATGTTAGTTGCATATTTAGACATGTTTTATCATAATTTTCACATTCATTTTTACTACATATCATGCATTTATCACTTGTATATTCATTTATTTTGTGTAACATTTGAATTGGTGGAGTAGAGTCTACTTTGGATTCCTTTTGATGTTTTTGTAGGTATGGAATTATTGCTAAGGATCACAAGGGAGTTTGTAAAGCATTGAAAGGAGTCTTGGAGATTAAAAAACTTGAATTTTGAGGTGAAAGAAAATTTTGGAAAGAACATCGAAACTGCCGTTTCAGGTTTATGCAGAAAATTTACACGACCGTGTGGAGCTGCTGAAAGAAAAATAGAAAAAGAGATTAAAATTATGATATATTATATTTTATGGATTTTATCTATTAATATAATATATATTTAGAGATAAAAAAGGGATAACCACTGGACGGTTTTTGAGAGAGCGCATCATCACAAAATTATCACAATTTCGTTTTTTTTCTTCCTGGGTGAATCGACGCAAGCGAGCAACAAGGGAGCCAAGTGAAGATTATGAGTTTTTGAAGAAACAATTCTATATTATTATGTTTTTTAGTTCGTAATTTTTCTTTTTAATTTAGTTTTCGTTTGTTTTCGGTTTGATTGATTTAGCCGTCATGTCCGGCTAAATCAATTTTGATTCCGACACTAGGGTTATTTTTTGGTTTGATTTGAAACTTATGTGAAACGTTTATGAGATCTAAATTTTGGATGGTTTGTTTGTGTTATTCTTAATCTTAAATCCGGAATCGTTTTCCGGAATATATATTAGTTTGGTTGATAAAGTTGGCCACTTTATTGATTACGCTAATAAAGTTCATCAAGATTTAAATCTCTAACAAGTTTTAAGTTTTGATAAAAGGAAAAAATAATGTTTTGTTTTTGTCTATGAACCCAATTTCATTATATAATCACACGATCTAATTAAACATTCCGAACGGCTTGAGTGTTCAATTATAATCAATACTTCTGTCATTACAACCCGCACGCTAAAATCCGAACGGCGTGAGGCTCTAACCGACGAACTGCGCTTGGTTAGACATTAGATGAAGTGGATGTCCGAACGGCGCGACGTCTAGTATTGATACTAACCATTTAAATAAAGGATCATTGCACCATAATTGTTAATGATCGTAAGTTGAATCAAGCTAAAGAAAATACATTTGTGTTGGAATTATCTTTTAATATTTGAATTCGCTCGACAGTTTAATTAATGTTTTTATTATTAGTTTTTTCATAATTAAACCCCCCTCGTTTTATTTAGTAACAACCATATCTACACTTAAAACGTTTTGGTATAATCCTGTTAATCTGTATCCCTAAGGACACGAGCCCTACTTCCATTTTACTAGTAGGTTCACATTTTATTACTTTATTTGGTGGATTCGACACCCATCAAATTGGCGTCGTTGCCGGGGATACGGTAAATCTAACCGTTTTATGCCAAGAATTTTTTTTAGCACATGTACACCACAACAATCATCCAAGAACCAGACTCACACAAACCCCGTTCTAGAAGAAGAGATCATCAGATCTCCGACTCTCACCATCACAATGGCAACCGAGCAAACCCTTAGATAGTGGGTGACTCACAATGTCACTCAACAACCACTTTGTATCTACTACCATGCCATGGAGAACTTCGAACCAAGTCTGGTCTCATTCACCTATTACCCACCTTTGGAGGCCAAGAGAACGAATACCCTCATAAGTTCCTTAAGGAGTTTCATGTTGTGTGTTCCGGAATGAAGCCGCACAACGTTACTTAAGATCAAATCAAATTAAGGGCATTCCCCTTTACTCTCCAAGACTTGGCAAAAGAGTGGCTTTATTACCTATCACCGAGGTCGGTAACCACTTGGAATGATCTTGCAAAGTTGTTCCTAGACAAGTATTTTCCAGAAGTGAAAGCCTCAATACTACGTAAAGAGATCATCTGGATCAAGCAAGGAAAAAATGAAGCTTTACACATTTATTGGGAGAGATTCAATAAGTTGTGTGCTCGATGCCCACAACATGGCATATCCGAGCACCAACTCCTTCAGTACTTTTGTGAAGGGCTAGCACCATTGGAGAGGCGTTTGATAAATGCCTCAAGCGGCGGAGCTTTAGTAGATAAAACACCAACTCAAATTAGAGCCTTGATCACATCTATAGCGGAAGACATCAAATACTCGTCAGAAGAAGTAGAAGAATGGTATGTTGATACTCCATGGGGAGTCAAGGAAACAAGTACTCCTCACATTGAGACTCAACTTGTTGAATTGATGAAAGTGGTCATGGAACTTACTAAGGCTAAAGAAATGAGATCACCGGTTCGAGCTTGTGGGGTGTGTCTACAGTTTGGACACCCCATGGATATATATCCCATGTTGCAAGAGGATATGGAACAAACACAAGCAGTTGGAGGCTGCTCAAGACAATACGAACAACCCCGAGGCAATCCAAATTGGGGGCATCCTCTAAACATGAACTACTAACAAATACCACTTCCACGCCATCAGCCACGACCCCCATTCCAAGCAATGAATCAACAGAATTTCCAGCCTCAACACCACCAACAACAACAAGAGGATAGCTCGGGAATGTCATTGGAAGATATTGTGAAAAGCTTAGCCACTAGCACCAAAGCATTCCAACAAGAGACCAAGGCTAGCTGTCACACCCCCAAATTTCAATTAACGGAGTTTTACCGTTTTGGGAAGTGACTAACCAGGATCTCAGACATTAGTTACTTTGAACGACTCTACATGGGACTCAAATGAAAATACCATTAAAATCAAAGTTCAATGCGGAAGCGTAAAGAAAGTAAATGCGCAAAATACACGCGCCCAAAACCATTGTCCAAAAGTCTCAAAAGTCCAAACGTCCAAACCAAACAAAGTACAATAGAATAATTCAACCAAACATAAATTGACACAAAGCAAAGCAGTTGAATCCCATGCATGCCCTAACGTGCACCTGTGTCTTAACTTAGCGTCATGAGAAAACATGTAAAGAAAAGTGTCAACACAAGGTTGGTGAAATCACAGGTTTCAATTAAATACGTAAGCGTTTACCAGATTTATGATCATTCAATATGTATCTATAGGTAGCTAACCTATGTTCATGTTTAGCTCAAGTGCTCGCAACCGAAACTGACTGTTTGTTTATTGCCTCCTGTCAGGTCTATCAATACTGGCCATGTGAGTAGGCTAACATTTCACCCGTTCGATATCCAATCGAGCGCGACTAACGCGGGTGGGATTTGTCAAACCCAGTAGTACTACTAAACATTACCTCGCTAAGATCCATATTAACGGTTCGAGATAAGATGAGGACTTTCTGTGATAGCGTGTTACACTTAGCTTTAACATTGATAGCATATGAAATACAAAATCTCAAAATCAGTTTAAGCATGTTTTCTCCCCCAAGTTAAAACAGTAAAAAAGGGGCCGTGAAAACTCACATGCTTGGCGTTGAAGGTAGTTTCACACTAGTAGTAAGTTGGAACCACGAGTGTAAGTCTCAAAAAACCTACGAATGTCCTAAAATTATAAACATATAAATTAGGAACGATAATGGGAATTGTGACTGTGACACGGAAAACGAGGAACGTCCTAAAAGAACCGCTCCAATAAACGAGAGTGGACGAACGCATCCACGGGTTTAGGAATGACTTTACGCGACGAACGACATAAATAATAATATATATATACGAGTGGATAATATAATTAGTTACATTATTATTTAGTATCAATTGATTTGCGGCGTTATAAAATGACTTGAAATAATATAAATATATATTTTTTAATAATACGGGTCACAATTTGGGAATAATATAAACATATTATTTTACACGAGTTTAAGGCTTAAAAATAATATAAATATATTATTTTTACTTGTTAATAATAATAATATCTTATTTATAAAAGTGGGTATAATTTATAAAAATAAACTAATATTTCAAACCCGAGCTTACGGGTTGTTTTCCGGGTTGAAGCCCATTTATATAATAATACAATATTAAAAGGTTTGATTTTTATTAATTTAATAATCCAGAAAAATGTTTTTAAAAATAATTGTGGGAGCCCGGTCTCGAACCCGGGTCTCTCCCACACACGCACACAGCTCTAACCAGTCCCGGTCGCTAGGCTATCGCAACAGAACCCGGAACACATTGGTTTTAACCTCCTGATCAGGCGTGCTTTCCTTCCCCACATGTACCCAGATCGAATCCCGTCCCAAACACTGAATCTGATCGCGAATAGAGTTAAGATTCACAGGGGGTTTTGTTGTTTAGAGGATTGCGAAACTGATGATGTAAACAATTGTAAAAACGGTTGCGATTTGGGTTGTTAATTTCAGTTAAACAGAGTCGAAAACTCTGGGTTAAGAACACAGATCGATTCGATTGAATCCGATATTAAAACTTGATGAATTTATGGGGTTTTTAACAATGACTGGATTACGAATCTAACCGTATAACTTAATTTGATTGAGGTTAAGTTTAGACCAGGATTCGATTAACCCAATACGTGATGAACCCTAGAATCGGTTCATCACTGATTCGATGTTACATACTCGAATAAGCATAGGGCTTTCAAAGCATAGATGATTGCGATTCTAACCATGCCGTTTAATTGGATTAACATTGAGTCTAGGTTAGAGTTTGATTAAAACGTTTTCAAATGAATTCCAGAATCTGATTTTGTAAAATTGAATGTTGTTTGATTCAATTCACATGGGGTTTTCATTAAACTGAGTATTTAGAAACTACTGGTATGTTTTAATTGCGTTGAGAACGAGTCTAGAATCAAAAGCCCCAAATCCGATTTCTTAAGAGCCCTAGAATCGGATTATGACTCAATCGATAATGTAAGCCCTGATTAGGATAGGGCTTTCATTCTAAAGCATAAAATGAATCAAAAGGCTGTTTCAATTACCCAGTTGGATGTCGGATTGACTGTGCACGATTAAAACAGGGTTCGACGGCTGCGGGTTGATCCTCGTCGCTTCTGGTTGCTTCTCCGGCGCGGCTGGTGTATGAGAATTCTTCTGAGTGACTCGTACAAGGATTTCAGGCGAATGATTTGAGAGGAGAATACGAGAATTAGTCGAATTTGGTGATTGTTTGGGATAATGTCGACGGTTTTGGGTTTAATTACCATTTTCTGAGTTTAATTCGATTAATGATTATGATTAAGGTTTCATGATGATCGTGAATGACATTCAAGTCTATTTCAGTTACGAATTCTGATCGAATTCGGTTAATCATTCGCGAATTTGTTTAAGGAATGAGAGGTTTGACTTTTTACAAGTCAAACAGGAACTCAAACTCACGATTTTGACTTTTAGGGTCAACCTAAACAAAATTGGGAAAAATACAATTTGATCCCTGAAGTTTGAATTCAGTTATTGACAGGATTAGCCCTTGGGGTTTGAATTTAATTGGATTAGTTAACGGGGTTAGGTTTTTAACAGAAACTTAACGGAATAGTTAACGGGGTTAACCTAAAACGTCGGATTGTCACATCATCCCCTAGTTGAAAGAATTTTCGTCCCGAAAATTAAATAGTACCTTAAGAATTTGAAGTGGAGTGCTTGAACAGATTAGGATATTTGCGCATCATCTGATCCTCGCGCTCCCACGTGAATTCCGCTCCGCGTTTCGAGTTCCAACGAACTCTGACAATAGGGATCTTACTGTGCTTTAACGTTTTAACTTACCTATCCATAATTTCCACAGGTTCTTCGATGAAACGTAACTGTTCATCAACGTGTAGTTCCTCAAGAGGAACCGTAAGAGATTCGTCAGCTAGACATTTCTTCAAATTTGAGATGTGAAAGACGTTGTGTACACGACTCAGTCCTTCAGGTAAGTCCAGTTGATACGCTACTGGTCCGATTCTCTTTATTATTTTGAATGGTCCAACATAACGAGGATTTAGTTTGCCTCGTTTTCCGAAACGAATTACACCTTTCCAAGGTGAGACTTTGAGTAAGACCATGTCACCTAATTGAAACTCCAAAGGTTTACGACGCTTGTCGGCATAGCTCTTTTGACGATCACGAGCTGCCGCCATACGGTTTCTAATTTGAACGATCTTTTCGGAAGTTTCAAATACAAGTTCAAGACCTGTGAGTTGGCTATCTCCAACCTCGGTCCAACAAATGGGAGAACGACATTTTCGTCCATAAAGTGCTTCAAATGGAGCTGCTTTGATGCTAGTGTGATAGCTGTTGTTGTAGGAGAACTCCACCAACGGTAGGTGAGACTCCCAAGTGTTACCGAAATCGATCACACAAGCTCGTAGCATGTCCTCCAGATTTTGGATAGTACGTTCTGTTTGACCATCGGTTTGAGGATGGTAAGCTGTGCTCATATTTAGTCGCGTGCCTAAAGCTTTATGTAACGACTGCCAGAAATGAGAGGTGAATCGTGCATCAAGATCCGAAATAATGGAGATTGGCACCCCGTGCCGAGAGACTATTTCTTTTAAGTAAATACGAGTAAGCTTTTCCATCTTATCGGTTTCCTTGATGGCTAAGAAATGAGCAGACTTTGTTAATCGATCAACGATTACCCAAATGGTATCGCATCCGGTAGGAGTTCGTGGTAATTTGGTGATGAAATCCATGGATATTTGTTCCCATTTCCACATAGGAATTTCTGGTTTTTGTAGAAGACCGGATGGTTTTTGATATTCAACTTTGACCTTCGCGCAGGTCAGACACTTACTAACATAGGTGGCTATATCGGCCTTCATCTTCGGCCACCAATATAGTACTTTTAGATCATGGTACATTTTATCGGAACCCGGATGGATGGAGTAACGAGATTTATGAGCTTCATCCATGATTAGTTCCCTTAAGTTTCCGAACACTTTCAACGAAGTAACGAATTCCGTCAGATTTTACCTCAAGTTGTGCTTCCATGCCACGTGTACCTTCTAACGGTAGATTATCTTCTTTCAAGGCTTCAAGTTGAGCACTACGGATTCTGTCAGGAAATCCAGGGTGAATAGTGAGTTGTAACACTCGAACTCGTTTGGGTTTCGTTTCCTTTCGGCTTAGTGCATCAGCCACATCGTTAGCTTTACCCGAATGATACCGGATCGCACAGTCGAAATCATTTAGAAGTTCAACCCAACGACGTTGTCGCATGTTCAACTCCTTCTGCTCGAAGATATGCTGGAGGCTTTTGTGATCGGTGTAGATGGTTCATTTAGTACCGTACAAGTAATGTCTCCATATCTTAAGTGCAAAAACTACTGCTCCCAACTCTAGATCATGAGTGGTGTAGTTTTTCTCGCGAATCTTTAACTGACGTGAAGCGTATGCGATTACCTTCTCGCGTTGCATTAAGACACAACCCAGACCTTGAATAGATGCATCACAATACACTACAAAATCATCGGTTCCTTCCGGAAGAGCTAAAATAGGTGCACTGCAAAGTTTCTGTTTGAGGTGCTGGAAAGCTGACTCTTGGTTATCTTCCCAATTATAGGCTTTTCCTTTTTGAGTTAGGGCGGTGAGAGGTTGTGCAATCTTTGAAAATCCTTCGATAAAACGACGGTAATATCCAGCCAATCCCAGAAATTGTCGTACCTCAGTCGGAGTCGTCGGTGCTGCCCAATTCTTGATGGTTTCTATTTTGGATGGGTCGACATGTATCCCTTTCTCATTAACCACATGCCCTAGAAACTGAACTTCCCGTATCCAAAATTCACACTTGGAAAACTTAGCATACAGTTGTTCTCGCTTAAGTAGTTCCAAAATTAGGCGTAGATGTTCCTCATGTTCCTCCTTGTTCTTGGAATAGATGAGGATGTCTTCGATGAAAACGATAACGAACTGGTCCAGGTAAGGCTTACACACACGGTTCATGAGGTCCATGAATACCGCGGGTGCGTTGGTTAAACCGAAAGGCATGACCATAAATTCGTAATGGCCGTACCTCGTTCTGAATGCAGTCTTAGAGATATCTTCTTCTAGGACTCTTAACTGATGATAGCCGGACCTAAGGTCTATTTTGGAATAGAAACTTGATCCTTGGAGTTGATCAAAAAGGTCATCTATACGAGGTAAAGGGTAGCGGTTCTTGATTGTGACTTTATTCAGCTCCCGGTAATCAATACACATACGGAAAGTACCGTCCTTCTTCTTGACAAATAATACCGGAGCTCCCCACGGTGATGAACTAGGTCGGATGAAACCTTTATCCAATAAATCTTGCAATTGAGTGGACAGTTCCTGCAATTCACTGGGTGCCAGTCTGTAAGGTGCCCGAGCAATCGGTGCTGCTCCGGGTGCTAAATCAATTTGGAATTCAACTTGACGGTGCGGTGGCAGACCGGGCAGATCCTCGGGAAACACTTCCAAAAATTCACGCACAACGGGAATATCTTCGATCTTCTTCTCTTCTGAAGGCTGCTCAGCAACAAGGGCCAAAATAGCCGTATGCCCCTTTCGAAGACATTTTTGTGCTTTCATGAAGGATATAATGCCCATGACTGCACCAACTCTTTCGCCTTGGATGGAAAGGCTTTCTCCATTCGAGAGAGGTATACGTACAATCTTCTCACGACAGATAATTTCGGCTTGGTTTTTAGATAACCAATCCATGCCGACAATTATATCAAAACTACCAAGTATGACCGGCATAAGGTCGATATCAAATGTATGTGTAGCTAGCTCAAGTTTACATCCTTTAAGTATGTGAGTTGCCTCAATTATTTGACCGTTAGCTATCTCTATTGTATACTTATCTTCTAATAAAGATGAAGTTCCTTTTATCATATTACTAAATTTCTTAGATATAAAACTTCTATCAGCACCGGTGTCAAAAAGGATAGAAGCAAAGAAATTATTTACGAGGAACTTACCGGTGACCACATTATGGTCGTAACAGGCTTCTCCAGATCCTAGTACGAAGGCTCGTCCCTTCGCACCGTTTCCTCCCCCATTGCTATTGTTACCACCATTACCATTGTTATTCTGGTTAGGGTTGTGGTTTCCATTACCCCCTTTCTTCAACTGAGGACAGTTCTTCCGGATATGCCCTTCCTTTCCACACTCAAAGCAAGCCCTAGTAGATCCCGATTGTTGAAAGGGTTGTTTAGTTTGTAATTCACCTCTGCAGTCCTTAGCAGCATGACCTATTTTTCCGCACCTCTGGCAACGATTGCAGAACCCAAAGTGGTTACACTTCGGGGACTTCCCCGCATAACCACCCTGGTTTTGGCCCGAAGAGGTCGACTGATTGAAGTTCTTGGTAGGCTCAAACCTACGCTGTTACTGTTGGTTAAAATGGGGTTGGTTGGATTGAGGTCCTTTGGAGTGGGAGTTGGAATGGTTGTGGGTGTTGGAATGGTGATCGAACTTGCGTTTGTGGCTGTCGATGGGTTTAGCAACTGAACCTCTCGGAGGTAGGGTTCCTTGCGTCACCGCTTGGTCGGTTAACTTATGCGCAAGTCGAATGGTTTGTTGGATAGTGGCAGGATTGGATGAAGTAACCATGCTTTGTATATGAGGCACTAGACCTCCAATGTAAAGTTCGGTTCTTTTGTAGTCAGGAGTTACCATATGCGTGCACATAGTAGCCAGTTCGTGTGAACGAGTGGTGTAGAGTTCAATTTCCGAACCCTCCATCCTAAGGTTCCAGAACTCTCCCTCTAACTTTTGGATCTCATCGCGTGGGCAGTATTCTTCCTTCATCATTTCTTAAAATTCCTCCCACGGGAGTCCATTTGCCATTGCCAGTCCCAACATTTGAACTTGGGCATTCCACCATGTTAGGGCCGGGCCTTCTAAAGTTCCAGCAGCAAACTTCACTTGGTTAGCCACCGGGCAGTTGCACATGGCTATTACTGATTCAACCTTCTCAAACCAGCGAAGTAATCCAACGGCTCCTTCAGCTCCACTAAAGGTGTGGGGCTTGCAATCCATGAATGCTTTGAAAGTGCAGGCTGGCTGTTGGTTTTGCTGATTTTGCTGGCCTGGATTTAGAAGTACAAATTGAATTGGAATTATAGAGTTTAGAAAAATGTTTTTAGGAGAAGGATTGACACTATTAGTCAATAGTTAGAGCATTTACCTGCAGCATTCTGTGCTGCTAGGGCTTCTGCCACACTATCATTTATCAATGCTGCTAACTCTGCTGCCGTCATGTTAATGGTACCACGACCACCGGCACGGCCTCCGCGTCCTCTCCCAGACATGATTCTTCACAATCACAGATGAAAAACAATGAGAAATATATCGCATATTAAACATTATTCAGGTACGAGTAAGGAGATACAACATCTAATATTTTGAAAATTAAATAAATTGTAAGGCTACAAAATAAATAATTCAAATATTAATCTTCTCATGCTTTTATTGGATGGGAACAACCTTACCCATCTAGGTTTGGAAAGAGAAATAACATAGGCAAAAGCAAACATGAAAAGGAAGATCATCAGGCATCTTCGTCATCGGAAGAAACATACGATTGTGCATCGTCTATCTCAACCGGTTCTTCTTCCACGGGCTCCTCCTCGAAAGGCTCTTCTTCAAAAGGTTCCTCCTCATCGTCAGATACTGGAATGTCTTCCGGAAATAGGGTCGCTTGTAGTTGGGCTTCCAAGTGAGTCACCCTCTCTTGAAGGCCTTCAGCAGTGTGGTTTGCCAAATGTAGCTGAGCTTCCATAGCAGCTAGTCTCTCCAGAACTCCTTCCATATCATCATCCATAGTGTCAGCCCTCGTCTCTAGATGTGCCACACGATCCACTAAAAGGTTGTGGACATGGTCCGTTGCAGCTAGTTCGGTAGTCAAGTGTTCTACTCCTACCTTATTCTTCTCTACTTGGGGTCCATTATTCAGAAGTTTAGGTATCTCCTCGGTGGCATCTTGTACAAAACTCAATTCCTTCAACATATAAGATACGAATGCTGCGAAAGCTTGTTCCATGGTGCATGGTAAGCTAGGTAGTGTAGATGATGAAGATGCGGATCCAAAGTAAGGTGATGGAACATCTCACATTTCGATCCACCTTTGGATCATATGTGGGTATACGTCCCAATTGAGAGCATAATCCAATGCTCGTGCGTTACTCGGTTCGCCTTGGTCAACTGAATGGTTACCCGAAGTAGGCCGGCACCTTTTGGGTTCCGGGGATGAGAGTACAGGTGCCTTATGCCCTGATGCGTTAGGAGATGGCGGTGGGGTTAACGACATGATCCTGCAACATTATGTATAAGTACCAAACATCCAAATGACATGTAACTAATGTGTGAGGCTATAGTCTAGCGTGCAATCCTAGTTCTCTATAACCAATGGCTCTGATACCAATCTGTCACACCCCCAAATTTCAACTAACGGAGTTTTACCGTTTTGGGAAGTGACTAACCAGGATCTCAGACATTAGTTACTTTGAACGACTCTACATGGGACTCAAATGAAAATACCATTAAAATCAAAGTTCAATGCGGAAGCGTAAAGAAAGTAAATGCGCAAAATACACGCGCCCAAAACCAAAGTCCAAAAGTCTCAAAAGTCCAAACGTCCAAACCAAACAAAGTACAATAGAATAATTCAACCAAACATAAATTGACACAAAGCAAAGCAGTTGAATCCCATGCATGCCCTAACGTGCACCTGTGTCTTAACTTAGCGTCCTGAGAAAACATGTAAAGAAAAGTGTCAACACAAGGTTGGTGAAATCACAGGTTTCAATTAAATACGTAAGCGTTTACCAGATTTATGATCATTCAATATGTATCTATAGGTAGCTAACCTATGTTCATGTTTAGCTCAAGTGCTCGCAACCGAAACTGACTGTTTGTTTATTGCCTCCTGCCAGGTCTATCAATACTGGCCATGTGAGTAGGCTAACATTTCACCCGTTCGATATCCAATCGAGTTAGCGCGACTAACGCGGGTGGGATTTGTCAAACCCAGTAGTACTACTAAACATTACCTCGCTAAGATCCATATTAACGGTTCGAGATAAGATGAGGACTTTCTGTGATAGCGTGTTACACTTAGCTTTAACATTGATAGCATATGAAATACAAAATCTCAAAATCAGTTTAAGCATGTTTTCTCCCCCAAGTTAAAACAGTAAAAAGGGGCCGTGAAAACTCACCTGCTTGGCGTTGAAGGTAGTTTCACACTAGTAGTAAGTTGGAACCACGAGTGTAAGTCTCAAAAGACCTACGAATGTCCTAAAATTATAAACATATAAATTAGGAACGATAATGGGAATTGTGACTGTGACACGGAAAACGAGGAACGTCCTAAAAGAACCGCTCCAATAAACGAGAGTGGACGAACTCCTCCACGGGTTTATGAATGACTTTACGCGACGAACGACATAAATAATAATATATATATACGAGTGGATAATATAATTAGTTATATTATTAGTTAGTCTCGATTGATTTACGGCGTTATAAAATGACTTGAAATAATATAAATATATATTATTTAATAATACGGGTCACGATTTGGGAATAATATAAACATATTATTTTACACGAGTTTACGGCTTAAAAATAATATAAATATATTATTTTTACTTGTTAATAATAATAATATGTTATTTATAAAAGTGGGTATAATTTATAAAAATAAACTAATATTTCAAACCCGAGCTTACGGGTTGTTTTCCGGGTTGAAACCCATTTATATAATAATACAATATTAAAAGGTTTGATTTTTATTAATTTAATAATCCAGAAAAATGTTTTTAAAAATAATTGTGGGAGCCCGGTCTCGAACCCGAGTCTCTCCCACACACGCACACAGCTCTAACAAGTCCCGGCCGCTAGGCTATCGCAACAGAACCCGGAACACATTGGTTTTAACCTCCTGATCAGGCGTGCTTTCCTTCCCCACATGTACCCAGATCGAATCCCGTCCCAAACACTGAATCTGATCGCGAATAGAGTTAAGATTCACAGGGGGTTTTGTTGTTTAGAGGATTGCGAAACTGATGATGTAAACAATTGTAAAAGCGGTTGCGATTTGGGTTGTTAATTTCAGTTAAACAGAGTCGAAAACTCTGGGTTAAGAACACAGATCGATTCGATTGAATCCGATTTTAAAACTTGATGAATTTATGGGGTTTTTAACAATGACTGGATTGCGAATCTAACCGTATAACTTAATTTGATTGAGGTTAAGTTTAGACCAGGATTCGATTAACCCAATACGTGATGAACCCTAGAATCGGTTCATCACTGATTCGATGTTACATACTCGAATAAGCATAGGGCTTTCAAAGCATAGATGATTGCGATTCTAACCATGCCGTTTAATTGGATTAACATTGAGTCTAGGTTAGAGTTTGACTAAAACGTTTTCAAATGAATTCCAGAATCTGATTTTGTAAAATTGGATGTTGTTTGATTCAATTAACATGGGGTTTTCATTAAACTGAGTATTTAGAAACTACTGGTATGTTTTAATTGCGTTGAGAACGAGTCTAGAATCAAAAGCCCCAAATCCGATTTCTTAAGAACCCTAGAATCGGATTATGACTCAATCGATAATGTAAGCCCTGATTAGGATAGGCTTTCATTCTAAAGCATAAAATGAATCAAAAGGCTGTTTCAATTACCCAGTTGGATGTCGGATTGACTGTGCACGATTAAAACAGGGTTCGACGGCTGCGGGTTGATCCTCGTCGCTTCTGGTTGCTTCTCCGGCGTGGCTGGTGTATGAGAATTCTTCTGAGTGACTCGTATAAGGATTTCAGGCGAATGATTTGAGAGGCGAATACGAGAATTAGTCGAATTTGGTGATCGTTTGGGATAATGTCGACGGTTTTGGGTTTAATTACCATTTTCTGAGTTTAATTCGATTAATGATTATGATTAAGGTTTCATGATGATCGTGAATGACATTCAAGTCTGTTTCAGTTACGAATTGTGATCGAATTCGGTTAATCATTCGCGAATTTGTTTAAGGAATGAGAGGTTTGACTTTTTACAAGTCAAACAGGAACTCAAACTCACGATTTTGACTTTTAGGGTCAACCTAAACGAAATTGGGAAAAATACAATTTGATCCCTGAAGTTTGAATTCAGTTATTGACAGGATTAGCCCTTAGGGTTTGAATTTAACTGGATTAGTTAACGGGGTTAGGATTTTAACAGAAACTTAACGGAATAGTTAACGGGGTTAACCTAAAAAGTCGGATTGTCACACTAGCATTAAGAACTTAGAGCAACAAATGAATCAACTTGCTAGTTCAGTAAGCAAGATGGAGTCTCAAGGTAAATTACCCGCACAACCAGAGAATAACCTAAAGCACCACGTGTGTTCCATTACCTTTAGAAGCGTGAAGAGCTACGATGACCTGAGCATACAAGAAGAGGATGAGGAAGAAGGAATCGTTGTTAACAAAAGGGACGAGGAAAATAAGGAAGTACGAGAGCCAATTGAAAGTGAGGTAAAAATCACTCCTCCTCTTCCATTCCCTGCAAGACTACGAAGCACAAAGAGGGAAAGAGAAGAACAAGAGAATATGGAGACATCCCATAAGGTAGAGCCCTCAAAGTGCACAGATTCGATGTTAAACATAAGTATTATGGAGGATGCATCAAAAGAACTTATTGAGAAGTTCAAGCTTGTGGAAGAGTTGATGGAAGTCGTAACCTTCATTAATGCACGGAAGAAAGCAAGGTACGAAGAACCAAAAATAGAATTACTGAATACTAACCCAAAACTTCTTTCGTTTATTGAGCAGACACCAGATTGAACGAAACGAGCTCCAAGTCTAGCCGAAGACGATAAAGAAAGGCGCTACGCGGGAGGCAACCCGTGGTTTTATCTTAATTTTGTTTTTTTTATTTTTATTTATTCTAGTCACATAGTTGTTTTTAGTTTGCAACCTTAAACCCAAAAGGCTTGCCTGATTTTCCATCACCTCCACTACATTAGTAGTCGCGTTCCACACTCTTATTCAAGCCTCGAGGAGGAAGCTAGATTTTAAAGCTTGGGGAGAGGTATATTCTTTACATGTTTGTTGCACTAGTTTGCATTCATTTTTTTAATTATTTTTTTATTATTTCATTTTATGCATTGCATTTTTGGTTATTCGAAAAAATTAAAAAAAAAGTGTTGATTTCAATTTGGCATGCACCTTGATTATCTTAGGAAAACTTATGAGAGCAACATGAAAAATGATAGTAAGTTATTATGCTAGTGATATATTAAATGCTAGAAAGGAATGATAGTAATAAAAGACACATGTGTCTCGTTACGCTAGTGCCATCTATTTTTAGATTTACAAAGATAAAACACTTAATGCCCTTTCGTGCCTAATACTAATCCAATCACATAAGAATTCCGAGACCTAGCAAAAATAGGTTGAGAGCCTTGTCTGTTTATCAACCGTATCCACTTCTCAAACCATTATGAAAATCTACAAGTGAAAAAAGAAAAAAAAAGAGAAAAAAAATGAAAAAAAGGAAAAGGAAGCATTTGCGTGGTGAAACATTGACCACTTGTTTATTATTTAGAGTATATCCTTCTTCTTTATTCTATCTCACTTCCTATTTATATCTTTGATTCTTCTTCTTTGTTCTATATTTGTCATCTTGTGTGGTGTAAAATTGACCACTTGCTCTCTATAGTCCTTGAGGTTAGGAAGGTTTTCATCGTGGGAGGAAAGGTGTTGGCACTCTTAATTAATCAACTTAACACAGACTAATTCATATGAAACGATAAATCTAGTAATTGAGGGTTAGAGGACCATAACTAGCAAATTGGGTACGTGTTAATAAAAATCTTGAAAGCCTTGTCTATGCATCTCAATTGAAATCGGTATAATAAAATGATTTCATGCTCACGGGTTTTACTCGGGACGAGAAAGGGTGTAGGCTAATGTTTAAGCATGCTAGAGTTTTCTTTTATTTTACATATTTTCACTTCTTAGTTTATTATTACAAGGAAAGGTTTAAGCTTGTGGAGATTTGTTAGTTGCATATTTAGGCATGTTTTATCATAATTTTCGCATTAATTTTTACTACATATCATGCATTTATCACTTGTATATTCATTTATTTTGTGTAACACTTGAATTGGTGGAGTAGAGTCTACTTTGGATTCTTTTTGATGTTTTTGTAGGTATGAAATTATTGCTATTAGAAGGGAGTTTGTAAAGCATTGGAAGGAGTCTTGGAGATTAAAAACCTTGAATTTTGAGGTGAAAGAAAATTTTGGAAAGAACATCGAAACTGCCGTTTCAGGTTTATGCAGAAAATTTACACGACCGTGTGGAGCTGCTGAAAAAAAATAGAAAAAGAGATTAAAATTAAGATATATTATATTTTATGGATTTTATCTATTAATATAATATATATTTAGAGATAAAAAAGGGATAACCACTGGACGGTTTTTGAGAGAGCGCATCATCAGAAAATTATCACAATTTCGTTTTTTTCTTCCTGGGGGAATCGACGCAAGCGAGCAACAAGGGAGCCAAGTGAAGATTATGAGTTTTTGAAGAAACAATTCTATATTATTATGTTTTTTAGTTCGTAATTTTTCTTTTTAATTTAGTTTTCGTTTGTTTTCGATTTGATTGATTTAGCCGTCATGTCCGGCTAAATCAATTTTGATTCCGACACTAGGGTTATTTTTTGGTTTGATTCGAAATTTATGTGAAACGTTTATGAGATCTAAATTTTGGATGGTTTGTTTGTGTTATTCTTGATCTTAAATCCGGAATCGTTTTCCGCAATATATATTAGTTTGGTTGATAAAATTGGCCACTTTATTGATTACGCTAATAAAGTTCATCAAGATTTAAATCTCTAACAAGTTTTAATTTTTGATAAAAGGAACAAATAATGTTTTGTGTTTGTCTATGAACCCAATTTCATTACAGAATCACACGATCTAATTAAACATTCCGAACGGCGTGAGTTTTCAATTATAATCAATACTTCTGTCATTGCAACCTGCACACTAAAATCCGAACGACGTGAGTTTAGGGTAGCGGGTTGGCTCTAACCGATGAACTGCGCTTGGTTAGACATTAGATGGAGTGGATGTTCGAACGGCGCGACGTCTAGTATTGATACTAACCATTTAAATAAAGGATCATTGCACCATAATTGTTAATGATCGTAAGTTGAATCAAGCTAAGAAAATACCTTTGTGTTGGAATTATCTTTTAATATTTGAATTCGCTCGACAGTTTAATTAATGCTTTTATTATTAGTTTTTTCATAATTAAACCCCCTCGTTTTATTTAGTAACAACCGTATCTACCCTTAAAACGTTTTGATATAATCCTGTTAATATGTATCCCTGAGGATACGAACCATACTTTCATTCATACTAGTAGGTTCACATTTTATTACTTTATTTGGTGGATTCGACACACATCACCACACTGCCGCTGTCATCCAGCAACCTCCACCAAAACCACCCCCACCCCACAATGATTCCGACAACCACCACCACTAGTGACCACCTCATATCAAAAGTCCCTTGGTCTGAGAAGACAGAGAAGAACTAAATTGCTGGATCCAATCCCCACCCTTAATTACTTCCTTTAAAGTGTTTTAAACTCCCTTATCATTTCCTATTTAATATCATTAACTTCCATTTTAAATTTATGTATAATTATTTGAAGTACAGCTAAACAATTTACCAACTTTGAAGAAGATGTAATTGCCGGCTTGGTATGACGAGCGACATTCTATGGCAGGCTGAGAGAGAGAGAGATAGAGAGAGACAGATGGAGAGGGGCGTTAAAGTTTGGACCGACGAGGTTTAAAGCGATGGTGGCGGCGAGTTTCTGAAGTCTGTGGCGTTGAAGTTTGGTTGCAGTGGTGCGGTAGGAGGAGCTGAAAAACGGATGGGATATGATGTCTGGCGCGGTGGTGTTGGGTCACCGGAACACGAAGTCGTCGGAGGTGATGTTGGATATTCATAGATGGGTCGGCTGGATGAAGAAGATTGCTACCCATATAAATTAAGTCATCAACATACAGACTTATTATAAGTATTTGATCCCTGTCCCTCTTAATAAACAAAGTATGATCAATCTCACTTTACTTGAAACCTTCACGCAGAAAGTATCCTTCAATACGTTGGTGCTTGTTTTAACCCATACAAGGCTTTCTTGAGACGATACACTTTATGTTCTTCTCCATGCTTAACGAATCCCAGTAGCTGCTCAACATGTACTATTTCTTTTAGTTCCCCATGTAAAAAGGCACTTTTTACATCAAGTTGGTATACCACCCAACTGTTTTGAGCTGCCAAAGCCATCAAAATTCTTATCGTATCCCAGCGTGTACCGGGGCAAAAACTTCATTATAGTCGATTCCCTTCCGCTATGCATAACCCTTTACTACAAGTCTGGCCTTGTATATATCAATCTCCCTTTTTTCATTCATCTTTGTCTTGTAAACCCATTTAACTCCAATTTCCTGTACACCGTCAGGAGGCTCGACCAGTTCCCAAGTTTGATTCTTTTCAATAGCTTTAATTTCATCCTCCATAGCCTTTAACCACTTACTTTCTTTTGATGCTTCTTCAAATGTAGACGGATCACCAAGTGAACTGAACATAGCAAAGTCAACTTCTTCATCTGAGATACCTTCCCCACTTTGATAGTCCCTCATCCAAACTAGAGCTTTGCTATTTCTTTTTGAAATGCCTTCATTTCTGTGAGAGGTTTCACCAACTTGACTTTGGGATCCACTTGGGCCACTGGGGTCTTCATCAGTGCTTGCTGGAGTTTGAGGAGAGTGAGGAGACCGGCACTCTTCTGTTTCTTGCGTATTTTCAGTTTCTGGATCCACATCTTTAGCCTATTCTTTATAATCATCATCAGGAATTAATAGTTCAATGACACCCATATCTTCCTTTTTCCAAACCCACTCTTCCTCTTCTTCAAAGATAACATCTTGACTAATAATAACCTTATTTTGGATCGGATCATACATTCTATATGCCTTGGACTCACCACTAACTCCCACAAAAATACATTTATGACTTCTATCATCCAGCTTAATTCTGTTTTGTATAGGAACATGTACATGTCCTATGCACCAAAACACTTTAAAATACTCTATATTTGGCTTTATTTCTGACCATTCTTCTTCAGGGACTTTGTCTTTCAATATACAAGTAGCACACCGATTAACAACATGGCATGCCCACATGACAGCTTCTGACCAGAACCACTTAGGCATGTATTTCTCTCTCAAAAGACATCTGACCATATTCAATAAAGTCCTGTTTCTACGTTCCGCCACCCCATTTTGTTGGGGGTGAAAGAAATGGTCAGTTGTCTTTTGATACCGTGCATTTCACAATATTCTCTAAACTCGTTTGAATTGAATTCACCACCCCTATCACTTCTTAGTCCCTTAATCAACACTCCAGATTCTTTTTCAACTAAGGCTTTGAACTTCTTAAATGTTTCAAAGCTTTCACTTTTATTTGATAAAAGATATACCCAGCCCTTTCGAGATAAATCATCAATAAATACCATAACATACCTTTTGCCACTTGAGGAAGCAGGTGAAATAGGACCACATAAGTCCACATGGATCAGTTGAAGCTTTTCTGTTGCACGCCACAAACTCTTCTTTGGAATATCTTCTCTTTGTTGCTTTCCCACATTACACACTTCACATACTTTTGTTTGCTCAACTACTTGTGGTAAACCAATTACCAACCTATTGTATTGCATTTTCCGAATGGACTTGTGATTAACATGTCCGAGTCTTCTATGCCACAGTTGTGAGTTTTGTTCCACATCCACCTTCATGCAATGGTTTTCTCTTTGCTTCATCACCACATTGAGCAGGAACATTCTATTCCGTGTCATGCTGGAAATAACAATAAGTCCACGTTGTGGGTGGTATATCTTACACATACCTTCTTTGATGACAATAGTAAGCCCCTTTTCTTGCAGTTGCCCTATGCTCAACAAATTTGAAGTCCATTCAGGCACATAATAGACTTTGGTAACAAGTTGTGTTATTCCTCCTGCTTCAAACCGTACATCACCTATGCCTTTCACCTTCAACCTCATATCATTGCCCAACTTTACTGTATGGGTGAAACTTTCGTCTAACTGCACAAACCATTCTCGCTTACATGTCATGTGGTTTGAACAGGCCGAGTCTAAGAACCAAATCCCTTTTACTTCTTTTTCCCTACATAATCCATTAAAAGCAAGTCTTCATCTTCGTCAAACTCTGCGTAATTCACTGACTTTTCTGCCTTGGGACATTCATACTGAAAAATGTCCCATTTGGTGACACTTGTAACATTCAATGGCAGATTTTTCGAAGTCTGGACGGGTTCTTCCCCTACCTCGTCCACGTCCTCGACCCATAGGAGCTCGTCCCCTTCCTCTACCTCTTGTTGAGTCATACTCCACCTTTAACACCTGATCATCACTGACTCTTCTTTTCAGCATTTGTTCATGTACCAGAAGGGAACTTTGTAGTTCGTCCACAGTTAAAGAATCTATGTCTTTTGATTCCTCAATCGTGCAAACCACAAAGTTAAAATTCTCGGTAAGTGAATGCAGTATCTTTTCAACTAGCTTGACAGCAGTCACATCATCTCCATAGTTCCTCATATCATTTCCCACAGTCATAACTCGTCCAAAGTACTTATTTACTCCTTCTCCATCCTTCATCTCCAACAATTCAAAATCTCTTCTTAGACGTTGAAGTTGAGATCGTTTCAACCGAAGATTACCTTGGTACTTGATATTCATAGCCTCCCATATTCTCTTGGCAGTTTCCTTCTGCGTGATGGTCTTCAAAATCTGTTTGTCAATAGATTGAAACAGATAGTTCTTAGCTTTCAGATCCTTGATCCTCATCGTCTCAAGTGTCGTCCTTTGAACTGAAGTTAATTGCTCTCCTGGGTTTGGCTCACTGAACCCTGTATCAATTACCACCCAATACTCTTTTGACCGCAACATCATCTCCATAACCATGCTCCAATGTTCGAAATAACCATCGAACCGAGGAACGCTTGGGACTTGGTAGTGTGATCCTTCTTCAGCCATAGATGCTCTCAATTTTGTAAGTAAACTCCCAGCTTAAGCTCTGATACCACTTGTAAGAGCACAAGTATATCAAGAACACAAATACGTAATCACTCGTTAACTTTAATGATGCACTGCAAATTACTTAAATACACGAAAGAAACAAACGGCTAGAAACAGAAAAGTAGGAAGACTGAAACAAACTAGTGACCCACTACTTGACAAATTCAACCATCAGACCAGGAAACCCTAGACTAAGTAAACAAAGACTCCAACAGCTACAATGTAAACTTCCGCATGGGCTGGACTCAAAAACATTCAGCATGCGTGGACTTTTTAACTTTAGGCCCATTACTTTGAACTAGTGATTTGTAGGGGTGTTCAAAATCGGATATCCGAAAATTTTGGATAGTGGATTTCACTATCTGAATCCGTATCCGAAATTCGGATATCCGAAATTTCGGATATCCGTTCGGATAGTAAACCGGGTATCCGAAATCTAGAAAAAAAAATTGACAGAGTTTTGTTTGAATTTTTAATAAATAAACATGTTCCAACTTAACTTCCAAACAAATACAAAGTTTCAAACTAAAAAAATAACAATCCAACACAAATGCAAAGGTAAATAAACAAGTTCAAAACAAAATCCAACACAAGAACGTTCAAAACAACATAGCTTCCTTTTTGAAAATCTTGATCTTCCATCAAACTTTTCCCATGCCAATTTACCATTGATTCAATCTTTTAATCCAGAATCTGCAAGTTTATTTACTCAATGTGACTTGAAAAGCATGTCGCAAAGGATTCAAGTCATTAAAATAGTGTCTTTGCTAAATGCAAGGAAAATAATTTGTATCAAGACTTGTTTGCTTACCATTAAACAACGGTGCATAATTATTTTGGTCTAATGAATTGTCAGGACGACAGTATGAAACATACAAAATTTATTATCATCTCAAACCTGAAAATTAAGATATCAAGACTACTGTAACTTAACTATATAGTAAGTGTCACCCAAGTCTAATTAGGTTTTCAAGTCCCTATAAACAGGGTAATAATCATCAAGGTTTCAAATAATGCAAGAATCTTCTCTAATCCAAACTTGATTTCAGCAATCATTTTGAGTTCTTAAAAAAACCTAGGGTTTTGTGGCTGTCTGGTTATGTTATTGTTTTGTGGTTGTTCTTAACAAATTAACATTAGAAATTTCCTTTTCAATCAACATTAGAGATTTGCTTTTAATTAAAATTATGCAAATCTCTAATTAGGGTTGGACTTTTTCAATTGAAAAGGAAATTCTGCAAATCAAGGAAATTCTACAAAACAATCTAACAACACTCGAAAAAGGAAACACTTTAACTGGAACACTCGAAAAAAGCTTATTAATATTAGTATTTACCTTGTTTCAATCGCTGGATACACTCGAAAAAACCTTGAACTGGAACATAAGCGTCAATGGCGGAGGAGGCGAGGGCTGGGAGGCCGATGGCGGAAGAGGCCGGAGGAGTTTTAGGGTTTGTATCGTAGAAAAAGGGGGAGGCAGGGAAGTGGTGTGGTGGCTGCGTGAGATCTGAGAGAAAAGAGTTATATAAGTATTAGGGTTTTAAATAATTAAAATAATAAAAAAATCAGAAAAACATATTTCGGATATCAGATATCCGAACTATCCGAAAATTTTCAAAATCAATATCCGAATCCGAAAATTCGGATATCCAAAAATTCGGATAACTGAAATTTTCAGATAGTTCGGATTAAAATTTTCGAATAATTCGGGTTCGGTTTTAGATTCGGATATTTTTAAACACCCCTGGTGATCTGACCCGTTTGCTTACCCAACATTAGCTGACCCATTAGAGAAACCCAACAGCCACATGCTTTAAGGCCCTATAAAAGCTGGCCGAGCGCTGTACCCAACGCAAAACCTACCACACTTCACAGGAGACAACTGCAAATTCTTCTTCGCCTTCAACTTTCATGGAGCTTCAATCACCTACGGTGACTTATCAGAACTATCATCTTCTTCTTTCCGCCATTGCGTTGTTATTAGGTTTCAATTTATTGTACATTTTGAGGTCGAATGCGAAAAAGCGTCGTAAATCGAAGGAGATTGAGACGAAACTAAGTAATGACGCCGACAACGACGGATTGCAGCTGACGGAGACTGGCGGAAACACTGACGTCATTATTGTTGGAGCCGGTGTTGCCGGTGCTGCTCTTGCTTGTATTCTCGCAAAGGTGCGATGTTCTAACAGTAATCTCTTTAACCGACTCATCTTTGCTTCTACGGTTCTAGTTAGGTATATGTCGCTCCAGTTATACAATTTCAAGCATAAGGATTTATATGAAATTCTGGATAATTCTTCAATTAGAGTTCGGATTCAAATATTCGGAATGATTTATTGCACTAGTATGTTGATTCAATTTTACTCCAATTCAGCTTTGGAATTGATTGAATACACCAAATGCTCAGTATGATTCATGATTCAGATCTGTCATTTCCATTAGTTGTGTATAAAATAAAGTAATTTTTTGATTAGCAAATGCAATGCTGAGAGTATTTTATACCTTTTCCACAATAGTTATCATCAATAAACTATTCTGAAGCTAGATATGTCATATGTCAAAAGAAAATTAATGTCACACAGCTAAGCTAATAAAGGATAAGATTTTAAGATAGCATAAATTTTATGCATTTCAGTGGTTTAAAGTGTTGGATCTAGATTTGAGTAGTTAGCTTGACTATATAAATTTCAGTGGTACTCTTGACTTCATAGATACATGATAAAGCAGCTTCTTACTGTCGGTTAATTGTTACCGTTTGATGAGAACAAGACAAAAGTTGTTGAAAAAGGAGATTCAAATCCGTTTTAATATGATATTTAAACCAACTGATCTTATTGGTTCGTTGTATGTAGAATGTCTAATCTAGTATATTTTCAGTATAGAAACTGTATATCTTCGATGCATACTTTTTTTTGGGTATTTCAACATCAAAAAATGTCCCACCATGCTTAAGGATCGTCCACGCTGCAGCTGAATTTTTACACTATTGCTTAACTTAAACAGGATGGACGTCGAGTGCATGTGATTGAAAGGGACTTGACTGAACCAGATCGAATTGTCGGTGAACTTCTACAGCCTGGTGGCTATCTAAAACTGATCGAGTTGGGTCTTGAGGGTAAGGTTCCTCTTAATTTTCCTAAACACAAACTTCAATCTTATAACGTCTTGTGTAACCATGATATTCAAACTTAAATCTTGGAGCAGATATCAGTGACATCTTTTTTTATGCTTTCTGATGTTGCAGATTGTGTGGATGGAATTGAGGCTCAACAAGTTTTTGGTTATGCCATTTATATGGATGGTAGAAACACAAAACTCTCATACCCTTTGGAAAAATTTGAATCTGATATATCTGGAAGAAGCTTTCACAATGGGCGGTTTATTCAACGGATGAGGGAGAAAGCTGCATCTCTTCCAAAGTATGGTTTCTTTCCCTCCTTTCATATCCTTGGCGTACACAATTGATCATATTATTTTTTATATTTTCAGTCAAGTCCTGCTATAATTTACAACATAGCCATATCAAATTTACTGATGAAAGGCCTTTTGGTAATTTTCAACTTACCAGTGTTAAACTGGAACAAGGGACTGTAACTTCATTACTTGAGAAAAACGGAACGGTTCAAGGGGTGTACTACAAAACCAAGGACGGGCAGACAATGACCGCACACGCGCCTCTCACCATTGTTTGTGATGGTTGTTTTTCTAATCTACGTCGCGCTCTCTGCAAGCCTAAGGTATTTTTATAAGTCAGTTAATTAATTACAAGATTATTTTTCCTTGAAATAAATTTGAATTTGTTTATATAACAGGTAGAAGTACCTTCTTGCTTTGTGGGTCTGGTTTTGGAGAACATTGATCTTCCATATGCAAACCATGGACACGTTATCCTCGCGGACCCTTCACCGATCTTGTTTTATCCGATTAGTAACACCGAAGTTCGTTGTTTAGTTGATGTCCCGGGACAAAAGGTGCCTTCCATTGCCAATGGTGAAATGGCCAACTATCTCAAAACTGTTGTTGCTCCACAGGTATTCAGTATTCACCAAATGCTACCCCGAATAATTTGCTAATATGTGATCTAATAACCGATCTATGCTAAAACTTTCAGATTCCACACGAGTTATATGACGCCTTTGTAACTGCAGTAGATAAAGGAAACATAAGAACGATGCCAAACCGAAGCATGCCAGCTGATCCTCAGCCCACTCCTGGTGCACTTTTAATGGGAGACGCGTTTAATATGCGACACCCGTTGACAGGTGGAGGAATGACAGTCGCTTTATCAGATATCGTCTTACTTCGTGACCTTCTTAGACCGCTACGCAATCTTAATGACTCAACTACACTTTGCAATTATCTTGAGTGCTTCTACACTCTAAGAAAGGCAAGTCAATAGTAACTTTTGATCAATATCACTATCTTTCCTAAACGAGCCGAGCCCCGAGTTCGTCTGAGCTCAAACTCGGCTCATTTCGAGCTCTATATCTAAAGCTATTGCCTGAGCTCGAGCTCGGCTCATAGGTGCTGGTGCTCGTTTATTAATAATAATAATATGCTCGTGAGAAATATTTATATAAATAATAGGCTCGTTAAGCAAACCTAATCAAGCTCGGTATAAGAAGTTCAGGCTCGTTTATTAAATGCTCTGATTTAGGCTTGAGCTCAGGTCCGGGCTCGTTTAAGCTCAACTTGATTCGAGCTTTAGCCAAACCGTTGTCGAGTAGCACATGAGTGGCTCAGTTCATTTACGCCCTTGGAACAAGTAATTGATAATTTGTTTTTTTTTTGTTGCAGCCGGTGTCATCTACGATAAACACGTTGGCGGGTGCTCTATACAAGGTCTTTTGCGCATCACCCGATCCAGCGAGAAAAGAAATGCGTAACGCATGCTTCGATTATCTGAGCCTCGGAGGCATGTGTTCAGAAGGACCAATATCATTACTTTCAGGACTCAACCCGCGCCCACTAGTCCTGTTTCTACATTTCTTCGCTGTGGCTATATACGGTGTCGGCCGTCTCCTGATCCCGTTCCCGTCACCAAAACGGTTATGGCTCGGGGCTCGACTCATCTCGGTTAGCACCTAACACAACACATGTTTATTGGTTTCATATCTAGACATTTGATTTTAAACTTTGAATAATAAAAAAAATTAAAAATTGTTTGCAGGGTGCATCAGGGATTATCTTTCCAATTATAAAATCAGAAGGGGTTAGACAAATGTTCTTCCCAGCCACAATTCCAGCATACTACAAAGTCAAAGCTCCTCAAGTTGCTTGACAATAAGATGTTATGAATAATTAAATTGCTTTTTTTAAATGTAATTTAGTTATGTGTCTACTGGTTATTAACATGCCACGTATTATTATTATTATTATTATTTTAAAAGTCTTGGAATCTCCACGTGGTTGATTTTTGTTGGTATTTAACGGTTGGACCACACCCATAAATGTGCAAGTTGCAACTGCACCGTCATTTGATAATTGGATGCTACTTCTGGGCCTCCAAAAATGGTTGGTATTGTGGGACTTCTATTCTATTAACTATTAAGAACATTAGTTACACATCAATTTCCACATATGTTTTTATGTCTTTCATATTTAAGGGGAGTTATTCATATTTTCACACTCTCAAAGTCATATTTAATTTTAAATTAAATTTAATATTTTTTAATAATTTACTGATGACGGGGTAGCTTTGGGAAGCTAACCACGTAAGGACAACACCAGTTACGAAGGGAAGGCAAAAGAACGAAGTTAGGAAGGCCAGACCACATGCCAAGCCAGGAATAAGCGAAGAGACCATTGGATAATCAAATGAAATCTAAGTTGACAAGACCACACAAGTAAATAGTGCTAGGTTGGGAAGTGAACCACTGAAATCTTCAGACGGCGCAACACTTCCCAACGACACTTGAATGAGGAAAGTGTAGAGAGCCCAGAGCTGGAACAGTAACCTCCTTACATTACGATTCAGGGATAAAGCAGGTCAAACCCTAAGGTAGGTTTCGGCGAAGCAGACATTGGAAAAGGGAGAAGTCAAGAAGTTACACCATTTCAGGTGTCCCTTATAATATCGAGAAGCTGCACCTCGGCCAAAGGAGTTCAGGAAGGCTTAAAAAGGAAGGTAAGGATCTTTCAAGAATCACCTCCATTATTCTAAGGAACTACACTATAAATAAGAGATCACCAACAGGTATTCATTCATTCACTCCCAACTATTCTTGTAACATATTATTCTCTTACTCCCTAACTTTATTCTCCAAAAGACCCCTTGCCTGATTCTCACGCCGGAGGTGGATCGCATGGGACCCTCCCCTGCGGTGAGCCTAACAGTTTGTTTCTTCTTACCAGGACCCTGAGGATTGAAGCCCGGTATCTAGTGCATCAACAAGTGGCGCCCACCGTGGGGCCCGATTTCGTGTGAACCACAAGTTGAGCTCCTCAACTTCATTTCTTATCTTTTTTGTTGCCTCTAGATACCATGATGTCCAAAGGCAAGGAACCTGCCGATGAGGGGGAACGGACGAGGGTCCTACGGGTGCAACTATCATACGAAGAAGAGGCGGAGAATCCGATCCTTCGTCCCACATCAGGAGCCCTAGGGGGAACAACCATCACCAGGGGGACTAGCCTAGAAATCCCAGCAATTTCACTCATGCAGATGGTCATGACAAACCCGTCCGTAAGAGGACAAGTCCCCCACGGCCCTTCCGGTCCAACCCAACTTAACCACGATGCCAGGTATACTTACTTTCATCCCTCAGGGCATACGCCATTTCATGGAGGACCCTCTCAGCTTTTACTTCCACCCACGGGGCCGGGGCTGCCCTAGACCTTCCCGCATTTTCAGACACCCCTCTCCCTACCAAGCCATGGTTTTCAACCCGGATACTTTCAAAACCTTTTTAGCATGCCACTAGTAACCTATACCCAGCCGCTCGTCGCAACTCACAGCGTGGGCGCAGATTTATCTTCACCATATACCCCTAATAGCCAAAAAAAAATTCTCCCCACGAATCACGAACTTCAGGTTCCCTCCTAAAACCAAGATGCCATCCAACGTCAAAATGTACGACGGGTTGGGAGACCTCGAAGACCACCTTGAGCTCTTCTCGGGGGCAGCAACAGTAGAACAGTGGCCTATGTCAGTTTGGTGCCATATGTTCACGTAAACCCTAATTGGACCAGCAAGACTATGGTTCAACAGCTTGCCACATGGGAGCATAGACTCGTTCGAGGATCTAAGCCGAAGTTTCAGGATTCATCCATGGGGTCCGTCCCAGGCAACTCATAGAGGAGCTAAACATAAACGTCCCTAAAACCATGGAGGAGGCCATGGATAGAGCTGAGGTGTTCCTCCGAGGTAAGGAAGCCGCCTAGAGCCCAGAGATACCGAGGAAAGTCAGGACTCCTGGATGGGGGCACCCCACGCCAGGAGGACGGGGCCGACAATTTCAGCCATTTGTAGAAAAAAGGATCCCAAGTTATGGTAGCATGCCCCGGAAGCCCTACGAGAGACAACCTCACTCTTATGAGAGACAAACGCAACCCCACTCCTACCTAAGGCACCATGACAGAAATGAAGAAAAGCACAGGCAGGTACAGTTCACTTCTTTGACTAAGACACCGAAGGAAATTTTGGCAACTGAGGAAGCCAGATTCGGTTTCAGACCACCAAAACCTGGCGCAAAGCCCTTGGACGCCAAGACTGGCCTTAGATATTGCGAGTTCCATGGCGACGCAGGGCATCACACAAACGATTGTTTCCAGCTAAAGAAAAGGATTAAAGTAGCCGTCCAGTCCGGGGAGTTGGCCCATTTGATAAAAGATATTAAAGGAAAAGCGTCAGAGGGCTCGAAGTCAGAGAAAGACAAAGGAAAGAGAAGAGAGATAATGATGATGTCATATGGTGTAAAACAGAAGGTCCAAAAAGAAGGAGGTTTCGACAGAGAAAGAAAATGGCCAAGAAGGGAAATATCCTTCCCACCCCTAGGTCCGGGAGAATCCACATACTCCCCCATGGTAATAAAGGAAAACATAAGGGGAAGACGGATAAACCGAGTATACCTGGATGGAGGCAGTGGCTCCGAGGTCATGCACGAACACTGTTTCCTATAATTGGATGAAGAAACACGCAAGATGCTAACACCCTCTAAGGCCTCGCTTGTGGAAGGAGAATTGTTCAAGAAAGGGTACTTGGCTCCTTTACTCAGGTGTGTAGGTACAATTCAAGCCAACTACATTGTACGAGAAATGCACATGGGAGTCTGCAGAACACACGCAGGCCCGAGGACAATAGTCTCGAAGATAATGAACCTAGGGTATTTCTGGCCAAACATGCACAAAGACACGAAGGAAGAAATAAGAAAATGTGAAGCATGCCAACTCCACGCACCAATAAAACATGTTGCCAAACATGATTTGGTACCGGTAAACTCTGCGTGGCCTTTTTACAAGTGGGGGATGGACATCGTAGGTCCTTTCCCCGAGAGTAGCTACAGATTCAAGTTTCTGATATTAGCAGTGGACTACTTCACCAAATGGCCTGAAGTAAAGCCGGTGACAACCATTACCTGAAAACAAGTCATAATATTGTTCTAGGAGAATATAATTTGCAGGTTTGGGTTGCCAGGCGAGATAGCGACTGATAAAGGAAAGCAATTCACAGAGGAACCTTTCAGGGGATGGTGCCAAGGTTTCGACATAAAACAAACGTTTACATCAGTGGCCTATCCTCAGGCTAACGGCCAAGTGGAACGAATGAACAGAAGTATAGTTGAAGGACTGAAGACAAGGCTAGGAAGGCACGGGAAGAACTTGGTAGAAGAGCTACCAAGCGTCCTCTGGGAAATCAGACAACTGGGAAGACTAGCCACGGCAGAACACCATTCAGCCTTGTGATCGGAACAGAGGCAATGATTCCGGCAGAAATCGGAGTACACTCGCCAAGAAGGGCAAGCTTCAGAAGCCTAAGTAACAATGAAGACCTGATACTGAACTTAGAATTAACGGAAGAAAGGAGAGAGAACGCAAGAATGAAAGAAGCCAAGTACAAGAAACATTTGGAAAAATACTATAATGCAAGGGTGAGACATGAGAATTTTCGCCCAGGAGACTTGGTGTTAAGAAAGAATGAGGCAAGCAGGCAACAAAGCACAGGAAAGATGGGACCCAAGTGGGAGGGTCCTTACCAAGTGGCAGAAGCTCACAAAGGAGGATCCTACAAGTTGACCTGCATGAATGGCAAGCCAGTGCCAAGACATTGGAATGCCATGAACCTCCAATGCTTTTATGCGTAAGAAGACATACACACATGCATAAGACAAAGGGATACTTAGTTTTAAAGAAAAAAAAGAGATAAAGAATATAAAGAAGGATTGGGAAAATTGGCCAACAAACGTCAAGTGACGGCCCTAGACCACATCAAGAACCCATAGAAGAAAAAGTAATTATAAGCTCCAACACATACAACTAGTGCTACAAAACAAAAGGCACAACAGGGTGGAGAACCCTTAGAACAAATAAACTCCATGAGTTTCGGCCTTAACCTTCTCATGTAAAGGGTGAGCTCCTAAAACAATGATGCTCCATGGGACCCGACCTTGACCTACCCATGCATAAAACCGATCGGTACAAACAATAAAAGCCCTCACTAACGAGGCAGCGTCGAAAAGCCCTCACCAAAGAGGCAGCAATAGTAAAGCCTTTAAAAATAAGGCAACAAATCGTCCACCAAATGCCAATAGAAAAGCATGACAAAATAAAGATGCATAAATGGCCCAAACCCAAACAATCATTCACGAACTACAGCAAAATATCGGAAAGCAAAGACTAACATACAAGCGTTAAAAGTCTTAAGACAACAACCACAGACAAATGTACGAAGACATAACAACTAAAAAAACAAGCTAGTCAAACTCCACCAACACCACCATCAACAGCACCTAAGGTTGACCCACCAGCAAAATCAGCACAGAGATCAAGGGAGTCAGGAGCTTGTTCATCAACACCAACCTTCGAGACATGAAGAATCTCGGGGAGAGCGACGCCTGGGGTAACCTGAACGGGAGAAAGCATGTTTACTGAAGAAACGCCAGGACTCATCTGGCTAGTCTGCCTGCTACCAGTCCTAAGATGCATCATCTGCAGCATATCTTTCTTAGACCAAACGTCAGGTTTCAAAGACTGCAAAACAGACAAAGGCTTGTCAAAACAACCTGCAAGAGATTGCAAGAAAGGAAAGGCTGCAGTCTGGAACGCCATGGCCTCATCTTTAAGCACAGCCTTGGAATCAGGGCGGTACAATGGAGCATCTTCAATGGACTTAACATAAGCCAACTCATAACCCTGAGTTAAACCAACATGAGCACCATGCTCAAATGTAGCCTTTTGCAAAGAAGCAAGAGAACCAAGAAATTCACAGCTAGAGCGAAGGAGGCCGAAAAAATGGGCAAACCCTCTCTTAATCAACTAGGTTTTCTCATCCACCAAAACCGAAAGATCGTGCCTTAACTCCTGGTTAGTGATGATCAGACGACCCATGGCCTCTTTCATCTTCCCTTCAACATCCTTCAGAACCTTCCTCTCGTCCAAAAGGACAACCTTTTCACGCTCAACACACAGCACGTTCAGATTCAAACTTGGCTAATTGATCACTCAGCAAACGTTCTTTCTCGCGAAACTTAAGATCCATCTCAGCCAAAGCATTGGCACTCTTGCCCAACTCTCCGCTCATATTAGCAACCTGTTGTTCCAACTCAGATAAGCGAGCATGTTGCTCCTTACACTTGTTATTCACAATAGACATCTTCTTGCGAGCAGTATCACGATGAGAAAAAGCAGAGTTGAAACGAGAACCAACTTCAGGCAACAAGCTACCAAGATGAGCCCAAATGCTAAACATATGATCGACAAGATCAGAATCATTCAACTGGTGGTCTTTCAACCTCTGAGCAGGAGTGGCAAAATGGGAAATCATTTTCCTGCTCACAAGTGGGTTGGTAACAAGCTCCCTACTAAGAAAACCCCACTTAGGAGAATGAGGGGCATCCCCAAAGTCAGCATCAAGCCCAAGACCAGCTTCTGAAACCAAGGGATTAGTGGAAGAGCCCTCATCAAATTCAGCAGAAGGAACCTTAGAAACCGGAGGAGTCTTCATAGAAGCATCAGGCGTAACATCAGTATCCTCTAAATCAACATAAACACTAGAAGACTTGGCAAGCTCAAGCTTAGAGGCTCGCGTTCGGGCACTCTTTGGCTTCACATCAACAGAAGTGGAGACTTTCTTCTTCCTCTTAGATGAAGAGGGTACAGGGATAACAACTCGCTCAACCTCAGGCTTGGAAGAAGGGTCAACAGGTAGAATACTAGCATACTCTCAACCAGAATAGGTAACCTGGCCATGAAGGACATGGACATATTTTTCACTTACAGCAAGAGGACGAGGAACGACCTCAACACCATAGTCATTATCCAAACCCGGCAAATCAAGACAATCCATAACTGCAAGTGTCAAACAATAACATTAGAAAAAAGGCAAGAAATTAAAAGAAAACAGATAAAAAAGCACATACCACGTCCAAATTTAGTAAAAAAAGGAAGAAACCCGGGAGATTTCCAAGTACGACTTAGACCAGCCAGAACCAGCACCTCCTCAACAAAAGGGCGAACCCAAGTACGGTTCAATTCAAGAAATTCAAAGTGAAGAGGGTTGAAAGATGAACTAGGAAGGTTAATAACAACAATAGAGCCCTTAGGGTCTTTCCTAAAAGGGCGAAAATGCAGGATGCTTGATGGAACCCAGAAAAAGTAGTTCTTCCAATATTTTATGGTCGGACTAGAATGATGAACACACTGGGGAGATGGTTCCTTACGAAGTTGGATAGTAAACCAATCCCCATTCTTAGCAAAATGAAAAAATTGACGAAAGAGGTCAATACAGGGAGCAAAGCCTAATGCCCTACACTGGATCTCGAAATGGGTAATCTTACTAACCCCAAAAGGGGCAAGCTGAGCAAGATCAACACCATAGTACTCTAAAACATTGAGACAAAAACAGATAAAGGCAATAAGAGATTAGAAAATTCAAAGAACCTAGTATACAAAACAACAAACCCGGGAGGACAATTGGTAACAGTTTGATCGGAAGAAGGAAGTGTCGGCTGAAATTCGGGACCAATAGAGTAAAGCGTACAGAGTTCATCCAGTTTGCCCTGATCTAACATGCAAAACCGGCGAGCCATATCGCAATGATCACCCATAACGAAGAAAAGAAAAAAAATTAACCTGAGAGTCGGCGAAGAACACGAAGGAATTCTGAAGAAGAAAGAAGGAAGAAAGAGAAGAGGATGAAATAGTTTTGAATTCGAAAAGAAAGAGATAAAGGAAATAAAAGGGGGAACGGTTAAAGAGGAGCATCATTGGCCTAGGGACCCAGGCGCCGCCTGACAGTTATAATGAAAAGAAATGACTACAGGTCAAATCAGCCAGAAACGAAAGAAAGGAACAAAGCTGAGTCAGGAAAATCCTCGCCAAGTCAAGCCAAAGATATCCCTGACTGGGGGGCTGATGACGGGGGTAGCTTTGGGAAGTTAACCACGTAAGGACAACACCAGTTACGAAGGCAAGGCAAAAGAATGAAGCTAGGAAGGCCATGCCATATGCCAAGCCAGGAATAAGCGAAGAGACCATTGGATAATCAAATGAAACCTGAGTTGACAAGACCACACAAGTAAACAGTGCTAGGTTGGGAAGTGAACCACTGAAATCTTCAGACGGCGCAACACTTCCCAACGACACCTGAATGAGGAAAGTGCAGAGAGCCCAGAGCTGGAACAGTAACCTCCTTACATTACGATTCCAGGATAAAGTGGATCAAACCCTATGGTAGGTTTCGGCGAAGCAGACATCGAAAAAGGGAGAAGTCAAGAAGTTACACCATTTCAGGTGTCCCTTATAATATCGAGAAGTTGCACCTCGGCCAAAGGAGTTCAGGAAGGCTTAAAAGGAAGGTAAGGATCTTTCAAGAATCACCTCCATTATTCTAAGGAACCACACTATAAATAAGAGATCACCAACAGGTATTCATTCATTCACTCCCAACTATTCTTGCAACAAACTATTCTCTTACTCCCTAACTTTATTCTCCAAAAGACCCCTTGCCTGATTCTCACGTCGAAGGTGGATCTGTCACACCCCCATATTTTATTTACTTATTAAATAAATACAGGTTGTAACGATTGGTTCATTACACGATAGCGGAAGCTGTAATAATGATTTCTAAGACTTGATTACATATACCATTACTAAAACTAAGAAATACTATGATCTAAGTTCTTCTAGATCAACGACAGACTTGAGACTTGATATTCTACGTCCTTCCAGCTACTAGGAATTGATCCAACATAGCTAGCCTATTCCAACCGCGCCATGGCTAGAGGTCACCTGAGAAACATACTTGAAAGTGTCAACACAAAGGTTGGTGAGTTCACAGAGTTAGTTATAATAGTGCTTATAGTTTTTCCCAAAAACATGTTCATGACTTTACCGTCATAAAACTAAGTAGTTTTCATTTGAAAACATTATCATGACTTAACCGTCATAAAATATGAAGTTGTCCTTTGAAAACATTATCATGACTTAGCCGTCATAAAATATGTTTAAACCTGATCATTTTAACTAATCAGAACCCTTTTGTATAAACATGATCACTTTAACCGGATCCAAAACTCTTTTGTTTAAATTCAATTGTTCGTAAATAGTTTCAGGTGTATGTGATAAACAGAATAAGAATTGTTGACCCATTTGTAAACTAGCTAGGAATACAAATAATATGTTCATACATGAGGCGTAACCAAACCATGACATGTGTGAGCCCCTATTAAGCGTTATCAGATTCTATGCGGCCATAAATCCTCCAGATTGTGGTTAGCGCGACTAACCATGACCGGGAGACGTCACTCTCCATAGTACTATTCATAGGACCCTAGGCTACAGTTAATGGTTACTATGTTGTTCCAGGGGACTTTAGCGACCTCCAATGTGTTGTTCTCATCCCATGTAAACATAAAGTCGTGTCTTATTCTCTTGTTATCCCATGAAATAGTTGTAAGTATGTTTTTCCTTAAATCGTTGAGTGTTGTTCATCCGAACAATCGTTGTGTGTTGTTCATCCGAACAATCGTTGTGTGTTGTTCATCCGAACAATCGTTGTGTGTTGTTCATCCGAACAATCGTTGTGTGTACTTGTGTCCAGCTGTTTAGTTGAGAAAGTTTTCTCCCCGTTTGTTTAAAAACAATTTAAAAACAAGCAGTAAAAGTGGGGCTGGGAGACTCACAAGAAGTTAAACCAAAATGTTCATATTGTCAAACGTATAAGCAATGTAATTCATGTTTTCAAAACATAACAAGTAAGTATGTTTCTCCCCCGATGTTTACAAAACAGTAAAGAGTTAAAAGGGGGCCGTGAACTCACCTTGTGTCCGATGAAATCCTAGCAAACCAACTTGTGCTAGTTCTTGTATATCCGTACCCTAATCACACAAGGGTACTAATGTGTTAAACTACCCGTCTTATACGTAAGTTGTTCATCCGACTTAACAGATCTGATTGCTTTTGTTTTAACTATCTTTTTAGTTTTTCCACAATTGTTTCGTTATAAAATAGTTCTAAGTTACTGCCCCATGGGACTGATGAATGGGTATCGAAACTACATAGTTTCGATTGAACAGAACAGATGTCGAAACTACCTAGTTTCGATTGAGTAAATTGGGTATCGAAACTACCTAGTTTCGATTGGGCAATCGGTATCGAAACTACTTAGTTTCGATTGAGTAAACAGATATCGAAACTACTTAGTTTCGATTGAGTAATAGGTATCGAAACTCCTAGTTTCGATCAACAGGTATCGAAACTCCTAGTTTCGATTGAACAGCAGGTATCGAAACTCCTAGTTTCGATTGAACAGGTATCGAAACTCCTAGTTTCGATTACTGCACTTTGATTGACAGAATTCGTCCTGTATATTTTTATGTTCAAATCTTGAATTTGACACACTTTTCTTGTTATCTTACTTGCGATTGAACCTTTTGTAGGCTTAGATACGGTTTTAAAGAAAATAAAGTGGATAATATCGAGTTTTTACCTTAAAACCGAGATGAAGATGATGAAAGAAAACAGAGAAGAGTCTTGAATCTTCTGTTAAACTTTCTTTAGAACACTTGAAATCTTCTTAAAATACCGAATTGTTGTGGATTTCTGCCTTAAACTGGACTTCGACTAGAAGGAGAATTGGGAAATTGCCGTATGAAAATGAGAAGTATGGAAGGGATTGTGGGATTTCGACTGAGGAGGTATGGTTTTTATCTGAATTTGAGTGTATTAGCAAGTGGGGGAATGGCTTCTCTGAATTTCGGTCGAAAAGTCAAGCAAGTGGGTTGGGGTTAAATAAATCAAACCATTTGATTTAAGTGTAAATTTAACCACTAGTGTTCGTATTTAGTCGGGTTATCCTGGTACGTGAACCGGTAACTCCTAGAATTACCAAAATATGAACTGAGACCATGTACGGTTTTTGTTAGGCCTTAATGTCCTTGTTTGTGAAATTAAGTAAATCACAAAAACAATTATAATGTAAACTTGTTTATAACATGTACGGATATTGACCTGAATTGTCAGGTGTCACAGGATCGCAGGGGAACCCTCCCCAGCGGTGAGCCTAACGGTTTGTTTTTTCTTAGTATGACCTTGAGGATTGAAGCCCGGTATCTAGTGCAGCAACATTTACAAAATAAAACATTAATAATTAAAAATACATTAAATATGGGCAGCTTTACGGTCTCTATTTAAAGTGGCTCTTTGTGTGAAGGTTGGCGTGTTCGAACTTTCAGCATCATCTTTTAGTATTTCAATCATAGTGGTAGCAATTGTTTTGAAAATAATTGGGGCTACACCGTTCAATTTCGAAGAGGGTGAATTTAGTGCGTCCATTTGTTGAGAAAATGGTTGAAATGAGTGAAGTGGTTTGAAAATTGTTTGAAATGGGGGAAAAAGGTTTGAAAATGGTTTGAAAAATGATTTATTTAAAAATTAAAAAAAACTAGTCGTTTTAAACGGCTTTGTCACCGTTGGAATGGAAGAAACGAGCGTGCAAATCTCCACGAAATATACCCACACCTGTGAACCAGCATGGGGGCGCGGGGTTTCACGGGCCACGTCGTCCACTTCACATCCACGAGCCTCCTCCACGAGAGTATACCCTTTGGTCTTAATTTTAATATTTCACTTTCGTTATTAGACCATCTTTTAACTTTTCAACATAGCACCGTCTATTATGTATTTTACATCAAATTTAGTATAATATACTATTCACACTTACAATGGTCTTCGATGTATTATTTTATAAAAATTGGATTGATTCGAGTGGTTTTTATTTGTTTGATGGTTTATTTGGATATGTTTAAATTAGGGAAAAAAAAATACCAAAATGGACATTAGCCGGCTAAATAATTACTAAAATGGACATTTAGCCGGTACTACGCCGGCTAATCCTTTGGTTTTTGCTGGCTAAGCCTTTTTATGTTAGCCGGTTAAATGTCCATTTTGGTATTTTTCCCTTAAATTATTAGACTATGGGTTAAAATAGTTGTTTGTTATAAAACTCGTTAACTTATAACATGTCTAACTGCTCTACACCATCCACCACCACTGTCTGCTTTGGTTGCCACCACAACTCTGCGTGCCTTCATCACTAGTTGTCATAAAACAAATATAGAAGGTGAACTTGTTTTATTTTTCTTTTTTTAAAACAATATGCTACGATCCTAGTCCATTTTGGTTAAGTATTATTTTTTTTTTCTAAAACAACATGCTTCAATTCAAATCCATTTTGACCCAAATTTGTTTCAACCAGTTTACATGACCCGCCCATTTTACCCTGCTTAGTCTTTTCTTATCTACTTATAACTTTTATTAACTAGTTATTTTTCTTTGTGCGATGCGACGGGAAACATGTATTACAAATAAAAAAAAGTTTATTTACATCAATTTTAGAGTTAATTACACAAAAGGTTCCCAATGTAACAAAAAACATAGAGACGTGATATACCCAAAAAGATACGGGGATGTGTTTTACACCGATGGTACCTATGTACATTATTATGGACAATGGTTTCAAATATGTATTCCATTGATCCATGAAATGTGTGGCTTTCTTTATCGGAAAATGGTAATAATAATAATAATAACAACAACAACGATGATGTGTGTAAGTTGTAATATTAATTTTAATTAAAAACACTTACACAAATTAAATTTAGAAAGGGTAAGCATTAAGGAACTAAACTACACACAATATGCAAGTGTATCCATCGGAATGTAATATATTATTGATAAGTACCCGGTATCAATCTGTGGACACAATAGCTCCTCATACTGAATCGTCTATCAATATTTGACCGAAGAAAAAATATAATTTTAAATTATTGACTAAAGCTAAAAAACTAAGGAAAGCAATGAACAAGACAAACTTAAGTACTTGGAAATAATCAATCAGAGAAAGTATCACCTAGGTATCGAATCCTCTTACCTATGCTATGACCTTATTGGACAACCTTACTTATGAAACTGTTTCTAAACCAGATTAGACTCTCGTCTCGAATACCTAACCATGTGATAAAATTAAAATACTTAGGACTATAGACATATCCCAGTAATCCTAACAATCACTCAATCAAGCTCAGGATAGATCCCATCACATGTCATGAGCACGATCACTCATGCCACTCAGTTTCATGGCCTCGAGGATGAGGATGCACCCGGACACATATCCCGCTTCGTGTGCATATGTGATACCTTTAATATCACGGGTGTGTCTAAGGACGCTATCTACTTGCATCTCTTTCCATTCTCGCTCTCTGGGCGTGCATCTACTTGGCTGGACACCCTCCCAGACAACTCTATCACCACATGGGAGGGTCTTCAAGCCAAGTTCTTCAATAAATACTATCCACCTTCCAGGGCCGCTCGCCTTCGGTACGCGGGAGACTGAAAATCTGTGAAAAATCCCAAATCGACTTTTAAATAGAATTTGATTGCAATTAGGTCAGAATTTCAAATTCCAGCCGTCTAGAGAGAGACCAAGGGCGATTTTGGGAGTAAGGAAGCAGATTGGAAGCAAAAGGTTGAAGCTTTGGATCCGGGTTCGTTGATTATAGCGTTCTAGGTTTCAAGCTTTGATTTTTTTTCTTTGATTGCTTGTGATTGAACCATGTCTTTGTCTATTACTTCTATTTTGATGTTTTGGATTATGATTCTTGGCTAGATCATTGATACTGCGTAGGTTTATGATGATTACTGCGTTAAGTTGTGATTTTTACTGGTTTTGGATTCTAATTGATGGTTAATGATTTTGTAAAGGATCTTGATTTGATTATTATGATGTATATGCATGCTTAGATCTGATTTACTAATGATTATTGATTCCGTACGTTGATTTTGGATGTCTTACAATTTGATTAGCGTATCTAGGTCGTAGATCTTAGGATTTGTGATTGTTTGTGTGGTTTGCTAGAGATAGTGATCCATTGGAATTGTGATTGAATGTTCTTTAGATGTGAGTGTGTATCCTGTCTCAATACCCGAGAAGTGAGAGATAGTCGTCTAGTCTTCGTCATTAGGAATCCGAGTGTCAGCTGCTACTCTGAGTCATAGTTCTTATCTTGAGATTATCCCGTAATGTATGGTGGACAGTGAGACTGAAAGGTGATCTGTCTATTAGGGTACTTTATCATTGTTGGAGAGACTGAAAGGTAATCCACTATCTGGTGAGTTATTACACCTTTAGGTTCCTTAGTTGGTGACACCCTGAGAGTGATTAAGGATCACTTGGTAGTCTAGAGCCGTTTTCTTAGAAACCCAGATCCATCTTAGTTTCCAGAACCGGTAGAAGTTGTTCTTTGCAAGTAGGATTCCGACCTAGGTAGTATTCTTCCCGTCATCCGATTTCTTCCTTAGTCTTGATAGCTTGATTCGTTCTTAGTTTGCTGCATTCTTAGTTAATCTTTAGTGTAGTCAACCCCCCAATTATCAATCTTTAGTCCGAGTCAGAGTCTAGTATTAGTATTCAGTGTCTCTAGGGTTCGATAACTCGGTTTACCATTAAGCTGTGCTACACTCGATAGGTACACTTTCCTGGCAGTGCGGTTTAGTTGAAGGTACTCCTTTTATTACTTAGGAGTCTAGTTAGGTTTTTATTCATCAGTTTTATAGACCGTCTAGGCGACATCACTCACGACACTTTATTAAAGATTCAGCAGTCAACATTCCAGGATTTGAAACGCACGGTAGGAGACATCGCGAAGAGCTTGAAGGACAGACAGGGAGGTCCATCTTCAGGCCCTAATGCTTCAGTGATGGCCGTGTCGATCAGGGGTCGAAGAGAGGAGGAGAAAGTCTCCCACAGCGCTGATTATAGAAGTTTGAATTCCAGCTGTCTAGAGAGAGACCAAGGGCGATTTTGGGAGTAAGGAAGCAGATTGGAAGCAAAAGGTTGAAGCTTTGGATCTGGGTTCGTTGATTATAGCGTTCTAGGTTTCAAGCTTTGATTTTTATTCTTTGATTGCTTGTGATTGAACCATGTCTTTGTCTATTACTTCTGTTTTGATGTTTTGGATTATGATTCTTGGCTAGATCATTGATACTGCCTCGGTTTATGATGATTACTGCGTTAAGTTGTGATTTTTACTGGTTTTGGATTCTAATTGATGGTTAATGATTTTGTAAAGGATCTTGATTTGATTATTATGATGTATATGCATGCTTAGATCTGATTTGGTGTTGATTATTGATTCCGTACGTTGATTGCGGATGTCTTCCAGTTTGATTAGCTATCTAGTTCATAGATCTTAGGATTTGTGATTGTTTGTGTGGTTTGCTAGAGATAGTGATCCATAGGAATTGTGATTGAATGTTCTTTAGAATTGAGTGTGTATCCTGTCTCAATACCCGAGAAGTGAGAGATAGTCATCTAGTCTTCGTCATTAGGAATCCGAGTGTCAGCTGTCTGAGAGGAAGTTGGTATTAGGTGTCTAGTGATTGTTGCTACTCTGAGTCATAGTTCTTATCTTGAGATTACCCGTGCATTCTTCGAATGTTTGGTGGACAGTGAGACTGAAAGGTGATCTATCTATTAGGGTACTTTATCATTGTTGGAGAGACTGAAAGTTAATCCACTATCTGGTGAGTTATTACACCTTTAGGTTCCTTAGTTGGTGACACCCTGAGAGTGATTAAGGATCACTTGGTAGTCTAGAGCCGTTTTCTTAGAAACCCAGATCCATCTTAGTTTCCAGAACCGGTAGAAGTTGTTCTTTGCAAGTAGGATTCCGACCTAGGTAGTATTCTTCCCGTCTACTGATTTCTTCCTTAGTCTTGATAGCTTGATTCGTTCTTAGTTTGTTGCATTCTTAGTTAATATTTTGTGTAGGCAACCCCCCAATCATCAATTTTTAGTCCGAGTCAGAGTCTAGTATTAGTATTCAGTGTCTCTAGGGTTCGATAACTAGACTTACCATTAAGCTCTGCTACACACGATAGGTATATTTGCCTGTCAGTGCTGTTTAGTTGAAGGTACTCCTTTTATTACTTAGGAGTCTAGTTAGGTTTTTATTCATTAGTTTTATAGACCGTCTAGGCGACATCAAGTTTTTGGCGCCGTTGACGGGGACACGTGGCAATAGCAATATTAACTTTAACTAGTTCTTTTAGTGATTTTTGGTTTGTTTTGTTTTTGAGTCTTAATTGTGTGTCTTTGTCCTTTCTGCTACTTATGTGTCCTATCTGAGTGTCTTACGTAGGATCGAGTCTTTCTGTCTTGAGTCTTTATTTATTTTCTTTTATTCTTGTGTCAGTTTATGCACCACACTCGTTCGCAGGGATCACCACCATATTCAGCTTTTAAAGAGCCCGAACGAGAGCTACACGAGCGCACCGACGACTTCTGGGAGCGTTTGAAGGAGCTGTGCAAATCCTAGGTACGTTCTACTATCATGGGTGACGCTGACCCACCAGAGAGACGTACCGTGCACCAGAGGGTCAGTGACAGGGTCAGTGGGGCGAGATCTTCGATCACACGCCCCGCTATTCCGAACACCAATACATAGCAGATCCCCTCACATGTCATGAGCACGATCACTCATGCCACTCCATTTCATGGCCTTGAGGATGAGGATGCACCCGAACATCTGTCCCTCTTCGCGCGGATATGTGATACCTTCAATATAACGCGTGTGTCTAAGGACGCTATCTACTTGTGTCTCTTCCCATTCTCGCTCTCTGGTCATGCATCTACTTGGATTGATACCCTTCCTGACAACTCTATTACCACTAGGGAGGATCTTCATGCCAAGTTCTACAAAAAGTACTATCCACCTTCCAAGGTCGCTCGCCATCGGGATCAAATCCATTCGTTCCGGATGGATCCTGATGAGCCTTATCACATGGCCTGGGAGCGGTTCAACATGTTGTTGAGCCGATGTCCCCAGCATAGTCTTTCTGACTGGGCGATAGTGGAGAAGTTCTACAATGGTCTCACCTTCTAGAAGCAGCAAATGTTCAACACAACTGTGGGAGGCCATATCATGGATAAGCTCGAGCCTGATTAGTGTGAGGAGATGTTCGAGAGCTTTGCTCTGGCAGAAAACAACAGCCATCTACTAGGACTTCCATTCCTAGTGCTAGGATACCCGCCTCTTCTCTTAGAGGTGTGCATCAGGTCACTCTTGATACTAGCGTGGCAGCTGCACTCGCTGCAATGGCTAATAAGATCAAGGAGCTAAAGCTCAGTGCTCTTAGGTTTGATGTGTGTAGGGAAGGACACGACACTAGAGATTGTCCCGTCAATCATCAGGAGCAGGTGAGTTTTGCTGGAAACCAGAACCAGAACCGAGGGTACAACAATTACAACAATACTTATGGCTCGAGATGGAGGTCTGGAAATAACCCGCCTGGGTTTAATGGTCACTAGCATCAGTATGGAGGAGGAGAAGCTGGATCAAGCTCAGGAAGCAGTGTCAACACGAGGAAGATAGAGGAGATGATAGAGAATTAGACTCAGATGCTTGCCCATTTAGTTTAGCAGGATAGGGATGCTAAGCAGAGACTAGATGCCCAAGACACTTTATTGAAGAATCAGCAGTCGGCATTTCAGGACTTACAGCGCACGGTAAGAGACACCGCGAGGAGCTTGAATAAGAAGCAGAGTGAAGGGTCTGCGGCCTATAAGAGTTCTAATGCTTCAGTGATGGCCGTGTAGATCTTGAGCAGTAGAGGGAAGGATAGAGTAGAGAAGGAAGTCTCCCACGACGCTGACTATGGCATCCCGTCGGTTGAACAGGCAAAGAAGGTTGACTGGAGAGCTCGATTTGCTGAGATCGATGCTACGATACTAGAGGAGCCCGAGTTGAATGTTGTTTCGACGAGGAGTAGAAGGGAAGAAGAGAAGGAGAGCCCACCGGTAGAAGAAGAGCTGGTGGATGAAGAGGTAGTTATGGAGAAGCCTGCCGAGAAGGCGGAGGAGAAGAAGAGTGGGGGTGAGATTAAGACCCCCGAGATCGAATTGAGTCGTGTTCCTTATCCAGCGCGCTTGCTGCCACATTAACACGCTACGGAATACGGTCACTTCCTTGATATGTTCAAACAACTCAATCTCCCATTTATAGAGGTCCTCCAGCATATGCCAATGTATGGCGAGTTCCTTAAAGATCTTCTTTCCAACAAGAAGAAGCTAGAGAGTATCTCTGAAGTCTCACTTAGTGAGCAATGTTCTGTAGTGGTTCAGAACAAACTGCTAGAGAAGATGGCGGATTTGGGTCATTTCATGATCCCGTGTCTGCTTGGCGGTTTTCCACTAAACCACGCATTGGCTGACTTGGGTGCTAGCGTCAATTTGATGCCATATTCTGTTTATAAGCAGCTAGACCTAGGTGAACCGCAACCGACAAGCATGGGCATTTCCTTGGCTGACCGCTCAGTCAAGTATCCACGGGGAATTATGGAGAATCTGTTAGTGAAAGTCAGAAAATTTGTATTCCCCATGGATTTTGTCATCCTGGACATGGATGCGGATGATAGAGTCCCACTCATCCTCGGGCGCCCATTCTTGCGCACCGCCAATGCATTGATCGATGTCTTTGACGAAAAGCTCACACTTCGTGTGGGGGATGAGTCGGTCACTTTTGATGCTACAAAGTCCGTGAAGGATGTTGGCGAGCATAGCCACTCCTTGGGCATGCTTGATGCCTTCATGAACTACCATCAGGACTCTGATCCATGTGAGATAGAAGTTGGTGAGCCCGCCCCTAATTTAGAAGAACCATCTGATTAGGCGGTAGAGTTGGAGAAGTTTCTAGAATCACCGGATGAGTACAGTGACGAAGAGGTTCCTGGTGATCTGCTGGAGATGATGGTAGAATTTGATGAGATCATAGGCAAAACCCCAAGTGTGGGGAAGTTAGTGGAGAGTGTAGAGGATCCTGAAGATCCAGGCGAGAGGTTAGAGGCCACATCGTTAGTGATATCACATATTGAGCCTTTAACATGTACTTGTATCCATGTTGAGGGGATAGAAGCTGAGTCATCCACTAAATCTAGGCCACCCCGTAAGAAACTCCGAGAGTTGAGTGAGTTTGTTGATCTAGCGAGAGTGAAAACCCTAAGCGTGGGGATGTTTAGGAGTGACAGCTTGCTAGGATACTTGAACGTGTTATCTTTGGACCTTTAAGCTGTGATGGAAGGATCGAAGTGATAGACATAGTAGAAGGTTGAAGTTTGGCAGGGAGTTGAGTCTGTTGAAGTTATGGTGGACCGGTAGACCGCGTAGGATGAAGGCGGTACCGGTTAGGATCAAGGAGAAGCCCCCTGATAGGCTTGTTTGAGTCTTGGGCAAGTACCTGGGATGTAGAGTTTGTATGCATTACTTGGGTTGAGTCTATTTCTATTTTTGTGTTTTTCGGTATGTGTAGTTTGTTTGTGTCGTGTTTTTGCAAGGATTCGCGCTTGATTCGGTGAGGAAAATCGTCAGGAATGAAGTTTCAGGTATTTTTACATATGTTTTTATGCTTGGAATAGGTTTGTATGGAATTTGGGTGAAAAAAAGTTTGAGGGGTCAAAAATTTTCCAAGTACAAAAAGCCTCTTAACTTTCTGTTACCAGCACGCTCTCGCGGTACTCGGGATAATTTTCCCATTCCCTCGCGGTACGCGACGGACAATGAAGTGGCTGATTTAATTTCTGCCTCCTCGCGGTACATGAGGAGTGCTGCCTGGTCTCTCGTGGTATGCGGGGTCTTGCTGGTGTCACCCAACTTCCTTGTTTTCCCATGGTTTCGTTCACCGTTCACCACCGCCATCATTACCACCATCATCCATCACTATCCATCACTACCATCATCACATATCATCCACCAAACATTCCATCATACCTTATCATTCACATTCCATTATCATATCATCTTCATTCATACCATCCGACTACCATTACCATGGGAGAATCTGAAACCGTTCGTGACTGTTGACCTACTTTGCTGTGGCATTCATGTCTATGTGTTTGCCACCCATTGAGTACGTTTCTCTGCATGCTTTCTATCTTGAGTCTTTGAGGTTTTAGTGAGTCATTTGAGTCTTTATTTTAATTTGAGTCATTTAATGTTGCGGGTTTGTTGTGAGGTTTATTTTGCAGGTTTTATCATTCCGCCCGTACTCAATCTCCATTTGGGCGAGGTTGATTATCACTTATAGGAAGTTTATAAAGCTAACCCGGCAGTCTGTGCAACCGCGACCGAAATGCTGTACGGTGCACACTAGGATGAGCGAAGCTGGATTTTCTTCGAGATCATATACATTACCAGCTAAGTCGCTTCCTGTTTTATTTTTTTTAGTTGTGTCTTGCTTCACATTGAGGACAATGTGTCTTTCAAGTGTGAGGATGTGAGTGTCTAGTTTAGTTAGTTTGTCTTGTTTATAAATATTCAAAAATACAAAAAAATGAAATTTTTTTGAAAAATGTCCTTGGAAATAACTGCTTATACCTGGAAAATGATAGTACAACTGGATCTATTTGTTGATTTTAAATGATTTAAATGATAGAAAACGCGTCTAATTAGTGATGTTTTGGTAGACACAGCCAGCTTGAATAACTTAATTAGCCTGTGAGTGTTACTTAGGATTAATCACTGAATTAAATATTGAAATCGTGTGGGTACTCATCTTAGGGTGTCGGTAATATTGAAACTGTTAATATAGGGTGACAGGTACCACATTAAGTTAATATTTATTTGTTTTTAAAATTTTTGGCACACCATTATCTTTTTATGAGAATAAATTCGAGTGTTGGTGGCGCCCGCATCCATAAATCCATAATTCATTAAGCTTATTTGTTAGAATCTGAGTAGTGCTTATGTGTTACCCTCCGAGATGGCCACTTGGAGAAAACACCCCTAAGTGATTCTTATGTGCTTTATTGATTTGACTTAGTCTATGTGTTACCTTCCAGGATAGTGACTTGGTTGAAACGTCTCTAGATGAAGTTTAATTTGCTTGTTAATGCTCATTATCATTCCATTCATTCATGATTTCATCTGATTTCTTAAAAAAATAAATCTTAGTTTAACGTGGTAGGGTAAATCTATATGGTTTGATCCGTGCCTAGACATGACCATGAGACGGGATTAAGTAGAGCTGTAACTTCTGAGTGTGAGTCACATAGGTTGATTGATATCTGAATAAATTGGAATTAGAACACATTACGGGGGCTAGATAATTGGTGCTTGGGTTTAATTGGACAGAAATACGGATTGTTGCTTTTTAAAGCGTGAGTATATTTTGCTAATTGGTAATTGGATGTTTGTTAAGTAGATCTGAGTTATGATTCCAATGCAGACTTTTTCGAGGACGAAAAAAGGTTAAGTGTGGGGATGTTTGATGTAGTGCGAAGCACACATCTTTATTCCTAGTGTTTCGTGCGTTTTTTTATTAGTTTTGTGTCTTTTTTGTATACTATTGAGTTGTTGTTTTGTTTACAGGTGCTCGTGAAGAATAGAAGTGAATACGTGAAGAAACCGAGCAAGAAAGAGAAGTCGGGAGTTTAAAGTTAAAAAGTTGCAATATTGAGGTCTCGCGATACACAAGTGAGTCAGAGAGAAGCCTCGAGGTACGCAGGGGAAGCTAAAAGAGGTCGTGACTAATTTGTTCCTCACAGTACGCGAGGAACCCAACCTAACTTCTCGCGGTACGCGAGAGACTGAAAATATGTGAAAAAGCCTAAATCGACTTTTAAATAGAATTTGATTGCAATTAGGTTAGAAGTTTGAATTCCAGCTGTCTAGAGAGAGACCAAGGGCGATTTTGGGAGTAAGGAAGCAGATTGGAAGCAAAAGGTTGAAGCTTTGGATATGGGTTCGTTGATTATAGCGTTCTAGGTTTCAAGCTTTGATTTTTATTCTTTGATTGCTTGTGATTGAACCATGTCTTTGTCTATTACTTCTGTTTTGATGTTTTGGATTATGATTCTTGGCTAGATCATTGATACTGCCTAGGTTTATGATGATTACTGCGTTAAGTTGTGATTTTTACTGGTTTTGGATTCTAATTGATGGTTAATGATTTTGTAAAGGATCTTGATTTGATTATTATGATGTATATGCATGCTTAGATCTGATTTGCTAATGATTATTGATTCCGTACGTTGATTTTGTATGTCTTCCAATTTGATTAGCGTATCTAGGTCGTAGATCTTAGGATTTGTGATTGTTTGTATGGTTTGCTAGAGATAGTGATCCATTGGAATTGTGATTAAATGTTCTTTAGATGTGAGTGTGTATCCTGTCTCAATACCCGAGAAGTGAGAGATAGTCGTCTAGTCTTCGTCATTAGGATTCCGAGTGTCAGCTGCTACTCTGAGTCATAGTTCTTATCTTGAGATTATCCCGTACATTCTTCGAATGTATGGTGGACAGTGAGACTGAAAGGTGATCTGTCTATTAGGGTACTTTATCATTGTTGGAGAGACTGAAAGGTAATCCACTATCTGGTGAGTTATTACACCTTTAGGTTCCTTTATTGGTGACACCCTGAGAGTGATTATGGATCCACTAGGTAGTCTAGAGTTGTTTCCTTAAAAACCCAGATCCATATTAGTTTCCAGAACCGATAGAAGTTGTTCTTTGCAAGTAGGATTCCGACCTAGGTAGTATTCTTCCCATCATCTGATTTCTTCCTTAGTCTTGATCTTGATAGCTTGATTCGTTCTTAGTTTGTTGCATTCTTAGTTAATCTTTAGTGTAGTCAACCCCCCAATTATCAATCTTTAGTCCGAGTCAGAGTCTAGTATTAGTATTCAGTGTCTCCAGGGTTCGATAACTCTATTTACCATTAAGCTGTGCTACACACGATAGGTACACTTTCCTGGCAGTGCGGTTTAGTTGAAGGTACTCCTTTTATTACTTAGGAGTCTAGTTAGGTTTTTATTCATCAGTTTTATAGACCGTCTGGGCGACATCACTCACGACACTTTATTAAAGAATCAGCAGTCAGCATTCCAGGATTTGCAACGCACGGTAGGAGACATCGCGAAGAGCTTGAAGGACAGACAGGGAGGTCCATCTTCAGGCCCTAATGCTTCAGTGATGGCCGTGTCGATCAGGGGTCGAAGAGAGGAGGAGAAAGTCTCCCATAGTGCTGACTATGGAATCCCTTCGCCTGAAGAGGTGAAGAAGATAGATTGGAGGGCTCGTTTTACTGAAATCGATGCTAGGATGTTAGAGGAGCCCGAGTTAGCTGAGGTGATGTAACCAGGGACTTCAGTGAATGCTGTGTCGACTAGGAGTAGAAGGGTAGAAGAGAAGGAGAGCCCATCGATAGAAGAAAAAAAACCGAAGGATGAGGAAATAGTTTTGGAGAAGCCTGCCAAGAAGGTAGAGGAGAAGAAGAAGGGGGGTGGAGATGAAGTCCCTCGAGATTGACCTGAGTCGTGTTCCCTATCCAGCGTGATTGTTGCCACATAAACACGCTAGGGAATACGGTCAATTCCTTGATATGTTCAAACAACTCAAGGTCAATCTCCCCTTCATAGAGGTCCTCCAGCACATGCCTAAGTATGGCAAGTTCCTCAAAGATCTTCTTTCCAACAAGAAGAAGCTAGAGGAGGTCCCTAAATCTCACTTAGTGAGCAATGTTCTGCGGTGGTTCAGAACAAACTGCCAGAGAAACTGGGAGATTCGGGTCGTTTCACGATCCCGTGTCTGCTTGGTGGTTTGCCCTTAAACCACGTGTTGGCTGACATGGGTGCTAGCGTCAATATGATGCCTTATTCCATTTATAAGCAGCTAGACCTAGGTGAACCGCAGCCGACACGCATGAGCATATCCTTGGCTGACCGTTCAGTCAAGTATCCATGGGGGATTGAGGAGAATCTGTTAGTGAAAGTAGGCAAATTTATCTTTCCCGTGGATTTTGTCATCCTGGATATGGATGTGGATGACAGAGTCCCACTCATTCTAGGGCGCCCGTTCTTGCGTACCGCCAAGGCATTGATCGATGTCTTTGACGGGAAGCATACACTTTGTGTGGGGAATGAGTCGGTCACCTTTGATGCTATAAATTTCATGAAAGGATTTGGTGAGCAGAGCCACTCCGTGTGCATGACTGATACATCTATGGACTATCATCGGGTCTCTGATCCAGAGAGAGAAGTTTATGAACTCGCCCCTAATTTAGAAGAACCACCTGAATGGGCGGTAGAGTTGGAGAAGTTGTTAGATGAGCCGGACGAGTACGGTGACGAATATGTGCCTGATGATATGCTGGAGATAATGGCATAGTTAGATGAGATCATAGGAAAAACCCCAAGTGTGGGGAAGTTGGTGGAGAGTGTAGAGGATCCTAAAGATCCGGATGAGAGCTTAGAGGTAGTATCCATCCAATCCTGAGCCCTTGTCCTGTCCTATTCTTTGTTCTGAGGGGAGGATTGCTGAGCCAATCCCTAGTTCCAGTTGCCCTAGGTCTAGGCCACCCAGTAAGAGAACCCGAGAGTTAATTAACTTAGGTTACCTAGGAAGAGTGCAAACCCCAAGTGTGGAGATGTTTAGAAGTGACAACTTTCTTGGGTATATGAACAGTGTCATTTTCAGACCAGGTAGGTATAAGTTGTGGTGGAAGGTCCTGTGTGTTAGTTACAAGAGATATGTGGTGTTTGTTTGGTTGTTAGAATTGTGGAGGACCGGGAGACCACGTAGGATGAAGGCGGTACCGGTTAGGATCAAGGAGAAGCCTCCTGATAGGTTTGTTTGAGTCTCGAGAAAGTGCCCGGGATGTAGAGTTTGTTTGCATTCCTTGGTTGGAGTCCGGGTCTTTTTGTGTTTTTTGGTGTTTGTGTTTCGTTTGTGTCAGTTTTTTTAGGGATTCACGCTTGGTTCGGCAAGGCAAATCGTCGGGAATGAAGTTTCAGGTATTTTTACATATGTTTTTATGCTTGGAATAGGTTTTTATGGAATTTGGGTGAAAAAAAAGTTTGAGGGGTCAAAAATTTTCTAAGTAAAAAAACCCTCTTAACTTTCTGTCACCAAGGCTCCCTCGCGGTATGCGAGACATTTGTTCCATTCCCTCGCGGTACGCGACGGACAAATGAAAAGCCCGGCTTAAAAATTGCCTCCTCGCGGTAGTCGAGGAGTGCGGCCTGGTTTCTCGCGGTACGCGGGGCAGCCTGGTTTTTGCCTTTCTTCCTTGTTTTCCCATGGTTTCCCACACCGTTCACCGTTCACCACCTTCCACCATCATTCATCACCATTATCCATCGTATTCACCACTTCCACACCGTTCACCGTTCACCACCTATAACTATCTCCTCCACCCACCATTCACCTTCATGCCATCTGACCACCATTACCCTGGGAACTTTGAAACCATTTGTAACCAATGATTCACCTTGCTGTGGCGTTCATGTCTATGTGTTTGCCACACATCAGGTACGTGTCCTTGCCTTCTATCCAGTGTCTTAGTGAGTCAGTTGAGTTTTTATTTTAATTTGAGTCAGTCTTTGTGTCAGTTTGATGTTGTGGGTATTATGTGAGTTTGTTTTGCAGGAGTACATCATTTCCGTACTCAATCTCTATTCAGACGGAATTGATCCTGATATTATTGAGCAGCCCGACAGATATGTGCCGGTGCACACAAGGGTGAACGAAGCTGGATATATTCAAGAACATATACATTACAATCTAAGTCACTTCCTGTTTTTATTTTTGCATTTTTTGAATTTAGTTGTGTCTTACTTCACATTGAGGACAACGTGTCTTTCAAGTATGGGGATGTGAGTGTCTAGTTTAGATAGTTTATCAAGTATATAAAAATTCAAAACTACAAAAAAAAAATTAAAAATTTTGAAAAAATGTCATTGGAAGTAACTGCATATACATGGAAAATGATAGTACAACTAGATCTACTTGTTTGGTTTTAAAATGAATATACAATAGAAAACGCGTCTAATTAGTGATGTTTTGGTAGACCCAACTAGCTTGAATAACTTAAATAGCTTGTGAGTGTTACTTAGGATTAATCACGTAATTCAATCATGAAATCATGCGGGTACTCATCTTAATACTGAAACTGTCAACATAGGGTGATAGGTACCACGTTAAGATAAAATCTATTTGTTTTTGAAATTTTTGGCACACCATTCTCTTTTTATGAGAATAAATCCGAGTTTGGTGGCGCCCACATCCATATGTCCATAATGCATGAGTTAGATGATTAGAATTATAAGTTTGCTTATGTGTTACCCTCTGGGATGGCCACTTGGAGAAAACACCCCTAAGTAAGTCTTATGTGCTTATTGAATATGACTTAGTGTATGTGTTACCTTCCGGGATAGTGACTTGGTTGAAACGCCTCTAGACGAAAGTTCATCTGCTCTGATTAATGCTCATTTCAATCCATTCATTCCATGATTTCATATAAACTTCTTAAACAAATAAATCTTAGTTTAACGTGGTGGGTAAATCTATATGGTTTGATCCGTGCCTAGACATGACCGTGAGACGGGATTAGGTAGAGTTGTAACTTCTAAGTGTGAGTCACATAGGTTGATTGATAAATGTATAAAATGGATATAGAACACATTACGGGGCTAGATGGTTGGTGCTTGGGTTTAATCGAACAAAAATACTGATTATTTCTTTTTAACGCTTGAGTATGTTTGTGCTAATTGGTAATTGATGTTTGTTAAGTTAGATCTTTGTTATGATTCCATTCCAGCTTTTTTGAGGACGAAAAAAGGTTAAGTGTGGGGATGTTTGATTTAGTGCAAAGTACACATCTTTATTCCTATTGTTTTCAGTGGTTTTGATTAGTTTTATCTTTGTTTTGAGTCATTTTTGTATACTATTGAGTCTTTGTATGTTTACAGGTGCTCACGATGATTACAAGTCAATACATGGAGAAACCGAGCAAGAAAATGAAGCCCAAAGTTCAAAAGTGAAAAAGTTGGAAAATAGGTCGCGTAGGGAGACTAAAATTCCGAGAAAAAAAAACCTAATCGAATTAAATAGATATTTTATCCAATTCTTTGAGGAGTTCGAATTATCGCCGTCCAGAGAAGAACAAGAGGCGATTATGGGAGCTTGGAAGGCAATTGGAGTGAAAAGGTTGGAGCTTTGCTTCCGAGTTCGTTAGATTTAGCGTTTTCGGTTTCAAGATTTGATTTTTATCTTTGAATTGCTAAGTTTAATTCCATGATGATGTCTTATACTTCTGTTTTGATTGTTTTAAGCATGATTGTTGGCTAAATCTTTAGTACTGCCTAGGTTTATGATGAATACTTCGTGAAGCGTTGATTTTTATCGGTTCTGGATTCAATTAATGGATTTATGATTTTGTAAACAGTTTCTTGATGTTAATTATGATGAAATTTCATGCTTAGATCTGATGTGTGATTGATTATGATTCCGTACGTTGATTGTGGATGTATTCCAATTTGATTTGCATATCTAGGTCATAGACTTTAGGGTTTGTGAATGTTTGTGTGGTTTGCTAGAAGTAGTGATCCATAGGAGTTGTGATTGAGTGTTATTTGAATCTGAGTGTTCATCCTGTCTCAACACCCGGGAAGTGAGAGATAGTCGTTTAGTCTTCTTCATTAGGAATCCAAGTGTCAACTATCTGAGAGGAAGTTGGTATTAGGTGTCTAGTGATTGTTGCTATTCTGAGTCATAGTTGTTATCTTGAGATTACCCCATGCATTCTTCGAATGTATTGTGGACAGTGAGACTGAAAGGTGATCTGTCTTTCGGGTACTTTATCATTGTTGGAGAGACCGAAAGGTAATCCACTATCTGGTAAGTTATTACATCTTTAGGTTCCTTAGTTGGTGACACCCTGAGAGTGGTTGGGGATCCACTAGGTTGTCTAGAGTTGTTTACCTAGAAACCCAGATCCATCATAGTTTCCAGAACCGGTAGTAGTTGTGCTTTGCAAGTAAGATTCTGACCTAGGTGGTATTCTTCCCATCTTTGATATTTCCTTAGTTCTTCACCTTGATAGTTTGAGTTGACCTTGTTTTCTGCATTAGTAGTTAATCTTTAGTGTAGTCAACCCCCCATCAATCAATTTTTAGTCCAAGTCAGAGTCTAGTATAGTTATAGTAGTGTGTCTAGGGTTCGATAACTCGGTTTACCATTAAGTTGTGCTACACTCGATAGGTCCACTTGCCTGTCAGTGAGGTTTAGTCGAAGGTACTCCATTTATTACTTAGGAGTCTAGGTTAGGTTTTGTTAGATTTTATATAGACCGTCTGAGCGACATCTTTGGCCTATAAGGGTTTTAATGCCATTGTGATGGCCGTGACGACTCATAGTAGAAGAGGAGAAGAGAGAGTGGACCCACCGGTGGAGGAGGAAGAACCGGTGGATGAAGAGATAGTGATGGAGAAGCCTGCTGAGAAAGCAGAGGAGAAGAAGAGTGAAGGGGAGGAGAAGAAGATCCCCGAAGTTGACCTAAGCCGTGTTCCTTACCCAGACCGTCTTATACCTCATAAGTTTGCTAAGGAATATGGTCACTTCCTAAATCTATTCAAACAACTTCAGGTCAATCTTCCTTTCATCGAGGTCCTTCAGCATATGCCCAAATATGCTAAAATCTTGAAAGATCTTCTGTCTAACAAGAAGAAGCTGGAGGATGTCTCGAGAGTCTCACTAAGTGAGAGGTGTTCTGTGGTGGTCTAGAACAAGCTGCCAGAGAAATTGGCAGATCCGGGTCATTTCACGATCCCGTGTCTGTTCGACGGTTTAACCATGAACCACGAGTTCGCTGATCTAGGTGCTAGCATCAATCTGATGCCATACTCTATATATAAGCAGCTAGACCAAGGTGATCCTAAGTCGACGCGCATGAGCATATCCTTGGCTGACCGTTCGGTCAAGCATCTACGGGGAATAGTGGAGAACCTGTTGGTGAAAGTAGATATATTTGTGTTCCCCGTGGATTTTGTGATACTCGACATGGAGGTCGATGATAGATTCCTGCTCATCCTAGGACGCCCGTTCTTGCGTACCGCCAAGGCATTGATTGATGTATTTGAGGGAAAGCTCACACTTTGTGTGGGGGATGAGAGAGTTACTTTCGATGTGTGAGGCCCCTTTCCCAGGAGACCTTACTTGTTGGATTTACTCATAAACATAGTCATCAAATGCCGAACTTAAATTAAAACATTCAAAGTAGCGGAAGCATACATCATTCAATTACACACAGCGGAAGTCTTAACGTAACAAAACATTGTCTTAACATGAAATTTAAGTAAATGGGATGTCAGTCTTGCAGCGGGGTAGCCTTCATGCCTTGGCACGTCCTTTCTTTTTTTTTTTACCTGAATTGCATGCTAAAAGTCAGCTAACGGTGGTGAGTTCTAGTTTAAAGCAATTAGGTAGTAATCATCATTTCTTTATAGGTATATATAATTACATAGATACACATTAACACATCATTGCCTTCGTTTATTATTCATTTGTAAGTACACATTGATTTGCGTAAGTCACAAAGACAGACGCCCGTCTTACCATCGTAGTCCGTCCTCCATGATCGTACGGATTCCTTCGACCATACGTCATGCTATACAGTCAAGATTCCTTCGACCGACCGTCCTCACCGTTCTACCGTCGTAGATCGTTATATTCCCCCCTCTGCCCGCAAGCATCCGTTTGGTAGTAAAGGGTAAAGAGACCCAGCAGAGGTCGGATGTGCATGATACTTTGTTGAGAAATCAGCATTCTGCATTCCTGGATCTGCAGCGCATGGTAGGAGACATCGCAAAGAATCTGAAGGATAAGCAGGGAGGCTCGTCTTCGGGTTCTAATGCTGCAGTAATGGCCATGACGATTCGTAGTAGAAGAGGAGAAAAGAGAGAGGAACCACCGGAGGAGGAAGAAGAGCCGGTGGATGAGGAGATAGAGATGGAGAAGCCTGCTGAGAAAGCAGTGGAGATTAAGAAAGAGGAGGTGAAGAAGATCCCCGAAGTTGACCTGGGCCGTGTTCCTTACCCAGCCCGTCTTATGCCCCATAAGTATGCTAAGGAATACGGTCATTTCCTAAATCTGTTCAGGAAACTTAAGGTCAATCTTCCGTGTATCGAGGTAGTCAAGCATATGCCCAAATATGCTAAATTATTGAAAGATCTGCTTTCTAACAAGAATAAGTTGGAGGAAGTCTCGAAAGTCTCTCTAAGTGAGAGGTGTTCTGCGATGGTCCAGAACAGGCTTCCAAAGAAATTGGCAGATCCGGGTCATTTCACGATCCCGTGTCTGTTCAGCGGTTTGACTATGAACCATGCGTTGGCCGAACTAGGTGCTAGCATCAATCTGATGCCATATTCTATTTATAAGCAGCTAGACCTAGGTGACCCGAAGCCAACGCGTATGAGCATATCCTTGGCTGACAGCTAGGTCAAACATCCACGGGGAATAGTGGAGAACTTATTGGTGTAGGTAGATAGATTTGTTTTCCCCGTGGATTTCGTGATTCTCGACATGGAGGTCGATGATAGAGTTCCGCTCATCCTAGGAAGCCCTTTCCTGCGTACCGCCAAGGCATTGATTGATGTATTTGACGAAAAGCTCACACTTTTGTGTAGGGGATGAGAAAGTTACTTTTGATGCCATTAAGTCTGTGAAGGAGGGTAGTGAGAATAGCAAATTTGTCTGTTTGATTGATACCTTCATGGATGACCATCAGGATTCTGGTTTAGGAGAGAATGGAGTTGGAGAGCCCGAGCCTAATTTAGGAGAGCTATCGGACTGGGCGTTGGATTTAGAGGAGTTACTGAATGCACCAGATGAGGATTTTGATGAGGTGCCTAGTGATCTGTAGGACATGATGGCAGAACTTGAGGAGATGATAGGGAAAACCCCAAGTGTGGGGATGGTTGAGACTGTAGAGGATCCTGAAGATCCGGGTGAGAGTATAGAGACCACATCCTTAGAGATACCTATTCCTGAGCCCTTGCCCATTATTGTTGTTCATTCTGAGGGGAGAGATACCGAGTCACCCCCTAAGTCTAGGCCGCCATGTAAAAATATACGAGAGTTAAGATGTGAACACTATTTTAGGATAGTGCAAGCCCTAAGTGTGGGGACGTTTAGGGGTAAGAGTTTGCTTGGATATATGATGCAGGTTATTTTTGGATCTGGTATGTTTAAATGCTGGTGGAAGGACCTGCGAGAGAGTAGTGGTGGTCATTCGAGGATAGTTGATGAGTGTTTGCCGGTGAGAGCGGGTGTACCGCGCAGGTTGAAGGCGGTTCCAAAGAGGATAAAGGAGAAGCCTCCTGATTAGGTTTGTTTGTTTCTCGGGTTAGAACCCAAGTGTAGAGTGTGTATAAGTCTTTTGTGTCTATTTTCGTGCTATATTTGGTGTTTTAGGTTTGCGTGTTTTTGTTTGTGTTTTGTTTTGTAGGGATTCACATCTGATTCGATGAAGAAAATCATCAAGAACGAAGTTCCAGGTATGTATGAACTTGTCCTTGTAGATTGGAACATGTTTCTAGAGGAATGGGGTGCATAAGAAATTGGGGGTTGAAAATTTTTCTAAGTATAAATGCCCAAAACCTTCTGTGAACAACAGGTCTTCGCGCTACGCGAAGATTAGAAGCTCATCTTTCGCAGCACGCGAAGAGCTTCAGTGTTGACCGGGTCTAACCCAACCTCCTCGTGACACGCGAGGGTTGTCCTCTTGCTTTTTCGTGACACGCGAGGATCCCCATTTCCTTCCCACCTTCCTTTGTTTCCCAAAAACTGCCACCATTTACCACCTAATATCGCCCACCTTCACATTCCATTATATCATCTATCTATCATCACACCACCACCCATCACCATCCACCGACGTTGACCACCATAGGAAACCCCCGCGTCGTTCAAGATCGATTATAACTTGTTTTGACTTTCATGTCTATGTGTTTGTCATTCATCAGGTACGTTCCCTGCTTTATCTTGAGTCGTGTCATGTCAGTAAAGTCTTTTGGTCTTTTATCGAGTCTGTACTTTGAGTCGGTTTGATGCTGTTTGGGTTTGCTTGAGTTAAATTTTGCAGGTATAGATCGCTCCACCCGTACTCAATCTCCATTCGGGCGGGGTCGATTTAGAATATGATAATCATGTATAAGGAAACCCTACAGAATGTGTCTACAACCGCGAATGAAATGGTTTACGGTTGTACGAATTGATGTGGAAGAGCAAAGCTGGCCAAGATCGCTGCTACATTACCAGCTAAGTATTTTCCAATTTATTTTTGTCCCCTTAATTTATTTTTGTATATTTTATTTCTTTATTTTATTTTCGGTTGTTTCTCAGTTCACATTGGAGACAATGTGCGTTTCAAGTGTGGGGATGGGAGACTACGACTATCTTAGTTTGTTTAGGTTGTTTTCCTTTGAAAAAAAATATACAAAAATACAAAAAAAATTTGAAAAAAAAATGTCCTTGAATTAGAGTTTTTGCAACTAAATAGAAGATGATAGGTAGAACTGGGAATCTGCTTGTTGAATTTAAATGAAATAATAATAGAAAACACATATAATTTGTGATGTTTTGGTAGACCCAGTCAACTATGAAAAGCTTAAACATCCCGAAAGTGTTAATTAAGACAATTAAATGATTAAATCAAGATATCTTGTGGGTTCTCATCTTAGGGGAAACGGTAAAGCTGAAATTGTCAATATAGGATGATAGGTACCACGTTAAATTAAAAAAGTTATATGGTTTTTGAAATTATTTAGCACGCCACTTTCTTTTTATGAAAATAAATCCGAGAGTTGGTGGCGCACGCATTCCATAATTCCATTATCATGAGCTTAATTAATTCGGAAAGCTAAGTTTCGCCTATGTGTCACATGTCGGGTTCTAGCCTGATTGAAACACCATTGAGTTGACTCTTAAGTACTTCATAGCTAGAACTGCAGCCTATGTGCCACAAGCCGAGTTGCAGCTTGGTTGAAGCACCACTAGGTAAGGTTTAAATCACAGTGTTAATAAATGCTCAAAATCATTCATCCATAATCCATAAAAATGAATTTTTAAAACATATAAGTTTTGGTTTATAGTGGTGGGAAAATCTACATGGTTTAACCCGTGCTTTGATATACCTTGAGATGGGATTAGGCTAAGCTGTGACTTTTTGAGTGTGAGACCCATAGATAGAGTGATAGCTTTGTAATGAGATAATAATAAAACACGATCGGGGGCTTCATAAGTTGGTGATTGGGTTTAATCGGATAGAAATACCAATTGTTGCAGTTAACGCATGAGTATATTGAAATAAATGAAATAATGAGGTTGTGAAAGAGTTTCCAGTTATGATTCCATTACATACTTTTTCGAGGACGAAAAAAGGTTAAGTGTGAGGATGTTTGATGTGTTTCAAAACACATATCTTTTATCTGTGTATTTTGTAGCGTTTTTACTTAGTTTTGTATTCGTTTTGGTTCATATTGAGTCTATGTCGTGTTTGCAGGCACTCGTGTGAAGAAGAATTGAAATAAAAAATTAATTCATGAAGAAATCGAGCACACAGAGTGGACCAAGAAAAAGAATTTAAAATTTTGGAAATTATGATCTTCGCGCTACGCGAAGAGGGAGGTCCAGAGTTCACGTCACGCGAAAGGCTTGAGAATTGGGCCCGACTAGATTGTCCTTCGCGATACGCGAAGGACGCGTATACTTGGTTCGCGATACGTGAAGGTTCTAAAATCCGGGAAAAACCCTAAATTCAATATTTAAAGAATTAGATTGGCATTAGGAGTTCGACTTTGGCCGTCAAGTTGAGAGCTTTAGGCGATTTCCAGAGCAGGGGAAGCCATTGGAGCAAGGATTTGGAGCTTTTGGACCCGGATTGGTTAGCTTGTAATCATTCGGTTCTCATTCTTTGATTCTTTGTCTTTGATTTGTTTGATTGACACCATGTTTCTGTGCTTTACTACTGTTTTGATGCTATTAGACATGGTTGTTGGCTAGACTTTCATAACTGCCTAGGTTTTGATGATGATTTGTTGAATTCTTAGTTTTGTTTTGGTTTTTGAATTCTTGTGATGGTTTGATATTAAAGTAAAGAACTTGTTTGCAATTGATCTGATGTGTATGCATGTTTATGTCTAATTTATGATCACTTATTGTTCCTCATGAATATTGTTGAATGTCTTTCAGTTATAGATGCATGATTAGGTCACATACTGTGTGCTTGTGATTTGTTTATGGGTTGTTTGATGTCATAATCCATAGGAACAATATTTGAGAGTTTAGATGATATAGATGTTCTACCTACTTCGATAGCTGAGAGGTGAGAACTAGTCGGGTTGTCCTTGGTGTTAGGTGTTTAGGTGAGAGGCTCTGAAAGGAGGTTTCCCTAGGTGTCCTAGTGTTCTTTGCATTCCCGTGTCTTATCGTGAGTCTTCAAGTTACCCCTTGCATTCCTTGAATGTACTGAGATAGTGAGATTGAAAGATGATCTGTCTGTAGGGTACTTTAGTATTGTTGGAGAGACTGAAAGGTAATCCGACTAACCGGTGAGCATTACACACCCCTTAGGTTCCCTTTTAGGTCACATCTTGAGAATGATCAAGGATCCTTTAGGTAGTTTAAGGGTGTAGTATTTATAGATCCTGGTTCCATCATAGTTTCCATAACCGAGAGACAACCGAGATTCACAAATAGGATTCATACGTAGGTAGTGCTTCCCCAGTTCTTGATTTCATCCGATTCTTTTGTTTGATAGTTAGTTGTCATTGGTTTTTAGTTACTTTTTATTAGTTTAATCTCAGTTCATAGATTCCCCCCAAACCGAATAATTCAGTTACTAGACAGAGTCTAGTTTTAGTTAGTGTCTGTGTTTCGTGGGTTCGATATCCGGACTTCCACTAGGCTTTACTACAGTCGATAGGTACACTTGCCTGTCTTTGTGGTCTAGTTTATAGGATTTCTAGTGTATTACTAGAGTGTCTAGGTTAGGTTTTTATTTAGTTTTTAAAGACCATCTATGGTTTTCCCATATAACATCCCGAAAATAATAAATAATAATGGAGTATTTACAAATGAGGCTCGGGAAATAAAAAGAATAAACGAGGAAACGAGAGGGAGTTAATATGACAAGGGACGAAAAACCAAAAGGGAGGGAGGCTTAACCCTAGCCGCCACCCCCTTTGAGCTCACTTCTCCATTTGCTAACAATCTTAGAAAGAGAAAGCGAGAGAGGGTCTAGAGAGAGAAAGATGGTTTTGACTCCAAGAAGCTCGTGAATCGATTCCCTTCACCATCAGAGCGTTAGCAAAGAAGATCGAGCTCAAACAAGTAATAATCTGCTTCAAATCTGAGTTTTTCGTTTTAAGTGGGTTTTGGGTTTGTTTTCGTAAAAAGGATGAGTTTTTACGGGTTATTCGAGAAACTGACCATAGATCTTGAACCACGAGTGGTAAACACATGTTTGGAACTTGGATGTATGGAGCTTGAGCCGCCATCTCCATGCAGAAACTAGGGTTTCTAGGGTTTCTGTTGGAGAATACGATCAGACGAAACTAACCTAGTTTCACCTAAGCATAGTATCACTCTAAGCATAGTTTCGCTGATATCAGTTTTGCTCAGACAGACAGTTTCGCTTAATGCATAGTTTCGCTTGGTCTTAATTTCACCAAGACTACTAGAAGTGAAACTGGTATAGTTCATTTAAAACTTGGAAGCGGAACTGTTTTGTTTCGCTTAGACTTATGAAAGGTTAGGATTAATGATGTATTAATTATTAATCCAGACAGAGTGTTACGCTTACTGGACTAGTTTCTAGTATATGAAGTATAGCTTAACATGTGAGTTCTTACTGCCCTTTTTACTATGGTTTTGGGCTGGCATGCATACTGATAGAAAGTATTTTGAAAGTTAAAGTATTCTTTTTATAAAAACTGTATTTTTATAATTGAGAAAGAAAATAGATAAAAAGTATAATCTTTGAAATAAAAGTTTTAAAGAAAGTAATGAAAGAAAGTAAAGAACGATAAAGGAGTTGTACTTCGGTACAGCTTGACAGTGACAGTGACAGTGACAGTGACAGATGCCATGTTATATGCTTATGTGTTAATATGTGTTATTTGTCTATGTGATATTTGTTTGAATGCATTATATTATGTGTTGTAGTATAATTGCATAGTAGTGTAAAGTAGAAAGTCCTGCAGGCATGCTAAAGTAGAAGTCTCACCCCGAGGTGTGAGCAAGTTAAATGAGTCTTACTCTGAGGTGTAAGCGAGAAAGTCCCACCCTGAGGTGTGGGCACAACTAAAGTAAAAGTCTTAGCCCGAGGTGTAAGCGAGAAAGTGATCTTGTCCTTGGACTATGATCCATATGTGATAGTTAAAGTATGTGATAGTCACTTGTCCTGTACGTGTGAAAAGAAAGTATGAAAGAGTACAGGAGGACACCTTAACTGGTTTCCTTAAATGTAAAGTTTTAATAAAAGACAGTAACGAAACGATTTTATAAATTGTAACATTGTAAAGTTTTATAGCAAAAGGCAAAGTTCGTTTTAAAGTAAAGAAGAAAGCTTATTTTATCTTTATAAAACTAAGTTACCTTAAAGAAAGTTCAAGTTTACAGTTTAAAGTAAAGATAGAACTCACCAGCGTTAACTGACTTTTTAGTATGCATGTCAAGTGGTACAAGTAAAGGTAAAGTATGAGTCGAGTAGCCGTGAGGGCTCGATAGAATGGACTGTCGGGTTACGATTCTGAAGACTGCCATTTCCTTACCGACAATTTATGTTGAACAATGTTTAGTTAAAGTTGTTCTTGTTTGTGGATTTGAATGTTTGAAACAAGACTTCCATAGTAATAGATTTTGATTTCCAGTTTAAGAATTATGTTTATTATGTTTTGTGCCAATTATGAGGTGTACCAGGTTTGGGGCGTTTCATCCCAGCATGCTATGATTAGTAAACTCACACAAAAAAGTTATAATAAAAAATAACATGTATACACAATCATTAAAAGCCAATCAAACTAGAATTTTATTAAAATCAACACAAGTCATAAGCAAAGTCGACCCAAAAATTCAAACAAAATCAAGATTCATCTAATGTAAGTGATTATAGAAGTTTAGCTACTCATAATTGTAATAAAACAGTAAACATTTGAATTCATGACTGGAAAAGAGAGAAAACGTGATTGTAAATGTCAAACCAAACAATTAGCTCTTGTAAAACGCTGGAAAAGAGAGAAAACATGGCCGTGGCCGGGAATGGGTTGCAATTGTGCTCCAAATGAACGAGGTCATGGTTACTCTCCACCCTTTCAACATCACCATGTATTTTTCCCCTTGGGCTCCTCACTCTCCGACTTGGATCGGTCCTCCTTCCGGTTTTCAACATCAGCCATGGGTCTAATGGACCACTAGTCCGCCATGCCCTTACCCAACCACTCCAAGGTCCGCTTCTACAGCACAGGGTATACTTGGGCCGAGGCCCACTCAATCTTACTCCACTAGCTATGCCCCAACAGATAATGCCCAGGCTCTCTACACAATGTCTCTTGACCTGCCGGATCAAACATGGTACATGGATACCGGGGCAACCACACATATCACCAACAACCAAGGTAACTTCTCGTCATTTTTTAATAATGGCATTTTACGAAATATATCTGTCGGTGATGATAATACCTTTCCCGGTAGTGGACACTACTATTAAACCCTTTCCTCACCTTATCCACCTTTTAAACTTAATAACGTTCTTTTTGCACCCAACTTAATCAAAAACCTCCTTTGTATTCGCCGTCTCACAACCGACAATCAATTTTTTTTTATAGAATTTGACCCCTTTGGTTTTCTTGTGAAGGGCTTCAAGACTCGGACACCTATCCTACGATGCAATATTTTTTAGGACCTCTACCCTCATACTCCTCAATTCGTGTCGAAGCTTCATTCTTCATTAACTTTTGTTGCCATCTATTATGTCCTAAATTATACATGTTTTGCATGCATAATAATCCCCATATTATGGTATTAATCAAACAAAAGCCTTGCAAATGATACTTAATGCGTTAATATTTCACAATTGCAGGTTATTCGGTGTCCCAAGATAAACAAAGTAAAAACCAGCTTAAAACATGAAGAAATCAAGCTTTCGGAGGACCAAACCCGAGCATTGACCCCCAAGAAGTCAAAATTGCTCAACACAAGTTAACCAGTAGCTAAAAGACGAAGCTGGGGAGCTGGCAAGCAATGCCATGCACGCCCGTGCATTGCTTGTCCTGCTTCCCCAGGTTCTGGTACACTGTCTTTTGTACCCTGTTTGATTCCCGATGTGTTTGCATGCCCGTGCAATCCAATGCACGGCCGTGCATTGCTCATTTTGAGGCCTATAAATAGGAGGCTTAGGTTCTTCATTCCACACACCTCAACACACCCATCCATACCTCAAGAACACACTAGAGAGAGCTTATTTTGTAGTTAGAGTAGAGGGGCTCTTCCTCTTTATTCCGCAATAGGGGAGCTACAAAACTCAGCTTTATGCTAGTTAGTATGGCCATTCGTGGCTAAACTCTTTGTATTGCTAGGGTGAAGATGATGTTTGGTGCATGTTAATGTTTGCCGTATTAATCTAGTGGTATGTTTATGTCGTTAATTATTCGTCCTTAAAACCACCATTTGGTGGGCTTTTATTATTGTCTAAATTCGTCTTTATATTTGTGAGTGTTCTTGATTTTAAAGCGTAAGATCGTAAAACCTTTTTAATAAAACTTCTTTTGAAACTTGTACCTCTTTATACAAGCAGAGATTGATAAGCCAAGACTTGGTCAACATTATTAAGGTCGTACGTCTTTATACGAACTTCTTATGTGACCAAGAATTTTTGAACTCATGTTGGGAACGGTACGTCTTTATACTTGGTCCCATTGTTACATCGCCTCCCGGTGAGCAAAATATAATCACCTATTTTTCCTTAATACAAAGCATTTACGTTCGATGTCTTAAACCAACCCGGAGATGACCATTCGAAGGGTTAAGGGTAACTGTTGTCCTTAACGAGAGGCACTACCATTTTAGTTTAAAGATTTTAATTCGTGAATCAAATGTCGTGAGGATGAGGCTCTAGCGGTGACCCGGGTCACAAGTTTGTAGTAGTAATTTCACTGGATTAGTCAACTTAACATTATCACGTACCAAGCTTATTCGAATACCAAAGCAATACTCTTCGTGACCTGATCATTTCCAAGATATTTACTTTCCTGCTATTTACTATTCTGCTATTTACATTCCTGTTACACACATCACGCACGTTTTTACTTTTCAGTTATTTACTTTACCGTTATTTACTTTTCTGTCATTTACTATTTTGCTTCACAAGCACACAAAACCCACTCACTAATTGATCCGGCTAAATGATAACTAAAGTTGAGTACTGGAACTCGACCGTGTCCATTGGTTCGATACTTGGTTCTTACCTAAATTATATTACGCTGCGATAGGTACACTTGCCTATTGTGTGTGTTTTTAAGTTAAAGTAATTATCATTTTATAAATTTAAAACCTGATCTCATAAAACAATAGTAAAAAAAATATATTATACTTTTATATATTAAAAACAACACGTCACCGTCTCTCAAGAACTGTGGCATCAAAGATTGGGTCACCCGGGCTCCAATTTATTGCATTCCCTTAAAAATTCAAGTTTTATTGATTATGGAAAATCGAAACCTAAACTTTATCAATCTTGTGTGTTTGGAAAAAGTGTCAGACTTCCTTTTGTTGATTTGTTTAATTCTACTTTTATGATGTTTGATATTGTTCACATCGATCTTTGGACCTCCCCCATATGAAATACCGGAGGTCTTCGTTATTACATATTGTTCCTTGATGATTACTCAATTTCTTATGGACTTACCCCCTTAGAAAAAAAATCTCAAGTTTATTCCATTTTTTTTTGTCAATTTTCAAATTTAATTGCCACACATTTTGAATGAAAAATAAAACAAAATAATATGACAATGGCAAAGAATATGCAAACTCCTCTATTAAAAAAATCCCTAATCAAAACGGTATGTTGTTTCGCTTTTCTTGTCCTCACACTTCATCCTAAAATGGTAAAGCGGACTGAAATATACGTTCTATTAGTAATATCATAAGAACGCTCCTTGTCCAATCATGTCTACCTAATACCTATTGGCACCATGCCCTTGAAATGGTCACTTATCTTATCAATATACTGCAAAGAAAAACACATAAATACAAAACCCCAACTTAATTACTCTATAACCGCATACCATCTTATGATCATCTCTGTGTATTCGGGTGCCTTTATTATCCTCTACTTCCATCCACCACCATTCACAAACTTGATCACCACTCAAAACCATGTGTTTTTCTCGAATATCCCACCAAACATAGGGGCTATAAATGTCTAGATCTTGCCAATCATAAAGTCATCATTTGTCGCCATCTTGAATTTGATGAAACAATATTCCCTTTTACCAGTCTTTCCAAACCTTCTGTTCAATCTTATGATTTCCTCACTAACTCCATAAACCCTCTCCTTTGGTCACACCTACGATCCACTACAACCCTATTAAGCCCAACCCTCCCCTACTCCCTCGCCGCCTTCCCATACCACCCAAGTCTAACATACACCCACCCCCGCCACGACCCACCAGCAACCCGTCACCCTTGCCCCCTTACTTACCTATTCCAGATGAACCAAACAACCTGCCCAGCCTACCACTACACCACAAGCCCAACCCGCCACACCTTCCTTGAACGCCTCTACCATTCCATCACCACCACTGTCATCCACTCACCCTCCCACTCGTACCATACGAACAAGGGGTATGGATGGTATCACTAAACCAAAACAACTTTTTAACCTACTTTCTTCCTCTATTGTTCCAATCCCCAAAAACCCAAAGATTGCTTTGTCTACTACAGAATGGCATAATGACATGACTGTCAAGTTTAATGCCCTTATTAAAAATAAGATGTGGGAGTTAGTCCCACGCCAACCACACATGAATGTAATACGCAACATGTGGCTCTTTCGCCATAAATTCAAGCATGATGGGACTTTAGAGCGGTACTAAATTCAGTTGGTATGTGATGGAAAAACCAACAAATTGGAGTAGACTGTGGTGACACTTTTAGTCCAGTTGTTAAACCGTCTACAATCTAAAGGTCTTATCACTTGCTTGTTTTCAGTCATGGCTGACTCACCAACTTGATGTCACAAATGCATTTTTACACGGAAATCTCAATGAGACGTTTATATGTATCAGCTTATGGGGTTTAAGTACCGTGATTATCCATGCCATGTATGTCTGCTCAAAAAGTATCTTTACGACCTTAAGCAAACACCAAGAGCGTGGTACCAAAGATTTACAGATTTTGCACTACCATGGGTTTCAAACAAAGGCGTTGCCATAACTCCATTTTTATTTATCATCATGGGCATGACACTGCTTATCTTCTTATTTATGTCGATGATATTATTCTCACTACATCATCGGATCACCTTCATGTTTAGCTTATCTAGTCTTGCAGGTCTTTAGACGTGGTAATAGCATGTTTTTGTCTCAACAATCTTGAAGGACCTTGGGCCAGTCAGTTATTTTTTGGGTGTTTCGGTCTTTAGACGTGGTAATAGCATGTTTTTGTCTAAAAAATCTCATAGTAATGATATCTCACATTTTCTCGTCTAGATATCTCATATGCCATCCAATAAATTTGCATTCATATGCACTCCCCAAAGATAGACTACTTGAACGAGCTGAAGCGCATCATTTGGTATATTGAGGGGACTTCTTCCTATAGGCTTACACTCAGTCCTACATAGTTACTCTCATTACATGCTTATACCGATGTCGATTGGGCTGGTTGCCCGGACACACGTCGTTCTACCTTCGGTTAATGCCTGTACCTTGGGTATAACCTCATCTCCTCGTCATCCAAAGGAAATCTACTATCTCAAGCTCCGGTGCAGAAGCCGAATACAGGGTGTGGCAACTGTAGTTGCCGAAATATGTTGGTTATGAAATCTTTTGTTAGAGCTTTATCGGCCTTTATCATTTCTTTTTTTAATTAAATATTTAGCTTAGGATTTAATTATTAAAAAATAAATGTGGGGCGTGAAACCACTGCACACCTGATGTGTTAGTATTTACACATCTTTTTGGCACAAAACTTCACTCATTTAATGATCAATTCTTGGTTATATTCAATGTTTAGACACTTATTTGCTTCATTTCCTATTTTGTAGGTTTTTGTGAAGCTTGGTGAACAAACAAGAAGATTCCAGGATAAAAAGTGAAGTTTTAGGGTTTCTGTGATGGAGGCAAGGTCGTGCCCCTATTTGGCACGGTCGTGCCAAGCTCGCAAACCCTAGGCATGGTCGCGCCCACATCTTGCACGACCGCGCCAAGCCAAAATCTAACGCATCAGTTGAAGCGAAAGTTCTTTGCGGATGTGAAGCACTATCTTTGGGAGGATCCCTATTTGTTTCGAGTCGGGGCTGATCAGATTGTGCGCAGGTGTGTATTTGGAGATGAGGCACGTCAGGTGCTTAGACATTGCCACGAGGGGCCGACAGGTGGACATCATGGAGCTACCTTGACCGCGAAGAAGGTCTTTGACGCCGGTTTCATCTGGCCACCATCTTCCGGGATGCTCATGAGATGATCCGAGCTTGTGACGCTTCCCAGAGGGCGAGCAACATTTCGTCTAGGAATGAGATGCCCCTGAACAGCATCCAGATTTGTGAGATTTTTGATGTCTGGGGTATTGACTTTATGGGACCTTTCCCAGCTTCTCGTGGCAACCGGTATATCCTAGTCGCTGTTGACTACGTTTCTAAGTGGGCCGAGGCTCAAGCCTTGCCTACTAATTATGCTAGGGTGGTTGTTCAATTTCTAAAGAAGCTGTTCTCTCGCTTTGGTGCCCCCAAGGCTCTTATTAGTGACCGTGGGACCCACTTCTGCAACTCCCAGTTGGAGAAGGCTCTATCACGATATGGTGTGAACCATAGATTCTCCACAGCCTACCATCCACAGACCAGTGGACAGGTAGAGGTCACGAACCGAGGCATAAAGCGGATTCTTGAGAAGACGGTTGGTCAGAACCGTAAGGATTGGTCGGACAGGTTAGATGATGCACTTTGGGCCTTCCGGACTGCCTATAAGACGCCTATTGGTACCACACCATTTAGGTTGATTTATGGGAAGGCGTGCCATCTTCCGGTGGAGTTGGAGCATAAGGCTTATTGGGCGTTGAAGGCGGTGAATCTTGACTTGGTGAGCGCGGGAGAGAACCGGTTCACTCAGATTCATGAGCTTGATGAGTTGAGGAATCGAGCCTATGCAAACTCTACGATCTACAAGGAGCGCACTAAGAGTTTACATGACCGACACTTGAAGGACAAGAAGGAATTCCGAGTGGGTGGTCGTGTGTTGCTTTACAACTCTAGGTTGCGATTGTTTCCCAGGAAGTTGAAGTCCCGATGCACGGGTCCCTACATGGTTAATGGGGTGTTTCCTTATGGGACCATCGAGATTGAGCACGAAGATGGGAGGATCTTCAAGGTCAACGGTCATCGTCTTAAACCATACATTGACAGACCGGTTGACCCGGCATTGGAGGTAGTTGACCTCCACCCCAAGGAAAAATGAATTCAGGGACTTGAGTCTAGCTAACGACTCGTTAATAGACTTAGCCTGTTCCGGTGTCATCTTTGGAAACAATTCTTAGATTTTGTTTCTATGTTTATCTTCTTATTTTTATTTTCTTTATTTTTTAGGATTTTACCATTTATTTTTGAGTTTAGGTGATCGGAACGTGTTTTGGATCAAGCGGACTTTGGTTAGTGATTGGGATGTCTCATGTATATTTTCTGAATTTTTAAACATTTTAGTTTGGAAGAATCGCAGTCGGGTTGGGTTCAAGCTGCATAAAACTCAGGTTTTTCTGTCTGCTGGGTTAGAGACACGGTCGTGCCTAAGCATTTGGCGCGGTCGTGCCTCTAACCCTAGGCGTGGTCGTGCCTAAGCACTTGGCGCGGTCGTGCCTTGGTTTCAAAGGCAAAACTTTTCATTTTTCATTTTTCACCCCACCGAACCCCCCCTACGTGCGATTCTCCCTAACTTCCGCCGCATTACTTCCTTCTCCAAAATCTAAGGTACGTTTCCGACCCCTCTTTTTTTTCTTTTGCGTTCGTATTTAGCCCTAGGATTTTACTCTAGAAATCTAAATTTTAGCTAGTTTTAGGTTTTGTTAATTTTTGTCCGTTTATTTATTATATGTAGTTAGTTTGGGTCACACGTGTCCCCTGGGATTCTAGGTCAAGAAGGCCCTTCATAAAACGTGTTTAAATGGCGAAATTTGAATTCTGAAAACCCTAAAATGGGTTGAGCACGGTCGCGCTCCGGACCAGGCGCGGTTGTGCTCGGATTTTCAATCCCAGGTGGACTTGGTTTGGTCAGGCGCGGCCGTGCCTCTGTCAAGAGCGGTCGTGCCTCTTGAATTTTGCCTTAGCACGGTCGTGCCCCGCACCTGGCACGATCGTGTTATCGAGAAATTGTGCCCGTGGTCGGCCACAGCGCGACCGTGGGCTTGGATTTTGGCCTTGGCGCGGTCGTGCCCCTTCTCGGGCGCGACCGTGCCCCTTCATAATTAGGTCAGAAACTTCATAACTTCAGTTTAGCGTCTTCATAACTGTTTTGATTTTAATTTTGTTATCGTGCAGATGGCAGGCAACAGGGACCACCCGTACCTTGAGTTTGACTTGAACGAGCATGAGCACGAGGCTCGTCTGGATGTTTTGTGGCCACGCAGAGGCCGGATTTTTTCCGCTCGTCGTTCAGAGCCGGCCGCCATAGACGCCATCGGTCAGCGGGACCGGTGGAACGACCTCATCACCGCCCCGTTGCACCGTTTGTTTAGACTTCACGCTATTCAGTATGTCGAGCTCGTGATGGAGTTCTTTTCCACCTATGAGTTTGATTATCCTTGCGCAGACCTAGAGCAGCCGGAGACGATTAGGTTTAGGCTAAACGGGAAGTGGCGAGTGATGTCAGTTGCCAGATTCGGGAGATTATTGGGTCTGTATACGAGGCTTGAGCTTCAGACAGAGTTATTCACCGAGGGTATCACCGAGTTCCCGACAGAGGAGGATAAAGATCAGTTCTAGCATGAGTTAGATTTGGGATGTACGATCCAAGTTTGACCAAGGCTTCGAGCCTTCGGGATCCCTTGCACCGTGTTCTTCATCGCTGTATTGTCTATTCGATTTCTGGGAGAGGACAGGGAGAGACGGTCGTGAACTTGCGAGAGCTATTCTATTTATTTTGCCTTGTACGCCCGCGCACCTGCAATATTTCCATCGCGGGGTACTTGGTGAACAGCTCTGGGCGCGATGTTACCAGCGCCATTTGTGGAGGTAACTTCGTGACCAAGCTGGCGAGGCACTTTCAGTTGCTGACCGACGACTTGATAGGGGACCTGACCCCTGTGGCAGAGGCCATCGTGATGACCGTACAGACACTGCGAAACATGCACGTAGCTCGTCGTGGCGCAGGAGGGATCAGATTGGTAGATAGATGGGGACGGACGTGGGATCCAGACCGTCCGGGTTCCGTTCCAGATCTTGTGCAGGCCGAGGCCGAGGCCGTCGCCGCCGCCCATCAGGCACACGCTGCTCAGCAGGAGCAGGAGCAGGGGCACGAGCATCAGCAGCCCGACCAGCCGCCTCCTCCGCCGCCACCGCCTGCGGTTGTTATTCCACAGGACTTTTTCTTGCGTTATTGGACCTGGCAGTATGAGGTCCAATGCGCCGCTGCTGCTGCTGGCGAGGCACCATACGTGATTCCCTTCCATTCTTTATGCAGCCGGAGCAACAGCCCCATCAGCCACCACCATCACCGCAGCATCAGCCACCACCATCACCGCAGCATCAGCCACCACCTTCTCCACCGTACCATCAGTCACCACCACCAGCAGCAGAGGGCGAGGGAGGCAGGGCCGCGGGCATCGACCTCGAGGGAAGTAGTGGGAGTAGTACCTCCCATTGCCTTTTGGTATCATTTTTGTGAGTTGTACTTTATTGTTTGCTGTACAAAATCTTGTATCACGCTTCGGCGTTTATGTTGTTATTTTGTTGTACTTTTGTTTCCATGTACGGTTATGTATATTTGTCTTTACATTTCTGTTGATATTTTGGCTTGATGTTACTGATCTGTGTTTGATGTTGTTAGTCTTGATTAGATCTTGGAATTGTGGAACTTCGTGGAACGTCATTTTTGTGGGTAGGCTTTTTGCGTGTGCCATGATCGACATGAGGGAAGTTTCAGTTCTCCCTTCACGCTTCATTGCATTGTATTCCATTTTGTTTTGCATGTTTTTGCATACATTGAGGGCAATGTATGTTTCTAAGTGTGGGGTTGGGTGTTTATTCTTCGCTTTACATTGTTTTTGCATACATTGAGGGCAATGTATGTTTCTAAGTGTAGGGTGGGAATTTATTCACGCGATGTTTGTCCTTTTGAGCATTTTATCACTTCATTTTTGCAAACTCTTCCTTCATAATTTTTATTGACACTAAATCAATTTTATAAAATTAAAAAAATACAAAAATATAATAATAGTTAACCGTTTAGCATTCACAATTTTTAGTAAATAATAGAGGTTTGATTTTTTGAAAGCAATTGAGATAGAAATTCCATCGAGTCAAACCCAATTTTTTGTGATAACCGTGAGTTTTAGTGGGCTAAACGAATGAATTGCATGTAACCTTTTGCTTACACCCATTCCTTTCCGTTTCCGTGAGTTTATTTTTGAGCCTTGATAACTTTAGACATTGTTTGCTCTCGTTTTGCGGATTTGAGTGTGCCGGATGTTTCATGCTTATTAGAACTTGCTTTTAGTATACATTTCAAAATCATGAACATAAATATTGCATAAAAATGATTGAGGCATTAGGATAAACCCTCCTTTGTGAGCCTTTTATTTTTATTTTCCCTCACCTGAACACATCCACTAGTTAGCCACGTTGAGCTTATCATGTCGTTTTCTTTTATTACCCACATTACACCACATTCAAACCTTAATTAGCCTTTTCATTTATTTTTCGCCCGTGTTAGAAATCCGGTCGGCTAATGTTAATTTTATAGCTTTTATTTTGTTGTAATCTTCAAATTCTTGAGAAGTTTTTAGCTAAGGAAAGATACATATTGACTTAGTTCCCTTCAAAAGAAAGAAAAGAAATAGTGTAAAAAAAATTTTCACCAAAATTAGGTGAATTATAGCCGATTAGAGCAATTTTGTGAGCAAAGATGGAAATAATTCGGTTGTTAGAATCTATACGGAAGTATTAGCTAGTTAATTTTTCTTATTAGAAGTTGGTTTAGTTTTTGAGTTAGCATAGCCGCCGGGTTTTTAGCCATTTAGCCACTTTTAAATTCCACTTCCTTACCCTTAGCCATTGCTAAGTTACAACCCGTTTAAAGCCCTCTTGATTTGTGCTTTGTTTCATGTTAGTTGGTAGAGATTTGATCTTTTAGCAAGCTTATGATTTATGCATGATTCATTGTCTTGGCATTTGAGTGTTCTATACTTACTCCATTACTTGTATGATCATATATATTCTCGAGTGTGTGTGAACATTGTGAAAAGCATAAAGTTGCATGCTAATGATTTCCTAGGCATATTTATTTGCTCATTCGGTTGTCACGTCATTGGGCTCATTGGGTTTCATTTAGTTAATTTTGCATTTCTTGAAAATCTTTTCAAACCTTTATAAGTTTATTAATGCTTACGGTTTTCCAATTTAATCCATAGTGTCATTGGAAGTTTTGTTTCATTTTGATTTCTTGCTTGAGGACAAGCAATGTTCAAGTGTGGGGTTGTTTGATGTGTTAGTATTTACACATCTTTTTAGCACAAAACTTCGCTCATTTAATGATAAATTCTTGGTTATATTCAATGTTTAGACACTTATTTGCTTCATTTCCTGTTTTGTAGGTTTTTGTGAAGCTTGGTGAACAAACAAGAAGATTCCAGTATAAAAAGTGAAGTTTTAGGGTTTCTGTGATGGATGCACGGTCATGCCAAGCTCGCAAACCCTAGGCACTGTCGCGCCCACATCTTGCACGACCGCGCCAAGCCAAAATCCAAGGCACAACAACCGTACGTCCTCGATCAGTGGTACCAATGGAAGCTCCGGATCGGTCAAACCTCTGTCACACGGTCGTGCCAAGACCTAGACACGACCGCGCCTTTGTACCAGGCACGGTCGTGCCTTCTCTCCTGGCACGGTCGTGCCTCCCCTTTTCTATTTAAACAGAACTTGATTTCTCATTCAAACATTCAGCAAACCAGGAGAAAAACCCACTGTTCCAGCTCGTGTTTTCCTTGTTCCAGCCATATTTCAAGCTTCTTAGAGAGGATACAACATCAAGAGGATCACCATACATCAACAACAACATCTAGGCTTGGAGGAGTGGTTTGATTCTTGCTTTCATATCATGTTTCTCACTATTTTTCCCTGCTTATTTGTAATTTTGGTGCTCATGATGAGCTAAAACTCTTGTTCACTTTGGTTTAGATGAAGTTTAGATACATTTGACAACATTCATGGATTATTGGCAATTATTGTGTTAATGTTATGACAACAGTATGATTATTCTTTGATGAAATTATGTATTCAAGTATTTTGAGTTGTTTACAAGACTTGTATTTGTGTATGACATATTATGTTGGAAAACTTGTGGTTTATGCTTATATTCATGGATTGGTGTATGTATTTATACTAGTTTATGGCATTTGACTAGGAATGGTGAATGAAGTCTTGTTTATGAATCATTATATTTGTAAGTATAACCTTATGCTTATGTTTGGAAAGACAAAGTGTTTGTTATGATGTGGCATATTTAGTATTATGTTTATCTAGGAATTGTTGACACATCCTTCTAATTTATATAACCTTTATATGAACATTGTATGTTGAAGAAATGCATATTGTTGTCTAATTTAATCAACTTGAGGTGGATAGTGTGTTGTTCATATTATCTTTCCAATTAGTTGTTGGATTAGTGTACCTTAATCAGAAGCTAGTTCAATCTTTGTAAACATTGACATGATTATTAAACACGTGAGCTTCATTGTATGACTTTAGGTGGTTGGTTTGTGTAATTCATGCTAGCTTTTCGAATGGTCATTTGATTAGATATCTTTGACGAGAATTTAGTAAATTTATGTATCGTGTATTTGCCATGTTTCTATGAGTGCATTGAATGTATTCTAGATGGATTCGACACCGAAGTGATATTTTCTCCTTGATTGTTTGACTTGTGATTTTAGCTTAGTTTATATATTTGCATGATAGTTAATTAAAACAAACTCTTCAAAACATCTTTTACCCTTACTTGATTGAATCTTAATTCTGGTTAATTATTGCATTCCACCGTGTCTACGGATTGATATCCGGTTCTTACCTTTACTATATTGCTATCCGACGGGTACACTGCCCGATGTGTGTGTGATTAGTCTTTGGTGAAAACCCTTTTTAAAACTCATATTGTGTGAAAAATACTTATAAAAATATTTATATAGTTTACACGCATCAACACCTTAGTGATTATGTCCGGTGATTGCCCCATGATGCAGTGACGTGGCATGGCGTGAATCACTTAGGCGTGAAACCACCATGAATGACATCATATTATGCATATCATGGTTCATTAGCACAGCTACATACCTCTTGTAGGTTTTATAATTTTATGGAAGTCCTACTATCCTTACACCAGCCCTAATCTATACATTAGCATACCTCTCACATCATATGGGTCAAATGGGCCATATGGCTTTGTCAGTTGTCGCATAAATCATTTTTTATTAGTATATGGGCCGTATGGTAGGGCGAAAAACTCTGATACAAGCCCGTTGTTTGGGATCGATTTTCATGCAGGATCCTGAATATAGCATGATCCGTAATCCAAGATTCTGGTAACTTCGGTATCCTGAATATTACTACTAACGGTTATTTGTCCTCTACTTCTTTTATTATTTGCAGGAAACACTTATAATATGATTCGCACCTGAAAAGACTCGCTCACTATGACGTGGACCTGTTAGGACATAGATATGTGACAACAGGCCTTGTAATTGATTAGATCTTTTATGTCTTTATGTTTTGTATGAATTGGTTAAGTTTTTTAATAGGCGAACTTAACAAGTTCTCCTAGGCCTAGTTTAGGCAAACTTGTTAAGTTCGCCTGCATGGCTGAGTGGGTCTATAAATAGGAGTTTACATGTTAGTTTCTTAAGCTTTGCAATTTGTATTCAAGTTCTATAAACTCTGAGTATGGTGGAAATCAAAAAGAATATTATTTACATCTTGTGTTGATTCTAGTCATGATATTGTCTCATATACACAATCATGCATACGGTTGGATTCCGCACTCCATGTGTTTGATACACGTCACGTCTCGAGTTAGATCCTTTGATAACCCAAGTGGACCTACAGGACCACGTGGGAAATACACGTGAAGAAGTAATTAACGGTCATATAAGGAAGACTTAGTCTAGCCTTCTGGATAGTTAATTATGTTATCTTTGATATTTATAGAGCAATTGATCGATTAGAAAACACAGAACACACACTCGCATTCAACTGTAACACTTATCATTTGATCTTATTGCTCTCATTGTACTCGTTCTTAAATTTTTAATAAAAGATCACAAAGCAGCCCGACGTTTAGTCGGCTCCTGAGGTTTTGTGTCGGAGATCCTGAAGGATTAAGGGCTTTCTTCGTACATAATCGTGTCAAGTTTCGTTTTTATGATTACACCATTGCATTTTTGTTAAGCAGACTACCTCACTTACGAAGTTTGGTTAAAAATTAGGTTACATAATTTTTACCCAAAACAATTTGGCGCCCACCGTGGGGCAAGTGGTGCTTTTCATCTTAAAATCTTTGTTAAAGTTTGCATTCAATCACTATTTCTCCAAACTTATTTCGAAAATGTCGTCCCAAACAAAAAATGTTCCTGTTTCTACACAATCATGCATACGGTTGGATTCCGCACTCCGTGTGTTTGATATACGTGACGTCTCGAGTTAGATCCATTGATAACCCGAGTGGACCTACATGTGGTATCAGAGCATCGTGCTCGTAATTTGTGATTGATTTGTGACAGTTTGTGTATGATTTGACACCAAAAAGACTGAATTTTCGATCAACATTCATTTCCATGGAGTTTTCAAGTTCTTGAGAAGATTTTGAGGCTTATTTCATCAATTTGGAGTTGTTTTTGAAGAAATTGATCCGTTCAAAGTGTTCTAATTCATATTATATTGAATCCTACGGTCTAATTTCATAAAATTCAATCAATTCAGCAAGTTATGATGATTTTTGAGGTTTCAAGTTCGTGTTTTGGTTGAAGAATTCATCTTCCTGAGAGTTTTTAGCTGAAACAGGCGAACTTATCTCAAATTCAGTTACAGGAAAACTTAGTCTAAGTTTGTGTTTACGCGAACTTATCAAGTTCGCTTGGCACAAGTTCGCTTAAGGAAAGTTTTAGGCGAACTTATCAAGTTCGCTTGTGGGTAAAGTTGTTTAAAATTTTGTTTTCTTGTGATATTTTGGATATATTTGTTGTTATGGCTAACATGGTGCAGGTTACAAACATGTTCAACTATGACAATGAAATTGGTACTTCTCAGAAACCGCCAAGTCTTACTAATTATCTTAACTGGAAGGATCGTTTTAATCAATTTGTTTCATTTACTGATACCAGATTATGGATTCCTATTCTAGAAGGATATACTCATCCGACTTTTTCATGGATGGATAATGACAATGTTCCAAAGCCTGTATCTGCTTTAACAACTGAAGAAAAGTTGTTATTTGATCGTGAAAAGAAGGAAATGGCGAGTATTTCAATGTCACTACCAAAAGAAATTTATCACAGTTTCAAACAGTTTAAAACTTCCATGCAGTTATGGGAAGCTTTACAGAAGAGATGTGAAGGTAGTTTGGATGTGAAGAAAAGTCGTAAAGAATTACTGAAGAAACAGTTTTTGGTATTCAAACACTTTCAGAATGAGAATTTGGATGATCTGACTATAAGATTTTATCATCTGCTGAGTGAATTAGCAAGTGCATAGGTGGTTTATGAACCTGAAAAGATTAATGACAAGTTTCTGGAAGCTTCACCATCAAAATTTGATGTGTATACTGTCCTTATCAAAGAAAATGAAAAATATAAAACAATGTCACTTGAAGATGTTCTTGGAAAAATTCAATCTCACGATCTGAACTTAAAGAAAAAGAAAACCAATATGGAGCACATGCAAGATCCGTCAATGTATTTTGCAAAAACATCTGGAAAATTTGGATCAGGAGTTGCTTTGTTTTCAGGAGATGGTCAAGATAACTCTAATGAAAATAGTTCTGGATGTTCTTATCAATCTGGTTTCTCTGCAACTACATCAAACACTTCTGGATCACAACCATTAAATTCACATCATGTGAATCAAAGAGTAGCTGAAGATTATATGGCAATGTTTTCATCTTTTATTGCTTCATATGAAAATTTTATTGGAGGAAAGATTCATGATCCAGAAGCAATTGAAGAAGATTATCGTCAAATTGATCCGGTTGATCTAGAAGAAATGAATATTCAGTGGAATATGGCAATGTTGATGAGGCAAGCAAAGGATTTTCTTAAGAAGACCGGAATGAAGTACATCGGATCAAACAGCAGAACAAGAATGGGTTTTGACAAGACTAAAGTGTGATGTTACAATTGTCAAGAATATGGTCACTTTGCTAAAGAATGTAATAAGCCAAAAGTTGAGTTTGACTCTCAAAAGAAGAACAACAATTATCAAAGTAACAGAAATCAACAAAGTTCAAGTGGTTCTGGAAATTCAACAAATGTTTCAACATCATCTGCTTTGGTTGCCCAAGGAGATGATAACTATGATTGGGGAATCCATTTAGAAGATCTAGTTGGTGATGTGAGTCAAGCTTTTATGGCTGAAATTCATACTGATGAGACATCTGAAAATGAAAGTTCAAGTGATAGTGAAAGTTCAGGGAGTGAAGTAGAAAGTCAGAATGATGAATCTTCTGAGAATGTCATTGCAGAATAACTTTCTGAAGAAATTGATACTGAAGGTGTTGATGAAGTTCTTTCTGAAGAAAATGTGTCTACAACAAGTGTGTCTGAAGATGAGATTTTGTTAACTAAAAGAGTACCTAAGATGACTGAAGAGATTCGAACTGCTAGAGTCTTCATGGCAGATATGTCTGATCCATCAAAGGTAAAAGATGTTATCTGTAATATATATTGTTCTAACTGTGTTTTGGAGAAGGACAAAATGATGAAAGTCATGGATGATAACACAAATTTGATCTGTGATATGAAATCGATGCACTCAGTGAATCAAAAATTAAAGGACAATGATAAGATGTGTATTGATAGAATTGAATCACTCAAGAGAGACATTAATTCTCTAACTTTGAAGATTAAGGAACAAGCATATCGTTTGGATATGGCTTATGATGAGATTGAAAAGAGGAATGAAATTGTTGCTGGGAAAAACAAAGAAATTTCAGACTAAGAAGCAGAGGTGATCAGATTACATAGAAAACTGGAATGTTTTGGAAATTCATCACTATTGTTGGTTTATTTCAATGACAATGCTGATCCTGTTAAGAGAACAAATGGAATTGGATTCGCTCCTCCACCATTTAATGGAAATTATGTTGTAGAACTAGAAATCATTACTGAAGAGGATATTGATCCAAAGACAGTTTTAAATGTTAATCCAGTCACAGGGGAAGAAATGGTATATGATTCTGATAGTGATGATGAGTTATTTGATGCTCAGAAAATTGATGGAGTTACTAAAGATGTGAAGTTTGATGAACCAAAAGTGGTAAAACAAGTCACAAGAGATAGATGTATTCTTACAGCGCCCGATGAAGTTGAACAATCAACTATTTCACCAATATTATCTAAAAGTGGTTTTATAAGTGTTAGTGATATCAAGAAGGAGGTTTCAAAAGTTAAAAATAAATCAACAAGTGATTTCGTTAAACAGAAAGTGAATGTGGCCAAACCCAAAGATATCTAGTCTCCATTTTCAAAGACTTATGTTGGTGAACCATCCAGAAAGATGTATGTTCCAAAGAAACAAGGAGATAGTGATGTTAAATCTACTGAAGGTTATTCATCTGGAAGTTCTTCAACTTCAACAAGGGTTCCTTATATCAGAGAATACAAGGATAAGAGAGTTTGCTTTCAATGTAATGAGGTGGGGGCATATAGTGTTATATTGTCCTTACAAAAACAAAGAGAAGAATTTTCTTATTACAGAGAAAGTTGCACCAGCTGTTGTTCATGGTCAATCAAGAGTAGTAAAGATTCTGCAAAGACCGAATGTGGGAAAGCCTACATCTGATAATGTGATGAAACAATCTGTCAAAGAAAATTTGCCTAAGCAGCATATTACTAAACCGTTTGAGTTTAAGAAATAGATGACACATCATGTTCATGATAGATTTTTTGATTCTAAATTAGAGTTTGTCCAATCTGGTGTTAGAAACAATGATGTGTTTCATAAGTTTGTTGAGAATCCTAAAGTTGGATTCACAAAGAAATCACAACCTTCGGTCAAACTTTCAAGACCTTAAATGCGAAGAAGGAACAGACGGTTAAGAAAACTTTTAGAAAATGATCACTTTGAATATGAATTTCAAAATCAATCAATTTTTGATAAGAAAAAGAATGTTTCAAAATCCAAAATGTCTGATTCTGATTTACCTAAATCACCAAGGGTAGATGATAATAGAGATTGTGAGTTGCTTGAATTTGTTTATTTTGATGCTAATGGTAGACCCAAGACCACAATGGCTTGGGTCCCCGTTTCTAACTGATTTCTTTTGTTTATGTAGGGTCAACCAAGGAAGACTATCAACAACAAATGGTATGTGGATAGTGGTTGCTTCCGACATATGACAGGAAACATTCATTTGCTTGAAGATGTTATTAAAATTGATGGAGGTTATGTCGCTTTTACGGGTAATAAAGGCGGGTACATAACAGGTAAAGGAACGTTAAAGAATGAAAAGGTGAAGTTTGAGAAAGTCAATTATATTGAGCAACTTGAACATAATCTACTCAGTGTATCTCAAGTGTGTGATAAGAAGTTTTCATTCCATTTTAATGATTCTGAATGCTATATTCTGAAGCCGGGATTTGAAATACCTGAAGAATGGATTCTGATGAAGGCTCCGAGAAGAAATGACACATATGTTTTAGACATGAGTGTTGCTACAACAACGGATTTTATTCCGACATGTTTACTCTCTAAAGCATCTGAATCTGATTCTATTCTTTGGCATAGGAAGCTTGCACACATAAATTTCAGAAAAATGAATTATCTTGTGAAGAATAATTTGGTTTCTAGTATCCCAAAAATGAAATTTGATGTGCCTGATGACTGCATTCCTTGCAAGAAGGGCAAGCAACACAGGAACTCTCACAAATCCAAGAAACAAAATTCTATTGTCACTCCTTTGGAGTTACTGCATGTGGAAACATTTGTTTGCTTGAAGATGTTATTAAAATTGATGGAGGTTATGTCGCTTTTGCGGGTAATAAAGGCGGGTACATAACAGGTAAAGGAACGTTAAAGAATGAAAAGGTGAAGTTTTAGAAAGTCAATTATATTGAGCAACTTGAACATAATCTACTCAGTGTATCTCAAGTGTGTGATAAGAAGTTTTCATTCCATTTTAATGATTCTGAATGCTATATTCTGAAGCCGGGATTTGAAATACCTGAAGAATGGATTCTGATGAAGGCTCCGAGAAGAAATGACACATATGTTTTAGACATGAGTGTTGCTACAACAACGGATTCTATTCCGACATGTTTACTCTCTAAAGCATCTGAATCTGATTCTATTCTTTGGCATAGGAAGCTTGCACACACAAATTTCAGAAAAATGAATTATCTTGTGAAGAATGATTTGGTTTCTAGTATCCCAAAAATGAAATTTGATGTGCCTGATGACTGCATTCCTTGCAAGAAGGGCAAGCAACACAGGAACTCTCACAAATCCAAGAAACAAAATTCTATTGTCACTCCTTTGGAGTTACTGCATGTGGATTTGTTCGGACCGATAAGTATTCGAAACATTGGAGGTAAATCGTACTATGTGGTGGTAACGGATAACTACTCAAGATTCTCATCAGTTAAGTTTTTGGAAACAAATTCTAAAACGGCAGAGACAGTTCAATACTTTATTCTTGGGTTGGAGAATCTTTTGAATCAGAGATTCAGGCGTATTAGAAGTGACAATGGCAGTGAATTTAAAAATAGCAAGATGGGACTCTTTTGTTTACAAAAGGGTATACATCATGAATTTAGCGCGCCATATGTTCCTCAACAAAATGGTGTTGTTGAGCGAAAGAACAGAACTCTGATTGAGGCAGCTAGAACAATGTTGGCGGATTCTAAGCTACTGGTTACTTTTTTGGGCTAAAGCTGTGAATACGGCATGCCATGTCCTGAATCGTGTTCTGACTGTGAAGCATCACAACAAGAGTTGTTATGAATTGTTAAACAATCGGAAGCCTAATTTGAATTATCTTCTTCCTTTTGGAAATCTGTGTACTCTTCTGAAGATCAAGGATGTTTCTACCAAGTTTAGTGAAAAGGCGATTGAAGGGATTTTTCTGGGCTATGTTGCCAATTAGTTGAATAAAAGAGTGTATAACAAGGAAACACGACAGATCGAAGAATGGTTTCATATCGATTGCTCTAATCGATCTATTCCCCAGAAGGCGGTTGGTCCAGAGTGGGCATTTGATTATGATTGCTTATTCAAGTCTTTTAACTTTGCTCCTGACTTGTCTGATGAAGAAGTTTCTTTACTATACAATTCATGTCAAGGTGACCAAGATTGTGGGTTAACTCCAAAATCAACCGTTCCTTATTATGTTCCATCATCATCATCAGTTCACCCTGATTCGAATGTTGCATCTAGTTCGGGAACTCATGAGACTGATAGTGAGGATGATGAAGAAATTTTTCAGGATTCTTCGGCAGATCCATTAATTGTTGATGATTCATCCAACACTACACATGTTCAGGGGGAGATTTCTACAAATTTAGATTCAGAGATACCAGTTAATCAATCTTCTCAAACATATATTTCTCAAGTTGATATTTTACCTGTTCCGGAGGTGGCTTCCATAAAAGAACTCAAAGATCATCTGGTGACGAATATCATTGGGAATTTGCAAGATGGAGAGTTCAAACTCGTTCTTTAAATGAAAATACTTATTTATATTCATACATTAAAGATACTGGATTAATTGATGTTTGCTTACATTCTTGTTTTATTTCTCAGATAGAACCTAAAAATGTGGAGATGGCTTTACAAGACAATAACTGGATAGAATTAATGCAGGAAGAGCTTGCTTAATTTGATAAGCTAAAGGTGTGGAATTTATTTGATTTACCAAAAGGAATGTATCCGATTGGCATTGTATCCTTCAAAAGTGTTCAAGTTAGATAAGGCTCTTTACGGTCTTCATCAAGCACCCCGTGCGTGGTATGAAACATTGTCGCAACATATTTTGGACAATGGTTTCGATCGTGATCAAATTGATTCCACCTTGTTCATCAAGAAAGCAGGGGGAGATTACCTGATGGTTCAGATATACGTGGATGATATTATTTTTAGCTCAACAAAAGAAGAGTTATGCAAGGAGTTTGAGAACGTCATGAAATCAAAATTTGAAATGTCAGCTATGGGAGAGTTGTTCTTTTTAGGATTACAAGTTAATAAAAAAGAGGATGGTTTCTTTATACATCAGTCTAAATACGTGAAATACATTTTGATTCGGTTCAAAATGGAAGAATGTACCCCATATGACACTCTGATTCTTGTAAATCACAAGATGAATCCAGATCTGAAAGTAAAGGATATTGATTGTCGATTGTACAGAGCAATGATTGGTTCTCTCATGTACTTAACAACATCAAGCCCAGATATAATGTTTGTTGTGTGTCTCTGTTCCAGATTTCAAGCAAAACCAAATGAATCACATCTGAATGCAGTCAAACGTATTTTTCGGTACCTGAAAGGGAAACCGAGATAAGGATTATGGTTTTCACATGGTTCTAATTTTGAATTGAATGCATTTACTGACTCAGATTTTGGAGGTTGTTGTTTGGACAGGAAATCTACAACAGGAGGTTGCCAATTTATGGGAAATCGTCTTGTGTCATGGCAATATAAAAAGTAAACTACTCTCTCAATTTCAACATGTGAAGCAGAATACATTGCTGCTGCAAGTTGTTGTTCATAAATTTTGTGGATTCAGCAACAATTAAGAGACTATGGTTTGAATTTCAGTTGCACCCCCATGTTCATTGGTAATAATGCCACAATGTCTATAACAAATAATCCAGTTAAGCACAGTAAAACAAAGCACGTTGAAATTAGATATCATTTTATTCGTGATTGTGCAGATAAAAAGTTGATTGAGCTGGTGAAAGTTCATACTGATGACAATCTTGCAGATTTGTTCACCAAGGCATTTGATCGTACAAAGTTTAAATTTCTGATAAAGATGATTGGTATGATCAATCCCGAATAAATTTTACTGCTCAAAATAATTCTCATGCAGGTTTATTTTTTCTATTTTTAACTTTTTTCTTTTATTTCTGCATTTCAATTTACTGTCAAAAGGTTTGTTATTTATAAAAAGCCCAAACAAATTAAAAATTTTTTTAAAATTGACATCATTTGAGCATGAGAAGAAATGATAGTACATCAGTAGATTTTTAGTCACACATGACCTTAGATTGACTGGTTAGTAGTTTATGTGTATTCAATATATCTGAATTATATATGTTTTGATCTAAACTTCAGAGACTGCACAAATAGGAGATAATAGTGTTGTGTATGCATATAATTTAGCTTGTCAATAGGCTAAAAGCGTCTTTGAACCATTAGTAGTGTGAAAACATAATTGCGTATGTTACAACTGTGATTTGAACCCATTTTATGTCTGGGTGTGTGTGTTGCAATTATACTATCAGATAAAGAATATTAGCTTTTAATAAGGATTATCCTATGAGACCAGTTTCGGGTTATGTCCTTAGCATAATTTTTCAGTTCACTTCACTGCCCATGCCCCGAAAAACATGCAATGTGATGTTGAACTAAGATATGTTTCTGACAACATCTGTTGGAACATATACTAGCCCTTGGATCATAGTGATATATCATCTTTACTGATTCTATTGAATTCATAATCCAGATAACAGTTGGATCCACGTACCTGAATCTTATGATTCCACATATATAAGCCAAGACATTGAATCATTCGATTCTGAATCTCATTGATTCCTATACAATCCAATTTGGATTCTGCTATTCATGTGCTAAGTGATGTCTCCTCATTCTGGAAATTAGGATAATCTTTAGTAAAATCTTGTATGTCTTGAGATAGTTGCAATTATTTTTCTTTGGCATACTAGTGGGGTACACGTTGTATTTCATACTTAAATGGTACCTTAACTCACAAGAAAGTGGGAATGAGATGCTTTTAGTTTCAACTCTTATAATATTGACAATTTAAATTTGTGTGTCATAGCCTGATTCTGTTTTCTTTGAATGTTTATCGCGTGTTATTACATGCAATATATGAAAATCTGAAAAATGGTGACTTGAATGAATGGCATAGGATACCAAAGTACCTTGATATACAGATTGTTTATCCAAGATGTGTGATTGATATATCATTTATACTGATATGATCTTCTTGCTCATGGTGCTCAACAAAAATACGTGATTTACAGTTTTACAGTTTATTTCATTTTCATTTTGTACAGAGTAAAACCAAAAATATATGATTTCAGTTTGTACAGAGAAAAACCAAAAATATGTGTTTTCAAGTTTGTATAGATAAAAACTAAAAAAATTGAGGGAGAGAAGTATGAAAAGTTTGAAAAAGTTGAAAGTTCAAAAGTTCATATTTTTCTCTAAGTGGGGAGAAGAAGCGAACTTATTTTGTTCGCCTGGTAAGCGAACTTATTAAGTTTGCCTGGTAAGCGAACTAAATGCTTGTAGCTTATGTTGTTTGGTTGAAGCGAACTTGTTCATTTATTCTCAGAAAACTTGTCTTAAGCGAACTTAGTGTGTTTTAAGCGAACTTGTTCTGGGTGTTAACGGAGTGATTGGATCTGTGTTGTTGATCTTATTTTCAGGTTATTCAAGGCATTGCGCATCAAACCAATGTAGAATCACGTTCTGTTATCCATCAAATTGTTCAAACCGAGCAGGTTTAAGATCTGGTTTACGGTTTATGTCGCTAAGTCTGTTTTGGATCTAAACCTTGATATGATATGTGTTGTGTTTGAAATTGATGATTGCTAAAGGTTCATTGATGTGTTTCGAACAAGTTGTGACTGTTTTTGACATCGGATTTAAACATTGGAAAGGTTTTTGATTTCTGATTTGATTTCTAAGCTTGGAGCGAACTTGCTCAGGCAAACTTATTAAGTTCGCCTTTTGCAACTCTAAGCGAACTTAATAAGTTCGCCTCATGGGACATAAGTGATTTTGACTTAGCAAATAAAATTTTGTGGTGTTTTTTTTATTTTTTTCCTTCAAATTTTTGTGTTTTATTTGTTATTATTTGTATTTTGTTTTAACATGTTTTGTTTGTGGTTTTGCTATTTCATTTTTACTTTGTACAGATGGATCGTTGAGTTGAATATAAACAAAACCAGGTGACGTTGGTGGATCCAAATTTGTCTGAAGCTGTGAATTACCGAGAAATCATTAATTTTCTGAATAGATCAAGGATATGTGTTGTTGTTTCTACAAATCCCTACATCAGCTTGAATTACATTCAACAGTTCTGGGATACAGCACAACATGACTGTACTGTGGATCCGAATGTTATTAGAGCTACTGTCAACAACACTGAAGTAGCAATTTCCGTTGACACTATTCGTCATGCTTTACATTTTGGAGGTGATGATGAAGAACCTTTGGGTTTACCATCTACATTGATTATGGGTTGTTTTCAAAGGATGGGTTACAGAGGATGAGCAAATGATACTCAAGCAAGGAAGGGTGGTCTAATAGGACAATGGAGATACTTTATGCATGTCGAATTCAATGTTTATCTCCTAGGAAAGCTGGAACTGATGGTTTGAAGACCTCACTACAATCTGCAATGGTGGCTCTTACTTTGAACAGAGGGTTCAACTTTGCTCACTATTTTTATAAGGAGTTAGTTGCACAGATTACTCCACCTGCTGGTAAAGGGTTTCTTTTGTACCCTAGGTTTCTTCAAATGATTTTGAATCATCTTATACCTAACCTACCTCAGCTACAACAACGTCTTACTCTCACTCCGATGACAAAAAGGATTTTTATTGATTGCAACAACATAAAGCAACAAAATCCAGCCTTGATTCCTGTTCCAACTCCTCTGTTTGGGCATATAATTAATCCTGATTACGTTGCTCCTCCAAATGATAATTGGATTCATCCAGAAGAGGTACAACAACAACAACATCAATAGCAACAACAAGCTCAACAGCAACCTCAGCAACAACAAGTTGCACCTGAAGTACAACCAGAACAAGTTCATGTACAAGTTCAAGAAGCTGCTCAAGTGAATGTCATAGAACCTAATTTAGAGGTTCATGAGGAGGTTCATGTTGATATACCAGAAGTTCATAATGTTGAAAATGAGAATGTTAATGAAGAAGCACAAGCAAATTCTCCATAAGTTAATCAAGAAGGAATTGTAAATGATACTAGTTCAAGTTCCTCTGAAAAAGCAAATGATGTTGATTCTGATACTGATTCTGAAGCTAAGCAGGACTTTGATCCAGATCATTATGCTAAACTTGCTAGTATTCCAGTGGCAAATGCTGGTAAACATCTAAAGTCGGTGGCTACTAAACCGAGACGCAAGTCTGTTCGGGGTCTTCCTCCTGGAACAGCACTTGGCAAAAGATTGTTAAGAGATGAATCTTCTTCTGATTTTGAGTATATTCCTACTCCAAAGTCAGAGAAGCTAATGTCTGCTTCTATGACTGCTGCTGCAAATACTCGGGTAACTAATGACTTGGATTTTGTGGATTCTTTGCTTATATCTCCACATCCGTCTCAGTCTACTTCACCTCAAGGTACTCCTGCTCCAGTTCCTCCACATACGTCTTCACAAGCTGGTCCATCTAGTTCCTCAAAGAATGCTAAGATTGCTACTCTACAAGGCAAAGTCTCTTCCCTAGAAGCCCAAGTTGTGGGTCTTCAAGGTCAAGTAGATGTATTAAGGGCAAATGATTTTCAGAGAGATCAAACTCTTCAATCTCAAAGCAAACAGATCTCTGAGATGCAAATTCTTATCTCACAATTGATAGAGCGTATTGACGCTCAGGGGGAGATGCCTGTCATAGTTAAAGATACTTGTCATACGGAGGCAATTCATAGAAATGATGATGAAGATAATGATCCCAGTGGGAACAAGGGTGATCGTCAATACTCTGACGTTGATCCGGTATCTCAGTTTCAGGGGGAGTCTACATTAATTCAAGTTGAAGCTTTAGGTGATAAAGTTACAGGAGAGAATGAAGAGGTTTTGCTTCTAGAATTCTTTAAAGATGATTCTGATCTTGATGAAGCTGAAAAGATAGACTGCTTAGATGGTATAGATGAGTTGTTTGATGACTTAGAAGATGAAGAAAATAACTCAGAAATAGAAGAAGGAGATATAGTAGAATTGGAGATTACCAAAGATACAACAAGTTTGATGTATGAAGGGTGTGATGGTCATAATGTGCCTTTTGACTTCATCCTAGATGATGTTATTCCTGAAGTAACTTCTTATGGAATGGCTGACTCTATGGACTCTACTGAAGATGTCACAATGCCTGATTCTAACTCAGATAATGCTCAGTCAAAGACAACTGAAGAACCTGTGATGTATAGGGATACAGGTATGACGAAAGAAAAATGGTTAGAGTTGGTAAAAAGCTGGAAGAAAGTGTTACCTGAGTCATCATCACCAACTGTTCGGAAAGAAAAATATGTAAATAAAGAAAGGTGTGTGGGTAGAATTATCAGTTGGTTCTTTGATGAAGAAATCAATCTTTTTGCCTTAAAGAGATCTGATGGTGTTCAATATTTGAAACCAAGACTTAGGTATTTTAATACTTTGCCTAGATGTGAACTGAATGGTTTGGCAACTAAATCCTTAATCAACAATTCAGAGAATGGTATTGCTGATGCTATAGCAAGGTTGATTAGATTGGAAGGTAATACATGAAAATATGATAAGCTGAAACCACAAAAGGGCAAGAGAGTAAAGAGTACTGATTCTAAAACTGGTAAGTTGATTTGGAATTACAAGTTTAAACCAGTCAAAGTAGTAAAGAAGATACCTTTGAAGAAAATACCACAAGATTGTCTAGGTAATATGAAGTGGTGGTACGTGGATGTGAACACTGGAGAGGCTAAGAATGAAGATCAAGACAATAAGGTCATAGCTTGTTTCTATGATGCTATGAATCTTATTAACTTCTCAAAGAAAGATCAGCACATGTTAAAGAGAAAAGAGATTATGTTTACTGGTGAATGGGGTGAGCAGGGTTTGCAGTGTAAAAGAGTCTTAGAGATTTGCATCAGACATGGATTGTGTGCAGGAAGTAAACTACCAGAGAATTGGAAGATTTCAACATGAAGACAGATGATCAAGCTATTGTCAAGGGGGAGTCTGTTAGGACATAGATATGTGACAATAGGCCTTGTAATTGATTAGATCTTTTATGTCTTTATGTTTTGTATGAATTGGTTAATTTTTGTAATAGCTAGTTTAGGCGAACTTGTTAAGTTCGCCTGCATAGCTGAGTGGGTCTATAAATAGGAGTTTACATGTTAGTTTCTTAAGCTTTGCAATTTGTATTCAAGTTCTGTAAACTCTGAGTTTAGTGGAAATCAAAGAGAATATTATTTACATCTTGTGTTGATTCTAGTCTTGATATTGTCGCATATACACAATCATGCATACGGTCGGATTCCGCACTCCATGTGTTTGATACACGTCACGTCTCGAGTTAGATCCTTTGATAACCCAAGTGGACCTACAGGACCACGTGGGAAATACATGTGAAGAAGTAATTAACGGTCATATAAGGAAGACTTAGTCTAGCCTTCTGGATAGTTAATTATGTTATCTTTGATATTTATATAGCAATTGATCGATTAGAACACACACTCGCATTCAACTGTAACACTTATCATTTGATCTTATTGCTCTCATTGTACTCGTTCTTAAAGTTTTAATAAAAGATCACAAGGCAGCCCGACGTTTAGTCGGCTCCTGAGGTTTTGTGTCGGAGATCCTGAAGGATTAAGGGCTTTCTTCGTACATAATCGTGTCAAGATTCGTTTTTATGATTACACCATTGCATTTTTGTTAAGCACACTACCTCACTTACGAAGTTTGGTTAAAAATTAGGTTACATAATTTTTACCCAAAACAATTTGGCGCCCACCGTGGGGGAAGTGGTGCTTTTCATCTTAAAATATTTGTTAAAGTTTGCATTCAATCACTATTTCTCCAAACTGATTTCGAAAATGTCGTCCCAAACCAAAAATGTTCATGTTTCTACTCCATCGTCAAGCTCTGGATTGAACAACACTCTTCCTCCTCCGTTCCAGAAGAATGTTAATCTGTCAAAGAAAACTACTTCTGCAGGTTTTTTGGGACCTGGGATATCTGCTGGGGGACCTGTACTCGTTTCAAATGATGATATCCTTAATCTGTTCTCGAAAATGAAGCAATAGATGGAGCAACAGAAAAATACTAACCTGATGCTGTTCAGAGAGCTTGAAAAGGTTAAAGAATCAAAGAAACTAGTGGAAGTGACAACCCATCTGCAACCAAGGGTCTTGGATTTTAATTATTCGGGATCCTCAGGAGTCCATAAGGGAGATTTTCTTCCCATGCAAACTGGAATCACTACAGTTAGCCCAACTCCGGCTATCAAAGTTACTACAAATCAGGATCTTGGAGTTACTCTGGGATCATCATTCCGAAATCCTGATAACGGTAACACTTTCAATCACTAATGAATTTGTGCAGGATACAGGAATCACTCCATCCATGGCCAAGGAGTTGAAGAAGTTAAGAGAGATGATCTCCAGTGTACCAGGTGTAGTCCAACCTATACCGGAAATGTCCTCTACCAGTCACAGGAACTCCAGATTTGCTCCGCCGATATGTGATGCTGAGATCCCCAAGCGCTTCCAAACTCCTAACATGAAGTTATACGACGGAACTACAAATCCTGAGGAGCACGTCGCACAGTACAGGGAAAGGATGGAAATCAAGCCGATTCCCTTGGACCTAAAAGAGGCTTGCTTATGCAAGGGTTTCGGCTCCACCTTAACAGGATCAGCCTTAAAATGGCTACTTAACGATAAACCTTATTCAATAACTTCATTTGCTCATTTAATCAACTTGTTTAATAACCAATTCTCTTGCAGCAGAACGTTCGAAAGATTGACTAGTGACTTATACAGGATAACTTAGAATACTGGGGAATCCTTTCGGGATTATGCCAACAAGTTTGGCCGGGAATCCCAAGATATCCTGAATCTTGACGTTGCTACTGCAGTCCAATCATTCAAGATGGGATTGAAGAAAGACGCTCCGTTCTACGAAGATCTCGTCATGAACCCCTGTAGGAATCTTGACGAGGTCAGAAATCGGGCACTAAGATTAATAAGGCTCGAGGATGACAGAAAGATACAGCAACGGATAGATGCTCCAACTAGTTACAATCAGCCCAACCGGAAGACTGAGTCCGCACCTTTCATGTGACAATCCGACTTTTCAAGATAATTCCGTTAATAATTCCGTTAAGTTTTCTGTTAAATCCCAACTCTGTTAACCAAATCTTAAACCTTAGGGTCTAATTCTGTCAATATCTGAATTCAAACTGCAGGGATCAAAGTTGTAATTAACCCAAACTCAATCTATTGACCATGTAAAGTCAAAATTGAGTGTAACTAGTTCCTGATGACTTTTGGAAAGTCAAATTTGCATCAATCGACCTAAAAATTCAAATTCCAATCGAGATTTGATCAAATCGTAACAGAAGTTACATGTTAATGACATTTACGGTCATAATTGCGGTGTTAATCATCTTCATTGTCTAATTAAACTCAAATAATGGAAATTAAACTCATAACCGTCGATCTCATTACTTCATATCAACTGAATTCGACCAATTCATCCGTCATTTACCCATTGAGCATCTGCGCACGCTAGACGAACCTCACAGAAGCAATTCCACCCACCAATTTGACTAGAGCTGCAGTAGAAATCACCGGAGGGAAAGGAGTCGTCGTCGAAGTACGTTTTTAGTCGGAATCCATCAATTCGAACTGTGATCTGGTAACTCTTACAACCTTTAGCTTCGTTTCTTCATTCAGATCAAAAGCCCTATCATATATAAGGCTTACAACATCGAATTTAGTATGAACCCGAATCTAGGGTTCATACATTCACGTTTTGTTTGAACTCTAACCTAATCGCGGTCTTAATGCAATTAAAGGGAATGAGCAGTCTCGCATAAACCTACTTGTTGAAAGCCCTATGTTTATTTAATCTCAGAACATCGAATTGATCTTGATCCGGAATCTAGAGTTTGTTCATATGTGAATTTGGGGATTTTGATCTTAGACACAACGTAAATAGAATTAAACCACATCCACAGATTCGCAATGATCTATACAGTAAAAGCCCCATGATTCCATTGAATTTTAACATCCACTTTTATCAAATTGATTCCATGTTTTAATCTAGGGTTTCGGTTCTAGTATCTTCAATTAAACGACCTTAAGCTTGTTATTTTTCAAATTAATTTCACCAGCAGATTTGTAATTATTCGATTAACAAAACCCCTAAACGTTTGAATCAAATCAGAGTCGAAATCGATGGGAATTGGAGTGGGTTTTGGTTCGGTTCACGCTATGGGGGGGTCATGGTGGATTTGTTAATTAAAACCATTTCGGTCCGGATCCGTATGCGATGACCCTAGCGGGCGTAGTGGTTAAGGCTTTGGTGTGTTGGGGAGGAGACCCGGGTTCGATCCCTCCACCCCCTTTTTCTTTTTAAATCAATTTTAAACTATTATTTTTAATATAAAAACTTACCCCGTATTATTATAATAATATATTATGATGTTTTAGCCTCGTATACTACCCGTAGGCTCGGTTTTAAAATTATAACCTATTTCCACTCATAAAATAATATATTTTTATTATTTTCATACCACAACTTAAAATGAAATAATATTTTAGTATTATTTTAGCATCGTGACCTCAATTAAAAATAATATTTTTATATTATTTTTCCCTCAATTATAAATGTTATGAAAACGTTTAAGATTTATAAATAATATATTTATGTATATTATTTACTCTTTTTTTGTTAACCTCAGATAAAATAATATACTGCTATTACTTTCAACTTGTGACTCAAAAATTATAAATAATATATTTATATATATTATTTGCACCTCGTGTATGAACCTATTGGATTATTTCAAACTATTAAATAATATAATTATTTATATTATTGATCCACGTTTTATCCTCGATTAAAAATAATATATTGATTATTTTTTCACACAAATGATTATTTTGTTAATCATGCGAACTTAAAAATAATATATATATATAGTTATATTATTTTCCTAACCATTTTAAATAGCACAAACGTACGAATATAATTATTTATTATTATTCGTTATAGAAACGTTCGACACGAAACGTATTTATCTTAATAATTAATTAATTAAGAAATCATTATTACCGTGGACACGTTCGCCTGTTCGTTGATCCTTAGAAAGTTTTAAGACGTTCTAATCTTCCGTGTCGTCGTCACAAATCCCAATGTGTCCCTAACTTATGTGTTTATGATTCTAGGGCATAAGTAAGCCGTGCAGGCTAACACTTGAGGTTCTAAATCTCATACTTGTATGATACTACCTACTACGCAACGCAGATAAGTTTTCACGGCCCCTTTTTATGTTTTACAATTTGGGGGAGAAAACATGCCGTAAACATTTTTGGTTATGTAATTCATATATGTTATCACTTGTTTAACTATGCGTACACATCTATCACTAAGTCCTCACATCGGACCGTTAATATGAACATAGCGAGGTAAGTTGAGTAGTACTAGTGGGTTTGACAAACCTCACCCGCGTTAGTCGCGCTAACCCGACTGGATGTCGAACGGGTGCAGTCTTGACCTAAACATGCACCATGGTTGATAGGCCTGGTGGGAGGCAAAACATAAACAGTCAGTTGTCGGTTGCGAGCGCATTAGTTAACATGCTTATGGGTTAGCTACCTATTGATTTATATATTGAATGTACATTAACTTATTGAAAATTGATGCAAACTGAAACCTATGAACTCACCAACCTCGTGTTGACATTTTCTTACATGTTATCTCAGGTCGCTTAAGATAAGGCACAGGTGCACGCATAGGGCATGCATGGAGTCTTATGATTTATTTATAAAATAATATTGTTGAATTGCTTGTACTTTATTTTTGGACTTTGTTTAGATTGAACACTTTGGGACTTTTCTTTGGCGCGTTTCTTTTGTACATTTACTTTCGTTTTACGCTTCCGCACTTACTTTGATCATTTATGATATATTTTCATTTTAATCCCATATAGTGTCGTTCAATGTAACTAATGATTGAGATCCTGGTTTGTCACTTCCCAAACGGTAAAACTCCGTTAGTTGAAATTGGGGGTGTGACAGATTGATATCAGAGCCATTGGTTATAAAGAACAAGGATTGCATACTAGACTATAACCTCACACATTAGTTACATATCATAAGTGTTATGTATTGACACTTATGTATTACGTTACAGGATCATGTCGTCAACCCCACCACCATCACCTAAGGCACCTATCTTATCATCCACGGAGCCCAAAAGGAGCCAGACTAGTTCTAGTGACAACTCGGTGGATCAGGGTGAACCATGTCGTTCAGGCTAACACTTGAGGTTCTAAATCTCATACTTGTGTGATACTACCTACTACGCAACGCAGATAAGTTTTCACGGCCCCTTTTTCTGTTTTACAATTTGGGGGAGAAAACATGCCGTAAACATTTTTGGTTATGTAATTCATATATGTTATCACTTGTTTAACTATGCGTACACATCTATCACTAAGTCCTCACATCGGACCGTTAATATGAACATAGCGAGGTAAGTTGAGTAGTACTAGTGGGTTTGACAAACCTCACCCGCGTTAGTCGCGCTAACCCAACTGGATGTCGAACGGGTGCAGTCTTGACCTAAACATGCACCATGGTTGATAGGCCTGGTGGGAGGCAAAACATAAACAGTCAGTTTTCGGTTGCGAGCGCATTAGTTAACATGCTTATGGGTTAGCTACCTATTGATTTATATATTGAATGTACATTAACTTATTGAAATTTGATGCAAACTGAAACCTGTGAACTCACCAACCTCGTGTTGACATTTTCTTACATGTTATCTCAGGTCGCTTAAGATAAGGCGCAGGTGCACGTATAGGGCATGCATGGAGTCTTATGATTTATTTATAAAATAATATTGTTGAATTTCTTGTACTTTATTTTTGGACTTTGTTTAGATTGAACACTTTAGGACTTTTCTTTGGCGCGTTTCTTTTGTACATTTACTTTCGTTTTACGCTTCCGCACTTACTTTGATCATTTATGGTATATTTTCATTTTAATCCCATATAGTATCGTTCAATGTAACTAATGATTGAGATCCTGGTTTGTCACTTCCCAAACGGTAAAACTCCGTTAGTTGAAATTGGGGGTGTGACAGATTGATATCAGAGCCATTGTTATAGAGAACTAGGATTGCATACTAGACTATAACCTCACACATTAGTTACATATCATAAGTGTTATGTATTGGCACTTATGTATTACGTTACAGGATCATGTCGTCAACCCCACCACCATCACCTAAGGCACCTATCTTATCATCCACGGAGCCCAAAAGGCGCCGGACTAGTTCTAGTGACAACTCGGTGGATCAGGGTGAACCAAGTAATGCACAAGCAAGGAACACAACACTTAATTGGAATGCATATCCGAAGATGATTCAAAGATGGATCGAGATGGGAAATGTTCCATCACCCTACTTTGGTTCCACTTCCTCATCCTCTACTTTGCCAAGCTTGCCATGCACCATGGAACAAGCTTTTGCAGCTTTGTGTTTATCATAACTAAGGAGTTAAAAGCGATGAAGGAAGCCATTGATGAGATACCCGGCATTCTAGAACGAGAGCCTCAAATGGAAGAAAACAAGAAGCAAACAGAGCATATGACTACTGAACTAGCAGCAACGGATCAGGTCCATAACCTTTTGGTGGATCGGGTTACATATTTGGAGACGATGGTGGACACCTCAGACCATGATGTGGGAGGGATTATGGAGAGAGTGACTCATCTGGAAGCCCAACTACAAGTAGCAGACCATGCTGCTAGAGGAATTCGGGAGAGAGTGACCCACTTAGAAGCCCAACTACAAGCAGCCCTATTTCCAGAAGACATTCCACTTTCAGACGACGAGGAGGAGCCCTTCGAGGATGAGCCCTTAGAGGAGGAGCCACCCGAGGAGGAACCGGTGGAGATCGATGATGCACAATCATACGTTTCTTCCGATGACAAGGATGCTTGATGATCCTTCTATTTTTTCTTTCCTTTTCATTCATGCTTCGTTTATGTTATTTCTCTTTTCAAACCTTGATGGGTAAGGTTGTTCCCATTCAATAAAATCATGAGAAGTTTAATGTTTGAGTTATTTATTTTGTAGCCTTACAATCTATTTAATTTTCAAAATGTTAGATGTTGTATTTCCTTACTTGTACATAAATAATGTTTAATATGCGATATATTTCTCATTGTTTTGTATTTGTGAATGTGAAGAATCATGTCGGGAAGAGGACGTGGAGCTCGTGCTGGTGGCCGAGGTACCATCAACATGACAGCAGCTGAGCTGGCGGAACTAATCAACGATAGTGTGGCTGAGGCTCTAGCAGCACAGAATGCTACAGGTAAATGCTATAACCATTGACTAGTGAGGTCAATTCATCTCTCAAAACGCCTTTCCCAAGCTTTATAATCTCGATCTTATATTATGTTTCTAAATCCAGGTCAGCAGAATCAGCAACCAGTATTCACATTCAAAACATTTATGGACTGCAAGCCCCACACCTTTAGTGGAGCCGAAGGAGCTGTCGGACTACTCCGTTGGTTCGAGAAAGTAGAGTCGCTATTTTCCATGTGCAACTGCCCCTTGGCCAATCAGGTCAAGTTTGCTTCTGGTACTTTGGAGGGCCCGGCTCTCACTTGGTAGAACGCACAGGTTCAGATGTTGGGTTTGGCTATGGCCAATGCACTGCCGTGGGAGAAGTTTAAGACAATGATGAAGGAGGAGTATTGTCCTCGGGATGAAATTCAAAAGTTGGATGGAGAATTCTGGAACCTAGAGATGGATGGTTCAGAAATTGAACTTTATACCACTCATTCCCGTGAGCTTGCTACCATGTGCCCACACATGGTGACTCCTGATTATAAGAGGATTGAGCTGTATATTGGAGGTTTAGTGCCTCAGATTCAAAGTATGGTTACTTCATCCAACCCCACTACCATCCAGCAGACTATCAGACTTGCCCACAAGTTAACTGACCAGGCGGTAACTCAAGGGACTCTACCCCCGAGGGGTTCGGTTTCTAAAGCTACCGACAATCATAAGCGCAAGTTTGATCACAACTCCAACTCTCACTCCAACTCCAAGGGACCCCCAGTTTAATCAACCCCAGCAGCAGCAGCGAAAGTTTGAGCCTGCTAAGAACTTTAATCAGACGACCTCTTTAGGTCAAAATCAAGGTGGTTATGTGGGAAGAGCCCCCAAGTGCAACAAGTGCAATTACCACCATGTCGGTGCTTGTAACTGTTGTCAACGGTGTGGCAAGATGGGCCACGCTGCAAAAGATTGTAGAGCTGATCTTCAGAACAAGCAACCATTCCAACCGCAAGGGTCCACAAGAGGATGTTTCAGTGCGGTAAGGAGGGACATATTCAGAGGGATTGTCCTCAGTCGAAGAGGGGTGGAAATGGTAATGGCAATGGTAACGACACTAATCGGGGCAACAATGGTAACAATGGCAATCAAGGCAACAACAGTAGTGGCAATAATGCCAATAATGGAGGAAATGGTGCGAAAGGACGAGCATTCGTGCTAGGATCTGGAGAAGCTCGATATGATCATAATGTGGTCACCGGTAAGTTTCTCTTAAACAATTACTTCGCTTCTGTTCTATTTGATATCGGTGCTGATAGGAGTTTTATATCTAAGAAGCTTAGTGATATGATAAAAGGAACCTCAACTCTGTTAGAAACTAAGTATATAATAGATATAGCTGATGGCCAATTAATTGAAGCAACCCACATTCTTAAGGGTTGTAAGCTTGAGCTGGCTATTCATATACTTGATATCGACCTCATGCCGGTCACACTTGATAGTTTTGATGTAATTGTTGGTATGGATTGGTTATCTAAAAACCAAGTTGAAATTGTCTGTCGTGAGAAAATTGTTCGCATTCCTCTCCCTAGTAGAGAAATCCTTTCCGTTCAAGGTGAAAAGAGTGGTGCAGTCGTAGGCATCATATCATTCATGAAAGCGCAGAAGTGCCTGCGTAAAGGTCATACTGCTATTCTGGCACTCGTTGTTGAACGACCATCGAAAGAGAAGAAAATTGATGATATTCCCATCGTTCGTGATTTTCTGGAAGTGTTTCCCGAAGACTTGCGTGGTCTGCCACCTCACCTTCAAGTTGAATTCCAAATCGATCTAGCAACCGGGGCGGCACCGATCGCTCGGGCACCTTATAAACTAGCACCTAGTGAATTGCAAGAGTTGTCCACTTAGTTACATGAATTGTTGGATAAAGGTTTCATCCGACCTAGCTCATCGCCATGGGGAGCTCCAGTTTTGTTTGTCAAGAAGAAGGACGGGACTTTCCGTATGTGTATCGACTACCATGAACTTAATAAAGTCACAATCAAGAATCGTTATCCTTTGCCTCGTATAGATGATCTATTTGACCAACTCCAAGGATCAAGCTTCTATTCCAAAACAGATCTTAGGTCCGGTTACCATCAATTGAGAGTCTGAGATGAGGATATCTCTAAGACTGCTTCCAGGACAAGATACGGCCACCATGAGTTTATGGTCATGCCTTTCGGATTAACCAACGCACCCACGGTGTTCATGGACCTCAAGAACCGTGTGTGTAAACCATACCTTGATCAATTTGTCATCGTTTTCATCGACGACATTCTCATTTATTCCACAAACAAGGAGGAACATGAGGAACATCTACGCTTAATTTTGGAATTACTTAAGCAGGAGCAGCTATATGCTAAGTTTTCCAAGTGTGAATTCTGGATCCGGGAAGTTCAATTCTTAGGACATCTGGTTAACGAGAAGGGAATACATGTCGATCCATCAAAGATAGAATTCATCAAGAATTGGACAGCACCGACGACTCCGACTGAGGTGCGACAATTTCTGGGATTGGCTGGTTATTATCGATGATTTATCGAGGGATTTTCTAGGATTGCACAACCTCTCACTGCCTTAACTCAGAAGGGTAAAGCCTATAACTGGGGCGATAACCAAGAGTTAGCATTCCAACATCTTAAGCAGAAACTTTGCAGTGCACCTATTCTAGCTCTTCCGGAGGGAACGGATGACTTTGTGGTGTATTGTGACGCATCCATTCAAGGTCTGGGTTGTGTACTAATGCAACGAGAAAAGGTGATCGCATATGCTTTGCGTCAACTAAATATTCACGAGAAAAACTACACTACTCATGACCTAGAGTTGGGAGCCGTAGTTTTCGCACTTAAGATATGGAGACATTACTTGTATGGTACCAAGTGCACTATCTACACCGATCACAAGAGTCTTCAGCATATGTTCGAGCAAAAAGAGCTGAACATGAGACAGAGTCGTTGGGTTGAGCTCTTGAATGATTATGACTGTGCGATCCGGTATCATCCGGGTAAGGATAATGTTGTAGCTGATGCCCTAAGTCGAAAGGAAACCAGGCCCAAATGAGTTCGAGCATTACAGCTTACTATTCACCCTGAATTACCTGACAAAATCTGTAGTGCTCAACTCGAAGCCTTGGAAAAGGAGAACCTACCACTCGAAGGTATATGGAAGCACAACTCGAGGTCAAATCTGACGGTATTCGCTACTTCGCCGAGCGAATATGGGTTCCAGTATTTGGAAACTTAAGAGAACTAGTCATGGATGAGGCTCATAAATCTCGTTACTCTATTCATCCAGGTTCTGACAAGATGTATCATGACCTAAAGGTGTTGTATTGGTGGTCAAAGATGAATGCCGATATAGCCACCTATGTGAGCAAGTGCCTGACTTGCGCGAAGGTCAAAGTTGAATATCAAAAGCTTTCTGGTCTACTCCAGTAACCAGAGATTCCCATGTGGAAATAGGAGCAGATATCCATGGACTTTATCACAAAATTGCCACGAACTCCTATCGGATGTGACACCATTTGGGTAATCATTGATCGTTTAACAAAGTCCGCTCACTTTTTAGCAATCAAGGAAACCAGCAAAATGGATAAGCTTACTCGTATTTACTTGAAAGAAGTAGTCTCTAGGCACGGGGTTCCAATCTCTATCATTTCGGATCATGATGCACGATTCACCTCTCGTTTCTAGCAATCGTTACATAAAGCTTTAGTCACGCGTCTAGATATGAGTACAGCATACCATCCTCAAACTGATGGTCAGACGGAGCGTACTATTCAAACTCTGGAGGACATGCTACGAGCTTGTGTGATTGATTTCGGTAACACTTGGGAGTCTCACCTACCGTTGGTGGAGTTCTCCTACAACAACAGTTATCACACTAGTATCAAGGTAGCTCCATTTGAAGCATTATATGGATGAAAATGTCGTTCTCCTATTTATTGGGCCGAGGTTGGGGATAGTCAACTTACAGGTCCTGAACTCGTACTTGAAACTTCTGAGAAGATCATTCAAATTAGAAACCGTATGGCAGCAGCTCGTGACCGTCAAAAGAGCTATGCCGATAAGCGTCGTAAACCGTTAGAATTTCAAGTAGGGGATATGGTCTTGTTAAAAGTCTCACCTTGGAAGGGTGTCATTCGTTTTGGGAAACGGGGCAAACTGAATCCTCGATATGTTGGACCATTCAAGATAGTAAAGAGAATTGGTCCAGTAGCGTATCAACTGGACCTATCTGAAGGACTTAGTGGTGTACACAATGTATTTCACGTCTCAAACTTGAAGAAATGTCTAGCAGACGAGTAACTCGCGGTTCCTGTTGAGGAACTACACATCGATGAACAGTTGCGTTTCATCGAAGAACCCATGGAAATTATGGATAGTGAAGTCAAAACGTTAAAACGCAGTAAAATCCCTATTGTCAGAGTCCGTTGGAACTCGAAGCTGGGACCGGAGTTCACATGGGAGCGTGAGGATCAGATGATGCGTAAATATCCTAATCTATTCAAGCACTCCACGTCAAATTCTTAAGGTACTATTTTAATTTTCGGGACGAAAATTCTTTCAACTATGGGATGATGTGACATTCGGAATTTTTTTATTATAATTAATATTTAATTTTCGGGACGAAACTTCCTTCAACTAGGGGATGATATGACAATCCGACTTTTCAAGATAATTCCGTTAAGTTTTCTGTTAAATCCCAACTCTGTTAACCAAATCTTAAACCTTAGGGTCTAATTCTGTCAATATCTGAATTCAAACTGCAGGGATCAAAGTTGTAATTAACCCAAACTCAATCTATTGACCATGTAAAGTCAAAATTGAGTGTAACTAGTTCCTGTTGACTTTTTGAAAGTCAAATTCACATCAATCGACCAAAAAATTCAAATTCCAATCGAGATTTGATCAAATCGTAACAGAAGTTACATGTTAATGACATTTACAGTCATCATTGCCGTGTTAATCATCTTCATTGTCGAATTAAACTCAAATTATGGAAATTAAACTTATAACCGTCGATCTCATTACTTCATATCAACTGAATTCGACCAATTCATCCGTCATTTTCCCATTAAGCATCTGCGCACGCTAGACGAACCTCACAGAAGCAATTCCACCCACCAATTTGACCAGAGCTGCAGTAGGAATCACCGGAGGGAAAGGAGTCGTCGTCGGAGTACGTTTTTAGTCGGAATCCATCAATTCGAAACGTGATCTGGTAACTCTAACATCCTTTAGCTTCGTTTCTTCATTCAGATCAAAAGCCCTATCATATATAAGGCTTACAACATCGAATTTAGTATGAACCCGAATCTAGGGTTCATACATTCACGTTTTGTTTGAACTCTAACCTAGTCGCGATCTTAATGCAATTAAAGGGAATGAGCAGTCTCGCATAAACCTACTTGTTGAAAGCCCTATGTTTATTTAATCTCAGAACATCAAATTGATCTTGATCTGGAATCTAGGGTTTGTTCATATGTGAATTTGGGGGTTTTGATCTTGGACACAACGTAAATAGAATTAAACCACATCCACAGATTCGCAATGATCTATACAGTAAAAGCCCCATGATTCCATTGAATTTTAACATCCACTTTTATCAAATTGATTCCATGTTTTAATCTAGGGTTTCGGTTCTAATATCTTCAATTAAACGACCTTAAGCTTGTTATTTTTCAAATTAATTTCACCAGCAGATTTGTAATTATTCGATTAACAAAACCCCTAAACGTTTGAATCAAATTAGAGTCGAAATCGATGGGAATTGGAGTGGGTTTTGGTTCGGTTCACGCTAGGGGGGTCACGATGGATTTGTTAATTAAAACCATTTCGGTCCGGATCCGTATGCGATGACCCTAGCGGGCGTAGTGGTTAAGGCTTTGGTGTGTAGGGGAGGAGACCCGGGTTCGATCCCTCCACCTCCTTTTTTCTTTTTAAATCAATTTTAAACTATTATTTTTAATATAAAAACTTACCCCGTATTATTATAATAATATATTATGATGTTTTAGCCTCTTATACTACCCGTAGGCTCGTTTTAAAATTATAACCTATTTCCACTCATAAAATAATATATTTTAATTATTTTCATACCACAACTTAAAATGAAATAATATTTTAGTATTATTTTAGCATCGTGACCTCAATTAAAAATAATATTTTTATATTATTTTTCTCACAATTATAAATGTTATGAAAACGTTTAAGATTTATAAATAATTATGTATATTATTTACTCTTTTTTTTATTAACCTCAGATAAAATAATATACGGCTATTATTTTCAACTTGTGACTCAAAAATTATAAATAATATATTTATATATATTATTTGCACCTCATGGATGAACCTATTGGATTATTTCAAACTATTAAATAATATAATTATTTATATTATTGATCCACATTTTATCCTCGATTAAAAATAATATATTGATTATTTTTTCACACAAATGATTATTTTGTTAATCATACGAACTTAAAAATAATATATATAGTTATATTATTTTCCTAACCATTTTAAATGGCACAAACGTACGAATATAAATATTTATTATTATTCGTTATAGAAACGTTTGACACGAAACGTATTTATCTTAATAATTAATTAATTAAGAAATCCTTATTACCGTGGACACGTTCGCTTGTTCGTTGATCCTTAGAATGTTAGACGTTCTAATCTTCCGTGTCGTCGTCACAAATCCCAATGTGTCCCTAACTTATGTGTTTATGATTCTATGGCATAAGTAAGCCGTGCAAGCTAACACTTAAGGCTCTAAATCTCATACTTGTGTGATACTACCTACTACGCAACGCAGGTGAGTTTTCACGGCCCTTTTTTTCTGTTTTACAATTTGGGGGAGAAAACATGTCGTAACCATTTTTGGTTATGTAATTCATATATGTTATCACTTGTTTAACTATGCGTACACATCTATCACTAAGTCCTCACATCGGACCGTTAATATGAACATAGCTAGGTAAGTTTAGTAGTACTACTGGGTTTGACAAACCTCACTCGCGTTAGTCGCGCTAACCCGACTGGATGTCGAACGGGTGCAGTCTTGACCTAAACATGCACCATGGTTGATAGGCCTGGTGGGAGGCAAAACATAAACAATCAGTTGTCGGTTGCGAGCGCATTAGTTAACATGCTTATGGGTTAGCTTCCTATTGATTTATATATTGAATGTACATTAACTTATTGAAATTTGTTGAAATCTGAAACCTGTGAACTCACCAACCTCGTGTTGACATTTTCTTACATGTTTTCTCAGGTCGCTTAAGATAAGACACAGGTGCACGCATAGGGCATGCATGGAGTCTTATGATTTATTTATAAAATAATATTGTTGAATTGCTTGTACTTTATTTTTGGACTGGACACTTTGGGACTTTTCTTGGGCGCGTTTGTTTTGCGCATTTACTTTCGTTTTACGCTTCCGCACTTGATTTGATCATTTATGATATATTTTCATTTTAGTCCCATATAGTGTCGTTCAATGTAACTAATGATTGAGATCCTGGTTTGTCACTTCCCAAACGGTAAAACTCTGTTAGTTGAAATTGGGGGTGTGACATTTCAAGCCTTACAGATCCAAGCCTTATTCTAAACCTGATAATCACAGGGTCAACGCTGTGGAGGATGATGAAGACGAAGAAGAGTATCCTAGGCTGTCAGAATATTGTTTTTCTATTGATACAACGGGTTTATTATTTGCCATGTAGGATCTTGGAGAAAAAGCTAGGTGGCCTCGCAAATTTGAGTAGAGCACAGGATGGAAGGATAAGTCCAAGTGGTGTGCATTGCACGAAGACTTTGGCCACATAACTGAGGATTGCATTACTTTGCAAAAGGAAATAAGTTACCTCCTGAGCAAAGTACACCTCAAGGAGTTCTTGGGCAAAAGAAAAGACAAAGCCAAGGATCATGACAGGATCCCGCAGAGAGCAACATCCCCACCGCCGGATGCAAAGCTAATAAATTTTATATCTGGTTGGTCTAACATATGTGGTACCTCTTATTCTGCAGCTAAGAGAAACGTCGAGGAAGCAAAGACAGAGAAAGGGGACATGCCTACCAAAACCTCCACCTTAACTGAAAAGAAAGTGATCTCTTTCGACGAAGGGAACAAAGATGATGTACAGGATCCTCATCACGACGGCTTAGTTATCACTCTATACATTGCTAACCACTTCATCCGCAGAATCTTAATTGATGGAGGAAGCTCAGTGAAAATCATACAACTTGAAATCCTAAAGAGGATGGGGATCCCGGATTCCGAAATTATCTCAAAATCCTCAATGCTGGTAGGATTCAATGGAGAGATCAAAAACACAGTCGGAGAGATAAAGCTGTCGATATACATCGAAGGAGTAAATGCTATACAGAAATTTTGTGTTAGTCTTGCTATAATATTATTCTAGGGAGACCTTGGATTCATGACATGAAGGCAGTACCCTCAACATATCACTGATGTGTCAAAATGTCGACCCCTAGGGGTAGTAAAGATCAACAGTGATCAACAGGAGGCCAAAGACTGTTATACTTCTTCAATGAAAGCCTCCACAAAACCAGGCAAGCATATCAATTAAAGAAACAAGCTCGGGACGTCTTGGAAACCGGAGAGCAGGATGTTAAAGAAGTATCCTTGAGTACGGAGGATCCTGATGTCAAGGTGCTTGTTGGAACCAGTATCCTCCAAGATATCAAGCAAGATCTTGTAGAACTACTGAAAAGCAGAGTCTCGACGTTTCGCTTGGAAGCATGAAGACATGACAGGTATCTCTATAGATATTATTACACATAAATTCGGTGTTGATATTGAAGGCAGGAATGATAAGGGAAGTGAAATTCCCAAGGTGGCTAGCCAATGTGGTGGGGGTCCAAAAGAAGAATGGGAAATGGAGAGTCTGTGTAGACTTCATTGACTTGAACAAAGCATGTCCAAAAGATCCTTTTTCCACTACCACATATTGACTCAATGGCCGACGCCACAGCAGGCCACGAAATGTTAACATTCATGGATGCTTCATCAGGATTCCAACAAATTCAGATGGAACCCTCAGACCAGGAGGATACCGCATTCATGACTCCAACATGTATTTATTGTTATATTGCTATGCCCTTTGGTTTGAAAAATGCAGGTGCTACATACCAAAGGCTGGTGAATATGATGTTCAAAGAGAAACTAGGGGACACCATGGAAGTGTACATAGATATATGGTGGTGAAATCAAAGAAAGCTGAGGATCATCTTAGGGATCTCAGAGATGCATTTGATATTCTAGACTAGTACAACATGAAGCTAAATCCCTCCAAATGCCACTTCGGAGTGAGGGCAAGAAAATTCTTAGGCTACATGGTAACCAAGAGGGGATATAGGCCAGTCCTGAGCAAATTAAAGCGATCATCAATCTGAAATCCCTAGCAAATACTAAGGATGTCCAGAGACTAACAGGCAGAGTAGCAGCACTCAACCGTTAATATCAAGATCCTCAGAAATATGCAAAGAGTTTTATGACATCCTGAAGAAGAACAAGAGATTCGAATAGGAAGAGAAGCACGAACAAGCACTCCAATCATTGAAGGAGTACTTGTCATCAGCTCCTCTATTGATGAAACCAGCAGACGACGAACCATTATCCCTGTACTGGGAGGTATCCGGAAACTCTGTAAGGGCCGTCCTAGTCAAGGATCATGAAGGCCAATAGCATCCAGTATACTATGTAAGTAAAAGCCTACTCGTGGCAGAAACCACGTACTCTCACTTAGAAAAATTAATTTTAACTTTAATTATGGCATCCACTAAACTTAGACATTATTTTGAAACTCATACTATTCATGTTAAGACTAAGTATCCTATTAAGAGTGTCTTGAGAAAGCCAGAGATGTCAGGAAAGATGGCTAAGTGGTATGTCAACCTCAGCGCCTATGACCTTGTATACGAACCTAGAACAGCAATAAAGTCTCAGGCACTTGCGAACTTTGTGGCTGATTTCAGTAAGGACATCCAACAAGAAGCAGACCTTGAAGTTCAACAATTTGAAGAATCCAAGGATAAGTGGACATTGTTCATTGACGGTGCATCAAATGTAAGAGGAACAGGTCTAGGCATCATACTGAAATCGCCACAATGGGACATAATACCCCAATCCATAAGTTGTGAGTTCCGGGCAATGAATAATGAAGCAGAATATGAGGCACTGATAGCAGGATTACAACTAGCCAAGGATATGAAGATCAGGTATCTCCAGGTATATGTAGATTCATTGTTGCTTGACAACCATTTCAATGGCTCATATGCAGTGAAAGGTGAGAAATTAGCTAAATATCTCGTAATAGTTAGAAAATTATCTGTAGAATTTGAATTTTTCAGCCTTACACGGGTACTTAGAGAAGACAACGCTGAGGTTGATGCCTTAGCAAACCTTGCTTCGGATCTTAAAATACCAGAAGGTATTAAAATACCTATCATGCATATTTTGAGCCCAGCAATTGAGAAGATAAACGAAGTGTCCAACACAGAAGAGGCAGATATTCATGATCCCAAAACTGGTCAAGGATCCTGGATTCTACCTATCAAAAAATATTTACAGGATGGTGAGATCCCAAGTGATGAAAAGAATCACAAGGCTTTTCGCATGAGGGTATCTCGTTTTATAATATTGCACAATGTCTTGTATAGAAAGTCTATTGCAGGTCCATACTTAAGATGCATGGAGGATCCTGAAGCACATGAAGTCCTGAAAGACATACATGAAGGTGAATGTGGTAATCACACTGAGGGCAGGGCATTATTCTCAAGGATCCTGAGGACAGGATACTATTGGCCCATTATGAGGAAAGATGTTATGACTTATTCCCAGAAATGTGATGCTTGCCAAAGACATAGCAACATACTCCATCAACCAGCTGAACCTTTATATCCAATCATCTCTCCATTGCCATTCATGAAATAGGGAATGGATATAGTCGGCAAAATTTCCCAAAGCACCAGGTGGAAAGGTTTTTATGATAGCAATGACATATTACATCTCCAAATGGATTGAAGCTGAAGCATTTGTCTAAGTCAGAGAAAAACAAGTCATCTCCTTCATCAAGCGCAACATCCTGACAAGATTCGGGATCCCGGCAGAAATAGTATGTGATAATGGATCTCAGTTCATTGGCAAGAGGACAACTAACTTATGTGCCAGTTGGGGGATTAAAATGATAACCTCCACCCCTGTACATCCTCAAGCCAATGGGCAGGTGGAATCCAGCAACAAGATTATCATGAACAACCTCAAGAAGAGATTGGGAGCTAAGAAAGGAAGATGGGCCGAAGAGATACCATTTGTACTTTGGGCAGATAAGACAACTACAAAAAATGCAACAGACCAAACTCCATTCTCATTGGTATTTAGTACTGAAGCCATGATCCCGACAGAGATGGTTATCCCTATTGCCAGAACCAATCTCCAAACCCCATAAACCAATGACGAAGCTCTTACTCATGATCTTGACACCGTGGATGAGCACAGGGATCTTGTCAAGGTTCGTATTACAACTTATCAGCAGAGGATAGCAAATTCATACAACAAAAACATAAGGATCAGAAGATTCTAAGTGGGTGATCTTCTATTAAGAAAGGCATTTCAAAATACTACCAATCCCAGCGATGGAAAGCTTGCACCAAAATGGGAAGGCCCATACTTGATTGATTCGAAAGCAGGTAAGGGTGCCTATTGGTTAGCTATTATGGAAGGAGATATCCTACCAAGATCCTGGAATGCTGTCCATATCAAAGCCTATTTTATGTAAGTTAGAATTTTAACTGAGGCTGGTATGTCTTCTATCCCTATTTATTTTTGTATTTATTATTCTTTTTAAGGGATTGACTTGAGCGTCGGAGGGGTGTTAGCCAGGCTAACACCCACCTTCACCAAGGTTTCATGTTTTTTGTAGGAAGGATCTTCAAGGATCCTGACATAAGATAAAGATTGGCCATCTCTCCTAAGTTTAAGGTATCATGCATACCTTCTAAGGTTTAAATATTTTCACCTTTCTAAGAATTGCGTTTGAACACTCCGCCTGTAGCGCACAATATTCAAGTATAGTTCAAGGTGGTGCGACCAGTCCATGTAACAGTGGCTGACAATTTCTTCACTGTTGGCTATATCTTGGATCCTACGATAGTAACAGACGTGTTACTCCTAAGGTTTTTAGCATTTTCATGCTAACTAAAGACTGGCTTGGCCCACGTTTACTGGCTTGGCCCACGTTTACTGGCTTGGACCACGTTTACTGGCTTGGCCCATGTTTACTAGCTAGTTTACTGGCTTGGTCGGCCCATGTTTTTAACTTGTCACGTGTATTTAACACTTATGTGTTAACTCAAGTATTTAGCGTTAATATGCTGACTCAAGATCCCTAAACAGATTGAAGACTTATGAAGATTCTGAGGCGTAATTACTAATCATACAGTCTGTTTGACAACTATGCACAGGGGACAACTAAAAGTTGTCATATCTTGAACTTCTTAATCAAACATCTGGTATGTATGTCTATCCAATCTGATTTTCAACAAAGGTATGTACTTGAGACGACTCGTTAACTTTCAATTAAGGGTAGAATCAAAATTTGAGTGACTAAGTCATGATATGTTTGTAACTGGTAATCTTCCATACCATTAAAATCAAACTATATTTTTTTCTAAGTTAACATTTGACGAGAACCTAAGGTATTATTCATGAATAATTATTAAGGATCCGGAATCGTGAAAATATTTTTAAATCTATTTTTCTAAGACATAACTGTCAAAGGATCCTGATTTCCTAAAACATGTCAAAATAAACCAAACGCACAACAGTCATGACAAATAGTCAAAAGCTGCTAATTACTATAAAAGTGCATGAGGATCAAAGATTCGGGCTTCGTCCAAAAATTGGACCTATCCACATGAATCCTTAATCATAAGTCGAAAAATTAAATTGTCTATCCCGTCTAGGGATCCCAAGGAGCAAAAAAGTAAATTGTTCAACAAAGGCACATGAAATAAAATTAAGAACCACAAATACCAAATGCAAGACTCAGGCCTTCTCTTCCTTGCCCTCATTGTCTTGACCGATCACCTCCGCAACCGCCTTCACCGAGCCTTCCGCCTCACCTTCAACCACCAGCTTGCCTTCACCCTCTTTCTGCATCGGCTCTCCACTCAGCTCAGCAACCAGCTTCTTCCAGCCCAGCACATCCCAGTTAGCTCGATCAAAATCTTTGTCAGCAGCCTCTTCAGCCATCTTGATTCTAGCTTGAAAGATTGAGACTGCGGCTGACATCTTGGCCTGCTCGTGAGATTCTTCAAGATCTTGAGCGTGTTGAGCATAGGCATCCTGAAGCTCTGCTTTCACCCGATTGAGATCATCGGTTGTATCGGCTAACTTCTTGTTCTTGGCTGCGCCAATACTTTGGAGATCACTGATCATCAGTTTGCTCTCCTCAACCTCTTTTGCCATTAACGCATAGAACCTGGCCATCTTTTCCATAACATGTTATAAGAAAGTATATTAGCATATTTACAGGATCAGGATCCGGGATGTTGAATATTTCTTACTAGGTGACTGAGAGCATGTAGCTTCTTGTGGACATCGGCGTAGTTAGAGCACTCAGAGATAGCAACCTCGGCGGGATTAGCGACCTTTCGCTTCTTGTTAGATACAGGCTTGGGATGAGCAATCGAAGACTCTGGTTTAGAAGCTTCAGGATTTGGTGCTGGTGTGATAGTTTGGCTGGCTTCCTTCTTGATGTTCTTTCCCTTGGATATCATACTGTCGATATCGTCAAGAGCGAACTTGGAATTTGACTTGTGAATGCCTATTCCAAAATAACAGGTCAGATCATTACACACATTATTGACTAACAAAGTATTGTGATTTTTTCATATCTTAACAGACATCTCTGAACCGGAAGGATATGTCTCTGAACTTTCTTGCACCGACGATACCCTGAACTTAAAAGTCCGTTCGAGAGGCTCAATGCTGTAGAAAGAAGCGACCCTTTTGGCAGTATCTGCTGTAGGTGGAGCCTACCCTTCACAACCCATTTCACCGGCAACCTATCCCCGCCAGGAATTGAGTCCCTCTTCACGAAGAAGAAATGGTTTTTCCAGTTAGAATCGTTTTGGGTGGTTTTCAAAATCAGGTGATCTTGTCCGGATTTAATTTGGAATAGAAAGAGAGAGGATCCGTGGCTTATCAGATTGTAAACATAAGCCAATTCAGAAATGCTGAAGTCGAGAGCATGGTTACGGATCAAAATCTCCAAAGTGTGCAAGGTTCGCCAAATCACGGGCATCGTTTGGGCATACCTCAAACCGGTTTTCTCAAAAAAATTCAATAGTGAAAACAGGGAAAGGATATGAAAAGCCTATAGTAAAGGGGAAAGACGGAAAACAAACACAACTACCAGACGTAAAATCAGCCCTAGTCTTAGAGTCAAAAGCTCTAAAGATGGTGTTTTTCGGAAAATATCCTCCAGATTCGAGGAGTTTGATATCATGGTCGGTAAAAGTGCATTTTTCAGAATCAGGATTAGAAAGCAGATGCTGGTTGTGCAGATCATCTGAAGATAACGAGGATCGAGTACTATTTTTGACCATTTTTGACATAGAATCGAAAGACTTAATGAAGAAAAGAAGATTTTTACCTGAAATCCCAGAGAGAATTGAAGAGGATGAAGTCTGAGATTAAAGAGTAAAAAGTAAAATATAGAGGGTAATTATGAAACTACCTCGAACGACGTCGTATCAAGACCTCGTTTCTCACACTACGTCTTATCACATTTTGAAATTCAAATTTTGAAAATCTAACAGCTGTAACTTCCGTGTACAACTGTCAAATTTTGGGGACAATTGTTTGGGATCGATTTTCATGCAGGATCCTGAATGTAGCATGATCCGGAATCCAAGATCCTGGTAACTTTGGTATCCTGAATATTACTACTAACGGTTATCTGTCCTCTACTTCTTTTATTATTTGTAGGAAACACTTATAATATGATTTGCACCTGAAGACTCTCTCACTACGACGTGGACCACGTGGGAAATACACGTGAAGAAGTGATTAACGGTCATATAAGGAAGACTTAGTCTAGCCATTATTTTCGGATAGTTAGTTATGTTATCTTTGGTATTTATAGAGCAATGGATCGATTAGAAAACACAGAACACACACTCGCATTCAACTGTAACACTTAGCATTCGATCTCTTATTGCTCTCATTGTACTCGTTGTTAAACTTTAAATAAAAGATCACAAGGCAGTCCGACGTTTAGTCGGCTCCCGAGGTTTTCTGCCGGAGATCCTAAAGGATTAAGGGCTTTCCTCGTACATCATCGTGTCAAGTTTCGTTTTTACGATTACACCATTGCATTTTTGTTAAGCACACTACCTCACTTACGAAGTTTGGTTACAAAATTAGCTTACATAATTTTTACCCAAAACACCCGTATGACTGTCAGTGGTCACAACTAGAGATGCACATTTCGGGTATTGGGTCGGAACCAGTTCCGGGTAGGAACCGAGTTTTTTTTTACCGGATACAAAGAGGAACCGGTTAGGGTTCGAAACCGGGTTCAGTGATGAAGGACCCTCCTCTGTGGAACCGGGTAGGGTAGGTTCGGGTCTAGGAACCAGTTCCAACCAGGTAGAGCAAATTTTTTAATTTTTTTTAAAATTTTTATAAATAATTATAATAACATCAAACAACTTAAAATGCACTTTTTATGTTTTTTTAATAGTTCCCAAATAAAAGAAAATACATTCCTTAAAAATAACACAATTTTAAAACTATTTTTTTATTTGTATTTTATTCGTCGTCGTCACCGAATCGCCGAAACTATTGCGAACGAACCGCTGCATCATAGACGAGTTCATCGGATATACCGGAAGATAGTACATCATCCACCTCTTCGTCGTATACTTTTGTTTCGAGTACTATTTCTTCTTCGAGGTTTGTTTGGTCTTGTATACGATCGACCGCGTACAAGTGATCCTTTAAGCAAATGCACATCCCTACCAACTCTTGCGTGAGTTTTGTTCTTCGTAACGATAAAACCCTTCTACTAAGAGAAAATGAAGATTCTGAAGTTACCGTAAAAGCTTGGACGATTACTAAATCATGAGCCATAGCGGATAGAATAGGAAATTGGGATTCCTTTTCTTTCCACCAAGCCAAAATATCAAAATTGCAATAATCTTCGGCAGACATAGTGGATATAAAATTCGATCCACTACGAATCCCTAGGTCGCTTGATGGGGTGTTACCCCTTTGTCGTTTAGCCGTATCATTTCGAAAGATATTTAATAAAGCCACCATCGGGTCTCTAATCGAGCTACCACCACCCGTGAACTCGAAAGAGTATTATGATAAGATTTTAAAGTTTCTTCCTGTCGTAAAGCACATTCAAACATTTTACAAGTTGAATTTCACCGAGTAGGTACATCCCATATAGGACCTAGAAAAACACTTCACGTATCCTTACAATCCTACGTTTCATCATTTGCCACGAATTGGGATCTACCCAATGAGCGGGGACGCAAATGTACGATTCCAGTAAAACATGTGGAGCCGACAAAACATCACTAATTAAGTTCACACCGATTTTTAAATTTTCAAAAAATCCAATTAAATCATTTTTTGCATTTCTTCACATTTTTAAATAATAACGTCTAAGGGGTTGTTTGGCAAAATCTGAACCATTAAGAGCTTTGATTGGTTCAGCATGGTTTTATAACTGAACCATTAAGAGGCTTGCAGAACCATTAAGAGGTGGGCTTTCAGCGAAACAAATACCTTTACCTCTGACCGATTCCATTAATAGGCTACCAAACAGCCCCTATGTGTAGTACGACTTACGGGTGTGTAACGAGGTTGAAGCGTCTCTCGAATCATGTTTGTCAACCGAGGATTGTTGAAGTGGTCAAACGTCAAAGCTTCTTGAATTACGAACTTCGCCATTCGATCCCGAACCGTATTTACGTCGTAATAATATATTCCACTGTCGCGACCTAATTGTGTCTGTTCGAAGTCCGGATCTACTTTCAACGCCTTGCAAAATTTTCTTATAATGAGTTTCTTGAAACTCGAGTTCGATTCTTTTCTAACAAATTGCCACGAAACTTGCAACGAGCCTGTTGAGACCCGCCACTCATCTCAACCAAATGCCAATTACACCAAATTGTTTGGTTCGTATCATGCTAAAAAACCCAAACAGTAACAACGGAAGATTGTGATTGTGAGTGAGTCATAACAAAAGGAGAAAGTGAAGGAGAGTAAAACGAGTGTTATGCGGATATTTTTCGTGTTTTTTGCGTCCGATTTTGCGTTTTCAAGTTGGTTAATCAACCAATTCATCCAACACCTATTTATACTAAGTTAGGGGTTTAAAAACCAAAACCAAGGTCAAAATTTGGATCCTAACGGCTATAAAGTTGTTCCAAACGGCTAGATTTCAAAAATGGAGACTTAACCGATTGGATCCGGGTCAAACTGGGTCGGGTACGAACCCGGTCAAATCGGGTCGGGTAGGAAGCGGGTCCGGGTAGAGGTGTACAAAAAACCTAGTTCAGGAACCGGACCCGAAGACCCAAAACTGTTCCACCCGTTTTGTAGTGGATTCGGTTCCAACCCGTTTGAACCCGCCGGTTCCTATTATTCAGTTTTACACCGAAACCGGACCCGAACCGGCCAAAAACCGCTCAAACCAGAAGAAGAAAAAAAACTCGGTCAACAACCAGACCCGAAACCGGTTCCACCTCTTCCTGGTTTCATTATGTACCCAATCAAGCCCAACCCGGTTCCCAAAAAACATGGTTTGTACCGTCTAGTTCTGGGTAGGAACCGATTTTTATCAAAAAAACTCAGAACCACGTAGGGCCCTTTACCAGGTAGAAATGGGTCCAATTCCAAGTAAAACCCTCGAGTTCAAGTATTTTTCACGATAGTCATTCTAATTACAGTCATACCATCATGCACACCGCAAGATTTAGTGAACTATGGCCATTTTTACCTTAACATATTCATAATATGATGTAAAGGATACTATGCATATGATGATTCATTATCTACATATCGAATGATCACTGGTGTACGGATAGTATGTGTTGGCGTCTTTTTAGCTTTTATGGGTGTTTAAATTCAGAAATTTGATGCACAAGTAATCATCGAGAAAGAACTTTAAAACAAGAAAACAAAATTTAACCTCAACTGCTACGATCATTCCATATTTGTAAACATCACAAGTAAAATAAAACTAGAGTCCACAAACATTAAACATAATAAAACCACATTTCACTTCAAAATCAGCAAATCAAATTGAATTGTTTTTGCAAAACCTGACAAAGAAAGAACATAAGCTTCTTATATGCCTGTAAATGCCTTCTTCCCACCACCCGAAGATCCAGCTGGAATCACCTTCAACACGTTAAACCTCACCGTCTTGGACAATGGTCTGAACAAATTTAAAATCTAATTAAGTACCAGAAATATAAAATTTTGTAAAATTTAAAGATGAACACATTCAGGTTTAGATGAACAGACCTGCATTGCCCAATGGTGACATAGTCACCTTCTTTCACACGAAAGCATGGAGAAATGTGTGCTGGAATGTTCGAGTGCCTCTTCTCGTACCTGTATTAGAAACAACGCATATTAAAATGAACTTTAGTTAAATGAGTGAAAAGAGTAAGGTTTAAAAGAGAACCGTTCAATAATTAGGAACCGTGGATCATCACCATTCCATCTTTCTTGTACGCTCCATGATCAAACGCCAAAAAATGGTTTTTTCGGATCAACCGACCTTTTTGGTCCATGGGTCACAATGTCACATGTATCAATCAATGGTGAGACAAATAGGTTTCTTTTACTTCATGGATCATGAACCGCCTTCTTTTGGCTCCATGATCAAAGGCCAAAAAGTGGTTTCTTTGGTTCTTAATTACTTAATGGTTCTCATTTGAACCAACACTAAAAGAGGGTATGTTGGTAAACTGAAGTGAGATATTTGAGTCTTACCGCTGATACTTTTTGACATAGTGGAGGTAGTCTCGGCGAACAATAATGGTCCTAACCATTTTAGCGCTGTTGCATGTACCAGCAAGAATACGCCCTCTAATAGACACATCACCAGTGAAAGGGCATTTCTTGTCAATGTAAGTTCCTATCAGCAATCAAGTTCCAAATCAAGATTAGTATCATTCACTAGACAAAGCCATAACATACGGCAGATTAAATCAAAATGCAAAAAATATCCCAACCCTAAAAATACTATTTATGATTTTAAAAATCAGAGTAATATACTTGAATCTAAAAACTCATATGATAAATAAACTCAAGAAGTTTGCAAACGTTAGAACCATAAAAAAATGCACTTCTGTTAGCTTGTAGCCTTGGTTTTAAAATGTGTGCATCAGGAACGTATGATACGATGATGTGGTGATGAGATTACATCGCTACGGTTGATGCAATGCAATTCCATGATGCGCGTGTGATGCGATTTGATGTGATGCGGTCAGATGCAACACAATATGCAATTGATAATATTTGAACCTTGGTTTAAAAAAGCGCGAGGCGAGGCGAAGCGTTTCGGTCCCAAAATCCGAGGCGCCACGCCTCAAGCGCGAGGCGAGGGCTTCACGTATGCGAGGCGCTAAGCTAAAAAAAGTAATAAAAAATTTAGTAACATTCTTAAAACCTCCCACTAAATGTTTTTTTCAGTCTAAAAACTCCTCCTTTGAGTAATTTTCACAAAACTTGCAAGAAATATTCGTCCTATTCAAGAAAAAACTTATTTAAGTAAAGAGGAACTGCAATTGGAACTCAAATTCATAACAAAAAAGTGAAAAAAAACGTGAAAATACATGAAACGGCGCCTCGCCTCGCCTCGCCTCGCGCCTCAAGCGGCGCCTCAGGGCGCTTCATGTATCCTGGGCGCCTCAGACATTTGAGGCGTTTTGCCCAGCGCCTCGCGCTTAAGGCAGCGCCTCAGGGCGCTTTTTTAAACACAGATTTGAACAAATTAGACCATCGATTGCAATAGGACTGAATTTTTTAAATGTTATTGAACAAATCTGACCATCTATTAAACAAATCTGACGATCGATTTAGCAATGGGTTTGAGTATTTGAACAAATTAGACCATTGATTGAACAAATCTAACCAGAGATGACGAGATTATAAAAGTTAACAATTAAAAATATTATATATATGTATATAATGTTCCTTTACTAACGAAGGCCTTGCATAAATGATGCACGCGAATCACGCATGGCTTTTCGAATCAAAAACGAATCGGAGCACCACACGCTTTTTAAAACCAAGCTTGCAGCATAATCATTTACAACAAATTTAGAAGACAAAAGATTAAAAACAAGCCTATTCATACACAAAAGATCAAAGCAGCAACCAATCAACAAACTCGTTCCTTAATTCAACTAATTCTTTATAAAACAAGACTCTACATATGATTCTAAACTCCATCCACTTTACTTTCGTAATCAACACAATAAACATTGAACATTTGATTGTGAGCAGCTTAAATACACTTATTAGAAAATGATAAATAACATGACAACTAATTATGAAGATTTTGTTTGATAAATTTTATACCTTCAATAGCCTCTCTAGGTGTCTTAAATCCAAGGCCAATACTCTTCCAGAATCTGTTTCCACCCTTCCCAGGCCTCTTTCCTTTTCCACTTTTCTTCGAACTGATACAATACAGAATCACCATTGTCATCTTCCATAACTAACTAATCAATAACAGAAGAAACATACACGACGAACATATTTCAATGTTATGAACAAAAAATCGCTAGATTCTCACCATAAAAACACCTTCGGTTGCTTCAAAAACGCCTTCTCCGTCTGCAATCGACACGGAAATCAAAAAGAAGACAAAATGTGAAGATCTGTAGGTATAGAGATATACGTAGAAGTTGAGAATTTAGAAATTATTAAACCTGTTCAGCCATTGTTGCAGAGATCCGAGCTTTTCACCGGCGGAGGCACAAAGAGGGAAGAACAATGGAACACAGAAGGAGAAGTAAACCCTACGTACGGACTACATTTCATGGAATTAAAATGGGTCTAATGGGCTTTTCCTGGATTGAGGGCTGGGCTGTTTTTTAATATATTGCATCCATGGTTCTCACGTGGTAAAATACACACAACAAATACAAATCCACATTATTATTATTATTATTATATTATGTGTTAAATAAATATAATGTTACATATTTAGTAATAAAAATTTTATGTCTTTAAAAACCCGTGTATTTCACAAGTTGAATAAAATATAATGTAATCTGTTAACAAATACACTTGTCAAAATATATCTTTAAAAAAATATACTTTGACATGACAGTTATAAATTCTTTTAAGTTCAATTTTAAAATATTTTTTTAACTGAGTATTAATTTTTTTTATATAATTGATAATTATAATTAATATTAAATTCATTTGCTTAATGATATAATAACTATCTATGATTAAATCAAAAGTATCCATAATTAGATTTATATTAAATATTTAAAAGTATACTCTTTTAATATCATTATTTAACAGGGGAGAGAGACGGAAAAAACATGTCGAGAATGCACCAGAAGTTGACACGCGTCATTTTAGGATTTTTATTTATTAGTATAAAGATATTAAACTTTATCTTTTCTTTTTTTTCACTTTTAAACTTTCAAGAAATACTCATAAATAATATTTAATAACAAATCAATACAACAACCACTAGTTTAGCCTAGTGGTAAAGGTATATACCCAAGACTTCATTAAAATAGAGAGGTCTTGGACATCACTAAAATGGGGAGGTCTTGGGTTCAAGTCCCACTTGTGATAAAAAAAAGGGGTTCAGGTCTGGCCAGGGGGTTTTCTGACCTATGTTGGGTTTCCTCCTGAGGGAGGTGGAGATGATCGGGTGGGTCAATGGCCCGTCAGTGATCCAAATTGCCGTTAAAAAAACAAATTAATACATAATTAATCACATATATTTCACTTGTTAATTACTGATTTCTTTGCTTCATAAAATGAAATTAGAATTTCATTTCTTAATGTGTTTATTTACATAATTTGTTAGAAATAAAATTTGAATTTCATTCTTAATACGTTTTAATTGAGAAATGAATTAGAATTGTAATTAAAATTAGTTCCCTTAATTTTTTTTCAAATAAAAGTTTTTCACGTTCCTTTCAAATTATGATGGATTTCAACAAAAGGGATCGGAATCTCTTACGTAGCCTCATACGCACCCCTTGATCGCCACCAACACATCAACCCCTACATCTGCCGCCACCCTTGATGTTGCCACCCTTCCCCCGCCGCCCTCACCAACGACCTCCCTCACCACCGTTGCCGTTGTTGTCATCACCGCCACCCCTACAGCCGTCGCTGACACTACCACCTCAAGATCCTTTGTTGGGGGCGGCGACGGCAACGGTCAAGTGGTGGCCAGGGAGATAGATTCTAATTTTTTATGATTGTTTTGTCATCCATATACGTTACAAATTCAAATTTTTTTGCTTGTCTGCAGGGCTTTCAACTTTACACTACTATGCAATTATACTACAACACATAATATAATGTCATTAAACACATATCACATAGAAAAATAACACATATTAACACATAAGCATATAATATGGCATCTGTCACTGCACTGTCAAGCTACACAGAAGTGCAACTTCTTTACCTTCATTTACTTATGTTTTTTACTTTCTTTAAAATATTTATTTCAAAGATAGTACTATACTCTTTAACTATTCCTCTTTCTTTTTATAAAAAAACATTTTTTATAAAAACAATACTTTAACTTTCAAAATATTTTCTGTCAGTACGCATGCCAGCCCAGAACCATAGGAAAAAGGGCAATAAGAACTCACATGTTATGATCTTACTATTACAACTCTTTAATAGTATCTGCTAGGCGGGATGCAAGAAATCTGTAGTAAATCAACAAATTATCTAGTGTTGCCTATAGTGTCGCTTGGGGGCAGTGACCCCGGCACAAGGTCAGTGTCGCCAGGGCAGTATCGCCAAAGGACATGATCAATGTCGCCAAAAGTTGCGTTTAGAACTTAGTGTCGTTCTTATACTATCGCCAACTATGAGTGTCGCCGACACTCAATGTCGCCACAGTCATAGGTGACACTCGTAGTGTCGCTTAGGGGAATGACACGTGTCCCAATCATTGGAGATCTTGGGGACCACGCTACATTATCCATCTTTAACCCCGACTAGTGTCGCCACGTGAAGGTGGCGACACTGGCGACACTGGTCAGTGTCGCCTAATGAACAACTTATCCAAATTGGCCCGTTTTCAATTCAAGCTTATAACTTTTTATGTTTAAATCGTTTGTTTGACTTCCATGAAACCAGATATGGGCTTAATTTTCCATCTAACACGTAAAAATCTACCCTTTAAGGTGAAAACCCTAGTTTTTCCCCATAAACCAATTTTGATGAAAAACATAGATCTAGGTTGGATCCATACCTCAATAGGCTACCGTTGCTTCGTAAGTCTTGTTCCCAATCAAAGGAGAAACATTTTGAGACTGATCTTGAGCAAAACTTTGAATCTCTTTGAGCTTTCTCTCTAGAAACCCTCACACACTCTCTCTACGTTTTTTATGGAAAATGGCAGAATGGAGGAGGGTGGAAGCTGCATCTCGGGTTATAGAACCTCCCTTGGGCCAAGCCCACCCTCCAAGCCCATGCCCATATCTTTATTTCTCTTATTTCGGCCCAACCCATGTGTGTCTGGTTTTAGGGTGTTACATAACTTTCGTTCTTTAATTTAAAAAAATAATAATAATTTGTGGTTGTGTTTAATTTTTTTTCTTGACGCCTCGGTATAAATTTTGTTAAAAACGGAGTTGTATTCAATATAGGGTATATTTTACGTATCGTGGGTTATTTCGACTGACGGTAACGTGCTGGTACCGTGAAGAATGAGACCGACACCGACTGAAGAACACCGGTACCGTCATATAACTGTCTTTTATCTGTGTTTCGATCTCCACACTAAGTCATCGTAACTTCATACGTTTCTTTTATTTACTTAACCACATTTCTTTTTGTGCTTAGCCATGTTAATGTCACCGCTGCAACCATTTAAGGTCTGCCTCCCGCCTTTTATTATCGTTGGTTATATCGACTGACGGTAACGTGCTGGTAGCTTGAATAATGAACGGATACCGATCGAAGAACGTCGGTGTCGTTATACAACGGTTTTCTATCCATTTTGCGGTCTCCAAAACCGAGTCGCCACAACTTCATGTTAATATTACCGTCGCAACGTGCGTAACGAAGTTTGCAAAACGGTAAACGTCCCACCACAACACACGAGTGTCAAATTCTAGTTATTATATATACTAGCTTAGACCCCGTGTAATACACACGGGCTGAAAAATATCAATACATACATTTCTCAAATTTTATTTATGTATTTTACAGGTGTAAAAATGTATTATTATACATATATTAAAGATAGAAAACAAAATTCAAAATATGTAAAAAATAATATATAATTGGGTTTCAAAAATACGTCAATTACTATTTATTGTAATTTGACTTTCATTTACTATTGGATTGAAAATAAAAATTATATAATTAGGTTTCAAAGTTTTTATAATAAAGGATAATTTAAAATAAATGTGTTTTATTAGTATAATTAGTAATTTAGTAAAAAATATGGGTGCATTTAATAAGAGAGAGATGCGGGAAAAAAATGATGAGATTGAATATGGTGGTGACATGTGGCATACAAAAACCTTTATTTATTATATAGTATAGATTACAATAGATCAATTGTAAAATAATACCTTAACCCCATTTCTTTTTCTATTTTTTTTTCAATAATACTGATTTACTTAAAAGTTTGGGAAATTTCATCTTTTTGAATAGAAAACTTAATTTTTTTTATTTATTCTAGGAAATCATGTATTTACAAATTTTTAGTTTAAATTTGTTTATTTAGATATAAAAATTGTTATTAGTTTTAGATTTATAATTTGATACTTTTATCGAGTGACTTGCACGGTTGATTTTGAAAAACACCTATAAAATTGTTTGTGATGTATGCGGTTGTGGGTGAAAATTGAACTATCAATTAGTTAAGACGATTAGACGAATATGCATTTTATGTTTGCATATTTGTAGCTTTCTTCTTCATTTCTCCATCGTTACTGAATAAGATTAAACTAGAAAATATGATCTCTGCGTTGCGGCAGGGCGTACGGTGACATTAACGTGTTTAGATACATAATTAAAGCCCACGTGATGTAGCGGGTTTGTAAACCTCGTTACGCGCGTTGTGGCTACGACAATAACATGAAATGTATGAAGTTGTCACGACTCGGTTCTGGAGATCGAAAATATATAAATTGTGGCGCAAATAGAAGTTAAAATTGAAATGACAAATTCGTTAAAAAAATTAGCCACAAAGTAAAAACAAAATAAAAGTAGAAAAAACCAACTTTTACAAACGAATATAAAAAATAAAAGAAAAAAGAAAAGAATTTTGAGGGTTAAATTTGAGAGTTTAAAAATTTAAGAGGTAGAGTTTAAAATTATGTTCAGGGGTAAACTTAAAATTTTAGAAACTTAAGGGTATATTAGAAAATTTAGAAAGTTAAGGAGTAATATATGAAAATAAAGAAACCTGAAGGGTCATTATTAAACTTTTGTTGGTGGCTTGGGATTTACCGGCGTTGGTGTTTAAGGGTTTTTAGAATGACAACGAAATGGAATAGTTGGAGCTCCACTCAATGGCGGCCACGTCGTGCTTCAGGTTTTCTTTTTATTTCCACTCTTCTACTATATATAATATACGCCTTTAACCCGTTTAATTTTCAATTAATTTCTTTTTTCTTTATTAACTTTCGTTTGCTAACTTTTTTCAAAGAACAAATTGCGTGGCTTTTTTTGTCAACGTTTCGATATATATTTATTTGAAAACAGAGTTTTATTTAAAATCGAGTTTTTTTTGTATCGTAGCCTATATCAATTGTCGTTACCGTTGTGGTTTCGTGACGAACCGAACCTATTATGCATTTTGTTAGTCAACGTTCCAATATACCTTTATTTGAAAACAAAGTTTTATTCATAATCGAGTTTTTTTTTGTATCATAGCCTATATCGATTGTTGTTACCGTTATGGTACTGTGACGAACCGAACCTATTATGCATTTTGTTTTGTCAACGTTCCGATATACCTTTATTTGAAAACAGAGTTTTATTCAGAATCGAGTTTTTTGGTATCGTAGCATATATCGAGTGTTGTTACTGTTGTGGTGCAGTAACAAATCGAACCTATTGTGAGCGAATTAGACGACCTGACTCCTACCGCGAGGCACATGGATTGAACTAGTTGCATATATAAGTAATTAACTTCCAACATCACTTTGGGTTTAATATTGTAATTGATGGAACATAAGGTATGCTAAAGTAATTTACGTGCATCTGGGTGTATGTAGTGGTGGCGTGAAGAGGGGGCGTGATCCACCTGGCCCTTTCCAAGGGCGTGGAACACCGCCCGCTAGGGCGTGAAACATGGCGTGATGGTTGGGCGTGGGTCTATTCACGGGAAGGGGCAACGCTCACATTCCAACGGTTTACCAATTCAAACATATAGTTTTTCAAACTTTTCTATTTCTTTTAAATTCTCAAATTCTCACTCAAAAATGAATCCTTGGAACCCAAACCATCCACATTATGCGAACATTCGCAACAACCCAAATACTCGATTCTTCCCTCAAAATCCGAACCCAAACAATGACCTGAGCAACCTCTTCAATCCCAATATTCAAGACGTTTATGTTCCAAGTACGTCACCGGAACCAAACATTTTTCACCAACTCAGTCCCAATATTTATCCGGAAAACTTTTCTTTTCAACAAACGCCTCCAACACAACAACCACCTCCGACCCAAACCTTTCCCACACCGGATTCCACACCCGAAACACAACAATTCACCGAGTCCGTCCCCGAGACACAACTGTCGGCAAAACCAAATAAACGTTCTCATAAAAAGAAAAAACCAACAACCGACGACACAATCCTACGTGTATATGAAAAATGAACACCGGAAGAAGAATTTGTTTTGACACAAGATTGGGTAGATGCATCGGAGGACCCGAAAATTGGTAAGGCGTTTATATTTTTTTTATAATGTGTTAATAATTTTTATATTTTTGTATAGGAAATAATAAAAAAGGTAAGGATTTTTTGTTACGTATTCGTGAAAAATTTCACGCCGCAATGGGGAGGGGCGAATACCGTAACGCCGACAAGATCTCAGGTAAATTGCGGGACTTTAACAACTAACTTGCTAAGTTTAACAACTTCTACAACAAACACTACAACAAACGTAAAAGTGGTCAAAACGACCACAATATTTATTTAGAAGTTTGTGACGAGTACAAAGTCGTAGTGGGTACGACTTTTACTTCCTATAAAGCATGGGATATTGTGAGAAAATCTCTGAAGTGGTGCTAAGTCCCGTTGATGAGCCAATCGTCTAAATGTACAAAAACGTCATCGTCCGACGATTTTTCGCCGGGTATATGTTTACGCGTTAATCTAAATGATACCGATGACGATATTGAAACACCGGAAGAACCGTTTCGTCCGCCCGGAAGAAACGTTTCGTCCGCCCGGAAGAAACAACAAAGGTAAACATGCTACTTCTTCGTCCGCCTCGGACTATCGGTTTGATAAAATAGACCCGAAGCTTGACAAGCTACTTGAGTTCAAAAAGGATAAACAACAACAAGATCTCAAATTTTTTACTATGGTCTGTGAACATAGATCAGTTGACTGAAAATGCTCGTAAACTCGCGGAGAGGCGAAGAAAAAAAATATACGAAAGAAACAACTTAACCGAGTAGGATGAGAAGTAGTTTGTGTTTTATTTTTATGAATGCAGTTTTTTAGTTTTATTTTAAATGTATTTTTTTATTTTATAATGTAGTTTTTTATTTATTTAAGAATTTATTTTTTATCTTATAATTTAGTTTTTTATTTATTAAAAATAAAAATTTTATATTTAGTTAATTATTAGTTGATTATTAAAAAATAAACACGGGGCGTGAAACCATACGCAGCTTACAGATTATGTCCAGTAATTGCCCATGTGCTGATGTGGCAGTAACGTGGCATGGCGTGAAACCACTACGGGTGGCCTTAAGCAAATTTTTGAAGAAAAATAAGGTTTTGTTTACATAAATTTATTTTAGTTTTATATAAAAATAATCTGTTTTTTATGTAAATATTTAAAATCACTTTAGTAAAAAAAAACTTTTACAATATATAAAATAGTCAGTCCATTTAATATTTTTGTGAGGTCGGCCTATAATTTCTTTTACATATCTTAGTTTTGAAAGTTAATTTCTAGTGTCACATGAATGGTTAACATTATCAAACTAGCAAGTTTACCTGCCCGCTCGTTGCGTCGGAATTTCACCATGATCTCAAATGTCAAAACATAGGCACGATCCCGAATATCAAAACGCATATACAAAAACACGTCACAACAATTGTCACTCCGACGTAAAATCCTAAAGCGTACCCTATCGTAAAAGCGTAATGGTTTCACGAAAAGTGAATCATGCCCCGCCACGTCAACAAGAGGGCAATCACTAAACACAATCACTACACACACATATATATACGTATGCATAACACACACATACACTTGCCCCACACATGTGATTTGAATCTCCCCCTCTCCCTCATTCACTCTCTCAATAACGCTCCGGGGGACGGTGTTCCACACCAATTCACGAGCCAGATCACGCCCCCAATCTTGCCCCCATTACACTAGGCCTAAGGGTGAGTGGAAGGTGCTCTTTATGAAAGAAAATAAAGAGGCTTGTCAGGGAATCAAACCCGTGACTAGCTGGTTAAAGGGTAGCGCTTTACTAGCTGTTTTAGATCACCTTTCATTTAATTTTCTGGAAACACAATACATATTTTGTTAAAAAAATTATAAATTACTGTTCATACATGTTGTCTTTTTAATATAGTATATATACTTGAAATTGGATGGGCAACTTTTGCTTGTAATGTTTGGACAAGTTTTTATTTTAGAACTAGTATTAAGACCCGCGTATTGGCGGGGCGTAAAAAACGAAATGAACTAAATATTAATATATTAATAGTTGCTTCATCTTAAATTGTTAAGGTTGTTTTTATTTAAGAACTAGTATTAAGACCTCGCGTATTGGCGGGGCGTAAAACATGAAATGAACTAAATATTAATATATGAACAATTGCTTCATCTTAAATTGTTAAGGTTCTCATCCTCATATTTCAAAGTTTTGAAATTTATTTAAGCACTTTAGTTCATTACCCATGCATATATACACACGTATATATAGATAAGGCCTCAAAACATATGTGAGCTGATGATGTGGGTACATGCATGAAGCATAGCTGCGTACAAGAAGCAGACACATACTAAGCAGAACCATGAACCGCGTCTCCCAAACAACGAGGTGACGTGGCACAACTGAAAAAAGACCCGTTTGGAATCTTCAGGAAGTCAAAGCTATAAAACATCAATGTTTAATGACTTGGGAGAATGGGCATTTGTCTCTTTAGGAGACTATGGCTTGGTACACTAAAAAGGAAAAGGTCTCACTGCAATCAAAGGAAAAAGAAAGAGATACCCCTGCATATAGTAGGAAGGTGGCGACAGACCAGCAGATGCTTGCCCAAGTTCAGGTATAAAAGGAAGACCTTGGGCACTCAGATATCAAGTCTGATTCCCATCTTCACTCTCACACTATCACATCATACTCCATAAATCTCGATCTCGATTACCTTATCACCTTCAAAGAATAGTTATATTATTCTCACGCCGGAGGCTGATCGCAGGAAACCCCCTTCTGCGGTGAGACTAACAGTGTTTTTATGTTAGCAGGTACCTGAAGCAGCTGATCCAATCCAACCTGGAACGTCAAGACCCTCACTCTGACCAGTATTTATTGTAGCAGCAAGTGGATACCCATATATTTGTTGTAGCAACATGAGCAAAATATTTACTTTGATGCGGGTGGGATCTCACGGGCATGTCGACTATTCAGGCAAGTCTGGTGAATATTAAAGGCACCTCTTCATCATACGCATGGAGAAAGTCATTTATGACTATATTGTACACACCCTTCTGGTTTATATAGAAAACTCGAAATGGCTTGGCTTTTCAACAAAGAGAAGCCCTTGAGTTCGAAGATATTTGAGGAGATTAAAACACAACTTTATGGTTGGATCAAATATAGATCCAAACTCCAAGATATATGTTGGTCTAAGTAGTGTTGTGACCCCTTTTCTTGTTCTGGGTAGCAGTCTTCTGTTATAGGTATGTTGTTATAGTGGTTAGATCGAATGTGCTCGTTTTGATTGGTCTTAGATTTGTTTGTATTGCCCAACTACCCGTTGGCTGTTTTTTCGCTTCATTTTTAATATAATGTTGTTAAATATAGATCCAAACTCCAAGATACATGTTGGTCTAAGTAGTGTTGTGACCCCAAAATATAGATCCAAACTCCAAATTTCCTTCAACTAAGGGAATCGATGAATGACTACGTACAGGAAGAACGTTCAAAGGGTGTTAAAATCAGGCTGACAAATGAAGACGAACCTGAGATGACGTTTTCACCCCTTCGTCCACCGTCTGGGGTTTATACAGTCCATGAGGAAGCAGTGGCACCTACGATCCGAATCAAGTCCGGAATCCTGTGACAGAATAAGGTCCTAGTGCTCAAGGAGAGAACCTTTCTCTTCCTAATCCGTCCACCTTGGTGCACGAAGCACCAGAGTACACAGTCGAACATTTGCTGCAGCTTACACAACCTATGATGTATTCTCCCATGTCGTTACAAATGAGCCAAGCTATAGCATCTCTGCCACTGGCATGAAGCATGGGAACGACGACCTCGATGAATGTAATCTGTCCCATTCCCAACTCTCAACATCCAAGGTTCACATACCCAAATATGATGCATCCTCAACTTGCTCCATACATGATGGCTCAATATGCCAACCCCTGGTAAATAACCTACCCTTGGCAGCACCTTGCCGGTGGCATGCTGATGGTCAAGCCCGCAACAAGTGAAGCTCTCTTACGCCAGTCTGTTGTCCCTATACAAACTGGCCCGACACCGGCCGTCGTAAGATCCTTGGTGTAAGAAGCTCACATGGGCACCTAGACAGAAGCAAACAAGATCTTTCGACCATACCGATCCATTTCATTGTCATGCTTCTCTGAGAGGATAGCAAACTTCTAGTTCCCAACAAAGATAAAGATGCCAATGAACATTAAAACATATGATGGGACTAACGACCCTGAAGATCACTTGCAGGTGTTCTCTGGAGCAGCAGGCGTCGAAAGATGGACAAACACCGAGTGCTGTCATATGTTCATGCAAACACTCATTGGGTATGCTCGCCTCTGGTTTCTTGCTAACTTCCGGAAGGAAGCATCGATTCTTTTGATGACCTTAGTCAAAAGTTTCTTGCTAACTTCACCCAGCTGAAGAAATGCACGAAGGATGTGTTGTATTGTACCAGATCAAGCAAAGGGAGGACGAAAGCCTCCGCATCTTCATAGACAGATACAAAAAAAGGCTTGTCTTATGCAGGAGCAATGGAGAAGATGAGAGTATATGGCTTCATGAATGCAGTACTACCAAAATAACTTATTGAAGATCTGAAAAAGAACATCCCACAGACTATGGATGAAGCTCTCGAACGGGCAGAAGCCTATTTAAGAGGAAAAGAGGCCTTACAAAATCTGGAGTCAAAGACGCGTGATTCTTGGAGGAACCAACACCCTTCCGGCTCGAAGCCGCAGTTCCATTCCTTTGTTGAAAGGAGGTCCAATCGCCACCATGACTCAAGAAAATTAGATGATCATTACCGATCTCCATATCGAAAGAATACCCCAGAAAGAGAGAAGTATGTTGCCTTCACATCTTTAATCAAAACATCAGAGGAGATAATGGCTACCGAAGAAGCCATGTACAGCTTCAGGCCGCCACGTCCTCTCACAAAGAGCTCTATAGGAAGAAGCTCGCAGAAGTATTGCGAGTTTAACGATTACAAGGGTCATCACACAAATGATTGTTATCAATTGAAAAAAAGAATAGTAGAGGCGGTAAAGTCAGGAGAACTCGCTCATTTGGTGAAGGATATCAAGAGGAAGAATGAGTTGAAGGGAAAAGCAAGGATGTGAGCATGATACATTTCACCCGAAGTGAGACACAAAATTGGCCCATAAGAGAATCTTAGGATAAGCAATGCATATGTTTCCCTCCAACAGAGGGGCGGAGTTGATATTTACACCCATCATCATGGAAGTAGAAATTGAAGGGACGTTTGTGGACAAAATATACATGGATTACGGAGCTGCTTCCGAGATCATGTACGAGAAATGATTCTTACGATTAAGCGATGAGGTAAGGCAAGATTGGAAAAAGCGGACACTTCACTTATCGGATTTTCGGGGGAGAGGGTGCTCCCACTCGGTCAAATAGAATTAATGGCCCACCTTGAGGACGGTCCACTCTCCCACATGGAGCGTCTAATGTTCCTAGTGGTCTGGGCTCCATCAAGATAGAATATTATCATAGGGAAACCATGTATAAGCACCTTCGGGGAAGTGGTATCTACCACACATGGGCTGATGAAAGCAAAGATGTGTTCGCTTGGTGCCCCGCCGACATGGTGGTGTACCAAGGGATATAGCTGAACATTCCCTCAACATATCACCCTGCGTTAAACCTATGGTACAAAAGAAGAGAAGCTTGGCCCATAACAGAAGCCACGCTGCATGCAAGGAGGTAGACAAATTGGTAGAAACAGGGATCCTGAGTGAAGTTCAATATCAATCATGGGTAGCAAACCCGATTTTGGTTAAAAAATAAGATGGCTCCTGGCGTATACGTGTAGATTTCAAAGATCTAAATCAAGCATGTCCCAAAGATTGTTACCCCTTATCAGAAATAGATTTGAAGGTTGATGCTTTGACAGGTTTCAGGTTTCATGTTCCAGTGCTTCTTGGACGCTTATAAAGGTTACCACCAGATCCATGTGAAGAAGGAGGATGAAGAAAAGACAGCTTTCCATATGGCCAAAGGGATTTTTTTGCTCTAAAAAGATGCCCTTCAGCCTCATGAATGCAGGAGCCGCCTACCAAAGGGTCATTGACAAAATGTTTGCTGATCAGATAGGCAGGAACATGGAGGCCTATGTCGACGACCTAGTAATCAAAAGCCAAGATGAGGGGGGGAATGGTAGAAGATATCAAAGAAACATATGATAACCTAAGAAGCATCAGCATGAAGCTCAACCCAAGAAAATTCCCCTCCAGATTTGAAGATGGCAAGTTCGTGGGTCACATTGTTGGAAAGCAAAGTATAAAGGCTAATCCAAGCAAAGTTCAAGCAGTTATGGACATGAGATCCCCAAAAACAAAGAAAGACGTGCAGAGTTTAAATGGGAAGATTGCAGCGCTTAAGCGTTTCTTGTCCAAGTCAGCCGAGAGATCACTTCCTTTTTTCAAAACACTGAAAGGATGCTTAGACAAGAAGGACTTTAGATGGACGGAAGAAGCTGAAGCCGCCTTTCAGGAGCTGAAAGAAAGTATAGCTTCGCTGCCCACAATGGTAGCTCCCAAGGCAGGAGAACTAATTTTTGTTTATCTTTCAGTAGGTAATGAAGTTGTAAGCATTGTACTGCTAATCGAAAGAAACCAGACCCAAATGCCGGTCTACTTCATAAGCAGAGCGCTAAAAAAAGCTGAGGTAAACTACCCTCCGATGGAGAATCTGGCTCTCTCCCTTGTTCACACCGCAAGAAGGCTGAGAAGATACTTTCAAGCGCACCCGATAAAGGTTGTGACCGATCAGCCTATCAAAGCAATACTTGAGACGCCCGAAACATCCGGCCGTTTAGCCAAATGGGTCATCGAACTTGGAGAGCACAAAATAGAATATGTACCAATAACGGCAGTGAAAGCTAAAGTCCTGGCAGACTTCCTAGCAGAAGTACCTAAGGAAGAAAAAGAAATACAAGAAGCAAAACAGAATGGAGAAAATTGAAGTGCCCTCCGGACACATTGATGTTGTTCGCGGATGGAGCCTCAAGCGCAAAAAGATTAGGGGTTAGTTTAATCCTAATAAGTCCCACCGGGGAAGAGTTCACATACGCTCTTCGTTTGGACTTCTCCAGTACAAAAAACGAAGCGGAGTACGAAGCATTACCTGCAGGATTGCGAATGTACAAAGGTGACTGAAGCCAACTTGCTGAGGGTGTCAACTTGCTTATTCTTTGATCGTGACACCTGCATGGCACTACAATTTTTGAAGCCTTGCATCAGCTCTTGTGCTTTAGCTTTATACTTCTTCATGATTTCTTCCTTGGCCATGTATTAATTATTGACCTGATTAGCCACCAAGAGTGAGTCAGCAAATACTTGTACTTTTGACAAGGTTTTAGTGGAGGTCCTAAAAGCTCCATCCATTTGTGAAGAAGAGGTACATGACGTAATAACAGAAGAAGCAAAGAACTGGATGACCCCGATCATAGACTTATTGCGAGAAGGAAAACTGCCCGAGGACGAAACTGAAGCGACAAGGTTGAATATAAAGGCGAAGCAATACACGATTGAAGACGAAGTTCTATATATAAAGTCCTATTTATCACCCTTTCTCCATTGTGTCTAGCCAGATCAAAGTAATTATCTGATTAGAGAGGTTCACGAAGGAATATGTGGGGCTCACTTCGGTCCTCGATCGGTGGTCATGAAGCTAATGAACTTGGGTTATTACTGGCCCACAATGCATAAGGATGCATCAGAATAAATACACAGGTGCGAAGGATGTCTGGTGTATGCACCTATTAAGGCAAGTCCGAAGCATGACCTAGTCACCGTAACTTCATCATGGCCATTCTACAAGTGGGGAATGAACATTGGGGAATGGAAATTGTAGTGTCATGCAGGTGTCATGATCAAAGAATAAGCAAGCTGACACCCTCAGCAAGCTGGCTTCACTCACCTTTGCACACCTACTAAAAAAATTTAGCGGAGGTCCTAAAAGCTCCATCTATTTGTGAAGAAGAGGTACATGAAGTAATAACAGAAGAAGGAAAGAATTGGATGACCCTGATCGTAGACTTCTTACGAGAAGAAAAACTGCCCGAGGATGAAACTGAAGTGACAAGGCTGAAAATAAAGGCGAAGCAATACACGATTGAAGATAGAGTTCTATATATAAAGTCCTATTTATCACCCCCTTCTATGTTGTGTCAGGCCAGATCAAAGTAATAAACTGATTAGAGAGATGCACGAAGGAATATGTAGGGCTCACTTCGGTCCTCGATCGGTGGTCACAAAGCTAATGAACTTGGGTTATTACTGGCCCACAATGCATAAGGATGCATAAGAAGAAATACACAGGTGCGAAGGATGTCAGCTGCATGCAACCATCAAGGCTACTCCGAAGCATGACCTTGTCACCGTAACTTCAGCATGGCCATTCTACAAGTGGGGAATGGACATTGTTGGTCCGTTCCCCGAAGCAAGAGGAAGAGTCAAGTTCCTGCTAGTAAGGGTTGACTATTTCACCAAATGGCCCGAACTAAGACCACTAGATTCAAACACGGGCAAACAGGTAAGCGCCTTGATTAAAAATCAAATCATTTACCAATTCGGTCGCATCGACCAACGAATAACCAACATTGTCAAACAGTGGGAACATATCATATGCTAATTTGGTCTTCACGGACAAATTGTCACTGACATTGGCAAGCAATTCGCTGAGAAAACATTTAGTGCTTGGTGCACGAAGCTTCACATCAAACAAATCTTCAGTTCCATCGCTTACCCTCAGTCCAACGGCCAAGTTGAACACATGAACCAGAGCATTCTATCCTGAATAAAAACAAGCTTCAGTAGGCACAGAAAAGATTGGCTAGAGGAATTACCAAGCATCTTGTGGGCTATTAGAACAACGGAGAAAACAAGCCATGGTCGTACTCCATACAGTTTAGTCTTTGGCTCTGAGGTAGTGATTCCAGTCGAGATAGGGGTAACCACGCACTGAATCAACAACAATGATAAGCAGCAAGACGGCTCAGAAGTTATGCAGAACCTTGACCTCCTGGAAGAAGCTAAGAATCATGCCATGATCAAGGAGGCCAGGTACAAGCAGAAGATGGAATCTTACTATAACAAGAGGGTAAAGCATGAAAGCTTCAAGATCGGATATCTGGTGCTTCGAAACAATGAAGCAAGCTTGTAAGAAAATATAGGAAAACTGGGCCCAAAATGGGAAGGCCCTTACCAGATTGCAGAAGCACACAGAGGAGGTTCATACAAACTCGAAGACATGGAAGGAAAGAGGCTTCTGCAACATTGTAATGCCAAGCATCTGCATCGCTTCTTCATATAAGCAATCGTTGATGTAACCCAAGGGGTATTTTATGATAAATCCTTTGTATGAAGCAAAATGAATGAAATTAACCTTTTGAAGCATATTTTGTATCATGTTATCCTATCAAGGGTGAGTTCCTTAACGAACGAATCTCCATGGGGTCCGGGTAAAACCTCCGCATGTAAAGGGATGAGCTCCTAGGCCAAAACGCTCAACGGGTTTGGGCCTTGATCGGCCCGTATACAGGTTGAGTTCCTAAAACAATACAACTCCATGTGTATCAAGTTTTACTTACCTATGCAACTGGGTGAGCCCCCATCAATAATGCTCCATAAGTAATTCATCGAGCTTATGATTACGCCTAATAAAACCTTGAACATTATAACACATAATGGGCTTCTTGCAAGATAGGATAATATTTCGTGTTAGTAATAACTTGGAATTATCTAGTATAATGTCTGCATCATATGCCTTGATAAAAACTTGAATTATGAAAACACAAGCAAAGGTACCTAAAATTAAATAACCAAGGCAAATATCTCATGCCTCCAAGAGAAATTGGAAGTTCAAACCAATAAGGTAACCCTTTGGTTTGAAGGGATTTCACACCAAAAACAAATAGCTGGGACTCTTTGGTAACAAGGCATATGACCTAGTGAGGTCAAACAATAAGCCTAAACCATAATTGCAAGTTTGAAAGATAAACACTATCCATAAACGAAAGGCCACGCAAGGCATAACCAAGCTAAACATCAACAATAAACATAAATTGTCTTGCCTACATAGGCTTACAACCGATACGACCATGCAGGGTCCAAAACAGTTAAGAAGTTCAAAACATAATCACACAATGCAACAATTGTTCAAAGGGTGACAACATTCCAAAGAAAATATTGAACTAAACGGATGGCTCACCATGCTTCTCAGGTTCAACAGTCTCGCCAACATCAGACTTTGGCCCTGTGCCCACACTCTCCTCAGCAGATGCAGCAACAAGCTTATCTCTGTAACAGGCTTATAAGGAGTATCCCAGAAGAAATCTGATTTTGTCTCAGAAGTGGAGTTAGTCCGGCTCTTCTTAATCTTTTTCGCCTTTCCTCCAAGGGAAATCGATGCAGTAGATTTAGAACCATCGGCATCTTCACGTAAGTGCTTGCTCCCAAGAGACCTCAAGATAGACTCAGCAGCTTCTTTCTTCAAACCATGTGGCTCCAATGCTTACAACTCCGATAACGGCCTGTCAAAATACTTAGATAGTTCATTAAGGTATGGATAAGTAAGCCGCTCCATTTACTAAATGGCTTCAACAGATTCTTGCTCTGCCTCAGGATGATAGTTGTTGCACTCGGTGATTGGCTTCAAGGGATGATTCTTATAGACAGAAACCAACCCAACATGACGTCCTTGCTTGAGAAGTTTCTTGTACACATCACCTAGAGGACCATCGAACTCATTACTGTGAAGAAGGTAGGTAACAACCTGTTGAAAACCATGCTCAATGAGCCACCTCTTCTCTTGTGCAAGAGTTTCTGCACGAGTCCTCCATTCCCCAACAGCAACATCCACTACTTCCCTCTCAGCCTGAACCTTCAACCTCTCACCATCCAATACAACCCTCTCATCATCCATCTTCGCCTTCTCTTCCTCCAAACTATGCTTCAGCGAAGCAAGCCTCTCGCTATCCACCTCATACTGCTTCTGAGCAGCGCCCAGTTTCTCCACAAGCTCCTTCTCACGATCGGTCAAAATGGAAGCCTGACTCTGAGCATCTGATAGCTGAGATTTCAAAGCTGCATTCCTTTGACACACATAAACGACCTTCTTGGCATAGGCACAAAAACGATCAACACCCTCCGGGAGAGAAGTAACTAACCTAGCAACACTCACAATGATACGACCGATAAGAGCTTCATCGTAATCATCATGCAAAGCATCCCGATCAGCAGGAGTAGCAAATTTGTAAACCATCTCTTGGCAAATGGCATGACTCTTAACATAATCACTGTTCTTCATAAACCAAGAAGGAAGATACACATCACTTGCTTCCTCCGGGACAAGCTCAGGTTTACGTTTCCCACTAGCATCTGAATCACCGCTACCACTTTCCACATCTAAAGGCTCTATCTTCAACTTCGAAGGCATAGACCCAGTGCACCAAGCAATAAAATCATCGTAGTCATAAAAAACGTCAACAGGATCCGGAGATTAGGAAACAGATGCACGAGAACTAGACATAGCAAGTATCTTGTTGGAACGAAGAGGAGTTTTACCCTTCTTGACCTTAGGGCGAGAAGTAGGCTTCTTGCCTTTGCCTTTGACATGCTTCATACCGGCAGCTCCAGAAACACCAACATAAGGACCGGTCTCATAACACACAGATTTGTTCAAAGCCAAGACATTGGTCTCCCCCTTTTCTAGCTTCTTCCTACCCTTTTCAGCGTACGAAGTATCCTCCAATTGCAGAAAATCTAAAGCACTCATCTATACAAAAGAAGAATATGATAATAAGCAAACAAAGCAAGCAAACACATATCAAAAGAAAATGAAGACATACCCTTCCCCTCGAAAGATACACAGGAACAAAGGCTGTGTCCCATAATACACTTAACCCAAGCATCAGAAGCAACTGTTCTGGATAGATGCGAAGGGGAGAGGCTAAAGACTTAAGCTTGTTATACAGATCATAATTTAGAGATGAAACCTTGGGTTCTTTAGGGTTAAGTCGGTCATCAGGCTTTCTAGGGTTTATAGTAAAAGGAAGCACATCGTTAGAAATCCAAAAGAAATGGTCCTTCCATGAACGAAGGCAAGAAATGGTAACCGAAACGAGACCTTCCTCACACTCCGTCTTCTCAATAGTATACCAGTCACCGTTCTTAGTTAGACAAAAAAAGCGATGAAACATAGGAAGGTCAGGCTCGTAACCCAAAGATCAACAAAAAACCTCAAAATGAACGACTTTACTAACCCCGACGGGTGACAATTGCCCAAAATTCAAGCGATAATACTCTAAAAAATTTAGGAAAAACAGATAAAACGGAATTCGGAGATTCGAGAACTCGAAATGGTGGTTGTATATTGCAAGCATACTGTGACACTTCTGATTTTTACTACTTGTAATCGTTCTAGACTTATCAAAGAGAATTCGCATGACATTTCATTTTAATTGAAATCCTATTCATACATTGTTACAATACTAGTTCACATGTGAAACATTACGTTTATGCTTGATTTCAAAGACTTATACTTATCTGTGATTGATTCTGGATAGCACGTAGACTTAATTGATCTTTATGACACACTAAATACACATGAACCACCCCCATACATCTCAAACATGTTCTTACAACTCATTCAGTGTGAATTGATGTCTAGAAGAATTAGTTAGTACTTTCATGCGACTGTTCAACTTTTAAACCGCTGTTAGCTGCGTACCGTCCACGACCGAAAAATTCATCTAACATGACATTAATTTATGTTTAAAATGTTTAACATATTCATTTATTTATTTACAACAAAGTTTGTTTGCAAAACTTTCCATAAATAAATCCTGAAATTCAAAAAACGATCAAGAAGTCCGTTTTCTCGCCCACCGACCGCCAACTACCGTACGTGAATAACGTCACTTTAAATTAATTTTTTTTAGATAAACATACTTATTTTTTTATGACAATCAACTTTCATGTTGAAAACATTTGCCTATTTCGCTTAGAAATGCTTAAAATCACAATTTTCGAATGCGCGCACTCAACCGGGCCAAGCTAGGACCCAACCCACCTACTCTTGGACCTAGACCAAGCAAGAAATCACAAAAACCCAGCCCCATTAAGCTAAATTTCTCATATTTGAGCCCCCATAAAACCTTAAAGTTTTTTCCAAGACATTCCATATTTACACCCCTTCAACCATTAGTATAAATAGGAGGCTTAGGATCTTGTTTTCTTTGCTAATTCTCCCTCAAACACTCCCAAACCCTCCTAAGTTGTGAAATACCTTCCCAACCCTTGATGGTTTCAAAAATCCCTTAGTGGATTCAAAGAGTTTGAAGATCAAACAAGTAAGTAACCCTCTAAATTTCAATACCGTCTTTTTATTTCATTCTTTCTTCATCCCCTTAATCTTTTTCTATTGTCTATCCATGATCACTTGATCATGTGAACCCTCAGCCTTAAAAACCCTCTAATAATCTTAATCAAACTAATAAATCAAGCGAACATCACCAACTAACAAACAAAGGATCCCGTTTGCAATGGCGGCTATGCCGTCGCATTCTGCGAATCCTCAAGACAACTATTGCAAAAGTGGCTCTGCCGATGCTTTAGTATGTTCTTGCTAACCTAAAACATGTGATTTATTCTATATTATCACTTATATGAACTCACACGCTAATTAAATATAGAATCCGCTTGCTCGTGTCGGCTATGCCGATTGCATTATGTGATTCTCCAAAACGCTTCTGTCAATATCATGGCTAGACCGGTGACACGGGACGTTTTGGCTAACCTAATCTGATTATATTATGTATTTCAATGATATTATAGCAACCGTTGATTTTGGACAGAAACTGTGCTGATTTTAACTAAGCATAACTTGACCATAATTAATCGAAACTGAGCAAACTCAAATTCCACGATGTAGTTCGTCGAATTTCCTTTCCAACCATAATTGGCTCTTTTTCTAATTCAAAAGTATGACTCTGTAGTAGGCAAAAATGGATAGAAATCTTTTTCAGTACCTTCTGTCTTGTTGGACTGTTTTGGCTATGATCCGAGTCTCAAATGGAAAAACTTTGTAAACAAAACTTGTTTGGAACGACTTAAACTAATCCCCTGTAAAATTTCATAATTTTTGGACGTAGTTTGATATTTTTAACAAGCACGTTTCTGTTCAGCTACTTTGCTGTCCAAATCTGAAAATCGACTAGAACTCTATTTTTGCATCTAATTCATAAACTTATGACCCGAACCGCCTATCTAACACTCGTAACCATCGAACCTACGCTAAAACTAGTTTATTTATTTGTTTAGGGTCTGGTCCGTGATTCACCTCGTATATTCGTTCAAGTCTCTTATCTCGTCTAGCTTTCAAGGTGAGACTTCATAGCCCTACTTTATTCAAATCGTTTTGGGAGAAACATGTACGCATTGGCACGCATTAAAGCATGTTTTCAAACAATTCTAAAACAAGCGAATCGTATATGTATGTGAGTAAATAAACACAACATGATAAACGGTAAACTTACAAATCCTTAACTTGAAACTTTCAAGTCAACGGTAGTACAAATATGGGCCATAGGATGGAAACCACATATACTTTATGGACAAATTTTGGTTTGACATCTTATTCGTTATTAGTGCAACTTGAGAGTTGTGCCACTTATTCATTATTCATCATTTTAGGTTGGATTTGCTAATCATATGTTTATTTTATTACATGCTATATGATGATCTTGGAATATGAATTGTTACCTTTGCCAAACTTATACTTTTATTAAACATGTGATTTCTCACCAACTATTTTTAGTTGACACTTGTTTTTCGTACATGTTTCAGGTGATTAAGCTCGTGATAGGTCAAGTCAAGATCACATAGGATTTGCCTAGATATCAATTGAAGAATTTTATTTTAAGTTGCTTGTCTTTTGAACATGTTATCTGTTTGGTTTAATTCGAAACTTATGTAATTGGGGTTTTTTTTAATATTATGAAACTTTAATAGTAAAGGTCTTTATACCTTAGCTTATGATTAAATTAGTCGCACCCGTGGTTAACATGCACGGTTAGGGTGTGACACATACCCTCTAGGTGATCGACAGTTTTGCCCATGATAGGAGCAGTCGGATTGTACTTGGCATCTATACCCCCATCGGTCACAAAACTCATCAACAACGATTTGTGTCATTTTCGAGGTTTGAATACTCAAATCGTTCTTAGACATTGTTACCAAAAATAAATAAAAGCAAAAAGATATACTAACCTTAAAGAAATTAGGATCGGTAGAGAAAGATCAAGAACAAGAGAGGAATTTTCCTTAGTGATAGAAAGCGGTGATGAAGTTGAAACGGTAAAATGAGAAAGGAAATTCAAATTTTGAAATGATGAGAGAGAAGTTATGATAACTGGTACAGCCGTTAGAAGATCACATCACCTCCAAAAGCTCTTGTTGCATCACATAACACTGAATGAACGAAGCAGAATCAAACGAAACATGATCGAACGAAACATGGTCGAATGAAGTGTGATCAACCGAAAGATTAACATCTCAGATTAAGTCAGAAGCCCTCATTGCTATGCAGTAAGCACTTCTGACTGGGGGCTGATGACGTGGGTACGTGCATGAAGCATAGCCGCGTACAAGAAGCATGCACCTACTAAGCAGAACCATGAACCACGTCTCCCAAACAACGAGGTGACAGGGCACAACTGAAAAAAGACCTGTTTGGAATCTTCGGGAAGTCAAAGCTATAAAACAACAATGTTTAATGACTTGGGAGAATTGGCATTTGTCTCTGTAGGAGACTATGGCTTGTTACACTAAAAAGGAAAAGGTCTCACTGTAAGCAAAGGAAAGAGAAAGAGATACCCCTGCATATAGCAGGAAGTTGGCGACAGACCAACTTATGCTTGCCCAAGTTAAGGTATAAAAGGAAGACCTTGGGTACTCAGGTATCAAGTCCAGTTCTCATCTTCACTCTCACACTATCACGTCATACTCCATAAATCTCGATCTCGATTACCTTATCACCTTCAAAGAATAGTTATCTTATTCTCACGCCGAAGGTTGATCGCAGGAGACCCCCTCCTGCGGTGAGACTAACGGTGTTTTCATCTTAGCAGGTACCTAAAGCAACTGATCCAACCAGGAACCCCAAGACCCTCACTTTGACCAGTATTTGCTGTAGCAGCAAGTGGACACCCATATATTTGTTGTAACAACATGAGCAAAGTATTTACTTTGGTGCGGGTGGGATCTCATGGGCATGTCGTCTATTCAGGCAAGTCTGGTGAACATTAAAGGCACCTCTTCATCATACGCATGGAGAAAGTCATTTATAACTATATTGTACACGTCCTTTTGGTTTATAGAGAAAACTAGAAATGGCTTGGCTTTTCAACAAAGAGAAGCCATCGAGTTCGAAGATATTTGAGGAGATTAAAACACAACTTTATGGTTGGATCAAATATAGATCCACACTCCAAGGTATATGTTGGTCTAAGTAATGTTGTGACCCCTTGTCTTGTTTTGGGTAGCAGTCTTCTATTATAGGTATGTTGTTATAGTGGTTAGATCGAATGTGCTCGTTTTGATTGGTCTTAGATTTGTTTGTATTGCCCAACTACTCGTTGGCTGATTTTTTGCTTCATTTTTAATATAATGTTGTTAAAAAAGTAGCTTTATCATTGAGCCATTTATTAGAACAAGGGTGATTAAAAGTGCTATCACTGCGTAAAAAATGGCCTACGGCCACACAAAAAATGTGTGACCGTAGGCCTTTCGCCACACTTTTTTTCCAGCTCAAGTGTAACCAAAGCTCGAGTAATTGTAGGTATCATACGGCCACACACGCTTTTTAGTGGTCGTAGCAGCTTAAAAGTGTGGCTAAAGGGTATCAACATTTCTTGTGGGAATTAAGCATTCCCTCCATTAAGTGTGGCTAAAGGGTAGCAATGACCACATGACTGTACTTTAAGTGTGGCTAATGGGTCACAACGGCCACATGAAATTACTAAAAAGTTTGTTTTAGCCACACTTATTTAATAAAACCGTGGGAAAAGGGTTGTTGTGATCAAGCATTTTGTCCCAATAAGTGTGGCTAAATGGTAACAACGGCCACATGAATTTACTGCAAGTGTGGCCGTTTATATTATATAGTGACATGAATTTATTGTAAGAGTGACTAAAATCTTTTACTTGACACACAAAAACTATTGTAATTTTAAGTATGGCTATTGTCTTACCTTTGGTCACACATAATTGTTTTTTTCCATGATGTTTGCTATCATTCAGTCACACTAACAAAAAACAAAGTGACTATAGTGTGGCTAATGGTTATTTATAGCCACACGAAAGTTCGTAATTATAAGTGTGGCTATTGTCTAACATGTGGTCACACATAATTTTTTTCCCATGACGTTTGGTACCTGTCACAACCCCGGGCTACCCCTGCCCGGGCGTCGCGAGACAATGCTGGTATCTGAATGAGGTCCCATAAATTTGGACAGCGGAAGTCTTTGTTTTTACTTGATGCCTTTTTGTAATGAAATGTCATGTAAATAACCTCAAGGGTTAATTCTTGTACTTTTTGTCAAAACTTGGGATCCACGTCCCTTTTCATTTCATGATAATAGACATTCAAAAGTCTATTATATAATGTACATCTGCTGAATTAATTTACATAATACAAGCCATTTAAAAATATCTAGGATCTACGTCCATTCCAACATTTGGTCTTGTATTAGTCTGCCACAGGGATTTAAATATGCCTAAAGATCTTGTCTTTACTGCACCACCCTGAATTTAATGATTTCTTTCACTACCTGTGAAAAACGTTTTGAAAATGAACATCAGCATAAAGCCGGTGAATCACATTTAACTGACACGAAAATGATTTCTAACATAAACCAAATTAAAGCCTTTAAGCACGTTTTTGTATGGTAAATCTACACATTCAGCAGTCTTTTTCACCTGAAGTATATACCACCTACATACACTGGGTTAACTGCCATGGGGTCAACTGGCTGAGCTCTATGTCTCAGACTGATAGCCTATTCCCAGGGTCGTGATGCTAAGAACCTTGTTCTTAGTCTTACATGATACTCAGGAACTCGTCCCTCGTATAATCTGCTAAGGAACCATATCCTCAGTCTTATGATACCCCCTTTCATGATCTGTACCCAGCCACGGACCGGACTTTCACCCGTCACATGTATACCATTTGATCAAATCTACGTATGCTTATGGCCTGAATGCTATCACGTAGATTACCCTTATGATTAAAGTATTTAATTTGTTTCATGCCGTTTTCGTAAATAAAATGGTTTTATCGTTTGAAAAGCGTTAAACGTGTTCACCTTGATTTTGATGGCTGGTAGGGTTGTAGGCTTCGGAATTTGAGCAGAACCTCGACACGTTTCTTCATAGGGAAGACACGATTAACGAGAATATATATGAGAGAATATATATATATAATTGCGGCTATATATATATGAATAGTTTTAACGATACCTATTTTGCGGGATTTGGACAGAACTACGGCTTGAGTTGGGTGTCGTAGGATTCTTGAACAGCGCTTCGGGACGTTGTGGAGTTTTGAGAGATCGGGTTTGTGTGAAACGAATGTTTGGAAACTGTACAGAATTTTAATCCCGTTGAAGGCCTTTTATAGGCTGATTTTCCAGTCTCTCGCGTACCGCGAGACTGTCCAAGGAAATCTCTCGCGTGCCGCGAGAGGATGAGGTGTCACGAACGATGCTGAGTCAGCATGACACGTGTCGGCTGGTGGCAAGGGTGAATGACACGTGTTTTCTGGCCCTGACGCGTGTACTATTCCCTCGCGTACCGCGAGACTTCATCAAAGATCTTCTCGCGTACCGCGAGAAGGTGATTTTCTGGCGCATAAGCAGTCCCCTGGCGTACCGCGAGGTTTTGTCAAAATCTCCCTCGCGTACCGCGAGGGAGTGAAATTTTAAAATTTTCTTTTCTTTTTATTTTGGGTGTTACATCCTCCCCTCCTTTAGAATAATCTCGTCCTCGAGATTCATTGAAAGAGATGTGGATACTTTTTGCGCATTTCTGACTCAAGTTCCCAAGTATATTCTGGGCCACGCCTGGAGTCCCATCTTATTTTGACTAACGCCAATTGCTTTCGTTTAAGCTTTTTGATTTGTCGGTCTTCAATTTGTAACGGTCGTTCAATGAATTTGAGCTTTTCATTTACTTCCACATCTTGTAAAGGCATAAGCAAGGATTCATCAGCTAAACACTTACGTAGGTTTGATACATGGAATACATCGTGTACTCCACCCATCTCTACTGGTAGTTCAAGCTGATAGGCAACAGGTCCGATTTGTTTAATGATTTTGAAAGGTCCAACAAAACGTGGACTTAACTTTCCTTTCTTTCCGAAACGAATAACACCTTTCCAAGGTGAAACTTTTAATAACACCTTGTCACCGATTTGGAATTCTAACGGCTTTCTTCGTTTATCTGCATAACTTTTCTGTCGATCTCTAGCCATTTTTAGACGTTCTCGTATTTGCAAGATTTTATCGGTAGTTTCTTGGACTATCTCTGGTCCTGATAGTTGATTTTCTCCGATATCTGACCAACATACAGGCGTTCGACATTTCCGTCCGTACAATGCTTCAAATGGTGCGGCCTGAATACTTGTGTGATAACTATTGTTGTATGAGAATTCCATTAGAGGTAAATGATCATCCCAATTACCTCCAAAGTCTATCACACAGGCTCGGAGCATATCTTCTAGGGTTTGTATGGTTCTTTCGCTCTGCCCATCAGTTTGTGGATGGTAAGCAGTACTAAGGTTCAATCGAGTTCCTAGAGCTGTTTGAAAACTTTGCCAGAATCGAGATGTGAAGCGACTATCTCTATCTGACACTATGGATAGAGGCACACCATGTAACGTTACAATTTCATTAACGTAAATTTGCGCCATTTTATCCATACTCATGGTGTCCTTGATAGATAGAAAGTGAGCTGATTTGGTTAAACGGTCAATGATAACCCAGATTGCATTATTTCCACGAGTGGTTCGAGGAAGTTTGGTAATAAAGTCCATAGTTATCAATTCCCATTTCCAAACTGGTAATTCTAACTGTTGCAATAATCCAGCTGGCTTTTGGTGTTCGGCTTTGACTTTGGAACAAGTCAAACATTTTGCTACGTAGATAGCAATGTTCTTTTTCATACCAATCCACCAGTAACTTTCTTTGAGGTTCTTGTACATTTTATCACTTCCTGGGTGCATGGTGTATTTGGACTTGTGTGCTTCTTCGAGGATTCGCTCTCGAAGATCACCTGTAACTGGTACCCAAATACGTTTATTCATGCGAAGGATATTATCTTCACCTTTGATCAGTAAATCAAGCATTCCTTTCATTCCTTCTTTTTCAAAGTTATCTTCCTTCAAAGCTAACTCTTGTGCCTCTTTTAACTGACTTACAAGATCAATTTGTAGTTCAAGTCTGAGAGAACGTACTCTCTTTGGCTTGACATTTTCTTTTCGGCTCAAGGCATCTGCTACTACATTTGCCTTTCCTTCATGATAACAAATTTTACAATCATAATCATTCAGGATTTCCATCCATCTTCTTTGTCTCATATTTAACTCTTTCTGGCTAAATATGTACTTGAGACTTTTATGATCAGTGTAGATTGTGAACTTAACCCCATAGAGATAGTGTCGCCATAATTTCAAAGCAAAGATTATAGCGCCTAATTCTAGATCGTGGGTTGAGTAGTTTTTCTCATGAATTTTCAACTGACGAGATGCATAAGCAATGACTTTCTTGCGTTGCATTAATACGCAACCTAAACCAGTATGTGAGGCGTCACAGTAAACTACGAAGTCTTCAATACCATCTGGTAAAGATAGAATAGGTGCGTTTGTCAGTTTTTGTTTCAAAGTTTCAAAAGATTCAGATTGTTTGGGTCCCCATTCGTATTTTACAGATTTCCGAGTTAAGGATGTGAGTGGGATTGCTATACGAGAAAAATTTTGAATGAACCGGCGGTAATATCCCGCTAATCCCAGAAAACTACGAATTTCGGTGGGTGACTTGGGAATTTCCCATTTGGATATAGCTTCGATTTTGGAAGGATCTACTTGAATTCCGTTCACGTTGATGACATGACCAAGAAATTGTACTTCCGTTAACCAAAATTCGCATTTGGAAAACTTAGCATATAGTTTTTCCTTTCGAAGAAGTTCAAGTATGGTTCGAAGATGAGTTTCGTGTTCAACTTGGGTTTTGGAATAAATAAGTATGTCATCAATAAAAACTATGACAAACTTATCCAAGTAAGGTTTGCAGACACGATTCATCATGTCCATGAATGCGGCAGGAGCATTTGTAAGTCCAAATGGCATAACCGTGAACTCGAAATGTCCATACCGTGTTCGAAATGCAGTTTTCGAGATATCGTTATCATGCACTTTCAACTGATGATAACCTGAACGAAGATCGATCTTTGAAAAATGACAAGCTCCTTGGAGTTGATCGAATAAGTCGTCAATCCGTGGAAGCGGGTATCGGTTTTTTGATGGTAACTTTATTCAGTTCCCGATAATCAATACACATGCGCATTGATCCGTCTTTCTTCTTAACAAAGAGAATTGGAGCTCCCCAGGGTGAAGAACTTGGTTGGATAAAACCTTTCTCAAGAAGTTCATCCAATTGTTTCTTGAGTTCTGCCATTTCTGTGGGTGCCAGTCTGTACGGGGATTTGGCAATTGGAGTTGCACCAGGTACAAGGTTGATTCGAAATTCTACCTCTCGTTCTGGTGGTAATCCAGGCAGTTCTTCAGGAAAAACATCTGGAAATTCAGATACTACATGTACTGATTCTATCTTCTTCTCCTTTTCCAAGGCAGTAATTGATACCAGACATGCCAGATATCCTTTTCTTAAGCACTTGGTTGCTTTAAGTATGGAGATTATCTGGATAGGTTTTGTGGGTTTATCACCTTGGATAGTTAGAGTTTTGTTTGTTGGTGAAACGAGTTTTACAACTTGTTGATTACAAAGGATTTCGGCTTGGTTATTTGATAACCAATCCATCCCCAAAACAATGTCAAAGCCAGTTATTGACATTGGTAACAATTGTACTGGGATAGTGAAACCAGCCAATGTAATGTAACAATTGTTCAGTGATTGGGATATTTTTATCAAATCACCGTTCGCTGTTTCTACTTCATATGTTTCAGCTAAGGGACTTAATGGTTCGCTTAATAGATTACAGAAATTATAATCTATAAAACTCCGGTTCGCACCCGAGTCAAATAAGACCTTAGCATAAACATTATTAAGAAGAAACGTACCGGTAATTACGTCCGGCGTTCTCTCAGCTTGGTTAGCATTCATGACAAAAGCTCGTACGGTCTTTTTGTTTTCTGGAGTGATCTTGGCTCCTGATCCTCCAGCTCTTCCGGTCCTTGCAAACTTAGGGCAATTAGTGCTGATGTGCCCCAGCTCTCCACAATTGAAACAAGTAATCATTCCCTTTCTCTTGAAGCAATTCTCAGTAGTGTGACCTGAGACCTTGCAATGATTACAGAATGGAGTTTCAAAAACACACTTTCCACTATGCCTACGTCCGCATGTTTTGCATGGTGGATTGTTAAATGGTAACCCCTTTTGCCCAAAGTTCTTGCTAAATCTTTTGGCCTCGGGTTTTGATTTTATAGAGGATTCGACTTTCTTCTTTTCCTCTATATTTCTGATTAATCCAGCCGTCATGGTACCGGTCAATTCTACGGTGGACTCAATGGTTTTTGGTGAGACAACCTTCACCAAATCACGGATCTCTGGAACTAAGCCATAAATATATCGAGTTATGAGAACTGATTCAGGTTTAGCCAGGTGAGGTGCCAATCGAGCATATTCAAAGAATTTGGTAGTATACTCTCGATCATTGGTACCCACCATTCGGTGCTCCAGAAATTTTCTTTCAGCTTGTTCTTTTTCAGTCTTGGGGCAAAATTTCTTTTTCACCTTTGCCCGAAATTCTTTCCAATCCATGGCATTTGTCTTTCTCCTCCCTTTGGCAGAAATGATTGAATTCCACCATTCCAACGCTTCATTTTTGAAGGAGTTTGAAGCATACAGTACTTGATCTTTCTTAGCACACTTGCTAATTGCTATTACTGACTCCATCTTCTCTAGCCAGTGAAGAGTAGCAATACCGCCTTCGGTGCCCTTAAATTCATAAGGTTTACAGTCCTGAAAGGTTTTATAAGAACACCCTTTGTGTCTATACCTTTTTGTTTCATTCTCTTCTTCTGAGCTCTCACTGCTTAGATTTAACGATTCTTCAGATTCAGAATACTTATTGCTTGATGTTCTGGATCTTTTCGAGGTTTGAGTTCTACGAGAGCTTGCTACTTGCTCTGTGTTGGTTTTCGAAGGGTTTTCTGTTCTTTTTGAATGAGAGGTTACATAGCTTGGAGTTTTGATGTTTTCTTGTACTTCCTTTATTATGGCAGGAAGCATTTCTTTAATGCTTTGTTTGACCAGTTGTTGCAATTCTGGTTGTTGAGTAGCTATTTCAGGATTATTATTAATTTCTTTTCCTTTTTCCTTGGTAATGTAGGTAGCTGGACCGCTATTGTTATTTTGTTGAGACATCTAAGAATGCAAGACAAGAATTTGAGTCAAAATTTGAAGTTTATTATCGCTTAAACTTCATCTATTTGTTACAAATACAGAAATATAGATATGCATCTATATCACTTAAAGTTAGCTAATTATACAAATACTATCATTAACTTTAATCGAGAAGCACATCTCCCAAATCTTGATAGAATCTCCCCAGGGTCTCGGTCATAGCACCTTTCTGGATCAACTGATCTGCCACCCATTGTTCTGCGTACTTCCTGTCTTCCTGGGCTAGTTCGTAGTCAAATATAGTTTGTTCGTTTTTAACTACGACTTGTCTGGTGAAGTACAGTTCAGCACGTAGATCGTCAGCCTCTCTAAGAGCACGATCGAGGTGTTCATCAATTGATTTTGGCAGTTCATCATGGTATCCATAACAAGGAGGTGGTTCCCTGTGTCCCATCCTAAGATCGTGATATGCTGAGTTAACAGACCACACGACTTTTCCGTCGGTTGCATACTGACGTCCATCGGAGGGATCTACATAAAAGAAAGGTTCCTTGAAAACGGGATGTTCTGGAATAGGATCAAAGAAATACTTTCCACCACTGCCTTCACAAACGGCAGCCTTGTCGGATTCAGAAATCGAATGTGGAGTTTCTTCACTTGGACTGGGTGGATGTTCTTGAATTGTTCCGGTAGGGTATACTATGTCTAACGATTGAGGTAGTGGCATAGATGTCATAACAGGACGTAAAGATTCTCTTGAATCTTCCATTTCCACTGAATACTCTGATTCTTCCCTCAGAGGTTCAAGCCTTGCTTGAGTCTGCTCCACTTGTTCTGCGACCATTCTGTTCCAATTCTCCGGGGTCGGTAGGTAGTGGACATAATCATCATAGCTTGGTACTACTTGATTAGATGATTCTCCAGGAAAGAAGTTTGGGTAGTTATGAGGGTAATAGTATGGATCTGTCATCCTGAAATTTATTGGTTATGTTAAAGGCATCTTCCTACCGTTCGTTTAGTAGGCACAACTATTGGTTAAAGCTAAGATACTATCATACAAGTATCTAATTTTGCTAAAACCCTTAAATGCGGCTCTGATACCAACCTGTCACAACCCCGGGCTACCCCTGCCCGGGCGTCGCGAGACAATGCTGGTATCTGAATGAGGTCCCATAAATTTGGACAGCGGAAGTCTTTGTTTTTACTTGATGCCTTTTTGTAATGAAATGTCATGTAAATAACCTCAAGGGTTAATTCTTGTACTTTTTGTCAAAACTTGGGATCCACGTCCCTTTTCATTTCATGATAATAGACATTCAAAAGTCTATTATATAATGTACATCTGCTGAATTAATTTACATAATACAAGCCATTTAAAAATATCTAGGATCTACGTCCATTCCAACATTTGGTCTTGTATTAGTCTGCCACAGGGATTTAAATATGCCTAAAGATCTTGTCTTTACTGCACCACCCTGAATTTAATGATTTCTTTCACTACCTGTGAAAAACGTTTTGAAAATGAACATCAGCATAAAGCCGGTGAATCACATTTAACTGACACGAAAATGATTTCTAACATAAACCAAATTAAAGCCTTTAAGCACGTTTTTGTATGGTAAATCTACACATTCAGCAGTCTTTTTCACCTGAAGTATATACCACCTACATACACTGGGTTAACTGCCATGGGGTCAACTTGCTGAGCTCTATGTCTCAGACTGATAGCCTATTCCCAGGGTCGTGATGCTAAGAACCTTGTTCTTAGTCTTACATGATACTCAGGAACTCGTCCCTCGTATAATCTGCTAAGGAACCATATCCTCAGTCTTATGATACCCCCTTTCATGATCTGTACCCAGCCACGGACCGGACTTTCACCCGTCACATGTATACCATTTGATCAAATCTACGTATGCTTATGGCCTGAATGCTATCACGTAGATTACCCTTATGATTAAAGTATTTAATTTGTTTCATGCCGTTTTCGTAAATAAAATGGTTTTATCGTTTGAAAAGCGTTAAACGTGTTCACCTTGATTTTGATGGCTGGTAGGGTTGTAGGCTTCGGAATTTGAGCAGAACCTCGACACGTTTCTTCCTAGGGAAGACACGATTAACGAGAATATATATGAGAGAATATATATATATATAATTGCGGCTATATATATATGAATAGTTTTAACGATACCTATTTTGCGGGATTTGGACAGAACTACGGCTTGAGTTGGGTGTCGTAGGATTCTTGAACAGCGCTTCGGGACGTTGTGGAGTTTTGAGAGATCGGGTTTGTGTGAAACGAATGTTTGGAAACTGTACAGAATTTCAATCCCGTTGAAGGCCTTTTATAGGCTGATTTTCCAGTCTCTCGCGTACCGCGAGACTGTCCAAGGAAATCTCTCGCGTACCGCGAGAGGATGAGGTGTCACGAACGATGCTGAGTCAGCATGACACGTGTCGGCTGGTGGCAAGGGTGAATGACACGTGTTTTCTGGCCCTGACGCGTGTACTATTCCCTCGCGTACCGCGAGACTTCATCGAAGATCTTCTCGCGTACCGCGAGAAGGTGATTTTCTGGCGCATAAGCAGTCCCCTCGCGTACCGCGAGGTTTTGTCAAAATCTCCCTCGCGTACCGCGAGGGAGTGAAATTTTAAAATTTTCTTTTCTTTTTATTTTGGGTGTTACAGTATCATTCCGTCACATAATCAAAAAACAAAGTTACTTTGGTGTGGCTAATGGCCATTTATAGCCACACGAAGTTTTGTAACTTTAAGTGTGGTTATTGTCTTACCTTTGGTCACACATATAGCTTTTTTGTCATGACGTTTGCTATCATTCCGTCACACAAACATAAAACAAAGTAACTATGGTGTGGCTAATGGTTATTTATAGCCACATGAAATTTTGTAATTTTAAGTGTGGCTATTGTCTAACCTTTGATCACACATATTTACTGGGGTTCTATGTGGCCATTTTTGTGTAATTAGCCATTTTATTTTCATTTTTTGGGTAAAATAATTGAAAACAGAAGTAAACATGCATGAGAAAACCTAAAAACCAAATTACATTAAGAATAATAAACCAAAATGTTTACATAAGTTTTTAACCTAAATACTAAAACTATTTCTTGGCTGTTGGTTTCCTTCTTCTTGCTCTTTCGGTATTTTGGCTAATTATACTAGTAAAAATGCTGCCACCTTTATAACTTGATCAAAAGATGCTCTATAACAATCATCTAGGTACTGCTTGCTCATCCTAAACACATGTTTTGTTAAACATTGAGAAACAATCCCGAGACCAGTCTCACAGGTCACCTGAAATAGATATAAACAACAGACCATTAATAAAATGTGTCACAATTGGGGGAAAAAAATTTCTTACTTTAATTGGGTCATATCTGGTTGTGTTATGTCTGCCTGGTCAAATTAAAAAAAAAAGCTTACATGAAATTAGGTTAAAGTCAAAAGTCAATGAACATGTATTTTTTATGCATAAAAAACATATTATTATAAATTATATAATATGTCACTGAATTGGCACAGATTTATACAAAAGATTGAAGTATACTGATAATAAGCAAATTCAGTGTGTCAAAATTTAGTACAATAAAGAGAGCCATTGTTGTCTGTCAGAATGACAATAAGCAAATCAATTTCCAAACTGTTGGACTTGAGGTTAATCATGGCATCATGGAAATGAGCTTCATTTTCATGCCATTGAATTGTTGTCCACATAATTAACCTACAATTCAATTAATTAGGTTATGGAAAATGATAATAGGAATGAAAATGTAAAATACTTTTGATGTGGTAGCACTAGACACCATTTTAGCCCGGATAAAGGTTCACTGTCGATCTGCAAAAATAAATGTCAAATGAATATGCAGTGAGATGTTTTTTAACAAAGTAAATATGTATTATAGTAAATTTTGGATCCTGAAAAGAACTGATGATTTTGATTGCCAAAAGTTCAGTCGTTGACTAGCACTTTACGAAAGAATAAGACTTTAACTCTACAAAGTGCAAACTGGTGATTCCCTCCAAGCATAGAACATCTGGCTACAACTGCTGGTTACAAGAACTGCTGTTGATGTTGTTCACCAGCAGTTCCCCCAAAACCAGTAGTTGTGACCATTCCAACTGTTTACTAACTCCTGAGAAACAACCTACTTGGATGTCACTATCTGGGTGATATCACCAGTAGTTCTCATTAATGTATAGATATAATCAAGTTTGTTAGCCTAATTAGATGTCACTATGAGTTATCGGCTTTAACTTTCAAAACACTAATCCTAGCTAATGACAATTTTACCCTTCAGCCTTATCTCACCACTCCAACTCTATTAATTAACTATGTTTGACAGTGATTTGACTTTAACATAATTTTTAACAGTTTTAAGAAAAACTTACTAATTTATCTGAAATAACTTTGACATCAGCATTCTTGTATTCTCCTTTTTTGTCTTCCCTTGCTTTCCTCCACATTAAAATCATTTTCTGTACCTCGTAATATATACAACAGAAAGAAGTAGACACACACACATCAGACATACAACCAAAAAATCATTATACATAGAGAAAAACACACATGAATTAGAGAATGAAGTTACGAGTTTATCTCTTAGATAAGTATATCCTCCTCGTCCCAAGTGATGATCACAAATGTACTTTGATTGTGCTAATTTTCTTGTTTGCTCCACCATTGGACTTATACCGCACTCTTGTCTTCTAAAACTCCGAAGAAGGTGACTAAGCAGATTCATTCCAGCTCGTATATGGCATGCTATATATAATAGATATTGTTAGTATTAGAGATTGGAAACATATATATATATATATATATATATATATATATATATATTATGTGATGCTTATTGTATTGAGTTACTTACTATTGAGATGATATGAGATATATCATCTAAAATTACTTTATGTATCTTTCTTAGCCTAACATCTAAACATGCTTATTGTATTGAGTTACTCTTTGTCTCTCGGTTTATGTATTTTTCTTCCACCCCTAACAAGCTTTTATTTGGGTTGGTATTATGTTTTATTAGCCTAACATCTAATCATACAGTTGAGAAAACCAATGGAGTAAATTATAAATTCACTAATTTGATTAAAAAAAACAAGGCAATTTACTCTCTTAATGTAGTGAATAGATGGCATATGAAGTTCTATAATAACAATCCAACTACAAAAAACTGTCACTAATTTGGTTATGAATTAACTTGTCCATTTTATCTCTATATTCTTTTTCCTATAAACAATGCCTTCTCTATCTGTATGCAAGTCAAGATTCTAAAATTTACAAGTCTAAAGGTAGAATTTTTAATCTATTTTTAGTGTAATAATATTGTTTTTATATCTCCTGATCTCTAAGCCCAAACAGAAAGCAATAATTATTTATAAAGTGGACAAAAAGAGCTTGTAGGTCAATCGACCAGATATCACAATCATGGCACATTCTCTGTCCTCGTAATATTTTATAAATCCCTATTTTTGTACAAATATCTATATTTATAAGATATACTATGTTTCTTCCTATATATATACCCTTAGTGGTCCACAACAGGATTCAGGGGGACCACATTAACTTAAATTTAAGTTACCAAAACTGTAAAATGCTTTTATAATTAAAAGCAGTAGATTCATGCTAGAAACCTGAATCCGAGAAGAAAAATGCTTATAATGTTAACTTAATAAATATTGAGATTATATGAGATATTGACTCATACTTGATTACCATGAGTTTCCCAAGAACTCCTTGCCGGAGTTTGTGTTTTCTTCCACCGGAGTTCGTTTAGGTTAGGGTTATGGTTTGAAATCGAGTGGATTTGGGTTAGGGTTTTGGCGAAAAGTAAAGCTCGAGTGCAGTGTAAGATCAAGGAGGTGGAAGTTGTGAGGGTTGGGTCACAAGTTTTGGTACTAATTAAGAAAATGAATTCTCAATATTTTAGCGCTGTTTTTTTGTTTAAGATCCCGCCATGTGATTTTTGGGGAATTTTGAAACCTAATTAACTTTCTGGGTTTAAAAGAGGGAGAAGATGTGTGTGAAGGAAGACAAGTGTATTGAAAATGTGTGTGAAGTAGGTCTTTTTTTGGCACGTGTATTGAAAGGTTGCATGCTTTACATATTGTACACCATGCTTAATATAGGGTAATAATTTACGGATTCTATAATATATTTGAAAAAAACAAAAACTAATTAAACTGTACTGAATTTTTATAAAATGAACTTTATAATAAAACTACTTAAAACATTACATAAATAAAAAAAATTGCCGCACCATGGTCGGGTTCATACCCTCAGCCCAACTTGGGACTTCTTGTGTCGGAGGGTGGTTTGCCACAGGAGAACGGTTTGATAGTGGAGGACGACGATTTGGCATTGTAGGAGGGTTTGAAGTGAAATTCCTTTGAGCATCACCAATTCGTTGTCCGTCGTTGGGTTGTTGACTAAAGGTATAATCATACAAAATTGTTCAACTCCTCGTCCATCAAATTAGTTTGAGCATCGGCTATATAGTTTTCCCATGGAGAAGGGTCACACTAGTTGCGGGTTATTGGTTATGAGTAATGAGTTACATGGGTTATGGCATTACCAGGCTTTTCACTTCATGGGTTATAATGCCATAACCCATATCACCTATGGCCCATGGCCTATTTGACCCATAAGCCTTATAGGAGTCACAATTGGTTATGGGTTATTGGTTGTGAGTCATGGGTGACATGTGTTATGGCATCACAAGGCTTTTTGTGTCATGGGTTATAATGCCATAAGGCCCATAACCCATATCACCCATGACCCATGGCCTATTTGACCCATAAGCCTTATAGGGTCACACTGGTTGTGGGTTATTGGTTGTGAGTCAAGGGGTGATATGGGTTATGAGCCTTAGAAGGCTTGTGAGCCATCATGATCATCATATGGTTTATAATCATTATCACTATCATCAACATAAGTTATCATGGGCTATAATGCCATAAGGCCCATATATAATCCATATCACCCATGACCCATGGCCCATTTTACCTATAAGCCTTATAGGGGTGACATTGGTTTTGGGTTATTGGTTATGAGACATGGTTGGCATGGGTTGTGAGCCTTACAAGGCTAATGAGCCATCATGATCATCATATGGTTTATAATCATTACACCATCATCAACATTAGTTATAATGGGTTATAATGCCATAAGGCCCATATATAACCCATATCACCCATGACCCATGTCCCATAGCCTTATAGGGGTGACACTAGTTGTGGGTTATTGGTTGTGAGACATGGGTGACATGGGTTATGAGCCTTACAAGGCTTATGAGCCATCATGATCATCATATGGTTTATCATTATCATCATCATCAACATCAGCAGCAGCAGCATCAACATCATTATAATCATAATCTCGGCAACATCATTATATCATAACCATCATCATCATCAACATCATGACCATCATCACCATCATCATCATCATCATCATACGGGTTATCATCATAATCATCATACATGCATATATCATGAGTTGTCATTGCACCATCATATATATGGGGTTATATATCAACACCATCATTACATATATAGGTTATGCCCGATCATCATCATCATATGGGTTATCATCATCATCAACATCATCATCATACAGGTTATCAACATCGATCATATGGGTTATCATCATTATAACATCCCAAAAATAAGACGACGAGTTATAATAATGGGTGAACACGAGACGAAAAGAATAAACGAATGCGGCGTGATGGGTCGGGCTGAATGGACCTGCAATCTTGTGGGTGGCGCACAAGGGGGAGGAGCCTCCCTATAAATAGCCCAAGTCACCTCCATTTCTCTCATTTGCATGAATCTAGATAGAGAAATTATAGAGAGAGAAAGTGAAGGATCGACCCAAGAATGAAGGAGCTTGTTACTACTGAGCTTGTGACCAAGATCTCTGATTCAGAATCTTGAAAACAGGTAATAACCTTAACCAAATCTGAGTTTTTTGTTATTTTTGGGTTTTCGGGTATTTTCATAAAAAGGATGAGTTTTTATAAACCAAATGAGAAAAGGATTATAGGTCGGGAATCACGAGGGGAAAATACACATTTTGAATGCAAAAAGTTCCAAACTTGATGAATCCGTCGATCCAGATCTGAGTCCAAGGTTTTGGATGAAGTTCACGGTTTGGCTGAAGTTTGCGGTTGGGACGAAGTTCACGGTTGGAAAGTTTGCGGTTTGGAAAGTTCACGGTTTGGGAAGTTTGCGGTTTGGGAAGTTCACGGTTAAGTGAAGTTTGCGGTTGGGTGAAGTTCACGGTTAAGTGAAGTTCACAGTTTGGGGTGAAGTTCACGGCCAAGAATTTCCCCTTGAACCACGAACCTCTAATTTCGCGGGGAAGAAACCGTGTACCCCTAAGTTCTTGACATGCAGAAGTAAAATGTAATAGTTGTGTGTAAAGCTAAGGCTAGGTTGTGTACGTACAGGTTAGAAGATCCTTTACAGACCTTTGACCCTGTTTATCTCAGGTGAGTTCTAGAAGCCCTTCTTTAAATGTTTTAATTAAATGTTTTTGGGCTGGTGTGCATACATACGAAATGATGTTTACAAAATGATATTTACGAAATGGCGTTTACAAAATGATGTTTACGAAATGACGTTTACAAAATGATGTTTAAGAAATGATGCTTATAAAACGATGTCTACGAAATGAGGATTTCGAAATGATGTTTACGAGATGATGTTTATGAAATGTTTTGCAAATGAAGTTTACGAGAGGTTTACGAAAGAGATGATGTTTTGTTTAATAAAATGTACGAATGCTTTAACTAAGATGTAAAGGTTTTATGAAAGTCACGAATGAACGAATCTGCCACGAGTTCCTACGGGAGCTAGGGTATGTATGTATATATTGGCCTCACCCTTACGGGGGGCCTTTGTGTCTGGCTAACGGTTGTACAACTGGTTGATGATGTGGTGACAACGGTCACCCATGGGATTACTGGGATCCCGATGGAAGGTAATATTCCTTGCGGGCAAATAGAGCCTAAGTTATGTTCTGTCTACATAGAGGTAACGCGCCTTAGGAGACATATGTTTGGTCCACCTAGAGGTAACGAGCCTTAGGAGACCTGGGTGACGGATAAATTAGAGGTAACATGCCTTAAGTTCATCCGCTGGTATGCGATGTATGGAATTGAAGGTTACGAGAAGGTGCAGATTCGGTTCATGTTGACTTATGTTATGATGTTATGTTACGATGTTTTGATGATGTTACATTATTGCATGTTATGTACTCTTTTGTTAAATAAATGTATGTTGTGTTTTTGGCAAACTGATTATGCTAAGGTGCTTATGTAAAGCTAGAACTCACCAGCGTAGTTGACTTTTAGTATGCACATTCAGGTTAAGGACAGGTACGAAGGGACGGTGATGCTTGGCAAGCGATGAAGAGTTACCCGGCTGAGATGATGACTGGCATCCCATTACATTATGTTTATGTAGTGAATGTTTTAGACAATGTTTACGCTTCCACATGTTTTGCTATGTTGACGTTATGTTTGAACAAAATTTTTCGCTGCGTTATTTGATATTCAACTTTAAGAAATGTGTGTGAATGAGTAAATCCAACAAGTGAGGCCTCCCGGGTTTAGGGCCTTATAAGTTGGTATCAGAGCAATAGTTTGAGAGATTCGGACACTCCCAGTGTCTGAAATTAAACTGTGAATGGGACCGAAAGCGGATGCCAGTACCGGTAACTCGAGCCACGGCATCAGGTATGAAAAGTAGAGTATGTTTATGTAGTATGCCTTAGAAACTAATAGATTGGGAAATGTGTTCTGATGAAATCATAAAGGTGGTCAAATGGAAATCAAAAGGTAGTGTAATGGTTAATTGCAGATGGCCAGTGTATATTAACATCTTAAAGTACTTGTTGAACTCTATTTGTTAACTAGCGTGATAACATTGGATTCCTTGTCTTATAGAACGAAATGGCGGGACGAAAGAGCGGAAGGCGTGGTGGGGGCCATACCGGCGGTCGTACTGGTAGGCGTGATAGGAATCCTGCTCGTCAGGAGTACAGTGAAGAGGGAAGTGTTCACACGGAACCGGAAAACAGTGTGCACGAAACTGAACAGACTCCCGTGGAAGAACAACATTTCACTTTCGAACCGGAAGTGAAAGCGGCCCTGACATGCGAGTTTACGGAGCTGATGAAGGCTACCCTGCCAGATCTGCTGGCAGAAGCATTGAAGAAGGCTAACGAGACGGGCGAGTCTAACACAGCGGTTGGTTCCCCGAACACTGAGGTAGTTAACGCACCGCTTACCCGTGGTTGTGACTATAAGTCCTTTAAGGCATGTGACCCACTGGTTCTGACTGGAAAGAAAGACGTTGTGGCTACTTTTGATTGGGTAATCCGTATGGAAGCCGCCATTCGTCTGAGCGAATGCCGAGCAAATCAGGTTGTGAAATTTTCTGCTAACTCCTTGAGGGAGGAAGCATCTCACTGGTGGGAAGGTGTACGTCAGGCTAAGGGGAATGGGGTGGTTGATTCGATGATGTGGAATAACTTGAAAACTCTGGTAATCAAAAACTTCTGTCCAAGGAACGAGATCGAGAAGGTAGAGAGGGAATTTCTGGGGTTGAAGGTGACGCACCGGCAGTACACTACCCGATTCAATGAACTGGCACATCTGGTGCCACATCTTGTCACGACTAAGGAAAGAAAGATTGCCTGCTACATTCAGGGACTGTCGGACAAGGTCCGAACCTACGTTAAGGAAAATGCTCCTATTACCTACGATTCGGTCGCAGAACTGAGTGGCGTGTTATTTGACGATTTGGCACTGAATGTTAACATTATTGATGAACCGAAGAAGAAACCAATTTTTCCGGCCAAACGATCTGGCGGAAGACTATTTAGAGCTCGAGAGAAGCAGGCTAGAGTGGGTGAGGTCGCGGTATGCGGGAAGTGTGGCAGTAGGCATCTAGGTGAATGCAGGCTAGGGACAAATCTATGCTACAAATGTGGTAAGACCGGGCACTATTCCCGGGAATGCCTACAAGGTGTCAAATGTTATAACTGTGGGGGAAACGGACAAATGAGCCAGGAATGCACTAGGCTAAGAATGGGTGAAGTTGGAAAAGGGAAAGGCCCTGAAAATAAAGAAGAAAGGTCCCGAGCAAAGACTCGGGCATAGGCGCCGACACAAGAACAGGCCAGGGTGGACCCTGACGTGGCGTCAGGTACGTTCATTCTCGACAACACTTTTGTATCTGTGTTATTTGATTCGGGTGCCAGTAAGAGTTTTATATCTGCCACTTTCTGTAAGCGGGTAAAATACTCGGTCAGTAAACTAGAAAGGGCCTTTAGTGTAGAAACCGCTGAGGGTAGAACCGCAAGGTAACCGAAGTAGTTGACAATTCCACAATGAAAATAGAAGGCCATAGATTCCCTGTCAGGTTATTTGTTATGGTTTTGGGAAGGTTTGATGTCGTATTGGGTATGGATGGGCTAACTGCCAATGAGGCTCAGATCATATGCAGACGAAAGATAATCCGACTCAATGCCTAATGTCATCTCCATGATTAATGCAACAAATTACCTGAGGCGCGGATGTGAGGCTTATCTGGTGTACGTGATCGACAAGTGTAAGGAAGTGAAGGAACAAGACGATGTACCCATGGTACGCGAGTACCCGGAGGTGTTTCCAGAGGATTTGCCTGGGATACCACCCGATAGAGAGAGATTGAGTTCCGAATCGACTTAGTACCAGATGCCCAACCCATGGCTAAGGCTCCATATCGACTAGCACCGGTAGAAATGATGTTTATAAAATGATGTTTACGAAATGATGTTTACAAAATGATGTTTACGAAATGACGTTTACAAAATGATGTTTAAGAAATGATGTTTACGAAACGATGTCTACGAAATGAGGATTTCGAAATTATGTTTACGAGATGATGTTTATGAAATGTTTTGCCAAATGAAGTTTACGAGAGGTTTACGAAAGAGATGATGTTTTGTTTAATAAAACGTACGAATGCTTAAACTAAGATGTAAAGGTTTTATGAAAGTCACGAATGAACGAATCTGCCACGAGTTCCTACGGGAGCTAGGGTATGTATGTATGTATTGGTCTCACCCTTACGGGGGGCCTTTGTGGCTGGCTAATGGTTGTACAACTGGTTGATGATGGGGTGACGACGATCACCCATTGGATTACCGGGATCCCGATGGAAGGTACTATTCCTTGCGGGGAAATAGTGCCTAAGTTATGTTATGTCTACCTAGAGGTAACGAGCCTTAGGAGACATATGTTTGGTCCACCTAGAGGTAACAAGCCTTAGGAGACCTGGGTGACGAATGACTTAGAGGTAACGATCCTTAAGTTCATCCACTGGTATGCGATGTATGGAATTGACAGTTACGAGAAGGCGCATATTCGGTTCATGTTGACTTATGTTATGATGTTATGTTACGATGTTTTGATGATGTTACATTATTGCATGTTACGTACACTTTTGTTAAATAAATGTATGTTTCGTTTTTGGCAAACTGATTATGCTAAAGCGTTTATGTAAAACTAGAACTCACCAGCGTAGCTGACTTTTAGTATGCACATTTAGGTTAAGGACATGTACGGAGGGACTGTGATGCTTGGCAAGCGATGAAGAGTTACCCGACAGAGATGATGACTGGCATCCCGTTACGTTATGTTTATGTTATGCAATGAATGTCTTAAACAATGTTTACGCTTCCGTATGTTTGGCTATGTTGACGTTATGTTTGAACGAAATTTTTCTCTGCGTTATTTGATATTCAAATTTAAGAACTGTGTGTGAATGAGTAAATCCAACAAGTGAGACCTCCCGGGTTTGGGGCCTTACAATCATCATCGTCATCAACAACTATAGATATGATTTCTAAATTGTTTATTTAATTAATTATAAATTGTACATTTTAAGTTTTTTAATTTATATATATTTTTTAAACTACAGGCTGGTATGATCTCTAAATTTTTTATTTAATTACAAATCAAAAATTTAAAGATTTTAATATTTTTTTTAAACTACAGGTATGATCTCTAAATTATTTTTTTAAACTATTTTTACGTGTGTTGTGTGTTAAGTGGGTTTATGTATTGTTCTGTAAACCTCGTCACAATTAATTCTGATCATCTCTTCTCTGATTCTCTCCCGGAACGTCTTCCCGTCTTCCAAGGTAATCCGTTTGTGTTCGATCGGATGTAACATATATGTGTATAATGCGACGCCGTTGCTCTAGCTAGGTTAGGTGCGATGTTCGTTGCTTGTTTTCAACTGATTTATTTAGGTTTTTCTGTTTGATTTCTTTAATTTAGGGGCTTTGGCGGGTTTGTGTCGATGGTTTACTTTTGTTATAAGCTTAATGTATATCAACCGAATGGGGTGGGGGTGGGGGTGGGGGGGTAAGAGGGGAGTCCACAACCAAGAGGTTGTGGGTTCAAACCTTACCCAAGACAAAAAAAAATGTGTCGCTGATGAGAGTGATCTACTTGTTGCAAATAACACTACTAATGTGGTCGATCGTATGATAAGCAGCCACGAGTGTAATTAAGCGTATGTAGAATTATATAATTTTGTTGGAAATATTTCTACTTTGGTTAATTTCCTTTTCCAGTATACTAATCTAGTTGTAATTTTGTTGGCTTATGATTGTGGAAAGTTAAGAAATGAAGAGTGAGCACGATCCACCTACCCAGTACGTCCTAGAGAAGGAGAAAACACTCATGGTGGAGAACAGGAAAAGAGGTAGACCAAGAAAGTATCCACCCACCCAGTACGTCCTAGAGAAGGGGAAAGCACCCATGGTGGAGAAAAGGAAAAGAGGTAGACCCAGAAAGTATCCACCCACCCAGTACGTCTTAGAGAAGGGGAAAGCACCCATGGTGGAGAAGAGGAAAAGAGGTAGACCCACCAAGTATCCACCCACCCAGTACGTCCTAGAGAAGGGGAAAGCAAGAGGGAGACCAAGAAAGAATTTGAAACATGATGGTTTAGGTAATTATAAAGATTTCGTTTTTTATGTTAAAGTATAGGTTCGTATCTTTCTTTGTTTCGGATATACTCTGCCAGTGTGCTTATTGCTAAAGGTTTTAAATGCAATATGTACATTTCTTTTAACGTATGCACGTTCACATGTCTTTCTTTATTTACCGCAGACTTTCCGTTCTATGCTAATCCAGGCTTCTTGTTGATTATCACAAATTCAGTTTTATCTTTTTCAGGTAATAATGTCAACAAGTTTTCTTATTTGAACTATGTAGCTATATATATATATACATTAATTGCAACCTCTTCAACCCTTCAGGTCTTTTCTTTGTGTTACGAGCACCTTCATCTGGCCAACAACTTTTTGGTGGGTCCAATCGTTGTAACCAATGGTTGGTGTGAGTCATAGGAGCTGGAGATCCAAAAGGAAAGTCACTTCTTCTCCTTTACCAGTGGATGGCAGAAGATGGCAAAAGACCTTGGTGTAGATGTGGGTTAGGCTATGATGTTCAACTTGGTTGATACTCATGCGTTCCACATTGAGGTTTACAATGCAAGCAGTAAAGCCCAATTTTTTTCTGCAGAAGAAAGTGAGGAAGATGATGCTGATGAAGATGGTGATGATGGGGATGAAGATGATGCTGAGGAAGATGGTGATGGTGATGGTGATGATGATGATTATGATGTTGATGTTGATGTTGATAATGATGATCATCATGATGAGGGCAAAGTTTCATTTGTTGACCGCCTTACGCTAAAACTTGTAAGTATTAGGCTTAGATAGATTATGCAATTTGTAATTGTAAGTTTTCAATACCTATTTATTACTGTTAGTTATGGTCGTTTTTGAAATTGTTATATCTTGATTTTTGTGTAGCATTTTCCAGAGGATTTTGCAGAGAAGGCTGGTTTGGATTCGTTGGAAGAGATACAGGTCAGAATTCCTCCTGTTTCCACAACAAGGACGTTGAAGGTGAAGGTGGAGCATGTAGAAGGCCGGAGTAGGTATAGTCTGCAGGGGTGGGCCCGTGTTGGTGTGTTTGGGTCCGGTTTGTATTCGGCACTAGGCATAAATTACAAATTCACATATGTCAAGAAAAAGAATATGTTGTTTGTTACAAGCGAAGGCTCAAACTATGTTTTGCGCAGTAAAATTTGACACGTTATAATTTTGTTATGTTATTGTTTTGTGCACTAAATTTTTTTATTGTTAAATTGTTTTGTTTGTTATGTTATTGTTAAATGGTTCAAAAACCAAGCATAAAAATATAAAGGCACATGAGATTGGGATAGCATGGTGCGGATAATATTGTTGATGGACCGGATGTAAAATAAAAAAGCTGTTATTTCAAACAGCTGCTCTTTCTTTAAAAACTTCTGAAATTTTTAAATTGGTAGATGTAAAAACATTAACCAACAGTTGTGTTTCATCCAGCTTTTTAACCCTAGATTTCAAGCTATTCAAAAACTATATTAAACCCCATTCATATCATTCTAAACCTTTTCCCACACTCGACTGAAGTTTAAAATTCCTTCGATTCTTCTCTTACTTACTCGCGATCATGACCATTCGACCTACTCACAACCTGCGTCCATATCTCACAAAATCAGAGGATCATCCATAATATCACCAAATGATCGACTTAATAACCGATTCCCCTTATCACAAAGCTCTTACAGTTAACCCACCTATCTATTTGACTATTTTTGAAGAGTTTTGGAAAAATGCCAGGGTTATCAAAGACGAAAATCACAACTTCATTTCGATTATCTCATACATTGGTTCAAAACCAGTTATTCATTTCGATTATCTCAGACATTGGTTCAAAACCAGTTACAATAACTCCTGAGACCCTCACAACAAGCCTAGAGCTTGGTGATGCTGACGGTGTTGACCAATTTACAAAACATCTCATGCATATTGAATTCATTGAGAGAGGTTATCTTGGTCAAATAACATCAACAACTTTGGATAAGGGTATGTGTTCTGCAAGTTTAAAATTCCTTTTTTCATACTCTTATGGTATGTTTTTCAGGGAAGAGTGGTACATGGAATGAAATTTCATTAAATACTCAATACGTGGCTTATGCCATTTTAACAGGGCAAAGCTTCAAAGTTTTAAAAATAATTTTTAAAGACGTGTTCCAACACTACTTCACAAACAAAATTTTTGATGTACCCTAGACTTGTTATGGCGTATATTCAAAAGGAATTGCTTGAAAACATTTACAAAAGGGGTAAATTGGTTACCGTCAAATCTCTTGAAAAACAAACTTTTACAACGACGGAATCAACAAAACAAATTTTGGCTGATGAGGATGAGCCAGCACAACAAAATGAACCTACTACTCCTGCTAACCAAAGGGAAGAACCCATCCCTAATTTGGAACCCATAGCAGAAATCCTAAGGAAGAGAAAATCCAAAGCCACATCTAGAGCTGATGTATTACTTGAGCATCATACTCAAAGTCCATCTCCCAGTACTACTAATGACTCTTTTCACTACTCCCCACACCCATAAACTTCACCCTTACATATGTTGATTGATGCAATCACTAAGAGTATATCTCATGAGGATTTCTCAAGTGGAGCAGCTACTACAATTGTAGAAACAACAGTTTCACATCTTGACAGTAGTTAGATAGCTAAGACTGCCTTGAGGGCAACAATTGTTGAGTCCACAATAGTTAACTCTACAACAGTTGAAATTCCCCATGACCAATACAAAGGGGCATCTGCACCCATTAACATTGAACATGTTCATGTCATAGGGACAGATACAACCACTTCAAGTGGGAATCCAGCTGATCCTATTAACTTAGGTGATGGATTAAGATATAGGGAATTGACGGAGAGAATGTCCAATGTAGAGGCTTCTTACTCAACAATTAAAGAAACTCTTACCAAGAAGGCTTCTACTGAAACTCCAAGTCAAGAAAACACAACTTTGTTAGACTCCATCAAGAAAGAGTTTGAGTATTCAATAAACAAAGTGATTTCCCAAATCAAGCTTCCAACTCCTGAAGAATTGACTCCAATCATATGGAAAGCCTTCCAGCCACTCCTAAAAGAGAATCAGAGGGCAGTGTATAATTTTCTGAAATTACACATGGAGGCTATGAGAAATTATGTTGATGCAAGATACAAGGACACACATGCAGATGTAAGTGTAATAAGAACACAGTTATAACAATTAACTGGTGTTACACCACCTCCTCCTAAATTCCCAGATGATGATGCCCAAAAGCAAAAGAAACAAGACAAGAAAGCAGACTAATCTGAATCAGAGAAAGCACAGGAGGATGCAAAAGAAAAGGAAAAGTTAAGAAAAAATAGAGAGGCAGAAACTACAGCAGTTGTCAGACAGAAAATTGAAGAACAGGTTGAAAAAGGTAATCAAGGTTCATCAAACACTTCAGGTACAGGAACAAAGATTCATGCAAGATCTGCAAGAAAACAAGTTGTAAAGAAAAGTGCTAAACCTGGAGTCAAAAGGCATGCTCCTGAACATGCAGCTGAAGCCTTAAACAAATTTGAACCAACGAGTCCAGCAGTAAACCCAAAATCTACACCACCACAAATAATTGAAGTTAAAAGGCCCACTCCTGAAACTACTACTACAAGTGTTGTTGCAACAAAACCACTTTTTCCAGTAGTTGAGCCATCAAAAGATACAGAAATGACTGAGACTACAACACAGAGTATAACTACTATTGCACTAGCTATAGTGCCAACATCAGTTTCAAGTTCAACAGCATTTCCAGAAAATACCAAACATACCCCTAAAAGAAGGAAGATGGTGGTACATGAAAGTGATGAAGATGAGGCTACTCCAAATGCACCAATAAAATTGCCACTAGAAACTACACAACCTCCACCAACATCACTTCCCATCATGAGCTTAAATCAAGAAGTTTTGAAATTCTTTGACCCACCTTCTTCTGGACAATTAGTGTTTCCCTCATTTGCATCATGACTTCTTATATAATACCAAAGACTTTTCAGCAATACATTAAAATAAAAGAAAAACAAATTCAAGACGATGTTGCAGTAAAGTGTAAAGGCATGTCTGATAAAGAGACCCAACAGATGTTAGGAAAGGAATTTTTTATCATCAGAGACCTAGAAGACGCTGCCTTTCGTAAATGCCAAGAACTTCAAATGCAACAGTCACAGATTCCAATCTATGTGCAACATTAAAAAAAGATCATATTGATTGGATCATGCAGAACAAGAAGTACATTGTAAAAAGAGGTCAGCATGTAGACCGGACCATAGAAGCATTAAAAGGGGAAATCATGTGGATTAGTAAAATGATGGAACACCCTTCTAGTACACAAACACCACCAAATTGGAAAGCATGTAGAACAACTACTAGTGTTGATAAGGCACTCAAAATGAAGAGAGTGAAGGATGAAATGATAGAAGCAAAGATGGATCAACCTGCTACAATTAAAAGATGGAATGAAAGAAAAAATTTTGAAAACTACAAGAGTTTGGAAGATCTCATAAAGAACTTTCCTGAAAAGGTGCCACCCAAGCCATTCTACGATGATGAAGCTCTACCAATAAGAACCTCGTTGAATCTAACTGAGCCTCCAACTGCAGACAAAATCTCAGCTGCAGCTAGATCATACTTTTCAGGACTAAAAAACCAAAAAGAGCCACCTCCTGATCAAGTTGTTGCACATGTGAAGATCATCATGTATTAATCTCTAAGGATGGACAAGTGGTTGGACCTAGCTAGATCATAATTGATATGTACAAGAACTGATGTTCTTTTTCATATATGTACAATTTATCTTTCCAAATGGTCAAATATTGGTCAGTAGATGGTAAATGGTCAAGTGGTCAGTATATGGTCACATGGTCAACTATTATGTCTTTGGATTTCAGTATATGGTCACCTGTGCAACTGCTATGTCTTTGGTTTGATTTATAAAAGACCTGGTGAGGGAAATTGCTGGGGAGGTTGTTCTCCAAAACCAACAGTTGTGTCTATTTGAAATTAAAATGGTCAACTGTTATCAATTGATGCAATTGTAGACCAATTGCAAATGGTCAACTGTTATCAATATATGGTGAAATGGTATGCAATTGCTGCAATTGTAGACCAATTGCAAATGGTCAAATATTGGTCAGTAAATGGTCAATATATGGTCAACTGGTCAACTGTTATGTCTTTGGATTTCAAGATATGGTCAACTGTGCAACTGCTATGTCTTTGGTTTGATTTATATTAGTTTGATTTATAGAAGACCTGGTGAGGGAAACTACTGGTGAGGTTGTTCTCCAAAACCAGTAGTTATGTCTATTTGAAATTAAAATGGTCAAATGGTCAACTGTTATCAATATATGGTATGCAATTGTAGACAGATTGCAAATGGTCAAATATTGGTTAGTAAATGGTCAATATATGGTCAACTGTTATGTCTTTGGATTTCAGGATATGGTTAACTGTGCAACTGCTATGTTTTTTGTTTGATTTATATTAGTTTGATTTATCTTTACAATTGGTCAACTGTTATCAATATATGGTCAAATGGTATGCAATTGTTGCAATTATAGACCAATTGTAAATGGTCAAATATTGGTCAGCATATGGTAAATGGTCAAATGGTCAGTATATGGTCAAATAACAAAACAACGATCACATGCATCAACCAAATAACAAAAAACTGATATATTATTAATAACCATATTTTTTACAAAAAAAATCATAACTACAGACATAAATTCAAAACTAGATCACTATGACCTAGCATCAGATAACAAATCCTCATCCTCCTCAGATGAGGATGTGGACCATGTAGTATCTCCTTCACTGTGCTCGCCTGGTATCCTCCTCTGCCCAAACAGAGCATCAGAGATGAAGGTGGAGTCCTGCTCCCTCACAAGGTAGAGGGAGAGTTCAGTGGCATCCCTCCCGTGAAAGGCCACATCCCTCATATCATTGTCACTATACACTTCAATAGCATACTCCAGTGACAGGTATGGGATCCTGAAAAAGATGGTAAAATGCCCAACTGTCGTGTACCCTAGAGCTTTAACCATGTGGTCAATCTCTTTGTACGAAAAGAGATCAATGTTGACGTGGTTAACAAAGCTCTCAACGCCGTCGTTGTATTCCTGCTCGCCAGCGGGAGTGGCCCTTGTGGTGGATCTTCAGCGTAATGGGTCTCGGATTACCCTGGTAGTGTGGTGTTGCATCACCGGTTGCTCGTACTCTCCATTGCGGTGCCATTTTGATCGTTTTTTTTTTTTGAGAGAAGGGCGACGGAGGTTTTTGGTTGAATGAAAACCTAATTTGGTGAATTGGTATTTACAGGAGGGTGCGCCCCGCGTCCGGTCGATTATCTTCCCCTGACAAATTGAATTTGGCGGCAGGAAGTGGAAAGACCATAGGCCACACGCACTATTAACCGTGTCCATTTATTACTTTTAACCACACACAAAAACTTTAACAGTGTCCATTTATTACTTTTAGCCACACGTAAAACATTTTACCGTGTCCATTTATTACTTTCAGCCACACGTAAAACATTTTACCTTGACCATTTATCACTTTTAGGCACACATAAATTCAAACAAATACCAATATGGCAGTTGGTGACATTTTTCAACACTTTTCTAGTGTGGCTACTAAATGTCACAATTTTTTCTTAAAGTGATTTTAATTGTTTCGAAATGATGTGTTTTTGGTCACATGAAACAAATACTGTAGCCGTAGATCACATTTGGCCACACTTTTCTACTGTGGCTACTAAATATCACAGTTTTTTCGTAAAGTGTGGCTAAAGGTTTTGAAAAGATGTGTTTTTTGTCACATGTATCAAAAAACAAACAAATATTATGGTCGTATATCACATTTTGCCACAATTTTATAGTGTGGCTACTAAATGTCACAGTTTTTTTTAAAATGTGGCTAAAGGTTTTGAACTGTTATACATTGGTCACATGAATAAATAAAATGTGTGGCCAAAAGTATGATAGAAGGTTTTAAAATGTGATTAATGACCTTTAGCAACACATTTAATCGAAAGTGTGTCATGACGTTTTTTGAATATGTGTGGCCGTAGGTCACTTTTGGCGTAGTGTATTAGGGAGGTTATTTATTTAAAGGATTTATATAAACAAAAGAGATGATGGGTGGTTATAAGTGCATAGATGGTGGAGGAGGGGGCGACGATTAGTAGGTGGTGACGACATACAATGACAGTGGGTGATGTTCGTTCATTTATACACGTTTTAAGTTAACAAGTTTTATAATAGTGTCATCTTGATCTGTCATATAATTTAAGTATACTCAAACTGCTGATTATTTATGTAATTCTAATAGACTCAAATGAATCAATAACCACATCTTTTTACCTAAATCAACTCATTTTTTAATAACGAGTCATAATCATCAGTTGTATTAAAGATGATAACCATTGATGAATGGATTGAACCGCGTGAAGCCATTATACATTTTAGTAAAATACGTGAGTGTAATGAATAGTGCCATGACCACGTGGCACTATTCTACTACTTTTTTTTATTTTCAATTTCCAACATTTGTATATATAACATATGGATGGAGCTTTACACAAACTAACCATGTGGCCTAGTGGTCCGTGCCACACCTTCTTACGCTCGCGACGCGGGTTTGAACCCCGCCCCCTTTCTGGTTCAATCGTTGATGCCAGCAGTCCCACTGCTGTCGTCAACATTAATTTTTTTATTTCCTTAATAATATTAATTGGTTTTTATAAATTTTTTTTTATTTCCTTAATAATATTAGTCATTATAATTAAGTTTCGGGTATAACTTTTAATATACGATGTCTTTTAAGTTCCAAATATACTTTAAAACATGATATTTTATATTGTTCCGGATTTGTCGCTTCAACGTGTTGTTTTCCAAGGGATAAATACCAATATAAGGTTCCTCAAGATCGAGCGTTACAAATTTTAACACCCCACAGCAACGCGAGGGTTACTCCCACTCGTTCTTAACAATTAATATCTTTGTATATTTAGCACGAGGATAAATGATGTTAATAAAAATAATTTAAAGTTTGAAAAAATAGAGAGAACATAATCGTTAACAAGTGAGATACCGCCAATGTGGGACTAGCCCACTTGATAACGTCTTTTGCATCTTAGATGAAAGATCCTGGGTTCAAACCTAGAAATATGGTGAATTATTTGATGTAATTTAAAAGTATGAGTATGTTAGATTTGTCAAGATACCATTAAATGGGATTAAATAAGTATTTAATCCTCAATAAATTGGGGAGGAACATAAATCACTAGCAGCTTTTATTAATATGAAAGAAATAGAAATTCCTAGCAAGACACGTTTGTACGCGATTTTTGCATTTTCATTGACCTATACAAACATGTGAAACATATTGTAATGTGAAACTAAAAAAATAACTTCTAATTTAAAAATAAAAAAATATATTTATCATGTGTGAGCAATTGGCAATATAATACCATCTCTGTTAGGATGCTCTTAGACGCGATTGAAGCGATATAGACAAGACCTTGAGAAGGGTGGCATTGGAGGCGGGCGCCTTACATGGACAAGCCCTTGATATGGATCCTATTTTTGATTCTATAGTTTATTATTCGTTTTTTGGTATGTTAATATGAATAAAAAGTTGAATTTGAACCGAATAGAATGGGCCAAAAAGTCGATAAAAAGTATGTTAGATTTGTCAAGATACCATTAAATGGGATTAAATAAGTATTTAATCCTCAATAAATTGGGGAGGAACATAAATCACTAGCAGCTTTTATTAATATGAAAGAAATAGAAATTCCTAGCAAGACACGTTTGTACGCGATTTTTGCATTTTCATTGACCTATACAAACATGTGAAACATATTGTATTGTGAAACTAAAAAAATAACTTCTAATTTAAAAATAAAAACTTTTATTTATCATGTGTGAGCAATTGGCAATATAATACCATCTCTGTTAGGATGCTCTTAGACGCGAATGAAACGATATAGACAAGACCTTGAGAAGGGTAGCATTGGAGGCGGGCACCTTACATGGAAAAGCCCTTGATATGGATCCTATTTTTGATTCTATAGTTTATTATTCGTTTTTGTGGTATGTTAATATGAATAAAAATTCGAATTTGAACCGAATAGAATGGGTCAAAAACACTCTAACGGTCTTGTAAGTGATTTTTTCGTCCGTATAGCTTCTTGCTAGTCGGGTCTATTTTATATTATTGGTTGTCGTTCCAAAAAAAAGTGTTTGTGCATGAGTGCATGGTTTGGCACACAATGATGGGGTTGGTTGTGATACTTTATTTATTTATTTTTTTTATAATTTTATGTGAAGTGGAGTAACTACTTGTATACCATGTGCATTAATGACTTGTACATCATGTTTATTTTTAATTTTAAATGTAACAATTACGTAAAATAACAAAAAATATTTAATGTTTTAATTTTAGAAACATTAATTTATATAATCTTGTACACTTTTTTTTATTTCTTTTATACAATACTTTAGTTTATATAAATTAATTCACTAACAAAATACTTGTCTAATATAATAAGTTAATTTGATTCGGCATAGAAAACAATTTGATTGTAAAAATAAATGTAAAAAGTAGTGATAATATAGAAATCTAAGGATTTGTAAGAATGTTTGTAGACTAAAGAGAAAAAGAGTATTTTTAAATGATAGACGAAAATCTTATGTGACAAATGACCAAACACAATTATATATGTTTTTAGACTAGACCATCGGATATGGTGTAAGTGGGATGTGAAAGCAAAACTTAGATATAGAAAGGAGAAAAGGGAGGTTTAGTGGTATTTGATTATTACCTTTGTCTTGATTCACAAGACTCTAGAGTATCACAACTACCATATAGATGTCAAGTGGACTCTTTGATATCTTTGAAGAACTAATTCATATGGCTTGACTTTTCGACGCTTGTTTGATCTTCGTAGACATGCTTATGATGAGGCTCAACGTTCAACCAATGGATATTGTGTATTTCTTAAATCAAACTTATCAGCTTAGAATTATAAGAAACAACGTATTTTTGCTTGATGAAGTACCGAGGTTGAATATTGTGTTTTAGCTCATACTCCTATTGAGATACACTCGGTTATTTTACCATATACTTATTTTTTATTTTGGTGTGACAACTTTGATGCTAATATATTTAACAGACATTCTTATGTTTTAGCCGCGTACAAAAACCTATTAAGATTGCTATGAACTCGATCATGATATGGTTACTTAGTTTAAATCAATTATATTAATTAAAGTTATACATGCATGCCTCTTAGAGGGGGCGTCCCATGTTTAAACCTGAGCAATAAATCAATTTTAAATTATTGGTGTAAAGTAGAGTAAAAATAACATTTGTTGTTAAAAAGAAATAAATTAAAGTTGTAACGATTTTAGTATATTAAAATAAATGTCATATTTTTTAAAAGGCGAACATTGAATGTTGTGACGCCGCACCTCCCCGTTACATGGGAGAGCCTCGTCCAACTCCGGCCAATATGTTGTCTTAACTGGGCCCACTTGGCGTCAGAGTTGGATAGCTTTCAAGGAAAAACTCCACCCAATACGGCCCCTTCCGAGCTTGAGGGAGAGCCGAGGCTCGAACCCTGGATCGGCGTGGGTAAAACCCCGGTGAATCAGTCTAAGAGCTAGGCCTCATTTGCGAGGCCGTGAAAATTAATGGTGGTGACAGGGATCGAGCCCGGGTGCCTTGAAACTCTGGACCTTACCTCAACCACTACACCACAACCTCTTTCACAATAAATGTCATATTACTTACATGGCTTAAAGAAGAATATTAAAATAAACGTTTCTAAAAAATAAGGTTTAAAATTAGCTTGATTTTGAAAATATATTTCCTTAAAATTATGGATATCTATTTGATATGACCTAAATATTTCCTTTTTTTCCTCAAATCTTTTCCCATTATAAGCAGATGTCACAAACAAATCAATAGAAATATTTTCTCTCTCTCTCTAAAAAAAACACTGAAAAAAACCACCATTAATTTGGCCGGAAGGACGATGAGATTCGCCGTTCTTCTGTGCGCGGAGGACACCGATTACGTGAAGAAAATATACGGAGGCTACTTTGGGGTTTTCCTGAGAATGCTGGCGGAGGAAGGGGAGATTTGGGATGTCTTCCATGTCGCCGACGGACACTTCCCGGACGACCTACAGATCGGGCTTTACGACGGTTACGTGATCACCGGTAGCTGTAACGACGCCTACGGCAATGATGCTTGGATCTGTGAGCTTCTCAGTTTGCTCAATAAATTGGATTCGATGAACAAAAGAATTCTCGGCATTTGCTTCGGTCACCAGGTAAGTTAAATCGGTCATGCTTTTAATTAGTGTTGCTTATTGTTCAACCAAAACCAACTTTTAAAAGAAAAAATAAAGTTCACCATGATCGTAAGGTTTTAAGTAAGTTTTTGTTAACAAATAAGGTGGCGTAGTCATACGGCCATGTGTTATGGCGAAAATAGTCGTATGGACTGTATGATATTTCATCTAACCCATATAATGTGGTGTTTGCTAAATCATACGGCTTGTATCAGCATATCATATGTTTGACTGACATTGAGATGATGAAGTGTCCATTGAAAAACTCATACCGCCCGTGTGACCATATTTCGCCGCATTATATAAACCGTATTTACGTATTAAATTAATACTTTTGGAACTTTGTGTTAAACAGTTTGACATACAATTCACAAACAGTTTAGAAAATGCCAATAACACAAAGTTCCAAAACTAATGTTTAACAAAACTGTTTGTGAATTGTTCGAAAATTGGTTTATATATTGAGCTAATGAAAATAAGTGGGATTATACCGTCACACTCACTAAACTATTCGTTCATGTATTTTCATTTAAGTATAAATATTTAATATATATATATAATATTTATATCGGGGTCTTTCTAGAGCAGACTCTTTATCTCATGGGATAGAGATAAGGTAGATCCACTGTTGGAGCAGGATTTTTACTAGGTATATTTGTTTATCTATAATTAATATATATTTATACTTAAAATATCAACAAATATATAAGAAAATGAATATCACTAATATGTCAACTTAAGTATTTTTTTTATAATAGGCTAACTTTCAAATATTTTATTTATTCATATATGTTTGTTTATATCTTAAACAAACGACAAATAAACATATATTTTCTTAATGACCAAACAAGAACAAGAAAATCTGTTCCTTTAAATGTTTATATCTGTTTATATGTTTGTTCAGTTAAAATTAAACGAATAAACACAAGCATGTCTCATACTCTAGATTCAGTTTTTTAGAAAAATCATTGTTGATTTTTTTTCCTTCTTTTGTATGTTTACACGAACACAAATTCTAGTTAAGAACTTATAAATACAATATCTAGATTCAGTTTTTTAAAACCTTGGTGTAGATACTGGCTCGTGCCTTGGGAGGTAAAGTCGCCCGATCTCATTCAGGATGGGACATAGGGGTACGGACCATCAACTTCTCATCATCGACAAAGATGCCAACTACGCTATCCTTGATCCAGTGCCATCGCGACGAGGTACATTGTTCTAAATTTCTTTAGCATCGCGGTTCATGTAAAATATAAGAAATAACCAATGTTTTCAAAACAGGTTCATGAACTCCCGCCCGAGGTGGAGGTGTTGGCATGGTCAGATAAGACGCGAGTGGAAGTGTTTAGGTATCGCGATCACATCATGGGCGTTCAAGGTCACCCTGAATACACCAAAGATATTCTTTTGCACCTTATTGATCGACTTCTCCAACGCAATCTTATTGAGGTGTAGCCTGTGTCATATCTGACTCGTTTAATTTTTAATTTTTATTAAAATATAGAAAAAAACTAAGTAGAAAAAAGGTCTATGATGATGATTGTGTGCAGGAGCCATATGCTATGGAAGCCAGAGCTAGCATTGAGGAGATGGAGGCAGATAAGGAGCCTTGGAAGGAACTATGCACCAACTTCCTCAAGGGTAGACATTAGACGGTGAGATGTATGTGAGTTGGATGTTAAAAGAAAATTGCTAGTATTTAAATAAGTTCTTTTAAAAGTTGTAAGGTGTTAGAATTGAAATTTAATTTCAAATACATAAGATGCAATACATGAGTGTAAATATGATGGTTAATCTTCTAATTATATTTTTCATTTTGTTCTAGTTTAGAAGAGTTGACATGGACCTGAACACGACCTGTCTATCTATCGTTAGACAAAACAATCCAAAACCTGATTATTTATATTTCATGTTTTGGGTCGTGTTAGAAATTGTATCTATGGTCATTTTCTTTCCATTTCATTGTTAAAAAAATTATAATGAGCACGCCCTTGGTTTCAAAATCTTAAGCATCGACCATAAACCTCTAATATCGTATGAAGAAAACCAAACGGGATTCTTACTCGCTCTCAGCTGATTCTAACCATTACAAAGTAAGAGTGTACACAAGCCAAGCCATTTGTGAGTTATTCGATCAACTTGCTAAAAGCTCATATCGGGCCAAGTTTAAACGAACTCGAGCTTGTATTAGAGTTCTTATAGTAAACGAGCTCGAGCATAAACAAAACCATTATTTATATAACTTTTATTTAATATGTTAAATATCTATCTACATAATAACAAGCAGGCACCAGAGGGCCTTTGGTCTAGCTGTATCTTGGAGTGTAATATGGTGTCCTTCCTCTTGCAGTCGAGGTTTCGAGTCTCGTGATTGACAATGGTAGGAGTAGCGTAGATTGTCGTTCCAAAAAAAAACAAGCAGGGGCGAATTTAAGTTAGGCTCGGGAGGGGGGGATGGTTTTGTAGGCAGACCTAAACATTTATAAAAAAAATTTAGTGTAAAATTCAGTTTAAAAATTTTAGGCACCCATGTAACTTTTCACCCGACCCTCATCAGACCCCATGTTTCTCAAACCTAATTGATATTCCATCCAAGTTCTATGTGAAAAAATGGGTAACTTTGTAGAATAGTAACCAAGTTTCAAAAGTGTTCCAATTAGGTCACTCAATACGCATTTTACACGGCATACATCATCGGGTATACTATGGTGAGTGACCTAATTGGAACACTTTTGAAACTTGGTTACTATTCTGTGGTGTTTTCCAAAAAAAAAAAAGATGAAAAGTAAAACCTACTGCAAATACAAAGAACGGCTATTAAAAATACGAAGAACGGTTAGCGTAAGCGTCTATCCAAGTTCCAAACAAATTCAAAATCAAAATCAAAGTTCCAATAAAGGTCATCCGGTCGTCGCCTCTATTCAATCGTACAGGTTTCAAAATCAAAATTGAAGTTCTATTCAATAAAAGTTCTATTAATCCAAAATCAAGTGATCGAAGTTTCAATCAAATAGCAACGACGCAATCTTAATCGAAGTTCGAATTAAATTCGATCGTACAGGTTTAATATTACAGTTCGCAATAGATCGAAGTTCCAAAATCATTTTTTTGTGAATTTAGTTTGATTTTGGGTTTTTAGTATGATTTACGAATTCCAATCGAAGTTTCAAAATCAATATTACAGTTACAATTTTTAGTAGTCAAAAGGTTTCATAATTTTAGCCAAAACTGTATTAGTAGTCAAAATTGTTTATTGTAGAATTATAATTTTAGTTTTAATGACAGGTGGTATGTTTGAGTTTCTATTTTTTATTATTTGAATCGTATAAAGTATAATTGCTTGAATTTTTATTACTTGAATTTTGTTGTCTAATAGGCTTTATGGAACACTTTTATAAATGAACAACATCATCGATAGTAAAAGAATTTTGAATTATTACCCTGATCAAATAGATGAGATACAAAAAAAGTATTATGTTAGTGGACCTTGCCAACCACATTGTAATAACTTCCTAGAAAGAAAAGACAGGGAGTAAAGAGCGACGTTCTAGCCTGACTTGGTTTGATAAATATGGTAATTGGTTAGAGTACGGTGTAAAAGCGGACAAAACATTTTGCTTGTGTTGCAACTTATTTGCAGATTATGTTGGATACCAAGGTGGGGTGATGTATTTTCGGAAGAAGGGTTTAATATTTGGAATAAACCAGATAGATTTGATACGTATTGGTGATGTTGGTAGTGCTCACAATAAAAAGCACTTTGTAGGTCCCTGGAGCCTCGTCGCGCAGCGAAAATATACGGATCTGTTCAGTGATTTGTGTGGGAACAAAGAAGAACGAGACAGAGAGAAACACGAACATAAAGAAGAGAATCAACACAAAAACGATACGTAATCCATAACAACGAATTCATCTCACATTACATACCGAAGAAGTACACATCTCTCGTCTACGCTCACGGTCCAGGGGCGGGAGAGCTCATCCTGCCCGGACACCTCTCGACCTAGTTCCCAGAAGTTCCACCTACAAATGAAGACAAGTCTTCTATTTATAGGGGAATGAACATTACCTGCGTACTTGTCTAAGTACGCAGGGTTTGGTCATGCGTACTTGACAAGTACGCAAGGCAAAATCCTTGCGTACTTAGTAAGGCAAAATCCTACACACCAGTTTGGTCCTGCGTACTTAGTAAGTACGCAGGACCAAACTGGTGTGTAGGCTAAGTACTCAGGAACACCCTCATGCGTACTAGCCACGTACACCGATACATAGAATTTTATCTATAGTTACAAAAACATGCTTCTATAAACTCCCTCTTAACTATAGTATCAAATTCTATCTATCACTAACACTGATACTCATCAGTTTACAAAGAATGTCCTAACAGACTCCCTCTAAACTAACGACATCACGTGTCTTCTGGCGAGACTTGATCTTCTTGCATTCCACTTGAGATCTTCAAATCTTCAAACTTCAGTCTTCAGTTGTCGAGTGATCTAACAAACCCGACTCCCTCTTAATTGTAGCTTTCATTGTAGACAAAACCAAGTGCTTCAATAAGAACCAATTAACCCAACATAACTCATTGTAGTTCATCCTCTCAGTAGTAGCAACCTCCACCCTGACTTAGAATTCCTCCAAATCAGCTGGCATATGATAGAGAGTTTGAATTTCCAATAACCTGCATCAAACTAATCAGCTCCCATAGGAATTCCAGTAAGATAAACTTTAGTCTTCACACCAGATGTGTCCAACTCTACCCTGTATCTTCACGAGTCAACCAAATTCCTGAAGATGTTCATTTTCATATTCCCCTTTCAATGTAAGCTTCTCCTGACTAGACCAGAAACAAGGGAACGTTTCCTATCCCGTCGGAAAATGATAAAAGGTTACATCTTCAACTAATAATCCAACGGATATCCAGCTTCATCCTGAAAACACTTGATATAATCAAACACAAAATCATGCTCAGCAGTGATCACCTTATATCCAAAGTCCAACATTCTTTAATTAGATCTTCATTCCTGGTTCACACCTCCTAATATGTATACATTCACCGCGGTGAAGTTCCATAACTAGGTTGTCTATCTGGATTCCGCCTAGATCCCAAATAAGAAATCCAATCATAACTAAATCACATCAAATCTTGAACACAGGCTTGACCAATGAGCACGAAAAATATAGTTTACACGAGAAATCATGGTAACATATTGAAATTCGCCCCCATTTCATCCGTGATTGTGCTGAAAAGCATCTCATTGAACTTTTAAAGGTTCACACGGATGACAACTTTGCTGACTTTTTCACTAAGGCTTTTGATCGAACCCGTTTTAAACATCTTGTCAACATGATAGGAATGTTCAATCCAGAGTGAAAACTTGTTTTCTTAAATAAATTCAATTCATGAAAGTTAAATTTTATTTCTTTTAAGTTTTCTGTATAGTTCTTTTAGTTTTCAAATATTTTTTAAAAATCCAAACAAAATAGAAAATGAAGAAAATTTCAAAGTTATCTTGAGAAAAGAGGAAATTTTAGTACATCAGAAATGATCTAAACACCATAGACTGCACATATGGGAAATGATTGCGTCATGCTTACTTGATGGTTTAAATTGTTGTGTTTTTAATCTGCTGATTTACAAGTAATTTGAATTGTCAGTAGGCTGTAGGCATCTTTGAATCACTAGTAGTGTGGAAACTAAATCTAGACTACAACTGTGATTTGAACCCATGTATGCATGTGTGTGTGTAAAAGAATACAAAAAGATCATTATCAGATAAAAGATGTAAGATTTTAGCAAATATTTTCTTAAGAGACCAGTTTTGGGTTATGTCTTTAGCATAATTTTTTGGTTCACTTCAGTGCCCATACTCACAAGTATGCAATGGGAAGTTGGGCCAAGATATGTCTTGACATCAACCGTTATGCTTATATTCACCCTTGAATCATACCTGATTCATTGAAATCAAATCCAGATAAAAGTTGGATCCCCTTACCTAAATCCTCAGACTCCATATCTATTAACCTGAATCATCATATGATATTCACAGAAGAAAAACCAATCAAACCAAGACATCTGAATCACTCGATTCTGAATCTTATGATTCTTGATAATCCTTATGGATTCTGCTTGATTTTTCTGTGCTAAGCGATGTAACTTCATTCTGGAGATTTAAAAATCTCTGGGAAAATCTTACATGCCTTGAGATAGTGCAATTTATATTTCTGTAGCATAACAGTGAGGTACACGTTGTCTATCTTAAAATTAATACCTTAACACACAAGAACGTGATACAAAGATGCTTATGGTTTCAAATCTTATAATATTGCCAACTTGAATTACTTGTTTATGTGCTTATTACGTATGAATAAATTGTAATCCATGACATGATCCCATATTCTTTGATGTTTATCTTGTATCACTATTGCTATAATTTAGCCTGATATGATCATCTACTCGTGTCTTTGAGCAAAAATAGCTTGTGTGTGAATATGTGTATATCGTTACTCTGAAAAGATCAAAAAGATTTTAAGTTTCTGTATAGTTCAAATTCCAATCAGAAATCTATAAATATTTGTGTTTAACCTTCGTGAATTGACTTTGAATCCTCTTGATTGAATGTGCTTATCATGTTCGTTATTTGACTTTGACTTCTTCATAATTTGAGTTGAATATTGACTTCACATAAGTCTCTGCGTACTTAACAAGTGTGCAAGGGTTAAACCCTGCGTACTTATCATGTACGCAAGACTTAAGTCATGCGTACTTAGTAAGTACGCAGGAGTTATGTCCCGCGCACTTAATAAGTACGCACGACTGTTGTGGTCCGGGTATATAAACAGGTGTTAGAATTTTTATTCTCTCATCTCATTCAAACGATCGTAACACTATTATATACTCCTTGTTCGATTTCACTCAAAATTTGTGTGATCCCAAACTCGTTTTTTGTCCCGATCATTGTTTCATCTTCGGTTAAACAATCTTTGGTGAGAATCTCAGACCAATTCATCCGTTATATCATGATTTATAGACCGATTTGTATCTTCGAAGAACTAGGGTTTTTGAAGTTGATTTTTGACAATTTTTGGTTGTTTTTGCAACTCATTATGACCTAAAACGTGTTTAAATTCATCATGTGAAGCTTGATCATCACTTAATTGTCCATTTCGACTCTTGATTTTGATTTTAACCTAGCGAGTGACAGTAGGTTCGCGTCTGTCAAAATTTTAGGTCAAAATGACCGAGTTTTAGCACATCTTTGGTGTTGGTTTTGGTTCCTGTGGTCTTAAACACGATTTTTGACTCAGTGGTCACCAACATTACCATCAAAGATTCACATTATCCAATTTTGAAATTTTGAATTTTGGCCAAGTGTTAAGCTTGCGTACTTAACAAGTACGCAAGACATAAGTCATGCGTACTTGCTAAGTACGCAAGGCATAAACCCTGCGTACTTACCAAGTACGCAGGAAGGGCCAATCTGAAATTTTTTCTAAGTCTGGATTTCTATTAAATGTGATTGTGCTATACTTGGTCATGTGTATTCATTTCCAATGATTCTTCTTGTTCTTATTGTGTTTACTGGTTGTGATGGCTCGTGCATTTACAAGTGAGTTCAATCTGTTGGCACTTACTGAACCGGAATGGAAGGGTGCTGCGCTTGAGTACCGGGAGATCATTGATTTCTTGAACCGCTCAAGGATAAGCTATGCTATTTCAGCAGACCCTGTCGTATCGAGACCGTACTTGGAGCAGTTCTGGGATACTACAGAACATGACTGCACAGTAAACCCCAATATCATTCGGGCTACTGTTGCAGGTCATGATCTTGCCTTTTCTGAGGACAACATCAGGCGAGTCTTACAGTTCAGAGATCTTGCAACCGACCCAATATCCTATCCTGATTACTTTGTGGATGGGTGTTGGAGACAACGTATGGGATACGTCGGTGTGCAGGATTATTCATCTTACAAGAAGATGTGGGTGTTGGATCAGTGGAGGTACTTTACCCACATTATGATCGTGTGCATGTCTTCCAGGAAGGCAGGGAAGGATGCCATGGGTCATGATCTAGCAGCCGCTATGGTTGGACTGTCTCTCAACAAGGGCTACAACTTCTCTCGCTACATCTACAAGGCTATCACTGATCAGATTAACATAGTGGAGAGGCATAGGTTCTTGTTATACCTCAGATTTGTGCAACTCTTGATCGATGATGCGTTGCCTAATCTACCTGCTATTGGGGAGAGATTACAAGTTAAGAGGGTGGCCAAGAGAGTTTTCTCATAGTTCTTAATGACATGCAGTGTAGAACCTACCCCTGAGCATACTTCACTCTTTGGCCACCTGATCAATGAAGCGTACGTGGCGCCTGCAGATTGGAGATGGTATAGTGCAGAGTCTGAGCATAAACTCAGTGAACACAGTGATGAACAACAGGAAGAAGAGGAAGTTAAATCTGAGGATGATGTGTCTGAAGACGAAGGAGACGAAGAACAGGGAAGTGGGGGTGCTGAAGATTCCGACTCAGAAACGACTGAGTCAGATTCATCGGATTCTGATGATACACCATCCTAGGCACACCCAAGGAGGTTGACGAAGGTGACCCTTCCCGCGTCATCTTCCAAGAGAAAGAGACAAGACACCAGCAGTGAATATGCGCCCGATTCTGATTCGGACGCTGCTATACAGAGACGCAGAAGAGAAAGTATAAACAAGCGTCAGGAGGATAGGCCACACCTAGCTATCCTTCGTGAGGTAGAAGTCAGTGCTCCGAGGCAAACAAATGTAATGGCTGCGAGTACTTATTCCACTTCTACCTCACCTTCACAACAACTTTATAGGCGACAGCGGAGGAGGCCATGTGTAACACATGATGTGGCTACCACTGCTATCACAGAGGAGGTTCCTGTGATAGTGACCCTCCCTGTACATTCTGTCCAAGTGGCGGTGACAACTCCAATTCTAACTGAGACTGTCACCATCACCCCAACCACCATCCAAACAACTACCATCCCTACCTCAATCCCCACAACCACTCTCCAACACATCAGTGAACCATTTCATGAGTTGGATTTTACTCATGGATTTGATTTTGATGAAATCTTCACCTTCCCTACTCATCAAGCCGAAGTATCGTCGTCTAGGGGTCATGATCCTAAAGATGCCAGGATCACTACTTTAGAGACTCAAGTCGTTGGATTACTTGAAATGGTACGGAAATCACGTGAAGAATCTGACAAGCAACAGGGTCAGATAAACTCACTGATTGATGAAGTAGCCGCTTTGAAGAAACATCAAGCGGTTAATGAAAAGCAGCGTAAGGAGCATGATACTATGGTTAAACTGTTATGTGACATGGCCAAGACGCTTGCTGCTCAAGGGGAGAGATTGAAAGAACTGTTGGAGAAGCAACCACCTAAGCCCAGCAGTGATGAGGCTTGTCACTTAGTTGATCTAACTAAGGGTGATGATCAGGACAAGGATCCTGAAGCCGGACCGAGTGGAAGCGAGTAACAATCGTTGGCTTTGGCGATTGTTCCCATTTATGTCGTGTCTATGGCTGAGGGGGAGTCTACTCGGAGTGAAGGTGGAGGTGATGCTACGGGTCTTGAGAAAGGAAAGTCTGTGGCTGATGTACTGAAAGATCTGTCTGACGACGTGTCGGAAGATGTGATCCTATTATTAGAGCCAGACTATTCCAAAGAAGCACAGATTGAAGCTCTTTGCAATCTGGAAGAGGGAGAGATCGACTCTTGTGACGACCGGGATGAGGAGGATGATGATGTTGTAATCGAAGTTCCCAAGGGCGACGGGGAAGGAGAGTATCGGTTTGAAGATGGAGATATTTTCGAAGTTCCATCCTTTGAAAATCATCTTGACACAGGTTCAGTCGAGCATGCTAGTATTGTTGAGGCGTCGACTGAAGCCTCTCCTACCGCCCCTACACCTGTGGATCCAGAGGCACAGAAAGACAAACATATGCCTGCAAGTTCATCGAAGGATCCGGCTCCTGTCTGGCAAAAGACATCAATCATAGACAAACATGGAGCAACAGGGATGATCTTAGCTGTGAGGTTCGAGGAGGATAAGAAGTTGTTTGCAATCAAGCGAGCTGGGGGGTTCAATACTTGAAACCAACCAGCGAAGCTTTCAACTCCTTGCCAAGATACGACCTCATGAACCTAGCAAACCGAGAGCTGGTGGGTCACTCAAATCACGCAGTAGCGATGGGTTTGTGACAGGTTCTGCAGCGAGAGGAAAGATCGGGGAAGTTCGAGGTGTTTAAGCCTCAAGTGCCCAAGCGAGTCAGGGACAAGAATGTTAGACATCCTGTGACTAATAAAAGCTTAAAGAAACTGGTATACAAGCCAGTGCTGTGTGAAACCAAAATTCCCCTAAGCAAGTTATCTCAGGATATCCTCGGTAACATATGGTACTGGTACGTAGATCCTAAATCGGGCGAGGCAGTGGTGATTGGAAAGGTGTGGTTCGAGAGTGGAAGAATAGTGCCAAGGGAACTGATCAGAGTTTTTGATGAAGTCTGCTTCATAAACTTTTCTATGAAAGATCTGGAGGCGCTAGCTGACAAGTACTGCATGTACATGGACGAGTGGACAAAATTCCTTGCTTCTAAATACGACAAGGTGATCAAGTTCTGCCTTGATTACAAGAAGAAGGTGGAAGCTAAAACTGGGGAGCAGTGAAGACCGAAGACAATCCAGAGCTGTTGTCAAGGGGGAGTTTGTTGAAGCACTTTTGTGTGACAAACACTCTAGATATTGCTTTAGCTTTTGTACTTGTCTTGTATGTATTAGACTTTGTATGTTAGTGTTTGTATGTATTAGTAATCGAGTTGTAATTACTAATGTTTGTACTAGTCGTTTGTTTTCTCTAAGTGTTTTGCGCACTTAGCATGTGCGCAGGAATTACTTCATGCGTACTTAGCAAGTACGCAAGAATACTCTGCGTACTTGTTAAGTATGTAGGAACAATTTTCCCTGCGCACTTGAGATCAGGTCTAGTATAAATAGGTTATGGTGACATAGGTTATGTACGCAGTCATACGCACTCATTTGTAACATCTCTGTAACCTACAAGTTTTATAATAGACGAAGTTTGAAAGTGTTTTCGTTGTCGGTTTACTTTGTGTTACTTGATTCTCCACCTAGTCACGGGTATTTCGCACCCGGTCCGACTAGTCACACACCCACACGTAACGATCCGAGACACCCGGGGACCTACAAGTGGTATCAGAGCTCTGCTCTTGATTTCGAGTGTTGTGAGTGTGTTAGGAGCATCTTCTACACATCCTACAGAGTTTTTGCAAGCAAAAGTGTGTGTTTTTGTTGATTTTTGTGATAAAATAGGGGTAGCTCTTGAGCACTATTTTAGAAGCAAAAATCACTCAAAAAGCGACCTTTTGTTGTGTATTTGAGTGTTTTGAGCATCAAATGTTGGTTAGAAATGAGTTTCTGACCCTTTGGCTTATTTTGTTTGGTCATATCTTCAACTTTTTCTGTCTCCGATGAGATTCCAGTGACAGGAAAAAGTTGGTGAGGGTTGGTGAAAAAGTGACCTGCGTACTTACCATATTTGGCAACAAGTACACTCTTGTTGCGCACTTAACAAGCGCAAGACCATATTTGCAGCGTACTTAAGTGATCTCCTGCGTACTTATCATTTACTCCTGCGTACTTGTCAAGTACGCAAGAGCAAATTCTAAATACACAAGACCATGTATTTAAGTGCGCAAGGCCAGATTCAAGTGCGCAAGTTGTTTTGATTTTTTCTGAAATTTGACTAAGTGTTTCACTATGAAAAATCTTCAAAACCTCGGTAACCTTCTTAATTATGACAATGAGATTGGAACCCCACAGAAACCACGAAAGCTGCTTAACGTAAATGATTACTCAAACTGGAAAGCACGCTTTGAGCATTATATCTCATACACCGATTCTTCTCTTTTGATACCCATTCTAGAGGGTTATAAGCATCCCACATATACATATCTTGATGAGGAAGTTCCCAAGCCTATCTCCAAACTTGATGAAGAAAAAAATAAAGTTTATGACAGAGAGAAGAAGGCACGCGGATCTATTACTATGGCCTTGACCAGGGAGTTATTTCACAGCTTTAGAGGATACGATAACTCCAAGGATCTCTGGAAGGCTTTGTAGAAGAGATTCGAGGGAAACAACGACATCAAGAAGAGTAAGAGGGATCTTCTTAGGAAGCAGTATGAGTGCTTCAGTTGTTTGGAGAATAAATCTATATATGAGCTTATCTCTAGATTCTATCATCTGCAAACTGAGTTGAAAGCTTATGACCTAATCTATCCTAATGAGGAGTTAGTTGAGAAATTTCTAGATGCCCTACCACCAAAATTTGAGATGTACACCACTCTGATGAGAGAGAACTCAAAGTTTTATGAGATGACTATTGATGAAGCAATCGGAAAGGTTCAAGCACATGATATGAACCTAAAACGAAAAGAGAGCTCAGGGATACCTCAAATACAAGACCATTCTATGTATTTTGGGACATCTTCCACATCCAAGTAATCGGGTTCTAAAATTTCCCTTTTCTCAGGGAACTCTCATGAGGAGGATAACTCAAATGTCCGTGGTGGTCATGCTTGCTATGCAGCATCTGGATCTGGTTCTGGTTCTGGATCTCATCACCAGAATTCCTCAAGAAATCCTTCTCCCACATCTTCAGCTAACCAATCAGCAATAGCCAAGATAGCTGAAGATCATGTGGCTTTATTCTCATCACGCATGCTTGCCGATGAGAACTTCGTTGGCGGTAAGCTCATAGATCTTGAAACCATAGAAGAAGACTTCAATCAGGTGGATCTAGATGATATGGAGGACATGGATATTCAATGGAATATGGCCATGGTCTTGAGAAGGGCAAAGCATTTCCTGAATAGAACTGGCAGGGAGTTTATTGGTGGACATTGAAATGCCAAGGTGGGATTTGATAAATCCAAGGCCAAGTGCTACAAATGCAATAACTTTGGGCATTTTGCAAGAGAAAGTCAAAAGGACAAAGCACTGGCCTCAGGATTCACCAGACCTAGCCAAGGAAACAATCAAGGGTACAACAACTCCAACAACCGTAATCAAGGTCAAGGTGGAATGTCCAATGCTTTAGTAGCACAACAGGACGACAACTTTGATTGGGGTGTTCATCTGGAGGATGCCCTTATTGCTCAAACGCAAGTTGGTCTCATGGCTGAGATTATGGATATGATGGAAGCAGAGGAAAGGGAAGCTTCTGTGGCTGACCAAAAAGAGTCTACAACTGCAGTTTCCCTCGTGACTATTGGAGAGGCATCATGTTCATCTAATGAGGTAGATTCTAACTCTTTTGCTGTCATTTCTTGTTCCAAATGTCTAAGCTTAAAGGTTGAAAATTCTAAGCTTCAAGACAAAGTCGAACCCCTTCGTATTGCTGCTTTAAGCTACAAAAAATGATACAAAGATTCAATTGAAACGTTGAAGAAAGAAAAACGTGATTATTCACTTAAAATCAGCGATCAACGGTTTCATTTGGATGTTGCGTAAAAGGGGTTAGAGAAAAGGAACAATAAGATCAACAAGCTGCAAAATCAGATCTTGCAGTTGAAAGGTAATATTGAGAAGTTGAAAAATTCTCGTTTTGTGGTGGAACACTACGAGTCTGTAGTGAGACAAGTGAATGGCTTAGGGCTGGGTACTAATGTCATTCCTCCACCAGTAAGCGGGAAATTTGTTAACGGCTTAATTGACATTGATTTGTCTTGACTTGATGAGTCCTTGAGTCAGGATGATTCCTCTAACAAGGATGATTCCTCAAGTAAGGTTGACTCTGCATCTGATGAAGAGTTCCTTACTGCTTCAAATGATGGGTCTGAGAACACCTTCCCTGAAGGAGTAGTCTCTAAGGAGTTGCTTGGTGAACAGAAAGTTAAGAAAAACATTACACTAATAGTGATAATTGTATTTTGACTGAACCCGATATCGTTGAATCAAATGAAAAATTAAAAGTGATGCTTTATGGGGGATATAAAAACATTAATCAAGTTAAGAAAGAAGCTTTTTCAGCTCACTATGGGCGGCTATCAAGAAAATATGCAAAAGTATTATATTCCCAAAAACCAATCACCATCGGGTCAAACTACTGTTCACCAAACAACTTCTCCTGTTCATCATGCTGAGTCATCTAATGCCAAATCTAATGAGCCTTACAGGAGGACTTACAAAGAAAATAGAACTTGCTTTCACTGTGGTATGGTTGGTCACATCCTTATGCACTGCCCTACTAAGAACCAAGGGAAACGGCCAATTGTTTCACAACCGGCTGTTATCTCTAAGTCACCACCAGTGAAGCATTCCAAGAGTCCAAAAGCAAATGTGGTGAAACCACTAGTAAAACCTATGGTAAAGCCAAAGATCACATCTGAGGCTAAACCATATGTTCCAAAAAATGAAAAGCTATCTGCTAAATCTTGTGCTTCTACCTCTGGTAGTGCACCTACTGGTGAGAAACCTGTGGTTAAGCTTTCTAAGCCACAGAGGAGAAGAAGGAACAAGAGATTGAGGAAGCTGGAACAGCTAGCTGGAATTCAATCAGGTGAAGCTTCTACTAGTTCACCTGGTGCTTCTGAATGCAAGCCGACTGTTCCAGTAAAACAAAAGAAAAGGTCCTGGAACAAGAAATCTAAAAGTTCTCAATCTCATGGTCCCAATTCTTCTAAAGATTCATCCATTTTTTACAATCACGACGACCACTCTGGCTTGGGTCTCCAAATCTAATTAATTTCTTGTGACTCGTGCAGGGACATCTGAAGGGAACTATCTCTAATCGTTGGTATGTAGATAGTGGATGATCCCGGCACATGACAGGCAACATGGCCCTGCTTCAACATGTAAAACCATTCAGAGGCGGCTATGTGGCCTTTGCAGGCGAGAAGGGCGGCAGTATTACTTGTCAAGGAGTGGTTTCAAATGGTTGTGTCAACTTCGACAACGTCAACTACTGCGAGCAGCTAAAGCATAACCTGTTGAGGGTTTCTCAGATGTGCGACAAGGAGTGCTCAGTTATGTTTGACAAGACAGAATGCATGATTCTCAAACTTGGTTTTGAAGTTCCTGAAGACTGGATTCTGATGCGAGCACCAAGGACAAACGACACTTATCAGATTGATATGAGCGTGGCAACAACCACCTCATCAGTTGCTACTTGTTTGCTTACAAAAGTGACAGAGCTTGACTCAATCTTGTGGCATAGGAAACTCGGACACATTTCTTATCAAAAAATGAATCATCTTGTCTGAAACTGTCACACCCCAACCGACGGCGGAATACGCCGGGGCGGGACATGTAGACTGTTCAAAAGCTCAAGGTTTACTAAAGTTTAAATAATTAAACAACCAATTTCATGTCACAAATAAGCAAAAATCCAACAATACAAGGAAAAAGGAAATACATAAATAGTCTCTTTAAATTAAATTCTAGGTCATCGGTCCTAAGTGAAGCATCTTGTACTTATTCTCAAGCATTAGTACCTGAAACATGATGAAAACGAGGTCAACTAAAAAGTTGGTGAGTATACATAGGTTTTGACACATAACCAAGTTTAAAGTGTTTTATACAATTCATACGATACACGTGTATAAGACATTTATGGAGAATCTATAGTTAAACTAAGTGTGTACAATCAAACCTTGTGACTGAGGCATAACACGCAGGTTACCCTAATGTAAAGTCGGTAACAAACACCCTAACCGGGTGGGTTTGTCAGACTCAATAGATCTATCAATGTTAACTGTTGGCTTGTACGGAGTTAATGATTGTACTAATGTCATGTATATGTAATCTTAACTCATAGCATTCAAGCATAAAGCACATAACACATAATATCATATTATGGAATTGTATTTAAGTCCATGCAAAAAGTTTCAAAAGTAAATCATGTTTCACCCCAAAAGTACAAATAAAAAGGGGGCTATGTAAACTCACTTGAATCAAGAGTGTAGCTAGCATGCGAGTCTAGGTGGCAAAACGATCCTTGTAACTCACCACGTTAACCTAGTGTATAATGTGTATTGAGTTAATAGTGTGTACAAAAGTATATGTCTAAGTCTAGGGTTCAACGGGTATTGATGTGTGTGGGTTGGTACAAATAGATTTGTGTTATTCTATGTGAAGGCATACTATGTTTAAATACGAATTTAATGTGTATTATGAGTTCAAGGTATATATGTATAAACTTAATAGTCACTGACGTAGGGTTGGATTTAAATGAATAAATAATTTTATTTATTTAATTGTGAAAAATGTGCTAAAATATATATCATGTAAATATATATTTATGTTTAGAAAATGAACTTTGGTTTATGTAGTTAGTGTTTAATTTAAATAAATAAATAAATAATTTCAATTATTTAAATAGTTTAAATAAATAAATAATTTTGATTTATTTATTTATGAAAATATGTTAAAACATATGAAATGTGAATGTTTAGAAATTTTACTTATGTGATTAGTGTTTAATTTAAATAAATCACAAATTTCATTTATTTAAATAGATTAAATAAATAAATAATTTTTATTTATTTATTTGTGAAAATATATTAAAATATATGGATGTAAATATATGTTTAGAAATTCTACTTATGTGATTAGTGTTTAATTTAAATAATTAAATAATTTCATTTATTTAAATAAATTAAATGAATAATTTTTATTTTATTTATCATCAAAAAAAATATATACTAGTTTGCTTTAATGAGTTAACATTTTATAAACTTTTATAAAGTTTATTGTTTTTATTTAGAAATTAATTTTTGATATTTAAAGTTTTTTTTGTTTTAATTATTTTAATACACAATTTGAACAAAAATTCATAATAAAACTGAATTTATATTGAAAATTTATAAATTTGGTTTTATTCTGTTACAAATAGTGTAAGGTTTATAAAAATATTTTTTATAAAATTTTTGAAGTTGTAAAATAGGTTTTAAAAATTTAAACAGACCACCCGGCTCGAACCCGGGTGGCTTCTGTACCAGGCATTCGTCTCAACCACCGAACCAGGGGGCTAACCCGTGTTATGGACTGGCTTCGATTTGTATATAGCCAGTTCGGTTCAAGAGCCGGGTCTGGTTTTGAGTCACGCGCAAAAAGGCCGGCCGGACATGGGCCGTGGGTTGTGGTTTGTGGGTTTCGAACCCACGCCACCCGGTTCAATGGTGCAGTGTCTTAACCAATTGAGCCGGGTGGTTCGCTGGTCTAAATGGAACGACGGTTATTTAAATACGAATGTGAGTCCGAGTCCGTTTAAAGGACATGCACAAAAAGGAGTCGACCGGTTTAAGGCTTGGGGGTTTTCGAACCCTGGCCACCTGGTCTAATGGTGCAGTGACTAAACCATTCAGACCAGGTGGTCTCACTGGTTAACCATGAAATCCAAAAGGGTTTATACACACCTTCGTTTAAATTTTAGTTTCAGACTTTCGATTTAAACCGGTGACGAACCCTAATTCCTAAATCGAATTCGATTCCTTCTGCCATCGAGATTTGCCAGAGGGCTTTTGATACTCAATGGCTTACGAGTCTAATGACCTAAGTCATACCGGAAATGATGAAGGATCGAGTGTGCACGACCGAGATACAGGAAACATTGATCTTGGTACTCGAGGAGCGTCTAGGCTTGAAATGGATTACGATTTCGGCTTCTAAACGTTTGAATAGTGTCGTATGATAGTGTGTGGGTATATTAATTTGATTAATTCCACTTTAATTACCCGATTCGATTTAAAAGGCAAGTGCAAGCTGTCAGAATTTGTTTACGCGACATTGGTTTGAATATGAATGAATTTAGTCACGAATTAGGGTTGAATACATTAGGGAATCGTCTGCGCGTGATTTGTGGAATCCATTACGCGTCAATTACACAAACCGATTGGATATGGATACGGGTTTGACCACGAGAAGTCAAATTCTTTTGAAATTGGAATTGACCGTGAAATCGGTCGAATTGGTTTGATGTTTGGGCCTGAGCTGGGTTGTTTGTTGTGTGTGTGATCACAGAAGTCCAAACTAACTGGGATTTGGGCTTAGGCAGCCATGGATTATCTTGAGATGGGCTCTTTTGACTTTTGAAAGTCAACCGGTTCATATGGGAGTCAAAATAGATATTAAGAGTCAAAATTTGAAAGTGTGGGTTCAATGCTTGACTGTTCAAATTGTTTAGGGTTCAATTAATTGTAGAATTCTTGTAATTTGGGTGTAAATGTATATATACACATGTATGTCTAACTATATATATATATATATATACATATATATATGGGGATTTAAAAACAAACGTGGGGTGGAATTTGTGAATCTGTATTTGATAAATGTAACCATTTCACTAAGGCTGGAGTTCATACACGCTTTATTGTACCAAAATGAAAACGTGAAAAAAATCAGAAAGGTTATAGTATCCCCATGTTGAGGGAATTTCGTCCCGAAATTCTAGCTAGTTGAGGCGACTGTATCAGCAAAGAGGTGAGGGTACTTGAGCTTCATTTGGTCCTCACGTTCCCAAGTAAATTCATGTCCACGTTTAGATTCCCATCGTACTTTGACAATAGGGATACGGCTTCGCTTGAGTTGCTTGATCTCGCGACCCATGATCTCCACTGGTCTCTCCACGAAGTGCATCGTTTCGTCAATGCGCACATCGTCGAGAGGTATATGGAGATTCTCATCAGCAAGACATTTTTTTAGGTTGGACACGTGGAAAGTAGGATGTACGTTAGCAAGTGATGGAGGTAATTCGAGTTTGTAAGCCACTTTCCCAATCCTTTCGAGGATCTTGAATGGACCCACATAGCGAGATGCTAGTTTACCCTTCTTCCCGAAATGGATCACCCCCTTCCAAGGAGATACCTTTAGAAGTACAAGATTACCGACTTGAAATTCCAAGGGTTTACGTCTTTTGTTGGCATAACTCTTTTGCCGACTCCTTGCCACTTGAATGTTGTTACGAATCTGAAGGATCTTGTCGGAAGTTTCTTGGATTAATTCAGGACCAGTGATTTATGTTTCGCCAATCTCGTTCCAACAGATAGGAGAGCAACATTTCCGACCATAAAGGGCTTCAAATGGAGCCATGTTGATGCTTGTGTGGTAGCTATTGTTGTAAGAGAACTCAATAAGGGATAGATGTGAATCCCAATTGCCGCCAAAATCGATTACACAAGCTCTAAGCATGTCCTCGAGAGTCTGAATTGTTCGCTCGGTCTGACCATCAGTTTGGGGATGGTAAGCCGTGCTTAAATCCAAGCGTGTACCAAGAGCAGTTTGGAGGGATTGCCAAAAGCGGGAGGTGAAACGAGCATCCCTATCAGATATTATGTTAAGTGGGACCCCGTGACGACTCACAATTTCATCAATGTAGATTCGGGCTAGTTTCTCCACCCGATAGTCTTCTCGGATGGGTAGGAAGTGAGCTGATTTGGTGAGACGGTCAATAATCACCCAAATACTATCATAACCTCTAGAAGTACGAGGGAGTTTGGTAATGAAGTCCATGGCTAGGTTTTCCCATTTCCACATAGGGATTTCAGGTTGTTCAAGCAAACCAGAAGGACGTTGATGTTCAGCTTTGACTTTGGAACAAGTTAGACATTTTGCAACATAAAGTGCAACGTCTTTCTTCATTCCGGGCCACCAGTATTGTTGGTAAAGACCCTTGTACAGTTTATCAGCCCCGGGATGGACGGAGTAACGAGTCTTGTGTGCCTCGTTCATAAGGACTGCGCGAAGGTCATCACGATCGGGGACCCAGATACGATTCAAGTAATAGAGGAGGCCATTAGGTTTGGTTTCTAATAGGAGTTCAACACCACATGACATTTCGTTATACAGATTACCCTCGGCGACCGAGACGTGTTGGGCTTCTAAGATGCGATTTTGAATATCGGTTTGAATCCTAACACAATGAAGCATAACGTGGTCCTTACGACTCAAGGCATCGGCAACAACATTCGCTTTACCGGGATGGTACCAAATCTCGCAGTCGTAGTCGTTAAGGAGCTCGACCCAACGTCGTTGCCTCATGTTGAGTTCTTTCTGATTGAAGATGTGTTGGAGACTTTTGTGGTCAGTGAACACCACACATTTTGTGCCATAGAGGTAATGTCTCCAAATCTTTAATGCGAAAACGACCGCACCCAACTCAAGATCGTGCGTCGTATAATTCTTTTCGTGAATTTTAAGTTGCCTTGATGCATAAGCGATCACTTTGCCCCGTTGCATGAGAACACAACCGAGACCTTGGTTTGATGCATCGCAGTAGACCACCAGATCATCGTTGCCATCAGGAAGAGTGAGAATAGGAGCTTTGCACAATTTTTGCTTGAGGAGTTGGAAGGCTTCTTCTTGTTTTGGTCCCTACTCATAGTGTTTACCCTTGTGGGTCAAGGCCGTGAGAGGGACAACAATCTTGGAAAAATTTGAGATGAAACGACGGTAATAACCAGCAAGACCAAGAAATGAACGAACTTCGGTAGGGGTTTTAGGGGTACTCCAATTCTTAACGGCTTCGATCTTTGCGAGATCAACATGGATTCCCTTTTCGTTGACAATATGACCCAAAAATTGAACTTCCTTTAGCCAAAATTCACACTTTGAGAACTTAGCATATAGTTGTTATTTTCTTAGAAGGTCTAAAACCAACTTAAGGTGTTGTTCGTGATCTGATTTGGTCTTGGAGTAGATCAAGATGTCGTCAATGAAGACGATCACGAATTTATCTAGGTATAGTTTGCATACGCGATTCATGAGATCCATGAAAACCGCAGGGGCATTGGTTAGCCCAAAAGGCATAACCATAAATTCGTAGTGACCGTATCTTGTACAAAAGGCAGTCTTTGGAATATCCTCCTCTTATACACGAAGTTGGTGATATCCGGATCGAAGATCAATCTTCGAGAAGTAGGTGGAACCTTGGAGTTGATCAAAGAGGTCATCAATCCTAGGCAAAGGATAACGGTTCTTGATGGTAAGTTTGTTGAGTTCGCGGTAGTCAATACACATCCGGAATGAGCCATCTTTCTTCTTCACGAATAGGACGGGTGCACCCCATGGTGAATGACTGGGACGAATGAAACCTTTATCGGAAAGTTCTTGAAGCTGACTTGCAAGTTCTTGCATTTCAGAAGGTGCTAGGCGGTATGGAGCTTTAGCCACAGGATTAGCTCCAGGTACAAGGTCGATACGAAACTCTACTTGACGAACGGGTGGAAGACCGAATAAATCTTCAGGAAATACTTCGGGAAAGTCACAAATGATGGGGATGTCTTGAATACTCTTCTCTTGGTCCTTCTTTTGAACGATATGGGCTAGAAAGGCCACATACTTCTTCCGTAAGTACTTTTGGGCCGTAGTGCACGACATGAGCTTAAGCCCACTACATGGTTTCTCACCAAAGACTTTTAATGTATCACCCGAGGGGAGAGGAATTCGGATGCACTTCTCGAAACAAACGACCTTGGCATGATGACTAGATAGCCAATCCATGCCTATGTTGATATCAAAGCTCCCTAGTTGCATAGGTATGAGATTGACGGGAAAGGAATATTCATTAAGTTCGATGACACAATCGCGGATAATGGAGTCAATGATGATGGGGTTTCCATCCGCTACTTCAACGATAAACATTTTCTCTAACTTAGTTCGGTTTTTAGCAAGCAAAGGTTCAAAATTAAGTGAAACAAAACTTTTATCGGCACCGGTATCAAATAGTATGGAAGCATACTGGTTATTAACGATGAACGTACCGTTGACCACATCATTGTTGGCCTGGGCCTCATTAGCATTTATGTTGAAAGCACGCCCTCTAGCTCCACCTTGATTTGGGTTGATAAGTTTTGGGCATCGGTTTCGGAAGTGGTTTGGGTTACCACATTCAAAGCAAGCATTCCCATTAGTGATAGTTGGAACCCCTTTGTTTCCCTGGTTAGCTGTATTGCCGGGTGGTTTGACCCTGTAGGTGTTGGCTAAATGCCCATATCTTCCACAGCTGGCACATATCCGACACGATATATTTGGGAAATGATGGTAATTGCACGTGTTGCACAAAGGGCTGCTGCCCACATAATGTTTCTTGGTTGAATTCTGAGTCATAGGAGCAACGTGATTGACTGGGGCAGCCGGGGTAACAACAGCAAAATTCCTAGTCTTTTGTTTCTTGTTGATGGAGAAAGGTTCGAGTTTGACTCCTTTGGAGGGTTCGAAAGGTGTTGCCGTGTCTAGGACTTTCTTAGCACCCTTCCTTGTTAGCGTACCCGCCTTTACATGGTTATCGGTTAATGTGGCGGATGGCATCTTCAAGGGTAGCTGGGTTCCTCCCTAAAACAGTGTCTTGAATCTTCATCGGCAGACCATCGATGTACTTTTCAATACCCCGAGCCAAAGGTGTGACCATATGAGGTACTAGAAGACTTAGCTCATGAAAACGGGTGGTGTAGGCTAAATTTTCACCACTATCTTGGGCAAGATCCCAAAATTCGGCCTCTAACTTCTTCATTTCATTGCGAGGATAGAACTCCTCGGTCATGAGCCGTTTGACCTCATCCCATGGCAAGGCCATTGCCACATCCATGCCCCTATTCCTCTTTTCACCATTTCACCAAGTGAGCACTCGTTTTTGGAAGACGATGGTGGCATAGCGGACCCGGAGGTTGTCGGGACAATCGCTGTTGAGAAAAGTGCTTTCAATGCTCTCAAACCATTGCAAAAGACCCGTGGCTCCTTCAGTGCCATAAAACTTAGTGGGGTTGCACGAGTTAAAGTGCTTGAAAGTACATTGCGGTGGGTTGGCACCACCACCACCATTAGTTCCATGGTTACCGTTTGTAGCACCATTAACTTGAGTGAGTTGAGTTACAAGTTGTGCAAGGATAGCAGCAATATCAGTGTTGTTGTTGGCCACGGTAGCACGACGGGGAGGCATTCTACATATTTGCATAAGACAATAAAAAATGTAAGGACTTATGAAAGTTGATTGAATTTAAAAGGGAATAAAATGATAGATGAAGTAGTAAATCATAGTTTGGATTGTACTCAAATAGTGACATAATCACTTGAATACTATGACACATTAAGGTCAGTTAAACCCATATAATTTTCAAGGAGACATGCTTTAGCCTATAAGTAAACACTCATTCCGGGAATTCCCAGGAAAGCATACGGGTCTCTCGGTTGATTGGGATTTATACGAAATGCTTTCCTAGACAGAAAACCCAGAATACAGGTGTCACCCTTCCAGATTGCATGTGTCCTCTAATAATTAACAAAGTTTAAAACCTTAATGAGGAAGTAAAGAAATTCTATAGATTTAAATTCATGAAGTTTCCACATGCTATGATGATGATGACAGAGAAGTAGGTAAGAAGGTTATGAGACTTAGGGTATGGGTAGGGATATTATTTATGTATTTAGTATAGTCTACTAAGTCATGAATTTTAGCAAATAAGGTATCAAAATAAAATAAGTATTAATATAATAGGCAAGTAACACATAGCATGTAGCATATCATATAATCATAGAACATGGCAATAATGGGTGTCCTAAGGTTATAGTCTAGGTCAAAGGTGTCTAATAACCTAGTTCCCTATAACCAAGGCTCTGATACCAATCTGTCACACCCCAACCGACGGCGGAATACGTCGGGGCGGGACATGTAGACTGTTCAAAAGCTCAAGGTTTACTAAAGTTTAAATAATTAAACAACCAATTTCATGTCACAAATAAGCAAAAATCCAACAATACAAGGAAAAAGGAAATACATAAATAGTTTCTTTAAATTAAATTCTAGGTCATCGGTCCTAAGTGAAGCATCTTGTACTTATTCTCAAGCATTAGTACCTGAAACATGATGAAAACGAGGTCAACTAAAAAGTTGGTGAGCATACATAGGTTTTGACACATAACCAAGTTTAAAGTGTTTTATACAATTCATACGATACACGTGTATAAGGCATTTATGGAGAATCTATATTTAAACTAAGTGTGTACAATCAAATCTTGTGACAGAGGCATAACACGCAGGTTACCCTAATGAAAAGTCGGTAACAAACACCCTAACCGGGTGGGTTTGTCAGACTCAATAGATCTATCAATGTTAACTGTTGGCTTGTACGGAGTTAATGATTTTACTAATGTCATGTATATGTAGTCTTAACTCATAGCATTCAAGCATAAAGCACATAACACATAATATCATATTATGGAATTGTATTTAAGTCTATGCAAAAAGTTTCAAAAGTAAATCATGTTTCACCACAAAAGTACAAATAAAAAGGGGGCTATGTAAACTCACTTGAATCAAGAGTGTAGCTAGCACGCGAGTCTAGGTGGCAAAACGATCCTTGTAACTCACCACGTTAACCTAGTGTATAATGTGTATTGAGTTAATAGTGTGTACAAAAGTCTATGTCTAAGTCTAGAGTTCAACGGGTTTTGATGTGTGTGGGTTGGTACAAATAGAATTGTTTTATTCTATGTAAAGGCATACTATGTTTAAATACGAATTTAATGTGTATTATGAGTTCAAGGTATATATGTATGAACTTAATAGTCACTGATGTAGGGTTGGATTTAAATGAATAAATAATTTTATTTATTTAATTGTGAAAAATGTGCTAAAATGTATATCATGTAAATATATATTTATGTTTAGAAAATGAACTATGGTTTATGTAGTTAGTGTTTAATTTAAATAAAATAAATAAATAATTTCATTTATTTAAATAGTTTAAATAAATAAATAATTTTGATTTATTTATTTGTGAAAATATGTTAAAACATATGAAATGTAAATGTTTAGAAATTTTACTTATGTGATTAGTGTTTAATTAAAATAAATAAAATAAATCACAAATTTCATTTATTTAAATAGATTAAATAAATAAATAATTTTTATTTATTTATTTGTGAAAATATGTTAAAATATATGGATGTAAATATATGTTTAGAAATTCTACTTATGTGATTAGTGTTTAATTTAAATAATTAAATGATTTCATTTATTTAAATAAATTAAATGAATAATTTTTATTTTATTTATCATCAAAAAAAATATATACTAGTTTGCTTTAGAGAGTTAACATTTTATAAACTTTTATAAAGTTTATGGTTTTTATTTAGAAATTAATTTTTTATATTTAAAGTTTTTTTTGTTTTAATTATTTTAATACACAATTTGAACAAAAACTCATAATAAAACTGAATTTATATTGAAAATTTATAAATTTGGTTTTATTCTGTTACAAATAGTGTAAGGTTTATAAAAATATTTTTTATAAAATTTTTGAAGTTGTAAAACAGGTTTTAAAAATTTAAACAGACCACCCGGCTCGAACCCGGGTGGCTTCTGTACCAGGCATTCGTCTCAACCACTGGACCAGGGGGCTAACCCATGTTATGGACTGGCTTCGATTTGTATATAGCCAGTTCGGTTGAAGAGTCGGGTCTGGTTTTGATTCACACGTAAAAAGGCCGGCCCAACATAGGCCGTGGGTTGTGGTTTGTGGGTTTCGAACCCACGCCACCCGGTTCAATGGTGAAGTGTCTTAACCAGTTGAGCCGGGTGGTTCGCTGGTCTAAATGGAACGACGGTTATTTAAATACGAATGTGAGTCCGAGTCCGTTTAAAGGACATGCACAAAAAGGAGTCGACCGGTTTAAGGCTTGGGGGGTTTCGAACCCTGGACACCTGGTCTGATGGTGCAGTGACTAAACCATTCAGACCAGGTGGTCTCGCTGGTTAACCATGAAATCGAAAAGGGTTTATACACACCTTCGTTTAAATTTTAGTTTCAGACTTTCGATTTAAACCGGTGACGAACCCTAATTCCTAAATCGAATTCGATTCCTTCTGCCATCGAGAATTGGCAGTGGGCTTTCGATACTCAATGGATTACGAGTCTAATGACCTAATTCGTACCTGAAATGATGAAGGATCGAGTGTGCATGACCGAGATACAGGAAACGTTGATCTTGGTACTCGAGGAGCGTCTAGGCTTGAAATGGATTACGATTTCGGCTTCTAAGCGTTTAAATAGTTTCGTATGATAGTGTGTGGGTATATTAATTTGATTAATTCCACTTTAATTACCCGATTCGATTTAAAAGGCAAGTGCAAGCTGTCAGAATTTGTTTACGCGACATTGGTTTGAATATGAATGAATTGAGTCGCGAATTAGGGTTGAATACATTAGGGAATCGTCTGCGCGTGAATTGTGGAATCCATTACGCGTCAATTACACAAACCGATTGGATATGGATACGGGTTTGACCACGAGAAGTCAATATCTTTTGAAACTGGAATTGACCGCGAAATCGGTCGAATTGGTTTGATGTTTGGGCCTGAGCTGGGTTGTTTGTTGTGTGTGTGATCACAGAAGTCCAAATTAACTGGGATTTGGTCGTAGGCAGCCTCGGATTATCACGAGATGGGCTCTTTTGACTTTTGAAAGTCAACCGGTTCATATGGGAGTCAAAATAGATATTAAGAGTCAAAATTTGAAAGTGTGGGTTCAATGCTTGACAGTTCAAATTGTTTAGGGTTCAATTAATTGTAGAATTCTTGTAATTTGGGTGTAAATGTATATATACACATGTATGTCTAACTATATATATATATATACATATATATATATGGGGATTTAAAAACAAACGCGGGGTGGAATTTGTGAATCTGTATTTGATAAATGTAACCATTTCACTAAGGCTGGAGTTCATACACGCTTTATTGTACCAAAATGAACACGTGAAAAAAATCAGAAAGGTTACAGAAACGGTTTGGTAACCGGTGTTCCTAAGCTGAGATTTGCCGTTGCAGATGACTGTATGCCTTGTAAAAAGGGCAAACAGCAACAGAAGTCTCACAAGCCCAAGTTCCAAAACTCCATCGATACCCATTTGGAGCTATTACATATGGATCTGTTTGACCCCATAAGTATCAGGAGTATTGGAGGGAAGTCATACTGTCTAGTTGTAACTGTTGTTTTCTCACGTTTTTCTTGGGTGCATTTTTTAGGTACAAAGGACGAGACTGCTGACATTCTTCAATACCTGATCCTGAGCTTGGAATCTCTTTGCAAATTGAAGGTTAGAAGAATAAGGGTAATAACGGAACTGAATTCAAGTATAATTTGATGGAACTTTTCTGTCTCAAAAAGGGGATCCGTCACGAATTTAGTGCCCCGTACAGACCTCAGCAAAATGGAGTTGTTGAAAGGAAGAACAGAACCTTGATCGAGACTGCAAGGACAATGCTGTCAGATGCAAAGCTTCCTGTCACTTTCTGGGCAGAAGCAATAAATACAGCTTGTCACGTTTTGAACTGAGTTCTGGTTGTGAAGAGGCACAACAAGACTTGTTATGAGTTGATCAACAATCGACCTCCCAATCTTGACTACCTAGTTCCTTTTGGTAGTCCCTGTTCCTTATTGCTACAATACAAAGACCGCAAGTCTAAGTTTCATGCAAAAGCGGTGGAAGGAATCTTCTTAGGATATGTTGCCAACTCGCCTTGCAAGAGAGTGTACATTATAGGAGCTCGTACTGTCGAGGAATGGTTCGAAGTAGATTGCAGTATACACAGCATTCCACCAGAACCAACTGGTCCAGCTTGGGGTTTTGATTATGATGCGCTATTCAAGTCTTTCAACCTTCCTGATTTGTCTGCTGATGATGTCGCAAATGTGTATGATTTCTTTAATGGCGGTGTTGATTCAAATTTCTCCACTCGTGCCATGGTGCCCATTGTAACTCTCGATTCCAATGTTGCATCTGCATCTGGAACTCTTACAGTGATGATGTTGAAGTTGTCCATGTTGATGGAGATGACGTTCTAGCTAATCCTAACACTCGTGTAGGAAATGAAGCTCCAGCTGATCCAATCAACATTGAATCATCGTCTTCTAGATCACAGGATGTGGGGGAGTTGAGCACGAATCTAGACACATATCTCCAGGAACCGGATATACCAGAGATGAGAGTGCATAAGAATCATCCAATTGATAACATTATTGGTGATCCTCATGCCGGTGTTTAGACTCGTCATAGAACCATTGCTGAGAACACTAGTTTGTACTCTGAGATACTTGACACTGGTATCATGGAAACATGTTTGCATGCTGCATTCGTGTCCCAGTTGGAGCCGAAGAATGTGAAAGAGGCTCTCACTGACAACTGCTGGATTGAGGCGATGCAAGATGAACTGTCTCAATTCCAAAAGTTGCATGTGTGGGATTTGGTTGACTTTCCAAGAGGCATACAACCAATTGGAACCAGATGGGTGTTCAAGTGCAAAACGGATTATCATCATGTCGTAGTGAAGAATAAATCAAGGTTGGTTGTTCAAGGGTTTTATCAACAAGAGGGCCTGGATTACACTGAAGTATATGCCCCACTTGCTAGACTTGAGGCCATTCGACTGTTTCTGGCTTATGCCTCCTATGCCGGCTTCAAGGTCTATCAACTTGATGTGAAGAGTGCTTACCTGTATGGAAAAGTTCATGAAGAGGTCTGTGTCACTCAACCTCCCGGCTTTGAAGATCCCCATAATATCAATAAAGTGTATCAGCTCGACAAAGCACTTTATGGTCTTCATCAAGCACCTCGGGCATGGTATGAGACGTTATCAAAACATCTACTATCAAATGGTTTCGACCGTGGACAGATTGACTCGACGCTCTTCATTCGAAAAGCAAGAGGTGATATTCTTCTTGTACAAGTGTATGTCGACAACATTATCTTTGGGTCTACAAATGAAGAGATGTGTAGGGAATTCGAACATGTGATGAAGTCCAAGTTTGAGATGAGTAACATGGGTGAATTGTTATTCTTCCTGGGTCTGCAAGTCAGTCAAAGAGAGGATGGCATCTATCTACATTAAACTAAGTGTGTGCAGGACATCTTGTCAAAATACAAGATGAATGATAGCAGTACTTATGGCACACCTATCCCCGTCAATCATGGTCTACATCCAGACAAAGATGGAAAGGATGTGGATTGCAAATTGTTCTGTGGGATGATCGGATCTCTTATGTATCTCACAGCTTCAAGGCCCGACATAATGTTTGATGTATGCTTGTGCTTAAGGTTTCAGTCACAACCGAAGGAGTCTCATATGATAGCTGTTAAGAGAATGTTCAGATACTTGAAACGGAAACCCCGATTGGGTCTTTGGTACTCAAAGCAGCAGTCATTTGACCTCAAAGCCTATACTGATTCAGACTATGGCGGTTGTGGCCTTGATAGAAAGTCCACTTCGGGTTGATGTCAATTCTTGGGAGACATGCTGGTTTCCTGGCAGTGTAAGAAGCAGTCAACGGTTTCTGTCTCAACATGTGAAGCAGAGTACATTGCTGCAGCGAGCGGTTGTTCTCAGATATTGTGGATTTAGCAGGAATTGAGAGACTACGACTTAAACTTCACTGGAACTCTACTGTTCATTGACAATAATGCCACCATATCACAAACAACCCGGTGAAACATTCCAAAACTAAACATGCTTCTACAAACTCCCTCTTAACTATAGCATCAAATTCTATCTATCACTAACACTGATAATCATCAGTTTACAAAGAATGTCCTAACAGACTCCCTCTAAACTAACGACATCACGTGTCTTCTGGCGAGACTTGATCTTCTGGCATTCCTCTTGAGATCTTCAAATCTTCAAACTTCAGTCTTCAGTTGTCGAGTGATCTAACAAACCTGACTCCCTCTTAACTGTAGCTTTCATTGTAGACCAAACCATGTGCTTCAATAAGAACCAATTAACCCAACACAACTCACTGTAGGTCATCCTCTCAGCAGTAGCAACCTCCACCCTGACTTAGAATTCCTCCAAATCAGTTGTCATATGATAGAGAGTTTGAATTTCCAATAACCATCAAACAAATTAGATCCCATAGGAATTCTAGTAAGATAAACTTTAGTCTTTACACCAGATGTGTCAAACTCTATCCTGTATCTTCACGAGTCAACCAAATTCCCGAAGATGTTCATTTCCAATTTCCCCTTTCAATGTAAACTTCTCATGACTAGACCAGAAACAAGGGAACGTTTCCTATCCTGTCGGCAAATGATAAAAGGTTCCATTTTCAACTAATAATCCAACGGATATCCAGCTTCATCCTGAAAACACTTGATAGAATCAAACACAAAATCATTCTCATCAGTGATCATCTTATATCCAAAGTCCAACATTCTTCAATTGGATCTTCATTCCTTCACACCTCCTAATCTGTATACATTCACCGCGGTGAAGTTCCATAACTAGGTTGTCTATCTGGATTCCGCCCAGATCCCAAATGAGAAATCCAATCATAACTAAATCACATCAAATCTTGAACACAGGCTTGACCAATGAGCACGAAAATTATAGTTTACACGAGAAATCACGGTTGATGATACACCCCCCCTATTTCTCTGTAAACTATGACCAGCTTCATCATCACGTCACTCAAATCCTCAAAAAGCATAACTAGCCAACTCCAAGATTTTATTCTTTTATTCCATTGCAAAGATCCAAAACAGCAAATCATTGGGTTCAAGTTGTTCCGATATTCATCGCCTATTAAAGAAGTATCCCGGATACTCGTAGCCCACATATTCAAGTTTGAATACCTAAACAAGATGATTCTTTTTCCGAAAGACCCAAAGCAGCCACATCTTCACAAATAGAATGAGACCTTTAGCCGATGACGACCCAATTGCTCCCATTAGTTCAGCATTCATACCCTATTAAATAAGTATCCCGGATACTCGTAGCCCACATTTTCAGGTATGAACACTTAAACAATGTATGACAAGTGGTATCATCCAAAAAAAATCTCGTCCGTGTTTCGCCAAGCCACATCGTATACAAATTCTAGTCCGGAAAAACCAAAATTACTATCTTCTAAAAAATGGCCCGAATCAAGCTTACAAATGATTCCTAAAAAATTTGGCCAAGAAAAGTTTTCCCAGCAAAAGACTTTTTTTTTTAATCCCAGATGCTAGTTCATGCGTACTTAGTAAATACGCACATAAAGGGTGTTCATGCGTATTTAGTAAATACGCAAAGCCAAGTACCCATGCGTACTTGTTAAGTGCGCAGAGAAAAGTACGCAGGTCACTTCTCATGCGTACTTACTAAGTATGCAGGGTTAACCCGTGCGTACTTAGCAAATACGCAGAAAAGGTGATTCTGCGTACTTGTTTAGTACAGCAGTGTTCTTGACGGATCTTGAGGAGAATGCTCGAAAAGTGATGGATCTGAGAAATTAGTGCTTCCAAAAGCTTAGAAAACATTATCTAACAAACCCTTAGCCTTCCAAACACCAAATGAAGTGATAACAAACTCGGATTTGAGGATTTTTGACAGAAAAAGTAAGAACTCATATCTGCTCCAAAAACCCTAAAACACGAAACTGGAACACAAATCAACGAACATCGAGGCTCTGATACCACCTGTAAGTCCCTGAAGCCTCGTCGCGCAGCGGAAATACACGTATCTGTTTAGTGATTTGTGTGGGAACAAAGAAGAACGAGACAGAGAGAAACACGAACATAAAGAAGAGAATCAACACAAAAACGATACGTAATCCATAACAACGAAGTCATCTCACATTACATACCGAAGAAGTACACATATCTCGTCTACGTTCACGGTCCACGGGCGGGAGAGCTCATCCCGCCCGGACACCTCTCGACCTAGTTCCCAGAAGTTCCACCTACAAATGAAGACAAGTCTTCTATTTATAGGGGAAGGAACATTACCTGCGTACTTGTCTAAGTACGCAGGGTTTGGTCATGCGTACTTGACAAGTACGCAAGGCAAAATCCTTGCGTACTTACTAAGTACGCATGACCAAACTAGTGTGCAGGCTAAGTACTCAGGAACACCCTCCTGCTTACTAGCCACGTACACCGATACATAGAATTTTATCTATAGTTACAAAAACATACTTCTACACATTTAAAAGATGTGAAGATTTACCCTTTTTCTTGCTCCCATTGAGTAAACTTTCTGGATCCGTCACTGATAACAAGATACAAGACACGTGATGGCATTAGAATACACCTAGGGTACCAAGGTGTTATAAAAGAGTCACTCCCCGGGGGTTGAGGGTCAAGTCCCTTGATGGACAAAATGTGTGAATTTATAAGTATGATCAGATGGTGTATGAGTTACTATTATTAAAAAATAAATAAATAAATGTGTGATGTGTGGGAGAAACTTCACATAACATCATACAAAGTAAAAAGGGCAAACAGACATCACATGGAGATTATAACAAAATATTTTTGCAGATAAGTTATTTTAAAGCATATTCTACTAAAAGCATCCACAAAACATGATCATAGTTCATAACAAAACATGGAGATTATAACAAAACATAAACTATGGGATTATCAAACATCAATATCTTTTATTGGACAGCAACATGATCATAGTTCATAACCCAAACTAGCAAACAATAAAATTCCAGGCACTGAATGTACCAACACCCAAAAAGTCGAATCAAGAGTTCGGCATGTTGTAAGGTGGCGAGAGAACAACTTACTCAGGCAGCAAGACCCGAGCTCCTCCTGCACGCGGACAACATATCCATGTAAAACAGGCACTTATTGATGTCGTTTCCAGAGTTGTTAATGCACTGCACGAGTAACAAAAGTACATCAAATGACAAACACCCAATCCTCATGATTAAAACCTTAAAATACACAAAAAATTACTATACTTATTAAAAATGGAAGTTAGTGAACAGTAAATTCATCCAATCAGGGCTGCCACATGACAGGTTCTGGTTTTGTTTTTTTTTTCCTTTTAATTTTCAACCTTTTTTTTTTATAAATATATCATGTGAATCAGGCTTTTAACGTAAGTGGGCTTGCGCCCTGGTGATATGTTTTTACTAGTGTATATAAAGAGAGAATAGGCATACATATTGGAATGCCTTGGAGTGTATGCCACAAGCATCATAGCCAGAGCTGATTGCGACATCAGGAGCAGGAGCAACGGTTTCATGTCGAAATGTACAAGGACCCATTACAGCATCCATAGCCCTGTGAGCAACAACATTTCCAGTAGCAAATGCCATGCCTACCAATCATGAAAAGATATAAAAAGAAAAATATGTGGTTAAGCGACAAGTGAATATTATGTGTAAATATTTATGTCAATATACCTTCAGCTACGACTGAACCGACGTCTCCAGGTACCGATCCACCACTGCTGCTCTGAACAGGGGTGGAGGGGGTGCACGCTTCACTGAAGAAACAATATTCTAAACTGTTGGAAGGTGAACATGTATCTCTGTACCAGGTAAATAATATGCAGTAGACTACATTACCTGATGCTGGAGCGCGAGCAGGTGCATGGGCTGACCTTCCTACAATTTTAGATGTTAGCACTAAATAATGGCAACACAAAAGGGTTGTAAATGAATTGAATGTTCGGCGAGGACTTCGTTTATATTTGTTTATTTAATAAATGAACTAACATGAACAAAGAAATCTCGTTCGATTAATTAAATGAACAGACACACACAAAGGCCGCGTTCATTCAATAGTGTTTGTGAACTTTGGGTAATTTTTTGTTTATTACAAGCTTTTTTAGTATTTTTTTTAATTTTTTTACCATTAAAATTAAATTATTATATATTCATTTGTGTTCGTTTGTGTGCGTTTATAATGTTAACAAACGAACATAATTGTCTGTCAAAGAAAGGAATACTCGGTGTGAGAAAAAAAAGCCCTAGAAATAAAAATGGTAACGTGAGTGTATGTTCGGGAAACGGATCGATAAAGCATTAGACGGTGGATGAATGAGTAATCGGTGAGGAAACCTGTCGCCGGAGCTGTTGCGAGCCCTGTCGGTTTCTAAGAGACAACAGATTAGACACGAGAATATGATTAGAGGCACCATCAAACCCTAAATCCCTAATACAGTGTGGGTGTCTTTATAAAGAAAGGTGTGCTGTTTCATGGTTGTATGTTACGCTTGTTAGGTTGTACGTTGTGGTATTAGATGACTTTGGCAATACGATAGTCTGATTTATATGTTTAAATATTGTTGGTTATTCAGCCAATCAAAAACCAAGTGCAGTTTAATCGTTCCACACTTCCACTTATCCGGGAAGTTCTAATTATTAAAAAGAACTCTTACGTGTTATATGTACACATAAATATAGCGTCGCATACGTGTCGTACTGTATCATACGACCCGTACATCTAAAAAACAGTCACATCCCTATTACGGGTAGTATGGGGTATTACGGTTCAACACATATGACTCATATGGCGCAATACAACCCGTATTGCCTATATATTTGTAATTTTTAATTGTTTGATCATATATACATTGTAAAAATTACCACATAAACTCAAATCAATCCTTATTTTTATGAGTTTTCTCTAGATATTGAAGTAACACTTTCGTATTTGCTGAAAACTTTGTATTATCGGCTTTAAAAATATTGGATTTTACTGATCGTTAATCATTATTATATACGATAAACAACTAATCATCAAACATCAAAACGATAAACAAAAAGATACATATATACATCAAAATGTTCAGTTTGTACATCAAAAGATAGATAAAATATAACTATGGTGGCGGATGCTGGTCTGGCGGAGGCTTGTCTGTGGCGTCGTATGGCCGAGTAGTGGGCAGATCAGGGAAGAGAATCCCCTATGTCCTGGCCCAATCCTGAAAGAACTGAGTCATGCACCGCACCATGCCATGCATCTCTCTAATCAGATGAAGCGACGCCGGGACTAGTTTGAGAATAGTCTGAGGTTACTGTGGCGGCGGTGGAGGTGGCGATGGGCGCTTTGTGCCCTGCTGCTGCAGCTGCTGCACCGCATCCTCTCCCAGTACGGGCAGCCGCCAGATAGCATGCCCCTATCTAAAGACAAATGGAAACGGCCGCCAACATCATAAGCAATCCACATGCCTAGAGGTGCACAAATCGGATTTTTTTGGAACCGGATCGGATAAGTCAACGTTGGTCAAGGACCGGATCTAGATCGGATCCGGATTTAGGATATGAGATGTGGAACCTATTGGAACAGGATCGAACAACCGGATCCGGATCGGATACCAAATATCCTGCGGAACCGGATTTTTATTTTTTAAAAATAACCACATATAAACTAAAAAAAAACAACTTTTATTTATTTTTTAATTTTTATAAGTTATTTAACACAAGTTCGTTCAAAAAAACGTACAAAAATTAAAATAAAGTCACAAAATATATTTTATTTTTTGCGTTTGAGAGCGTTTTTTGTGTTTTTGAGAGCTAGAAGATTATTGTGAACTAACCCATACCCCTAACACCTATTTATACTAAGTTTCAAGCCCCAAAAACTCATAAAAAGCAGCTATATATCCTGGTTTTTTCCAGCTAACAGCTATATCCAGTTTTATCCGGATCTTTTTTATCCTATTTTGTCCGGTTCCAAAATATCCGATTTTGTCCAGTTTTTATCCGGTCCCTTGGAAAACCATACAACCGATTCCAGATGCGGCGGTTCCAAAAATATCCGATCTGGTTCCAAAAAATCCGGTTCAAAAAAATCTGAATCCGGATAATCAATCGGATCGGATCCGGATCCGGTTCTAATGCCCACCTCTACCCATGCCTATCACTGTTTGTCGACCCAGACAGCTCGACGCGTACTTCATAGTCTGGTCCGCTAGAATATCGTCCGTATGAACAAGCAAACTACGAGCAAGAACGGTCATGTAAACACCGCAGGTGATGGGGCTGTCAATCTGAAAAACGAGATCGTTAGTAGAGAAATAATAAAATAAGTAAGTAAATGTCATACATTCACCTAATGAAGACCAACGAAGTAAGACGCCAAACAATATGCTAGGTTGGCCCTGCGCGGCATAAGCAGAGCTCGAAAAGAGAAAAGGTCGGTAAAATTCACCTGCTCCTAGCTAGCGATTCGCCCAAAAATTGTCTACACAATGCACCGATGTAGATATCGATACAAAGGGTCTCTGATATGGCTCGCCCGGGTGGCACTCCCACGGAATATCGCTAATGGTCGACTACCACGCCACAAGAGGCTGTGCCTCCGACCCTGTCTCATCTAAGTAAAAGAGGGGGTCGTGGACCTCCTTCTTAGCGTAAAGCTCTAGGTGGATCGCCCACCTGGCGAACATCAAAGAATGACTCTCCCCACCTAATTTGAACGTCACTGCCCGGTGAGTGAGGGGGTGTTGTCTCTCTCCACCTCCTCCGCGAAAAGATCCCTCGCCTGCAGATCTATCGCGTCGAGCGGGAGTGAAACGGAAGGTGGAAAAAAACTAATACCAATCGATCGTCGGGGAGTCGTAATCTCCTTCACCAGTAACCTCAGATCAGTTTCCCATCATCGGTCCCCTTCGAGAATGTTTACACGTCATAATATTTATACGATTATGCTACGTAAACCAAAAGAAGAAGATTCAAAATTTTCTATGTCAACGGCATACGACCCGTATAGAATTTATACGGGTCGTATGCATCAGGGTTAAAATTGTAATACGACCCATATAACCTTATAGCTCGTATTCTTGCAGAATCCCAAAAGAAATACAACCCGTATGGTTCTTAAACATGTTATATTCTTTTGAATGAACTAAGGAATACGACCCGTAAGACACGTATGCGGGTCGTATTCCTTGATGATTTCTAATGAAAAATGATGAACTAGATTGAGTACTCACAGGATATGAGCGTCGTCTTAAAGGGGGCTAATGAATATCATAATGGGTGAAATGGGTTGATGTGTTCGATTGTGTATATAAAAATTGATGATTTTAAACACAAATAAAGCTTTAATTTATAAAACGGTAATTACTTCCACTCACTACACAGACATAGGGTAAGTGCACCCATTGTGGACGTATTATAGCGTTGGTAAGACCGGATGTCGATCCAAGGATATAGAAGCTCTTAGTACCGAATGTCGGTTAATGTCTAATCTAACCAAACAAAAAGTTGCTTGATTTTTTATTTAAAAAGAAAAATATAAAGTAGTAGATTTACTCTATAACAAGGATAAATCACTTTGGTTTGAATTCTCTCTAATGTTGTGGTTAACTTCTAATTATGGATTCTCAAAAGATCAATATATCCCAAACATGGCAGTCATCACTTAAGTCACTAAACCTTATGACGAGGGTCAATTTTTCTTCCCAATGGTAGTAGTTTCAGCAGCATGACAACCGCTATGTTAAGCTAGAAATGGCTTTTGGTTAGGTCACCAAATCATACATCTCTTCGGAAAGTTGCCAAGATCATATCACGTGACAACCACCTAAAGACGTTCTATGAAGCTCAGTGATAATGTGTGTGTTAGTGCATAAGATTGAGCAATTCCTAGGTCGGGACATTAACTCCCACAACAATATTGGAAAGCTGCCACGATCATATCACATGACAACTAATGTAATGCAAAGCACACATCTGTATTCCTTTGTATTCGTGCATTTTTATATAGTTTTGTATATGTTTTTACTCGTTTTTGTTTCGTATTTAGTCTTTGTTGTGTTTACAGGAGCTCGTGTGGAATACAAGTCAAATCCCGAGGAAAACGAGCAAGAGAATGAAGTCCCAAGAAATAAATGCAAAAATGTGAAAAATCAAGCCTTCGCAATACGCGAAGGAGTAGAAGACGTCACTCGCGGTACGCGAGAAGATCCAGAAGCGCGCCCGACTATTTTGTCTGTCATGGTACGCGAGAGACCCATGAATTTCCCTCGCGGTACGTGAGGGCCTGGTGAATCCACAAAACCCTAGAATTTGATTTTAAATCAAATTGTAATGCCATGATTTGGGAGAGTTCGAGTCTTAGCTGTCTGGAGAGAGCTAGAAGGCGATTTTGGGGCTGGAGAAGGAGTTTGAAGTGCAAGATCGAAGTTTTTGATTCCGGGTTTGTTTAGTTTAGCTTATTCGGGTTTGATGTTCGAATCTTTATCTTTGATTTCTGTGTTTGAAACCATGTTTGTGTTTATTGCTTATGTTATGGATGTTTTGAATATGATAGTTGGCTAAAACATTGATACTGCCTAGGTCTAATGATGAATACTTGCTAAAGTTATGATTTTTATCAGTTTTAGGTTATTTTGAATGGATTAATGGTTTTGTAACGATCTTGGTTTAATAATTATGATGTTATGCATGCTTTGAACCTGATTTGGAATTGATTATAGTTCCATATGCTGCTTATGAATGTCTTTCAATTTGAGTAGTATATCTAGATCATAGACTGTGTGTTTGTGGTTGTTTGATGGTTTGCTAGACGTAGTATTCCATGGGAACTATGATTGAGAGTAGGTTAGATCTGAGTGTTCTTCCTATATCGATAACCGAAAGGTGAGAGGTTGTCGGTTAGTCCTTTGTGTTAGGATTCCGAGTGTAAACTATGTGAGAGGAAGTTTCCCTTAGTATTCTAGTATCTGTTGCTATTCCGTGTCATAGTGTTTTGTTCTGAGATTACCCTGTGCATCTTCGATGTATTTTGGACAGTGGGACTAAAAGTTGATCTGTATTATGGGTACTTTATCATTGTTGGAGAGACTGAAAGGTAATCCAACCATCTGGTGAGTTTACTACATCTTTAGGTTTCTTAGTTGGTGATACCCTGAGAGTGATTAGGGATCCACTAGGTTGTCTAGAGTTGTTATCCTTAGATACCCAGATCCATCGTAGTTTCCATAACCGGTAGAAGTCTGTGCTTTGTAAGTAGGATTCCGACCTAGGTGGTGTTCTTCCCATTCCTGGTATTTCCCTGAGTTCTTTGTCTGGATAGTTAGAGTCGATCTTTAGTTCTGCATTATTAGTCTAATTGGTAGTGTAGAAAAACCCCCAACCAAATCATCTTTAGTCCGAGTTAGAGTCTAGTGTAGTTATTCGGTGTCTCTAGGGTTCGATAATTCGGTTTACCATTAAGTTGTGCAACACTCGATAGGTACACTTGCATGTCAGTGCGGTTTAGTTCATAGGTACTCCATTTATTACTTAGGAGTCTAGGTTAGGTTTATTTGTTAGTTTTAATATACCGTCTGGGCGACATCAAGTTTTTAGTGCCGTTGCCGGGGACACTTGGCAATAGCAACATTAGATTTGACTAATTCTTTTTGTGATTTTTGGTTTGTTTTGTTTTTTTTAATTGTGAGTCTTTGTCTTATATGCTACTTGTGTGTCATATCTGAGTGTCTAACAATAGGATCGAGCCTTTATGTTTTTGAGTCTTTCTTATTTTTCTTTGTGTCTTTCAGTTTATGCACCACACTCATTCGCAGGGATCACCACCGTATTCTGCTTCTATTGGTGCTAGCAAATGTTGCACAAGGGTAAGGTTCCCCCATATGGCTTCTTGTTGGCATTGAAGGCAGTAGGGGCCATTTGGGCTAGAGGAGCAGTAGGTGTGATAATGGCAAAGTTCCTGCATTTCCTTTTCTTCCCATTGAAGGAAGACTCAGTCTTAGTCTCCTTAGTGGGTTCAGCAGTGGTTTTCTCAAGGGTCTTCTTGCCACCTTTTTAGATAGAGTTCCTGCCTTAACATGATTGTCTGTCAGGGCAGCAGCAAGATGGATAGCTTCCTCGAGAGTGGCTGGTTTGATTCCCAAAACAGTTTCCTGAATCTGCATGGGCAGACCATTGATGTATTTCTCAATGGCTCGGGAGAGAGGAGTAACCATATGAGGCACTTAGAGACTAAGCTCATGAAAACGGGTGGTGTAGGCAAGACTTTCACCACTATCCTGTTTGAGATCCCAGAACTCAGCTTCCAATTTCTTAACCTCATTATGGGGGCAAAACTCATCGGTCATGAGTGTCTTGACATCAGCCCAAAGTAGGGCTAGAGCAACTTCTATCCCACAGTTACGTTTTCCCCGTTCCACCAGGTGAGTGCCCTCTTCTGAAAGACACTAGTAGCATAATGGACCTTCAGGTTCTCGGGACAGTCAGCATTGATAAAAGTTACATCAATGCTTTCAAACCATTGGAGAAGTCCAGTGGCTCCCTCATTCCCGTAAAACTTGGTGGGGTTGCAAGAGTTGAAGTGTTTGAATGTACATGCGGGATTCCTCGGTGCAGCATTCTGGTTCAGATGGTTAACCATGGTTGGTAGGATCGTAGCCATTTGCTGAATGATCCTGTTGGTGAGGTTGTTCCTATGTTCACGACGGGGAGGCATTCTACAAAGGGATGAACATAAAGTTCATAAGATGTGAATCATGTGTAAGAGTTTGTAAATAATTCATAAGGTACTAGGTAAATCATGGATGGTACCCTAATGGGCACATTGACTTATCAATGAACTTTAAGTTCATCTAACGTTTGAGAAGTCATGCTTTAGCCTATAAGTGGACACTCATTCCAAGAATTCCCAGGAAAGCATAACTGGTCCATCAATTGATTTGGATTTATACGAAATGCTTTCCTAGACAGAACTCCCAAAATACAGGCATCCACCCTTCCGGATTGTACAAGTTCTCATTCATTAGTTAGAACCTACGTACCTTTGAGAGTTTCATTTGGATTAGACTTTTAAGTCTAAGAGTAGGATTCATGTAGATCCTTTGTAGTTCATTTAATTGTACCAAGTAGTCAGAAATAGATATATGTAGGTAAGTATAGTATAGAGTGGAGTTCCTAACAATAGACATGAGTTAAACTCATGTTTGGGACTCCTAGGTTATATTCTAGGTCAAGTGTGTCTAATAACCTAATTCCCTATAACCATGGCTCTGATACCAATCTGTCACACCTAGGCCGGCGGTGGATTATACGCCGGGGCTGACACGGTTGTTCATAAGCACATGATCATATATTAATAAGTGACAATATTTATTCATTGAAATTAAAGCATCCGTTACAGAAGGAAATGTAAAGTGAAACGTTCAAGACATAATCATAAATTAAATTCAATCTAGGTCCAGTCCTATATGATCAGGTAGAATCCTTAAACCGGTACACCTGAAACATGTGAGTAAACGTCAACTACAAGTAGTTGGTGAGTAACATAGGTTTTGACACCAAACAAAAGTTAAGTAAAAAAGATTTGAAATTCAATATGTTCAAAGCATAACTAAGGCATATATGTGAAAACATACAAGGTTGCAAGACGTACAATCAAACCGTGTAAATGGAAAACTGTAGGCACAATCCAACTGATTGTCATTTTGAAAATGTAGGAATATGTATACACAAAACCCGCCAAGGTTCATGTTAAGTAATGAATCGGATTCCCATATAAATGATCATAAAAGGTATTACCTTAGGCCTGTCTTGCAAGTTAATGATTGTACTAGACATGAACACACGTATGGTCGCCAAGTAGTTTAAGACATAAAGCACATAGTAATAGCATGAGAACAAATGGTATTGAATTCTGGTATGTAATGTAAACATGTCACACCCCGAGTATTTGTAAACCATAGTAAAGAGAAAGGGGGGCTATGAAACTCACTTGAATCAAAGCTAGGAATGTATGAACTGGTAAATATTGATAGGTCTCGTGATGATTTCTCACAACAAACCTACACGTGTAATGCCACTCTAAATTTAATGTACGTTTAAATGGTATTTAAGAGATTTTGGGTCCTTAGGGTTTCATGGGGGTTTGGGTTTGAAGATGGACTTGTATATATATATAGTAAGAAAAAGTAAGTTCATTATTAGTATTGAAATAATAGTATTAAAATTAGTTTGTAAAATTAATTAAAGTTAATTAGGATTTTTAATTAATCATTTAGTAATTAATTTATGTAATTATCCCAAAGATAATAAATAAATTTATGGGATGTAACAAGTTTCAAAATAATTTATAAATAATGAAATGAAAGAGATTTAATTAATTTATTTCATGTAAGTAAAATAATTAATTACACTATTGGTTAATGTAATTTAATTTTGTTGATTAACCTAGTAATAATTGAAATTAAAATGGTTACATAATAAATTCATTTTAAATACATTTATAAGGGAATAAATAGGCTTTAAGTAGCACTTATTGAACGTTGTATAAAATAATTATTTAAAATAATCATATGGGTATTTATAAATTTAAAAGTGTTTTAAATAATTATTATTTATAGACCTTAAAAGGGTTTAATTGATCAATTAATCAAAATTTGTGAAATAAATACTCTTAATAATTAATTAAAATAATTAATTTGTCTAAACAAAACATTTATTTTACTTAGAATTTTGCAAGTGTTTAAATAAAATAAAATTGTTAAAATACCAAGCTTTTGGAAGCATTAATTTCTCAGATCCATCACTTTTCAAGCATTCTCCTCACGATCCGTCAAGAACACTGCTGTACTGAACAAGTACGCAGAATCACCTTTTCTGCGTATTTGCTAAGTACGCATGGGTTAATGCAGCGGGGCAAAGTGATTGCTTATGCATCTCGACAACTCAAAATCCACGAGAAGAATTATACGACGCACGACCTTGAGCTAGGAGCTGTCATATTCGCTCTCAAAATCTGGAGGCACTACTTATATGGTACTAAGTGTGAGGTTTACACCGATCATAAGAGTCTCCAACACATTTTCAATCAAAAGGAACTCAACATGAGGCAAAGGCGTTGGGTTGAACTCCTAAACGACTACGACTGCAATATTCGTTACCATCCTGGTAAGGCGAATGTCGTAGCCGATGCTCTTAGTCGTAAGGAACCTATCAAGATCCACAGCATTCGAATCCAAAATGACATTCAAACTCACATCCTTGAAGCACAACATCTTTCCATCACTGAAGGAAACATCTATAACGAAATTTCATGTGGTGCTGAACTTCAACTTGAAACCAAACCCAATGGGTTACTCTACTTTCTGAATCGTATCTGGATTCCGGACCGTGATAATCTTCGTACCTTTATCATGAACGAGGCTCACAAGACTCGTTATTCTGTGCATCCTGGTGCAGACAAAAGAACTATGCCGACATACGTCGAAAACCCTTAGAATTTCAAGTCGGCGATCTGGTTCTTCTCAAGGTATCCCCTTGGAAAGGCGTGGCCCGTTTTGGAAAGAAAGGGAAACTTGCACCAAGATTCGTAAGTCCTTTTAAAATCCTTGAGCGGATTGGGAAGGTGGCCTACAAGTTGGATCTACCCGAAGAACTCAACAACATCCATCCTACATTCCATGTCTCGAACCTAAAGAAATGTCTAGCTGACAAAAACCTCCAAATGCCGCTTGACAAGGTTCACATTGACGAATCAATGCACTTCATAGAGAAACCGATGGAGATCATGGACCGAGAAGTTAAGCAGCTCAAACGAAGTCGTATTCCAATCGTTAAAGTTCGGTGGGAATCCAAACGTAGCCTAGAGGTCACTTGGGAACGTGATGATCAAATGAAGGCTAAATACCCACACTTATTTGCAGGACCCTCTTCCTAATCAATTTCGAGATGAAATTTTCTAAAGTATGGGAGACTGTAATCCCCAGGAAATTCCGGCCTCTTTTTGAACCTTTCCGACAGTTGAAATTTCATTATTATGTGGTTGCATCTATCCATTGCAATAAATTATCTCATTTATCCATTACTTTTCATATGTGTTTACACATGCATACATTATGTACAAATATTACAAAAAAAAAGATTTTGATATAAAGAAATTATATGGGTGTTTGTTATTATTCTATTAAATAAATATATACATTCATATGCTAAAATATTTCTAAACCTATGTAAATATATTTACACATATTTGTAAATAAACAAATTACAAAAATATTAAATTATAAATTCTTTAATTAGGGTTTATAAGTTTGTATTATTTATTTAATATTTTCTTTTAGAAAATGAGTTTAAAAGAAATAAAACCATTTTTAATTTACAAAAATTATATAAATATAATTATATAACATTTACATTTATTAGGTTTTATAAAAATTAAATTTAATAATTTTCTCACTTTATAAAAGTTCAGGGTTTAAAATGTAATTTCTGAAACTTATTTCTAATTAAAAACAATTTTCTTACACAAAATAATAAAGCCTTAAAACTTTGGGGCCTGTTTTGCCAAAACCTGAAACTTCCCTCCCTCTTTCTGATCATGAGTTCGAGCCCCATTCAAACCGGTTCTACCCGTATAATTCCTAAACTCGCGACTGAGATAGTTTCAGTCGAAACTGATAACGATAACACATTTAACCCAATCAAAAGACCCGTTACTCGAGATTAATTAGATATTAATGATCATCTTCATGGCTAACTCGTAATCGATCGCAACCGTGAATGCCATTTAATCGATCGAACACATACGGTTCAAATTGGCTATAAATAGTAACTAGTAATCATTTGTGAACCCCACTACAAACTACTCGCACTCCTAAATTCATCGAATTTCTCCTCTAAATCACTCGAATCGGCCGAGAAACCCGAACTTGTGCATCACATTGTTCTCCCTCTCTGCTTGGTCGTTTCAGGTAATTCTAGTGTCCACAGTCTCGTTTTAGTACGGGGATCAAAATCCCCATATTTCGGGCCTCGGTCACCTGCTCTATCGGGTGAATTTAGTGGCTAGGGTTTCGGTTTTCAATTGGGGACGAAGATGCTTTGGGATTGTTACTTAAAAACCTAAAGCATCAGACCATTACCAAGGCAAATGCCCTGGTCTAATGGTTAAGGTGATGCGTGTGTTGGTGGCCCGACACAGACGCGGGTTCGAGTCCCGACAGCCCACTTTTATGGGATTTATTTCTTTTTTATTATTTTTAATACAAACATTTAATGTTTTAATTTCTAATTAAATTTGTTAAATCAATAAATACACTCATTGTATCCCTGACTATCATGCTTATAATTCCAGGACATACTTATGTAGTTCATAGGCAAACTCGTGTGTTTCCTACTTGCATCCTTGTGTGATGCTATCTACTCGTACACAACTCAGGTGAGTTTCACGGCCCATTTTTACTTGTTTTACTATTGGAGAAGAAACATGCTTATACACAAACATTATTTTACTTGTTTTCCTGTTAAGGAGAAACATGTTTATACACAAACATTATTTTACTTGTTTTCCTGTTGAAGAGAAGCATGCATACTCACAAACATTATTTTACTTGTTTTCCCATTGGGGAGAAACATGCATTCACACAAATATCATTTTACTTGTTTCCCCGTTGGGGAGAAACATGCATACGAACCGGCCTCCGTTGCTTGTCTCCCAGCCAAGGAGAGACATACACACGGACATGGATCACATAGTATTTCATTACCACGTATGTACCTAAGTGCAATCATAACATGCAAAGTCCTTACACACTCGGACCGTTAATATATGGAGTATAGCGAGGAAATTTGAGTAGTACTACTGGGTTTGACAAACCCCACCCGGGTTAGTCGCGCTAACTTGATTGGAGGTCTAACGGGTTTAAATTGTCCTAAACATTTGCCATTGTTGATGTTAGCAATGGCGGAAGGCATCTCAAACATAAACAGTCAGCTTCGGTTGCGAACGCTTAGAGTAACGTGTACATTGCCTAGCTAGCAATAGGTGTGACTTACGTATGTGGATCCAGCAACACTCAAACAGTTTATTTACATACAAACCTGTGAACTCACCAACCTCGTGTTGACACTTTTTCTTACATGTTTCTCAGGTCGCTTTGGCACAGGTTGCACACTTAGGACATGCATGGAGTCCTACTGCCATATCATTCATTTCAAACATTTTAAACATTGTTACTTATTTACATTAATTGACGCTTGTTGCGTGTAATTACTTTTGATTTCATTCTAATGTTTACGCTTCCGCATTTACTCTGCACTTTTATGTTATGACATTTTAAGTCCCATATAGTGTCGTTTGATGTAACTAATGACTGAGATCCTGGTTTGTCACACGCCAAACGGTAAAACTCCGTTAGTGGAATTTGGGGGTGTGACAAAGTCCATTGTGATCTCTTCCCACTTCCATTCCGGTATCGACAAGGGTTGCATTTTACGACATGGTTTCTGGTGCTCGGCCTTAACTAGTGAACAAGTTAGGCACTTGCTCACATATTCGGTTACATCGTTCTTCATGCCAGTCTACTAATATTCTTTCTTCAAGTCTTGATACATTTTGTTCGTCCCGGGGTGGATAGATTAGCGAGACTTATGGGCCTGATCAAGGATTTTGGCCCTAAGTTCACCAATCTTAGGTATCCATATCCGGCCAAAACGAGTTCGTACATCATACGCATTGGTCTCCAAATTACTCTGTTGTCCCACTATTCTTTCCCGTTTCACATTCCTTTCCAATAGTGCTTCATCTTGCGATTTTGCTATTTCATTCGTCAGATCCGATGTTATAATCAACTGACATGCTTTGATCCAGATAGGTGTCGATTCTTCCTTTCTACTTAAGGCGTCAGCTACTACGTTTACCTTGCCTATATGGTACAATATTTCATAGTCATAATCCTTTAGTAGTTCTAACCACCTCCTTTGTCTCATTTTAATTCTTTTTGCTCGAAGAAGTACTTCAGGCTTTTGTGATCGGAGTAGATGGTACATTTAACCCCATACAAATAGTGTCTCCATATCTTTAATGTGAAAACTTCCGCCGCCAACTCTAGATTGTGAGTCGGGTAGTTAACCTCGTGAATCTTTAACTGTCGCGAGGCATAAGCAATCACTTTTCCTCGCTGCATTAGTATGCAACCCAATCCCTGGCCCGAAGCGTCCGAGTAGACAACCAAGTCTTCGTTTCCCTCAGGTAAGGTCAAGATTGGAGCTTGGGTTAATCGTGTTTTTAGTTCCTCAAAAGCATTGTTTTGGGTTGGACCCCATTCATACTTTACTTCCTTACGCGTTAGTCTTGTCAGTGGTGAGGCTACCCTTGAGAAATCTTAAATGAATCTTCTATAATAGCCTGCCAACCCCAGAAAACTACGTATTTCTGTTGGTGTTTTCCGGACGTTCCATTCCTTTACTGTTTCGATCTTTGCAGAATCTACCATAATGTCGTTTGGGTTTATAACATGACCTAGGAATTGGACTTCCCTAAGCCAGAACGCGCATTTAAAGAATTTTGCATACAACTAGATCGATGTTTTGCTTCGGTTCTGGTCCTAGTTGGGGTGTCAACTCTTTAATTATAAAAAATCTTTATTTTTAATGGTTGTTATCGTGACAATATTAATAAACCCTCAAATTTTAAATATTAATTCACAAAACAAATAAAATATTCTAAAAAGTCAACAAAAGAACACCTATTTCATTTTCTCATTATTCACATCACAATGTATTTGTGAGATTTAATATAAAAAGGATTCAAATAATTTGTATTTTTTATTGATAGATTAATGAAATATTAAACAATTATTAATAAGCGGAAAAATCAAAGAAAATGATTGAGAAAAGAAATATTAAATAAATGACATATTTATAATATAAATATTAATAAATAAGATAATAAATAATTGAGAAACAATAAATGAACAAAATTTCAACCAGTTACTTAATTATTAGGTATAGATTGAGCTCATAGAAAAATAAGCAGGAAAATTTTCAAACAGTTACAAAAATCTTGGGCTCACAGAATTGTGATACGTGACGCAACCAATTACTTATTTATTAGGTATAGCTTAGTGTCAAATATAACTAAAAATTTGCATTATTCTTATTGTAATATAACAATCTAAATATATTTATTTGCATTAAATTTAAACTTAGGACGACTTTCTACCAATATGCTTTCTCGTTTTATACTACTTTTATTTGATTTTAACCATTTGGCCCGCTAGAGATAAAACATAACCCAAATCGACCCGTTCATAAGAAAATGAGTCGAAGTTGCCACATCTAGAAAATATATACAAAGAGCTAAAATAAGTAATGATATAAATCGAAACATGAATAAAAAAAAATAATTTCTTGAATACTTTCGGCTATAATGATATGACAAAAAATACAGTATGATTTAACAAATCATAACAAATATTAGATCTTTGAATATGTAAATATATGATTGAATGTTTTTTAATTGGTGCTTACATGGCTATAAAATCGTTTTCAGTTTGTAGAATTTATAAAAATATGATTGATGATAAACAAAATTTTGAATCAAAAAATCTATAGATAAAAATTCAAACGAATAATTAATCTAGTTGTGTAAAATAATGAAGTTTATTAAAATATAAAAACAGACTGATAATATAATTGATTTTCCATAATACAAATTTATTTTTCAAAAATGACAACTAATGTCGGGAATTAAAGCTATCCATCATTAATTTTATATTAAGTTTATTTAGTTATAATATAATAACTATCTATAATTAACTTGTTTTATTTTCTTAATATAATTATTATTTAATATCATTAAATAATTTAATAGAAGAGAGAAACGAAAAAATTAGTATTTAATAGGAGAGAGATGCAGGAAAATAAGGGTGAGAAGGAACCAGAGAGTAACACGTGTCACCTCATATTTTTATTTATTAGTATAGACTAGCTTAGAACACGTGTAATACACACGGGGTGAAAAATATCAATACATAAAATTCTTAAATCTTTATGTATATATTTTACAGGTGTAAACATGTATGATAAAAAACAAAATTCAAAATATGTAAAATTAATATATAATTGGGTTTCGAAAATACGTTAATTACTATTTAATGTAATTTGACTTTCATTTATTATTTGATTGAAAATAAAAGTTACATAATTAGATTTCAAAGTTTCTTATAATAAGGGATAATTTAAAATAATTGTGTTTTATTAGTATAATTAGTATTTTCTTTAAAAATATATTATTATTAAAAGATATAGGTGTATTTTATAAGAGAGAGAGGCAAGAAAAAAAATGATGAGAATGAATATGGAGGCGACACATGGCATGAAATGTCACACCCCAATCGACGGCGGAATAAGTCGGGGCAGGACATGTAGACTGTTTATAAGCACATGATCAACTAAATTTCATATGTTTATTTAATCAAGGTTTCATTACATAAGTTCAATCAAACAACCAAAATCAAACACATCAAAATATTAAAATTCATTATTCAACTAAGTCCCCAATCCTATGTGTAGCATCTTGTATATGATCTCAAATGTTAGTACCCGAAACATGATGAAAACAAGGTCAACTAAAAATAGTTGGTGAGCATACATAGGTTTTGACACCACAAGTAGTTTCTAAATGTTGTATACAATTCATATGAAAATGGTTTAATAAGGAAATTATGAAGAACCACTATAGTTAAAACCGGGGCGTACAATCAAACCTTGTGACTGCATACAAAGTTATCCAAATGCAATATCGACAACAATCACCCTACCTGGGTGGGTTTGTTAGACACAATAGATCTATCATTGTTTACCGTCGGCTTGTACTGAGTTAATGATTGCACTTGCACTATGCACACAAGTATGTAATTGTAGTTTGCACTCGTAGTGTTCAAGAATAAGGCACAAATTGCACACATATTCATGAATGTAGAATTGTATAATGTGTTGCAAATAGTTTTTAATGAAATCATGTTCCACCCCAAAATGTATAAAAATGTAAAAGGGGCTATGTAAACTCGCATTGTAATATGTAGCTTGGAAATCACACGAACAAGTTGTTGCACAAGTGTCTAGCTAACCACAAGGTTTAACGTATGGTTTAATAGTATAATTGTATCAATGATGTGCTCAAATGACTAAAGGGATTGGGTGTGTACTTGGTTAAGTAGGAGGATACTTGTTTGAGTCTTAAATGATGCTTATGAGTTTCTCGTAAAAAGTGTGAGTGTATGAACATGGGGTTTCATGTGTTTTGTAAAATAATTGAGTATGTGTATTAATTTATGTACTTTTGTTTATAATAGGTAATTTAAATGAATAATTAGTTTGCTCTTGTTTGTAAATAAATAAGTGAATAATAAGTTGAAAGGTGATTGGATAATTAAATGAAAACCTTTTATTTATTTAATTATCATGAACAAAAGCGTTTTCAAAAGAAAAATAATGGCCTAATTATTTACTAATTAAGTCAAGATTTAAAATAATTAATAAATGGTTTAATGATATAAACAAAACCACATTTTGAAATATAAAGTCATAATTAAGAAATTAATTAAAAGTATAAAATTTGGTTTGAAGGGTTTCATATAACAAGTCATATATAAAAGAATGTGTAAAATAAAATGGTTTATAAATATTAGTTTGTTAAACTTTTATTGTTTTAAATAAATTAAGTTTTTATTAGAATTTTAAATTAAATAATAACAAAATAATTTGTTTTTCCTTGAAAACTTGTCAATTAAATTATTAAAACAAACTTGAGTTTTATAGGTTTTATAATTTAATTCTTATAAAATAAATTAATGTTTAAAAGTGCTAAAAAAAGGTGTGGACCGCCCGGCGCGAACCCGGGTGGGTTCTGGGCAAGCCACACGCACAAACCACCAGAGTCGGGGTCCATTAGTGCAATATATGTGGTGTTAAATTGTTTTAAGCGTACACTAAGCGGGGACCGGGTTCTAAACAGGTATGCGTGCAAAAAAAGGAGGGGAGCGGGTGGGTTTGAACCCGCGACCTTGCGTCTGTTGCCAAACGATTTAACCAGTGGATCAAGGCTAATACAATGTTAGAATCAGATTTGAAAATCTTATAACAAGCACCCAATTCGTCTCCTTTTTCCCTAAACACCCACCCGTAACCCTATCCCTCCCAATTGATCCGAATAGGCAACGATTGGTACCCAAACCATGGGGCTTTCATTCCTAACATCAAAACGACCCTAATGGTACAAGAATTACCTGTTATGGTTGAGTAGGGGTGAGATCGACTGGGGGTTCCGAGCTCGAGTTCTCTGGCTGTGTTTGGTGTCCCGGAGATGAAATAAGATGCGTTTGAGAGTACAAGAAGATTAAAGAGGGTGTCGCGATGGTGATGGATTGGGTTTTATGTCTCAGTTTCATATGGAACGCTCGAATTGAATGCGGGTTTGATTAAGGGACGGTTTTGGAAAACAAATCATCGAGATGTTAAAATTGGATCGTTAAACTCATTTGAAACTGATGCTACAACGTCTAGGTATGATCGTGAGGAGTTAATACACATTAATTCACTGATTTGTAACCGATTTCGGCTTTGTTGACTTTTCTAAAGTCAAAATCGAATGGGATAGGGTTCAAGACTTGTGTAGGTTCAACTTGAAGGGAAAAAGTCCAAATTGGGGGTTCAAATGCATTGCGTGGGGTTCATGGCTCATACTATTTACTTTAAATCCATTTTTATTTGTCCTAAATTCATTTCATTTATCTATAAAAGATTGTTTTTATAAAAGTTATAAAAAACCAAACATAAATTGTTTTATTATAAATATTTGTAAGGGAAATGCGTTCCATTTTTATAAAATTACAATTTGTGTTAGATGGTTTGTTTAACAAAATCGAAAGGATATATATATATATATGGGAAAGTTATCCTAAGAAGCCTAAAATCTCTAAAAAGCCTAAGAAGCGTTTGTAACCGTTTGATCAACCCAATCAATGGACATGAATTAGGCAATGACATGATTTTAAATTGCGTCCAAAATAACATTTGAACTTATTAGTGGAGGGGTAAAAGCATCTTTAGCTACTATATTTTGTTTAATTTGATTGATATAACAAATCAAACCATTAAAAAACAATCAGTTTTTTGAGGAAAATCAGGGATACGAGCACAATGAGCCCAATGACATCTTCAAAAAAATTCAACTTGCTTTCAAGAAGTAAGTTAATAAATCTTCTATCAATATAACATTGATCTGAGATTGAAGTTTTTTGGTTGAAGCGTTTTTATATTTTTTTATAGTTTGTTGATTATCATGCAACTCGGATGTAAGAACGCTCAACCTAATATTAAAAAAAGGCTCAACATCGTCCGACTAAAACAACATCTTCAAACAAACCATTTACATGTTACAACTTGATCTAATTTGGAAACATCTTTTGGACGCCCTCATTCTAACTTTTGGGACTGTGTTTATTATTATATTTTAGAATCTATTTTATCTAACTTCTTTGTAATATATAATCTTCTACATATATAAAACTCTAGTTGGTTGCATGAATACTGATTTCTATTAAATTCCCTTGCATATATTATGGTAAATGTTTATCCATCAAGTATAAACGTCTTTTTATTTTTTTGAAATAATTACATGTAGAAGTCTTAAGTCTTCTGGATTCATGAACACTGATTTATAGTAAACGCCCTTGCATTAATTAGGGTAAAATGTCTTTGCCTTGTGTACAAAACGCCCCTTGTGTTTTAATGAAACGCCCTTCCATATAATATAGTAAACGCCCTTATATTTTTAGTTATTTCGAACGCCCTTTAATGGATGCAATTAAACGCCCTTTTTAAGCAGTTGTACACCCTGTTAAATAACAAATTAAAATGCACTATAGTAACTTTTGCAGGATCTATACGTATTCGCCATAGTTAAGATTAATCAATGCATTCGTCGTAGTTAAGATTATCCCCTTGATCAATGAATGCATTCACCGATGAATGAATATGACATCTAAAAAAAATATCGCCCCCTTGATCAATGAATGCATTCGCCATATCTAAGATTATCCCTTGAGAAACAATATTCCACCAAGAAACTTGATAAAAATGGCTCTTTGCTCCAGACCAAAGACGAAAATCCTCTACTTTGTTAAGGAAACAAATTTCCTCAAAAAACGTAAAATCTTAAAAGTATGGAAGTTACCAAAGTTAAAGGTTGATGACCATTTACGCATTTGTCCCTGAATACATAATTTAGATATTGCCATGTGTCGCAACCATATGGATTCCTACACTTTTTAGCAATTATTGGCTTTTTAGTATAACCCAACACTATATATATATATATATATATTCACATATTTGTTCATAAATAAATGTATATATTTGAAAGATATAAATACATGATTTAAGCTCATAAGTTTTATTATTTTTTTATAAAATTAAAAGTTGTATGCTTGATTTATTTAGTATAATCAAATATGTATATGCTTACATATATATCCACAATTAAATACGTACATATATGATAAGACTCACATGTTTTATTTTGATGTATATTTATTATAACAAAATGTTTGCTTTTATATATATAAATATACTTACATGTGTTATATATACTAGATAAATAGTATGTAAATGTAAGGTTGAAAATTTGAGTTAATATATGTTTAAAATAATAATAAATGTGACATCTTATGTTGGACGAGCACGGGGTTTAAATATAGTGTTATTATTGTATATATATAAAAAAAATAATACCAGAAAATCGTGGATGTTACATGAAAAAACTTTTATTTATTAGAGTATGAGGTATACTCTCACTTGGCTCTCCCAAGTGAGAGTACATTTTCTGCCACGTAGGCGACACGTCAGATTTGTGTACTACTCACTTGGCTTTCACTTGGCAAGAGGTATACCCAACTCAAGTGAGCATTAAATGCATATATTATAAAATATTCATTTTTTTAAATTAAATATTCATAAAAACTAATAACATAAATAAAAATTACATAAAAAACAACATAAATAAAAATTACATATAAACTAATGTTGCGAACGCTAAAAAATATGCTCAATCAAGTCCGCTTTCAAAGCGTGACGAACTTCTCGGCTTCGTATCTCTTGACGGTTGCTTCGCTTTTTATCTTCGTCAATTTCTGCGTACGTAGACTCCTATTCATTTGGGTTGTAGTGACAAATAGCCAAGCCGTTGTTCTCTAAAATCATATTATGAAGAATAATACAAGCATACATTATGTTCCTAATTTTATTTTGAGACCAACACCTAGTCGGACGTTGGATAATATGCCACTTACACTTCAACATACCGAACGCTCGTTCGATATCTTTTCTTTCCTCTTCGTGAGCTTTTTTATAGGTATTACGTTTAACACCTATGGGTTCTGTAAGCGACTTGGCAATTACAACATATTCGGGGTATATTCTATCGGCAAGATAATACATACGCTGGTAAATTGTCCCCTTAAATTCAAAAGATAAGCCGGGTGCGGTCCCGTTTATCCAATCATCAACTATAGACGATTGTCAAATAACATTAATGTCATTGTTGGAACCGGTAACACTAAAAAATGCACGTCAAATCCATAGGTCATTTGATGCAACTGTTTCGAGCATAATATTCGGATTAGGATGATCACCACGTGCAAACTGCCCTAGCAATGCGTTGGGGCAATTTCTCCAGTCTCAATGCGTACAATCAATACTTTCAAGCATACCGACAAAGCCATACTTAGCTTCATGCGCTGCATGTAACTACTCAATGTCGCCAGCCGACGGTTTACGTAAATATCTACTTTCATATAATTTAATAATAGCTCTAGAAAATTTATACATGCATGACCTGATTATTTGGGCAGACATCTTTAGGTAATCGTCGAACGAATCACTAGCGCTTCCGTACGCCAATTGATGAACCGCAACGATACACTTTTGATCGAGGGTAAAACCAACCCGACCTCTCGCATCAACGCCCTGTTGGAACCAAGGAACCTCTCTATATCATTTAATACCCTTAAAAATAAATTCCGGCTCATTCGAAACCGGGCAGCAAAGTGCTACTCGTCATACGTACACCATTCGTTAAAGTAGTCTTGTATTACTTGGGCGTTAGCAACAGACCGTTCTCGGTTTAGACGAGTATTTCTTATTAAAGGTTGTGATGATTCGACTTCTTGCCACCACGTAATCGCTGTGGATGTCCAAGCACGAAACATCATTTGAGCAGTTTCGTCACTTGAAGATAAAGAGGAAGATGATGCCATTTTGATTAAGTTTGTGTTTTAATTGGTGATGAATTGGTGAGATTATTTGATATATGATTGTGTTTATATATATAGTAGGTTTTTTTTGTTTTAATTCTCCAACGATCAAATCCATTCCCCCCAACGGCTATATTTCTTTTCTTGCCCGCTTGAGAAAACGCACGGATAAATCCTCACGCCCCCTTCACACATGAGGAGGGTGGTCGCGTGAGGGTATTGCTCTTACCCTTAGGTAGTATAGATTGATCATTTCAAAATTCATACCGGTAGATATTTCGGGAACACAATATATCAAAATTCAAACCCTATTCTGGCTCGGCCGGCACCGAGAATCTTCCCATCTATTTCTCTCTAGACAATTTCCAACACAAACCACCTCCTCCCCACTTCCCTCGCACCTCTAGCTAGGGTTTCAGTTTCACACTCTGGAATTCGATCTCACCACCAAATCCACATCAATGGCGGACGAACCAGTGGTCCCTTCGTCGCCTCAACAACCACCGTCTACACCATCTCCCAACTCCAACGCCGCTCCTCTTGGCCACAACGTCATCCCCATCGTCAACAAGCTTCAGGACATTTTCGCTCAGCTTGGAAGCTCTTCTACTATTGAACTCCCTCAGGTTGCTGTCGTTGGAAGCCAGAGCAGCGGTAAGTCTAGTGTCCTTGAAGCGCTTGTCGGCCGGGACTTCTTGCCGAGGGGATCTGACATCTGCACTCGTCGACCTCTCGTGCTTCAGCTCATTCAGACGAAACGGAAGCCTGACGGCACCGATGAAGAGTACGGCGAGTTCTTACATGTGCCGGGAAAGAGGTTCTACAACTTCAATGACATTCGTAAAGAAATTCAGGTAGTTTTTACAAGGACAGATTATTTACCTTCTGTTGTTATGATTATAAGTGTATCTTATTTCTTGTTTAGAGTATTTTTAATTGATTTCAATCAACATTTCTTGCTCGGAACAATTTGGTAGATGCACTGTATGATAATGGATGTTTTAGGTCATTTGCCGCCTCCAGAATCCTTTAGACCTTGAATATTAAGACGAAGAGCAGTTTTACATAACAGAATTAAAATTATATTAGATAAGATTCATTTAACTCTAGAACACTCGAACTATATGACTGGTGAGACCTGTTGTATTTTTTTGTACCAGAGATCTAAGTAACAGTTATATCCGCATGTAGAACGGTTCAGAGGTTTGATGCAAAATACATACTCTGGACATATATCTTAGAAGAAAGTCTTAACTGGCAATTACTTGTCAAGTTGTCAATCCTAGCAGCATGAGTTTTTTAAGCCAATTATGGATATATAATCTCTTATATTCACGTAATCTTCTGCAAAGAGGCTGGGGACAGTGTCATTTTAGTCTCTTTAGTTGCATGCTTTTCCATGAAGTATATCACTGCATACATAAAACTATATTAGTATTTAGAGTTTGATGAGAGCGATGATGGTATAGATCACCTGAATCAATTTTGGCAAAAATAAAATTTGCTCTTGACCAGATCACTCTTTCCCATAGTTGAGAATCTGCCAGTTGTCATTAGCCGCTATGTGACAATAACCAGTAACTTGAGTGGAAAACAAAGAGAGGGGCAATTTTTTTTAATTGTTTGCTATCTTGAGATATAGTATGGTATGTGTAGTAACTAATGTCTTGACTTGTAAACATATTGCCGCTTAGACAAGTGATGTTCAAGTATAACACATTAACACTCGATGTCAACGCCTCTTACCCACTGTCTGGAGTTGGCTGAGTTAGCAGCTCAGAAACAAGGTACAAGTGGCAAACACATTTTTATGCCATGAGTTTGTAACCTAAGCATATCCTTCCATGGTTATTACTTATAGTTATTAGTGCATATCACTGGTTGAAATAGGATACGCTCATTAGCCGAAACCCTATGTTTATCAAATAAAGTTCACATAATTAAAAAGCTGCCGGCTCTAATTACTTAGAAGTAAACAAAAGGACAAAACTGTCTTTCATAATCGTAAGTCATAACCAAGATCCCTTTTTGTGTGTCACGCATCATGAAAAAAGATGATCTCTAAAGCAATATTTTGAAAAGATAGGGTGTTGTGCTTACACAATATATACTATTCCCATTTGTGAGGAACACATCATTAATTATCTAGAAGAGAACTACATTTTGAGTGAGCAACATCATGAATTGGTAACACATCCAGCTAGTTCTTTTTTACCACCTCCAACATGTCAATGTAGTCTTTGATACAAATCCAACACTTTTAGTCTGTTATTTTTGCAGATAAATGCTTATTTGGTAGCTTGAGATTTGGTAATATTACAATGGGGAAGCGGTTTTGACCACAATGATATAACTACTGTTAGCCCCATTACTCATTGGTTATGCACTTATGCCTATAGGATTGTTATGCAAAAGATAACATGTTACTAATTGAATTAATATTTTTTCAACCAAAAAATAGTAGAGCGCGAGTTTTCAACTGATCATGACTTAGTTATTATTAATACTTATTTAGGTGTATCAACATTAGATTAAGACCAATATATCTGAGATTGATGTTGTTGACAACCTACAATTGAACTTTTCAGTGGCTTAAATAAACATGATACTGTTGCTGTTGCTACCGCTGTTTATGTTGGGTTTTGGTCGCCCTATTCAAGGACCGTTTTGTGTGTTAACTGATAGGAATAAGAAAGCCAGGAACACAATTGCTAGCCTTTTTTATCGCAAGTAGTTGGGGGCAGGCTAAACTGAGAAGCATCAGAAAGAAATATCAAGAAATGATCTTTTTTTTCCTCTCTCTTTATCTGATGTTACATAAAACACTTTTTCCTTGTCTGCCGCTTTTGTTGTTTCAGACACAAATTCAATTCTGAAAATTGGAAAATTTTGTATGCCTGTAAAAGAACTGTTTTATGTGAAGCGAGGAAAAGTTTGATCACTGACTCCTTAGTTGCTTGCCTGGATACTGTAGGCTGAGACTGACAGGGAAGCAGGAGGAAACAAGGGTGTTTCTGACAAGCAGATCCGTTTAAAGATTTTTTCTCCTAATGTACTTGACATCACCCTGGTGGATTTACCAGGTATAACAAAAGTTCCTGTTGGTGACCAGCCGTCTGACATTGAAGCTCGTATTAGGACAATGATAATGTCATACATTAAGCTTCCTAGCTGCTTAATACTAGCTGTCACACCAGCAAATTCTGATCTTGCCAACTCCGACGCACTTCAGATTGCTGGAAATGCAGATCCTGATGGTAGGCAATGATAGCATTTGTCAGTGAGTTCAGTAGAATAATTGCTTGTTGATCAAGTTTATCTCATTAACATGGCTTCTTTTCTTGTTGTGCTGTCAGGTTACCGCACAATTGGTGTTATCACAAAGGTGTAATATACATTTTCTTTTATATTTTTGTGTTCTTATTTCTCTATTATTTTTATACTTGATTTCTGACCTATGTTATCCTTTGGTGCTTTAGTTGGATATTATGGACAGAGGTACAGATGCTCGAAATTTTCTACTTGGAAAAGTGATTCCCCTTCGACTTGGCTATGTTGGTGTTGTAAATCGTAGCCAAGAGGTAATATTTTTGTCCAGTTGTAGCTGGGAGTTTTCTAGTTTTTTGCTGGATAGAATTTGTCTACTTACATAAAACAGTGTATCAAGATTACTAAATGAAAAAGCTTAATGGCTGTGGTAGTTTTCTTGCTCTTCAAATATCACAATGGTCCTCACATTTTTCAAAACAGGACATCATGCTCAACCGAACTATTAAAGATGCTCTAGTTGCCGAGGAGAAATTCTTTCGCAGTCGTCCGGTACAATATAATTTTCCTCTACCTGTGACAAATGTATCTAACATCTTTATGTAGCTGGAATAACTTATTCTCATAATGTGTAGGTGTATAATGAGCTTGCAGATCGATGTGGTGTGCCACAACTGGCAAAAAAATTAAACCAGGTAAGAGCATAGTAGAACATTTTGTTAGTGATAGCTTCTTGATTTGTTAATTATGAGATATGTACCGATCAGATTGATTTCTGAAGAGTTGCTAAACCTCATATTGACTTATGACTTTGCAGATTTTGGTGCAACATATCAAAACAGTTCTTCCAGGGTTGAAGACACGTATTAGCTCTGCATTAGTTTCAGTAGCAAAAGAACATGCTAGTTATGGAGAGATCACCGAGTCAAAGGTCTATTTTCTGCTTATTTAACATCTTTTGTTAATCTCGAATACAACATGGGTTTAGACAGGGTTTTGCCTTTTGACGTTTGCTTCTTGATGATTTATAGGCTGGCATGGGAGCTCTTCTTCTAAATATACTTTCAAAGTATTCAGAAGGTGACGCATCTCTTCTATTTTTTTAATTTTTTATTTCATCAAGACATACATGTATATTTTCGGATTCTGGATCTCAAAGATGATCTTTTTGATTCCTACAAACAGCATTCTCTTCAATGATCGAGGGGAAGAACGAAGAGATGTCAACAGCTGAGTTATCAGGAGGAGCAAGAATACATTATATTTTTCAGTCAATATTCGTCAAGAGTTTGGAGGTGCGTCTTTAGTTTATCTATAGATGTACTGGTTCCATTCAGCACTGCAGTTCTTTTTGCTAGTCAAATTGCCTGTTAAAGCATAGCTCCCTCAGTTTGCAATGAATATATTGAATTGTAAGGCGCGAGTGACATGACTTGGCATTTAATAAACAAATTCTTTTATCTTATAATGTTCAACCATTTCTCATATTGCAAAGCTGATATTGATCGAGTTACTGTTGCAGGAAGTTGATCCTTGTGAGGACTTGACTGATGATGACATCCGAACTGCCATACAGAATGCAACTGGCCCGAGATCTGCATTATTTGTGCCTGAAGTAGGTCTTACTCCGTATACTTGTATATCTTTTTTTGCCACTTGATATATTGTTATGAAGTGCTTATGTTTTGATGTTTAACATTCGTATGCAGGTTCCATTTGAAGTTCTAATTAGAAGACAAATTGCACGTTTGCTAGATCCAAGCCTTCAATGTGCAAGATTCATTTATGACGAGTTGATAAAGGTAAAGGTTTTTCTACAATCTATCTGCTAAATATTGACATATTGCAAGGGGATGATCACTGATGACTGATTTGCTTCTGTTGTAGATGAGCCATCGCTGTATGGTTAATGAGTTACAGAGGTTTCCTGTTCTCAGGAAGAGGATTGATGATGTTATTGGGAATTTCTTACGGGACGGTCTCCAACCTTCAGAAACTATGATTGGACACATCGTTGAAATGGAGGTATAGTATGTAAAATTACCAGTTGCACCAAGGGTCATCTATATGTTTGATGGTTGCTTATTTTTCTTATTTATGCAGATGGACTACATAAACACCTCACACCCAAATTTTGTTGGTGGGAGTAGAGCGGTAGAGATGGCTATACAGCAAGTCAAATCTTCTAAGATTGCTACATCAATACCAAGGCAGAAGGTATACTTATAATCTGCTAATTTCGTAGTTTTGCGTTTTTTCTTTACATTCTTTTGATCAATTGGTAGGATGGGGTGGAGTCTGAAAAAACTCTACAATCTGAAAAAGGTACCAAGTCCCGAGCAATTCTAGCCCGACCTAATGGAATTGTCACTGAGCAGGTTCTCTCTTTAGTGTTTATTTGAATAGCATATGCAATGTTATGCAAGTTTTAATATTGTTTCTCAAAAAGGCATGCTTTCAGGTTTGTTGATTGTTTTAGTTATTCATTTTTACAGCATAATCAACCAGGGACTCGGGCAGTTGGTGAGGTTGAGAAGCCAACTACTGGTAAGCTTTTTCTTTAAAACCTAGGAATCATATAAAAAGCAGGATCGGAAGTGTTCAGTAGCATCTTTTCTCTTAAAATTTCCTTAAAAAATACTGAAGCATACACTATTCTACATGTTAGAAATGTCAGTACATGCTCCCAAATAAATAAAAGAAATGAAGAGATTCGCTTTCCCTTTGTTAATTTTGATTTATTACCTTTTTCTTTTGGATTATTGGATTTTAATAATCCCACCTTTTACCAATTGGCCAATAATAATCCCAACTGAGAATATTCTTACCACCAGTCCCTACTTTCAAACTATTTTCTTACATTGGACCCCCCGTTAAGAAAACTTAACGCCGTTAGATTTTATATGGCGTGGACATCTGCAAACCGTTGGAAAGTCGAGCCAAGCTAGTAGTGGTCTCGTGGTGGGTTTTGAAATGGCTCTGGTGGTGTTTAACTGGTCTCTTTTTTCCTGCAAGTCCAAATAGAGACAACGGCAGTTAAACACCACCAGAGCCAATTTCAAAAGCCACCACGAGACCACTGCTAGCTTGGCTCGACTTTCCGGCGGTTTGCAGATGTCCACGTCATATAAAATCTAACGCCGTTAAGTTTTTTTAACCGGGGGGGGGGTGTTAGGAACAACGTGGCGCAGCGGAATCAACACACACACATGCACAAACGATAATCATGCGGTACAGAAAAATAAACGACACAAGAATTTTACGTGGTTCTGTCCCAGTGGGGGACCTACATCCACGGGCTGCAACTAGGTTATTTCATTAAGCTCAAGGGCACACAGATTACAATTACAACATAGAGTATTTATAGATTAAAACTAGGGTTCCTAACTTGTTCTCCAAGTTAGGCCCAAACCGTATAGATAGGCCCATTAGGGCCGGCTAACCCTAGTTAGGGCCGGCCGCCTCTAAACGAGACTACACACCTAACAATCTCCCACTTGGAGGCTCGAGCAATCCACCATCCAAGCAGACCCTATACCAGTAACTCCAGTAATCTTCAATAACAGAAATCCTCCAAGCCTCCAGTTCTAAGAACAAGCTAACACTTCACTATTAGAAGTTTCCAAGCCTCCAGCTCCCAAGAACAAGCTAAGATTTCAAATAACAGAAGTCCTCCAAACCTTCAGTTCCCATAAACAAGCTAAGACTTCAATCCAATCCTCCTAGTTGCAGCAGCCCACTCCTCAATTACCAGAAGGGCCCGTTGAAGCTCCCCCTAGCTCCAACCCAGCAGTCATCACTGACCCAGCCATGGCAAAACCCGCCATTGACTCATCCTCAATCTCAACCGGCACCTACTCACTCGAACTACCGACTCCAGAGACTTCCAGAGGAAACACCACTCTCCAAAACCTGCAAGTACCATGGAGAGATTTTCCCATTCGGAATTCCGGTCTTCAAAACCCAACGGTGTTTAGAACTGTACCCAGAACACGTCCCATGCTTCCACTGTTCCCAAAACCCCTGACCTGGTTTAAACCTCCGAATGCACTCAGCTGACATCCCCGTGGCTCCAAGATTCACACTTGCAAAATGAATCCACTTAGCTCTACCCGATGCAGCGAGTCAAGACTTTAATACTCGGAAGTTGGTTCCCTTCTTCCAGCGATACATAATCCTGTATCTTCCCAAAGTCTTCAAACAATAGATTCACCAATGCTTCATAGAAGTGAGTAATGAAGCATACCAGAATCTTGAACCCAAGAGTCTCCACTGCCATCACTGAGTCCCAATGCATCAACCCAGACACATTCTCAGAAGCAGAATTTACTATCTTTGACATCGACTTTAAAGAATGTCCCACATACCTCCATGCAGCTCCACCAAGTCAACTATGCCCAGCTCCCACTGTCCCTGTTATCCCAAACCATGCCAAATGTCGTACCACTGATTACCACCGAACAAGAAACAACTTCACAGTTCTAGACCAGCTAACCGGCAAACGGTTATAACAGCAGCAGAGCTTTCATGATGAAAGCCAACGGTACCAAGGATTCTGTGATCGTACACCCGATCATCTAACCCTAACCGAAAAAATCTTTCAACCGAGCAAATATCACCTGACTTCCTTTTTTTTTTCACTTATGTCTTCACCAGCACACCAGAACCGGAATACTTAAAACCCAAAGCATTCCAAACCTGCTGGTTCCGTTTTCACCGGTTTTATCCCACAGTACCACGCCCAAGTTCTTTAGACAAAACCAACTAACCGTCAAACCTTTAGATAATAACCATCCCGTCTTCAGCCATAACAATAGCAAACAGAAAACATATCGAAATAGTGAAATAAACACAGTAATGTCACGGGCCTGAACTTGACAGTTGTTTTACCAAACACTGTCAATAAACCGATCTGCTCCTGCAATAAACCTCGTAGACAAATCTAAACCCGAATACTGAATTTCACATAACCCGGTTCCCAAATAGTTGATAATAAACAGTCAAACAGAACTAAACAAAACTCTAACCTTTACCCGACGAATCCAAGAGCTTTATAACCAAACCCTAATCGGCGGCTTCAAAGAGTTTAACCCGGTACCCGAAACAATCAAACCGTTAACCCGCAACACAAACCCGAAACACCCGACCCGACGCTTCACCTGCAAACCCGAGTGAAACCAGCAACTCCAAGAGATCCACAACAGAAACTCTAATTGCAAAATCACTCCAAATCAGTCCCGAACAGCTCTGTTTTCTCCCAAAACAGCCCCGTTTTCCTCCAAAACAGCCCTGTTTTCTTTCCCCTTTTGCGCAACCTAGGATTTGAAAAAACCCTAATTCCGGCGGCCCAAAAAACAAGAAACCAGGCTGCGAATCAGCCCTGGAATAGCAGCAGAAAAAAGGAAAATTTTTTTTCTTCGAAAACACTGTTCACGCCGGAAAAACACTGTTCACGCCGGAAAACACTGTTCTCTCCGGAAACACTGTTCACGACGGCGACGGTACTGTAGCGGCGGCGACGGTACTGTAGCAGCAGATCTGAATCAACCATCGATCAGCCTCTACCCTGTTTCTCGATCGAAAATCGTGCAGACCGTGTGTAAATAACGAACCAAAGCTCTGATACCACTTGTTAGGAACAACGTGGCGCAGCGGAATCAACACACACACATGCACAAACGATAATCATGCGGTACAGAAAAATAAACGACACAAGAATTTTACGTGGTTCTGTCCCAGTGGGGGACCTACATCCACGGGCTGCAACTAGGTTATTTCATTAAGCTCAAGGGCACACAGATTACAATTACAACATAGAGTATTTATAGATTAAAACTAGGTTCCTAACTTGTTCTCCAAGTTAGGCCCAAACCGTATAGATAGGCCCATTAGGGCCGGCTAACCCTAGTTAGGGCCGGCCGCCTCTAAACGAGACTACACACCTAACAGGGGGGTTTCAATGTAAGAAAATAGTTTGAAAGTAGGGACTGGTGGTAAGAATATTCTCAGTGGGGATTATTATTGGCCAATTGGTAAAAGGTGGGATTATTAAAATCCAATAATCCTTTTCTTTTTATAAAACACTTGCTCACGGCCTTGCTATCATGAGGGTTATAGTAGCAGAAAAAGCAGATGTGATCTTTTGATGGCTGTATTTTCCCAGGAAGCACAAGTTGGGGAATCTCGTCTATCTTTGGTGGTTCTGATGGTCGTAATTCTGTCAAAGAAAACTCTGCAAGCAAGCTGTTTAGTGAACCAGTTCAGGCTATGGAGCATGCATTTTCTATGATCCATTTGAGGGAGGTATTTGAAAAAAAAATTTCAGCTTGAGAGATTATAAACTCAAAAAATTACAATAAAATTGCTAATATCTGTTCAATTTCTAAAATAGCCACCCGCGGTTTTGAGGCCCTCAGATGCTCATTCAGATCAGGAGGCTATTGAGATTCATGTTACTAAATTGTTGTTAAGGTCATATTATGACATCGTCAGAAAGAATATTGAGGACTCTGTTCCTAAGGCAATTATGCACTTTCTGGTAATGATATCATTAACTCAGCCGTTTGTTCCTCTTGTTCTTTCAGCTTTTTTTTACACCCTTTCTCTGTTTTTTTCAAATATTCTTGTTCCAAAGAAAATGCAGCATTTTCATTTTGGTTCATCCAGAAAATGCAACACTTCTTATTTCGAAGTTTTTGTTCCTTTTCAAATTACCTGTTTGCCCTTTATCATAACAATAAATGAGATCGATTGTGGTCCACAGGTTTCTTTAAGTTTGTTATATTAAGGGGCCTTTCAGGTATTTCCTCATTAGTCAAATACTACTTCCATTACACTACATGCCAAGTCAAATGCTGCAGGTATATGTTGATTCTTTTCCGAGAGTAGTTCTAATGGTGTGTTGTAGTTTCTAGCCCACATAAAGTCAACAGTTGACTAGTCGTGAGAACTATTAACTGCTCAAAGGAAGTTGGAATGTTATTTGTGACTGGAGATGATCAATGTGAATCATCCCACTAACTATCAAAATAACAATCATATTGCGGTCACTTTCGAGTTTATAAATATAAATTTCTCATATGCAAATGATAAATTGTTAATTGTAAATTTATTCCATTGCATCATTGCTTGCGAAGTAGATTTTGTATTGTGGGTTTAATATATTTTACAATACTATATTGTTTTCACGTGATCACGTTATACACAATCCACCTAACAATCTATTTCTTTTGATGCATTATCAGGTTAACCATACCAAAAGAGAGTTGCACAATGTCTTCATTAAGAAATTGTATAGGTAAGAAAGAAAAGGGACTGATGTGTTTTATTATATCTGCTGAAACACCATAACCAAAGGCTTTTTGCTGCCTTTTTTTTACGGGTTCGGTTCAATATCTGATCTTCGTGTTTGTCACTTGATTTGAACAGAGACGATTTGTTTGAGCAAATGTTACAAGAACCTGATGAAGTTGCTGTAAAGAGAAAACGTACCCGGGATATGCTACGCGTTCTTCAACAAGCTTTTCGGGTAAGTTGTTTTTCATCCCACATGTAGTTCATCATTCTTATATCACGATTGTATATTAAAAAAAAGAAAACTAAAATTCTTGGACAAGAAGTGTTTCGGGAAAATTCGACCTATACAGAAAATGACCGGGTTATCCAGCTCGCCTGTCCTGCTTGTTTTGCGCCCTTTGATTCAAACTTTTGTACCCATTTTAGCCTTATTGTTTGGCTGCGTTTAAAGGAACACTGGCATACTATATAGACCATAGTTACCGAATTCGTTCATAGACACACGATCCCCGTATTGGATCACGATGTACCAAATTGCAATTCGTTTTGTTCCAATTCGCTATGGTACGGCGTACCCAATCGATCAGGTTCGCGATCCATTTACCTCGAATTCATTGTACCAAACCCTATTTCCGATCGTTCCAATCGCTGTGGAATTCGTGATTTTTGGTTATCGAATTCGCTAGAGGGTTACCTGGTTTTGGACGGAGGAACGATCTTCAGCACCATCCCTCTGTTAAGCGATGGGATTAGAGGCTTCACCATTGCTGCTCTGACCTTTTCTCTAGATCGACTGCAAGCAAGAGATCCAAGGAATGGGGGTGGCTGACCTTTTCTCTTTCCAGGCATCTTTTAGGTTTCTTTTAGGGGTAGGGTTTCTCTGTATTAAGAGAGATGGCCCAGCACACTCTCTTTTCACATTATTATTAAGCCCAATAAAAATGACCTTTTCATATTAGTATTAAATGGTATTTGAAGTTCTATTTTTATTTGGAATTTAGCAAGTATTATATTGTATTTGAACTTATGTTTCATTCGGGTACATTGAACCGAACTACATGGTACACCGTACCGGTTCGTACCGAAATGAATCTACCCCCCTCCGTACCGAATACGTTTACTCTAGCGAATTGCGTGGCGAATTGCGTACCCGAACCGCGTACCCATACCGGAGCGAACCGCGTATTAGGTAACTATGATATAGACACAATTGACATGTCATGCGGGCCGTATGGTCATACTGGTCGTATAACGTGTTAGACTGGTACATCAAACAGGCGACACTTTTTTTAAACGGGTCGTATGAGGTGGTGTTGTCAAACTATACGAGCTCGTATGATGTGGTACCCTGACATAGAAGTGACTGACGTGACCACTGACAAAGTCATACGACCCGTATGATGACGTCACCTAGTTTCTATATAACATCAATGGTGTATTTATAGCATCCCCATGTTGTTTTCATTGTTTTGTTTTTGTTTGCTATAGACATTGGATGAACTACCACTGGAAGCAGAAACAGTGGAGAGGGGTTACAGCTTGACAAGCAATGATACAACGGGTCTCCCAAAGATTCACGGGCTTCCCACATCATCATTATATTCTTCAAGCAGCGGTTCAGTTGATTCTACAAAGAACCCGAGATCACATAAATCTAGTCATTCAGGAGAGTTGCAGTCCCCGTTCTATGGCAATGCAGAATCCAACGGCAATGGTCGCAATTCATTTCTCGGTCTTTACCCTACAGTCGATTAGCTCTTTCTCCAAAACAAAGAAGCAGCTTTACACAATTCGTTTGGTTATACATACTCGTGGTATGACCCTCAACCGCAACATTATCTGAAGGGCTTTTTTGTCTTTTAACATTGTCGATGTCTTTAGTAATCATCGTTTGATTACAATATATAGATATGACATAAGTGCATTGTTTTGTCAAAGTGACATAACCTTCTGGAGTATTCATAGCATCCAAACAAAGAGTTCAAAAACTAGTTATATATATATAAAATAAAGGGTTCAATTTTTACATCATGGATTCACATGTTTGTGATAAGGACCAATTCGAGATGGTCAATCTCCCGATAGATCCGTTGAGTGGGTTAGGCTCCAAAGAACAAGATGAGAGACGAGACACTATTAGTATTATTATTTAATATTTTTGCCACGGGGGGCCGCCATTCGAGTCGGACGACAACGGTCAGGGCGGTCTCAAGGGATCGCGATGTCGGTCACCACAGAGGTCTCCACTCGTGTCTGGTTGACACACCTTTGAAGGATGGCTCGTTCACGTTTCGAGGTGGCTTGATTACCACTGTTATACCGAATTGCAAAGACATTTTTGTTGATGGTGACGGGGTGGTTCGTAAAGCCTTTGGGGCAGTCTCAACTGAACTCCACGGTGGACGCCACTCGCGAGTCGCGTCTTCCCGTTTCACAGTCGATTGATGTGTCGTTGTTTATCTTCATTTGAGCTAGGGATAGAAATCCATTGAAAAGACATCCCTTTTGTGTTGCATCTGCACGCTTAGGTTGTGTGGTTGGATTAGTGGATGATGTAGTGTTTGGGGAGCTGATGGCAATGGTATGGGTCGCTAGAAGTGGTGGTGACAGGAGAAGCGATAGGGGCGGTTTTGTAACTGGTGGTTTGGGGTCCGGGGCACGTATGGCAACCAGTTGCGGTGGTGGGGCAACTAGTTCAATGGACGGCTTTGGTATCGGTGGCGGGGTAGAAGGCACGGAAGGTGTAGGAGATGTAGGACTTGGTTTGTTGTTCACCGTTGAGATGTAGGACTTGGTTTGTTTGGCAAGAGTTGCAAGTTGGGAAGCTATGAGACGGATATGGAATTTTTGATCATCAGTTAGAGATGCGGTGGAAATTGGCGGCAATTTGGTTGGCGTTGGCGGTGGTAAACTGCAGAAGTTGTCGTGACTTAGCTGGATTCTATGATCACAAGAACCGTTAGGTGGTAGTATTGTAGGAACCTCACAACAAACTGAACCAGTAAAGTGGCAATGGACTGGTCCAAAGGGACATATTCCACCTTGTTTCATGTTGGAACTTAGTATCTTCAATCACATGCATACTAAACATCTGGTCTGTGCAATATTTTATACAAATGACCCTACAACCCTTTACATGTACCACATTCCTTCAATTATTTCTTCATTTATTAAATAAATGAATTTACACTAAATGGTTTATTATAGTTCATTTAATGTTTTCATAAGAGCATCGGTCATCGAACTAATTGCCTTACCTGTCTATTGGTTGGATCGATTGGAACTAGACGATGTGATAAATAATTTAAAAATTAAAATTATATATATAACTAATTTAAAATTACTTCATAGCAAGGTAAATCCGGTGTAATAAAACATTTCATGTGTTACAAAAAGTTTAGTTTGATTAAATTCATAATTGCACATAAACATGTTAAACCCTTAAAACAATATATAGCGTCTGAGTTTATTATTATTATATCGAATAAAAACTGAAAGAAGAAAATATAAGGACCAATAAAAGTGTAGGGATATATAATGACTGAACTGAAAGTGTAAGGGACAGATTGAAAATTTTCATCAAATACTATGTTGATAAAAAATGTGTCTCGTTACAGAAGCTTTTCTCTAATAATATCAGAGTCAGGTTTCGATCCTGGGACGCTTCAGCTGCGCCACTCTGATTTGTTGATTATACTTCTTGCATTATTCTTTTAATACTTCGAATCTTTTGCAATCCTTAATTATGCCAATTATAAATACTGTCAACTGCTTTTTCCTTATTTGGAAAAAGAATAAAACAAGCATGCAAGGAGGCTTCTGTCTTTTCATCATTTTAATTCAGTTTATACTTTAAACTAGTTTTTTCACCCATGTTATGGTACGGGAGTTTGCTCGTTATCAGTTCGGCTCATTTACAGGGATAAAACTTACGTCAAAACGTAGACTTGGTATAACCTACGATACCAAAAAAAAATACTCGATTTTGAATACAACTCCGTTTGCAATAAAAATTATACCGGAATGTATACAAAAAAGACTAAAGAAAGCCGCGCCTTCCGTTAAAAAAAAAGTTAACGAACGAAAGTTATTACAGAAACCGAAATTATTAGAAAATTAAACGGGTTAAAATCTTATATTATATATAGTATGAGGTGGTACCATCAGTAGAGCGTGCATCCCCAAAGTTAGAGCGGTTGTCTGCAAAATTGGTTGTTGGGCAACTCTTTCTCTAACTCATTAAGATAAGTAAAGACAAAGGGCATATCTAGGTGCAACTCTTTCTGCTTGCTAATTGGACTAAATTGTGGAAAAGCAGTTGACAGTAGTAGAAGCTGCCAACTGGTTGTCCTCACAACATGATTAGGTAGACAATTATCTCCAATGTTATTGTTCCATATAGACTTTTAAATCATTAATCTATCAATTACATTTTTTATTTTAGTTTTTAGGTAGTTATACAAGGAAAAACATAATCCAAGCATATGCAGGCTAATTGTAAGAGTTAATTAGAAAAGTGAATCAAGGAGGCAATGGGTAATTGTGTACCCATGGACTCATTCAAAATTCCATTGCTCTACCAACAACCCGACCAGAAGAAAGACATCTTTCAGAAACTGAAGCCCATCATCGATGCAGCATGTCTGCAAGTAAGCCACAATATACCAAGCTACTCTTTTTGATAATTTGATTTTCCTTAACAGGAGGTATACCTTTTGCATTTTGCACCCGTGAGAAAGATGGTGTGATGGAGAATCAACACAGTTTCTTCAAGGTTTTGTAAACCCAATACTAGAGAGTGATTTGAAACATGGGGAGATTATCTGAAATACTGCAGTTATAATTGGGAATAACATTGGCAAGCACAGGAAGGTAACTTGTCTTCAATTCATTTCCTTTTCCATTTCCATTCCTTATCAAAGTATTTGACTTTTATAATAATTCTATACAACTTTATGCTACAAATAAACCATTGTTCTTGTGCAATGCAAAAAGAACAAAATCAGGGCCTCCTCTTTAGTTCCCATTCCTCGTGAAAACAACACACATTTTTCCAAGAAAACAAGTGATTTGGGCTAAAATTGGTGCTACTTTGCTATTATTGATGATGTTTGTTTTTGTCCAATATCTTGACTCTTGAGTTATGTATTTATCTAATAATGGAAAAACATATTATAAAAAACCAAACTATCCAAATTATAATTTGGTTTGTTTTGTTAGGATCTTGAGGTAGTTTAGACTTTGGATGGTTCGGATCTATATTTTAGAAACCGAAATCCAATGGGAAGGTTTTAAACTGGTCCACCCAAATGAACACCCCTACCCGTTTACTTATAAATGGCCAAATGGGTGAATCTGGGTTGTGTATTATCTGAAAGTGGTCAAATAAACAAAATCAGCTAAAAGAGGAACGGTTCAATTGGGTTGAAAGGTACCCAAAGTCTATTAATTATGCATAGAACCTCCAAAATCTTTCTATCCAGAGATTAGATTATATTGTAATAATGTGAGTTTTGAAATCATAAATGCATTAGTTACACATGAAGTTCTAAAAAAGGGAAAAAAAAGTGTATGTGGGTCAACCCGACAAGGTTTGTTTCGATTTTGCTAAAAGATGACCTGAACTAAATTTGACCCGTTACCCAACCCGCCCATCTTGCTTTTTTGCCTTTGGAAAGTGAAGAAAGACGGTTCAAAAGTCTTAAGTCTTTCTTTAATCCGAAGCACTCTGCACGTGCCTTTTTTCGTTTTAGGACTGATGCTGCAATAGCAAATAGTTACTTTGTGGGGTCCATCAATCGGGTCGGGACCGAGGTTTTCCCAAACCCGTTTACATCAGGTGATGGAAAGCCATAACACGCAGATTTTGTCATTTCTATGGTTCAAGTACAAAGATGGGTTGTTGATATCAGACATGGACCTTAATCTCTGCAGACAGCTAAAGACAAATAGGGACCGAAGTGGTTCTTTCTTTGGAGCCATTCGACGACGGGGTGGTTATACATTAGGCTCGAACCGGACCTGAGACGACCGAAAAGTAAAAATGTTGAAGAAACGGCTAAAACAAAGTTTTTAGTCAAATGGGTGTGATTGAAAAAGTTATTTACTAAATCAGTGTGGTTTGTAAAAGATTTAATAAAAGAGTGGTTTTAGCCAAATGAGTGTAACTGAAAAAACTATTTACTAAATGGTTGTTTTAACTTTTAACTGATCATTTTCTTTAATTTTTTATTTTATTTTGATTAATTACAAGTATGTTCTTTATGATGTGATCATATTGCGATTTTAGTCCCAAACTTTCATTAACTAAATAAATAATAACAATTAAATATTTGCTTTAATTTCATAAAAAATTAACGAAGTTTTACGTTTGCGATAGTCGTATAAATAAATAATACAATGAGTAAATTACATGAAAGGTCCACGTGGTTTGTTGGATCTGCTCTTCAAGTATGAAAAATTACATGTTTCCTTCCCATAATATGTTAACTTGTAACATAATATGTCCCTATAATTGATGCCAGTTAACTTTTTTGTCAAATTTTTTAAAAACGATCAAAATACCCCTGTATTAAATAATCAAAAAGAAAATAAAAAATGGGACCCACCAAACCCAAACCCATTTCATATTCTTCTTCTTCTACCTTTGTCCTCCAAATGATGGGAGACAACCCACCACTAGTACTGTGACACTTGTAACAAAAGAATCTCAAATTCAGGAAATGAGGAAACAAACAAATTAATTTGAAGGTTTGTCATGGGCTCCATGTGCATTGTTTATTTTTTCTCTCTCTCGAATTTCATTAATATTTTTGCTATATATCCACACCAACATACAACTCCATCGTTCTATATTTAAGTATTTGTTTTGTCAAATTTGTTAGAAAAATTATTATTTAATGTCTATGATTCTTCTTCTGTTTAATCTTGATATTTGTGACAACTTTATATACGAAAAGGGAGTGGTACCTGGTGGTGGCAGTGGATGAGGTGGCCGGCGACGAGTGGATGGCGGTGAACAACAAAGGGTGGGGGAGGGCTGGTTTGGGTCGATCAACACAACAGGGATGGAGTGGGTTTTCGATCTCATGACCAACAATCTGGTCTGGTGGTGAGTTTGCGACGACCACAGACGGTGGTGGAGTAAAGGCGACCGGCGGCGACGGGAATGTACTGTGTCTCGATGGGGGAAGATGAACTGTGTCTCGACGGGAATGAACTGTGTCTCGGTGGCGGAGTAAAGGCGGTCGGCGGTGCGGTTTTCAGGAGGTGCGATGAAACCGGTGGGGGTGGTGCTTTGAATCTCAGATATGTCGTCCAACTTTCTCTCTCGCTCGTAGGTATAAAATAGAAATTCAAGAACCGAAAGAACTTGAAGAGAGAAGTAAGAGAGAATGTAGAAAGTAGTTTTTATTTCTTTTCTAAGGATGAGCATACAACTAGAGGAGCCTTTTTTAAATATATATTTTTTTAACGACAACACCTAGATATTCTAGGATAATTGGGTTTACTCGGGGCAACACCTACAACATTCAGGGCAGCCCACCCCAGGAGGAACCCCCAACTGGGTAAACCCCCTGACATGGCCACATACCTCTTTTTTGTTGTGGCCATGATTCAAACCCAAGACCTCCACTATGGGAAGTTTTGGGGCTACCATTGCACCAAATGGCCAACGGTAGCCTTCCTTGTATAGGGGAGGAAAGGGCACCTATTACATAAACGGTGACATCATCACCAATAATACAAGAAACAAGCCAAAAAACATGACCTAAGCGCTTACGTCACTTAAAGAGTGATTTAAGCTTACATTATTCTTAAGCACACGATTAAACTAAAACACACAGTAGAATAAACACACTTAATCATAACTAAATGACTGTAAGAGCTTTCAGCGTGAATGTGGGAGCCCTTGGTTATTTCCAACGAGAATCTAGATGTGATGGATCATCATCGTATGGATCGTAGGAGGGTGATTCATCTTCATCCCATTTCCCTAGATCATCATTGGTGAGCTCACATGTTGCTTTAGATAGATTATGGCTGATGTACTCCTTATGGACTGAACTCCATGCTTTAGAATATGGGTTATCATTTTCCCATACATCTATTCCTTTCAAGACATTAGCCGGTATAGGGTTTACTTCGACCTTATTTGCCATGGCTAGACATATGCGTGTGTCTGCCAATTCTTTTGGGAACCAGACTTTGTAGGCCAGATTCGAAGGTTTATTATCCAACCATTTATGGATGAAACAATAAGGGGCATGGAATACTGCTGATTTTCCTTTCTTAATGGTCGTCGGTGGGATATAACACCCAGGCCGTCTGAGCATAATGATGCAGCATTTTTTTGAGGAGGATGTTATTTGTCCCATCCACGGCAAGTCTCCAAATTGGCAATCTATCAGGTATGTGAGGAGCTTGGCAGAATTGAAGGACATGGCGATGGTGTAAGATTCGAAAAGGTACCAGAAAAAGCATAGGGCTTCTTTTGACAGGTTATATAAATTTCCAATGTGGAAGATGTTCATGAAGGGGTAGTCTGGATGAAATATAAGCCCTGAGTTGTCATGCCCGGCATGATGTCCAAAGAGTGGTTTTGGACTCGATACGCCATCTGGTAGTGACACGTCGCTTGGAAAGTATTTACTTATGGGGTACCTCCAATCTGGATCTAGGCCTTTAAGGCTGTGAACAGTGACTACCGACTTTAAGCGGATCTCTCACATCAGAAAACCAACCAAGCTAAGGTCTTGACAGACTGGTACGACGTTAGTGTTACAAATCAATACGGTTAAGCTACGGCGCAGTTGAGTGTAAGACGACAAGGGGTCGCGGTAAATCTCATAAAGAACGAGTTAACAAGTATTGATAAGTGTCAAGAACGTCCAAACCCAGTTATGAATACCGATCATAGCCTATCCCGTTCCAATTCCAGTTTCCGTCAGTCTTCCGCGTCTAGAATTGATCAGTTATATGAAATATCTTATGTATCTGATGATTCTAAAATACCTATCTCTAGTATGGATTTAGTTAACCCTTATAGTGTCTTTTATATGAAATATCTTATGTATCTGATGATTCTAAAATACCTATCTCTAGTATGGATTTAGTTAACCCTTATAGTGTCTTTTTCTAAACCCCAAAATTCTTTTTTCTAAAAGAGTCAGGAAGTTAATTAGTCCAACTTCTAACCCAGTTGTCAAGGAGTTCGTCTAAACTTCCAAGTTTGATTCACAACAGCTCCCAGCCACAACCTAAGAACACCTCGTAAATATCTCTCTGCCCCTAGATCTTCCAAGGATATGCCAATCCAAAGGATATTCACATATCCACTTCGGTGCTATAAGACTTGCCCTTACCTTTCACAGAAGAAAAGGTCTGCTAGCGTTCTCTCGTATCGCTCTTGTCGATACCAGATTCGTGGAGTACCAACACGCATGTATCGGTACTATCCAGATGACGTTAAACGCCGGAACAGTCTTCGTCACCTTCTACCCCAACTTCAACATGCCCCTCAATGATCTGTCACTGTTCACAGCCTTAAAGGCCCAGATCCAGATTGGAGGTACCCCATAAGTAAATACCTTCCAAGCGACGTTTCACTACCAGATGGCGTACCGAGTCCAAAACCACTCTTTGGACATCATGGTCCCCGGGCATGACAACTCAGGCGATGCGTTGTTCATAGACGTTGATTCCAACGCCACACCAACTTGCACATATGTTCTGAAGCAGCTATCCAGAGATGAGCTCATTAAGCTTGTAGAACCAAAGACTGATGGCTTCTAAATTATTCTAAGTACAAATGCTGCTGATAGGCTTATCAGCAGCATTCAACACATGTTGCTGCTGATAGGCTTATAAGCAGCATTCAACACATGTTGCTGCTGATAGGCTTATCAGCAGCATTTAACACTTGTTGCTACTGATAGGCTTATCAGCAGCATCATTCTCATTCTTGATGTTGATAGCTATGTTCCTTGAAGACAAATCGTTGCAGCTGACTATCCATGCCAAGCATCACTGACAACTTTCTGCAAAAGCAACTGACACACTCAAAGCGGAAGGAACCTCAATGGCACAACCAATGAAACTCAGCAATGCTCTTCTCCAGACATGCAAGCAATGATGCATAAAGAAGACGCTTCAATAAAGTTAGCTAGTTTAGCTTTAACGTGTATTATTAGCTTTTGTATAAAAGATCAACGGTCTGTGTTCGATCTGATCCTTAGAATCAAGGGTCTGTCTTGATTCTAAGTTAGTATAAATACCGTGTAAACACTTCATTGTAAGTGTGCTTTTGAATTAGAGTTTTCATTTGTAATCGTTTATTCTCAAAGCTTAATACAACAGTGTTCTTATCAGTATTCTTTCTGTCTACTCGATTGTAATTGTGTAGTTGTTATTGTTTCCGCCAATCTCAACTAAGAACAGAACCATCTTGTAATTTCACGATCCTACAAGTGGTATCAGAGCTTTGGCTCAGATTAAACAATCTCACACTTGTTTAATCACTTCTGGTTCTATTCTAAACTCTCTCTATTTCATCAAGTCACCAAGAACAAAAATGGCACAAAGCAACGGGTTTGAAGACATCCTGAAGCAGCAGTATGAAAACTTCGTCTGGAAGGAAGGTGAGTCTCTAACTGTTTTATACAACAGATTTACCTATCTTGTAGGAGAGCTGCAGTGCTCAAAGGTGAAGCTAGAATGAAGATATTCTCAAGAAGTTCATCAGGTCTCTACCAAGCTGCTGGACACTTTACACAGTGTCAATCAGAAGAACGGAGAATCTGAAAACTCTCTAGATGACTGAGCTCTTTGGAATGCTAAAAACCTATGAGCTAGAGATGATTCAAGCAAAAGAAAGAAGCTCAAGCTACCAAACAGCCTCAACATCCACCACCACCTCCTCTGCCCTCCATTCTGAGCACTCGGGTCCTAGTTCAATTCAAACTGCAGCCTGTGCAACTGTTGGAACTTCTGAGTTCGACTGGAGCTTTCAATATGAAGAACTGCCCGTCAACAATCAAGCTCTAATGGCAGACACTACAGAGATACCACCTCAGGTACTTGAACATCTTTGCTCTCAAGCCTGTATTGATAAAGTTGTAGGTTATAGAAAGCACAACCAAAACCTTATAGATCAAAATGAAGAGTTTCATCAGTTGAAATCTGAATTCAAAAAGGTTGAAAATACTTATAAAGAAAAAATTAACTGCCTTAAGAAAGAGATTTCATCGCTAAAACACGAACAAACTAATCTTGAAACTCAGATTGATGATCTACTGGTTAAATTAAAAGCTACAAGAGCTGAACTGGCAGAACAGAAAGTTCATGTTGAAAAATATGAATTTTCCTCCAAAAAGTTACAAAGACTTTTAGATATTCAAGTCCATGAGAAGGTAAAAACTGGACTTGGGTATAACAATAATCAGTACAATGTTGTTCCTCCTCCTGCTGACTATATTGTCATATACGAACCAAGCTTCAATGTTGAAAATCTTGACATTGCAAACCGAAACCTTGATCCTTCAACATATGAACCTTTCATCGAAGACTGCACTACCTCATCGAAATCTGAGTCAACTCACTCAGATCATGATGAAACCAGTGCAGTCCCATCTGAAGCTGTTCTGAATAGAGTTGCAGTTCCTGCTGTTCTTCCAGCTGTTCCAGCCCCTGTACCATTCAAACAGATCAAGATCAGCTATCCTCCAGATGGAAGAAATCTAAACATTGAAAAGGGACAGACAGCAGAACCCTCAAACCCCAAGCCTCAGTTCAAGCCAATCACAAAGAGAAAGGTATTTGATATATGTTGTAAGCCTGAAGAAAAAGTTCCATATGTTCAAAGGACCCTAGAAGAAGCCACCTTTGAACATAACAAAGCTCATCCATGGAACTTCAAGGATCTGTTCCAAAGAAAGGACTGTGTCTACCTTTCAAGAGACAAACTGGCAAAATCATGCTTTGTGTGTGGCAGATATAACCACACTGCCAGCGCCTGCTTTCATTACCTGGAATACCAAAGAAATTCAAAGCAGCATGCCTTTGAAAAGACTAACAAAAATAAGAAGGTAAGAAGCTACGAAGACAAAGCAACAAAGTTCAGAAAGTCTCTATCTCCCTCAAGAGTGAAGCTGCCTAAATCTCAACAAACTTGCATCATTTGTGGTGAATCAGACCACTTTGCTGCAAACTGTAAGTTTAACCCTTTCAACCAGATCCTTCATCAAGCCCCTCAAGGACAAAGGGTAATGAAGGATCAGCATACATTGGTTGTTAGTCCAGTTAAGCTCAAGAAAACAAAGCAAAAGCTTTCAGCAGCAACCAAATCTGCTGCTGACAAGCTAAAATCCTCAACAACAAAATCTGCTGCTAATAAGGCAAAGACATCAGCAGCAAGAGTGTCCACTGCTGATAAGGCAAAATCCAAGTCAAAGCCCACAGTAGCAAAGAATGCTGACACTTCAACAAAGCTATCAGCAGCAGGATCTGCTGTCAACAAGCCAGAAACATCAGTACCAAAATCTGCTACTGATAGTGTGAGGAAAACTAGAAAATCACCAACAAGGCAATGGAAAGCCAAACCATCTTCAAGCACTGTCATTGGTTCCATTGACTGCAAACATACTGAAAAGGATAAACTAACAACCATCTTTTTCAAGTCTGCAGACTCTTGGGTTCCTTCTACTAATTAGAAACAAATTCTCAGGGGTCAATGTTCAATTGTTATCTACAATGCTGAACATACAGAGTACCTCGGGTGACAGTTCAGCAATCCCAGCTGATACTGATCCCACACCTTCCACCTCACATCCTGAACAACAGTCTGCTTCAACCATTCGAACCCCTGTGCATACTACTAAGGATGCACAGGCACAAACATTACTTACACCTGTTTTGGATGATATCATTCAACCGGAACACAGGGCCCCGGTTGCAACGACATATACTAGGAAAAGGGGCAAGAGAACTCCTTCTTCTCTTGCCTCCAAGGCCCAAACCCAACCTAACAGCCCTCACTCAGAATCACAACATTCTGGTGAGAATATCATATGGGAAATCCACATTATTAGGGAGACTCCTTTGGATGTCTCTCTATTAGGATCAGGATCACTTCCTGGATCTATAGAACAGCCCCCCTGAGCCTTTCCTTTCTCTTCTGAACTTAAGTGTTGAGGAACCTGATCAAGATGATGTACCTTCTCCAACTACCACTATCTCGGAGGTACTGATTGATCTTGCTTCCAACACACCCAACCCAAGTTCATCTACCCTGTAGGTCTACTCTAGGAGTTATGAAAGAGTGGATGTGGAAGAGGCTGTCATTACTGCTGGTCCATCAAATGACCAGGAGGACAGTGACAACATTGTTAAGACCTCAACCACGGCAACTCACAGTGAGGATGTTTCCTTGGAAACTCCCTTCACTGAGAGGAATCCCAGGTGCCAAGAAACCATGGGTGATGGGGATGAAGAGGCTAGGCCTAAGGCCCCATCTGGGTCCAAGGACCCCACAACTGTGGATGAGTACAGACTGAAACTTCATAACTTGGAATTGACGGCCAGGGTGGCTATGCTAGAGGCTGAAGTGTCCAAACTAAGACACCAAGTCTCTATGCATGAAGCCCATCAATGCCCAACTTTAACCACTCCCTCTCTTGTATCAGTAGGCACCCAAACTGATGCTTACTTGTCTACTGATGCAACCAAAAAGGGGGAGACGGTCTCAATGGAGGAAGACACAGACAGTCTTGACGACTGGATTCAAGAGCAGGTTGTAATTCAAAGCTCACTATTCAATCCGGCTTTTGTACAAGTTCATGACTTGCCAGTCTCAGATAACGAAGAAGAAGTGACATCTGAAGACTGGAAGTTGGTCGTTAGGGCTGTTGATGAAATGTTGAATGATGCTGAAGACACAGAACAAACAAATACATCATTCAGCATCCTTCCTGAAGCAGCAGCCATCATAAGTCAATCCATTACCCCCCAACTATTTCAAACTACACAGAAGCTAGAATTTGACTCCATTTTAGCTTGGGGGTATGATGGATCAGCTGAGAGATTTTGGATTGGATGGGAGTTTAGTGGAGTAGAAGAGCTAAACTGGAACTCTCTCAATGCCCTCCAAGTCCTACAACTGTATTTAACTAACTGCATCAACACTTCATCAGATCTCTCAGCAGAACTTGCCATTAGCAGGTTCCATGACTTGATGGAGGATAATCTACCCCACTTCGAAAGACTAATACAAACAGCAAAACGGGTAGCTTATCCTGAATCTTCGGCAGCAGCAGAAAGAAGACTGACTCCTAGAAGACTTGACATTATAAGGAGCAGTCTTCTCACTAAAGAAGAAATTTGCTGCTTAAGAAGATTTCTGTACTCCTTCATTGTCAAAGACTTAGATGTGCTGGGATGGACAAGCACTAAGTCTCTTGACCACACCTTCTTACTAAGCAACGGCTCCTCTCTCACCATCAACACCAGGAACATCTTGTCACTTCCTACAGACTTTCTTGACAAGATCTTTCAACTCAGGGCAAATATCTGCAATGTCAACTCACTTGAAAGGCAGGCAATGATAGCTACTGTCAGAGCCAAACTTGAACACGTAGGAAGAATTACCGAGGAAGTATATGTGTCAAACTCTGACACTGATACTGACTCAGCTTCCCCTCGAGTAGACATCTGTGCTGCAGCATATGAGTCAAGATCAACAATCAAAGAAATGCTGAAAGAAGTCACAGGTCCTGAGTGCAAATCGGATGAAGCCATTGACCTTCCCTTGTTCACCTCTCAATGTGCCAATGAAGCTGAGGCTGAGATCCCAATAGCAGCACCATCATCTGCTGTTGTGGTCAGTGAAGCCGAAGCAGAGGCATCCAATATAAACAAGGGAAAGGGAATTATGACAGATGAAGATGAAGAGAGATTGCTAAAAGAGAAAAGAGAGAGGGAAGAGAAGAGAAGAAGAAGAAGAGAAGAAGAGGAGATGACTGACATTAAAAAGGCTCAAGAAAGAAAAACAACCATTCTCCTCAGAGAACAAACCATCCAGCTGTATGCTAGGCAGCTAGATGAACTGAAAAGAAAGATTCCTACAGTTGACTAGATTGAAGAAGATGCAGCTCTTGCTCTTCAACTGCGGGAACAATTTAACAGAGAAGAAGAAGAATTGGAGAAGAAGAAGAAAGAAGAAGCTAAGTTCAGAATAACCGATTCTGAACTAGCCAAAGAAATGAGGGAGGAGTGGGTAAAGGCTCTAGTTTCTCAAGGTGAGGATGCAAACTACCTTGAGAAACTATCAAATAAAGAAGTCTACAGAGCCTTCATGGGTCAGCAAGGTCAATTGGCAAAGAAGAAACAGGCTGAAGAAGAAGAAAAAGCCAAACAAAAGTCCAAGAAGACCATTGCCTTTAATAAACGGACCCATGAAGAAAGGAAGGTCATGATTGACTTCCTTAAGGCTAGAGGAGAGAGTGGACAGAGGCTAGGTCCCATGAACTTCATGAACCTGCAAGCCCTCTACTTCAAAGTCAAGAAGGATGAGGAAGAAAGATTGGGGAAGAAGGGATCCAAGAAAAGGGTACATATTCAGGAAGAAAAAGAAACAAAAGCAAAGAAACCCAAGCCTTCTCCCTCACCTACCTCTTCCTCAGTCCAACAACCTTCCACTCTCCTCCCCAAACTCTCCACTCCTCCACCCAAAAAGTCCAAACCATCCCACCCAGCTCCCACTCATCAACAGCCTCCCTTAAAGAAATCCAAACCCACACCTAAACCAGAAGACTCAAGAGACATAGTTGACTGGGTCTATAATCCACATGATCAAAGGTTTGAGATCTTCAGGGGGAGAACTGAAAGAAGAAGATCTATCTACAGATCTGTTGATGAAGTTCTGCAATTGCCAGATTCAGATCTTGACAGAATTTTGGAGCTGGGTGAAGCTCATGAGCCTGCAAATGAGGGTGGGAAACTTCTTGTGCTAGCCATCAAACACTACTTCAACCCTAGCAAAGATGTGATCATTGACATCAAACCACTCAAGTCCCACTCTCCATTTGTAAGTTGGTCCTATAATGCTGATTTGGATGAGTTCACTTTAACTGATGTAAGGAAGCAGAAGATGATATGTTCAAGCAAAAAAATCTACAAAATGCCACATAAAGACATCAAGACTCTGTCTGCACTTCCACTGAACAATCCCAGCAAGGATCCAAGAGGCTATGAAGTTGAAAGGATAGTCAGCCACATGCAAAAGCTTCAGCAGCAAAGTGATTAGAAAAATTTTGGTCGCATCAGTCTAGGGGGAGTTTATAGAACCAAAGACTGATGGCTTCTAAATTATTCTAAGTACAAATGCTGCTGATAGATCAGCAGCATTCAACACATGTTGCTGCTGATAGGCTTATAAGCAGCATTCAACACATGTTGCTGCTGATAGGCTTATAAGCAGCATTCAACACATGTTGCTGCTGATAGGCTTATCAGCAGCATTCAGCACTTGTTGCTACTGATAGGCTTATTAGCAGCATCATTCTCATTCTTGCTGCTGATAGCTATGTTCCTTGAAGACAAATCGTTGCAGTTGACTATCCATGCCAAGCGTCACTAACAACTTTCTGCAAAAGCAACTGACACACTCAAAGCAGAAGGAACCTCAATGGCACAACCAATGAAACTCAGCAATGCTCTTCTCCAGACATGCAAGCAATGATGCATAAAGAAGACGCTTCAATAAAGTTAGCTAGTTTAGCTTTAACGTGTATTATTAGCTTTTGTATAAAAGATCAACGGTCTGTGTTCGATCTGATCCTTAGAATCAATGGTATGTCTTGATTCTAAGTTAGTATAAATATTGTGTAAACACTTCATTGTAAGTGTGCTTTTGAATTAGAGTTTTCATTTGTAATCGTTTATTCTCAAAGCTTAATACAACAGTGTTCTTATCAGTATTCTTTCTGTCTACTCGATTGTAATTGTGTAGTTGTTATTGTTTCCGCCAATCTCAACTAAGAACAGAACCATCTTGTAATTTCACGATCCTACAAAGCTCCTCCCAGAAAAATGGATAACCAACTACGAACATATTCATCAAGCTCCTGTCCTGACAACATCTGCTCCAGATTTTTTCAGACACCAAGATGGACTTGTTGAAGTCAGGTTTGCTAAGCAAGATCGTAGAGAAGTTTTCTCCACGTTGCACATGATGCAACTAGTGCAAGCCCCAGCAAATACAAAACACTTCCCCTTTGATGTTTGCAACTATCAAACGCAGACAAAGTTGAATACAATGAAGACATCCCAAAGAAGAAGAAAGGATCACAAAGATCTCTGAAAAAGAGATACAAAGCTGGAGATCCTAACATTGGTCAGTCTACTTGGTGAACCATCAGGAAAGTTTGACTACTATGTCTTATATGGAGACTCACCACCAAAACCAAAGCCAAAGTCGTGCAAGCCTTCATCACCCAACTTTCCTCCTACCCAACCAAAGGAGTGCTTTGTCATCACCCCATCACCCTCATCCCTGAGTTACCCTCATAATTTCCTGCTCTAACTCCATTCGAGAACACCCAGCAGAGAATGAAGCACAGTTGGAAGATTCAAGCTCCCACTGTCATGGGTCCCGCAGGTGCTACAAACCAGATCACTGCTGCAGAAGCCACGTTAAACTGGCAAAGTGAAAACGCTGTTTCCAAGAACAATGTCCTCAAAACTATCTTGGCACGGCAAGACAACTTCACAAAGGCCTAAGAAGCCTTAGTCAGCACGATGCATAATTTAGAGAATATCATTCTTGAAGTACGAGCCAAAATTTTTGGACTTCATAATGAATTGCTCTATATAGTTCGTAGCAGCCTTACTCCACAACCCTCACGCAGCCAGGTGCAAAAGGAAGCTGAAATGAAGTTCCTCAAAGCACAGTTTGTGAATCTAGAGAGGCAACACAAACAACAAAGGGTTTCTACCATGATCGCTGATCCATGTAGATTACCTAACGCCCCGTTTGTCAGAACAAACTTTGACCCACAACCATTACCTCTGGCACCGTTCTCATCACCATCCATGAACCTTTGGGCACCTGAACAAGCTCGAATCAAATCAAGGAAAGAGTCCTCAAACCGAAGCACTTCCTCGAGCAGTTCCATACATAAACCACCCACAGTAAAGATGGATGATGCCTCCACAAGTGGTACCATGCAGAACAAAGATGACGTCCTAATGATGGCCTCATCAGAAAGTCCAGAAAAGCTTCCACTTGAAATTATAAATCCAACTCTCCCACGAAGAGAGACAACTTTGCCAACGTTCACCCCAATCATCATTTCCCACTCAGACGATGAGTCATTCCATTCAGAACGAGAAACAGACCCTCGCTCTGATGTAGAAACAGAGTCCTATGATGATTTAGCTTCTACATAAGCTTTTGAACATCTGTTCATAACAGACCGAAATACCATCGAAAGAAATGATGATTCCGATGTTGAAGACGCCGCTTCTCGAACAACAGCTCCGATCAAGAATGCCTTCCAAAACACAGACTCAAAACAACAATTCACCTTTGATGACATCCCTCCATCAATATGGCGAGAACAAAGCGTCGAAATGTTAAACTGGTGTTCTTCTTAACTCCAGTATTATGAAATTGATATGGTCATAAAACGTATCCTAACCAGATGTCAATGAAGGCTTAGAGATTGGTACCTAAGCCTGGGTGAATACAGACAGACACATATCCAACAATACCGATCTCCAGAAGAATTCATGCACGTTATTAACAATGAGTTCATAGGAAATACAGTTGAATTCACAGTTCGTGCCAGAGAAGAGTTCTTAAAGATGAAGTTTTGCTCATTCAAACAGAAAGACCTTGAGAAGCACTACAAATGGATGTCAGAAAGGTTCTACTGCCTCCACGGTGTAGATGATGTTAACCTTAAACAAGTCTTCTGAACTCCTTCCCGGAGTCTCTATCAAATGAAGCATACAGGGCTCTAGAAAATAAAAATATCACAGTCGCCCAAGCTTCACTCGGAAAGCTATACCGGTTAATCCTAAACACTCTAGCCAAACTGTGTAACCAGAAAAGGTTCCTAGTAGAATTTGAGAAAACTGGTACTTCTCGGCTCCGCCTGCGATGATAAACATCTCAGGATCAAATGCAAAGATGAGTCATCCTGTAGTTGCTGCCGACCTTCCCGAAAATCTCTTTTCTCTAAGAAGTTTAGGGATGACTACTCCCCAAGAAGAAGCAAAAGAGAAAGGTCAAAGAAAAAATGGAAGTTCCTAAGCAGAAAACCTAAAAGAGGCCGAAACACATACCGATGTTTCATCTGCAACAAAAGGGACATTTTGCTAAAGACTGCAAGGACAAGAGGAAGACCCAAGCTCTTCTTCAAACACTCAACAAGAATGAACCGGTGGACGTATCTGACCTTGAGTCCCTATATTCGCTAGATGACGAGCCTGGAGATAAAACAATCTGTTCCATTGTCTATTACGAAAGTGATGATTCATCATCCAATGACAGCTCTAAAACAAGTGATTCTGACTCGGGAAGTGTTATGCTAATCTACATAGAAGAATCCTAACCTCACCGGAAAATTGGCAAACACAAAACAGATCAACCTTCAGTAGTTGCTCAAGAGCAGCGTCGGTGCCCAGAAATGCTGACATCACAAAAGACAAAGCAACAGCACCCTGACCCAAAAAAGAAACCACCAGACTAGCAAAACAGTCAAATGCAAGCTGTAAAGCAGCTCACTGGTACGACAAAGATTCTTGCAAAAGTAGAAAAGCGATTCCTTCAGAAAGAAGCCAAAACGGTCCTACCTACAATAAACGACAAAAGTACAAGGAAATGTGGTACCAATAATGGCACGGCAAAGGAGTAAAAAAGGCACTACCATCCCACATGCAAGAGTATCTTAGGGTCGAAGGAAAGAACCGAGAAGTTCCATCAACTCAGTCACACTTTTCTGACTGATGTAGACGAGTCATCTTTACCAAAGTCTCTGCAAAGCAAAAGAAAGATGCTCCAGGAATCTTCGCTGTTACGAAGGACGTTTACTGTTAAAAACAGTAAGGGTAAAGATGGTGTTCTAACCAAACCGAAGGCCTATAAAAGCAAGGGTACCAACATAAACCGGAACCACAACACCTTACCAACAAAGTCCAAAATGGGTAACACTGATTCTAGACCCCAAAGCCAAACCTCACGATACACCTTATCAGCGATATTCAAAATAGGTAACACTGATTCTAGCCCCCCCAAACCACTCCAGCAAGAGTTTGAGGAAGGATAAATCCCAGAAGAGGTTCTAGAGGTAATCAAAAGCCAACCTCTCAATGAACAACCCCACTTAACCTATAAAAACTTCCTCACAATTGCCCTAAAAAAGAATGGCTTGTTCATGAAAGGTACAAAATTCCATCCAGACTACCCTTTCTTGAATATCTTCCACCTGAATAACCTGTACAAACTACCAAATGAGGCACTATGCTTTCTCTGGTACTTGTCTGAGTCATTTATAATAGCCATGTCGTTCAATTCCGCCAAACTGCTTGCTTACCTGCTCAAGTGGCAAACTAAAGATCTACCTGAAGAGAAAAGGAAAACACTTAAATTCCTTGAATGGTTCTTACCAGCCCAAAATTGGTCCCAGGTTATGCTTTCGTCCCCAACAAAACACTACATGATCTTACTAAAGAAACCTAGCAGACACACTGATGTCGCCCAGACGGTCTATAAAAAACTAATAAATAAAACCTAATCTAGACTCCTAAATAATAAATGGAGTACCTATGAACTAGACCGCACTGACAGACAAGTGAACCTATCGAGTGTAGCATAGCTTAATGATAAAACGGATTATCGAACCCTAGGGACACTGAATAACTAAACTAGAGTCTGACTCGAACTATGAATGGTTGATTTGGGGGGTTTTCTTACACTACTGATTAAACTAATAATGCAGAATACTAAAGATTGACTCTAACTATCAAACAATGACTTGGGAATATAAGGAATGAGAAGAATACCATCTAGGTCGGAATCCTACTTGCAAAGCACAGACTTCTACCGGTTATGGAAACTATGATGGACTTGGGTTTCTAAGGATAACAGCTATAGATAACCTAGTGGATCACTAATCACTCTCAGGGTGTCACCAACTAAGAAACTCTAAAGATGTACTAAACTCACCAGATGTTCGGATTACCTTTCAGTCTCTCCAACAATGATAATGTACCCAAAAGACAGATCACCTCTCGGTCTCAATGTCCACAATACATCAAAGATGCACAGGGTAATCTCAGATCAACATACTATGACTAGGACTAGCAACAATCACTAAGAACCTAAGGGAACCTCCTCTCAGACAATTCACACTCGTAATCCTAATGACGAAGACTAACCTATTACCTCCCACCTTTCAGGTATTGAGATAAGATGAACGCTCAGATCCATTGAACTCTCAACTACAGCTCCTATGGAATACTACGTCTAGCAAACCATACAATCAACCACAAACACACAGTCTATGATCTAGATACGCTATTCAAACTGGAAGACATCCACAAATAACATACAGAACTATAATCAATTATACATCAGATCTAAACATGCATATTCATTATAATTATTAATCCAACATTCGAATCCAAAAACCGATAAAAATCGTAACTTTAACAAGTATTTATCAAAGACCGAGGCAGTATCAAGGTTTTTGCCTAGAATCATACTTAAAACATTCAAACCAGAAGTAAAAGCATAAAACATGGTTCAACACAGCAAATCAAAGATCAAAACATAAACTTGGAAATTGAAATCGCTATATCTAACGAACTCGGATCCAAAGTCTTCAACTTTCCACTCCGATTGCCTTCCAACCTCTAGAAATCGCCTCTAGCACCTCTCTGTCGGCCAAAAAGATCGAACTCCTATCATAATGGCATTCCAATTCTATTTAATTCACAACTTAGGGTTTTCCACGGATTTTCCATCTCTCGCGTACCGCGAAATACATGACTCGCGAGGAACAAAATAGTCGTGGCCAATTTTAGCTTTCCTCGTGTACCGCGAGGCTCGGAGTCTTCATCTTCGCGTACCACGAAAAACTGATTTTCAACATTTTTGACTTTAATCCTTTGGGCTTCTTCCCGTGCTCGGTTTCTTCATGATATCGCTTATAATTCTCACGAGCACCTGTTAACACACAATAGACTCAAAACGAACTAAAAACGACTCAAAACAAATGTAAAACTAACTAAAACACGAAAACAATAGGAATAAAGATGTGTGCTTTGCACTTCATCAAACATCCCTACACTTAACCTTTTTTCGTCCTCGAAAAAGTCTGCAATGGAATCATAACTGGACATAGATTTCACAATCTCAATTAGCACAAATATACTCACGCGTTAAAAAAATTAATCGGTATTTCTATCCGATTAAACCCAACCACCAACTTTCAAGCCCCCGCTTAGTGTTCTGATTATCATATTTATACAGCATATCAATCAGTCTATGGGACTCACACTCAAAAGCTACAGCTCTACCTACTCCCGTCTCACGGTCATGTCTAGGCACGGATTAAACTATATAGATTTCACCCATCACATTAAACTAAGATTTACATGTTTTAGAAATTAAGATGATCAATGAATGAATGAATGGAATTGAGCATTAAATTAAGCAAATGAACTTTCGTCTAGAGGTGTTTCAACCAAGTCGTTATCCCGGAAGGTAACACACAGAATACAGTTCTAATCAATGAAGCACTTAAGAATCTAACCCAGTGGTGTTTCAATCAGGCTGGAACCCGACGTGTGACACGTAGGTGAAACTTAGATTTCTAATTAATTAAGCTCAAGTATATGGAATTATGGATTGCGGGCGCCACCGAAGCTCGGATTTATTCTCATAAAAAGAGTGGTGTGCCATAAAATTTCAAAAACCTCTAAATTTTAGCTTAACGTGGTACCTATCACCCTGTGTTGACAGTTTCAGCATTACCGACACTCTAAGATGAATACACACAAGATTTCATGAATTAAATCAATTATTAATCATAAGTAACACTTACAGGCTATTTAAGCTCTACTAGTTGGCTGGATCTATCAAAACATCACAATTCAGACGCGCTTTCTATTATTTATTTCATTTAAACTCAACAGCAGTGCCCAATTCTACTATCATTTTCTATTTATTATGCAAAAACTTTTGAATTCAAAGGACATTTTTTCAAATTTTTCAATTTTTTGTATTTTTGTATTTTTATTAAAGAAAAACGACCTAGACAAACTAGACTCAAGAAGACTCAGTCTCTCATCCCCACACTTGAAACAAACATTATCCCCAATGTGAACCGAGAAACATGAAAAATAAAAAGACAAAAATAATCTGGGAAGACTTAGCTGGTAATGTATGCATTGAATGGTCTAGCTTTACTCTTCCACGTGTGCACCTTATAGCATTTCGGTCGCGGTAGCACAAACTCTGTCGGGTTGCCTTTATAAGATAAGTAAGATAAGGATCAACCCCGCCCGAATGGAGATTGAGTACGGGCGGAGCGATCAATACCTGCACAATAAAGCTTAAACAAACCTAACGCATTAAACTGACTCAAGCACAGACTCAAAGTAAAATAAAAGACACGACCGACTGACTCAACTCTAGATAGAACACAGGAGCACGTACCCGATGAGTGACAAACACATAGACATGAATGCCACAAGCAAGGTAACTCACTTAGAACGAATGGTTCTTATGTTTTCCATGGTGATGGTAGTCGCATACTGCGAAAGATTGGCAGGCCATCCTCGCGTACCGCGAGGAGGCAAAGTTTAGCCCGGCCATCATTTTTTTCCTTCGCTTACCGCGAGGGATAGGCCTATGGGCTTCGTGTACCGCGAAGGTGCTTGTTAACAGAAAGTTATGAGAGTTTTTATACTTAGCCAAATTTTCACCCCTTAATCTTTTTTCTCCCAAATCCTCTAAAAACCCGTTCCAACTATAAAAACCAAAGTAAAAATACCTGGAACTTCATTCTAATGATTTTCCTCACGGAATCAAGTGCGAATCCCTGTAAAAGACACACAAAACAAAACACGCACACCGAAAAGACACCAAAATGACAAGAAAATAGATCCAACTAATATGCACACTCTACACCTCGGGCACTTGCCCGAGACTCAAACAAGCGTATCAGGAGGCTTCTCCTTGAACCTAACCGGAACCACCTTCATCCTGCACGGTATCCCAACTATCCACACCCTCAACAAACTAATACCAACTGAACCTCTATTACGTGTATCAATTAGGTCCTTCCACCTCAACTTAAACCTACCCGGTCCGAAGATAACACGGTTCAAGTACCTCAACAACCTATCATCCCTAAACATCCCCACACTTGGGGTTTGCACTACCCTTAGATCACATGTATCACTCAACGCACGGGTTCTCTTACGGGGTGGCCTAGACTTAGGGAACCTGGAACTAGGGGTGGGCTCAGTTTCTCTCCCCTCAGAATGGACAATGGTAATAGGCAAGGGCTTAGGAATAGGATTTTCTATGGTTACAACCTCTAAACTCTCATCCGAATCCTCTAACTTCCCTACCATCCCCACACTTGGGGTTTTGCCTATCATCTCCTCCAGCTCTGCCATCATCTCCTGCAGATTACTGGTCACCTCATCACCGTAGTCGTCCGGTGCATCTAACAGCTCTTCCAGCTCCACCGCCCAATCAGATGGTTCTCCTAAACCAGGGCCGGGTTCACCAACATCTGTCTCTCCAGGATCAGAGTCCCGATGGTCTTCCATGAAGGCATCAATCATGCAAACAAAATGGCTTTGCTCACTAGCCTCCTTCATGGATTTTGCAGCATCAAAAGTAACAGACTCATCCCCCACACGAAGTGTAAGCTTTCCGTCAAAGACATCGATTAATGCTTTGCCGTAAGATGAGTGGGACTCTGTCATCCACATCCATATCTAGGATAACAAAATCCACGGGGAAGACGAATTTGTCAACTTTCACTAAAAGATTCTTCACTATTCCCCGTGGATACTTGACTTAACGGTCAGCCAAGGATATGCTCATGCGCGTTGGCTGTGGTTCTCCTAGGTCCAGCTTCTTGTATATGGAATAGGGCATCAGATTGATGCTAGCACTCAGGTCCGCCAACGCGTGGTTCAAGGGCAAACTACCAAGCAGACACGGGACCGTGAAGTGACCCGGATCTGCCAGTTTCTCTGGCAGTTTGTTCTGCACCACTGCAGAGCATCACTCACTTAGTGAGACTTTATAGACTTCCTCCAGCTTCTTCTTGTTGGAAAGAAGATCTTTTAGGAACTTGCCATACTTAGGCATATGCTGGAGGACCTCTATGAACGGAAAATTGACTTTGAGTTGTTTGAAAATGTTCAGGAAGTTACCGTATTCCCTAGCATATTTATGAGGCAGCAAGCGCGCTGGGTAGGGAACACGGCTCAAGTCAATCTCGGGGGTGTTCATCTCCACCCCCTTCTTCTTCTCCTCTGCCTTCTCGGCAGGCTTCTCGACCACTATCTCCTCGTCCACCGACTCTTCCTCCTCTTCCGGTGGCTCTACTCTCTCCTCTACTCTTCGAATCCTAGTCGACACGGCCATCACTGAAGCATTAGGGCCTAAATACGGACCTCCTTGTCGATCCTTTAGGCTCTTAGCGATGTCTCCCACTGTGCGCTGCAGATCCTGGAATGCAGAATACTGATTTCTCAGCAGGGTATCATGTGCATCCAACCTCTGCTGGGTCTCCTTGTCTCTCTGCACTAAATGAGCGAGCATCTGAGTCTGGTTTTCAGCATCTCTTCTATCTTCTTATCCCTAGCACTGCTCCCAGAACTCGCTCCTGCTTCACCTCCTCCATGCTGATTAGGGCGGGCATTAAACCCATGCGGGTTGTTTCCAGATCTCCATCCCGAGCCATAAGAATTGTTATAGTTATTGAATCCTCGGTTCTGGTTGCCCACGAAATCAACATGCTCCTAATGACTGACGAGGCAGTCCCTGGTGTCGTGGCCTCCCCTGCACACCTCACACCTTTGAGCACTCAACTTCAACTCTTTTATCTCATTCGCCATTGCTACGAGTGCAGCAGCCACGCTAGTATCATGCGCACCTCTAGGAGAAGAGGCGGGTGCCCTAGCACTAGGAATGGAAGTCCTAGTAGATGACCGTTGTTTCTCAGCGAGAGGGAAGCTCTCAAACATCTCTTTGCATTCAGCAGGTTCCAACTTATCTATGATATGGCCTCCCGCAGCAGTGTTGAACATTTGTTGCTTCTCGAAAGTGAGGCCATTATAGAACTTTTCCACAATCGCCCAGTCAGACAGACCATGCTGGTGACATCGGCTCAACATCGCGTTGAACCGCTCCCAGGCCATGTGGTAAGGCTCGTCAGGGTCCATCCGAAAGGAGTGAATTTGGTCCCTAAGGTGAGCGGCCCTGCAAGATGGATAGTAATTTGTAAGGAACTTGGCTTGAAGATCCTACCAAGTGGTGATGGAACTGTCAGGGAGGGTGTCAAGCCAAGTGGAAGCACGCCCAGAGAGCGAGAATGGAAAGAGACGCAAGTAGATTGCGTCCTTAGATACACCCGTGATATTGAAGGTATCACATATGCGCGCGAAGCAGGACAGATGTTTGGGTGCATCCTCATCCTCGAGGCCATGGAACTGAGTAGCATGAGTGATCATACTCATGACATGTGATGGGATATGCCAAGTATTGGTATTAGGGATAGCGGCGCGGGAGATCGAAGATCTCGCCCCGGTGACCCCATCACTGGCTCTCTGGTGTACGGTACGTCTCGCTGTCAGCGTCGCCCATTTTAGGAAAAAGAATTGAGCTAGTAGGACGTACCTCGTTATTGCACAACGTTTTCAAACGCTCCCGGAAGTCGCGGGTACGCTCGTGAAGCTCTCGTTCGGGCTTTTCGTAAGCTGAATATTGTGGCGATCCCTGAGAAAAAGTATGTTGCATAAACTGAAAGACACAAACCTAAATAAGAAAGACTCAAACAAAGAAAGACTCGATCCTAAATTAGACACACAAGTAGCATGTAGGACAAAGCACAAAATTAAGACTCAAAATAAAAGAAAGAAAAAAGACAAAAAAAAATCACACAAAGAACTAGTCAAAGCTAATGTTGCTATTGCCAAGTGTCCCTGGAAACGACGCCAAAATTTTGATGTCGCCCAGACGGTCTATAAAAAACTAATAAATAAAACCTAATCTAAACTCCTAAGTAATAAATGGAGTACCTATGAACTAGACCGCACTGACAGGAAAATGAACCTATCAAGTGTATCACAGTTTAATGGTAAACCGGATTATCGAACCCTAGAGACACTGAATAACTAAACTAGACTCTGACTCGAACTATGAATGATTGATTTGGGGGATTTTCTACACTACTGATTAAACTAATAATGCAGAATACTAAAGATCGACTCTAACTATCAAACAAGGACTTAGGAATATCAGGAATGAAAAGAATACCACCTATGTCGGAATCCTACTTGCAAAACACAAACTTCTACCGGTTATGGAAACTATGATGGATCTGGGTTTCTAAGGATAACAGCTATAGATAACCTAGTGGATCCCTAATCACTCTCAGGGTGTCACCAACTAAGAAACTCTAAAGATGTACTAAACTCACCAGATGGTCGGATTACATTTCAGTCTCTCCAACAATGATAATGTACCCAAAAGACAGATCACCTCTCGGACTAGCAACAATTAAGGGAACCTCCTCTCAGACAATTCACACTCGGAATCCTAATGACGAAGAATAACCGATTACCTCTCACCTTTCAGGTATTGAGATAAGATGAACACTCAAATCTATTGAACTATCAACTACAGCTCCTATGGAATACTGCGTCTAGCAAACCATACAATCAACCACAAGCACACAGTCTATGATCTAGATTCGCTATTCAAACTGGAAGACATCCACAAATAACATACGGAACTATAATCAATTATACATCAGATCTAAACATGCATATTCATCATAATTATTAATCCAAAATCTTTACAAAATCATTAATCCAACATTCAAATCCAAAAACCGATAAAAATCTTAACTTTAACAAGTTTTCAGTCTAGAATCATACTTAAAACATTCAAAGCAGAAGTAAAAGCATAAAACATGGTTCAACACAGCAAATCAAAGATCAAAATATAAATTTGGAAATCGAAATCGCTATATCTAACGAACCTGGATCCAAAGTCTTCAACTTTCCCTCCGATTGCCTTCCAAACTCCAGAAATCGCCTCTAGCACCTCTCTGACGGCCAAAAAGATCAAACTCCTATCATAATGGCATTCCAATTCTATTTAATTCACAACTTAGGGTTTTTCATGGATTTTCCATCTCTCGCGTACCGCGAAAGACATGAATGGGTTCCTCGCGTACCGCGAGGAACAAAATAGTCGCGACCAATTTTAGCTCTCCTCGCGTATCGCGAGGCTCGGAGTCTTCATCTTCGCATACCGCGAAAAACTGATATTCAACATTTTTCACTTTAATCCTTTGGGCTTATTCTCGTGCTCGGTTTCTTCATGATATCGCTTGTAATTCTCACGAGCAGCTGTTAACACACAATAGACTCAAAACGAACTAAAAACGACTCAAAACAAATGTAAAACTTACTAAAACACACGAAAACAGTAGGAATAAAGATGAGTGCTTTGCACTTCATCACACACCCAACAGGACAAAGATGGAACCAACAGAGCTCCAACAACTTTCATTTATGAATGGTACCATATGAACCCAACAAGCTTCTACTATAAACTGAACTACAATGAAGACTGGATCAGTACCCGCAAAGCTCTAGCAAAAGAGAACGGAGTGCTTATAGAAAACATTCTCCCAAAGGTTTTCCTTGATGATTAAGTTTGGTCAGAAGAAGATCCTCAGACTGAGGAATGGAGCGAAGCCATTAATGAATACTACAACGAGCACTTCACGAAATGCTCCCTCTACAATGAAATGTTCGAGGTAAATACAAAAGAAATACGCATGTTTGGCGACATACCCAAAAGCAACCCACTTCATCGAGATCCACCTCAATTCACGATCGAGACGCTCAACATTCCCACAAAGTTTAAAAGAAGGTAGTCATGTGATTTTAGTAATTTTAATATTATGTTTATTGTGTGATGTGTGCCGTTTGGTTATGATTAAGTGTGTTTATTCTACTGTGTGTTTTAGTTTAATCGTTTGCTTAAGAATAATGTAAGCTTAAATCACTCTTAAAGTGACGTAAGCGCTTAAGTCATGTTTTTTGGTTTGTTTCTTGTTTTATTGGTGATGATGTTACCGCTTATGTAATAGGTGCCCTTTCTTTCCCTATATAAGGAAGGTTCCTCTAGTTTGTAAGATTATCCTTGGAAAGAAATAAAAACTACTTTCTATATTCTCTCTCTAGCTTCTCTCGTCTCTCTTCAAGTTCTTGAATTTCTATTTTATATTTAGCCTTTGAGTCTTTTATCTTTTAGCCCTTTGAGTATTTCTTTTATGTTTCTTACTGGTCTTCTATAGATCAGCCATAACCCCCCCCCCCCCCCAAACACCTTTTCTTTTATGTTCATTGTAGCCGGAAAATGAGCCGGAGATGGTGGTCATCAGAGTGGGTGGAGTTGCTGGCATAGGGGAGGGGAGGTCATCGGAGGGGGAGGGGGAGAGGGAGAGAAATAGGAGGGAGATAGCTGATCTAATATTTTTTTTTCATTTTATATTACATGGGACCCTCATTCAATATAGGTTTATTTTTTTTTAACTAAGCGTATTTTGGTCATTTTTTAAAAATTTGATAGAAAATTTAGCAGACATCCAACTTGGGGACCTATTATGTTACAAGTTAACATACCACAGGAAGGAAACATGTAGTTTCTCATACTTGAGGAGTAAATCCAAAACATTGACAAACCACAGGGACCTTTCATGTAATTTACTCAATAATTAATAACCTTTTTAAAACAATTCTATATAAACTTATTTGATAATTAAAGAAAATGAAAAGAAAAAAATCAGGAAATAAGTAAAATCAGATATACCCGACCAAAGTTAAAAATTATAAATATCATATATATCATTACAAACATGTAAGAATACATGATACATACCAATTTCATTAAAAAATGACCATTTTACTCTTATTTTTCTAAAACTCTGATATATATTTTTAAAAAGTATTGAGGGGTTCCAAATAAATTATACTTATACTTTATAATTTCAAAAATCTTTTACCCACAAACAATAGTTTCTAAAAATATTATATTTAACTCTCATTTCTGTTATAACTTTACCAATTTCTTTTATAGCATTTATACATCATATATGGAAAAACTCGTTTTCTTCATAACAACTGTATAATGGTAACTGTCAAGTAAAAATCAGGTTATAAAATTAGGTAAAATCATTTAAATTAGTTCACGTATAATATAAAACAAAAATCATTTAAACTGCCTTATGTATTGGATAAAACTAAAAAATTAGGTTATAAAAACTCATATAATGAATAGGGCTAGAATGGTCACAAGATACAAAAAAAGGTTAATTACACTGATGGCCCATATGGTATGCCCTGATTTCACTTTTGACTCGTAACTTTGAGAAATTACAAGGATAGTCCATAGGTTTTCTATTTATAATACAATTGGCCCTCAAAATAAATGTCTTTTAAATTTGGCTGTTAAATTTTTTAAAATGATTAAAATACCTTTATTTTAAAAAACAAAAAAAAACTTTATATTAAAAAACCTGATTAAAATATAATAAAACTAAATGTGGGTTGGACTGATGTAACTTTTCTCTAATGTAGTTGTTTTTTTGTTGTGGGGCTCACCTGTTTGGTGGGTCGTGTTTATAATATTTACCGTTCAAAAAAAAATGTGGGTTCCACTCTTTAAATTAAAAAGTATTATATATATATATATACACACACAAAACAGACAAACAATCGTCTCCACCAACCCTAGCCCCCCTCCCCTTCATCGACGATCGGTACCATTACCACCATCCGTTAATCCTTCCCTGCAACCAACAAGTTCCGGTGACTCCATCGCCGCAACAAATTGCCGGTTTCTCTTCAGGCCACCATCCCCTTCATTGGCCACCATCTCCTTCATCAGCGAATCCAACCTCCTTCATCTTCTCTCTCACTCTCTCTTTCTCTCTGGTCATCGTCCACCGGTTCTTTCCGATCGGGGATGAAGACGCAGGTGCGATTGTGGGCAGCTACCAACCGTTGGTTTGATGATGACGGTCGAAAGTACGGTTCGAACAGAGAGAAAGGGAGAGGTTCATTTTTCTGGTTTTCCAGGTTGCCGATGGTGGTTGGTTGTGGTGTTGCCGTAATCCATAGATTGGTTTCTTAGGGTAAAAAGCATAAAAATCCATGAATTTTAGTTGCCGAAACTTTATCAAAAAGGGTAAAAATTCCCAATTTGTATTCGGTCTTCGAAGCCTCAACTTCACAGATGTATTCAAATAATAGGGCTAACTTGACAGGATTTAGTTGCCAGAATCCATGGATGGCCGGAAATGGTGGTTCGATGGTGCGAGAGGTAGTGGAAGAAGAGACGTATTCATAGGTGGGGGAAGGGATTGTGGGCCCGTCTGTTTTATATTAATTGGTTTAGGTCCATGGGTATTGAGATTTTTTATTTTTTTAATATGAAGGGTATTTTAGTAATTTTACATCCACTTAACGGCTAAATATAATAGTCATCCATTTTGAGGACCAAACATGAAACAAATTGGAAACTTGTGCATTATCCTTGTAATTTCTTGAAGTTAGGAGCTAAAAACGAAATCAGTATAAACCACAGGGCCATACGTGTAATTAACTCTAAAAAAATCATTTAAAATAAATATATATGATATTTTTAGTTTTGGTTGAGCAATAAAAAATTATTTTAGAGAAATTTCATATATACCCTACAAAGGTAGGGTATATATAAAATTCCCCTAAAATGGTAGATACGTCTGCCAAAACTAAAAGCACATGAGATGAAGACAGCCTGATCAACTTCACAAAGGCTTTCTAAGCATCAGAGAAGACCAGAAATCAAATAAGGCAAGCCATGAAAGATATAAATGACCATTTTGAAAATTACATCTAAAAATGCTGTAACGATAATACAATCTCAAGCATGAGAAGCAGCATCTACAATCTTTGCAACTACTGTGAGTTTTTCAATCCAATGCAACATCTCTTATTTTACACCTTTTTCTTCAAATCACTGCAACAAAACTAGAGGTTCCTCTTTACCTACCTACCTTTCAGGTGCCACAGTTGCTGAATTGTCTACTCCATTAGAGACAATCATAGCATTCATATTTACAGCATCTGCGTCATTCGCTCCTCCATCACTCTGTAGAGAAGCCCAAGTGGCATCAAGATTGATGGAACCAAGGAGACGATGGTAATTTCAAATTTAAAAAAGAAGCATGTGTACCTGATCAATAGTCTTTCCAGTAGGGTCTGGCGCCCCTGATGTCGAAACCTTGTTTAGGTCTCGTAGAACTCCCTGCACAAGTTAATATCCGGGATGACAAAATCAATCATCACATCATAGAGAAGAAAAAGTCTGATGAAATAATTATTCCGCTATAGTCTCATATTTGTTAGTCAAATTACCATTACAACAACTATTATGTAACCTTCTTCTCTAGACATTGTGTTTTTCAGGAACTTAGGACGAACTAGATGATTGGCACGGGTTTTGAGTCTCATGATCTTTACGCTTATCCAAGTTGCTATCTCCACCTGCACATCTATGTGACTCGAGTATAGGGAGGGAGGCTGGCTGGTTGCTGGCTAGGCCATCACTCTCTACCCATTTTGAAGCTACTAACACCGAATTTTTTATCATTTAACTAGTTAGCTTGCGACTCATGTCAGTTGGGCAAACATACGCGTCATCTATATCCCCCTAAAGAGTCTAGTCGAGTGACTACTTTATTTCAGTTAATCCACTCCGGTGTATGGGAGTATGGGACCTAGTTTTGTTCAATCAAGTAATGGATTTAAGTATTCACCATGTTGATGACTTCAAGTGACTCATGTTTCATGCCCAATCATACCTTTACACCTCGTATTGTGCAGATACCAACCATACCTAACCCAATAACAACCGAGAGGAATACCTAGGTAATGATCCCCCTCACAGATACTTGCTCTTGAAAGGATGTAAAGCATTGTATCCTTAAGTAGTGTGAGAATCGTTGATACCTATAATGCTCCTTAATCACGTTAGGTGGTTTAAAGCAATCCATGAGGAAATGAACGCCCTACAAGAGTCCTATTTGGCACATGGAAAAACTCCCTCCTAGGAAGTGCATTGTGTTAGGATCAAAGCATACACAAACACGGAAGCAAAAAAAGACACGAGAGATTTAATGTGGTTCGGTCAAGGTGACCTACGTCCACGGGCTGCAACTAGGGTATTTTTATTAAACTGCTCAAGAAATTACAAGTACATAACATCTATTTATAAGACTAAAATTAAGGTTTCTGACTTAACCAACAAGTTAAGCCCAAGCGGACCTACACAATAGAACCCATGAGCATAGATGCTAGCGTCGGCTTCCTTAAGCCTCCATATACTCGACAATCCCCCACTTGGAGGTTTTCACAAACTTCAAACTGTTTCGTCTTCACATGTAGTCTTCACTTGTACTTTTGTAGCTTCTTTACCTCTAATTGCAGCCGCCTTCTCATCTTTATTCTTGAAGGCCAGTTGAAGCTATGCAAAGCTTCAACTTGTCTAAAGTCACCACCTTGGTCGGCATATCAGCTAAGTTCTCTGTTCCTTTGATCTTCTCAAGCTTTAACGTACCATCACTAATCAAACCCCTGATGAAGTGATATCTCAGCTAAATGTGTTTCGTTTTCCCCATGAAACACATGATTCTTTCCCAGATGTATTGCACTTTGATTGTCACAAAATAGTGGACTACCTAGCTGTTTCTTCCCAAGTTCTTCAAGAAAATTCTTCAACCATATGAGTTCTTTACTGAGCAACAACCATATACTCAGCTTCTGAAGTTGAAAGATCAACACTCTTCTATAGCCTGGACATCCAACTAACTGCAGTTCCTCCCACTGAAAAAACAAACCCGGTAGTCTTCTCACAAGCAATTACCAGGTTTCCTTTGATTGCCTTCCACTAACCAACATCGAACATAACTCTGTATCCCAGATCATCCAACTGCCCAACTGAGAGAAGCATCCTCTTCAAGCTTGGAATGACTCTGAGTCCAGGTGGTTCCCTCGAAAGTTATCAAATCAACATCACCCATACCCGTAACATCTAGGATCTCATCATTGGCTAACCGTACCTTCCTAAAGTCTCCAATTTTAAGATTCTTTACCATATCCATGTTGCGCGTAGCATGGAATGATGCTCCAGAATCCATAACCCATGAATCCACAACACTCTCTACGCTACAAACCAAGGCGTCATCTAAGTCTTCTGCTACAACATTCACCTCTCTCTTTCTTTTTCTTAGCATCCAGGCACTTGTTTTTCTGAAATGCCCTACATGTTTGCAATACCAACAAGTGATCTCTTTCCGATGCTTGGATTAGCTTCTTCTGCTCTGGTTGCTTCCCCTTTCATTCCTTCTTCCTCTGCCTTCTGCACTTAACAGTGAACTCGAAGTATCCCATGAACTTCCAACAAGATATCTTCTCCCGGACTCAAGTCCTGAATACCTCTAAAAGTAAACTTAGTAGTTCCAGATGAATTACTAATTGTTGTTACCGTCCTAGACCAACTCTTAGGCAAAGAAGATGATAAAAGCAACGCCTGAAATTTCTTCATCAAATTTAATCCCAACTGATCTTAACTGAGTTATGATCGAATTAAAATCATTGATGTGAACAACAACTGAAGCACCCTCTCTCATTCTGGTGTTGAATAACTGTCAAATTAAGAACACCTTATTCAACGCTTAGGGCTTTTCATACATATCCGACAAAGCCTTCATCAAACCACACGTAGTCGTTTCGGTCACAATGTTGAACGCAACACTCTTAGCCAATGAAAGCCCGACTACTCCTAAGGTTTTACCGTCCAATATAGCCCAATCCTCATCTGACATTTTATCTGATTTCTTTCCTGACAACGTTTGGTATAAATCTTTCTGATACAGAACATCCTCAATCTGCATCTTCCAAAACCCAAAGTGTTGTCCATCAAACTTCTAGATCTTTATCTTTTCTTCCTCTGCCATGACAATACACTACCAGAACGTGGCTAATCGAACTGAGATTGAAAAACAGTGAAAAAAACACAACAGTGGCGGCAGCCTGAACATGTTGGCTGTTCTGTTGAACACTGTTTGGACTATTGGGCTATAAAATCTTTTGGGTTGGACCGGACTAGGCCTTTTGGGCCTGTTTTCGACTGGAATACAATGAAAGGGTAGCCGGCCCTAATTTGTTTAGTTAGCCCTAATCTAGTTATTATAAATACTCAGCCATGTAATTGTAATTCTTTGTAGCACCTAAATAATAAAAAGAAACCCTGGTTGGACATAGGTCACTTTGGCCGAACCACGTTACATCTTGTGTCGTTTATTGCTTTCTATATTCGTTTGTGTGTATGTATGTTTGTTCCGCTGCGTACGATACCGACTCTGAAATCTAAGTGGTATCAGAGCTTTGGCTTGTTGAAACACACGGTTCTCGCACGGAAAACGATCGGAGGAGGCTGTCAGATTTGCGACTGGTTCTGGGATCAGCCGTTAGGATTTCTGTTTAGAGCCGTAAGGGCTGTCGGGTTTAGGGTTGGGTTGCTTCAGGAAAAGAATCCGTCGCCACCGCCTGGTCTGCGCCGCTTTCTGCCACCATTCAACCGCCGGAAAAAGAGGGGGAAGGCTGCGACGGGACTGCTGTTCTTTTGGGGAGGTTGTTGTGCGATTAGGGTTTGGTTTAAACTCTTGAATTCGCAAATCAGGATAATCTACTTTCATTAAGTGATTTATTAGATAATCGAAAACAAAGAATCTTGAATACTATTAGAAATTTAGAAGAATTGCGCGAAGGGGCCATCGAACAGTTGGAAAAAGCCTGGGCTCGCTTACGGAAAGTAGAAATAGAAGCATATGAGTTTCGCGTGAATGGATACTCTGAGATAAAGCGAGAAAAATTGAATTTGATTGATTCAACTTATAAGACTTTAGTTCTTTTTATCAATTGGTTGGAGTATTCGCCTGGAAATTGATTGGTAGGGCTGACTGCTTTGTTTTTCCTTCTGTTCGGTTTGATATTGTTACCAAGTTTCAGGTGAGTTGTTAAACTCGTCTGTTTACGGTTTTTTGAGACTGGGGAAAAGGGTAGCGTGCAATAGAACAACCAACAAGTTCAGGGCCAAGCCATTGCTGTGTTTGACACTACTTTTAGTCTTGACTCGATCAGTAAACATATTAGGGTTTGAGACAATGGCTAACGAAGAAGGGAAGATTAGGATTGATAAATGGTGCTGATTTTGCCTTGTGAAAAATGCAAATAGAAACATTACTAGGTCAGAAAGATTTGGATGGGTACTGGAAGAGAAACCTGCAAGTATGACTAAAGCTGAGGAAGTTGTGTGGAATTCAAAAGACAAGAAAGCTAGGGGGCTATTGTTTTGTCTTTGACGAGGAGCGTTGCTTTTAACATCATGAAGGAAACCATGGCTCGTGGTATGATGTTGGCTCTGTCAAACATGTATGAGAAGCCTTCTGCAGCTAATAAGGTGTTCTTGATGAAGGAACTGTTCACAACTAGGTTGAAAGAGGGAAGCTCGATTACTGCGCACATAAATGATCTGGACTCGATTATGTCCAGATTGGCATCTGTGGGAATCAAGTTTGATGATGAAACTCAAGCTATGGCATTACTATCTTCACTGCCATCTGGAACTGTGACGCTGTCACGAGTTCTGTAGGGGTCAGTGACATGACGTTTGAAGGGATCCGGGATATTGTACTGAGTGAGGATACTCGCCGGAAGAGTACTAGTGGAGGATCTTCTTCTGAGATGTTGCACATGGGCAGGGGAAGGAGTAATAGTAGGAACAATGGGAGTCCGGAGTCGGGAAAGGAGTTTGTCTAGAACTCGGAAAAATGTGAAGTGTTGGATTTGTAATGAAATTGGGCACGTCAGGAATGAGTGTCCGGGTAAGAGAGAGGATGTTAATAGTGTTGAGGCAGATGAAGAATATGATGACGCGTTGGTTTGCTGCGTAGAGTCTGTTGTTGATGCTTGGGTTATGGATTCTGGTGCTTCATTTCATGCTCTACCCACTACAATGAAAAATCTAAAAATTGTTACTTTAGGAAGGTACGACTGGGTAACGGGAAAATCCTTGAAGTAACGGATATGGGTGACATTGACCTAAAAAATCTTTGGAAACTACATGGAGTTTGCGGAATGTCAGGTTGATTCCAAGACCGAAGAAAAAGTTGATTTCAGTCGGGCAATTGGATGAACAGGGACTAGACGTTAAGTTTGGTGGTGGAAAGTGGAAGGTGATCGATGGGAACTTAGTTATTGCTCGGGGTTTGAAACAGGGATCGTTATACATGGTACCGGTGCCGTCTGAGGGAGTGACCACCCCGGTAAAGACAGGCAAAGTCAGGCTCGCTGAATCGGGTAGGGCTAAGAGGGTTCAATTTGCAAACGTGAATCCTGGAGCCACGGGGATGTCAGCTGAGTGTATTCGGAGGTCTAAACTAGGTCAGGGATTTGATGACAGTGGGAGCACAATGCGTGTTTCGGGTACAGTTACAAATTACCGTTAGGTTTTGAAGACCGGGAATTCGAATTGGAAAGTCTCTCCTGGAAATAGTTTGCTGAGTTTGGAGAGTGTTTGTCCACTGGGAGCCTCTGGAGCCAGTATTGCGAGTCAGTGGGAGCCGGTTGAGATTATGGATGGGTCTGCTATGACTGTTGAGTTGGCCTTTCAGGTAACTGATGAGAAGGGTTGTTGCAACTAGGGGGATTTGACATGAAATCTTAGCTTGGGCTTGGAGGACTTGTTTATAAAGATTACTGGAGTTACTAGTGCTGAGTTTGCTTGGATGGTTTGTACGGGCAAAGCTTTCAAGTGGGAGATTGTTGGGCTATGAAAGCTTTTGGGTTGGGTCGAGCATGGCCTTTTCGGCCTGTTTTCGACTGGAATACAATGAAAGGGTAGCCGGCCCTAATTTGTTTAGTTAACCGTAATCTAGTTATTATAAATACTCATCTATGTAATTGTAATTCTTTGTAGCACCTAAATAATAAAGAGAAACCCTAGTTGCACCCGTGGACGTAGGTCACTTTGGCCAAACCATGTTACATCTTATGTCTTTTATTGCTTTCTATATTCGTTTGTGTTTGTGTGTATGTGTGTTTCTTCCGATGCGTATGATACCGACTCTGAAACCTAACATGGACAATCAAATTCAATTATCAACAACAAAACAGACCAAAACAGAGCTGAAAACAATCCTGGGTCTGATCGCAAGAGACAGCAGCAAAACCGATTCGTTCAGCGGTACTGAACAGTGGCTGGCGACGGCTACTAACAGATTCAACGGCGGCGGCGCAGAAGATGAATCAAAACCCTATCTTCCGACGGCTAAATAGGGCAGCTATCGGCGTGCGGCAGAAGCTAATCGGCGGCAAAAAACCTAGCGACGGCTAGGCGGCGACAGCGGAAACCTAACGGCGGTAGCAAAAGCCCTAGCAGCGGCGACGGCTGGAAGCTGTCGTGTGGTGCTATCAAGAGCCTGGCGCTCTCATACCAATTGTTAGGTAATCACACGCGCACACACACAATTAATAAGAATAAAGAACACAAGGATTTAATGTGGTTCGATCGGTGTGACCTACGTCCACGAGTTGCAACTAGCGGTATATTATTATTTAGATGCTCATGGAATTACAAGTACAAAGCTCTGTATTTAAAGACTAATTCTAAGGATAAAAGAACAATTTAGGGCCGGCAAAAATTAACATCAAGTGGGCCCCATTGGCCGAGCCTCCACATTTTCGGCGCCACAACATGTTGCACATATAACTGAAGGGTTGATCTCATCCTTGGGTCTGTAGATATCACATGCACATTAAGGATGATCGACGGCAATATATAACACACACCAGACACTAAAGTCCATTCTATGAACTTTGATGGTTTTCCGTATTTATTTCATATAGTGACCGGCGTCGATGGGGCATGATTGGCTTTGAAGGATGCTTCATGCTATATGATCCTTTCAATTATGTGTCGTGATACATGACACAAGTAAGGAGGTTTCTTAATAAGTTGGGAGTAATCACATACACCTTAATGAAGCTTTATTGTGATAGCTAGTCTATGATTCATATAGCAAAGAATCAAGCATTCCATAAAAGGATTCGTTCATGTTGAAGTTGATTATCACCTTGTAAGACATCATGTCGACAATCCTCGATCAGTACACATTAGAAGCTTGCATAGATTCTCACAAACCCGGAAAGCACACTGATTTCATTTTCAGACATGATTAACATCTTTGCTCCAACTTGAGGAGGCTCGTTATAGCCATGTATTTGAAGTATATGATTACTTAGCTTCTTGGTGCATTAGGTTTTACTGTCCTTATTTGGTATGCCTTTTTTTTGTATAAAATGGGGCACTCGCCTCAATATGAAAACATCCAGAAACAAATATTGTCATCATTATCAATGAACTCCTTAAATAACCAGATTTTCCAAACACTTAAAACATTTGACCTTTTAACTATAACTTCAAACAACTAAGCACATCCGAACAATATCTTCCACTATCCATTTTATTACAAGTGATCATTAAATCACTAATAACACATAATCACATTCAAAATGAACATCCAAACACCCCCTAGGAACCAATGTTCAAACTAGTTTCAATATGTTGGATCCTGAGTCCACAGCCATTGAAGAATGAGAGATAAGATGTGACACAAGGTTAAAGTAAAACATAAAATAAAGTCAATAAGTTTAACCCTTCACAAATAGACGACAAGTTTGCAATTTAATAGAGTCCATATCCATGCATAAACTCATAGAGAAAATGGAAATATAATGAGTGATCTGAATTACAAACCTTGTTGGCCCATTTGAGTCCACATGCATTGCACAATGTCCTTGGGCCAGAAGGCCCACGACGCATCATTGGAGTGGACTTTGAGCTGATTTCACAGTGTATACATCTGCAAAAAGTAATAGAAACAAGCAATTTGAATAGAAGATTGGCCAAATAGGTGGCGATTGACAATAATCTGATTCAAAATATGAGAAATAAGCTAATAAAATGGACAAAAAGCTCTAAAAACAATAATGTGCAGAAGGCTACTGACAATGTTTCTTCATCTTGGGCAGGACCACCATTCCAATCTGATGTAGCTGTACCTGCTTCATCAGATATTGCCCTGGATGATGTAAACTGACCCTTTTTACGCTGCATTCTGGCAGTATAAATACAAATCAGATATCCAAATCGAAAAAGTCAAACAAGGTCAATAATGCACGAAAGGACATCCCCTACCATATTGGTTAGACCCTTTGAGTTCCTTCTTTAATTTGGCCTACTCAAAAAGATTAATTTTGAAGGCGGCAACGCAATAATTCCTCAATAATGTAAAAACGTAGGCGTTCCAATAAAGACAACTAATTTCCAAATTTCTAATTCCAACAAAGCTTGGTAATTTCTTATGGCATCAACTTTAGGTTTCTTGTTCTTATACTGTTATGAGAAGAAAACAGTAATTCGCTGCATTTGTGTTGGGAGATCAAGATTTAAGAATTTGTTAGTTGTTACGGTATGTGTGCACACTTTTTCTATCTTATTTTGTAAACCCCAACTATAATCAAGCTACTTTTGCATTTTGTTGTTACCTTATCTTAAATGCAATATCATTTTGTCTTGATTATTAATTATTGTGTAGTTTCATACTTTCATAGTTACTATTTCAACGTGCATTATACTAATAAGTTGTTTACTTTCCTTTGCTGGTTCTACAAAGTTTTTGTTTAGTGCACTACGAAAAAGACTTGTAGCTTAATCCCTGGGATTAGTATCATTACACATATATACCATGCTTCAAATATAACTACATGACAAGCATTTTGACCATCTTCATTGAGAAGAAAAAAACTGACTGCATCTATCGACAGTTATTATGAGCAAAGATGAAATGAAAATCAAGATGGGAACATCAAGAAAGACTCAAAACACAGCAAGAATGTAAATAATCTCATAATTTATGATATACCTCAGAGCAACTTCCTTCCGTACAGTATAACGAATTTTCTTATCAAAACATCTTTCCTTTCTCTTCTCCCTGAACCGACTCAATGAAGCAGCCCTTTGTGGTTGACTTGACCTTCCAGGAAATTCAGTCAAACTCTAGACATTTACACAAAACACCCAATTAAACTAACAAACAAGAATCTCAAAACTCAGAACTTGCATGAACAATTTGCAGAACTTATACCCTTTGATTCTGAGGAGGGACCCCCAAAGTAAGGGCGCCAGTTGGTACTTCATACCCACCCAAGAGCAATAACACAGCTTGCACCTGTACAATATCCATAAATTAGCAACAGATCAAGAATGAGATCAATCATAAACAAAAACAAACATACCCAGCAAAATCCCACTCAATAGTAAGGTCTGGGTAGGGTGAGATGAGAACAAGTCAACAAACCTTACCTCTATCCGATGGGGTAAAGAGGGAAAACCTCCTTTTTTAAGGGAAAAAAAATACAGGAAACATACAAGAGGAAAAAAAAACTAGTAATCTAACAAAATTTTAATAGCATAAGCCATAAGATAAAAGAACATGATGGCATAAAAATATCTTAAGACTAGAGTAGCTAGGTAGCTAAGGCTAAAGGCACAAATAACACTACAGACACACTTAAGACTAAAAAGCACACCTAAGACTAAAGGCAAACCTAGAAAGCAGCTAACACCGAAACCTACGACTAAAGGCAACTTAAGTGAAGTACAAGCTAAGAGCCTAAGATACCTAAAAATCACTAATCTCTATCCGGCATCTCCAAGAACTCTTATCATCGACCATGTCCCCGTAGAGGTACAAGTGTAACAAATCCTACCTGATTCAATGCATCTAAAACAAAACAACCTCTAAAGATCTACACATGCATTGATAACATATTCAAAATTCCCAATTAGGACACTGATTAATCCATAATAAAAAATAAACTGCAAAAACCTTTTCAGGTGAAACAGCATCAAACACATAAACTTCCCCCTGAAACGACAGCGTGAGCTGGTCGGCACCTCCACCGCCACCTCCGACACTGACCGGCTGAATTTCATTCTCCGGTACATACAAAGCATGCGGCTGAACACTCATGTCCTCCATGCCACCTTCAAGACTACCGCCGGACTGTAAACCATGGTGTTGATGATGATGATGATTCGGAGGAGGATTGTGGTGGTCGTAACGGATCTGGTTAGGGTTATCTATAGACTCTTCTTCCCCACCAGCAACCTCATCGTCTTCTTGCACAATCGCATCCTCCACCATGTGATGCTGATTATCGTTATTATTGATACCAATTCCCCGTTGTTGATGATGATGTAAATTGACGGCATCGTAAATCGATGCGTGAAGATGGTGTTGATTGTTAGTATTAGCCTCCGACATTCTCCAAAAGCATCAAACAAACCCTAATTGTAACAAATTCTACATATGAGATTCAACGAACAGAACTTGATAATCGAATCGGAGCTACGTTTATTGCAAGGGGAAAGGGGGCAAAAGCAAGGTTTTTGGAGCCCTAATTGTAGCAGGGAGTGGGATTACGGATGAGGATTTCACAAGGTTCAATTTGCTATTCGGAGGCTTGAAATTGGGGTGCAGGCGGTCAAAATGCTTCATGACTTGTACGTTGTGCATCACTTGTTGTAACAAGTATCTTAGCCTAATAACAAAATTCCCAAGATTTCACTAAAAATGAGAGGTCTTGAATTCAAATCTCACTTGTGATAAAAAAAATAGGTCTAGGTTGGGCCAGGGGTTTTCTCACCTATGGTGGGTTTCCTCCTAAAAAGATGAAGATGATTGGGTGGGTCGATGGCCCGTCGGTAATCCAAATTGTCGTTTAAAAAAAATAGTATATGATATTGAGTGGCAATCATGTTTTTAAATATATGGTTTTAGTTATTGTACTCTATTGCCTTTCAAAAAAAATTATTATACTCTATAATTAGTCCATCTAACCTCGTACGTTACGGTGGGAGCGTTGAAGCCGTTGATAAGATTCGAAATTTATAAAAAAAAATGAAACAGTGACATAAACCCGCACATCATGTCAAGGGGCATTGATAATACTCATAACTTTATACTAAAAAACGAAAACATTGACTAAAGAAACCATGTTATCGTAACGTAGATAGAAATAAACACGTCACAACGGTATATACGGAACTTAAATAAACATTACGTTGTTGTAGAAAAAAATTAAAAATATATTACACTTGACCGAGTTTAGTTTTGATCGAAACTTAGATAAAATTAGAGTGTTTGGAATAAAAAAACAAGAAAACCAAAAAGAAACAAAAATGTAAAAAAAGGAAAGGAAAAATAAGAAAAAAAAACCTAAATTAAAAAATAAATATAGGAAGAAACCGGCACACCTTCGAACCCACGTCCCTTGCTTCACCAACACGGCAACACGCGCGCTAACCATTCGGACCAATGTCCTCTTGGTTTACCACACCAACCCTTCTGTATTTTAACTAAATTCAGTTCTATAAACTTAATAAAAATAAATAAATTGGGAAGCGCTATGTGTGACACTTCTGATTTTCACTACTTGTACTCATTCTAGACTTATCAATGAAAATCTGCATGACATTTCATTTTACTTGAAATCCTATTCAGACGTTGTTACAATACTAGTTCACATGTGAAACATTACGTTTATGCTTGATTTCAAAGACTTATACTTATCTGTGATTGATTCATGGATCGCACGTAGACTTAATTGATCTTTATGACACATTAAATACACATGAACCACCCCCATACATCTCAAACATGTTCTTACAACCCATTCAATGTGAATTGATGCTTAAAAGTACTAGTTAGTACTTTCGTGCGATCGTTCGCCTTTTAAACCGTCGTTAACTACGTACCGTCCACGACCGAAAAATCGTTTAACATGACATTAATTTATGTTTTAAATGTTTAAAATATTCATTTCTTTAATTAAAACAAAGTTTGTTTGCAAAACTTTCTTTAAATAAATCCTGAAACTCGAAAAACGATCAAAAAGTCCGTTTTCTCGCCCACCGATCGCCAACTACTATATGCGAATAACGTAACTTTAACTTAAATGTTTTTAGCTAAACATACTCTTTTTGTTATGACAATCAACTTTAATGTTGAAAACATTTGCCAATCTCGCTTAGAAATGCAATTTTCGAATGCGCGCACTCAACCGGATCAAGCTAGGACCCAACCCACCTACTCTTGGACCTAGCCCAAGCAAGAAATCACAAAAAACCCAGCCCCATTGAGGAAAATTTCGCAGATTTGAGGGCCCTAAAACCCTAAATTGCTTTCCAAGACATTCCATATTTACACCCCTTCAACCATTAGTATAAATAGGAGGCTTAGGATCTTGTTTTCTTTGCTAATTCTCCCTCAAACACTCCCAACCCCTCCTAAGTTGTGAAATCCCTTCCCAACCTTGAAGATTTCGAAAATCCCTTAGAGGATTCCAAGAGTTTGAAGATCAAACAAGTAAGTAACCCTCCGAAGTTGAATACCGTCTTTTTATTTTATTCTTTCTTCATCCCCTAAATCTTTTTCTATTTTCTATCCATGATCACTTGATCATGTGAAACCTCAGCCCTAAAAACCCTCTAATAATCTTAATCAAACTAATAAATCAAGCTAACATCACCAACTAACAAACAAAGGATCTCATTTGCAATGGCGGCTATGCCATCGCATTCTGCGAATCCTCAAGACAACTATTGCAAAAGTGGCTCTGCCGATGCTTTAGTATATTCTTGCTAACTTAAAACATGTTATTTATTCTATATTATCACTTATATGAACTCACACGCTAATTAAATATAGAATCCGCTTGCTCGTGTCGGCTATGCCGATTGCATTTTGTGATTCTCCAAAACGCTTCTGTGAATATCATGGCTAGACCGGTGACACGGGACGTTTTGGCTAACCTAATCTGATTATATTATGTATTATAATAACATAATAACATTCGTCTAATTTTTATTTGCGCGTTCGGTAATCTTAAAACCCTAAACGGACCACTTAAGTGCAACCATTGATTTTGGACAGAAACTGTGCTGAATTTAACTGAGCGTAACTTGACCATAATTAATCTAAACTGAGCAAACTCAATTTCCACGACGTAGTTAGTCGAATTTCCTTTCCAACCATAATTGGATCGTTTTCTAATTCAAAAGTATGACTCCGTAGTAGCCAAAACGGGACAGAAACCTTTTTCAGTACCTTCTGTCTTTTTGGACTATTTTGGCTATGATCCGAGTCTCAAATGGAAAAACTTTCTAAACGAAACTTCTTCGGAACGACTTATACTAATTCCTTGTAAAATTTCATAATTTTTAGACGTCGTTTGATATTTTTAACAATCTCGTTTCTGTTCAGCTACTTTGCTGTCCAAATCTGAAAATCAACTAAAACTCTATTTTTGCAACTAATTCTTAATCTTATGACCCGAACCGCCTATCTAACACTCGTAACCATCGAACCTACCCTAAAACTGGTTTATTTATTTGTTTAGGGTCTGGTCCGTGATTCATCTCGTCTATTCGTTCAAGTTTCTTATCTCGTCTAGCTTTCAAGGTGAGACTTCATAGCCCCACTTTATTCAAATCGTTTTGGGGGAAACATGTACGTGTTGGCACGCATTAAAACACGTTTTCAAACAATTCTAAAACAAGCGAATCATATATGTATGTGAGTAAATGAACACAACATGATAAACGTTAAACTTGCAAATCCTTAACTTGAAACTTTCAAGCCAACGGTAGTACAGATATGGGCCATAGGATGGAAACCGCATATACTTTATGTACAACTTTTGGTTGGACATCTTATTCGTTATCAGTGCAACTTGCGAGTTGTACCACTTATTCGTTACTCATCATTTTAGGTTGGATTTGCTGATCTTGGAATATGAATTGTCACCTTTGCCAAACTTATACTTTTATTAAACCTGTGATTTCTCACCAACTATTTTTAGTTGACACTTGTTTTTCGTACATGTTTCAGGTGATTAAGCTCGTGATAGGTCAAGTCAATATCACATAGGATTTGCCTAGATATCAATTGAAGAATCTTATTTTAAGTTGCTTGTCTTTTGAACATGTTATCTGTTTGGTTTAATTCGAAACTTATGTAATTGGGATTTTTTTTATATTATGAAACTTTAATAGTAAATGTTTTTATTCCATTGTGTTCTTTTGTCAATTAAGTCGCACCCGTGGTTAAGATGCACGGTTGGGGTGTGACACTATGTCACCTGCTTTGTTGGTATTATTCAGTGAATAGTTATACCCGCGCTCCGCGGCGGATATCGGGCTTATCATTAAAAAAAATTAAACGAAAACGTAGGCGCAACGGTAAAAATAGTGTTAAAATATAAACTAAATAATGAAAAAGAAAAAAAAAACAAAATTAAAATATTACCGGTTCGGGTCGTCGAAAACCATAAAATCGAATACCGAGACCGGTTCCGATAAATCCAATACCAACAATGATGTTGTTCGCTCATAATAAGTTCGGCTCGTCACGATACCACAACGGTAACAACAATTGTTACACGCTATCGCTAAATATATATACTAACAATAACAATATGGTACATGTATAGTATGTATGATATGTTTTCATATAAACTATATTATTATTGTTATTATTTCTATAGATATATTTAAGAAATAAAATAAAAAGATAATTAAATGGACTCAAAATAAAAATAGAATTAATTACACGGATTACCCTGTGGTTTACACGGATTTTACTTATGGCCCCTAGGAATGAGAAACTACAAGTTTGGCCAAATAGTTTGCACGATTGTAACACCCATGACCCCTGGGTTGGATGTCCGTTAAGGTTTTTGTGAAACCCCAGGAAATTTTTTTTATCTTAGTTATTTTAATTTTCGGGACGAAAATTCTTTCAACTATGGAATGATGTGACAATCCGACTTTTTCAGTTAACCCCGTTAACAAAATTCAGTTAAAGTTAACTGAAATTAACTTTACTCAAACTTCAGGGACTATTTCTGTCAATATTCCAAACTTAGACTTCAGGGACTAGTTATGTCATAACCTTAAACAATTCTGTTGACTTTTGGAAAGTCAAAATCAACTCTGTTGACTTTAAAAGTCAAAATTAACCAAGAGTTAACTCCATTTAAACTAGAAGGACTTAATCTGCCAAGTCTCAAACTTCAATTCTGAAGGAAACCTCAGGGACTAGTTCTGTAATTCTCCGATCCTTGATTTGTTGACTTCAGAAAGTCAAACACCGCGATTTTGCATGAACCCGACCGTTTCTAGTTGAAATCCGTTAGTATTGAAACCGATTCCCACGACCTTATCGTTTTGGATCATCATTATCATCTTTAACACCGGCTTTAATCGAATTAAAACTCAATTATGAGTATTCAACTCATAACCGTCGCTACCCTCTTCGACTTCTATCAAATGCGTTTTAATTCGTTTATTTTCCTCGTAATTGAACCACTGCACACACTCGGTGATCCTCCTTGAAGCTTCTGCATCAACTAAATTGACCGGAGTAACAGTCGAAGACACCGGAGGCAACCTATACCACATTCGGCAACCGTTTTAATCGATCTCAGTCAATTCGCACTTGTTTACGGTAATTGAATACACCTTCACCTTCGTTTTTACTTCCTGATGGAAAGCCCTATGTCAATTGGGGCTTACAACATCGGCATTAACAAAAACAGAAATCTAGGGTTCGTTCATATACGAATTGGGGCTTTTGATCCGAAACTCAACCTCCATCAAATTAAACCACACGTTCATGTTCGAAATCCTTTGTTTACTAAAACCCCTATGCTAATTTAATCTTTGAACATCGAATTTATAAAAACCCAGAACTTAGGGTTCATCAATGTCCGATTTAATCAAACCCTGACTTAGACACGTTCTCAATACAATTAATTTATATCATTAGTTTCGAAATCTCCTTTTTAGTAAAAGCCCCATGTTTTCAGTAAATATTATTATCCAATTCGATCAAATTAATCTCATGTTCTTAATCTAGGGTTCGGACTTGAATCTCGTTATTAAACAACTCAATCGATGATTTGTTTTACAATTAATCGTGTGTGCAGATTCGAAAATAACCTAAAATCAAAACCCCTAAACTTTTGTTGACATTTAAAATCGAAATCGGTCGGATTTGGGGGTGGCATGGGGTTCGATCGCGATTTGATTTGGAAAAGAGGGGCTCTCGGTAACGTAGGATTAAAACCATTTCAGTAAGGATAATATCGCGATAGCCTAGCGGCCGAAACTGGTTAAAGCGATGAGTGTGTGTGGGAGAGACCCGGGTTCGAGTCCGGGCTCCTACATTTCTTTTTAAACATTTTTCTAAACATAATTAATTAATAAAAATCATTCTTGATGATATTATATCATTATATAAATGGGTTTTAAATCGGAAAACAACCCATAGGCTCGGGATTTAAATATTTTGTTTATTTTTATAAATTATAACCATTTTTATAAATTGTGCATTTTGATTATTAATAAGTAAAAAAAATAATAATAATAATATACTTATATTATTTTAAACCGTAAACACATGTAAAATAATATGTTATATTATTTTCAAATTGTGACCCGTATTAGTAAATAATATATAATTATATTATTTCAAATCATTTTTATAACGCCGTGAACCAATCGAGATTAAATAATAATTAGTTTTATTAATCACTCGTATATATATATATTATTATTTACGTCGTTCGTCGCGTAAAGTAATTTCTAAACCCGTGGACACGTTCGTCCACTCTCGTTCGATCAGAGCAGTTCTTTAAGATGTTCTTTCCTTGTCACGGTCACAATTCCCTTATCGTTCCTAATTTATATGTTTATAATTCTAGGACATCCGTAGGTCTTTTGAGACTTACACCCGTGATTTCAAACTTACTTCTAGTGTGAACTACCTTCAACGCCAAGCAGGTGAGTTTTCACGGCCCCTTTTACTGCTTTTAAATTGGGGGAGAAAACATGATACAAACTCTTTGATTTTTGTACTTCATTTTATATCAATTGTTATGACTATGCGTAAACTCTATCATGAAAGTCCTCACATCGAACCGTTTAAATATGAATATAGCGAGGTATGTGGGGTAGTACTACTGGGTTTGACAAACCTCACCCGCGTTAGTCGCGCTAACACGATTGGATATCGAACGGGTGCAATATTGACCTAAACGTGCACCGTGGTTGATAGACCTAGTGGGAGGCAATACAAACAGTCAGTTTACGGTTGCGAGCGTAATAGCAAACAATGAACATGGGTTAGCTACTCATTTGGTATTTTTGTTGATTGTACAATAAATCTGGTAAACGTTTATTTATATATTGAAACCTGTGAACTCACCCACCTCGTGTTGACACTTTTTCTTACATGTTTTCTCAGGACGCTAAGCTAAGACACAGGTGCACGTTAGGGCATGCATGGGATTCAACTGCTTTGCTTTGTGTCTATTTATGTTGATTGAATTATTTTAATGTACTTTGTTTGGTTGGACGTTTGGACTTTTGGACTTTGGTTTTGGGCGCGTGTATTTTGCGCATTTACTTTCTTTACGCTTCCGCATTGATACTCTGATTTAAAAGATATTTTCATTTTGAGTCCCATGTAGAGTCGTTCAATGTAACTAGTGTCTAAGATCCTGGTTTGTCACTTCCCAAACGGTAATACTCCGTTAGTTGAAATTGGGGGTGTGACAGATTGGTATCAGAGCTATTGGTTATAGCGAACTAGGATTGCATACTAGACTATAGCCTCACACATTAGTTACATGTCATTTGAGTTACATGTCATTTGGATGTTTGGCACTTATACAAATTGTTGCAGGATCATGTCGTCAACACCACCTCCATCACCTAACGCATCAGGGCATAAGGCACCTGTACCCTCATCCCCGGAGCCCAAAAGGCGCCGGACTACCTCAATTGAGCAAGGCGAACCGAGCAACGCACGGGCATTGGAGTATGCTCTCAATTGGGATATGTACCCACATATGATCCAAAGGTGGATCGAAATGGGAGATGTTCCATCACCGTACTTTGCATCCACATCTTCATCGTCTACACTACCTAGCTTACCATGTACCATGGAACAAGCCTTCGCAGCATTTGTGTCCTATATGTTAAAGGAATTAAGTTTTGTACAAGATGCCACCGAGGAGATACCTAAACTCCTGGAGAATGGAACACAAGTGGAAAAGAATAGGGTAGGAATAGAAGATTTGACTACCGAACTAGCTGCAACGGACCATGTCCACAACCTTTTAGTGAATCGTGTAGCACACCTAGAGACGAGGGCTGACATTATGGATGATGATATGCAAGGAGTTCTGGAGAGATTAGCTGCTATGGAAGCTCAGCTACATGTGGCTAACCACACTGCTGAAGGCCTTCAAGAGAGGGTGAATCATTTGGAAGCCCAACTGCAAGCGGCCCTACACCCGGAAGACATTCCAGTATCTGACGATGAGGAGGAACCCTTTGAGGAAGAGCTCTTTGAGGAGGAGCCCTTTGAGGAGGAACCCTTAGAGGGGGAACCAGCTGAGGAAGAGCCAGTGGAGATTGATGATGCACAGTCATATGTCTCTTCTGATGACGAGGATCTTCCTATTCTATCTTCCTTTTCATGTTTGTTTTTGCTTATGTTATTTCCCTTTTCAAACCTAGATGGGTAAGGTTGTTCCTATCCAATAAAAGCATGAGAATTTTAATATTTGAGTTATTTATTTTGTAGCCTTACAATTTATTTAATTTTCAAAATATTAGATGTTGTATTTCCTTACCCGTATCTGAATAATGTTTAATATGCGATATATTTCTCATTGTTTTCATTTGTGATTGTGAAGAAATATGTCTGGGAGAGGACGAGGAGGCCGTACCGGTGGTCGTGGTACCATCAACATGACGGCAACAGAACTAGCAGCTTTGATAAACAATAGTGTGGCAGAGGCCCTAGCAGCACAGAATGCTGCAGGTAAATGCTTTCAACTATTGACTAGTAGTGTCAATCCCTTTTTCCTAAGAATATCTTTCTAAACTCTATAATACCAATTCAATTCGTATTTCTAAATCCAGCAAAATCAACAGCCAGCCTGCACTTTCAAGGCATTCATGGACTGCAAGCCCCACACCTTTAGTGGAGCTGAAGGAGCAGTTGGATTACTTCGCTGGTTTGAGAAGGTTGAATCAGTAATAGCCATGTGCAACTGCCCCGTGGCTAACCAAGTGAAATTTGCTGCTGGAACTTTGGAAGGCCCGGCCCTAACATGGTGGAATGCCCAAGTGAAAATGTTGGGACTAGCAATGGCAAATGGACTCCCGTGGGAGGAATTTAAAACCATGATGAAAGAAGAATACTGTCCACGAGATGAAATTCAAAAGCTAGAAGGAGTGTTCTGGAACCTTAAGATGGAGGGTTCAGAAATTGAACTCTACACCACCCGTTCGCACGAACTTGCCACCATATGCCCACATATGGTGACTCCGGATTACAAACGGATTGAACTATACATTGGAGGTTTGGTACCTCAGATTCAAAGCATGGTGACCTCATCCAACCCTACCACCATCCAACAGACCATCAGACTTGCTCACAAATTGACCGATCAGGCAGTGACAAAGGGAACTTTACCTCCAAGAGGTTTGGTTTCTAAACCCACAGACAACAATAAGCGCAAGTTCGACCATCACTCCCACTCACACAACCACTCGAATTCTAAAGGATCCCAACCCAATCAACCTCAGCACCAACAGCAGCGAAAGTTTGAGCATGCTAGAAACTTTAATCAAACGACCTCATTAGGTCCGAATCAAGGGGAATATGCTGGGAGGTACCCCAAGTGCAACAAATGCGGCTATCACCACACGGGCACTTATGACCGACAACGTTGCCAGCGTTGTGGTAAAATGGGCCACGCTGCAAAGGACTGTAGGGTTGCACTCCCGAACAAACAACCATTTCAATCACAGGGATTCACGAAGGGATGTTTTCAGTGCGGTAAAGAGGGGCACATTCAAAGGAATTGTCCTCAGTTGAAAAAGGGTGGAAATGGTAATGGCGGTGGTAGTGGTAACGGTAATAACCAGGGCAACAATGGTAACAACCCCAATCAAAACAACAATGGTGGGAATAACGGTAATAACGGTGGTAATGGAGGAAATGGGGTGAAGGGAAGAGCTTTTGTACTGGGATCCGGAGAGGCTCGCTACGATCATAACGTGGTCACCGGTAAATTTCTCGTAAATAATTTCTTTGCTTCTGTCCTTTTTGACACCGGTGCTGATAGAAGTTTTATATCTAAGAAATTCAATAATATGATAAAAGGAACTTCATCTCTATTAGAAAATAAGCATACAATAGAGATAGATGACGGTCAAATAATTGAGGCAACTCACATACTTAAAGGATGTAAACTTGAGCTAGCTACACATACATTTGATATTGACCTTATGCCGGTCATACTTGGTAGTTTTGATATAATTGTTGGTATGGATTGGCTATCTAAAAACCAAGCTGAAATTATCTGTCGTGAGAAAATTGTACGTGTACCTCTCTCAAATGGAGAAACGCTTTCCATCCAAGGCGAAAGAGTTGGTGCAGTCATGGGCATTATTTCCTTCATGAAAGCACAAAAATGTCTTCGAAAGGGACATACGGCTATTTTGGCCCTTGTTGCTGAACAGCCGTCAGAAGAGAAGAAGATCGAAGATATTCCCGTTGTGCGTGAATTTTTGGAAGTATTTCCCGAGGATCTGCCCGGTTTGCCACCACACCGTCAGGTTGAATTCCAAATTGACCTAGCACCCGGAGCAGCATCGATTGCTCTGGCACCTTATCGATTAGCACCCAGTGAATTGCAGGAACTGTCCACTCAATTACAAGATTTATTGGATAAAGGTTTCATCCGACCTAGTTCATCACCATGGGGAGCTCCGGTATTATTTGTCAAGAAGAAGGACGGTACGTTCCGTATGTGTATTGACTACCGGGAGCTGAATAAAGTTACAATCAAGAACCGCTACCCTTTACCTCGTATTGATGACCTTTTTGACCAACTCCAAGGATCAAGTTTCTATTCCAAAATAGATCTTATGTCCGGCTATCATCAGTTAAGTGTCCGAGAAGAAGATATCTCTAAGATTGCATTCAGAACGAGGTACGACCATTACGAATTTATGGTCATGCCTTTCGGTTTAACCAACGCACCTGCGGTATTCATGGATCTCATGAACCGTGTGTGTAAGCCTTACCTTGACCAGTTTGTTATTGTTTTCATCGATGACATCCTTATTTATTCCAAGAACGAGGAAGAACATGAAGAACATCTGCGCCTAATTTTGAAACTACTTAAGCAAGAGCAACTTTATGCTAAGTTTTCCAAATGTGAATTTTGGATTCGAGAGGTTCAGTTTCTAGGTCATGTGGTAAATGAAAAAGGGATACATGTCGACCCGTCCAAAATAGAAGCCATCAAGAATTGGGCAGCACCGACGACTCCGACTGAAGTGCGACAATTTCTGGGATTGGCTGGATATTACCGTCGTTTTATCGAAGGATTTTCAAAGATTGCGCAACCTCTCACCGCCCTAACTCAAAAAGGAAAAACCTATAATTGGGGCGATAATCAAGAATCAGCTTTCCAACATCTCAAACAGAAACTTTGCAGTGCACCTATTTTAGCTCTTCCGGAAGGAACCGATGATTTTGTGGTGTATTGTGATGCATCTATTCAAGGTCTGGGTTGTGTCTTAATGCAACGCGAAAAGGTAATCGCATACGCTTCACGTCAGTTAAAGGTTCACGAGAAAAACTGCATCACTCATGACCTAGAGTTGGGAGCAGTAGTTTTTGCACTTAAGATATGGAGACATTACTTGTACGGTACCAAATGCACCATCTACACCGACCACAAGAGCCTCCAGCATATCTTCGAGCAGAAGGATTTGAACATGCGACAACGTCGTTGGGTTGAACTTTTAAATGACTACGACTGTGCGATCCGGTATCATCCGGGTAAAGCTAACGTTGTGGCTGATGCACTAAGCCGAAAGGAAACAAAACCCAAACGAGTTCGAGCATTACAACTTACTATTCACCCTGGATTGCCTGACAGAATCCGTAGTGCTCAACTTGAAGCCTTGAAGGAAGATAACCTACCGTTAGAAGGTACTCGCGGCATTGACGCACAACTTGAAGTAAAATCTGACGGAATTCGTTACTTTGTCGAACGAATATGGATTCCAGTGTTCGGAAATTTAAGAGAACTAATCATGGACGAAGCTCACAAATCTCGTTACTCCATTCATCCGGGTTCCGATAAAATGTACCATGATCTAAAAGTACTATATTGGTGGCCGAAGATGAAGGCCGATATAGCCACTTATGTTAGTAAGTGTCTGACCTGCGCGAAGGTCAAAGTTGAATACCAAAAACCGTCCGGTCTACTGCAACAGCCTGAAATTCCCATGTGGAAATGGGAACAAATATCCATGGACTTCATTACCAAATTACCCCGAACTCCTACCGGATGTGATACTATATGGGTAATTGTTGATCGCCTAACAAAATCTGCCCACTTCCTAGCCATCAAAGAAACTGACAAAATGGATAAACTCACTCGAGTATACTTGAAAGAAGTGGTCTCTCGGCACGGAGTGCCAATCTCTATTATTTTGGATCGTGATGCACGATTCACTTCCCGTTTCTGGCAATCATTGCATAAAGCATTAGGCACGCGTCTAGATATGAGCACAGCATACCATCCTCAAACTGATGGCCAAACTGAACGTACTATCCAAACTCTGGAGGACATGCTACGAGCTTGTGTGATCGATTTCGGTAACACTTGGGAGTCTCACCTGCCGTTGGTGGAGTTCTCCTACAACAACAGCTATCACACTAGCATCAAGGCAGCTCCATTTGAAGCACTTTATGGATGGAAATGCCGTTCTCCCATTTGTTGGACCGAGGTTGGAGATAGCCAACTCACAGGTCCTGAACTTGTATTTGAAACTTCCGAAAAGATCGTTCAAATTAGAAACCGTATGGCGGCAGCTCGTGATCGTCAAAAGAGCTATGCCGACAAGCGTCGTAAACCTTTGGAATTTCAAATAGGTGACATGGTTTTACTCAAAGTCTCACCTTGGAAAGGTGTCATTCGTTTCGGGAAACGAGGAAAACTGAATCCTCGTTATGTTGGACCTTTCAAAATATTAAAGAGAATCGGACTAGTCACGTACCAGCTGGACCTACCTGAAAGACTTAGTGGTGTGCACAACGTCTTTCACGTCTCAAATTTAAAGAAATGTCTGGCAGACGAATCACTCGCAGTTCCTCTGGAGGAACTACATGTTGATGAACAGTTACGTTTCATCGAAGAACCTGTGGAAATTATGGATAGGGAAGTTAAAACATTAAAGCACAGTAAGATCCCTATTGTTAGAGTCCGTTGGAACTCGAAACGCGGACCAGAATTCACTTGGGAGCGCGAGGATCAGATAATGCGCAAATATCCTAATCTGTTCAAGCACTCCGCGTTAAATCCCTAAGGTACTATCTAATTTTCGAGACGAAAATTCTTTCAACTAGGGAATGATGTGAAACCCCAGGAAATTTTTTTTATCTTAGTTATTTTAATTTTCGGGACGAAAATTCTTTCAACTAGGGAATGATGTGACAATCCGACTTTTTCAGTTAACCCCGTTAACAAAATCCAGTTAAAGTTAATTGAAATTAACTTTACTCAAACTTCAGGGACTATTTCTGTCAATATTCCAAACTTAGACTTCAGGGACTAGTTATGTCATAACCTTAAACAATTCTGTTGACTTTTGGAAAGTCAAAATCAACTCTGTTGACTTTAAAAGTCAAAATTAACCAAGAGTTAACTCCATTTAAACTAGAAGGACTTAATCTGCCAAGTCTCAAACTTCAATTCTGAAGGAAACCTCAGGGACTAGTTCTGTAATTCTCCGATCCTTGATTTGTTGACTTCAGAAAATCAAACACCACGATTTTGCATGAACCCGACCGTTTCTAGTTGAAATATGTTAGTATTGAAACCGATTCTCACGACCTTATCGTTTTGGATCATCATTATCATCTTTAACACCGGCTTTAATCGAATTAAAACTCAATTATGAGTATTCAACTCATAACTGTCGCTACCCACTTCGACTTCTATCAAATGCGTTTCAAATCTAGGGTTCGTTCATATACGAATTGGGGCTTTTGATCCGAAACTCAACCTCCATCAAATTAAACCACACGTTCATGTTCGAAACCCTTTGTTTACTAAAACCCCTATGCTAATTTAATCTTTGAACATCGAATTTATAAAAACCCAGAACTTAGGGTTCATCAATGTCCGATTTAATCAAACCCTGACTTAGACACGTTCTCAATACAATTAATTTATATCATTAGTTTCGAAATCTCCTTTTTAGTAAAAGCCCCATGTTTTCAGTAAATATTATTATCCAATTCGATCAAATTAATCTCATGTTCTTAATCTAGGGTTCGGACTTGAATCTCGTTATTAAACAACTCAATCGATGATTTGTTTTACAATTAATCGTGTGTGCATATTCGAAAATAACCTAAAATCAAAACCCCTAAACTTTTGTTGACATTTAAAATCGGAATCGGTCGGATTTGGGGGTGGCATGGGGTTCGATCGCGATTTGATTTGGAAAAGAGGGGCTCTCGGTAACGTAGGATTAAAACCATTTCAGTAAGGATAATATCGCGATAGCCTAGCGGCCGGAACTGGTTAAAGCGATGAGTGTGTGTGGGAGAGACCCGGGTTCGAGTCCGGGCTCCCACATTTCTTTTTAAACATTTTTCTAAACATAATTAATTAATAAAAATCATTCTTGATGATATTATATCATTATATAAATGGGTTTTAAATCGAAAAACAACCCATAGGCTCGGGATTTAAATATTTTGTTTATTTTTATAAATTATAACCATTTTTATAAATTGTGCATTTTGATTATTAATAAGTAAAAAAATAATAATAATAATATACTTATATTATTTTAAACCGTAAACACATGTAAAATAATATGTTATATTATTTTAAATTGTGACCCGTATTAGTAAATAATATATAATTATATTATTTCAAATCATTTTTATAACGCCGTGAACCAATCGAGATTAAATAATAATTAGTTTTATTAATCACTCGTATATATATATATTATTATTTACGTCGTTCGTCGCGTAAAGTAATTTCTAAACCCGTGGACACGTTCGTCCACTCTCGTTCGATCAGAGCAGTTCTTTAAGATGTTCTTTCCTTGTCACGGTCACAATTCCCTTATCGTTCCTAATTTATATGTTTATAATTCTAGGACATCCGTAGGTCTTTTGAGACTTACACCCGTGATTTCAAACTTACTTCTAGTGTGAACTACCTTCAACGCCAAGCAGATGAGTTTTCACGGCCCCTTTTACTGCTTTTAAATTGGGGGAGAAAACATGATACAAACTCTTTGATTTTTGTACTTCATTTTATATCAATTGTTATGACTATGCATAAACTCTATCATGAAAGTCCTCACATCGAACCGTTTAAATATGAATATAGCGAGGTATGTTGGGTAGTACTACTGGGTTTGAAAAACCTCACCCGCGTTAGTCGCGCTAACACGATTGGATATCGAACGGGTGCAATATTGACCTAAACGTGCACCGTGGTTGATAGACCTGGTGGGAGGCAATACAAACAGTCAGTTTACGGTTGCGAGCGTAATAGCAAACAATGAACATGGGTTAGCTACTCATTTGGTATTTTTGTTGATTGTACAATAAATCTGGTAAACGTTTATTTATATATTGAAACCTGTGAACTCACCAACCTCGTGTTAACACTTTTTCTTACATGTTTTCTCATGACACTAAGCTAAGACACAGGTGCACGTTAGGGCATGCATGGGATTTAACTGCTTTGCTTTGTGTCTATTTATGTTGATTGAATTATTTTAATGTACTTTGTTTGGTTGGACGTTTGGACTTTTGGACTTTGGTTTTGGGCGCGTGTATTTTGCGCATTTACTTTCTTTACGCTTCCGCATTGATACTTTGATTTAAAAGATATTTTCATTTTGAGTCCCATGTAGAGTCGTTCAATGTAACTAGTGTCTGAGATCCTGGTTTGTCACTTCCCAAACGGTAATACTCCGTTAGTTGAAATTGGGGGTGTGACAGTTTTTGTTAAACTTTTTAAAAATACCTAAAATACCCTTAGGTTAAAAAAAAGAAAATATAATATCCCCATTTACTTCTTCTTTTGCTTGTTCCGCGACCACCATGTCCACGCTGCCAATGCCCTCTCCGGAAAACACCTCCGCTCCCATATTTGCGACGGCTGCCGATCCGCCCCTATATCTGTCCGCTGCTCCACCAACAACCTCGTCCTCTGCCGCGACTGGGACTGGGACTCTCACAACGTCTGCTCCGTCCCTTCCGCACACGATCGGACCCCAATCTAGGGTTTCACCGGATGCCCTACGTCGCTGGATCTCTCATCAAATTGGTGATTGGATTTGGACGTACTCGGTACCCGACCCAAATTCATGGATGCAGGAACTTATGGTGCCTGACGAGTCTATTTTGATTATTAATTCTAATGAAAGTTTTAAGAAGTTGAATTCAACATGTAAGGAGCAAAAGCATGTGATTTTGAAACAGTTGAGTGAACTTTTTAAGATAAGCTTATTGTACTATAATAGTAATGGGGGAAGAGATGAGCCACGTCAGCAAGAGGAGGATGATGAGGTGCACCAACATGATTTGGAACATCAACCTTTTACATCTTTGTTGCAGGTCAAATGGACGATTTGTGATGAAGATGACGTTTAAGGTGTGGTGTGGTGTGCTGGGGTGGGGTGGGAGTTTTAGGTTTTAATTTTTAATATTGAAGGGTATTTTTGTCATTTTACACTCATTTAACGTTCAAAGTTAATGTCCATCCAATCCAGGGGCCATGGGTGTTACAATCGTGCAAACTATTGGACCAAACTTGTAGTTTCTCATTCCTATGAGCTATAAGTGAAATCCATGTAAACCACATGGGCTATCCGTGTAATTAATTCATAAAAATATAAGAAACATAGTAAAAAAGATAATTAAATGGATTCAAAATAAAAATAAAGTTGGTCAAAAGACATACCATGTGTTACTAAATAGCAAGAAATTTAAAAAAAGTTGCAATGTATGTGAGTGTGAAAAAGTCCAAAAAATGGAAGAGGGGGAATCGAACATGAGGTCGGTGGTTGTGAAAGCCAATCTCAAACCAGGGTGTGATAAAAAAATAAGCACGGTACAACGGTCCTTTCAGTGTCATATTTTAAAAGTTATAAGAGAAAAACAAAAGGAATCAAAACAATATGAATGCTACTGGTAAAAGGAATCAAAACAATGTGAATGCTACTGGTGGTATAATCTGACTGGATAGAAAAAAGAAAATAAAAACAAAGTATAAATTTAAATGATGTAAAGGGTAAGTGTGGAGGGGGCCTAGGTGTAATCATTCATTGTGGTTTACACACACATTCTTAAAAAGTTAAAATCTATGTTTTAAAACTTGTAGCTTAAACTTAAGCAACTATTCAAAGTGAACAGTGCATTTCCTCTCACAGCCGATTTTCACTAAATAAGAATATATGTATAAAGATCCAAAATTTGTTAAAATTTTAATTATTATTATTATTATAATTTCAAATAATGGGTTCGAATCTTGCTTTAATAATATATCAAAAAAAGGGTTACATTTATCGTATTCAATTAGCTTATTCATATAATAAAAAAATGTTATTCGCTCAAGTACCTCACTTATAATTACTAGAAGTTTAAACAATAAATAATAATTTAATACTTTTTTTATTATAATAATAATAAATAAAATTTATTACCTTTAATTATCTTTAACTTCTAAAACAATAAGATGATAATGGGGTTCATGAACCCCGTCTCTTATCCACGTCTGCATGTCCTCCCCTTCACCTCATCCCCTCTCACATAACTCCCTCCCCTTCACGGACGGTCCGCGGAGACGGACTTTTGTATTGGAAAACTGCGATGTTCGTTGCCCTTCTCCACATCGGCGCCAGGTAAGCCTACAAACGTCCGGTTGTAGTAGTCTAACAAGCATACAACACTCAAATCTTAGCAACTTATATATATTTTTAGAGTTAAATACGGTTTTAGTCCTCATGGTTTGACACAAATAACCATTTTAGTCCAAAAGTTTAAATTTGCCTTTTTTTAGTCCAATAGTTTCAGTTTTGTATCGATTACAGTCCGGTCCACCAACTCCATACAAATTTTTCTGTTAACTTAGTATGAAAAGACAAAACTACCTTTATTATAAAAAATTATTAAAACCAAAAAAACCTAAATATATATCTACCCTCTCTCTCTTTGCTCTACTCTTCTATCTTCTCTCTAAGCACTCTCTCTCTTTGCATTAAGTCGAAAGAAAAGAATCAAGCCTATCAAGATAAGAGCATTAAGGTTAGAAATCAAGATAGACTGGATAGATAAAAAACTATTAAAACCAAAAAAACCTAAATATGTATCGATTACAGTCCGGTCCACGTTTTTAAAATGCTCACTGCGATCATTCGTCGCGATTGAGGCCTCGCCGGATCCTGAGCTGGTGCAGTTGCAAAATCTATTGCCTAGGGCTTTAAAATTGGTCAAATCCGATAGTTTCAAAGTGAAACCGGCGTTGTTATCTGTTATCGGCAGCATTGCTGGAGCTGGTGGCACCGCTTTTAACCGAATTCGTTAAACTTCTTGGTTCATTGCTTGATTGACTTTCTGAGTAGTGACGATTGGGCGGTGAGGAAGGTGGCAGTTGAGGCGTTGGGAAGGTTGGCGGTGACGGATAAGGTTCACCTAACGACTTTCAAGTCTTCGTGTCTCTCTCTCACTGTTATGTTGGTCGATTTGGACCCATCTCCATTTTCAGGTTGAACCGGGTTCAGATCTACGATGGTAGAGGCAAGGGGGTTTAGAAATCAACAAAGGGTGAGTTTGAGCCATTTGAAGAATGATAAAACATGAAATTGGTGTGGAGTTTGGCTAGAGAGAGATGTGGATTGGTTAAGTGAGAAGAGGGGTAATTTTAGGGTTGGAAAGAAAGGGATGAAGGTGGTGGTGTGGGGAGAGTACAGAGAGATGGGGGTTTATAAATCTTTTTTGTTTAATTTTAATTTTAATTTTTTATTAAGAGGGGTATTTTAGTTTTTTCAAAAAAGTTAACAGAAAAATTTGGATGGAGTTAGTGGACCGGACTGTAATCGATACAAAACTCAAACTACTAGACTAAAAAAATGCAAATTCAAACTTTTGAACTAAAATGGCTATTTGTATCAAACCATAGGGACTAAAATCGTATTTAACTCTATTTTTTTATTATATAAACATCTATTTATAGAATAGTGAGGGATTGTCCAAATATGATATTTTTTAAGCATAGTAAAACATATATAAATTTAACATGGTGTTATTAAATATCATCCGAACTCTAACAGTGATATTTCAAAAAAAAAAGTCTTGCAAAAGTTTTAAATTATCTCTTCCCTTCAAATTTCTCTCTTTTGCATGGAAACCTTCTAACCCGTCTAAAAGTTAAATACTTAAATTCATGATTGTCTACAAAAAAAAAGCTTAAGATGTCTATGGCTTTAGTTGTTTTGTTTCAACAATCCTCTCTCTTTCTATAAACCTGAAACCTGAAACATTTGGCACGAGTAACTGGGTATGGAATTAACAAGAAAGAAAAATTCACAGGTTCGGGTACGAGTATGGTATTTGGTGATACCCAGTCCGATTACCGGAAACCATATACGTGTTTACCCAAACGATATACTCGAAAATTTTTAATTTTAATATTTTTCTTTGACTTCTGTCTATTAATGCTTCATCCTAGTAGTTTTGGTATGTAGAAAATAATTTTTGTTTTTGGGATATGTATTTAATAATATTTTTATTTTTTACAAGTTACAATGTATGAACAGACATATTTAGACATTTTAAACATTTTCTTCTCATCATAAAAAGGTGATCCAAGCGATATTTTTGACCACCATATGGTTCTTATGGTGAGCCGGGAATGATAAGGTATTCAACAACAAAACATCCCCAACTTACAAATACGTTGGAGGATATAAAAGCGTTTTCTATGGGTTAAAAATAGGGAAAAGCTTCTAGGTTTAAACATTGGAAAAATGGTATTTTCATATTAACAATCTGATTCTCTCCTCTAGCTTCTTGCTAGAGATGTTATTAATAAAACTCTATTACTGTTGTTAAAAAAAGGAGTTTCAAAACATTTTATGGTGAAGATGATATGTATGTAATTTATCATACTTTAATTTGATGTAGTTATTAAAAACATAAAATTATATAAAATTTAGAATGGTAAGAAAAAAGAAATGTATTGTTTTGAAAATCGTAACAGTTATTTTTTAACAAACTAACGGGTATTGCCCCGAGTATGGGACACGTTTTTACAATCGGGTATAGGACTGGAATTACCAATATCCGTCCCATTATTATTGTTATTAAAGCAAGAATTGAAAGTTATTTATTTAATATAAAAGTTGTTATCTTTAACGATCTTAAACTTCTAAAAATTTAGAGTTACCAACCGGGGATCACGGACCCCCAGTTTCTCCTTTACGTCGGCACATATTTCCCCTCTCCCATGAACGCCCTCTCTCCCTCTATCTCTCTCTCTTAAATGCCCTACTTTTTATTCTTTTATTTTATCAGAGATTGTAGCGGAATTTGGTCCCAGTTTTTCAAAAACCTTGCCGTCGTGGTGACACAAGTATATTTTATTTGTATAAAATATAGTTTTACAAACAATATTACAGTATACATGATCTAGGGATTCTTCACTCTGATAGGCCATGTCCCTAGGAAGATTCAATCATTCCGAGTGCTTTTCCCTGCAGTATTTTAAAAATATTTTTACATTAGCTTACGCTAAGTAAGTACAATGTCTTTTTCCTTTATGGAACCCTTCAAGTCCTTTATTATTAGGTTTCACTAGGAATACATGCCCCCTGTGACCATCTTCGGACGTACCTAGGTCACAGTCTTTTAATCAGTTTTCCAGACATACATGCCCCCATGGTCATTTTTGGCCGTACCTAGGTCATGGTATTTACAAGGTCCTTTCGCCCGCAGACTCGACCCGTTGTTTATATTGGGATCTAGAGTATCATAGATTCACAACCTCCCAATTTATCAAGCATTTTATTCATAACATGCATGTTCACATTTATCATGCATGTTTATGCTTGTCCCATTCCTAACCAGTCCTCACCTTAAAGCCTTGCAACGGTTTCTCCCTGATGTATTAAAAATGTTTATATGTAGGGTGTACCAGCGGTGTACCTACCAGCCCTTTAACACTCCAGGAATACTCTGTTACTTAGCTTTAGAGTTTAGACTGATTTCCATCACACATTCACATTTATCACGTATAGCATGATTTCTTATCATGCATAGCATGATCATGCTTTTCAATCAATAATACCTTAATTCATCGTAAAGGTTTCTCCCCTACATATTAAAGAGGTTTATATACAGGGTGTACCAGCGGCGTACCCACCACCTCCTTAATATTTCATGAATACTCCTTTACTTATAATTAAAGCTTCCATCATGTATTCACATATATTTAGAATGCATTTACGTCATGCTATTTAACATTAGTCCCTACCCAAACCTTGGTAATGGTTTCACCCCGAGCTATTAAAGAGGTTTATATATAGGGTGTAGCAGTGACGTACCCACCACCCGTTTTATATCTCGTAGATACTGCGTATAGACTCTTTTATCATTTCCCCGTGACTTAGTGTTACACATAATACATATCACATAATCACATAAATAATTTAACTAGGTACGGGTCCAGTATACTTACGATAATCTCAGGTCGTTTCCTACACTCGTTTTCTCGCTTAAACGCTTCTCTAGGTCCGAACCGCACTCATAGCGTACCGCACTCGCACCTTGTCACACCCCGGCCGGCGTCGGATTATACGTCGGGGCTGACGCAGTTGTTCATAAGCACATGATCAACTATTAAAACGCGTTACAATATTTATTCATCATATTAAATATTCATTACAAAGAGAATAACAACATATTGTTAAAATGAAACATAACATAATCAAAGCTTAAATTCATTAATACTAAGTCCATAGTCCTAAGTGAGCAACATGGTCCTCAAACGGGTGCACCTTAAACATGTGAGTAAATGTCAACTACAAGTAGTTGGTGAGTAACATAGGTTTTGACACCAAACAAATTCAAGTAAAGTTTACAATTCAATATGTTCAAAGCAAGTCTAAAGCGTAAATGTGAAAACATACAAGGTTCCAAGGCGTACAATCAAGCCATGTAATAGGAAAAAGGTTTACACAATCCAACAGATTGTTTTATGAAATAGTGGTAAGATATATACACAAAACCCGCCAAGGTTCTGTGTTAAGTAATGTATCAGATTCCCGTATAAATGAATATAAAAGGTACTACCTGAGACTTGCCACACAAGTTAATGATTGTACTAACATGAACACACGTATGGTCACCAAACAGTTTAAGACATAAAGCATAGAGACCTTAGCATAAGAACAAAGGTATTGAATTGTGTAGGAAATATAGTTGTAGACATGTTTCACCCCAAAAGTATAAAAAGACAAAAAAGGGGCTATGTAAACTCACTTTCCAATGAGTAGCTTTGAATGTCATACACGTATATTATTGCACGAAGGTCTAGCTAACCAAAATGTCAACCTATGTTTGATGAAATACAAGTATCAATGATTTGTACAAAATGATATAGAGAATCCTAATACGCAAAGAGATTGATGTGGGTGTCCTTATTTTAATAATAAAGTAATTGTTTGAGTCCAAATAATGTCTGTTTGAATCTTGATAAGATATTGTATTTTAATTTAAATAAGTGATTTCTTTTGTATGTAGTTAAATGAAGGAGTGCATAAATAAATAGTGTTCTTTGAAAATGAATAAATAAATAGATAAATAGTTTTTCCTCTGTAATAATTAAATACATAACTTAACTAAATAAATAAATAAAACCTTTTATTTATTTAGTTTGGTTTCATGAAAATTAAGTGTAAAGGTAATGATCTTATTAATTTAATAATTAAATCAAAATTAATTATTAATTAAAGGTATAAAAATATGAAATTTTTATATAATGAAAATAATTATATAAAAATGATGTATAAATCTTTGTAAAATAGATGGGTTTATAAAATGGTCATACTTATGTTAAGTATAATTTATAAATTAGAGATTTTAAATAAATATTTGTTAAAGAAATTGTGTGTATGTGATATATATATATATATATATATATATATATATATATATATATATTACAACAAGATAATGATTACATCCCTTGATTATTTATAAAGAGGTTAGTTAATATATATTTTTTGTTTATAAAAGGATGTGTAAATTTCCCCAACTATAAGATGGATTTATAAAATAATACCTCACTAATGAATAATATATATATATATTAATTAGTGAGGTATTATTTTATAAATCCATCTCATAGTTGTGGAAATTTACCCATCCTTTTATAAATAAAAAATATATATTAACTAACCTCTTTATAAATAATCAAGGAATGTAATCATTATCTTGTTGTATATATATATATATATATATATATATATCACATACACACAATTTCCCCACAGCCAAAACCCTAGCCCCAAGCCTTGTCAATTAATAATATGTTTAGATTTTGGCTGTGTTTGGGATTACTTATTTGAAACTCCTTATGACTTATTCAAAAAGGTAATAAGTCATAAGTCATAAGTCATAATTTGTAACTTCTCAAAAACTTTGGGATTTTCTTTGAAAACTACTTATTGACTTATGCTATAAGTTAATAAGTTATAAGTAATAAGTAAGGATGGACTTACTTCTTGAAAAATGGTATAAGTAGGCTAAATAAGTAGCTTTCCCAAACACCTTATTAACTTATATAAGTTAATAAGTTAATAAGTAGAGTAAATAAGTAATCCCAAACACCCCCTTTATCAATAAAGAGACGGGACCTTTCTTCCCCACAGCCAAAACCCTAGCCCCAAAATCGAACCCGATTTGCCAAGGATTACTACAGAGATGATGGGGTTTCAGTTTGGGGAATCAAACCGAATGGAGTGGTGCAAGATTTACCTGAAATCAGGCAACAAGACTTGAGGTGTTGTTCTTGATCGATCGCGACATTCAGGGAGCAAAAAGGTGTTTTTTTGTTGGATGGAAAGTAATAGCAACAGGTTAAGGGGTGTTCTAGGAGTGAGAAATAACGCAATATCGCAGTAATTGAATGGGTTTCGTGGAGATTGGAGTTCGATTTCTGTGGTTTAATACACACAAAAGCCGAAAACCCCCAGATGGGTTAAATGTGCTTAATTCCTCAATCAATTTTGACGATTCCTTGTCTCAAACGGTTGTGAACGGATTTGTAATTGATTTGGTAGAATTAAACGTCGGATTTTACAAGAATTGAAGTGGATTGAGGTGGGTTTGACTTTCCTGAAGTCAAAATCAACTGGTTCTTTTTTCAAGGTGTAAATTTTGAGGGGAGGGGGTTCAAGGCCAATTGGAGGGTTCAAGATCAAGTGCATATAGTTCCTAAGTCATTTTAATTGTTTTATAAAATTGTGTTCATAAAATCTAATATTATTTGTCTTTAGTTAACATCATTTTATAAAAGAAAGGGTTTTCCAAGTTTATGAACTTCATCATTTGTATAAATGTTCATTTAAATGAGATTAAATATATTTACTTTTATAAAAAAATTTCATAGATATGTTTACAAATAAATACACATATAAAAAGGATGTAATTTCATCATTAAGGCTCATAAGTTTTATTTGTGTAAGATTAAGAGTTGTATGTTTGATTTATTAAATATATGTTTATATATATATATATATATATATATATATATATATATATATATATATATATATATATATACTAGTGTTAGAACCCGTGTATTATACGGGGTTACTAATAGAATAATAAATAAAATAATGTGAAAAAAACATAGAATTTGAGACTAAAAAAGAGATGAATATAGGTTATAGACCCGTGTATTATACGGGGTTGTATAATAGAAATTATATAATTCTATAATGGGTAAAAAATATTACATAACTGAATTATTTTTATTACGTACAAAAAGGATAAAAACAAATGTTTTTTATGTTGCTTTCTTCTCCCGGGCACACGCACCGATTTTTGGACTTCTCAGTTCACCATTTTGCCTCATAAAGTGACAAACCTGTTTCTTTGCATACTCAAAGATCTTATAACTGGACCTGCAAATATTCATACAAAAGGAAAACTTTATTATGCTCTCAAAGGATCCAAATAAGTCACTGCATCATACCTAAACCAAAATAAACAGTGTAAGATTCCGTAACCTATAATTATAAATGCATCAATAGAGAAATGGCAGGAGCTTTATAAAAATGATTTATAGATAAACACTTTAAATAGCATATAAAAACATTAATTTACCATGATAAATAAAAAATGGAGTCGTTTGCTTACATAATTCTGCTTTTCAATAGTGTAATATATAAACCATAACAAACAATAAATACATAGCAAAGCATATTTGTGAAATGTCTATATTTATTCCAACTCACTTGAGCAAATCAAACTTTTATGAAGTTCATGACCGAACTTGAGAACAAAAAACAAACCTGTAATATTTAGCAAGTCAAACTCAAGCTTATGTATATAAATCAACTAAAAGAATTAGCTAATAAATTTGAAAATCCTTCAGGTTTTAATAGACCAGTGTTGTAAGAGTAGAAACACCAATAGATATTGTTATTAATTTCAATTTAAAGATAAAAAAGTTCTTATCTTAAAACAAAAAAAATGGAAGTTATGTCAAGCAATGACATAAAAAGAATTAAAGAAATCAAGAATTAGTCAAAATTACAGAGTGTTATGTTCATAAAGTCAATGATACCGCTAGTTTATTCTCAGCAGCATATTCGATCAGAGACGGTAGATAATCAACAGAAGCAGATCAGGAGCCCAACAACAGTACAACATCACCAGCAGGTCGCTGCTGCTTTGTTTTCTGCTATTTCTGTTCGTTAACATCACTAGCAAGTGAGCTATTACTATTGCTGCAGTGTTACAGAAGGTCTAAACTGTTCAGGAAATTCAATAGTAACCCAGAAACACCAGAGTCTTCTCTGGCCAGCCGTGATACCCTCTCAACAATCCGCTCCGAATCGGAGTTATTGATGCACCTAGTGCAGGCTATTTTCCTATTAAGGTTGGGGGTGCGAATGTAAATTATAACTAATTTCACCCCTTATTTTTTCTTTAATGTTGGCCATCATGAAGTAGCCAAATGCGAGAAGAAATGTTAATCAGGGTCATCTTTGGTGATGACAGCATCAAACCAATAGGTGTGCCAGTGTTTTACACTAACAGCATCATGGAAAATATGGAACGCAAATCCCTCAAAAATGCCATTCATTAAATAAACCTATATAAGAGACCTGGAGTAATATTATGTTACCTAAGGTCATCTTATGTTCTAGATGACTTCAATCATTCGTGTTTTCTTTACATTAATTACAATAGAAACACAACAACATGGAAGAAAGTATCATAAGTAACAAAGGCATACTAATTGCAGTTGATAAATACACATTCTAAGCTTTTAAATTTTAATATCAACAATAATTGCTTAATGTTTGTGTTCAGAACTTTGTGAATTGCAAATAACTTGAAAGAAAAATATTAAGAAACTGAATAGGCTAAACCCGTGAACATTCCCTAGAAAATTTAACTCAGGCGTTGAAATAAGCTCAGCAGCATGAGGTTCAAGCCTTGGATGCAAACGTACAAAATATATCTTCCAGAAGGAACTTTCACTCATATAACCAGGGCGAAGTTCAATCCTAAGAGCAGCCAATCCCGGTGCGAAACTTTCAACAGTCGGTGCATGCTCTTGTTGTGCATCAGACAATTCAAAATCTGCAACACAAGAAAAAAAACACAATTCAAGTACCAACCATATCATGTTTATCAAAATATTCTCTCTTATACAAAACTCAGCAATCAGAATACATAGCTGCAATAGTTATAAACAGTAATCATGTCCAAAGTAAAAAACTAACCTAATAATGTCCAAATCAATTTAAAAGCATGGTGTGATTTTTCTAATAGCTTATTACCAAAGGACATAAAGTAAAGAAATTTCAAACAGACAAAAAAATATTTAATTTGTATCCTTACATAACTTTTGTTGTTATGCCACTTTGCATCACTACAAACCCAAAGTAATATAATCAATAGTCAGTAGCTACCTACTAATTAACTTAAACCATTATGGAAGTTACAAGAAGGTTATTATTGAAGGCATCTACTATTTGCAGCAGCACAAAACCAAAATAATATACTCACCAGATACCTACTAATTAACTTTAAACCATTGTGGAAGTTACCAGTTGGTTATTACTGACGTGCTCTTAAGGGTCTCAGTTCACAAATCTAATTTACAACCTAGAGGTGGCCACAATATTAACCTAGCTACCAGAAATGGCATTCCCCAGCTTGCAATGAATTTTGAACATAACTGAAAGGTGTAAAACAAATGGATATGGAATAATTTGAGAACTATTAAGCAAATGCAAAATCGTTAGAACTTAGAATACCTAAAGCTTGTGAACTTCGAATACCTAAAGCTATAAAATTATAATATAAATAACCGTTGTGAAGAAGATGATTACCAAATTTGGATTGTGCGGTTCCTTTAAAACTTTGAAGAACGAGGGGTGCATTTTTAGTTGACCTAAAACAAAATTTTGGCTTAAAGATATAAGTTACAATGGTAAGTTACAAAACTTTGTAAGTTACAAAACTTTGAAATCATTTGAACTTACAATGTCTCATTTGCATTCAAAACAAAATAAATACACAAAAGCAAAAAAGGAATTAAACGATCGAAAAAAGATTTAAATAAGAAACTTGAATCAAACAGGTTATATAAGCAGATTAACACAGGTTGTAACAATAGCCAATTTCAGAGAAAACGTCTAACCTAGGGTTAGATAATGGTAACAAATAATAAAATAGACAGAGTAAAAAAAGGTCTGATTAGAAAAATATTAACATAAACATGAAAGATATCGTCCAAAATTTAAAATCAGCTAAACCTAGGGTTAGACATATTCAAAATAATCAGATCGTAAATCAAAAAAATGTTCTAATCGACAGGAAAGACAAACAAAATATACCGTATATCACAATAAAGGTAATCATACGGAAGAGTTTATAACGAATAATCATAAATCGATTCCAAAAAATAGAACTGAAATTGAAAAAATTGAACTAAAATAGATCTTACCTACCAGATTGATCAATGAGAAGATGCAGCCGCTACAACTTCAAAGGGAAAATAATACGGATGACGTTAAAGCGAATAATCATAGATCGATAGAAAAATAGAACGGAAATTGGAATGATCGAACAGAAATAGATAGTACCTACCGATTGATATGCAGCCGATATAACTTCTATTTGAAAAATAAGTGCGATTGAGAGAGGAGGACATAGTTAGGGTTTCTGGAAGTTGAGAAAATGAAAGGCTGAATATGTGCAAGTGGGTTAAAAGGAACATGTAGTATCCAACTGATTAGATCCGGCTTTTTTTAGAAATAGGGTATTGAGTTGTTTGGACATGAAAAAATATATCGGTGAAATGTGGAGGTGTCATGTGTTTCTTAATTTTACTTATTTATTGTGTAGGGTAGATATATATATGAAAAAGATGTAGATACATAGTTAAAACTCACAGGTTTATTTGGATAGGTGTTTATTATAACATGATATTTACTTATATATATATAAATATTTTTACAATAATATGTAATGCAAGGTTGCAAAAATTGAATTGATATATGTTTAAAATAATAATTAATGTGACATAATGTGTTTGAATAATTACGGGATTGAAATGGGATGTCACTATCGTATAGAATAAAATAAATATAACACTGGAAAATCTTGGATGTTACAGTATCCTCAAGTTGAGGGAATTTCGTCCCGAAATCCAACTGTTGGAGGCTACTAAATCAGGTAAACAAGATGGGGGGTACTTGGGCTTCATTTGATCCTCATGTTCCCAAGTACTCTAGGTCACATTTGGGTTCTCACTGAACTCAGAAAATTGGTTTAGGGGGGGGGGGGTACGATCGATAACAAGATTCAGGTCTGTTACTCAAAGTCATGCATGAGTAGTGGTTTTAGTTTGAAGAGAATTTGGTGATCAAGACTTGTTTAGGATATAGTCTAATGTGTTCAAGTAATGTCACTGGACAAGGATTTCACAAACATTGGTCAAGGTCGAAGTAGTATAAAAACTTCTCGTGACACGAATAACGCTACTTCTGACAATATGACAAGGACACTTATATCTAGGAAGTACTAGCGGTATATCCACCACGCCCTTATCGTATCACCTCAGTTTCGTTACTATATATCACGATAGTTTTTATATCATCACACACGGCGGAATTTACTATATTTTCAATGTACTGACTTTTATAATTACGTGTGCACCCGTAATTACGTAAATCGTCGCATGGTCCGTATAGATCATCCCATTGTGTGTGGGTCAAGGGAGGACACAAAAACATTTAGTTCATAACTATTGTTTTTATGTATAAATTGCTAATAAATAACTGTGTCTCTAGATAGTAAAGTCAATCAAGAAATAAAAGAATAACAATGTGGCGCAACTCTATACATGGGTGCCCTAGGTAGATGGCATAATCCTCCAGATTACCCATAAAGTATATAGCTCCCTCGTGTTTGAACAAGAATACGTCAAACCCCGAGTAGTTTAAAGTTTTACAGCTTCCTCGTGTTTGAATAAGAATACGTCAAAGCCCGAATAGCTTAAAGCTTATAGCTTTCAACTTCCATGTATAAAGTGAATAATCATGCCTTATGTATAATGTGGACGATCAATTGCAAATAATGTAAACAACCTAGTTTCTTGTGTAATGTAAACACTTAGGTTTCATGTATAATGTAAATAATCTAGTATCAAGTATATTGTAATCAACCAAGTTTCATGTGGAATGTGAACAATCTAGTATTATGTATATTGCAAACGACCAAGTTTCATGTATGATGTGAACAATCTAGTATCATGCATACTGCAAACAACTAAGTTTCGTGTATACTGTGATCAATTAAGTTTCGTGTATAATGTGATTAATTAAGTTTCGTGCATAATGTAAACAATTTAGTTTCACGTGTAATGTGAACGTTCATATGTAAATAATTTGACTCTCATAAGTAACGTAAACTATCGAATTTCGTAGGTGATCGAGTTTTGCAGACAAGCATGTTGCTTGACGTTCATGTATCATGTAAGTAGTTAGGTTTTAAGTTTTCAATTTTGTTGAGGTTTATATGGGTGGTTAACGCCCACGTGAAATGATTCATCCCCTTGAAGTGACTAGTAAGCTCATACATTTTCGAAGGTGTAAGATAGTGAGAAAGTTTTGCAGGTATTTTAGAATAAGGTGTACATGAATAACTGATTTGTGCTTTTTGGTTTGTAGATAAACAAGTAGTTAAAATTTACTCTTGTTTGTAAATCAATAAATAAGTGAAAATGATAAGTTGAATGAATAGATAATTAGATAACTAAATAAAAACCTTTTATTTATTCAATTTAATTATCATAAAGAGAATGCTTTAAAAGAAAATAATGACTAAATTATTTAGTAATTAAGCCAAGATTTAAATAATAATTAGTTTAACAAATTAAAAGTCATAATTTATTATATTTGTTATTGTTTTTATAAAACAAACTGTATTAAGTTTCTTCACAAGGTGAAAGAGTTTATAGATAATTTATATTTTAGATAATATATATAAACCAAGGATTTGATAGATGTTTTGTTTGGACAAAATAACGATGTTAATTAAATCAAATAAAATAATTAATTTACAAAGAAGGTTTAGGTGTCAATTATTAAGGCAAGCCAAAATAGAGAATCATCGAATTTAGCAATGTTGGCGCGATGTTTGGGTAATCTTGATGGAAATATAACAGATGTATTTTATGTTTGTAGTATTAAGTCGGCGAGTAATAGCATTCGATTAAGATAATTGTAAGGTAAGATTTTTATGCTGAATGATAAAATGTCAAACACTTATCGTAGAGTAACGGTTTCAAACTGAAATTTAAAAATGAGAATAGAAAATTCGGCTAACGTCTTAGGTAGCTCTCCACTAGGAAGCAGATGGGTACCAAGATGAATATCGTTATGGTTACTCGTATAGCAAACCGGGCCTCATCTCTAGCTATTTTTGTGTGTGCATCAAAAATCTCCCGGTCTCCTTCCATCATGTCTAGATTTGCAATTAAGTCCTCCTGGTACCACACTTTGCCTAATAGGCTGTCTATTCGTTGCCCTAGCAGGTCGTTGATGGGATGTGGATTTTGTGTGTTTATAGTGTTTTAACCCCGCGATTTTATATGTTTTTCTCTTATTACATATGCATGGATAGCAATTACTACGAGCTTTTGTGTTTGTAGGTAAGAGGGGTTAAAACATAGATGTTAGAGCACGTGGAAATGCAGGTTACGGGAATCGGAACGAAGAAACGAGAAGTGAAAAAGGGCTGGCCGTAAGTTACGGCCAGGCCACCGTAACTTACGGTGGGAAGAAAAATCAAAAAGTTTGGCCGTAAAGCAGAAGCTACAAGCCGTAAGTTATAATTTGGAAAAAGCTGACCGTAAGTTACGACAAAACCACCGTAACTTACGGTGGTCGGGGAAACAGCCGATTTTCAATGGTTAATTAGGGTTCCTCCCCCAAAATCAAGATCCATCTTTGACACCACACTCCTTGGACGATTTTGAGAGGATTCACACATCCACTTGAAGATTGAAGATGATCTCCCTCACCATGAGCGGGTGATTCATTTGTGGCTTCCTCCAAGCGGACGGTTCGTATAGGTTTTTGTATTTGATTCAGTTTATTCATGTTTGGATCTTGTTAGTTTCTGACAATAACTTGAGAGATTGATGTATTAGTTGATTTAAACAGTTTATGATTATGCTTTGAGTTTGCTTGCTTTACGATCTTGTTTGGTTGATGACAAAACCTAGTAGCAGGGTTGGGTGACTAAAGGGGGTAACTTGGCATTCATAAATTGGGTGATTGAATTATACTGGTTTGTGACGGAACTGGTTGTATAGGTTGCTGACAACAGCCTGTCTTCAATTACTATTTTAACTGATTTTCCAACACCATGTCTATGTGGTGTCCAATTAAATAAATGAGTTTTGCATAAACCTAGAATCTGAAGTTTGGAGGAGGTTGCATCTTTATTTGATCTGTGTTTTTATTCTAATTATCAAACTAAGAAATTCCACTAACCACTGATTCCTCGTGGATACGATACTCTTCTTACCCTTACTAGTTAAGTGTTTAAGGATTGTTTTTGACTGACCTAACGACATCGATCAAAAAATGGCGCCGTTGCCGGGGAATCGGTGCGCTTAGTTCTATTGCTTTAGTTTATTGTTTTTAGTTGATTTTAATTCTTATCAAACACCCAAAAAGTTTTTCTTTACTTCTGTTTTTATTTTGTGTTTATTTTGTTTATTTCTTCGATCAGAACTGCTTGGGTGTGCCACTTGTGCAGGTCGGCATGGACATGACTTATCATGATGACCAATATTACTATGAGCCATGCAGTAACTGTGGCATCACTAGCCATTGGGCTCAAGATTGCCCAAGATACAACTCACATGGTGGTGGTCCTGAGTATCAAAGCTATCAGGAAAATTATAATCAAGACTACCACCTGAGCGGACCACCGGAACAAGAAAACTATCAATCTGAACTGGATGTCATCCGGTCAGATATGAAGGAGATGACCAAAGTGGTACAAGCAGTGATGCAGCAACAGGAAAGCCAGGCAAAAGCTCATCAAGCTTTGATAGATCTTGTTTCCCACTTAACTGGGGTTGTTGCAAGCATCATCAAAGAAGTAGGTAAGCCTTGTAGTGCACATCAATCCTCAAGTTCCCAAACCACAAACAGTGCACACCTAAATGATGTAAGTCTTCAACCCTCATCTGATTTGTCTGATGTTGAACATACTCCACCACTGGTAGTAGAGAGAGTGGTGGAGTATAATGAGTCTGAATCTGATCCTAATCAGGATTTTATTTCACAGAATAATTTGAAAACTGAAAATGTGAATGAACCTGTAAAAATCCCGTTTCCAGATGCTCTAATCAAACCGTTTTTAAAAGAAAAAGATCCAACACAGGATGAACGATGGGAAAAGTTTGAGAAGCGTAAAATTAACTCGTTATTTTTAAATACGCTTAAATAAGATCCTGATAATGTTGAATGTCTAAAAGGTTTGAGTACCCGAAAGCGACGGCACAAATCTCCCGAGCAAGTAAAATTGAGTGTCAGTGTGAATGCCGTGTTTACGGGTACCCTTCCCCCGAAACTCCAAGATCCAGGGGCACCTATTATTTCAATTCAAATAGGTGAAATTACATTGAATAGAGCATTACTGGATCTTGGAGCATCTGTGAGCATAATTCCAGGGAGTCTGTATGATCAGCATGAATTTGGTTCATTACAGAGAGTTAACACCACCGTGGTGTTGGCTGATCAGACTCCCGCACATCCTCGGGGGATTGTAAAGGATGTGATTGTGAAGGTAGGAGAGTTTTATTACCCAGTGGATTTCTTGGTGTTGGATTGTGTGAAGAACACATAGCCAACTATCATTTTGGGTAGACCATTCTTGGCCACTGCTCAGGCAAATATTAATTGTGCTGAGGGAATGATAAGGATGAGGTTTGGGGCTCAGAAAATGAGTCTTAAAATATTTTCAAACTTGCCAACCCCGAAGGCTAACAAATGTGGATCACCTGAAAAGGCGAATCACACAGTCGAGAATGCTTGTGTTGTGTTTGACAGGTCAGATGAGATGAAGAATGGTGAGACTCCAGACAATGGGAAGAAAAGGGTCAGAAAGAGAAAGCGGAAAGGGAAGAAACCGCGAGTTCATGATGTAGATCAAGAACTCTTTTCTCTGTTTATGAAGGCTTGGAGAAAATTAGATGATGAGAGGAATTTAAGTGTGGGGAAGGAGGACTGCAAGCATCCTACCCGACCACCATGACCGAAGTAAGGTACACTGCGTCGGGCTGAGGACGTTAAACTTAGCACTCTTAGGAGGTAGCCTAAGGTATGTTTTACATTCATGTCTAGTTAAATGAACTTTGCGGGTGTGTTCAATAGAAACCCTTACGAGACTCAACTCGTCCACTCGGGCTACCGAGGGGTTTAAAAGGCTTGATGCATATGCTAAATGCATCCGTGATTCCTACGAAAGTGAGTTAGGAAATTATTTCTTTGTTTTCTTTGTTTTGTGTGTGAGCCGGCCAAGTGTGGGGAATTTTCATGGGTTGTCAAGTGAGTATGCGTGCTTTCCAATTCTGTATTTAGTTTTATTTTTGCATTTTTATTTTCATCGTCTCTCATCCTACATTGGGGACAATGTAGAGTTTAAGTGTGGGGATGAGAGACTGAGTTTGTATAGAAAAAAAAATTTATATAAAAATTTAAAAATTTTCAAAAATGTCCTTGGATCAGAATTTTTGTAACTAAATGGAAAATGATAGATATAATTGGAAATTATGCTTGTGTGATTAAAAACAATAATAAATAGAAAACGCGTTTGATTTGTAATGTTTTGGTAGGCCCAACCGATCTAAAGAGCTTAAATATCCTGATATTGTATCTAGGGTTAATTGACAATCAATTCAGGATGTCTTGTGGGTTCTTATCTTAGGGGCTTCGGCAAGGTTGAAACTGTCATCATAGGGTGATAGGTACCACTATAAGCAAAAATTTATAAGTTTTTAAAATTACTTGGCACACCACTTTCTTTTTATGAAAATAAATCCGAAAATTGGTGACGCCCGCAATCCATAATCCATCTTGCATGAGCTTAATTAAACAAAATTAAGAGCTTGAGTTCAGCCTACGTGTTTCCCTTCGGGATGGTGACTTGAAGGATACACCCATGGGCGGGACTTAAGTGATCAATATTGGATGACTAAGTTAGGAGTACGTGTTTCCCTTCGGGATGGTGACTTGAAGGATACACCCATGCTCCAAAGCTTATGTACTTCATGACTTAAGAACTGCAGCCTACGTGTCATATATCGTGTTCCAGCGTGATTGAAACACCACTGGGTTAGGTTCATTCATAAAATAATAATAAAAGCTCAAAAACATGCACCCATCGATCCATAATTCCATTATTTTCAAAAACATATAAATTGGTGTTTATAATGGTGGGAAATCTATATGGTTTAACCCGTGCCTAAACATGACTTTGAGATGGGATTAGACTAAGTTGTAGCTTCCTGAATGTGAGACCCATAGAGAAACTGTTGCTTGGTAATAAATAGGATAGTAGATCACAGAATCGGGGGCTTAATAGATCGGTGGTTGGGTTTAGTCGGATAGAAATACAAATTGTTACAGTCAATGCGTGATTATGTTTTAATTGTATGAGATCATGAGAGCAGGTTTCAATTATGATTCCATTGCATAATTCTTTTTCGGGACGCAAAAGAGTAAGTGTGGGAATGTGATGGGATGTGGATTTTTTGTGTTTATAGTGTTTTAACCCCGCGATTTTATATGTTTTTCTCTTATTACATATGCATGGATAGCAATTACTACGAGCTTTTGTGTTTGTAGGTAAGAAGGGTTAAAACATAGATGTTAGAGCACGTGGAAATGCAGGTTACGGGAATCGGAACGAAGAAACGAGAAGTGAAAAAGGGCTGGCCGTAAGTTACGGCCAGGCCACCGTAACTTACGGTGGGAAGAAAAATCAAAAAGTTTGGCCGTAAAGCAGAAGCTACAAGCCGTAAGTTATAATTTGGAAAAAGCTGACCGTAAGTTACGGCAAAACCACCGTAACTTACGGTGGTCGGGGAAACAGCCGATTTTCAATGGTTAATTAGGGTTCCTCCCCCAAAATCAAGATCCATCTTTGACACCACACTCCTTGGGCGATTTTGAGAGGATTCACACATCCACTTGAAGATTGAAGATGATCTCCCTCACCATGAGCGGGTGATTCATTTGTGGCTTCCTCCAAGCGGACGGTTCGTATAGGTTTTTGTATTTGATTCAGTTTATTCATGTTTGGATCTTGTTAGTTTCTGACAATAACTTGAGAGATTGATGTATTAGTTGATTTAAACAGTTTATGATTATGCTTTGAGTTTGCTTGCTTTACGATCTTGTTCGGTTGATGACAAAACCTAGTAGCAGGGTTGGGTGACTAAAGGGGGTAACTTGGCATTCATAAATTGGGTGATTGAATTATACTGGTTTGTGACGGAACTGGTTGTATAGGTTGCTGACAACAGCCTGTCTTCAATTACTATTTTAACTGATTTTCCAACACCATGTCTATGTGGTGTCCAATTAAATAACTGAGTTTTGCATAAACCTAGAATCTGAAGTTTGGAGGAGGTTGCATCTTTATTTGATCTGTGTTTTTATTCTAATTATCAAACTAAGAAATTCCACTAACCACTGATTCCTCGTGGATACGATACTCTTCTTACCCTTACTAGTTAAGTGTTTAAGGATTGTTTTTGACCGACCTAACGACATCGATCAGTCGTGCCTTATCCTGTGTTCTATTCCTTGCTTCAGAAACTCCGTGGTCCTCACTCCTATAGCACTGGTAGGCTCCATAGTCTACTTTGCTCTTGGGTTTGGGTGGTATGGGTTAGGTGCTAGGTAAGGGTCTCTTGGTGGGGGTGGTTCAGCCGTTCGGAGTCTCATGCCTGTGATCCTAAGCCAATCTACTCTGCGGTCAAACATGGATCTCGCAGCTAGTTGTGCCAGTGGCCGGTTGTATAAGGATGGGGATCCACAATCTTCCTCATGTGCTGACTATGTGTAGGGGTGATACTCTGGGGAGTGATGAGGGTAAGAGGCCGTATCTAGCATGAAAAGGTCATGAGTGCTTATGCAATGGTAAGTGTTAAGTACAAAGGTTTTCATGAGTTTAAAATTTGACTAATCATAACACCGAGTTCGCATAATAGTATGTTAGGAGTAACACTTTACCTATAAGTAGTGTACTCATGAAGAGAATCCCCAGGAAAGGGAGGTGGGTCACAATGGACATACTTAAGTACCCCGTCTTTCCTTAGTCAGGATCTTTCATGGACCTACACTCACTTTTCCAGCCATCATGTACCATTATCATTATTATTTGAACTCATGGCTGTGATGAGAATCATTATGGATGGTGTTTTGTGACTCAGAGGTGTGCTTCATCTATTCAAGCAACTTCCTTTCCTTTAATGGTAGGGTCTAAGGGTTTAAATTTCTCATAAGTGATGATAAGGATGATATAATTTTCAAGGCATAATGATGAAGGAGTATAGGGACTTAAATAAGATTAAGAGTAAGAATCAAATAGGGAGGTTTAGACATGTGTACTAAATTGGAATAAATAACGAATGATGTTTAGATTGTATTCATTTGGGATATAACCCAATGGATGCTGTGACAAATCAAAGTGACTTAAGTACATATTCTTTCAAGAAGACATGCTTTAGCCTATATGTGAACACCCACTTCGGGAATTCCTAGAAAAGCATACGGATCCTTATGTTGATTTGAATTTAAATGAAATGTTTTCCTAGACAGAAGACCCAAAGTACAGGCATTCACCCTTCCGGATTGCACATGTTCTCTACTAATTTTCAGAACCCAAAACTTTGACGGGATTTTAAAATTTTAAAAGACATTAGGTATGAAAGTGTATAAAGTCTTAGATATGAATAAGTGTATGGTAAAGCTTAGGATGGAATTTAGTGGAATTAAACAGGTAACATGTGGACTAATCAAACAGTGTGACAATAAGGTATTACATGAATAGCAATTGTGTAAACATGTAAGTTATCGAGTAACGTAGCACATAAAATAACATGTATTGTATTATGTAATGTAATACCTAGGATAACATATAGGATAATCACACAAGGGTATCCTAAGGTTATAAACTAGGTCATTAGTTTCTAATAACCTAATTCCCTATAACTATGGCTCGGATACCAAACTGTCACACCCCGGCTGGCGGCGGATTATACACCGGGGCTGACGCGGTTGTTCATAAGCACATGATCAACTATTAAAATGCGTTACAATATTTATTCATCATATTAAATATCCATTACAAGGAAAATAGCAACATATTGTTAAAATGAAACATAACATAATCAAAGCTTAAATTCATTAATACTAAGTCCATAGTCCTAAGTGATCAAGCATTGTCCTCAAACGGGTGCACCTAAAACATGTAAGTAAATGTCAGCTACAAGTAGTTGGTGAGTAACATACGTTTTGACACCAAACAAAGTCAAGTAAAGTTTACAATTCAATATGTTCAAAGCAAGTCTAAAGCATAAATGTGAAAACATGGAAGGTTCCAAGGCGTACAATCAAGCCATGTAATAGGAAAAAGGTTTACACAATCCAACAGATTGTTTTATGAAATAGTAGTAAGATGTATTCACAAAACCCGCCAATGTTCTGTGTTAAGTAATGTATCGGATTCCCGTATAAATGATCATAAAAGGTACTACCTGAGGCTTGCCACACAAGTTAATGATTGTACTAATATGAACACACGTATGGTCACCAAACAGTTTAAGACATAAAGCATAGAGACCTTAGCATAAGAACAAAGGTATTGAATTGTGTAGGAAATATAGTTGTAGACATGTTTCACCCCAAAAGTATAAAAATGTAAAAAGGGGCTATGTAAACTCACCTTGCAATGAGTAGCTTTGAATGTCACATAAGTATATTGTTGCACAAATGTCTAGCTAACCAAAATGTCAACCTATGTGTTATGGTATACATGTATCAATGATTTGTACAAAATGATATAGAGAATCCTAATGCGTAAAGGGATTGATGTGGGTGTCCTTATTTTAATAATAAAGTAATTGTTTGAGTCCAAATAATGTCTCTTTGAATCTTGATAAGATATTGTATTTTAATTTGAATAAGTTATTTCTTTTGTATGTAGTTAAATGAAGAAATGCATAAATGAATAATGTTATTTAAAAATGATTAAATAAATAGATAAATAGTTTTTCCTCTGTGATAATTGAATACATAACTTAACTAAATAAATAAATTTAGTTTGGTTTCTATGAAAATTAAGTGTAAAGGTAATGATCTTATTAATTTAATAATTAAATCAAAATTAATTATTAATTAAAGGTATAAAAATATGAATTTTTTATATAATGAAAATAATTATATAAAAATGATGTATAAATCTTTGTAAAGTAGATGGGTTTATAAAAATGGTCATACTTATGTTAAGTATAATTTATAAATTAGAGATTTTAAATAAATAATTGTTAAAGAAATCGTGTGTATGTGATATATATTATATATATACATATTTATATTTATTTACAACAAGATAAAGATTATTTCCCTTGATTATTTATAAAGAGTTTAGTTAATATATATTTTTTTGTTTATAAAAGGATGTGTAAATTTACACAACTATGAGATGAATTTATAAAATAATACCTCACTAATGAATAATATATATATATATATATATATATTTTGTTTATGCATTGTTATAAAATAAGAGTATATATATGTATCTTACCATTTTATCTTTATAAAACGGTTCGGGTGTTAATGTATGTAAGTATATATATATATGTGTGTGTGTGTGTGTTCAACAAAGACAAGAAGTAAAAAGAGAAAGAAAAAAACAGAACAGGTCAACAAAGTTCGAACCCGTGACCTTCGTTTGGGAGGTGAAGTGCTCTAACCAGTAGATTTGGGCCTGTAATAATATGTTTAGATTTTATCAATAAAGAACATGACCTTTCTTCCCCAAACACGCCAACAAAAACCCTAGCCCTAAAATCGGACCCGATTTGCCAAGGATTACTACAGAGATGATGGGGTTTTAGTTTGGGGAATCAAACCGAGTGGAGTGGTGCAAGATTTACCTGAAATCGGGCAACAAGACTTGAGGTGTTGTTCTTGATCGATCGCGACATTCAGGGAGCAAAAATGGTGTTTTTTTGTTGGATAGAAAGTAATAGCAACAGGCTAAGGGGTGAGAAATAACACAATATCGTAGTAATTGAACGGGTTTCGTGGAGATTGGAGTTCGATTTCTGTGGTTTAATACACACAAAGCCGAAAAGCCCAGATGAGTTAAATGTGTTTAATTCCTCAATCAATTTCGACGATTCCTTGTCTCAAACGGTTGTGAACGGATTTGTAATAGATTTGGTAGAATTAAACGTCGGATTTTACAAGAATTGAAGTGGGTTTGACTTTCCTGAAGTCAAAGTCAACTGGTTCTTATTTTAGGGTGTAAATTTTGAGGGGAGGGGTTCAACCAAGGGTTCAAGGCCAATTGGAGGGTTCTAGATCAAGTCCATATAGTTCCTAAGTCATTTTAATTGTTTTATAAAATTGTGTTCATAAAATCTTAATATTATTTGTCTTTAGTTATCTTCGTTTTATAAAAGAAAGGGTTTTCCAAGTTTATGAACTTCATCATTTGTATAAATGTTTATTTAAATGAGATTAAATATATTTACCTTTATAAAATTTTTTCATAGATATGTTTACAAATAAATACATATATAAAAAGGATGTAATTTCATCATTAAGGCTCATAAGTTTCATTTGTGTAAGATTAAGAGTTGTATGTTTGATTTATTAAATATATGTTTATATATATATATATATGAAAAAGATGTAGATACATGGTTAAAACTCACAGGTTTACTTGGATAGGTGTTTATTATAACATGATATTTACTTATATATATATATAAATATATTTACAATAATATGTAATGCAAGGTTGTAAAAATTTAATTGATATATGTTTAAAATAATAATTAATGTGATATAATGTGTTTGAATAAGCACGTGATTGAAATAGGATGTCACTATCGTATAGATTAAAATAAAAATAACATCGAAAAATCTTAGATGTTACACATCTTAACGCGCCGCACCAGCTTGTTTGAACTTTCTAAGTTTGTATGTAAAGTGTTTGTGTGTGTGTTGTGATTCCAAAATGAACGGCACAATGCTTCCATTTATAGGTTGAGTTTGACACCCGTAGCAGACCGCTAAGCAGGTCGGTAGCGGCCCGCTACCGCCCACCTAGCCAGCTTTCCAACATGTTGCCCACGTAGCGGACCGTCAAACTTATGGACAGCGGTCCGCTATCCGGATTGGGGCGTGGCTGTCACACCCCGCCCCGGGCACCCCCGAGACGTTACCGGGCTGCGACGTCAGTTGGCACATTCGGTAACTGCTTTGATTTCAGAGTTTGTATTTGTGTAGCGGAATAAAGTTTGAAAATGGATCATTTCAACTCAACCTCAAGGGTTAGTTTTGTAAACATTTAAATCTCGTCGTGTCGACAAAATATTATATTTATTTAAATAACTGGGTATGAAAACCCGATCATTTGTACATTTGATTTCAAATCAAAACCCTGACTCCAAGTCAGTAGGTTTACAAGGAGGTAACCTGCCTAAGGAAAACGTAGTCCTTCGGTCACCTTAACCTTGTTTACTCTTCAGGTTCTTTCTGTGCAATACACGACCTGTAATAACATATTTTCGGGTTACACCGGGTCTAGGTGTGTGGCCTGACCCGACTGGGTAACAAAACTGTCATTGGGACCCAGGCCGAAGCCGGTCCCGGTACGACGAGGTCAATTCATTCCTTTCCTGAAAACATTTGAAAATGAACGTCAGCTACATGCTGGTGAATACTTTATGACCTCAAATCATTTTTATAAACATGGCAAAACAGTTTAATTAAACAGTTAAACATTTCATCTTTGGATTCTAGCGAACACTTCGCTTCCTTCCGATTTATCCATTTGTATACATTGGACAAGTACGCGGGGGCTACGCGATTGAACCGGCACTTCTGCGTTTTACGCAATCACCCGACATACAAGCAAACCCCGCCCGGCCCAACTGGGTCCGTAGCGAGTATAAATATTTGATTAAACTTTACGTACACTTCTTGGGTAATCATATCCCCAGGGGTAGAACCCCTAATTCTGGGATTTAATCTTGTCCATAGGGATTGAACTCAATCCCTAATTCTGGGACTGTTATGAGTAAATATTTAATTATCCTTTTTTGCCCTTTTCGTAAATGTAAATCGTTTGATCGTTTTGCGTGAAGGTGCCTATAGCACAATCATGTCTTATAAATTGTTTTAAAAAGCTCGTTCTCACCATGAGAACGTGTATCTTTGATATAGACGAGTATTCACCTTTAGTTTGAAGTCGGAGATCGAGGGATAATAATCTTAGTGCTAAGTAGCTTTTAGAGTTGACTCTTAGGGCTCTAGCACCTTAACTTGCACTTCTATGAGTTCCTCAGGTTTCTTCGGCTCTTAAATGCTCGAGTCCGGTTGATAAGCGAACGTCGGTCGAACCGGGAGGAGCGGCTCGGGAGTCGGGACGGCTGGAGGGCTCGGGAGCAGAGGAGGTTCGAGAGTGAAGGTGTGAGAAATGAAATGCCAATGCTCCTTTATTTATAGGCCTGATGTGCGCCCATGTCAGACCGTTATCCAGGGGATATCGGTCCGATATGCCTCCATTGTCCCGCATGTGCGCCACGTGGCAGCCATGCAAATCTGGAGTGCCACCCGTCCATGTCGGACCGAGTAGCAAGCCATGTCGGTCCGACATCCGTCCACGCGTCCGACATCCTGACGCATGCCCTACACGTGTCTCGACACGTGTTTGGTGCAGAGGGTTTCTAGGGGTTTGCACTTTGGACCGTTTTCTAGACCATGTCGGTCCGACATCTAACCTCTTCCCATATCAGACCGATATCTATGTCCATGTCGGTCCGACATCCAACCTCTTCCTATATCGGACCGATATCTGATCACATGTCGGTCCGATATCTCCTATCATTCAGAATTTCTTAATTTATTTTCTGACTTTTGGGTTCTCATTAACTCCCGTTATTTCTTATGAGCTCCGGGCAGAAATTGAGATCGGAAATTTGACAGGTGTTATATCATCCCCAACTTTTTCGAAATCTCATCCTCGAGATTACTTTCTGAATAAGTGTGGGTATTTCTTTTTTTATTTTGGATTCCAGTTCCCATGTGTACTTGGGTCCACGTCTGGAATTCCATTTCACCTTGACCAACACGTGTTTCTTTCGCTTCAATTTCTTTTCGTGCCGGTCCTCAATTTGTAACGGTTGTTCCACAAACTTAAGCCTTTTATCCACTATTACATCTTGTAATGGCATGGCTTAGGTTTCATCTGCTAAACATTTACGTAGATTGGAGACATGGAACACATCGTGTACTCCACTCATCTCTATCGGTAATTCTAACCGATATGCCACTGGTCTGATTCGTTCTATAATTTTAAATGGCCCAACAAATCTAGGGCTTAACTTCCCTTTCTTTCTGAATCGTACCACACCTTTCCAAGGTGATACCTTAAGTAAAACATTGTCTCCAACGTTAAATTCTAACGACTTTCGCCTTTTGTCGGCATAACTTTTCTGGCGATCACGAGCCATTTTCAATCTTTCCCTGATTTGTAATATCTTATCACTAGTTTTCTAGACTATCTCAGGTCCTGATAATTGTACTTCAGCTCAACACACGTGAGTTCTGCATTTTCTGCCATACAAGGCTTCAAATGGTGCAGCTTGTATACTTGTGTGGTAGCTGTTATTATAAGAGAATTCTATCAGAGGTAAGTGGTCGTCCCAACTTCCTCCTAGGTGAATAACACATGCTCGAAGCATATCATCCAAGGTTTGGATTTTCCTCTTGCTCTGCCCATCCGTTTGAGGATGGTATGCAGTGCTAAGGTTTAAACGAGTTCCGAGAGCTTTTTGGAAGCTCTGCCAGAATCGAGACGTGAATCGACTGTCTCTATCTGATACGATGGATAACTGCATTCCGTGTAAAGATACTATTTTGTTAACGTATAATTGTGCCAATTTATCCATGCTAAAAGTTTCCTTCATGGGTAGGAAATGTGCGGATTTGGTTAAACGATCAACGATAACCCATATTGTGTCATTTCCTTGACTGGTTCGGGAAAGTTTAGTGATGAAATCCATGGTGATCATTTCCCATTTCCATACTAGCAACTTAAGTTGTTGCAACAGCCCAGATGGCTTTTGGTGTTCGGCTTTAACCTTGGAACAGGTTAGACATTTGGCCACATATTCAACTATGTGCTTTTTCATGCCGATACACCAGTATTCTGGTTTTAGATTTCTGTACATCTTATCACCACCGGGGTGCATTGTGTACTTGGACTTATAGGCTTCTTCGAGAATTTCTTCACGGAGATTTCCATAGATTGAAACCCATATTCACTTATCCATTCTAAGGATGTCGTCATTTCCTTTGATGAGTTGTTCAGTCCTTCCTATCATCCCCTCGTTTTCGAGGTTTGCCTCTTTCAAGGCTGATTTCTGTGCCTCTTTGATATGAAGACTGACTTGCAGGTCGAGTCTTAGGGCACGCACTCGCTTTGGTTTTTCATGTTCTTTTCGACTCAGGGCGTCGGTTACTACGTTAGCCTTGCCTTCATGATAACATATCTTGTAGTCATAGTCGTTTAGGACTTCCATCCATCGTCTTTGTCTCATGTTTAGCTTTTTCTGGCTGAAGACATACTTTAGACTCTCATGGTCTGTGAAAACCGTGAATTTGACTCCATAGAGATAGTGTCTCCATAATTTTAGCGCGAAGATTATGGCACCTAAATCCAGGTCATGAGTCGTATAGTTCTTTTTGTGAGTCCTAAGTTGTCGCGATGCATAAGCGATGACTTTGTTTCCTTGCATCAATACACATCCTAAACCAGTGTGTGATGCATCGCAGAACACTACAAAACCTTCGTTGCCTTCGGGCATCGATAGAATTGGTGCTTGAGTTAATTTCTGCTTTAGACCCCATTCATATTTGATTGCCTTTCGGGTTAGTGTAGTCAAAGGAACGACGATCCTTGAGAAGTCCTTAATAAACCTTCGGTAATATCATGCCAAATCGAGGAAGCTTCTCACTTCAGTTGGTGTCTTTGGGACTTCCCAATTGGATATAGCCTCAATCTTAATTGGATCTACTTGAATTCCTTTCTCTTCTATGATGTGACCGAGAAATTATACTTTTGACAACCAAAATTCACACTTTGAGAATTTGGCGTAAAGTTTCTTGTTTCTCAATAGTTCTGCAACATCCCAAAATAAGACGGAAAGAATAAACAAGCGAGGAATTGGCCGACCATGGGCTTGCGCGCGAATGGGATTAGGGGAGGGTAGCGTCTCCCTATAAATACCTTAGCCCATCTCATTTCCCTCCTTTGCCATCCTAGAGAGAGAAACCATAGAGAGAGAAAGTTGACGGATCGGTCCGAGAAGCTAGCATCTTTTTCCTACACTACTCGTGAGCAGAACCTCCGATTTAGAAGCTCGAAAGAGGTAACAACTCGACCTAGAATTGAGTTTTTAGTTTTTGTTGGGTTTCTCAGGTTTTTGGATAAAAGATGGCATTTTTACGTATGAAACTTGAAAATAAACATAGATCTAGCATCTAGAGTGGAAAACAAACGTTTTGAACGTAAAAAGTTCCAAACTTGACGAACCAATCGATCCAGATCAGAATCCATGCAAAAACACGGTTTTTGATAAAGTTCGCGGTTTAGAAAGTTCACGGTTTGTGATGTTCACGGTTTGTGAAGTTCACGGTTGAGTGAAGTTCACGGCTGATGAAGTTCACGGTTTGAAAATTTCACGGTTTGTGAAGTTCACGGTTGAGTGAAGTTCACGGCTGGTGAAGTTCGCGGTTGGGTAAAGAATGCGGCTAGGGTGAAGTATGCGGTTAGGGTAAAGTATGCGGTTAGGGTGAAGTATCCGGTTAGGGTAAAGTATGCAGTTTGGGCGAAGTTCTCGGTATAACGGGATGAAATGTAATGAGTTGTATGAAAAGCTAAGACCAGGTTGTGGTACAGGTTAGAAAATCCTTTAGAGACCTTTGACCCTGTTTATTTCAGGTGAGTTCTAGAAGCCCTTATTTAAATGTTTTAAACAAATGTTTTTGGGCTGGTATGCATACGTAACGAGGTGACTGTTTTATAAAACGATGTTGATGAATGATGTATGTGACGTTTTATGAAACGATGTTTATGAACAATGTTTTGGAAGGAAAGGTTATGAAAGAAGTGTTTATGAAATATTTTGCCAAAAGAAGTTTACGAAGTGTTTATGATAGAATGAATGCTTTTTAATAAAACGTACGAATGCTTTAACTGAAGTTTTGAAGTAAAAGAAGTGAATGTTTATGAAAGTCACAAACTAACGAATCTGCCATTATTCCTTAGGGAATGAAGGTTATGGGTATTGGATGTATGTTATGGGCCTTTACCTTTTAGGAGCCTTTATGGCTGGCCAACTGTTGTACAATTGGGGTGATGACGGTCACCAAAGGGATTACCGTGATCCTTGAAGTTGGTACGATTTTACCTTGCGGGGTAGTCGTGCTTGAAGTTTGGTACTTGTGCCTTACGGGGTGAAGTGCTTGAAGTTTGGTACGTGTCATCCTTGTGGTGTCGTGCTTGAAGTTTGGTGTTAAATGACCTAAGCATCGGGCCCTAGGATTCCCGCCCGAAGGACAGTACGGTGGAAGGGCCTAGTGGTGGTGATCCTTAGGTCATTCCACCAGTATGCGATGTTTGGATTTGACGGTTACGAGAAGGCGCATATTCGATATGTTCGTTGACTTATGGGTTATGATGTTACGACATTATTTTACGTACACTTTTATTAAATGAAGTATGAAGTTATGTTTTTGGCAAATATTTGAAGTTAATGTTTTATAAAAAGCTAGACTTCACCAGCGTAGCTGACTTTTTAGTATGCACATTCAGGTTAAGGCAGGTTATGATGATTGACGATGATGTTGGGCGGCTTGATGAGTTACCCGGCTGATATGAAGACTGGCATCCCGTTATGAAGTTGGTTATGTTATGTTTATGTAATAGATAATGTTACGCTTTCGCATGTTGAACGATGCTATGTTATGTTTGAAATGAAATTTTCCGCTGCGTTATTTGATATTCAAGTTTAAGAACTGTTTGTGAATGAGTAAATCTAACAAGTGAGGCCTCCCGGGTTTGGTGCCTTAGAAGTTGGTATCAGAGCAATAGTTTGAGAGATTTGGGCACTTCTGGTGTCTGAACTTAAACTTTGAATGGGACCGAAAGCGGATGCCTGTACGGGTAACTCGAGTCACAGCATCAGGCATGAATGTAGTATATATTTATATATATAGTATGCCTTAGAAATTGTTAAGGATAGGATTTGTGTTCTGATGGAAATCACAAAGGTGGTCAAATTGAAATCGAAAGCTAGTGTAATGGTTAATTGCAGATGACCAGTGTATATTAACATCTTACAGTACTTGTTGAATTCTATTTGTTAACTAGCGTGATGACATTGGATTCCTTGTCTTATAGAACAAAATGGCAAGGAGAGGAAACGGAAGGCGTGGTGGGGGCCATACCGGTGGTCGTACCGGTGGTCGTAACGGTGGGTGTGGCAGGACCCCTGCGCGCCAAGAGTACATTGAAGAAGGAAGTGTTCACACTGAGCCAGAAGTTAGTATGCACGGAACTGAGCCGACTCATGTCGAAGAACAACAATTCACTTTTGAACTGGAAGTGAGAGCGGCTCTGGCACGCGAGTTCACTGAGTTGATGAAGGATTCTTTGCCAGGACTGTTGGCAGAAGCGTTAAAGAAGGCTAGTGAGATGGATGGGTCTAACACGGCGGTTGGTACCCCAAACACTGAGGCAGTTAACACATCGCTTACCCGTGGTTTCTACTATAAGTCCTTTAAGGCATGTGACTCGCCGGTCCTGGCTGGAAAGAAAGACGAGGTGGCTATTTTTGATTTGGTAATCCGTATGGAAGCCGCCATTCGTCTGAGCGAATGCCGCTCAAACCAGGTTGTGAAGTTTGCTGATAACTCCTTGAGGGAGGAAGCATCTCATTGGTGAGGGGGAGTGCGTCAACCCAAGGGGGACAAGGCCGTTGACGCAATGATGTGGAATGATCTAAAAACTCTGGTGATCAAGAATTTCTGTCCAAGGAATGAGATCGAGAAGGTAGAAAGGGAATTTCTGGTGTTGAAGGCCGGGAGCATGACGCACCGGCAGTACACTACCCGATTCAATGAACTGGCACGTCTGGTGCCACATCTTGTCACGACCGAGGAGAGGAAGATTGCCTGCTACATTCAAGGGCTGCCGGACCAGATCCGCACTTATGTTAAGACAAACGCCCCTACTACCTACGATTAGGTAGTAGAACTAAGTGGCGTGGTGTTTGATGATATGGAACTGAATGTCGTTTCCATTGAAGAGCCTAAGAAGAAACTGGGTTTTCCCGCTAAGCGATCGGGTAGGAAGTTATTTGGGGCTCGGGACAAACAGGCCTGGGTAGGCGAGACGAAAGTTTGTGGAAAATATGGGGTAAGGCGTGCGGGTGAATGTCGGCTAGGGTCAAATCTGTGCTTTAAATGCGGCAAGACCGGACACTACTCCTGCGAATGCCCATAAGGCTTCAAATGCTACAACTGTGGGGAGAGTGGTCATATGAGCCGGGAATCCACTAAGCCCAGGATGGGTGAAGCCGGGAAGGGGAAAGGCCCGGAGAAGAAAGAAGAGAGGCCCCGAGCGAAGACTTGAGCGTATGCACTGACGCAAGAACATGCTAGGGTAGACCCCGATGTGGCATCAGGTACGTTCATCCTCGACAACACTTTTGTATCTGTGTTATTTATATCTGTGTTATTTGAAGTTTTATATCTGCCACTTTTTGTAAACAGGTAAAATACTCAGTCAGTAAACTAGAAAGGGCCTTTAGTGTAGAAACCGCTGAGGGTAGAACTGTAAGGGTGACCGAAGTAGTTGATAGTTCCACGATAAAAATAGAAGGCCATAGATTCCCCGTCAGGTTGTTTGTTATGGTTTTGGGTGGGTTCGATGTCGTGTTAGGTATGGATTGACTAACTGCCAATGAAGCGCAAATTATATGCAAATGAAAGATAATCCGACTCAAGGCTCCGGATGGTAGCGAAGTCGAGGTTTTTGTAGATCGTGACACCCCGATGCCCAACGTCATTTTGATGATTAAGGCAACATAATACTTGAGGCGCGGATGCGAGGCTTATATGGTGTACGTGATTGACAAGTGGAAGGAAGTGAAGGAACTAGACGATGTACCCGTGGTGCGCGAGTACCCGGAGGTGTTTCCAGAGGATTTGCCTGGGATACCACCTGACAGAGAGATTGAGTTCCGAATCGACTTAGTACCAGATGCCCAGCCCGTGGCTAAGGCTCCATATCGACTAGCACCAGTAGAGATGAAAGAACTAATGGCATAATTAGATGAATTACTTGAGAAAGGATTTATCCAACCGAACATCTCACCTTGGGGTGCTCTGGTATTGTTTGTGAAGAAGAAAGATGGTTCTATGAGAATGTGTATCGACTATAGGGAGTTGAATAAACGAATGGTGAAGAACAAGTACCATTTACCAAGGATCGACGACCTGTTCGATCAATTATAGGGCGCAAGTTGGTTCTCAAAACTCGACCTTCGATCCGGGTACCATCAGTTGAAGGTGAGGGAAGAAGACATACCGAAAACCGCGTTTCGCACGCGTTATGGACATTTCGAGTTCCGCGTGATGTCCTTCGGATTGACGAACACCTTCGCGGCGTTCATGGATTTAATGAATAGGGTGTGTCGACCGATGCTGGACCGATCGGTAATTGTGTTCATCGATGATATCCTCATCTACTCCAAGAGTGAGGGTGATCACGCATGTCACTTGAAGGAAGTGTTGGAAGCTCTAAAGAAGGAGAAGTTGTATGCTAAGTTCTCCAAATGCGCTTTTTGGCTTAGGGAAGTCCAATTCCTAGGTCACGTCATTAACCTGAACGGCATTATGGTTGACCCAGCAAAGATAATGATGGTAAGGGATTGGGATATTCCTAAGACGCCAACTGAGATCCGCAGTTTCTTAGGATTGGCAGGCAACTATCGGAGATTCATTCAGGATTTCTCAAAAATAGCTTTGCCATTAACGAAGTTGACACGGAAGGAGGTAAAGTACGAATGGGGTTTGACCCAGGATGAGGCGTTTAAGGAATTGAAGAAGAAGTTAACTCAAGCTTCAGTCTTGGCCCTTCCCGAGGGCAATGAAGACTTGGTGGTATACTCTGACGCTTCGGGTCAGCGGTTGGGGTGTGTGCTAATGCAACGCGAAGAGTGACCGCACGAAGTCAATTATCCGACTCACGATTTGGAACTTGCTGCTGTCGTATTCGCATTGAAAATCTGGAGGCATTACCTTTACGGGGTGAAGTTCACTATTTACTCCGACCACAAAAGTTTGAAGTACTTCTTCGAACAAAGGGAGCTTAATATGAGGCAGAGACGATGGTTGGAACTCATGAAAGATTATGACTGTGAAATCATATACCATCCTGGAAAGGCAAACGTGGTGGCTGACGTTCTAAGTCGAAAGGATGTGACTGCTCCTATTAGAGTGAAAGCTTGCCAGTTGGTGGTAACATCGGATGTGATGAGGGAAATTGAAAAGGCTCAAGATGAGGCACTTAAAGAGGAAAACATAAAGAAGAAAATGATGGTTGGCCAACAGGACAAGTTGGAATATAACACCCTTAGTGTTAGGACACATTTTGGACGGGTATGGATACCTATGGGTGGCGAGCTTAGAACCAAGATCTTAGATGAGTTTCATAAGTCTTGTTACTCTATCCATCCCGGCACCAATAATATGTACCAAGATCTGAGGAAGGAATACTGGTGGCCTGGAATGAAACATGAGGTGACAAAGTATGTAAGCAAGTGCTTGACTTGCTCACAAGTAAAGGCCGAACACCAGAAACCGTATGAAAAGATTCAATCACTTGATATACTAGAATGGAAGTGGGAACACATTACCATGGACTTCATAACTAAGCTACCTCACACAGCTAAAGGTCATCACCCCATCTGGGTAATTGTGGACCGTTTAACGAAGAGTGCTCATTTCCTACCTATTCGCGAGACGTTCTCGTCGGAAAGGTTAGCGAAAGTATTTATTAATGAAGTAGTAGCACGACATGTGATGCCTTTGATGATTGTATCTGACCGGGACACACGATTCACATCGAGGTTCTAGAAAAGATTTCACGAGGCGATGGGCACGAGGCGATGGGCACGAGGCTTAATATCAGCATGGCATACCACCCGCAAACGGATGGTCAGTCCGAAAGGACCATTCAAACATTGGAGGATATGCTTCGTGCGTGTATTATCGACTTCGGTGGCAGCTGGGACAGTCATCTGCCATTAGTCGAATTCTCCTACAACAATAGTCATCCCACAACGATAGGCATGCCGCCTTATGAAATGTTGTATGGGAGAAGATGCAGGACCCCGGTCTGTTGGGGTGAGATTGGACAAAAGAAATTAGGAAGCCTTGAAGTCGTACGAGAAACGTCGAAAAGGTTTGATCAAATCAAAGCACGAATGAAGGCCGCCCAAGATCGTCAGAAATCCTACGCAGATAAACGACGAAGGCCTATTGAGTTTGATGTTGGGGACAAAGTAATGTTGAAAGTGTCGCCCTGGAAGGGAATTGTACGATTTAGAAAGAGCGGAAAGTTAAGTCCAAGGTTTGTCGGACCATTCAGAATAATGGCACGGGTTAGTGAAGTCACTTATCGGTTGGAGTAGCCTAATGAGTTAAGTGGGATCCATCCTACCTCCCATGTATCACACATGCGAAAGGGTTTGGCGGATGAATCAGCTCACGTACCACTTACTGACATCGAGGTTGACAACAGCCTTAACTACATTGAAGAACCCGTGGCCATCCTAGATAGGAAGGAGAAACGTTTGCGTAACAAAGTTATCCAATTGGTTAAAGTCCAATGGAAGCACAGAAAGGGATCAGAGGCTACATGGGAAACGGAGACGGAAATGAGGGAGTCATACCCTCAACTATTTGACTTATGATAGGTTTCGGGGACGAAACCTATTGTAAGGGGGGTAGACTTGTAACATCCCAAAATAAAACGGAAAGAATAAACGAGCGAGGAATGGGCCGACCATGGGCTTGCGCGCGAATGGGCTTAGGGGAGGGTAGCCTCTCCCTATAAATACCTTAGCCTATCTCATTTCCATCATTTGCCATCCTAGAGAGAGAAACCGTAGAGAGAGAAAGTTGACGGATCGATCAGAGAAGCTAGCATCTTTTTCCTACACTACTCGTTAGCAGAACCTCCGATTCAGAAGCTCTAAAGAGGTAACAACTCGACCTAGAATTGAGTTTTTAGTTTTTGTTGGGTTTCTCGGGTTTTTGGATAAAAGATGGCATTTTTACGTATGAAACTTGGAAATAAACATAGATCTAGCATCTAGAGTGGAAAACAAACGTTTTGAACGTAAAAAGTTCCAAACTTGACGAACCAATCGATCCAGATCTGAATCCATGCAAAAACACGGTTTTTGATAAAGTTCATGGTTTTGGGAAGTTCACGGTTTGGAAAGTTCACGGTTTGTGAAGTTCACTGTTTGTGAAGTTCGCGGTTGAGTGTAGTTCACGGCTGGTGAAGTTCACGGCTGATAAAGTTCACGGTTTGGAAAGTTCACGGTTGAGTGAAGTTCACGGCTGGTGAAGTTCACGGCTAATGAAGTTCGCGGTTGGGTAAAGAATGCGGTTAGGGTGAAGTATGCGGTTATTGTAAAGTATGCGGTTAGGGTGAAGTATGCGGTTAGGGTAAAGTATGCGGTTTGGGTAAAGTTTGCGGTTTGGGCGAAGTTCTCGGTATAACGGGATGAAATGTAATGAGTTGTATGAGAAGCTACGACCAAGTTGTTAACATACAGGTTAGAAGATCCTTTAGAGACCTTTGACCGTGTTTATTTCAGGTGAGTTCTAGAAGCCCTTATTTAAATGTTTTAAACAAATGTTTTTGGGCTAGTGTGCATACGTAACGAGGTGACTGTTTTATAAAATGATTTTTATGAATGATGTATGTGACGTTTTATGAAACGATGTTTTTGTAAGGAAAGGTTATGAAAGAAGTGTTTATGAAATATTTTGCCAAAAGAAGTTTACGAGGTGTTTATGAATGAATGATTTTTAATAAAACGTACGAATGCTTTAACTGGAGTTTTGAAGTAAAAGAAATGAATGTTTATGAAAGTCATAAATAAACGAATCTGCCATTATTCCTTAGGGATTGAAGTTTATGGGTATGAGATGTATGTTATGGGCCTTTACCTTTTAGGGGCCTTTGTGGCTGGCCAAATGTTGTACAACTGGGGTGATTACGGTCACCAAGGGGATTACCGTGATCCTTGAAGTTGGTACGGTTTTACCTTGTAGGGTAGTTGTGCTTGAAGTTTGGTACTTGTGCCTTAAGGGGTGAAGTGTTTGAAGTTTGGTATGTGTCATCCTTGTGGTTCCGTGCTTGAAGTTCGGTGGTAAATGACCTAAGCATCGGGCCCTAGGATTCCCGCTCGTAGGACAGTACAGTGGAAGGGCCTAGTGGTGGTGATCTTTAGGTCATTCCACCGGCATGCGATGTTTGGATTTGACGGTTACGAGAAGGCTCAGATTCGATATGTTCGTTGACTTATGGGTTATGATGTGTTATGTTTTGTTATGACATTATTTTACGTACGCTTTTATTAAATGAAGTATGAAGATATGTTTTTGGCAAATATTTGAAGTTAATGTTTTTTGAAAAGCTAGAACTCACCAGCGTAGCTGACTTTTTAGTATGCACATTCAGGTTAAGGCAGGTTATGATGATGGACGATGATGTTGGGCGGCTTGATGAGTTACCTGACTAATATGAAGACTGGCATCCCGTTATGAAGTTGGTTATGTTATGTTTATGTAATAGAAAATGTTACGCTTCCACATGTTGAACGATGCTAAGTTATGTTTGAAATGAAATTTTCCGCTGCGTTATTTGATATTCAAGTTTAAGAACTGTTTGTGAATGAGTAAATCCAACAAGTGAGGCCTCCCGGGTTTGGGGCCTTACAAGTTCAAGTATCGTCCTTTGATTGTTGGCATGCTCTTCCTTACTTTTGGAGTAGATAAGTATATTGTCACAGCCCCAATTTCAACTAACGGAGTTTTACCGTTTGGAAGGTGACACACCAGGATCTCAGTAATTAGTTACATCAAACGACACTATATGAGACTTGAAATGTCAAAACATAAAAGTTCAGAGTTAATGCGGAAGCGTAAACGTTAATATGAAATCAAAAGTAATTACAAGCAATAGGCGTCAATCAATGTAAATAAGTAAATTGTTTCAAATGTTTGAAATGGATAATATGACAGTAGGACTTCATGCATGTCCTAAGTGTACAACATGTGCCTTAGCAACCTGAGAAACATGTAAGAAAAAGTGTCAACACGAGGTTGGTGAGTTCACAGGTTTCAAGTTTACAATAAGAGTGTGTTTGCTAGATTATGTACATTTAATATGCATATCTATAGGTAGCTAACCTATGTTCATGTTTTACTAAAGCGCTCGCAACCGAAGCTGACTGTGTTTGTATGCCTCCTGCCAGGTCTATCAACTCTAGCCAATGTGAGTAGGCTAACATTTCACCCGTTCGATATCCAATCTAGTTAGCGCGACTAACGCGGGTGGGATTTGTCAAACCCAATAGTACTACTAAACATTACCTCTCTAAGATCCATATTAACGGTTCGATGTATGATGAGGACTTTCTGTGATAGTGTGTCACGCTTAGCCTCAACAGTAATAACATATGAATTACAATAATCTAAAATAATTGTGTCATGTTTTCTCCCCCAACGGGATATACATGTAACAAAATGTTTGTCTGTGTACCTGTTTCTCCCCCACGGGGAAAACAAGTAAGAGTATGATAGTTGGTGTTCATGTTTGTTTATCCTCAACAGGAAAACAAGTAAAATATGTTTGTGTGTAAGCATGTTTCTCCCCCAAAAGTAAAACAAGTAAAAAAAGGGGCCGTGAAACTCACCTGCGTTGCGTAGTAGGTAGTATCACACAAGTATGAGATTTGGAACCTCAAATGTTAGCCTGCACGGCTTACGTATGCCCTAGAAATATAAACACATAAGTTAGGGACATATGGGATTTGTGACGACGACACGGAAGGTTAGAACGTCTTAACGTATTCTAAGGATCAATGAGTAGACGAACGTGTCTACGGGAATATAGGGTTTCTTAATATAATTATTAAGATAAATACGTTTTGTGTCGAAGGTTTCTCAATTACGAATATAATAATAATTAAATATATCCGTGCGTTTGTACCATTCAATAATGGTTTAGGAAAATAATATAAGTTATTATATTATCTTAAACTTAGAGATATAACACGATAATTAAATTTTGTGGGAAAACAGTAAAACTATTATTGTATCCGGATCATAATAACGTGGATAATTATATAAATAAATACATTATTTATTTGTTTGAAACGTTACACAATGTGGCGAAAATAATATATAAATATATTATTTTTAATTTGAATTACGGTTTGAGAATAATATGAATATATTATTTTGTTCAGGGTTATAGGTTAAATAATAATATAAACATATTATTATAAAAGTGTGAAATAATATTAAAAATGGGTTATAAAATCAATCCCGAGCCTACGGGTGGTTTCCGAGGCTAAAACATATTAATATATTAATATAATAATATAGGAAATGATTTTGTTTTAAAATAATACTCAAAAAGTGCTACAAAAATAAAAGCTGTTGGTGAGGTTCGAACCCGGGTCACCCCCCACACCAACACTCAGTCTTAACCAGTCCACCTGCTAAGGTAATCGCGTTGAAAGATGGTTCTGTTTGGTTTTAACACACAAGTTCTCAGTGTTCTTCTCCCTATAGCGAACCCGAACCAAAATCAGTCCCAATCCTTTCGATTTCAACAACGATTTGTAAAAAGGGTTTAGGGGTTTTGATTGTCAATATAATACGTATCTGTGGGTGCAATTAACCATAAAATTATCAAGTATAGGTTCGTTTAATTCTTGTTCTAGAAATTGAAAACCCTAGGTTTGATCAAGAATCAAATTGACTAAATCTTATAATAGTTAGGGTTAGATTCATGGGGCTTTTGATTAATAACGGATGGCGAAACTACCCCAATAATTTAATTTGATTGAAACCGTGTGTAGATTAGGATTCGATTAAACCCAAATCGTGATGAACCCTAGAATCAGTTCATCACTAATTCGATGTTATATGCTCGAATTAGTGTAGGGCTTTCATTGTAGGTATGGAAACGAAACTAAGGGTATGCTTTATTACCAGAAAGGATGTCGAGTTCATGGTTCCCGGCTAAATCGGTATCCGGCTACGGGTTGCTTGGTCTCCGGTGATTCCGCCTGCTTCTCCGGTGAACTTGATGTGTGAAAATACTTAACAGATGTTCGAACAAGTTGCGTAGATGGTTTGATTGTGAAATGATTATCAGATTTGCTTGAATTTGATCGATACGTGATCATGGCCGACGGTTGCGAGTTAATTAGTCATTAAGTGACTTAATTAGGCAATGATTATGATTAAAACGATGGTTACGTTTGTTAATGACACGAACGTGCATATCGGTTACACATTCGCACGAATTTCAGTTGTGGAGTTCGATTTTGAATCAAGAACACATCGGTTTGACTTTTAAAAGTCAAATAAGACAAAATTATTAAATTTGACCTAGTAAAGTCAACAGAATAGGTTTAGGGTAATTACAACTTTGATCCTTGTAGTTTTCATGTATTTAAGTTTAAGAATAATAGTCCTTGCGGTTAGAAATGAGTTAAGAACACGGTTAGTTGACTTTCAAAAGTCAACAGAATAGAGGTTTGACTAATTACACAATTAGTCCTTAAAGTTTTATGTAGTAGAGTTTGGATATTGACAGAATTGGTCCCTGAGGTTTAATATTGAGTTAACTGGGTTACTAGATAACTGGATTTACTAACGGGGTTAACTCTAAAGTCCGGATTGTCACATCATCCCCTAGTTAAAGAATTTTCGTCCCGAAAATTAAAATAATACAAAAAAAAAAAATTCTGGGTGTCACATCATCCCCTAGTTGAAAGAATTTTCGTCCCGAAAATTTGAATAGTACTTTAAGAATTTGAAGTGGGGTGCTTGAACAGATTAGGATATTTGCGCATTATCTGATCCTCGCGTTCCCATGTGAATTCCGGTCCGCGTTTCGAGTTCCAACGAACTCTGACAATAGGGATTTTACTGTGCTTTAACGTTTTGACTTCCCTATCCATAATTTCCACAGGTTCTTCGATGAAACGTAACTGTTCATCAAGGTGTAGTTCCTCAAGAGGAACCGTAAGAGATTCGTCAGCTAGACATTTCTTCAAATTTGAGACGTGAAAGACGTTGTGTACACCACTCAGTCCTTCAGGTAAGTCCAGTTGATACGCTACTGGTCCGATTCTCTTTAATATTTTGAAAGGTCCAACATAACGAGGATTCAGTTTGCCTCGTTTTCCGAAACGAATGACACCTTTCCAAGGTGAGACTTTGAGTAAGACCATGTCACCTACTTGAAACTCCAAAGGTTTACGATGCTTATCGGCATAGCTCTTTTGACGATCACGAGCTGCCGCCATACGGTTTCTAATTTGAAAGATCTTTTCGGAAGTTTCAAATACAAGTTCAGGACCTGTGAGTTGGCTATCTTCAACCTCGGTCCAACAAATGGGAGAACGGCATTTCCGTCCATAAAGTGCTTCAAATGGAGCTGCCTTGATGCTAGTGTGATAGCTGTTGTTGTCGGAGAACTCCACCAACGGTAGGTGAGACTCCCAAGTGTTACCGAAATTGATCACACAAGCTCGTAGCATGTCCTCCAGAGTTTGGATAGTACGTTCTGTTTGGCCATCAGTTTGAGGATGGTATGCTGTGCTCATATCTAGACACGTGCCTAAGGCCTTATGTAACGACTGCCAGAAACGAGAAGTGAATCGTGCATCACGATCCGAAATAATGGAGATTGGCACCCCGTGCCGAGAGTCTATTTATTTCAAGTATGTACGAGTAAGCTTATCCATTTTGTCGGTTTCCTTGATTGCTAGGAAATGAACAGATTTTGTTAATCGATCAATAATTAGCATATAGTATCACATCCAGTAGAGGTTCGTGGTAATTTGGTGATGAAGTCCATGGATATTTGTTCCCATTTCCACATGGGAATTTCTAGTTGTTGTAGAAGACCGGATGGTTTTTGATATTCGATTTTGACTTTCGCACAAGTCAGACACTTACTAACATAGGTGGCTATATCGGCCTTCATCTTCGGCCACCAATATAGTACTTTTAGATCATGGTACATTTTATCGGAACCCGGATGGATGGAGTAACGAGATTTATGAGCTTCATCCATGATTAGTTCCCTTAATTTTTCGAACACGGGAATCCATATTCGTTTGACGAAGTAACGAATTCCGTCAGATTTTACCTCAAGTTGTGCTTCCATGCCACGTGTACCTTCTAACGGTAGGTTATCTTCTTTCAAGGCTTCAAGTTGAGCACTACGGATTCTGTCAGGCAATCCAGGGTGAATAGTGAGTTGTAACGCTCGAACTCGTTTGGGTTTTGTTTCCTTTCGACTTAGTGCATCAGCCACAACGTTAGCTTTACCCGGATGATACCGGATCGCACAGTCGTAATCATTTAAAAGTTCAACCCAACGACGTTGTCGCATGTTCAACTCCTTCTGCTCGAAGATATGCTGGAGGCTCTTGTGATCGGTGTAGATGGTGCATTTGGTACCGTACAGGTAATGTCTCCATATCTTAAGTGCAAAAACTACCGCTCCCAACTCTAGATCATGAGTGGTGTAGTTTTTCTCGTGAATCTTTAACTGACGTGAAGCGTATGCGATTACCTTCTTGCGTTGCATTAAGACACAACCCAGACCTTGAATAGATGCATCACAATACACTACAAAATCATCGGTTCCTTCCGGAAGAGCTAAAATAGGTGCACTGCAAAGTTTCTGTTTGAGGTGCTGGAAAGCTGACTCTTGGTTATCGCCTCAATTATAGGCTTTTCCTTTTTGAGTTAGGGCGGTGAGAGGTTGTGCAATTTTTGAAAATCCTTCGATAAAACGACGGTAATATCCAGCCAATCCCAGAAATTGTCGCACCTCAGTCAGAGTCGTCGGTGCTGCCCAATTCTTGATGGCTTCTATTTTGGATGGGTCGACATGTATCCCTTTCTCATTAACCACATGCCCTAGAAACTGAACTTCCCGGATCCAAAATTCACACTTGGAAAACTTAGCATACAGTTGTTCTCGCTTAAGTAGTTCCAAAATTAGGCGTTGATGTTCCTCATGTTCCTCCTTGTTCTTGGAATAGATGAGGATGTCGTCGATGAAAATGATAACGAACTGGTCCAGGTAAGGCTTACACACACGGTTCATGAGGTCTATGAATACCGCGGGTGCGTTGGTTAAACCGAAAGGCATGACCATAAATTCGTAATGGCCGTACCTCGTTCTGAATGCAGTCTTAGAGATATCTTCTTCTCAGACTCTTAACTGATGATAGGCGGACCTAAGGTCTATTTTGGAATAGAAACTTGATCCTTGGAGTTGATCAAAAAGGTCATCTATACGAGGTAAAGGGTAGCGGTTCTTGATTGTGACTTTATTCAGCTCCCGGTAATCAATACACATACGGAAAGTACCGTCCTTCTTCTTGACAAATAATACCGGAGCTCCCCATGGTGATGAACTAGGTCGGATGAAACCTTTATCCAATAAATCTTGCAATTGAGTGGACAGTTCCTGCAATTCACTGGGTGCCAGTCTTTAAGGTGCCAGAGCAATCGGTGCTGCTCCGGGTGCTAAATCAATTTTGATCTCAACTTGACGGTGCGGTGGCAGACCGGGCAGATCCTCGGGTAACACTTCCTGAAATTCACACACAACGGGAATATCTTCGATCTTCTTCTCTTCTGAAGGCTGCTCAGCAACAAGGGCCAAAATAGCCGTATGCCCCTTTCGAAGACATTTTTGCGCTTTCATGAAGGATATAATGCCCATGACTGCACCACTCCTTTTTCCTTGGACAGAAAGAATTTCCCCTATAAGGAAAGGAAGGCAATCATTTTTGTTACAACAGATGGCCTCAGGTTGGTTCTTGGATAACCTATTCATACGGACAATAAGGTCGAAACTGCCAAGTGTAACTGGCAGAATGTCAATGTCAAGTTTATGACTAACCAATACTAGTTTACATCTGCAAGAATGCGAGTTATTTGCGATTTTTTTTTGAGAGTCTGCTATCTCAATTGTATACTTGGATTTTAATAGAGTTGGAGCACGACACACTAATATGGAATTTGTGAAATCATGCTGAGACTTCTAGTGAGACCCGCGCTTATAAAGCAAGTGTCAGCCAATGCATAGGCTAAGGGAAGAGGTTCACATGTAGGAAAGAAAAGTCTAATGAGATATAGATTCCAGTAGCATAAGAGGTAGGATGTATGTTTAGGTAATTGCGTTCAACAGATGGTTGGTTAGGTTAAATCTTCGTTTCCTAATGTCATTGGATCAACAGGATCATTTCGTGAAGAACTCCTCAAATTCTGTGTACCTAGTTGAAGTCGGTGGTTTTACTCTAAGGTTTTACTTGAGTTTCACTCTAGGTGGTTCCATTGATCAAGTTTGAATGAGAGTCGTAAGATCACTAAGACTCTTACATGAGTGAAAATAATATTGATGGATTCCATTGATGATAATTCAGTGTGTCTGTAAACATTTTCAACCTGATAGTCGCGTCTATCAGCTGTTAAACAGGTTTAACGATACCAACTAGTCATTGAGTGGGTTATGAGAATTTCTACAGAAAGTGGAAAATTAAGTTTGTAAATCACAGATTGAGACCATTTATCCACACAATAGGTTTCACCAGGACTTATATGCACCTCAAATTACTATTACGTGTGCACCCGTAATGATAATTTGCTTTGCATGCTCACCCTAGCTTCTCCCTACCCGGTGTCAAAATGTCCCTCAATTTGCATTACCGAGTACAAAGTGTTGTCAGATATGGTAAGTCATCGAGAGGCTTAGTCATCAACCACAAGTTGACCAACTAGGACTCATATCAGGATGAGTAGTCAGGAATCGTTCGATCCGAGTATTCACTCGAGTTGAAACACAATACGAGAGTTCATTCCAGTGGATTGCATATGGAATCATGCACATGAAGCAAACATGTACATGAAATGCGACTTCAAGAAGTGTAATTATTTCATGGATATGTGTTACTGGAAGAAGGAAAGTAGTTGTTCTTCCCACTGAGTCAGAATAGGGTTTGAGTATGCATTGAGCAATTCGTTCTCAGATTTGTGTTCGATCTATTCTCAACAGAATATCGACCAAAGACGCAAGTCCATGGCTCGGGAAAGTGATGACATCTATGTGTCAATAGATTCTGCAATAATGCGTGTAACGGTCTGCCTTTAGTCGGAGTATTGTTGCTAGCGGGTACAGTAGGGACTCGCCTCCGACGATCCCAATTCCCAAAGAGATATGCGTTAGTGCTGAGTGTCATCCATAACATGGACCTGAGAAATCCCACCATACCCAACGGGTGATGGTGATGTAAGTGACTCCTCCGAAGGCTCCGTCTCGCTGCCCTCGAACGGGAGTGGATGATGTTCCGGTGATTCCCCAAGTGTCATCACTGGGAATGATGATGCAATGCAAATGACGTGTCCCTTGCCAATTGAGGGTGATACGGATGGTGTTACATGCCTGCACTGCAATGTATAGTTGCAATATGTATCACGTATAAGTGTCTGTGCCGTGTAACTAATGTGTGAGGTTATAGTCTAGTATGCAATCCTAGTTCTCTATAGCTAATGGCTCTGATACCAATCTGTCACACCCTCAATTTCAACTAACGGAGTTTTACCGTTTGGAAGGTGACACACCAGGATCTCAATCATTAGTTACATCAAACGACACTATATGGGACTTGAAATGTCAAAACATAAAAGTTCAGAGTTAATGCGGAAGCGTAAACGTTAATATGAAATCAAAAGTAATTACACGCAATAGGCGTCAATCAATGTAAATAAGTAAACTGTTTCAAATGTTTGAAATGGATAATATGACAGTAGGACTCCATGAATGTCCTAAGTGTGCAACCTGTGCCTTAGCGACCTGAGAAACATGTAAGAAAAAGTGTCAACACGAGGTTGGTGAGTTCACAGGTTTCAAGTTTACAATAAGAGTGTGTTTGCCAGATTATGTACATTCAATATGCATATCTATAGGTAGCTAACCTATGTTCATGCTTTACTAAAGCGCTCGCAACCGAAGCTGACTGTGTTTGTATGCCTCCAGCCAGGTGTATCAACTCTAGCCAATGTGAATAGGCTAACATTTCACCCGTTCGATATCCAATCGAGTTAGCGCGACTAACGCGGGTGGGATTTGTCAAACCCAGTAGTACTACTAAACATTACCTCGCTAAGATCCATATTAACGGTTCGATGTATGATGAGGACTTTCTGTGATAGTGTGTCACGCTTAGCCTCAACAGTAATAACATATGAATTACAATAATCTAAAATAGTTGTGTCATGTTTTCTCCCCCAACGGGAAATACATGTAACAAAATGTTTGTCTGTGTACTTGTTTCTCCCCCACGGGGAAAACAAGTAAGAGTATGATTATTAAGATAAATACGTTTTGTGTCGAAGGTTTCTCAATTACGAATATAATAATAATTAAATATATCCGTGCGTTTGTACCATTCAATAATGGTTTAGGAAAATAATATAAGTTATTATATTATCTTAAACTTAGAGATATAACACGATAATTAAATTTTGTGGGAAAACAGTAAAACTATTATTGTATCCGGATCATAATAACGTGGATAATTAAATAAATAAATACATTATTTATTTGTTTGAAACGTTACACAATGTGGCGAAAATAATATATAAATATATTATTTTTAATTTGAATTACGGTTTGAGAATAATATGAATATATTATTTTGTTCGGGGTTATAGGTTAAATAATAATATAAACATATTATTATAAAAGTGTGAAATAATATTAAAAATGGGTTATAAAATCAATCCCGAGCCTATGGGTGGTTTCCGAGGCTAAAACATATTAATATATTAATATAATAATATAGGAAATGATTTTGTTTTAAAATAATACTCAAAAAGTGCTACAAAAATAAAAGCTGTTGGTGAGGTTCGAACCCGGGTCACCCCCCACACCAACACTCAGTCTTAACCAGTCCACCTGCTAAGGTAATCGCGTTGGAAGATGGTTCTGTTTGGTTTTAACACACAAGTTCTCAGTGTTCTTCTCCCTATAGCGAACCCGAACCAAAATCAGTCCCAATCCTTTCGATTTCAACAACGATTTGTAAAAAGGGTTTAGGGGTTTTGATCGTCAATATAATAAGAATCTGTGGGTGCAATTAATCATAAAATTATCAAGTATGGGTTCGTTTAATTCTTGTTCTAGAAATCGAAAACCCTAGGTTTGATCAAGAATCAAATTGACTAAATCTTATAATAGTTAGGGTTAGATTCATGGGGCTTTTGATTAATAACGGATGGCGAAACTACCCCAATAATTTAATTTGATTGAAACCGTGTGTAGATTAGGATTCGATTAAACCCAAATCGTGATGAACCCTAGAATCAGTTCATCACTAATTCGATGTTATATGCTCGAATTAGTATAGGGCTTTCATTGTAGGTATGGAAACGAAACTAAGGGTATGTTTTATTACCAGAAAGGATGTCGAGTTCATGGTTCCCGGCTAAATCGGTATCCGGCTACGGGTTGCTTGGTCTCCGGTGATTCCGCCTGCTTCTCCGGTGAACTTGATGTGTGAAAATACTTAACAGAGGTTCGAACAAGTTGCGTAGATGGTTTGATTGTGAAATGATTATCAGATTTGCTTGAATTTGATCGATACGTGATCATGGCCGACGGTTGCGAGTTAATTAGTCATTAAGTGACTTAATTCGGCAATGATTATGATTAAAACGATGGTTACGGTTGTTAATGACACGAACGTGCATATCGGTTACACATTCGCACGAATTTCAGTTGTGGAGTTCGATTTTGAATCAAGAACACATCGGTTTGACTTTTAAAAGTCAAACAAGACAAAATTATTAATTTTGACCTAGTAAAGTCAACAGAATAGGTTTAGGGTAATTACAACTTTGATCCTTATAGTTTTCATGTATTTAAGTTTAAGAATGATAGTCCTTGCGGTTAGAAATGAGTTAAGAACACGGTTAGTTGACTTTCAAAAGTCAACAGAATAGAGGTTTGACTAATTACACAATTAGTCCTTAAAGTTTTATGTAGTAGAGTTTGGATATTGGCAGAATTGGTCCCTGAGGTTTAATATTGAGTTAACTGGGTTACTAGATAACTGGATTTACTAACGGGGTTAACCCTAAAGTCCGGATTGTCACATATATCGTCTATGAACACGATTACGAATTTATCCAAGTAGGGTTTACAGATTCGGTTCATCATATCCATGAATGCTGCGGGAGAATTTGTAAGTCCGAACGGCATAACCGTGAACTCAAAGTGACCATATCTAGTTCTGAATGCAGTTTTAGATATGTCATCTTCCTGTACTTTCAACTGATGATAGCCTGATCGCAGGTCTATTTTGGAAAAAACATCTTGCTCCTTGGAGCTGATCAAACAGATTATCGATTCTTGGAAGTGTATACCGGTTCTTAATCGTGACTTTATTCAATTCTCGGTAATCTATGCACATCCTCATCGATCCGTCTTTCTTCTTTACAAAAAGTACTCGAGCTCCCCATGGTGAGGAACTTGGTCTTATAAATCCTTTTTCCAATAAATCATCGAGCTGTTTCTTTAATTCAGCCATCTCTGTAGGTGCTAATCTATACAGGGCTTTGGCTATCGGAGTCGTGCCTGGTACAAGATTTATCCGAAACTCAACTTCCCGATCTGGCGGTGTTCCAGGTAACTCATCAGGGAAGATATCAGGGTATTTGGAGACGATTGGTACATCCTTTAGTTCTCGCTTGGTATTGCAGGTGGTTACGGATATGAGATAAGCAAGGCATCCCTTTCGTAGATACTTTGTTGCTTTTATCAGAGATATCAAACCAACAGGGTTGGTTGATTCGTCTCCTTTAATCGTCACTACTTCTCCTGAAGGTGTGCGTAATTCAATGGCTTTTGAGTCGCAGAGGATATGGGCCTGGTTAGTTGCTAACCAATCCATTCCAAGGACTATATCGAAGCCAACCAAATCCATTGGCAAGAGTTGTATGGGTATGACGTGTCCAGATAACGTAATTAAACAACCATTCAAAGATTTGGAGACTAGGATCAGGTCTTCGTTCGCGGTTTCGACTTGGTAAGTTTTGTCTAGCTTAGCTAAGGGCTTATTAACTAGTTTACAGAACTTATAATCTATAAAACTATGGGTTAGAGTCAAAAAGCACCTTAGCATAAGCATTATTGACAAGAAAAGTACCGTATATGACATCGGTCATATTGGCAGCTTCTTTGGCATTTAAGCAAAACGCTCTAGCATTCTTCATAGTTTTGGTGGCCGGCTTAGTACCTGAGCCACTAACGACTTTTGGTTTTGGGCATTCGCACCTGTAGTCCGGTCTCGCCACAGTTGTAGCATGTGACCAGTTTCCTTCTCGGACACTTATTGTTGTGACAGCCCATACACTTGCATTCAGGGCATGTGATAAGAAGTCGACATTTTCCTGAATGCCTTTTCTTTCATGTTTTGCACTCGGAAGAACTAGGTTGTCTTTCCTTTGTGCTAGAACCTTAATTGGTTTTTTTGAAGTCTACCTTCCCTCGGCTGAAGGTTTCCTTTTTCTTATTTTCCTCCAAGGTTCGGACCATACCGTCAGTTAATTAAGCACCTAGATCTATGGCATCATCGATGGTTTTAGGTTTTTAAACCTTTACCATATCACGGGTCTCACTGACCACCCCATAGATATATCTCTTTATGAGATTGGATTCAGGTGTAGCTAGATGCGACACTAGTCATGCATATTCTAGCAGCTTGGTCATGTAATATTGATGGTTAGAGCCAACCATTCTTAGGTTCAGGAATTTTTGTTCTATTTGCTCTATTTCATTGATAGGACATAATTTTCTCTTGACTCGGTCTTTAAATGAGTCCTAACTCATTTCATATGTCCTTTCTCTTCCTTTGGCGGATACCAGGGCGTTCCACCATTCAAGAGCGAAGTTCTTGAAGAGGTTAGAGGCATAGAGGACCTTGTCTTCTTCGGCACATTTACTTATGGCCAAGACTGATTCTGTCTTTTCTATCCATCATAGTGTTGCTACTCCGCCTTCCTTTCCTAGGAAGTCATAGGGCTTACAATCTTGGAAAGTATCGTATGAGCAACCCATGTGTCTACTCTTTTTGTGACGCGGTTTGTAATTGTCCACAGAGCTGTCACTTGAGGAATAGTGTTCCTCGTTTCGGGTTCTCTTGGTTTTGAAACTTTGATGGGTATGAGTTTTTGAATGTTCCCTTCTCACGGAGATAGTGTGGTTTGATTCATTATGCTCAGAGTTATGAAACGTATGCTCTTTTTCTTTTCCTTTATTTTTGGCCTCAGCTTTGGCAGCCTGAGCCTTTTCAAATGCCTCCAGCATATTGGAATTGCATCCTCAATTCCTTTGTTTATCATTTTCTACATTTCTACAGCTTGAGCCTCTTGTTCTAAGGCCTCTTCAGCTTGTTTATTTCGACCACGCGTATGTGTGGATGGTCTGGTTCTTATTGACATTCTAGACGAAAGACATATTATCCATTAGAAATTCGAAGATCTTTTTGATAAGGGAAATACAAGATTTTTATTAGTTTCAAACTTCAAAATACAATACGGTAATTGAAAATAACATAGATAAGAAATATTCTATCGACCCCTAGCTCTAATCAACGCTTGTTGTAGAGCGGCGATCTTGGCGTCTTTTCCAGCTTCAATCCTTTCTAATTCAGCTATGCAAGCTTGCGTTGCTGCAATTCTTTCTTCTCCCGGGGTTTCCTCGTTAGTCCGGGGAGTATGGATTGGAGTAGGATTGGCGGAATGGTATGTTCCGTAGGGTCTGTTGGAGTCAGCTCTTTCCTCACCTTCCAAAGTGTAGTGGTGTTCATACGGGATTTTGGGTGGTTTCTCTAGGTAGCTATAATTGTTTACGTTGGTTTGGTTATAGCTTTCGAGTGTTGGAGCGGCGTAATAGCTCATTGGGGTTTCATAGAAATTTTTGGATGTTTCTATTTCCCCTAGATTTTGAAAGGTTCCGCTAGTGTATTTGGAATTTGTTCCAGAATAGGATTCGGTTGAGTTTGTGTTTCGTTTGCTATTTCCAGGTGGTGCGTACTTACGAATGAAGTTAGGTCCTTTTCCCTTTTCTGCCATTCTTAGAAAAAAAATGAAAGGAAAATAAATACTTTTATTATTAGGGTAAAACAATTACAAGATTTTATTTGGGTAACATAAAAATAACATAAAAACGATAGTAGAACGCCTATTTCTTGACCACGCTCTTGGCATCCTTCATCAAGCTTTTCCCTTGAAACCAAATTCTTTTGGCGAAGGACTTATGCTCTTTGTCCTTTTGGGCTAACTTTTTTTTAGCCATTGATAGATCATTCTCGGTCTCTATCAATACCTCCCTAGTCAAGATAAGCTCTTTCTTGACTTGATCGATTTCGCGAAGCGATCGATCGGGACACTCTATTAGAGATCCTGGTGTGGATGCGGGATATCCAAATTTCGGTGGAGGGTCTCTTAGTCCTAAGACTATGTCGTTGTAGACATTATCGTAGGCGGGAGTAGGTTTATGCTTCAAGGTAGCTCGTGGGCAAAAGTCCTCAGGTATAGTGTTAGGATTGTCAAATGTAGCCTCAAATTCAGCCATGAGATCGTATTCATCTTTGATATAGGGATCCATGAACTGTGGATGATTTGCATAATCGATGTACGATCCAGAACTTTCGGAGTGGGCTCTTATAGAACTTGTGTTAGCATAATTTCCGTCGGTGTCCGAATTATTACTCATGTATGGACCCGATATGATAGGATAGTTGAGATAATCAACAAATGGTTCATAACTGGCTAATTGTGGTGAATAGGCTTCGACTAGAGGTAGAGGAAGGAATCCTTCGGATTCAGAACTTTCGTAGTTCTCCAGATTTTTATAGATTTCTTCTTAACTAGCTCCTGTGATGGAAAGCTTTTCAACAGGTTCTTTCACCCTCATTCGAGGTTTAGTGTCCTTCTTGCTAGACCCTGCCTCATATTGATTAGTGGAAGGTGGATACATGGGCGGTGGAGGTGTTTGAGGTGGATAATAGTTTGGTGGAGGAGGTACTGGGTAATGTGGTGGTGTACATCTCCAGTTACTAAAGTCAGAGCCACCCATTTGGCTCAGGTGATCTGATTCGTATTCCTCCTTTATTGGAGCCTTTGGCAGAGTAAGATACCATGAGAAGTTTCCTACTTCCATGGGTGTGTATGTATTTGCCATTGATTCTTGTTTAACCGTAACATTAGGGTTATAGTAGCTATGGTATACTTGTCCTCCTGACATAATACTACCTACATGTTTCGACACTATCAGCTTAAAGGCAAGTGTCTACCTACTTTTGCTTAGTAGGCAAGTCATTGCTTAATCTGGTTAGAGCTTAGATACTAATCCCAAGTATCTAATTCGCTAAAACCTCAGTCTCTGATACCAACCAATGCCACACCTAACCTCGGGCACCCCCGAGACGTTACCGAGCTGCGACGTCAGTTGGCACCTTCGGTACCTGCTTTGATTTAAGAGTTTGTATTTGTGCAGCAGAATAACGTTTGAAAATGGATCATTTCAACTCAGCCTCAAGTGTTGGTTTTGTAAATATAGAAATCTCGTCGTGTAGATAAAAGATTATATTTATTTAAATAACTGGGTATGAAATCCCGATCGTTTGTACATTTGATTTCAAATCAAAACTCTAAGTCAGTAGGTTTATAAGGAGGTAATCCGCCTAAGGAAAACGTAGTCCTTCCGTCACCTTAACCTTTTTTACTCTTCAGGTTCTTTCTGTGCAATGCACGACCTGTAATAACATATTTTCTGGTTGCACCGGGTCAGGGTGTGTGGCCTGACCCGAATAGGCAAAAAAACTTTCATTGGGACCCAGGCCGTAGCCGGTCCCGGTATGATGATGTCAATTCATTCCTTTCCTGAAAACATTTGAAAATGAACGCCAGCTACATGCTGGTGAATACTTTATGACCTCAAATCATTTTCATAAACATGGCAAAACAATTTAATTAAACAGTTAAACATTTCATCTTTGGATTCTAGCGAACACTTCGCTTCCTTCCGATTTATCCATTTGTATGCATTGGACAAGTATGCGGGGGCTACGAGGCAGAACCGACACTTTTGTGTTTGTAAGGCCCCAAACCCGGGAGGCCCCACTTGTTGGATTTACTCATTCACAAACAGTTCTTAAACATGAATATCAAATAACGCAGCGGAAAAATTTCATTTAAACATAACTTAATCGTTGTTCATACATGCGGAAGCGTAAACATTGATTAAAACATATTTACATCATAACTAAACATAACGGGATGCCAGTCTTCAAAGCAGCCGGGTAACTCTTCATCTCTAGCCAAGCATCACCGTCCATCCTCATAACCTGCCTTAACCTGAATGTGTACACTTAAAAACGTCAGCTACGCTGGTGAGTTCTAGTTTTCGTTCGTTTTAAGAAATGGTTCATCATTCAAACATTCAGTAGGGTTTAACATTCGTATAAGAAAACAGGGCCTTTCATTCGTAAACCTTCGCACATTTAAACACGATCATTTGTTTAAATCATTAACATTCATTTAAGTCATACATTACTATCTAAAATCTGTATCGTTACGCGTCTCTATGTCCCCGTAGGAACCTTTAATGTTGTGGGCAACCGTTACGTATCGCCGTCATTGCCACAACCATACACTACGTAGGGTCAACCGTTACGTATCGCCGTCATTGCCCAACCCTTCAATGCATGGGGTCAACCGTTACGTATCGCCGTCATTGCCCAACACGCATCTTTCCTTTGGAAATTAACCGTTACGTATCGCCGTCATTAATTTCCCATTACCATTCAATACGTGGGGTCAACCATTACGTATCGCCGTCATTGCCCAACACGCATCTTTCCTTTGGAAATTAACCGTTACGTATCGCCGTCATTGATTTCCCATTACCTCGTTCGTTAGGATGATCGTCATCACCCTAGTAACCGTCGTTACTCCCTTACCAGTTGTACAACATCAAAACCATTGACATGCCACAGAGACAATGCCCCTGTTGTTCTTGTGGTAACTATGGCTCACTGTCCATAATTTACCACAAGGCTGGGAATCACATTCCCAGACTTCATTCGTCAATTCCATTCATTCGACAGATTAGATTTGTAATGACTTCTTTAAAACATTTGCCCCTTTTTGTTTTCTTTTCATAAAACCTTTCCTTCACTTTCAAAACCCTTTACCTTTTCATTAAACCATTTCTTTATAACATTCGTTCGTAAGCATTTCGTTCATAAACTTTCTTTCCATAAACCCTTCGTTCCAAATCAGTTCCTTTCGTAAACGTAGTTTCATAAACATCATTTTATAAAACATCATTTCATAAAACATCATTTCATACGTGTACACACCAGCCCGAAAACATTATATAAAAACATTTAAAAGAGGGGTTCTAGAACTCACCTTATAAGCTAGTCTCGGTTGTCCTAAACAAAGGTCCAACAACTTCACTTTCGATCTGAATTGATTAGTTAAATACACATCAGACCAATCCTGACTCTAACGGTTTAACCATTCTAACATACTGACTTCACTTAATCAGTTCTGATGTCTGCGCACTTAGCAAGTGCGCAGACTCTGCTTCCTGCGCACTTAGCAAGTGCGCAGACCATGCTTCCTGCGCACTTAGCAAGTGCGCAGGTCCTTCCTCCTGCGCACTTAGCAAGTGCGCAGGTTCCTCTTCCTGCGCACTTAGCAAGTGCGCAGGACCTGCTCCGTGCGTACTTAGCAAGTGCGCACGACCTGTTCTTCGCGAAAACCCTAACTTTCGCATTCGGGTCTGATCATGTCAAGATCCCGAACCTGTTGCATTCAAAACGTTCGTTTTCCATTAAGGAACTCAAATCCGTGATTATCTTTCAGTTCCATCCGTAAAAACGTTGCCTTTTCACCCAAAACCCGAAAAACCCAAAAACGAACAAAAACTCAGATTTAGGTCGGATCGTTACCTGAATCGAGCTTCTGATCCGGAGGTTCTTCTCACGAGTTATGGAGCAACACACTTCTCAAATATCGGGTCGATCCGACAACTTTCTCTCTCTACGGTTTCTCTCTCTAGAAGTTGCAAATGAGAGAAATGGGTTGTGACCTTGGCTATTTATAGGGGAGGCTCCCCTTCTAGCCCATCCGACCCGACCCGACATGCCTCGTTCGTTTATTCCGTTATTATATCTGTCGTTTTAGTTTTGGGATGTTACAAGTCTACCCCCCTTACAATAGGTTTCGTCCCCGAAACCTATCATAAGTCAAATAGATGAGGGTACGACTCCCTCATTTCCTTCTCCGTTTCCCAAGTGGCTTCCGATCCCTTTCGATGTTTCCATTGGACTTTAACCAATTGGATAACCTTATTACGCAAACGTTTCTCCTTCCGATCAAGGATGGCCACGGGTACTTCGATGTAATTAAGGCTGTTGTCAACCTCGATGTCAGTAAGTGGTACGTGAGCCGATTCATCCGCCAAACACTTTCGCAAGTGTGATACATGGAAGGTAGGATGAATCCCACTTAACTCATCAGGCAACTCCAACCGATATGCGACTTCACCAACCCGTGCCATTATCCTGAATGGTCCGACAAACCTCGGACTTAACTTTCCTCTCTTTCTGAATCGTATGATTCCCTTCCAGGGCGACGATTTCAACATTACTCTGTCCCCAACATCAAACTCGATAGGCCTTCGTCGTCTATCCGCATAGGACTTCTGACGATCTTGCGCGGCCTTCATTCGTGCTTTAATCTGATCAAACCTTTCCGACATTTCTTTTACGACTTCCAGACTTCCTAACTCTTTCTGTCCAATTTCACCCCAACAAACCGGGGTCTTACATCTTCTCCCATACAACATTTCGTAAGGCGGCATGCCTATCGTCGTATGATGACTATTGTTGTAGGAGAATTCGGCTAACGGCAGATGACTGTCCCAACTGCCACCGAAGTCAATAATACAAGCACGGAGCATATCCTCCAAAGTCTGAATGGTCCTTTCGGACTGACCATCCGTTTGCGGGTGGTATGCTGTGCTGATATTAAGCCTCGTGCCCATCGCCTCGTGAAATCTTTTCCAGAACCTCGATGTGAATCGTGTGTCCCGGTCAGATACGATCGTCAAAGGCATCCCATGCCGTGCTACTACTTCGTTGATAAACACTTCAGCTAACCTTTCCGACGAGAACGTCTCGTGAATAGGTAGGAAATGAGCACTCTTCGTTAATCGGTCCACAATTACCCAAATGGTGTCATGACCTTTAGCTGTGCGGGGTAGCTTGGTTATGAAGTCCATGGTAATGTGTTCCCATTTCCATTCTGGTATATCAAGTGGTTGAATCTTTCCATACGGTTTCTGGTGTTCAGCCTTTACTTGCGAGCAAGTCAAGCACTTGCTTACATACTTCGTCACATCATATTTCATTCCAGGCCACCAGTAGTCTTTCTTCAGGTCTTGGTACATTTTGTTGGTACCAGGATGGATAGAGTAACGAGACTTATGAGCCTCATCCAAGATTTTGGTTCTAAGCTCGCCACCCATAGGTATCCATACCCGTCCATAACGTGTTCTAACACCAAGGGTGTTATATTCCAACTTGTCCTGTTGGCCCACCATCCTTTCTCCCTTTATATTTTCTTCCTTCAAAGCTTCATCTTGAGCTCTTTCGATTTCTCTCATCACATCCGATGTTACCACCAACTGGTAAGCTTTCACTCTAATAGGAGTAGGCACATCCTTTCGGCTTAGAGCGTCAGCCACCACGTTTGCCTTTCCAGGGTGGTACATTATTTCACAGTCATAGTCCTTCAGGAGTTCCAACCATCTCCTCTGCCTCATATTAAGCTCCTTTTGTTCGAAGAAGTACTTCAAACTTTTGTGGTCGGAGTAAATAGTAAACTTTACCCCGTACAGGTAGTGCCTCCAGATTTTTAATGCAAATACGACAGCAGCAAGTTCCAAATCGTGAGTCGGATAGTTGACTTCGTGAACTTTCAACTGCCGCGACGCATATGCAATCACTCTACCGCGTTGCATCAACACACACCCTAACCCCTGACCCGACGCGTCAGAGTATACCACCAGGTCTTCACTGCCCTCGGGAAGGGCCAAGACTGGAGCTTGTGTTAGCTTCTCTTTCAATTCCTTAAACGCCTCATCCTGGGTCGAACCCCATTCGTACTTTACTTCTTTCCGAGTCAACTTTGTCAATGGCGAAGCTATTTTCGAGAAATCCTGGATGAATCTCCGATAGTAGCCTGCCAATCCTAAGAAACTGCGGATTTCAGTTGGCGTCTTAGGAATGTCCCATTCACTTACCGTTACTATCTTTGCTTGGTCAACCATAATGCCGTTCGGGCCAATGACGTGACCTAGGAATTGGACTTCCCTAAGCCAGAACGCGCATTTGGAGAACTTAGCATACAACTTCTCCTTTTTCAGAGCTTCCAATACTTCTTTCAAGTGACACGCGTGATCACCCTCATTCTTGGAGTAGATAAGGATATCATCGATGAACATGATTACCGATCGATCCAGCATCGGTCGACACACCCTATTCATTAAATCCATGAACGCTGCGGGGGCGTTCGTCAATCCGAAAGACATTACGCGGAACTCGAAATGTCCATAACACGTGCGAAATGCAGTTTTCGGTATGTCTTCTTCCCTCACCTTCAACTGATGGTACCGGGACCGAAGGTCGATTTTCGAGAACCAACTTGCGCCTTGCAACTGGTCGAACAGGTCATCGATCCTTGGTAAAGGGTACTTGTTATTCACCGTTCGTTTATTCAACTCGCGATAATCGATACACATTCTCATCGAACCATCTTTCTTCTTTACAAACAACACCGGAGCACCCCACGGCGAGATGCTCGGTTGGATAAATCCTTTTTCAAGTAACTCGTCTAGTTGGACCATAAGTTCCTTCATTTCCACTGGTGCTAGTCGATATGGAGCCTTAGCCACGGGCTGGGCATCTGGTACTAAGTCAATTCGGAACTCAATTTCTCTATCGCGTGGTATTCCAGGCAAATCCTCTGGAAACACCTCCGGGTACTCGCGTACCACGGGTACATCGTCTAGTTCCTTCACTTCCTTACACTTGTCAATCACGTACACCAGATAAGCCTCGCATCCGCGCCTCAAGTAATCCGCTGCCTTAATCATCGGGATGACGTTTGGCATCGGGGCGTCACGATCTCCAAAAACCTCAACTTTGCTACCATCCGGAGCCTTGAGTTGGATTATTTTTCGCTTACATATGATTTGTGCTTCATTGGCAGTTAACCAATCCATACCCAACACAACATCGAACCCTCCCAAAACCATAACGAACAATCTGACAGGGAACCTATGACCTTCTATTTTCATCGTGGAGTTGTCAACTACATCGGTCACTCTCGCAGTTCTACCCTCAGCGGTCTCTACGCTAAAGGCCCTTTCTAGCTTACTCACAGCATACTTTACTCTTTTACAAAAAGTCGCAGATATAAAACTCTTACTGGCACCCGAATCAAATAACACAGAAACAAGAGTGTTGTCAAGGACGAACGTACCTGACGCAACATCGGGATCCTTCCTAGCCTGATCCTGCGTCAGTGCATACGCACGAGTCTTTGCACGAGATCCCTCTCCCTTCTTTTTCGGGCCCTTTCCTTTCCCGGTTTCCCCCATTCTGGGCTTCGAACATTCTCGGCTCATATGGCCGAAATCCCCACAGTTGTAGCATTTGTAGCCTTGCGGGCATTCACGGGAGTAGTGCCCGGTCTTGCCACACTTAAAGCACAGGCTAGATCTCAGTCTGCATTCACCTACATGTTCCCTTCCACACTTCTTACAAACAGTCGGCTCATCCACCCGAGCCCTTTTATCACGAGCCCCAAACATCTTTCCCACAGTTCGCTTGTTTGAGAAGCTCGGTCTCTTCTTTTGTTCTTCAACGACAACAACATTCAGTGCCAGATCGTCAAATACCACGCCGCTTAGCTCTACTGCCGAATTATAGGTAGTAGGGGTGTTTGCCTTCACGTAGGTGCGGACCTGGTCCGGCAACCCTTGAATATAACAGGCAATCTTTCTCTCTTCAGTAGTGACAAGGTGTGGCACCAGACGTGCCAGTTCATTAAATCGGGTTGTGTATTGCCGGTGCGTCATGCTTCCGGCCTTCAAACCCAAAAATTCCCTCTCTACCTTCTCAATCTCGTTCCTTGGGCAGAAATTCTTGATTACCAAGGTTTTCAAGTCAGCCCACATCATCGCATCTACAATCTCGCTCCCATTTGCCTGTCGTACACCTTCCCACCAATGGGATGCTTCCTCCCTCAAGGAGTTAGCAGCAAACTTCACTACTTGATTAGCTCGACACTCGCTCAGACGAATGGCAGCTTCCATACGGATCACCCAATCAAAAGTAGCCACCGCGTCCTTCTTCCCAGTCAGGATCGGCGGATCACATGCCTTAAAGGACTTATAATCACATCCGCGAGCAGGCGGTGTATTGTCAGTCTCATTATTTTGGGCACCAATTGTCGCGCTAGACCCACCCGCCCCATTGACCTACTTCAATGCTTCTGCCAACAGACCTGGCAGAGAAGCCTTCATCAGTTCTGTGAACTCTCGAGCTATAGCTGCTCTCACTTCGGGTTCAAAAGTGAAAGGTTGTTCTTCAACCTGTGTCTGCTCAGCTTCATGCACACTAACCGCCGGTTCAGTGTGAACACTTCCTTCTTCACTATACTCTTGGCGCGCAGGGATCCTGCCACGCCCACCATTTCGACCGCCGGTACGACCACCGGTACGACCACCACGTCTTCCGTTTCCTCTCCTTGCCATTACGTTCTATAAGACAAGAAATCCAATGTCATCACGCTAGTTAACAAATAGAATTCAATAAGCACTGTAAGATGTTAATATACACTGGCCATCTGTAATTAACCATTACACTACCTTTCGATTTCTATTTGACCACCTTTGTGATTCCATCAGAACACAAGTCCTTACCTAACCCTTTCTAAGGCATACTATATACGTAAATATATATACTACCTTCATACCTGATGCTGTGGCTCGAGTTACCCGTACTGGCATCCGCTTTCGGTCCCATTCAAAGTTTAAGTTCAGACACTGGGAGTGTCCGAATCTCTCAAACTATTGCTCTGATACCAACTTGTAAGGCCCCAAACCCGGGAGGCCCCACTTGTTGGATTTACTCATTCACAAACAGTTCTTAAACATGAATATCAAATAACGCAGCAGAAAAATTTCATTTAAACATAACTTAATCGTTGTTCATACATGCGGAAGCGTAAACATTGATTAAAACATATTTACATCATAACTAAACATAACGGGATGCCAGTCTTCAAAGCAGCCGGGTAACTCTTCATCTCTAGCCAAGCATTACCGTCCATCCTCATAACCTGCCTTAACCTGAATGTGTACACTTAAAAACGTCAGCTACGCTGGTGAGTTCTAGTTTTCGTTCGTTTTAAGAAATGGTTCATCATTCAAACATTCAGTAGGGTTTAACATTCGTATAAGAAAACAGGGCCTTTCATTCGTAAACCTTCGCACATTTAAACACGATCATTTGTTTAAATCATTAACATTCATTTAAGTCATACATTACTATCTAAAATCTGTATCGTTACGCGTCTCTATGTCCCCATAGGAACCTTTAATGTTGTGGGCAACCGTTACGTATCGCCGTCATTGCCACAACCATACACTACGTAGGGTCAACCGTTACGTATCGCCGTCATTGCCCAACCCTTCAATGCGTGGGGTCAACCGTTACGTATCGCCGTCATTGCCCAACACGCATCTTTCCTTTGGAAATTAACCGTTACGTATCGCCGTCATTAATTTCCCATTACCATTCAATACGTGGGGTCAACCGTTACGTATCGCCGTCATTGCCCAACACTCATCTTTCCTTTGGAAATTAACCGTTACGTATCGCCGTCATTGATTTCCCATTACCTCGTTCGTTAGGATGATCGTCATCACCCTAGTAACCGTCGTTACTCCCTTACCAGTTGTACAACATCAAAACCATTGACATGCCACAGAGACAATGCCCCTGTTGTTCTTGTGGTAACTATGGCTCACTGTCCATAATTTACCACAAGGCTGGGAATCACATTCCCAGACTTCATTCGTCAATTCCATTCATTCGACAGATTAGATTTGTAATGACTTCTTTAAAACATTTGCCCCTTTTTGTTTTCTTTTCATAAAACCTTTCCTTCACTTTCAAAACCCTTTACCTTTTCATTAAACCATTTCTTTATAACATTCGTTCGTAAGCATTTCGTTCATAAACTTTCTTTCCATAAACCCTTCGTTCCAAATCAGTTCCTTTCGTAAACGTAGTTTCATAAACATCATTTTATAAAACATCATTTCATAAAACATCATTTCATACGTGTACACACCAGCCCGAAAACATTATATAAAAACATTTAAAAGAGGGCTTCTAGAACTCACCTTATAAGCTAGTCTCGGTTGTCCTAAACAAAGGTCCAACAACTTCACTTCCGATCTGAATTGATTAGTTAAATACACATCAGACCAATCCTGACTCTAACGGTTTAACCATTCTAACATACTGACTTCACTTAATCAGTTCTGATGTCTGCGCACTTAGCAAGTGCGCAGACTCTGCTTCCTGCGCACTTAGCAAGTGCGCAGACCATGCTTCCTGCGCACTTAGCAAGTGCGCAGGTCCTTCCTCCTGCGCACTTAGCAAGTGCGCAGGTTCCTATTCCTGCGCACTTAGCAAGTGCGCAGGACCTGCTCCGTGCGTACTTAGCAAGTGCGCACGACCTGTTCTTCGTGAAAACCCTAACTTTCGCATTCGGGTCTGATCATGTCAAGATCCCGAACCTGTTGCATTCAAAACGTTCGTTTTCCATTAAGGAACTCAAATCCGTGATTATCTTTCAGTTCCATCCGTAAAAACGTTGCCTTTTCACCCAAAACCCGAAAAACCCAAAAACGAACAAAAACTCAGATTTAGGTCGGATCGTTACCTGAATCGAGCTTCTGATCCGGAGGTTCTTCTCACGAGTTATGGAGCAACACACTTCTCAAATCTCGGGTCGATCCGATAACTTTCTCTCTCTACGGTTTCTCTCTCTAGAAGTTGCAAATGAGAGAAATGGGTTGTGACCTTGGCTATTTATAGGGGAGGCTCCCCTTCTAGCCCATCCGACCCGACCCGACATGCCTCGTTCGTTTATTCCGTTATTATATCTGTCGTTTTATTTTTGGGATGTTACAGTGTTTTACGCAATCACCCGACATACAAGCCAACCCCACCTGGCCCAACTGGATCCGGAGCGAGTATAAATATTTGATCAAACTTTACGTACACTTCTTGGGTAATCATATCCCCAAGGGTAGAACCCCTAATTCTGGGATTTAATCTTGTCCACAGGGAATGAGCTCAATCCCTAATTCTGGGACTATTATGAGTAAATATTTAATTATCGTGTTTTGCCCTTTTCGTAAACATAAATCGTTTGATCGTTTTGCGTGAAGGTGCCTATAGCACAATCACGTCTTATAAATCATTTTGAAAAGCTCGTTCTCACCATGAGAACGTGTATCTTTGATATAGACGAGTATTCACCTTTAGTTTGAAGTCGGAGATTGAAGGATAATAATTAATCTTAGTGATAAGTAGCTCTTAGAGTAGACTCTTAGGGCTCTAGCACCTTAACTTGCACTTCTATGAGTTCCTCGGGTTTCTTCGGCTCTTAAATGCTAGAGTCCGGTTGATAAGCGAACGTCGGTCGAACCGGGAGGAGCGGCTCGGGAGTCAGGACACCTGGAGGGCTAGAGAAAGGCTCGGGAGCAGAGGAGGTTCGAGAGTGAAGGTGTGAGAAATGCAATGCCAATGCTCCTCTATTTATAGGCCTGATGTGTGCCCATGTCGGACCGTTATCTAGGGGATATCGGTCCGATATGCCTCCATTGTCCCGCATGTGCGCCAAGTGGCAGCCATGCAAATCTGGAGTGACACCCGTCCATGTCGGACCGAGTAGGCAAGCCATGTCGGTCCGACATCCGTCCACGCGTCCGACATCCTGACGTATGCCCTACACGTGTCTAGACACGTGTCTGGTGCATAGGGTATCTAGGGGTTTGCATTTCAGACTGTTTTCTAGACCATGTCGGTCTGACATCTAACTTCTTCCCATATCAGACCGATATATATGTCCATGTCGGTCCGACATCCAGCCTCTTCCTATATCGGACTGATATCTGATCGCATATCGGTCCGATATCTCCTATCATTCAGAATTTCTTATTTTATTTTTTGACTTTTGGGTTCTCATTAACTCCCGTTATTTCTTATGAACTCCGGGCAGAAATTGAGATCGGAAATTTGACAGGTGTTATAGTGGCAGACCTTTAAGCGTCACATAGCGGTCTGCCATAGGGTTGCGTCTGAGGCTTAATGGCAGGGCACGTGTCCTGTCATCATTATTTGCCTCCTTTCCACGAAGCGGACCGTTAAAGGACCCGGTAGCGGTCCACTACCGACCCAATTTTTTGAATTTTGCATTTTAGTCCCTGAAATTTCGTCCACTTGCCACTTTGACTTTATACTTTTATTTTCCTTTAAAAATTGTGGTGTTACTACTCTCCCCCCTTAAAATAGGTTTCTTCCTCAAAACCTGTCATTTTCAAAATAAATGAGGATAAGTTTTTCTTATCTATTTCTCACTTTCCTAGGTCATCTCTTACCCATTTTTATGTGCCTCCATCGCACTAATACTTGTTTAATCGTCTTATGACGTAACTGCTTTTCTTTTGTAATTAGAATCCTTATGGGTTCTTCGACATACGTTATTCCTTATCAATCTCTATTTCTTCCAGAGGTACGTGTGCAGTTTCGCCCGCCAAACCCTTTCGTAAATAAGATATATGGAAAGTATTGTGTATCCTATTTAATTCTTCAGGTAGCTCTAGTTGATAAGCCACCTTTCCCACTTTCTTGAATCTTGATGATTTTAAAAGGACCAATAACTCGTGGTCTTAGTTTGCCACATTTCTTGAATCGAACTAGACCTTTCCAAGGAGATACTCTTAGTAAAACGTAATCTCCGACTTGGAATTCTATTGGTCTGCGTCTTTTGTCTACATATGACTTTTGTCTATCCTGTGCAGCTTTTAAGCGAGCTTTGATCAGGTCAAGTTTTTTGGCTGTTTCCTGAACAATTTCTTTACTTCCCAACTCTTTTTGCCCAATTTCTCCCTAACACAAGGGGTTAAACATCTTCGGCCATATAACATCTCGTATGGTGGCATACCGATGCTTGAATGATAGATATTATTGTACGAGAATTCTACGAATGGCAGGTGATTATCCCGGCTTCCCCTAAAATCAATTATACAAGCACGCAACATATCCTCAAGAGTTTGTATTGTCCTCTCACTTTGACTGTTAGTCTGAGGATTCTATGCCGTGCTAATTAACAACCTAGTTCCCATCTCTTTATGGAACTTTTTCCAGAAACGCGACATGAAACGCGTATCTCTATCAGAGATAATCGAACTGGAATTCCATGCCATGAAACAATCTCTTTAATGAACAACTCGGCTAACTTTGCTGATGAATAAGTTGTGACAACCGTGGATTTTTAGATCCTTACCGTTTCCCGAATTTACGTACGTTTATATTTTTATATTTCAAGATTTTATATTTTAAGTGTTACTAGAAGTTCTAGGAGCATTGCCTTAGATGAACACTAAGGTCACAACTAGAAAACCCGGTTAAGTGCATACACCGCGTATAAAGCGATCGTGTAAAATAAAATGGTAAAAATTAATACCTCAAAAATAATTTCTATATTTATAATTTAGTTACGAATATGTTTTATATTATTTATATGTGATAACTTTTATGATTTTGATTAAACTGATGATCACCAGGTATAAATTTTTAAAAAACTTTTAAGTTTTTGTCTTTCAAATACCATTAAAATTTATTATTTTGGATAGTAGGTTTATTTATTTGGTAAAAAGTGTTTATTTAAATGTTTTGGGGTGTACTTTTTATAAAAAATGGTTGGATTTTATAAAATTTATTTATTATATATATTTTTTAAACCAAGCATGCTTCATCTTCTACCTATAAAAGTCAACCCACCCTTTTGTCCCCCCCCTTTTTTTGTGCTGTACACACACCTCACACAAACACTTTTCTTTTTTTTTGATTTTGCTTCAAGAACTCACCATCCAACCTTTGATTCTTGTTTCTAGCCTATTTTGATCTTCATTCCAGGGATTTAAAGGTAAAGCATCATGATTTTAAGCTTTTATTTTCTGTTTTGATGATGCATGTAGCATCCAAGAAAACCAAGAACACGCACACACACACTTTGATTTTCAAGTTTTGATGTTTTAAGTGTTTTAAAGCTTAAGTTTTTCGATTTTAACAAGGATTTGTGGATAATAATCATTTTAAATCATCCACAATGAGTTGCATGTCATTGATTCTTCAAAATTTGGATGATCAAAGTGTATGAACACTTGGTGTTCATCATTTGTGTTTTTCATGGATTTTAAAGGATTTGAGTTTTTGGTCATGGATTTGTACCACATTATGATTGTAGGTTGATATATCAAGAAATCATAGGAGATTAGCTTCCATTGTCATCATTCAAGGCTGATTGGAGAGGTACATTTTGATTAAAAAATTGATGGTTAGCTTGAATAATCAAGAACATCCATGTTCTTGATGGTTTTTACAAAAGTGTGATCTAACATGCAAACTCATATTTAACCAGTGATATATGTATTAAAATGGAGATCTGGAAAATTTGGTGATTTAACTCCAAGTAGATTATTTACTAGATTTAATACAAGTTTAATAAGATTTAATGCAAGGATATTAGGAACAATACTTTTGAGTCTTGGAAAAATCTAAAAATTAGTCAGTAGTTGGTACATGGTATAAAACGACTGCTGTTCAAATTTTGTGAATTTTGTAGTAGTATAAGTATGTATTTGGTATTTATTCAGTTTTAACAAGCGAAAATTGGATCATATACTTCTGGACAGTGTTTGGTCTTGAAACTTTTAATGAGATTACATATGGACAAATAACTAACCTGGTAAAAAGTTGGTGAATTTTTGACAAGTTTAACTATTTTTCCTGAATTTATTGATTTTCAAGCATATTATAATCATAATAAATAATATGGATATTTAAAAACTTTGAAACTTGGTCAGTAACTATTTTACACATATATGAACATTTTGTAAAATTTTTAAACATTTATTTTGTGCCTAAGTATGATTTTAGATTTATGGACTATTAAAACTTTATAAAAATGGCCATTTTGGTATAAAAGTTTATTTTTAAACTTTTTATAAATTTTGGACATAAGTTATGACATATTAAGAACTTAATTTTGAACTCTTAATTTGGAAGTTAAGATCATACTAAAATCCTAATTTCGAACGAATCGAACTTTTGACCCGTAAACCGGACTTTACGTGCGTAGCGGCTTTTTTTGACAAACGAAACCGTGACTTGAGATTTTGTCACATATAAATTTATAACTACCGAGTTTCCATCCGAGGAAGCCAAGGACCAGTTCTGGCATGAGTTTGGGTTTGGGATGTATGTTCCGAGTCTGACTAAGGCTTCGAGCCTTCGGGATCCTCTGCACCGTGTTATTCATCGTTTCATCGTTTATTCTATATTTGGGAGAGGCCAGGGAGAGACAGTAGTGAATTTGAGGGAGCTGTTCTACCTGTTCTGCCTTTTGGTACCTCCCATTGCCTTTTGGTATGTAGTGGGAGTAGTACCCCCCTTTGCCTTTTGGTATCATTTTTGTGAGTTGTACTTGGTTGTATTTTGTACAAACTCTGTTATCACGATTCGGCGTTTGAGGTTGTTCTTTCCTTGTACTTTTGTTTTCATTATATTGTTTGTATATACTTATCTTTACATTTCTATTTATATTTTTGGCTTGATGTTACTGCTCCTGATTGATATGGTTAGTTCTGATTAGATCTTGGAATTGTGGAACTACGTGGAACGCCATTTTTGTGGGTAGGCTTTGTAAATTTGGCCAAGATCGACACGAGGGAAGTTTCGGTTCTCCCTTCACACTCCATTGCATTGCATTCCATTTTGCTTTGCATGTTTTTATATACATTGAGGGCAATGTATGTTTCTAAAGTGTGGGGTTGGGTGTTTATTTTTCGCTTTACATTATTTTTTGTTGTACATTGAGGGCAATGTACGATTCTAAGTGTAGGGTGAGAATTTATTCACGCAATGTTTGTCCTTTTGAGCATTTTGTCACTTCATTTTTTGCAAAATCTTCCTTCATAATTTTTATTGGCATTAATCAATTTAAAAAAAAAATCAACAAAATTAGGTAAAATATAGCCGATTAGAGCAATTTTGTGAGCACAAATGAAAAGAACCCGATTGTTAGCTCTTATCTATATAAAAATATTCTTTAGTTATTTTTAGTTAAAAGTTGTAATAGTTTTTAAGTTAGCATAGCCACCGGGTTTTTAGTCATTTAGCCATTTTTAAATTCCATTTCCCTACCCCTAACTATTGCCAAGTTACAACCCGTTCAAGGTCCTCTTGATTTATGCTTTGTTTCATGTTAGTTGGTAGAGATTTGATCTTTTAGCAAGCTTATGATTTATGCATGTTTATTGTCTTGGCATTTGAGTGTTCTATACATACACCATTACTTATATGATCATATATTGTAGGATAGGTAAATACATGGTTCTATTCCAGTTGAGATTGGCGGAAACAATCACAACTTAAGAAAAGTAAACAAGTAGACAAGAAGAATACTGATAAATTCAATTTGTATTAAGCTTCAAGTGTTAAAAGATTACAGAGAAAGCTCTTAAGCAAAAAAGTACTTTTACAATGAATCTAAGTACTACTTATATAGTAACTTAGAATCAAGACAGACCCTTGATTCTAAGGATCAGATCTAACACAGACCGTTGATCTTGTATTGAAGCTATTCTACATATAAAGACAAAGATAATAACTATGCTAGTTAACTTTATTCAAACGTCTTCTAAGGCATCATTGTTTGCATGCTTGGAGAAGAGCATTGTTGTCTTTTATTGTCTTGTGCCAATGAAATTCTTTCTGCGTGGAGTGTGTCAATGTAACAGCAGAAAGTTGTCAGTGGTATTGGTTGCTTTTTTAAGAACAGTCAGCTGCAACATTTGATCTTCATTGAAAAGGCTATCAGCTGCAACTTTGATCTTCAGCAGATAAGGCCTGTCAGCTGCAACTTTGGTCAGTAGCGGATAAAGCCTATCAGCTGCAACTTTGGTCAGCAGCGGATAAAGACTATCAGCTGCAACTTTGGTCAGCAGCGGATAAAGCCTATCAGCTGCAACTTTGTCGATCCGCAGCAATCTTTGAGATCAGCAGCATTTGTACTTAGAGAATTTTGTAGCCATCCGTCTTTATTTCTACAAACTCCTCCAAGACTGATGCTATCAAAACTCTCTTACTGCTTTTGTTGCTGAAGCTTTTGCATGTGGCTGACAATTCTTTCAACCTTATATCCACTCTGGTTGTAACATCTCAAAAATAAAACGACAGTTAAAATGACAAAATAAATGAACGAGGCATGACGGATTGGGCCGGCGGGCTGGAAGGGGAGCCTCCCCTATAAATAGCTTAGACCTCCACCATTTCTCTCATTTGCAAGTTCTAGAGAGAGAAACTGTAGAGAGAGAAAATTAGCAGATCGACCCGAGATTTCAGCAAAGTGTTGCTCCATAGCTCGTGAGAAGAACCTCCAGATCAGAAACTAGATTCAGGTAACGATCGGGCCTAAATCTGAGTTTTTGTTCGTTTTTGGGTTTTTCGGGTTTTGAGTGAAAAGGTAATGTTTTCACGGATAAAACTGAAAGATAAACATAGATTGGAGTTCCTTAATGGAAAACAAACGTTTTGAATGTAAACAGGTTCGGGATCTTGACGTGATCAGACCTGAATGCGAGAGTTAGGGTTTTGCAATAAAATCGATCGTGCGTACTTATCAAGTACGCACGGAGCAGGTCCTGCATACTTATCAAGTACGCAGGAAGAGAGCACTGCGTACTTATCAAGTACGCAGGAAGAGGATCATGCTTACTTAAAAAGTACGCAGGAAGCAGGGTCTTCGCACTTGCTAAGTGCGCAGGCATCAGGTTGTTTAAGTAAAGTTAGTGTGTTTAGAATGGTTAAACCGTTAGAGTCAGGATTGGGTTTGATGTGTATTTAACTATCAAATTCAGATCGGAAGTGACGTAGTGGGACCTTTGTTTAGGGCAACCCGGATTAGCTTATCAGGTGAGTTCTAGAAGCCCTCTTTTAAATGTTTTATATAATGTTTTCGGGCTGGTGTGCATACATATGAAATGATGTTTTTACGAAACGATGTTTATGAAACTATGTTTATAAAATGATGCTTATGAAACTATGTTTATGAAATGAAATGATTTGGAATTAACGGTTTATGGAAAGAAAGTTTATGAACGAAAGGTTTACGAACGAAATGTTTATAAAGAAATGGTTTAAACTAAAGGTAAAACGGTTTCGAAAATGAATGAAAGGTTTTATGAAAAGAAAAAGGGCAAAGGTTTTAAAGAAGTCATTACAAATCTAATCTGTCGAATGAATGGAATTGACGAATGAAGTCTGGGAATGTAATTCCCAGCCTTGTGGTAGATTATGGACAGCGAGCCATAGTTGCCATAAGAGCAACAGGGGCAGTGTCTTAGTGGCCTGCCAATGGTTTTGATGTTGTACAACTGGTAGGGAGTAACGACGGTTACTCAGGGGTTAACGTGACCCTATGTAAGGTTAAATTATGATCCGACGGTGTTATGGCAGTGAGCCATAGCCGTAGATGGATGTTGTCGGTCTCTGGGCATGAGAGCCATAGGGGCAACTGAATGGGTATTGTCGGTCCTCGTGCAGTTAGCCTTGGGGGCAATACAAAAGGGAATTGACGGAATGTATCGTATTGTGGCAATAACGGCGATACGTAACGGTTGTCCACGACATGCAAGGTTCCTTCGGGGACACAGAGACGCTTAAAGAAAGATACATATTGTGGATAGTAATGTATGACTTAAATGAATGTTAAATGTTTTAAACAAATGATCCGTTCAATGTGTTTATGATGAGGAAAAATGTTTGAAGGTTTTCAATAATGAATGAAAGGCACTGTTCTCTTATACGTGATGTTAAACCCTAATCACTATTTTGAATGATGAATCATTTCTTAAATCGAACGAAAACTAGAACTCACCAGCGTAGCTGACTTTTTAGTATGCACATTCAGGTTAAGGCAGGTATGGATAATGGACGGTGATGCTTGGCAAGCGAGAAGAGTTACCTGGTTGATCATGAAGACTGGCATCCCGTTATGATTAGATTATGTTATGTTTATGTAATAGACTATGTTACGCTTCCGTTGTTAAACAATGTAATGGTTATGTTTTATTGAAGTATTTTCCGCTGCGTTATTTGATAATCAAGTTTAAGAACTGTTTGTGAATGAGTAAATCCTACAAGTGAGGCCTCCCGGGTTTGGGGCCTTACAAGTTGGTATCAGAGCAATAGTTTGAGAGATTCGGACACTCTCAGTGTCTGAACTTAAACTGTGAATGGGACCGAAAGCGGATGCCAGTACGGCTAACTCGAGCCACAACATCAGGTATGAAGGTAGTATATATTTACACGTATAGTATGCCTTAGAAAGGGTTAGGTAAGGACTTGTGTTCTGATGGAATCACAAAGGTGGTCAAATAGAAATCGAAAGGTAGTGTAATGGTTAATTGCAGATGGCCAGTGTATATTAACATCTTACAGTGCTTATTGAATTTTATTTGTTAACTAGCGTGATGACATTGGATTCCTTGTCTTATAGAACGAAATGGCCATGAGAGGAAATGGAAGACGTGGTGGGGGCTGTACCGGCGGTCGAAATGTTGGGCGTGGTAGGACCCCTGCGCGCCAAGAGTATAGTGAAGAAGGAAGTGTTCACACTGAACCAGCGGTTAGCGTGCATGGAACTGAGCAGACACTGGTTGAAGGACAACCTTTCACTTTTGAACCAGAAGTGTGAGCAGCTATAGCTCGAGAGTTCACCGAGCTGATGAAGACTTCTCTGCCAGGTCTTTTAGCTGAAGCATTGAAGAAGGTTAACGGGGAAGGTGGGTCTAACACGGCGGTTGAAACCGCGAACACTGAGGCAATTAACGCACCGCTTAACCGTGGTTGCGACTATAAGTCCTTTAAGGCATGTGACCCACCAGTCCTGACTGGAAAGAAAGATGCAGTAGCTACATTTGACTGGATAATCCGTATGGAGGCCGCCATCCGTCTCAGCGAATGCCGGGCGGATCAAGTGGTGAAATTTGCTGCTAACTCCTTAAGAGAGGAAGCATCCCATTGGTGGGAAGGTGTACGTCAAGCAAAAGGGAGCGAGGTTGTGGATGCAATGATGTGGGCAGACTTGAAAACTTTGGTGATCAAGAATTTCTGCATAAGGAACGAGATTGAGATGGTAGAGAGGGAATTTCTGGGTTTGAAGGCCGGGAGCATGACGCACCGGCAGTACACAACTCGATTCAATGAACTGGCACATCTGGTGCCACACCTTATCACGACTGAGGAAAGAAAGATTTCCTGTTACATTCAAGGGCTGCCGGACCAGGTCCGCACCTATGTTAAGGCAAACGCCCCTACGACCTATGATTCAGTAGTAGAACTGAGCGGCGTGGTATTTGATGATCTGGCGCTGAATGTCGTCGTCATCGAGGAACCGAAGAAGAGACCGAACTTCTCAAACAAGCGAACCGGTGGAAAGATGTTTGGGACTCGTGATAAGAGGGCTCGGGTGAATGAGCCGACTGTTTGTAAGAAGTGTGGAAGGGAGCATGCAGGTGAATGTAGACTGGGATCTAACTTGTGCTTTAAATGTGGCAAGACCGGGCACTACTCCCGTGAATGCCCACAACACTTCAAGTGCTACAACTGTGGGGATACCTGTCACACCCCCAATTTCAACTAACGAAGTTTTACCGTTTGGAAGGTGACACACCAGGATCTCAGTCATTAGTTACATCAAACGACGCTATGTGGGACTTGAAATGTCATAACATAAAAGATCAGAGTTAGTGCGGAAGCGTTTAAACAAAATAGATACTGCGCAAAACAAATACGCTCAAGTTTAATTTAATAAAAACAAGTGAATTGTCTCAAATGTTTGCATATGAATGAAATGATAGTAGGACTCCACGCATGCCCTAGATGTGCAACCTGTGCCTTAGCGACCTGAGAAACATGTAAGAAAAAGTGTCAACACGAGGTTGATGAGTTCACAGGTTTCAAGTTTGCAATAAGAGAGTGTTTGCCAGATTATGTACATTCAGTATGCATATCTATAGGTAGCTAACCTATGTTCATGTCTTACTAAAGCTCTCGCAACCGAAGCTGACTGTGTTTATATGCCTCCTGCCAGGTCTATCAACTCTGGCCAATGTGAGTAGGCTAACATTTCACCCGTTCGATATCCAATCGAGTTAGCGCGACTAACGCGGGTGGGGCTTGTCAAACCCAGTAGTACTACTAAACATTACCTCACTAAGATCCATATTAACGGTCCGATATAAGATGAAGACTTTCTGTGATAGTGTGTTACGCTTAGCCTCAACAGTGATATCATATAAAGTACCATAATCAAATAGTTGCGTCAAATTTTCTCCCCCAACGGGAAAAACATGTAAAATAATATTTGCTTGCGTACCTGTTTCTCCCCTACGGGAAAAACAAGTAAAAGTATGATAGTTGGTGTTCATGTTTGTTTCTTCCCCAACAGGAAAACAAGTAAAATACGTTTGTGTGTAAGCATGTTTCTCCCCCAATAGTAAAACAAGTAAAAAGGGGCCGTGAAACTCACCTGAGTCTGAGCAGAGCGTAGTAATTAGCACCACACAAGGATGCAACACTAACCGCAGATGGATTGCAGGACAACCTATAAATGCCCTAGAATAAGGTGTGACAATTAGGAACACGTAAGAGTTTGTGTCAACGACACGGAAAGATTGGAACGTCTTAATGCATTCTAAGGATTTATGAGTAGACGAATGTGTCTACGGGAATATAGATTTCTCAATATAATAATTAATATTAATGCGTTATGCGTCGAATGCCTCTAATATGAATAATATTAAATAAACAAATAAATTCGTACGTTTGTGCCTATAATAATGGCTTAAGAAAATAATATAACTTAATATATTATTTTTAAGTTTAGAGAATTTCACATTTAATAAATATCGTGGCGAAAATAATAAATATATTTTTTTATTCAAGTAAATAAACATGGGTAAATAATATAAATAACTATATTATTTATTAATTTGAAAACGATACACGAGGTTTATAAACGAGGCGAAATAATACAAAAATATATATTATTTTATGATATCATTCACGGGTTGAAAATGATACAAACATATTATTTTATTTGAAGTTGCGGATTGAAAATAATATGGATATATTATTTTTAAAAGTGTAAATAATATTAATTATGAGTTATAAAGTTAAACCCGAACCTACGGGTTGTTTCCGGGGCTAAAACACTTTAACTTATAAATGTAATGATATAAGATTTGATTTTATATAAAAATATACCTCAAGAAAATGCCCAAAAATAAAATGCAGGAGACCGGTTTCGAACCCGGGTCTCCTGCGTATATGCACTAAGCCTTAACCATCTCCGCCCGCTAGGGTATTGCGTTAGAGACCCGTTCCATTTGGTTTTAATCATTCACACTCATGAGTTCTCCCCCCCATATGCGAACCGGTCTAATACCCATCCCTAATTCCTCATAATTCAATTGCGATTAGCCAAGATAGCATAGGGGTATTGATAATCGATGTATTGCGAATCTGTGGTCAAGTTTAATTGCAAAATCAACAAGTTCAAAGTTGTTAATATTAGTTTTGAAAATCGAAACCCTAGGTTTGAATATGCAATCGAATCAGCCAAATCTGATAATAAAAGTTGTTGGGATCATGGGGCTTTCATTGATTTGAAGGTCGCAAAGTTAATCATATAATTTAATTGGATTTAGAATGAGTCGGGGGTAGGGTTCGATTATATCCGAAGTCACATGAACCCTAGAATCGGTTCATGTTCGATTCGGTGTTGTAAGCCACAATTAGGATAGGGCTTTCGTTCTAGAGGTGAAGGCGAGTCTGTTGGTGGGATTTGTTACCTGAATTGAGTTCGAATCGGTAGAGCTCGACTAAAACTCAGCCGTGAGTCCGACGCATTGGTCCCCGGTGTCTCTGGCTTTGTCTTCGGTCGAATAGATGTGTGTAACAGGTTCAGAGGAGTGTGGATGCGGTGTGCAGGTGTTTAATTGTAGAATGAATATACGAATTGGTCGAATTCGATAGTAACGGTGGGGATTTCAATGGTTATGGGTTTAAGGTTCATAAATTTGTATAATTCGACACAATGATGGTGTTTTAAGTCCTAATGATGAGCGTTTAAGGCATTAATGTGCATTTCGGTTATCATTTAGCACGAATTTCATGTTATGGAGTTCGAATTTGGATTCATAAGCTATGGGTTTGACTCAGAAAGTCAACATAAGCAACAACCCTTCAATTTTGACTTTCCAAGTCAATAGGCTTGAATTTAGGGTTATTACACAACTAGTCCCTGTAATTTAAGATTAAATATTGACAGGATCAGTCCCTGTGGTTTAGGATTGAGTTAACGGGGTTAGGTTTAGGTTAGGTTTAGGTTAGGTTTTAACAGAAGACTTAACGGAATTTCTAACAGTACTAACTGAAAAGCCCGGATTGTCACATCATCCCCTAGTTGAAAGAATTTTCGTCCCGAAAATTAAATAATAAAAAAAATTCCCGGGATATCACAATGCCGGTCATCTGAGCAGGGAAAGGAAAGGCCGGGAAAGGAAAGGCCGGGAAAGGAAAGAAGAGAGGCCCCGAGCAAAGACTCGTGCGTACGCGCTGACGCAAGTCCAAGCCAAGGCAGACCCCGATGTGGCGTCAGGTACGTTCATCCTTGACAACACTTTTGTTTCTGTGTTATTTGATTCGGGTGCAAGTAAGAGTTTTATATCTGCGACTTTTTGTAAACGAGTGAAGTACACTGTCAGTAAGCTAGCAAGGGCCTTTAGTGTAGAAACCGCTGAGGGAAGAACTGCGAGAGTGACTGATGTAGTTGACAACTCCACGATAAAAATAGAAGGTCATAGGTTCCCTGTCAGGTTGTTTGTTATGGTTTTGGGTGGGTTTGATGTCGTGTTAGGAATGGATTGGCTAACTGCCAATGAAGCACAAATTATATGTAAACGAAAGATAATCCGACTCAAGTCTCCGGACGGTAGCAAAGTCGAGGTTCTTGGAGATCGTGATGCCCCGATGCCAAACGTCATCTCGATGATTAAGGCAACAGATTACTTGAGGCGCGGATGCGAGGCTTATCTGGTATACGTAATTGACGAGTGTAAGGAAGTGAAGGAGCTAGATGATGTACCCGTGGTGTGCGAGTACCCGAAGGTGTTTCCAGAGGATTTGCCTGGGATACCACCCGACAAAGAGATCGAATTTCGAATCGACTTAGTACCAGATGCCCAGCCCGTGGCTAAGGCTCCATATCGACTAGCACCAGTGGAGATGAAAGAGTTAATGGCACAACTAGACGAATTACTTGAGAAAGGATTTTTCCAACCGAGCATCTCGCCATGGGGTGCTCCGGTGTTGTTTGTGAAGAAGAAGGATGGTTCGATGAGAATGTGTATTAATTATCGCGAGTTGAACAAACGTACGGTGAAGAACAAGTACCCTTTACCAAGGATCGACGACCTGTTCGATCAATTACAGGGCGCAAGTTGTTTCTCAAAAATCGACCTTCAATCCGGGTACCATCAGTTGAAGGTGAGGGAAGAAGACAAACCGAAAACTGCATTTCGCACGCGTTATGGACATTTCGAGTTCCGCGTAATGTCTTTCGGATTGACGAACGCCCCTGCAGCGTTCATGGATTTGATGAATAGGGTGTGTCGACCGATGCTGGACCGATCGGTAACCGTGTTCATCGATGATATCCTCATCTACTCCAAGAATGAAGGTGATCACGCATGTCACTTAAAGGAGGTGTTGGAGGCTCTGAAAAAGGAAAAGTTGTATGCTAAGTTCTCCAAATGCGCGTTCTGGCTTAGGGAAGTCCAATTCCTAGGTCATGTCATCAACCCGAACGGCATTATGGTTGACCCCGCAAAGGTAGTAACGGTAAGGGAATGGAATATTCCTAAGATGCCAACTGAAATTCGCAGTTTCTTGGGATTGGCAAGCTACTATCGGAGATTCATCCAGGATTTCTCAAAAATAGCTTCGCCATTGACAAAGTTGACTAGGAAGGAGGTAAAGTACGAATGGGGTTCGACCCAGGACGAGGCGTTTAAGGAGTTGAAGGAGAAGCTAACCAAAGCCCCAGTCTTGGCCCTTCCCGAGGGCAATGAAGACTTAGTGGTATACTCTGACGCTTCGGGTCAGGGATTGGGATGCGTGTTAATGCAACGCGGGAGAGTGATCGCGTATGCGTCACGGCAGTTGAAGATTCATGAAGCTAATTATCCGACTCACGATTTGGAACTTGTTGCTGTCGTATTCGCATTAAAAATCTGGAGGCACTACCTGTACGGGGTGAAGTTTACTATTTACTCTGACCACAAAAGTTTGAAGTACTTCTTCGAACAAAAGGAACTTAATATGAGGCAGAGGCGATGGTTGGAACTATTGAAAGACAATGATTGTGAAATAATATACCATCCTGGAAAGTCAAACGTGGTGGCTGACGCTCTAAGCCGAAAGGATGTGCCTACTCCTATTAGAGTGAAAGCTTTCCAGTTGGTGGTAACATCGGATGTGATGAGAGAAATTGAAAAGGCTCAAGACGAGGCACTTAAAGAAGAAAATATAAAGAAGGAAAGGATGATTGGCCAACAGGACAAGTTGGAATATAACACCCTTGGTGTTAGGACACGTTTTGGACGGGTATGGATACCTATGGGTGGCGAGCTTAGAACCAAAATCTTGGATGAGGCTCATAAGTCTCGGTACTCTATCCATCCTGGTACCAATAAAATGTACCAAGATCTGAGAAAGGAATATTGGTGGACTGGGATGAAACGTGAGGTGACAAAGTATGTAAGCAAGTGCTTAACTTGCTCGCAAGTAAAGGCCGAACACCAGAAACCGTATGGAAAGATTCAACCACTTGATATACCAGAGTGGAAGTGGGAACACATTACCATGGACTTCATAACCAAGCTACCTCGCACAGCTAAAGGTCATGATACCATTTGGGTAATTGTGGACCGTTTAACGAAGAGTGCTCATTTCCTACCTATTCGCGAGATGTTCTCGTCGGAAAGGTTAGCGGAAGTATTTATTAACGAAGTAGTAGCACGGCATGGGATACCTTTGATGATCGTATCTGACCGGGACACACGATTCACATCGAGGTTCTGGAAAAGATTTCACGAGGCGATGGGCACGAGACTTAATATCAGCACGGCGTACCACCCACAAACGGATGGTCAGTCCGAAAGGACCATTCAGACATTGGAGGATATGCTTCGTGCTTGTATTATCGATTTCGGCGGCAGTTGGGGCAGTCATCTGCCGTTAGCCGAATTCTCCTACAACAATAGTTATCACACGACGATAGGCATGACGCCTTACGAAATGTTGTATGGGAGGAGATGCAGGACCTCGATTTGTTGGGGTGAGATTGGACAAAAGGAATTAGGGAGACTTGAAGTAGTAAGAGAAACGTCCGAAAGGTTTGATCAAATCAAAGCACGAATGAAGGCCGCACAAGATCGTCAGAAATCCTATGCGGATAAACGACGAAGGCCTATTGAGTTCGATGTTGGGGACAGAGTAATGTTGAAAGTGTCACCCTAGAAGGGAATAATACGATTCAGGAAGAGAGGGAAGTTAAGTCCAAGGTTCGTCAGACCATTCAGGATAATGGCACGGGTGGGTGAAGTCGCTTATCGGCTAGAGTTGCCTGATGAGTTGAGTGGGATTCATCCTACCTTCCATGTATCACATTTGCAAAAGTGTTTGGCGGATGAATCAGCTCACGTACCTCTTACTGACATCGAGGTCGACAACAACCTTAATTACATCGAAGAACCCGTGGCCATCTTAGACAAGAAGGAGAAGCGTTTGCGTAATAAGATTGTCCAATTGGTTAAAGTCCAATGGAAACATCGAAAGGGATCGGAAGCCACTTGGGAAACGGAGAAGGAAACGAGGGAGTCGTACCCTTATCTATTTGACTTATGATTGGTTTCGGGGACGAAACCTATTGTAAGGGGGGTAGACTTGTAACATCCCAAAAATAAAACGACAGTTAAAATGACAAAATAAACGAACGAGGCATGACGGGTCGGGCCGGATGGGCCGGTGGGCTGGAAGGGGAGCCTCCCCTATAAATAGCTTAGACCTCCACCATTTCTTTCATTTGCAAGTTCTAGAGAGAGAAAACGTAGAGAGAGAAAGTTGGCGGATTGACCCGAGATTTCAGCAAAGTGTTGCTCCATAGCTCGTGAGAAGAACCTATGGATCAGAAACTAGATTCAGGTAACGATCGGGCCAAAATCTGAGTTTTTGTTCGTTTTTAGGTTTTTCGGGTTTTGGGTGAAAAGGTAACGTTTTCACGGATAAAACTGAAAGATAAACATAGATTGGAGTTCCTTAATGGAAAACAAACGTTTTGAATGTAAACAGGTTTGGGATCTTGACGTGATCAGATCTGAATGCGAGAGTTAGGGTTTTGCGAAGAAACAGATCGCGGAGCAGGTCCTGTGTACTTATCAAGTACACAGGAAGAGAGCACTGCGTACTTATTGCTAAGTGCGCAGATATCAGGTTGTTTAAGTAAAGTTAGTGTGTTTAGAATGGTTAAACCGTTAGAGTCAGGATTGGGTTTGATGTGTATTTAACTATCAAATTCAGATCGGAAGTGACGTAGTGGGACCTTTGTTTAGGGCAACCCGGATTAGCTTATCAGGTGAGTTCTAGAAGCCCTCTTTTAAATGTTTTATATAATGTTTTCGGGCTGGTGTACATACATATGAAATGATGTTTTTACGAAATGATGTTTATGAAACTATGTTTATAAAATGATGCTTATGAAACTATGTTTACGAAATGAAATGATTTGGAATGAACGGTTTATGGAAAGAAAGTTTATGAACGAAAGGTTTACGAACGAAATGTTTATAAAGAAATGGTTTAAACTAAAGGTAAAACGGTTTCGAAAATGAATGAAAGGTTTTATGAAAAGAAAAAGGGCAAAGGTTTTAAAGAAGTCATTACAAATCTAATCTGTCGAATGAATGGAATTGACGAATGAAGTCTGGGAATGTAATTCCCAGCCTTGTGGTAGATTATGGACAGCGAGCCATAGTTGCCATAAGAGCAACAGGGGCAGTGTCTTAGTGGCCTGCCAATGGTTTTGATGTTGTACAACTGGTAGGGAGTAACGACGGTTACTCAGGGGTTAACGTGACCCTATGTAAGGTTAAATTATGATCCGACGGTGTTATGGCAGTGAGCCATAGCCGTAGATGGATGTTGTCGGTCTCTGGGCATGAGAGCCATAGGGGCAACTGAATGGGTATTGCCGGTCCTCGTGCAGTTAGCCTTGGGGGCAATACAAAAGGGAATTGACGGAATGTATCGTATTGTGGCAATAACGGCGATACGTAACGGTTGTCCACGACATGCAAGGTTCCTTCGGGGACACAGAGACGCTTAAAGAAAGATACATATTGTGGATAGTAATGTATGACTTAAATGAATGTTAAATGTTTTAAACAAATGATCCGTTCAATGTGTTTATGATGAGGAAAAATGTTTGAAGGTTTTCAATAATGAATGAAAGGCCCTGTTCTCTTATACGTGATGTTAAACCCTAATCACTATTTTGAATGATGAATCATTTCTTAAATCGAACGAAAACTAGAACTCACCAGCGTAGCTGACTTTTTAGTATGCACATTCAGGTGAAGGCAGGTATGGATGATGGACGGTGATGCTTGGCAAGCGAGAAGAGTTACCCGGTTGATCATGAAGACTGGCATCCCGTTATGATTAGATTATGTTATGTTTATGTAATAGACTATGTTACGCTTCCGTTGTTAAACAATGTAATGGTTATGTTTTATTGAAGTATTTTCCGCTGCGTTATTTGATAATCAAGTTTAAGAACTGTTTGTGAATGAGTAAATCCTACAAGTGAGGCCTCCCAGGTTTGGGGCCTTACAAGTTGGTATCAGAGCAATAGTTTGAGAGATTCGGACACTCTCAGTGTCTGAACTTAAACTGTGAATGGGACCGAAAGCGGATGCCAGTACGGCTAACTCGAGCCACAACATTAGGTATGAGGGTAGTATATATTTACATGTATAGTATGCCTTAGAAAGGGTTAGGTAAGGACTTGTGTTCTGATGGAATCACAAAGGTGGTCAAATAGAAATCGAAAGGTAGTGTAATGGTTAATTGCAGATGGCCAGTGTATATTAACATCTTACAGTGCTTATTGAATTTTATTTGTTAACTAGCGTGATGACATTGGATTCTTTTCTTATAGAACGAAATGGCCAGGAGAGGAAACGGAAGATTTCTTTATTTGATAGTTTCTCAAGGTAGTCTGCATCCTCACCTTGAGAAACCAGAGCCTTTACTCACTCCTCTCTCATTTCTTTGGCTAGTTCAGAATCAGTTATTCTGAACTTAGCCTCTTCCTTCTTCTTCTTCTCTATCTCTTCTTCTTCTTCTTTGTTGAATTGTTCCTGCAGATGAAGAGCAAGAGCTTCATCTTCTTCAATTTGATTAACTGCAGGAATTTTTACTTTTAGATCATCCAGCTGTTTTGCATACAGCTGGATCTGTTGTTCTCTGAGGAGAATGGCTGCTATTCTGTATTAAGCTTTCTTTAGTTCAGCCATCTCCTCTTCTTCTCTTCTTCTTCTTTTTCTTCTTCTATCCTCCTTTTCTTTCTTCTCCTTCTCAATTCTTTCTTCATCTTATTTGGTCATTAGTCCCTTTCCCTTATCTTTGTTGGATGCCTCTGCTTCAGCTTCATGGACCACAACAGCAGATGTAGTAGATGCTGTTGGGATCTCAGCTTCAGCTTCATTGGCATTTTGGGGAATGGACAAGGGAAGGGAACTTTCTTCATCTTCTTTCCATTCCATACATGTCACTTCTTTCCAGGCTTCTTTCATCTTTTCCTTGTCTCTTCTTTTTTATTCTTCTTATGTGTTAAGTCTGACTGTTGGAGAAGAGAGAAAGGATAGGTCTGAGTCAGATCCAGATTCCTCCTTATAAAGAGAAGCCTTGATGATTTTGATCATTTCTTGACTTTCTAAGGAGTTGACATTGAAGATGAGTGATCTGAGCTCAAAGACCTTGTGCAGGAAGGCTGAAGGTAGGAGCAAGATCTCTTTGATGTTGATTGAGAGAGAAGATCTATTGCCCAGGAAGAAGGTGAAGTCATGGGAGACAGTGCTTATCCATCCTTGCACTTCCACATCCCTGACCATTATGTTGTACATGAATCTTCTCCAGCAGATAACCTCTTCTTCAGTTAAAGCACTGCTCCTGATTATGTCAAGTCTTCTCGGAGCCAGTCTTTGTTCTGCTGTTGATGAAGATTCAGGATAAGCCACCCTATTTGCTTCTTTTAGTAGTCTTTCAAACCAGGGCATGTTATCCTCTATTAAGTCATAGAACCTGCTGATTGCAAGTTCTGCTGAGAGATCTGATGAAGTGTTGATGCATTTTGTCAGATATACATCGAGAACTTGGAGGGTATTAATTCCAGTTTAGCTCTTCTACTCCACTAAACTCCCATCCAATCCAGAATCTCTCAGTTATTCCATCATACCCCAAGCTAGAATGGAGTCAAATTCTAGCTTCTTTGAAATTAGGAAGAGTTGGGGGGTAGATGAATGACTTATTATAGCTGCAGCTTCAGGAAGAATGCTGAATGATGGAGGTGTGTCTTCATGGAGAGTTTCTTCTTGTAGCACCTCATCAACATCTCGGACGACTAACTTCCAATCCTCAGTGACATCTTCCTCTTCATCTACTGAGTCTGGCAAGTCATGGATTTGAACAAAAGCAGGTTTGTATAGGGAACTTTGAAACACAGTTTGCTCTTGTATCCATTCTTCGAGGCTGTCAGCATCATCTTCCTTAGTAACCACATCCCCCTTTTTGGTTGCATCAGTGAAAAAGGGATGTATTTGTTTGAGTTCCCACTGATACAAGATAGGGAGTAGGCACAATTGGGCATTGATGGGCATCATGCATAGAGATTTGGTGTCTTAGTTTGGACACTTCAGCCTCTAGCATTGCCACCCTGGCCGTCAATTCCAAGTTATGAAGTTTCAGCCTGTCCTCATCCACAGTTGTGGAATCCTTGGAGCTAGATGGCGCCTTAGGCCTAGTCTCTGCATCCCCATCACCCTGGTTTTCTTGGCACCTAGGATTCTTCTCAGTGAAGAGTGTTTCACAGGAAACATCCTCACTATGAGTTGCCATGGTTAGGGTCTTAGCTATGTTATCACTGTCCTCCTGTGCAGTTGATGGACCAGGAGTAGTGATAGCCCTTTCCACATTCACTCTATCAATACTACCAGAGTGAACCTTCTTGGGTGATGAACTTGGGTTGGGTGCACCAGCAGCCAAGTCAATCAATACCTCCGATATAGTGTTTGTTGGAGAAGGTATATCATCTTGACCAGGTGCCTCTGCACTTAGGTTCAGAGAAGAGAAATAATGGAATGGCTCAGGGGGTTGCTCTATGGATCCGAGATGTGATCCTGATCCTAATAGAGAGGCTTCCAAGGAAGTCTCTCTAGTGTTGTGGCTATCCCTTTTGGTATTCTCATCAGAATGTTGGGATTTTGAATGAGGGCTTAGAGGTTGAGTTTGGGCCTTTGAGACAAGAAGAGAAGGAGTCTTCTTGCTCCTTTTTCTGGTGTATGTCGTTGCAACTGGGGCCCTTTGTTCCAGTTGAACGATAACATCCAAAACAGATGTAAGTGATTTTTGTACGTGTGCATCCTTAGTAGTATGAACAGGGGTTCGAATGGTGGAAGCAGATTGTTGTTCAGGATGTGATGTGGAGGGTGTGGGATCAGTATCAGCTGGGATTGCTGAACTGTCACCCGGGGTACTTTGTATGTTCAGCATTGTAGATAACAATGGAACATTGACTCCTGAGAACTTTTTGGAAATAGTTCTCATACTTTGAAAAATATTATTTTTATGTCCCAACATGATGTAGATTCTTGCAGGTTTTGAGAGTTCTTTTAGTTCCTGGTTGAAAACCTCCTGCAGGAATCTTGGGTACATAAAAAATTGTTGCTTTGCACCCTCTTAAAGGTTATATCTCAAACCCTCAAAGATGAGGTGTGCAAAGTTGAAACCTAGGCTAGTAATCATACCATGGAAAGCAGAGGCAAGTGCGGAGCTCACTTGATGCCATCCACTTCTCTTCTGAGATATGCATTGGAGAAGATTGTGGCAGAGATACTTCCATGGAGGGCCCATCATCGCCTTCTCGATTGTATACTCATTTTGATTTCCAGTGTACCCTATGGATACAAAGGTCCTCATGTACTCATCCTTTGAGTATGAGATGGCTGCTCCCTCATCCTGAAGCTTAAGATGTTTTCAGAGGGTAGCTTCAGAGATGATGATGCCCTTGCCGTCTACCTTGGCTTTTATTTGGGGAATCCCCTGTTCGGTAGAGTAGACGGCGATGTTCCAGAAATCCTCCATATGAGGGATATATATGGTGGGGTTGGTTGTGAGGGCAAAGTGGATCTTTGATCGGCATAGAAAATCGATCATATCATCAAATCCTTCGGATTTCTTTCCCTTGGTTAAGTATGATGTAAGGTTGTGGTACCTGGAGAACTTATCATCAGGGTTATTGATGTCTGCCATTGTTGTTTGATTTTGGAGGGAAGGTTTAAGAATATGGAAGGCTTTGAATGTTTTAAGGATGGAAGGCTTTGAATGTGGTGGGGACTTGAGAGAAAGTGATGTGGGTTTAGGATGAAATTGAATGTGAAGAGGTGGTAAGGAAATTTGATTTGATCTTATAACGGCAGAGAAGGGAAAAAGCAAAATGACTTGTACAGTACAACCTTATTCACTTTTTACTGTTACAGCTGTAATACACCGAGGCAGTCATGGTAAAGACTGACGTTAATTTTTACAGTGGATAAAAGTTAATTTGGACTTAAATTTACCCATCAGCAGCAAACTTGGTTGCTGTGGATGGATAAGCCTGTCCGCTGCAAGCTTGGTTGCTGCGGAAGGTTAAGTCTGTCAGCAGCAAACTCAATTGCTGCTGATGGATTCAATGATCTGCAGTAAGGATGTTGCTGCTGACAGCCTTAAAGCTATCCGCAGGAAACCTGTTCCTGCTGATAACTTAAAGCAGTTAGTGGCAAATCCTTTGCTGCTGAAGATTAAACCTGTCAGCAGCTGAAGGACAAAAATGCTGCTGACTCATAACGTTTATTTACAACAAAGGACAAAACACATTTTAAAAACAGAATTTTAGAGATAGATTTTAATCAAAGTTCATCATACCAATGGATTCAACTAAATATCTAAATCTAGCTTCATCAAAAGGTTTTGTAAACAAATCAGCATATTGCTCATTGATATGAAATTCGGTTAAAATAATCCTCTTTTTCTCAACTTGATCTCTTATGAAATGATACCTGATGTCAATGTGCTTTGTCTTGGAGTGCTGCACTGGATTGTTTGTGATTGATATAGCACTCATGTTGTCAATGTGAATCGGAGTTGCCATGAAAGTCATCCCATAATCCAGGATTTGATTTTGTATCCAGATGACTTGTGCACAGCAACTTGAAGCTGCAATGTATTCTGCTTCAGCTGTAGAAGTTGAAACACATGTTTGCTTCTTGCAATGCCATGAAATCAGTCTCCCTCCCAGAAACTGGCATCCCCCTGATGTGGACTTTTTGTCCAAGTTGCATCCCCCATAATCACTGTCAGTGTATGCATACAGATTGAACTTGTCATTTTTAGAGTACCAAAGCCCAAGTCTTAGGGCTCCCTTTAGGTATCTAATGATTCTCTTGACAGCTTGAAGATGTGAAACCTTTGGAGCTGCTTGAAATCTTGCACAGAGACATACTGCAAACATGATATCTGGCCTTGAGGCAGTGAGATACATGAGAGACCCTATCATTGCACGGTACTGATGTTGATCAGTGTCTTAGCCATCTTTGTCTGGAGTCAGCTGATGGTGCACTTGCATAGGGGTTCTTGCAGAAGAGCAGTCAGCTATCTTGAATCTTTCCAAAATGCTCTTTACATATTTGGATTGACTGATGAAGATTCCATTTGGGACTTGTTTGACTTGTAGGCCCAAAAAGAAATTTAGTTCACCCATTGAACTCATTTCAAACTTTGAGTGCATCAGAATCTCAAAGTCTTTGCACAACTTTTTCCTTGTTGATCCAAAGATGATATCATCAACATAGATTTGAACTAGTAGGATTTCTCCCCCTTCATCTTTGATAAACAAGGTCTGGTCAATAGCACCTCTTCTGAAGTTGTTGCTTAGTAGATATCCTGACAAAGTTTCATACCAGGCTCTTGGTGCTTGATGTAAGCCATACAGAGCTTTGTCTAGTTTGAACACTTGAGTAGGATGTGCAGGATCTACAAAGCCTGGAGGCTGTTTGACGTATACTTCCTCACCAATCTTCTTATACAAAAAGGCACTCTTTACATCCATTTGATAGAAAGTGAAATTCTTGGATGCAACATATACCAGGAAGATTCTGATGGCCTCCAGCCTGGAAACAAGAGCAAAGACTTCATCATAGTCAATTCCTTCTTCCTGAGTGTAGCCTTGAGCTACAAGTCTGACTTTGTTCTTGACTACAATGCCTCTCTCATCTTGCTTGTTCCTGAAAACCCATCATGTGCCAATAGCATATTGACCTGGTGGAAGATCAACAAGTTTCCAGACATCCTGCCTCTTGAATTGCAGCAACTCTTCCTGCATTGCCTCAATCCAGCTGCTGTGTTTCAGTGCTTCATCTATCTTCTTGGGTTCCACCTGAGATAGAAAACATGAAAACAAGCATATATTGGCCTCGTGAGATTTGCTTCTTGTGAGAACTCCTTGGTGGACTGGGCCAATAATATTTTCTTGAGGATGTTCTTTGTGGATCCTCTGTGCTGGTACCACCTCCAGCTGTATCCCTTGCTCCAGATTGCTTTGATTTTGATCAGGAGTCTCTTCATTCATGGTGGAAGAGTCTTCAACATTAGCAGCCACATCAATATTTTCAGCAATATCATCAATAGCATCTACAACATTTACTGAAGAGTCTCCATCTAAATTTTCTGTTTCAGACAGGCTGCTGCTGGTGACATTGGAGAGTCTTGTTCCGGCTTCACTTGCTTCAATTGCTTCCACAAATGATGGAGGATCAATGGATGGTCTTCTCAGACTAATAGAAGATTTGGGAAATTCCAGTCTGTAGTTAGTGGATGAAGTGGAGGCAGGTGTTTGGGTAGAGGTAGACTCCACATTTGAGAAGATGAGAGGCTCAAATATTTAGGATAAGGAGTCTATGTCAAAGAGCTAGTTTGGGCCTTTTCCCTGCTCACAGACAATGTGTTCTCTGCATTCCACATTTGCTGATTCTTCCACAATTCTTGTTCTTGAATTGAATACTCTGTAGGCCTTTGATTGAGAGGAATAGCCCACAAAATATCCTTCATCAGATTTGGCACCAAATTTAGGAAGAACCCCATGTGTGATGAGAATGGTGCATGGACACCCAAAAGGATTTAGAAACTCAATGTAGGGAACTCTTTGAAACCAAAGTTCATAAGGTGTCTTGTTGAGGGGCTTGACAATGATAACTCTATTTTGCACATAGAAGGCTGTGCTAACTGCTTCTGCCCAAAATGTGAGAGGCAGTTTTGAGTCAGCCAACTTAGATCTTGCTGACTCAATTAGAGTTCTGTTTCTCCTTTCAGCAACTCCATTTTGTTGAGGAGTTCTTGGAGCACTGTATTGTCTTTCTATTCCCTTGCTTTCACAGAAACAGTTCAAAGTGTGGTTCTTGAACTCTGTGCCCTGATCACAGCTTATGATCTTCACTTTTTGATTGCTTTGATTCCCTACCCTAAGAATGTAGGATTTGAGAATTTCAGCAGTTTCATCTTTAGTTCTCAAGAAGTATACCCATGAGAATCTGGTGTAGTCATCAGTTATCACCAGACAGTATGACTTCTAGCCCATTGACATGACATTTGTAGGACCAAAGAGATCCATATGCAGCAGTTGTAGTGGAGTGTCATTTGTATTCAAGGTCTTGGGCTTGTGAGAACTCTTGTGTTGCTTCCCCTTTAAGCAAGCAATGCAGTGGTCTTCTTGCTGGAATTCTTTGTCAGGAAGCCCTCTGACAAGATTATCCTTCACCAGTTTGTTAATAGTTTTGATATTAACATGACTTAATCTCCTGTGCCAGCGAGCTGATTCATCAACTGAGGCTTTTGATAGAAAGCAGGAAACACTCCCAGATGGAGTGACTTCATTCATGTCCAGTACATAGAGATTTTCTTTTCTCTGAGCAGTTAATAAAATCTTTTCTGGAGGAGGTTTGGATAATCCTGGAGACAGTACAAAGCATTCTTTATCTGTGAAAAGCATCCAATGCTTTTGATCACAGACCTGGGAAACACTCATGCGATTGAAGTTTAATTCTTTGACATAGTTGACCTTATCAATGCTCATTCTTTCGTTGGACACAGTTCCTTGTCCACTAATGGATACTCCCATTGAGTCACTTCCAAAGGCAACATATCCTCCATTGAAGTGTCTGAAGTTGGAGAGGATGGATCTGTTGCCTGTCATGTGCCTGGAACAACCACTGTCTACCACCCATGTGTTATTCTTATGACTTGGCTGTCCCTGCACATGATAGAGATCTAGTTAGTGGGAGGAGTCCAAGAGCTTGCATCCTTGAAGAAAAGGGTTCTTGGAATGTTATATTCATCATGTGTGCATTCAACAGAGCCAATGATGATTTTTGGAGCGATAGAAACTGGGATTTTGGTTTCCATTGTTGAGGAGATGGTCTTCCAGTTCTCTTTTCTCTGTCAGCAGCTGATTTTGCTTTGGCTGCTGATGGATGTTCTTTAACAGCAGCAGATTTTGCTGCTGGGGACTTTAGCTTATCAGCAGCAAATTTTGTTGATGCTGATGGCTTTGGCTTCTCAGCAGCAAATTTTGTTGCTGCCGACTTAGGCTTATCAGCAGCAGATGTTGTTGCTACTGATGGTTTTGCTTGAGCAGCAGCAGATTTGGTTGCTGCTAAAGGCTTGTCTTTAGGTTGCTTATGCTTCACTTGATTACCAACACTTTTTCTGGCTGCTAATGGTTTAACAACCGATGTATGCTGATCCTTCTTTACCTTTTGTCTTTGAGGGGCTTGATGAAGGATTTGGTTGAAAGGGTTAAATTGACAATTTGCAGCAAAGTGGTCTGATTCACCACAGATGATGCAAGTTTGTTGAGATTTTGGCAGCTGCTTCCTTGGTGAAGAAGGAGAGTTTCGAAATTGAGTTGCCTTTGCTTCAAAGCTTCTAACCTGTTTGCTTTTGTTTGTTTTCTCACAAGCATGTGGTTTTTGAACTCTTTGTTGTTGATTCCTCTGCTGCTGAAGGTAGTAGAAGCAGGTGCTGGCAGTGTGATTGTATTTGCCACAGACAAAGCATGATTTAGCCAGTTTGTCCCTTGAAAGATAAACATAATCCTTTCTTTTGAAAAGGTCTTTGAAGTTCCAAGGGTGAGATTTGTTGTGCTCAAAAGTGGCTTCTTCCAATGTCTTTTGAACATATGGAACTCTTTCTCCAGGAGCATGACATATGTCAAACACCTTCCTTTGAGGCTTGGAGTTGATGAAAGTTGAGGACTGTCCCTTTGTAGAACCAAAGACTGATTGCTACAAAATTGTTCTAAGTACAACTGCTGCGGACAACACAAGATTGCTGCTGACCAAAACAGCTGCTGATACTTTGTCTGCTGCTGAAGACCAAAGTAGCTGCGGATAGGCTTATCAGCAGCATTCAACACATGTTGCTGCTGATAGGCATATCCTCAGCAGTTGCGGATAGATCAATCTTGCTGCTGGTCCTCATCTCTGCTACTGATAGCTTTATTCTCTGAAGACCAAATGTTGCAGCTGACTATCCATGCGAAGCGCCTCTGACACCTTTCTGCAAAAGCAACTGCCACACTCCAAGCAGAAGGAACCTCACTGGTGCAACCAACAAAGGACAATGACGCTCTTCTCCAAGCATGCAAACAATGATGCCTACAAAGACGTTTCAGTAAATTTAACTAGATTAGCCTTTACGTGTAATTTAGATTAATAAACAAGATCAACGGCTTGTGTTAGATCTGATCCTTAGAATCAAGGGTCTGTCTTGATTCTAAGTTACTATATATATATATATTGTAAACACTTCAAACAAAGTGTGCCTTCATAGTGCTTTTTGTGCTTCTTCACTGAGTTTTCATTTGTAATCGTTTATTCACAAAGCTTAATACAGCAGTGTTCTTATCAGTATTCTTTCTGTTTACTCGATTGTAATTGTGTAGTTGATATTGTTTCCGCCAATCTCAACTAAAAATAGAACCATCTTGTAATTTCACGATCCTACAAGTGGTATAAGAGCTTTGGCTCAAGATTAAACAAACTAACACTTGTTTAATCACTTCTGGTTCTATTCTAAACTCTATCTCATTCAAAAAGTCACCAAGAACAAAAATGGCACAAAGCAACGGGCTTGAAGACATCCTGAAGCAGCAGTATGAAAACTTCGTCTGGATGGAAGGTGAGTCTCTAACTGTTTCATACAACAGATTTACAAATCTTGTTGGGGAGCTGCAGTGCTCAAAGGTGAAGCTAGAGAATGAAGATATTCTCAAAAAGTTCATCAGGTCTTTACCTAGCTGCTGGACACTCTACACGGTGTCCAATAGAAGAACTGAGAATCTGAAGACTCTCCAAATGACTGAGCTCTTCGGTATGCTAAAAACCTATGAGCTAGAGATGATTCAGGCAAAAGAAAGAAGCTCAAGCTACCAAACTGCCTCAACATCCACCACCACCTCCTCTGCCTTCCATTCTGAGCACGCGGGTCCTAGTTCAATTCAAACTGCAGCATGTGCAACTGTTGGAACTTCTGAGTTCGACTGGAGCTCTCAATATGAAGAACTGCCCGTCAACAATCAAGCTCTAATGGCAGACACTACAGAGATACCACCTCATGTATTTGAACATCTTTGCTCTCAAGCCTGTATTGATAAAGTTTTGGGTTATAGAAAGCATAACCAAAACCTCATAGATCAAAATGAAGAGTTTCATCAGATGAAATCTGAGTTCAAAAAGGTTGAAAATACTTATAAAGAAAAGATTGACTGCCTTAAGAAAGAGATTTCATCTCTAAAACACGAACAAACTAATCTTGAAACTCAGATTGATGATCCACTGGTCAAACTAAAAGCTACCAGAGCTGAACTGGCAGAACAGAAAGTTTATGTTGAAAAATATGAATTTTCCTCCAAAAAGTTACAAAGACTTTTAGATATTCAAGTCCATGAGAAGGTAAAAACTGGACTTGGGTATAACAATGATCAGTACAATGCTGTTCCTCCTCCTGCTGACTACGTTGCCATCCATGAACCAAGCTTCAATCTGGCAAATCTTTATATGGCCAACAGAAACCTTGATCCTTCAACGGATGAACCTCTCATCGAAGACTGCACTACCTCATCAGAATCTGAGTCAACCTACTCAGACCATGATGAAACCAGTACAGCCCCATCTGAAGCTGTTCTGAATAGAGCTGAAGTTCCTGTTGTTCTTTCAGCTGTTCAAGCCCCTGTACCATTCAAAAAGATCAAGATCAGCTATCCTCCAGATGGAAGAAAGCTAAACATTGAAAAGGGACAGACATCAGAACCCACAAACCCCAAGCCTCAGTTCAATCCAATCACAAAGAGAAAGGTATTTGATGTATGTTGTAAACCTGAAGAAAAGGTTCCATATGTTCAAAGGACCCTAGAAGAAGCCACCTTTGAACATAACAAAGCCCATCCATGGAAATTCAAGGATCTGTTCCAAAGAAAGGACTATGTCTACCTTTCAAAAGACAAACTGGCAAAATCATGCTTTGTGTGTGGCAGATATAACCACACTGCCAGCACCTATTTCTACTACCTACAACAGCAAAGAAACCTCAAGCAACATGCTTTTGAGAAGACAAAGAAGAACAAACAGGTAAGAAGCTTTGAAGCTAAGACAACTCAATTCAGAAAATCTCATTCTCCACCAAGGGAGCAGTTGTCAAAGCCTCAAAAATCTTGCATCATCTGTGGAGAATCAGACCACTTTGCTACAAACTGTAAGTTTAACCCTTTCAACCAGATTCTTCATCAAGCCCCTCAAAGACAAAGGGTAAAGAAGGATCAACATACATCGGTTGTTAGTCCAGTTAAGCCCAAGAAAATGAAGCAGAGGCTTTCAGCAGCAACCAAATCTGCTGCTGTTAAGCTAACAAAGTCCGCAGCAAAATCTGCTGCTGATAAGGCAAAGCTATCAGCAGCAAAAGTGTCAACTGCTGATAAGGCAAGATCCAAGGCAAAGCCTACAACAGCAACAAAGTCTGCAGCTGCTCAAGTAAAATCATCAGATACAACGTCTGCTGGTGAAAAGGAAAAGAGAGCTGGAAAACCACCAACTCAACAATGGAAGGCAAAGAAACCACCAAGCATCATCATCGGTTCAGTTGAGTGCATCTATCCTTTGATGTAAATATATCTGTCTTATGTTGTAAATAAAAGTTATAATTGTGTAGCAGCAAAGCCTTTGCCACTGATCGCTTTAAGTTAATCAGCAGGAACAAGTTTCCTGTGAACAGCTTTAAGGCGGTCAGCAGCAACCTTTTTGCTGCGGAATGAATACAACAGTCAGCAGCACCCAAATCTGCTGCTGAAAGATTTCACTATCCGCAGCAACCAAGTTTGCAGCAGATAGCTCACCATCGGCAGCAACCAAGTTTGCTGCTGATGGGTAAAACAAGTCTACATTAACTTTTACCCGAGGTAAAAACTACTGTCAGTCTTTACCATGACTGCTCGAGTGCTTTACAGCTGTAACAATGAAAAGTGAAACAGGTTCTTCGTCTGCCGTTATATCAAAATCTCAAACGTTCCCACAACCTCTTTATATTCAATTTCAAACCTATCTCCCATCACTTTCTCTCCCGTCCCCACAGCATTCAAAGCCCTCCATAACTTCTCTCTTCCCTCCAAATCCATAACAATGGCAGGCGCAGACATAAACAACCCCAACGACAAGTTTTCCCCATATCACAACCTCACTGCATACCTAATAAAGGGCAAGAAATCCGAAGGTTTCGATGATATGATCGACTTCCTTTGTCGGTCCAAAATCCACCATGCCCTAACAGTCAACCCAACCATCTATACTTCCCACATGGAAGAGTTTTGGAGCTCAGCCGTGTATTCTACTGACCAGGGCACTCCCCAAATCAGAGGCACAATAGACGGTAAGGAGATGATTATCACTGAAGCAAAGCTCCGCCAACACCTCAAGCTTCAGGATGAAGGGGACGCCATCTCTTACCCAAGAGACGTATACATGAGGACCTTTGTATCCATAGGGTACGCTGGGAATCAAACAGAGTATACGATAGAGAAGGCACTCATGGGTCCCAAATGGAAGTATCTCTGCCACACTCTTCTCCAATGCATATCCCAGAAGAGGAGTGGCTGGAACCAACTTAGCTCTGGACTTGCGTCGGCAATTCACGGTATGATAACTGGGGCGGGTTTCAATTTTTCCCACCTCATTCTTGAAGGTTTGAGATACAACCTTCAAGAAGGGGTGAAATCACAGTTCTTCATGTACCCAAGATTCTTGCAGGAAGTGTTCAACATTGAGCACCAAGATCTTTCAAAAACTGCAAGAATCTACATAATGCTGGGACATAAGAACAACATTTTTCAAAGCATGAGAACAGTTTCATCAAAGTTCTCAGGGGCCGATGTTCCATTGTTATCTACAATGTTAAACACGCAAAGTGCCCAGGGTGACAGTTCAGCAAACCCAGCTGATACTGATCCCACACCCTCCACCTCACTGCCACAAACTCAAACTGCTACTTCCCTTGATCGAACCCCTGTGAATTCTACTGAGGATGTACAGGCACATACTTTACTCACCCACAGTTTGATTGCTCAACCGGAACACAGGGCCCCGGTTGCAGCCAAATATACAAGGAAGAGGGGCAAGAGAACTCCCTCTTCTCTTGCCTCCAAGGCCCAAACCCAAGCCAACATCCCTCACTCAGAATCACAACATTCTAGTGAGAATATCATAAGGGAAAGCCACACTGTTAGGGAGACTTCTTCGGAAGTCTCTCTATTAGGATTAGGATCACTTCCCGGATCCATAGAACAGCCCTTTGAGCCATTCCTATCTTCTTTGGACTTAAGTGTTGAGGAACCTGACCAAAGTGATGTACCTTCTCCAACTACCACTATCAAGAAGGTACTGATTGGTCTTGCTTCTGAAACACCGAACACAAGTTCTTCACCCTTGAAGGTCCACTCTAAGAGTAATGAAAGAGTGGATGTGGAAGAGGTTGTCACTACTGCTGGTCCATCAAATGACCAGGAGGACAGTGACAACATCTTTAAGACCTCAACCACGGTAACTCATGGTGAGGGTGTTTCCTTAGAAACTCCCCTCACTGAGAGGAATCCCAGGCGCCAAGAAACCACGGGTGATGGGGATGCTGAGGCTCGGCCTACGGCCCCATCTGGGTCCAAGGATTCCACAACTGTGGATGAGGACAGTCTGAAACTAAACAATTTGGAATTGACGGCCAGGGTGGCTATGCTTGAGGCTGAAGTGTCCAAACTACGACACCAAGCCTTGACGCATGAAGCCCATCAATGCCCCTCCACGGCTTCTCCCTCTCTTGTCTCAGTGGGCAGTCAAACAGATGCCTATTTGTTCACTGATGCAACCAAAATGGGGGAGAAAGTCCCTATGGAAGAAGACACTGAAAGTCTCGACAACTGGATTCAAGAGCAGGCTGCCTTCCAAAGTACTCTATTCAAACCAGCTTTTGTCCAAGTTCATGACTTGCCAGTCTTAGATGACAATGAAGATTAATCTACTGAAGACCGGAAGCTAGTTATCAGAGCTATAGATGAGGTGCTGATGGATGAAAACAACCAAGACGAAACATCTACATCCTTCAGCATCATCCCAGAAGTTGCAGCCATCATAAGTCATGCAACTGCCCCCCACTTCCCACTGACATCAACACAGCTAGAGTTTGACATTATACTAGCTTGGGGGTACGATGGGAAAACTGAGAGGTTTTGGATAGGTCGGGATTTTAGCGGAGTAGAAGAGCTAGACTGGGATTTAATTCATCCTTTTGAAGTCCTTGACCTATATGATCTTATCTGCATCAACAACTCATCAGACCTCTCAGCAGACCTTTCCATTGACATGTTCTATGCTTTGATGGAGGACAACCTACCCAAATTCATAAGACTAATCAAAGAACTAAAACGGGTAGAGTCTCCTGAGTCATCTCAGGCTGTAGAAAGAAGACTGTCTCCCAACAATCTCCAAATCACAAGGAGCGGTCTTCTCAATGAAGAAGAAGTTCTGAGCCTGAAAAGACTCCTGTACAAACTAATGGTTAAGGACTTAGATGTGCAAGGATGGATAAGCAATAAGTGCCTTGACCATACCTTCCTTCTAAGCAACGGCACCTCTCTCACCATCAACACCAGGAACATCCTCCAGCTACCCTCAGACTTCCTATTCAAGATCTTTCAGCTCAGAGCCAACATCTGTAATATTAACTCATTAGAGAGCCAAGCAATGATGGTCACCATCAAAGCCCATCTTGAAGAAGAAGGACTGATTCCTCAGGAAGAGTCTGTGTCAACTTCTGATACTGACTCCAACTCAGATACTCCACAAGTTGAAGCCACATCTGTAGCATTTGGCACAAGATCTACACTTAGGGATCAACTGAGAGAAATAGAAGGTCCTAAGTACCAACTTGATGAAGATAGTGACCGTCCCTTGTGAATTTCTCAACTTGACAATGAAGCCAAGGCAGAGATCCCAACAGCACAACAATCAGCTGTTTCTGTGATCAGTGAAGCCAGAGCAGAGGCATCCAATGTTAATAAAGGGAAGGGCATTATGACAGAAGAGGATGAAGAGAGGTTGCGAAAAGAAAAGAAGGAGAAAGAAGAAAGAAGAAGGAAAAGAGAAGAAGAAGAGATGGCTGAAGAGATGACTCATAAACAAAGGCATCAAGAAAGAAAGGCAGCCATACTCCTAAGACAACAGACAATCCAACTGTATGCCAAACAGCTGGATGAGATGAAAGTTAAAATCCATGCAGGGTCTCAAGTTGAGGAAGATAAACAACTTGCCAGACAGCTGCAGGAACAGTTTGCAAAGGAAGTAGAAGAGGAGAATGAAAAGAAGAGGAAGGAAGATGCTAAGTTTAGAATCACTGATTTTAATTTAGCAAAAGAATTAAAGGAGGAGTGGACTGAAGCTCTGATCTCTCAAGGTGAGGATGCAGACTACCTTGAAAAACTTTCAAACAAAGAGATCTACAGAGCCTTCATGGGTCAGCAGGGGGAATTGGCAAAGAAGAAGAAAGATGAAGAGAAAGAGAAAGCTCGACAAAAGTCAAAGAAAGCCATTGCCCTTAATCAAAGGACCCATGAAGAAAGGAAGGTGATGATTGACTTCCTTAAGGTAAGGGGAGAAAGTGGAAAAAGGTTAGGTCCTACGTCCTTCATGAACCTACAAGCCCTGTATACAAAAGTGAAAAAGGAAGAGGAAGAAAGACTGGGAAAGAGACCAGTCAAGAAACAAAGAACCTCTGCACCAGAAACTACTTCCACTTTCCAAACACCATCAACAAACATCCCCAAGCCTTCCTCTCCTCAACCCAAAAAGTTCAAAACATCCCACCCAGCTCCTTCTCATCAACAGCCACTCCTGAAGAAATCCAAACCCATATCCAAACCTGAAGACTCCAGAGAAATAGTCCAATGGTTTTACAGTACCCAAGATCAGTGGTTTGAAGTATTCAGGGGGAGAACTGAACGAAGAAGGTCGATTTACAAGTCTGTTGATGAGGTTCTACAACTTCCAGATTCAGATCTCAAGAGAATCATGGAGATGGGTGAAGAATTCATACCTGAAAATGATGGCAGGAAACATATTGTGCTGGTGATCAAACATCACTTCAACCCCAGCAAAGATGAAGTCTTAGATGTTAGACCTCTACAATCCGACTATCCATTTGCACGACGGTCCTACAATGCTGAGAAGAATGAGTTCACCATCACAAATGTCAAGGGTAACCAGATGAGATGTTCAAGCAAGGCAATCTTCAAAATGCCAAGTAAGGACATCAAGACTCTGTCTGAACTTCCTCTTGACAACCCCAGCAAGGATCCTCGAGGGTATGAAGTAGCAAGGATAGTCGACCACATGAAAAAGCTTCAGCAACAGATGGACTAGAAGAATTTTGGTAGCATCAGTCTAGGGGGAGTTTGTAGAATCAAAGACTGATTGCTACAAAATTGTTCTAAGTACAACTGCTGCGGACAACACAAGATTGCTGCTGACCAAAACAACTGCTGATACTTTGTCTGCTGCTGAAGACCAAAGTAGCTGCGGATAGGCTTATCAGCAACATTCAACACATGTTGCTGCTGATAGGCATATCCTCAGCAGCTGCGGATAGATCAATCTTGCTGCTGGTCCTCATCTCTGCTACTGATAGCTTTATTCTCTGAAGACCAAACGTTGCAGCTGACTATACATGCGAAGCGCCTCTGACACCTTTCTGCAAAAGCAACTGCCACACTCCAAGCAGAAGGAACCTCACTGGTGCAACCAATAAAGGACAATGACGCTCTTCTCCAAGCATGCAAACAATGATGCCTACGAAGACGTTTTAGTAAAGTTAACTAGATTAGCCTTTACGTGTAATTTAGATTAATAAACAAGATCAACGGCTTGTGTTAGATCTGATCCTTAGAATCAAGGGTCTGTCTTGATTCTAAGTTACTATATATATCTTGTAAACACTTCAAACAAAGTGTGCCTTCATAGTGCTTTTTGTGCTTCTTCACTGAGTTTTCATTTGTAATCGTTTATTCACAAAGCTTAATACAACAGTGTTCTTATCAGTATTCTTTCTGTTTACTCGATTGTAATTGTGTAGTTGATATTGTTTCCGCCAATCTCAACTAAGAATAGAACCATCTTGTAATTTCACGATTTTTAACAGTTAGCTTTCTTCTTTCTGGAGGATAGCTGATTTTGATTTGGCTTAAAGGCATAGGAACTGGAGCAGCTGGTACTTGTACAGAAGCTGGTACTTGTACTGAGGGAATGAAAGGAACAGGAGCACTTGTTTGAATGACTTCCAAGATAGGCGGTGCTGGTACCCGAGCTGTTGATGAGGCCTCCTCAGCTTTAGTGGACTCTGAACAAGTTGACTTAGAATCTGACAAGGTAGTGCACTCTTGTACCAACGGTTCATGCCTTGAGGGATCAAGATCTTGGTTGGCCGTTTCAAGGTTTGAGATATTGAAGCTTGGTTCATGGATGACAACGTAGTCAGCAGGAGGTGCAACGGCTTAGTATTGTTCACCATGATACCCCAGACCAGTTTTACCTTTTCATGAATTTGAGCATCTAAAAGTCTTTGCAGCTTTTTAGATGCAAATTCAAATTTATCAACATGAACTTTTTGTTCTGCCAATTCTGCTTTGGTAGCTTTTAATCTAGCCAGTAGATCATCAATCTGAGTTTTAATGCTTTGTTCATGTTTTAGTAATGAAATCTATTTCTTTAGGCAGTTAATTTTTTCTTTATAACTGTTTTCTACTTTTATGAATTCAGATTTCATTTGATAAAACTCTTCATTTTGATCTATAAGGTTTTGATTATGGTTTATGTAGCCTAACACCTTATCAATACAAGCTTGGGAACAGAGATGTTCATATACCTGAGGCGATATCTCAGTTGTGTCTGCCATAAGAGCTTGGTTGTTGGCAGGCAGATCTTCATACTGGAAGCTCCAGTCAAAGTCAGAAGTTCCAACAGTTGCACAAGCTGCAGTTTGAACTGGAGGAGTAGCTTGTTGCTGTTATTGTCTGGGTTGGGCTTGGTGAGCTTGTCTTGATTGAGGAGTAGCCGGATTGGCTCTTGGTGCCTTGCATTCTCTAGCAAAGTGACCCATTTGGTTACAGTTGTAACATCTTAGTTTGCTTTTATCCAATCCAACTCTGGTGTTGGAGTTGTTGCTTGGAATAGGTCTTCCGGTTCTAGAGTAGAACCTTTTTGTTCTTATAGAGAGCACGTCAAACGAGTGCTGTATGTCCATTTCTTCTAAGTCATCTGGATGGAAGCATTCCACATCCTCCTTGATAAAAGACATGTTGCTTGAGTTTTCAGAAACAAAAGCAGCAGAGGTTGAGGTTTGAGGAGGAGCTTCTAGAAGAAATGGTGAGGTGTTTGTTTGAGAGGTTGGAGTTTGTGGATGGGTGACAATGGGAGTATAGTAGTTGCTAGAACTTGTACCTGAGTGGTCAGAGTGGAGGGCAGAGGTGGTGGTGGATGTTGAGGCATTTTGATAGTTTAAGCTTCGTTCTTTTACCTGAATCATCTCAAGCTCATAGGTTTTCAGCATACCGAAGAGCTCAGTCATTTGGAGAGTCTTCAGATTATCAGTTCTTCTAATGGACACTGTGTAGAGTGTCCAGCAGCTAGGTAAAGACCTAATGAACTTTTTGAGAATATCTTCATTCTCCAGCTTCACCTTTGAGCACTGCAGCTCACCTACAAGATAAGTAAATATGTTATATAAAACAGTTAGGGACTCACCTTCTTTCCAGACGAAGTTTTCATACCGCTGCTTCAGGATGTCCCTTCTGTTTTCTTTGACTTCCTCTGAGCCAGCAAACATCTTCTTAAGAGCCTCCCATAGCTCCTTAGTAGTTTTGTAACCTCTGAAGTTGTGAAAAACTTCATTTGGTAAGCACATTTGAATGGCTCCCAAGGCTTTGAAGTCTACCTCCATTTTATTGATGTCTTCATCAGAGTACTTGGAAGATTCTTTGGGAACCAGTATACCTCCAAAATCAGCTCAGGTCACCATGGGTGTGTATGGTGTAACATCCCAAAAATAAAACGACAGTTATAATAACGGAATAAACAAACGAGGCATGACGGGCCGGGCCGGATGGGCTGGCGGGCTTAAAGGGAAGCCTCCCCTATAAATAGCCAAGGTCACCACCCATTTCTCTCATTTGCAACATCTAGAGAAAGAAACCGTAGAGAGAGAAAGTTGGCGGATCGATCCGAGATTGAAGAAGTGTGTAGCTCCAGAGCTTGTGAGAAGAACCTTCAGATCAGAAGCTCGATACAGGTAACGGTCTAGCCTAGATATGAGTTTTTGTTCGTTTTGGTGTTTTTCGGGTTTTGGACTAAAAGGTAACTTTTTACGGATTAAATTGGAAGAAAAACATAGATTTGAGTTCCTTAATGAAAAGCAAACGTTTTAAATGTAAACAAGTTTGGGATCTTGACGTGATCATACCCGAATGCGAAAGTTAGGTTTTTGCGGGGAAGAGGATCCTACGTACTTATCAAGTACGCATGAAGAGGATCCTGCGTACTTATCAAGTACGCATGAAGAGGATCCTGCGTACTTATCAAGTACGCATGAAGAGGATCCTGCGTACTTATCAAGTACGTATGAAGAGGATCCTGCGTACTTATCAAGTACGCATGAAGAGGATCCTGTGTACTTATCAAGTACGCATGAAGAGGGTCCTGCGTACTTATCAAGTACGCATGAAGCAAAGTCTTCGCACTTATTAAGTACACAATAACAAGGCCCTGCGCACTTGCTAAGTGCGTAGGCATCAGGCTGGTTAAGTAAAGTCAGTATGTTTAGAATGGTTAAACCATTAGAGTCAGGATTTGGTCTGATGTGTATGTAACTAATCAATTCAGATCGGAAGTGACGTTATTGGACCTTCGTTTAGGACAACCGAGGCTAGCTTATAAGGTGAGTTCTAAAAGCCATTCTTTAAATGTTTTAGTTAAATGTTTTTGGGCTGGTGTGAATACATACGGAATGATGTTTTGAAATGAGGTTTACGAAACGAGGTTTATGAAATGATGTTTACGGAATGATGTTTTGAAATAAGGTTTACGAAACGAGGTTTACAAAATGTTGTTTACAGAATGATGTTTTGAAATGAGGTTTACGAAACGAGGTTTACGAAATGATGTTTACGAAATGATGTTTACGAAACGATGTTTACGATGTGATGTTTACTATATGATGTTTACGAAACGATGTTTACGATATGATGTTTACGAAAAGATGTTTACGGGATGATGTTTATGAAATGATTTGCCAAATGAAGTTTACGAAAGGTTTACGAAAGAGATGAAGTTTTGTTTAATAAAACGTACGAATGCTTTAACTAAAAAGAGGTAAAGGTTTTATGAAAGTCACGAATGAACGAATCTGTCACAAGTTCCTACGGGAGCTAAGGTATTTATGTATGTATGTATTGGCCTCACCCTTACGGGGGGCCTTTGTGGCTGGCTAACGGTTGTACAACTGGCTGATGATGGGGTGACGACGGTCACCCATGGGATTACCAGGATCCCGATGGAAGGTACTATTCCTTGCGGGGAAATAGTGCCTATGTTATGTTCTGTCTACTAGAGGTAACGAGCCTTAGGAGACATATGTTGGTCTACTTAGAGGTAACGAGCCTTAGGAGACATATGTTTGGTCCACCTAGAGGTAACGAGCCTTAGGGGACCTGTGTGATGGATGACTTAGAGGTAACGAGCCTTAAGTTCATCCGCTGGTATGCGATGTATGGAATTGACGGTTACAAGAAGGCGCAGATTCAGTTCATGTTAACTTATGTTATGATGTTATGTTACGATGTTATGACGATGTTAAGTTATTGCATGTTTTACGTACGCTTTTGTTAAACAAATATATGTTATGTTTTTTGGCAAAATGATTATGTTAAAGTTTTATGTAAAGCTAGAACTCACCAGCGTAGCTAACTTTTTAGTATGCACATTCAGGTTAAGGCAGGTTATGATGATGGAAGGTGATGTTGGGCGGCTTGATGAGTTACCCGGATGAGATGAAGACTGACATCCCGTTATGGTTAGATTATGTTATGTTTATGTAGTAGACTATGTTACGCTTCCGCATGTTGAACAATGTAATGGTTATGTTTAATGAAGCATTTTTCCGCAGCGTTATTTGATATTCAAGTTTAAGAAATGTGTTTGAATGAGTAAATCCAACAAGTGAGGCCTCCCGGGTTTGGGGCCTTACAAGTTGCTATCAGAGCAATAGTTTGAGAGATTCGGAGACTCCCAGTGTCTGAACTTAAACTGTGAACGGGACCGAAAGCGGATGCCAGTACGGGTAACTCGAGCCACAGCATCAGGTATGAAGGTAGTATATATTTACATATTCAGTATGCCTTAGATAGGGTTAGGTAAGGACTTGTGTTCTGATGGAATCACAAAGGTGGTCAAATGGAAATCGAAAGGTAGTGTAATGGTTAATTGCAGATGGCCAGTGTATATTAACATCTTACAGTGCTTGTTGAATTTTATTTGTTAACTAGCGTGATGACACTGGATTCCTTGTCTTATAGATCGAAATGGCGGGACGAAAGAGCGGAAGGCGTGGTGGGGGCCGTACCGGCGGTCGTACCGGTGGACGTAACGGTGGGCGCGGTAGGACCCCTACGCGCCAAGAGTATAGTGAAGAAGGAAGTGTTCACACTGAACCGGTGGTTAGTGTGCATGGAACTGAGCAGACACTAGTTGACGAACAACCTTTCACTTTTGAACCAGAAGTGAGAGCAGCTATAGCTCGAGAGTTCACAGAGTTGATGAAGACTTCTCTGCCAGGTTTGTTGGCAGAAGCATTGAAGAAGGTTAATGGGAAGGGTGGGTCTAGTGCGGCAATTGGTGCCCAGAACAACGAGACTGACAACGCGCCGCCTGCACGCGGATGCGACTACAAGTCATTTAAAGCATGTGACCCACCGGTCCTCACTGGAAAAAAGGACGCGGTGTCTACTTTTGACTGGGTGATACGTATGGAAGCCGCCATCCGTCTGAGCGAGTGTCGAGCAGACCAAGTTGTGAAATTTGCTGCTAAATCCTTGAGAGAGGAAGCATCCCATTGGTGGGAAGGTGTACGTCAAGCCAAAGGGGACGAGACTGTGGATGCAATGATGTGGTCAGATTTGAAAACTTTGGTGATCAAGAATTTTTGTCCAAGGAATGAGATCGAAAAGGTAGAAAGGGAATTTTTGGGGATTAAGGCCGGGAGCATGACGCACCGGCAGTACACCACACTGTTCAATGAACTGGCACGTCTGGTGCCACACCTTATCACGACTGAGGAAAGAAAGATTTCCTGTTACATTCAAGGGCTGCCGGACCAGGTCCGCACCTATGTTAAAGCAAACGCCCCTACTACCTACGATTCGGTAGTAGAACTGAGCGGAGTGGTATTTGATGATCTGACGTTGAATGTCGTTGCCATTGAAGAGCCCAAGAGGAAGCTGAGTTTTCCCGCTAAGCGATCGGGTGGGAGGTTGTTTGGGGCTCGGGACAAACAGGCCAGGGTAGGCCAGACGGCAGTCTGTGGAAAATGTGGGGTAAGACATACGGGTGAATGTCGGCTAGGGACAAATCTGTTCGATCAATTGCAAGGTGCCCAGTCTTGCCACATTTGTTTGTGAAGAAGAAGGATGGTTCGATGAGAATGTGTATTGATTATCGCGAGTTGAACAAACGAACGATGAAGAACAAGTACCCTTTACCAAGGATCGACGATCTGTTCGATCAATTGCAAGGTGCAAGTTGGTTCTCAAAAATCGACCTTCGATCCGGGTACCATCAGTTGAAGGTGAGGGAAGAAGACATACCAAAAACTGCATTTCACAAGCGTTATGGACATTTCGAGTTCCGCGTAATGTCTTTTGGATTGACGAATGCCCCCGCAACGTTCATGGATTTGATGAATAGAGTTTGTCGACCAATGCTGGATCGATCGGTAATCGTGTTCATCGATGATATCCTCATCTACTCCAAGAATGAGGGTGATCACGCGTGTCACTTGAAGGAGGTATTGGAAGCTCTGAAGAAGGAAAAGCTGTATGTTAAGTTCTCCAAATGTGCGTTCTGGCTTAGGAAAGTCCAATTCTTAGGTCATGTCATTAACCCGAACGGCAATATGGTTGACCCAGCGAAGATAATGACGGTAAGGGAATGGAATATTCCTAAGACGCCAACCAAAATCCGTAGTTTCTTGGGATTGGCAGGCTACTATCGGAAATTCATCCAGGATTTCTCGAAAATAGCTTCGCCATTGACAAAGTTGACTCGGAAGGAGGTAAAGTACGAATGGGGTTCGACCCAGGATGAGGCATTTAAGGAATTGAAAGAGAATCTAACCAAAGCTCCAGTCTTGGCCATTCCCAAGGGCAATGAAGACTTGGTGGTATACTCTGATGCTTCGGGTCAGGGATTAGGGTGCGTGTTAATGCAACGCGGTAGAGTGATTGCATATGCGTCACGACAGTTGAAAGTTCACGAAGCCAATTACCCGACTCACGATTTGGAACTTGCTACTGTCGTATTCGCATTAAAAATCTGAAGGCACTACCTTTACGGGGTGAAGTTTACTATTTACTCCGACCATAAAAGTTTGAAGTACTCCTTCGAACAAAGGGAACTTAATATGAGACAGAGACGATGGTTGGAACTATTGAAAGACTATGACTGTGAAATCATATACCATCCTGGAAAGGCAAACGTGGTGGCAGACGCTCTAAGCCAAAAGGATGTGCCTGTTCCTATTAGAGTTAAAGCTTGCCAAGAAAACGTAAAGAAGGAAAGGATGGTTGGCCAATAGGACAAGTTGAAATATAACACCCTTGGTGTTAGGACACGTTTTGGGCGGGTATGGATACCTATGAGTGGCGAGCTTAGAACCAAAATCTTGGATGAGGCTCATAAGTCTCGATACTCTATTCACCCCGGTACCAACAAAATGTACCAAGATCTGAGGAAGGAATACTGGTGGCCTGGAATGAAACACGAAGTGACAAAGTACGTAAGCAAGTGCTTGACTTGCTCGCAAGTGAAGGCTGAACACCAGAAACCGTATGGAAAGATTCAACCACTTGACATACCGGAATGGAAGTGGGAACACATTACCATGGACTTCATAACCAAGCTACCTCACACAGCTAAAGGTCATGACACCATTTGGGTAATTGTGGACCGTTTAACGAAGAGTGCTCATTTCCTACCTATTCGCGAGACGTTCTTGTCGGAAAGGTTAGCGGAAGTATTTATTAACGAAGTAGTAGCACGGCATGGGATGCCTTTGACGATTGTATCTGACCGGGACACACGATTCACATCGAGGTTCTGGAAAAGATTTCACGAGGCGATGGGCACGAGGCTTAATATCAGCACGGCATACCACCCACAAATAGATGGTCAGTCCGAAAGGACCATTCAGACATTGGAGGATATGCTTCACGCTTGTATTATCGATTTTGGCGGCAGTTGGGATAGTCATCTGCCGTTAGCCGAATTCTCCTACAACAATAGTCATCACACGACTATTGGCATGCCGCCTTACGAAATGTTTTATGGGAGAAGATGCAGGACCCCGGTTTGTTGGGGTGAGATTGGACAGAAGGAATTAGGAAGTCTTGAAGTCGTAAGAGAAACGTCGGAAAGGTTTGATCAAATCAAAGCAAGAATGAAGGCTGCTCAAGATCGTCAGAAATCCTACGCGGATAAACGACGAAGGCCTATTGAGTTTGATGTTGGGGATAGAGTAATGTTGAAAGTGTCACCCTGGAAGGGAATCATACGATTCAGGAAGAGAGGAAAGTTAAGTCCGAGGTTTGTCGGACCATTCAGAATAATGGCGCGGGTTGGTGAAGTCGCTTATCGGCTAGAGTTGCCTGATGAATTAAGTGGAATTCATCCTACCTTCCATGTATCACACCTGCGAAAGTGTTTGGCGGATGAATCAACTCACGTACCACTTACTGACATCAAAGTCGACAACAGCCTTAACTACATCGAAGAACCCGTGGCCATCTTAGACAGAAAGGAGAAGCGTTTGCGTAATAAGATTATCCAATTGGTTAAAGTCCTATGGAAGCATCGAAAGGGGTCAGTGTAACATCCCAAAAATAAAACGACAGTTATAACCTCTGAAGTTGTGAAAAACTTCATTTGGTAAGCACATTTGAATGGCTCCCAAGGCTTTGAAGTCTACCTCCATTTTCTTGATGTCTTCATTAGAGTACTTGAAAGATTCTTTGGGAACCAGTGTACCTCCAGAATCAGCTGAGGCCACCATGGGTATGTATGGTGTAACATCCCAAAAATAAATCGACAGTTATAATAACGAAATAAACGAACGAGCATGACAGGCCGGGCCGGATGGGCTGGCGGACTTGAAGGGGAGCCTCCCCTATAAATAGCCAAGGTCACCACCCATTTCTCTCATTTGCAAAATCTAGAGAGAGAAACCGTAGAGAGAGAAAGTTAGCGGATCGACCCAAGATTGAAGAAGTGTGTAGCTCCAGAGCTTATGAGAAGAACATCCGGATCAGAAGCTCGATACAGGTAACGGTCTAGCCTAGATCTGAGTTTTTGTTAGTTTTGGGGTTTTTCGGGTTTTGGACGAAAAGGTAACGTTTTTACGGATGAAATTGGAAGAAAAACATAGATTTGAGTTCCTTAATGAAAAGCAAACGTTTTGAATGTAAACAAGTTTGGGATCTTGACGTGATCAGACCCGAATGCGAAAGTTAGGGTTTTTGGGGGAAGCAGATCCTGTATACTTATCAAGTACGCATGAAGAGGATCCTGTGTACTTATCAAGTACGCATGAAGAGGATCCTGCGTACTTATGAAGTACGCATGAAGAGGATCCTGTGTACTTATCAAGTACGCATGAAGAGGGTCCTGCGTACTTATCAAGTACGCATGAAGCAAAGTCTGCGCACTTATTAAGTACGCAAGAACAAGGCCCTGCGCACTTGCTAAGTGCGCAGGCATCAGGCTGGTTAAGTAAAGTCAGTATGTTTAGAATGGTTAAACCGTTAGAGTCGGGGTTTGGTCTGATGTGTATGTAACTAATCAATTCAGATCGGAAGTGACGTTGTTGGACCTTTGTTTAGGACAACCGAGGCTAGCTTATAAGGTGAGTTCTAGAAGCCCCTCTTTAAATGTTTTAATTAAATGTTTTTGGGCTGGTGTGCATACATACGTAATGATGTTTTGAAATGAGGTTTACGAAACGAGGTTTACGAAATGATGTTTACGGAATGATGTTTTGAAACGAGGTTTACGAAACGAGGTTTACGAAATAATGTTTACGGAATGATGTTTTGAAATGAGGTTTACGAAACAAGGTTTACAAAATGATGTTTACAGAATGTTGTTTTGAAATGAGGTTTACGAAACGAGGTTTACGAAATGATGTTTACGAAATGATGTTTACGAAATGATGTTTACGATGTGATGTTTACGATATGTTGTTTACGAAACGATGTTTACGATATGATGTTTACGAAAAGATGTTTACGGGATGATGTTTATGAAATGATTTGCCAAATGAAGTTTACGAAAGGTTTACGAAAGAGATGATGTTTTGTTTAATAAAACGTACGAATGCTTTAACTAAAAAGAGGTAAAGGTTTTATGAAAGTCACGAATGAACGAATCTGCCACGAGTTCCTACGGGAGCTAAGGTATGTATGTATGTATGTATTGGCCTCACCCTTATGGGGGGCCTTTGTGGCTGGCTAACGGTTGTACAACTGGCTGATGATGGGGTGACGACGGTCACCCATGGGATTACCGGGATCCTGATGGAAGGTACTATTCCTTGCGGGGAAGAGTGGCTATGTTATGTTCTGTCTACCTAGAGGTAACGAGCCTTAGGAGACACATGTTGGGGTACCTAGAGGTAACGAGCCTTAGGAGACATATGTTTGGTCCACCTAAAGGTAACGAGCCTTAGGGGACCTGTGTGACGGATGACTTAGAGGTAACGAGCCTTAAGTTCATCCGCTGGTATGCGATGTATGGAATTGACAGTTACGAGAAGGCGCAGATTCGGTTCATTTTGACTTATGTTATGATGTTATGTTACGATGTTATGATGATGTTAAGTTATTGAATGTTTTAAGTACGCTTTTGTTAAACAAATATATGTTATGTTTTTTGGCAAAATGATTATGTTAAAGTTTTATGTAAAGCTAGAACTCACCAGCGTAGCTGACTTTTTAGTATGCACATTCAGGTTAAGGCAGGTTATGATGATGGAAGGTGATGTTGGGCGGCTTGATGAGTTATCCGGATGAGATGAAGACCGGCATCCCGTTATGATTAGCTTATGTTATGTTTATGTAATACACTATGTTATGCTTCCATATGTTGAACAATGTAATGGTTATGTTTAATGAAGCATTTTTCCACTGCGTTATTTGATATTCAAGTTTAAGAACTGTGTGTGAATGAGTAAATCCAACAAGTGAGGCCTCCCGGGTTTGGGGCCTTACATATGGTCCATATTTAATGGATTTCCACATCCCATATTCCTGATAACAGAAGAAGCTTTCCATTCTGTTCTTCCACATGTCGTAGTCTTCCCCAGACACCAGTCTTGGTGGTCTGTTGATGTTTCCAATATCTTCAAATCCTTTGTTTTGAGCCATTTTTGATTTGTGAAAATGGGTAACTTTAGCAAAGAAAGAGTTTTGAATAGAACCAGAGAATGATTAAACAAGTGTGAGTTTGTTTAATCTGAGCCAAAGCTCTGATACCACTTGTAGGATCGGTAAATACAAGATGGTTCTATTCCAGTTGAGATTAGCGGAAACAATCACAACTTAAGCAAAGTAAACAAGTAGACAAGAAGAATACTGATAAATGTAATTTGTATTAAGCTTCAAGTGTTACAAGATTACAGAGAAAGCTCTTAAGCAGAAAAGTACTTTTACAATGAATCTAAGTACTACTTATATAGTAACTTAGAATCAAGACATACCCTTGATTCTAAGGATTAGATCTAACACAGACCGTTGATCTTGTATTGAAGCTATTCTACATATAAAGACAAAGATAATAACTATGCTAGTTAACTTTATTCAAACGTCTTCTAAGGCATCATTGTTTGCATGCTTGGAGAAGAGCTTTGTTGTCTTTTATTGTCTTGTGCCAATGACATTCTTTCTGCGTGGAGTGTGTCAGTGTAATAGCAGAAAGTTGTCAGTGGTATTGGTTGCTTTTTTAAGAACAGTCAGCTGCAACGTTTGATCTTTAGTGAAAAGGCTATCAACTGCAACTTTGATCTTCAGCAGATAAGGCCAGTCAGCTGCAACTTTGGTCAGCAGCGGATAAAGTCTATCAGCTGCAACTTTGGTCAGCAGCGGATAAAGCCTACCAGCTGCAACTTTGTCAATCCGTAGCAATCTTTGAGATCAGCAACATTTGTACTTAGAGAATTTTGTAGCCATCAGTCTTTATTTCTACATATATATATACCCGAGTGTATGTGAACATTGTGAGAAGCATAAAGTTGCATGTTAATGATTTCCTACGCTTATTCATTTGCTCATTCGGTTGTTACTTCATTGGGCTCCTTGGGTTTCATTTAGTCAACTTTGCATTTCTTGAAAAACTTGTCAAACCTTTATAAGTTTATTAATGCTTACGGTTCTCTGAATTGATCCTTAGTGCCATTAGAAGTTTTGTTTATTTTGATTCTTGCTTGAGGACAAGAAATTTTCAAGTGTGGGTTGTTTGATGTGTTAGAATTTACACATCTTTTTGGCACAAAACTTCACTCATTTCACGATCAATTCTTGGTTATTTCCAACATTTAGACACTTATTTGCTTAATTTCTAGTTTTGTAGGTTTTTGTGTAGCTGAGTGAACAAACAAGGGAATTCCAGGATAAAAGTTAGAGTTTTAGGGTTTCTGAGGTAGAGACACGGTCGTGCCCCCTACTTGGCACGACCGCGCCAAGCATACAAACCCTAGACACGGTCGCGCCCCGCATCTGGCACGACCGCGCCAAGACAACTTCTCGAGCACAACCGTGTTCCAACACCCCCACGACCGCGTGTAATCCCGTGAGTCTGACCAGTCGTACTTCCTCATTCAATGGGACCCAATAGAAGCTCCAGATCGGTCAACCCTCTGCACCACGACAGGGATAGTTCCTTGGCACGGTCGCGCCCCAGCGGAGGCACGGTCCTGGCGCGGTCGTGCTTCCCTAATTCTATAAATACAGGAGTCATTCTCTCATTCAGACATTCAGCAACCAGAGAAAAAACCCACTGTTTGAGCTCCAAACCAACCTTGTTCCCGCCATATTTCAAGCATCTTGGAGGGATTATAACATCAAGAGGATCACCATACATCAACAACATCTATGCTTGTAGGAGTGGTTTGATTTTTGTTTTCATAGCATGTTTCTTACTATTTTTCCCTGCTTATTTGTCATTCTTGTGCTCATGATGATCTAAAACTCTTGTTCATTTTGGTTTAAATGAAGCTTAGATACATTTGACAACACTCATGGATTATTGGCAATTATTGTGTTAATGTTATGACAATCGTATGATTATTCTTCAATGAAATTATGTATTCAAGTATTTTGAGTTGTTTGCAAGACTTGTATTTGTGTATGCCATATCATGATGGAAAACTTATGGTTTATGCTTGTATTCATGAATTGGTATATGTATTTATGCTAGTTTATGGCATTTGACTAGGAATGGTGAATGAAGTCTTGTTTATGATTTATTATTCTTGTATGTGTATCCTTATGCTTATGTTTGGAAAGACAAAGTGTTTGTTATGGTGTTCCATGCTTAGTTTTATGTTTATCTAGGATTTGTTGACACAATCTCCTAATTTATATGAACTTTGTATGAACATTGTATGTTGAAGAAATGCAAGTGTTTGTCTCATTAAATCAACTTGAGGTGGGTAGTATGTTTTTCATATTATCTTTCCAACTAGTTGTTGGATTGGTGTACCTTAATCGGGAGCTAGTTCAATCTTTATGAACATTGACGTATTCATAGCACGTGAGCTTCATTGCATGAGTTTAGCTAGTTAGTTTGTATAATTCATTCTAACTTTCTGAAAAGTCATTTGATTAGATGTCTTTGACGAGAGTTTAGTCAGCATACGTATCGTGTACTTGCCATGTATCTATAGTTGTTGTTGGATGTCTACTAAATGGATTCGAGACCGAAGTGATATTCCTTCCTTGATTGTTTGACTTGTGTTCTTAGTTTAGTTTTATATTCTTGCATGTTAGTTTAATCAAAAATCAACTTAAACATCTTTTACCCTTACTTGATTGGATTTTAGTTCCGGTTTATTATCGCATTCCACCGTGTCCACGGATTGATATCCGGTTCTTACCTTTACTATATTGCTATCCGACGGGTACACTTGCCCGATGTGTGTGTGATTAATCTTTGGTGAAAACCCTTTTTAAAACTCAAATTGTGTGAAAAATACTTATAAAAATATATATACAGTTTCATACACATCAAGTTTTTCGCGCCGTTTCCGGGGATACGGTTTTGCGAGAACGATTGGAATTGATTTTTAGTCATTTAGTATATATATTTCTTGTGCATTTCGTACCTTCTTGCTTGTTATTTGCAAATTTCGTGTATATATATTTTTGCATTTTTTTAGTTGTTATTTTTAGTCGCATTTGTGTATATATATTTTTAGTTGATTTTAATTTCAATTTAATTTTCACCTTTGTGTTTATTTTTACTTTTTATTTTTTTGTCTAACTTGTGTTTTCTTTTCCTAGGTTCGTCCATTTAAATCTAACTTGTCTTGCAGATCGTGTATGTCCTCAACTCCCGCCGAGGAGGTTATTGAGCCGTCTTCCGATTCGGAACGCGATCTTCATCAAAGATTGCGGGCCCGTTCCTGATTCATGGCCCAGTTACTCGAGCTTGACGAGGTTGTTGTTGATGAGGTAGAAGAAATGGCGGACGCGGATGCAGGTCGGACGCTTTCGGATTTTGGCAAACCGACACTTGAGGGTTTGGAGTCGAGCATCAATAGGCCGACTGTTGGAGCGCATCAGTTTGAGATCAAATCCAACATCATACAGATGGTGCAGAATATGTGGCAGTTTGACGGCAAGGATCACGAGGATCCCAATACTCATCTAGGCGGTTTCTTAGAGACTTGCGCCACATTCAAAATCCGTGACGCTACCGACGATGCTATTCTGCTCCGATTGTTCCCGTTTTCCTTACGGGATCGTGCCAAGGCTTGGTTACTGTCACTTCCCCCTAGGTCCATTAGTACTTGGGACCAGATGGCTGCTAAATTCTTAGAGAAGTACTTCCCTCCGGAGAAAACAACAAAATTGAGGGCTAGGATTATTTCTTTCCAGTAGGATGACGGGGAGACGATCTATGAGGCGTGGGAGAGATTCAAGGGACTGATGAGGAAAGTTCCCCACCATGGATTGTTGAAGTGGCAGTAGCGTGAGACCTTCTACAATGGTCTAGATATGATAGGGAAGCAGCTGATCGACCCATACGCGGGTGGAGACATTGGAACAAAGACACCCCAGGAGGCGAATGACTTGTTGGAGAAGGTGGCGTCGAAGAGATATACGCAGCATACTTCCCGAGCGAGGACTCAGAGGCAGGGTGTCCATCACGTGGATGGAATCACCTCTTTAGCTGTCCAGATGGAAGCACTTTCCACCAAGATCGATCAGATGCAGGTCCACAAGGCCCAGTCCTTGTGTGAGTTATGTAGTGCGGCGCATCCCACAAGTGCTTGTCAAATTGGGGATCTAGGGACCCACGAGCAGGTTGACTTCATGTCTAACCAGAATCGTCCCCAAAACAATCCCTACAGCAACACAAATAATCCGGGGTGGAGGAATCACCCGAACTTTAGTTGGAAATCTAGCAACAGTGGCCAGAACCCACCCGGATTCACTCAGCGCCCACCATTCCTGCATCAGTCCCACCAGTCTTAGGGACAAGGTTCCCACTCCAGACCTCAGTAGGGCCAGTTTCATGGCCAAGGTTCTAGCAGCGGTCCTCCGCCCACATCTGAGGGTAAATCCAGTTTGGAGGACATGGTTGCACGGCTGCTTGCCAACTCGGAGAATTTGGTAGGGTCAGAATCAGTTGGCCGAGAAGCAGAACCGTTACATGGAAGAGCGTTTTCATACGCACGAGACTGAGCTGAGGAATCGAAAAGCTTCGATCCAGACCATAGAGAATTTGGTTGGCAGATCGCGAAGCTTCTTTATGAGAGATTGCCAGGTGGCCTGCCAAGCAACATTGAGGCCAATCCCAATGGCCATGTGAAGGCTAACACCTTGAGGAGAGGTAGAGACACAGGACCAGATCCATTGGTCGCCGTGCATGAGTCATCCAAGGATGAGGTTGTGATGAGATTCTGGATGAGACACCACTGAGGGGTAAGCCGGCGAGCACATCGCGCCCTCGACAGGTTGTGAGAGATTACACTCCCCCCGTTCCATACCCAGGCAGGTTGAAGAAACAGAAGATGGAGGAGCAGTATGGTAAGTTTTTGGAGTTTTTTAAGCAATTGCATATCGACTTGCCATTTGTGGAGGCTCTAGCTCATATGCCTAAGTATACGAGGTTCTTGAAAGACATCCTCATGAACAAGAGAAAATTGGAGGAGTTATCTCATGTGACGCTGAACGAGGAGTGTTCAGCCGTGCTTCAGAACAAACTGCCCGAGAAGAGGAGAGATCCGAGGAGTTTCACCATCCCCTGTTTGATAGGGAGCTTGTCGGCCAGCAATGCCTTAGCTGACCTTGGTGCTAGCATTAACCTCATGCCATATGCCGTCTTTGCTAAGCTTGAGTTGGGAGAACCTAAACCGACACGCATGAGTATCCAGTTGGCCGATTGTTCGGTCAAGTATCTGCGTGGGATAGTGGAGAATATGTTGGTTAAGGTTGATTGTTTTTGTTTCCTGTAGACTTTGTGATTCTGGACATGGATGAGGACAAGAATGTCCCTATTATCCTGGGTCGACCGTTCCTGGCCATCGTCAAGGTCTTGATTGATGTGTATTTGGGCCAGCTTACACTGAGGGTGGACGAAGAGAAGGTGACCTTTGACGTTGGGAGATCCATGCAGCATACCCAGAATCAGGATGATCCACTCTATTTCGTCAAGACTGTCTATTCTTGCATGAGTGATCATCTCCAGGACACGGTTGAGGAAGAGTCCCTGGACACGCAGATTGTAGGAGGGGAGACACTAGATCCAGTTGGTGAGGATCAATTCATGGAGCAGGTGTATGGCCTAAAGGGCTATGATATCCCCTCGTGTCCAGAGGTATTTGAGATTGTTAATAGAGAGTCTGAGCCGAAAGAGCGGCCTTCTGTTGAGGACCCACCACCTGTTGAGAGTATGCCTTTATAGATGGTGAGTCTCGATTAACCGTTATTATCGCCTCTGATTTGACGAGTGATGAGAAGGAGAGGCTATTGGAAGTGCTGAAGCAGCACAAGCAGGCCATTGCATGGAGGATTATGGATATTAAGGGAATTAATCCCTCTTTTTGTACCCATAAGATCCTTATGGAGGATGAGTTCAGGCCAGTTGTGCAGCACAAGAGGAGGTTGAACCCGAACATGCAGGAGGTGGTGAAGAAAGAGGTGATTAAGCTACTCGACGCTGGTTTGATTTATCCCATCTGTGATTCACCCTAGGTTAGCCCGGTTCAGGTTGTTCCCAAGAAGGGAGGTATGACTGTTATCGCCAACGAGAGGAATGGCCTGATTCCTACTCGTACAGTCATAGGTTGGAGAGTTTGCATCGATTACCGCAAACTCAATGATGCTACTAGGAAGAACCATTTTCCCCTCCCATTCATTGATCAGATGTTAGAGAGATTGTCAGGAAAGATGTTTGATTGTTTCCTAGATGGCTTCTCTGGCTTCTTTCAGATCCTGGTTGCTCATGAGGACCAGGAGAAGACGACATTCACATGTCCATATGGCACATTTGCTTATCGGTGGATGCCCTTTGGATTGTGCAATGCTCCGGCCACTTTCCAGCGTTGCATGGTGGCCATTTTTCATGATATGATCGAGGACTCCATGGAGGTTTTCATATATGACTTTTCTGTGTTTGGGAGCTCCTTCGATCTTTGTCTTGGGAATCTGAAGAGGACGGCCAAGTGTGAGGAGGCCAACCTAGTGTTGAATTGGGAGAAGTGCCACTTCACGGTGATGGAGGGCGTTGTGCTTAGGCACAAGGTTTCACAAGCGGGGATTGAGGTTGATCGAGCTAAGATTGATACCATATCTAAGCTGCCCCCGCCCACTTCTGTGAAATCTATTCGGAGTTTCCTTGGTCACGCGGGCATTTACAGACGCTTCATTAGAGATTTTTCTAAGATTGCCCGACCGATGACCCAGCTTCTTGAGAAGGAAGCCCATTTTGTGTTCTCCGAAGAGTGCCTTAGTGCATTCAATCTGTTGAAGGAGAAGTTGGTGAATACCCCTATCATGGTGGCTCCTGATTGGAAGCTGCCATTTGAGATTATGTGTGACGCGAGTGACTTCGCTGTTGGGGCAGTCTTAGGACAGAGGAGAGAGAAGCAGTTTCACCCGATTTATTATGCGAGCAAGACCCTCAACGACGCATAGGATCATTACACCATGACAGAGAAAGAGCTCCTCGCCGTTGTCTTCACTTTTGATAAATTCAGGTCTTATCTTGTCCTATCAAAGACCATTGTATTCACTGACCATGCAGCTCTTTGGCACCTGTTTAGCAAGCAGGATGCCAAACCTCGACTTATCCGGTGGGTTTTGCTGCTTCAGGAGTTTGACATTGAGATCCGCGATAAAAAGGGTGCGGAGAATGTCGCTGCGGACCACTTATCCCGTCTTTAGTGCTCATCTTCATCTGAGCTTGTGGGGTCATCCATAAAAGACAACTTTCCCCACTATTTTCTCATGCACATACAGACACAGGATGAGGAGTGTCCTTGGTTTGCAGATTTTGCAAACTTTCTTGCTAGTGGGATTGTGATTAAGGGCTTAACGCATCAGCAGAAGCGAAAGTTCTTTGCGGATGTGAAGCACTATCTTTGGGAGGATCCCTATCTGTTTTGAGTCGGGGCTGATCAGATCGTGCGCAAGTGTGTGTTTGGTGATGAGGCACGTCAGGTGCTTAGACACTGCCACGAGGGCCCGACAGGTGGACACCTTGGACCTACCTTTACCGCGAAGAAGGTCTTTGACGCCGGTTTCTTCTGGCCTACCATCTTTCGGGACACTCATGAGATGATCCGTTCTTGTGACGCTTGCCAGAGGGCGAGCAACATTTCGTCGAGGAATGAGATGCCCCAGAACAACATCCAGATTTGTGAGATTTTCGACGTTTGGGGTATTGATTTCATGGGACTTTCCCAACTTCTCGTGGCAACCGATATATCCTAGTGGCTGTTGACTATGTTTCTAAGTGGGCAGAGGCTCAAGCCTTGCCCACTAATGATGCTAGGGTGGTTGTCCGGTTTTTGAAGAAGCTGTTCTCATGCTTTGGTTCCCCTAGAGCTCTTATTAGTGACCGTGGGACTCATTTCTACAACTCCCAGTTGGAGAAGGCGCTATCATGATATGGTGTGAACCATAGATTCTCCACAGCCTACCATACACAGACAAGTGGACAGGTAGAGGTCACGAACAGGGGCATAAAGCGAATTTTGGAGAAAACGGTTGGTCAGAGCCGTAAGGATTGGTCGGACAGGTTAGATGATGCACTTTGGGCTTTCTGAACTTCTTATAAAACGCCTATTGGTACCACACCATTTAGGTTGATCTATGGGAAAGCATGCTAGATTCCGGAAGAGTTAGAGCACAAGGCTTATTGGTCATTGAAGGTGGTGAATCTTGACTTGGTGAGTACAGGTGAGAACCGTTTCATTCAGATTCATGAGCTTGATGAGTTGAGCAATCAAGCCTATGCGAACTCCATGATTTAGAAGGAATCAACGCGGCTGAAAAGAAGGAATTCCGAGTGGGTGGTCGTGTGTTTCTTTACAACTCTAGGTTGCGGTTGTTTCCCGGGAAGCTGAAATCCTGATGGACGGGTCCTTACACGGTTAGGGAAGTGTTCCCTTATGGGACCGTCGAGATTGAGCATGAAGATGGGAGAATCTTCAAAGTCAACAGTCATCGTCTCAAACCATACATTGACGGACCGGTTGACTTGGCATTGGAGGTAGTAGACCTCCACCCCATGGACTAATTAATTCGGGGACTTGAGTCTAGCTAACGACTCGTTAATAAACTTAGCCTGCTTTGGTATCATCTTTGGTAGCATTTCCTAGATTTTATTTCTATCTTTATTTTCCTGTTGTTATTTTCCATTTTCTAGGATTTCACCATCTATTTTTGAGTTTAGGTTATCGGGACTTGTTTTGGATCGAGCGGGTTTTGGTTGGTGATTGGAATGTCTCAGGTATGTCTTCTGAATTTTTAGGAATTTTAGTTTGGAAAAATCGCAGTCGGGTTTGGTACAAGCTGCATAAAAAATCAGGGATCTGTATCTGCTGGGCAAAAGACACGGTCGTGCCTCCCTATGGGCGTAGTCGTGCCTAAGCACCTGGCATGGTCGTGCCTCAGTATTTGGGGGCGGTTCAAATTAGTCTTCAATGAGAGATTTTTTCATTTCCTCCAACAACCCCCCTATTGCGATTCTCTCTGATTTCAGCCGCGCTGATTCCTTCTCCCACGATCTGAGGTACGTTTCCGCTTCTTTTCTCTTTTGTTCGTGTGTAGACCTAGGATTGTAGTCCATTTACGTGTTTAAAAACTTAGGATTTTAGCTAGTTTTATATTTTCATAATTTTCATCTATTTACACATTGTTTATCATTGGGTTATGTTTAGAACCCTTAGGTTTGTTTCCTAGGATACCATTTTGTTAAAGCCCTTTCATAATCGTGCGAAAAATGTATCAATTTTTACACTGAAAACCCTAAAAAGGGTTGAGCACGATCGCGCTCAAAACCAGCCGCGGTCGTGCTCGGCTTTTGATATTCCAGGAGAGCTTGGTTTGGTCAAACACGGTCGTGCCTCTGATGAGCGCGACCGTGCCTATTGGATTTTGCTTTATCCTGGTCGTGCCCGCACCTGGCGCGACCGTGTTGCCGAGTCATTAAGCCCGTGGTCAGTTACACGCGACCGTGGGCCGGCATTTTTGACCCAGACGCGGTCGTGCCCGGACCTGGCGCGACCGTGTTCCTAAGATAAGTGTGCCCATGGTCGGCCAAGCGCGGCCGTGGGCTTGGACTATTGACCTTGGCGCGGTCGTGCCCATTCCCAGGCGCGACCATGCCCCCTTCATAATTGGGTCAGAATCTTCATAATTCCATCTAGCATCTTCATAATTGTTCTGATTTCATTTTTGTTGTCTTGCAGATGGCAGGCAATCGAGATTATCCATACTTGGAGTTCGATCTCAACGAGCAGGAGTACGAGGCTCGTTTGGAGGTCCTGTGGCCCCATCATTTGGAGCCGACTGCTATCAACACCATCGGTCAGAGGCAGCGATGGGACGATCTTGTCACCGTCCGTTGGCACCGTCTGTTCAGGTTCCACGCTATTAAGTATATAGAGCTTGTTGTGGAATTTTTATCCACATATGAGTTTGATTACCCTTGCGCCGACCTAGAGCAGCCCGAGACAGTTAGGTTTAGACTCAGCGGGGAGTGGCGTGTGATGTCAGTCGCCAGGTTTGGGCGTTTATTGGGTTTGTATATGAGGGATGAGATTCCTACCGAGCTATTCTCCGAGGATATCACTGAGTTTCCATTCGAGGAAGCCAAGGACCAGTTCTGGCACGAGTTTGGGTTTGGGATGTATGATCCGAGTCTGACTAAGGCTTAGAGCCTTCGGGATCCTCTGCACCATGTTCTTCATCGCTGCATCGTTTACTCTATATCTGGGATAGGCCAGGGAGAGACAATAGTGAATTTGAGGAAGCTGTTCTACCTGTTCTGCCTTGTACCCTCGCGCACATGCAATCTTGCGCACGCTATTGCGGGGTACTTGGTGCACAGCTCAAGGAGAGAGGTCACCAACGCCATTTGTGGCGGTCATTTTGTGACCAGACTTGCTAGACACAACCACTTACTGACGGACGAGCTTATTGGAGATCTGACCTCGGTAGCCGAGATAGTCGTGATGACCGTGCAGACACTAAGGAATATGCACGTGGCTCGTCGCGCACCGGGAGGAGTTAGGTTAGTAGATAGATGGGGTCGGGTCTGGGATCCAGATCGTCCGGGTCCAGACCCCGATGTTGTCCAGGCCAAGGCCGAGGCCGTCGCCGCTGCCCTCCAGGCACACGTCGCTCATCAGGAGTAGGAGGAGGGGCATGTCAACCCACATCACGGGCACGAGCATCATGAGCCCGATCAGTCGCCGCCTCCGCCACCACCGCCACATGCGTTTGTCATACCGCAGAATATGTTCATGCGTTACTGGACCTGGCAGTATGAGGTCCAATGCGCCGCTGCTGCTGGATTTTGCTTTAACCTGGTCGTGCCCGCACCTGGCACAACCATGTTGCCGAGTCATTAAGCCCGTGGTCAGTTACACACGACCGTGGGCCGACATTTTTGACCCAGACGCGGTCATGCCCAGACCCGGCGCGACCGTGTTCCTGAGATAAGTGTGCCCGTGTTCAAGAAATGCCAAGCGCGGCCGTGGGCTTGGACTATTGACCTTGGCGCGGTCGTGCCCATTCCCAGGCGCGACCATGCTCCTTTCATAATTGGGTCAGAATCTTCATAACTGTTCTAATTTTGTTCAAGCAATGTATGTCCTTTTGAGCATTTATCACTTCATTTTTACAAATTCTTCCTTCATAATTTTTATTGGCATTAATCAATTTTTTTTAAAAAAAAATCAACAAAATTAGGTGAAATATAGCCGATTAGGGAAATTTTGTGAGCACAAATGAAAAGAACCCGATTGTTAGCTCTTATCTATAGAAAAATATTCTTTAGTTATTTTTAGTTGAAAGTTGAAATAGTTTTAAGTTAGCATAGCCACCAGGTTTTTAGCCATTTAGCCACATTTAAATTCCATTTCCCTACCCCTAACCATTGCCAAGTTACAACCCGTTCAAAGTACTCTTGATTTATGCTTTGTTTCATGTTAGTTGGTAGAGATTTGATCTTTTAGCAAGCTTATGATTTATGCATGTTCATTGTCTTGGCATTTGAGTGTTCTATACATACACCATTACTTGTATGATCATATATATACCCGAGTGTGTGTGAACATTATGAGAAGCATAAAGTTGCATGCTAATGTACGATTCTAAGTGTAGGGTGGGAATTTATTCACACAATGTTTGTCCTTTTGAGCATTTTATCACTTTATTTTTTGCAAATTCTTCCTTCATAATTTTTATTGGCATTAATCAAATTTTTGTTTTAAAAAAAAATCACCAAAATTAGGTGAAATATAGCCGACACAAATGAAAAGAACCCGATTGTTAGCTCATATCTATAGAAAAATATTCTTTAGTTATTTTTAGTTGAAAGTTGTAATAGTTTTTAAGTTAGCATAGCCACCGAGTTTTTAGCCATTTAGCCACATTTAAATTCCATATCCCTACCCCTAACTATTGCCAAGTTACAACCCATTCAAAGTCCTCTTGATTAATGCTTTGTTTCATGTTAGTTGGTAGAGATTTGATCTTTTAGCAAACTTATGATTTATGCATGTTCATTGTCTTGGCATTTGAGTGTTCTATACGTACACCATTACTTGTATGATCATATATATACCCCGAGTGTATGTGAACATTGTGAGAAGCATAAAGTTGCATGCTAATGATTTCCTAGGCTTATTCATTTGCTCATTCGGTTGTTAATTTATTGTGCTCCTTGGGTTTCATTTAGTCAACTTTGCATTTCTTGAAAAACTTGTCAAACCTTTATAAGTTTATTAATGCTTATGGTTCTCTAAATTGATCCTTAGTGCCATTGGAAGTATTGTTTTATTTTGATTCTTGCTTGAGGACAAGAAATGTTCAAGTGTTGGGTTGTTTGATGTGTTAGAATTTACACATCTTTTTGGCTCAAAACTTCACTCATTTCACGATCAATTCTTGGTTATTTCCAACGTTTAGACACTTATTTGCTTCATTTCCAGTTTTGTAGGTTTTTGTGAAGCTGAGTGAACAAACAAGGGAATTCCAGGATAAAAGTTGGAGTTTTAGGGTTTCTGAGGTAGAGACACGGTCATGCCCCCTACTTGGCACGACCGCGCCAAGCTTGCAAACCCTAGACACGGTCGCGCCTCGCATCTGGTACGACCGCGCCAAGACAACTTCTCGAGCACAACCATGCTACAACACCCCCACGGCCGCGTGTAATCCCGTGAGTCTGACCAACCGCACTTCCTCGTCCAATGGGACCCAATAGAAGCTCCAGATCGGCCGTCTGTACCACGACCGTGCTAGTTCCTTGGCACGGTCACGCCCCAGCGACAGGCACGGTCGTGCCTTACCTCCTGGCGCGGTCGTGCTTCCCCAATTCTATAAATACAGGAGCCATTCTCTCATTCAGACATTCATCGACCAGAGCAAAAACCCACGGTTTGAGCTCCGAACCAGCCTTGTTCCAGCCATATTTCAAGCATCTTGGAGGGATTACAACATCAAGAGGATCACCATACATCAACAACAACATCTAGACTTGTAGGAGTGGTTTGATTCTTGTTTTCATAACATGTTTCTTACTATTTTTCCCTGCTTATTTGTCGTTCTTGTGCTCATGATGAGCTAAAACTCTTGTTCACTTTGGTTTAGATGAAGTTTAGATACATTTGACAACACTCATGGATTATTGGCAATTATTGTGTTAATTTTATGACAGTCGTATGATTATTCCTTAATGAAATTATGTATTCAAGTATTTTGAGTTGTTTGCAAGACTTGTATTTGTGTATGCCATATCATGTTGGAAAACTTATGGTTTATTCTTGTATTCATGAATTGGTATATGTATTTATGCTAGTTTATGGCATTTGACTAGGAATGGTGAATGAAGTCTTGTTTATAATTTATTATTCTTGAATGTGTATCCTTATACTTACTGGACCTGGCATATGAGGTCCAGTGCGCCGCTGCTGCTGCTGGCGGGGCGCCATACGTGTTTACCCTTCCATTCTTCATGCAGCCGCAGCCACCACCTTCACCATTGCACCATCATTCAACACTGCACCATCAGTCACCACCACCATCTCCTCAGCATAAGCCACCACCATCTCCACAGCCGCAGCCACCACCTTTGTTGGAATCTGCTAGACCCAAGAAGAACAGATGATTGGAAAGCCAAAACTTGCTAACATCTGATCCTTAATAAAACAGAAGTTAGAAGATCTGTTTGCCCAAAAGACTGTTGATACTACAACCTCTGCTTATACAAGATCTGTCAAAGCTAACATCTGCTGGAGCTAACATCTGCCCAGGAACATGCAAGATCTGTTTTGAGCTAAAGTCTGCTAAAGCTAACCTCTGCTGATGAAGACACAAGGTCTGTTCAAGCCAACAGCGTTTAGCAATAGAACAGTGTATGTATAAACAGTTGTTTGGATAATAGTGTTTAGCTATAGAACAGATGTTATGTAAACAGATGTTAGAGTTTGTTAGAGGTTGTTAGATGTCGCTGTCTTAGGCGACGTCAGCCTTGATCAACAGATGTTTGGTTCGTGTATAAATAGATCAGTACCTGTACTGTTCTATTGATCACTCTGCACACATTCTCTGCACAAACAAACTGAGTGATCGGACTGAGGGGGAGTTTGTAATTCTTGTACTGTTATTCTTATATGAATGAATGAAAAGTACTTGATGAAAAGCAATCTTCTGTTTGTTATGAATTAAAGCTTATTTCCGCTACACTTTCCATATTTACTCATTCATCTTTCACTGTTACATTAGCAAAAAGTTCATAACAATCAAACTCAAATCCAACAATTGGTATCAGAGCTTGGTCGATTGAATTTGATCTAACCAATCAAATTTAATACAAATAGATCAGCTCTCTTATTGATTTCGTTTGTTCGTTTTTGAAAACAAATTTAGAGTTTATTGACAATCAAAGTTTTATAAAATCTATTTTGAAAACAAGCAGAGAATGTCTACCATCAATCACGATCCACACAACACCGACACGAACAACAAGCCACCGATGCTTGTCAGATATGAATACAATATCTGGCAACGTCGGATGAGCCATGTTCTCGCACAACAAAACACGGGATGCTGGAAATCGGTCATCTATGGACCACATGTTCCGATGGTGTCGAGTACCGAAGATCCCAAAATTCAGGAGCCTAAAAAGCTTGAAAACTACTCTGACATAGATTTTCAGAAAATCGAGTTAGATGCCAAAGCTTTCAGTATTGTAGCAATGGCACTACCGAATGATATCTATGTTGGGCTGTTACACTGTAACAGTGCCAAAGAGTTGTGGGATGCTTTGAAGGAACAATTCGGTGGAACTGAAGAGGTTATTGAAAACAATCATGAAATTCTGAATCAACAGTATGAAACATTCTGTCATGTGAAGGGAGAGTCATTAACTCAACAATTTGAGAGGTTTAACTGTTTAATCCGTGAATTAAAACTTGTGGATCTGACTTATCAAAATTCAACTTTAAACCACAGATTTTTAAGATCACTACCTGATAGATGGGATACTATTGCAATTGTTATGAGAAACTCTCTTGGTTTCAAGGACTTGTCTCTGACCCAGCTTCATGGTAAGCTCTTGACTTATGAGAGAGAGCTTAACTAGAAAAAGAAGCTCCAGGATTCTGGAAAAGTGTCTGATGACTATGTATTTGGGAATACAGCACTTTTGGATCAAGATGAGGTGACTAGCAATAAGGATCAGGGTTATGATCATTTTATTGATATAACTTCTGGTTTTAACTCTGATTCTCATTCATCCAATTATGCTTTTGCAGCAAATGGTGACAGTCAAGTTTCTAATAACATGTCCTTTGAGTATAATGACCTTCAATATTTTGATCCCTTAGATTTGGAAGAAATGGAACTAGTGCACTAACTGGCCCTACTCGGTATTAGAACTAACAAGTTTTATAAGAAAACTGGTAGGAAATTTCCAGGGTTACATGGGAGGACAAAGGTAGGGTTGGATAAATCAAAGCTGAAATGTTACAAATGTAACAGACTTGGCCACTTTGCTAGGGAATGTAGGAGTCAGAATAGTGTACCTATAGTATCCTACCCTGACCAAAGGCCTCAAACCAACAATTATCATTATCCCCAAACTACCCCTCCTGGTCAAAATGTGCAAAACACCGCCCACTTTGCACAGACCCCAACCACTGTTCCAGTGCACTTTGTCCAAACCACTGTTCCTCAGATCCAATATGTTCAAACCCTTGTTGCTCAGTTTTCAGTACCATAAGCTGCTGGCCCATCCTCTGCACCTGCAGAGGCAAGTCAACAAAGCTTCTTTACACAAGGTTTTGTTGACTGGAGCAGTTTACCAGATGAGTTAACAGATGAGAACTTTGCTCTAGTTGCCAACTCCACTAAACCAGAAAACTTCTGTTTCATGGCATTAGAGTCAATAGTTGAGGGAGTTGAATCTGAGGAAGTGGTCTCTGAATCTGAAAATGTGACTAATGAAATGATTAAAACAGATGTTTCAGAAGAAAAGGTTGAAAAGGAAGTTGTGAATCTCTCAGATCCATGGAATTCTGATGATGTTGAGTGCAAGTGTGAGTGTGCATTGATGGCTGCTGCTAAGGTATCTCCTCAAATCCTAAAGGATCTATGTTCAAAAACATGTGTGATAGCTTTTGCTAACATAAAAGAGGTGAATGAAAACCTTAGAAAGAAAATTTTGGAAGACGAAAATCAGTTTGAAAAACTCACAAAAGAGTTAAAATCAAAATTAACTGAAAAGGATTCTGAAATCAGCAGTTTAAAACATGAGGCAAGCATAACCAAAGACCAGCTCGAAACAATGATAACCAAATATCAAAGTTGTAAACAGGAGCTTGAGTCCACCCAGATCACTTGTGAAAAATGGGTGGAATCATGCAAAGGTTATGTGATCTTGCTCAACCAACAGACCAGGAGCAATGTAAAATTTGGCATTGGCTTCTCTGAAACCACTGATGTTCAAAACACTGTTGGAAGGGAAACAAACTTGGTTGAACTTGTTCCTAAAAATGAAAAGGGTCAAGTTGTCAAAATCACTGAACCAAATGATAAGAAAATTGTTCTTACAAAACATGAAGGTTCCTCATCTCATTCTGAGGTTGAAAAATATCAGTTTAAACCTACTTGGTCAGATGAGTGTGATGTTCTTGAAAATTTCAAACCAGTAGAATTTTCAACCACTGATGGTGTGAAAGCACCAACTGTCAAAATCATTCCCCTAACAGATCTTCCAGCAGATGATCAAACATCTGTTGAAAGGAAGAAAGAAAAGGATTTGAACTTGTTTTGTGACTTCTGTGAAAAGAAGAATCATGTTACTAAAAACTGTTTTCTTCTAAAAGCTTATGATGTCAACAAAGAAACAAGTGTGTGTGATTCTGATTCAAATTGTTCAATTTGTAGGAAAAAGAATCATAAAACTCAAGAGTGTTTTTATCTCAAAAATTTTGATGTCAAGATAAAAGAGTATAAAACTAAAACTCAAATGGATCAAGGGATTAGTACTTCAAAAGGAAAGTCCAGGCAAACTTTTGGTGTTCAAAACCAAAAGGAAAACCATGTTTCAAAACACTTGTCCAAACAGACCTTCATACCTGTCCAAACATCTGTTACCAAAAGCTTGAATGAAAACTATGTCCATAGAGATACTCAAGTAACAGATGCTCCACCTTCAAACCATTTTCCAAGAGGCTATGGTCAGCCACATTACCATAGATTGTCCCATGTTTATGAAGAGCCAAAAAGGCCTTCTAAACCAAAGGTAAACAGGCATCCTCATGGCTATTCTCACTTAACAGGCAATGATCAAACATCTGTTGCACCAAGTGTAAACATTCAAGCACTGGCAAATGGTCAACAACAATTGTTACACTTGGTCCAAAAGCTTGTTCAAACCACTGATCATACACCAACTTCTGTGCCTATGAACACTAAGACCCCATCCAAAGCCAACTCGGCTTTGGACACTCACCAAAACTAACCTTTTACTGATGTGCAGAGAGCTTCTACTTGCTTAGACAGTTTATGGTATGTAGACAGTGGAGGCTCCAGGCACATGACAGGATGTAAAGCCCTGCTCAAAGATTTCTTGTCTCATGGAGGGGGTGATATATCCTTTGGTAATGACTCTAAAGGTAAGGTATTAGGTTCAGGGACTGTTCAAGCTGGGAAACTCAAGTTTGAGAATGTCAATCTCATTGATAATCTTAAATTTAATCTTTTGAGTGTCTCATAAATGAGTGACAAAGGGTATGGTTCATTTTTCACTAAGAACACCTGTAAAATCATTGGGCCAGAAGTGGTGAAAAAGATTGAAACAATCATTGCTGAGAGCAAAGCACAACTTGTTGCTCACAGAAGTGGCAATGTGTATGTTGTTGATATGATGAGGGATAACCCAATGGAAAATGTTTGCCTATTCACCCCTGCCTCTACAAAAGAGACAGAGTTGTGGCATAAGAGATTGAGTCACACAAACCTTCAAACTATTAACACACTCTCGAAACAAGGCCTTGTCCGTGGTCTTCCACCAAAAGATTTTAAATGTAATGAGCATTGCATTTCTTGTTTAAAAGGAAAACAGCATAAAAGCTCTTACAAATCCATTGATGAGTCCAAAACAATCCAATGTCTTCAAATGTTGCATATGGATTTGTTTGGCCTAGTTAAAATCATGAGTCTAAAGAAAAAGAGATATTGTCTTGTCATTGTTGATGATTTTTCTAGGTTTACATGGACTTACTTTTTACACTCTAAGGATGAGACTGCATGTATCTTGAAGGACTTTGTCATCAAAGTTGAAAAATAATATGACTTGCCAATAAAAGTCTTTAGAAGTGACAATGGAACAGAATTCAGAAATAAGGAGTTGGATGAGTTTTGTGTGTCAAAAGGAATTGTGAGGCAGTACAGCATTCCAAGGACACCAGAACAAAATGGGGTGGTTGAAAGGAAAAACAGAACTCTGATTGAGGCTGCAAGATCTATGCTAGCAGATTCTGGTTTACCACTGTCCTTTTGGGCAGAGGCTGTAAACACTGCTTGCTATGTATAAAACAGAGTTTTAATCAATCCCAGACATCAAAAGACTGCTTATGAAATCTTGTTCAAAATCAAACCACTGATATCATTTTTTAAAATCTTTGGCTGCCCATGTTTCATTTTAAATCTCAAAGATTCCATTTCAAAATTTGCAGCCAAAGTAGATTGTGGTTACTTTTTGGGATACTCTTCTACTGCCAAGGCCTACAAAGTTTTTAATACAAGAACTAGGTCTATAGAAGAAACTTTGAATGTAAAATTCAATGAACTTTCATCCCTGAAAATCCCTGCAAATCCTGCAGAACTGTTTGATTTAGATAAATTCAAATTTGAAGATATCACAAATAAACCTTACAGTGCAGATACACCACAAGTCTCTCCACAAGATTTCAGATTCGACATAGTGATTCCCTCACCATGCAAAGGTCTGTCCACACAAGGAGCATCAGATGTTCAGAATGTCTGTCACAGCTCTGCCTCAGCTGTTTCAACCATTGTTGATCAGTATCATCCCCAAACCACTGATTCACCAAGTTCATCATCTGTTGACAAAAGTTCATCCTATGGTGACAAAAGTCAATCCACTGCTACACCACTTGGACCCATACCTCCACCTCCATTTCAAACATCTGTTGGCACCTCTGAAGAACAAACAGATGTTGCACCAGATACAGCAACAGCTGTTTCACATCTCTGTCCCTCTCCTCAAAATGCCATTATTCCATACACAGGAGACCTCATTTACCTCAGAGCTCATCCACCAGATCTCATTATTGGCAACATCGATGACGGGGTCCTTACAAGGAGTCAAACCTCTAACATTTGTCTTTTTGCTGGCTTTCTATCACTCATACAACCTGTCAAATACCAAGAGGCATTAAGAGACAACAGTTGGGTAGAGGCCATGCAAGAAGAGCTCCTTCAGTTCAAAAGACAACAAGTATGGGAACTTGTACCATTGCCAAAAGATGTTTATCCCATTGGCACAAAATGGGTCTTCAAAAACAAAACTGATGAAAGGGGCATTGTTGTCAAAAACAAAGCCAGGCTTGTGGTTCAAGGCTTCAGACAAGAAAAAGGAATTGATTATGATGAAACCTTCGCTCCTGTATCTAGGTTGGAAGCTATCAGACTCTTTCTAGCCTTTGCTGTCAACCACAACATCAAGGTGTATCAGATGGACATCAAATGTGCTTTCCTATATGGCAAAATTCAGGAAGAGGTATATGTATGCCAACCACCTGGTTTTGAAGACACATTCCATCCTGATTATGTCTACAAGCTCAACAAAGCTTTGTATGGCTTGAAACAAGCACCAAGGGCCTGGTATGAAACTCTCTCAACTTTTCTCTTATCCATAGGTTTCACAAGAGGTAAAATTGACAAAACCTTGTTTCTAAAATGGAAAGGAAAAGATTTAATGATTGTTCAAATATATGTGGATGACATCATTTTTGGGTCCACATGTAACAAAATGTGTGAGGAGTTTCGGACACTCATGACAGCAGAGTTTGAAATGAGTGCCATGGGTGAACTCCAATGCTTTCTTGGTCTCCAAGTTAAGCAATTGCAAAATGGAACTTTCATTCATCAAAACAAGTATGTTAAAAACCTACTAACAAAATTTGATATGAATGATTGTAAGCCATGCAGTACACCCATGAGCACCACAAAGTTGTTCACTGTTGAGGAAAACGATGAACTGGTAGATCAGACACATTATAGATGCATGATTGGTTCTTTATTGTACCTAACTGCTTCTAGGCCAGACATTATGTTTGCCACTTGTGTTTGTGCAAGATACCAAGCTTCATCCAGAAAGTCTAATCTCATAGCTGTGAAAAGGATCTTCAGATACCTAAAAGGTGCTCCCACACTTGGTATCTGGTATCCTGCTAATGGTTTTATTGAGCTTTCAGGTTTCTCAGACAGTGATTTTGCTGGTTGTCAAACAACAAGGAAGTCCACCTCAGGAGGCTGCCAGTTCCTAGGCAATGCTTTGGTTTCTTGGCAAAGCAAAAAGCAGGTAGCTGTCTCAACCTCAACAGCAGAAGCTGAATACATTGCAGCTGCTAGTTGTACAGCCCAACTTCTGTGGCTTCAAAACCAGCTGCTGGATTTTGGTATAGCTGCTCTAAAGACTCCACTCATGCTGGACAGTCAAGCAGCTGAAAATATCATCAAAAATCCAGTATCACACTCAACCACCAAACACATTGACATCAGACACCATTTTGTCAGAGACAGCTATGAGAAAGGTCTGATTTCTCTGCATCATGTTCCAACAGAGGATCAGCTGGCAGATGTGTTAACAAAACCTTTAGACACATCCACCTTTGAAAGCTTGATCTCTCGGATAGGCATGTTAAACATGCAGTAACAACAAAAATTTGTTTTCAAAACATTAAAAAATGTTGAAAAATTCAAATCTTTCATAAAAATCCATCTTGTTGTTAAACATCTGTTCAGATATTTCAAAGTCTGTTCAGAAACCACTGTTTTCGCAACATCAACATCTGTTCAGATATTTCAAAAGTCTGTTCAGAAACCACTGTTTTCCACATCTGTTCACATTGATGAAAAAAAAAATCCGCCACTGTTGAAGATAACCACTGTTTTCAACATCTGTTGACTAGTCAAACAGATGTTTGTCTAAACAGAGTTTAGCACAAGGTCAACAGACCTTGATCATCAGATCTTTCAAAAAGATATTTTCCAACAGATGCCACGTCAGATCTCAAAAACAGACGTTTGGCCATGTCAACATCACTTTTTCATTCTATAAAACCCTTTTCCCCAAAACAGAGTTTACGTTGTCTTCTTGAAATTAAAATTCTTGCGAACCGTTTTACTCTCTCTCACAAACACCGTCACCTCCGTTCACAGTCAAGGATCTTTCAATCAAAACCCCACACAATTATCTTCCATATCTGGTCAAAACAAATACCAACACACCATTTCATCCAATCATCGACATGCTCACCAACTCTAAATATCTCTCCATTCTTACTGTTGATGCTCCCATTTACTTCGACACCCTTCAAACATTCTGGCTGAATGCCAACACACTCATGGCCAACAAGAAGCCATCCGCCATTATTTCAAAAATCGGCGACACCACCATCCAAATCACACCACAGAGCATTTCAGCAGTATTCAACTTGAATGACTTAAATGGTAAAACTGAATTCACCAAGCATGAACTTCACACAGAGTTCATTGAGAGGGGTTATGATGGTCAGACAACTGGGGCAACCATTTTTAAACCTAACTTTCCCCCATAAATGAATTTTTCTTCCATACCCTTCTCATATGTCTCTCTGCCAAGACAACTTCTTTTAATGAGATTCCCTTGAAAGTTCAATATCTGGGATATGCGATTTTATCAGACACTGATTATAATCTATCCCAGACATTGTTCATGGACTTGGCAGCAAATGTGAAATCCATCAAGTCAGGGTCCAACAAAGCATTTTTATTATACCCTAGACTGCTAAGTGTTTACCTACAAAAAGTTTTGCCTCAAAAAGACTTTCAAGATGGTCAGGCTTACAAAATAACAAGCCTTTCACATGAAACTTTTACAAGAATGATGGGTTCAAAACCCCAAGCAAAATCTTCAAAAGTATCTGTTTCTGCACCACCCACCAGCAGTGTTGTAACAACATCTGTTGAAGCAACATCTGTTGCCGAGCCCACTGCTCCTAGTGACCACAGTACTACAACCAGTGCTGTGGAACCCCCACAAGTTATCACATTCACAAGAAACTTTCCATCCAAAAAGCTCACCAAAACAAAACCAAAAAGGGCAACTCTGGAGGATGAGATACCAGAGGATGACCCTGTTGCAACACAACGGCAACTAACAACCACTGTTGATACTTCCTCTCAACAGATGGAAATATCTCAACCCAGCCAAACTCCTCATGTATTCTCTCAAAAGGATCATGTTGAAAGCCAAGGGGAACCACATAATGAAACTCATGAACCACTTGATCATTTGTTTACAAGTCCTTCTCCCGGGGCTGAAATGCTTTTTCATACACAACCCACACCATCTTCTACATTTCCCTCTACCCTACAATCACTGTTTGAAGCTATAAATCAAACTCAGGCACAAACCAGTTCCTCTCAACCACCCATCACTGAGAGTATACTTCAACAAGTGACTGGGCCTGGGTCAAATTTATCAGCTATCCCACAAACAGAGGAGGCTACACCCCCTGAGTTACAAGTAACTCTTGGTGGTAGTTCAAGAGAAGCAGCCACTACAGTTGTAGAGACCATTGTCTCACAACTGGACAGTGGTTCCATTGCTAAGTCTTCCTTGAAGGCAACAACTGTTGAGGCTACAATTGTAACCTCTGTTCCAGTTGGAAGTCCCCAGTACCATGAACAAGGGGCAGCTGGTTACTCTTCCATGGACTCACCTCCTAGGAAGAAACCAACTACAACTACCACATCTGGTAGGAATTCAGATCATCCTATTCAGTTAGGTGATGGATTAAGATACCAGGAATTGACGGAAAGAGTGACAAATATTGAGTCATCAATCACTGAAATCAAGTCTGACGTGAAGACTATGATGACTTCTTTAGAAAGGCTCTCCAACAGTCAACCATCAACCGCTGATCTTGCCAATGAGCTATGGAAAAATGTCAATCCCATCATCATAGCTCAACAAAAATTAGCAGACATCACCCATGACTCCCACATGGAGCTCATTCGAAACATGGTGGAGGCCAGATACAAGGATACCCAAGCAGATATCAAGGCCATCAAAGACCACCTATTGAAGACCACTGGTTCAACCCCTACCACTGTTCTCAAGGATGATAACCCTGATGATGCCAAAAAGGGGGAGAATGAACAGGAAGGTCTTAGAAAGCTGCACACTGAAGCCCCATCAAAACCATCTCCAAATGTGCAAGCATCTGCTCCTCAAACCTCTGCCAAGCAATCAGCAGATGACAAAGGAAAGAAAGTTTATGAAGCTCTCAACATCACTGCTGACAAAGTTGCTTTGGAAAAACAAAAGAGGTTTGACACAAGGGAGGCAAAGGCTTGACTGCTGATTGAGCAAAGAAAAGAAGAACAGAAGAAAAAGGAAAATGTTGGCTCTTCAACAGAGGATTCCTCAGCTCCTAAAACCTCTGTTTCTGTAACCACTGCTCTAGCCTTTGTAAATCCCACTCCCTTGAGCTCATATCCAGCAGATGTTACATCACCACCTTCTCCCACTATATCCAAACCAATTCCCACTCAAACCACCACTTCAAAATTACCATCACCACCATCTCCTCTCATCAAAACTAAAAGAAAAAGAAAAACTTTCGTTGTTGTAGATGATGAAGAGGAGATCCACACATCTGTTCCCACATCAGCCATTCTCTTCACATCATCCACACCCACTGCAACCACTTCTTCCATTGGCCCATTGGGTGCTCAATACCCACTTGAGCTTGCAACTATTAGGGATGAAATCAAATCATTCTATTATGCTGATGACCCATCTCAACTATCCTTTCCATCTCTACAAAACTACCCTAAACCCAAAAATGTTGAGGAGTATCTAAAGATCAAAGCTCAACAAGCTGATACTATTGGGAGGGAGAAAAGTAAGGGGAAGGATGACAGGGCTGCTCAGGGAATCTTGTCAGCAGTACTTAGCAAACTCAGACTCATAGAAGATTATGCTAAGGACCTGAGCAAGTCCATGTCAGAACAACCAGTCAGTGGTGATCTTGAAAGGGAAGTGAGGGAAGCTTATCTGGATCACATTATGAAAAACAAACCCTACAAAGCCACCAAAAAGCAATTCAGTGGCTGGACCACTCAAGATCTCAAAGATGAAATTGACAGGATTCAAGGTATGATCAAAAACTCTTCTATCAAATCCACTCCACCACCAAGAATGGTAAAGATCCAAAACATATCTTGAAACTGAGAAGAATGAGAGAAGAGCTGGTAGCTGCTGAATATGGTCCCATGAGATCAGTTGCAAGATGGTCTGAGTTGAGATTAGTTGAAACTTACAAGAAGCTAAGACAAGACAGACTAATAAATCCTTCTCTTCCCAGAAGACCTGATTACCCATCTGATGAGGAAGATGACCAACCATCTCGACAGACCCAAACTCACAATCCACAGCCTTCTGAATCCAATGCAGTGATAGCTGCAAGAAGACAAGCCAAAAGGCAAAAAGAAATGTCTGAAGAGGATCAGAAGAACTTTCATGACGATCTGTGGAAAGAAGGGCTGTCTAATCAATTAAGATTTTTCTCAGATGATGTTTCAAATGAGATAAGACAGCTCTTTGGTAGACCCTCTTCACCAAACTCATCAAGAATAAAGCTTCACCCAAGAAACCCCTCAGATTCAAAAATTCTAAAGTGGAAGTCAGATAAAGACACCCACGAATTAACTCTGCTCAGATCTGATGGGGAGGTTCAAAAACTTAGCATGGACGATGCTTACAACTTAAGTGAACAAGATCACCAAGACCTGCTGAATTTAGAACTAGAAAGGGATTTTGAAGATGTGATCTCCTTTAATTTTGAACTTCAACTGAAGGGACAAATTAGGGAATCAATGATGAGGAATAAAGATCAGCAATAAAGACTGAGTTTTGGCATCATCCGTTCTAGGGGGAGATTGTTGGAATCTGCTGGACCCAAAAAGAACAGATGATTGGAAAGCCAAAACTTGCTAACATCTGATCCTTAATAAAACAGAAGTTAGAAGATCTGTTTGCCCAAAAGACTGTTGATACTACAACCTCTGCTTATACAAGATCTGTCAAAGCTAACATCTGCTGGAGCTAACATCTGCCCAAGAACATGCAAGATCTGTTTTGAGCTAAAGTCTGCTAAAGCTAACCTCTGCTGATGAAGACACAAGGTCTGTTCAAGCCAACAGCGTTTAGCAATAGAACAGTGTCTATATAAACAGTTGTTAGGATAACAGTGTTTAGCTATAGAACAGATGTTATGTAAACAGATGTTAGAGTTTGTTAGAGGTTGTTAGATGTCGCTGTCTTAGGTGACGTCAGCCTTGATCAACAGATGTTTGGTTCGTGTATAAATAGATCAGTACATGTACTGTTCTATTGATCACTCTGCACACATTCTCTGCACGAACAAACTGAGTGATCGGACTGAGGGGGAGTTTGTAATTCTTGTACCGTTATTCTTATATGAATGAATGAAAAGTACTTGATGAAAAGCAATCTTCTGTATGTTATGAATTAAAGCTTATTTCCGCTGCACTTTCCATATTTACTCATTCATCTTTCACTGTTACATTAGCAAAAAGTTCATAACAATCAAACTCAGATCCAACAACCTTCACCACCGCACCATCAGTCACCACCCCCATCACTACCACCAAGAGGAGGCGAGGGAGGCGGGGCCGCCGGCATCGACCTCGAGGGCATGCAGTGGGAGTAGTACCTCCCATTGCCTTTTGGTATCATTTTTTGTGAGTTGTACTTGGTTGTATTTTGTACAAACTCTGTTATCACGCTTCGGCATTTGTGGCTGTTCTTTCCTTGTACTTTTGTTTTCATTGTACTGTTTGTATATACTTATCTTTACATTTCTGTTTATATTTTTGGCTTGATGTTACTGATCCTGACTGATATGGTTAGTTCTGATTAGATCTTGGAATTGTGGAACTGCGTGGAACGCTATTTTTGTGGGTAGGCTTTCTACATTTGGCCAAGATCGACACGAGGGAAGTTTCAGTTCTCCCTTCACACTCCATTGCATTTCATTCCATTTTGCTTTGCATGTTTTTTTATACATTGAGGGCAATGTATGTTTCTAAAGTGTGGGGTTGGGTGTTTATTTTTCGCTTTACATTATTTTTTGTTGTACATTGAGGGCAATGTACGATTCTAAGTGTAGGGTGGGAATTTATTCACACAATGTTTGTCCTTTTGAGCATTTTATCACTTCATTTTTTGCAAAATCTTCCTTCATAATTTTTATTGGCATTACTCAATTTTTTTTTAAAAAAAATCACCAAAATTAGGTGAAATATAGCCGATGAGCAATTTTGTGAGCACAAATGAAAAGAACCCGATTGTTAGCTCATATCTATAGAAAAATATTCTTTAGTTATTTTTAGTTGAAAGTTGTAATAGTTTTTAAGTTAGCATAGCCACCAGGTTTTTATCCATTTAGCCACATTTAAATTCCATATCCCTACCCCCTAACTATTGCCAAGTTACAACCCATTCAAAGTCCTCTTGATTTATGCTTTGTTTCTTGTTAGTTGGTAGAGATTTGATCTTTTAGCAAGCTTATGATTTATGCATGTTCATTGTCTTGGCATTTGAGTGTTCTATACACACACCATTACTTGTATGATCATATATATACCCGAGTGTATGTGAACATTGGGAGAAGCATAAAGTTGCATGCTAATGATTTCCTAGGCTTATTAATTTGCTCATTCGGTTGTTACTTCATTGGGCTCCTTGGGTTTCATTTAGTCAACTTTGCATTTCTTGAAAAACTTGTCAAACCTTTATAAAGTTTATTAATGCTTACGGTTCTCTGAATTGATCCTTAGTGCCATTGGAAGTTTTGTTTTATTTTTATTCTTGCTTGAGGACAGCAATGTTCAAGTGTGGGGTTGTTTGATGTGTTAGAATTTACACATCTTTTTGGCACAAAACTTCACTCTTTTCACGATAAATTCTTGGTTATTTCCAACGTTTAGACACTTATTTGCTTCATTTCCAGTTTTGTAGGTTTTTATGAAGCTGAGTGAACAAACAAGGGAATTCCAGGATAAAAGTTGGAGTTTTAGGGTTTCTGAGGTAGAAACAAGGTCGTGCACCCTACTTGGCACGACCGCGCCAAGCTTGCAAACCCTAGACACGGTCACGCCCCGCATCTGACATGACCGCGCCAAGACAACTTCTCGAGCACAACCGTGCTCCAACACCCCCACGGCATCGTGTAATCTCGTGAGTCTGACCAGCCGTACTTCCTCGTTCAATGGGACCCAATAGAAGCTCTGGATCGGTCAACCCTCTGCACCACGACCATGCTAGTTCCTTGGCACGGTCGCGCCCCAGCGACAGGCACGGTCGTGCCTTACCCCCTGGCGCGGTCGTGCTTCCCCAATTCTATAAATACAGGAGCCATTCTCTCATTCTGACATTTAGCGTTTGAGCTCCGAACTAGCCTTGTTCCCGCCATATTTCAAGCATCTTGGAGGGATTACAACATCAAGAGGATCACCATACATCAACAACAACATCTAGGCTTGTAGGAGTGGTTTGATTCTTGTTTTCATAGCATGTTTCTTACTATTTTTCCTTGCTTATTTGTCATTCTTGTGCTCATGATGAGCTAAAACTCTTTTTCACTTTGGTTTAGATGAAGTTTAGATACATTTGACAACACTCATGGATTATTGGCAATTATTGTGTTAATGTTATGACAATAGTATGATTATTCTTCAATGAAATTATGTATTCAAGTATTTTGAGTTGTTTGCAAGACTTGTATTTGTGTATGCCATATCATGTTGGAAAACTTATGGTTTATGCTTGTATTCATGAATTGGTATATGTATTTATGCTTGTTTATGGCATTTGACTAGGAATGGTGAATGAAGTCTTGTTTATGATTTATTATTCTTGTATGTGTATCCTTATGCTTATGTTTGGAAAGACAAAGTGTTTGTTATAGTGTTTCATGCTTAGTTTTATGTTTATCTAGGATTTGTTGACACAATCTCCTAATTTATATGAACTTTGTATGAACATTATCTTGGTTCTCATTAACTCCCGTTATTTCTTATGAGCTCCAGGCAGAAATTGAGATCGGAAATTTGACAGGTGTCATAGTGGCAGACCTTTAAGCTTCACGTTGTGGGCTGCCATAGGGTTGTGGCTGAGGCTTAATGGCAGGGCACGTGTCCTGTCATCATTATTTTCCTCCTTCCACGAAGCAGACCGTAAAGGACCCGGTAGCGGTCCGCTACCGACCCAATTTTTTTAATTTTGCATTTTAGTCCCTGAAATTTCGTCCACTTGCCACTTTGACTTTATACTTTTATTTTCCTTTAAAAATTGGGGTGTTGCTACTCTCCCCCCCTTAAAATAGGTTTCTTCCTCAAAACCTGTCATTTTCGAAATAAATGAGGATAAGTTTTTCTTATCTATTTCTCACTTTCCTAGGTCATCTCTTACCCATTTTTATGTGCCTCCATCGCACTAATACTTGTTTAATCGTCTTATGACGTAACTGCTTTTCCTTTGTAATTAGAATCCTTATGGGTTCTTCAACATACGTTAGTTCCTTATCAATCTCTATTTCTTCCAGAGGTACGTGTGTAGTTTCGCCCGCCAAACACTTTCGTAAATAAGATATATGGAAAGTATTGTGTATCCTATTTAATTCTTCAGGTAGCTCTAGTTGATAAGCCACCTTTCCCACTTTCTTAAATCTTGATGATTTTAAAAGAACCAATAACTTGTGGGCTTAGTTTGCCACGTTTCTTGAATAGAACTAGACCTTTCCAAGGAGATACTCTTAGTAAAACGTAATCTCTGACTTAGAATTCTATTGGTCTGTGTCTTTTGTCTACATATGACTTTTGTCTATCATGTGCAGCTTTTAAGCGAGCTTTGATCAGGTCAAGTTTTTTGGCTGTTTCCTGAACAATTTCTTTACTTCTCAACTCTTTTTGCCCAATTTCTCCCCAACACATGGGGGTTATACATCTTCGGCCATATAACATCTCGTATGGTGGCATACCGATGCTTGAATGATAGCTATTATTGTACGAGAATTCTATGAATGGCAGGTGATTATCCCGGCTTCCCCTAAAATCAATTAGACAAGCACGCAACATATCCTCAAGAGTTTGTATTGTCCTCTCACTTTGACTATCAGCCTGAGGATTCTATGTCGTGCTAATTAACAACCTAGTTCCCATCTCTTCATGGAACTTTTTCCAGAAACGCGACATGAAACACGTATCTCTATCAGAGATAATCAAACTGGAATTCCATGCCATGAAACAATCTCTTTAATGAACAACTCGGCTAACTTTGCTGATGAATACATTGTGACAACCGTGGATTTTTAGATCCTTACCGTTTCCCGAATTTACGTACGTTTATATTTTTATATTTCAAGATTTTATATTTTAAGTGTTACTAGAAGTTCTAGGAGCATTGCCTTAGATGAACACTAAGGTCGCAACTAGAAAACCCGGTTAAGTGCATACACCGCGTATAAAGCGATCGTGTAAAATAAAATGGTAAAAATTAATACCTCAAAAATAATTTTTATATTTATAATTTAGTTATGAATATGTTTTATATTATTTATATGTGCTAACTTTTATGATTATGATTAAATTGACGATCACTGATGGTTCACCCGGTATAAATTTTTAAAAAACTTTTAAGTTTTTGTCTTTCAAATACCATTAAAATTTATTATTTTGGATAGTAGGTTTATTTATTTGGATAAAAGTGTTTATTTAAATGTTTTGGGGTGTACTTTTTATAAAAAAATGGTTGGATTTTATAAAATTTATTTATTATATATATTTTTTAAACCAAACATGCATCATCTTCTACCTATAAAAGTTAACCCACCCTTTTGTCCCCCACCCCCTTTTTTGTGCTGTACACACACCCCACACAAACACTTTTCTTTTCTTTTGATTTTGCTTCAAGAACTCACCATCCAACCTTTGATTCTTATTTCTAGCCTATTTTGATCTTCATTCAGGGATTTAAAGGTAAAGCATCATGATTTTAAGCTTTTATTTTCTGTTTTGATGATTCATGTAGCATCCAAGAACACCAAGAACACATACACACACTTTGATTTTCAAGTTTTGATGTTTTAAGTGTTTTAAAGGTTAAGTTTTTCGATTTTAACAAGGATTTGTGGATAATAATCATTTTAAATCATCCACAATGAGTTGCATGTCATTGATTCTTCAAAATTTGGATGATCAAAGTGTATGAACACTTGGTGTTCATCATTTGTGTTTTTCATGGATTTTAAGGGATTTTGAGTTTTTGGTCATGGATTTGTACCACATTATGATTGTAGGTTGATATATCAAGAAATCGTAGGAGATTAGCTTCCATTGTCATCATTCAAGGCTGATTGGAGAGGTACATTTTGATTAAAAAAATTGATGGTTAGCTTGAATAATCAAGAACATCCATGTTCTTGATGGATTTTTACAAAAGTGAGATCTAACACGCAAACTCATATTTAACCTGTGGTATATGTATTAAAATGGAGATCTGGAAAATTTGATGATTTAACTCCAAATAGATTATTTACTAGATTTAATACAAGTTTAAAAAGATTTAATGCAAGGATATTAGGAACATCACTTCTAAGCCTTGGAAAAATCTAAAAATTAGTCAATAGTTGGTACATGGTATAAAACGACTGCTGTTCAAATTTTGTGAATTTTGTAGTAGTATAAGTATGTATTTGGTATTTATTAAGTTTTAACAAGCGGAAATTGGATCATATACTTCTGGATAGTGTTTGGTCTTGAAACTTGTAATGAGACTACATATAGACAAATAACTAACATGGTAAAAAGTTGGTGAATTTTTGACAAGTTTAACTATTTTTCCTGAATTTATTGATTTTCAAGCATATTATAATCATAATAAATAATCTGGATATTTAAAAACTTTGAAACTTAGTCAGTAACTATTTTACACATATATGAACATTTTGTAAAAGTTTCAAACATTTATTTTGTGCCTAAGTATGATTTTAGATTTATGGACTATTAAAACTTTATAAAAATGGCCATTTTGGTATAAAAGTTTATTTTTAAACTTTTTATAAATTTTGGACATAAGTTATGACATATTAAGAACTTAATTTTGAACTCTTAATTTGGAAGTTAAGATCACACTAAAATCCTAATTTCGTACGAATCGAACTTTTGACCCGTAAACCGGACTTTACGTATGTAGCGGCTCTTTTTGACAAACGAAACCGTGACTTGAGATTTTGTCACATACAACTTTATAACTACTGGTGAATTTTATTAAAAACTTAAAGTTTAAGTTTTGAAGTCACGTATTTATATAGAAGTCGGTTTTACAATTTTAAGAGGTCCGTACGCGTATGCACGGGTTTTGGATATGCAACCGATTGCATAGCCACTTTTGGTTTTGTTGACTTAGTCACACACTTTAGGTGTCCTAAATGCATTTTTTGTCTGCTTGTTTAGTAGGACTCATTTTGGACATCATTTTCTATAGTTTTTTCGGTTCCTCTGTACTATTTGCGTTACCACACTTAGTTGAGTTTCGCGGCCCCACTTTACAGTTTTACTGTTTTACAGGGGAAAAGCTGTTTCACACACTGCATGTTGTTACATGGGATTTGCCTGGGTCTACTTTTAAATGCACTTAAGTCTCCCACTTTAACGCAATCAATTAACCGGTATAGTCGTTGGGAATTATGAATAGTACTATTTGAGTTGACACCCCCCGCCCAAGGTTTGTCGTGCCAACCGGACTTGTAGAGGTCAATTGGGCGCATAATTAGCCATAATAGGTGTCGGCGTTTGACACCTGGATTCTGCAGGGGCAAACAACTAGTCTAATGGTTTTGATTGTGGCTCAGGGTAATAAAATCTTTACACGCGTACTTGTTCATCAGCGGATGGATACATTTAAATTTTGAAATTACTTACTTTTTCTTACCGAGTCGCAGAACCTGCGTACTCACCAACTATTTTTATAGTTGACCTATTTTTGAAACATGCTTTTCAGGTAAACAGAATTGATTAAAAGGCTTACTTGGGGACTTGCTTTTGTATATTAAAACTTGTCTTTTGGTTTTGGATTTTGTACTTGTTTATTGGTGCATCTAGACAATTTGGATCATGTGTTGTTTGGTTTGTAAAACACTTTGTTTTGGTAAGCATGTGTAACATCCCGAAAATCCGTAAGTTAATGGTTCGGGTTAGTGGATGACCCGACACTTTATTTGTCACACCCCCAAATTTATTTACTTAAAAAATAAATAAAGGTTACAACGATTGGTTCATTACACAATAGTGGAAGTTGTAATAGTGATTTCTAAGACTTGAGTACATATACAATTACTAAGACTAAGTAATACAATGATCTAAGTTCTTCTAGATCAATGATAGACTTGAGACTTGATAATCTATGCCCTTCCAGCTACTAGGAATTGATCCAACACATCTAGCCTATTTCAACCGCGCCATGGCTAAGGGTTACCTGAGAAACATACTTGAAAATGTCAACACAAATGTGTGAGTTCACAGAGTTAGTTAATTTAATGCAAGTAGTTTTCATTGAAAACATGTACCCGACCTTACCGTCATAAATTAAGTAGTTTTCCCCAAAAACATGTACATGACCTTACGGTCATAAAATAAGTAGTTTTCCCAGAAAACATTCACATGACCTTATCGTCATAAAATATGTAGTTTTTCTCGAAAACATGCACATGAATTTACCGTCATAAAATAAGTAGTTTTCCCCGAAAATATGTACATGACTTTACCGTCATAAAATAAGTAGTTTTCCCCCGAAAACATGCACATGACCTTACCGTCATAAAATAAGTAGTTTTCCCCGAAAATATGATAAGGAATTCCTTGTAAACAAATAATTTCAAGCGCATATGATAAACAAAACAAGTATTGTTGATCCATTCGTAGGCTAGCTAGGCTTACAAATAATATGTTCATACATGAGACCATAATCCCTCACTTTACCACGAGAACGGAATAAGGCAATATGCGGTCATTTGACCCTTCAGGTCCCGGTTAGCGCGACTAACCATGATCGGGGGCGTCACCCCCAATAGTACTATTCATAGAATCCTAGGCTAAGTCCATAGCTAATGGTTACAAATGTTGATGATGTTCAGGAGACTTTAAGAGCTCTCCTCATGTAAAACATAATGTTAGTGTCTTGTTTTCTTGTTATCATATAAAAATGTTTGCAATGTTTTCTTAACTGTATGAAACAACAACGTTTCCAAATGTGTTGAGCAATAATGAAAAATATGATATGTAAGTATATTTCTCCCCACGTAGTTTACAAAACATTAAAAAGCGAAAAGGGGGCCGTAAACTCACCTGGTGTCCGAGAAATGCTAGCAAACGATAATTGTTCCTAATCAAACTCAACTGCCCGCACCCTAGTTACACATGAGGGTAATATAAGTTAAGACTAAGTGTCTTAAGTGCAATTGTTCACCTGCTTAAGTTCATCCAGTTAAGGATATGTTTATTTTTTTTTTGAAAAATGTGTTTCGTGGTGCGATCGTTGGTGATTATTATTTTTGTTACCTATGTGTCCCTAGACACGAACCTTTTGTGTTATGGCTTAATGTTATCATATCCTATGGATAATTAATTACCACGTATTAATTCCAAATAATTGCACGTATGGTCCACACACATTGTTCACGAAATATAGCACAATATACATATATATTTCCATAATATATATTATTCTGGTGTTCGTCATATAGAGTGTTTATTTATTGGTTTAACGTCTCGTTAATATAAAAGTCAAGCAATTGTTAAATATTTTATCCCGCTTGACTTGTAATAATATTATATTTAAAACAAAACTTGATTCTTTTCAAAACGTCTTTCTTTTACATAACTATTATATATTTTACTTATGTATTTTTTAGTATAAACCGGTTGTTTCACGAAACCGTTTCCAATGAATAATATTCCATATTTATTTTAACCTTATTGTTTAAATATAAAAGGCATGATTTACCATTTTTCAATCATCGCATAAATATAATTTATACTTTTCTCATCTCAAACCTTGCATCCAAAATCTCAATTTATAATCACATGAACATATATATTTACATCAACGATCCATTTATTTACACACACACATATATATATACACCCCTTTGTCTTTATGAGTTTTACTCTAGTTCTAATGATTATGATCTCCATATTTCCAAGACTTGTATGTAATTCTTTTTATTATTTAAGATCTTAATCACTCTCATGAATACATATAGTTATATGTATATCCAAAACATTCCATTTTTAGTTTTTGTCTATTCTCATGATCTATCATGTACACACACACACACACATATATATATATATATATACATTCAAGATTTCCATAACTTTTACAACTATTTGCTCCCACACATAAAAGGTTACTTCATTCCTAACATATATTTTATCCAAAATAAAACTCATGCATATACATACATGCTTATCACATATATATATATATATATATATATATATCATAACTTTTAGGTTCCAACGAGTCCAACACTTTGTTTAATTTCTATTTGTTTAAAGATTAGTGTAAAAACTCTTGTATTTTTAGATGAACTCGCACTTAATAATAAGGATTTAGGTGTACAAATATTTGTAGTATTTCATACCACAAGTGAAGGTAGATGGTGATTTTTGATGGTGGAATAGATGGTGGTTCTTGATCCCTTGCTCGATTTCTCCTACTCCTCTTCCTTGAAGCTCCTTAGATCCTCTAATGGGTGTGAATTCTCCTTGATTCCTTGGTGTTTAACACTTGGAAGTGGGTGTGTGATAGTGTGTTTGTGTGTGTCGAGAAAGGGAAAGAACAAGAGCAAAGCTCTTGTTTTTCCTCCATACTCTTCCTTATATATAGTAGATAGGTGGAGTAAGATCTTGGTGATAATCATGACACATCATGACAAAGTATGGAGCTTGAGTAGTGTGTTGGTAAAGCAAAGTGTGTGGCATGGTGGTGCCATGATGGAGCTGTGAGGTGGGGTGAGAGGGGATGGGGTGTGGGGCTTACTTATGGGTTTCACCAAAGAATCATCTCTTATCATCATTAATCTAGTTACTAGTTAGTTCATAGTTCCATGGCAAGTGAATGGGTTTAGTTACACTCGTTTAGGCCGAAAATGAGGGCAAAAATAAAGGTGGTGAAGGTCTGAATAATAAGTAGTTATTTCACTTGTGAGAGTTAGACGTTTAAGTCGATGTTCCAATATTTTATGTGACCTATCGTAGGAGTATTAAAATGTTTATTCATTTTATGTTGAGGTTTATATATAAAGTTGCGATTTTTAGTTAGACTCAAGTGTTGGAAATTTGTAACAATTACAGTCATAAATATCAATTCATATTTGTACTAGTGATGTAATTAAATCAAATAGGGACTCGTCATGCTTTCATATATTCTAGGGCTTTTATTTTTATACGATCTATTATTTCTACATGTGATCAAACATTTTAAGCCTCTAATTATTGTTCTGGTTGTTTATGAATAATCACCAACGTTCATGTTGTGCGGGACATTTTTATATATATAAATATATATAAAAATATTAGATGTGGTGGAGTGCACATCTAGACATAATCATCATCATTATGATGTGATGTTTGGAGTGAAGACTTCAACAAAGTCATCATCATAATGACTTGATGTTGGAGTGGGGTATAAGTAAAGAAATGATGATGATGGTGAGGTGGTTGATTTAAACACAGTATATTACCCGCAATTAATACCCGCTTTAAATAATAAATCTCAAAGTTGGCAATATAATATATATTAGATATTTAGTCTTCGGAACATGATCATTTATTTAGGATATAATCCTAAATATTTTTCTGTTGTATAAATTAATTGCTATCGTTTGTGTTATACGGATTTTTCGTCCGCATTACCGGAAATTTTTATAATTATTATGGTATGAAAAGATTGATGCATATGATCGCTAGACTTTTATCGTTCAGGAGCATGATATCGAGTGATTTAGGAAACATGTTAACGTAAACACGTTTAAGTCATGTACGTACAATGTTTTGGAATGCCGGGTGTCACATTATTAAATAAGAGGATTTGTAAGGTCGTCTTATGAGACGTGTTTAACTACCGAAAAGAGGACAGTTAGTAGCTTAAAAAGTGAACTTAAGATCGAAACGCACGAAATGGAAACATAGGGACCCGACTGTATTATCTGGTGGTATATAAACCACATTAGCGCAAACCCTAGGGCCATTTGTGAGCCTAGGTGCGTAATGACTGAGAAAGAGAGAAAGAGAAGGAGGAGCCGACGACGGCGACAGAGAAGGAAGAGGACATCGGTGCAAGGTGGTCCGGCTAGCAGGGTTGCCGCGTTACGCCAAGCTAATCTTCGTTTACCCTTTTATTCGATTCTTGTTTTAGCTTTCGTGTAGGGTTATCGGTGGAGGTGTAGTGGTGGTGGCTATGGCTATGACGACAGTGGCAGTGGCTACGGGTGGTAGCGGGTAACGGCAACAACCAGGGTGTATGGCGGCGGCAGATGGCAAACATGGATTACGGTGGTGCCCGGTTTTTGTGATGGTGGACTGCTGAGGAAAGAAGAGAGAAGGAGGAGACGAGCAGGGAGGAATGACGAGGAGGAGGGGACTGCCGACGTTAGCTGTGGTGGTGCCCTACGGCGGTGAACGGTGGGAGACGACGGAGGTTTTTTCCCACGTGAAAAGAAGCTTGGGGGTGGGAGACCACCGGAGACGATGGAAATGGTGTTAGCTGGGTAGGGCTCGTCTAGGGTTTGAGCGTCGAGGAATACGATGGTGAAGTGTGTGGTGGTGCATGGTGGGGGAGACGGAGGATGGCGGGGTTGCCGATTTGGGTTATACCTGATTAGGGTTTTCATGGTTTGCATGTGTGTAAGGGAAACCCTGATCGGGTACACGGGTAGTCATGGGGTTAGGGTTTTGCATGGTCACGTGTACGTACATGCATGGGCGGAACCCAGTTCGAGTATTCAGATTCTAAAGGGGCAAGGACGACCCGATTCTTGTGTACTCGTGAGACTAGGGTTTCGTGGAGAAGGAATGTCGAGTAAAGGAGATCGAGTGTCGGAGTTTATTTATGTTATGTGTTATTCGACGTATGTTTTGAACGTGTCTGATCATGTGATCATACTTTTGACAGATTCGGGATTCGTGCGAGTGGATGGTTGAAGAGTGATATGTCCTAAATTATACATGTTTTGCATGCATAATAATCCCCATATTATGGTATTAATCAAACAAAAGTCTTGCAAATGATACTTAATGTGTTAATACTTCATAATTGCAGGTTATTCGGTTTCCCAAGATAAACAAAGCAAAAACTAGCTTAAAACATAAAGAAATCAAGCTTTCGGAGGACCAAACCCGAGCATTGGCCCCCAAGAAGTCAAAATTGGTCAACACAAGTCAACCAGCAGCTAAAAGACGAAGCTGGGGAGCTGGCAAGGCATTGCACCGTCGTACAATGCCATGCACGGTCGTGCATTGCTTTTCCTGCTTCCCTGGGCTCCACTACACTATCTTTTGTACCATGTTTGATTCCCGAGGTGTTTGTACGCCCGTGCAATTCATTTTGAGGCCTATAAATAGGAGGCTTGGGTTCTTCATTCCACACACCTCAACACACCCTTCCATACATTACCAGAGCTCAAGAGAGTCCATTTATGTAGTCTAGAGTAGAGAGTAGAGAGGCTCCTCCTCTTTGTCCACAATAGGGGAGCCTACGAAACTCAGCGTTATGCTGCTTAGTATAGCCATTCGTGGCTAAACTCTTTGTATTGCTAGGTTGAAGATGATGTTTGGTGCATGTTAATGTTTGACGTATTAATCTAGTGGTATGTTTATGTCTTTAATTATTCGTTCTTAAAACCACCATTTGGTGGACTTTTATTATTGTCTAAATCCGTATTTATATTTGTGAGTGTTCTTGATTTTAAAGTGTAAGATCATAAAACCTTTTTAATCAAACTTCTTTTGAAACTTGTACGTCTTCATACAAGCAGAGATTGATAAGACAAGGCTTGGTCAACATTATTAAGGTCGTACGTCTTTATACGAACTTATTATACGACCAAGAATTGGTGAACTCATGTTGGGAACAGTATGTGACACTTCTGATTTTCACTACTTGTACTCATTCTAGACTTATCAATGAAAATCCGCATGACTTTTCATTTTACTTGAAATCCTATTCAGACGTTGTTACAATACTAGTTCACATGTGAAACATTACGTTTATGCTTGATTTCAAAGACTTATACTTTTCTGTGATTGATTCATGGATCGCACGTAGACTTAATTGATCTTTATGACACATTAAATACACATGAACCACCCCCATACATCTCAAACATGTTCTTACAACCCATTCAATGTGAATTGATGCTTAAAAGTACTAGTTAGTACTTTCGTGCGATCGTTCGCCTTTTAAACCGTCGTTAACTACGTACCGTCCACGACCGACAAATCGTTTAACATGACATTAATTTATGTTTTAAATGTTTAAAATATTCATTTCTTTAATTAAAACAAAGTTTGTTTGCAAAACTTTCCTTAAATAAATCCTGAAATTCGAAAAACGATCAAAAAGTCCGTTTTCTCGCCCACCGATCGCCAACTACTATACGCGAATAACGTAACTTTAACTTAAATGTTTTTAGCTAAACATACTCTTTTTATTATGACAATCAACTTTAATGTTGAAAACATTTGCCAATTTCGCTTAGAAATGCTTAAAATCGCAATTTTCGAATGCGCGCACTCAATCGGATCAAGCTAGGACCCAACCCACCTACTCTTTGACCTAGCCCAAGCAAGAAATCACAAAAAACCCAGCCCCATTGAGGAAAATTTTGCAAATTTGAGGGCCCTAAAACCCTAAATTGCTTTCCAAGACATTCCATATTTACACCCCTTCAACCATTAGTATAAATAGGAGGCTTAGGATCTTGTTTTCTTTGCTAATTCTCCCTCAAACACTCCCAACCCCTCCTAAGTTGTGAAATCCCTTCCCAACCTTGAAGATTTCGAAAATCCCTTAGAGGATTCCAAGAGTTTGAAGATCAAACAAGTAAGTAACCCTCCGAAGTTGAATACCGTCTTTTTATTTTATTCTTTCTTCATCCCCTCAATCTTTTTCTATTTTTTATCCATGATCACTTGATCATGTGAAACCTCAGCCCTAAAAAACCTCTAATAATCTTAATCAAACTAATAAATCAAGCTAACATCACCAACTAACAAACAAAGGATCCCGTTTGCAATGGCGGCTATGCCGTCGCATTCTGCGAATCCTCAAGACAACTATTGCAAAAGTGGCTCTGCCGATGCTTTAGTATGTTCTTGCTAACTTAAAACATGTTATTTATTCTATATTATCACTTATATGAACTCACACGCTAATTAAATATAGAATCCGCTTGCTCATGTCGGCTATGCCGATTGCATTATGTGATTCTCCAAAACGCTTCTGTGAATATCATGGCTAGACCGGTGACACGGGACGTTTTGGCTAACCTAATCTGATTATATTATGTATTATAATAACATAATAACATTCCTCTAATTTTTATTTGCGCGTTCGGTAATCTTAAAACCCTAAACGGACCACTTAAGTGCAACCATTGATTTTGGACAGAAACTGTGCTGAATTTAACTGAGCGTAACTTGACCATAATTAATCTAAACTGATCAAACTCAATTTCCACGATGTAGTTCGTCGAATTTCATTTTCAACCATAATTGGATCGTTTTCTAATTCAAAAGTATGACTCCGTAGTAGCCAAAACGGGACAGAAACCTTTTTCAGTACCTTCTGTCTTGTTGGACTATTTTGGCTATGATCCGAGTCTCAAATGGAAAAAATTTCTAAACGAAACTTCTTCGGAACGACTTAAACTAATTCCCTATAAAATTTCATAATTTTTAGACGTCGTTTGTTATTTTTAACATTCCCGTTTCTGTTCAGCTACTTTGCTGTCCAAATCTGAAAATCAACTAAAACTCTATTTTTGCAACTAATTCTTAATCTTATGACCCGAACCGCCTATCTAACACTCGTAACCATCGAACCTACCCTAAAACTGGTTTATTTATTTGTTTAGGGTCTGGTCCGTGATTCATCTCGTCTATTTGTTCAAGTTTCTTATCTCGTCTAGCTTTCAAGGTGAGACTTCATAGCCCCACTTTATTCAAATCGTTTTGGGGGAAACATGTACGCGTTGGCACGCATTAAAACACGTTTTCAAACAATTCTAAAACAAGCGAATCATATATGTATGTGAGTAAATGAACACAACATGATAAACGTTAAACTTGCAAATCCTTAACTTGAAACTTTCAAGCCAACGGTAGTACAGATATGGGCCATAGGATGGAAACCGCATATACTTTATGGACAACTTTTGGTTGGACATCTTATTCGTTATCAGTGTAACTTGCGAGTTGTACCACTTATTCGTTACTCATCATTTTAGGTTGGATTTGCTAATCATGTGTTTGTTTTATTACGTGCTATATGATGATCTTGGAATATGAATTGTCACCTTTGCCAAACTTATACTTTTATTAAACCTGTGATTTCTCACCAACTATTTTTAGTTGACACTTGTTTTTTGTACATGTTTCAGGTGATTAAGCTCGTGATAGGTCAAGTCAATATCATATAGGATTTGCCTAGATATCAATTGAAGAATCTTATTTTAAGTTGCTTGTCTTTTGAACATGTTATCTGTTTGGTTTAATTCGAAACTTATGTAATTGGGATTTTTTTTAATATTATGAAACTTTAATAGTAAATGTCTTTATTCCATTGTGTTCTTTTATCAATTAAGTCGCACTCGTGGTTAAGATGCACGGTTGGGGTGTGACAGATTGGTATCAGAGCCGTGGTTATAGAGAATTAGGCAACCATTTGACCTAGACCATAACCTAAGCTCCCCTTTGAAACTTATATGCTTATGTGATTCTAATCCACTAACTCTCTTATCTTTAGTATGTCGTCGTATTCTGCTGACATCTCTAGCAATTCAAGCCTTATTTCTGATGATGGGTCCCAAAGCCCAACTAGTTGGAGTAGGCTAATCTCACCAAGATCATCTTTCTCTGGAAGCCTGCTACCCTCGAAACATAATGTCAAGCCCGATTTAATCTCCGATGCGACAAGCCAGCCTGCACCGAAGCCTGAAGTAATCAACATATCAAGTGATTCGGAATCCGAAGACCAAGAGATCCATGTTAGAACCACTTCTGAGGCCCAACTCCCGTTCAAGAAAAGAAAGCTGACTTGTGAAGCTGAATCCAACTCTTGGGCAAAGCCCAATCCATAATGTCCTCATCAAAATCAAAGGCTTGGATAGTGATACTAGAGACATGTGTAATCTGGAAGGGTGAGCGCCTGAACACTGGGGGTCTTGTCAAAGGAAAGTGAGGCACGTTCGTTACGAGTCGCACTTACCTGGGGACCCTTGGAGTGAGTGCTCACTTATAGGCTAAAACACGTCTCACTAGTATCATTCATCCGAATCTTGAATTTTGACTAGTCAGTTTTGTCTTTATATTTCATTTGTAATTCAACATATATGTTTTAAATATATGTTTTATTTATCTTGTAAGACATTAATATTAATGAATGAGTGATTTTATTTATAAATATTGTCACTTTTAATTCTTGAATGTCTATCCTAACTACCGACTTATGATTTCTTTTTCGTAGAATGCCTCCTCGTCGTGATGCTGATAACACCGTGGCTAACACCAGTGAAGCCTCCGCCGAAACCACCGCCATAGCCACCCTGCTCACTCAACAACTTGCTGCGGTCTTACCCACCATTGTCACTCAAATCAACAACTCCACCGGAGGATCTAGTGGGAGTGTTTGTACTTTCAAGCACTTCAACTCTTGTAACCCACACAAGTACCTTGGATGTGAAGGTGCGACAGGGCTATTGCAATGGTTTGAAGGCATGGAGAACACATTTGAGATGAGTGACAGCCCCGATGAATTTAAGGTAAAATATGCTTCAAGTGCCTTCCAAAGGATGGCACTGACTTGGTGGAATGCTGAAAAGAAAATTCGGGGTAGGGAAGGAGCTCTTGATATGACTTGGGATAAGCTCAAGGAAATTATGATCGAGGAGTTCTGTCCTAGCAATGAGATGAAGAAGTTGGAGATTGAGCTGTGGGACCTTACCTAGGATAGTGGGGAGAGTGAGGCGTACACCACACGCTTTCATGAACTCTGCATCTTAGTCCCTCATCTGGTTACACCCTTGACCCGAATGATTGATCGTTATATTGGAGGCCTTCCGCCTCAAATTCGGGGTACTGTCATGGGTAGTAGCCCAACAACACTTGAAGCTGCTATTCGTTTATCTGCGTCCTTAACGGACGATCTAGTTAAGTCTGGAGTTCTATTCAGGAAAGGTGACAAGAGAGTTAAGGAGGAAGTGGCGAAAAAGCCTGAGTATCGCCACAAGAAGCAAAAGACCTCTAAAAGCTTTGCCATGGTTACCCCAGCTGTTCCTGTTGCCCAAGTAGCACCTAGACCTGCACCTGGCAGGAAGCCATATAGTGGACCTCACCCGCTGTGTGCAAGGTTTCAATACCATCACCCTACTACTGTTCAATGTCGTTCGTGCACTAAATGTGAAAGGCTTGGTCATTTTGCTAATGCTTGTCGCGTAGCTGAAAAGGCTGCTACTACCCAAACTGCCACTCCTGCCATCATCAATGGTAGGGCCTGTTATGAATGTGGTGCTCCTGATCACTACAAAAACCAATGCCCGAAGCTCAACAACAATAACCGAGGTGCACGTGCTCGCACTTTTGCCATAGGAGCAACCGAGGCCAGAAATGACAATGCCGTGGTTACCGGTACATTTCTCATCAATAATCGTTATGCCTCTATCTTATTTGATACCGGAGCGGATAAAAGCTTTGTCTCCTTAGAATTTGAACCTTTACTTAAAACTTGTCGTACCGCTCTTGAACCTTCTTATACTATAGAAATAGCTGATGGCAAACTAACTGTTGTGCATTCCGTTGTCCGAGGTTGTGCTCTAACTCTCAACGATCACACATTCTCTATCGACCTGATTCCCATCACTCTTGGGAGTTTTGATATCATCGTGGGAATGGATTGGCTATCCCACAATCATGCGGAAATCAACTGTTCGGAGAAACTCATTCGTATCCCTCTACCATCCGGTGAGACCTTGAAAATATTTGGAGAGAAACCTTGCAAAGGTTTGAAATTCATCTCCTGTATGAAGGCACGTAGATATTTAAGGAAGCGATACTATGCTTTCTTGGCACATGTGGTCGAGAAATCTGAAGAAAATAAATTACAAGATATACCGATCATCTGAGATTTTCCAGAAATATTCCCTGATGACTTGCATGGACTCCCTCCAACTCGACAAGTTGAATTTCGGATTGATCTTTTACCGGGAGCTAACCCCATTGCCAAATCTCCGTACCGCCTAGCCCCTTCTGAGATGCAAGAACTATCTAGCCAACTGCAAGAGCTGCTGGACAAGGGATTCATTAGACCGAGCTTCTCACCTTGGGGAGCTCCGGTTCTCTTTGTCAAGAAGAAGGATGGGTCCTTCCGCATGTGCATCGACTACCGTGAACTAAACAAGCTTACCATCAAGAATCGTTACCCGCTACCTAGGATCGATGACCTTTTCGATCAACTGCAAGGAGCAACTTGTTTCTCGAAGATTGACCTCCGATTTGGGTATCATCAACTCCGAGTCCATGAAGAGGACATTCCCAAAACTGCTTTTAGAACTCGTTATGGACACTACGAGTTCATGGTTATGCCTTTTGGGTTAACCAATGCACCCGCGGTGTTCATGGACCTCATGAACAGTGTCTGCAAACCCTACCTAGATCAATTTGTCATTGTCTTCATCGATGACATCTTGATCTACTCCCGAACCAAAGAGGATCATACAACCCACCTTAAGCTGATTTTGGAACTCTTGAAGAAGGAACAACTTTATGCTAAATTCTCCAAGTGTGAATTCTGACTTAGAGAAATTCATTTCTTGGGTCACGTGATCAACAACCAGGGTATACACGTCGATCCAGCCAAAGTCACCGCTATCAAGAATTGGAGTACACCATCCACACCCTCGGAGATCCGTTCGTTTCTGGGTTTGGCGGGTTATTATCGAAGATTCATCCTGAACTTTTCGAAGATTGCCCTGCCTCTCACTACATTAACTCAGAAAAATAAGCCTTTCGTCTGGGAACAAAAGCAAGAAGATGCGTTCCAAACTCTTAAGCAGAAATTGTGCAACTCCCCTATTCTAAGTCTTCCCGATGGCAATGATGATTTCGTTGTATACTGTGAAGCCTCAAACCAAGGTCTTGGTTGCGCGTTGATGCAACGAGACAAGGTCATAGCCTATGCATCCAGACAACTCAAGGTTCACGAAAAGAACTACACCACTCATGACCTTGATTTGGGTGCGGTGGTCTTTGCTTTGAAAATCTGGAGACATTATCTCTACGACACTAAATGTGTAATTTTTACTGATCACAAGAGCCTTCAACATATTTTGAACCAGAAATAACTCAACATGAGGCAGCGACGTTGGGTTGAATTACTTAGTGACTACGATTGCGAAATTCGTTACCATCCGGGGAAATCTAATGTGGTGGCTGACGCCCTTAGCCGTAAGGACCGAATCAAACCCACCCGTGTGCGAGCCATGGGAATGTTGGTCCAAACCAGTCTCAAAGATAAGATCCTCCTAGCTCAAAAACAAGTTGTTGCAAATGATGACTTGAAGAAGGATTTGGATTGTGGTGTCGAAAAGCACTTGGAACCCAAACCCGATGATCTCCTTTACTTCATGGGTCAAATTTTGATCCCCGACTCAAGTGAGCTCCGAACCCTTATCCTTGATGAAGCACATAAATCCCGTTATTCTGTTCATCCCGGTGCTGATAAGATGTATCACGACTTGAAAGAGTTTTATTGATGGCCAGGAATGAAGAAAGACATCGCCCTCTATGTAGGGAAGTGTCTTACTTGCTCTAAAGTTAAAGTTGAGCACCAGAAACCATCTGGTCTTCTCCAACAACCCGAAATCCCAAAATGGAAATGGGAGCAAATTTCCATGGACTTCATCACTAAGCTTCCGCGAACCTCTAGTGGTCATGACTCCATCTGGGCCATTGTTGACCGCTTAACCAAATCCGCTCATTTTCTCCCAATCCGTGAGGACTACAAAATGGAGAAGCTTTCCAGACCCTATATCAATGAGGTCGTGACACGTCACGGTGTCCCTCTATCCATTATCTCCGACCGTGATAGCCGTTTAACCTCCCGATTCTGGCAATCTTTACAGAAAGCTTTGGGAACTCGTTTGAACCTTAGCACGGCTTACCATCCCCAGACGATGGTCAAAATGAAAGGACCATACAGACCTTGGAAGACATGCTCCGTTCTTGTGTGATTGACTTTGGAGGAAGTTGGGATCAACACTTGCCACTCATCGAATTCTCTTACAACAATAGTTACCATACGAGCATCAAGTGCGCCCCTTTCGAGGCTCTATATGGTAGGAAGTGTAGATCTCCGGTGTGTTGGACTGAGATCGGAGACGCTCAAATCACCGGTCCCGAACTCATTCAAGAAACCACCGACAAGATACTTCAAATTCAAGAAAGACTCAAGGCCTCTCGCGATCGTCAAAAGAGTTATGCTGACAACCGTAAGAAGCCCCTTGAATTTCAAGTCGGTGATAGAGTCTTACTCAAGGTTTCCCCCAAGAAAGGTGTTGTCCGATTTGGGAAGAAGGGAAAGCTAGCCCCTAGGTTCGTTGGGCCATTCGAAATTCTTGAAAGGATTGGCCCAGTAGCCTATAGACTCAAGCTACCAACCGAACTTTGTAACGTTCATGCCGTTTTTCATGTATCAAACCTTAAAAGGTACCTTGCTGATGACACACTTCAAGTTCCTCTGGACGATGTTCGTATCGACAACTCTATGCATTTCGTCGAAAAGCCCGTTGAAATCATGGACCGTGAAGTCAAGCAACTCAAGCGTAGCCGCATCCCTATCGTGAAAGTTCGTTGGGAAGCCAAGCATGGTCCTGAGTTCACCTGGGAACGTGAAGACCAAATGAAACATAAGTACCCTCATCTCTTTCTAGACCCTACAGCCTCTACTAGTTGAATTTCGGGGACGAAATTCTTTTAACTAGGGGAGACTGTGACACTTCTGATTTTCACTACTTGTACTCATTCTAGACTTATCAATGAAAATCCACATAACATTTCATTTTACTTGAAATCCTATTCAGACGTTGTTACAATACTAGTTCACATGTGAAACATTACGTTTATGCTTGATTTCAAAGACTTATACTTATCTGTGATTGATTCATGGATCGCACGTAGACTTAATTGATCTTTATGACACATTAAATACACATGAACCACCCCCATACATCTCAAACATGTTCTTACAACCCATTCAATGTGAATTGATGCTTAAAAGTACTAGTTAGTACTTTCGTGCGATCGTTCGCCTTTTAAACCGTCGTTAACTACGTACCGTCCACGACCGACAAATTGTTTAACTTGACATTAATTTATGTTTTAAATGTTTAAAATATTCATTTCTTTAATTAAAACAAAGTTTGTTTGCAAAACTTTCCTTAAATAAATCCTGAAATTCGAAAAACGATCAAAAAGTTCGTTTTCTCGCCCACCGATCGCCAACTACTATACGCGAATAACGTAACTTTAACTTAAATGTTTTTAGCTAAACATACTCTTTTTATTATGACAATCAACTTTAATGTTGAAATATTTGCCAATTTCGCTTAGAAATGCTTAAAATCGCAATTTTCGAATGCGCGCACTCAACCGGATCAAGCTATGACCCAACCCACTTACTCTTGGACCTAGCCCAAGCAAGAAATCACAAAAAACCCAGCCCCATTGAGGAAAATTTCGCAGATTTGAGGGCCCTAAAACCCTAAATTGCTTTCCAAGACATTCCATATTTACACCCCTTCAACCATTAGTATAAATAGGAGGCTTAGGATCTTGTTTTCTTTGCTAATTCTCCCTCAAACACTCCCAACCCCTCCTAAGTTGTGAAATCCCTTCCCAACCTTGAAGATTTCGAAAATCCCTTAAAGGATTCCAAGAGTTTGAAGATCAAAGAAGTAAGTAACCCTCCGAAGTTGAATACCATCTTTTTATTTATTTCTTTCTTCATCCCCTCAATCTTTTTCTATTTTTTATCCATGATCACTTGATCATGTGAAACCTCAGCCCTAAAAAACCTCTAATAATCTTAATCAAACTAATAAATCAAGCTAACATCACCAACTAACAAACAAAGGATCCCGTTTGCAATGGCGGCTATGCCGTCGCATTCTGCGAATCCTCAAGACAACTATTGCAAAAGTGGCTCTGCCGATGCTTTAGTATGTTCTTGCTAACTTAAAACATGTTATTTATTCTATATTATCACTTATATGAACTCACACGCTAATTAAATATAGAATCCGCTTGCTCGTGTCGGCTATGCCGATTGCATTATGTGATTCTCCAAAACGCTTCTGTGAATATCATGGCTAGACCGGTGACACGGGACATTTTGGCTAACCTAATATGATTATATTATGTATTATAATAACATAATAACATTCGTCTAATTTTTATTTGCGCGTTCGGTAATCTTAAAACCCTAAACGGACCACTTAACTGCAACCATTGATTTTTGACATAAACTGTGCTGAATTTAACTGAGCGTAACTTGATCATAATTAATCTAAACTGAGCAAACTCAATTTCCACGACGTAGTTCGTCGAATTTCATTTCCAACCATAATTGGATCGTTTTCTAATTCAAAAGTGTGACTCCGTAGTAGCCAAAACGGGACAGAAACCTTTTTCAGTATCTTCTGTCTTGTTGGACTATTTTGGCTATGATCCGAGTCTCAAATGGAAAAACTTTCTAAACGAAACTTCTTTGGAACGACTTAAACTAATTCCCTGTAAAATTTCATAATCTTTAGACATCGTTTGTTATTTTTAACAATCCCGTTTCTGTTCATCTACTTTGCTGTCCAAATCTGAAAATCAACTAAAACTCTATTTTTGCAACTAATTCTTAATCTTATGACCCGAACCGCCTATCTAACACTCGTAACCATCGAACCTACCCTAAAACTGGTTTATTTATTTGTTTAGGGTCTGGTCCGTGATTCATCTCGTCTATTCGTTCAAGTTTCTTATCTCGTCTAGCTTTCAAGGTGAGACTTCATAGCTTTACTTTATTCAAATCGTTTTGGGGGAAACATGTACGCATTGGCACGCATTAAAACATGTTTTCAAACAATTCTAAAACAAGCGAATCATATATGTATGTGAGTAAATGAACACAACATGATAAACGTTAAACTTGCAAATCCTTAACTTGAAACTTTCAAGCCAACGGTAGTACAGATATGGGCCATAGGATGGAAACCGCATATACTTTATGGACAACTTTTGGTTGGACATCTTATTCGTTATCAGTGCAACTTGCGAGTTGTACCACTTATTCGTTACTCATCATTTTAGGTTGGATTTGCTAATCATGTGTTTGTTTTATTACGTGCTATATGATTATCTTGGAATATGAATTGTCACCTTTGCCAAACTTATACTTTTATTAAACCTGTGATTTCTCACCAACTATTTTTAGTTGACACTTGTTTTTTGTACATGTTTTAGGTGATTAAGCTCGTGATAGGTCAAGTCAATAACACATAGGATTTGCCTAGATATCAATTGAAGTATCTTATTTTAAGTTGCTTGTCTTTTGAACATGTTATCTGTTTGGTTTAATTCGAAACTTATGTAATTGGGATTTTTTTTAATATTATGAAAATTTAATAGTAAATGTCTTTATTCCATTGTGTTCTTTTGTCAATTAAGTCGCACCCGTGGTTAAGATGCACGGTTGGGGTGTGACACGGTACGTCTTTATACTTGGTCCCATTGTTACACCGCCTCCCGGTGAACAAAATATAATCACCTATCTAACTTTAGTACAAAGCATTTACGTTCGATATCTTAAACCAACCCGGAGATGACCATTCGAAGGTTTAAGGGTAACTGTTGTCCCTAACGGGAGACACTACTATTTTAATTTAAAGATTTTAATTCGTGAATCAGATGTCGTGAGGACGAGGCTCCAGCGGTGACGCAGGTCACAGGTTTGTAGTAGTCATATTACTGGATTAGTCAACTTAACATTATCACGTACCAAGCTGATTCGAAGCCCGAAGCAATACTCTTCGTGACCTGATCATTTCCGAGATATTTACTTTCTTTCTATTTACTATTCTGTTCATCACATTTCTGTTACACACATCACGCACGTTTTTACTTTTCTGTTATTTACTTTACCGTTATTTACTTTTCTGTCATTTACTTTTCTGCTTCACAAGCACACAAAACTCACTCAATAATTGATCCGGCTAAACGATAACAAAAGTTGAGTACTGGAACTCGACCGTGTCAATTGGTTCGATACCTAGTTCTTACCTAAACTATATTACGCTGCGATAGGTACACTTGCCTATTGTGTGTTTTTATGTTAAAGTAATTATCATTTTATAAATTTAAAACCTGATCTCGTAAAACCATAGTAAAAATATTTTATATTTTTATATATTAAAAACGAAACGTCAAGTTTTTGGCGCCGCTGCCGGGGACACGGTGATTTCAAGAAAAATTCGAGTTAACGGATTAGCCTTATCATTTTCATATGTTTCTCTCTTACATTTTTTTTTGCATGTAGTGTATGATCCATAGCTCCACTACTAGTTTATATCAGCCTTTAGCAGAGCCTGAAAGATTCTTTCACCGCCGTATACGAGAAAACCGTACGAGAAGAATGGCCGTAGAAAACCCCACTATCTCTTATTTCACAAGACTGTCACTAGAGGCTTTGGGGTCTAGTATCACAAGGCCAACGGTTGATGCTAACAACTTTGAGATCAAATCTCATGTTATCCACATGTTCCAGTCATCAAGCACTTTTCATGGATTACTGATGAAGATCCACATACCCACATTGCAAATTTTCTCGAAATTTGTGACACTTTCAAACTGAACGGAGTTTCGAATGACGCAATTCGCCTTCGAATGTTTCCCTTCTTCTTAAGGGAACGAGCTAAGGCATGGCTAAACTCTCTTCTTATCGGGTCAATCACTACATGGGATGATCTAGCTCAGAAATTCCTATCAAAATACTTCCCGCCAGCGAAAACTGCAAAACTTAGAAATGATATCACCACTTTCACCCAGGAAGATGGTGAATCACTATATGAGGCATGGGAACGTATTAAGGACATGATGAGGAAATGTCCACATCATGGGCTAGAGGTTTGGTTACAAGTATCATCATTCTACAATGGGTTGCACAATCAAGCTCGTAAGACACTCGACGCTACTGTAGGTGGTATTTTTGGAAACAAGAGGCCACAAGAAGCTTACAACCTAATTGAGGAAATAGCTATGAACAGCTATCAATGGTACAATCCAAGAAGTAATAGGGGAGCCAGGCAAGGTGTTCACTCTGTCAATATTGTCACTTCACTTTCTGCTCAAGTAGACGCCCTCACCACTCGACTCAATCAGCTTAGCAAAGGCAAACCGATCACTGAGACTACTGAAGAAGTAAAAAAGCATCACTGCCAATAATGAGTAAGTTAACTTTATCAAAACAAACCGCCCGCATAACAACCTCTACAACAACACTTATAATCCTGGATGGAGGAATCATCCAAACTTCAGCCGGAAGGATAACAACAACAGTGACAATCTGGCTTCGGACAACAAAAACAGTTTCCACAAAGACAATCTCAAAACTATCAGCCTTGTCAACAATTTCAAGGAACTAATAAGCCAAGTAACAGGTTAGGCTTGGAGGACGCGGTAACTAAGTTAATATCTATAACTGAAAGTCAAGCCCTTCTAGCAGATTCCCGTCACAAACAATATGAGGAGAAGTTTAGTCTTCATGAAGCTGAGTTTAGGACACAGAAAGCAACTCTTCAATCCATTGAGGCGCAATTAGAACAAATTGCGAAACTTCTATCTGAAAGACAACCAGGATGTCTCCCGAGTAATACTGAAACCAATCCAAAAGAAAAAGTAAGTGCTATCACTCTTAGAAATAGCAAGGTTTATCAAGAACCACCCATGCCAGAAGAAGAAGTTCAATCACTAAGGAGAGAAATATTCATCGGGGTACCACTTCGTCTGCACATCGCAGAAACAACTACTCAAGGATCGCAATCAAATGTAATCCCACCTCCTGATCCAGTGAATACTCCTCCAAAAGTTCCAAAAAAAAGAACGTTCCATTCTCACATACCCTACCAAGGAAGGTTAGTAAAGCAGAAGACTGACGAACAATTTGAGAAATTCATCGAACTACTAAGTCAAATCCATTTCAATCTTCCCTTCATGGATATCATACAACAAATGCCTAAATATGAATGTTTCTTAAAGGATTTCCTTACAAACAAAAGAAACAGGGAAGAGGCGGTAAAAAGGACCAACCATTATGTCGCTCTTATTGAGAGATGTCTTTCGAAGAAACTTTCAGATCCTGGAAAGTTCTCTCTACCATGTTCTATCGGACCACTCCCGATAACCTTCGAGCTCGCTGATCTAGGAGCAAGTGTGAATGTAATGCCATATGTCATGTTTAAAAGACTAAAAATTGAAATCCACGACCTGTCAATGAAACTATTGAACTCGCGGATGGATCACTCAAATCACCTATAGGAGTCATTGAGAACTTACTAGTGAAAGTAGGCAAGTTTGTCTTCCCTGCCGATTTCATGGTTTTAGAAATAGGACCCGACTATTCCATACCTTTGATTTCGGGTAGTCCATTTTTAGCTACTGTTCGAGCCGTCATTGACATGAATGAAGGAATTTTGACACTTCGTGTCAGAAAACAATCAGTGACCTACAACATCGAAGGAAATGAGTGCTTATCCAATTATCCCTTTGAAATTGCACAATTCATCGATACTAATCTGGACTACCAGCTGAAGCAAGCCAAAGAACTCAACAAAGGAAAGAAACTGGATCTTGGCAAGGATTTTGACAACACTAACTGGATCGATGAATACTTTGACAAGCTACCAAAAATGAAGGACTTGAATGAAGTAACATGAGATACAGGGGAAGTCGATGGCCCCCACCTGAAGAAAGACTGATGAAGCATGTACGGATCTGGCCAACGACCCTTAAATAAACGTGGCGCTTCCGGGAGACAACCCGATGATCATGAATAAATTGAGAAGTTGGTGCATACGGCAGAAAGCATGGACCTCGTGTTTGGTTTTCAAATTTAAGTTTCTATTACTTCAGCCCCCAGGTATGCCTTCTCGATACTAGAACCTTAGTAGCTTAACTACTACCTTTTATTTTCCTTGTCTGCTTTTATGTTTTCCTTTATGTGTCAGGTAGAATAGAATCACCAGATAGTCTCTCTACTTCTTTGAGGAATCACACTCCATCTCTACAACCTGAGGAATCGAAAACCACATCAAATTTCTTTGAAATTCAATGAAGTCTTTGAAGCAACCTGTTGATAAGCAACTGATAGGCACAGGCTAACAATGGCAATAAGTTTTGGCCTTAGGTTATACACGGAATTGACCGGGGAGTACCAGTTTCTTTTCCCTTAAAACTTCATGCATTTAAATTCTTGCATAGCATTCCATTACATGTATTTGTACATTGAGGGCAATGCAGAGTTTTAAGTGTGGGGTGGGGAATTAGAGATTCAGGACTACTTGTAATCTCAAAGCAGTAACTCGTGATTTTCTACTCATTTGACTAAAAGATTACAAAACCCTACCTTTTGTAAAACCCGAAAAATTTTCAAAAATTTTAAACCCTAAAATCTAAACCTCTTTGAGTTCGCACATAATTAAATAAAATGAATACATGGCAAGTAGAAACAAATGGATATTATGCATAACAAATCACTAAACCCTATCCCATTCGTTTCCATGTGAGAATAATCTGAGCCTTTTCACGAGCATTATTATCATTATTTTTTGCATGCTCTTTCGTTTGGTATATTGAATGTTTTCAATCGGATTTTATGCATAATTAGAACTTGTGTGACTGATACATATCAAGACCATGAACTAGTAGAAGTATGAAAGTGATTGAGGCACCTAGGACTTTATTAACCCAATATATTAACCTTAAACCCAAAAATCCCAAAAATATAATCCGCCTAGATAGCCCTGTGAGCCTTAGCCTTTTCTTTTCTACTACCCACATTTATCAACCAACCAGCTTTTCGTAAACACCGGTTATTGGCTGAATGTCTTCAAAGTGGGAAAATTATCTTATGTCATTATTTCAAGTTCATTACCATTAAGGCAATTTGGAAAGAATCTGTTTCACTCAAAGGAATTGGAATATACAAGAAGATGTATGTATTAGGAAGAAACAGTCGAACTATCTGCAAGGAATTTATGAAAATATTATTTAAAGGAAATTTAAGAAAAAGAGTTATTGAAGAATTTGTCTTGATATAAAAAGAAAAAAAATAGAAAAAGAAGAAAAGAAAAATAAAGAAAGAAGTGGGTATTTTACCGGCTACACCTTAAAAAGCTAGATATGCATTATTTTGATTTTAATTTGCTTTTATGCCTTCATTTCGCAAAGCCTGAATTACCGCACGAACTCCGAGAGAAAATTTTCAGAGCAACTAGTGATGTAAGAAAATGGTGGCGTAAGCAAGAACAACTGCCACCATTCTGCGGCTTGTCAAAAAGTGCCGCCAAAAGAAGAGCCAAAAGATACGACAAATGTGTGAAGTGTGGCAACTAGAGCCACGATGGAAATTGAAGCAAGAATCAAACTCATTCCCAGCATGAGTATACGCATCTGATCAAAGTAGGAGCTGTTAGGCTACATGCCGAAAGATCCGTACGGAAAGGCAGTAATGTGTACTACGCAGTGAGGAAAGAGTTGAGAATGATAAGAGATCTTGGTCTTGGCAATCTGGCCATAAACGAGCCCTCAGATTAGATATACCCTCATGATCTGAGTACTATAGAGGGACCTGCTAGTATTTTCCATTTTAAGCAATGAAGCTGTACCTGTGTGTTTCACGATAGCTGCAACCCTTCAAACCCTTTAAATCCCTAAAAATCCAAAAAGATTTACATTTTCACCCTTTATTTTTATTTTAGCCACATTACAACCCTTTTAAAGTCCTCTCGATTCATACATACTACTTAGTTAGTTGGTGGAGACTTGATCTGCATACAAGCTTATGACCATTGCATAATTCGATTCGAACTTGAGTGTTCCATTTAACCTACATTATCCATACATATATAACCCTAAAGTTGAGTGAACATTGAGAGGAGTGAAAGTTTATGCATAATTGAATCTCTAGTAGGCTTGTCATGGATTCCATCATAGAAAAACACAAAAATAGAATAAGTAACTCAAGAGTTATCCCGGAGTTTCCATCTACTTAGGGCTCCATTACCCTTTGTAAAGTTTTTAGTTATGGGTCTGATCAAGCATGAGTTTGCTTGAGGACAAGCAAATTCTAAGTGTGGGGTATTATGATATGTCCTAAATTATACATGTTTTGTATACATAATAATCCCCATATTATAGTATTAATCAAACAAAAGCCTTACAAATGATACTTAATGCATTAATAGTTCACAATTGCAGGTTATTCGGTGTCCCAAGATAAACAAAGCAAAAACCAGCTTAAAACATGAAGAAATCAAGCTTTCGGAGGACCAAACCCGAGCATTGACCCCCAAGAAGTCAAAATTGGTCAACACAAGTCAACCAGCAGCTAAAATACGAAGATGGGGAGCTGGCAAGGCATTGCACCATCGTACAATGCCATGCATGGCCGTGCATTGCTTGTCCTGCTTCCCCGGGATCCACTACACTGTCTTTTGTACCCTGTTTGATTCCCGAGGTGTTTGCACGCCCGTGCAATCCAATGCACAGTCGTGCATTGCTCATTTTGAGGCCCATAAATAGGAGGCTTGGGTTCTTCACTCCACACACCTCAACACACCCTTCCATACATTACCAGAGCTCAAGAGAGTCCATTTCTGTAGTCTAGAGTAGAGAGTAGAGAAGCTCCTCCTCTTTGTCCGCAATTGGGGAGCCTACGAAACTCAGTGTTATGCTGCTTAGTATGGCCATTCGTGGCTAAACTCTTTCTATTGCTAAGGTGAAGATGATGTTTGGTGCATGTTAATGTTTGACGTATTAATCTAGTGGTATGTTTATGTATTTAATTATTCGTTCTTAAAACCACCATTTGGTGGGCTTTTATTATTGTCTAAATCCGTATTTATATTTGTGAGTGTTCTTGATTTTAAAGTGTAAGATCATAAAACCTTTTTAATCAAACTTCTTTTGAAACTTGTACGTCTTTATACAAGCATAGATTGATAAGCCAAGGCTTGGTCAACATTATTAAGGTCGTACGTCTTTATACGAACTTATTATATGACCAAGAATTGGTGAACTCATGTTGGGAACAGTACGTCTTTATACTTGGTCCCATTGTTACACCGCCTCCCGGTGAACAAAATATAATCACCTATTTAACTTTAGTACAAAGCATTTACGTTCGATATCTTAAACCAACCCGGAGATGACCATTCGAAGGGTTGAGGGTAACTGTTGTCCCTAACGGGAGGCACTACTATTTTAATTTAAAGATTTTAATTCGTGAATCAAATGTCGTGAGGATGAGGCTCCAGCGGTGACCCAGGTCACAGGTTTGTAGTAGTCATATTACTGGATTAGTCAACTTAACATTATCACGTACCAAGCTAAATCGAAGCCCGAAGCAATACTCTTCGTGACCTGATCATTTCCGAGATATTTACTTTCTTGCTATTTACTATTCTGTTCATCACATTTCTGTTACACACATCACGCACGTTTTTACTTTTCTGTTATTTACTTTTCTGTCATTTACTTTTCTGCTTCATAAGCACACAAAACTCACTCAATAATTGATCCAACTAAACGATAACAAAAGTTGAGTACTGGAACTCGACCGTGTCCATTAGTTCGATACTTGGTTCTTACCTAAACTATATTACGTTACGATGGGCACACTTGCCTATTGTGTGTGTTTTTAAGTTAAAGTATTTATCATTTTATAAATTTAAAATCTGATCTCGTAAAACCATAGTAAAAATTTATTATATTTTTATATATTAAAAACGACACGTCACAGAGCAGGACTTAGATCTTCACAACTGGTGAGTTTCTAATCCCCTTGTTTTTACTGTTTTTTGGGGCTATCGTACATACCTGCATATTTTATTGTTATAAATAAATGTGTTATGAGAAATAGGTTAAATCGTCGAGTTTTACGAGTTAACTATACTTCTTTTTAAATAAAACTAAGGTTCAAGGTGGTGTCCTCAGATTGGGCGGGTTAGATGTCGGTATGACACTAGTATGTCGTATCTTGACTGTTGGAATAAGTCAGAGGTTATGTCTAGACGTTATGAGGGTACGTCTAGAGTGTGTGTTTGGTTACACATGTAGGTGATCCGTGTGAGGGCGGTGAGTCATGGTACATGTCCAGGTCGTGTCACGTGTGTATAACTTGTTGCTTACGTGTTTGCATTGTTGTCCGTGTAATTGGTTAACGGTGATAAGAAGGAGTCGGTGCTTCAGGTGTTGTCACCACGTGGTGATGTGACAGTCTCTGTGGGGGTGGGCGTAGCAGTCACCATGTGGGTGACTGGGTAGTCATCTCGTGTGACGAGTGTGTCACTGTGTAATATGATGGGGCCTTGTGTGGGCAATAGTGAGACCCGAAAGGGGGTTTGCGGTGGTGATATAAATATCCCGACGGGGATAACCCTGACAAGGGTATGTGTGTGATTTATTGTGTGTTAAATCTTAATTTGGCCTTAGTGATAAGGCAATGATGTGATATCGATATTAGCTTGCGTGTTTGATATTAATGGATATGATGTCATGTTTATGACGATAATGTTAGTGGACCTTGGGAAGAGTCTTGTACAGGCTTGTAAGGTCTATGTCTAGGAGTCGGTGGTGTTAACCGATCTTCGGGTTGCTATGGGTGATAGGTCAAGGGATTGTGGTTTTGGTAAGTTCGATCTATATCGGTGAGACTTACGGGTTTTGGTTATGGGATGAGTTAAGAGTCTATTGGACCTTTAAGGAGTTGGGAGGTGTTAGGCAACAGGGGTTACCATTATGTTAGTATGTAACAAATGGTTTTATAATTGATGTGAAGTCATTGAGTTCTAAATAAATAACGGTCGTAACGGAAGGGTTTTCTATTTATTATAAACTTTTGGAACTCACTCAGCGTAGCTGACTTTGTATGTACGTTAGACTGTTTTGCAGGTGAGTTCTAGTGGCGATGTATCTTGGCTTGGGAGCTGTGCTACTCGGGTTGGTATGTATGCATTCGTACGGTAAGGTAAATCATAATAATTATATTAAAATACAAACCTTATTTTGAGTTAAGACTTCCGTTGAATGTTTACATAATGAGTGAAGTATTTTTAAAAGAATACATAGTGATGTGACCCAATTGTAGGGTGCCTGGTTTGGGGCCTTACAACATGCAGTGGTTCTTTGTATTTTGCAATGTACCCATTAGCATTCTCTTGCGCCTAAATGTTCGATGCACCGCTCTTGTCTCACCTTCGTGTTACCGCCTTCGGCGAAGTGTGACAGGACTTGGTATCAGAGCACTGGTTATAGAGAATTAGATTTGCTCGACACCAAACCTAGACTATGACCTTAGATAGAATTGCAAGAACCTTAGGAATTATGTGTGCATTGCATATTACTTTGCATTATTTTTTCTTACCAGCTATACGTTCTTCGTCACAACATGTCTTCTTCGTCCTCTTCTTCGCATTAGCGGCAGTTCTCGGACGATGAGGTGGACATCCTAAACAACTTTCCTTTGGTACCAATTCCGAGCGCATCAGGTGACTAGGACGCGTCACAGCCTAGCTTTATTTCATAAGAGGACCCTTTGGAGCACTATGTGCCCCAGGGATCCAGTTACGAGAGCAGCTCAAAGGATTTGGGTAGCCGTTTCTTGTCACCCACTTCAGTCCTGCCCCTTCCTCGCGTAGCACCGACGGCGGACATACTCCACGCTATTACTCCTGCTAGTGGTCAGCCGCGATTCCCAGGATCGACCTTTGAGGTCGGGGGATCATCTGCTAGGGCTACACTGGTCTCGATTGAGATCTCGTCTGACGAGGAGGAGGAGCTAAAGCCGGAAGATACGAGGACTTGGAGAGAGGTTCAAGTGGATGAGCTGCTAGAGTTAAGCAATAGGCATGAGATGAGGTTAAATAATCTCCATACTATGGTGGAGGGAGTCCTGGAACAGATTCAAGAGGTATTTCAGTACCTTAGTACAGTGCAAGCATCAACACTTAGTGGGAAGCAGCGCATGGACGGGTTCGAGAGGATGATTCATCTAGGAGGAGATATTCTAGCGGTTTTCTTTGTCGCACCGTTTACTATTGTGCTATGTTTCATATTCGGTCGCTGAGCTGCTTGTGCTCAAGTTCTTTTGATGGGTTACAAAACTTTATTTTTGGGTACCTTGGCATAGTACTAAACTAATGCCTAATTTTGTAAACATTGTTACTAACTCTTGAAAACCCTAACTACTTTCTATGCTCTATAAAGCCTTTTGTAAAACGTTTAGAATGATGGAATGAATTATATTTTGGGATGATTCTTTGTGTACCGAAAAATTTTATTTGGTTATTATTTGTGTGTTGTTATCATCCTTATTTGTTACCTTGTGTACGTGGCTCGGTCAAATTTTTTTATCATCATTCTCAAACACGTGTCTTTTTATATATCGCTTGCTTGCTATGATTTGAGTGATTTCTAATCAAGTGTTTTCACTTACTCAATATCTTAAAAAAATTTGTCTGTTTCTATTATAGACAATGACGTCGAGGAGGGATCCTGAGCATAACGAATCGCAGAATACTCAGCCGGATTTGGCACAACTGATAAATCAACGAATTGATACGGCTATACCTACTATTGTGGCATAGGTCACCGCATGGTTAATTAGGAAAGCGGCTGGCACTGGTGGTGGTGGCACAGTGGTGGTGCTTTAGGCAGTGGTCTCCACCAAAGGTAGAGGCAGTGATGAAATGGTCTCCACCAAAGATTTGGAAGGCCTTCTCTTGTTCTGCATTCCATTCGAATCTTAAATTCTTCCGAGTCAATTTACTCAGTGGGGTGTCTATTTTAGAAAAGTTTTGGATGAATCTCCTATAATAGCCTGCTAACCCCAAGAAACTTCTGAGTTCTGACGGATTCTTTAGTGGAGACCATTTGATCACAACCTCTACCTTTTTTGGGTCCACTGAGATGCCTTCCGCATTTATAACGTGGCCCAAGAATTGAATTCTCTTAAACCAAATGCATATTTCGAGAATTTCGCATACAACTTTATCTTTCGTAAAGTAGTAAGAACTTCACGAAGATGTTGTGCGTGTTCTTCTTCGCTTCTCGGATAGATTAAGATATCATCAATGAAGACAATAACAAACTTGTCTAACATCGGCCATCATACTCTGTTCATGAGGTCCATGAAAATTGTCGGGGTGTTCGTTAGTCCAAAAGGCATTACCACAAATTCATAATGTCCATAACAAGTTCTGAATGTCATCTTAGGCACGTCATCTTCTCCTACCTTGACTTGGTGATAACCGGATCTTAAGTCGATCTTGGAAAACCAACTAGATCCCTGTAATTGATCGAATAGATCATCAACTCTATGCAAGGGATACCTATTCTTGATGGTCAACTTGTTCAATTCTCGGTAGTCTATGCACATTCTCATACTACCCTCCTTCTTTACGAACAAAATTTGTGCACCCCACGGGGATACACTTGGACGTATAAATCCCTTGTCTAATAACTCTTGCAGTTGTGACATCAATTCCTTTATCTCAGTTGGAGCTAGCCGGTATCGAGCTTTAGCCACCAGTTTAGCTTCTGGAATTAAATCGATTTTGAATTCGATCTCTGTCTCTCTCGGGCGGAGCACCTGGGAGATCGTTAGGAAATACATCATGAAATTTATTTACAACTGGAACTTGCGTCCAAAATGCCTATACGAGCTCAATTCATCATTTTGGGATGAAAAAGAAATAAGCCTTAAAAATAGCGGGCGCATGTTTCTCTTTTTGAATAAATAATATTTCTTTTTTTCTTCGACCTTTGTATTGTAATTGTAGAAAACAGATAAAAAAATGATATGATTCAACCTCAGACCCATTTGAATGTAGCAGATAACAGCGGGGCTCGCGAATTGATGTGTATTCGAATCATATAGCAATAGTCGATTTGCTCATATTGGTAACGTTATTGTTGATGTGATCAAAGACGCAGTTCCAAACATGCCTCTCGAAAGATCAGAAGTGGTCAGAGCTGTAATTGTCCGTACTTGTAAAGAACTACTTCTTTTCACTTTATTTTTGCATCGACCACATAAGCTAGGAACGCTTGGTAACCTTGCCTCATGTAGCTTTTTTATCTTAGCTATCGTCCACATTGTGATCTGTTTCCTTCGTTCACCAATGATACTGACTTCCTTTCCCGCAGGTGTCGTAAATCATATGATATTTTGATTGCAAAGGATTTCCGCGAAATGAGTGGATAGCCAGTCCATTCCAATGATCACGTCAAGTTCTTGCATTGCCATCGGAATTAAGTTGATGAGATATTCCTCCTCTTCGATAAGTAGTCGGCAATTTCAGCATATTTCAGTTACTACGCAGTTTCTATCACTTGCAATTTCAACCTCTAATGCCTTGGCCAACTCACTTCTATCGAAGTTCTTAGAGTTTGCAAAATTTAAGGCAATGGATGATCTACTAGGTCCCATATCGAATAAAACACAATTAGGTAGGGAATTCAAGAAGAAGGTACCTGATACGACGTCAGGGGTCTCTTTTGCTTCATCTATCGTAATTTAAAAAGCCCTACCCCTTGCTTCGAAGCTTCCATACGTTTGATTTCATTATCCACCACCCTAGATCCTTTCGCCGCCTTCTCTGTCTACGGTCTTAGCTCAGGACATTCTCTGTTGAAGTGTCCTGGTTTATAACAGTTGTAGCACAGTCTCGTTGTACTCATGCATTGTGGTGCTATATGTCCAGACTTTCCATACTTGCTACAGTTAAGAGTCCAAAACCGACACTCTCCTATATGTCTCTTCCCACAAATCCTACATTCTCTCATCTCCTTCCTTAGAGAGGGATTGCCTCCAGGTTTTCTAAATTTAAACATTTAAGGGGAATATGATAGGGGAAGTTCTCTCCTTTCCTCTTCCCATCTCTCCCCTCTTGTCTCTTGAGCTCCGATTCTCGCTCTCGAGCCCCCAATCAATCATTTCTTCTAAGTTTGCACACTTAGACGGATTAATAAACTCCCTAATTTTGGTTTTCAGAACGAGATGGTATCGTGTCATCCATATCTCGGGTGTTGTTAACAAAACATGACATAATTTGGCTTTATCAAAGAAAAATGCCAGTAATATCATCCACCGTTTCCTTAGTCTGACGGAGTTGCAGGAACTCCTCTATAATCCTTTCAATTTCCGCTCGCGAGCAATAATGTTTTACGAAGATTTCTTTGAATTCTTCCCACCTCATCTTCTTGATTTTATCTCTCCCTTCTCTCGCTTCACAACGCCCCACTAATCTCCAGCTCTCTCTTTTAGTTGGTTGGTGGCGAATGTTACTTCATCATCCTTCTCGCAATGGCAAATATCGAAGACCGTTTCCATTGCAGCAACCCACCTCTGACTTTCTAAGGGATTAACTGCTCCCTTGAACTCTATCGGTTTGCACATCATAAAATCTTTGTACGTGCACCGAGTTGACTTTGCATCAACCTTGGGATTTTCACCTTCTCCATTATGAGGTTTATCGACCTCCTTATAGTTTTCAAACCAGCTTTCTAGCGAACATTATAGTTTTGCTTGCATAATCAGAATATTTGCATCGAACGATTTTCCAACCTCTAACACGATTTGTCTTCGGATAGCTTTCGGGACTTGCACTACTTCATTCTCGTCGTGTGGTGGAGACGCAGCTCTCCCATGACTTCCTTCGTCGCGTATCTTTACGTTCTGATTCCCAGCCATTTATTTGCTGAGATACTAATTTGTTTAGTTCCTCACTCGTTTGACCTTAATAATAGTTTAGGGTTTCACATTACAGACCTCATACTGTTCTAACCATATTTAAGTATTCTAGAGTTTCACGTAAGGCTCATTACGCATTTCCCACACATGCATATTCATTTATGCACCTTAATCATGCATAATCACATTCCTAGGTTACTATCTGCTGACATAAGTTATCATATGATGTTGGCGATATCATGGTCGTCCCATACATTAACTCTCATACTGGCCAGGTATGAGGGGATATATGTTACGCATCATGATACTCCCAACTACCATATGGAGCTTACACCATACAAAATTTAGCCCAGATATATCCATATTTTTTCTTCAACGTTCGAATTTAAACATACCTGCTTCTTCGGATGGCCTCAGATTGAATCCCTATTTATATCACGAGCCGTCACACCCCCAAATTCCACTAACGGAGTTTTACCGTTTGGAAGGTGACAAATAAGGATCTCAGACATCAGTTACTTCAAACGACACTATGTGGGACTCAAAATGCCATATTATATAAGATCAGAGTAAATATGCGGAAGCGTTTAAACAAAAGTAAATGCGCAAAACAACGCGCCCAAGTTTAAGTAATAACAGAACATAAATAGTGTTTAATAGAGTGACATGTGATGATAAAAGTCAAATGACACCATCCATGTCCTAACGGGATCATGCGTATCGACCTGAGAAAACATGTAAGAAAAAGTGTCAACACAAGGTTGGTGAGTTCACAGGTTTCAGCTTGTAATAGCTTTTAACAGATTAATGTATATTCAATATATATCGACAGGTAGTTAACCCATGTTCATGTATACTAATGCGCTCACAACCGTAAACTGACTATTTATGTTTGAATGCCTCCCACCAGGTCTATCAACCATGGTGCATGTTTAGGTCAATATTGCACCCGTTCGACCTCCAATCGAGTTAGCGCGACTAACGCGGGTGGGGTTTGTCAAACCCAGTAGTACTACTCAACATACCTCCCTATACTCATATTTAAACTATTCGATGTGAAGACTTTCATGATAGATTTTACGCATAGTCATAACAAGTGATAACATATATGAATTACAAAAATCAAAAGTGTTTGAATCATGTTTTCTCCCCCAACGGGAAAAACATGTAAAATAATGTTTGTCTGCGTACCTGTTTCTCCCCCCACGGGAAAACAAGTAAAAGTATGATGGTTTGTGTACATGTTTCTCCCCCAACAGAAAAACGAGTAAAAAGGGGTCGTGAAACTCACCTGCGTTGCGTAGTAGGTAGTATCACACAAGTAAGAGATTTGGTACTCAAGTGTCAGCCTGCAACGGCTTACGTATGCCCTAGAATTATAAACAAAATAATTAGGGACGTATGGGATTTGTGACGACGACACGGAAGATTAGAACTCCTTAACACATTTTAAGGATCAACGAGTAGACGATCGTGTCTATGGTAATATAGGTTTCTTAATATAATAATTAAGATAAATGCGTTACATGTCGAACGTCTCTAATACGAATAAAAATAAATTCGTGTGTTTGTATAATTTAATAATGATCTAAGAAAATAATATAACATATATATTATTTTTGAACTCGTAGGAAAATATACGATAATCATTTACGTGATAAAATAATAAATATATATATTATTTTCTATTCGAGATTATAAACGTGAGTAAATAATATAATAAATATATTCTTAATTAGTTTGAAACGTTACACGAGGTAAATAAACGAGGCGAAATAATATATAAATATATTATTTTATAATAGGAGTCACGGGTTAAAAATAATATAAATATATTATTTTATAAATGGTAAATAATATTAAAATAAGTTATAAAGCCAAACCCGAGCCTACGGGTTGTTTCTGGGGATAAAACGCGTTAATATAATATTATAATAATATAGGATAGGTTTTTATATAATTAATTATAAGCAAAAAGTCCCAAAAAAAGGAATGCAGGAGACCGGACTCGAACCCGGGTTTCCTGCGTATGGGTTGAGTGCCTTAACCAAGTCTGCTCGCTATGGATTCGCAAACAAAACTGGAACGAATTGGTTTTAACACTTAAGTCCAGTGTATCTCCCTCCCAAAACCACGTAAGATCGAATCTAGTCCCAAACCCTTCGATTTTGTTTACAATTTAACATAGGGGCATAGGGGTTTTGTTAATCAGATGTTTGCGAACATGTGTGTGTGTTTAATTGCAAAACCAACGTGTTTAAGATCGTCTAATTACAGAAACCAGAACCGAAAAACCCTAGGTTTGATCTTAAATCGATTTGAACAAATTTGATGTTAGAAGTTGTTGGATTCATGGGGTTTTTGACAAACAGAGGGTTGCGAATCCAGCCCTTTGGTTTATTTTCATTGAAACTGTGTTTAAGATCAAAACCCCCCAAATTAAAATATGAACAAACCCTAGATTACGGATCTTGAAAATTCGATGTTGTTTGATTCAATTAGCATGGGGTTATCGTTAAACGAATGATTGCGAATCTACTGTTACGTTTTAATTTGATTTAAACGGAGTCGGGGGTAGGGTTCGATCAATCCAAAAATGTTAAGAACCCTAGATTCGGATCTTGTTAAATCCGATAATGGAAGCCACAATTATTATAGGGCTTACAATCTATGAATGAGAACGAAGCTAGAGATGTAAGAATTTACCAAATTAGATGACGAATTGATAGTGGTCGACTAAAATGGAATCCGACTGCGAAGAACTTAATCTCCGGCGAATGTAACTTCTTCTCTGGTCGAATTAACGCGTGCAATAGCTTCGGTGGAGTTCGAATGAGACGTGCAGGTCTACAATTCGTGCGAATAATAGAGGATTTGAGTTAATTTGATAATCGTTGATGATAGGGACGATGGTTATGGGTTTAATTGCCATTAATCGGTTTAATTCGATAATGATGATTTTTAATTCAGTAGTTATGGCCGTTAATGTCATAATTCGTGCTAAATCAGTTATAATTTCAAACGAAAATCGATTATCAAACTCGAATTGGATCAAACAATCCAGTTTGACTTTCTAAAGTCAAACAAAATCGAGATTTGGTTAATTACCAGCTTAGTCCCTCTAGTTTCATGTATACAAGTTTAGGGAATTGGCAGAATAAGTCCCTGGGGTTTGGATTGAATTAAAAACAAGCTCGTTTGACTTTCAAAAGTCAACAGGAACATGAATATTGAATTTTGACTTTCAAAGTCAAATAGAGTTAAGTTTTGCCTATTTACACAATTAGTCCTTGTGGTTTGAATTTGGATAATGGCAGAAACAATCCCTAGGGGGTTTGAGATAAGTTAACTAAGTTAAGACTTAACTGAATTAGTTAACGGAGTTAGACTAAAAAGTCTAGATTGTCAGACGAGCACTTATGGTTTGAGTGTAAGTACCCTTTCTCATACTCAAATCCCTCAAACCATGCTCTAATTCCAACATGAAACGCCCTACTTTTTATTCTTTCATTTTATCAGAGATTGTAGCGGAATTTGGTCCCAGTTTTTCAAAAACCTTGCCACTGTGGTGACACCGGTATATATTGTTTTACAAACAATATTACATTATACATGATCCAGGGATTCTTCACTCCGATAGGCCATGTCCCCAGGAAGCATCAGTCATTCCGAGTGCTTTTCTCTGAAGTGTTTTGAAAACATTTTTACATTAACTTACGCTAAGTAAGTACACTGTCTTTTTTCCTTTATTTATGGAACCCTTTAAGTCCTTTATTATTATGTTTCACTCTGACAAATGGTAATTTTCGAGTAATTATTTAAATATAATACATGAGACACTCGCACATTAGACTTAATTTTAACTAATTAGGTCACATCATATATAGAAAAGTCCACCCATCATACAACTCATGTAGGTAATTTTAGAAATTACCAAGACACATCGACAAAATGAGACACTCGTACTCGTTGGTGATAATTTTTAAAAAAAATAACTTAACTGGTTATTTGCATACTATAAAGTATCTATATGTATATATATATATATATACATTTACATATGACTAATAGTATAACGCGAAATCCGCTAACACACCTAAATAATGTGAACACATAAATGCACCCCATATGAAACCGACACGTACCTGAGCATTTTAAAAACGACTTAGTTATACCCGAACTCCACTTAATGGGTATTCCACCGGGTGAAACATCCAACACCATCACCACCCTAGCTACCACCCCTCACCACCAACTCTCCCCTCACTCCTCCTCTACGTCGGCCGAGAGCCACCCCTATGGGGCTTCCCCTCTCCTTGTTCCCTCATGCACAAACAACAAACATTCTTGTCTCCCAACACAAAGATGTTCCACTAGCACCATCCATGTCCCATAGGAACATAAGAACCAAGAGTTAATATCCAAATTTAAAACTATAAATAGGCTTGAGATCTTGGAACAAATCACCAAACACACCACACTTACACTCATCTCTCTCTCTTTCCTCTCTAAACTCATGACACAACCCCCTCCCCATCCCTTCTTGTTCTCGGCACAACATAGACACACATACACATCCATTTTGCAAGCCTAGTTCAAGAATTAAAGTGTTGGAAGTTTTTCAGGTTTGATCATTCGGTGTTACAAGCTATCATTCGTTGGTTACGGGTCTCACGTCACCTCCACCACCTTCTCCTTGCTTATCTACATGAGCACTCACCCTATCCAAGTTATTATTATTGTTAATGTATTAACTTAGTATAGATTAGTTGGTGATATCTATTTTTACAAAACACGGTTTCCCTGTTCATAAATAAGTTAACATGTAAACGACATAAATATGTTTAACATAAAAAGGGATCTTTATTATCATAATTATAATCACTATTATATTTATGATCATCGTTATTATTATTATTATTATCAAACTAAGTATTATTAGTTTGATTTTTATTACTGTCATTATGATTAGTATTATTTTTACCAAACATATTTGTCTATATTAAGAATAATAACATTATAATATTGAGGCATTAGTATTTACATAAATAATATATTCTTTTTATAAAAATATATACATACATTAACTTTGGTCAAAACCCGAAAGACAACGATTTCTTTAGGTGAAAAGAATTTTAGCTTTATTATTACTATCATTATTATGATTACTAATATTGTTATTATGCATCAACATTAAAAATATTTATAAAATTGTTATAAATATTATAAATATTGGCATATAATCAGTGTACAACCATTTTCAAAACGAAACTTATTTGGATATTTATATATATATATATATATATATATATATATATATATATATGAGAAACTTATAATAAATATAGATATATACATTTATATTGATATATGTATATACATATATATTTTATGGATTGAAGACAATATTTATTAAAAGGATAAAATGTTCGAAACTACAAAGTAATATAATTATTATTTTATGTCATAAAAACCCATGTTTTAATAAATAAATACTGAATATATTTTATTAACCATACGTGTCAAGACGTAACTCGGGAACGAAACAAAATAAGGAAACACTAGACGAATAAAGACCGCCTCTTAATATTTATTAAAAATATTTTAATAAATCTAATTATTTAATTTTGGACAAACAAGTTATATCACCGACGGTCGAGTCGGACCCTTGTAAATCATAACGAGATAGGGGTCAAGACTTACGGGATACTGATCATACGGCCAACTTATACCTTGAAAACTATATGTAGACCTCAAAGTGTCTTAAATATTCTAGGGCACGAGTAGGTCGGGTCACTAGTCGGCCTTTGCCCACATCTTGACTGTTGTTCACTGCTAGATATACCAGGTGAGTTTCACGGCCCCACTTTTACTATGTTTTAAATTGATTTTAAATATTCGGGGGAAAAAACATGCTAGACTTGAAACTGGACACAAGTGGTAGACTTGACAGACATTGTTACATGAGTAGACTCGTTTAACGCTCAAAGTCCCATTTTATTCTGTAACCGTTAGTTATGAGATAAGCGTGAATATTGTGAATAGATCTATTTGGGTTGACACCCCCGCCCACGGTTAGTCGCTCTAATCTTGACTAGAGGTTAATCGGGTTCATAATTGTTCATCATCATTACAATATTTTAGCGTTAAGAACATTGGGTTGGGGCATAATTATAGACGTCAAGCGTCGGTTACGGGAGCTCATGGTAATAATAACAGACTTATACTATTGTTTTAATTAATAATAGTGAGACAAACATTGTTCAGGTGAACAATAGACTGACTTGAAATCTTGTGGTCCAACGGAAACTATTTATCTAAACCTGAGAACTCACCAACTTTATGTTGACTTTTAAGCATGTTTTTCTCAAGTAACTAGAATCAAGGAATCCAGACATGCATTCACGTAGGAATCTTTTGGAGTTTTCTGTTATAACCAAAGGACGTCTAGCCAATAGCTGATAAACTCGTTGTATGAAAGACCGTACGAACTTGTCTTTTATGTACGACACTTTGGCATGTTATGTCGTTGAAAATGACTTATGTTTTTTTTATAATAACTTAGAACCTTTGATTTATGAATATCATTAGAGGTCATTTAATGTAATCAAAGGCTGTGAACACCATTAATCGTTGCACCTTGTGTTTCCGCCTAGGCGGGGTGTGACATTCACCACGCATACATACCCCCATGGCCATTTTTAGACGTACCTAGATCACGGTCTTTTAATCAGTTTTCCAGACATACATGCCCCTCATGACCATCTTTGGCCTTACCTAATCCATGTTATTTACAAGGTCCTTTCACTCATAGACTTGTCCCCTTGCATTAAAAACGAAGAGTCATTGCTTACAAGACCCGCCCCGTAGGCTGGACATATTGTTATAAGGTCCTTTCGTCCGTAGACTCGACCCCTTGTTTATATTGGGATCTTGAGTATCATAGACTCACAGCCTCCCAATTTATCAAGCATTTATTCACAACATGCATGTTCACATTTATCCTGCATGTTTATGCCTGTCCCATTCATAACCGGTCCTCACCTTAAAGCCTTGCAACGGTTTCACCCTGACGTATTAAAAAGGTTTATATATAGGGTGTACAAGTGACGTATCCACCACCATTTAACACTCCACGAATACTCTGTTACTTAGCTTTAGAGTTTAGATAGATTTCCATCACACATTCACATTTATCACGTATAGCATGATTTCTTATCATGCATATCCGTTATCATGCTTTTCAATCAATCAATACCTTAATTCCTCGTAAAGGTTTTTCCCCGACATATTAAAGAGATTTATATACACGGCGTACCAACCACCTCCTTAATATTTCGTGAATACTCCTTTACTTAGAATTAAAGCTTCCATCACGTATTCACATATATTTAGCATGCATTTACGTCACGCTATTTAACATTAGTCCTTACCCACACCTTGGTAATGATTTCACCCCGAGGTATTAAAAAGGTTTATGTATAGGGTGTACCAGCGGCATACCCACCACCCCTTTGATATCTCATGGATACTCTATTATTCAGGTTTAGCGTATAGACTATTTTACCATTTCCCCGCACCTTAGTGTTACACATAACACATACCACCTAATCACATGAACAAATTAACTAGGTATGGGTCCAGTGTACGTACGATAATATTAGGTTGTTTCCTACGCTCGTTTTCTCGCTTAAACGCTTCTCTGGATCCGAACCGCACTCATTACGTACCGCACTCGCACCTTAACGCGTCGCACCAGCTTGGTTGAACGTTCTCAGCTTGTATATAAAGTGTTTGTGTGTGTTGTGCTTCTAAAATGAACGACACAATGCTTCTATTTATAGGTTGAGTTTGACACCTGTAGCGGATTACTAAGCAGGTCGGTAGCGGTCCGCTTCCGCCCTCTTAGCCTGTTGTGTAACGTATTGCCCACATAACGGACCGTCAAGCTTATGAATAGCGGTCTGCTATCCGGATTGCGGCGTGGCAGACCGTTAAGCTTCACGCAACGGTCCGCCATAGAGTTGAGGTTAAGGCTTAGGGGCAGGACACGTGTCTTGTCATCATTATTTGCCTCCTCTCCACGTAGCGCACTGTTAAAGGACCCGGTAGCGGTCCGCTACCGGCCCAATTTTCAGAATTTTTTATTTTAGTCCCTGAGTTTCGGTCCACTTGCCACTTTGACTTTATACTTTTAGTTTCCTTTAAAAATTGGGGTGTTACACACACACACTCTCTCTCTCTCTTACTCTCCCTCCCCTCCCCTCTCACAAAACTCCCTCTCTCCTTATACAAACGGTCCGCAGAAATAGACTTTTGCATTGGAAACTGTGACGTTCGTTGCCCTTCATCTCTACATGCCGTCGTGGCGCTAAACCCACAGACGTCCAATTGCACATGGTCTAACAAGCACGTAACACTCAAAATATTAACAGCTCATAATTTTTTTTATATTATATAAACGTATATTAATAGAATAGTAAGTGAAGAATGGTCCAAACATAATAATTTTGAAATCTAGTAAAACATCTAAGACTATATTCAACATGGTGTTATTAGATATCGTACAAACTCCAACATTGATATTTTAAAGAAGACATTACAAAAGTTTTACCACACAACGTCTAATACAAATAATAAGCAATAGTAATCTCTTATACGAAACGCATATTTCTCACTTTTTAAAATACTATAAGTACTTCTTCTACTCGTCTATTCTTCTTGTACAAAAGTATAAAACCTTGTCATCTTATTATCTATTATCTATTCAATTCAAATTTCTCTCTCTTTTGCATAGAACCTCATCACCCACCTAAAAGTTAATTCATGACTATTTAAAAAAATGTTCAAGATGTATATGGCTTTAGTTGTTTCATTTGAAAATCCTCTCTTTTCAACCCTCTTCTCACTCTTTATCTCTATCTCAAAAACGGCTCATGAAGGTTATGAGATTGAAGATGGTTCGCTACAAATTTCATGATGTTTCATAATAGAGCTTATGGACCACATTGCTCCACATTTGAGTTCATGATTAGAGGTGCTCAAACCGGTTTTTTTTGGGAACCGGATCCGGTTCGGATCCGGACCGGTTCCGTCAACGTTGGTCAAGAACCGGATCCATTAGAACCGGTTCCGGATCGGATCCGGTTCCGGGTGTGGAGACTTGGAACCTATTGGGACCGGATCGGATATTTAGAACCGGACCGAAAAAAAAAATTAAAAATTAACAAAGATACACTATAAAATACATGTTTTATTTATTTTGTAGATTTTTTTAAGTTATTTAACAATAGTTCATACAAAAAAATACAAAAAACATAATTGAATCACAAAGCATTAATTATTTATTATGTTTTCAATATTCTTCGTCGTAGTCTTTGTAACATCGGTTTTCATTCTTCTTCGCTTGAGATACGTTGGACTTCATCGTAAGCTTGTTCTTCGTCCGAAAGTGGAGTCGCCGCCCCATGTTCTACTTCGAATTCATGTATTTCTTGTTCAACGTCAAGCTCGCCTTCTAGTTTTGCAACATGTTGTACACGTTCGGCGGCATCCAAATGGTCCTTCAAGCAAATACACATCTCCATAGATTCCGGTGTAAGCCTCGTTCTTCGAATAGATAAAACCCTGCCACTAAGAGAAAAAGCGGATTCCGAAGCTACCGTGGAAGCTTGGACGGTTAGTAGGTCACGGGCCATTGCGGCTAGAACCGGATATTGGGATTCCCTTCCCTGCCACCAACTCAAGATATCAAAGTTTTCAAACTCTTCGGATCTTAGAGTAGAAATAAAGTCGGTTGCTTGATATCTCCCAAGCTCGCTACTTGGTGTGGTTCCACGAGCTCGTTTAGTATTTTCGTTTCTTAAAGTGTTAAATAAATTTAGCATCGGGTTCCTTGAACTACTAGAAGTTGAACCCGAACCCATTGATTCACGTATGTTTGATGGATCACCACTTCCACCATATTTGCATAAATAATAATCAAACATATTATTAAAAGCCGAATTGAAATCCCTTATTGCATTTGATTCAAAATTTGGGTCTTCCTCGAACATATTTAAATCATCCGATATTGATCCAATTAATGTTTCAACACCGGTTACATTAATCGTTGGGTTTAAGGCGGCCGAACATGTAACAACGGCCGGCATTTCTGAAAAATATTTTTTAAATTTAGCTTTCATAGGTTTTATCATTTTTTCAAAAATAGGGCCGTGATATTCAAACTCTTTTAATTTATTACATATTAAGTATAATTGTTGAAGTATTAGCGAAGACGTGGGATAATAAACTTCCGATAAACATGTAGTTGCATTTTTAAAAACCTCAAGCAAATTAGTTAGTTTCTCGATCATATCCCAACTTATATTATCAAATTTTTGTAAACAACGTTTCTTTTGTACAAGTTCATCATGGAAATGTTTTAAAGTAATTCTTTACCTTAAGGCCGATTCAAACATTTTCCAAGTCGAGTTCCATCTAGTAGGTACGTCCCAATTCGGACCTAAAAAGATGAAATCCGTTTGTTGGCACAAGTTTCTATAGTTTATATATCTTTTTTTGCTTGTGCTAAAAACTTCACGTAACATCACTTTAAAATTTTCTTTTATGTCTCTTATTTCTTGGACGTTTAGACCGTCTTGCACAACCAAGTTAATGATGTGTGCAACACATCGACTATGAAAAAAAACACCGTTACAAGACGGTTCATATTTTATTTTTAATTTTTCGACCGCGTTTGTGTTATTTGAAGCGTTATCAAAAGATATTGAAAATATTTTTGGTTGAATTTTATTAAGTTTGAATTACCGAGTCTAAAATATAAAATAAGTTTTCACCGGTATGTGGATATCCAAAATAATCAAACGCAATCATACGCTTCATCATTTGCCACGACTCCGGTTGAACCCAATGTGCGGTAACGCAAAGGTACGATTCGGGTAAACCATGTGGAGCGGACCAAACGTCCGTTGTTAAGTTAATGCCGGTATTTAAATTTTCAAAACCTAAAATTAATTCTTTTTTAGCTCTTTTTCACATTTTTAAACAATCTCTTCTCAAAGTAGAACGACTTACATTTGTGTAACTCGGTTGAAGCGTCTCTTGTATCATCCTCGTCAAGCGCGGATTATCAAAATGATCAAAAGGCAAGCCTTCTTGAATGACGAAATGTGTCATTCTCTCACGAACCCTCTCGACATTGTATTGTCAAACTCCTCCATCCCTACCAATTTGAGTTTGATCTTCACCTTCTTGAGTGTGTCTTGCGTGACTAGCAATATGTTTCCTCAAACTGCTATTTCCCGCCGCACCCAAAAGTCTCCCAAAACGTTTGCAACGAGCCTTTTGCGAACCGTTCGACATTTCGCATAAATCGAAATAAGCTCATATTTCTTGGTTTCGGGAGCAAGGAAGTATTGACACAACCGTAACATCGCTAGTAGAACCACCAACCGAATTTTGAGTGCTTGCGGAAGCGGAAGTCATGAGAGCGTTTTCTTTTTTGCTTAAAGTGAGCGTTTTTTTTTGCGTTTTGAGAGCGTTTTTTAGTTTTGAGAGCTAGAATGTTATGATGAACTAACCCATACACCCAATACCTATTTACACTAAATTTCAATCCTTAAAAACCAAAAAAAAAACAAAAAAAAGGGCATAAAACGGCTATATAGCCGTTTTTTTTTAACCCCAACGGCTAGAACCGGTTCGGAACCGGTTCCAAAATATCCGATTTTTATCCGGTCCGTCAAAAAACCCAGAACCGGTCCCGGAACCGGCGGTTCTCAAAATATCCGGACCGGTTCTAAAAAAACCGGTTCTAGCCGGATCCGGTTTCGGATAATCCATCGGTTCCGGTTCTTTTGTGCACCTCTATTCATGATCATTGATTTGTTTCAAATATACCAATCAAGGAATCAAACCCCCATAATGTGTTTTTATCTAACCTTGGCACTTGTTAAATCCGATATAATATATTAGAATACTACATTGGAAGTTTATAAAAAAATAATTACAAAAGGAAATTTATGAACGTATGCATTGTTAAAGTTTATAAGTTGTTAGATGAAAATGTAACCATGATGTTTAGCACCTAACCATGATGTCAATTGAAAGAGAACACAACTAGATGAAGTTTCTATATAGCCGTGTGATAAACATGATTTATAATGTTTAAGATATAACTTTTACAAATTTTTATGCTGTTATGTTTAAGATATAACTTTTATTAATTTTATGCTTACTATTAATTACAATAATATCATCTTTTTCATTGATTAGTGATCATAGTTGATTTGAATTTTCGAGTTCTAACCGAATTCAAATTCAGTTTTAAATTTTTCAAGTTCGAATAACCCGAAAACCGACCCAATGAACACCTGTTAGTTATAGTTATGATACATTATGTTCTACATTGTTGGTCATTTGTACATTGTGTCTAAAGGGGCATTGAACAAAAGAAACTGCTTTAAATTACAGTACAACAGCTGTCTATATTAATCTCATTACCTGAAAATAAAACATGTTGACTTTGACTTTGACTACCGGAAATTTGACTGAAGGTGGTTTGTTCTTTGTAGATTGTTTGTCCTTATTTTTGTCAATTGTCATGATTGGTCAGTAAGTATGAATGCTTGAAGGAGGCTCTGAGCTGACTGGGTTTGATCCGGAGTACCCGATATAACAACAATGTGGTCGGTTGTTCCCGACTGTGGTTCGTGCACCACAACCTTCGCACCCGAAATCTGGTTTTAGACAAAACAAAACAAAAAGTTTAAAACACATACGGGTCAATTTTATAGGATAAGAACCCTATAAGGGTGGCGCAGTGTTAAGCGCCTCATGGTTAGTATACATTTATCATTTTGCATCATAGGATCAATTGTAATCAACTAATCGCGCTAGTAAAGAATTGCACTATCGCGCAAAAAATATGCAAGATGTCGGTTATCACAGAGGAACAAACAAAAGTAGGTTGCTAGTTTGTGCATTTTGTCTCCTTTTAAAGTATAAAAGTTGGTTAACACAAATGCAAGCAGTTGTTACCTGTCTTAGACGAGTTAGATTGCTTTCATTCTCCCCATAAACCAGACCAATAACATTTTGAGGTACTATAATTTCCACACTCATACCAGACACTATAGCAGACCTACCTCCGCTGCAAACATCACCAAGAAGTCGGTTAAGTGAATATAAAAAAGAGTTGAAATAAAGAAAATCATTTGCTTATAATTTCAAGTTAAATATATGCAAAAGTAGTCGATATAAGAAATATATATCTCAGAAAAGTAAGCAAAATCCATAAGACACGCCACTATACAACATTCTTTTCCTTCAAACACAATAACTAGGGGTGGTTTTGACACATACATACATATATATACACACACATATATAAACACATATACATATGCACATATACACACATAGACGTGGGTATACATACATGATACATATATAATGTGTGTGAATGTATGCATTTTGGCTATTAGTTGCTGAAAATTATGTAGTGACAACTTATCATTTTTCTTCACCGCGTACATAAAACGTTTTGACTTAGAAAGAAATAAAATAGATTCCCTTTTCTAACAAAATAAATATATACAGAGATTTCATTTGATGCAAACCTGCCAAGTTCAGTGCCACCTTTAGCAGAAGTTGACCCATGTCTCGTACCCGCGTTACCCGCCCCTATCTGCAATTAACCCACAATAAATGAGCATGACTTAAAATTCTAAATATGGAAATAATAATATAAAACAATAAAAGATTACCCGAAAATGCGATTTTGCAGGTGTTGGAGGACGATCGATGCTACTTGACAATTTGATACCTTCAATACTCTGAGTTAAATTTGCATGCACACCGGTGGTTCCATGACCCTTTGAGTTAGTGGACAATAAGTTGTTCCTCAGCCTGCCAGTAACACTGTATAGCGCATCTCGTACATTTACGAACTTTCCTGTCATCTTTAGATAAAGATAGTTCATTTAATTCATACTTAGAAGTACAAACATATGCAAACAAAATAGAAATTAAATGTGCATAAAAACATACAAATCAGTCGCTAAAAGCGATGGTTTCTCCCCTACTTATAATGGATTGATTTGAGTTACATTTTAGATAAAAGAAACTCTATCAACAGTAACTCAGTTACTGCTGATGACCAAGCTGCTACTGCTCGCAGTTGCTGCTGATGTACCGATTTACCAGTAACTGATAATCAGTTTACCATGCAATTTCCATCAATTAGTTAATACTAAGAAGGTATTTATTTTGACCCAGAAACTTAAAAGGAAACAGAAATGAAGGTATGAAGAGCTCACCAGCACTACTAGGTCAGTCTCAAGAGCACACTTTGGGACTTGATTGTCACCAACTATCTTTATTACTGCACCAGTTACTTTTCTCATGTCTGCAATTATGGACCCGCCTTTACCCAACAAACAACCCATTTGACTTGGTGAAATCAAAAGTCTAGCAGAAGCCGTTATGCCAGTTGGTGATGGACGGCCAGCCTCTGACCTATTGAAAACAAGAATGACAGCATTTTGTGCAGGCGAGTTTCGTGACTCTGGGGTCTATGATAAAAAAGGAACACATTAAAAGAATAATACATAACATAATAAATTAAATTTATGAACTAATTACTAATAGCAAACCTCCATAGCAGTGATAGTGATCAATCGTTCATCACAATCAGCAACAGGAGCTCCAAAGCTTATACTAGCACCTGATTCTTTTTGAAGAGCTTGAACAATGGTTCCTGATTTGCCTATCACACTGCCCACCCGATCACTGGAGCATAGCATCCTGAAAACTATTTCCTGCTGAGAAGCTTGGATATCCATTGAAGGACAGGTGTCAGCATCTGAAGATACTGAGGGGATATCCATTTGCCCGTTAGTTATTTTCTCCTGGGGAACTGCATGATGGGGTCTATCTAAAACCATCTTTGCTTTGTGAGCATATGGGCGATCTTGAAGGCAACGGGTGACAGCAACAAGTGCTTTTTTAATGGCCAAAATATCACCCTCGATCTGCAATAAAGCATATAAATTATATCCTACAGACTGAAGAAACTATAAACTGCAACGAGAAAGATACAATCATAGTAGTCAAAGTAGCTAAGCGCACTCAAGACGCAAAGGGCTAGCTTGTCACCTAAGGCACAAAAAAATTCAAAAGTGCACGGCCGATTAAAAAAAAGCAATAAAAGGAAAATAAGAAAATACATATTAGGTGTAGAAAATTTAATACAATCCCGTAAATAAAATATAAGACCTAAAAGAATTAGCAGTTGAAAAAAAGAACAAAATACATGCAAGCAGTTCTTACAAATTAGTTGAAAATAATGTAACATAAGACGTAACAGTCAGGATTCGTTAAGGGATAAGGAAAGAGAGCGAAGTTCTAGTTGTAGCCATGTAATGTGCTATTTAATGCCATTTGCGCCTCGCCTGACCGGAGGCGGCGCGCCTCTGTTGCATCTAGAGGAAGGTCCCTGCCTAGCATGAGCCTAGGTGTGCGCCTTGGCACTTTTGACTACTCTGGATACAATTTTCTATCTTTAAAACATTTGATATATGAACTCGATAAGTAATTGAAAAGACAAGGTTTGAGTAAAATCAGGTAAAAAGATATTCGAGTACCCAAGATTTCACCTCGTGTTCATATTGGCGTCGAGGATACATTGTAATTTGATGAATGGTGACATTCAACCGAGATAACAAACAATTAAAAAATCATATTATATGATCTTCCAAAACCGGATATTGTTAAGATACCATATGGTTATTAAATAACAGGACCACTTTGTATCTAGTGATTAATTTCCCAAAACAGCTTGCTTGACTTTCTGTTTCCAACAAGCTATATTTCTTGCATAAATGCAACAGAAACACTAGGGTTTGCAATAATTAGCACTTTTGGACAACTATAGACATGCAAATACCAAAAAAAAAGTAAATCACATTTCTTTTATATGCAAAATCATTCATTTTTGCCAACTATGGTGTTCTTCAATTGCATTTTTGCAAACAAGGATTTACTGATCTCTCTTTTCCAGTCAAAAAGAGATTCACAATAAAGAACAAAATATTCATTCATAAAGAATGACTCAAACCAGAACTTTTAGCAAAAATGGCCAAAAAAGACACATGTTTAGCCACAATTAGCAATTTTGGACAAAAAGTGCACATTAAGAAGTCCTTTTTTGCAATAAATCATAAATGTTCCCAAGATGCCCAAAACTGGTCATTTCTCCAAATTATAATGTTTCCAGTGTTGTAAAAATCGAGCCAGGCGCTAGGCGGCCATTTAACTTGTAATTTTGAGCTAGGCGTACCATTAATCGGAATCGGTCCTAGGCGGCCAGATTCCGGCGAAAATTCCGGCAAAAACCTGAAATTTTCGGCCAAATTCCGGCGAAAACCTTGGATTTTCTGGCAAAACCTTGGATTTTCCAGCCAAACTCTTCAAATTCCAGCCAAATATGTGTATAAATATTTAAAAATAAACATTTTTATAAAAATTACATACAAAAATGTGTGTATATATATAAAAAACTGAAAATTACATATAAAAATTCCAATCCGATTAATCCCGCCTAGGCCCCGATTAATCCCGCCTAGGTCTATGCCCCACTCCACCGCCCGCCTAGCGCCTAGCGATTTTTCCAACCATGATGTTTCCTTTTATGGTTCTAAACATCAATAACAAACAAAATGCAATCCTTTAGTTTCATCAACATACAGTGATTGCTATTTACTTCTCACTGAGACATAAACACAAACAGTTTGAAGGCAATCAAAACAAAAAACCTAACCTCCACCATTTCATCAGTAGGCAATGCACAAGATGGCAACCTATCCTGAACCAAAATCCTAATCTTACACCATGTATCCTTCCTAATCTTCTCAATCACTTTCCCCCTTTTCCCAATCACAGATCCAATTACACTCTTATCAGCTAGCAACCTACACGAAGCCACCCCTCCGGATGCCAAATTTCCCCCATCCGCCTCCGCAGCAACAAACAAAATCCTCTCAAAAACCCTAATTAAAGCCTCCTGCGCAGCTGAAACTTCAATACACTCACTACTTTCATCAGAACTATTGTCTTTACGAAAAGCTAGGTTTCTGTTCACTGAGCTATTTCCGATGACGGTGATCACACGGTCGTCGGAGCCAGGCATCGGGACCTCCACGCGGATTTTCGCAGAGGTTTCGTGCTGAAATTGTTTAATAATAGCGCCGGACTTCCCGATGACGCCGCCAATGCGGGAGGAATGGCACAGAAGACGGAAACATGTGGAGCCGTCGGCGACGGCGAGAGGCGGTTGTCTGTGCTTGCTGCGCTTGGGACCGCCGGTGACGTCGGCGGCGGAGGTGGTGGTGGATTCGAACATTTTGGATGCGGCGGAGGCGATTGGAAGAGATTTTAACCAGTTAGATGTTGAATTCCATGAATCTTCGATTGATTTCTGTTCTGAAAGACTGAAATTGACTTGTGATTCTGGAAATTAGTGACCGGATTTCTTCAGGCGATGCCTGGTCAGCCCTATTAGAATCCAAATCCGGTTTTTTAAGCTATTAATAATAATGGATTCTTTTTAACGGCATAAAGAAAACAATGACGAAGTAATCCTTTTATTTGAAATTCACTTGTTTACCTCTCTCCTAATTTTCAATAAATACAGTTTTAATTTTTTTTTCTTTTTATTTCTTTTATTTTTTAAATATTTAAGATTGCTTTAACTAAATTACATTTTTTTTCCTTTTATGTTTTTTAAAATTATGAAATGGTAAATGGGTTCTATAAAACTTTTACTTTCACTTACTGTCATTTATTTGAAAAGTTCACAATTTTTTGTCATTTTAACTAACTTAAGTTAAATATTTCTGTTAAGTCAAGGGTATTATTGTCTTTTATTCTTAAAGGACAATTCTTATAATATAAAGTTTACTTTACTTTTTTTTTCTTTCTGTTTTCTTTATTCTTCGTTTATTCTTTTTATCACTTTTATTTTATATATTTTATAAGTCAAGGGTATTATTGTCTTTTATTCTTAAAGGACAATTCTTGTAATATAAAGTTTACTTTACTTTTTTTTTCTTTCTGTTTTCTTTATTCTTCGTTTATTCTTTTTATCACTTTTATTTTATATATTTTATTTTAAATTTTATTAATTAATTAACCAACTTATTTATTTTATAAAGATATATATTTTTTATTTAATTTATTTATTTTCGTTTGTTTGAATAAGTAGTATACTTTTCTCACTTTAATTTTAAAGATTTCTTTAAAATTTTATTAATTAATTAGGCAACTTATTTGTTTTATAAAAATAGAATTTTTTTTATAATTTTTTTTTTTTTATTAAGCTATTTACTTTTATCATTTTATAATTATTATATTTATTTATACTATTTATTATATATTAGAGAGTTAGTAGGAGTTTAAAGTTTATTTTGTAATCATACACTGAATCTTGAAATTTTATTAATTAATTAACCAACTTATTTATTTTATAAAGATATATATTTTTTATTTAATTTTCTTTATTTTCGTTTCTTTAAAATTTTATTATTTGTTCGTGTTCGGTCGTTTGTTTGGTCAAATTTAAACGAACGAAACGAATATGTTCAGTTCATTTACAAGTCTGTGAATACCGACTTAACCGTAACAGGGTTGTCTCTAGAACCCCTTCTAACGGATTTCTTTTACGTGACAGTTTTAGGTAAAAATCGTAGAAAGGTTAGAGCCAGTTTGAATGGCCCCAATGTCCGACCTTGACAACCGAAAACCAACGTTTCACCCGTTTGGTTCACACTTTAATTTGAGACTTAATTATATTTTAACCAATACACATAATACATGTATATTGAACTAGATTGCCCTATTTCACTAATTAACAAATTTGTAGTTAAAACCTATTGGGTTAAAAATAGGCTATAGAACAAACGAGTATCAATTGAACAATTGCTCGACTGAAAACAATGTCTCAACATTGAGTGTATGATTATAAAATAAACTTTAAACTCCTACTAACTCTCTTATATAAAAAAAATAGTATAAAGAAATATAATAATTGTAAAATGAAAAAAGTAAATAGCTTAATAAAAAAAGAAAATAAATAAATTATATGAATATAAAAAATCTATATTTATAAAATAAATAAGTTACTTAATTAATTAATAAAATTTTAAAGAAACATTTAAAATAGTTTTAAAGTGAGAAAAGTATATTACTTATTCAAACAAACGAAAATAAATAAATAAATAAAAAATATATCTTCATAAAATAAATAAGTTGGTTAATTAACTAATAAAATTATAAATAAAATCTATAAAATAAAAGTGAAAAAAAGAATAAATTAAGAATAAAAGAAAAGAAAAGAAAACAAAAAAATAAAGTAAACTTCACATTACAAGAATTGTCCTTTAAGGCTAAAAGACAATAATACCCTTGACTTAACAGAAATATTTAACTCCAGTTAGTCAAAAGGACAAGAAATGAGAGAACTATTAAAATAAATGTAACATCCTAATTTCTAAAGAAAATAGAAGTCCAGGGGCCCAAGTGCAAATACCCCAAAGATGGAGGGCTAAAAGCGTAAAAATATGAAATCTGGACTAATATCGGACCGCTATCAGATCCCAAATGGTCCGCTATGTGCTGGTTAAGGCAATGATGAGAGAATAACACGTGGCGGATATGTGTCTGATGACAGCCCTAAGTCGGACCGCAATGAGGTCCATAACGGTTCGACATGCCACGACATGGATTGCGGACCGATACCCCAGCCGCAAACGGTCCGTTTTGTGGGGCATACGCCAAACAGCTGGCAGGAGCGTGATGGCGGACAGATATCACCCAGCATGTCGGTCTGATATGGTTGCGAACTCAGCCTATAAATAGATGGCTTTGGCCATTCATTTGAAAACATCACAGACACCACCACCTCACATACACACGAAATTGAGAAGAAATAAGGAACCTGGTACGGTGCGTTTGAGTACGAGTGCGGTACGCTGCAAGTACGGTTCGAGTTCAGAGAAGCGTCTAGATAAGGAACGAACTTAGGACCTAACCGAGGATAATTTAATTACACTGGACCCGTACCCTAGACACCATTATGTGAATTACGTGTTTAAATGATATGTGTTATGTGATATGTATATGACGAGGGTACGGGGTAATGAAGGGTTAGTCTAAACACTAAACGGGAATAATGGAATAGCCACGGTGTATCCAAAGGGTGGTGGATATGCCCCTTGTACTAGGGGTGTTCAAAATTATCCGTATCCGAAACCGAAACTGAACCCGAAATATCCGAAACCGAAACTGAACCCAAAATTCCGAATCCGAATTATCCGAAATTTCAGATATCCGAAAATTCGGATATCCGAAATTCGGATATCCGAATTTTTGGATTCGGATTCGGATAGCATTTTTCACTAATTTCGGATATTCAATATCCGAAAATACTTTTTTTTAAGATATCTTTCTTAGAAAATGTTATGAATACAATATATATAAAGTATATGGTTTTTATGTTATGTGTTTAGCTCTCTAATTTAAAAAATAAAATAAAACGTATTCGCGTCGTAGTTTCGAAAATTATATTTTTTGCCCAAATTTATATATTGTTTCCTAGAAATTGTTTTAAATACAATATATATATATATATATATATATATATGAAGTATATGGTTTTTTTATGTTATGTGTTTACCCTTCTTATTTTTATAAAAATTAAAACGTATTCGCGTCGTAATTTAGTAAATTACTCAAAAATTGGTTTTTTTTTAATTATTTCATAAAGATGATGCTTGTTTAGTATATTTCATATATTTAGATTTTAACTTTAAAATATATTTAAGTTTAAAAAAAAACCAGATATCCATTTCATTATCCGAATCCGAAATTTCGGATTCGGATAGTGAAATCCACTATCCGAAAATTTCGAATATCCAATATTCAGATATCCGAATTTTTGGATATCCGACTTTGAACACCCCTAGCTGGTACTTCCTATATATAAATCTCTTGATACTTCGAGGTGAAACCATTATGAACGTTTAGAGGTATAGACTAAAAGACAGTAATGAAATTTTAGTAAATGTACGGGAGAACTTCCCACCGGTATGTAGTTATCTGACAAACGGATTGTTCTGTCTAAGGAAAGAGTGGTGTATAAATCTCTTCTAGACCTGTCACTCTTTCCTGGAAATATCTTTGTTGGAGGTACTGCTCTGGAAGGATAATCACCCTAGTTTACAATATATGGCAAATATGAATATGTGATGAATACATGAACATGTGATACATGATAAACATGAGTACGTGAGTGCATGATGATACGTGCATGTATGAATGAGTATGATGGAACGAGTCTAAACCCTAAAATGGAATAACGAAGTACTCACGAAGTATTAAAGGGGTGGTGGATACGGCGCTGGTACTTCCTATATATAAACCCTTTTAATGCATCGTGGAGAAACCCTTACGAAGTTTTAAGGTGAGGACTGGTTGGGAAATAAATCAAGCATATACGTGAAATGAAAACAAATGTTTGATACATTTGGGAGGCTGTGAGTCTAAGATACTCAAGATCCCAAATGAAATGAGATACTCGGCCTGTAAGGTGGATCTCAATAATAAAGAAGAAAACTAAAAAGATTCCAAGCCTACGGGGCTGAGGAAAAAGATTCCAAGCCCTATAATACTTGAATATGATTAAACTGATAAAAGGACTGTAGTATAAAACCCTAGACTATGATTAGGGTAAACGAATGAGATATTAAAGCGATGCCATGTTTCTGCAAATGGTTGAACATCAAAATGACGAGGTACACAAGGGATTTTCATATCACTACAAAGGAAGCAAAAGATTTTCCTGATTCAGGTACATTCCTCTTGAATTCCCTACATGCTTGTGTTTTATTCGATACAGGAGCTAGTCGATCGTTTATTTCTTTAAAATATGAGAACTCTAGAAAGTTCAATAGAAGTAGGTTGGCTAAGGCATTAGAAGTCGAAATCGCGAGTGATCGAAACTGCGTAGTGACTAAAATATGTCGAGATTGCCGACTACTGATAGAAGGAGAAGAATATCCTATCGACTTGATCCCGATGCCGATGCAAGACCTTGACGTGATCATTGGGATTGTCCGGTTATCTTCACATGATGCAATGATTATATGCAATCAGAAGATTGTACGATTCATGACGCCTACAGGAAAGGAAGTTAGTGTCACTGGTGAACGACGGAACCAAATCATGCTATGTACGATGGCCAAAATAAGTAGCTACGTGAGATAAGGTGTCACACCCCAACCGTGCATGATAACCACGGGTGCGACTAGTTGATAAAAGAACACGATGGAATAAAGAAGATTAATATTAAAGTTTCATAATATTAAAAACTCAATTACATAAGTTTCAAATTAAACCAAACAAATATCATGTTCAAAAGACAAAGCAACTTAAAATAAAATTCATCAATTGATATCTAGGCAAATCATATGTGATCTTGACTTGACTTATCACGAGCTTAATCACCTGAAACATGAACGAAAAACAAATGTCAACTAAAATAGTTGGTGAGAAATCACAGGTTTAATAAAAGTATAAGTTTGGCAAAAGTAACAATTCATATTTCAAGATCATCATATAGCACATAAATAAAACAAACACATGATTAGCAAATCCAACCTAAATGATGAATAACGAATAAGTGGTACAACTAGTAAGTTGCACTAATAACGAATAAGATGTCCAACCAAAAGGTGTCCATAAAGTGTATGCGGTTTTCATCCTATGGCCCATATCTGTACTACCGTTGGCTTGAAAGCTTCAAGTTAAGGATTTGCAAGTTTAACGTTTATCATGTTGTGTTTATTTATTCACATACATATAAGATTCACTTGTTTAAAATTGTTTGAAAAAGAACGTGTTTTAATGTGTGCCAACGCGTACATGTTTCCCCCAAAACAATTAGAATAAAGTGGGGCTATGAAGTCTCACCTTGAAAGTTAGGTGAGATAAGAGACTTGAACAAATAGACGAGATGAATCACCGACCAGACCCTAAACTAATAAATAAACTAGTTTTAGGGTAGGTTTGATGGTTACGAGTGTTAGATAGGCGGTTCGGGTCACAAGGTTAAGAATTAGATGCAAAATAGGGTTTTTAGTCGTTTTTCTGATTTGGACAGCAAAGTAGCTGAACAGAGACGTGCTTGTTAAAAATATCAAACGACGTCCAAAAATTATGACATTTTACAGGTGATTAGTTTAAGTCGTTCCGAAAAACCTTCGTATAGAAAGTTTTTCTATTTGAGACTCGGATCATAGCCAAAACAGCCAAACAAGACAGAAGGTACTGAAAAAGGTTTTTGTCCCGTTTTGGCTACTACGGAGTCGTACATTTGAATTAGAAAACGAACCAATTAGGGTTGGAAATAAAATTCAACGAACTATGTCGTGGAATTTGAGTTTACTTAGTTTCGATTTATTATGATTAAGTTATGCTTAGTTAAAGTCAGCACTGTTTCTGCCCAAAATCAACGGTTACACTTAAGTGGACCGTTTAGGGTTTTAAGGTTACCGAACGCGTAAATAAAAATTAGAAGAATGTTATTATGTTATTATAATACATAATATAATAAGATTAGGTTACCCAAAACATCCCATGTCACCAGTCTAGCCATGATATTCACATAAGCGTTTTGGAGAATCACATAATGCAATCGCATAGCAGACATGAGCAAACGGATTCTATTTTAAATTAGCGTGTGAGTTCATATAAGTGATAATACATAATTATTAACATGTTTTAAGTTATCAAGAACATACTAAAGCATCGACAGAGCCACTTTTTCAATAGTTGTCTTTAGGATTCACAGAATGCGACGGCATATCCGCCATTGCAAACGGGATCCTTTGTTTGTTAGTTGGTGATGTTAGCTTGATTTATTAGTGTGATTAAGATTATTAGAGGGTTTTTAGGGCTGAGATTTCACATGGAAAGTCTTGGAAAACAATTTAGGGTTTTAGGGGTATACAAAAACGGGGTGGCCGAAATTTTTAGGCATTGGGACCTTGTGGGATGCAAAATTATTCCATGGGTCATGGGTGGCCTTTGACCAATGGTTGATCCAACGGTTCGGTTTTGTGATTTTTGATCATTTTTTGAATTTCAGGATTTATTTAAGGAAAGTTTTGCAAACAAACTTTGTTTTAATTAATGAAATGAATATGTTAAAAATTTAAAACATACATTAATGTCTTGTTAGACGAATTTGTCGGTTGTGGACGGTACGCAGCTAACGACGGTTTAAAAGGCGAACAATCGCACGAAAGTACTAACTAGTACTTTTAAGTATTAATTCACATTGAATGAGTTATAAGAACATGTTTGAGATGTATGGGGGTGGTTCATGTGTATTTAATGTGTCATAATCATCAATTAAGTCTACGGGTGATCCATGAATTGATCACGGATAAATATAAGTCTTTGTAATCAAGCATAAATGTAATGTTTCACATGTTAACTAGTATTGTAACAATGTCTGAATAGGATTTCAAGTAAAATGAAATGTCATGCGGATTCTCATTGGTAAGTCTAGAATGAGTACAAGTAGTGAAAATCAGAAATGTCACAGTCTCCCCTAGTTAAGAGAATTTTGTCCCCGAAATTCAACTAGTAGAGGCTGTAGGGTCTTGAAAGAGATGAGGGTACTTGAGTTTTATCTGGTCTTCACGTTCCCAGGTGAACTCAGGACCACGCTTAGCTTCCCAACGAACTTTCACGATAGGGATGCGGCTACGCTTGAGTTGCTTGATTTCACGGTCCATGATTTCAATGGGTTTTTCGAAGAAATGCATAGATTTGTCGGTATGAACATCATCCAGAGGAACTTGAAGTGTGTCATCAGCAAGGCACCTTTTGAGGTTTGACACATGAAAATTGTCACGAACGTTACAGAGTTCGGTTGGTAGCTTGAGTCTATAGGCTACTGGGCCAATCCTTTCAATAATCTCGAATGGCCCAACTAACCTAGGGGCTAGCTTTCCCTTCTTCCCAAAACGAACAACACCTTTCCAGGTGGAAACCTTGAGTAAGACTTTGTCACCAACTTGAATTTCAAGGGGCTTTCTACGGTTGTTAGCATAACTCTTTTGACGATCGCGAGAGGCCTTGAGTCTTTCTTGAATTTGAAGTATCTTGTCGGCGGTTTCTTGAATAAGTTCGGGACCGGTGATTTGAGCATCACCGATCTCGGTCCAACACACCGGAGATCGACACTTCCTTCCATATAGAGCCTCGAAAGGAGCGCACTTGATGCTCGTATGGTAACTATTGTTGTACGAGAATTCAATGAGTGGTAGATGGTGATCCCAATTTCCACCGAAATCGGTCACACACAAGGTCTGTATGGTCCTTTCACTTTAACCATCGATCTAGGGATGGTAAGTTGTGCTGAGGTTCAAACGAGTTCCCAAATATTTCTGTAAAGATTGCCATAATCGGGAGGTAAATGGCTATCACGGTCGGAGATAATGGATAGAGGGACATCGTGACGTGTCATGACCTCATTGATATAGAGTATGGAAAGCTTCTCCATTTTGTAGTCCTCACGGATTGGGAGAAAATGAGCGGATTTGGTTAAGCGGTCAACAATGACCCAGATAGAGTCATGACCACTAGAGGTTCGCGGAAGCTTAGTGATGAAGTCCATGAAAATTTTCTCCCATTTCTATTGAGGGATTTCGGGTTGTTGGAGAAGACTAGATGGTTTCTGGTGCTCAGCTTTGACTTTAGAGCAAGTAAGACACTTCCCTACATACAGGGCGATGTCTTTCTTCATTCCTTGCCACCAATAAAACTCTTTCAAGTCGTGATAAAACTTATCAGCACCGGGATGAACAGAATAATGGGATTTATGTGCTTCATCAAGGATAAGGGTTAGGAGTTCACTCGAGTCGGGGATCTAAATTTGACCCATGAAGTAAAGGAGATCATCGATTTGGGTTCCAAGTGCTTTTTGGCACCACATGTCACACCCCCAAATTCCACTAACGGAGTCTTACCGTTTAGAAGGTGACAAACTAGGATCTCAGACATCAATTACTTCAAACGACACTATATGGGACTCAAAATGTCATATTGTATAAGATCAGAGTAAATGTGCGGAAGCGTTTAAACAAAAGTAAATGCGTAAAACAACGCGCCCGAGTTTAAATAATAACATAACATAAATTGTGGTTGATAGAATGACATGTGATGATAACAGTCAAATGACACCATGCATGTCCTAACGTGATCCTGCATATCGACTTGAGAAAACATGTAAGAAAACGAGTAAACACTAGGTTGGTGAGTTCACAGGTTTCAATCATTTGAAATAAAGTGTTTGCAGGTTATGTTCATTCAATATGCATATCTATAGGTAGCATGCCTATGTTCATGTCTTACTAAAGCGCTCGCAACCGAAGCTGACAGTGATGTTTGTTTGCCTCCCGCCAGCTCTATCAACTATAGCAATATGTTATGGTCAATATTACACCCACCCGTTCGACCTCCAATCGAGTTAGCGTGACTAACACGGGTGGGGTTTGTCAAACCCAGTAGTACTACCAAACATTACCTCGCTAAATCCATATTAACGGTCCGATGTGTGTGAGGACTTTCAATGATAGTGTTACGCTTAGCCTCAACAGTGATATCATATGAAGTACAATAACCAAAAATAGTTTGGCATGTTCTCTCCCCCAAATAAAAACAGTAAAAGGGGCAGTGAAACTCACATGCGTTGCGTAGTAGGTAGTATCACACAAGTAAGAGATTGGTACACAAGTGTCAGCCTGCAACGGCTCACGTATGCCCTAGAATTATAAACATAACAATTAGGGACACATTGAGATTTGTGACGATGACACGGAAGGTTAGAACGTCTTAACACATTCTAAGAATCAATGAGTAGATGAACGTGTCTACGGGAATATAGATTTCTAAATAAATAAGATGAGTGCGTTACGTGTCGAACGTTAATAACGAATAATATTAATTAATAAATATTCGTGCGTTTGTTCCATTAATATAATGGCTAGTAAAATAATATAATAATATATTATTTTTGAACTCGTAGAAAAATATACGATAATCATTTACGTGACAAAAATAATAAATATATTATTTTTATTTGAGGATATTAAACGTGAGTAAATAGTATAAATAATTATATTATTAATTAGTTTGAAATGTTACACGAGTTTTGTAAACGAGGCGAAATAATATAAAAATATATATTATTTTATACTAGGAGTCACGGGTTGAAAATAATATAAACATATTATTTTATTCGAAGTCGTGGTTTGAAAATAATATAAATATATTATTTTAAAAGTGGAAATAGTATTAATTATGAATCATAAAACCAAACCTGAGCCTACGGGTTTTTTTCGGGACTAAAACACATTAATATATTAATATAATAATATAGGGTTTGATTTTTATATTAAAATAATAACTTAAAACGAGTTTAAAAAGAAATGGGTGTGGAGAGACTCGAACCCGGGTCTCTCCCACACATGCACCAAGCCTTAACCAGTCCCGCCCGCTAGGGTATCGCGATGATATCCGGATCCATCTGGTTTTAACACAAAACTCTAATGAGTCCCCCTCCCATATGAACGCATGATCGAATCCAGTCCCAATCCATCGAGTCCGGCCACGATTTGAATCAAATGCATAGGGGTTTTGTTAATCAAGTATATACGAATCTAGGGTGGGTTTTAATTGCACAATGATCGAGTTTTAAATCGTTTAATTACGGAAATAAGGGTCGAAAACCCTGGATATGAACATAGAATCAATCTGATCAAACTCGATATTAAAATTTGTTGAAAACATAGGCTTTTATAGATTTAGACCTTGCGAAACTATCTGTGTGGTTTAACTGGATTGAGGTTAAGCCTAAGATCAAAACCCTCAAATTAAATATAAACAAACCCTAGATATTGGATCGTGTTCAATCCGATGTTAAGTGCTTGAATTAGTATAGGGCTTTCGGTCAGTGGATGTTTGCGAAGCTAGTCATATGGATTAATTGAATTTTTATTGAGTCTAGGGTAGATCTCGATTACACTAAAAAACCCGATGAACCCTCGGATCAGTTTGAGTTGAATTTGACAATGTACGCCCCAATTAGCATAGGGCTTTCAATCTAGGAATGAAAATGAAGCTATGGATGCGATTGTTTACCAGAATGTAGTGTGGATTGATAGTGTACGACCAAAACCCGGTTCCGACTTTGCGTGCTTGTTCCCTGGTGGCTCCGGCTTCGATTCTGATCGAATTGGTGTGTGGGATTGCTTCTGAGAGGTGTGACAGAGGTGTGCAGGGTTCTTGCGAGTCGAATTTGATGAACACTTGTTGTTGGTCAACGGTTTTGACATAATTACCCATAATTGGGTTTAATTCGTGCAATGATGGATGATTAAAGCTGTAATAACGATCGTTAATCACCTTGATGTGCACAACAGTTACAAATTCAAACAGAAAACGATCGTGGAGTTTGAATTGGATTGAATGTGGTTGCGGGTTTGACTCCAAAAGTCAACAGGAAGAAAATCTGTTTGATTTTGACTTTGAGAAGTCAATAGATTGGAATTTGGTCATTTGCACAATCAGTCCCTGTAGTTTCAAGTGTAATGAGGTTTAGATAATGACAGATTTGGTCCTTGTGGTTTGTATTGAGTTAAGAACTTGGTCAGTTGACTTTCAAAAGTCAACAGAAACAAAAACATTGAATTTTGACTTTCAAAGTCAATTAGAATTGAGTTTAGGTTAATTACATAACTAGTACATGTAGTTTGGGTTGAAATAATGACAAAAACAGACCCTGGATTTTGAATTAGATTAACTAAGTTAATATTTAACTGAATTATTTAACGGAGTTAGACTAAAAAGTCCGGATTGTCACATCATCCCATAGTGGAAAGAATTTTCGTCCCGAAATTTAAAATAATAACAAAAAAAAATTTCCGGACGTCACATCATCCCCTAGTTGAAAGAATTTTCGTCCCGAAAATTAGAATACTACCTTAGGTTTTTGACGTAGAGTGCTTGAACAGATGAGAATACTTGCGCATCATCTGATCCTCGTACTCCCATGTGAATTCCGGTCCGTGTTTCGAGTTCCAACGAACTCTGACAATAGGGATTTTACCACGTTTAAGCGTTTTGACTTCTCTATCCATGATTTCTACCGGTTCTTCAACGAACCGCAATTGTTCATCGATGTGTAGTTCCTCGAGAGGAACATCGAGTGTCTCATCTGCTAGACATTTCTTTAAGTTCGAGACATGAAAGACGTCGTGTACACCACTAAGTCCTTCCAGTAGGTCCAGTTGATACGCTACTGGGCCAATTCTCTTCACTATTTTGAATGGTCCAACATAACGAGGATTCAGTTTGCCTCGTTTCCCGAAGCGAATTACACCTTTCTAAGGTGAGACTTTCAGAAAAACCATGTCACCTACTTGAAACTCTAATGGTTTACGACGCTTATCGGCATAGCTCTTTTGACGATCACGAGCTGCCGCCATACGTTTTCGAATTTGAACGATCTTTTCAAAGGTTTCGAATACAAGTTCAGGACAAGTAAGTTGGCTATCCCCAACTTCATCCTAACAGATAGGATATCGGCATTTACATCCGTACAATGCCTCGAATGGTGATGCCTTGATGCTAGTGTGATAACTGTTGTTATAGGAGAACTTCACTAGAGGTAAGTGAGATTCCCAAGTGTTACCGAAATCGATCACACAAGCTCGTAACATATCCTCTAAGGTTTGAATGGTACGTTCTATCTGGCCATCAGTTTGAGGATGGTACGTCGTACTCATATCTAGACGTGTGCCTAAAGCTTTTTGTAGAGATTGCCAGAAATGTGATATGAATCAAGCGTCTCGATCCGAAATGATAGAAATTGGTACTCCGTGCCGAGAGACTACTTCCTTCAAGTAAATACGAGTAAGTTTCTCCATCTTTTCAGTTGCTTTGATGGCTAAGAAGTGAGCGGATTTAGTCAGCCGATCGACGATCACCCAGACGGTGTCGCATCCACTAGGAGTTCGGGGTAGTTTGGTTATGAAGTCCATAGAAATTTGTTCCCATTTCCATATTGGGATCTCTGGTTGTTGAAGTAGACCAGAACACTTTTGGTATTCCACTTTGACCTTTGCGCAAGTCAGGCACTTGCTCACATAGGTGGCTATATCAGCCTTCATCTTTGGCCACCAATATAGCACCTTTAGGTCTTAGTACATCTTGTCAGAACCTGGATGAATAGAGTATCGAGATTTGTGAGCTTCATCCATGACCAGTTCTCTTAAGTTCCCAAGCATTGGAATCCCATATTCGCTCCGCGAAGTAGCGAATGCTGACTGATTTGACCTCAAATTGCTCCTCCATACCGCGTGTGGCTTCCAACGGTAGATTCTCCTCTTTAAGGGCTTCGATTTGAGCACTACGGATTTTGTCAGGTAATCCGGTGTGGATAGTAAGTTGCAATGCTCGAACTCGTTTAGGTTTGGTGTCCTTACGTCTTAGGGCATCGGCTACCACATTAGCCTTCCCTGGATGATACCTGATTGAATAGTCATAGTCGTTTAAGAGTTCGACCCAACGACGTTGTCGCATGTTCAACTCTTTCTGTTCAAAGATATGCTGAAGACTCTTGTGATCGGTGTAGATAGTGCATTTGGTACCGTACAAGTAATGTCTCCATATCTTTAGTGCAAATACTACGGCTCCCAACTCTAAGTCGTGAGTCGTGTAGTTCTTCACGTGGATTTTTAGTTGACGAGAAGCGTATACGATCACTTTCTCGCGTTGCATCAGTACACAACCAAGACCTTGAATGGATGCATCACAATATACCACGAAATCCTCTGTTCCCTCCAGAAGAGATAGGATGGGTGCACTGCAGAGTTTATGTTTAAGAAGTTGGAATGCTGACTCCTGGTGTCACCCCAGTTACAGGGTTTACCCTTTTGAGTTAGAGCAGTGAGGGGTTGGACAATCTTGGAAAATCCTTCGATGAAACGACTGTAATACCCTGCCAATCCCAGAAATTGTCACACCTATGTCGGGGTTGTCGGTGACGCCCAATTCTTGATGGCTTCTATCTTGGATGGATCGACATGTATTCCGTTCTCATTGACTACATGTCCTAAGAATTGCTCTTCACAAGTCCAGAATTCGCACTTTGAAAGTTTTGCATACAGTTGTTCTTGTTTCAGCAATTCTAGAATCAAACGAAGATGTTCCTCATGTTCATCCCTATTCTTGGAATAGATAAGGATATTATCAATGAAAACGATGACGAACTGGTCGAGGTACGGTTTACACACACGGTTCATGAGATCCATGAACACCACGGGTGCGTTGGTCAGTCCGAATGGCATGACCATGAATTCGTAGTGACCATACCTAGTCCTGAATGCCGTATTTGAGATGTCCTCCTCTCGGACTCTCAGTGGATGGTAACCGGATCTAAGATCTATCTTGGAATAGAAGTTTGACCCTTGGTGTGACATCCAACAATTTAGGGTTAATCCCGTTAACAATTCCAATTTAATATTAACCTATTTAACCTCATCACAAACTCCAGGGACTATTCCTGACTATTTCTGTCATTTCTTCAAACTCAAACCAGAAAGATTAATTGTTTCATTAGTCCAAACTCAATTATGATTGACTTTAAAGGTCAAATTTTATACATTTGTGTTCCTGTTGACTTTTGAAAGCCAACTAACCAAGTTCTAACTCCATTCAAATTATAGGGACCAATTCTGCCTATTTCTAAACTTATGAACATGAAAATAGAGGGACTAATCCTATAACTTGGTAATTTTCGATTTTGTTGACTTTGAAAGGTCAACCCGTATGTTCTTGACACAAATTCGTGAAGTCAGTTGAAATTGATAACGCTTATGCACATCAATGACATTCATGACGCCATTAAGACCCTATCATTGCTTTTACTGCGAATTAAACTACAATTATGGGTGAATATGTCTTAACCGTCGACCATAATCATATCTTCATTAAATTCACATCAATTCGTCTGATAATTCCGCAATTGAACCATATGCACTCGTTAAACGAACCACCCTGAAGCTTCTGTACGCATCACTTTGGCCGGAGTGCAGCAGGAACCACCGAAAAGCAAGAACGAGCCGGCGTATCTGAGTTTTAGTCGATCACTATCAACCCGGCATCCATTTTGGTAATTGAAACTCCTATCACCTTTATCTTAGCCTGTTAATCAAAAGCCCTATCCTAATTGTGGCTTCCACAATCGGATTTAACATAATCTGATGTCTAGGGTTCATACAGTCTTGATTTAATCAAACCCTAACGTTAACTCTGTTTCAATCTAATTAAAACTATATCACTAGGCTCGAAATCATCTGTATATTGAAAGCCCTATGAAACGCAAGGCTCAAGTCATCGAATTCAACTCGACCCAGAATCTAGGGTTTGTTCTTAAAACCAATTGGGGGGTTTTCGATCTTAACAGTTTCATTAATCCAATTAAACCACAGGAACAAATTCTCAATGCTTAAGTTTATTAAAGCCCTATGATTTAAGCTAATTCTACTATCGAAATTGTTCAAATTGATTTGATGCTCATACCTAGGGTTTTGGTCCTTCAACCTCCAAAATTAACGATCCTAAGCATGATATCTTTGCAAACAAGTTCGTCATGAACCAACCATAAAAACCCATCTGATATTTCGACTGATTCGCGATCAAGTTGGACTGGTTTCAATCGTAAATGGGCTTGGGAGAAGAACTCATGAGAGTTAATGTTTAAAACCAAAACAATCTGGACTTGTATGCGATTCCTTAGAGGGTGGAACTGGTTAAAGCTTTATGCGTGTGTGGGAGAGACCCGGGTTCGAGTCTCTCTACACCCAATTCTTTTTAAACCTTTGTTTTAATGATATTTCTAATACAAATGTTTGATACATTTGGGAGGCTGTGAGTCTAAGATACTCAAGATCCCAAATGAAATGAGATACTCGGCCTGTAAGGTGGATCTCAATAATAAAGAAGAAAACTAAAAAGATTCCAAGCCTACGGGGCAGAGGAAAAAGATTCCAAGCCCTATAATACTTGAATATGGTTAAACTGATAAAAGGCATGTAGTATAAAACCCTAGACTATGATTAGGGTAAACGAATGAGATATTAAAGCGATGCCATGTTTCTGAAAATGGTTGAACATCAAAATGAGGAGGTACACAAGGGATTTTCATATCACTACAAAGGAAGCAAAAGATTTTCCTGATTCAGGTACATTCCTCTTGAATTCCCTACCTGCTTGTGTTTTATTCGATACAGGAGCTAGTCGATCATTTATTTCTTTAAAATATGAGAACTCTAGAAAGTTCAATAGAAGTAGGTTGGCTAAGGCATTAGAAGTCGAAATCGTGAGTGATCGAAACTGCGTAGTGACTAAGATATGCCGAGATTGCCGACTACTGATAGAAGGAGAAGAATATCCTATCGACTTGATCCCGATGCCGATGCAAGAATTCGACGTGATCATTGGAATTGTCCGGTTATCTTCACATGATGCAATGATTATATGCAATCAGAAGATTGTACAATTCATGACGCCTACAGGAAAGGAAGTTAGTGTTATTGGTGAACGACGGAACCAGATCATGCTATGTACGATGGCCAAAATAAGTAGCTACATGAGACAAGGTGTCACACCCCAACCGTGCATGATAACCACGGGTGCAACTAGTTGATAAAAGAACACGATGGAATAAAGAAGATTACTATTAAAGTTTCATAATATTAAAAACCCAATTACATAAGTTTCAAATTAAACCAAACAAATATCATGTTCAAAAGACAAAGCAACTTAAAATAAAATTCATCAATTGATATTTAGGCAAATCATATGTGATCTTGACTTGACTTATCACGAGCTTAATCACCTGAAACATGTACGAAAAACAAATGTCAACTAAAATAGTTGGTGAAAAATCACAGGTTTAATAAAAGTATAAGTTTGGCAAAAGTAACAATTCATATTTCAAGATCATCATATAGCACATAAATAAAACAAACACATGATTAGCAAATCCAACCTAAATGATGAATAACGAATAAGTGGTACAACTAGTAAGTTGCACTAATAACGAATAAGATGTCCAACCAAAAGGTGTCCATAAAGTGTATGCGGTTTTCATCCTATGGCTCATATCTGTACTACCGTTGGCTTGAAAGCTTCAAGTTAAGGATTTGCAAGTTTAACGTTTATCATGTTGTGTTTATTTATTCACATACATATAAGATTCACTTGTTTAGAATTGTTTGAAAAAGAAAGTGTTTTAATGTGTGCCAACGCGTACATGTTTCCCCCAAAACAATTAGAATAAAGTGGGGCTATGAAGTCTCACCTTGAAAGCTAGGTGAGATAAGAGACTTGAACAAATAGACGAGGTGAATCACCGACCAGTCGGTGATAAACAAATAAATAAACTAGTTTTAGGGTAGGTTTGATGGTTACGATTGTTAGATAGGCGGTTCGGGTCACAAGGTTAAGAATTAGATGCAAAATAGGGTTTTTAGTCGTTTTTCTGATTTGGACAGCAAATTAGCTGAACAGAGACGTGCTTGTTAAAAATATCAATCGACGTCCAAAAATTATGAAATTTTACAGGTGATTAGTTTAAGTCGTTCCAAAAAAGCTTCGTATAGAAAGTTTTTCTATTTGAGACTCGGATCATAGCCAAAACAGCCAAACAAGACAGAAGGTACTGAAAAAGGTTTTTGTCCCGTTTTGGCTACTACGGAGTCGTACATTTGAATTAGAAAACGAACCAATTAGGGTTGGAAATAAAATTCAACGAACTATGTCGTGGAATTTGAGTTTACTTAGTTTCGATTAATTATGATTAAGTTATGCTTAGTTAAAGTCAGCACTGTTTCTGCCCAAAATCAACGGTTACACTTAAGTGGACCGTTTAGGGTTTTAAGGTTACCGAACGCGTAAATAAAAATTAGACGAATGTTATTATAATACATAATATAATCAGATTAGGTTACCCAAAACGTCCCATGTCACCGGTCTAGCCATGATATTCACAGAAGCGTTTTGGAGAATCACATAATGCAATCGGCATAGCAGACATGAGCAAACGGATTCTATTTTAAATTAGCGTGTGAGTTCATATAAGTGATAATACATAATTATTAACATGTTTTAAGTTATCAAGAACATACTAAAGCATCGACAGAGCCACTTTTGCAATAGTTGTCTTTAAGATTCACAGAATGCGACGGCATATCCGCCATTGCAAACGGGATCCTTTGTTTGTTAGTTGGTGATGTTAGCTTGATTTATTAGTTTGATTAAGATTATTAGAGGGTTTTTAGGGCTGAGATTTCACATGGAAAGTCTTGGAAAACAATTTAGGGTTTTAGGGGTATACGTAAACGGGGTGGCCGAGGTGAACTCAGGACCACGCTTGGCTTCCCAACGAAATTTCACGATAGGGATGCGGCTACGCTTGAGTTGCTTGATTTCACGGTCCATGATTTCAATGGGTTTTTTGACGAAATGCATAGATTTGTCGGTACGAACATCATCCAGAGGAACTTGAAGTGTGTCATCAGCAAGGCACCTTTTGAGGTTTGACATATGAAAAATGTCATGAGCGTTACAGAGTTCGGTTGGTAGCTTGAGTCTACAGGCTACTGGGCCAATCCTTTCAATAATCTCGAATGGCCCAACTAACCTAGGGGCTAGCTTTCCCTTCTTCCCAAAACGGAAAACACCTTTACAGGTGGAAACCTTGAGTAAGACTTTGTCACCGACTTGAATTTCAAGGGGCTTTCTACGGTTGTTAGCATAACTCTTTTGACGATCGCGAAAGGCCATGAGTCTTTCTTGAATTTGAAGTATCTTGTCGGTGGTTTCTTGAATAAGTTCGGGACCGGTGATTTGAGCATCACCGATCTCGGTCCAACACACCGGAGATCGACACTTCCTACCATATAGAGCCTCGAAAGGAGCGCACTTGATTCTCGTATAGTAACTATTGTTGTACGAGAATTCAATGAGTGGTAGATGGTGATCCCAATTTCGACCGAAATCGGTCACACACAAGGTCTGTATGGTCCTTTCACTTTAACCATCGGTCTGGGGATGGTAAGCTGTGCTGAGGTTCAAACGAGTTCCCAAATATTTCTGTAAAGATTGCCAGAATCGGGAGGTAAACGGCTATCACGGTCGGAGATAATGGATAGAGGGACACCGTGACGTGACATGACCTCATTGATATAGAGTATGGAAAGCTTCTCCATTTTGTAGTCCTCGCGGATTGGGAGAAAATGAGTGGATTTGGTTAAGCGGTCAACAATGACCCAGATGGAGTCATGACCACTAGAGGTTCGCGGAAGCTTAGTGATGAAGTCCATGAAAATTTTCTCCCATTTCCATTGAGGGATTTCGGGTTGTTGCAGAAGACTAGATGGTTTCTGGTGCTCAGCTTTGACTTTAGAGCAAGTAAGACACTTCCCTACATAGAGGGCGATGTCTTTCTTCATTCCTGGCCACCAATAAAACTCTTTCAAGTCGTGATATATCTTATCAGCACCGGGATGAACAGAATAATGGGATTTATGTGCTTCATCAAGGATAAGGGTTCGGAGTTCACTCGAGTCGGGGATCCAAATTTTACCCATGAAGTAAAGGAGATCATCGGATTTGGGTTCCAAGTGCTTTTCGTCACCGCATGTCACACCCCCAAATTCCACTAACGGAGTCTTACCGTTTAGAAGGTGACAAACCAGGATCTCAGACATCAGTTACTTCAAACGACACTATATGGGACTTAAAATGTCATATTGTATAAGATCAGAGTAAATGTGCGGAAGCGTTTAAACAAAAGTAAATGCGTAAAACAATTTACCCAAGTTTAAGTAATAACAGAACATAAATTGTGTTTGATAGAATGACATGTGATGATAAAAGTCAAATGACACCATGCATGTCCTAACGTGATCCTGCATATCGACCTGAGAAAACATGTAAGAAAACGAGTAAACACTAGGTTGGTGAGTTCACAGGTTTCAATCATTTGAAATAAAGTGTTTGGAGGTTATGTTCATTCAATATGCATATCTATAGGTAGCATGCCTATGTTCATGTCTTACTAAAGCGCTCACAACCGAAGCTGACAGTGATGTTTGTTTGCCTCCCGCCAGGTCTATCAACTCTAGCAATATGTTATTGTCAATATTACACCCACCCGTTCGACCTCCAATCGAGTTAACGTGACTAACGCGGGTGGGGTTTGTCAAACCCAGTAGTACTACCAAACATTACCTCGCTAAATCCATATTAACGGTCCGATGTGTGTGAGGACTTTCAAACCATGCTCTAATACCAACATGAAACGCCCTACTTTTTATTCTTTCATTTTATCAGAGATTGTAGCGGAATTTGGTCCCAGTTTTTCAAAAACCTTGCCACTGTGATGACACCGGTATATATTGTTTTACAAACAATATTACATTATACATGATCCAGGGATTCTTCACTTCGATAGGCCATGTCCCCAGGAAGCATCGGTCATTCCGAGTGCTTTTCTCTGCAGTGTTTTGAAAACATTTTTACATTAACTTACGCTAAGTAAGTACACTGTCTTTTTTCCTTTATTTATGGAACCCTTTAAGTCCTTTATTATTATGTTTCACTCTGACAAATGGTAATTTTCGAGTAATTATTTAAATATAATACATGAGACACTCGCACATTAGACTTAATTTTAACTAATTAGGTCACATCATATATAGAAAAGTCCACCCATCATACAACTCATGTAGGTAATTTTAGAAATTACCGAGACACATCGACAAAATGAGACACTCGTACTCGTTGGTGATAATTTTTAAATAAAATAACTTAACTGGTTATTTGCATACTATAAAGTATCTATATGTATATATATATATTTACATATGACTAATAGTATAACGCGAAATCCGCTAACACGCCTAAATAATGTGAACACATAAATGCACCTCATATGAAACCGGCACGTACCTGAGCATTTTAAAAACGACTTAGTTATACCCGAACTCCACTTAATGGGTATTCCACCGGGTGAAACATCTAACACCATCACCACCCTTGCTACCACCCTACCACCCCTCACCACCAACTCTCCCCTCACTCCTCCTCTACGTCGGCGGAGAGCCACCCCTATGGGGCTTCCCCTCTCCTTGTTCCCTCATGCACAAACAACAAACATTCTTGTCTCCCAACACAAAGATGTTCCACTAGCACCATCCATGTCCCCTAGGAACATAAGAACCAAGAGTTAATATCCAAATTTAAAACTATAAATAGGCTTGAGATCTTGGAACAAATCACCAAACACACCACACTTACACTCATCTCTCTCTCTCTCTTTCCTCTTTAAACTCATGGCCCAACCCCCTCCCCATCCCTTCTTGTTCACAACACAACATACACACACATACACATCCATTTTGCAAGCCTAGTTCAAGAATTAAAGTGTTGAAAGTTTTTCGGGTTTGATCATTCGGTGTTACAAGCTATCATTTGTTGGTTACGGGTCTCACGTCACCTCCACCACCTTCTCTTTGCTTATCAACATGAGCACTCAACCTATCCAAGTTATTATTATTGTTAATGTATTAACTTAGTATAGATTAGTTGGTGATATCTATTTTTACAAAACACGGTTTCCCCGTTCATAAATAAGTTAACATGTAAACAACATAAATATGTTTGACATAAAAAGGGATCTTTATTATCATAATTATAATCACTATTATATTTATGAGCATCGTTGCTATTATTATTATTATTATTATTATTATTATTATTATTATCATACTAAGTATTATTAGTTTGATTTTTATTAGTGTCATTATGATTAGTATTATTTTTACCAAACATATTTGTCTATATTAAGAATAATAACATTATAATATTGAGGCATTAGTATTTACAGAAATAATATATTCTTTTTATAAAAATATATACATACATTAACTTTGGTCAAAACCCGAAAGACAACGATTTCTTTAGGTGAAAAGAATTTTAGCTTTATTATTACTATCATTATTATGATTATTAATATTGTTATTATGCATCAACATTAAAAATATTTATAAAATCATTATAAATATTATAAATATTGGCATATAATCAGTGTACAACCATTTTCAAAAAGAAACTTATTTGGATATTTATATATATATATATATATGAGAAACTTATAATAAATATAGATATACACATTTATATTGATATATGTATATACATATATATTTTGTGGATTGAAGACAACATTTATTAAAGGATAAAATGTTCGAAACTACAAAATAATATAATTATTATTTTATGTCATAAAAACCCATGTTTTAATAAATAAATACTGAATATATTTTATTAACCATACATGTCAAGACGTAACTCGGGAACGAAACAAAATAAGGAAACACTAGACGAATAAAGGCCGCCTCTTAATATTTATTAAAAATATTTTAATAAATCTAATTATTTAATTTTGGACAAACAAGTTATATCACCGACGGTCGAGTCGGACCCTTGTAAATCATAACGAGATAGGGGTCAAGACTTACGGGATACTGGTCATACGGCCAACTTATACCTTGAAAACTGTATGTAGACCTCAAAATGTCTTAAATATTCTAGGGCACGAGTAGGTCGGGTCACTAGTCGGCCTTTGCCCACATCTTGACTGTTGTTCACTGCTAGATATACCAGGTGAGTTTCACGGCCCCACTTTTACTATGTTTTAAATTGATTTTAAATATTCGGGGGAAAAAACATGCTAGACTTGAAACTGGACACAAGTGGTAGACTTGACAGACATTGTTACATGAGTAGACTCGTTTAACACTCAAAGTCCCCTTTTATTCTGTAACCGTTAGTTATGAGATAAGCGTGGATATTGTGAATAGATCACGGTTAGTCTCTCTAACCTTGACTAGAGGTTAATCGGGTGCATAATTGTTCATCATCATTACAATATTTTAGCGTTAAGAACATTAGGTTTGGGCATAACTATAGACGTCAAGCGTCGGTTACGGGAGCTCATGGTAATAATAACATACTTATACTATTGTTTTAACTAATAATAGTGAGACAGACATTGTTCGGGTGAACAATAGACTGACTTGAAATCTTGTGGTCCAATGAAAACTATTTATCTAAACCTGTTAACTCACCAACTTTATGTTGACTTTTAAGCATGTTTTTCTCAAGTAACTAGAATCAAGGAATCCAGACATGCATTCACGTAGGAATCTTTTGGAGTTTTCTGTTATAACCTAAGGACGTCTAGCCCATAGTTGATAAACTCGTTGTATGAAAGACCGTACGAACTTGACTTTTAAGTACGACACTTTGGCATGTTATGTCGTTGAAAATGACTTATGTTTTTTATAATAACTTAGAACCTTTGATTTATGAATATCATTAGAGGTCATTTAATGTAATCAAAGGCTGTGAACACCATGAATCGTTGCATCTCGTGTTTCCGCCTAGGCGGGGTGTGACATTCACCACGCATACATGCCCCCGTGACCATTTTTAGACGTACCTAGATCACGGTCTTTTAATCAGTTTTCCAGACATACATGCCCCTCGTGACCATCTTTGGCCTTACCTAAGCCATGTTATTTACAAGGTCCTTTCACCCATAGACTTGTCCCTTTGCATTAAAAACGAAGAGTCATTGCTTACAAGACCCGCCCCGTAGGCTGGACATCTTGTTATAAGGTCCTTTCGTCTGTAGACTCGACCCCTTGTTTATATTGGGATCTTGAGTATCATATACTCACAGCCTCCCAATTTATCAAGCATTTATTCACAACATGCATGTTCACATTTATTCTGCATGTTTATGCCTGTCCCATTCACAACCGGTCCTCACCTTAAAGCCTTGCAACGGTTTCATCCTGACGTATTAAAAAGGTTTATATATAGGGTGTACCAGTGGCGTATCCACCACCATTTAACACTCCACAAATACTCCATTACTTAGCTTTAGACTTTAGATAGATTTCCATCACACAATCACATTTATCACGTATAGCATGATTTCTTATCATGCATATCCGTTATCATGCTTTTCAATCAATCAATACCTTAATTCCTCGTAAAGGTTTTTCCCCGACATATTAAAGAGATTTATATACACGGCGTACCAACCACCTCCTTAATATTTCGTGAATACTCCTTTACTTAGATTTAAAGCTTCCATCACGTATTCACATATATTTAGCATGCTTTAATGTCACGCTATTTAACATTAGTCCTTACCCAAACCTTGGTAATTATTTCACCCCGAGGTATTAAAAAGGCTTATGTATAGGGTGTACCAGCGGCATACCCACCACCCCTTTGATATCTCGTGGATACTCTATTATTCAGGTTTAGCGTATAGACTATTTTACCATTTCCCCGCACCTTAGTGTTACACATAACACATACCACCTAATCACATGAACAAATTAACTAGGTATGGGTCCAGTGTACGTACGATAATATTAGGTCGTTTCCTACGCTCGTTTTCTCGCTTAAACGCTTCTCTGGATCCGAACCGCACTCATTACGTACCGCACTCGCACCTTAACGCGCCGCACCAGCTTGGTTGAACGTTCTCAGCTTGTATATAAAGTGTTTGTGTGCGTTGTGCTTCTAAAATGAATGACACAATGCTTCTATTTATAGGTTGAGTTTGACATCTGTAGCGGATCACTAAGCAGGTCGGTAGCGGTCCGCTTCCGCCCTCTTAGCCTGCTGTGCAACGTGTTGCCCACATAGCGGACCGTTAGCGGACCGTCAAGCTTATGGATAGCGGTCCGCTATCGGGATTGCGGCGTGACAGACCGTTAAGCTTCACGCAACGGTCCACCATAGAGTTGAGGTTAAGGCTTGGGGGCAGGACGCGTGTCTTGTCATCATTATTTGCCTCCTCTCCATGTAGCGCACTGTTAAAGGACCCGGTAGCGGTCCGCTACCGGCCCAATTTTTAGAATTTTTTATTTTAGTCCCTGAGTTTCGGTCCACTTGCCACTTTGACTTTATACTTTTAGTTTTCTTTAAAAATTGGGGTGTTACACACACACACACTCTCTCTCTCTCTCTCTCTCTCTCTCACTCTCCCTCCCCTCCCCTCTCACAAAACTCCCTCTCTCCCTATACAAACGGTTCACAGAAATAGACTTTTGCATTGGAAACCGTGACATTCGTTGCCCTTCATCTCTACATGCCGTCGTGGCGCTAAACCCACAGACATCCAATTGCACATGGTCTAACAAGCACGTAACACTCAAAATATTAACAGCTCATAGTTTTTTTTATATTATATAAACGTATATTAATAGAATAGTAAGTGAAGAATGGTCCAAACATAATAATTTTGAAATCTAGTAAAACATCTAAGACTATATTTAACATGGTGTTATTAGATATCGTACAAACTCCAACATTGATATTTTAAAGAAGACATTACAAAAGTTTTAGCACACAACGTCTAATACAAATAATAAGCAATAGTAATCTCTTATACGAAACGCAAATTTCTCACTTTTTAAAATACTATAAGTACCTTCTTCTACTCGTCTATTCTTCTTGTACAAAAGTATAAAACCTTGTCATCTTATTATCTATTATCTATTCCATTCAAATTTCTCTCTCTTTTGCATAGAACCTCATCACCCACCTAAAAGTTAATTCATGACTATTTAAAAAAAAAGTTCAAGATGTATATGGCTTTAGTTGTTTCATTTGAAAATCCTCTCTTTTCAACCCTCTTCTCACTCTTTATCTCTATCTCAAAAACGGCTCATGAAGTTTATGAGATTGAAGATGGTTCGCTACAAATTTCATGATGTTTCATAATAGAGCTTATGGACCACATTGCTCCACATTTGAGTTCATGATCATTGATTTGTTTCAAATATACCAATCAAGGAATCAAACCCCCATAATGTGTTTTTATCTAACCTTGGCACTTGTAAAATCCGATATAATATATTAGAATACTACATTGAAAGTTTATAAAAAAATAATTACAAAAGGAAATTTATGAATGTATGCATTGTTAAAGTTTATAAGTTGTTAGATGAAATTGTAACCATGATGTTTAGCACCTAACCATGATGTCAATTGAAAGAGAACACAACTAGATGAAGTTTCTATATAGCCGTGTGATAAACATGATTTATAATGTTTAAGATATAACTTTTACAAATTTTTATGCTGTTATGTTTAAGATATAACTTTTATTAATTTTATGCTTACTATTAATTACAATAATATCATCTTTTTCATTGATTAGTGATCATAGTTGATTTGAATTTTCGAGTTCTAACCGAATTCAAATTCAATTTTAAATATTTCATGTTCGAATAACCCGAAAACCGACCCAATGAACACCTGTTAGTTATAGTTATGATACATTATGTTCTACATTGTTGGTCATTTGTACATTGTGTCTAAAGGGGCATTGAACAAAAGAAACTGCTTTAAATTACAGTACAACAGCTGCCTATATTAATCTCATTACCTGAAAATAAAACATGTTGACTTTGACTTTGACTACCGGAAATTTGACTGAAGGTGGTTTGTACTTTGTAGATTGTCTGTCCTTATTTTTGTCAATTGTCATGATTGGTCAGTAAGTATGAATGCTTGAAGGAGGCTCTGAGCTGACTGGGTTTGATCAGGAGTACCCCATATAACAACAATGTGGTCGGTTGTTCCCAACTGTGGTTCGTGCACCACAACCTTCGCACCCGAAATCTGGTTTTAGATAAAGCAAAACAAAAAGTTTAAAACACATACGGGTCAATTTTATAGGATAAGAACCCTATAAGGGTGGCGCAGTGTTAAGCGCCTCATGGTTAGTATACATTTATCATTTTGCATCATAGGATCAATTGTAATCAACTAATCGCGCTAGTAAAGAATTGCACTATCGCGCAAAAAATATGCAAGATGTCGGTTATCACAGAGGAACAAACAAAAGTAGGTTGCTAGTTTGTGCATTGTCTCCTTTAAAAGTATAAAAGTTGGTTAACACAAATGCAAGCAGTTGTTACCTGTCTTAGACGAGTTAGATTGCTTTCATTCTCCCCATAAACCAGACCAATAACATTTTGAGGTACTATAATTTCCACACTCATACCAGTCACTATAGCAGACCTACCTCCGCTGCAAACATCACCAAGAAGTCGGTTAAGTGAATATAAAAAAGAGTTGAAATAAAGAAAATTATTTGCTTATAATTTCAAGTTAAATATATGCAAAAGTAGTCGATATAAGAAATATATATCTCAGAAAAGTAAGCAAAATCCATAAGACACGCCACTATACAACATTCTTTTCCTTCAAACACAATAACTAGGGGTGGTTTTGACACATACATACATATATATACACACACATATATAAACACATATACATATGCACATATACACACATAGACGTGGGTATACATACATGATACATATATAATGTGTGTGAATGTATGCATTTTGGCTATTAGTTGCTGAAAATTATGTAGTGACAACTTATCATTTTTCTTCACCGCGTACATAAAATGTTTTGACTTTGAAAGAAATAAAATAGATTCCCTTTTCTAACAAAATAAATATATACAGAGATGTCATTTGATGCAAACCTGCCAACTTCAGTGCCACCTTTAGCAGAAGTAGACCCATGTCTCGTACCCGCGTTACCCGCCCCTATCTGCAATTAACCCACAATAAATGAGCATGACTTAAAATTCTAAATATGGAAATAATAATATAAAACAATAAAAGATTACCCGAAAATGCGATTTTGCAGGTGTTGGAGGACGATCGATGCTACTTGACAATTTGATACCTTCAATACTCTGAGTTAAATTTGCATGCACACCGGTGGTTCCATGATCCTTTGAGTTAGTGGACAATAAGTTGTTCCTCAGCCTGCCAGTAACACTGTATAGCGCATCTCGTACATTTACGAACTTTCCTGTCATCTTTAGATAAAGATAGTTCATTTAATTCATACTTAGAAGAACAAACATATGCAAACAAAATAGAAATTAAATGTGCATAAAAACATACAAATCAGTCGCTAAAAGCGATGGTTTCTCCCCTACTTATAATGGATTGATATGAGTTACATTTTAGATAAAAGAAACTCTATCAACAGTAACTCAGTTACTGCTGATGACCAAGCTGCTACTGCTCGCAGTTGCTGCTGATGTACCGATTTACCAGTAACTGATAATCAGTTTACCATGCAATTTCCATCAATTAGTTAATACTAAGAAGGTATTTATTTTGACCCAGAAACTTAAAAGGAAACAGAAATGAAGGTATGAAGAGCTCACCAGCACTACTAGGTCAGTCTCAAGAGCACACTTTGGGACTTGATTGTCACCAACTATCTTTATTACTGCACCAGTTACTTTTCTCATGTCTGCAATTATGGACCCGCCTTTACCCAACAAACAACCCATTTGACTTGGTGAAATCAAAAGTCTAGCAGAAGCCGTTATGCCAGTTGGTGATGGACGGCCAGCCTCTGACCTATTGAAAACAAGAATGACAGCATTTTGTGCAGGCGAGTTTCGTGACTCTGGGGTCTATGATAAAAAAGGAACACATTAAAAGAATAATACATAACATAATAAATTAAATTTATGAACTAATTACTAATAGCAAACCTCCATAGCAGTGATAGTGATCAATCGTTCATCACAATCAGCAACAGGAGCTCCAAAGCTTATACTAGCACCTGATTCTTTTTGAAGAGCTTGAACAACGGTTCCTGATTTGCCTATCACACTGCCCACCCGATCACTGGAGCATAGCATCCTGAAAACTATTTCCTGCTGAGAAGCTTGGATATCCATTGAAGGACAGGTGTCAGCATCTGAAGATACTGAGGGGATATCCATTTGCCCGTTAGTTATTTTCTCCTGGGGAACTGCATGATGGGGTCTATCTAAAACCATCTTTGCTTTGTGAGCATATGGGCGATCTTGAAGGCAACGGGTGACAGCAACAAGTGCTTTTTTAATGGCCAAAATATCACCCTCGATCTGCAATAAAGCATATAAATTATATCCTACAGACTGAAGAAACTATAAACTGCAACGAGAAAGATACAATCATAGTAGTCAAAGTAGCTAAGCGCACTCAAGACGCAAAGGGCTAGCTTGTCACCTAAGGCACAAAAAAATTCAAAAGTGCACGGCCGATTAAAAAAAAGCAATAAAAGGAAAATAAGAAAATACATATTAGGTGTAGAAAATTTAATACAATCCCGTAAATAAAATATAAGACCTAAAAGAATTAGCAGTTGAAAAAAAGAACAAAATACATGCAAGCAGTTCTTACAAATTAGTTGAAAATAATGTAACATAAGACGTAACAGTCAGGATTCGTTAAGGGATAAGGAAAGAGAGCGAAGTTCTAGTTGTAGCCATGTAATGTGCTATTTAATGCCATTTGCGCCTCGCCTGACCGGAGGCGGCGCGCCTCTGTTGCATCTAGAGGAAGGTCCCTGCCTAGCATGAGCCTAGGTGTGCGCCTTGGCACTTTTGACTACTCTGGATACAATTTTCTATCTTTAAAACATTTGATATATGAACTCGATAAGTAATTGAAAAGACAAGGTTTGAGTAAAATCAGGTAAAAAGATATTCGAGTACCCAAGATTTCACCTCGTGTTCATATTGGCATCGAGGATACATTGTAATTTGATGAATGGTGACATTCAACCGAGATAACAAACAATTAAAAAATCATATTATATGATCTTCCAAAACCGGATATTGTTAAGATACCATATGGTTATTAAATAACAGGACCACTTTGTATCTAGTGATTAATTTCCCAAAACAGCTTGCTTGACTTTCTGTTTCTAACAAGCTATATTTCTTGCATAAATGCAACAGAAACACTAGGGTTTGCAATAATTAGCACTTTTGGACAACTATAGACATGCAAATACCAAAAAAAAAAGTAAATCACATTTCTTTTATATGCAAAATCATTCATTTTTGTCAACTATGGTGTTCTTCAATTGCATTTTTGCAAACAAGGATTTACTGATCTCTCTTTTCCAGTCAAAAAGAGATTCACAATAAAGAACAAAATATTCATTCATAAAGAATGACTCAAACCAGAACTTTTAGCAAAAATGGCCAAAAAAGACACATGTTTAGCCACAATTAGCAATTTTGGACAAAAAGTGCACATTAAGAAGTCCTTTTTTGCAATAAATCATAAATGTTCCCAAGATGCCCAAAACTGGTCATTTCTCCAAATTATAATGTTTCCAGTGTTGTAAAAATCGAGCCAGGCGCTAGGCGGCCATTTAACTTGTAATTTTGAGCTAGGCGTACCATTAATCGGAATCGGTCCTAGGCGGCCAGATTCCGGCGAAAATTCCGGCAAAAACCTGAAATTTTCGGCCAAACTCCGGCGAAAACCTTGGATTTTCTGGCAAAACCTTGGATTTTCCAGGCAAACTCTTCAAATTACTGCCAAATATGTGTATAAATATTTAAAAATGAACATTTTTATAAAAATTACATACAAAAATGTGTGTGTATATATAAAAAACTGAAAATTACATATAAAAATTCCAATCCGATTAATCTCGCCTAGGCCCCGATTAATCCCGCCTAGGTCTAGGCCCCACTCCACCGCCCGCCTAGCGCCTAGCGATTTTTCCAACCATGATGTTTCCTTTTATGGTTCTAAACATCAATAACAAACAAAATGTAATCCTTTAGTTTCATCTACATACAGTGATTGCTATTTACTTCTCACTGAGATATAAACACAAACAGTTTGAAGGCAATCAAAACAAAAAACCTAACCTCCACCATTTCATCAGTAGGCAATGCACAAGATGGCAACCTATCCTGAACCAAAATCCTAATCTTACACCCTGTATCCTTCCTAATCTTCTCAATCACTTTCCCCCTTTTCCCAATCACAGATCCAATTACACTCTTATCAGCTAGCAACCTACACGAAGCCACCCCTCCGGATGCCAAATTTCCCCCATCCGCCTCCGCAGCAACAAACAAAATCCTCTCAAAAACCCTAATTAAAGCCTCCTGCGCAGCTGAAACTTCAATACACTCACTACTTTCATCAAAACTATTGTCTTTACGAAAAGCTAGGTTTCTGTTCACTGAGCTATTTCCGATGACGGTGATCACACGGTCGTCGGAGCCAGGCATCGGGACCTCCACGCGGATTTTCGCAGAGGTTTCGTGCTGAAATTGTTTAATAATAGCGCCGGACTTCCCGATGACGCCGCCAATGCGGGAGGAATGGCACAGAAGACGGAAACATGTGGAGCCGTCGGCGACGGCGAGAGGCGGTTGTCTGTGCTTGCTGCGCTTGGGACCGCCGGTGATGTCGGCGGCGGAGGTGGTGGTGGATTCGAACATTTTGGATGCGGCGGCGGCGATTGGAAGAGATTTTAACCAGTTAGATGTTGAATTCCATGAATCTTCGATTGATTTCTGTTCTGAAAGACTGAAATTGACTTGTGATTCTGGAAATTAGTGACCGGATTTCTTCAGGCGATGCCTGGTCAGCCCTATTAGAATCCAAATCCGGTTTTTTAAGCTATTAATAATAATGGATTCTTTTTAACGGCATAAAGAAAACAATGACGAAGTAATCCTTTTATCAATGTTTTCAGAACCGGACCGGACGTCGAACCGGTCTCCTTACCGGTCTACTGGTCGGACCGGTCCGACCGGTCGGACCGGATTTAAGAATCGGACGACGTCATAAATATTATAAAAATATATCAGTCTAAATAGCCATTAATCCTTTCAAAAACCACCAACAAGTCAATTCCAATAACTTTAAACTAACAATTACCTACGAAATACGAAGCCAAGAGACTTAAAAAAGATTAAAAAAAAAAAAAAAAATAGTCAAGCGGTTCAACCGGTCCGACCACCCGGTTCAACCGGTCCGACCACCCGGTTTCCGGTCCGACCGCCGGTTCAACCGGTCCGACCACCGGTTCGCTGCAGAAACGGTTCAACACATGTAACCGAACCGGTCAGACCACCGGTTCCCGGTCCGACCGGCCGGTCCGGTCCGGGTTTCAAAACATTGCCTTTTATCTGAAATTCACTTGTTTACCTCTCTCCTAATTTTCAATAAATACAGTTTTAATTTTTTTTTTATTTCTTTTATTTTTTAAATATTTAAGATTGCTTTAACTAAATTACATTTTTTTTCCTTTTATGCTTTTTAAAATTATGAAATGATAAATGGGTCCTATAAAATTTTACTTTCACTTACTGTCATTTATTTGAAAAGTTCACTAATTTCTTGTCATTTTGACTAACTGAAGTTAAATATTTCTGTTAAGTCAAGGGTATTATTGTTTTTTAGTCTTAAAGGACAATTCTTGTAATGTAAAGTTTACTTTAATTTTTTCTTTTCTTTCTGTTTTCTTTATTCTTCGTTTATTCGTTTTATCACTTTTATTTTATATATTTTATTTTAAATTTTATTAATTAATTAACCAACTTATTTATTTTATAAAGATATATATTTTTTATTTAATTTATTTATTTTTATTTGTTTGAATAAGTAGTATACTTTTCTCACTTTAATTTTAAAGATTTCTTTAAAATTTTATTAATTAATTAAGCAACTTATTTGTTTTATAAAAATAGAATTTTTTTTATAATTTATTTATTTTCTTTTTTTATTAAGCTATTTACTTTTATCATTTTATAATTATTATATTTATTTATACTATTTATTATATATTAGAGAGTTAGTAGAAGTTTAAAGTTTATTTTGTAATCATACACTAAATCTTGAAATTTTATTAATTAATTAACCAACTTATTTATTTTATAAAGATATATATTTTTTATTTAATTTTCTTTATTTTCGTGTCTTTAAAATTTTATTATTTGTTCGTGTTTGGTCAAATTTAAACGAACGAAACGAATATGTTCAGTTCATTTACAAGTCTGTGCATACCGACTTAACCGTCACAGGGTTGTCTCTAGAACCCCTTCTAACGGATTTCTTTTACGTGACAGTTTTAGGTAAAAATCGTAGAAAGGTTAGAGCCAGTTTGAATGGCCCCAATGTCCGACCTTGACAACCGAAAACCAATGTTTCACTCGTTTGGTTCACACTTTAATTTGAGACTTAATTATATTTTAACCAATACACATAATACATGTATATCGAACTAGATTGCCCTATTTCACTAATTAACAAAATTTGTAGTTAAAACCTATTGGGTTAAAAATAGGCTATAGAACAAACGAGTATCAATTGAACAATTGCTCGACTGAAAACAATGTCTCAACATTGAGTGTATGATTATAAAATAAACTTTAAACTCTTACTAACTCTCTTATATAAAAAAATAATATAAAGAAATATAATAATTGTAAAATGAAAAAAGTAAATAGCTTAATAAAAAAAGAAAATAAATAAACTATATAAATATAAAAAATCTATTTTTATAAAATAAATAAGTTACTTAATTAATTGATAAAATTTTAAAGAAACATTTAAAATAATTTTTAAGTGAGAAAAGTATATTACTTATTCAAACAAACGAAAATAAATAAATAAATAAAAAATATATATCTTTATAAAATAAATAAGTTGGTTAATTAACTAATAAAATTATAAATAAAATCTATAAAATAAAAGTGAAAAAAGAATAAATTAAGAATAAAAGAAAAGGAAAGAAAACAAAAAAATAAAGTAAACTTCACACTACAAGAATTGTCCTTTAGGGCTAAAAGACAATAATACCCTTGACTTAACAGAAATATTTAACTCCAGTTAATCAAAAGGACAAGAAATGAGAGAACTATTAAAATAAATGTAACATCCTAATTTCTAAAGAAAATAGAAGTCCAGGGGCCCAAGTGCAAATACCCCAAAGATGGAGGGCTAAAAGAGCAAAAATATGAAATCTGGACTAATATCGGACCGCTATCAGATCCCAAATGGTCCGCTATGTGCTGGTTAAGGCAATGATGAGAGAATAACACGTGGCGGATACGTGTCTGATGACAGCCCTAAGTGGGACCGCAATGAGGTCCATAACGGTTCGACATGCCACGACATGGATTGCGGACCGATACCCCAGCCGCAAACGGTCCGTTTTGTGGGGCATACGCCAAACAGCTGGCAGGAGCGTGATGGCGGACCGATATCACCCAGCATGTCGGTCTGATATGGTTGCGAACTCAGCCTATAAATAGATGGCTTTGGCCATTCATTTGAAAACATCACAGACACCACCACATCCCATACACACGAAATTGAGAAGAAATAAGGAACCTGGTACGGTGCGTTTGAGTACGAGTGTGGTACGCTGCAAGTACGATTCGAGTTCAGAGAAGCGTCTAGATAAGGAACGAACTTAGGACCTAACCGAGGATAATGTAATTACACTGGACTCGTACCCTAGACACCATTATGTGAATTACATGTTTAAATGATATGTGTTATGTGATATGTATATGACGAGGGTACGGGGTAATGAAGGGTTAGTCTAAACACTAAACGAGAATAATGGAATAGCCACGGCGTATCCAAGGGGTGGTGGATACGCCCCTTGGACTAGGGGTGTTCAAAATTATCTGTATCTGAAACCGAAACTGAACCCGAATTGTCCGAAACCGAAACTGAACCCGAAATTCCGAATTCGAATTATCCGAAAATTCGGATATCCGAAAATTCAGATATCCGAATTTTTGGATTCGGATAACATTTTTCAATAATTTCGGATATTCGGATATCCGAAAATAATTTTTTTTAAGATATCTTTCTTTGAAAAGGTTATGAATACAATATATATAAAGTATATGGTTTTTATGTTACGTGTTTAGCTCTGTTTATTAAAAAAAAAAAAAACGTATTCGCGTCGTAATTTCGAAAATTATATTTTTTGGCCAAATTTATATATTGTTTCCTAGAAATTGTTTTAAATACAATATATATATATATGAAGTATATGGTTTTTTTTTATGTTATGTGTTTACCCTTCTTATTTTTATAAAAATTAAAACGTAATTCGCATCGTAATTTAGTAAATTACTCAAAAATTGGTTTTTTTTAATTATTTTATAAAGATGATGCTTATTTAGTATATTTCATATATTTAGATTTTAACTTTAAAATATATTTAAGTTTAAAAAAAAAACCGGATATCCGTGTCATTATCCGAATCCGAAATTTCGGATTCGGATAGTGAAATCCACTATCCGAAAATTTCGGATATCCAAAATTCGGATATCCGAATTTTCGGATATCCGACTTTGAACACCCCTAGCTGGTACTTCCTATATATAAATCTCTTGATACTTCGAGGTGAAACCATTATGAACGTTTAGAGGTATAGACTAAAAGACAGTAATGAAATTTTAGTAAATGTACAGGAGAACTTCCCACCGGTATGTAGTTATCTGACAAACGGATTGTTCTGTCTAAGGAAAGAGTGGTGTATAAATCTCTTCTAGACCCGTCACTCTTTCCTGGGAATATCTTTGTTGGAGGTACTGCTCTGGAAGAATAATCACCCTAGTTTATAATATATGGCAAATATGAATATGTGATGAATACATGAACATGTGATACATGATAAACATGAGTACGTGAGTGCATAATGATACGTGCATGTATGAATGAGTATGATGGAACGAGTCTAAACCCTAAAATGGAATAACGAAGTACTCACGAAGTATTAAAGGGGTGGTGGATACGGCGCTGGTACTTCCTATATAAACCCTTTTAATGCATCGTGGAGAAACCGTTACGAAGTTTTAAGGTGAGGACCGGTTGGGAAATAAATCAAGCATATACGTGAAATGAAAACAAATGTTTGATACATTTGGGAGGCTGTGAGTCTAAGATACTCAAGATCCCAAATGAAATGAGATACTCGGCCTGTAAGGTGGATCTCAATAATAAAGAAGAAAACTAAAAAGATTCCAAGCCTACGGGGCTGAGGAAAAAGATTCCAAGCCCTATAATACTTGAATATGGTTAAACTGATAAAAGGCCTGTAGTATAAAACCCTAGACTATGATTAGGGTAAACGAATGAGATATTAAAGCGATGCCATGTTTCTGCAAATGGTTGAACATCAAAATGAGGAGGTACACAAGGGATTTTCATATCACTACAAAGGAAGCAAAAGATTTTCCTGATTCAGGTACATTCCTCTTGAATTCCCTACCTGCTTGTGTTTTATTCGATACAGGAGCTAGTCGATCGTTTATTTCTTTAAAATATGAGAACTCTAGAAAGTTCAATAGAAGTAGGTTGGCTAAGGCATTAGAAGTCAAAATCGTGAGTGATCGAAACTGCGTAGTGACTAAAATATGCCGAGATTGCCGACTACTGATATAAGGAGAAGAATATCCTATCGACTTGATCCCGATGCCGATGCAAGAATTCGACGTGATCATTGAAATTGACCGGTTATCTTCACTTGATGCAATGATTATATGCAATCAGAAGATTGTACGATTCATGACGCCTACAGGAAAGGAAGTTAGTGTCATTGGTGAACGACGGAACCAGATCATGCTATGTACGATGGCCAAAATAAGTAGCTACGTGAGACAAGGAGTCACACCCCAACCGTGCATGATAACCACGGGTGCGACTAGTTGATAAAAGAACACGATGGAATAAAGAAGATTACTATTAAAGTTTCATAATATTAAAAACCCAATTACATATGTTTCAAATTAAACCAAACAAATATCATGTTCAAAAGACAAAGCAACTTAAAATAAAATTCATCAATTGATATCTAGGCAAATCATATGTGATCTTGACTTGACTTATCACGAGCTTAATCACCTGAAACATGTACGAAAAACAAATGTCAACTAAAATAGTTGGTGAGAAATCACAGGTTTAATAAAAGTATAAGTTTGGCAAAAGTAACAATTCATATTTCAAGATCATCATATAGCACGTAAATAAAACAAACACATGATTTGCAAATCCAACCTAAATGATGAATAACGAATAAGTGGTACAACTAGTAAGTTATACTAATAACGAATAAGATGTCCAACCAAAAGGTGTCCATAAATGATGAAAAACGTCCCTTGTCACCGGTCTAGCCATGATATTCACATAAGCGTTTTGGAGAATCACATAATGCAATCGGCATAGGAGACATGAGCAAACGGGTTCTATTTTAAATTAGCGTGTGAGTTCATATAAGTGATAATACATAATTATTAACATGTTTTAAGTTATCAAGAACATACTAAAGCATCGACAGAGCCACTTTTGCAATAGTTGTCTTTAGGATTCACAGAATGCGACGGCATATCCGCCATTGCAAACGGGATCCTTTGTTTGTTAGTTGGTGATGTTAGCTTGATTTATTAGTTTGATTAAGATTATTAGAGGGTTTTTAGGGCTGAGGTTTCACATGGAAAGTCTTGGAAAACAATTTAGGGTTTTAGGGATATACAAAAACGGGGTGGCCGAAATTTTTAGGCATTGGGACCTTGTGGGATGCAAAATTCTTCCATGGGTCATGGGTGGCCTTTGACCCATGGTTGATCCAACGGTTCGGTTTCGCGATTTTTTATCGTTTTTTGAATTTCAGGATTTATTTAAGGAAAGTTTTGCAAACAAACTTTGTTTTAATTAATGAAATGAATATGTTAAACATTTAAAACATACATTAATGTCTTGTTAGACGAATTTGTCGGTTGTGGACGGTACGCAGCTAACGACGGTTTAAAAGGCGAACGATCGCACAAAAGTACTAACTAGTACTTTTAAGTATTAATTCACATTGAATGAGTTATAAGAACATGTTTGAGATGTACGAGGGTGGTTCATGTGTATTTAATGTGTCATAATCATCAATTAAGTCTACGGGTGATCCATGAATCGATCACGGATAAGTATAAGTCTTTGTAATCAAGCATAAATGTAATGTTTCACATGTCAGCTAGTATTGTAACAATGTCTGAATAGGATTTCAAGTAAAATGAAATATCATGCGGATTCTCATTGATAAGTCTAGAATGAGTACAAGTAGTGAAAATCAGAAATGTCACAGTCTCTCCTAGTTAAGAGAATTTTGTCCCCGAAATTCAACTATTAGAGGCTGTAGGGTCTTGAAAGAGATGAGGGTACTTGAGTTTTATCTGGTCTTCACGTTCCCAGGTGAACTCAGGACCACGCTTGGCTTCCCAACGAACTTTCACGATAGGGATGCGGCTACGCTTCAGTTGCTTGATTTCATGGTCCATGATTGCAATGGGTTTTTTGACGAAATGCATAGATTTGTCAATACGAACATCATCCAGAGAAACTTGAAGTGTGTCATCAGCAAGGCACCTTTTGAGGTTTGACACATGAAAAATGTCATGAACGTTACAGAGTTCGGTTAGTAGCTTGAGTCTATAGGCTACTGGCTCAATCCTTTCAATAATCTCGAATGGCCCAACTAACCTAGGGGCTAGCTTTCTCTTCTTCCCAAAACGGACAACACCTTTCCAGGTGGAAACCTTGAGTAAGACTTTGTCACCGACTTGAATTTCAAGGGGCTTTCTACGGTTGTTAGCATAACTCTTTTGACGATCGCGAGAGGCCTTGAGTCTTTCTTGAATTTGAAGTATCTTGTCGGTGGTTTCTTGAATAAGTTCGGGGGACCGGTGATTTGAGCGTCACCGATCTCGGTCCAACACACCGGAGATCGACACTTCCTACCATATAGAGCCTCGAAAGGGGCGCACTTGATGCTCGTATGGTAACTATTGTTGTACGAGAATTCAATGAGTGGTAAATGGTGATCCCAATTTCCACCGAAATCGGTCACACACAAGGTCTGTATGGTCCTTTCACTTTAACCATCGGTCTGGGGATGGTAAGCTGTGCTGAGGTTCAAACGAGTTCCCAAATATTTCTGTAAAGATTGCCAGAATTGGGAGGTAAACGGCTATCACGGTCGGAGATAATGGATAGAGGGACACCGTGACGTGTCATGACCTCATTGATATAGAGTCTGGAAAGCTTCTCCATTTTGTAGTCCTCACGGATTGGGATAAAATGAGCGGATTTGGTTAAGCGGTCAACAATGACCCAGATGGAGTCATTGCCACTAGAGGTTCGCGGAAGCTTAGTGATGAAGTCCATGAAAATTTTCTCCCATTTCCATTAAGGGATTTTGGGTTGTTGGAGAAGACTAGATGGTTTCTGGTGCTCAGCTTTGACTTTAGAGCAAGTATGACACTTCCCTACATAGAGAGCGATGTCTTTCTTCATTCCTGGCCATCAATAAAACTCTTTCAAGTCGTGATATATCTTATCAGCACCGGGATGAACAGAATAATAGGATTTATGTGCTTCATCAAGGATAAGGGTTCGGAGTTCACTCGAGTCGGGGATCCAAATTTGACCCATGAAGTAAAGGAGATCATCGGATTTGGGTTCCAAGTGCTTTTCGGCACCACATGTCACACCCCCAAATTCCACTAACGGAGTCTTACCGTTTAGAAGGTGACAAACCAGGATCTCAGACATCAGTTACTTCAAACGACACTATATGGGACTCAAAATGTCATATTGTATAAGATCAGAGTAAATGTGCGGAAGCATTTAAACAAAAGTAAATGCGCAAAACAACGCGCCCAAGTTTAAGTAATAACAGAACATAAATTGTGTTTGATAGAATGACATGTGATGATAAAAGTCAAATGACACCATGCATGTCCTAACGTGATCCTGCATATCGATGTGAGAAAACATGTAAGAAAACGAGTAAACACTAGGTTGGTGAGTTCACAGATTTCAATCTTTTGAAATAAAGTGTTTGCAGGTTATGTTCATTCAATATGCATATCTATAGGTAGCATGCCTATGTTCATGTCTTACTAAAGCGCTCACAACCGAAGCTGACAGTGATGTTTGTTTGCCTCCCGCCAGGTCTATCAACTCTAGCAATATGTTATGGTCAATATTACACCCACCCGTTCGACCTCCAATCGAGTTAGCGTGACTAACGCGGGTGGGGTTTGTCAAACCCAGTAGTACTACCAAACATTACCTCACTAAATCCATATTAACGGTCCGATGTGTGTGAGGAATTTCAATGATAGTGTTATGCTTAGCATCAACAGTGATATCATATGAAGTACAATAACCCAAAATAGTTTGGCATGTTCTCTCCCCCAAATAAAAACAGTAAAGGGGGCCGTAACACTCACCTGCTTTGCGTAGTAGGTAGTATCACACAAGTAAGAGATTGGTACACAAGTGTCAGCCTACAACGGCTCACGTATGCCCTAGAATTATAAACATAACAATTAGGGACACATTAGGATTTGTGACGATGACACGGAAGGTTAGAACGTCTTAACACATTCTAAGAATCAATGAGTAGATGAACGTGTCTACGGGAATATAGATTTCTAAATAAATAAGATGAGTGCGTTACGTGTCGAACGTTAATAACGAATAATATTAATTAATAAATATTCGTGCGTTTGTTCCATTAATATAATGGCTAGTAAAATAATATAATAATATATTATTTTTGAACTCGTAGAAAAATATACGATAATCATTTACGTGACAAAAATAATAAATATATTATTTTTATTTGAGGATATTAAACGTGAGTAAATAATATAAATAATTATATTATTAATTAGTTTGAAACGTTACACGAGGTTTATAAACGAGGCGAAATAATATAAAAATATATATTATTTTATACTAGGAGTCACGGGTTGAAAATAATATAAACATATTATTTTATTCGAAGTCGTGGTTTGAAAATAATATAAATATATTATTTTAAAAAGTGGAAATAGTATTAATTATGAATCATAAAACCAAACCTGAGCCTACGGGTTTTTTCCCGGGCTAAAACACATTAATATATTAATATAATAATATAGGGTTTGATTTTTATATTAAAATAATAACTTAAAACAAGTTTAAAAAGAAATGGGTGTGGAGAGACTCGAACCCGGGTCTCTCCCACACTTGCACCAAGCCTTAACCAGTCCCGCCCGCTAGGGTATCGCGATGATATCCGGATCCATCTGGTTTTAACACAAAACTCTAGTGAGTCCCCCTCCCATATGAACGCATGATCGAAACCAGTCCCAATCCGGCCACGATTTGAATCAAATGCATAAGGGTTTTGTTAATCAAGTATATACGAAACTAGGGTGGGTTTTAATTGCACAATGATCGAGTTTTGAATCGTTTAATTACGGAAATAAGGGTCGAAAACCCTTGATATGAACGTAGAATCAATCTGATCAAACTCGATATTAAAATTTGTTGAAAACATAGGGCTTTTATAGATTTAGACCTTGCGAAACTATCTGTGTGGTTTAACTGGATTGAGGTTAAGCCTAAAATCAAAACCCCCAAATTAAATATAAACAAGCCCTAGATATTGGATCATGTTCAATCCGACGTTAAGTGCTTGAATTAGTATAGGGCTTTCGGTTAGTGGATGTTTGCGAAGCTAATAATATGGATTAATTGAATTTTTATTGAGTCTAGGGTAGATCTCGATTACAATGAAAAACCCGATGAACCCTAGGATCAGTTTGAGTTGAATTTGACAATGTACGCCCCAATTAGCATAGGGCTTTCAATCTAGGAATGAAAACGAAGCTATGGATGTGATTGTTTACCATAATGTAGTGTGGATTGATAGTGTACGACCAAAACCCGGTTCCGACTTTGCGTGCTCGTTCCCTGGTGGCTCCGGCTTCGATTCTGATCGAATTGGTGTGTGGGATTGCTTCTGAGAGGTGTGACAGAGGTGTGCAGGGTTCTTGCGAGTCGAATTTGATGAACACTTGTTGTTGGTCAACGGTTTTGACATAATTACCCATAATTGGGTTTAATTCGTGCAATGATGGATGATTAAAGCTATAATAACGATCGTTAATCACCTTGATGTGCACAACAGTTACAAATTCAAACAGAAAACGATCGTGGAGCTTGAATTGGATTGAATGTGGGTGCGGGTTTGACTCCAAAAGTCAACAGGAAGAAAATCTGTTTGATTTTGACTTTGAGAAGTCAATAGATTGGAATTTGGTCATTTGCACAATCAGTCCCTGTAATTTCAAGTGTAATGAGGTTTAGATAATGACAGATTTGGTCCTTGTGGTTTGTATTGAGTTAAGAACTTGGTCATTTGACTTTCAAAAGTCAACAGAAACAAAAACATTGAATTTTGACTTTCAAAGTCAATTAGAATTGAGTTAGGTTAATTACATAACTAGTCCATGTAGTTTGGGTTGGAATAATGACAAAAACAGACCCTGGATTTTGAATTAGATTAACTAAGTTAATATTTAACTGAATTATTTAACGGAGTTAGACTAAAAAGTCCGGATTGTCACATCATCCCATAGTGGAAAGAATTTTCGTCCCGAAATTTAAAATAATAACAAAAAAAAATTTCCGGATGTCACATCATCCCCTAGTTGAAAGAATTTTCGTCCCGAAAATTAGAATACTACCTTAGGTTTTTTACGTAGAGTGCTTGAACAGATGAGGATACTTGCTCATCATCTGATCCTCGCGCTCCCATGTGAATTCCGGTCCGTGTTTTGAGTTCCAACGAACTCTGACAATAAGGATTTTACCGCGTTTAAGCGTTTTGACTTCTCTATCCATGATTTCTACCGGTTCTTCAACGAACCGCAATTGTTCATCGATGTGTAGTTCCTCGAGAGGAACATCGAGTGTCTCGTCTGCTAGACATTTCTTTAAGTTCGAGACATGAAAGACGTCGTGTACACCACTAAGTCCTTCCGGTAGGTCCAGTTGATACGCTACTGGGCCAAATCTCTTCACTATTTTGAATGGTCCAACATAACGAGGATTCAGTTTGCCTCGTTTCCCGAAGCGAATTACACCTTTCCAAGGTGAGACTTTCAGAAGAACTATGTCACCTACTTGAAACTCTAATGGTTTACGACGCTTATCGGCATAGCTCTTTTGACGATCATGAGCTGCCGCCATACGCTTTAGAATTTGAACGATCTTTTCAAAGGTTTCGAATACAAGTTCAGGACAAGTAAGTTGGCTATCCCCAACTTCATCCCAACAGATAGGATATCGGCATTTACATCCGTACAATGCCTCGAATGGTGCTGCCTTGATGCTAGTGTGATAACTGTTGTTATAGGGGAACTCCACTAGAGGTAAGTGAGATTCCCAAGTGTTACCGAAATCGATCACACAAGCCCGTAGCATATCCTCTAAGGTTTGAATGGTACGTTCTATCTGGCCATCAGTTTGAGGATGGTACGCCGTACTCATATCTAGACGTGTGCCTAAAGCTTTTTGTAGAGATTGCCAGAAATGTGATGTGAATCGAGCGTCTCGATCCGAAATGATAGAAATTGGCACTCCGTGCCAAGAGACTACTTCCTTCAAGTAAATACGAGTAAGTTTCTCCATCTTTTTAGTTGCTTTGATGGCTAAGAAGTGAGCGGATTTAGTCAGACGATCGGCGATCACCCAGACGGTGTCGCATCCACTAGGAGTTCGGGGTAGTTTGGTTATGAAGTCCATAGAAATTTGTTCCCATTTCCATATTGGGATCTCTGGTTGTTGAAGTAGACCAGAACGCTTTTGGTATTCCACTTTGACCTTTGCGCAAGTCAGGCACTTACTCACATAGGTGGCTATATCAGCCTTCATCTTTGGCCACCAATATAACACCTTTAGCTCATGGTACATCTTGTCCGAACCTGGATGAATAGAGTATCGAGATTTGTGAGCTTCATCCATGACCAGTTCTCTTAATTTCCCATGCATTGGAATCCCATATTCGCTCCGCGGAGTAGCGAATGCTGACTGATTTGACCTCAAATTGCTCCTCCATACCGCGTGTGGCTTCCAACGGTAGATTCTCCTCTTTAAGGGATTCGAGTTGAGCACTACGGATTTTGTCAGGTAATCCGGTGTGGATAGTAAGTTGCAATGCTTGAACTCGTTTAGGTTTGGTGTCCTTACGGCTTAGGGAATCGGCTACCACATTAGCCTTCCCTGGATGATACCTGATTGAATAGTCATAGTCGTTTAAGAGTTCGACCCAACGACGTTGTCGCATGTTCAACTCTTTCTATTCAAAGATATGCTGAATACTCTTGTGATCGGTGTAGATAGTGCATTTGGTACCGTACAAGTAATGTCTCCATATCTTTAGTGCAAATACTACGGCTCCCAACTCTAAGTCGTGAGTCGTGTAGTTCTTCACGTGGATTTTTAGTTGACGAGAAGCGTATACGATCACTTTCTCGCGTTGCATCAGTACACAACCAAGACCTTGAATGGATGCATCGCAATATACCACGAAATCCTCTGTTCCCTCCCGAAGAGATAGGATGGGTGCACTGCAGAGTTTATGTTTAAGAAGTTGGAATGCTGACTCCTGGTGTCACCCTAGTTATAGGGTTTACCCTTTTGAGTTAGAGCAGTGAGGGGTTGGACAATCTTGGAAAATCCTTCGATGAAACGACGGTAATACCCTGCCAATCCCAGAAATTGTCACACCTCTGTCGGGGTTGTCGGTGCCGCCCAATTCTTGATGGCTTCTATCTTTGATGGATCGACATGTATTCCGTTCTCATTGACTACATGTCCTAAGAATTGCTCTTCACGAATCCAGAATTCGCACTTTGAAAGTTTTGCATACAGTTGTTCTTGTTTCAGCAATTCTAGAATCAAACGAAGATGTTCCTCATGTTCATCCCTATTCTTGGAATAGGTAAGGATATTATCAATGTAAACGATGACGAACTGGTCGAGGTACGGTTTACACACACGGTTCATGAGATCCATGAACACCACGGGTGCGTTGGTCAGTCCGAATGGCATGACCATGAATTCGTAGTGGCCATACCTAGTCCTGAATGCCGTATTTGAGATGTCCTCCTCTTGGACTCTCAGCGGATGGTAACCGGATCTAAGATCTATCTTGGAATAGAAGCTTGACCCTTGGTGTGACATCCAACAATTTAGGGTTAATCCCGTTAACAATTCCAGTTAAATATTAACCTATTTAACCTCATCACAAACTCCAGGGATTATTCCTGACTATTTCTGTCATTTCTTCAAACTCAAACCAGAAAGATTAATTGTTTCATTAGTCCAAACTCAATTATGATTGACTTTAAAGGTCAAATTTTATACATTTGTGTTCCTGTTGACTTTTGAAAGCCAACTAACCAAGTTCTAACTCCATTCAAATTATAAGGACCAATTCTGCCTATTTCTAAACTTATGAACATGAAAATAGAGGGACTAATCCTATAACTTGGTAATTTTCGATTCTGTTGACTTTGAAAGGTCAACCCGTATGTTCTTGACACAAATTCGTGAAGTCTGTTGAAATTGATAACGCTTATGCACATCAATGACATTCATGACGCCATTAAGACCCTAATCATTGCTTTTACTGCGAATTAAACTACAATTATGGGTGATTATGTCTTAACCGTCGACCATAATCATATCTTCATCAAATTCACATCAATTGAACCATCTGCACTCGTTAAACGAACCACCCTGAAGCTTCTGTACGCATCACTTTGGCCGGAGTGCAGCAGGAACCACCAGAAAGCAAGAACGAGCAGGCGTATCTGAGTTTTGGTCGATCACTATCAACCCGGCATCCATTTTGGTAATTGAAAATCCTATCACCTTTGTCTTAGCTTGTTAATCAAAAGCCCTATCCTAATTGTGGCTTCCACTATCGGATTTAACATAATCTGATGTCTAGGGTTCATACAGTCTTGATTTAATCGAACCCTAACGTTAACTCTGTTTCAATCTAATTAAAACTATATCAATAGGCTCGAAATCATCTGTATATTGAAAGCCCTATGAAAAAAAAGGCTCAAATTATCGAATTCAATTCGATTCGCGATCTGATATTTCGACTGATTCGCGATCGAGTTGGACTGGTTTCAATCGCAAATGGGCTTAGGAGAAGAACTCATGAGAGTTAATGTTTAAAACCAAAATAATCTGGACTTGTATGCGATTCCTTTGCGGGTGGAACTGGTTAAAGCTTTGTGCATGTGTGGGAGAGACCCGGGTTCGAGTCTCTCCACACCCAATTCTTTTTAAACCTTTGTTTTAATGATATTTCTAATATAAACCCACCCCCATATTATTAGATTAATATATTAAAAGTGTTTTAACTCCGTAAACCATCTGTAGGCTCGGGTTTAATGTTATAACTTAGATTTTTCTATTACTTTCACTTTTAAAGTGATATATATATATATATATGTATATATATATTTATATTATTTTCAAACCACCACTCCAAATAAAATGATATATTTATATTATTTTATATCCCGTAACTCAATTAAAATAATATATATTTTTATATTATTTTTGCCACATTTATAAACAATGTAAAACGTTTCAAACTAATAAATAGTGTATTTATTTATATTATTTATCCTCGGTTTATATCCTCGATTAAAAATAACATATTTATTACTTTTTCACACGAATGTCCATTTTATTAATCCTACGAACTTAAAAATAATATATGGTATATATATTATTTTCTTAAACAATTTTTAATGGTACGAGCACACGAATATATATTTATGTATTATTATTCGTTATTAGAAACGTTCGACACAAAACGTACTTATCTTAATTATTAAGTTAAGAAATACTTATTTCCGTGGACACGTTCGTCTACTCATTAATCTTAAGTATGTTCTAAGACGTTCAAATCTTCCATGTCGTCGTCACAAAAATCACATTGTAACCCTAACTATTATGCTTATAATTTTAGGGCATATGTAGGCAGTTCACAGAAAACTCTTGTGTTTCCTTCTTGTATCCTTGTGTGGTGCTATCTACCGCTGGTACACAACTCAGGTGAGTTTCACGGCCCCTTGTTACTTGTTTTCCTATTGTGGGAGAAACATGCATACACACAAACATTATTTTTACTTGTTTTCCTATTGGGGGAAGAAACATGCATACACACAAACATTATTTTACCTGTTTTCCCGTTGGGGAGAAACATGCATACCCACAAACAGTATTTTTACTTGTATTCCCGTTAGGGAGAAACATGCATACAAATGAATATCATTTTACTTGTTTTCCCGTTGGGGAGAAACATGCGTACAAACAAACATCATTTTACTTTTTTCTCGTTGGGGAGAAACATGCATACGAACAGACGTCCGTTACTTGTCTTCCACCTAGGGAGAGACATACACACGGACATGGATCACATAGCATTTCATTACCACTTATGTACTTAAGCGTAAACACTATCATGAAAGTCCTCACATCAAACCGTTAATATGGACTTAGCGAGGTAATTTGAGTAGTACTACTGGGTTTGACAAACCCCACCTGGGCTAGTCGCGCTAGCACGATTGGAGGTCGAACGGGTGTAGATTGGCCTAAACATATTAGTCAGGGTTGATAGACCTGGCTGGAGGCAAACAAACAAATAAACTGTCAGATTCGGTTGCGAGCGCTTAAAGTAACTTGTACATTGTCTAGCTAGCAATAGGTGTGACTTACGTATGTGGATCCTGCAAACACACAAGCAATTTACTTACATACAAACCTGTGAACTCACCAACCTCGTGTTAACACTTTTTCTTACATGTTTCTCAGGTCGCTTTGGCACAGGTTGCGCACTTAGGACATGCATGGAGTCCTACTGTCATTTCATTCATTTCTAACATTTTAAACAGTTTACTTATTTACATTAATTGACGCTTGTTGCGTGTAATTACTTTTGACTTCATATTAACGTTTACGCTTCCGCATTAACTCTGAAATGTTGTGTTATGACTTTTTAAGTCCCATATAGTGTCGTTTAAAGTAACTGATGTCTGAGATCCTGGTTTGTCACCTTCCAAATGGTAAAAATCCATTAGTGGAATTTAAAGGTGTGACAGATTGGTATCAGAGCCATTGGTTATAGAGAACTAGGATTGCATACTATACTATAACCGCACGCATGCATTAGTTACACGACACAGACACCCATACATGATATACATAGCATCTATACACATTGCATTGCAGGCATGTTGTCATCATCCGTATCACCCTCTACTGACGAGGAACACATCATTCGTATTGCATCATCATTCCCAGTGGCGACACTCAGGGAATCATCAGAACTACGCCCACTCCCGCCCGAGGACAACACGACAGAGCCTTCAGAGGAGTCTCTCACACCACCATCATCTGTCGGGTACGGTGGGCCTTCTCAGGACCGTGTTAAGGACGACACCAGCACTGGCACATATCTCTTTGAAAGTTGGGTTTGTTGGAGGCATTCCGACAACTCATCCTGATATGAGTCTTAGTTGATCAACTTATGGTTGATAACTAAGCCTCCCGATGACTTATCATATCTGACAACACTCTGTATTCGGCAATACAAACTAATGGACATCTTAACACAGGATATGGAGAGCTAAGGTGAGCATGCAAAATAAATTATCATTGCGGGTGCACACGTAATAATAATTTAAGGTGCATGTAATTCCTGGTGAAAACCTAGTGCGTGGATAAATGGTCCTAATCTGTGAGTTACAGACTTAAGTTTCCATTGTCCGTAGAAATTCTCGTAACCCACTCAACGACTAGTTGGTATCGTTAAACATGTTTAACAGTTGATAGACGCGACTATCATGTTGAAGGTATTTACGAACACACTGAACTATCATCCATAGGATCCACCATTTGATTTCACTCATGTAAGGGCCTTAGTGAACTTAATACTCTCATCCAAACTTGATCAATGAAACCACCTCGATTGAAACCCTAGTAGTACCTCATGGTAAGCTCACTGACTCCAACTACGTAAGCGGAATTTGAGGAATTCTTTCTAAGCTAACACATTATTCCTTACACTCTAGCAATAAATTCCATTTGACCCTATTACCTTATCATGTGACTAATCCTTAGTCTAATTTGAATTATACCCCAACATATAAATCAAGCTGAAATCATTTGTCATGACAAAAATTACTCGCCTTCCTCTCCCTGGTGGAGAAACTATTACTGTCCAAGGCGAAAGGAGTGGTGTAGTAGTTGGCATTATATCATTTATGAAAGCACAAAAGTGTCTACATAAGGGTTATACTGCCATTTTGGCTCTCGTCACTGAGCAGCCATATGAGAAGAAGAGGATTGACGACATTCCCATCGTTCGTGATTACCCGGAAGTACTTCCTGAAGACTTGTCTGGTCTTCCACCACATCATCAAGTCGAATTCCAAATCGATCTAGTACCCGAAGCAGCGCCTATTGCTCGGGCACCCTACAGACTTGCACCCAGTGAATTACAAGAACTATCTACATAACTGCAAGAGTTGTTAGATAAAGGTTTCATTCGACCTAGCTCATTGCCAAGGGGAGCTCCAGTCCTATTTGTCAAAGAAGAAGGACGAGACTTTCCATATGTGTATTGACTACCGGGAGTTTAACAAAGTAACCATCAAGAATCATTATTCTTTACCCCGCATTGATGATCTGTTTGATTAACTCCAGGGATCAAGCTTCTATTCCAAGATAGATCTTAGATCCGGTTATCATCAGTGGAGAGTCTGAGTCGAAGACATCACAAAGACGGCATTCAGAACTAGGTATGGTCACCACGAATTCATGGTCATGCCATTCGGACCGACCAATGTACCACCGTTATTCATGGGCCTCATGAACCGTGTGTGTAAACCGTACCTTGATCAATTCGTTATCGTCTTCATTGACGATATCCTCATCTATTCCAAGAATAAGGAAGAACATGAGGAGCATCTGCGTTTGATTCTGGAATTGCTAAAACAAGAGCAATTGTATGCCAAATTTTCCAAGTGTGAATTCTGGATTCGTGAAGTGTAATTCTTAGGACATGTAGTCAACGAGACGGGAATACATGTCAATCCATCCAAAATAGAAGCCATCAAGAATTGGGCGGCACCGACAACTTCGACTGAGGTACGATAATTTCTGGGATTGGCCGGATATTACTGTCATTTCGTCGAGGGACTCTCCAAGATTGCTCAACCCCTCACAACCATAACTCAAAAGGGTAAACCCTATAACTGGGGTGACACCCATGAGTCAGCGTTCCAACTTCTGAAATAGAAACTCTGCAGTGCACCCATCGTATCTCGTTCGGAGAGAACGGATGACTTTGTGGTGTATTACGATGCATCCCTTCAAGGTCTAGGTTGTGTACTGACGCAACGCAAGAAAGCAATCGCATACGCTTCTCGTTAACTGAAAATCCATGAGAAAAAAAAATTGCACGACTCATGACTTAGAGTTGGGAGCCGTGGTATTTGCACTAAAGATCTGGAGACATTACTTGTACGGTACCAAATGCACTATCTACACTGATCACAATAGTCTTCAGCATATCTTTGAATAGAAAGAGTTGAACATACGACAACGTCGTTGGATCGAAATCTTGAACGACTATGACTGTGACACCAAGTATCATCCGGGCAAGGCTATCGTGGCAGTCGATGCCCTAAGCCGAAAAGAAACTAAGCCCAGACGAGTTCGAGCATTACGACTCACTATCCACCCCGGACTACCTGATCAGATCCGTAGTGCTCAACTCGAAGTCCTGAAAGAGGAAAACTTACCGTTGGAATCCACACGTGGTATGGAGAACCAACTCGAAGTTAAATTAGACGGTATTCAATACTTCGCGGAGCGAATATGGGTTCCAAAGCATGGGAACATAAGGGAACTTGTAATGGATGAATCTCATGAATCGCGATATTCTATTCATCCTAGTTCCGATGAGATGTATCATGACCTAAAGGTTCTCTATTGCTGGCCGAACATGAAAGCTGATATGGCCACCTATGTTAGCAAGTGCCTGACCTGCTAGAAGGTCAAAGTCGAGTACCAAGAACCTTCTAGGTTGCTTCATCAACCAGAAATTCTGATGTGGAAATGGGAGTAGATTTCCATGGATTTTATTACCAAACTACCCCTAACTTCTAACGGATGCGACACAATCTGGGTGAATGTAGATCGTGTGACTAAAATCCGCTCACTTGCGCTTATCTAAAAAAGGTCGTCTCTCGGCACGGAGTGCCAATCTCAATCATCTTGGATCGTGACGCCCGATTCACCTCAAGTTTCTGCCAATCTTTACAAACGTCTAGACATGAGCACAGCATACCATCCACAAACTGATGACTAAACAGAACGTACCATTCAAACATTGGAGGACATGCTACGAGATTGTGTGATCGATTTCGATAACACTTGGGAGTCTCACCTGCCTCTGGTGGAGTTCTGCTACAATAATAGTTATCACACTAGCATCAAGGCAGCACCATTCGAGGCATTGTATGGACGTAAATGCCGACCTCCTATCTGTTGGGCTGAAGTTGGGGATAGCCAACTTAAGGGTCCTGAACTTGTGTTTGAAACTTCTGAATGACCGTTCGAATTCGAAATCGTATGGCGGCAGCTCGTGATCGTCAAAAGAGCTATGCCGACAAGCGTCGTAAACCTTTAGAATTCCAAGTAGGTGATATTGTACTATTGAAAGTCTCACCTTGAAAAGGGAGTAATTCGATTCGGGAAACGAGGCAAACTGAATCCTCGTTATGTTGGACCATTTAAGATAGTGAAGAGAATTGGCCCAGTAGCATACCTACTGGACCTACCTGAAGGACTGAGTGATGTACACGATGTTTTTTTTATGTCTCGAACTTGAAGAAATGTCTAGCAGATGAGACACTAGCGGTTCCGCTTGAGGAACTGCAAATCAGTGAACAACTACGCTCTATTGAAGAACCGGTAGAAGTCATGGATAGGGAAGTCAAAACGCTTAAACACAGTAAAATCCCTGTCGTCAGAGTTCGTTGGAACTCAAAGCGCGGACCGGAATTCACTTGGGAGCGCGAGGATTTGATGATGCATAAGTATCCTCATCTGTTCAAGCAATCCACGTCAAAAACCTAAGTTACTATCCTAATTTTCGGGATGAAAATTCTTTCAACTAGGGGATGATGTAACCTCAGAAAATTTTTTTTTCTATTTTAATTTTCGAGACAAAAATTCTTTCAACTAGTGGATGATATGACATCCGACAATTTAGGGTTAATCCCATTAACAATTCTAGTTAAATATTAACCTATTTAACCTCATAACAAACTCCAGGGACTATTCCTGATTATTTCTGTCATTTCTTCAAACTCAAACCTGAAGGACTAATTGTGTCATTAGTCCAAACTCAATTATAATTGACTTTAAAGGTTAGATTTTATACATTTGTGTTCCTGTTGACTTTTGAAAGTCAACTAACCAAGTTCTAACTCCATTCAAATTATATGGACCAATTCTGCCTATTTCTAAACTTATGAACATGAAAATAGAGGGACTAATCCTGTAATTTGGTAATTTTTTATTCTGTTGACTTTGAAAGGTCAACCCGTATGTTCTTGACACAAATTCGCGAAGTCTGTTGAAATTGATAACGCTTATGCACATCAATGACATTCACGACACCATTAAGACCCTAATCATTGCTTTAACTGCGAATTAAACTACAATTATGGGTGATTATGTCTTAACCGTCGACCATAATCATATCTTCATCAAATTCACATCAATTCGTCTAATAATTCCGCAATTGAACAATATGCACTAGTTAAACGAACCACACTGAAGCTTCTGTACGCATCACTTTGGCCGGAGTGCAGCAGGAACCACCGGAAAGCAAGAACGAGCCGACGTATCTGAGTTTTAGTCGATCACTATCAACCCGGCATCCATTTTGGTAATTGAAACTCCTATCACCTTTATCTTAGCCTGTTAATCAAAATCCCTATCCTAATTGTGGCTTCCACTATCGGATTTAACATAATCTGATGTCTAGGGTTCATACAGTCTTGATTTAATCGAACCCTAACGTTAACTCTGTTTCAATCTAATTAAAACTATATCACTAGGTTCGAAATCATCTGTATATTGAAAGCCCTATGAATCGCAAGGCTCAAATCATCGAATTCAACTCAACCCAGAATCTAGGGTTTGTTCTTAAAACCAATTGGGGGGTTTTCGATCTTAACAGTTTTATTAATCCAATTAAACCACAGGAACAGATTCTCAATGCTTAAGTTTATTAAAGCCCTATGATTTAAGCTAATTCTACTATCGAAATTGTTCAAATTGATTTGATGCTCATACCTAGGGTTTTGGTCCTTCAACCTCCAAAATTAACGATCCTAAGCATGATATCTTTGCAATTAAACACAACCACAAGTTCGTCATGAACCAACCATCAAAAACCATCGGATATTTCGACTGATTCGCGATCGATTTGGACGGTTGGGACTGGTTTCGATTCCCTAGCGGACTTGTATGCGATTCCCTAGCAGGTGGAACTAGTTAAAGCTTTGTGCGTGTGTGGGAGAGACCTGGGTTCGAGTCTCTCCACACCCAAATCTTTTTAAACATTTGTTTTAATGATATTTCTAATATAAAACCCACCCCCATATTATTAAATTAATATATTAAAAGTGTTTTAACTCCGTAAACCACCCGTAGGCTCGAATTTAATGTTATAACTTATATTTTTATATTACTTTCACTTTTAAAATGATATATATTTATATTATTTTCTAACCACCACTCCAAATAAAATGATATATTTATATTATTTTCTACCCCGTAACTCAATTAAAAATAATATATATTTTTATATTATTTTTGCCACATTTATAAACAATGTAAAACGTTTCAAACTAATAAATGGTGTATTTATTTATATTATTTATCCTTGGTTTATATAATCGATTAAAAATAATATATTTATTATTTTCCACACGAATGTCCAGTTTATTAATCCTACGAACTTAAAAATAATATATGATATATATATTATTTTATTAAACCATTTTAAATGGTACGAGCACACGAATATATATATATTTATGTATTATTATTCGTTATTAGAAACGTTCGACACAAAACGTACTTATCTTAATTATTAAGTTAAGAAATACTTATTTCCGTTGTCACGTTCGTCTACTCATCAATCTGAAGTATGTTCTAGGACGTTCAAATCTTCCGTGTCATCATCACAAAAATCCCATTGTAACCCTAACTATTATGCTTATAATTTTAGGGCATATGTAGGCAGTTCACAGACAAACTCTTATGATTCCTACTTGCATCCTTGTGTGGTGCTATCTACCGCTGGTACACAACTCAGGTGAGTTTCACGGCCCCTTTTTACTTGTTTTCCTATTGGGGGAGAAACATGCATACACACAAACATAATTTTTACTTGTTTTCCTATTGGGGGAAGAAACATGCATACACACAAACATTATTTTACTTGTTTTCTCGTTGGGGAGAAACATGCATACACACAAACAGTATTTTTACTTGTTTTCCCATTGGGGAGAAACATGCATACAAATGAATATCATTTTACTTGTTTTCCCGTTGGGGAGAAACATTCGTACAAACAAACAACATTTTACTTGTTTTTCTGTTGGGGAGAAACATGCATATGAACAGACGCCCGTTACTTGTCTTCCAGCCAAGGAGAGACATACACACGGACATGGATCACATAGTATTTTATTACCACTTGTGTACTTAAGCGTAAACACTATCATGAAAGTCCTCACATCGAACTGTTAATATGGACTTAGCGAGGTAATTTGAGTAGTACTACTGGGTTTGACAAACCCCACCGGGCTAGTCGCGCTAGCACGATTGGAGATCGAACGGGTGTAGATTGGCCTAAACATATTAGTCAGGGTTGATAGACCTGGCTGGAGGCAAACAAACAAACAAACTGTCAGCTTCGGTTGCGAGCGCTTAGAGTAACTTGTACATTGTCTAGCTAGCAATAGGTGTGACTTACGTATGTGGATCCTGCAAACACACAAGCAGTTTACTTACTTACAAACCTGTGAACTCACCAACCTTGTGTTGACACTTTTTCTTACATGTTTCTCAGGTCGCTTTGGCACAGGTTGCACACTTAGGACATGCATGGAGTCCTACTGTCATATCATTCATTTCAAACAGTTTACTTATTTACATTAATTGACGCTTGTTGCGTGTAATTATATTTGACTTCATATTAACGTTTACGCTTCCGCATTAACTCTGAACTGTTGTGTTATGACATTTTAAGTCCCATATAGTGTCGTTTGAAGTAACTGATGTCTGAGATACTAGTTTGTCACCTTCCAAATGGTAAAACTCCATTAGTGGAATTTGGGGGTGTGACACTTGGAGTTGATCAAATAGATCGTCGATGCGGGGTAGAGGATATCGGTTCTTGATCGTTACTTTATTAAGCTCACGATAGTCGATGCACATGCGGAATGTCCCGTCCTTCTTCTTGACAGATAGGACTGGAGCTCCCCATTGCGATGAGCTAGGTCTAATGAAACCTTTATCCAACAACTCTTGCTGTTGTGTAGACAACTCTTGCAGTTCACTGGGTGCAAGTCTATACGGTGCCCGAGCGATAGGTGCTGCTCCGGGTGCTAGATCAATTTGAAATTCGACCTGACGGTGAGGTGGAAGACCATGTAAGTCTTCGGGAAATATTTCCAGATAATCACGTACGATGGGAATGTCTTCAATCTTCTTCTCCTCAGATGACTGTTCGGCGACAAGAGCCAGAATGGCAGTATGACCTTTATGTAGACATTTTTGCGCTTTCATGAAGGATATGATGCCTATGACTGCACCACTCCTTTTGCCTTAGATAGAAAGGGTTTCTCCACTCGGGAGAGGAAGGCGAACAATTTTATCAAGGCAAATGATCTAGGCTCGGTTCTTAGATAACCAATCCATGCCAACAACCACGTTAAAGTTGCCAAATGTGACTGGCATAAGGTCAATGTCAAGTTCCTGATCATCCAATCCATGTTTACAACCCTTAAGAATGCGAGTTGCTTTAATTATCTGTCCATCTGCTATTTATATGGTGTACTTACCTTTTAGTAGGGTTGGAGTACGACCGCACTAGTAAGAAAGTTGTGAGGTCACTGAAATGACTTGATATGCTGGGGTGTAAATCAGATTAGACCAAGGATTAGTCACATGATGAGGTAACAAGGTCAAATGGAATATATTGTTGGAGTGTAAGGAATAACATGTTAGTTTAGGAAGAACTTCCCAAATTTCGCTTACATAGTTGGAGTCGATGGATTTACCATGAGGTTCTATTAGAGTTTCAATCGAGATGGTTTCATTGATCAAGTCTGGATGAGAGTCTTAAGTTCGCTAAGGCTCTTACATGAGTGAAATAAAATGATGGGTTCCATTAATGATAGCTCAGTGCGTCCGTAAACATCTTCAACCAGATAGTCGCGTCTATCAACTGTTGAATAGGTTTAACGATACCAATTAGTCGTTGAGCGGGTTACGAGAATTTCTACTGACAGTGGAACTTAGGTTTATAAATCACAGATTAGGACAGTTTATCCACACACTAGGTTTCACCAGGACTTACATACACCTCAAATTACTATTACGTGTGCACCCGTAATGATAATTTGCTTTGCATGCTCACCCTAGCTTCTCCCTGTCCTGTGTCAAAATGTCCTTTAGTTTGTATTGCCGAGTACAGAGTGTTATTTGATACGATAATTCATCGAGAAGCTTAGTCATCAACCATAAATTGATCAACTAGAACTCATATCTGGATGAGTTATCGGGAATCGTTTGATCCAAGTATTCACTCGAGTTGGAACATAATACGAGAGTCCAATCCAGTGGATTGTAGATGGGAACATGCACATGAAACAAATATGTACATGAAATGTGGATTCAATGAGCGAAACTAGTTCATGAATGAGTTATTGGAAGAGGCAAAGTAGTCGTCCTTCCAACTGAGTCAGGATAGGGTTTGGGTATGCAATGAGCAAGGCGTTCTCAACCTTGTGGTCAATCTTTCTTCAACGGAATATCGACCAAAGCGCGAGCCCATGGCTCGGGAAAGTGATGACATCTATGTGTTATTGAATTTCTACAAAAAATACGTGCAACGATCTGCCTCCACACGGTGTACCACAAGCGAGGTCCACGGGTTCGGGCTTGAAGTAGAGTAAAGCTAGTGAGATCGGAGTATTGTTGCTAGTGGGTGCAGGAGGAACTCGCCTCCGACGAACCCAACTCCCAAAGAGACATGTGTTAGTGCTATGTGTCGCCCCTAACACGGACTTGAGAAGGCCCACCGTTTCTGATTGTGTCATCGATAGGCTCAATCCGGTGTTATCTTCGGCTCTGGTACTTCCTATATATAAACCCTTTTAATGCATCATGTAGAAATCGTTACGAAGTTTTAAGGTGAGGACTGGTTAGGAAATAAATCAAGCATCTACGTGAAATGAAAACAAATGATTGATATATTTGGGAGGCGGTGAGTCTAAGATACTCAAGGTCCTAAATGAAATGAGATACCCGGCCTGTAAGGTGGATCTCAATAATAAAGAAGAAAACTAAAAAGATTCCAAGCCTACTGGGCTGAGGAAAAGATTCCAAGCCAACGGGGCTGAGGAAATGAATAATTCTCCGTGACAAATGCAAGGGGTCTATACTGACGAGTATAAGAATCTTGCTAAAAACTCAGACAGGAGGTACGTCCGAAAATGGTCGCGAGGGGGTTAGCACACCCATAAAATATACGAATGACGTGACCGGAGGTACATCCAGAGATGGTCACGGGAGCACCGAGAGCCTGAGAAACTTGAAAAAAATAATAAGAGCCTAAAGGGGTTCATAATAAAATGAAAAGATGCAGTGTACTTACTTGGCATAAGCTAATTCAAAAACGTTTTTCAAACACTACAGGAAAGGGGCACGTGGAATAAAGCTTCCTGAGGACGGAGCGGTCACAATTGAAGAATCCCTATATAGTATGATGTAATTATATCATCTTATGTAAAACAATATTATAATAAAAAGTTACCTTAAGCCATTTTGTTAAACTGGGACTGTTTTTCGCAATATAATACTCTGATAAAATAAGAAATAAGTAGGATGTTTCAGGTTGGTATCAGAGCATAGTTTGGGGATTTAAGTATCAGAAGGGGGTACTTAAACTCAAACCATAAGTGCTCGTGATATAAATAGGGATTCAATCCGAGGCCGTCCAAGGAAGCAGGTATGTTTAAGTTCCAGTGCTTAAACATAAATGTATGAGTATACGTGGGCAGAACTTTGTATGAGATAAGCTCCATATGATAAATGGGAGTATCATGATAAATAACATACATTGCCTTATACCTAGCCAGTATTGGAGCTAATGTATGGGACCATCATGATATCGCAAACATCATATGATAACTTATGTCAGCAGATAGTAAGCCGGGAATTTGATTATGCATGATTGCATGAATGAATGTGCATATGGGTAAAATGCATATATGGGGCCTTATGTGACACCCTAGAATACTTGAATATGGTTAAAATGATAAAAAGGCATGTAGTATAAAACCCTAGACTATGATTAGGGTAAACGAATGAGAGATTAAAGCGACGCCATGTTTCAGCAAATGGTTGAACATCAAAATGATGAGGTACGCAGTGAAGGAAGTCACAGGAGAACTAAATCTCCACGTCATGATGAAAATGAAGTTGAACAAGTACCGGAGCACATCCAGAGATAGATCGCAATAGAGGTAGGAAAGGCATTCGATGCAAATTTCCCGATCTTACAAGCATATCTACAAAACTCAATAGAAAGCTGGGTTGAAAGCTACAAAGATGTTACTCATAATGGAGAAGGAAGAAATCCATAAGTTGATATGAAGTCAACTCGTTGTACGTATAAGGATTTCATGACCTGTAAACCCCTAGAGTTTAAGGGAGCTGTTAACCCTTTAGAAAGTCAGAGACGGATCACCTCAATAGAAAGGGCATTCGATACATGTCACTATGAGAAGGAAGATGAGGTTACCTTCGCTACCAACTAATTAAAAGAACGAGCTGGTGATTGGTGGGGAGTAGTGAAGAGAGAGAAAGGTAGAGACAGAATTAAAGAAATGAGTTGGGAAGAGTTCAATGATCTTTTCTTGAAACACTATTACCCTCGAGCGGTAATTGAAAGAATTACCGAGGAGGTTCTTCAACTCCGTCAGACAATGAAAACTGTAGATGAGATCACAAGGATCTTCTTTGACAAGGCCAGATTTTGTCCGGCTTTGTTAACAACCCCGAAAATGTGGATGAAGAAATACCATCTCATTTTGAAAATAGAGATTAGAGAGTTTATCCATCCAACCAAGTGCGCGAACTTGGAAGAGATGATTAATTAGGCTCGGGAACACGAGACTGAGCTCAAGAGACAAGCTGGGAGAGACGGGAAGAGGAAAGGAGAAAGTTATCCTTCTCCTATGCCTCTTAAGAGGTTTAAGTTCAATAAACCGGGAGGCGGTTCCTCCCCAAGGAAAAGTATCCAAAATTACAAGACTTGCGGAAGAAGGCACCCGGGAGAGTGTCAATTCAACTCTATGACTTGCAACAAGTATGGGAAGGCAGGACACACTACAATGCAGTGTATGAATGGAACTATTTTGTGCTACAACTGTTACAAGCCAGGACACTTTAGCAGGGAATGTCCTGAGCTAAAATCTCAGATAGAGAAGGTCGAGGAAGGGTCAAGAATATCAGAGAATGAAGTTAAGAGAATCGAGACTCCGAAGCCAAGAGGTAGGGATTTTCAGATCACTACAAAGGAAGCAAAATATTTTCCTGACGTTGTATCAGGTACATTCCTCTTGAATTCCCTATCTTCTTGTTTTTTATTCGATACAGGAGCTAGTCGATCGTTTATTTCTTTAAAATATGAGAACTCTAGAAAGTTCAATAGAAGTAGGTTGGCTAAGGCATTAGAAGTCGAAATCACGAATGATCGAAACTGCGTAGTGACTGAAATATGCCGAGATTGCTGACTACTGATAGAAGGAGAAGAATATCCTGTCGACTTGATCCCGATGCCGATTCAAGAATTCGACGTGATCATTGGAATTGAATGGTTATCTTCACATGCTGCAACGATTATATGCAATCAGAAGATTGTATGATTCATGACGCCTACAGGAAAGGAAGTTAGTGTCATTGGTGAACGACGGAACCAGATCACGCTATGTACGATGGCCAAAAAAGTAGCTACGTGAGACAAGGTGTCACACCCCAAGCGTGCATGATAACCACGGGTGCGACTAGTTGATAAAAGAACACAATGGAATAAAGAAGATTACTATTAAAGTTTCATAATATTAAAAACCCAATTACATAAGTTTCAAATTAAACCAAACAAATAACATGTTCAAAAGACAAAGCAACTTAAAATAAAAATCATCAATTGATATCTAGGCAAATCATATGTGATCTTGACTTGACTTATCACGAGCTTAATCACCTGAAACTTGTACGAAAAACAAATGTCAACTAAAATAGTTGGTGAGAAATCATAGGTTTAATAAAAGTATAAGTTTGGCAAAAGTAACAATTCATATTTCAAGATCATCATATAGCACATAAAAAAAACAAACACATGATTAGCAAATCCAACCTAAATGATGAATAACGAATAAGTGGTACAACTCGCAAGTTGCACTAATAACGAATAAGATGTCCAACCAAAAGTTGTCCACAAAGTGTATGCGGTTTCCATCCTATGGCCCATATCTGTACTACCGTTGGCTTGAAAGCTTCAAGTTAAGGATTTACAAGTTTAACGTTTATCATGTTGTGTTTATTTATTCACATACATATAAGATTCACTTATTTAGAATTGTTTGAAAAAGAACGTGTTTTAATGCGTGCCAACGCGTACATGTTTCCCCCAAAACAATTAGAATAAAGTGGGACTATGAAGTCTCACCTTGAAAGCTAGGCGAGATAAGAGACTTGAACAAATAGACGAGGTGAATCACCGACCAGACCCTAAACAAATAAATAAACTAGTTTTAGGGTAGGTTTGATGGTTACGAGTGTTAGATAAGCGGTTCGGGTCACAAGGTTAAGAATTAGATGCAAAATAGGGTTCTTAGTCGTTTTTCTGATTTGGACAGCAAAGTAGCTGAACAGAGACGTGCTTGTTAAAAATATCAAACGACGTCCAAAAATTATGAAATTTTACAGGTTATTAGTTTAAGTCGTTCCAAAAAAGCTTCGTATAGAAAGTTTTTCTATTTGAGACTCGGATCATAGCCAAAACAGCCAAACAAAATAGAAGGTATTGAAAAAGGTTTCTGTCCCGTTTTGGCTACTACGGAGTCGTACGTTTGAATTAGAAAATGAGCCAATTAGGGTTGGAAAGAAAATTCGACGAAATACGTCATGGAATTTGAGTTTGATCATTTTCGATTAATTATTATCAAGTTATGCTTAGTTAAAGTCAGCACTGTTTCTGCCCAAAATCAACGGTTACACTTAAGTGGACCGTTTAGGGTTTTAAGGTTACCGAACGCGTAAATAAAAATTAGACGAATGTTATTATGTTATTATAATACATAATATAATCATATTAGGTTAGCCAAAATGTCCCGTGTCACCGGTCTAGACGGCATTCGCTAATTCGCGGAGCGAATACGGGTTCCAGTGTATGGAAACCTAAGGGAACTGGTTATGGATGAGTCTCACAAATCTCGATACTCTATTCATCCAGGTTCTGAAAAGATGTACCATGACCTTAAGGTGCTGTATTGGTGGCCGAAGATGAAAACCGATATAGCCACCTATAAGAGCAAGTGCCTGACTTGCACAAAGGTCAAGGTAGAATACCAAAAGCCTTTTGGCTTACTTTATCAACCAGAGATTCAATATGGAAATGGGAGCAAACTTCTATGGATTTTACCACCAAATTGCCCTGAAATCCTAGCGGATGTGACACCATCTGGGTGATCGTAGATCGATCACCGGACTAAATCCGCTCACTTCTTAGCAATCAGAGAGACTGACAAAATGGAAAAACTTACTCGTGTTTACTTGAAGGAAGTAGTCTCTCGGCACGGAGTGCCAATTTCTATCATTTCGTATCGTGTCGATTCACATCACGTTTTTGGCAATCTCTACAAAAAGCTTTAGGCACGTGTCTAGATATAAGCACGGCGTACCATCCTCAAACACATGGCCAAACGGAATGTACCATTCAATCCTTAGAGGACATGCTACGAGCTTGTGTGATCGATTTCGGTAGCACTTGGGAATCTCACCTGCCACTGGTGGAATTCTCCTACAATAACAGTTATCACACTAGCATCAAGGCAGCACCATTCGAGGCATTATACAGACGTAAATGCCGATCTCCTATCTGTTGGGCTGAAGTTGGGGATAGCCAAGTTACAGGTCTGAACTTGTATTCAAAACCTCTAAAAAGATCGTTCAAATTCGAAACCGTATGGCGGCATCTCGTGATCGTCAAAAGAGCTATGCCGATAAGCGTCGCAAAATGTTATAATTTCAAGTAGGTGACATGGTCCTACTAAAAGTCTCACCTTGGAAGGTGTGATTCGCTTCGGGAAACTAGGCAAACTGAACCCTCGTTATGTTGGATCATTCAAGATAGTGAAGAGAATTGGCCCAGTAGCGTACCAACTGGACCTACCTGAAGGATTGAGTGGTGTACACGACGTCTTTCATGTCTCGAACTTGAAGAAATGTCTAGCAGACGAGACACTCGCGGTTCCTCTTGAGGAACTACACATCGATGAACAATTACGCTTCATTGAAGAACCGGTAGAAATCATGGATAGGGAAGTCAAAACGCTCAAACGTAGTAAAATCCCTATTGTCAGAGTTCGTTGGAACTCGAAACACGGACCGGAATTCACATGGGAGCGCGAGGATCAGATGATGCGCAAGTATCCTCATCTGTTCAAGCACTCCACGTTGAACTCTTAAGGTACCATTCAAATTTTCGGGACGAAAATTCTTTCAACTAGGGGATGATGTGACACCTCAGAATTTTTTTTATTTACTTTAATTTTCGGGACGAAAATTCTATCAACTAGGGGATGATGTGACAATCCGGACTTTCCAAGTTAACTCTGTTATTATAATCCAGTTAAATACTAACCTAATTAACTTATCACAAACCCTAGGGACTAATTCTGTCAATGTTTAAACTTAAACTCCAGGGACTAGTTATGTAATAACCCAAAACCCATTCTTTTGGCTTTGAGAAAGTCAAAATTGCATGCTTTGTTCCTGTTGACTTCTTGGAGTCAAACCCGTAGCCCATTTGATCCCAATTCGAATTAATAATCGAAGCTATGCCTGGATTTGTAACTGTTATGCACGTTCCAGACATTAACGACCATCTTTAAGACAATAAACATCGAAATTGATTCGAAATTAAACCCCAATTATGAATATACAAACCGTAACCATCGACCATCATCATATGCGTATCAATTCGATCATTCTTTCTGAAATTAAACACCTGCACACCTTGAACGAACCCTTCTGAAGCAAGTGCACGCGTCAAACTGGTCGGAGACGAAGCAGGGATCACCGGGGATCAACCAACACAAGTCAGAAACGAGCTTTAGTCGAGCACCTTCAATTCGGTATCCATTCTGATAATCAAACACACCTTTAGCTTTGTTTCAGTGTCTCGATTGGAAGCCCTATGATTAATTGGGCTTACAACATCGAATTGATCACAATTGAATTCTAGGGTTCTTATCATATTCGGTTTAATCGAACTCTATTCTAGACTCAATATAAATTCAATTAAATTATACCATTAGCTTCACAATCTTCAACTCTATAAAAGCCCTATGAATTCAACAATTCTTATTATCAGAATTGTCCATTTCGGTCTCACATTTAAATCTAGGGTTTCAGCAATTTCAAAGAGGAATTAAACGAACTTAAACTTGACCTTTCTCAAATTAAAATCGTGTTCAGATTCGTTTTAGACCTGTAATTAATACCCCCAAACTCTTGTTGCAATTCATTGTCGAAATCAATGGAATAGGGACTGGGTTTGGTCCGGCTTTGATGGGAGGGAAGAGCCCACTGGGTTTAAATGATAAAAGCCTTCGGAACCAGTTATCTTCGCGATACCCTAGCGGGCTGTGTTGGTTAACACTCTTGGCTGTGGGGGAGGAGACCCGGGTTCAAGTCCCTCAACCCCCATTTCTTTTTAAACTAATTTTTAATTTTTTTTAATATAAAACCAATACCCATATTATTACATTAACCTATTAATATGTTTTAGCCCGAAAAACACCCGTAGACTCGGGTTTGGTTTGATAACCCATTGTTAATATTAATTCCCACTTTTAAGATAATATAATTACATTATTTTCAAAACACGACTTTGAATAAAATAATATATTTATATTATTTTCAACCCGTGACTCCAATTAAAAATAATATACTAATATATTATTTTTGCCACGTTTATAAACATTGTGTAACGTTTCAATTAACAAATAATATAATTATTTATATTATTACCCATGTTTATATCCTCGAAGAAAAATAATAGATTTATTATTTTTGTCACGCAACTAATTATCGTGTTATTTTTCTAAACTTCAAAAAATATAATAAATTATATTATTTTCCTAGACCATTATTTAATGGTACAAACGCACGGATATATTTAATTATTAATATTATTCGTAGTTATAGATGTTCGACACGAAAACATTTTTATCTTAACTATTAAATTAAGAAACCCTTATTCCCGTGGATACGTTCGTCTACTCGTTAATCCTAAGTATGTTTTAGGACGTTCAAACTTCCGTGTCGTCGTCACAAAAATCCCATTTGTATCCCTAACTTCTATGTTTATAAATCTAGGGCATACGTAAGCCGTTGCAGGCTAACACTTATGTACCCAATATCATTCTTGTGTGATACTACTTACCACTCAACTCAGGTGAGTTTCACGGCCCCTTTTTACTATTTTAATTTGGAGGAGAAAACATGGCACAAACTATTTTGGTTATTGAAATTCATATGATATCACTATTGAGACTAAGCGTAACACACTATCATGAAAGTCCTCACACACATCAAACCGTTAATATGGACTTAGCGAGGTAATGTTTAGTAGAACTACTGGGTTTGACAAACCCCATCCGCGTTAGTCGCGCTAACTCGATTGGAGGTCGAACGGGTGAAATGTTGGCCTAAACACACTGCCAGAGTTAATAGACCTGCCGGGAGGCAAACAAACACAAACAGTCAGCTTCGGTTACAAGCACTTTAGTAAGACATGAACATAGGTTAGCTACCTATTGACATGCATAGTAAATTTACATAATCTGGTAAACGCTCTTATTAAAATATTGAAACCTGTGAACTCATCAACCTAGTGTTGACCCGTTTTCTTACATGTTTTCTCAGGTCGTTAAGCAGGTGCACGCTAGGGCATGCATGGTGTCACATTATTATTATCATTACATATCAAACATTCAAACACTTATTATGCTTTCTGTTATTATTAGACTTGGGCGCGTTTGTTTTGCGCATTTACTTTCTTGTTTAAACGCGTCTTCATTAACTCTGAACTTTTATGTTATGACATTTTAAGTCCCATATAGTGTCGTTTGAAGTAACTAATGTCTGAGATCCTGGTTTGTCACACACTAAACGGTAAAACTCCGTTAGTGGAATTTGGGGGTGTGATAATAGCCACCCCATTAACTAAGATAACTCGAAAGAACTCGAAATACGAATGGAATGCGGCACAAGAGAAGACATTCCAGATATTGAAAGAAAGATTGACACAAGCTCTAGTTCTGGCATTGCCAGAAGGAGTAAAAGATTTTGTGAGTATACTCTGATGCTTCCAAGCTTGGGCTAGGGTGTGTTCTAATGCAAAGAGGAAATGTGATAGCCTATGCCTCTCGATAGCTAAAGACACATGAAGTAAACTATCCAACTCATGATCTAGAGTTAGCTGCGATAGTATTCGCACTAAAGATCTGGAGGCATTAATTGTACGGAACGAAGTGTACAATCTACACAGACCACAAAAGTCTCAAATATTTCTTTGACCAAAAGGATTTAAACATGAGGCAACGACGATGGTTAGAACTAGTCAAGGATTATAATTGTGAGATCAGCCGATGCTCAAAGCCGCAAGGAAGAGCATCATCATATTCGGGTGAAAGCATATAAGTTAGTGATAACTCCTGATTTCATGAGCCAGCTTCAAGACGCACAAAGCGAAGCATTAAAAGGTGAGAATGTTAAGAAAGAAAGAACGACTGGTCAGGAGAGGTTTCTAGAAGAGAATGAGTATGAAGTCAAGACTCGATTTGGTCGTATGTGGATACCACGATCAGGTGAGTTTAGACTTAAGATTCTCAATGAAACTCATAAATCACAATATTCTATTAATCCGGGTACTACAAAAATGTACCAAGATCTGCGCAAAGATTCTTGGTGGCCCGAAATGAAGTTCGATATCATGAAATATGTAGCAAAATGCTTGACTTGTTTACAAGTTAAAGCAGAACATCAGAAACCGTATGGCAGATTACAACCATTAGAAATCCCAGAATGAAAGTGGGAACATCTCACTATGGATTTTATAACCAAGCTACCAAAAACAGGTAGGGATTATGATACCATTTGGGTGGTTGTAGATCGGCTAACTAAGAGTACTCATTTTCTAGCTATACGTGAGACATATTCTTCAGAAAAGTTAGCCGATTTATTCATCAAAGAGATTGTTTCCAAACATGGAGTGCCAGTCTCGATTGTCTCTGATCGAGATACTCGTTTCACTTCACGTTTCTGGAAAAAGTTCCATGAAGAGATGGGAACTAGATTACTAATCAGCACGACATATCATCCTCAAACTGACGGTCAAAGTGAAAGGACGATACAAACTCTTGAAGATATGATGCGTGCTTGTATAATTGATTTCGGTGGAAGTTGGGATAATCAGTTGCCATTAGCAGAGTTCTCATATAACAACAACTACCATTCCAGTATTGGTATGCCACCATATGAGATGCTATATGATAGAAGATGTAGAACCCCGTGTGCTGGAGAGAAGTTGGTCAGAAAGAGTTAGGCAGCAAAGAAAATAGAAGTCCAGGGGCCCAAGTGCAAATAACCCAAAGATGGAGGCAATGATGAGATAATAACACGTGGCGGCTACGTGTCTGATGACAGCCCTAAGTCGGACCGCTATGAGATCCATAACGGTCCGACATGCCACGACATGGATTGCGGACCGATACCCTAGCCGCAAACGGTCTGTTTTGTGGGGCATACGCCAGACAGCTGGCAGGAGCGTGATGGCGGACTGATATCACCCAGCATGTCTGTCCGATATGGTTGCGAACTCAGCCTATAAATAGATGGCTTTGGCCATTCATTTGAAAACATCACAAACACCACCACCTCCCATACACACGAAATTGAGAAGAAATAAGGAACCCGGTACGGTGCGTTTGAGTACGAGTGCGGTACGCTGCAAGTACGGTTCGAGTTCAGAGAAGCGTCTAGACAAGGAATGAACTTAGGAACTAACCGAGGATAATGTAAGTACACTGGACCCGTACCCTAGACACGATTATGTGAATTGCGTATTTAAATGATATGTGTTATGTGATATGTATATGACGAGGGTACGGGGTAACGAAGGGTTAGTCTAAACACTAAACGGGAATAATGGAATAGCCACGACGTATCCAAGGGATGGTGGATACGCCGCTGGTACTTCCTATATATCAATCTCTTGATACTTCGTGGTGAAACCATAGACTAAAAGACAGTAATGAAATTATAGTAAACGTACGGGAGAACTTCTAACCGGTATGTAGTTATCTGACAAACGGAATGTTCTGTCTAAGGAAAGAGTGGTGTATAAATCTCTCATAGACCCGTCACTCTTTCTTAGGAACATCTCTGTTGGAGGTACTGCTCTGGAAGGATAATCACCCCAGTTTACAATATATGACAAGTATGAATATGTGATGAATACATGAACATGTGATGCATGATAAACATGAATACATGAATGCATGATGATACGTGCATGTATGAATGAGTATGATGGAACGAGTCTAAACCCTAAAATGGAATAACGAAGTACTCACGAAGTATTAAAGGGGTGGTGGATATGCCGTTGGTACTTCCTATATATAAACCCTTTTAATGCATCGTGGAGAAACCGTTATGAAGTTTTAAGGTGATGACTGGTTGGGAAATAAATCAAGCATATACGTGAAATGAAAATAAATATTTGATCCATTTGGGAGGCTGTGAGTCTAAGATACTCAAGGTCCCAAATGAAATGAGATACTTGGCCTGTAAGGTGGATCTCAATAATAAAGAAGAAAACTGAAAAGATTCCAAGCCTACGGGGCTAAGGAAAAAGATTCCAAGCCTACGGGGCTGAGGAAATGAATAAAGGATAGTGAGTGAAAGTAAAAATTTTAAAAGACACATTCTATAATTTTAGAAAACATAAAAGATAAAAATTGTAATTTAGTCTTATAGTAAAGTAATAAAATAATTTGTGAGTTTGTAGATCCAACCAAATGGAGCAAATATAGTTATGTTAGGACAATGGTAGCAACTTTGAACGTCAAGGGATCAAAACTGTAAATTTACCCAAACAACTTTGATTCGTTACTCACAACTCAGAAGCCACCGAGAGAAAATTACCTGATTCGATACCGGCGGTTTGGGAGTTCCGATAGCTGGAGGAGTGTGCCGGAAAATATGGCGAGAGATATCGAGGAAGTAGACGCCTCACAACCGCTAGCTAATCCTGCTACCACCAGTTCATCAAACCCTACGACCATCAACCCGAAAGTCAGGGCCAAACCCGACCCGGTGCTCACTACCTGTCGATGTTTCAGCGTCGTCACTGTCGTTGCTTCAATTCTCTGCATTGTCGCTAATGTCTTCTCAGCCATCCGATCTTTCAGAAACGGATATGATGTACGCCGTTTATCTATTTCCCTCTTTCAGATAGTGATACGTTTTTTTTTGCTATAATCGTTGTGATTTTGTAGATATTTGATGGCATTTTTCGATGTTACGCTGTGGTGATTGCGGTTTTTGTGGTGGTTGCCGAGACGGAGTGGTCGTTCGTCACCAAGTTCTGGAAGGTTGTCTCTCTTGTTTTGAGTAATAGATATATGTAGTTTTGTTTTACGTTATTCAATTGGAGATTGGTGTATAATAGAACCTTAATTGAATGATTGATTGCATAATAAACCCTAATCTGAATGCAAAATTATACTGGTTACTTTCTTTTAAATGTTTAATGAAACTCTTGATGAACATATGGAATATAAAAGGAAGTAGGAGCACATTAAGTTATTGAAGATTAGGAATGACTAGTATATCGGTTAAGATAAGGGAGGGGAGATTGAGATGGTTTGGGCATGTGAAAAGATGACGGCGTATGTTAGATCGGTGGAAACTCTCACCATAGTAGGAAGGAGGGGTAGAGGCAGACCAAAACTGATTTGGGATGAGTGGACTAAGCATGATTTGTTAGACTTGCATCTCTCTGAGGACATGGTCGAAGATAGGACTTTGTGGAGACATAGGATTAAGGCTAAGGACTGTTAGGGGTAGGGTAGCAGATGGGTCTTAACTTTATCGTAGGGGCTTAAATCTATCTAGATTTATGGTGGCCTAAACATGTTGTCGTTTTCTTGGCTTTGTGTATCTATATGATATTACTTGTACTATCTTCTCTCTCACACTACTTACACTTTTTCACCTTTTCACCTTTTCTTGGCTTTATCAATACTATTTTTATCAGAGCTTTTATTGTTTGCTGTGTAGATGCAATGTGGTGAACGGTATGGTACTAATATACCTTTTTAGGTCCCGAAAAGGTTTTTGGAGATGGGGATCTCCCTGGAAGCAGTCTCTCTATCCTATAAGATAGGGGTATGGCTTTCCTATATCCCACCCTCCCCAGACCCTATTTTTTGCTGGGTATGGTTGTTGGAGGTGTAGGTGATATCTGTGTGTTTGCAGTAGGATTTTTGCAGTACTATTCGTGTTGTTATATTGGGGCTGTTGGAGTGAATAGGATTTATCTGCACTTATAATAGGGGTCAGGAAGTACGATTTAAATTGGTGTTTACTTGAAACGGGTGGTTATGCTTCCTGTTCTTCTCATGTTACAACAAGGGTTCAAGAATTAGTATATGAATGGTTAAGGTTTAATTAAGTCAGGTAAATTATTGGTTTATATTGGTAAAGTTCCATATGGCAATCTATGTAGTCAAAAGTGCTTGCCTAGGTGCCTCAGACATATGCAAGGTGGTCTCCTTCATCTAGGTGTGATGGAGACGTGTGTATCTGGCTAGTGGCTAGGAGAGGTCATGTGCAGGCGGCAGTCTACTTCTTTCTTACAAGGAGTCGACAGTCTCTACTTTTTTCTTCTAAGCAGTCGGAAGTCGGAACTTACAGATGCCCTAAAAAGGTGTCTTGTTATTCTTTTTTGGGATTTTTGTATAGATTTTTAGGCATCCTTCTCTCTTGGTTGGGCTTCCTTTTTTTCTTGACCGGGCTTTGAAGTGTATTATTTATCTGCAATTATTGTATCAATTGTTATTACTTTTGATGTAGGTTCTTTATTATATTTGGGAAGCAGTATTAGTTTTCTATGCTTATCATTGTTTGTCTTTTTTCTTTTTCTTTTTCTTTTTTTGTCTTGGGGCATACCTTTTTTTGTGCCTTGCGACTTTGACTATGTAGATGGCAATTAATGTGTTGGCCTAAGCAGGTGAAACGTGAATTATTTATATGCAGTTGATTTCAATATAGTATTGCCATGTTGTTGTAGCATTACCATTTTGAGTTCATCCAATACACTAATTTAAGCTTCAACCGATGTGTTTCAGGTATTGGAATATTGGGCTGGCAGGGGCATGCTGCAAATTTTGTAAGCCCAGCTTTACACGTACTTAACCTTTTGATGCATTGCTCATACCGTCAAAGCTTCATATTACTTAAATCAAGTTATGTTTCTACCTTGTTAAACAAATAGCCTCATCACATGAATACATTGTCTACCATACAGGTTTATTAGTATGAAGTTATCTGATGGCAATGAGCTTCTTAATTGGATTGAAATACCCGATAACCAAACACAGAATTACAACGGTTCTCTACGAGATACAGACACACCACCCGAGAGCTTCGTTGGGCAGAATTTCTAACCCGAATTCCCGATACAGTCACACCACGAGAATTAGAATTAGCCTTCCAAGATCACCTTCTAACCTTCTGCCAAGAAATTAGAATAGCAATGGAAATAATATCCTCTAAGTGAAGAGAATAAAAGTTAGGAAAATCAAGTCTGAGTCTTCATTTCCATTTTCCCGTACATATTCGTGAAAAGAAAGAAACTAACAAGAGTACTACTACCCCACGTTTCCTACACTTGTGGAATCTCAAATAACTACTACCCCACGTTTCCCGTACATATTTGTGAAAAGAAAGAAACTAACAAGAGTACTACTACCCCACGTTTCCTACACTTGTGGAATCTCAAATAACTACTTTGACAACTTCAAACAAATAAAACAAAAATGGAAATTACTGAATAAAAACAAAAGAACATGCTGTGAAATAAAAAACGTGGGGCCAGTCAAACTTCATGCAGTCAAGTATTTGGTTACTCCTGCTGTTAATCCATCTTTGAATTGGGCCTGTAGATGGTGGATTATGGGCCTGGACCGATGCCTTCCTATCATCCTCTCCGTCTTCGAAAAAGTTTAACCTCAAACTTGGAAGGGGTTCGTCAGGGTCGAAATAAGGCTGAATATCAACGACATTAATGGTGGCTGACGCTGACGAATTTCCCGATAGTTCAATTTCATAAGCATTGTCATTCACTTTAGCAAGAACTTTAAACGGACCATCAGACCGAGGACTCAACTTAGAACGATGTTTAGACGGAAATCATTCCTTTCGAAAATGCAGCCAAACAAGATCACCCGGTTTAAAAAGAACATGCTTCCTCCCCTTATCACGTCGATATTTAACGAGCTCATTAGTCTTTGCAATTTTGTCATGAATACGCTGATGGATTGACTTGATATCACTGCCAAATCACTGGCTTTTTTACTGAATTTTGTGGAGGTGTCAAGGACAACAAGATCAAGTGGAGTTGGTGGATTTAAACCATAAACAGTCATGAAAGGGCTGATTCCTGTTGTCTTACTAGGAGCCCGGTTGTAGGCGAATTCATTCCTAGGCAATAAATCCTCCCACTGCTTCAAGTTAGATGTGATGAGAGCTCGTAGCAAGGACCCAAGGGTATGGTTGGTGACTTCGGTTTGTCCGTCAGTTTGAAGATGGTTCGACGTGCTGAATTTGAGTTTGGTGCATAACTTTCTCCTCAACGTCAACCAAACATGGCTTAAAAATTTAACGTCCCGATCGCTAACCATAGTCTTTGGCACACCATGGAGGCGGACTATTTCTTTGAAGTATAAAGTGGCGATCTAGACAGCATCATATGTTGTGTGACAGGCAACAAAATGAGCCATCTTAGAAAAACGATCGACCACGACCATAACAGAATCCTTTTGGCGTTGAGTACGGGGTAATCTGGTGATAAAATCGAGGCTAACATCCTCCCAAGGGGCAACCGGTACTCGAAGTGGCATGTATACCCCATGGGGAGAAGACTGACCTTTGGCTTTATGACACTGTAGGCAACGCCGAATATAATGTTCAACATCACGACTCATTCGGGGCAAAAAAAAAATGACTGCGCAGTATATGAGTTGTTTTATCAATACCCAAATGGCCTGCTAAACCTCCTTCATGAGCTTCCTGTATAATAACCAACTTGATGTTGTGGCGTGGAACACAAAGTTGCTGTCTTTTGAACAGAAACCCATTAAAAACATGAAATTCTCCCTTTGCATGACTTTGACAGCTGGTGTATATATCCCCAAAGTCGGGATCCGACGGGTATTCATTCTGTAAGAGCTCAAACCTAATAACTTTCCGTTGAAGTGAAGTAAGTAGGGAGTACCTGCGAGATAGAGCGTCGGCCCCTTTATTAAACTTTCCAGACTTGTGTTTAATAGTGAAGGTAAATGCCTGAAGGAATTCCACCCACTTAGCATGACAGGGCTGCAACTTATGTTGGCCTTGAATGTACTTTAACGCCTCATGATCCGAATGTAGAATGAACTCCTTGGAAATCCGATAATGCTGCCAATGTTCCAATGCCCGGATAATTGCATAAAACTGTTTATCATATGTGGAATATCGCCGTTTGGCATCATTAAGCTTTTCACTAAAGTAGGCAATTGGATGGTTCAGTTAGGATATAACAGCCCCAATTCCCACCCAGACGCATCACACTCAACCTCGAACACTTCAGTAAAACAGGGCAGCGCCAACACCGGAGTAGAAGATAATTGTTGCTTGAGCTCGTCAAAAGAGATTTGAGCTTATGGATTCCAAGCGAAAGTTTTGAGCTTTGTTATTTCGGTCATTGGAGCCACAATAGTGCTGAAATTCTTGATAAAACGGCGGTAAATAGAGGCGAGGCCGTGAAAACTTCGTACTTGCTGAATGGATTGGGGTACCGGCCAGTCACTAATTGCTTGAATTTTATTGTCATCGACCCGAATGCCCTGTGCTGAAACAAGATAACCAAGAAAAGTTACTTGATTAGTAAAGAATTCACATTTGTCCAAGTTCCCATAGAGCTTTTCCTGATCGAGTACTTGGAACAACTGTGAAGGGTGGTATTGGTGTTCATCCGTGGTCCGGCTATACACGAGGATATCATCGAAATAAACAACAATAAAGTTGCCCAAGAATGGCTTCAATACGTGGTTCATCAACCTCATGAACGTGCTAGGTGCATTTGATAACCCGAAAGGCATGACGAGCCATTCATATTATTAGCGATATCTTGTATAGAGATAGAGATTTAGATATATCTTGTATTATGATAGCATTATTTGGTAATAAATGTAAATATCTACCAAATATAGATTAGGGCCAATGTAATCTATAAATACCGATTGATATTATGAATGAAAGGTGATCAATTGACAATCCATTATCATGGTATCAGAGCCTACCTCTGGTAACCTTAAACCCTAATTTTTTTTCCCCCTTCCTGGCGGCTACTGCTTCTGTCGGACCTGCCTCTTCTTCTCAGACCTCTCAACCCTGCTGCCATGGAATCCAAAACCCTTCATCCGGCCCTGATGGTCACCAACATTTGGAATTTTATTCCGGTTACCCTTGAGATGGAGAGTGGCCAATACACGTCATGGGCAGAATTATTTAAAATCCACTGCCGTGCTTTTCAGGTTATTGATCATATTAACCCAAAAGCGAAAACTGAAGTCCTTTCTTCTTCTTCTTCTCCGGTCAAACCTCCGGATGCCGAACTGTGGGTCCGTTTGGATGCCATTGTCATCCAATGGATTTACAGTACGATATCCAATGACCTCTTACACACTATACTAAAACCCGATTCTACTGCAGCACAAGCATGGACTGCTCTTGGAAATATTTTCCAAGATAATCAGAATGAACGTGCAGTGTATTTGGAACACAAGTTTGTTACCACTCGCCTAGAGAATTTTCAAAACTGCTCAGCATATTGTCAGGCGTTGAAGATGCTTTCTTATCAGTTAGCAAATGTTGGTGCCCCGGTTTCGAACCAACGATTGGTCTTACAACTCATTGCTGGTCTCACTGATGCGTATGAAGGTGTGGCTATGATGATCCAGCAAACCAAGCCACTACCTGAGTTTTATGAAGCTCGTTCCCGGCTGATCATGGAGGAAGCACGAAAAAGTAATCAGGCCGCTAATTCTGCTGCTGCCGCCGGGACTGCTCTCAACGTTCAAACATCCCGATATCCAGCTTACTACCAACAGCAGAATAATCAGCCTTCCCCTGACTACAACAGAGAGCAACGGGGTCGGGGTCGGGGCCGGGGTCGTGGCCATGGTCGTGGCCGTGGTCGGAGTAACAGAGGCCGTGGCGGTGGCACTGCACCTGGGTATACTCGCCAAAACTTCTCTCCACAACAGCAGTCTGGTAACCATTCTTGGGCTCAACAACCTAGTGGGCCTACTCATTGGACTCCCCAACAGCCCAGTTACCAGTCATGGACTTAACCGGCTTTTCAACCTGCTCAATGGGCTCCCCAACAGCCCGGTTACCAGTCATGGGCTGCACCATGCCCTTATCCTACAGTCCAGCCACCCAAACCTCAGTACGGGCCAGGCCCATCTGCCACCAATCAGGGTATCATCGGCCCAAAACCAGCCCAGTCCTATGCTGCGTCTGAAGCAAGTTTCACCCCTACTGATCTGGAACAGGCATTTCATACCATGTCTCTAACACCACCAGACCAGAACTGGTACATGGATACTGGCGCGACCTCTCATATGTCCAATAACCCAGGTAACTTCTCATCTTATGTCAATAATGGTATTTTTCGGAATGTAATTGTAGGTAATGGCGCTCAAATTCCAATCCACGGTACCGGTAACCAAACCCTTCCCCTACCTTACCCACCTCTCAACTTATATAATATTCTTCATGTTCCTAATCTTGTCAAAAATTTACTTTCGGTACGTCGGCTCACAACTGACAATAACATTTCAATGGAATTTGATAAATTTGGTTTTGATGTGAAGGATTTCCAGACACGCACTCCTCTGCTTAGGTGCAACAGCACGGGGGATCTCTAATAGCTCACCTTCACTCCTCATTCCAAAGTCACCAGTCCGTCTGCTTTGGCTGCCATCACTCAAGATCTCTGGCATCACCGCCTTGGACACCCGGGATCTCCTATTTTATCTTATTTGCATAAACATTTATCTTTTTCTCGTAATGTAAACAAATCTTCGGTTTGCCAGTCTTGTATTTTGGAAAAACATATTAAATTGCCGTTTGTTTCTTCTACTTCTGTTACTTTTTCACCTTTTGATATCATTCACAGTGATGTATGGACCTCTCCCGTATTAAGCTCGGGAGGTCACAAATATTATCTATTATTTTTAGATGACTTCTCTAATTTCCTATGGACTTTTCCACTGTCACATAAGTCTCAGGTTTTTCCAACATTTGTTAAGTTTCATAAATTTATTCAAACCCAATTTCATAAAAACATAAAATCCATGCAATGTGATAATGGCAAAGAATATCATAACCAGTCCTTCCATCAATTTTGTGCCACACACGGTATGGTGCAACGTTTCTCCTGCCCCTACACCTCTTCCCAAAATGGCAAATCTGAACGAAAAATAAGATCCATTAACAACATCATTAGGACTCTTTTAGCCCACGCTTCTGTTCCCCTAAATTTCTGGCCTCATGCTTTAGAACTTGCCACTTATCTCCTGAATATTCTACCTAGTCAGGTTATATCTTTCTCCACTCCCACCTTTCGCCTCTATCATACTCAGCCATCTTATTCCCATCTTCGTGTATTTGGTTGTCTATGTTATCCTCTCATCCCATCCACCAATATTCACAAACTTGAAATGCGTTCTTCACCTTGTGTCTTCCTTGGCTATCCTACCACACATCGAGGCTATAAATGTTATGATATGTCTACCGGCCATCTCACCATATCCCGACACGTCATATTTGACGAAACCATCTTCCCCTTTAAAAACAACCACCCCAGCCCTCCTCGGTATGACATCTTCACATCAGAACCTCACCCCTCCCTTTGGTACCACACGGCCTCCCCTATCCCTCCCTCTCCGGTACCACCTACACAGTCACCCACCACTAGCCCAGCCTCCCCTCACCAGAACTCCCCTCACCAGGCTACACCCTCCCCTCCACCGAGCACTACAACTACCACCTACCCGCTCACCTACTCCCGCCGACCAAAGCCTGTTGTCCCCACTGTTCCGGAACCCACAACCTCCTCCCCTAGTTCTGGTCCAGACCAACTCATCCAGACCCTTCCAGCCCGTACTATTACCACCCGTAGCATGTCGGGTATCTCCAAGCTCAGACAACCCTCTTTTAATTTAAACACTTCTACCATTTCCCCTCTCCCACGTAACCCATCCGCAGCCCTTACCAACCCGGATTGGAAATGCGCCATGCTCGATGAGTTCCGTGCCCTTATCGATAATAACACATGGGATTTGGTACCTCGACATCCTAATATGAACATTGTCAGAAGCATGTGGATTTTTAAACACAAAACCCGTTCGGATGGCTCATTAGAAAGATATAAGGCCCGTTTGGTATGTGACGGACGATCTCAACAGGTTGGTGTGGATTGTGGGGAAACTTTCAGCCCTGTGGTAAAACCAGCCACCATTCGAATCGTTCTCCATATTGCGGTTTCGAAGGCTTGGCCCATTCATCAGTTGGACGTAAAGAATGCGTTTCTCCACGGGAAACTTAATGAAACAGTGTATATGCATCAACCTATGGGATTCCGGGATGCACGTTTTCCCAATCATGTGTGTTTGTTGAAGAAATCTCTATACGGTCTGAAACAAGCACCACGTGCTTGGTATCAACGTTTTGCCGACTATGTCTTTTGTATGAACAAAGCCGTTGTGACAATTCGTTATTTATCTACCGGCATGGGCATGACACGGCATATATTTTGCTTTATGTTGATGATATCTTGCTGGTAACATCTTCGGATAGGCTAAGACACCGGTTCATGAAACTTTTGGCAGCCGAATTCGCCATGAAAGACCTTGGTCCTATCAGCTATTTTCTAGGTGTGGCAGTTACTAGACATCAAAATCACTCTTTATTTTTGACCCAACAAAAGTATGCAGGTGAGATTCTTCAGCGTGCAGGAATGACCACTTGTAATCCCGCCGTCACCCCGGTCGACACAAGTCACAAAATGAGCTCCACAGATGGTGAAATGCTTGAAACACCAACTGAATATCGCCAACTGTGTGGGGCCCTACAATATCTCACCTTCACAAGACCGGACATCAGTTATGCGGTTCAGCAAGTTTGTATGCACATGCATGCTCCCCGGTCCACTCATATGGCTGCCCTTCGGCGTATTTTACGTTACATTCAGGGTACAATCAGCTATGGTCTTACTATTCAACAATCGGATACTCGTTCTCTAGTTTCCTACACCGATGCTGATTGGGCCGGGTGCCCGGATACCCGGCGGTCCACCTCCGGTTACTGTGTTTACATGGGGGATAACCTTCTCTCCTGGTCTTCTAAAAGACAAGCTACTGTTTCCCGCTCCAGTGCTGAGGCGGAATACCGGGGAGTTGCTAACGTTGTTTCTGAAACTTGTTAGCTACGCAACCTTCTCGGTGAACTTCATCATCCTCCCTCCAAGGCCACACTTGTGTATTGCGACAATGTCAGTGCAGTGTACTTATCCACCAATCCGGTTCAGCACCAGCGTACTAAACACATTGAAATTGACATCCATTTTGTTCGTGAAAAAGTAGCTCGTGGTCAGGTCAGAGTTCTCCATATTCCCTCTCGCTTCCAAATCGCTGACATATTCACCAAGGGTCTACCACGGGTTCTGTTTGAAGATTTTCGGTCCAGTCTTAACATACGGCCTCCTCCCGTTTCGACTGCGGGGGTGTATTAGCGATATCTTGTATAGAGATAGAGATTTAGATATATCTTGTATTATGATAGCATTATTTGGTAATAAATGTAAATATCTACCAAATATAGATTAGGGCCAATGTAATCTATAAATACCGATTGATATTATGAATGAAAGGTGATCAATTGACAATCCATTATCACATATAACCCCTCCTTAGTCTTGAAAGCGGTTTTCCATTCATCCCCTTCATAGATTCGAATCTGATGGTAACCACTCCGCAAATCGACTTTAGAAAATACAGTGGCACCGTGAAGCTCATCCAACAAATCATTCAACCTTGGTATGGGAAAACGGTATTTGATTGTAATTTTGTTGATTGACCGGCTATCCATACACATCCGCCACTCCCCATTCTTCTTCGGTACAAGCAAAGTGGGGACTGCACAAGAGCTAAGGGACTCACGAATAAGTCCCTTTTCCAGAAGTTTGTCAACCTGCTTCCTGATTTCGATGGTTTCATGGGGGTTGGTTCGATAAGCGGGTTTATTGGGTTATGCAGAACCGGGTATGAGATCAATTTTGTGTTGGATGGATCGTTTAGGTGGTAAACCAGGGGGAATTTCAGTGTGGAAGACTTGGGAATAGGACTTTAATAAGGCTTGCACAAGGGGGGACAGAGTCGGTTAGGACGGGTTCTCATCTTCATCAAGTCCCAACAAAACAAACTCTTTGATGGGCTGGTATTCATGGTATTCAGATTGTAGTAATGTGCTCAAGGGGGGTGTTGGTTTTGGAGAAGCAGTGGAAGGGGTAATTGGGGTAAGGACAATCTTGCGGTTGTTAAGAACGAATACGTGTTAAGGTATCCATCATGAATTGTTCGCCGGTCAAACTGCCAGGGACGCCAAGCAATACATGACACGCATCCATCGGGATTACATCACACCACAACTCATCTGTTTATGATTTACCAATACTGAATGACAACAATACTCGATGAAGGATGGATTAACCCGGCCAGCTGGAGTATCCAAATACTTGACTGCATGAAGTTTGACTGGCCCCACGTTTTTTATTTCACAGCATGTTCTTTTGTTTTTATTTCAGTAATTTCCATTTTTGTTTTATTTGTTTGAAGTTGTCAAAGTAGTTATTTGAGATTCCACAAGTGTAGGAAACGTGGGGTAGTAGTACTCTTGTTAGTTTCTTTCTTTTCACAAATATGTACGGGAAACGTGGGGTAGTAGTTATTTGAGATTCCACAAGTGTAGGAAACGTGGGGTAGTAGTACTCTTGTTAGTTTCTTTCTTTTCACGAATATGTACGGGAAAATCGAAATGAAGACTCGGACTTGATTTTCCTAACTTTTATTCTCTGCACTTAGAGGATATTATTTCCATTGCTATTCTAATTTCTTGGCAGGAGGTTAGAAGGTGATCTTGGAAGGCTAATTCTCGTGGTGTGACTGTATCGGGAATTCAGGTTAGAAATTCTGCCCAATGAAGCTCTTGGGTGGCGTGCCTATATCTCGTAGAGAACCGTTGTAATTCTGTGTTTGGTTATCGGGTATTTCGATCCAATTAAGAAGCTCATTGCCATCATTTGGTATCAGAGCCAGGTTAATCCATCTTTGAATCGGGCCTGTAGATGGTGGATTATGGCCTGGACCGGTGCCTTCCTATCATTATCTATAGTATTATAGTTCCTTTTTTTTCAAAGTCTGGGTACTTGATCTAATTTTCACACAACGCATATAAAAAGCTTGATCTCCTGGCTGCATTTCTTTCATACACAATCCAACCTGAATCACTTTAACTGCACTCATATCCAAAGTTTAAAAGAACGGAATTGCGCCTCGAGGCGTTTTCCCTTCGCCTCACGAGGCGTAAGCCTCGAGGCGAACCAAGGCGTAAGCCCGAGGCGGATTTAAAAAATAAATATAAAAATTATATATCTTATAAATATAGAACTTTCCTTACTAATTTAATCATAGAAAGTCTAAACCAGCATATAAAAATTATATATCTTATAAATATAGAACTTTCCTAACTAATTTCATCGAAAAAAGTCTAAAACAGCAAGAGGCGCGCCTCGAGGCGTACGCCTTCACGTTTTTTTTGAACGCCTCATCCCTTTGAGGCGCACGTACAAAAATGGCCCCTGAGGCGTCCCCTCAGACCTATGCAGTCGATATCGCCGATATATCGGTTATCGGTCCTATGCAAAAATATTGGTCAAAATATCGGTCCCGATATTATCGGTGATATTTACCGAGATATCGCCGAGATTTTGATTCCATAATATCGGTTGTCTCACCGAGTTTCTCGGTTTACTAATCTTGACCCTTTTTTTAAAGTCATTCCCCTTTAAAAATGTTGGCCCAATGCCTTGTACCCATAGCCAAAACCATCGAAGTAAATGCTCCAACTCCCTAATACACCCACGTTCGCACTTCGCACACCTGCTAGATCATGTTTCTAATATAAAATAATGACACGTTTTAGTTTTGACTTTTGATTTGACTATTAATATTATATATGTAGGGGACGGTTCCACTAAGAAGTGGTTTTTCGCTAACAAATACTAAGAAGTGGGTCAAACGAACTCCGATTGAGCTCATTCCAGCGGCGTTGGAACCGTCTCATCGAACCCTAACCCGGACCCAAAAACTTAAACCCCCCTCCACCCGCACCCCCAAAAACCAAAAACCCCCCTCCAACCTTACCCCGAAAAGCCTAAAACCACCACCCCCACCCCCCAAAAACCTAAACCCCCCCACCCCACCTCCCCCCCCCCCCCCAAAAAAAAACCTAAACCCATCCCCACACACACCAAAGACCTAAACCCCCCACCCCTACCCAAAAAAAAAAAACCTAAACCATAAAATCTAAACCCTAAAAGCTAAACCCTAAGGCTAAACTATAAGGCTAAAACCCTAAAATTCAAACGTAAAATCTAAACCTTAAAAGCTAAACCCTAAAAGCTAAGATGGTAGAGTTCGACGAGACGGTTCCAACGCCGCTGAAATTAGCTTAATCGGAGTTCGTTTGATATCGTTTCTTAAGGTTTTTGTCATTTCTTAGATTTCTTAGCGAAAAACTACTTCTTATTTGATCCTCCCCCTATATATGTATATATTGTAAACTGGTAATATATTAACAGAAGTGATAAATACAAGTAAATGGGGCTCCTTTATTTATAGAGGAGGAAACCCTAAAAGGAGGCCTATGGGCCAGAACTAAATGGACTCATACAAATGGGCCTAATCTAATATATACAATTAACACTCCTCCTCAAGTTGGAGCATAGATGTTAATCATGCCCAACTTGCTACATATAAAGTCTATCTGTGCTTTTCGGAGTGGTTTCGTGAAGATATCTACAAGTTGAAATTCTGTCGTGACATTAACCGGCCGGATGGATGGAGGACTAGCTTGGGTGCCTACCACACGGTCCCTGATAAGGTGGCAATCGACTTCTATGTGTTTCGTCTCTCATGAAATACTTGATTCTTGGCTATATGTATAGCCGATTGACTATCACAATATAACCTCATCAAATTATCAGAAACAACCCCGAGTTCCTTGAGAAGATGACGAATCCAAATCATATCTAAAGTAACTTCTGCCATAGCTCTATACTCTGATTCAGCACTTGATCTAGATACAGTGTGTTGCTTCTTGCTCTTCCAAGACACCAGATTTCCTCCGACAAATACGCAATATCCAGTTGTAGACTGTCGTGAAATAGGGCAACCTGCCCAATCAGCATCTGAGAAACCTGATATTCGTCCATCTCCTTTCTATGTAAAAGCACCCACACGACAGTGGCCTTAGTCAGAATACAAGATCCCTAAACCGGGTGTGGTCTTAAGATATCGTAATACACGAAGAGCGGCATTCCAGTGTCCAGTGTATGGTTTGGCCATGAACTGACTCAGAACACTAACAACAAAGGAGATATCTGGACGTGTAACTGTCAGATAGTTAAGCTTTCCAACTAACCGTCTATAACGTTCAGGATCCTTCATCGGACTCCCGTCCTCTGGAAGGAGTTTCCCCATAGGAAGCATTGGAGTATCAACGGGCTTACAACCCTGTAAGTCACACTCAGTCAGCATATCAAGGACATACTTCCGTTGAGAGAGAAGTATTCCTTGTGGAGAGCGAGATACCTCTATGCCAAGAAAGTACCGAAGTCGACCTAAGTCGCTAATCTGAAACTGAGACTGAAGAAACTGTTTGAGCTCGGTAATCCCGACCTCATCATCTCCAGTAACAATGATGTCATCGACATAGACAACTGCAATAATCCTTCAGCCCTGATGATGTCTGAAGAATACAGAATGATCATATGCACTACGAACCATACCAAATTCTCCCATAACACTAGAGAACCGACCAGACCACGCTCTAGGGGACTGCTTAAAGCCATATAAGGAACGACGTAATATGCATACTTTCGATGCCTCCTCCTCAACAACAAACCCGGGTGGCTGCTCCATATATACCTTCTCCTCAAGAACACCATTAAGAAAGGCATTCTTGACATCAAGCTGGTGAAGCGACCAATGATTAATGGCGGCGAGAGCAATACAGATGCGTACATACGACATTTTAGTAACCGGGGAGAATGTCTCATCATAATCGATACCATATGCCTGAGAATAACCTTTAGCAACCAAACGGGCTTTTAGTCGATGTAGGGAGCCATCAGGGTTAAGTTTAACCGTGAAAACCCAACGACAACCCACAACACGCTTTCCAGTAGGAAGCGTCTCAAGATCCCATGTATGATTAGCCCAAAGAGCCCCTATCTCCTCCTTGGTTTAAAAAAGCGCCCTGAGGCGCTGCTTAAGGCGTGAGGCGCTGAACAAAACGCCTCAAAATGGTGAGGTGCCCCATATACATGAAGCGCCCTGAGGCGCCGCCTCAGGCTTGACAGGCGAGGCGAGGTGAGGCGCGCCTCATGTATTTTTGCCCTTTTTTCACTGTTTTTTTATGAATTTGAGTTCCAATTTTAGTTCCTCTTTACTTAAATCAGTTTTTTAAGTTGTTTTTCTTGCAAGTTTTGTGAAAATTACTCAAAAGGAGGAGTTTGTAGACTAAATCAACATTTACTGGGAGGTTTTAAGAATGTTACTAAATTTTTTATTACTTTTTTAGCTTAACGCCTTGCATACGTGAAGCCCTCGCCTCGCGCTTGAGGCGTGGCGCCTCGGATTTTGGGACCGAAACGCCTCGCCTCGCCTAGCGCTTTTTTAAACCAAGATCTCCTCTTCCATAGCCTGTCTCCATCCTAGGTGAGTAAGAGCTGTCATCACATCCTTGGGAATCGGGTAGGAATCAATAGCAGTGGTATAGGCATGGGACTCAGGTGAGAGGTGGGAATAAGCAACATAATCCTGAATAGGATAACGGGTGGGGTGTTGAGGTTCTTTGCGAAAGGCAATCGGTATATCAGGAAAGGGTGCACCAGGAGGGTCATAAACAGGTGTGTCTGGTGTAACAGGAGTAGGATCAGGTGTATCAGGGGGTGGAACTGAGGACATACCAGGGTCATGGTCAGGGTCCGGTTGTGAATCAGGTATCTCTGTTGTCTTATCCTTATGCCGCCTGGCATATGTGAAAATCAATGGTGGAAGCTCCTTCGGTAGGCCATGTTAGGAATCAGAGTCGGTAGCGCAGCGGACACAACACACAAACACACTTAAACGAAAAGAAGAAAGCAATAAACGACACAAGGATTTATAGTGGTTCGGTCAAGGTGACCTACATCCACTTGCTGCAACTAGGGTTTACTTTTATTGATAGGTGCTACAAGAAATTACAATTACAAGACTGAGTATTTATAAACCAAGATTAGGGCTGGTTAATAAGGCAATTACTAAACAATAGGAATTAGGGCCGGCAGCCCCTCTTCCCTCTATTCCAGCCGTAATAGGCTAAGTAGCCCAGGCCCAAACCTGGCCCAGCCCGATCCAGCCTAAAAGCCTTCATAACCCAACAATCTCCCACTTGAAGGCTTTGCCTATACAAAACATCCAAGCAAACTCAGCACCAGTAACTCCAGTAATCTCTATAAACAAGTCCTCCAAGACCAAGCTAAGACTCCATGTCAAACCCTCCTAGTTGCAGCGGCCCTTATCATCAGTTACCTGAAAGGCCCGTTGAAGCTCCACCGAGCTTCAACCCAATACCAGTCATACCAGACCCAGCCGTGATTATCTCCACCACCGACCCATCTTCTGTCTCAACCGACTTGCACGTTCCGCCGGCTCCAGAGATGCACCGAAGACCATCATCACTCTCCAAATTCAGCAAACAATCCTCAGGAGAGACTTTCTCATTCGGAATCTTGGTCTTCAAAACCCAACGGACTCTTGGAACTGTACCCGGAACACGTCCCGTGCTCCCACTGTTCCCAAACCCCCTGACTGGTTTCACCCTCCGAACACATTCAACTGACATCTCAGTAGCTCCAGGCTTCACGTTTGCAAAGTGAACCCTCTTAGTGCGAGATTCAGTGAACCGGACTTTATCACTCTGAACCGGGACGGTCACACATCCCTCAGCAGGTACCTCAACTAAATACAGTGATCCTTGTTTTTCTCCCCGAGCAATAACGAGATTTCCATCTAACACTTTCCACTTTCCACCGCCAAACTTGACATCCAGTCCCTGTTCATCCAATTGACTAACAGAAATAAGATTCATCATCAGACCTGGAATTACCCTGACGTTTTGCAAGTTCCATGCAGTTCCTAATGGAGTCTTCAGATTCACATCTCCCATGCCCGTAACCTTTAAGGTTTCACCATTTCCTAGTCTTACCTGTCCAAAATCACCTTCTTTTAGATTCACCATTGATTCACCGCTGTGCATAGCATGAATCGATGCTCCTAAATCCATGACCCAAGAGCCCACACTGCTTTCCACACTACAAACCAGTACATCATCATAACAGACGACCTCAGTAGTGTTCACTTCAGCAGACTTTTCCTTTTTGGCCTTTGGACACTGACTCTTAAAATGCCCAACTTCTTTGCAGCCCCAACATGTGACAGTCTTAGGAGTTCTGGATGCACTCCTACCCCTGCTCCCACTTTCCCTGTTATTCCCTCTTCCCCTGCTTACACTTAACAATCCAGAAGAAGATGAGCTACCTTGCTTCCTGCGTCTTACGTCTTCTCCAAGAATCAAAAATCTCATCCCTTCAAATGTAAAACCACTGGGCCTGTAGAATTGGTAATAGCAGTTACCGTTCCGGACCAGCTATTCGGCAGTGAAGATAACAGCGCCAGACCTTGAGTTTCATCATCAAAATTGATTCCCACAGAACTCAATCCGGACAAAAGTGAATTTAAATTGTTGATATGTTCTGTCACGTCTCCTTCCTTCATCATAGTCAAGAAAAATTCTCTCAACAAGAACAGTTTATTTGCCCCCGACGGTTTCTCATACATGTTTGACAGAGCTATCATCATGCCACGAGCCGTGGTTTCCTTCATGATGTTGAACGCGACACTCCTCGTCAAAGACAATGTAATAGCCGCCTTGGCCTTCTTGTCCTTCGAATTCCAAACGTCTTGACTAATCTTATCAGTTTTTTCTTCCAATACCACATCCAAGTCCCTTTGACTCAACAGAGCTACAATTTGCATCTTCCACCATGCAAAGTCCGTCCCGTCGAACTTCTCAATCTGTACCTTCCCATCCTCAGCCATCATAATAGCAAACAGAAAACAGATAAACGAACTTGAACATGAAAAAAAAAACTTAACCCGTCGACTCAAGGGTTAGAACCCTAATCGGCGATCAACCTGGCAGCAACCCAATTCAACAGCGACCAGAAAACCAGCCACCACAGTCCCGGCGACCAACAGTTTGTCCGGCGGCTACCTCAAAACCCTAATCGAACCCGCTCTACACTTCCTCCCTTCCTGCGACAGCGTTTAGCAGCCAAAACAGGCTTCAATCAGCCCTGTTACGGCCGAACAGAAGCAGAACAGAATCGAAAACAGCAGCAACAGTCAGCGACAGACCTCCAGCGACAAAACCAGCCGCAGAACAGACCCAACCAGCCCTTGCGTCTTCGAACCAGAACACAGCAGATTGGTTAAACACCAATCGCAATTCTGACAGCCTCTCGGATCGTTTTTCCGTGCGAAAACCGTGTGTAACAACGAGACAAAGCTCTGATACCAGTTGTTAGGAATCAGAGTCGGTAGCGCAGCGGACACAACACACAAACACACTTAAACGAAAAGAAGAAAGCAATAAACGACACAAGGATTTATAGTGGTTCGGTCAAGGTGACCAACATCCACTTGCTGCAACTAGGGTTTACTTTTATTGATAGGTGCTACAAGAAATTACAATTACAAGACTGAGTATTTATAAACCAAGATTAGGGCTGGTTAATAAGGCAATTACTAAACAATAGGAATTAGGGCCGGCAGCCCCTCTTCCCTCTATTCCAGCCGTAATAGGCTAAGTAGCCCAGGCCCAAACCTGGCCCAGCCCGATCCAGCCCAAAAGCCTTCATAACCCAACAGGCCAGATGTAGCAGGAACTGGATTGGTGACGACTGAGACCGGAGGTGCAGGTGTAGATGGAACAGGGGATATTGGAATGGTAGGAACGGTGATGGACTTGGGTATAACAAGATCAGGATCAGGAAACAGGTCAGGCAATGGGACAGAAGACTCAGGAAAGTAAGGACAGGACTCGTGAAAAGTGACATCAGCACTGGTAAAGTATCGATGAAGAGAGGGGCTGTAGCACCGATACCCCTTCTGGACATGGGAGTAACCATGAAAAACACAACGAATGGCCCGCGGGTCAAGTTTAGTGGTCCCTGGACGATGATCATGAACATATGCTACATATCCAAAAATTCGGGGTGCGAGAGGAAAAGGAGTTCCTATAGGATACAGGACAGAAAACGGGGTTTTATCATTAAGGACAGATGAGGGCATGCGATTAATTAGGTGGGCTACAGTAAGAACAGCATCACCCCAAAATCGACGAGGAACATGAGAATGAATCATGAGTGTGCAAGTAACATCCAAAAAATGGCGATTCTTGCGTTCATCAACACCATTCTGCTGAGATGTATATGCGCATGATGTCTCGTGAATGATACCATGGGTTTTGAGATATGTAGAAAAATTAGTGGATAAATATTCTTTTGCATTATCAGTACGGAGAGTTTTGATTGATGTATTAAACTGATTTTGGATATACGAATGGGATCCACGAAAGATCGAATTGACTTCACTACGAGATTTTAACAAATAAACCCAAGTAGTACGAGAAAAATCATCGATGCAAGTAACAAAATACTCAAAACCTAGAGGGGTTTTGACAGGAGAAGGGCCCCAAACATCAGAATGCACAAGTTCAAACAAATGACAGACTTTACCGGACACTTTTGGAGGATAGGGACGTCGGGTATGTTTACCAAGCTAACACGACTTGCAATGAAAATTATCTGGAACAGAAAAAGCCAGTCTCATCTGCCTTAGAACTGCTGCAGAGGGATGGCCTAACCGACAGTGAGCATCCCTGATATTGGAATCACATATATTTGCTTTAGGGCATGACAACGGGGACATACGGTAGAGACCTCCTGATTCAAAACCGGTGCCAGTAACCCGTTTCGTTCCTAGTTCCTTAAACACACAATGGGTAGGATAAAACGTAACTGTACAGTTATTTTGTTTAGTAGTTTGACTAGTAGGAAATTTAGGAACAAATAGGACAGAAGACAGGTTTAGGGTGTTTGAGTTACCAATGGATCCGATGCCTTGAACGGGGCATGAGGAACCATCAGCAAGTTGAACAGGTCGGTAAGAAGTATCATGTAGGCTAGTAAAAATACCTCGATTCCCAGACATGTGATGGGTGGCTTCAGAATCAATCACCCACGATGAGTCAAGGCTAGAAGATGTACCTGGGTGTGCTGAGTTGGTTTGAGGACTAGGTGATAAGGAAGCAAGCAACCGTTGGAGCAAATCATACTCTTCCTTGGTGACTGTAAAGGTGTGAGCATCATTCTTTCTGTCTCCCATTTCCAACAAACGTAGTACAAGAACAACAGTGAACAAGTCAAGTACTGGACAGAAACTGTGGTTCTAGCAAGGTTCTGGACTAGAACACGAGTATGAACATATTTCTTGTAAAGAACAAGAACAACAGGACAACAAGATAGCACAAACAACAGGAAACAAGATCAAGACTGAAAACAAGTAGCAACAGTTATGTGGCGGCAACAAGCCAGGACAACAGGAACAACTGAGTGGTCAACATGCTCAAAAACAGTAGGGGCAGCGAAAACAAGTCTCAGACAGAAAATGGGTGGCTCTGGCGAGATTAAACAGAAGTAAGTCTCGGGCTAGGAGAATCTGGCTGTAAGTGGTAGTTTTCGAAGGATAATAGTATCGAAACCAGAAAAAGAGCCACAAACAGAACAGAACGTGTCTGACGTGAATGTTAATCTTTCATGCGAGAACAACAAATTCTCGACTATGAACAGGAACAAAAACGTGGTAAAACGTGGTAAACCGTACCTCAGGTGTTCCAAGGACAGAAAACCGGTAACAGTGGTGGCCGGTGTAAAATTCTGGTCAGATTCCGCCGGCGGGCGGCGGCGGAAGGTGGCGGAATTTCCAGGGGAGTCCAGTGGTGCCGGCGGTGTAGTGTCAATCGCCGGAAAATCGACCAGATCTGAGAAAACACAAATTCCGGCAATGGTCGGCGGCGGCCGACGGCGTCAGGTGGTGGAAATGGCAGGGGTTTGTTCGGAATGTCCAGGGGAGTGTAACAGTGCCGGAGGTGTCGTCTCACTCGCCGAAAAAACGGCCGGATCTGAGCAAAACAGTGGCGACGCGTAGGATCTGGTGGTGGCACGTGACGGCGCGTCTGGAGGTGGTTGGGCGGCGAACTTCCGGGGTGTGCTAATCGGGGGACTGTGATTCTGATGGCAGTGGCGGTGAGACACAATGATGTCTCGAGAAAAGATTTCTAGGACTGGAGCAGGTTTGATGGTAACCGGGACAAATCTGGAACTGGACGGAGACGGTGGCTGTGACAAGTGACCGGAATCGGGACGGAAAACGGAATATCGGATCTAGAGCCGTAGCTCTGATACCATGTAAACTGGTAATATATTAACTAAAGTGATAAATACAAGTAAATGGGGCTCCTCTATTTATAGAGGAGGAAACCCTAAAAGGAGGCCATGGGCCAGAACTAAATGGACTCATACAAATGGGCCTAATCTAATATATACAATTAACATATATATATATATAAGTTTATGCATGATATAAAAATTACCGATATCCCACCGCGAGAACCGATATCTAAAATATCGGTCCTTGGCCGATAACCGATATTTTTCCGCATTAACTGCATAGCCTCAGACTCGGTTTCTCACCGCCTCGCCTCGACCCGACCGTTTTTTTAAACCATGATCACATCAAGGATGTCTGCACAAAATTTTGGTATCACTAAGAACTATGGATGAAAAGATTCTCGTTCCTTGTAATAATCATTAACCAGTTTTAGTGGCTATATGTATTCATGTAGCATGTTTTATTTACAAAACGAGTTTTTGGCAAACTGTAAAAACAGTGCTCCCTTCTTTATGCTTATTTGTTTAATGGATGTCCTCTTGTAAGTGCCCTACTGCCCTTGTGAAATCAAGTATTCTATTGTCCTTCATTTCACAAGTATATCTGTCTAGATATATTTTTTTTTAACTTTTGACATTCTTTTAGTTTTTTTAAGCCTTTTCCCTTCTTCAATAGGGCTAGACCCATTTCATTTTCTTTGCAAAATTTGTTAGTTCCCTTTTCTTAAGATCCACTTAGAACATCAGTGAAACCACCATTTTTCTACATGATGTTTGTGTTTATTTAGCTTACTGAACAAGTGTTCCAAGTAAAAGGGGGTGCTGATTGGGGAGGTGAAAGAGTATTTGTGTGTGTATTTATATATATATATATATATATATATATATATATATATATATATATATATATGTTCAATACATAACCAATTTTAAGTAGAGAATTGTGAGAACCGCATAAACACATCATACCTATTGCTCTGACTGTGATACATAAGATGTTTGTGTAATTGCGTAACTGCCTCTCTTTTTCTCTCACACTGTATCTGGTCATCACTACTTACAAGTATTATGTGGTTCTCACGGTTCTCTACTTAAAGTCGGTTCTATATTGAAGGTGCCACCTATATATATACACAAACACACAAACAAACAATCAAACATACCCAGCAAAAGTAGGCTTTGGGGAGGGTGAGATGAGGGCAAACAATACCCCTCTATCCCAAGGATAAAGAGGTTGCTCCCAGAGAGACCCCGGGCTCAGGAAAACCTCTTCCTTTTTTGTAAGGCAACGGAAAATACAGAAAAGATATAGGACGAAAAAAAACAAGTAATCCAACAGAAATGATTAAAAGCAGAAGATAAAAGGAACAGGGGGCCTAAAGATCTGTAAGAAAAGAGTAGCTAGTTAGTTAAGGCTAAAGACATACCTAAGGCATAAAAATCCCACATATATCTATACTATAAAAATACATATTGGAAGGACAGAAAAGTAATTTCATCAAAATTTAAGAGTTTTACTTAAATACAAGTCTTAAATCACAAGGTACAACCCTTTAAAACATATGGTTGACTTTTAAACCAACTTCCCCCCCCCCCCCACCTCGATTTTTAAACGGCCATAACTTTTTCATATGTTAATATTTAAAAAAAAAATACACCATAAAATTGAGCATTTTATTATCTTTAATTTGAGGATGGTATAGCTATAGTTTTTTTTTAATTTAAAATAATAATAATACGTGATTATACGCTTTACCGGTGTCTGTGTGACTGTGTTAGTGTGTTGTGTTCCCCGCTGCATCCACCCATCTAGTATATGTATATGTATATTATGCCATGATACAATATCTCATGGGAGTTATGCGGTTCTGTTTTTATTTCAGTGTTGCTGTTATGACAAGAGCTTATCCTGATACATATGGGGAGCGACATGAGATTCTTCTTCTCCAAGACATAGCTAGTTACACGCTCCTTGCTTGTGGCTTTATTTATGTTGTTTCAGTAAGTCAAATAAAGAACATCAAATAGAGTTCTAAGTAATGCCACATTGTTATATATTTGCTACTTAGTGATCATGTTATTAAAATAGCATCCTAGAATTCATCTGGTAATAATTAAGTTCTGTTAGGATTAACTGAACATGGTATTTATGTGGTTTTTTACAACCTCATGCTGCTGATTGCCCTCTATCCTTAAAGTCATAAACTGGTTTACGGTTCTAAATTTGGAAATTTCTAGGGAGTCCTCTGCCTTGGTTTCCTCAAGCGTGCTCGCCAAAACAAAGAGGTTTCAACTCAGCAAGCCATTAAAGATCTGCAGGTAAGCAGTTCATGTTAATCACCCTGCAAAAGTAATTAGTTAGTTTTTCTTAAACATTAGTGCATTAAGTCATCCGCCTTTCATTACTCCAATCTTGAAATTGGCAATTATGACCCCATTTACCTATAAATGGGTCAGTTTGGATTCTGCTTTATCTCTAGTGGGTCAAGTAGGCTAAGCTAAGGATTTAACTAAAATGGATACGGGTTCAATTGTATAAGATCTTTTTAACCTGTTTACTGAAAAGAGTTGGTTTTTTTTTTTTTTTTGCAATAAATAGTTTTTGATTTCATAATTAGCACTTTAATTGTTTATAAAACTCGAAAATTGGATAAAAAATGTATAACTACCACATCTACTCTTATATATGCAAATTATTGACATTGGTAATCGGAAAATGATGTTTCCATGATATGAAACAAGTTTTTTCTGATCTGAACATTTTAGGAACTTGAGCGACGCCGAGCAGAACTTGAAGCACTGCTGATCGTTGATACCCCATGATGCAAATGTCAATCCACAAATGTGCTGCTAGTATGCTACAACTATAATGAAGTAAAGTGAGTGACACTTTGTTATTTCTTTGGTTTTGGCTGTCTGAAAACTGGATTTGAATCTGTTGGTTTTCAATTTCTGATGATCACCGGATGTAATTAGCATTGTTGATGCTAGCGATTTTTTGTATTAATTCCATTTACCTTCTAAATTTTGTGAAAATTGTGTCATTGGCATTAGAAATTTGGAATCACCCAGCAAATGGTGTCAAATTTAAGCTACAAGGATATAAATATATGATAGAAATGTTAAAAGTGTGTATATGTTGCTAATATTAAAAACAAAAAATCAATGTGTCGAAACTTTTTCGGTACTACATATATGTATGCATCTCATTCCTTCCCACTCTAGCTGCTGAAACAACCTTTGCTTTTGAAGCACCCCATGGCTGAATATATAGCCTCCTCCCATAAAGCATGGTCCTCTCCAACAAAACTTCTTTTATTAAGTCTGGTCCTCTTCAATAATTATCCTCCCATTAAGTCTGGTACTTCTTCCTCCTCTCTATATCTTATAACTTATATATATATATATATATATATATATATATATATATATACATGTTTATATGTTGTTGATATACATATTAGCGACCGATTATATTTCTCTTAGAGATATATTTGTCATGTTTATTTTGTATTATGATTTGTTTATTATTGTGTATATCGTTTCCTTTTTTGTCTCCTGATCTGTTGAGACTTTGTATTGTATATATCGACATTTCAATCAATGGAATATCTTAAGAGAGTTTCATAAGATTACATGGTATCAAAGCTTCAAGCTCTCTACCAATTGTAGCCGGCCCTCTTCCCATTGGCTTCGGCCGGATTTTTTTTGTTTTTTGTTCTCATTCCAAACATGGTTGAAACAGACTCCAAGGATTCGGGTTCAGCCTCCTCTGCTTGGGCACTCCACCATGTCTACACGGTTACGAACATTCAACACAAGGTTTGTGTGTTAAACGGTACTAAGGTCTCATATTCCTCGTGGGTTAAGCTTTTCTAACTGCACGCCCGGGGATATGATGTCCTTCGTCATATTGACGACACCAACCCTCCTGCTCCTCAAGATTCAGAATTTTAGACGTGGTCCAAAATTGACGTTGGTTTACAGTGGATTTATGGCACTTTGTCTGACGATCTGCTCGTTTGCGTCCTCTGGACTGAATCCACAGCGTTTGAAGCCTGGACCAGGATTCAGAATATTTTTCTGAATAACAAAGGCTCTCGGGCGGCATCACATCCACCGCATCCATCCAACCCACCACTCCCTCCTCCACCACCAAGCCATCCTATGACCACCCGCTCGAAAGACAGGACACTCAAAACTCGATTACCTGTAAAACTCGATTACCTGTAAACTCGATTACCTGTTAACCTGCACACCACCACAACCCCACCTCTATCCCCTATACCCACATCCCACCTGGCAGCCCTCGCTGATCTAAACTGGCATGCTGCCATGACCGATGAATATCAGGCTTTATTAGCTAATGACACCTGGGAATTGATTCCCCGTTCTCCTGACAATTGGGTAATCAGGTGTATGTGGCTCTTTCGCCACAAGTTTAATGCAGATGGTTCGTTACAACGCTACAAAGCAAGGTTAGTAGTAAACGGAAAAAGCTAGCAAATTGGTGTAGATTGTGACGAAACTTTTAGTCCTGTGGTTAAACCCACCACCATCCGCACCGTACTAAGCCTCGCGGTGTCCAAATCTTGGCCAATCCACCAACTTGATGTTAAAAATGCGTTCCTACACGGGGATCTCCAAGAAACTGTCTATATGTTTCAACCACCAGGCTTTGCAGATCCCTCCAAGCCTAAACATGTTTGCCGTCTTCGAAAATCATTGTATGGCCTCAAACAGGCACCACGGGCATGGTACCAAAGGTTTGCAACATTCATCAACCGTTGTGGTTTTCGGAGTACTACTAGTGATATCTCACTATTCGTTTACAAAAACGGATCTCAGATGGCCTATCTCTTATTGTATGTTGATGATATAATCTTGACAGCTTCTGATAACCGATTACTGCATCAGATTATTTCATCACTCTCCCGGGAATTTGGTATGACTGATCTGGGAAAGCTACATCATTTTCTTGGTATAAATGTGGAATCTAAAAATGGTGGACTATTTCTTTCCCAAGAATCGTATGCTGCAGACATACTAGCTCGTGCAAACATGACTAATTGTAAACCATCATGAACACCAGCCGACACCAACAAACTCAACAGCTCAGTTGGTGCTCCATTACCGGATATGACACTTTATCGCAGCCTGGCCGGTGCTTTGCAGTACCTAACTTTCACCCGGCCGGACATTGCCTATGCTGTACAGTAGGTTTGTCTCTTTATGCACGACCTGCATGAACCACATTTCATTTTTATGAAGCAGATCTTACGTAAGGGCACCTTAAATCATAGTCTGCATATAACCCCTTCCAAATCCATAAAGTTAACTGCTTATTCAGACGCTGACGCGGGGGGGGGGGGGGGACTGGACTTCAGACGATCCACATCCGGTTATTGTGGATTTCTCGGGGATAACCTTGTCTCATGGTCCGCCAAACGACAGGCCGTTATATCTCGCTCAAGCGCAGAGGCTGAATACCGAGGTGTTACCAACACGGTTGCGGAAACAAGTTGGATAGGAAACCTACTTATTGAGCTGTTTGTTCCTGTCACGCAAGCCACGATCGTCTACTGTGACAATATCTCAGCCGTGTACCTGACACAGGACCAGTTCATCACTAACGAACCAAGCATGTGGAGATTGACATTCATTTTGTAAGAGAAAAGGTTCATGTTGGAACTGTTCGGGTTCTTCATGTTCCTGCGGATTACCAATACACGGACTTCTTCACCAAGGGTCTTCCTCGCCATCTCTTCCAACGTTTCAAGTCCAGCTTGAGCATTCGACAATCTACAGCTCCAACCGAGGGGGCCTATTAGCGATCGATTATATCTCTCTTAGAGACATATTGTTATATATCGGGTCGACCCTTTCACTACAATTATTTAAGTGGGTCAATCACATGCAGACTTGTCACATGAAGACCCCACATCAACACGTGTCTGCCCCCCCCCCCCCCCCCCCGCGTTTATTTCCTTGTCAGTTTAGTTAATCAGTTTCTTTCCTCTTTCCCATGTTTTCATGCGGTTAGTTTTCAATGCCTTTTCCAGTTGTACTTTTAGCTTCTTAGCTAGTACTTTAGCTTTTAATTTCCTCTAGTTTAGGGAGTGAGTAGTGCAGAATTTCTATATGTACTAAATCGTTTGTTAATGAAAGGGAGATGAGTTTTAAGTTTGAAAATGAATTTTGTTGATTTAGCTCTTATGTGTGAGAGTTTAAATTGATTTGTCTTTGCTAGCTCAACCGTGGTACGTTAGGTGGTGTTCTTAAACACGATTTCTGAACTGAAGTGATGAATCTGTATCTCCGGTTCGATATCGCAACCCTACCGTTTGTTTCGGTGGTGAATCTGTATCCAAAACGAGCCGTAGATCTATCCCGTCCTATCCGTTCTATTTGAATTTCCCGATTCTAAACGTTACCCTAACCGCCTCCGGGTCACCTTCAAATGTGTTCTTTATTGTTGCAGCGTGGATCCAAACTTGAGATAGCTAAACACGGTTCAACCCAACATCAAGCCCGACCCGAATCTATTTGTAGCAACACTTACCAACATTATGGACTCCTCCCCCCCCCATATTGGTCATGTTTATTTTGTATTATGCTTTGTTTATTACTGTGTATATTGTTTCCTTATTTGTCTCCTGATTTGTTGAGACTTTGTATTGTATATATGGACATATCAATCAATGAAATATCTCAAGAGTGTTTCATAAGATTACAATACACACCACTATCTTGGATAAATCACTGACTTGAGCGTCAGAGGGTGTTCCCGGAGCTCCGCCTCCGGGTCACCTTCTAATGTGTTCTTTATTGTTGTAGCGTGGATCCAAACTCGGGATAGCTAAACACGGTTCAACCCAACATCAAGCCCGACCCGAATCTATTTGTAGCAACAGTTACCAACATTATGTCCTCCTCCTCCTCCCTCACCCCACCAAAATCTTACTTATTTTATCAGTTTGTTTTTTCATCATCCTTACTTTTTTTTTGAATAACAAACTCACACACACTATAAATCTACACCACTCATCCACGACGGGACTAAAACCCACAACCTTTTCACCATCCTTACTACTATGCCAGAAATAAACATGTGGCAAAAAAGGAATGTGTGTGACAATTTATTAGACATGTTACTACTCATTCATTAAAATAAAGATAATTATTAGCAAGATGATACCTTAAATAAACATGTCGCAAAAAAGGATTGTCTTTTGACAATTTATTAGACATGTTAATACTCATTTTCTAAAGTTAATAAATATAACTATTGGCAAGATGATACCTTAGAGCTTAAAGAGTGAGCATGTTGGACTCAAAGTCACGGTGGACTCGAAGCGTCTCAAACAACCATTGTAGGTGCCTTCGGTTTGGGTTAAAGTCCATGTTTTGGTGCCTGGCAAGATATTACGGAGCTTTGTGTGGCGACAGCGGCCTATGATGGAATGGGACAACTTAACAATAGTTGAAAGTTGGAGTGTTCTACTCGTGAGAATAAATGTGTCAAGGCAATGAATGATATCAGGTTAGAAACTCGTGTTTTACACGTGTTGAATAAAAAAAATATTAAATAGTTAGTAATGAAGATTTAAGAATTAATAAAAGAAACATTAAATAGTTTTTTAATCAGCAATTTATTTTCTCCTAAAATACCACATATACCTGCATTTACAGGATTTGAACAAACGTCACTTTTGTGAAAGACAATCATCAAAATATTAAATAGTTAGTAAGGAAATATATGGTTAAGTGGTTAACAACCTATGAATACTAAAAAAAAATCTATCTATTGTGTGTATCTTTAGAAGTATTGATGCTACAAGAGCCATGAGGAGACTTGTTTGTAATAACAATCGAAATCAAAATTTAAATTCAGTGGGTTTTTATAAGGGCAAACACCATACCACTAGACCACTAGGTCATGCATGCTTTCTCCATGTTATTCGTGACTTGTGGACGTTTCTCTCATATTTCAACAACTAAATAAATCAAGAATCACAACTGGATTTGGTGTAATAATATGTTCATGTCGTGCTAGTTGGCTTGGTCAATATAGGGCTCAAAACAAGCACATCAACCCTATGATTGGTGTGGAGTTTATCTGATGGTCTATGTTGTGAAAACCATCCCGATATTGAACCGAACGGATATTAAACCTGTCGTCGTATCGGTTCAACAATTCAAATGGGTTGACGGGTTGTAAATGAAGTGTAATAAATAATTAAAAAATGTCATAAACAAGTTGACCTTGTTCATTTAACGGTTGATCCGTTAACAATATTTTACACAATACAAAGTCTTCATTCCATTATTGCCACTTATGTAGTAAAATACGATAACTTTTAGGTCACATGTCCCAGAACCACTCTAAAGATCATTTCTTCCTTGATTTATGCTAGGAATCATTGTTGGCAACTTAGATACGTCCACACTACGACATGAACCACCATAATTAATCCATGAGGATTTTAACCGTCATCACAAATTATTTTTAACAGACTCTTTTGTCACTTCTTTTAACACATAAACCAAACAAACCAATTTTTTTTAGTTTTGTGGAAAATACAATTTTGGATTAAATTTGTTAAATCTTGACAATTATAATTTTTTTTTTATATATCTTCTTTAAAAGAGGGTTTAAATATTTTTAATCATATTTATTATTTAATGAATAATTGTTCAAGATAAAATCATACTCCTTAGTTTCAATTGTTTGTCTTAATATACAAAGGCGGGCAAAATTCAAAATTTTAGAAAGTTCCCTGTCACAGGCTCCTATTTGTAGTTTACCTTCCAATTCCATCTTCCGATATCTGATTACTCATTTCTCAAACTTCCAGATTCAATTTGGTTGATCAAATTTCTCGTGCGAATAAGGTAAAATTGTTCGATGCTTCTTGATTTTGTATAGTTTTCTTCTTTGATTTTAGGGTTTAATCTCTTGCAAATTCGTTGGATCCATCTTTTGTACAGATTCTGTGGTTCAATTCATCGTTTGATTTCTAGTCCCCTATATGTTTCCTGTTTGTTAATTCAGTTAATTTTGTAAAATTTGATAGTTTATTTGCTGTAAACCAAAAACAAAATTTAAGTAAAAAGATGAACAAATAATCGTATCAACCAATAATATATTAATATGCCATCCTGTTTTGAATTTAAGCTTAAAAATAATTGACCTTTTGCTGTGTATTTAAGTGCTTTTGCCCCTTGTATGCTCTAAATTTCTTGAAATTAGGTTTAAGTCTACTTTGAAGTCATTATGCAGTCTTGAATTTTCTGAATTTGAGCTGTCCACCACGTGTTTGATGAATGTCCCCAGAGAATGGACTCCTTGCCTGATGCTGTTGTGCAGTACATTTTGTCAACCATAAACAATGCCAAGGATGTGGCATCTTGTAACTGTGTCTCCAAGAAGTGGAAAGACTCGATGCCGTACATTAAAAGCCTTTACTTCCCGCGTAGCGTCTTTGACAGCCTAAAAAATGGTCAAACGTCTGACTGCGTTGTAATGCAGATCGTCTCGTCTACTTTTCAACTGGAAAATCTTGTGGTTTACTGCCCCTTCACCAGTGCAGGGCTGGCTTCGTGGTTGTTGGTTGCGGGATCGTTGTTGAAGAATCTTGAGCTTCGTATGGATAATCTTGTTGAGCAGAATACAACGAATGATTCAAGTCCATCTAAACTTGACTGCATACAAGCTGCAAGAAACTTGGAGTCGTTAAGGCTTTGGGGTGTGCTAATGGTCAATGCCCCAAAATGGGATATGTTTCAAAAACTGCAAAATCTTGAAATAGTTGGAGCGAGATTGGAGGATTTGGCCTTGGTCGAGGCGCTTAGAGCAACTCCGAACTTGATCCATCTTGTACTTCTTGGTTGTGAGGGTTTAAGGACTGTTTGGATTGAGCTTCTTCAACTTGAGCATTGCAAACTTGATTTTTATGGTTCGGGTAGCTGCTCGCTCACTCTCAGAGCTCCAAAGATTGAGTACCTTGAGGTTCAAGGTTGTAGTTTGATTAGGGTTCGTGAGACTAATTGCTTAAAGAATCTTTCCCTCGCGAACAATGCTGGTAAATTTTCAAGATCATCCTTAAAGATTTCATTTTTGATTTATGGGTCTTATTAATTTTTGATGTAATTTCATTTTGTGGGTCCTGTTTTTGTACATATGATGTTAAGAAATTGAGATGTGATTGTGTGTCTTGTTGCTTGCAGGGAGAGTTTACATGGTTGACTTTGGTAAGCTCATGGCGCTTGAATCATTGTCGATTAGAGGTGTTCAATGGTGTTGGGATGCAATAAACAAAATGCTTCAACTTGCAAGTGAAGTAAAGCATCTTTATATGAAAGTTGAATTCACCGGAGATTTTGAAGCTCTTCTCCCCTTTCCAGAGATTGATTTTGTCGACTTTTTCAAAAGTCATCCCAAGCTCAAAATATTTGACATCCATGGTGCAATGTTTGCTGCTCTATGCCAAAAGAACAGTCTAAAGAATGTGAGTTCTAAAAGCAACAAAATTATTTACTAAAACAAGAATCTTGATTCATGAACCATATTTTTACCGATTTTTCAGGTGGATTCAAGTTTCATGATCCCTTGCCTCGAAGAGGTAGCAGTCACTGTGAGATCACCATTGAATGCTGAACAGAAAATGAACACATTTGAGTCTTTGGTGAAGTTTGGGAAGAAGTTAAAGAAGTTGAAGATCAAGATTCTTGGGATGAAAAGTGGCCACAGCAGTGCTGATGATTTTTTTGAGGAGATATGCAGGTTAAGATACAAGAATCATAGGTTAATCTCAATAGAATAAAACTGTGTTTTTGTCTCAATTCATTGCAAAATGTGATTTTATTATCAACTATTGGAGTAAAACTTTGTTTACTTTTTAAATGATTTTGATGTTGACATTCCGATATGCCTTTTCAAGTTTCATGCACATATCAATTCAATTTTGCACATGAGGGAAGTTGAGCTTAATCATGAAGGTTGAGGTTTGTTTTTTGAAAAACTTGTTTGTTAAGTTATGTTCTAATTGGTCATGTTTTTGTTATCAGTTGCAATGTTACACTTATTGTCTATATTATTCACAAAATCATGTTAAGTTTCCTTTTCCATTCTCAATTTGGTTTGGGCACATCAAATTCACTTGTCAGGTAAAATTATTTTGTCCAAAACCACACACATACACACACACAAAAAAAGAGAGGGACATAGGATCATGTGTAGACGTTTCATTTTCTTGAGAATTTTTTTTAAGACTAGCGCATGTTACAAAGTTCAAAAAGCGTTTCTTTTGCAATCTGTTTGTTTTGTTGTCAATTTCAAGTTTTAGACAAACAACAATTAAACAAACCGAGTAATATCCTACTCATAAAGTAGGGTATGTGGAGGATTAGATGAGGGCAAACCTTACCCTTATCCAAGAGATAGTGAGGCTGCTCATAGTGAATTTTTTTTCCCTGAAGTAGGGCATCCCTGGAAATTTGCATATTCTAAGATGACACTTTTCTGCGTGTAACATAGTGCACCTTTCAAGTAACGTAACAACCACTTTCCTGCTTCCCAACGCTCTCTCCCTAGATTTTGCATGTCTACTAACAAATCCCACCACATGAACTATATTTGGCCTGATGGCAATTTCTATGCCAAAATTCAATGAAGCATTCTTTATTGAAGTGGATGCATGGGAACATGGGGGTACCCGTAAGTCCGTAACAGTGAAGCTGAGTCAACATGAGCAGCCAATTGCTTTTATAAGAAACAGACTTGGTAAAAGAGTTTGTATATTCAATTGTGTTGGACTGTTACAATAGAGTCAAATACCTAATAATGGAAAGAGCTAATTACACTAATTACAATAATTGACATATTTAGATTAGCACCTATTTAGTCTAATATTCCCCCTCAAGCTAAGGCCGGTGAGCGACTTGTAGCTTGGATCTAAGAAGAAGGAACCGTTGTAAGGATAGAGGCTTTGTGAACACGTCTGCAATTTGATCATCTGTCTTGATAAACTGAACTGAGAGTTTTCTTTATTAGGTGTTTTGTATGAGCATGAAAGACTGGATTGGCTGAAAGGTAGGTGGCACCTACATTGTTGCACCACAAGACAGGTGCTGATGTCATAGATACATGGAGTTCTTTTAGAAGTGCCTCAAGCCAAGTTAACTCAGCAACTATGTCTGCTAATGCTTTATATTCAGATTCTGTAGATGATCGAGAAACAGTGAGTTGTTTACAAGCACACCATGAAATGAGATTAGATCCAAGGTAGATGGTATATCTCCCCGTCGATCGACGGTCATCTAGAGAGCTAGCCCAGCCTGCATCTGAAGGTTGTGAGAGATTGACTATGAACATCAGTATAGGCATGGAGGATAGGGGCTGATTTCTGTTGAATTAGTAAACCAAATTGAGAGGTTCCCTGTAGATATTGAAGTATCCTTTTAACTGCAGACCAATGGTTTTCTATGGGGGAGTGTATAAACTGACAGACTTTATTAACCGCGAAGGTAATGTCTGGTCTGGAGAGGGTCAAGTATTGTAGTGCCCGGACTGTTTGCCGAAATTTAACCGGATTCTCAAACGGAGGACTGTCACCCAGAGCCAAAGGTGAGTTGGTGGCCATAGGAGAATCAACCGGTTTGGACTAAGAGAGACCTGCTTTATGAATAATTTCAAAAATACTAAATTTCGTTTTGCATCCTTGTGGTTTGGTCAAATAAACGCTTTGAATCCAAAGGTTTCAATTGGACTTTTTGAGTCCTTGTGGTTTGTCAATTTTCCTAATCAACTCCCCCTCTCTAACTGCATCCAATTTTTCAGTTAAGTTTTTATTAAAAGACGAAAATACCCCTTAAACAAAAAAAAAATTCTTATTTCTCTCTCTCATTTCTTTTGCAACTTTCCCTCCTTTAATCTCTCTGTTAAAGAAAATCAATCTTTCATTTGAAGTTCTACCAACAACCACTTTCTACTCACTCTAGAAGGGAGTTGTGTGTTAAAAACTCTTTTCTGATTTGTTCCTTCCTTTTGATTTGTTTATTTTGGTGGAATTTAGGAGATAAGTTCATCAAAACTGATGAACAAACCAACAATGGAGTCCATGACCAGCTTGTATCTAGATCGTCGGCCATTCGTTTTTTTTAACAAATACTTTCCATAATTGAAGCCGATTAATTACCATCAATTGCCTGAACCTAGATCGTCGGCCATTGAAACCCGCCACTGTATAAGCTTTTGGATATTTTTTCAATCAATTGACGAGGATGAAACTGGGTTTGGCTGGCGGTAAAAGGGTGGGGGTGAGTCTCCTTTCCAGATTCTTAACATCTCCATGGATTTCCACATCGAAACCTGTTTCACCAAGAACAAGAAAAAAGAGGGCTTTTTGTGTGGGAGGCCGAAGGTGCAGCAGCAAGAGGTGGGGGAAGAACAGATCTTGACATCTTCAGTTGAAGAAAAGATCTAAGAACAGATCTAGCAGTTTAAAACTTCACCATTCAATTTTTTTCCAACGTTTTGATCTTGCTTGTGCGAATGGGGCTGCAGGCAACGGTGGGGTTTTGATCTTGCTCGTGAGAGGGGGTGCTCGCCGGTGGTGGTTAGCCGCCGGCATAGCGGCGGCGATGGTCTGGCTACCGGCGGTGGCAATCTGGTCGGTTGAGTCTTTGATTCTAGGGTTTGTTGAGAAGTTCAATTATGGAAGGTAATAAGAGAGAAGAGGGGGTGGGGTGTTTAAGAGGGTATTTTTGTCTTTTTACAAAAACTAACAGAAAAAATTAAACGGCGTTAGAGACCTGGAGTTGATTGGAACAATTGACAGACCACAAGGACTCAAAAAGTCCAATTGAAACCTTTGGAGTTGAAACCTTTGGATTCAAAGAGATTATTTGACCAAACCACAGGGACGCAAAACGAAATTTACTCTTTCAAAAATGTATTTCTTTTGTGAGAGAAGCAAGTCATTACCTTTGGAAACCACCTCAATACCCAGAAAATAGGAAAGTCAACCCATGTCTTGGATCGCAAAGGTAGTGATGAGCTGCCGAATGATATGATCAATAGGTTGGGGATTGTTGCCGGTTACGATGATGTCATCTACATAAACGAGCATGTATAGTAAAGTACCATTGCGGGAGTAAGTAAACAGTGATGGATCTGTTTTGGATCCTTGAAAACCAAGCTGTAACAAAACACCCGAAAGACGATTGAACCAAGCTCGTGGAGCTTGTTTGAGGCCATATAAGGCTTTGTGAAGTAGACACAGATGATTGGGCTTTTGTGGATCTATAAAGCCTTGTGGTTGTCGTAAATAAACAGTTTCTTGAAGGTCACCGTGTAAGAATGCATTCTGTACATCCAGTTGCCGAAGATGCCATTATCGTGTAATAGCAAGTGACATAACCACATGAACAGTAGTGGATTTTACCACTAGACTAAACGTCTCATGATAATCAATTCCGGGCTGTTGTTTGAAACCTTTCGCCACCAAACGAGCTTTGTAACGTTTTATGTGTCCATTTTCATCTTGTTTCAACCTGTATACCCACTTTGAATCAACAACATTATCATTAGGAACAGCTGGTACTACAGTCCATGTACCATTTCTCAGCAAGGCTATGAATTCCTCTGTCATGGCAGCAAGCCATTGAGGATTTTTGTTAGCAATAGCAAAGGTGGAGGGTTCGGGGGAGGAAGAGTCGGTGTGGGTGTGGAAGGCGGAAGCATTGTATTGATTGTTTGGCTTAGGGTTTTGTCGTAGGTTTGAAGGGCGTATTCGGGTGGGTGGATTGGTTGTGGGTTGGGTAGCTGCTGTGGTAGGAGTTGGGGAATTGGTGGTGGTTTGGCGCCGGCTATAGGTATATTGTAGGGGCGGGGATGGAAGGGTATTAGAGGTAGGAGCAGTGGTGGCAGGATCAGTATTAGGAGTTGAAGAGGAGGGTGAGCTGGATGTTTGAGTTGGGTTTGGTGTATTTTGGTTAGGGGCTGTTTGGTTCGGTACTACTGGGTTTTGGTTTGATAGTGGGTTGTTTTGATTTTCGGTTGTGGCAAAATTTTGTGGGCTAGGTGGTTGATCGTTTGGATTAGGGAATGGGTAGGATCTATGCAGTTAACTCGGCCGATATATCGATGATATATCACCGATATATCGGTTATCGGACATAGGCCGGTATAATTGTTTATAATATCGGTTAGAATATCGTTCCCGAGAATATCGGCCGAGATAACCGATATATCACCGAAATTTGGAGTTTTAAATATCGGTTATATCACCGATATTCTCGGTTTGGACCAAATCGAGCAAGTAGATCGAATTCTTACCTTAGTTCGAAGCATAATCGAACAACCAGTGTCTCCATTGTGGGAAATCAACCCAGCAATCCACGATTTCGAACCCATTCGATCTGATTTTGGAGCTAGTGAGCGTGGAGGCAGAGAGGAACGGTGGAGCAGGGGAACGGCGTATAATGAACCGGTGGATGGATTTAGGGTTTATTAAGTTTGGATTTTTAACTTTTAACCCCTCTACATTTTTACTAGTTTATATCTGGTCCTCAAACTTATAAATTTATACATAAAAAGCATAAAAGTAATGTTATATTTATAAATTTAAAAATTTATACATAAATTTTATGTTTCTAGTGTATGACTATTGAATCTGATGATTATTATATAATTTTTATATAAATTTATGGTTACAGATATCCCACCGATATCTCACCGCGATAACCGATATCTCAAATATCGGTCCTTGACCGATATCCGATATTTTACCGCATTAACTGCTTAGGGTAGGATGAGAAATAAGGGTCGGGAGACGGTATAGTGGATGGAAAGGATGAGTGGAGAAGAGGAAAATGTGCCTCATTAAACCGTACATGTCGGCCAATATAAATACGATTGGTAGTAGGATCAAGGCATTGATACCTGTGATGAGAGGGGCTATACCCTAAAAAGACACAAGGTAGTGATCGAAAATCCATTTTGTGTGGGTTGTAGGGGCGGAGATGAGGGAAGCATTGACATAAAAAAAACGTAAAAAAGATAGATTAGGTTGGCGGTTAAGAAGATGCTCAGATGGAGAAATATTTGATGAAGTACGAGAAGGCATGAGGTTGATCAAGTATGTGGCAGTTTCAAAGGCAAAGTTCCAGAACTGCTTAGGAACACCAGATTGTTGCAAGAGTGTGAGACTAGTTTCCACCACATGACGATGTCGTCTCTCAACAAAGCCATTTTGTTCACTTGTATGAGGGCAGGAGAGACGATGTATAATGCCAATAGTTGAGAAAAATGAGGATATGTTTCGAAATCCACCCCCCGAATATGTTTGGACAGATTTGAGTTGTGTTTTAAATTGTCTTTCGACCATTATATGAAACTGTTTGAAAGTGGTGAATACATCAAATTTTTGTTTTGTAGGAATATCCACATGTATCTAGTATAATGATCAACACAAAGTAAAAAATAACGATGGCCATAAAAGGAGGTAACGAGAGCGGGTCCCCAAACATCACAAAAAACCAAATCCAACACATGACTACTTTTATGATTCGAAGAAGACAAATGTATTTTTGAAGATTTTCCCATATGGCACGAATTACAAAAAGGAAAAACAGATTTATTTGTAACAGGAAGATAATTCTTTGAAATCATAGATTGTAAAATTTGTTGATGAGGATGTTCGAGCCTTTGATGCCAAGTGGTGGGAGAAGCTCGAACTGTGGAGAAAGCAACATTGGAAGCTGGATGAATCTTTGGTAGATGGAAAGGGTAAAGACCATCTTTACTTGGACCCATGAGGAGGGTAGTTCGGGTAGCCATATCCTTCACACAAAAAAAGGAAGAGTGAAACTCAAAGAATACATTATTATCTTGACAAAAACGTTGAACAAAAAGAAGATTTCTTTTGATTTGTGGAACATGGAGAATTTTGTTAATAGAAAGGGTTTTAGATGGTGAATGAAATGTGGTAGAGGCAATATGAAGAATAGGTAAACCTTTGCCATTACCAACAATAAGGGAATCCTTACCATAATACGGTTCAGAGGTGTCAAGCTGCTAAGATATGGTGACACGTGACTGTTTGCACCTGTGTCCGGCAGCCATGATGATGATGCTTGTGAGCGAAAGTCTGCAAAGTTTGCTTGTGGAGGCTGTCTTGGTGCACGATTTGGACACTGTGATGGAACGTGGCCAATGCAACACCTGTTGCAAGAGCCATAGACTGTATTCTGGTTAGATGCCCAAGCAAATCTAGGATTAGTACCTGTAATGGTGACTGTGCTTTGGTTTGTTTAACTGCTGTTGTAGTTTCCACGACCACGTCGATTAAAAGAACCTCGGTCACGGTTTGATGGTCCACGAGTGGTGTAAAAAGCCTGATTTTGTTGCTGTACAGGTTGTGCATTAAGCCCCAATTGAGTCACCAGTTGTTGAAGAGTCTGCATCATTTCAGGTGAGAGTTGGCTGCTACTGGAAGAGGGAGAGTCACGGCTGCGCGTGGCTGTGAAGGCTTGAGTAGCAGCGACTGTGGGAGCAATTTTTTTTGTCATGTATTCATGATTAGCAACCAAACTAGAGAGTTCCAAAAGAGCAATAGGAGGATGTCTTGCAATTAGAGTGGACTTAAACGGGTTGTATTCCTCCCTAAGACCTGCGATAATCAACATAACGATATCTTTTTCTTTCATAGGCTCACCAATATTTGCTAAGGCATCGGAACACTCTTGTGCTCGTGTAAGAAAAGCAGTAAATGTTTCTTCCGGTTGCATCTCGATCTTAAGCATTTGAGTTTTGAGTGTGTATTCTCGTGAGGCTGTTTGTGGAGCATAAGTGTGTTCCAAAGAGAGCCATAATTCTCGAGAAGTATCTCCCTGTACATGTTTGAATGAAGCTTCAGAGATTGTTGAAAGCAGCAACATGCGAATGTGAGCATCATTAGAGATCCAAGCAGAGTAATCAGGATTTGGTTGAACCACCGGTGGTGTTGCTGTGGTGGTGATGGTTTTGGATGGACAAGTAACAGATCCATCGATGTAGCCAAAAAGACTATTGGTAATGAGAAAGGGTTGGATCATTGTTTTCCTATACCCATAATTGGTAGGGTTTAGGGTAAAGCCAAACTTGTGAGAGTTATGGTTAGTTTTCTCCACTGTGGTGAAGGCTGTGATGGTCATTGTGGACCGATGTAGAGGAACAGAAAGCTGCAGGAAAGAGAAGAAAAGCTACCGGAAAAAGAAGAAAGGACGGAAGGTGGGTGGCGACAGAATTAGGGTTGGGTGAATGGCTCTGATACCAAAACAGACTTGGTAAAAGAGTTTGTATATTCAACTGTGTGTTGGACTGTTACAATAGGGACTTTATAAGTAGAGTCCAATACCTAATAATGGAAAGAGCTAGTTACACTAATTACAATAATTGACATATTTAGATTAGCACTGATTTAGTCTAATAATAAGTCGGGCTTTGGGTGTCTTAATGTCAGTTTATAGAAAAGAAATGGTGGCAAAAGCTCTTCAGAGAAGACTAAAATATTTGAACACCAGAGCAAGAAAAATGGGTCTCTATGATTATGGGATGAGATTAATCGTAAACGTTAAGAGTATAAAAGATTATTTAGTTAGTTAGTTAAGCGGTTGAATAGTTAGTTGTATCAACTAGTATAAATACTTGGTTAAAGCCATTGTAGCAAATTGTAACTTATAATCACAATTTTCACATTATACTTTCTCTCTATAGATTATTGTTCTTTTTAGATTAGATAGATTTTCGTTTATCTAAAGTTTTCAATAAAAACCGGATCACAAATGCAGTAATGCACTATCCCGGGTTGTTGGTAGTCATAGCCTTAGTTCTTCATTTGTGTCTTAGACTCATTTATTTGGTGCAGTAACAAACTAACAATGACGCTCGTAGCAGCCCTTACATGAAAAAAATCAGTTAACTTGCAACTGAAACCCTAAGCAACATGTATCGCTAGCATTGGGTTGATTCTTTTCTTTATAAGGAAGGTTGTGCTTCCATCCGATGTTATCCAACCACTTTTGAAAGAGTTCCATGACTCTACCGTCAAATCAGCCCATTTTTAGCTCTTTCTCATTGATGGCATATTGCCGTCAATCATTTGCGCAAAACGCTATTTCATATTTATCAGACATCTTGTAGCACTTAACTGAAAATGAGGAATCCCTTTGATTATAAATGGAATCATTTGGCTGAATCTTGGTATTTTCAAGACAAAAATATTACAAAACATACTGAACCATTATTTTCTTTGTAATATTAGAATGAAAGAATAGCATGACGTTTAGATCATCAAGTCCTATTTTCAAGACAAAAGAGAATATATTTCGGCCGCATCATAGCTCTGAAATGAAGCTCTCCACAAGCCAAGAGGTTTTGATGAAAATAAGTTATTCTTCGCCACCACCAGCACTAGCAGCACTCAGGTCCACGGAAAGATTAAGTTCCTTGAAGAGCACACAGAAAAGCACGTTATCGAATGCTTAAAATCAAATGTTATTAAGTAGCTATGAAGTGAAAAAGCTGTTTGGAACTAACTAAAGTCAAACATGTCGAAAGCACAAGACGTGTTGGAAGCAGGAAAATGCCTTGGGCCATTTCAAGAATGTTCGGATGGCTTGTTTTCACTTTTCACTATAGGTGGCAAAATGGCTGTGTTGGAACGTGTTCATGTTAAAATGGGTGCTTTTTGTACCAGTCAAAATGGGCCGGGTAAGGTAACCCGTAAACAGTTTTTTAGTCTTACTTTAGTATAAGCAGTTAATGCATTAAATATTATTATAAAAACCATGTTTTTGAAATAATTGTGTAACTTTCTGAAATAAAACGATCTATGAAGCTATAAGCAACAAAAATCCACTTTAGGCAACTTCCAACCCGTTTGACCCCTAGGGATAAGCCACTTTTAGAATCATTTTCTTTAGTTTATTTTGTAATATTCGTAAATCATGTTTGACTCTAATTAATCTTAAAATATGTCATAAGTTTTAGGCCTGAATGTAGTCTAAAACCAAAAGATATCTTAGTTAGTTTTGGTGCATGTATGAAAAAAACAAACCTTTCCCGTTATCTTGGAGTACATGGCAAGAACATCTATCATCGTCGTCTCAAAGTGTGTCGTTGCATCATAACTCTGCAAGATATATGATCATATAGAATCTGATAATTTGTAAAATAGTATTTGACTATTTAGCAAAATTTTAAAATCAAAAGGCTGCATACTAAACCAACAAAGAGTAAGTCAAATTTATAAATCTAAATTGCATCATGTTCTTGTCATTGTTACAATGATTGAAGAATGAAGATATTGATTTTGGTTCATAAGACACTTCTATTTTGTCAGGGATTTAAGACATCTGGTTAACATTTGAATATTTCACTTATACCATGTGTCTTCAAACCTTGACAATTTAGTGAGATTAGAGGTGGCAGAACTGGTAGGTTGGTAATGAATCAAAATGAAATCTTCTTATTTGTTTATTCAAAATTTTTGGGTTGAGTTTAACCAAAACATCTTCTGTCGAAAAGTTTAAATATTTCACATATAATTAGCTTGTCAGATATGATTACACAAGTTTATTATTTCATTACTAATCAAAATTTTGAATAAACAATTAAGAAGATTTTACACATTTAGAAAGTACAGGTTTGGTGATTTTCGACCCGTATGTCCTGTTCTACCCGCTTCATCAACAAATATTTTCAAATGTTATACACTAAAGATAAAACCTAACCTGAATCAGCCCATTGTTTGGTAAATGGTTTACCTCTAAAGGAGACAAATGGTAACATGAATGATGTACATGCAAATATCAACACAAATAGGGCATGCCTACTTACAGTAGATACAAAGCAGCTATCAGCAGCACCATCATCTGTTGGCTCAAATCTGTCATAAGTTTCATAAAAGATCTCATCCACGGGTCCTAGAAGGTCAATACCAGGCTTTAATTCGCTCTCAGGGTCGTCAGTCTCTGCTTCCGTTGTCACAAATGAGATAAACTTGCCTTGTGGAGCCACATTGTGTGAATAAGAACAACAAAATAGATACCTGAAGTTATACAAGATCAAGAAACTTGTTAGATCTTCATTCAGCTATTGATTGTTCTACACTTTTCTCCGGTGTTACCGACTTGCCATCATTTTGACCGAGTCAGATTACCTTATAAATAACATAATTTTGAAAGTTTGTTACATTGAATAAAAGAAAATTCAACCTTTGATGATTTTCTATCCTCATATAGTTAATTACCTAATAGACCAAATTTAGTTTAACCTATTTTGAATAGGGGCCAGGAACTTATGAATTTTAGTAGCCATGAGCACATAAACTCTAGCACGGATGGAGTCCTTTTATAATCGTTAGAAAGATGAAGAAAAGTCCATGACTTCAAACATACATGTCTGATTTACGGTTAAGTTGCTTCTGTGGAATAATGACTTGGGCCGAGTGACAATCGTTTGTATCTGGAATCGGGTGACTCATTATACATATGGCTCGAGCAACTTTCCCAACTTTTTTGACCTGTTTCATGTATGGGCTCCAAGATCAAACGGTTATATCCAAAAGTAAATAAAAGAAAGAAGTTGGAATTATTTCATATTATTATAAACTTATTACCTTATCGGGCACATATGAAGGATCACATACAACTTTTTTGCATTTAGCAGTTTCTCCATCAGAGGTCACACCAATCACCTTCCCACTGTCATCAAATTCTACCTGTAATTCACGGAATTATAGATTCAGTTATAAAACTCTCAACTTCATAATTAATATTTATACAAATGTTTGGGGGATGCGGAACTACACAGGTTTCAAAGCAATTAGGCTAACATGATTCACTAACTATAAGTGAATTTTCTGGGTGCAATAAGCTGATAAATTACCTTACATTCTGGCTTGTTAAGCATGTAAGTCCCCCCATAAACTGCACTTAATCGAGCAAATGCCTGTAGGATCAACACTCTCGATGAATGCAACATATAACATAGAAGGGTTAGGTAACGACGTAACGTGTCACATTTGTACATGTAAAAATGGGCTACGTCGGATTGGATTGGCCTGCAAATACTTTTTTTTGGTCTATTTTTGAATATTTTTATGATGTGCTAATCATGATTACAAAAGCAGGATACTTACATTTAGTTATTTAAATCCATGAATAAGAAGATTTAGGAGTTTGCATGCATTAAAGTAGACTTGACCTACTTCAACATGTTTGACCCATTCCCCTTTTAGCTAAGGTTTTTAGATTTGACCCGTTTGAGATAAACGACAACCAATTGACCATTATAAGTAATTGGGTCAAAATTGCCACCATCTAATAGCACACTTCAGGAAACTTGCATGAAATGGAAATATATAGACCAACCTGTGGCAACTCTCCAAGCCCATACATTGGGTAAATGTAAGGCGATCCTGATTCAAAACGTGCTAAAGACTCTGCATATAGCTTTAAGGAAGCAAACACCGGAGAATACAAAAAGAAATAAATTAACAAATTTCAGAGAAGACATTGATGATACTTATAATTATCAAGAAAAAATCAAACCATTTTGCATAAATCCATGGGACTAAAATCAATTCTCTGAAGTTAAATCAAGGCTCTCAAAGATTAGGTGGAATAAAATATGATATCATATTTTATATAATACAGTAATTAGAAATGAAACAGTAGTTTATTCAAATAACTAGAATGGAGAAAAGTTTTTCAGAGGCCGGTGGATGTGGTTTATTTTCAACAATTTTGATGATCAAATTAATAGATCATGAACATGTCTTAAAGTACTCTTCAAGAATCCTGGTAACCGGGCAAGACTAAAGGCCTTCTAACAGATAATGTCATTAAGCAAAATAAAGTAAAACTATAAATAAAAATTGCACCCTGATTCTCTTCACAAAATCGATTGCCGGCTGTTCCAAATAACTGTCGCTAGTATAGAGTGCCAATGCATGACCAATGAACTCAATTGTATCATCCTCAAGACCATATTTACTGCATAAAAAAAAGGATTTGTATCAACAGTTGTTAAAACTCACTATATGTATCAATTCTGATGATAATTACAAGAATCCCAAAGGAAACATTTTCATATATGAATAATAGACGTAATGGGAAATTTTCTTAAGGGAAAATGCAAACAAAAGTGACATATTAAAAGTATACTTCATCACTGTGACAGCTTCTATAGAGCAAAGAGGGCAAGATGTGTACCTAATGAGCTCTTTTGCAGGAATTTTGGTCAAATCTAAACCTTCATGAGATTTAGGATCGTTTTCCTCGAAGTCTTGAACATATATAAAGAATTTGCGTGCTCGCCTTTTTTCAAACAGACCCATAATTGAAGACTTCAGTGCTTCAACGTCAGTTGCAGGAACTTTGTAGATCTGGATACAATTTATATGTATATCATATGAAACTGATCAAAGAAACATTCCATATTTTGGCTTTCAAAGTGCAAGGATAATATGCTAAAGAGAAAACTTGTAGGCATTTACCTTCCCGCTGTTGTATACAAAGCTACCATCTACGGCCTTGAAATTTAGATACTTTGTGACGTTGGTGTGGACCAAAGCACGAACCAAAACACCATTTGCCATCATGAACTATAGAACGAATGGAAACTCAATATAATCACAGATAGGAAACTATATATTTATAAGCAATCAAAGAGGAAAACAAACATTAGGAAAGTATTGTGTGTACATATTTACCTTTGGAATCATATCAACATTATACTCCTTGCTACTGCCCAAAGTTTCTGGAGGGTTTTCATCTCCTTTAAAACGCTTCCAAAGCTATAACCACGATAGTCATGGCAACTAAGTAAATATCATTCTTGACTAAGTTGCAATCTCTATATTCACTTTAAACCTCACTAAAAGATGTTTGACGTCTTAAAAGCATGTATGGAATTATATTATACACAGGTTACCTGATTTAACATGAGGGAGCTTGATTCTCCTCCATAATAATCGTTTCTGTCCATATGCAATACCTGTTGAAATTGTGACCTGATTAAATATCACATAGAACTGGATCTTAAATTAACAATTTCATTTTTATCTACAATTTGATTGTGAGTTTAATCTGTGAAACTAAAGCAATAGTGCTGCTAAGATAATGACCCTTGCCATCTTTTTAGAAGCTCTTTAGGTAAGTACAATCCCTATGATTACGAAAAGATTTTCGCGCTGTTTAGCCTTCTCAAACCGAAGTGAAAGCTGAGCTGTTCTACAAGTTCCAATTATTCAAAGACTTAGACTCTTTAACTCACCAACAACTAATACTCATTAAGTGGATGTTGAAAGCCACATCGGTTGATCAATAACTTTTAGTACTTAATCTAGGACATACATGCTTCATCTGTGTGAAACTAGGTTTCTAGGTAATTATTCTCTCTAATCTAATAATTTTCTTGACTGTCATTAAGACTTAATTTTCTAATTAATGAATATAATTCACATTTTCAAGAACAAAGTAGGAAGCATATCGATCTCACTATATGAAATGAAATAATACGCAAATGCTTACGAAGTTCCTCAGTTTCTACAATAACGATTGTGATCATAATGAACATATATAATTTACACAACTGTTGACATTTAGGCATCCAACGAATCACTATGCATAATCTAATTTCAATTTTAGGGCTCAAAACATATAGAGATGGACGACATTACTTTGAGGCCATCGACGGAGAGGAGACCGCTGAGAATGCATTCTTTGAGACCTGTGCCGAGAACTATGACGTCGTACTCTTCATCCATCGTCGATTCTACACAATTATCTCACAGATTCAACAAACCGAAATTACACACACAAACACCTTGATAATGTGTGTTCCTCAAATTATAGAGGAAGAGAGGGGATGGAAATGGAAAGTTTGAATCGGACAACGGAACGGGTCTTTCGCGGGGGACTCTATTTATTTAAATTAAATCTTTTTATATTTTAGGACAAATTTATAAATATAATTCACGGTTAAAAGGTTGAATTTTTTATATTAGGTTTTTAAGAACTTTACTATTTGACACTTAATAAAACTGAAAAATGCCATTCATATTTTAAAATACTTTTATTTGCTACTAATAATTTTAGGGTTTGAGAGGTAAATGGAAATTGTATTTGATTGATAATAGAAAACATTACAAGTCTTATATATATAAGCTAAGAATTTAACAAATCTTATTTAATCAAAAGATTATATCACCCTCGATAATATTATTCTCTAGCATTCCTCCTCAAGCTTAGTGGTGCACAAAAAAAACCGGTTTTTTTTTAACCCGGTCCAAACCGGCAAACCGGTTTGGCTTAAACCGGTTTGGGCCAAACCGGATCGGGTTGCCCAAAAACCACCGGTTTGAAACCGGTTTGGAGATTTCAGGAGGCGATCGGTTTAGGAACCGGTTCAACCAAACCGGTTTGATAAACCGGTTTTCGAGCTGGGCAAAAAATAGCCGTTGGGGTCGATTTTGGCCGTTTTTTTGGAGTTTTTTGCACCCTTAAAACACTATAAATAGGTGGGGGGTGTTTAGGGTTGATCACACCTCTCTTTACACTCTCTAATATCTAAAACCGCTCTTTAACCGCTCAAAAACGCTCTCTAAACTCTCTCTAAACTCAAAAAAAAAACATGGCAAGTTTTGGTGTTTGTGGTTCCTCAAACGAAGTTACCGTTGTGGAAATTCGAGCAACAACGAGAAATCCGTCAATTTGGTGCAATTACGATCTATGTTTGTTGTCAAACGGGAAGGAACGTGCTCGGTGCAAGATGTGTGGTGCGTTTTTGGGGAAAGATTCAAACACTAGTTTGAAAATGCATATGGAAAAATCTTGCCCGTCATTGAAGGGAATTCCAAGTGAAGGTCAAGCCTCGATGACAAGCGAAGGAGGAATTTGGAACTTTGATCCAAATATTGTTCGAGATCGAATGGCGAGGTTAGTGATTCAAGAAGGATTGCCGTTCAACCACTTTGATATATAAAATTTATGTTTTAATTTTGTTATATTTTATTATGGATTTTATATTAAAAATATAAAATTTATTTAGATTTTTTTTTTTTATAAAAAACGGTTTAAAGGACAAACCGGTTTAAAACCTACCCGAACCGGTTTGACCGGTTTACATATTTCCATTACTCGAACCGGTTTAACCCGAACCGGTTTGGGCCCAAACTGGTTTTGACTTTTCGTTGACCAAACCGGTTTGGGTCGGGTTGAACCGGTTTGGGTTAAAAAACCGATTTATGCACCACTACTCAAGCTTGCAATAAAAAATAACGAAAAAGTAAACCGCCTTCCATATTAATCTGATAAACCCAAGAAGTTCCAACAAAACCTTTGACCCAAGTCCATTAAAAAGCCCAAATGAATTGTTCCCATTTGCTTAAAAACTATTTGATAAAAAATTTGGTCCAAGCCCAAAGAAGATGGGCCTGATCCAAGTTCATGTGAATCAATACATGGGCTAAATGGAATTGGGGCTTGACCTGAGATGGACCAGGCTATAATAATAATTTTAGGGTTTGAGAGGCAATAGACTATATTATTATGCTCTAAATTCCCCCTTCAAGGTAAACGTGGGTGACAACATTTAGCTTGCAATAAAAATATAACAAAAAATTTAATCGGGCTTCCATATAAATCTAATAAACCTAAGAAGTTCTAACAAAACCTTTGACCCAAGTCCATTAAAAAGCCCCAAATGAATTGTTGCCCATTTGCTACTCAAATATATATGTATTTTTTTAATATTTATCATCAAACACCGATAATAATATTTTATATTTCGTTTTAGCATGTCAGATTCTATAAAAATTAAAAACTACTGTCTTGTTAAATTCTATAAATTAAAAACTACGTCTTATATTTATGAGACGACAAAACCTCTATATTTTAATACTAATTTATAAAATTTGTTCATGCACAAGTTATGCATATTATGTTTAATATTAAGTAGGCTTGTTTATGGGCTTCATACTGGTGAACATGACCGAGAACTAAAAAAACGTGAGTCGTGAACCGCCTGGTATTACAAAACATGTTTAGTCGGACTGGTTGTCGGTTAGTCAAGCTACCAGCCTACCAGGTTGGACTGAAACCAAAAGTGATACTACTTAGACTAGACATGAACAAATCAGGTCCTAACCCTAAACCGGTTTAGGTTCAGGTCAACATGGCCAAACCCGGTTCGATGGAGAAACCGGTTCGGGTCGGAACCAGATCGATGCGATTGAAAACCATAACCGGTGTAACCGGACTGGGTTGGTTTGAGACCAGTTCGTGTGCCAAACTGGTTCATAACCCGGTTTTATAATAAAACACCTTTTTAGAAAAAATTAAATAAAAACTAAATAAAAAACATAAAATTCATAATTTCATTACGAACCAAACATAATTTTAGGAATTACGAAGTGAATGCAACTTATTTTTTGATTTTATTCGTCTTCGGCGTCGCCGTATTCGTTATTTAGTGTTTATTCTTCGTCGAAATTATTGTTGTTCATGCGCACCGACCGTTTGTAGGAGAGTTCTTCATCGGAGAGGGGAGATAATTTTCCGGTTGCTACTTCTCCCGCAATTGATGACGTGGGTAGCCCAGGCCACAAAATGCTAATAGGCTTGTTGGGCCAGCCCAACCCATATCAAACAAGCCCACTAGGGTTGAGTTTTCCCCAGGGGCCAATCCTTCATTTGAGGGACTCTCACTTTCCTGGAATAATCCCCTCTCCCTCTTGAGAGTCAAACTCTCTTCCACAATCAGCCAAGGAAAGCAGCCAACGAGCTGCTGAGGCGATCTCCTACCCACCGAGCAGCTTCGAGCTGCTGAGGCATCACGACTGCTACTTGTAGCCACGCTGGTTCTCATAACCAGCTCCACTCACCGAGGGAAGCAATTACATGCCGTTCAAACACCATATCGGATGATTACAACCAAGCCGTCGGGTCTCAACCACCATCTACCTCCACACTCTCTACATCTCGTATATATACATACACACACACACACATATATATATATATATATATATTTATTCACATATTGTCCATTTATTTATATAAACACTTGTGTTGGATAAATTACTAATGTTGAGCGTCGAATGGTGGTTCCGGGACCCCTTCTAACAACTTCTTTCATCCTTACAGGAACGAGCTAGGAAGGTGACGAAGCTGGCACCCCGGAACGTGGAACCTCTCTTCTAACCTCGTTCTTGTTGTAGCAACAAGTTGGCGCCCACCGTGGGGCTGCACTACTTAGAACAGAAGACTCTTTGTAGTTCAACTCCATCCGTTTCTAAGTTTCTTTCTACGTTAGTAGAAAACGTTCCCGGGGAGGTCACTTCTACACCTCTTACTCGTATCCGCGTTTTTCATGCATAATACATGGTTGAGCATGTCATCCTTTTCGAAATGCAAAAGGTGCAAAGATATGATACACACCTTTTTACGGAGATAACGGATTCTTAATGGTAAGTAAGCAAAAAAGGGTTTAATTGACAAGAAAAGTAAGTCCACCTTTCTTTCTATCAATTTCTTACAATACGCCCATGTTTAGCATGACATAACTTGTACCGTACAAGCTTGAAAAACATTGGCATATATAAAGATTGTGTAATAATCATTTTTTCATTAAAAAGTTAGACAAAAAAAAATTGGATACATGATTTAAATCTCATTTTGTCTTTTAGTTACTTTTTAAAATAAAAAAAAATTCAAAAGAGATACCACTTTTATGGTATTTTTGCACCATACTTTCTTATGTATATATAAATTGTGTATTTTAACAAAAAAAAAGCATTTGATGTGTCGTGTTTAGTATATAGAAAATATATTATGTAATAATATATTTAAGGATATTGGTTTCACGAGATCAGGTTTTAAATTTATAATTAAAATGATAAATACTCAAACTTAAAACACACACAATAGGCAAGTGTACCTATCGCAGCGTAATATAGTTTAGGTAAGAACCAAGTATCGAACCAATGGACACGGTCGAGTTCCAATACTCAACTTTTGTTATCGTTTATCCGGTTTAATTAGCGAGTGGGTTTTGTGTGCTTGTGGAGCAGAAAAGTAAATGACAGAAAAGAAAATAACGGTAAAGTAAATAACAGAAAAGTAAAAACGTGCGTGATGTGTGTAACAGGAATATAAATAACAGAATAGTAAATAGCAGTAAAGTAAATATCTCGGAAATGATCAGGTCACGAAGAGTATTGCTTTGGGCTTCGAAACCGCTTGGTATATTATAATGTTAAGTTGACTAATCCAGTAGTATGACTACTACAAACATATGACCCAGGTCACCGCTAGAGTCTCGTCCTCACGACATTTGGTTCACGGATTATATTCTTTAATAATAAAATGGGAGGAATCCCAGCTAGGGACATCGTTACCCTCAACTCTTTGGTGTTGTCTCCAAGTTGGTTTAGGACATCAAACTTAAGTGCTTAGTTATTATTATTAAAAGAGTGATTAGACTTTGTTCATCGGGAGGCGGTGTAACAATGGGACCATGTATAAAGACGTACCATTCCCAACATGAGTTCACCTATTCTTGGTCTCATAACAAGTTCGTATAAAGACGTACGACCTTATTAATATTAACCAAGCCTTGGCTTATCAAGATCCGCTTGTATAAAGACGTACAAGTATCAAAAGAAGTTTGATTAAAAAGGTTTTACAGTCTTACGCTTTAAAATCAAGAACACTCACAAGTGTAAAGACAGATTTAGATAATAATAAAAAGCCCACCTAGAAGGTGGTTTTAAGAGCGAATAATTAAAGACATAAACATACCACTAGATTAATACGTTAAACATTGACATACACCAAACTTCATCTTCACCCTAGCAATACAAAGAGTTTAGCCATGAATGGCCAGGCTAACTAGCATAACGCTGAGTTTCGTAGGCTCCCCTATTGCGGAATGAAGAGGAGGAGCCTCTCTACTCTCTACTCTAAAGTACAAAAACGGACTCTCTTGAGCTCTGGTAATGTGTATTGAGGTGTGGTATGGTGTATTGAGGTGTGTGGAATGAAGAACTCAAGCCTCCTATTTATAGGCCTCAAAATGAGTAATGCACGGCAGTGCATTGGATTACACGGGCATGAAAACACCTCGGGAATCAAACAGGGTACACAGGATAACCTTGGTTGCTTGTTGACTATGTCCCGGGCCTTGGGGAGCAAGATAGGACAATGTACTGGGCCTTGGGGAGCAAGATAGGGCAATGCACGCCCGTGCATTGGGATGCAAGACCGTGCATCCCTCCACTGCTGCCCAGTTTTCTCTTTTAGCAGCTTGTTGACTATTGTTGACCTTGGTGGTCAAAGCTCGGGAATGATCCTTCTAGAAACTTGATTTCTTGGTGTTTTTGATAGGATTTAGCTTTGTTTATATTTAAGACACCAAATAACCTGCAATTACGAAATATAAACATTTTAAGTATCAATTGCAAGGTTATTAATCAATTAGTACCATAATATGGGGGATTATTATGCATTCAAAACATATATAATTTAGAGCATATCAGCATTCTGTTAGCTTTTCAGCTTTGTAGGCCTCGTACATAAGTCTACTGTCAGTGTTCACTACAGCTTTAAAGCTCTTTAGTCCTGGAGCATAGGTCTACTGTTCATCACAGCTTTACAGCTCTTTAGGCATGGTGCATAGGTCTACTTTTCATTGCAGCTTTACAACTATTCAAGCCAACTACAACTTCAAACCAACCTCAGCAGCTATAAATGAACCAGTCAGCCTGATAGCGGCCAAGCCAACAAAGTAAAGCACCAAATGTAACCGAAAGCTACTAACACAATTGTGAATCAAACATTATGACAATGTCGGGGGGCTGATGTTGTGGATAGCTAGATCTACTTGCCGAGAAGTAAAGAAGCAAATCAGCTGAACCGACGGCAGAATACGTCGGGGCGGGACATGTAGACTGTTCATGAGCTCAAGGTTGACTAAATTGTAATATATTAAATTCATTTCAATTCAAACCAACATAAACCAATTCCAAAGTTCATAAATGAAATACAAATTGTTCTTGAATTAAAATTAACTAAGTCCCAAAAACCTATGTGTAGCAAGCCTTGATCAACATCACACATTAGCACCTAAAACATGAATAAAATAAGGTCAACTAAAAAGTTGGTAAGCATACACAAGTTTGTACATAGATAGTACATAGATAGTATATAGATGTGAATTAACAAATCCTTACATAACATGATAAAATAAGGCATTTATGGGGAGCAACTATTGTGTAACCAAAGTACAATCAAACCTTTGTAACTAGCATGCAAATTGTGTTGTCGGTAACAATCACCCCAATCTGGGTGGGTTTGTCAGACTCAATAGATCTATCATTGTTAACCGTCGGCTTGAATAGTTAATGATTGCACATGAATTGTACACAAACAGTTAACACACCTAGTACTCAAACATAAAGCTCAAATTTGCACACATGAATGTAAAGTGGATTTGTATTTGTGTAGTTTGTGTAAATGTAAATCATTGTATGTATAGTGTTCATGTTTCACCCCAAAAATGTAAAAGTGTGAAAAGGGGCTATGTAATACTCACCTGTATGAATTGTGTAGGTAACACGAGCAAATTGTAGCACAAGTGATTCACAAATCACAAGTTTAACCTAAAATGAAAAGTATGGACTTGCATTAATAATGTGTACGGAGCCTAAGTCATGATCAAATGTCCATCGGGTTTTGATATAAGTGGGTTTGTAGAAAGGTTGTGTCATTTGGTGCGAAAGATTGTAAGTCGACAAAAGTTTGATATTTAAAATTGTAAATTCAATAATATTTGTCTTTAGGGTTTATGTTTAATTTAAGTAAATAAATTCTCTTTATTTACTTAAAATAATTATAATATTTATTAAAATAAATAAATCTATCTTATTTATTCATTTATAATAAAGTGTCAACTCATAGGGTAAATATATATATATTAGTATATATTAAAACTCTAATTACATATGTTAATGTAAAAGGTAATTAATAAATAAATTTGTTTATTTGCTTGTTATTAAAATAGTATGATCTAAAATGAGAAAAGTAGTCATTAGTGTATATGTGTGTGTATATATATATATAAAGTTTTATTTGTTTAAACTCTAATATATATAGTTTAATATAGCGCAAATGATTTATGAAAAAAAATGTATTTATAAAAATAAATCTTGTCATAACATTTGTATTACATGGTAATTAATATACTTTGTTTAATAATTCAATTTAAAATAAATTTTTAAATGATTTTTATATAAGAAAATGAGGTTCTAGAACAACTAAATGTGAAAGAAAAAAATAGTTATATGTTTAAATTTGCATATTATTGTACAACTCTGATCTAGGTAGTGTTAGGTTTATAAAAATAATTTTTATACCATTTTTGGACCATTAAAAATCGGTTTTTAAAATAATGGAGCTTGCCCGGGTCGAACCCGGGTCTACCCGGTGAGGACATCACAGACTAACCATTAGACCAGGGGCTGATTATTGTAATAGGTCTATTTCGAATTCGAATTACAATGTAATTGAAAAAGGGGGCCAGACCGAGTTAAAATAACACGCAAAAAAATGGGCCAGGGTTGTGGGTCTAGAACCCGCGACCACACGTGTGCGGGTCGTGCGACTTAACCGGTGGAACAGGGCAGATGCCTTGACAGATTTACTCATCCGGTAATGTTAAATAAACAAACCCAAACCATCCCCTCCCCCGATTCATTTAGCCGTAACCCTAGCCCTTGCAATTACCCAAACGATCGATCAATTGCTTCTGGTTTCATGGGGGTTTTGATTAAGGGATCAGAACGAAGCTAATGAAGTAAAGATTACCTGCTATGGTGGGTTGTCGACGGATGCCGGCTACACGATCAGGGACCGAGTTCTCGAGGTTAGATCGACATGCAGAGGTGAAGTGGGATGTGGTTCTGGGTTTAGAGAGTTTGTACAAGGTTATGCGAAGGTTTGTGAATATATGATTCGATTAATTTCATCCTAAAAGCCCGATTCGATTTGATTTGATAGTACACAATCGTCGGAGTGATTAACGCGTGAATTCGATCAATTGGGAGTGAATTGTGTCATGTTATGATACTGGATACATGCGAGAATGATTAGGGCGTGATTAGAGGGCATTAACGCGTTTCAATTTCTTGGATTCCTTCCTAAAATATCTTGGCTTGACTCCGAATAGTCAATTGTGTTTGTATTTGAATTAGGCCGCGAAATGATCGAATTGAGGTGCCTTTTGGGTTTGAAAACAGTCGGTAAATGTTCTATCATACAAGGCCAGTCCACAAAGGTCGATTTGGATGAAAGATTTGATCAATTTGGTTATGTTTGACTTTAAATAGTCAAATGGGGTCAAAGTTCGTGAGTGGGGTTAAAAAAGTCAAATGTGAGGCTTAAAAGATTTAATTTCAAGTTAAACGGGTTCAATGACATTAACCTGGGGTTCAAGACCAATTATTTTAGATTCTTTTTAATTATTTAAAGAAATATTATTTTTTATAAATTTCTCTTATAAAAGTCGAATTAATATTTATTTGATTATAAATATTTTATAAAGGAATAATTTCTATTTTTATAAAATGACAAATTGTGTAAATGAATTATTTAATATAATCAAGTATATACATATATTTACATATTTATTCATACATAAATACATTTATACATATAAGAAGATGTACTTACATGATTAAAACCTTATAAGTTTTATTTTGAATTAAATATTATAGCAATTTATATATTTATATACATCTATATGAATATACATGCATATGTTATATATTTAATAGAAAGTAATACGTATAAGCTAAGTTGAAACGTTAAGTTGATACATGTTTAAAGTAGTGAATAATGTGAAATATTGTGTTGAACAAGTACGGGATTTGAAATAGAATTGTAGTTGTTTTATAAATAAAATAATAATAATAATAATAATAATAATGCCAGAAAATCTTGGATGTTACAGCAGCTAAGCACGACAACTCTCCAGCTTAAGAAATGGGTTGATTAGAAGCATCTCACTACAACACTCGAATAATGTAACAGTCAGGATAGCGACGTGTAGAAAATATCTCTAAAGTCAACACACATTGACAAAACACTATATCCAAGAAAACATCACCTGGGTAGAAGAGCTCTGTCCTATTAGTGGATTTTAGCCTTACACCAAAAAGGCAAATGCCATGCCTGCACCAAAAGAAAGAAAGAAAGAAAGCATGTATCCCAAAGAAGACATGGAGCAGAGCTAAGAACCTATCAGCCAGAATAGGTTGTATGATAGCCAGAAGTAGACATCAAAGAAGCACCTCAGACATGTTTACTTTATACAAACAGAGCTATACTTGTTACCAAAGAAGACAACAGCAAGGCCCGATACGTGGCTTGTCAGAAGCTACTAAAGTAACTTACGTCGAAAGCTACTAAGGCTAGAAGCTACTAAAGTAACTTATGTTAGAAGCTACAAAAGTATCTTATGTCAGAAGCTACTACGGTCAGAAGCTACTAAGGTAAGAAGCTGCTAAAGCAACTTACGTCAGAAGCCATTAAGGTCACTTATGTCAGAGGCTACAAAAGTAACTTATATCAGAAGCTACTAAAGCAACATATGTTAGTAGTTATGGAAGCAACTTACTATAGACTAAGGCTATTGTGGGTGGCTGAATCCACTTACCATGAAGCAAAGAAGCACAACAACTCAGCACAACAACTCCAGTGGCTAAATAGCTGAGGTGACTAAAAGCATCTTACTACAATACCTGAACAGTATAAAAGCTCTGCAGCCTTGGTCAACATTTTCCAAGGATGGACAGACCTTCTGTCGAACCATCCCTACAAGACTAACCTTGTTTCCATACACGATAACCTTTTAGGGGAATAAGCATGTCGCCTAGAGCCGATACTTCGCTTCCCCTTAGAAAGATAGACAACTTCGGAAGGAGGAAGAAGAAACCTTCTCCAGCCAACATGGCTGTTGAACAACTAATATAAATGAAGAACACCCCAATGGAGTGAAGGTTAGGCTCACTTATGATAAAGAATCTGGAGTAACTTCTCCATTTGGCATTAGTTTAGCTCCATAATAAGCAGAAGGTATAAGCCACTCTACTTACTCCGTGAATGAAGTTAGAGCCAATCTTTAGGAAGGAAACCAGCTTTGTACGTCCTCATCTGTTATGACCTCAGAAGCTTAGAAGTACACCATTGAGGAGTTGTAACTCACTCAGCCAATGATACAACCACAAGCTCCTATGCCGCTAGATCATGCGTTAGCACCTTTACCCTTAGCAAGAAGCATGACAACTACTACTCCTCTTGCTACATTCATGGTGTCTTGATATGGTCACCGTTAACTTGAAGGATATCCGTGGTAGAATTTCAAAAATTAGGCACAAGCAAGGAAGCTAGGGACCAGTGAAGGTCCTGTCCCACAAGGAGGACCGGTGGCTAAAAACCGGCAAGGTCCAAACAAGCCATCTTGCCCTCTCCAGTTCATAAGAAGAAGCTATCGAGCATAAGAAGAAGTTATCCATCATGCTAAAAAGCAAAGAGAGAAGCTATCTAGCATGCTAAAAATCAAAGGAGGAAGTTATTGAGCAAAGAAAGAAGCTATACAGCAAGCTAAAAAGCAAAAGAAGAAGTTGTTTATCAAAGGACAAAGCTATCCAACATGCTAAAAAGCAAAGGAAGAAGCTATTGAGCAAGCTAAAAAGTTTACGTGCAAGCTAAAATGCTCATCTATGACCAACATGGAGGTAAGAAAACATGAGCTTAGCAGCCATAAACTCTGCATTAGCCACCATAAGTCGCAAAGGTTCAAACACCGATGCTATTCACCACGTTCAAGGCTCTCGTAAAAGCAAAGAAGCAAGCATGGGTCATCTCTCAGAGGAGCAAAGAAGCCTCGAACAGAATCATGATAGTACATATGCTTCTATCTTGCTAAAGGAATAGAGCTAATGCACGTAGGTCAAGCCTACATGCACGAAAGTATTGCGTTAGAGAACATGCATAAGTGCTGCTTCTTGCAGTAGTGAGAAGAAAAAGGACACATCTACAGAAGTTAAACACTCCGCTCAAAGGCTTCTCTGAAAAACGGGTACATCCCGTGTGGCAAAAAGAAGCTCCTCGATAGAAAGAAGAGTGGAAACAACCAATCAACCAAAGAGGCATTCCTAGTCACATATGACCAAAAAGCAACTTGGTAAAGTATCGAAGCACCTAGAATAAATCTCTTTACCAAGTACATCCTCGCCTAGAGATAACTTTCAGCGGAGAACGTGTTGTCCAAAACTTGGCCAGGCCAATTGATATGTCGTGAATTATACATATTTTGCATGCATAACTATCCCAATATTCATTACAGTTAGAGACAATATGATGAGAATTGAAACATAATCTATTTAATTGTGACACAACAGGATAATTACCCTTGATGTACAAAAACATGAAGAAATCACTCAAAATCAAGGGAAAATCAGCATCCGGAAGTCAATTGAACGAAACTGGACCCAGGAAGTCAAACAAGGAAGTCAAAAAGTCAACACGGGGCTGGAACAGGCTATGCACGGCCGTGCATTGCCTTACACAGCTGTGTAAAGCCATTCCTTCTCCCTTGTACTCCTTAAAGCTGCCAGATTCCTCACGTGCAAGAAATGGGTACTTCGCACGCCCGTGCAATCCAATGCACGGCCGTGCATTGCCAAAATATTTGCTTATAAATAGCAAGCTAATTCTAGTGTTTTAGGTGTCCAAGACCAAGGGTTGTGAAGGTCCTAGTGCTTTGCTAGAGCCGAAACTCTCTTGGTTTTGGTCCGTTTTAGCCTTTCTTTGTTTATTTTATGTTTTTAGTATTGTAATACGAAATGATTCTTCTTATTCAAGTAAGCAAGAAGCAACCTATACCCATTCTCCCTTGGTGTTGGATAACTCCTACACATGATCTAAGGGTTAGTGGAGTCACTTGTATGTTCATTCGTGGCTAGTCTTCTTAATTGGGTTGGTTGTTCTTTGTTTAATTAATGAAGTATTTTTAGTATGTTATGTTCTTAATGTCTTTCTTTTAATATATCTTAAAAAGACAAGAATAAGTAATCTTTAAACCAACTTAATAATCTTAAATCTTGTGAGTTTCTTAAGCAAGACTTCTTGTTTAGAAGCTTATTCGAGTTTGTACGGTCTATATACAAATCTTGGTGCTAGCAATGGCCGAGTTAGTATAGGTTTAATCTTATGGGTTGATTGGAGGTTTGGGTATTCAACGAGTTGTTCGAGTCCTAGCTGGACCTTATAAAGCGTGTCGGTATTTCTTTACTTTTCTTGTGTTATCTTGCAGAGGATTTCTAGCGGGAGCCATGAGGCTTGATCTTGAGAATGAAACAAAAACTTGACGTGCTCGGTATGGTCTATAAAAACTAAAAAAAAACTAAACTAGACACTCTAGTTAAACTCTAGAAAACCCTTAAACTAGACCACAATGACAGACAAGTATACCTATCAATTGTAATATAGCCTAATGGAAGTTTGGATATCAAACCCACGAGACACTACGATAACTAAGACTAGACTCTGACAAGTAACTAAAATATTTAGTTTGGGGGGAATTCTATGAACTAGGTTTAAACTAAATAAACTCAAATATAAATTAAGAACTAATGACAACTAACTATCACACAGGAGAATTAGACAAATTCAAGGAATGAGAAAGCACTACCTAGGTAAGAATCCTATTTGTGAAACTCAGATTTCTCTTAGCTATGGAAACTATGATGGAACTGGGGTTCTAAGGTATGACACCCTTAGACAACCTAGTGGAGCCCTGATCAATCTCCGGTTGTGACCAAAAGGAAACTCTAAGGAATGTATAACGCTCACCAGTTAGTTGGATTACCTTTCAGTCTCTCCAACGACACTAAAGTACCCTAAAGACAGATCACCTTTCAGTCTCACTATCTCAATACATTGCCAGGAATGTATTTATATATATATTTTTATAACCACACTAAAAACACGTTATCACCAATCTAGCCGATGCATCCTTGTAACGCGAACCAGTGGAGCTTCATTGTAAAAGCTCACATGTAGGTGATCCTATCTATGTCAAACATATGATAGTGTTTATCTTGCATAGGATCCTCTAAAAAGGCCCCGGTATTACCAAAGCCTACTAGGTCCAGGTCAAACAAAGCAGCTGGAGGAAGCAGAGAAACAAATTACCAAAGCACCGATACAGCTTGTTAGCACCAAGAAAAATAATGAGCAGCTCATAGTGTTCGTTCAAGATACAAATGGCCATAACGCACGAGCTCCACAAAGAAGGACAGAATCAGATGAAGCCTCGTTCAAATCTCATGAACAATAAAGCACTTAAGTAATTGAAGCAATAAAGTAACCAAGCGTTGTAGAACTATAAAGAAGCCTATAAGCATCCTGTAAAAGCATAAGATTGACTTATTGAAGCATGAAAGTAGAAATGATGAAGCATCTTGCTACATCACCAACAAGCATCTTTTCGAAGCTCGGTGACGAAAAGAAAAAGCACATGGCTAAAGCGCCATCGAAGCGTCATGCTAAAGCACATAGGTATGTTGGTAAAATACCAAAGTAGCCTGCTCAATCACTGAAGCAGCTTGCTAAAACATCAACGCACCTCGTCGACATTAAAGGCAAATCACCTAAATGAGACGCCAAAGTTTCTAACCAAAAAACCTTGCCAAATGATCCTCGCGACTGGAATGATGTCTAAAATGAAGGATCAGTTTAGCTTCCTCAACTACTACTATCAAGCCTATAAGGTCCGTTAGATGATTAGTACCTACAAATACTACAAGATTCGGATAAACCAAAACAACTTAAAAATAGAGCAGCAACTCACAAGAAACATTGAAGCAACTTGTGGAAGCACAAATAGCTTGCCAGAACAACTTAAAGAAGCACAGAAGCAGTCTGCCAAAGCAGCTTGGGAGTACACAAAAGTACTCTATGGAAGCAATCTTCCAAAGCAGTTTAATGAAGCATTGAAGAAGCTCGCCGTAGTATCAAAACGTGTTGCATAGGCACTTTTCCACGACACTTAAGCACCTAGTTAAAGGAAGATTCTAAGGGCTATAAAACCTCAACGTTCGAAGTCTTAACTTTAAGGGTTCACCACCTAAGGAGCAAGTGGACTCTGGTCCCTAAACTCTTACTTATTGGGTTCCCCTCAAACTAAACATCACACTAATGAACCATGGCAACAAAAGTCAGACCTCTGCCTCGCCTAACTTAAAGGACCTAAGGATAAAGACACCATGTTAGGAGTCTGTTGCACAAAACATAACTAAAATGGTCGAATAGCTTGAACAACACCTTTTCTCCAATCGCAAGGGAGCTTCTTTTATTACATTCTCCACTAAATCACCTCATGAGGACGTTTGATCCAATGTCACCATCCACCCTATATAGAAGCAATGAGGATGAAGACGTAAGAATCATGTGAATTTCAACATTTTTTGTCAAGCATTTATCTTTGAATCCGCACACTTTGACATTACTTAGAAGTGTTATGAAATAGTTTTCTCCGAGCGGCGATCACTAATTCAAACGCAAAGTATTTTGACTTCGCAAGAAGCTGTTGAAGCCCCTATTAGAAGTAAAGAAGCTAACCATCATGTGTAAGAAGGCAGCCGCCTTGGTACCTAAAAAGCTAACTTTCGACAGTAAAGAAGCTAACATTCTTACGTAAGAAGCCTAACTTCGGCAAAGAAGAAGCTCTCTTTCTCCACGTTTCATTTTATCTATCCAACCTATGAGAATATGTAGGATCAAAAACTCTAATTTGGTGAAGAACAAGATGAGAAATAAAGATGAACACACAAGATTTAACAATACATTCCTTGAAATTGATTTTCAAAGATCCAACAAAATACATGAAGGTGCAAGCCTCAACCTGAAGCTTATCACGCAAGAAAATCCACCTTCTTGTAAAAGATCGGAACAATATACTTACATTAGTGTATTACCCGACTCGCTAAGAGAATGATTCATCTCCGAACACTAACCGAGACATGCTTTCCAAAAATGAGCTCTACAAGATATTATTGTAAAAGATCGGAACAATATACCTACATTAGTGTATTACCCGACTCACTAAGAGACTGATTCATATCCGACCATTAACCGAGACATGCTTTCCAAAAATGAGCTCTACAAGATATTATTCCATAAAAGTAGGTATGGTCTTACAAAATGGGTACAAAATCCACGACGCAACCTACCTTGGGCAACTTCAGCAAAAAATATGAAACAAGTCATGATTCCATATGCGAATCCAATTCATACCGAACAATATTCAGTAAAAACTGTGTCAATTATCCTATTGGGGGGTGAGCTCCTTGACGAATTCAGATCCACGAGGTCCGATGGTATACCTCCTCATGTAAAGGGATGGGCTCCTAGTCCAAAATCCAATTCATACCGAACAATATTCAGTAACAACTGTGTCAACTAGCACTTATGATCAAAATTCATTGAACTATTAAAGTTAAGGTACAAGGATAGGCTAATGTGTATTCATTCCTTTGATCAAGTCAGGAAAGGTGAAATGCAGTACCCTATTTAGACATGATGTCGAGAATGTTACACCATAAGCAACAAGCCTAGCGCCTCTAAGGCAAAAGGGTCACGTAAGAAAATCACATGCATAACATCTAAGCACCTTCAAGGCCACATGATTGCATAGACATTCATGTCTTGCCTACATAGGCTCACATGACATCAACTAGAGCCATACAAGGTTTTCAAAAACCATAACGCACACCAACAAGCTCATTAGGAAAGCAATCAATTCTCGAAATCAACTAACTCCATTGGCTCGAAAATAGTGAAAGTCACCACAGAATCAGAAGAAGAAACACCCTTACTAGTAAAAATGTTACCAAGCAAAGACATTGGAAGACACAACAAATGATACCTCTCTCAAACAAAGCTTAACCTTCTTGCAATAAACAATTTCAGTTAAGCACACGCTTTTTAGATAATAAGATTGTACACATATTTCGATAACTCAGATTTACAAATAAATGCTACGTGGTTTACGTAAGATGAAAGCAAAGAGACAGAGACTGAGTCTCACACTTTGATGAAGTGAAACCTCTTAAATATGCATCAAAAGAAGCTCATTGTTGTACGAAAGATGCTTACTAGTATACGCAAAAAGCACAACTTCGTTTGAAAGAAGCGTACCAGCATACACAATAAACTCACCTCCGTATGAAAGAAGCTCACCAGCATGCACAATAAGCTCACCTTCATACAAAAGAAGCTCAAAAGCACGCACCGTAAGCACACCTCATCATGTAAGAAGCTCACAAGCATGCATCCTAAGCAAACCTCAGCATGTAAGACGCTTACTCTATTACCTCGTTTGCTTCTGCCTACTTGGTCCAATCGCTTGTGTCACAGATAGAAATTTGCACAACACCTCGAAAACCTAAAGATTTTGGGTAGGTAAGCCGCTTCGTTTGATGGACGAAATCACACAAGCTCCAGCTCAACAAAAAATATAATAGCTAAAGCAATGCTCTAAGGGTCGTCCAGACGCACATCTAAGCTGGTGTGACACCCTCGTTGATATAGCTTACCATAGACTTCACCAAGTGTGCTATTGAACTTTGCAATATAAGAAAAAGTCATGTAGTGACCTGCTAAAACCCATGTTCAAAGCCACTGCTTTTCTATTGTAAGTTCACCGACACAACGCTTCCATTCATGCGCGAACTTTTAAGCCTTCTCGGATAAGGATGACACGCTCATGTTTAAACTTCTTGCAATAAAAACTTTGACGAACACCTTCAAGTTTTAGATGCTCGGAACACCTCGAAGCTCTTTACCAAGTCATTACGAGTAGCTCTGTACAAAAACATGACTTGCTAAAAACCTCCATTAGTCCATCTAGCTACAATATTTGGATGGCACTTGACGACTATGACAATGCTTTTAAACATTATGATCACAATCAGTGTTCGTTGGACTAAGCTTCTCCTCAAGACTTTTGCCCAAAATAAAGAGATTACCAATGGAATATTTTACCATTTTGTTGGGACATTGTCAAAGTGGCATATGTGTAGGATACATATATTCCAAATCATCCAACCTGAAACCACCTTGGCAATACAACGAAGAAGCCTAGTAAACTAAGCTAAAACAAGCTGAAGCTTAATAGGTCAATACTTAACGCACCGAAGCTCATAGAAGCTAACAAGGAAAGAAGCTGAACATGGACAAAGATCTAGCTCCATAGCTTCCACTAAAATAAGGGCATAACATAGGTATACCCTATCCAAAATCGTAGGTCCAAATCAAAGTTTGCTCATATACCTCCTAGTCACCACGTTCAGTTAAAGTTGAATAGGCAAAAGCTCATCTAACCATAGCCCATTATGCTTGAAAATGTTTAGATGAAGCTCAATAGCTTAAACTGTAACATTCCAAAGATAAAACGAAAAGAATAAACGGGTTTTGGGTGCGCGAAACACGAAATAAATGAAGCACGATGGGCGGGGCCGGGTGGGCCTGGCGAACTTGGGAGGGGCGAACATAGGGGAGCCTTCCCCAATAAATAGCCTAAACCATCTACTCTTATCTCATTTTGCTAATTCTAGAGAGAGAAACCGTAGAGAGAGAAAGTGACAGATTACTTCAAGATCGCACCGGTTCGCGTCTCTATTGCTCATGAGAAGGTTCTTAGAATCAGAATCTCGATACAACTAACTACCTGAACCAAATATGAGTTTTTATTTGTTTTGGGGTTTTCGGGTTTTGGATAAGAAGGTGACATTTTTATGTATGAAACTTGGCAATAAACATAGATCTGACATCTAGAATGAAAAACAAACATTTTGAACATAGAAAGTTTGGGTCTTGACAAGATCAGATCTGCATGCATGGATCTAGGGTTCTTGGCGAAGAAGACAGCCTCGCAGGCAGTTCGCCTGAGGCAATTAAGCGAACTTAGGTCAGCGGACTTGCTATGTTCGCTGGCAGCCTAGGGGTAGCGAACTTGATAACTTCACTTGGCAGTTCCATTGAACTTGAGGTAGCAAACTTGCTAAGTTCGCTGGTATTGATCAGGCGAACTTAGTCTAAGTTTGCCTGTATGTTCGCCAAGTTTATAAAGGGCGAACTTAGCCTTAAGTTCGCCTAAATCAGTAGGGTTAAACCGTTAGAGTCGGGATTTGGTCTGATGTGTATTTAACTAATCAATTCAGATCGTGTGTGACGTTGTTGGACCTTTGATTAGGACAACCGAGACTAGCTTATCAGGTGAGTTCTAGAAGCCCTTCTTTAAATGTTTTAACTATAGGTCCCGGTAGGTGTGACAGATCTCTAGACTCGCGGTAAGACACGGTGATAACGTGCAGAATCCATGATCATCGTGCAACGTGTAAAGCAACCAACAACATAGAGTAAATAATCTCCTTTGTATTTCTCCACACAAACACTGTTTACAAAGCTCTCTGGTTCTTGCACGTTGTTCTTGACTACTGAACTCAGACATGTAAACACCTATTTATAGGGAAACCACAAAGATCACAAGCGAACTTAGCAAGTTCGCCTAGAACCTCTTAAGTGAACTTAGCAAGTTCGCCTCTCAAGTTTGCCTAAACATTCCCTTAGGCGAACTTGACTGGTTCGCTAAGTTACAACACAAAATTTTAGCGATAAATACAAAACATGTCCTAACAGACTCCCTCTTAACTGTTGCTAACAATTGTATCCAATTACAAGTCAAAGACTCTAAGACTAAGACATAGAATCTTTAAGCTCATTGTCACATGAATATGCTCCAAAATTAACTAATGTTTTCGGGCTGGTGTACATACGTGATGATGTGACTGTTTTATAAAATGATGTTTATGAATGATGTCTGTGACGTTTTATGAAACGATGTTTACGGATGATGTTTTGGAAGGAAAGGTTTTGAAAGATGTGTTTATGAAATATTTTGCCAAAAGAAGTTTATGAAGTGTTTAGGAATGAATGAATGATTTTTAATAAAACGTACGAATGCTTTAACTAGAGATTTGAAGTAAAATAAGTGAATGTTATGAAAGCCACGATGAACGAATCTTCCATGATTCCTTAGGGAATCAAGGTTATGGGTAAGGGATGTATGTTATAGGCCTTACCTTTATAGGGGCCTATGTGGCCGGCCAACTGTTGTAAAACTGGGGTGATGACGGTCACCAAGGGGATTATCGTGATCCTTGAAGTTTGGTATTTGTGCCTCACGGGGTACAGTACTTGAAGTTTGGTACGACTACTCCTTGTGATGCCGTGCTTGAAGTTTGGTACGTGTCATCCTTGTGATGCCGTGCTTGAAGTTTGGTACGTGTGCTCTATGGAGCACCGTGCTTGAAGTTGGAATTAATGGTTACGAGAAGGCACATATTCGATGTATTCGTTTGTCTTAGGTGTTATGTTTGTTATTGCATGTTTACGTATGCTTTTATTAAATAAAGTTGAATGTTATGTTTTTGAAAAATATTTGAAGTTAACGTTTTATGTTAAAACTAGAACTCACCAGCGTAGCTGACTTTTTAGTATACACATTTAGGTTAAGGACAGGTATGAAGGTTGAACGTGATGCTTGGCTGGCGAAAGAAGTTACCCGATTGATCATGAAGACTGGCATCCAGTTATGACTTTTGTTTATGTTATGTTATGTTATGTTGAGACCATTGTTGAAGTTTATGAATGTCGAATAAGTTTTAATTATGTATGAAAGTGAATGATTTCCGCTGCGTTAATGGTATTCAAGTTTAAGAACTGCATGTTTATGAGTAATTCCAACAAGTGAGGCCTCCCGGTTTTGGGGGCTTACAAGTTGGTATCAGAGCATTAGTTTAAGAGATTTGGACACTCCCAGTGTCTGAACTTAAACTGTGAATGTGACTGATAGCGGATGCCAGTACGGGTAACTCGAGCCACAACATCATGTATGAAAGTAGTTTATGTCTAGTATGCCTTAGAAAGTATTATGTAGGGACTTGTGTTATGATGGAATCATAAAGGTGGTCAAATATAAGTCAAAAGGTAGTGTAATGGTTAATTGCAGATGGCCAATGTATATTAACATCTAACAATACTTGTTTAGTTCTATTTGTTAATTAGCGTGATGACATTGGATCTCTTGTCTTATAGAACGAAATGGCGGGACGAAAGAGTGGAAGGCGTGGTGGGGGCCGTACAAGTGGTCGTGATAGGACTCCAGCTCGTCAGGAATATAGTGAGGAGGGAAGCGTTCACACGGAACCAGAAAACAGTGTAACATTTGTAAAATTTTCGTGTTCAGAATAATAAAAATATAAAGTACAAGGACTGGAAATGTAATTATATGAAAATACAAGGACCAAAACTGAAAAACATGAAAAATAGATGGTAACGGACCGTCATGGTCCTTAACGGTCCGTTACGGGCTTGGCACGCAAACAATGATGACGTGCCACGTGTCCGCTGACTAGCAGGTTGATTCTGACGCATGTAAACCCTATGACGGACCTTCACGGCTCCGTAACGGTCCTTCACGCCGTAATTCAACCAGACGTTGACGCGTTTCAGCTGACTTCGCAGCCCTAGAGTGGTGACGGACCGTCAACATTGGTAACGGTCCGTTACGACCCAAGCGGTGACGAACCGTCACCAACCATAATGGTCCGTCACAGCCGCCAAATTTGGGTATAAATAGCAAGGTCGGGTTTCAGCATTTGAAATCATCAAAACACAAAATCTTTAAGTTAAATTTGATATCCAACTCCCTTAAATCCATTCCTGCTCATACGTTTAAGTTTTGGAAGTGCCGGTTCACTTAGGAGAAAGCCGAGAAGCTAGGAAATACTCATTTGGAGAATTCAAGCTAGACAATTTAAGAAGATACGCTTCCCACTAGGACACTCACTCTAGAAGCCTACTAAGCTGAGACTCTGTCAAGGTGAATATTTGTATTTTTATAAAATGATTTCAAAACTGAAAATGGTTTTGATTATACTCTGACTTGAATGAATTAATATAACCATTCGTTGCATAAGGTGATTTACTATATAACAGTTAGCCCATAGAGTCACGTATATATACACGTGTTACAGATGAGACGCTATAACAGGGCTAGGGGTTGAACCCTTGGTTGTTGTAAAGCACATCACTTGAAGCGTAAGACATATAGACATAAAAATATATCCAAGGTCCCTAGTGTGGCTGGTGGTTAGTCCGTTGACTGTGTAAATTGACTAGAAATTATGGACAAATTGTTCTATTTATTCACGCTTGTCAGATTATGATTTCAAATATACTTGTATTCACCTGTTTATACTGATAAAATATTTTCAAACGTTTTTACAGGTAACCAAGGATGAATTAATTTTAATATAGCCATGTGATGACAAAGAAAACATGTCATGAAAAAGGGAATGTCCACCCTAGACATCAGTTGAAAGAAATGGCTCATGAAAACCTTGGTTTTGTAAAATAAATGTTTGTGTACAACATCAGGGTTTATCCCTGTTATAATAAAAGGAAACAAGAGATTCCCCGTCTTTTGAAAAGATCCCGAGTTATGAACTATTCCGCTGTGTTTATAAAACTCTGATGATATATAATAAGAAACATATACCAATCGTTGGTCGCACGCCCGGGTAGGCTAAATCCGGGTTGTGACAGACAGTGTGCACGAAACTGTACAGACTCCCATTGAAGAACAACAATTTACCTTCGAGCCGGAGGTGAAAGCGGCTCTGGCCCGAGAATTTACAGAGTTGATGAAGGCTTCCTTGCCATACTTTTTAGTTGAAGCACTGAATAAGTTTAACGGGGCAGGCGGGTCTAACACGGCAACTGGTGCCCCGATCGTTAAGGCGGGTCTAACAGGCGGGTTTAACGCGCCGCTTGTTCGCGGTTGCGACCATAAGTCCTTTAAAGCATGTGACCCACCGGTTCTGACTGGGAAGAAAGACGCGGTGCTACTTTTGATTGGGTGATCCATATGGAAGCCGCCATTCGTCTGAGTGAGCTCCTACCTGATCAGATTATGAAATTTGCTGCTAACTCCTTAAGGGAGGAAGCATCTCATTGGTGGGAAGGTGTATGGCAGGCGAAAGGGGACGAGGCTGCTGACTTGATGATGTGGAATGAACTGAAAACTTTGGTGATTAAGAACTTTTATCTGAGGAATGAGATCAAGAAGGTGGAGATAGAATTTCTGGGATTGAAAGCCGGAAGCATGACCCATCAGCAGTACACCACTCAGTTTATTGAACTGGCACGTTTGGTGCCACACCTGATCACAACCGAGGAGAGGAAGATTGTTTTCTATATTCAGGGGCTGCCGGACCAGGTCCGCACCTACGTTAAGGCAAACGCCCCTACTACCTATGACTCGGTAGTAGAACTGAGTGGCGTGGTGTTTGATGATCTGGCGCTGAATGTCATTGCCATTGATGAGCCCAAGAAGAAGTCAAGTTTTCCTGCCATGCAATTGGGTGGGAAGTTATTTTGGGGCTAGGGATAAACAAGCCAGGGTAGGCGAGACCACTGTCTGTGGGAAGTGTGGAGGAAGGCATACAGGTCAATGTCAACTGGGATCAAATTTGTGTTTTAAATGCGGCAACTCCCGTGAATTCCCACAGGGCTTCAAGTGCTATAACTGTGGAGATAACGGTCACATGAGCCGAGAATGTCCTAGGACGAGAATGGGGGAAGGCGGAAAAGGGAAATGGCCAGAGAAGAAGAAAGAACGGCCTCGAGCAAAGACCCAAGCGTATGCAATAACGCAGGAACATACCAGGGCAGACCCCGACGTGGCATCAGGTACGTTTATACTTGAAGTTTCGGTGCTATTTTATATCTGCTACTTTCTATAAACGGGTAAAATACTAAGTCAGTAAACTAGAAAGAGCCTTTAGTGTAGAAACCGCTGAGGGTAGAACTACGAGAGTAACTAATGTAGTTGATGATTCAACAATAAAGATAAAGGGCCATAGGTTCCCTGTCCACTTGTTTGTTATGGTGCTGGGAGGGTTTGATGTCATGTTGTGTATGGATTGGCTAACTGCCAATGAAGCACAAATTATATGCAAACGAAAGATAATCCGACTCAAGGCTCCAGATGGTAGCGAAGTCGAAGTCTTCAGGGATCGTGACGTCCCGATGCCTAATGTCATCTCGATGATTAAGGCAACAGATTACTTAAGGCGTGGATGCGAGGTCTATCTGGTGTACGTGGTTGACACATGTAAGGAAGTGAAGGAACTAGACGATGTGCCCGTAGTACGTGAGTATCCGGAGGTGTTCCCGGAGGATTTGCCTCGAATACCACCTGACCGAGAGATTGAGTTCCGAATCTACCTCGTACCAGATGCCCAGCCCATGGCCAAAGCTCCATATCGATTAGCACTAGTGGAGATGAAAGAACTCATGATGCAACTAGACGAGTTACTTGAGAAAGGATTTATCCGACTAAGCATCTCACCATGGGGAGCTCCGGTATTGTTTGTGAAGATAAAAGACGTCTCTATAAGAATGTGTATTGACTACAAGTAGTTAAACAAACGCACGGTGAAGATCAAGTACCCTTTGCCAAGGATCGACAACCCGTTTGATCAGTTACAAGCGCTAGTTGTTTCTCTTAAATAGACCTACAATCCGGGTACCATCAGTTGAAGGTAAGAGATGAAGACATATCAAAAACCGCGTTTCGCACACGTTATGGACATTTTGAATTCCGTGTGATGTCCTTCGGATTGACGAACGCCCCAGCAACATTCATGGAATTGATGAATAGGGTGTGTCGACCGATGCTGGATCGATCAGTGATAGTGTTCATCGATGATATCCTCATCTACTCCAAGAATGAGGGCGATCACGCATGTCACTTGAAAGAGGTGTTGGAAGCTATGAAAAAGGAAAAGTTGTACGCTAAGTTCTCCAAATGCGCGTTATGGATTAGGGAAGTTCAATTCCTAGGTCGTGTCATTAACCCAAATGGCATTATGGTCGACCCAGCGAATATCATGACAGTAAGAAACTAGGATATCCCTAAGATGCCAACCGAGATTCACAGTTTATTAGGATTGGCGGGCTACTATCATATATTCATCCAAGATTTCTCGAAAATAGCTTCGCCATTAACGAAGTTAACACGAAAAGAAGCGAAGTATGAATTGGGTCCCACCCAGGAAAAGGCATTTGAGGAACTAAAGGAGAAGCTAACCCAAGCTCCCGTATTGGCTCTTCCCAAGGGCAATGAAGAATTGGTAGTTTACTCTGACGCTTCGGGTCAGGGATTGGGGTGCGTACTGATGCAATGCAGAAGGGTAATCGCGTACGCATCACGGCAGTTGAAAGTTCATGAAGTCAATTATCCTACCCTTGATTTGGAACTGGCTGCTGTCTTGTTTGCATTGAAAATCTGGAGACATTACCTTTACAGAGTGAAGTTTACCATTTACTCTGACCACAAAAGTTTGAAGTACTTCTTTGAACGGAAGGAACTAAACATGAGACAGAGGCGATGGCTAGAACTTTTGAAGGATTATGATTGCGAAATCATATACCACCCTGGAAAGGTAAATGTGGTGGCCGACTATCTAAGCTGAAAGGACATGCCAGCTCCTATTAGAGTGAAAACTTGCTAATTGGTGTAACACCGGACTTGATGACAGAGATTAAGAAGGCTCAGGACGAGGCACTTAAAGAAGAAAACATAGAGAAAGAGAGAATGGTTGGCTAACAAGACAAGTTGGAATAAACACCCTTAGGGTAAGGACACATTTTGGATGGGTGTGGATACCTATGGGTGGCGGGCTTAGAACCAAAATCCTAGATGAGGATTATAAGTCTCGTTACTCTATCCATCTCGGTACCAACAAAATGTACCAAGATCTGAGGAAGGACTACTGGTGGCTTGGAATAAAACATGAGGTGACAAAATACGTAAGCAAGTGCTTGACATGCTCACAGGTAAAGGCCGAGAACCAGAAACCATATGGGAAGATATAACCACTTGATATACCAGAATGGAAGTGAGAACACATTACAATGGACTTCATAACCAAGCTACCTCGCATAGTGACTCGTGTCATGTTTAGATATTAAAATATATATGAGAATATATATTTGTTTTAGAATTGGTTTCACAAGATTAGGTTTTAAATTTATAAAATGATAAATACTCAAACTAAACACACACAATAGAGAAGTATCGCACCGTAATATCGTTTAGGTAAGAACCAAGTATTGAACCAATGGACACGGTCGAGTTCCAATACTCAATGTTTGTTATCGTTTAGATGGTTTAATTAGTGAGTGAGTTGTGTGCGCTTGTGAAGCAGGAAAGTAAATGACAGAAAAGTAAATGACGGTAAAGTAAATGACAGAAAAGTAAAAATGTGCGTGAAGTATGCAACAGAAATGTAAATAGCAGAATAGTGAATAGTAGGAAAGTAAATATCTCGAGGATGATCAGGTCATGAAGAGTAATGCTTTGGGATTCGAATTCGCTTGGTATATGATAATGTTAGGTTGACTAATCCGGTGGTATGACTAATACAAATGTGTTAACGGTACACCGCTAGAGCCTCATTCTCACAACATTTGGTTCACGAATTATGTTCTTTACAATAAAATGGTAGGATTCCAAACTAGGGAAATCGTTCCCCTCAACTCTTTGAATGCTATCTCCTAGTTGGTTTGAGACATCAGACTTAAATATCTTAATTATTAGTTGAAAGAGTGATTAGACTTTGTTCACCGGGAGGCGGTGCAACAATGGGACCATGTATAAAGACGTACCATTCCCAACATGAGTTCACCAATTCTTAGTTTCACAACAAGTTCGTATAAAGACGTATGATCTTATTAGTATTAACCAAGCCTTGGCTTATCAAAATCAGCTTGTATAAAGACGTACAAGTTTCAAGAGAAGTTTGATTAAAAAGGTTTTACGGTCTTGCACTTTAAAATCAAGAACACTCACAAGTGTAAAGACAAAATCAGGTAATAATAAAAATCCATCACGAAGATGGTTTTAAGAACGAATGACTAAATAACATAAAGATACCATTAGATTAATACGTTAAACATTAACATACACCAAACTTCATTTTCACCCTAGTAATACAAAGAGTTTAGCCACGAATGGCCATACTAACTAGCGTAATGCTGAGTTTCATAGGCTCCCCTATTGCGGACAAAGAGGAGGAGCCTCTCTACTCTCTACTCTAACTACGAAAATGCTCTCTTTGGATGGTGTTTCTTTGCTTCTTGAGGTGTGTCTAATGAATAACTTAAGCCATCTATTTATAAGCCTCAAAATGAGCAATGCACGACCGTGCATTGGTTTGCACGGGCGTGCAAACAACTCGGGAATCAAACAGGGTACAAAGGACAGTGTACTAAAGCCTTGGGGAGCAAGTAGGGCATTGCACGGCCGTGCAATGGGGTGCACGACCGTGCATCCCCCTGCCTGCTCCCTACTTCGTCTTTTAGCTGCTTGTTAACTTGTTGTTGACTTTGGTTGACTTCTTGGGGGTTAAAGCTCGGGAATGATCCTTCTAGAAGCTTTATTTCTTAGTGTTTTTTACTGGGTTTAACTTTGTTTATCTCAGGGCACCGAATAACCTGCAATTATGAAATATTAACATTTTAAGTATCAATTCTATGGTTATTATTCAATTAGTACCATAATATGGGGATTATTATGCATGCAAAACATGTATAATTTAGGGCATATCACACAGCTAAAGGTCATGACATCATTTGGGTAATTGTGGACCGGTTAACGAAGAGTGCTCATTTTCTACCTATTCGCGAGACGTTCTCGTCGGAAAGGTTAGCGAAAGTATTTGTTAACGAAGTAGTAGCGTGACATGGAATGCCTTTGATGATTGTATTTGACCGGGACACACGATTCACGTCGAGGTTCTGGAAAAGATTTCATGAAGCGATGGGCTCGAGGCTAAATATCAGCACGAAATAGCACCCGCAAACGGATGGCCAGTACGAAAGGACTATTCAAATGTTGGAGGACATGCTCCGTGCTTGTATTATTGATTTCGGCGGTAGTTGGAACAGTCATCTGCCATTAGCCGAATTCTCCTATAACAACAGTTATCAAACGATGATAGGCATGCCGCCTTATGAGATGTTGTATGGGAGAAGATGCAGGAACCTCGTTTGTTGGGGTGAGATTGGACAGAAGGAATTGGGAAGTCTTGAGGTCATTAAAGAAACATCGGAAAAGTTTGATCAGATCAAGGTGCGGATGAAGGCCACTCAAGGTCGTTAGAAATCCTACGCGGATAAACAAGTACAACCTATATGATTCAGAAAGAGAGGAAAGTTAAGTCCAAGGTTTGTCGGACCGATCCAAATTTTGGCATGGGTTGGTGAAGTCACCTACCGGTTGGAGTTGCCTGATGAGTTAAGTGAGATTCATCCTACATTCCATGTGTCACACTTGCGAAAGTGTTTGGCAGATGAATCAGCTCACGTACCACTTACTGACATCAAGGTCGACAACAACCTTAACTACATCGAAGAACCCGTGGCCATCTTAGACCGGAAGGAGAAGCATTTACGAAATAAAGTCATTCAATTGGTTAAGGTGCAGTGGAAGCACCGGAAGGGATCAGGCGCTACTTGGGAAACGGAGACGGAAATGAGGGAGTTATACCCTCAACTATTTGACTTATGATAGGTTTCGGGGACGAAACCTATCGTAAGGGGGGTAGACTTGTAACATCCCAAAAATACAACGGAAAGAATAAACGGCTTTTTGGTGTGCGAAAGACGTAATAAATGAAGCACGATGGGCCGGGCCGTGCCGGGTTGGGCCTGGAAACTTAGGAGGGGAGAACATAAGGGAGCCTTCCCCTATAAATAGCCTAAACCCACCACTCTTCTCTCATTTTGCTAATTCTAGATAGAGAAACCGTAGTGAGAGAAAGTGACAGATTGCTTCAAGATCGCACTGGTTCGTGTCTCTATTGCTCGTGAGGAGGTTCTCTGAATCAGAATCTCGATACAGGTAACAACCCGAACCAGATCCGAGTTTTTATTTGTTTTGGGGTTTTGGATAAAAAAAGGTGACGTTTTTACGTATGAAACTTGGAAATAAACATAGATTTGGCATCTAGAATGAAAAATGAACGTTTTGAACGTAGAAAGTTTGGGTATTGACAAGATCAGATCCACATGCATGCATCTAGGGTTCTTGGGGAAGAAGATAGCCCTCAGGCGAACTTATCGGCAATTAAGTGAACTTAGGCCAGTGAACTTGCTATTGTCGCTGGCAGCCTAGGGGTAACGAACTTGATAACTTCGCTTGGCAGTTCCAGCAAACTTGGGGTAGCGAACTTGCTAAGTTTATTGGGTATGGATCAGGCGAACTTAGCCTAAGTTCTCCTGTATGTTCGCCGGGTTTATAAAGGGCGAACTTAGCCTTAAGTTCGCCTAAATCAGTAGGGTTAAACCGTTGTCGGGATTTGGTTTGATGTGTATTTAACTAATCAATTCAGATCGTGCGTGACGTTGTTGGACCTTTGATTAGGACAACATAGACTAGCTTATCAGTGAGTTATAAAAGCCATTCTTTAAATGTTTTAACTAATGTTTTCGGGCCGGTGTGCATACGTGATGATGTGGCTGTTTTATGAAACGATGTTTATGAATGATGTTTGTGAAGTTTTATGAAACGATGTTTACGAATGATGTTTTGGAAGGAAAGGTTATGAAAGATGTGTTTATGAAATATTTTGCCAAAAGAAGTTTATGAAGTGTTTAGGAATGAATGAATGATTTTTAACAAAATGTGCTTTAACTGCAGTTTTGAAGTAAAATAAGTGAATGTTATGAAAGTCACAACGAACGAATCTTCCATGATTCCTTAGGGAATCGAGGTTATAGGTAAGGGATGTATGTTACGGGCCTTACCTTTATAGGGGCCTATGTGGCTGGCCAATTGTTGTACAACTAGGGTGATGACGGTCACCAAGGGGATTATCGTGATCCTTGAAGTTTGGTATTTGTGCCTCACGGGGTACAGTACTTGAAGTTTGGTATGACTACACCTTGTGATGTCGTGCTTGAAGTTTGGTACGTGTCATCCTTGTGATGCCGTGCTTGAAGTTTGGTACATGTCATCCTTGTGATGGCGTGCTTGAAGTTTGGTACGTGTGCTCAATGGAGCGCCGTGCTTGAAGTTGGAATTGACGGTTACGTGAAGGCGCATATTTGACGTATTCGTTTGACTTAGGTGTTATGTTTGTTATTTCATGTTTACGTACGCTTTTATCAAATGAAGTTGAATGTTATGTTTTTGGCAAATATTTGAAGTTAACATTTTATATTAAAACTAGAACTCACTAGCGTAGCTGACTTTTAAGTATGCACATTCAGGTTAAGGACATGCACGAAGATTTAACGTGATGCTTGGCTGGCGAAAGGAGTTACCTGATTAATCATAAAGACTGCATTCCATTATGATTTTTGTTTATGTTATGTTATGTTGAGATAATTGTTGAAGTTTATGAATGTCGAATAAGTTTTAATTATGTATGAAAGTGATGATTTCCGCTACGTTAATGATATTCAAGTTTAAGAACTGTATGTTTATGAGTAATTCCAACAAGTGAAGCCTCCCGGGTTTGGGGCCTTACATAAACCCTAACACGTTGCAAACCTCATCATGCTAAGGTTCGTCCAGTAGAAATTCATCCTACTTCGGTTGAAGTTTGTTAAACGAAAACTTACCAAAGCAACATAAGGTGAAAGAAGAACGCAAAGATAATGAATATTTTGAGTCTAGTATAATGTAGTAGTTGAAACTACATCAAACTAGACTGGGGGCTGATGACGTGGGTAGCCCAACGAAGGTCAGCCCATAACAACCAAGCTCACTAGGGTTGAGTTTTTCCCCTTTTTATAAATAGAGGGGCCAATCCCTCATTTGAGGGACTCTCACTTTCCTGGAACACTCCCCTCTCCCTCTTGAGAGTCCAACTCTCTTCCACCATCAGCCAAGGTAGCAGCCAATGAGTTGCTGAGGTGATCTCCTGCCTACCGAGCAGCTTCGAGCTGCTGAAGCATCACGACTGCTACTTGCAGCCACGCTGGTTCTCACAACCAGAACCCACTAACCGAGGGAAGCAGCTACATGCTGTTCAGACACCATATCGACTGCTTACAGCCAAACCCTCAATCACCATCTACCTCCACACTCTCTACATCTCGTATATATACATATTCATATATTGTCCATTTACTTACTGATGTTGCGAGTGTTTTAGTATATATAAATATATATTTGTTTTAGAAAAGGTTTTATGAGATCAGGTTTTAAATTTATAAAATGATAAATATTCAAACTTAAAACACACACAATAGGCAAGTGTACCTATCGCAACGTAATATACTTTAGGTAAGAACTAAGTATCGAACCAATGGACACGGTCGAATTCCAAAACTCAAAGTTTGTTATCGTTTAGCCAGTGTAATTAGTGAGTGGGTTTTGTGTGCTTGTGAAGCAGAAAAGTAAATGACAGAAAAATAAATGACGGTAAACTAAATAGCAGAAAACTTAAAACGTGTGTGAAGTGTGTAACAGAAATTTAAATAACAGAGTAGTAAATAACATGAAAGTAAATAGCTCGGGAATAATCAGGTCACGACGAGTATTGCTTTGGGATTTGAATCCGCTTGGTATATGATAATGTTATATTAACTAATCTGATGGTATGACTAATACAAATGTGTGAACGGTACACAGCTAGAGCCTTATTCTCACAACATTTGGTTCACGAATTATGTTCTTTAGAATAAAATGGTAGGACTCCCAGCTAGGGACATCGTTACCCTCAACTCTTTAATCCTATCGTCGAGTTGGTTTGAGACATCAAACTAAAACACTTTTTATTTTTATTAAAAGAGTGACTAGACTTTGTTCACCGAGAGGCGGTGCAACAATAGGACCATGTATAAAGACGTACCGTTCCCAACGTGAGTTCACCAACTCTTGGTTTCATAACAAGCTCGAATAAAGACGTACGATCTTATTAATATTAACCAAGCTTTGGCTTATCAAAATCCTCTTGTATAAAAACATACAAGTTTCAAGAGAAGTTTAATTAAAAAGGTTTTACGGTCTTACACTTTAAAATCAAGAACACTCATAAGTGTAAAGACTAAATGAAGTAATAATAAAAAGTCCATCATGAAGATTGTTTTAAGAATGAATGACTAAAGAACATAAACATACCATTAGATTAATAAGTTAAACATTAACATACACCAAACTTCATCTTCACCCAAGCAATACAAAGGATTTAGCCACGAATGGCCATACGAACTAGCATAATGCTGAGTTTCGTAGGCTCCCCTATTGCGAACAAAGCGGAAGAGCCTCTCTACTACTACTCTAAGACTACTGAAACGGCTAATATGAGTGTATTCTATCTATCTTGAGGTATGGTAAGGTGTGTGTAATTAAGAACCCAAGCCATCTATTTATAGGCCTCAAAATGAGCAATGCACGACCGTGCATTGGTTTGTATGGGCGTGCAAACACGGCGGGAATCAAAGGGTATAAATGGAAGTGTACTAGGGTCCTTGGGGAACAAGGTAGGGCAATGCACGCCCGTGCATTGGGATACATGTCCGTGTATCCCCTATCTGTCCCATGTTTTGTGTTTTTGCTGCTTGTTGACTTGTGTTGACCAATTTTGACTTCTTGGGGGGTCAAAGATTGGGTGTGCTTCCTTCCAAAAGCTTGATTTCTTGATATTTTTAGGTTTTTTCTGCTTTGTTTCTTTTGAAACACCATTTAACCTGCAATTGTGAAATATAAACGTTTTAAGTAACAATTGCAAGGATTTTGTTAAATTAGTACCATAATATGGGGATTATTATGCATGCAAAACATGTATAATTTAGGGCATATCACTTATATAAACACTTGTGTTGGATAAATCACTAATGTTGAGTGTCGGAGGGTGGTTCTGGGACCCAGGTTTAGGACCCCTTCTAACGAGTTCTTTCATCTTTACAGGAACGAGCTACGAAGGTGATGAAGCTGGCACCCCAGAACATTGAACCTCTCTTCTTACCTCATTCTTGTTGTAGAAACGGTAATATTTTCCTATATGATTTCTAAAAGTGAAGTTTGAGTCGGTTTGAAGAACTTACCACAATACTTGCATCGAGCTTGGTTTTGATCGTTTGATATTTCACAAACATCAAAATTTGACCTAATATACGGGTTCCTCATTGTTGGTAGAATCCTCACAATGAAGGGTCGTTTGAGGATGCACCAACACCTTCGGTTGCCATAGCCTTTTGAGAGCGTTTTTCGTTTTCCAGAACGTTTTTTCTTTTTTAGTGTGCTTTCGAGTTTAGTGATCAAACCAACACATCCAATACCTATTTATACTAACATATGGGGGGGGGGGGCAAAAAGGTTAAAAAAAGTGAGTTTAATGGCTAAAAAATGCTTGAAAATGGTCACGTGGCCGTTATATAACGACTAGTTTTTTTAAACCGTTCAAACCGATTCCAAACCGGTTTCATAACCCGGTTCGTGTCCAAACCGGTGTCTATGGTGGAGAAGGAAAACTGATTACAAACCGGCGGTTCATAACAGTTCGGGACCGGTTCGTATGGCTATCGATTTAGGGTCAGATCAAGAACTGGTTTTTAATTTGTGTCTAACTTAGACTATGTTTGGCCTTCTTGTAATTAGGCCCAAATTTATAATGATTTTTTAGCATGCAATACTATTGGCCTGATTTAATATAAACATATGAAGATTATATATTTCTCTGTGTCTCATAATGCAAAACTACATGACTATATATAGAGAAATAATCTAACCCTAGTGCTAAAAGCATAATGGGCTAAACCCTAAATTACAATGTATACTATTTATTATACCCTCTTAGTTTGAAGGGGAGGAAGACAAACATTAAAATGGTGTGAAAATCTATAAATAGTGAAGACGATAATCCTTGGTTAAAAATGTCAACATATTAAGAAGGTTGATGAAACACGAAGAACGTGAAATTGACCCATCACAACTTTTTCTCGAACAATGTGAATGTCGATCTCAACATTTTTGGTGTGTTGATGTTGTACCGAGTTAGTGGACAATAGACAACACTGATATTGTCACATTAGCCAGTGGAGGCATGAAGTAAGGGACAATGAAGCTCAAGAAGTAAATTGTGTATCCATCATGTTTCAGCAACAATGTTAGCAACTTCGTAATATTCAGCTTCAATATTGAAGCGAGAGATAATAGTCTGACAGTTAGAGGACTAAGTTAATAGGTTATCACCCGTGCAAACATTAACAGTACCAGAAGTGGATCTACGACTATCCGAAAAACTACCCCAATCAGTCAAAATATGCTACGAGACGAGATGTGGATGATATATATAGTTGTAGCCCATGATATGAAGTACCTTTAGCGGAACAGAAAATACGCTTGAGGGCATTAAGGTGCGGCTTTCGTGGATCATGCATATATAGACAAACCTGTTGACCTGCTTATTAGATGCCCTGTTTACTTAACATTAAATATTGTAGAGCACCAACAAGAATTTGATATAATGAAGGGTCCTCAACTAAGGGGCTTGTAAGACAAACTTTAGAGTTAGTATAGTGATCGACTTATAGTTAGACATCTTTGCACAATCCAAAATGCCTCGAGTGTACTGTGTTTGAGATAGAAACAACCGTTCTTTCTTAAGAGTAGCAGAATCTCCAAAAACTAGTGTAGAGAGTCCAAGTCACTCATGATAATTCGACAATATGTAAAGTTATAATGCGATCTACCAACTCATTAGAGGAGCCAATAAGAATAATGTTCTCCACATAAAGCAAGAGAAAAGTTATCATGACCATGGCGATAAATAAAATAATGAAGAGTCGAAACCACTGTTCTTAAAGCCAATAGTCTTAGTACCCATATTGGTAGCGAACAACGGGTACCAAGAATGAGGAGCTTGTTTAAGGTCATATAAAGACTTATGAACGAGATAAATATTGTTGGACTAGCATGCCCAAATAACGAAATCTGAAAATACTGCTACTGAGGTATGATCTAAAGAGTTACACCATGGACAACGATCATAGGATGTTTAAAAAGTTAAATATTCCCGACACAAAATGGCAATAATAATAAATTATTTATGAAATAATTTATACGAGTTATTATTGATTTATTTAGAATAAATTGATAATTAAAAGGCTTATTAATTAATTGTAATTGAAATTACAAATTAATTAATTATCAAATTAGTTGATAATTATCAAACTAAAAGATTTAGTTAATTATTTATTTAAAAACCCTAACTTATTCCTTAAGTTTTGAAAAAAACTATAAATATGGGTGTTTAGGAAATTAGGGATTACACCACAATTACAATTTGGCAAAGAGTTGCAAAACACTATTCACATGCACCACCACTAAAGCAGGCGGCCCCCTCCCTGGTTAGACCAGCGCCGTCTCCACCGACCACCTTGCCGTGCCGCACCGTCGCCTTCTCCGCCGATCGCAAGGAAACCAGTCGAAGCCGGTTTTGTGTTTCGGGGAGCGGCTATTGAAAACTGAACCGGGTTCAGGTTCTCGGATGTTTTCGTGTAATCGGATCTAGGGACTGGTTCATTGATCTCGTGGTGTTCCAACCTGATTAGGTGTTTACTTGCGAAAGGTATAACCATCTAAACTAATCTATGGTTGGTTTAGTTTTTATTTGGTTTGTATCTGGACTCATGGTAGACGATCCAAAGTTTGATCTAGATCGGTTCGTATCGTTTCTACTATATCAAAATTAAAATCCGTGTATAAAACCAACAGTGGTATCAGAGCCACTTTGGTAAACAAAAAGAACAAAAGTGACAATGGAACATAATTTAAGAAGTATAGTCTGGTCATTGTAGATGACTACTCAAGGTATACTGGTAGAGTTTTTGAAGCTTTAAAGTGAAACAACTAACAAATTCATTGATTTTCTTAAAAGAATTCAAATTCTTTTAAAACTTAAAGTTAGAAAAATCAAAAGTGATAACGGAACAGAATTTAAGAATACCAAACTAGAAAATTATCTAATTAATTATGGCATCTCTTATGAGTTCTCTGTCGCAAGAACTCTCAACAAAATGGAGATGTTGAAAGAAGAAACAAAACTCTGGTAGAGACTGCCAGAACCATGTTAGCTTCAACAGAGCTTCCAATTTACTTTTGGGCAGAAGCAATTGTGACTGCATGTTTCATTCAAAATAGACTCATAATCAACAAAATGCTTCAACAAACACCTTATGAAGCCAAAAAAAAAAAAAAAAAAAAAAAACCAAAAGTAAAATTCTTACATGTTTTTGGCTGCAAATGTTATATTCTTAATGAACAAGACAACTTAGGCAAATTTGGCATAACCGTAGACAAAGCTATCTTTCTGGGATACTCATTACGATCAAAAGCTTATAGAGTATATGAATTGAGAATTCAAACTATCAGAGAAAGCATCAATGTATAATTTGATGACACAGTGACGTTTGAATACATTAGTTCAGACCTCGAGTCTTAAATAATAAGCAGAAAACCTGAAAGAAACAATTCAACTTCTGGACTTAAATCTAGCATCAAGAATCCATGTCTTGATGAACTTTTTCAAGAATTACTTGGTTTTGACTGTATACAAATTGAGGATAATCAAGAAGATCCTTAATTCGATGATATCATACATTCGTCTAAGACTTCTGATTATTTAGATCCATGTCAGAACTCTAGAGATGTTGATTAGCAGTCAACACCTCTAGAAAACGAAGAAGAATCAGAAAACCCTATTGTTGAGGGGGAGTCTTCAGAGCCAAATAATTCATAAAACACAGCTTATGAAGAAGATTTCAGTCACTTCCTCATTATCTCAAATGGAAAAAAGATCACCCTATAAATCAGTTTATAGGAGATCTTGGTAAAGGTGTTCATACTCGCACAACCTCTGCGCATGAGTGTCTGTATGCAGCGTTTGCGAGTATGATTGAGCCTATGAAAGTCTCTAAGGATCTAGAAGATCCCCACTGGATACAAGCTATGAAACAAGATCTTGATCAATTTGAGATAAGTAAAGCGCAGAAATTAGTTCCAAAACTAGAGAACAAAACAATAGATGGAACTAAATGTATTTTCAAAAACAAATAAGATGAAAATGGCATGTTAATCAGAAATAAAGCAATATTGGTTGCCAAAGGATGCTTCCAACAAGAAGGCATACACTTTAATGAAACCTTTGCCTTAGTGGAAAGACTTGAGGCAATGAGAATATTTCTTGCATTTGATGCTTATAGAGGTTTTATTGTCTATTAAATGGATGTCAAATCAACATTTCTTAATGGTGAAATTCAAGAAGTGTATGTTAAGAACCACAAGGCTTTGTCGACCGCAAGTATCCAAATCATGTTTACAAACTTGCAAAGGCCTTGTATGGGCTTAGACAAGCTCAAAGAGCATGGTATGATACTCTATCCAATTTCTTACTTCATCTAGTTTTGTCAAAGGTAAGATTGATACCACGTTGTTCTTGCAAACACATAAGGGTCACATTCTACTTGTTCAAATCTATGTAGTTGACATAATTTTTTGTTCCGTAAATCTTGAGTTCTGTAAGAATTTTGAAAAGCTTATGAAAAGTCATTTTGAAATGAGTATGATGGGAGATATGAGTTTCTTTCTTGGCCTACAAGTGAAACAAACTACATAAGGTATATTTATTAATCAATTTAAATATAACAGAAAGCTTCTAAAATATACTCATTAAACGATTGTTCACCATAAAAAAACTTCTAAGCCTACTGGAACCAAATTAGTTTATGATATTAATGGTAAGTCGGTTAACGTCAGAACATATAGAGGCATTATCAGGTCACTTTTGTATCTAATAGCTAGCAGACCTGATATCATGTTCTCTATATGTTTCTCGGCTAGATATTAGTTCTACCCAAAGGAATCACATATGCATGTTGTTAAAAGAATCTTGAAAGATCTGAAAGGAACACCAAACCTAGGCCTTGGGTATCCTGAAGATTCATCTTTTGATCTAATTGCCTACATAGACGCTAACCATGAAGGATGCAAACTTGAAAGGAAGAGTACCTCTAGTAGTTTTCAAATGCTAGGTTTGAAACTTGTTTTTTGGACATCCAAGAAACAAAATTATGTTTCAACCCTCTACAACAGAAATGGAATATGTTACTGATACTAGTTGTTGCTCACAAGTCATTGGATACAAACACAACTAAGATATTATGGAATAAATTCGTCAAAAATTCCTATCATATGCGACTCCAGAAGTGCAATTGCTATAACTTCAAATCCTGTGCATCAATCAAGAACCAAATACATTTATGTTAGGTATCATTTTTCAAGGATCATGTGGAAAACGTAACATTGAAATGTACTTTGTTCCAATTGATTATCAACTTGCTGATATATTCACAAAACCTCTTGATGATAAGCGCTTTATGTTTTTTATTAACAAGTTAGGGATGTTAAACATGCAATGAGGGTTTACACGCATCAATGGACGGGCTTTCGAGATTCTAAATTTCCAGATCACGTATGCTTACTTACGAATTCTCTTTACAGGCTGAAACAAGCACCACGAGAAGGGTATCAAAGGTTTAAAGATTATGTTTATACTTTAGGTTTCTTTCACAATCAGTGTGATCACTCTTTATTTATTTACAAACATGGCTTATCTTCTACTCTATGTTGATGATATCATTCTTACAACCTCTTCTAATGCTCTACGCCAACATTTTATGTCATGTCTTGCCACCGAATTTTCAATGAATGACCTTGCACCTTAAGCTATCTCTTCCTTTCTCAACAAAATTACGCAACAAATATTCTTGAACGCGCATGTATGTCCCCATGCAATCCACTAGGGACTTCTGTTGATACTAATGCTAAACTAAGTGCACATTCAGGGTCCCTAATCGACGATTCTACATCATATCAAAGTCTCGCCAAGGCCTTACAATATTTAATCTTCATGAGATCAGACATAATTTATGTCGTGCAGCAAATATGCATGCTCCTCGTACTATCCAACCGCATGCTCCTAGGAGAATTCTATGGTACATTAAATGTACACTTTCCTATAGTCTCTACATTTGTAAGTCACTACTCACATATCTTATTTCCTACAACGATTAGAGTAGTTATCGAGATACTCGCCGATCAACATCAGGATATCGTGTTTTTTGGGTGATAAACTTCTTTCATGGTCTTCAAAACGACGACCTACAATGTCGTGATCAAGTGCTAAACCTGAATATTACGGCGTCGCTAACATTGTATATGAAACATGTTGGATTCATAATCTTCTTTGGTAGCTTCATCATCCTCTCAAACACGACAGTATCGTTTACTGTGATAACGTTACTGCAATCTACTTTACTGGTAATCATGTCCAACATCAACGAACCAAACACATAAAGATGGACATCCATTTTGTCTCGATATCAGATCACTAACATTTATACAATGGTTTGTGATGTGCACGTGATAAGTATATAAAATATATATAAATATATATTTGTTTTAGAAATGGTTTCTTAAGATCAAGTTTTAAATTTTTAAAATGATAAATACTCAAACTTAAAACACATACAATAGGCAAGTGTACCTATCGCAGCGTAATATAGTTTAGGTAAGAACCAAGTATCGAACCAATGGACACGGTCGAGTTCCAATACTCAACTTTTGTTATCGTTTAGCTGGGTTAATTAGTGAGTGAGTTTTGTGTGCTTGTGAAGCGGAAACGTAAATGACGGTAAAGTAAATGAGAGGAAAGTAAAAATGTGCGTGATGTGTGTAACAGAAATGTAACTAACAGAATAGTAAATAGCAGGAAAGTAAATATCTCGAAAATGATCAGGTTACGAAGAGTATTGCTTTGGGCTTCGAATCTGCTTGGTACGTGATAATGTTAAGTTAACTAATCCAGTGGTATGACTACTCCAAACTTGCGACCCAGGTCACCGCTAGAGCCTCGTCCTCACGACATTTGATTCACGAATTAAAATCTTCAAATTAAAATAGTAGTGCCTCCCGTTAGGGACAACATTTACCCTCAACTCTTTGGTGTTATCTCCAAGTTGTTTTAGAACATCAAACTTAAATGCTTAAGTATTATTGTTAAATAGAAGATTATACTTTGCTCACCGGGAGGCGGTGTAATGTGGGACCATGTATAAAGACGTACCGTTCCCAACATGAGTTCACCAATTCTCGGTCGCATAATAAGTTCGTATAAAGACGTACGACCTTACTAGTATTGACTAAGCCTTGGCTTATCAATCTCTGCTTGTATAAAGACGTACAAGTTTCAAAAGAAGTTTGATTAAAAAGGTTTTACGGTCTTACACTTTAAAATCAAGAACACTCACAAATATAAAGACAGATTTAGACAACAATAAAAAGCCCACAAGAGGTGGTTTTAAGAGGGAATAGTTAAAGACATAAACATACCATTAGATTAATACGTCAAACATTAACATGCACCAAACTTCATCTTCACCCTAGCAATACAAAGAGTTTAGTCATGAATGGCCATACTAACTAGCGTAATGCCGAGTTTCATAGGCTCCCCTATTGAGGACAAAGAGGAGGAGCCTCTCTACTCTCTAGTCTAACTATGAAATACTCTCTATGGAATAGTGTCTTGAAGTATGGAATGGTGCGGGTAACCAAGAACTCAAGCTCTCTATTTATAGGCCTCAAAATGAGCAATGCACAGCCATGCATTAGATTGCACGAGTGTGCAAACACCTCGGGAATCAAACAGGGTACAGAGGACAATGTACTTGAGCCTTGGGGAGCAAGAGAGGCTTTGCACGACTGTGCAATGGGATGCATGACCGTGCATCCCTCCTCTGTCACACCCCGCCTCAGCCACCCCCTGGACGTGTGCGACATCGATTGGTACCTGTTTTGATTTCAGAGTTTTTATAAAACACAACAGAAGTTTTTCACAAGGATCATTACCTCATTTGTTCAACCTCGAGGGTTGTATTTATAAATATCAACACTTAGTGGGAAAACAAAAGTCTCGTATTCATTTAATAAACATAGGGATTTAAATACCTTTTCATCTGATTACAAAACAGAGTTTGAAACCAAATACATCTCTTGTCTTATAGACAAGGTCAAGCCATGGGAAATAGTATTATCCAAGGTTGATCAGTCCCTTGGTCTTATCTCCTCTTTTATCTCTTTAGGATTTCCTATGCACGAGGCCTGAGAATCCAACTTGCAAGTTATCCTTTTCTCAACAATTCTTTCATGGGTCAGATCTTATGTCTACCCGTATCCCATTTTCTCTTTAAATTTTATTCATTGCCTGAAAATATTTTGAAAATGAAGCGTGAACGCCGGTGAATACACTTATCTTTACAGTAAAATCATTTGGCACAAACAATTATTAATTTGATAATCACAACTTTTTGTTCAATCTACACATTCAACAGGCCCATGTCCTGACTGTATGCACCACTGTATACACTGCGTCTTGCCTTATAACAACGGACAGGTCCACGCCTCTGAATTTGTTATAAGATAAGCACCAGCCGTAATCCGGAACTCTCACCCGAGACCCGTGTATCCCTTGCAAATTTTACATATACCTATGGCCCGAATGCTTTATTCGTAGAAGAACGTTGAGCGTTATTCCCTTAACTTTATTTGGCAATTTTCGTAAATGTAAATGTTTGACACAGGTTTTGAAAGAGATAAAGTATTCATCTTGATGTTTAGGAATGAGCCTCTAAGTTGGAAATTATATAATCAGCTCTTAACTTGGTTTCTCTAGCGTTCTGACTTTTCTACGAGCGTTTCTTCTTAAACCGGGCACTACAACGAGCGGGAGTTGGACCGGGATCGTCGGGAATGGCTTAAGACTTCTCCGGGATGGGATTCGAGTGTAAAGGACGATTGTGTTATGAGAAAAATGAATGAACCCGACATCCTATTTATTGGACAAATTCTGGAGCCATGACGGACCGTTACAGGTGGTGACGGTATGTCACCAGATTAGGGCTTGCGTAGTCATAGGAAACACGTCACCCTTTGGTCAGTTTGCGACATGAAGGACCGTTACTAGGCGTGACGGTCCGTTACGGAGTTGATACGTGGAGCCCCCGTATGGTTTTACGGCTGTGACGGACCGTTACCAGGCGAGACGGTCTGTTATAGGGTTTCCACGCGTCATAATTAGCCCATTAGTCATTAGACACGTGGCACATCATCATTGATCACGTGCTTAGCCCGTAACGGACCGTTACCGTTCATGACGGTCTGTTACCGGTGGATTTTCATGTTTTCTACTTTTTGAACCTTGATCTTTGGCGTATTTACACTTATAGTCCCTATGGTTTGTATCTTAGTCAAATCTTGGACATTTTAGTGGCAGGTGTTACATCCTCTCCACCTTATTTTAATCTCGCCCTCAAGATTACTCGAACAAGTGAGGATATTTTTTTTCATTTCTAACTTCAGTTCCCATGTGTACTCAGGACCATGTTTGGAGTTCAATTTCACTTCCACAATCATCATTTTCTTTCTTTTTAGTTTCTTTTCCTGCCTCTCCTCGATTTGCAAAGGTTGTTCCACAAATTTCAACTTTTCATTTACCTCTACATCTTGTAGGGGTATTACCAAACATTTACGCAAATTTGACACATGGAATACATCGTGTACTCCATTCATTTCTTCTCGTAATTCGAGTTGATAGGCCACAGGTCCAACTTTTTTCATGATTTTGACTGGTCCTACGAATCTAGGACGTGGTTTCCCTTTCTTTCCAAATCTTACAACGCCTTTCCAGGGTGAAACTTTTAACATAATGTTATCACCGACGTTGAATTCTAATGGCTTTCGTCTTCTATCAGCATAACTCTTTTGACGATCTTGAGCCATTTTCAATCTATCTCTTATTTGAATCACTTTTTCAGTTGTTTCCAGGACTATTTCAGGTCCAGACAACTGATTTTCCCCTATTTCAGACCAACATATTGGAGTTCGACATTTACGACCGTATAAGGCATCAAAAGGAGTGGCATGTATACTCGTATGATAACTATTGTTATAGGAGAATTCCATTAGAGGTAATTGGTCATCCCAACTTCCTCCAAGGTCAATAACACAATCCCTTAACATGTCTTTGAAAGTTTGAATAGTTCTTTCGCTCTGCCCGTCCGTTTGAGGATGATAGGCAGTGCTAAGATTCAATTTCGTACCTAGGGCTTTTTGAAAGCTTTGCAAGAATCAAGAAGTAAACCTACTATCTCTATCTGACACGATACATAGTGGCACACCGTGTAATGACACGATTTCATTAACGTATAATTGTGCCAGCTTATCCATGCTGAATGTTTCTTTCATAGGGAGAAAATGAGCAGACTTAGTAAGTCTGTCAATGATAACTCAGATAATATTTTTCCCTCGACTGGTTCAAGGAAGTTTCGTAATGAAATCCATACTTATCATCTCCTATTTATAGACAGGAATTTCAAGTTTTTATAACAAGCTAGACGGCTTTTGATGTTCAGCTTTAACTTGAGAACAGGTTAAGCACTTTGCAACATAGATAGCGATATGTTTCTTCATCCCTATCCACCAATATTTGGCTTTTAGGTTTTTGTACATTTTATCGCTTCCAGGATGCATCGTGTATTTAGATTTATGAGCTTTTTCGAGAATTTCTTTACGTACGTTTCCATATATAGGAACCCAGATTCTTTTATTCATTCTAAGAATATTATCATCGCCTTTGACCAACTGGTCGATCATACCTCCCAAACCTTCTTTCTCGAGGTTTGGTTCTTATAAGGCAAACCTTTGAGATTCCTTAATATGAGTAATAAGATCGATTTGAAGATCGAGCCTTAAAGCACGAACTCGTTTAGGTTTATCATGTTCTTTTCTGCTCAAGGCATCAGCTACAACATTAGCTTTGCCTTCATGATATCACATTTCACAATCGTAATCATTCAAGACTTCCATCCAACGCCTTTGCCTCATATTCACTTCTTTCTGACTGAATATATACTTTAGGCTTTTATATTCAGTGAATATGATGAATTTGACTCCATATAGATAGTGCCTCCATAATTTCAATGCGAAGATTACGGCGCCCAATTCTAAATCATGAGTTGTATAATTCTTTTCATGAGTTTTCAATTGCCGGGAAGCATAAGCAATAACTTTGCTCCCTTGCATTAATACACAATCAAAGCCAGTGTGTGAAGCATCATAGTATACTGAAAAGCCTTCGTTTCCATCTAGTAAAGCCAGTATGAGTGCTTATGTCAGTTTATGTTTCAGAGTTTCAAAAGCTTCTGATTGCTTAGGTCCCCATTCATACTTAACTGACTTGCGAGTCAGAGAAGTTAATGAAACAACAATTGTAGAGAAATATTGGATTAATCTCCGATAGTAACCATCCAAACTGAGAAAACTTCGGATTTCAGTTGGTGATTTCGGGATTTCCCATTTGGATATTGCTTCAATTTTGATAGGATCGACTTGGATGCCATCAGCGTTAATAACATGTCTAAGGAATTGAACTTCTGACAACCAGAATTCACATTTTGAGAACTTAGCATATAGCTTTTCATTTCTCAAAAGTTTAAGCAAGATTTTCAAATGGTTCGCATGCTCTTCCTTACTTTTGGAGTAAATAAGGATATCGTCGATGAATACGATAACGAATTTATCCAAGTAAGGTTTTCAAACTCAATTCATCATGTCCATGAAAGCTGTTGGTGCATTAGTAAGTCCAAATGGCATTACTGTGAACTCATAATCACCATATCGAGTTCTAAAAGCTGTTTTGGGAATATCTTCTTCCTGGACTTTTAATTGATGATAGCCAGAACGAAGATCAATTTTCGAGAAACATCGAGCTCCCTGAAGTTGATCAAAGAGATCATCAATTCTAGGAAGCAGATAATGGTTCTTTATCGTGACTTTATTTAGCTCACGTTAGTCAATGCACATACACATTGAACCATCTTTCTTCTTAACGAATAGGACCGGAGCTCTCCAAGGTGACGAGCTTGGTCTTATGAATCCCTTCTCTAGCAATTCATCTAACTGTTTCTTCAATTTTTCCATTTCCGTTGGAGCTAATCTGTACGGGGCTTTAGCAATGGGAGCTGTACCGGGTACAAGATTACTTCTCTCTCAAGTGGAATTTCAGGCAATTCATCAGGAAAAATATCAGGGAATTCAGCCACAACTTTCACCTCTTCAATCTTCTTTTTGGTGGCGGTAGTTACGTAAATATTTTGTGGCTTTCAACATGGAAATTATTCCAACAGAGTTGGATAATTTATCACCATTTAAAATGATGATATCGCTTTTTGGTGACCGAAGCTCTATGGCTTTCTTATCACACAGGATATGGGCTTGGTTAGAGGCTAACCAGTCCATTCCTAGAACAATGTCAAAACCTGCCAAAGTCATAGACAACAGTTGTACAGGAATAACATGTCCTGATAGTGTGATATTACAATCGTTTAGGAGTTCTGAGATTTGGACTTGGTCCCCGTTGGCAGTTTCTACTACGTATTTCTTGCCTAATTTAGCTAGAGTTTTATTCAGCAGTCTATAGAATTTATGATCTATAAAAATTTGGTTTGCACCAGAGTCAAACAAAACTCGAGCATAAATATCATTGATAAGAAATGTACCCGTAATGACATCGGGCATACCTGCTACTTCATGAGTATTGAGAAAGAATGCCCGTGCATTCTTCTTTACTCCTTCAGCAGGCATAGGACCTGACCCTTTAGGCTTCTTCCGTTTGGGACAATAGCTCTTGATGTGGCCAGCCTCACCACATTCATAGCAGGTGATGGGTTTCTTTTTGTAACAATCCTCTGTTTTGTGTCCAGACATCTTACAGAAACTACAATAAGGTCCAGATCGACATTGTCCCAAGTGCCTTTTCTTGCACATTGGACATTCAGGGATAGAAGAATTGTTATTACGTGAATGGAAGGTTGGTTTCTTTGATCAACTTGGGCCTTGCCCAGTTACTTCCTTCTTCTTTCTTCCTTCCTCTTGATTTCTGATCAGACTACTAGTTCTGGAGGCTCCTAAATCCATAGCATTATCAAGGTTTTCACAATTGGCAACCTTAACCATGTCACGAATTTCTCCAATCAAACCCCAGATATATCTCTTTATCAGACAGGATTCAGGGGTAGCAAGATGAGGAACTATTCGAGCATACTCGAGGAGTCTGGTCGAATATTCTTGGTGATTTGTTCCCACCATCTTTAGATTTTAAAATTTTCCTTCTATATGTTCCCTTTCGTTCTGGGAACATATTTCTTCTCTACTCTTGTCTTGAAGGCACTCCAACCCATAGCATAGGCTGCATCCCTTCCTTTGGCAGCAACAACGTTGTTCCACCATTCTAAAGCTTAATCTTTAAATAGATTGGATGCGTAAAGAACCTTATCTTCCTCAGCACATTTGCTTATGGCAACCACAGATTCAGTCTTTTTAATGCACCTTAATGTGGCTATTCCTCCTTTTCTTCCAGAGAAGTTATACGGTTTGCAATCCTGGAACATTTTATAAGTACAACCATAAATCTTCCTCTTCTTTTCTAGATGGCCATAATTATTCCCTATACATTCGTCTTCGGAAGAGTTATGGTAATATTCTTTTCTCTCAGTTTTCTTAATTGGATGAGTAGTAGAACCTTCTGGTTTGAGAGTAACAGGTTTGGACTAAGTTATAATTCGAGTATGTTTGGTGGTAGGATAGGAATGGATAGATTTTGGAATTGATGGCTGAGCAAATAGTTTATCAGCTTGCCTCTTTTCCATCTCCTTAAAGATCATTGGAAGAGAATCCTTGATTCCTTCTGCAATCAGTTTCTGAAGTTCTTTACGAGAATCGGGGATTTTAGCAGCATTTTCAATCACTGCTTGTTTCCTCTTTCCTCTCGTATTATAAGAAGGTCCGGTAATTTTTGACATACTAACAAAAGAACAAGATTGGAATTAAAAACATAATTTTTTATTGATAAAATATATACAAAAGATAATATATATAGAAATCATTGTTTTTAAAGATTCCTAAATTCTTCTCTTCAAGAGCTTAGACTAACAAAGCATTATGAGCTCAGCTATTCTGTTTAACAACATTTGTTCCCTTTCACTTCCCGATGCATTCTCATTTGTATGAGGAGCGGGGAAAGGAACAGGATCGTAGAGTTTATTAGAATCAGCTCGTTCTTCTTCTAAAGGATCACATCTATTTTTATAAGGCATTTTCGCATATCCCTCATGAAAATAATGCGAGTATATTGGAGTGATATTATACTTCCAGCAGTAGGAGCAAAATGAAAACTTATAGAGGGATTATAGGGAACACTATGGTTTCCTATTTCTCCAAGGCTTCTGAAAGTTGAACTTTCAGTTTCCTCATTATTTTCTATAGTAGTTTCATTTGTTTTACGTTCGAAATATTATGATCCTAATCGACCAATTTAGCAAGAATATCCTGAATATCATCCCATGTGTTCACAAATGAATCCTATTTCTTCACCCTATTATAACAATGTTCTGTTTGCTATACTTCTGGATAACCACACTCCTGAATACCATCCCTAATCTTACGACACCTCAACCCAGTGGATGGAGGCTGGTTCTAACTTCAGCAACTGGAATACTGATGTCCAGCAGCTACAAGAAAATAATGAGGCTGAATCAAGTTATGTTCAGTAGAATATGTCAACAGAAGAGGATCCATATGAGGAAACTCATCATTATGAACCTGCTTCTGAAAATCCCGAAGATTACCCATCCTCTAATAATGCTTCAGGAAATTTTGATCATCAGTCTTATAACTCTGAATCCCCAGTCCTATACGATCCTATTGCGAGTATATTGGAGTGATATTATACTTCCAGAATTAGGAGCAAAATGAAATCTTATAGAGGGATTATAGGGAACACTAGAGTTTCCTATTTCTCCAAGGCTTCTGAAAGTTGAACTTTCAGTTTCCTCATTATTTTCTATAGTAGTTTCATTTGTTTTACGTTCGAAATAATTAGCTGGCGCAAATTTATGAAGAAAGCTAGGACCTTTGCATTTTCCAACCATAGTTGTACATAGAATAAAATAAAACAAGATTATTATTTTATTAGAAAATACATTACAGGGAAGCAAGATACAACATAGATTTTAATCTTTCATCAGCTCCTCTCCAAGGATCATTAGGCTTTCTCCATATTCATAGACTTGTTGCCCATAAAATTGAGTTCTTGCCTTATCCATGATTTTCTCCCTTGTTACCTCGTCCACTTGGCGCAATGAATGATCTAGGCATTCAATAGGAGAAGAAGGCATACTATGCTCATAACCGTATTTCGGTGGGGGCTCACGGAGTCCTACCATAATATTGTTATAAGCATTTTGGTATTCCAGAGGAGCTTGAAAATATTCTTTGAAAGGGTCATTACAGGGAGGTTCAGGAAACATATAAGGATCGTATAGGACTGGGGATTCAGAGTTATAAGACTGATGATCAAAATTTCTTGAAGCATTATTAGAGGATGGGTAATCTTTGGGATTTTCAGAAGCAGGTTCAAAATGATGAGTTTCCTCATAGGGGTCCTCTTCTGTTGACATATTCTACTGAACATAACTTGATTCAGCCTCATTGTTTTCTTGTAGCTGCTGGACATCAATATTCCAGTTGCTGAAGTTAGAACCAGCCTCCATTCACTAGGTTGAGGTGTTGTAAGATTAGGGATGGTATTCAGGAGTGTGGTTATCCAGAAGTATAGCAAACGGAACATTGTTATAGTAGGGTGAAGAAATAGGATTCATTTGTGAACTCATGGGATGATATTCAGGATATTCTTGCTAAATTGGTCGATTAGGATCATAATAAACAGGAACAGAATTATCTCCAGACATTCTGCACTTACAATATCAATACTTATCTCATTATTTTAGTCAAGACTTAGATACTAAGGCCAGTATCTTATCTTAACTAAAGCTCTTACAAGGATGGTTATCTACCCAGAGTAGTACCTCCAACATAGATGTTCCCAGGTAAGAGTGACGGGTCTAGGAGAGATTTATACACCACTCTTTCCTTAGACAGAACATTCCGTTTGTCAAAAAGTTACCTTGTTTTCTTATCTTAATCTTGAGGCATAAAATAAACTCATGGTAAAAGCTTAGATACTAGATTTAAGTATCTAATTTGCTAAAACCTGTGGCTCTGATACCATCCTTGTCACATCCCGCCTCAGCCACCCCCTGGATGTGTGCGACATCGATTTGTACCTATTTTGATTTCAGAGTTTTTATAAAATGCAACGGAAGTCTTTACACAAGGACCGTTTCCTCATTTGTTCAACCTCGAGGGTTGTATTTATAAATATCAAGACTTAGTGGGAAAACAAAAGTCTCGTATTCATTTCATAAACATAGAGATTTAAATACCCTTTTCATTTGATTACAAAACGTAGTTTGAAACCAAATACATCTTTTGTCTTATAGATAAGTTCAAGCCACGGGAAATAGTACTATCCAAGGTTGATCAGTACCTTGGTCCTATCTCCTCTTTTATCTTTTTTGGATTTCCTATGCACGAGGCCTGAGATTCCAACGTGCAAGTTATCCTTTTCTCAACAATTCATTCATGGGTCAGATCTTATGTCTGCCCGTATCCCTTTTTCTCTTTTCATTTTATTCATTGCCTGAAAATATTTTGAAAATGAAACGTCAGCGTGAACTCCGGTGAATACAATTATCTTGACAGTAAAATCATTTGACACAAACAAGTATTAATTTGATAATCACAACTTTTTATTCAATCTACACATTCAGCAGGCCCATGTCCTGACTGTATGCACCACTGTATACTCTGGCGTCATGCCTTATAACAACGGACAGGTCCACGCCTCTGAATTTGTTATAAGATAAGCACCAGGCGCAATCCGGGACTCTCACCAGAGACCCGTGTATCCCTTGCATGTTTTATGTATACATGTGGCCCAAATGCTTTGTTCGTAGAAGAACGTTGGCATTATTCCCTTAACCTTTATTTGGCCATTTTTGTAAATGTAAATGTTTGACACACGTTTTGAAAGAGATAAAGTATTCACCTTGATGTTTAGGAATGAGCCTTTAAGTTGGAAATTATATAATCAGCTCTTAACTTGGTTTCTCTAGCGGTCCGACCTTTCTACAAGCCTTTCTTCTTAAACCGGGCACTACAATGAGCGGGAGTTGGACCGGGATCATCAGGAATGGCTTAAGACTTCTCTGGGATGGGATTTGAGTGTAAAGGATGATTGTGTTGTGATAAAAACAAATGAACCCGACATCCTATTTATAGGGAAAATTCCGGAGCCGTGACGGACCGTTACTGGTGGTGACGGTCCGTCACCAGATTAGGGCTTGCGCATTCATAGGACAAGCGTCACCCTCTTATCAGTTTGCCGCATGACAGACCATTACCAGGCATGACGGTCTGTTACGGAGTTGATACGTGGCGCCCCCGGATGGTTTTGCGGCTGTGACGGACCGTTACCAGGCGTGACGGTCCGTTATAGGGTTTCCACACTTTAGAATTCGCCCATTAGTCACTGGACACGTGGCACGTCATCATTGGTCGCGTGTTTAGACCGTAACGGACCGTTACCGTCCGTGAAGGTCCGTTACCATTGGATTTTCATGTTTTCTACTTTTTGAACCTTGATCTTTGGCGTATTTACACTTATAGTCCCTATGGTTTGTATCTTAGTCAAATCTTGGACATTTTAGTTTCAGGTGTTACATCCCCTGCTTCCTAGTTTCGTCTTTTAGCTGTTGCTTTGTCTTGTGTTGACCAATTTTGACTTCTTGGGGGTCAAAGCTCGGGAATGATCTTCCAAAAGGCTTGATTTCTTATTTTTTTGACTGGTTTCATCTTGATTTATATTTATAACCCCGTATAACCTACAATTATTGTAACATCTAGGGTTTTCTCATACTTTGTTTGTGCAATAATATAATCTCAATTTCAATTCTGGATCATTTTTCATTGTGTTATATTATTTACATGTTGTGCATTCATCACTATGGCTATATATATTAAAATATATCTACATGTATATATATTTATTCCATTTAATTAGGGATTTAATTTCCATTATGATGCATATGAATAAATATGATTAAGTATAAATACATGAAAAGATATTTGTAATAAAACATGACAATATTTATTTAGATTCCACTCTTTTATAAACATATAAGCATATATATATAGATGTGAATTAATAAATCCTATATATATATATATATATATATATTTTACAAATCATAACAATATATGTGTATATTATTAATAAATAATTATGTGGTTTTAAATATATGTTTAACAAAGTTATATATAAAACATTTCAATTTATAGTTTAGTTTCATAGATTTTATAAAATAAATTATATTACTACAAGGGACTTAAGGAAATGAATTTAGTTGAACCCCCTTTGTAGGCATTGGACCCCTCAATTTGAACCTTTTTGGTTTTGAACCCAATTTCACGTAGCTTTGACTTTTAAAAGTCAAACCAAACCAAAAGCCCTCAAATTCGTGCATGAATCCATCGATTATGAATGCTAAACTGTAATCAATCCATTGTAAACCATCGCGCGACTGATTGGATCCATTTTAACGCACCAATTGCACCTATAATCAAATAATTTGAGCTCAATCGACACATAACCGATCTCAATCAAACCCGTAATCAATTCGAGCATTTAACGTGATATCGGCCTACAAAATCGAACCTACACCTTCATTACAGATGCCACAAACTTTCTACACCTCTGTATCCCTCACATTCATCCCCAGAACTCCGACAAGCTCAAGAAAATCCGACATCGGCTCCCAAGTCGTTCTTCCTCAATCCTCAACCAATTTAGGTAATTTTGATGTCCATGATTTCATTTTAAGGCAAGGAATGAAAGCCCCATGAAATCGGAATCGATCATTGGCTCAATCGACTTAATCGGGTGGCTAGGGTTTCGGGTTACGAATCAGGGAAGAAGACGAATGCGGGTTATGGGTTAAAAACAGTTCGCGCCTGTTAGTGACCAAGTCATATGCCCAGGTCCACCGGTTAAGGCTCTAGTCTCACACAACAAAGGTCGCGGGTTCGAACCCAGCCCCGCACCTTTTTGTTGCGTGTTTATTTGATCCGGGTTTGAAACCCGGCCTCCATGCAGGTACGGATTATCAAATAAAGAACCGGCCATCTAACACTAATACCCTCCTGGTCTAGTGGTTGCGCGCCTTGTTGCTTCTCCGGACAGACCCGGGTTCGAGTCCCGTGGTCTGTTTTACTTTTAAAATTCTTTTTAAACCTATTTTAACCCAAATTTCTTTATAAAAAAATTATTTTATAAAACTTTCCAGGCTCGGGTATATTTTATGAACCAAACTATTAACCTAACAAATATAAATAATTATTTAATTGTTTTAGAGATTTAAAAACTAATTATTTCTAATTAAAAATTCATATAATTATTTATTTAAAATCTCTACGAATTACCTCCCTTACCCGACTATTTCGTACCACTTATATATCCTTTATTATTTATTTTAATGAAGAGTTAATCTAACTATTTAACTAATTGAAACATATTAAATTTATTAACCTAATTATCTACGTATTCAATTAAATATTATTTAAATACTTATTCGTGATTTGTAAACCAAATTATTATATATAAACTTGTATTCAATCCTTTATTAACGAACATAATATTTCTTTATTAATAAACATGTTATTTCTTTACTAAACGAGCATATTATTTTCTTATTAACAAACGTATTATTCACAACAAACGTGTGTATTTGATCCGGGTTCGAAACCCGGCCTCCACGCAGGTACGGATTATCAAATAAAGAAGCGGCCATCTAACACTAATACCCTCCCGGTCTAGTGGTTGCGCGCCTTGTTGCTTCTCCGGACAGACCCGGGTTCGAGTCTCGTGGTCTGTTTTACTTTTAAAATTCTTTTTAAACCTATTTTAACCCAAATTTCTTTATAAAAAAATTATTTTATAAAACTTTCCAGGCTCGGGTATATTTTATGAACAAAACTATTAACCTAACAAATATAAATAATTATTTAATTGTTTTAGAGATTTAAAAACTAATTATTTCTAATTAAAAATTCATATAATTATTTATTTAAAATCTCTACGAATTACCTCCCTTACCCGACTATTTCGTACCACTTATATATCCTTTATTATTTATTTTAATGAAGAGTTAATCTAACTATTTAACTAATTGAAACATATTAAATTTATTAACCTAATTATCTACGTATTCAATTAAATATTATTTAAATACTTATTCGTGATTTGTAAACCAAATTATTATATATAAACTTGTATTCAATCCTTTATTAACGAACATAATATTTCTTTATTAATAAACATGTTATTTCTTTACTAAACGAGCATATTATTTTCTTATTAACAAACGTATTATTCACAACAAACGAATATGTACCCATTCAACCTAACTCATTCCTTTATACATTAGTCTTTTGAGCATGTCATTGATACATATAAATCTAATCACAGGTTAACCTCGCGTTAGCTAAACAACTTGTGCAACTACCCGTGCTTGTGAATTCAAGCTACAAATCCAATGTGAGTTTACATAGCCCCTTTTTATATTTACATCTTTGGGGTGAAACATGATTTCCATTTGAAACTATTTACAACTTATACAATTCAAACATTATGATCATGTGTGCAATTTGTGCCTTATGATTGAACACTATTTGTGCAAACAACATTTACTTACTTTTTATGCATAGTGCAAGTGCAATCATTAACTCTGTACAAGCTGACGGTACACAATGATAGATCCCACCCGGTTAGGGTGATTTTTACCGAAAACACTTAAGGATAACATTTGTGTTATGCCTATCAGTCACAAGGTTTGATTGTGCGCCCCAGTTTAAACTTTAGTGGTTCTCCATAATTGCCTTATTAATCCATGCATCATATGAATTGTACACAAATTTTGATAACACTTCTTGTGCTAAAACCTATGTATGCTCACCAACTATTTTTAGTTGACTCTGTTTTTATCATGTTTCAGGTGCTAATAATTGAGAGTTATGTTCAAGATTCACCACATAGGGAATTGCAAGACCTAGTTAATTAATTAAACTTTGTTTGAAGTACCTTGTTTCTTGTTTGTCTTTGTTTTGATGAAACAATTGTTATGAATTTGAATTTAATAAGATATGCAACTTTAGTTTGATCATGTGCTTATGAACAGTCTACTCGTTCGCCCCGGCGTATTCGGCCATCGGTTGGGGTGTGACAGATTGGTATCAGAGCTATGGTTATAGGGAATTATGTTATTAGATATCCATAACCTAGACTATAACCATAAGACACCCATTTTATACCACACTACATGCTATGTGATGCCTTACTTGTTAGATTACTTACTAGTACTTCTATCCTAAGACTCTTATCCTTCTTACCCCTACCTACGTCATTATAAAAAATCCTTAAACCTCGTCAAGGATTTAAGCTCTAATAATTAGTAGGGAACACGTGCAATCTGGAAGGGTGACACCTATATTCTGGGTTTTCTGTCTAGGAAATCATATCGTATAAATCCAAATCAACCGAATGACCCGTATGCTTTCCTGGGAATTCTTGGGATAAGTTTTCACTTATAGGCTAAAGCATGTCTTCCCGAAAAATTCATGAATTTTAATAACCTTGATAAGTCATAGTATTCAAATGGTTATATTACCAACATAATAAAACTCGAATATAAATATTCTTACCCTTGTGTTGTTTCTTCTATAGCATGTCTCCCCGTCGTGTCAACGAAACCAATAACAACAACAATGACCTTGATGCCCTCCTTACTCAACTTGTGAACCAACTCACTCAGCCAAAAACAACAGTAATGGAAATACTACTAGTGGTGGTGGTGGTGGTGGTGATGCCAACACGCCATATGCACCTTCAAACACTTTAATTCATTCAACCACATCAAGTTCTATGGTACTGAGGGAGCTACAGGTCTCATTCAGTGGTTTGAAGGCATTGAAAACACTTTCCTTAACAGTGATTACCTGACAATCTCAGAACCCGTTATGCTACGAGCGTTTTCCAGAAATGGGCGCTCACTTGGTGAAACGGTGAGAAAAGGAATAGAGGGATTAATGTGGCAATGGCATTACCATGGGATGATATGAAGAGGCTGATGACCAAGGAGTTCTATCCTCGGAATGAAATGAAGAAACTGGAAGCTGAGTTTTGGGATCTTACCCAAAATAGTGGTGAAAACTTGGTCTCCACAACTCGTTTCCATGACTTGAGTCTCTTGGTGCCACGCATGGTCACAACTCTGTCTCGGGGTATTGAGAAGTACATAGGAGGACTACCTATGAGTATCCCAGACACAGTGTTGGGAAGACAACCCGCCACTCTTGAAGACGCTATACGCCTAGCCACCACGGTAACAGACAACCACGTGAAGGCAGGTACGTTGACAAGAAAGGGTGCGAAGAAGATCAGTGACCAGACAACCCCATCTGAAATGACCAAGGTAGACAAGCCCGAAACTTCTTTCAATAATAAGAAGCGCAAGGCTAAGAACTTTTACGTCATTACCCTTACTGCACCCATCACCCAAGTTGCTCCTGTGGCTCAGAATCCCGACAGAAGGCTATATGTAGGTGTCAATACCCAATGTAACACATGCAAGTAACATCACTACCCGACTGTACGGTGCCGTCTATGTACAAGTTGTGGGAAATATGGACATGTGGCTAACACTTGCCGAGCTGGAACTCCTCTTGCCCAAGTCAATCCAGGAAACCAAATCAATCCGCCAGTTGCCAACCAAGTTGTACCGGCTATTGCTAATGGGCGCCCTTTCTATGAGTGTGGTGACCCAAACCACTTCCGAGATCGTTTCCCAAGGTTGGCTAATGCAAATCAGGGTGGTGCCCGTGGGCGTGCTTTCAACATAAACGCCAATCAAGCCCAAGCTAACAACGATGTTGTTAACGGTACGTTTCTCATCAATAACCAATTTGTGCCTTATGCTTGAACACTATTTGTGCAAACAACATTTACATACTTTTTATGCGTAGTGCAAGTGCAATCATTAACTCTGTACAAGCCGAAGGTATACAATGATAGATCTATTGAGTCTGACCAACCCACCCGGTTAGGGTAATTGTTGCCAAAAACACTTAAGGATAACAATTATGTTATGTCTATCAGTCACAAGGTTTGATTGTGCGCCCCAGTTTAAACTTTAGTGGTTCTCCATAATTGCCTTATTAATCCATGCATCATATGAATTGTACACAAACTTTTGATAACACTTCTTGTGCTAAAACCTATGTATGCTCACCAACTATTTTTAGTTAACTCTGTTTTCATCATGTTTCAGGTGCTAATAATTGAGAGTTATGTTCAAGATTCATCACATAGGGAATTGCAAGACCTAGTTAATTAATTAAACTTTGTTTGAAGTACCTTGTTTCTTGTTTGTCTTTGTTTTGATGAAACAAATGTTATGAATTTGAATTTAATGAGATATGCAACTTTAGTTTGATCATGTGCTTATGAATAGTCTACTCGTCCGCCCCGACGTATTCCGCCGTCGGTTGGGGTGTGACAATTACGAAATATAAACGTTTTAAGTATCAATTGAAAGGTTATTAATCAATTAGTACCATAATATGGGGATTATTATGCATGCAAAACATGTATAAATGATGGCACATCATAACACCACACACTTAAACTTTGCTTGTCCTCAAGCAAACTCATGCATGATCAGAGCCATAACTAAAAACTTTACAAAGGTAATGGAGCTCCAAGTAGTTGGACACTCCGGGATAATTCATGAGTCGCTTTCTTCTATCTTTGTGCTTTTCTATCTTTAGGATGGTGGAATCCATGGCAAGCCTACTAGAACTTCAATTATGCATAATATATCACTTCTCACAATGTTCACTCAACTCTAGGGTTATATATGTGTGGATAATGTATGTTAAGTGGAACACTCAAGATCGAATCGAATTATGCAATGGTCATAAGCTTGTATGCACATCAAGTCTCCACCAACTAACTAATTAGTATGCATGAACCAAGAGAACTTTAAAAGGGTTATAATGTGGTTAAAAGAAAAATAAAGGGTGAAAATGAAAATGTTTTTGGATTTTTAGGGATTTAAAAGGGTTTTTGAAGGGCTGCAACTATCGTGGAACACACAGCTACGAATTCATGGCTTAAGATGGAAAAATACTAGTGGGTCCCTTTACAGTACTCAGATCATGAGGGTATAACTAATCTGAGGGCTCGTTTATGGTCAGATTGCCAAGACCAAGATCTGTTATCATTTTCAATTCTTCCCTTGCTGTGTAATACACATTGCTACCTTTCCTTATGGATCTTTCGACTTGTAGGCTAACAGCTCCTACTTTGATCAGGTGCGTATACTCATGTTGGGAATAAGTTTGATTCTTGCTACATTTTCCATCGTGGCTCCAGTTTCCACACTTCACACATTTGTCGTATCTTTTGGCTTTTCGTTTGGAGGCACTTTTTGACAAGCCGCAGAATGGTGGCAGTTGTTCTTGCTTGCGCCACCATTTTCTTACATCACTAGTTGTTTTGAAAATCTTCTCTCGGGGTTCAGGTGGTAATTTAGGCTTTGCGAAATGAATACAAGAAAGCAAATTGAAATCAAAAGAATGCATATCCAGCTCTTTAAGGTCTAACCGGTAAAAGACCAACTTCTCTCTTTCTTTTTTCTTTTCTCATTTTTCTATTTATTTTTTTAATATCGTCAAGACTAATTTTTCAATAATTCTTTTTCCTTAATCTCCTTCAAAAATAATTTTTTCATATCTTCCTTGTAGATCGTTCGGCTGTTTCTTCCTAATACATCCACTTTCTTCTTGTATATTCCAATTCTTTTGAATAAAACAGATTCTTTCCAAATTGCCTTAATGGTTGTAAACTTGAAGTAATGACATAAGATAGTCTAATATTCCTCCATCTTGAAGACAGTTAGCCAATAATCAGTGTTTACGAAAAACTGGATTGGTGATAGATATGAGTAGTAGAAAAGAAAAGGCTAAGGCTCAAAGGGCTATCTAGGCGGATAATATTTTTGGGATTTAAGGATGATATATAAGGGTAATAAAGTCCTAGGTGCCTCAATCATTTTCATACTTCTACTAGTTCATGGTCTTGATATGTATAAGTCACAAAAGTTCTAATTATGCATAAAATTCGATCAAAAAACACTCACTATACCAAACGAAGGAGCATACGAAAAATAATGATAATAATGCTCGTGAAAAGGCTCTGATTATTCTCACATGGAAACGGATGGGATAGGGTTTAGTGATTTGTTATGCATAATATCCATTTGTTTCTACTTGCCATGTATTCATTTTATTTAATTAGGTGCGAACTTAAAGAGGTTTAGATTTTAGGGATTAAAATTTTTGAAAATTTTTCGGGTTTTACGAAAAGTAGGTTTTTAGTAATGTTTTAGTCAAATGGGTAGAAAATCACAACCTTAGTTTTACTGCTTTGAGTTTACAAGTAGTCCTAAATCTCTAATTCCCCACCCCACACTTAAAACAGTGCATTGCCCTCAATGTACAAATGCATATAATGGAATGCTATGCAGGAATTTAAATGCATTAATTTTTAAGGGAAAAGAAACTGGTACTCCCCCGGTCAATTCGGTGTATAACCTAAGGTCAAAACTTATTGTTGTAGTCAACATTGCTTCAAAGACTTCATCGAATTTCACAGAAATTTGATGTACTTTCCGACACCCCACCTTGTAGAGGTGGAGTGTAACTTCTCAAAGAAGAAGAGAAACTACCTGGTGATGTTATGCTACACACAAAGAAAAGCATACAAACAAAAACGGAAATAACAAGTAGTAGTTAAGCTACTAAGGTCCTAGTATCGAGAAGGAATACCTGGGGGCTGAAGTATGAGAAACTTAAATTTGGAAAACCAAACCTGAGGTCCATGATTCTGTCGTATGCAGCAACTCTCAATTAATTCATGATCATCGAGTTGCCTCCCGGAAGCGCCACGTTTATTTAATGGTCGTTGGCCGGACCCGTACGTGCTTTGTGAATTTCCAATTCAGTGATATTGGTGGAATAATCTGTCAAATGGGTGAATTGTAATATGGAGAGGTTCATCCAACCCATTTGATAACCATGCGTATAATGATAATAAGCTGATCCAAGAATTAGTGGAGTCCGTCCTCGACCAGCTAGACAGAGATGTTGGATCGGGATCTACCTTGATCCAATGATTCAACACATTAACCGAACCAAATCGTGCGGAATCCGATTTGATTGGCAATCCAATCTATGACACGGATCGGGTCGTGAGAAACGAGCGGATTAGACGTCGAAACGAAGGTTTCTATCGACCCTTTGGTGTAGATAAGTTGGATACAAGACCTGGAAACTCTCAACGGACAGAGATTCGACAATGCAGGTGCAAAGAGTTTGTGTGTGTTCTGTTGCTTAGTCTGGTTCTGCTCTGGTTAGTCTCTCCTATGTTTTGTGCTCATGAAGTGAAAGTTATATATATAGTGCAGAGGCCATTCGTACGAATGAACCATGTGAATGGACTCATTCGTGCGAATGAATCAGTAGAATGGCTCATTCGTAAGAATGAATCATCAGAATGGTTCATTCGTACAAATGAATCATTCTCATGACTTATTCTAGCGAATGAATCATTCTCATGATCTATTCGCGCGAATGGATCATTCTCATGATCCATTCGTGCGAATGGGCCTTTCATTAGCACGATTGATCAACGTTATCGATATTTATCAGATCGTTTAATACACAGTCGTTATATATGAGTAAACATTAAGGATAAACATGTAATTTCATTAATATATCAAATAGTTACATTAAACATAGATGAAATACATATTACAAGGGATTAGGGACATATCATGCATCTACATACTCCCCCTTGGACCTAGATCCCTTCAAAATGACCTAACTGACATTAGTTGGTCTTCAACATCTCTTTTGTACGAGTTTTCCAGTTGACCCCGACGTGTATGTCAAAAGCAAAGCATATACGTATCACCTTCACATACTGCAACGCCTGGTCTATATCTGCAACATCAAAAAACGGTTGACACTTGTATAAAGTTGTAACATCTTGTTCAGACAAGTTGGTCAGCCACAAGGGATCAAAGACCCTGATGGTCTCTCATCCTGGATCATTTTCCTTAAAGGAATCTTCTTCATGATCGTTGGAGGTTTCCACTTTAAGACAATTAGGGGCTTCTTGGTGATTGGATGAACCTTTTCCTTGTGAATGTAACGTGTAGGAATTTGTGGCTTGAAGTTCACCCACTTCTTCCGGTATTCGTACTGTAATTGACGTTCAAACCATTCAGATAGATCGGAAGATTCGCTGTATAGAAGCTTTAGACGCGCCAATTGATTTACTTCAAATGCGGGCAGCGTCTTGAAGTCATGAGGGTACCTGAAATATTGTATGCCCTTCTCTCTTTTTATAGCATAGCAACTTAAGTCGTTGAAGTATGCCCAACTGATTATACGACCATCAGACTTGTGTCCTTTGAGTCGATAAACTTTAGTGTACTTGGTTGGAGGAGAGGGCTTTGAGTTCTTCTTTAATTTGGCCATGTATTCCATCCACTGACTTTTACGTTCGTTCAGCTCGTCAACATTGGTAGTGGAGGAACCGGCTTCATCACCTTTGTCTTCTATTATTCGGTTGACCTCCTCGTCGGACTGCTGATTGAATAAGTCCGCGAAGGAGGGAAGATCATCACCATCGACAGATGTGTACTTTGGATATTCTTGATCAGTGATGTCTTTGACTTCAACCTCATCAACGTCTTCTAGTTCGTCAGAGGAGGGATAATCAGTTGTAGGAACAGATGCCTCTTCAGTGATGACTTCGTCGGGATTCATTTGAAATAGCTCGGCAATCTGTTCTTTTGACAAGCAGTGTACGATTTCCCCTTCCTCTTTGTCATAAATAACTGAATGTTGGATGATCCCTTGCATGTCAAGCACATAAGTTAACTTTGAAGGTTGTTGCTTGAGAGGCATCATATCCAAAACTATTTACATAAACAATCATAAAATAAACATGTGAGAATAAGAAATTTCATTGATTTAATCAAAATAAAACTGACATTATTTACATAATAATCTAATATTTACAATAAGACAACTTAAAACACTTAAAACAAAAACTATCAACCTTCAGTGCCCTTTTGTTTATCTGATGATGGGCCTTCTGATTTGTCTGATTTTTGCTTTGTTAGCGCCTCTGCTTCTGCTGTCTTTGCAGCACTTGATGCAGAACCAGCATTGGCACCATCGTCCTTATCTTTGTCATTATTGTCATCATCATCATCACCATCATCATCAATTCTGGGTGTCGGGTCCCTTCTGCTTTCTAAGTTTTCCAACAGCCTTTTGTTTTCCTCCTCTAGCCTATGTATCCTCTGAGCATGTGCATCAATAGTTGTAGACAAATTTTGATTCTGATTTGTAGCAGTGAGAAGGAGGACTTGCTGATCATTGCATCTATTGGAAAGACTTGTGATGGCTTGGGCTTGTTCAGTATTTTGCAGAGTCAACTGACTGATCTGCGAGCCCTGTTGGTCAATCAGCAAACCCTGTTGATTAAGACGCTTTGATTGCTCTTCATTCTGAGCCAGTAAACAAAGTACCAAACTGTTTAAAGTACTGATCTGGTCGTGTAGAGAGATAGTCGGCAGTGACATTGAAGATTCAGCTCGAATAGTTGATGGCTGTGATGTAGGAGCAGTCGTGTAGATGGGAGGAGGCACAGTTTGTGTCTGAGGCATAGATGTTGACATTGGAGCCTCAGACCTGGTGGCAGTTTCTGTAGTAGCAGAGGTGCTCTGCGTCCTTCTAACAAGCTTAAACTTTTGGCGTTTGGCCATTCTTTTCTTTCTTCTTCCCTTCTTGACCGGGGTAGATTGGGAAGAAGGAGCAGCAGATACTTGTAGACAGCCAGAGACAAAGTCAGCATCCCTGACGTCATCATCAACCCTTAAGCTTCCTTGATCTGCTCCCCTTTTTCTTTTTGTTGCGACCAATCTTGCCCCATGTTGACTGATTTCAAATTCATCTTCAGTTTCCTCAGAATCAGTAAACAGGACGGTGTCCAGGTTAACGTCTTCTGGGTTAGTTGGAAGGGAAGGATCGATAGCAGTAACAGTGGGAGTGGTGGCAGCGGTAGATGAAACATGAGGAGTATTTCCACCATCTCCCTGGCCATCTTGGTCGTCATCATCCTGGTCGTCAGCTGGAGGTACAACAATATCCTCCCTGTCCGAATCACTGTTATCGTGACGCCATTTTCTGTTTACTGGTGCCACATACTCTGGATTTACCAGATGTCCAATGAGTCGTTTGTGAGGTGGCTTTGTTGGTCTTCCCCTATAGGTCTGTACCCTATTTAGAGTGACGTCCGTCATGTGTTCTAACTTGATTATGTCGACGTCTGACCTTCGTAGAAGAGGAAGTTGGTCATCTATTATCATTTGTAAGAATCTGGGGTACATAAGATACGCATTGTCCCCTTTAAGATAGATGTTTTCCTTAAGGTGCGTGAACACCATCTCGGAAAAGTTGAACGGAATGTTCAACACCAGTGCAACGAATGCGCTCTGTATTGTTTCGCGCATATCATCAAATCCGCCACGACGGGAACTGAGGCAATGCAGAAGAACATGTCCTAGATACTTGTACTGCGGACAGAGGTTCGCTTTGTTTAAAACTCCCTCGGCGACATTCCCGTCGTACTTTATCCTCATGAAGCATCCTCGGACCAGATATTTGTCCAGTGTCACTGGATCTTCAGGATGATCACCAAATTGACACAATCGGCGAATGTGAGCTGCCGATACAACCACATCTTGACCTGCGATCTTCCCTCGTATGACCGGTGGAGATACCTCGCAGTCAATCTCGGCGGAGGCCCAGAACTCCCTTTGGTGCGACGTATATGGAGTGCGGAGATGGGATATAGCATGAGCAATCCTGGATTTGGATAGAAACTCGATCATGCCGACAAATGGACGTGCATTCTTTGATGTCGGAATCATGTACGCACATATGTTGCTTTTTATGGAAGCCTTAAGAACAACTGGAGCTATGTGCGCCATAACGAACAGTCTGCAAACACAAAAACATGAAGCACCTCAGATCAATACATGCAAGATTTTGGAAATATGAACTTTTGGACCATTTTTCCCTTGGTACGAATGAATCATTCTGCCTATTCATTCGTGCGAATGAGTGTTCATTCGTGTGAATGAGCGTTCATTCGTGTGAATGAGGGTTCATTCGTGTGAATGAGTTCTCATTCGTGTGAATGAGTTCTCATTCGTGTGAATGAGTTCTCATTCGTGTGAATGAGCATTCATTCGTACGAATGAACATGAAGAGTATTCGTGTGACAGCCGGGTCGCGATCCAACTTGTCCAAACTTCGATCAAGACACGAAAAATTTTGTCGAACAATACCCCAAGCCACTTGACTAATGTTATCGACCAAGACTCGACATTTTAACTTGTTTATTATTGCAGATTTTAATATCTAGATCCGGTTTCTGATTTCTAGCCCTAGATCTAGTCGAGTCATCCAGGAATCGAGTATACAAACGATTAATCTTGAGAAGATATACATGTAAACAGAAATCAAGCGTTAGATCGGTGATTGGACGGAGATTTGGGTAACTTTCAGATTACACAGAACATATATGCGAATGAGATTTCAAATGTGCGAATGAGACTGAAAATGCGAATGAATGGCCCTTTTATAGGATGGCCTGGTTCATTTATGCGAGTGGACTCTCATTCGTGCGAGTGGACTCTCAATCGTGCGAGTGACCCAGACTTGATTCATTCTGTCACTCATTCGTACGAGTGGACCATTCTGGTCAATCCATTCGTGTGAATGAGCTATTCTCCTCATCCATGCGTACGAGTGAGCCATTCTGCTCATCCATTCGTACGAATGGATAACCTCTTTTAGTAAATTAAACTTTTCAGGTTAAATGGGGTATCCGACCACATCGGTCTTGACAACAATTTGATTATGAAGTAATTTACATTTAATTATGAAGTGAGGGATCAATTATGAAGTTTTGGAATAGGTTATGAAGTAAAGGAACGATTTGATCAATCAGGAAGTCAAGCGGTTTTCAAATTTTGATTTTCTGATAGTCGTTCGAGTCTTATCAGATAATCTAAAATTCAGGAAAAGTAAAATCTTTTTGGATTTTTGAATATGTAATGCTGAAAATAATATCAACAAGATATATACACGCATGTCTTAGTAAGAATGATCCTTATGAGAAATCATACAGACTTAATGACTAATGATCTGAGACATTTTGAATTTTGTAGATACAACTATACAATGGTATTTACACATCTTTTTGTGAGAAAGATCCGAACGTGGGATCAGTACTAAGCTCATAGCAATCAGCAACATTGCAAATTATCTGAGCTTTAAGTACACTTAGTCAAAATGCGATCATTGATATGTTTGTCCATCTTAAACCTATGCAGACCTCTTCTCAACACTTACAAGATGATCTTGAAGGATTGAGTCCATTGTCTTTGTGTCCCACACTAGTTAAGAATTGACTAGAATTACTTTTCAAAACATGTTAATGTTTCAAATCAGCACAACTTACTTAACCAGCCATCATAAGTTCATGAGATCTCAGTTATTCCCTGTTACTTCTTTACTACACAAATTTATATATATATATATATATATATTTTATTTTTTTTATTTTTTATTTTTAGTATTCACAGTGACAGCCATCAGCTCATGGACGGCTTCAGCCAGGTATTTACAAGGCAATATGGCACGTATGCAGCTAACGGTGTTTGTGTTCATCCTATCCCATGGATGGCTTCAACCAGGCTGCAACCCGGTAATATGGCACATATACGGATTCAGATTCATACTTTTATTTTATTCTTAATCGCATGGACGGCTTCAGCCAGGTATTTACAAGGCAATATGGCACATATATGACTTCAAAATCTAATTTTTAATTTTATAACTACTTTCTGATATCTCATTAAACCGATGATAACTGGTGTGCACAGAATGAGAAACACCTTCAGTTTCTATTGTTGATTTTCGTCAATCCTTTCACCATTATGTGACTCACAAGACAATACCTAATATGGTATAGATTGATCATCAATGGTCGAGATTCGGTAAGATAAGCCTATCAATGCATCACATGTCGACTTAGTGTGACTATTCACTATGACATTAAATGCAATGTGCTTCATACATATGGTTAGTGTGCCATTACTTCCCAAATGTTGGATACGATTTCTCATTTTTGAGTTTTTCAGATGTTTTTGGGTTTTAGTCTGTACAAAAATGGAAAATCTTTTTGGAGTCTCAGATAACTAGCGTCTGTGTACTATCATTTTTCTCAGCGAGAGATCATTTTCTTACTGACATTTTCTCCCCCTAAAATTTTAAAATGAAAAATCTTTTTGAGTTTTTGAGATTTTTAATAAACGCAAGAAAGAAAATATATACAAGAACGTAATTGATAAAAATTAGTTTAGGTTAGGAACCCAAGCCTTTACGGTCTTGGGTTTCCCAGTCTCATCTACAACAGTACAATCCTTCCACTGTCCTCGTGGACTTTTGGAACAACCACTTGACTTTGAAGTACAGTCGTCAGAAGCATCATCTGATTTTGCTTTCCACACATGTTGTTTGTGCAACGACTGTTTGTGGTAAACAGTGGATTGCTTAACGATTTGTACAGGTGTGGAACTCGAATCAGAGACCAACAAGTCATGCATCTTTTGTTTAACTTTCTTTTGATGCACTTGTTGTTGGGTAAAAGAGTTAGATTTTGACTTTAAAAACTTTTGTTTATTTTCTGGAAAATGGTTAACTCTTTTACTTGTCTTCTGAAGATAAGGACAGTTGACAACAACGTGTCCTTGTGTACCGCACTCAAAACAGTATCTCCGCTCAAACAACCTCGGAGATCTGTATTGATTTTCACTTTGGTGAGTTTTTGAACCACCAGCCTTAGCTTCTTTTAGTTCAGCTGAAGAGAGTGACTTGTTTGATTGAACAGACTCTCCAGCTTTAACAAAATTAACCTTTTTGATTGAGGCTTTGGTTACTTGACTCTTCAGATCAGAAGTAGTGGGATGAGATGGACGGCAATTGGTTTGTTTAATTTTAAAAACATTTTTAGAAGCAGATTTTGAAATACCAATGCTGTCATTCTGTGGAGCAGACGAGTTTTTGTGTCCCAAACCACGAGTAGGGCACTCATCGTCGTCTTCATCCCACTCTTCTACCATTCCATCAACACACTGGGACTCCGAGGTCGAAGCACCATTATCGTTAACCTTTGGTTGAGAAATTTTGTTTTCGGTTGGATCAACGACAAGTGGCGTTTTGACCTTAAAGTCAGTGATTGGGTTATCATCCGGTGTGTTTACCATAGTATTCAACACCGGTGGAGGACAATTGTTATACCCAAACCAGCATTTTTCTTTCCTGGACGACGTGAAATCATGTAATCAAGAATGTAAGAAGCATTTGAATAACTTTTTAGCTTTTGATTTAAAGTTTCATAATCACATTCGACAAGCGCCAGCTTTTTCTTTGTTTCATCAATCGTGTTTAAATAAAAGGTGATGGCATTTTGTTTGTTGATAACACAGATTTCTAATTCATGAACTTGCCTGTTTAAAAGATCAATTTTGTTTTTGAAGGCAAGTTCGTTTCCCTTTAAAACACGGTTTGCTTCAAGACAATCAGTTAAATCAGCAATTAAGTCTGTGTTGTGACTTTTAAGTGCCTCAACTTTCTTTTCAAGTTCATCACAAATTAAACACGGTTGAGATTCAGATTCACTTTCAAAACTTTCAGAATTTACCTGAATGCCTGTGGATGTTTTTACCATAAAAGCACAGCTACATGTAGATTCAGAAGAGGAATTGTTATCATCCACATCAGCTGTCGATTGACTTGAAGAGACGACAGATGATTTTTCTTCATTCTCAGCTGTGAAGCCAGAACTGTTTGAAGATGTGTCGTCTTCAGCTGATGAACTTTCTAAAGCAATCTCTCTCTCAGCATCAGAATCTGATTCTTCATTGATTTCTTCAGCCTTTGCCATGTAAGTTCTATCCCCTGAACTGCCATCAGCTCCAAATTTAAAAGACCAATCAACAGTCTCATCTGTTTGAACAACCATAGCTTTTGTTCCACTTGAAGTGCCCTTATCTTGTGCAAGAGTAACTGGAACAAGGTTTGTTTCTGTATTTTGAGTTTGTGGCTTCGGTTGGCTTTGACGGTTGTTGAAAGGGTTGCGGTTTCCAGTCTGTTTAGACTTTTCACATTGCCTAGCAAAATGCCCTTTCTCACCACAGTTAAAACAAACAACAGCAGACAGATCAAAACCATAAGTAGTGTCTTTGTTCCCTTCGAGAGTTTTTCCTGTCCTTTTTACATAATCTCTCGCTCTTCTGACTGCACTTGCAAGAGCCCACATTATATCAATTCGATCCATTTCATCCTTATCAATCTGAGCATAGTCTTCTGCTGTCAGATGACTGTTTCCAACCTGTCCAGCAACAAGACTGTCATATGAATTGATAACGGTAGACAACAGTGCCATGTGTTCCTTGGCCACTTCGATAGTAACCTTGTCGAAGTTTTCTGTTTGCAATTTAATGGGGTTTGGTGGAGGAGTACTAGCAGTATTTCCCTGCTGTGGAACCGAGCTTGATGAAACTGAAGCATGAGCTGTTGAAGACTGGCTGGCTGAAACATTTGACATGTTTGATACAAACGCAGTCTGCAAAGGTACATTTTGTTGAGTTGATGTAGAATAGTACAATGAAGGATCCTGAGCTTGTACGCCTCTCTTTAACTTCCACTTATTCATCACCTCTTGTTCTCTCAATTTCTGAAGAAATTCATTGATGTCAATGGTTCCAAGAGTATTGTTCTGTTTGAGAACCATCAAGAATGAATCCCATTTTGGTGGTAGCACATCTGCCATGCATTGAACCTTTTCTTCTTTCGTTGTTTTGATCTCATGGGCATGCAATTCACTCATCAAGTGATAGAATCTCTCAATTAGATCATGTAAGGACTCATTCCCAATATACATGAAATTATCAAATTCCTTCTTAATGGCCTTAGCATTGATAGCTTTAAACGAAGCATTTCCTTCGTGACGTTGTTCTAAGGCATCCCACAGAGATTTTGAAGATGTAAACTGCCTGAATTGATGAAATATTTCTCTTGATATGGCCTGAGATAGGATAGCATATGCCTTCTTTTCTAAGTCATAATCTTTTCTTTGTTGTTCGCTTAAAAGGGAAGGCAAAACAGGAGTTCCATCCTCATTCAACAGTTTTTGATATCCATTCTCTAACATCATCCATAAGTTTGTATCAACTCCATTAATGTGTATCTCAAACCTGTTTTTCCAGTGATGATATTCGTCCATTGTCATGAGTTTTGGAGCCTTGTTAGCATTTCCAACTTCATTATCGATTAATAACAAGTTTTGGATTTTGCTGTTCTGACTGGCAACAAAGGCTAAGTCCGACATGGTAAAAAACGAAGTTTTTCGACACTTAAAAAAATTCAGAAGAGATTTGTGCGAATGGGTCTATTCGTGCGAATGGAATTTTCTATTCGTGCGAATGGAATTTTCTATTCGTGCGATTGGAAGCTTGAACGAATGAGCAGGAGACTTGATCTATTCGTGCGAATGGTAGGAGCCATTCGTGCGAATGAAGTTCATCATAGTAGCCATTCGTACGACAGAGAGCTGTTTGATTTTTTTGCACCAAAAAGCACTAATGATTGAGCCTTTTATCAGATCTGGAAACTGAAACGATCAGATCACTCAGAAGCAATAATCACAAGTTTTGAACGTGGCTAAACAGCGATCAAGTGATCTTTATAACATTCAAGAAGATAGAAAAAGCAAGATTAGATTTTCTCTGTTGAATCTAGAGCACACAAGCTCTGATACCACTTTGTTGGATCGGGATCTACCTTGATCCAATGATTCAACACATTAACCGAACCAAATCGTGCGGAATCCGATTTGATTGGCAATCCAATCTATGACATGGATCGGGTCGTGAGAAACGAGCGGATTAGACGTCGAAACAAAGGTTTCTATCGACCCTTTGGTGTAGAGAAGTTGGATACAAGACCTGGAAACTCTCAACGGACAGAGATTCGACAATGCAGGTGCAAAGAGTGTGTGTGTGTTCTGTTGCTTAGTCTGGTTCTGCTCTAGTTAGTCTCTCCTATGTTTTGTGCTCATGAAGTGAAAGTTATATATATAGTGCAGAGGCCATTCGTACGAATGATCCATGTTAATGGACTCATTCGTGCGAATGAATCAGTAGAATGGTTCATTCGTAAGAATGAATCATCAGAATGGTTCATTCGTACAAATGAATCATTCTCCTGACTTATTCTAGCGAATGAATCATTCTCATGATCTATTCGCGCGAATGGATCATTCTCATGATCCATTCGTGCGAATGGGCCTTTCATTAGCACGATTGATCAATGTTATCGATATTTATCAGATCATTTAATACACAGTCGTTATATATGAGTAAACATTAAGGATAAACATGTAATTTCATTAATATATCAAATAGTTACATTAAACATAGATGAAATACATATTACAAGAGATTAGGGACATATCATGCATCTACAAGAGAAAAACAGGGTAAAAAGTGTTCAAACTTGAAACGACCATAACTTGAGCTACGTTTGGAGTTAGAGATCCCCCGACCAGGGGGTGGAAAGGTTTCGACGAGCCGGATCATGTGGCAAACGTCGTAGGTGGTTTGTCCCAATGGTCCAAGCAAAAATCCCCCATTAAATGACCTAATTTCATAAATCAAAGATTTTTCCCAATTTTGTATTTTTAATACCTTCAACTTTTTATGCTAAAAACGGGTGAATAATTGATTTATGTATTTTCAAAGTATATTTTTAGTTTTAATTTTAGTTTGGATGGATCGATTTGAAATTTTGAAAATTTTTGTAAACCTGCCAAATTTAGAATGCTCTATAGAAGATCACCTAAAGAAAATAGTGTAATTAAATCACGCCACCACCATTTGAAATTTCCTGGACCAAACTTCAAGAAACCCATGTAGTGAAGGAGACGGTCACTATGATAGTTTTGTCACGTAATTTTCGTTAGATGAACGTTGCTTCTTCCATGAGAAGTGGTCCTCTGAGTGATGTGCCCTATCCTATGGCTTATGTGATTCATGGAATGATTCACTGATATGCTTGGTCACAGGCCAACTATCACTGTTGCAAGGAGGAGGTGCCACCATTGTCATTTGTTTGTTGGTGATCACATTCTTCTGCATAATCTCCTCTTGGATGTTGGTCTCACAATCTGGTTCATCATATGATGTTGTCTCTGAAGTGACAGGAACTCCAGACTGTTCCATACAGCCTTCTTATGCTTCCATACTGAGGATTCCCACCAGTTCTTCTTTAGATCTTCGCTCATCTGGCTCATATGATGGTTTAGCTTCCAGCTTCTCAGAAAAGTCAAGAAGTGATTGTAGAGTCGCAGTAACCCTCTCTTCTAAATCATCCGGTCTCACTTCCGACTGATCCATGCTTGTAAAGTTGGAAAGTTCTTGCTCCTTAGAGTCACTTGACCCTACTAAAGATGTTGAAACTATAACTTCCGATTCTTGGATTTTGAATGGATCATCTTGTTGTTCAGTTGGATAACTCTTTAGGAGTTGAACATTAATTTCTTCGAAATGACGAAACACATTTCCTGGGGTCCATGAGTCGGAATCTAGAGCTGAGTGTTGAATTTCTTGGGGCGGTGTGGTTTCCTCATATGGATGCCAGTAGGGTTGGTGAAAATCTATGGAATACCCTTGATAGTGATAACAATCTTGAGTGTAGTGGGATTCCCCACAGACCTCACACCAAACCTCCAAATAGTGGTACTCATAATCGTCTTGGTATCCTCCATAACAACTCTCGTAGTTGTAATCTAAGAAAGTTGCTGTAAAGAACAATCAAAACAAACCATAAAAATAAATGTTAAGGTTAAAAAGGCTAATCCGTTAACTCAAATTTTTCTTGAAATTACCGTGTCCCAGGCAACGGCGCCAAAAACTTGATGTGCACGTGATAAGTATGTAAAATATATATAAATATATATTTTTTTAGAAATGGTTTCACGAGATCAGGTTTTAAATTTATAAAATGATAAATACTCAAACTTAAAACACACACAATATGCAAGTGTACCTATCGCAGCGTAATATAGTTTAGGTAAGAACCAAGATCGAACCAATGGACACGATCGAGTTCCAATACTCAACTTTTGTTATCGTTTAGCCGGTTTAATTAGTGAGTGGGTTTTGTGTGCTTGTGAAGCGAAAAAGTAAATGACAGAAAAGTAAATTACGATAAAGTAAATGAAAGGAAAGTAAAAATGTGTGTGATGTGTGTAACAGAAATGTAACTAACAGAATAGTAAATAGCAGGAAAGTAAATATCTCGAAAATGATCAGGTTACAAAGAGTATTGCTTTGGGCTTCGAATCCGCTTGGTACGTGATAATGTTAAGTTGACTAATCTAGTGGTATGACTACTACAAACTTGTGACCCGGGTCATCGCTAGAGCCTCGTCCTCATGACATTTGATTCACGAATTAAAATCTTTAAATAAAAATAGTAGTGCCTCCCGTTAGGGACAACATTTACCCTCAACTCTTTGGTGTTATCTCCAAGTTGGTTTAGAACATCAAACTTAAATACTTAAGTATTATTGTTAAATAGGTGACTATACTTTGCTCACCGGGAGGCGGTGAAACAATGGGACCATGTATAAAGATGTACGGTTCCCAACATGAGTTCACTAATTCTTGGTCGCATAATAAGCTCGTATAAAGACGTACGAACTTACTAGTATTGACCAAGTCTTGGCTTATCAATCTCTACTTGTATAAAGACGTACAAGTTTCAAAAGAAGTTTGATTAAAAAGGTTTTACGGTCTTACACTTTAAAATCAAGAACACTTACAAATATAAAGACATATTTAGACAACAATAAAAAGCCCACCAAGAGGTGGTTTTAAGAGCGAATAGTTAAAGACATAAACATACCATTAGATTAATACGTCAAACATTAACATGCACCAAACTTCATCTTCACCCTAACAATACAAAGAGTTTAGCCACGAATGGCCATACTAACTAGCGTAACGCTGAGTTTCGTAGGCTCCCCTATTGCGGAAAAAGAGGAGGAGCCTCTCTACGCTCTACTCTAACTACGAAATACTCTCTCTGGAATAGTGTCTTGAGGTATGGAATGGTGTGTGTAACCAAGAACTCAAGCCCTCTATTTATATGCCTCAAAATGAATAATGCACGGCCGTGCATTGGATTGCACGGGCATGCAAACACCTCAGGAATCAAACAGGGTACAGAGGACAATGTACTTGAGCCTTGGAGAGCAAGAGAGGCTTTGCACGACCGTGCAATCCTCCCCTGCTTCCCAGTTTCGTCTTTTAGTTGATGGTTTGACTTGTGTTGACCAATTTTGAGTTCTTGGGGTCAAAGCTCGGGAATGATCTTCCAAAAGGCTTGATTTCTTGTGTTTTTGACTGGTTTCATCTTGATTTATATTTAGAATACCGAATAACCTGCAATTATGAAATATAAACGTTTTAAGTATCAATTGCAATATTATTAATCAATTAGTACCATAATATAGGGATTATTATGCATGCAAAACATGTATAAATGTTGGCACATCAGTTTGCCTCGTGTTTTGTTTGATGATTTTTGGTCCAGTCTCACTATCCGTCCATATCTTGCTTCGATTACGGGGTATAATAGAATCAACAACATAATCTTCGCTTACTGTGTTTGATATGCATTTATTCTCATTGATTTGTTGTAATCCTTTCCATAGATTATTAGGTCCTTTGTATTATAAATAGGGACATATATTAATATGAAAGACAATGATTCACATATTCTTTTAAGAATGTATTTGTTTTAAATATATATGTATTTTTTTTGTAAAATTATAACTTTAAAGTATTAATATATAAAAAATAAAAAAAAATCAGGTTACACGATCCGTTTTTTATCAACCTGTGAATATTCTGATATATTCAAGTTGCGTATGCAAAGAATGACCATAAGTTGGCCATCGAAGGCAACATGTACTTAGTAAGTCTAGAAGTTTAAATACTCACTTATAGATCGTTCAACTGGCCTCTTAAGAAGACATTTTGTTTAACACTCAAAGCGTATTACTAGTTTTTTTTTGGAACGACAACTTTCCTTAAAAACAAAGTTGAACACCCGCTACTAGCAAGACACTAGCAGCGAGCCGGCAATAAACAATACGCAGGAACAAAACAGCAAATTACAATAAAAAAGATCTCCACTCCGTCCAACCAAGACTGAACCTTTTAGATTGATTTCTAATCCATAGATAGCTAAGGGAATTGATTTCACCCAAAATACTTCAATCTTCATCGGGATATTCGAGAAAATGAGATTGTTCAGAGCTCTGCAAATGCTCCAACAAGCCACAAGGATAATGGATTGAATCACTAGTTTACGATGAAAAACTAACAAACACTTTATCCAAGTCAAAAAGCAAATTGAGAGCCGTTTGACCACTTATGTAGATCAAGAAAGAATTAAGGCTTTTGAATTTGATAAATTAAACGTTTGAGTGATTTGAAGCGTTAATGTTTTTAAATTTTGAATTGAGAATGTTAAGGGCATGTTTGGAATTACTTATTTTAAGCTACTTATTGACTTTTGCAAAAAGTTATAAAAAGTTTTGAAAAGTAAGTTCCCCTTCTCAAAAACTCTTTTTTTCCTCTTTAAAAAGTTAAAAGAAGTAACAAAAGTCACTTTACCCCAACACTTTTTTAACTTATAAAAGTTAATAAGTTAATAAGTAGTTTCAATAAGTAATTCCAAACACCCCCTAAAGTCTCTATAATTGAATTCAGATTAAAAAGAATATTTAACTAACATTTCACTAAAATGGGAAGGTCTTGGATTCAAGTCCCACTTGTGACAAAAAAAGGGGGTCCAGGTTGGGTCAGAGGGTTTTCTCACATATGATGGGTTTCCTCCCGAGGAAGGTGAAGATGATCGAGTGTGTCAGTATCCCGTCAGTAATCCAAATTGCCTTTAAAAAAAGAATATTTAACACTTAAACGATGGACTTAAGGAAATTAATCGCAAGTTATATTGAAAAAAAAGGATTTGACCTTTATTATAATAATAATAATAATAATAATAATAATAATAATAATAATAATAAAAACTCATTTATTTTGTTGTACCACAACTTCGATGGAAGCCGCAACCATAAAAGAGATGTCGGAATATGGGAATTTATTGTACAACTATTTATTGTACTTTATAAACAAGAAGTTGAACAAATGGTGGAAGCGCCATGAACTTCACTTTATTGATGTCTATATTTTTTAACCGCACACGTAGATATTGTAGGATAATTGAGTTTACTTGGGGTAACACCTAGAACATCTAGGACAACCCACCTTAAGAGGAACCTCTCAACTGGGTAAACCCACTGACCTGACCACAAACCTTTTTTTTCCGTTGCCCGGATTCGAACCCAATACCTTCTCTATGGGAAGTCTTGAGGCTAACATTACACCAAATGACCAACGATTATTGATGTCTAGTAGTTGTGTAATTAGTCCCACGAACTGAACAACCAACAACATGAGCTACTTCACATAATTGATGTGTAGTAATTTAGTTTAGTATCACGCTTCTATAATGTTATTTTTTATGAAATTAGTGGTGAATAAATAAATAAAAAGTACACGTTGATGATAAAGAATATTGTTATAAAAAAAATAAATTCCAGAAAACATAACTTTTTTTAACAGTAACTTTTTACGCCTAAATGCCATCTAACTTTACACTTACAAAGATTTGACTCACACAATTTTTGTGGGAGAAAGCACCATACCACTAGACCACACATAGGATTTTCCTCTATACAAACATATTAATTTTGTTATAAGATGTTAGAAAATGTGAGATGTGTAAGTTACAATGAAAAAGTAATCTAATTTTGTTTTATAGTCTTCATCAACTTAGCAAACCAACTGGTTGCTCAGGGGTGGAAGCCACCATTATGTACTACAACGGTGTAACTACAAACTCACAAATAATTTATTTGTATTGAGAGTTTGTTCGACCTGATTAGCTAGGTTAACCTTAGTTAAACTTTCTATATATATATTTGATGATGGCTACAGTCTGCAACAATCTTATGGAGATGTATTATTGTATTGTATTAAGCTATTAAACTCTTGTGCATTATTATGTTTGGAGGTTAGCAACCATTAGTGCAACAAAATAAATGAATAATAATAATAATAATAATAATAATAATAATAATAATAATAATAATAATCAAGGCCGGTTCTGAGAATCTAAGTGCCCCGGCCGAGCCGGAAAAAAAAAGCCTATACGAACAAAATATATAAACTAAATTTTTTTTAAACGACGACTAACGTTATAGCAATAAACATAGAAGAAAAAATATAGTATATGTTACATGATATACCGTAATAGCTAACCGATGATTCGCGAACCTCTCATAGCATTTTTGCCAACCATTACATATTTACATATAAAGATTAGGGCGCAACCATTAAATATTTACATTATAAAGAATAAATGGATTACTAGATTAGGGCCCAACCAATCAACCATTACATATTTACATTATAAAAATTAAACGGATTAGGGCCCAACCATTACATTATAAAGATTAAAAAGAGTCCAAAAATTATAAAGATTAAAAAGAGTCCAAAATTATAAAGATTAAATAGAGATCAACCATTATAAAAAGGGCCTAATATATTTTTAAGTTTTTTATTAAAAGGTCCTAATATATAAAACCGTTATATAAAATTTTAGGCCCCCTAAGGAAATGGGCCCTGACCGGAGGTTCGGCTCGACCTACCCCAGGGCCGGCCCTGATAATAATAATAATTATTATATTATTAATATTATTATTATTATTATTATTATTGACGAAATACTTTTAATACTTTCCAATAAAGGGAAATTTATTGCGTCACTTAACAGATGTGTGCACATATGTTATATAATATATACTAACAGAAATGAGAAAAAAACTTAAGTTTTCGTTGGGTTAAGACTAATCTATGCACATTTTTTTATTTATCTTTGTAGTTGTTTATACATCTTAACATGGTTAAAAAAATATAACCATCAACCTAGCTAATAATAAATTCATATTTTACAATTAACAATATTCAAGTTTAATCCCTCTCTATATATAGCCACCCTTGAACATTCTTTTTCACCCATCCCAACCCAAACCCTAAAAACCGCACCCAATGGATTTCACCAAGCTCATTATCTTCTCCCTCTTTGCTGGTCTCATATTCTCCGGCAACCTCCCTGCCACCATGGGCCGCCGTCTCTTGACTATCCCTGGGTTTCCCGGTGTCCCAGGTATCCCTGCAACATTTCCAACAATGTCTATGCCACTCCCAACATTCCCTCTTTTTAACCCATCCACCGGAATCCCATCACTTCCCAACTTCCCTCTTCCTGCCACCACTCCATCCACTCCGTCGTTCAGTGGGATCTTTAGCCCTCCCGTCGCCGGAACCACTACTCCGTGAAGCTAGTTGGGGCCTGCATTTGTGATCATCTGCTACAATATGTCTGTGTTATTGTTTCATAAGTAGTAGTTAAATCATGTTAATTGTTGGCTTGTTTGATGTAACCTTCTTTGTGTCTTCTTTCTTGTGAAAGTTTAGTTTGTTCGAATGCATGTTTGTTATAAGAATTTTGCCTTTATTTGCACAATTAGAATTAGAAAGATGAATTACGTATGAGTTTTCATCATAATGTACTACTAGAAAACATATATATTTTCTATAAAAGTTTCAAACAAGTTACCAACAAAAGAAATTTCTCATAAGTTAGCGACAACTTTCCGACAAAACAAAAACAAAAAAGTAACCATAAGATTTCCTACAATTTTCAGACAAAATTATTAAATAAGTTAACTTATTTATTTAATATAATCGTCGGAAATTACAGACGAAAGACTTTTGTCGCTAATTCGTTGAAAATTAGTCCGGACTTTGTCGGAAAAAACATTTCCTACGGGGTTTTTTCAACAAACACTTTTTGTGAGAAACTTGTCGCTAACGGTCAATTACGACAAATTTTCCAAGAAATCTGCTATCGCAAATTTTATAGTTTTTTGGTAGTGATGCAAACAAGCATTTAAAAAAATGTTTATAAATATTTGTTTTGATATATTAATGAGTGTAATGTATGAAAGTAATGATAATAAATACCTGAAAATGTAATCTTTGAATTCACTAAGATACCAATATAAATATGAAAATTAATCTTGAATAGATTGTTAAATGTGCATATATGGATCTATTTGCAAATTTATACACACAATTAAGTAAGTATGAGAATTTTAGATCAACTTCTTGCGGGGGACTTAAGTGAATCAGACTACACAATTTGAAGACACTAAACATATGTACAAGAAACAATGGTTAAACTATCAATTAATGCACAAATCTCAGTTAACAACACGCCAACTTAGATCAAAGTTATACTCCTGTAGGGATCTATTGGACTAGGTGATAAACACCACTACTGTTGGATATACTTCACAATTTTTAATAGTCAATGATAGTCAAAGTCAAACTTGTTACAAACAAATGTCAAACTGAAGTTTATAAAGTTGAGGGGCTAATCGTGGTTAGCTAGATACTTCAGGGACTAATTTGGTAATACTGAAAGTTAGGTTGTTAATGTGCTGATTAACATATTTCTAATTAGGTGTATTAAAGGTCTGATAGGTTAAGTGTTAGGTAATTCAGTTCGTTGTAATTCTAGTTCAACTTTCTTTCACTATAATTGTTCTTCTTGATTCAATAGCAGAAGTGCTAATCATTTGGTTTTGAATCTTCATCTTTGGTGTTTACAATTGTGTTTCCGCTTGATCGATTGTAACAATTGGTATTAGAGCCTTATGCTCGATTTCAAAGATAGATTCCAATCTGTGCGAATTCGAAGAAGACGATGGTTTCAACTAAGTTCGATCTTGAAAATTTTGATGGCAAGAATGACTTTGGGCTATGGAGACTGAAGATGCGAGCACTTCTGGTCCATGAGGGAGTCGTAGATGCTTTGGCCGGTGAAGCTAATCTGCCAGCGACTCTCAGTGATAAAGAGAAGAAGGATAGTGTTTTGATTTTGTGTCTTGGTGATAGGCGATTTGTGGACTTTTGTTGCTCTCCACGGCGCTTTCGGACTAATAGGTTTCATGTTACGTCAATTCAAACTTGCTCGATTTGTTAGGAAGTCTCCAAAGAAAACACTGCAGCCGGAATTTGGTCAAAGCTTGAAAGCTTGTACATGACAAAGTCTTTGGCCAACAGACTTTACCTCAAGAAGAGGCTGTATACATTCCATATGTCTACGTGCAAATCTCTAGATGACCATACTGATGAGTTTAACAAGTTAGTTCTTGATTAAGAAAACATAGATGTGTCATTAGATGATGAGGACTAGGCCATTATATTTCTAGCATCCCTACCACAAAATTATGAACACTTTGTGGACACTCTTATGTATGATAGAGAAAGTCTTTCAATGGAAGAAGTGTTGTATGCTATGAATTCTAATGAATTAAAGAAGAGAGAGGATGTTAGAGAGGATGTAGGAGATGGGCGGTATGTTAGGGGTAGGACCGAACAGAGAATTTTTAAGTCCAAGACTCCTCATAGGTCTAAGTCTAAATTTAAAAGGAGATGTTATGTTTGTAATTCAGAAAAACATTTCAAGAGGGATTGTCCAGAGTGGAAGAAGAAGAAGGGAAATGACACAAGTAACTCTAAAGGCCATAGTAATACCTTTCCTACTGATGTGTCTTCAGATGGATATGATAGTTCTGATGTACTAGTGGTGTCAAAGGTGAAACAAGCAATGAATAGGTGATGGATCTAGGGTGCTCATTTCATATGACACCCAAGAAAGGGTACTTCAAGAGTCTGACAAATGAAAACTTGGGGAAGACAGGCCATGTGGGGTTCTTGGTATGGGAACAGTGGCATTCAGGCTGGAAAATGGTCAGAAATTGAGGTGGAGAATGTGAAGTATATCTCTCAGTTAAGAAAGAATTTGATTTCATTAGGAACCTTTGAGAAGGTTGGGTATCATGTTAGCCTCAAAAATGGGAAGTCTAGAGTTGTTAAAGGCTCTATGATCGTATTATCAGGAACTAGGAGAGAAAACAACATTTATCTTCTTAATGTATAGAGTATGATGCTTCCACAGTTACTACAAAGAAAGTAAATACGGTAGAGTTATGGCACAAGAGACTAGACCACATAACTGTCACACCCTGACCGGCGGCGGATTAAACGCCGGGGCTGACGCGGTTGTTCATAAGCACATGATCATCTATTAAATATGATAATATTTATTATTCAAATTAAAAGCATCCTTTACATAGGAAAATGAAACGTTCAAAACATAAATTAAATTAAACTAGGTCCAAGTCCTAGGTGAGCAAGTAGTCATCAAACAGGTGCACCTGAAACATGTAAGTAACTGTCAACTACAAGTAGTTGGTGAGATACATAGGTTTTGACACCAAAAGAGTTAGTATAGATTGCAATTCAATATGTTCAAAGCATGTCTAAAGCATATATGTGAAAGCACACAAGGTTCCAAGCGTACAATTCAAGCCTGATAATAGAAAACTAGATACGCAATCCCACTGATTGCCATTTTAAAAAAAGGGAGCAAGCGGATACTCCAAGTTATAGTTGATACCCAACAAAACCCGCCAAGGTCTTGTGGTAAGTTATAGGTTCAGTTTCCCATATCAATGATCATGTTAGGTACTACCTTAGGCTTGGGCTGCAAGTTAATGAATGTACTGGCATGAAACACATGCAATGGTCACCAAGTAGTTCAAATATAAAGCATAAAGATCAAGCACAAGAACATAGATATTGAATTTGGTTAAATAGATAAAGTTGACGACATGTTCCACCCCAAAAGTAAAAACAGTAAAAAGGGGCTATGTAAACTCACATGGGATTGATAGCTTGAAATCACAAGTACGGGTAGTTCCACAAGTTGTTTAGCTAACCACAAGATTATCCTATGTTTGCATTTATATATGTATCAATGATATGCTCAAAATATTTAAGTAGTAAGGGTTGAGCTAGGTTGAACGTATCTATTTGTTGTGAATAATGTATTTGTTTAATAAGAAACTAATATGTTTATTTAATAACGAAAATAATATGATCGTTAATAAAGGGTTGAATACGAGTTTATATATATATATATATATATATATACGAATAATTATTTTGTTTACAAAATAATGAATAAGTATTTAAATAATATTTACTTGAATATATACGTATTTAGATTAATAGTTTATACGTTTTAAATTAATTAATTAGTTAAATGGACAATAAAAGAACATAGATTATACTAAATAATTGTGTATTAAAAGTAGTTAATAATTGTTTTTAATTAAAACGAATATATAGTTTCTTAATTAGTTTTTAATTCTCTAAAACTATTAAATAATTATTTAGGATTAATAATTTGGTTCATAAAAATATTCCGAGTCTCGGGAGTTTTATAAAACAATTTTTGTAAGAAAAATGAAGTTGAAATTCGGTTTAAAATCACTAAAAAAAACATTGCAGACCACATGACTCGAACCTTGGTCTTTTGGGAAGCAACCAGACACGTAAACCACTAGACCAGTCGCCTGGTAGTGGTTTAGAGGTGGGTTTAAATGGTTTTAACAGATGACCAGAAGGGGGTCGGGTTCCATGCGCGCAAAAGGAGAAAAATGAGGTGTGGGACTGGGATCGAACCCGCGACCTCATCCCTATGGGACACACGCTGTAACCAGTGGACCTGGGGTCGAGTTTTAGTTACTTTCAGACTCGAATTGCTTTTATCCCCCACGCCTGTTTCATCTTCTTCCCCAAATATCCCCATTCGAACCCTAGTTCCAATCCCTCCCGATTCGTATCCGATCGAACCCGAAAACACGGGGCTTTCAATCTTTACATAAAACCGAAACTAAGGACTCTAATTTTACCTCGAATGGTTAGCTATGGAGGGGGAACGGGACCGAGGCCGACTTCGGATTTCCTTGAGCTCGTCGGAGTTCTAGAGGAGCAATGCAACGAATACAAAGGTGTAGAAGGTTTGTGGCATCTGTAGTGGAGGTGTGGGTTCATTTTTATAGGCCAATTCCACGTTTAATGTCCGAATTGAAGTCGTGATTTGTTAAGGACGGTTACGAGTCGTTTGGACTCACTTTCATTGATTTCTGTTGTAATTGATCCGTTATAGGTGATTAGAACGGTCGTATGATCGATTATACACGTTTACACAAAGTTAAAACTCACGAATTTGATTAATCTTGCACGAATTTGAGAGGTTTGAGTTTGGTTTGACTTTCAAAAGTCAAACCTGCGTTATTTTGTTAAAAAAAAGAAAAGGGTTAAAATTGAGGGTTCAATGTATTCAAGGAGGCTCATTGTGATCAAAGGGGGGTTCTACCCAAGTTCATTTGTTTTAAATCCTTTGTGTTTATTTTATAAAATTTATGAAATTAAACTACAAGTTTGAAAGGTTTTATATAACCACAAGTTCGAGTTGTCTTATATAACTTTGTTAAACACATTTTTTTGACTAACTAATTATTCATGTGATACGTACGTATATATAGGAAATGTAAAATATGTATGTATTTGAATAAATATCTCACATATTTACATACTGATATAAAAGAGTTGAACTTTAAATGAATAGTTCTTTTTTTTTAAAATGTACTTTGTCATGCATTTATATCTAATCATATTATGTGCATCATTACGAATCTAAATTCCTTAATTAAATGAAATAAAGATGGGCAAATAATTGTGTAAGTATATATATAGATATATATTTATTTATATAGGTTTAGTAATAGCTTAACATATTCCTATGCATTAAAACATATAACCCAAATTAGTTATTTGTTATTAATAAATTTGAATTAATTGTACTAAATGTATGTATGGGCACTCATGTGATGTAATGGATGAATAGAAAAATTTTATTGATAAAAGGATTACAATTGCCGGATAATATAGATGTCTGAATTTCTTGGGGATTACAGTCTCCCATACTTTAGGAAATTTCGTCCCGAAATTGATTAGGAAGAAGATCCTGGAAATAGATGTGGGTATTTGGCTTTCATTTGATCCTCACGTTCCCAAGTGAACTCTGGGCCACGTTTGGATTCCCACCGAACTTTAACGATTGTAATTCGGCTTCGCTTGAGTTGCTTAACTTCTCGGTCCATGATCTCCACGGGTTTCTCCACGAAGTGCATTGTGTCGTCAATGTGGACTTCGTCAAGTGGTATGTGGAGGTTCTCGTCAGCTAATCATTTCTTTAGGTTCGATACATGAAATGTTGGATGAACGTTGCTGAGTCCTTCAGGTAGTTCCAACTTGTAGGCTACCTTCCCAATCCGCTCAAGGATTTTAAAAGGACCTACGAATCTTGGAGCAAGTTTCCCTTTCTTTCCAAAACGAACTACGCCTTTCCAAGGGGATACCTTGAGAAGAACCAGATCGCCAACTTGAAACTCTAAGGGTTTTCGACGTTTGTCGGCATAGCTCTTTTGCCGACTCCTTGCTACTAGAAGGTTTTCACGGATTAACATTATCTTGTCGGAAGTCTCTTGAATTAGTTCAGGACCAGTGATTTGTGATTCACCAATTTCAGTCCAACAGATAGGAGAGCGGCACTTCCGACCATAAAGTGCTTCAAAAGGAGCCATGTTAATGCTCGTATGATAACTATTGTTGTACGAGAACTCGACTAAGGGTAGATGTAAATCCCAATTTCCCTTGAAGTCAATGACACAGGCTCTAAGCATATCTTCGAGAGTTTGGATCGTTCGTTCAGATTGACCATCAGTTTGCGGGTGATAAGCAGTACTAAGATTTAGTTGAGTACCTAGAGCTGATTGCAGGGATTGCCATAAACGAGAGGTGAATCGTCCATCACGATCAGAAATAATGTTGAGAGGTACGTCGTGACGACTAACGATCTCGTCAATATAGATTCGAGCTAGTTTCTCAACTCGATAGTCCTCGCGTATGGGTATGAAATGAGCAGATTTCGTTAAACAGTCGATGATCACCCAAATGCTATCATGACCACGAGATGTGTGTGGGAGTTTGGTTATAAAATCCATGGCAATACACTCCCATTTCCATAGTGGAATCTCGGGTTGTTCAAGTAAACCAGATGGACGCTGGTGCTCGGCTTTAACTTTTAAACATGTAAGGCATTTAGACACATATAGAGCAATGTCCTTTTTCATACCGGGCCACCAGTATTGGGTACGGAGATCCTTGTACATTTTGTCTGCACCAGGATGCACAGAATAGCGAGTCTTGTGAGCCTCGTTCATGACAACTGTACTAAGGTTGTTACGGTCCGGAATCCAGATACGATTTAGAAAGTAAAGTATTCCATTGGGTTTGGTTTCAAGTTGGAGTTCAGCACCACATGACATTTCGTTGTACATGTTTCCTTCAGTGACGGAAAGATGTTGTGCTTCAAGGATACGAGTTTGAATATCATTTTGGATTCGAATGCTGTGGATTTTGATAGGTTCTTTACGGCTAAGAGCATCAACCACGACATTCGCCTTGCCAGGATGATAACGAATATTGCAGTCGTAGTCGTTTAGGAGTTCAACCCAACGCCTTTGCCTCATGTTGAGTTCCTTTTGATTGAAAATGTGCTGGAGACTCTTATGATCGGTGTAAATCTCACATTTGGTACCATATAGGTAATGTCTCCAAATTTTAAGAGCAAATACGACCGCACCCAACTCAAGATCGTGCGTCGTATAATTCTTCTCATGGATTTTGAGTTGTCGAGACGCATAAGCAATCACTTTGCCTCGCTGCATTAGTACACAACCAAGACCTAAGTGGGAAGCGTCACAGTAAATGACAAAGTCTTCGGTTCCATCGGGAAGAGTCAGGATAGGAGCCTCACACAATTTCTGTTTTAGGGTTTGAAAGGCTTCCTCTTGTTTTGGTCCCCACTCGTAGGGTTTGCCTTTGTGAGTTAAGGCTGTGAGTGGTACCGCGATCTTTGAAAAATTTGATATGAAACGACGGTAATAGCCCGCTAAACCAAGAAACGAGCGGACTTCGGTAGGGGTCTTTGGAGCGTGCCAGTTCTTTACCGCCTCTATCTTAGCGGGATCTACGTGAATACCCTTTTCGTTGACTATGTGTCCTAAGAATTGGACTTCCTTTAGCCAAAATTCACATTTGGAGAACTTAGCGTATAATTGCTCCTTCTTCAAGAGATCCAAAACCAGACGCAAGTGTTCTTCGTGTTCCGCTTTGGATTTTGAATATATGAGGATATCGTCAATGAAGACGATCACGAACTTGTCCAAGTACGGCTTACACACGCGATTCATAAGATCCATGAACACCGCTGGTGCATTGGTTAGTCCGAAGGGCATAACCATGAACTCGTAATGACCATACCTAGTACGAAAGGCTGTTTTGGGGGTATCGGATTCGAGGACTCGTAACTGGTGATAACCAGAACGAAGATCGATCTTAGAGAAATAAGTCGAGCCTTGAAGTTGATCAAATAAATCGTCAATCCTCGGAAGTGGATAACGGTTCTTCACGGTAAGCTTGTTAAGTTCCCGATAGTCGATACACATTCTGAAAGAATCATCCTTCTTCTTGACGAATAGAACAGGTGCTCCCCAAGGGGAAACGCTAGGACGAATAAATCCTTTCTCAGAAAGTTCTCGGAGTTGGCTTGAAAGTTCCTGCATCTCTAATGGTGCAAGACGATAAGGTGACTTGGCCACGGGGTTTGCTCCTGGCACTAAGTCAATACGGAATTCGACTTGGCGTATAGGAGGAAGACCGGGTAAATCTTCGGGAAAAAGTTCAGGAAAGTCTTTGATTACAGGAATGTCTTGGAGACTCTTATCTTTGCCTTTTCGTTCCACAATATGGGCCAAGAATGCCACACATTTCTTCCGTAGGTACTTCTGTGCAGTAGTGCAAGACATAAGCTTGAGTCCCTTTGACGGTTTCTCACCATAGATGTTCAAAATTTCACCCGAGTCAAGAGGGATACGGATATACTTGTCAAAACAGACAACTTCAGCATGGTGTTTGGTCAGCCAGTCCATGCCTACTATGATGTCGAAACCTCCGAGAGCCATAGGAATAAGATTGATTGAAAAGTCATGATCGCTCAAGGTTAAAGTACAATCTCTAATAATGGTGTCACATGAAACAGAATAACCATCCGCTACTAAAATATCAAAGGGTTTGTCTAGCTTAGCTCGACTCATAGCAAGTTGTGGTTCAAATTCAAAGGACACGAAACTCTTATCGGAACCAGTATCGAACAGGATAGAAGCATATTGCTGATTAATTGGAAACGTACCGTTCACCACATCGTTGTTGGCTTGAGCCTCGTTGGCATTGATGTTAAAGGCACGTCCATGAGCTATCGGGTTTGCATTCCCCTGATTTACATTCCCTCGGTTCATATTCCCTTGGTTTATGTTTCCCTGAACCCTGTTGCCCTGGTTTAGATTTGCTTGGTTCACAATGACTAGCCTAGGGCAACGGTTCCTGAAGTGATTAGGGTCACCACACTCATAACAAGCGCGACCCTGGGCGATAGCAGCAGGAACAGGAATAGGGGCAGCATGTTGGTAGACTTGATTAGTTGGCGGAACACGACATGTGTTAGCCCAATGTCCATAACGTCCACAAGTAGTGCACAGATGACATTGTGCGAGAGCAGGGTGGTGGAGTTTGCAGGTATTACAAAGTGGCGAGGTTCCCGCATATTGTTTCTTGGTGGGGTTGAAGGCAGTAGGGGCTACTTGGGCTAAAGGAGTAGCGGGTGTGATAATGGCAAAATTTTTGCCCTTCCTTTTCCTGTTATTGAAGGAAGACTCAGACTTAGTCTCCTTGAGGGGTTCAGTGGTGGCTTTCTCAAAGGTCTTCTTGGCACCCTTTTTAGATAGAGTACCTGCCTTAACATGATTGTCTGACAGGGTTGCTGCAAGACGGATGGCTTCCTCGAGAGTGGCTGAGTTACTACCCAAAACAGTGTCTTGAATCTGCATGGGCAGACCATTGATGTACTTCTCAATGGCTCGTGAGAGAGGAGTGACCATATGGGGCACTAGTAGGCTAAGCTCATGAAAGCGAGTGGTGTAGGCAAGGCTTTCACCACTGTCTTGTTTGAGATCCCAGAACACAGCTTCTAATTTCTTGACCTCATTACGGGGGCAAAACTCATCGGTCATGAGTGCTTTCACATCGGCCCAAGGTAAGGCTAGTGCAACCTCTATCCCACGGTTACGCTTTTCTCCATTCCACCATGTTAGTGCCCTCTTCTGGAAGACACTAGTAGCATAACGAACCTTCAGGTTCTCAGGACAGTCAGCATTGATGAAAGTTCCCTCAATGCTTTCAAACCATTGGAGGAGTCCAGTGGCTCCTTCGTTCCCGTAGAACTTGGTGGGGTTGCAGGAGTTGAAGTGTTTGAATGTGCACGCGGGATTCCTTGGTGCATCATTCTGGTTCAGTTGGTTGACCATAGTTGGTAGGATCGTAGCCATTTGTTGGATGATCCTATCGGTGAGGTTGTTCCTACGCTCGTGACGGGGAGGCATTCTACAAACGGGTGAATAGAAAGTTCATAAGATGTGAATCATGTATAAGAGTTTGCAATTTAATCATGAGATGTTAGGTGAAACATAGATGGTACTCTAATGAGTACATAGATTTATCAAGGTACTTTAAGTCTTTCTAATGTTTGAGAAGTCATGCTTTAGCCTATAAGTGGACACTCATCCCAAGAATTCCTAGGAAAGCATAACTGGTCCATCGGTTGATTTGGATTTATACGAAACGCTTTCCTAGACAGAACTCCCAGAATACAGGCATCCACCCTTCCGGATTGCACAAGTTCTCATTCATTAGTTAGAACTTACATACCTTTGACGAGAGTTTCATTCAGATAAGACTATTAAGTCTAAGTGTAAGTTTCATGTAGTTCAAGTAGTTCCAAATAGTTTCATGTAGACCCTTGGATATTGTAGTTCATGTAGTTATATCAGATAATCAAAAATAGATAGGTGTAGGTAAGCATGCATAGTAAAGATAGAGTGGAGTTCCTAACAAGAGACACGAGTTAAACTCAAGTTTGGGACTCCTAGGTTATAGTCTAGGTCATGTGTCTAATAACCTAATTCCCTATAACCATGGCTCTGATACCAATCTGTCACACCCCGACCGGCGGCGGATTAAACGCCGGGGCTGACGCGGTTGTTCATAAGCACATGATCATCTATTAAATATGATAATATTTATTATTCAAATTAAAAGCATCCTTTACATAGGAAAATGAAACGTTCAAAACATAAATTAAATTAAATTAGGTCCAAGTCCTAGGTGAGCAAGTAGTCCTCAAACAGGTGCACCTGAAACATGTAAGTAACTGTCAACTACAAGTAGTTGGTGAGATACATAGGTTTTGACACCAAAAGAGTTAGTATAGATTGCAATTCAATATGTTCAAAGCATGTCTAAAGTATATATGTGAAAGCACACAAGGTTCCAAGCGTACAATTCAAGCCTGATAATAGAAAACTAGATACGCAATCCCACTGATTGCCATTTTAAAAAAAGGGAGCAAGCGGATACTCCAAGTTATAGTTGATACCCAACAAAACCCGCCAAGGTCTTGTGGTAAGTTATAGGTTCAGTTTCCCATATCAATGATCATGTTAGGTACTACCTTAGGCTTGGGCTGCAAGTTAATGAATGTACTGGCATGAAACATATGCAATGGTCACCAAGTAGTTCAAATATAAAGCATAAAGATCAAGCACAAGAACATAGATATTGAATTTGGTTAAATAGATAAAGTTGACGACATGTTCCACCCCAAAAGTAAAAACAGTAAAAAGGGGCTATGTAAACTCACATGGGATTGATAGCTTGAAATCACAAGTACGGGTAGTTCCACAAGTTGTTTAGCTAACCACAAGATTATCCTATGTTTGCATTTATATATGTATCAATGATATGCTCAAAATATTTAAGTAGTAAGGGTTGAGCTAGGTTGAACGTATCTATTTGTTGTGAATAATGTATTTGTTTAATAAGAAACTAATATGTTTATTTAATAACGAAAATAATATGATCGTTAATAAAGGGTTGAATACGAGTTTATATATATATATATATATATATATATATATATATATATATATATATATATATATATATATATATATATATATATATATACGAATAATTATTTTGTTTACAAAATAATGAATAAGTATTTAAATAATATTTACTTGAATATATACGTATTTAGATTAATAGTTTATACGTTTTAAATTAATTAATTAGTTAAATGGACAATAAAAGAACATAGATTATACTAAATAATTGTGTATTAAAAGTAGTTAATAATTGTTTTTAATTAAAACGATTATATAGTTTCTTAATTAGTTTTTAATTCTCTAAAACTATTAAATAATTATTTAGGATTAATAATTTGGTTCATAAAAATATTCCGAGTCTCGGGAGTTTTATAAAACAATTTTTGTAAGAAAAATGAAGTTGAAATTCGGTTTAAAATCACTAAAAAAAAAACATTGCAGACCACAGGACTCGAACCTTGGTCTTTTGGGAAGCAACCAGACACGTAAACCACTAGACCAGTCGCCTGGTAGTGGTTTAGAGGTGGGTTTAAACGGTTTTAACAGATGACCAGAAGGGGGTCGGGTTCCATGCGCGCAAAAGGAGAAAAATGAGGTGTGGGACTGGGATCGAACCCGCGACCTCATCCCTATGGGACACACGTTGTAACCAGTGGACCTGGGGTCGAGTTTTAGTTACTTTCAGACTCGAATTGCTTTTATCCCCCACGCCTGTTTCATCTTCTTCCCCAAACATCCCCATTCGAACCCTAGTTCCAATCCCTCCCGATTCGTATCCGATCGAACCCGAAAACATGGGGCTTTCAATCTTTACATAAAACCGAAACTAAGGACTCTAATTTTACCTGGAATGGTTAGCTATGGAGGGGGAACGGGACCGAGGCCGACTTCGGATTTCCTTGAGCTCGTCGGAGTTCTAGAGGAGCAATGCAATGAATACAAAGGTGTAGAAGGTTTGTGGCATCTGTAGTGGAGGTGTGGGTTCATTTTTATAGGCCAATTCCACGTTTAATGTCCGAATTGAAGTCGCGATTTATTAAGGACGGTTACGAGTCGTTTGGACTCACTTTCATTGATTTCTGTTGTAATTGATCCGTTATAGGTGATTAGAACGGTCGTATGATCGATTATACACGTTTACACGAAGTTAAAACTCACGAATTTGATTAATCTTGCACGAATTTGAGAGGTTTGAGTTTGGTTTGACTTTCAAAAGTCAAACCTGCGTTATTTTGTTAAAAAAAAGAAAAGGGTTAAAATTGAGGGTTCAATGTATTCAAGGAGGCTCATTGTGATCAAAGGGGGGTTCTACCCAAGTTCATTTGTTTTAAATCCTTTGTGTTTATTTTATAAAATTTATGAAATTAAACTACAAGTTTGAAAGGTTTTATATAACCACAAGTTCGAGATGCCTTATATAACTTTGTTAAACACATTTTTTTGACTAACTAATTATTCATGTGATACGTACGTATATATAGGAAATGTAAAATATGTATGTATTTGAATAAATATCTCACATATTTATATACTGATATAAAAGAGTTGAACTTTAAATGAATAGTTCTTTTTTTTTAAAATGTACTTTGTCATGCATTTATATCTAACCATATTATGTGCATCATTACGAATCTAAATTCCTTAATTAAATGAAATAAAGATGGGCAAATAATTGTGTAAGTATATATATAGATATATATTTATTTATATAGGTTTAGTAATAGCTTAACATATTCCTATGCATTAAAACATATAACCCAAATTAGTTATTTGTTATTAATAAATTTGAATTAATTGTACTAAATGTATGTATGGGCACTCATGTGATGTAATGGATGAATAGGAAAATTTTATTGATAAAAAGATTACAATTGCCGGATAATATAGATGTCGGAATTTCTTGGGGATTACAATAACTGATCAGGGGCTGCAAGAATTGAAAGAGGCAGCATATGATTAAAGGTTTGAATGAAAGTGTGATGGGTTTTTTGTGAGAACTGTATATTGTGGAAAGCACATAGGGTTAAGTTTAGTAGAGGTCAACATACAACAAGAGGAGTGCTTGATTATATACACTGACTTGTGGGGGCCTGCTAAGAACCTGTCTTTGGGTGGTGCTGGGTATTTTCTATCCATCATAGATGATTTCTCCAGAAGAGTTTGGGTCTATGTACTTAGACACAAGTATAATGCCTTTGAGAAATTTAAGGAATGGAAGCTATTGGTTGAAAATCAGACTGAAAGGAGGATTAAGAAACTAAGGACATACAATGGACTTGAGTTTTGTAGTGGCCAATTCAACCAATTTTGTAGGAAAAATGGGATTGCTAGACATTTGACTGTGGTAGGCACTCCACAGCAAAATGGTCTAGAAGAAAGAATGAACAGGACTCTACTGAATAAACTAAGATGTTTGTAAGCAAGTTTAGGTCTTCCAAAGAGCTTTTGGGCAGAAACAATGCCAACATCAGCCTACCTAATCAATAGGTCTCCATCCACAACAGTCAATATGAAAACTCCTATGGAGTTATGGTCTAGAGAAAAACAAATATATGAAGGCCTAAAGGAGTTTGGGTGTATAGCCTATGCCCATGTAAATCAGGGAAAGTTAGAGCCTAGAGAAGTGAAGTGTATATTTATAGGCTACCCGGAAGGAGTAAAAGGGTACAGACTATGGAAGATGGATAATGTGAGTCCCAGGGTGATGATTAGTAGGGATGTCACTTTCAATGAGGATACTATGTATAATGTGACATCCTTTATTTCTATGTCTGATTCTAAAGTCTTCTAATGCAATGAACCTATTTGTGCCTCATATTACTTGTTATATAATTTCAATTTGAACTACTAGGCCCTTGTCTAAAGTGAGTATTCTATTACACTTTTGAGTGGCTTAATTATTATATGGTGATTCTATGTCTAATTCATGTGTACATACTAAAACTTGCTACTTATAGTAACTTTGGATGCCCTAGATTTTATCCTAATCAAAGATATCAAAGTTAGTGACTTTATTTGACTAAAGTATAACTTCAAGGACCAAAATTACATATATGTAAATTTCAGGTTTCTTTATGTAGAATTTTTAAATCTTGGATAATTATTTATTTATTTATCTACTTTTATATATATATGTATATATATATATAATATTTTCAAAATTACCTAGTAATAAATATATTATCAAAACTGTTAAATGTTTTAAAAACCATTAAACTTATCTTATTTAATAAAACTATTATTTTTTTAAACCTATCTAATCTATTCCTAACTACCAACTAACAAACCTATCCTAATCCTCCCTCAACCTCATTATAGCTGAAATTCCCCCCCTAATTCGAAAATTTTAGCTAGAAATAATCCATTCTTAGTGTTATCTCATTCTTGCAATTTAATTCTAGTTAATTATTATTTTGTTAGTTACTATTATGCCCTTATGACTCTACCAATTATGCCTTGGAATATTCTAGAATAACCCTTCTAGATTTTGAAAACCATTATTATATTAATAAACCATATTTATCTTGTTGCAATCATAGTCAAATTCAACTAACTCTCCCCCTATTCCCTCACAAGCCCAACCTATAAATAGACCCCTTTATTCCTTCATCCTTCACACCTCTCTATGAAATTTCTAGAGCTCCTAATCTTCCAAGTGAATCTCCTAGTATCGTCTTGAAGATCTAAGTAAGTTTCCTTCATATTGTTCTTCTTTGTTCATACATTTCCTTTTTTTGATTCCTTCAAAATCCTTCATAACTAGCTTGGATCTATAATTCCCCAACATGTTTATGTTATAATCATGGATCAAAATCAAGATCAAAAGCCAAGTCAAACTATTTTTTATCAAAACTTTCATTATGATCATCAAACATCAAAATTAATATTTTGACAGATTCACTGACCTGACTTTGGGAGGCAATATCTCCCTAAAAAAAAAACCTTTTCAATGATTCTTTTTATTTTTAAAATCAAGTTCAGACTCTTATCTTTTCAACCATATAAAGAATTCCTCCAAACTCCAAGATTTCGACCCCCAAACAGCTGAAACAAAATCAGTGTGCAAATTTATCAAGAATCTGTCCAAGTTTATACTTTTGCAATATTTTCACCTATTTAATATTTTGACAAAAAAAAAAGAAAAGATTTTTCTTATAATTTGGTTAATATAATCATGTATAACATGTTAAAATCCCATAAATTAATTACTTTTATAAACCCTTCAAACTTGTTCATACTTTTCATATAAAATCTTGGTTTTGATCTTGCTAGTTTCCTTTCAACTTCTATGTAGGTCCTGATTCTTGACAGAATCACAATAACTGATCAATTACACACACACCCCTGGAAATAAGTGTGTATGGTGGTGAAACATAGATAAATAACAATAAGATGGTGAAGATAACAGGCTAACCACTCAAGAATCACAATACAAATTGATATGAAAATGCAACAACACAATGAACAAACTCAAAGCTTGTATTGATTAAGAGAAAACTGTGAAAATGGAATGCAAGGGTTACAGCCGTCACTCACGCCCTAAACATTCTCAAACAAAGCTATTTATAGGCAACTGACAGACATCGAAACTATGATCATCGAAACTACCAGCTTCGATTGAGCATTTACATCAGATATAAGAACCTCCTGTCGAAACTACCTATCTATCGAAACTACTAGTTTCGATTGAACAAACTCAACCGAAACTAGATAGTTTCGATGGCCCAGACTTAGACTAAAAAGCAGTAAATTACATCAAACATAAACTAAAGAAATGCAGAAATAACACACTGATGTGTCGTTTTTAGTATATAAAAATATTATAAATATATTTTTAGGATGGTTTTACGAAATCAAGTTTTAAATTTATAAAATGATAATTACTTTAACTTAAAAACACACACAATAGGTAAGTGTATCTATCACAGCGTAATATAGTTTAGGTAAAAACCAAGTATCGAACCAATGGACACGGTCGAGTTCCAATACTCAACTTTTGTTATCGTTTAGCCGGATTAATTAGTGAGTTTGTTTTGTGTGCTTGTGAAGCGTAATAGTAAATAACAGAAAAGTATATGACGGTAAAGTAAATATTATAAAAGTAAAAACGTGCGTGAAGTGTGTAACAAAAATGAAACGAACAGAATAGTAAATAGCATGAAAGTAAATATCTTGGAAATGATCAGGTCACGAAGAGTATTGCTTTGGGCTTCGAATCAGCTTGGTACGTGATAATATCAAGTTGATTAATCTAGTGATATGACTACTACAAACTTGTGACCCGGGTCACCGCTAGAGCCTCGTCCTCACGACATTTGATTCATGAATTAAAATCTTTAAATTAAAATGATAGTGCCTCCCGTTAAGGATAACAGTTACCCTCAAACTTTCGAATGGTCATCTCCGGGTTGGTTTAAGACATTGAATGTAAATGCTTTGTATTAAGGTTAAATAGGTAATTATATTTTGCTCACCGGGAGGCGGTGTAACAATGGGATCAAGTATAAAGACGTACCATTCCCAACATGAGTTCACCAATTCTTGGTCGCATAAGAAGTTCGTATAAAGACGTACGAACGTAATAATGTTGACCTAGCCTTGGCTTATCAATCTCTGCTTGTATAAAGACGTACAAGTTTCAAAAGAAGTTTGATTAAAAAGGTTTTACGATCTTATGCTTTAAAAGCAAGATCACTCACAAATATAAAGACGAATTTAGACAATAATAAAAGCCCACAAAATGGTGGTTTTAAGGACGAATAATTAAAGACATAAACATACCACTAGATTAATACGTCAAACATTAGCATGCACCAAACATCATCTTCACCCTAGCAATACAAAGAGTTTAGCCACGAATGGCCATACTAACTAGCATAACGCTGAATTTCGTAGGCTCCACTATTGCGGAACAATGAGGAAGAGCCCATCTACTAACTACTACTACTCCAATACTGCTAGAAATGAACTATTCTCTCTATCTTTGATTGTGTTGTGGTGTATTGAGGTGTATGGAATGAAGAACCCAAGCCATCTATTTATAGGTCTCAAAATGAGCAATGCACGGTCGTGCATTGGATTGCACGGGCGTGCAAACGCCTCGGGAATCAAACAGGGTACAAAGGACACTGTACTGGGCTCTGGGGAGTAGAAGAGGCTAATGCATGGTCGTGCATTGGGATGCATAGCCGTGCATCCCCCCTCTGCTGCCCAGATTTGTCTTTTAGTTGCTGGTTGACTACTTGCGGTCCAATTTTGACTTCTTGGGGGTCAATGCTCGGGTTTGGTCCTCTAAAAGCTTGATTTCTTCATGTTTTAATCTTGTTTTTTGCTCTGTTTATCTTGGGACATCGAATAACCTGCAATTGTGAAATATTAATGCATTAATTATCATTTGCAAAGCTTTTGTTTGATTAATACCATAATATGAGGATTATTATGCATGCAAAACATGTATAATTTAGGGCATATCATAATACCCCACACTTAAACTTTGCTTGTCCTCAAGCAAACTCATGCATGATCATACCAATAACTAAAAACTTTACAAGGGAAATGGAGCTCCAAGTAGTTGGAAACTCCGGGATAACTCTTGAGTCGCTTATTCTATTTTTGTGTTTTTCTATGATGGAATCAATGACAAGCCTACTAGAAATTTAATTATGAATAAAATTTCACTCCTCACAATGTTCACTCAACTCTAGGGATATATATGTATGGATAATGTAAGTTTAAGTGAAACACTCAGGTTCGAATCGAATTATGTAATGGTCATAAGCTTGTATGCAGATCAAGTCTCCACCAATTAACTAAGTAGTATGCATGAATCAAGAGGACTTTAAAAGGGTTGTAATGTGGCTAAAATAAAAATAAAGGGTGAAAATGAAAATCTTTTTGGATTTTTAGGTGGTTAAAGGGTTTGAAGGGCTGCAGCTATCGCTAAACACAAAGCTACGACATCATGGCTTAAAATAGAAAATACTAGCAGGTCCCTCTACAGTACTCAGATCATGAGGTTATAACTAATATGAGGGCTTGTTTATGGTCAGATTGCCAAGACCAAGATCTCTTATCATTCTCAACTCTTTCCTCACTACGTAGTACACATTACTGTCTTTCCGTATGGATCTTTCGGCATGTAGCCTAACAGCTCCTACGTTGATCAGATGCGTATTCTCATGCTGAGAATGAGTTTGATTCTTGCTACACTTTCCACCGTGGCTCCAGTTGCCACACTTCACACATTTGTCGTATCTTTTGGCTCTTCTTTTGGCGGCACTTTTTGCAAGCCGCAGAATGGTGGCAATTGTTATTGCTTGCGCCACCATTTTCTTACATCACTAGTTGCTTTGAAAATCTTTTCTCGGAGTTCAGGTGGTAATTCAGGCTTTGCGAAATGAAAAAAGAAAGTAAATTTAAATTAAAAGAATGCATATCCAGCTCTTTAAGGTCTAACTGGTAAAAAACCCACTTCTCCTTTTCTTTTTCTATTTTTTTTTCTTTTTGTATCAAGACAAATTTTTCAATAATTATTTTTCCTCAATTTTCTTGAAATAATATTTACACAATTTTCTTGCAGATAATTCGGTTGTTTCTTCCTAACACATCCACCTTCTTGTATATTCCAATTCTTTTGAGTAAAATAGATTTTTTCTAAAGTTGTCTCAATGGTAATAAACTTGAAATAACGACATAAGATAGTTTTCCCATTTTGAAGACATTAAGCCAATAACCGTTGTTTACGAAAAGTGGTTTGTTGATAAATGTGGGTAGTAGAAAAGAAAAGGCTAAGGCTCAGAGGGCTATCTAGGCGGATTATATTTTTGGGATTTTTGGGTTTAAGGATAATATATAGGGGTAATAAAGTCCTAGGTGCCTCAGTCACCTTCATACTTCTACTAGTTTCATGGTCTTGATATGTATCAGTCACACAAGTTCTAATTATGCATAAAATCCGATCGAAAAACACTCAATATACCAAACGAAAGAGCATCCAAAAAATAATGATAATAATGCTCGTGAAAAGGCTCAGATTATTCTCACATGGAAACGGATGGGATAGGGTTTAGTGATTTGTTATGCATAATATCCATTTTTTTCTACTTGCCATGTATTTGTTTTATTTAATTAGGTGCGAACTCAAAAATGTTTAGATTTTAGCGTTTAAAATTTTTGAAAATTTTCCGGGTTTTACAAAAGGTAGGGTTCTGTAATGTTTTAGTCAAATGAGTAGAAAATCACGAGTTAAAATTTTACTGCTTTGAGGTTACAAGTAGTCATGAATCTTTAATTCCCCACCCCACACTTAAAACAGTGCATTGCCCTTAATGTACAAATGAATGTAATGGAATAATATGCAGGAATTAAATGCATGAAGTTTTAAGGGAAAAGAAATTGGTACTCCCCCAGTGAATTCGGTATATAACCTAAGGCCAAAACTTATTGCTGCTGTGAGGCTGTGCCTATCAGCTGCTTGTCAACACGTTGCTTCAAAGACTTCATCGAATTTCAAAGAAATTTGATGTGATTTCCGATTCCTCAAGTTACAGAGATGGAGTGTGATTCCTCAAATAAGTAGAGAGACTATCTAGTGATGCTATTCTACCTGACACATAAATAAAAACATAAAAGCGGACAAGTAAAATAAAAGGTAGTAGTTAAGCTACTAAGGTCCTAGTATCGAGAAGGCATACCTGGGGCGCTGAAGTAATAGAAACTTAAATTTGAAAACCAAATATGAGGTCCTTGCTTTCTGCCGTATGCACCAACCTCTCAATTTATTCATGATCATCAGGTTGCCTCCTGGAAGCGCCACATTTATTTAAGGGTCCCTGGACAAACCCGTACGTGCTTCATCAGTCTTTCTTCTGGTGGGGGCCATCGACTACCCCCGTATGTCATGTTCCTTCATTCAAGTCCTTCATTTTTTGTAGCTTATCAAAGTATTCATCGATCGAGTTAGTGTTGTCAAAACCCTTGCCAAGATCTAGTTTCTTTCCTTTGTTGAATTCTTTGGCTTTCTTTAGCTGATATTCCAGATTAGTATTGATGAATTGTGCAATATCAAAGGGATCATTGGATAAGCACTCATTTCCTTCGATGTTGTAGGTCACTGATTGTTTTCCGACACGAAGTGACAAAATTCCTTCATTCATTTCAATAACGGCTCAGGCAGTAGCTAAAAATGGACGACCCAAAATCAAAGGTACTGAATACTCGGGTCCCATTTCTAAAACCATGAAGTCGGCAGGGAAGACAAACTTGCCGACTTTCACTAGTAATTTCTCAATGACTCTTATAGGTGATTTGACTGATCCATCCGCGAGTTCGATAGTTGCATTGACTGGTCGTGGATTTCCAATTTTTAGCCTTTTAAACATGACATATGGCATTACATTCACACTTGCTCCTAGATCAGCGAGGACGAAGGTTATCGGAAGTGGTCCGATAGAACATGGTAGAGAGATTTTCCAGGATCTGAAAGTTTCTTCGGAAGACATCTTTCAATAATAGCGACACAATGGTTGGTCCTCTGTACCGCCTCTTCCATGTTTCTTTTGTTTGTAAGGAAATCCTTTAAGAAACGTCCATACTTAGGCATTTTTTGTATGATATCCAGGAAGGGAAGATTGACATGGATTTGGCTTAATAGCTCGATGAATTTTTCATATTGTTCGTCCGTCTTCTACTTTACTAACCTCCTTAGGTATGGTATGTGAGAATAGAACGCTCTTTTTGTTGGATCTTTTGGAGGGGTATTCACTGGAGCAGGAGGTGGGATTACATTTGATTGCGATCCTTGAGTAGTTGTTTCTGCGATGTGTGGATGAAGTGGTACTCCAGTGAATATTTCTCTCCTTGGTGATTGAACTTCTTCTTTTGGCATTGGTGGCTCTGGATAAACCTTGTTATTTCTAAGAGTGATAGCACTTACATTTGCTTTTGGATTGGTTTCAGTATTACTCGGGAGACATCCTTGTTGTCTTTCGGATAGAAGTTTCATAATTTGTCCTAATTGCGTCTCAATGGACTGAAAAGTTGCTTTTTGTGTCCTAAACTCAGCTTCATGAAGACTAAACTTCTCCTCATATTGTTTGTGAATGCGCTAGAAGGGCTTGACTTTCAGTTGTAGAGATTAACTTAGTTACCGCGTCCTCCAAGCTTAACCCATTACTTGGCTTGCTAGTTCCTTGAAATTGTTGACGAGGCTGAAAGTTTTGAGATTGCCTTTGTTGAAATTGTTGTTGTTGTCTGTAGCGAGATTGTCCCTGGTTGTTGTTATCCTTCTAGCTGAAGTTTGGATTATTCCTCCATCCAGGATTATAAGTGTTGCTGTAGGGATTGTTTTGTAGGAGATTTGTCCCGATAAAGTCAACTTGCTCAGCATTAGTAGTGATACTTTTTACTTCTTCGGTAGTCTCAGTGATTGTTTTGCCCTTGCTAAGCTGATTGAGTCGAGCGGTGAGGGCATCTACTTAAGCAGAAAGTGAAGTGGCAATATCGACAGAATGAATTCCTTACCTGGATCCCATATTACTCATTGGATTGTACCATTTATAGTTGTTCATAGCTATTTCCTCAATTAGGTTGTAAGCTTCTTGTGGCCTCTTGTTTCCAAAAATACCACCTGCAGTAGTGTCGAGTGTCTAACTAGCTTGATTGTGCAAACCGTTGTAGAATGATGATACTTGTAACCAAACCTCTAGCCCATGATGAGGAAATTTCCTCAGCATGTCCTTAAAATGTTCCCATGCCTCATATAGTGATTCACCATCTTTCTGGTTGAAAGTGGTAATATCATTTCTCAGTTTTGCAGTCTTTGCTGGCGGGAAGTATTTTGACAAGAATTTCTAAGCTAGATCATCCCATGTAGTGATCGACCCGGTAGGAAGAAAGTTTAGCCATGCCTTAGCTCGTTACTTTAAGGAGAAGGGAAACATTCAGAGGCGAATTGCGTCATTCGAAACTCAGTTCAGTTTGAAAGTGTCACAAAGTTCGAGGAAATTTGCAATGTGGGCATGTGGATCTTCATCAGGTAATCCATGGAAAGTGCATGATGACTGGATCATGTGGATAACAAGAGATTTGATCTCAAAGTTGTTAGCGTCAACCTTTGGCCTTGTGATACTAGACCCCAAAGCCTATAGTGATGGTCTTGCGAAATCGGAGATAGTGCGGTTTTCTATGGCCATCCTTCTCGTACGGTTTTCTCGTATTCGGCGGTGAAAGAATTTTCCAGGCTCTGCTAAAGGATGATATAAACCAGTAGTGGAGCTATGGATCATACACTGCCTACAACAAAATGTAAGAGAGAAACAGATGAAAATGATAAGACTAATCTATTAACTTGAATTTTTCTTGAAATCACTGTGTCTACGGCAACGGCGCCAAAAACTTGATGTGTCGTTTTTAGTATATAAAAATATAATAAATATATTTTTAGGATGGTTTGACGAGATCATGTTTTATATTTATAAAATGATAATTACTTTAACTTAAAAACACACACAATAGGCAAGTGTAACTATCGCAGCGTAATATAGTTTAGGTAAGAACCATGTATCTAACCAATGGACACGGTTGAGTTCCAATACTCAACTTTTGTTATCGTTTAGCCGGATTAATCAGTGAGTGGGTTTTGTGTGCTTGTGAAGCGGAATAGTAAATGACAAAAAAGTAATTGACTGTAAAGTAAATAGCATAAAAGTAAAAATATGTGTGAAGTGTGTAACAGAAATGTAACTAACAGAATAGTAAATAGCAGGAAAGTAAATATCTTGGAAATGATCAGGTCACGAAGAGTATTGATTTGGGCTTCGAATCAGCTTAGTACGTGATAATGTTAAGTTGATTTATCCAGTGATATGACTACTACAAACTTGTGACCCGGATCACCGCTAAAGCCTCGTCCTCACGACATTTGATTCATAAATTAAAATCTTTAAATTAAAATGGTAGTGCCTCCCGTTAAGGACAACAATTACCCTCAACCCTTCGAATGGTCATCTCCGGGTTGGTTTAAGACATCGAACGTAAATGCTTTGTATTAAGGTTAAATAGGTGATTATATTTTGCTCACCGGCAGGCGGTGTAACAATGGGACCAAGTATAAAGACGTACCGTTCCCAACATGAGTTTACCAATTCTTGGTCGCATAAGAAGTTCGTATAAGGACATTGTACTGGGCTCTGGGGAGCAGAAGAGGCCAATGCATGGTCATGCATTGGGATGCACGGTCGTGCATCCCCCCTCTGCTGCCCAGGTTTTTCTTTTAGCTGCTGGTTGACTTCTTGTGGTCCAATTTTGACTTCTTAGGGGTCAATGCTCGGGTTTGGTCCTCCAAAAGCTTGATTTCTTCATGTTTTAAGCTGGTTTTTGCTCTGTATATCTTGGGACACCGAATAACTTGCAATTGTGAAATATTAATGCATTAAGTATCATTTGCAAGGCTTTTGTTTGATTAATACCATAATATGGGGATTATTATGAATGAAAAACATGTATAATTTAGGTCACCCCGTTCGTACTCAATCTCCATTCGGGCGAGGACGATTTAGATTTTTACTTCTGTAACATGCAGATCCACAGGAGATTTGTTTAAGGCCGCGAATGAAATGTTATACGGCCTGTGGACTCTTCGACTTAATTCAGGGAAGTCCATTATATATTTTGTATAGTTTAATTTCGTTTCTGCTTTCCGTCTCTCTTCCTACATTGAGGGCAATGTAGAGTTTAAGTGTGGGGAGGGAGACTGTAGTTTAGTCTTTAATTGAGTCGGTATAGTCATAAAAATTTAGTCTTTAATTGAGTCTGTATAGTCATAAAAAATTAAAAATTTTCAAAAATATTCCTGGATCAGAGTGTTGTAGCTACAAGGGAAATGATAGGTAGAATTGGAACTGTGCTTGTGGAATTGAATTGAATAATAAATAATAGAAAGCGCGTCTGATTTGTAATGTTTTGGTAGATCCAAACAATTTAAAGAGCTTAAACATCTTGATAGTGTTTCTAGGCTTAATTGAATAATTAATTCAGGATATCTTGTGGGTTCTCATCTTAGGGGTGTCGGTAAGGTCAAAACTGTCAATACAGGGTGATATGTACCACATTAAACTAAGATTTTTATGTTTTTGAAATTACATGGCACACCGCTTTATTTTTATGAGAATAAATCCGAAAGTTGGTGGCGCCCGCACTCCATACATCCACCATTGCATGAGCTTGAAATAATTAAGTTGAAAGCTTGAGTCTGCCTACGTGTTACCCTCCGGGTTACAAGCTTGGTTGAAACGCCCATGGGCAGACTCTTGTAATCAATTATAGATGACTAAGCGAGACTTATGTGTTACCCTCCGGGATGGCAACCTGGTTGAAACGCCTATAAGTTGAGTTTATGTTCTTCATTGCTAAAAACTGCAGCCTACGTGTCATACGTCAAGTTCCAGCTTGATTGAAACACTACTGGGTTAGGTTTATTCATAAAATGTAATGAAAGCTCGCATCATTCATCCATCAATCCATAATTTATCTAAGTAATTTTTAAAACACATAAATCTTTGTTTATAGTGGTGGGAAAATCTATATGGTTAACCCGTCCCTAAACATGACCTTGAGATGGGATTAGACTGAAGTGTAGGTTCCTGAGTATGAGACCCATAGATAGACTGTTGGCTTGGTAATAGAGATAGTTTTAGATAACAAAATTGGGGGCTCGATAGGTCGGTGGTTGGGTTTAGTCGGATCGAAATACCGATTGTAACATTTAGCGCGTTAGTATATTTAAATTGTTAAATGACTGAGAATGTGAAAGCAGGTTCCGATTATGATCCCATTGCATGATTCTTTTTCGGGACGCAAAAGAGTAAGTGTGGGGATGTGATGTAGTGTCTAATAACCCTGGTTTATGTGACCTATTGTGTTCGTTTTAGTTATTTTAGTTTGTATCTTTGTTTGGTTTTACGTGTGTTTGTGGTTGTGTGTGCCTTCCAGGTTTTATGCGCTAAATGAGTGGGAAACGGAAGCAAATTAGTTGGATACGAAGCCCGGACAAGTTAAAGTCAAAAAGTCAAATTTCCTAGAATTTCTGGTCTTCGCGACACGCGAAGACATGGGGAGAAATGTTCGCGATACGCGAAGAAGCAAAGAGGGCACCCGACTGTTTTGTCGTTCGCGTCACGCGAAGGACCAGCCAAGAAACGTTCGCGACACGCGAAGATCCAAAGTTACGGGAAATTAACCTAATTTAGGTTTTAATCCTTCTCAGCCCCCATTATCAATCTATCATCGATTCCAGCCGTTCCAGAGCTTCAAGAGGGCGATTCCCACCATTAGTAGGTCAATTGTTCTTAATCTTTGATGGTTGTAAGTCCTAGTACATTAGTTTTGATTATTGTCATTAGAATGAGTAGCAAAACCACCCGTAGTCTTCTCCAGGTGTAGGGTTCGTAATTGCACTTGTGAATTCTGGAATACTTGGTCTTGGTTTGTAGTTTTGATTGGCATCTTAAGCCATATGATTTCATTTATCTATTGAATGCTTTAAAATATTTGTGTTAATTTCGAATTGTTGATTCAAGTCTCATCAGTCTAGGGTTTATTTACATAAGGGGCGTTGTGAGATTTTGAGTGTCAATTGGTTAACGCAAATTGATTATATATGAATAGGCTTTATTCACAGGTCGTTCTAATATCTTCACTAAATTTGATTGAACCAAGTGCAATTATGTCTATGTAATTGCTTGCTAAGTAAACTAGGATAACTTGTGTTTGCAAACCTGAACCTGGAGAGGATTACCCTTCTCATTATTGTTTTAAATCCAAATCCGAATCAATGTTTAATAATTTATGTCTTTCAACCATTGTAACAAAGTGACACTTTCCACAAACTCCTTGTGGATACGATACTATGCTTACCCTTACTAGTTAAGGTGTTTAAGGATTGTTTTTGACCGACCAAATGATATCGATCCGGCTCCCCTATTGCGAAACAAGGAGGAAGATCCCTTCTACTCACTACTACTACTCTAATACTGCTAGAAATGAACTATTCTCTCTATCTTTGGTTGTGTTGTGGTGTATGTAGGTGTATGGAATGAAGAACCCAAGCCATCTATTTATAGGCCTCAAAATGAGCAATGCATGGCAGTGCATTGGATTGCACGGGCGTGCAAACACCTCGGGAATCAAACAGGGTACAAAGGACACTGTACTGGGCTCTAGGGAGACGAAGAGGCCAATGCACGGTCGTGCATTGGGATGCGCGGCCATGCATCCCCTCCCCCCTCTGTTGCCCTGATTTGTCTTTTAGTTGCTGGTTGACTTCTTGTGGTCCAAATTTGACTTCTTGGGGGTCAATGTTCGGGTTTGGTTCTTCAAAAGTTTGATTTCTTCATGTTTTAAGCTGGTTTTTGCTCTGTTTATCTTGGGACACCGAATAACTTGCAATTGTGAAATATTAATTAAGTATCATTTGCAAGGCTTTTGTTTGATTTATACCATAATATGGGGATTACTATGCATGCAAAACATGTATAATTGTAACACCCCAATTTTTAAGAAAAATTGATAGAAGGACTAAAATGGTCCTTTAAAGAAACCCTAGGGGTTAAGATGACATTATGTAAAAGTATAAGGGGTTAAAAATGCATTTTACTCAAAGTTCAGGGACTGAAAATGAAAATTTGAAGTTTTAAACCTGTGACGGACCGTCCTGGGAGATAACAGTCCGTTATGGACAGTGACGGACCATCACACGGCATAACGGTCCGGTACGGCTTGACCACGGCAATCATTGAGGGGATGACACGTGTCAGCTGACTAAGGGACGCGTGGAAACCCTATGATGAACCGCCACGAAGGGTAATTATCCGTTACAACCGCAAATTAGACCGCTTATCCAGAAGTTGACGCGTGACAGATGACTCATACTCATGACGGACCGTCACGGAGATAACGGTCCGTTACGGACACCGCAATAAATTGGGTGACAGACCGTCACCAATGGTAACGGTCCGTTAAGGGGGTGAGAATTTCCCTATAAATAGATGATCAAGGCCAATCATTTTAGAGCATCCCAAACACCAACACACCTCACAAAACACACACTTAACCTAGGGAAGCGTGCCCCGAGCCCCGGTTCGCATAGGGAAGTCCGGTTTCCAGCTTTTCGAGCACAATACGTAAGAGATAGTTATCAGGTAAGGTTCTGACTAGTTTCTAATGACTTGGTTATTTCCATTAAGTTAGGAACTTGTAATTGAGTAATGTTGTATTGACTTAGGACCCTGATCCGAGTCATTGTGCTACCTACGTTAGCAAAGGTTAAGATTATCTGAACAGGAAGGAAGTTAGAGGTGAGTTTTATGATGCCCTTTTTAAACGTTTTTAAATGTTTTGGGCATGATACATGTGTTAGGAATATTTTTAGATACTGTATGCCACTGATTTACATCTTTGAGAAAGTATCCATGATGTTTCAAGGAATGTTTTATGCTATAAAATAAAAGGTAACTTTTCGACCGGTATGTAGTTATCTTGCAAACGAAATGTTCTGTCTAAGGAAAGAGTGGTGTATAAATCCCTCCTGGACCCGTCATTCTTTCCTGCGAACATATCTGTTGGAGGTACTACTCTAGAAGTGTAACCACCTTGTTTTTATAAAAGGAAAAGGATGATGATTTTGATATGTGAAATGTTTTAAGACTTATCATGGTTTACCAAGATAAGTGATGATGAAAGGATGTCATTGGCAGTGATTGCATTGATATGAAATGTTTGGACCATTTTTGGTCTATAAATGAATGTTTTGCCATGTATGGCCAAATCCCACATAATATCTTGCAACTTATGGAATGGAACGCGGACTGTTACATTCCTTTATGGTATGTAACAGGGGAATGGCCTTTATATAAAGGGAATGGTAAGTGGTAACGACCACTTGAGAGGTTTACGAACCTCGATAAGATATAAGTTGTACAAGATTAATGTTATGTTTGGATAAAGCTGACATGAAACGGAAAGATGATATGTCAAAGATATTTTGATAAAAACCTAGAACTCACCAGCGTAAAGCTGACCCGTGTTTAAGCATGTGTGTCAGATAAGAGTATGGCTTAAAGTAAAGAAAGGAAAGGAGGCATCTTGAGTAGGCTATTTGGCATCCTAACTAGACACTAGCATTAGTATAACAATGTACTTTCCTTAGAATGTACTAAGACAAGTTTATAAATAAAAGAAATTTTAAAAAGTCTGCCGATGTGTATGTTTCTCTTATTTCTATATGTTCATGAGTAAATCCGACAAGTGGCCGACATCTCGGGTGATTCGGGATGTGGGTGTCACAATAATTTAGGGCATATCACAAATATAAAGGACATTTGATCAAAAGTACATTGATCATATAGCTTCAAAATGCTAGACTCTACAATCTCCCCCTAAGCTATTACATCAATGTCTTCAAGATCTTCATGCAGCAGGTGCATCTTCGGATCTCGGAAAGAAAGGCTTCACATTCACAGACATAACCCTTTGGTATGCTTTGGCATTAGCCTCATCATTTTCGTTGAAAATCTTGATAGGATGGTTAAACAGAACTTCAAGGACTTCATGTTGAAGTTTTAGCAGTTCCATGGGCTCAAAGATTAGAATGTCTTCCTTTCCTTCACATTCTATCACTGCACCACCAATGGTTAAATTGTAAAACCATTTTCTGAAGGTTTGGAGCTGAGCAGGTACAAACCTTGGAAATTGTTTGGATTTGATAGTTATTTCCGGTTTATACCTCAGACTTACCCATGGCCTTTGAGTCTGGGGTTGAATTCTAGTTTTGGAGAGAATTCTTCTAGGCTGAGTGGTCTTCATGCCTTTGAAATCATTGAAGGTTTGCCTTTGAAGAAAGTGCTCAAACTCACTTGCCATCCCGACCTTGCCTGGATTTTGTAAAGGAAGCTTGGCTAAGGCTCTTAGGTCATATGTGGGGAGGGAGCTGAAATAATTTGGAGTCTTGAAGTGCTCCACACCTCCCTTGTATCTTCTTACAATGAATAAGGAACGTTCCTTGTCATACTTCCACCCAACAGATGGTCTCTTCAATTCTTGGTATTCAGCGAACAATTCATAATGCTTAGGTGGTTCTTCAAGTTCCAACTTCTTAAACCAGTCCTTCCTGGGGTCTGAGGCTTGCGAGGAAGGTGCTGATTCTTGTGGGGTTACTGCTATTGTTGTTGGTGGTGGTGGTGTTGCTTCTGTGGTTGTGCTAGCTTGCTTACTAGTGGTTTCGGGCTCAGTAAAAACAACTTTAACATTTGGGTCCTCCTCATTATTGTCAGACAAGGCTTGAATTTCATCTCCAGTCTCAGTAAATTACCGAACCGTCTCTCCTCGTTCTTCTCCAATAGTTACTATTTCTGGAAAATCATCGTCAGTTCCATAGTCATCAATCTGTCTTAACAGCTCATCCAGTTCAAGATCAGAATGAATTTCTTCTTCATCAAGTACCACTAGCTCAATTTTTGAATCCTTCACCTTCCCTTTGCCTTGATCAGCTCTTTTTTGGCTTAGGGAAAGAAGGTTATACTCTTGCTCTTCTACCTTAACTTCTGCTCTTTCCTTAGGTGATGTAGTTGTACCCGTATGAAGGATTAGATCAGATTCGGGGTTAGTCACAAAGGTAGGGGATGAGGGACCACCAGTAGTTGTTGCAGCTGACTCCCCCTGAGCAATAGAGGCTGGTTCTTTTTGGGAGTCTGCTTGTTGAGAGGTTTGAATCATTAAGCTCTTTAACTGATTTACCAAAGCAGTCACAACAAGTAGGTCTTGTTGCTGCTTCAAGAGTTGCTCTTGTTGCTCTGCAAGCTATGATTGTTGGATCTCAAGTTGGTTCATTAAGGTTATAACTTCAACCTTCTGGTCTTTCACTTCCTCTTTTTGTTCCAACAAATCAGACTTCAAGCTCTTGATCTCTTCATCGTTGGGAGATAATTGATCATTCAGCTTCTTTACATTCAAACTTAGCTTCTTGACACGTGTTGATGATGATGTTTCTTCAGTGGGTGAGATTTCTGCAGGTGATTTTAGGGGTGATGGTTGTGGTGTGGGTTGCTGTGGTGAGGGAGATGTGGCTGTATGTATGGGTGATGGTGGAGGTGTTGGTTGTTTTGGTGATGCAAAAACTGATTCAGATGTGGTTGTCAACGACTCCAATCTAGTCTTTATCTTCTTGGTTAGTGGCTCCTCAAGCTCATAATCAGAGTCGGTGTCGACTGGCCTTTTAGAGGAGGAAGGAGAGGTTCAACCAACTCTTCAGACTCAGTCTCCTTCGATTCTTAAATTGCTTCATCAAGAGTCTCACTGTCAGACTCTTCATCTCCCTCAACATGTCCCTCAGCTTTGGGGTTTTCAACCTGGACATCTTGCTGTGCTAGAAAGTTCAAAGGGTCCAACTGTTCAATGTCCAAATCATGGAATTGAGCCACTTGAATAGGCTCATCATCTCCTTGTTCTTGGTGAGCTTTCGGTTCAATAATGGCTTAATGAATCTCATCCTCAACTTCTGGTTCCTGATCACCTTCCCCTTGCACCGCTTTTTCTTCTGATGATGATGAGACAATGACTTCATCAGGGTCAACATCTGGAACTTCAGGTTCAGCTTCACCGATTATGTTTCCAAATAGAGGTATGTTGACAATTATTTTGTTGCTTCTGGAGCTTGTACTCCTCATGTAGTTGAGAGTTTTAGCAATCACGTTATCAAGGACCAATAAGTTTCCTTCTTGGGGTAGGTTAGGATGGAGGTGGTTAATGATAATTTGTAGAAACCTTGGGTATACCAGAAACTTGTCCTTTAACTTCCCAATGATATTCTCCATCATTTGTTTGAAGACAAATCATGAGAAGTTGTAGTCTCTGCCCTTGATCAGCCCCAGAATGGCAGAGGCTACCATTGCATTTGCAGAGTCAATCCACGTTTTCTTATGGAAATGCAATGAATGAACACGTGCACAATATATCTCAAGTGAGGGGCTAAGAAGGTTTTAGTGATTTGGCCACTTTTAAATTCATCTGGATGGCCCATCCTTCTAAAGCTTTCACGGATGAAGAAACTATAATACTCAGTAGGAACAGCCGGGTTGTCATTGAGTAACAGCACTTGTCTTATGACAGCCTTAGAGATGAGAACCTCTTGATTGAAGACAGTGGCTCTGATGTGCTCCTGATTGTTGATCACCACTCTAGAGGCAGTTGCCCAAAATTGCATGATGGTAGACTCAAAGATGGGTAGATTGTGGCTTATTGCAAAGCTCACATTTGAGTTGGCAAGAAAGTTCAACACAAGTATAAAGCCTTCACTTTTGGGATCAGCTGCATTCAGAAATGCACAGATGTTGTGCTTCTTAACAAATAAGAGATCCATTTTGCAAATGATAAAGTCAACAGAACATGAGGATAAACACTTAGAAAAATTTCAGAAACAAGCAGATCAAAACTACTTAGTTTCGGTTGAATGCCACCCTTTCGAAACTACCAGTTTCGATAGAGCAACAGGGGGTATCGAAACAACTAGTTTCGGTTGACTAAACTTGTTCAAATTTAGAAAAAATATTATTTTAAAGAGAAGATCCTTTTTCTCGAAACATGTAGTTTCGATACCCAAAACCTGAAACATATATACAAGCACTAAAAAAGCAAGAAAAACGCAAGCAGATATATACACAAGATTCTAGCAAAGTAAAAAACAAAAGAGGTAAGAAAAGGCATGTGGGGATGTCGAAACTTCATCTTACCGAAGTTATTGGTAAAAATATGCAAATATGTACACCAAAAATGTAAGTTATGGACAATGATGAACTTATAGACAATATATAAACAAGAGAAAACCCCAAAAACACATTTTTAGTCATAAAAGGTTCAAGAACAAAACCCTAGCCTTATCACAAAACCAAAATAGATGATGAAAAACACTGATGTACCTGTGACAGAGGACGATGAGGGGAATCGGAATATGTAAACCGATTATCACAAACTTAGACCATTTGAAAATAGAATTATATGTGTTAAATGATGGTGTAGGGAGTTTCGGAGTGAAAAAGCATGAAGTGAGACTTGATTTTGAAGAAATCCAATTTAAAGCTGAACAAAAGACCAAAATGCCCATGTCTAAACTAGGTAGTTTCGATAGGCATAGTAGTTTCGGGTGACAAGAGAAGTTTCGATTGCTCAGTAGTTTCGATAGGCTTGAAAAACTTTGAAAAATATAAACAGTGAGGACACACATATGTACAACTATTTAAACAAGCTAATAAGGAAGATTAGATTTTCATTAGGGAAAAAACAATAAAAGCAAAAGCCAAATAAAAGGATATATACACTTAGACTTAGAAAAGATCCAACAAGAGATCATATCTGAGTCAGACTCTTGAAACACTTCGTTTTGCAATCAGCTATTGTGAATCCCTGAAGATAGCTGATATTTATGCAAGGTAAACCCGAACATTTGTTTGTACAAGATTTCATGTGATAATAAGGTATCATTTAAGCATGAGACACAACGTACCCCACGTTTTGAAATAAAATGGTTTTGAAATCCTATCAACCCTCAAGAAATACCCGCATTCATCTTATCATCTCTTTCTGGTTAACCATGGTACCATCTTGGTAAGTCAAATTCACCACCAAAATAAAATAATATCCAAATGGATTTAAGAATATGTAAAATGAATGATATCCAAATGGATATTAAAAAGTACGAACAGTCTAGATCTTTGCGTAAGCAAAGCAGAAGAAGTCGTAAAACTATCCAAGCAGATAGGAAAAGGTTGAACACCCGAGATCTTTGCATAAGCAAAACAGACGGGGTCAAATCATGCAAGTGGATGGGAAAAAGATGAACTCCCAATATCTTTGCGTAAGGAAAATAAACGGGGTCATCGGCGGTAATTTTCGTTACTTTGACGGTCACCTGGCGCATGAATCAAAATCCAACACGTAAGCCTATATCTGATTGAATTAGTTTTCTTAGCAAAAATGGGTTAGATATTTAAGAAGTGGGTTCAAACACACGTGCACGATTGAGATTTAGATTTTCACACTACTGAAGTGTTATAACCATATGTCGGGCCTATCAGCTATTCCTCAGTAAGCACCATCGCTTATGGTCCATTCCATGCTTCAAGAAGTATGACCAAACTTAATCATTTCTCACAGGGTCGGATCAGATTTTCCTACAACACATTAAAAAACAACGATGAGATCGAGGATAACAGCTTTCATAAGCAGATAGATATATATACAAAGTAGTTCTTTTCATTCTTTTCTTTTTCTAATATCTCATACACGAAGCAAAAGCAAATCTTTTCGTTCTAGACTTTGTCTAATTTCTCCCCCAAAAGATAGGCTATAGAACGTAAATAAACGAAAATAACTGTAAAGAAAGTAAAATATTTTTGAAAATCTTCCCGATTAACAAGTTTAAATAGATAAGACAATATTTTTAAGGATGAGGAGGCATAATTGTTCAATGGGACATATGCACAAGGTTACTGGAAATTTAGCATGCCGAGCATTTCCACCAATTTCTCAAATCGGACAGATGCTTTAGTGAAGATGTCAGCGGTTTGCTTGTCGGTGTTGACTTCAACTATCTTGATATGCTTCTTCTCAACATAGTCACGGATTAAATGGTGTTTGATTTCAATGTGTTTGGTTTTGGAGTGTTGGACGGGATTTTTGATGATGTGAGGAACGGTAGTGTTGTCACACAGAATGGGGGTGTCATGAAAGGTGATACCATAATCAAGCATCTGATTGTGTATCCACCGGACTTGAGAACAACAAAGGGCTTCAGCAATGTATTCAGCTTTTGCTGTGCACTAAGAAACGGTAGTCTGTTTCTTACATTGCCAGGACACAAGACGATTGCCAAGAAATTGACAACCCCCGAAGTGGATTTGCGGTCTAAGTTGCATCCCCCATAGTCTGAATCTCAATAAGCAACAAGATCAAACAAGTTATTTTTAGGATACCAAAGTCCTAGTTTAGGCTTATACTTTAAATATCTTAAAATACGTTTGACAGTAGTTAAATAGGAGAGTTTAGGATTAGCCTGAAAACGTACACACAAGCACATAGTAAACATGATGTCTGGTCCGCTGGCAGTGAGATACATGAGAGATTCTATCATGGAGTGATATAGGTGCTGATCAACGCTTTCACCATCCATATTAAGAGATAGAGAATGTCAAACTTCCACGGGAGTTTTGAATAGATGAGACTCAGTCATTTTGAATTTGGTAAGAATCACGTATTTATCTTGATGAAGGAGAATCCCTGACTCCGACTGATCAACATGCAATCCAAGAAAGAACTTCATTTCCCCAATGGAGCTCACTTCGAACTTAGAACGCATCACTTCCTCAAACTCTTTGCACAACCTTGGATTAGTGGATCCAAAAATGATATCATCAACGTAAATTTGCACCAAAATGGTATTCGCACCATCCTTCCATTTAAACAGAGTTTGGTCAATAGCTCCCGTGTAAAATCATTATCAAGCAGGTGCTTGGATAACGTTTCATACCACGCATGGGGTGCTTGATGAAGACCATACAATGCCTTGTCCAATTTATAGACACGGTCTGGATAAGTTGGATCAATGAAACCCGGTGGCTGCTTGACATAAACTTCTTCTTGAACCTTTCCATACAGAAATGTGCTTTTAACATCCATTTGATAGACTGTGAAGTCCATTTTGATGGCTTCCAAGCATGCCACTGGTGCAAATACTTCCTCAAAGTCAACTCCTTCATCTTGGTAAAACCCCTGAACTACCAAACGGGCTTTATTTCGAATCACAATTCCTCCTTCGTCCTTTTTGTTACGAAATACCCAGCGAGTGCCAATTGGGACTTTGTTCTTTGGGAGGTCTACCAGATTCCAAACTTGTAGTTTTGAGAATTGCTGTAACTCTTCCTGCATTGCCTCCACCCAACTATTTTCAAGTAAAGCAACATTGATATTCTTTGGTTCAACTTGATAGATGAAGCATGTGAAAAGACCTTCATTCATTGCTTCTGTGGCACTACGAGTTCGAACTCCCATGCTGAGAAGATCAATGATGATGTCGGTGGGATGATCCTTGTGAATCCGTAACTGTGGAATTACATCCTCTTCCATATTGTCTTCCAAATTTGTGATATTGTTGTCGGGAATCACTGCTTCTTCTACTTCGGGAATTGCAGTAGAGGATTGTTGACAAGCATCCACTATTGGAGGAGTTTGTTCCTCAACAGTTTCGCTTGTTGAAATAGAAACCGAAGAACCCGAAGTGGATTCAACATAAATTGAAGGAGGAATATCCACTGGTTGACTAGTTGAATATGAGCTTGAGTCATTTATGGGACCTAGGTTATTCACAGACAAGAGAGGATTAGATGAAACAGATATATTAGTAAACACGAGAAGATTAAATGATTTAAACAAAGATTCGACGTTAAAAATCCAAGAAGGACCGTTTTCTGAGTCCGAGTGATTGCTTTTATGCCAATTGATGTCGATGGATTCCAGCACAATTTTTCTTCTCTTGTTGTAGACACCAAAAGCTCTTTGATTAGAAGAGTAGCCCACAAAATAACATTCATCAGCTTTAGCTTCAAACTTGTTCAGCTGGTCCGAAGAGTTCAACATAGTGCAGACACATCCAAATTTTCTGAAGAAATCAATAACAGGCTTTCGCTCATACATGATCTCATAAGGGGTCTTGTTGCATCTTTTGGTAATGAGGACATGATTTTGAACAAAACAAGCGGTATTGACTGCCACGGGCCAAAAAGTGACAGGAAGCTTAGAATCAACAATCATTGTTCTTGCTGCTTCAATTAACGTGCGATTTCTTCGTTCAGCTACACCTTTTTGTTGTGGAGTATGAGGTGCATTGAACTGCGGGGAGATACCTTTATTTTCACAAAAAGAGTCCAGAATGGCATTCTTGAATTCAGTGTCGTGATCACTTCTGATAGTCTTTACTCTTACATTGAAAAAATTCTCGATCTGCAGCAAATGAATCTTCAGAGTTTCCGATGTCTCATCTTTTCTAGCAAGAACGAATACCCATGTAAACCGAGAGAAGTCATTGGTTACTACCAAGCAGTTGGACTTTCTACCATGACTCATGACACCCACAGGACCAAAGAGATCCATGTGAAGCAATTGGAGAGGAGAGTCGATGGAGTTAATGGTCTTGGGTTTGTGAGAGAATTTGTGTTGCTTGCCTTTATAACATGAAATACAGTGTTCTACAGGAGAAAAGTCTTTAAGAGGCAAATCGGTGACAAGGTTTCCTCGAACAAGGAGATTCATTGTTTTGAAGTTGACATGTCCCAGTCTTCTATGCCATAAGAAGGACTCATCTTCTGAAGCTTTTGAGAGAAAACAGGATTCGATTCTTGATGGATTATTCATATCTAGACTGTACGAGTTGAATCTTCGAGGAGCACGCATAAGAATCAAATCTTCAGGAATAACCACTATAGGTTTCAGAATCAAACAATCGATTGAGTTAAAAAGAGCAGAGAAGTCTTTATCACAAATCTGGGACACACTTATCAGATTGTATTTCAGCTGCGTGACAAAGTTGACTCTTACCAGACAATTTATTCCATTGGCCACGGTTCCATGTCATTCTATCTTTCCTCCTCTTGGATTGCCTACAAAGGCAACAAACTCTCCATCTATTAGTTGATAATCTTGTAGTAAAGTAATATGGCCAGTCATGTGCCTTGAGCAACCACTAGCGACATGCAAGATGTTGTCTCCAGTTGTCACACCCCAACCGGGCGGCGGAACACGTCGGAGTATGACCCGAATTGTGACCAGATTGCTCGTAGCACTTGGAACTATTAAAATTTCATAATTTTATTCAATAATATTAAAAGTGCCTCAAAGGCTACAAATAGTTCAAATAAACAAGACAAAACATAGTTCCAAACAAGATAAAATCATATTTCAAATTTCTAAGTCCAAGCCTAAGTGTTGAACATAAATCAAGCGTTGCTTGAACTTGGTGCACCTGAAACATGTTTAAAATAAGAGTTATCAACAAAATGAATTGTTGGTGAGCAATCATGGTAGATATAGATATAGTAGTTTAGATAAAGTACAAATTCCATGCTAAGACAAGTAATACATTATAGTCTTATTGTATATACACACAGTCCAAATTAAACCTTCCTTTTAAGATTTATCCAATTCAGATTGTCCAACATATAGTTAACAGTTTTTCAGTTTCAGAATTCATTACATGCATCCTAGATCAAAGAAATGCATGGGGTAGCTAACCCACATGGTACCACTAATTCCATTCATAGGCTGTCGAAACAGTTAATAATATGAACTAGTGTAATCAACAAATAAGCCACATAATGCAATTAAACAAGTCTAACATAAGGGAATTTGTTTCAAGTTGTGAGATTTGTCAATAGTGTAAGTGTAATTATATAGGAACATGTTTCACCCCAAAAGTGATAAAATGTATAAAGAGGGGCATGAAAACTCACATGGTTTGTAAGTAGTTTCCGAGCTAAGTTTGATCCAAAGATATAATCCAAAGTAGGTCACAATTAACCTATTATAGTTGTAGTTTAGTCATTTAGTTTAAAGGAATAAGCTAAGGTTTGTTCGTGTTCTCGAATTTGGGAAATTAGGATTTTGGAAAGTTTAAGGTTTGAAAAGTAATTTGGTTATAGTTTAAGGTGTGCAAGTATTTAAATTACTAAATTATTATGTTTAGTTATTTAAATATAATTTCAGATTTTATAAAATATTTTAAGTGATTATTTAATTAATTACTTATTTAGTAATTTAGTTAATAAATGTGTTTAATTAACTAAATATGTCAAAAAGATAGTAAGAATATAAATATAATTTAAATTATAAATTTTATAAATATTTTCTGTTAATAAGTAAATTTTTATAAAATTTACTTATTTTTAGTTTAATTAAATCAATAATTCCATTGATTTAATTACAAAACAAAATTAGTAAAAATTAGTAAAAATGTCTAAAAGTTCCAGAAACTTAGTATTTTGTTAAAAATATATAGATCAAGTTTCTGTAATTTTTGTATAATTTTTGGAATAGATTTACTAATTTTAAATAAATAGTCCAAGCTTTAAATTTAGACTTTTAAATAATTAACTTTATAAACTCAGAAAGTTTTCTGTTTTTATTTTATAAAACAGTAGAGAATTTTATTACAAAAATTTGGACTATTTATTTGTACATTTTCGAGTTGTAAATAAAAAGTTATGAATTTTTAAAGATTAAAGATTTAATAAAAAGAAAAATCAAAAATAGGAAAATGTTGAAAAGTGGGCGAACCGGCCACAAGGCGGATCGAACCTGGGCTACTTGGCTTAGCAGCAGTGCACCTGACCGTTGGGCCAAGTGGCTAACCTGGTAATAAGTTGAATTGGGTTATATTTAACCCGGATCTTGGATCCGGTTTGTGTTCGTTTAAGCAAAAAAAAAGGCTCACGGGTGAGGGCCTTAGCCGGACTCGAACCCGTGACCTCTCGTTCGTAATACGCGCACCCGGCCATCTCGGCCAAGTGACTAACTCGTAAACAAACGGAGAGAGGTTCCTTTTAACGACGTTTTCGAAATAAAATCCCAAATCCGTTTGAAACACAAGAACCCTAATCTGAGTTTGTTCGAATTCGATGAATCCGTATAATAGGAACTCAATTAACCATAGGGCTTTTGTTATACGTTCAATTACGAGCCTAATGACGTATTGAATTACCTGGAATGATCAACTGATCGAAGTTCTGGACTCGTTGTTCAGTTCGTCTGAACTGAGATTCCGAGAGAGAGAATTAGAGAGTGTTAGGAGTTGTGATTTGTTTCAAATGGACGCATTAGGTGTCGTCGAGGTTTGTACAACCTCAATTCGACAAATAAATTCGCGAATTAACGAGTTTTGATTACGGTTTAAGACGGTTTAAAGTTTTTAGCCGTTTTCTACTGTTACGAGTTAAAATTTCGAATTAAACGAGTTCATCATGCTCGTTTATGAGTTGTAATGGGATTTCAGTTACGAATCTTTGCTCTTATCATCTCAAAACGCGTTTTCGAATATTCAGAACCCAAAACCGGGTTCCCCTTGTTTCGAACCCACGACCCCTTTTGGGTGGGTTTTAAAACAGAAAAATACAACTTTGGTCCCTGAGGTTTGTTAAGTTGACTCCGGTCAACTTAAACTTGAAAATAAGTTTGAGGAAAGGCAGTTTAGCCCTTGTAGTTAAGTTTTAACCAAAAACTAAGTTAGTTAGGTTAAATAGGGTTTTTAGTTAATAAATTTGATATATTTTGATATTTAAATGTATAAATTAAATTTAAATTATAAAAGAATTGTTTATTTCTATAAAAATGATATAAAATGACATATTTTTATAGAACTTTATTTTAAAAATATTTATTTAATTAAACTTTATTTATTTGATTTATTTAGGAATAAATCTTATTATTTCTTAAAAATTCATAAAAATTTATAAAAGTCATTTTAATTTATATAATTTGTGTTTTAATTTAAATAAAACACATTAGGATTTTTTTTTCAAATTAAATAAGTATAATTTTTTTTTTTACACTTAGATAATTTATGAGATTTATTTTATATAGTTTAGGGACTTTATTCAAATACCATGAATATTAGCCCTAAAACATAGTTTGAGTATGGTTTTTAGCCACATAGTTTAAGCAATTCATTTAAGAATTTTCACATATTATTAAATATGGATAATTAGGGTTTACAATAAATGCCAAATGGCCGGAAATTGTAAACGGAAAAGTACAGATATTACAGTCTCCCCTACTTTAGGAAATTTCGTCCCGAAATTAAGTAGTGGAGTTTGTGAACAGGTGTGGGTACTTGGCCTTCATTTGATCTTCACGTTCCCAAGTGAACTCGGGTCCTCGTTTAGATTGCCAACGTACTTTCACAATCGGAATTCGGCTTCTTTTAAGTTGTTTGATCTCTCGATCCATGATTTCAATAGGCTTTTCCACGAAGTGCATCGACTCGTCAATGTGAACTTCGTCAAGAGGAACTTGGAGGTTTCCCTCGGCAAGACACTTCTTGAGGTTAGATACATGAAACGTGGGATGTACATTGCTAAGCTTGTCGGGTAATTCCAACTCGTAAGCAACTTTCCCGATACGTTTGATGATTTTGAAAGGTCCAACGTATCGCGGTGTGAATTTCCCTTTCTTCCCAAACCGGACAACGCCTTTCCAAGGTGATACCTTTAAAAGAACCATGTCACCAACTTGGAATTCAAGAGGTCTTCTACGAATATCAGCATTCTTCTTTTGTCTCTCCCGAGCCAAACGAAGATTGTCGCGAACTTGGATGATTCGATCAGTGGTGTCTTGGACTAGAGCGGGACCAGTGATTTGTGCTTCACCGACCTCATCCCAGCCAAGAGGAGAACGACAATGGCGACCATATAAAGCCTTGAAAGGTGCCATCTCGATACTAGCATGATAGCTGTTGTTATACGAAAACTCAGCTAGTGGAAGATATTTGTCCCAATTGCCTCCAAAGTCAAGGACGCAAGCACGTAACATATCTTCAAGAGTTTGAATCGTTCTTTCCGTTTGACCATCAGTTTGGGGATGGTAAGCTGTACTCAAATTCAATTGAGTACCCATGAACGATTGTAGAGATCCCCAAAAAGGGAAGTGAAACGACTATCACGATCAGATATGATATTAAGAGGAACACCATGTAGACGAACGATCTCATCCAAATAAACTTGAGCCAACTTCTCAGCTCCCCAATCATCTCGAATTGCGAGAAAATGAGCTGATTTCGTGAGTCGGTCCACGATTACCCAAATGCTATCAAATCCTCGAGGTGTTCTTGGAAGTTTGGTGATAAAATCCATGGAAATACACTCCCATTTCCACATTGGAATCTCGGGTTGTTCAAGCAAACCCGAAGGTCGTTGATGTTCAATCTTGACCTTAGAACAAGTAAGACATTTTGAAATGTACACGGCAACATCTTTCTTCATGCCGGGCCACCAATAGTGTTGGCGAAGGCCTTTGTACATTTTATCGGCTCCTGGGTGTATAGAATAACGAGTTTTGTGAGACTCGTCAAAAATCAAAGTACGAAGATCATCCCGATCAGGAACCCATAAGCGGTTTAAGAAGTGTAGCAACCCATTGGGTCGAGTCTCCAATTGTTTTTCAACTCCACAACCCAATTCTTTTTGCATGTTGCCCTCGGAAAGAACCGTTTGTTGAGCTTTAAGAATTTTGGTCTCGATATCCGATTGAATAAGAGCACAACATATGTTAGGATATTCTTTCCGACTTAATGCATCAGCCACCACGTTAGCTTTCCCTGGATGATATTTGATTTCGCAATCATAATCATTTAACAGTTCCATCCAACGACGTTGTCTCATGTTTAAGTCTTTTTGGTTGAATATATGTTGCAAACTCTTGTGATCGGTAAAGATTTCACATTTGGTTCCATAGAGATAATGTCTCCAAATTTTGAGAGCAAACACGACCGCACCAAGTTCGAGGTCGTGAGTGGTGTAGTTATCTTCATGAACCTTAAGTTGTCTTGAGGCATAAGCAATCACCTTACCCCTTTGCATGAGAACGCATCCAAGTCCTTGCTTTGAAGCATCACAGAAAACAACGAAGTCGTCGCTGCCATTGGGAAGAGATAGGACTGGAGCATGGCACAATTTTTCTTTAAGAGTTTGGAACGCTTCTTCTTGCTCTTGTCCCCATTCAAAGATCCTACCCTTATGAGTTAGGGCAGTGAGAGGAACAGCAATCTTGGAAAAGTTAGAAATAAAGCGTCGATAATATCCTGCTAGTCCAAGAAAAGAACGGATTTCTGTTGGTGTTTTAGGAGCAATCCAATTCTTTACAGCTTCAATTTTAGCAGGATCAACATGAATCCCAGCCTCGTTAATAACATGACCTAGGAATTGGACTTCCTTTAGCCAGAATTCACATTTGGAGAATTTAGCATAAAGTTGTTCCTGTTTAAGAAGATCAAGTACTAAATGAAGATGTTCTTCATGTTCTTGCTTAGATTTTGAGTAGATAAGAATATCGTCAATGAAGACAATGACGAATTTATCCAAATAAGGTCGACAAACACGATTCATCAAATCCATGAACACGGCAGGTGCGTTAGTCAAACCGAATGGCATGACAACAAACTCGTAGTGTCCATAGCGAGTTCTAAAAGCTGTTTTGGGAATGTCTTCCTCCTTAACACGTAGTTGGTGATAACCCGAACGAAGATCGATCTTTGAGAAAATAGAAGCTCCTTGGAGTTGATCAAATAAATCGTCAATCCTTGGAAGTGGGTATCGATTCTTGACAGTCAATTTGTTGAGTTCCCGATAGTCGATACACATCCTAAAAGATCCATCTTTCTTCTTGACGAATAAGACAGGTGCTCCCCATGGTGAGGAACTAGGACGTATGAATCCTTTATCAGAGAGTTCTTGAAGTTGACTAGTAAGTTCTTGCATTTCAGATGGTGTAAGACGATATGGTGCTCTTGCCACAGGAGTTGCACCAGGCACAAGGTCGATACGAAACTCGACTTGTCGTGTAGGGGCAATTCCCGGTAGGTCTTCCGGAAATACTTCAGCAAAGTCCTTAATCACAGGAATATCAGCCATGAGTTTACCCTTGTCCTTCTCTTTCACAACGTGAGCTAGAAAAGCTGGATAATTCTTGTTGAGGTACTTCTGAGCTTTTGTTATAGTCATCAGTTTTAAGCCTTTGGGTTGTTTCTCTCCATACACGTGTAGTACTTCACCAGACGGCAGAGGAATCTTTATGAATTTGTCGGCACAAACGATCTCAGCACGATGTTTGGATAACCAATCCATGCCGACGATCACGTCGAAACTCCCAAGTTGCATAGGAGTTAAGTCAATAGAGAAAGTATGTTCGTTAAGTTGTAGTTGATTGTTTGCAATGATTGAGTCAACTTTAACGGATTTCCTGTTAGCTACTTCTACATTATAAGTTTTGTCTAGTTGGGTTCTAGTCTTAGCAAGCATTGGTTCAAAGTCAAAGGACACGAAACTTTTATCCGCACCAGAATCAAACAAAATAGTAGCATATTGATTATTGATCAGATACGTACCATTGACAACATCGTTGTCGGCTTGAGCTTGACTAGCAGTAATGGTGTAGACTCGGCCTTTGGAAGCAGAGATTGAAGCTTTTATTGCATTGGCCAGTAATGGACACTTATCCTTGAAGTGACTTGGATCTCCACATTGGAAACAAGCCTTAACAGTTAAGGATGGTGTGTTTTGTATCACGTTATGGCCTTGCACTTGAGATTGAGTGTTGCTTGGGGTTCGGCAACGATCTTGAGTATGTCCCAACCTTTTGCACTTTGTGCAAACCCAACACGGTGCATTGGGAAGATGGTGAGACTTGCAAATATCACATTGAGGATAACTCCCCGAATAAGCCTTCTTGGTTGGACTGAAGGTAGTAGTAGTAGCAGGTGCTACTTGGCTCACAGGTTGAGCAGGTGTAACAGTCCCATAATTTTGTTTATGGTTGGACTTTCTCTTCCTGTTTCTACCAGTAGGTTCAGGTTTAGAAGTCACAGCAGCAACCACAGCAGGTTTCTTCCCTCCTTTGCGGTGAAGGATTCCCGCATCGACATAAGTGTCGGTAAGTGTGGCTGAAAGACGAACAGCTTCTTCGATAGTAGCAGGTCTACTACTAAGAACAGCACTCCTGATTTGAATTGGGAGTCCCTTGCAGAATTTCTCAATCTTCCTAGCCAAGGTGTCGACTAGGTGAGGAACGAGTAGACAAAGCTCATAAAAACGAGTGACATAAGCAGAATTGTCACCACTATCTTGGGAGAGAGTCCAAAATTCCTCCTCGATCTTCATCATTTCGTTTCGAGGACAGAACTCATTGATCATGAGTTCCTTGAATTCAGCCCAAGGAAGAGCCATAGCAACAAGAACGGTGCGAGTAGTTTTCTCGCCGTTCCACCAAGTTAGTGCACGCTTTTGAAAGACGCTTGAGCCATATTGAACCTTGAGTGCCTCGGGAACACCAGCATTAAGGAAGGTGTTCTCAATGCCCTCAAACCATTGGAGTAGTCCAGTGGCTCCTTCATGACCCGAATACTTTGGTGGTGAACACGAATTAAAGTATTTGAAGTTGCAAGCATTGTTGTTGTTGTTATTAGAAGAGCTTTGATCACGATGTTGAAACAGAGCTGGTAGTATTGCAGCAATCCGATCAACAATTTGTTGTGTGAGTGCCGGATTTGTATCAACGGGATCAGACATTCTATAAGAAAATAAAGTAAAATGCAAGTTTGAGATGAATAATAATATTCAAGAGTTAGCTTTGAAAGTAAAGATAGGCTTAAGTTTAAACACATAGTTAGTAATTGTGTTGGTTGGGTTTTACCTCACAATTACTTAGGACATATCAAGGTTAATAAGATTTCAACAATATTTGAGAAAGTCATGCTTTAGCCTATAAGTGAACACTCATCCCGAGAATCCCCAGGTAAGCGTAACAGGTCCAGTAATTTGGATTTGTACGAATACGCTTGCCTAGACAGGAAACTCAGAATACAGGCATTCACCCTTCCAGATTGCACGAGTTTCTGAACATTGTCAAAGTCTTAAACCTTAACGAGATTTTGGATAGACTTACAAAGTCTAGGGGGTTTTATAAAATATTTTAAAACATTGAAGAATTTCATATAAAAGAATATTGATGGAAATATAAGGTAAAGTCTTAGAATTTTGAGGATTTGTAAGATTTGTGTTAAAGATTTAGAATTTGACAAATAAACACATAAGTTCCTAATCATGCAAGACTAAAAGAGGGTCCTAAAGTTATAGTCTAGGTTAAAGATTTCTAATAACCTAAATCCCTATAACCAAGGCTCTGATACCAATCTGTCACACCCCAACCGGGCGGCGGAACACGTCGGAGTATGACCCGAATTGTGACCAGATTGCTCGTAGCACTTGGAACTATTAAAATTTCATAATTTTATTCAATAATATTAAAAGTGCCTCAAAGGCTACAAATAGTTCAAATAAACAAGACAAAACATAGTTCCAAACAAGATAAAATCAGATTTCAAATTTCTAAGTCCAAGCCTAAGTGTTGAACATAAATCAAGCGTTGCTTGAACTTGGTGCACCTGAAACATGTTTAAAATAAGAGTTATCAACAAAATGAATTGTTGGTGAGCAATCATGGTAGATATAGATATAGTAGTTTAGATAAAGTACAAATTCCATGCTAAGACAAGTAATACATTATAGTCTTATTGTATATACACACAGTCCAAATTAAACCTTCCTTTTAAGATTTATCCAATTCAGATTGTCCAACATATAGTTAACAGTTTTTCAGTTTCAGAATTCATTACATGCATCCTAGATCAAAGAAATGCATGGGGTAGCTAACCCACATGGTACCACTAATTCCATTCATAGGCTGTCGAAACAGTTAATAATATGAACTAGTGTAATCAACAAATAAGCCACATAATGCAATTAAACAAGTCTAACATAAGGGAATTTGTTTCAAGTTGTGAGATTTGTCAATAGTGTAAGTGTAATTATATAGGAACATGTTTCACCCCAAAAGTGATAAAATGTATAAAGAGGGGCATGAAAACTCACATGGTTTGTAAGTAGTTTCCGAGCTAAGTTTGATCCAAAGATATAATCCAAAGTAGGTCACAATTAACCTATTATAGTTGTAGTTTAGTCATTTAGTTTAAAGGAATAAGCTAAGGTTTGTTCGTGTTCTCGAATTTGGGAAATTAGGATTTTGGAAAGTTTAAGGTTTGAAAAGTAATTTGGTTATAGTTTAAGGTGTGCAAGTATTTAAATTACTAAATTATTATGTTTAGTAATTTAAATATAATTTCAGATTTTATAAAATATTTTAAGTGATTATTTAATTAATTACTTATTTAGTAATTTAGTTAATAAATGTGTTTAATTAACTAAATATGTCAAAAAGATAGTAAGAATATAAATATAATTTAAATTATAAATTTTATAAATATTTTCTGTTAATAAGTAAATTTTTATAAAATTTACTTATTTTTAGTTTAATTAAATCAATAATTCCATTGATTTAATTACAAAACAAAATTAGTAAAAATTAGTAAAAATGTCTAAAAGTTCCAGAAACTTAGTATTTTGTTAAAAATATATAGATCAAGTTTCTGTAATTTTTGTATAATTTTTGGAATAGATTTACTAATTTTAAATAAATAGTCCAAGCTTTAAATTTAGACTTTTAAATAATTAATTTTATAAACTCAGAAAGTTTTCTGTTTTTATTTTATAAAACAGTAGAGAATTTTATTACAAAAATTTGGACTATTTATTTGTACATTTTCGAGTTGTAAATAAAAAGTTATGAATTTTTAAAGATTAAAGATTTAATAAAAAGAAAAATCAAAAATAGGAAAATGTTGAAAAGTGGGCGAACCGGCCACAAGGCGGATCGAACCTGGGCTACTTGGCTTAGCAGCAGTGCACCTGACCGTTGGGCCAAGTGGCTAACCTGGTAATAAGTTGAATTGGGTTATATTTAACCCGGATCTTGGATCCGGTTTATGTTCGTTTAAGCAAAAAAAAAGGCTCACGGGTGAGGGCCTTAGCCGGACTCGAACCCGTGACCTCTCGTTCGTAATACGCGCACCCGGCCATCTCGGCCAAGTGACTAACTCGTAAACAAACGGAGAGAGGTTCCTTTTAACGACGTTTTCGAAATAAAATCCCAAATCCGTTTGAAACACAAGAACCCTAATCTGAGTTTGTTCGAATTCGATGAATCCGTATAATAGGAACTCAATTAACCATAGGGCTTTTGTTATACGTTCAATTACGAGCCTAATGACGTATTGAATTACCTGGAATGATCAACTGATCGAAGTTCTGGACTCGTTGTTCAGTTCGTCTGAACTGAGATTCCGAGAGAGAGAATTAGAGAGTGTTAGGAGTTGTGATTTGTTTCAAATGGACGCATTAGGTGTCGTCGAGGTTTGTACAACCTCAATTCGACAAATAAATTCGCGAATTAACGAGTTTTGATTACGGTTTAAGACGGTTTAAAGTTTTTAGCCGTTTTCTACTGTTACGAGTTAAAATTTCGAATTAAACGAGTTCATCATGCTCGTTTATGAGTTGTAATGGGATTTCAGTTACGAATCTTTGCTCTTATCATCTCAAAACGCGTTTTTGAATATTCAGAACCCAAAACCGGGTTCCCCTTGTTTCGAACCCACGACCCCTTTTGGGTGGGTTTTAAAACAGAAAAATACAACTTTGGTCCCTGAGGTTTGTTAAGTTGACTCCGGTCAACTTAAACTTGAAAATAAGTTTGAGGAAAGGCAGTTTAGCCCTTGTAGTTAAGTTTTAACCAAAAACTAAGTTAGTTAGGTTAAATAGGGTTTTTAGTTAATAAATTTGATATATTTTGATATTTAAATGTATAAATTAAATTTAAATTATAAAAGAATTGTTTATTTCTATAAAAATGATATAAAATGACATATTTTTATAGAACTTTATTTTAAAAATATTTATTTAATTAAACTTTATTTATTTGATTTATTTAGGAATAAATCTTATTATTTCTTAAAAATTCATAAAAATTTATAAAAGTCATTTTAATTTATATAATTTGTGTTTTAATTTAAATAAAACACATTAGGATTTTTTTTTCAAATTAAATAAGTATAATTTTTTTTTTTTACACTTAGATAATTTATGAGATTTATTTTATATAGTTTAGGGACTTTATTCAAATACCATGAATATTAGCCCTAAAACATAGTTTGAGTATGGTTTTTAGCCACATAGTTTAAGCAATTCATTTAAGAATTTTCACATATTATTAAATATGGATAATTAGGGTTTACAATAAATACCAAATGGCCGGAAATTGTAAACGGAAAAGTACAGATATTACACCAGTCCTCCTCAATTGCCCTTGCACATACCGAATCAATCAGAGTTTGGTACCTAAGCCATTGCTGACTTGGAATTTCTTAACTTCTCCTCACAAGATACTTCTTGAAAATCATAATCAGAATCCTCTTTTAAAGAACTATGGTCATCAAAAAGATCATTATTTTTAATTTTCCATGTTTTTTCTCAAATCATTCTTAAAATTCTTTATCCTTTTACGTCTCAAATCTCTCCTATGTTTTGATTTAGAAACATTTTTATGATTCAGTGAGCTATTCGATTCACATTCATTTGCATATAAAACAGAGGATGACACATTTTCTTCATTGAACTGATATGTGGACAAATTACAACTTTTGAAAACATGACCAGGTTCTCCACAACGGAAATAGGTTTTATCACACGATTGCTTAGCCTGATAATTATCATCACACGATGATGAAGATGATTATGATGTTGAGGCATCAGAATTAGAAGCAACTCTGTCTTCTTCAAATCTTTCTTGAAGAGTTTGATCTTTCTTTAATCTGAAAAACTCCTAATTTCTCATAGTTTCTTGTGGAAGATCAGTCAAAACAATTCCTGCATTTTTAAAATTTGCAATACAACTCATAGCATTTACAGACTTAGAAACAAAAGGTAAAGCATCTTTAAACTTAGAAATGTCATTTCTTAAACAATCATGCTCAGAAGGCACGAAATCAAAATACAAATTTTCCACGTGTTCACAAATAACAGGTTTTGACACGGACATATTATTACACTCATCCGACTCATGTTCATGTAAATTACTTCTCTTACTAGTACTCGCATCATAATCATATTCAGAACTTAAAATTCTGACTCTGCACAAGAAGCAAAGTTATCAGAATCTGAAGTTTTAATGTAATCATTAGCAGATGAGTTACAAACAAATGGTGTGGGAACATGAGGAGCTGGCATATCAGCGAATCTACCTGACTTGGAATAAGGCGGAGGATGTGTGTTATACCCAATACCTTCTGTGACTTTCTTATGAATTTGATTATCAATTTTTCCAAACAAAGTTTTCTGATCTATACCCATGTTTTCAACTTGAAAATTTGTCTTTTGAAGTCTTTCAGTTAAAAATTGATTATTATTGTTTTAGGTGGTAAGTTACACAATTAAAGATCTGTATTCAACATAAATCTCACGAATTTTCTTTAAATACAGTTTCTTATTCTTAGCCACATAATCATACATGACATTTATATGATCACGTTCATCGACTAGAGCTTGGTTGATAAATCTATATTTCTTAATTTCATTTAAACAAGATTGAGATTTGCAAATTCTGGACATTACCGAAGCTGGAACATCAGTGAGATCCTCAGCTGGTTGAATAATAACAAGCTTGTCTTTTTCCTCAATATCAGCCATCAAAGCCTTGTCAGTTGCATCCTTATCTAGATCTCCCCAATGATAATGCCCATCAGCTTGACAAACCAGAGCCTTAGAGCTGGAAGATGTAGTGGATGTGGTAGAGTTTGCAGCTTGTTTCCCAGTTGAGTTCTTCTTTTTAACTTGATCCCTTGAAGGTGGCTCCTTGCAGTTTCTCGCAAAGTGACCCAGCTGATCACAATTGTAGAATCTCACTTTTTTTATATCAAATCCCATGGTCATTCCCATTCTGAATCTATCCATCCATGTCCTCTTTATGAATCTCTTAGTCTTCAAAGCTAGAATTGACATGCACCAGTCAATATCCATCTTCTCCAAGTCATCATAGATAATCTACTCTAAGTCATCAGGTTGGAAATTGACCGGTGTCAAGTTTCCTGAAATCAAAGCATCATAGCAGGACATAAAGGTAGTCATAATTGGCAGATAGTCATCAGGGATCATGGGAGACTGCTTCTGTGTGGTAGTGGAGCTGGAAGGCTGGATCCCAGATACAGAAGGTGGAACATCAGACTGGTAGTATGCCATATTAGAATTGCTGGACTGGCTGGAAGAACTTTGACCAGTGATAGAGTGTTTTAGTAGTAATAAATATATTCTATTTAGAGCTACACAAAATCAGGTTTTAAATTTATAAAATAATAATTACTTTAACATAAAACAGACACAATAGGCAAGTGTACCTATCGCAGTGTAATATAGTTTAGGTAAGAACCAAGTATCGAACCAATGAAAACGGTCGAGTTCCAGTACTCAACTTTAGTTATCGTTTAGCCGGATCAATTAGAGAGTGGGTTTTGTGTGCTTGTGAAGCAAAATAGTAAATGACAGAAAAGTAAATGGCGTTAAACTAAAAAATATAAAAGTAAAAACGTACGTGATGTGTGTAATAGAAATGTAACGAACATAATAGTAAATAGCAGAAAAGTAAATATCTTGGAAATGATCAGGTCACGAAGAGTATTGCTTTGGGCTTCGAATCAGCTTGGTACGTGATAATGTTAAGTTGACTAATGTCACACCCCCAAATTCCACTAACGGAGTTTTACCATTTGGAAGGTGACACACCAGGATCTCAGTCATTAGTTACATCAAACGACACTATATGGGACTTAAAATGTCATAACATAAAAGTTCAGAGTTAATGCAGAAGCGTTTAGGCAAGATAATTACTACGCAAAACAAATGCGCTCAAGTTTAATTTAATAAAAGCAAGTGAATTGTCTCAAATGTTTGCATATGAATGAAATGAAAGTAGGACTCCACGCATGCCCTAGATGTGCAACATGTGCCTTAGCGACCTGAGAAAACATGTAAGTAAAAATGTCAACACGAGGTTGGTGAGTTCACAGGTTTCAATATATAATTAAACGTTTACCAGATTTATTGTACAATCAACATATATATACCAATGAGTAGCTAACACATGTTCATGTTTGCTATTACGCTCGCAACCGTAAACTGACTGTTTGTATTGCCTCCCACCAGGTCTATCAACCACGGTGCACGTTTAGGTCAATATTGCACCCGTTTGATATCCAATCGAGTTAGCGCGACTAACGCGGGTGAGGTTTGTCAAACCCAGTAGTACTACCCAACACACCTCGCTATATTCATATTTAAACAGTTCGATGTGAGGACTTTCATGAAAGAGTTTACGCATAGTCATAACAAGTGATATAAAATGAAGTACAAAAATCAAAAAGAGTTTGCATCATGTTTTCTCCCCTAGTTTAAAAGCAGTAAAAAGGGGCCGTGAATACTCACCTAAGTTGTGTACGAGTAGTAGATATCATCACACAAGGATGCAAGTAGGAAACACAAGAGTTTGCCTGTGAACTGCGTACGTATGCCCTAAAATTACAAGCATAATAGTTAGGGAAAAATGGGGTTTTGTGACGACGATACGGAAGATTTGAACGTCTTAAGACATTCCAAGATCAATGAGTAGACGAACGTGTCCACGGGAATAAAAGTTTCTTAATTTAATTATTAAGATAGTTACATTACGTGTCGGACGTCTCTAATTACGAATAATACTAATATATAAATATATTCGTACGTTTGTACCATTTAAATAATGGCTAGGAAAATAATATAATTAATATATTACTTTGAATTCGTAGAAAATATACGATAATCATTTACGTGACAAAAATAATAAATATGTTATTTTTATTCGAGGATATAATTCGTGAGTAAATAATATAAATAATTATCAATTAGTTTGAAACGTTACACGAGTTTTATAAACGAGGAGAAATAATATAAATATATATTATTTTATAATAGGAGTCACGGGTTGAAAATAATATAAATATATTATTTTATACGAAGTCGTGGTTTGAAAATAATATAAATATATTATAATTAAAAGTGGGAATAAAAATAGGTTATAAAACCAAACCCGAGCCTACGGGTTATTTTCCTGGCTAAAACACTTTAATATATAATATAATAATATAGGGTATAGTTTTTATAAAATGAAAATCATTGAAAAAGTCCCAAAAATATAATTGCAGGAGACCGGTTTCGAACCCGGGTCTCCTGCGTGTATGTACTAAGCTTTAACCAACTCAGCCCGCTAGGGTATCGCAACCAAAGCCGGATCAGTTGGGTTTTAACACGAAGCCAACAGGTGTTCCTTCCCCATTCGATGATCTAAACAAAACCAGTCCCGATTCCAATGATTACAACAATGATTTGAAATGAGAGTTTGGCGGTTTTGATTATCAATCCATTTCGAAGCTGTAGGCGGATTTAATTGCGGAATCATTAAGTTTTTACTCGTTTAATTCCTGTTTTTAGAAACCGAAACCCTAGTTCAAGAACGCCAAATCGATTTGATAGAATCCGATATTAACAGTCGTTGGAATCATAGGGTTTTCTTTGAATAGATCATTTCGATTCTGTACATATATATTAATTAGATTTATAAGGTTGTTAGGATCAAAATCCCCAAATCTTTTTAAGAGTAAACCCTAGATACTGGTTCTTACACAATTCGATGTTATGAGACCGAATTGGAATAGAGTTATCAATAAACAGAGTGTTGCGATTTTAATGGAGTGATTTAATTTGATTGAAATCGAGTGTAGGTGGGTGTTTGATTAAACCAGAAAGTTATGAACCCTAGAATTCGGTTCAAGATCGATTCGGTGTTGTAAGGCCTAAATAGCATAGGGCTTTCAATCAAGGAACAAACACGAAGCTGTAGGTGTAAGAAATTACCAAAATGATGCACGAATTGATGACGATCGAGTAATTACAGATTCCGACTTGCACGAGTTTGTCTCCGGCTACCACGGCTTCACTTTCGATCAAACTGGATGATGAAACAAGTTCAGGGGGATGCGATTCAGATGCGCAGGGGTTCATTTCGTGCGAATTCTAATCGAAGTAATCGTTTTTGATGGGTTAATGACTAGGGGTCGACGGTTACGGGTTCTATGATTAAATGCGTACTCATTAACGATCAAAAGCGTATGGGAATGATTATGACAGGGTCGAGATCATCAATGCTCGTCATTACAGTCGTGAATTGAACCGGTTTCAAGTTATTGCTGTGAATTTGGATCATAGGTTCACGGGTTTGACTTCTAAAAGGCAACAGAATACAAAACTTGCGATTTTGACTTCTTAGAGTCAACAGATTTGATTTTTAAGTAATTACATAACTAGTCCCTGTAGTTCAAGATTAAATATTAGCAGAAATAGCCCCTAGGGTTTAAGGTTAGGTTAATTGGGTTAGGATTTAACGGAATATTTAACAGGATTGCTAACGGAGTTAACTTGAAAAGTCGGATTGTCACATCATCCCCTAGTTGAAAGAATTTTCGTCCCGAAAATTAAAATAATAAAAAAAAATTGGATGTCACATCATCCCCTAGTTGAAAGAATTTTCGTCCCGAAAATTAAAATAAAAAAAAAAATTTTGGATGTCACATCATCCCGTAGTTGAAAGAATTTTCGTCCCGAAAATTAAAATAGTACTTTAAGGATTTGACGTGGAGTGCTTGAATAGATGAGGATACTTGTGCATCATCTGATTCTCGCGCTCCCATGTGAATTCTGGTCCGTGTTTCGAGTTCCAACGAACTCTGACAATAGGGATTTTACTGTGTTTGAGCGTTTTGACTTCCCTATCCATGATTTCTACCGGTTATTTGACGAAATGCAATTGTTCATCGATGTGTAGTTCCTCAAGAGGAACCGCGAGTGTCTCGTCCGCCAGACATTTCTTCAAGTTCGAGACAATGAAAGACATCGTGTACACCACTCAGTCCTTCAGGTAAGTCCAGTTGATACGCTACTAGGCCAATTCTCTTTACTTTCTTGAACGGTTCAACATAATGAGGATTTAGTTTGCCTCGTTTCCCAAAACGAATTACACCTTTCCAAGGTGAGACTTTTAACAAGACCATGTCGCCTACTTGAAACTCTAACGGTTTATGACGCTTATCGGCGTAGCTTTTTTGACGATCACGAGCTGCCGCTATAAGGTTTCGGATTTGAACGATCTTTTCGGATGTTTCGAATATAAGTTCGGGACCTGTAAGTTGGCTATCCCAAACTTCAGACCAACAGATAGGAGATCAGCATTTACGTCCGTACAATGCCTCGAATGGTGCTGCCTTGATACTAGTGTGATAACTGTTGTTGTAGGAGAACTCCACTAAAGGCAAGTGAGTTTCCTAGCTGTTACCGAAATCTATCACACAAGCTCGTAGCATGTCTTCAAGGGTTTGGATGGTACGTTCCGTTTGACCATCGGTTTGAGGATGATACACCGTACTCATGTCTAGACGCGTACCTAAAGCTTTTTGTAGTGATTGCCAAAACCGAGAGGTGAATCGAGCGTCTCGATCCGAAATGATAGAAATTGGCACTCCATGCCGAGAGACTACTTCCTTCAAGTAAACACGAGTAAGTTTTCCATTTTGTCATTCTCTCTGGTTGCTAAGAAGTGAGCGGATTTAGTCAGACGAGCGACGATCACCCAGATGGTGTCGCATCCGCTAGGAGTTCAGATTTGTTCCCATTTCCACATTGGTATCTCTGGCTGCTGCAGTAAGCCAGAAGGCTTTTGGTATTCCACTTTGACCTTTGCGCAAGTCAGGCACTTGCTCACATAGGTGGCTATATCAGCCTTCATCTTTGGCCACCAATATAGCACCTTTAGGTCATGATACATCTTGTCAAAACCTGGATGAATAGAGTATCGAGACTTGTGAGCTTCATCCATAACCAGTTCTCTTAAGTTCCCATACACCGGAACCCATATTCGCTTCGCCAGGTAGCGAATGCCATCTAATTTGACCTCCAGTTGCTCTTCTATACCGCGTGTGGCTCCCAGCGGTGGATTCTCCTCTTTAAGGGCTTCGAGTTGAGCACTTCGGATTTTGTCAGGTAATCCGGGGTGAATAGTAAGTTGTAATGCTCGAACCCGTTTAGGTTTGGTGTCCTTACGGCTTAGGGCATCGACAACTACATTAGCCTTCCCTGGATGATATCTTATTGCACAGTCATAGTCGTTTAAGAGTTCGTCCCAACGATGTTGTCGCATGTTCAACTTTTTCTATTCAAATATATGCTGAAGACTCTTGTGATCGGTGTAGATAGTGTATTTGGTACCGTACAAGTAATGTCTCCATATCTTCAGTGCAAATACTACGGCTCCCAACTCTAGGTCATGAGTCGTGTAGTTTTTCTCATGGATTTTCAGTTAACGAGAAGCGTATGCGATCACTTTCTCGCATTGCATCAGTTCATAACCAAGACCTTGAATGGAAATCATCCGTTCCCTCCGGAAGAGATAGGATGGATGCACTGCAGTGTTTATGTTTAAGAAGTTGGAACGCTGACTCCTGGGTGTCACCCCAGTTATAGGGTTTACCCTTTTGAGTTAGATCAGTGAGGGGTTGGGTAATCTTGGAAAATCCCTCGATGAATCGCCGGTAATAGCCAGCCAATCCCAGAAATTGTCGCACCTCAGTCGGAGTTGTTGGTGCCACCCAATTCTTGATTGCTTCTATTTTGCATGGATAGACATGTATTCCCGTCTCGTTGACTACATGTCCTAAGAATTGCACATCACGAATCCAAAATTCGCACTTGGAAAGTTTAGCATACAATTGCTCTTGTCTCAGAAATTCCAGAATCAAACATAGGTGTTCCTCATGTCCATCCCTATTCTTGGAATAGATGAGGATGTCATCAATGAAGACGATGACGAATTGATCAAGGTACGGTTTACACACATGGTTCATGAGATCCATGAATACCGTGGTTGCATTGGTCAATTTAAATGGCATGACCATGAATTCGCAGTGACCATACCTAGTTCTGAATGCCGTTTTTGAGATGTCTTCGTCTCGGACTCTCAACTGATGATAACCGGATCTAAGATCTATCTTGGAATAGAAGCTTGATCCCTAGAGTTGATCAAACCAATCATCGATGCGGGGTAAAGGATAACGGTCCTTGTTGGTTACTTTATTAAGTTCACGGTAGTCGATGCACATGCGGAAGGTCCCGTCCTTCTTCTTAACAAATAGGACTGTAGCTCCCCATGGCGATGAGCTAGGTCGGATGAAACCTTTATCCAACAACTCTTGCAGTTGTGTAGATAATCCTTGCAATTCCCTGGGTGCGAGTCTATAGGGTGCCCAAGCAATAGACGCTGCTCCAGGTACTAGATCGATTTGGAATTTGACTTGACGATGTGGTGGAAGACCAGGCAAGTCTTCGGGAAATACTTCTGGATAATCACAAACGATCGGAATATCGTCAATCTTCTTCTGCTTAGATGGCTGATCGGCGACGAGAGCCAAAATGGTAGTATGACCTTTACGTAGGCACTTTTGTACTTTCACGAAAGATATGCTGCCCACGACAGCACCACTCTTTTCGCCTTGGACAGAATGGGTTTCTCCACTCGGGAGGGGAAGGCGAACAAATTTGCTCATGACAAATAATTTTGGCTTGGTTCTTAGATACTCAATCCACGCCGACAATTACGTCGAAACCACCAAGTGTGACCGGCATGAGGTCAATGTCAAGCTTATGACCCACTGATCCTAGCTTACATCCTCTAAGAATGTGGGTTGTTTCGATTATTTGACCGTCCACTATTTCTATAGTGTAATAAGTTTCTAATAGTTATGGAGTACGACCGTATCAACGGGAAGTTTGTGAAGTCATGCAGAGACTTCTAACGAGACCCGTGCTTATAAGGTAAGAGTCGGTCAATACGTAGGTCAAGGGAAGAGTTTCACATGTAGTATAAGAAATTTAATGAGGTGCAGATTTCGGTAATACAAGGAATAGGTCGTATGTTTAAGTAATCGAGTTCAACTGATGGTTGGTTAGATTAAATCCCCGTTTTCTAATGTCATTGGAACAACTGGATATGCTGGGGTTTAAATCTAATTAGACTAAGGATTAGTCACCGGATAAGGTAATAGTGTCAAATGAAATTTTTCGTTGGAGTGTAAGAAATAACGTGTTAGCTTAGAAAGAATTTCTCGAATTCCACTTTCATAGTGGGAGTCGGTGTGTTTACTATGAGGTTCTACCAGAGTTTCAATCGAGATCGTTCCCATGATCACGTTTGGATGAGAGGCTTAAGTTCACTAAGACTCTTACATGAGTGAGATATAATGATGGATCCTATTGATGATTGTTCAGTGTGTCTGTAAACATCTTCATCCAGATAGTCGCGTCTATCAACTGTTGAACAGGTTTAACGATACCAACTAGTTGTTGAGTGGGTTATGAGAATTTCTACAGACAGTGGAAAACTTAAGTCTGTAAATCACAGATTAGGACCATTTATCCACACACTAGGTTTCACCAGGACTTACATGCACCTAAATTACTATTACGTGTGCACCCGTAATGATAATTTACTTTGCATGCTCGCCCTAGCTTCTCCCTGACCTGTTTCAAAATGTCCTTTAGTTTGTATTGCCAAGTACAGAGTGTTATCAGGTACGATAAGTCATCGAGAAGCTTAGTCATCAACCATAAATTGATCAACTAGAACTCATATCAGGATGAGTAGTCAGGAATCGTTTGATCCGAGTATTCACTCGAGTTGAAGTACAATACGAGGGTCCAATCCAGCGGATTGTAGATGGGGACATGCACATGAAACAAACATGCACAAGAAAGGCGGTTTCGAGAAATGAAACTAGTTCAGGGATATGTGTCACTGGAAGAAGCAAAGTAGCCGTCCTTCCAACTAAGTCAGGATAGGGTTTGAGTATACAATGAGCAATGCGTTCTCAATCTTGTGGTCAATCTTTCTTCAACAGAATATCGACCAAAGCGCGAGCCCACGGCTCGGGAAAGTGATGACATTTTCGTGTCAATGGATTCTGCAATAATGCGTGCAACGGTCTGCCTTAAACTCGGCGTATTGTTGCTAGTGGGTACAGTAGGGACTCGCCTCCGATGATCCCAACTCCCAAAGAGATATGTGCTAGTGCTGAGTGTCATCCATAACATGGACCTGAGAAAGCCCACCATACCCAACGGGTGATGGTGATGCAAGTGACTCCTCCGAAGGCTCCGTCTCGCTGCCCTCGGACGGGAGTGGATGATGTTCTGGTGATTCCCCGAGTGTTGCCACTGGGAATGATGATGCAATGCAATGATGTGTTCCTCATCAGCAGAGGGTGATATGAATGATTTCAACATGTGAGTGTATCACGTATGAGTGTCTGTGCCGTGTAACTAATGCATATGTGCGGTTATAGTCTAGTATGCAATCCTAGTTCTCTATAACCAATGGCTCTGATACCAATCTGTCACACCCCAAATTCCACTAACGGAGTTTTACCATTTGGAAGGTGACACACCAGGATCTCAGTCATTAGTTACATCAAACGACACTATATGGGACTTAAAATGTCATAACATAAAAGTTCAGAGTTAATGCGGAAGCGTTTAGGCAAGATAATTACTACGCAAAGCGCTCAAGTTTAATTTAATAAAAGCAAGTGAATTGTCTCAAATGCTTGCATATGAATGAAATGACAGTAGGACTCCATGCATGCCCTAGATGTGCAACCTGTGCCTTAGCGACCTGAGAAAACATGTAAGTAAAAATGTCAACACGAGGTTGCACAGGTTTCAATATATAATTAAACGTTTACCAGATTTATTGTACAATCAACATATATATACCAATGAGTAGCTAACCCATGTTCATGTTTGCTATTACGCTCGCAACCGTAAACTGACTGTTTGTATTGCCTCCCACCAGGTCTATCAACCACAGTGCACGTTTAGGTCAATATTGCACCCGTTCGATATCCAATCGAGTTAGCGCGACTAACACGGGTGAGGTTTGTCAAACCCAGTAGTACTACCCAACATACCTCGCTATATTCATATTTAAACGGTTCAATGTGAGGACTTTCATGATAGATTTTACGCATAGTCATAACAAGTGATATAAAATGAAGTACAAAAATCAAAAAGAGTTTGCATCAGGTTTTCTCCCCCAGTTTAAAAGCAGTAGTAGATAGCATCACACAAGGATGCAAGTAGGAAACACAAGAGTTTGCCTGTGAACTACGTACGTATGCCTTAAAATTAAAAGCATAATAGTTAGGGATACAATGGGGTTTTGTGACGTCGACACGGAAGATTTGAACGTCTTAAGACATTACAAGGATCAATGAGTAGACGAACGTGTCCACGGGAATAAAAGTTTCTTAATTTAATTATTAAGATAGTTACATTACGTGTCGGACGTCTCTAATTACGAATAATATTAATATATAAATATATTCGTACGTTTGTACCATTAAAATAATGGCTAGAAAAATAATATAATTAATATATTATTTTGAATTCGTAGAAAATATACGATAATCATTTACGTGACAAAAATAATAAATATGTTATTTTTATTTGAGGATATAATACGTGAGTAAATAATATAAATTAGTTTGAAACGTTACACGAGGTTTATAAACGAGGAGAAATAATATAAATATATATTATTTTATAATAGGAGTCACGGGTTGAAAATAATATAAATATATTATTTTATAAGAAGTCGTGGTTTGAAAATAATATAAATATATTATAATTAAAAGTGGGAATAAAAATAGGTTATAAAACCAAACCCGAGCCTACGGGTTATTTTCCTGGCTAAAACACTTTAATATATAATATAATAATATAGGGTATAGTTTTTATAAAATGAAAATCATTGAAAAAGTCCCAAAAATATAATTGCAGGAGACCGGTTTTGAACTCGGGTCTCCTGCGTGTATGTACTAAGCTTTAACCAACTTAGCCCGCTAGGGTATCGCAACCAAAGCCGGATCAGTTGGGTTTTAACACGAAGCCAACCGGTGTTCCTTCCCCATTCGATGATCTAAACAAAACCAGTCCTGATTCCAATAATTACAACAATGATTTGAAATGAGAGTTTGGGGGTTTTGATTATCAATCCATTTCGAAGCTGTAGGCGGATTTAATTGCGGAATCATTAAGTTTTAGTCGTTTAATTCCTGTTTTTAGAAACCGAAACCCTAGTTCAAGAACACCAAATCGATTTGATAGAATCTGATATTAACAGTCGTTGGAATCATAGGGTTTTCTTTGAATAGATCATTTCGATTCTGTACATATATATTAATTAGATTTACAAGGTTGTTAGGATCAAAATCCCCAAATCTTTTTAACAGTAAACCCTAGATACTGGTTCTTACACAATTCGATGTTATGAGACCGAATTGGAATAGAGTTATCAATAAACAGAGTGTTGCGATTTTAATGGAGTGATTTAATTTGATTGAAATCGAGTGTAGGTGGGTGTTTGATTAAACCCGAAAGTTATGAACCCTACAATTCGGTTCAAGATAGATTCGGTGTTGTAAGGCCTAAATAGCATAGGGCTTTCAATCTACGAACAAACACGAAGCTGTAGGTGTAAGAAATTACCAAAATGATGCACGAATTGATGACGATCGAGTAATTGCAGATTCCGACTTGCGCGAGTTTGTCTCCGGCTACCACGGCTTCACTTTCGATCAAACTGGATGATGAAACAAGTTCAGGGGATGCGATTCAGATGCGCAGGGGTATATTTCGTGCGAATTCTGATCGAAGTAATCGTTTTTGATGGGTTAATGACTAGGGGTCGACGGTTACGGGTTCTATGATTAAATGCGTACTCATTAACGATAAAAAACGTATGGGAATGATTATGACAGGGTCGAGATCATCAATGCTCGTCATTACAGTCGTGAATTGAACCGGTTTCAAGTTATTGCTGTGAATTTGGATCATAGGTTCACGGGTTTGACTTCTAAAAGTCAACAAAATACAAAACTTGCGATTTTGACTTCTTAGAGTCAACATATTTGATTTTTAAGTAATTACATAACTAGTCCCTGTAGTTCAAGTTTAAATATTAGCAGAAATAGCCCCTAGGGTTTAAGGTTAGGTTAATTGGGTTAGGATTTAACGGAATATTTAACAGGATTGCTAACGGAGTTAACTTGAAAAGTCGGATTGTCACATCATCCCCTAGTTGAAAGAATTTTCGTCCCGAAAATTAAAATAATAAAAAAAAATTGGATGTCACAACTAATCCAGTGATATGACTACTACAAACTTGAGACCCGGGTCACCGCTAGAGCCTCGTCCTCATGATATTTGATTCACGAATTAAAATCTTTAAATTAAAATAGTAGTACCTCCCGTTAGGGACAACAGTTACCCTTAACCCTTCGAATGGTCATCTCAGGGTTGGTCTAATACATCGAATGTAAATGCTTTATATTAAAGTTAAATAGGTGATTATACTTTGTTCACCGGGAGGCGGTGTAATAATGGGACCGAGTATAAAGACGTACCGTTCCCAACATGAGTTCACCAATTCTTGGTCGTGTAATAAGTTCGTATAAAGACGTACGACCTTAATAGTGTTGACCAAGCCTTGGCTTATCAATCTCTGCTTGTATAAAGACTTACAAGCTTCAAAGGAAGTTTAATTAAAAATGTTTTACGATCTTACACTTTAAAATCAAGAACACTCACAAATATAAAGACGGATTTAGATAATAATAAAAGCCCACCAAATGATGGTTTTAAGAACGAATAATTAAAGAAATAAACATACCACTAGATTAATACGTCAAACATTAACATGCACCAAACATCATCTTCAACCTAGCAATACAAGAAGGTTAGCCACGAATGGCTATACTAACTAGCGTAACGCTGAGTTTCGTAGGCTCCCCTATTGCGGACAAAGAGGAGGAGCCTCTCTACTCCCTACTCTAGACTATAGAAACGGACTATCTTGAGCTCTGGTAATGTATGGAAGGGTGTGTAAGGGTGTGTGAAACCAAGAACTCAAGCCATCTATTTATAGGCCTCAAAATGAGCAATGCACGGCCGTGCATTGGATTGCACGGGGGTGCAAACACCCCGGGAATCAAACAGGGTACAAATGACGGTGTACTAAGTCCTTGGGGAGAAAGTTTGGGTTTGCACGACCGTGCAATGGGATGCACGGCCATGCAACCATTCCTTGCTTCCTAGTTTCCTCTTTTAGCTGTTGGATAACTTGTTGTTGACCAATTTTGACTTCTTGGGGGTCAAAGCTCGTGAATGATCTTCCAAAAGGCTTGATTTCTTGGTGTTTTTGATTGGTTTCATCCTTGTTTATCTCAGGACACCAAATAACCTGCAATTATGAAATATAAACGTTTTAAGTATCAATTGCAAGGTTATTATTCAATTAGTACCATAATATGGGGATTATTATGCGTGCAAAACATGTATAATTTAGGGCATATCAACCAGCAAGAAGAGTGGTGTTTCCTGACTGATTTGTTGAAGTGACTGCACCTTTCTTTATCTCCAACTCAGAAGATTCCATAATGTTGTAAAGTTCTTGTTGTGACAGATAACTTATCTTCTTGGTTTTCTTGATCATAATTATGTACATATTCCATTCCTCAGGCAGTGAGTTAAGCAGCTTCTTGTTCATCTCAACAGTTGGATACTCAGTTCCCAAAACCTTCAACTTAGATACAATGCTTGAGAACCGGTTGATTAACTCAGACATAGGCTCTCCAGGAACACTGCTAAACATTTCATATTGTTTCTTGATCAAATCTCTTTTGCTTTCCCTAACCTCAACACTTCCTTCATATCTAGTACGAATAGCCACCCAAAGATCCTTGGCGATGGTATACTCAGCAAAAATGTTAAACACATCCATTAGAAGAGTCGTAGAAATGGATCCATACGCATTGTTGTCTCTAGCAATCACTGCAATATCCTTCTCATCATATTCAGCAACAGTCTTGGGACGTTGAAGATCTGCAGTAGTAACCACAGGCTTTTTTTGGACCATCAATGATTGAGTTCAAAAGGGTGTGGTCATGGAATTGAAAGAAGGTCTTCATCTACTTAGTCCAATCATCAAAATCTCTAGTAGAGACCAAGGCAGGTGGTTTGTTTCCCCTAGTGTACTCATTGATACTTGAAGATGCCATCTCTCAGAAAAAAAAAATCACTTAAACAGTAGCTAGTTTCAATGGACTGAAACTATGATCGAAACAACTAGTTTCGATTGAAGAACTAGTTTCGATAGAGAACAAACTGCCCGAAACTCCTAGTTTCGATAGCAAACAACTAGTTTCGATGATGAGGAAAACAACAGAAGGTACAAGTTTTGATAGAAACTAGTTTCGACAGGACAGAATTTTCACTACAAGAGTTAGTTTCGATAAAAGATAAGACAAAAACACTAGTTTCGATGATACCTTTTCTTAGACAACAAGTATAGACAAGAAGTTTCGATGATCAACTAAAAACAGATTATGTCCCCCAGTAGTTTCGATATCTCCATCCTCAAGCTTCAGCAGAATCCATGGATGAATAGCTTCAAAAATAAAAGTGATGAAAATAGCAATCCAATCTAGCAAAAATCTTCCTATGATGTTTCTGAACACGAATCCAATCTTCAAACAGAGAATCTAGAATAAATAACCCAGAAAATGATGAAACAGTGCAATAAAACCAATGAAACAGTGCTCCAAATTGCAGAACCAGAAAACTTAAATCTCACACAGAATTACACCTAAAATCGATCACAAAAACCTGATAGTACTTAGAAATCAAGAGCATAAAGCTCTGATACCAATTGTAGGTCCTGATTCTTGACAGAATCACAATAACTGATCGATTACACACACCTGCGGAATAAGTGTGTATGGTGGTGAAACAGAGACAAATAACAATAGGATTGTGAATATAACAGGCTAACCACTCAAGAATCACAATACAAATTGATATGAAAATCAAGAACACAATGAATAAACTCAAAGCTTGTATTGATTCAGAGAAAACTGTGAAAATGGAATTCAAGGGTTACAGCTGTCACTCACACCCTAAACATTCTCAAACTAAGCTATTTATAGGCAGCTGATAGACATCGAAACTATGCTCATCGAAACTACTAGTTTCGATTGAGCATTTACATCAGATATAAGAAGCTCCTGTCAAAACTACCTATCTATCGAAACTACTAGTTTCGATTGAACAAACTTGTAACACCTGCAAAATCTCTGAACAAAAAAACCTACTGATTGGGCCAGACTAACTAAGCCCAGTCGTGCCTAATAGGACCTCAAGCCCATTTAAGGCCCAAATTTCATGATCCGTATCTAAAGCTAATCACCCGATTCCGTTCATTAAACTCATTACGAAATTTCTAACAATTTAGAAAGGATAGAAACATATAAGTGATTCAGTAATTTAAACGTTAAACGCGTCAGACCTCGGTTTATTACCGGGTACTCAGCAAACTGATTAACATAGATAACGAATTACTAATATTAAGTATTAATATTCATTGGAAAAACTATCCAGATTAATACGCGCGTAACACGTTTATGCAAACGTAAAACACGTCAGATGCTAGGAAGACTAACGATAGCAGCAATACCGATACGTTTAGTGATACGACAAATAATGTAAAGACTTATTTTAATATCAATACTAAAATAATAAACCCTAAACTTGGAGCGCGACATTTAAAAGAACAAAGCGGTATAAACGCGTACCGGTTCTTACATCGATTGAAATAGAGATTTCACAATTTAAAATACTTAAATAATAATATTATTATTATTAACGTTTCATAATTCTAAGTATTATAAAATAATTATTTGGGAACTCAAGACGGATTAACTCAGCAACGGGACAAGAACGAGTTAGTCACGTAAAGAAATTGCGTTAAAAACCCGTCTATATATAGTGGAAAACCCCCTAAATCTCCCCATTCTTGCAAAACACAAACACACACATAAGGTGTAATTGAGAGCAAGAGGGAGAGAGGGCAACCGGAATCCGGTCAACAACCTAGAGAGCTACGGCGGAGCCACGACGGCCGGCTGACGGCACGGCGGCGCTCACCGACAAGTGGCAGCGAGTGAATAGCATCATCTGATGGATCTAGGAGTTTTGATCTCCATAGTGATACCGGTTTCTGGATTTGGTCGGCGGTGACGGAGATAAACGGCAACATAGGTTTTCCGGCGATGGAACAGGGATTCCGACGAGCCTTTAACGAACCCGGTGAGCACCTAATTCTCTTGACGTACTCCTAAATGACAAGATGTAACCCGAAACAAACTCTTACGGTGGTCCTAGGGTTCCGGAGACGGTGATGCTACACAACATCCGCTCCGGTGGCCGCGAGGGTGGCGTGAACCACCGCGAGCAGCAATAACGGCAATAGGCTCCGGCGGCTGTCCAGGGTTCAGATTAGGAGCCGGCTGTCCACGTTCTTTCGGCATACAGATCCGGCGAAATACGTGATTTTCTGGCGATGCTAGGGTTCTGACAAACCCAAATCACCCGATCCATACTTACGGGCGTTCCTCCGGCCCAGATCTGTGACTGCTTGTTTTTTTTCTCGTTAAATCAAGGTAAAAACCCATACCCGAACCCATTTCTCATTGTATAGGCCTTTTAAAATTCCAAATCTGTCATTATACATTGTGGATCTAGAGATTTTGGTTTAGATCGGTTGATTTAGTGGCTAGGTTTCATTCCCGAGTATAAATCTTGCGCTTTTGGACAGGAAACGACACCTCGGACAAACTTGGTCAACGCAAGTCAAACCAAACAGATCTGGTCAACATGAGTTTATTGCTGGTCAACGCAAGTCAAGCCAAACTTAAAAAATGAACCTATCCTAGTAAAGAACGTTTATTACGTAATGCAATATGGTACAAATATAATTTGGGGTTATGAAGCTATATAAATATATAAAAATGTGTATATTTATAAATACCCGTATAAAACCTTGAAGTGGAATCACTAAAACATAGAGTTGCACACATTCCATTAAAAGACGCATGAATACAGATTATATATATACACACTGATTATAAACGCATATAGTTATGCACCTTTGGGTACGAAACAAACTAATACTTTTAAACGTGATTATCGGAATGTGTGTAGATGGGAAATCCTGATTCCATCTATATACCTAACATTATCCACCATTAAACCGACATCTTATACTGAATTGGTATTATAACTTAGCGAATCAGTAGAGCTCAACCGCACACGCGGTGACTTAACCCTAGCATCAGAAGTTAATGATATACATACATATGTTTGTAATTAGGGTTATGATGGTGAACGCATAGAGGTAGTATAATTTCTCGCCACATTGGCACACTTACTCTTGTCTAGGAATCGTTATGACGACACAGTGGTGTCATCAAGTGAGTTCACGGCCCCTTTTTAGCTTTTTAATGTTTTGTAAACATCGGGGGGAGGAACATACTTACTCAACATATTTGCTTACATATTTAAAAGTATGCAAAAAAAATGTTTGATACATTTGACAAAACATGGAACACACTTACACATTTTTATATGATAACAAGAAAACAAGACACGACCATTATGTTCGCATGAGGGAATAATTATAGAGCTCGTAAAGTCCCCTGAATATCACCAACTTTATAACCATTAGCTTTATAGCCTGGGATTCTATGAATAGTACTATTGGGGGTGACGCCCCCGGTCATGGTTAGTCGCGCTAACCGACGACTTGGAGAGTCGAATGGCCGCATATTTTCTTAACACATACTCGCAAGGGGCGAGAGAGGGGCATACACCGATCATGGTTTGGTTATGGCTCATGTATGAACATATTATTTGTAAGGCTAGCTAGCTTACGAATAGGTCAAACATTACTTGTTTTGTTTATCATATACACATGAAACCGCTACTTGTTTTGGTTGTCATCAAAGATGGCTTAACACGGGTATAAACTCATTTACATGTTCCCATTGGGAAAACGACTCACTTTATGACGATGAGGTCATCAAATGTTTTCGAAGAAAACGGTTCTATATTAAGCCCATGAACACATTTTCCAGGTTTTTGGGAAAACAGTTTTATATTATGGACAGGTACACTTTTTCAATGTTTTCACCTTATGACTCTGAAGTCATCACATGTTTTTGAGGAAAACGGTTTTATATTATGGCCATGTACACGATATCAATGTTTTCAAGGAAAACTACTTTACATCGAGACAACTAAACCTGTAAACTCACCAACATTTGTGTTGACATTTTAAGTATGTTTTTCAGGTAGCGCATTGCTATGGCACAGTTGGAATAGGTTAACCTTTCGGATCAAAACTCTAGAAGCCAAAGAAGCATGATTGTCAAACCTCAAGTCGGTCTTGACCTACATGGTTCTAGGTCAATGTACTAGTTTAATTTAGTATTTGTAATGGTGTTCAATATTTTAGAAGTCTTCATTTAGCTTCCGCTCTTGTGTAATGTTACCAATCGTTGCAACCTTAATTTATTTATTTATTCATTAAGTAAATGAATTTGGGGGTGTTACAAAACTCAACCGAAACTAGGTAGTTTTGATGGCCCAGACTTACACTAAAAAGAAGTAAATTACATCAAACATAAACTAAAGAAATACAGAAATAACAGACATAAAGGACATATTGATCATATAGCTTCAAAATGCTAGACTCTACATTCTAGAATCATGTTTCTAGTAAAACTCTCTATTTTCAATTGAACCCCTCTAGTATTCAACTTATCCATTTCAATCCCTACTAAATTCATATTTTCACTTTCAACCCTTATCTTTTCCAACTTTACAACACACACCCTTAACTTGGTTTAGTATACAAATAGAGTAACTTTCAAACCGATATGTAGCTATCTGACGAACATTAATGTTCTGGCAAGGAAAGATGGAGTTCTAATCAAACCAACTCTTTTTCGGGAACTTTTCTGTTGTAGGTACTACTCTGGAATGATAACCACTTCTAGTATACAACAACCACTTTCAACTAATTGCAATAACAACCCCTCTACTACTCTAAACTTGTTTCTAACTTAACAAACTTACTTAGGGAATCCTTAAGGCATCTAAATCCAAGTTACTACAAGTGCAAGTTCAACCCACCAACTTTTCAAGGTGAGTTCATAGCCCCTCTTTTACTTTCTTTGGGGTGGAAAACATGCTCGTGTTCAAACTCTATATCAATACTATTATCATACTACAAAGTTTTCATGCTATCACAATAACATCTTTCTATACTTGTAAACTTAAACTGTTTTATACACACTCTACTACAACTATTAACTTTTTAGCCGACGGGAGTAAGTAAATAGATCTATTAGCCTGAAAATCCCATCTAGTCCTTTAAGTTGGCATATTCTAGTCAACTTGGAAGGAGCTGGGTGTACGAAAACTGCATACTATAACAACACTTTGAATTTGATGTGTTCAGATGGGGGAAACTATTCTAGTCACCAGGGTTGGTTGTGTACTCGATGTATGAAAGTTTAAATTACTTGTATTGAAATTGTTTAGTATTCTATACTATTATTCTATGCAGTGGTAGAACCAGGATTTTTTTACAGGAGGGTCACAATAGGAACATATTTTAACGGTTAAAAAATGCACAATAAAAAATATATAAGAAAACCAAGTCATTTTTCATAAAAATTAATAAAACAAAGTTAAACTTAGCATTTAACGGATTTGATGAAGTTCCGATGTTCGGTTCGGGGTTTTACCAAAATATCTTTCTATATAAGCGTTTCTACATATAAAAATAATAAAAAAAACTTATGTCAAACTATAATACAAAATAATAACTTCTAAACTAAATAATATATATTAACTAATATATATAATCTAATAACTTAAAATCAAATTACAAAACAAAATACATACGCATTAATTTATAAAATAATACACATTAATTTATAAAATAATAGAACTAGAAAACATCATTAAAACAAATGGGAAATGAGTACCTCATCTTTGATTTGATTTCCAATCGTAGCCAACGAAGCAAAGCAGGTGGTGAAGAGCAGATGAACAGTTGTGTATAGAGACCAGGGTATTGTCACTTTATGTTTATCAGTTTCTTTGTGGGTGGCTCTGTGTAAAGGAAAAAGAAACAATATAAAATTAGGTTTTACTACTTGGGGCTTGGGCTGGTTTTATTTTTTTTAAGGCCCATATTAATACTTAAATGTATTCCAGTCATTTAGTCAAAGATCTAATTTTCTTCTTCTTTCTTTCTGTTACTCTCACGTTCGCTGAAAAAGGCCTGAAGCTGAAGCCTGAACAATCTCGCCAGAGTACAGTCAACTGTCAAAAAATTTCAAGTTTATTATTTCTACTTTCTCATTTATAACTTAAAATCCTCTGAAGGAGAAAGTTTAGAGGGTCAAAAACATAAAAAAAAATTGGTTAGGTATTCCAATAAACTAAATTTCGCCGGCCGGAGGGTCCAGGGACCCTCTGGACCCCTTTAAATCCGCCGATGATTCTATGCTATATCTATGTATCTAAACTTATGTTCTCACCAAATTTTTATTTGACATATTTTAGTATGTTTTTAGGTTTTGGAAGCTAAGTTGCTGCTTTGATCATGCTACGATTTCAAGTACTCATGTTTTAGTGGACTTAGCTAGAAATTAACAAAAAGAAGAATTATTTGTTCTACTTGTCTTCTTTGACTTTTGTGATCAGTGTAATCAACTATTCGATTAATATAATAGAAATTTCTTTTGCGCCTTGTGTGATCAACTAGTGAAACACCCGGGGACGAGTTGGGTACTCGGGTAGTGGTAGCATAGCTGGAGGGAAAGAGAGAGAACCAGACAGAGCAAACGACAGGTGATGGAGGTGGGTGGGAGCTTCACGACGAAGGTGGTTAACCTATGTAAGGATAATGAAGGTGACGGCGGTGGTGGTTGTATGAACTGGTGCGCGATGGTGGTTCGTCTCCGGTAACAACAGGTGGTGGTGATGAGGTTCTGACAGTGGGGTGAGCAAGAATTTCATGTTGTGACGGTTTGTATGGTGGTAAACGGTGACGGTTCGGTGGAAGAGATGAAAGATGTGAACAGTGGTTGATGGTGGTTAACGAGGGTTGATGGTGTGCTTCACGGAGATGGTAGGGGTTGTACGAGTTTCATGATGAAGGTGGTAGTGGTTGCATAAGCTTCACGATGGAGATGAGGGTCAAGCGGTAACTTCACGGTGGTGGGCTACGTTTTCATGACGATGGTGATTCTATGATGTTGATGGTTACATGATGATGGTGATTATATGATGATGATGATGATGGTTACATGATGGTGATTCTATGATGATGATGATGATGGTTAGATGATGATGATTCTACTTGGAATTTCAATCGGATAATGACTAATGGCATCCGACAATCAAGAAGAGTGTTCTAGACGACGTGTACATAAAGGTATAATTCTTAAAAGAAAACGCATAGAATGTTAATGATTAATTAGCTCAGGTCATGAATACCATAATTGAGGAGGACGTATAGAGGTTACATTTGACAAACATTAACGACAGAGAATAGTTATTTTTATATATTGACAATTGTCAAACACAATGGTTATGTTGTTACCGATACTAATAGCTAAAGCTCGATTGATTTGGATTATTGGTCATGTTTTTAGTAAAGCAAATGGACAATTTATATTGTTGGGATTTAGATAAAAACAAACGGGACTCTGTTCGGTTTTTGTTAGGATTGGGGAAGTGTATTTTACAACCTGGACGTCCTCTTTACGGTTATGGTTTGTTTGGGAAAAGACCTAGTTCATGCGAATCTAGTATGTTCGCCTGAAGCCAAGTGGCAAACTCAGCATGTTCGCCTAATGCAAAAGAGGCGAACTTACCACATGTTCACCTAAGTCCAGTGGAGTACTTAGCCTACGTTCGCTAAAACCTAGGTGGCGAACTTACCATGTTCTCCTAAGCCATGAATGGCGAACTTGTCCAAGTTTGTCAAACCCTAAAGATAGAAACTTCTATTACCGATTAGGTCCGACATTTATTTTATGTATGTATTCCAACCAGATTCTGAGAAACGACAGTCGGACAGTAGAAAGGCATTTTGAGATCTAGCATTACAGGTGAGTTCATGAATGCTAATTTTACTATTTTAGGGTGGTGTGCATACTCAGTAATGGAAGCTTATAATAAATGAGTTTTATTACTTAAACGTAAATGATAAGGAAGTAAAGGTTTACTTAATTAATGTTTTGTAAACAATAAATGGTTATAGAATGGGTCTATCTAACTAAATGTTTTATTAGCGAATGAAAGAAAGTAAATGAACGAGTTTATCTAATTATGTGTTTTATAAACGAACGTCAATGAAAGGACGAATGTGAATGAAAGAAAATGAGTTTATCTAACTATAAGTTTTATAAACAAAAGGGAACGAAAAGAGATAAGTCTGTTATGTTGCCTATATCCGAGTATGGTTACACTGAAACAAGTCTTGAGGTGGTTGCATAGTCTTAGTTACTAGTACTACCCGAAGCCTATGGCAGTGTCATCGCATGAGTTGTATGACTGACGTATGAACAACGGAGACGGTGCTTGGAAGGGTACTGTAACCGGGAAGTTGCAACTGGTTAACGGGGGGGTAATGACGGTTATCCCGGTGATGACGGTCACCAAATAAAAAATGTCCTTCGTCAATGTCCGGTGAGTATGGCCTTTGGACGTTGAGCCTTAGAGACTCTCACCAAAAGAAAGGTGTCCTCCGTGGGCTGTAATGTAATGTGTCCTTCATGGACTGTAATGTAATGAACGAAAGTAAAGAAACGAATGTATCCCTTGTGGACTGTAATGAATGAAAGTAAAGAACGAATGTGTCCTCCGTGGACTGTAATGTAATGAACAAAAGTAAAGAAACGAACATGTCCCTTGTGGACTCTAATGAATGAAAGTAAAGAAGGAATGTGCCCTCCGTGGACTGTAATGTAATGTGTTCTTCGTGGACGTTAACAAAAGAAAGTGAATGTATGAAATAAGTGACAATGCAAAGAAATGACTAACTATAAATTACATGTTATATTGTGAAAATGTACTTAGTAGTATAGGGTATGTTCAAAGTATGTTTTAAAGATTGTTTTCAGCAAATGATTTTTATATGGATAACATGAGAAAGTAAAGTCATTTATTAAATGTTTTAAAAACTTGAACTCACCAGCGTTAGCTGACTTTTAGTATGCACTTCAGGTGGCATATAGGAAGGTTAAGGATAAGGCGTGAAGGTTGCCCGACTACAAGACTAACATCCCTTTTTATGTTTAAGTTCAAGATTATGTGTTAGACAATGTTTCAAATGAGTATGACTTCCCACATGTGTAATAGAATGATGTACGCTTCCACTATGTTTTAAAAGTTTTAGTTTATTCAGTTTCTCCATTACTAGGTTTCTGAGTAAATCCAATAAGTGAGGCCTCCCGGGTTTGGGGCCTTACAAGTTGGTATTAGAGCAACAATTTGAGAGATTCAGACATCCCTAAAATGCCCGGACTCAGACTAAAAATGGGACCAAATCAAAGGGTTTCAGTACGGGTAGCCAACATTAGCAAGGTATGTAAAGTAGAAATTAAATACCTATAGCATTGGATAGTTCCTTAACATAGAACACATGCCTTAGATATCAATGTCACTACCAGTATGAATAGTTACACGTAGGACATACGATGGTAGACGATTTGAGCACATGAGTACAATAAATGGTTAATAACACGTAGCTACTGTTATTAAGCTTTTTCTGTGTAAGTGTGTCTCGATTTGTCATCCGCCGTATGTACTTTTCACAGCGAGTGAAAGAGATGTTAGCATAGTACTACGAATGACTCACACTTATAAGAAAGGTGCAATTCATGTGAGGTGAATCACAAACAACTAGTAGAAGTTCGATAAACCACGGAATGTCACGGTCCGAGTAGATCAGTAACGAACAGTCATGAGCGACTTCTATTAACTAGGAGTTCGGTACGGGAAGAAGAATACATGCACTAGACATTGTTTATAGATGACATTCATATTATGAAGCAGGATAAGTGATGTGCTTGAAATTACACATCTTTATTGCATAAAACATCGCCCGTTTTATGATCAATTCCTGGTTATTCCCCAAGTTTAGACACTTATTTGCTTCATTTTCAGTTTTGTAGGTTTTTATGGTGCTAAGTGGATAAAGGAGGAGATTCCAGGAGTTTTCAAGAAAAATTAGGGTTTCTGAGTTGGAGGCACGGTCGCGCCCCTGTCTGGCACGACCGCGCCAGCCTAGGCACGGTCGCACCATGCATTGGCACGACCGTGCCAGGCTCAGAATTTAAGCACAACCGCACGCTTGCTTCCCCACGGTAGCGTGTATACCCGTGAGTCTAAAAGCCGTACTTCCTTGAAGAAAGAGACCAATGGGAGAAGCAGATCGGTCAATCCTACTGTCACACGACTGCGCCAAAAGAAGGCACAGTCGTGCCCCATGCTCAGGTACGGTCGTGCCTAGTACCCTGGCACGGTCATGCCTCCTTGCTTTTATATATATCAGAAGTTTTCCCACAGAAAGAAATCTGGAGACCTGGAGAGTTGGAGCTTTGAGCATTGTTTTGTGCTCCGAATTTCCTTGTTCCTAACCACATTTCAAGCTTCTAGGAAGGACTACAACATCAAGAGGGTCACCATACATCATCATCTAGCTTGGGGAAGTTGGTTTGATTATTGGCATTTCTTCATGAGTCTTGTAACTTTTCCTTGCTTTGTTCTTGTTCTTATGCTCACCATGAGCTAACTCTTGATATCACTTTGGTTTAGATGAAGTTTAGTAACGTTTGACAACATTTATGGATTTTTGGCATAGTTAATATTAATGTTATAACAATGGCATGATTATTCTTCAATGATATTGTGTATTTGGGAGTTGATATTGTTTGCAAGACTTGTATATGTGTAGGATATGTATGTTGAAAAACCCATGGTTTATGCATGTATGCATTGATTAGTGTATGCTTGTATGCTAGTTTATGGATTTTGACTAGGAATGGTGGATGAAGTCTTGTTTATTGTTGAAAACTCTTAAATATGCATCGTTGTGCTTATGTTTGGAAAGACAAAGTGCTTGTTATGGTGTGTCATGTTTAGTATTATGTTTATCTAGGACTTGTTGACGCAATCTTCTAATTTATGTAATCTTGATATGAACATTGTATGTTGAGGAAATGCATGTTGTTGTTTACTTTAATCAACTTGAGATGGGTTATGTGTTGATTCGTGTAATCTTTCCAACTAGTTGTTGAATTAGCCAACCTTGATAGGAAGCTAGTTCAATCTTTATTAAACATTGACGTATTCATTGCACGTGAGCTTCATTGCATGATTTTAGATGGTTAGTTTGTATAATTCATTCTAACCTTCCGAAAAGTCATTTGATTAGATGTCTTTGACGAGAGTTTAGTCAGCATACGTATCGTGTACTTGCCATGTATCTATAGTTGTTGTTGGATGTTTACTGAATGGATTCGAGACCGAAGTGATATTCCTTCCTTGATTGTTTGACTTGTGTTCTTAGTTTAGTTTTATATTCTTGCATATTAGTTTAATAAAAAATAAACTTAAACAGCTTTTACCATTACTTGATTAGATTTTAGTTCCGGTTTATTATCGCATTTCACCGTGTCCATGGATTGATATCCGGTTCTTACCTATACTATATTGCTATCCGACGGGTACACTTGCCCGGTGTGTGTGTGATTAGTCTTTGGTGAAAACCCTTTTTAAAACTAATTGTATAGAATCCATGTAAAAATATATCTACACTTCAAGCAGATCAAGTTTTTGGCGCCGTTGCCGGGGATACGGTTTGTGCGAGAACGATTGGAATTATTATTTAGTCATTTAGTATATATTTGTGTATATCTTGCTAAATAGTTTTCTTTATTTAACTTTATCTTTATTTTTATTTTATCATTTTCATCTCATATTTGTGTATAGCTTTTCGAATGGTATTTTTACTTTCTATTTTATTGTTTTTATCCGGTATCCGTGATCGTTTTTTTTAGTGTTCTTTGCAATGAATTTCATGGATCGCGACTATGGGAAGTTTCATTGACGAGTACCCGTTTGATCTATGGGGTTACCATGAGAATATTTGGTGTGTGATTTGTGGGGGCCCACATTACACATTGGATTGTTATCAATTCCCAGGCTACCCCGCAAAGAGCTATGAAGACACTATATTCGGCCCAGTTGGTGATTTGGATGAATTGGAAACATTATTGTTTGAAGAGTCAACTGTGGTAATTAAAGGGGAGCCGCACCAAGAGGAAGATGTGCAAACGGATGGGTTCACCAACGAACCAATGACTATGGTGACACCCGATCCTCCGTTATGCACCAAGGAGAGCCGGCCTCCGATTCATCATGATTATGAGTCGTCATACGAGTCATCCGAACAACGGGATAGGGCGAGAAATTTCACAGACCAACCAACTTGGAAGGTGCGACATCGGTCCACAAAGCATGGCATGTCAACACTATCTTGTCGGGATGATCGCCTCCTTCATAACATCATTTACCTCAGGTTTGGTCTGGGAGTGTTGGTGCCACGACCCATCACTTTGTTTTTGCATTTACCCTTGGTTGTCACTAACTGGTGGTAAATGAACTAAACCAAACGGGTTGGATGGGTATTCAAGAATCATATGCCAATCGTTTGTTGATTTGCCCCATCATTTGCCCTAAATTGATGCACATTAGGACACGAGTCTAGCTCACGACTCGTTAATAAACTTAGCATGTCCGGGTGTCACCCATTAGTTGTGTTTATTCATTTTTATCTTCCAATTTATTTTCCTAGTTTTCTTTTTATTTTTCTAGGATTTTACCGTTTATTTTTGAGTTTAGGTCTTCGAAACGTGTTTTGGATCGAGCGGATTGAGGATATGTGGCACTGCTTGGAGCGTCATGTTTGTGGGTAGGCCGTTTGAGTTTGACCGACACGAGGGAAGTTTCAGTTCTCTCTTCACACTCCATTACATTGCATTCCCTTAGGCATTGCATGTTTTTATGTACATTGAGGGCAATGTACGTTTCTAAAGTGTGGGGTTAGGTGTTCATTCTTCTCTTTGCATTATTTTTATTGTACATTGAGGGCAATGCACGATTCTAAATGTAGGGTGGGAATTTGTTCACGTGATGTTTGTCTTTTTAAGCATTTTATCACTTCATTTTTTGCAAAATCTTCCTTCATAATTTTTACTAGCACTAAATTAATTTTATACAAAAAAAAAATAAAAAACAAAAAAATAGAATAAAAGTTAACCGTTTAGCATTCAAATTTTCGGTAAACATTAGAGGTTTGATTTTTCAAAAGCATTCGAGATAGAAATTCCATCGAGTAAAACCCAATTTTTTGTGATAACCATGAGTTTTAGTGGGCTAAACGAATGAATTGCATGTAACATTTTGCTTACACCCATTCCTTCTCGTTTTTGTGAATTTATTTTTAAGCCTTGATAGCTTTAGACATTGTTTGCTCTCGTTTTTATGGATTTGAGTGTGCCAGGTGTTTCATGCTTATTAGAACTTGCTTTTAATATACATTTCGAAATCATGAACATAAATACTGCATAAAAATGATTGAGGCATTTGGATAAACCACTTTTTTAGCCTTTTATTTTTATTTTTTCCCTCACCGGAACACATCCACTAGTTAGCCACGTTGAGCCTATCCCATGTTTTTCTTTTATTACCCACATTACACCGCCATTAAACCTTCATTAGCCTTTTTATTTATTTATTCTATTTTTCACACGTGTTAGAAATCCGATTGGCTAATGTTAATTTCATAGCTTTTATTTTGTTGTAATCTTCAAATTCTTGAGAAGTTTTTAGCTAAGGAAAGATACATATTGACTTAGTTCCATTCAAAAGAAAAGAAATAGTATAAAAAAATCACCAAAATTAGGTGAATTATAGCCGATTAGAGCAATTTTGTGAGCAAAGATGGAAAGAATTCGGTTGTTAGCTCTTATCTATACGGAAGTATTAGTTAGTTTATTTTTCATATTAGAAGTTGTTTTAGTTTTTGAGTTAGCATAGCCGCCGGGTTTTTAGCCATTTAGCCACTTTTAAATTCCACTTCCTTACCCTTAGCCATTGCCAAGTTACAACCCGTTTAAAGCCCTCTTGATTTATGCTTTGTTTCATGTTAGTTGGTAGAGATTTGATCTTTTAGCAAGCTTATGATTTTTGCATGATTCATTGTCTTGCCATTTGAGTGTTCTATACATACTCCATTACTTGTGTGATCATATATATTCCTGAGTGTGTGTGAACATTGTGAGAAGCATAAAATTGCATGCTAATGATTTCCTAGGCATATTCATTTGCTCATTCGGTTGTTACTTCATTGGGCACCTTGGGTTTCATTTAGTTAATTTTGCATTTCTTGAAAATCTTGTCAAACCTTTATAAGTTTATTAATGCTTACGGTTTTCCGAATTGATCTATAGTGCCATTGGAAGTTTTGTTTTATTTTGATTTCTTGCTTGAGGACAAGCAATGTTCAAGTGTGGGGTTATTTGATGTGCTTGAAATTACACATCTTTATTGCACAAAACTTCGCCCGTTTTATGATCAATTCCTGGTTATTCCCCAAGTTTAGACACTTATTTGCTTCATTTTCAGTTTTGTAGGTTTTTATGGAGCTAAGTGGATAAAGGAGGAGATTCCAGGAGTTCTCAAGAAAAATTAGGGTTTCTGAGTTGGAGGCACGGTCGCGCCCCTATCTGGCACGACCGTGCCAGGCTCAGAATTTAAGCACAACCGCGCACTTGCTTCCCCACGGTCGCGTGTATACCTGTGAGTCTAAAAGTCGTACTTCCTCGAAGAAAGAGACCAATGGGAGAAGCAGATCGGTCAACCCTACTACCACACGACCATGCCAAAAGAAGGCACGGTCGTGCCCATGCTCAGGCACGGTCATGCCTAGTACCCTAGCACGGTCGTGCCTCCTTGCTTTTATATATATTAGAAGTTTTCCCACAGAAAGAAGTCTGGAGACCTGTAGAGTTGGAGCTTTGAGCACTGTTTTGTGCTCCGAATTTCCATGTTCCTAACCACATTTCAAGCTTCTAGGAAGGACTACAACATCAAGAGGATCACCATACATAATCATCATCATCTAGCTTAGGAAAGTTGGGTTGATTCTTGGTATTTCTTCATAAGTCTTGTAACTTTTCCTTACTTTGTTCTTGTTCTTATGCTCACCGTGAGCTAACTCTTGATATCACTTTGGTTTAGATGAAGTTTAGTAACGTTTGACAAGATTTATGGATTTTTGGCATAGTTTATGTTAATGTTATAACAATGGCATGATTATTCTTCAATGATATCGTGTATTTGGGAGTTGAGATTGTTTGCAAGACTTGTATATGTGTAGGCTATATATGTTGGAAAACCCATGGTTTATGCATGTATTCATTGATTAATGTGTGCTTGTATGTTAGTTTATGGCTTTTGACAAGGAATGGTGGATGAAGTCTTGTTTATGGTTGAAAACTCTTCAATATGCATCCTTGTGCTTATGTTTGGAAAGACAAAGTGCTTGTTATTGTGTGTCATGTTTAGTATTATGTTTATCTAGGACTTGTTGACGCAATCTTCTAATTTATGTAATCTTGATATTTACATTGTATGTTGAGGAAGTGCATGTTATTGTTTACTTTAATCAACTTGAGGTGGGTTATGTGTTGATTCGTGTAATCTTTCCAACTAGTTGTTGAATTAGCCAACCTTGACACGAAGCTAGTTCAATCTTTATTAAACATTGACGTATTCATATCACGTGAGCTTCATTGCATAATTTTAGGTGAGTAGTTTGTATAATTCATTCTAACTTTTTGAAAAGTCATTTGATTAGATGTCTTTGACGAGAGTTGAGTCAGCATACGTATCGTGTACTTGCCATGTATCTATAGTTGTTGTTGGATGTCTACTGAATGGATTCGAGACCGAAGTAATATTCCTTCCTTGATTGTTTGACTTGTGTTCTTAGTTTAGTTTTATATTCTTGCATATTAGTTTAATCTAAAACCAACTTAAACATCTTTTACCATTACTTGATTTGATTTTAGTTCCGGTTTATTATCGCATTCCACTGTGTCCACGGATTGATATCCGGTTCTTACCTTTACTATATTGCTATCCGACGGGTACACTTACCCCGTGTGTGTGATTAGTCTTTGGTGAAAACCCTTTTTAAAACTAATTGTGTAGAATCTTTGTAAAAATATGTATACACTTCAAGCACATCAATAAGACGAGTCAGGAATTCACGAGTAAGGTATGTTGGCGATTACGTCAGGATCCACAAAATTGTGAATTTACAGGTTCACGTGCATACAGATGAACCTTATCGTGTGGATAAATACACATGTCACCGAAACAATTAAATCATTCCAACCATGACTATGAGATTAGTCACTTGAGTAATGATGATCGTTACGAATTAGTAAGACAAGTGGTGGCAACAACTGCATACCAAAGGTGGAATGAGAAGGAGTGAAACTCTAAATGAAGTTTGCTGAAGTTAAGTGACACTAAGGAACAAGTTTAGAAAGATTGACGAAACCTGGTCCGGAACCTGATGCAGTAATGATGAAAGTAGTACATCAAGCAAGGACAAAGAATTAGAAGGTTGTACCAAAAGAGAATTAGTATGGGAATAATAAGAGAGCCTATCAGGCCCAAGTGAGAAGATTGCTTCGCATGGCAACCCACGAACGGCGAGACCGATCAAGTAGGATTTGAAGAACTCAACACTTGTTGATTCGAATTGAGAGAGTAGCTACCAAGGATTACACGTTAGTACTAGATGTGAGTGCTACATATGTCAGACGAAGGTACGTTTAGAGAACTGCTTTTGAACAGAAATTGTTTATGCTTAACACAAACGTGATATGATGATTAAACATTGGTCTACTGTCAAAGTATGCAAGAAACAACTACATGAGTACATGTCCAAGAAATATATGAATGCATGGATACACGAATGGCATCTCTCCATGCAGAAGACAACCCCAGATAAACAACTATGAGTATCCACTAAAATGGGGAGATAGATATACCAACTATAACAAGTGACGAGAAGCGCGATGTTAATTATGGCGTGCAGGCAAAACCAATTGAAACTTGATCCAACCTAAAGATTATTTGTTTAGGATGAATGTGAAAGACAAACCCAATGGTGTGAAGTATTGCATGAGTACTAGCAAGGACTCAAGACGAGTCAGAAAACACTCTATAGTAATTAAGTCAAGTAAATAGCATGTGAGACTGCTGAAATTGAAAGGCCGATAAAGAACCTAATGAGACCAGACAGGAAAAGAATGATCAAGTATTACCACACATCTCATATATTCGTAATGAAACATGTGAACAAAATTCTAAAGGAATCACATACGAAAAATGTTAACGATCACGAAAGGTTAGAAAATGTATATATTGGTCACAAGGGATGCTAGTCCCTAAGACCATCTAATGATATAAAGTAAAAGTGGTGCACAATAGACTAATGAGAAGAAATGTGAAACCATTACGAGCAGGCTTTAAAAGGAAGACCAGAAGAGAGTTATGTGCATGGAAAAATATGAATACAAAGATCGCATACCTAATGTTCCGTCCGAATGAATACCTTCCCAAAAAGTTTGAATACGATAGAGTATTGCTTCATATGGTTCCTTTGGAAAAAAAAACAATATGGTTCCTTCGGGAACGAAACGATATGGTTCCTTCGGGAACGAAACAATATGGTTCCTTAAGGAACGAGATAGTAGGACTCGTTCAGGAACAATATGGTATGATTCATTCGGGAATGACATGGTATGTTCCTTTGAGGGCGAATGCACCAATAATAGCTTATGAGGTACCCATAATAACCAAAGTGATTTAGAAGGAGATTGCTAACAACTGCCTAGAGAACAGAGTAGACAATTTAAACATAATACTAGACTTCCAAAGAAACATCCCTAAGTGTTGAAAGGAGTTCATGGCTTGCTTAGCACGACAAATCCATACAAGTGTTTGGTGGATTCTAGACGCGCATAAGAGTAAAGTAGCTTATACTAATCAATATAACATCCGAGGTGTTCGTTACAAAGAAGAATAGGTAGTAGTGACATGTAAACCCTAATTACGTGCAGTTCATGTATGGCATCGAATAATCACTGGTCTGATGATCGACCTAGATATTCGAAAGAAGCCGAAATACTACCTAGTCGTGAGGTACTTAGTTTAAATTGTGTTATAAGAAGGGCCGAATTTCGAGGACGAAATTGTTATAAGGAGGGTAGACTTGTAACATTCCAATATCTCTACTACTTAAAACATGGGATTTCGATTAGGATTAAGGTTGTCAAAGAACAAAACTATGACACTGTAGTTTAACAACTAATTTCAATTAAAAGCTAAATGTAATTTCTTTTAAAGATAAGGCGTCAAAAGTGAAAAATCGTTTAAGCCTAAATACCACTAACATCATGCTCAACCGCCAACCCCCCCCCCCCCCCCCCGTGTCTGTTTCCTTTACCCTCGTCACCGACAACTCAAGACATGGACACACCCTACCTCCGTTAAACCCTAAACCGGCCAACTAAACACCACATCATGCTCGGTTACAATGGAGAAGCTCCCGGGGATGAGTTGGGTACTCGGGTAATGGTAGCACAGACGACGGGAGAGAGAGAGAACTATAGTGAACGACAAGTGATGGTGGTGGGTGGGAGCTTCAAGGCGATGGTGGTTAACCTATGTAAGGATAATGAAGGTGACGGCGATGGTGGATGTATGAGCTGGTGCGTGGTGGTGGTTCGTCTCCGGTAACGGCAGGTGGTGGTGATGAGGTTAGGATTGTGGGGTGAGCAAGAATTTCGTGTTGTGATGGTTTGTATGGTGGTAAACGTTGATGGCTTGGTGGAAGAGATGAAGGAGGTGAACGGTGGTTGATGGTGGTTAACGAGGGTTGATGGTGAGCTTCACGGAGATGGTATGGGTTGTAAGAGTTTCACGATGAAGGTGGTAGTGGTTGCATAAGCTTCACGGTGGAGATGAGGGTCAAGCGGTAACTTCACGGTGGTGGGCTATGTTTTCATGATGATGATGATTCTATGATGATATTGATGATGATGATGATGATGGTTACAGGATGATGATGGTTACGTGATGATGATTTTATGATGATGGTTACATGATGATGTTGATGATGATTCTACTTGGAATTTCAATCGGATAATGACTAATGGCATCCGACAATCAAGGAGAGTGATCTAGACGACGTGTACAAAAAGTTATATTTCTTAAAACAAAACCCATAGAACGTTAATTATTATTTAGCTCGGGTCATGAATACCATAATTGAGGACGACATATAGAGGTTACATTTGACAAACATTTAACGACAAAGAATAGTTATTTTTATATATTGACAATTGTCAAACACAATGGTTATGTTGTTATCGATACTAATAGCTAAAGCTTGATTGATTTGGATTATTGGTCATGTTTTTAGTAAAGGAAATGGAAAAAAATATATTTTCGGGTTTTAGATAAAAACAAACGGGACTCTGTTCGATTTTCGTTAGGATTGGGGAAGTGTATTTTACAACCTAGATGTCCTATTAACGGTTTGGGTTTGTTTGGGAAAAGACCTAGTTCATGCGAATCTAGTATGTTCACCTGAAGCCAAGTGGCGAACTTAGCATGTTCGCCTAATGCAAAAGAGGCGAACTTACCACTTGTTCGCTAAAACCTAGGTGGCGAACTTACCATGTTTGCCTAAGGCATGAATGGCAAACTTGTCTAAGTTCGTCAAACCCTAAATATAGAAAAGTCTAGTGTCAATTAGGTCAAGTATTTATCTTATGTATATATTCCAACAAGATTGTGAGAAACGACAGTCGGACCGTAAAAAGGCATTTTGAGATCTAGCATTATGAATCCCTATTTTTACTGTTTTAGGGTGGTGTGCATACTCAGTAACGGACGTTTATAATAAATGAATTTTATTACATAAACGTAAATGATAAGGAAGTAAAGGTTTACTTAATTAATGTTTTGTAAACAATAAATGGTTATAGAATGGGTCTATCTAACTAAACGTTTTATAAACGAATGAAAGAAAGTAAATGAACGAGTTTATCTAACTATGTGTTTTATAAAAGAACGTAAATGAAAGGACGAATGTGAACGAAAGAAAATGAGTTTATCTAACTATAAGTTGTATAAACAAAAGAGAACGAAAATAGATAAGTATGTTATGTTGCCTATATCCGAGTATGCTTACGCCGAAGCAAGTCTTGAGGTAGTGGCACAGTCTTAGTGACTAGTACTACCCAAAGCCTATGGCAGTGTCATCGCATGAGTTGTATGATTGCCGTATGAACAACGGAGACAGTGCTCGGGAGGGTACTATAACCGGGAAGTTGCAACTGGTTAACGGGGGGTAATGACGGTTATCCCAGTGATGACGGTTATCCCGGTGATGACGGTCACCAAAGAAAGAATGTCCTTCGTGGAAGTCTGGTGAGTTTGGCCTTTGGACGTTGAGCCTTATGGACTCTCACCAAAAGAAAGGGGTCTTCCGTGGGATGTAATGTAATGTGCCCTTCGTGGACTGTAATGGAATGAACGAAAGTGAAGAAACGAATGTGTCCCTTATGGACTGTAATGAATGAAAGTAAAGAACGAATGTGTCCTTCGTGGATTGTAATGTAATGAACAAAAGTAAAGAAACAAACATGTCCCTTGTGGACTGTAATGAATGAAAGTAAAGAACGAATGTGTCATCCGTGGACTGTAATGTAATGTGTTCTTCGCGGACGTTAACAAAAGAAAGTGAAGGTATGAAATAAGTGAGAATGCAAATAAATGACTAACTATAAATTACATGTTATATTGTGAAAATGTACTTATTAGTATAAGGTATGTTCAAAGTATGTTTTAAAGATTGTTTTCAGCAAATGATTTTTATATGGATAACATGAGAAAGTAAGGTCATTTATTAAATGTTTTAAAAACTTGAATTCACCAGCGTTATCTGACTTTTAGTATGCACCTCAGGTGGCATAAAGGAAAGTTAAGGATAAGGCGTGAAGGTTGCCCGGATACAAGACTGACATCCCTTTTTATGTTTAAGTTCAAGATTATTTGTTAGACAATGTTTCAAATGAGTAAGACTTCCGATGTATGTAATAGAATGATGTACGCTTCTGCTATGTTTTAAAAGTTTTAGTTTATTTAGTTTCTTCATTACTATGTTTATGAGTAAATCTAATAAATGAGACATCCCGTGTTTGAGGCCTTACAACTCTATAGCGGGTAGTAGCACTGTCTACCACAGAAGCCGAATATATGGCTCTTACTGAGGCTGTCAAAGAGTCACTGTGGTTGAAAGGTTTTGTGTCAGAGTTGGGAATACAGAACAATTCAATATGTCCAGTGGTGTATTGTGATAGTCAAAGTCAAACTTGTTACAAACAAACGTCAAACTGAACTTTATAAAGTTGAGGGGCTAATTTTGGTTAGCTAGATACTTCAGGGACTGATTTAGTAATTCTAAAAGTTAGGTTGTTAATGAGCTGCTTAACAGATTTTCTAATTAGGGGTTTTAAAGGTCGGATAGGTTAAGTGTTAGGTAATTCAATTCTTGTAATTCTAGTTCAACTTTCTTTCATTGTAATTATTCTTCTTGATTCAATAGTAGAAGTAATAATTGTTTGAATTCGACACTTCCTAAGGCGGCCCGATGATTATGCATACTATGTATGCGAATGATTTTTTTTTCATGGGGGAATGGGATTATCAAAATATCATCAATTTGAAACGAATTCCTAGGTGCTTTTATATAGTTTCGGACCTCAAAATTAACTACTATGTAAGCAAGATCATAGGTGTTGGATCTCAAATCCTGAAGCTTTAAACATGGCTTCAGTTATGGTTGCGAGAAAGAATCTTTCCCCATTCATCATCTTCGTATGCCAATTGGTGTAAACATGAGACTTTCAAAGAATTGGGCGATAATAACCCAGAAATTTAAGGATAAATTGAGTAGTTGGAAGTCCAAAAATCTCTCATTTGGTCAAGTTTAAACATTGTACATGAAATGGGCCGGTTTATTTGAGAACATCACAAATTTGGGCAGATGTTATGGGTCGTTAAATTGGGCCAAGAAATAAAAGAGCTTTCACAATAGAGGTTGTTATTTTTAGTCAAACGTGGGGCCATCGACAATTTTCATTGAATCCAGAATTTGAACTGGACAGGTTTTTCTAAAGTCAACAAATTGAGGAAAGGAAGGAGATTTAAATATTTAATTTACAATATGCTGAAAGTGAAGGAATTTAGAACAAATGTTTAATTTTGACTTTTGTTGGTCAAAATTAAAGTTTCTCTGCATATCTTGTGCTCAAATCATTTTCAAGCATCATCAATATTCACATTAACTTCCATTGCATCAATAGCAACAACAGGAATTGAATTTGTTAATTCGAAACAAGTTTCGGGTTGATTCGGAACATTTTTTTTATTTTGGTTGCCACGTGTTACGGACTAGTGTTTTCGATTGATTCGGATTTGACTTCGGGTAATACGGACTTGCTTACGGTTGATGAGAATTATGTTCGGGTGATTCGATCGTGGTTTGAGCTATTTTAATTGACCTGGAAGAGTTTTATGTTGATTTGTATTTGATTTTAGTGAAACGGATTTGTTTTTAGAGTGATTCGAACCAGGTTTCGAGTTGATACGAGATTTGAGATTAGCTACAGAAGTGATTGTTTGATTCGGTTTTGATTTCAAGTTATTCGAGTTTGATACGAGGTTGATTTTAGATAACACGGAATTGATGTTGATGGCATATTTTGGTGGAAATTCAACGGAAAAACAAGAAATGTTGAAAAAGAGATTTAGTCTGTTTGCTCCGGCAAATGGAGAATCTTTGACGGATCAGTGCCATAGATACATGAAATTGATCAGTGAACTTCAAGATGTTGGTGTCAAAGTTGACAATTCAAAGATAATGAATACATTTTTAAGTTCTCAGTCATCAAGATGGTCTTTGTCAATTATAAACATCTGAAAGAAAGAAAATTTGAAAATAGTTTCATTGAATGAATTGTTTGTTTTGATTCAAGCACATGAAAAACTAAAATTTATTAATTAAGAATTTAAGAAAAATGAAGTTTTTTTTAAAAGAAAACTTGAGGCAAACATACTAAAAGAATTTGTTTATAAAAAAGATTTTCAAATTGAGGACTTAACTAAAAAGTTAAGTCAAGCACGAGCTAAACTTGTTGAAGCTCACATTACTATTGATAAATGGAACCTTTCAAAGAAAAGGTTGGTAAAAAAGAATGTGATGATTTGGATCCTACTAGGGGTCTCGCTTTTTAAATGTTCCACTGTTTCAAAACCTATTCCTTCGGTTTCACAAAATTATTTTAACAAATTGTACATGTTGCAAAAGATTTTATTCCCATCAAATTTGTGAAGGAAGGTACAATACAACAACAAAGTTTTGATACTCTTGAAGAAAAACCAAAAGCAAAAGCTGAGAAAAAACTAGAAGTGGAACAAAAACCTACTGACTTACCATAACCGTTTTTAACGAAACATCAAGTTTTTGAAAACCCACCACAACATGATAAGTTTGATACATAGAATGTTCCTAAACCTGTCTTACAAAACCATCACAGGTTCAGAATCAAAAGCCATTCAAGGCTTGTTTAAGTGTGGTCAAGAAGGACATGTGATCAAGAAATGTCCAAAGGGACATGATCCGGATGGTAAAGGAAACAAGAATTGCTTCTCTAGATCATAGTTTAAAAAGAACAAATCTTTGAATGATTGGATGAATCCGGTTTTCCATGATTCACAAATGAAAATGAAGAAAGCATCAATACCTCAATTTAGTACTTCAAAATTTAAACAGAAAATTGTTTCCAAAATCGAATCTTTTCAATCTAAAATATTTGAACCTAAATAAGTTTGGCAAATTAAATCCAAAGTTGATAAGATAATTGGTGAAGCAAAATACTTGGTTTATCAAGAAGTTACATATTTAGATGCTCAAGGAAAACCCAAGACTACGATGTCTTTGGTTCCTCTTTGTAACTGAATTGCTGATGAGTGTATGAACAACCTAGGAGGGTTGTTAGTAACATTCGGGTTATAGACAGTTGTTCCAATTACAGATTTGAGAAGGTAAACTCACAGGTTAGGGTATGATATCATTTCACAATTTCCATGTCACATTCATTTCATTTCTCTTGATGACGCATTTCATACAATTTTGTTTGCTTATGTGGAAGACTTTATTGTGTAAATTTCTGTTTTTGTGTTTTCATGTTTCTGAAAATTGGCTCTACAAAAGCAAAATTTTAGGGGAGAAGTATATCAATTAGACAAAAGATTTTCTTATTTGCTATTGAAAAGTGAAAAAAGATTTTGTATTTGTAGTGCTTGAGAAAAAGAAAAGTTAAGAAAATGTAAAACGATATTTTGAGAAATGACAGTGTCTAAGATAAAATCTCTTTAGCATGAACTGGATCATAAAAGAAGGTGCTTACTGTGTGATTTGTCAATAAGCTCAGTATACGGTTGAAAAGCTGAAAGTAGTGCGAAAAATAAATTTTTATTATATAAGTGATATAATCCCATCTTAAGAATGTTTACTGAATTTACTGATTTTCTGAATTCTGTTAGATATAGATTGCGGGGTGAATATTGATACACACACCATGAGACCATTATCGTAAAGTTATGGTTTAGAAACAGTTTATCCTCTGTATTGCGTAAGCAAAGACCTGGAGACACTGCCTTGATGACCTCTTCTGTTTTGAATAAGGAAAGACCTATAGTTTCATCCTTTACCCATTTCTCATCCGTTGATTGGATCTCCTTTTTATCGGATATGGAAACTTATCAAAATCATTGACATGTAAGTCCGACGTGTATGTAAGTCCAACGTTTCATAAAATCTGGCATGTAAGTCCAATGTGCATGTAAGTCCAATTTTGTCTTAAAAACCTTGGGCATGTAAGTCCGATGTGCTTTATGTCCCACAAAATTCATTTTAAAGTTTTCATGACCAGGTCACCCTTATTTCTTTGCAAAACTATTCTTTATCATCATGATGATTGGTTAATTGCTAAGATATGGTAAAATTGAAGCCCTTGCATACCTTGAAGATGGTTTGTTTTACAAATACTTTATCTCGAGTGTGGGGTACATTATGCTAATTCTATATCATACTCATAATCTCACACAAAACCTGGTCAAAGTAAAATGTTGTTTTAATTTACCATGAACAAAGATTGGCAATCATCTTTAAGTCACAGTCTTTTCTTGAAAAAGAAAGTGTAATCGGAGTTTTATGCTTAGGGGGTGTTTGGATTTACTTTTCAAACTACTTATTAACTTATTACCTTTTTTAAAAAGGTAATAAGTTAAAAGTTTGTTTGAATAATTGGTGAAAAAGTTAGTTTTAAAAGGATGAAAAAGTTGTTTTTAAGAAGTAGGTAATTTTTACTTTTGTAAGAAGTCAAAAGTTGTTTTTGATAAGTAATCCCAAACACCCCCTTAGTATGATCTCGTGTGAGATCTTTTCTCCAAAAATATTAGTGGTAAATATCTTAGAGTTTAAAATTTCATGAGTTTTTAGTTTAGTTTGTTATCTTTGAACATAGAAATTTTCAAAAAGATCTTGTTTTGTGTTTGTTTGTTTTGTTTTCAAGTTGTTTTTGAAGTCTTTCATATTAAACTGCACATAAAGTGAAAATTTTTACAAGTACATACACAAATGAACATTAGTTTGTTTGTAAAATTGAAATGGTTTAACAAGAAATCTGGAGATTGTTGTTTGTGATTGTGTGCATATATTTGCTGCAAATGATGGCCGATCATCATTTGAGCAAGTTTCTAGACCAAAGCACCTGTTTCTTCTAGTTTGCAGAAGACACCGAGTTAGGAATCCTCCTCCTACATCTTCTGAATCACTCAAGAAAAAGGGAGTTGAGAAATTGTATTCCAGTCTTCATTAGTGAATTTTGCTTCACCTTGAGCAACTGAATAGGGGGCAAAGCGTGTCTTTTTGGTGATATCGAAGTTTGCCGATCAAGACATTTGACGACTACGACACTTGATAAGAAAAAGCTTTTGGTAACATCAGTCTAAGGAGAGATTGTAAGGAATTAAAATAGACTGATGCTTACCAAATTGTTCAAGTCATCAAAGAAACGTGAAGATCAAGAGTTACGGATATAGTTTTAGACGAAAGTCTAGTTGAAAATTGTTAAAATTACAGGCTTAATTGTAATTTCTTGATTCTTGTTTAGGAACTATAAATAGGAGTGTTAGGCTCACTTTGGAACTTACACTCACACTTGGATCTAGGGTTTTGCATGTATTATTCTTTGAGATCTTTTAAATACAAGATTTGGGTGTTAATATTTGCATCGGCAATCACCCCATGTAGTTGAAAGGCCAGTGAGTTTGAACAGCCACTAGGAAGATTGGAGATGAAGAAAGAGGTTGCCTTCGATTTCTTGAGACCGACGTCCCTTCTATACCGGACTTCCGTCCACTCACCAGAGTCCCGCACCATGGAGAGAAACTCTCTTTTAATATACTGTTTACGAATTTTTTTAGAGCACATGCTTTTGTAACTGACATTTTGTCTAAATTAACACTCCTAAACACAAGGTCTATTCACCATTTCATCTGAGAGATGGTAATTGGTTGATTGGTAATTGGTAACTGGTAACTGCTATCTGAATTAGTAATTGATTAGTTTTGTTTTGTTTGGGTGTGTTGATTAATTGATTAGAATTGGTTAATTGATTGTTTTTTTTTTGTTTGGGTGTACTGATGAAATGAGTAGTATTTGGTAATTGATGAATTGATTAGTTTTGTTTGTTTGGGTGTATTGTTTAATTGATTAGTATTTGGTAATTGGTTAATTGATTAGTTTTGTTTGGGTATAGCGATTAAAATGTCAAACCGTAAGCATAAATTAGATTAAGAAAAAGGGTCCGCATAAAAAAGATGAGGGTTTTTTTTAATATAACTTTTAAAAAAAATGCCTGAAAAATTTTAGTCCGCTTGGGGCCACCAAGTACCTTGAGCCGCCCCTGCCCGACCCGAACCATCGAACCAACCCAAAAATTTTTAATTCCGGCCCTATGAAATTTGAGCATCTAAAATCAATGAACCCTCAGAAAAAATTCCTAGATCCGCCACTGTTCACGCCTTCCACGCCCCATTTCACGCCCATAAGGGTTGATCTTATGACTTTAACCATGGAAATTTAAATTCAATTTATAAACCCCCACCGGCCCACCAGTTGCACACATTTTCTAACCCAACATTGACGGGAAGTACAACAGTCGCATAAAATCAATCTTGGTTTTGAAAACTTAGTCAATTTGGAGCAACCACGTTGGTTCCCATTTGACAAATTAAACCTCACAATCCAAAAAAGGTAGTATATTACTTTTTTAACATGCAATGTGGTTTTTTTGCTAAGTATTTAATTTTCATCATGGTTTAATTATTGTAACATGTGTGATTATTTTACTGTAAGTGTAGTATTTTCTGAAATTTGTTTATTTTTTTAAAGTTACATGATGAGTACACAAATAGGAAAAAGTAAAAATAGTATAAAATATAAAGAATAAATATATATTAATATGTGAAAAAGAATATCAATCCTTTATGGTTTTTCAAAACTTGTCGGAAAAAAGTCATAAAATTTTGAATAAAATAAAGTGAGGCAATCATTTACGACAGTGTGACACACATAGTTTCGAGTTATTGTACAAAGTAAAATTAACACGCTAAGCGTAAGAAGCCGTCAAAATATGACCTGTGACATTGGTGAGGAGTATGTGCGCCAACATAAATCGCGCTATAGCCGCGTTCTTCACGCTCTAAAAACACGATAATTATGTACAGTACACTATATGTAAGGCCCCAATCCCGGGATACCTCACTTGTTAAATTTAGTCATTCACAAACGATTTTTAAACTTAAAATACATTCATTGCAGCGGAAATTAACGTTATTACATCGTATACAAATGTCAACCGATTAAAACATTTAAAATATGGTCTCAATAATACAACGTTCAAACAAAACACACGGATGCTAGAGATCTTCGACGTCGGGTAACTCCTCTCAGCCAGCCAAGGAATCCGGGAGCTATCATCATACCTACACTTAACCTGATATGCATACTAAAAGTCAGCTAACGCTGAATGAGTTCTAGCTTTTCATAAAACATACATTTATAATCACACTGTTTAATAAAAGAAGAAGTATTTATACACACTACCACACTTGCCGGTAAGGGCATAAGATTCACACACTTTTCCTTTCAAGTCATACATTATTATGTCTAATATGCTTTCACACTTAAACCATCAACCCTTGTCGATACCATCCATGACTACTGTCCATGGAATACATACCACAACCGTCAATTCACACTTGTTACCGGCTTCCATGACGACCATCCACGGAGCTACATAACGTTCATGACGACCGTCCATGAAGTATACGTAATTCCTTTATCATGACGACCGTCCATGATGCAGACATAACACACGAAGGGTCACGTTAACCCTATGAGTAATCGTCGCTACCCTTACACACTGAACCAATTGTACAACTGTTAGTGAACCACAAAGGATCTTATAGAGGGGGCATTGACCGTAACTAACCTGGCACTTGTCCCCAAAGAAACCCTTTCCTTCCCTTTCCCAGATATAGATAATGTATTGACTTCTTAAAATGTTTACCTTCTTTGTTTATTACAAATATTTTTTAACTTTCATAAACCTCTTTACTTGTGTAACAACACGCGTCTTGCCTTCTTTTAAACTTTCTTTCCTTTCATTTACCACCTGTTGTGTGTAATATATATATATATATATATATATATTAATTTTATGAAGATTAAATTACACAAATTAAGTTTTAAAAAGGGTTTTCACCAAAGACTAACTACACACACAACATGCAAGTGCACCTATCGGATAGTAATATAGCAAAGGTAAGAATCGGATATCAATCTGTGGACACGGTGCAATGCAATAATAAACGGGAATCAATATTCATTCAAAAGATGTAAAAGATGTTTGAAAGGGAATTGTAATTAACTAAAATGCAAATATGTAAAACTAGGCTACAAACACATTTTGGAACCTAGTAGTCCATCGAATTCAAGTTTCTATTTTGTTACATGCTTAAGTGTAAAGTTTTCGACCCAAAACTTTATCGATCGAAAAAGATTTCGATTGAAATCTTTTTCGGACGATCAGAGTTTTCGGACGAAATCTTATTACTATATATAAGTCTTGTATTTGAAAGCTAGATAGAACTTGAACTTGAATCTGATTTGTATCTCTATAATTCATAGCATTGCACTACTGATTGTACTGATTCTCTAAGTGAATAAAAGATGATGTTTTGTGATTATCTCAGTTTGATGACGTATTATCTTAGATTCGTTGTTTGATTCGTCGGTTTTCGATCTTAGAGTCTCTTGGATTGATTCCGCCTTTCCAGGAGATTGTTCGTTATTGAGTTGCTTAGAATATTACAGATCAAGGGGATTCACAAGTGGTATCAGAGCTTTCGGTTGAAGCTCCAGATATTTCAAGCTTTTTCAAGTATTTTCTTTGAGTGAAGATCGATTAGAGTGTATTTTACTGCCATTATTGAGTTATCTGATCAAATTTTCATGGAGATGACTAATGGGATTGAGTTTGGAGGTTGATTTCATAGTCGAATCAGTTGCAGGTGCGGTTTGAAGGTTTGATCAAATTTTCATGGAGATGACTAATGGGATTGAGTATGGGTGTCAAGTTTGAGGAGTATGATTTGGGAAAGAAGCTGCTGGATTCACTACCTGATTGCTGGAGTACACCATGTATGTTGATAAAAAATACTACTCCAGATTTGATGAACAAGTCACTTGATGATATTATCTGCTTGCTTGAGTCATATGAGCTGGATGCAAAGAAACGAGAGTTGAATAATCCAGATAAGCCACATGGTTCGGGTTCAGCCAATGCAGTTCTGTTTTCTGGAACAAGTGATGGAAGCAGTGGTTCTAAGTCTGAAAAGGGTAAGGGTTGTTGTGAGCATTCTCCTGGAGAAAAGGTTAAGACAACTGGTCAGATTCCTTAGGATCAAATTGCCTTATTTGCAGCCTTTATGGGTAGCTATAATGCCTTGGTAACTGGCAAGCTTCAACCGACTGTGCATGATGTCGAAGATCTTGTGCAAATAAATCCAGACGATCTTGTATACATGGATTTACAATGGCAAATGGCCATGATTGCTGTTAGAGCAAAGAAGTATCTTCAAAATGTCGGAAAAGACAAGCTCCAATTTGGTAAGAGAGTTGGTTTTGACAAAGCAAAACTCCGATGTTACAACTGCCAACAACTTGGACACTTTGCTCGTGAGTGTACAAAAGATAAGAAGAAGAAAGTTGAATGTAGTGGAGTGAAGCTTGTAGAGATGATTGAGGAGAATGAGAAATCTAAGAAAGCTCCAACTGCTCTTATATCAAAACAAATAAGTAATTGTGAGTGGGATGATGAAATTGAAAATGCTGAGATTGAGTTTGATGAAGCCCTGATGGCTGAAATAGAAGTCTCAAAGAAAACAGCTGAAGTTTCTAGTGATTGTGCTTTGAAATCTGATGACAAAGGCAAAGCAACAGCTTCTACTTCTGAGGAAAATTCATGTGATAGTGAGGTAACTTCTGATGATGATTCATTCATATGTTCTTCTGACTGTATTGAGAAAATGCAGAATTATCATGCAGCAAACACATTCTTGATTGCTGAAAATAATAAATTAAAAAGGGTAAATAAGGAAATAAAACAGAATGAGGTCACCTAAACCAGAAAAATCAATGCTTTATTAAAAGATAGCATGAACTTTAAAGAATACTTAAACAAAAAGGATCTTATAGACAAACTTATTGCTGCCCAATCCAAGCTTATAAAAGAAAGGGTTTTGATTTCTAAATGGGGTATGCAAAGAAAAATTTTAGAAAATTGTGTTGATAAGCAAAGAAGTTGTTTTATTAAAAATGGTGTTGGTTACAAAGCGGTACCTCATGCTGATCATTTTGAACCGTTTCCTGAACCTCATGTTTCAAATGATTTAATTAGAGATGAAAACTCTAATTTTCATGACTTGTATGTTAATGCAGCAATAACACAGGTCATGTAAATGAGAAGGTTTCAGTTGATGATTTAAGGAGTTTTAATGAATTCAATAAAGTTTGTGTGAGAGAGACAATAAGGGATTGTAGATAATTTGTGGTTGATACATGTATTGCAAACAAGTTTATTAAGTCACGTGCTAACAATGTTTTTGATGATATAAACAGTCTTTCAGATTCTGATAGTTCATATGTTTCTGCTTGTTCTACTAACTCTGTGTGTGATGTTTCTGAATGTGTGTCTGAGGTATCTTCTGATTCTACTTTCTTCGATAAAGTGGTGCATACTGCGAGAGAGTATATTCCAATTCACAAAATGTCATGTCTAGCCAAAGATGTCATGTTAGATGAATTTGGAATTCCATTGATACAATATTATGATCTTTCTCATGAGAGGCCAAAGAAAAATGAATTCTTAGCTCCTAAAAATAACATCCTGACAAGTGAAAGGGAGAATGTGAAGTCTGTACAAATTAAAATCAGTACACCAACAAAGAGTCAAAATGTTTGTGGAAGGTCAAATCAAATGAATGTCAAAGGCAAATCAAATGATGTCAAAGACGAGTTCATTGATTTCAAAGATAAGCCCGTTCAAAGTAAAGGGAAGTCAGTAATAAATCAGAGTTCAATAGAGTGTGAGAAAGGAAAATCCGTGTTTGAAGTAGGCGAATGTTCAAAGTCAAAGTCAAAGACAAAGTCAAAGTTTAAAAGTCAAAATTGTTTCACTTGGGGTCAAATTGGACATTTCACTAGGAATTGCAAACACAAGTCAAGTAATTCAAAGGTCAAAGGATACAATAAGAGAACAAAAAGCAATATCAACAAGTGGTTCAAGAAAGCATCTGAGAACGACAGTGTGTTTGAGTCTAAAGTGAATCATCGTTACATTCACGATTACTTGCGTTCTAAAGATCATAGTGAATTTTATTCAAATGCTTTTTATGATTATGTGCTACCTAATTTTGTGGACAAAAAGGTCCAAAACAGTCCAATATATGTGAAAAAATCAACCAAACCAAGCTATTTTGCTAAAGAAAAATTTAATAAGAAATATGGAAAAAATGTTGGTTGTTTTTGGAAAATTAAAAATGAACAAACTTCACATATTGTTGGAACAAAGAATTTTAAGAATTTGAAGGAACAAGTCGTTGTGACTAAGACTGTAAAAAGTCAAAGTCAGCCCGGGTCAAAGATGATCTGGGTACCTGTTTCTCATTAAGTTGTCTTGAAAATGTGCAGAGTCAAACCGGGAGGACTATTAATAATGTTTGGCATGTTGATAACGGTTGCTCAAGGCATATGACGGGACAAAGAGAGATTTTAAATGATTTTCAATCTTTTGATGGTGGTTTCGTTGCGTTTGCTGGAAATAAAAAGGGTGGAAAGATCACTAGACAGGGAACAATTTCAAATGATTTAATAACTCTTCAAAAGGTCAATTACATGTCACAATTGGAGTTTAATCTGCTTAGTGTGTCGCAAGTGTGTGATAAGGACATACCGGTTCATTTTACTACAAAAGAATGTTTGTTCTTAAAGCCAGAACTGGTAATTCCTAAAGAAATGAATTTGATGCGTGCTCCAAGAAAGTTTAATACTTACGTGGTAGATATGAATGACCATTCAACACCAGTAAGCGTATCTTGCTTGTTATCAAAAGCCACAGGCTCAGAATCGTATTTGTGGCATCGGCGAATGGGTCATGTGAATCTGAAAAACATGAACAATCTGGTTTATAAAGATCTGGTGCGAGGTTTACCCATAAAGGAATTTATAATTCAAGAAAGTTGTATGTCATGTGCAAAAGGAAAACAGCACAAGAAATCCCATCCGAAGAAGACAGTGACAACATTTACTCGACCTTTATTTCTTATTCATATGGATTTATTTGGTCCTGTTCGAGTAAATAGTATTGCGAAGAAATCTTACTGTCTTGTTATCACAGATGATTTTTCAAGATTTTCCTGGGTGTTCTTCCTTGCAACAAAGGATGAAACACCTGAAACAATCATTGAATTTATAAAACGAATCGAAAACATCTGTGATAACAAAGTGTCAATTAGTGCAGCAAGAACTCCGCAACAAAATGGAGTAGCTGAAAGAAAGAACAGAACTTTAATTGAAGCTGCTCGTACAATGCTCGTGGATTCAAAATTTCCCTTTATTTTCTGGGCTGAAGTAGTAAACACGGCATGTTATGTGTTGAATATATTTCTCATGGTGAAACAACATACAAAGACTTCATATGAGTTGTTTTTCAAAAGAAAGCCGTATATCAAGTTTTTCAGAGCATTTGGATGTTCGTGCATGCTTCTAAATACACAAGATTCTTTGCCAAAGTTTGATGCAGTTGGAGATGAATGTTATTTCTTGGGATACTCGTCTTATCAAAAGGCTTTAAGAGTTTATAATAAAAGAACAAAGATTGTTCAGGAATCGTATTATGTGGAGTGGCAAGAGTCAAATATTTCTCCTGAGCAAAATGGGCCAGAATGGTTCTTTGATGCGGATATAATTTTCAAAACTTTTGATCAACAATCTTTATCTGATTCTGATGGTGCAAGTTCTTCAAATACAGTTGATGAGTCAGTAACAAGGATTGATCAAACTGTTAACAATTTCTTGGTTGGTCCATAAAAAGTAATGATTCAAAGTGAAAACTCTGAAGATGTTACTATGTCTACACAAACACAAGAAGAGCAACTTGAAAATTCAACTACAAATGATGATACTTAAGTACAAGTTCCTATTACTAATGATGAACTATGTGTTTCTGAAGATCAGCTAGAAGTTTCTAATGTTCAAGCTGAGAATGATACTCAGTCAAACTCTTCAAGTGTTTCAAATGACCAATCACCAGAGTCAAATGACACTAGTATGCCAGAATCAATTCAGGTTGAAGAAATTCTAACTCTCAGAATTCATTCAGCTCATCCTGCTAAGAATATTATTAGATCTATTGAAGAAGGTGTGAAAACAAGAAGCCAAACTGGAAACATTTATGTATGTCTATATTCGTGCTTCTTATCATAAGAAGAACCAAATAATGTAACAATCGCACTTCAAGATTCAAATTGGATTGAAGCGATGCAAGAAGAGTTACTTCAATTTAAGAAGCTGAATGTGTGGCATCTTTTTGATCTTCCTGAAGGCAAGTACCCAATCGGTACAAAATGGGTTTTTCGCAACAAAAAGGATGATTGTGGCATTGTTGTTCGGAACAAGGATCGACTTGTTGTACAAGGATTCTATCAGGAAGAAGGGTTGGATTATGATGATGTGTTTGCTCCTGTTGCCCGAGTTGAAGCTATTCGTATCTTTCTAGCATATGCTTCATTCATGAAGTTTAAGGTTTATCAAATGGATGTGAAGACTGCATTTCTTTAAGGGGTTGTAAAAGAAGAAGTTTATGTTAATCAACCACCTAGTTTTGAAGATCCTGATCATCCATTCCAGGTTTACAAACTCGATAAGGCATTGTATGGTTTGCATCAAGCACATTGTGCGTGGTATGAAACCTTGTTAACTCATCTTACAACAAATGGCTTCGTTCGTGGTACATTTGACAAGACATTATTTTTTAAGAAGATTGATTCTGATCTGTTGATAGTTCAAGTATATGTTGATGATATTATCTACGGGTCACAAATGAAGATCTGTATCGTGAGTTTGAAACAGTCATGAAACTCAAATTTGAAGTGAGTCTTATAGGTCAAATGCAATTTTTTCTTGGATTGCAGGTGGAACAATCTGATGCTGGAATACTCATTCATCAAGCAAATATATGTTAAAGACATTCTTACAAAATTCAACGTGAGTGATTGTAAATCGGCTTCCACCCCCATAGCTCCTCATGAACCTCTCACATTGGATCCGTCTAGTGTTGATGTTAATCAAAAGATGTACCGTTCCATGATTGGCTCATTGATGTATTTGACAACAAGTAGACCTGACATCATATTTGCAGTTTGTTCTTGTGCTCGATATTAGTCTGCTCCAAAAGAATCCCATGAAACAGTTGTCAAAAGAATATTTTGGTATCTTAAGGGTCGAGTTAATCCTGGCCTGTGGTATCCATCTGATTCTGATTTTCAATTTTATGCTTATACTGACAATGATTATGGTGGTTGTAACTTAGACAGGAAATCAACATATGGAGGTTGTCAATTTTTGGGGGAGCGGCTAGTATCGTGGCAATGTTAGAAACAAACAACTGTGTCAACTTCAACTGTAGAGGCAGAATACACAGCTGTGTCAAGATGTTGTTCACAAGTAATCTGGATTCAACATCAACTGTTGGACTTTGGAATTAATCTCTTGGAAACCCCAATTTACTATGACAATGAGGCGGTGCTAGGCATTGTGAAAAATCCAATTCAGCACTCGAAAACAAAGCATATCGCCATCAGGTTACATTTTATTCGCGGTTGTTTTGATAATGGTTTAATTAAGGTGGTCCACGTTGATACATTAGAGCAAAAAGCCGACATTTTTACAAAAGCTTTTTCAACAGATCGGTTAAACTCTCTGGTAGAAATGTTGGGGATGATTTCTTTCTGATTAAAAAAAACCGTTTAATAAAGTCCATCATTTTGATTGAAAGACCATATATGTTCCTCAAAAAGATTTTATTTTAGTGTTAAAATTGTGGTTTGTTTTTGTGTTTTAGTAGCTTAAATAAATTGTATCACAGTTTTAGGGGGAGAATAAAAGAAAATGAAAAGTTATGCTGAAAAAGAAAATAGAATATGTGTGATGTGTATATGTGTTGAAAGTTTGTTTCAAGTGAATTTGTGTTGAAAATATGTGACTGATTGACCTGAAAATAGGAAATGACAGTATATTTGTGTATTGATCTTACGCATGAATTGGATATGATGGTGACATCGGTTACAGTTATTGATATGTTGGTAGGCTCTTCATGTATAAATTAGGCGATATTTGTGTGATTAACTAAATTGCAATCTTTGTGTTTTACCCACATCGAATATCGGTACTTTCATCATTCGAATGCAAAGTGAATCTAGTCATACCATGAGACCAGGATCTTGATGAGTTCTTAGCACAATTTGTTTGCTCTATTGACTACATCCGTCAAATATATGATTTAGAGTTAAACACCTTCATACAGTTGATGGTTCTGGTGAAAATCTCGGATGGAAACCAGGAAGTCAGTCTGTTTCGCCCTTTGAATCATTTATGATTTCAATTGACATATCCAATATCTTACGGATATCCACATACCCGAATCATTCATGAATCTTCATATATACTCTTCACAACTCATATGAATCAATATGATTCCGTACTATCTTAGAAACCAAGACGATGAATCAAAATGATTCTAAATAAATACGATTCAATTAATTCCACTTGGATTATTTTTCCTGTGCTAAGAACGCTACCTTCATGCTGGTGATTAGATCATGATCTGGTGAAATTTTGTGTTGATTCTCAGTTCTTTCCATCTCGATTGTGGGGTACACATTGTGTTGATTAATCTTACCTTAACTGTCACACGGTATTTGCTGAAACATGATGCATGAGTTTATATGGATTAATATACTGGTAATCAATGTTGAACTTAGTAGATCCTAACCTGATATGAAGTGTGATTAAGACAGTGTGCATTTATGATCCTATGTCAATTCAGTTTATCAACATGTGAAAAGGCTGGATTTTCTGAAAAAGTTTGTGTGTGTTTTTGTTTTAGTATTTTGTATGAAGTATAAATTGTTTCTTCTTTGTTTTTTTTCTTATATTTGAAAGCATTAAAATTTCGGAACAGGTCTTAATGATATTAGGATTGGATAAAGAAAAATAAAATTCAAAATTTCACAAGTAAAAAGTTTTTGTCCGAAATTATTTTCGATTGAAAAATTGTATGCAAAGTGATTTTAATGTGAGAAGTGTAAGAAGTAATCTCAATCGTTAATCAAGACAATCAATGGTTGAGATTTTAGGGGTGCACCGTCATAAGAAGGAAACAAATTAAATGGTTTGGAGGGGCAAAACAGAAAAGACATAATTGTTGCTTTTTATTTAGTTCCTCACTATTTTAAACTCAAATAACTTTTAACACTTCATTATTTTTTTTAAGTTACACCATAAATCGAGAATTTTATTATCTTTAATTTAAGTGTGGCTATATAATTTTTATAATAAAAACATTTTAAAAAACGCTGATTATAGTAACATCTGTAAAAGTCCCGACATGTGTGTTTCAGGCCAAGAAGAGAAATCATGAGATCGTGGGCTTGGGCCGAAAATTGTAAGGAGGAGGAAGGGATAAACCCTAGCAAACACACCAAAATGTTACACTCATCTAATCGAATATATACATGTAGGGGAAGGATCATGAGAAAAGCACATAGTTAGGCGAAAACCGAGAAAACTGCCAAGAGCCAATCAAATAATTTATAGATTTTTTATTTTTTTAATTTATATCTATGTGTATTAATATAATATTACACAATTTACCAAAAAATCATTTTACGTATACGTAAGTCAATACTTAAAATGATTTTTTGAAAAAAATGTATAATATTACATTGATACTCTTATAAATAAAATAAATTAAAAAATTATTATTATTATATGATTGGTTAAAATTGGTTTTCTTAGTTGTTTTCTCGGGTTTCGCCTAACTATGTGGTTTTCTCATGAACCCTCTCATATATATATATATATATATATATATATATATATATATATGTAGGGTTGGGTTCATAAGAAAACTCATTTTAATGAGAGAACCAAAAAACTCCTTATTAATGACACTTTTGTAATTATATTTCAATACGATCAAAATGAAAATCAAATCAGGGAAATTGCACCTATTTGTTTTAGAACGGCTAAATGTATTTCAATAAAAGAGAACTAGAAATAGCTAGCCGGCCACAAAAAAAGTAATTACATGACGTTGAGAGGGTTTTTAAGCCACTCTGTTCAACCAACATTAAACTTACAACTTCTATTAAAAAACCATAAAAAAACAATCAAAACAATAGAATCAAAGAACAACTCCTGCTTAATACTATTTTTATCAAAAATAGTTTCGTGTCTGAGCATCCAAATGAACCACCAATACGAAAAAAATAACTGCCTCCACCAACTCTTTTTTATGATAAGGCATGCTGAGATCTTCTAGCCAAACCCACAAAGATGACGGAGCTAATGAATCCGGCCAAGAAACACCGAGCCACCTACTAATATCCCTCCAAACAAAAGCTAGAGCTGAGCAACCATCGAAAAGATGATCCCCAAACTCCACTTCAAAATCATAAAAAGACACAATATAAGGAATATCTAAACCTTTGTGATTGAGATTGACCTAGTAGGAAGCCGATCCAACATAACTCTCCAAGCATGAATACTAACCTTCCTAGGGATACATCGATTCCATCTGGTATGAATCTATGACTCAGGAAGAGTATACTGATCGATAACTTGTCTAACTGTTTTAACTAAAAAGTCCTCTTCCATATCCAAATCCCAAATCCTAAATCAACTTATCCTCCTTAGAAGACTAGTTAATCAAATACACCTCCTTCATCAAAGAATTAAGTTGAGCCGACTCAACCCCTCCTCTAGGCAATATTCGCCACTTCCAAACCCAATCCTGCTGAACCCTACGATCCACAATTAAGCAATCTTTTTCTGTTTCTAAATGAAAATTTCTAGGGTATCTCTCACAAAGGGGAGAAGATCCCGCCCAAACATCCTTCTAAAATAAAGTGTTTCGTCTATTATCGATTTTCTTTCTCAACGTATCAAGTTGAATAGTACCTCTTTCATCGAGAAAACATGAGGATTTTAAGATTCTCGCCTACACCCCGTTGCCTCTAACAGGACGACCGGAATGAAAAACGCCCTCCCATGAATATCCGAAATAACCTTAACCCACAACGTATGAGGATTTATGACAAACCTCCATCTCCATTTATGAACCAAGGCATAATTCAAACCAAACAGACTACCAAACCCTAAACCCCCTAGATTTATCTGCCATAATCAAATCCCATTTAACCCATTGTATCTTTCGACCATCCTCCCCACCCCTCCCCCAAAAGAATTTTACCCTGATAGATTCTAACTGCTTATGCACCTGAACCATCATAAGAAAGATGGATAGGTAATAGATACCTGATGAACCAAGAACTAAAGTGATTAGAACTGACCTTCCACCAATAGACAAAATATTCGCCTTCCACTTCGATAGTTTTTTTGTGGAATCTATCAATAATAACATTCCACCCTTGTTGTCTCAACATATTAGATCCCACGGGGAGACCTAAATATATAAATGGAGCACCAGCCGGTTTACACCCCAACATCGATGCAAAAGTAGAAACTTCACTAAATTAGACTCCAATACCAAAAAGATTTGATTTTAATAAATTTATCTTCAACCACGAGAGCAAATAAAAACAATTAAGAACCATAACCATATTCTTAATGTTATCTAATGACCAATCCCCCAAGATCATCACATCATCTGCATAAAAAGGTGAGAAACGCTCAATTCTCCTTTCTAAACATAGCCTCGGAAAACATACCTTCCTTAGTAGCGTCTTCAATTTCTACATGAAGACCATTAATTGGATATGTGGATTGACATCTATTCCTCAGGCATCAAACCTATTCACCAAACAAATTAGATCAAAATGGACCAAGAACAAATCGAATAGGAACACGTCGAATGAGAACAAATATACTTTGCAGTGTATGCATCGATGACTAAGTGTAATCGGTAGCACATGTATTGTAATCACTAAATGTATACACTATACTGTTAGTGTTTCACTTATTTATGATAATGCCACCGTGGTAAGTTTTATATCACATAGTATAATCATCAATACATACACTATAGTATTAAAGTTTCACTTATTAACGATATTGCCCCTGCGTCTTTTTTTGTTTCTTAATCAATTAACCTTTACATTATATGTCACTTAATTATAAAAAATCCACTGCTTTGATTTTTCATATCTAGAAGAATGAATTGCGCCAATGTGGTTCCAAGATGTCTCAATATTTTAGGATGTTCTTATTTGAAATCCCCCAGTCCCCCACCACACACACACACACACACACACACACACACACACACACACACACACATATATATATATATATATATATAAATGAAACAGTTATTCTAAAAATGCTAAATATAACAAAAATGTAGGAAGCCAGAGGACGCTACACTCATATTTTAGGACGAGTGGTAATTGCGTTTACTTGATATGCAAGTTTTCGTAGCAAAATATGTAAGTTGGGTTAACAGTTATAATGGGTTAGACGCATAGTAGTAATGTGGGAGGGATACTTTCTTATTTGAAAATTCTTACAACAACGAATTTAAAAGCACTGTAGCAATTTAGAAACTCAAACACCCTACTTTTATTTCTTTATTTTATTAGAGTTTTATTTCGGAAATCGGACCCAGTTTTTCAAAAACATTGTCACCGTAGTGACACATGTGTATTTTATTATAAATATTGTCTTTACAACATTTAAACTATTTACAGTGGGTCTAGATATTCCCCTTTCCGATGGCCACGTCCCTAGGAAGCTTCAATCATTCCGAGTGCTTTTCCTTACAGTGTTAAGAAAACGCTTTTAAATTAGCTTACACTAAGTAAGTACACTGCTTATCTCTTTAATTATGGAACCTTTTAAGTGCCTTATTTAAGTTTCACCGGCATACATGCCCTCGTGACCATCATTGAACATACCTCAAATCGTGTCATTCGTTTAATTATTGTTTTCCCAGGCATACGTGGCCCTCGTGATCATCTTTGGACGTACCTAGATGACCATCTTAGGTCGTACCTAGGTCATGGTATTTACAAGATCCTTACACCCGTCGGTGCGGCCCCTTGCCTTTGCCACAAAAGCTTATTCCTTTACAAGTCCCGCCCCATAGGCTGGACATTTTATTTATGTTGGGATCTTGAGTATCATTGACTCACAACCTCCCAATTTGTTAAGCATTTATTCACAACATGCATGTTCATGCTTGTTCCATTCCCACCTAGTCCTCACCTTAAAACTTTAGAACGGTTTCTCCCTGATGCATTAAAGAGGTTTATATATAAGGTGTATCAACGGCATACCCACCACCCCTTTAACACTTCGTGAATACTCTGTTACTCCATTTTAGGGTTTAGGCTCGTTACCATCACACATTCACATTAGCATGTATTGCATGATTTATCACATATTCACATCCATCACATATGGCATGATATCTTATCATGCGTAACATGATCTTTTATCATGCTTTCATACCCATCCCAACTCGAATTCCTTGTAAAGGTTTCTCAATGATACATTAAAAATGTTTGTATATAGGGTGTACCAGCAGCGTACCCACCACCCATTTAATGTGTCATGAATACTCTGTTACTTAGAATTAAGCTTTCGTCATGTATTCACGTTTATTTAGCATGCATTCATGCCATGATATTTACCCTTAGTCCCTACCCTAAACCTTTGTAATGGTTTCACCTTAGTTTTGCACATAACACATACCACATAGTCACATAGACATATTGACTAGTGTAAGGCCTCTTTCTCGGGAGACCTCACTTGTTGGATTTACTCATAAACATAGTCATCAACACTGAACTTTTAATTAAAATCATTCAACATAGCGGAAGCGTATCATTCAGTTACAAAACATAACAGCGGACGTCTTAACATAAAAGAAACATTGTTCTTAACACATAATCAAATAGAATGGGATGTCAGCCTTGTGCACGGTAGCCATAACTCCTTCGTACGCCCCTTCTTCTTGCTAACTAAAGTGCATACTAGAAGTCAGCTAACCCTGGTAAGTTCTAGTTTAAGTCAATTAGGTATAAATGTCGTTCCTTTATAAGAATCTACACATATTCATATATGAATACACACTAACATTTGATTACTTTCATTTTTCATTCATCGTAAGTACGTATAATATACGTACACATCTTTCCGTTCATTGAACATAAACATAAGGGTGATCAACCCGTCATAATTCACATAAGTCACAAAGACAGATGCTCCGTCCTACCGTCGTAGTCCGTCCTCCATGATCGTATGGATTCCTTCGACCGTCCGTCATGCTATACCGTCCAGATTCCTTCGAATGTCCGTCTAAAACCGTTCTACCGTCGTAGACCGTCATATTCGCCCGTCTGCCCTAAGGCATCCGTTTCCCAAGCAAACTATATATATACAGTCGTGCATTGATTGAGGGATTGACTCTACCGTAGTAGCCTTAGTTTAGTCTACCTTTCTAGACTTTCATTTCTGGCTGCATAATAGTCGAGTGGTCGTCCATCTACCGAAGTAGCCATTAACATCGTTTTTGTCCATAGCATTTATTCATACATGGCAAGCAATATATATAATTATATAAGGCAATATTTTATTCTTATACGTTATGTCATATCCTCATTTCATTGTTCATAAACATACTTGTCTTTCTTATATTCATCATGCATTATCATATAACGCGTATGGCTATATATATAACATTCATAACATTCATTCATATCATGTATACACTTTAGCCCCAAAACATTTAAAATGATTTGCACGTAATACATAGGGGGTACATAGAACTCACCTGATGAGCAGTTTCTGAAGTTAACGTAGCTGGTAACCAAGCGTCACTAAGGTTACACTCAATCTGTATAATCAAGTCATACAAGATAAGATAATGAACCTAAACGACACCAAACGTTTCTAGTCATAGGGTTAGGCGAACTTAGATAAGTTCGCCATTTTGGGCATAGGCGAACATAGCAAGTTCGCCATGACTTGTGCTAAGCGAACTTAGTAAGTTTGCTATCTTTGAAACATGATAAGTTCTCTATTTTTGAGCTTAGCTGAACTTAGGCAAGTTCACTTCTTTAGATTTTAGGCGAACTTAAGTAAGTTCGCTACCTTTGTACATTGGGCGAACATGGACCAGCGAACATATTAAGTTCACCACTAAGCGGTTCCAGGCGATCTTTTTAAGTTCACCTGTGCAACCTTCTTCCCCACAGAAAACCCTATATCTGGATCTCAGATTTCCATTCGTTCAAGCTCCTAACTTTTTATGTTCAAAACGTTCTATTTTCATCCATGAACTTAAATATGTGGTTTGTTCTGTATTTTATGCGTAAAAACAGTGCCTTTTCATGAACTTTACCCAAAACCCAAAAACTATAAAAATTCTAGTTTAAGCTAGATGTTTACCTGATTTGGGTCCGATTTCCGTTGCCTTCCGTTGCTGTGATGATGAGAGACGATTCCCGAGCTTTTGAGCTTTGACTTTTTAGTTTCTCTCTCTAAACCCGATCTCTCTCTAGTTTGTGCAAAAGGAGGGTGAAATGAGGGAGAGGGTGCTGATCTTGCCCTTATATACATGTGCTCCCTCGGCCCGTTGAGGCCATGCCCAAGCCCAAGCTCAAGCTCGTTCCCTTTTCCCTTTTCATTTTCATTCAAATCTTCGTTTCATTCCCGACCTCGTTTATTCTTATTTATTTTGTAATTTGGGATGTTACAACTAGGTAAGGGTCTTGTGTACTTACTACCGTCTCAGGTCATTTCTCGCTTAAACGTTCCTCAGAATCAGAACCGCACTTGTACTTAAATGCACCGCACCGGACCTTCTTATACATTCTCAGAGGTGTATGAAGTGGTGTTTGTGTTGATTTCCAAATGAACATCAACTGCCTCTTATTTATAGGCTGAAAACGCACCGGTGGTGGACCACTAAGCAGGTCGGTGGTGGACCACTAAGCAGGTCGGTAGTGGTTCGCTACCACCCTCACTCAGATGCATCACTTGCCATGTGTTATCCCCTCGTTGCTGGAATTCCTTTTGCGGCTAGCGGACCATTACGTGCCCTATAGCGGTCCGCGATAGGGCTGTGATGTCGCCTAGATGTTCTTTAAAAAACTATGAATATAACATATTCTAGACTCCTAAGTAATAAATGGAGTACCTATGAACTAAACCGCACTAACAGAAAAGTGTTCCTATCGAGTGTAGCACAGCTTAATGGTAAACCGGAATATCGAACCCTGAAGACACTGAACAACTAAACTAGACTCTGACTAGGACTAATGATGATTTGATTGGGGGGGGGGGGGGGGTTACTACACTACTGATTAAACTAAAATCATGGAAGAAAACTAATGAACGACTTCAACTATCAAGACAAAGACTAAGGGAATAATCAGAGATAGGAAGAATACCACCTAATCCTACTTGCAAAGCTCAACTTCCGCCGGTTATGGAAACAATGATGGATCTTGGTTTCTAAGGATGACAACTATAGACAACCTAGTGGATCCCTAATCACTCTCAAGGTGTTACCAACTAAGAGACTCTAAAGAAGTACTAAACTCACCAGATAGTCGGATTACCTTTCAGTCTCTCCACCAATGATAACGTACCCAAAAGACAGATCACCTCTTAGTATCACTGTCCACAATACATCGAAGATCCATGGGGTAATCTCATATTAACAACTATGACTTGGATTAGCAACAATTACTAGAACACCTAAGGGAAACTTTCTCTCAGACAGATTTCACTCAGAATCCTAATACGAAGACTAACCAATTATCTCTCACTTCTCGGGTATTGAGATAAGAAACACACTCATATCTAATAACTATCAACTACAGCTCCTATGGCTACTACGTCTAGCAAACCATACAAACAACCACAAACACACAGTCTATGATCTTGATACGCTATTCAAACTGGAAGACATCCACAAATAACATACGGAACATATAATTAATCACACATCAGATCTAAGCATGCAGAAACATCATACACATCAACATGATATTACTACAAAATCATTACTCTATTCAATTAAATCCAAAAACTGATAAAAGCTGAATCTTTAACAAGCAATCATCATATGACCTAGGCGGTATCAAAGTTTTAGCCTAGATTCATGCATAAAACATCCAAACAGAAGTAGAAAAACATAAACATTGGTTCAAACACAGAAAGCAACGATAAATATTGAATCTTGAAAACCGAAAACGCTAATCTAATGAACCCGGAATCCAAAAACTTCAAACTTGCATTTGATTTCACTTCCAAGCTCCAGAAATCACCTAAAGCATTCCTAAAGACGGCCAAAAGTCGAACCCTACACCTAATGGCATTCAGATTCTTTTAATTCGCAATTTAGGGCTTTTTCACGTATTTACGGCCTCTCGCGTATCGCGAGAGATGTTGGCCAGCCCCTCATGTACCGCGAGGGACAAATTAGTAGGGCCCGGATTTGAGTTTCCTTGCGTACCGCGAGACATGCAAACTCCTCCCTCGCGTACCGCGAGGTACTGATTTTCACAATTTTTGACTTTAAACTCCGGGCTTTCTTCTCATGCTTGATTTCCTCGGGATTTGACTTGATAATTCATACGAGCTCCTGTAAACACACAATAGATTCAATACAAAACAAAAAAAAGTAAAAACATATACAAAACTATATAAAACACACGATTACAAAGGAATAAAGACGTGTGCTTCGCACTACATCAAACATCCCCGCACTTTACCTTTTTTCATCCTCGAAAAATATGGAATGAAATCATAAATGGACATAGCTTAATAATCTCAATTAATCAATTTGCACAAACATACTAACGCATTAAAAAGCAATAATCGGTATTTCTATCCGACTAAACCAACCACCAACTTTCAAGCCCCCAATTTAGTGTTATAATTCATATTACCAAGCTATCAATCAATCTATCTATGGGACTCACACTCAAAAGCTATAGCTCTACCTAATCCTGTCTCACGGTCATGTCTAGGTATAGATTAAACCATATAGATTTCACCCACCACGTTAAACTAAAATTTACAGGTTTTTAGAAATTAAGATGATCAATGAATGAATGGACGAACTATGAGCATTAAATTAAGCCAAAGAACTTTCGTCTAGAGGCGTTTCAACCAAGTCACTATCCCGGAAGGTAACACGACTACAATCCTAATCAGTGAAGCATATAAGAATCAACCCAGTGGTGTTTCAATCAAGCTGGAACCCGACGTGTGACGCGTAGGCGAAACTTAGATTTCTAATCAAATAAGCTCAAGTAAATGGAATATGGATGCGTGCGCCACCGAAACTCGGATTTATTCTCATAAAAAGAGAGTGGTGTGCCAAGGAATTTCAAAAACCTCTAAATTTTAACTTAACGTGGTACCGCCTTCATCCTACACGGTGTACCGATTCTCCACATCCACTGAACCTCAACAATCACCGAATATTTCTTATAACTATCACTCATATCCTTCCACCAAAATTTAAACCTACCAGGTCCGAAAACAACCTGGTGCATGTACCCGAGCAACTCATCACCCATAAACATCCCCACACTTGGGGTCTTCACTATCCTCAATTCACAAACATCACTCAACTCTTGGAGTTTCTTACCGGGTGGCCTAGACTTAGGGGACCTAAAAGTAGGAGTCGGCTGGGCATGTATCCCCTCAGCATGACCAACAAGAATAGACAAGGGTTCAAGATGGGGTATTTCTACTGAAACGTTCTCTAGGCTCTCATCCGGATTATCATGATCCTCTAAACTCTCCACCTTGGGTGTCTTACAGATTAACAACCCTACTTGTTCTAATATCTCACTCAAACTGCAACCATCACCATCAGCACCTAACAACGGAGACTCTACCAACTTCTTTTCAAACTCCACAAGCCAATCCGGAGGATCCTCAACCATTCCTCCTCTATCACTATCAGTCATCTCAGGTGTAGACTCTCCGATCTTACTCTCTCCTATAGTACTATCCTCGAAACCTATCAATATCCCCACACTTAGGGATTCTACAATCTCAATCTCAAACTCATCCTCCACATGCTCGTCCTCAGCTGAGGGCTTGGTCCTAATCTGTAACATTTCTGATTTTTAGTATTCATATTTCAATTCAATGTAATGCAATTTCGAATTTAATACTCGTGCACTGTCTTACTATTTTTCTCACCGTAAACTAAACGCAATGATTCGATACAAATTCGCAAGTTTTACGCAATTATATACATTTAAACACTATACAAGAAACTATTTAATTCAAACACATTAAACCTGAAAAGTCAAGGACTAAAGTTGAAAAATGTCAAGAAACCCTAGTCTAGCACGGTCGTGCTTCGTCCTGGCACGGTCGCGCCAAGTGCCGCGGCACGATCGCGCGACTGGTCCTGGAACGATCGTGCCCGGTGCCTAGGCACGGTCGCGCCTGCGTAACAGTCGAAACGTAAATGCAGTTTCAAAACGCTCGATCGTTCGAATTCAAATCCGATTTACGTTTTACTTTTGTTATCAAGGAAAATATCTCCGTCAATTACCATTATCATTTCTAAAATAAAAATTACTCTCAAAATAAACCGTCCAAATTATCTCCTAAGCCTCAAATCTCTATTTTCGATCCAATTGCTACCAAATAATCAAGGAACTCGATCCTCCGATCATCTCTAAGGTTTCTGAAGGGTTGAATCAGCCGGAATTGCAACAGAAGACGCCGGAAAGCAATCTTGCCATCGCCGGAACCTCCTTCTACCGACCTCCATCGATTCCCTACTCTTTCGGGTAATTGATCACTTGTTAATATCCGTTTTAGTATTTAGATCGAAAGCCCCATGTTAATCTGGGCTTCCATTATAGAAATTATCCGGAACCAAAATTCCTTTTTTTAATAAAAAGGATTTAATCGAATCCATTCTTAAACACGTTTTCCATATAATTAATTTATAATTATAGACTCGTAACAACTCAGTAATCAAAAGCCCTAACAATTCCAATGCTATAACTACAAGATATGTTCAATTCGTGTCTGATTTGGAAGAGACACGGTCGCGCTAATCATCTAGCGCGGCCGTGCCTCATGAAACGCGGTCGTGCCGAGTAGCAGCGCGGTCGTGTCCTCCTGTCCAGACCTAGTCATGCCCTTTGGACTAGCCTCTGTTGTGTCTAAAAATCATAGACACGACCGTGCCGAGCCAAGGCACGGTCGTGCCTGTTGACTTGTCTAGTTTATGCCCTTTGTTGATCAACCCGGTCGCGCCCCGACTAGCGCGGTCGCGCCCGTGGCTTGAGCACGATCCTGCCCTTCCGAGGCACGGTCGTGTGTGACTCAGAAATTTTAACAGAATTATAATTTTATATTTTTCAATCAATAAATGTTTCAAATTTTATAAAAAAATATGTTTTCTGTATTTGAAGAGATTTAAAGTTTAATCTGGAGATAAATATTATTTATTTAAAAGTTTATTTAAAAATTTATAAAAATTAAATTTATATTTATCTTACACTTAAATGATGTTTTAAATTATTAAGTTACAAAGTTTATAAATAAATAAGATAATAATTATTTATTTAATATTTAAACAAAAATCATTTATTTATTTACACTTAGTTACAATCAATATTTACATTATTTTATAAACTATGAACATTTATTTAATTATTAATTTACATTTAACACATGCATTATTTTCATAATCAACAATTTTATAAAAAGCCTATTTTATTATTTAAATTCCAAACTTTAATCTAATGTTTCAAAAATGGTTACTACAACTTTATATATTTCATTTAATACTTTTTATACACAAATTCAACCTTCAATGTTAGACTTAAACTTTGTACACCGATTTGATTCAATATACATTACTATCTAGGTTAACCCGTGCGTATCAAGAACCCTTATTTTATCTATACTCTTTGTTAGCTACATCTCCATACCAAGTGAGTATTCACAACCCCTTTTTACTCTTTTACACTTTTGGGGTGGAACATGAACTCTATACACATTACACATTTACATTTACGCAAACAACACAAGTGCAAAATCCTATTTACATACATGTGTGCAAAATTTGAGCTTTGTGCCCGAGTGCTAGTTGTGTTAACCTTTGTATGTGATTATGTGCAATCATTAACTATACAAGCCGACGGTTTTCAATGATAGATCTATTGAGTCTGACAAACCCACCCAGGTGCGCGGTGATTGAAACCGACAACACAATTTTTGCATGCTAGTTACAAGGTTTGGTTGTACATGGTTACACAATAGCTGCTCCCCATAAATGCCTTATTTATCATGATATGTAAAGGATTTGTTTTCAACCATATGCTATCTATATACAACTGTGTTATACTCACCAACTTTTTAGTTGACTTTATTTTATTAATGTTTCAGGCCCTAATATGTGAGAATGATTCAAGACGTGCTCAATATATGATTTGGACTTAGCAATTTAAATCAAGAATTTTATGAGTTGTTTTATGTTTCTTGTTTGAATTTGGTTTGTACTTGGATTATTTGTAATGGAAATTTAACTTTAATATATTTCAATTTAGTCAACCATGTGCTATGAACAGTCTTACATGTCCCGCCCCGATGATTCCGCCATCGGTCGGGGTCTGACAGATTGGTATCAGAGCCAGGTTATAGGGAACTAGGTTATTAGACACCCTTGACCTAGACTATAACTTTAGGACAACCCCTTATGCTATGCTTCATGATTATGTGCTATGTGCTACATGTTATATGTTACATGCTTAGTATGATTACTTATTATTTCATTTTGATGACTTATGTGTTTTAAATCCATGACTTATTAGGATATTCTTAATAATTAAATAAATAATATCCTTTCCTATATTCTAAAACCTCATAATACTTCTATCTTCTTTCTACCTTTAATTTTTCTAAGCATGTGGAAAATTCTTGAAGCAAAAATCTTTAAAAATTTTTATTTCTTCGTTAAGGTTTTTAAACTTGTTAAATTATTTGAGGACACGTGCAATCTGGAAGAGTGGCACCTGTATTTTGGGTTTTCTGTCTAGGAAAGCATTTCGCATAAATCCCAATCAACCGAGGGACCCGTATGCTTTCCTGGGAATTCCCGAGATGAGTTTTTACTTATAGGCTAAAGCATGTCTCCTTGAAAATTATATAAGTTTAATTAACCTTAATGTGCCATGGTATTCAAGTGATTTTGTCACTTTTGAGTACAATCCAAACTAAGAATATCTATTTTTATTTTGTTATCTCATTCTATTAAATCCTATCAACTCTCATAAGTTCTTACGATCTTTCTTGTCTTGTGAAAATCTGTAGAATGCCTCCTCGTCATGCTCCCGCAACCAACGCCAACACCGACATTGCTGCTATTCTTACCCAATTGGTGACACAACTCACCCAAGCCAATGGTGCCACCAATGGCAACAATGGTGGAAATGGAAGCAATAGTGGTAATAATGGTGGAAATGGTGGTAACAATCCATCTCAATGCACCTTCAAGCACTTCAACTCGTGCAATCCCCTCAAGTTTTATGGAACCGAAGGAGCTACTAGACTCCTTCAATGGTTTGAAAGCATTGAGAATACTTTTCTCAATAGTGACTGTCCCGACAACCTCCGTGTTCGTCATGCTACAAGTGTCCTACAAAAACAGGCACTTACATGGTGGAATGGAGAGAAAAGGAATAGGGGTGTTGATGTAGCTATGGCCTTACCTTGGGATGAGGTCAAAAGGCTTATGACCGAGGAGTTCTGTCCTTGAAATGAAGTGAAAAAGTTAGAAGCTGAATTTTGGGATCTTGCCCAAGATAGCGGGGAAAGCTTAGCATATACAACTCGGTTCCATGAGTTGAGTCTTCTAGTGCCCCACATGGTGACTCCTTTGTCCCGTTGTATCGAAAAGTATATTGGTGGGCTACCAAGATAAATCCAAGATACTGTCTTAGGTAGAAACCTTGCTACTCTGGAGGATGCTATTCGTCTATCCGCTACCTTAACTGATAATCATGTAAAAGCTGGAACTCTGACCAAAAAGGGTTCTAAGAAAGTTTCTGAAACCGTAACCCCTCCTACTCACAACAAAGAAGCCACAACCGAGCCCTCTCGCAATAATAGAAAGAGGAAGGTTAGAAATTTTGCTGTGGTTACTCCTGCTGTTCCCATCAACCAAGCTGCACCTATGGTTCAAGCGCCGGCTAAAAAGCCATATGTTGGGATCTACCCTCTTTGTGCCACCTGTAACTACCATCATCCCCAAAACATCCCATGTCGCCTTTGTACTTATTGTGGGAGATATGGTCATACAGTTAGTGTTTGTAGGACCAAAGCTCTTGCGGGCCAAGTCAACCCTCCAAACCGAACCGTACCTCAAGTGGCTAATAAAGGTGCTCCCGCCATTGCTAATGGGCGTGCTTGCTATGAGTGTGGTGACCCGAACCATTTTCGTGATCAATGTCCAAGACTTGCAAATGCTAGACAAGGTGGAGCTCGTGGGCGTGCGTTCAACATAAACGCCAACGAAGCTCAAGCCAACAATGACGTGGTCAATGGTACGTTTCTTGTCAATAGTCAATATGCCTCCATTTTATTCGATACCGGAGCCGATAAAAGTTTTGTGTCACTTAATTTTGAACCTTTACTTGCAAAGACTCGGTCCCAATTAGAGAAAACATTTACCGTTGAAGTAGCAAACGGTGACTCCTTTACAATTGAGTCCATTATCTATGATTGCTCTTTAGAACTTAATGATCACACATTCCCAATCAACCTTGTTCCAATGCCACTAGGAAGCTTTGATATTATCATAGGTATGGATTGTCTATCAAATCATCATGCCGAAGTCATTTTCTTTGAAAAGTGTATCCAAATTCCGCTACCATCGGGAGAAACCTTAAGAGTTTTTGGTGAAAAGCCTTGCAAAGGACTTAAGTTGATGTCGTGTACTACCGCTCAAAGGTACTTACGAAAGAAGTACATTGCTTTCTTAGCTCATATTGTTCAAAAGGATGTCAAGAAGAAGAGTATTCAAGATATCCCCATTATCCGAGATTTTCCTGAAGTATTCCCCGAAGACTTGTCCGGTCTTCCACCCGTTCGTCAAGTAGAATTTCGTATTGATCTTGTACCCGGAGCTAACCCCGTTGCTAGAGCTCCCTATCGTCTTGCACCTTCCGAAATGCAAGAGCTTGCAAGTCAACTTCAAGAGCTCTCCGACAAAGGTTTCATTCGCCCAAGTCATTCACCGTGGGGTGCACCCGTCTTATTTGTTAAGAAGAAGGATGGATCGTTTCGCATGTGTATTGACTACCGCGAACTCAATAAGCTTACTATCAAGAACCGTTATCCCTTACCTAGAATTGATGATCTCTTTGATCAACTTCAAGGTTCTACTTGTTTCTCGAAGATTGATCTTCGATTAGGTTATCATCAGCTTTGTGTTCAAGAAGATGACATTCCTAAGACTGCTTTTCGAACAAGGTATGGTCATTATGAGTTCATGGTTATGCCTTTCGGGTTAACCAATGCACCCGCAGTTTTCATGGATCTTATGAATCGTGTGTGCAAACCGTACCTTGATAAATTCGTGATCGTCTTCATTGACGATATCTTAATCTATTCCAAGACCAAAGCCGACCATGAACAACACCTTAGATTGGTTTTGGACCTCTTGAGAAAAGAACAACTATATGCCAAATTCTCCAAATGTGAATTTTGGCTAAAGGAAGTTCAATTTCTTGGTCACATCATCAACGACAAGGGTATTCATGTTGATCCTGCTAAGATTGAAACGATTAAGAATTGGAATGCCCCGAAGACTCCTACCGAAGTTCGTTCATTTCTTGGTCTTGCGGGTTATTATCGTCGTTTCATCTCAAACTTCTCCAAGATTGTTGTCCCTCTTACCGCTCTGACCCACAAGGGTAAGACTTATGAATGGGGACCGAAACAAGAAGAAGCTTTTCAAACCCTCAAGCAAAAGCTATGCAATGCTCCCATGTTGACTCTCCCCGATGGAAATGATGATTTAGTTGTCTATTGTGATGCTTCTAACCAAGGTCTTGGTTGTGTTCTCATGTAACGAGGCAAAGTAATCGCTTAAGCATCAAGGCAACTCAAAGTTCATGAGAAGAATTATACGACGCACGATCTCGAGTTAGGTGCGGTCGTATTCGCGTTAAAGATTTGGAGACATTACCTATATGGCACGAAATGTGTGGTGTTCACCGACCACAAAAGTCTTCAACATATTTTCAACCAAAAAGAACTCAATATGAGGCAACGACGTTGGGTCGAACTCCTTAACGACTACGAGTGCGAGATTCGTTACCATCCCGGCAAAGCGATTGTTGTAGCCGATGCTTTGAGTCGAAAGGACCATGTTATGCTTCATTGTGCCCGTATTCAAACCCGTATCTTAGAAGCTCAACACGTCTCGGTGACCGAGGGTAACATGTATGAAGAATGTCATGTGGTGTTGAACTCCTGATTGAATCAAAACCCAATGGCTTACTCTATTACTTGAACCGTATTTGGGTTCCCGATCGTGATGATCTCCGTACATTGCTCATGAACGAGGCTCACAAGACTCGTTATTCTATTCATCCTGGTGCGGATAAAATGTACCAAGATCTTCGCCAACAATATTGGTGGCCCGGTATGAAAAAGGACATTGCTCTTTATGTTGCCAAATGTTTAACCTGCTACAAAGTTAAAGCCGAACATCAACGTCCTTCTGGTTTGCTTGAACAACCAGAAATTCCCGTGTGGAAATGGGAGAACTTAGCCATGGATTTTATTACCAAACTCCCTCGCACCTCGAGTGGTTATGATAGTATTTGGGTGATCATTGATCGACTCACCAAATCTGCTCATTTCTTGCCTATCCGTGAAGACTATCGGGTTGAGAAACTAGCCCGAATTTACATCGACGAAATCGTGAGTCGTCATGGTGTTCCCTTAAACATAATATCTGATCGAGATGCCCGGTTCACTTCTCGATTTTGGCAATCTCTCCAAACTGCTCTTGGTACACGATTGGATTTGAGCACGGCCTGCCATCCCCAAACTGATGGTCAAACCGAGCGAACAATCCAAACTCTTGAAGACATGCTTAGAGCTTGCGTAATCGATTTTGGTGGCAATTGGGATTCACATTTATCCCTCATTGAGTTCACTTACAATAATAGCTACCACACAAGTATCAACATGGCTCCATTCGAAGCTCTCTATGGTCGCAAGTGTCGTTCTCCTATCTGTTGGAATGAGATTGGTGAAGCACAAATCACCGGTCCCGAGTTAATTCAAGAAACATCCGACAAGGTTATTCAAATCCGAGACAATATGCGAGTAGCGAGGAGTCGGCAAAAGAGTTATACCGACAAACGTCGAAAACCCTTGGAATTCCAAGTCGGTGATCTTGTTCTTCTTAAGGTGTCTCCATGGAAGGGCGTGATCCGTTTTGGAAAGAAAGGCAAGTTAGCACCTCGTTATGTTGGTCCATTCAAGATCCTTGAAAGGATTGGGAAGGTGGCCTACAAGCTCGAGTTACCTCCATCTCTTGGCAATGTGCATCCTACATTTCATATATCTAATCTGAAGAAGTGTCTCGCTGATGAAAATCTCCATATACCGCTTGACGACGTGCGCATTGATGAAACGATGCACTTCATTGAGAAGCCGGTAGAAATTATGGATCGTGAAGTCAAACAGCTCAAGCGAAGTCGCATTCCTATTGTCAAAGTTCGTTGGGAATCTAAGCGTGGTCCTGAGTTCACTTGGGAACGAGAAGACCAAATGAAGCTCAAGTACCCTCATCTTTTTATTGATACTGTTGTTTCCTCTAACTAAATTTCGGGACGAAATTCTCTCAACATGGGGAGACTGTAACATTTCTGATTTTTAGTATTCATATTTCAATTCAATATAATGCAATTTCGAATTTAGTACTCGTGCACTGTCTTACTATTTTTCTCACCATAAACTAAACGCAATGATTCGATACAAATTCACAAGTTTTACGCAATTATATACATTTAAACACTATGCAAGAAACTATTTAATTCAAACACATTAAACCTGAAAAGTCAAGGACTAAAGTTGAAAAATGTCAAGAAACCCTAGTCTAGCACGGTCGTGCTTCGTCCTGGCACGGTCGCGCCAAGTGCCTCGGCACGATCGCGCGACTGGTCCTGGAACGATCGCGCCCGGTGCCTAGGCACGGTCGCGCCTCTCTTGGACACGGTCGCACCTGCGTAACAGTCGAAACGTAAATGTAGTTTCAAAACGCTCGATCGTTCGAATTCAAATCCGATTTACGTTTTACTTTTGTTATCAAGGAAAATATCTCCGTCAATTACCATTATCATTTCCAAAATACAAATTACTCTCAAAAGAAACCGTCCAAATTATCTCCCAAGCCTCAAATCTCTATTTTTGATCCAATTGCTACCAAATAATCAAGGAACTCGATCCTCCGATCATCTCTAGGGTTTCTGAAGGGTTAAATCAGCCGGAATCGCAACAGAAGACGCCGGAAAGCAATCTTGCCGTCGCCGGAACCTCCTTCTACCGACCTCCATCGATTCCCTACTCTTTCGGGTAATTGATCACTTGTTAATATCCGTTTTAGTATTTAGATCGAAAGCCCCATGTTAATCTGGGCTTCCATTACAGAAATTATCCGGAACCGAAATTCCTATTTTTAATAAAAAGGATTTAATCGAATCCATTCTTAAACACGTTTTCCATACAATTAATTTATATGAATAGACTCGTAACAACTCAGTAATCAAAAGCCCTAACAATTCCAACGCTATAAATACAAGATTTGTTCAATTCGTGTCTGATTTGGAAGAGACACGGTCGCGCTAATCATCTAGCGCGACTGTGCCTCATGAAACGCGGTCGTGCCGAGTAGCAGCGCGGTCGTGTCCTCCTGTCCAGACCTAGTCATGCCCTTTGGACTAGCCTCTGTTGTGTCTAAAAATCATAGACACGACCGTGCCGAGCCAAGGCACGGTCGTGCCTGTTGACTTGTCTAGTTTGTGCCCTCTGTTGATCAACCCGGTCATGCCCCGACTAGCGCGGTCGCGCCCGTGGCTTGAGCACGATCGTGCCCTTCCGAGGCACGGTCGTGTGTGACTCAGAAATTTTAACAGAATTATAATTTTATATTTTTCAATCAATAAATGTTTCAAATTTTATAAAAAAATATGTTTTCTGTATTTGAAGAGATTTAAAGTTTAATCTGGAGATAAATATTATTTATTTAAAAGTTTATTTAAAAATTTATAAATATTAAATTTATATTTATCTTACACTTAAATGATGTTTTAAATTATTAAGTTACAAAGTTTATAAATAAATAAGATAATAATTGTTTATTTAATATTTAAACAAAAATCATTTATTTATTTATACTTAGTTACAATCAATATTTACATTATTTCATAAACTATGAACATTTATTTAATTATTAATTTACATTTAACACATGCATTATTTTCATAATCAACAATTTTATAAAAAGCCTATTTTATTATTTAAATTCCAAACTTTAATCAAATGTTCCAAAAATGGTTACTACAACTTTATATATTTCATTTAATACTTTTTATACACAAATTCAACCTTCAATGTTAGACTTAAACTTTGTACACCGATTTGATTCAATATACATTACTATCTAGGTTAACCCGTGCGTATCAAGAACCCTTATTTTATCTATACTCTTTGTTAGCTACATCTCCATACCAAGTGAGTATTCACAACCCCTTTTTACTCTTTTACACTTTTGGGGTGGAACATGAACTCTATACACATTACACATTTACATTTACGCAAACAACACAAGTGCAAAATCCTATTTACATACATGTGTGCAAAATTTGAGCTTTGTGCCCGAGTGCTAGTTGTGTTAACCTTTGTATGTGATTATGTGCAATCATTAACTATACAAGCCGACGGTTTTCAATGATAGATCTATTGAGTCTGAGAAACCCACCTAGGTGCGCGGTGATTGAAACCGACAACACAATTTTTGCATGCTAGTTACAAGGTTTGGTTGTACATGGTTACACAATAGCTGCTCCCCATAAATGCCTTATTTATCATGATATGTAAAGGATTTGTTTTCAACCATATGTTATCTATATACAACTGTGTTATACTCACCAACTTTTTAGTTGACTTTATTTTATTCATGTTTCAGGCCCTAATATGTGAGAATGATTCAAGACGTGCTCAATATAGGATTTGGACTTAGCAATTTAAATCAAGAATTTTATGAGTTGTTTTATGTTTCTTGTTTGAATTTGGTTTGTACTTGGATTATTTGTAATGGAAATTTAACTTTAATATATTTCAATTTAGTCAACCATGTGCTATGAACAGTCTTACATGTCCCGCCCCGATGATTCCGCCATCGGTCGGGGTCTGACATAATCTCCTGCTGAACCAGAGGTAGGACTGCGTCTTCCCTTATAGTCTCTGGCTCATGTACCTCAACTATCTCAGGCTCCTCTACCATCCTAGCCTTGATCTCAGCAAAGCGGCTCTCCAATCTATCTTCCTCACCTCTTCATGCGACGAAATGTGACGAACAGTGCCGTGGAAGACTTCCTCTGCAGTAGGAATCAGTGTATCATTGACAGTCTCCACTTCTTCTTCATCCTCATCAAGCGGTGATTCTCCATCCGCATTCTCTCCCCAACCAGCATCTTGTGATTCATCCATGAACGATGTGAAGCTATCAACAAAACAAACTGATGCGTCCTAATCCTTGGAACCTCTCACCAACTGTGTGACATCACATCTGACGTGCTCGTCCCCTACACGAAGTGTGATCGTACCATCAAAGACATCAATCAATGCATTGGAGGTTCGTAAGAAAGGGCGTCCTAAGATGACTGGAACTCAATCATCCGCCTCCATATCAAAAATCATGAAATCCGCGGGGAAAACGAATTTATTTACCTTCACTAACAAGTTCTCCACCACTCCCCGCAGATAATTGACTGATCGATCAGCTAAGGATATGCTCATGCGCGTCGGCTTAGGCTCTCCCAAGTATAGCTGCATATAGATTGAATAAGGCATCAAGTTGATGCTAGCACCCAGGTTAGCCAATGTGTGGTTCAAGGGCATACCGACAAGTAGACACGGGATCGTTAAGCGACCCGAATCTGCTAGTTTCTCTGGCAGTTTGTTCTGAACCACCGCAGAACATTGCTCTCTAAATGAGACTTCAGAGACTTCCTCCGGTCTCTTTTTGTTGGACAGGAGATATTTTAGGAACTTTCCATAGTTAGGCATATGCTGGAGGACCTCTATAAACGGGAGATTGACCCTAAGTTGTTTGAACATATAGCATACTTTTGTTGCAGCAAGCGCGCTGGGTAGGGAACACGGCTAAGGTCAATCTCGGGGGTCTTCATCTCCACACCTTTCTGTTGGAGCATGTTTGTGTGACAAACACTCTGGATGTTGTCTCTGCTTTTGTATTTGTTCTTTGTACTTGTATTTTGTATTTCATTTTTTGTACGTTATGGTTATCGAGTTGTAATCGTGTCTGTATGTACTTAGTCTTGTATTAGTCATTTATGAATGTTGTTAAGTGTTGTGCTCACTTAGCAAGTACGCAAAGTATGTAACTTGCATACTTAGTAAGTACGCATGAACAAAGTCTGCGTACTTACTAAGTACGCAAGAAGAAGTTCCTGCGCACTTGATAATTGCACAGGTCATAGGTCTGTTGCTATATATAGTTGTTTGTTGTAGTTGACAAGTGCGCTCTCACTTGTAACTTGTAATCGGCTGTGATTGATAATAGACGAAGTTTAAAGTGACTCTTGTTTGTTGTCGGTTTAGTTGTTGTGTTTGATTCTCCAACTATTCACTGGCAATCCGCACCCTGTTCGACTAGTCACACACTTGCACGAGACGATCCGTGACACCCGGGGACCTACAAGTGGTATTAGAGCATATGCTCTTGATTTTGAGTGTTGTGAGTGTGTTAGGAGTATTTTTGACACATTTTGTGGCCTGATTACTTGACATTTGACCAGATTTTTGAAGATTTTTGTGTATAAAACAGTTACGGTTTGTGCGCTGTTTTCATCCCAAAAATTCTTCAAAATTCGACCCATTTGTTGTTTGTTTGGGTGTTTTGATCATCAAGGGTTTGTTAGAAACAAGTTTCCAACCTTTTGGGTGGATCAATTTCGTTAGAACATCAACATTTGAAGATTTGAGCATTTTTCGATGACCGAAAAAAGTAGTTGGGAGCAAGTTTAAAAACGTGTCCAGCGTACTTACCTGATTTAGCAAAATCTGATGTGTTCATGCGTACTTGTTAAGTACGGAAGACTAAATCTCTACATACTTACCTTTTTGCATGTGTACTTACTTTCTGTTCCTGCGTACTTGTCTAAGTATGCAAGAGTAAACTCTAAGTGCGCAAGACCATTCATTAACTACGCAAGTTGTGCCAAATTTCTGATTTTTTACCAAGTTTCACACCATGTCGAACATTCAGTACATAAGTAGTATGCTTATTTATGACAACGAGATAGGGACTCCACAGAAACCACCAAAGCTTCTTAATGTAAATGATTACTGTAATTGGAAAGCACGTTTTGAGGAGTATGTCTCGTACACTGATTCCACCATGTGGATACCCATCCTTGAGGGGTACAAACATCCAACACGCTTGTTTCTTGAGGAAACTGTACCCAAACCCATCTCCAGAGTTACTGAAGAAGAGAAGAAGGCTTATGACCTAGAAAAGAAAGCACATGGTTCTATAACTATGGCATTGACTAGAGATTTATTTCATAGTTTTAGAGGTTATGATACTTCGAAAGATCTTTGGAAGGCTCTACAGAAGATATTCGAGGGTAACAGTGACGTCAAGAAGAGCAAGAGGGAGCTACTGAGGAAACAATATGAATGCTTCATATACTTGGAGAATGAATCTATTGATGAACTTATTTCAATATTCTATCACTTGAAAACTGAGTTAAAGTCTTATGCACTTAAATATCCTGATGACGAGTTGGTGGAAAAGTTTCTTGATTCATTACCACCAAAGTTTGACATGAATACTACCCTACTGAGAGAGAACCCCAAATTTTATGAGATGACAATTGATGAAGCGACAGGAAAGGTAAAAACCATGACATGAACCTGAAGAAGAAAGAAACCTTTGGAAGACCTCAGATTCAAGATCCATCTATGTACTATGGGGGTTCTTCCACAACAAAGTCATCGGGTTCTGGAGTTGCTTTGTTCTCAGGTAATCCTACTCAGGATGTAGAAAATTCTAATGGTTGTGCTGGGCATACCTGTTTTGCTGCATCGGGATCTGGTTCATCCCATCAACATTCCTCAAAAGGTCCTACATCTACATCTTCAACTTACCAAACTGCTATTGCCAAGATTGCTGGAGATCATGTGGCATTATTCTCATCATGTATGCTTGCCTACTAGAACTTCATTGGTGGGAAGTTGACTGATCCTAAAACTATTGAAGAACATTTCAACCAAGTGGATCCAGACAACATAGAGGATATGGATATTCAATGGAATATGGCCACGATTTTAAGAAGGGCGAAGCTGTTTTTGAACAGAACTGGTAGAAAGTTTATCGGTGGGCATTCAAATGCTAAGGTGGGATTCGATAAGTCAAAGGCAAAGTGCTACAAGTGTCAGAACTTTGGATACTTTGCAAGAGAATGTCAAAAGGATAAAGGACCAGCTTTAGGTTTCACTCGAACGAGTCCGGTAAATAACCAGAACTTCAACAATCAGCACAACCACAGTCAGACTCAAGGAGCATCGTCCAACGCATTGGTGGTTCAGCAGGATGATAGTTTTGACTAGGCAGTACACTTGGAAGATGCCATTGTTTCACAAACCTAGCTCGGGTTAATGGCAGAAATTGTTGAAATGATGGAAGCAGAGGAACGGGAAGCAGCTGCTGCTGATAAACCAGAATCTGCACTTGCTCTAATGGCCATTGGAGAAGCGTCATGTTCTTCAACTGAGGTAGATTCTAAATCTTTTGTTGTTGTTTCTTGTTATAAATGTTTAGTCTTAAAGGACGAGAATGATCGAATCCATGATCAACTCGAACCTCTACATATGGCAGGTTTAAATTACAAAGAGAATGAAAAACATTTCAAAGATTCAATTGAAAACCTTAAGAAAGAAAGACATGAGTTTTCAATTAAAATCAGTGAACGACAGTTTCATTTAGACGTTCCCTACAAGGGGTTAGAGAAAAGAAATGTTGAGATCGCCCGACTGCAAAATGAGATCCTATAGTTAAGTGGCAAACTTGAGAAGTTGAACAACTCTCGATTTGTGGTGGAACACTATGAATTCGTGGTATGAAAAGTGAATGGGAAAGGTTTAGCTACTAATGCCATTCCTCCACAAGTGAGCGGCAAGTTTGTCGACGGGCCAGTCGACATTAACTTGTCCTGTTTAAATGAATCCTCAAGTAAGGCTGATTCAGCTTCTGATGAGGAGTTCTATTCTGATGAAGGCTCTGAGGACACCAAAGTTGAGGGTATTGTCTCAGAGGAGTTTATTGTTGAACATAAAATTGAAAAAAAAAAGTTGTCACTGATCGTGATAATTGCATTCTAATTGAACCTGATACAATTGAGTCAAATGATAAACTGAAAATGATGCTTTATGGAGGTTTCAAATCTATAAAGCAAGTAAAGAAAGAAGCTTTTGCTAATCATTTAGGAAAGAATTTTCAAGAAAATATTGACAAACTTTACACCCTAAAAAGTCAATCAACATCAGGTCAAGCACAAGATGTTGTTCATGTTCACCAAACAACTCCTACTGCTCATCAAGATGAATCATCTTCATCCAAAATCAGAGAGCCTTATAGGAGGGTTTACAAAGAAAGAAGAGCTTGCTTTCACCGTGGTATAGTCGGTCACATCATGGTGAACTGTCCTGAAAAGAATCAAGGGAAACGGCCAGTTGTCCCACAACAGGCTGAACTTCCTAAGACACCACCAGTGAAGCAACCCAAAAGCCCATGATCAAAAGTGGTGAAACCACAAGTGAAGTAAATGGTTAAGCCTCCAGCAAAACATGTGGCTGAACCATCTATTCCAAAACAGGAAAAGCAACCTGCTAATCCCAGTGTCTCTACCTCCGGTAGAACACAAACTAATGAGAAACCTGTGGTGAAACTCTCTAAGCCACAGAGGAGAAGAAGGAATAAGAGATTGAGAAAACTTGAACAACAGCTAGGTGGTTGTCGACCAGGTGAAGCGTCTACTAGTTTACCTGTTGTTGACGATAGCAAGCCTGCTGTTCAAAAGAAACAAAAGAAAAGATCATGGAGGAAGAAAACCAAATTTTCCTAATCCTCTGATTCCAAATCTCCAAAAGATTCACCAATGTTTGACAGTTATGATTGCGAGTTAATTAAGGTTGTATATTTTGACAAAAACGGATGACCCAAGACCACAATGGCTTGGGTCTCTAAAACTAGTTAATTTCTTTTGACTCATGCAGTGACATCCGAAAGGAACTACTACTAACCGTTGGTATGTGGATAGTGGATGCTCCTGGCACATGAAAGGAAAGATGGCCCTGCTTCAAGATGTTAAACCATTCAGAGGTGGATTGTGGCCTTTGCAGGCGAGAAGGGTGGTAGTATAACTTGTCAAGGCGTGGTTTCTAATGGATGTATTAGCTTCGACAACGTAAACTATTGCAAGCAGCTGAAGCATAACTTGTTGAGTGTCTCTCAAATGTGTAACAAGGAGTACTCGGTTATGTTTGACAAGTCTGAATGCTTGGTTCTCAAGCCTGGTTTTGAGGTTCCGAAAGATTGGATTCTGATGCGAGCGCCAAGAACAAATTCTTCAATACCTGATCTTAAGTATTGAATCTTTATGCAAGCTGAAGGTTAGAAGAATAAGGAGTGATAACGGCACAGAGTTCAAGAACAACATGATGGAACCTTTTTGTCTCAAGAAGGGTATTCATCATGAATTCAGTGCTCCGTACACGCCTCAGCAGAACGGAGTTGGAGAAAGGATGAACAGAACTTTAATTGAAACTGCAAGGACGATGCTGTCAGATGCCAAGCTTCCAATCATATTCCGGGCGGAAGTAATTAATACAGCGTGTCACTTTTTGAATAGAGTTCTGGTGGTGAAAAGACACAAAAAAACATGTTATGAGCTGATCAATAATCGACCTCCCAATCTTGACTACCTAGTTCCATTCGGTTGTCCCTGTTCATTATTGTTAGAGTACAAGGATCGCAAATCCAAATTTCATGCAAAAGCGGTGGATGGCATTTTCTTAGGATATGTTGCCAATTCACCATGCAAAAGGGTGTACAATATTGAAACTAGTTCGGTTTAATAGTGGTTTGAAGTGGATTGGAATAAACACAGCGTTCCACCAGAACCAACAGGTCTAGCTTGGGGATTCGATTATGATGCTCTCTTCAAGTCTTTCAACCTTCCTTATTTATTTGCCGAAGATGCTGCCAACCTGAACAACCACTGTAGCGGCGGCGATGACTCCAATTTCTCAACAAGACCTACTGTACCCATCCCAACTCCTAGTTCTAATGCTGCAACTGCATCTGGGACTCATGACAATAACGATGAAGAGGATACAAATGTTGAAGGAAATGATACTCAAGCTGATCCTAACTCTGTGGTCGGAAGTGAAGCTACAGTTGATCCTATCATTATTGAATCTTCTTATGGTACACATGATGTGGGGGAGTTGAGCACAAACCATGACTCAGATATCCATGAACCTCTTATGCTAGAGACGAGAGTGCATAAGAATCATCCAATCGACAACATCATTGGTGATCCTGATGCCGGTGTTCAAACTCGTCACAGAACCGTTACCGAGAACACCAACTTGTACGCTGAGATACTTAACACAGGTATCATGGAAACTTGTTTGCATGCAGCATTCGTATCCTAATTAGAGCCGAAGAATGTGAAGGAGGCTCTCGCTGACAACTGTTGGATAAAGGCGATGCAAGAAGAACTGTCTCAATTCCAAAAGTTGCACGTGTGGGACCTGGTTGACCTGCCAAGAGGTGTACATCCAATTGGAACCAGATGGGTGTTCAAATGTAAAACAAATGATTGACATGTTGTGGTGAAAAATAAGGCAAGATTGGTTGTTCAAGGGTTTTATCAGCAAGAGGGCCTGGATTACACTGAGGTGTATGCCCCGGTTGCTAGACTTGAAGCCATCCGATTGTTTCTGGATTATGCCTCCTTTGTTGGCTTCAAAGTCTTTCAACTAGACGTGAAGAGTGCTTTCTTATATGCAAATGTACATGAAGAAGTCTATGTCACTCAACCACCTGGTTTTGAAGACCCGCTTAATCCTCATAGAGTATATAAGCTCGACAAAGCACTTTATGTTCTTCATCAAGCACCAAGGGCGTGGTATGAGACTCTTTCAAAGCATTTACTATCCAATGGTTTCGACCGAGGGAAAATTGACTCGACTCTCTTCATAAGGAAAGCTGGAGGTGATATTATACTTGTGCAAGTACACGTTGAAGACATTATCTTTGGGTCTACAAATGAAGAGATGTGTAGGGAATTCGAGCAGGTGATGAAGTCCAAGTTTGAGATGAGCAACATGGGTGAACTGTCATTTTTTCTAGGTCTGAAAGCCAGTCAAAGGGAGGATGGCCTTTATCTACATCAGACTAAGTATGTACAGGACATTTTGTCAAAATACAAGATGAATGATTGTACTACTTATGGCACACCAATCCCAGTCAATCATGGTCTGCATCCAGACAAAGATGGAAAGGATGTGGATTATAAATTATACCGTCGGATGATCGGATCTCTTATTTATCTCACAGCTTCAAGACCTGACATAATGTTTGTAGTCTGCTTGTGCTCGAGGTTTCAGTCACAACCGAAGGAATCTCATCTGATAGCTGTAAAGAGGATCTTTAGATACCTGAAAGGGAAACCCCGATTGGGCCTTTGGTACTCCAAGCAGCAATCTTTTGACTTCAAAGCATATACTGATTCTGATTATGGCGTTTGTATCCTTGATAGAAAGTCAACCTCGGGTGGATATCATTTCTTGGGAGATAGGCTGGTCTCCTGGCTGTGTAAGAAGCAGTCAACAATTTCTGTATCAACATGTGAAGCAGAGTACATTGCTGCCGCTAGCTGCTGTTCTCAGATATTGTGGATTCAACAACAATTGAGAGACTACGGCTTGAACTACACTGGAACTCCATTGTTCATTGACAACAATGCCACCATGTCCATCATGAACAACCCGGTGAAACATTCCAAAACGAAATATATTGAAATTCTTCACCACTTCATACGTGATTGTGCTGAAAAGCACGTTGTTGAACTTGTAAAAGTTCACACGGATGATAATTTTTCCGACCTTTTCACCAAGGCGTTTGATCGTACCCATTTTGAACATCTTGTCAACTTGATAGGAATGTTCAATCCTGGGTGAGAAAACTTTTTCAAATCAAAACGTTTCATGGAAGTTAAACTTTATTTCACTTAAACCTTTTCTGTATAGTTCGTTTTTCATTGATATATTTTCAAAAAAATTCAAACAAAATAGAAAACTGAGAAAATTTCAAAGTCATTTGAAAAAAAAGAGGAAATGATAGTACATCAGTAAGTGATCTAAACGTCTTGGACTGCACGTATGGGAAATGATTGCGTCACGATTACTTGAGCTTTAAATTTGATTTTCTTGTTTTAATTTGAATATTTGCAAGTAATTTGAATTGCAGTAGGCTATAAGCGTTTTTGGATCATTAGTAGTGTCAAAATTAAATATAAATTACTACAACTGTGATTTGAACCCACGTTTTGCAAAAGTGTGTGTGTAATGGGAAGTTGAGATTGATTAATTGGGAAAAATATAAACGCACTTAACCCATGTTTTGCTAAAGACTACAACTGTGATAAAGGATGTAAGATTTTGGCAAGTATTTTCTCATGAGACCAGTTTCGGGTTATGTCTTTAGCATAATTTTTTGGTTCTCTTCACTGCCCATACTCACAAGTATACAATGGGAAGTTGAATCAAGATATGTCTTGACAACAACCGTCAAACATATGTTACCCCTTGAATCACATCTGATTCCATTGAAGATAAATCTAGATAACAGTTGGATCCCCTTACCAAAATCCTCAGACTCCATATTTATTAACCTGGATCATCATCTGATATTCACAAAAGAAAAAAACCTATCAAACCAAGACAAACGAATCACTTGATTCTGAATCTTATGATTCTTGATAATCCTTATGGATTCTGCTTGATTTTTCTGTGCTAAACGATGTAACTTCATTATAAAAATTTTGATAATCCTTGGGAAAATCTTAGATGCCTTGAGATAATACAATTTAATTTCTTTAGCATAACTGTGGGGTACACGTTGTATATCTATAAATATTATCTTAACTCACAAGAACATGATACAAAAATGCTTGTAGTTTCAAATATTATAATATTGTCAACTTAAATTGACTTGCCTGTGTTGCAAATTCGTTATGTATGAGTAGTAAGACATGACATGATCCCATATTCTTTGATGTTTATCATGTATCATTTATTGCTAGAAACTAGCCTGATATGATCCTCTGCTCATGATTTTGAACAAAAAGAGTTTGATTGTAAATATTCCTGTATATCCGAATCTGTATCTTGCATATTTTATCCGTTTATCAGAAAAAGACAAAAAGATTCTAAGTATAGTTTATTAATCTTTTAGAAAAGCCAAAAATATTTTCATTTAACTTCCATTGAGTGTCTTTGAAAACCTCAAGTGAATGTTCATATCTAGTTCGCTATTTGACACAACTTTCTTCATAATTTGAGTTGATTTATGAGTTTGCTAAGGGTTTTGTGTACTTAGCTAAGTGCGTAAGAAGGAACTTCTGCGTACCTAGCCAAGTACGCAAAAACTTAGTCATGCGTACTTACTAAGTACGCAGGAGTAAATTCCGGCGTACTTAGCTAAGTATGCAAGGTATTTAGCAGTTGGGTATATATACATGTGTTAGTCTTTTTCTCAAGTACACTGTTATATACGTTCATAATCAAAATCACTCAAAATTCCTTGTGTTCCTAAGAGATTTTACATCCCGTTTCTAGTTTCATCTTCACCTAACAAACATTTGGTGAGAATCTCAGACAATTCCATCCGCTAAATCACGAGTTTTGGACCGATTCGTGAAAATTTTTGAACTGAGGGTTTGATGACTGGTTGTTAACCATTTTTTGATTTTCTTGACTAAAATTGGGACCTGAAACATGTTTAATATCATCAATCGAACCTTCTTAACACCATTTCGTCCTTAACCTCGTTTGATTTGAGCTTTGACCGACCTTGGTACCGTAGCTTTTGCGTCGGTGATGGGTTTGGTCAATAGGACCATGTTTTAGCATGACTTTGGTGTTGGTTTAGGTCCCATGTGTCTTAAACAAGTTTTTTGACACTATGGTGACCAAAATCCATCACCAAAAGACACGATTTTGAGTTTTATATTTTCAAAATTTCGCTAAGTGCAAGTGTACTTGCGTACTTAGTAAGTACGCAAGAAGTAATTCATGCGGACTTACTATGTACGCAAGACCAATATCCTGCGTACTTGCCAAGTACACAGGAAATGCAAATATGAAATTTTCTAACTCTGGAATTCCATTTTTTGGGGATGTGCTATATCAGGTCATGTTTCTTTCATTCCAATGATTTTATATGATCTAATGTTGTTTATCTTGTGTTCTTGTAGAGATATGTGACGTTTCGGATTTTCATTCACGCACTTGTGTTATATTTATCGTGTAATCATCTCCTATTTTAATAAAGTGTAAGAGTTTTATTTAGTTTTATACGATTAGGTATTTTATTTCACGGATATAAATTAATTAAAATTTTATAAGTTTTAAAAACTTATATAAAATTTTATATAAAATCTAAATTTTAAAAGTTACATATTTAATAAAAGAATCTATTTAAATAAGATAAATAACTTTTATAAAAATTATTTATAATAAAAAAAATAAATAAAATAAGTTTATAAAAACATTTTTAAATTAATTTTATTTAAAAGAAATTAAATTAATTTAGTTAAATAAAAGTTCAAGGGTTATTTTGTAATTAATCAAACTAGAAGGTTATAAAAACTAAAATCTGTCGAGGGACCATTCCTGGACAAGTTAAAGTACAAGGACCCATCCGTAATTATCGCAGGGACCTAATTAAAGCGAAATCAAACTCCAGGGACTAAAACTGTCAATACCCAATTCGTTTATCCGGTCACCCCCAACAATAGTCCGGCGGTCCAAGGCTTTCTCCGGCGAACGCCCGACAGGACTGTTCCCTGCACCTCAACAGCCGACAAAGGCTTCTCTGGCTTCGTCTCCCCCACGCGAACAATACCCCTTGACCAATTGGTCTCCCCAACATAAGGATCGTCTGATCCTGTTGGTGGCCGAGATACCACGTTCGAATTCGTGCCCGACAAGCCACCTCCACGCCTGTTGAATGTCTAATTAGTTTCGTCTCGTCCAGACTAATGTCGGGACGTGCCCAATTGCACGTTTGAACATAAGAATCAAGCCCGGCTATAAATGGCCATGGTCGGCCCAACACGAACTGGCTACCCTCCTTCCACGCACTCTCACTCCAAATTGAGGACTCCATCACCTTCGTCGACCCTGAGTGAAGCTGTGACTAGGATTACAAGAGCTAATTCCACTCAGAAATCGATCCCCACTGAGACTTTTTCGAGTTCCAAAGCTCTGCCGTCCAGGCCCTTCGCGACCAAGTTCGAACCTCATTTCGGTTCCATTAGCTTCAGTTATCATCAGGTAAACAATCCCAGTCGAAAGCACGGCATTCGCACGAGAGTTACCAGGCAAACCGTGTCCTCGGACACGGTTTGCCGGTCACCGAGGACCAGCGACCAACTCTTCCTTTGTGTACTTAAATTATTCGATACAAACATAACCAGCGATGGGCAGTAGCCCGGCTGGTTATGCGTGTGTGTGTGCGAGTTACAGGTCGCGGGTTCGAATCCGGTTGGCCTTCGGCCCATTTTTTTTACTTCTGTTTTCATTCTATTTATTTTATTTAATTAACCTAACTTATTTTAATACCATTTTTATACAATAAATACTAAAACGAGTCGGTTTACTCGTTCGTTTATTTTAAAATCGATTAAACTATATTTTTATAAACCATCCCATTTTTTTTTTATATAAACTTATTAAAATACATTATAATATATAAAATGTCCTATTTTTATAAACCGGGTAATATTTTTATAAACTTATTAAAATACATTATAGTATACAAAATGTCCTACTTTTATAAACTTTGTAACATTTTTATAAAACTTATCAAAATACATTTTCACATATACAATGTCCCACCTTTATAAGTCTTGCAATATTTTTTAATAAACTTGTTAAAATAAATTTTAATATATAAAATATCAATATAATTAGTCAAATAAAGACTTTTCTTTCATTTGTTATTATTATATAAATACATAATACATAATAACTACTTATCGAAACTAAGTAGTTTCGATAGAAGAAAGTTTCGACAGCTCTGTGGTCAATCGAAACTAGTAGTTTCGATTGAACATAGTTTCGATACTTGAACATAGTTTCGATACTTGAACATAGTTTCGATACCTGAAATAGTTTCGATTAAAATCAGTGATTTCAAGTAAATCTGAACCTACACTTTACGCAAATAATTTTAAGAAATATTATTATAAACATATACACAATTAAATACGGATACACACCTATAAGCATATAATAATACCCATTTATCTACATAGGGTTTCATCGTGCTTAGGCTTCAAACATCCGTATCACCTACTCTCGTGGATTATCATATCCGCTAGCCAGGTGAGTTACATAGCCCCTATTTTACATTTTCATACGTTTTGGGGTGAAACATTATACATGCTACTCACATCGTTTATACGTGTTATACATGAGACTATATGCTTATTCTTTGGATGTACATACATTTAAACACAAGACAACCAACTGTAATATTGATAGATCTATTGTGCCTGACCAGCCCACCCGGTTAGGGTGTTTATTACTGCATACTCGGATATAACCGCGTGTTATATTCAAACATATCGGATATAGTGGGTAACTATATTCAAACATACCGGACTTAGCTGTTGTGCTCTGTTCAAGCGCGTCAAACTCGGTTTGAATTGTGATTAAATAAATGATACATCATACATACTATGTTTAACAAAATAAACAATGAGTTGCAAAACGATTTACAACTACTATTTACAAGAAATACTAAATCTATGTACTCACCAACTTTTTAGTTGACACTTGATTTAAATAATGTTTCAAGTTTGGATATGTGACTGCTTGCCGAAGATCTCTACAGTTAGGAACTATGGACCTAGTTAAATAAATTAATGTTTTGAACTAGACTAGGTTATTTGAAATGTATTGTATTTGGAACTTGTTACTTTTAAATTTAATTAATGAATTATGCAACCTTTAGTTATCATGTGCTTTTGAACAATCATTCCATTGTCCGCCTCGATGATTCCGCCATCGGTCGGGGTGTGACAGATTGGTATCAGAGCCATGGTTATAGGGAATTAGGTTATTAGACACAATGACCTAGACTATAACCCTAGGACTCCCTTTTATGTGCTATGTGCTAAATGATTAAATGCTATGTGAATTATTTGTAGTTAGGTAATATTTGAATTTTCCCAAGTTTGGTACATGAGACTTATACACATACATGCAAGACTTTGATACATGATACATACTTTACATACACATTTGGCAAACAAACTTATGCAAACAAATACACTACCCATCCCTATTCATACTCTTTCCTAATCCGTATTAATTGCAACAATTCCTACACGTTTTATGCTCATAGACTCTCAAAATCTTGAAAACCTCGTCAACAACTTAATTTCTTGAGATCAGTAAAGGACACGTGCAATCTGGAAGGGTGACACCTGTACATTGGGTTTTCTGTCTTGGAAAGCATTTCGTATAAATCCAAATAAACGGACCCGTATGCTTTCCTGGGAATTCCTGAAGTGAGTGTTTACCTATAGGCTAAAGCATGTCTCTTTGAAAGTTTCGGGAAATTAATTAACGTTGATAAGTCAATGTATTCGCAAGGATACAATCCGAACTTAAACTTAAAATTTGGGGATATTATAGCAAGATAGGAAGAACTAGACAAACATGCAAAACAAATCATTATTACGGGTGCACACGTAATAACGATTTGTAATGCATGCAATTCCCAGCAATTCCTATTATGCAAATAATGATCTATAACATCATGTCCTACCCGGAAAAGATGACTTAGTTTCCCCTATCAACTTAGAATAAATACACATGCACTGGCACGCGTCATGATAAATCTCGCATTTCTGCTTACATTATTTCCCGCTATAACTCATATTTATCCGTCTTATCTAAAATATCATTGTCTTTTCTTATGGTGTTAGAATGCCTCCTCAACGTGCAAACTCTAGCACTTCCAACCCGGATCTTGCTACTCTCCTTGCCCAGCTAGTAGGGCAAATGACCCAAGCAAATAACAACAGTGACGGGTCTCACAACATCCAAGGGAACGGTGGTACCAACCTGCCTCATTGCACATTTAAGCACTTTAACTCGTGCAATCCTACTAAATTCTTCGGGACTGAAGGTGCTACCGGCCTACTTCAATGGTTTGAAAGCATGGAAAGAACATTCCTAAACAACGACAGTCCCGATAATCTTCGGGTTCGTTATGCCACAAGTATACTCCAAAAGAGAGCCCTCACCTGGTGGAACGGTGAGAAACGCACTCGTGGTGCTGAGGTTGCTACATCCTTATCATGGGATGATCTGAAGAAGGCCATGACTGATGAATTCTGTCCTCGGAATGAAATGAGGAAGCTCGAGGCTGAATTTTGGGATCTTGCCCAAGACAGCGGGGATAATCTGGCTTACACCACCCGGTTTCAAGAGCTAAGTCTGCTGGTGCCTCATATGATCACTCCCCTTGCTCGGGGAATTGAAAAATACATAGGCGGCCTGCCTATGCAAATTCAAGATGCTGTGTTAGGGAGCAATCCTCCTACACTTGAAGCTGCCATCCGTCTATCCGCTACACTATCCGACAACCACGTCAAAGCCGGAACCTTAACAAGAAAGGGTTCCAAGAAGGTTGTCTCCACTCTTGCAGCTGTCAAAGATGTAAAACCCGAGTCTTCTAACCGCAACAAGAAACGAAAGGGTCGAAACTTCGCAGCCGTAACTCCCGCTGTACCTGCTCTTCAAGTGGCCCCTTTGGGTCAAAACCCGAAACCTTATTTGGGTCCAAATCCCCAATGTCAGACCGGCAAGTACCATCATCCTGCCAACCTACCATGCCGATTGTGTTCAAGCTGTGGACGATATGGACACGTGGTCACTACCTGCCGTACCCGTCCTCCCGTCCAACAAGCTGCTCCAGTCAACCGTCCGAACTATCCGGCACTTCTCAATGGTCGGGCATGTTACGAGTGTGGAGACCCAAACCACTTCCGTGACCGATGCCCAAAACTTCATCATCAAGGTGGTCCCAAGGACGAGCGTTTAATATAAACGCTAATGAGGCACAAGCAAACAACGACGTGATAAACGGTACGTTTCTCGTAAACAATCATTATGCATCCATTTTATTTGATACCGGTGCCGATAGGAGTTTCGTGTCTCTTACCTTTGAATCTCGACTTGCTAAACAAAGAACGAAACTTGATAATCCTTATTCCGTGGAGATAGCAAACGGGAAATCTATTGCTATAAACTCCGTTATCCGCAACTGCAATCTTGAGCTTAATAATCATGAATTCTCTGTTGATCTCCTTCCAATGCAATTGGGAAGCTTCAATATTATAATTGGCATGGACTGGCTATCCAAGCACCATGCCGAGGTTGTTTGCTATGAAAAGTGTATTCGTATACCTCTCTCTTCGGGCGACACGTTAGTTATTTTCGGTGAAAAACCATGTCGTGGTCTTCAAATCATGTCTTGCACATTGGCACAAAAGTACTTGTGGAAAAAGTACGTTTCCTTCGTGGCCCACATAGTTGACACAAAAGACAAGGGTAAGAAATTGCAAGACATTCCAATCATCCGAGATTTTCCTGAGATATTCCCCGAGGATTTACCTGGTCTTCCTCCCACTAGACAAGTGGAGTTTCGTATCGACCTTGTGCCCGGGCCAACTCCAGTGGCAAAAGCCCCCTATCGTCTTGCACCTTCCGAGATGCAAGAGCTTGCAAGTCAATTACAAGAACTCTCATCCAAAGGATTCATCCGCCCGAGCCATTCACCTTGGGGTGCTCCCGTGCTGTTTGTAGAGAAAAAGGATGGATCATTTCGAATGTGCATTGATTATCGTGAGCTCAACAAGCTTACAATTAAGAACCGATATCCTTTACCCCGTATCGACGATCTTTTCGATCAGCTTCAAGGTTCAACATGTTTCTCCAAGATTGACCTTCGTTCCGGATACCATCAACTTCGTGTTCTCGATGAAGACATTCCGAAGACTGCCTTTCGGACTAGATATGGTCACTACGAGTTCATGGTCATGCCCTTCGGTTTGACTAATGCACCTGCGGTCTTCATGGACCTCATGAACCATGTATGCAAACCTTATTTGGACAAGTTCGTGATCGTTTTCATTGACGACATTCTTATCTATTCTAAGATGAAAGCGGAACATGAACAACATCTTCGTTTGATTTTATAACTCTTGAAGAAAGAACAACTATACGCCAAGTTCTCCAAGTGTGAATTCTGGCTAAAGGAAGTTCAATTTTTGGGACACATAGTCAACGATAAGGGAATTCATGTGGACCCGGCAAAAATCGAAGCGGTAAAGAATTGGAGTACTACTAAGACTCCTACCGAGATTCGTTCCTTCCTCGGACTAGCGGGTTACTATCGTCGTTTCATCTCAAATTTCTCCAAGATCGCGGTTCCGCTCACTGCCTTGACTCACAAAAGTAAACCTTACGAGTGGGGACCCAAGCAAGAGGAAGCTTTTCAAACTCTCAAGCACAAACTCTGCCATGCTCCTATTCTAACACTTCCTAATGGCAATGACGACTTTGTCATTTATTGTGATGCATCCAACCAAGGTCTTGGTTGTGTCCTTATGCAACGTGGCCAAGTAATTGCATATGCATCACGTCAACTTAAAATTCATGAGAAGAACTATACGACCCATGATCTCGAGCTTGGTGCTGTCGTCTTCGCCTTGAAAATTTGGAGACATTATTTATATGGTACCAAATGCGTGGTTTTCACCGACCACAAAAGTCTCCAACATATTTTCAATCAAAAAGAGCTTAATATGAGGCAACGACGATGGGTCGAACTTCTTAACGACTACGACTGCGAGATTCGCTACCACCCCGGCAAAGCAAATGTTGTAGCCGACTCTTTGAATCGTAAGGAACGTATCATGCTTCATAATGTTCGTATTCTTAATGATATCCAAGCCCGCATTCTCCAAGCACAACACACCTCGGTTACCGAGGGAAACATGTATCAAGAAATGGCATGTGGTGTAGAACTCTTGCTAGAAACCAAAGCCAACGGCCTATTGTATTACTTGAATCGTATCTGGATTCCCGATCGCGACGATCTTCGTATGTTTTTGATGAATGAATCCCATAAGACTCGATATTCGGTACATCCTGGAACCGATAAGATGTACATGGGTCTTCGTCAGCAATATTGGTGGCCCGGCATGAAAAAGGATATTGCCCTCTTTGTGGCAAAATGCCTAACTTGTTCTAAAGTGAAGGCCGAACACCAAAAGCCTTCCGGACTCCTCGAACAACCTGAAATTCCCGTGTGGAAGTGGGAGAACCTTGCTATGGATTTTATCACCAAACTACCACGCACTTCTATTGGGCACGATAGTATCTGGGTTATTATCGACCGACTTACTAAGTCTGCTCATTTCTTACCCATTCGTGAGGACTATCGAGTCGAGAAATTGGCTCGGATTTACATTGATGAGATCGTAAGTCGTCACGGAATCCCTTTGAACATCATCTCCTATCGTGATTCGCGTTTTACTTCTCGATTTTGGCAATCATTACAATCAGCACTTGGTACTCGTTTGGATTTAAGTACGGCTTACCATCCTCAAACTGATGGACAAACCGAACGAACAATCCAAACTCTTAAGGATATGCTTAGAGCTTGTGTCATTGACTTTGGTGGCAATTGGGATTCTCACCTACCACTGATTGAATTTTCCTACAACAACAGCTATCACACAAGTATTAACATGGCACCGTTTGAAGCTCTTTATAGATGAAAATGTCGTTCACCAATTTGTTGGAATGAAATTGGCGAAGCACAAATCACCGGTCCCGAGCTTATCCAAGAAACCACCGATAAAGTCTCTCTTATCCGTGACAACATTCGAGTAGCAAGAAGTCGGCAAAAGAGCTATGCCGACAAGCGACGGAAACCCTTGGAATTTCAAGTTGGAGATATGGTCCTTCTAAAGGTATCACCTTGGAAAGGCGTAGTCCGATTTGGAAAGAAAGGAAAACTTGCACCTCGATATGTGGGTCCATTCAAGATACTCGAAATGATAGGGAAAGTGGCCTACAAACTCGATCTTCCTTCAGAACTCAGTAACGTTCATCCGACTTTTCATGTGTCTAATTTGAAAAAGTGTCTAGCCGACGAGAATCTCCACATCCCCCTTGACGAAGTGCGTATTGACGAGAAAATGCACTTTGTTGAGAAACCCGTGGAAATCATGGACCGAGAAGTTAAGAAACTCAAACGTAGCCGCATCCCCATTGTCAAGGTTCGTTGGGAGTCTAAACGTGGACCTGAGTTCACTTGGGAACGTGAAGACCAAATGAAGACCAAGTATCCGCATCTCTTTTCATAGCCTCCACTAATTGAATTTCGGGGCGAAATTCCTCTAACATGGGTAGACTGTGACGTTTCGGATTTTCATTCACGCACTTGTGTTATATTTATCGTGTAATCATCTCCTATTTTAATAAAGTGTAAGAGTTTTATTTAGTTTTATACGATTAGGTATTTTATTTCACGGATATAAATTAATTAAAATTTTATAAGTTTTAAAAACTTATATAAAATTTTATATAAAATCTAAATTTTAAAAGTTGCATATTTAATAAAAGAATCTATTTAAATAAGATAAATAACTTTTATAAAAATTATTTATAATAATAAAAATAAATAAAATAAGTTTATAAAAACATTTTTAAATTAATTTTATTTAAAAGAAATTAAATTAATTTAGTTAAATAAAAGTTCAAGGGTTATTTTGTAATTAATCAAACAAGAAGGTTATAAAAACTAAAATCTGTCGAGGGACCATTCCTGGACAAGTTAAAGTACAAGGACCCATCCGTAATTATCGCAGGGACTTAATTAAAACGAAATCAAACTCTAGGGACTAAAACTGTCAATACCCAATTCGTTTATCCGGTCACCCCCAACAATAGTCCGGCGGTCCAAGGCCTTCTCCGGCGAACGCCCGACAGGACTGTTCCCTACACCTCAACAGCCGACAAAGGCTTCTCTGGCTTCGTCTCCCCCACGCGAGCAATACCCCTCGACCAATTAGTCTCCCCAACATAAGGATCGTCTGATCCTGTTGGTGGCCGAGATACCACGTTCGAATTCGTGCCCGACAAGCCACCTCTACGCCTGTTGAATGTCTAATTAGTTTCGTCTCGTCCAGAATAATGTCGGGACGTGCCCAATTGCACGTTTGAACATAAGAATCAAGCCCGGCTATAAATGGCCATGGTCGGCCCTGCACGAACTGGCTACCCTCCTTCCACGCACTCTCACTCCAAATTGAGGACTCCATCACCTTCGTCGACCCTGAGTGAAGCTGTGACCAGGATTACAAGAGCTAATTCCACTCAGAAATCGATCCCCGCTGTGACTTTTTCGAGTTCCAAAGCTCTGCCGTCCAGGCCCTTCGCGACCAAGTTCGAACCTCATTTCGGTTCCATTAGCTTCTGTTATCATTAGGTAAACAATCCCAGTCGAAAGCACGGCATTCGTACGAAAGTTACCGGGCAAACCCAGTGTCCTCGGACGTTTGCCGGTCACCGAGGACCAGCGACCAACTCTTCCTTTGTGTACTTAAATTATTCGATACACACATAACCAGCGATGGGCAGTAGCCCGGCTGGTTATGCGTGTGTGTGCGAGTTACAGGTCGCGGGTTCGAATCCGGTTGGCCTTCGGCCCATTTTTTTTTACTTCTGTTTTCATTCTATTTATTTTATTTAATTAACCTAACTTATTTTAATACCATTTTTATACAATAAATACTAAAACGAGTCGGTTTACTCGTTCGTTTATTTTAAAATCGATTAAACTATATTTTTATAAACCATCCCATTTTTTTTATATAAACTTATTAAAATACATTATAATATATAAAATGTCCTATTTTTATAAACCGGGTAATATTTTTATAAACTTATTAAAATACATTATAGTATACAAAATGTCCTACTTTTATAAACTTTGTAACATTTTTATAAAACTTATCAAAATACCTTTTCACATATACAATGTCCCACCTTTATAAGTCTTGCAATATTTTTTAATAAACTTGTTAAAATAAATTTTAATATATAAAATATCAATATAATTAGTCAAATAAAGACTTTTCTTTCATTTGTTATTATTATATAAATACATAATACATAATAACTACTTATCGAAACTAAGTAGTTTCGATAGAAGAAAGTTTCGACAGCTCTGTGGTCAATCGAAACTAGTAGTTTCGATTGAACATAGTTTCGATACTTGAACATAGTTTCGATACCTGAAATAGTTTCGATTAAAATCAGTGATTTCAAGTAAATCTGAACCTACACTTTACGCAAATAATTTTAAGAAATATTATTATAAACATATACACAATTAAACACGGATACACACCTATAAGCATATAATAATACCCATTTATCTACATAGGGTTCCATCGTGCTTAGGCTTCAAACATCCGTATCACCTACTCTCGTGGATTATCATATCCGCTAGCCAGGTGAGTTACATAGCCCCTATTTTACATTTTCAAACGTTTTGGGGTGAAACATTATACATGCTACTCACATCGTTTATACGTGTTATACATGAGACTATATGCTTATATTTTAGATGTACATACATTTAAACACAAGACAACCAACTGTAATATTGATAGATCTATTGTGCCTGACCAGCCCACCCGGTCAGGGTGTTTATTACTGCATACTCGGATATAACCGCGTGTTATATTCAAACATATCGGATATAGTGGGTAACTATATTCAAACATACCGGACTTAGCTGTTGTGCTCTGTTCAAGCGCGTCAAACTCGGTTTGAATTGTGATTAAATAAATGATACATCATACATACTTTGTTTAACAAAATAAACAATGAGTTGCAAAACGATTTACAACTACTATTTACAGGAAATACTAAACCTATGTACTCACCAACTTTTTAGTTGACACTTGATTTAAATAATGTTTCAGGTTTGGATATGTGACTGCTTGCCGAAGATCTCTCCACTTAGGAACTATGGACCTAGTTAAATAAATTAATGTTTTGAACTAGACTAGGTTATTTGAAATGTATTGTATTTGGTACTTGTTACTTTTAAATTTAATTAATGAATTATGCAACCTTTAGTTATCATGTGCTTTTGAACAATCATTCCATTGTCCGCCTCGATGATTCCGCCATCGGTCGGGGTGTGACAAGATAGCTCGTGCATTTATCGATGAATTCAACATGCTGGCACTCACGCATCCAGAATGGAAGGGTGCAGCATTGAACTACCAGGAGATTATCAATTTCTTGAACTGATCAAAGATTAGCTACGCAATCTCAGCAGATCCAATTATTTCTAGACCTTAATTGGAGCAGTTCTGGGTTACTGCTGATCATGACTACACTGTAACCCCAAACGTCCTTAGGGCTACTGTGGCAGGGCATGAGATAGCAATTTCTGAAGACACAGTCAGGCGAGTGTTGCAATTTAGAGACTTTCCTATTGATCCGATGACGTATCCAGACTACTTTGTTGATGGGTGCTGGAGGCAAAGGATGGGCAATGTTGGGAAGACGAACTATGCCTCTTACAAGAAAATGTGAATACTTGATCAATGGTGATATTTTGCACACGTCATGATCATGTGCTTATCTGCAAGGAAGGCTGGCAAGGATGCCATGGGACACAACTTGGTAGCGGCAATGGTTGGGCTATCACTGATAAAGGGATACAACTTCTCAAAGTGTGTCTACAAAGCCTTAACAGATCAAATTAATGCTGCGGAGAGGTTTAGATTTCTATTGTATCCAAGGTTCGTGCAGTTGCTGATTAACGATGCATTGTCCAATCTACCTCAGATTGGAGAAAGATTGCAAGTCAAATAGGTGGACAAGAGGGTGTTTGCCCAATTTCTTAAGCCGTGAAGTGTAGAACCAACTCCCGAGCATACACCCCTCTTCGGACACTAAATCAATATAGCATATGCGGCCCCTCCTAATGAAAAGTGGTTTAGTGTTGATTCTGAGCCTGAGCTTAGCGAACATTCAGATGAACAACAAGATGAAGAACATGTAGAGGAAGAAGAGGAATAGGGTGATGAGTCTGCTGATAATGAGGATGAATCTGGTGATTGAGGTGATGAAGAAGAAGGTGGTGCTGGTGCTGGTGCTGAAGAGTCAGATTCTAAAGCTACAGAATCTGATTCATCTGACTCTGATGACGCACCAGATCAAATACACCCACGGAGAACGACGAAGGTTTCCCTTCCCTAGTCGTCCTCCAAGAGACGACGACAAGACAGTCCTGACAGTAATTACGAACTAGAGTCAGAGACTGAGGTGCAAAGACAAAGAACGGAGAGAAGAGTTAAGAAGAAGAATGATCGACCTTTTGATGTTATCATGAGGGATTTGGAAGCTCGTGGTCAAGGCTAATCAAGTACTCAAGCCCCGAGTACTACTCAATCTCCAGCTCAGCTCTATCAAAGGAGGAGGCAGCCACGGGTAATAAGTGATGTGGCTGCTACAACTGTCTAAGTGGAAATTCCTGAGATAGTTTCCCTCCCTATGTCAACGATCCAAGCAATGGGGATCTCTGCTCCCATTCAGACCGAGTCTGTCATTACAACACCAACCACTTCACAAGTGGTGGTCACTTTAACTGTCCCATCTACAATCCCTACTACCACACTACAAGCCATCAATCAACCCTTCCACTATGGAGATTTCACTCACGAGTTCGATTTTGATGATATTTTCTCCTTTCCTTTCCAAGGCATCGCTGAAGCATCCTCATCCAGGGATCCTGATCCCCGTGATGCTAGGATTACATATCTGGAAACTCAGGTCACCGCTCTACTTGAAACGGTTCATAAATCGGCAAGTGAGTCCGAAGCTCAACAAGCTAGGGTAAACTCGTTGGTAGATGAAGTCACGCGACTAAAACAGCAGGGTGAAGGAACTCAATAGCAGTTGAAGAGTTTGCTTACCAAGAATGAAATGCTTTTTAAGGTGAATGAGACCATTATGGCTCATGGGCAATCAATGGAAGGCCAAATGCTACTACAAAGAGAAGCACATCGAGTTATGGTGAAGCTGGTTGCGGAGTTGTCCGCCAAGCTTGCTGCTCAGGGGAAGATGGAGAAAGAGAAGGAGAAGATGAAGCCTGCTTGAGATGAGGCATGTCATCCAGTTGACTTAACTAAAGACGATAACAAAGACAAGGATCCCGAGGCTGGTCCTAGTGGTAGTGAGCAACAAGCCTTGGCAATTGTTCCTATGGCTCAAGGGAGTCTACTCAACATGAAGCTTTGGGTGGTGGTAGTCAGCAAGGAAAGTCAGTGGCCGAGGTGCTTCAAGACCTCTCTGATGATGTAATTCTTTTGTTAGAGCCGGACTATTCCAGGGAAGTTCAGATTGATGCTCTCAGCAATCTTGAAGAAGGAGAGATCGAGTCTAACGATGATTGGGATGTTGATGATGAGGATGTGATAGAGGAGTTCCCGAAGGGTGACAGTGAGGGTACTTATGAGCTTGAGGATGGAGAGATTTTTGAGGCTCCAACCTTTGAAGCTGCTTTTACAACAGTTTTAGTCAAGCCTGATAATGTTGCTGAAGCTAGTGGAGCAGCAACCTCGACTGAGGCCTTCCCTACCGATCCCCATCGTGTTGACGCTGACGCCTAGATGAACAAGTATCCTCAGGGATGGTTCAAAAAGGGTCAGCGTCCTTCTAGTTAAAAGTCGTTAATCATAGACAAGCATGGAGCAACAGTGATGATCTTATCAGTCCACTTCGATGAGGACAAGAAACTGTTTGCCATCAAACGTGCTGGGGGGTTCAGTACTTGAAACCAACCCGTGAGGCATTTAGCTCTTTGCCAAAGTATGACTTGGTGAACATGGCAAATCGTGAGCTACTTGGTGATACAAGTCAAGCGGTAGCAAAGGGTTTGTGAGGGGCATTACAGCGGGAGGGTAGATCTAGAAACTTCGAGGTGTTCAAGCCTAAGACGCCCAGGAGAGTCCGGGACAAGACTGTTAGAGATCCCGTGATAAACAAAAGCCTAAGGAAGTTGGTCTACAAGCCAGTGCTATGTGAGACCAGGATTCCCCTGAGCAAGTTACCTCAGGATATTCTCGGGAGCATGTGGTACTGGTACGTGGATCCAAAGACGGGCGAGGCGGTGATAATGGACAAGACAAGGTCCAAAGGTGGAAGTGTAGAGCTAAGGGAACTGATCAGGGTTTTTGTTGAGATCTGTTTCATCAACTTCCCTGTGAAGGATATGAGGGTTCTGCATGATAAATACTGCATCTACACGGACGAAGTTGCTTGCATCAAGATACGACAAGTTAGTCAAGTTCTGCTTTGACTACAAGATGAAGATGAGGAGCTAAGTCAGAGCTGAAGAAGATTGAAGATCGAAGACAATCTAGAGCTATTGTCAATGGGGAGTTTGTTGAAGCATGTTTGTGTGACAAACACTCTGGATGTTGTCTCTGCTTTTGTATTTGTTCTTTGTACTTGTATTATGTATTTCAGTCTTTGTACGTTATGGTTATCGAGTTGTAATCGTGTCTGTAAGTACTTAGTCTTGTATTAGTCGTTTATGAATGTTGTTAAGTGTTGTGCGCACTTAGCAAGTGTGCAAGGTATGTAACCTACGTACTTAGTAAGTACGCATGAACAAAGTCTGTGAACTTGCTAAGTACGCAAGAAGAAGTTCCTACGCACTTGATAAGTACGCAGGTCATAAGTCTGTTGCTATATATAGTCGCTTGTTGTAGTTGAAAAGTACGCTCTCACTTGTAACTTGTAATCAGCTGTGATTGATAATAGACGAAGTTTAAAGTGACTCTTGTTTGTTGTCGTTTTACTTGTTGTGTTCGATTCTCCAACTAGTCACGGGCATTACGCACCCTGTTCTACTAGTCACACGCTCGCACGAGACGATCCGTGACACTCGGGGACCTACACTTTCTTCTCCTCAACTCCCTTTTCAGCCTTCTAGGGAGGTTTCTCCATCACTATCTCCTCGTCCACCGGTTCTTCCTCTTCTACCGGTGGCTGCTCCTTCTCCTCTACTCTTCGACTCCTAGTCGACACGGCCATTACTGAAGCATTAGGGCCTGAAGACGGACCTCCCTGTCTATCCTTCAAGATCTTAGCGATGTCTCCTACCGTTCGCTGCAGATCCTGGAATGCGGAATGCTGAGTCTTCAATAAGGTGTCGTGCTTATCCAATCACTGCTGAGTCTCCTTATCCTTCTGCATTAAATGAGCGAGCATCTGAGTCTGGTTCTCTAGCATCTCTTCTATTTTCTTATCCCTAGCACTGCTCCCAGAACTCACTCCTGCTTCGCCTCCTCCATACTGATTAGGGCGGGCATTAAACCCATGTGGGTTGTTTCCAGATCTCCATCCCTAGCCAAAAGAATTGTTATAATTATTACACCCTCGGTTCTTGTTGCCCGCAAAGTTCACCTGCTCCTGCTGACTGACGGGGCAATCTCTGATGTCGTGGCCTCTCCTTCACACCTCACACCTTTGAGCACACAAGTTTAACTCTTTGATCTCATTCGCCATCGCTGCTAGTGCAGCAGCCACACTAGTATCAGGGTTGACCTGATGCACACCTCTAGGAGAAGAGGCGGGTGCCCTAGCACTACGAATGGAAGTCCTAGTAGATGGCCGCTGTTGCTCAACGAGAGCGAAGCTCTCGAACATCTCCTCGCATTCAGCAGGCTCCAGTTTATCCATGATATGGCCTCCCGCAGTTGTGTTGAACATTTACTGCTTCTCGAAGGTGAGGTCATTATAGAACTTCTCCATAATCGCCCAGTCAGAAAGACCATGCTGGGGACATCGGCTCAACAGCGCGTTGAACCGCTCCCAGGCAATGTGATAAGGCTCGTCAGGGTCCATCCAAAAGGAGTGGATTTGGTCCCTAAGGCGAGCGGCCCTGGAAGGTGGATAGTACTTTTTAAGGAACTCAGCTTGAAGATCCTCCCAAGTGGTAATAGAATTGTCAGGGAGGGTGTCAAGCCAAGTGGAAGCACACCCAGAGAGTGAGAGTGGAAAGAGACGCAAGTAGATTGCGTCCTTAGATACACCCGTGATATTGAAGGTATCACATATGCGCGCGAAGCGAGACAGATGTCCGGTGCATCCACATCCTCAAGGCCACGAAACTGAGTAGAATGGGTGATAGTACTCATGTCGTGTGATGGGATCTACCAATTATTTGTATTAGGTATAGGGGGCGGGTGATCGAAGATCTCGCCTCGGTGACCCCATCACTGGCTCTCTTGTGTATTGATGTGTCGTTTTTAATATATAATATATTTTTATGATAGTTTTACGAGATCAGGTTTTAAATTTATAAAATGATAAATACTTTAACTTAAAAACACACACAATAGGCAAGTGTACCTATCGCAGCGTAATATAGTTTAGGTAAGAACCAAGTATCGAACCAATGGACACGGTCGAGTTCCGGTACTCAACTTTTGTTATCATTTAGCTGGATCAATTAGTGAGTGGGTTTTGTATGCTTGTGAAGCAGAATAGTAAATGACAGAAAAGTAAATAACGGTAAAGTAAATAACAGAAAAGTAAAAACTTGCGTGATGTGTGTAACATGAATGTAAATAGCAGAATAGTATACAACAGGAAAGTAAATATCTTGGAAATGATCAGGTCACGAAGAGTATTGCTTCGGGCTTTGAATCAGCTTGGTACGTGATAATGTTAAGTTAACTAATCAAGTGATATGACTACTACAAACTTGTGACCCGGGTCATCGCTAGAGCCTCGTCCTCACGACATTTGATTCACGAATTAAAATCTTTAAATTAAAATAGTAGTGCCTCCTGTTAGGGACAACAGTTACCTTCAACCCTTCGTATGGTCATCTCCAGGTTGGTTTAAGACATCGAACGTAAATGCTTTGTATTAAAGTTAAATAGGTGATAATACTTTGTTCACTGGGATGCGGTGTAACAATGGGACCGAGTATAAATATGTATCGTTCCTAACACGAGTTCACCAATTCTTGGTCGCATAATAAGTTCGTATAAAGACGTACGGCCTTAATAATGTTGGCCAAGCCTTGGCTTATCAATCTCTGCTTGTATAAAGATGTACAAGCTTCAAAGGAAGTTTGATTAAAAAGGTTTTACGATCTTACACTTTAAAATCAAGAACACTCACAAATATAAAGACAGATTTGGACAGTAATAAAAGCCCACCAAATGGTGGTTTTAAGGACGAATAATTAAAAACATAAACATACCACTAGATTAATACGTCAAACATTAACATGCACCAAACATCATCTTCACCCTAGCAATACAAGAAGTTTAGCCACGAATGGCCATCTAACTAGAGTAACGCTGAGTTTCGTAGGCTCCCCTATTGTGGAACAAGGAGGAAGAGCCACTCTACTCACTACTACTACTCTAATACTGCTAGAAACGAACTATTCTCTCTATCTTTGGTTATGTTGTGGTGTATGGAATGAAGAACCCAAGCCATCTATTTATAGGCCTCAAAATAAGCAATGCACGACCGTGCATTGGATTGTACGGGCATGTAAACACCTCGGGAATCAAACAGGGTACAAAGGACATTGTATTGGGTCCTTGGAGAGCAAGAAAGGGATTGCACGATCGTGCAATGGTGTATCCCCCTTTCTACTATCCTGCTTCGTCTTTTTGCTGCTGGTTGACTTGTGTTGACCTAGTTTGACTTCTTGGCGGTCAAAGCTTGGGTTTGGTCCTCCAAAGCTTGATTTCTTCATGTTTTAAGCTGGTTTTTGCTTTGTTTATCATAGGACACCGAATAACCTATAATTATGAAATATTAACGCATTAAGTATCAATTGCAAGGCTTTTGTTTGATTAGTACCATAATATGGGGATTATTATTCATGCAAAACATGTTTAATATAGGGCATATTATAATACCCCACACTTAAACTTTGCTTGTTCTCAAGCAAACTCATGCATGATCATACCCATAACTAAAAACTTTACAAATGGTAATGGAGTTCCAAGTAGTTTGAAACCCCGGTATAACTCTTCATTTGCTTATTCTATTTTTGTATTTTTCTAAGATGGAATCCATGGCAAGCCTACTAGAACTTTAATTATGCATAATCCCTCACTCCTCACAATGTTCACTCAACTCTAGGGTTATACATATATATATATATATATATATATAGATAATGTAAGTTAAGTGGAACACTCAAGTTCGAATCGAATTATGCAATGGTCATAAGCTTGTATGCAAATCAAGTCTCCACCAACTAACTAGGTAGTATGCATGAATCAAGAAGGCTTTAAAAGGGTTGTAATGTGACTAAAAGAAAATTAAAGGGTGAAAATGAAAAAAAAATTTGGATTTTTAGGGATTCAAAAGTGGTTTTGAAAGGCTGCAGCTATCGTGGAACACACATCTATGGCTTCCTGGCTTAAAATGGAAAATACTAGTAGGTCCCTCTACAGTACTCAGATCATGAGGGTATAACTAATCTAAGGACTCGTTTCTGGTCAGATTGCCAAGACCAAGATCTCTTATCATTCTCAATTCTTCCCGCACTGCATAGTACATATTACTGCCTATTCGTATGGTTCCTTCGGCATGTAGCCTAACAGCTCCTACTTTGATCAAATGCGTATACTCATGTTGGGAATGAGTTTGATTCTTGCTACACTTTCCATCGTGGCTGCAGTTGCCACATTTCACACATTTGTCGTATCTTTTGGCGGCACTTTTTGACAAGCCGCAGAATGGTAGCAATTGTTCTTGTGCCACCGTTTTCTTACATCACTTGTTGCTTGGAAAATCTTCTCTCAGAGTTCAGTTGGTAATTCAGGCTTTGAGAAATGAAGGCAGAAAAGCAAATTAAAATCAAAAGAATGCATATCCAGTTCTTTAAGGTCTAGCCGGTAAAAGACCCACTTCTCTCTTTCTTTTTCTTTTCTTCTTTTTCTATTTTTTTCTTTTCTTTTTGTATCAAGAAAAATTCTCCAATAATTCTTTTTTCTCAATTTCTATGAAATAATATTTCCATAAATTCTTTGCAGATATTTCAGCTGTTTCTTCCTAATACATTCACCTTCTTGTATACTCCAATTCTTTTGTGTAAAACAGATTTTTCCAAAATTGCCTCAATGGTAATGAACTTGAAAGAACGACATAAGATAATTTTCCCATTTTGAAGACATTCAGCCAATAACCGATGTTTACGAAAAGCTGGTTGGTTAAAGAAACGGCTAAGGCTCAGAGGGCTATCTAGGCTGATAATATTTTTAGGATTTTTGGTTTTAGGGGTAATAAAGTCCTAGGTGCCTCAATCACTTTCATATTTCTACTAGTTCATGGTCTTGTTATATATAAGTCACAGAAGTTCTAATTATGCATAGAATCCAATCGAATAAACACTCAATATACCAAACGAAAGAGTATGCGAAAAATAAACATAATAATGCTCGTGAAAAGGCTTAGATTATTCTCATATGAAAACGGATGGGATAGGGTTTAGTGGTTTAAAATTTTTGAAAATTTTTCGGGTTTTTCAAAAGGTTGGTTTTTGTAAGGTCTTAGTCAAATGGGTAGAAAATCACAAGTTACAATTTTACTGATTTGAGGTTACAAGTAGTCCTGTATCTCAAATTCCCCACCCCACACTTAAAACTATGCATTTCCCTCAATGTACAAATGCATGTAATGGAATTCTATCCATGAATTTAAATGCATGAAGTTTTAAGGGAAAAGAAACTGGTACTCCCCTGGGTCAATTCGGTATATAACCTACACCCAAAACTTATTGCTGCTATCAGGTTGTGCCTATCAGCAGCTTGTCAACACTTTGTTTCAAAGACTTCATCGAATTTCTTAGAAATTTGATGTGGTTTCCGACTCCTCAGGTAGTAGAGATGGAGTATAACTTCTCAAATAAGTAGAGATACTGTCTGGTGATGTTATTCTACCTAACACACAGAGGAAAACACAAAAGCAGACAAGGAAAATAAAAGATAGTAGTTAAGCTATTAAGGTCTTAGTATTGAGAAGGCATACCTGGGTACTGAAGTATGAGAAACTTAAATTTGGAAAACCAAACCTGAGGTCCATGCATTTTGCCGTATGCACCAACTTCTCAATTTATTTATGATTATCGGGTTGCCTCCCGGAATCGCCACGTTTATTTAATGGTCGTTGGCTGGACCCGTACGTGCTTCATCAGTCTTTCTTCAGGTGAGGGCCATTAACTTCCCCCGTGTCTCATGTGCCTTCATTCATGTCCTTCAGTTTTGGTAGCTTATCAAAGTATTAATCGATCCAGTGAGTGTTGTCAAAGTTCTTGTTAAGATCCAGTTTCTTTCCTTTGTTGAATTCTTTGGCTTTCTTCAGCTGGTAGTCCATATTAGTGTCAATGAATTGTGCAATTTCAAATGGATCATTGGACAAGCACTCGTTTCCTTCGATGTTGTAGGTCAATGATTGTTTTCCGACACGAAGTGTCAAAATTCCTTCAATCATGTCAATGAGGGCTCTAGCGGTAGCTAAAATTGGGCGACCCAAAATCAAAGGTACGGAATAGTTGGGACCCATTTCTAAAACCATGAAGTTGGCAGGGAATCAAATTTGTCGAGTTTTACTTGTAAGTTCTCAATGACTCCTACAGGTGATTTAATCGATCCATCCGTGAGTTCAATAGTTGCATTAACAGGCCACAGATTTCTATTTTTTATCCTTTGAAACATGTTATATGGCATTACATTCACACTTGCTCCTAGATAAGCGAGTGCGAAAGTTATCGGTGGTGGTCCGATAGAACATGGTAGAGAGAACTTTCCAGGATCTGAAAGTTCCTTCGGAAGACATCTTTCGATAAGAGCGACACAATGATTGGTCCTTTTCACTGCCTCTTCCATGTTTCTCTTGTTTGTAAGGAAATCTTTCAAGAAACATCCATACTTAGGCATTTGTTGTATGATATCCAGGAAAGGAAGATTGACATGGATTTGACTTAATAGTTCGATGAATTTCTCATATTATTCGTTGGTCTTCTGCTTTACTAATATTCCTGGGTATGGTATGTGTAGGTCCTGAGCAGACCTGAAAGAACAGATCTGCGGAGAAATTCTTCAAACAGTCCGGATCGAGAGGCGGAATCTCTGGATCCGGTATCACTCTCGAATCAGAAATGGTAGAGACAGGTGCGGGAATCACAAACACGAACAGAAACATATGAAAATGAAAAGAACAGATAATTGAAAGCATAAAACGTATGATTCTTTGATTGAAATGAAAATAAACGCTCGATCATACACTAACAATTAGTCTCACCCCAGGGTAAGCTCCCCCTGGGGTGGTGATTCCCTCTACAGACACACTCTCACTCCTAGGACATAATCTGCTATATATAGGAGGCCAAGCACATGCGCCTTGTTTTCCAAGCCACCGCCCAATGGGCCTGAAAAACAGGTATCGAAACTACTTAGTTTCGATTGAACAAATGTTCAACCGAAACTAGTATGTGAGAATAGAACGCTCTTTTTTGTCAAAACTTTTGGAGGAGTATCCACTGGAGCAGGAGCTGGGATTACACTTGATTGCGATCCCTGAGTAGTTGTTTCTGCGATGTGCGGACGAAGCGGTACCCCGGTGAATATTTCTCTCCTTGGTGATTGAACTTCTTCTTCTGGCATGGGTGTTTCTGGATAAACCTTGGTATTTCTAAGAGTGATAGCACCTACATTTTTTTTGGATTGGTTTCAGTATTACTCTGAAGGCATCCGGGTTGTCTTTCAGATAGGAGTTTTATAATTTGTCCTAATTGCGTCTCAATGGACTGAAGAGTTATTTTCTATGTCCTAAACTCAGCTTCGTGAAGGCTAAACTTCTCCTCGTATTGTTTGTGAAGGGAATCCGCTAGAAGGGCTTAAATTTAAATTATAGATATCAACTTAGTTACCGCGTCCTCCAAGCTTAACCCATTACTTGGCTTGTTAGTTCCTTGGAATTGTTGACGAGGCTGATAGTTTTGAGATTGTCTTTATTGAAACTGTTGTTGCTGTCCGAAACCAGATTGTCCTTGGTTGTTATTATCCTTCCAACTGGAGTTCGGATGGTTCCTCCATCCAGGATTATAAGTGTTGTTGTAGGGGTTGTTCTGCGGGCGGTTTGTTCCGATAAAGTCAATTTGCTTAGTATTGGCAGTGATGCTCTTTACTTCTTCAGTAGTTTCAGTGATTGCTTTACCCTTGCTAAGTTGATTGAGTCGAGTGGTGAGGGCATCTGCTTGAGCAGAAAGTGAAGTGACAGTATCGAAAGAGTGAACACCTTGCCTAGCTCCCCTATTACTTCTTGGATTGTACCATGGATAGTTGCTCATAGCTATTTCCTCAATTAGGTTGTAAGCTTCTTGTGGACTCTTGTTTCCAAAAATACCAATTGCAGTAGCGTCGAGTGTCTGATTGTGCAACCCATTGTAGAATGATGATACTTGTAACCAAACCTCTAGCCCATGGTGAGGGCATTTCCTCAGCATGTCCTTAAAACGTACCCATGCCTCATATAGTGATTCACCATCTTCCTGGTTGAAAGTGGTGATATCATTTCTTAGTTTTGCAGTTTTTGCTGGCGGGAAGTATTTTGACATGAATTTCTGATCTAGATCATCCCATGTAGTGATCGACGAGGTAGGAAGAGAGTTTAGCCATGTCTTAGCTCGTTCCCTTAAGGAGAAGGGAAACATTCGGAGGCGAATTGCGTTATTCGAAACTCCGTTCAGTTTGAAAGTGTCACAAATTTCGAGAAAATTTGCAATGTGGGTATGTGGAACTTCATCGGGTAATCCATGGAAAGTGCATGATGACTGGATCATGTGGATAACATGAATTTTGATCTCAAAGTTGTTAGCGTCAACCGTTGGCCTTGTGATACTAGACTCCAAAGTCTCTAGTGACGGTCTTGCGAAATCGGAGATAGTGCGGTTTTCTATGGGCATTCTTCTCGTACGGTTTTCTCGTATTCGGCGGTGAAAGAATCTTTCAGGCTCTGCTAAAGGCTGATATAAACCAGTAGTGGATATATGTATCATATACTGCCTGCAACAAAATGTAAGAGAGAAACAGATGGAAAATGATAAGGCTAATCCGTTAACTTGAATTTTTCTTGAAATCACCGTGTCCCCGGAAACGGCGCCAAAAACTTGATGTGTCGTTTTTAATATATAAAAATATAATATATTTTTATGATGGTTTTACGAGATCGGGTTTTAAATTTATAAAATGATAATTACTTTAACTTAAAAACACACACAATAAGGAAGTGTAGCTATCGCAGCGTAATATAGTTTAGGTAAGAACCAAGTATCGAACCAACGGACACAGTCGAGTTCCAGTACTCAACTTTTGTTATCGTTTAGTCAGATCATCTAGTGAGTGGGTTTTGTGTGCTTGTAAAGCAGAATAGTAAATGCCAGAAAAGTAAATAACGGTAAAGTAAATAATAGAAAAGTAAAAACGTGCATGATGTGTGTAACAGGAATGTAAATAGCAGAATAGTAAACAACAAGAAAGTAAATATCCCAGAAATGATCAGGTCACGAAGAGTATTGCTTCGGGCTTTAAATCAGCTTGGTACGTGATAATGTTAAGTTGACTAATCCAGTAATATGACTACTACAAACTTGTGACACAGGTCACCGCTAGAGCCTCGTCCTCATGACATTCGATTAACAAATTAAAATATTTAAATTAAAATAGTAGTGCCTCCCGTTAGGGACAACAGTTACCTTCAACCCTTTGAATGGTCATATCCGGGTTGGTTTAAGACATCGAACGTAAATGATTTGTATTAAAGTTAAACAGGTGATTATACTTTGTTCACCGGGAGGCGGTGTACCAATGGGATCGATTATAAAGACGTACTGTTCCCAACATGAGTTCACCAATTCTTGGTCACATAATAAGTTCGTATAAAGACGTACGACCTTAATAATGTTGACCAAGCCTTGGCTTATCAATCTCTGCTTGTATAAAGACGTACAAGCTTCAAAGGAAGTTTGATTAAAAAGGTTTTATGATCTTACACTTTAAAATCCAGAACACTCACAAATATATAGACGGATTTGGACAGTAATAAAAGCCCACCAAATAGTGGTTTTAAGAACGAATAATTAAAGACATAAACATACCACTAGATTAATAATTCAAACATTAACATGCACCAAACATCATATTCACCCTAGCAATACAAGAAGTTTTACCACGAATGGCCATACTAACTAGCGTAACGCTGAGTTTTGTAGCCTCCCCTATTGTGGAATGATGTAGTGTGAAGCACACGTCTTTATTTCTATTGTATTCATGCGTTTTTTATTAGTTTTATCTTTGTTTTGAGTTTTTTTTTGTATACTATTTAGTCTGCATTATGTTTATAGGTGCTCGTGAAGATTACAAGTGAATACATGAAGAAACCGAGAAAGAAAGTGAAGCCCAAAGGTTAAAAGAAGAAAATGGTGAAATTATGCTTCTCGCGGTACGCGAAGAGGAGGGACCAGAGCCTCGAGGTACGCGAGGGAAGCAGAATCCGGCTGTGACTAATTTGTTCCTCGCGGTACAAGAGGAACCCATACAAATGTCTCGCGGTACGTGCGAGACATAAAATCCGAGAAAAAAAACCCTAAATTCGAATTAAATAGAATTTGATAGCCATTATGAATAGAGTTCGATTGTTTGCTATCTAGAGAGAGACTAGAGGCGATTTTGGAGTTTAGGAAGACAATCGAAGAGGAAAGTTAAAGACTTTGGATTCCGGGTTTGTTATATTAGCCATTCCGGTTGTCAAACTTTGATTTTTATCTTTGATTGCTTTGTTTGAACCATGTTCTTGTTTGATACTTTTGTTCTAGTTGTTTTGAGCATTATTCTTGGCTAAAACTCATATACTGCCTAAGTTCATGATGATTGCTTGTTAAAGTTACAATTTTTATCGGTTTTGGATTATAATGGTGGTTTACTGATTTTGTAAAAGGTTTCTTTATGTTAATTATGATGAATATATATGCTTAATTCTGATTTGTGTTTGATTATGATTCCGTGCGTTGATTGTGGATGTCTTCCAGTTTGATTTACGTATCTAGGTCATAGACTTTATGGTTTGTGATTGTTTGTGTGGTTTGCTAGAAATAGTGATCCATAGTAGTTATGATTGAGTATAGATTAGATTGAGTGTGTATCCTGTCTCAATACCTGAGAAGTGAGAGTCAGTCATTTAGTCTTCGTTATTAGGAATCTGAGTGTCAGCTGTCTGAGAGGAAGTTGGTATTAGGTGTCTAGTGATTGTTGCTATTCTGAATCGTAGTTCTTATCTTGAGATTACCCCATGCATTCTTCGAATGTATTGTGGACAGTGAGACTGAAAGGTGATCTGTCTTTCGGGTACTTTATCATTGTTGGAGAGACCAAAAGATAATCCACTATCTGGTAAGTTATTACATCCTTAGGTTCCTTAGTTGGTGAAACCCTGAGAGTGATTAGGGATCCACTAGGTAGTCTAGAGCTGTTTCCTTAGAAACCCAGATCCATCATAGTTTCCAGAACCGGTAGAAGTTGTGACTTACAAGTAAGATTCCGACCTAGGTAGTGTTTTTCCCATCTCTGATTTCTTCATGGGTTATTCATCTTGATAGCTTGAGTTGACTTAGTTTGCTGCATTAGTAGTTAATCTTTAGTGTAGTCAACCCTCAATCAATCAATCTTTAGTCCGAGTCAGAGTCTAGTATAGTTATAGTAGTGTCTCTAGGGTTCGATAACTCGGTTTACTGTAAAGCAGTGCTACACTCGATAGGTCCACTTGCATGTTAGTGCGGTTTAGTCGAAGTACTCCATTTATTACTTAGGAGTCTAGGTTAGGTTTTGTTAGTTTTTATATAGACCGCCTGGGCGACATCAAGTTTTTGGCGCCGTTGCCGGGGACACTTAGCAATAGCAATATTAACTTTGACTAGTTCTTTGTTTGATTTTTGGTTTATTTTATTTTCTTTTTCTTTTGGGTCTTGTGTGTTTGCTTGTCTTCTATGATATCTTGTGTGTCCTATTTGTGTGTCTAATTTATAATCAAGTCTTTCTGTCTTTGAGTCTTTGTCTCTTTCCTTCTAGAGTTTTTCTGTTTATGCACAATACTCGTTCGCAGGGGTCACCACCTTATTCAGTTTTTCTAGAGCCCAATCGAGAGCTACACGAGTGCACCCGCGACTTCCGGGAGCATTTGAAAGAGTTGTGCAAATCCCAGGTACGTTCTACTAGCCCAATTCCATTTCCTAACATGGGCGACGCTGACCCACCAGCGAGACGTACCGTACACCAAAGGGCCAGTGACGGGGTCTGCGGGGCGAGATCTTCGATCACACACCCCGCTATTCCGAACACCAATACATGGCAGATCCCATCACATGTCATGAGCACGATCACTCATGCCACTCAATTTCATGGCCTCGAGGATGAGGATGCACCCGGACACCTGTCTCGCTTCGCGCGCATATGTGATACCTTCAATATCACGGGTGTGTCTAAGGACGCAATCTATTTGCATCTCTTCACATTCTCGCTCTCTGGGCGTGAATCCACTTGGCTTGACACCCTCTCTGATAGCTCCATTACCATATGGGAGGATCTGCAAGCCAAGTTCTTCAAGAAATATTATCCACCTTCCCGGGCCACTCGCCTTAGGGACTAGATCCATTCGTTCCGGATGGATCCTGACGAGCCTTATCATATGGCCTGTGAGTAGTTCAACACGCTGTTGAGCCGATGTCCCCAGTATGGTCTATCAGACTGGGAGATAGTGGAGAAGTTTTACAATGGTCTCACCTTCGAGAAGCAGCAAATGTTTAACACAGCTGCGGGAAGCCATATCATGGATAAACTTGATTCGGCCGAGTGTGAGAAGATGTTCGAGAGCTTCGCTCTGGCGGAACAACAGCAGCCATCAACTACGACTTCCATTCCTAGTGCTAGGATACCCGCCTCTTCTCCTAGAGGTGTGTATCAGGTCCCTCCTGATACTAGCGTGGCTGCTGCACTCGCATCTATGGCGAATGAGATAAAAGAGCTGAAGTTGAATGCTCAAAGGTGTGAGGTGTGCAGGAGAGGCCACGACACTAGAGATTGCCCAGTCAATCATCAGGAGCAGGTGAGCTTTGCGGGTAAACAGAACCGAGGGTACAACAACTATAATAATTCATTTGGCTTGGGATGGAGATCTAAAAATAACCCGCCTGGGTTTAATGCTCGCCAGAATCAGTATGGAGGAGCTGAAGCAGGAGCGAGTTCGGGAAGCAGTGTCAGCACAAGGAAGATTGAAGAGATGATAGAAAATCAGACACAGAAGCTTGCCCACTTATTCCAGCAGGACAGGGATGATCGGCAAAGACTGGATGCCCATGACACTTTATTGAAGAATCAACAGTAGGTATTTCAGGACTTTCAATGGAGGGTAGGAGCCATCGCGAAGATCTTGAAGGACAGACACGGAGGTCCATCTTCAGGCCCTAATACTTTAGTGATGGCCATGTCAATCAGGATTTGAGGAGAGGAGAAGAAAGCCTCGCACAACGTTGACTATGGCATCCCTTCTCCTGCAGAGGTGAATAAGATAGATTGGAGGGCTCGTTTTGCTGAAATCAAAGCTAGGATGTTAGAGGAGCCCGAGTCAGCCGAGGTGACGGAACCAGGGACCTCGGTGAATGCTATGTCGACTAGGAGTAGAAGACTAGAATAGAAGGAGAGCCCACAGGTAGAAGAGGAAGAGCCGGTGAATGAGGAGATAGAGATGGAGAGACCTGCCGAGATTGCTTTGTTTGAACCATGTTCTTGTTTGATACTTCTATTCTAGTTGTTTTGAGCATGATTCTTGGCTAAAACTCATATACTGCCTAGGTTCATGATGATTGCTTGTTAAAGTTATGATTTTTTTCGGTTTTAGATTATAATGATGGTTTATTGATTTTGTAAAAGGTTTCTTTATATTAATTATGATGAATCTATATGCTTAATTCTGATTTGTGTTTGATTTTGATTCCGTGCGTTGATTGTGGATGTCTTCCAGTTTGATTTGCGTATCTAGGTCATAGACTTTAGGGTTTTTGATTGTTTGTGTGGTTTTCTAGAAATAGTGATCTATAGGAGTTGTGATTGAGTATAGATTAGCTTGAGTGTGTTTCCTATCTCAATACCCTAGAAGTGAGAGTCAGTCGTTTAGTCTTCGTCATTAGGAATCCGAGTGTCAGCTGTCTGAGAGGAAGTTGGTATTAGGTGTCTAGTGATTGTTGTTATTCTGAATCATAGTTCTTATCTTGAGATTACCCCGTGCATTCTTCGAATGTATTGTGGACAGTGAGACTGAAAGGTGATCTGTCTTTCGGGTACTTTATCATTGATGGAGAGACCGAAAGGTAATCCACTATCTGGTGAATTATTACATCCTTAGGTTCCTTAGTTGGTGACACCCTGATAGTGATTAGGGATCCACTAGGTAGTCTAGAGCTGTTTCCTTAGAAACCCAGATCCATCATAGTTTCCAGAACCGGTAGAAGTTGTGATTTACAAGTAGGATTCCGACCTAGGTAGTGTTCTTCCCATCTCTGATTTCTTCATTAGTTCTTCATCTTGATAGCTTGAGTTGACTTAGTTTGCTGCATTAGTAGTTAATCTTTAGTGTAGTCAACCCCCCATCAATCAATCTTTAGTCCGAGTCAGAGTCTAGTATAGTTATAGTAGTGTCTCTAGGGTTCGATAACTCGGTTTACCGTTAAGCTATGCTACACTCGATAGGTCCACTTGCCTTTCAGTGCGGTTTAGTCGAAGGTACTCCATTTATTACTTAGGAGTCTAGGTTAGGTTTTGTTAGTTTTTATATAGACCGCTTGGGCAACATCATGGAACAAGGAGGAAGAGCCCCTCTACTCACTAATACTACTCTAATACTACTAGAAAGAAACTATTTTCTCTATCTTTGGTTGTGTTGTGGTGTATGGAATGAATAACCCAAGCCATCTATTTATAGGCCTCAAAATGAGCAATGCACGGCCGTGCATTGGATTTCACGGGTGTGCAAACACCTCGGGAATAAAATAGGGTACAAAGGACATTGTACTGGGTCCTTGGAGAGCAAGAAAGGGATTGCACGACTGTGTATTGGGATGCACGGCCATGCATCCCCCTTTCTGCTCTCCTTCTTCGTCTTTTAGCTGCTGGTTGACTTGTGTTTACCTGGTTTGACTTCTTGGGGGTCAAAGTTCGGGTTTGGTCCTCCAAAAGCTTGATTTCTTCATGTTTTAAGCTGGTTTTTGCTTTGTTTATCTTAGGACACCGAATAACCTGCAATTATGAAATATTAACGCATTATCAATTGCAATGCTTTTGTTTGATTAGTACCATAATATGGGGATTATTATGCATGTAAAACATGTATAATTTAAGGCATATCATGTACGGTACATCTCGCTGGTAGGTCAGCGTCACCCATTTTATGAAAAGGAACTGGGCTAGTAGAACATACATGGTTTGTGCACAATGTTTTCAAACGCTCCCGGAAGTCACGGGTGTGCTCGTGAAGCTCTCGTTCGGGCTCTTCGTAAGCTGAATATTGTGGTGATCCATGTGAACGAGTACGTTGCATATACTGACATACAAAAATCAAAAGAAACAAAATAAGGACTCAAAAACAGAAAGACTCGATCCTATTTTGGACACTCAGATAGGACACACAAGTAGCAGATAGGACAAAGACACACAATTAAGACTCACAAATAAAAGTAAGAAAACAAACCAAAAATCACAAAAAAGAACTAGTCAAAGCTAATGTTGCTATTGCCAATTGTCCCCGACAACGGTGCCAAAAACTTGATGTCGCCCAGACAATCTATAAAAAACTATGAATAAAACATATTCTAAACTCCTAAGTAATAAATGGAGTACCTATGAACTAAACCGCACTGACAGGCAAGTGTACCTATCGAGTGTAACACAGCTTAATGGTAAACCGGAATATCGAACCCTAGAGACCCTAAACAGCTAAACTAGACTCTAACTCGGTCTAAAGATGATTTGATTTAGGGGGTTTACTACACTACTGATTAAACTAAAATCAAGGAAGAAAACTAATGAACGACTTCAACTATCAAGACAAAGACTAAGGGAATAATCAGAGATAGGAAGAATACCATCTAGATCGGAATCCAACTTGCAAAGCTCAACTTCCACCGGTTATGGAAACAATGATGCATCTGGGTTTCTAAGGATGACAACTCTAGACAACCTAGTGGATCCCTAATCACTCTCAGGGTGTCTCCAACTAAGAGACTCTAAAGAAGTACTAAACTCTCCAGATAGTCGGATTACCTTTCAGTCTCTCCAACAATGATAACATACCCAAAAGACAAATCACCTCTCAGTCTCACTGTCCACAATACATCGAAGATGCACGGGGTAATATCAGGTTAACAACTATGACTCGGATTAGCAACAATTACTAGAACACCTAAGGGAAACTTCCTCTCAGACAGATTTCACTCAGAATCCTAATACGAAGACTAACCGATTCTCTCTCACTTCTCGGGTATGGAGATAAGAAACACACTCAGATCTAATAACTATCAACTACAGCTCCTATGTCTACTACGTCCAACAAACCATACAAACAACCATAAACACACAGTCTATGATCTAGATACGCTATTCAAACTGGAAGACATCACAAATAACATACGGAACGTATAATCAATCACACATCAAATCCAAGCATGCAGAAACATCATAGACATCAATATGAGATTACTACACAATCATTACTCCATTCAATTGAATCCAAAACCCAATAAAAACTGAATCTTTAACAAGCAATCATCATATGACCTAGGCAGTATCAAAGTTTTAGCATAGATTCATGCTTAAAACATCCAGACAGAAGTAGAAAAACATAAACATTGGTTCAAACACAGAAAGCAACGATAAAGATTGAATCTTGAAAACCGAAAACGCTAATCTAACGAACCCGGAATCCAAAAGCTTCAAACTTGCATTTGATTTCACTTCCAAGCTCCAGAAATCACCCAAAGCACTCCTGCAGACGGCCCAAAGTCGAACCCCAGACGTAATGGCATTCAAATTCTTTTAATTCGCAATTTAGGGCTTTTTCACGGATTTACGGCCTCTCGCATATCGCGAGAGAAGTTGGCCATCCCCTCGCGTACCGCGAGGGACAAATTAGTCGGGCCCGGATTTGAGTTTCCTCGCGTACCACGAGACATGCACACTCCTCCCTCGCGTACCGCGAGTGACTGATTTTCACCATTTTTTACTTTAAACTCCGGGCTTTCTTCTCGTGCTCGACTTCCTCGGGATTTGACTTGATAATTCATACGAGCTCCTGTAAACACACAATAGACTCAATACGAAACAAAAATAAGTAAAAACGTATACAAAACTATATAAAAACGCACGAATACAAAGGAATAAAGATGTGTGCTTCGCACTACATCAGGCTGCGTCACCAGACATGTGTCCGACACGTGTCATTCTACCATTATTTCCTTACTCCACACGTAGCAGACCGTCAGGTAGCCCGGTAGCAGTACGTTACCTGCTCAACTTTTAGATTTTTGCACTTTTTACCCCTAAACTTTGGTCCACTTGCCAAGGAAACTTTATACTTTTATTTTTCTTGAAAATTGGGGTGTTACGGATACACTATTGTAATTAACTTACGCACACCGTTATATTCAAAAGTGTATCCACGTGCACACTTTCCTCCTCGTTATGTGCTTGGTTCAATGGTGGCCTACCGCGTCGTCCAGTACGACTGCCACGACGTCCAGTTCCTCCCCTACCAACCATAGTTCCTAAATTCCTGATAAGTAAGGGGAAACATCAATGTAATTCCTTCAGATCATAGTTTAGAACAGTACGAGCAAGGTAAATTGTTAATTACAGTGACCGATTTGTGATTAATAATTTTCTTTACTTTTTGGGTGCAAAACTATTCACACCAGTAGTGACATTGACATCTATGTATTCTAAGTTAAGGAATTGACCCTAAGCTACAGGCATTAACCTTGTTACTTACTTATTGTGCTGGCGTTGGCGTTTGCTACCCGTACTGACATCCTTGCGTAGGTCCCATTATCAGCTTGAGTCCAGAAATTTTAGGATGTCTGAATCTCTCAAACTATTGCTCTGATACCAACTTGTAAAGCCTCTTTCTCGAGAGACCTCACTCGTTGGATTTACTCATAAACATAGTTATCATTCTCTGATCATTAAATAAATCATTCGAACATAGCGGAAGCGTACAATCATTGTGTTACATGAACAACGGAAGTCTTAACATTAAAAGAAACATTGTCTTAACTCATAAGCAACTAAACAGGATGTCAGTCTTTAATCAGGTAGCCGTCACGCCTTTTCCCTTCTTTTCCTTCTACTACTTGAAATGTATACTAAAAGTCAGCTAACGCTGGTGGGTTCTAGTTTAAAGCAAATATGTATAACATCATTCATTTTTTTGTACACATTTGTGTATATATATATATATATATATATCATTGTTTTCATTGAACATACATTGGCTATACACATTTATATATGCATATGCATATATCATTGCTTTCATTGAACATTAATTAGTCATACATAAGGGTGATCAGCCGGCCATTGATTGTGTAAGTCACAAAGGCAGATGTTTCGTCCTACCGTCTTAGGTCGTAATTCATACTGTGTCTACCGATGTAGTCCGTCCTTCATTACCGTCCAGCAAACCTTTGGCTGCCCGTCATACCGTGTCTACCGTCATATTCCGCCCTTTCGCCCGTCTGCCCTAAGGCATCCGTTTCCCATACGAGCTATATATGTAGCTAAGAATGATTTGATGTTAAAATTGTAATTTGAGGGAAGTAAATTATGACTAAAAGGCAAAGAGGAAAAGGAGTTATCAAGTTTTACCTTTCATTTAATATACTTCTCTCTATCTCTTTAGTCTCTGATATATTTAATATATATTGTGGGTCCTCCAGATCTTGATTTCAGCCTCGTTTTTTTTTTATAGAAAACAGTAGATACGGGTGGTTGTGAGGCAAACAAACAATCAAACAACAAAAGATAGATAAATAGAAGATCCGAAGCTAGAAATTTCATTGATTTTGTACAAAGAAACTACATAGCTCCACCCCGGGTGAGCTCCCCTAGGTGGTGGCTCACAGAATGACCAACAATTACAAATGCAACCTAATACCCTATTTATAGCCCCTGAGCCTTGCACCCCAAGCCAGCCGTCACTGCTTGAGAAACCCTAGTAAGTGTCACCAAGTGATAACGGCGACACTCTCAGACTGTCACCATGTAAAGGGGTGACACTCTGAGTTTCGCATGAAGTGTCGCTGGACATTAAAACTCCGATTTTTGTCTGGATCGTTCGATTGATTATATCATTCTATTATTCAGACCCAACATGTATACTTTAAATTTTCTTAAAAAAATAAGTTATAAAATTAAAATTTTTCTTACCTTTAGTTTGAGTATACTATTACTAAATATTTAAAAGGACAATGCTTTTTAAGATGTCTAATTCATTTTTGACTAAAAAGTGACTCCAAACCTGTTATAATAACACGTCTAACCTAATTATAATGATACGTTTAACTAATAAACCAACACATGTAAATTTCCACAATTTGATTATGATGAATTATGTGATTACAACAATGCGTCTAACAATTAAAACAATACGTCCAAAGCATGTGTAACTAGACAGATGCAACTATGCTCGCCCTAAAGCTCACGCATGTATATGTGTCCCCTTCAAATTCTTTCTATGCTTCCTTCGATTTCCCCTTTTTGGTTAGTATATATATATATATATATATATATATATATATATTGGTTATTATTGTAAAAAAAAAGGGGAAATCGAAGGAAGCATAGAAAGAATTTGAAGGGGACACATATACATGCGTGAGCTTTAGGGCGAGCATAGTTGCATATATTTCTATGTTTGTATATATAGACACACACATATACATAAGGATGACAGTTAGACCAGAACCCGATTAGAAATACCTGAAACCAAAAACATCTAGAACGAGTATGTGATCGGGTATGTAATTACTTTTTTTTTTCACGGGTATAGGACGTGTATGGGATTTGATAGTATACGGGTTTACCTGATCCGATAAAGCATACCTGTTTTCCTGATTATATACTTGAAATAATTTGTATTTTTATTATATTATATATTTATGTTTCTTTTTAGTTATTTTAAACAAGATTATGACGTAGAGATGTTCGTAATTTTGTAAAAGCAGCAGCAACACAATTACTTATGATTACATGATTGGTAAACTGAAGTACTGGTGTTGGTAAATGGTAATCTGCTTTTGAATTAACACATAACTTTTGTTTTCATTTTGATATGAGTTGCATATTAACTTTTGTTTTTATTTTGATATGATTCAAAACAACTAATGTTGGTAATATGCTTTTGTAACTGATAGATACCCGACGGGTATACCCAACAATTATTTTTATGAAAGTAACGAGTATAGTAAATACCCGAAAGATACCCAACGGGTTTTTGGCCCGTTATGAGACACACTTTTATAACCGGGTATGGGGTTGGGCTTACCCAAACTCGTCCCTACATATACATAGGATAGAGATCAAATTATAGCTCCATATTTTTTTAAAAGCCTTAAGAACTCATCTAAGCCAATAATCTAAAAGTAGTACACTACTAGAAAACTAGGCAATTGCGACCACATTTTGTGACCGTACAAGCCGATCGCAAAATTAGTGACCGGTTTGCGGCTGATTTTATAATAGTCGCAAAATTAGAGACCAACAAGATCCAGTCGCAGATTTTGCGACCGCTTATATTTAGTTGCATATTTTACGACCGCTTATTTTCAGTCGCAAACCGGTTGCAAATTTTGTGACCTCTTATTTTGCGACCGCTTAGTTTCGGTTGCGACCGCAGTTTTGGTCGCAAACTTTGCGACCGCAGTTTCGGTCGCAAATTATATTTTTATTTCTAAGGATCATTTATGTCTTTCTAAAAAATAAGGTTGAAAACGTTTTGTTTTTTAAAAAGAATAAGACAATTGAATATGCGTGTATGATCGGTACTGGGAGGGATAGTTTCGGATTGTGACTCCAGTCCAGTCATATCGGCTTACGGTTTATTTTTATTTCTAATGATCATTTGTGTTTGTGCCAGAAGTGTGTTTCTCTCGTCTGCAATGTCCACATCAGTCAGAGCTCAAGCTTACGGTTTGTTTTGTTGAATTCATTCACAACTGTTTGGTATATTGATGTTTGACCTAATGTTTCTTCATCATTATAGTTCAATTTCTGTTATTGCTTATACCCAATTACTATTCGTCTGATTATACTATACTAAGTTACACAACCGTGTATTACACGGGGTTTGATTAATTAAATATTAAAAATTTATTAATAAGTGAAAAAAACAAAGAAAATAATTGAGAAAATAAATATTAAATAAATGAAATATTTATAAAGTAAATATTAATAAATAATTGAGAAACAATAGATGAAAAAAACTTCAATCAGTTACTTATTTATTTGGTATAGTTTGGTCACACAAGAAAATAAGCGGGAAAATTTTCAAAGGCTTACAAGAATCTTGAGATCACTGAATTGTAACACGTGACTAATTACTTATTTATTAGGTATAGCTTAGTGTCAAATATAACTAAAAATTTATATTATTCTCATTATAATATAACAATCTACATATATTTATTTGCATAAAATTTAAACTTAGTGAGACTTTCAATCGATATGTCTTCTCATTTTAGAGTACTTTTATTTTATTTTAACCTTTTGACCCGTTAGAGAAAAAACATAACTCAAATCGACCCGTTCATAAGAAAATAGGTCGAAGTTGCCACATATACAAAACATATATAAACATATACAAATAGCTAAAATAAGTAATGATGTAAATCAAAATAGGAAAAAAAGAAAATAATTACTTGAACACTTTCGGCTATAATAATATGACAAAAAACACAATGAGATTTAATAAATCAAATAAATATTATATCTTTGAATATGTAAATATATGATTGAATGTTTTTTTTATAATTGGATCTTAAATGGCTATAAAATCATTTTCAATTTGTAAAATTTATAAAATATGATTGATGATAAACAAAATTTTGAATTCAAAAATCTGTAGGTAAAAATTCAAACGAAAATTGATCTAGTTGTCTAAAATAATGGAGTTTATTAAAATGTAAAAACAGTCTGATAATATAATAACTTTCATAATACAAATTTATTTTTTTTAAATGTTAAATAACATCACTAACTATAACTATCCATGATTAATTTCATATTAAACTTATTTAGTTAATATATAATAACTGTCAATAATTAAATTTGTTATCTTTTTTAATATATATTATTTAATAAGAGAGAAAAACAAAAAAATTAGTATTTAATAAAAGAGAGAGGCAAAAAAATAAAAATCAGAAATAACCAGGAAGTGACATGTGCCATCTCAAACCTTTATTTATTAGTATAGATTTTATTTGAAGTATAGGAACTAACCTTGGGGGTAAAATGGTAATTCTCATAGCAGGTGATAATTAACTAAGAGCATTCCTAATAGCTTCCCCATCCCCATCTCCATAATTACACTAAAATCACTACATTTTTTCTCTCCTTCTCAATTAAATAATACTTTTTTATACCTTTATCATTACCTTTTCTCTCTCCTTCTCAATTAAATAATACTTTTATCATCACATTTTCTCTCTCCTCCACTCACAACCACTTTAAAAAATATTAAAAAATTTATGCAGGTGAACAGTGTTTTCCCCAAATATACAAAAAATTTATCCCTTTTCTCTCTCCTCCACTCACAACCACTTTAAACCACCATATAAAATATGGGGAATCCACTCACAAATATATGCAGAACCTACCGTGAATGCTCTAAGATATCAAAACACGACACAATGAACCAATTGAAATGCATCCTTACCATACACCACGCTACACCGGAGCACTCCCTTCGGGCTCCTCCTTTCTGTACAGCGCATCGAATATTAGAGAAACGGAACATTTAGATCAAAAAATGTAGCGGATCGCTAAAGCCTCTTTTACCGTGGACGACAAATCGGTCCCGCCGGTGACCGAAAACAACCTACAATAACCTCATCGTAAACACACAAGTGAAAATCAGCTCTCTTCCCCTGCTTTTGCGCTACCGTGCAATCTTCATGCAACGACCGATTCGGCTTGCTCTGACCCGTAGGGTACATATACGATTTCGATTTGATAATTTGTTATTTTGATTCACAAATTTGTGTAGAATTCAATTTTATGTTGTATACTGTTTCGCGCGCTAAATCAGTCCGATGATTACGGTAGGAAATCGTTTACCGAGTTTCAATTGGATCGACTTCGTTGAAGCGCAATCGAGGAAGTTAGGGTTTGCGAACTTTCCGATGACGCCGTTTAATATCCGACGGAAGTTGTTTTCAACGTCGACGGATTTGGATCCGGTGAAAGCGAATAAGGCTTCGCGAATGTCTTTGCTGAAAACCGGTATTGAAATTGATTTGAATGAAGTCAGTGTTATCAACATTTCGGATGATTCGACCGGTAAAAATTACGAAATTATGTGAATTATAGTTTATAAAGTTGATTTTCTAGAATATTCTGTAACGATTTGTTAAAATTAGGTTTGATTTGTCCCGAAGTTGCTTCAGCAGAAAGGTTGTCTTATATGGATTACTGGCCTTAGTGGTTCAAGTTAGTCAATATTTGTAAGAATATGGAAGTTGTTTAGATAACAAAATCAACCTGTTTTCATGCTTGTTAATTCAGGTTAGTCAATATATGTAAGAATATGGAAATTGTTTAGATAACAAAATCAACTTGTTTTCATGCTTGTTAATTTAGTTATACAGATTAATCAAGTATATATGCCTACACATAGTAGTAATTCATTTTTATTTTTCATGTCACAACTACATTTCATGGGTGGTTCTGATTTGACTTCCATTACAGATCAAAACTTTCCCCAGGGTCAATTAAATTATATTCTAGCCTATTTGTACCTTTTTTAGAAGAAGTCAAACATGACAAGTGAAGCTTATAAGGAAGCATTGTTGCAGGCTAAAGAACATATTTTAGCTGAGGATATTTTTCAAATTGTCATAAGTTAGCGTTTTGAACGTAGCACATTTGCAGATCCATTCGAAGTTTACAGGGCCTGAGTATTGTCAACCCAAGTCCATACATGATATGCAAAATCATCCGCCGTGGAGGTGATGCTCTTGCTTCTGCCTTGTAAGTGTTTCTCTATTCTCACTAGAAAAAAAACATAATTTATTAGAACTTTTATTCTTATTCCTAAATCAAAAGCAGGGGTGTTTCTGAAAATTCAGCAGGCATTTTTGTGTTGGTTGTCATTAACCACAAATGCTACTTAAATAAGCGAACAAGTTATTATGTGGCCTGTGTATTACAAATTTTTTTATGTGTTCAATTAGAAATGCTTTACTTTGAACAAAATGATAGTTCCAAGATGTTTTTGAGCATCTTTGACCTTTCGTGGATGTATATTTATTCACTGTATCTGATTTAGGTAAGTTCAATTGGGGGAAACATTATGAAAGGATCGGTTTCAATAAGGAAGTTATTTCAAGGGGACGATTTGCTGAGTTGACTGCTGCTGATCAGCCTCCATTCAGGTGAGTGGCTCCTTGATTTGTTAGATATTTAGAATTGGAATTTCTCATATCTAGAAGTGGTATGTTCTACCCAGTTATGTATGAAGGGGTTAATTTGGGTTATGTTTTATCTTTAAGAGGTTAAATGAATTAAATTTAAAATAAATAAGAAGCAAATGGGCCGAAAGCTGTCTAAAAGTGTGTTTTTAAAGCGCATGGCCTTTTTTTAATTGTATTATTTAAAAAGTTAGATTTTTACTGTTAACTGATCATGCATCAGAATGTCATGAGTGCTAGAATTTGGATTGAATAATAGCTGGAGCGGATGTGGGTATATCATTAGTATTAATATAGTTTTTTTTGTTATATTTATCAGACTAATTCTTTATATATAAAAAATTGGTGGTTCTGGGGTTTGAATAAAAAATGCACCATTGTACTTGAATACAATCTAATTTTGGTTCTAAAAACACTTTAAGACGCTGTTTCTCAGTGGCTTAGGATTGTTTTCGGTTTATGAGTCATGAAGCCTATGACCATAGTCTTATTTTCACTGATTGGCTGTATCACAGCACCATGTATATCTCTTTAGAAATGGTTTGAAAATGGAAATTGTCATGACTCACTAGTACAAATACGATTTTATGAGGCGGAATCAAGTCTCAAGGGTCAATGGGGTGCTCAGGTAAGTCCAATTTCCCCTTTTGAGCCTACTTGAGTTCATGGATTTTCATTGTATTTGGGAAATTGATTTAGGCTTCTTGACATACCAGTATAAGGAGGATGCCCCCTGATGCCATTGTGGTGATGCATATGGTGCTTTTGAACTTTACAAAGTAGTGTCCACATTGGTTTTAAGTAGGAAATTTTGTTTTGTTGCTCTTATTGGATTTATTTGGAAATTCTTGAATTACAAATTTATGGTTGATTTATTTGATTGATTAAATAACCTTTTGAGGCGGTTTTATAACCTTTTGGAGCGGTTTTGTGTGCAGATTTATGGATTACTTATGACATTTTTTAGGGCGGTTTTTGCAATTTTTTTGGATGGTTTTTAAAACCGCTCTAAAAAGGAGGCATGTCTGGCAAAATTTCTATCTCTCACACCACAATGAAAAGCTTCTTAATGATGTTGCAGTCTTTTGAGATCACGGTATACGCAATCAAGATGAAACGAAAGAAAGGCCTGCTCATAATTTGTTGTAACTTTTTCAGAAGTTTATTTGTTTAATTACTTTATTTTTTTAGAAATTCATGAATTTGTATGGTAGTTTAAATATATATTCATTTTATTAGATTTTGATGCATTTGGGTTGATTTGTATTTGAATATATCCAAGAATTTAAATAGAACTAGTAAAAAGATCACGGTATAACTGAGTTGCGACCGAAATCCGGTCACAAAAGAAAGCGGTCGAAAAACGGTCTCAAAATAAGGCAGTCGCAAAACTGTCTCAAAATAAGGCGATCGCAAAATGGTCTCAAAATAAGGCGGTCGCAAAACGGTCGCAAAAAAAGGCGGTCGCAAAACAGTTGCAAAAGAAGTCAGTCACAAAACGGTCGCAAAAAAAGGCGGTTGCAAAACAGTCGCAAAAGAGAGCCGCCACAAATCAGTCGCAAACCAGTCGCAACATTCCGGTCGCAAAAGAGTGGTTGCAAACCGGTCGCAAATTTTGCGACTGCATTTCCGGTCATAAAGAACGGTCGCAGCTTAAGGGTGGTCGCAATTCCGGTCGCAAATTAGCGACGGAGATTTTTGAGACCAAAAAAGCGGTCGCAATTAGTCAGTTTTCTAGTAGTGGTACAACTGGTAATCTATTAATTAGTTTCTTTTCCCAAATAATTAATTATATCTCCCCTCACCTCTCTTATAAGATTCATACCCTTTTTCTACAATTTTACATCAGTTACAAATCGTAGAAATACAATTATTTAACATTATGCAGATGCATATATTTAATTTGTCAATCGCCCCTATTTGTTTGATCTATATAAATGTAAAATTTTAATCGTTTCTTTTTATTCGATCTATATATATGTAATTTGTTACATACACTTATCAATGTATGAATCCTTTTGTTTTGTACACGTGTATGAGTATGTGTAACCTTGTTTTACATATGTGTAAGTTAACTATTTACGTATATAAGATGTTCTACATGTGTGTGAATAAAACATGTACGTATATGTAACTGTATCTTTATATAAAATTAAGTATTTTTGACTTATAAAAAACACTAATTAATTGGACAATTGTCTCTAACAACTCCTAAAAACACAAACTAAAACAAAAGATCGATCAAAGGATTCAAAAACATGTGCTTCTAATCATCTAGCCTCATGCGATAATCTAACACCGGGCACGGTCACAATTTTGATTTCCTTGTTTTCAAATTATTACCGAATGTTATAGGGTTTTGATAGGAATTCAAAGTTCACATGTTTCTACTTCTCTGATTGATATATCGATAATAATAGAAGAAAAAATATCGAATCAACAAACAATACACCTAAAAATATATTTGTCTCACTATTGAGCCATGTTACTACCGATTACAGTTACGACTACCATTGATGATTAGTAGCAACTTACTATTGATGATCAGTTAGCGCGAGTACCGTCAGGGGCAAATGGCGGAGGATAGTGAGGGCTCGGGGCCGATTTTTCGCTCAGAAGTGTTAATATATACGTATTCGGAAAATTTTTCGCTCAGTAGTGTTAGTTTATATGTATTCGGCCAAAAATTTTATAGTTCCGCCCCCCGTACGTTTTTTTTCAAGCTCCGCCACTGTTTTGGGCATTGCCTCTTAGACCCCACCAAAGGGAGCTTTGCCCTCTTAAATAGGGGTGAGCAAATCTTAACTATTAACTGAAAATAACTGGTAACTGAACCGCCACCAAACCAAATTAACCGATAACTGAAATTAACCGACGGTTATGGTTAAGGTTCTTTGATTAACCGATTACACGATTATGGTTATGGTTAAATATGTCCTATAACCGAACCGAACCGATACAACCCTATGCACAAGATGTATAATGATTTCTCCCATTCACTAATGTTTGTGGGTCTAAGTAAGTGCCTAGAGAAATGTAGGACAAAAGACCTGATGCAAATGTTAGTTATTCAATTACTTTCTAAAGGCGATATCAGAGTTGATGATTGCTTATTTGAGTGTATCTGTTGGACTGCATTATTATTGTAGATTAAAGGTAAATTTTCAACACAAACCAAATAAATAAGTAAAACTAGAAGCAAATCATATTTTAGTAGGGGTCGGTTTAAAACAGGTAGGGTATGGTCGAGTTGACCGCCAAATTTTTATGTCCATTTTCAAAGAAATTTATAAATAACTAATGCATTAATTATGAATTTATAACTAGAAAAAAATTTTACTAACATAATCTGATGTCTTTTACTAAAAAAATGTGATTCTTGATTACGGAACGAAAGTGGTTAATTAACCGAAACCAACCCATAACCGATAGTTAACCGAAAAACGGTTAACCAACTAAGTGGTTATGGTTATGGTTATGGAAGAGGGCATAACCGACCAAACAATTATGGTTATGGAAAAAACCAAAACCGACCCATAACCGACTTTACACACCCCTACCTTAAACCCCTGAGGTTCGTAGGTGCTAGATATCACAATAATCTCTATAAAAGAACACCAATGTTACAATTCAACATCTAATAAATGTTTAATTGCTTGTTGCATCTTCTAATCTAGAAAGTATGAAGGAAACAAGAAAAAGTTCTTATTTTGACAAATCATGTCACAATGGAGACCACTTTGACAAGGTTTGTCGTTCTCTTTATCTCTCACACACACATATTATATTATATATATCTATATATATATATATATATAGTGTGAGATTTCGTTAAAAAGTCAAAAAAATGTAAAAAGTCGTTTAAAATGCTCATAACCGGCTCATACGAACTCCGATTTTACTCATTTCGGTGTCGTTGGAACCGTCTCGTCGAACTCTACGATCTTAGCTTGTAGGGTTTAGATTTTAGAGTTTAGTTTTTGTCTTAAGATTTAGCATTAGGGGTTTAACTTTTAGTATTTAGGCTTGGGGGGTGGGGGTGGGGGTTTTAGGTTTTTAAGGGTGGGGTGGGGGTTAGGTTTTTGGAGGGGTTGGGTTGGAGGTTTAGGCTTTTGGGGGTGGTGGTGTTTTTAGACGACTTTTTCGGCTTTTTAAGGTTTTTTTTGTTAGGATTTAGGTTTTTTGGGGTGAGGGATTTTAGGTTTTTAGAGGTGGGGTGGGGTGGGGTGGGGGTTAGGTTTTTTTTGGGGGGGTGGGGTGGGGGTTTTAAGCTTTTGAGGGATGGTGGTGGGGTTTTTAAAAGAATTTTTACACTTTTTACAGTTTTTAGAATTTATAGAATAACTCTTCCCTATATATATATATATATATATTTTTGTATATATATATAGAGAGAGAGAGAGAGAGAGATTCCATTACAAAACGGGTTTTAGCTAAAAAATATAAGAAGCAAGCATAATGCGCTTGTACGTTGCTGGTTTCATGAACAAAGTTTATTTGCATCATTTATACGTGTAAAAAATTACAGTCATATGATATAAAATGTGTTTGTTTACCATTTATAATTATGTTGTTATGGTGCTTTATAATTATGAAAACAACACACTTATAAGTGGTGTAAGAACACAATTTTCGCAGAGTACATAATTTGTTTCTAAAAAATGTCATTTTTATATATTTTTTAATATCATACAGATAAAAAATAATCGATTTTATTATGTGATTATTTAAAAAAAATAATATCGTATAAAAAATTATTTAGATTTAAAAAAAAATAGTGAAGCTAGTATTTAATGAGAAAAAAAGTCAACATAATGACATATTCTGTATTTTACTATTTTAGCCGTTCATTATCTTTTAGATTAATCTTAACATTTAAATTAGTTTAATCAAAACTTTTAGGAAAAATACACTTATTTATTTTTTTTATCAAAACTTGTGGTGTCCACCGTGTACGTGCTCTAAACAAATTACCTATATCCTCTATATATAACCCCTTCCCAACATTTCGACAATTTCATTCCAACTCCCCAAATGGCTTCCACCACCCTCATCATCTTTTCTCTCCTCGCCACTCTCGGTTTCTCCGGTAACCTCCAAACCACCGCGGCAAGGCGGCTCTTGTTCTTCTCTGGAGTCCCTGGTTTACCGGCAACTCTCCCTATTCCCTCATTTCCACCTTTCCCCTCATTGCCACCTTTTTCTCTATCTACCCCATCCAGCGGCCTCCCTGGCCTCCCGTTGGTTCCACTGCCTCCCTTAACCCCGTCCACCGGTCTTCCCGGCATCCCTGCTGTCCCGTCACTACCACTGCCTCCCTTAACTCCATCCACCGGCCTCCCTGGCTTACCTGCTGTCCCCTCACTACCATTGCCTCCATTACTTCCCAACTTACCTTTTCCTACGATCAGTCCACCCTCTAGCCCCACCACTGCACCGTCGTCCACCGGAATATTCACTCCTCCGGTAGCCGGAACCGTCCATCCATGAAGCTACGTGGGCTACATTAATTTGTTATCCATCACTATAATATGTACTGTTATTATGTAATGTTTAAGGTTTTAAATATTATCTCTACGAACATGTATGTTGGATTCTTTAGAGTCTTATGTTATAATATGTATTAGAGATTTAAGGAGGATTAATAATGGTTTAATTCTTATAATTTTTTTATTGATTTTTTTGTTTTAATCTTTTAACATCTCTTTAACAATTTGTTCATCTCAAACTTTGGGCTGAATGGCTTACTTGTTAAAATAGTCATTTTACCTATTATTAAAGGTTTAATCTTAATAATGATTTAATTTTAAACTTTCACCTATTTTCTATTTTTAGCCGTTAATCATTTTATAATAAAGTTTGATTTGTAATAACATTAATTTTAATATACTTTAATAACTTTTTTCTGTTTTCCTTTTATTTTGTGTGAACACGTGATTAATACTTTTTTATATTTTATACTAGGTTAGAAACCCGGTGTATTATACGAGTTAAATAAATGCAATATTATATATACTTAGTAATAAAGATTTAGATATTACATATTTATGACATATTACATAGCTTTTTAATACAAATTCTAGAAACGTTATATAGTTATTTTTAAAAATGTTTTATACAACGAATGAAAGAAATGTTCAATTTATAAAACGGTTTTATGAACAAACATATTTTTTTAAATAAAAAATGTTCTATAAAAACAATTATGAAAATCATTATTATTTAATAAAAGAATAAAAGAGAGAGATGTGAAACAAAAAATTATAAAAACAATTAAAAAAAAGTTGTATAATTAATAGGAGAGAGAGAGAGACGGGAAAAAAATTTAAGGATGTATATGAGAGTGACAAGTATCCCACCAAAATATTTATTTATTAGATAGTATATATTCTTGTCATCAAGGTTCTGCCTTAGTGGTCAGGGGATGCCTTAGAAAGGTAGAATAAATACAAACTACTACGGTAGAAGCAGGCCCTAAATCGATGCATGGATGCATATATAGTTCGTATGGGAAATGGATGCCTTAGGGCAGACGGGCGAATATGACGGACTATGACGGTAGGACAGTTTTAGACGGACGGACGAAGGTTTGTCGAATGGTTTATGATATGATGGACGGTTTCTAGTGCCGGACGATTTATGAAAATGGGCTACGACGGTAGACCGAGACGTTTGTCTTTGTAACTTACGTAATCAATGACGGGTTGATCACCCTTATGTGTAAGACCAATGAATGTTCAGAAGCATGCAAATGTGTATGTATTTATATACGTACTCACATATGAATGATATATGAAAGCAGTAAATTTAAAGGTGTACAAATATACATATATATATTTACACTCATATGAATATGATAAGAATAATGTTTATGCCTACTTGCTTTAGACTAGAACTCAACAGTGTTAGCTGACTTTTAGCATGCACTTCAGGTAGCAAAAGGAAAGATCGTGCTAAGGCGTGAAGGCTGTTTGATTCAAGACTAACATCCTATTATATGCTTATGTGTTATCAGACAATTGTTTCTTTTAACTGTTAAAGACTTCCACTGCTTGTGTATTTGAATGGTTGTACGCTTCCGTTTTGTATGAATGTTTTAATTAAAAGTTAGTAATGATGACCATGTTTATGAGTCAATCCAATAAGTGAGGTCTCCCGGAAAATAGGCCTTACAAGTTGGCATCAGAGCAATAGTTTGAGAGATTCAGACATCCATAAATGTCTTGACTCAAGCTGATAATGGGACCAACGCAAGGATGACAGTACGGGTAGCCAACGCCAACGCTAGCACAGTAAATAAATAACAAGGTTAATGCTTGTAGCTTAGGGTAGGTACCTTAACTTAGAATGCATAGATGTCAATGTCACTACTAATGTGAAGAGTTTAGAACCCGAAAGGCAAAGCAATTTATTAATCACATACAGGTCACTATAATTAACAATTTACCTTGCTCGTAGTGTTCTAAACTATGATCTAAAGAATTGACATTGATGTATTCCCTTTATTTATAATGAAATTAGAAAATTATGGCTGTTAGAGGAGGAACTGGACGCCGTGGCGGCCGTACCGGACGACGCGGTAGGCCACCATTGAACCAAAGACGTAACGAGGAGGAAAGTGTGCATGTGGAACGTGAGGAGAGCGTGCACGAAACTAATGTGACACCGCCGGGTGATGGCAACGAAGAAGCACTTTTCAACTAGAACCCGAAGTTAGGGATGCTATTGCCTATGAAGTCGTACTAACTCTGAAAGACATACTCCTGACTTATTGGCTAAGGCATTAAAGAAAAGCAAAGAGGAACAAGAAGGAAACCTTGAAGAGAAAGTTTATGACAGTGATGGAGATGAGGAGAATGTGGAACTGACCACTCGAGTATGCACCTATAAAGGCTTTAAAAACTTTGACCCGCCCAAGTTTGATGAGAATAAGGATTTTGTGGATATGTTTGAATGGATTGAGAGGATAAACGGGGTAATCAGCATTAGTGAGTGTTGAGCTGACCATGCCGTTAAGTTTGTTGCTCACTCCTTCACCAACGAACTACTGAGTTGGTGGAGGAATATCCTAAGATCCAAATGCCCTAAAGAGGATGACTTGGGAGGACCTGAAGGTACTAATGATCCAGAAGTTCTATCCCTAGAATGAAACTGATAGGGTGGAGAATGAATTTCTGAACTTCAAGGCTGGCAAAATGACCCATCGCCAGTACACTTCAAGATATAATGAACTAGCCCAACTGGTACCTCATTTGGTGGAGACTGAGGAGAGGCTAATCAAGTACTACATAAAGGGCCTGCCTCAAAGGGTCCGAGTCCATATGAAAGCTAATCTATCCTCGACCTTCGAGTCGGTAGTAAATCTGACTGGAATCGTCTATGACGATTATGTTAATGAGGATCCGGCTCCAGAAGCACCAAATAGGAAATGGGAGAACCCGTCTCTATGAAAGGAAGCTATACTACTGAGGCTAAGAAGCCAAGGACAGAGGAGTGTGAAGTTTGTAAGAAGTGTTCGAAGAAAGATCCAGGCGAGTGCCGAGCTGGCTCCACTATGTGCTTTAATTGCGGGAAGGCATGGCACTACTCCATATATTGTCTGAGAGACGTCAAGTGCCATGGATATGGAATATTTGGACATCTGACAAAGAACTGTAGGAAAACCGCACAGTTTGGTTCGGGAAAAGAAAAGGAAAAAGAACAGCCAAAGACTAGGATTTGAGCCTATGCCTTAACTAAGGAAGAAGCCAGGGGAAACCCGGATATCGTGTCAGGTACGTTCCTAGTTAATGATGAACATGTTGCTATTTTATTTGATTCTGGTGCTAGTAAAAGCTTTATATTGAATAACTTTAGTCGCAAACTAGACTGCACAATCAACACTATAGTGAAAACTTTTAGCATAGAAAATGATGTTGGTACAAACTCGACAGTATTTCAAGTAACTGAAGATTTCATTATAGAAATAGAGGGCCATAAGTTTCCTTCTAGATTATTCCTTCTGACCTTAGGAGGATTCGATATAGTATTGGGTATGGATTGGCTAGCTGCCAACAAAGCGCAAATTATATGTAAACGAAAGATGATACATCTCAAAGCTACTGACGGCAGTCCTATGACGGTTTATGGGGATTGGAATTGCACGATGCCAAACGTCATCTCGATGATCAAGGCCGAAAGTTACGTGAGGCGCGGTTGCGAAGCTTATCTGGCATATGTTATTGATGACAGAATGAAAACGAAAGAGCTCAAAGATGTACCTGTGGTATGCAACTTCCCAGAAGTGTTCCAAAAGGACCTACCTGGCGTGCCACCCGATCGGGAAATAGAATTTCAAATCAACTTTCTGCCAGGAGCTCAGCCCATTGCCAAAGCACCCTACCGATGGCTCCGTCAGAAATGAAAGAATTAATTTCTCAACTAGAAGAACTCACAGAGAAATGCTTTATCAGACCGAGCATCTCACCATGGGGGGCTCCGGTACTGTTTGTAAAGAAGAAGGATGGTAGTATGCGCATGTGCATCGACTACCGTGAGCTGAATAAATGAACAGTTAATAATAAATACCCACTGCCCAGGATAGACGATCTCTTTGATCAATTACAAGGAGCAAGTTGATTCTCAGGTTAGGGTACCATCAATTGTAAGTAAGAGAAGAAGAAATACCGAAAACCGCGTTTTGCACGCGCTATGGACATTTCGAGTTTCTCGTCATGTCAATCGGACTAACTAACGCCCCTGCAGCGTTTATGGATCTAATGAATAGAGTATGCCAACCAATGTTGGATCGGTCAGTGACAGTTTTCATAGACGACATCGTCATCTATTCGAAGAAACAAAGGTGATCACCACTGTCACCTAAGGGAAGTATTGGAGGTTCTGAAGTAGGAGAAGTTGTATGCAAAATTTTCCAAATGCGCGTTCTGGCTTAGAGAAGTCCAATTCCTACGTCATGTTATAAACCCAGGTGGTATTATGGTAGACCCTGCAAAGATTATAACAGTGAAAGAATGGAACGTCATGAAGACACCAACAAAGATACGAAGTTTTCTGGGATTGCAGGATTTCTCGAGAATTGCCTCGCCACTGACAACGCGTAAGGAGGTAAAGTTTGAATGGTGCCTAACCCAAAACAACACGTTTGAAGAGTTAAATACACGACTAACCCAAGCTCTAGTCTTGACCTTACCCGAGGTAAATGAAGATTTGGTAGTTTACTCTGACGCTTCAGGTCAAGGATTGGGTTCTGTATTGATGCAATGAGGAAAGGTAATTGCTTATGCCTCACGACAGTTGAAGGTTCACAAAGGTAACTACCTGACTCACAATCTAGAGTTGGCGGCGTTAGTTTTCACGTTAAAGATTGGAGGCACTATTTGTATGGAGTTAAATGCACCATTTACTCCGACCATAAAATCCTGAAGTATTTCTTCGAGTAGAAGGTGTTGAATATGAGATAAAGAAGGCGGTTGGAGGTACTAAAATATTACGACTGTGAGATATTATATCACCCAGGAAAGGCGAACTTAGTGGCTGCCGCCTTGACTTGAAAGGAAGAGTCGACACCTATCCGAATCAACGCATGCCAACTAATTATCACACCGGATCTTATGACCGAAATAGCAAAGGTGCAAGTGGAGGCTCTATTAGAAAGGAATGTGAAACTAGAAAGAATGGTAGGTCAATAATCAAATATGGGAACTAATGCGTACGGTGTATGAACTCGGTTTGATCGGATGTGGATACCCAAGATTGGTGAACTTAGAGCCAAAATCCCTAATGAGGCCCATAAGTCTCGCTACTCTATCCACCCCGGGATGAACAAAGTGTATCAGGACTTGAAGAAAGAATACTGGTGGCCTATCATGAAGAACAATGTGACTGAATATGTGTGCAAGTGCCTGAATTATTCACTGGTTAAGGCCGAGCACCAGAAACCATGTGGTAAAATGCAACCTTTGCCGATACGAGAATGGAAATGGGAGGAGATCATGATGGACTTCATCACCAAGCTACCACGAACAACTAAGGGCAATGATAACATCCGAGTGATTGTTGACCTCTTAACGAAAAGTGCTCACTTCTTACCGATACGTGAGGCTTTTTCGTCTGAGAAACTGGCATAATTATTTATCAAGGAAATAGTGAGCAGACACGGCATGACATTGTCAATTGTGTCCGACAGGAACACTCGATTCACGTCGAGATTCTGGAAGAGGTTCAATGAAGAAATGGGTACTAGGCTAAAAATTTGCACCGCTTGCCACCCTTAAACTGATGGTCAATCCGAGAGAACCATTAAGACCTTGGAGGACATGCTCCAGGCCTGTATCATTGATTTCGGTGGGAGCTGGTATAGCCATCTTCCGTTAGCAGAATTCTCCTACAATAACAGCTATCACACAACCATCGACATGCCGCCATTTGAAATGTTGTACGGAAGGAGATGTAGGACCCCAGTTTGTCAGGGAGAAATTGGACAGAAAGACTTTGCGAGCCTCAAAGTGGTCAAAGCTACTTCTGAGAATTTTGAACAGATCAAAGCATGCATGAAATCCGCTAAAGATAGACATAAATCATACGCGGACAAAAGACGGAGGGATTTAGAGTTTCAAGTGGGAGACATGCTGCTGTTAAAAGTGTCACCCTGTAAATGGATTATCCGATTCAGGAAATGAGGCAAACTAAATCCATGGTTTGTCGGACCTTTAAAAATTCTAGCAAAAGTGGGTCAAGTAGCATACCTACTAGACCTGCCAGATGAGCTTAGTGGAATACACCCTACATTCCATGTGTCGCACTCACACAAGTGCCTAGCTGAAGACACGGCTCACATACCATATGACGAGATCGAAGTAAGTAACAGTTTAAACTATGTAGAAGAACCAATAGCTAGTCTTGTCGAGCTGAGAAACGACTACGCAACAAATCAATTCCATTAGTCAAAGTACAATGGAAACACAGGAAAGGGTTCGAAGCTACTTGGGAGAAAGAGGACGAGATGAAAGGACTATACCCTAACCTGTTTAGCTTATAGCAGGTTTCGAGGACGAAACCTCTATAAGGAGGGTAGACTTGTAACATCCCTAAAAATAATATAAAACGAATAAAAAAACGAGGTCGGGATTATAACGCGAGACCAAATGAATGGAAGAAGAAAGAAAGGGAATGGGCTTGGCCAATGGCCCGAAAGCAAGGGAACACTCCCCTAACCTCAGCAGCCTCAGCCTTCCCCTTCATTTGTGTGTTACGCAAAGGCCGGAGAGAGAGAGATAGCAAGGGAAATGACTCAAATGCTCGGGGAACGTTAGTCATCATCTCAGCAACGCATAACTACAAGAATCAGTCGGCAACAGGTAACCATGTGGCCTAAATCTGAGTTTTTTTTACATTTTTGGGTTTCGGGTTAAGAATGTGAAAAAGGTTTAGTTTTTACATATGAAATGAGAAACTAAGCTTAGATCTATGTTCATGAACTTAAATGGAACGTTTTTAACGTAAAAAGATCAGAGCTTGAATAACTGGAACCTTAGCCTCAATAATTAGGGTTTCTAGTGGGGAAGATGATCACGCAGGCGAACTTATTAAGTTCGCCTCATACCATTCCGACGAACTTAACATGTTCGCTAAGACATGTTCGCCTAACCTAAGGAGCGAACTTACCATATGTTCGCCAACTCTATGTAGCGAACCTATCATGTTCGCTTAGCACTAAAGTGGCAAACTTATAATGTTCGCTTAGCACTAAGGTGGCGAACTTATCATTTTTCCCTTAGCACTAAACATAGCGAACCTATCACATATTTGCCTAGTTCTATAGGGCGAACTTACCAAGTTCGCTAAAGCCAAAAGTGGTGAACTTATCTATGTTTGCCAAACCAAGAATGTAGAAAATGTCTAGTGTAATTTAGGTTCATTATCTTATCTTGTATGACTTGATTATACAGATTATATGTGACCTTAGTGACGCTCACTGACCAGCTAGTATACATCAGGAACCCGCTCATCAGGTGAGTTCTATTTGCCCCTATGTGTTACGTGCAAACAATTTTAAATGTTTTGGGGTTGAAGTGTATACATGAAATGAATGAATGTTATGAATGCTATATATATATATATATAGCCATACGTGTTATATGACAATGTATGATGAATATAAGAATGACAAGTATGTTTATCAACAATGAAATAAAAGTATGACATAACGTATAAGAATGAAATCTTGTTTTATATACATATATATTGCATGCCATGTATGAATAAACATTATGGACGGAACGATGATAACGGCTACTTCGGTAAACGGACGACCACACGACTATTATATAGCCAGAACTAAAAGTCTAGAATGGTAGATTAAATACAGACTACTACGGTAGAAGCAGGCCCTAAATCGATGCATGGTTGCATATATAGTTCGTATAGGAAACGGATGCCTTAGGGCAGACGGGCGAATATGACGGAATATGACGGTAGGACAGTTTTAGACGGACGGGCGAAGGTTTGCCGGACCATTTATGATATGACGGATGGTTTCTAGTGCCGGGCGGTTTATGAAAATGGGCTACGACGGTAGACCGAGGCGTTTGTCTTTGTGACTTACGTAATCAATGACGGGTTGATCACCCTTATGTGTAAGACCAATGAATGTTCAGAAGCATGCAAATGTGTATGTATTTATATACGTACTCACACATGAATGATATATGAAAGTAGTAAATGTAAAGGTGTACAAATATACATATATATATATATATTTACACTCACATGAATATGATAAGAATAATGTTTATGCTTACTTGCTTTAGACTAGAACTCAACAATGTTAGCTGACTTTTAGCGTGCACTCACTACTAGAAAATATACCTTTAATGACACGCATTGCGTGTCATAAAAGGGGGTAGATGACACGCAGAAGCGTGTCAAGGATAGCCCTGTCAAGAATGAAGATGACACGCATTTTGTGTGTCATCTGTTTATGACAAGCATTTATGACATGCTTTTACGACACACATTTATGACACGCCTTTACGACACGCAATGCGTGTCAAGGAAGGCCTTGTCAAGAATGAAGATGACCCGCATTTTGTGTGTCATCTATTTATGACGCGTATTTGTGTGTCATAAATGTGTGTCATGGCTTTAGCTGTTTTAAAAAATATATTTTTTTTTATAGAATTACTAATTTTCACATTAATAATTAATATCTAATAATACAAAATAAAGTACATAGATAGCAAAACAATCTGTTTTGTAACATACTAACAAACATTACAAAAGTTAACAATATTTCATACAATATTTCCTAAACTAATGTTTACATACAAAATTTCCTCATTATACTCAACATCCCTAATCTTTTCTCTAAATGTTCAGCAGGATGCATCTTTGCTATCGTGAAACCTGTTGAATAATTGGACATTGATGAAAGTGAAAATCTGTGTGAACACTTGGCGAATAAAAAATGGTGGCACCTACAAAGATGTATATTTGATGGAAATTAGCAAAGTTCTTAGCATTTGGATTACTATCATTTTCAGAAAATGAAATTTATCATACATAATTAGCCTTCAACGTGTTAAACAAGCATCCAACAAAAAAAGAGTTAATGCATTACCTAAGTATTGACAGAAAACTGAATTGTTTGTCGATCCCAGCGCAAAGGAGTTGAACTTGGAGTCATGCAGATCAAAGGCTTGTAAGTAGAAGTAGCTTGAGTCATGTTCTGAGCATATAAACTCAGTCAAACCAGAACATGAAAACGGGTTAAAAATACCACCTCTAAACAGACGTGATACTAACGAGCTTTATAGGTAAAGGATGAGAATGAGGTTGTTTACAATTAAAAGCATACATGGAAGCTTCTTCATTTTTAGATTTTGATGACTTGTCAGGCCTTCCGGCTGGGGCATTAGGTTCATAATCATGTTCAGCATCAATTATGCAAACATCGGTTGGCTGGCTGAGGCAAGGAGAACTTCTTTGTTCCATTTATATGATGAATATCATAGTTAATATTCTTCATAAGTATAGCTTTCTGGTGTAGGTCAATACCAACTGCATGAACCGAAAAAGTAAAATGAATAAAATTACATAAATAAAGAAGTTGAATTAGAATATAAAACTTACTGAATTCTTCAAAAATCAAATCTACCTTAACAGTCAGCTTTCCTTGAAGAGGGCATGTAACTAGTATTGTTGCACTATATGGGTTGCACTAAGAGGATCAAAAAACTAAGTGATAAAAAAAATGATGATGAAAAATAATAACTGTTAACAAAAAATCTAAAAGCAGCCAAGAAAATTGTTAAAACATAACTTTTTAAAAATCCTTAAAACTATGGTACATTACTACAAAGAAATGGCGAGGCCTATGCACCTTGACAACTATGGTACAAGCTACTGTCTACGACTCTTCGTTAATTCCATGAGGCACATTACTACAAAGAAAATTCAAAGGCTAAGAATTTCAAATGCTGATTCTAAAATGCCAAAAAGTAACATCTAATTTTCATAAACATTAAACAAAGACCTTTCTTAACAAAAATTCAAGACAACCGGACCACTAAATCATTGCCAATTAAAAATCCTTATAATAAAAAAGTATATAGCAAAAGCATATACCATCTTGGTCAATGAATGCATTTTTTTCTGGCAGCACATCTGTATTCATCCTTCTTTGCCTTTCGTCTAGGCATCCGAAATGCATAAATGTTGCTCACAACACAGCTTAGCTTAACTCAAATACATCGACTAATATAAATTATAGTATCAGGGGTAATGAAGCAATAATAAGCATTGTCACATTGCAATCTCCTTTCCCTACATTAAGAAAAATTATTGCCCAATCAATTAGAGATCTACTAGAAAAGAAGCAACACCGCAATTAACCGGCCATAAAAGAAGTTCTCTGTTCGTTAATATGAGAGGCAAAGACAGAACGAAACATGCAGCCTTATATGGCAATAGATCTAAGATGGTTGTTTTCATTTTTAAGTTCATCTATTTCTTTAGAAGAAAATAAATAAGCACACCTGAACAAATCATCAAGCACCTGGTGTGCTTCCACATACTAGCCTAATTATATCATACAATAAAAATACATGACAAAAGAAGTAATCTTGTTTATGCGAGAACTAAAACTGAAAGCAAATGAAAACTAGGTGCTTAAAGTGAAAGCAAATCATACCTGTGTGGGCAACAACCCTAAATCTGTTATGAAGACCAAACAATAAACCAAGAGGAACGAGGATTGGAAGGCAAAACGAGGATCAATACAGATGTCTAAGAACCGAGAAGTGTTTAGGGATTCACGAGAACAAATTTAGGGCAATCTTTCAGGGCAATGGTTCAAAGATTCATGAAGAGAAAGCTGCCTTGAAGGGGCCTAGCAAATATATGAGAAGGGGTCTGCAAACAAAAAGTGTAATTCGATTCAAAACCTAACAAATCAGAAACAAACTTGATAGAGCATATATAACGAATTCAAAACCTAACAAATCAGAAACAAAGCAGCTTACATTGAGACAACATCAGAGTGATTCGAACCCTAACCCTCGTCGTCCGCCACTTCAGGGTCGGAGACCACCACCGTCTCCCGCCATTCGCCGCCGTGGCTGTGAGGGGTGCGGCTGAGCCGCTGGGGACCGCCGAACTCGTCGGAGGAGGTGGCTGATCCTCTCGATCTCTCTTTCTCTGGATAAACATATATGTGTGTTTGCAATGAAAATGTGGATAAAAGATGGAGATGAATATATTGAAAAAATGTGGGCGCTAGAAAGGGGCGGGATTTAGAAAACATAACATGACACTGAAAGATGACACACAAAAATGTGTGTCAATGTTTTTAGTAAAAATGACATTTTTTTATGACACACACTGTGCGTGTCATAATTCGCGTGTCATTAAAGGTCTGTTTTCTAGTAGTGACTTCAGGTAGCAAAAGGAAAGATCGTGCTAAGGCGTGAAGGCTGCCCGACTCAAGACTGACATCCTATTATATGATTATGTGTTTTCAGACAATTGTTTCCTTTAACTGTTAAAGACTTCCGCTGCTTGTGTATTTGAATGGTTGTACACTTGTTTTAATTAAAAATTAGTAATGATTACTATGTTTATAAGTAAATCTAACAAGTGAGATCTTCCAAGAAAGTGGCCTAACATCATCCCTATATATACACTTAGTAGGTTGGATGATGTCTACAAACACATGAACCTTTGTGTTATCAACATGAGATCTAGTAAAGGAAGAAACTTACAACTAGAACTTCAAAATTGGAAGCCTTGTTCTTGTCATGCACCTGACCGAATTTTATAGTGTGATAGAGAGGGAGAGAGTTTGAGAGATATGTAGTGAAGGTGTGAATGAAAATGAAGAACAAGGAAGGTATTTATAGGTCAAGTTGGGAATGGATTTTGTATTAAAATAATGGAAAAGGTAAGTAAGGGATAAACATGAATTATTGAAGCATGTAGGAATGGGGGTGTGCCCACTTTCTTTTGGACGCAAATTTGCCCGGGGGGGGGGGGGGGGGGGGGGGGATTAGGGTGGTTGAAGTGATAATGGTGTTGGGTGTTGTATGTGGCTTTTGTATGGAAGACATGGTTAACTTTATTAACGGTAGGTTTCTATAAAAGTAAGTTTTTAAATTCATGTTTATAAAAGAATATACATCTAGGGGAATAAAAATACATAATATATCATATATGTATGTAGTGAAGGTGTGAATGAAAATGAAGAACAAGGAAGGTATTTATAGGTCAAGTTGGGAATGGATTTTGTATTAAAATAATGGAAAAGGTAAGTAAGGGATAAACATGAATTATTGAAGCATGTAGGAATGGGGGTGTGCCCACTTTCTTTTGGACGCAAATTTGCGGGGGGGGGGGGGGGGGGGATTAGGGTGGTGGGGGGGGGGGGGATTAGGGTGGTTGAAGTGATAATGGTGTTGGGTGTTGTATGTGGCTTTTGTATGGAAGACATGGTTAACTTTATTAACGGTAGGTTTCTATAAAAGTAAGTTTTTAAATTCATGTTTATAAAAGAATATACATCTAGGGGAATAAAAATACATAATATATCATATATGTATGTATGCATATATTTATGCATAAAGAGATAAATTATAAATATGAAAGTTGGTAGGTTTAAAAAATGGTATAAAGTGTCTTTAGTTGCATGTATGAATATATTCCATGCATAAGAATATTAATTATATATATGGAAATATGTAATTTAAAATATATATATATATATATATATATATGTATATGTAGGTGGCATAAATGAATTCATGCATACGTTGGTGAATAAAATTGTGAAAATAGTTAAGTTCGTAATTATATCTTACTAGTGGGTTGGTCGGTGCAAAGCTTCGGGTATCACCGAGGATCTTTTGGAGATCAGTGTAATCTAACCCGAACCGTCTTAAACACTAATTATATTTGGGTATTATTATTATTATTATTATAACTATGTAAATATTTAGTAATTATATACTTAAGCATTTAAATAATTATAAATAATTAACATCCAATATTTTAGCTTCATTTCATTTCCACAATAATTGAAAATCCACAGTTTCAACTTCAGTTCGTGGCTTGATTTAAGCCATAAAACCTTAACAGTTATTTCCTGTTTGGTCGGTCGGTTGTTCCGACCAACCTGGCGGGTTTGGTGTGAAGATTTTTAAAACGGTAGTTAACGGTTTGTCTCTAAAATTTTACATTTTTAATTATTATACACTCAATTAAAAATGGATGACAATGAACAGTAAACCCAAACAATGGGTTGCTGCCACGTAAAAACTTTTATATATGTATGTACGTGTGTGTGTATATGAAATTGATTGAGAGCAAGAGTGAGCTTTAGCGCATTTGGTTCGCGTGCCACACCACACCTAGGTGGCACAGGATCGATCCCAAACCCCAACCCCAACCCCACCCCCACCCCCTCACGCGGCTGGTTCTTCTCTTTTCCATGCTGCTTCATTTATTTATTTGTTATATACATATACAAGCAGAAACGGATGTAGAACATAATTGGACGCCGACCCATGTGGTCCGCGCGCCACACCCACATGTGCGCACACACGTCGCAGGTTCGAGGACCCCCCTGCTGGTTCGTCCTTTTTGCAATTATTATTATTTTTCATTTTTCTTTCATTTCCTTATTAATTAACTAAAAATACAATAATAGTTTTTGAAATGCTAAATTAACTTAATTAATCACCAATTATTTTTATAAAAAAAATTACAATTTTAATCTTTAAATTATCTAAATCTTTATATTTAATTTTAGGAAAACTTTGTTTTCTCTTATAACTTGTAAAATAAGAAATTTTATAAAACTTAATACTTAATTTAAATAGTATTTAGTTATAAAAATATAAATAGTAAATATAAATTTAAATCTTAATTGTAAGTATTATAAATAAAATAATACTTAATGTAGTGAATTAAATAATCTCATGTGAAATAAATAATGGTAATTATTGAGTGTTGGGCTTTAATGGTGGGGTTAAATGATAATTGAACACATTTTATGTATTGGTAAGGTTAAGGTGTACATTATGCACAACATTTTGTGTTAGGTGTATTAAATTTTTTTATAAATTACAAGCATGTTTTTTCAATATATTTTATATAGTAGTATAGATATAGATAATTTGCTAATTGTATTTTATGGACATATGGAACATATATTCATAGAAGTAATAATTGTATCCTTGTATATAAACAAAATGGTTACTCTAGACTTATTATTTGAGAATAATATATAATGGATCGTTATTATTTGTCATGTTCTCATATAAGTCTTAATAATTCACATAGTGATATTGTATTTTGTATATTGACCTAGTTTATATTCAACAAAGTCTTATGAATGCACATTAAATAGTAGTTCATATAGATAAATGATAAGAATATAGATCTGGAATTATAGTGGATGTTATAGTCTTCAACTCGTGACCTCCCTTATCGGAGTAAGGGATGCTTACCAGCTAGGATGGGTTTCCTTCGATTCATGATTCAAATAAACATATATAAACCATTGTGAGCATAACTATGAAATCTTCTCTAAAATAGTATTATATACTACAACGGTAAACATGTATATTACAAAATAAAAGGATTTATTTAGAATAGTATTATATACAATTGTTTAAATATACAAAATCAACGATTGCTATGTACTAGTGACCCATTGAAGGTAGTATGGGCTTTCATTTTTCGAGTTATGTTTAGTAACACAAAAAATGTCTCTGTATAACCAAACGATAAAGCCGTTACATACTCCGATAATATATCAACGGTAGCTATGCACTATTGACGATAGAATAATAATAATAATAATAATAATAATAATAATAATAATAATAATAGTAATAGTAAAGTAGTTATTGAATAATTTGAACAAGCTTTTGTTTTAATTTTTGTTTTTAGGAGTTGTTAGACACAGTTGCCCAATGATCAAGCCTCATGCGATAATCCAACACCGTACACAGTCACAATTCTGATTTTCTTTTTTTTTTTTCAAATTATTACCGAAAATTATAAGGTTTTTTATGGGAATTCAAAGTTGCTTCATATGTTTCTTCTTCTCTGTTTGATGTGTCGATAATAATAGAAGAAAAAAAATCAACGAACAATACAACCTAATGACAATTACTGTTGATGATAGTTATGACTACCACTTATGACTAGTGGTACTAATGGTAACTGATGATTAGTAGCACCTTACTACTAAGGATCAGTTAGCACGACTACAATCAATGGTGTTGCCTCTTAGACCCCACAAAATGGATCTTCACCCTTTGGAACACCTATTATCTAGAGGGCACTGCCCTCTTAAACCACTAAGGTTCCTAGGTCCAGATATCACAGATAGTCTCTATCGCCATTGGACCTTGTTACTTTTGATGACGGTTACGACTACCACTGATGACTAGTGGTAACTGATGATTAGTAGCAACTTACTATTGAGGATCACTTACCACGACTACCATCAAGGAAATTACCTCTTAGACCCTATCAAATGGATCTTCTCCCTTTGGAACACCTATTGTCTAGAGCGCTTTGTCCTCTTAAAACACTAAGGTTCCTAGGTCTAGATATCACAATAGTCTCTATAAAAAACAACCATGCTATAACTCAACAACCAATAATGTTCATTTAGTTGTTCCATCTTTCAAACCTTTTATGGGAAAATTCCCAAAATGTTCCTTTACCCTTACGTTTTCACGAAATGTCTCTTTGAATTTTCTATGCCTCAAAATGTCTCCTTCAACACGGGCGTCATAGCCCATATAATGTGGTCGGGCGCCTGTATATGACGCCAATGATATAATGCCACATGTCCCAACATGGGGGGAAACGTCTATTTTACATCCTTGTCAAGGTCGTTCGCCCATATTATATGGTCGTCCTACCCATATTATACGGTTTTTCCGCCCATATTCGGCCACCTCTATTGTACGGTCGTCCACCCATATTTTAGGATCTTTCCCTCCATATTATACGGTCTCTCGCACTTATTACAAGGTCTTAACGCCCATATTCATCTGACTCTATTATATCTATTATATGGTCATCGGTCAATATAATATGGTCTTTTCGCCCTATAATATTGTCGCCGCCCATATAATACGTCGTCCACTCATATAATACGGTCATTCTGCCCATATGATACGGTTTCTGCCGATATTATATGGTCTTCCTCCTCTTTATGTGGGCGTCACCGGCCATGTTAAAAGGGACATTTTGTAGTATTAGAAATTCAAAGGGACAAAATAAGTAACTTTGTTGGTGAAAGGGATATTTTAGGAATTCTCCCGATCTTTAAACATTGTGGCATTAATAGATTGTTCAAGGTACTATTTATTGAGTTCGCTTTTAATATAGTATGTAATAACTTATAATATATATATATATATATATATATATATATATATATAGGGGGAGGATTAAATAAGAAGTTGTTTTCGGCTAAAAACTCTAAGAAGTGACAAAAACATTAAGAAACGATATCAAACGAACTCGGATTGAGTTCATTCCAGCGGCGTTGGAACCGTATCGTCGAACTCTACCATCTTAGCTTTTAGGGTTTAGATCTTAGCGTTGAATTTTAGGATTTTAGCCCTAGGGTTTAGCCTTAGGGTTTAGATTTTAGGGTTTATGTTTTTTTGGGGGGTGGGGGTGGGGGTTTAGGTTTTTGGGGGTGGGTGGGGGTGGGTTTTGGTTTTTGGGGGGTGGGGGGTTTAGGTTTTTTGGGGTGGGTGGGGGTGGGTTTTGGTTTTTGGGGGGTGGGGGGGGGGTTTAGGTTTTTGAGCGGTGGGGTGGTGGTTTTAGGCTTTTTGGGGTGCGGTTGGAGGCGGGTTTAGGTTTTTGGGGGTGCGGGTGGAGGGGGGTTTAGGTTTTTTGGGTCCGGATTAGAGTTCGATGAGACGGTTCCAACTCCGCTCGAATGAGCTCAATCGGAGTTCGTTTGACCCACTTCTTAGCGTTTCTTAGCGAAAAACCACTTATTAGCGGAACCTTCCCCTATAGATATATATATTTGAACAACAATAACTTATAATATATAAAATCAGATATATTACACTCTATATTAAAACAGAGCTTGTATGAACGGTCTTTTATGCCTATTGGTCCACTTTGCGTTGTTGCTTTGCCACCCATCTCCTCTACGACGCCCATGTTTTTCACTCCTGCTACGTGTTCTTCTCCGTTTCATTTTCTCCACTTCAATCTACTCTTTCTTCTCTTTCCCTTTTCTTTCTTCCATCGTCAACACCACGAAACTGAGATATCAATTGAAGCCCTAATTCGCCCCCATAAGCCCTTTTGACTACGATCAATTTTTGCAGGAGAAGAGCGTTCCCCTTAAACACCTTGTGTCCTCCAGCTACCTGGGTTCGATCATTGTGGTGCAAAAATTTTTTCTTAGTTATTTTTTAATCCAGTTTTTTTTTCCAAATGTTTTTAAAGTTTTAATGTTCTTTTTAGTATGCAAAACATGGCCCGCCACGTAGCGCGATATCACAACTAGTTTTAAACATTTCAATTTCAGTTAAGCCATAATATTGTATAACTTTTTGTATATGTTTTGTTATACTTTGACAATATAATTGGCATTGGATACCAAACCAACCAAACCAAACGTACCCAGTATAATCTCACACATAGCTAACGCTATTAGTAGGGTCTGGGGAGGGTGTGATGAGGGCAAATCTTACCCCTATCCCAAGGGATAGAGAGGCTGCTCCCGTTTAGACCCCCGGCTCTATGAGAAAGAAAAAGATAAAAATATAAATAAAATTAATGAGTAATAAAGTAAAATAAATCTAACAGTAATCTAACAATTAGCAGTGTATGACTAGAGTATATTAGTCACAAGAAACACAACACACCTACAAGAAACAAGACATACGCAAAATCTTTGCTAAACAACTCTACTCTCCCACACAACGGGTCACTCATCCTAAAACCCTAATACGACGTCTCCATGAAATCCTATCATTGATCATGTCCTCTGAGAGGTGTAAATCTAGCAAATCAAGCCTAATCCTCTCATCCCACGTTAATTTCGGTCTCCCCCTGCTCCTTTTCCCCTCTACAACGAGAGTTTCCACCGTTCTCACTGGATCTGTGCTCTGTCTCCACTTGACATGTCCAAACCATCTCAATCTTCCTTCTCTTATCTTATCTGAGATACATGTGACTCCCAATCTCTTCTGAACAACTTCATTTCTTATTCGGTCCTTTCTTGTGTGTCCACACATCCACCTCAACATCCTCATCTCAGCTACATCTATTTTTCGAGCTTGTGTCTTCTTGATGGCCCAACAATCGGTTCCATATAGCATCGCTGGGCGAACTGCTACCCTATAAAATTTACCCTTTAACCCTATTGGGAACCTCTTGTCGCACAAAACACCTGAGGCCGCTCTCCATTTACACCAACCAGCCTGCACCCGATGGACTACATCATTGTCGATGTCCCCGTTACTCTGGATGACAGATCCTAGATACTTGAACTTCAGTGTCTTAGGGACAACCCCACCTTCAATAGAAATTTGGGTCTCCTCGTCGACGTTTGCACCACTAAAGTTGCAGTGAAGGTACTCGGTTTTAGATCGGCTTATCTTCAAACCTTTGTGCTCTAAGACTGTTCTCCAATCCTCTAGTCTATTGTTCAATGTCTCTTTACTTTCTGCAATCAACACGATATCATCAGCAAAAAGCATGCACCATGGAATTGCATCTTGAATCGACTTTGACAACTCATCCAAAACTACTGCAAAGAGAAAGGGGCTTAGTGCCGACCCCTGGTGAACTCCCACTTCCACCGGAAAAAAGTCTGTATCCCCCACGGGAGCTCGGACGCATGTCTTAGCCTCATGATACATATCCCTAATTGCCTCAATATATTTACTAGGGATCCCTCTTCCCTCCAGACTTTCCCAGATCAATCTTCTAGGCACACTATCGTACGCCTTTTCAAGATCGATGAACACCATATGTAAATCATGTTTCTTCTCTCTGTACTTTTCCATTAATCTTCTTAAAATGTGTATCGCCTCCGTAGTGGACCGGCCTGGCATGAACCCAAATTGGTTTGCTATAACCTGGGTTTGTCGTCTAATCCTTGTATCTATAACTCTTTCCCCTAATTTCATTGTATGACATAGGAGCTTAATCCCCCTGTAGTTAGCACAACATTGAGCATCTCCTTTGTTTTTATATAGGGGTACTAAGACACTACGCCTCCACTGATCTGGCATCTTCCCGGTTTTGAAGATATTGTTGAACAGTCTTGTCAACCACTGAACGCCTTCCTCTCCCATACACTTCCACGCTTCAATGGGTATGTTGTCTGGACCGACTGCCTTAGCTCTTCCCATCTTCTTAAGAGCACTCATCACTTCTTCCTGTGTGATATTTCGACAATAACAATTATTTCGTTGACTGGATTGAGTAGTGGGATTCTCCGTTATGGCTAGACTTGGTTTACAACTGTTGAAAAGGGTGTAGAAATAGTTTTGCCATCTCAGCTTGATATCTCGTCCCTTTACCAAAACTCTTCCATCATATTCCTTGATAAACTTCACGACCCCAAGATCTTGTCTCCTACGCTCCCTATTTTTGGCAATCTTAAACATATGATGCTCCCCTTCCTTGGTGTCTAGTTTTCTATACATCGTTTCATAGGCAAAATTCTTTGCCTCACTCACTGCCTTTTTAGCTTCCCTCTTTGCCTGTCTATAGTTCTCCCGTAGTGTCATTATCTCCTCTCCATTACCGCACTGTAACATCTCTTTAAAGCGTTGTTGCTTGTCCTTTATCTTGCTCCGCACCTCCTCATTCCACCACCAAGACTCCTGATGTCCTCTTGTTGCTCCCAATGTGACTCCGAGGGTTTCCTTTCCTGCCTGCGTAACAGTGGTTGCCATAGCTACCCACATCTGGTTTGTGTCGCCATCCTTAGTATTTGTGTTCATCGCCATGACTTTATCTTTAAACAAATTGATGTTTTCGTCCTTCAAATTCCCCCATCTGATCCTTGGTTTATTTTTTCTTCTCCTCTCCGCCACCCTTTTTCTCAAGGTAAAATCGGCCACCAACAGACGATGTTGGGTCGCTACTGACTCTCCTGGAATTACCTTGCAATCCTTCCACCAATTGCGATCCCCTTGTCTCATCAGGAAATAGTCGATCTGCGTGTTGCGCCCCCCGCTACTAAAAGTAATCAAATGTGATTCCCTCTTTATAAAGAACGTGTTTATAATACCAAGATCATGCGCAAGCGCAAAGTCAAGAAGCTCCCTACCATTATCGTTTCTAACACCATAAGCAAAACCTCCATGAACCATTGGAAAACCATCACTCTCCTTACCAACGTGACCATTAAAATCACCTCCTAAGCATATTTTCTCCTGTCTAGGTAATGACCTCATTACTCCGTCTAAACTACCCCAAAAATCCCTCCTTTCTTGGTCTCCTAGACCTACATGTGGTGCATAAGCGCTAACAATTGCCACAACTTCCTCACCAAGTACTACTCTCAACACCATGATCCTATCATTATATCTTTTCACTTCCACCACATTACCGTGCAGTTCTTTAGCAACTAGAAAACCCACCCCATTTTTTGTTCCATCGCAACCAGAATGCAACAGTTTGTAGCCATTACACTCACCCCCCCTTTGACCCTTCCACCTAGTCTCCTGAAGGCAAGCTACCTGAATCCTATGTTTTCTAAGCACGTCTACTAACTCTAACAACTTACTAGTTAGGCTTCCTACATTCCAAGATGCCAAACGTAACCTATACCCCTTATGGTTAGCACTAGATGCACCCCTCTCCCCTGAACATGATCTCAAGGAGACATTATTCCACCTACCGTCTATGTTTGAAATAATACACAAGATGTATTTATTTTTATTTTAACCACAGTTAAGCAAATAGAATATTTATTTTTATTTTAACAATAGTTAGGCAAATAGAATAGACAAATTGCTCATTAATCAAACAGATGCAACACGTATATGCAACAGTCAAAACAAAAAACATGGTATGTCTCTCCCTGTGAATCAAGAACAATTGCTGGTCCTCCTAACCCAGACCAAGAATGCCTAAGCATGCAATTCGTGTAACAAGAAGGTAAAACGGACAGAAATAAAGGAGTTGGAACGAACTAACCCAATTACGCCCAAGTTAGGGTACTCCTTCCTATTCCACCTTGGTACCACCGTCAGTAGAACTAGGGTTTTAGACCGCAGGTCTCCTCCTAGTCTTGAATCGGACTCGCAGCGGTGGCGATAATCGCGGTGCGGCGGGGCTGATTTCAGACGACGGTGCAGCGGTGAGGATGATTTAGTTGATCTTTACTCCTTAAAATGGTTAGGATATGCTTCTTCTTTACTTCAATGAACCCAAAAGTGAAAACCCCCAAAATGAGAATCTAGGGTTCGTCACTTACACCTCAGATTTCTCACAAATCTCTACACTTCTTTGAAAATAAACACCAAGAATGTGTTTCTCTTGAAAAATTAAGTAATTTAGACTCCCAATTTGAAAGATTTGGTGGATTAATAAAGAAGATGAAGATGGGAGACGAGGTTAGGGTTAGAGAGGGCGAGGAAGATTCAATCAAAAACCAAAACCTAAACCCTAAACTTCAAAAATTCAAACTCACTACGTCAATCCTTAACAAATTCACTTCACGAAATCGAATCCACGACAGCGATCCGGCGAATCTAAACTTCACCGATTCGGTTTCCGAAATTGAGCATGAAACAACAATTCAACCAGACTTGAAGTATGCATATACTCGTTACATCAGGTTAAGTAAGGAGGAACTGTATCGGTGTGAGATGTAATGAAGAAGATGAACTTACGATCTGTGAGTTTCCGTTGAGAGTTGAGGATGTCGGCCGGCTCCTTCCATCATTCTCTACTTCTATAACCAAAAAGTGAATCATTTGTAACTAAAACAATTAATTATATAATTGGCATTGGGTAGTGGTGCACAAATCGGTTTTTTTAACCCAAACCGGTTCAACCCGACCCGAACCGGTTTGGTCAACGAAAAGTCAAAACCGGTTTGGGCCCAAACCGGTTCGGGTTAAACCGGTTCGAGTAATGGAAATATGTAAACCGGTCAAACCGGTTCGGGTAGGTTTTAAACCGGGTTGTCCTTTAAACCGGTTTTTATAAAAAAAAAAAAAAACCAAATAAATTTTATATTTTTAATATAAAATCCATAATAAAATATAACAAAATTAAAACATAAAGTTCAACGTTTATTAATATTTGGAAAGTTCGGAAATTAAAAAACATTACAAGATAAAATTGTAAAAAATTACAAAAAATATAACAAATATAAAACATTAAGTTCAACGTTTTATTTTTTGGAATATTGATTGATTATTCTTGTGCGTTGTCTTCGGAACTAGAGCTTCGTAGCCTTGCATCTTCGGCTAGTTCTTCATCCGTGACGGGTTCGGATATTCCAAGATCAACCTCGTTGTTGTGTATGACTTCTTCGGCTTGAATTTCATCTTCGAGAGAAGTTTGGTCTTGTATCCTATCCATCGCATCCAAATGGTCCTTCAAGCAAATGCACATTTCCGTCGCTATGGGTGTGAGTCTAGTCCTTCGTATCGATAATACCCTGCCACTAAAAGAAAACGCAGATTCCGAAGCTACCGTGGAAGCTTGGACGGTTAGTACATGGTGGAAAGAATCGGAAACGAAGCTTCGTTTGTTTTCCACCATGCCAAAATATCAAACTCCTCAAAAACGGTAGGAGGCACAAACGCTAAAAAGTTTGTGCCAATATACCTTCCGAGTTCGCTACTCGGGGTGGTACCTCGAGCCCGTTTACTAAATTCATTTAACATTTCGTTATATAAATTCAAATTAACATCTCTCGAGGTACCACTTGATGATGTACCCATTGTATCATGTGGAGTCGGAGTTGTACCATATTTATGTAAATAAACATCAAATAAATCTTGTAAACATTTGTTAAAATATGTTTTTATGTCTTGTGTAAAATGGATGTCTTCACTATCCAAATTCAAAGCGTAAGTAATTCTATCAATCAAGGTTTCAACCCCGTAAACATTTATGGTAGGGTTTAACGCGGCAGAGCAAGTTATAACGGGAGGCATTTCTTTAAAATATTTCACTAATTTTTCTTTCATCGGTTCTATCATTTTTGTAAAAAGATCGCTTTTATTTTCAAGCTCAGACAACTTGTTAGCCATTAAATATATTTGTTTTAGTGTTAATGGACTTGTGGGATAATAAACACCGGATAAAAAAGTGGTGGCGGTTTTAAAAACTTCAAGCAATTCGGTTACGTCTTTTAAAATATCCCAATTTGGAGACGGAAACTTTTGAATTTTACGACGAGGTTTTGAGGCAAGCATATCATGAAATAGTTCTAAAGTTTCTCTTTGTCGTAAAGCGCTATAAAACATAATATAAGTCGAGTTCCATCTTGTCTCGACGTCCCAATTCGGGCCTAAGCAAAGATTATTCGTATCACGACAAAATTTAGTATAATCATGGTATCTTTTTCTGTTACTAAAAATATCTTTAAGCATTTGTCGAAAAGTATATGTTAAGTTTGAAACATCTTCAATTGCAAGCCTGGCTTGCACCGCCAAGTTAATGATGTGTGCGACACATCGACTATGGAAAAAAACGCCGTTTCAAACGGGTTTATATTTAATTTTTAGTTTTTGAACCGCATTTGTATTATTAGATGCATTATCAAAAGACATTGAAAAAAGTTTATTTTGTAATTTAAATTCGTTAATAACACCATCCAATATATAAAATAAATTTTCGCCGGTGTGTGGATATTCAAACAAGTCAAAAGCGATTGTACGCTTCATCATTTGCCACGTATTGGGATCAACCCAATGCGCGGTAACGCAAAGGTACGAATCGGGTATACCATGTGGAGCCGACCAAACATCGGTGGTTAAGTTTACACCGGTTTGCAAATTTTCAAAACCCAAAATTAATTCTTTTTTTGCTTTTTTCCACATTTTTATACAATCTCGTCTAAAGGTTGTGCGACTTACTTGGTGATAACGAGGTTGTAGTGTCTCTTGAATCATCCTTGTCAAGCGCGGATTGTCAAAGTGATTGAACGGCAATCCTTCTTGAATCACTAACCTTGCCATTCGATCTCGAACAATATTTGGATCAAAGTTCCAAATTCCTCCTTCGCTTGTCATCGAGGCTTGACCTTCACTTGGAATTCCCTTCAATGACGGGCAAGATTTTTCCATATGCATTTTCAAACTAGTGTTTGAATCTTTCCCCAAAAACGCACCACACATCTTGCACCGAGCACGTTCCTTCCCGTTTGACAACAAACATAGATCGTAATTGCACCAAATTGCCGGATTTCTCGTTGTTGCTTGAATTTCCACAACGGTAACTTCGTTTGAGGAACCACCAACACCAAAACTTGCCATGTTTTTTTTTTTTGAGTTTAGAGAGCGTTTTTGAGCGGTTAAAGAGCGTTTTTAGAGATTAGAGAGTGTAAAGAGATGTGTGATCAACCCTAAACACCCCCCACCTATTTATAGTGTTTTAAGGGTGCAAAAAACTCCAAAAAAGGGCCAAAATCGACCCCAACGGCTATTTTTTGCCCAGCTCGAAAACCGGTTTAAACCGGTTTATCAAACCGGTTAGGATGAACCGGTCCCTAACCCGATCTCATCCAGGAAGCTTCAAACCGGCGGTTTTTGGGCAACCCGAACCGGTTTGGCCCAAACCGGTTAGCCGGTTTGGACCGGGTTAAAAAAAAAACTGGTTTTTTTGTGCACCACTAGCATTGGGTATTGCCTTCTTTGTGCTTTCCATTTTTACTCTTTTCCATGCTGTTTTAAATGGGCCAAGTTGTCATTAAACTAAAGGCTTATATTAGTTAAGTCTCAATCCTTGCAAATTGGATCAAGAAGGATTTAATTATTTGGCCCAAAAACTCAAATATTATAACAAAATTATTATCCTATGTATATCTAAAAATTTGAGATACGCCGTTGTCCACAGAATAAATGTAATATCAACTAGGTTTTTAAACCTCGCGTTCTACGGTGGATGGTTAAAATTTGTAATGTTCCGTCTAGACGACACGTCTAATATTATTGACCTAACGGAAAAAATAACATTTAAACGGTACAGAAAAAGAAGCCTAAAGTAAAAAAAAATTATATTTTCAGTTAAATACGTTCAATGTTAATTAATTAGTAACATGCCAGCGCGCGATGCGGCGCGATGAACCGCATAAAAAATCAATGTCACCAAAAGTCTATAAAAGTTAAGGATACATCGTCACAGTTTTAAAGAGCAGTAACACCCGCGTGCTGCGGCATCAGCGTTGAACCCTGAACAAAAAATTAGCGTTAAAACGTTGATACAAATAAGTACGTTGCATGTTGTGGCGAACGTAATTAACGTCGAAATGTCGATACAAATAAGCATGTTGCTACGACAAAAAAATGAAACCATTAAAAAAATTCATGCCGAAACGTTAAGAAAAATAGGTTCGTCGCAACGGCAGTCTTCGATTTTATAAAACAGCATATTCTAAAAGTTGTAAGAGAAAAAAGAAATTGTAAAAAAATCGAAACCTTGAAGCAGCTTTAAAGGCTTGTATGCTTGTACTTTGATGACTTGTACTTTGATGACTTGTACACGGTGACGTCTAACTCCGTTTCAAATGAAATCAACACCGAACACGTGGATAAAAATAAGCTTATCGTAATAGTATACTCGGAATTTTATAAAATATCAAATTTAAAAAGTTATAATAGGAAAACACAAAATAAACAAAAGAATTGTTGGTATGCCATAAAAAACAATAGCTAAACTTAAGGGGACAAGAGTGTAAATTTTAGGACGCAAAGTGTAAGTACCATAGACATGTTATTAAATGAGTAGCTCATATGAAACAAATAAATGTTTTAAATGGTAGCGGCTCTACCTATAGATATATAATTAAATATATATAGAAGAGTGAAGAGAAAATCATAAATTTAGGTGAAAACTAAAAAACTCAATCAAATAATTTAGATTTTATTTATTATTTTTTTTATCTTAAAGGGTATTAATGTAAATTTACCTTAATATATATTTGAGAGGAGATTTTTTTTCAAATTAAATTCCTTATTTTTCTCTTACAAATTATCCTCTTTTCAAATACGTTTTCTACTTGATTCATTCAATATAAAATTCATATAATCCACCTGTAGAGATTTGCATCAAATATTTTTTTAAATCGATATGCAATGATTTGCTTCAAATCCATTTAAATCTTTTTATAAGTCATTAGTAGACGAATACATATACGTAATCAGTATGCGTTACACATACGTAACCATAATACATGTATAAATATACTAGATAAACTACACCCTCAAGAGAGCCAAATGCACATACAGTTAACATATTTCTGTTTATTCAAAGCCAATTCGCAATTTGTCAACATTTCAAAACCTTTTTGATCAAATCGTGTTAAACGTATGTAATCACAAACATATTCAATTCAACTAAAGAAAAAAAACGATTATGTACTAATAGACAAAGTAGTTTTATAATGTTTGCCAATAGAAGATTACTTGTTAACTTAGGGTATGATCAAATACATATACGTAAATAGACCGTGTTCGTATATTTAATACATATATATTACACTTATTTAAGCACAATACGTATGTTCAAGATTACTAGATAACCTCAACCATTGATAGCTAAATGAGCATACCATATGTTACCAGAAAAAAACCACACACAATTTTTTAAAAGTTTAAAACCTTATCAAAACTTAATAGTTGCTACACCATCCACTTAACAAAGCTTAATAGCTGCAATATTTTCCCAAAACAACCAACTGTTAATCCAACGATTCCATATGCCATCTACTTTCTTCTTTCCTCATACAAATCATTTGCCTCCCTTATAATTTTCTCTATAAAAAGGTTTGCTTCGCATGTAAGTATTCAAACTCTTACTTTTTAAAAATTCTCTTTAACTTCCATGACAACTTTCACTTTCTCAGTCATTTTGTCCATAGTTTCTGTTTTTGTTAACACCAGATCAAAAAACTGAAATAATACCAAGTAAAAAAAATATCAACAACAAATTAGTTAAAGTAGCAGAAGTGTCCTCCAAATCTCCGATCAGTAAATGGATTTTAACCATTAAAGAGATATGCTTCAAATCAATTTTATAAGTCAGTTGTAGACGTATACATATACGTAATCAATATGTGTTACACATACGTAACTGATACACAAAAAACAAAAACTTTTGCTTACGCATACGTATGTTATCGAGAACACTTACAACAATCATCTTTCACTGATATCGTTAACTAGATAGCAATAAAATAAACTCGAAAAAAATCACACACATGCATTATCTTTGTTCAAATAAATTAAACCTTCTTCTTACACATACGTAGCATATTACAACACAATAAAAATTCCAATTCCACAAAATAAACAAATATAAAAAAAATTAACAACTTACACATATGTATTTATTTCTTTTAAGTTTTTTCTTTTCTGTAACCTCTAATATTGATTAACGCTTACAGAACGTCTAAAAAAAACTCATGTTTTTTGCAAAAAAAAAAACACATGAACAGAATCGATTACAAATACATTTAAATTACTAACCTGGAATCTATCTTGCTTGAATCGATTACATATACTAACATTACTAACCTGGACAATCGAAAAAACAAATGATGGAATCGCTTATAGTTTCGATGTTCTTCTACTAGTAACAAAAGAAATCACGAGACGATTTCTTGAAGACGAAGAAAGTGGAGGGAAAGATGGAAACGAGGAGTTTTAAGAGAGATAATTAGAGATTTTAATGGGATTTTGTTAATGATTTGGTATGGTTGCCAATATTAAAAGGTAATAAAATACTGAATTTACCCTTAAGCATTGGAAAATAGCAATTATAATTTTCATATTTACATTCTGCCTCGTTATTGATATACACCATTGATCAAAAGTAATCAATGGTTATTATTGGTTTTCTTAGTTTTCTTATAACTATTGGTTTTCTCTAGAACCTAACCCTATATATATATATATATATATATATATATTTATAGGGAAGGGTTCAAATGATAACCATGTTTTTAGATGAAAATCATGATAACAACTTCTCAACCAATTATATTTTTTTTCTTTTTAATTTATATTTTTTAAAATAGAAGATTAATTATGTAATTTTTACACTCATTTAAATTTAGTAGTTATCTAATTTTTTTTGAATTCCTTAAATCACTCATTAATTCATTGATTATTATCTTTCTCTCTTTTTCTAAATTCAAATTCCTCTTCTAATACATTATTAATCTAGAATTCATTTGATATCAAGAATCCAGTAATCGATTCATACTCCAAAAAATCACCGGAAAACCTTGTTCATCAAAAATCCATAAAAGAACCGAGGACGGCGAGGGCGATGGTCGGAATCTCTGTCTATGGTGACGCCACCGAAATGGTCGGAGGTCGCGTAAACATAAGATGAGGGTGATGGTCGGAGGTCACGTAAATAGAAGATAAGGGTGATGACGCCACCGATATGGTCGGAATCTCTGTCTATGGTGAGGCCACCGATATGGTCGGAGGTCGCGTAAACACCGATATGGTCGGACGTCGCGTAAAAACCGTAAGGTTTGTGTTTTTCTGTTTCCATGAGAAGTTAAATGGTGTTTCTATCTTTAATTTTGAATATGTGTTAAATGGAATTTGGGATATTTAAGTTTTTACAAAGATTTGATGATAGCATACATCATACAACAAATATATATATATATATATATATATATATATATATATATATATATATTCCTTAATGGTACGTATATGTAACACAAGTATGAATCAGTTTTTTCAACTTGGTACGTATATGTAACACAACGAAGCACAAATGACAGACGATTGCATGATAGAAATAGAAGGCCATAGGTTTCCTTCTAAATTATTCCATCTGACCTTAGAAGGATTCGATATAGTATTGGGCATGGATTGGCTAGATGCCAACGAAGCTCAAATTGTATATAAACAAAAAATGATCCATGTCAAAGCTACTGACGGCAACCCGATCACGGTTTATGGGGATTGGAATCGCGCGATGCCGAACGTCATCTCGATGATCAAGGCCGAAAGTTACATGAAGCTTATCTGGCGGATGTTATCGATGATAGAATGAAACTAAAGAACTCAAAGATGTACCCGTGGCGTGCAACTTTCCAGAAGTGTTCCCTGAGGACTTACCTGGTATGCCACCCGGTCAGGAAATAAAATTTCAAATTGATTTAATGGCAGGAGCTCAGCCCGTCACCAAGGCACCCTACCGATTGGCTCCATCAGAAATGAAGTAATTGATGTCTCAACTGAAAGAACTCACTGAGAATGGATTCATTAGGCCGAGCATCTTGCTATGGGGTGCTCTGGCACTTTTTGTAAAGAAGAAGGACGGCAACATGCGCATGCGCATCGACTACCGAGAAATGAACAAACGAACCGTTAAGAATAAATACCCGCTATCGAGAATAGACGTTCTATTTGATCAATTGCAAGGCGCAAGTTGGTTGTCAAAGATCGATCTTAGGTCGGTGATGTCGTCCAGACGGTCTATATAAAAACTAACTAAACCTAACCTAGACTCCTAAGTAATAAATGAAAAACCTATGAACTAGACAACACTGATAGGTAAGTGTACCTATCGAGTGTAGCATAGCTTAACGGTAAACCGGATTATTGAACCCTAGAGACACTGAATACTAATACTAGACTCTGACTCGGACTAAAGATGATTTGGTTGGGGGGTTGACTACACTAAATATTAACTAAGAATGCAGTAAACTAAGTCGACTCAACTATCAAGATCAGAGTAATAAAGTGAAATCAGAAGATGGGAAGAATACTACCTAGGTCGGAATCCTACTTGCAAAGAACAACTTCTGCCGGTTCTGGAAACTATAATGGATCTGGGTTTCTAAGGAAACAACTCTAGACAACCTAGTGGATCCCTAATCATTCTCAGGGTATCACCAACTAATGAACCTAAAGATGTAATAAACTCATCAGATAGTGGATTACCTTTCAGTCTCTCCAACTATGATAAAGTACCCTAATAGACAGATCACCTTTCAGTCTCACTGTCCACCATACATTCAAAGAATGCACAGGGTAATATCAGATTAACAACTATGATTCGAACTAGCAACAATCACCAGACACCTAATACCAACTTCCTCTCAGATAACTCGGATTCCTAATGACGAAGACTAAACGACTAATTCTCACCTCTCGAGTATTGAACTAGGACACACCCTTAGTGTATTCAAGTATTAACCAACACTCCTATGGATTACTACGTCTAGCAAATCACTCAGGTCACAAGCAATAAGCAAACAACCTAAACATGCATTTATTAATGAAAGACATTCAACAAGACAACATTAGGAACATTAAGCAACACAAAACCAGATTAAAGCATGCATATACCTCATAATAATCAACTCAAGATCTTTTACAAAATCATAAACCATCAATTAGAATCCAAAACCGAATAAAAATCATAACTTTAACACAGTATTCATCATAAACCCAGGCAGTATCAAAGTTTTAGCCTAGATTCATACTCAAAACAACTAAATCAGAAGTATAAGCAATCATCATGGTTTCTAACAAAGCAATAAAAGGATAAAAAAACAATTCTTGAAACCTAGAACGCTATTACTAACGAACCCGGATTCAAAGACTCAAGCTTTTTCCTTCAATCTTCTTCTTAAGCTCCAAAATGGCCAAAGAAATCCATCTGGATGGCTAGAATGCGAACTCCTAACCTAATTGCAATCAAATTCTATTTAAAAGTCGATTTAGGCTTTTTCACGGATTTTCAGTCTCCCGTGTACCGCGAGACTTTTGTTTGGGTTCCTCGTGTACCGTGAGGAACAAATTAGTCGCAGCCAGTTTTCCTTTCCCTCGCGTACCGTGAGGCATTATTCTTCTCCTCTCACGTACCACGAGAACTCAAAATTGCAACTTTTTAACTTTAAACTCCCGACTTCTCTTTCTTGATCAATTTCTTCACGATATAGCTTCCTATTCCACACGAGCCCCTGAAAATATACAATTGACTCAAATACAGACTTAAACGACTAACAACGAACACAAAACTAAGTAAAAATGCTCAAAACACTAGGAATAAAGATGTGTGCTTCGCACTACATCATTCGGGGTACCATTAATTGAAAGTAAGGGAGGAAGACATACCGAAAACCACTTTTCGCACATGCTATAGACATTTCGAATTCATCGTGATGTCATTCGGACTAACCAACACTCCTATAGCATTGATGGATTTAATGAACAGATTGTGCCGACCAATGTTAGATCGGTCAGTGATAGTCTTCATAGATGATAATCTCATTTATTCGAAGAACAAAGGTGATCATCATTGTCACCTAAGAGAAGTATTGGAGATTCTGAAGCGGGAAAAGTTATATGCAATGTTCTCCAAATGCGTGTTCTGGCTTAGGGAAGTCCAATTCCTAGGTCACGTTATAAACCCGAACGACATTATGGTAGACCCTGCAAAGATCGTAATAGTGAAAGAATGGAACGTCCCAAAAACACCGACAGAGATACGAAGTTTTATGGGATTGGCAGGCTACTAATGACGATTCATTCAGGATTTCTCGAGAATAGCCTCGCCACTGGCAAAGTTAACATGTAAAGAAGTAAAGTTTGAATGGGGTCTAACCCAAGACAATGTGTTTGAAGAATTTAAGAAAAGAGTAACCCAAGCTCCAGTCTTGACCTTGTCCGAGGGAAACGAAGAGTTGGTAATTTACTCTGAAGTTTTGGGTCAGGGATTGGGTTGTGTACTTATGCAAGGAGGAAAGGTAATCGCCTACGCATCACGCTAGTAAAAGATTCACGAAGTTAACGACCCGACTCACCATTTAGAGTTGGCGGCGGTTGTTTTCGCGTTAAAGATTTGGAGGCACTACCTGTACGGGGTTAAGTGTACTATTTACTCTGATCATAAGAGCATGAAGTACTTCTTCGAGCAGAAGGAGCTGAACATGAGATAAAGAAGGTGGTTAGAACTACTAAAAGATTACGACTATGAAATATTATACCACCCGGGTATTGCAAACATAGTGGCTGACGCCTTGAGCCGAAAAGAAGAGCCAAATTCTATCCAAGTTAAGGCATGTTAGTTAATTATAACACCTGACCTGATGGGTGAGATAGCAAAGGTTCAAGGAGAGGCTCTACTAGAAAGGAAATTGAAGAGGGAAAGAATGGTTGGTTAGCAAGCAAAGCTGGGAACTAATGCGTACGGAGTATGAACCCGGTTTGACTTGATGTGGATACCTAAGATTGGTGAGCTTAGGGCCAAAAATCCTTGACGAGGCTCATAAGTCTCGCTACTCTATCCACCCCGGAGCAAACAAAATGTATCAAGAATTGAATAAAAGTATACTGGTGGCCCGTCATGAAGAATGATGTAACCGAATATATAAGCAAGTGTCCGACTTGTTCGTTGGTTAAGGCTGAGCACCAGAAACCGTGTCGTGAAATGCAACCTTTGCCGATACCAGAATGGAAATGGGAGGAGATAACAATGGACTTCATTACCAAGCTACCGCGAACAGCTAAAGGCAATGATACCATTTGGGTGATCGTCGACCGTTTGACGAAAAGTGCTCACTTCTTACCAATACGTGAGACTTTGGTTTATCAACGAGATAGTATGTAGGCATGGTAGGCCTTTGTCGATTGTGTTGGACATGGACACTTGGTTTACATAAATTTTCTGGAAGAGATTCAATGAAGCAATGAGTACTAGGTTAAACGTCAACACCGCTTACCACCCTCAAACCGATGGTCAATCTGAGAGGACTATTCAGACCCTAGAGGATATGCACCGGGCTTGTATAATTGATTTCAGTGGGCGCTGGGATAGCCATCTGCCATTAGCAGAATTCTCATATAGTACTAGCTACCACTCAACTTTCGACATGCCGCCATTTGAGATGTTGTACGGAAGGAGATGTAGAACCCCGGTTTGTTGGGTGGAAATTGGACAGAAAGACTTTACGATTCTCGAGGTAGTCGAAGCTACTTAAGAGAAGTTCCATCAAGTCAAAGCTCGCATGAAAGCTGCATAAGACAGTCATAAATCAGACGTAAAAAAAGGCTAAGAGATTTAGAATTTCAGGTCGAAGACAAAGTACTATGAATGTATTTCCATGGAAAGGGATAATCCTATTCCAAAAGAGGGGCAAACTAAGTCCGAGGATTTATCGGACATTTCGAGATCATAGCAAGAGTCGGGGAAGTGGCTTACCAACTTGAATAACCCAAAGAGTTTAGTGGAATTCATCCTACGTTTCACGTGTCACACTTACTCAAGTGCTTGACTGACGACACGACTCACATAACCTATGTCGACATCGAAGTAGATAATAGCTTGAACTATATCGAGGAACCAGTGGCTATTCTTGACCGAGCTAAGAAACGGTTACGCAAGAAATCGATTCCCCTAGTCAAAGTACAATGGAAACACATATAAGGATCAAAAGCTACATGGGAAGAGGAGGACGAAATGAATGAGCTGTACCCGCAATTGTTTCGAAACCTTTCTAAGGAGGGTATACTTGTAACATCCCAAATGAATGAAGTCGAATAAATGAAATAAGACCGTGACTTATAACGCGAGATCGAATGGAAAGAATAAGAAGGAAAGGAAATGGGCTTGGGCATGGGGCGGCCCATGGGCCGAAAGTGGAGGGGGGGGGGGGTAAAACCCTTAAGCTCCGATAGCCTCACCATCTTCACCCCCATTCCCACCATTTGTGCAATTTCTAGAAAGAAAGAGGAAGAGAGAGAGTAATCACGGGTTAGTGAGAGAGAGAGAGAGAGAGAGCAAGGGAAATGGCTCAAAAGATCGGGAATCGTCGGAGAACATCGCAACAATGAATAGCAACGGAAATTGGACTTCAAGAGGAAACCATATTTCTTAAATATGAGTTTTTATAACTTTTGGGTTTTCGGGTTAAAAACATATAAAGGTACGGTTTTTACGTATGAATTGAGAAACTAAACCTAGATCTAGGCTCATGGATTGAAATACGGTTTTTACGTATGAATTGAGAAACTAAACCTAGATCTAGGCTCATGGATTGAAATAGAATGTTTTTGATGTAAAAAGTTCGAAGCTTGAATGATTTGAACCTTAGCCGAAATGACTAGGGTTTGTGTGGGGAAGAAGAACCACTTTAGGAGAACTTAGCATGTTTTGTAGGTCCCATTGAGGTGTACTACCGATCTCTAGACTCATGGTATAACACGTAGATGACGTGCGGAATCCGTGATCTACGTGCACGTGTAGCAATAACAATCAATACAAAAAGGTAAATAACTTTGTCTTTCTATTACCACTGATAAACACTGTTTACAGACTTAATCAGAAGGCATCCAGAATGAACACTGCAAACACCTATTTAAAGGTAACTAAAGACCCACAGGCGAACTTAATAAGTTCGCCACATATTGCCTAGGTTAACTTGTTAAGTTCGCATAACACAAAAACTTAACAAACATTACAACTCAAAATAAACATAAAAAGACTAAGACTATTACAAAATATCTTCTAGCTAGTTGTCACCAAAACGTGCTCTAACAGACTCCCCCTTGACAACAACTGTAGAAGATGTCTTCAGTCTTCATACCTTCTTTCAATTCTCTGGCAACTGACTCTCGACATGAACTCCTTTTGTCACACATACATGAACAACTCGCTTGTACTGCAACGCCTTTTTTCTCCATTTACTTGAATACAAAATCTCCTTTCAGTCGAGAGTCTCTAAATCTTTACGCGAAAAATTTATCAGATTCATAGCATCAAAAAAATGAGCTAAGATCTTTCCATCTTTGCCTTCTATCACAGCTTCACCCGTATTCCAGTCCACATACCACCACTTCATATTACCAATGAAATCATGTGGAAACTTTTTCAAAAGAATCTTCCGAAGAGTTTTGACAACTTTAAATTTAATTCCCCGTGCATGCTTCATGTTTTCAAGATTGACTTGACCAAAGATTATCTCTCTCTTTCCTTTATGAGGTTTTAACTTTTCATACTCCCCTGATGAGCCTTTAGTTCTTATCAACTTGCATATCTGCTCGGCTATTCCATCTCCCGATCTGTTAACCAATGGTTTAGTTGATAGATCATTCATTTCACATCTTGGTAATGAAGAGTACTTTAGCTCTGGCTTCAGGTATTGTACATCATCAGTTATTTTTATAGTAAACAACTTCAATTCTTCATCATAGAACTAACTGATGATCCTTCTAACACAGTGACTCTCATTCACATACTTAGCCTTAAGAACAGGTACTGCTAGAGTTATAGGTTTCTCCTTACACCATGTCTTCACCACTTCAAGCCATTTTTCATTGGTCATACCTGTATTTTTTAAATCTTTGGAATCTCATCTTCAGGAGTAGCTTTAGGAGCGGGTACAGTTACAGGAAACTCTAGTTTAGATACTTCAGGTTCTGTGACATCTTCAACTTGTTCTTGAAGGCTTTCTAAGCTCACTTCAGGCATTTCAATATTTTCCATGAACTTGAAAGTAATCTCAAACCCATCATTTCCTTCATAAGTTGTTCCATGTGTATCTCTTTCAATTTCAATATCCATACTCTCTTCATCTTCCACATCCTCCTCATTAGTTACAACATCAACATAATCTAAATCCATCAAACATTCAAGTTTGTCAGCTGTCTCAGAGTCAGAATCTTCAAAAATTGAATCATCGAACATCTGAACATCTCAGACGCTTCCACAGCTTTACCTTTCTCAGATTCTTTCTCAGTTACATTCACATCCTAAGTTGTAGATGTCAACTCCCCGTGAGCCTGTGATGCGGGTTTCACAGTCTTGGTGCTCACCATTACCACCTGCTTCTGGATCATCGTCTCCATCTTTATCTTCTGTAAGATCCATTGCATGACAAGTATCAACAACTTTCTGTCTAATCTCCCCCTGAGCATCAACATACTCCATTAACTAAGCAACCAAAATCTGGAGTTCAACTAATTGCCACTTGTTTAGGAGAATATCCTTCCATTGCTTGTCAATGATATTCTGTTGAGTAATCAAAGTCTGAGCATTCTCTTTGAATGCCTTCAATTGAAAATCATCATTTGTCGTCAAGGTATCTATTTGACCTTGTAACCGACTACTTGTGCCTCTAACATTTCAACTTTGGCTTCAAGACTACGAATTTTGCATCTTTATCATCAGAATGTGCTGAGGAATCTGGTTGGGAAGAAGTTGCTGGAAGGAGATACTTTCCCTTGTTCAATGCATCCATCATTTCTTTAAGCTATGCCTACGATACACTAGGTGTTACTTGTCGTGTAGAGGACGTTGAAGGAGTTGGTGTAAAAGTCATGGATTCAGCAAAAGCTACATCATCAGTAATTGCCTCTCGGGACTTAGCAAATTTAGCTCTTGCTTTCGGAGAGTTAGGCACATAATCAGAATCAGAATCTTCATCTCTGAGATGACGTTTTCCCAAAGACGACGTGGGAGGAGGACTCCGTGCCGACTTTCTTCTTGGTAAAGATTTCTTTCTGCCAGTAGGTACAACCCTTAGAATCTTAGCCAAATGATCATAGTGATCTGGTCTGAAATCAGGCTCGGTATCTATTGATTCAGAATCATTCTCTGACGCCTCACCCTCATGAACAACTATGTGAGGAATGTTTACGTTATCTTGAACATCATCATTAACTTGTTCTTGCTGAGGTAGGGGAGAAGTAATATTAACATTTTTAGGTTCTTGTTGTGGTTGAATTGGATCATCTTGTGATTCTTGAACTTGTTGAACCTCTACTTCAACAAAAACTTGAGCATGATGATCTTGTTGAGCTTGTTGTGCTTGGGCAGGTTGTTCTTGTTGTACTTGTTGGACTTCTGGAGCAGGCTGTTGTTGTTGACCTTGAGCTTGTGCTTGAATTTCATTAGCATTCATCCGGTTTTCATTAGGTGGTGCTACATAAGCATGATCAATCAAATGACCAAACAGGTCTATAACAACAAGAATAAGAGCATGATCCTTTTGCTTAATCTTTTAGCAATCGACAAAGATTCTCTTATGCATGGGAGCGACATGAAGAAGTATACCGACCGGTAGGAGGTTTGGTATCCAATGATTTAGGATAATCTGTAAGAACCTTGGATACATTAAGAAGCGTTGATCTTCTTGAGGTGTTATTTGGGCCACAAGTTCCCAGTAGATATATAAAGCAAAGTTATACCCCTTGTTTAAAGTGAGCGCCACCATGGCAAATGATAAAGCTACCTTAAGCCCATCAGATCCAGCCTTTTGAGGAGAAAGACACTGAATAATGACGTGCATTAGGTACCGCCATTGACCAACTAATCCCCCCTTCCTAGCTTGGGAATTATTGGCTTTTCCTCTGTAGCCCATTCTGTGAAAACATCCGGTAATAAGAGTGTTCGGGAACATGATCGGATCAGTATCTTTACTACCAAACTGTAAAGTTGCCCTTATAGTCTTAACATAAATAACCAGATCTTGATTGTTCACTCTTGTCCTGATTACATTTGGCTCCACTACGCAATCATGGTTTGCAGTAGCCCTAGAACTCTTGTATATATTGTGCACTTATAACTGGAGAAGCTGAGATAGCAAAATGTATCCTTGAACGGTTGAGAAAGTTAATAATTTGCTGATAATTAACGGCTTTGAATAAAGCAGCATTCAAGAGTGCTACTTGGTTGTGTTTTACCTCAAGCCATCTCCATTACCTGTAAAACAAGAATATAAAGAACGGTTAGTCATTGCACGTAAATAAAAACATATTTGAAAATTTCAAGTGTCGAAAAAATTTTCTTGAAAAATCCTAAGTCTAGAACACCTCTATACACTACGGCAAGCTTAACAACTTCACCTAGTACTCCCTAACGCGAACTTAACAACTTCACCTGGTACTCCCTAAGGCGAACTTAATAAGTTCGCTTCCTCAAGTTCGTCTGCACGAAGCAAGAATCTGACTTTGCCATTTTTGATGTTTTCCAGATGACTCAAACCCTCCACAATTCTCAGACAACACCGATAATGCAATTTTAAGCATCAATTTCAAGTTTCATCCGTCAAACATGTCTCATTTGATCAGTTCACATTTCAAACCCTAAAACCAAGATGAAACCGATGATTTAATGGCCAGTATATTGAAATAAAATTTACCATAGATGCGTAATTAGAAGTAAATCAAGAAACATACCTAACAAACAAACAACTGAAATCAAGATCAAAAGGAAAAGTTCGCTGAAACGCCAATAAGTTCGCTCCAATAAGTTCGCTAGCTCTAAGTTCGCTCAAGGTGGGGTAAAAGCACATGTTCGCCCCAACTGTTCCTTATATACTCCTACCAACAAGTTCGCTGCCCAAGCGAACATAATAAGTTCGCTACTAAGCGAACATAACAAATTCGCTAGAAATCCCATACTTAGAAAATTTTCGGAATTTCACACTTTCAAGCAATTTTGAAAAACCACAATTTCCAACCACCTTTGCAATAAAAACCAAAGTAAGAAATGCAATTCTCATGGAAGTTTGAATAGAAAATATTTTTGGTATTTTGAAATAACAAACTAAAAATTAAGCAAAAAATCTTTTTGGTTTTTGCAAACTTTATATCAAAACACACCTAAAATCTTTTTGATCTTTTGTTGAAGCACTTTCCTATGACAAACACTCTGAATAGATAGAGTCTTAGTCTTAGGTTGTTTTATCTTATTTGTAATTGTCTTTGTATGTAAGAGTCTTTATGTATTAGTTTATCAAGTTGTATTTACTTTTACATATTGAATGTTGCAGATTTCTCCAAGTGTTTTGCGCACTTACTGCGTACTTGGCAAGTACGCAAGAGTAACTTTGCGTACTTGCTAAGTACGCAAGAGCATTTTGCCCTGCGCACTTGCTAAGTGCGTAGGCATCAGGTCCTGTATAAATAGGATAGGTTGACAGAAGTTAAGTACGCAGGCTTTAGTGCAAATACGCAGATTGTAATTTCAGTGCTTTTCTCTGTAACCTTCAAGTGTTTATAATACAAAGAACGTTTATAGTGTTTTCTCTTGTCGGTTTACTTTGTTTAGCTAGACTATCCGCCTAGTCACGGGCATTCCGCACCCGGTCCGACTAGTAGACCCACTTGCATGTGACGATCCGCCACACCCGGGGGACCTACAAGTGGTATCAGAGCACTTGCTCCTGATTTCGAGTGTTGTGAGTGAGTTTGGAGAGTTTTTACAAGAAAAAGAGGTATTTTTGTTGATTTTTGTGATAAAATAGGGGTAGCTCTTGAGCACTATTTTAGAAACAAAAATAACTCAAAACTGATTTTTGTTGTGTATTTTAGTGTTTTGAGCATCAAAGGTTGGTTAGAAACAAGTTTCTGACCCTTTGGCTCATTTGCATTGATCATCAGATGAATTTTTACCATCTTCGGCGAGTTTCAGGTGACCGGAAAAGTTAGGTGAAAGTTGCTGAAAAGGTATCCTACGTACTTACCATTTCTGGCAAAAAGTATAGTTTTGTGCGTACTTACTAAATACGCAAGACTTATCTCCTGCGTACTTATAAGTGCGCAAGACTGAACTTGTGCAAACTTAAGTTATATCCTGCGTACTTACATTTAATCCTGCGTAGTTACAAGTACGCAAGAGGAAATCTAAATACGCAAGACCATTTCTCAAGTGTGCAAGGCCAAAATCAAGTGCGCAACTGGGTCTGATTTTTCTTAAATTTGACTAAGTGTTCACTATGTCGAATCTTCGGAATCTTGGAAACCTGTTGAATTACGATAATGAGATCGGTACACCACAGAAACCACCAAAGTTGCTGAACGTGAACGATTATTCTAATTAGAAAGCACGTTTTGAGCACTACATTTCTTATACCGACTCATCACTATGGATACCAATCCTTGAGGGATATAAGCATCCCACACACATCTATCTTGATGACACCATGCCTAAACCTATCTCTAAGCTTTCTGACAAAGAAAAGAAAGCTTATGATCGTGAAAAGAAGGCACTTGGTTCGATCACTATGGCATTAACTTGGGAATTGTTCCACAGTTTCCGAGGGTATGACAATTCTAAGGATCTCTAGAAAGCTTTACATAAGAGATTCGAAGGAAATAGTGACATCAAGAAGAGTAAGCGGGATCTTCTCAGGAAGCAGTATGAGTGCTTCAGATTTTTAGAGAACGAATCTTTAGATGACCTCATCTCTAGATTCTATCATTTACGGACTGAGTTGAAGGCTTTTGAACTCAGGTATCTAGATGAAGAGATGGTGGAAAAGTTTTTGGATGCTTTACCATCCAAATTTGAGATGTACACAACCCTGATGAGGGAAAATTCTAAATTCTATGAATTGACAGTTGAGGAGGCAATAGGAAAGGTTCAAGCTCATGACATGAACCTAAGAAGAAAGGAGAGCTCAGGAAGACCCCAGATACAAGACCCTTCTATGTATCATGGGACGACTTCTATATCTAAGTCATCGGGCTCTGGAATTGCCCTCTTCACTGGAAATCCTACCAAAGAAGACCACACAACTGGGTGTGGTGGTCATGCTTGCTATGCTTCAGGATCAGGGTTGGGGTCTCATCATCAAAATACCTCAAGAAATCCTCCTGCTACGTCTTCAGCTAACCACTCAGCTATAGCAAGAATAGCTGAAGATCATGTAGCACTATTCTCATCTTATATGCTTGCGTATGTGAATTTCATTTGTGGCAAGCTTACTGATACAGAGACGATTGAAGAAGATTTTAATCAAGTGGATCCTGATGACATGGAGGACATGGATATTCAATGGAATATGGCCATGCTATTGAGGAGAGACAAGCGTTTCCTGAACAGAACAGGAAGAAAGTTTGTTGGCGGGCATCCTAATGCCAAGGTCGGGTTTGACAAATCTAAGGCCAAATGCTACAAGTGTCTGAACTTTAGACACTTTGCTCGTGAGTGTCAGAAAGACAGAGCACCTACCTCTGGTTTCACCCGACCCAGCCAAGGAAACAACCATGGCCAAAACAATCCAAACCACCACAATCAAAGCCAAGGTGGAACGTCCAATGCACTGGTAGCCCAACAGGACGACAGCTTTGATTGGGGCGTTCATCTTGAGGATGCCATCATTGCACAAACCCAGGTTGGTCTCATGGCTGAGATCATGGAGTTGATGGAAGCAGAGAAAAGGGAAGCTTCTATGGCTGACCTAGAAGAATCTACAACTGCTGCTACAGAGGAGGTGAAGGAAGCTGAAGAAATGGAAGCTCCTGTAGCTGATGAAGAGGAATTGACCACTGCTGTTGCTCTCATGGCCATTGGAGAAGCAACAAGTTCATTGTCTGAGGTAGGTTCTAACCCTTTCTCTGTTATTTCGTGTTCTAAAGGTCTAGGCCTAAAACTTGAAAATTCTAGGTTCCAAGACAAAATCGAACCCCTAAGTTTGGCAGCTCTAAACTATAAAGAAAATGAAAAACTTTTTAAAGATTCTATTGAAACGTTGAAAAAAGAAAAATGTGAATATTCTTTAAAAATAAGTGATCAACAGCTTCACTTAGATGTTGCATACAGGGGGTTAGAAAAACGGAACAATGAAATCAACAAACTGCAAAATGAGATCTTGCAGTTAAAATGCACTAATGAGAAGTTGAAAAACTCTCGCTTTGTGGTGGAACACTATGAGTCTGTAGTGAGACAACTGAATGGGTTAGGTTTGGGTACTAATGCCATTCCTCCACCAGTGAGCGGGAAGTTTGTCAATAGCTTGATAAACATTGATCTCACTTGTCTAGATGAGTCCTCTGATAAGGACGATTCCCCTAAAAAGGATGAATCCTCAAGTAAGGCTAACTCCACATCTAGTGAGGAGTTTGTTACTGCTTCTGAAGATGGGTTGGTTAACTCTTTCCCTGAAGGAGTAGTATCTGAGGAGTTGTTGACTGAACAAAAGGTAAAGAAAAACGTTATCACTAATGGTGATAATTGCATTTTAACTGAACCCGATATCATTGAAACAAATGATAATCTAAAGGTAATGCTTTATGGGGGTTACAAAAGTCTTAACCAAGCAAAGAAAGAGGCTTTTTCAGCTCATTATGGGCTTGGGTATAAAGAAAATTTGGAAAAATATTATACTCCCAAAAACCAAAATGTTAAGGTTCAGACTAATGTTCATAAACCAACTTCTCATTCTCATAATGCTGAGTTATCTAAGGGCAGATCTAATGAGCCTTACAAGAGAACTTATGTAGACAAGAGGAACTGTTTTCACTGGGGCTTGATTGGTCACATTTTTGTGTACTGTCCTCTAAGAACCAAGGGAAACGGCATGTTGTTCCACAACCAACTGTTATCCACAGGTCACCACCAGTGAAACCATCTCCCAAACATCCAAAGCAAAATGTGGTGAAACCACCAGTCAAACCGATGGAAAAGCCTAAGATCAAATCTGAAGGTAAACCATCTGTTCCAAGAAAGGTAACGCAACCTGCTGTCCCTCGTGTATCTACCTCTGGTAGTACACGTACTGGTGAGAAACCTGTGGAAAGACTCTCTAAGCCACAGAGGAGGAGACGGAACAAGTGGTTGAGAAAGCTAGAACAGCTGACTCCAGTTCAATGAGGTGAAGCTTCCACAAGTGCACTTGCTGTAGTTGAACCAAAGTCTCCTGTTCCGGTTAAGAAACAGAAGAGATCCTGGACTGCCAAATCCAAAACTTCTCAATCTCCTAGTTCTATTTCTTCTAAGGATTCATCAATTTTGAACATTCATCATGACTGTGAGTTAAAGGAAGTAGTTTATTTTGAAAAGGATGGACGACCCAAGACCACAATGGCTTGGGTCTCCAAATCTAACTAATTCTTTTGTTACTCGTGCAGGGACGTCCGAAGGGTACTATCTCTAACCGCTGGTATGTAGATAGTGGATGTTCTAGGCACATGACAGGAAACATGGCCTTGCTTCAAGATGTTAAACCATTCAGAGGCGGCTATGTGGCCTTTGCCGGAGAAAAAGGCGGCAACATCACGTGTCAAGGCGTAGTTTCGAACGGTTGTGTCAGCTTTGAAAATGTCAACTTCTGCGAGCAGCTGAAGCATAACCTGTTGAGTGTCTCCCAAATGTGTGATAAGGAGTACTCGGTGATGTTTGACAAGTCAGAATGCCTGATTCTCAAACCTGGTTTTGAAGTTCCGGAAGATTGGATCCTGATGAGAGCGCCAAGAACAAACGACACCTATCAGATCGATATGAGCGTGGCAACAACCACCTCATCAGTTCCTACCTGTTTGCTTACTAAAACGACAGAGCTCAACTCCATCTTGTGGCACAGGAAACTCGGGCATATTTCGTATCGTAAAATGAATCATCTTGTCCGAAACGGTTTGGTAACCGGGGTTCCTAAGTTGAGGTTTACCGTTGCAGATGATTGTATGCTTTGTAAAAAGGGCAAACAGCGGCGGAAGTCTCACAAGCCCAAGCTCCAAAACTCTATTGATACCCCTTTGGAGCTATTACACATGGGTCTGTTTGGCTCCATAAGTATCAGGAGTATTGGAGGTAAGTTGTTCTGTCTAGTAGTAACTGATGATTTCTCACGTTTTTCTTGGGTGCATTTTTTAGGTACTAAAAGACGAGACTGCTGATATTCTTCAATATTTGATCCTGAGCTTGGAATCTCTTTGCAAGCTGAAAGTTAGAAGAATAAGGAGTGACAACGGAACTGAGTTCAAGAATAATTTGATGGAGCTTTTCTGTCTCAAGAAAGTGATCCGTCACGAATTCAGCGCGCCGTACACGCCTCAGCAGAATGGAGTTGCTGAACGGAAGAACAGAACACTGATTGAGACTGCAAGGACTATGCTGTCGGATGCAAAGCTTCCTGTCACATTCTGGGCAGAAGCCGTTAATACAGCTTGTCACGTCTTAAACAGAGTTCTAGTTGTGAAGAGGCACAACAAGACTTGTTACGAGTTGATCAACAATCGACTTCCCAATCTTGATTACCTAGTTCCTTTTGGTAGTCCTTGTTCCTTGTTGTTACAGTACAAAGACCGCCAGTCTAAGTTTCATGCAAAAGCGGTGGAAGGCATCTTCTTAGGATACGTTTCCAACTCGCCTTGCAAGAGAGTGTACAACATAGGAACTCGTACTGTCGAGGAATGGTTCGAAGTGGATTGTAGTAAACACAACATTCCACCCGAACCAATAGGTCCAGCTTGGTGTTTTGATTATGATGCGCTATTCAAGTCATTTAATCTTCCTGATCTATCTGCAGTTGATGTCGCAAATGTTTATGAATTATTGGGTAGCGGCGATGACTCCAGCTTCTCTACTCGTGCCACTGTACCAATTATAACTCTTGATTCCAATGCTGCATCTGCATCTGGAACTCATGACAGTGATGACAGTGAAGTTGTTCTTGTCGTTGGAGATGACTCAAGCCAATCCTAACACAACTGTAGGAAATGAAGCTCCAGCTGATCCAATTAACATTGAATCTTCTTCCTCTGGAACACAGGAAATGGGGGAGTTAAGCATGAATCTAGATCCAGAAATTCAGGAACCGATTGTACCGGAGACGAGAGTGCATAGGAATCATCCAATCGACAACATTATTGGTGATCCTTATGTCGGTGTTCAGACTCGTCATCGAACCATCACTGAGAACACCAGTCTTTACATAGAGATACTTGACACTGGTGTCATGGAAACATGTCTGCATGCTGCATTCGTGTCTTATTTAAAGCCGAAGAATGTGATGGAGGCTCTCACTGACAACTGCTGGATTGAGGCGATGCAAGATGAATTATCTCAATTCCAAAAGTTGCACGTGTGGGATTTGGTTGACTTGCCAAAAGGCTTTCAGCCAATTGGAACCAGATGGGTGTTCAAATGCAAGACGGATGATCGTCATGTGGTTGTGAAGAACAAAGCAAGATTGGTTGTTCAGGGTTTTTATCAGCAAGAGGGCTTGGATTACACGGAAGTATATGCCCCAGTTGCTAGAATTGAGGCCATTCGACTGTTATTGGCTTATGCCACATATGTCGGCTTCAAGGTCTATCAACTTGATGTGAAGAGTGCTTTCCTTTATGGTAAAGTTCATGAAGAGGTCTATGTCACTCAACCTCCCGGTTTTGAAGATCCGCATAATATTAATAAAGTGTATAAGCTCGACAAAGCACTTTATGGTCTTCATCAAGCACCGCGGGCATGGTATGAGACATTATCTAAGCATTTACTGTCTAATGGTTTTGACCGTGTACAGATTGACTCGACCCTCTTCATTAGGAAAGCAGGAGGTGACATTCTTCTTGTACAAGTATACGTCGACGACATTATCTTTGGATCTACCAATGAAGGGATGTGTAGGGAATTCGAGCAGGTGATGAAGTCTAAGTTTGAAATGAGTAATATGGGTGAATTGTCATTCTTCCTGGGTCTGCAAGTCAGTCAAAGAAAGGATGGAATTTATCTACATCAAACTAAGTATGTGCAGGACATCTTATCAAAATACAAGATGAATGATAGCAGTACTTATGGCACACCTATCCTAGTCAATCATGGTCTGTATCCTAACAAAGATGGAAAGGATGTAGATAGCAGATTGTACCGTGGGATGATCGGATCACTTATGTATCTCACAGCTTCAAGACCTGATATAATGTTTGCTATGTGCTTGTGCTCAAGGTTTCAGTCTCAACCGAAGGAGTCACATATGATAGCCGTGAAGAGAATTTTCAGATACCTGAAAGGGAAACCCCGATTAGGTCTTTGGTACTATAAGAAGCAGTCATTCGACTTCAAAGCCTACACTGATTCAGATTATGGCGGTTGTAACTTTGACAGAAAGTTAACTTCTGGTGGATGTCAATTCTTAGGAGACAGACTGGTCTCCTGGCAGTGTAAGAAGCAGTCAACGGTTTCTGTCTCAACTTGTGAAGCAGAATACATTGCTGCAGCGAGCGGTTGTTCTCAGATACTGTGGATTTAGCAGCAGTTGAGAGACTACGGCTTAAACTTCACTGGAACTCCTCTATTCATTGACAACAATGCCACCATTTCCATCTTAAATAACCCGGTGAAACATTCCAAAACTAAACATATAGAGATTCGCCATCATTTCATCCGTGATTGTGCTGAAAAACATTTAATTGAACTTGTAAAAATTCACACGGATGACAATCTTGCCGACCTTTTCACAAAGGCATTTGATCGATCCCGTTTTGAGCATCTTGTCAACTTGATAGGAATGTTCAATCCTGAGTGAAAATTAATTTTTCATAAATCAATTTAATTCATGGAAGTTAAATTTTATTTCTTTTAAATTTTCTGTATAGTTCTTTTAAGTTTCAAAATATTTTACAAAAACAAAAATAGAAAATGGAGAAAATTTCAAAGTTAACTTAAGAAAAGAGGAAATGATAGTACATCAGAAATGATCTAAATGTCACAGACTGCTCATATGGGAAATGATTGCGTCATGCTTACTTAGTTGTTTAAATTATTATGTTTTTAATCTGCTTATTTACAAGTAATTTAAATTGTCAGTAGGCTGTATGCGTCTTTGAATCACTAGTAGTGTGGAAACTAAATCTAAATTACAACTGTGATTTGAACCCGTGTTTGCAAGTGTGTGCGTAAAAGAATAGAAAAGATCATTATCAGATATAGGATGTTAGATTTTGGCAATAATTTTCTTTTGAGGTCAGTTTCGGGTTATGTCGTTAGCACAATTAATGCGGTTCATCTCACTGCCCATACTCACAAGTATGCAAGGAGAGACTGAATTAAGACATGTCTCTACATTAACTGTTGAGCATGTATTTACCCTTGAATCACTCCTGATTTATTGAAATCAAATCCAGATAAAAGTTGGATCTCCTTACCTTAAAACTCAAACACCATATATATTATCCTGAATCATCATACCAATATTCAATGAAGAAAATCAAATGAAACCAAGATAAATGAATCACTCGATTCTGAATCTTATGATTCCTGATAATCCTTATGGATTCTGCTTGATTTTTCCTGTGCTAATAGATGTAACTTAATTCTGAAAATTTAGAAAATCATTGGGAAAATCTTAGATGCCTTGAGATAATGCAATTTACATTAGTATAGCATATCAGTGGGGTACACGTTGTATATCTTATAAATAATACCTTAATACACAAGAATGTGATACAAAGATGCTTATAGTTTCAAATCTTATAATATTGTCAACTTAAATTACTTGTTTATGTGCTTATTACGTATGAATAAATAGTAATCCATGACATGATCCCATATTCTTTGATGTTTATATTGTATCGTTTTTGCTAAAAGATAGCCTGATAAGATCCTCTGCTCGTGTCTTTGTTCAAAAATAGTTTGTTTGAATACTTGTATATTTTTATTAGAAAAGATCAAAAAGATTTTAAGTTTATGCGTAGTTCAATTTTATTCAGAAAAGCCAAAAATATTTGTGTTTAACCTTCCTGAATTGTATTTGAATCCTCTTGATTGAATATTCTTACCTTGTTCGTTATTTGACTTGAAAAACTTCATAAATTTGAGTTGAAAGTTTGCGCACTTAAGGGTTTGTGCGTACTTGTAAGTGCTCATGAGGTATGCCCTGCGTACTTAACAAGTACGCAAGAGTTAAGTCTTGCGCACTTGTAAGTACGCAAGAGTTAAAGCTTGCGCACTTGTAAGTACGCACAAGTTAAAACGTGCGCACTTGCTAAGTACGCACGACCTTTTAGTGTTGAGTGTAAAAGGAGGACTTAGACATTTTCAGGGTTTTCACCATATTCAAACCGATCTTTCCCTATGCAAACTTACTCAAAAATTCAAGTGTTCCAATCCATCTTTTCGTCCCACTACTAGTTTCATCACCTCATAACATCGATTTGGTGAGATTTTGGGCTTAATCCATCCACAAAAACTCGTGACAGTGGACCGATTCTTGACTAAGAAAACCTAAGTTCAATCCGTGATTTTTAGGGCAAATTGGGGGTTGTTTGGGTAACCTATTATCATTAAACATGATTAGATCACATAACCAACCCTTAATCATCCTTTTTAATCTCCGATTTTGACCTTGTGCATGAAAATGAACCGACAGTGGTTCGGTCGGACAATTTTAGGTCAAATTTGGTCATGTATGGTAGTATTTGGTGTTGTTGTTGGTCCCATAGGTTAGAATCATTGATTCCGACCTAGTGGTGACCCAATACACACCAATTTTTGCACATTGATTGAATTTCAAACTTCTGCATTTTCACCAAGTACGTTTCCTGCGCACTTAACAAGTACGCAAGAAGCACTTCCTGCGTACTTGTTAAGTACGCAAGAGGAAACTCATGCGTACTTGCTAAGTATGCAGGACCAACACTTGGCAAAAATTCCTAAGTCTGAAATTCTGTTGAAAGAGTAACTGCTATACTGAGTTATGTTTATCCGTTTCCAATGATACGTGTTGTTCATATTATGTTTTCTGTGTGATTTTGCAGATCATGGCTCAGGCGTTTACTAACGAATTCAACCTGTTAGCTAACACTGAACCTGAGTGGAAGGGTGCAGCATTGCAGTACAGAGACATAGTTGATTTCTTGAACCGTTCAAGAATCAGCTACGCCATTTCTGCTGACCCGATAGTGTCCAGACCCTACCTCGAGAAATTTTGGGAGACTGCAGAGCACGACTGCACGGTAACCCCAACGTTATAAGGGCTATCGTTGCTGCTCATGCTATTGCTTTCTCTGAAGATACTATACGAAGGGTCCTTCAATTCAGAGACCTTGTGACCGACCCGACAGCCTATCCAGACTACTTTGTGGATGGCTGTTGGAGACAAAGAACGGGATATGTCGGTGCAAGGGACTATGCTTCATACAAAAAGATGTGGGTATTAGATCAATGGAGATATTTTGCCCACGTCATGATCATGTGCATCTCATCAAGGAAAGCTGGGAAAGATGCCATGGGTCATGACCTTGCAGCAGCCATGGTCGGCATTTCTCTCAACAAGGGCAACAACTTCTCCCGCTACATCTTTAAGGCCATCAATGACCAGATCAACACAGCGGAGAGGTTTCGGTTCTTGTTATACCCTCGGTTTGTGCAACTTTTGATAAATGACATGTTGCCAAACCTTCCTGCTATGGGGGAGAGACTGCAAGTAAAGAGGGTGGACAAAAGAGTATTCGCCCAATTCCTAAAGCCAGGCAGTGTAGATCCTACCCCTACGCATACAGAACTCTTTGGCCACCTCATCAATGAAGCGTATGTGGCCCCAGGTGACTGGAGATGGTACAGTCCCGACTTGGAGCCTGAATTGAGTGAACACTCCGATGAAAAACAAGAACGACAACAGGAGGAAATGGAGAGTGATGATGGATCGTCTGATGGTGGAGACGACGAAGGAGAAAATGATGGTCCTGAGGGATCCGACTCGGAAGCGACTGAGTCAGATTCTTCTGATTCCGATGATGCACCGTCGCAGGTACACCTACGGAGAACGGCTAAGGTAACCCTACCTGAGTCGTCCTCCAAGAGAAAGCGACAGTCCTCTAGCAGCGAATACGAGCTAGGCTCTGACTCTGACGCTGCTGTACAAAAACAAAGAAGGGAAAGCATTCACAAGAACAGGGGCGATAGGCAACAGCCCGCTATCCCCAGTGTGGTGGAGGCTCAGCAGCAAGTCTAAGTATCAGCTGCCAGTCCGGATTCAGCCTCCACCCCACCTTCACAGCAGCTTTACCGTAGGAGGAGGATGCCGCAAGTACTAAGTGAAGTGGCCGTCACTACAATCACATAAGTGATTCCTGTGATAGTGACCCTCCCTACTACAACTACTAAGGTGGCGGTGACTAATCCAGTTTTCATGGAGTCAGTCACCATCACCCCTAGCATTACCCCAACAACTCTCGTCACATCTTCCATCCCAACTACCACCATTGAGCCTCTCAGTCAACCCTTCAATTAAGGAGATTTAACGCAAGGGTTTGACTTTGATACCATATTCTCCTCCCCTATTCACCTTGCCGAGGCATCCTCATCCAGACATCCTGATCCGAACGATGCTAGGATAGATGTTCTGGAAACCCAAGTTGCTGGATTACTGAAGACCATTCAGAAATCGAAGGAGGAGTCTGACGCTCAACAAGCACAGATCAATTCTTTGATAGATGAAGTTATAATCCTTCGTAGCCAGAGAACAGGGACTGAGGAACGACTGAAAAATGTCCTGGCCCATAATGAACTCCTAATCAAGAAAAATGAAATGCTTCTGGGTCATGGGTCGTCCATGGAGCTTAGGTTTGACGCTCAAAGGAAGGAGCATGAGCTGATGGTCAAGCTGATTGCTGATCTGACCAAGAAGCTTGATGCTCAGGGGGAGAAGGACAAAGAGAAAGAGAAAGAGAAAGAGAGGGAGAAGAGGACTACTGGTGATGAGGCGTGTCATCCGGTCGACTTGACTAAGAATGATGACAAGGACAAGGATCCCGAAGCCGGTCCTAGTGGAGGTGAGCACCAAGCTTTAGCAATCGTTCCCATCTCTGCTGTTCCAATGGCTCAGGGGGAGTCGACTCATCAAGAGGGTGGTGATACCTCTGGTGGTGGTGGTGAGAAAGGAAAGTCAGTGGCTGAAATACTTAAGGACTTATCTGATGATGATATCCTATATCTAGAGCCTGACTATTCCAATGAAGCACAGATCGATGCTCTCTTCAATCTAGAAGAAGGAAAGATCGACTCTGGTGACGATTGGGATGATGATGACGAAGATGTTGCGATCGAAATTCCCAAGGGTGACGGGGAAGGAGAGTACGAGCTAGAAGATGGAGAGATCTTCGAATTTCCATCCTTCGATGCTCCGCTCGACACAGGTTCAGTCGAGCAGGCTAGTAATGTAGAAGCCTCGACTGAAGCCTCCCTAGTTGACCCTGAACCTGTGGACCCAGAGGCACCGAAAGAAACAGACATGCCTTCTACTTCATCAAAGGGTCCAGCTCTTGTGTGGCAAAAGACGTCTATAATAGACAAACACGGAGCAACAGGGATGATCTTGGCTGTAAGGTTCGAGGAGGACAAGCAGCTGTTCGCTATCAAAAGATCTGGCGGGGTTCAATACTTGAAACCCACCAGTGAAGCGTTCAGCTCCTTGCCCAAATACGACCTTGTGAACCTAGCAAACCGAGAGCTGCTGGGTCATTCTAATCACGCAGTGGCGATGGGTTTGTGTGTGGTTCTGCAGCGAGAAGCATGATCAGGGAAGTTCGAGATGTTTAGGTACCGGAAATTCTCTTTACTGCAATCATGTGGGATTCTTTCGTCCTTCACTAAAATCGTGAGCACAAACAAACAGAGAACATCAAGTCCAGTCTAGACGCAGTAAGGTACATGAGGGATCCGATCATGGCTCTCTACAATCTACAGTCGACATCACTTCCTTCAGGATTTGTACTCAACTTATGATTTACAGGAATTGGAGTATCATATGGGGAACAGTCCTCCATCTTGAATCGGCTAAAGATGTCATTCATATATTAAGACTGGTGAATAAAGAAGCCGTTTTCCTTTTTGTTTACTTGAAGTCCCAAAAAGAATGACAGCTCTCCCATAGCACTCATTTCAAACTTGGATTTCATGACCTCCTCAAATTCTATGCACATCTTATCATTTGTAGACCCAAATATTATGTCATCCACGTAAATTTGTACTAGCAGGTAATCTCCCCCTGCTTTTCTGTTGAATAAGGTGGAGTCAATTTGTCCACGATTGAAACCGTTACTTAATAGATGTTGAGACAACATCTCATACCATGCCCGCGGAGCTTCATGAAGTCCATACAAAGCTTTATCCAGTTTAAACACTTTTGACGGATATAATGGATCCTCAAAACCCGGTGGTTGACATACATACACTTTCTCCTTCACCCTACCATACAAGAAAGAACTCTTCACGTCCAATTAATACACTTTGAAGACTTTAAAAGATGCAAAGGCTAGAAACAAATGGATTGTCTCCAACCAAGCAACCAGAGCATCAACTTCAGTGTAATCGATTCCTCCCTGCTGATTAAATCCTTGTACAATCAATCTCGCTTTATTTCTCAATCCTATTCCTCGATTGTCCTTCTTTCACATGAAAACCCATTTCATTCCAATCGGATAAACACCTTATGGCAAATCAACTTGGTTTCGGACACTAAGCTTCTCGAACAGAGCCAGCTCATCTTGTATGGCCTTGATGTAGTGCAAAGCACACATCTTTATTCCTGTTGTTTTCATGTGTTTTACATAGTTTTATATTCGTTTTGAGTCGTTTAAGTCTTTATTTGAGTCTATTGTATATTTTCAGGAGCTCGTCTGGAATAGGAAGCTATATCGTGAAGAAACCGAGCAAGAGAAGAAAGCCCAAGAGAAAAGTGAAAAAAGTTGGAAATCCAGTCCCTCACGGTACACGAGGGAGGAGAGGCCATATCTCGCGGTACGCGAGAACTTGGAAATCCGGGCATGAATATTTTGTTCCTCGTGGTACGCGAGGAACCTGTGGAAACCCTTCGCGATACGCGGGGACATAAAATCCATGAAAAAACCCAAAATCGATTATATTAGGTTTTTGAATGCAATTAGGTAAGGGGTTCGATTTCCAGCCATCTGGAGAGGTGATTTTGTCGATTTTGGAGCTTAGGAGGGCTATTGAAGTGCAAGACCGAGGCTTTCGATTTTGGGTTTGGGCAGTTTAACTTATTCGGTTGTAAAGTTCGAATCTTGATCTTTTGATTTCTGTGTTTGAAACTATGATTGGGTTTATTAGCTTCTGTTTGGTTGTTTTAAACATGATTCTAGGCTAAAACATTAATACTGCATAGGTCACATGTTGAATATCTATAAAGTTTAGATTTTTATTCGGTTTTGGATTCGTTGAACCGGTTAATGATTTTGTAAAGATCTTTATGTTAATGAATATGATTAATATGCATGTTTGAATCTGATCTATGTTTGATTTCAATTCCGTATGTTAATTATGGATGTCTTCCAGCTTGATTAGCATATCTTGATCATACACTTAGGTTTGTGGTTGATTGTATGGTTTGCTAGATGTAGTATTCCACAGCGATTGTGATTGAGTGTTCATTAGATCTGAGTGTGTGTCTTATCTCAATACCCGAGAAGTGAGAGGTAATCGGTTAGTCTTCATATTAGGTGTCTATTCCTAGGTCCTTAGTATTCATTGCTATTCTGTGTCATAGTTTTTATCCTGAGATTACCCCATGCATCTTTGATGTATTGTGGATAGTGAGATTGAAAGGTGATATGTTAGTTGGGTACATTATCGTTGTTGGAGAGACTGAAAGGTAATCCGACTAACTGGTGAGTTTAGTACAGCTTTAGGTTTCTTAGTTAATGACACCCTGAGAGTGATTAGGGATCCACTAGGCTGTTATTCTTAGAAACACAGATCCATCATAGTTTCCATAACCGGTAGAAGTTGAGCTTTGCAAGTAGGATTCCGACCTAGGTGTTATTCTTCCAATTCTGGATATTTCCCTAAAGTCCCTGTCTTGATAGTTGAGTCGATCGTTAGTTTTACATTTGCTAGTATAATCAGTAGTGTAGAAATCCCCCAATCCAAATCATCTTTAGTCCGAGTCAGAGTCTAATTTAGCTGTTTAGTGTCTCTAGGGTTTGATAATCCGGTTTACTGTTAAGTTGTGCTACACTCGATAGATACACTTGCCTGTCAGTGCAGTTTAGTTCATAGGTACTCCATTTATTACTTAGGATTCTAGGTTAGGTTTATTTGTTAGATTTTATAGATCGTCTGGGAGACATCAAGTTTTTGGCGCCGTTACCGGGGACACTTGGGAATAGCAACATTAGCTTTGACTAGTTCTTTTAGTGATTTTTGGTTTGTTTTGTTTGTGAGTCTTAATTGTGTGTCTTTGTCCTATCTGCTACTTGTGTGTCCAATCTGAGTGTCTAACATAGGATCAAGTCTTTATGTTTTTGAGTCTTTCTTATTTGTCTTTATGTGTTTTAGTTTATGCACCATACTTGTTCGCAAGGATCACCAACGTCTTCTGCTTCTTTAGAGTCTGAACGAGAGCTTCACGAGCGCACCCACGACTTCCGGGAACGTTTAAAGCCCGAAAGAGTTGTGCAAAAACCATGTACGTTCTACTAGCCCAGTTCCTTTTCCTAATATGGGCGACACTGACCTACCAGCGAGACGTATCGTACACTAAAGAGCCAATGATGGGGTCCTTGGGGCGAGATCTTCGATCGCCCGCCCCGCTATCCCTAATGCCAATACTTGGCAGGTCCCATCACATGTCATGAGTACGATCACTCATTCTACTTAGTTCCATGGCCTCGAGGATGAGGATGCACCCGGACATCTGTCCCGCTTCGTGCGCATATGTGATACCTTCAATATCACGGGTGTATCTAAGGACGCAATCTACTTGCGTATCTTTCCATTCTCTCTCTCTGGGCATGCTTCTACTTGGCTTGACACCCTCCCCGAAAATTCTATCACCACATGGGAGGACTTGCAAGCCAAGTTTCTGAAAAAAGTACTATCCACCTTTCAGGGCCGCTCGCCTTAGTGACCAAATCCACTCCTTCCGGATGGACCCTGATGTGTTAGTATTTACACATCTTTTTGGCACAAAACTTCACTCATCTAATGATCAATTCTTGGTTATAATCAATGTTTAGGCACTTATTTGCTTCATTTCCTTTTTTGTAGGTTTTTGTGAAGCTTGGTGAACAAACAAGAAAATTCCAGGATAAAAAGTGAAGTTTTAAGGTTTCTGTGATGGAGGCACGGTCGTGCCCCTATTTAGCACAGTCGTGCCAAGCTCGCAAACCCTAGGCACGGTCGCGCCCACATCTTGCACGACCGCGCCAAGCCAAAATCCAAGGCACAACCGTGCCTTGGCCCCCCACGGTCGCGTGTCACCTCGTGAGTCTGAACAACCGTACGTCCTTGATCAGTGGTACCCAATGGAAGCTCCGGATCAGTCAAACCTCTATCACACGGTCGTGCCAAGACCTAGACACGACCGCGCCTTTGTACCAGGCACGGTCGTGCCCTCTCTCCTGTATTTGTTTCAAACAGACTTTTCACTCACTACCCACCGAACCCCCACCCTATTGCGATTCTCTCAAATTTTTGCCGCATTGCTTCCTCCTCCACGATCTATGGTACGCTTCGACTACCTTGTATTTGTTTAGAATTATGGTAGGTAGTCCACTTGCATCTAATGATTTAGGGTTTGAGTAAATTTCTTTAGTTTTCTTCAATTTTCCATTTGATTGTTCCTTGTAGCCTGTAAATACGTAGGATCATTGTTTCAGACCTCTTAGGATGTTTCTGTACTAAAAACCCCTTCTTAATCATGCTAAAACCGTGAAATTTTGACTCCGAAAACCCTAATATGGGTTGAGCACGGTCGCGCTCATGACCAGGCGCGGTCGTGCTCGGCTTTTGTAGTTTCTAGGAAATAGTTTTTGGGTGAGCGCGGCCGTGTCTCCTACTAACACGGTCGTGTCAACTTGGGTTTGTGCTAGGCGCGGCCGTGGGTTTCATTTTTGACCTAGACGCGGTCGTGTCATGTCTTGCCGCGACCGTGTCTCCAGATTGGGACTGCCCGTGGTCGGCCACAGCGCGACCAAGGGCTTGGATTTTGGCCTTGGCGCGGTCGTGCCCCTTCCCATGCGCGACCGTGCCCCCTTTATAATTAGGTCAGAAACTTCATAACTTCAGTTTAGCGTCTTCATAAATGTTTTTATTTTAATTTTGTTGTCGTGCAGATGGCAGGCAACAGGGACCACCCGCACCTTGAGTTTGACTTGAACGAGGCTCGTCTGGATGTTTTGTGGCAACGCAGAGGCCGGATTTTAGCCGCTCGTCGTTTAGAGCCGGCCGCCATAGACGCCATCGGTCAGCGGGACCGGTGGAACGACCTCGTTACCGCCCCGTGGCGCCGTTTGTTTAGACTTCACGCTATTTAGTATGTCGAGCTCGTGATGGAGTTCTTTTCCACCTATGAGTTTGATTATCCTTGCGCGGACCTAGAGCAGCCTGAGACGATTAGGTTTAGGCTAGGCGGGGAGTGGCGAGTGATGCCAGTTGCCAGATTCGGGAGATTATTGGGTCTGTACACGAGGCAGGAGCTTCAGACAGAGTTATTCACCGAGGCTATCACCGAGTTCCCGATGGAGGAGGATAAAGATTAGTTCTGGCATGAGTTTGGATTTGGGATGTACGATTCGATTTTGACCAAGGCTTAGAGCCTTCGGGATCCCTTGCACTGTGTTCTTCATCGCTGTATTGTCTATTCGATTTCTGGGAGAGGACAGGGAGAGACGGTCGTGAACTTGCGAGAGCTATTCTATTTATTTTGCCTTGTACGCCCGCGCACCTGCAATCTTGCGCATTCTATCACGGGGTACTTGGTGAACAGCTCTCGGCGTGATGTTACCAGCGCCATTTGTGAAGGTCACTTCGTGACCAAGCTGGCGAGGCATTTTCAGTTGCTGACCGACGACTTGATAGGGGACCTGACCCCTGTGGCAGAGACCGTCGTGATGACCGTGCAGACACTACGAAACATGCACGTAGCTCGTCTTGGCGCAGGAGGGATCAGATTGGTAGATAGATGGGGACAGACGTGGGATCCAGACCGTCCGGGTCCCGATCCAGATCTTGTGCAGGTCGAGGCCGAGTCCGTCGCCGCCGCCCATCAGGCACACGCTGCTCAGCAGGAGCAGGAGCAGGGGCACGAGCATCAGCAGCCCGACCAGCCGCCTCCTCCGTCTCCGCCGCCACCACCGCCTGCGGTTGTTATTCCACAGGACCTGTTCTTGCGTTATTGGACCTGGCAGTATGAGGTCCAATGCGCCGCTGCTGCTGCTGGCGGGGCACCATACGTGGTTCCCCTCCCATTCTTTATGCAGCCGGAGCAGCAGCTCCATCAGCCACCACCTTCACCGCCGCAGCAGCCTGTTGAAGCACTTTTCTGTGACAAACACTCTGGATAGAGTCTTAGTTTGTATTTTCTTGTTTGTAATTGTCTTTGAATTTAAGAGTCTTTATGTATTAGTTTATCGAGTTGTATTTAGTTTTACATATTGAATGTTGCATTTTTCTCTGAGTATTTTGCACACTTGTATGTGCGCAGGAGAAAGCTCCTGCGTACTTAGCAAGTACGCAAGAATACCTTTGCGTACTTGCTAAGTACGCAAGAGCATTTTGCCCTGCGCACTTTCTAAGTGCGAAGGCATCAGGTCTTGTATAAATAGGATAGGTTGACAGAAGTTAAGTACGCAGACGTAGGCAGTCACAGTAGCAAATACGCAAATTGTAATCTCAGTACTTCTCTCTGTAACCTTCAAGTGTTTATAATATAAAGAAAGTTTAAGGTGTTTTCTCTTGTCAGTTTACTTTGTTTAGTTAGACTCTCCACCTAGTCACGGGTATTCCGCACCCGGTCCGACTAGTAGACCCACTTGCATGTGACCATCAGCCACCACCATCACCGCCGCAGCATCCACCACCATCACCGCAGCACCAGCCACCACCTTCTCCACCGCACCATCAGTCACCACCACCATCACCACCAGCAGCAGAATGCGAGGGAGGCGGGGCCGCCGGCATCGACCTCGAGGGCATGCAGTGGGAGTAGTACCTCCCATTGCCTTTTGGTATCATTTTTGTGAGTTGTACTTTATTGTATGTTGTACAAACTCTTGTATCACGCTTCGGCGTTTATGTTGTTCTTTTGTTGTACTTTTGTTTCCATGTACTGTTATATATATTTGTCTTTACATTTCTATTGATATTTTGGCTTGATGTTACTGATCTGTGTTTGATGTTGTTAGTCTTGATTAGATCTTGGAATTGTGAAACTTCGTGGAACGTCATTTTTGTGGGTAGGCTTTTTGCGTGTGCCATGATCGACATGAGGGAAGTTTCAGTTCTCCCTTCACGCTTTATTGCATTGCATTCCATTTTGCTTTGCATGTTTTTGCATACATTGAGGGCAATGTATGTTTCTAAGTGTGGGGTTGGGTGTTTATTCTTCGCTTTACATTGTTTTTGCATACATTGAGGGCAATGTATGTTTCTAAGTGTAGGGTGGGAATTTATTCACGCGATGTTTGTCCTTTTGAGCATTTTATCACTTCATTTTCGCAAACTCTTCCTTCATAATTTTTATTGACACTAAATCAATTTTATAAAATTAAAAAACACAAAAATATAATAATAGTTAACCGTTTAGCATTCACAATTTTTAGTAAATAATAGAGGTTTGATTTTTCGAAGGCAATTGAGATAGAAATTCCATCGAGTCCAACCCAATTTTTTTTGTGATAACCATGAGTTTTAGTGGGCTAAACGAATGAATTTCATGTAACCTTTTGCTTACACCCATTCCTGTCCATTTCCGTGAGTTTATTTTTTAGCCTTGATAGCTTTAAACATTGTTTGCTCTCGTTTTTGCGGATTTGAGTGTGCCGAATGTTTCATGCTTATTAGAACTTGCTTTTAGTATACATTTCGAAATCATGAACATAAATATTGCATAAAAATGATTGAGGCATTAGGATAAACCCTCCTTTGTGAGCCTTTTATTTTTATTTTCCCTCACCCGAACACATCCACTAGTTAGCCACGTTGAGCCTATCCTGTCGTTTTCTTTTATTACCCACATTACACCACATTCAAGCCTTCATTAGCCTTTTCATTTACTTTTCGCCCGTGTTAGAAATCCGGTCGGCTAATGTTAATTTTATAGCTTTTATTTTGTTGTAATCTTCAAATTCTTGAGAAGTTTTTAGCTAAGGAAAGATGCATATTGACTTAGTTCCCTTCAAAAGAAAGAAAATAAATAGTGTATAAAAAAATAAATAAAAATAAAAAATTTCACCAAAATTAGGTGAATTATAGCCGATTAGAGCAATTTTGTGAGCAAAGATGGAAATAATTCGGTTATTAGCTTTTATCTATATGAAAGTATTAGTTAGTCTATTTTTCATATTAGAAGTTGTTTTAGTTTTTGAGTTAGCATAGCCGCCGGGTTTTTAGCCATTTAGCCACTGCCAAGTTACAACCCATTTAAAGCCCTCTTGATTTGTGCTTTGTTTCATGTTAGTTGGTAGAGATTTGATCTTTTAGCAAGCTTGTGATTTATACATAATTCATTTTCTTGGCATTTGAGTGTTCTATACATACTCCATTACTTGTATGATCATATATATCCCCGAGTGTGTGTGAACATTGTGAGAAGCATAAAGTTGCATGCTAATGATTTCCTAGGCGTATTCATTTGCTCATTCAGTTGTCACGTCATTGGGCTCATTGGGTTTCATTTAGTTAATTTTGCATTTCTTGAAAATCTTTTCAAACCTTTTTAAGTTTATTAATGCTTACGGTTTTCCGATTTGATCCATAGTGTCATTGGAAGTTTTGTTTCATTTTGATTTCTTGCTTGAGGACAAGCAATGTTCAAGTGTGGGGTTGTTTGATGTGTTAGTATTTACACATCTTTTTTGGCACAAAACTTCGCTCATTTAATGATCAATTCTTGGTTATAGTCAATGTTTAGACACTTATTTGCTTCATTTCCTGTTTTGTAGGTTTTTGTGAAGCTTGGTGAACAAACAAGAAGATTCCAGGATAAAAAGTGAAGTTTTAGGGTTTCTGTGATGGAGGCACGGTCACGCCCACATCTTGCACGACCGCGCCAAGCCAAAATCCAAGGCCCAACCGTGCCTTGGCCCCCCACGGTCGCGTGTCACCTCGTGAGTCTGAACAACCGTACGTCCTTGATCAGTGGTACCCAATTGAAGCTCTGGATCAGTCAAACCTCTATCACACGGTCGTGCCAAGACCTAGACACGACCGCGCCTTTGTACCAGGCACGGTCGTGCCCTCTTTCCTGGCACGGTTGTGCCTCCCATTTTCTATTTAAACAGAACTTGAATTCTCATTTAGATGTTCAGTAAACCAGGAGAAAAACCTACTGTTCCAGCTCGTGTTTTCTTTGTTCCAGCCTAATTTCAAGCTTCTTGGAGAGGATACAACATCAAGAGGATCACCATACATCAACAACAACATCTAGGCTTGGAGGAGTGGTTTGATTCTTGTTTTCATATGATGTTTCTCACTATTTTTCCTTGCTTATTTGTAATTTTGGTGCTCATGATGAGCTAAAACTGTTGTTCACTTTGGTTTAGATGAAGTTTAGATACATTTGACAACATTCATGGATTATTGGCAATTATTGTGTTAATGTTATGACAACCGTATGGTTATTCTTTGATGAAATTATGTATTCAAGTATTTTGAGTTTTTTACAAGACTTGTATTTGTGTATGCCATTTTATGTTGGAAAACTTGTGGTTTATGCTTATATTCTTGGATTGGTGTATGTATTTATACTAGTTTATGACATTTGACTAGGAATGGTGAATGAAGTCTTGTTTATGAATCATTATATTTGTATGTGTAACCTTATGCTTATGTTTGGAAAGACAAAGTGTTTGCTATGATGTGTCATATTTAGTATTATGTTTATCTAGGAATTGTTGACACATCCTCCTAATTTATATAACCTTTATATGAACATTGTATGTTGAAGAAATGCATATTGTTGTCTAATTTAATCAACTTGAGGTGGATAGTGTGTTGTTCATATTATCTTTCCAACTAGTTGTTGGATTAGTGTACCTTAATCGGAAGCTAGCTCAATCTTTATAAACATTGACATGATTATTAAACACGTGAGCTTCATTGTATGACTTTAGGTGGTTGGTTTGTGTAATTCATGCTAGCTTTCCGAATGGTCATTTGATTAGATATATTTGACGAGAATTTAGTCAATTTATGTATTGTGTATTTGCCATGTTTCTATGAGTGTATTGAATGTATTCTAGATGGATTCGACACCGAAGTGATATTTTCTCCTTGATTGTTTGACTTGTGATTTTAGCTTAGTTTATATATTTGCATGATAGTTAATTAAAACAAACTCTTCAAAACATCTTCTACCCATACTTGATTGAATCTTAGTTCCGGTTAATTATTGCATTCCACCGTGTCCACAGATTGATATCCGGTTTTTACCTTTACTATATTGCTATCCGACGGGTACACTGCCCGATGTGTGTGTGATTAGTCATTGGTGAAAACCCTTTTTAAAACTCATATTGTGTGAAAAATACTTATAAAAATATATATATAGTTTACACGCATCAGACCCTAACGAGCATTATCATAAGGCCTAGGAGCGGTTCAACGCGCTGTTGAGCTGATGTCCCCAACATGGTCTTTCGGATTGGGCGATAGTGTAGAAGTTCTATAAATGCCTCACCTTCGAGAAGCAACAAATGTTCAACACAGCTTCGGGAGACATATCATGGACAAGCTGGAGCCAACTGAGTGTGAAGAGATGTTCGAGAGATTCGCTCTGGCGGAACAACAACGACCATCTACTAGGACTTCCATTCCAAGTGCTAGGGCACCCGCCTCTTCTCCTAGATGTGTGCATCAGTTCAACCCTGATACTAGCGTGGCTGCTTCACTCGCAGCCATGGCGAATGAGATTAAGGAGCTGAAGCTGAGTGCTCAACAATGTGAGGTGTACAGAGGAGGCCACGACACCAGGGACTGCCCCGTCAGTCAGCAGGAGCAGGTGAGCTTTGCGGGCAACCAGAACCGAGGGTATAATAACTATAAAAATTCTTTTGGCTAAGGATGGAGATCTGGAAACAACCCGCCTGGCTTTAATGCCCGCTCGAATAAGTTTGGAGGAGGTGAAGCCAGAGAGAGTTCTGGAAGCAGTGTCAACACGAAGAAAATTGAAGAGATGTGGGAGACACAAACGTAGATGCTCGCCCACTTGGTGGTTAAGGACAAGGAGACTCTGCAGCGACTGGATGCGCACGATACCTTACTGAAGAATCAGCAATCGGCATTCATGGATCTGTAGCCCACGGTAGGAGAGATCGGTAAGAGCTTGAAGGATAGACAGGGAGGTCCGTCCTCAGGCCCTAGTGCTTAGTGATGGCCGTGTCAATGAGGAGTTGAGAAATAGAGGAGGAGGAAGAAGAAGCAGTGGAGACTGTTATTGATACATTGATTCCTACTATAGAGGAAGTCTCCCACAACACTGCTTGTCATATTTCATCACAGGAAGAGGTGAGGAAGATAGATTGGAGAGTCCACTTTGCTACGATTGATGCTAGGGTGGAAGTGGAGCCACCAGTAGAAGAGGAAGAGCCGGTGGACGAGGAGATAGTGGTAGAGAAGCCTACCGAGAAGGCAAAGGAGAAGAAGAAGAAGGGGGTGGAGATGAAGACCCCCGAGATTGACTTGAGCCGTGTTCCCTACCCAGCGTGCTTGCTGCCACATAAGTATACTAGGGAATACGGTCACTTCCTTGGTATGTTTAAACAACTCAAGGTCAATCTCCCGTTCATAGAGGTCCTCCTGCATATGCCTAAGTATGTCAAGTTCTTAAAAGAACTTCTTTCCAACAAGAAGAAACTAGAGGAGGTCTCTAAAGTTTCACTTAGTGAGCGATGTTCTACGGTGATGTAGAACAAACTGCCAGAGAAACTGGCAGATCCAGATCACTTCACGATCCCGTGTCTGCTTGGCGGTTTTCCCTTGAAACACGCGTTGGCTGACCTGGGTGCTAGCATTAATCTGATTCCATATTATATTTATAAGCAACTAGACTAGGTGAACCAAAGTCAACGCGCATGAGCATCTCCTTGGTTGACCGTTCAGTCAAGTATCCAAGGGGAATTGTGGAGAACCTGTTAGTGAAAGTGGACAAATTTGTTTTCCCCATGGATTTTGTTATCCTGGATATGGATGTGCATGATAGAGTCCCGCTCATCCTAGGATGACTGTTCCTACGTACCGCCAAGGCAGTATTCGATGTCTTTGACAGGAAGCTAACACTTCGTGTGGGAGATGAGTCGGTTACTTTCGATGCTATGAAACCTGTGAAGGAGCTAGCTGAGCAGAGGAATTCAGTTTGCATGATTGATGCGTTCATGGACCACAATCGGGACTCTGATCCAAAGGAGACAGTTGTTGGTGAACCCGCCCCTGATTTAGAAGAACCATCTGTGTGGGCGTTAGAGTTGGAGGAGTTACTAAATGAGTCGGACGAGTACGACGATGAGATGCCCAGTGATCTACAGAAGATGATGGCAGAGCTGGAGGATATGATAAGCAAAACCCCAAGTATGGGGATGGTGGAGAGTGTAGAGGATCCTGAAGATCCTGGTGAAGGGTTGGAGGTCACACCATTAGAAACACCTATACCCGAGCCTTTACCTGTCACTACTGTCCATTCTGAGGGGAGAAGTACTGAGCCAACTCCTAGTTTTAACACCCCTAGGTCTAGGCCACCATATAAGAGAACCCAAGAGTTAATTGATTTAGGTGATCTAGGGAGAGTGCAAACCCTAAGTGTGGGGATATTTAAGTGTGAAAACTTGCTATGGTACTTTAACAGTGTTATCTTCAGACCTGGTAGGTTTAAATTTTGGTGGAAGGACATCAGTGATAGATGTAAGAGAGGTCTAGTGGTTGGAAATTGTTTGTTGGTGCTGTGGAGAGCCGGGATACCGCATAGGATGAAGGCGGTGCCAGTTAGAATCAAGGAGAAGCCTCCTGATAGGCTTGTTTGAATCTCGGGCAAGTGCCCGGGATGTATAGTTTGTATAGTTCTTGGTTTTAGTTTCGTGCTCTTTTCGTGTTTTTTGTTATTTGTACTTTGTTTGTGTCATGTCTTGCAGGGATTCGCGCTTGAGTCGGTGAGGAGAATCATCATGAATGAAGTTCCAGGTATTATTACATTTGTTTTTATAGTTGGAATAGGTTTTTAGAGAATTTGGGTGAAAAAAGTTTGAGGGGTAAAAATTTGGCTAAGTATAAAAAACCTCAAAACTTTCTGTCACCGGGGTTCTTTCGAGTTACGCGAAGCCCGTAGGCCCATCCTTTGTGGTACGCGAAGGACAAAAATAAAGGTCGGGTTAAAGTTTAGCCCTCGCGCTATGCGAGGAAGGCTGGCCAATTTTTCGTGGTACGCGAGGGGTTTTTGAATCCTTCTTTCTCTTTTGTTTTCCCATGGTTTCCCACACCATTCACCGTCCACCAATCCCACCACTACCATTCACCGCCATTATCATCACCTTCATTCACATACCATCTATAACCATCCATTATATCCATCAGCATCCATCATCACACATATCTACCATAGCCATGGGAAACTTGGAAACCTTTTGTGACCGATGATCACCTTGCTTTTGGAATTCATGTCTATGTGTTTGCCACTCATCGATTACGTTTCTCTGCTCTCTATCTTGAGTCGTAGTGAGTCAGTCGAATCTTTTATTTTATTTTTGAGTTTGTAACTTGTGTCAGTTTAATGATGTGGGTTTGTTGTGAGCTTCTCTGTGTAGGTATTGATCGCTCCGTCCATACTCAAGCTCCATTCGGGCGGGGTCGATTCTCATCTTTTTTATCTTGTAAAGGCAACCCAACAGTCTTTTGTACAACTGCGACCGAAATGCTATACAGTGCAAAAAAATTGAAAAATGTTGAAAACGAGTCTAATTAGTGATGTTTTGGTAGATCCAGCCAGCTAGTAGAGCTTAAATATCATGTTTGTGTTGTTTAGGATTAATAAGGAATAAAATCATGATATCTTGTGGGTATTCATCTTAGGGTAATCGGTAATACTGAAACTGTCAACATAGGGTGATAGGTACCACGTTAAGATAAAATTTAGAGGTTTTTGAAATTTTCTTGGCACACCACTATCTTTTTATGAGAATAAATCCGAGTTTCGGTGGCGCCCGTTCCATAAATCCATTTTTCCTTATTCATGAGCTTATTTGATTAGAATCTGAGTCTTGATTATATGTTACCCTCTGGGATGGCGACTTGGAGGATACACCACTGAGTGAGTTTTATGTGCTTAATTGTTTGATTTTAGTCTATGTGTTACCTTCCGGGATAGTGACTTGGTTGAATCGCCTCTAGACGAAAGTTCATTTGCTTATTAATGCTCATATTTCATCCATTCATTCATTGATCATCTTTATTTCTAAAAACCTGTAAATTTTAGTTTAACGTGGTGGGTGAAATCTATATGATTTAATCCGTGCCTATACATGACCATGAGATGGGATTAGGTATAGCTGTAACTTTTAAGTGTGAGTCACATAGATTGATTGATAATTGTATAAAATGGAATTAGAACACATTATAGGGGCTTAAAAGTTGGTAGTTGGGTTTAATCTGATAGAAATACTGATTATTGCTAATTGAATAATTGAGATTGTTAGCTATGTCCAGTTATGATTCCATTGCAGACTTTTTCGGGGATGAAAAAAGGTTAAGTGTGGGGTGTTTGATGTAGTTCAATGCACACATCTTTGTTCCTATTGTTTTCGTGCGTTTTACTTAGTTTTATATTCGGTTTGAGTCGTTTAAGTCTGTATTTGAGTCTATTGTATATTTTTAGGAGCTTGTGTTGAATAGGAAGCTATATCGTGAAGAAACCGAGCAAGAGTAGAAAGCCCAAGAGAAAAGTGAAAAAAGTTGGAAATCCAGTCCCTCGCGGTACGCGAGGGAGGAGAAGCCATGTCTCGCAGTACGCGAGAACTTGGAAATCCGGGCGCGACTATTTTGTTATTCGCGGTACGCGAGGAACCTATGGAAACCCATCGTGATACGCGGGAGGCATAAAATCCGTGAAAAAGCCCAAAATCGATTATATTAGGTTTTTGAATGCAATTAGGTGAGGAGTTCAATTTCCAGCCGTCTGGAGAGGTGCTTTTGGCGATTTTGAAGCTTAGGAGGGCTATTGAAGTGCAAGATTGAGGCTTTGGATTCCGGGTTTGTGTAGTTTAACTTCTTCGGTTGTAAAGTTCGAATCGTGATCTTTGATTTATGTGTTTGAAACTATGATTGTGTTTTTTTTTGCTTCTGTTTGGTTGTTTTGAACATGATTCTAGGCTAAAACATTATAACTGCCTAGGTCACATGATGAATATTTATAAAGTTTAGATTTTTATTCGGTTTTGGATTCGTTGAATAGGTTAATGATTTTGTAAAGATCTTTATGTTAATGAATATGATGAATATGCATGTTTGAATCTGATCTATGTTTGATTTCAATTCCATATGTTAATTGTGGATGTCTTCCAGCTTGATTAGCATATCTTGATCATAGACTTAGGTTTGTGTTTGATTGTATGGTTTGCTAGATGTAGTATTCCATAGGGATTGTGATTGAGTGTTCATTAGATCTGAGTGTGTGTCTTACCTCAATACCCGAGTAGTGAGAGGTAATCGGTTAGTCTTCATATTAGGTGTCTAGTTGTCAACGCTCTTAAAGGATGTTTCCTAGGTCCTTAGTATTCGTTGCTATTCTGTGTCATAGATGTTATCCTGAGATTACCCCATGCATCTTTGAAGTATTGTGGACAGTGAGATTGAAAGGTGATCTGTCCGTTGGGTACATTATCATTGTTGGAGAGACTGAAAGGTAATCCGACCATCTAGTGAGCTTAGTACAGATTTAGGTTTCTTAGTTTGTGAAACCTTGAGAGTGATTAGGGATCCACTAGGCTGTCTAGAGCTGTTATTCTTAGAAACCCAGATCCATCATAGTTTCCATAACCGGTAGAAGTTGAGCTTTGCAAGTAGGATTCCGACCTAAGTGGTATTCTTCCCATTCTTGATATTTCCCTAAAGTCCCTGTCTTGATAGTTGAGTCAATCGTTAGTTCTGCATTTGCTAGTATAATTAGTGAACCCCCAATCCAAATCATCTTTAGTCTGAGTCAGAGTATAGTTTAGCTGTTTAGTTTCTCCAGGGTTCCATAATCCAGTTTACCGTTAAGCTGTGCTACACTCGATAGGTACACTTGCCTGTAAGTGTGGTTTAGTTCATAGGTACTCCATTTATTACTTAGGAGTCTAGGTTAGGTTTATTTGTTAGTTTTTATAGACCGTCTGGGAGACATCAGGCCTCAATCCAACTATTGTCTTGAAGTGCCATTTCAACATTTTTACGTTCCACCTTAGAAATGAAACAAGAGTATAAGCAATTATCCAGAATTCCAGTATCTCTTATATTAGTATACAAGAAAGTATTTTCATTCAAAGAACGAGTCTTGACTCCATCATGTAAATCCCCAATAATATTCTCCACGGGATGATCTTTGTGAACTTTGGTTTGAGGAAGTTGATCAACTGGCAACACAACATCCATGTTAGTAGGAATCTCCCCCTCAACTTGTGTAGAAGTGGATGGATCATCAATAATATTTTGTGGATCATAGATTGATTCTTGGAATAATGTTTCATCGTCATCACTATCAGATTCATGAGTACTCGAAGTTGTAACAACATTTGAATTGGGATTTGTTTATGGGACTGTCAATGGAACAACTGACCTTGGTGTAAAACCAGAACCTTAGTCACCTTTGAATGATTGATACAACAATTCTGCTTCTTTTGTGGAAAGATCAGGAATAATGTTGAAAGACTTGAATAGAGCATCGTAGTCAAATCCCCAAACTAGACCAATGGCTTTCTGAGGAATACTATGATTCTCACAGTCAATGTGAAACCATTCCTCTACTTGCCAAGTCTCTTTATTGTATACTCATTTATTCAATGAATTGGCCACATATCCGAGAAATATCCCATGAACTGCCTTTTCACTGAACTTTTTTGGAACATCACGTGTCTTCAAAAGAGTACATGGGTTGTCAAATGGTAATAAGTAGTCAAGATTGGGTCTTCGATTGTTTAATAACTCATAGCAAGTCTTGTTGTGTCGCTTTACTGTAAGAACTGGTTTAACACATGGCACGCATTATTCACAGTTTCGGCCAAAAATGTCACCGGTAGCTTGGAATCGGCCAACTTAGTTCTAGCTGTTTCAACCAGAGTCCTATTCTTCTGTTCTGGAACACCGTTTTGCTTAGGTACATACGGAGCACTAAATTCATGATGAATCCCTTTGAAGACAAAAGAGACCCATTTTGTTGTTTTTGAATTATGTGCTGTTGTCACTCCTGATTCACCTGACCTTTTGCTTACAAAGACTTTCCAGAACTAAAATTAGATACTGAACCGTCTCTGAAGTCTCATCTTTAGTTGCTAAGAACTTTACCCATAAAAAGCGTGAGTAATCGTCAGTCTCCACCGGACAATATGACTTCCCACTAATACTTCCGATACTTATCGGTCCAAACGAATCCGTATGAAGTAACTCCAAAGGAGTATTAATTGAATTATGTGTCTTGGACTTGTCGGATTTTTTGTGTTGTTTCCCTTTCTTGCATGGGACACAGTTTTCGTTCACCGAAAATTTCATCATCGGAACGCCAGTTACTAACCCTTTCCTCACCAAATGTTCCATCTTACGAAAATTGATGTGTTCCAATTTTCTATGCCATAAAATAGAATAAGATTCAGACGCCTTTGAAACTAAACATGTCGGAGTCAAATCCATTGTTGTTGCAACACTCATGTCAAGAACATAAGTGTCATTCTTTCTAGGAGTCCTCATCAAGATCCATTCTTCAGGTATAATAAATACCGGCTTGAGAACTAAGCATTCAGAGTCATTGAAGTGGAATGAAAACTTCTTGTCGCAAACTTGAGAGACACTGAGTAGATTATGTTCTAATTGTTCCACGTAGTTCACTTTTTCAAACATCAGGCTTCCATTACTCAGGGTGCCTTGTACGGTTATGTATCCACCTTTATTTCCGGCAAATGCAACATATCCTCCATCTATCTGTTTGACATCCTCCAATAAAGAAATGTTTCCTGTCATGTGACGAGAGCAACCACTATCCATATACCAGGTGTTGCGGATAGTCCTCCTTGGTTGTCCCTGCACAAAGAAGAAAAGATTTAGTTATTCATGGAGACCCAAGCCATGGTGGTCTTAGGTCGGTCGTTAGCATCAAAATACAACACCTTTCTTAATTAACAATCAACTTTATCATCAATCTTTGGTGATTGCTTAGACGAACTAGAAATAGACAGTTGTGATTTCCAAAAACCCTTTTTCTCATAATTTGTTTTCAGAATTTTAGGATTTGATAAATCATGTTCATTTGAAAAAGAATTAGTTTGATTTTCTTCTAAAAGCTTTTTCAAACGTCTATTCCTTCTTCGTCTTTGAGGTCTAGATAATTTTTTCCTCAACTTGTGAACTTCCCTTGAAACCAATTCTAGGCACTTCAGATGGTTTACCACCAACTGATTTCATCACACCAGATCTAACCACACTTGGGTTACCAACATTATGCTTCAACCCAACAGGGTTTCTCACATCACGCTTATCCTCAGTAGGTTTTCTTAAAGTAGATTTGGGTACATCTGATCTCATAAAAGTATATTTATGCACAACATTAGGCCTATCCTTAACAGGTTTCACAATAGTAGGCTTAGCCTCAACAGGTCTCCTCAGATTCTTTGTAACTTTTGGAACTCTAGAACTTTATGGTTCTGAATACACCATTGGCTTCACAATAGAATTCACAACTGGCTTAACCTTCTCTGGAACAACATTCCTCACTCCTTCATTCTTGTATGGACAATTTAGTAGAATATGTCCAACTTCATTACAATGAAAACAAGCACGTCTTTCCCTGTATTGACGAACAAATGGAACTTTTGTTTGACTATCAGGGCTTCCAGACGATTCAGCAACATGAAATCCTAGTTTCTTTTGACAAGTTGAACTCCCAGAGAATTCAGCACTAGGGACCTTTTGTGATTGAGTATGAGCAGCCTTTGGTTTTTCTAAAATCCACATTTTCTTTAATAAAATCTAGTGTTGTAGTTTTAGAAATTTTAGAAACTTCACAATGTATGTCACCAGTTTTAACAAAAAAACATTTTGATTCAAAACTGGTTTTGACTGCTCAACCTCATCTCGTTCTATCAAAATACACCGATCACGGGTTACTTTCTTCACGACATTAGGTTCTTCAACCTTTACCTCTTTCGGAATATCTTCTTTCTTAACATCAAAGCATTCATCATCACTCACCTCATCATATACCATATCATCACCTGTCACTGGATTAACTTTCAAAATTGTCTTTGGTTCCAAATCCGAATCTAACACAACTTCAGGTGCAATAGAATAGTTTCCATTGAATGGAGGAGGCAAAAAACCTACACCACTAATTTATTTCCCTCTTTTATTATGATCTTGATAGTATCCCAACATGAATGATGATTTGTTGAATCCTTCCAGCTTTCTATTAAGCCTAATCACTGTAGATTGTGACTGGGAAAGCTCATTATTCTTCTTCTCAAACTCTGAATATGAAACATTAAGATGAAATGCTTGTTCTTTAATCTTTGCTGTAAGAGATTGAATATCCCTTTTCAAAGACTCAACTCTTTCTTCAATAAGCTTCTCATTCTCCATCAGAGTTTGGTTAACAAGGTTCATTGACTTCATGTCACATATTAAATTGGTATTATCATCCATCATACTCATTACCTTCCATTGCAAGTTAACACACGCAGAACCCAAATTATTACATTTAACTTCTTTTACCTTGGATGAGTCAGAAGTATATGCCATGTATGCTTGTTCTTTGATTTCTTCAAAATCATTCTCTTCGTGAACTTCTATATTTTTAGGTACACTTTTCTCTGAACTCAATTCTCCCTCATTAACACTTTCAACAGAAATAGTTTCAGCAACTTGACTGTTAGTTTCTTCATCACTCGAACTTTCAGAACGATCATATTTTAATGAATCATTGGAATGGATTTCTAACATAAACGCTTGACTAACACTTCCAACAAGATCATCAAGATGAATTCCCTAATCGTAATTTTCAACTCTCTAAACAACAAGTGCTGATGTAGAATTTCCAGATCCTTGATTACTTTGACGATTTCCTTGAGTTTGATTTTGATTCTACCTTTGTGATCCAAAATCAACCTTGGGCTTGTCACATTCTTTTGCAAAATGAACATAACCCTGACAGTTATAGCATCTTACTTTCGATTTATCAAAACCCATTCTCGTTCTGCCATTAGCTCCAATGAATTTTTTTCTCGTCTTCTTTAGAAATTCTTTTTCTTTGCACATGAGCATGACCATATTCCATTGTATGTTATTCTCCTCAAGATCAATTGGATCTATCTGTCTAAAGTCTTCCTTAATGACCTCCGGATGAGCAATCTTTCCACCAACAAAATTCTCATAAGATACCAGGAAAGATGAAAACATAGCCATATAATCTTTAGCAACTCTAGGATTAACTGTATGAGAACACTTGGTTTGAGACCCAGGAGAATTTGATGTAGAAGCAAAAAATCTAGTATGACAAGTTGAACTTGAAGTATTCTCAGAGTGAGATTCTTGAACATTACAAGAAAACAATGCCACACCAGATCTAGACTTAGATGAATTTGAAACTGTAGATGCATGATATGTCCCTAATCCCTTGTAGTATGTATTTCATCTATGTTTAATGTAACTATTTGATATATTAATGAAATTACATGTTTATCCTTAATGTTTACTCATATATAACGACTGTGTATTAAACGATCTGATAAATATCGATAACGTTGATCAATCGTGCTATTGAAAGGCCCATTCGCACGAATGGATCATGAGAATGATCCATTCGCGCGAATAGATCATGAGAATGATTCATTCGCTAGAATAAGTCATGAGAATGATTCATTCGTACGAATGAACCATTCTGATGATTCATTCTTACGAATAAACCATTCTGCTGATTCATTCTCACGAATGAGTCCATTCACATGGCTCATTCGTACGAATGGCCTCTGCACTATATATATAACTTTCACTTCATGAGCACAAAAAAATAGGAGAGACTAACAAGAGCAGAACCAGACTAAGCAATAGAACACACACAAACTCTTTGCACCGGCATTGTCGAATCTCTGTCCGTTGAGAGTTTCCAGGTCTTGTATCCAACTTCTCTACACCAAAGGGTCGATAGAAACCTTCGTTTCGACATCTAATCCGCTCGTTTCTCACGACCCGATCCGTGTCATAGATTGGATTGCCAATCAAATCGGATTCCGCACGATTTGGTTCGGTTAATGTGTTGAATCATTGGATCAAGGTAGATCCCGATCCAACAAAGTGGTATCAGAGCCATTGTGCTCTAGATTCAACATAGAAAATCTAATCTTGCTTTTTCTATCTTCTTGAATGTTATAAAGATCACTTGATCGCTGTTTAGCCACGTTCAAAACTTGTGATTATTGCTTCTGAATGATCTGATCGTTTCAGTTTCTAGATCTGATAAAAGGCTCAATCATTGGTGCTTTTTGGTGCAAAAAAGTCAAACAGCTCTCTGTCGTACGAATGGCTACTATGATGAACTTCATTCGCACGAATGGCTCCTACCATTCGCACGAATAGATCAAGTCTCCTGCTCATTCGTTCAAGCTTCCAATCGCACGGATAGAAAAATCCATTCGCACGAATAGAAAATTCCATTCGCACGAATAGAAAATTCCATTCGCACGAATAGACCCATTCGCACAAATCTCTTCTGAATTTTTTTTAGTGTCGAAATTTTTTTTTTTACCATGTCGGACTTAGCCTTTGTTGCCAGTCAGAACAGCAAAATCCAAAACTTGTTATTAATCGATAATGAAGCTGGAAATGCTAACAAGGCTCCAAAACTCATGACAATGGACGAATATCATCACTGGAAAAACAAGTTTGAGATACACATTAATGGAGTTGATACAAACTTATGGATGATGTTAGAGAATGGATATCATAAAGTGTTGAGTGAGGATGAAACTCCTGTTTTGCCTTCCCTTTTAAGCGAACAACAAAGAAAAGATTATGACTTAGAAAAGAAGGCATATGCTATCCTATCTCAGGCCATATCAAGAGAAATATTTCATCAATTCAGCCAGTTTACATCTTCAAAATCTCTGTGGGATTCCTTAGAACAACGTCACGAAGGAAATGCTTCGTTGAAAGCTATCAATGCTAAGGCCATTAAGAAGGAATTTGATAATTTCATGTATATTGGGAATGAGTCCTTAGATGATCTAATTGAGAGATTCTATCACTTGATGAGTGAATTGCATGCCCATGAGATCAAAACAACGAAAGAAGAAAAGGTTCAATGCATGGCAGATGCGCTACCACCAAAATGGGATTCATTCTTGATGGTTCTCAAACAGAACAATACTCTTTGAACCATTGACATCAATGAATTTCTTCAGAAATTGAGAGAACAAGAGGTGTTGAATAAGTGGAAGCTGAAGAGAGGCGTACAAGCTCAGGATCCTTCATTGTACTATTCTACATCAACTCAACAAAATGTTCCTTTGCAGAATGCGTTTGTATCAAACATGTCAAATGTTTCAGCCAGCCAGTCTTCAACAGCTCATGCTTCAGTTTCATCAAGCTCGGTTCCAAAGCAGGGAATTACTGCTAGTACTCTTCCACCAAGGCCCATTAATTTGCAAACAGACAACTTCGACAAGGTTACTATCGAAGTGGCCAAGGAACACATGGCACTGTTGTCTACCGTTATCAATTCATATGACAGTCTTGTTGCTGGACAGGTTGGAAACAGTCATCTGATAGCAGAAGACTATGCTCAGATTGATAAGGATGAAATGGATCGAATTGATATAATGTGGGCTCTTGCAAGTGCAGTCAGAAGAGCGAGAGATTATGTAAAAAGGACAGGAAAAACTCTCGAAGGGAACAAAGACACTACTTATGGTTTTGATCTGTCTGCTGTTGTTTGTTTTAACTGTGGTGAGAAAGGGCATTTTGCTAGGCAATGTGAAAAGCCTAAACAGACTGGAAACCGCAACCCTTTCAACAACCGTCAAAGCCAACCAAAGCCACAAACTCAAAATACAAAAACAAACCTTGTTCCAGTTACTCTTGCACAAGATAAGGGCACTTCAAGTGGAACAAAAGCTATGGTTGTTCAAACAGATGAGACTGTTGATTAGTCTTTTAAATTTGGAGCTGATGGCAGTTCAGGGGATAGAGCTTACATGGCAAAGGCTGTAGAAATCAATGAAGAATCAGATTCTGATGCTGAGAGAGAGATTGCTTCAGAAAGTTCATCAGCTGAAGACGACACATCTTCAAACAGTTCTGGCTTCACAGCTGAGAATGAAGAAAAATCATCTGTCATCTCTTCAAGTCAATCGACAGCTGATGTGGATGATAACAATTCCTCTTCTGAATCTACCTGTAGCTGTGCTTTTATGGTAAAAACATCCACAGGCATTCAGGTAAATTCTGACAGTTTTGAAAGTGAGTCTGAATCTCAACCGTGTTTAATTTGTGATGAACTTGAAAAGAAAGTTGAGGCACTTAAAAGTCACAACACAGACTTAATTACTGATTTAACTGGTTGTCTTGAAGCAAACCGTGTTTTAAAGGGAAACAAACTTGCCTTCAAAAACAAAATTGATCTTTTAAACAGGCAAGTTCATGAATTAGAAATCTGTGTTCTCAACAAACAAAATGCAATCACCTTTTATTTAAACACGATTGATGAAACAAAGAAAAAGCTGGCGCTTGTCGAATGTGATTATGAAACTTTAAATCAAAAGCTGAAAAGTTATTCAAATGCTTCTTACATTCTTGATTACATGGTTTCACAGCGTCGAGGGAAGAAAAATGCTGGGTTGGGGTATAACAATTGTCCTCCACCTGTGTTGAATACTATGGTAAACACACCGGATGATAACCCAATCACTGACTTTAAGGTCAAAACGCCACTTGTCGTTGATCCAACTGAAAACAAAATTTCTCAACCAAAGGTTAACGATAATGGTGCTTCGACCTCGGAGTCCCAGTGTGTTGATGGAATGGTAGAAGAGTGGGATGAAGATGACGATGAGTGCCCTACTCGTGGTTTGGGACACAAAAACTCGTCTGCTCCACAGAATGACAGCATTGGTATTTCAAAATCTGCTTCTAAAAATGTTTTTAAAATTAAACAAACCAATTGCCGTCCATCTTATCCCACTACTTCTGATCAGAAGAGTCAAGTAACCAAAGCCTCAATCAAAAATGTTAATTTTGTTAAAGCTGGAGAGTCTGTTCAATCAAACAAGTCACTCTCTTAAGCTGAACTAAAAGAAGCTAAGGCTGGTGGTTCAAAAACTCACCAAAGTGAAAATCAATACAGATCTCCGAGGTTGGTTGAGCGGAGATACTGTTTTGAGTGCGGTACACAAGGACACGTTGTTGTCAACTGTCCTTATCTTCAGAAGCCAAGTAAAAGAGTTAACCATTTTCCAGAAAATAAACAAAAGTTTTTAAAGTCAAAATCTAACTCTTTTACCCAACAAACAAGTGCATCAAAAGAAAGTTAAACAAAAGATGCATGACTTGTTGGTCTCTGATTCGAGTTCCACACCTGTACAAATCGTTAAGCAATCCACTGTTTACCACAAACAGTCGTTCCACAAACAACATGTGTGGAAAGCAAAATCAGATGATGCTTCTGACGACTGTACTTCAAAGTCAAATGGTTGTTCCAAAAGTCCACAAGGACAGTGGATGGATTGTACTGTTGTAGATGAGACTGGGAAACCCAAGACCGTAAAGGCTTGGGTTCCTAACCTAAACTAATTACTTTCCTTCTTGTGTAGGTTGTCCTTTATAATCCTATTAGCAATAATTGGATTATTGATAGTGGGGCATCCAGGCACATGACTGGGAACTTAGCTCTCCTTTTCGACGTCAGAAATATCAAAGGGGGCTATGTTTCATTTGCAGGCGATAAAGGTGGTTTTATCTCAGCTCAGGGAACACTGTCTAATGGAGTTGTCAGCTTTGAGAAGGTCAACTTTGTCAAACAGTTGGATAACAACTTGCTTTCTGTTTCTCAAATCTGTGATAAGGAGTTCAAGGTTCTTTTTGATGACAAGCATTGTTATATCTTGAAAAAGGAGTTTATGATTCCAGAAGACATGGTGATTATGTCTGCTCCAAGAGTGAATGATCTTTATATTCTTGACATGTCACAAGCATCATCCTCAATGTCCACAGCATCATGTTTTGTTTCAAAAGCCACTGAGAAGGATTCTATTTTATGGCACAAAAGAATGGGACATCTCAGTCTCAGAAAAATGAATCATTTGGTGCACAAAAATCTTGTTGAAGGAGTCACTGTGAAAAGTTTTCATCTTCCTGACTTGTGTGTTTCTTGCAAGAAAGGCAAACAAACCAAGAAATCTCATAAACCCAAATCTCAACATTCCATCACTATACCACTAGAGCTCTTACACATGGACTTGTTTGGTCCTATCAACCAGAAGAGCATTGCTGGAGACTTATATTGTTTGGTTGTGACGGATGAGTATTCGAGATATTCTTGGGTGATGTTCTTGAAAGAAAAATCTGAGACTTTTGAATATGTGGAGATTCTGATTACCAAATTGGAGTCTCTGTATAAGTTAAAGGTTAGGAGGATCCGTTCGGACAATGGTACTGAATTTAAAAATCACCTTATGAAAACTTTCTGTCAAAAACTTGGTATTCACCATGAATTCAGTGCGCCATATGTTCCACAAATGAACGGTGTTGCTGAGAGGAAGAATCGGACCTTGATAGAAGCGGTAAGGACTATGCTCGCTGACTCAAACTTACCCGTGCAGTTCTGGAATGAAGCTATTGCTAATGCGTGTTACACGCTCAACCGGGTTCTAGTTGTCAAGCGTCACGATAAAACTTGCTTTGAATTGTTGCATCGACGGAAACCGAACTTACAGTATCGTGAACCGTTCGGCGCTCCATGTACCATGTTAAAAAAAGATGCTCATGGCAAGTTTAACGAGAAAGTAGAGGAAGGTTACTTCTTAGGGTACAGCACTCCCAATAAAAGAGTTTACAACAAAGCTTTTGGGAATGTAGAAGAATGGTACCATGTTGATGTTCAAAAGTATAACTCTCCTGCTGCTGGAAAAGGTCTTCCTTGGATGTTTGATTATGAAGAACTTTTTGCCTCATTTAATCTTCCTCCAGAATGTTCAGATGAGGAGGTTGCTGTTCAAATGATGTATGATGCTCAAAATGCACCTGATGAACATGTGCAACCTACTCCCTCATCATCTGACATTCCTGAGTCCTCCAAAAACACACAAGTCACACATGATGATGACTCTTCTTCAGAGTATGAGGGTTCTCGACAAGAAATAGACCAGTTGATTGAAGATCCTTCCCATGATGTTGTACAATTAAGTGATGATGTTTCACATTCTGTGGCAATTGAACAGAGTATCACAAACCTTGATCAAACTGTTGAGGTTCCTGCTCATCCTGTGGGTAGGATTGTTAGAATTCATCCTTAACAGAACATTATTGGTGATCCCACATCTGGTGTCAAAACTAGGGGTCAGATCAACTCTGGAGTCTACTCAGAAATCATGGAATCTGGTGTGGTCAACGATTGTGCGCATTCATGTTTCGTCTCGCAAATCGAACCACGGTCTATAACAGATGATTTAAAAGAAGAATCTTGGGTAAATGCAATGCAGGAAGAACTACTCCAATTTCAGAAGCTCGGAGTTTGGAAGTTAGCTGATTTACCAAAAGGAGCTAAGAAGATTGGTACTCGATGGGTTCTTCGTTGCAAAAGGGATGATCAAGGAATAGTCATAAGAAATAAGGCTCGTTTGGTCGTTCAGGGATTTAGGCAAATTAAAGGTATAGATTACAATGAAGTGTTTGCACCGGTTGCTCGTCTGGAAGCAATTCGAATTTTTCTTGCTTATGCATCCTACAAAAGGTTCAAAGTCTATCAAATGGATGTAAAGAGTGCATTCCTTCATGGAGAAATCAGTGAAGTCGTATACGTCAGTCAACCTCCCGGGTTTGAAGATCCTATGCATCGTGACCGTGTCTACAAATTGGACAAGGCACTGTACGGATTGCACCAAGCTCCGCGAGCGTGGTACGAGACACTTTCCACTCATCTTCTGAATAATGGATTTAGAAGAGGTGTCATCGACTACACGTTGTTTAATCGGGAAAAGGGTGGAGAACTTTTAATGGTACAGGTATACATGGATGACATTATTTTTGGATCGACGAATGATGTTCTGTGCAAAGAATTTGAAAAAGTTATGCAAGACAAGTTCGAGATGAGTTCCATGGGAGAGATGAAGTTCTTTCTAGGGCTACAAGTAGATCAATCTGAGACAGGGATTTTCCTTCATCAAACCAATTATGTTGGAGACATACTGAGCCGATTCAGTATGACTGATGCCAAACCTACTGGTACTCCATTGGCGATCAATCACGGGATTTCGCCTGATGACAAGGGGGAGTATATTGATGCTACTTTCTATCGAGCCATGATCGGATCTATCATGTATCTCACGGCATCTCGACCAGACATCATGTTCGCCACGTGTCTCTGTGCCCGATATCAGTCAAAACAAAAAGTCTCCCACTTAATTGCTGTCAAAAGGATTTTTCGTTATCTGAAGGGTACTCCTGATCTTGGATTATGGTACTCTAATGATGATAACTTTGAGCTTACTGCATATAGTGATTCTGATTATGGTGGTTGCAAAACAGACTTCAAGTCTACATCTGCAGGGTGTCAGTTCTTTGGAAACCGTCTCGTGACATGGCAATGCAAAAAGCAGACTTCAGTGGCTACATCTACATGTGAAGCTGAATACATCGCTGCTGCCAGTTGCTGTTCTCAGATTATCTGGATTCAACAGCAACTTCGGGACTACGGTTTGCAATTCTCTAACACTCCTATTTATATAGATAATTCTGCTGCCATAGCTATCACTAAGAATCTGGTTCAGCATTCAAAAACCAAACACATCGGTATAAAATATCACTTCATTCGTGATTGTTTTGAAAAGAAACTTATTGATGTGGTTCAAATTAACACTGATTTCCAAAAGGCCAACCTCTATACAAAAGCCTTTGACAAACCAAGATTTTTATTCTTGTTAGAGGTAAACGGCATGAAAAAGAAGGATGACGTTGTTCCGGACCAAGAGTCGAGTCAATAATCATTTTTATCAATTACGTTCCTGTATATATTTTCTTTCTTGCGTTTATTAAAAATCTCAAAAACTCAAAAAGATTTTTCATTTTAAAATTTTAGGGGGAGAAAATGTCAGTAAGAAAATGATCTCTCGCTGAGAAAAATGATAGTACACAGACGCTAATTATCTGAGACTCCAAAAAGATTTCTATATTGTGTACAGTTTGTTTAAAAAAAAAATTTCAAAAAGATTTTCCATTTTTGTACAGACTAAAAACTCAAAAATGAGAAATCGTATCCAACCTTTGGGAAGTAATGGCACACTAACCATATGTATGAAGCACATTGCATTTAATGTCATAGTGAATAGTCACACTAAGCCGACATGTGATGCATTGATAGGCTTATCTTACTGAATCTCGACCATTGATGATCAATCTATACCATATTAGATATTGTCTTGTGAGTCACATAATGGTGAAAGGATTGACGAAAATCAACAATTGAAACTGAAGGTGTTTCTCATTCTGTGCACACCAGTTATCATCGGTTTAATGAGATATCAGAAAGTAGTTATAAAATTAAAAATTAGATTCCGAAGTCGTATACGTGCCATATTGCCTTGTAAATACCTGGCTGAAGCCGTCCATGCGATTAAGAATAAAATAAAAGTATGAATCCGAATCCGTATATGTGCCATATTACCGGGTTGCAGCCTGGTTGAAGCCATCCATGGGATAGGATGAACACAAACACCGTTAGCTACATACGTGCCATATTGCCTTGTAAATACCTGGCTGAAGCCGTCCATGAGCTGATGGCTGTCACTGTGAATACTAAAAAAAAAAAGATTGGTGTAGTAAAGAAGTAACAGGGAATAACTGAGATCTCATGAACTTATGATGACTGGTTAAGTAAGTTGTGCTGATTTGAAACATTAACATGTTTTGAAAAGTAATTCAAGTCAATTCTTTACTAGTGTGGGACACACAGACAATGGACTCAATCCTTCAAGATCATCTTGTAAGTGTTGAGAAGAGGTCTGCATAGGTTTAAGATGGACAAACATATCAATGATCGCATTTTGACTAAGTGTACTTAAAGCTCAGATAATTTGCAATGTTGCTGATTGCTATGAGCTTAGTACTGATCCCACGTTCGGATCTTTCTCACAAAAAGATGTGTAAATACCATTGTATAGTTGTATCTACAAAATTCAAAATGTCTCAGATCATTAGTCATTAAGTCTGTATGATTTCTCATAAGGATCATTCTTACTAAGACATGCGTGTATATATCTTGTTGATATTATTTTTAGCATTACATATTCAAAAATCCAAAAAGATTTTACTTTTCCTGAATTTTAGATTATCTGATAAGACTCGAACGACTGTCAGAAAATCAAAATTTGAAAACCGCTTGACTTCCTGATTGATCAAATCGTTCCTTTACTTCATAAACTATTCCAAAACTTCATAATTGATCCCTCACTTCATAATTAAATGTAAATTACATCATAATTAATTTTTTGTTAAAACTAATGTGGTCGGATACCCCATTTAACTTGAAAAGTTTAATTTGCATAAGGGGATTGTCCCATTCGTATGAATGGATGAGCAAAATGGCTCACTCGTACGAATGGATGATGAGAGTAGGTCATTCACACGAATGGACTGACCAGAATGTTCCATTCGTACGAATGAAGGTTCATTAGTATGAATGAACATCCATCCGTACGAATGAAGGGTTCATTAGTACGAATGCATACCCATTCGTACTACTGAAGGACACACGCATACGAATGGATGGCCATTCGTACGAATGAACCAGGCCATCCTATAAATAGGCCATTCATTCGCATGTGCAGAATCATTCGCACAAAACAGAAAGCATTCGCACGTCTGTTTCATCAAAATCTGAATTTGAACAAAACTCTGTCAAATCTGTAATCTAATCATTCGATTTCTTTTTACAGGTATAACCCCACAAGTATTCATCGATTGTATACCGATTCGTGAATGTTCGATTAGATTTAGGGTTCAAAACCGAAAAAAAAAGGTAAAAAACTGACTTAATAAACCAATTAAAATGCTAAATATTGGTTGAAAACCATAGTCGAGTGTGTTGGTGTCTTTTTCGACAAATCTTTTCAAGTGTTGGTTGATTTTTGGACAAGTTGGATCGCGACCCGTCTGTCACACGAATGGACATACTCTTCATGTTCATTCGTACGAATGAACGCTCATTCACACGAATGAGAACTCATTCACACGAATGAAAACTCATTCACACGAATGAACCCTCATTCACACGAATGAACGCTCATTCACACGAATGAACACTCATTCGCACGAATGAATAGGCAGAATGATTCATTCGTACCAAGGGAAAAATGGTCCAAAAGTTCATATTTCCAAAATCTTGCATGTATTGATCTGAGGTGCTTCATGTTTTTTTTGTGTTTGCAGACTGATCGTTATGGCGCACAGAGCTCCAGTTGTTCTTAAGGCTTCCATAAAAAACAACATATGTGCGTACATGATTCCGACATCAAAGAATGCACGTCCGTTTGTCGGCATGATCGAGTTTCTATCCAGATCCAGGATTGCTCATGCTATATCCCATCTCCGTACTCCATATACGTCGCACCAAAGGGAGTTCTGGGCCTCCGCCGAGATTGACTGCGAGGTATCTCCACCGGTCATACGAGGGAAGATGGCAGGTCAAGATGTGGTTGTATCGGCAGCTCACATTCGCCGATTGTGTCAATTTGGTGATCATCCTGAAGATCCAGTGACACTGGATAAATATCTGGTCCGAGGATGCTTCATGAGGATAAAGTACGACGGGAATTTCGCCGAGGGAGTTTTAAACAAAGCGAACCTCTGTCCGCAGTACAAGTATCTAGGACATGTTCTTCTGCATTGCCTCGGTTCCCGTCATGGCGGATTTGATGATATGCGCGAAACAATACAGAGCGCATTCGTTGCACTGGTGTTGAACATTCCGTTCAACTTTTCCGAGATGGTGTTCACGCATCTTAAGGAAAACATCTATCTTAAAGGGGACAATGCGTATCTTATGTACCCCAGATTCTTACAAATGATAATAGATGACCAACTTCCTCTTCTACCAAGGTCAGACGTCAACATAATCAAGTTAGAACACATGACGGACGTCACTCTAAACAGGGTACAGACCTACAGGGGCAGACCAACAAAGCCACCTCACAAACGACTCATTGGACATCTGGAAAATCCAGAGTATGTGGCACCAGTAAACAGAAAATGGCGTCACGATAACAGTGATTCGGACAGGAAGGATATTGTTGTACCTCCAGCTGACGACCAAGATGATGACGACCAAGATGGTCAGGGAGATGGTGGCAATACTCCTCCTGTTTCATCTACCGCTGCCACCACTCCCACTGTTACTTCTATCGATCCTTCCCTTCCAACTAACCCAGAAGACGTTAACCTGGACACCGTCCTGTTTACTCATTATGAGGAAACTGAAGATGAATTTGAAATCAGTCAACAAGGGGCAAGATTGGTCGCAACAAAAAGAAAAAGGGGAGCAGATCAAGGAAGCTCAAGGGTTGATGATGACGTCAGGGATGCTGACTTTGTCCCTGGCTGTCTACAAGTATCTGCTGCTCCTTCTTCCCAATCTACCCCGGTCAAGAAGGGAAGAGGAAAGAAAAGAATGGCCAAACGCCAAAAGTTTAAGCTTGTTAGAAGGACGGAGAGCACCTCTGCTACTACAGCAACTGCCACCAGGTCTGAGGCTCCAATGTCAACATCTATGCCTCAGACACAAACTGTGCCTCCTCCCATCTACACGACTGCTCCTACATCATAGCCATCAACTATTCGAGCTGAATCTTCAATGTCACTGCCGACTGTCTCTCTACACGACCAGATCAGTACTTTAAACAGTTTGGTACTTCGTTTACTGGCTCAGAATGAAGAGCAATCAAAGCGTCTTGATCAAAAGGGTTTGCTGATTGACCAACAGGGCTCGCAGATTGGTCATCTGACTCTGCAAAACTCTGAACAATCTCAAGCCATCACAAGTCTCACCAACAGGTGTAATGATCAACAAGTCCTCCTTCTCAATGCTAAAAACCAGAATCAACAGTTGTCTACAACTGTTGATGCACATGCTCAGAGGATACAAAGGCTAGAGGAGGAAAACAAAAGGCTGTTGGAAGACTTAGAAAGCAGAAGGGACCCGACACCCAGAATTGAGGGTGCTCGCAATGATGGTGATGATGGTGACGATGATGATGATGATGACGATGAGGATGATGATGATGAGGATGATGATGATGACGATGATGATGATGATAGTGATGATGATGATGACAATAATGACAAAGATAAGGACGATGGTGCCAATGCTGGTGCTGCATCAAGTGCTGCAAAGACAGCAGAAGCAGAGGCGCGAACAAAGCAAAAATCAGACAAATCAGAAGGCTCATCATCAGATAAACAAAAGGGCACTGAAGGTTGATAGTTTTTGTTTTAAGTGTTTTAACTTGTCTTATTGTAAATATTAGATTATTATGTAAATAATTTCAGTTTTATTTTGATTAAATCAATGAAATTTCTTATTCTCACATGTTTATTTTATGATTGTTTATGTAAATAGTTTTGGATGTGATGCCTCTCAAGCAACAACCTTCAAAGTTAACTTATGTGCTTGACATGCAAGGGATCATCCAACATTCAGTTATTTATGACAAAGAGGAAGGGGAAATCGTACACTGCTTGTCAAAAGAACAGATTGCCGAGCTATTTCAAATGAATCCCGACGAAGTCATCACTGAAGAGGCATCTGTTCCTGCAACTGATTATCCCTCCTCTGACGAACTAGAAGACGTTGATGAGGTTGAAGTCGAAGACATCACTGATCAAGAATATCCAAAGTACACATCAGTAGATGGTGATGATCTTCCCTCCTTCGCAGACTTATTCACTCAGCAGTCCGACGAGGAGGTCAACCGCATTATCGACAACAAAGAAGATGAAGCCGGTCCCTCCACTATTGACATTGATGAGCTGAATGAACGTAAAAGTTAGTGGATGGAATACATGGCCGAATTAAAGAAGAACTCAAAGCCCTCTCCTCCAACCAAGTACACTAAAGTTTATCGACTCAAAGGACACAAGTCTGATGGTCGTATAATCAGTTGGGCATACTTCAACGACTTAAGCTGCTATGCTATAAAAAGAGAGAAGGGCATACAATATTTCAGGTACCCTCATGACTTCAAGACGCTGCCCGCATTTGAAGTAAATCAATTGGCGCATCTAAAGCTTCTATACAGCGAATCTTTCGGTCTATCCGAATGGTTTGAACGTCAATTACAGTACGAATACCGGAAGAAGTGGGTGAACTTCAAGCCACAAATGCCTACACGTTACATTCACAAGGAAAAAGGTTCATCCAATCACCAAGAAGCCCCTAATTGTCTTAAAGTGGAAACCTCCAACGATCATGAAGAAGATTCCTTTAAGGAAAATGATCCAGGACTTCTCAGATCAGTTCAAATGGTGGTACTATGATGGGCGTACTGGTGAAGCTGTTATAGTGCTTTGTAAAGAAGGGTCATGGGAGACCATCAGGGTCTTTGATCCCTTGTGGCTAACCAACTAGTCTGAACAAGATGTTACAACTTTATACAAGTGCCAGCCGTTTTTTGATGTTGCAGATATAGACCAGGCGTTGCAGTATGTGAAGGTGATACGTATATGCTTTGCTTTTGACATACACGCCGGGGTCAACTGGGAAACTCGTACAAAAGAGATGTTGAAGACCAACTAATGTCAGTTAGGTCATTTTGAAGGGATCTAGGTCCAAGGGGGAGTATGTAGATGCATGATATGTCCTAATCCATTGTAGTATGTATTTCATCTATGTTTAATGTAACTATTTGATATATTAATGAAATTACATGTTTATCCATAATGTTTACTCATATATAACGACTGTTTATTAAACGATCTGATAAATATCGATAACGTTGATCAATCGTGCTATTGAAAGGCCCATTCGCACGAATGGATCATGAGAATGATCAGTTCGTGCGAATAGATCATGAGAATGATTCATTCGCTAGAATAAGTCATGAGAATGATTCATTCGTACGAATAAACCATTCTGATGATTCATTCTTACGAATGAACCATTCTGCTGATTCATTCGCACGAATGAGTCCATTTTCATGGCTCATTCGTACGAATGGCCTCTGCACTATATATATAACTTTCACTTCATGAGCACAAAAAAATAGGAGAGACTAACCAGAGCAGAACCAGACTAAGCAACAGAACACACACAAACTTTTTGCACCGGCATTGTCGAATCTCTGTCCGTTGAGAGTTTCCAGGTCTTGTATCCAACTTCTCTACACCAAAGGGTCGATAGAAACCTTCTTTTCGACATCTAATCCGCTCGTTTCTCACGACCCGATCCGTATCATAGATTGGATTGCCAATCAAATCGGACTCCGCACGATTTGGTTCGGTTAATGTGTTGAATCATTGGATCAAGGTAGATCCCGATCTAACAGAAACTGATTTAGCAAAGTACATGGTTGGATCTTGCACATGTTCCATATTAGTTTTCTTTTTCCTCATGTTGAGATCATAAGATTGAATCTTGCCAAGAACATCTTCCAAAGACATTGTTTTAAACTTTTCATTCTCTCTAATCAACACATAATACACATCAAACTTTGTCGGAAAAGCATCCAAAAACTTCTCATTAACTTCTTTTGTTTCATAAAAGACTTTAGCACTTACTAACTCACTTAGTAGATGATAATAGCGAGTAGTCAATTCTTCAAGAGTTTCATTTTGAAAATGCTTAAACACGAGAAATTGTTTCTTGAGCAACTCCTTTCGACTCTTTTTTACATCAACATTTCCTTCACATATTTTCTGTAGTCCTTCCCAGAGAGTTCTCGAAGTCTTAAACTATTTAAATCCATGACAAAAATTCTTTAGGTAGAGACGTAGAGTATCTTTTCTTTAGGTGGAGACATAGAAATAGATGCCATTGCTTTCTTTTCTCGATCTTAGAGTATCTTTTCCTCAGCCGTCAACGCTGAAACTGGTTTAGGAACATTACTTTGACCCATAAATGAATATGTAGGATGTGTATATCCTTTAGTGATGGGGATCCATAAGCATGTATCAGTGCATGAAACAAACTGTTCAAATATGTCCTTCCGGTTTGGATAATCAACAATGTTGATCAACTTTGGTGGCTTCTGTGGAGTACCGATCTCATTGTCATAGTTGAACATGTTGGTTACCTGCACCATGTTAGCCATTTGACAATAACAAGAAAAGGTATCACAAAACAATTAAAGTAAAGCTCAAAACATAATTAGCGAACTTAGTAATTTCGCTTGTTTTACCACTAAGCGAACTTAGTATGTTCGCTTAACACAGAAATCCCTCAAAAGAAACCATGTGAAGAAGCTTCAGCGAACTTAATATGTTCGCTTGACAAAGAATAAGTGAACTTGATAGATTTGCTTAATATGTTCGCCTGCAATAGAATTACAAGTTCGCCTGAATCTGCTGATACTCTAGGAAGAAAGAACTCAGCAGCCTAATGAACCAAATACTCTGAAAATCATCATTTCTCACTGATTTGATGGAATTTGAAGAAATTGCATCGTATGAATGATTACTGGATAAAAAGGAACACTTTTGTCGGATCAAAACTTGCAAATTCAACCCGAAACCAATCCAACCAGATCAAAAACCCATCCAACTCTGCCAAGAACTCCAAGAAACTGTAGAAGCAAGTAAAAAGTGATCTTTTGACGTCGTATGCACACGAGAACACCAAAAATCAATCTCCAATCAAGATCAAAGCTATGATACCACTTGTAGGCCCCACCGGGGTGTACTACGGATCTCAAGACTCACGTTATAACACGTAGATGACGTGCGAAATTCAAGATCTACGTGCACGTTGTAACATCCATGATTTTCTTATGCCTTGTTTTGTGCAATAACAAAATTTCAACTTTAATTCTGGTTAATTTCATTATGTCACATTAACCATAATTACAAAAGTGTATTAAACTCAGAATTTCATTCATACAAATTTATCTTTTAGTTTAGAAATACATATATATATGATGTGACATCCGGCTATTTAGAAATAACTTCGCTAACTCAAGTTCTGTTATCTCGCACAAACATAATTAGTCCAGTTAGTCCAAGTTATCCCATCACAAACCCCAGGGACTAATTCTGCCATTCCTCAAACTCAAACACCAAACTACAAGGATTATTTCTGTATTTAATCAAAACTCAAGTAGACACGGTCGCACCAGGGCACGTGCATGGTCGCGCCAGTGCCCAAGCACGGTCGTGCCAGTGCCCAAGCACGGTCGTGCCTAATTCCAAGGACGGTCGCGCCTCATGCACAGTCAAGACGCAAACTCAATCTGTAACACCTCAAAACGTTCGAATTCACAACCATAACTCAACATTGATTGTTTCGGACATCATTAGGCCGTTTCTAACCATTCATCGCTGCCAGTTAACCCGAATTAATTCCAATTATGGACTTTAAGTCATAACCGTCGAAGCCCCAACGATTACACTTGAATTCGCACCAACCCTCTTTTCATTATGCAATTAACCATCTGCACACCTCAAACGAGTTCCACAGAACATGTAACATCATTCGATTTCACCGGAGAAGGAAACAAAGCCGCCTGAGAACAAGCCACTCGAAGGCAAACTTGCTTTTGCTCGAACTCCATCAATTCGATATCGTTAGAGGTAATTAAACATGTCCACAGCTTCATTTTCATTCATAGATTAAAAGCCCTATGTTAATTGGGGCTTACATTATCGAAATTAACACAAACGAATTCTAGGGTTCATATTCATTCGAGTTTGATCGAACAACACCCTAGAACCAATCTAAATTCAATTAAACTATATGGACAAATTCGCTATCCCCTACTCTTTGAAAACCCCATGATTCCAGCATTTAACCTTATAAGATCTAACCAATTCGTTTTCTGGAAAAGTCCAGACACGACCGTGCTAATCGATTAGCATGGTCGTGCCTCGTGCCCATACATGATTGTGCCTCCTGGCTAGGCACGGTCGCGTCCCATGCCTAAGCACAGTCGTGCCAATACCCTGGCACGGTCGTGTGTCCCCTGATCAATTTTGTTTTAAATTACTTTAATCTATTTTGTTTAAACCCAAATTTCTTTATAACAATTATTTTATAAAACCCCAAGGCACGGAAATTGTTTTATAAACCCAACTATCAACTTGGAAATTTTAAACCATTTATTTGATCCTTTCTAACAGATATAAAGCTAAAAATTCTAAATAAAAAGTTTATATGATTATTTTATTCAAAACCTATACAAACTATTTATATACTAATATATATTTACAATATTTCTTGGAACATTATTATTAAATGAATAAATGAGATAGATTTATTTATTTAAACCCTAAATGAATTTATTTATTTAAATTAATTAAACATAAACCCTAAAGACAAATATTATTTTTCATATATACTTTGAACTTACAATTTTACATATCAAACTTTTCTCGACTTACATCCTGTCACATAAAATGACACAACCCTTGTACAAATCCACACATATCAAACCGATGAACATTTGATCATGACATAGACTCCGTACACATTATTAATTCAAGATCATACATTCTCACTCTACGTTAACTTTATGATTTACAAGAATCACTTTTAGTACCTATTGTTCGTGCTATCTACACCATCTATACAAGGGAGTTTACATAGCCCTTTTTCCTTTTTGTACATTTTTGGGGTGAAACATGATTACATACGTACAATTCTACAATATGATCATATGTGTTTATTTGTGCTTTGTGCTTGAATGGTAACTGTTAAGGCTACATATACATGACATACTCATGTAATCATTAACACATTACATCGGGATAACCTTTGATTGTTATGTCCTACATCAGGATAACATGTGTTGTTATACCCTACATTTACATCAGGATAACATGTGTTGTTATGCCCTATATTTACATCAGGATAACATGTGTTGTTATGCCCTTCAGTTACAAGGTTACATTTGTGCAACTAGCTTAACTTAGATTCTCCATAAATGCTTGTACACAAAACATTTGAACTTTACTTGTGGTGTCAAAACCTATGTATGCTCACAAACTATTTTTAGTTGACACTGTTTTCATCATGTTTCAGGTACTAGGGTATGAGATCATATGCAAGATACTATATATAGGATTTGGACTTAGTAAACAAAGAAATTGAACATGTTGATGTATTTGATTTTGGTTGTTGATTTAAACTATTGTAATGAAATCTTGATGTAATTAATATATGAAACTTTAATTGATCACAAGCTTATGAACAGACCACACGTCCGCCCCGACGTATTCCGTCGTCGGTTGGGGTGTGACAGATTGGTATCAGAGCCTTGGTTATAAGGAATTAGGTTATTATACACCTTTGACCTAGACTATAACCTTAGGACACCCATCTATGTCATGCTCTATGATTATATGATATATGCTACATGCTATGTGCTTCATGTCTAATATATTATGTATTAATTTATTTAATGCCTTTTTTTTAGACTTCATAACTTATTAGGCTATATCTAAATAATAAACTAAATAAAAATATCCACACCCGTACCCTAAGCCTCATATCCTTCTTGCCTACTTCTATATCATCATCATTATAGCATGCGGATCGTCATACTCATAAGTCTATTAAACATTCTTTTACACCTCATTAAGGTTTTAAACTTTGGTAATTAGTAGAGGACACGTGCAATCTGAAAGGGTGACACATGTATCCTGGTTCTCTGTCTAGGAAATCATTTCATATAAATCCCAATCAACTGAGGGATCTGTATGCTTTCCTGGGAATTCCCGGGATGAGTGTTTACTTATAGGCTAAAACATGTCTTCTTGAAAGTTATATAAGTTTAATTAACTTTAATATGTCATAGTACTCATGTGGTTATATTACTATATGAGTGCAATCCAAACTATGATTCCTCATGTTTATTTATTCTCTTATTTCTTTTAATCCAAACATTCTCATAAATTCTTACCTCTCTCCTTATGTTGTTTAAATCTATAGCATGCCTCCCCGTCGTGCCAACGAGACCAACAACAACAACATCACTGATCTTGTTACTCTTCTCACCCAACTTGTGAACCAACTTGCTCAGGCCAACAACAACAATAGTGGTAGTGCTACTGGTGGAGGTGGTGGTGGTACCAACCCACCCCCATGCACTTTCAAGCACTTTAACTCGCGCAACCCCATCAAGTTATATGGCACCGAAGGAGCTTAGGGTCTCCTTCAATGGTTTGAATGCATTGAAAACACCTTCCTCAAAAGTGATTTCCCTGACAATCTCCAGGTTCGCTATGCCACCAACGTCTTTCAAAAACGGGCGCTCACTTGGTGGAATGGTGAGAAGAGGAACTGGGGTGTGGATGTGACCATGGCCTTGCCATGGGATAAAGTTAAGAGACTCATGACCGAGGAGTTCTGTCCTCGCAATGAGATGAAGAAGCTCGAGGCTGAGTTTTGGGATCTTACCCAACATAGTCTATACAACTCGTTTCCATGAGTTGAGTCTTATTGTTCCTCACATGGCCACACCACTGAATCGGTGCATTGAGAAATACATCGGTGGCCTGCCCATGAAGATCCAGGATACGTTGTCCGCCTAGCTGCTACATTAACTGACAAACATGTGAAGGCGGGAACGTTAACAAGGAAAGATGCAAAGAAATTCACTAACCCAGCAACCTCTTCTGAACCCTCTAAGGAAGACAAACCCAAACCTCCTCACAATAATAAGAAACGTTTTGCTGTCGTTACCCCTGCTGTACCGATCAACCAAGTTGCTCCCCTAGTCAAAAACCAGAATAAGAAACCATATGTGGGCAACAACCCTTTGTGCAACACATGCAATTACCATCACTTCCCAAACCTGCCATGCCGTCTATGAGCCAATTGTGGAAGTATGGTCATGTAGCAAACACTTGCCAATACGAGCCACCTGTTGGTCAAGTCAACCAGGGAAACCGAGCCAATCAGCAAGTTGCCCATCAAGTTGTACCGGCTATTAATAATGGGCGTGTTTGGTAGGAATGTGGTAATCCAAACCACTTCCGAAACCAATGTCCAATGATAACCAATGCAAAGCAAGGTGGTGCTCGGGGGCGTGCCTTCAACATAAACACCAACAAAATTCAAGTCAATACTGAGGAAGTGAATGAGACCAATTGAACCTAGTGATAGATGGAGTCAAATAGTGATCTAATCTAGAATAAATTACGCATTGTAATCATTTAAGTTATCTTTTCATTGTTTGAACTATAAACGCCTATTACAGTTGTCACCACAAATTCGAGCTTGCTAGCCAACTTCAAGAAGACGAATCAATTCACCATTAACCATTCGTATAAGCACAAATGAATTAATATATATATATATATAAAACTCGACTACCCACATTATACAAGAACACCAAACAACACGCTTGTCCTCAACACTCGACCATTTACAGAATTCGATAGTTTACATTACTCATAAGATTCAATAGCTTACACCTGAACGTCCACAATACACATGAAACTCAGTTGTTTACAATATACATGATACAAGATTGATAACATTATACATGAAACTCAGTTGTTTACAATTTACATGATACAGGATTGATTACATGATACATGCAACTCAGTTGTTTACAATATACATGATACAAGATTGATTACATGATACATGAAAATTAGTTGTTCACGATACACATGATATTTAGTTGTTTACATTATACATGAAAACTTGGTTGCTTACAAAATACATAAATATTAAATTGCTCACCTGATACATGAGACCTGTTGTTTACTATATACATGGTACTACACTATTCACATTATACATGGAACCTATTCATTTACAAGGTGCATAACACTAGATCATGCATGAAGCTTGAGTGTTTACATTATACATGGGACTAAATTGTTTACAATTGTTACAATTGACTGATCACATTTTACGCAAGGCATGATCATACACTTTATTCACTAAAGTTGAAAGCTATAACACCTTGAAGCTACTCGGGGTTTGACGTATTCTTATTCAAACACGAGGAGGCTGCAACATTTTTAAACTACTCGGGGTTTGACGTATTCTTGTTCAAACACGAGTAACCCATGGAACTTTAGGATATACTACATTTTTACTCCTTAGCTTTCCTGATTGACCTTACTATCTAAGGACACGGTTATTCATTAGCAACACATAAGTAAAAAAAATAGATACGAACTAAGAAATTTTTTGACCTCCTTTGACCTACACACAATAGAACGATCGATACAAGCCATGCGATAATTCGAGTAATTACGGGTGCACACGTAATTATGAAAATCAGCGCATGGGAAAACATAGTAAATTCTGTCGTGTGTAATGATCTAAAACCTATCGTGATATATAGCAATGGAACTAATGTGATATGACAAGGGCATGGTGGATACGAAGATGGTACTTCCTATATATAAGTGCTCTGTCACATTATCAGAAGTAGCGTTGTTTGTGTCACGTGAAGTTTTGACCTAGACCAATGTTTGTGAAATCCCTTATCCACTAACAATTCTTGAACATATTAGACTACAATCTAATACAAACCCTAATCATCAAATTCCCATCAAATCCATTCCATGTAATGCATTTCACTTTTAGGATGCAAATTATTATTCGACAGATTTTCTCCTTAAGTTCATTTCAAAACTAAATTCATAATCATCATTCATGCCTGACTTTGAGTATCATACCTAAACCTTATTATCAATCATACTCCCCAAACCAACAGTCAAAGTTCGTTGGGATTCTAGACACGGTCCCGAGTTTACTTGGGAACTAGAGGACCAAATGAAGCTTAAGTACCCACATCTTTTCCTGAGACAGAAGCTTCAACTAGTTGAATTTTGGGACGAAATTCACTCTACTAGGGGATACTGTAACATCCATGATTTTCTTATTCCTTGTTTTGTGCAATAACAACATTTCAACTTCAATTCTAGTTAATTTCATTGTATCACATTAACTATAATTACAAAAGTGTATTAAACTCATAATTTCATTCATACAAATTTATCTTTTAGCCTTACAAATATATATATATATATATATATATATATATATATATATATATATATGTATGTATGTATGATGTGACATCCGTCTATTTATAGATAACTCCGTTAACTCAAGTTCTGTTATCTCGCACAAACACAATTAGTCCAGTTAGTCCCAGTTATCCCATCACAAACCCCAGGGACTAATTCTGCCATTCCTCTAACTCAAACACCAAACTACAAGGATTATTTATGTATTTAATCAAAACTCAAGTAGACATGGTCGCGCCAGTGCCCGAGCACGGTCGTGCATAATTCCAGGCATGGTCACGCCTCATGCACAGTCAATACGCAAACTCAATCTGTAACGCCTCAAAACGTTCGAATTCACAACCATAACTCAACATTGATTGTTTCGGACATCATTAGGCCGTTTCTAACCATTCATCGCTGTCAATTAACCCGAATTAATTTAAATTATGGACTTTAAGTCATAACCGTCGAAGCCCCCAACCAGTACACTCGAATTCGCACCAACCCTCTTTTCATTCTACAATTAAGCATCTGCACACCTCAAACGAGTTCCACGGAACCTGTAACATCATTCGATTTCACCGGAGAAGGAAACAGAGCCTCCGGAGAACAAGCCACTCGAAGGCAAACCTGCTTTTGCTCGAACTCCATCAATTCGATATCGTTAGAGGTAATTAAATATGTCCACATCTTCTTTTTCATTCATAGATTAAAAGCCCTATGTTAATTGGGGCTTACATTATCGAAATTAGCAAAAACGAATTCTAGGGTTCATATCCATTCGGGTTTGATCGAACAACACGCTAGAACTAATCTAAATTCAATTAAACTATATGGAAAAATTAGCCATCACCTACTCTTTGAAAGCCCCATGATTCCAGCATTTAACCTTATAAGATTTAACCAATTCGTTTTCTGGAAGAGTTCAGACACGGTCGTTGTAACATTTCTGATTTTTAGTATCCGTATTTCAAATTCAATGTAATGCACTTTAAACCAAGTTCTAGTGCACTGTTTTGTTCTATTCATACCATCAATTAAGTACTATATTTCAATGTTAACCCGCAAATTTTACACGGTTATAACCTACTAAAACACTACATAAGTATCTATTTATACAAATATGTCAAAGACCAAAGTTACAAGGTCTGATGTTGAAAATTTACAAGAAACCCTAATAGGCACGGTCGCGCCTCGTTCTGGCATGGTCGCGCCGAGTGCTTTGGCACGGTCGCGTGACTTGCTTTGGAACGATCGCGCCTGGTGCCTTAACACGGTCACGCTTCGTTTGGGCACGATCGCGCCTAGTATCAGTTGAAACGTAAAATCAGTTTTAAACGCGAGAATCATTGAGTTTCGTAACTGATATACGTTTCACTTTCGTTATCAAAGACAATAATATTATCAATCGTAACAACTGACAACAGAAATCGATTCATCTCAAAGAAAACTAAAATCCTTCACTTGAACCAAAATCCTCCTATTCTAAAGTGCAATTCCCTCGATCAATCGCTCCATAGAATCTCTCTGAAACCCCCAAACACACTACTTTAGCTGGAAGTGCAGTGGAAGACGCCGGAGACCGAACTCGTCGACGCCGGAACTCCTTCCTACCGTCATCTATCAATTCGTCGTCCATCCGGGTAATTGAAACTCTTTCCACAGTCTATTTAGCCTATAGATCAAAAGCCCCATATTAATTTGGGCTCTCAATATAGAATTAGTCCGAAACCCGAATCTGAGTTTTGTTTAAAAACGATTTAATCGAACCCAGTTCTAAACATGACTTACATACAATTAATCTATATAACAAAACTCGTAATAGCACGGTAAATAAAAGCCCTATGATTCCCAGCAGTAACAATATAAAAATTAGTCAATTCGTGTCTGTTTTGGAAGAGACACGGTCGCGCTAATCATCTAGCGCGGTCGTGCCTCATTAGACGCGGTCGTGCCGACTATCAGCGCGGTCGTGTCCTCCTGTACAGACCCAATCATGCCCTTTGGCTAATCTCAGTCGTGTCTTAGGATTATAGACACGATCGTGCCTAGCCAAGGCACGATCGTGCCTAATGATTTAATTAGTTTAAGCCCTCTGTTTGATCAACACGGTCGCGCCCTAACTAGCATGGTCGCGCCCGTGGTTCGAGCACGATCGTGCCCTTCTCAGGCACGGTCGTGTGTGAGTTAAAATCTTGACAGAATTATAAATTTTATATATTTTTCAAACCACAAATATTCTGATTGAATTACAAAATAAAAATAGTTGAATTTTATAAAATTGCATTTAATCTTATTTAGAAAGAACAAATATTTAATAAATGGAAAAATTAATTATTTAAAGTTTATAAAATTTAATTTACAATTATTGTTAAACCTTTCATTTAAAAGGTATTTAAATGGTTAAGTTACATTTTATAAATAAATAAATAAAATAATTATTTATTTAATTTATATTTAAACAAAAACGATTAATTAATTATACTAACTTATAACCAATACTTATAATGTTTGCATAAACAATAATTATTTACATTACTTATTTAATTATTTAAACTCAAACCTTAATCAAAATATTCTAAAAATACTCTTTCAAACTTTATATATTTTATTCAATACCTCCAATTACAAATCAATGACCTTATTACACAAGTCCAAATACAACTTTAGACTTAAACATTGGTGCACACTATTAATACCATATACATTACTCCTTAGGTTAACTTGTGCATTTCAAGGATCCTTATTCTATCTAGTATCTTTGTTAGCTACGCCTTCGAACCATGTGAGTATTTCATAGCCGCTTTTACTCTTTTACACTTTTGGGGTGAAACATGAACATTATTCAAATTACACGTTACATTTACACAAACAACACAAGTACAAATCCCATTTACATTCATGTGTGCAATTTGAGCTTTATGCCCGAGTGCTAGGTGTGCTAACCTTTGTATGCGATTATGTGCAATCATTAACTATACAAGACGACGGTTTTCAATGATAGATCTATTGAGTCTGACAAACCCACCCAGATTGGGGTGATTGATACCGACAACACAATTTTGCATGCTAGTTACAAAGGTTTGATTGTACATGGTTACACAATAGCTGCTCCCCATAAATGCCTTATTTATCATGTTATGTAGGGATTTGTTTTACAATCTATATGCTATCCACATAAACCTGTGTTATACTCACCAACTTTTTAGTTGACTTTATTTTATTCATGTTTTAGGTTCTAATGTGTGAGATTGATCAAGATGTGCTACACATAGGCTTGGACTTAGTTAATTTAAATAAAAGAACTCTATGTATTTCAATTTTGTTCTATCTTGGATTTGGTTGTGTTTGGACTACTTGTTATGAAATTTGATGTTTAATATATTCAATCTAGTAAACCATGTGCTTATGAACAGTCTACATGTCCCGCCCCGATGATTCCGCCATCGGTCGGGGTGTGACATATTGGTATCATAGCGTTGGTTATAGGGAATTAGGTTATTAGACACCTTGACCTAGACTATAACTTTAGGACACCCATTTATGTCATGCTTCATGTTTATATGATTATGTGCTATATGTTATATGTTATGTGTTACATGCTATGTGCTACGTGCTTACTATGATTAGTTATTATTTTATTTGATGACTTATTTATTAAAAATCCATGACTTGTTTGTATATACTTAAATAATAAATTAAATAAACAATATCTCTTCCTATATCCTAAAACCTCATAGTGCTCTTATCTCCTTCTCTATCTATATTTTTCTAGCATGTGAAATCTTCACGAAGCTAAATCCATAAAAAAAAATTCTTTATTTCCTCGTTAAGGTTTTTAAACTTTGTTAATTATTTGAGGACACGTGCAATCTGGAAGAGTAACACCTGTATTTTGGGTTTTCTGTCTAGGAAACATTTCGCATAAATCTCAATCAACCGAGGGACCCGTATGCTTTCCTGGGAATTCCCGAGATGAATGTTTACTTATAGGCTAAAGCATGTCTCCTTGAAAATTATATAAGTTTAATTAACATTAATGTGTCATAGTATTCGAGTCATTATATCACTATTTGAGTACAACCCAAACTATGATTATCTATTTATTTTGTCATCTTATTCTATTATATCCAAACAATTCTCATGAGTTCTCACATCTTTTCTTGTCTTGTGAAAATCTGTAGAATGCCTCCTCGTCGTGCTCCCGCGGCCAACACCAATACCGACATTGCTGCTATTCTTGAACAACTCGTGGCACAACTCGTGACACAACTCACTCAAGCTAATAGTGCCACCAATGGCAACAATGGTGGAAATGGTAGTAATAGTGGTAATGCTGGTAATGGTGGAAATCGTGGTAACAACCCATCTCAACGCACCTTCAAGCATTTCAACTCGTGTAATCCCCTCAAGTTCTATGGTACCGAAGCAGCTACTGGACTCCTTCAATGGTTCGAAAGCATTGAGAATACATTCCTCAATAGTGACTGCCCCAACAACCTTCGTGTTCGTCATGCCACAAGTGTCCTACAAAAACGGGCACTCACGTGGTGGAATGGGGAGAAGAGAAACCGAGGTGTGGATGTAGCAATGGCCTTACCTTGGGATGAGGTTAAAAGGCTAATGACCGAGGAATTTTGTCCTCGAAATGAAGTGAGGAAACTTGAAGCTGAGTTTTGGGATCTTGCCCAAGATAGTGGTGAAAACTTAGCATATACGACTCGGTTCCATGAGTTGAGTCTTCTTGTGCCCCACATGGTCACTCCTTTGTCCCGCTGCATTGAAAAGTATATTGGGGGACTACCTAGGCAAATTCAAGATACTGTCCTAGGAAGGAATCCCGCAACACTTGAAGATGCTATCCGCTTATCCGCCACCCTAACCGATAATCATGTGAAAGCGGGAACACTTACTAAAAAGGCACCAAGAAAGTTTCTGACACTATAACCCCTCCTACCCACAACAAAGAAGCCACAACTGAACCCTCCCGCAATAATAGGAAAAGGAAGACTAGAAACTATGCTGTGGTCACTCCTGCTATTCCTATTAACCAAGCTACACCTATGGTTCAAGCACCGACCAAAAAGCCATATGTTGGAATCTACCCACTTTGTGCCACCTGCAACTACCATCATCTCCAAAGCATCCCATGTCGTCTTTGTACTTATTGTGGGAGATATGGCCATATAGTTAATGTTTGTAGGACCAAAGCTCATGCGGGCCAAGTCAACCCACTAAACCAAACCAACACCCAAGCGGCTAATCAAGGTGTACCTGCTATTGCAAATGGGCGAGCATGTTATAAATGTGGCAACCCGAACCATTTCCGTGATCAATGCCCAAAGTTGGTCAATACTAGACAAGGTGGAGCTCGTGGGCGTGCTTTCAACATAAACGCCAATGAAGCTCAAGCCAACAATGACGTGGTCAATGGTACGTTTCTTGTTAATAGTCAATATGCCTCCATTTTATTCGATACCGGTGCTGATAAAAGTTTCGTGTCACTTAACTTTGAACCTTTATTTGCAAAGACATGATCCCTTTTAGAGAAAACATTTACCGTTGAAGTAGCAAATGGTGACTCTCTCACAATTGAATCCATTATCTATGATTGCTCTTTAGAACTTAATGATCATACATTCCCAATCAACCTTGTTCCAATGCCACTAGGAAGCTTTGATATCATCATAGGCATGGATTGGCTATCAAATCATCATGCCGAAGTTATTTGTTTCGATAAGTGCATCCGAATACCCCTACCATCGGGAGAAACGTTAAGAGTCTTTGGTGAAAAGCCTTGCAAAGGACTTAAGTTAATGTCGTGCACTACCGCCCAAAAGTACCTACGAAAGAAGTACGTAGCCTTCTTGGCTCATATTATCTAAAAAGATGTCAAAAAGAAGAGTATACAAGACATTCCCATCATTCGAGATTTTCCCGAAGTATTTCCCGAAGACTTATCCGGTCTTCCACCCGTTCGTCAAGTAGAATTTCGCATTGACCTTGTGCCTGGGGCTAACCCCGTGGCTAGAGCTCCATACCGTCTTGCACCTTCTGAAATGCAAGAACTTGCAAGTCAACTTCAAGAGCTCTCCGACAAGGGATTCATCCGTCCAAGTCATTCACCGTGGGGTGCACCCGTCTTATTCGTCAAAAAGAAGGATGGATCATTTCGCATGTGTATTGACTACCGCGAACTCAACAAGCTTACTATCAAAAACCGTTATCCTTTGCCTAGAATTGATGACCTCTTTGATCAACTTCAAGGTTCTACTTGCTTCTCAAAGATTGATCTTCGATCTGGTTATCACCAACTCCGTGTGCAAGAAGACGATATTCCAAAGACTGCCTTCCGAACAAGGTATGGTCATTTCGAGTTCATGGTTATGCCTTTTGGACTAACCAATGCACCCGCAGTTTTCATGGACCTCATGAATCGTGTGTTCAAACCGTACCTCGATAAGTTCATGATAGTTTTCATCGATGACATCTTAATCTATTCCAAGACTAAAGCCGACCATGAGCAACATCTTAGATTAGTTCTGGATCTCTAGAAGAAGGAACAACTATATGCCAAATTCTCCAAATGTGAATTTTGGTTAAAAGAAGTTCAATTTCTTGGTCATATTGTCAACGACAAGGGTATTCATGTTGACCCTGCAAAAATCGAAACGGTTAAGAATTGGAATGCCCCGAAGACCCCCACTGAAGTTCGTTCATTTCTTGGTCTTGTGGGATATTACCGTCGTTTCATCTCGAACTTCTCCAAGATTGCTGTCCCCCTTACCGCCTTGACCCACAAGGGTAGGACTTATGAATGGGGACCAAAGCAAGAAGAAGATTTCCAAACCTTTAAGCAAAAGTTATGCAATGCTCCCATTTTGACTCTCCCTGATGGAAATGAAGATTTAGTTGTCTACTGTGATGCTTCTAACCAAGGTCTCGGTTGTGTCCTCATGCAACGAGGCAAAGTAATCGCTTATGCATCAAGGCAACTTAAGATTCATGAGAAGAATTATACGACGCACGATCTCGAGTTGGGTGCGGTCGTATTTGCATTGAAGATTTGGAGACATTATCTCTATGGCACGAAATGTGTGGTGTTCACCGACCACAAAAGTCTTCAACATATCTTCAATCAAAAGGAACTCAATATGAGGCAACAACGTTGGGTTGAACTCCTTAATGATTATGACTGCGAAATTCGTTACCATCCCGGCAAAGCGAATGTTGTAGTCGATGCCTTGAGTCGAAAGAACCATGTCATGCTTCATTGTGCCCGAATTCAAACTGATATTCAAACCCGCATCTTAGAAGCTCAACACGTCTCAGTCACCGAGGGTAACATGTACGAGGAAATGTCGTGTGGTGTTGAACTTCTGCTTGAATCAAAACCCAATGGCTTACTTTATTACTTAAATAGTATTTGGGTTCCCAAACGCGATGATCTCCGTACATTTCTCATGAACGAGGCTCACAAGACTCGTTATTCTATTCATCCTGGTGCAGATAAAATGTACCAAGATCTTCGCCAACAATATTGGTGGCCCAGTATGAAAAAGGACATTGCTCTTTATGTTGCCAAATGTTTAACCTGCTCCAAAGTCAAAGCCGAACATCAACGTCCTTCTGGTTTACTTGAACAACCAGAAATTCCCGTGTGGAAATGGGAAAAATTAGCTATGGATTTCATTACCAAACTCCCTTGCACCTCGAGTGGTTATGATAGCATTTGGGTGATTATTGATCGTCTCACCAAATCTGCTCATTTCATGCCTATCCGTGAAGACTATCGGGTTGAGAAACTAGCCCGAATTTACATTGATGAAATCGTGAGCCGTCATGGTGTTCCCTTGAATATAATATCCGATCGAGATGCCCGGTTCACTTCTCGATTGTGGCAATCTCTCTAAACCGCTCTTGGCACACGATTAGATTTGAGCACGGCTTACCATCCCCAAACTGATGGTCAAACCGAGCGGACAATCCAAACACTCTAAGATTGGTCCTGAATTCACTTGGGAACGAGAGGACCAAATGAAGCTAAAGTACCCCCATCTTTTTACTGATGCCGTAGTTTCCTCTAACTAAATTTCTGGACGAAATTCCCTCAACATGGGGAGACTGTAACATTTCTGATTTTTAGTATCCGTATTTCAAATTCAATGTAATGCACTTTAAACCAAGTTCTAGTGCACTGTTTTGTTCTATTCGTACCATCAATTAAGTACTATATTTCAATGTTAACCCGCAAATTTTACACGGTTATAACCTACTAAAACACTACATAAGTATCTATTTATACAAATATGTCAAAGACCAAAGTTACAAGGTCTGATGTTGAAAGTTTACAAGAAACCCTAATAGGCACGGTCGCGCCTCGTTCTGGCACGGTCGCGCCGAGTGCTTTGGCACAGTTGCGCGACTTGCTTTGGAACGATCGCGCCTGGTGCCTTAACACGGTCGCGCCTAGTATCAGTTGAAACATAAAATCAGTTTTAAACGCGAGAATCGTTGAGTTTCGTAACTGATATACGTTTCACTTTCGTTATCAAAGACAATAATATTATCAATCGTAACAACTGACAACAGAAATCGATTCATCTCAAAGAAAACTAAAATCCTTCACTTGAACCAAAATCCTCCTATTCTAAAGTGCAATTCCCTCGATCAATCGCTCCATAGAATCTCTCTGAAACCCCCGGACACACTGGTTTAGCCGGAAGTGCAGTGGAAGACGTCGGAGACCGAACTCGTCGACGCCGGAACTCCTTCCTACCGTCATCTATCAATTCGTCGTCCATCCGGGTAATTGAAACTCTTTCCACAGTCTATTTAGCCTATAGATCAAAAGCCCCATATTAATTTGGGCTCTCAATATAGAATCAGTCCGAAACCCGAATCTGAGTTTTGTTCAAAAACGATTTCATCGAACCCAGTTCTAAACATGACTTACATACAATTAATCTATATAACAAGACTCGTAATAGCACGGTAAATAAAAGCCCTATGATTCCCAGCAGTAACAATATAAAAATCAGTCAATTCGTGTCTGTTTTGGAAGACACACGGTCGCGCTAATCATCTAGCGCGGTCGTGCCTCATTAGATGCGGTCGTGCCGACTATCAGCGCGGTCGTGTCCTCCTGTACAGACCCAATCATGCCCTTTGGCTAATCTCAGTCGTGTCTTAGGATCATAGACACGATCGTGCCTAGCCAAGGCATGGTCGTGCCTAATGATTTAATTAGTTTAAGCCATCTGTTTGATCAACACGGTCGCGCCCTGACTAGCATGGTCACGCCCGTGGTTCGAGCACGATCGTGCCCTTCCCAGGCACGGTCGTGTGTGAGTTAAAATCTTGGCAGAATTATAAATTTTATATATTTTTCAAACCACAAATATTCTGATTGAATTACAAAATAAAAATAGTTGAATTTTATAAAATTGCATTTAATCTTATTTAGAAAGAACAAATATTTAATAAATGGAAAAATTAATTATTTAAAGTTTATAAAATTTAATTTACAATTATTGTTAAACCTTTCATTTAAAAATTATTTAAATGGTTAAGTTACATTTTATAAATAAATAAATAAAATGATTATTTATTTAATTATATTTAAACAAAAACGATTAATTAATTATACTAACTTATAACTAATACTTACAATGTTTGCATAAACAATAATTATTTACATTACTTATTTAATTATTTAAACTCAAACCTTAATCAAAATATTCTAAAAATACTCTTTCAAACTTTATATATTTTATTCAATACCTCCAATTACAAATCAATGACCTTATTACACAAGTCCAAATACAACTTTAGACTTAAACATTGGTGCACACTATTCATACCATATACATTACTCCTTAGGTTAACTTGTGCATTTCAAGTATCCTTATTCTATCTAGTATCTTTGTTAGCTACGCCTTCGAACCATGTGAGTATTTCATAGTCCCTTTTACTCTTTTACACTTTTGGGATGAAACATGAACATTATTCAAATTACACGTTACATTTACACAAACAACACAAGTACAAATCCCATTTACATTCATGTGTGCAATTTGAGCTTTATGCCCGAGTGCTAGGTGTGCTAACCTTTGTATGCGATTATGTGCAATCATTAACTATACAAGCCGACGGTTTTCAATGATAGATCTATTGAGTCTGACAAACCCACCCAGATTGGGGTGATTGATACCGACAACACAATTTTGCATGCTAGTTACAAAGGTTTGATTGTACATAGTTACACAATAGCTGCTCCCCAAAAATGCCTTATTTATCATGTTATGTAGGGATTTGTTTTACAATCTATATGCTATCCATATAAACCTGTGTTATACTCACCAACTTTTTAGTTGACTTTATTTTATTCATGTTTCAGGTTCTAATGTGTGAGATTGATCAAGATGTGCTACACATAGGCTTGGACTTAGTTAATTTAAATAAAAGAACTCTATGTATTTCAATTTTGTTCTATCTTGGATTTGGTTGTGTTTGGACTACTTGTTATGAAATTTGATGTTTAATATATTCAATCTAGTAAACCATGTGCTTATGAACAGTCTACATGTCCCGCCCCGATGATTCCGCCATCGGTCGGGGTGTGACAGTCGTGCCTCGTGCCCAGGCATGGCGTCCCATGCCTAAGCACGGTCATGCCCATACCCTGGCACGGTCGTGTGTCCCCTGATCAGTTTTCTTTTTTTTTTTAAAATCATTTTAATATATTTTGTTTAAACCCAAATTTCTTTACAAAAATTATTTTATAAAACCCCAAGGCACGAAAATTGTTTTATAATCCCAACTATGAACTTGAAAATTTTAAACCATTTATTTGATCCTTTCTAGCGGATATAAAACTAAAAATTTTAAATAAAAAGTTTATATGATTATTTTATTTAAAACCTATACAAACTATTTATATACTAATATATATTTACAATATTTCTTGGCACATTATTATTAAATGAATAAATGAGATAGATTTATATATTTAAACCCTAAATGAATTTATTTATTTAAATTAATTAAACATAAACCCTAAAGACAAATATTATTTTTCATATATACTTTGAACTTTCAATTTTGCATATCAAACTTTTCTCGACTTACATCCTGTCACATAAAATGACACAACCCTTGTACAAATCCACACATATGAAACTGAAGAACATTTGATCATGACATAGACTCCGTACACATTATTAATTCAAGATAATACATTATCACTCTACGTTAACTTTATGGTTTACAAGAATCACTTTTACTACCTATTGTTCGTGCTATCTACACCAATTATACAAGGGAGTTTACATAGCCCCTTTTCCTTTTTGTACATTTTTGGGGTGAAACATGATTACATACGTACAATTCTACAATATGATCATATGTAATTATTTGTGCTTTGTGCTTGAATGATAACTGTTAAGGCTACATATACATGACATACTCATGTAATCATTAACACATTACATCAGGATAACCTTTGATTGTTATGTCCTACATCAGGATAACATGTGTTGTTATGCCCTACATTCACATCAGGATAACATGTGTTGTTATGCCCTACATTTACATCAGGATAACATGTGTTGTTATGCCCTTCAGTTACAAGGTTACATTTGTGCAACTAGCTTAACTTAGATTCTCCATAAATGCTTTATAAACCACGTATCATATGATTTGTACACAAAACATTTGAACTTTACTTGTGGTGTCAAAACCTATGTATGCTCACAAACTATTTTCAGTTGACACTGTTTTCATCATGTTTCAGGTACTAGGGTATGAGATCATATGCAAGATACTATATATAGGATTTGGACTTAGTAAACAAAGAAATTGAACATGTTGATGTATTTGATTTTGGTTGTTGATTTGAACTATTGTAATGAAATCTTGATGTAATTAATATATGAAACTTTAATTGATCATGAGCTTATGAACAGTCCACACGTCCGCCCCGACGTATTCCGTCGTCGGTTGGGGTGTGACACACGTGTTGCAATAACAATCAATACAAAAAGGTAAATAACTTTCTCTTTCTATACCACTGATATACACCATTTACAGACTCAATCAGAGCGCATCCAGAATGAACACTACAAACACCAATTTATGTGTAACTAAAGACCCACATGCGAACTTAACATGTTTGCCACATATGGCCTAGGTGAACTTGTTAAGTTCGCCTAATAAAAAAACTTAACAAACATTACAACTCAAAATCAACATACAAAGACTAAGACTATTACAAAATATCTTCTAGCTAGTTATCACCAAAACGTCGTCCAACATGTTCTCCTAAAGCAAAAGTGGTAAACTTGATATATCCTCACCTATATATACGTAGCGAACCTACACCATGTTCGCCTAACTCAAGAAGCGAACTTAACCCTATTTTCGCTAAACCTATGTAGCGAATTTAGCTTATCTTCGCCTAAAAGTCTAAGCAACGAACTTACTATGTTCGCCTGAGCCATAAATCGTTAACTTATCTAAGTTCGCCAACCCTTAAAGATATAAACGCCTAGTGTAGGTTAGGTTTGTTATCTTAACTTGTATGATTGATTTATACAGATTGGGTGTGACACTTAGAGATGCCTATTGACCAGTGATAATATCTCAGAACCCGCTTATCGTGTGAGTTCTATGTGCCCCTTATGTGTTACGTGCAAATGATTTCAAATGTTTTGGGGCTGAAGTGTATACGTGCAAGATAAATGAATGAGATGAATGATAATATGACTACATGTTACGTAAATAAGAACGAAGAACTATGAAATGACGAATGAATGTTTATAACGAATGAAATGGATACATGACTTAACGTTAAATGAATGAAGGCTTGCTTTATATATTTATATATTGCATTTTATAGATGTACTAATGTCAAGGAAGGAAGTACGGACTACATCGGTAGGACGGTACAATGAAAACGGCTACTACGGTAGACGGACGACCAGACGACTATCTATGTAGATGGAATGTTGAAAGTCTATAAACCTATACTAATACGGCTACTATGGTAGAGAGAGGCCCTTATACGAAGCACGACTGCATAAATAGTTCGAATGGGAAACGGGTGCCTTAGGGCAAATGAGCGAATTGCGGACTATGACAGTATGAATTACGGATGGTTACTTCGGTATACGGATGGTAAGTATGAATTACGGACTACTTTGGTAGGACGGTATGAATGACAGACTACAACGGTAGGATGAAATGTTTGTCTATTTGACATACGAAATGACGGGTTGATCACCCATATGTGTATGACCAATGGTTGTTAAATGACTCCAAATTAAATGCTAATATATATATATATACATACGTATAATGAAACGATGTTTGTACTTAATTGGTTTAAACTAGAACTCACCAGCGTTAGCTGACTTTTAGTATATACTTCAGGTAGCAAAAGGAAGGAACGGGAAAAGGGCATGAAGGCTACCTGGTTCAAGACTGGCATCCTATCTACTAGTTTATTTTTAAGACAATGTTTTAAATGTTTAAGACTTCCACTGCTTAGGTAATGAAATGATGTACGCTTCTGCTATGTTGCATGTTTTAATTAAGTTCAGTGTTTGATGACTATGTTTATGAGTAAATCCAATGAGTGAGGCCTCCTAGATTTGGGGCCTTAGAAGTTGGTATCAGAGCAATAGTTTGAGAGATTCAGACATCCCTAAGTGTTTGAACTTAGACTGATAATGGGACCAACACAAAGGATGTCAGTACGGGTAGCCAACGCCAATGCCAGCACAACAAGTAAGTAACAAGGTTAATACCTGTAGCTTAGGATAGATGCCTTAACTTAGAATGCACACTTTAGATATCAATGTTACTACTGATGTGAAGAGTTTTGAACCCGAAAATCAAAGCAATTTATTAATCACAAACCGGTCACTATAATTAACAATTTACCTAGCCCGTACTGTACGAAACCATGATCTGAAGGAATGACATTGGTATTCCCTTTTTCACTATCAGGAATTAGTATACATGGCTGGTAGAAGAGGAACTGGACGTCGTGCCAGTCGTACAGGACAACGCGGTCGACCACAAGTGAACCGAGCACACAATGTGGAAGAAAGTGTACACGCGAGTCCTGAAGTCAGCGGGCACGAAACCAATGTGACTCTGCATGGAGAGGGAGATGAAGAGACACTTTAACTTGAGCCCACAGTTAGGGAGGCCATTGCCCAAGAAGTCGTACTCAATCTGAAGGACATACTGCCCGACTTGTTGACTGAAATGTTGAAGAAAAGTAAACTGGAGGAGGAAGGACATCATGATGAAAGGGCTTATGACGGTGACGGGGATGAAGTGGGACATGTTACTCGGGGGTGCACCTATAAGGGCTTCAAGGACTGTGACCCGCCCAAGTTTGACGGGAAGAAAGATTCGATTGACACTTTTGATTGGATCGAAAGGATGAATGGGGTGATTAGCATTAGCGAGTGTAGACCCGACCAACCTGTTAAGTCTGTAGCTCACTCTTTCACCAACGAGGCACTGAGTTGGTGGAGGACTATTCAGAGGTCTAAGTCGCCAAATGCTCTCACGAGGATGACCTGGGATGACCTGAAGGTTCTGATGATCAAGAAGTTCTGTCATCGGAATGAGATTGACAAAGTGGGAAATGAGTTTCTAAACTTCAATGCTGGCAACATAACTCCTCGCCCGTATGCCTCCAGGTATAATGAGTTACCTCAACTCATCTGGTGGAGACTGAGGAGAGGCTGATCAAGTACTATGTTAAGGGCCTGCCTCAAAGGGTCTGAATTCATGTGAAAACAAACCTACACTCGACATTCGAGTCGGTAGTAAATCCGAGTGGAATCGTATTTAACGATTATGCTAACGAGGACCCCGCTCCGAAAGCAAGAAAGAGGAAATGGGAAAACCCGTCTAGGGGAACTGGGAAAGGAAACTTTCCAGCTGAGGCTAAGAAACCGAGAGTAAAGGGGTATTGTACTTGCAAGAAATGTGGGAAGCAACATCTCGCTGAGTGCCGAGAATGCTCTACTATGTGTTTCCGATGTGAGAAGGCAGGGCACTCCTCCCGGGACTGTTTGAGTGGCACCACGTGCCAGGGTTGTAGATTGTTTGGCCATTTGATAAAGGATTGCAGGAAGACTGAGCAATCTGGTTTGGGAAAGGGGAAAGAAAAAGAACAACCCAAGGCTAGGAACTGAGCCTATACTTTAACCGAGGAAGAAGCCAGAGGAAACCCTGATGTCGTGTCAGGTACGTTCCTAGTTAATGATGAATATGCTACAAATTTGTTTGATTCTAGTGCGGGTAAGAGTTTTATATCTACTACCTTTAGTCGCAAACAACACTTCAAAATTAGCAACATTGTAAAGGCCTTTTAGTGTAGAAACTACAGTTGGTAGAAACTCAATAGTATTCCAAATGACAGACGATTACATGATAGAAATAGAAGGCCATAGGTTTCCTTCTAGATTATTCCTTCTCACCTTAGGAGGATTCGATATAGTATTGGGCATGGATTGGCTAGCTGCCAACGAAGCACAAATTGTATGTAAACAAAAGATGATCCATCTCAAAGCTACCGACGGCAACCTGATCATGGTTTATGGGTATTGGAATTGCACGATGCCGAACGCCATCTCGATGATCAAGGTTGAAAGTTACATGAGGCGTGGTTGTAAAGCTTATCTAGCATATGTTATCGATGATAGAATGAAAACCAAAGAACTCAAAAATGTACCCTTGGTGTGCAACTTTCCAGAAGTGTTCCCTAAGGACTTACCTGGTGTGCCACCCGGTCGGGAAATAGATTTTCAAATTGACTTGATGCCAGGAGCTCAGCCCATCGCCAAGGCACCCTACTGATTGACTCCATTATAAATGAAGGAATTGATGTCTCAACCGGAAGAACTCACTGAGAAAGGATTCATTAGGCCGAGCATCTCGCCATGGGGCGCTCCGGTACTTTTTGTAAAGAAAAAGGACGGTAGCATGTGCATGTGCATGTGCATCGACTACCGAGAACAGAACAAACGGACCGTTAAGAATAAATACCCGCTACCGAGAATAGACGATCTCTTTGATCAACTGGAAGGCACAAGTTGGTTTTCAAAGATAGATTTTAAGAAAGGGTACCATCAATTGAAAGTAAGGGAGGAAGACATACAGAAAACCGCGTTTCGCACACGTTATGGACATTTCAAATTCCTCGTGATGTCATTCGGACTAACCAACGCTCCTGTAACATTCAAGGATTTAATGAACATAGTATGCCGACTAATGTTGGATCAGTTGGGAATCGTGCATCAGTTTTAACTTTTAAAACATTTAGTTTACAAAATCAGATTTGCGTAGCGGAAACGATAAAAGGCGCACGTTTCTAAAGTTCTAAAATTTATCCGACAGTGATCCGATTACACGACATTTTAGACAATAAAAATAAAACGAATGCAACCATAGGGGGTTACCAAGGTTATACCTTTGGCGAATAACCACGTTGAAACACTCGGGTGCAAACAACTTCACGTAGTTGACTTGATCACGAACACGCAATAACGCAAAACACGTCTCACGGTTTAGCGAAGAAACCGGTTCACAGCAGCCCTGGTTCGGCGACTAGGTCCGGTTCAGCGAGTGGATCCAGTACGACTCGCGGAGGAGCGCTGATAGCTCACAGCGGAGGCTGGAAGCGGCCGGTACAAAGCACGACTGTGGCACGATGGTTTGCGGCAGCCGTCCGACGGCGGGAAGGGGTGGCCGGGTTGGGTATCGCAAACGAGAGAGAGATGGAGGCTCGATTAATTCTTATTAAGGTTTTACAATAAGTTTGTATATATAATCCTAGTATTTACAAACTAAACCCCGGGTAAATTAACATTTAATTCCCCACTGATTAATCTTTAATCTGTTTCAATCATGGAGGTTTCCAATTATATTAAATTAGAAAATTGAATGCGTAAATTGGACCCGTTTTAAAGTTAACTATTAAATATAAAACCCGTTAATAGTATATATTCCACTAATATATAATACCATATTCCGTCTTTTAGTAATTAATTATTCTAAATAATTAAATACAAAATAACCAATAAATATTTCTCTAAATATTTAAACCACTGAATTCCAAATTCGTGTTTCGTGAAATAACGTTTAACATTTAAACGCTATGCTTTGTTCTTTTTTCAAAGTGTAACTCTTTATATCGTACCTCGATAGTAACATTGATATTAACGATGATTGGAGATCTAATATCCAACAGTCTACGACTTGGTTGATTCATCGATTAACAGGGTCAACGTAGATAATGGTGGACGCCTAGCTGCATCTCACTGCCCCTAGAAAAGTGTGACGTATTACAATCCTCAAGTATTTCCTTGTGTTCAAGTAACTCTTACTTGATCAAATACAACAGTCATGGCAAACTTATCTATGTATCCTTTATGTTCAGGCCATCCATTGAACATGAGACATGGATACAAGTCATTTCTCATATATTGTTCAACAATTCTTGTTCTCGTTTCTAATACAAAGTGGTATAAACAAACTACTCTTAGTTTAAGTGTGGCCAAGCATTTTATACCAGTTCAGATTAACGAGGGGGCTAGAATGCCTAACTCCTAATCACAGGAGAACATAATTCCCTTGGTCACGTACAACTCCCACTTTACTTCTGATTTATTCCCAATCATAACCTTATTACTGCCTTTCATAGAACAGCGTTAGGTACGGTCAAAGAACAAACTTCAGTCAAAGTTAGTTCTAATATGTGCCCGGGGTCGAAGGATCGATAGATCTTACCATATTCAAAACTTCTCAAGACCTTGACCCACGGAGATAATTTTGAAAAAGTTACGTCCAATATTCATTCTCTAATGAATATTTGTGAATATGATTACCCATTTGGTGTTCATATCTTAACTGTTAAGATAATGTTGTTTGACTGAAAAGCTGTCATAACATTTATGATCTTGTTCCAAGAACTCTTCTTGTTGGTCAAAGTCAGTACTCTAATATCTTATCTCATAAGATAGTAGTATCTTATCATAACTCTTTATGATCCTCACCATTTTATGCTTATCAAGCATTTCCTTTTATTCTAATATAATTGGTTTCAAGGTTCTTTCATTATATGAAAGCATTGACATAGTGTAAGGCCCCTTTCTCGGGTAACCTCACTTGTTGGATTTACTCATAAACATAGTCATAAATACTGAACTTAAATTATAAACATTCATCATTCAATTACATTTCATAACAGCGGAAGTCTTAACAATCAAAAACACAACATTGTCTTAACAAACAAAAGTGGGATGTCAGTCTTGTGTCGGGTAACCTTCACGCCCTCGCACGACCTTTTCTTCCTTTACCTGAAATGTATACTAAAGTCAGCTAACGCTGGTGAGTTCTAGTTTAATGCGTTTAGATATAAACATTCTTTTCTTTACTTCCTAAGTAAACATTATTATAAAGTTATTCATATAAATACGTATTCATAACTTTTGCTTTTCTTTCATCTTTCTTTTCTTTATTAATGTGATTACATATATATATATATATGCGTTCACCCTTTTTCTTTCACTTTTCTTACCATTCTTTCTTTATCTTTCTTACGTGATTACATAGATATGCATTCACCTTTACTTTCTTTACCATTTATTGGTCATACACATAAGGGTGATCAACCCATCTTACGGTACGTATGTCACAAAGACATACGCCCTTGAGCTACCGTCGTAGCCCTTTTACTCGTCCGGTCCTAGAAACCGTCCGCCTTAACTTCCGTCCGACCAACCTTCGGCCGTCCTTCTTTACCGTCCTACCGTCGTAGTCCGTCATATTCGCCCGTCTGCCCTAAGGCATCCGTTTCCCACTTGAACTAATTATGCAGCCGAATATTGATTTAGCGTCTTACTCCACCGTAGTGGCCTTTATTTAGTCTACCTTTCTAGACTTCCTTCTCTAGCTGCATAATAGTCAGGTGGTCGTCCGTCTACCGTAGTAGTCGTTAGCTTCGTTTCCGTCCATAACGTATACTTACATTCTTCGCATGCAATATATATTTATAAAGCAAGGTTTCATTTATTTACGTTATACCATTCATTCATTCTTTGCAAACATACGTGTCGTTCTTTGTTCGTAATTCATTATTCGCATTCATATGTATCTACACATATACCTTAATATATCACGTATGATCACATTGACATTCATTTCATTTATTCATTTAGTGTATACACTTCAGCCCCAAAACATTTATAAATCATTTGCACATAACTTAGAAGGGGGCACATAGAACTCACCTGATGAGTAGTTTCTGTAATACACTTAGCTGGCTACTCAGCTTCACTAATGTCACTCACGATCTGTATAATAAAGTCATATACATAAGGTAGTGCTCCTAGATGACACTAGACATTACTATACTTGAACCTAGTAGTTTCGATTGATTAGCTTATATCGAAACTTGGTAGTTTCGATAGGTTGTTCGTGTCGAAACTTGGTAGTTTCGATAGGTAGTTTCGATAGGCTGCTTATGTCGAAACTTGGTAGTTTCGATAAGTAACTTATGTATTATCTTAGCTTCGGATCGGGGGCTCATATCGAAACTGTAGTAGTTTCGATTGAGCCTGCATATATCAAAACTGGGTAGTTTCGATAGGTCTGCACATATCGAAACTAAGTAGTTTCGATGGACCTGCACATATCGAAACTAAGTAGTTTCGATGGGTCTGCACTTATCGCCTTCCCCAAAAATCCGAATGTTCTGCATGCGAATCTGATCATGTCGATATCTAAATTTTCTTTGATCAAAACGTTCGTTTTTCATTCTAGATGCTATACCTAAGTTCACTTTCAAGTTTCATCCGTAAAATCGTTATCTTTTAGCCAAAACCCGAAACTTCCCAAAACGAACAAAAACTCATAATGTGATCGAATCGTTACCTGGATTGTAATTCTGATTCGGAGGTTTTGCTCACGGGAACAGCAGCAACGTTCTCCTGAATTCCCAAGTTGATCCGTCACTTTCTCTCTCTAGACCCGAGCTCTCCTTTCTCTCTCTAAAAGCTGCGTGAGTTGGGGAAATGAGCAGGGAAGAGGGCTGCCTTGCCTCTTATGTTCAATGGGCTTCCCTCGGCCCATTGAAGCCGGGCCCAGGCCCGCTCCCTTTTTGTTTAAATGTTCCGACTAAATCACTGGTCTCGTTATGTTTATTCGTTTTATTATTTTTGGGATGTTACAAGTCTACCCTCCTTAAAGAGGTTTCGTCCTCGAAACTGTTCATACGTTAAACAATTTAGGGTATAGTCCCCTCATCTCGTCTTCCTTTTCCCATGTAGCTTCTGACCCTTTTCTGTGCTTCCATTGTATCTTGACTAACGGTATCGACTTATTGCGTAGTCGTTTTTTTTTTCCAGCTCGGTCAAGAATGGCTATTGGTTCCTCTACATAATTCAAACTATTATCCACTTCGATCTCGTCGTAAGGTATGTGAGCTGTGTTGTCAGCTAGGCACTTGTGTAAGTGGGACACGTGGAACGTAGGGTGTATTCCATTCAGCTCAACGGGTAGGTCGAGTCTGTAAGCAACTTGACCCACTCTTGCTACAATCTTGAAAGGTCCGACAAACCTTGGACTTAGTTTGCCACGCTTTCTGAATTGGATGATTCCTTTCCATGGTGATACTTTCAACAGTACCATGTCCCCCACTTGAAACTCTAAATCCCTTCTTCTCTTATCCGCGTATGATTTCTGTCTGTCTTTTGCGGCTTTCATTCTAGCCTTGATTTGATCAAAAATTTTTTTCAGAAGTTGCTTTGACCACTTCAAGACTTGCAAAATCCTTCTGCCCAATTTCCCCCCCAACAAACCGGGGTCCTGCATTTTCTCCCATATAACATTTCAAATGGCGGCATGCCAATAGTCGTGTGATAGTTGTTGTTATATGAAAATTCCGCCAATGGTAGATGGCTATCCCAACTCCCACCGAAGTCAATGATACAGGCCCGGAGCATGTCCTCCAAGGTCTGAATGGTTCTTTCAGATTGACCATCGGTCTGAGGGTGGTAAGCGGTGCTGATGTTCAACCTAGTGCCCATCGCTTCATTGAACTTCTTCCAAAACCTTGATGTGAATCTAGTATCCCTGTCAGACACGATCGATAGTGGCATACCATGTCTACTTACAATTTCCTTGGTAAATGTTTCTGCTAGCTTTTCAGAAGAAGAAGTTTCTCGTATTGGCAAGAAGTGAGCACTCTTTGTCAAGCGGTCGACGATCACCCAAATGGTGTCATTGCCTTTAGCTGTTCGCGGTAGCTTGGTAATGAAGTCCATTGTGATCTCCTCCCATTTCCATTCTGGTATTGGTAAAGGTTGCATTTTACCACATGGTTTCTGGTGCTCGGCCTTAACTAGTGAACACGTTAAGCACTTGTTCATGTATTTAGTCACATCATTCTTCATGCCAGGCCACCAGTATTCTTTCTTCAAGTCTTGATACATTTTGTTTGTCCCGGGGTGGATAGAATAGCGAGACTTATGGGCCTCATCAAGTATTTTGGCTCTAAGCTCGCCAATCTTAGGTATCCATATTCGGCCAAACCTAGTTCGTACACCGTATGCATTTGCATCCAAGTTCCCTTGTTGTCCTACTATTCTTTCCCGTTTCACATTTCTTTCTAACAGCGCTTCATCTTGTGCTTTTGCTATTTCACCCATCCAATCTGGTGTTATAATCAGCTGACACGCTTTGATCCGGATAGGTGCCGATTCTTCCTTTCTACTTAAAGCGTCGGCCACTACGTTTGCCTTGCCCGGATGGTACAATATCTCACAGTCATAGTCTTTCAGTAGCTCTAACCACCTTCTTTGCCTCATGTTTAATTCCTTTTGTTCGAAAAAGTACTTCAGGCTTTTGTGATCGGAGTAAATGGTGCATTTAACTCCATACAGATAGTGCCTCCATATTTTCAACGCGAAAACTACTGCTGCTAATTCTAGATCGTGTGTTGGGTAGTTAACCTCATGAATCTTTAGTTGCCGCGATGCATAAGCAATTACCTTTCCTCTTTGCATGAGTACGCACCCTAAACCTTGCCCTGAAACGTCAGAGTAGACTACCAAGTCTTCATTTCCCTCAGGTAGTGTTAAGACTGGAACTTGAGTTAATCGTAACATCCGGCCCCTCATACCAACAATATTGTCCGCTTTGCCCACTAAGAGCTCACGGATTTGTTTTTGGTTGCCCGGGTGAAAACTTCCCAGTGGGTCACCCATCCCTGGATTACTCCCACCCGAGCACGCTTAACTGTGGAGTTTTCCTCTCATCCACTACATTAAGCCCCAAAACGCGTTGTTTTGGGTTGGACCCCATTCATACTTTACTTCCTTCCGTGTCAGTTTGGTTAGTGGCGAGGCAATTCTTGAGAAATCTTGAATGAACCTTCGATAGTAGCCTGCCAATCCTAGAAAACTTCGTATCTCTGTTGGTGTCTTTGGGATGTTCCATTCCTTTACTGTCTCGATCTTTGCAGGATCCACCATGATGCCGTTTGGGTTTATCACATGACCATAGAATTGGACTTCCCTAAGCCAAAACGCGCATTTGGAGAATTTTGCGTACAACTTTTCCTTCTTTAGCACCTCTAGAACTTCTCTTAGGTGGCAGTGATGATCACCCTCGCTTTTCGAATATACCAGTATGTCGTCTATAAAAACTATCACTGATCGATCCAACACTGGTCGACATACTCTATTCATTAAATCCATGAACGCTGCTGGAGCGTTAGTCAATCCGAAGGACATCACGAGGAATTCATAATGTCCATAACGCGTGCGAAACGCGGTCTTTGGTACGTCTTCTTCCCTTACTTTTAACTGATGGTAACCCGACCTAAGATCGATCTTTGAGAACCAACTCGCACCTTGCAGTTGATCAAAAAGGTCGTCTATTCTAGGCAATGGGTATTTGTTCTTTACTGTCCTCTTGTTCAATTCGCGGTAGTCAATGCACATACGCATGCTGCCGTCCTTCCTTTTTACAAAAAGTACCGGAGCGCCCCATGGTGAGATGCTCGGTCTAATAAATCCTTTTTCGGTTAGTTCCTCTAGTTGAGACATCAATTCTTTCATTTCTGACGGAGCCAATCGGTAGGGGGCTTTGGCAACGGGCTCAGCTCCTGGCAGTAAGTCAATCTGAAATTCTATTTCCCGATCGGGTGGAAACCCAGGTAGATCCTCAGGGAATACTTCCGAAAAATTGCACACCACGGGTACATTCTTGAGTTCTTTCATTTTCATTCTATCATCAATAACATATGCCAGATAAGCTTCGCAACCGCGCTTCATGTAACTTTCGGCCTTGATCATCGAGATGACGTTTGGCATCGTGCAATTCCAATCCCCATAAACCGTAATTGGACTGCCGCTAGGAGCTTTTAGGTGTATTCTTTTACATTTACATATGATTTGAGCTTCGTTGGCAGCTAACCAATCCATACCCAATACTATATCGAATCCTCCTAAGGTGAGAAGGAATAATCTAGAAGGGAACTTATGACCCTCTATTTCTATTATGCAATCCTCTGTTACTTGGAATACTGCCGAATTTTTACCAACGGCAGTTTGTACGCTAAAGGCCTTTACTATGGTGTTAATAGTGCTATCCAGTTTACGACTAAATGCATTTGATATAAAGCTTTTACTAGCACCGGAGTCGAATAAAATAGCAGCATGTTCATCATTTACTAGAAACGTACCTGACACATCATCAGGGTTTCCCCTTGCTTCCTCCTCGGTCAGGGCGTAGGCTCGAGTCCTCGCCTTTGGCTGTTCCTTTTCCTTTCCCGAACCAGATTTTCTGGTTCTCCTGCAATTCTTGGTTAGATGTCCAAATAGTCCACAACCTTGGCATTTAGTGTCTCTTAAACATTCGCGAGAATAGTGCCCCGCCTTCCCACACCTATAACAGACGGTGGAACCAACTAGGCACTCGCCTTGGTGTTTCCTCAAACATTTCTTACAAGCTTCGTATTCTTCAGTTCTTGGCTTCTTAGCCTCAGCTGTATAGTTCCCCTTTCCATTTCCCTTAGACGTGTTTTCCCATTTCCTTTTATGTGTCTCGGGTAACAGACCAGGCAATATGCTCTTCAGTGTCAGTACAACCTCACGGGCAATAGCATTCCTAAGTTCGGGTTCCAATCGTAGTGCCCCTTCATTGTCACCTCTCGGTGGGGTCACATTAGTGTCATGCACTCTCTCGGTGTATTTCACGTGCATGCTTTCTTCTTTCTCTTGTCTTTGGTTCATTGGCGGTCTACCTACTCGGCCCGTATGGCCGCCTTGGCGTGCAGTTCTTCCTCTACTTGCCATAGTTTTCTAGAAATTTAAGATATGAAAAGGGAATACATCAATGTCATTTCTTCAGATCATAGTTTGGAACAGTACGAGCAAGGTAAATTCTTAATTACAGTGACCGGTTTGTGATTACTAATTTACATTGCTTTTCGGGTTCAAAACTCTTCAAATCAGTCATGGCATTAACATCTATTTGTTCTAAGTTATGGTATCTATTCTTATGCAAGAGCCTTAACTTCATTACTTACTTACCGTGCTGGCGTTGGCGTTGGTTACCCATACTGACATCCGTGCGTTGGTCCCATAATCAGTTTGAGTCTAGACATTTAGGGATGTCTAAATCTCTCAAACTATTGCTCTGATACCAACTTGTAAGGACCCTTTCTCAGGTAACCTCACTTGTTGGATTTACTCATAAACATAGTCATAAATACTGAACTTAAATTATAAACATTCATCATTCAATTACATTTCATAACAGCGGAAGTCTTAACAATCAAAAACACAACATTGTCTTAACAAACAAAAGTGGGATGTCAGTCTTGTGTCGGGTAACCTTCACGCCCTCGCACGACCTTTTCTTCCTTTACCTGAAATGTATACTAAAGTCAGCTAACGCTGGTGAGTTCTAGTTTAATGCGTTTAGATATAAACATTCTTTTCTTTACTTCCTAAGTAAACATTATTATAAAGTTATTCATATAAATACGTATTCATAACTTTTGCTTTTCTTTCATCTTTCTTTTCTTTATTAATGTGATTACATATATATATATATGCGTTCACCCTTTTTCTTTCACTTTTCTTACCATTCTTTCTTTATCTTTCTTACGTGATTACATAGATATGCATTCACCTTTACTTTCTTTACCATTTATTGGTTATACACATATGGGTGATCAACCCATCTTACGGTACGTATGTCACAAAGACATACGCCCTTGAGCTACCGTCGTAGCCCTTTTACTCGTCCGGTCCTAGAAACCGTCCGCCTTAACTTCCGTCCGACCAACCTTCGGCCGTCCTTCTTTACCGTCCTACCGTCGTAGTCCGTCATATTCGCCCGTCTGCCCTAAGGCATCCGTTTCCCACTTGAACTAATTATGCAGCCGAATATTGATTTAGCGTCTTACTCCACCGTAGTGGCCTTTATTTAGTCTACCTTTCTAGACTTCCTTCTCTAGCTGCATAATAGTCAGGTGGTCGTCCGTCTACCGTAGTAGTCGTTAGCTTCGTTTCCGTCCATAACGTATACTTACATTCTTCGCATGCAATATATATTTATAAAGCAAGGTTTCATTTATTTACGTTATACCATTCATTCATTCTTTGCAAACATACGTGTCGTTCTTTGTTCGTAATTCATTATTCGCATTCATATGTATCTACACATATACCTTAATATATCACGTATGATCACATTGACATTCATTTCATTTATTCATTTAGTGTATACACTTCAGCCCCAAAACATTTATAAATCATTTGCACATAACTTAGAAGGGGGCACATAGAACTCACCTGATGAGTAGTTTCTGTAATACACTTAGCTGGCTACTGAGCTTCACTAATGTCACTCACGATCTGTATAATAAAGTCATATACATAAGGTAGTGCTCCTAGATGACACTAGACATTACTATACTTGAACCTAGTAGTTTCGATTGATTAGCTTATATCGAAACTTGGTAGTTTCGATAGGTTGTTCCTGTCGAAACTTGGTAGTTTCGATAGGTAGTTTCGATAGGCTGCTTATGTCGAAACTTGGTAGTTTCGATAAGTAACTTATGTATTATCTTAGCTTCGGATCGGGGGCTCATATCGAAACTGTAGTAGTTTCGATTGAGCCTGCATATATCGAAACTGGGTAGTTTCGATAGGTCTGCACATATCGAAACTAAGTAGTTTCGATGGACCTGCACATATCGAAACTAAGTAGTTTCGATGGGTCTGCACTTATCGCCTTCCCCAAAAATCCGAATGTTCTGCATGCGAATCTGATCATGTCGATATCTAAATTTTCTTTGATCAAAACGTTCGTTTTTCATTCTAGATGCTATACCTAAGTTCACTTTCAAGTTTCATCCGTAAAATCGTTATCTTTTAGCCAAAACCCGAAACTTCCCAAAACGAACAAAAACTCATAATGTGATCGAATCGTTACCTGGATTGTAATTCTGATTCGGAGGTTTTGCTCAAATTGGGCATGGATTGGCTAGCTGCCAACGAAGCACAAATTGTATGTAAACAAAAGATGATCCATCTCAAAGCTACTGACGGCAACCTGATCATGGTTTATGGGTATTGGAATAGCACGATGCCGAACGCCATCTCGATGATCAAGGTTGAAAGTTACATGAGGCGTGGTTGTAAAGCTTATCTAGCATATGTTATCGATGATAGAATGAAAACCAAAGAACTCAAAAATGTACCCTTGGTGTACAACTTTCCAGAAGTGTTCCCTAAGGACTTACCTGGTGTGCCACCCGGTCGGGAAATAGATTTTCAAATTGACTTGATGCCAGGAGCTCAGCCCATCGCCAAGGCACCCTACCGATTGACTCCATTATAAATGAAGGAATCGATGTCTCAACCGGAAGAACTCACTGAGAAAGGATTCATTAGGCCGAGCATCTCGCCATGGGGCGCTCCGGTACTTTTTGTAAAGAAAAAGGACGGTAGCATGTGCATGTGCATGTGCATCGACTACCGAGAACAGAACAAACGGACCGTTAAGAATAAATACCCGCTACCGAGAATAGACGATCTCTTTGATCAACTGGAAGGCACAAGTTGGTTTTCAAAGATAGATTTTAAGAAAGGGTACCATCAATTGAAAGTAAGGGAGGAAGACATACAGAAAACCGCGTTTCGCACACGTTATGGACATTTCAAATTCCTCGTGATGTCATTCGGACTAACCAACGCTCCTGTAACATTCAAGGATTTAATGAACATAGTATGCCGACTAATGTTGGATCAGTTGGGAATCGTGCATCAGTTTTAACTTTTAAAACATTTAGTTTACAAAATCAGATTTGCGTAGCGGAAACGATAAAAGGCGCACGTTTCTAAAGTTCTAAAATTTATCCGACAGTGATCCGATTACACGACATTTTAGACAATAAAAATAAAACGAATGCAACCATAGGGGGTTACCAAGGTTATACCTTTGGCGAATAACCACGTTGAAACACTCGGGTGCAAACAACTTCACGTAGTTGACTTGATCACGAACACGCAATAACGCAAAACACGTCTCACGGTTTAGCGAAGAAACCGGTTCACAGCAGCCCTGGTTCGGCGACTAGGTCCGGTTCAGCGAGTGGATCCAGTACGACTCGCGGAGGAGCGCTGATAGCTCACAGCGGAGGCTGGAAGCGGCCGGTACAAAGCACGACTGTGGCACGATGGTTTGCGGCAGCCGTCCGACGGCGGGAAGGGGTGGCCGGGTTGGGTATCGCAAACGAGAGAGAGATGGAGGCTCGATTAATTCTTATTAAGGTTTTACAATAAGTTTGTATATATAATCCTAGTATTTACAAACTAAACCCCGGGTAAATTAACATTTAATTCCCCACTGATTAATCTTTAATCTGTTTCAATCATGGAGGTTTCCAATTATATTAAATTAGAAAATTGAATGCGTAAATTGGACCCGTTTTAAAGTTAACTATTAAATATAAAACCCGTTAATAGTATATATTCCACTAATATATAATACCATATTCCGTCTTTTAGTAATTAATTATTCTAAATAATTAAATACAAAATAACCAATAAATATTTCTCTAAATATTTAAACCACTGAATTCCAAATTCGTGTTTCGTGAAATAACGTTTAACATTTAAACGCTATGCTTTGTTCTTTTTTCAAAGTATAACTCTTCATATCGTACCTCGATAGTAACATTGATATTAACGATGATTGGAGATCTAATATCCAACAGTCTACGACTTGGTCGATTCATCGATTAACAGGGTCAACGTAGATAATGGTGGACGCCTAGCTGCATCTCACTGCCCCTAGAAAAGTGTGACGTATTACAATCCTCAACTATTTCCTTGTGTTCAAGTAACTCTTACTTGATCAAATACAACAGTCATGGCAAACTTATCTATGTATCCTTTATGTTCAGGCCATCCATTGAACATGAGACATGGATACAAGTCATTTCTCATATATTGTTCAACAATTCTTGTTCTCGTTTCTAATTCAAAGTGGTATAAACAAACTACTCTTAGTTTAAGTGTGGCCAAGCATTTTATACCAGTTCAGATTAACGAGGGCGCTAGAATGCCTAACTCCTAATCACAGGAGAACATAATTCCCTTGGTCACGTACAACTCCCACTTTACTTCTGATTTATTCCCAATCATAACCTTATTACTGCCTTTCATAGAACAGCGTTAGGTATGGTCAAAGAACAAACTTCAGTCAAAGTTAGTTCTAATATGTGCCCGGGGTCGAAGGATCGATAGATCTTACCATATTCAAAACTTCTCAAGACCTTGACCCACGGAGATAATTTTGAAAAAGTTACGTCCAATATTCATTCTCTAATGAATATTTGTGAATATGATTACCCATTTGGTGTTCATATCTTAACTGTTAAGATAATGTTGTTTGACTGAAAAGCTGTCATAACATTTATGATCTTGTTCCAAGAACTCTTCTTGTTGGTCAAAGTCAGTACTCTAGTATCTTATCTCATAAGATAGTAGTATCTTATCATAACTCTTTATGATCCTCACCATTTTATGCTTATCAAGCATTTCCTTTTATTCTAATATACTTGGTTTCAAGGTTCTTTCATTATATGAAAGCATTGACATAGTGTAAGGCCCCTTTCTCGGGTAACCTCACTTGTTGGATTTACTCATAAACATAGTCATAAATACTGAACTTAAATTATAAACATTCATCATTCAATTACATTTCATAACAGCGGAAGTCTTAACAATCAAAAACACAACATTGTCTTAACAAACAAAAGTGGGATGTCAGTCTTGTGTCGGGTAACCTTCACGCCCTCGCACGACCTTTTCTTCCTTTACCTGAAATGTATACTAAAGTCAGCTAACGCTGGTGAGTTCTAGTTTAATGCGTTTAGATATAAACATTCTTTTCTTTACTTCCTAAGTAAACATTATTATAAAGTTATTCATATAAATACGTATTCATAACTTTTGCTTTTCTTTCATCTTTCTTTTCTTTATTAATGTGATTACATATATATATATATGCGTTCACCCTTTTTCTTTCACTTTTCTTACCATTCTTTCTTTATCTTTCTTACGTGATTACATAGATATGCATTCACCTTTACTTTCTTTACCATTTATTGGTCATACACATAAGGGTGATCAACCCATCTTACGGTACGTATGTCACAAAGACATACGCCCTTGAGCTACCGTCGTAGCCCTTTTACTCGTCCGGTCCTAGAAACCGTCCGCCTTAACTTCCGTCCGACCAACCTTCGGCCGTCCTTCATTACCGTCCTACCGTCGTAGTCCGTCATATTCGCCCGTCTGCCCTAAGGCATCCGTTTCCCACTTGAACTAATTATGCAGCCGAATATTGATTTAGCGTCTTACTCCACCGTAGTGGCCTTTATTTAGTCTACCTTTCTAGACTTCCTTCTCTAGCTGCATAATAGTCAGGTGGTCGTCCGTCTACCGTAGTAGTCGTTAGCTTCGTTTCCGTCCATAACGTATACTTACATTCTTCGCATGCAATATATATTTATAAAGCAAGGTTTCATTTATTTACGTTATACCATTCATTCATTCTTTGCAAACATACGTGTCGTTCTTTGTTCGTAATTCATTATTCGCATTCATATGTATCTACACATATACCTTAATATATCACGTATGATCACATTGACATTCATTTCATTTATTCATTTAGTGTATACACTTCAGCCCCAAAACATTTATAAATCATTTGCACATAACTTAGAAGGGGGCACATAGAACTCACCTGATGAGTAGTTTCTGTAATACACTTAGCTGGCTACTGAGCTTCACTAATGTCACTCACGATCTGTATAATAAAGTCATATACATAAGGTAGTGCTCCTAGATGACACTAGACATTACTATACTTGAACCTAGTAGTTTCGATTGATTAGCTTATATCGAAACTTGGTAGTTTCGATAGGTTGTTCCTGTCGAAACTTGGTAGTTTCGATAGGTAGTTTCGATAGGCTGCTTATGTCGAAACTTGGTAGTTTCGATAAGTAACTTATGTATTATCTTAGCTTCGGATCGGGGGCTCATATCGAAACTGTAGTAGTTTCGATTGAGCCTGCATATATCGAAACTGGGTAGTTTCGATAGGTCTGCACATATCGAAACTAAGTAGTTTCGATGGACCTGCACATATCGAAACTAAGTAGTTTCGATGGGTCTGCACTTATCGCCTTCCCCAAAAATCCGAATGTTCTGCATGCGAATCTGATCATGTCGATATCTAAATTTTCTTTGATCAAAACGTTCGTTTTTCATTCTAGATGCTATACCTAAGTTCACTTTCAAGTTTCATCCGTAAAATCGTTATCTTTTAGCCAAAACCCGAAACTTCCCAAAACGAACAAAAACTCATAATGTGATCGAATTGTTACCTGGATTGTAATTCTGATTCGGAGGTTTTGCTCACGGGAACAGCAACAACGTTCTCCTGAATTCCCGAGTTGATCCGTCACTTTCTCTCTCTAGACCCGAGCTCTCCTTTCTCTCTCTAAAAGCTGCGTGAGTTGGGGAAATGAGCAGGGAAGAGGGCTACCTTGCCTCTTATGTTCAATGGGCTTCCCTCGGCCCATTGAAGCCGGGCCCAGGCCCGCTCCCTTTTTGTTTAAATGTTCCGACTAAATCACTGGTCTCGTTATGTTTATTCGTTTTATTATTTTTGGGATGTTACACATAGCTAATTATTTTCTAGATGAAACCAAAAAGAACTCTTTCACTTTCATCTTGCCCTAATGTAACTTAGGTTTAGTGATAATGTTAGTAATGTGTCTTTATTGGCTTGTCACATGAAGTATTAAGACAATTTTACTAATTTAAGTGGATTGTTATGATTCTAACTCTAGAATCTTTTCTTCATATATCTCATATATGGTTACAATCATTATAAGCTTGAAATCTACTTCTAAAGATACTTTATCTTTCATTGATATGTTAAACTCGAAATTTTAGCAATGTAGCACTATACACTCTATGATAACACTTATCATCCCCTTTCGTGGTCTTCGGTGTATCTCTATACACTCCTCATGATGATGTGTCTCTACACATTTCTTTGGTGGAGGTACTTGCTCCCACTAGCCTTTGCATCTATCATATTGAATCTTCCTTGAATTGATCTCATCAATCTAAAGATTCAGTTGTCTCAGACATATTAAGACTTTCATACTTTCTTTGTAGCTACTTTATTACAAAACATTTTTGTATTCACAATACATGTTTATTTTGATTAGTTTATTCAACTATTCAAAACTTGCAATCTGTTTCCTATTTAAAGAAACTCGGAATGTAAGTCCTTTGTTATCAACAGTTAATAATGTATTAAGCTCATAGTATGAATAATCCATATATTGTTTCTGAAACAACTTCTACCTATTTATGAATCATATTCATATTGTAGTCTGATCAAATCTCATTTGTACCATTATGGATTATGCGTCCATGTCATTATGAAATGATTTACTAAAGAATCTCATTCTTTCATGATTTCATAGTCTATTCTAAAAGATCTTATCTCTTGTTTATGATTTCATACGATTTCATATATCCAAAAAGATCTCATCTTTGAGTATATGAATTCATATGTTCGTGCAATTGAATACTACCTTTTATTCAGAGTTTAAGCAACATTTTCTTGTTGTTCAAGAATCAGGTGCACACTTGGTCATGAACAGTTTTAATCTTACTCTTAAGATTCTAAAACATTGATGACTTATTAAGGTAACACACAAAACTCTTTCGTATAGGAGTTCATAACATCCTATCCTTAATTGTTTGTAGCAATCTTCCTAATTTCATATCTTATATGATTTAGTATACCAGTTCTAGATGAACCTTTCGGTTCTAAGCTAGTGTTTGAGACTAAGTTATGTCAACATTGGGGTACCTGATTTCTTATGACTAACTATTTAGTCATAGATTAATGATAACTCTTATCGCTCTTTATATCATATCTCATAAGTTTGTTTTAGAGAATTCATTGAAACCCTTTCAATTATTTAAATTGATTAAGTCGTGCATAAACATTATATCTCATATAACATTTTATAAGACTTGATTAATTTGTTTTAAAGTTATCCGATCTAATGTTATATCTTTTATACTTGATATGTTCCACGTTTCAAGTCAGTTAGATGTTCTTGAATTCTCAATTCAGAATAGGCAACAATATATTGCATAAAAGATCTTGTAAACATATTGGATGACGCCTTGAGCTGAAAAGAAGAGCCAAATCCTATTCGGGTTAAGGCATGTCAGTTAATTATAACGCCGGGCCTGATGGGTGAGATATGAAAGGTACAAGGAGAGGCTCTACTAGAAAGGAACTTGAAGGATGAAAGAATGGTTGGTCAGCAAGCAAAGCTGGGAACTAATGTGTACGGAGTACGAACCCGGTTTAATAGGATGTGGATACCCAAGATTAGTGAGCTTAGGGCCAAAGTCCTCGACGAGGCTTATAAGTATCACTACTCTATCCACCCCGGAATAAACAAAATGTATCAAGACTTGAAGAAAGATTACTGGTGGCCTAGTATGAAGAATGATGTGATCGAATGCGTAAGCATGTGCCTGACTTGTTCGCTGGTTAAGGCTAAGCACCAGAAACCGTGTGGTAAAATGCAACCTTGGCGATACCAGAATGGAAGTAGGAGGAGATCACAACGGACTTCATTACCAAGATACCGCGAACAGCTAAAGCCAATGATACCATTTTGGTGATCGTCGTCGACCGCTTGACAAAAAGTGCTCACTTCTCACCAATACGTGAGACTTTTTCGTCCGAGAAGTTGGCACGACATGCCTTTGTCGATTGTGTCCGACAGGGACATGGTTTACATCAAGATTCTTGAAGAGATTCAATGAAGAAATGGGTACTAGGTTAAACATTAGCACCGCTTAACACCCTCAAACCGATGGTTAATCCAAGAGGACTATTCAAACCCTGGAGGACATGCTCCAGGCTTGTATCATTGATTTCAGTTGGAGCTGGGGTAGCCATCTGCCGTTAGCAGAATTCTCATATAATAACAACTACCACTCAACTATCGGCATGCCGCTATTTGAGATGTTGTACGGAAGGAGATGTAGAACCCTAGTTTCTTGGGGGGAATTAGACAGAAAGACTTTGCGAGTCTTGAGGTAGTCAAAGCTACTTCAGAGAAGTTCGATCAGGTTAAAGCACGCATGAAAGCTGCAAAAGACATACATAAATCTTACGCGGACAAAAGTTGAAGATATTTAGAATTTCAGGTCAGAGACAAAGTACTGTTGAAAGTATCTCCATGGAAAGGGATCACCCGATTTCGGAAGAGGGGCAAATTAAGTCTGAAGTTTGTCGGACCTTTTGAGATCATAGCAAGAGTCAGGGAAGTGGCTTACCGACTGGATTTACCCAACGAGCTTAGTGGAGTTCATCCTTCGTTCCACGTGTCACACTTACGCAAGTGCTTGACTGACGACACGACCACATACCCTATGATGACATTGAAGTAGATAACAACTTGAACTATATCGAGGAACCAGTGGTTATTCTTGACAGAGCTGAGAAACGGTTACACAATAAATCGATTCCCCTACAGTCAAAGTACAATGGAAACACACAAAAGGATCAGAAGCTACATGGGAAGAGGAGGACGAAATGAATGAGCTATACCCGCAATTGTTTAACCTATAACAGGCTTCGAGGATGAAACCTTTCTAAAGTGTGTGTATATGTGAGATTTTCAAGTATGACTAATTAATATCTTCTTAAATTAAATTGTGTTTGTTTACCCAAATAACCCTTTTTCATTAAATATAACTAATTTTTTCTTTTAATAATTACAGATTTGTCATTAAATGATATCAACCATTGATCAAACCAATCAATGGTTGAGATGTATTTTTCAGGGTTTTCACATAAAACTTGTTTATCATTTGAACAACACTATATATATATATATATAAATATATATACACACATATATATATACACATATATATATATAGGAAGGTTCCCCTACAAATTGGCTTTTGCCTAAAAATCATAGGAAGCAAGGAGAGTGTGTCACGTGTATGATACGGATTCCATGGCCAAGGGGTATTTATGTTATTTATGCGCGCAGAAAACTACACAGTTATATGACTATAAACTGTGTTGGTTTAACATTTACAATTGTGTTATTATATTATATAACTGTACTGGTTAATTACCAACACATTTTTCGAAGTCATCGTATACTATTCTAGCTAGTTCGACTACAGATTTAAAGCTTGCAGGGGCATTGGGTTTAACATGCACACGAACCCTCTATGCCAATCACTTCATGTAATACTTTATCCTCTTCTCCTTAGTGTCCACCAGATATGGAACCAACTGATCCAACTCGTTGTACTATGAGGTGTACCGGAAATGGGTCATACTGCCAGCATATAGCCCTAAGAACTCTCTCTACTCTGTCAATCTCATTTTGGGGACTGAACTTTGTGATTATCGGTTACTTCATGTCATCCCACTTCAACCTCTTCATAGCAGTGGAGGACTTGGTCTGCTGAATAGACCTCCAACAACTCAAAGCCTCATTAGTGAATGAGTGAGCGACATTCACTAATGTTGATCACAGCGTCCATCCTTTCTATCCACTTGAAAGTGGCAACAATATATTTCCTCCCATCAAACTTCGGCGGGTCACACCCCCGCAAAAGAATTATAGTTGCAGCCTCGGGCTGCCAACTCAAATTCAGAGTCGTCACTATCAGTGACTTCAGTCCCTCTGCTGCTTTCCTCTTTCTTTTGTTTCTTATCTATGCCAAACTCCTTAAGATCCTCTACCAGTGCTTTCGGTAAGACGTCCTTCAAAACTGAAGTAACCTCTGCAGCTATAACTTCTCTTAAGATTGGTTCCTGAACAGATCCTTCATTGTGCCCATTGTGAACTGACACATGGTTCCCACTATCATTATGCTCCACATGCACCGATTCAGTCTTGTTGCGGGAGTGTTCACTTTCCTCTACCCGTGCCCGATTACCTAGCGGTCGGTCTCGACGACCGGTACGACCACCAGCACGACCACCTCTCTTTTCTCTAGCCATTCGAAACTAATTGCGAATAAGGAATACTCATTTAATCAGGATAGGTAATAATTTTGAACACCTCGTGTAATGAAAATTACTAATTACATAAACCGGTATGAAATTACTAATTTACTTTACTACTCGGGTTCTGAACATTTCCTGTCAAGAGTAACATTTGCGTCCAAGTTCAGATTCCCTACTTTAAGGCACATATTGTCTATTGTGTATGCTAGAGCATGTACTGTGTACTATCTATACTAAAGTATTTACCGTCTACTGTCTATACTAAGGCATTATTGTCTATGTTCTATGTTAGGACATTGATTACCTCTTTTATACTATCTTTCCATGGACGGGCTGCTTTGACTGATACTTTCCTTTGTCCTATTCTAAGTTTAAGTTTAGACATTATCGTAAATTTCTGAATCTCACAAATGATGGTTCTGATACCCACTTGAAATGCCCTAAACCAGGTACGTCCCATAGTTGGCACAAAACATAACAATCATAGTTCTTAACTGGAAATCAGAATAACTATTACAGCGGAAGTCTTTAATTCAAAACATTTTTAATCCAGTAATGTCTAACATTGTTTAAATCATAAACTATCAGGAATAGGAAAGCAAGTCTTCATCGCAGCAGCCCAACGTCCATGCTATCCAGCCCTTACGGCTGCTTTGCTTTACTTTTGCTTTACCTTTACTACATGTCATGCATACTAAAAGTCAGCTAACGCGGACGAGTTCTATCTTTATTGTAAACTGCCAACTTTACACTTTCTTTACGTAGTTTAGTTTTATAAAAATAAAATAAGCTTTCTTTATTTATTTTCAAACAAACTTTACGTTTACTTGAAAAGTGTACAACGTTACAATTTATATAATCGTTTCGTCACTTTCTCTCTTTAAAACTTTACTTTTGAGGAAACCTATTATGGTGTCCTCCTTTACACTTTCAAAACTTTCATTTCAGTTGTACAGGACATTGACTATCACTTACTTTAACAATCACATATGGATCATTGTCTGAAGAAAAGATCCCTTTCTCGCTTATTTCTCGGGATAAGACTTTTACTTTAGCGTTGCCCACACTTCAGGGTGGGACTTTCTTTCTCGCTTACATTTCAGTGTAAGACTCCTTTTGCAATTGCTCACACCTCAGGGTGAGACTCCTTTATCGTTGCTTACACCTCAGGGTAAGACTTCTACTTTAGCTTGCTCACACCTCGGGGTGAGACTTCTACTTTAGCATGTCTGCAAGACTTTCAACTATGCAATTACTATGCAATGCAATTACACTACAACACAAAATAGAATGCAGTCACATAACTCTCACATAAATAAATAGCAAATATAAACACATAAGCATAAACATGACATATGTCACTGTCACTGTTTGAACTGTACCGAAATACATCTCCTGTCACTATCTAGCTGCACCAAGGTGCTGCCCCTTTACTGTTCTTTAACTTTCATGATTTACTTTCTTTAAAATATTTATTTCAAAGATAGTATTGTACACTTTAGCTTCTTTCCCTTTCTTTTATAAAAATAACATTTTTATAAAAACTATAACTTTCTCTTTTACTTTATAAAAATAACATTTTTATAAAAACTATTCTCTGCCTTTCAAATCTTTCTAGCAATATGAATGCCAGCCAAAAACCATAAGGGAAAAAGGGCAATAAGAACTCACTTGACTTTTACGGTACTATCTCACTCAGCAATGAAACTTCAAGCTAGGTGGGATGCTAATCGATCTGTTCAAGTGTCACGAACTAGATATGTCAATACATAGTTATAACTAAGTCATTTCATCCGAAAACTTGTAGACCGAAATCCTTATCGACCGAAATCTCTTTCGACCTAAAACCAAATTGTTCGAAATGTCTCTTATCCAAAAACTATTTCTCGAAAACATTTGTCCGAAAACTATTTTGTTCGAAACATTCTCCGTAAAATATATTGTCCGAAATACTTTTCGGTCGAGTCATAGTTTTCGGACCATTCATCGAGTTCTCGGACAATTCAGCTGTTCTTGGCCAATTTCCTCATTTTTTTATCCAAGTTCCAATCTTCTTACGTCTAAAACTCATATCTAGCTACCATTAAGCTAGATATATACTCTTTACGCCAATTCATACGTCTCTCAACTTTGATTGAAAACCCTCTTAATCCCTAAAACCCACATTTCAATCAAAAAATCGAATCTGGGAAGGTTTAGGTACTTGTTAACGCTTGATCTCTTATTCTCTAACCCGCAGTAACGTCTAGCAACGATCTCTGGCCACAAATGGAGTCTCGGTTTATGATTCTAAGCTTTCTCTCTCTAGCCTTTACTCTCTCTCTCTCTCTAAGATATGAAGATGGTGAAGGTTATGAATGCAAGGAAGGGAGGAAGCTAGGGTTTTACTCCCCTCCCATGCGTGTCCCCCAGCTCGGTTCAAGCTCGAACCCACTCGAGCCCGTTATCGTTTATTTTCTTTCTTTATTCTCCTTCGTACCGTTTTATTGATTTACCGAAAATTCCAGGATGTTACAAGCCTACCCCTTCTGTCCTCGAAACCTATCATAAGTCAAACAGATGAGGATACGACTCCTTCATTTCCGCCTCGGTTTCCCAAGTAGCTTCCCACCCTTTTTTATGTCTCCATTGTATTTTGACAAGCTAAATTACTTTATTTCGCAACTGCTTCACTTTCCTGTCTAGTATGGGCACGGGTTCCTCAACATAATTTAGGCTATTGTCCACTTCGATATCATTGAGTGGCACATGTACCAATTCATCGGCTAAACACTTGCGCAAGTGTGACATGTGGAAAGTAGGGTGGATCTCACTCAACTCATAAGGTAAATCCAGTCGGTAGGTGACTTCACCAACCCATGCCAGAATCTTGAAAGGTCCGACAAATCTCGGACTTAATTTCCCTCTTTTCCTGAACCGTACAATCCCTTTTCCAGGGGGTTACTTTCAACAATACCTAATCCCAACATTGAACTCGATAGGTCCCCGCCGCTTATACGAGTAAGACTTTTGGCGGTCTTGCTCTAATTTTATTCGAGCTTTAATCTGGTCAAACTTTTCAGAAGTTGCCGTGACTACCTCCAAGCTTCTCAGTTCTTTTTGTCCTATTTCAGCCCAACAGACCGGGGTCAACATCTTCTACCGTACAACATTTCGTAAGGCAGCATACTCATAGTGGTGTGGTAGCTGTTGTTGTAGGAGAATTCTGCCAGAGATATGTGACAATCCCAACTGCCACCAACGTCTATAATGCATGTGCGGAGCGTATCCTACAACGTTTGGATGGTCCTCTCCGACTGGCCATCCATGAATAGGTGATAAGCTGTGCTGATATTCAACCTCGTACCCATTGCCTCATGAAATCTTTTCCATAACCTCGATGTGAATCGTGTGTCCTGGTCAGATACAATCAATAGTGGTACACCATGTCGAGCGACCATCTCACTGATGAATACTTCTGCCAGCTTCTCGAATGAATACGTTTCTCAGATCGGCAAGAAATGTGCATTTTTTTGTCAAACGATCCACTCTTACACACATCGTATCATGGCCCTTAGCTGTGTGAGGCAACTTTGTAATAAAGTCCATAGTGATACGTTCCCACTTCCATTCTGGTATGTCCAAAGGCTGGATCTTCCCATATGGTATCTGACGCTCAGCTTTAACCTGTGAGCAAGTCAGAACTTACTCACGTAGTCTGGCACGTCATTCTTCATGTTAGGCCACCAATACTCTTTCTTCGAATCCTGATACGTCTTCGTGGTTCCCGGGTGGATGGAATATCGAGACTTATGGGCATCTTAAAGTACTCTGGTTCTAAGCTCTCCGCCCTTCGGTACCTACATACGACCACAATGGGTCTTTACTTCATAAGTGTTTGTTTCTAACTTTTTCTGCTGACCAATCATTCGTTCACTCTTTATATTTTTCCCTTGAGTGCCTCTGTCTGTGCTCTTTCAAACTCGGTCATAAAATCTGGTGTCACCCCCAACTGATATGCTTTCACCCTAACAGGAGGTTGATTCTTTTTTTGGCTTAGAGCGTCGGCAACCACATTCGCCTTTCCCGGGTGGTACACGATTTTACAGTCGTAATCCTTTATTAGTTCCAACCACCATCTCTGTCACATGTTTAAGTCTTTATGTTTGAAGAAATACTTCAAACTCTTGTGATCCGAATAAATTGTGCGTTTTTCTCTATAGAGGTAATGCCTACAAATCTTCAATGCGAAGACAATTACCGCGAGCTAGTGAGTCGGGTAGTTGACCTCATGAACCTTTAGCTGTCGTGATGCTTACACAATCACCTTTCCCCTTGGCATCAGTACACACCCTAAACCTTGACCAGAAGCGTCGGGATATACCACCAGGTCCTCGTTACCCTCGGGTAGTGCCAACACTGGAGCTTGGGTCAACTTATTCTTTAACTCTTCAAATGATTCAGAACGAGTTTGACCCCATTCGTACTTTATTTGTTTGCATGTCAATTTTTTCAAAGTAGAGGCTATTTTTGAAAAGTCTTGAATGAACCTTTGATAGTAGCCTGCCAATCCCAGAAAACTACGAATCTCAGTTGGTGTCTTCGGAATTTCCCATTCTCTTATTACCGTGATATTTAACGGGTCAACCTTAATGCCGTCTACATTGATAATGAGACCCGGGAATTGAACTTCCTTAAACCGGAACGTGCATTTGGAGAATTTGGCATACAACGTTTCTTTCTGTAGTGTATCTAGTACCTCTCATAAGTGACATGCATGATCGCATTCACTTTTCGAATAGATAAGCATGTCGTCTATGAATACTATCACCGATCTATCCAACATCGGCATGCACACCAGGTTCTCATACTCATGAATGCTGCTGGAGCATTCGTTAAACCGAAAGACATCACACGGAATTTGAAATGTCCATACCGCGTTCGCAAAGCCATCTTCGGTATATCCTCTTCCCTTACCTTTAACTGATGATACCCTAACCGTATATCGATCTTGGAGAACCATCTCGTGCCTTGCGGCTAGTCGAATAGATCATCGATCATGGGTACTGGGTATTTTGTTCTTTATTGTATGTTTATTCAACTCTCTATAGTCGATGCACATTCTCATGGCACCATCTTTCTTCTTTACAAACAGCACCGGAGCACCGCTAGGAGAAATGCTCGGTCTGATAAAACCTTTAACTAAAAGCTCTTCTAACTGTATCATTAGCTCCTTCATCTCCAGAGGTGCAAGTTGGTACGGTGATTTAGCCATGGGCTGGGCACCTGGCACTAAGTCTATCTGGAACCCTGTCTCCCGATTGGGTGGTAATCCATGCAAGTGCTGGGGGAACACCTCCGAAAAATTATACACCAAGGGTACGTCTTTCAACTCTTTCACTTCAATATCATTATCTATCACATAGGCTTGGTAGGCCTCGCATCCGCACCCTCATATACTTCTCTACCTTTATCATTGATAAGGCGTTCGTTAACGATTCGTCGCGATCCCCGTAAACCAAAACTTCACTACCGTCTGGAGCTTTGAGCTGAAGTATCTTTAGCTTACATACTATTCGGGCTTCGTTGGCAGATAACCAATCTATACCTAAAACCATATCAAACCCTCCTAAGGCTATAACATGCAACCTAACAGTGAATCTATGGCCATTTATCTTTATCGTGCAATTATCTACTCGTTCTATCACCTTCGTGGTTTTACCCACAACAGTCTCCACATTAAAGGCCTGTTCTACTTTGGTAACTTTAGATTTCGTTCTTTTACACATATAAAGAGCTATGAAACTCCTACTGGGACCAGAATCAAACAACACTGAGACAAAAGTGTGGTCAATGATGAACATACCTGACACTACATAGGGATCTCGTCTAGCTTCCTCCTGTGTCAGTGAATACGCTCGGGTCCTTGCATTTGGCTTCTCGGCCTCCTTTCCTTTCTCGGTGCCAGCAACTTTGGGGGGTGGGACAATCTTTTGCTATATGTCCCGGAGTCCCATAGTTATAGCATGTCGAAGCACCGGGGCATTCACGTGATTAATGCTCAGTCTTCCCGCACCAGTAGCAAATGTTCAAACCCACACGGCACTCGCAGAGTGCTTCCTTCCACACTTAGCACAGTCATTGCCATCCTCTATTCTCAGCTTCTTCGACTCAGGCCCCGGCCACTCCTATGTCGGCAGCTTGACGACACTTGTCACTTTCTCTTGAGTTTCAGCAGGCAGTGGGTCCACGAAGTCGAAGTCATCATATATTATTCCAGCTAGTCCCACTATAGATTCAAAGCTTGTAGGGGAATTGGCTTTAACATGCACACAAACCCTTTGTGCCAATCCCTTAATGTAATACTTTATCCTATTCTCCTTAGTGTTCAACAGATATGGAACCAACTGAGCCAGCTCGTTATACTATGAGGTGTACTGGCGATGGGTCATACTGCCATCATAGAGCCCCAAGAACTCTCTCTCTACTCTATCAATCTCGTTTTGGGGACATAACTTTGTGATTATCAGTTTCTTCATGTCATCCCATTTCAACCTCTTCATAGCAGTGGAGGACTTGGTCTGCTAAATAGACCTCCACCAGCTCAAAGCCTCATTAGTGAATGAGTGAGCGGAAAACTTGACCGCTTGATCATCACGACATTCACTAATGTTGATCACACCGTCCATCCTTTCTATCCACTTGAAAGTGGCAACATTATCTTTCCTCCCATCAAACTTCGGTTGGTCACACCCCCGAAAAGAATTATAGTTGCAGCCTTGGGCTGCCACCTCAAAGTCAAATTCGTCAGTATCAGTGACTTCAGTACCTCTACTGCTTTCCTCTTGGTTTTCTTTCTTATCTATGCCAAACTCCTTAAGAGCCTCTGCATCTATAACTTCTCTTACGATTGGTTCCAGAACCAATCCCTCATTGTGCCCATTGTGAACTAACACATGGACCACTATCATTATGCTCCACATGCATCGATTCAGTCTCGTTTCGGGAGTGTTCACTTTCCTCTACCCGTGCCCGATTAGCTGGCGGTCGGTCTCGACGACCGGTACGACCACCAGCACGACCACCTCTCTTTGCTCTAGCCATTCCTAACTAACTGCGAATAATGAGTACTCATGAAATCATGATTGGTAATAATGTAGAACACCTCAAGTAATGTAAATTACTAATTACATAGACCGGTATGAAATTACTAATTTACTTTACTACTCGGGTTCTGAACATTTCCTATAAAGAGTAACATTTGCATCCAAGTTCAGACTCCCTACTTTAAGGCACATTCTATCTATTGTTTATGCTAAAGCATGTACTGTGTACTATCTATGCTAAAGCATGTACCGTCAACTGTCTAAACTAAGGCATTATTGTCTATGTTCTATGTTAGGACATTGACTACCTCTTTTATACTATCTTTCCATGGACGGGCTACTCTAACTGACATTCCTTTACTTTCCTTTGTCCTATTCTAAGTTTAAGTTTAGACATTATCGTAAATTTCTGAATCTCTCAAACTATGGTTCTGATACCCACATGAAACGCCCCAAACCGGGTACGTCCCATAGTTGGCACAAAACATAACAATCATAGTTCTTAACTGGAAATCGGAATAACTATTACAGCGGAAGTCTTTAATTCAAAACATTCATAATCCAGTAACGTCTAACATTGTTTAAATCATAAACTATCAGGAATAGGAAAGCAAGTCTTCATCGCAGCAGCCCAACGTCCATGCTATCCAGCCCTTACGGTTGCTTTGGTTTACTTTTGCTTTACCTTTATTACATGTCATGCATACTAAAAGTCAGCTAACGCGGACGAGTTCTATCTTTATTGTAAACTGCCAACTTTACACTTTCTTTACGTAGTTTAGTTTTATAAAAATAAAATAAGCTTTCTTTCTTTATTTTCAAACAAACTTTACGTTTACTTGAAAAGTGTACAACGTTCCAATTTATATAATCATTTCGTCACTTTCTCTCTTTAAAACTTTACTTTTGAGGAAACCTATTATGGTGTCCTCCTTTACGCTTTCAAAACTTTCATTTCACTTGTACGGGACATTGACTATCACTTACTTTAACAATCACATATGGATTATTGTCTGAAGAAAAGATCCCTTTCTCGCTTATTTCTCGGGATAAGACTTTTACTTTAGCGTTGCCCACACTTCAGGGTGGGACTTTCTTTCTCGCTTACATTTCAGTGTAAGACTCCTTTTGCAATTGCTCACACCTCAGGGTGAGACTCCTTTATCGTTGCTTACACCTCAGGGTAAGACTTCTACTTTAGCTTGCTCACAACTCGGGGTGAGACTTCTACTTTAGCATGTCTGCGGGACTTTCTACTATGCAATGCAATTACAAAACTATGCAAATATAAACACATAAGCATGACATCTGTCACTGTCACTGTTTGAGCTGTACCGAAATATAGCTCCTGTCACTGTCATTGTCACTATCGAGCTGCACCAAGGTGCTGCCCCTTTACTGTTCTTTAACTTTCTTTAAAATATTTATTTCAAAGATAGTATTGTACACCCTTTCTTTTATAAAAATAACATTTTTATAAAAACTATAACTTTCTCTTTACTTTATAAAAATAACATTTTTATAAAACCTATTCTCTGCCTTTCAAATCTTTCTGGCAATATGCATGCTAGCTGAAAACCGTTAGTGAAAAAGAGCAATAAAAAGTCACTTGACTTTTACGGGATTATCTTTCTTAGCAATGAAACTTCAAGCTAGATGGGATGCTAATCGATCTGTCCAAGAATCACGAACTAGATATGTCAATACATACTTATAACTAAGTCATTTCATCCAAAAACTCGTAGACCGAAATCCTTACCGACCGAAATATCTTTTGGTCAATATCTTTATCGACCTAAAACCAACTTGTTCGAAATGTCTCTTATCCAAAAACTATTTCTCGAAAACATTTGTCAGAAAACTATTTCGTTTGAAATATTCTATCCGTAAAACATATTATCCAAAATACTTTTCGGTCGAGTCATAGTTTTCGGACCATTCATCGAGTTTTCGGACAATTCAAGGCCAATTTCCTCGTTTTTTATCCGAGTTCCAATCTTTTTACGTCCAAAACTCATATCTAGCTTCCATTAAGCAAGATATATACTCTTAAGCGAATTCATAAGTAAAAATCTCAACTTTGATTGAAAACCCTCTTAAAACCTAAAACCCAGATTTCCATCGAGAAATCGAATCTCGAAAAGTTTAGGTACCTGTTAGCGCTTGATCCCTTCTTTTCCAACCACTGGTAGCGTCTAGCAACGATCTCTGACCATAAATGGAGGTATCGGTTTATGATTCGAAGCTTTCTCTCTAGCCTTTACTCTCTTTCTCTAAGATATGAAGATGATGAAGGTGATGAATGCAAGGAAGGGAAGAAGCTAGGGTTTTACTCCCCCTCCAATGCGTTCCCCCCAGCTCGGTCAAAGCCGGAACCCGCTCGAGCCCGTTATCGTTTATTTTCTTTCGTTACTCTCCTCCGTACCGTTTTATTGAATTACCGTAAATTTTGGAATGTTATAATGGGTTTTGTATTTGAACCTTCCTATACACACACACACACATATACATAGGAGAAAGCTAAATTGAAAACCCACTTGAGTTGAGAAAGCCAACAAAAACCCTTTTTTTAGGTTAGGTTTTATATACATTTTCGTCACTTTTTTGTTAAAAAAAACAAAAAACGACGTGTAGTTTTTTTTAATTATGAAAAAAAATCAAAAATCTCGTATTTACATCATACGTCAGCATGTTGCATGTGTAACACATGATGTTACATAAGTAAAATTTTGATAAATAATTAAAAAAGAAAGAACCATTCGACGCTTTTTTGATTTTTTTTTTCACAAGTGATGAAATTAAATATAGAAGCTATCCCAAAAAACAAAAAAAAATTACCAATGTTTTAAACTATTACATATGTAACACAGGGTTTTCAATATATTCATCCTCTATATAAGAAATTTTAAATAAATATGGATCTTATCAAGCGAAGGTACAGAGGAATATGGATCATTGATCTAGGAATTCAATGGTTAAGATCAAAAGTGTTTAGTTTTAAGCGTGAAAAGAGTCTGAAAATGCTAAAATTGCAATAGCCTACATTTGTTGACTTTTTTCATGTTCCCCTATTTTTTTAAAACATGTATAACTTTTTTATACGACATTATTTTAAAAATAAATACACCATAAAATCGAGCATTTTATTCTCTTTAATTTGAGTATAGTCTTGCAATACTTTTATTTAAAAAAATCGACTTTAAAAAAAATTGTCGATGTGTTGTGCGTATAACATGCGTTATTATGTTCATGCATTATTATAAAGCATGTGTGATTATGCGTATAACATATGTGGCTATGTCATGAGTTATTATAAAGAATGTGTGATTATGCATATAACATGCGTGATTATGGTTATACGTTATTTTAAAGAATGCTTGATTATGCGTATAACATGCATGATTATGGTCATGTGTTATTATAAAACATTCGTGATTATGGTCACGCGTTATTATAAAATATACGTGATTATGATCACACGTTATTATAAAACATACGTAATTATCATTTTAAACATATGTTATTATCAACTTAAACATGCGTTATTATCATTTTAAACATGCGTTATTATAAAATATACGTTATTATTATAATCGGACGGATATACCCCTCGCCCAACGGACACGTGTCGCATGATGGGGCATTCGTACGCTAAAAATCCTTTGTACAATAACTGGCTTATATATATATAGTGTGAGTGATTACTGCTCACACGTTGGTTCTTGTTTGATAGATAATGTGAGAACTGGGTCAGCTAATCGGTCAGAACGGTCGAAGCACATAACATCATAAATAATAGAAAAACTATAATTATATATATATATATATAGGAGAAGGTTCAATTCAGAACACTAAATATTGCGAGAACACTAATAACAAACCGAATCATTCATTTTTTCAATTTTAAAAGTTATAAAAAACAATAAAATGATATAAATGTAATGTTTATTCGTTTTTCATGAAATTTAAACAAAACAATATGAACAAAATCCGTATATATACATACCTACACATGTGTAATTTATTTGTAGCTCTTTTTACCCACACATGTTTAGGAAACTTTTAAATATATAAAAACATATGAAAAACTAGTTTAATGGTTGTTATGCACATAAACATACATATTTGTATGTATGAAGTATAAAATTTAATTTTTTTACCATGGATTAAAAAATTAAACGATTTAGGTTTTTCCTCTATGTTCTCACGGAATTTTCTTCTTCTGAAATGAACTTCCCTCTCTCTCTGTATATATATGTGTATATATACATATATGTATATAATCTAAAACCGAATATCAAAATGTGAGTGATTACTTCTCACGCGTTGGTATTTGTTTGATATATAATGTGAGAACCGGGTCAGCGAAACGGGTCAGCGAACCGGTCAGAACGGTCGAAGCAGATACCATCATAAATAATAGAAAAACTAAAATTATATATATAGGGGACGTATCAAATAAAAACCCTAAGTTGTTGTGAAAACCTAGAAACTCATTCTGGACCACATCTTATTTTTCTTTAATTCTTGATTTATTTTTAATCTTGAAGGGCATTCTGGTTATTTTACTTTTACCCTATTTATAACATCTTCTCTCTCTCTCTAAATACCAGATCTTACAAAATCCTCTTCTCTTTCTACTCGACCATCTCTCTCTCCATCTATGCTCTCTCTACATTGAAGAACAAAATCAAAAGCAACAAGATCTGCAGATTCCTGGAGCAATGAAGAACAAGATCCGGTTCTTGTGCGACTTCATGCAGATCTCCCTCAGATCGGGTTCGATGGCATCCCTGTTGTGGGGGGTTGATCTAGTTCGATGGCGTCCCAGTTGTGGGGGGTTCTAGCGTGTCTCAAACGGCATCTCATATGAGAGGGTACCCAAATACTCATCGGGGTTCTGCTTATGGGAATGGTGAAGGCTTCGGCCCTGTTTTTTATAAAATCTGGATCTGAAAACTTTTCTTTGGTGAATTTTCTTTGATGTAGAGGACATCAGTGACGAAACAGGTTATTCATTCTTTTCTTTTTTATGTACTTTTCCCTAATTAAAATTCTACTTATTGTGCTTTGGTGAATTTTAGTAGCAGGTATATGAATAGATTTCAATTGAATTATGTTTTTTGTGATGAGTAAATGATATAGTTTTAGTAAATTAGGAATCCCCTTCTTTTTTGAATTTCAGGTACAAGATCTTCAAAGTTTGATATAAAAGTAAGGGTTTAATACTCGGTTGCTTGATTTTTACAATTGGTTTTGAATGTTTACACATGTGTTTTTTGATTTTACACATGTGTATTTGATTCTTTTACAAAAGTGTAAATGAAATTTACATATGTGTAAAGTGTTTTTACCTTTGGTATTTGATTTTTACAAATGTGTATTTAATGTTCTTTTAAAAAGTGTAATTATGCATAATTTGTTTTTCTGGTTTGTAAAGATATTTGGGTTATTTGGAAATGAATTATTTTTTCTGAGTTATGTATATGGGATATTTGTGTATTTGGAAGTAATTTTCTTATTTGTGTATATGTGTAAACTAATTTTATATAAGTGTTCTTTAAAAAATTATGTTCTTGAATTTGTGTCTTGTAACTGATCTGGATATATAAAGAGAGAGAAAAAAATTAAGAAAGTGATTATTATTAAATCAAAGAATGTCTATTGAATCATTTACCCTTTTGGAGGAATTTAAAGAATTTTAAAAAGAAAAAGAAAAGAAAAAAAATCTAGATTAAATCTCTGCCACAAAATAAAATATACATAATTGAATGTGTGGCCAGAAATGAGTTAAGGGTTTTCACAACAACTAAGTGTTTACAACCGATACAACCCATATATATATATATATATATATATATAGGGGAGGGATCAGGAGAAACAACAAAGTTAGGCGAAAACCGAGAAAACCACTAAAACAATGTGTAATACTATGGGTTATGTAAACGTAAACGCAATTTTTTTGAATTTTTTTATTTTCTGTTTACGTATACGTAACACTATGGGTTACGTATACGTAAGTCAACATTTAAATGATTTTTTGGTAAAAATTTGTAATATTACATTGATACTCTTTTAAAAAAAATAAAATAAAAAATAATAAAAAATAAATATTATTATAGTGTCGGTTAAAATTGGTTTTTAGTGGTTTTCTCGGTTTTCGTCTGGAACCCACCCTATATATGTATATTAAAAACCATAATTTTGGCTAGAACCAAAACAACCATGCATTCCTACACAAATGCATACATGCATCCTTACTTCATATATGCACAAATGCGTACATGCATCCTTACATTTGTATAGGAATACATGGTTCTTTTGGTTATCACCTATATATATATATAAGAAAAAGATCAAATGTGTAAACCAAAAAACTAATTATATATATATATATATATATGTGGGAGTGTTCAAGTTAGAACACTAAATATTACGAGAACACGCATAACAAAACGAATCATTCACTTTTTCAAATCTTAAAAAGTTTTAAAAAACAAGAAAATGAAATAAATGTAATGTTTATTCATTTTTCATGAAATTCAAACAAAAAAATATGAACAAATTTTGTTTATATACATACCTACACATGTGTAATTTATGTGTAGTTTTTTTACATACACATAACCTATACATGCGTAGAAAACTTTAAAATATGTAAAAAATATGAAAAAAAAACTAGTTTAATAGTTTTTTTATGGACATAAGCATACATATTTGTATGTAAGAAGTATAAAATTACACTTTTTTTTACCATGGATTAAAAAATTATATGATTTAAGTTTGTTCTCTCTGTTCTCACAGAATTTCCTCGTTCTGAAATTAACTTCTCTCTCTATCTATCTATCTATCTATCTATCTCTCTCTCTCTATCTATCTATCTCTCTCTATCTATATCTCCCTCTATCTATCTATCTATCTATCTGTCTATCTCTCTCTCTATCTGTCTAGGTGTCTATCTGTCTATCTCTCTATCTTTCTATCTATATATAATTTAAAACCAAATATCAAAATACCATTTTGGTATGAATTTATATCACACCCGTAACACAGGACAGTCGTCTAACAAGAGTAGTACGTCCAACGAATATGTTACTAGGAAAGAACGACGGGTCTAGAAGAGATTTATACACGACTATTTCCATAGACAGAACATTCCGCTTGTCAGATAACTATATACCGGCCAGAAGGTCGCCTCTAGTCACTGTGATGTTGATACCAAAAACACAGCAGAAGCTAAACCATAAACCTCAATTTTTAATAACTAAATTGTTTCACATTATAAAACAAACTTCTATTACAAACTAACCAAACCAACAAACATCAGTTCCTGTCGCGGAACTCAAAATATCCACAAGACATCTCTACTCAACATGCCTCAGACCAGTACAATTCTCTGACCAACCAAACGACTATCCATATCTATTAGCTACCTGGAATGCCCCTAATAGATCCACCTGCAACATCTTTAAAAGTAACTGAGTCAACATAAGTTGTTGAGTTTATGAACCTTTACCACAAATGGTTGTTATTTAACCATCATCATTCCCACATCCCACCCACATGCAACACTACTCGGGAGCTTTTCGGTATATATATAATTGGCAACCATTCGACGACTGGTCCTCCCACACTAGTATAAATTGAATAAACTATCCCACCATACTGGTCCTCCGACCCAAGTAAAATGAGATAATCCACCCATAGGTTCCATCCCACAACAGAACGTATAAAGTATTTATTACGCATTGTATATACATGGAATAGGTTGACTATTTCAAATAACAAATGTGTAACAACACACATTAAGTTCAGAGAAACTCACCTGGACAGTATTTCTGCTTATTGTATTGATAATATGTCAAATATTTTGGACAACACCCTGACGTATATTTCACTACTAATATTTCTTAATTAAGATCTATAGTAAACATAACAATATATAATCAAAGCTTAATGGTTAGTAACTAATTTTGTCGGAACCTTACCTCAGAACTATCTACGTTTATTTGAAGTCAAAACTCCAGAAACTGGACTTCCGAACGCGAACGGGGGCTTTAGTGCATGCTTACCGAGGCTAAGGGTGTGTTTCTAAGTGTATTTGAGTGTGTGGGATGGTCTAAAAACGTTCACAAGCTCCATCTATTTATAGGTTGCCCATCGGGTCCATGTTGGACCTTTATTCATATGGATGTCGGTCCGACATCCATTGAGGCGGCTTAATTGACTTGGTGCATACATAGCGGACCGCTATGATCATGATATCAGTCAATAATGGGCGTAATGGGCATAGCGGACCGTTATAGCCTTCATCTCGTTTCGTTATAGACCCTTCACGCGTCAGACTTCAATGATTAGTCACCTGACACGTGTCACCTCCCGAGTGATTCCTTGCTCCCTACATAGCGGACCGATATCTCTACATATGTCGGTCCGACATCTGTCTACTTTTACCATTTTTCATTTTTTAGCCCCTGTACTTTGAATCTATTCCAACTTAACCCCTTCTACTTTTACTTAATTAAAATTTTAGTCCCTCTAGTATTCTATACCTGAAAATTAGGGTGTTACAAATCTCTCCACCTTTAGGAAATTTCGTACTCGAAATTTTGGATGATCATACATAGAACTAAGGATACTATCCATGCTTTTATAATAGATATATATATATCTATTATAGTTATAGGAGACGCACCTATTCCTCTCCCTCTTTCCTTCCTCCTAGGATAAATATGCTTCCTTTGGATCCACCACCTGTCTTTGCTTGAGATGCTTTTGGACAATTACTTCTAAAATGTCCAATTTAGTTACAGCTATGACATTTGATACTTGGGAAATTTCTTATGAAGTGTCCTACTTGTTGGCAATTATGGCATGTAATCCCTTGTACACCTCTCCCCAAATTAACTTGTTCTCTTCTTGGGATTTTGTTATCTATGGTTTCATAGGTTGTCTTTTCCAAGCTTCTCTTGTTGGCCTTCTCTTGTGCTTCTATCTCATCATACAATACTACACTAAGTTGTACTGTTGAATCCATGGTTTCAGGTGCAGTAGTCTTCACTAAGGTATGAACTTTAGGGGGTAGGCCTTGAACATCACACTTAATCATCCAAGATTCAGGGGTAACTAGATGTGGCACCAGCTTGGCCATTTCATTGAATTTTTCGATATATTATTGATGGGTAAGGTTTCTAGATTCAAATCGATGAAACTCCGTATCAATCTTGTCCAGTGCATTCTGTGGACAGTATCTCTTTACTATCAAAGCTTTCAAATCTTCCCATTTCATCCTATCGGTGTATTCCTCTCCTTTGATTTGCTTGACTGACTCCCACTAGTCAAGTGCATCTTCTTCAAATGAGTGTGTAGCAAATTTAACTGCTTGGTCAGGTCTGCATTCACTAGTTTTGATTACGGTCTCCATAGAAGTTATCTATTGCATGGCTCCAATGGCATTCTTCTTGCCGATAAAAGGTTTAGGGTGACAGTCACTAAAATTTTTAAAAGTACATCCTTGGTACTTATCTCCCGTGCTTTGATTTGTAACTACAACAGTTTCAAGGGTTCTAATAATACCATTATTGTTTCCTATAGGGTTGGTATGGGTAGCATCTTCTATTCGTGGATTTGCACCACTAACTCCCTCATTTCTATTTCCTTGATTGCTGGAGCCCATCCTCCTCTTCTAAGCACCGTCAAGGATTCTTGGTAATATTGTTTGGAGCACTTTGGCAACCTCATATGCCACCACTCCTTAAAACTGAGATTCTGTCATGATAACCTCCTCTATACGCTGCTCAGGTCCAGCATTGATATTCTCTTATATGTTTGGGTCAACACTCGTCGTATTACGGGTACGAGACCTAGTATTTGGTGTCCTACCTCTACCACTTCGTCTTCCTCTACCTTTTCAGGCCATTTGTACCTACATACAGATGTATGACATCAGAATTTGTATAACTGGTGATAATCCAGAAAATCACAAATTAAACACATTTGGCCAAGAATGCTTTTAATTATCTGTTTCCTCGATATTACCCGCTATATTCATAATGAAAATCAATATCTCAACCTATGGCATTCGAGCTACCTTACAGAACCCTAGTTTAAATCTAGATACTAACCTCTTATTAATATCTAAATCCATTAAACTAATGCTCTGATAAAAACTTGTCACACCAGTAACACAGGACAGTCATCTAACTAGAGTAGTACCTCCAACAGATATGTTCCCAGAAAAGAACGACATGTCGAGAAGAGATTTATACACCGCACTTTCCTTAGACAGAACATTCCGCTTGTCAGATAACTACATACCGGCCAGAAGGTCGCCTACTAGTCACTGTGACGTTGATACCAAAAACACAGCAGAAGCTAAACCATAAACCTCTTGAATTAATAACTAAATTGTTTCACATTATAAAAAAAACTTCTATTACAAACTAACCAAACTAACAAACATCAGTTCCTGTCACGGAACTCAAAATCTCCATAAGACATTTCTACTCAACATGCCTCCGACCATTACAATTCTCTGACCAACCAGACGACTATCCACATGTATTTGCTACCTGGAATGCCCCTAATAGATCCATCTGCAGCACCTTTAAAACTAACTGAGTCAACATAAGTTGGTGAGTTATGAACCGTTACCACAAATGGTTGTTATTTAATCATCAGCATTCCCATATCCCACCCACATGCAACACTGCTCGTGAGCTTTTTGGTATATATATATAATTGGTAACCTTTCCACGACTGATCCTCCCACACCAGTATAAATTGAATAAACTATCCTACCCTATTGGTCCTCTCACACCATTAAAATGAGATAATCCACCCATAGGTTCAATCTAACAACAGAACGTATAAAGTATTTATTACGTATTATATATACATGGAATAGGGTGACTATTTCAAATAACAACTGTGTAACAATACACATTAAGTTCAGAGGAACTCACCTCGACGGTATTTCTGCTTATTGTATTGATAATATGTCAAATATTTTGGACAGCAGCCTGACGTATATTTCACGTCTAATATTTCTTAATTAAGATCTATAATAAACATAACAATATAAAATCAAAGCTTAGTGGTTAGTAACCAAGTTTGTCGGAACTTTACCTCAGAACTATCTATGTATATTTGAAGTCGAAACGCTAGAAACTGGACTTCCGAATGCGAACCGGGGCTTTGGGGCACGCTTACCGAGGCTAAGTGTGTGTTTCTAAGTGTTTTTTAGTGTGTGGTATGGTCTAAAAACATTCACAATCTCTATCTATTTATAGGCTGCCGATCGGGTCCATGTCAAACCGTTATGCATATGGATGTCGGTCCGACATACATTGAGGCGGCTTAATTGCCTTAGTGCATACATAGCGGACCGCTATGATCATGATATCAGTCAATAATGGGCGTAATGGGCATAGCGGACCATTATAGCCTTCATGTCGGTCCGTTATCGACCCTCCACACGTCAGACTTCAATGATTAGTCACCCGACACGTGTCACCTCCCGAGTGATTCCTTTCTCCATACATAGCGGATCGATATCTCTACAGATGTCGGTCCAACATCTGTCTACTTTCACCATTTTTCATTTTTTAGCCCCTGTACTTTGAATATATTGCAACTTAACCCTTTATACTTTTACTTAATTAAAATTTTAGTCCCTCTAGTATTGTATACCAGAAAAGTGGGTTGTTACAATTTACACTTTTAATAAAATATGAACACTTAAATAAAGAAAATAGGGATCCTAAAATATTAAATTAACTAGAAAATGGGATTTCAAAGGAAAAAATATTTTGTCATCCATGAATACTTCCATTGATTCTTCTATCATATCATGAAATATAGCGATCGTGCATCATTGGAACGTAGCGGGCGCATTGAATAGTCCAAAGGGCATACGCTTATAAGCAAATGTGCCTTAGGGTTTCTCCTGATCTTCGGTGCGATGGGGATTTGAAAGTACCCTAAGAATCCATCGAGAAAACATTAGAACATATTCCCGGATAGCTGTTCCAACATTTGATCTATGAAGGGTAGCGGAAAATGGTCTTTTCGAGAAATCACTGTGTCCCCGACAACGGCGCCAAAAACTTGATGTGTCGTTTTTAATATATAAAAATATAATATATTTTTATGATGGTTTTACGAGATCAGGTTTTAAATTTATAAAATGATAATTAATTTAACTTAAAAACACACACACTAGGCAAGTGTACCTATCGAGCGTAATATAGTTTAGGTAAGAACCAAGTATCGAACCAATGGACACGGTCGAGTTCCGGTACTCAACTTTCATTACCGTTTAGCCGGATCAATTAGTGAGTGTGTTTTGTGTGCTTGTGAGGCAGAATAGTAAATGACAGAAAAGTAAATAACGGTAAAGTAAAGAACATAAAAGTAAAAATGTGTGTGATGTGTGTAACAGGAATGTAAATAGCATAATAGTAAACAACAAGAAAGTAAATATCTCGAAAATGATCAAGTCACGAAGATAATTGCTTCGGGCTTCGAAATAGCTTGGTACGTGATAATGTTAAGTTGACTAATCCAGTGATATGACTACTACAAACTTGTGACCCGGGTCACCGCTAGAGCCTCGTCCTCACGACACTTGATTCATGAATTAAAATCTTTAAATTAAAATAGTAGTGCCTCCCGTTAGGGACAACAGTTACCCTCAACCCTTCGAATGGTCATCTCTGGGTTGGATTAAGACATCGAATGTAAATGCATTGTATTAAAGTTAAATAGGTGATTATACTTTGTTCACCGAGAGGCGGTGTAACAATGGGACCGAGTATAAAGACGTACCGTTCCCAACATGAGTTCACCAATTCTTGGTCGCATAATAAGTTCGTATAAAGACGTACGACCTTAATAGTGTTGACCAAGCCTTGTCTTATCAATCTCTACTTGTATGAAGACGTACAAGCTTCAAAGGAAGTTTGATTAAAGAGGTTTTACAATCTTACACTTTAAAATCAAGAACACTCACAAATATAAAGACGGATTTAAACGGTAATAAAAGCCTACCTAATGGTGGTTTTAAGGACGAATAATTAAAGACATAAACATACCACTAGATTAATACGTCAAACATTAACATGCACCAAACATCATCTTCACCCTAGCAATACAAGAAGCTTAGCCACGAATGGCCATGCTAACTAGCGTAACGTTGAGTTTCGTAGTCTCTCCTATTGTGGAACAAGAAGGAATAGCCCCTCTACTCACTACTACTCTAATACTGCTAGAAACGAACTATTCACTCTATCTTTGGTTGTGTTATGGTGTATTGAGCTATATTCTCTCTAACTTGTATGGAGGGTAGAATCATCATTAACTTACAAACCACACCCCTGGGGTATTAACACTTAATCCCCATGTAATTAACTATTAATTACATTTAATCCTTGCAGTTAACTAATTACTGCACGGCGTGCAAACACCTCGGGAATCAAACAGGGTACAAAGGACACTGTACTGGGCTCTTGAGAGTAGAAATGGCCAATGCACGGTCGTGCATCCCCCTCTACTGTCCAGTTTTGTCTTTTAGTTGCTGGTTGACTTCTTGTGGTGCAATTTTGACTTCTTGGGGGTCAAATCTCGAGAATGATCTTCCAAAAGGCTTGATTTCTTGGTGTTTTTGATTGATTTTAGTATTGTTTATATTTTCAACACCGAATAGCCTGCAATTAAGAAATATTAACGTTTTAAGTATCAATTGCAAGGTTATTAATCAATTAGTACCATAATATGGGAATTATTATGCATGCAAAACATGTATAATTTAGGGCCTATCATTCGCCTAGCCTAAAGTATAGAAGCGTCTAAGTGTCATTTTGGTTCATTATCTTATCTTGTATGACTTGATTATACAGATTGTGTGTGACTATAGTGACGCTCAGTAACCAGCTAGTATACTTCAGGAACCGCTCATCAGGTGAGTTCTATGTTCCCCTTATGTGTTTTGTGTGAATGTTTTTGTTTTAGGGCTGAAGTGTATACGTGCTTATGAATGAATGATACGAATGCTATTATAACTGAATATGTTATATGACAATACATGACAAACAAAGAATGAAAAGTATATTTATAAGTAATGAAATGAAATTATGATGTATATAATTATATATCTTGCATGCTATGTATGAACAAATAATATGGACGAAAATACGGACAACTTCGGTAGGACGATTCGATGACGACGGCTACTAAGGTATGTCACACCCTCAAATTCTACCTGCGGGGTTATATCGTGAGGCGCGTGACAAACCAGGATCATTGTCATTAGTATTATTGAACGACCACTATATGAGTTTTAAAATACCAGTGTTGCTCATAGTCACGAGACAATACCGTTAAGTTTGAAAATATTGCAGAAGCGTAATTAAAACCAAGTTCAAAAGTGACCAAATGCGCAAAACAAGGCGCCTAAAACCAAAGTAATTAAAGTAATAAAACGTGTTTAATGAAAACCATGCAAACTCTGATGCATCCTATTCCTGATGTGTACCTTAGCGACCTGAGAAAGACATGCTTAAAGTGTCAACACAATGGTTGGTGAGTTCACAAGTTTGTAAGTAAATAAATGTTCGATGTTTGTTAGATAATGTAACAAAAGTATATCAATAGATAGCTAGTCTATGTTCATGCTACTATAAAGTGTTTCGCAACTGAAGCTGACTGTTTGGTTTGTTTGTTTGCCTTCCGCCATGTCTACCAAAACAAGGGCTATGTGTTTAGGTCAATATTACACCCGTTCGACCTCCAGTCATGTTAGCACGACTAACACGGGTGGGGTTTGTCAAACTGATGTGTTAGTATTTACACATCTTTTTGGCACAAAACTTCGCTCATTTAATTATCAATTCTTGGTTATATTCAATGTTTAGACATTTATTTGCTTCATTTTTTGTTTTGTAGGGTTTTGTAAAGCTTGGTGAACAAACAAGAAGATTCCAGGATAAAAAGTAAAGTTTTAGGGTTTCTGTGATGGAGGCACGGTCGTGCCAAGCTCGCAAACCCTAGGCACGGTCACACCCACATCTTGCACGACCGCTCCAAGCCAAAATCCAAGGCACAACCGTGCCTTGGCCCCCCTAGGTCGCGTGTCACCTCGTGAGTCTGAACAACCGTACATCCTCGATCAGTGGTACCCAATGGAAGCTACGGATCGGTCAAACCTCTGTCACACGGTCGTGCCAAGACCTAGACACGACCGCGCCTTTGTACCAGGCACGGTCGTGCCCTCTCTCCTGGCACGGTCGTGCCTCCCCTTTTCTATTTAAACAGAACTTAATTCTCATTCAGACATTCAGCAAACGAGGAGAAAAAACCCACTGTTCTAGCTCGTGTCTTCCTTGTTCCAGCCATATTTCAAGCTTCTTGGAGAGGATACAACATCAAGAGGATCACCATACATCAACAACAACATCTAGGCTTGGAGGAGTGGTTTGATTCTTGTTTTCGTATCATGTTTCTCACTAGTTTTCCCTGCTTATTTGTAATTTTGATGCTCATGATGAGCTAAAACTCTTGTTCACTTTGGTTTAGATGAAGTTTAGATACATTTGACAACATTCATGGATTATTGGCAATTATTGCGTTAATTTTATGACAACCGTATGATTATTCTTTGATGAAATTATGTATTCAAGTCTTTTGAGTTGTTTACAAGACTTGTATTTGTGTATGCCATTTTATGTTGGAAAACTTGTGGTTTATGCTTATATTCATGGATTGGTGTATGTATTTATACTAGTTTATGGCATTTGACTAGGAATGGTGAATGAAGTCTTGTTTGTGAATCATTATATTTGTATGTGTAACCTTATGCTTATGTTTGGAAAGATAAAGTGTTTGCTATGATGTGTCATATTTAGTATTATGTTTTTCTAGGAATTGTTGACACATCCTCCTAATTTATATAACCTTTATATGAACATTGTATGTTGAAGAAATGCATATTGTTGTCTAGTTTAATCAACTTGAGGTGGATAGTGTGTTGTTCATATTTTCTTTCCAACTAGTTGTTGGATTAGTGTACCTTAATCGGAAGCTAGTTCAATCTTTATAAACATTGACATGATTATTAAACACGTGAGCCTCATTGTATGACTTTAGGTAGTTGGTTTGTGTAATTCATGCTAGCTTTCTGAATGGTCATTTGATTAGATATCTTTGACGAGAATTTAGTCAATTTATGTATCGTGTATTTGCCATGTTTCTATGAGGGTACTGAATGTATTCTAGATTGATTCGACACCAAAGTGATATTTTCTCCTTGATTGTTTGATTTGTGATTTTAGCTTAGTTTATATATTTGCATGATAGTTAATTAAAACAAACTCTTCAAAATATCTTTTACCCTTACTTGATTGAATCTTAGTTCCGGTTAATTATTGCATTCCACCATGTCCACGGATTGATATCCGGTTCTTACCTTTACTATATTGTTATCCGACGGCTACACTGCCCGATGTGTGTGTGATTAGTCTTTGGTGAAACCCCTTTTTTAAAACTCATATTGTGTGAAAAATACTTATAAATATATATATATATATATATATATATATAAATATATATATATATATAGTTTACACGCATCAAGTTTTTGGCGTCGTTGCCGGGGACACGGTTTTGCGAGAACGATTGGAATTAATTTTTAGTCATTTAGTATATATTTTTTTTGTGAATATCGTGTTTCCTTGTTTGTTATTTTGCAAATTTGTGTGTATAGATATTTTTGCATTTTACTTGTTATTTTTAGCTTTATTTGTATATAAATACATCTTGGTTTTTATCCCATTTTATTTTTCATTTTTATTTTCATTTTTATTTTATTTTATTTTTGTTTTATTTTTGTTTTTGTCTAACTTGTGTTTTCTTTATCCTAAGTTCGCGTATTTAAATCTAACTTGTCGTGCAGATGGTGTATGTTCTCAACTCCCGTCGAGGAGGTTCCTGAGCTGTCTTCCGAGCCGGAGCGTGATCTTCATCGGAGATTGCCAGCCCGTTCCCGATTTGTGGCCCGGTTACTCGAATTTGACGAGGTTGTTGTTAACGAGGTTGTTGTTGACGAGGTAGAGGAGATGGCGAACGAGGATGCGGGTCGGACGCTTTCGGATTTTGGCAGACCGACACTTGAGGGTTTGGAGTCGAGCATCAATAGGCCGACGGTTGGAGCACATCAGTTCGAGATCAAATCCAGCATTATACAGATGGTGCAGAACATGTGTCAGTTCGACAGCAAGGATCACGAGGATCCTAATACTCATTTGGCCGGTTTCTTAGAGATTTGCGCCACTTTCAAAATTCGTGACGCTACAGACGATGCTATTCGGCTCCGGTTGTTCCCGTTTTCCTTACGGGATCGAGCCAAGGCTTGGTTACTGTCACTTCCCCCTAGGTCCATTAGTACTTGGGACCAGATGGCTGCTAAATTCTTAGAAAAGTACTTCCCTCCGGAGAAAACATCAAAGTTGAGGGCTAGGATTCTTTCTTTCCAGCAGGACGACGGGGAGACGATCTATGAAGCGTGGGAGAGATTCAAGGAACTGATGAGGAAGGTTCCCCACCATGGATTGTTGAAGTGGCAGCAGTGTGAGACCTTCTACAATGGTCTAGAGATGACTGGGAAGCAGCTGATCGATGCATACGCGGGTGGAGACATTGGAACGAAGACACCCCAGGAGGCGTATGACTTGCTAGAGAAGGTGGCAGCAAAGAGCTACACTCAGCATACTTCCTGAGCGAGAACACAGAGGCAGGGTGTCCATCAAGTGGATGGAATTACCACTTTAGCTGCCCAGGTGGAAGCACTTTCCACCAAGATTGATCAGATGCACGTCCACAAGGCCTAGTCCTTGTGTGAGTTTTGTGGTGAGGCGCATCCTACGAGTGCTTGTCAGGTTGGGGATCAGGGGGCCCACGAGCAGGTTGATTTCATGTCCAACCTGAATCGTCCCCAGAATAATCCCTACAGCAACACATACAATCCGGGGTGGAGGAATCACCCGAATTTCAGTTGGAAGTCTGGCAACAATAGCCAACAACCACCCGGATTCACTCAGCACCCCCCATTCCAGCTTCAGTCCCACCAGTCTCAGGGACAGAGTTCCCAGTTTCGACCTCAGCAGGGCCAGTTTCAAGGCCAAGGTTCTAGCAGCGGTCCACCACCCGCACCTGAGGGTAAACCCAGTTTAGAGGACATGGTTGCACGGCTCCTTGCCAACTCAGAGAGTCAGAATCAGTTGGCTGAGAAGCAGAACCGGTACATGGAGGAGCGTTTCCACACGCATGAGACTGAGTTGAGGAATCAGAAAGCTTCGATCCAGACCATAGAGAACCAGGTCGGGCAGATCGCGAAGCTTTTTTCTGAGAGACCGCCAGGTGGCCTGCCTAGCAACACTGAGCCCAATCCCAATGCTCATGTGAAGGCCATCACTTTGAGGAGCGGTAGAGACACAGTACCGGATCCACAGGTTCCTATGCATGAGTCATCTGAGGAGGAGGTTGTGATTGAGATTCCTGATGAAACACCGCCGAAGGGTAAACCGGCGAGCACATCGCGCCCTCGCGAGCCTGTGAGAGATTACACTCCCGCCGTTCCATACCCAGGCAGATTGAAGAAGCAGAAGATGGAGGAGCAATATGGTAAGTTTTTAGGGTTGTTTAAGCAGTTGCATATGAACTTACCATTTGTGGAGGCTCTAGCTCAGATTCCTAAGTATGTGAGATTCTTGAAGGATATCCTCACGAATAAGAGGAAATTGGAGGAGTTGTCTCAGGTGATGCTGAATGAGGAGTGTTCGGCAGTGATTCAGAACAAGCTACCGGAGAAGAGACGAGATCCGGGGAGTTTTACCATCCCCTGCTTGATAGGTAGCTTGTCGGTTAGCAACGCCTTAGCTGACCTTGATGCTAGCATTAACCTCATGCCATATGCGGTCTTTGATAAGCTTGATTTGGGAGAACATACACCGACACGCATGAGTATCCAGCTGGCCGATCACTCGGTCAAGTATCCGCGAGGGATAGTGGAGAATATGTTGGTTAAGGTTGATCGTTTTGTGTTTCCTGTAGACTTTGTGATTCTAGACATGGATGAGGACAAGAATGTCCCTATTATCCTAGGTCGACCGTTCCTAGCCACTGCCAAGTCCCTGATTGATGTGTATTAGGGGAGGCTTACATTGAGGTGGATGAAGAGGAAGTGACCTTTGATGTGGGGAGATCCATGCAGCACACCCAGAATCAGGATGATTCACTTTACTTTGTTGAGGCTATTTATTCTTGTGTGAGTGATCATCTCCAGGACACAGCTGAGGAGGAGTCCCTGGACACCCAGATTGTAGGAGGGGAGACATTTGATCCAGTTGGTGAGGATCAGTTTGATGAGCAGTTACACAGCCAGGAGAGCTATGAGTTTCCTAGTGTTCAGCGGTTTTTGTGATGGTTGATAGAGAGTTTGAGCCGATTGAGCGGCCTTCTATTGAGGACCCACCACCTGTTGAGCTTAAGGAGCTCTCGAGCCATTTGGAGTATGCCTTTTTAGATGGTGAGTCTCGATTACCTGTCATTATCGCCTCTGATTTGACGAGTGATGAAAAGGAGAGGCTACTGGAGGTGCTGTAGCAGCACAAGCAGGCTATTGCATGGAGGATTATGGACATTAAGGGAATTAATCCCTCTTTCTGTACCCATAAGATCCTTATGGAGGATGACTACAAGCCCGATGTGCAGCACCAGAGGAGGTTGAACCCGAACATGCAGGAGGTAGTGAAGAAGGAGGTGATTAAGTTACTGGATGTTGGTTTGATTTATCCCATCTCCGATTCACCTTGGGTTAGACCGGTTCAGGTTATCCCTAAGAAGAGAGGCATGACTGTCATCACCAACGAGAGGAATGAGTTGATTCCTACTCGTACAGTCACCGGTTGGAGAGTTTGCATCGATTACCGGAAACTCAATGATACTACTCGGAAAGACCATTTTCCCCTCCCGTTCATTGATCAGATGTTGAAGAGATTAGCAGGAAAGATGTTCTATTGTTTCCTGGATGGCTTCTCTAGCTACTTCCAGATCCCGATCACTCCTGAGGACTAGGAGAAGACGACATTCACATGTCCCTATGGCACATTTGCTTATCGGCGGATGCCCTTTGGATTGTAATGGTTCGCCACTTTCCAGCGTTGCATGGTGGCCATTTTCCATGATATGATTGAGGACTCCATGGAGGTTTTCATGGATGACTTTTCTGTGTTTGGGAGTTCCTTTGATCATTGCCTCGAGAATCTGGAGAGGATGTTGGCTAGGTGCAAAGATGCCAATCTAGTGTTGAACTGGGAGAAATGCCACTTCATGGTGAAGGAGGGCATTGTGCTTGGGCACAAGGTTTCACGCGCGGGGATTGAGGTTGATAGAGCTAAGATTGACACCATATCTAAGCTGCCCCCGCCGACTTCTGTGAAATCTATTCGGAGCTTCCTTGGTCACGCGGGCTTTTACAAGCGCTTTATTAAATATTTTTCTAAGATTGCCCGACTGATGACCCAGCTTCTTGAGAAGGAAGCCCAGTTCGTGTTCTCCGACGAGTGCCTCAGTGCATTCGTTATGTTGAAGGAGAAGTTGGTGAATGCCCCTATCATGGTGGCTCCTGATTGGAAGCTGCCATTTGAGATCATGTGTGACGCGAGTGACTTCGCTGTTGGGGCGGTCTTAGGACAGAGGAGAGAGAAGCAGTTTCACCCGATTTATTATGCGAGCAAGATGCTCAATGACGCATAGGAGCATTACACCACGTAGGAGAAGGAGCTCCTAGCCGTTGTCTTCGCTTTCGATAAATTCCGGTCTTATCTCGTCCTATCAAAGACCAATGTATTCACCGATCATGCAGCCCTTCGGCACTTGTTCAGCAAATAGGATGCCAAACCTCGGCTAATCCGGTGGGTTTTGCTGCTTCAGGAGTTCGACATTGAGATCCGCGATAAGAAGGGTGCGGAGAATGTCGCAGCGGACCACTTATCCCGTCTTGAGTGCTCAGCTTCATCTGAACTTGTGGGGTCATCCATAAATGATAATTTCCCCCACGAGTTTCTCATGCACATCCAGACAGGATGAGGAGTGTCTATGGTTTGCTGATTTTGCAAACTTTCTTGCTAGTGGGATTGTGATTAAGGGCTTAACGCATCAGCAGAAGCGAAAGTTCTTTGCGGATGTGAAGCACTATCTTTGGGAGGATCCCTATTTGTTTCGAGTCGGGGCTGATCAGATCATGCGCAGGTGTGTATTTGGAGATGAGGCACGTCAGGTGCTTAGACACTGCCACGAGGGCCCGACAGGCGGACATCATGGAGCTACCTTGACCGTGAAGAAGGTCTTTGACGTCGGTTTCTTCTGGCCTACCGTCTTCTGGGATGCTCATGAGATGATCCGAGCTTGTGACGCTTGCCATAGGGCGAGCAACATTTCGTCTAGGAATGAGATGCCCCAGAACAGCATCCAGATTTGTGATATTTTTGATGTCTTGGGTATTGACTTTATGGGACCTTTCCCAGCTTCTCGTGGCAATCGGTATATCCTAGTCACTGTTAACTACGTTTCTAAGTGGGCCGAGGCTCAAGCCTTGCCTACTAATGATGCTAGGGTGGTTGTTCAATTTTTGAAGAAACTGTTCTCTCGCTTTGGTGCCCCCAAGGCTCTTATTAGTGACCGTGGACCCACTTCTGCAACTCCCAGTTGGAGAAGGCTCAATCACGATATGGTGTGAACCATAGATTCTCAACAGCCTACCATCCACAGACCAGTGGACAGGTAAAGGTCACGAACCGGGCATAAAGCAGATTCTTGAGAAGACGGTTGGTCAGAACCGTAAGGATTGGTCGGACAGGTTAGATGATGCACTTTGGGCCTTCCGGACAGCCTATAAGACACCTATTGGTACCACACCATTTAGGTTGATCTATGGGAAGGCGTGCCATCTTGCGGTGGAGTTGGAGCATAAGGCTTATTGGGCGTTGAAGGCGGTGAATCTTGACATGGTAAGCGCGGGAGAGAATCGATTCACTCAGATTCATGAGCTTGATGAGTTGAGGAATCAAGCCTATGCAAACTCCACGATCTACAAGGAGCGCACTAAGAGTTTACATGACCGACGCTTGAAGGACAAGAAGGAATTCCGAGTGGGTGGTCGTGTGTTGCTTTACAACTCTAGGTTGCGATTGTTTCCCGGGAAGTTGAAGTCCCGATGGACGGGTCCCTACACGGTTAAGGAGGTGTTTCCTTATGGGACCGTCGAGATTGAGCACGAAGATGGGAGGATCTTCAAGGTCAACGGTCATCGTCTTAAACCATACATTGACGGACCGGTTGACCCGGCATTGGAGGTAGTTTACCTCCACCCCAAGGACAAATGAATTCGGGGACTTGAGTCTAGCTAACGACTCGTTAATAAACTTAGCATGTTCCGGTATCATCTTTGGTAACAATTCTTAGATTTTGTTTCTATGTTTATCTTCTTATTTTTATTTTCTTTATTTTTTAGGATTTTACCATTTATTTTTGAGTTTAGGTGATCGGAACGTGTTTTGGATCAAGCGGACTTTGGTTAGTGATTGGGATGTCTCAGGTATGTTTTCTGAATTTTTAGAAATTTTGGTTTGGAAGAATCGCAGTCGGGTTGGGTTCAAGCTGCATAAATCTCAGATTTTTCTGTCTGCTGGGTTAGAGACACGGTCGTGCCTAAGCCCTTGGCGCGGTCGTGCCTCTAACCCTAGGCGCGGTCGTGCCTAAGCACCTGGCGCGGTCGTGCTTCTGTGATTGGGGCAGTTCAAATTGGTTTCAAAGGCAGAAGTCTTCATTTTTCATTTTCCACCCCCACCGAACCCTCCCTACGTGCGATTCTCCCTAACTTCTGCCGCGTTACTTCCTTCTCCACAATCTAAGGTACGTTTCCGACCCCTCCCTTTTTCTTTTGCGCTCGTATTTAGCCCTCTGATTCTACCCTAGAAATCTAAATTTTAGTTAGTTTTAGGTTTTGTTAATTTTTGTCCGTATATTTATTATATGTAGCTAGTTTGGGTCACACATGTCCCCTAGGATTCTAGGCCAAGAAGCCCCTTTATAAAACGTGTTTAAATGGCGAAATTTGAATTCTGAAAACCCTAAAATGGGTTGAGCACGGTCGTGCTCCAGACAAGGTGCGGTCATGCTCGGATTTTCAATCGCAGGTGGACTTGGTTTGGTCAGGCGCGGCCGTGCCTCTGTCGAGCACGGTCGTGACTCTTGAAATTTGCCTTAGCGCGGTCGTGCCCTGCACCTGGCGCGATCGTGTTGTCGAGAAATTGTGCCCGTGGTCGGCCACAGCGCGACCGTGGGCTTGGATTTTGGCCTTGGCGCGGTCGTGCCCCTTCCCAGGCGCGACCGTGCCCCTTCATAATTAGGTCAGAAACTTCATAACTTCAGTTTAGCGTCTTCATAACTGTTTTGATTTTAATTTTGTTGTCGTGCAGATGGCAGGCAACAGGGACCACCCGTACCTTGAGTTTGACTTGAACGAACATGAGTACGAGGCTCGTCTGGATGTTTTGTGGTCACGCAGAGGCCGTATTTTAGCCGCTCGTCGTTTGGAGCCGGCCGCCATAGACGCCATCGGTCAGCGGGATCGGTGGAACGACCTCGTCACCGCCCCATGGCGCCGTTTGATTAGACTTCACGCTATTCAGTATGTCGAGCTCGTGATGGAGTTATTTTCCACCTATGAGTTTGACTATCCTTGCGCGGACCTAGAGCAGCCTGAGACGATTAGATTTAGGCTAGGTGGGGAGTGGCGAGTGATGTCAGTTGCCAGATTCGGGAGATTATTGGGTTTGTACATGAGGCAGGAGCTTCAGACAGAGTTATTCACCGAGGGTATCACCGAGTTCCCGACAGAGGAGGATAAAGATCAGTTCTGGGATGAGTTTGGATTTGGGATGTACGATCCGAGTTTGACCAAGGCTTTGAGCCTTCGGGATCCCTTACACCGTCTTCTTCATCGTTGTATTGTCTATTCGATTTCTGGGAGAGGACAGAGAGAGACGGTCGTGAACTTGCGAGAGCTATTCTATTTATGTTTCCTTGTACGCCCGCGCACCTGCAATCTTGCGCATTCTATCGCGGGGTACTTGGTGAACAGCTCTGGGCGCGATGTTACCAGCGCCATTTATGGAGGTCACTTCGTCACCAAGCTGGCGAGGCACTTTCAGTTGCTGACCGATGACTTGATAGGGGACCTGACCCCTGTGGCAGAGACCGTCGTGATGACCGTGCAGACACTGCGAAACATGCACGTAGCTCATCATGGCGCAGGAGGGATCAGATTGGTAGATAGATGGGGACGGACGTGGGATCCAGATCTTGTGCAGGCCAAGGCCGAGGCCGTCGCCGCCGCGCATCAGGCACACGCTGCTCAGCAGGAGCAGGAGCAGGGGCACGAGCATCAGCAGCCCGACCAACCGCGTCCTCCGCCTCCGCCGCCACCACCGCCTGCGGTTGTTATTCCACCAGACTTGTTCTTGCGTTAATTTGGAATGAGAACCACACGCTGTTTGCCTTCCGTCATGTCTACCAAAACAAGGGCAATGTGTTTAGGTCAACAATACACCTGTTCGACCTCCAGTCGTGTTAGCACGACTAACACGGGTGGCGTTTGTCAAACCTAGTAGTACTACTCAAGATTACCTTGCTATGTTCCAAGACTAACGGTTCGAGAGGTAAGGACTTTCATGGTATGTTTGCACTATAGTACGTAAGTGATAATACAATAATACAAGATCCAAAAGTGTTTGTGTGCATGCTTTCTCCCCCAAAAAGGAAAGTAAGTAAAAGATAGGGGCCGTGAAACTCACCTCTGAGTACGTGCTAGAATGACAACTGAAAGACAGGTGACCCGCTAACGGCTACGTATATTTCATAAGTTTGTGAGTGTGTGTTCGTGTTGGTTCATAAGACCTTTGCATCCAAACTATCCCATTGTTTATGTGTTTTGAAAAGAGTTAACAAGTTTGACTCATGTTTGACCAAGTTTGACCCGACTTGGTGACTTAATAAATGAATTTGTGTTTGATTAGCATAATACTGTCATATTATACACATAAGATCATACAGGTAACACTTAACAAAAATTCCTTATTGTTCTAGGTTGCTAGAACAGTTACCACATATAGCGAGTTTCTATATTTAGTAGGTTTCTATATTTAGTAAGTTTCCATATTTAGCAAGTTTCTATATTTAGCAGGTATGATCAAGATTCACGTTTCCTGAAAACTATCATTACTAATATGTTAATGATACCAATCTAACACATCCTAGCTCATGACATCACATAACAAATGCCTAGAACTGAACATGTGGTTCTCATTCCAAATTAAAGTTTCCTTTTAAAGTAAGTTAGGCACACAAGTTCGATTTCCATGATTTAAAGTTCTTAACATGTTTCTATGATCCACATAGCACATAAGAAATCATCACGTTGCATCAAACATGTTTAGAACTCACATTCTAATTTGATAAGCACACGCAATTTCTAAAATTAAATGCTTCATAACATGTTATTATGTCCTAACTAGCATATAACTATCATCAAATTACAACATACATGTCTAAATTGTAAGCTATTCACATCCTTGACAATTAAAGTTTCCATTTTTAGAAACCCTACAAAACCGAGCTAGGTACATGAATAATAATTCCACAAATCCCTTAATCATGCATCAACTAACATATAAACATCTCATATCACATACATCATGTCTAATATGCAATATAGAATACTAACAAATTTTCCATTAATAGTAACCCTCGGCTTTCATGCATCTAGGGTTTTACAAACACATCAAATCTAAACAAATATCATAACAAGACTCAATTAACATTAAAGTTTGTACCTTTATTGATAAAATCATTGTTTGGATGAAACTAGAGTTTTACCAAAACCTGAAAATCAAAAATATTGAATAAGAACGGATAAAAAACTTACTTGATGCGTTAGTAACGATGATTGGTACTTGGATTGATCAAAAACACCAACAATTGCAAGATCGAAATCGATTTGAGAGTGGTTTATGGTGGTGTAGGGGTCGACGGCTTCAAAGAGGAGGGTAGGGGGTGGGTTTCGGCCAAATCAAGGGTAAATGCGATTAGGTTTTTGATAAATCTCTTAAATAGTCTACTCCATGGGCTGAGGATGGGTTTAAAACAAGTTTAGGAGGCCCATGGGTTAATTTAAATGAATAATAAGTAAATTAATTAAATTCAACTAATTAATATAGTTTCTACTAATTATTTTTATAAAAACCTTTTTATAAAAATTACTAAAGCATTTAAAATCACGTAGTTACTCGTAAACGTACGCGGTTTCACGAAAGTTCACAAGTTAAGCATAAAATCACATAACACGTAATTTCACATAGATTATATTAAATATAACTTAATAATTGTTCGAAATATTATTTTTTATTAATCACCAACGTTTGGGGACAGACTCGTGTGAGTCGGTAATTCTCTGAATTACCGTTACGTGAGTGTTTGTGTAATATCCGACACACTTAATTAACCTTAATCAAGTGTAATGCATGATGAATGATTTAGATAACAAAGTTTGTGTTAACGGTGTTAACCTGAAAATGTCGGGTGTCACATCATCCCATAGTCTCTTCACTATCTCGAACGGCCCAACGTAACGCGGGTTTAACTTGCCCCGCTTCCCAAAACGGATTACACCTTTCCAAGGTGAAACTTTTAATAAAACTATATCACCCACTTGAAATTCCAACTGTTTCCGACGCTTATCGGTATAACTCTTTTGACGGTAACGGGTTACCGCTAGACGATTTCGGATTTGCACGATTTTCTCCGTAGTCTCGTGCACAAGTTCAGGACCGGTAATTTGGCTGTCTCCCACTTCAGCCCAACAAAGAGGTGATCGGCATTTCCGTCCATATAGTGCCTCCAACGGTGCTGCCTTAATGCTAGTATGGTAGTTGTTATTGTAGGAGAACTCTACTAAAGGCAGATGAGTCTACCAACTGTTATCGAAGTCAATTACACAAGCACGTAACATGTCTTCCAGTGTTTGAATGGTACGCTCACTCTGGCCATCGGTTTGAGGATGGTACACTGTGCTCATATCCAGGCGTGTGCCCAGAGATTTTGTAATGATCGCCAGAAATGCGAGGTGAATCGAGCTTCTCGATCAGAAATGATGGAAATTGGTACTCCATGCCGAGAAACTACTTCCTTCATATAGATACGAGTCAACTTCTCCATTCTATCAGTCTCTTTGATTGCTAGAAAATAAGTGGATTTGGTTAAGTGATCTACGATCACCTAGATGGTGTCGCATCCGCTAGGGGTGCGGGGTAATTTGGTAATGAAGTCCATGGAAATCTGTTCCCATTTCCACATCAGAATTTCCGGTTGCTAGAGCAAACCAGACGACTTTTGATATTCAACTTTGACTTTGGAACAAGTCAGGCATTTGCTCACGTAGGTGGCTATATCAGCTTTCATGTTCGGCCACAAATACAGAACTTTCAGATCATGATACATCTTATCGGAACCGAGATGAATAGAATATCGAGACTTGTGCGCTTCGTCCATCACAAGTTCCCTTAAATCTCCGTACCGCGAGACCCATATTCGCTCCGTGAAATAGAGAATATCGTCCAATCTAGTTTCAATTTGTTTATCCATGCCACGCAAGGATTTTAACTGTAGATTCTCTTCTTTCAGCGCTTTGAGTTGAGCATTACGGATTTGGTCGGGTAATCCGGTGTGAATAGTGAGTATCGTCTGGGTTTGGTTTCTTTTCGGCTTAGGGCACCAGCTAGTACATTAACTTTGCCTGGATGGTATTTGATAGCACAATCATAATAGTTCAAAAGTTCGAACCAGCGACACTGTCACATGTTCAGCTCTTTCCACTCGAAAATGTGTCTCCAGATTTTTAGTGCAAACATCACGGCTCCCAACTCCAAGTTGTGTAGTTCTTCTCATGGATTTTCTACTGACGGGAAGCATACGCGATGACCTCCTCGCGTTGCATTAACACACAACTGAGACCCTGAATGAAAGCATCGCAATACACCACGATATCATCTATTCCCTCTGGCAGGGATAGGATGGGTGCGCTACAGAGTTTCTGCTTCAGCAGTAGGAATGCGGATTCGTGAGAGTCGCCCGAGTTATACACAGTACCTTTATGTGTAGGATCGTAAGATTACAAGGTGATTCTGTTCTAGTTGATATTGGCGAAAACAATAGCAACCAACAGAGTAAACAAGTAAACAGTAAGAATACTGATAAATGCACTGTTGTATTAGACTTCTGAGATTACAAGTTTACAAGTAAAATACTATCAAGAAGCACTATCAAGACACTATGAAGGCACACTTTGTTTGAAGTGTTTACAAGATATATATAGTAACTTAGAATCAAGACAGACCCTTGATTCTAAGGATCAGATCTAACACAAACTGTTGATCTTGTTTATTAATCTAAATTACACGCAAAGGCTAATCTAGTTAACTTTACTGAAACGTCTTCTTAGGCATCATTGTTTGCATGCTTGGAGAAGCGCGTTATTGTCCTTTATTGGTTGCACCAGTGAGGTTCCTTCTGCTTGGAGTGTGGCAGTTGCTTTTGCAGAAAGGTGTCAGAGGCGCTTTGCATGGATAGTCAGCTGCAACGTTTGGTCTTCAGAGAATAAAGCTATCAGCAGCAGAGATGAGAATAATGCTGCTGATAAGCCTATCAGCAGCAACTTGTGTTGAACGCTGCTGATAAACCTATTAGCGGCAACAAGTGTTGAATGCTGCTGATAAGCCTATCAGCAGCAATATGTGCTGAATGCTGCTGATAAGCCTATCAGCAGCCATATGTGATGAATGCTGTTGATAAGCCTATCAGCAGCATTTGTACTTAGAATAATTTGGTAGCAATCAGTCTTTGGTTCTACAAACTCCCCCTAGACTGATGCATCCAAAATTCTTCTAATTACTTTGCTGCTGAAGCTTTTGCATGTGGCTGACTATCCTTTCAACCTCATAGCCTCTTGGATCCTTGCTGGGATTGTTCAGTGGAAGTTCAGACAGAGTCTTGATGTCTTTGTGTGGCATTTTGTAGATTGCTTTGCTTGAACATCTCATCCGCTGCTTCTTTACATCAATCAGAGTGAACTCATCCAAATCAGCATTGTAGGACCAAGATACAAATGGAGAGTTGGACTTGAGTGGTTTGATATCCATGACCACATCTTTGCTAGGGTTGAAGCAATGTCTGATTGCTAGCATAAGATGTTTCCCACTCTCATTTGCAGGCTCATGAGCTTCACCCAGCTCCAAAATTCTTCTTAGGTCTGAATCTGGTAGTTGCAGAACCTCATCAACAGACCTGTATGTAGATCTTCTTCTTTCAGTTCTCCCCCTGAAGATCTCAAACCTTTGATCCCGTGGATTGTAGACCCATTCAACTATGTCTTATGAGTCTTCAGGTTCAGATGAGGATTTAGATTTCTTCAAGGGAGGCTGTTGATGAGTGGGAGCTGGGTGAGATGATTTGGACTTGTTGGGTGGAGGAGTGGAAGGTTTGGGGAGGAGAGTGGAAGGATGATAGACTGAGGAAGAGGTAGGTGAGGGAGAAGGCTTGGGTTTCTTTGTCTTTGGTTTTTCTTCTTCTTTGATAAGTACCCTTTTCTTGGAGCCCTTCTTCCCTAGTCTTTCTTCCTCATCCTTTTTAACTTTGAAGTAGAGGGCTTGCAGGTTCATGAAATTCATGGGACCTAACCTCTTTCCACTATCTCCTCTAGCCTTAAGAAAGTTAATCATGACCTTCCTTTCTTCATGGGTTCTTTTATTCAGTGTAATGGTCTTCTTGGACTGTAGCTTGGCTTTTTCTTCTTCTTCAGCCTTATTCTTGCTAGCCAATTGACCCTGCTGACCCATGAAGGCTCTGTAAATCTCTTTGTTTGAAAGTTTCTCAAGGTAGTCTGCATCCTCACCTTGAGAGATCAGAGCTTTAGTCCACTCCTCCCTTAATTCTTTTGCTAATTTAGAATCAGTGATTCTAAACATAGCATCTTCCTTCCTCTTCTTTTCATTCTCTTCTTCTTCTTCCTTTGCAAACTTTTCCTGCAGCTGTCTGGCAAGTTGTTCATCTTCCTCAACTTGAGACCCTGCATGGACTTTAACTTTCATCTCATCCAGCTGTTTGGCATACAGCTGGATTGTCTGTTGTCTTAGGAGTATGGCTGCCTTTCTTTCTTGATGCCTCTGTTTATGAGCCATCTCTTCAGCCATCTCTTCTTCTTCTCTTTTCCTTCTTCTTTCTTCTTTCTCTTTCTTTTCTTTTCGCAACCTCTCTTCATCCTCTTCTGTCATAATGCCCTTCCCTTTAATAACATTGGATGCCTCTGCTCTGGCTTCACTGATCACAGCAACAGCTGATTGTTGTGCTGTCGGGATCTCTGCCTCGGCTTCATTGGCAAGTTGAGGAATTGACAAGGGACGGTCACTGTCTTCATCAAGTTGATACTCGGGACCTTCTATTTCCCTCAGTTGATCCCTAAGTGAAGATCTTGTGCCAGATGCTACAGATGTGGCTTCAACTTGTGGAGTATCTGAGTTGGAGTCAGTATCAGAAGTTAACACAGACTCTTCCTGAGGAATCAGTCCTTCTTCTTCAAGATGGGCTTTGATGGTGACCATCATTGCCTGGCTCTCCAATGAGTTAATATTGCAGATGTTGGCTCTGAGCTGAAAAATCTTGAATAGGAAGTCTGAGGGCAGCTGAAGGATGTTCCTGGTGTTGATGATGAGAGAGGAGCCATTGCTGAGCAGAAGAGTGTGGTCAAGGGACTTAGTGCTCACCCAACCTAGCACGTCCAAGTCCTTGACCAGGAAGGCATACAGAAATCTTCGAAGGCCCAGAACTTCTTCTTCAGTGAGAAGACTGCTCCTTGTTATTTCAAGATTGCTAGGAGTCAGTCTCTTTCTGCGGCCGCCGAGGATTCAGGATAAGCTACCCGATGTGCTGCTTGTAGGAGTCTTTGGAGCCTGGGTAGATTATCCTCCATCCGGTCATAGAACCTGCCAATGGCAAGTTCTACTGAGAGATCTGCTGAGTTGTTGATGCAGTTTGATAAGTATAGCTGTAGGACTTGGAGGGCATTGAGAGAGTTCCAGTTCAGCTCTTCTACTCTGCTGAACTCCCATCCAATCCAAAACGTCTCAGCTGATCCATCATACCCCCAAGCTAGAATGGAGTCAAATTCTAGCTTCTTTGATGATCTGAATAGTTGGGGGGTAGAGAATTGACTAATGATGGCTGCTGCTTCAGGAAGGATTCTGAATAATGTATTTATTTGTTCTGTGTCTTCAGCATCATTCAACATTTCATCAACAGCCCTGACGACCAACTTCCAGTCTTCAGATGTCCCTTCTTCTTCGTTATCTGAGACTGGCAAGTCATGAATTTGTACAAAAGCCGGCTTGAATAGTGAGCTTTGAAGTACAACCTGCTCATGAATCCAGTCATCAAGACTGTCTGTATCTTCTTCCATAGAGACTATCTCCCCCTTTTTGGTTGCATCAGTAGATAGGTAAGCATCAGTTTGGGTGCCTACTGATACAAGAGAGGGAGTGGCTAAAGTTGGGCATTGATGGTCTTCATGCATAGAGACTTGGTGTCTTAGTTTGGACACTTCAGCCTCTAGCATAGCCACCCTGGCCGTCAATTCCAAGTTATGAAGTTTCAGTTTGTCCTCATCCACAGTTGTGGAATCCTTGGACCCAGATGGGGCCGTAGGCCGAGCCTCAGCATCCCCATCACCCGTGGTTTCTTGGCGCCTGGGATTCCTCTCAGTGAGGGGAGTTTCCAAGGAAACACCCTCACCATGAGTTGTCGTGGTTGAGGTCTTAAAGATGTTGTCACTGTCCTCCTGGTCATTTGATGGACCAGCAGTAGTGACAGCCTCTTCCACATCCACTCTTTCATTACTCCTAGAGTGGACCTTCAAGGGTGAAGAACTTGGGTTGAGTGTTTCGGAAGCAAGACCAATCATTACCTCCTTGATAGTGGTAGTTGGAGAAGGTACATCACTTTGATCAGGTTCCTCAACACTTAAGTCCAAAGAAGATAGGAATGGCTAAAAGGGTTGTTCTATGGATCCGGGAAGTGATCCTAATCCTAATAGAGAGACTTCCGAAGGAGTCTCCCTAACAGTGTGGCTTTCCCTTATGATATTCTCACTAGAATGTTGTGATTCTGAGTGGGGGATGTTGGCTTGGGTTTGGGCCTTGGATGCAAGAGAAGAAGGAGTTCTCTTGCCCCTGTTTCTTGTATATTTGGCTACAACCGGGGCCTTGTGTTCCGGTTGAGCAATCAAACTGTGGGTGAGTAAAGTATGTGCCTGTACATCCTCAGTAGAATGCACAGGGGTTCGATCAAGGGAAGCAGCAGTTTGAGTTTGTGGCAGTGAGGTGGAGGGTGTGGGATCAGTATCAGCTGGGTTTGCTAAACTGTCACCCTGGGCACTTTGTGTGTTCAACATTGTAGATAACAATGGAACATCGGCCCCTGAGAACTTTGATGAAACTGTTCTCATGCTTTGAAAAATGTTGTTCTTATGTCCCAGCATTATGTAGATTCTTGTAGTTTTTGAAAGATCTTGGTGCTCAATATTGAACACTTCCTGCAAGAATCTTGGGTACATGAAAAACTGTGATTTCACCCCTTCTTGAAGGTTGTATCTCAAACCTTCAAGAATGAGGTGGGAAAAATTGAAACCCGCCCCAGTTATCATACCGTGAATTGCCGTCGCAAGTCCGGAGCTAAGTCGGTTCCAGCCACTCCTCTTCTGGGATATGCATTGGAGAAGAGTGTGGCAGAGATACTTCCATTTGGGACCCATGACTGCCTTCTCTATCGTATACTCTGTTTGATTCCCAGTGTACCCTATGGATACAAAGGTCCTCATGTATACGTCTCTTGGGTAAGAGATGGCGTCCCCTTCATCTTGAAGCTTGAGGTGTTGGCGGAGCTTTGCTTCAGTGATAATCATCTCCTTGCCGTCTACTGTGCCACTGATTTGGGGAGTGCCCTGGTCAGTAGAAAACACGGCTGAGTTCCAAAACTCTTCCATGTGGGAAGTATAGATGGTTGGGTTGACTGTTAGGGCATGGTGGATTTTGGACCGACAAAGGAAGTCGATCATATCATCGAAACCTTCGGATTTCTTGCCCTTTATTAGGCATGCAGTGAGGTTGTGATATGGGGAAAACTTGTCGTTGGGATTGTTTATGCCTGCGCCTGCCATTGTTATGGATTTGGAGGGAAGAGAGAAGGGTGTTTGAATGGTGGTTAATTACGAAGGGCTTTGAATGCTGTGGGGACGGGAGAGAAAGTGATGGGAGATTAGGGTTTGAAATTGAATATGAAGAGGTTGTGGGAACGTTTGAAATTGTGATATAACGGCAGACGAAGAAAAAGCAACTTTACTTGTACAGTACAACCTGTTTCACTTTTCATTGTTACAGCTGTAAAGCACTCGAGCAGTCATGGTAAAGACTGAGAGTAGTTTTTACCGCGGGTAAAAGTTAATGTAGACTTGTTTTACCCATCAGCAGCAAACTTGGTTGCTGTCGATGGTGAGCTATCCGCTGCAAACTTGGTTGCTGCGGATAGTGAAGTCTTTCAGCAGCAGATTTGGGTGCTGCTGACTGTTGTATTCATTCCGCAGCAAAAAGGTTGCAGCTGACCGCCTTAAAGCTATCCGCAGGAAACTTGTTCCTGCTGATAACTTAAAGCGATCAGTGGCAAAGGCTTTGCTGCTGAAGAGTAAATCTGTCAGAAGTGAAAAAGTGCTGCTGACTATAACCTTTAATTAAGAACAAAAACATAGACATATTTACAAGGAAAGATAAAAATTAGAGACATGTCCTATTCAAAGTTCATCATGCCAATTGATTCAACTAGATATCGAAATCTTGCTTCATCAAAAGGTTTAGTGAACAAATCAGCATATTGCTCATTTGTGTGAACCTTGGATAGGACAATTCGCTTTTTCTCAGCTTGATCCCTGATAAAGTGATACCTGATGTCGATGTGCTTAGTCTTGGAATGTTGCACTGGATTATTCGTGATAGAGATAGCACTCATGTTGTCAATGTGAATTGGAGTCTGCATGAAGGTCATTCCATAGTCAAGCATTTGATTTTGGATCCAGATGACCTGTGCACAGCAGCTTGAAGCTGCAATGTATTCTGCTTCAGCTGTTGAAGTAGAGACACATGTTTGCTTTTTTGCATTGCCATGAGATGAGCCTTCCTCCAAGAAATTGACATCCCCCTGATGTGGACTTTTTGTCCAAGTTACAACCCCCCATAGTCACTGTCAGTGTAGGCATAGAGATTGACATTTCCATTCTTTGGATACCATAGCCCAAGTTTTGGAGCTCCCTTTAGGTATCTAAGGACCCTTTTGACAGCTTGAAGATGAGACACTTTTGGAGCTGCTTGAAATCTTGCGCAGAGACAAACTACAAACATGATATCTGGTCTTGAGGCAGTGAGATACATGAGAGACCCTATCATTGCTCGGTACTGATGTTGATCAGTGTCTTGTCCTTCTTTATCCGGAGATAATTGATGGTGCACTTGCATAGGAGTTCTTGCAGCAGAGCAGTCAGTCATTTTGAACCTCTCCAAGATGCTTTTGACATACTTGGATTGACTTATGAAGATTCCATTTGGTACCTGTTTGACTTGAAGTCCTAAAAAGAAATTTAGTTCACCCATTGAACTCATTTCAAATTTGGAATGCATCAGAACTTCAAAGTCTTTGCAGAGCTTCTTTCTTGTAGATCCAAAGATAATGTCATCAACATAAATCTGGACCAACAAAATTTCTCCCCCTTCATCTTTGATGAAAAGTGTCTGATCAATGGCCCCCCTTCGAAAGTTGTTGCTAAGTAGATATCCAGATAAAGTTTCATACCAGGCTCTTGGGGCTTGGTGTAAGCCATAGAGAGCTTTGTCTAGTTTTAAGACCTTATTTGGATGTGCAGGATCCACAAAGCCTACAGGCTGTTTGACATAGACCTCTTCACCAATCTTGCCATACAAAAAGGCACTCTTCACATCCATTTGATAGACCATAAAGTTTTTGGATGCTGCATATGCCAGAAAGATTCTGATGGCTTCCAGACGGGCAACAGGAGCAAAGACTTCATCATAGTCAATGCCTTCTTCTTGAGTGTAACCTTGAGCTACCAGTCTGGCTTTGTTCTTGACCACAATGCCCCTTTCATCTTGCTTGTTTCTGAAAACCCATCTTGTTCCAATGGCTGTTTGACCAGGTGGAAGATCAACAAGCTTCCAAACATCTTGTCTTTTGAATTGCAGCAATTCTTCCTGCATTGCTTCAATCCAGCTGTTGTGCTTGAGAGCTTCATCAATCTTCTTGGGTTCCACCTAAGATAGAAAGCAAGAGAACAAACAAATGTTGGCTTCATGAGACTTACTTCTTGTCTGTATACCTGTGTGGACTTGGCCAATGATGTTTTCCAGAGGATGCTCTTTGTTTATTCTCTGTGCTGGTATCACATCCAACCGTATTCCCTATTCAAGATTACTTTGGTTTAGATCAGGATTGTCTTCAGTTGTGAGGAGAGGAGCTTGGAGGTTCTAATCATTGTGTTCCACATTGTCAGCAGTATTAGCATCAGAGGCCTCTTCAGTATGGATTGAGGAGGCTTCATTAAAGATTTCTTGGTCAGAGAGATTGCTGCTTGTGGTGTTGGAAGTACCGGCTTCACCTGTACTGGCTTCAATAGCTTCTGCCACTGATGGAGGATCAATGGATGGCCTTTTCATCCTGAGGTAGGGACTGGGAAAATCCAGTCTGTAGTCAGCAGAGGAGGTTGAGGCAGAAGATGTTAATTTTGAAGAAGAAAACTCCATATTTGAGAATATGAGAGGCTCAAATATCTGGGTGAATGAGTCTATATCAAAGAGCCAGTTAGGACCTTTGCCTTGTTCACAGACAACGTGTTCCCTGCATTCCACATTAGCAGATTCTTCCACAATCCGAGTCCTAGAATTGAACACTCGGTAGGCCTTTGATTGAGAGGAGTAACCCACAAAGTAACCTTCATCAGACTTTGCACCGAATTTAGGAAGAACTCCATGTGTGAGGAGGATGGTACATGGACATCCAAAGGGCTTCAGGAAGCCAATGTAGGGAACTCTTTTGAGCCATAGTTCATAGGGTGTTTTCTGGAGAGGCTTAATAATAAGGACTCTATTCTGCACATAACAAGCTGTGCTTACTGCTTTCGCCCAGAAAGTAAGGGGTAGCTTTGAGTCAGCCAGCATAGATCTTGCTGATTCAATCAGAGTCCTATTTCTTCTTTCAGCAACCCATTTTGTTGAGGGGTTCTTGGAGCACTGTATTGCCTTTCAATGCCCTTGCTCTCACAGAAACTGTTCAAAGTGTGATTTTTGAACTCTATTCCCTGATCACACCTTATGATCTTTACCTTCAGATTGCTTTGATTCTCTACCCTAAGAATATAGGATTTGAGAATCTCAGCAGTTTCATCTTTTGTTCTTAGGAAGAATACCCATGAGAATCTGGAGAAGTCATCAGTTATCACCAGACAGTAGGACTTTTTGCCCATTGACATGACATTCGTAGGACCAAAGAGATCCATATGCAGTAGCTGGAGAGGGGTGTCATTTGTGTTCAATGTCTTGGGCTTGTGGGAACTCTTGTGTTGTTTTCCCTTCAAGCAGGCAATGCAGTGATCGTCTAGCTGGAATTCTTTGTCAGGAAGCCCTCTTACAAGATTGTACTTCACTAATTTATTGATTGTTTTGATGTTAACATGGCTTAACCTCCTGTGCCAGAGAGCGGATTCATCAACTGATGCCTTTGACAAAAAACATGAAACACTACCAGATGGAGTGGCTTCATTCATGTCAAGCACATATAAGTTGTCCTTTCTACGAGCAGTTAGGAGAATATTCTCTGGAGGGGGTTTAGATAGGCCAGGAGCTAACACGAAACATTCTTTGTCAGTGAAGAGCATCCAATGCTTTTGATCACATACTTGGGAAACACTCATGAGATTGAAGTCAAGTTCTTTAACATAGTTGACTCTTTCAATACTCATCCTTTCATTAGACACAGTTCCTTGTCCAGTGATAGATCCACCCTTTGAGTCACTCCCAAAGGCAACATATCCTCCATTGAAATGTCTGCAGTTAGAGAGGATGGACATGTTGCTTGTCATGTGCCTGGAACAGCCGCTATCTACCACCCAAGTATTGTGTTTATTGCCTGGCTGTCCCTGCACATGGAAGATATCTAATTAGTGGGAGGAACATTGTAGCATGCAGCATTATAGAAAATTTTTGCTAATTTGCCATTGTCAGCATGCTTGCAGTCAGTGGAACCAATAGTTATGCATGGAGATTGTTTGGCCTTCCATTGCTGTGTTGGTGGTTTTCTAGCTTTCTTTACATTGTCGTCTGAAGATGTTGTTGCTGACAATTTTGGCTTATCCACAGCCGATTTTGCTGATGAGGGCTTTGTTGGAGCAGTAGCAATTTTTGCTACTGGAAGCTTTATTTTGGATTTTGCTTTGTCAGCAGCAGATACTTTTGCTGCTGATGCCGTTGTTTTTTATTTTGCTTTGTCAACAGCAGAGACTTTTGCTGCTGGAGGCTTTGCCTTTGGTTTCCTGGACTTTACTCTATCAGCAGCGATTTTGTTTACTGCTGATGGGTTGAGCACAGATGAACAATTTGCAATCTGGTTAAAAGGGTTGAACTTGCATGTTGCAGCAAAGTGGTTTGATTCCCCACGTATGATGTGAGTTTGTTGAGGTTTCTGCATCTTCACTCTTTGAGGGGATAGAGATTCTCTGAACTTTGTTGCCTTTGCATCATAGCTTCTCACCTGTTTGTTTCTGTTTGTTTTCTCAAAGGCATGCTGCTTTGAGTTTCTTTGGTGTTCACGGTAGTGAAAGCAGGTGCTGGCAGTGTGATTGTATTTGCCACACACAAAGCAGGATAGTGCTATCTTGTCCCGGTGAAAGTCTACATAGTTCTTACTTTGAAACAAATCTTTGAAGTTCCAGGGATGAGCTTTGTTATGCTCAAAAGTGGCTTCTTCTAGTGTCTTTTGAACATATGGACCTTTTTCTCCAGGTGTATGAAAACTATCAAACACCTTTGGCTTTGACTGAGGCTTGGGGTTGGTGAAACCTGATGTCTCTCCCTTTTCAATGTTTAGCTTTCTTCCATTTTGAGGATAGCTAATCTTGATTTGTTTGAATAGGATGGGAGCTGGAATAGTTGGAGTAACAACAGGACATTCAGTTTTGTTCAGAACAGTTTCAGAGATAGGAGCAGATGGGACTGCACTAGTTTCACAGTGGTCTGAGCAGGTTGACTCAGGTTCTGAAGAGGTGGAGCAGTCTTCCACAAAACATCCATCCATTGAAGGATCAAGGTTTCGGTTTGCCGTGTCAAGATTTGCAGTATTGAAGCTTGGTTCGTGAATGGCAACATAGTCAGCAGGAGGAGGAACTGTCTTGTACTCGTCATTATGATATCCAAGTCCAGTTTTTACCCTTTCATGGACTTGAATATCTAACAATCTTTGTAATTTTTTAGATGAAAATTCATATTTTTCAACATGAACTTTCAGTTCAGCCAGTTCAGCTCTGGTAGCTTTAAGTTTTACTAATAGATCATCAATCTGAGTTTCAAGATTGGTTTGTTCATGTTTTAAAGAAGAAATCTCTTTCTTAAGGCAGTTAATCTTTTCTTTGTAACTGTCTTCGACCTTTTTGAATTCAGATTTCATTTGGTGAAACTCTTCATTTTGATCTATTAGATTTTGGTTATGCTTTCTATAACCTAAAACTTTGTCAATGCAAGCTTGAGAGCAAAGATGTTCAAATACCTGAGGTGGTATCTCTGCATTGTCTGCCATAAGTGCTTGGTTGGAGGCAGGAACATCTTCATATTGAAAACTCCAGTCAAATTCTGTAGTTCCAACATTTGCACAGGCTGCATTTTGTGCTGGAGGAGTTCCTTGCTGCTGCTGCCTGGGCTGACCTTGGTAAACTTGTCTTTGATGGCTGGCACCCTGATTGGCTTTAGGTGCCTTGCACTCCCTAGCAAAGTGACCCATTTAGTTACAGTTGTAACATCGGATCTTGCTTTTATCAAGCCCAACTCTGGTGTTTGAGTTGTTGCTTGGAACTGATCTCCCGGTTCTAGAATAAAACCTTTTTGCTCTAAGGGAGAGCATGGCATATGAGTGCTGAATATCCATTTCTTCAAGATCATCTGGATGAAAGCATTCCAGATCCTCCTTTATGAAGTGCATGCTGCTTGAGTTGTCAGAGACAAAAGCAGTAGAGGTTGGATGTTGAGGAGGTGCCTCAAGAAGAAATGGTGATGAGTTGGATTGTGAAGCAGTTGGTGTTTGAGGATGAGTAACAATGGGAGGATAGTAGTTGCTTGCACTAGGACCGGAATGATGAGAGTGAAGCGCTGAGGTGGTGGTGGAGGAAGTGGTAGCTGATTGATAACTGGAGCTCCTTTCGTTAGCTTGAATCATTTCTAATTCATAGGTTTTGAGCATGCCAAAGAGCTCAGTCATCTGAAGAGTCTTCAGATTCTCTGTTCTTCTGATGGACACTGTGTATAATGTCCAACAGCTAGGAAGAGATCTTATGAACTTCTTGAGAATGTCTTCATTCTCCAGCTTTACCTTAGAGCACTGCAGTTCTCCAACCAGGTACGTGTACCTGTTATATAAAACTGTTAGTGACTCACCTTCCTTCCAGACGAAGTTTTCATACTGTTGCTTGAGAATGTCACGTCTGTTCTCCTTGACCTCCTCAGATCCAGCAAACATCTTTTCCAAGGCTCCCCATAATTCCTTTGCAGTTTTGTGAGCCTTGAAGTTGTGAAAAACTTCATTTGGAAGGCACATTTGGATAGCTCCTAATGCCTTGAAGTCCACCTCCATTTTCTTGATGTCTTCTTCAGAATACTTGGAGGGTTCCTTCGGAACTAGTGGTCCTCCGGAGTCAGCAGAGGCCACCATGGGAACATAAGGTCCATCCCTTATGGATTTCCACATTCCGTATTCATGGTAGCAGAAGAAGCTTTCCACGCGGTTCTTCCACATATCATAGTCCTCCCCAGACACCAACCTCGGTGGTCGGTTGATACTGCCGATGTCTTCAGATCCATGACTTTGTGCCATTTTGTTTTGTGTGACTTGATCAAGAATAGAGTTTTGAATAGAATCAGAAAGTGATTAAACAAATGTTAGTTTGTTTAATCTTGAGCCAAAGCTCTGATACCACTTGTAGGATCGTAAGATTACAAGGTGATTCTGTTCTAGTTGATATTGGCGGAAACAATAGCAACCAACAAAGTAAACAAGTAAACAGCAAGAATACTGATAAATGCACTGTTGTATTAGACTTCTAAGATTACAAGTTTACAAGTAAAACACTATCAAGAAGCACTATCAAGACACTATGAAGGCACACTTTGTTTGAAGTGTTTACAAGATATATATAGTAACTTAGAATCAAGACAGACCCTTGATTCTAAGGATCAGATCTAACACAAGCCGCTGATCTTGTTTATTAATCTAAATTACACGCAAAGGCTAATCTAGTTAACTTTACTGAAACGTCTTCTTAGGCATCATTGTTTGCATGCTTGGAGAAGCGTGTTATTGTCCTTTATTGGTTGCACCAGTGAGGTTCCTTCTGCTTGGAGTGTGGCAGTTGCTTTTGCAGAAAGGTGTCAGAGGCGCTTTGCATGGATAGTCAGCTGCAACGTTTGGTCTTCAGAGAATAAAGCTATCAGCAGCAGAGATGAGAATAATGCTGCTGATAAGCCTATCAGCAGCAACTTGTGTTGAACGCTGCTGATAAACCTATCAGCAGCAACAAGTGTTGAATGCTGCTGATAAGCCTATCAGCAGCAATATGTGCTGAATGATGCTGATAAGCCTATCAGCAGCATTTGTACTTAGAATAATTTTGTAGCAATCAGTCTTTGGTTCTACATTATGAGTTAGGGCGGTGAGGGGTTGAGCGTTCTTTGAGAATCCCTCAATAAATCCACGGTAATAGCCATCCAAACCTAGAAATTGCTGCACCTCCATTGGAGTTGTTGGTGCTGCCCAATTCTTGATGGCTTCCACTTTGGTCGGATCGACATTATTCCTTTCTCGTTGACTACATGCCCTAGAAATTGAACTTCGTGAATCCAGAAATCGCATTTGGAAAATTTGGCATACAACTGCTCATGCTTTAGCAGTTCCAGAATCAAACGCAGATGTTCCTCATGTTCTTCCCTGCTCTTAGAATAGATTAGAATATCATCAATGAAAACGATGACGAACTTGTCGAGGTAAGGTTTACACACTCGGTTCATGAGATCCATGAATAACGCGGGTGTGTTGGTTAACCTAAATGACATGACCAAAAACTCGTAATGCCCGTACCAGGTTCAAAATGCAGTTTTAGAGATGTCTTCCTCTCGAACTCTCAGCTGATGATAACCTGATCTAAGATCGATTTTTGAGTAGAAACTCGACCCTTGAAGTTGATCGAGCAGATCGTCAATAGGGGGAGTGGATAACGGTTCTTGACAGTTACTTTGTTCAGCTCACGGTAATCGATACACATACGGAAAGTCCCATCTTTCTTCTTGACGAATAGGATTTGGGCTCCCCATGGCGATTAGCTAGGTCGGATAAAACCCTTATCCAACAAATCTTGCCGTTGTGTGGATAACTCTTGTAACTTATTCGGTGAAGGTCTGTACGGTGCAAGTCTGTACGGTGCTCGAGCAATAGGCGCTCCGGGTGTTAGATCAATCTGAAATTCAACCTGACGATAAGGTGGAAGACTAGGAAAGTCTTCAGGGAATACTTCTGGGAAATCATGAATGATAGGGATGTCATCAATCCTCTTTTCTTTGGAAGGTTTCTCGGTGACAGGGGCTAGAATAGCAGTATGACCTTTACGCAAACACTTATGCGCTTTCATGAAAGATATGATGCCTATGACTTCACCACTCTTTTCGCCTTGAACGGATAGGATTTCTCCGCTAGAGAGGGGAATACGAATGATTTTATCACGACAGATGATTTCAGCTTGGTTTTTGGATAACCAGTCCATACCGACAACAATGTCGAAACTGCCAAGTGTAACTGGCATGAGATCGATAACAAGTTTATGACCAGACAGTCCTAACTTACATCCCTTGAGGACGTGAGTTGCCTCGATTATATTACCATCCGCTATCTCTAAGGTGTACTTGGGTTCTAAAAGGGTTGGGGTTGTTTCTAACTGTTTATTAAAGCTTTTAGATATAAAGCTCCTATCAGCACCAGTATCGAAAAGAACAGAAGCAAAACAATCGTTTAGAAGGAAACTTATGGGTAACCCCGTTATAATCATTCCTTGCCTCCCCTGAACCAATCACGAAGGCTCGTCCCTTTGTACCATTCCCATTGTTGTTATTGTTGTTGGCATGGTTGTTGTTATTACCATTCCCATTACCGTTTCCATTCTTTTTCAACTATGGGGAGTTCCTCTTGAAATGCCCTTCTTTCCCGCACTCAAAAAAACCTTGGGTGCTTCATTTGGTGGCGTTGGCTTAGCTTGGAGATCACCTCTACAGTCTTTGTCCGCATGGCCCATTTTACCACACCGCTGGCAGCGGTATTTATCACATCTCCCATTATGGTGAAAGCTGCATTTATTTCATTTCAGGTACTTTCCAACATACGTACCCTGGTTCTGGTTAGAAGAGGTAGATTGGTTAAATGTCTTAGTAGGTTCGTACCTATGTTGTTGCTGCTATGGGGGTTGATTAGCTGAGAAAGCTTTAGAGTTGGTGTTGTCAAGCTTGCGCTTGTTATCAGTAATTTTGGTGACCGCACCTCTCGAAGGTAGCTGACCTACAACTTGATCGATCAACTTATGGGCTAGCCTGATAGTATGTTGGATAGTAGTAGGGTTTGAAGAAGTCACCATGATCTAGAATTGAGAGACTAGACCCTCGATGTACTTCTCAATTCTCTTATAAGCTGGTGTCACCATTTGAGGACATAGAATTGCCAACTCGTGTGAGCGAGTAGTGTAAACCTCAATCTCTGAACCCTCCATCTTTTGGTTCCAGAATTCACCCTCCGGTTTTTGTACCTCATCACGGGGACAGTACTCTTCTCTTAGCATGGTTTTGAACTCTTCCTAAGGAAATGCATTTGCCATGTCCAGACCCAACATCTGCACTTGGGAGTTCCACCAAGTAAGGGCCGGACCCTCGAGTGTGCCAGATGCATATTTGACTCAGTTGGCTTGGGGACAGTTGCACATTACGAATACTGATTCAGCCTTTTACATCCAACGGAGCAAATCGACTACTCCTTCAACACCACTGAACGTGTGGGGCTTACAGTCCATAAAGGTCTTGAATGTGCAGGTTTGGGGGTTAACATGTTGACCTGGATTGAAAACATAGATACTGTTTAAGGATACAAGTTTCAAAAATGAGTTTAGAATAAGTGGTGACCCGCTAGAGTCGATAGATAATAGATTTACCGCCAGCTGGATTGGCTTCTAAGGCTTCAGCCACTCTGTCATTAATTAGTGCAGTAAGCTCAGCTGCAATCATATTAATGTTGCCATGACCGCCATTTCGTCTGCCATGTCCGTTCCCTCGTCCAGACATGATCTTTACATTCACAATATACAATAATGAGAAAAATATACCGCATATAATCATCATACCAGTATAAGTAAACAAAAAAACAATCATAAACCACAACATCTAATATTTCAACAATAATCCTTGATCAAATAAATTGTAAGGGCTACAAAGTAATTTCAACCAACACATTAAATCCAGAAATATCTGTTGGATGGGAACAACCCTACCCATCTAGGTTTAGAAAATAATGAAAGAACATCACATCTCACTGCCTGCTAAACAAATGACAGATCCCTCATCATCATCCTCATCTTCTTCTCCCTCGGGTTCTTCTTCCTGCTCGTTCCCTGTTGCATTGGCAACCCTTAAGTTGTGCCTCTAACTCCTCAATCCTCATCTGAGCTACTGCAAGACCAAACTCTAGACCATGCACGTGGTCTTCCAAGTCCTTGAATGCCGCGACCAAATTGTCGCGCACAGCATCAGTCTCGCCTAAACCTACAGTCAGCTTCTTTAGCTTATGGTCGGCTTGATTCCCTTGTTGTAGCAATCCCGTAATCTCTCCAGCTGCATCACGCATGTTCCCGATCTCTCAGTCCATCTCTGCCACGAAGGCAGCAAAGGCCTGCTCTAAGGGATACTGCAAGGGTGGTAGAGTCTGCGAGGTAGAGGTAGTGTCAGCAGTAGTTGGGGGTGGGACTTGCTCCTGACAGTTCCAACTCCTGATCATGTCTGGGTACCAGTGCAAGTCATGAGTCTTATCCCTGGTACAAACAGTGAAAGGCTCGCCATAAACTATGGTGTTATCAATGGGGTTAGGCCGGTGCTTCTTAGGCTCAGGTGATGATACGGTAGGAAAAGCGGGTTCCTGGCTAGCTGTCACACCCCGATCGATGGCGGAATCATCGAGGCCGACAATGGAATGATTGTTCAAAAGCACATGATAACTAAAATGTTGCATAATTCATTAATTAAATTTAAAGACAACAAAGATCCAAATACAATACATTTCAAATAACCTAGTCTAGTTCAAAACATTGATTTATTTAACTAGGTCCATAGTTCTTAAGTGGAGGAATCTTCGGCAAGCAATCACATATCCAAACCTGAAACATTATTTAAATCAAGTGTCAACTAAAAATTTGGTGAGTACATAGGTTTTGTAGTTCCGATAAGTAGTAGATAAAAACGTTTTGCAAGTCATTGTTTATCTTGTTAAAGATAGTATATATATGGTGTATCATTTATCTAATCACAATTCAAACCTTGATTGACGCGCTTGAACATAGCACAACAGCTAAGTCCGGTATGTTTGAATATAGTTACCCACTATATACTGTATGTTTGAATATAACACGCGGCTATATCCGAGTATGCAGTAATAAACACCCTAACCGGGTGGGCTGGTCAGGCACAATAGATCTATTAATATTACTGTTGGTTTTCTTGTGTTTAAAGTAAATGTATGTACACCCAAGATAATAAGCATATAGTCCACATGTATAACACGTATAAACAAAGTGAGTAGCATGTATAATGTTTCACCCCAAAATGCGCAAAAATGTAAAATAGGGGCTATGTAACTCACCTGGCTAGCAGATGTTTTTAGTCCATGAGGGTAGGTGATACGGATGTTGAAACCTAAGCACGATGGAACCCTATGTGGATATATAAGTATTATTGTATGTTTTATATGTATGTGTGTATTCGTATTTAAATGTGTATAGGTTTTATAATAATATTCCTTAATATTTATTTGTATAAAATATGGTAGAAAAATGATAATGATTTTGTAAACTTTAACTTAAAAAAATATATATATTGTTAAAATATTACATTTTTAAATAAGTAGTTATTATTTATTTATATTATCATTATTATATATATATTTTTTTGTAAGTTACAACTATTTTAACAATTTTATAAAAATATAGTGTTTATTATTTTATAAAAATTTGGGTGGGTTAAATATAAAAATTTGCTTAATCGATTTTAAAATAAACGAACGAGTAAGCCGACTCGTTTTATTTTTTATTGTATAAAAAGAATATTAAAATAAGTTAAAATAAATAAATAAAATAAAAACAGAAGAAAAAGTTTGGGCCGAAGGCCAACCGGAATAGAACCCGCGACCTATCTCTTAAACACACACACGCATAACCAGCCGGGCTACTGCCCATCGCTGGTTATGTGTGTACCCGTTAATTGATATACACAAGTGAGATATTGGTCGCTGGTCCTCGGCAACCGGCAAACCGTGTCCGAGGACACTGGTTTGCCCGGTAACTCAAGGGCGATGGTCGCGTTTTCGCTTGGAATTGTTTACCAGATGATAACAGAAGATGACGGAAACAAATTGAGGCTTGAACCTGGTCGCGAAGGGTCTGGTCGGCAGAAGCTTAAATTCAAAAATGTCAAGAATGGGGATCGAGCTTCTGGATGGAATTAGCCTCTAAAACCTTGGTCACAGCTTCACTCAGAGACGACGAATGTAATGGTGTCTTCAATTTGAAGTGAGAGTGGGTGGAAGAGGGGTAGCGAGCTAGAGCAGGTCCGAAGATGGCTATTTATAGCCGAGCTCAAACCTGATGACCAAACGTGAAATTGAGTATGTCCGGACATTCTTCTGGCCGAGACGAAGCTAACGAGCTATCAAGCACGCGTGGAGGTTGACTGTCGGGCTAGAATTCGTGGCGTGGGTTCTCGGCCACCAACAAGATCAGACTATCCGTATGATGGGGAGACCAATCGGTCGGGGGCTTTTACTCGCGTGGGAACGACGAGGTCAGGGCTGCCTTTAGCGGCTGTCGAGGTGCAGGGAACAGCCCTGTCGGGGTGTTCGCCGGAAAAAACGCTTTACCCGCCGGACCAAGGAACATGGTGACAGGAAAGTCGATTTGGAAATTGGCAGATTTGGTCCTTGTAGTTTGGTTTTGATTTAATTCAGCCCCTGAGATAATTACGAATGAGTCCTTGTAGTTTAATTTGTACAGAAATAGTCCCTCAAGTGATTTTTATTTTTTTATTTTTTTTGTTTAAAACCCTTTAGTTTGAAAAGTTTCAAATTAGTCCCTTAACTTTAATAAGTTTTCTTTTTAATTTCAAATATATTTTATAAACTTATATTATTATTATTATTACAAATAATTTTTATAAAAGTTAGTTATCTTATTTAAATAGGTTATTTTATTAAATATGAAACTTTTAAATTTAGATTTTTATATAAAATTTTATATAAGTTTTAAAACTTATAAGATTTTAATTATTTTAAATCCGTAAAATAAAAATACCTACTTGTATAAAACTAAATAAAAACACTTGAATTTTATTTAAATAGGGAATGATTACACGATAAATATATTACAAGTGCGCGAATGAAAAATCCGAAACGTCACAGTCTCCCCATGTTAAAGGAATTTCGCCCCGAAATTCAACTAGTGGAGGCTATGAAAAAGAGATGTGGATACTTGGTCTTCATTTGGTCTTCACGTTCCCAAGTGAACTCGGGTTCACGTTTAGACTCCCAACGGACCTTGACAATGGGGATGCGGCTACGCTTGAGTTTCTTGACTTCTCGGTCCATGATTTCCACGGGTTTTTCAACAAACTGCATTTTCTCGTCAATACGCACTTCATCAAGAGGGATGTGGAGATTTTCGTCGGCTAGACACTTTTTCAAATTAGATACATGAAAGGTCGGATGAACGTTGTTGAGTTCTGAAGGAATATCGAGTTTGTAGGCCACTTTTCCTACCCTTTCGAGTATCTTGAATGGACCCACATATCGAGGTGCAAGTTTTCCTTTTTTTCTAAATCGGACTACGCCTTTCCAAGGTGATACTTTTAGGAGAACCATATCCCCAACTTTAAATTCCAAGGGATTTCGTCTTTTATCGGCATAGCTCTTTTGCCGACTCCTTGCTACTCGAATGTTGTCACGGATAAGAGAGATTTTATCGGTGGTCTCTTGGATAAGCTCGGGACCGGTGATTTGTGCTTCACCAATTTCGTTCCAACAAATCGGTGAACGACATTTCCGTCCATAAAGAGCTTCAAACGGTGCCATGTTAATACTTGTGTGGTAGCTGTTGTTGTAGGAAAATTCGATCAGTGGTAGGTGAGAATCCCAATTACCACCAAAGTCAATGACACAAGCTCTAAGCATATCCTCGAGAGTTTGGATTGTTCGCTCGGTTCGTCCATCAGTTTGAGTATGGTAAGCCGTACTTAAGTCCAAACGAGTACCAAGTGCAGATTGTAATGACTGCCAAAATCGGGAAGTAAAACGCGAATCACGATCGGAGATGATGTTCAAAGGGATTCCGTGACGACTCACAATTTCATCAATGTAGATCCGAGCCAATTTCTCGATTCGATAGTCCTCTCGAATAGGCAAGAAATGAGCAGACTTTGTAAGTCGGTCGATAATAACCCAGATACTATCGTGCCCACTAGAAGTGCATGGGAATTTGGTGATGAAGTCCATAGCAAGGTTCTCCCACTTCCACACTAGGATTTCAGGTTATTCGAGGAGTCCGGAAGGCTTCTGGTGTTCGGCCTTCACTTTAGAACAAGTTAAGCATTTTGCCACAAAGAGGGCAATATCCTTTTTCATGCCGGTCCACCAATATTGCTGACGAAGACCCATGTACATCTTATCAGCTTCGGGATGTACCGAATATCGAGTTTTGTGGGACTCGTTCATCAAAAATATAGTAAAGTCGTCGCGTTCGGGAACCCAGATACGTCTAAGTAATATAATAGACCGTTGGCTTTGGTTTCTAGCAGGAGTTCTACACCACATGCCATCTCTTGATACATGTTTCCCTCGGTAACCGAGGCGTGTTGTGCTTTGAGAATACGGGCTTGGATATCGTTATGGATACAAACACTATGAAGCATGATACGTTCTTTACGACTCAAGGCGTCGGCTACAACATTTTCTTTGCCAGGGTGGTAGCGAATCTCGCAGTCGTAGTCGTTAAGAAGTTCAATCCATCGACGTTGCCTCATATTAAGCTCTTTTTGATTGAAAATATGCTGGAGGCTTTTGTGGTCGGTGAAAACCACGCATTTGGTGCCATAAAGATAGTGTCTCTAAATTTTCAAGGCGAAAACGACAGCACCAAGCTCGAGATCATGGGTCGTATAGTTCTTCTCATGGTTTTGAGCTGACGTGATGCGTATGCAATTACTTGGCCACGTTGCATAAGAACACATCCAAGACCTTGGTTGGATGCATCACAATAAACGACAAAGTCGTCATTACCACTAGGAAGAGTTAGAATAGGAGCATTGCAGAGCTTGTGCTTGAGAGTTTGAAAAGCTTCCTCTTGCTTGGGTCCCCACTCGTAAGGCTTACCTTTGTGAGTCAAGGCAGTGAGCGGGACCGCAATTTTGGAGAAATTTGAGATGAAGCGACGATAGTTACCCGCTAGTCCAAGGAAGGAACGAATCTCGGTAGGAGTCTTAGGAGTACTGCAATTCTTTACCGCCTCGATCTTTGTCGGGTCTACATGAATTCCCTTATTGTTGACTATGTGTCCCAAAAATTGAACCTCCTTTAGCTAGAATTCACACTTGGAGAACTTGGCGTATAGTTGTTCTTTCTTTAAGAGTTCCAAAATCAAACGAAGATGTTATTCATGCTCCGCTTTCGTTTTAGAATAGATGAGAATGTCGTCAATGAAAAGGATCACGAACTTGTCCAAATAAGGTTTGCATACACGGTTCATGAGGTCCATGAAGACCGCAGGTGCATTAGTCAAACCGAATGGCATGACCATGAACTCGTAGTGACCATATCTAGTCCGTAAGGAAGTCTTCTGAATGTCTTCATCGAGAACACGAAGTTGATGGTATCTGAAACGAAGGTCAATCTTGGAGAAACATGTTGAACCTTGAAGTTGATCGAAAAGATCGTCGATACGGGGTAAAGGATAACGGTTCTTGATTGTAAGCTTGTTGAGTTCGCGATAATCAATACACATTCGAAACGATCCATCCTTTTTCTTTACGAACAGCACGGGAGCACCCCAAGGTGAATGGCTTGGTCGGATGAATCCTTTGGATGAGAGTTCTTGTAATTGACTTGCGAGTTCTTGCATCTCGGAAGGTGCAAGACGATAGGGAGCTTTTGCCACGGGAGTTGCTCCGAGCACCAGGTCAATACGAAACTCTACTTGTCTAGGGGGAGGAAGACCGGGTAAATCCTCGGGGAATACCTTGGGAAAGTCTCGAATGATCGGAATATCTTGCAAAATCTTACCTTTGTCTTTCGTGTCAACTACGTGGGCCAAGAAGGCAACGTACTTTTTCCGCAAGTACTTTTGTGCCAATGTTCAAGACATGAGTTGAAGACCACGACACGGTTTTTCACCGAAAATAACTAACGTGTCGCCGAAGGGAGAGGTATACGAATGCACTTTTCGTAGAAAATAACCTCGGCATGGTGCTTGGATAACCAATCCATGCCAATTATAACATCGAAGCTTCCCAATTGCATTGGAAGGAGATCAACAGAGAGCACATGATCATTAAGCTCGAGATTGCAGTCGCGGATAACAAAATTTATAGTAATAGATTTTCCGTTTGCTATCTCCACGGAATAAGAATTGTCAAGTTTCGTTCTTTGTTTAGCAAGTCGAGATTCAAAGGTAAGAGACACAAAACTCCTATCGGCACCAGTATCAAATAAAATGGATGCATAATGATTGTTTACGAGAAACCTACCGTTTTATCACGTCGTTGTTTGCTTGTGCCTCATTAGCGTTTATATTAAACGCTCGTCCTTGAGGACCACCTTGACGATGAAGTTTTGTGCATCGGTCACGGAAATGGTTTGGGTCTCCACATTCGTAACATGCCCGACCATTGAGAGGTGCCGGATAGTTTGGACGGTTGGCTGGAGCAGCTTGATGGACGGGAGGACGGGTACGGCAAGTAGTGACCACGTGTCCATATCGTCCGCAGCTTGAACACAATCGGCATGGTAAGTTGGTAGGATGGTGGTACTTGCAGATCTGACATTGAGGATTTTGACCCAAATAAGGTTTTGGGTTTTGGCCAAAAGGGGCCACTTGAATAGCAGGTACGGTGGGAGTTACGGCTGCGAAGTTTTGACCCTTTCGTTTCTTGTTGCGGTTAGAAGACTCGGGCTTTACATCTTTGACGGCCGCAAGAGTAGAAACAACCTTCTTGGAACCCTTTCTTGTTAAGGTTCCAGCTTTGACGTGGTTGTCGGATAGCGTAGCGGATAGACGAATAGCAGCTTCTAGTGTAGGAGGATTGCTTCCTAACACAGCATCCTGAATTTGCATAGGCAGCCCGCCTATGTATTTTTCAATTTCCCGAGCAAGGGGAGTGATCATATGAGGTACCAGTAGGCTCAGCTCTTGAAATCGGGTGGTGTAAGCCAGATAATCCCCGCTGTCTTGGGCAAGATCCCAAAACTCAGTCTCGAGCATCCTCATTTCATTTCCAGGACAGAATTCATCAGTCATGGTTTTCTTCAGATCATCCCATGATAAAGATGTAGTAACCTCAACACCACGAGTGCGTTTCTCACCGTTCCACCAGGTGAGGGCTCTCTTTTGAAGTACACTTGTGGCATAACGAACCGAAGATTATCGGGACAGTCACTGTTTAGGAATGTGCTTTCCATGCTTTCAAACCACTGCAGTAGGCCGGTAGCACCTTCAGTCCCGAAAAATTTTGTAGGATTGCACGAGTTAAAGTGCTTAAACGTGCATTGAGGCGGGTTGGTACCACCATTTCCTTGGATGTTGTGAGACCCGTCACTGTTGTTATTGGCTTGGGTCATTTGCCCCACCAGCTCGGCAAGGAGAGTAGCAAGATCCGGGTTGGAAGTGCTAGATTTTGCACGTCGAGGAGGCATTCTAACACCATAAGAAAAGACAATGATATTTTAGATATGATGGATATATATGAGTTATAGTGGGAAATAATGTAAGCAGAAAAGCGGGATTCATCATGACGCGTGCCAGTGCATGTGTATTTATTCAAAGTTGATGGGGGAAACTAAGCCATCTATTCCGGATAGAATATGATGTTATAGATCATTATTCGCGTAATAGGAATTTCCGGGACTTGCATGCACTATAAATCGTTATTACGTGTGCACCCGTAATAATGATTTGCTTTGCATGTTCGTCTAGTTCTTCCTATCTTGCTATAATGTCCCCAAATTTTGAGTTTATGTTCGGATCGTATCCTTGTGAATACATTGACTTATCAACGTTAAATAATTCCTCAAAACTTTCAAGGGGACATGCTTTAGCCTATAGGTAAACACTCACTTCAGGAATTCCCAGGAAAGCATACGTGTCCGTTTATTTGGATTCATACGAAATGCTTTCCTAGACAGAAAACCCAATGTACAGGTGTCACCCTTCCAGATTGCACGTGTCCTTTACTGGTTTCAAGAGATTAAGTCGTTGACGAGGTTTTCAAGATTTTAATAGACTTGAGAGTCTATGAGTATAAAATGTGTAGGAATGTTGCAATTAATATGGATTAGGAAAGAGTATGGATAAGGATGAGTAGTGTATTTGTTTGCATAAGTTTGTTTGTCAAATGTGTATGTAAAGTATGTATCATGTATTTAAGCCTTGTATGTATGTGTATAAGTCTCATGTACCAAACTTGGGAAAATTCAAATAATACCTAACTACAAATAATTCACATAACAATTAATCATTTAGCACATAACACATAAAAGGGAGTCCTAGGGTTATAGTCTAGGTCATTGTGTCTAATAACCTAATTCCCTATAACCATGGCTCTGATACCAATCTGTCACACCCCGACCGATGACGGAATCATCGAGGCCGACAATGGAATGATTGTTCAAAAGCACATGATAACTAAAATGTTGCATAATTCATTAATTAAATTTAAAGACAACAAAGATCCAAATACAATACATTTCAAATAACCTAGTCTAGTTCAAAACATTGATTTATTTAACTAGGTCCATAGTTCTTAAGTGGCGGAATCTTCGGCAAGCAATCACATATCCAAACCTGAAACATTATTTAAATCAAGTGTCAACTAAAAAGTTGGTGAGTACATAGGTTTTGTAGTTCCGATAAGTAGTAGATAAAAACGTTTGGCAACTCATTGTTTATCTTGTTAAACATAGTATATATATGGTGTATCAATTATCTAATCACAATTCAAACATTGATTGACGCGCTTGAACATAGCACAACAGCTAAGTCCGGTATGTTTGAATATAGTTACCCACTATATCCGGTATGTTTGAATATAACACGCGGCTATATCCGAGTATGCAGTAATAAACACCCTAACCGGGTGGGCTGATCAGGCACAATAGATCTATTAATATTACTATTGGTTTTCTTGTGTTTAAAGTAAATGTATGTACACCCAAGATAATAAGCATATAGTCCACATGTATAACACGTATAAACAAAGTGAGTAGCATGTATAATGTTTCACCCCAAAATGCGTAAAAATGTAAAATAGGGGCTATGTAACTCACCTGGCTAGCGGATGTTTTTAATCCACGAGGGTAGGTGATACGGATGTTGAAACCTAAGCACGATGGAACACTATGTGGATAGATAAGTATTATTGTATGTTTTATATGTATGTGCGTATTCGTATTTAAATGTGTATAGGTTTTATAATAATATTCCTTAATATTTATTTGTATAAAATATGGTAGAAAAATGATAATGATTTTGTAAACTTTAACTTATAAAAATATATATATTGTTAAAATATTACATTTTTAAATAAGTAGTTATTATGTATTTATAAAAGTTTCTATTTATTTATTTATATTATCATTATTATATATATTTTTTTTGTAAGTTACAACTATTTTAACAATTTTATAAAAATATAGTGTTTATTATTTTATAAAAGTTTGGGTGGGTTAAATATAAAAATTTGCTTAATCTATTTTAAAATAAACGAACGAGTAAGCCGACTCGTTTTAGTTTTTATTGTATAAAAAGAATATTAAAATAAGTTAAAATAAATAAATAAAATAAAAACAGAAGAAAAAGTTTGGGCCGAAGGCCAACCGGAATCGAACCCGCGACCTATCTCTTGAACACACACGCATAACCAGCCCGGCTACTGCCCATCGCTGGTTATGTGTGTACCCGTTAATTGATATACACAAGCGAGATATTGGTCGCTGGTCCTCGGCAACCGGCAAACCGTGTCCGAGGACACTGGTTTGCCCGGTAACTCAAGGGCGATGGTCGCGTTTTCGCTTGGAATTGTTTACCAGATGATAACAGAAGATGACGGAAACAAATTGAGTCTCGAACCTGGTCGCGAAGGGTCTGGTCGGCAGACGCTTAAATCCAAAAATTTCAAGAATGGGGATCGAGCTTCTGGATGGAATTAGCCTCTAAAACCTTGGTCACAGCTTCACTCAGAGACGACGAATGTAATGGTGTCTTCAATTTGAAGTGAGAGTGGGTGGAAGAGGGGTAGCGAGCTCGAGCAGGTCCGAAGATGGCTATTTATAGCCGAGCTCAAACCTTATGACCAAACGTGAAATTGAGTATGTCCAGACATTCTTCTGGCCGAGACGAAGCTAACGAGCTATCAAGCACGCGTGGAGGTTGACTGTCGGGCTCGAATTCGTGGCGTGGGTTCTCGGCCACCAACAAGATCAGATTATTCGTATAATGGGGAGACCAATCGGTCGGGGGCTTTTACTCGCGTGGGAAAGACGAGGTCAGGGTTGCCTTTAGCGGCTGTCGAGGTCCAGGGAACAGCCCTGTCGGGGTGTTCGCCGGAAAAACGCTTTACCCGCCGGACCAAGGAACATGGTGACAGGAAAGTCGATTTGGAAATTGGCAAATTTGGTCCTTGTAGTTTGGTTTTGATTTAATTTGGCCCCTGAGATAATTACGAATGAGTCCTTGTAGTTTAATTTGTACAGAAATAGTCCCTCAAGTGATTTTTATTTTTTTATTTTTTTTGTTTAAAACCCTTTAGTTTGAAAAGTTTCAAATTAGTCCCTTAACTTTAATAAGTTTTCTTTTTAATTTCAAATATATTTTATAAACTTATATTATTATTATTATTACAAATAATTTTTATAAAAGTTAGTTATCTTATTTAAATAGGTTATTTTATTAAATATGAAACTTTTAAATTTAGATTTTTATTTAAAATTTTATATAAGTTTTAAAACTTATAAGATTTTAATTATTTTAAATCCGTAAAATAAAAATACCTATTTGTATAAAACTAAATAAAAAACTTGCATTTTATTTAAATAGGGAATGATTACACGATAAATATATTACAAGTGCGCGAATGAAAAATCCGAAACGTCACAGTCTCCCCATGTTAAAGGAATTTCGCCCTGAAATTCAACTAGTGGAGGCTATGAAAAAGAGATGTGGATACTTGGTCTTCATTTGGTCTTCACGTTCCCAAGTGAACTCGGGTCCACGTTTAGACTCCCAAAGGACCTTGACAATGGGGATGCGGTTACGCTTGAGTTTCTTGACTTCTCGGTCCATGATTTCCACGGGTTTTTCAACAAAGTGCATTTTCTCGTCAATACGCACTTCATCAAGAGGTTTAGACGTGTATGGGATGTCGACATTCCTGTAATGTAATGTGTAAGTGCATTATATGAGTGTCTGTATTGTGTAACTAATGAAATATGTGTGGTTATAGTCTAAGTCTACTACTAATGCAAACCTAGTTCGCTACAACCATTGGCTATCATACCAATCTGTCACACCCTCAAATTCCACCTGCGGGGTTATACCGTGAGGCGCGTGACAAACGAGGATCATTGTCATTAGTTATGTTGTACGACCGCTATATGAGTTTTAAAATACCAGTGTTGCTCATAGTCACGAGACAATACCGTTATGTTTGAAAATATTGTGGAAAGCGTAACTAAAAACCAAGTTCAAAAGTGACCAAATGTGCAAAACAAGGCACCCAAAACCAAAGTAACTAAAATAAGAAAACATGTTTAATGAAAACCATGCAAACTCTGATGCAACATATTCCTGATGTGTACCTTAGTGACCTGAGAAAAACATGCTTAAAGTGTCAAAACAATGGTTGGTGAGTTCACAGGTTTGTAAGTAAATAAATGTTCGATGTTTGCTAGATAATGTAACTAAAGTATATAAATAGATAGCTAGTCTATGTTCATGCTACTATACAGTGTTTCGCAACCGAAGCTAACTGTTTGGTTTGTTTGTTTGCCTTTCACCATGTCTACCAAAACAATGGCAATGTGTTTAGGTCAGTATTACACCCGTTTGACCTCCACTCTTGTTAGCGCGACAAACGCGGGTGGGGTTTGTCAAACCCAGTAGTACTACTCAATATTATCTTGCTATGTTCCAATACTAACGGTTCGAGATGTAAGGACTTTCATGGTATGTTTGCACTATAGTACACGAGTGATAATACAATAATACAAGATCCAAAAGTGTTTGTGTACATGCTTTCTCCCTCAAAAAGGAAAGTAAGTAAAAGAGAGGGGCCGTGAAACTCACATCAGAGTATGTGCTAGAATGACAAGTGAAAGACAGGTGACCCGCTAACGGCTACGTATATTTCATAAGTTTATGAGTGTGTGTTCGTGTTAGTTCGTAAGACCCTTACATCCAAACAATCCCATTGTTTATGTGTTTTGAAAAGAGTTAACAAGTTTGACTCATGTTTAACAAAGTTTGACCCGACGACCCGTTGGTGACTTAATAAATGAATTTGTGTTTGATTAGCATAATACTGTCATATTATACACATAAGATCATGTAGGTAACACTTAACAAAAATTCCTTATTGTTCTAGGTTGCTAGCACAGTTACCACATATAGCGAGTTTCTATATTTAGTAGGTTTCTATATTTAGTAAGTTTCCATAGTTAGCAAGTTTCTATATTTAGCAGGTATGATCAAGATTCATGTTTCCTGTAAACTATCATTACTAATATGTTAATGAGACTAATCTAACACGTCGTAGATCATCACATCACTTATCAAATGCCTAGACCTCAACATGTGGTTCTCATTCCAAATTAAAGTTTCCTTTTAAAGTAAGTTAGGCAACAAGTTCAATTTCCATGATTTAAAGTTCCTAACATGTTTCTATTATCCACATAGCACATAAGAAATCATCACGTTGCATCAAACATGATTAGAACTCACATTCTAATTTGATAAGCACAAAAAGTTTCTATTTATAGTAAGCTATGAACACCATGCGCGATTTCTAAAATCAAATGCTTCATAACATGTTATTATGTCCTAACTAGCATATAACTATCATCAAACTACAACATGCATGTCTAAATTATAAGTTATTCACATCCGTGACGATTAAAGTTTCCATTTTTAGAAACCCTACAAAACCGAGCTAGGTACATGAAATCTAATTCCACAAATCACTTAATCATGCATCAACTAACGTAGAAACATCATCATATCACATCCATCATGTCTAATATACAATATAGAATACTAATAAAGTTTCCATTAATAGTAACCCTCGGTTTTCATGCATCTAGGGATTTACAAACACATCAAATCTAAAAAAATATCATAATAAGACTCAATTAACATTAAAGTTTGCACCTTTATTGATAAAATTATTGTTTGGATGAAACTAGGGTTTTACCAAAACCCGAAAATCGAAAATATGGAATAAGAACGGATAAAAATCTTACTTGATGCGTTAGTAACGATGATTGGTACTTGGATTGATCAAAAACACCAACAATTGCAAGATGGAAATCGATTTGAGAGTGGTTTATGGTGGTGTAGAGATCGACGGCTTCAAAGAGGAAGGTGGGGGTGGGTTTCGGCCAAATCAAGGGTAAATGGGATTAGGTTTTTGATAAATCTCTTAAACAGTCTACTCCATGAGCTTAGAATGGGTTTAAAACAAGTTTTGGAGGCTCGTTGATTAATTTAAATGAATAATAATTAAATTAATTATATCCAACTATTTAAAATAGTTTCTACAAGTTATTTTTATAAAAAAAAAAATTATAAAATTTACTAAAGCATTTAAAATCGCGTAGTTAAACGTAAACGTACGCGGTTTCACGAAAGTTCACAAATTAAGCATAAAATCACATAACACGTAATTTCACATAGATTATATTAAATATAATTTAATAATTGTTCAAAATATTATTTTTGATTAATAACCAATGTTCGGGGACAGACTCGTGTGACTCGGTAATTGTAATTCTTCGAATTACCGTGACATGAGTGTTTGTGTAATAACCGACACACTTAATTAACCCTAATCAAGTGTAATGCATGAATGAATGATGTAGATAACGGATTTTATGTTAACGGTGTTAACCTGAAAATGTCGGGTGTCACACGGTAGATGGACGACCATGCGACTGTTATGCAGACGGTATGATAAAGTCTACAAAATGTAGACTAAATACGGACTACTACGCTAGGACAGAGGCCCTAAATCGTAGCACGGCTGTATATATAGTTCGTATGGGAAACGGATGCCTTAGGGCAGACGAGCGAATAGGACGGACTACGACGATAGGATCGGTTTAAATCATGACGGACGGACGAAGGTTGCCGGACGGTTGTTAGAATAAAAGGACGGACGGACACAAGTTGTCGGACGATTGTAAGTATGGCGGACTACAACGGTAGACCGCAATGTTTGTCTTTGTGACTTACGTAATTAATGACGGCTGATCACCCTTATGTGTAAGACCAATAAATGTTCAAATGAATGCAAGAATGTATGTATTTATATACGTACTCACATATGAATGATATATGAATGAAAGGATTATAATGGAAAATATATACATATAAATATATTTATACTCATGAAGATATGATAAGAAACAATGTGTATACCTACTTGCTTTAAACTAGAACTCACCAGCGTTAGCTGACTTTTAGTATGCACTTCAGGTAGCAAAAGGAAAAGACTTGCTAAGACGTGATGGTTGCCCGACACAAGACTAACATCCTATTATATGATTATGTATTTTCAGACAATCGTTTTCTTTAATTGTTAAAGACTTCCGTTGTTTATGTATTTGAATGGTTGTACGCTTCCGCTATGTTTGAATGCTTTATTTAAAGTTCAGTAATGATAACTATATTTATAAGTAAATCCAACAAGTGGGGTCTCCTAGTAAAGAGGCCTTACATATGCTATCAACTACAATCTTACTTGACCACTATCGATCTCCCTCTTCCTGGGTCACCAGAACAACCCCGTTCTTGACCACCGATAGAAGAAAAAAACAAGCCCACCACTTCTACCATTTTCTTCTTCCCATGCTAGGCACGACAAGATTCAAAGTCTTCTGCTTTGACGAATCTTTTTCAGCCCCCTACCCGTAAATCCGATCAGATATCTTCTGCCAAAAAGAACCTACCCCGGTTACTCCGTTTTTATCCTTGGCGAGAATTAAGTATTGAAGTTGTCTTATCACAACTATATCAAATCACCAGCTTCACTCTGCCATGGAAGCATGTTGCTTGATCGATGTTACTTACCAAAACTAAGAAAAAACTTTGACACCCAATCAACCGCATGCGGTAGCAAAATAGATCTTCCACCATTTTACGATTTTTCCCTTAAGCAAGAATCCATGTGAACTTGTTTAATGGAAGTTTCCACGTCAGTAGTTTAAAACAACCCAAAGCAGCATCATTATTTTATATTTTCCAATCTTGAATTAACTACCTGTGTGCCCCAGGCAAAATTCCATAAATCCAAACGATCCATTCAAATTGCCCTGTGAGTTGAACTTTTCAAAACCATATCAAAATCAAAGTCACTGCTGCTTCCTTCTCGTGAAAGACTCCTCAAAATATTCTGCTATTGGCTTCCCTTTCCTTCTCATTTTCAACCTTACAGCCAAAGGGGAGCTGCTCCCCGTTCCCTTCCTAAAAACAACTCTCAAAACGGCCTTCTCTTTCACCAAGCCCTGATACCCACTGTTGGAAATCAGGTCCAAGAAGACAAACACAAAATTGATAATTTTGCAATTAAACTTATCGGGTTAGCTTCAAAGGAGAGGAGTCTCGGATATGAGATTGAAGAAAAGGAATTGGTGAGAAGGGTACTTGATTCAATGCCTAAGATTTTTCTTCAAATTGTAGCCTCAATTGAACAATGTTTCGAGTTGGATTCGATACTCTTTGATGAAGTCGTTGGAAGATTGAAGTCATATGAGGAGCGTATCAAAGGATCCGATAGAGGAGAACACATTCATGGGAGCTTGTTGTTAATTTGATAAGAAATAAAAGGAGAAAATTAAAGGATTAATCCTAATCTGTTTGTTACGTGAACGGGGTTTGGATAATGATACTTTGAGATAAAGATTAGTTATGGTTTATTGAGTCACGTTTATCTGTTTTATTATATAGGATTATCTAGTTGGTTTTAAATATTTATTTAATGAGTTTGAGTTGGATTAGAATTGGAAGTTGGAGTCTAGTATGATTATAATTGTTTAGTTATAAATAGGGTTTTATTATACTGCTTTTATTGTGTTAAGAATTATAATAAACAGAAAGAAAGAGTCAATCTTTTGTTGAGATCAAATTCTGTGTTCGTGTTCTTAGGCCCGATTTCCAACAATGCATTCGCTTTATATGGCTCGATGTGGTTTCTCTTCTTTAAGATTTCTTTACATGAAAACTGCAAGGATCGATCAAGTGATAGTTCTACAAACTTAATTGATTATATTAGAGTTATGCAACAGAAATAATCAAATCATAAGTTACTGTTTGATCTCAATTCACAAAATCAAATAGTAACAAAAGAAAGATAATATACTCCCAAACTTGTGTGTCCTCTAAGAGAAGAGTTACAGTAGTTTAATACAATACAAGAATGAAAATGGTTACAACACACTAACTCTATAGCATTTGCAAACGTGTGATAAGGAAATACTCTCCTAATCTCATGCAATGTTGTAAAACAAGGTCTCCGAGCCCGAGTACTCCCCGAGTAATCGCTACAAGTTAGGTTGCCGAGGCCCGAGTACTCTCCGCCTAGGCCGAGTACTTCCCAAGTACTCCCGACTCCGACTAGGGAACGACTAGCGACTTTTACGACCATGATCTCATGTTATGATTGCAATCATACATACGTATAATAGACACTTAAATTACATGATTACATGGAATGATAAAGACACGATTAAAATTTTATAACCGTCTCCAAATTTTCAAAGCACATCAACACCAAATGTCTCATTCGGTAGTAACTTGCCAAATAAATAAACACAACCACGGGTCACTAGAGCTCGATTTATCAAACACAACCAAAACAAATGAAAAATGTACGATCTTTTTGTCAAACAAAAGTTTTGACAAATAAAACATAAGATTGAAAAATAAATAATATGTCTAAACGCTCGTAAACCTGGCTCTGATACCACTATTGGGAATCCTTGTACCAGTTTTAACTTTTAAAACAAATTATTTAAACCTTTTAAATAAACAAATCAGATTTAATGAGCGGAAGTGGTTAGAACAAATTAACGGTTCTAAACCGGGATCCCGCCAATGATCCGATTATGCGTATAAACAATAAATTAAATCCAACCATAGTGGGTAAAACAATTATACCTTAGACGATTAACCAAACAAAAAACATCTTGGTTCAACGAGCGTCTCGCTAGTGACAGTTCACGAATACCCGCAAAGAAAACGTCTCACGTTCGAGCAGAAGGAAACCGGCGAAGATGGCGACGCGTCGGTGGTCTCCGGTTGCTTGCGGTGGCGTACGACAGCGCGACAACGGTGGTGCCGGGTGGCGGACGGCGACGGAGGGAGAGGGAGGGGTGGCACAAACTTTTATGGAGGGTAGAATCATCATTAGGGTTTTAGAGTTAAGGTTTATTTATAATTCCTTAACTTACAAACCGTACCCCTAGGGTATTAACACTTAATCCCCATGTAATTAACTATTAATTACGTTTAATCCTTGCAGTTAACTAATTACTAATAATTAGTAAAAGTTTAATTATCTGATGTTTAACACTTAAACATTTAACCCTCCGTATGTAATTATTTCTCTAAATAATTAATTACCGATTTCACCGTTAAATATTTCTTTAAATATTTATTCACCGTTTAATAAAACCATGTTTCGTGAACTATAATATGTATTACTAAATATTATCAATTGTTGTGTAACTCTTTGAATCGTAACTCGATAGTAACGTTGACTTAATTGACGATCGGACATTCAATATCCAACACTTCAGTGGTAACTTTTTCTTGATAGAAGTTGCTAAGATTTTTGGTAGCCACATCTGTCCCGTTTAATCCTAACAAAAAACCCCGTCAAGCGTTACGAAGTATCGAGAGAATTTAAAGATCCATCAACACAGTTTTGTTCTTCACTACTTCTTTTACTAGGAAACTTTCACCTCTAATGGCCAATCAATGTCAAATTGCAACAATAGTATGGTCAATCTTTAGGCTTCTTCCTTCTTGGATTCAACATGGGATTGACATTGGACTTGTTAATTCCTTTATTTCTCCTTCCATCATTCTTGTTCTTCACTTCTCAGACTTTAATCATAAGCTCCCTTTTTCAATTTGATAAAACACCACATTAGGTAGTTTTTAGCATCTTAAGCAACTCTACAATAGTGATTCCCGTGTCATTTTATGTTAAAGTTGTTAACAAATGTTTACTAATCCCTTAATAATGAATTCAAAATCCCATTGTTTTGCCAATTCACGTGGATAAAGATACTGAAGCCTCTGAATTAATCTATATTTTGTAATTTGAATATAGGGTTGAGAATTTTTAGTAACGTAAACAAATATTATATAAAACAGTTTTAATTGATTTAAAAACTCTCATCATGGATTCATTTGCAAGAAATTCATAAACCGACAAATATAACATACATGGATGTTTAGATGCAACTACCTTTAAACCAAAGGTAAGAAGAGTTGAAGAAGTTGATTGAAGAGTTGGGTACTTCCATCTATTAGTATCCACACCAAACAACAAGAGCTCAAGAGATGCTTGCCTTCAACCCAACAACGACAACTTCTAGTAATGACTAATAACTCTACTCACTATCATTAGTACTATATGTATGGAAGTAAAAGTGATGAACACTCAAATAACCAAGACACACTTCCTTATAACTTAAAGAGTTGGCATTAGCTTTTTTACTTGTAATATTCTCACTTGAATTACCAAATGAGAACTCTTTCTCATATATATCGTATATGGCGGATTTTAGAGGGTTAGCAGATGAGAATCACTATAAAATTGTTATAAGGTATAACAAATCTATATAAAAGCATAAACGTAGATTTTCTTTGCAACCATATCTAAACATCCATCACCTTATACTACACAAGACTTAGTCTTTTGAATAAACAACGGGAGACCTTATATCAAATCTTGCGGCCATAAGTAGGAGAGCATAAGGTCAATCCTTCCTCAACTGTTTAGCCAAAAGTAATGTTATGTACAATATAATGTATTTTATGCGATCTTGTGTACATCGAGGCCCTTATGTAGTTAAAATTGTCAAAAATGGTAAACACTTGATTATATGAAGCAAAGTAACACCAAATACAACTGCAAATCAATAGTTTGTGAATGAAGGTTGGCCAGATGATAGACTCAGACAAACTCTACATCGATTGACTCAAAAACACAGGAGAAGGGCAGCAACATATAACTAACATATGAAAGGAAAACATGGTAATGATCCTCCATTACAGCTATCTTGGACAAATTTGAGATCCTTTCCAAAAGGGGCGACATTCCTTTTCTCTAATGGATGAGACGTGGCTAGAGAGGATGAGGGCACCGGTGCAAGAGAGAGGAAGACAGCAAGAATCTCTCGGGAACCAGCTCGAGATCAACATGCCAAAATAGAGAGGCATTTCCATCTAGGAGGCCTGAAATCAGCAACAATGGGCAACCTTAGAATCACCACAAACCAAAAAAGAAAGGCTTCAACTAGAATTGAAAACACAGCAACAAAGAGAGTTAGGCTATTGGCCCACACAACAACTCAGCAACCTGGACCCATCCAAAAATGCAGAAATAAGCCCAATAGTATTTCATGATTAAAGGAACAGGAAACATTTTAGACAAAAAGTTAAAGGAAAAGAAAGACATTGAATTGCGTATTTTACATCCCCTTCAATTCAATGGGAAATTATATCAAACATGTTTAATGACGTGCATAAAGCTTCATGTTGATTTACCAAGAACCCTTTAGTGAGATTGTCTGTCAATTGATTTTTTGATTCTCTTGAAAGAATTTAGTAGCTCCTGAAACAACTTTTTCTCTAAGAAAAAATAGGTCAATTTCAAAATGTTTTATCCTATCATGAAAGACATGATTCACAACAATATATATGGCCGCAGAATTATCGCCCACTAAAGGAACGAGAAGTGTGATTTCAACTTTTAATTCATTTAAAATATCCAGAAGCCACAATACCTCACATGTGGTTGAACACATGGTACGATATTCTTCTTCAGTAGATGATCGTGACACTGTTCCTTGTTGCTTTCTTTTCCATGAGACAAGGCAATTGCCGAAGAAAATGCAATAACCGGTAACAGACATTTTGGATCCAACACACTTACCCCAATTGGAGTCAGAGAAGGCGACAAGATTGAAACACATACCTTTTGAGAAGACCTTTACTTGGAGAGTTCTTGAGATATCTTAATAATCATAATACAATTTGCAAATGACACTTAAAGGGATTATGCATAAAACGACTCAATTATTGGACAACATACGATATATCTGGTCTTGTATGAGATAAATAGATTAACTTCCTTATTAACCTTTGATATCCAGTTATATCAGACAAAGTGTCACCATTTTTGCAAAATTTAACAATACAATAATTAAGCTCAATAAGAGTCTCAACGTGTTTACATCCGGTGAGACCATATTCAGGTAATAACTAAATACAATATTTCCTTTAAGATAGATAAATACCACAATTTAATCTAATAACTTCAATGCCTAAAAAATATTTGAAGTCACCCAGATCTTGTTGGATATAGGATGTCTGATCTTCGATTATATCAACGTTGTTATCGAGGTACGATCCAAAGAGTTACAATTTGGACAACGAGCAAATTAAAAGTGTTTAGTCGTAAAAATTATAGTTCACGAAACACGGATTTATAACTCGGAGGATAAATATTTAGTGAAATATTTAACGGTTTGTTCGGTGATTAATTATTTAGAGAAATAATTAAATATGGAGGTTTAGACGTTTAAGAGTTAAACGTCAATTAGTTAGTATTTACTAATTATTTGTAATTAGTAAACTACGAGGTTTAAAAGTAATTAATAGTTAATTGCTATGGGAATTAACAGTTAATTTCCAAGGGGTGTAATTTGTAATTAAGGTGATTATAAATATAACCTTAAAGTTAAAACCCTAAAAAAAAGTTCTTGCCTCCACCTAAACCTGCGCAAGAGAAGAGCCGCAACCCCCCTGCGGCCGTCGTCCATCGCCGAACAACCACCACCGCCGGTAACCGCCACAGCGCCGCCTATCTGTCTGTCATCGGTTCCCATTTACGCAAAACGTGAGACGTTTTCTTGTGATTTGTGGGTTCGTGTACTGTCACTAGCGAGACGCTTGTTGAACCGAAGTGTGAATCTTCCGGTTATCATCAAAGGTATAATCTCTTACCCGCTATGGTTGGATTTGTTTTATTCTTTATACGCGTGTAATCGGATCAATAACGGGATTCCGGTTTAGAACCGTTCACATGTGCATACGCTTCCGCCATGCAAATCTGATTTGATAAACTAATAAGATTAATTATATATGTTTTACTAGTTAAAACCGGTACATGGATTCCTAACAGTTGTATCAGAGCCAGCTTTACCCGCGTTTTGACATAATTATTTATTTTTCGATCTTGTGTTTTATTTGTCAAAACTTTTGTTTGACAAAAAGATCGAGCCTTTTTCGTTTGGATTGATTGTGTTTGATAAGTCGAGCCCTAGTGACCCGTGGTTGTGTTTGTTGTTTATTTCGGTTTTGTATTCTTTGTAATTTTACGAGTTATTTGGAACCCGATGTAATATTTAGGTTTATTTTTGTTTATTGATTATTGTAAATGTAAACAAAATGTAACCGAACAAGACGAAGATTTGAAGACCGAAGACGAAGACGAGTGGGACACGAAGATGGAGATCTTGGATTAAGTGGGAGACGACAAGAATAGTTGATTTTTGTTTGTCCCTTAGTCCGGTTCGGTTTCTGTTTGATGGCTCGAACGAAACCAAACAACTTTACTAGTTGCTCGATTTATTTGTTTTATATTTTGTAGTTGTTGACATTATTTAGGATAATAATTAAACCGCAAAACTTTTATAAAAAGTTTTGACACAATCTTAAAACTACGACAAAATTAAAATGTTTAAAGATTTCTCGGAAAGATAATTTAAATAAAAGTGTTTTTATTTAAAAGTAAAACGAGTTTTAAATTAAATTGTTTTATTTAAAACTAATTTAAATTAATTAAAAGTTAATTAGTTTAAAATTTAGTTCGCGGCTAACGACCAATTTAGATTAAATAAAGTACTTAAAATTGGATCGTGTCGAGTGTTGAAAGGCGCTTCACGAACTAAATGGTAAAATTGGTTTTACTAAAATTGCACAACTTGGCTCATGCTCCTAGTCGTCCAAAATGTTTTTCACCCTAAAACGTAATTTAAAACGTTAAAGTAAATCCCAAATTAAAATCGATATTTATGCGCAACCCTAAATAATGACACTTTGTAGCATCCCTAAATTAACGAACACGACTAAAAGAGAACGAGACTTATAACACGAGATGGAAGAAGGGAATGAAAAGGGTCTTGGCCCATGGGTCGAGAACAAGGAGGGTAAAAACCTTATTATCTCAGCAGCCTCACAAATTCATCCTCACATTCTTTCTTTTTTGCAAAGGCTAGAGAGAGAGGTCACGGGTTAGAGAGAAAAAGCAAGGGAAACGGCTCAAAGGCTCGGGGTTTACTAGTCATCACCTCAGCATCGCGTAACAACAAGAATCCACCATCAACAGGTAATCATTTAACTCAAATTTGAGTTTTTATAGTTTTTGGGTTTCGGGTTAAATTCATGAAAAGATACGGTGTTTACGTATGGAATGAAAAACTAAGCTTATATCTAGGCTCATGAATCAAAATGGAACGTTTTTTACGTAAAACGATCGAAGCTTGAATGCCTGGAACCTTAGCCGCAAAGATTAGGGTTCTATTGGGGAAGAAGCTCGCGCAGGCGAACATAACGGAATCGTTTTAAGCGAACTTAACATCTTTTCTTAATGTATGTTCGTTATAGCTAAGGTGGTGAACTTAATATATTCGCTTAGTACCAAACATAGTGCACTTAACACGATCACCTAAACCTAAGGGGCGAACTTAACGCATGTTCGCCTAAGTCAAGGATGGCGAACTTACCATACATTCACATAATGATTGATTAGCGAACTTATCATGTTCGCTTAGATTCAAAGGTGGCGAACTTACCACATCTTCGCCTAGTTCAATGAAGCGAACTTATCATGTTCTCTTAAGCCAAAAGTGGCGAACTTACCTAAGTTCGCCAAACCCTAAGTGTAAAAACGTCTAGTGTCGTTTAGGTTCATTAACTTATCTTGTATGACTTGATTAAACAGATTGTGTGTGACATTAGTGACGCTCACTGACCAGCTAGTATACTCCAGGAACCCGCTCATCAGGTGAGTTCTATGTATGTGATATATGCAAATGTTTTCCAATGTTTCGTGGCTGAAGTGTATACGTGTAAATGAATGAATGTTATGAATGCTAATATGACCATATGTGTTATATGAAAGTAAATGATGAACAAAGAAATGAAACGAATGTTTACAAAGAATGAAATGAATGAATAACATAACGTAAATGAATGAAATCTTGCTTTATATATATATATATATATATATATATATAGATATTGCGTGTTATGAATGTATGTTAACGTTATGGACGGAAATACAGACTACTTCGGTAGGACGGTACAATGATGACGGCTACTACGGTAGACGGACGACAATGCGACTATTGTGCAGACGATATGTTAAAGTCTAGAAATGTAGATTAAATACGGACTACTGAGGTAGGACGGAGACCCTTAATCGAAGCACGACTGTATAAATAGTTCATATGGGAAACGGATGCCTTAGGGGAGACGGGCAAAAGGACGGACTACGATGGTAGACACGGTATGACGGGCGGCCAAAGGTTTGTCGGACCGTAATGAAGGACGGACTACTTCGGTAGGCACGGTATGAATTACAGCCTACGACGGTAGGATGGAGCGTTTGTCTTTATGACTTACACAATCAATGGCGGGCTGATCACCCTTATAAGTATGACCAATGAATGTTCAATGAAAGCAATGATATATGCATATACACATATAAATGTGTATAGTCAATGTATGTTCAACGAAAACAATGATATATATATATATATACACACATAAATACAAATGTGTACAAACGAATGAATGACGTTATACCTAATTGCTTTAAAGTAGAACTCATCAGCGTTAGCTGACTTTTAGTATGCACTTCAGGTAACAAGAGGAAAGGATGGGCAAAGGCATGAAGGCTACCTGACACAAGACTAACATCGTGTTTATTTGCTTATGCGTTAAAACAATGTTTCTTTCAATGTTAAGACTTTCGTTGTTTATGTAACCCAATGATGAATGCTTCCGCTTTTTAATTTAAGTTCAGTATGTTAATGACTATGTTTATGAGTAAATCCAACGAGTGAGGTCTCCCGGGTATCAGGCCTTACACACTTCAATCGGTTTATCCGAACCCCCGGTGTTAGAGAATTACCCTACATCCGGTCATACGGTTTCGGTTGAAGGTGTAACATCCTGAAAACTCGAAAGCTAATGGTTCAAGTTAGTGAGTGACCCGAATCTCTATTAAATAAAAGGGTTAGAAAAGTTTGTCACATAAGGTGCTTTTTAACGACAATAAAAGACACAGTTAGTCGTTTAAAAAGTTAACTCGAGATCGAAATGCACGAGATGGAAATGGAGGGACCCGGATGGAAATTTGAAGGGTTTAATATCCCTTTATGGGAAAACACTAGGTCATTGTTGACCTATAGCGTGCGTGACGGCCAAGAACAGAGAAAGAGAGAGATACGGCGATGGAGAAGGGAGGAGAAAGACGACGGGAAGTGGTCCGGCGACAGCTTATAGGGTGTGACTTCCGGAACACGATCAGGTAATTCCCGTTTATGTTTTAATCATGATTCTTGCCTTCGTTTCTGCGTAGAATGAGATGTTTATCGGGTAGTAGTGTGGCGTCCGGTGGTGGCCTTTGGTGATGATGGTGGTGGCTACAGGTAGTAACAGGTGGCGGCGATCAGAGGTGATGGTGCGACGGGGCTATGGTGACCCTGTTGGTGTGGTGATCGGCGGCCAAGAGGGAGTGAGAGAGGGTGATGAGCTATGGAAGTGCAAGAGGAGGCGGTGACGGCTGCCAGCGGCTGCTGTGGTGGTGCACCATGGTGGAGGACGGGGATGATGATGTCTCCGACAAGAAGGGTGGCTCGGATGGAGGCCATCGGAGTTGGTAGTGGTTGTGTTAGCCGGGTAGGGCTCGGCTAGGGTTTTTGAATGAGATACGTGCATGCATGGGAACTCAACTCAGGTATACGGGTTCCAAATGGGTCATAAACGATCCAATTAGTACAGGATTTGGATGGTGGGAATGACGAGTAGTTGAGACGGAGTGTGGGGTTTATATTTTATACGTTATCCGACGTACGATTAGAACGTAATTTGACCATGTGATCATACGTTTGACAGGTTCGGTTTCAAGCGTGAATGGACGGGTTTCAGCACATGATTTGGATCTTCGTAACCAGTGAGTTTCTAATCCCCTTTTTACTTATTTTTGGGGCTATCGTACATACTTACACGTTTTATCGTATGAATTAATGTGTTACGAGAATTGGTTTAACGTGTCAAGTTTTACGAGTTATCTATTTATAAACGAATCTAAGGGTCAATGTGGTGTCCTTAGGTTGTGCGTGTTAGAAGTCGGTATGACATTGGTGTGTCGTATAATGACTTATTTGGGATAAGTCAGGTGATGTGTCTAGACGTTACGTGGGTATGTATAGGGTATGTGGTCGGTTACACACGTAAGTGGTCCGTGTAGGGACGGTGAGTTGTAGTACATTCTTATGTAATGTCATGTGTGGTATAACTTGTTATTTTGTGTGCTAGCTTCATTATCCACGTAATACGGCAAACAATGATGTGAAGGAGTCGGTCCTTCGGAGTTGTCACCATATGGGTGATGTGGCAGTCATCGTGGGGATGACGAGGTAGTCACTGTGTGATGTGACGAGGCCCTATGGGGGCAGAGTTAAAACCCTTTGGGGTACTCAGAAAGTTATGAATACCCTGACGAGGGTGATAGTGATGAGACCGGTGAAATCCTTCGAATGTACAAGTTATGTGTTAGATTTATTGTATGTTAATTTTTGATAGGCCTTAGTGATATGGCAATGATGTGATAGTAATATTAGCTTGTGTGCTTGGTATTGATTTATGCAAAGTCGTATTTACGATAGGCGTGCTAGTAGACCTTGTGAGAGTCTTGTCTAGGGCTTGCCAGGTCTATGTTTAGGAGTCGGTTGTGTTAACCGGTCTTCGTGTTGGTATGTGTGGTAGGTTACAAGTTAGTAGTTTAGTAAGTTCAATCCAAATCGGTGAGACTTATGGGTTATGGTTATGGGTTGAGTCGTGGGTTATTAGACCCCCAAGGGAGTTATATATATATTATATTCAAAAAATTATTAATATATATATTCCATATATATATAAATGGAATATTACATGTGATATGCCACGGAATATTCTATTTATAAAGGATTATATATATGGATAAATCTAGAAATTTTGGAATGCACTAGAAAAAAACCATAGCCACTCAGCACATAAAACTCGCAGCCACCTACTCTCCTTTGGGATGATTTCGGCCAAGGCAGAAGGGAAGTTGGGCTTCTCCATTTTGCATGAATTTTGGTGATTAGGCGTATTGGCTAGCACCGTTCATTGTTGCGTCATTGTCGATATCGTTAGTTGAGTCTTCCATCAACATTAACAAGATCTAAGGTAAGTATAATTAAGTGTTTAATTATATTCTCTCCATCATTGGTTTCTACCTTTCTTGTATCTGGATCGATGTTCCGGTTTCCCATCTTGATTTTTTATTAAGACTTCCACTACATTTTTGGCTTGGATCTAGTTTTTGAAAAGCAAAATTAATACGGGAAATTCCAACAAATAATGCATATTTCCCCTCATTTCGAATATTTTTGTTGCAAATTCTTCGATTCCAACACTTATTTGTGTTTCATTTGAATATTGCAGCTCCCGGTGTGAACTTGATGCTTTTTGGTGAAAAGATTTGGAAAAATTCTTGAAGAAAAAGTTTCTAACATGGCCATGCCAGCCAAATGTTACCAAGAACACTGTAAAGGATTACTAATCAGATGGTCCACATGAGCATGTCACTTATGAACACGACCATGTGCGGCCTCAGATTCGGGTTTTATACCCAGTTCCCCCTCATTTGAAGGGGATTCCACTTTTGACCAAAAACCATATTTCTCTCAAGTGCTTTAGGCAATTTTAGGCAATCTTTGGAGATTGAATGCCAAGATTGAAGATCAAACACATTCATGGAACATTTAACCTCATACAACCCACCTTTCTCATTTTCTTGGTTTGATTACTAGATCTATCATGTTTTCATCCATGTTCTTGAGTTTTTTTTTGTAGTTTGTAAGCCCAATAGGATAAACTCCTATTATCACTTCGATTAGATGAATCTTAGCATGCTTTAACAACTTGTACACAACTCTTGGGGTTGATTATGTCAATTTCTTAATAAAGCTTGGTTATTCTTCAATTAAAGTGCGTGTTTGTTCTAGTTTGATTAAATAGTTAACCTTATGGGTGTTGTAACCATATTATATTGAAAACCATATGTGTTATATCATTTATTCACATATTTGCATATTGTGTGTAACATCCATGATCTTTCGGCCTTACTTTTTTATCATACAATAATAACACCTTAATTTCATTCTAGTTCAATGGATTGTAAATCCTTAATCGTGATTTCAAATATTTCAAATTCAAGTTTCATTCCTACAATTTCATAGTTTGGATTTACAATAAATATATATATTAGATGTAACCTATGGACTTGAAATCTCAATCCTTATTAAATGTGTAAGTACATACATATATAAAGGTATAAATATTATCATATTTATACATAAATTTGAAATCTCCAAACAAACTATATTAACAAAATTGCTCGATTTTAAGAATATATACATGTGACATTTGGTTAAACTATTGTAAATTTATTTAAACAAAAATATATTTGATTCTATTAAATCAACCTTTTATACAATTTGTAGTTTATAAAACATGGAAATCTTTCCTTTATGAATAAATGTTAATAAAAAAATTGTTTAGAAGTTATAATTTGTATAAAACAACTTTATAAATAATAATAATAATGATTTATAAATCCAATAATTGAGTTTGAACCCCATTCTTGTTGCCTTAAACTCATTTGAACCCCCTGAACTAAATTGAACCCCATCACCCTTGCAATTTGGATCTATTCAATGATTTGAACCCCAAGTTTTGACTTTACAAAGTCAATCCAAGCAAAAATCGGTTTCAATTACACGAATTCAGTGTTGTTTATGAGCTCAGATCAATCGTGGGACGTTATGCTAGAATCCTAAATACATATGATGACTCAATTCAATTGCAATTATGGGTTTTAACTTAAAGCAACTCTTCCCATAACCATTGCCCTTTCAAAAACCGAATGGAGATTTCAAGTTGAAATCAAGCTATAAAAACAGACCTGCGAGGTGCGCGACCTCCCTTGATACTCCCTGATTACTCAAACTCACCCAAAAACACCTCTGACCCACGATTAAACCTTGAAGAACCGGAGGTTACGACTTCAATCCATCCCGTCTTCCTCGACATCATTTCAGGTAACTAGCCCCTCTTTATACTCATGTTGATTCACTAAACAAAAGCCCTAACATTAGGACTTCGAATCTGTCCTCAACCGCAATCAATTTCGGGCTGGGGTTGAGGTCGGGACGAATGAGGAAGAAGGAGTGTGAGGGACTGGTTGTTATAAAATAATCACGCCATTCCCATAACAAGGCTTATGCCCAGATGGACTGGTTAAAGCACTCTCCTTCCTCGCCTTAGGTCACGGGTTTGACCCCTGACCAAGCTATCTTTTTTTTTCTGTTGCATTGTGTGACCCCAATCCAGATCCCCCTTGTCCTTGTTTAATAAACTTGTGAACTTGTCTGGTAACACTAATAAGTTTCTGGTCTAGTGATTTCCTCCGTGTGTCCCCATAGAACCCATCAGGGTTCGAGACTCGCTGGAACCGGTTTATGGGCATGAAACTCTTTTTGTCATTTTAAACATAGAATATGATATTTCTAAATTCTGAAATAAGTTTTATAAATTCTATAAAAGTATTCTGTAACTCTTATAAAAAAACATAAAATATAAACTAATGTTTTAACTATTTTAGTTTATTAAAACACTCGTAAATTCATAAATAAAGCAATATAAATGATTGGCTTTGACAAATGTAATTATTTTATTTCAATTAAAAAATAATAAAGTCTAGTAAACAAACTATAATTAAAGATTTAAGCATTTTTAAATTCTTTTTAAAACACATAAATAATTATTTTGTCAAGGATAATTATTAAAAACATTTTAAACCCATACGAATATTTAAATAATCATTTTAGATAAATAACTATACAAGTTCAATCAATTTTATTTAACATTTATATTTATTTAGAAATCCTTGTTTTCCATTTCTATTTATAACAGATGCTTTAATTATGATGAAATAATATTATCACTTTTCAAAACTCGCTGAGAATCCAAGCTCACACCTTTCTCCTAATACAGTAGCCTCCAACACCTTTCTTCTAAACTTGGGGATACTGTAACATCCATGATCTTCCGCCCTTACTTTTTTTTATCATACAATAATAACACCTTAATTTCATTCTAGTTCAATGGATTGTAAATCCTTAATCGTAATTTCAAATATTTCAAATTCAAGTTTCATTCGTACAATTTCATAGTTTGGATTTACAATAAATATATATATTAGATGTAACCTATGGACTTGAAATCTCAATCCTTATTAAATGTGTATGTACATACATATATAAAGGTATAAATATTATCATATTTATACATAAATTTGAAATCTCCAAACAAACTATATTAACAAAATTGCTCGATTTTAAGAATATATACATGTGACATTTGGTTAAACTATTGTAAATTTATTTAAACCTAAATATATTTGATTCTATTAAATCAACCTTTTATATAATTGTAGTTTATAAAACATGGAAATCTTTCCTTTATGAATAAATATTAATAAAACAAAAATCGTTTAGAAATTATAATTTGTATAAAAACAACTTTATAAATAATAATAATGATTTCTAAATCCAATAATTGAGTTTGAACCCCATTCTTGTTGCCTAAAACTCATTTGAACCCCGTGAACTAAATTGAACCCCATCACCCTTGCAATTTGGATCTATTTAATGATTTGAACCCCAAGTTTTGACTTTACAAAGTCAAAGCAAAAATCGGTTTCAGTTACACGAATTCAGTGTTGTTTATGAGCTCAGATCAATCGTGGGACGTTATGCTAGAATCCTAAATACATATGATGACTCAATTCAATTGCAATTATGGATTTTAACTCAAAGCAATTCTTCCCGTAACCATTGCTGTTTCAAAAACCTAATCGAGATTTTCGGTTGAAATCACGCTATAAAAACAGACCTGCGAGGTGCGCGACCTCCCTTGATACTCCCTGATTACTCAAACTCACCCAAAAACACCTCTGACCCATGATTAAACCTTGAAGAACCGGAGGTTACGACTTCAATCAATCCCGTCTTCCTCGACACCATTTCAGGTAACTAGCCCCTCTTTATACTTGTGTTGATTCACTAAACAAAAGCCCTAACATTAGGACTTCGAATCTGTCCTCAACCGCATTCAATTTCGGGCTAGGGTTGAGGCCGAGACGAATGAGGAAGAAGGAGTGTGAGGGCTGTTTGTTATAAATTAATCAGGCCATTCCATAGGAACGCTTATGCCCAGATGGACTTGTTAAAGCAATCTCCTCCCTCGCCTTAGGTCATGTATTCGAACCCTAACCAAGCTATATTTTTTCCTGTTGCGTAGTGTGACACCAACCCGGATCCTCTTTGTCTTTGTTTAACAAACTTGTGAACTGGCTTTGTAACACTAATAGGTTTCTAGTCCATTGGTTTCCTCTGTTTGTCCCCATTGAACCCACCCGGGTTCGAGACTCGCTGGAACCGCTTTGTGCGCCTGAATCTCCTTTTGTCATTTTAAACATAGAATATGATATTTCTAAATTCTGAAATAAGTTTTATAAATTTTATAAAAGTATTATGTAACTCTTATAAAAAACAGAAAATATAAACTAATGTTTTAACTATTTTAGTTTATTAAAACACTCGTAAATTCATAAATAAAGCAATATAAATGATTGGTTTAGACAAATGTAATTATGTTATTTCAATTAAAAAATAATAAAGTCTAGTAAATAAACTATAATTAAAGGTTTAAGCATTTTTAAATTGTTTTTAAAACACATAAATAATTATTTTATCAAGGATAATTATTTAATATATTTTAAACCCATAAGAATATTTAAATAATCATTTTAGATAAATAACTATACAAGTTCAATCAATTTCATTTAATAATTATATTTATTTACTATCTCTTTCATAAATCATTTAAACTAAAGAGATTATTTAAATAGTTTGATTACTTATTTTATTTACATAAAATAAATTATTTAAACCTTTTCTTCTATTCCATAACTTATTTATTTAATTATCTTAGAATAATTATATAAACAAATGCAAACATTTTATTATTACAAACACTATGTAATTAATTAGAGATTCTAATTAATTTTAAATAATTTTATAAACTACCTAATTATTATTTCAATACTAGTGATAAACTAATATCTCCCTACAAATTTGTACGAGCCCCATATCCATGTCCCAAATTCCAAGGATTCCTAGAAACTCAAATGGACTTAGAAATCCTTTACCTTCATTAGGCATACTTTGAGTTTAGAATACAACTATTCGTGTAGGTTGATTGTGAGGAATCCTCGTGAAGCCTATCTGTCATTAACAATTCATACTACTTGTTTGCTTCATTACAGGTTAGTTTACATAGCCCTTTTTTTATTATTTTTACTTTTGGGGTGAAACATGTCATTATCTACATTTCTTACACAATTCAATACATTTGCTCTTATTCTTGATCTTTATGTTTTATGTCTTAAACTGAATGGTGACCATTACATGTGTTCATGTCAGTACATTCATTAACTTGCAACCCAAGCCTAAGGTAGTACCTTTTATGATCATTTATACGGAAATCCGAAACTATAACTTACCACAAAACCTTGGCGGGTTTTGTTTGGTATCAACTTACAACTTAGATATCCTCTTGCCCCTTTTTCAAAATGGCAATCAGTGAGATTGCGTATCTAGTTTTCCATTACTAGGATTGAATTGTACGCTTGGAACCTCGTATGTTTTCACATATATGCTTTAGACATGCTTTGAACATATTGAATTGTAAAACTATACTTAACTTTGTTTGGTGTCAAAACCTATGTTACTCACCGACTACTTGTAGTTGACATTTACACATGTTTCAGGTGCACCAGTTTGGGAACACTACATGATCACATAGGACTATGGACCTAGCTTTACTAAAGATTGAATTTAACTTGTGTTATGTTTGAACTCCTTGTTTTCCATTTCTATTTGTAACAGATGCTTTAATTATGATGAAATAATATTATCACTTATTAATAGATAATCATATGCTTATGAACAACCGCGTCAGCCCCGGCGTATAATCCACCGCCGGCCGGGGTGTGACATTGTGTATATTTTTTGTGTGGCATTTGACAATGAATGGTGAATGAAGATTGAACAAATGTGCATCATTGTGCTTATGTTTGAGAAAACCATGGTGTATGTTATGAATTTCTCATTTCATTGGTTATGAAATTATTTAGTTTATTAACATATACTTTTAGGTTTTATAATCGTGGTATGATGTTCATGAGTTGAATTTCACAGTTGGCAAATCATAAGCATACATAATTCAATATTGGAATTTCATAAAGAAAGTAAAACCAATGTAGCGGAAAAAGATCGTATAGTTCATACCATTCAGAAAACAATAATTAAACCAAGTCACGTTTGCCAAATAAAGTTATAAACAGGAATGTCAGTCTCTAAAGTGTGGGTAGCTTCATAATCCAGCCAAAAGATCCTTGTTCATCATCATGACCTGAAATCAATCTAATATACATGTAAAGTCAACGTATCTGAGTGAGTTCTAGTTTTGTGTGTATATATATATCAATGAGTAAACATTTCGATACATATTTAGCATATCATGGCACATAAAAAGTTCAAGGCGCTAGGTCTTATGGGTCTATAATTGTCTCCAACTGACCAAACACTAAGTAATGTTGCAGCTAAAAGACTCAGCATAGCCTACACTAGATTTACATATCCCTAAGATAAGACCATAATGGGGTTGACCCGACCCGTACATGACCAATGCAATCATATCAATGGCATCACATAACATACATTACCATATCTAAATTCACACTTAACAATCATACAATAAATCATACATATACGTATAAAATCCTTTATGTTAATTCTTTCTTTTGTTGGATTATCATTCATACTAACACATTCGTTAAACATGTATATTAGCCCAAAACTTTAGAAACAGTTTGATGACGTAGGAGGATACATCTCCAATTATCACCCACTAACTAATAAAGAGTTAAAGACTCAAAGATTAGGAGAAGGCTTCCCCAGAACAAAGGGATCCTCAGCGTCCCACACTAACAAAAGGAGAAGACCTCTCCTCCCGGTAAATAAATAATATGACAACACAATAACCGAGAAGCATCTTGTTCACACAAACCGAGTTCTAAAGAGTAAAGCAAAATGGATGTTAACTCAGTAAGAAAGACAAAAAGGAATGGTAGCTATCAGTAGGAGAATAAGTCAACTTGTTACCTGAAAGAGGAATGTTCAGAGGAAAGAGGGTTCCGAGAAGAAGAAGGTTCCCTGAGGTACTTCCTCTTCTAGAGAAGTTACCGGATTAGCTAGGGGAAAGAGGAACTTGTTGAAGACACTATAAATACAAGCCTCGGGTTTCATTCAAGCACACACTGGATTCTAGGCCTCAACATACCTCATAACTTTGTCCTCTCCTACCTACTTCTCCTAGTATCCCCCTTTACTTCTCTTTATAATCAGTTACCTTTCCTGTAATTCTTTGTCATACACAGTTGTACTCATTCTAGAGATCATACCACTTAACCTTGGAACTCCCAAGGGTAAGTGAGACATTATATTAATAAAGCATATTTACCTATCGCGTAATCATTGTAGCAACAAGTGGCGCCCACCGTGGGGCACTATCACACCCCAACCGACGGCGGAAACGTCAGGGCGGGACATGGAGACCGTTCATGAGCACATGGTTGACTATGTTGTAATAAATTAAAACATCACATTTCATTTAAAAGTTCAAACCAAATAGAATTCGACAAATACATGAAATGAAATACATAACAAATTCTTTTATTTTAATAACTAGGTCCACAACTTAAGTGAAGCAAGCTTGATCAACTCAAACATTCGTACCTGAAACATGATTAAAACAAGGTCAACTAAAAAGTTGGTGAGCATACATGGGTTTTGATTCTAAATAGTATCATTGTGTTATGTGCATACAATCCATACATATCATGGTTAATAAGGAAAATATGGAGAGTTACTATTATGAAACCAAATTGTACAATCAAACCTTTGTAACTAGCATTCAAATAACCAAATTGTGTTTTCGGTAACAATCACCCTAACTGGGTGGGTTTGTCAAACTCAATATATCTATCATCGTTAACCGTCGGCTTGTATAGTTAATGATTGCACATGTAAATTGCACACAAATTGTAGTTTGCACATCTAGTACTCAAGCATAAGACTCAAATTGCACACATGAATGTAGGGGTGGAATTGTATTGTGTAGTTTGTCAACATTGTATAATTGTACTCATGTTCCACCCCAAAAATGTAATTAGTGTAAAAAAGGGCTATGTAAACTCACCTGTAATAATGGTGTAGATAGCACGAACAAAAGGTAGCAAAAGTGATTCTTGTAAATCATAAAGTTAACCTAGAGTGAAAATGTATGAACTTAAATTATTACTATCTACAAAGTCTAAGGCAAGTCTAGGGTTCAACGGATTTTAAGTGCGGGGATTTATACAAAAGTATTTGTGTTATTTCATGTAATGAATGTGTGTAAGTTTGGGATTTGTTTGAATAAAAGTTTAGTATAAAATAAAATTCCAAAGTATATATATATATGAATTTAATAAAATAACCATTGACGTAGGGTTTAATTTAAAAAAGATAAACAATAAATAAATTCGTTTATTCATTTATTTATTACAATAAGGTGTCATAATGTAAATATATTAGTATGAATTTAAGAAATTATACTAAATATAATATAAACCATAAATGAATTTAAATAAGTAATTTCTTTTTATTTAATTATTTATTACTAATAAAATATGCCTTTAAAAAAAGATGAGAAGTGTAAATATATTTAAATATAAATTTAGGAAATAATTATATTTGTTTATTAGAAAACGAATTATAAAATTGTTTTTATGATATTTCCTAATATGATAAAGTATTTTATAAGATTTTGTCAAAATTAGGTATTAAAATGCTAGTTTAATAATTACATTTAAAATAAACTTTTACATGGTTTTTATATAGATAAAAAAAAAAGAGGTTACAAACAATTGTATTTGTAAAAATAGTTGTTTTATATTGAAAATAGCAATTTATTATACAAATTGGTTCTAAATGATATTAGGTTTTATAAAAAAAATTTATAGAATTTTTAAAACCTTTAAAACTGTTAAAAAAATTAAACACAGGACACCCGGCTCGAACCCGGGTGGCTCCTGTGTAGGGGATGAAAGTTACCACTAGACCAGGGGCACAACTCGTGATATAGAACAGGCTCGAAAAGTCTTGACATGGAGTCACAGTGGAACCGGATCTGGGTTTGAGGCTCGCGCAAAAAGAGCCGGGTTTGTGGGTTTCGAAACCATGCCATCTAGTCCAGCGGTGCAGTCGCTTACCGGCTGGGCAAGATGGTTTCGCTGTTATATATTAAAACCCACTTATACTTAAACATTACAAGAATCAAACCCAAGCCCCTAAATCGTATGAACTTGTTATGAACTCTAAATCAAATTGATTTCGATAGGTTTTGTTAACCCGAATTGATAAGGGGCTATTGACAGGGACCCTATTACGAATCAAACGACATAATACTTACGTGATTTGGTTGGGTAACGAAGGCTGATGGCTAGAAGATCAGGGCCGATGTTCTTGAGGTTCGATCGGTGTCCAGGGATGAAATGAGATGCGAATAACAGTTTAGAGAGTTTGATATGCGGTATGCGAAGGTGTGTAGGTATATTAATTCGTTCAATTACATCCTAATCATCCAATTCGATCTGCGGTTTGAGGATGACAGTTGTCGACTATGATTATGCTTGAATTCAAATGTTGGATGATGAATTGGGTCGTGAAACATCCTTGAATACATACGAGATCAATTAGTGCATGATTCTCGGCTCCAAACGCGTTTAAATTTCTGAATTTGGCATGGATATGGGGCTCGGTTCTGTTTGAAATTCGAATTTTTTCGCTGATTTGATTGAATTGGAATGGTTAGTGGGTCAGGATGAGGTCGGTAATGCTCCAGGGTTCAACACAGGTTCAACATAGCCGGGCTCGATCAAATCCTTTCACGAATTTGCAAACTTTTGGCATGTTTGTCTTTCTAAAGTCAAAATAAGGCAAGTATTGTGGGTGGGGTCAAAATTGAGGTGGAATGGATTCAATTAGAGGGTTCAAATGGCTGGGGAGGGGGGGTTCAAACCATTAACTTGTAACTATAAATGTGTTCATATGTATGTATACATGCATATATATATATATATATATATATATATTAAAATTCTGTTGTTTGCCTATGATATGATATAATTATGTGTATATATATAATGGAGTGCAAAAATTGCAAAAATTCAAATTCTTTAAAATAATATGCAAGAAAGAATTGTAATGATCATAGAATTGTATTAACGAGACCTTGAGATTAACATGTTTGCATAACATAATGTTTTGAATTAGGAATGAAATTTGAAGTATTCCTCATTAATAAAATAAATACAAGGAAAAATCAAGGATGTTACAGGCACGCTTCGATCTAGTCACTCAGAGAGTGCTTCACTTTCAAATCTACTCGTTGTTTTTGTTGTTTTTCTTTCAAGCGAAGGGAAATATCTGGTGAAGATAAGCCGGTGTAAGAAGAACTACCTACCACGAACTATCCGGAGGACGTGGTGGAGATATCAGACATGTTGGAACTTACACACGAGGGTGTTAGGGAAAACTTCCCCAAGCTGCAACAACTATTGAATGATCAAGTCCGAAGAGAAAGGATGAAGGGTGTGGCAGTAAGACTCTCGTATGAAGAAGAAGCGGGCGGTGCCACTTGTAACACCCCGTCCCAACATATAGGAGAACAGATCCAGTAGCTGAACATTTCTACACCCAACACAATAGCCTCCGGGCAGCCAGGAGCAACCCCCAGATCTGTATCTACACTAGTCATGGGAGTAGTGTCGCGAGGTCAGAACTAGACAACTCTAGAAAACACCCTTGTCCCACCCCAGTAGGGACTGGTCCAGACAGGGTCTCAACTCCTGGTGAGTCAACTCCTTGCTGCACAGAACATCATGTATCTCCCGTACACTTCGTCCTATCTCTGGTAGAACATAGGGATGACAACAACTCCCCTTTACTAGGTTGGACCATTTTTCCTCTCCAACCCTACACCACGTAATGTTGGAAGAGACACGCTACAAGCGGAAAACGGCGGGGTGTTCATGCAGACCGAAAGCGATGACCTCCTAGACGAACCCCTAAAGCCATACATGCCCACAAACTCAGACAAATTCACAAAGAGGATCGCCGAATTCAAATTCCCCGCCAAGACTAAGACGCCGTCCAATGTAAAAATGTATGATGGAACCAGAGATCCAGATGACCATCTACAACCTTTCTCTAGAGCACCCAAGGAGGAGCAATGATCCATGCCGATGTGGTGCTAAATGTTCATCCAAACCCTCACAAGGGCAGCTTGTGCCTTGTATAATGACATCCCCGAAGGAAGCGTCGACAGCTTTGAAGGCCTTAACAAGAGCTTCCTGGCCAATTTTATGTAGCAAAGAAAATGAGGTAAAGATCCTATCTCTCTTCACTACATCAGGCAAAAGGATGACGAATCCCTGGAATATTTCATGGAAGGATACAAGAGGGAGAGTCTCCGTATAGGAAATACCACGGAAAGGATGAGAGTCTCAGGTTTTCTCCATGGTATTCTCCCAAAACAGCTGTGTGAAGAAATGGGTAAGCAACACCCTAAGACGATGGAGGAAGCTATGGAGATGGCTAAAGCTTTTCTGCGAGGAAAAGAAGCCCTACAGGCCCGAGAAGGTCGCCTGAAAACCGATGGAGGAAAGCCATCTCCACCATCAAGATACCGCTCCAGATCACCCTACGTGGATAGAAGAATAGGTGGCTACCAATCCAACAGTCGACGAAGGTATGAGAAAACTCCCTACTCCCAGCCCAAAAAACAGGAGAGGTCCCCAGAAAGGTGAGTCCAGTTCACAGAGCTGACAAAAACCCCCAGAGAGATCCTGGCCACTGAAGAAGCTCGCTTCACTTTGAAACCTCCAAGGCCAATGGCCCGACCAGGAAAAAAGCAGTCCAGATACTGCGAGTTCCATGGTGACAAAGGTCACCACACAAATGACTGTTTCCACTTAAAGAAGCAAATTGAGGACGCTGTCAAATCAGGATAATTGGCTCACCTTCTCAAGAACATCCGAGATAAAAAGAAACATGGAGGATGTAAGGAAGACAAGCAAGCCAGGGAAAAAATATACATGATAACTGGCTTGAGGACTCGTCCTTAGAGAAAGCCAAGCGATTGGTGGACCCGAAAAAGAATTGGCTTCCCTCCTCTTCAAAGGGGAGAGCATTCTTCTTCTCCCATGGTCATACGAGCCCAAATCAAGAAACAAGAGGTCAGAGGAGTTTACATTGATGGAGGCAGCGCCTCATAAATCATCTATGAGCATTGTTTCTTGCAGTTAGGAGAAGAAGTGAAGAAAAGGTTAAGAAGCTCAGACATCCCTATAGTCGGCTTCTCAGGAGATAAGGTCCTACTCGTGGAACAAGTGGAACTAAAGGTAACATTGGATAAAGGATGAGATCCTAGACTGAAGAACTAACGTTCTTGGTGGTACGATCTCCTTCCAGCTAGACCATCTTAATCGGACGCCCAGACATCAGTGCCTTTGGAGCAGTCGCCTCCACCACTCATTCCATGATGAAATTCCCCACCATAGAGGGAGTCACAATGATAATATCAAACACCAGGGAATGTATGGTCTACTCCATAGAAGACCACGCCACGTCAGCTGGAAAAATTTGAGTCAATGACAAATACCCGGATCATTTGATACAGATCGGGCCAACTCTGTCGCCAAAGGGAAGGCAAGCATTGGAAACTCTCCTCCGATGAAACAAAGATGTGTTTGCATGGTGCCACGACGATATGACATTAATCCCCCGATACATTGCAGAACACTAACTCAACATCTCCAAGGGGACTCCCCTTGTCGCACAAAAGAAAAGAGGCTTAGCCCTGGATAGGGTAAAGGCAGTCAAAGTGGAGGTAACAAACTTAGTGCAGGCCGACATCCTCAAGGAAGTTAAATACCAAACATGGTTTGCTAATCCAATTATGGTGAAAAAATCGGATGGGTCCTAGAGGATGTGCATCAACTTCAAAGATCTCAACAAGGCATGTCCAAAGTACAATTATCCTCTGCCAGAAATAGATTTAAAAGTAGATTCTTTGGCATATTATAGGTGGAAATGCTTTCTGGATGCCTATAAAGGCTATCACCGAATACAAATGAGCCGAGAAGACAGCCTTCCACACAAACGAAGGAATTTTATGTTACAAAAAGATGCCTTTCGGGTTGAAAAACGCAGGGGCAATATACCAGCGGCTAATAGACCAAGCCTTCAAGGATAAAATCGGGAAGAATCTGGAGGCTTATGTGGATGACCTCATGATAAAGAGCCAGGATGAGCAGTCACTTCTCCAAGACATCGAAAGAATTTTCAATAACTTAAGAAAGATCAACATGAAGTTGAATCCTGTCAAATGCTCCTTCGGCGTTTAGGAGGGCAAGTTCTTAGGACACCTAGTATCGAAGCGAGTGATTAAAGCTAATCCTGACAAAGTCAAAGCCATACGGGAGATGACCTCCCTAAAATCAAAAAGAGAAGTTCAAAGTCTAAACGGTAAGCTGGGGGCACTACATTGATTCCTCTCCAAGTTAGCAGAAAGATCACTCCCTTTCTTTAAAACATTAAAGGGGAGCCTCAAGAAATGAAAATTCAAATGGACCGAAGAAGCATAAAATGATTTTCAGGAAATGAAATCTTATATCGCTGCGATCCCTGAAGTGACCGCTCCTAAGAAAGATGAAGAGCTCCAATTGTACTTTGTAGCATGACGAGAAGCGGTCAGCGCCGTCCTAATGATAGAACGTGATGGCAGGAAAATGCATGTGTACTTTGTTAGTTGAGTCCTACGAGAAGCGGAGGTTCGATATCCCCCCTTTGGAAAAGTCGTCACTCACTCTAGTCCACGCCTCAAGGAGGCTCCTGTGATATTTTCAAGGTCATCAAGTGAGGGTAATCACCGACCGATAGATAAAAGAGGTAATGATGAAGCCTGATAAGTCAAGACGACTAGCGAAATGGGTAGTTGAATTGGGAGAGCATAGCCTCCTCTACTCTCCACGAACAGCCATCAAAGGTAAGATGCTGGCAGATTTCATGGTGGAAAATCTGGAAGAAGATACAAAGGTAATTAGGAGTATTAGAGAAGAGGAATCCTCCTACGGTGATGAAAAGACATGGAAACTCTACACAGACGGAGCCTCCAACACTGAAGGTTCCGGAGCATGTCTTATCCTAACTGACCCAAAAGGGGTGCAGCTAACATATGCCTTAACGCTAAACTTCTCCAGCACAAATAATGAAGCAGAATAAGAAGCCCTGATTGCAGGACTACAAATGGCAGGAAGATTGAAGGTACAGAAGTTGATGGCACATGTTGATTCACTCCTAGTTGCTAACCAAATCAATGGGAAATATGAGGTGAAGGAGCCAACCATGAAAGAATACCGGGACAAGGTAAGACAGCTCTTCCAACAATTTGAAGTGTCCCAACTAATACAAGTCCCAAGAATACAAAACAAGAAGGCTGACGCCCTCTCTAAGCTGGCATCATTAACAATCGCACACCTAACCAAAAAGGTGTTAGTCGAGGTGCTAGAAAGGAAGTCAATTGAAGACAGTCTGTGATGTGGTATATGTAGAAGGTGACACTTGGATGACTCCTCTAGAGGCCTACCTCTCCAGGGGGAGCTACCGAATAATGAAGTAGAAAAAAATAAAGATAAAATTGAAAGCAAAGCATTACACAATCAATAAAGGAGTTATGTACAGGAAGTCCTACCTTTCCCCACTCCTTCGGTGTGTCGGTCCACTCCAAAGTAATTATCTGATTCGGGAAGTCCACATGGGAATCTGCGGACGACATATGGGCCCCTGATCTGTCGTCATGAAAATCATTAACATGGGGTATTACTGGCCCATCATGCATGGAGATGCAACAGAAGAAATCAGAAAATACGAGGGATGTCAACTCCACGCTCCAATACAGCAAACACCCAAGCAAGACTTGGTCCAATCCTGTCGGCATGGCCTTTCCACAAGTGGGGCATGGACATCGTTGGTCCTTTCCCAGAAAGCAGAGGGAAGGTCAAATTCCTTCTTGTAGTTGTTGACTACTTCACAAAATGGCCGGAAGTCAAGTCTCTTGCCACCATCACGGGGAATCAGGTCATCACATTTGTACGAGAAAATATTATTTGCAGGTTCGGCCTACCTGGAGCGATAATCACTAACAACAGAAAGCAATTCGCAGAAAACCCCTTCAAAAGCTCGTGCGAAGGTTTAAAGATCCGACAATGCTTCACCTCGGTGGCTCACCCACAGGCCAATGGGCAAGTGGAAATGATGAACAGAAGCATCGTCGAGGGACTAAAAACGAATCTGGGAAGGTATGAAACATATTGGGTAGAGGAACTCCCCAGCGTACTATGGGCGATACAAACAATGGAAAAGACAAGTCATGGTATCCCCTCCCGAAGGATCCTTAATATAAAAGAAGAGGTGAATGAGAAGGAACTCCTCCTAAATCTAGACCTGCTGGAAGACAGACTGCTCAATGATGAAATTCAGGAAGCAAGGTACAAATCCCAGTTGGAAAAGTACTAAAACTCCAAAGTAAGAAGGGACGCATTTCGACCTGGGGATTTGGTACTTCACAAAAATGAAGCAAGCCACAAAGAAAATTCTAGTAAAATGGGAAGGTCCCTACACAGTCAAAGAGGCGCACACACAAGGGTCCTATAAATTGGAAACTATGGAGGGAAAGGACGTTCTTCGACATTGGAACGCGATGAACCTACTTCGCTTACACATTTGAAATGCCAAGGAGCAAGCATCACCTGGGCACCCCGGGACAAGTAGTATTGGGAAAGTCCCTTCCTGTTTATCTACATTTCCTTTTGTTTATTTAAAGGCTTAGGGCCAAAAAAGTGCACGAAATGTAATAGTCTATTTAGGGCATCACAGTAAGTCCACAAGAAATGAAAACGCACTTTCAAATAAGCTCCAAATATGAAAAAATGGCAATCGAACACCCTATTAACGATTTTCACCAAATAAGGGTATAAGGGAAACTAAAATCCTAGATGGAAAAGTAAAAGCTTGTCTAAATGGTTGGTTCGAACTATCAAGTTCATCATACCAAGGGCTAATCACCCTATAAGACGAAAAGCACATTCCATCAAAAGTAAAAGCCATATAAGATAAACCATCAAGTAATGTTAAGTGACAAACGTCACCACGAGCAAAAGCATAAATTGTCTAGTACCGGCGAAACACAACACCAACCAAATTGCTTAATACAGACCATATCCTATAAAGGGATCAAAACAAGCAAATAAATTGTTCAAAGATACATCAAGTAAGAGGGGCATACCCTATTCATACATTGTTACAATAAACTAAGGAAGATAGTAGGGGTAAGAAGTTGTGACACTTCTGATTTTTACTACTTGTACTCATTGTAGACTTATCAATGAAAATCCGCGTGTCATCTCATTTTACTTGAAATCCTATTCATACATTGTTACAATACTAGTTCACACGTGAAACATTACGTTTATGCTTGATTACAAAGACTTATGCTTATCTGAGATCGATTCATGGATCACACGTAGACTTAATTGTAGAGTCATATCCTATGTATAAGCTGTTGTCATTTATTATATGTTTAAACAGTTTTAGACTAGTTTACTTTATGTCATTTCATTAAATATAATTTCAGTTTTCTGTAATTTACTGCTTTATTAGCTAAGTCTGGGCCATCGAAACTACTTAGTTTCGATTGAGTTTGTTCAATCCAAACTAATAGTTTCGATAGATGGTAGTTTCGACAGGTCTGTGTATCATTTGTAAATGGTCAATCGAAACTAGTAGTTTCGATTGAACATAGTTTCGATACCTGTCACTACTATAAATAGCCTAGTTTGAGAATGTTTAGGGTGTGAGTAGCGGCTGTAACCCTGAACCTTCTCTTTCACATTGTTCTTGTATCAATACAATTTGCAGTTGTTTATGCACTGTGTTCTTACATTTTCATACCATTTGAGTGTTGATTCATAGTGTGTTTAGCCAGTTATCTTCACCAACACTGTTTCCATCATCTGTTTCACCACCATACACACAGTTTCCGCCTGTGTGTGTGTGTAATCGATCAAATCAGTGATTTCAAGTTAAATCTGGACCTACAATTGGTATCAGAGCTATATGCTCTAGTGTTTTTTTTGTGTTATCAGGTTTTGTGATCGATTCTAGGTGATTTGTGAGATATTTTGAGGTTTTTGTTGGAATCTACACATAACATCTCAAACGTACTGTTTCATCGTTTTTCAAGGATTTTTGTTCGTGATTTCAAGAATCGGAGGTTGGATTAGTGATCAGGAGTGTTAGACGAAGGTTTTCGCTGGATTGTTTTGTCATTTCTGCACTATTGATTTCTGGAGCTTATCATCAATGGAGTATTTCTGAGGTTGGAGAAGAAGGCATCGAAACTACTGGGGACAGTTTCTGATTTTTGTTGATCATCGAAACTTCTTGTCTACGTTTTGTCGGGAGAAGGTACTATCGAAACTAGATTTTTGTCTTATATATAAACTGTGTTTATCAAAACTTGTCCTATCGAAACTAGTTGTTTCGATAAAAGTTGTCCTATCGAAACTAGTTGTTTCGATAAAAGTTGTCCTATCGAAACTAGTTGTTTCGATAGAAGTTGTTCTATCGAAACTAGTTACTGTTTTAGTTTTGATTCCGAATATTATGGCCACTTCAAGTTCAACAGAACATTCTGGGGGAAATAGACCACCTGCTCTTGTGTCCACAAGAGAATTTGATGATTGGACTAAAAAGATGAAGCTTTTCTTTCAATTTCACGATTATACATTTTTGAGTTCTATCACCGATGGTCCCCACAAGCCCGTAACTACCACTGCTGATGGTCAACGTCCTAAGTTAGTATCTGAGTATGATGAGAAAGATCTTGCCTTGATTGCCCGAGACAACAAGGCCTACGGGACTATTGCCATGGCTCTTCCTATGGATATTTTCAACATCTTTGCTGAGTACACAACTGCCAAAGACTTATGGGCTGCATTGTGCACAAGATATGAGGGAAGTGAGGATGTCAGGGAAAGCAAAAGAGATCTGATCAAGAAACAATATGCGATGTTCAGCAGTGTAAGGGGAGAATCAATATCTGATTTGATCAACCGTTTCTCAAGCATTGTATCAAGGTTGAAAGTGATGGGAGTTGAGTACCCTACTCTTGATCTAAACAAGAAACTCCTAGACTCTCTTCCTGAGGAATGGAATACGTATCGAATCATGATAAAAAAGACTGAGAATCTTAGTGCTCTGTCTCAACAGGAAGTCTATAGCATTCTTGAATCTTATGAAATTGAGATTAAGAAGGGAGCAGTCACCCCGTCAAATCAGTCTGGAAACACATCTCTTATTGCTAGATCAAGCTCATCCGGTAGGTCATACTTTCAGACTGATGTCCCTCCTTCAGCTGCTGCAATTAATTCTACCAGGCCCTTTGCTCCTCAAAAGACTGTCACCATGATTCCTGATGATTATGTCCCAATCATGACTGCTTTCATGTCGTGCTATGATGCACTGATTTCTGGAAATCTAACACCGGTTAGCTTTCAACCTGATGACTTGGAGCAGATTAATCCTGGTGATTTGGAGAAAATGGGCATAGATTGGTGCATGGCCATGTTGACCTTAAGAGCCAAAAGATTCATCAAAAGGACTGGCATAGACAGATTCAAGCAGGGAAAGACACTTGGGTTTGATATCAAGAAGGTCAGATGCTACAATTGTGATCAGCTGGGTCTCTTTGCCAGAAACGGCAAGGAGCAGTCCTCCAAGGATCAGCAAGAAAAGAAGATTTCCTCTGGAAAACAAACTGCCAATCCTCCAAAGACAAACACATCTTCAAGTTCCACAGCTCTTGTGTGTCAAGCTGATGGACACTATCATTGGGGAGAACAAGCTGAGGAAGCTGCTGATAAAGCCTTGATGGCTGATGTGGAGGACATGGGCAAGTGTGTCATGATTGAACCTGCTGAGGATCTCACTGTTGTGCCTGCTGAGGTTATTTCTAAACTGTGTAATTCTAGATCTTGCTTGAATGAAATTCAAAAATACAGATTCATCAATCAAGCCTTGATTGATGAACGAGATCACTTTAAGGTGATGTATGACTCTGTTGCCAAAAATGAGAAACTCGTTCTTTAATTGTGCAACTCAATACTCAAACTATTAACAATACGATTTTAACTAAAAGAGTCCAAAAGGCAGAAAAAGCCAAATTACAGGTTGACCACATGGATATGGATCAGAAAATTCTGTTTGGAATAATTGATAAACAATTTAATAGAAAAGGCACAGAAGGTCTTGGATATAACTCTCATCCACCTCCTTATTCTAAATCAGGGAGATTTGCTGATATGCCAACTCCACATGTTTCCACACCTTTTGTTTGCACATTATCTCCTGATGATTATATTACATCCTCTGATTCTGACAATTTTGCTTCTTGTGCAGAATCTAATTGTGTAAATTCCGAAGATGATTGTGATGAGAGTACCAATGACAGAACTATTTTAAAAGAACTTGAGTCGGATGAATGTAATAATATGTCCGTGTCTAAACTAAATATTTGTGAACACGTTGAAAACTTGTATTTTGATTCTATGCCTGCTGAGCATACGGGTTTGGGATGTGATGTTTCTAAATTTAAAAATGCTTTGCCTTTTGTTCCTAAATCTTTGAATGTTATGCCATGTGTTACCAAGTTTAAAAGTGCAGGAATTATTATGAATGATGTACCACGTGAAACCATGAGCAACATGGACTTTTTCAGATTAAAGGAAGCACATCGTCTTCAAGACAAAGTTATTGATGAGAGAACCGTCTCATGTTCAGATTCCTCAACATCACAATCATCTTCATCTTGTGATGACTATTATCAGGCTAAGATATCTTGTGAAAACGTTTGTTTTAGTTGTGGTGCCTCAAATCATGTTTCAAAAAGTTGTAAATTGACAACCACAAATTCTAATGAAGAATCGCCTTCCAAAAGTTCATTAAATTCATATGTGTTGCCTAAGTCTTCTCACAGTAGGAAATCTAGGCGTAAAAGAATTAAAAATGCTAAAAATTATTTAAGACGAACTTGGAAAATTAAAAATAATGTTCTATTTGATGACCATGCTTCATCAAAGGATGGTTGTAATTCTGATTCCAATGAGAGGTCATATCCTGACATTAAAATTTCTTGATTGAAACAATTTTGGTCAAAACGTATAAATGGTTCGTTGTGTATAGGGTCAATCAAGAAGAACCGGCGATAACATCTGGCATGTAGATAGTGGATGTTCAAGACATATGACTGGGCACTTTAACTTACTGCAAGATTATCATCAAATTGATGGAGAATATGTTGCTTTTGCTGGAAACCCAAGAGGAGGAAGGATTGAAGGACAAGGAACAGTATCAAATGGAGTAAATAGTCTGGAATTTGTCAACTTTGTTCCTCAGTTGAAATACAATCTGATGAGTGTTTCACAGATTTGTGACAAGGACTTTTATGCCTTATTCAATTCAAAAGAATGTCTTATCTTGAAGCCGGGAGTGGTAATTCCGGAAGAACTTATTCTCATGCGTGCTCCCAGAAGATACAACACATATAGCTTGGATATGAACAACCCATCGGGCATTGAATCGTGTTTTCTCTCAAAGCCGTCCGAAGGTGAATCTTTCCTGTGGCATAAGAGGTTGGGACATGTCAATTTCAAAACAATGAACCGACTAGTTCGAGGCAACCTAGTCACTGGATTACCTCTCAAAGATTTCACTCCTATGGAACACTGTATCTCATGTTCCAAGGGAAAACATCATAAATCTTCACATAAGCCTAAAACCACCAATTCCATTTACTCTCCTCTCCAATTGCTTCACATGGATCTTTTTGGTCCGGTGAGTGTCATGAGTCTTGGACGAAAGTCATACTGTCTGGTGGTAACAAATGATTTTTCTCGATTCACTTGGGTGTTTTTCCTAGCCAAGAAAGATAAGACGCCAGAGATTTTAAAAATCTATCTGCTTCAAATTGAGAACCTCTTCAATCTAAGTGTGAAGACTATCCGCAGCGATCATGGAACATAATTCAAAAATGAAACTCTTGATTCCTTCTATGAAAGCAAAGGAATTTCTCGACAATTTAGTGCACCTCGTACTCCTCAACAAAACGGTGTAGCTGAAAGAAGAAACCGCACTTTAATTGAAGCTGCACGAACTATGATTGTTGACTCTAAGATTCCCGTGACTTTCTGGGCTGAGGCGGTCAACACTGCATGTTTTGTGCAAAATCGGGTTCTTATCACTAAAAGTTGCAACTAGACACCTTATAAGATCATGTACAAGCGCAAGCCAGTTATCGATTTCTTCAGAAAATTTGGGTGTGTGTGCACAATGCTGAACACTTCAGATCAGCTCAACAAGTTTGAAGCCAAAGCTGATGAATGCTATTTTGTTGGTTACTCATCCAATCAACGTGCTTTTCGTGTCTACCATAAGAAGAAAAGGATAGTGATGGAGTCCATTGATATCAATTGGCATGAAAACAATCATACGGACGTAGGAGACGGTCCCAATTGGCTCTTTGATGTCGATTCAGTTTTTAAGTCATTTAATCTTCCTGATTTCTCTATTGAATCAGCTCATGCTAATCCTTACTTCTCTGTGAACAATCTAGGGAAAATAAATGATCAAGGCTCTTCCTCATCTGCTCAGGTTGAAATTCCTGTGGTTGCTAATGCTGAATCTGATATGGAGTCTTCCGGTTCTGGTGCAACAAGTGAAAATGTTGAAGACAACTACATTCCAATAGTAGATGTTGCACCACAATCATCTACTGAATATCCTATTAATGATATTGCCGATCCTCCTGCTGAAAATCTTACCAATTTGGAAGAAGTCATGGAAGAAGATGAAATTCCTCAACTGCGAATTCACAAGATTTTGAAGACGTGATGCGATCTAAGTTTGAAATGAGCTCCATGGGGGAAATGAAGTTCTTTTTGGGAGTACAAGTTGATCAGTCTGAGTCAGGAATCCTTATCCATCAAGAAAAATACGTAAAAGAAATCTTGACCAAGTTCAAAATGGCTGATTCCCATCCAGTAAAAACTCCTGTGGAAGTTCGTCATTGTTTGACTCCTGATGTGGATGGTGAAAGCGTTGATCTACATCTCTATCGCTCTATGATAGGCTCTCTCATGTATCTCACGGCCAGCAGACCCGACATCATGTTTGCACTGTGCTTGTGTGCACGTTTTCAGGCTAATCCTAAACTCTCTCATTTATCTGCTGTAAAACGTATTTTAAGATATTTAAAGTATAAGCCAAAATTGGGTCTGTGGTATCCTAAAACTGACTTATTTGATCTTGTGGCTTATTCAGATTCAGACTACGGGGGTTGCAACTTAGACCGAAAATCCACTTCTGAAGGTTGTCAATTCCATGGCAACCGCCTTGTCTCATGGCAATGTAACAAACAATCCACCGTTTCCCAATCCACCGCTGAAGCCGAATACATTGCCGCAGCCCTCTGTTGTTCCCAAGTCAGATGGATACACCATCAGATGCTTGACTATGGGATCACATTCCATGAGACACCCATTCTATGTGACAACACTGTTGTTCCCCATATCACCAAAAACCCCGTTCAGCATTCCAAAACAAAACACATTGAAATCAAACATCACTTTATACGTGACTGTGTGGAAAAGAAGCATATTCAAATTGTTGAAGTCAAAACTAATAAACAAACCGCAGACATCTTCACAAAGGCTTTTGACTCTACCAGATTTGCCCAACTGGTGGAGATGCTTGGAATGATCAACTTTCAGTAAAATTGTGTGAATAGTATTTTTTTTTATTCTGTTTAATTGTCAAAGAAAATTCCAAAAAGATTTTATTTTTATGAACAGTTTCTACGCAAATCTTTTGGGAGAGAAATATAATATTGAAAAGAATTGTTGTGTATATAATCTTACAAGTGGTTTTGAGTTGCAAGAAAAATTGAATCTGACCTTTGAGAAATAATAGTGTTTGATCTCATCTCTTGGACATGGAATAGACCAAAAGCGAGTGTGTTTACTGAGGTATAGCTGGTAGGCCCGACATATGGTTAAAACTTGTAAGTAGTGTGAAAACCTAATATATATATCTCATACTTGTGTGTTTGAACCCATTATTGAAACATCTAACCCATTTTTATATCTAAGAAAACCAATTCAATCAGATACAGGCTTACGTATTGGATTCCTATTCATACGCCAAGTGACCGTTAATATAACGATATTTACCACCGATGACCCCATATGTTTTGCTTACGCAAAGATCTCGGGTGCTCATCCTTTTCCCATCCACTTGGATGATTTGACCCCGTCTGTTTTGCTTACGCAAAGATCTCGGGTGTTCAACATTTTTCTATCTGCTTGGATAATTTTACGACTTCTTCTGTTTTGTTTACGCAAAGATCTAGAATGCTCGTACCTTTTAATATCTACTTGGATATATTTTATTTTAATTTTCTAAATCCACTTGGATATCTTATTTTATTTTGGTGGTACTTTGACATTACTAAAACGGTACCTTGGTTAATCAGAAAGAGATGATAGGATGAAGATGGGTACTTCTTAAGGATTGATAGGTTTTCAAAATCATTTTATTTTAATATGTGGGGTACACCTTGTATATTGCTTAAATGGTACCTTCTAATCACATGAAATCTTAGTACAAACAAATGTTCGGGTTTACTTTGCACAAATATCAGCTATCTTCAGGGACTCACTGTAGTTAATTGCAAAAGGAAGTGTTTCAAGAGACTGACCAGATCTGATCTTATGTTAGATCTTTTTCAAGAAGATAAAGTGTAAATATCTTGTGTATAATTTCATTTCTATAATAAGTCTGTTTTAACAGTGTATATATGTTAGTCTTATTTCTGTTCTTTGAACTATCGAAACTACTTTGTGCATATCGAAACTACTTTGACATATCGAAACTACTTTGTGCATATCGAAACTACTTTGACATATCGAAACTACTTTGTGCATATCGAAACTACTTTGAACTATCGAAACTAGTTGTTCATATCGAAACTAGTTTGTCCTATCGAAACTAGTTGTTTCGACAGGGGCATTTTTGTCTTTTGTCTTACGAAAATTAAAAGCCTTCATAAGCAATCCCTCCCTTCATACTGATTTTCACTCATCTTTTTCAAACCCTCTTCGCCTTCTCTGTCATTCGCAAAATCTCTCAAACCATCGGTCTGAGTTGCAAGATATCAGCGTTAATCACCTGATTTTCCTCCGTTGTCACCATCGTCTCCATCATTAGGTAACGTCTCACTACTTCATTTTGGATGATTTTTTTTTGCAAATCGGCAGACCTAGGATTTCAAAGTTTAAAATTTGTTCGACTAAATCTTCATAATAACAGTCGTTTTTGTGCTTATCCGTGTTTGCATACATCTCTATCATCTTTGAACTCACGATTAATGTGTATTCTTGCAGATAACGTCTCACATTCGGTAAGATGAAGTTCCATCACTTACAGGCCACTCTAAACCCTTCTTTAAATTGTTTATATTAGTCTGAGTATAATGAATCAGAGGGGTTTGGGTTTCAAAACCAAGTAGTTTCGATAAAGGGGTTCAACACTTTCAAAAATTTCTCAAAAGGTTTTCAATCGAAACTACTAGTTTCGACACCCAAACTTGCCCTAGTATCTCTGATCAAAACTAGATAGTTTCGATAAGTTCATCTCAATCGAAACTAGTTGTTTCGACAGTGTTGATTTAAAAACAATTTTTCTTAGTGTTGATCAAAGTTTATAGCCTCTATCGAAACTACTTGTTTCGATAAAGCTGTTTGTTAAATTAACCAAGTTCATCTCAAATCGAAACTAATTGTTTCGACAGTAAGGACTTCAAAATTTTTCTAAGTGTTGATATACCTTGTTTCGATTAAGTATATTCAGAAACTTTACTTATTATGCAAAACTGATGAATTTTACAGGTATGGATCTCTTATTCGTAAAAAGACACAATGTCTGTGCATTCCTTAATGCCAATGATCCAAAAGATGCAGAGTTCACTCGTGTCTTAAACTTCCTGGCAAACTCCAACATCAGCTTTGCCATCAGCAACAACCTGCCGGTGTTTGAGACATATATAAGAGAATTTTGGGAGACTGCAGAGATCATCACAGTAGAAAATGTGGAGCACATCAGAGCAACTGTGCTTGGCCAAGAAGTCTTATTTTCTGAAGCTACAGTTAGAGAGGTGCTGCAGTTTAATGACAATCCAGATGCACCCATTGAATTTCCAATCTTCTATGTTAAAGAATGCTTCAGAAGATTGGGTCATCCAGAAGAATTCAAAAGTGGTCAGATAATCAAGAACTCCTTACCAAGCCACTGGAGATACATAGTGCACGTGTTTATTCACTGCCTATCAATCAGAAAAGGAGGTTTTGATTCAGTAAACAGCACTCTGGGCTCAGCAATTTTGGGGTTAGTCAAGGGAAGAGATTACAATTTTTCTGGCTTCATCTTCAGACAGTTAAAGGACAACCTGACAGGAGCAGTGAAGGAGAAATTTCTGGCATATCCAAGATTCCTATAGATTATCATCAATCATCTTCATCCTGAGCTTCAACAAGGTGGGAACACCTTTGTGTTCGACCATATGATTGCCAAGACTCTCAGCTATATGAGGAGTACCAACAAGAGAACCAACAGGGCTATAGCTGATGTTCCCCTGTTTGGTCATATTATTGGTGAAGAAGAAGAATTTATTCCTGATATTGACCCTGATCTAGAAGAAGAGATCCTATCATCTGATGAAGAAGAGATGGAAGTTGAACAAGATCAAGGTAATCAACCTCTTGATGACGCTGAGATTGAGATAAACATTTCTAATGTTCAAGAAGAAGAACAACCCATCATTGAGCCTGTAATAGAGGCTCCTTTTGTTGAACAAATACAGATAATTCAAGAGCCAGCAATTAATGTTGAAGTTGGTATGCATGAAGTTGAGGAGGAAGTTGCAGAATCAAGTGGAACTCTGGATGCAGGAATCTATGGATCTGACTACTACAAGTCTAATTCAGATGATAGAACAAAGCAACTTGCATCTTCCTCCAAACAGCAAGTTGAGTCAGGTTCTGATTTTGAGGAAGAAGAGCCTAGGGCAAAGAAAATCAAGACTGGATTGGAAGATTTATCATCCTCGTCAGATTCTCTATTAGCTACTCCACAACCAACTCCAGAACAATCTCCACAACCTACTCCACAACCCACTCCACAACCAACTCCACTACCATCTCCACAACAATCACCCATCCATATTACTCCCACATCACCAACTCATGATTCAACCTCTCCTGTACCAAGAGTTAAAACTTTAAGCCTTGAACTGAAGAAAATGCAGGATAATATTCAAAAGAAAGATGAAGAAATTGAAGGCTTAAAATCTAATTTGCATGATGTCCAGGAAGAGGTTAAAGACCTGAAGTTGGAAGTTGGTGGTTTACATACCCAGATTGATATTCAACTAACCCAACTTAAAACACAACAGAGACTTATCTCCCAGCAAAAGGAAGAATTCAAGGCTTTAGCTGAAGCGGTGGAGCAGCTCAAAGCCTCAATAATAAAACATGTGCAACAACAACCAACCACTTCAACAGCTCAGGGGGAGACCACATCTGTAGATGAACCCTCATCTCCTGCCCTTGTGACTAATCCAGAGTCTGCTCTAACTGTCTTTACTGGCCATGCTGAGAAGACAAAGGAGGCAGTTGAAGTCAAGGTTGAAGAACCAGAACTAGACCTTCCCTCAGCAAGTGAGAGAAGAGATGCGAGGAAGAAAGGGAAAGGGACCTCTACTGAAATAGAAATAGTAATTCTGGATGAAGAAGACATCCCATCTGATGACGAGCTGAGTGCTCTCCTAGATGAAATTGAAAACTTTGGGTATAATGATCTTTACCCAGAAATTCTGCCTACCGAGGAGAAAGAGACTGAAAGAACTAGATACTTCACAGAAGAAGGAGAGGAGATTCAAACCTTGTCTGATGAAGAAAAAGACGAAGAAGATGTTCAGGTTAATCTTATCAAGACAACCACTCCTGAACCAACCACTACTGTCTCTGAATCCAGTCCAACACAAGATCCACCCTCTGTTGCACCTGAACCTCCAATTTCAAGAAAGTCTTGGTTTAAGAAAATCATTCAGGAAGAAACTCCTAAAACATATGAATGGATAGTTGAGCATCAGGAACTAAAGAGGCCTCCAATTGGCTGGAAGTATGATGCTGAAAGGAAGCTCTTCATTATCAGAAGATATAGAGGGGGAGTTCAGCACTTTAAAAATATGACTGACTTCCAGACCCTTCCTTTCTATGACCTCAGGGATTTAGCCAAACTTCCCCTTCAAAACCCTGGGAAGGTTATGATGGCTTATGACTTTGAGAAATTTCTGCATTCTCAAGTTAATAATGATTTCAAGGGAATGAAGCCTAGGAAAACTCAAAAGAAAATCTCAAAACAAGGTTTCATCCTAAGACTAACAAGCCATATGTATTTTTGAGGTACAAGCCTGCCCAAACTCACAAGACCATCACCATTCCAAAATCTGTACCTGTCCAGCTACAAACTTTCAGAAAGTGGTACTATAACCCAATCATTGGCAGTGCAGTAATAGAGTGCGAGGGTAAGGAAGACATCACTATCTTTGAGCCTATGAAGTTGTTGAAATTTCAGGCTGAAGATCTGGAGGTACTATTCCAGAATCACATTTAGGCATACAGTGATGAAGATGAAGCTGATGCCAAGGCCTACCAAAGAGTTGTAACTCTCCACGTTAAACCATTCATCCCAAGGACAACTGAAGGACCAGCTGCTTGATGAAGAGCTGAAGACAGTAATGCAACAGCTTAGGGGGAGATTGTAGAGTCATATCCTATGTATAAGTTGTTGTCATTTATTGTATGTTTAAACAGTTTTAGACTAGTTTACTTTATGTCATTTCATTAAATGTAATTTCAGTTTTCTGTAATTTACTGCTTTATTAGCTAAGTCTGGGCCATCGAAACTACTTAGTTTCGATTGAGTTTGTTCAATTGAAACTAGTAGTTTCGACAGGTCTGTGTATCATTTGTAAATGGTCAATCGAAACTAGTAGTTTCGATTGGACATAGTTTCGATACCTGTCACTACTATAAATAGCCTAGTTTGAGAATGTTTAGGGTGTGAGTAGCGGCTGTAACCCTGAACCTTCTCTTTCACATTGTTCTTTAATCAATACAATTTGTAGTTGTTTATGCACTGTGTTCTTACATTTTCATACCATTTGTGTGTTGATTCATAGTGTGTTTAGCCGGTTATCTTCACCAACACTGTTTCCATCATCTGTTTCACCACCATACACACAGTTTCCGCCTGTGTGTGTGTGTAATCGATCAAATAAGTGATTTCAAGTTAAATATGGACCTACATTAACTGATCATTATGACACATTAAATACACATGAACCACCCCATACACCTCAAACATGTTTTTATAACTCATTCAAAGTGATTTGATACTTAAAAGAATTAGTTAGTACTTTCGTGCGATTGTTTGACTTTTAAACCTTCGTTAGCTGCGTACCGTCCACGACCGAAAAATTCGTCTAACATAACATTAATTTATGTTTTAAATGTTTAACATATTCATTTATTTATTTAAAACAAAGTTTGCGCAAAACTTTCCTTAAATAAATCCTGAAATTCGAAAAACGATCAAAAAGTCCGTTTTCTCGCCGCCGACCGTCAACTACCGTACGCGAATAACGTAAATTTAACTTAAATGTTTTTAGCTTAACATACTCAATTTGTTATGACAATCAACATTCATATTGAAAACATTTGCCAATTTCGCTTAGAATTGCTTAAAATCGTAATTTTTGAATACGCACACTCAACCGGCCAAGCTAGGACCCAACCCACCTACCCTTGGACCTATCCCAAGCAAGAAAGCATATAAATACAGCCCTATATCAGCTGAATTTCATAGATTTGAGCCCCCCTAAAACCCCAAAGTGTTTTCAAGACATTTCATTTTTACACCCCTTCAACCATTAGTATAAATAGCAGGCTTAGGATCTTGTTTTCTTTGCTAATTCTCCCTCAAATACTCCCAAACTCTCATAAATTTCAAAATCCTTGCCCTCCCCTTGAATATTTTGAAAATCCCTTAGAGGATTCCAGGAGTTTGAAAATCAAACAAGTAAGTAACCCTCCAAAGTTCAATACCGTCTTTTTATTTCATTCTTTCTTCATCCCCTCAATCTTTTTTCTATTTTCTATCCATGATCACTTGATCATGTGAAACCTCAGCCCTAAAAACCCACTAATAATCTTAATCAAACTAATTAATCAATCTAACATCACCAACTAACAAACAAAGGATCTCGTTTGCAAAGGCGGTTGTGCCGTCGCATTCTATGAATCCTCAAGACAACTATTGCAAAACTGGCTCTGTCGATGCTTTAGTATGTTATTGGTAACTTAAAAAATGTTAATAATTATGTATTATCACTTATGTGAACTCACACGCTAACTTAAACATAGAATCCACTTGCTCGTGTCAGCTATGTTGATTGTGTTCTGTGATTCTCCAAAATGTTTCTTTGAATATCATGGCTAGACCGGTGACACGGGACATTTTGGTTAACCTAATCTGATTATATTATGTATTATAATGATATTATAACAACCGTCTAATTTTTATTTACGCGTTCGGTAATCTTAAAACCCTAAACGGTCCACTTAAGTGCAACCTTTGATTTTGGATAGAAACTGTGCTGACTTTAACTGAGCATAACTTGACCATAATTAATCGAAACTGAGCAAACTCAAATTCCACACCGTAGTAGTCAAATTTCCTTTCCAACATAATTGGCTCATTTTCTAATTCAAAAGTATGACTCCGTGGTAGCCAAAACGGGACAGAAACCTTTTCAATACCTTCTGTCTTGTTGGATTGTTTTAGCTATGATCCGAGTCTCAAATGGAAAAACTTTCTAAATGAAACTTGTTCGAAATGACTTAAACTAATCCCTTGTAAAAGTACATATTTTTTGGACATCGTTTTATATTTTTAACAAGCCCGTTTCTATTCAACTACTTTGCTGTCCAAATAAAAAAAAACAACTAAAAACCATATTTTGCATCTAATTCTTAACCTTATGACCCGAACCGCCTATCTAACACTCATAACCATCGAACCTACCCTAAAACTAGTTTATTTATTTGTTTAGGGTTTGGTCCGTGATTCACCTCGTCTATTAGTTCAAGTCTCTTATCTCGCCTAGCTTTCAAGGTGAGACTTCATAGCCCCACTTTATTCTAATCGTTTTGGGGAAAACATGTATGCGTTGACACGCATTAAAACACGTTCTTTTTCAAACAATTCTAAAACAAGTGAGCCTTATATGTATGTGAATAAATGAACACAACATGATAAACGTTAAACTTGCAAATCCTTAACTTGAAACTTTCAAGCCAACGGTAGTACAGATATGGGCCATAGGATGGAAACCACGTATACTTTATGGACAACTTTTGGTTGGAATTCTTATTCGTTATTAGTGAAACTTGAGAGTTGTACTACTTATTTGTTATTCATCATTTTAGGTTGGATTTGCTAATCATGTGTTTGTTTTATTACGTGCTATATGATGATCTTGGAATATGAATTGTTACCTTTGCCAAACTTATACTCTTATTAAACCTGTGATTTCTCACCAACTATTTTTAGTTGACACTTGTTTTTCGTACATGTTTCAGGTGATTAAGCTCGTGATAGGTCAAGTCAAGATCACATAGGATTTGTCTAGATATCAATTGAAGAATTTTTATTTAAGTTGCTTGTCTTTTGAACATGTTATTTGTTTGGTTTAATTCTATGACTTATGTAATTAGGTTTTTTTTAATATTATGAAACTTTAATAGTAAATGTCTTTATACCTTGGTTTATGAATCAACTAGTTGCACCTGTGGTTAACACGCACGGTTGGGGTGTGACAGAAGTCTTCTCATATTAGTGCACGACCTTAATCAAATTCTGCTTCGTGAAGGGGTCATGACCCTTAACCGATGCAAGCGGAACCTGTTTCAAGGCAGTTGCATGACCAATCGAAACCCCCTCATGCATTCCCAGCACCCTAAAAGATCTTTGCACCGCGGACAAAGGGCCAACAAATTCTGCACTTCGGAGCAAATAGCCAACGACGTGAGCAAAACCAACCTCCACGAGCCAACGCTTCTCCTTCAGAAGCTCAGCCACCTGCTCCTCCAAGGCCTTTTTCTCCGCCTCCAACAGATCCTTTTCCACATCCAAGGAAGCAACAACCCCCTCCAAGCTCGCAACCTTCCCTTTCAATACATTCACCTCCTTTAACATCACCCACATCTCCTCCACATGACAGAGCTGCAAGCAATCAAGGGCATTTTGATCATCCAGATGAAAGGCCTCCAAAAGGTCAGCTTTGTTTTTTATTAACTTCACCAACGCAGCCTCAACAGCATGACGACTTTTCCAAACGGCAACATGATGTAGGGTCAAATATCCCGTGTATAAGTGTCGGTTTTTGTACGTTTTAATAGTTTATTTTTGTATATCGAGTCGGTTTTACTTGTGTTTTGTAGTTTGATGTGTTACAGGATAAATGTGCTAAAAGAGCGGAAGTACACGAAGAAATTAACAATGGTACAAAGCCCGGGAAGTCAAAGAAAGTCAAAGTCAAAGAAAAAAGTCAAATTCCTGAAAAGTTGGGTCTTCACCCGGGAAAGAATTCTCGCGACACGCAAGGGACTTGAAAAGGGCGCCCGACTAAATTGATCTTCGCGGTACGCAAAGGCACGGACAAGATTCTTCACGGTACGTGAAGAAGAGGAGTTTCGGCAAATTAAACCTCATTTCAATTATAACCCCATGGTGACTCCCATTCTCGAATAACTTTCTTTCTAGCCTTCCCAGAGCGATCTTTAGACGATTTTTGGAGTTTTTTTTAGCCAATTGATCTTAGCTTTCAATGCTTGTAAGTTCTAGATTATTTATTAGGATGTTTGTTACAATCATGAGCGCTAAGCTCTTCGCGATCCCTCCGGGTGAACGATTTATGCATGTATTCGCATGATTTTAGTTGATAGTCAGTTTGGATTGAGTTTTGTGAACCCATTAAGTTCTTTGAATTCAATTGTATGTTTGATTTATAAACAATTACGTGTGTTTGTTTTGTCACATCTATCATCGTTTCTTGGTTTTCTTGCATCGGAAATAATTTGATTTTGTGATTGAATTTGATATTGTGTGATTGGGTTAAACAGTTAAACAAGGTTATGTCTATGTAATCTCCTATCTGGTTTGGAACTAAAATTATGCGTTTGTGTTGCTTATTCTGAAACCAGGAGTGGTCGTTTTTCTCTAATCGTTTTCTTAAGTCAAAGTTTGTTGTTTTTTTTACAATTTGCATTAATTTAATTGATAAAGTTTTAAACTTTAGTCATCATTGAATAGTTTTAATTTGAATAGCATTCTCCACGAGTTCCTTGAGGATTCAACACCCTATTTCCTATACTGCAGTCTAAGTAGCTAAGAAGTAGGTTTTAATATTGTTTTTGATTAGCTTTCGACACGCGATCAAAATGGCGCCATTGCCGGGAAATTTGTGTGCAAAGTGCTATTTGTGATTTATTTTGTTCAGTACTACTAATTGTGTGCTTACGTGTGCAGGGACAGTTTTATGCATACTAGGCGCTCAAGCATAAATTCTCCATTATTATTTGATCAAGATATAGAGAAAACAGCAAAAGCCAACAGAAAACTCCAAGGAACAGTCCAAACAATCCTAGAGAAGCTTGACAGTCCGTCTGTGAGGATGACACAAAATCAACCTGCAAACCCAGATCTCAACCAAGGTGGGGGCCAAAACCCACCTATTCCACCACTACCAGATCTACTATTCCTAAACCATCCACAAAACCAACAACCACATAACCAACCTCCTCCACAAAACCAAGACCAACCTCCACAAAATCAACCACTACCACCCCGACTCCAATAACCTTTACCACAACCCCTATTCCGTAACCAGCCCTATCAACCTTATGACAGCTACCCAAGTTATTCTGAATTTGAGGATGATGAGCAGTTGTCAGCAGGACGAAGTCACAGGCCACAACATGGTTCTCAACACGAGAAATGGAATGAAGTAGAGGAATGGTATGACATGAACCATCAGGAGGCATTCCCTCCCAAAAATCAAAGGCTTGATGTAGTAGACGGATGGGTTCAACTACAGCCAAGAGCAGAGTTCGGGTTTCAACCTAGGAACAACCGTCAGGGTAATGTGGGGAACTTTGAAAGAGAAAACAGATATAGGAAACCTCCTCAGAACCGTCAGAACTATACAGAGGAGCAGCCTAGGAACATGCACCCAGCCAGGCACGATCAAGGGGTGGACAGTCACTTCCACCCCGCTCTAGCTCTAAATGCTTCCCCCGTCATAGCACCAGTTCGTAGGGGAAATGCATTCGAGATCAGACCTGGATGTTTAGGGATTCTTCCACATTTCTTTGGGAGAGCTACTGAGGAACCCTATACCCACCTCTCTGAGTACGAAGCCACCTGTGGAACTATCGGTGGTCAGCGATTTACTACAGACGAGGTGATACTGGTGCTATTCCAGTTTTCACTAAAGGACCAAGCAAAACAATGGTTTCTTTCTCTGTCGTCTGCTAGTATTGCCACATGGGCAGAGTTACAGCAACACTTCTTGGATGAGTACTTCCCACCACACAAAATAATTGAAGCCAAGGCCGCAATCAGAGACTTTAGGCAACAGTCGGGGGAGCTTTTCTATGAGGCATTCAAGAGATTTAAAGAGCTACTAAGAAATTTCCCCCATCATGGTAAAGAAAAGTGGGAATTAATTTAGGCGTTCTATGATGGTCTGCTGCCTGAGGATGTGAGAGATGTGAACTCCACCAATAACGGGTCGTTCTTCTCTAACCATGTCGATGATGATTGGGACATACTAGATAGGATGGCGGTGACATCAAAAAGGCAAGACCATGATAGTAGGAGGACAAAGACAAGTGCTTCTGCAAAGTCAGTGGACTACGAGACACATAAAAGGTTAGATGCTATGGAGATTCAGATGGCACGTCTTGGTAGGCCTAGTGGTAAGGATGTGGCAAATGTGTCACAAGCGTATCCGGTATGTGATGGGTGCAACGAGATAGGACATACAGTCGATGATTGCCCAAGGGAATTGGGAAAGGCCGAGGAAGTAAATCAGCTTGGTGGTGAACGAAGACAATAGGACATGAATGTAACTCACTACTATCCGAGACTCTGGAATCATCCTAATTTCAGGTATGGTAATGCATCTAACCAATTGAATCCTAATTTTCAGGGTGCTAATGTGCAGGTTGGGAGTCAGCAACAGCACTAGAACCGTCAACAAAGCAATAATCAAGGCAGATATCAATGGAATCAAGGTAATCAGGGGTATCAACAAGGAGGCTATCAGCAGAGAAACTACCAACAGAGCAAACCCGCCATTGGTGGTGACCCGCAGATCACAGCCATATTAGAATCTTTGAAAAGGAATGAGCAGGATAAAGAGATCCAAATCAAAACCAATGATTCATTCGAAAGACAACAGGGTCAGCTGGCAGAAAAGATAGTAGAAGTGGCGGGACGAGCACTGGGGCAACTCCTAAGTGACACTAAGCTAAACCCACAACACCAAGGTTCCAGCTCTTCTGGTTCGAGAAATGCTAATGTCTCCCAAGTAAGTACTCTCAGAAGTGGTAAGGTTTATAACAAAGTCACCTCAGCATCACCGGATGTTGAGGGAGTGGTAGTTGACCTAGGAGAAGATGGTGAGAGTGACAATGATTCAGAAATGGTTTTCACTAAACCGACTAAAAAGTAACTTTTTTTCTAAAACAACTAAATCTAAACCGAACACAGCTGTCACTCAAGGTATAGGGGTGGAGAGTAATACCATCCCTTATCCTTCTGCTTTACTAGAACCATCTAAAAATAATGTGACTAAAAGAGGCCCACAATAGGATGAATTGTGGGACATGTTCAAACAAGTAAAGATTAACCTCCCCCTTTTAGATGCAATTAGGCAAGTCCCTGCTTATGCTAAGTACTTGAAAGAATTATGCACCCAAAAACGGCACCTTAAATTGCCTAAAAAGCTTGACCTGACCGATAATGTCAGTGCCATTTTTTCAGGCGCATTACCACCTAAGCTGCAGGATCCAGGAGCACCTTTAATTTCGGTGCAAATTGGTGAACTAAAAATCAGTAAGGTTCTCCTAGATCTTGGAGCTAGTGTTAGTATCCTCCCGGGAAGTTTGTATGACCAGCACGATTTTGGTCCACCACAAAAGGCCGACACCACAGTGGTGCTGGCAGATATCACTCTTAAACTACCCAGGGGGATATTAACCGATGTAATCGTAAAGGTGGACGATTTTTATTATCCTATCGATTTCTTAGTGCTTGATTATGCAGCTCCTACTAGTGACAGGCACCCTAATGTGATACTAGGAAGACCATTCCTGAGAACAGCTTAATACGTAATCAATTGCGTACCAGGTACAGTGGACATGGCATTTGGCAACCGACGGTTAAGGTTAAATATATTTTCTAGTTCTGTTGCTATTCCAATCAACGGCGAATGCTTTATGGCAGACGTTGTTGAGGGGTGTAAACCTCATGAAAATGAGGGTGAAACCCTGGAGCTATGTGTTGTGTGTGACAGGAAACATGAAGCGTATGAACATGAGATGAAGGAAGCAGAGGCACAGGTGGAAGTGTTTGCTATGAGAGAAAGAATGCCGAATTGGTCACTCCGAATTGGTCACTCCAAGTGGAAAGTTTGCCAGAGCATATTGATACTCAACTGAAACCATCATTGGAATCACCACCCCAGTTGGAACTGAAAGATTTACCTAAACATTTAAAATATGCATATGTGGGTGATAATAACACTCTTCCTGTTATCATTGCTGTAGGTTTAACTAAAGAACATGACCAAGCATTGATGAAGGTGTTGGTTTCCCATAGGGCATCACTTGGGTGGACCATAGCGGATCTAAAAGGGATCAGCCCAGCAATTTTCATGCATAAAATCATCACAGAAGAAGGGGCAAAACCTGCTCGGGATGCTCAACGAAGGTTGAACCCCAACATGCGTGAAGTGGTGAAGAAGGAGGTGCTCAAGTGGTTGGATGCGGGTATCATCTACCCTATCTCTAACAGCAGTTGGGTGATTCCAACTCAAACAGTGCCTAAGAAGGCTGGCATCTAGGTAATAAAGGGAGAGAGTAGTGAAGAGATTGCCACTCGGCCGGTAACCGGGTGGCGAATCTGCATAGATTACAGGAAGTTAAATGCTGCAACATCAAAAGACCATTTCCCTCTCCCTTTTATTAATCAAATCATCGAGAAACTTGCAGGTCAGAAATTTTATTGTTTCTTAGATGGGTACTCGGGATATAATCAAATTGCAATACATCCAGAGGACCAACAAAAGACCACGTTCACTTGTCCGTATGGCACCTTCGCATTTAGGCGAATGCCATTCGGTTTGTGCAACGCCCCTACCACCCTCCAATGGTGCATGATGAGTATCTTTTCAGATATGATCGGGGAGTCCATGGAGGTCTTCATAGATGATTTTTCAATCTTTGGCACAACTTTTGAAACATGTTTGAATCAATTAACTAAAGTATTAAAAAGATGTGTTGAAACTAATCTGGTACTCAGTTGGGAGAAAAGCCACTTCATGGTTCAAGAAGGGGTGGTTTTGGGTCATGTTATTTCTAGTAAGGGTATCGAGGTCGACATGCAAAAATCCAGGTAATTTCAACTCTACCTCCACCAAACAGTGTCAAAGGCTTTCGTTCTTTCTTAGGACACGTCGGGTTTTACAGAAGGTTCATTAAAGGTTTTAGTGTCATAACCAAACCGTTGTGTAATCTGTTACTTAAAGATGTTCCTTTTGTTTTTAATAAAGCATGTTTATAGTCATTTGAGCTACTTAAACAAAAATTGGTGGAGGCCCATATTTTAAAATCACCGGATTGGTCTTTACCCTTTGAGATTATGTGTGATGCTAGTGACTATGCTGTGGGGGCAGTGTTAGGACAACGGGTGGATAAGAAACCCGTGGTGATATACTATGCATGTAAGACTCTTTCAGATGCTAAGCATAACTACACAACAACTGAGAAAGAGATACTAGCAGTAGTATATGCATTGGATAAGTTTAGATCATATATCTAGGGCAGTAAGTTTATTGTTTATTATGATCATAGTGTAGTCAGGTACCTCATGGCAAAGAAGGATGCAAAGCCATGGTTGAACCGGTGGGTTATGTTGTTACAGGAGTTTAACTTGGAGATTCGTGACAAGAAGGGTAGTGAGAATGTAGTGGCGGATCATTTGTCATGCATTGTGCAGGAAGAAAGTGATTCTGATGGGGAGATAAATGAAACATTCCCTGATGAACAATTATTATCAGTTTCTACTACTCCTTGGTTTGCTAATATTGTAAACTATTTGGCTACAGGTGCGATTCCAGAACATTGGTCTAAGAAGAAAAGGCACCAAGTACATTTGGGATGAACCAGATTTATTTAAAGTCGGCGTAAATCAAATGATTAGAAGATGTATACCAGAGTCAAAGATTCAATGTGTTTTAGGGCTGGTACATGCATCTGCTTGTGGAGGACATTTCAGTGGGCAAAAGACAGGGCGTAAGGTATTCGAAGCAGGCCTATTTTGGCTATCCATTTTTTGGGATGCGTTTGAGTTCGCTAAGAATTGTGTGAACTGCCAGAAGATGGGCAGTATTTCAAAGAGGAATGAGATGCCCCTACAGCCGATCTTGGTTGTGGACATATTTGATGTATGGGGCATAGATTTTATGGGGTCGTTTTCGAACTCTTGTGGGTATCTATATATTCTAGTGGTTGTGGATTACGTGTCCAAGTGGGTAGAGGCTATAGCAACCAAGACAAACGATCATGCTATGGTGTATAAATTTATGCAAACCAACATCTTTGCCCGGTTTGGAATCCCTCGCGTGATCATAAGTGATGGGGCTCCCATTCTAAGAACTTCAAATTTGGGAAATTACTTAAACGGTATGGCGTGGATCATAGAATAGCTACCCCATATCATCCACAGACCAGCGGTCAGGTAGAAGTTTCAAATAGACAGATCAAAGAGATTCTGCAAAAGACAATGCGGTCAGATAGAAAGGATTGGTCAGTAAAGCTTGATGATGCCTTGTGGGCTTACCACACCGCATTTAAAACTCTTATCAGCACCACGCCGTACAGATTGGTGTATGGCAAGGGATGCCATTTGCCGGTTGAAATTGTACATAGGCATTATGGGTAGTTAAAGAGGTCAACCTTGATTATGATGTTGCGGGCGTGGAAAGGAAGTTGCAACTGAATGAGCTGGAAGAGTTGCGTGATGAGGTGTATGAGTGTGCTTCTGCTTAAAAAGAGAGGATGAAGAAAGTGCATGACGCTAAGTTGAAGAAGATGACATTTGAAGTGGGGCAGAAAGTTTGGTTATACAATTCAAGGCTCAAGTTGTTCCCAGGAAAGTTATAAAGCAAGTGGATGGGTTCGTATCTGATTACACGGATAGGTAATTATGGGGATATTGCGATTGAAGACTTCGATGATCACCTGAGGCAAGTGGTCAATGGCCACCGTTTGAAACCATATTTGGATGCTGAGGATATCAATTGCATTGAAGAATCGATGAGCTTCTTGAAGAAACCGTAACATCAGTGAGGTACACCGCGTCTGGCTGAAGACGTTAAACTTAACATTCTTAGGAGGCAGCCTAAGGTGAGTTTGTTTATTTTCTTATCTAGTTAAATGAACTTTGTGGGTGTGTTCTCAAGAAACCCTCACGAGACTAAACTCGTCCACTCGGGCTACCGAGGGGTTTAAAAGGCTTGTTGCTTATGCTAAATGCATCCGTGATTCCTACGAAGTGAGTTAGGTTGTCATTTCTTATTTTAGTTAGTTGTATGAAATTGGCCAAGTGTGGGGACGTCTCTGGGGAAATTAAGGTTGGATTGAGAGTGATTGAGGGCAATACACAAACCCGTGGGGGGTAGGATGTCGTTGTAGAGTTTATAGAAATTTTTAAGTTTTTTAGTCTTTTCGGTATAGTTTTGTGTTTTTCGAAGTTTTTGTAGGGATTCGTGGCCATTTGGGTGATAAAAATTATCAGGAAAGACATTCCAGGTTTTTGTGCATATAATCTAAGTGTTGGAATGCGTTTTTAAAAACTTTGAAAATTTTGAGTTTTAAGAGGTGAAAAAAAATTGTAAGGCAAAAAGTTGGAAAATCATCTAATCTTTCTGTGATGGAGGCCTCTTCGCGGTACGCGAAAGTTTCTGGGCCAGTCTTCGTGACACGCCAAGAACAAAATTAGGGGTCGGCTCACTTTTTGTCCCTCGCGGTACGCGATGGATCCTGCCTGGGTCTTCGCGGTACGCAAGGGACCCCATTTGGTCATTTTCCCAAAAAAATTTTCAATTTTTGTAATTTTTGAGTCGTTTGAGTCCGTAGGTGTTTTATTTTTATTCTCATTTGAGTCTATATGACGCTTGTGGGTTTTGCTTGAGCTTATATTTGCAGGTTTTGAATGATCCACCCGTACTCAATCTCCATTCGGGTGGTGATTTCCGACTTTTGCTCGATTCTTTTGTACAAGGCAACCCGGTAGCATTTGTGGAGCACGATCGCGAATGAAATGCTATACGATCGCATATCCAATTAAGTTTTCTTTTATTTTTGTATTTTTCTTTGTTTTTTGAGTCGCTCTTCCTACATTGAGGGCAATGTAGAGTTTAAGTGTGGGAGGGGAGACCTTAGTCCAGTTCTGTATTTTGAGTCATAAAAATCAGAAAAATCATAAAAATTTACAAAAATAATTTTAAAAAAAATGTCCCTGGATTAGAATTGTTGCAAACAAATGGAAAATAATAGTACAGTTGGAGAACTATGCGTGTGAAATTAATTGAATAAAAAAATCAAGCATGTCTAATTTGTAACGTTTTGGTAGGCCCAACTGACTTTGAAGAACTTAAACATCCTGATAGTGTATATAGTTTAAATGAATAATTAATTCAGGATGTCTTGTGGGTTCTTATCTTAGGGGTGTCGGTGAGATCGAAACTATCAACATAGGGTGATAGGTACCTATATAAACAAGAATTTATAAGTTTTTAAAATTATTTGGCACACCGCTTTCTTTTTATAAAAATAAATCCGAAAGTTGGTGGCACCCGCATTTCATAATCTGCATCATTCACGAGCTTAATTAATTAGATTGAGAGCTTAAGTTCTGCCTACATGTTACCCTCCGGGTTACAAGCTTGGTTGAAACACCCATGGGCAGGACTTAAGTAATCAATATTTTGATATCTAAGTTAGGTTTATATGTTACCCTCCGGGATGGTGACTTGGGGGATACACCACTAAACCAAAGCTTATGTTCTTCATTGCTTAAAAACTACAGCCTACGTGTCACACGTTGAGTTCCAGCTTGATTGAAACACCACTGGGTTAGGTTTATTCATAAAACATTAATAAAAGCTCACATCATTCATTTATCATTCCATAATTCACCTGATTTTTAAAACTTATAGATTAGTGTTTATAGTGGTGGGAAATGTATATGGTTTAACCCGTGCCTAAACATGACCTTGAGGTGGGAGTAGTATGAGTCATAGCTTTCTGAGTGTGAAACCCATAGATAGACTGTTGGTTTGTAATGTATAATATATTAGATCACAGAATTGGGGGCTCGAGAGTCGGTGGTTGGGTTTAATCGGATCGAAATACCGATTGTTAAAATTAACGTGTTATGAGAATCTGGGCTATGTATAATGAAAGTATAAGTAGCAAGTTTTTCGATTACGATTCCATTGCATTATTTTTTTTTCGGGATGAAAAAGGTTAAGTGTGGGGATGTGATGTAGGTTCAAATATCCCGTGTATAAGTGTCGGTTTTTGTACGTTTTAATAGTTTAGTTTTGTATATCGAGTCGGTTTTACGTGTGTTTTATAGTTTGATGTGTTACAGGATAAATGTGCTAAAAGAGCGAGAGTATACGAAGAAATTAACAACGGTACAAAGCCCGGGAAGTCAAAGCAAAAAGTCAAATTCCTGAAAAGTTGGGTGGGAGAGATTTCTCACGACACGTCAGGGGCTTGAAAAGGGCCCGACTAATTTGGCCTTCGCGTGAAGATTCTTCGCGGTACGCGAAGAAGAGGAATTTCGGCAAATTAAACCTAATTTCAATTATAACCCCATGGTGACTCCCATTTTCAAATAACTTTCTTTCCAGCCGTCCCAGAGCGATATTTAGGCGATTTCCAGAGTTTTTTTTGGCCAATTGATCTTAGTTTTCAATGCTTGTAAGTTCTAGATTAATTATTAGGATGTTTGTTACAATTATGCGGCTAAGCTCTTCGCGATCCCTATGGGTGAACGATTTATGCATGTATTCGTATGATTTTAGTTGATAATCAGTTTGGATTGAGTTTTGTGAACCCATTAAGTTCTTTGAATTCAATTGTATGTTTGATTTATGAACAATTGCATGTGTTTGATTTGTCACATCTATCATCGTTTCTTGGTTTTCTTGCATCGGGAATAATTTGATTTTGTGATTGAATTTGATATTGTGTGATTGGGTTAAACAGTTAAACAAGGTTATGTCTATGTAATCTCCTATCTGGTTTGAAACTGAAATTGTGCGTTTGTGCTGCTTAATCTGAAACCCAGAGTGGTCGTTTTTCTCTAATCGTTTTCTTAATTCAAAGTTGTTTGTTTTTTTTACAATTTGCATTAATTTAATTGATAAAGTTTTAAACTTTAGTAGTCATTGAATAGTTTTAATTTGAATAGCATTCTTCACGAGTTCATGTGGATTCGACACCCTATTTCCTATACCGCGGTCTAAGTAGCTAAGAAGTAGGTTTTAATATTGTTTTTTATTAGCCTTCGACACACGGTCACAACATGAGAGGCATGCCTATCCTGATTGCTTTTACAGGCAACCGCCATATCACAGATGGTAGGAAGAAGGGAGTTCACCTTGTTCTGATGGTGGTAGATCTCTCCTATAAGGGTATCCAGCGGTACGCCTCCAAGAGCCAACTTCTCCGCAGGAGGAGCCAAATAGCGAATCAATTGACGGAAAATAGAAGGATCCGACAAGGTATCCTTATTGGTAATAGACCATCCAGGAACAAACTTCGCTTCATCAAAGGTACCACCAAGCTCCTTCTCTAAGCTAGCGGCAGAACTACGGTCATGCCCATAAGGGGACTCCCCGTCACCCTCACCAGAATCAAGAATCTTCAACTCAGAATCCGGAAGATCAGCTTTGATAGACCAGAGGCGACTAACGCCATCTTTGACAAGAATATGCTCCTCATCAGAACGGGCATAAGTGAGCGGCACTTGAAGCTTGGAAAAAACAACCTCCTCATAAGAAGAATCCAGAAAGACAGTTAAATCGAGAGGACCTAACGGGTCACAGGCAGGCATCTCGAATGACACAATAGACTTTTTTGCCCAAAAGAAATTCTTCTTCCAATGTTTCATAGACGGTTTCATACGATATATGCAACGGGGACTCCTATCCTTCAGAATCTCAATAGTGAGCCAATCACCGTTGCGAGCAAGACAAAAGAATTGGTGGAACATGGGGACGGAAGGCACAACGCCATAGGAACGACATAACATTTCAAAGTGGATAATCTTGCTAATGCCATAAGGCGCCTACTGGTAAACCTAGAGCCCTAAGGACTCGATCACTTGAATAAAAAAGAGGGTAAACGGTAACCGAAGGTTGGAAAACTAAAAATACGCGGTGTACATGCCAATGTTGCCAACAAGTGGGCTATTAACCACTTCGTCGTCCCATGAAAGCACCGGATCAAACTCGCTACCGATGCCATAACAAGAACGGTACTTGGCTAAAGAGCGACGGTTGAGTTTGGAATAATGAAGGTGCATATCGTGTTTATCACCCATAACGATTCTAATCGAAGCAAAATGCACAATTGAAAGATGATAGAAGAAAGAAACTAACCTGGAAATCGAAGCACAAATCGGATCGGATGAGTGAAATGAAGAACGCAGTGAAAAAGGGTAAGTAATTTGAATTTAAATAAAATGTTCGAAAAACGTGCGTTGATGGGACGTCTGAAAGACAACCGCACAGGCAGCGGATAGGTCTGGCGCACCCTTAACTACAGAAAGGACAAAACAATAATAAGAAGGTCGGCCCATCCACAAAAGCTCCACCAGATGCCCCATTCCCGCTATGAAAAGTACGGCCCATCAGCGAAGATATCTTCACTAAAAGCCCGTACTAGGGGCCGATGACGTAGGAGGATACCTATCCAATTATCACCCACTAACTAATAAAGAGTTAAAGACTCAAAGATTAGGAGAAGGCTTCCCCAGAACAAAGGGATTCTCAACATCCCACACTAACAAAAGGAGAAGACCTCTCATCCCGGTAAATAAATAATACGCAACACAATAACCGAGAAGCATCTTGTTCACGCAAACCGAGTTCTGAAGAGTTAAGCAAAAATGATGTTAACTCGGTAAGAAAGACAAAAAGGAATGGTAGCTATCAACAGGAGAAGAAGTCAACTTGTTACCTGAAAGAGGAATGTTCAGAGGAAAGAGAGTTCTGAGAAGAAGAAAGTTCCCTAAGGAACTTCCTCTTCTTGAGAAGTCACGGGATTAACTAGGGGAAAGAGGAACTTGTTGAAGACACTATAAATACAAGACCTGGGCTTCATTCAAGCACACACCGGATTCTAGGCCTCAACATACCTCATAACTTTGTCCTCTCCTACTTACTTCTCCTAGTATCCCCCTTTACTTCTCCTTGTAATCAGTTACCTTTCCTGTAATTATTTGTCATACACACATGTACTCGTTCTAGAGATCATACCACTCAACCTTGGAACTCCCAATGGTAAGTGAGACATTATATTAATAAAGTATATTTATCCCTATCGCATAATTGTTGTAGTAACACAGTTAAAATGGGGCATTTAGAACTCACCTTAACCTAATGCTCGTGTCACAAGTAGCAAGGGGAAGATAAAGTGGGGTGGGGTACAGATGAGGCCCACCATCCGCGGAACTAGGGGAGGGTCAAGGGCCCGGCCAGCCATAGTTTCTATTAAAGGCGATACCCATCGGAGAAGATTTTTATAGAAGTACCCTTTAAATATTGCCACGCATAGTAGCGAAACGAATCGAGGAGTGAAGAATATAGACATATGATTTTTTTCCAGGCAGGTAGCGTTTGGCAGTAGCAAAGACGGCAAAACACCAGGTTCTTCTATTTATTCGTTAGGTTAAAGAGAAAGCAAAAAATAAGAAGAAGATGGGCTAACATTTGAAAAGACTAATTGGTATGGATATTTTAATTTTTAAAAAATATAGAGTCGGTATGTTTCTTTCCATTTGACAATAAAGTACGGCGCCAGCCATCAAGGTTCTGTCTTGGTGGTTAGGGGGGTTTTCCCAAAGGTCTTCCCCTCTATGAAGGTCATGGGTTCGAATCTGGTAAGGTGCACTTCATAAAAAACTAGGAACACCTCCTGCAGATTTCGAATTCCATGTTGGTTGTTTGGTTAAACTGATGTACGAGCTTCCCCTGTTGAGACGTGCCGGTTGAGCTCTCACGCCGTTCAAAAAAAAAAGAAAGTACAGCGTCACATAGGGACAGGAAAAAACTGAACACTCTAAAATCTTTCAAATCCATTTTTATTGTTTTATTTATATATTTATTATGTACTAGTTTAGTTTTTAAAAAGGTTTTATTTTTTAACTGTTTTTATGACCATAACTTTTTTTTAATGGTAATTTGGATCACTGACGGGCCACTGATCCACTTGGTCATCTTCACCTTCCTCAGAAAGAAACCCACCATAGGTGAGAAAATCCCATGGCTCAACCCGGACCCTTTTTTTTTGTCATAAGTGAGACTTGAACCCAAGATCTCTCTATTTTAATGAAGTCTTGGATATACACATTTGGATAACTTTTTCTGTAAACGGAACTTTTTGTATATTAAATTACTTTCTAGTTTAGTTTATTGAATGAATCTTGGTATTTTGTTTTAGTTTATATTTCTTAAATTATTTATTTATTAGTTTAGTTATTCAAGATATAATTTTTATTGTAATTTTTATTTCTAGAAAACTTAAAAATTGAGATCCCTAACAAATAATAATAACTAGAAAATTTGACCCGCGCGTTGTGGCGGGGCTGTACGGTGATATTAACGTGCTTAACTGCATGATTAAAACCCACGCGATTTTACGGGTTTGTGAACCTCGTTACGGACGTTGCGGGGACGACAATAACGTGACTATGTACATAAAGAAACGTATGAAGTTGTCACGACTCGCACTTCCGCACGATGTGGCGGGTTTGCGAACTTCGTTACGTGTGCTGCGACGATGACAATAACGTGACTAATTAAATAAAAGAAACATATGAAGTTTCCACGACACGGTTATGGAGATCGAAAAATAGACAGATTGCGGCGCGAATAGGAGTTAACATTGAAACGACAAATTCGTTAAAGAAGTTAGTAACAAATTAAAAATAGAAAAAAGTAATTTTTATAAACGAATATAACAAAAAAGTAAGGAAAAAATGAAGTTTGAGGGGTAAAGTTGAGAATTTAATTAAGGAATAAACTTAAAACTTTAGTTATTATTAAAGAATTTTGAACCTTAGAAAAGGATTAAAAATAAAATGCCTACGCTTAGCCCACCACAATATCCACGTTGAATTTAAATACCTTTTGTATGTCGGTTGCCCTTGATTGTGCGCCGACCTTATAAATTGGAGAGTAAAATTATTTATATCTAAGTTTTCAACACAGATATACGTAACAAAATGATGATACTTTTCTTATAAATTCATTTATGATAGGGGCGTTCAATATTTGGTTTCAAACCGATAACCGAATCGAAATCGAAAACGTTTAAAACCAAACCAAATTACATATTTGGTTTTCGGTTTGGTTTAGGTTTCAAGATTTTGAATTCGGTTTGAACCGAAAAACCCGAATTGGGTTATATCACTATTTTAATCCATATTTTATAGTTAACCCAATTAATTTATATCAATAACCAATACCCATAAATGGATTATAAATCATTATTTAATGAAGGTATGTTTTTGTTTACATTTTCCTAAAATGTTGTGTTGTTTAAACCGAATAAACTATGGTTACCCAAAAGAAAAAAAGTTTTTTTTTTGCTAATTCGGTTTTTAGGTTCAAACCGAAAACCAAACCGAATTACAATGTGGTTTTAGGTTCGGATTAGGTTTCCTCAAATATAGTTCGGTTCAGATTGTGGTTTCAACAAAAAAAAATATCAACCCGGATAACCCGAACCGAAAAACCCATAACCCGACCAGATAAACACACCTAATTTATGAAGTAACTTTACAAAAGTTTTAAGACATGTGAACGTCAAAGGTTGGAATTACAAGCTAATAAATCAATTGATGAAAGAAAAGTAACTGATATACACGACTGAATTTAAAAGCAATTTATATTGACCCCCCTATTGAAAAGTGGGTTCCGTCACTATTCTTTTTATTTAGGAAAAGTTACACAGGTAGTCCCGGTAGTGTGCTCAAGGGGCATATGAATCATTTCATACGTAACAAAAAAGAAAATTAACGTCCATCCACTCTGAGGACTATCTATGTTACGTTTATGCAAACTATGTATCTAAAGATGTAATTTCTAGAAGTTACGGATCTAAACAAAAATTTAAGCATACAAAAAGGACTATCCGTGTATATTTTTCTTTATTCGTATTATACGATGGATAGCTGAAAGGCGTCGTATATTCTTTCACGATTATAAGGTAAACAAAAAAAAAAGAGAATTTGAAGCATTGTTTATGTTATTATCATGAGATGAATCAAAAGATTTTTTTATGTGATTATCGTTATGCGTATTTCTAGATGATAAAGTATTTATCATTGTAATTTTGGTTATTTCGATGAAGACCGAAATGTGATGATACCGAAATGTGATGATACCGAAATGAAGACCGAAATGTGATGATACCGATAAAAACGGTTTTGGACTAGTGGTAGAGGAAATTCTCTAAAAACATCAAAATTTAAGAAGGTTATGGGTTCAAGTACCACTCTCACAGAATTAAGAAATTTGCCTTTCAAAAAAAAAATCTAACACAAAATGATGTATCCATTTTTTAAATGGTAACTAGTTAGTTTATACCGTTGGCCATTTGGTGTAATGGTAGCTCCAAGACTTCTCATAGAGGAGGTCTTGGGTTCGAATCCTGGCCACAGTAAAAAAAATGGTATGTGGCCAGGTCAGGGGGTTTACCCAGTTAGGGGTTTCTCCTGGTGTGGGCTGTCCTGGATGTTCTAGGTGTTGACTCGAGGAAACCCAATTATCCTAGAATATCTAGGTGTTTTCGTTCAAAAAAAAACTAGTTAGTTTATGATCACATTTGAAAATCATCAGTAAGCTTTTAGTTAATGGCAATTCAATTAATTTTGTAAATCAATGACAATAGGTTTTTCGGGTTATAAACCGTGAGAGCAAATATAAATTCATGAAAGCGAGTTCCTCTATCGTCGTGGTGTTTTTACGACTTCTGGGTTATAAACCGTGAGAGCAAATATAAATTCATGAAAGTGAGTTCCTCCATCGTCGTGGTGTTTTTACGACTTCTGTGTTACCTTGCGGCCTGATTCTTGCATTCTCGATGGTCGTAATCTTAGTCATCCTGCTCAACCTTTTCCAACCACTTGACCATGATGATTGGTGTTTTAACTTTCCTATGGTACCACTTTGCTTTTGCAAGATCTCCATATCATGTTGAAGTTCTAAGTACTTCGTTTTGACGGTTTCTAGATCAAATTTGAGCGTGTTAATATCCTTCTTAGCAGTTGCCCATCCGTCTTGAAACGATTGTGGTGTTTCTTCAAGTAATGTCTTCCTATTTGGAATAATTTGTTGGTAGTGTGGATTGCGGGACTCTTTAAAGGAGGCGTTCGCTAATGTGTTGTGGAGTTTTATTTGATCCGAGAGGATGACTTGGATTGCGACTCTAACGGGAAGCCTCTCATTTTGGGCAGCGTGTGTGCACGCGTCCATGGAGAGCTTCTGGCAATCCATGAGTCGGCATAGCCTCCTTCGTTCGTGTTCTGAGAGCATAGGATGCGCCTGCAAATCATACTTTACATTTCAATTTTTAACAATTGGCATATTATATAACTAAAAAAAACAAAGATGTTTAACGTCCACATTGGGGTCATGCTATATCTCTAATAATTCAAAAACACATAAAAGTAAAAAAAAAACAGTAAATAGAAAAAATAAGGTTAAATGGGTCAAAATATGTTAGAAAGTTATAGAAATTGTATTTTTTTTTTTGGTTACTCCCTCTTAAATGATATCATACAAATGTTACATTATTATTGAAATAAATAAAGTTTTATAATCATACGTGACACTCTAGTTATTTATAAAACCAGTTAAGTAAAAGGTGCTTCAGACCACCAACCCGACTTCTTTTGTTTTGACTCATACCTAAAATACTCGTTTCGGCTCGTTAGATTTGCAACCGTTATAGAGATACCTTTAGATAAGAATCGATGGCCCTGTATATGCCATCGTCGCAACTTCTTGCCGATTCGGGCAAAGCCTCGGCCAAGACCTGGAAATTCGTCAACGAAAGGTTTTTATCCCGCGAAACCTCCGCGAGATAACTATCAATGAGCCTAGCAACTATAGTTTTCGCATTCGGTTCATTTCTCCTTTGAATCCCTTCATTGTTCTCCACTATCGGGTTCCTTTCAGGGCTCGATATTTCCATCTGTTCTTGAACCAAAAAATGCTCCAAAAGTCGTTGAACTATATCGACATCATACGTCGTCTTGCTCCTGTTATAAGAAGGAATCAAAAGATCCGCTAACGTAGCCTTTTCGAGCTGCATCCCGACTCGTTTCTCAAGTTCTGTGACCAAAGCCGGCGACACATTAACCATATTCGCGATTCTTAATAACCGTAAAAGAAAGCTACACGAAACACTGTCGTTTTGTGGTGGGATTATGCTAATTAGGCTTTCTATAATCGCTCTTTGACGTTTCCCGTGAGGGCTAGAATGATGATCGGGTTTATTCACCGTTGTGATCATACGCAGCCCGTGGTTACATTTACTACCACCCGAGACCATACCACTTCCTTCTTCACCCGAACCAGATGAACCGTCTTTGATCATTCCCGGAAGCAACTTCATAGCGTAATGCATGATCGCAGCCCCGATCAACTCGTGTCTCATTCCTTTGACTTTTATCCCAGTAATCACCCGAACAAAATGATCGATTCTGAGAACTGAAACATCCTCACACCACCAATACGGGCCCATTGGGCCCGAACCATTCTCTTCGCCGGAATGCTGCCACCGGACTCCAGTAGGGTCGGTGCACGCTTTCCAAGACACCGACTCGCTACACCGCCTAACAATTTGGAGGTTTTCGGCCCAGGGAGACAAACTTTCACAACTTTGAAGCACCAAGATTGAATCTTTCCATGAAGATAACGCCACATAGTTTAGAAACGCTTCGGTTTTGAAAATCAAATTCCCTTCTTCCAAATCCTCCGTCATCTCGAGATATTCGGCTGCACATCGCAGGGCAGCGATCATGTCCGCAGTCAGATCAACCGTGATCCCATAGCAGAATTTTGCTGCTAGCTCAAAAGCTTCCGGGCCACCTGGCATTTCATCCAGGATTACCTTCTTCAACTCTATTTCTCTTGATTCATATATCATTCTCTCTATTTTCCCACTTTTTGAAAGAAGGGGTAACTTTAAAATTTGATTAAAAGATACAAATTAGAGTTAATCATATCAAGAAATAAAAAATCAAAATCTTTAAAACCCAAAATGGTTTGACTTTTTACCTTGTGCAAATGGAAGCTAATTTCACCAATTTGAATGGTCAAATCACTTGGGATATCAGTTGCAGCATACCTGATTTTATTTTTATCAGAAAAAGTTGCTAGAGTTAATCAGATTTGCTAATTTGATCCATCTTTGAAGTTGAGATTTTGGGTTGACTATTGGATGCTTACCAAGATTGACCTCTTTGTTCAAATTTGTCAGTTTGAACTCCATGATTGGCTCTAAGAACTTCATTCTTGTAGTTTCTTGCAGCAATTGATTCAGATTCCGACTCCCACATCATGAATATTGAAATTGATGGTGGAAGAACAGAGGAAGAGATTAAGAAAATGATCAAAAATTGGAAACCACAAAGAAATTCATATGAGATATGTAGGATTTATATGCAATTTCAATACTATATACTGTTTACTAGAGAGACCAAAAATGATTGTTTTAATGGTTTATTAAAAGTAATGAATTATTAATATTAAATCATTTACGGTTTTAATATTTTAAAAATTAAGTGAGGCCTCACAAACTACTAGAATTTGTGTCATCATGTCAAATGTTTGATGGATTGATGTGACTAAAGTGTTTGACACATATACCTGGACATGGCCCTCGTTTTATTTGTACACCTGCTTTAATACGGTCAGGCCCGTATTACCCTTTTTCATTCTAATAAAAGAGATAATCCGGGTCGTATTGTGTTTCTTCATCTACAATACGGCTCATATAGAAGTCTCGATTTGACTGACGTAACATGTATATAATGTTGTCGGTTTAACTAAGCACATTACGGCCCGTAAGCACAATACGACCCGTATTGAACAATAGGGGCCGTATGCAGTGGTATCTGAAGAGAAGGTGGTGTATCTATGGCATTAATAGGGCTCATAAGATCTATTGGAGTTCCAATCAAAACTATTAACATTAATAGGGCTCAAAAGATCGTTAAGTAATCAATCTAAGTTCTTATAAACATAAATTCGGTTTATAATTTCATTCATGTAGCAAAACTAAAAATCAAACTTAGAAAGAGTCAAGTTGAGTTTGACCTCGATATTTTATAATTTAACATTTCACTCTTATTTGTTACTTAATAAGGAAATAATAAATTAAAATTGTTTAAGATTTTTAAAATATAAATACAATCATTCGAACATATTGGCAGGTTGCATTTTTTTTTTAATAAAATCTTCTTTTAAGAAAAAAGCACGCGCATGTATACTAATAATGGCGATACATTTTCAAATCTTATTGATTTCTTTTATGACTACTTAAAATTTATAAATATTTGTGTGGATAATTTAAAGCATGACGATTTTTTTAAATATATCTACTTTGAAAATGTTAGACAACCAGTAAACTTGTCCTCACGTTACAGCGGTTTAATTCTAAACTAGTTTTTACCGTCCACGCTTCGCGGCGGGAGCTTGGTCGTTATTGATTTGACTCGTTTGCGTGGATAAAACTTAAATCTAATCGCAGACTCGTTATAGCGTACGATACCAAAAAAACACTCAAATTTGAATACAACTTCGTCTTCAATAAAATTTAAACCAGAACGTTGACAAAAATTTTTCTAGAAAAACCGCGCATTCTGTTATTTAAAAAAACTTAACGAATGAAAGTTATCATAGAAAACGGTGTCAGGCCCATCGTTAATAAAATTTAAATGAAAACGTATGTGCAACGGTAAAAATAATGTTAATAAAAAAGAAACATAAAACTAAATAATAAAAAAGAGAAAAAAGAAAATAAAAAAATAAAAAAATTACCCGTTCGATTGGGTCGTCGAAAACCATAAAGCGAATACCGATACGGGTTCGGATAATACCAATATCGATAATGATGTTGTTCGTCCATAATAGGTTCGGCTCGTCACGGTAGCAGAACGGTAACAACAGCTATAAGCAACGATAAAAAAATGCCTTGATTTTACATATAACTGCGTTTTAAAAAAAATTATATCGGAATGTTGACAAAAAAAACTACAAACAGCTGCGCACTCCATATTTTGAAAAAAATTAACGAACGAAAGTTATTAAAGTAAAAACAAAATTAATAGAAAATGAAACGGGCTAAAACGTATATTATATATATTATAAGAGTTAAAATTGAAAATGTAAAAACAAAAATAATTATTGGACGAATCAAATTGTGCCATGCAGAAGGCACTATTTCTTCGCATGGCAAATAATATGTTAATAATATTGAAATGTAGATTAAAAAACATGTCGTAATGGTATATTAGAAAATCAAGAAAAAATTACGTTGTTGTAAAAATGAGCGTTAAGAAAAACAAAAATGTATTTAAAAAGAAAGAAAAGAATATATCATATTTGGCATGGCTCCGTTTTTAATAAAATTTACGATGTAAAACGGCTCGGTTTTAAATAAAACTTGTATCAAAACGTAGATAAAAATAAAGACATCGCAACGGTATATTCGGAGTGTACGAAAAAGCTATACTTTAAAAGTTATAAGAGAAAAACAAAACATGTGTAAAGTTAATTACAAATTCTAAAATTATAAAATGAATAAGAGAATTAAAAAAAAGAAAAAAATTGGGAGTTGGTTGTAATGTAGGGGTATTCAAAATCGGTTATCCGAAAATTTTGAATTGTTGATTTCACTATCCGAATTTGTATCCGAAATTTCGGATACGGATTCAGATAGTGAAACGGATATCTGAAACAATTAAAAAAATATATAAATATAGTATTTTTAAAATATAAAAACAATTAAAAAGCTTAAAAAACGATTAAAAATGCACATATATAAATATATAAATATAATATTTCGGATTATGATTCAAATTTTCTTATTTTTAAATTAAAAAAACAATTAAAAAATATATATAAATATAATATTTCAGATATTCGGATATCCGAAAATCACTATCCGAATCTGAATCCGAAAATTCGAATATCCGAAATTTCGGATAATTCGGATCGGAATTTCGGATAATTCGGGTTTAGTTTCGAATTCGGATTTTTTTAACACCCCTAGTGTAATGTGTGTGTGAGTGACAAGAGAAAATGGGTGGGAACTGGTAGCTGGGGGTTAAACCCACGCCTCCTGCAAACCTGAATCGCACCCTAGCCACTCTAGTGGGTGAAGCTTTGGTGTTTGTACTAGTTTCTTAAGTTATTAAACCTAGAAAAAAATGTGTGTGTGTGTGTGTGTGTAAGGCCCCTAAACCCGGGAAGCCTCACGTGTTGGATTTACTTATAAACAAATAGTTCTTAAACTTGAATATCAAATAACGCAGCGATAACTTTCATTTAAACATAACGTAAACTTGTTCAAACATTCAAAGTCATAAAACATTGTCTTAACATAGCCGTAAACATAAACTTAAACATAACATGATGTCAGTCTTCATAATCAGTCGGGTAACCCTTCTCGTTTGCCAAGCATCACCGTCAATCATCTGTACATGTACTTAACCTGAATGTGCATACTAAAAGTCAGCTACGCTGGCGAGTTCTAGCTTTACATAAAACATTAACTTCAAATATTTTACCAAAACATATCATTAAAACTTCATTTAATAAAAGCGTACGTCAACATGCAATAACATAACATAAACATAAACGTAAACATAAGTCAACAAACATAACGAATATGCGCCTTCTCGTAACCGTCAATTCCAACTTCAAGCACGGTACTTCGTAAAGCTCACGTACCAAACTTCAAGCACGGTGCTCCATAGAGCACGTGTACCGAACTTCAAGCACGGCGTCCCAAAGGATAGCACTACCAAATTCAAGCACCGTACCCCGTAAAGTAGAAGTACCAAACTTCAAGGATCACGGTAATCCCCTTGATGACCGTCGTCACCCCTTTTCCCCTAGTTGTACAACCGTTGGCCAGCCACAAAGGCCCCTATAAGGGTATAGCCCATACATAACATACATACTTCGATTCCCGAAGGAATCATGGCAGATTCTTTCATTTCGTAACTTTCATAAAAACCGTTACTTCTTTTATCTCTTCAGTTAAAGCATTCATACGTTTTAATAACTAACATTTCATTCGTAAACACTTCGTAAACTTCATTGGCAAAGCATTTTGTAAACACATTTCAAACTTCACTTTCCAAAACATCTTTCGTAAACATCATTTCGTAAATATGCACACCGACCCAAAACATTATTTAAAGCATTACAAGAAGGGCTCTAGAACTCACCTGATAAGCTAGCCTCCAATGTCCTAACAATAGCCCAACAGGCGTCACACACGATCTGAATTGATTAGTTTAATAAACATCAAACCATTCCCGACTCTAACAGTTTACTATTTCTGGCTTTGGCAAACTTACGCTAAGTTCGCTTTATAGGGACAAGCGAACATGACCCAGCGAACTTACCAGATTCGCTTGCCTTATGTTCGCTAGGTGATAGTTAGCGAAATTAGCAGGTTCGCTGCCACAAGTTCGCTCCCACCACACCAGGCGAATCTAATCAAGTTCGCCACCTCTATATCTGGCGAAACTAATAAGTTCGCTATAACAGTTCCAGGCGAACTTAACAAGTTCGCTTGTGGGGCTGTCTTTTTCCCAAGAACCCTAAGTTCTTGCATGCAGTCCAAAACTCGTCAAGATCCGATCTTTTATGTTCAAAATGTTTGCTTATCGTTCCAGAAGCTAGATCTATAATTATCTCGAAGTTTTACACGTAAAAATGTTGACTTTTTACCCGAATGCTGAAAACCCCAAAATGAATCAAAACTCAGATTTAGAACGAATCGTTACCTGAAACGAGCTTCTGATTCAGAGGTTCTTCTCACGAGCAATGGAGGAACACTATGTTACGTTCTTGAGCCGATCCGACACATTTCTCTCTCTATGGTTTCTCTCACTAAGATTGGGGAGAAAATGAGAGAAAAGAGTGTGTTGGGGTATTTAAGGGAGAGGGCTTCCTCCCTTGAGCCCAAGTTCTTGCAGTCCACGTCCGGCCCAACCTCGGTCCGTGAGCCTTGTTCGTTATTCCGTTCGCTTCGTATTAAAGCCCGTTTATTATTTCCTCTTTATTTTCAGGATGTTACAGTGAGTGACAAGAAAAAGGAGGCAGGAACCGGCAGCAGGGTGGAACATGTGCCCCCTGCTAACCTGAATCGCGCCTTAGCCACTATGTTGTGTGATGCTTTTGTGTTTGTATTGGTTTCTTAAGTTATTTAATCTAGATAAAAATAATAATAAAAAAGTTATCAACGTATACATTTATAATCTCAAAATGTTACAACTTTTTAATAGGATATTTAAAACTTGACTAGCTTTATGATGATTAAAACTTGTTTTTCTATAAATAAATTCGATTTTTTTTAATTTTTTTTTAAAATAGTGTTGGTGGAAAACTTATTTACCAAAATAGGTGATTTGAAAAATATTTAACAAAATGAGTGTTTTTTTTTAAATTCCTTTTTCTACATCTAAAGCTTATTGGATAAAAAGAATTTCTATTTAAAAAAAATGTTCTTTAAAAAGGTCAAGAAAAAAATTTATAATAAAATTAAAAAAAAACATTTTATTGGATCGTGATATTTTATAAAAAGATTTTTTAAATGTTTTTTAGTTATTTTACAGACGTTTTCTTTAACTTTTTTAAACGTTTTTTTAATTGAAACGTTTCATGTTTTTCATTTAAAAAACAATTTGTTTGATCGTTATATTTTATAAAATGTTTTTAAAAAATGCATTTCTATTTTCTATTAAAAATGCTTTTCTTATTATATTTTTTAAATGATTTAAAAACATTTTAAAACAATATATAAAAAAACTATTTAAAAAATTACATATAACAACATGGATGAAAAATATTAATTACTCAATCAAGTATTATGTAAATAATATTATTTTACGAGTCTGGTACGTTTTTTACCACTGTAAAACACATATTTACGAAATAATGCAATTTGTTTTGGGAAATAAAATATCAATATGAAGATATTTGATTTTTTAAGTAGATTGTTAAGTGATGAAACCCATGTAGTCGAGAATAGGCCCTAAAAGTATCAAAAACCATTCATAAATCGTCTCCGGAATCGTTTAATAAATGAACGAACATAAACAAGAAATTCCGCTGGATTTTTTAAATAAACGAACATTAATAGAGCTCACGTTCATTTATGTCCGTTTAAGTTTGTTCGTTTATATATAACCATAAGGATGAAAATTTAAATGAAATAAAAAAAATATTTATGAACGACTAAAAGCATTTCCATGCTAAAAAATCGTTTTAAAAAAGTTAACGAAAACATTTAAAAACAACTTTTTAAAATATCACGATCCAACAAAATGTTTTTAAAGAAGTTAAAATAATATTTATGAAAGACTAAAAACGTTTCTGTTTAAAAAACGCGTTTAAAAAGTTAAAGAAAATGTCTATAAAATAATTAAAAAACTTTTTATAAATCTTGACATCCAACAAGATGTTTGTTTTATTTTATTAGAAACAGTTTTTCTTAACTTCTTTAAATAACATTATTTTAAATAGAAACTTTTTTTTATCCAATAAGATTAGGAGTAAGAAAAAGAAAATTTAAAAAACATTGATTTTGATAAATATTTTCTAGATCACGCATTTTGTTAAATAAGCATTCCACCACTCTTTTGAAAAAAAAAAACAAAAATTAATTCCTGTAACAAAAACTAATCGTGCCTTGAATTTTTACACGATCATTATCATAGTTATAAAAATTGGTCACGTTTTAAAAGGTAGGAAAACCATTCATAAAAAAATTACACTTTTATTAATCAACAATTCAAATTACAATACAGAGAAAAGAAGAAACAGAAGTGAAAACAAATTACAATAAATAAAATAAGCAGAAAAAAAAAAGAAAACAAGTGTGGTGGTTGAGGATTTTTGCTTAACATAGGTCCTTTAAAACCGATTTCGGGTCACCCAGTGACCTCTCTGTCTCCCTGGGTACAACAACTGGAACAGATGCACTACCAGAGTTAACCAAACACCTGAAACAATATTTGAAACGAGAGCGTAAAGATCCAAGACATATGGAAAATCCTTTGAAGAAGTGTGCGGTTTCTGAAACATGTATGGCCTTTTTTATGCCTCAAACAGCGCATATAAGCCATGTATTTGTATACGAAAATGTGAACATGAAGAGTTTGTGTTAATACACAATTAACTGAGCTTAAATTGCTGGAACTTTGAACAGTCTTGCAACTGGTGGGATTTGAGTTTGAACAGTCTTGCAACTGAATTCGAATAGTCAAACATGACCCGTGCAAAAAGTCAAAAATACTAAAGGCCGCTCTCAAGCGGCTCGCAAGATGCGAGAGTGCACCATCAAAACGCCACATTACGCTCATCGCCCTCGTCCCGGACCCGGGCACGGGCGCGTTCACCCTCCTGACTGCCACTCCTTATAAAAGAACAAGATTCTATAAGTGCTCCCACTTATAAACCCATCCAAGTTTTATTTTTCTTCCAATGTGAGACAAGTTCAATTTCCATTGCATTAAGTTTCAAACACACAACTTGCAGCATCGATATCTCATTCATCTTAGCTCCGTTTTAGACACAATTTAATTTGTAGTGATCCTCTTTCATAGTAGACACACACACTTACTAAATAATAATTATATTAGTCCAAAATTTCCAACAATCCCTCACATGAACGGAGATCGATCCACACACTCAAATGTCAAGATAAAATTTCAACGGTTGAGAAATGCAGGAGAAGTAGGTGTTCCCTTTGAACCCTCCTTTGTGAAGTATACTTGGTCTCCTAGCGGTTAGTAGACGCGATGTCCTTTAACCAACCCCTTTTTGCGTAGACGTTTTTACACTTCACACAATACTCTTCCTGGTCTGGTTAACCCCTCATTGTCATGTCCGTTATGGTCATGGAACACTAGCCTGGTTCTATGAGAGCTCTAGGATTTGTTCCTCCCACAATTTCATTCGAAATGACCCCACTTCTCTCTCACATAGGTGAATTTAAGCAAATCATTAAAAGCCATATGCTTAACCTCCTTTAATGTCACTAACTTGTTATAGGAATGGACCAGGAAGTATGCAACTCCCTTTGTATGTTCGGGTACTCCTCCATAGTGACCTCAGTTCGTATAATTAGGTTGTCCTATTGAGCCTAGATCATGGGATCTCTAATCTTCTATGATAAGTTTTCCTTTGTACAAACTTACTCCAAGGGCTTTAGTCCTATTACTCTCAATGACTTATATACTGCCTCTCCACTTAAGCCTTTTGTTAGCGAATCTGCAATGTTATTCTTTGACTTCACATAGTCAAACGAGATAATCCTCGTTGAGAGCAGTTATCGTATTGTATTATGTCTACATCATAAGTTCCTTGATTTTCCATTATACATTACACTTTGAGCTCTGTCAATAGCCAATTGAGAATCACCATGTATGCAAATAGCCGTCACAGGCTTGGCCATCCAGGAACATATTCCAAGAATTGACGTAACCACTCTCCTCAATGGTCACATCAGTTACCATGGGAAGCAAATTAACAAAGTGAAAAGGTTGGAGCACCACATCTTTCAAAAGCAGATCAAGGAGATGTTCTTGTCCTTGAAGAAATCCATCAAGAGCAAAGTAAGAAAAGCTCTTAAGTTTATGACAATTGGTTGCTATGGTTTGCTATCTTATCCCTTGTCCCTATTGACCGAACAACAAACCAGCGCCTCTAGAGGTCCACTGGTTGGACCAGGTCATACGACCCATGGACAGACCTGGTAGCTGAGATACAACCCGTGAACAGACCCGGTAGCTGAGATACGACCCACTCCTCCATGCACCTTGCCTTTTCATTTCTTTGCATGCATTTAGGAGAATAAGTAGCTTCCATTTAACCATTTAATTCCCACGTATCCTAGGTAGTTATGCATTTTGTTTTCTTCTTTATTTAAAGGTATGTAATTTGTTTCATTTGGATAAATATAGAGAAAATTGCAGCAAAGTAGTCTTTCCTTCATCTTGTGTTCTTGGAGTCTAACCCGCTCAAAGAGTCACTATCTTAAGAGATTGGTTATCTCGAATCAACCTCTAACACCAGTTGAACAGAATTTAAAAACCAGATGACGTCATAAATAATATAAATATTAAAACTATGTATATAAATACAAAATATAAAAATATTTTGTGTTTTGATGTCAATTTGTAATTTTAATGACATATGGAGACTTGAATAAATAAAATATGTATCTTGGAATATAAATGAATTAAAAAATGAGATTCTGAAAGAAAAAAATTAAAAAAATTAGAAATCTAGTCCAATCACCCGGTCCGGTTTTAAAAACACTTTCTCTAATACGCTACAACCCTTAACAGAAAGTTGCATAAGCTTCAAAAGGAGAGTAGTGATCAATATTATGGTTTAGTCGTGCATCGAATGTACAAGGCCGGGTCTCTATATAGTTACGCAGGGGCGGCCCTTAGGGGGGGGGGAGGGGAGGGCGACCGTCCGGGGCCCGGTCTCCTAAGGCGCCCGTAGTTTTTAATTTTTTTATATATTATATATAAAAGACCCAACTTGTATTATTCATTTATCCTATTAACCCACTTAGAAATTAAAAAAAGACCCACTACTTGTATTATCCATTTATCCTATTAACCCACTTAGAAATTAAAAAAATGCCCACTACTTGTATTATCCATTTATGCTATTAACCCACTTAGAAATTGAAAAAAGGCCCACTAGACTAATCGAGGTATGCATCATGATTCATTAATCGTTATGTATGATTCGTTAATCGTTATTCGTTTATTGTAGTTTTTTATTATGCCATTATAAGTTTATATTATGGGGCCCGTTTTTTTTTACATGTCCCGGGCCCAAAACGTTTTGACGATTCTCGGTACCGACCTTGTAGTTACGGGATAAGCAACAAAACAACAAGTCCATTGTCGACGTTATGGATCGACCACTCTACCCCCTGGAAGAATTTTCAAAGAACCATGCATAATTCAAAAATGCAATCACGCACACGCTTGAAAATAATCGCTCATGAGTTTCTTTTTCACAAAAAGCAAATTCATTTTAAATCATTCAAGTTTTTATAAAACCCTAGAGCTGTGTTAAATAATCTATATCTATACTATATAATATATATAATAAATAAAGGTTTTTTCATGTCACGTGTCGTCTCCATCTTCATTCTCATCATTTTTTCCCCGCCTCTCTCTTTTATTAAATATACACATATCTTTTAATAATAATATACTTTTAAAGAAAATTCTAATTATACTAATAAAAAAACATTTATTTAGAATTATCCTTTATTATAAGAAACTTTGAAATATAGTTATGTAACTTTTATTTTCAGTCAAATAGTAATGAAAGTCAAATTACATTAAATAGTAATTAACGTATTTTCGAAACCCAATTATATATTAATTTTTACATATTTTGAATTTTGTTTTCTATCCTTAGTATATATTTAATACAATTTTAAACTTCTAAAATATATATATAAATATTTAAAAAATTTTATACTAATATTTTTCACCCTGTGTATAGACACGGGTTCTAAACTAGTGTTTTATAAAGTTGAGTCAGATTTTTTTTTGGAAGGAACCTTCCTTGTGAAAAAAAGGTTTTCAAATTAAAACTAATAGAAAAAAAGTGGGTTTAGATAATTCGGGAAGTGCCTTTCAAAAAAAAAAAGATAATTTGGGAAGTACATTGGGGTTGGTGATCCGGTGGTAGAAGAAAATCCTCTAGAAATACTAAAGTTTGAATATGTCATAGGTTCAATTCCAACTTTTACAAAATTAAGAAACTTGCCTTTCAAAAAAAAAAGATAATTCGGGTAGTACTGAAGTTCTTACCCGAGCTGCTATACTAGATTCAAAGCTTGTGGCTAACCCTCTTGCCATAAATGACGTGTTTCACAACTCTGGACCATTTGTTCATGATCAACAATTTGTCGCTCCCTTGTAGGTGCACTTCAATATCTTACAATTACTCGCCCTGAACTCTCTTACTAGGTAAATAACGACTGTTAGTTTCTTCATACTCCAACTATGGGTCATTTTCAATTGGTTAAGCGCATTCTCTGATATGTTAAGGGCACCATCTCTTATGGTCTTAATTTTCGGTGCCATACCCAGTCTTCTTTAATTGGTTTCTCGGATGCGGATTGGTTTCGTTGCATTGAAACTAGACGATCACATAGGGATGGCAATGGGTCAGGTTTGGGACGGGTTTAGGTAATCCCAACCCCATACCCGGTTATAAAATCTTGTCCCATACCCGGGCCAAATCCCGTCGGGTATCGGGTATACACGCGGGTTTCGGGTAAACCCGTTAGTTTGTAAAAAATACCCGTTGGGTATACTCGACCCAAACCCCGTCGGGTATCTATCGGGTATATATAAAGTTGTAACTAAAATAAAAAAGAAAGAAAATAAAATCTTGTTTGGTATATACATTTAAAATAAATACGATATATATACTTAAAATAAATGCGGTATATATACTTAAATTAAATAAAAAAGAAAGAAAGATATGTCGGGTATATAATCGGGTAAACGAGTATATGTTATCGGGTAATCGGGGCGGGTAAACGGGCATATTATCATATCTCATACCCGTTCCAAACCCGTGAAAAATTTCAAATGTAATCCCAAACCCGGTCCCATACCCGATTACCCAGCCCATACCCGTCCCAAATGCTTCGGGTTTCATTGCCATCCCTAGATCCACCTATGGTTACTCTATTTTTCTTAGTGGAAATCTCGTTTCTTGGAGTGCTAAAAAGCAACCGGTTATCTCCCGATCCAACTGTTGAGATTGTCGGGAGCACTCATCTTTTACGGGATCTACATACTTCACCTACATGTCAACCGACTCTTCTTTGTGACAATCTCAGCACCATATTTCTTACTCTTAATCTTGTCTCGCACAAAAGTGTCAAACATATTGATATTGATTAACATTTCAGCGTGAGCTCGTTTTTCCGGTCAGTTACACACTCAGTTCGTTCATACTAAGCTTCAAGTGGCTACAATTTTACTAAACCTCTTCGAAGGCTTCTCTTTGAAGACTTCCACGCAAACCTTTGTGTCTGTCGCAAACCTTTGTGTCTGTCTGACTTCAGTTTGCTTGAAGAGGGGGGAGGTATTAGAGATAAAATTAGTTAGTTATTTTTATATTATATTCTCTGTAAGTAGCGGATTGTATTTGATTATGTTTCCTTGTATTTAAACTAATCGTTTCCATATCAATATTTATCAATAATATTTAATTCATTTGTGGTGAATTTTCACAAACCCTACATAGTGTTTCGGTTATGAACGAATGTAACAATATAAACGAGCCGGGTATAAACAAATCATAAAAAGATCAATAGATTTGAAGTAAAGCCGGTGAAAGAAAAACTAATTCTTGTCTCTTTCCTTTTTCAGCTACTGTTTGAACCGGTAAACCATCATAGCTATCGATGATTTAACTCTTTGTCCAGGTTTCAAAATATTATAGTAACCTTCAAATCATTAACATATTCTCTATTTGATAATACATTGAATCAGATATTATGGAGCACGAGAGCGTGACTCTTGGAAAAGGCTGCGAGAAAGTGTGAATGAAATAAAGCAAATCTGGTTTTTTGTAGTGCTTTTTGGGCACATTAAGTTTTTGAGATAAGATTTTGGACCAATTAACGGATAAATGTCTACAACTTATCTTATTACATAGTAACTTGCAACTGCATAATAATAATAATAATAATAATAATAATAATAATAATAATAATAATAATAATAATATATATTTGAAGTCAATAAACTTGTAATTTATATATGTTTTAAGTCAATAAACTTGTAACTTGTAACATGCGTCATGTTCTCGTAATAACAAAGTAGATCCCTTAAACACGAAAACATTAAATAGGAAAGTTGTGTGCGGTTGAGCATCTAAAAAAAAATCAAATTCAAGGCTTGCTAAGGAGGTGGGAGTGGTAGCGGGTAAGCATGCGGATACCCAGCGGCTTGGCGGGTACACCTCCGCATCCAATGAGGGTTCAGCGGGTAAGGGTTGGCGGGTTGGGTTGGCGGCTTGTAGAACCCGTCGAAACTTTGAACGGCTTGGTTAATTTTTTTGGTTGACTATACCGTTGAACGGCTATATAGCCGTTAAAATAAAAAAAATTTAAATTAATTTATTTTACCCCTATAAATACATACCAAATCACTACAAAAATAATACATTCTTTCTAAATATAAATGATTTCTTTTTGTATTCACCCCACCCAAAATACGAATCGTACGTTAGATTTCTCACCCGATTCATCGGAAGATGCCCCCGACTTCGTGTTCGGCGGCGATAGTATGCAATTTCTATGTGATATTGCCGCCCATGCCGAAGAGGAAGACACAGCTACATCATCAAGGACGTACGTACGCTGTGATCGTTAACAGGCTCTACAGAATATAAAAATAGATTATTTTGACGAAAACCCAACACACGGAGAAACGACGTTTCGAGGCTAGGTTTGAATATTTTCAAGAGGGTGAAGAACAAGAAGTGTTTCACGGCGCTACAAAAATGCACCTCGGCGATTAAACAACTCGCAACCGGTAATTCTCTCGACGAATTCGACGACTATTTAAGTATGGCTAGGAGAACCTCAAGTTAATGTCTAGAGTATTTTTGTAATGCTATAATTCAACTACACGGCAAAGAGTTCTGACGCAGACCAATAAGCCACGACGTTGCACTTTTGTACAACGCGCATGAAGTAAAACATGACATTCCGGGTATGGTCGGTAGTATCGATTATACACATTTTGTTTGACAAAATTGTCCGACAAGTTTGCGTGGACAATATATGAGAGGCGATCACCTATACCCGACGATCATGTTAAAAGCGATGGCTTCAAATGATTTGTGGATTTGGCATGCGTTTTGTGGTACACCCGGCTCTAACAACGACATCAATGTTCCCCAACAATCGCCACTTTTTACCAACGAGGAGCTTGGAACCGCACCTAAGTGTCTATTTGAAGTTAATGGTCGACTATACAAACGTGTATCTTACAGATGGGATATACCCTACTTGGTCTACGTTTGTTAAATCGTTCCCACATCCAACAATCCGTAAGGAAATGGCATTCAAGAAGGTGCAAGAGTCGGCAAGAAAGGATGTCAAGAGAGCTTTCGGTGTGTTAATAGAGAAATGAGGTATACTTCATCGACCAAACCGGCATTTAAAATTGGCTATGATTAGGAATGAGGTATATACGTGCATGATATTGCACAATATGATATTAAAAGATGACTGGAACGCAATATCACCTGTCTACATAAGGGATCCTCCAGTCGAACCAGTTATTGACGATAACGTCCTTCCGGAGTTGCACGATATAGCTACACATATTAGACTTCGATTTGATCTCATGGAACATATTGCGAGAAACACCCCGGATTTGGATGAAGACGAAGACTAGATGAATTTTTATTTAATAATTACTTTTTTTGTATTATCTTTTTATTTATTGTTATGTATTTTTAATTAATTAATTAAATTTTTAGTTTTTTAATTTGGTTATTAATTTGTTTAAATTTAAAAAATAAAATAATAAGAGGGTTGGAGGGTATTTGAAGGGTACCACTCCCAACTTAAAGGGTACTTTGGAAGGGTGCATTGGCTAATCGAGGTGACATCTCCTAATTGATTTAATTTGGGGGGTAGTTTGGTTGGGAGGGTACCACTCCCACCTCCCTAAGAAAGTAAACCTACAAACTTTATAAATTTTTTTTATATAAAATACCATAATTAATGTCTTTATGATGTATATGGTGCATGTGAGTATTTATACATGTATTCAAGTAGTTACAATTCCTAAATTGGGAAGAGAAGATGCATATAGTACAAGGTTTTTATGCATAAGCTAATATCATCTATTTTGTTTTTTTTTTTTTTGTAATTTTATATTTGAGCCTATGAATTATGTCATATTTATTTTTTAGCCCCTGAACTTTAAAAAAGTTTTTTCATTACTTTTTCTTTTAACAAATTTATACTACAACCCCTGAACTTCAATAAAGTTATCGTTTGCACATTTAATATTTTTTTCTCTTCTTTTACCAACTGTGTTACGAGACGTGGCATATGCACAACTGTAACGGAGTTACACGTGATAATATACAAGTTATCTAATAACTTACGTACAACGTCGTTATGAATTTTTTTTTAAACGATTTTACTTTCTTTTTCTAGCTACTTACAAAACTCAAAATGCAAATCCATTATGCACAATTTACAAATACGTAATGCATGCTTGCGCCGCCTTTTTGTTTATTTTTCTAGTTGACTATTATAATTAATTTTGAAGTAATTTTGTTTTTCTTTTATAACTTTTAAAATATTATGTTTTACAAAATTTCGAATATGTCGTTGCGACATGCTTATTTTTTTCTACGTTTCGGTGTAAATTTCATTCGAAACGGAGTTGGGATTAATAATGTACACGTAATCAAATCACAAACGTTAAACGTACGAGTCATCAAAGTTGCTTCAATGTTTCAACTTTTTCATAGTTTTTTTTTATTTTCCACTTACAACTTTTAAAGTATGATGTTTTATAAAATTTCGAATTTGACGTTGCGACGTGCCTACTTTTATCTACGTTTCTACGTTAATTTTCGTAACGTCATTTTTAAACCGATCATTTTGTTTTAAACGTCTCTTTAAACTGTTTGGGTTTTTAAACCATTCAATGATCATCTCCAAATATACCGTTGTGGGGTTCTTCTTTTTTATTTTAGCTAAGTTATCCATCACAACGTGTACCGTATGAACAATAACTTGATTTTTTTATTCTACTTTTTATTTTTAGTTAAATACAATTTCTTTCATAAAAAAAATCAAATAACGTCCCTGGCTCAGTGATTCACGTACGTACATGTTTTTTTCGTAACATTATTTTTAAACCAACCGGTTGTTTTAATTTTTTTTTAAACCGTCTGGCGCCCATCTCAAAACACACCTGTCCGACGTTTTTTTATCTACGCTTAAAACGACCCGCCATAATACGGCACCGGCGTGATTATTTTTATCTACGTTTCGGTGTAATTTTTTTAATAACTTCACTTTCATATACAACGAGGTGACTTTTTTGTTACTATCGAATATTCCGCTACAACGTGTTTTTTATCGTCACGTAGAATGTACCATTGCGATTTTCTTATTTTTACCTACGTTACCCACTAGTTATATATATAAGGGTAGTTCAAGTAGAAAATAGATTTTCTTTTACGAAATGTAAGAAGTTGGTGGATAATCATGTAACTTTTGTATGTAGTCAATCACATTTATTGTACGTAAATAATCTAACCTATATACACAATCACGAACCTTAAATAGATAATCACGCAACCGTATATGAAAGGATCCAAATCGAAAACCTCTCATAGTTGATAAAAATAACATAAACATATTTATTAAATATTGAAATAAAACATTAAACATTAACAGCGAAAGTCTTGTAGAACATTCAGAGTTAACAAAAACTTTTAAAACATGACATTGTTTTCATTTACAATCTAAAAATGAGAATGTCAGTCTTGTCAGCTGCAACCATCCAACCATCCTCTACTCTAAGCCCTCACGTCTTCATATCTTTTTCTTTCCTTTGCTACCTGATGTGCATACTAAAATAGTCAGCTAACGCTTGTAAGTTCAAGTTTACATCTGTTAGCATAAAAACATTTCTTTCTCATGTTAATCATATGAAAACTTATTTAATGAAAAACATTCTTTATACTACTAAGTAAAATGTATTACAATACAATATGTAAATTGATACTTAGTTATTCTTAGCTCTTTCTTAATAAATCATACATTTATAGTCTACAATCTGTTTCTTTCTTATTTTTTGGTGTCCAACAAGGACTTCTCGTGTCCATAAAGGACTTCTCAGCGAGTATTGTTCCCTAAGGCTCATCGTCCAAAGGCCGATACTCACAATGGTGTCCACAAGGGACTTCTCAGGTAACCGTCGCCATCACCCATTTCTACCAGTTGTACAACATCCTCGTTACAATACCCTGCCGAGCATTGTCCCGATTGTTCTCATGGTACGTCATGGTCTCGGTCCATGACATAACATCAGCTTCGGGTAGCACTAGCCTCAAGGACCATACTACTACCTCAAGACTTGCAACTATACTTAGGGTAGCACTAGCCTCTAGGACTACGCTACTACCCCAAGTCTTTTCTTATCTGGGTCGCATACTCTGAGAGATTAGACAATGTATTTCACTTTTCTTCTTCTCTTTGTTTATAGAACGTGTAGTTAAATAAACCATTCTCTTCTCTTTGTTTATAAAATGTTCGGTTATATAAACCGTATCTTTCTTATCTTTCTTTCTTTCAAAACGTTCGGTCATATAAACCGTATCTTTCTTATCATTCTTTCTTACAAAACGTTTGGTTATATAAAACGTTACTGTTTTTATCTTTCTTTCTTACAAAACGTTCATTTACATAAACCGTTATTGTTCTCATCTTTCTTTGCAAACGTTTAAGTAACAAAGTATATTTATTATAAACGTCTAATTCTTGAGTATGCACACCACCCTAAAACAGTAAAAATAAGGATTATTGAACTCACCTGATTTTTTACAAATTAACTCACTCAGCAAGAACTTCGAGCAGTGTGGAGGTTACCTGATCTGTTAAAACTCATTAACTAGACGAATTAACACTAAGTCATTCTATCCAAAAACTCTATGTCCGAAATCTTGTTCGACCGAAATCTATTTCGGTCGAAATCTATTTCGACCGGAAACTATTTCGACCGAAAACTTCTGTGTTAGAACTATTTTCTTATTGCATGACATTTTCATTCGAAAACATCCGTCCGTAAACTATTTCGGTTGAAATCTATTCCCTTTGAAAACATTTCCTTCTTAAATTCTTACGGTCAAAATCCATTCCGATCGAAAACTATTTCGATCGGGTGTATTTAGTCCGAAAACTACTGTGTCCGAAATACTTTTCGGACGGGCTCAGAGTTTTCGACCCATTCAAAGGGTTTTCAGACGATTCATATGTTCTTGACGATTCCATGAAGCTAGATCTATGCTTTTATGCCGTTTTAGATGGAAAAATCCTGACTTTTGAGTAAAACTCACTTAAAACCCCTAAAACCCATTTTCAAACAAAAACTCGATTATGGAAGTGTTAGTTACCTGGTTTTCGCTTGTTTCTTCTTCTCTACGATCTAGTAACGTTCTAGAAATAACCAACGTCGAGCTAGAGGCCTCGGGTGCGGGTGATCAAGCTTTCTCTCTCTACTTTCTATCTCTACTTTCTCTCTCTAGAACTTTGGATGGTGAAGGAGACAAATGGAGAAGATGTGGGATGAGGAGGCTTTACCCCTCCTCCCTTGCTCCTCACGAGACCGGTCCAAGCCAGAATCTTCGAGCCCGCGATCCGTTTTCTTTTCATTCTTTCCTTTACCCGATACCCGCCGCCTTTCGTTTTATTCTTTTCTCTTATTTATTTTTGGGATGTTACAAGTCTACCCCTCTTATTAGAGGTTTCGTCCTCGAAACCTTTTACAGGTCAAATAACTGAGGGTACAATTCCCTCATGTCCGACTCGGTCTCCCATGTGGCTTCTGACCCCTTTCGATGTTTCCATTAAACTTTGACCAGTGGAATAACCTTGTTGCGTAGTCATTTCTCTTTCTTATGTAAAATGGCTATAGGCTCTTGTAACACCCGGATTTGTAAACCAATTAAAACTTTTTAAATAATATGGAATTTAGGTCCCAGTTGAGCATACATGTTAAAAAACTTAATTCCACTATTTATATTAACCAAAGGTCATCAAAAGCTTTATAAAGAAAATGTTTAACAGGTTTTAGACTATTACATATCCCACAAGAACCCACACAAAAGTATTCCCTTCTAAGGGTTAGTTTTTTAGAACAAACAATTTTCCAAAAGAAACATTGAGAATCCAATTGTCCGACCTTGGCGAGATCCGAGGTTATGACGGAGCTTTTCCTACATTCACAACATTAAAATGAACAAGGTTAGTTAAGTAAATCATCCCATCCATAGTATCAACGTATATCAAACAAACAAAGTCATGTGAAAAATAGTCCTGGCGTATCAGTACGCCACTTGCCGTATGAGTACGCCACCCAGAAACAATTTTTCCAGCGTAATGACGCCGTAAGGCAGAGGATAACTCCATGTCTAGCATAAGAGTACTCTGATGGGCGTAAGAGTACGCCACTCAGAAAACACAGTTTTGACAGCAACTCCATTTTCCCTTTTCAAACCAATATAGCACATATTCTTATATTTAAGCATACATTTAACAACTTCTTAAGATCAATAATAACCTATACATGGTTTATAGTTTATCATTCATTTATTTGACATATCGACATGTCTTGTGAGAGCTCCACCTTTCGGTTTCTCCTATGGAGTATTTGACTCCATGTCAACTCATGAAGTAATTGACTTCATGACCACCATGAAGTAGTCAACTTCACTACCACTTGTGAAAACTATGTCCTCATTTACATCCATGAAGTATTTTGCTTCACTTACCCCCTTCTATGAAGTATTCACACTTCATATTATCCAGCCCTTTTGTTATTTATTCTAATGGGTCGATTCCACCACATAACAAGTCAAGTACTATCAAGTTCATATGATTCAATTATCACATTGACAATAAATAATATAACACGAAGTTACTTATCATGAAATACATATCTAGTACTAAATAAGTGAAAAACACTTACCTTTGTTATTAGATGCTCCCGGTTGTTCCCCGGCTTTGACCACTTGATTACCTAAACAATTCACACATTGTTTAGTAATCTATGATCTTGTTAAACACCAATTTAGGTACTTACACCCTACCAATACCTTATTAACTTTATTCAATAACAAGACTTGATTAACTAAGCCATACACAAGCTTTTAATCATATAAAACACAAATTTATCCATTTGACCCATTAAGGTCTATACTCAATATTTTCTATTTCCATTTAGTTCAAGATTTATCATAATTTTTGGTTTTCTACTTATTTTAGTGTTCATCTAACATCATAAACATTAAACATATCCAATTACCCAATCAAACACTCTAGATTCAAAAAACCCCAAATTGGGTCTTATGAACCCTAATTTCCAAATCTTTAAATTGGTGGAATTAACTTGAATTTGTTGTTCATCTAGCTTTAGTAACACTAGATTAACAATTATTAACAACAAAATACCCAAATAAACCCCCAATTCTTGTTTATTAAAGTTCATGTATCAACTCTTTACAAGAACAAGAATCTTTAGAGAATTAGAGAAAGAAGATGATAATTACTTGATTATTAGGAAGGATTGTGCAAACCAAAGCTCCTAATCAAGCATGCAATCTCAACATATGGAGTTCTTGATCAAAATCTGCTCCCCTTTCTTCTTCTTTCTAACCTCTGACGTGTGTGTCGCCATTTTCTAAATAACCCAAATCAAGATTTGGTTAATTGCAGTTCTGGTCCTCCTCTTATTTAACTTAACCCTTTCTTCTCAAACTTATGTTCTTTTTAATGAAATCAACAAACCCATCTACTTTTATTTTATTTAAAACACCCCCATGATATAATAAACATATAATAGTATAAACCCCGAAATTGGTTGATTACAGCTCTTCAATGTAGTTGAGGTTGTTGTCTACCTCAATGTCATCGAGCGGCACATGTGCCGATTCGTCATCTAAGCACTTTGGAAAATGCAATACGTGAAAAGTAGGGTGGATTCCACCCAATTCATCAGGCAGCTCCAGTCGATAAGCCACCTCTCAACTCGTGCCACAATCTTGAATGGTCCGACAAACCTGGCTTAGCTTCCCTCTTTTTCGAAATCGAATTATTCCCTTCCAAGGAGACACTTTCAATAAGACTTTATCTCCTACTTGAAATTCAAGATCCATCCTTCTCTTATCTGCATAAGATTTCTGCCTGTCCTTAGCGGCTTTCATACGGGCTTTGATTTGGTCAAACTTCTTGGAAGTTGCTTTGATTACATCAAGGCTTGCGAAGTCTTTCTGCCAGATTTCACCCCAACAGACGGGCATCCTACACTTTCTCCCATATAACATCTCATAAGGCGGCATTCCAATGGTCACATGATAACTGTTGTTGTAAGAAAACTCCGCCAGTGGTAAGTGGCTATCCCAGCTACCACCGAAATCAATGATACATGCCCGTAGCATGTCCTCAAGAGTCTGGATAGTCCTTTCAGATTGACCATTGGTTTGCGGGTGGTAAGCTGTGCTGATATTGATTCTCGTACCCATTTGCTCATAGAATTTCTTCCAGAATCTCGATGTTAATCGTGTGTCTCGGTCTGACACAATTGACAATTGCATACCGTGCTCGGCCATAATCTTGTTGATGAACACTTCTGCTAGCTTCTCGGACGAGTAAGTCTCACGTATAGGCAAGAAGTAAGCGCTCTTTGTTAACATATCCACAATTACCCATATGGTATCATGACCTTTAGCTGTGCGTGATAACTTGGTTATGAAATCCATGGCAATGTTTTCCCATTTCCATTCAGGAATGAATAACGGTTGCATCTTCCCACACGGCTTCTGGTGTTTGGCCTTCAACTGAGAGCAAGTTAGACATTTGCTCACATAATCGGTTACATCGTTTTTCATACCGGGCCAACAGTATTCCTTCTTTTAATCATGGTACGTCTTGTTAGTGCCAGGATGGATAGAGTAACGAGACTTGTGAGCCTCGTCAAGGATTTTGACTCTAAGTTCGCCACCCTTAGGTATCCACATTCTCCCGAACCGGGTTCGTACCCCTTAAGCATTGGTTTCTAACTTTTCTTGCTGACCCACTATCCTTTCCCTCTTTACATTTTCTTCTTTCAAAGCTTCAACTTGAGCATGTTCTATTTCTGTCATAAGGTTTGGAGTTACAACCAGTTAATAGGCTTTCACCTCGATAGGAGTTGTTGTCTCTTTTCGACTCAAGGCGTCGGACACCACATTCGCCTTTCCGGGGTGGTAAAGGATTTCACAGTCGTAGTCTTTCAAAAATTCTAATCACCGCCTCTGCCTCATGATTAACTCTTTTTGTTCGAAGAAATACTTCAAGCTTTTGTGGTCGGAGTAGATGGCGCATTTGACTCCAAAGAGATAATGTCTCAAAATCTTTAAGGCAAAGACAACTGCCGCGAGCTCAAGGTCGTGAGTCGGGTAGTTGACTTCATGAGTCTTTAACTGTCGTGACGCATACGCAATCACCTTCCCTCGTTGCATGAGCACACATCCTAACCCCTGACCTGAAGCGTCGGAATACACTACTAGGTCTTTGTTACCATCGGGTAGGGAATACTTGTGCTTGGGTTAACCTCTCCTTTAATTCCTCGAAGGCATTGGCGCCATTCGTACTTTACTTCCTTACGAGTCAATTTGGTTAGAGGTGAGTATCACACCCCGCCCCGGGCACCCCTGAGACGTTACCGGGCTGCGACGTCAGTTGGCACCTTCGGTACCTGCTTTGATTTCAGAGTTTGGTTTTGTGCAGCGGAATAGTGGTTTTAAACAGGATCTTTTTAACGATTCTCAACTTCAAGGGTTGGTTTTGTAAATGCTAGAATCTAGTCATGTAGACAAAATATTTCTTTATTTAAATACTTGGGTATAAAACCCGATCGTTTGTACATTTGATTTTTGAAATCAAAACCCTGACTAAAGTCAGTAAAATCTATAAAAAGGTATTCTGCCTAGGGAGTCGACATCCTTTGGACACTTTAACCTTGTATTTTCTCAGGTTCTTTCCTGTGCCTCGCACGAACCTGTATAACACACTTTTGGGTTGCACCGGGTCCAGGTGTGTGGCCTGACCCGGATTATGCAACAAAACTATCATCGGGAATTAGGCCGTAGCCAGTCCCAGTACTTTGAGGTCATTTCATTCTTTTCCTGAAAACATTTGAAAATGAACGTCAGCTAAATGCTGGTGAATACTTTATGACCTCAAATCATTTTTGACATGCATGGCAAAATAGTTGATGTATGTGTGAATGTAGTTAAATATTATATAATAATATTTAGAGATTATGGTTTCACGAGATCAGGTTTTAAATTTATAAAATGATAATTACTTTAACTTAAAACACACACAATAGGCAAGTGTACCTATCGCAGCGTAATATAGTCTAGGTAAGAACCAAGAATCGGACCAATGGACACGGTCGATTTCCAATACTCAACTTTTGTTATCGTTTAGCCGGATTAATTGATAAGTGGGTTTTGTGTGCTGGTGAAGCAGAATAGTAATTGACTGAAAAGTAAATGACGATAAAGTAAATAACATAAAAGTAAGAATGTGCATGATGTGTGTAACAGAAATGTAACGAACATAATAGTAAATAACAGAAAAGTAAATATCTCGGAGATGATCAGGTCACGGAGAGTATTGCTTCGGGATTCGAATCAGCATGGTACGTGATAATGTTAAGTTGACAAATTCAGTGGTATGACTACTACAAACTTGTGACCCGGGTCACCGCTAGAGCCTCGTCCTCATGATATTTGATTCACGAATTATAATCTTTAAATTAAAATGGTAGTGCCTCCTGTTAGTGATAACATTTACCCTCAACCCTTTGAATGGTCATCTCCGGTTTGGTTTAAGACATCGAACTTAAAATGCTTCATATTAGAGTTAAATAGGTGATTATATTTTGTTCACCGGGAGGCGGTGTAACAATGGGACCAAGTATAAAGACGTATTTTTCCGAACATGAGTACACCAATTCTTGGTCGCATAATAAGTTCGTATAAATACGTACGACCTTAGAAGTGTAGACCAGGCCTTGGCATATCAATCTCTGCTCGTATAAAGACGTACGAGTTTCAAAGGAAGTTTGATTAAAAAGGTTTTACGATCTTACACTTTAAAATCAAGACACTCATAAATATAAAGACGGATTTAGACAATAATAAAATCCCACCAAAAGGTGGTTTTAGGAGCAAATAATTAAAGACATAAACATACCACTAGATTAATACATCAAACATTAACATGCACCAAATATCATCTTCAACCTAGCAATACAAGAAGTTTAGCCAGAATCGCCATACTAACTACCACGACGCTGAGTTTCGTAGGCTCCCCTATTGTGGAACGAGGAGGAAAGAGCCTCTCCACTCTCTACGCACTACTACTACACTCCAACTACGAAATAAGCTTTCTCTGGTGTGTTCTTGGGGTATGTAAGGGATGCCTCAATGAAGAAATCAAGCCATCTATTTATAGGCCTCAAAATGAGCAATGCACGGGCGTGCAAACACCTCGGGAATCAAACAGGGTACAAAGGACAGTGTATCGGGGTCTAGGGAGGCCAACCATGCAATGCACGACCGTGCAAAGGGATGCACGGCCATGCAAGCCCTTGTCTGCTCCCCAGGCTCGTCTTTTAGCTTGTCCTCAAGCAAACTCATGCATGATTATATCCATAACTAAAAACTTTACAAGGGAAATGGAGCTCCAAGCAAGTCGAAGCTCCGGGATAACTCTTGAGTTGCTTATTCTATTTTTGTATTTTCTGTTTCAAGATGATGGAATTCATGACAAGCCTACTAGAACTTTAATTATGCATAACTTATCACTCCTCACAATGTTCACTCAACTCTAGGGTTATATATGTATGGATAATGTAGTTTAAGTGGAACACTTAAGTTCGAATTGAATTATTTAATGATCATAAACTTGTATGCAGATCAAGTCTCCATCAATTAACTAAGTAGTATGCATGAATCAAGAGGACTTTAAAGGGTGGAAATGAAAATCTTTTTGGATTTTTAAAGGGTTTGAAGGGCTGCAGCTATCGTGCAACACACAACTACGGTCTCATGGCTTAAAATGAAAAATACTAGCAGGTCCCTCTACAGTACTCAGATCATGAGGGTATAACTAATATGAGGGCTCGTTTATAGTCAAATTGCTAAGGCCAAGATCTCTTATCATTCTCAACTCTTCCCTTACTACGTAATACACATTGCTGCCTTTGCGCATGGATCTTTCAGCTTGTAGCCTAATAGCTTCTACTTGGATCAGGTGCGTATATTCACTTTGGGAATAAGTTTGATTCTTGCTACACTTTCCATCGTGGCTCCAGTTGCCACACTTCACACATTTGCCGTATCTTTTGGCTCTTCTCTTGGCGGCACTTTTTGACAAGTCGCAGAATGGTGGCAATTGTTCTTGCTTGCGCCACCGTTTTCTTACATCACTAGTTGCTTTGAAAACTTTCTCTCGGAGTTCGGATGGTAATTCAGGCTTTGCGAAATGAAGGCAGAAAAGCAAATTGAAATCAAAAGAATGCATGTCTAGTTCTTTAAGATCTTGTCGGTAAAAGACCCACTTCTCTTTTTCTTTTCTCTATTTCCATTTTTTTGTTTTAAGACAATTTCTTCCATAGTCCTTTTTCCTCAATTTTCTTGAAATAATGTTTTCATAAATTTCTTGTAGATAGTTCGGCTGTTTCTTCCTAATACATCCATCTTCTTGTATATTCCAATTCTTTTGAGTAAAACATATTTCTTTCCAAAATTGTCTCAATGATAATAAACTTGAAATGACGACATAAGATAATTTTCCCATTTTGAAGACATTCAGCCAATAACCGGTGTTTATGAAAAGCTGGTTGGGTGATAAATGTGGGTAGTAGAAAAGAAAAAGGCTAAGGCTCAGAGGGCTATCTAGGCGGATAATATTTTTGGGATTTTTTAGGGTTTAAGGATAATATATAAGGGTTATAAAGTCCTAGGTTCCTCAATCATTTTCGTACTTCCACTAGTTCATGATCTTGATATGTATAAGTCATACAAGTTCTAATTATGCATAAAATTCGATCGAATAAAAACTCAATGTACCAAACGAAAGAGAATGCGAAAATAATGATAATAATGCTCGTGAAAAGGCTCAGATTATTCTCACATGGAAACAGATGGAATAGGGTTTAGCGATTTGTTATGCATAATATCCATTTGTTTCTACTTGCCATTTCTTCGTTTTATTTAATTAGGCGCGAACTCAAAGCGGTTTACATTTAAGGTTTAAATTTTTTTGAAAATTTTTTGGGTTTTTCAAAAGGTAGATTTTTGTAATGTTTTAGTCAAATGGGTAGAAAATCACAAGTTAAGTTTTACTGCTTTGAGGTTACAAGCAGTCCTGAATCTCTAATTCCCCACCCCACACTTAAAACTGTGCATTACCCTCAATATACAAATGCATGTAATGAAATGCTATGAAGGAATTTAATGCATGAAGTTTTAAGGGAAAAGAAACTGGTACTCCCCCGGTCAATTCAGTGTATAACCTAAGGCCAAAACTTATTGCTGCTGTCAAGCTATGCCTATCAGCTGCTTGTCAACACTTTACTTCAAAGACTTCATCGAATTTCAAAGAAATTTGATGTGGTTTCCGATTCCTCAGGTTGTAGAGATGGAGTGTAACTCTTCAAAGAAGTAGAGAGACTATCTGGTGATGCTATTCTACCTGACACATAAAGGAAAACATAAAAGCAGACAAGGAAAATAAAAGGTAGTAGTTAAGCTACTAAGGTCCTAGTATCGAGAGGGCATACCTGGGCTGAAGTATGAGAAACTTAAATTTGAAAAGTCAAACCTGAGGTCCATGATTCTGCCGTATGCACCAACCTCTCAATTTATTCATGATCATCAGGTTGCCTCCCGGAAGCGCTACATTTATTTAAGGGTCTTTAGCCCGACCCGTACGTGCTGCATCAGTCTTTCTTTTCTAGTGGAACTTCGTCCACTTCTTGTTTAATTGGTCCTTTGAGGTATTGTTTCACTAGATGACCGTTAACTTTGAAAGTTGTTCCGTCAGATTGTTCTAGTTCCATTGTTCCAGAAGAGAATCTTTTTCGAATTATGTATGGTCCTGTCCATTTAGATCTTAGTTTCCCTGGGAATAATTGTAATCTTGAATTGTAAAGCAGGACTTTTTCTCCTTCTTGAAACTCTCCCTTTTTTAGCTTTTTGTCATGAATTTTCTTTGCTCTGTCCTTGTATATTGTGGAGTTCTTATATGCTTGATTTCAGAGTTCTTCTAATTCATGAATTTGTAGAAGGCGGTGTTCCCCTGCACTGGATAATTCTAAGTTGACTGCCTTAAGCGCCCAATATGCTTTATGCTCAATTTCTATTGGGAGATGACATGCTTTTCCATAGACCATTCGGTAAGGAGTAGTTCTGATAGGTGTTTTGTAAGCTGTGCACAGAGCCCATAATGCATCTTCTGGTTTATCATCCTTACGATTTGGACTCACAACTTTTTCCAAAATTCGCTTGATTGCTCTATTTGTAACTTCTACTTGCCCATTTGCTTGGGGATGGTAAGGTGTGGAAAGCTTATGGGTACAACCGTACCGCTTAAGAATCTTTTCCAATTGAGAATTGCAAAAGTGTGTTCCTCTATAACTGATTAAAGCTTTTGGTGTACCGAATCGTATGAACAATCTTTTTAGAAACTGGATAACTATTTTTGCGTCATTGGTTGGTAAAGCTTGTGCCTCTACCCATTTTGATACGTAGTCCACTGCTACCATGATATATTGATTTCCTCGAGATGGAGGGAATGGCCCAACAAAGTCGATCCCCCATACGTCGAATACCTCAAGGCTTGGATGCTTGTTTGGGGCATTTCGTCCCGCTTTGAAACACCTCCTGTCCTCTGACATGAGTTGCATGTTCTTATAAGCTTATGGGCATCTTTGAAGATGGTTGGCCAAAAGAATCCAGCCTCAAGGACTTTTCTTGCGGTGTAATTTCCTCCATGATCCCATCCTGTTAGTCCTTCGTGACATTGTCGTAGTATCTCCCTCCTTCCCGTATACGCATCGTCAAACTATTTGATCTGTACATACGCGGAATAGATATGGATCTTCCCAGAAGTAGTGTTTAATATCTGAGAAGAATTTCTTCTTTTCCTAAAATGTTATTCCTTTCACTAGTATTCCACTTACTAGTAAATTTGCGATATCTGCAAACCAAGGGTATTTGCCTATGTCTTGTACACGTAATATGTATTCATGAGGGAAACTATCATTTATGGCCACTTCTTTATTCCCTTGAGTATTTTCAAGGCGAGATAGATGATCTGCTGCGAAATTCTCTGCCCCTTTCTTATCTTTTATCTCGATGTCAAATTCTTGTAGTAGGAGGATCCATCCTTGGTTTTTCATCCTACTTGTTAAATAGGTGTCTTAGGACGGCATGATCGGTATAGACGATGGTCTTTGATAGGACGAGATACGAACGGGACTTATCGAATGCAAAAACCACAGCTAGCAGCTCTTTATCAGTTGTGGTGTAATTTTCTTGAGCATCATTTAAGGTTTTACTTGCATAATGAATCGGGTGAAAGTGTTTTTCCTTTCGTTGTCTTAGAATTGCCCCTACTACGTAATCACTTGCATCGCACATGAGCTCGAATGGCTTCGTCCAGTCAGGTGCTATCATGATAGGTGCGCCAACGAGCTTTTTCTTGAGAGTTTCAAAAGCCGTCAAACAGTCGTCAGAAAAGAAGAAAGGTCTCTCTTTCTCCGGCAGCGGTGTTAGCGGTCTAACTATAAATGAGAAGTCTTTTATGAATCTCCTGTAGAATCCTGCATGACCGAGGAAACTTTGGAATCCCTGAACTGAATTTGGTGGAGGAAGCATTGATATAGTTTCTACCTTTGCCTTGTCGACTTCAATGCAATTCCTTGAAATTTTATGTCCTAATACTATTCCTTCCTTGACCATAAAGTGGCACTTTTCCCAATTTAGTGCTAGATTTGATTCCTCGCATCTTGCTAACATCTTTTCCAAATTCTGTAGACAGTGGTCGAAGGAATTCCCAAAAACTGAGAAGTCATCCATGAATACTTCCATTGATTCTTCTATCATATCATGAAATATAGCAATCATGCATCGCTGGAATGTAGCGGGTGCATTGCATAGCCCAAATGGCATACGCCTATAAGCAAAAGTGCCATAGGGACAGGTAAACGTAGTTTTCTCTTGATCTTCGGGGGCGATGGGGATCTGAAAGTACCCTGAGAATCCATCAAGAAAACAATAGAACATATTCCCGGATAATCGTTCCAACATCTGATCTATGAAGGGTAGTGGGAAATGGTGTTTTTGGGTAGCGTCATTCAACCTGCGATAGTCGATATACACCTGCCACCCTGTGACCGTGCGAGTTAGTATTAACTCATTTCTCTCATTTTTAATCACCTTTATACCTCCTTTCTTTGGCACCACTTGTACAGGACTGGCCTATGTTGAGTCTAAAATAGGGTAGATAACTCCTGCATCTAAAAGTTTGATAGCTTCGTTCTTTACTACCTCTTGCATCTTAGGGTTCGGTCGTCTTTGGTGCTGCACAAGGGTCTTGTAATTGTCTTTCATGAGTATCTTGTGTGTGCAAAATGAAGGACTAATCCACTTAAGATCCATTAGCTTCCATGCGATGGCTTTTTTATGCCTTTTTAACACTTCTAGTAACTTTGCCTTCTCATCATTTTCCAACCTGGAAGAGATAATAACCGGAAGCTTGGATTCTTTATCTAGGAAGGCATATGATAGGTCGACGGGGAGCTCCATTAGCTCAAGTGTAGGTGGTTCTTCAATAGACGGTTTTGTCTTTTCGCTTTCGTCTCTGTCTTCCAGTTCCTCAACGCCTATTGTTTCCTCATCATGATTAATGTGTTTTATCATGAATCCTTCACAAACTAAATATTCCTCTTGTTCTTCAGTTGGCCATTCCTCTTCTTTTCCCAAGATGTCATGTATGTAGTAACCTACTAGGTAATCAAAATCGTCGAACAAAAAAGCAAGATCGCCGTGACTGCTTGGCCGCTTCATGGCCTTCTTTAGATCGAATGTGATGTGTTCTTGTTGAATACTCAATGCTAATCTTCCACCCCAAACGTCAATGAGGGTAAGAGCGGTATTAAGGAATGGTGTCCCGAGAATAAGAGGACAACGTGTTCCTCCTTTCATGTAAACCACCACAAAATCCACAAGGAAGACGAATTCATTAATTTTTATAAGTACGTCTTCAGCGATTCCCTTTGGATAGCGAACTGTCCTATTGATCAGGCATAGTTCTAATTTTGTGGGTTGAAGTTTCTTGAGATTCATTTTGTCAAATATTGTGCTAGGTAAAATATTTACACCTATATGTAGGTCAGCAATAGTATTACCTTGGATTGAGTCGCTTATAATACAGGAGATCATGAATTGGTCGGGAGGTTTTCTTCCTCTCATAATAGCTGAGCATTCTTCGTTCAACGCGATTTGTGACTGCTCTTCCATTTTTTCTCGGTTAGTCAGCATATCCTTGAGAAATTTTGCATGAGCAGGCATCTTATAGAGGAATAGTTCGTAAGGAAGATTTAGCTGAATTTGATTTAAAAAGGACTGAAAGCGTCTGAACTGTTTTTCCAATCTTGGTGGTTCTAAGGTTTCTTGTATGATTTCAGCCCTTAATACGTCATCTTCACATGTATTCTCCGTGTTCCCCATGGGTATCATGGTTATTACCTCTACATTCTGTTCTTGTGATGCTTGATCTATTTCGACACATGGTGGATGATCCAGAATTTTAGACGGATCTTCAATTGGTTCTGTAGCGTAGAGTTTAATGATTTGATTCTTTATTTCCTCCAAATTATGAAATAATGTGTCTGGTTTCCAAGGATCTGGTTCGTAGGAAGCACGGTCTGTGTTCACTGATGGAAGTGGGGAAGGAAGTAAATTTTCAAATGGTGACGGGTTGAGATTTATCTTGTGATCCATGGGGTGCCATACGGAGAGATAACATTCCTTGACGTAGTGTGATCCCCCACACAACTCGAACCATGAATCCGAAAAATCTCCGTCAAATTTAAAAAATTCTTCTTGGGTGAAGGTTTCGTTATATGAATCCATGATTATATTTTTGTGAAATCTTAAATTTAAAAAGGCTAATCCGTTAACTCGAATTTTTCTTGAAATCACCGTGTCCCCGGCAACGGCGCCAAAAACTTGATGTATGTGTGAATGTAGTTAAATAATATATAATAATATTTAGAGATTATGGTTTAACGAGATCAGGTTTTAAATTTATAAAATGATAATTACTTTAACTTAAAACACACACAATAGGCAAGTGTACCTATCGCAGCGTAATACAGTATAGGTAAGAACCAAGTATCGGACCAATGGACACGATCGAGTTCCAATACTCAACTTTTGTTATCGTTTAGCTGGATTAATTAATAAGCGGGTTTTGTGTGCTTGTGAAGCAGAATAATAATTGACCGAAAAGTAAATGATGATAAAGTAAATAACATAAAAGTAGGAATGTGCGTGATGTGTGTAACAGAAATGTAACGAACAGAAGAGTAAATAGCAGACTAGTAAATATCTCAGAGATGATCAGGTTACGGAGAGTATTGCTTCGAGATTCGAATCATCTTGGTACGTGATAATGTTAAGTTGACTAATTAAGTGGTATGACTACTACAAATTTGTGACCCGGGTCACCGCTAGAGCCTCGTTCTCACGCTATTTGATTCACGAATTATAATCTTTAATTTAAAATGGCAGTGCCTCCCGTTAGGGACAACATTTCTCCGGTTTGGTTTAAGACATCGAACTTAAAATGCTTTATATTAGAGTTAAGTAGGTGATTATATTTTGTTCACAGGGAGGCGGTGTAACAATGGGACTGTGACACCCGGTAGTCCAAGTCAATACCCATAGTCATATTTACACATCCCTATTTTATATTTCTTGGAATATTATCTTTGACATAGTATTGTCAGGAGTTTAGCAAAGGGACAAGTGTCATATTTAGTAATTTTTAAGAATTACTAGGAAATAGACGATAATAACCCGCATTGAGCGTTCGTTGGTGATTGACGAGATTTTATTCCGGTAAAAGTCTAGGGACACGTTTTAATATAAAAACGTATATATTGGTGACTAAACCTTAAAACATGGACATAAAAATGTTGGTTGCATGACCTTGAGTTATTTTATGTGTATACATGTATGATATAGTTAAAGTAATAACTATGTCGGGAATTCACTACGAGATTATTAAAGCTAGTCAAACTACACAAAATGTAGGACATCTTAATAATTAAAGATATTAAGACGGGTATTATTTTCGGGTAATATACCGCGTCTAAATCGATCACATCTTCATCATGATTGCTTTGCTTACACAACACTCAAGCGTCATAATCATCATGATTATGACCAAGAGTGTAAGCAACTTGAAGATCACATCACCATCATTATCTCTTTGCTTGTACTCCACTCCAACATCAAATCGTAATAATGATGACTTGTTGAGAACTACACTCAACCCCCGTTTCATCTAATAATTGCATATATATATATGCATATATATATATATAAATATCTAGGTATATAGATATAAAGTTTAAATCCTTAAAAAATCTTGAACCGGGTATTATATTACGGGAGCACCTATCGGGTTTACACTACCTTAGACCGATCTAGCTAAGGATTGAGAGGTAACTAGTGATTGGACAACACCCAAACCCCCACTCCTAACCTCTAGTTTCGGCCAAACATGGGTGGGCCCCCCCACCTTACCATCTTCACCATCAAAATCATGATTGTTGTCATGAGGCACCATACCCACTCAACCAATACTTCAAGCAAGAGTTCCATCCATCATATCATCCATACATTATAATGATGATTAACTAGTCCAACACACAAACTCTTTCCTCTCTTCCTCTACTTACGACATACATATGCACACACCAACACACACTTTGTGAAATCTAGAACAAGTTCCATTAGAGACAATTGGCTAGAGATTTGGAGTTTCAAGAATTCTTGGAGTTCCAGGAAGCTTCCACTAGAAGAATCAAGCCACCAACACATTCTACTTGCGTTTCTTCCCTAGCTAGACTATTGGTATGAAAACCGACACTTATCTCCAGATTTTTGTTTATAATCTCAAATCATGCATGTTGCTCACCTTAAAAATGGAAGTATTTATAAGTTTGGTGATTTTCTTTATAAAGATTAACGAGTGGTAACTACAAGGAATTAAGATGTGAAACAAGTAAAGTGTGCATATATATATATATATGTGTGTGTATATATAAAATTTAGAGATATATATATATATATATATATATATATATATATATATATATATATATATATATATATATAGGTATGTGTATAATTGTACTTGATTAACTTGAAAATTGCTAAGTGTGTATGTGTACATATAAATCAAGATATATATATATATATATATATGCATGTGTAGGGTTGTAGTTTGTTGACTTGGAACTTGTTGAGTATACATATATATATATAAAGACATATAAAACCGTAACATATATATACATGTGGTCGAAATATTATGTATATATGCATGTTTATGAAGTAGGTTCATAAAAGAGTTCATGTTATTTGAAATAAAGATGGTATACACATGTTGTGATTGATAAATTCTAGAAATAAACGTGTAAATGATCATGTTAAAAACCCTTATACTAGACATGAATATATATGTGTATGTGTATGCATGAAGTGTATGTATGTGTAGATACATAGATCTTGGAAACGTGTTGACAAGTTCGTCAAAGAATATATGTTTACACATACATGTAACGTCATAAGACACATTTGTGATTGTGTACAAATGTAGAAATACATGTGTGCATACATCCATACGTTCGGTAAAAATAAATGTAATTGTATGTATATTAAACACATAAGAGTTAATAAATTTCGTTTTGGAATATATAATTCCATATAGACGTAGTGGCATGAGATTGCACATACATGGAATTATAAAAATATATAAACATACATTAGAATACTTGAACGATAATTGAGAATATATATAGTTATATTTGAGAAATAGGTATATATATATATATATATATATATATTTATACATACGTGGAATTATGGATGAAATATACTTTCATGACGTGAACCATGATTTTGATTGAATATGTGGTGAGACAAAAATAAGATTTATTTTTGGAAACGTAACGTGTCACCAATATGGAAACATAATATTTTCTCAGAAAATATTTAAGCGTCTAGACTGGAATAATAATCACCAACGAGTCATCACATTAAAACACTGTTTTTGTAATTAAAGTCGTGCTTAACGGGATTCGTTAAGTCGGGTGAACAACTTGCATTTAAGACGGGTAGTATTAACACATTAGTACCCTTATGTGATTAGGGTACAGATACACAGGAACTCTTAGCGCACTGTTATTTGCTAGGATTTCATCAGACACAAGGTGAGTTCACGACCCCGTTTTATTTTTCTACTATTTTGTTAACATCGGGGGAGAAACATACTTACTTGTTATGTTTTGAAAACATGAAATACAATTGCTTATACATTTGACAATATGAACATTCTGGTTTAACTCTTTGTGAGTTTCACTAACCCCTTTTTCTAGGTTTTTGAAAGGTTTTGGGGTGGAAACATACTTATAAAGAATTTTCGTATGTAAATGAATGAACAAATGATCAGACCGTATGTGTGCATTGAGGGAACAATAGAGCTCTTAAAGTCCTCGGAATAAAAACTTAGTAACCATTAACTATGGATTTAGCCCGGGATTCTATGGATAGTACTATTAGGGGTGACGCCTCCGGTCCTGGTTAATCGCGCTAACCAGGGGTCCAAATGGCCGAATGACCGCATATTATCTTACTCGCAGAAAGGCGAGGGGAGGCATAAAAAGTTGGGGTTTGGTTACGGTCTCGTGCATTACATATTATTTTGTATTCCTTGCAAGCTTACAAATGGGGTCAATTGGTCAGGGTAATGTTCAAAATTCATTGGTTATACATATAAACTGTTTGATCGGAAAATGATCATGTTTGAACGTTTTGAGAACGTTGGAATTACAAAGACGTCATGTATATGTTTTCAAAGGAAAACTACATATTTGATGACGGTAAAGTCATGGACATGTTTTCAAAGGAAAACTACTTAATTGATGACGGTTAAGTCATGTATATGTTTTCAAAGGAAAACTACGTATTTTATGACGGTTAAGTCATGGGAATGTTTTCAAAGGAAAACCACTTATTTTATGACGGTAAAGTCATGGGCATGTTTTCAAAGGAAAACTACTTATTTGATGACGGTTAAGTCATGTGTATGTTTTCAAAGGAAAACTACGTATTTTATGACGGTTAAGTCATGGGAATGTTTTCAAAGGAAAACCACTTATTTTATGACGGTAAAGTCATGGGCATGTTATCAAAGGAAAAATACTTATTTGATGACGGTTAAGTCATGTATATGTTTTCAAAGAAAAACTACATATTTTATGACGGTTAAGTCATGGGAATGTTTTCAAAGGAAAACCACTTATTTTATGACGGTAAAGTCATGGGCATGTTTTCAAAGGAAAACTACTTATTTGATGATGGTTAAGTCATGTATATGTTTTCAAAGGAAAACTACTTATTTTATGACGGTTAAGTCATGTCTAGTTTTTCGAGGAAAACTAACTGTACTAAATTAACAAACTCTGTGAACTCACCAACCTTTGTGTTGACACTTTCAAGTATGTTTCTCAGGTAACCTTTAGCAATGGAGCGATTGGAATAGGCTAGCTATAATTGGATAAATTCCTACTAGCTGGAAGGACATAGATTATCCGGTCTCAAGTCTGTCGTTGATCTAGAAGAACTTAGATCATTGTACTACTTAGTCTTAGTATTTGTGTATGTATTCAAGTCTTAGAAATCACTATTACAGCTTCCGCTATCGTGTAATGAACCAATTGTTGCAACCTGTATTTATTTATTAAGTAAATAAATTTTGGGGTGTGACAGATTGGTATCAGAGCAATGGTTTTAGCGAATTAGGTTTCCTTAGTGATACCTAGGCTCTAACCAGAATCATTTAGGGACCAAGATTTCTAAGACTTGCATCACACTAAAAACACCCAAGACTTGAGTATAGGAATTCCAACCATTGTCAAACAATTTGTGTAGACTATTAGTGTATGGAGTTACACTAGGGTATCATTAGCTACACTAATACAATTACATGCACATGTAATGAACACTTAAACACATACAACAATGTGGAAATAATAAACACTTACAACATGTTACTGTTCGGATTACGAGTCAAGATTAACGGGTACTCAGCATACTGCAACCTTAGAAGATCGAGTTACGAGCTGAGCTTGGGCGACGACGGCAGCAATCGTCAGTTACCGATCTTGGTATCATAGCAGGCTGAATCCGTACCAGAATTTGTACCTATACCTGCACCACACCGACAACTACTCTAGCCGGGGAGGCAACTTTCTTTCTGACGTATTTGCGGTATAAATACTCTCCTTCATAAGTTGTCGGATCGGATGCCTAGACTTTCGCCATGAAATATGGCAGATAGAATTGCCCAGACAGAAGGGAATCCAAGGTGGATAAGCAGGACTAAATGGGAGAGAACTCCAAGGGCCAGGAGACCCAGACATACATCAGGATCATGTGGATCCATGCATATATACAGACTTGGAGCATGAGTTGCTTGACACTCATTTGAGGATCTCTGCCCAACACATAGTGCCTGACTTTCACCATACACATTTTATTTTAAGAGAAACTGGTGGTGCCTCTCTACCATTAGCCTCATCCGACAACAACCATATTCGACAGATTCATGAGTATTGGTACACATAATTAAGAGTAGTCCGATAAAACAATACACACTCCTGCACAAGTGTGCATACACGATCTAATGAACATTCAAATCCCATTGATCTAAAAGTTAGGGATAGAAGGAACACTACAGGGATCATGCAAAGTAAATTATCATTACGGGTGCACAGGTAATCATAATTTGCAGTGCATGGGAACTTTAGAGAGTCTTGCTATCCAAGCTAATGATCAAACCATGTTCTCAGTCAATTGATTAAGGATTAGATCTTAACAAATCGGACTTCTCAATTATATGTTCACAAAGCATTCTCCTAGTTTTTGAGGAACGAGAGAAATTCAAATTGAATTCAACCAATCCTTAGTGAATCCTGAACGATGAAGGAATTTGCACATTCATTCTTTGAGATTCTACTTGTCAGGAATGCTTCAAATTGAGTGTTACCACAACTAACACTTACAATAATTGCACAATTATTGTGGGAGATTATAGCGTAATCTCAGGATCCATCATACAGTTCAATCTCACAATTGCTTGAAAGTTAAGCCAAGAGTGATATGCACTAACTTCAGTAATGGGGCAGAATATTATTCTAACCCGCATACATATGGCACCTATGGATATTATGGAAGCTCGACATGAGACAAGTAGATAATCTGACATTTCATAATATTGGTCAAACAGGGTTGCTCTCGCAACCATTGACATTCAGTACACCTTTAAGTCCGACTATTCTCCCGGTGATGAATAGGTCGAGGATGATGCTCAAGCGAATGCCAAAGAAACCTAAGTGTGGAATGATGACTATTGTCGCACTAACAGAAAAACGACATACAAAACTTTTGAAGGTTTCCCAAATGCGGAATTTCTTGCTAATCACATTAGCTCATGATATGCATAAGGGACGTAAGCATGAGTTGTTCACTATAGACCACTGTCCATAAAGATTCGAGAATGATAGTTTGATACCCTTTGTACCCGCACTTTCCCAAAGATCATCTTGTTGAATGGATCCCAGATTTCAGCCTAGAGGAGAGGCGTGATCACATCTTTCGCTCCTAATTTTCTATAATTAGGAAGCTCTAGATCATCTATTGTTAAGAAATGACCTCTTAATGCAGGCTCAGTAAGAATATAAAGTTTTCGATGTTTAACACTCATTACCTCAATTTTATCCTTGTGCTAAGGATTTTGAGGCTATAACTTATATGAGTGGAATACGTAACAGTAAGTCACCAAAACACCATTCAAACACTAAGGAAGTGCATACACACTGTATGACTAATAGTTGGCTATCAACCCTTTCTGCCAACTTAATGGGTTGACAAACCCATAGCCCATTTTGGGGAAGCACTAATTCGATGAGACCATTCTCACAGTATCACTGTTCATTTCCTCACCTAGACGAAATGTGAATATTCCAAACAAACATAGAACTTCGTATGGCTTACATACTTCGAGAGTATGGTCGTCAAGCCATGAGTTTACATATCAGGATGTTACAACCCAAAGGCTGGTCTGCCTCAGAAAGGTGGTACAAGAAAAGGGTAAAGTGGTGATTAGACTCGACCTTCGCAAGTAAGAGCTCCCAAGGAACATCAAATCTTAGCTCCATGAAGGCACATGGGGAGGAAAATCCTAGAAAACATGAAACCTGAAATAAGAGAAAAGTCTTAGTCCGGGAAAATGCTTTCGAAAAGCATAAGAGGGACAAACATAAAGTTTCATTTCCGTACTGTGTCATTACTACCCAATATTCAACTAAAACCTAGACACCTCATCGAGTAATTCTTTCCTAAGATCTATAGAGATTTTCTTTTGTGACAAAGTGCGTAGATGAAGAGAGGGTATGTGTCAACATACGCTCAAGATTCGTAGGCACCATTCCTTTCATTACCAGGAATGAGCATCACATAACCCTACCATATTGAGGGTAATCAAATAAAGAGAATTCTTCTACGTTTAATATCGTTAGTCGGAGAAGTATTCGCTTTGCTTTCGAATACCGACTACCAAGTAAATTGAATCAAACAATTAAAAGCTAAGTTGGATGATACATATAGAATTTGGGTACCAGGTATCGGTAGCCTATGTGGGAGGTTATGGATGAAGTCCATAAGCACAAGTACTCCGTTCATCCAGAATCGAATAAAACGTATAAGGATCCCGAGGAAATCCATTATGTTGGCAAAACATGAAAGGAGAAATTGCTATCTATGTTGGGAAATACCCGACCGTAAAAGTAGAATGTTAGGAATCACCTAAGTGAACACAAAAACCGCAGATTCCTCAATCATAGATTTCATTACAAATCTACCCAGAACATCAGTCGTTTGACGAAATCCGCTCACTCCCTACCAATCAAGGAGACAGATAAAAGTAAGAAGAGTGCAAGGCTAAAAATTAAGGAAATTTAGCCTAGGCATGGTATGCCAGTTTCCATTTTCTCTAATAGGGACAGTCGATTCATGTCAAGAATCTGGCAGTCTGTACAAGAAGCCTTGGGCACACGCCTTGACATGAGCACTGCATATCATCCCCAGATGAACGGTCAAGGTAAAAGGACCATCCAAACTTAAAAAATAAATAAATAAATAAAAATGTGCTCCGTGCGTATAATCGATTTCAGAGAAAATAGGGTTACTCACCGCCGTTGGCTGAGTTTTCATATAATAACAACTACCATACCAACATTAAAGCAGCTCCGTTGAGACTTTGTCGCTCATCGCTATATTGGGCGGAGGTTGGCGAAAGATATTTGACTGGTCCTGAAATTGGCCAGGAAACCATTGAAAAGATCATTGAAATCAAAGATCGTATGAAAGCCACTCAGGTCAGACGAAAGAGAGTTGTGCTAGAAACAGACGAAAGCCATTAGAATTCCAAATTGGGGACCGAGCCTTGTTAAAGGTCTCACTAAACATAACCATAAATACATCAGACCATTTGATAGACGGGCTTGGGTAGTAACCTATAAACTTACGTTGTCACGGGGAACTAAGCAATATACACGATGCGTTTCGTGTGTCAGATCTAAAGAAGTGTTTATTAGATGAAACGTTAATCATACCGTCTGGTGAAATTCACATAGGTGACAAACCACACCCTGTTCAGGAACCTACTGAAATCACTGGCTAAAAAGTCCAGGGAACAGGGCGTAATTGTGTTGAATTGGCTAAGGTACGTTAGGACTCGAAGCGTGACCTTAAGGATACATGGGAACACGAAGATCAAATGAAAAATCGAGTATCAGACCTTGTTCATGAATACACCAATTCAAGATAACATCAACTGAATTTCGGGACGAAATTCTCTCTAACATGGGGAGAATGTGACACCCGGTAGTCCAGGTCAATACCCATAGTCATATTTACACATCCCTATTTTATATTTCTTGGAATATTATCTTTGTCATAGTATTGTCAGAAGTCAAGCAAAGGGACAAGTGTCATATTTAGTAATTTTTAAGAATTACTAGGAAATAAACGATAATAACCCGCATTGAACGTTCGTTGATGATTGACGAGATTTTATTCCGGTAAAAGTCTAGGGACACGTTTTAATATAAAAATGTATATATTGGTGACTAAACCTTAAAACATGGACATAAAAATGTTGGTTGTATGACCTTGAGTTATTTTATGTGTATACATGTATGATATAGTTAAAGTAATAACTATGTCGGGAATTCACTAGCAGATTATTAAAGCTAGTCAAACTACACAAAATGTAGGACATCTTAATAATTATAGATATTAAGGTGGGTATTATTTTCGGGTAATATACCGCGTCTAAATCGATCACATCTTCATCATGATTGCTTTGCTTACACAACACTCAAGCATCATAATCATCATGATTATGACCAAGAGTGTAAGCAACTTGAAGATCACATCACCATCATTATCTCTTTGCTTGTACTCCACTCCAACATCAAATCGTAATAATGATGACTTGTTGAGAACTACACTCAACCCCCGTTTCATCTAATAATTGTATATATATATATATGCATATATATATATATAAATATCTAGGTATATAGATATAAAGTTTAAATCCTTAAAAATTCTTGAACCGGTATTATATTACGGAAGCACCAAGTGATTGGACAACACCCAAACACCCACTCCTAACCTCTAGTTTCGGCCAAACATGGGTGCCCCCCCCCACCTTACCATCTTCATCATCAAAATCATGATTGTTGTCATGAGGCACCATACCCACTCAACCAAGACTTCAAGCAAGAGTTCCATCCATCATATCATCCATACATTATAATGATGATTAACTAGTCCAACACACAAACTCTTTCCTCTCTTCCTCTACTTACGGCATACATATGCACACACCAACACACACTTTGTGAAATCTAGAACAAGTTCCATTAGAGACAATTGGCTAGAGATTTGGAGTTTCAAGAATTCTTGGAGTTCTAGGAAGCTTCCACTAGAAGAATCAAGCCACCAACACATTCTACTTGTGTTTCTTCCCTAGCTAGACTATTGGTATGAAAACCGACACTTATCTCCAGATTTTTGTTTATAATCTCAAATCATGCATGTTGTTCACCTTAAAAATGGAAGTATTTATAAGTTTGGTGATTTTCTTTATAAAGATTAACGAGTGGTAACTACAAGGAATTAAGATTTGAAACAAGTAAAGTGTGCATATATATATATATATGTATTTATACATATATGTGAGTGTGTGTATAAAATCGAGATATATATATATATATATATAGGTATGTGTATAATTGTACTTGATTAACATGGAAATTGCTAAGTGTGTATGTGTACATATAAATCGAGATATATATATATATATATATATATATATATATATATATATGTATATGCATGTGTAGGGTTGTAGTTTGTTGACTTGGAACTTGTTGAGTATATATATATATATACACATATATAAAACCGTAACATATATATACATGTGGTCGAAATATTATGTATATATGCATGTTTATGAAGTAGGTTCATAAAAGAGTTCATGTTATTTGAAATAAAGATGGTAAAGTATACACATGTTGTGATTGTAAAATTCTAGAAATAAACGTGTAAATGATCATGTTAAAAACCCTAATACTAGACATGAATATATATATGTGTATGTGTATACATGAAGTGTATGTATGTGTAGATACATAGATCTTGGAAACGTGTTGACAAGTTCGTCAAAGAATATATGTTTACATATACATTTACGTCATAAGACACATTTGTGATTGTGTACAAATGTAGAAATACATGTGTGCATACATCCAAACGTTCGGTAAAAATAAATGTAATTGTATGTATATTAAACACAGAAGAGTTAATAAATGTCGTTTTGGAATATATAATTCCATATAGACGTAGTGGCATGAGATTGCACATACATGGAATTATAAAAATATATAAACATACATTAGAATACTTGAACGATAATTGAGAATATATATAGTTATATTTGAGAAATAGTTATATATATATATATATACGTGGAATTATGGATGAAATATACTTTCATGACGTGAACCATGATTTTGATTGAATATGTGGTGAGACAAAAATAAGATTTATTTTTGGAAACGTAACGTGTCACCAATATGGAAACATAATATTTTCTGAGAATAATAATCACCAACGAGTCGTCACATGAAAACACTGTTTTTGTAATCAAAGGCGTGCTTAACGGGATTCGTTAAGTCGGGTGAACAACTTGCATTTAAGACGGGTAGTATTAACACATTAGTACCCTTATGTGATTAGGGTACAGATACACAGGAACTCTTAGCGCACTGTTATTTGCTAGGATTTCATCGGACACAAGGTGAGTTCACGGCCCCCTTTTATTTTTCTACTGTTTTGTAAACATCGGGGGAGAAACATACTTGTTATCTTTTGAAAACATGAAATACAATTGCTTATACGTTTGACAATATGAACATTCTGGTTTAACTCTTTGTGAGTTTCACTAACCCCTTTTTCTATGTTTTTGAAATGTTTTGGGGTGGAAACATACTTATAAAGAATTTTCGTATGTAAATGAATGAACAAATGATCAGACCGTATGTGTGCATTGAGGGAACAATAGAGCTCTTAAAGTCCTCGGAATAAAAACTTAGTAACCATTAACTATGGATTTAGCCCGGGATTCTATGGATAGTACTATTGGGGGTGACGTCTCCGGTCATGGTTAGTCGCTATAACCTGGGGTCCAAATGACCGAATGACCGCATATTATCTTACTCGCAGAAAGGCGAGGGGAGGCACAAAAAGTTGGGGTTTGGTTACGGTCTTGTGCATTACATATTATTTTGTATTCCTTGCAAGCTTACAAATGGGGTCAATTGGTCAGGGTAATGTTCAAAATTCATTGGTAATACATATAAACTGTTTGATCGGAAAATGATCATGTTTGAACGTTTTGAGAACGTTGGAATTACAAAGACGTCATGTATATGTTTTCAAAGGAAAACTACTTATTTGATGACGGTAAAGTCATGGACATGTTTTCAAATGAAAACTACTTAATTGATGACGGTTAAGTAATGTATATGTTTTCAAAGGAAAACTACGTATTTTATGACGGTTAAGTCATGGGAATGTTTTCAAAGGAAAACCACTTATTTTATGACTGTAAAGTCATGGCATGTTTTCAAAGGAAAACTACTTATTTGATGACGGTTAAGTCATGTATATGTTTTCAAAGGAAAACTACGTATTTTATGACGGTTAAGTCATGGGAATGTTTTCAAAGGAAAACCACTTATTTTATGACGGTAAAGTCATGGGCATGTTTTCAAAGGAAAACTACTTATTTGATGACGGTTAAGTCATGTACATGTTTTCGAAGGAAAACTACGTATTTTATGACGGTTAAGTCATGGGAATGTTTTCAAAGGAAAACCACTTATTTTATGACTGTAAAGTCATGGGCATGTTTTCTAAGGAAAACTACTTATTTGATGACGGTTAAGTCATGTATATGTTTTCAAAGGAAAACTACTTATTTTATGACGGTTAAGTCATGTCTAGTTTTTCGGGGAAAACTAACTGTACTAAATTAACAAACTCTATGAACTCAACAACCTTTGTGTTGACACTTTCAAGTATGTTTCTCAGGTAACCTTTAGCCATGGAGCGGTTGGAAGGCTAGCTATAATTGGATAAATTCCTACTAGCTGGAAGGACATAGATTATCCGGTCTCAAGTCTGTCGTTGATCAACTTAGATCATTGTACTACTTAGTCTTAGTATTTGTGTATGTATTCAAGTCTTATAAATCACTATTACAGCTTCCGTTATCGTGTAATGAACCAATCGTTGCAACCTGTATTTATTTATTAAGTAAATAAATTTGGGGGTGTGACAGGGACCAAGTATAAAGATGTACCGTTCTCAACATGAGTTCAAGAATTCTTGGTCGCATAATAAGTTCGTATAAGGACGTACGACCTTAGAAGTGTAGACCAGGCCTTGGCTTATCAATCTCTGCTCGTATAAAGACGTACGAGTTTCAAAGGAAGTTTGATTAAAAAGGTTTTAAGATCTTACACTTTAAAATCAAGACACTCATAAATATAAAGACAGATTTAGACAATAATAAAAGTCCACCAAAGGTGGTTTTAGGAGCGAATAATTAAAGATATAAACATACCACTAGATTAATACGTCAAACATTACCATGCACCAAATATCATCTTCACCCTAGCAATACAAGAAGTTTAGCCATGAATGGCTATACTAACTAGCGTGACGTTGAGTTTCGTAGGCTCCCCTATTGTGGAACAAAGAGGAAGAGCCTCTCCACTCTCTACGCACTACTACTACAGTCTAACTATGAAATAAGCTTTTTCTGGTGTGTTCTTGGGGTGTGTAAGGGATGCCTCAATGAATAAATCAAGCCATCTATTTATAGGCCTCTAAATGAGCAATGCATGACTTTGCTTTGGATTGCACGGGCGTACAAACACCTCGGGAATTAAACAGGGTACAAAGGACAGTGTATCGGGGTCTGGGGAGGCCATCCATGCAATGCACGACCGTGCAAAGGGATGCATGGTCGTGAAATCATCTTTTAGCTGCTTGTTGACTTGTGTTGACCTGGTTCGACTTCTTGGGGGTCAATGCTCGGGTTTGGTCCTCCAAAATCTTGATTTCTTCATGTTTTAAGCTGGATTTTGCTCTGTTTATCTTGGGACACCGAATAACCTGCAATTGTGAAATATTAACGCATTAAGTATCATTTGCAAGGCTTTTGTTTGATTAGTACTATAATATGGGGATTATTATGCATGCAAAACATGTATAATTTAGGGCATATCAGCAGTTTAATTTAACAGTTAAACATTTCATCATTAGAGGATTCTAGTAATCATATCACTTCCTTACATTTCATCTAATTGTATACATTGGACAAGCACTCGGGGCCACGCGGCCAAACTGGCACAACTACGTTTTACGCATCACCCGACATACGCCCGACCCAACTGGATCCGGAGCGAGTATAAGTATTTGATCAAACTCTACGTACACTTATTGGGTATTAACATTCCCTAGGGGTCGAACCTATAATTCAGAGATTAGTATGAGTAAATATTTAATTATCGTGTTTTGCCCTTTTCATAAACATAAATCGTTTGATCTCTTGCGTGAAGGTGCCGACAGCACCAGCACGTCTTATTTGCGTGATGATAGCTTACAACCCAAGCACGTCATACAAATCGTTTTTTGTAAAAGCTCATTCTTGCCATGAGAACGAGTATTTTTGATAAAGATGAGTATTCACCTTTAGTTTGAAGTCGGAGATCGAAGGAAAATAATCATAGTGCTAAGTAGCTCTTAGAGTTGACTCTTAGGGCTCTAGCACCTTAACTTGCACTTCTATGAGTTCCTTGGGTTTCTTCGGATCTTAAACGCTTGATCTCGTTGATAAGTGAACGTCGGTCGAACCGGGAGGAGCGGCTCGGGATTCGGGACGACCGGAGGGCTTGGGAAACGCTCGGGAGCAGAGGAGATTTGAGAGCATGTTTTGTGTTGGTGTAGAAAATGAGAACCTTGAGTTCTCTATTTATATGCCTGATCCGCGCCCATGTCAGACCGTTATCCAGGGGATATCGGTCCGATATTCCTCCATTGTCCCGCATGTGCGCCACGTGGCGGCCATGCAAATTCGGTGTGCCACCCGTCCATGTCGGACCGAGTAGGCAAGCCATGTCGGTCCGACATCCGTTCACGCATCCGACATGCTGACGCATGCCCTACACGTGTCTGGACACGTGTCTGGTGAAGAGGGTTTCTAGGGGTTTGCATTTCGGACCGTTGGCCAAGCATATGTTGGTTCGACATCCAACCTCATCCTATATCGGACCGATATCTGATCACATGCCGGTCCGATATCTCCTATCATTCAAAATTTCTTAATTTATTTTCTGACTTTTGGGTTTCCGTTAACTCCCGTTATTTCTTATAAGTTACGGGCAAAAATTGAGATCGGAATTTTGGCGGGTGTTATATCATCCGCAACATTTTCGAAATCTCTTCCTCGAGATTACTTTCTGAATAAGTGTGGGTATTTCTTTTTCATTTCGGATTCCAGTTCCCACGTGTACTCAGGTCCACGTCTGGAATTCCATTTCACCTTAACCAATACAAGTTTCTTCCGTTTCAATTTCTTTTCCTACCGGTCTTCTATTTGTAACGGTTGTTCCACAAACTTAAGCCTTTCATCCACTACTACATCTTGTAATGGCATGGCTAAGGTTTCATCTGCTAAGCATTTTCGCAGATTGGAGATATGGAATAAATCGTGTACTCCATTCATCTATATTGGCAATTCCAACCGATATGCCACTGGTCCGATTCATTCCATATTTTAAACTGCCCAACAAATCTAGGGCTTAACTCCCCTTTGTTTTCGAATCGTACCACACCTTTCCAAGGTGATACCTTAAGTTAAATATTGTCTTCCACGTTAAATTCTAACGACTTTTATCTTTTGTCGGCATAACTTTTCTGGCGATCACGAGCAGTTTTTGATCTTTCCCTGATTTGTAATATCTTATCAGTGGTTTCCTGGACTATCTCAGGTCCTGATAACTAGTTTTCTCCTATTTCAGCCCAACACACGGGAGTTCTGCATTTTCTACCATACAAGGATTCAAATGGTGCAGCTTGGATACTTGTGTGGTAGCTGTTATTGTAAAAGAATTCAATCAGAGGTAAGTGGTCATCCCAACTTCCTCCTAGGTCAATAACACATGCTCGGAAAATATCCTCCAAGGTTTTGATTGTCCTCTCGCTCTGCCCGTCCTTTTGAGGATGGTATGCAGTGCTAAGGTTTAAACGAGTTTCGAGAGCTTTTTGGAAGCTCTGCCAGAATCGAGACGTGAATCAACTGTCTCTATCTGACATGATGGAAAATGGTACTTCGTGTAAGGATACTATCCTGTTGACGTACAATTGTGCCAACTTGTCCATACTAAAAGTTTCTTTCATCGGTAGGAAATTTGCGGATTTGGTTAAACAATCAATGATAACCCATATCGAGTCATTCCCTTGACTGGTTCAAGGAAGTTTAGTGATAAAATCCATGGTAATCATTTCCCATTTCCATACCGGTAATTCAGCTGTTGTAACAACCTAGATGGCTTTTGGTGTTCGACTTTAACCTTGGAACAAGTTAGACATTTGGCCACATATTCAGCTATGTGCTTTTTCATGCCGATCCACCAGTATTCCGGTTTCAGATTTGTATACATCTTATCACCACCACGGTGCATTGTGTACTTAGATTTAAGGGCTTCCTCGAGAGTTTCTCCTCGGAGATTTCCATATATTGGAACCCATATTCGCTTATCCATTCTAAGAATGTCGTCAATTCCTTTGAAGGGTTGTTCAGTCCTTCCTATCATTCCCTCGTTTTCGAGCTTTGCCTCTTTCAAGGCTGATTTATGTGCCTCTTTGATTTGAGAGATAAGACTAACTTGCAGGTCGAGTCTTAGGGCACGTACTCGCTTTGGTTTCTCATGTTCCTTTCTACTTAATGCGTCGTCTACTACATTAGCCTTGCCGTCATGATAACATATCTCGCAGTCATAGTCGCTTAGGACTTCTATCCATCGTCTTTGTCTCTTGTTCAGCTCTTTCTGGCTGAAGACATACTTTAGACTCTTGTGGTCTGTGAAAATCGTGAATTTGACTCCATAGAGATAGTGTCTCCATAATTTCAGCGCGAAGATTATGGCACCTAACTCTAGGTCATGAGTCGTATAGTTCTTTTCGTGATTCTTAAGTTGTCGAGATGCATAAGCGATGACTTTATTTCCTTGCATCAATACACATCCTAAACCGGTGTGCGATGCATCGTAGAAACCTACAAAACCTTCGTTGCCTTCAGGCAACGATAGAATTGGTGCTTGAGTTAATTTCTCCTTTAGAATTTCAAATGCCTCATTCTGCTTCGGACCGCATTCATATTTGATTGCCTTTCGGGTTAGTGCAGTCAAAGGAACAGCGATCCTTGAGAAGTCCTTAATAAATCTTCGGTAATATCCTGCCAATCTGAGGAAACTTCTCATTTCGGTTGGCATTTTTGGGACTTCCCAATTCTTTATAGCCTCAATCTTAACCGGATCTATTTGAATTCCTTTCTCGTCTATGACGTGACCGAGAAATTGTACCTTTGATAACTAAAATTCACACTTCGAGAATTTGGCATAAAGTTTCTTATTTCTCAATAGTTCAAGTATCGTACTTAGATTGTTGGCATGATCTTCCTTACTTTTGGAGTAGATAAGTATATCGTCTATGAACACGATTACGAATTTATCCAAGTAGGGTTTACAGATTCGGTTCATCATATCCATGAATGCTGCAGGAGCATTTGTAAGTCTAAACGGCATAACCGTGAACTTAAAGTGACCATATATAGTTCTGAACGCAGTTTTAGATATGTCATCTTCTTGGACTTTCAATTGATGGTAGCCTGATCGCAGGTCTATTTTGGAAAAGCATCTTGCTCCTTGGAGCTGATTAAACAGATCGTTGATTCCTAGAAGTGGATACTGGTTCTTAATCGTGACTTTATTCAATTCCCGGTAATCTATGCACATCCACATAGATCCGTCTTTCTTCTTCACGAAAAGTAACGGAGCTCCCCATGGCGAGGAACATGGTCTTATAAATCCTTTCTCTAATAAATCATCGAGTTGTTTCTTTAATTCAACCATCTCAGTTGGAGCTAATCTGTATGGGGCTTTGGGTATCGGAGCCGTGCCTGGTACAAGATTTATTTGAAACTCCACTTCCTGATCTGGCGGTGTTCCAGGTAACTCTTCAGGAAAAACATCCGGATATTCGGAGACGATGGGTACATCCTTTATTTCCCGCTTGGTATTGCAGGTGGTTAAAGATATGAGATAAGCTAGGCATCCTTTTTGGAGATACTTTGTTGCTTCTATCATAGAGATCAAACCAACAGGGTTGGTTGCCACGTCTCCTTTAATCGTCACTACGTCTCCTGAAGGTGTGTGTAGTTCAATGGCTTTTGAGTCACAAAGGATATAGGCCTTGTTAGTTGCTAACCAATCTATTCCAAGGACTATATCGAAGCCAGCCAAATCCATTGCCAAAAGTTGTACGGGTATGACGTGTCCAGATAACATAATCGAACAGTCATTCAAAGATCTGGAGACTTGGGTCAGGTCTTCGTTCGCGGTTTAGATTTGGTAAGTTTTGTCTAGCTTAGCTAAGGGCTTATTAACGAGTTTACAAAACTGATGATCTATAAAACTTTGGGTCACCCCAGAGTTAAAACACACCTTAGCGTAAGCATTATTGACAAGAAAAGTACCGTATATGACATCATTCATTTTATCGGCCTCTTTTGCATTCAAATGGAATGCTCGAGCGTTTTTCTTGGCTTCGGTGGTAGGTTTGGTACCTGAGTCACCAATAACTTTTAGTTTTGGGCATTCGCTCTTGTATTGCCCGATCTCGCTACAGTTGTAGCAAGTGATACCCTTCCTTCGCGGGCAGTGATCCGTGTGATAACTAGTGCTTTTGCAATCATGGCATGTTGTTGGGGTATATTGTCGACATTTCCCCCGATGCTTCTTTTTGCAGATTTTGCATACGGGAGGACTGGATTGTCCCTCTTTTTGGGAAAAGGGTCGACCGTTTCTTTTATGGTCAGGTTTGGTTATTTCCTTCTTTTTTGTTTTCTTCCAATGTCCGGACCATTCCGTCCGTTAATTGGGCACCTAGGTCCATAGTATCATTAATGGTTTTGGGTTTTGAAACCTTTACCATATCTCGAATTTCACTGACTAGTCCATAGATATATCTCTTGATGATATTTGATTTAGGTGTAACTAGATGTGGCACTAGCCGTGCATACTCTATATAATCTTGATGATTAGAGCCAACCATTCTTAGGTTCAAGAATTTTTGTTCTATTTTCTCTACTTCATTGATAGGATAGAATTTTCTCTGGACTCGGTCTTTAAATGAGCCCCAACTCAGCTCATATGTCTTTACTCTTCCCTTGGCGGATACCAGGGCGTTCCACCATTCAAGAGCGAGGTTCTTGAAGAGGTTAGAGGCATAGAGGACCTTGTCTTCTTCGACACATTTACTTATGGCCAAGACTGATTCTGTCTTCTCTATCCATCAAAGTGTTGCTACTCCGCCTTTCTTTCCAAGGAAGTCGTAGGGTATATGTGGATGGTCCAGTTCTTATTGACATTCTAGACGAAAGACATAATATTTATTAGAATTTGAAGATCTTTTTGATAAGGAAAATACAAGATTTTTATTATTTTCAAACTTCAAAATACAATACGGTAATTGAAAATAACATAGATAAGACATATTCTAACGACCCCTAGCTCTAATCAACGCTTGTTGTAGAGCGACGATCTGGGCATCTTTTTCAGCTTCAATCCTTTCTAATTCGGCTATGCGAGCTGGCATTGCTGCAATCCTTTCTTCTCCCGAGCTTTCTTCGTTAATCTGGGGAGTATGGATTGGAGTAGGATTGGTGGAATGGTAAGTACCATAGGGTCTATTGGAATCAACCCTTTCCTCACCTTCCAATGTGTAGTGGTGTTCGTACGGTATTTCAGGTAGTTTCTCTTGGTAGCTATAATTGTCCACATAGGTTTGACTATAGATTTCAAGTGTTGGAGTGGCGTAATAGCTCATTGGGGTTTCATAGAAATTTTTGGATGTTTCTATTTCCCCTAGATTTTGAAAGGTTCCGCTAGTGTATTTGGAATTTGTTCCAGAATAGGATTCGGTTGAGTTTGTGTTTCGTTCGTTATTTCCAGGTGGTGCGTAGTTACGAATGAAGTTAGGTCCTTTTCCCTTCCCTGCCATTCTAGGAAAACGAAAGGAAAATAAATACTTTTATTAATAGGATAAAATGATTACATGATTTTATTTGGATTACAATAAAAATAACATAAAAACGATATTAGGATGCCTATTTCTTGACCACGCTTTTGGCATCCCTCATCAAGCTTTTCCCTTGAAACCAAATTCTTTTAGCGAAGGACTTATGCTCCTTGTCCTTTTGGGCTAACTTCTTTTTGGCCTTTGATAGATCCTTCTCGGTCTCTATCAATACCTCCCTAGTCAAGATAAGCTATTTCTTGACTTGATCGGTTTCGTGAAGCCACCGATCGAGACACTCTATTGGAGATCCTGGTGTGGATGCGGGATATCCAAATTTTGGTGGAGGGTCTCTTAGTCCTAAGATGTATACATTATTGTAGGCGGGAGTTGGTTTATGTTTCAAGGTATCTCGTGTGCTATAGTCCTCAGGTAGAGCGTTAGGATCGTCAAACTTAGCCTCAAATTCAGCCATAGGATCGTATTCATCCTGGATATAGGGATCCAAGAACTGTGGATGATTTGCATAGTCGATGTACGATCCAGGACTTCCGAAGTAGGCTCTTATAGAACTTGTGTTATCGTAATTTCCTTCAGTGTCTGAATTATTACTCATGTATGGACCCGATATGATAGGATAGTTGAGGTAATCAGCAAACGGTTCATAACTAGCTGATTGTGGCGAATAGGCTTCCACTGGAGGTAGAGGAAGGAATCCTTTGGATTCGGAACTTTCGTAGTTCTCCAGGTTTTTATAGATTTCCTCTAAACTAGCTCCTGTGATGGAAAACTTCTCAACATGTTCTTTTACCCTCATTCGAGGTTTAGTGGCCTTCTTGCTAGACCCTGCCTCATGTTGGTTAGTGGGCGGGGGATACATAGACGGTGGAGGTGTTTGAGATGGAGAATAGTTTAGTGGAGGAGGTACTGGGTAACGTGGTGGTGTACATCTCCAGTTACAAAAGTCAGAGCCACAAATTTGGCTCAGGTGATCTGATTCGTATTCCTCTTTTATTGGAGCCTTTGCCAGAGTATGATACCATGAGAAGTTTTCTTCTTCCATGGGTGTGTATGTATTTGCCATTGATTCTTGTTTAACAGTAACATTAGGGTTATAGTAGCTATGGCATCCTTGTCCTCCTGACTTAATACTACCTGCATGTTTTGACACTATCAGCTTAAAGGCAAGTGTCTAACTACTTTTGCTTAGTAGGCAAGTCATTGCTTAATATGGTTAGAGCTTAGATACTAATCCCAAGTATCTAATTCGCTAAAACCTCGGGCTCTGATACCAACCAATGTCACACCCCGCCCCGGGCACCCCCGGGACATTACCAGGCTGCGACGTCAGTTGGCACCTTTGGTACCTGCTTTGATTTCAGAGTTTGGTTTTGTGCAGCGGAATAGTGATTTTAAACAGGATCTTTTTAACGATTCTCAACCTCAAGGGTTGGTTTTGTAAATGCTAGAATCTTGTCGTGTAGACAAAATATTTCTATATTTAAATACTTGGGTATAAAACCCGATCGTTTGTACATCTGATTTTTGAAATCAAAACCCTGACCAAAGTCAGTAAAATCTACAAGGAGGTATTCTGCCTAGGGAGTCGACATCCTTTGGGCACCTTAAACTTTTCTTTTCTCAGGTTCTTTCCTGCGGCTCGCACGAACCTGTATAACACACTTTTGGGTTGCATCGGGTCCAGGTGTGTGGCCTGACCCAGATTATGCAACAAAACTGTCATTGGGACTTAGGCCGTAGCCGGTCCCAGTACTATGAGGTCATTTCATTCTTTTCTTGAAAACATTTCAAAATTAACGTTAGCTACATGCTGGTGAATACTTTATGACCTCAAATCATTTTTATAAGCATGGCAAAACAGTTTAATTAAACAGTTAAACATTTCATCATTGGAGGATTCTAGTGATCATATCACTTCCTTGCATTTCATCCAATTGTATAGATTGGACAAGCACTTGGGGCCACGCAACCAAACTGGCACAACTGCGTTTTACGCATCACCCGACATACAAGCCAACCCCGCCCGACCCAACCGGATCCGGAGCGAGTATAAATATTTGATCAAACTTAACGTACACTTCTTGGGTATCAACATTCCCTAGGGGTAGAACCCCTAATTCTGGGATTAGTATGATTAAATATTTAATTATCGTGTTTTGCCCTTTTCGTAAACATAAATCGTTTGATCTTGCGTGAAGGTGCCGACAACACCAGCACGTCTTATTTGCGTGATGATAGCTTACAGCCCATGCACATCTTACAAATAGTTTTTTTTGTAAAAGCTCACTCTCGCCATGAGAACGAGTATTTTTTATAAAGACGAGTATTCACCTTTAGTTTGAAGTCGGAGATCGAAGGATAATAATCTTAGTGCTAAGTAGCTCTTAGATTTGATTCTTAGGGCTCTAGCATCTTAACTTGCACTTCTATGAGTTCCTTGGGTTTCTTCGGCTCTTAAACGCTTCATCTCGTTGATAAGCAAACGTCGGTCGAACCGGGAGGAGCGACTCGGGAGTCGGGACGGCTGGAGGGCTCGAGAAAGGCTAGGGGGCAGAGGAGATTCGAGTGTGTGTGTTGTGTTGGTGTAGAAAATGGGAACCTTAAGATCTCTGATTATAGGCCTAATGTGCGCCCATGTCGGACGTTATCCAAGGGGATATCGGTCTGATATGCCTCCATTGTCCTGCATGTGCGCCACTTGGCAGCCATGCAAATCCGGTGTGCCACCCGTCTATGTCAAACCGAGTAGGCAAGCCATATCGGTCCAACATCCGTCCACGAGTCCGGCATGAGTCACATGTCTCGACACGTGCCTGGTGCAGAGGGTTTCTAGGGGTTTGCGTTTCGGACCGTTGGCCAAGCATATGTCGGTCCGACAACCTTATCCTATATCGGACCGATATCTGATCACATGTCAGTCCGATATCTCCTATCATTCACAATTTCTTAATTTATTTTCTGACTTTTGGGTTTACATTAACTCCCGTTATTTCTTATAAGTTCCGGGCAAAAATTGAGATCAGAATTTTGGCAGGTGTTATAGTGAGGCTATCTTAGAGAAGTCTTGTATAAACCTCTGGTAGTAGCCTGCCAAACCTAGAAAACTTCGTACATCCTTTGGTGTTCTTGGAATTTCCCAATTCCACACCGCATCAATCTTTTCTGGGTTTACCATGATGCCTTCTGCGTTAATCACATGACCTAGGAATTGGAGTTCCTTTAGCTAGAACGCGCATTTTGAAAATTTAGCATATAGCTTCTCCATCTTAAGCATGTCCAGAACTTCTCGCAGATGACATGCATGATCACCTTCGCTCTTAGAATATACGAGTATATCGTCGATGAAGACTATTACTGACCTGTCTAACATTGGTCGAGACACTCTGTTCATCATATCCATGAATGTTGCGGGAGCATTTTTCAACCCAAAGAACATTACACGGAACTCGTAGTGTCCATACCGCGTACGAAATGCGGTTTTGGGTATATCTTCCTCTCTTACCTTTAGTTGATGATAACCCACCGCAGGTCAATTTTTTAGAACCATTTGGCGCCTTGTAGTTGGTCGAATAGATCGTCGATCCTGGGTAGCGGGTAGTTATTCTTCATAGTTCTTTTGTTCAATTCTCTGTAGTCGATGCACATTCTCATGGCACCATGTTTCTTCTTGACAAATAGCACCGGAGCACTCCATGGTGAAATGCTCGGTCTGATAAATCCCTTTTCCAAAAGTTCTTCCAGTTGGGTCATCAAATCTTTCATCTTAAGCGGCGCAAGTTGGTAAGGTGCTTTGGCAACGGGCTGGGCACGTGGCATTAGATCTATTTGGAACTCCGTTTCCCGATCAGGCGGTAATCCAGGCAATTCATCAGGGAACACCTCCGGATAATAGCACACCACGGGTACTTCGCTTAACTCTTTCACTTTCACGTCTTTATCGATCACGTAAGCCAAGTAGGTCTCACACCCGTGCCTCATATACTTTTCTGCTTTCATCATTGAGATTACATTAGTCAACAAAATGTCTCGTTCCCCATAAACTACGACCTCGCTGCCATCAGGAGCGTTGAGCTGAATCACCTTTCGTTTACACACAATTCGAGCTTCATTGGCAGATAACCAATCCATTCCTAATACTACATCGAATCCCCCTAATGCTATAACGAATAATGTAATGGGAAATATGTGGCCTTCTATTTTTATGGTAAGGTCGTCCACTAGCTCTTCTACTTTCGTGTTTCTACCCACGACAGTTTATACACTAAAAGCCTTTTCTATCTTGGAGGTTTTGTATTTCCGTCCTTTATAGAACGAAGAGGATATAAAACTTTTACTAGCACCTGAATCAAACAGAACAGAAACAAAGGTATGGTCAAGTATAAACGTACATGACACCAGGTTGGGATCCCCCTTGCTTCCTCCTGTTTCAGGGCGTAGGCTCTGGTTCTCGCTCCCCCTTTCTCAGCCTCCTTTGCCTTCTCATCGTTTGTTGTTCTTGGTTTGTGGAAATCCTTGGAGAAATGTCCTGATCTACCGCAGTTGTGGCATTTCCCATAATTTGCAGAACTGGGAGTATTGGTACATTCACGAGATATGTGCCCCTTCTTGCCACAACGGTAACATAAGTTCAACCCATACTTGCACTCCATTGGGTGCCTTTTTCCACACTTCCAACATTCCTTTATCTTATCCACTCTAGGCTTCTTGTTCTTTGATGCAGACCAGTCCCCGCTCGGGCATTTAGTGGTGTTAGACCACTTCTTTTGTGTTTCAGCGGGTATGATGCCTTCAGCGGCTACATCATCAAAGATCTTTCCACTCATTGCCACCACATAGTCAAAATCTCTAGGGGTGTTGGCATTGATGATCGTGAGAACTCTTGGAGGTAGCTTCTCGATATAGCATTTGATTCTTCTTTCTTTTATGTTCACCAAGTGTGGGACCAGCTGAGTTAACTCATTAAATTTGGAGGTGAACTGCCGGTGCGTCATGCTACCGGCCTTGAGTTCCACGAAGGCTTCTTCCATCTTGTCAATCTCATTTTGGGGATAAAACTTTTGAATAACCAAGGCTTTCAGATCTTCCCACTTCATTCTATCAATATCTCTTTCAGACTTAGCTTTCTTCAAATCCTCCCACCAGCTTAGTGCCTCGAAGGCAAAAGAATGAGCGGCAAACCCTACCGCTTGGTCAGTATGACATTCACTCATCTTGATGACTGCAGTCATGTGGTCAATCCAGTAGCATGCGACAATAGCATCTTTCTTTTTGTCAAAAGTAGGCAGATCACAGTTCCGGAAGGACTTGTAATCACATCCGCGCTTCTCATCATAGTCGGAGTCATCACCTTCAGACTCAGTTTCAATCAGATTTCCATTTTCGGCATGTAGGCCCCTTCCTCTTTCTTCATCCACAGTCTTCAGAGCCTCAGTGAGTGCTGCAGGCAGAGTGTTCTTCAGAACTGCAGCCACTTCGTCGGTTATCGCTTTCTTGACAATTGGCTCCAAGACTAAGCCTTCTTCATCATGTGCTCCAGGGTTACTCGATGCATTCTCACTAGCAATATGGATCGACACTGATCCATGAATAGAGGGTTCACTTTCTTCTCTTTCAACCCGGTTGACACGTGGTCTACCCCACGTCCCGTACCGGCTCCTCTATTTGCACCTCTCTTTCCAGCCATGATGTTTTCTTACTGCGAACAGGGAAATACTCGTGTCATCATGATAGGTAATTATTTAGAACACCTCGATGTAACATAAATTACTAATTACAGAGACCGATATGAAATTACTAATTTACTTTACTTCTTGGGTTCTGAACATTCCCTGTCATATTAACATTTGTACTCAAGTCCAGAGTTTCTACATCGGGACACATTCTTTCTATTTTCTATTCTAAGGCATTTAGTGTCTATGTTCTAGGCTATGACATGGACCACCTTCTTATTCTAAAGCCTTTACTGTCTATTGTTTTCTATTACTAAGGCCTTACTGTTCTTCTTTCATGGCTTGGCTGCTCTGACTGACATTCCATTCTCAGTTTAAGTTCAGACATTTTGGCGAATGTCCGAATCTCTCAAACTATGGCTCTAATACCAACTTGAAAGGACCCAATTTCACTACAAAAAAGAAGGGTATTTGGGACTAAAATTTCAGTCTCTAATACCCCCGTATCAGTAATTAATGGTTATCAGAGACTGAATTCGCCAGTCCCTAGTCAGTGACGAATACTTAGTCCTAAATAGTTAGGTTAGTAACTGAAAATCAGTCCCCATTATATGTCACCAACATGGACTAATAGTTAGTCTCTGATACAAAAAACCAGTCCTTAATTTATATCCCGAATACCACGTTATTTCTGTTCCCAATACATTTATTTAGCGACTGAAAATCAGTCTCGGATAATAAGATATATCAATCCCTAATGTGTAATTTTAGGGACTGAAACTCAGTCCTCAAAAAATGTCTATATTGTCCCTAGTATATTTCGTTAGATTCGTGATTCCATATATAATTAGTCTACAATAAGATGTTTTAACGACTGAGGATTAGTCCTGGTAACACGCGATTTTAGTCGTTAATATTCTTGTTGTTAAGACTGAAAATCAGTCTCAGATACCATACTTTAGTCCCTAATATGGTTTTTCAGAGTCTGATAATCAGTCTCTAATGTGTTTTCTTTAGGGAATGAAAATCAGTGTTAGAAACTAATCCCTATTATGTATTATCAGTGACTATTTTTTAGTCTCTAAATGTTTATCTTTTACAAACTGAAAATTGGTTTCCGATACAATTTAATTCAGTCCCGAACATGTATTCAAAACCGGTAACGAATTTCTTTAAGGACTGAAAAGCACTCTCAATGCAAGTGTTTTATAACTAATTTCTAGTTTTATATATTAAATTTCAGTTACACACAAAATGCAGGTCATCTTCATTATTGACAAGGCCTTCCTTGACACACATTGCGTGTTGTAAAGGTGTGTCCTAAACAGATGACACACAAAATGTGTGTCATCTTCATTTTTGACAGGGCTTTCCTTGACACGCTTCCGCGTGTCATTAATGGTATATTTTCTAGTAGTGTTTAGAAATTTGTGAATTGTAATTGTACTTTTATTTTTTATTTTGTACGTAATAAAAATACTTTAGTTATGTAAATTTTTTTACACATTATAGAAATATTTAATTTCTATTATACAACCCCGTGTAATACACGGGTCTATAACCTAGTTAAAATGATAAACGTCTATGGTGGCATTTAATTTGATGTGATTTTTGTGGCAAAAATTATGTAGAATTAAAAGTAGTATGTAGAATTTTGTGGCAAAAATTATGTAATACACGAGCCTTATTCTTCTTTTATAATGGTTGAATTGACGATGACGTATGAGACACTGAAAATCAGTCTCTAATTTAGACCCTAATATTATTTGTTTCAAGAATTGTGAGGATTGCTTTTGACTCTATAATATATTTCCTTAAAATTGTTGAACATATTTCGATTATTGGACAGTCTCTAGTTCTTTTCTTCTTTATAACACATCGGAGACTAAATATTAGTTCCGAATACGGTTATGGAAAAAGATCTGACACTAATTTTTAGCCCCCGATACCTCCCATCAAATGGTAGAATTTGCGTAACATAATTGGAGACTGAAAGTTAGTCACTGAGCATTTCCTATACCAAAAAGTGTTCGAGACTGATTATCACTCCCTTATACGGTCCGTATTGAAAATATTAAGGAATAATATTCGGTCCCTAATACATTCTCCCTATATTAGAGACTGAAGATTAGTTTTTAACACATTTGCGCCAATATTCATTATACAGGTAATATATTTGGGACTGAAATTCAGTAGCCAATAAGTTTCCCTCAAAAACCTTTACGACATACACATATTGCGACTGAAATTTAGTCTCAAATAAAGGGCCTAAATATTAGCGACTGATTATTAGTTGTAAAATATGTTGGGTAAAAATTAGTCTCAAATATCACCAGCAACTGATGATACCACTTATTTGAGACTGATAAATCAGTCCCTAAGATTTTAGTCCCTAATGATCACTTTTTTTTGTAGTGGAACCGGGAACCTCTCATAGTTGGCAAACATAACATAAACATAGTTCTTAAACATTGAAATAAAACATTAAACATCAACAACAGAAGTCTTGTATAACCTTCAGAGTTAACAAATACTTTTAAAACATAACATTGTTCTCATTCATAATCTAAAAATGGGGATGTCAGTCTTGTCACCTGCAACCATCCAGCCATCCTCTACTCTAAGCCCTCGCGGCTTCATATCTTTTTCTTTACTTTGCTACCTGATATGAATACTAAAATAGTCAGCTAACGCTGGTGAATTCAAGTTTACATCTGTTAGCATAAAAACATTTCTTTCACATGTTAATGATATGAAAACTTATTTAATGAAAAACATTCTTTATACTACTAAGTAAAATGTATTACAATACAATTTTATAAATTGATACTTAGTTATTCTTAGCTCTTTCTTAATAAGTCATACATTTATAGTCTACAATCTGTTTCTTTCTTTTTCTAGTGTCCAACAAGGACTTCTCAGCGAGTATTGTTCCCTGAGGCTAATCGTCCAAAGGCCGATACTCACAATGGTGTCCACAAGGGACTTCTCAGGTAACCGTCGTCACCGGGGTAACCGTCATCACCCATTTCTACCAGTTGTATAACATCCTCGTTACAATACCCTGCCGAGCATTGTCACGATTGTTTTCATGGTACGTCATGGTCTCGGTCCATGACGCAACATCGGTTTCGGGTAGCACTAGCCTCAAGGATCATACTATTACCTCAAGATTTGCAACTATGCTTAGGGTAGCACTAGCCTCTAAGACTACGCTACTACCCCAAGTCTTTTCTTTTCTGGGTCGCATACTCTGACAGATTAGATAATGTATTTGACTTATTCTTCTTCTCTTTGTTTATAAAACATGTAGTTAGATAAACCATTCTCTTCTCTTTGTTTATGAAACATATAGTTAAATAAACCATTCTCTTCTCTTTGTTTATAAAATGTTCGGTTATATAAACCGTATCTTTTTTATCTTTCTTTCTTTCAAAACGTTCGATCATATAAACCGTATCTTTCTTATTATTCTTTCTTACAAAACGTTCGATTATATAACACGTTACTTTTTTATCTTTCTTTCTTGCAAAACGTTCATTTACATAAACCGTTATTGTTCTGATCTTTCTTTGCAAACGTTTAAGTAATAAAGTATATTTATTATAAACGTCTAATTCTTGAGTATGCACACCACCCTAAAACAGTAAAAATAGGGATTCTTGAACTCACGTGATTTCTTACAAATTAACTCACTCAGCAAGAATTTCGAGCGGGGTGGAGGTTAACTGATCTGTTAAAATTCATGAACTAGACGAATTAACACTAAGTCATTCTGTCTAAAAACTCTATGTCCGAAATCTTGTTCGACCGAAATCTATTTCGGTCGAAATCTGTTTCGACCGGAAACTATTTCGACCGAAAACTTCTGTGTTAGAACTATTTTCTTAATGCATTGGGTTTTTCGTTCGAAAACATCCGTACGTAAACTATTTCGGCCGAAATCTTTTTTGACCGAAATTTATTCCCTTTGAAAACATTTCCTTCCGAAAACTCTTACGGTCGAAATCCATTCCGATCGAAAACTATTTCGATCGGGTGTATTCCGTCCGAAAACTACTGTGTCCGAAATACTTTTCGGACGGGCCAGAGTTTCGACCCATTCAAAGGGTTTTCGGACGATTCATATGTTCTTGGCCAAAATCGTTTTTTATCCAAGTTTGAATCTTTTTATGTCCAAAACTCTTGTTTAGATGCTTTTTAAGCCGTTTTACATGTAAAAATCCCGACTTTTGATTAAAACCCACTTAAAAACCCTAAAACCCATTTTCAAACAAAAACTCGATTCTGGAAGTGTTAGTTACCTGGTTTTCGCTTGTTTCTTCTTCTATACGATCCAGTAACGTTCCAGCAATAACCAACGTCGAGCTAGAGGCCTCGGGTGCGGATGGTCAAGCTTTCTCTCTCTAGAACTTTGGATGGTAAAGGAGATAAATGGAGAAGATGTGGGATGAGGAGGCTTTACCCCTCCTCCCTTGCTCCTCGCGAGATCGACCCAAACCCGGGTCTTCGAGCCCGCGATCCGTTTTCTTTTCATTCTTTCCTTTACCCGATACCCGTCGCCTTTCGTTTTATTCTTTTCTCTTATTTATTTTTGGGATGTTACAGTATATGTATAATCATGCACCCTTTATGTACGACGCAACAAAGTTAAAAAAAGCTATTTAAAAACATATAGCAATACTATATTCAAATTAAAGATAAAAAAATGTTTGATTTTATGATATAATTTTTTTAAATAATAAAATATATAAAAGTTATACGGATTTAAAAAAATTGATGGTAAACTTCAAACAAGCTTTAGTCTTGATAGTGAGGATATTTCCTTAAAACTTAGATCATATAGCTTTTTGTGTCATATTCGTCTCTCATCACTCTCTTTATTTAATTTTGACAGACTGGTTAAGAACATTAGATTTCTTTTTGAACGACGAACATTGAATGTTGTGACGTCGCATCCCCTCCCCTCCGGTTATATGGGAGAGCCTCGTTCAACTCCGGTCAATATGTTGTCTTAACCGAGCCCACTTGGCGTCAGAGTTAGAGAGCATCCAAGGAAAAATCTCACCCAATACGGCCCCTTCCGGGCTTGAGTAAGAGCCGAGGTTCGAACCCTGGATCGGCATGGGTAAAACCCAGGTGTATCAGCCTAAGAGCTAGGCCTCATTTGCATGCCGCAAAAACTAATGTGGAGGGCAGGGATTGAACCTGGGTCACAAGGAACACCAAGTATTTCCTTTATCACTGCACCATCAGCTTATTGGCAAAGTTAAGAACATTAGATAACAATGAAGTTCATATAGTAAATTGACGCGTGCCTCCTTTGAGCAGTGAAAGCGATTTTGTTAATAAATTCACCCAAGCTACACTTTGAATCCTTTATCACACAGTTTTCACATGCTTAATAAATTGTATTCAAACCTTGGACATAGAAGATTTATTCTATAGTGACAACTCCATTACTGATAGAATTGTATCTCATTCTTCTTCCTCTCTTTCTAATCTCCAAACTTGACCAAATGCTCCAAGTTTTTAGTAAAGTTGTTAAGCAAATTTCTATCTCTGGCCTTGTGCTTTGATCTTCCAAAATCACAATACGAAGGTTGCACATGCCGGTTCTGAAATTCGGGTGCTGGATTCGTCGGTTCTGAAATTCGGGTGTTGGATTCGTCACTATTGTGGCGGTGGCTGTTGTTATAGCCACCGTGGTCGTGGCCGTGGTCGGTATGCGTGGCACCTCTTCTTTTACTGTTGCATTGAATTTATTTGTAAATGAATTTAATAAATGCATGCAGATTTTATAGAGTTAATTAAATTTAAATTGCCGCTAGTGGTATCAGTGATTACACCCTATAATATTAAAATTGGTGTGTGTTTAAATCCTGCGAGTGTAGGTTACGTGGCATTTAGAATTAAAAAGTTGTTAAAAGAAAATATAAATTTAAATCTGAAATTGTTAAAATATAACTACTTAATTTATTTATATTTTCACGTTTTCACGTATTTTCTTTTATATAAAACAAAGATTTGAGACTGTATAAATAGGTTAATTAAATTTAAATTGCCCCTTTTGATGTGCTCCTGAACAACTTTCTGAATTTCAGAGCACATAGAAGCATTTTGTTTGATTCGATTGTTTCTTAACAGATATGGGAGAAGTCCAAAGAGGGGGGGGTTGGTTCAATTTCTTGTAAAAATTTTAATTTGAAGTGTTGGGGTTCAAACTCGTTTTTAGGGGGTTCTATGAAATGTGTGGGGGTTCAAAATCTTATTAATTTGGTTGAAACCATTTTAAATATAAGGCTAACTTTAATTCTTATAAAATTTATAAAGCTAAGTACCCTTTTGGTTTAATAAAATCACCCTCTGATGATTTATGTCAATATGTCAAATATATATATGTGTCTTTGTTTAATAACCAAACAATTATTCTACTAGGACTCGTTTAAAATATATAAATATGTTTACACATATATATTCATAGACGTTTACATATACATCTATAAATGAGTAATTATGCAATCACTCATTCTTAAAAGGCCAAAGAGTCGGCGGAAAAGGGGGGAAAGCTCTCCGTTCCTGGTTCTCATGTAGCTGGATCCTCCGGAACCATAAGAATCCTTAGTTAGAATTAGAATGGGATTCCAACTTAACACCTTTTGAGTGAGATTTTGAGAAGAGTTGCTCTTTGGAGAGCACAGTACGATGAAAGTTGTAAGCTGTGTTCGGGGGGGTTATTGTCAACATGAAATTGTTTTGACTTTGACTTTAAAGGATTATTCTCCTAAGAAGCATTTTGTTTGATCCAATTGTTTTTCTGGCAGATTTGGTTGTTTCTTATGTCTGACCAGTGATTTCAGATCAATTACATGAGTTTTTCTTTATATTTATCTTTTTAGTTTTTAACTCGGGATTTTGTTTTAACTCGGTTTCTAAAATTTCAAAAGCATAATCTAGTTAAGAGATCAAGGAAACTTCAGAGACATGCTCTTTAGAAGTTTCTCCAACAAAATCTAATGTGGAGATATCCCCCTCTTCGTCTAATCATTTGGATTTGACAAATTAAGTTAGGTTTCTAACGCATTGGACTTAGCTCTAACAAATTTTGAGTTAAGCCTTCTCAGTTCATGTTAGAGATGGTAGTAAAATTATTATCAAATCCTAGTTCATGTTTATTTTAATGGGCATCATCTTATCAATTAGTTCTTGTGCTTGTTGAAATTTAGAAAATTTTAGGGACTGAGCATTAGATTTCTATATAGAGATTTTTGTTCATTTTCATATTAATCTACCTTTACTTCAAAGTTAATTTGTTTGTTTCAAAGAATTGGATCTTTTATGAAGATCAGTCTTTTCATTTTGAATTTTGGTTATCTCTGTTCCGAGTTCTTTTAGTTCTAGCCATGAATCTCTAAATTTTTGTTCTAAAATTATCTTTTGATGTATCTCCTTATATTTTTCTTCTAAGTTTTCTAGATTTGATGATAATTTAGTTATAACATTAAGAGGTTGAGATTAAGAGGTATTACCTTTTTAGGGTTTGAGGAATGTAGATGTTGAATCGCCATTAGCCATTAGGCGTTGATGAGCTGCTTCTGAACTATAATCTTCATATGGTTCTGATATCTAGTTTTCTCTTTCTACCAAAAAGCCATTCTCCCTCCTTTTTCGTTTATTGATCTTACACTTTGTAACTTGATGTTCTATCATTCTTGATCTTGACTTTATCGATCTTGTTTGTAAGTACTAGATGTAGAGTCAAACGTAAAGGCTGATGTTACCAAAATATCTCTAAATGTTTCTACTTCAAAGGAAGAGAGTCTGCTCCGGATGAAGAAGTTATTCCGGAGGATGAGTACTCCAGGCAACTGTTTGTAACGCCTTGAAATTCCGTCATTTTATTGGTGTTTTTTGGAGATTAAAGTAAAGAATAAAGATCGAGGGACCGTTGTCATCAACATGCGAAAGATGGGAAGGAGGCTAACCCTAACAGCCACCCCTCCCTCATTCTCTCATGCATTCTTAACATTCTACAGAGAGAAAGTGCAAAGATTTTTGGGATTGATAAAGCTTGAGATTCGGATCGATTTGTGGTATGATTCTACCCTTTAAGCTTCAGTTTTGTTAAAATGGGTAAAAATCTAGGGTTTTTGATGTATCCTAGGTTTTTGCAACATATTCTTAATGAAGAACTTCAAAATTTGCCTAAATTGGAGGGAGCCCTAGATATAGCTCATTTAAACCATAGAGTGTTTGTGAATATGAAGAAGAGACACTTAAGAAGCCAGTTCACAGGACACTTCATAGAACTATTTGAGAATATGTTAGGTTTTTTTTTGGAGAATCTTCCTCGGAATCAAGCTCAAGTGAAGAAGGAGGTAATAATGATGGTGGTGGTAATGATGGTGATAATGTTAACAATGAAGCTGAGAATGCTCCAGTTTTTGAGCAAGAGGTTCTTAATGATACACCTAATGAAGGTGCTGGCAATGTGAATGTGTGTTCTCTATAGAATGTTAATATCAGGACTCCTTCTTCTGCTCCTCATGAAGAAAGACAACATTCTTCACCTCCAAGTACTTCTTATTCTATGCCATTATGGGCAATTGTGTTAAAAAATAAAAATGAAGCACTTCAACAAGATGTAGAGAACTAACTAACTTGGTTACTATTTTGAACTCTATAGTTGCTCAAGAAGCTGAAGAAATCAAAAGGCTGAAACAAAATAATTTCAAACTTTCTCATTCTCAAAGCTCCAAACCTAAGCCTTTCAAGAGACATGTTAAATGTACTTCTTCCTCCAGAACCTCATACAAGAACTTCAGGGTGTCTTCAAGATCATCTTCTTCAGATGATGCTAGAAAACAGGGGGAGAATAGAGAGGAAGCAGAATTAAAGATGCACAAGCTGATGAAAATGTGTATGATGATGCTGATTATGGCCATTTTTTCTCTGGCCATCAACAGGATCATCGTGAAGATCAGCCTAAAGCTCATGTAAGTGTTTCAAATGTTACTATTAATGAACTTTCTGATGGGTTTGTTGTTGTGTCAGCTAAGGATAAGGGAAAAAGTATTTCATTTGAGGATGATATTCACTCCCAAATTCTAGCAACTCCACATGTTGAAAATATGGATATCGACAAGGATCTTATGAAGGAATATGCAAGGAGAAATTTATTGAAAATGCAAACATAAGCATATTTTGGAGAGATAGCTGAAAGAGAACAAACAGAAAGATATATGGCTGAGTTTGCAACTTCTTGCCTAGGTTCTATAATGGCCAAAGAACTGGAAGAGAAACAAAATAAGGAGATTGAGAGAGATGAAGAATTAAAACTTAGGAAAAGAGCTCAAGGAGACCGAAGGAGGCTAAGGTTGTTCAAGAGCATGAACCTATATTGATCAAATCTCATGAGGAAGTGATAACTATACATGAACCTAGAAATTTGTTGAAACTCCTAAAGCTCCTATAACTACATTCTCTAGGAAAATATCCATTCCAAAGAGAAAATTCAATAAAAGTAAAGAAGTAATAATCCTAGATCCTGAGAAGTATGTTCTTCTTTAAAAGAAGATTGATAATTAAAAGGAGAAGGTACTTAAATAAGATGCATACTTATATGAGATTGGATATAAATGGGATAAGATTTTTTGTATGACTTAGGAGAATGTAGAAGATGCTGTCATGCTTATCAAATCCAAAGTGTCTACTTTAGAGCTTGAAAAAGACATGTTGATCTACTTTTTAATAGCTAAGAACTTCCAGAATAGACAACTTAAACACATGAAGATTGATACTCTAAGGTCTCATGTTGAAAGATTCAAGAGAGCAAAGGTTGAGACAGAAGTTGTAAAGAAAATAAGAGATTGTTAAAGAACCAGAGGTTGGAAAACCAGAAGTTGAAAAGCCAGAGGTTATTGTAATTAATGATGAGAAAGAAAAATATAAAGAACCAGAACAATTTGAACTCTTTCAAAGACAAGAGGAATTAAACTGTCACACCCCCGCCAGTGGCGGAAACATGGGAGTGCGACGAAATTGAATAAGAGAACACAAGGTAATAAAGAAAATTACTATTAAGATTTCATAAACAATAAATTGATTACACGTGTCTCAAAATAACCAAAGATAACAATCTTGATCAAACAAAACAATTTTAAAATAAATCATAAGTCTTCAATTGATAACTAGACCATCGTATGTGAGCAAATCCATAGTCTATCCTTACCCGGTATTTCCTAAAACAAGTAATAAAACGGGTCAACTAAACATAGTTGGTGAAAAGCATAGGTTTAGATAAAAACATAATAAAAGATTTTATACAATTCATTAAAAAAATTCAAATAAACACATTATCAAGCAAGCACATATGTAGATAATAAAATCAATCAAAGAATACCAAAAGAATAACAATGTGGCACAACCCCATGGCTGTCCTAGATAGATGGCATAATCCTTTTGATTACCCATAAAGTTTATAGTTCTCTCGTGTTTGAACAAGAATACGTCAAACCCCGAGTTGTCCAAAAGTTTATAGCTCCCTCGTGTTTGAACAAGAATACGTCAAATCCCGAGTAGTTTAAAGTTTATAGTTTCCTCATGTTTGAACAAGAATACTTCAAAAGCCCGAGTAGTTCAATGTTTACGAAAGATTATGATTATCATGTTGAACTTGTTAATAAGAAGTTTAGTTGAACGTCTTGCTATGTTTGAATTGTATTTGATAGAAAACGTGTTTTTGATATTTTTACAAATGACACCCCAAAAGATTAGAAGAAAAGGGGCTATGAATTTCACCTTGATGATTAGAGAGGAGGCGGGTGTATCAACCTTAGTGAACGTGCCTTATACAATTTAAGAATTGAATAAGTTTAAGGAATTATCGTTACGCGAACAGAAAGTTTGAATGAGAACGACGAAGGAGGATAGGTGGTTGCATAATAGAACATGATAATCCACCTAGAGTAGTACATCCAATGAAAATATTCCTAGGAAAGAGGGGTCAGTCGCAAAGGACTCGTTTAGATTACCGCGTATTTCCTAGCCAGAACCGTTCATTTGTCATGTATGTACATTTAGGCTTGGATAGGGTTCTAATGCATGCAACACCTTAGATTATGAATAAAATGTTTTTAAGCAAAGAAAATCAAAGAATTAAGGATGCTCAAATGTTAGAAGATTAGGGTTAGTTTTGTAAAATCCAGATTTAGACAGATTGTGTTGCTGAAATTTAGGCAAGTTTGAAAAATAATAAAAATTTTCCAAAAATTATAAGATTCTTCAGATCTTTAATTTATGTTATAATAAACAACTTTTGTTAAGAAATATTTTTAATTTGGGCAATTTAAATTTTCCAAAATCGTGACACAAGATCAGAGGTCTAGAATAGACCTTTCAGTCTTGATTTGTCATTTTAAGGAGTATTACAAAGAGTTAGGATGTTAATTATACATGATTTTAAAGAATATTCAATAAAATGTGATTTTCAAAAAGATTGAACATGATTGGATTTGTATATTGAGAGATATGGTCCCGGAAAGTAATGACAAATATTCTGTCAAAAAGTCAGAATTGATCTTTACCTCTAAAAAAATACGTTTTAAAGCCTTAAACTTGTCAAAACTTTACGAGGTTAGATTTTATGGAAAGAAGACTCTTGAGACTTTCTTTTATTTTCAAGAATCAACCTTTTGGTTAATTAATGGCCAAGATATGGCCATTCAAAGTCGACACAAGCATTCTATCGAGACAAGGATGAAAGAACGAAAGACGTACTAGCTTACCTTGTTGTTGCGATTTCTTCTTGGATGGAGGAGGGTGGCTCACGAATTTTGTAGGGTATTAGGGTAGAGATTAGGCTAGTAAAAGTTGTAGCAAAGTGTGTAGATAATGGGAGAATTAAGCCTTGTATTTATATTTATGGCTTAAGGGGTTTAAGTATGGAAAGATTTTGAGAACAAGTTTTAGGGTTTCAAGGGGTGCAAAAGGGGAAGGAGACCAAAATTTTCATGTGGTTTGGGGCTTGGGTTTCGCAAATGGTGAAGTGGGTAAGGGTCTTGGGTCGTCTTGACCAATGGATGGTCCAAACGGTTCATATACGCGCAATTTGATTGTTTTTTGAATTTCGGTGTTTATTTAAGGAAATTTTTGTAAATGAAAGTTGTTTTATTTAATGAAATGGATATTTTAGTCATTTTAAAACATAATTTAGTGTCATAAAGGATGTATTTGTTAGTTGTGGACGGTACATAGTCAAACTGCTGTTTATAAGGCGAACAGATACGTATAGGCACTAACTAACGTACTAGGGCATCAATTTGAATTATGTGACAAATTGAATGAGTTAAATAACTATTTTAGGCACATATGGTTGATACATTGCCTTTGAATTAGTAGTGGGTGAGTTTTCGTGTCGGTAAACTAGTTTTTAAACGGTTCAACGGTCCAAGTTGCAATTTAAGGCAATTCCAAGCGTTGCAGTCAACATGTGACAATGTAATAAGTATAATGTGCATGAAATAGGTATGTTTCAAGTATGATGTGAACATGAGCTATGATGAGGGTTTCAAGGTTCATTGATTCACGAATATAATAAGCGTTACAATTACGCGAAAAGCAGAAATGTTACAGTCTCTCTTAGTTAAGGGAATTTAATCCCCGAAATTCAACTAGTAGAGACGGTGATAACTAGGAAAGGATAGGTTATGATATACTTTGACTAAGGCTAGTCCTTGATCCGACGCCTACTCCCACTTCTAATGCACCATCAGTGTTTATATATAGGGTGTACCACTGCTAACCCACCACACTTTTGGCGCCTTGGAAGCGTACTAGCCACCTATTAAGACTATCACTAACACGTATAATGTTGGGTGGCATGATTCGAGTTTAGGAATTAGTCATGGGTAGCAACATCGTAGAATTTCACTTCACACCAATGTACCCGTAAATTCATAATTACGTTCGTGACCCCAATCGTCAATTTACCTTACACGGGTGTGATATGTCCTTCTACTATGCACCTATAAAGTGATGATAGTAATGTAGACGGAGGTTACGAATATAACGATGGGCAGTGAAAACATGTTGTTTTGAGATTTAAGAATCATGATTAAATAGGTATCTTATGCATATTTAGCAGTAGTGTATAATGTGTGACATTCAAATAGCAATCCACAAAATGAATCTTGAATAATATTACATCCAAACAGAGTGCAAATTTTATGAACAAACATGATTCATTGATAAAAGAAATCAACCTAAGTCTCAAGATTGAGTCATCCAAACAAACATAGAATTTAAGCTTTGATGAACTAAGGTAACAAAATACGAAATCAAATAAGTAACATAGTTATCATGTCTCCCCTAGTTAAGGGGATTTCATCCCAAAACGTAACATTGGGGTTCATGTCATCTTGGGCGGTAGTGTCTTCACTTGATCCTAAGACAAAAACCTGACCTTGAGCAGCTTGATTGTTAACAGAGTGATTGTGGCATGTATAGCAGGCCCTAACATAGCTGACAGATGCATGGTCGGTGATTGTGGCATTATTGGTGTTGTTTCTGTAGTTCCGAGTTGTGTGACCAAGTCAGGTAGTACGGTGGCGAGTTGCTGTGTGAGGAGGGTGGCTATGGCAGTACTGTCAGTAGTGGAAGAAGTGTTAGTGGTATCGCCGATATTAGAGATAGTGGTGTCGGTAGGCTCACGACGCGGAGGCATTATGTCTATTTGATGTTTACGAAAGTTTGAAATATTTAAAAGGGATAATAGTTGACTTATCAAGATTCGAGGTCCAACAAATAATACTAAAAAGACATGTTTTCCTATAAGAAAGCACTCACAACTAGGGCGTCCCAGGAAAGTGCACCACGTCCTGCGTAACACACTTTCCTTTGTGGCAGAGACCCCAATGTACATGCACTCACTCTTCCAGTCCACATGTGTCACGAGTATTACCGTTGGGCCTTTGATCTCGATGATGGTTTAAGAATTGGGCATTGTAGCCCAAAAGCTTGATCCTTCTTCATTGGTCATGGTTATTCTCTTCTTGAAGGGTAGTTAGGCTTTAGGTGCAGGCCCAACCTTGCCTTACTTGTCGCTTGGGTTCTCGTTGCTTTGTTGTTTGCTTGTCGCATTGGATGGGAGTTCGGGGTCTTCTTCCTCTAGTTAGATCTTCATTTTCTTCTTGGGCTGCTGCTCTTCGGTCCAACTCTACTTTCTGCATTGATGGGCTCGGAATCACTCAAGATGTTGATGACTCCCACTTCAGGTACTAGTGCTGGATGGTATTGGCTTGTTGCATCAGAGAGCAATTCGGGATGTCCAGGCTTGACAAAATAGCTTAAGGGTAGTGGGCTTCGTGAAGATGATCGGGATGAGATTAGCTTACTCCAATGGGTTGGGCCTTGGGATCAAGGATTCTCCAGTGTAAGATGGTAGATCTAATCCTCATGAGCCGAGGTGACAAGGGTGTTGTCAGAGACGTTAGCAGAATAAGTCGACATTTTATAAGAGGAATGGTTAGTACAAGTAAATCACGTATGCACATAGTTCCTATGATAAGGGATACCTAGGGTTATAGTCTAGGTTATTTCTAGAGGACCTAATTCTCTATAACCGAGGCTCTGATACCAATCTGTCACACCCCCGCCAGCGGCGGAAACACGAGAGTGCGACGAAATTGAATAAGAGAACACAAGGCAATAAAGAAAATTACTATTAAGATTTCATAAACAATAAATTGATTACACGTGTCTCAAAATAACCAAAGATAACAATCTTGATCAAACAAAACAACTTAAAATAAATCATAAGTCTTCAATTGATAACTAGGCCATCCTATGTGAGCAAATCCAAAGTCTATCCTTACGCGGTATTTCCTGAAACATGTAATAAAACGGGTCAACTAAACATAGTTAGTGAGATGCATAGGTTTAGGTAAAAGCATAAAAAAAAGATTTCATACAATTAATTAACAAGATTCAAATAAACACATTACCAAGCAAGCACGTATTTAGATAATAAAATCAACTAAAGAATACCAAAAGAATAACAATGTGGCACAACCCCATGGTTGTCCTAGATAGATGGCATAATTGTTAAGATTACCCATAAAGTTTATATCTACCTCGTGTTTGAACAAGAATATGTCAAACCCTGAGTTATCCAAAAGTTTATAGCTCCGTCATATTTGAAGAAGAATACGTCAAACCCGGAGTAGTTCAAAGTTTATAGCTTCCTCATGTTTGAACAAGAATACGTTGAAACCCCGAGTAGTTCAATGTTTGCGAAAGATTATGATTATCATGTTGAACTTGTTAATAAGAAGTTTAGTTGAACGTCTTGCTATGTTTGAATTGTATTTTATAGAAAACGTGTTTTTGATATGTTTACATGTGTCACCCTAAAATATTAGAAGAAATGGGCTATGAATCTCACCTTGAAGATTAGAGAGGAGGCGGGTGTATCAACCTTAGTGAACGTGCCCTATACAATTTAAGAATTGAATAAGTTTAAGGAATTATTGTTACGCGAACAGAAATTTTGAATGTGAACGACGAAGGAGGATAGGTGGTTGCATAATAGAACATGATAATCCACCTAGAGTAGTACATCCAATGAAAAGATTCCCAGGTAAGAGGGGTCAATCGCAAAGGACTCGTTTAGATTACCGCGTCTTTCCTAGCCAGAACCGTTCATTTGTCATGTACGTACATCATAGGCTTGGATAGGGTTCTAATGCATGAAACACCTTAGATTATGAATAAAATGTTTTAAAGAAAAGAAAATCAAAGAATTAAGGATGCTTAAATGTTAGAAGATTAGGGCTAGTTTTGTAAAATCCAGATTTGGACAGATTGTGTTGCTGAAATTTAAGCAAGTTTGAAAAATAATAAAAATTTTCCAAAAATTCTAAGATTCTCCATTAGGTTATAATAAACAACTTTTGTTAAGAAATATTTTTAATTTGGGCAACTTAATTTTCCCAAAATCGTGACACAAGATCAGAGGTCTAGAATAGACCTTTTAGTCTTGATTTGTCATTTTAAGGAGTATTACAAAGAGTTACGATGTCAATTATACATGTTTTTAAAAAATATTCAATAAAATTTGATTTTCAAAAATATTGAACATGATTGGATTTGTATATTGAGAGATATGGTCCCGGAAAGTAATGACAAATATTCTGTCAAAAAGTTAGAATTGACCTTTACTTCTAAAAAAATACGTTTTAAAGCCTTAGACTTGTCGAAAATTTATGAGGTTAGACTTTATGGAAAGAAGACTCTTGAGACTTTCTTTTATATTCAAGAATCAACCTTTTTGGTTAAGGAATGGCTAAGATATGGCCATTCAAATTCGACACAAGCACTCTATCGAGACACGTATGAAAGAACGAAAGACGAACTAGCTTACCTTGTTGTTGCGATTTCTTCTTGGATGGAGGAGGGTGGCTCATGAATTTTGTAGGGTATTAGGGCATAGATTTGGCTAGTAAAATTTGTAGCAAAGTGTGTAGAGCATGGGGGAATTAAGCCTTGTATTTATATTTGTGGCTTAAGGGGTATAAGTATGTAAAGACTTTGAGAACAAGTTTTAGGGTTTCAAGGGGTGCAAAAGGGGTGCAAAAGGGGAAGGAGGCCAAAATTTTCATGTGGGTTGGGGCTTGGGTTTCACAAATGGTGAAGTGGGTAAGGGTCTTGGGTCGTCTTGACCCATGGATGGTACAAACGGTTCATATACGTACAATTTGATCGTTTTTCGAATTCCAGTGTTTATTTAAGGAAATTTTTGTAAATTAAAGTTGTTTTATTTAATTAAATGGATGTTTTAGTCATTTTAAAACATAATTTAGTGTCATAAAGGATGTATTTGTTGGTTGTGGACGGTACGTAGTCAAACTGCGGTTTATAAGGCGAACGGATACGAATAGGCACTAACTAACGTACTAGGGCATCAATTTGAATTATGTGACAACTTGAATGAGTTAAATAACTATGTTAGGCACATATGGTTGATACATTGCCTTTGAATTAGTAGTGGGTGAGTTTTTTTGTCGGTAAACAAGTTTTTAAACGGTTCAACGGTCCAAGTTGCAATTTAAGGCAATTCCAAGCGTTGCAGTCAACATGTGACCGTGTAATAAGTATAATGTGCATGAAATAGGTATGTTTCAAGTATGATGTGAACACGAGCTATGATGAGGGTTACATGGTTCATTGATTCATGAATATGGTAAGCGTTACAAATACGCGAAAAGCATAAATGTTACAGTCTCCCCTAGTTAAGGGAATTTTGTCCCTAAAATTCAACTAGTAGAGACGGTGATAACTAGAAAAGGATAGGTTATGATATATGTTGACTAGGGCTAGTCCTTGATCCGACGCCTAGTCCCACTTCCAATGCACTATCAGTGTTTATATATAGGGTGTACCGCAGCTAACCCACCACACTTTTGGCGCCTTGGAAGCGTACTAGCCACCTATCAAGACTACCACAAACACGGATAATGTTGGGTGGCATGATTCAAGTTCAGGAATTGGTCATGGGTAGCTACATCGTAGAATTTCACTTCACACCAATGTACCCGTAAATTCACAATTACGTTCGCGACCGCAATCGTCAATTTACCTTACACGGGTGTGATATGTCCTTCTACTATGCACCTATAAAGTGATGATAGTAATGTAGACGGAGGTTATGAATATTATCGAAGGTCAGTGAAAACATGTTGTTTTGAGATTTAAGAATCATGATTAAATAGGTATCTTATGCATATTTAGCAGTAGTGTATAAAGTGTGACTTTCACATAGCAATCCACAAAATGAATATTTAATAATAATACATCCAAACATAGTGAAAATTTTATGAGCAAACATGATTCATTGATAAAAGAATCAACCTAAGTCTCAAGATAGATTCATCCAAACAAACATAGAATTCAAGTTTTGATGAACCAAGGTAATAAATTAAGAAATCAAATAAGTAACATAGTTATCATGTCTCCCCTAGTTAAGGGGATTTCATCCCAAAACTTAACAGTGGGGTTCCCGTCATCTTGGGCGGCAGGGTCTTCACGTGCTCCTAAGACAAAAACCCGACCTTGAGCAGCTTGATTATTAACAGGGTGAAGTTTGGGAGAACATTTTTTTTAGCTGGTCAAGGCCATCGCATGTATAGCAGACCCTAACATAGAAGACAGGTGCAGGGTCGGTGATTGTGGCATTATTGGTGTTGGTTCTGTAGTTCCGAGTTGTGTGATAAATCGTGTAGTACGGCGGCGAATTGATGTATGAGGAGGGTGGCTATGGCAGTACTGTCAGCAGTGGAAGAAGTGTTAGTGGTATCGCCGATATTAGAGATAGTGGTGTCGGTAGGATCACGACGAGGAGGCATTATGTCTATTTAATGTTTACGAAAGATTGAAATATTTAAAAGGGATAATAGTTGACTTATCAAGATTCGGGGTCCAATAAATAATACTAAAAAGACATGTTTTCCTATAAGCAAGCACTCACAACTAGGGCGTCCAAGGAAAGTGCACCACATCCTGCGCAACACACTTTCCTTAGTGGTAGAAGCCCCAACGTACATGCACTCACTCTTCCAGTCCACATGTGTCACGAGTATTACCGTTGGGCCTTTGATCTCATTGATGGTTTAAGAATTGGGCATTGTAGCCCAAAAGCTTGGTCCTTCTTCATTGGTCTTGGTTATTCTCTTCTTGAAGGGTAGTTAGACTTTGGGTGCAGGCCCAACCTTGCCTTCCTTGTCGCTAGGGTTCTCGTTGCTTTGTTGTTTGTTTGTCGCATTGGATGGGAGTTCGGGGTCTTCTTCCTCTTGTTGGGTCTTCATTTTCTTATTGGGCTGCTGCTCTTCGGTCCAACTCTACTTTCGACATTGCTAGGCTCGGAATCACTCCAGATGTTGATGACTCTCACCTCAGGTACTGGTGCAGGATGGTATTGGCTTGTTGCATCAGAGAGCAATTCGGGATCATTAGGCTTGATGAAATAACTCATGGGTAGTGGGCTTCGTGAAGATGATCGGGGTGAGATTAGCTTACTCCAATGGGTTGGGCCTTGGGATCAAGGATTCTCCAGTGAATGATGGTAGATCCTAGTCCTCACGAGCCAAGGTGACAAGGGTGTTGTCGGAGACGTTAGCAGAATAAGTCGACATTTATAAGAGGAACGGTTAGTACAAGTAAGTCACGTATGCACATAGTTCCTATGATAAGTGATACCTAGGGTTATAGTCTAGGTCATTTCTAGGGGACCTAATTCTCTATAACTGAGGCTCTGATACCAATCCGTCACACCCCCGCCAGCGGCGGAAACACAGGAGTGTGACGAAATTGAATAAGAGAACACAAGGCAATAAAGAAAATTACTATTAAGATTTCATAAACATTAAATTGATTACATGTGTCTCAAAATAACCAAAGATAACAATCTTGATCAAACAAAACAACATTAAAATAAATCATAAGTATTCAATTGATAACTAGGCCATCCTATGTGAGCAAATCCAAAGTCTATCCTTACGCGGTATTTCCTAAAACATGTAATAACATGGAGCAACTAAACATAGTTGGTGAGATGCATAGATTTAGATAAAAGCATAATAAAAGATTTTATACAATTCATTAACAAGATTCAAATAAACACATTTTCAAGCAAGCACGTATGTAGATAATAAAATCAATCAAAGAATACCAAAAGAGTAACAATGTGGCACAACCCCATGGTTGTCCTAGATAGATGACATAATCCTCAAGATTACCCATTAAGTTTGTAGCTCCCTCGTATTTGAACAAGAATACGTCAAACCCCGAGTTGTCCAAAAGTTTATAGCTCCCTCGTGTTTGAACAAGAATACGTCAAACCCCGAGTAGTTCAAAGTTTATAGCTTCCTCGTGTTTGAACAAGAATACGTTAAAACCCCAAGTAGTTCAATGTTTGCGAAAGATTATGATTATCATGTTGAACTTGTTAAAAAGAAGTTTAGTTGAACGTCTTGCTATGTTTGAATTGTATTTGATAGAAAACGTGTTTTTGATATGTTTACATGTGACACCCCAAAAGATTAGAAGAAAAGGGGCTATGAATCTCACTTTGATGATTAGAGAGGCGGCAGGTGTATCAACCTTAGTGAACGTGCCCTATACAATTTAAGAATTGAATAAGTTTAAGGAATTATCGTTACGCTGTAAGGCCCCCAAACCGGGCACCCTACAGTTGGATCTCATCACTAGGTAAACTCATTAAAAACATCTAACTTTCATTTAAGTAATCAGCGGAAGTCTTTCTCGAAATGGTATTATCTTTAAACTCGTTAAATTTCATAACGTTACCTGACGAATGCATGCGCACCAACCCAAGTAGCCTGCTCCCAAGCCAAGATAGGTCGTCTAGCAGACTCACCTGCAAAACAATCTAATGTACATACAAAGTCAGCTACGCTGAGTGAGTTCTAATAGTTAATTTAACAAAAGCCAACTCGTCTCATTTTTTACGAAGATTATCTTCACTTAAAACCCTCTAGTCTTTAGAAAATAGTTAAATAGATTTTCATCATATAAATAACCCCTGGTATCTTATAATATCCCAATAGGATTCACCACACCAGACTCTACCCGTCATTTAAACCCAGTAAGTCTCTCCGACATGGATCAAACTTACTACTCTGATGACACACAATTTACCATATATATTAACAATACACTGGTTGACTCATCCATCCTCTAGACACCGACTTACCAGCCCTAACCAGGACTCTCATAACCCAACTGACTCAACAGTTGTACACAATGTATCATTCCTACTCAACGGTCAATCTAACTCGACCCACCACATTGATTCCATATATTTATAACACAATTAATACAACTCGTCATTTGCATGCAATTTAACACATATATATATGCACACAAACACATACCTTATCACCGCACCCTCGTCAGGGTTATCCCCGTCGAGATACTCGTCATAAGCTCAGTTCTACCCTTGTTACAGAGCCCCGCCACTAAACATAGAACACACTCGTCATCTACGATGACTACCCAGCCACCCACATGGTGACTATATCATCTACCATACGGTGACTGACACATCACCACATGATGACTGCCAGATCACGCGTACAATGATGACCCCGAAGTACTCCGTCCTCCACACCACTGTTGACCATACACACAGGCAACAATGCAAGCACACAAAGCAACACATATATACACATGACACTACATGGACATGTACTACGACTCACCTCCCTTTTCACGGACCACTTACGTGTGTAATCCAACACATACTTTAGACGTATCCTCTTAACGTCTAGACACATTACCCAACTCTTTACAAATAATTAATTATACGACATACTAACCCCATACTGAGTTCTAACCTGTATATACTATGGACACTCCATAGACCCATGCTAACATGATACCCGTCGTGTCACGAGGATAACGACACAATACACACAACATCAAACATATGACGCTTAACAGCATACTAGCATTTACTTGACTCGTTAATGAACCACATACGGGGTTTCCCTGCTAACTCTCCTTATATAACCATCACAGGTTTAACTAAATTCCCAACTCATCCCGACTAACTCACAGGATGACATACACAGATCATCCCAACTCTTATTCACCCACCCTAAGAACCCCACAACGACCCTTAGCTTCATTATTACTTAATAATCTCATAAAACACTTTCAGTTTATATCATAACTAGTAATATGTTCGTATAATAAAACATGCGAGTATGTATGATAGCCCCAGAATAGTAAAACGTTTAAAAGAGGGGATCAGAAACTCACCGGTTATGCTGAATCCAAATTCTTGCTCTGCAACTCGTTCGATCGCGCTCGAAACCCTAAACTGTCAATGCATGATCATATGATCAGACGCATTCTAATCGTACATTTAATGACTCGCAAATATAATTAAGTTCTCCACGTTTGTCTTATCTTCTCATCGACACCCCCCCCCCCCCCGCGAAACCCTAGCTTCACATGCATGCACGTACGAGTGTCATTCAAACCTTAGGCTCACAAACTCTAATCATGTGTAACCCGATCCCATCCCCCTCCTTGTTCATTGTCGTAGCCACTACCACCATGAACCGCCTATGTGTTCGTCACCTCGTATCACACTTGCTGCCCCGTCGCCCTTTAATCCATTAGAAATCCTAATCGGGTTCCCTTTCACGTGGAAACACCACTACCACCCTTACCTCGACGTCCTCCGTCATGAAGCACCGCCACCGCCGGCTCTCGCAGTCACCGGCACCACACATGCTATGATTTCGGTGATCTCCTAAGCCACCCCCATCTTCACCCGACTCCTTCTCTCTCTCTACCCTTCTTCCTCGGCCACCGGCCTGCCATACGCCACCTCCGACCTCTCGTAGCCATCATCACACGCCACCACCTCCATCACGTTCAGCCACCACCACTAATCGGCATCCCCTTCACCGCAGCCGTCGCCTACGACCATACCACACCCATCTAACCAAACCTTAATCGGGTTTCTAACTAAAACCATAAAGAAAACGTGTAACGAGAATTACATTGGTTTGATGAGTAGCTTCCCGCTCGAAACCACCGCAAGATCACTATCTCCTAGGTCACCCTTCTCCCTGGTTCCTTGTCATCGCGAGTTCTCCCTAGGCCGAATGGAGCCTAGGGTTTACTCCTAAACTTGTTTTTAAATGCTTGGTTGTTACGTCCAGGCCCCCGTGCTTCCTTTAACGTGCGCTTCAAACTCGAGCTAATCAATATCCGGCTTACCAAGTCATTTAATTCTCGTTGAATCACGTTTTACATGGCAATCTATGATAACCAGGACATTTAATAAAGACCCTATTAGTCCACTTACCCGAACCAGTAGATTACGGATTTTCGGGATGTTACAAGTCTACCCCACTAAAAAGAGGATTCGTCCTCGAATCCTGCATCGGTACAAACCAATACAACATATTCTTCCATTCTTACTCGTGCACCCAATTCATTCGGTGCCAAACATTCACCTTCACCCTACATGTTTTCCTTACTTTGCTTTGCAATACGACCACCCTCCTAGGGGTTCAAAGAAGTCTTCTTCGTTGCTTGCTTTAAACCTTTGGACTTTGTAGGTTTCACCCATGAAAGATTTAGAGAATTTTAAAAAAACAACATTTGTTTTATAAAAATGCTTAAAGTCTTATAAATAGTTTTGTAAGCATATTTTATTAAAATAAATATTCAAAGTGTGATATGGATTTTTGTACACACTTTGTTTTACAATTTGTCATTTGAGCTTGTAAGAATGTGTTTTATAAAATTCCTTTTTTTATAAAAACTCACACTTGTTTTATAAACTTTTTTCTATTATAAAAATGTTTAAAATCTTAAACATATTTTGCAAACATGTGTTTTAAAAAAGCTCATTTTAGATTTGTAAGACTTTGTTTTATAAATATCTTATTATTATAAAACTTTGTTTAATATTTATATAACATTCTCACTTTGTCACTTGTTGTTTTATCTTTGTTGATCTTGACTTTATCGAGTCGATCCATTGTTGAGAAAAGTATCTAGTGATTGGACGGTCGGTCCATGGTTAGACCATGGCATCGACCGTGTGTCTTCTGTATTGTTTCAATTCCAATATTTTTTGCTAACTATTGGGATATGACCGTCACATCTAACGTTATACTTTATTGTGGTTTTGGTCTTGATTTGAGTTGAACTTTAGACGGTCAATGCTTGGTCCAATCGTAGCATCGACTGTGTGCACTTTATATAAAGTCTTCTTTTGAGTCCATCTTCTTGTCGTTTTCATACGACATTTTACTTACGACATCATGAGATGAATTACGAGCATATGATCATTTGTAAGTAGCATCATATATTGTATTGATATATGTTACTACTTTTATTATTATAAAAAATAATGCATTTACAATTAGAGTAAAGTGCAATTTTCGTCCCTGAGGTTTATCTCAAAAATCACTTTACGTCTCTTCTACTTTAAAACTGTTATTTACGTTCTCGTAGTTTCTATTTTCATCACTTTTTGTCCTTGGACCAAACGCCTGTTATGGATCTGTTAAATAATTGACGAAAAGACTAAAATACCCCTTTTGCTTTAACAGTTTTCGTCCCTGAGGTTACAAAATTTTAACACTTTTCACCCTCACCCATCTTCTTCATCACAACCCCCATCCTCTTCATCACCATCTTCCGGCAGTTTATCGTTCAAAAAATTGATACTTTATAGTTTAATTATCAACGAAATACGATATTAGTATACAAATTATATGATGTTTATCGTTTAAAAAATTGATAAATTCGAGATAAATTATCAAACAATGTGATGAAATATCATCCTCAGAATTTGACCTAATTGAACGAATCGCACCGGCGCCGGATATCTCCTCTCCGGCCACTCTTCACACCGTATAAACTCAGCTTCTGCATTGCTCGACCAAATGCCTCAAAGAACGCCTTCTGGTCTCTAGCGTACAGCTCTACATAAGGCATTGTTCTCGTATCCATTACCAACACCTTGTCCGATTTCAGCACTCCGAGTCCTTTCCGGGAAGGGAAAGGTTGATGTTGGCGTCACGCTCGGCTTTGCTGAAGTGTGTGGAGGAGATAAGGACAAAGGCATCGCAACCTTCGACTACGCAATCATGGAAGAATAGGCGGAGAGCGGCGGCGGCCGTGGTAGGGGAGCTAATTTGCCTGTTCGTTGTGGTAACTTGCATTATTTGATCAAAATTAGGGCATTATTTCGGGTAGTAAGTGGTGGTGAGTTGCTGCGAGTGTGAAGATAAGATGAAGAATGAGAAGGCAATGATCAAGAGTAGGGAGTTTAGTTTGACCGCCATTGATGTGTCTGTTAGAGCAACATCTAGCTTCAGAGTTGAAAGAAAGCAGTAAAGAGGGTTTTGAGTGATAGGGGAGCGTGAAAAGTGACGCTGAATAAACTAGTGGTGATGCCGTTGGTGGCAGAGGTGAGTAAACCGGTGGTGGGGGTGAATAAACTGATGGTGGCGGCGCTGAATAAACCAGTGGTGGTGGGTGATAGAGGAGGTTTAAAGTTACAGGGATGACACCTGATTTCTAGTGTAAACATCAGGAACGAAAACTATAGTTAACTCAAACAATTGGGGTGGAAAAGACCAAAATAGCCTTAAAATATGAAGTGAAAAGACACCATTGCCCCTGAAGGCTAACCATTAACTAACAGACGTTTGGTCCAAGGAAGAAAAGTGATGAAAATAAAAACTACGAGGACGTAAATAGCAGTTTTAAAATAGGAGGGACGTAAAGTGATTTTTGAGGTAAATCTCAGGAACGAAAAGTTCAGTTTACTCTTACAATTATCTATGCACTAGATCTAGTAGCGCCGGACAAAACACAAGATCTATAAGATGTGTCAAAATAATATATTTCGCTAAGGATAGTGGGAGTGGAAAGCGGGTAGATCTCGGGTAAGCGGGTACACCGCCGCAACTTTGCGGGTACCCGCGGGTAAGGAGGTGCGGGTAGTGTGAGCGGCTTTGGAAACCTGCCGAAAGAAGTCCAATTCGAACGTTTTTTAACGGCTAGAACTAAAATAAGACCGTTGGTCATTTTAAAAAAATAATGTTTTAAATAAATTTAACCCCTATAAATAAATAACCAATTATCCTATTCAATACACAAAAATATATTCTTTCTCCTCTATTCTTTACATTAAAAATACAATGAAGTCCACAAAAGTTTTTTAAATTTTTAGGTGTTTTTTTTTAACTTTTTTTTTTACCTTTTTATGGTATTTTTATTTATTGTTATGTATTTTAAATTAATTAATTAAATTTTTAGTTTTTAAATTTGGTTATTAATTTGTTTTAATTTAAAAAAATAAAAAAATGAGGTGGGTTGGAGGGTACTTGGAGGGTACCACTTCCACCTTGTAGGGTAGTTTGGAAAGGTAGTTTGTCTAAATAATGTGATATATTTTCATTGATGGGTTTGAGAGGGTAGTTTTAAATGGAAGGATACCACTCCCACCACCCTAATAGAATTTCTTTAAATCAATTTAACGACAATTTTACTTTATAGTAAAAAGAGTTATTAATTTACTAACCTAATTCGTAACTTTCATAATATTTATAATCAAATAAAATATACCTATTTTATATAATAAGATTTTTACTTATAAAATTAAGTTCAACAAAAAAAATTAAGATACATGTTGGATTATCAGAGTCAAACAAATTTATATACTAACTTATATAAATAATAAATAATTTTTAAACTGATTTATTTAATAAAAACAACTCTTACATATTTATATAAGAAAAACAACGGCTAAAATACTTATAACTGCCGTCTGCCGGTCATTGGGGTTCGGGCCGAGACTACTGGCTCGGTAACTATGGGCCAAAGGAGGCCGTGACGAGGCTACTAGCTCGGTCCAGTTTGTTGTTAAGTTGTGTCGGTGGAAAACTTATTTATCAAAATTAATGATTTGAAAAATATTTATTAAAATAGATGTTTTTTGAAAACTTTAATCTTCTTACACCTAATTTTCTTAGATAAACAAAATTTTGTACTCAAAAAATATTCTTTAAAGAAAGTTAGTGAAAAAGTTTCTAATAAAATAAAAAATATAAATTTTTTTAAATCGTAATATTTTATAAAAAAAGTTTTTTTTAATGTTTTATAGTTTTTTAAACATTTTCTTTAACTTTTTTTATTTAAAAAAAGTTTGTTTAGAACTGAAAGGTTTCAAAATTTTTAAATAAAAATTTTTAAACGCTCTACTTAATTTTAAAATTTCATAAATTAAGTTTCTATAAATTTATAAACAACTTTAACGATAATATTTAATTTAATCGTTGTTTATAGGGTGTTCATGGTTTGGTTTAAAACCGTGAAACCGTCTGAACCGTTCGTCCGTTTGTTTGATTTTAAGGTCGGTATTATAGAATTTTTTTCGGAAGGTCGGTTTGGAAAATTTGAAACCGTAATGAACAGTTTGTAGCAAACACCAGCTAAAAAAACTGGAACGGGCCAAAAAAAAACGGTTTGTAGCAAACACCGGCTTAATGTAAATATACATAAGCATACACAACACTATAGCCTGTTTCTTACGGCCCGGTCCAGTTTTTTTTGGCCGGTGTTTGCTACAAACCGTAAAACAAACTGTTTATTACGGTTTCAAATTTTCCAAACCGACCATAAAATCAAACCGATGAACGATTTGGACGGTTTCATATGTTTTAAACCAAACCATGAACACCCCTATAAACAATGATTAAATTAAATATTATCTTTAAAGTTGTTTATAAATTTATAGAAACTTAATTTATGAAATTGTAAAATTTTAAATTAAAGAAATCGTTTAAAAATTTTTATTTGAAAATTATGAAATGTTTCAGTTCTAAACAAACTTTTTTTTAAATAAAAAAAGTTAAAGAAAATGTTTAAAAAATTATAAAACATTAAAAATAACTTTTGTTTTATAAAATGTGACGATTTAAAAAAATATATATATTTTTTATTTTAAGTAGAGATTTTTGTAGGTCCCGGGAGCCTCGTCGCACAGCGGATTTACACGGTCCTGTTCTGTTATTTGTGTGGGAACAAAGAAACGAGACAGAGAAAACACGAACAAAGACAACAGATAATGAAACGACATGTAATCCATAACATAGAAGTCATCCCGTATTACAGACTACATACCGAAGGAGCACACATCTCTCATCTAAGCTCACGGTCCATGGGTCGGGAGAGCTCTTCCCGACCCGGACACCTCTCGACCTTGTTCCAGAGTTCCACCTATAAATGAAGACAAGTCTTTTATTTATAGGGGAAGGAACACTACCTGCGTACTTGACAAGTACGCAAGGCAAAAGTACGCAGGATCAAACTGGTGTGCGGGCTAAGTACTCAGGAACACCCTCCTACGTACTAGCCACGCACACCGATACGTAGAATTTAATCTATAGTTACAAATCATGTTTCTACAATTTTTTCTATCCAATAAGATTAGAAGTGAGAAGATTGAAGTTTTCAAAAAACACATATTTTGTTAAATATTTTTCAAATCACTCATTTTGGTAAATAAGTTTTCTATCAACACCATTTTGGAAAAAAAAAACTCAAGTTTCATGTAATTTGAATATATTTTTTATATTTCCCTTTGTAAATGAGGCGAGTCGAGATTGTGTAAGCTAAAGTTCAACTTATTTAACTTAAAAGAGGTCAAGCACAATAATTTTATTTAAAACTCAATCTAAGCTCGTGGTTAGTTTTAAGCTCGAGTTCGGCAGATTTATTATTTACTAATTATTCAATTATTTTATTTGTATAAAATTTATAACTTTTCTAATATATACTTATATTATAATTCTAATATATAACATAATATATAATTTTATCATAAACATTTTGATTTTGTAAAAATATATTTAATATATTAAATAAAAATTGTATAAATAGTAGGCTCATTTAGGTTCGCGAGTTTAGTTAAGCTCAGGTTCGAACTCGTTTATTAGATGAGCCCCAATATAAGTTTGCGGTCGGGCTCGAGCTCATGCTCGTTTAAGCGTGGCTCGAACTCGAGCTCGTTTAAACTTGGCTCAGTGTCATTTTATAAGTCGGACGTTATTTAATTTATTGCTTTCTATTGGGATTTCCTGTTAGGTTTTACACATAAAACACAACGTAAGACTTGATTAAAATAATCAAAACGAGAAACCTGGTCTAGTGATCCATTTGCAAAATAGAAAGAAACACGAAAACGATAACCATAGGGTGTTTGGAAAACATACCTTTGATTATAGATTGAGAGATCACAACTACATAATGCACACTACGTAATAACATGTGATCTTGGATGCTAGTCCAATACTTGTGAAGCAATTTTCAAAAACCGATCACAATCATTTTCGTTTCCTTCCTCGTCACGATCGAGCAAACGAACCCAAAATGAGATCCCCAAATCGACGGCACCAGGCGGCAGATGGAATTCAAGGTTCGCTGGTGGTGGCGACTGTCGGAGTTGCAGCAGTGGCAGAAGAGGTCGGCCGGCGGCGGCGGCGATGTAGTCAACGATGGGGTTGGCGGTAATGAGTAGTGGAAGTTATTAGGGTTTGTGATTTGAGTCTCAACTAAATCAAATCACAGGGATATTTGGATGTCCCTAAATTCCATCCCTAGACTCCTATTTATAATCGTTTGGAAAAGCCCTAGTGATCCTTTCTTTGGGCTCAAGTTTCTTATCAGACCAAGTCCATTGGATTTCGCCTACAAATATTTTTTGTTTTAATGGTTTATTTCGTTTCAATCAAACCCATTTGATTAACCATATATATATTCAAAAATATAAATATATTTATTTATTATTTAAAAAAAACAAATATAATTATTTATATGATCTGATTTTATACAAATAATATATAAACCATTTAATTAAATGATTAAATGTTTATTCTAAACAAACATTTATTTATTAATAAAATAATTATTATCATAATAACAATTATTATTCGAAGATTATAATGGCCAACTCATGATTCACAATTATGTTTAAACTCATTGAAACCTACTCTCTCCTATGTTTGGCTGGAGCACGTTATCATAAGTACAAGTGACAGGTCACCCTTCTCTTGAAGCGTGTGAACCGACCCAAGACGACATGGAAAACGTGATTCACCTTGTCCCGCCTCACGTAGGCCCGAGTACACAGCTGAGGCTAGCATACCCAGGGGTTCGTGTAAACCATTCCAAGTGTTCCAAAAAGGGCGGCATATAACTTATCATTTTAAAAGGGTTTGTAGTAGTTTGTTGCATGCTAAAGTCCAATTTTACTTGGTTCTCGTATTTATAAAATCTCAATTTTATATACGACGTTCTAATTTTAATATATTATATTGATACGTCGGTAATTACGTGAACTATTTTTAATCTATTAATAAATCTCAATTTACTAATTATACCTTTAAAAAATATTCTTAAAATCTCAATTTAAGATTAATTCAAAATAACTTATTAAATATTATAAAATTAAAATCTTAATTTTAAATTTTATAATATATTAAAAAAATCAAATATTGTTTTTAATAACTTTATTATATATCTTTTGATAAAGATAAAATCTTAATTTATATTTATAAAATCTTGGTTTTAATTGAGATTTAAAACATCGTTTTAAAATCATCATTTTAAACATCTTATTAAAAGGATAAATCTAGATTTTAAATGAAACTAGTGTTATGACCCTCGCGTTGCGGCGGGGGCGTATAGCCGCGAAAAAAACTAACGTCGAGATATTGCCGCGAACTCGCACGTTGAAGGAGACGTTGATAACATTCGTAACTTTATATAAGAAAAGCGATACCTGGACGTTGCTGAAAACATTCGAAAGTTTATATAAAAAGATGAAACGCCACGTTGCGGAGGGAGCGTAAAAACGTGAAAAGAAAAAAAACACACGACGTAACGGTATATTTGGAGATGAGCGTTGAACGGTTTAAAAAAACGTTTAAAAAACTGGTCGACTTAAAAATGACGTTACGAAAATTCACCTCGAGACGTAAATAAAAATAGGCACGTCGCAACGTCAAACTTATCATATTTTAAAAGATGTAAGAGGAAAACAAAAAAAAACTACGAAAAAATAGAAACCTTGAAGCAGCTTTGACGACTCATACGTTTGTGCTTTGATAACTTGTACATTATTACGCGCAATTGCGTTTCGAATGAAATTTACATCGAAACATAGATAAAAATACGCACGTCGCAACGGTCTATTCGAAATTTTATAAAACATCATATTTTAAAAGTTATAAGAAAAAACAAAATTAATTCAAAATTAATTATAATAATAAAATATTCTACAACAAAAACACGAAAAAAGAAAAAAAAAGTGTTTATGTAGCGAAACTTGAGGGGGTTAATATGTAACTTTTCAGGGGGCGTTATTATAAGTTAAGAAAATCATGCATAAACTGCTTGTACGCAAAGTTTTAACGTTTTGCGTCCTGCCTTTTAAGGTTTACTAATCTGATTGAGTTTGAAAGTCAAATTTTATTTTAAAATAACTCATTATTTTAAATTATAAATATAAAATCATAATTTTAATTTTATAAAAGTTTATGATTGTGTTTAAGATTTCAACAATATCCCAATGTTTTAAAATTCAAATTTTGTCAGTGTTATCTGAAAATTCAATTGCCCTAAATGTCACAGCATTTACGCAGCCAAAATAATAACAAAAACAAATATAATGTGTTTTGCAATAACTAGGGTTTAAGTGAAATGTTAGCTGCTATGTAAGCAAAATCCAAAGGTCAAGGTTAAAGGGTTAAAGGGTTAAAGTGAAATGTTAACCGCTACGTAAGCAAAATCCAAAGGTCAAGGTCAAAGGGTTAGAGATTCTAAATCTCGAGATCTAGAATTGTTTTGACTTCTTGAACCAGTTCCACTTCTCTCTACAACCATCTCGTTTCCGCGTTGTACCTTGGTTTCTTGATTTCTCGAATCTTGATCTCTAGTCTTGATATTGTAATAATAATAAAAGAAAACCTATTCTAATCATATATTGTAAGGCCATAAACACGAGAAACCTCACTAGTTAGATTTACTCGTAAACACATAGTGAATTAAACTTTGGAATAGAATTAAAGCAGCGAAAATATCATTGAAATTACAATTTGTTCTAACATAGCGGAAGCATTGTCTTAACATAAATTGAACGAAATGCCAGTGTCATCGCTTGGGTCAACTCTCAGCGCAAGCTCCGCATCCAACCAAAGCAGCATCCTACACTTAACCTGAAGTAATACTAAAAGGTCAGCTACAATGGTGAGTTCTAATTTTTCATAATACGTTCGTGACCAAAAACGTTTTGCCAAAAATCATAACATTCATCATACAAGAAAAAAATTGTACATATCATGCAATAACATTAAACTTAAGTCATTCGCGTCAAATCTATGCCTTTTCATAACCGTCAATTCCTTTAGGTATTACTTGAGATAAATCGAGGCCAAGTGTCTGTACAGGATGCCCAGTCTCATCTGGAATCCTAACCTAGACAGAATCACGCCCCGTCGTGATAGTAACATTAACACTCGTTTGCATTCACACGACATCTACAGGTTAACTAATCTCGTCGGATAGTTAATCCTACCATTCGTCCCAGTTGTACAACCGTTTGCTGGCCACAAAGGCCCCTGTATAGGTATAGAAAATCTTCGTGTCTAGGACGCCCAGTCTTATCTAGATTCCTAACCTAGACATGGTTTCATTAATCGCATTCGTTCCCGAAAGAACCGTTGGTAGATTTAACTTAGATCACATCATTCGTTCGTTTGTAAAATCATTTAGTTAAAGCATCGTACGTTTTTATTAAAACATCTTTCCTTCAAGGACTTTCATACACCATTCAAGGCAAAACATTTCATTATTAAAACATCTTTCATTCAAAGTCTTTCATACACCTTTCATGGCAAAACATTTCTTAAGTCTTTTCATAAGCATTCCTTTCACAAATCATATTTCGTAAACATTTCGTAAGCATGCAATCAGTCCCGAAAATATAGTAAAAACCTCATAAAAAGGGGCATCTAGAACTCACCTGACTTTCTTAAGTAATCCTCCCTAAGTGTAATCTTCGCAAGGTGCTAGGCGATCTGTTCAAACGGTCACCAACGAAAGGTGTTAACTTCTACATACAACAAAACGATCCGTCCGAAATCCCGCTTGGTCGAAAACGCTTTCGTTCGAAATCTCTTTTCGACCGAAATCTATTTCAATCGAAATCTATTTCGGTTGAAATATATTTCGATCGAAATCTATTTCGGTTGAAATATATTTCGGTCAAAATCTCTTTCGTCCGAAATGTCTTTCATCCGAAAACTATTTTGCCCAAAAACTAATTCGTCTGAAATGTCTTTCATCCGAAAACTGTTTCGCTCGAATACTAATTCGTCCGAAATGTATTTCATCTTAAAACTATTTCGCTCGAAACTAATCCGTCCGAAAACCTTTTCACCCAAGTAACTTTTCGGACAAAGCACAATTCCCCTTTTTTGACTGAAAAGCTTTTTGGTCGAAATCTATTTTGGACGCTTCAACAGATTTCGGACCATTCATGCGGTTCTTGGCCAAATCCGTCATTTTTTATCCTAAACTTCAACTTTTTACGTCCAAACGGTTCTATTCTTATCCATGAAGCGAAATCTAAGCTTTTATCCCTTGTTTACACGTAAAAATCCAATCTTTTTGAATGAAACTCACATTACCCACTTAAACCCCAGAAACCCTAAAACAGAGATTTAGACGAGTTCTTTACCTCAAATCAGTCCGTCTCTTCAGCAAAGCTTCTCTTGATCAGTGGAGATGATGAATGGAACGATCTTGGAGCAAAACCGTCACTTTCTCTCTCTAGGTCTTTCTCTCTCTAGAATATGTGGGGAAGATGAAGATGGAAATGAGGTGGGGAAAAAGGAAGGCTTGGCTAAGGAGGCTCCCTTCCACCCTTAAGCCCACTCAAGCCCACCCTCGGTCCATGACTCGACCATCTTGCCCCGCGATTCTTTTTAAGCTAAAACCTGCACCTAAACACGAATAAAATTCTGGATGTTACAAGTCTACCCTCCTTACAAGAGGTTTCGTCCTGGAAACTGTCATAAGTCAAACAATTGAGGATGCAACTGCTTCATCTCATCCTCGGATTCCCACGTGGCTTCCGAGCCCTTACGGTGCTTCCACTGAACTTTCACTTGTAGAATCACTTATTACACAACTTCTTCTCCTTTTGGTCAATGATTGCTATAGGCGTCTCTACAAAATCAACCGGGCGTCCACCTGAATGTCTCCAATCGGTATGAAATCCGATTCGTTTGCTAGACATTTTTGTAAATGCGACACAAGGAATGTTGGGTACCGTCAAGCTTTTTCAGTAATTTTAATCAGTAGGCTACTTCTCCAACTCTGGCTACTACCCGGAAGGGTCCCACATATCGAGGGATTAGCTTTCCCCGCTTATGAAACTGAATAATACCCTTCCATGGTGACACTTTCAACAAAACGTTATCCCGCACGTTGAATTCAATCGGCCTGCACCTCCTGTTTGCATAGGATTTCTGTATATCTTGTGCAACTTTTAGACGAGCCTTTATCTGATCGAACTTTACTGACGTTTCCTTCACTACATCCAAACTTCTCAACTCCTTCTGACCAATTTCGCCCCAACACACCGGAGTTCTGCATCGCCTACCGTAAGGCATCTTAAAAGGTAGCATGTTATCAAACCCCGCCTCAGGCACCCTGGACGTGTCTGAGCTCGATTGGTAACTGTTTTGATTTCAGAGTATTTATAAAATACAGCGGAAGTCTTTTTCACAAGGATCTTTTCATCATATTTCTCAGCCTCAAGAGTTGCTTTTGTAAATATCAAGACCAGGTGGGAAAACATGAAAAACAGATTACTTATTTTATCAAGTCTGCTCAGGATTGCATTGTAATATGATCCCATTTTGTAACACCCTACTTATTACTTATTTTATCAGAGTTTTATATTGAGGAAAACGGTCCCAGTTTAGCAAAACCTTGCCACTAAATGACCAAGGTATATTTTTTTTTCATTTATAAATATTGTTTTACATGTATAATATCTTATTACATAATCTAGGGATTCTTCATACCGTCCGGCCTCATCCATAGGAAGCTCTATTCCACGTGCTTCTTTCCTGCAGTGTTTAGAAAACGTTTTTGAATTAGCTTTCGCTAAGTAAGTACACTGCATATTTTCATTTCATTATGAACCTTTTAGGTTCTTATTATTGTTCATGTTTTCTCGGGCTCTCGGTGCCCCCGTGACCATCTTCGGACGTACCTCAGATCACGGTATTTGTATATTTTATCGGTGTGCTAACCCCCTCGCAACCATCTTAGGCCGTATCTCCGGTCCGAGTATTGGCAAGGTTATTATACTCGTCAGTATAGACCCCTCACATTTGTCACGAAGACTAATTCATTTCTCAGCCGCGTAGGCTTGGAATCTTTTTCTCCTTTAGCCCCATAGGCATGGAGTTCTGTTTTCTTTTCCTCGGCCCCATGGCTTGGAATCATTTTAGTTATCTTCTTTATTATTTATTGAGATCCACCTTACAGGCCGGATATCTCATTTCATTTGGGAACTTGAGTATCTTTGACTCACAGCCTCCTAAATGTATCAAGTGTAGGTCCTGAGCAGACTTGAAAGAACAGATCTGCGGAGAAATTTTTCAGACAGTCCGGATCGAGAGGCGGAATCTCCGAATCCGGTATCACTCTCGAATCAGAAATGGTAGAGACGGGTGCGGGAATCACATACACGAACAGAAACATATGAAAATGAAAAGAACAGATAATTGAAAGCATAAAAACGTATGATTCTTTGATTGATATGAAAATTAAAAGGCTCATCATACACTAACAATTAGTCTCACCCCAGGGTGAGCTCCCCCTGGGGTGGTGATTCCCTCTACAGACACACTCACTCCTAATGGGTATTCTACTATATATAGGAGGCTTCATGTGCCTTGTTTTCCAAGCCACCTGCCAAACGGGCCTGAAAAACAGACATCGAAACTAGGTAGTTTCGATTGAACAAATGTTCAACCGAAACTACTAGTTTCGATTGAACAAAAGTTCAACCGAAACTACTAGTTTCGATACTGTAGTTTCTATTGACAGCATCAGTCTCTTTTCTATACCCAACATCAAGCATTTATTTTCATTTCACGTATATGCTTGATTTACTTCCCAACCAGTCCTTATCTTAAAACTTCATAACGGTTTCTCCACGATGCATTAAAAGAGTTTATATATAGCAAGTACCAGCGGCGTATCCACCACCCCTTTAACATTTCGTGAGTACTCCGTTATTCTATTTTTTGGGCTTAGACTCGTTCCATCATACTCATCTGTGCTTGCACGTATCATCAGGCATTCACGTATTCATCATGCATTTGACGTATTCATATTCGTCATGTATTCATATGCATGGTATACTTCCATCATATATTCATATTCGTCATGTATTGTAAACTGGGGTGATTTTCCTTCCAGAGCAGTACCTCCAACAGAGATGTTTCCAGGAAAGAGTGACTGGTCTAGGAGAGATTTATACATCACTCTTTCCTTATACAGAAAATTCCGTTCATCAGATAACTACATACCGGTTGGATGTTCTCCCGTTCGTTTACTATATTTTCATTTTAGTCTATAACTCTAAACGTTCATAATGGTTTCACCACGAAGCACCAAGAGATTTATATATAGGAAATACCAGCGGCGTATCCACCACCCCTTAGATACGTCGTGACCACTCCATTATTCCCTATTAGTGTTTAGACTAATTCGTCATTACCCCGTACCCTCGTCATATCACATATCACATAACTCATATCATTTAAGCACGTATTTCACATAATCGTGTCTAGGGTACGGATCCAGTGTACTTACTTTATCTTTGGGAAGTTCCTAAGTTTGTTCCTTGTCTAGTCACACTCCTGAACCGAACCGCACTCTCAGCGTACCGTACTTGTAACCACCGTGTTCGTAACCGTCACTCCGATCTCCTTGGTATACGTGTGTGTGATAGTAGTGGTGATGGTGCTTGTGATTTCAAATGAATGGCTGAAGCCATCTATTTATTGGCTGAGTTAGGGTCCATGACGGACCGTTATCCCTGGCGATGTCAGTCCGACATCCAAGTGAGGCGGCTTATTGGCTTGGCAAGCACATAGCGGATCGTTATGTATATGATATCGGTTCGTTATGGACATAGCGGACCGCTATGCTTTCATATCAGTTCGATATCTGTTTCACACGCGTCAGCTCTCAATGGTGAGTCATCTAACACGTGTCATCACTAGGAATTGCGGCGCAATGGCGATTATCGGACCGTTATCCACTGATATCGGTCCGATATCTGACTCTCGGCTCACATCAGATCGATGGGTGGAATGATATCCGTCCGATATCTACTCCAACTTTAGATTTTTCATTTTCAGCCCTTGAACTTTAATCCAATTGCATTCTAACCCTTATACTTTAATGAAATGTCATTTTAACCCCCTAGGGTTTCATCAAATGATCATTTTAGTCCTCCAACTTGTATTTCTTTAGAATTTGGGGTGTTTGACATTTCTAGACAGGTAATTCTATTTATTGTAATTGACCTGCTGGTTTCTGGTGCTTAATTAGGGCTATAAACGAGCCGAGCCAGGCTTGGCTCGAGCTCGAGCTCGAAATTAAACGAGCCAGCTCGGCTCGGCTCAATTGTTTTCGAGCTGAAAAGTTGAGCTCGAGCTCGGCTCTTAAAAAGCTCGAGCCAACTCGTGGCTCGTCGAGCTAGCTCGTTTTTTTTTCTATTTTTTACACATTAATATATATATATATATATATATATATATATATATATATATATATATAAACAACAACAAAAAATATTTTATTCTCGGTTTGAAGTTTATTGTTTCAAAAAACTAAATAGACGGAAGGGACAATATATAAAAGACAAAAAAAAACATATATAACCTAAAACTTATAAAGTAGAGAGTAAATGCAACGGTAGATAAAGTAAAATTTTAGTCTAAAACTTAGAGTCCTTGAAAACAAATGAACTTAAAAAATCAAAACATCATACTTCAAAAATAACCCATTATTTAAACGAGCCGAGCCCGAGCCGAGCCAACCCTAGCTCGAGCTCGTCTTGATTACAATTCGAGCCAGCTCGGCTAGGCTCGACTCGTTTACAACCGAGCTTTTTTGAGCCGAGCTTTTTCCAAGCTTTTTTCGTGTGATATTCGAGCGAGCCGCGAGCTTTTTGAACAGCCCTATGCTCAATCTTAACTTGAAGACAAGTCAAGCATTTGTTTATACACTGGGCAATTGATCTCTTCATGTTAGGCCATCAGTAACGTGTCTTCATTTGCACCAGGATGCATGGAATATCTTGATTTATGTGCTTCATCTAACACCTTCTCTTAAATACCTCCAAGTCTTGGAATCCAGATCATTTGATCGAATCTCATGATTCCATCATTTCCTTTGGATAGAAATTTCTGTTTCCCAACCGTACGTTCTATCTTAATATTCTCTTCTTCCAAGGCTTTCGGTTGGATTTCTTTGATTTGTTCCATTAAATCTAACTTTAGATATAATCGTAATGCTTTTACTTTAATTGGTTGGCTTCGTTCCTTCCGACTCAAAGTATCTGCCACTACATTTGCCTTCCCAGGATGGTATTTGATTTCACAATCGTGGTCATTGATAAGTTCCATCCACCTCCTTTGCCTCATATTTAAATCCTTCTGATTAAAAATATGTTGGAGACTTTTGTGGTCTGAATATATCACGCATTTGGTACCATACAGATAGTGTCTCCAGATCTTTAGAGCGAGCACTATGGCACCAAGTTCTAAATCATGCGTGGTATAGTTTTTCTCATGAATTTTAAGTTGGAGTGATGCATAGGCAATAACCTTGTCTCGTTGCATAAACAAGCAACCCAGACCAGTTCGGGAAGCGTCACAATAGATGACAAAATCACCATTTCCTTCAGATAATGTTAAGATCGGTGCATGACTAAGCTTATCTTTGAGAATGTTAAATGCTTCTTCTTGTTTTGTACCCCATTCAAACTTTGCTGCTTTCTGAGTTAAAACAGTCAAAGGTGTAGCAATCTTGGAGAAATGTTGAATAAATCTTCTATAATAACCAGCTAATCCAAGAAAGCTTCGGATTCCTGTTGGAGTTTTTGGGACTTCCCACTTCATGATAGCTTCGATCTTACTTGGGTATACCTGTATTCCATGTTCATTCACAATGTGCCCAAGAAATTATACCTCTCGTTTCTAAAATTCACATTTTGAAAACTTAGTGTACAATCTTTCTTTTCTCAGGGTTTCCAAAATGATTTTAAGATGCTCAGCATGTTCTTCCTGGCTTCGAGAATAGATATGAATATCATCGATGAAAATGATGACAAATTTGTCAAGGAATGGTTTACAAACCCTGTTTATTAAGTCCATAAATGCTGCGGGGGCATTCGTTACACCAAATGACATGACCAGAAATTCATAGTGACCATATCGGGTTCTAAAAGCAGTCTTAGGTACGTCCTCTTCTTGTACCTTCAGCTGATGATATCGTGATCTAAGATATATCTTTGAAAAGCACTTGGCTCCTTGTAGCTGATCGAACAGATCATCTATTCTAGGCAATGGATATCTGTTCTTTATAGTCAGTTTGTTTAGTTCCCGATAGTCAATACACATTCTCATGCTTCCATCTTTCTTCTTTATGAATAATATTGGCCCTCCCTAAGGTGAAGTACTCAGATGAATGAACCCTTTGTCTAAGAGTTCTTAAATTTTTTTCATAAGTTCCTTCAATTCAAAAGGAGCTAGGCTGTAAGGGGGTTTTGCAACAGGCTTAGCTCCAGGAATGAGTTCGATTCGGAATTCGATCTGACGATCAGGTGGAAGACCGGGTAATTCTTACGAAAAAACATCCGGGTGATCACAGACTACGGGAATATCCGCAATTTGTCCTTCGGGTTTAACGTTTAAAGCATAGAGTAAGATTATACCGTCTCCCTTTATTAATTCTTTCTTAACCTTTGATATCGATATAAATTCAATCTTATTGGTTTCACTATCACCATGAATCATCAAAAAAATTTCATCTGGTTTCTTAATCTTGACCGTTTTCTATTCACAATCAATCTGGGCCTGGTATTGGTTTAACCAATCCATCCCTAGGATAATCTCATATTCATTCATGTTTATCAGCATTAGTGTAACTAATACCTTATCGTCACCAAAATTGATGACACAATCAGGGTATGATTCGGTTATCCTAATGTGTTCGTCACTAGCCGTTTCAACGACATAGGCATGAATAAGAAGAATTGGTTTTACACCTAAATATGGGGTGAATGCACATGAAACAAAACTTCTATTCATCCCTGTATCAAATAAAATCTTGGCATAAATATTATTAACTAAGAAAGTACCTTCTACCTCCTTAGCTTTATTCTTCTGTTCATCTCCACATCCTAAGACGAACACTCGTCCTGTTCCTTTATTATGACCACCTATTCTCTGTTTAGGTGGTTTAGGACAAGAAGTCCTACAGTGGCCTAATTATCTACAGTTAAAACATTTAACATTCGGGCATTGGGTTGCAAATTGGCCAAACTTCTGACAAGTTTGGCACTTCATTCCCTGATTGGTTCTATCAGGGTTAGGGTTAAAACCTCCTTTTCTAGGAAATTTACTGCTTTCCGGTTTAAATTTATAAATAACTTCATCTGGCTTCCTCTTGTGATCAGTCTTTGGTGGCTCTTGAGCAGCCACTTTATCAAACATTACCGCACTCTTTTCAACAGCCAAATCTATCGTCTCGGGTGCGATGGATTTCACTATGGTAAGAACCTTAGGAGGAAGACCTTGGATATAAAATTTAATTCTCCTTGACTTAGGAGTAACCAAATGTGGCACTAGCTTGGCCATCTCATTGAAGTTGGTCGTATACTCCTGATGAGTCATCATTCCAGCTTCGAACCGCATAAATTCAGCTTCAATCTTGTCCACAACATTTTGTGGACAGTACCTTCTCACAATCAAAGACTTGAGATCCTCCCAAGTCATCCTGTCAGTTACAACTTCTCCCTTTGTCTGCTTGACTGATTCCCACCAATCAAGGGCCTCTTCTTCAAAAGAATGTGCAGCAAACTTTACAGCTTGGTCAGTTCTGCATTCGCTCATCTTGATTACTACTTCCATAGACGTAATCCATTGCAGGGCTGCAATGGCATATTTCTTTCTGTTGAATTACTTAGGGTTACAGTCACTAAAATTCTTGTAGTTGCATCCTTGGCCATAAATTCCCGTACTTTGGTTTGTAACTGTTTCATGAATTCGGGTTGTTCTGATATTATTTCCTATAGGAGTAGTATGAAGGCTATCTTCTGTTCTAGGAACAACACCACTTGTTCCTTCGTTCTGGTTTCCCAGACTGTTATGATTCTCCCTTCTCCTAAGGGCATCATCAAGAATTCTGGGTAAAGTTGTGTGAAGTACTCGGGTGACCTCAGATGCCACCGCTCCTTGGAATTGAGCTTCAGTCATAATGACTTCTTCTACAGGTTGTTCGGGTTAAGTATTCGTATTTGTCGTATTACGGGTATGGGACCTAGTGTTGGGCATCCTACCCCTACCTCTTCCTTGTCCTCTACCTCGTCCTGCCATTTGTATCTACACATAGATGTATAACATCATAATTCGTATAACCGGTCATAATCCAGAAATTCAGAAATTAACAACATTTGGCCAAAAATGCCTTTAATTATCTTATTTCTATGTATTTCCCGTTATAGGTCGTACTGAATGTATACACCTAACTTATCCTGAGGCATTTGCAGACTAATCTCAAAGTCTTAGTTTAAGTCTAGACACTATTTCTGAAGTATCTAAATCCCTAAAACTGAGGCTCTAATATCAACTTGTCACGCCCGTAACACAGGACAGTTATCTAACCAGAGTAGTACCTCTAACAGAGATGTTCCTAGGAAAGAACGATGGGTCTAGGAGAGATTTATACACCATTTTTTCCTAGACAGAACATTCCGTTTGTCAGATAACTACATACCGGTCAGAAGGTCGCCTACTAGTTACTGTGACGTTGATACCAAAACACACAGCGGAAGACTAAATCATAACTTCTATTAACATCAAAACTTTGTTTACATCAAGTTTAATAAAAGTTACATCATTTGTTCCTAACTAGGAACATATCATTCGGGACTTATAGTTCTAGCCATACCCATCAGCTGGATCGTTCATCGGTTTATTCTAGTCCTAGAATGCCCTGTCTAATGACTACCTGTGATGCGTTCAAAAACATTCTTAAAACATAGGTCAGCACAAAGTTGGTGAATTCATAAACTAAAATAGTTTATTAAAGTGACTCGACAAAGTATCTTGAACACATTAATGGGCTTCAACACCCAAATTTACATTCATGGGCTTCAACACCTAAATTCATTCAGTATATATATAACCAAAGACCGTTTCACGGGTCCTGTCCAACATGCCGTTGCACGGGCAAGTGAAATACCATAAGCGCTTAGAATACGTTATAAATAAATAATCAGTATAATCGTTTCAAGATACTCAAAATGTTTCATAAATCAATCATGCCAGACAAGGTCATGATTGGGTTCATGCATCACAGTTTAAGAACTCACCTCGGTAGTATTTCGGCTTATCAATTCATTAATATGATCAACACTTCGGACAAAGCTCCTAGATTTCATATGGCATTACTTAATTACACAAGCCTAGCTTAATGTTATAAAACCGAAGCTTAATGGGAGGTCGAAACCTTACCTCAGCACTATCTACGACAATTTGAAGTCGAACGGCTAGAAACCGGACTCTCATATGCGAACCGGGGCTCAGAACCGGAGCATCAGTTTGTGTGTGTGTGTGTGTGTAGAAGAGTGTGTTTGTGTGTGAAAAAGTGATGGGATCGATCAAGTATTTATAGGGATAAGGTGGGACCCGTAGCGGACAGCTACGTTTGGTGGTGGCGGTCCGCCACCCCTTGAGGCGGCTTAATTGGATTGGTGCACACGTAGCGGACCATTAAGGTCTGGCTAGCAGTCCGCCACCCTTCCACGCGTCAGATTTCCATCAGCAAGTCACAGGGGCACGTGTCATCTTCCGATGGTTTCCTTAGCCAACACGTAGCGAACCGCTAAGGTCCTAGGTAGCGGTCCGCTACCCCTTTTGATTTTCAGAAATTTCATTTTAAGTCCTTGGACTTTGTTTAATTAAAAATCCGCCCCTAAACTTTAAAATTTGGCAAGTTTGGTTCTTTATTTTCTAGGAAATTTTTGAGGTGTTACACTTTTGGTGACCCGAAATTAATTTAAACAATTGAAAAATCAAGGTTTTTTTAAAAACCCGTTAATGGGGGTTACGACCATGGCTATTCAACTCGTAATCATGCTTCAGATCCCACCATTCTCATCGATTAACAACTGTTACACGCATCCTAAAACCACTTTATAAATCCCTGTTAATTACTACTCGAATCAGGCCCAAACCGTCCCCTTTCCCCCCCTCTCATTCGCAAACAAACTCAGAGGACAAAGCCCTCGTTTCAGCTACTGAGCAAGCTTGATTTCAGGTAAATTCCAACTGATTTTTACTTGTTTTAACATTACAATCCAAAGCCCTCATGTGTCGATTGCAATCTGTGAGTAATCTTGTAGATTTGGAGCTAGGGTTTCAAGTCTATGTGTGGGGAAGAAGGATGTTTGGGACTATTTGTTAAAAGATAAAAGTTCCAGTCCCTTAACATATCTATATATACACATATTTATATATACGAACCTTTGTACTTTTTATAGAGATAAAAGATAACATACATTTTTTTTATATTTTATAACAAAACTTAAACCAATGAATTATAACATATATATACATTATTTCTTTTGGATGTATAAACATATATATATATATATACATATATATCTATATGTATATATATATATATATATATGTATATTGTTATAAACCAACCCTTTTAGAAATGTTAATTAAATTATTACTTCGTTACCATTTTATATTTCAAAAGCGTGACAAACATTATCGGATTTAAACCTTTTTAATTATAAACAACTTTCAAAATTATGAAATCGTGTTCGTAATGTCATGACTTTTAAAGGGATTATGTATATATATTTTTGCCAAAACCTTTAAAACGGCATGACCTATGTTTAGCAATACAGTTTTTAGTGTTACTAATATTATAATCATTCTATTTACATAATTATTATAGTATTAATACTATCACAATTAATACAATGTCATTAGCAAAATAATGTTTTCTAGTTAAATAATTGAATGTTTCATAAATAATAATATGATTTGACGTTACAATTCGCTTATTTCAAATTATATAATTTTTTTTATAATATTCGAAATGATGATTTCTCGTTAAATAATTATTCTCACTAATTAGAATTTTCATAAATAGAAAACTCGTATAACAAATATATTTAGTTATGAAATTCATATAAATAATATTATATTGTTTCAACTTTTTCTTAATAGGATATTTAATTTGAAACTTATTTGACACAAAGTTTTCTTTTATAAATAAAAGTCTATAAAACTTTATTTCTTGAAACTTGATTTATACATTTAACTTGATATCATAATAGATCAAATCTTTAATATTCTCTTGTTTGTTCGTTCGTTCAAACTCCTAAAGTCGAAATCGTTCCATTCTTTCCCTTTAGGCATTTCTATATATTAATTATGTATAATTAATTATTTAGGGTGTCATTAAACCGATTCGATCGTCCTCACGATCTAATTCAAGTTTGGATCACAATATCAATGTGAGTTTACGTAGCCCCTTTTTCCTTTTATACTTTTGGGGTGAAACATGTCTATAATTACATTACATACACAATTCAATACCTATGTTCTTATGCAAATGTCTTTTTGCTTTATGTCTTAAACTGCTTGGTGACCACACATGTGTTCATGTCTAGTACAATCATTAACTTGCGTAGGCCTAAGGTAGTACCTAACATGATCATTTATAGGGGAAACCGATACATTACCTAACACGAACCTAGGCGGGTTAGTGTATACATTTTGGTACTTCACGTAGTCCGGGGGACTGTGCATACGTATTTACACGGTTTGAATGTACGCCTTGGAACCATGTATGTTTTCACATTTATGCTTTAGACATGCTTTGAACATATTGAATTGTAAACCTTATACAACTTTAGTTGGTGTCAAAACCTATGTTACTCATCAACTACTTTTAGGTGACATTTACTCACATGTTTCAGGTGCACCTGCTTGAGGACCATGCTTGATCACTTAGGTCTATAGACTTAGTATTAATGAATTTAAACTTTGATTATGTTATGTTTCATTTGAACAATATGTTGCTATTTTCCTTGTAACGGATATTTAATATGATTAATAAATATTGTAAGGCATTTTAATAGTTGATCATGTGCTTATGAACAACTGCGTCAGCCCCCGCGTATAATCCACCGCCGGCCGTGGTGTGATAGATTGGTATCAGAGTCATGGTTAGAGGGAATGAGCTTATTAGAAACCAATGACCTAGTCTATAACCTTAGGATACCCTTTTGTGATTATCCTACATATTATCTAAGGTATTACATTGCATGATACAATACGAGTTATCTTATGTGCTATGTTACTTGATAACTTACATGTTTACAAAAAAAACTACTACTCATGTGATACCTTATTTGCTACACTATTTGATTAGTCTATAAAATACCTATTTAAGATCACTAAATGCGATCCTAAGTCTTGCCATACACTTATTCATACCTAAGAATTTATACACTTTCATCTTTACACATAATCACTAATCACTTGTAGAAAATTCATACACTTAGGCCTAATGCTTATTAAAATTTTAAAATCCCGTCAAAGTATATGAACTTAAATCACTTTGATTTGTCACAACATCCATTGGGTTATGTCCCCAAATGAATACAATCTAAACATCATTCGTTTAATTATTACAATCTGGTACACATGTCTAAACCTCCATATTTGATTCTTACACTTAATTTTATTTAAGTCCCTATACCCCTTCATCCTTATGCCTTGAAAATCATATCATCCTTATCATCACCATGAGAGATTTAAACCCTTAGACCTCACCAATTAAGGAAAGGAAGCTGCTTGAATAGATGAAGCACACCTTTGTACTTAACACTTACCATTGCATTATCACATACTACCTTTTTCGCGCTAGACATGGCCTCTTACCCTCCTCACTCCTCGAAGTATCACCCCAAAACAGAGTCATCACAGGAGGAAGACTTCGGATCCCCATCACCAGACGACCGGTCACCGACACAACCAGCTGTCAGATCCATGTTTGATCGTAGAGCAAATTGGCTTTGGAGCACGGGCATGAGACTCCGAGCATCTGAATCACCTCCTCCGAGAGACCCTTATCTAGCACCTAACCTATACCACCCAGACCTAGGAGCAAGATAAGTCATGGAACTTACCAGTGCAATAGGAGTTCCAGCTGTTACCGCTCACCAATATGTGAGGACCGCAGAGTTTCTGAGGCAAGGAATAGAGCATGGAATAAGGCACGACCCACCGGGTCATCGAATAGATAGCTTATTGGGCCAGGTATGGTACTAGGAGGACCTAATTGCAAATCTTGACACCCACATAGACATGAGGGAAGGAGACCGAGAAATACTTGATGCACGTACGGAAATAGCTAGAGCTGAAGCCCGGTTTGCAATACGAATAACCATAACGATGTTCGTCCTGGTGCTCATCTACTTCCTAGTGGAAAACTACCTGAGACATTAGCCGTATTTTCCATTCTCATTTTTAAACTTCAGTTTGAAACCGTTACTCTATGATAAGTGTTTGACATCTTATTATTTAGTATTAAAACCTTACCTTACAATTATCTTATGCGAATACTATTACTCGCTAACTTAATAATACAAGCATAAAATACATCCGTTATATCTCCATCAAGATTACACAAACATCGCGCCAACATTGCTAAATTTGATATTTCTCCATTTTGGCTTGCCTTAATAGTTGACACCTAAACTTTCTTTGCAAACTAATTATTTTATTTGATTTAATTAACATCATTATTTTGTTCAAACAAGACATCTATCAAATCATTGGTTTATAGATATTATCTAAAATATAAATTACCTATAAACCTTTTCACCTTGTAAAGAAACTTAATACAGTTTGTTTTATAAAAACATTAACAAATATCTCATTAACTTAGTTAATAATTAATTATGACTTGACTAATTATTTCATTACGACCTCTTATTTCGTTAAATTAATTACTTTCAAAATCTTGGCCTGATTACTAAATAATTTGGTCATTATCTTCTTTTGAAGCATTCTCTTTATGATAATTAAATTAAATAAATACAAGTTTTTTTTTATTTTTATCTATTTATTTAACTTATTATTTTCACCTATTTATTAATTTACAAACAAGAGTAAATTTCAATTACTTGTCTATTTACAAATAAAAATCACACATCATTTATTCATGTACACCTTATTCTAAAATACTTGCAAAACTTTCTCACTATCTTGCACTTTCGGAAATGTATGAGCTTACTAGTCACTTCGGCGAGATGAATCATTTCGCGTAGGTATTAACCACCCATATAAATCTCAACAAAATTGAAAAACTTAAAACCTAACTACCTACATGATCCACGAAAGTCAAGCAACACGCTCGTCTGCAAAACTCGATCACCTACGAAATTCGATAGTTTACGTTACTCATGAGATTCAATTATTTGCATATGAACGTTCACAATATACATAAAACTAAATTGTTTGCATTATACACGAAAACTGGATTGTTCACATTATACATGAAACTTGGTTATTTGCGAAATACATGATACTAGGTTGTTCTCATTATACATGAAACTTGGTTGTTTGTGAAATACATGATACTAGGTTGTTCTCATTATACATGAAACTTGGTTGTTTGCAAAATTCATGATACTGGATTGTTCACGATTATACATGAAACTTGGTTGTATACAATATTCATGATACTGAATTATTTACACTATACATGAAACTTGGGTATTTGCATTATGCACGAAACTAGATTGTTTACATTGTTGCAATTGATTATCCACATTATACATAAGGCATGATTATTTACTTTATCCATGAAAGTTGATAGCTATAAACTTTGAACTACTCGAAGTTTGACGTATTCTTGTTTAAACACGAGGAAGCTATAAGCTTTGAACTACTCAGGGTTTGACCTATTCTTGTTTAAACACGAGGGAGCTATAAACTTTGTGGGTAAACTTGAAAATTATGCCATCTGTTTAGGATAACCATGGGGTTGTGCCACATTGTTATTCTTTGATTGATTACATTATCTATGGGCATAGCTATTTGTTAGCGACACATAAGTGAAAACAATAGCTATGCATTTAGTGATCTTGTGTCCCCTCTGTACCCACACACAATAGAATGATCTATACAGACCATACGGCGATTTAAGTAATTACGGGTGCACACGTAATTATAAAAGTCAGTGCATGGAAAACATAGTAAATTCTGTCGTGTGTGATGACATAAAACTTATAGTGAGATATAGTAACGAAACTAATGTGATATGATAAGGGCATGGTGGATACGCCGCTGGCACTTCTAATATATAAGTGTTCCTGTCATATTGTAAGTAGTAGCATTGTTTCGTGTCACGTAGGGTTTTCTATTAATTTGACCTTGATCAATGTCCATGAAATCTTCACCCAGTGATACCTTCTGAACATATTAGACTATATCCTAAACAAGTTTTGAACATCAAATTCTCATCGTCCTCATTACAAGTGATGCATTCCATCTTTGGAGTCCAAAATTTTTCTAGGGCAATTTTTCTCCTTAAATCTCTTCAAACTAAATTTACTACCACCATCCATGCCTGACACAATGACCTGACCTGACCTAACCTTGAGTATCATACGTGAACGCTGTCATCAATTATACTCCTTAACCCCAACAATCAAAGCTCGTTGAAAATCCAAACTCACATCTTTTCCGGACTCAGTAGCCTCCATCAGTTAAATTTTGGGATGAAATCCCCTCAACTTGGGGATACTGTAACATCCATGAATTTTTCGGCCTTATTTTATTTATTTTTAAACAATAAGGACACACCATTTGTTTTATGGCACATTAATTAATTACATGTGGATTCAAAAACTTTCAACCTTGCAATAACATATTATTTTTCTATTATATATGTGTAACATGTGTATGCATATTTATATAAATATATATATATATATAGTCGGTTATAATAACTACGGGCCTTAAATAATGTATTTTCATTCTATATATATATATATGTACTTGTTTATAAATATGTAAATATATGTATAATTGGTTACAACAAATAAGTCATTTTATACAACTTGGTAATTTTATAAAAAAAATAGAAACGTTTCTTTTATAAAATAATAATAATTAAGCAAATAATATTTAAACTTTTATAAATATTATAGAAACCTTTTTATAAATAATTAGAATGATTTCAAATCAAATAATTAAGTATTGAACTATTTACATAGCAAACGAACCCTCTACAAGCAACGAACCCCCTCAAACCACTTTGAACCCATTCAAGTGGCCCCCTTCCACACCTTTGAACCCTGGAACTCCTCTAAGGTCGATTTTGACTAGAAAAAGTCAAAATCACCTCCAAAGCTTCAACCCATCCATAAATCCGGAATTCTTAAACACTCAATTCAATTGCGAAACCGTTTGCGGCATTTTGGTGATCCGAAATTAATTTAAACGATTGAAAAATCAAGGTTCTTTTAAAAACCCATTAATGGGGGTTACGACCATGGCTGTTCAACTCGTAATCATGCTTCAAATCCCACCATTCTCATCGATTAACAACCGTTACATGCATCCTAAAACCACTATATAAATCCCTGTTAATTACTACTCGAACCAGCCCCAAACCGTCCCCTTTTCCCCCTCTCGTTCGCAAACAAACTCAGAGGACAAAGCCCTCATTTCAGCTACTGAGCAACCTCGATTTCAGGTAAATTCCAACTGATTTTTACTTGTTTTAACATTGCAATACAAAGCCCTCATGTGTCGATTGCAATCTGTGAGTAATCTTGTAGATTTGGGGCTAGGGTTTCGAGTCTATGTGTGGGGGAGAAGGGTGTTTGGGACTATTTGTTAAAAGATAAAAGTTCCAGTCCCTTAACAAGGCTTATGCCCTGGTCTAACGGTTAAAGCTTACTACTTTCTCAAAGCAGGTCACGAGTTGTAGACCCGGCCTTGCCAGCTGTTTTTTTATTTATTTCTTGTTACATTTTTCTTGTTACCCACACACACACATATCTATATATACACATATTCATAAATATGAACCTTTGTACTTTTTATAAAGATAAAAGATAACATACATTTTTTTTATATTTTATAACCAAACTTAAACCAATGAATTATAACATATATATACATTATTTCTTTTGGATGTATAAACATATATATATATATATATAAATATATATTGTTATAAACCAACCCTTTTAGAAATGTTAATTAAATTATTACTTCGTTACCATTTCATTTTTCAAAAGCGTGACAAACATTATCGGATTTAAACCTTCTTAATTATAAACAACTTTCAAAATTATAAAATCGTGTTCATAATGTCATGACTTTTAAAGGGATTATGTATATATATTTTTGCCTAAACCTTTAAAACGGCATGACCTATGTTTAGCAATACGATTTTTAGTGTTACTAATATTATAATCATTCTATTTACATAATTATTATAGTATTAATACTATCACAATTAACACAATGTCATTAGCAAAATAATGATTTCTAGTTAAATAATTGGATGTTTCATAAATAATAATATGATTTGACGTTACAATTCGCTTATTTCAAATTATATATAAAAAAATATCATTTTATAATATTCGAAATGATGATTTCTCGTTAAATGATTAATCTCACTAATTAGAATTTTCATAAATAGAAAACTCGTGTGACAAATATATTTACTTATGATACTCATATAAATAATATTATATTGTTTCAACTTTATCTTAATAGGACATCACAATAGATCAAATCTTTAATATTTGTTCGTTCGTTCAAACTCGTAAAGTCCAAATCGTCCCATTCTTTTCCTCTAGGCATTTCTATATATTAATTATGTATAATTAATTATTTAGGGTGTCATTAAACCGGTTCGATCGTCCTCACGATCTAGTTCAAGTTTGGATCATAATATCAAAGTGAGTTTACATAGCCTCTTTTTTCTTTTATACTTTTGGGGTGAAACATGTCTACAATTACATTACATACACAATTCAATAAATATGTTCTTATGCAAATGTCTTTGTGCTTTATGTCTTAAACTACTTGGTGACCACGCATGTGTTCATGTCTAGTATAATCATTAAACTGCGCGACAGGCCTAAGGTACTACCTAACATGATCATTTATAGGGGAAACCGATACATTACTTAACACAAACCTTGGCGGGTTAGTGTATACATTTTGGTACTTCACGTAGTCCGAGGGACTGTGCATACATATTTACACGGTTTGATTGTACGCCTTGGAAGCTTGTATGTTTTCACATTTATGCTTTAGAAATGCTTTGAACATATTGAAATGTAAACCTTATACAACTTTGGTTGGTATCAAATCCTATGTTACTCACCAACTACTTGTAGTTGACATTTACTTACATGTTTCAGGTGCACCCGTTTGAGGACTATGCTTGATTACTTAGGTCTATAGATTTAGTATTAATGAATTTAAACTTTGATTATGTTATGTTTCATTTGAACAATATGTTGCTATTTTCCTTGTAATGGATATTTAATATGATGAATAAATATTGTAACGCTTTTTAATAGTTGATCATGTGCTTATGAACAACCGAGTCAGCCCCGACGTATAATCCGCTGCCGGCCGGGGTGTGACGTCATACCTTAGGCAAATCTTAGACTTTTTCGTGGCAGGTGTTACACATGTCGATGCTTGAATGATAATTGTTGTTGTAGGAGAACTCCGCGAGTGGTAAGTGACGATCCCAACTTCCACCAAAGTCAATGACACATGCACGAAGCATATCCACAAAGGTTTGAAAGGTTCTCTCGGCCTGACCATCAGTTTGAGGATGATATGTTGTGCTAATGTTCAACCTCATTCCCATCTCTTCAGTAAACTTCTTCCAGAACCTTGACATGAACCATGTATCCCGATCAGAGACGATCGACACCGGTACGCCATGCAGAGTTACAATCTCGCTGACAAACAATTATGCTAATCGTTCGGAAGTGAACGTCTCGCGGATCGGCAAGAAATGAGCACTCTTCGTCAGCCGGTCCACTATCACCCAAATGGTGTCATAACCTTTAGCTGTACGGGGTAGCTTAGTTATGAAGTCTATAGTGATATGTTCCCACTTCCACTCAGGAATTTCTAGTGGCTGCAGCTTGCTATAAGGTTTCTAGTGTTCAGCTTTCACTTGTGAGTAGGTTAGGAAATTACTCACGTACAAAGTCACATCGTTCTTCATACCCGACCACTAGTAATCTTTCTTGAGATCCTGATACATCTTGGTAGTACGCGGGTGGATGGAATAATAAGACTTATGAGCTTTTTCAAGGATCTTAGCTCTAAGATCGCCTGCCTTAGGCACCCAAATCCGACCAAACCTGGCCTTTACACCAGAAGTGTTCATCTCTAAAGCTTCCTGTTGACCAACTATCCTCTCTTTCTTCACATTATCCGCCTTCAATGCCTCTTCTTGAGCCTTGCTGACCAGGCCCATGATATATGGCGTCATAATCAGACTATACGACTTCACTCGGATATGATAATGGTCCTCCTTTCGACTTAATGCGTCTGCAACGACATTAGCCTTACTTGGGTGATACATAATGTCACAGTAATAATCTTTGATCAACTCTAACCACCTCCTCTGCCTCATATTCAGATCTTTTTGCTCAAAGAAATACTTCAAGATTTTATGATCAGTGAAAATAGTTCACTTGGTTCCATAAAGATAATGTCGCAAAATCTTCAAAGCAAACACTACGACGACCAACTCCAAATCATGAGTCGGGTAGTTAACCTCGTGGGTCTTTAGCTGTCGTGAGGCATAGTCGATTACCTTTCGCCGCTACATGAGTAGACTGCCTAAACCTTGATACGAGGCATCAGAGTAAACTACCAAATCCTCGTTGCCTTCCGGTAAGGCCAAGACTGGAGATTGCGTTAGTCGCTTCTTCAATTCCTCGAATGCACTGACCTGAACAGATCCCTAAACAAACTTCTCTTCCTTCCTCGTCAACTTTGTCAAAGGCGAGGCTATCTTCAAAAAGTCCTGGATGAACCTTCTATAAAAACCCGTCAACCCCAAGAAACTACGCACCTCAGTCGGCGTCTTAGGATGAGTCCATTCCAAAACTGCCTCAATCCTTACAAGATCGCACATTTAGAAAACTTGGCATATAGGTTCTCTCTCCTCAACGTCTCCAAAACTTCCCTCAAATGATCGGTGTGATCGTCTTCAGTCTTTGAATAAATCAGCGTGTCATCAATGAAAACGATGACGATTCTGTCGAGCATAGTGTGACATACTCGATTCATCAAATCCGTAAAAGCCGCCGAGGCATTCGTCAATCCGAAGGACATTACTAGGAAATCGTAAAGTCCATAACGTTACAAAAGCCGTCTTCGGTACATCTTCCTCTCTAACCTTTAGCTGATGGTAACCCGACCTTAAATATGAGAACCAGTTTGCTCCTTGCCGTTAATCAAATAGGTCATCGATTCTTGGTAACGGGTACTTGTTCTTAACCGTGAGTTTGTTTAACTATCGGTAATCAATGCACATGCACATGCTACCATCTTTCTTCTTGACGAACAGAACCGTAGCTCCCCCAAGGCAAGATACCCCGTCTGATAAAACCCTTCTCCAGGAGGTCCTATAGTTGGGTCATCAACTCCTTCATATCTAACGGAGCTAAACGGTAAGGTGCTTTAGCGACAGGCTTGGATCTAGGCAATAGATCGATCTGAAATTCAGTATCCCCTTCGGGTGGTACTCCCATCAGGTCTTTTGGAAACACGTCAGGGAAATCACGCACCACGGGTACATCCGCCACTTCCTTCACTTCTGATTTCGTGTCGATCACATAAGCAAGATACGACCAGCACCCTCGTTGAATGAACTTAGATGCCTTGATCATGGAGACGACTTTTGGCACAAAACTCACCTTATCACCATATACCATAACTAAACTCCCGTCAGGCGCCTTGAGATGAATCATCTTTTCCGACAAACAAAACTCGCTTCAAACTCCGACAACCAGTCCATCCCCAACACTACATCGAACCCTCCTAAAGTCATAAGAAACAACTTCGCAGGGAACCTATGACCTTCTAGTTCAATAAAGCAGTCACTTATGGTTTCTACTATCTAGTAGTCTCACTAGCGGCAATTTCTACTTCGAAGACTTCCAGAACTAATACGATAATTCCACGAGCTAAGGCCAAGAAATATATGTCACCATTCCAGGTAATATTTAGAACACAATAAGCATGTAAGATGTTAATATACACTGGCCATCTGCAATTAACCATTACGCTACTTGTTGAATTCTAGACATTCCCCTTTATGAGTGGCATTGAAACCCCAACACTTATCCCCACCCTACATAATAAGGCAATCTAAAGTCTACTAGTCACTAATGCTCTTGGCTTCAAGTTACCCGTACTGACATCCGTCACTTGGTCCCATTCTCAGTTTAAGTTTAGACATCGAGGATGTCCAAATCTCTCACACTATGGTTTTGATACCAACTTGTAAGGCCCCAAACACGGGAAATCTCACTCGTTGGATTTACTCGTAAACACATAATGAATTAAACTTTGGAATAGAATTAAAGCAGCAGAAATATCATTCAAATTACAATTTGTTCAAACATGTAAGAAGCATTGTCTTAACATAAATTTAAATAACATAAATTGAACGGAATTCCAGTGTCATCGCTTGGGTCAACTCTCAGCGCAAGCTCCGCATTCATCCAAAGCAGCATCCTACACTTAACCTGAAGGCATACTATAAAGTCAGCTACACTGGTGAGTTCTTGTAACATCCAAAAATTCAAACCGATTAAAACTTTTAAAATGACGCGGAAGCGGTCCCAATTACAACATTTAATGTATCCACACGTTTTCACTTACAAACACGAACTAACTACTCTAATTCCACAAAAGTAGTTTTAACAAAACTTAACCACATCAAGTTATCGACAACTTTTAATAACTCCAAAATGTTTGGAAAGACCCCCCACGAGAAGGTTAACAAATATAATCATGAAACAAGTCCACAAGAATCCAATCCACATGATGCGAGACCCGAGAATCAGCCCCACAAGTCCCTACAACAACGACATGTCATAACGGAAAAATTCAACATTTGGGCGTAGGGTGGGCGTACGACAGAGGTTTTCGGGCGTACAATACTCTGCCCCCAGACCTGCACATTTTTTAGCGTAAGGTAGGCGTAGGACAGAGGGCTTTGGAAATACTATACTCTGCTCTCAGACCTGCACATTTACTTTTTGGTTTTTGGTCTAGCTTTCCCACAAGCTTGCGACCCCGGCTCGTTTTATTTCCCAAAAACACCACATTACATTATGTATGCATATTTTGGTTAGTTATCCACCCCCAACCCGAGCACCACTGCTCGTTTTTCCCTCATTAAGAGTTTAAAAACCATTTCTATCTATTGGTTTGTTTAGGTATATATATCAACCTACAACTTTAAACATATAACGACCCATTCACGTATTATGTTTTACCGTTCTTTCAACTTGACATATCTACATATATAATGAGAGATCCACCCCTCGCTTTCTCACATGGAGTATTTGACTCCATGCCGACCCATGTAGTATCCACACTACATGTACCCCGTGAAGTACTTGGCTTCACTTTCACCCGTGAGGTACTTGACCTCACTACCACCCGTGAAGTATTTGACTTCACGTAAACGCCTCCATGAAGTTTCCACAATTCATGTAAAAACCTCCATGAAGTATCCACACTTCATGTAATCAATCAATTTACCGTTTTACCACCAACGGTTGACTTTTACCATATTAAGTCAATTTACATATATTTACCACCCATGCACAATCAAGTTTGACTATTAACCACATAGTCTAATTACACATAACTACCACATTGCACATTTAAGTTTCACTATTGACCATATAGTTAAATTACTTCTATTTACCACATTTGTATATTCAAGTTTGACTATTAATCACATAGTCTAATTACCCCTATTTCAACATGATAGTTTGACCCTATACTACTAAAGTCAAATTACATCAATTTCACCATTATCCACAATGGTTTGACTTATATCACATTAAGTCAATTTTATATCAATTTCACCATTATCCAAAATTGTTTGACTTATACCACATTAAGTCAATTTAATCCAATTTCACCACATTCTACATTTTTGTTGACTCTAACCATATTGAGTCATTTACATCATTTAACTACCTTCAATTATTTAGTTGGGTTAATTTTCCACATTAAGCCAACTACACCAATTTTACCACTTATCACCCATTAGTTTGACTAATTGCCACATTAAGTCAACTACATCAATTCTATCACATACCACATTCATGTTTGACTAATAATCACATAGTTAAATCAACATACAACATGTAAATAGAATTAAACCACATAATCTACTTACATATAAACTACTTATCCACTACTAAGTAAGTGCAAAGCACTTACCTTTGCCAATGAAGATTCCAATCATTCCACAAAGCTGTCACCTTTATCGTCTCGATCACCTAAACATCCCACATGTTTTAGTAATCTAATTTACCTTAACACATTCATAAATTGAAGTCTAACTCCCACCCAATATCTTATGATCTTCACTATCATCTAATCTTGGTTTATTTAGTTTTACACAAGCTTTTAACCTTCTAATCAAAATCAACCCATTTTGACCCGTTACGGATTTCACCAAATTTTCACAATTTCATCAATTCATAATTCACTCATTCAATTGAGTTTTATACTTGAAAATGTGTTTATATTACACCATAAACACTTATCAAAACTCAATTCGCTATTTAAACACCTTCAATTACGAAAACCCCAATTTAGGTCTCAAGAACCCTAATTTTGAAATCATCAAATTGATTGGGGTTTCTTATCAATTAGCTTGTCTATTACCCCCATAAACACTTACCAACATTTAATTCATCATTTAAACATCTCAAATATAAAACCTCTAAATAACCCTCAAGAACCCTAGTTCTTGAATCTCCAAATTGGATGGTTCAAGGATGTTATTAAGCATTACACACCCTTAATCAAGCTAGATAACAAGTTCTTAATCATAAACAACCGTCAATTCAACCCCTAGCTTGATTTTCACCAAAACCCACCAAGAATACTTCTAATGGAAGTTCAAGAGATGGAAGGATTTCTTACATGATGTTTGCTTGAAGATGGACACTCCAAATCCATTTGATTTCTTCATGCAACTCTTGAATCCAGATTTTGGCTCCTTTTTGCCCCTTTCTCTTGCAATCCACGACACACACACACACTCTTCCAAGAGTGTGTGTCACCATTTTAATCCCCCACCGAAATCAAGTTTGAGCCAATTACAAGATCAGTCCCTGCACTTGTAATTTTGACTCCTTGCTCCAAAACTACAAGTTTCCACCATTTACAAAATGCCTCCAACTTCAATTTATATAAATATACCCCCTTACAATATAGTTATTATATTATGGGTAAACCCGAAAGTTGGTTCGTTACAGTTCTAATTTTTCATAATACGTTCGTGACCAAAAACGTTTTGCAAAAAATCATAACATTCCTCATACAAGAACAAAATCATACATATCATGCAATAACATTAAACTTAAGTAATTCGCGTCAAATCTGCAACGTTTCGTAACCGTCAATTCCTTTAGGCATTACTCGAGATAAATTGAGGCCTAGTGTCTATCCAGGATGCCCAGTCTCATCTAGAATCCTAACCTAGACAGAATCACGCCCCGCCGTGATAGTAACATTAACACTCGTGTGCATTCACACGACATCTATAGGTTAAGTAATCCCGTCGAATAGTTAATCATGCCATTCATCCCAGTTGTACAACCGTTTGCAGATTTGACTTACATCATATCATTCGTTCTTTTGTAAAATCATTTAGTTAAAGCATCGTACATTTTATTAAAACATCTTTCCTTCATGGACTTTCATACACCTTTCAAGGTAAAACATTTCGTTATTAAAATATCTTTCATTCAAAGACTTTCATACACCTTTCAAGGCAAAACATTTCATAAGCATTCCTTTCACAAATCATATTTCGTAAGCATGTGATCAGTCCTGAAAATATAGTAAAAACCTCATAAAAAGGGACGTCTAGAACTCACCTAACTTTCTTAAGTAATCCTCCCTAAGTGTAATGTTCGCAAGGTACTACGCGATATGTTCAAATGGTCACCAACGAAAGGTGTTAACTTCTACATACAACAAAACGACCCGTCCAAAATTCCGCTTGGTCGAAAACCCTTTCGTTCGAAATCTCTTTTCGACCGAAATCTTTTTCGGTCGTAATCTCTTTAGTCTAAAATGTCTTTCATCCGAAAACTATTTTGCTTGAAACTATTTCGTCTGAAAACCTTTTTGCCCGAGTAACTTTTCGGACACAGCACAGTTCCCCTTTTTCGACCTAAAACCTTTTCGGTCGAAATCTATTTCGGACGCTTCAACAAATTTTGGATCATTCATACGGTTCTTGGCCAAATCTGTCGTTTTTGATCCAAAACATAAACTTTTTACCTCCAAACTGTTCTATTCTCATCCATAAAGCTAAATATAAGCTTTTATCCCTTGTTTACACGTAAAAATCCAATCTTTTTGGATGAAACTCACTTTACCCACTTAAACCCCAGAAACCCTAAAACAGAGATTTAGATGAGATCTTTACCTCAAATCAGTTCGTCTCTTCAGCAAAGCTTCTCTTGATCAATAGAGATGATGAATGGAATGATCTTGGAGCAAAACCATCACTTTCTCTCTCTAGGTCTTTTTCTCTCTAGAAGATGTGGGGAAGATAAAGATGGAAATGAGGTGGGGAAAAGGGGAAGGCTTGGCTAAGGAGGCTCCCTTCCACCCTTAAGCCCACTCGTGCCCACCCTCGGCCCATGACTCGACTATCTTGCCCCGCGACTCCTTTTAAGATAAAACCCGCACCTAAACAAGAATAAAATTCCGGATGTTACATATCTATTACAAAAGCCTCTAAAATGGCGAAAAATACATCATATCTAAAACAAAGAAACCATAGCAACCACAACATCTAAGATTTAGACAATTGACAATAACGCATTACAAAACACTATCAGAATTAATAAAGTTACAAAAGCATCAAAAAGTTCGAATCTTTATATTTATAAGTTTATAAAAATTTAAAATTTATTAATTCGGATTTAAAGATGAACCGAAGTGGAAATCTTTAAGTCGTGCAAAAGCAGCTCTAATACCAATGTTCCCATCAGATTTTACACATTAAACGCATCGAAAGACTTGATTAAAATAATCAAAATGAGAAACCCGATCTAGTTTTCCATTTGGAAAACAGAAAGATACTTGTAAAGCACAACCATAGGGTACTTAGAAAACATACATTTGATTCTAGATTGAGAGATCAGAACTAGAGAATACACATATCGTGATAATGTGTGGTCTTGGATGCTAGTCCAACACTTGTGAATCAAAATCCCAAAAACGATCATAGTTGGTTTTGTTCCCTTCCTCGTCACGATCGAACAAACGAACCAAAAAATGAGATCACCAAATCTATGACACAATGCAGCATTCGTATTTGGGTTACGTAGGTGGTGGCGGCTGCCAGAGGTGCAGCGGCGACGGAAGAGGCCGACCGACGACGGTGATGTCACCAGCGATGGGTTGGCAGCTATGAGCGTCGGAGTTGATTAGGTTTTGTGATTTAAGTCTCAACTAAATCACATGGATAATTGGATGTCCAGAAATTCCACCCCTAGACGCCTATTTATAATCGTTTGGAAAACCTAATGGTTGCTTTCTTTGGGCTCAAGTTTCTTAATAGACCAAGTCAATCAGATTTAGCCTACTAGGATTTTGGGGTTTTAATGGTTTATTTGGATTCTATTGTAACATCCCGTAATTCGAAAGCGTTAGAACAGACATGGGGATCACATGAAATCAAAGAAAGGTGCGAAATGGGCCTTGGGCTCTAGCGTGGGTGCGTGAGTGGGCCGAAGGGGGAAGGATTGGGCCCTTAAAACCCTGATTTCAGCCCCACTTCAATCATTTATTTCATTTTCACAATCTAGAGAGAAGTTAGAGAGAGAAAGTGGAAAGGGTAGAGAGTGAATCGAGAGCAAGCTCGGGATAGGGCTAGGGTTATCAAGAAGAGGAAAAGGAGAGCATCACCAGTAAGTTAGGGTCGTATACAAGGTAAGGTTTCTGTCCTTAGGTTCGTTCTTAGCTTATTTTGGTGGGTTTTAGTTTCAGGTAAATAAAGTAACTACGTATGAAAATGGAAACAAAGCTTAGATCTAGACTCCTGAATAGAAAACCAAAGTTTTGGACGTAAAAAGTTCGTGTCTTGATGGGTTTGATCCTTAGCCGCCATGTCCATGCAAGCTAGGGTTTGTGTAGGGAAGAAGAAGCCCGCATGCGAACTTGCTAAGTTCATCGGGCATGGAAGTAGCAAACTTGTCTAGTTCGCTTACTATGTTCGTTGGTCCCTAATCAAGCGAAGATAACATGTTCGCTCATAAGTTCGCCTGGATCTATAGGGGCGAACTTAACCTAAGTTCACCAAGTCTAGTATTAAGTGAACTTGATATGTTCGCTTGATAAGCTCGCTGGGCCTAGCGAACCAGTTTGTGTCGGGTCAAGTCTGATATGTTCTGAACTGTCTATGCTTAACCAGATTGGGTGAGATTCCGGTAATACATTCTAGCTAAAAATACCAGGTGAGTTCTAATCCCCTTTTTGCCTACTTTAGGGGTGGTGTGCATACTTAGTGTAATGTGTTTATTTCATATTTTATATTAATAAACGATGACGAAAGTCATGAGTTATAGAAAGATTTAAAAGAGGCGAAAGAAAGTATTATGAAAAATATTTATGAAAGGTGTAAGAACCGTAAAGATGTTTTTAAAAAGAATGAAGGTAAAGTTTTAAAGGAAGCCATTTAATTAACAAAGAAGGTAAAGATAAAGTTTCATTCAGGAATAAGTACCAAGTTAAGTTATGGTTCCTTCGGGGACAGATGTTACTATGTATAGAAAGTCAGTTATGGGCTATGTCCCCTACTATAAGAACCTTTGCTGTTCGCTAACGGTTGATCAACTGATTCTTAGTGATAAGGAGTAACGACGATTACTCATAGGGTAAAGCTAACCCTGCTTTGTGATGGGTTGCTTTGTGTTGAGTTACATTGTGTTGAGTTTGTCTTCCTAGGGGCAAAGAGTCGTAGGAGACATAGTGAGTAATGAATCCTAGAGGTAAAGAGCCTTAGGATACACTGCAGATACTTAGGGAATTGACGGTATGGTGACAGCGTCCTGACCCGAGTCAGGACTGTTACAAAAGTTACGGTCATGCATCGTGTAATCTTCCCTTATTCGTCGGCCTTTGGACTTGAGCCATTGGGGCAATATGGAAAGAAATGGAAAGTTAAAGATAAATTACAGTAAAGATAATTAATGAATGACTTAAAAGTTACATTACGTAAAGTTTTGCCTTAATGGCTCCAGGACTTATGTTTATGCAAAAACCCTTCTTTTATTTTATATGTATGAATGTTTTATGTAAGCGTTAGAACTCACTCAACGTTGCTGATTTTTAGTATGCACATCAGTTAAGTATAAGTGGTAGTAGATGGAAGTCGATGCTTGGCTTGATGAGGAGACTTACCCGAAGATCTGAGTCTGGCATCCCACTTATGTTTAAAGTTTATTTTGTTTAAAGACAAGTTAAATTCATATCAGAGAAGTATGTTTCAGACATGTTATGTATTCTGCTTCTTGTGTAAATGTTTAAATCGTTTCCGCTGTGATTGTGAATGTCTTATGTTTAAGAGCTATGTGTTGATAAGTAAATCCAATAAGTGAGGCATCCCGGGTTTAGGGCCTTACAAGTTGGTATCATACCCATAGTTTGAGAGATTTGAACATCCCCGATGTCCAGACCTAAACTGAGAATGGAACCTAGTAGCGGATGCCAGTAATGGGTAACTTAGAGCCAAAGTATCAGAAGTGTACAGTAATTAAAGTTTTTCCCTTTTAGAGTGTCAAGATAAGAATAGAGGCTTTAGTGAAATCATGAAAGTGAATAATTAGAAAACAAGAAGTGATGTAATGGTTAATTGCAGATGGCTAGTGCATATTAATATCTTACCTTACTTATTGTGTTCTGCCTATTCCCTATCATGATGAAATTAAATTCCTTTGTTTCATATCTTTCAGTTAAGAAATGGCTAGACGTGGAGGTAGAAGAGGAGGAAGACGTGGTGGACGTACCGGTCGTCGCGGTGGAGCATAAGTGAAGCACAAACACGATATTGAGGGGAGTGTCCATACCACTCATACTGACACGGTAGTCAGTCAGCCCAATGTTGAGCGGGCGTCAGAAGTCGAGTAGATATTTGAGTTTGAACCGGCCGTGCAGGCAGCTCTTGGATGAGAATTCACTCGAATGCTGAAGGAAACCTTACGGAAGCCTTAAGGAAGGCTACTGAGGGACCTAGTACAACTCCGGTCAATGAAGGACCCGTGGTACTTCCAGCTATGGGAGGACCAAATCATGTGGAGAATGTTGCACCGCCTGCACGCGAGTGCGACTACAAAGCATTTTGAGGTTGTGATCCACCCTTGCTTACTTGGGAGAAAGAGGCAGCATATACTTTGGATTAGATCAACAGCATGGAGTCCACCATCCACCTAAGTGAATGTCGACCGGTCCAAGCGGTCATGTTCACTTCAAAGTCGTTGAAGGGAGAGGCGACACATTGGTGGGAGACTGTGAAACAGAGAAAGGGTGACCAAGCGGTCGAACTGATGAGGTGGAGTGACTTGAAGGCATTAGTGATTGAAAAGTTCTGCCCTAAGAACGAGGTCCATAAGGTGGAAAGTGAGTTTCTAACTTTGCAAGCCGGACTCATGACTCATCGACAATACACCTCCAAGTATAATTAGTTGGCACGTCTGGTGCCCCATCTTGTGACAACCGAGGAGAGGAGAATTCACTACTATGTCCAAGGATTGCCTCCGAAGGTCCGTACCTTTGTCAAGACCAACACACCGAGTACTTTTGAGTCGGTGGTTATTTTGGGAGGTGTTGTGTATGTTGACATAGCCTCTACCGAAGTCATCTCTGAGGAACCCAAGAAGCAGACGGTCAAGCGAACCGGTGAAGACCTGTAGGGTCCAAGCGAGAAGAAGGAAAAAGTAGAAACTGATAGGATGTGTGGTAAGTGTGGAAAGAAACATTGGGTGAATGCAGTTTCGGGTCGGTGGGGTGTTATAAATGTGGCAAGCAGGGTCACCTCTCTCGCGAATGCCTAGATAAGCGTACATGTTATAACTGTGGTGAGAAAGGGCATGTCGGTAGCGAGTGTAAGAAACCAAAGGTCGCAGCCAAGGCAAGAGTTTACCAGGTGACTGATAAGCATGATTAAGGGAAAGCTTGACGCAAGGTCGGGTACGTATCTCCTTTCCTAACTTTTTAATTTTATGCACTCCTAAGGAAGTCCTAGTGTAAATAGAAACGTGTGCCGTTGGAAAACCATTCCCTCGCCTAGTACTCGTCTCAGCTAGCCTAGAGGCCTTACAAATAGAAACTGTCTCAGGATTAGAACATGTGTAGCCGAAAGATTAATCGCCTTAGACTCTCAACGGCAACTAATCACAATGGCCTTCATGACCAAGCTACCCCGCATAGCTACAGTTTATGCCACCCATTTCGTGATTTGCTATCAGTATAGCTTATGGCAGGTTCAGAGGACAAAACCTGTTGTAAGGAGGGTAGACTTGTAACATCCCGTAATTCGAAAACGTCAGAACAGACACGGGATTCACATGAAATCAAAGAAAGGTGCGAAATGGGCCTTGGGCTCTAGCATGGGTGCGTGAATGGGCCGAGGGGGGAAGGATTGGGCCCTTAAAACCCCATTTTCAGTCCCAATTCCATCATTTATTTCATTTTCATAATCTAGAGAGAAGTTAGAGAGAGAAAGTGGAAAGGGTAGAGAGAGAATCGAGAGCAAGCTCGGGATAGGACTCGGGTTAGAAAGAAGAGGAAAAGGAGTGCAGCACCAGCAAGTTAGGGTCATATACGAGGTAAGGTTTCTGTCCTTAGGGTCGTTCTTAGCTTGTTTTGGTGGGTTTTAGTTTCGGGTAATTAAAGTAACGATTTTTACATATGGAAATGGAAACAAAACTTAGCTTTAGACTCCTGAATAGAAAACCAGCGTTTTGGACGTAAAAAGTTTGGGTCTTGATGGGTTTGATGCTTAGCCGCCATGTTCATGCAAGCTATGGTTTATGTGGGGAAGAAGAAGCCCGCATGCGAACTTGTTAAGTTCGTCGGGCTTGGAAGTAGCGAACTTGTGTAGTTCGCTTACTAAGTTCGCTGGTCCCTGATCAAGCGAAGATAACATGTTCGCTCATAAGTTCGCCTGGATCTATGGAGGGCGAACTTAGCCTATGTTCGCCAAGTCTGGTATTAAGTGAACTTGATATGTTCGCTTGATAAGTTCGTTGGGCCTATGGGAGACAAACTTATCCTATGTTCGCTGGCCAGAAGAAGTGAAACCAGTTAGTTTCGGGTCAAGTGTGATATGTTCTGAACTGTCTATGCTTAACCAGATTGGGTGAGATTCCCGTAATACGTTTCAGCTAAAAATACCAAGTGAGTTCTAATCCACTTTTTGCTTGCTTTAGGGGTGGTGTGCATACTTAGTGTATAGTGTTTATTACATATTTTATATTAATAAACGATGGCGAAAGTCATGAATTAGAGAAATATTTAAAAGAGGCGAAAGAAAGTTTTATGAAAGGTGTACAAACAGTAAAGATGTTTTTAAAAAGAATGAAGGTAAAGTTTAAAAAAAAGTCATTTCATTAACAAAGAAAGTAAAGATAAAGTTTCCTTCGGAAATAAGTACCAAGTTAAGTTAAGGTTCTTTCGGGGATAGATATTACTATGTACAGAAAGTCAGTTATAGGCCAAGGCCGGCCCTTGGGGGGGGGGGGCGGGGAGGGAAACCGTCCGAGGCCCGGTCCTCTATGGGACCCGAAGTTTTTAATTTTTTTTTGTATTTTATATATATATTTACAAAAATTATTTATATTTTTAGTTTTAAACGCAATCTCATTAGTCCATTACTTACACGTGGCCCGAATTGTTTGTTCAAGTTGCAATTAAACCCACATAAAAATTAAAAGGCCCAACCATATTTTTAAACTCAAGAAAAAATAGGAATTGTATTATGGTTTTTTATATAAGATTATTGAGTTTATATTATAGGACCCGCTTTTTTTTACACGCCCTCGGCCCAAAACATTTCAAGGATTCTCGGGACCGGCCCTGTTATGGGCTATGCCCCCCACAATAGGAACCTTTTATAAGGCCTCAAACCGGGCACCCTACAGTTAGGTTTTATCACCGGGTTTTCTCTTATTAACACACTTATTTTCAGTGGAAGTCTTAATCAAAAATAGTTTATTCTCTTTTAGATTGTTATAGTTCTTAACCTTAAATTACGATTGTCTGCACACCGACCCGAGTAGCACCGCTCCCAAGCCAAGATACGCTGTCCAAGAGACCCACCTGCAAAACAATCTAACGTACATACAAAGTCAGCTACACTGAGTGAGTTCTAACAGTTATTTTAAGCAAAAACCATATCCTCATAATTAGTATTTATATAAACTCAGGACATCTCGGTCCTTTAAAAAACGGTTTGTTGTTTATTAACATATAGGTAACCTACCTTACCGACCCATCCACATCTGGATCCACCACCCTAGACTCACCCCATACCCAAAACCCAGTAAATCTCGCCGACCTGGTTCGAGCTTACTACATTACTAGCTTGTAATCTACCACACGTATCAATCCAAAGTCCGGTTAACACGACCGTCGCCTAAACACCGACGTAACAAGCCTTAACCATGACTCTCACAAGGTCAACTGACATAACAGTCGTAAGCACGGCGTCATCATCCCGACACAACAGTCAATCTAATGCTCAACACCACAACAATGTCATCTCAACACAATGAATATCAATTAATACTTGCATGCAATTAAAACCAACGTAAATGCACACAACAATCACCTCATCACAACCGCCCTCATCAGGATTTTCGTCATACTCCAAGCACAACACTGTCCCCATGGACATTTTCACTCTTGGTGACTTCTTGAAGGAGCTCGTCCTCCACAATCCCGTTTGCCGTGTCACAAGGACAACGAAGCAAACACAACAACAAGCGTATAACGCATACTAGCATACTAGAATTTACATGACTCCTTAACTAAGCATGCACCCCTCACATATTCTCAGGATAACACATCCTACATATACCAATAAACGTCTAGCTCATTTCCCGACTGATCCCGACTAATGCATAATACGACACACACACAAATCATCACAACCCTTGTCCACACATCCTAAGGACCCCACAAAGACCCTTAATTTCATATTTACATAATGATCTCATAAAATGCTTCAGGTTTAAATCATAACTCGTAATGCGTTCGTTTAATAGAATACAACATGAAAGTTTGTATGATATCCCCAAAAGAGTAAAACATTTAAAAATAGGGGATTAGAAACTCACTGGTTATGCTGAGTTCAAATCCCTACTCCACACCCCGATCACTCGCTCAAATCCCAAACATGTCACACGTATAATAAAACGATCAGAGTACGTTCAAAATATACGTTGATCACGCACGAACATAAAATAAATCCCCAAGCTCAGACCCATCCGCTCGTCTCTTCAACCCTACAAAACCCTAGCACCACATGCTCACAAGAACCGGATTGTCCTTGATCCGTATAGATATCAGAATACCCGAGCTGGGTCTCATGCATGCACATACGTGACCATGCAAACCCTAACCCATGAGAATATGCGTACTCAAACCGGGTTCCAAACACGCATGCAAGCCCTCCATGCAAATCCCTAACCGGTTCCCATTACCGTCTTCCGTCTCCTACGTCGTTCGCCACCGTGGTGCCCACCATAGCAGCCATCACTGCCACCGGCTCCCCCTCCTCTTCGTACACCCGAAGCCCGTCACCCTCTCTGTCTCTCTCCTTCTTCCCTTCGGCAGCCGCTCACCACGCCAATCGGATCACCCCGTTTCCCTTCCTTCCGGCTGCCTCCGCCACACACCACCACCTGGTCGTCGCCACAGCCACCATCACGTTCTCCGTGTGCCACCACCAGCCAAAACCTACTACCCGAACTCCACCGCTCACCTTCTCCTCCTCCGACATCACCTGCCACTGTCATAGTCGTGCGCCACCAACTCCTTGCTTCTTCCTGATCATCACCACCACTTGCCACCCTCTCCCTTCGTCTCCACCCTTAGTCATGATCACAGCCCTAAACCCTAGTCGGGTTTTTCATGCTAAACGGAAATAAATGTGTAAAGAGAATGTACAAGGGTTTACCTTGGCTAGACGTGAACTATCTTGCTCCAAACCACCGCGGACCACCGCCGTCGTCCTCCCTCCTTGTCGGATCCCTCTCTCCCGATCGTCTCGGCCGTTGCGCACACATATAGGCCGAATGGCCTACAGTTTGTGTTTAAGTTGTTTTTAAACCGTTAAGGTTTACACTCTAATCCCTGGTTTTCCCTTTTTTGCGCGCTTTCGATCCCAACCGTTCTCATTGTGGCTAAATGGGCCCTTTTAATTCCTTGAATAGGGTTTTACGTGAAAACCCTCGTCAACCGTCTCATATACAAGAGACTTGGGTCACCCGCTAGCTCAAATAATCCGTATGTGGATTTTCGGGATGTTACAAGTCTACCCCCATTAAAAAAGGATTCGTCTTCAAATCCTGCATCGGCACGGACCAACACGACTGTTCCTTTCCGTTCTCACACGTGCACCAAATCCATTTGGTGCCAGGCATTCACCTTCACATTATTTGTTTTCATTTGTTTGCTTTGCAATACGACCACCCTCTTTTGTGTTCAAAGAAGTCTTCTCCGTTGCTCGCTTTCAACCTTGGGACTTGTAGGTTTCACCTACTCATTCCCTCACCTCTTGTGTTTCCAACCATTAGTCAAACGGCTGCATTTCCAACCCTCGCTACCCCGACACTTGCTAGAAGTTGCCTTCCGTGATTGCCTTGATTACTAACCCTTTCACGAAGGTTTCATTGTCATTGTCCTTGACAATATCTCATCGCTCTTATCGTTCTTAACAACATCGTGCGTATCATCTCTAGTATTACGTATCACAAGACCAACAATTGTCCGCTCACCTATCACATTTTCACCTCACTTCACGGGCACACTTGCATTTATCTCTTGTGTAAACTTGATGATCTCGTCACTACGACAATCATCTTCCCAAATAGGCTTGTTTCCTTTCACGTCTAGGAACATTCATCTTTCTTCCAAATTGAAGTCGTCATTCTTCTCGCCTCATACTTTGATCACCATCCTGCGATGATTTCTCAAACAAAAGCCCACTGCCCTACCCATAAGGGTATTACTTTAGCCCCTCTCTGATGATCTCCAGGAGCTTGTGCAAAGCTACACTGGTCTCCACAAAATTTATCTACCATAGTATCTCTTTATTTTATTATCACGCGTTCAATACGCCCCTTAAGTATGTACATACACTCAACACTAGGTTCATCCTCATCAGCTCCCGATGTTTCTCAAAAGCTCACTTACCATCGTCATGTCTGTTTCAACAGCCAACCCTTTTCTTCACTTTAATGCTCCATACGAGCTCACTTTAAGCTAATCATATGTTTACCAGCGTAAGTATTTTCTTCCCAATCATTTACGGGCAATCCTGCACTTACCCCTCCTGAATTTGCACTTACCCCTCCTGAATTTCACTTTCCTCGTTGTTGCTTTACCATTACCACGCGATCACCGACCGCGTCTAATTCATCAAGTACGAACATGAAGTCCACCCTAGCATAAGCCTCAGCTATCCATCGTCTCGTTCGGAGAAAACATCCATATTCCCTTGGTATCTCACATAGAACGCATTCTATGGAGACCCTATCGTCACTTTGCTCACTCCGTGCTGAAATCCTCAGCGTCGTCATCTCGATCACGTCATAACTATCTCCGATCAACCGTCCACGTAAACGCCTTCAGCATCAACTCTTAAAGTTCCACCCATTGGCTTCGTACTCCGAATTCCCGAGATATAAGCATAGGCATCTCATAAGAGCACCTCACCCATCGTCTATAAAAACGTCAAAACTCCTCTCATCACCTCGATGTATCAACGTCGAGGAAAACGCAAGATAGAAATACTATGCCTGAGCACACCAACCACCCGTCCTATGCACGACTGATGTCGTGTTTTTAGTGTGGTTATAAAAATAAATATATATACATGTTCCTGGTAATGGCTCCAAAACTTGATGCCAAATACGAGAGACATAATATATATCTTTAATAATGTTTTGTTTAGCATTACAGAAAATCAGGTTTTACATTTATAAATTAAAATGATAATTACTTCAACTTAAAACACACACAATAGGAAAGTGTACCTATCGCAGCGTAGTATAGTCTGGGTAAGAACCAAGTATCGAACCATGGACACGGATTCCTTACTCAACCCTCACTATTGTCTGACTAGGATAATAAGTTGGAAAATGGGGTTTCGTTTAAAAGAAAGGAAAAAGGGAAATAAAAGTAATTAGGAGTATTATCTCATTTAAGGTGTTATTCCGGTTGTTATCACTTGTTAGTTATTGTTTTATTTTTGTAAGGTTAGTCATAGTTACTAGTACTAACCCTTTCGATAGCGGAGTTAGTATTTTGTAACGGAACAGTGGATACGGCCGGCCAACTGCTCCTAATAATTCCTGGAATCCTAACGGGGTCTCAAGTCCGTCGACTGTCTCGTGAATTATTATTCGGACTAAGATTACCCTGTCGACTGGCATACACCAAGTCGTGTAGCATCTTTTGGAAAGTCGGAATGCGCAACATCCTCTAAAGTTACTTTAAGAACGCTTGGACCTAACATCTTATTTTCTTAAAATAGTTGTCTTTACTTATAATAATATTTTAAATAAATATAACTTTCATTCTCAAGATCAAGCCTCATGGCTCCCGCTAGAAGTCCTCTACAAGCTAACACAAGAAAAGTAAAGAAATATCGACACGCTTTATAAGGTCCAACTAGGACTCGGACAAATCGTTGAATACCCAAACCTCAAATCAACCCATAATATTAAATCTATACTAACCGGGCCCTTGGTAGCACCAAGATTTGTATATAGACCGTACAAACTCGAATAAGCTTCCTAAACAAGAAGTCTTACTAAAAAGATCACTTATTCTTGTCTTCTTAAGATAAAGTAAAAGAAAGACTTTAAGAACATAACATACTAAAAAGACTTCATTAATTAATTAAAGTTCAACCAACCCGAGCAACGCAAGAGTACTAGCCACGAATGACCATACAAGTAACTCCACTAACCCTTAGACAATGTGTGGAAGTATTTCAACACCAAGGGAGAGTGGGTATATGTTGCCTCTTGTTTACTCGAACGAGAAGAATCATTTCATATTACAAGACTTAGAAAAGGAAAATAAACAAAGAAAAGCTAAGAACGGACCAAAACCGAGAGAGTTCCGGCTCTAGCAGAACACTAGGGCCTTCACAACCCTTGGTCTTGGACACCTAAAACACTAGAATAAGCTTCCTAATTATAGGCAAATATTTGGGCAATGCACGGTCGTGCAAAGCACATATTTCTTGCACGTGAGGGAATCTGGCAGGCTCAGGGCCACGTGTCACCATTTGCATGGCCGTGCATCCTTCAATTTGGACTATTATTGAATTTTGATTTCCTGTGTTGACTTCTTGGGTGCACGAACGTTCAATTGTCTTCCAGGTGCTAATTTTCCCTTGATTTTAAGTGATTTCTTCATGTTTTTGCAGACAAGGTATAATTAACCTGATATTTAAAAAAGGAATGAATTAAATATCAATTCCTATCCAAATTTCTATAATTGTGATGAATATGGGGATAATTATTCATGAAAAATATGTATAAATTGTGACATATCAACTACTAAGCGTGTACTACAATGGCACAAACAGACACACCGTAACGACAGAACGCACAATGTTCTACATACGTACTAGTAACCCAACTTTCTAACTCGCACAAAGTGCACACACAACTAGCTAGACCTGAGCAAATCTACGTGTATATGGTATGACCTCGTCATTTATAGACATACGAACTCTTGAACTCTACCTCCTATTCATCACAACGGTGGCCGCTGCCACACGTCATCACGTACTCACACAGAGTTCACAAGGTCGTACCCCATACGGGTCGTACCAATTGTTCAGGACGACACACTTCTCAGACTAGACACAAGACATCATCATACGGGTTACAATATAGGTGTCATACCTAAGACATCATCCTATACACTCATACACACAAGATATATAACCACAATTTCCCACAGGACCTCGTCCTGAATATTTATGCATACACAAGATGTATATCCCTCACTTCCCACATGACCCTGCCTAAACATTCACGCAAAGTGCAACATACCCATTGCATTCCAAACATCACCTAAATACTAGCACATTAGTGACACTCCCTTAAGACTGTAGACACAGACAAATTTAAAACTCATGTCTCTACCAGTCTACTCACACATTCTAGTCCATCATGCTTTAGTATCACAGCAAAGATTACATTTAATAAGGACTCACGTCATTCAAAATGTAATCACGTACTCACATATTACCGGACATAATCAAAAACTGTACGCACAGTCCTACACCATCACACACATTTATCATCAATTATGTTCAAATCATCATGCGGTAAAACTCACAATCAATGTCAAAATCAAATAGTCAATATTTGAATTAAGCATCACACCACGTAAACGTCTAATTTGTCATAACGTCAAATCACCCCGGAATCTCTCATAGCAACTGCCACAGTATCTAATCATCAAACAATCGAGCATCCTAACAATGCCCACAAAATCACTACTAGACCACATTAGGTGCATCTGATGTGTCCTCCTCTGGTTCCTCCTCATCACATTCCGGGTCATCAAATGGGTCCTCCTAAAATAGAGTTCCATTTACCGTCGCAAGTGGTCGATCTCTCAATCATGCAGGTCCACATCCTAAAGGGAAATCACGTACTGCTGGCACCGTCCTCCTTTCCTATCCGGCCTCTCAATTTATAGCATTACGCGACATGTCGCCCACCGAAGCTCTAGTCACACTCGGTGCAGGAATCGCCAACACTACTCCCATGTCACTGTCGGTTCCATCTACACCAGCCGTCGGCTGGACCTGTCGATATGCATTCCTCCTAGCCAATGCTCCCCATCTGACCAATCTCGTATGGTTAGTCTTAGCCAACTACTCCTACACAAGATAGAACGTTTATGCGATTATTATAGGTAACAAATTCATAATATAAGAGTAACCATAGACTGCCGAATCCCGGTGATCAAATGTGTTTGGTTACCCACGTTACTACTCGGATTCTAAACGTTTCCCATCATACTCATACTAGATTTCTACCTTTCATATACTGGAAACACATGCATCCCTCACAATCCACACAAACACAATTTAATAACTATCACGTAGTTACACATAATGCCATTCCACAACACGTATTTACCCAATATAATTCCACACGGAATTGCTAAACCACATAATCATACCAAGCAGCTCCACATAGTGTCACACTCTACCAGTAATAATATAACAATTAATGCTCAACTCGAAAGACATACCTATTGGCTCGCGGTTACTCGTGGTGGCATTCGTTTTACCCTCGTCCCATTTTCGGTTTAAGTTAAGGCAATTTATTTTATTAAAAATACCGGTTTTCTTTTAAACCTCGGCTCTGATCCCAACTTGTAAGGCCCCAAACCGGGCACCCTACAGTTGGGTCTCATCACTGGGTATTCACTTATTAACACACTTATTTTCAGCAAAAGTCTTAATTAAAAATAGTTTATTCTTTTTTAGCTCGTTATAGTTCTTAACCTTACCTTACGAATGCCTGCACATCGACCCGAGTAGCACCGATCCCAAGCCAATATGTAACATTCTTGATTTTTCCATATATTTGTTTCAATGCAATAAACAATGTTCTAATTTCCATTTCTAGTTCAATGCATTGTGTTATACAAACGTGTCAGTCTCAAGGTCTCATCAATACAATTCCATGATTTTTACATACACACACATATAATCTTGTCTTATATATTATTATAAATTCAAGTATAAAGGATTGGAAATCTTTATTAATTCACTCCCTTATATATGTATATATAAAGATATGACATAGAATAGACATATATAAAAGAAAAATATATATAATAAATTTGTATATACACATAGGTATTGAATCTTTATACACATGCTAAAACACTTATTTATAAAGTATTAAAAATTTTAAAACAAAAATTGATTCATATATATATATATATACATGTACATATTTATTTATTTAAACAATTTGGATTGAACCCTTGGACTTCCAATTCGAACCCCCACCCTAAGAATTGAACCTTTTGACCCCAACTTTGACCCAAAGCATTATCTTGACCCTTTTTGACTTTCAGAAAGTCAAACAGGCCAAGAATCGTGCAAATCCAACGTCCTGATCGATCAATTTCCACTGATATGGACTTTCCTTGTTTACCAATTCAAGTTTCGACCGATTACATGCCTTAATGCCAACCCAATTCGATCAAAACACGCAGTTTAATTCAAATTCAAACAAGTTTGACTCGGCATAGTCAAACCAATCTAATTCAGGAATGAATCCGCGAGATTAAAACCCGTTTTGACAGCAAATCATATGAAGACTGATTTCTAATGAATCCAGACCATAATCAAGACCCAATTCACTCCCAATCGGTCGATTTTAACGCGTAATCCTTGGCCGACAGCTGTTACCCTCATATCAGAATCGAATCGAGCGTTTATGATGAAGTCAATCCAATTAATCCACCCTCACACCTTCGCATGACCGTATACAAACTCTCTGAACCCAAAAGCACACCCTACATCACGACTATGCGTCAATCAAACTGCAATAACTCGGCCCCTAACGATTTATCCGGCAGCCCTCTACACTCCACCATAACATGTAATATCTGTGTCTTTTGATTCACTTTTGAATGCTTATGGAAAGCCCCCTATCAATTCAGACCAATTTTGTGCATCGAACCCAACTGCATTACAAATTCATGATCGGTTCATATGGGGTTCATGATTTGGGTGTTGGATCAGTTTAATTAGCCTATTTAAATAAGCAGAATCCGTTGTAACCAGCGAAACCACTCGGTCCAGATGGTAAGTCACAGCACCACTATACCCGATGACGTGGGTTCGAAACCCACAACCGTAGACCCGACCCCTTTTTTGGCGTGTTCATTAAAACCAGGTCCAGTCCCCTTGCAATTTCACGTTAACGTTATTCTTGGACCAACTTTGCATGAGGGACGTTCCCCTTGTCTGGTAGTTGGCACTTGTTACCTTCACCGAGCAGACCTGGGTTCAATCCCGGGTAAGCCCATTTATTTTTTTTAACCCGTTTTAACATCCATTTTATTTATAAAAATTATTTTATGAAACCTACTACTATTTGGAACTAAGTTTTCCAAAAATAATCAAATTTTAAATTAAAACCAATATTTTCACAATTTAAATGAATTTAAAACCTTATTTACAATATGAAAATTATGAAAGAAATTCATTTTAAATTAATATTGCTTATTTTATAGAAAATGTGACAAAGTTTTTAAAAATACATTTTCATAGAAACAATTTTATAAATCACCTTCCCATTAAGTATCTATTTAGGATTTAAAATTTGTATTTAAACAAATATAAATTTTTCTAAATAAATATTAATACATATATACTTACAATTCCTTTGTTCATTTAAGAGACACTTTATTTATTATTAAATAAATAATTAATAAAGATTTTATTTGTTTAAATCAATTTTCTTTTTACTTTCATAATCCATTTAGGGTTTAAATTATACTTAGTATAATTCCCTAAATAGTTATACTAATATATATTTACATGATATTTTGACACATTTTTATAAATAAAATAAATTTATCTATTTAAATTATATTTGAATAAATATAATTCCACACTACTTTTTCTTTCTAAATAAATAAATAAAAAGAATTCATTTATTTAATTTATTTAGTTATTCAAATTAAACCCTAAGTCAGTTATTATTAAAACTCATATACTTTGAACTTATATTTTTCATTAAAATTCTTATTCAAATACAAACACAAACATATACACATCCCTTACATGATATAACACAAACCCTTTGTACAAGTCCCTACACTCAATCCCGTTAAACCCTAGACATTACTTTAGACCATGTGCATGTTTTGATTCAAGTTCATACATTCCACTCTAGGTTAATTTAGTGATTTGCAAGAATCACTTTTGCTACCTATTTACTCGTGCTACCTGCACCATCAATACAAGTGAGTTTACATAGCCCCTTTTCATTTTTGTACATTTTGGGGTGAAACATGTTTTGCATTGAAACTATTTGCAATTACAGTATACAATTCTATATTATGACTATTTGTGTAATTTGTGCTTTTGTGCTTGAATGCTATGAGTTGAACTACATATACATGACACACTCGTAGAATCATTAACTCAGTACAAGCCAACGGTAACATTGATAGATCTATTGTGTCTGACAAACCCACCCGGGTAGGGTGATTGTTACCGACGTTACATTAGGGTAACCTGCGTGTTATGCCTCAGTCACAAGGTTTGATTATACACCTAGTTTATCTGTAAATTCTCCATAACATGCCTTATTTACCATGTGTCATATGAATTGTATAAAACACTTGAAAACTATATGAGATATCTAAACCTATGTATGCTCACCAACTATTTATAGTTGACCCTCTCATTTTAAACATGTTTCAGGTGGAAATGTTGAAGTACAAGTTTATCACATAGGAGCTTATGGACCTAGTGACAAATAAATTGGATGTATTGTTAGCTTCTGTTGTTTGAACAAAATGTATTTGTACCTTTAATTCAATTTAATAAGGTTACGTAATTTAGTTTGATCGTGAGCTTTTGAACATTCTACATGTCCCGCCCTGACGTATTCCGCCGTCGGTTGGGGTGTGACAATCTGAATTCCGGTAAACACGACCAACCCTTAAACACCGACCTATCAAGCCTTAACCAAGACTCTCACAAGGTCAACTGACACAACAGTCGTAAACACGACATCATCATCCCGACACAACGGTCAATCTAATGCTCAACACCACAACAATATCATCTCAACACAATGAATATCAATTAATACTTGCATGCAATTAAAACACACATAAATGCACACAACAATCACCTCGTCACAACTGCCCTCATCAAGGTTACCCTCATAAGGGTTTTCTTCATACTTTTAGCTCAACATTGTCCCCATGGACATAGTAAGTCTTGATGACTTCCTGAAGGACCTCGTCCTCCACAAACCCGCTTGCCGTGTCACAAGGACAACGAAGCAAACACAACAACAAGCATATAACGCATAACAACATACTAGCATTTACATGACTCGTTAACTAAGCAAGCACCCCTCACATATTCTCAGGATAACACATCCTACATATACCCATAAACGTCTAGCTCATTTCCCGACTCATCCCGACTAACTCATAATACGACACACACACAAATCATCACAACCCTTGTCCACATATCCTAAGGAACCCACAAAGACCCTTAATTTCATATTTACATAATGATCTCATAAAACTGAAACACCCAAATCTTTATAACACAATATTTAATGGTTTGCGGAAAATAGGCCCAGATTTTTCAAAAGTATACTCATCAAAAAGTATTACTTCCATATATTTTTACACCAAAATATAATTCAACATGCACACGTGACACACACGAGCTTTTATCACAAAATTTCGACATGACCCATTCATAAAATAAACAACCCTTATGAAACATTAACTTGTTTAGACACTAAATAAAACCAAACCTAGTGACCAAAACATCTATGATCACATCGACGTATAATAATTCAACACGGAGTTTATACTCCAAAACGCCAATACAAAACCACAGTGTAAATGAATGACTATACAAAAGACAATGCAAAATCATACGCCTCGACAACTCCAAATCTCAATCCCGTTGACCCGATCCCTTGACTTGATCACCAACGCCTTTCACCATTTAAAACTGTCACATGACATCACCCAATGGTTAGTTAACTCACAGTTCAAATATTTCTATGGTATTATCCCCGTGACAACATACATATATGCACATCTGATTATGTGTTTATCACCTAAACTAAATAATTGAGAATGGTTTTTTTATTCACTTATCTTTTTAAGTAGGGTTAAGCCACCTCTTTGACCCTCTTAATCCACATATCTTGACCATCTCCGTGTATAAACGACTCTTCATACCTGCATATCACCACCATCATAAACTAATTAGCCTAAGCTAAGTGAGGACTCACATTCCGCATATAATTATGCGAATACGAATTGGTTATATAAACTCAAAGTGTGTCAAGTTTCATCCCCGAGGCACGACTCCCACAACGGTTTAAAACTCTGGTGTATACTTCTTTCTTCCCTTTTTTCTCACGACCCCGACACCGGGTCATTTCACCTTTGATAGCCCTGTTAGTACGAATTTAAAACACTACAAACACCATTAGTAGGTTAGTTCGCACCGTAAAGATTAAACAACATAATACACCAGCATTCATTTTGTTTCGCATCACTACCCGCCCGGTAAACAACTTATTATTATCCCACCATATACCCTTGTTATTAGTTAATCATAACACCCGCCTTTAGTATGTAAATCACCTTATTATCCATGTAATATGAAGGGTATATTTAACTATGGAGTAACAATCTTGTGACTCCATGAACACAACATTACGTTCACATCTTTAGAATAGTAAACCCATTAATGCATGAGCTTTTATGTCTACTTAAGTAGAATTAACATTGGTTAAGTAAACATTCCATCCATAGTTTCAACGTTTATCAAGCAAACAAAACCATGTGAAAATAGTCTCGGCGTATCAGTACGCCACTTGTCGTACGAGTACGCCACTCAGAAAACAACTTTTCAGCGTATTGAGGCCGTAAGGCAGAGAACTTCTCCGGGTCTAGCGTAAGAGTACACTGATGGGCGTAAGAGTACGCCACTAAGAAAATACATTTTTCACAGCAACTCCATTTTTCCCTTTTTGACCCGTTACAACAACACATTCACTTTCTACTTGTATGAACTCGACCAAACAATGTTTGGAGCATCAATAACATATTGAACACCTAATTAACACAAACTCCTTATATTACAACACCTTGTTTATACTCCTCATTTGCATAAAATCCATATATGCTTTAGTTCATTTTAGAATTCAATAATCCAAACATTTTACTTAAACTTTGAATAAAGTTGTCAAATTAATATCATATTTATGATGGCACCAAAATATACTTTCATTATTATAAATTCCCTCCTTAATCACATTCTCATATTTAACCTCTTGCATATGGTTATTTAACTCATTGTGACCCTTTCTAGTTTAACAAGTACGGCATCTCAAATAATAAACGGGTTACTCCCACCCATGAGACCCGTCATCACCCATTTGACCCGTTATCACCCATTCTTGTTCAACCACAACTATGGGTCAAAGTCATTAATTCAACATACATCATTTAACAATAAGTAATGGTCTTTTGATTATAAACAAAACCATGTTAATCCCACATATTCATCCGACCCATTAAGGTGATTAGCTAAAAATAACATTCACATATGTAATTTATGTTAACCCCATTAACCATTAGCTTCACCCAAGCTTTATGTTTACTAAACACCCGTTGATTATTAACAAATCATTTAAATCAAGTAAACATTGCAAAACATACAATTTTCTACTATTTATTTGGTTTAAGCATTTCATCAAACACCTTGTGGGCATGATTAAAATTCACCATTAGCATACCCATTTGAACTCTCAAAATCACCATTTTATCATCAAAGTTATCAAGTTCATTAAGCATACATATACAAGTTGAAACTATAATCAAACTCCTACTTTGATAATTAACTATCACCATAAAATTGTGAAGTTGCTAGAACCCAACATAAATCATTATGTTTACACATTATACACACCAAATCTTATAATCTATCATCTAGATTATAACATGCAACCATTCTCATAACTCATTAATCACAAACAATCATTATAGCCCATAAATTGTAGCCATTCACACCTAAATCGCACGAATGGAAACCTAAATTCGTTGGTTTAAAAAACCACTAACACAAGAACCCTAAACAATCTGATTAACCATATAAAAAGGGGAATTTACATACCAGAATGTTTAGGAATCACAAAAGGAAGATGGAATTATGCCTCAAGCCTTTTAATCCATCATCAATTTGGTGAAATCACCCCCACATGGGGTCTCTACTTCTTGCGACACCGACTAGGAAGGTTCACGACCTCCTGGTCTCGTGACTTCTTTTTCTTTCTTTATTTCTATTAATTGAAATCCCACAATTCCACCTACACCCCTTTTTCTTATTGCATTACTCCCATTTTAACACTAGTTATGGGTTTTGTCAAGATTAGTCCCCATAATTACAATTTTATAAATGATAGATGAAATCTTTTATTCACATCTCACCCATGTAAATTTAACTCCCTTTATGTTAAACCATATTATATTATTTTTATAAAATACTATTTCACCCGCCATCAATTTCATTTTAAAGAGTATATATGTTTATTTAAAACATATTTTATTTTCTACGAAAATCGGGATGTTACAAATCTACCCCCCTTAAAAAGGTTTCGTCCCCGAAACCGAAACACATACTAGAATAGGGGTTTACCCTAATTCTTTAATCACCCATTCCGATTACTTATTCGCATATCCTATGCAAGAAGTTAATTCAACCCCCTCCGATTATCCAAGGTACTAACATTATGAATTTCAAAATTTAGAGTGACTTACTTGCATTTTTAAGCATAGAATCCATCCAAGCTAGCTCACGCCCCGTTGCACATCACCAATGCAACTTGCATCCATCCTTCGCCTTTAGCTTTAGTCATTCCTTAGCACATGCACACCTTTCTCAACTTTGATGCTACAACACTGTATCAATTCTAACCAATTTCCCATAGTAGTGTACATATGGTTAATAATATTCACCAGTTATCAATCAATCCCAACACCCTTTGAAGTTCATAGACTTCACCACCATGTCGATTAAGGCTTATGAACATAAGTTCATCACTCCCATTGGGATTCAATAATTCCATGATGAACATACAGTTTCATTAAAGATCAAAGACTTTAAATCCCAAACCTATGCTTCCAACACCAAGAAGGTTTAGTATGCACATACTAGCTTTTAATATTGAAGTTTTTTTTTTCACCACGCATATATAATTTATCCCCACTTGAAATTTATGTAATTCACCCCATAGTGCCAAATTAAGGCTGTCCTCTCACCATATCAATCACCTCCATTAGGATTAAATGATCCCATGGTGAATACAAATGTTGTCTCCTCAACCTTTATTACTATCCACATAAGCATGGCTACATCAAGATCACATTAGGTCTATGTGTTTACTATTTCACTCGCGACATAGAATACTCAACATTTAGCACTAATGATTACTCATTGTTACCATGTGATGTTTCAAGTCATAAGGTATAGAACAATTACTTACATTTTTGAAAAAACTTCGTTTACAACCAAGTCATGTAGGTTTAACCCCTCCCCATATGTTTTCATACCATATGTTATATACATATATTCATTAGCTCATTTTGATCACAATCTTGTGATTTTTCACCCGTATTTGAGATTTAAGATCTCAACCCTCCCATTATTTATTTAGAAGTTACAGACTTCAAATCACCCATGGAATATTTAACTCCAATTCGTACCATCCCCTTTGTACTTATGAATGACGACTGACATTTAGACAAGTATATACAACATACAAGTCCTATTAATCTACCAACACTCAATTAATCATTTAGACACGCCTAATGCGAGAACCACAACTCGCTTTTCTACATGGAGCAGTTGACTCCATGTCCACCCATGAAGTATTTGACTTTATGTCACCCGTGAAGTATTTGACTTCTCTTATTCCTCATGAAGTGTTTTAACTTCAAGTATTCGCCCAATCCACCATTTTACTATTATTCCACAATGGTTTGAATTTATGCCACTTTAAGTCAATTTACACCGATTTACCTCATTCTATATTTTAGTTTAACTATATACCACATTAGTCAACTACACCAATTTACCACACACTACATTTTAGTTTGACTATTAACCACATAAGTTAACTACACCAAATTACCACTTACCACATTTTAGTTTGACTATTAACCACATAAGTCAACTACATCAATTTACCACATACCACATTTTAGTTTTCTAGAATACTCCAATACATTTATCAATTGAAGTTTAACACCCACCCAAGATATTATGATCTTCACCATTGTCTAATTTTAGTTTATTAAGATCCACACAAGCTTTTAACCATTCCTAATTCAATTCCACCCAATGAAATCCCCCAATTCATTTTACACTATACATTAATATTCCACAAAATGTAATAGTAAGATTTACTTACTTGTAATTTCTTCTTAGAACTGGAGATCACCGTCTCTAGTATTTAGAGATTTCCACTCCAACACCTCTTAGGACTCGCGTCCTTTTGACTCTAGAGATCTTTGTCTCTATATCCGCCCTGGGTCATTTCACCCCTGTGTAGTATGATATGTGTTTCACTGCTACTGTCACGATATGCCTCAGTTAATCATATTGTTTCTTGAACATCAGGGTCACAATATACCCATGTGACTCCAATAATTACCCCCATTAGTGAGGTCACATCACTCATTTGTGACTACAAGTAGTCTCTTACGGGTGATCAACACGTAGTATCCACCCCCGGATGATCAGTCTGTGTAAACCGGATGGTCGCCCACCAATGATGACTCTTACAACCGATCGTTCCCCCTTGCGACTCTAACAACGAATGGTCACGCACCAGTGACTCTTACAATCATATGGTCACCCCCATTTTAATCCTCTTTTAAACTGGATGGTAACCCACCAATGATGACTCTTACAACCGATTATTCTCCCATATGACGTCTTATGTAGCCAAAAGTCACGCACCAGTGACAATCTCATCCGATGGCTACTCGTCAGCAATCTGTTGTTTCAATCATTCCTGTCATCATAGAAATTCAACTCAATCAGTAGGATATGCTCACTTACTTTTCAGTACTTCCGATACAATCATGGCCATGCAAAGAGCACACTAGTACCATTTGTAGATCGATACACTGGCCAGGTATATCAACCCACATATTATACATGCATGTTCTTATTATTACCACAACATGTCGGACGCAACGAATTTTAGTTTACATATCCGGTCACTACACATATCAATAAATTTCCACTTGATGTATATCAACTTACCTCATGTTCATTAACACAAGTTCACATTCCCCTTGATACCTCCTCCATTAACCATGACGTTTAGTCATTAGTTGATATACTAATAAAATAATGAAAAACCATAGAAATTTGTACTAACCTCGTGTCTTCGGCTGCATGATCAAGTATCGGGTCAACGGTTTCCTCCATCAAAAGCACTAAGGTTGAGTTTGAATACCACCATATATTCAAATCCCTCAACCTACGGCTCTGATACCAAGTTGAAACACCCAACTCTTTATAACACAATATTTAATGGTTTGCGGAAAATAGGTCCAGATTTTTCAAAAGTATACTCATCAAAAAGTATTACTTCCATATATTTTTACACCAAAATACAATTCAACATGCACACGTGACACACACGAGCTTTTATCACAAAATTTTGACACGATCCATTCGTAAAATAAACAACCCTTACGAAACACTAACCTGTTTAGACACCAAATAAAACCAAACCAAGTGAACAAAACATCCATGAGCACATCGACGTATAATAATTCAACATGGAATTTATACTCCAAAACGCCAATACAAAACCATAGTGTAAATGAATGACTTTACAAAAGGTAATGCAAAATCATACTCCCCGACAACTCCAAATCTCCATCTCGTTGACTTGATCCCTTGACATGATCACCAACGCCTTTCACCATTTAAAACTGTCACATGACATCACTCAATGGTTAGTTAACTCATAGTTCAAATATTTCTATGGTATTATCCCCGTGACCACATACATATATTCACATCTGATTATGTGTTATTCACCTAAACCAAATAATTGAGAATGGTTTGTTTATTCACATATATTTTTAAGTAGGGTTAACTCACCTCTTTGACCCTCCTGTTACTCCAAGATAAATGCCTCCAATTAATCACCATAGATATGCAATCCAAGCTTACCCGCTTAATCCACATATCTTGACCATCTCCGTGTATAAACGACTCTTCATACCTGCATATCACCACCATCATAACTTAATTAGCCGAAGCTAAGTGAGGACTCGCATTCTGCATATAATTATGTGAATACGAATTGATTACATAAACTCGAAGCGTGTCAAGTTTCATCCCCGAAGCACGACTCCCACAACGGTTTAAAACTCCGTTGTATACTTCTTTCTTTTTTTCTCACGACCCCGACACCGGGTCATTTCACCTTTGATAGCCCTGTTAGTACGAATTTAAAACACTACAAACACCATTAGTAGGTTAGTTCGCACCGTAAAGATTAAACAACATAATACACCAGCATTCATTTTGTTTCACATCACTACCCGCCCGGTAAACAACTTATTATTATCCCACCATATACCCTTGTTATTAGTTAATCATAACACCCGCCTTTAGTATGTAAATCACCTTATTTTCCATGTAATATGAAGGGTATATTTAACTATTGAGTAACAATCTTGTGACTCCATGAACACAACATTACGTACTCATCTTTATAATAGTAAACCCATTAATGCATGAGCTTTTATGTCTAATTAAGAAGAATTAACATTGGTTAAGTAAACATTCCATCCATAGTTTCAACATTTATCAAGCAAACAAAACCATGTGAAAATAGTCTCGGCGTATCAGTACGCCACATGCCGTACGAGTACGCCACTCAGAAAACAACTTTTTAGCGTATTGAGGCCGTAAGGCAGAGAACTTCTCCAGGTCTAGCATAAGAGAACGTTGATGGGCGTAAGAGTATGTCACTAAGAAAATACAGTTTTGACAACAACTCCATTTTTCCCCTTTTTGACCCGTTACAACAACACATTTACTTTCTACTTGTATGAACTCGACCAAACAATGTTTGGAGCACCAATAACATATTGAACACCTAATTAACACAAACTCCTTATATTACAACACCTTGTTTATACTCCTCATTTGCATAAAATCCATATATGCTTTAGTTCATTTTAGAATTCAATAATCCAAACATTTTACTTAAACTTTGAATAAAGTTGTCAAACTAATATCATATTTATGATGGCACCAAAATATACTTTCAGTATTATAAATTCCCTCCATAATCACATTCTCATATTTAACCTCTTGCATATGGTTATTTAACTCATTGTGACCCTTTCTAGTTTAACAAGTACGACATCTCAAGTAATATACTATCATGCACATAGTAACATAGAATGCATAAAATAGTAACAATAACCCTCATGGTATAAGGTTATTCACAACCTGCTAGCTTCAACCAACATAATTAGAGTCACTCACCTTTGCCCGTAGGAAGGTCGTTGCTTTGTCACCCGTTTGATCTGTTGCCATTTGAGCTTTGTCACACTTATCTTGACAAAAAATCAAACTTACAAACTATTAGAACACATAACTGGGACATTTATCCCTTTAATACGTATGTATTATTCACCCACCCATAACATGTGTTCAAACTCACTATTCTTTAACATACAAATAATAAACGGGTTACTCCTACCCATGAGACCCGTCATCACCCATTTGACCCGTTTTCACCCGTTCTTCTTCAACCACAACTATGGGTCAAAGTCATTAATTCAACATACATCATTTAACAAGTAATGGTCTTTTGGTTATAAACCAAACCATGTTAATCCCACATATTCATCCGACCCATTAAGGTGATTAGCTAAAAATAACATTCACATATGTAATTTATGTTAACCCCATTCACCATTAGCTTCACCCAAGCTTTATGTTTACTAAACAATCGTTTAAATCAAGTAAACATTGCAAAACATACAATTTTCTACTATTTATTTGGTTTAAGCATTTTATCAAACACCTTGTAGGCACGATTAAAATTATCAAACTTCTACTTTGATAATTAACTATCACCATAAAAGTGTGAAGTTGCTAGAACCCAATATAAATCATTATGTTTACACCTTTTACACACCAAATCATATAATCTATCATCTAGATTATAACATGCAACCATACTCATAACTCATTAATCACAAACAATCATTATAGCCCATAAATTGGAGCTATTCACACCCAAATCGCACCAATGGAAACCTAAATTGGGTCTAAAAAACCACTAATACAAGAACCCTAAACAATCAAATTAACCACATAAAAAGGGGAATTTACATACCAGAAAGTTTAGGAATCACAAAAGTAAGATGGAATTATGCCTCAAGCCTTTTAATCCATCATCAATTTGGTGAAAATCACCCCCACATGGGGTCTCTACTTCTTGCGACACCGACCAGGAGGGTTCACGACCTCCTAGTCTCGTGACTTCCCTTTCTTTGTCTTTTTTTTCTTTATTTCTATTAATTGAAATCCCACAATTCTACCTACACCCCTTTTTCTTATTGCATTACTCCCTTTTTACCACTAGTTATAGGTTTTATCATGATTAATCCCCATAATTACAAGTTTATAAATGATAGATGAAATCTTTTATTCACATCTCACCCATGTCAATTTAACTCCTTTTTATGTTAAACCACGTTATCGTATTTTTATAAAATACTATTTAACCCGCCATCAATTTCATTTTAAAGAGTATATATGTTTATTTAAAACATATTTTATTTTCTACGAAAATCGGGATGTTACAAAAACGCTTCAGCTTTAAATCATAACTCGTAATACGTTCGTTTAATAGAATAAAACACGCAAGTATGTACGATAGCCCCAAAATAGTAAAACGTTTAAAAATAGGGGATTAGAAACTCACTGGTTACGATGAGTCCATATCCTTGCTCCGCACCCCGATCACTCGCTCAAATTCCGAACCTGTCACACGTATGATTACACGATCAGGGTACATTCAAAACATACGTTTACCACACACCACCACATGGTCGTCGCCACAGCCACCATCACGTTCGCCGTGTTCCACCACTGGCCAAAACCTACTACCCGAACTCTACCGCTCACCTTCTCCTCCTCCGACATTACCCTCCACCGTCACAGTCGCGCGCGACCATTTCCTTGCTTCTTCCTGGTCATCACCACCACTTGCCACCCTCTCCTTTCGTCTCCGCCCTTAGCTGTAACCACATCCCTAAACCCTAGTCGGGTTTTTCATGCTAAACGTAAATAAACGTGTAAAGAGAATGTATGAGGGTTTACCTTGGCTAGACGTGAAGTCTCTTGCTCCAAACCACCGCGGACCACCGCCGTCGTCCTCCCTCCTCGCCGAATTCCTCTCTCTTGGTCGTCTCTGCTATTGCGCACACACCTAGGTCGAATGGCCTAGGGTTTGTGTTTAAGTTGTTTTTAAACCGTTAAGGTTTACACTCTAATCCCTGGTTTTCCCTTTTCACGCGCTTTAGATCCCAACCGTTCTCATTGTGGCTAACCGGGCCCTTTTAATTCCTTGAATAGGGTTTTACGTGAAAACCCTTGTCAACCGTCTCATAAACAAAAGACTTGGGTCACCCGCTAGCTCTAATAATCCGTATGTGGATTTTCGGGAAGTTACACCTTTGCGGTTCGCTAACGGTTGATCAACTGGTTCTTAGTGATAAGGACTAACGACGGTTACTCATAGGGTAAAGCTAACCCTGCTTTGTGCTGAGTCGCTTTGTGCTGAGTCGCTTTGTGATGAGTTGCTTTGTGCTGAGTTTGCCTTACTAGGGGCAAAGAGCCGTAGGAGACAAAGTGAATAGTGAATCCTAGAGGTAAAGATCCTTAGGATACACTGCAGATACTTATGGAATTGACGGTATGGTGACAACGTCCTGACCCAAGTCAGGACTGTTACAAATAAGGCTGTAAACGAGCTGAGCCGAGCCGAGCCAGTCTTGGCTCGAGCTCGAGCTCGAAATTAAACGAGCCAGCTACTCGTCGAGCTAGCTCGTTTTTTTTTTTACATAATAATATATATAAAAACAACAAAAAAAATATTTTATTCTCGATTTGAAGTTGATTGTCTTCAAAAAACTAAATACATGGAAGGGACAATATATAAAATACAAAAAAAAACATAGATAATCCAAAACTTACAAAGTAAAGAATAAATACAATTGTAGATAAAGTAAAATTTTAATCCAAAACTCAGAGTTCTTGAAAACAAATTAACTTAAAAAATCAAAACATCATATTTCAAATATAACACATATATATATATATATGTGTGTATATATATATATTAGTTATTTAGACGAGCCGAGCCAACGAGCCGAGCCACGAGCCGAGCCCGAGCCGAGCCGAGCCAACCCTAGCTCGAGCTCGGCTCGATTACAATTCGAGCCAGCTCTGCTCGGCTCGTTTACAACCGAGCTTTTTTCGAGCCGAGCCGCGAGATTTTTGAACAGCCCTAGTTACAAAAGTTATAGTGATGCATCGTGTAATCTACCCTTATTCATCGGTCTTTGGACTTGAGCCATTGGGGTAATATGGAAAGAAATAGAAAGTTAAAGATAAATTAAAGATAATTAATGAATGACTTACAAGTTATAGTACGGAAAGTTTTGCCTTAATGGCATCAAGAGTTATGTTTATGCAAAAACCCTTTTTTCTTTTATTTTATATGTATGAATGTTTTATGTAAACGTTAAAACTCACTTAGCGTTGCTGATTTTTAGTATGCACACCAGTTAAATGTTAGTGGCAGTAGATAGAAGTGGATGCTTGGCTTGACGAAGAGAGTTACCCGAAGATCTGAGTCTGGCATCCCATTTATGTTTAATGTTTAATATGTTTTAAGACAAGTTAAATTCGTATCGGATAAGTATGTTTTTTGACATGTTATGTATTCCGCTGCTTATGTAAATGTTTAAATCGTTCCCGTTGTGATTGTGAATGTCTTATGTTTAAGAGCTATGTGTTGATGAGTAAATCCAATAAGTGAGACCTCCCAGTTTTGGGGCCTTACATCTATTAAACCCATTTGACTAACCCAATAATAAATAAATATATATATATATATATATATATATATATATATATATATATATATATATATACATACATATATATACATATATCCTAAAATATACATATATTTATTTATTGTTTTCAACAGAAAGTTACAAATATAATTATTTATATAATCTCAATTATACAAATAATATATAAACTGTTTAATTAAATGATTAAATATTTATTCTAAACAAACATTTATTTGTCATTCGGTTAATGAATAAAATAATTATTATCATAATAAAAATTATTATTCTAATATTATAATGGCCAACTCATGATTCACAATTACGTTTAAACTCATTCAAACGTGTTGATCAATTTACGTTATTCGTTATGTGACCATTTAGGATCAATTTCACTAGCAGTATTGATACATGTCAATACTTGGACATACTATATCCAACACTTTCAACCTGTAGAACAAATAAAAAGACTTAGGTATCTAGATGGTTAACTTAAGATCGTAAGTTATAAGTCAATTGGCACAATGACGATATCGTCTCCCTGCACTAAGGCAACAAGGATTCTTAAGTTACTAAAATATTCTCATAGAACGGGTATTAGTAGAAAAAAATAATAATTGGAGTTTCAATTTTATTTCGAGGGTGATCGAATTCCTTGATCTGAGTGCGTTAATAAAACATAATTAGAGGAGAAAAGAGGTTTAGGAGACATTTCAAATTTTAGGCAACTAGGTTTTAGGATTTGCATAATATATGATAGCTACTATGCGCTAAATCCATAAGTTTGTTACGACTACAGTCGAAAGGAGTGTGTAGGAGCGGTTTACGGCAGTTACGGCTACGATGGAAATTCAACAAGGAGTGGCGGTGGCCAGTAGGAGTGGTTTATTGACATTTAAAACTAACATGTTTTTTTCTCTCGCAAAAGTTATAGTTTTTAAGTTTGATGTAACATCCCAAAAACCTGACACTTATAAAATGGGTCCGGGGAAAGAAATGAAAGGTGATGGGCTTGGAAGGAAGATGGTTTTGGCCCATGAGGGTAAACATAAACCCTAACCAGACCTGGAACAGCTTCCATTCCCACATTTGCACCCAAAAATCGTCTAGAGAGAGAGAAAGTTCAAGAACCAAGTTTAAGGCTCAAGATCTGCTTCAATTTGTCTCTCCAATGTTAGTGAAGAAGAAACCATTGTCTTTGAGGTAAGAATCCAACCTAAACCCTCTATTTTCAGTCTGAATGGGGTTGGGGGTAAAACTAGGGTTTTGATCTTAAAAGACAGGGTTTTTAGGTGTAAAAAGGGGTATAAAACCCAGATCTGAGCTCATGGGAGTTAAACAAACGGTTTGAACGTAAAAAGTTTCAAACTTGAGGTAATAACAGGTCTGAAAATGAAGATCTTCAAGTGGCGACACTAATAGGCGACACTATTTCTTGAGGCGACGCTAATCGCGGCCACTTGAAAAAGATGAAGCCCGATGGGACGACACTAACGTGTGGCGACACTAAAAAGTGTGGCGTCATCCCCAAGGTTTTCAATGATTGGGACATGTGTCATTCCATTCGACGACGCTATTTTGAATACACTAAGTAGTGTCGCCATGCATGTGCACGACACTGAGGAGTGTCGTCAATGTTATTTGGCGACACTACAAGACGACACTAATTCTCATGACACTATATTAGAGTTATATTGGAACGGGGAGACATCGTGTTAAACAAAGTTCACACAAATCAGAATCTAGTTGACCCATTCACTAAGCCTATGCCTCAAGCTAAACATGAGGAGCATGCTGATATGATAGCCCTTAGATTTGTTAGACAGTGGGTTTGATCTGTAATTTAGTATTTGGTGCTTTCGAACAATATAGCTACATTGGTATTTTATTTTGATTTAATGGTTAAATGCATTATAAATAGATGTTTCTATGTTCGATATTTTATACATTTTAGTATCCTTGAATATTGTATTCTAAATGTCCGCAATCTGAATGAAAGACTATTATGAATGGTTGGTTAGTTCACGGGGCGAAAGCTCAAGGCGTTGAGGACCAAGATTCAAAGATACGCATTAGAGAATGATATCGGACGTAACTCGTTTCAGAACTTTCTTCATGGATCGATGTCTTGAGAAGTTTTGAATATGGTAAGATCTATCGTTCCTTCGACCCGAGGCACATATTTGAACTAACTTTGACTAAAATTTTTTCATTGACCGTATCTAACGTTGTTCCATGAAAGGCGGTAATAAGGGTATGATTGGGAATAAATTTGAAGTTTAGTGGGAGTTGTATGTGGCCAAAGGAATTATGGAGTTGGACATTCTGGTGCCCTCATTAATTCAAACTGGTGTAATGTGTGACCACGCTCAAACTAAGTGTAGTTTGTTTAGACCACTTTGATTTAGAGACGAGAACAAGAATAGTTGAACAACATATGAGAAATGATTGGTATCCATGTCTCATGTTCAACGAATGCCCTAAACATAAATGATAAATAGATAAGTTTACCATTACTATAATACTTGGTTAAGTAAGGGTTATTTGAACACAATGAAATAGTTGACGATTGTAATACGTCATACCTTGCAAGGGGCAGTGAGATGCAACTAGGCGTCCACCACTGTTTACATTGAGACGATTAATCGACGAATCGTCCAAGTGGGAGATTGTTGGATATAGGATGTCCGGTCATCGATAATATCAACGTGGCTATCGAAGTACGATGCAAAGAGTTACACTTTGGAGAACGAGCAATTAATAATGTTTAGTCGTAAACATTATAGTTCACGATACGCGGATTTATTATTCGGTGGATAAATATTTAGTGAAATATTTAAACGGTTTATTCGGTGATTAATTATTTAGAGAAATAATTAAATGGCAAAAGTTTAAACGTTTAAGAATTAAACGTTAAAAGGTTGAGATTTACTAATTGTTTGTAATTAATAAACTGCGATGATTAAAAGTAATTAACAGTTAATTCTTAAAGGGTGCATTTTGTAATTATAGTAATTGTAAATAAAAACTAATGACAAAACCCTAATCACACTCTTGCCTCCTCTCCAACTTGCGCAAGAAGCACCAACCCCCCGCCTGTAACATCCTTGACTTTTGCTTGTAATATTTTACTTTAATATGTGCAATAAACATTGTGACATGTCATTTCTTGTTATAGCATAAGTGTACATTACATCATGCCATTACTATTTAGAGTTTTGAGATTTCTTAACTTTTAATTATATATATATATATATATATATATATATATATTTCTATGTCATATAAATATAAATATATATATATATATATTAAATAAATTAATTTTAAAACTTTTAAGTTTTATAAAAAAATGAGATTTTATTTTACAAAATAAAAATAATATATATATATATATTTATAAAAGTTTTTATCAAAATTTATAACTTATTAAATTTGAGAAAAAAAGAAATTAAATAATCCATTGAACCCTCCCTTTAGTCTTGAACCCCCTCTTCTTACCTTTAAACCCATCCATTGAACCCCCCTTCCCCATCCTCCTTGACCCTGGTTACATGAACATTGATTTCTAAAAGTCAAAATCGAAAATTTCATCTCATCAAACCCTCTGATCTCAATCAAAAAGCGTTACCATTCTGATCTAGATTCGAAACCCCGAATTACGCAACCGTTTTACACCTATAATCGTCCATTAACACTCGTTAATTACAAGAAATCAAACCCCCGGTCATTTTTTTTAACCAGTAAAACAAGCTCTAGACCCACAAATCTCGTCAATCACGACTCTTATATGCGTTTCTAACACCCAATAGGCTCCCATTCCACTTCACAATCGAAATCATCACTCGAAACCATCCTCAAATCCGTCCCTTTTATTTCAAAATTTCTGCAAACGGAGCAAAGAAAAGAGGGAACCGAGCCTCTTGAAATCGCCGATTAAAGTTCTTTCCTATGAGGATTTCATTCTAGGTAACCATTCTCGCACCTCTGGCTTTGAATTCTCTGTATGTCAATTCGAGTTTTAAGGTTGAAGGGGGGCTGGGTTCGCAACTGGTATTTGGGGAAGAAGGGTTCTCAGAACCCCTATGTTAAAACCCAAATACTACTGCTTCTTTATCAAGGCATATGCCCAGATCAATTGGTTAAAGCATTACACTCCCACTGCCCGTTTTTATTCCTTCTTTTTGTTGTGTTGACTTGTTACTCTCATACACACTCTCATATATATATATATATATATGTATATATTTACATACATGCATACTTATAGAGATAAAATGGTAAAATACATATTTTTTATTATAACAAAACTTACACAAATAATTTTCTTGACATCAATACATTATTTTATAAATTCTTATGGTTGTATAAATATATATATTCTTTTATGAAAAATTACTGTTATAAACAAATCCTTTTTATAAATGTTCAAAGGTTTGTAAATTAATATTCTTCTTGATAAAAAGAGTATTCATTATTATGTTTGAATATTTTCTAAAAACATTTTGATTATCATAAACGTATAACAAATCTTTTGGTAGGTAATATATTTTACAAATTGAATTTTAGTAAATAGTAAAATTACATACCTTCAAATGATAAATAATTGTAACTAAGTTATTAAATAATTAGGTTATAAATTTTGCATTAACTATACATAGAAACTAAGTTATAAATAATTAAAGGATTTATTTATTTAAAAATCATAGTTTATATATATTACAATTACTTATTAAACTTGCATAATTATTAATTGAGACTTAATAATTACTTTCTTATTAAAAAGAGAAAAATCCAAATTGATCCCTTGCGCATTAGGATTCCCCTATTCACTTTGTACAAATTATTGATCATTACACTTTGTCAAACATAGGTTAATCTTATGGTTAACTAGAACACTTGTGCAACAACAACATACTTGTGATTATCAAGTTATTCATTTCAAAGTGAGTTACATAGCCCCACATTTTACATTTGCTTACATTTTCGCGGTGAACCATGTCACTAAATTACACTTTTGGACTATTTACAATTATGCAATTCAAACATTGTGCACTTGTGATATATCTTTTGAACACTTTAGTTAAACTACAATGATAACAAGTACAATCATTAACTCCGTACAAGCCGACGGTAACAATGATAGATCTACTGGAATGACACACCCACCCACGTAGGGTGATTGTTTACCGAAAACACAAGGATAACCTGCGTATTATGCCTAACATGTTAACAAAGGTTTGATTATACACCTTGTTTGCTTTAGTGATTGTACGTATTTGCATATCTATACCATGTGACATAATGAATTGTACACTAAATTTTGAACGTGTTTTTTTTAGTCAAAACCTAAGTATACTCACCAACTATATTAGTTGACTTTGTTTTTCCAACATGTTTCAGGTGCAAATATTTAAGAATATTACACAAGATGCTACACTTAGGGATGTGACCTAGAATAAATAAAAACTTGAATCAATTATGTAACATTTGGTTTAGTTGTTTGTTTCATTTGAATTTCTGGATATGAAATGTTGGTTTTTAATAAATATATTGACCTTAGTTTGATCATGTGCTTATGAACAATCTCCATGTCCTGTCCCGACGTATAATCTATCATTGGTTGGGGTGTGACACCGCCCCCCTTTGTGCTGATCGGAGCCAAGAACCACCACCGCCGCCGACGTTCGCCGTCATGCCGTTGTCGCGCACCGCCTGCTGTCGTCGTCGAGGTGTTCGGGCGTGAACCGTGTTTTGTGACGTAAACCGGTTTTACGCAAATCTCTTGAGACGGGATTTGTATATTGTGGGTTTTGGTGATCAAGTCACTAGCGAGACGTTCATTATTCCGGAGTGTGAATCTTTTGGTTTTCGTTAAAGGTATAATCTTTAACCCGCTATGGTTGGTTTTATTTATTGTCTTTATGCGTGTAATCGGATCACTGACGGGATTCCGGTTTAGAACCGTTAACATGTACAAACGCTTCCGCTAACGCAAATCTGATTTGTAAGTCAATATGATTAATTAAAGCGGTTTTAAAAGTTAAAACCGGTACATGGATTCCCAACAAAAAACGGGTCTGAAAATGAATATCTTCAAGTGGCAACACTATTTCTTGAGGCGACACTAATCGTGGCCACTTGAAGAAGATGAAGCCTGGTGGGACGACACTAAAAAGTGTGGCGTTGCCCCCAAGGTTTCCATTGATTGGCACACAAAGTAGTGTCGCCATGCATGTGCACGACACTGAGAACTGTCGCCAAATTTATCTGGCGACATTTCAAGACGACACTAATTCTCATGACACTAAGTCCAGAACGAACGTTCTAGCGACACTGATAGTGTGCCTGGCGACACTGATCATGTGTCGGCAACACTAAGCCTGGCGACAATGATAGAATACGCGCGTTGACTTATATGCAGATCGGTTAGTGCATTAGCACAACTAGACGTCCGACTCAGGTTTAATTACGAACGAACAGGTGAGTCAAGATTCCCTATTTACTTGTTTCTAGGGTGATGTGCATACTTAAATGAAATGTTTATGAAATGGCGAACGTATGAAATGAAATGATTATGAATGAACATTTACGAAAATGAATGCTTTACGAAAGAAAGATGTTTACAAAATGAAACGTTATGAATGAACGGTTTATGAAAGAAACGATGTTTGAAACAAGAAAAGTTTATGGAATGAAAGTTTTACGAAAGAAATGTTTATAAAGGAATGGTTTGTAAATTAATGAAAGGGTTTATGAATGAATGAAATGTTTTACGAAAAGAAAAGGGAAAATGTTTTAAAGAAGTCAGTACATGTCTAATCTGTTAAACGAAAGAATTGACGAATGAAGTCTTGGAATGTAAGTCCCCAGCCTTATGGTATGTTAGGGTAAATCCATAGTGCCATAAGTATAACATGGGTGCGCCTATGTGGTCAATCAATAGGTATAATGGTTGTGCAACTGGTGAAGGAAGGGTGATGACGGCCACTCGGGATTAACGTGACCCGTGAATGGTGAATTTTATTACCTTATTGACCTATGTGTCGTAAGGGCGGTGAATGTTAATATCTTATGTACCTATGAGTCGTAAGGGCGGTGTTATTAACTTATGGACCTACAGTAATGAGGGCGGTGAAAGGACGGGAAATGAAATGAAGGGAACAGAATGAATGACACAGATTTAGACAAATAAATGTATGACTTGAATGAATGTTGAATGTTAAATGAATGGTAAATATTGAGTGAATGTTCCGTTAAATTATGTTTTAACGATGATTGAATGGTTAAGTGATTGAATGTAAATGATAAGCCATGTTTTCTTATGAATGGTTAAACTCTAATAAATGAATGAACGGATGATAAACCATTTCCTAAAACGAATGTTAAACTCTAATAAATGAACGAACAAATGAACGAATGATGAACTCACCAGTGTTAGCTGACGTTTAGTATGCATATCAAGTTAAGGATGAGGTGGATGATGAGTGGATGCTGCTTGGCTATTCCGAAGAGTTACCCGGTGCAAGAAATCTAGCATCCCGTTGTGAATGTTTTATGAGTGTCGAATGTAGTAAACAATTTTTAATTGGTTGTGTTTTTCAGACGATGTAATGACGTTAATTTATGTTGCATTGAATGAGTTTTCTGTTTAAGAACTGTTTGTTATTGTGTAAATCCAACACGCAAGTTCTCCCGAGTTTGGGGCATTACATTTGATCTAACTCATGATATAACTTATAATAGCATGTATATTTCTTATGTTACACACATGTAAAATATTGAATGATGTTGTAGCCAATCTATGTGTTAAAAATTGTCATGGTCTTTCCTTGAGATTTTGTCCGGGGATGAGGGGTGCAGGCAGGGGAAAAATAGGGGTATAGTTTTCATTTAGCCTCTTAGAATGTAGGAACTTGGTAGATGTGCTTAGAAGACGTATGGTACAGATAGCATCCCTTCAAGAGACTATGTGGAAGGGATAGAGAGGGTCGAGTGCAATGGCTACAATTTGTGGTATTCCGGGTGTGTGGATAACCGAACGAAACTTTATGTTCGTGTTCGTTTGTTAAGTAAATTAATTTGTTTGTGTTTGTTTGTTAACATTATAAACGAACACAAACGAACATATAATTATTTATTTTAACGGTAAAAAATTTAAAAATAAAAACCTGTAACAAATGAACAAACATTAATAAACAAATTACCAACTTCTCACAAACACTACTGAACGAAGTGACATTGTTCGTGTTCGTTTATTTAATTAGTCTAACATAATTTCATTGTTCGTGTTCATTCATTTATCAAATAAATGAACGTAAACGAACTTTCCGTCGGACGGTTCACGAATGGTTCGCTGAACGTTCGGTTCGTTTATAACCCTAATTAACATGCCATGTTTTCAAACTTTGTTTGTTTTTATTTTATTTTTAGATATTTTTGGTATTTTGTGCAATTTGGCAACTATACAAATTCAACTGATTTTGATTTGAAATATTGGTTAAATTGATATTCTATAAACCATAAAAAAACAAATTTTAAGCATTGTTATCTTTTGCAAAACTACAATTTAGCGAGGGATTAGAAACCAAGAAATCCATGAGGTTTTTTACAAAATCCGTAGAAAAATGAAAGTAAAATTTTGTATAAATAACGATCATTACATTTTTTTTCTACTAGAATTCAAAACAATATTTTTTTTTTTAAATTTATACCTTTATAGAAAATTATAAATTTAGCTACAAGCACACTTGGTGGGAACTATGTTTCCTTTTGCGGCTTCTTCAGATTTCCTCATCTTGACCTCATTAAGAACCTTTGAAGCCCACTCTGCAAAATAAGTTGCATTGTGTCCGATTCTACCGTTTTTATAGACGGACATACAACGACGATCGTTTTCAGGATAGGGACACTGATCACCTTCCGTGTCACGCCATGCACCTTGGTGTTTCATCCCAGACCAACTGGCTATCCAATGATAGACAAGCTGGCCAACACCGGCCAGCTTGAGCCAACCTTTAGGGAAGAACTCCAACACACTACTATTTCTATCCATTAGAAACATGTTCGTCAATTGTGCACCATGTGGTGAAACCAGTATGTCTGTTAAACCCATCAACTTCACCTGAAAAAAAAATTAGAGAATTTTTAATATGCAATTAAACTAAATATATATGTATAAAAACCAATTTTAAATAGAAATATACGGACCTCGTAAAAATCTATATTTCTATATTATGTGATGAAGTTTAAATGTTTTACTCTCATTTTTTTTACTTTGTTTCTGTTTAATATTTTATATTTTGATTGAATACTAAATATTTTAATTTAGTGTTTCATATTTTAATATAACATTTAATATTTCTTCTTAATATGTATTATTCACTATTTCAATTAATATTAATATCGATATTAAACATCTATATATTATGGTACATGCGGCAATTTCATTTATACTTAACAATTACAATATTAAATTTATCTGCTAGAAAATTAATTTTAAATGTATCTTTCAAAACACTTGTAATTTCATACTTGTATAATATAACTATTATACCCTTCTAATTCTCTTCATGGTTTATACTTTCATGGCCTTTATTCAAGTTTTAAGGAATGGTATAAATATCATAATTATAAAGACAGATATATCTAATATTAATTTTTACAGTTACTAAATATGATATTACTTAAATTTTAAAAAATATAAAAAATTGTCCATATATACTATTTTGTATAAATAAACATTTAATATTCTAATTCAATTTAGTTTATATAGTTTCATTTTCTGACAAAATGCAGTTAGATATATTTATTTAATTGTTTTATAAATTCGTATTTATTAATGGATCGTTTCTATAACCTTAATACACCAAGACCAAGGGTGCAATTTGTTAATTCATTCTTATTTTTTGTTATTTAGCAACTACATTAACGAACTGAGCTAAGCCTGGCCACTAAATGAACAGAGCCCAAACTTGTCTAGACTCATGTCCGACTTGTGTTTATATTTATTAATGGTTTAATTAGTTTATATTTATATAACATATTGAATATTATTTAATTATTTTTTCTTTTTAATGCTAAGTCTAAATTTTTTTTTCCTTTTCAGTCTAAAACCGAACCCTCATTTTTTATTTTTAGCACAAACACAAGGGTAAAACACTTCTAAGTTTTATTTTAATAAAAAGCATTTTTTTTAATAATGGTTTTCTCCAAGAAAATAATAAAATAAAACGAGGTCAACTTTCAAATCAATAAGCAGATACTTCTTGAAGGAAGCTTAATTTTTTAAAATTAGTTTTAAATAATACTTGGTAAACTCTACGGTCCTTCAAGTCTAATCTAAGTCTCAAATATTTATTGAGTTGATTAGATACCATTAAAATAGTTATATATATTCAACATAACCCGGTTATACTCGTATAATTAAAAGAAACAAAAATAAAGTATGCATAATTTAAGGATAAAGTTATATAAAGTAAATGCAATTTTATAATTTACCATTATTCTTTGTTCTTTATCATATTTAAAACCATTGTTAATAACTACTATTTTATAAATAACAAATAAATTATCATCTCTATAATAATAATTTATTAATGTATAGATCTACAATTTTTTTTAAATAGTAATGATACTAAATTACAAAATTAGTTAAAATGTTGTTAAGTGTGAGGATCATGAACATGATATAATGTACAAAAAGAAATGCACAAAGTACTAACCTGATCACAGACGGTAAGATTACTTGAATACGCCACCCTCAAACGGCAGTTCTCCACCTTCTTACACTCCCTCTCAAAAATCTCCACCACCGCAGTCTCGTTCCGGAACGATCTTGGCCCCGTCCTCAAGAACAACGTCAACCCGATCTCGTTGTCGGTCCGATCCAAATCGACACCACACATCATCCTCGCCTTGCACCGGATCAGGTCATAAACCTCCATCCTCTTCTCCCTCGACATCCCCCCTTCGTTATGCCTCATCACCACCGCCTCCTCGTAACATACCGTCGACTGATCATCACCACCGTCATCAAATTTCTCGATGTTTAGAGGCCCGTTGAACGTTGCCTCCATAAGAGTGTTTAACCATGGGCTCATCCCGGTCCGTACCTTTCGTAAATAAAGTATCTTTTAGTCTCGTAAATAAAAAAAGATACTTTATTTTCAAAACAACTCATTTTTTTGATAAAATTTATATCATAATGTTAAAAATAAAAATTAAACAAAAATGATATAATTGGATTTAAAAAAAATAAATAATACAAGTTATTAAAAAAAAAAAAATTATATGTTAGATAAATTATTGTTAAAAGAAATTCAATATATTTAAAATTATTGTTAAAAGGAAATTTTATATTTACAATTTTATGTTAAATAAATTATTATTAAAAAAATTAATATATTTTAGCTTGAGTCTATTCCTTCAACTCGCGGAACTAGCTAGTCCGTAAGTCCGCTGCACAGACAGCGGATTACCTAGAAACCAAAACAATGATCATACCTCGCCCCAGTGATACAAAATCCAGCGGGTGGGGACGGCGCAGGCACTCTTCAGATGCCACGCCACGAACGGTACCAAGGCCGATAATCCATGCCAGATGTTACCATAATCGTAATGGTTATACGACACGAAGGTCCGGCCAGGCACGAGGGAGGCATTTTTGGGTAGGAATTCAGGGTACGCGAGCGCATAGTAATTCCACGATCCGTCATGATTATCACGACCTTTAATGCAAAGAATCCGGCCATCGGATGACTTCGACGGAAATTGTTGGTATTGCACTTCACCTTCTTCATGTGTGTCGTACAAGGAGCTCATGAACCACGTGTGACCCACGAGGGCCGCGTTGGCGAACCGCAGGTCTTTCAACGGGAGGAACGTGACCGATTCTCGAAGCTTGTCGGCCAAAGAGTTGAGCTTAAGATCGTCCGTACATGAGATGGAAGTGTCGTTGATTGTCATCTTTTCTTGCCAATTATGGAGGAATGAGAAGGAATTAGGGGATGATGGTAATGGGGTTTGGAGGATTTTGATGTGGAAGAGGATGAAAAGGGTGACGCAAATGGAGCAAAGGTAGACGGAGAGTTTTGGTGAGAAGAAAGAATAAGGTGGCCGGGTGGTGGTGGCGGCGGCGGCGGCGGTGGCGCGTGGGGAATGTTTTTGGTAGTGTGGCATTTCTTGTTTGGTGAGTATGGTCATGTTAGGATTGGAAAATTAGAATTTAAAAGAACTGGAAAAAGAATTAATGAAATAAATTTATTTAATAAATTGTATTGGAATTTTGTTGGATCCTATGAAGGAAACGTCAAGTGTACTGATATGGGATGGATTCTGATATATATATATATATATATATATATATATATATATATATATATATATATATATATATATATATATATATATATATTAATTTTTTTATTTGAATAAGAATTAAAAAATATTTTATTAATATTACAATATTGTTTTTATTTTCTGGCATAAAAGCACTATACAAGAAAGTAATATGAAATAGAAAAAGCAAAAAAAGGGGGGAATTCCATGATCGTTTCAAGTCACCGTCACAAGTTGTACACCTTTACGTACAATGATTCAAATTGGTAACAATAAAAATATGATAGAAATTCCACTCGTATTGGATATTGATACGGTTGGTCATTTGGTGTAATGTTAGCAGGGCCGGCCCCCAAAGGGGGATAAAGTGGGCTACCGCTCCAGGCCCGATAACCCTCGAGCCTCGAAGTTAAATTTTTTTTTATATATGTGTTTTTTGTTTTAAATTCAATATATATTGTAAACCAAAAAAAATTCAATATATAGAGGCCCGGATTTTTTTTACATGTCCCTGGCCCAGAACGTTTTGAAAATTCTCGGGACCGGGCCTGAATGTTAGCCCCAAGACTTCCCATATTGCAAGTCTTGAGTTCGAATCCTGGCAACAGCAAAAAAGGGGGTCTGTAGCCAGGTCAGTGGGTTTACCCAGTTGGGGGGTTCCTACTGTGGTGGGCTGCCCTGGATGTTCTAGGTGTTGCCCCAAGAAAACTCAATTATCCTAGAATATCTAGGTGTTGCCGTTTAAAAAAAATGTGGATATTGATGGAACAATATCATAAAAATTCCACTCAAATAAAATAATTATTTGTTTTTGTCATTCATTTCATTTTTTTATGATCTAGTTTTGAACACTATACTACTTGATGACCAAATTATCATCCAATTCTATATTGATTTTAGATTGTTAGTTAATTAGTTGTTTAATGAGGATTGTGAATCTCCGATTAGAAAGTTTTATGTATTATTTTGTTTGCAATTTGAATTAAACTGGTGATCAACTTTGGCTCATCGTTAAGAGTGTTTAAAACGGATATCTGAAATTTCGGATATTAAGATAGTGGATTTCAGTATTTGAATTTGTATCCGAAATTTTGGGTACGGATTCGGATACTGAAACAGATATTTAAAACATAAAATTGTTGCGGGTTTGATTTTGAAAACAATGTTTCCACCAAATTAAGCACCGACTTATGGTAAAACACACAATATTAACTTCATACTTTATCGAGTATGAAACAATCTTCTTCTGTTCTTCACACGTTTGGATTAGGCTACAGTGGAACGATAAGTTATTAAGGGCTTTAGAACCGACGAACGTAATTAGGATTTAGGCAAGTGGAAGACTGGAACCATGGGTTAGGGCTGTTGAAGACTAGTAGGCACTCGCAACCAATTACAATATGTGTGAAACCAGATACATTTTGGTGTAGTTATCACTTGGTTTTATCACTTCTCTCATCATAACCAAATAGGTTGGCCATATTTGAGTTCTCTCTAAATCTATGGCTCGTTCCTTTCTTTCTAGATGATTAGACATGGTGCAGATATCCTAAAGTAAATAGTCAAAATCCCTAAATTGAGGACCCCATATGGAAGCGGAAAGAGGAGCTGAGTATGATGGGTATAAGTTGTGGTATTCGGGGTCTGAAAGGCAAAGAATGGGGTTGGTTTTTTGGTTGCTGGAGAGTTGCAGGATAACATGGTAGAGGTGATATGGTGTGATGATAGGATCATGGTGCTGAGGATAGTGCTATGGGGGGAAAGAAGCAAGACCTAATTAAGAGGCCGGAGGAGTGGCACGATGCCTTAGAGCGTAAATGTTTACGCATCAGCATGTGTAAGGCCCCAAACCTGGGAACCCTACTAGTTAGCTCATACGCAAGCTAAGTAGTCATAGACATCAAATTTTAACTCGATTCATTGCAGCGGAAATCAAATAGTCAACAAAGGTCAGCGACCCGACCCAAACATAATTCAAACCAAGTACAAATGTTTAAATGTCTCAACAAAACAACTAATAAACAATGTCATCACTAACACCCACGGTAACCAAATTCCATCCAGAAGCCGCCAGCTCACACCTTCTCTTTACCTGAAATACATGATTAAAAGTCAGCTACGCTGAGTGACTTCTATAGTAGTTCATTAGGGAATATAGAATTCCAAAACGTTATAAAAATGGTGTTCATCTCAAAGGTTTACTCATAATAATTTCTTAAGAATTCAAATAGTTATATTTATCGACGTACAAGTATACCATGTTGTCTGGTCCGAAGACACAAGTAAACACGATTTCTCGCCTGACTGCCGTAAGACACATTAACCCGTTGACTAACGTCAACACAATATCATGCTCACGCTCGATCTACCTCCTGACTAATGCTAGACTCAATACCCCGTTGACTAACGTCAACACAATATCAAGCTTACGTTTGATCTCCCGCCACGACTATTAAGTACGTGATACAAATAACTCATACACACATGCTGGCATAACAACTATTTAAAAATATATATTTCGTCACCAAAAGCGTCGTCTATGCATGCATTCACTAAAAACACGTTTCACATGTATTCATGCCCAAAACAATAAAACGTTTAAAAGTGGGTGATAGAAACTCACCTTTGCTCGACACACTTCGATCCTTAGAACACACTAACTTCCCGTGCTCGCCTTTTGACTTCGCACCTATAATACACACAATACACAAGTCAATACGTGACTCGACGTTATACCTCCGCCTTCCGAATAACCCGACGTCACGCACTATCACATGCACGCGCATGACGCCATGCATGACCCCATGCATTATGTGAACCCCCGTCCACGTCCCTAAAGTTCCCACGTGATTCGAACTCCTCTTCTGGTCTCTGAACACGCCAAACACCACCACTGTGCATTCCGATTCCACCTTCGGTTACCATTGCGTACCATGCCACCACCCTGCGCGTCCCCCGCCCTTGGACGATTCCGCCGTACCTGGACAGCCGTCCCCCGGCTCCCCTCCGCTGTCCTAGCAGCCTCCTCCAACGTCGTCTCAGCCCCTAGGGACTGTTCCCGTCTTTCTGCCTCATGGGTTCGATTCCCGGTCTCGTCCGACCCCTTATACCCGACTACACCACTCCATCGGCCACCCAATAGGGTTCGGCCGGACCCTTCCCACCCCATAAACACCATACGCTCAATGACAACGAAACAAACGAGTTGGTTTTAGAGTTTATACCTTTGAACCGGACGAATCGTGCCAATCGAACCGTCGGTCGGACTTGTCCTTCGCGAGTCCTTCTCTTGCGCTAAAACCCTATCACCACAACATGCTATAATGATCTAACGATCAAATAAACAAAAAGAGGGATGAAGGATTAGGGGTTTTTTACCTGAAAATCGCTTCGAAGCTTGAAACCCGCGTCTCCTCCCTCTCTCATCGATCTCAGCAGACGCACATAGGGAATGGGTAACCCTTCCCCTTGAATCGCACAATATAGGGTAGCCCACCCCTTCCATGGGCCGGGTTTGGCCCGTGCGCGAGCTTAGTCCCTCCTGTTCCACCCTTTTTACGTATTCGGAACCTAACTCTTCCAAATTTCCGATTAATACCCGATAACTCTCTATTTACGTCCCTGTATACATAAAATATAAACATATATATACTCGTCCCGTTTATTTACAAAAAACCCAGGATTTTACAAGTCTTCCCCCCTAAAAAGAGGTTCGTCCCCGAAACCTACGTCATCTAGAAATAAATGCGGATAACGTTCATGCATTTCGGCTTCTGGCTCCCAGGTAGCCTTAGATCCCTTATGATGCTTCCATTGCACCTTAACGATAGGGATTACTTTCCGTCTCAATCACTTTTCCTTTCTATCCTGTATAGCCGCCGGTTCCTCTACATAATTTAGGTTAACGTCCACCACGATGTCGTCTAACGGAACATGTTCTGTAGCGCCAGTAAAACACTTCCGTAAATGAGACATATTAAAAGTTGGGTGTATCCCTGCCAGTTCGTCTGGCAACAACAGTCGGTAGACATCACTACCAACACGCTCCACAATCATAAACGGTCTGATATACCTCGGACTAAGCTTTCCCTGTTTCTAGAAATGAATAATGCCCTTCCAGGGTGATAATTTAAGCATCACATAATCTCCGGCATTGAACTGTATAGGCCGCCGTATCTTATCAGCATAAGACTTCTATCGATCCTGAGCATCCTTCATTCTTAGTTTCACCATTTCGAACTTCTCCGAAGTTGCTTTCACAACGTCTAAACTTCCTAACTCTTGATGTCTGATCTCTCCCCAGCACACCGGGGTCCTACACCTTCTCCCATAAAGTATCTCATATGGCGGCATTCCTATAGTCTCATGATAACTATTGTTATAAGATAATTCCGCCAATGGTAGGTGGCTATCCCATGCACCTCTGAAATCAATAACGCATGCACGTAGCATGTCCTCCAATGTCTGTATTGTCCGCTCTGACTGACCGTTAGTCTAAGGGTGATACGTCATGCTAATATGCAACCTCGTCCCCATAGTCTCGTTGAATCTCTTCCAAAACTTCGACGTGAATCCCGTATCTCGGTCAGATACGATAGAAATCGGCACTCCGTGCCTGGAAAAATTCTCATTCACAAACACTTCGGATAACCTCTCAGACGAGAATGTTTCCCTAATCGGTAGAAAATGAGCGCTTTTCGTTAACCGATCCACTACTACCCAAATCGTATCGTGCCCCTTCGTCGTCTTGGGCAACTTCGTAATAAAATCCATCGTAATGTACTCCCATTTACACTTTGGTATCTCTAACAGTTTGATTTTTTAATAAGGCTTCTGGTGCTTTGCCTTAACCTGCAAGCATGTCAAACATTTACTCACATACTGGATCACATCATGCTTCATTCCCGGCCACCAATAATTACCCTTCGTGTCCTGGTCCATCTTTGTCGTACTTGGGTGTATCGAGTACCTCGACTTGTGCGCTTCGTCGAGCACTTGTTCTCTAAACCCACCAAACCTTGGTATCCAAATACGGTCATTCTTGACCCACACCCCGTGACCGCTCTCGGTCAACAATTCATGCTGCCTGGAGATTCTTTCCTCCTTTAACCTCTCCTCCTGCAAGGCCTCCGCTTGCACGTCCCTTAGTAATGTCAGAAAATCTGGTGTTACTATCAGTTGACACGCTTTAACCCTAATCGGAGCATGTTCCTCCTAGCGACTCAACGCGTCCGCAACCACATTTGCTTTACCAGGGTGGTAAAGGATTTCACAATCATAGTCTTTAATTAACTCTAACCACCTCCTTTGTCTCATGTTTAATTCTTTCTGCTCGAAGAAGTACTTCAAGCTCTTGTGATCAGTGTAGATCGTGCACTTGATTCCATATAGCTAACGCCTCCATAACTTAAGTGCAAACACCACTGCTGCTAACTCTAAATCATGGGTAGGGTAATTCGCCTCATGAGTCTTTAATTGTCTTGACGCATAAGCAATTACTTTACCTCGTTGCATCAACACGCAACCTAGACCCAAATATGATGCATCCGAATACACCACTAAATCGCTCGTCCCTTCTAATAACGTTAACACTGGCGCTTCAATCAATCGCTTCTTTAGCTCTTGAAAATAACCATCTTGATCTGCTCCCCAAGTAAACTTCACTCCCTTTCGATTCAATTTAGTTAATGGCGTTGCTAGCTTGGAGAAGTCTTTAATGAACTTCCTATAATAGCCTACCAACCCCAAGAAACTATGCATCTCTATTGAAGTCTTCGGAGCGTTTCGTTTCACCACCGCTTCAATCTTCGTAGGATCCACCATTATCCTTTCTGGGTTAATAACGTGTCCCAGAAACTGTACCTCCCATAGCCAAAACACACACTTCGAGAATTTAGCGTAAATCTTTTCTCGCCTCAACATCTCTAACACTTCTCGCAGATGCTCTCCATGCTCTTCTTTGCTCTTAGAGTAGATCAAAATATCGTCGATAAACACAATTACCGATCTGTCCAACATCGACCGACACACGCTATTCATTAAGTCCATGAATGCTGCTGGAGCAGTCGTTAACCCAAAGGACATAACTAAGAATTCGTAATGCCCATAACGTGTCCGAAATGCAGTCTTCGGAATATCCCTCTCCTTAACCTTCAACTGTTGATCTTCGAAGATTGAAGCGGTGGTGAAGTGGAACGCTCCGAAGAATCCAACGAAAGTGCATAGTTTCTTGGGGTTGGCAGGTTATTATATGAAGTTCATTAAGGATTTCTCCAAGCTAGCAACGCCATTAACTAAATTAACTCGAAAGGGAGTGAAGTTTACTTGGGGAGTAGATCAACAGGGTGCATTTCAAGAGCAAAAGAAACGATTGACTGAAGCGCCAGTGCTGATGTTACCAGAAGGGACGAACAATTTAGTGGTGTATTCGGATGCATCTTATTTGGGTCTGGGTTGCATGTTGATGCAACGAGGAAAAGTAATTGCTTATGCGTCAAGGCAATTAAAGACTCATGAGGCGAATTACCCTACCCATGATTTAGAACTAGCAGCGGTGGTGTTTGCACTTAAGTTATGGAGGTATTATTTTTACGGGATCAAGTGAACGATCTACACGGATCACAAGAGCTTGAAGTACTTCTTTGAGCAGAAAGAATTAAATATGAGGCAAAGGAGGTGGTTAGAGCTAATTAAAGACTATGATTGTGAAATCCTTTACCACCCTGGTAGCGGACGCGTTGAGTCACAAGGAGGAACACGCTTCGATTAGGGTTAAAGCATGTCAACTGATAGTAACACCAGATTTTCTGACGTTATTAAGGGGTGTGCAAGCGGAAGCCTTACAGGAGGAGAGGTTGAAGAAAGAAAGAATATTCGGGCAGCATGAATTGTTGACTGAGAATAGTCATGGGGAGTGGGTCAAGAATGACCGTATTTGGATACCAAAGTTTGGTGGGTTTAGAGAACAAGTGCTCGACGAAGCACACAAGTCAAGGTACTCGATACACCCAGGTACGACAAAGATGTACCAAGACATGAAGGGTAAATATTGGTGGCCGGGAATGAAGCATGATGTTATCCAGTACGTGAGCAAATGTTTGACGTGCCTGCAGGTTAAGGCAGCGCACCAGAAGCCTTATGGTAAAATCTAACCGTTAGAAATCCCAAAATGGAAATGGGAGCACATTACAATGGATTTTATTACGAAGCTACCTAAGACGGTAAAGGGACACGATACGATTTGGGTGGTAGTAGATCGGTTAACGAAAAGCGCTCATTTTCTACCGATTAGAGAGACCATCTCTTCTGAGAGGTTATCTGAAGTGTTTGTGAATGAGATTGTTGCCAGGCACGAAGTGCCGATTTCTATCGTATCTGATCGAGATACGAGGTTCACGTCAAAGTTTTGGAAGAGATTCAATGAAGTTATGGGGACGAGATTACATATTAGCACAGCGTATCATCCTCATACTGACGGACAGTCTGAGCGGACGATACAAACATTGGAGAACATGCTTTGTGCGTGTGTGATAGATTTTTGTCGCGCATGGGATAGTCACTTACCATTGGCAGAATTTTCTTATAACAATAGTTATCATGCGACTATCGGAATGCCGCCATACGAGATGTTATATGGGAGAAGATGTAGAACCTCGTTGTGCTGGGGAGAGATCGGACAGAGAGAGCTAGGAAGTTTAGACGTTGTGAAAGCAACTTCTAAGAAGTTTGAGATGGTAAAGCTGAGAATGAAAGCCGCTCAGGATCGACAAAAGTCGTATGCTGATAAGAGACGGCGGCCTATAGAATTTAATGTAGGAGATTATGTGATGCTTAAAGTGTCACCCTGGAAGGGCATCATTCGTTTCCAGAAACGGGGAAAGCTTAGTCCAAGGTATATCGGACCATTTATGATTGTGGAGCGTGTTGGTACTATCGCCTACCGACTGTTGTTGCCTGACGAACTGGCAGGGATACACCCAATTTTTCATGTGTCCCATTTACGGAAGTGTTTGGCTGACACTACGGAACACGTTCCGTTAGACGATATTGTAGTCGATGATAAGCTAAATTATATAGAAGAACCGGTGGCTATATTGGATAGAAAGGAAAAGAGATTGAGAAGGAAAGTAATCCCGATTGTTAAGGTGTAGTGGAAGCATCGTAAAGGGTCAGAGGCTACTTGGGAGCCAGAAGCAGAAATGCGTGAACGCTATCCGCATTTATTTCTAGATGACGCAGGTTTCGAGGACAAAACCTCTTTTAGGGGGGAAGACTTGTAACATCCCGGTTTTTATAACTAATGGGTTTAATGTATATATGTGTATACGTTGTAACATAATGGACCGATTTGTACGAGTTTGTAAAGAGACTTAATAAATGTAGTATCGGGTTTCTTTTTATATCAAAAGAAACAAGAAGGGGTGGCGAGTAAATATCAAGGCATTAGAGGGGTTTTTATTAAAATCCAAGACGGACTGGATACGCGCACGGGCCGAGGCCCGGTCCAAGGGTGGTGAACCCTTTAGGTTCAAGGCGCAAAGGGGAAGACCCCATTCATGATTTTGCGGCCGTCGAGATCAAGGGAGAGAAACACGGAGTTCGTTCGACGTGTTCTTGTAGGATCAAAGGTATGATCACGAGCCTCTAACCTTTGTATACGTGTTTTAGACCCGGTTAATCGTGATAACCATTTTCATGATTCTAGGGTTTCGTAGGTGACAAGTGAAGGAAGGAGACGAGTTCCTGGTGATTCGATTATGTCACACCCTGAAATTCCACAACGGGTTACCCGCAGGTTGTGACTGTCAAGGATCATCAATCCCGGTCATTTCGAACGACCTCTAAATGGTTTTTGAAAAGACATTCCATTTGAACATCATACAAAATAATTAAGTAATACAGAGTTTGAAAATGCGGAATGTAAAGTGCGGAAGCAAAAGTAATGTAACAAATTAGGTTCCCATAAACCTAGATTCTAATGAAAAGTATGTTGTGAGACTCTTGAAGTGCCCCTAGTCCATGAATGAATGCTTAAGCGACCTGAGATAAACATGCTTAAAAGTGTCAACACAGGGTTGGTGAGTTCACAGGTTTGAGTAACAGAAATAGAAATGAAAACAGTGTAACAATACGTATGTATACTAGTGATTCGATTGTTGATCAGACAATAAACAATAACTATATAAGCAACACCAAAACCGAAGCTCAACGAAGGAATGCAGAAACTAGCATTTTGCCTCTTACGTGCCCAGCACGCAATGGATTAGGTCAATTATGCACCCGTTTGACTCCCAGTCAAAGTTAGCGCGACTAACCCGGGTGGAGGTTGTCAAACCCAATAGTACTATGCATGAATCACTTCGCTTTGTGTAATACTTAACTGTTCGAATATGAGAGGACTTTATGTGTGGGAAATGCACCCACTTATATATATTAAAGAGAAATCAAAGTAATCAGCATAAGACTAAGTAAGAAAATGGTTTAGCATGTATCTCCCCCAAATGGAAAAGTAAGTAAAATAGGGCCGTGAAAACTCACTTGGTAATGCGGTGAATGAAGAATGAAAGCAACAAGAGAAATCTAGCAACCCTGGATAACCGGCCTAATCGAGCCCTAGGAATAGTAAGGATATAAGGTCTATGAAAGTAAACATGGTTTATGTAACCACATTCATCCAAACGACTCAACGTTGAAAGGTTACATTGACGTTTAGAAAAGGTTTGACCAAAGTTGACCGAGGTTTGACCAACTTTGACCAATGTTGACTAATGTTGACCAATGTTGACTAATGTGACACGACGACCCGTTGGTGACACATGGTGGAAATGTGCACAAGTAGCATATAAGTGACATATGAGTGACACATAAGTACATATAAGTAATACCTAAGCACACATGAGTAACATACAAGTACTACTTAAGTAACACATGAGTTATACTTTGTGACATAACATACATGTTTCAATTAGTTGCATAAGAAATTAACATGTGACAAGTAACATGGCATTTGTACATCTTCATGGTATAATTCATACATGTTAACCATTTATACACATAAGTTATGTCATTACATTAATAACCTATTAAAATTATTTCAATCCATTTGAACAAATAACATAACATGTCATTTCTATATTATAGTTATTAACATAGCAAAGTTTTCCTTTTTAAGAAATTAGGGTTTTTGTGCACCTTAGGTGTCATGGCTCAACTAAACAAGTTATACATGAAATCATACTAGTAACATATCATAAACATGATTCTACACATACACTTTCTATTTTAAGCAAAGGTGAAGTTCACAAACTAACAAAGTTTCCTTATTTAGTAAGGTTCTCCAAAACATGTCATACGACAATTCCAAATTACATATTCTTGCATAAGTATTCAATTCATATAGTAATAAAGTTGTTTATCCTATTTTAGACCTTTATAACCTACACATACAAAATATGAACAATTAAAGTTTCCTTTTTAGGAAAGTGGTCCAAACGACCTTTTGCACATGTGTAACTTCAAATAACTCTTTCTACTACTTTAATAGATGTTATAGAACCATATTATCAAGTTTTTATCCATTAGAACCTCATAACAAAAAATATGAAAAAATAAAATTTCCTTATATAGTAAGTCAACCATAGCATAGAGTAAAACAACATTTCAACCAAAAAAAATACATTTCCTACTTATTCTACTATTATGAGCATCATTTAAACTATCATACATATCAAATACACATTTATGCAAAATCTCAACCACAAGATTAGAACACTTATAACATAAAAACCCATTTGGATGGATGGAGTACTATGCTTGGCCGAAAATGAAGAAGAAAAAGTGGATAGATTCTTACAAAACTTGGATATGATGTAGATATAGCCTTGTACAAGCTTTAATCCTTCTTGAATCACCTTGAATAGCTCTTAGATCACTTGGTTTGGGAAGAACAAGCTTGAAATGGATGGGGGCTATAGGTGGTGGTGGCGGCCATAACTAAGAGGAGGGAGGGGAGAGGGTGAGCTAGGTTTAGGGTTGTAAAAATGGTTAAAGTGTTTAAGGGTGGGGTTAAGTAGTTGGGTTTTGGGCCTTTTCATCATTTAAGGATTTTTAATTAACTAAATGGGCTACTAATTGGATTAAACAAATAATTTGCTGAACTATTAAGCCTAAGTTATAAAACCATTGTTTTTATAAAATCAAATTTAGTGTTTTTCGCACATATCACGTATCCGCTTAAAAATCGTTAATTTAAAAGTTGCTCTAAAAATGCCGGAAAAATTCATATAAGTATGAAATATTAAATCACAATATTACATATAATTTTTGCACACCAATTATATGTCTAAGTATTATTTCTAAAAATCACCAACGTTCGTATGACAGGACGCGTGTGTGACCCGGTAATCCGCCCGATTACCAATGCATGTAATGAAATGAAACGAATGGACTTGATATATGAAATATGTACTTAATTACTCTATAATTAAGTATGATGCAAGTGTAATCATGTGAATTCAAGTAATAGTCGGGTATGGATATTAACCTGAATTTGTCGGGTATCACATACTCCCCCTATTAAAAGGAATTTCGTCCTCTAATTCAGTTCGCGTCACTGATAGACGGTGTAGTTTTGAACAAGTGAGGGTATTTATGCTTGAATTGATCCTCGCGCTCCCAAGTGAATTATGGTCCGCGTCTAGAATTCCAATGAACCTTAACTATAGGGATGCGGCTTTGTTTTAGCTGTTTGTCCTCACGGTCCATGATCTCGACTGGTTCCTCGACGAAGTGAAGCTGATCGCCTATCTGAATCTCCTCCAATGGTATGACCAGTGTCTCATCTGATAAGCACTTCTTCATATTCGACACGTGAAACACGTCGTGAACGCCACTGAGGGTTTCCGGTAGGTTGAGTTTGTAAGCAACAGGACCAATCCTCTTTAGAATGTCGAAAGCTCCAATGTAACGAGGGTTCATTTTTCCACGCTTTCCGAAATGTATCACTCATTTCCATGGCGAGACTTTCAGTAGCACTTTGTCTCCCACTTGAAATTCTAACGGTTTACGTCTCACGTCATCGTAACTCTTTTGACGATCACGTGCGGCTTTGATACGTTCGCGTATCTGTATGATCTTCTCTGTAGTTTCATGAATAATTTCTGGACCTGTGAGTTGGCTATCCCCCACTTATGTCCAGCAAATTGGCGATCTACACTTTCGTCCATAGAGTGCCTCGAATGGTGCGGCTTTGATGCTAGTGTGGTAGCTGTTATATGAAAATTTGACTAACGGTAGATGGGCATCCCAACCGTTTCCAAAGTCAACCACACAAGCTCTAAGCATGTTCTCCAGGGTCTGGATGGTCCTCTCGCTCTGACCGTCCGTCTGAGGATGGTATGGAGTACTCATATCTAACCGAGTACCCAAGGCTTTCTGTAAGGAATGCCAGAATCGGGATGTGAATCGACTATACCTATCTGAAATGATGGAGATTGGCACTCCATGTCTCGCGACTACTTCCCTTAAGTAAATTTTGGTTAGTTTCTCCATCTTGTCCGTTTCTTTAATAGGAAGGAAGTGTGCAGATTTTGTTAGCCTGTCGACAATTACACATATTGTGTCACAACCGTTAAAGGCCCTGGGCAATTTCGTGATGAAGTCCATTGAAATTTGTTTCCACTTCCACTGTGGGATCTCTGGTTGTTGGAGTAACCCTGATGGTTTCTGATACTCCACTTTGACCTTAGCACAGGTCAAGCATTTACTAACGTAGGTAGCAATTTCAGCTTTCATGTTAGGCCACCAATAGTATTCCTTGAGGTCATGGTACATTTTGTCAACACCGGGGTAAATCGAGTACCTGGACTTGTGTGCCTCGTCCATCACTAGATCCCTTAGATTCCCAAAGTTCGGTACCCAAATCCGATCCATGAAGTAACAAATGTCATCGGATTTGACCTCACATTGCTTGTCCATACCACGTAAGGACTCATGGCATAGGTTAACCTCCTTGATTGCTTTGAGTTGGGCGTCACGAATTTGTATGGGTAAATTCGTGTGAATGGTCAACTGTAATGCTCGTACTCGTCGCGGCTTGGGTTGATCTTTCCTGCTCAAGGCATCAGCAACGACGTTCGCCTTTCCAGTATGGTAACAGATGGCGCAGTCGTAGTCGTTTAGCGATTCGACCCATCGACGCTACCTCATGTTAAGCTCCTTCTGGTCGAAGATGTGTTGAAGGCTTTTGTGATCGGTGAAAATTGTACATTTTGTGCCATATAGATAGTGTCTCCGGATCTTGAGTGCGAATACTACCGCTCCCAATTCCAAGTCGTGGGTAGTGTAGTTTTTCTCGTGCACTTTTAGTTGTCGAGAAGCATAAGAAATGACCTTCTCCCTTTGCATTAACACGCACCCGAGTCCTTGGTGTGATGCATCGCAGTACACCACGAAATCGTATGTTCCTTCTGGTAACGATAGAATCGGCGCGCTGCAAAGTTTCTGTTTGAGTAAATGAAAATCGGTTTCTGCCTTGTCTTTCCATTCTTATTTTTTATCCTTGTGTGTCAGAGTAGTGAGGGGTTGGGCTATCTTAGAGAAATTATTGATGAATCGTCGATAATAGCCCGCAATACCTAAGAATTGTCGCACCTTAGTCGGGGTCTTAGGTGCCTCTCAATTCTCAATCGCCTCGATTTTGGATGGGTCAACATGTATGCCCTTTTCGTTGACCACGTGTCCAAGAAATTGTACTTCTCGAATCCAAAAATCGCATTTCGAGAACTTGGCGTACAATTTCTCCTCCTTTAGAAACTCCATGATTAACTTCAGATGTTCGGCATGCTCCTCCTTACTCCATGAGTATATCAGAATATCGTCTATGAACACAATTACAAACTTGTCCAAGTAGGGTTTGCATACTCGGTTCATGATATCCATGAATACCGACGGTGCATTGGTTAACCCAAATGGCATGACCATGAACTCGTAGTGGACGTAACGAGTTTGGAAAGCGGTCTTTGGAATGTCCTCCTCCTGAATCCTTAGCTGATGGTATCCCGACCGCAGATCGATCTTCGAGTAATAGCTCGACCCTTGTAATTGATCGAACAGTTCATCGATCCTTGGTAGTGGATATCGGTTCTTGATCATCACCTTGTTCAGTTCCCGGTAGTCGATGCACATACGGAACGATCCGTCTTTCTTCTTCACAAACTATATCGGTGCTCCCCAAGGTGAGAAGCTTGGTCTGACGAAACCTTTGTCTAACAGTTCTTGTAATTTATTAGACAATTCCTGCATTTCCGATGGCGCCAGTCGGTAAGGCGACCTTGCTATCGGAGCAGCTCCTGGTGTGAGATCAATCCGGAACTCGACTTGCCATTGCGCTGGAAGTCCGAGCAAATCGTCACGAAATACTTCTGGATAGTCTCGGATGATCGGTATATCTTCAATCTTCCTTTCTTCTGCTTTCTTTTCTGTCACATGTGCTAGGATCGCATGGTAACCCTTTCGCAAGTACTTCCGGGCATTCATGCAAGTAATGATCCTTAGTGCGATACCACTTCATTCTCCTTGGATGGTCAGTGGTTCCCCATCCGGCAGTGGAATGCGGACTATCTTCTCGTGACAAACAATTTCGGCTCGGTTCTTGGACAACCAGTCCATGCCGACAACTATGTCGAAGCTTCCCAATGTTACCAGCAATAAGTCTATAGTGAAAGAGTGATCAGCTAACGTTAAGACACAATCGGGAATCACTTTTTCTGTCTCTATTAGTTTACCATCTGCTAGTTCTACCGTATATAGGTAATCTAGAGCGGTCGGAGTAATACCAAGTAATGAACTAAACTCAGTGGATACAAAGCTTTTATCAGCACCCGTGTCAAACAAGATATAAGCATTACAATTGTTTACGAGAAACGTACCAGTAACAATGTTAGGGTCTTGTCTAGCCTCGCCGGCTCCAATATCAAACGCTCTGCCCCGAGCGTTTATATTTCCAGGTCTTCGATTCTTTGGGCAGTCTTTGCAGAAATGTCCGGGGTCACCGCACCTGAAACATCCGCGGTTTCCCCCGCCAGCCGGGGCTTGTTCAACAAGCCGACAGTTCTGAGCATTGTGGCCAAAACGCTTGCATTTCTGGCATCGAGAATTCTCACAAGTGTCATTGTGGTGGAATTGGCACTTATTGCATTTAGGTAGGGTTTAGGTGTATGCCCCTTTTTGCCTCTTTTCTGGTTGGTTTGCCACAAACACTCCGGCCGGTTCCTGTTTCTTTGGGTTATTGGGCACATAGGATTTAGCAGGAGCGTTTTCCCACTTCCGTTTGTTGTCGAAGACTTTTACGAAGTTTTCCTTTTTGTTGAACAGTCCCTGACGGACTGCCTGGTCCGTGAGGTTATGAGCCAGTCTGATAGTGTTGTGGATAACCGTGGGCTCGGCAGAAGTAACCATACTCTGTATTTGAGGTGCCAAACCCCAAATGTACCGCTCAATCCGTTTGTACTCAGGCGTAACCATGTGCGGTAGCAGTCGCGCTAAGTCGTGGAACCTTGCGGTGTATCCTGCAATATCAGCACCCTCCATTTTTAGATTCCAAAATTCCTGTTCCAGCTTTTGGAGTTCATTGCGAGGACAGTATTCCTCTTTTAGCATTTCCTTGAACTCCTCCCAAGGAATGGCGTTTGCATTGTCCAACCCTAGAGTTTGTATATGAGAGTACCACCAGGAGAGGGCTTGCCCCTCAAGAGTTCCAGCTCTGAACATGACCCGGTTTTCCAGTGTGCATTGACTCATGCTAAAGACCGATTCGATCTTTTCAATCCACCGTAGCAGTCCCACTGCTCCTTCCGCCCCAGTAAAAGTATGCGGCTTGCAATCCATGAAGGATATGTAGGTACAAGCCTTTGGTCCATGCCTAGTTTCTGTGTGTCAACGATAGAATGCAGTTAGGTTAAATTTCCCTGGGGTAGGATTACATTTCTCGTAGTATGTAGACTATTTCAGGTTTGTACCATACCTCCTCTCTCGCCGTGACTTCCTAATCCTCCACCGGATCGATTGGCTTCATGATTAGCGAGTGCGTCGGCCACGCGTTGCACGATGAGAGCTTCAATCTGGGCGGTGGTCATGGAACTGGTACTTCCTCCTGAGTTGCGGGGTGTTCTCCGTGGCGGCATGTTTCTTTATAATCATAATGACAACAAAGGTTAGATATTACGTAATAAATAACAATCAACATACATGTATAAAATAACACACCACAATCAATAACCAATCAACCATACAATATAATCCAAAGATAAACACTTGACAAATAAGTTGTACGAAATACAAAGTATTTTCAGGAGCAAACACTCCTCCAAAACAAGTAACATCTCAAACATATTGCGTGAGCACAGCCCGCTCACGATAGGCTAATCAACTGGAAGGTGGAAAAGTACCACTCTGCAAAGCGGTGAAAAGCAACAGGGCACAAAGAATCATCAGAACCCTGGCAGGATCTAACTCTTCTCGAACCGTGTATGCCGTAAGCTCTGCTGCTAGGGCTGTAGAGTCAGCAAGTGAGGCTCGATTTTCTGCTACTGTTGCTCGCTAGTGTGCCATCCCTAACTGCTCTTCAGTCTTCTCTAGGCGGCTAGACAGTGCAGTGGTCCTAGCTGCCTCCCTCTGGCGATCCTCCAGTAAAACCGCTACCTGCCCCTGCAAGGTCTGCAGTGCGGTATCTGTCGCCGTGGCTCTCTGTTCCGCCTCTCGAGCTTTCCCCTCAGCAGTCTCAATCCGGTCTCGCACTATCAAAAGTGCCTGGTCTATCAAGGCAAGCTCGTCCTGAAGGGACGATATGTCAGCATCATGTAACTTGCTGTGCGTCGCAAGTATCGGTAGCACCTCCCTTGTAGGCCGAAGCCAATAGGGTGGTGGATATGATGGTCCAGATAACCCTTCTGTGGATGAGGTGTCTGATGGTGCAATCCCGGGCCTTTTGGCCGATAGTCCAGCAATGTCAGGTGATTGGGCTGGTCGCTTTCCCTTGCGAATGTTCCTTTTCCTAGCGGTAAGCTTGGTCTTTGCTCCTACTGGTGCAAGCAATGGTGACGGTGGAGTCGGGTCCGCCTGGCGAGGTGGTGAGTGTAGGATAGAGTCGTTATCGGACGATGATTACCCATGCAACACTGATTAGGGCACTGACTCGCCCGAATCGCTCCTCTCGCCGGCGTCTCCATTGCCTCCATGGGCTGGTGCGTCGTCCGCCTCCTCCTCAGGGTGCTCCTCGGAGTCCATCCAACTAGGTGAGTACGGTGATAAGGGTGGGGTAAGTGGCTCCGCAGGTGATGGTGGTGTAGCTGGAGTGTACTCCTCCTCGGAGTCCGAGATCACGATAGGGTCCGATGATGTAGACATCCTGTAACAAGTCAATATCCAGTAATCCAATGTTCTCATGTATGAAAAATGTATGTATAATGTGATGTGAACTATGTGAGCCTACAGTTATAGTCTAAGTACACTAATGCAACTTAGTTCTTAATAACCAGGGCTCTGATACCAATCTGTCACACCCTGAAATTTCACAGCGGGTTACCCGCGGGTTGTGACTGTCAAGGATCATCAGTCCCGGTCATTTCGAACGACCTTTAAATGGTTTTCAAAAAGACATTCTGTTTGAACATCATAAAAATAATTAAGTAATACAGAGTTTGAAAATGCGGAATGTAAAGTGCGGAAGCAAAAGTAATGTAGCAAAATACAGAAGCATAACAAATTAGGTTCCCATAAACCTAGCTTCTAATGAAAAGTAAGTTGTGAGACTCTTGAAGTGCCCCTAGTCCATGAATGAATGCTTAGCAACCTGAGATAAACATGCTTAAAAGTGTCAACACAGGGTTGATGAGTTCACAGGTTTAAGTAACAGAAATAGAAATGAAAATAGTGTAACAGTATATATGTATACTAGTGATTCGATTGTTGATCAGACAATAAACAATAACTATATAAGCAACACTGAAACCGAAGCTCAATGAAGGAATGCAAAAACTAGCATTTTCCCCCTTACATGCCCAGCACGCAATGGATTAGGTCAATTATGCACCCGTTTGATTCCCAGTCAGAGTTAGCGCGACTAACCCAGGTGGGGGTTGTTAAATCCAGTAGTACTATTCATGAATCAACTCGATTTGTGTAATAATTAACGGTTCGAATATGAGAGGGCTTTATGTGCGGGAAATGCACCAACTTATATATATTAAAGCGAAATCAAAGTAATCAGCATACGACTAAGTAAGAAAATGGTTTAGCAAGTATCTCCCCCAAATGGAAAAGTAAGTAAAATGGGGTCGTGAAAACTCACCTGGTAATGCGGTAAATGAAGAATGAAAGCAACAAGAGAAATCTAGCAACCCTGGATAACTGACCTAACCGAGCCCTAGGAATAGTAAGGCTATAAGGTCTATGAAAGTAAACATGGTTTATGTAACCACATTCATCAAAACGACTCAACGTTGAAAGGTTACATTGACGTTTTGAAAAGGTTTGACCAACGTTGACCGAGGTTTGACCAAAGTTGACCAAGGTTTGACCAAGGTTTGACCAACTTTGACCAATGTTGACTAATGTTGACCAATGTTGACTAATGTGACACGACGACCCGTTGGTGACACATGGTGGAAACGTGCACAAGTAGCACATAAGTGACATATGAGTGACACATAAGTACATATAAGTAATACCTAAGCACACATGAGTAACATACAGGTACTACTTAAGTAACATATGAGTTATACTTTGTGACATAACATACATGTTTCAATTAGTTGCATAAGAAATTAACATGTGACAAGTAACATGGCATTTGTACATCTTCATGGTATAATTCATACATGTTAACCATTTATACACATAAGTTATGTCATTACATTAATAACCTATTAAAATTATTTCAATTCATTTGAACAAATAACATAACATGTCATTTCTATATTATAGTTATTAACATAGCAAAGTTTTCCTTTTTAAGAAATTAGGGTTTTTGTGCACCTTAGGTGTCATTGCTCAACTAAACAAGTTATACATGAAATCATACTAGTAACATATCATAAACATGATTCTACACATACACTTTCTATTTTAAGCAAAGGTGAAGTTCACAAACTAACAAAGTTTCCTTATTTAGTATGATTCTCCAAAACATGTCATAATACAATTCCAAATTACATATTCTTGCATAAATATTCTATTCATATAGTAATAAAGCTATTTATCCTATTTTAGACCTTTATAACCTACACATAAAAAATATGAACAATTAAAGTTTCCTTTTTAGGAAAGTGGTCCAAACGACCTTTTGCACATGTGTAACTTCAAATAACTCTTTCTACCACTTTAATAGATGTTATAGAACCATATTATCAAGTTTTTATCCATTAGAACCTCATAACACAAAATATGACAAAATAAAGTTTCCTTATATAGTAAGTCGACCATAGCATAGAGTAAAACAACATTTCAACCAAAAAAATTACATTTCCTACTTATTCTACTATTATGAGCATCATTTAAACTATCAAACATATCATACACACATTTATGCAAAATCTCAACCAACAAGTTTCTATAAATAGAAACGAGCAAATAACAACCTAAATGAATATTTCAAACAACAAAAAGTGAAAATATGTGTCAACAACTCTTTTATTATGAAAACCTTTGATAAAAACATAGATTAGAACACTTATAACATAAAAACCCGTTTGGATGGATGGGGTACTATGCTTGGCCGAAAAAGAAGAAGAAAAAGTGGATAGATTCTTACAAAACTTGGATATGATGTAGATATAGCCTTGTACAAGCTTTAATCCTTCTTGAATCACCTTGATTAGCTCTTAGATCACTTGGTTTGGGAAGAACAAGCTTGAAATGGATGGGGGATACAGGTGGTGGTGGCGGCCGTAACTAAGAGGAGGGAGGGGAGAGGGTGAGCTAGGTTTAGGGTTGTAAAAATAGTTAAGGGGTTTAAGGGTGGGGTTAAGTAGTTGGGTTTTGGGCTTTTTCATCATTTAAGGCTTTTTAATTAACTAAATGGGCTACTAATTGGATTAAACAAATAAATTGATGAATTATTAAGCCCAATTTATAAAACCATTGTTTTTATAAAATCAAATTTAGTGTTGTTCGCACATATCGCGTATCCGCTTAAAAATCGTTAATTTAAAAGTTCCTCTAAAAATTCCGGAAAAATTCATATAAGCATGAAATATTAAATCACAGTATTACATATAATTTTTGCACACCAATTATATGTCTAAGTATTATTTCTAAAAATCACCAACGTTCGTATGACAGGACGCGTGTGTGACCCGGTAATCCACCCGATTACCAATGCATGTAATGAAGTAAAACGAATGGACTTGATATATGAAATATGTACTTAATTACTCTATAATTAAGTATGATGCAAGTGTAATAATGTGAATTCAAGTAATAGTCGGGTATGGATATTAACCTGAATTTGTCAAGTATCACAGATTCACACGAGTCACTCGGATCAAAGGTATAATCCCTATATCCATTACGTTTGATGGTTTTTGTCATTTGAAACGTGTACGTGCTATGTGGGAGTTTGCCGAAAACCCTAGATTATTAGGGTGGGGATTTACAGGCATACGGCTAGGAGCGGGGAAGCCGGAATCCACGCTAGGCGGCCTACGGTGGTGCGAGACAGTCACGGCGGTCCTTCGATGGGGATGTACACGGTGGTAATGACGCGAGGAGGTGACGACAGCGGCTAGGGGAGACCCGCAGGTCCTACACGGGACTGTGGTGATCTCGGGGTTGGTGGTGACGCGCCATGGTGGTTTCGGAGGATCACTTCAGCAGCCCTAGGGGACCGGACGGTGTATTGCGAAGCCAGCCAAGGGCAGGTGACGCGCGGAGGGGCACTGCGGTGCTTGGTGAAGAACGAAAGTGATGATTCACGAGCTCGGGGACCCGGTTTGGAGCCGAGTATAGGAGGGGACGTTGGGAACGTGGACGGGGGGAGTTCACGTAACGCATGAACCCTATGCATGGTGCCATCCACGTGAAAATGGTCGTGCGACATAGGGTTAGTCGTGTAGGTGGAGGTTTAATGTCGAGTCGTATATTGACTCGTGAATTTTATGCATTATAGGTGCGAGGTTGAAAGGCGAGCACGAGGCGTTGGCGAGCACGAGGCGTTAGCGAGTTCTAGAGATCGAGGTGTGTCGAGCAAATGTGAGTTTCTATCGCCCACTTTTAAATATTTTATTGTTTTGGGCATGGATACATGTGAAACGTGTTTTTAGTAAGTCGCATGCATAGACGACGCTTTTAGTAATGAAATATATGTTTTTCAATAATCGTTATGCTTGCATGTGTGTATGAGTTGTGTCATGTACTTAAACGTCATGGCGGGAGATCAAGCGTAAGCTTGATGTTGTGTTGACTTTAGTCAACGGGATATTGTGTCTGGCTTTGGTCAAGCGGGAGATCGAGCGTAAGCTTGATATTGTGTTGACGTTAGTCGACGGGGTATTGTGTCTGACGTAAGTCAGGCGGGAGATCGTGTTGGCTTGTGTCTTCGGACCGGACAACACGGTATAATTATTTGTCGATAAAATATATTTGTTTGAACTGTTGAGAAAGTATTATGAGTAAACCTTTGAGATGGAAAGTATTTTATAACATTTTGGGATTTATTATTCCCTAAAGATTTACTATAGAACTCACTCAGCGTAGCTGACTTTTAAGCATGTATTTCAGGTAAAGAAAAGGTGTGAGCTGGCGGCTTCTGGATGGAATTTGGTTACTGTGGATGTTTGTGATGACATCATTTACTAGTTATTTCGTTGAGACACTTTGATATTAGTACTTGATTGAATTATGCTTTGGGTCGGGTCGTTGATCTTTGTTGACTATTTGTTTTCTGCTGTAATGAATTGTATTAAGTTTGATGTCTATGACTACTTAGCTTGCGTTTGAGCCAACAAGTAGGGTTCCCTGGTTTGGGGCCTTACACGTAGCAGCCTCCTCCGACGTTGATGTAGGGTTTAATAACCCGTGTTTATTCACCACTTTGTGTGCGTTTTAGTTGTTTTAATGTTTATCTTTGTTTGGTTTTATGTGTGTTTGTGGTTGTGTCTACCTCTCAGGTTTTATGTGCTATATGAGCGGGAAACGCAAGCGAAGCAATCGGATGCGAAGCTCGGGGATGAAAAAGGTCAAAAAGTCAAATTCCTGGATTTTATGGTCTTCACGCCACGCGAAGACCTGGGATTAAGTTTTCGCGACATGCGAAGAACTCCAGAGGCGCCCCGACTAGTTTGTTCTTCGTGCCGCGCGAAGAACTGAGCTACCAAGTTTGCGACACACGAAGATTCTATTTTACGGGAAAATTTAACCTAAATCAGGTTTTCACCATCGGCAGCCCCCATTCGGATTTCTCTTGACCACAGCCGTTCCAAAGCTCCAAGAAGGCGATTTCTACCATATTTGGGTCGATTGTTCTTAATATTTCATGATTGTAAGTCCTAGTACATTAGATTTGATTATTGTTATGAGTATGAGTGGCTAAATCTCTTGTAGTCCTCTTTGGATCTAGGGTTTTGTGAACACTTGTGAATTCTTGTATGATTAGCTTGGTTTGTAATCTTGATTGGCATGTTAAGCCATATGATTTCATTTATTGATTGAATGTTTTAAACTTCATTGATTGATTTCGAATTGTTGTTCAAGTCTCAATAGTCTCGGGTCCCTTTACACCGGGGATAACTTGGGGGTTGGATTATAGTTGGTTTATAATTGATGGTTGTGTGAGAACAAGTTTTATTTACAACGGGTTCTCACATTATCACTGGATTCAATTGAACCGTATGATTATGTCTATGTAATTGCTTGCTAATTGTCTTGAAGGAACTTGTGTTTGCATACCCGAACCCCGGAGAGGATTACCTCTCTTATTATTGTTTTAAACCCAAATCCAATTTAGTTGCTATTGTTTTCTGTCTTTGAATCTTGTAACAAAGTGACACTTCCACATACTCCTCGTGGATACGATACTCAACTTACCCTTACTAGTTAAGGTGTTTAAGCATTGTTTTTTATTGACCAAACGACATCGATCAGACGTCGTCTCAGCCCCTCGGGACTGTTCCCGTCTTTCGGCCTCACGGGTTCAATTCCTGGTCTCGTCCGACCCCTTCTACCCGACTACACCACTCCATCGGCCACCCATAAGGGTTCGGCCGGACCCTTCCCACCCCATAAACACCATATGCTCAATGACAAAGAAACAAACGAGTTGGTTTACGAGTTTATACCTTTGAACCGGATGAATCGTGCCAATCGAACCGTCGGTCGGACTTGTCCTTCGCGAGTCCTTCTCTTGGGCAAAAAACCTATCACGGGTTCAATTCCCGGTCTCGTCCGACCCCTTCTACCCGACTACACCACTCCATCAGCCACCCATAAGGGTTCGGCCGGACCCTTCCCACCCCGTAAACACCATATGCTCAATGACAACGAAACAAACAAGTTGGTTTACGAGTTTATACCTTTGAACCGGACGAATCGTGCCAATCGAACCGTCGGTCGGACTTGTCCTTCGCGAGTCTTTCTCTTGCGCAAAAACCCTATCACCACAACATGCTATAATGATCTAATGATCAAATAAACGAAACGAGGGATGACGGATTGGGGTTTTTTTCACCTGAAAATCGCTTCGAAGCTTGAAACCCTCGTCTCCTCCCTCTCTCATCAATCTCGGCAACCGCAAACAGGGAATGGGTTACCCTTCCCCTTGCATCGCACGATATAGGGTAGCCCACCCCTTCCATGGGCCGGGTTTGGCCCGTGCGCGAGCTTAGTCCCTCCTGTTCCACCCTTTTTACGTATTCAGAACCTAACTCTTCCAAATTTCCGATTAATACCCGATAATTCTCTATTTACGTCCCCGTATACATAAAATATAAACATATATACACTCGTCCCGTTTATTTACAAAAAAAACCCGGGATGTTAGAGCATGTATAAAACTAAATACCTTTATTATAATTCAGTGGGGTCAATAGAGAGGAGGGCACACAGTTGACTATTGGAGGCCAAGTTATTCTACAAACAATCAAATTCAAGTATTTGGGATCGTTCGTCTATGATAACGGGGACATTGACTGTGATGTGGCTCATCGTGTTCAGGCAGGTTGGTGCAAGTGGAGAGCAACCATAGGCATCTTGTGTGACAAGAGATTCCCAGAGAGAATAAAAGGGAAATTCTACAGGGTTGCAATTCGACCAGCTGTGTTATACAGATCCAATTGATGGCCAATCAAGAAGACACAAGCAGGAAGTTGGAGGTAGCATAGATGAGGATGCTCAGGTGGATGTGTGGACACACAAAGTTGGATAGGATAAAAAAAATGAAGTTTTCACGGATAGATTAGGGGTAGCGCGCATCTCAGATAAAATAAGGGATGGGAGATTGAGATGGTTCATGCACGTTTAGAGGAGGAAGCTGACGGCACCCGTGAAGAGCATAGAAACCCTCACCGTGGAGGGGAACAGGAGTAGAGGCAGACTGAAACTGACTTAGGATGAGAAGATTAGGCTGGATTTGTTAGACCTTCACTTCTTCGAGGATATAATAGGAGTTCTTGAAGACGACTGATAAATGTTAGGATTTTATGGGAGCATTAAGTTTGGTCTTTGTTGGGGCTACATTTCTTAGCTTGTATTTCATTTAGGTCGCGCAGGGGTCGGTGTTAGCTGCTTATCCCTAGGTTGCCCTTAATCTTATGTGCACTTTTTAATTTAAGTATGCCTCTAGCATTACTTGTTTTTCTTTTTTGGAAGTAGCATCTCTATCCTTTAGGATAAGGGTAATGTTTGCTATCATGCCACTCTCTCCCCAGACTCAACTTTGATGTGAGATTTTACTGTGTGTTTGTTTTTTGTTTTATTATTCCTAATAATAAGTTTTTAAGATATTTACTTTATTATTTGTATAAAAAATACTAACTTTTAATACTAACTTTATTAAAATAATAATAATATATAGGGAAAGGTTCCACTAAAAAGTGGTTTTTCGCTAAGAAATGAGTCAAACGAACTCCGATTGAGCTCATTCCAGCGGCGTTGAAACCGTCTCATCAAACCCTAACCAGCCCCCAAAAACCTAAACCCTCCTCCATCCGCACCCCTAAAAACCTAAACCCCCCTCCAACCCCACCCCGAAAATCCTAAAACCACCACCCCCACCCCCCCCCCCAAAAAAAAAAAACCTAAACCACCCCCCCCCCAACCAAACCTAAACCCCCCACCCCCACCAACCCAAAAAAACCTAAACCCTAAGGCTAAAACCCTAAAATTCAATCCTAAAATCTAAACCTTAAAAGCTAAACCCTAAAAGCTAAGGGGGTAAAGTTCGACGAGACGGTTCCAACGCCGCTGAAATGAGCTCAATCGGAGTTCGTTTTATATCGTTTCTTAAGGTTTTTGTCATTTCTTAGGTTTTTTAGCGAAAAACCAATTATTATTTGAACCTCCCCCATAATATATAATACTAATAATAAATAAAGAAAAACAAAATATTAAGGTTTTTGTCGGAAGTTTCCGAAAAATTTCTACCAAACCTTATTATTTTGTTATTTTTTTTTATTTATTTAGTTGTTACTATTATTACTATTAAATGGTTATAATATTATATATAATTATTTTTTTGTTATAATTTACTACCTTTATATTATCATACCTGTACTTTTACTCTTTACCGGTTTGGAACACGCCTGAGCGTCGTAAGTTGGTCGAGAGAGGGAGAAAAAACCGCAACTGCGACGATAGCTCTGGTGCAGTATCACGGCAAACCGACGGATTCATTGGGTATGATGAACATCGTATCCGCTTGGTAAGCTAATCATATTTATAAATTTTAGTAAGTGTTTTTACTTACCTAATATTATATTAATTTTGCTCTATGTTTTATGTAGGAAAAGAGATTTAAATGAATAGTTACATATTTGGAAGTCTTTTTAGATACCCATCTTACTAAGGCGTCCAAGGAAAAATTTTGGCCTGAATACCACGAAAATAACAGTGAAGAGATGCAGTTTTGTTCTTTTCGAGCAAAATAATTATATGCAAGTTATCTTTACCATTTTTTTTTTAATTAATGTACCGACTTTTAGTAAAATAACAATCATGTTCTTTTGATAACTTGTAGGAGAGAGCAATGGTCGAGAAGTACGGGGAGGACACCGCTCAGCATCCAGCAGGTGATGTTGAGTTGTGGGAGTGTATTATGTTGGGGAGGGGGGATTTGGGATAAGATCTTCGGATCCTAGTTTCGTTGTGACCGGCACACAATCTTCATCTTTCGGGTCTGCAATATCATATGCCAAGTACCAAAGGTCGCAAGAGGAGGTGTGCATATGCATATGGGCATGGGTATGAGTGTGAATCTTTGTCATGGCACAAACCTAACAAGAAACTCACGTGTTTGGTTTAATATAAATGGTTTCGGGCCGGTTTCGAGTCGAACCTGCGAACACGTTTAGTTAAACGTGTCGTGTTCGTGTCAACACAACGGGTTCGCGGGGTAGGCCGTATTTTAATTTAAAAAATATGTTTTATGTCAAAAATTCATCTGACTTGAGTATTTTATAATAAAAATTAAAAGTTAATATATGATTTTAAAATTAAAATGTAATTGTTTATATGTATTAATATTTTGGTTGTAAAATGGTAATTTTAAAGTATTAATATGCAAATATATATATATATATATATATAATCTCGGGTCAAAAATTCAACCCATGACTATTCATGTTCGGGTTCGTGTCAAATTTTCAGCTTTGTGTCGGGTGGGATCCGCCAACCCTTGAACACAACCCGTTTAGCACCCTTAGGTATGGGTATGCGTATGTAATTATAATAAATTTTAGGTTTGGAAATTGCGATCCGAATCGGAAGGGGTGTGAGCCAATATGCAACAATGACTAGAAAATGAACAAAAAGCAAGAGAAGATATACAACAAAGATTGATGGACGAGATGCAAAAATGAACGAGTTTATGAGGAATTTTAGTAATCGTTCCGACAATTATCCACCGTAGTTTAGTTTATATTTATTGATGGAAATGGGTCGGAAACGTCAATTTCCTACGCACTTCAGACCAAATATCTTGTCGGATTTTTTTTCTAGTAGTGTGTGCTATTATTGTCAACAAAACAATAACGGGCGTGTATATATATGATACTTAATATTATTTTGACAGTAATCCTGACTTCTAAATAATATATTTATATATGTTTTGAAAATTCTATCTTAAATATAAAAATATTTTAAAAAAAATAAAATATATTAATACATACGTTTGAGTTTTTACTTGCATGCATTATTTTTGCCTCATAGACTCGTAACAATTGTATAGGATGCAATGTTCAACTTCCCACCTTAAATAGAGTCATGCCTTTGAGCCTTGAGGTGTAGTTTTTTTTAATCAACCAATGTTTTTAATATAAGAAACGTTATAGTTCACATTTCATAGAATTAAAATTTAAAAATTATAAGACTTATATCAGTTTAAATTAAAATTATTTTAAAATGATTATTTAATGTGTGTGAATTAACTATTAAGTGCAAAGGGTTGGCATAACGTATGCAATAATACTGGGGATTCTTTTTCAAGTTGAAGCAAAGTAATAAAATTTCTATAAATTGAATACTTTTTAATTTTTATTCTTGAGGTTGTTACTTGTTCCTTCAAATATATATTTGTTAAAAGGATTATTCAACTACTATAATAAAAAAAAATTCTTCTTTTGTTAGTTCGTTTTATACCACTCAAAATATAAATGGAAAGTTTGTTGGCCGATGGATAAAGTACAAAACAACTTCTAGCTCAAAGAATAAATAACTAAATATATAAATTAAACTCGTATATAAATAAAAATGCCTTATAACATTGATCATTCCAATTTGTAACCTTACAAGTATCTTCCTATGAGTGTGATATCAAACCCATTTGATAAGTTAATTGTAACATTGTTGTTTTACATGTGTAAGTTTTAGTTTCATATAATACTGACAACAAAATTGACGTGTATGGACGTAACATAATGCAACACTCGGTGCACTCTCTATGTACCCAACTCATATGCGTACACAACCCACTGATTCATTGGCGTAGACCACGTTTTAGTCAGATGTTCTTTCGCTACTGCAGTCTTGGAGGGTGTTGGTGGATGGTTGGACATTGATTCTAGTTACATCTAAGACTCAATTCTGGGACTACTTCAACTCCCGAAAGAGGTAAATGTGTAGCCACCAGTAAAAAGGATGTATCAAGTTATTTTAATTGCTTCATTATGGTCAATTTGGAGATATCGAAACAACAGAATTTTCAACAACAAACCAGGCTTCGTCAACAAAACAGTGGATCCTCTGATATCATTAGATCAAAAGCCGCATGCCATAATTGTTGTTAACTTTTCCTTTGCACATATTTAGCGACTAGAGTCAACGCTTGCCGTTTGCACCGAGTTAACTCGCCTAGCTAGTCATGACTCATGCTACCCACCTCCACTATATTGGTCTTGGTCTTGCATTTTATTATTGTATTTATCGTGTTCATAACTTTTAGGACTTCAATTATCCTAATTCCATTATTTACACATAAACACATACATACATTCTGATTCCATTATATATATTTTTTCAAGGCTCTCCTTTAGTTATGTTACTGACTTTAATTACTTTTAGGTTAAAATTATTTAAATTTTATCTTTTATTAATAATGCTTTTATCTAGATTTTTGTTGATCATATTATATTTTTGGTACTTGATTTTATCAGTTATTTTTTGCATCTTATGTATGTTAAATTTATGAACAACTTGTACTTATAATATTTGAATTTACATCAATGCATTATTTAGAAAATCTAAAAAAATAATTCATATGTTGCAAACTTTTGTCATCAACAATTTCATTCAAAATGTACATAAAACAATTGTACTTATTCAATAGTAATTTCCTTATAGAAAATAAAGGGCCATTTATTATAATGTAAAATTTTGTAATTTAAAAGATAAAAATCTATAAAAAAAAATTGTCACAAGTTTGAAAAAATATAAGGATTGATTTCCACTGAAAACTAAAGTTATAAAGTTGCAAATTGCTTAACCCACTGGCCACTACAAAATGGGACCCCAGTTTACCCAACCCACTTCCACTGATTCATTGGTTGACTTCTGTACCTGAAAATTGTTTGACTTTGACCAAAAGTCCACAGATATGTAAAATAAGAAAAATTATGTCAGAAGTGGGATTTGAACCCACGCCCTCTCTCGAAGACCAGAACTTAAGTCTGGCGCCTTAGACCACTCGGCGATCCTGACACTTTGGTTAACTTTTACACTTATAATAATAGAAAGACAACATACATTTAATATCCCTATCCGGTCACAGGTTCAGTCCTAGGTCCAACTTTACCCAAAAGCCCTGAAATAATCTACCGTTTAAAAGAAATCTAAGAGGTCCAACTCCGATAAGGATGGAAATGGGTCAGGTATGAGACGGGTTATGGTAATCTCAGTCCGATTATAAAACTTTGTCTCGTAGTCGTATCCATTGTGTACCCGTTACTCAATAACCATCAGGTATGCGGGTAAAACGTCGAATATCAGGTATACCAATTTATGATCTTATGTAGTAAAAAATTACCCTTTAAGATGCTTATTACCTTAAACCCAATTTTGAATTCACTTCAGCAACTGACTTGAAATATTAAACAGTCTACTACACTTTTAATATCTCTATAATTTTAATAATTGCAAGTTTTTTAACAACTCCAACATACTATTTATTATATATAGGGTGAGCAAACCTTAAACGTTACCCGAAATTAACCGATAACCAGTGGAGGATCCAGGATTTTTCATCAGTGGGTGCCAAAAATGGGTCAGACTTGAACGGGTCAAGTTGAAATGGGTCAGACTAGAACGAGTAAAGCCAAAATAGGTCTAGCCAAAATAATTACATTAAAGTGTCGATTTGGAGCCTGCCCAAAATGGGTCGGTTAAAATAAATTCTATACTCATTCTAACATCCATAATGTTTGATTTCAAGAAACTCTTGCAAGTTTTGTAGTGTTCTCATTCCAACATCCATAATGTTTGAGTTCAAGAAAGCTAATTCTCTTAGTTTAGTTCCTAAATGCAAAACAACATTCCTATAACTAGTTGTACCACATTTCTTGCAAGTTTTGTAGTGTTCTCATAAGGTAAAACATGATAAATCTTAAATTTCTACACTAAAGTTCACTCATGATTCCTTAGTTTTCTTTCAAAATTTCCGTTTAGCCATTTAGGTTTGTAATTAACAAAACTAACAATCTAACAAAATAAAACAAAAAACATACAAATCAAAGAAAATAAAATAAAAAATAGAACAAGTGATTAAGTGAACAAAAAATAGATCGATGGGCTATTGTAATAGTAAAGCTTACCTGTTATCGAGTGACTGTAAACAAGAAAAACGGTGATCCAATGAAATTTATGTTTTGAAGAACAGAAAGGATTCTAATCTGATAGATGGCAATATAAAACAATTCAAACATTCAAGATATCGATTTAATGGCATTAATCAAAACATGTGGCAACATCAAATAATCAAACAATTCTAATATGATAGATAAACATCCCCTTAACCGGGATATCAAACCTACAAATAATCAAAATTCAAAAACATAAGATATTACATCAAAAACATTTGAATTAACATTCCAAGAACCAAGATATCGATTTGAACAACTGAACCAAACCAAACCCGCGATTTTGGCGATTATTGAACCTGCAATTTGATTGTACGCACCTGCAATTGGGTTCTGCGAATCTGGAACGAAGCTTCGATTTTGGTTATGCGATGACGAGCTAAGCTTCAACATTTGTTTCGAGAAATCAGACGTGCGAAGTCGATTTTGGAAGAAGAAAAATGGAATTCGGATGGTCACGAACGTTGCTGATTTCTCATTATTCGTTGTACTTTGGAAAATCATAGGTCAATTGGGGCTTTTGAATTAGGCTGAAAATTAGGGGCATGGGCCTGTGAAAAATATGGATGGGTGCCTATTAATCTTGGGCCTATTTTAGAAACAAAGATACATTATATTTAACAAGTTGAGTGGGTGCCTACGCTACGCCCCCACTGGGCTTCAAGTCAGTCTGCCACTGCCGATAACAGAACCGTTACCGAACCAAATTAACCGACGGTTATGGTTAAGGTTCTTTGGTCAACCGATCAATCGGTTATGGTTACGGTTACGGTTATGGGTGTCCCATAACCGAACGTTAACCGAACCGAACCGATACAACCATATGCATAAAATATATGCACAAATGAATAAGTAAAACTAGAAACATATCATAAATAAGTAAAACTAATGCATTAATTATGAATTTATGACTAGAAAAAAATAATATTACTAACATTATCTCATGTGTTTTACTAAAATGGTAGGAGGTTTTATGATAAAAATAAACTGTGTAACTTTATTCACTACATGTACTTTTTTACGTGATATATTTATTAAATGTGATTAGTGATTACGGAACAAAGTGGTTAATTAACCGAAATTAACTAAAACCGACCCATAACCGACGGTTAACCGACCAAGCGGTTATGGTTATGGAAGATGGCATAACCAACCAAGCGGTTATGGTTATGGAAGATGGTATAACCGACCCATAACCGACTTTGCACACCCCTAAATTTATATTAATATATGCGGGTAAGCGGCTTCAGAAATTCAGACGGGTATCACCTAATCTCATACCCGTCCCAAACCCTTGAAAATTTCTAAAACTAATCCAATACCAGATTTTATACCCGAATACTCAATCCTAAATGTCTCAGGTTTCAAATTCCTTCGTCAGTAGTTTTTTTTTTCATATCCCTGAACCCTGGTAGGAGTTAGGATAGATTAGACCCAATCAGAAGCTTTTTTAAGCTAGGATGGGTTAGGATTTAGGACCACACCTTTTCAGATAAGTTTGTGATATGCTTTTTTGGGCCGATCTAGGCCGGGCCATTGTGTACTTCTACAGTTTTACATCTCACAAATATTGTTTGATTTTGATTGGTGAATAACTTTGTTTTATATAAATAATTATATGTTTTGTTAAAGGTTGTTGCATAAAACATAACAAAAAATGATTATTACATAAGTTACTAGACGTCAAAGAGGTTGTGGTGTAGTGGTTGAGGTATGGCCCGAAGTCCCAAGGGACCCGGGTTCCATCCCTACCACCATCATTAATTTCCGCGACATCGCAAATGAGGCCTAGCTCTTAGGCTGTTGCATCAGGGTTTTACCCACACCGATCCAGGGTTCGAGCCTCGGCTCTCCCTCAAGCCCGGAAGGGGCCGTATTGGGTGGAGTTTTTCCTTGAAAGCTCTCCAACTCTGATGCCAAGTGGCCCGGTTAAGACAACATATTGGGCGGAGTTGGACAAGGCTCTCCCATGTGACGGGGGGTGCGACGTCACAACATTCAATGTTCGCCTTTCAAAAAAAACATATACTAGACAACACGACTTTATTGACAGACATATCTATCAGTAATTCACTAATGAAATCATCAATACTTGTTATCAACGGAATTAACAGTTAGTTTATCAATGAATTATGTCACAGACCTATCGGTAATTCACCAATGAAATCATCAATAATTGTTATCAACGGAATTAACAGTTAAGGTGCTATGAATGTGGTAATTATGAACACTTTGTAATTTGTATATGAGTGCATCAAGTGAAAAGATAAAAAGAAGGAACAAAAAGCTCATCTCTTGTATTATGAAGAACCAATACTATTGTGAAGACAGACGAGTCTTGAAAACCTTCTTTAGACTATATTTAGTTTAAGGGAGAGAATGAAAGTTTAAACTAAATACAAGGGTCTTTACTCTTTAGTGTCAATATTGTAAATATATGTTTATGGGTCAAAGTGTATTTATAATTAGTCGAAGGGTTGTTATGTTAGTTTAGAATCTTAGAAATTGAAAATACGTATAGAATGCAGCGTTGTGTCGTTCCATATGAAATGACACGTCGAATGTATATAGGGGCGATCAGTGTAAACGACGTCTGTATCAAATGTATCAAATTCTGAAATTTAATCAAGTATAGTTTACGAAATCTTGTTCTTGATTCGAACAATGAAGACTCCTCCAATTTCAAGCAAGTTTTCTGACTTTGTTCTCCAAATCTCATAGTTCAATTTTCACGGATGGCTTCAATTACTTAAGGTTATCCGTTTCTTATTTTCAAATGCGTTCGCTCTCTTTATCTATGTTTATCCTATCCATTACCCTACAATCTGATTTCTAATGAGAAAATTAGCCTCGTGCTTGCGGCGGGAGGCGGAACTTAAACGGTTGAGGCGGCGGCATTAATGTGGCTAAACACAAAAAGAAATACGGTTAAGTACATAGAAGAAACGAATAAAGTTAAGGCGACTCGGTTGTGGAGATCGAAACTTAGATAAAAGACAGTTATATAACGGTGTCAATGTTTTTCAGTCGATGTCGGTCTCATTTTTCACGGTAACAACACGCTATCGTCAGTCGATATAACCCACGATACCAAAAAAGTACCATATTTTGAATACAAATCCGTTTTTAACAAAAGTTATACCGGGATGTCAAAAAAAATTATTAACGACCGAGAGTTCAAACCCGTCATGCAAGGATCAAGAGTTTACTATTCAATAATAAGAGTTAGAGTTTAAAGGCTAAAAGCATAGGAGAGTCAAAAAGACCCTTTTTCATGAGATGATTGAGTGAATAGGAGTCATTATCAATGTTTGTCACGGTTTATATATATTTGTTCCATAAGTTTGACCTTAAGTTTGGTGTTGGCTCATGGATAGTCAATTAGACAAAGGAAATGCTACACTATATTAGTACACTAGGTTAAAATCTCGTGTATTACATGGGTTGAATAAATAAAATGTTATATAATTAGTAATGAAAATTTTATATTTTTAAAAACTCGTGTAATACACCATTTTAATAAACCGGTATATTACACCGGTTGAATAAAATATAATGTAATTTGTTAACAAACACACTCGTCAAAATATGACTTTAAAAATGTAATTTGTCGTGACAGTTATAAGGTCTGTTAAGTTAGTTTCTAAAACAATTTTTTTCAACTGAGTATTAATTTTTTAATTTAATTGATAAATGTTAGTTCATATTAAATTCATTTGATTGATGATATAATAACTATTTATAATTAAATAATAAGTATCCGTAATTAGATTTAAAATAAAAATCTAAAAATAAATTTTTTAATATCATTATTCAATATGAGAGAGACGCGAAAAAATGATACAAATTAACCAGAAAGTGACACATGTCAATATAATTTTATTTATTAATATAATGATTATTATTTAATATTATTATTTAATAGGAGAGAGAAACAGAAAAATTAATATTTAATATGAGAAAGAGTCAAAAAAATAAAGCTAAAAAGTAAACGGAGAGTGACACGTGTCCCTAATGGTTTTCCTTTATTATATAGTATAGATTATTCATGTTTTATTGTGTTTATGTAATGATAAAGGTTGCATGTGAATATTTAAACAAAAATTAATAAAATGTAAGCTTTTATTAATAGGAGTTCTTATTTAAATAAATGTAATATTGAGAAGAGATTTAAATTATGTTATATAGAATATTTGAATAGAGAAAATTAAAAACCATTTTGATGGGACTTAAAATAAAATATAATATTAATAAATGTTATAATAGTTTTAAAGAAATAAATTATATTCGATCCAGTTAAAATTATTTTACCGTATAATTTCCAATAAAGGTTGAAAAGGATTTTAATGGGAAAATATATTGATAAATATTTCAATATAACTTTAACATATAAGAGAATTCCCAGCCGAGTTTTTATTCTTATCCTTATAATTACACTAAAAATCTTTATATTTTCTCTCTTATTTTCAATTAAATAATACTTTTTTATACCTTTATTATTACTTTTTTCTCTCTTCTCTACTTGTAACCACTTTCAAAAAATATTAAAAAATTCATACAAGTGAAGAGTGTTTTCACAAATATACAGATGAACATAAACATTTTCTCTCTGCTCCAATCACAACCACTTTAAACCACTCCCTAAATTATACAGAACCTGTTGTGAATGCTCTAAGACGATTTAATTTTAATGAATCTTATATGTCATAGAGAGCATATGTATTAGATACAACTAGATGGTTAGAGCCGCGCTCCGCGTCAGGTGTTAGGCCAATCGTTAATAAAATTTAAATGAAAACGTAGGCACAACAGTAAACAAAATTAAAAAATTACCAATTTGGGTCGTCGAAAACCAAAAAAACGAATAACGATACGGGTTACGATAATACCAATACTAACAATGATGTTGTTCGCTCATAATAGGTTTGACTCGTCACGGTACCACAACGGTAACGGCACTCGCTGTAGGCAACGTTACAAAAAAAACTCGATTTTGAATAAAAATCCGTTTTAAAAAAATTTATATCAGAACGTTGAAAATAAAAAATAAAAAAACCACGTACTCCGTATTTTGAAATAAGTTAACGAACGAAAGTTATTAAAAGAAAACGAAAATAATAGAAAATGAAACGGGCTAAAAACGTATATTATATATAGTATAAGGGTTAAAAATGAAAATGTAAAAAAAAAAACTTAAACCAATAAAAAGAGGTTAGTGTACATGTAGTAAAGAGTAATATTCAAAATGTAATTTTTTTTTGTATTTTATGTTAATATGTATAAGATCCATAAATAGTATCATTAGTTTAAACATTTATAGTTGATCACATGTATGGTAATAACACACTGTTAGAGTATGGGACATACTCTCACTTGACACTCTCAAGTGAGAGTAACTTTTATATCATGTGGGCGTCACGTAAGCTTGGTTGGTTCCTCATTTAGGTCTCACTTGGTAAAGGAAATACCTAAGTGAGTGAAATACCACATATTTGACCATGAGGGACCCATCCAACACCCACACTCACAATGGGGGACCCACCCAACACTCACGTGATATCCCCTTTCTCCCGTGAAGCCACTCACGGATCCTCCCTCACCCCCCCTTTCACGCGAGAGGGGGGCGGTGTTCCATCTCCCTTCACGTCTTGAGAATGCTCACATGGGGGTACTCGTGAGGGTATACCCCATACCCTTATTATGACTAATGTGAATTAGACAAGGTATGGTAATAACATCATGTTAATATAACTAATGTGAATTAGATAATAGAAATTAGTATAAGAATTTGATACAACCAAATTCATGTGTTTTGGAACAAACATTAAACATTGGATACACCTGCTTTCTAGGTCACTTTATGGATCTTCATCGTAGGTAAATCTCAAAGTAGAAATATTTTTTTGTTGATAGGATTTCAACATATGGTATCAATTTGTACAAGTCCCAAATTAATCTACCACACGAATGAAGGGTTAGAAAACTTATTTGAAGAAGATGAATCAGTCTTCTATGTATTGGATGAAGAAGAATCCATTTGAGTGATCTTGATTAAAAGTCTATTGCCCTCAATTAGGATGGATGATTTCTTCTTTAGTGTTAGGATTTTCTCTCTGAAGAAAATCAATCGAATGTTCTTCTTTTGATTTAGGGCAATACCTTTCTTCGCTAGCCATTCTTTAAACTTTGGACAATCCTTTTGAATATGTCCTTTCTTATGGCAGAAACGACATTTAGGAGTGCCTTTAAATATGCTAGTGCTTGCTCCAGGGGTAAAGGACTTATTGGATTTTGACTTATTTCCCATTTAGGAGTGCCTTTAAATATGTCCTTTTCTTCTTGGAGTTAAAAGTGGTTAGGTGAGCAACACCAGGCTTTTCTAGCTTTAAGCGTACTTCCTGAACGCACATGGCAATCAGTTCGCTCATCTTCCATTTCTCCTTTTGAGTTTTGTAGTTGATCTTAAAAAGATCAAATTGAGGAGGGAGGGATGTAATAATGAAGTGAAATAAGAAACCTTCACTGATTTCCATGTCTAGAGTTTTCAATTGGTTAGCCATGTCATTCATTGTCATAATATGCTCATGCACACCACTAGTCCCATTTTACTTGGTAGTTAACATTCTGAGGATCACGATACCTGCATTAGTTTTTGAGATGTCTTTAAATTGTTGCTCAATGGAGTCTAAGTAAACCTTAGCTTTATCTGAATCAGGGATGGCTCCTCTAATGGTAGGGCGGATTGAATTCTTGATTACCATGAGCGACATTCTATTAGAACGCACCCACCAATCATGAGTTCTCTTTTGTTCTATCATAGGTAAGAGGAGGAGGACCATCATGTCTTAAAGAATAATCAAGGTCCATAAATCCCAAATCCAACTTAACTTGTTCTATCTAACTACCGAAATTATTTCCATTCAAAGGTTCTATTCGGTGCAAATAACCGGAACCGGATCTAAAGGTAGATGCTGATTCATGTAAAGAATAAATATTATGCTCCATTATGACTATACAAAACATAATTAGGATACAAAATAAAACATATCAGATATAAAATAAAGACCTATTCTTAACACCAAATAATATATAAAAATACACATCATGCTCAACTATAAACATCTCGTTGGTTCAGTTAACAATTGAACTTAAAATGTTATATTAAATATGAGAAATCCGGTCATATAGAATCTCCTTAACATAATTACATTTCGCATCAATTTTAATTCCATCAGAAACATGAATTGATTGTTTCAATTTTCATTCAAAAATCAATGCGAATGTACTTGAATAAAAAAAACGAAGATACAGAACTTCATTTTACACCTTAAACATAATTTTCATACTAAATAAATAAATATTGTCTAAATTATCTAAACCCAAATTCAATTATTCTAAAAACTGTTGGGTTCAATCTTTCATGTTATACAACACCCGTTTTAAGTACGAACCACAAACACAACCCTTCGTACACACACTCAATTCAATCCTAGACTTAGGCAAAGACTATTATACACATTATTAATTTAAATCCATATACTTTACACGTTAGGTTAACATTGTGAGATTTCAAGGATCATTTTGCTATCTAGTTTCGCGTGCTAGCTACACCTTTGAATCAGGTGAGTATTACATAGCCCCTTTTTTCTTTTACATTTTTTGGGGTGATTCATGAATTATATACAAACAATAGTTTACATTTACACAAACTACACAAACACAAATCTTATTTACATTCATGTGTGCAAATTTGAGCTTTATGTTTAAGTGCTAGGTGTGTTAACTTTTGTGTGCAAATTTTGTGCAATCATTAACTAATTAAGCCGACGGTTAACAATGATAGATCTATTGAGTCTGACAAACCCACCCAGATTGGGGTGATTGTTACCGACAACACAATTGCATGCTAGTTACAAAGGTTTGATTGTACTTTAGTTACACAATAGCTGCTCCCCATAAATGCCTTATTTATCATGACATGTAAGGATTTGCTTATTCATATTTATACACTATCTATGTACAAACCTATGTATGCTCACCAACTTTTTAGTTGACCTTATTTTATTCATGTTTCAGGTGATAATGTGTGAGTTTGATCAAGACATGCTACACATAAGTTTGGACTTAGTTAATTTAAATTCAAAGAACAATTTGTATTTTCTTTTATGTACTTGTTGAATTTTGCTATTTGTGTTGGAATTGTTTGAAATGAAATTGATGATTAAATATTGAAATCTAGCGAACCTTGTGCTCATGAACAGTCTACATGTCCCGCCCTGACGTTTCCGCCGTCGGTTGGGGTGTGACAGATTGGTATCAGAGCCTTGGTTATAGGGAACTAGGTTATTAGACACCCTTGACCTAGACTATAACTTTAGGACACCCACTTATACCATGCTTCATGATTATGTGGTATGTGCTACATGCTATGTGTTACATGCTTATTATATTAATATTTATTTCATTATGGTACCTTAATTGTTAGAGTTCATGACTTACTAGACTATACCTAAATAATAAATTAAATAAAACAATATCCCTACCCTTACCCTAAGCCTCATAACCTTCTTGCCTACTTCTTTATCATTATTATCATAGCATGTGGAAACTCCATGGAGTTAAATCTATAAAAATTTCTTTATTTCCTCGTTAAGGCTTTTAAACTTTGTTAATTATTTGAGGACACGTGCAATCTGGAAGGGTGACACCGGTATTCTGGGTTTTCTGTCTACGAAAGCATTTCGCATAAATCCCAATCAACCGAGGGACTCGTATGCTTTTCTGGGAATTCCCGGGATGAGTGTTTACTTATAGGCTAAAGCATGTCTCCTTGAAAAATTATATGAGTTTAATTAACCTTAATGTGTCACAGTATTCAAGTGATTATATCACTATTTGAGTACAATCCAAACTATGATTTGCTATTTTATTTGTATCTTATCTTTTAAATTCAATCAAACTTCATAAGTTCTCACATCTCTTCTTGTGTTGTGCAAATCTGTAGAATGCCTCCCCGTCGTGCTACCGTGGTCAACAACAACACTGATATTGCTGCTATCCTTGCACAACTTGTAACCCAGCTCACTCAAGTTAATGGTGCCACAAACGGTAACCATGGAACTAATGTTGGTGGTGGTGCCAACCCACCGCAATGCACCTTCAAGCACTTCAATTCATGTAACCCTCTCAAGTTCTATGGTACCGAAGGAGCTACGGGACTCCTTCAATGGTTTGAAAGTATTGAGGGCACTTTCCTCAATAGTGACTGCCCCGATGATCTTCGTGTCCGCCATGCCACAAGTGTCTTCCAAAAACGAGCACTCACGTGGTGGAATGGGGAAAAGAGAACCAGATGTGTAGAGGCAACCATGGCCTTACCATGGGATGAGGTTAAGAGGCTAATGACCTAAGAGTTATGTCCTCGGAACGAAGTAAGGAAATTGGAAGCCGAGTTTTGGGATCTTACCCAAGACAGTGGTGAAAGTCTGGCTTATACAACCCGGTTTCATGAACTGAGTCTCCTTGTGCCCCACATGGTCACACCCTTATCCCGTTGCATTGAAAAGTACATCGGTGGACTACCCAGGCAGATTCAGGATACTGTCTTAGGGAGAAATCCCGCCACACTCGAAGATGTTATCCGATTATCTGCCACTTTGACCGACAACCATGTGAAGGCAGGTACCTTGACTAGAAAAGGCACTAAGAAGGCTCCCGACACCACAACCCCTCCCGTACACATCAAGGAAGCCAAAACTGAACCCTACCACAATAACTGAAAAAGAAAGGCTAGAATTTTTGCTGTGGTCACTCCTGCTATGCCTGTTAATCAAGTTGCTCCCATGGCCCAAGCACCAGTCAAGAAGCCATATGTGGGGACCTACCTGCTCTGTGTCACATGCAATTATCACCATCTCCAAACCATTGCTTGTCGCCTTTGCACTCACTGTGGAAAGTATGGCCATACGGTCAATGTTTGTAGAGCCAAAGCACTGGCAGGCCAAGCCAACCCACCAACCCGAACCCATCAACAAGTGACTAATCAAGGTGTCCCCGCCATAGCAAATGGGCGTGCTTGTTATGAATGTGGCAACCCAAACCATTTTCGTGACCAGTGCCCTGCTTTCAACATCAACGCCAATGAAGCTCAAGCCAACAATGATGTGGTCAACGGTACGTTCCTTGTTAATAGTCAATATGCCTCCATTTTATTTGATACCGGTGCGGATAAGAGTTTCGTGTCACTTAATTTTGAACCCTTACTTGCAAAAACATGGTCCAAATTAGAGAAAACCTTCACCGTAGAAGTAGCAAATGGTGACTCCCTTACAATAGACTCCATTATCCACGACGGTTCTCTAGAACTCAATGATCATACATTTCCAATCAACCTCGTGCCAATGCCACTAGGAAGCTTTGATATCATCATAGGCATGGATTGGTAATCAAGTCACTATGCCGAAGTAATCTGTTTTGAGAAGTGCATCCGAATACCCCTTCCGTCAGGGGAAACGTTGAGAGTCTTTGGTGAAAAACCCTGCAAAGGACTCAGATTGATGTCATGCACTACTGCTCAAAAGTACTTACGAAAGAAGTACGTGGCCTTGTTAGCTCATATTGTCTGAAAAGATGTCAAAGAGAAGAATATTCAATATATCCCCATCATTCGGGACTTTCCCGAAGTATTCCCTGAAGACTTATCCGGCCTTCCACCCGTCCGGCAAGTAGAATTTCGCATTGACCTTGTACCCGGAGCTAACCCAGTGGCTAGAGCTCCATACCGTCTTGCACCTTCTGAAATGCAAGAACTTGCAAGCCAACTCCAAGAACTCTCCGACAAGGGCTTCATCCGTCCAAGTCATTCACCGTGGGGTGCACCTGTCTTATTCGTCAAGAAGAAGGATGGATCATTTCGCATGTGTATTGACTACCGCGAACTCAACAAGCTTACCATCAAGAACCGTTATCCATTGCCTAGAATTGATGATCTCTTTGATCAACTTCAAGGCTCTACTTGTTTCTCGAAGATCGATCTTCGATCTAGTTATCACCAACTCCGTGTGCAAGAGGATGATATTCCAAAGACTGCCTTCCGAACAAGGTATGGACACTACGAGTTCATGGTCATGCCTTTTGGGCTAACCAATGCACCCGCAGTTTTCATGGACCTCATGAATCGTGTGTGCAAACCGTACCTTGATAAGTTCGTGATCGTCTTCATCGATGACATCTTAATCTATTCCAAGACTAAAGCTGACCATGAGCAACACCTTAGATTGGTTTGGATCTCTTGAGAAAGGAGCAACTATATGCTAAGTTCTCCAAATATGAATTTTGGCTAAATGAAGTTCAATTTCTTGGTCATATCGTCAACGACAAGGGTATTCATGTTGACCCAGCTAAGATCGAAACGGTTAAGAATTGGAATGCCCCGAAGACCCCACCGAAGTTCGTTCATTTCTTGGTCTTGCGGGATATTATCGTCGTTTTATCTTAAACTTCTCTAAGATTGCTGTCCCCCTTACCGCTTTGACCCACAAGGGTAAGACTTATGAATGGGGACCAAAGCAAGATGAAGCTTTCCAAACTCTCAAGCAAAAGTTGTGCAATGCTCCTATTTTGACTCTCCCTGATGGGAATGATGATCTAGTTGTCTACTATGATGTTTCCAACCAAGGTCTCGGTTGTGTTCTCATGCAACGAGGTAAAGTAATCGCTTATGCATCAAGACAAATTAAGATTCACGAAAATAATTATACGACACACGACCTCGAATTGGGTGCGGTCGTATTCGCATTGAAGATTTGGAGACATTACCTCTATGGCACTAAATGTGTGGTGTTCACCGACCACAAAAGTCTCCAACAAATCTTCAACCAAAAAGAACTCAATATGTGTGGTTGAACTCCTTAACGACTATGACTGCGAGATTCGTTACCATCCCGGTAAGGCGAATGTTGTAGCCGACGCTTTGAGTCGAAAGGACCATGTCATGCTTCAATGTGTCCGAATTCGAACCGACATTCAAAATCATATCTTAGAAGCTCAACACGTCCCAGTCACCGAGGGAAACATGTACGAGGAGATGTCGTGTGGTGTTGAACATCTGCTCGAATCAAGACCCAATGGCTTACTGTATTACTTGAACCGTATTTGGGTTCCAGATCGCGATGATCTCCGTATATTTCTCATGAACGATGTCACACCCCGACCGATGGCGGAATCATCGAGGCGGACAATGGAATGATTGTTCAAAAGCACATGATAACTAAAAAGTTGCATATTTCATTAATTAAATTTGAAGACAACAAAGATCCAAATACAATACATTTCAAATAACCTAGTCTAGTTCAAAACATTGATTTATTTAACTAGGTCCATAGTTCTTAAGTGGAGAAATCTTCAGCAAGCAATCACATATCCAAACCTGAAACATTATTTAAATCAAGTGTCAACTAAAAAGTTGGTGAGTACATAGGTTTTTGTAGTTCCGATAAGTAGTAGATAAAAACGTTTTGCAACTCATTGTTTATCTTGTTAAACATAGTATATATATATATATATGGTGTATCATTTACCTAATCACAATTCAAACCTTGTTTGACGCGCTTGAACATAGCACAAAAGCTAAGTCCGGTATGTTTGAATATAGTTACCCACTATATCCGGTATGTTTGAATATAACACGCGGCTATATCTGAGTATGCAGTAATAAACACCCTAACCGGGTGGGCTGGTCAGGCACAATAGATCTATTAATATTACTGTTGGTTTTCTTGTGTTTAAAGTAAATGTATGTACACCCATGATAATAAGCATATAGTCCACATGTATAACACGTATAAACAAAGTGAGTAGCTTGTATGATGTTTCACCCCAAAATGCGTAAAAATATAAAATAGGGGTTATGTAACTCACCTGGCTAGCGGGTGTTTTTAATCCACAAGTGCGGGTGATAAGGATGTTGAAAACTAAGCACGATGAAATCCTATGTAGATAAATATGTATTATTGTATGTTTGTATATGTGTATTGGTATTTAAATGCGTATAGGTTTATAATAACATCCCTTAAAATTATTTGTATAAAATATTGTAGTAAAATAATAATGATCTTTAGTAAAATTTAACATCTAAAAATATATATTTAATCTTGTTAAATATTTACATTTTTGAATAATTTGTTATTATGTTTATTGTATTATATATAATAATAATAAATAAAAGGAAAATTTTTTATTTGTTTAATTATTATATATTTTTATGAGTTAAAATTATTTTAACAAGTTTATAAAATATAGGAATATTATTTTATAAAAAAATTTGGACGGATTAAATATGCGAAGAAAAAATGTTATTTAATAGTTTTGAAAATAAATGAACGAGTCAACCGACCCGTAATAGTTTTTATTGGATAGGTGTAATATTAAAATATGATAAAATAAATAAATAAAATAAAAACAGAAAAAATTGGGTTGGGCCGGAGGCCACAAGAATCGAACCCGCGACCTACAACACAAACACACACACGCATAACCAGCCGGGCTACTACCCATCGCTGGTTATGTGTGTATTGTTTAATTTATAACATATACCAAAAAGCTGGTCGCTGGTTCTCGGAAACGGGCAAGCCGTGTCCGAGGACACTGGTTTGCCCGGTGATCGATGGTCTGAGGCCGAGATTTCGATTGGGATAGATTGCCCGTTGATAATAGAAGTTAACAGAACCCGTTTGAGGCTCGAACCTGGTCGCGAAGGGTCTGGTCGGCAGGGTCCTATATCCGAGAATGTCAAGAATGGGAATCAAACTTCGGGATGGAATTAGGCTCTGATATCTTGGTTACAGCTTCTCTCAGAGACGACGAACACAATGGTAGTTTCAATTTTGAGTGAGAGTGGGTGAAGAGGGGGGTGGCGAGCTCGTGCAGGTTCGGTAATGGCTTTTTATAGCCGAGCTCGATCCTGATAATGAGACAAGCAATTGAGCATGTCCCGACACTCGTCTGGACGAGACGAAGCTGTCGAGCCATCTTGCAGGCGTGGAGGTTGACTGTCGGGGCCGAATTTGTGGCGTGGGTTTTCGGCCACAAACACGATCGAACTTTCTGTATGTCGGGGAGACCAATTGGTCGGGGGCAATTGTTCGCGTGGGGACGACGAGGTCGGGGAGTCCAAATTTGGCTGTCGAGGTGCAGGGAACAGGCGTGTCGAGGGTTCGCCGGAAAATGGCTCGGACCGCCGGTCACTGGGAGAGACAACCGGAAAAGCGAATTGGGATTTGGCAGGAATGGTCCCTGAAGTTTGTTTTTGTATTAAAATAGTCCCTGAGATAATTACGGATGAGTCCTTGTGGTTTGATTTGTCCATATTTAGTCCCTTAACTAATTTCTGTTTTAAATCCTTGTAGTTTTATTATTTTCAAAACAGACCCTCAACTTTTGTAAAAATAACTAATTAGATTTCTTTTTAAATTTCAATTATATTTTATAAACTTATATTATTATTATAAATATATTTTTATAAAAGTTAATTATTATTTAGATAGATTATCATATTTATGTTATGAACCTTTTAAATTTAGATTTTTATATAAAATTTTATTTAAGTTTAAAACTTATAAAATTTTGATTATTTTAAATTCATAAAATAAATATATATATATATTTTGTACAAAATTAAATAAAAACACTTACATTTCATTTAATAGAAAATGATTACATGATATATATTACAAATGCGTGAATAAAATCTGAAATGTCACAGTCTCCCCATGTTAAAGGAATTTCACCCCGAAATTCAAACGGAGGCTATGAAAAGAGATGTGGATATTTGGATTTCATTTGGTCTTCACGTTCCCAAGTGAACTCGGGTCCACGTTTAGACTCCCAACGGACCTTGACAATGGGGATGCGGCTACGCTTGAGTTTCTTGACTTCTCGGTCCATGATTTCCGTGGGTTTCTCAACAAAGTGCATTTTCTCGTCAATACGCACTTCATCAAGAGGGATGTGGAGATTCTCGTCGGCTAGGCACTTTTTCAAATTAGATACGTGGAAAGTCGGATGAACGTTGCTGAGCTCTAAAGGAAGATCGAGTTTGTAGGCCACTTTTCCTACCCTTTCGAGTATCTTGAATGGACCCACATATCGAGGTGCAAGTTTTCCTTTCTTTCCAATTTGGACTACGCCCTTCCAAGGTGATACCTTTAGAAGAACCATATCCCCAACTTGAAATTCCAAGGGTTTTCGTCAATTATCGGCATAGCTCTTTTGCCGACTCCTTGCTACTCGAATGTTGTCATGAATAAGAGAGATTTTATCGGTGGTCTCTTGGATAAGCTCGGGACCGGTGATTTGTGCTTCACCAATTTCGTTCCAACAAATCAGTGAATGACATTTTCGTCCATAAAGAGCTTCAAACGGTGCCATGTTAATACTTGTGTGGTAGCTGTTGTTGTAGGAAAATTCGATCAGTGGTAGGTGAGAATTCCAGTTGCCACCAAAGTCAATGACACAAGCTCTAAGCATATCCTCGAGAGTTTGGATTGTTCGCTCGGTTTGTCCATTAGTTTGAGGATGGTAAGCCGTACTTAGATCCAAACGAGTACCAAGCGCAGATTGTAATGATTGCCAAAATCGGGAAGTAAAACGCGAATCACGATCGGAGATGATGTTCAAAGGGATTCCGTGACGACTTACGATCTCATCAATGTAGATCCGAGCCAATTTCTCGACTCGATAGTCCTCACGAATAGGCAAGAAGTGAGCAGACTTTGTAAGTCGGTCGATAATAACCCAGATACTATCGTGCCCACTAGAAGTGCGTGGAAGTTTGGTGATGAAGTCCATAGCGAGGTTCTTCCACTTCCACATGGGATTTTCTGGTTGTTCGAGGAGTCCGGAAGGCTTTTGGTGTTCGGCCTTCACTTTAGAACAAGTTAAGCATTTTGCCACAAAGAGGGCAATATCCTTTTTCATGCCGGGCCACCAATATTGCTGACGAAGACCCATGTACATCTTATCAGCTCCGGGATGTACCGAATATCGAGTTTTGTGGGACTCGTTCCGATCGGGAACCCAGATACGGTCCAAGTAATACAATAGACCGTTGGCTTTGGTTTCTAGCAAGAGTTCTACACCACATGCCATCTCTTGATACATGTTTCCCTCGGTAACCGAGGTGTGTTGTGCTTGGATAATACGGGCTTGGATATCGTTATGAATACAAACACTATGAAGCATGCTACGTTCTTTACGACTCAAGGCGTCGGCTACAACATTTGCTTTGCCGGGGTGGTAGCGAATCTCGCAGTCGTAGTCGTTAAGAAGTTCAACCCATCGTCGTTGCCTCATATTAAGCTCTTTTTGATTGAAAATATGTTGGAGACTTTTGTGGTTGGTGAAAACCACGCATTTGGTGCCATAAAGATAGTGTCTCCAAATTTTCAAGGCGAAAACGACAGCACCAAGCTCGAGATCATGGGTCGTATAGTTCTTCTCATGGATTTTGAGCTGACGTGATGCGTATGCAATTACTTGGCCACGTTGCATTAGAATACACCCAAGACCTTGGTTGGATGCATCACAATAAACGACAAAGTCGTCATTACCACTAGGAAGTGTTAGAATAGGAGCATTGCAGAGCTTGTGCTTGAGAGTTTGAAAAGCTTCCTCTTGCTTAGGTCCCCACTCGTAAGATTTACCTTTATGAGTCAAGGCAGTGAGCGGAACCGCAATCTTAGAGAAATTTGGGATGAAGCGACGATAGTAACCTGCTAGTCCAAGGAATGAATGAATCTCGGTAGGAGTCTTAGGAGTACTCCAATTCTTTATCGCCTCGATCTTTGCCGGGTCCACATGAATTCCTTTATCGTTGACTATGTGTCCCAAAAATTGAACTTCCTTTAGCCAGAATTCACACTTGGAGAACTTGGCGTATAGTTGTTCTTTCTTCAAGAGTTCCAAAATCAAACGAAGATGTTGTTCATGCTCCGCTTTCATTTTAGAATAGATGAGAATGTCGTCAATGAAAACGATCACGAACTTGTCCAAATAAGGTTTGCATACACGGTTCATGAGGTCCATGAAGACTGCAGGTGCATTAGTCAAACCGAAGGGCATGACCATGAACTCGTAGTGACCATATCTAGTCCAAAAGGCAGTCTTCGGAATGTCTTCATCGAGAACACGAAGTTGATGGTACCCGGAACGAAGGTCAATCTTGGAGAAGCATGTTGAACCTTGAAGCTGATCGAAAAGATCGTCGATACGGGGTAAAGGATAACGGTTCTTGATTGTAAGCTTGTTGAGTTCACGATAATCAATGCACATTCGAAACGATCCATCCTTTTTCTTTACAAACAGCACGGGAGCACCCCCAAGGTGAATGGCTTGGTCGTATGAATCCTTTGGATGAGAGTTCTTGTAATTGACTTGCGAGTTCTTGCATTTCGGAAGGTGCAAGACGATAGGGAGCTTTTGCCACGGGAGTTGCTCCAGGCACAAGGTCAATACGAAAGTCCACTTTTCTAGGAGGAGGAAGACCGGGTAAATCCTCGGGGAATACCTCGAGAAAGTCTCGAATGATCGGAATATCTTGCAATTTCTTACCCTTGTCTTTCGTGTCAACTACGTGGGCCAAGAAAGCAACGTACTTTTTCCGCAAGTACTTTTGTGCTAATGTGCAAGACATGAGTTGAAGACCACGACACGGTTTTTCACCGAAAATAACTAACGTGTCACCCGAAGGGAGAGGTATACGAATGCACTTCTCGTAGCAAATAACCTCGGCATGGTGCTTGGATAACCAGTCCATGCCAATTATAATATCGAAGCTTCCCAATTTCATTGGAAGGAGATCAACGGAGAATTCATGACTATTAAGCTCGAGATTGCAGTCGCGGATAACAGAATTTATGGTAATAGATTTTCCGTTTGCTATCTCCACGGAATAAGAATTGTCAAGTTTCGTTCTTTGTTTAGTAAGTCGAGATTCAAAGGCAAGAGACACAAAACTCCTATCGGCACCGGTATCAAATAAAATGGATGCATAATGATTGTTTACGAGAAACGTACCATTTATCACGTCGTTGTTTGCTTGAGCCTCATTAGCGTTTATATTAAACGCTCGTCCTTGAGGACCACCTTGATGATGAAGTTTTGGGCATCGGTCACGGAAATGGTTTGGATCTCCACATTCGTAACATGCCCGACCATTGAGAGGTGCCGGATAGATTAGGCGGTTGGCTGGAGCAGCTTGATGGTCGGGAGGACGGGTACGGCAAGTAGTGACCACGTGTCCATATCGTCCGCAGCTTGAACACAATCGGCATGGTAAGTTGGCAGGATGATGGTACTTGCAGGTCTGGCATTGGGGATTCGGGCCCAGATAAGGTTTCAGGTTTTGACCCAAAGGGGCCGCTTGAATAGCAGCTACAGCGGGAGTTACGGCTGCGAAGTTTCGACCCTTTCGTTTCTTGTTGCGGTTAGAAGACTCGGGTTTTACATCTTTGACGGCCGCAAGAGTGGAGACAACCTTCTTAGAACCCTTTCTTGTTAAGGTTCCGGCTTTGACATGGTTGTCGGATAGCGTAGCGGATAGACGGATAGCAGCTTCAAGTGTAGGAGGATTGCTTCCTAACACAGCATCTTGAATTTGCATAGGCAGCCCGCCTATGTATTTTTCAATTCCCCGAGCAAGGGGAGTGATCATATGAGGCACCAACAGACTTAGCTCTTGAAACCGGGTGGTGTAAGCCAGATTATCCCCGCTGTCTTGGGCAAGATCCCAAAACTCAGTCTCGAGCTTCCTCATTTCATTTCGAGGACAGAATTCATCAGTCATGGCTTTCTTCAGATCATCCCATGATAAAGATGTAGCAACCTCAACACCACGAGTGCGTTTCTCACCGTTCCACCAGGTGAGGGCTCTCTTTTGAAGTACACTTGTGGCATAGCAAACCCGAAGATTATCGGGGCAGTCACTGTTTAGGAATGTGCTTTCCATGCTTTCAAACCATTGCAGTAGGCCGGTAGCACCTTCAGTCACGAAAAATTTTGTAGGATTGCACGAGTTAAAGTGCTTAAACGTGAATTGGGGCGGGTTGGTACCACCGTTTCCTTGGATGTTGTGAGATCCGTCACTGTTGTTATTGGCTTGGGGCATTTGCCCTACCAGCTGAGCAAGAAGAGTAGCAAGATCCGGGTTGGAAGTGCTAGAGTTTGCACGTCGAGGAGGCATTCTAACACCATAAGTAGAGACAATGATATTTTAGATAAGATGGATATATATGAGTCATAGTGGGAAATAATGTAAGCAGAAAAGCGGGATTCATCATGACGCGTGCCAGTGCATGTGTATTTATTTAAAGTTGATGGGGGGAAAACTAAGCCATCTATTCCGGATAGAACATGATGTTATAGATCATTATTCGCGTAATAGGAATTTTCGGGACTTGCATGCACTACAAATCGTTATTACGTGTGCACCCGTAATAATGATTTGCTTTGCATGTTCGTCTAGTTCTTCCTATCTTGCTATAATGTCCCCAAATTTTGAGTTTAAGTTCGGATCGTATCCTTGCGAATACAATGACTTATCAACGTTAAATAATTCCTCAAAACTTTCAAAGAGACATGCTTTAGCCTATAGGTAAACACTCACTTCAGGAATTCCCAGGAAAGCATACGGGTCCGTTTATTTGGATTTATATGAAATGCTTTCCTAGACAGAAAAACCAATGTACAGGTGTCACCCTTCCAGATTGCACGTGTCCTTTACTGGTTTCAAGAAATTAAGTCGTTGACGAGATTTTCAAGATTTTAATAGACTTGAGAGTCTATGGGTATAAAATGTGTAGGAATGTTGCAATTAATATGTATTAAGAAAGAGTATGGATAAGGGTGAGTAGTGTATTTGTTTGCATAAGTTTGTTTGTCAAATGTGTATGTAAAGTATGTATCATGTATTTAAGCCTTGTATGTATGTGTATAAGTCTCATGTACCAAACTTGGGAAAATTCAAATAATACCTAACTACAAATAATTCACATAGCACTTAATCATTTAGCACATAACACATAAAAAGGAGTCCTAGGGTTATAGTCTAGGTCATCGTGTCTAATAACCTAATTCCCTATAACCATGGCTCTGATACCAATCTGTCACACCCCGACCGATGGCGGAATCATCGAGGCGGACAATGGACTGATTGTTCAAAAGCACATGATAACTAAAAAGTTGCATATTTCATTAATTAAATTTGAAGACAACAAATATCCAAATACAATACATTTCAAATAACCTAGTCTAGTTCAAAACATTGATTTATTTAACTAGGTCCATAGTTCTTAAGTGGAGAAATCTTCAGCAAGCAATCACATATCCAAACCTGAAACATTATTTAAATCAAGTGTCAACTAAAAAGTTGGTGAGTACATAGGTTTTTGTAGTTTCGATAAGTAGTAGATAAAAACGTTTTGCAACTCATTGTTTATCTTGTTAAACATAGTATATATATATGGTGTATCATTTACCTAATCACAATTCAAACCTTGTTTGACGCGCTTGAACATTGCACAAAAGCTAAGTCCGGTATGTTTGAATATAGTTACCCACTATATCCGGTATGTTTGAATATAACACGCGGCTATATCTGAGTATGCAGTAATAAACACCCTAACCGGGTAGGCTGGTCAGGCACAATAGATCTATTAATATTACTGTTGGTTTTCTTGTGTTTAAAGTAAATGTATGTACACCCATGATAATAAGCATATAGTCCACATGTATAACACGTATAAACAAAGTGAGTAGCATGTATGATGTTTCACCCCAAAATGCGTAAAAATGTAAAATAGGGGCTATGTAACTCACCTGGCTAGCGGATGTTTTTAATCCACAAGTGCGGGTGATAAGGATGTTGAAAACTAAGTACGATGAAATCCTATGTAGATAAATATGTATTATTGAATGTTTGTATATGTGTATTGGTATTTAAATGCGTATAGGTTTATAATAACATCCCTTAAAATTATTTGTATAAAATATTGTAGTAAAATAATAATGATCTTTAGTAAAATTTAACATCTACAAATATATATTTAATCCTGTTAAATATTTATATTTTTGAATAATTTGTTGTTATGTTTATTGTATTATATATAATAATAATAAAGAAAAGGAAAACTTTTTATTTGTTTAATTATTATATATTTTTATGAGTTAAAATTATTTTAACAAGTTTATAAAATATAGGGTTATTATTTTATAATAAAAAATTGGACGGATTAAATATGCGAAGAAAAAATGTTATTTAATATTTTTGAAAATAAATGAACGAGTCAACCGACCCGTAATAGTTTTTATTGGATAGGTGTAATATTAAAATATGATAAAATAAATAAATAAAATAAAAACAGAAAAAAATTGGGTTGGGCCGGAGGCCACAAGAATCGAACCCGCGACCTACAACACAAACACACACACGCATAACCAGTCGGGCTACTGCCCATCGCTGGTTATGTGTGTATTGTTTAATTTATAACATATACCAAAAAGCTGGTCGCTGGTTCTCGGCAACGGGCAAGCCGTGTCCGAGGATACTGGTTTGCCCGGTGATCGATGGTCTGAGGCCGAGATTTCGATTGGGATAGATTGCCCGTTGATAATAGAAGTTAACAGAACCCCTTTGAGGCTCGAACCTGGTCGCGAAGGGTCTGGTCGGCAGGGTCCTATATCCGAGAATGTCAAGAATGGGAATCAAACTTCGGGATGGAATTAGGCTCTGATATCTTGGTCACAGCTTCTCTTAGAGACGACGAACACATGGTAGTTTCAATTTTGAGTGAGAGTGGGTGAAGAGGGGGTGGCGAGCTCGTGCAGGTTCGGTAATGGCTTTTTATAGCCGAGCTCGATCCTGATAATGAGACAAACAATTGAGCATGTCCCGACACTCGTCTGGACGAGACGAAGCTGTCGAGCCATCTTGCAGGCGTGGAGGTTGACTGTCGGGGCCGAATTTGTGGCGTGGGTTTTCGGCCACAAACACGATCGAACTTTCTGTATGTCGGGGAGACCAATTGGTCGGGGGCTATTGTTCGCGTGGGGACGACGATGTCGGGGAGACCAAATTCGGCTGTCGAGGTGCAGGGAACAGGCGTGTTGAGGGTTCGCCGGAAAATGGCTTGGACCGCCGGTCACTGGGAGAGACAACCGGAAAAGCGAATTGGGATTTGGCAGGAATGGTCCCTGAAGTTTGTTTTTGTATTAATATAGTCCCTGAGATAATTACGGATGAGTCCTTGTGGTTTGATTTGTCCATATTTAGTCCCTTAACTAATTTCTGTTTTAAATCCTTGTAGTTTTGTTATTTTCAAACAGACCCTCAACTTTTGTAAAAATAACTAATTAGATTTCTTTTTAAATTTCAATTATATTTTATAAACTTATATTATTATTATAAATATATTTTTATAAAAGTTAATTATTATTTAGATAGATTATCATATTTATGTTATGAACCTTTTAAATTTAGATTTTTATATAAAATTTTATTTAAGTTTAAAACTTATAAAATTTTGATTATTTTAAATCCATAAAATAAATATATATATATTTTGTACAAAATTAAATAAAAACACTTGCATTTCATTTAATAGAAAATGATTACATGATATATATTACAAATGCGTGAATAAAATCTGAAATGTCACAAACGAGGCCCACAAGACTCGTTATTCTATCCATCCTGGTGCGGATAAAATGTACCAAGACCTTCGCCAACAATATTGGTGGCCCGGTATGAAGAAAGACATTGCTCTCTATGTTGCCAAATGTCTAACTTGCTCCAAAGTCAAAGCCGAACACCAACGTCCTTCCGGGTTACTTGAACAGCCGGAAATTCCCGTGTGGAAATGGGAGAACTTAGCTATGGATTTCATTACCAAACTCCCTCGCACCTCAAGTGGTTATGATAGCATCTGGGTGATCATTGACCGCCTCACCAAATCTGCTCATTTCTTACCCATCCGTGAAGACTATCGGGTTAGGAAATTGGCCCAAATTTACATTGACGAAATCGTGAGCCGTCACGGTGTTCCATTAAACATAATCTCCGATAGAGATGCTCGATTCACCTCCCGGTTCTGGCAATCTCTCCAAACTGCCCTTGGTACACGATTGGATTTAAGCACGGCTTACCACCCCCAAACTGATGGTCAGACCGAGCGTACAATCCAAACTCTTGAAGACATGCCCAGAGCTTGTGTAATTGATTTTGGTGGCAATTGGGATTCACATCTACCCCTAATTGAATTCTCTTACAACAATAGTTACCACACAAACATCAATATGGCCCCATTTGAAGCTCTTTATGGTCGTAAGTGCCGTTCTCCTATCTGTTGGAACGAGATTGGTGAAGCACAAATCACCGGTCCCGAGCTAATCCAAGAAACATCCGATAAGATCATTCAAATCCGTGACAACATTCGAGTAGCGAGGAGTCGGCAAAAGAGTTATGCTGACAAACAACGAAAACCCTTGGAATTCCAAGTCGGTGATCTTGTCCTTCTAAAGGTGTCTCCATGGAAGGGTGTGATCCGTTTTGGAAAGAAAGGCAAGCTAGAACCTCGCTATGTGGGTCCATTCAAGATCCTTGAAAGAATTGGGAAAGTGGCTTACAAACTCGAGTTACCTCCATCACTCGGCAATGTGCATCCACATTTCATGTGTCCAACCTGAAGAAATGCCTTGCCGATGAGAATCTCCATATACCTCTTGACGATATGCGCATTGACGAAACGATGCACTTCGTGGAAAGACCAGTGGAGATCATGGGTCGCGAGATCAAGCAACTCAAGCTAAGCCGTATCCCTATTGTCAAAGTACAATGGGAATCTAAGCATGGGCCTGAATTTACTTGGGAACGTGAGGACCAAATGAAGCTCAAGTACCCTCACCTCTTTGCTGATACAGTCGCCTCAACTAGTTAAATTTCGGGACGAAATTCCCTCAACATGGGGATACTGTAACATTTCTGATTTTTATTAGTTCTTCTATCCAATGTAACACAATTCAAATTCGATTCTAGTGCAACGTTTTAAATTCATTCGAACAAACAACTAAACCCTAGTTATCAATACGAATCCACAAAGTTCGATTCACCCTTGTTCTAGAATCCCGATATATATATATATATATATATATATATATATATATATATATATATATATATATATAAATATTTAGACATATACATGTATATACACATTGATACATCACATAAATACATACACATATACAAACACACAATTGACAATTTATTGACACAATGTTTCGAACCCTAAAACCTTGAATTAAACCCAAAGTCGCGAAATTGGATCAAACCCAAACAAAACCCACCTGTTTGACTTTTAAAAGTCAAACAGGGTAAGTCAAACAGGGTCGAAACCTTAAAAATCCAAGTCTCAATATCGACCAAACCAGTTTCTATGGGCTCCCCTATCGTGTACAATCAATAAGCGACCCAATCTCGGCCCTAACATCAAGCCAATTCGTCCAATTTAGCGGGCATAATTCAAAATTCAAACAAATATGACTCCTCAAGTCAAACCATATCAATCCGTGTTTAATTCATGAAATTGACGCGTATTGGAACCCGGAAATCACGCATGACTGATCTCGACTGAATCCAGACCTCAAACCTGACTCGATTCATCCAAAAATCGAACCGAAAACGCGTGATTCAATCTCGACAGTCATTATTTCCAAATCACAATCAAACCGGGTGATTTGAACAAAATTAATCAAATCAAACCACTCATTCACCTTCGTGAACTGTCACACAAACGCTCTCAACCCTCAATCGATTAACATTTCACCGCTAGGAGCCTGTCGAGCACCAAGATCAGCCGAACGCTTGACCATGTCGTCCTCATTCATCCCTACACCAATTCAGGTACCGCTTAGGTCATTTGGTTCGTAATTCCCTGCTTATCGAAAGCCCCTTGCCAATTCGTGACGGTAGAGGGAATCGAAATTGATTAGGGTTGGAGTTCTTGGCGGGTTGGGGTAGATCGATTTTGGGGTCAACTTACTTTCGTGTTTTAATTATATATGTTCAGTATTAAACCAGCGAAACCACCTGGTTTGGCCGGCAAGTCACTGCGCCGTCGAACAAGGTGGCGTGGGTTCGAAACCCATATACCGAGACTTTTTGCGCACACCCAAAAACCAGATCCGGCCTACTGCCGTGTTCCTGTTAAAACCCATGTAACCTGAGACCAGTGTATGGACTAGGCCGCCTGTCCAGCGGTAAGGCACTACAGCTTGTACAGGAGCCACCCGGGTTCGAACCGGGTGGCCTGTTTAATTTTTAAAAACCAGTTTTAAAGCTCCAAAAATTTTATAAAAATTATTTTATAAAACTTCACAATATTGTTAAACAGAATAAAATCAGATCTACAAAGTTCCAATATAAATTCATTTTATTATGAATTTATGGCTAAAAAAAATAGTATATTAAATATTTAAAACAAAAATTTAGGTATTTAAATTAATTTCCAAATAAAAACAATTAATTTTATTTTATAAAATATTAACTTATTTAAAAAAAACTAGTATTTATTTTAAAGATGATAAATAAAATTTATTTATAATCCTCAATAAGAAGTTAAATGATAAAATAAAAACAATTGATTTTATAAAATTTATAAAATATTAATCCACAATAAAAAGTTAAACGTTAGATTTTATATATAAATATAATTTACACAACTTTATATTTTTACAAATCTTTAAACATAAATAAATAAAGTAGAAATTATTTATTTAAATTATACACCAATATTTTTACATAAATTTTATAAATGAATAAATAAAGAAATATTATTTATTTAATTTATACCTTAAACATAATTTTCATACTAAATAAATAAATATTGTCTAAATTATCTAAACCCAAATTCAATTATTCTAAAAACTGTTGGGTTCAATCTTTCATGTTATACAACACCCGTTTTAAGTACGAACCACAAACACAACCCTTCGTACACACACCCAATTCAATCCTAGACTTAGGCAAAGACTATTATACACATTATTAATTTAAATCCATATACTTTACACGTTAGGTTAACGTTGTGAGATTTCAAGGATCATTTTGCTATCTAGTTTCGCGTGCTAGCTACACCTTTGAATCAGGTGAGTATTACATAGCCCCTTTTCTCTTTAACACTTTTTGGGGTGATTCATGAATTATATACAAACAATAGTTTATATTTACACAAACTACACAAACACAAATCCTATTTACATTCATGTGTGCAAATTTGAGCTTTATGTTTGAGTGCTAGGTGTGTTAACTTTTGTGCGCAAATTTTGTGCAATCATTAACTAATTAAGCCGACGGTTAACAATGATAGATCTATTGAGTCTGACAAACCCACCCAGATTGGGGTGATTGTTACCGACAACACAATTGCATGCTAGTTACAAAGGTTTGATTGTACTTCAGTTACACAATAGTTGCTCCCCATAAATGCCTTATTTATCATGACATGTAAGGATTTGCTTATTCATATTTATACACTATCTATGTACAAACCTATGTATGTTCACCAACTTTTTAGTTGACCTTATTTTATGCATGTTTCAGGTGATAATGTATGAGTTTGATCAAGACATGCTACACATAAGTTTGGACTTAGTTAATTTAAATTCAAAGAACAATTTGTATTTTCTTTTATGTACTTGTTGAATTTTGCTATTTGTGTTGGAATTGTTTGAAATGAAATTGATGATTAAATATTGAAATCTAGCGAACCTTGTGCTCATGAACAGTCTACATGTCCCGCCCTGACGTTTCCGCCGTCGGTTAGGGTGTGACATTCTGAAGTTATGCTCTTATGACCGCCGCCCGCCTTGTAAATCTGGCACCGACTAAGAAGGTGTACAAAACCCCATATGAGATATGGCACGAGTCTAAACCCAATTTGTCTTACCTTAGAGTATGGGGATGTGATGCATATATCACCAGCGATTCTGATGACAAGCTCGATCCCAGAGGCGAAAAAGTTGTTTTCGTCGGTTACTACAACAAAAGCGGATATTATTTCTATCATCCTGATGCAAACATTGTTTCCATCAAAAGGAGAGGACGATTTCTCGAGGAAGATCTTCTAAATCGAGGAACCGGAAATAATATTATGGATCTTGAAGAAATTCGAGAAACACAAACAACCGCTGAGGAAGTCGGAGCGTCTGATCAACAAGAAGTTGTTGCTAATGTATCAGACATAAACACAAGCGTTCGCAAAAGTAGCAGGTCTCGTAAAGAACCTAATAGATACCTATGGCATCTTGAAGCTTATAAAGTCCTGTTAGTAGCTGAGTCAAATGATGAACCTACAAACTACAAATCTGCTATCTCAGATCCTGAATCCAAGAAATGGCTTGAAGCCATGAACGCCGAGATGCAATCTATGCGTGATAATTAGGTCTGGGACTTGATTGAGCTACCCCCCGGTTCTCGGGCAATAGGGAGCAAATGGATTTTCAAAAGAAAAACCGACATGCATGGTAATGTATAAACCTATAAAGCACGGCTAGTTGCAAAGGGTTTCACTCAAACTCAAGGTATTAACTATGATGAAACTTTCTCACCCGTTGCTATAATCAAATCGATCAGGATACTGCTTGCCATAGCCGCGTACCATGATTACGAGATATGACAAATGGATGTCAAAACCGCTTTTCTTAATGGACATCTTTCTGAAGATGTCTATATGGTTCAGCCTGACGGTTTTGTTGATCCAAAGTATCCTAGTAGGGTCTGCAAACTGAATAAGTCCATTTATGGACTTAAACAGGCATCTCGAAGCTGGAATCTTCATTTTGATCAGAAAATCAAAGAATTTGGTTTTGTCAAGAATGAAGATGAGCCTTGTGTTTACAGAAAGGCTAGTGGGAGCACTATATCATTTCTCATCTTGTATGTGGATGATATACTGATCATTGGAAACAATATCCCTGTGCTTGACAAAGTCAAACAATGGTTAGGATCTTTTTTTGCAATGAAGGATCTTGGAGAAGCTGCTTACATTCTAGGAATCAAGATCTACAGGGATAGATCTAAGCGGCTTCTAGGGCTAAGTCAGAGTACTTACATAGACAAAATGATGACACGCTTTAGGATGGAAAATTCCAAGAAAGGAGGTGTTCCGATGACTAAAGGCACTGTGTTGAGCAAATCACTATCTCCTTCCACGGACATTGAAATTAAGGAAATGGAAGCAATTCCATATGCCTCAGAGATTGGTTCTATCGTGTATCCTATGTTGTGCACTAGACCTGACGTCTCGTATGCTTTAAGCATGACCAACCGTTTCCAGCAAAGTCCTGGCATTGCCTATTGGACTGCAGTCAAGAACATCCTGAGGTACTTGAGAAGGACCAAAGACATGTTCTTAGTATTTGGAGGAGTGAAAGAGGAGCTCATTGTACGGTGTTACACTGATGCTAGCTTTCAAACTGACCGAGATGACTCTCGCTCACAGTCGGGTTTCGTATTCACTCTTAATGGAGGAGCTATCTCATGGAAAAGCTCCAAGCAGAGTGTAGTGGCGGATTCAACCACCGAATTTGAGTATATAGCCGCATCAGATGCCGCTAAGGAAGCTGCTTGGATGAAGAAATTCATTACTGACCTCGATGTGGTTTCGAGTATTCGCCAACCAATCGAGATACTTTGTGATAACACAGGTTCTATAGCTCAAGCCAAAGAGCCCAGATCTCATCACAAAGCCAAGCACATTCAAAGGAAGTTCCACTATATACGGGAAATTGTGGAACGTGGAGACATCGTGATAAGCAAAGTAGACACAGATCAAAACCTAGCGGACCCGTTTACTAAGCCCATGACTCAGGACAAGCATGATCTTCACAAATATGCTATTGGTCTTAGATTTGCTAGTGATATGTTTTGATTTAGTATTTTGAATGTGTGTACAATTAAACAGGTGTACTTTTGAATTATTTTTGGTTTACTGATTTAAATGCAATTCTGAATTCTTATAACTGTGTTCAATTTTAATACGTTTAATCCATGAATCTTGTATTCTTAATTATCCGTAGTCGGTCAGACTCGTGGGAATGTCTCTGAATTAAGACTTTTCTGAACTTCGGCTCAAGGAGTTGACTCCGAACTTCACAGGCCTCATTTTGAATGACGTTGGATGTAACTCGCATCAAATCATCTTCATGGATCTTTGTCATAAGATGTTTTGCTATTGTTATACTCATTAGTATCCTCTGACCTGAGATACGTACTAGAACTGCCGTTTACCAAGAACCATTCTTTAATCACTGTCAAACGCTGTCGCGTAACTGCCACTCATAAAGACTTTGATTAGGAATAGTTCTGAAGTTCAGTGGGAGTTGTATGTAGTCAATAAGGGATTCTGTACTCTTACATTATATGTAACAGATAGGCATCGTGGCGCCCTCGTTGATTCAAACTAGTGAAGTGTAAGGTCTTACCCAAACTTACTGTGTGTTTGATTGGACCACTTTGATTATTGACCGAGAACAATAATAATTGAACGCCATATGAGAATGAACTAAATCCATGTCTCATTGATTCAATTGATGTTTTATACGGAAAGGATGAATGACAACTATTGCCATAAGTCTATTGTCTTGCTTTAGTTAGCTGTTACTAACACCAAGATATTTGGTTAATGACTTTAAAGCGTCATACCTTATTAGGGACAGCCATGTGCAGCTAGAGCGCCGCTGCCTGTTTGCGTTGATTTATCGTGGATCGTCCAAGTGGGAGACTGTTGGAATTATATGTCCAGTCACGATTATTTAACGCTACTAACTGAGTTGTGTTACACCTAGGGCAACAAACAATAAATCCACTTAACCCGCTTAACTAGTAATTACGAACTATAAGCGAGACGATATATTTTATATATATTCATTACACGGGACTTATTATTTATACATATTTATAAATAATAATTTATATTTATTGTTTTAATCTTTTATTAAAACAATAAAACGGTTTATGGCTTTTGCATCTCGTATTTGTACTTTGGGCCCGGAAATAATTATTAGGGTTTATAATTATTATATATAATTATAATCTAATAGTTGTTCTAGCCTAATTTTTGTTACACATCCGCAAAAGAAATAATTTTTCTTTCTTCTTGGTTTTCTTCGATAATTCCAAAACAAGAAGCAAAAGAAACCAAAGTGTCGTGGACTACTTTGCTTAATTTCAAAGTAGCTTACGACGAAAAAGGAAAAGGCTTTCTGCCTTGTGACTTCCGGCCACTAGCCCTGCCACCGTCCGCCGCTTTATCCGGGGATCCCTGGTGTCACCCGTTCCCGTGTTCGGTTCGTGATCTAGCATCGGTTCGTTGTACCTTGGTGTCTCGATCGGTTAATCATTAACCACTAAGGTATAATTGATCTGATCAGTAGATTAATTTTTTTTCGTGTTTGCGTGTTCATAACCAGATCCTGTTTGGTTTGTCAGTGCTGTTAAATAGGTTATGATTTTATTTTCCGCTGCGTATTTATTAATTAACTGAATTAATTAATTTCTCTATCAAAACCCGTTTTTACAAAAGTCAAACTGATCACCACTGAACCCCGACACTGTTGGCTATCTGGTGCAATGGTAGCTCTAAGACTTCTCATAGTGGAGGTCTTGGGTTCGAATCCTGGCAACAGCAAAAAATGGGTCTGTGGCCAGGTCAAGGGGTTTACCCAGTTGGGGGGTTTCTCATGTGGTGAGCTACCCTGGATGTTTTAGGTGTTGCCCCGGGGAAACCCAATTATCCTAAAATATCTAGGTGTTGCCGTTCAAAAAAAATGTGGACTTGGGATAATGATGTATTGTTAGATGCCTATCATTGTTTGTCGCTATGTTATTATATCTTATGCAAGTGAGAATGATAGTAGTGTGTCTATGACACAACATACTAGTGTTAATGTTGATGACACGTGAATATTTAAGGACACACATAAGGGGTAACGGTTAACGATTACATACCCAATATGATTTGAGTTTGTCCAACCCACAACGTGTTATGAACTGTCATCATAATGTAATACTATGGCAAGAATATAAATTTGTCTAGGAGAGTGTTATATCCATGTAAGTAGGGGCGAATACACCAACCCGATACAAAGCTAATTTCAAAAATTAGTAGACTCATATTTATAGCAACTGGATAATGACAAGTGAGCTAAAAAAATATCCAATTTGAAACCGCATAACTTTTGGTTTGTCTAAAGTTATAAGACCCGTAAAATATTGTTTAAAAACAGTGTCACAGACATGACATTTTGACAACTAGGCGGTTTGCCTAACTTCAGACACAAATTTCTTTTATTGGGAGGCCCAATTTTAACAGTTTCATCGCAACTTATGTTATACTCATTGATTCTATTTTAATTGTAAAATCGCGTGAGTGATAGATTTCATTGATTACGCGTTTATTTTGTCATTTTATTTCTATTTCTAGGCATTTTCCGTGCAAAATGAGGCTCGATGTAATGCTTCTCGTTCAAATATGTACCACCTCTCTTAATGAGTGCTCTATGTTATATTTTGTGTTTCGGCTCTTAACGAGGCTTGATGATAAGGCTATGTTTTATGGTTAATGACTGTGAGCAAAAAAGTGTTGCTACGCGCCGTGGGTTCCAACACTTACACTCACTAAAGGTGTGTCATGGTTAGTAGGTGAGCCAGATTTTTAATTATTAATTAATCATTGTCATTAATTATTTTTATACATATATTTATTTTTTGGGTTCGGGTTGTGTGAAAACCACTTACGAAACAAAAAAATATTTTTTTTTTAAAACTCCATTTAGTTAAAATTTATGTCGGAATGTTTAAAAAAATAAATAAGCAAGCCTTTGTATTTAATTTTTTTCAAGTTAAACAAGTGAAAGTTATTTAAAAAAAACCAAAACAAATCTTAAATTAAACCTTATAATAAAAAAAATCAAAAAATGAAATGGTGAGGTGTCATTTATTGATTGACCACTCCCAATATTTGGTTTTGCCCATGTTCACGCGAATCCGGACCACACTCCACTCACGCTCAAGCGGAGTGTTCGTGGGCGTAAGCCCTAATGTGGCGCGCCCCTCTTCCAGTGGTGTACCCACATGATTGGGATGGGGGTCGGCCGACCCTCATGAAAAAAAAATTGTTTGCTATATGTGCGATCTAATCCCAAGCGACCCCCATGAAATTTTGACACCGACCCTCATGAAATTTCTTTTGATCAAAACGACACCCAAAAAAATTAATATAAAACTTTAAAATTTTACAAATATAAACGTATTAATTATTATAAACTAATTAACAAATATAAACTTATCATAAATTAGGTTAATTGGATATACTCATTAATAAGCTTTATAAACAATTAACCCCACTAGGCCACTAACCATTTAACCAAATAACCTTTTACCCTAAGCCATCTAATCCCTTCTAAACAATTAACCGGTCTTGTCATACGTTTTCCATCTTTATCAAACGTGATTAGGTGAAACGGAAACAAGCGACTATCGACTGAGAAGTCCCCCCCACCCTTCCAAACCTAATTAAAAATCACATGCCACTACCGTCTGCGTGAGTCAGGTTGTGTGTTAGAGGTTGCCCCTTCACTCTTCCGAATCTTGTACCAAAACTTAATTTAGGTATTTGTTGAACTTTTACTCTAAATTTCACTTTATTATTTGATTATTTGATATATTATTTATTAGAATATTAGATTATCGACATCTAAACACTGAAAAAAGTTCGATGACCTGACTTTTAGCAAAAAAACATTTCAATGGCCTGACCCGACAAAGAAAATCTCTTTTAATAAACATCTAAACCCTGAAAATTTTTCGACACCCATAAAAAAAATTTATGAGTCCGCCATTACCTTCTTCATGGTCATAGAGGCATAACACATAGCCTAACCAAGTAGAGGGTCTAAGTTATCCAACATGCACCAAACATATGATACAATGAATCAAGATTATAATTTGATCATTAGGCTAATCTTTCACAAACAAAAAAAATGAATCAAGGTTTCCAAACATGATCATTGGGTTGAAGAAAAAAGTGATATTATGAGCATAAGAAATTCAAGCATAACCATACACATTTATATATATATTGTCTTATTAGTTAACAATGTTTATAGAAACCCCACATTCATAATCGATAAACCCACTGCTAAAAAACCAACGGCCATGGTTCCAACAGCCACCTTGTTCAAAACAGAGCCGTTGGGCGCCGGAGCAGGCGCAAATCCGTCAGACGGAGGCATTGCAATTGTTGTAGTAGTCGGTGGAGGAGGAGGAGATCCGTTAGGTTCCGACGACGATGAATCAAAAATGCTAGAAGGAGAAATTAGGGAGGCGGGTGGCTCAACCACCGGTAGCCATGGTGACGGCGTTGGATCGTTGAAAGAAGTTGCCGGATATGTAGAGGCCGTTGTTGACAGGAACAGTGCAAGTGAGAACATGGCGATAGACATAGTGAAGGACGCCATTGATGAGAAGGATGAGAGGTGGTGTGAGTATTTATAGAGAATGTTTGGAGGGTACCAAAGAGTCTTGCTTCATTGAAGAGAGAAAATATGTTTAATAAATATGAATAAGATTTTAAGTTTGTTTTATTGAGTTAATGATCATAAATAGGCTAGACTCTTCATTTATATAAGCTAGTGTATGATTGTTATTTCGTATTTAAACTTCGTTTATTTTGGTTAATACATGTTTTTTACTATTTCTATCTAGTGTGATGTATGGAATAGTGAAGTGTTGGAGTATTTCCATGGATCGGTCATGTCATATAGGCCCGAATTGAACATCCAATTGCTTCGATTTGAATGATCCGGAGAATGCCTTATATAGATATCCAATATATCAAAAAGATGGACAATCAAACTTATTTCTCGATTCAATAAGGGTGGCTGCTTCTAGGCAAACCTCCTGGCTGTCTCCGCACCCCTAGCGCCTATATCACTGAGAGGTCATTTAGGGGCCTTAGCTGTTAATCCGGGCTGTTTCCCTCTCGACGATGAAGCTTATCTCCCATCGTCTCACTGGCCGACCTTGACCCCTGTTATTTTGAGGTCATATCTAGTATTCAGAGTTTGCCTCGATTTGTTTCTGTCTTTTGTTGAATCTTTTTCACGGCTCGATAGATAATTTGATAAGCCAATGATTTTTTCTGTGTTTCAGAATACAGTTAACCAACATGTTAACTAATCGATTACGATCCTGTAGAGGTACTCAAATTGGATTAGTGATCGATTTCTAGGTTTTGTCGTAAACCTAATTGGTTACTTCCAATTACGTAAATCAATAGTTCAAACCGCACTGAAAGGTAGGGCATTTCCCATAACCAGTAGGCCCTTGAGTGGATCCCACGTTAGCTCCAAGACATTGGTCTCCAACTAGAAAAGTATGCTTGAGCTTGAGAAGCTTCTGGTCCAGTGGGTCCATAAAACTCACTAGGATAAGCCGTATTATTGAACCAGGCAAAACAACAAGCAATGAAACCAAAGACAGATATGGCGGCTAAACTATAAGATAAGTAAGCCTCTCTAGACCATACAAGTGCATGTCGAGCCCATGCGAAGGGTTTAGTTAAGATATGCCAAATTCCACCAAGTATACAAATGGAACCTAACCATACATGGCCTTCGATTATATCTTCCAAATCATCTACACTAACAATCCATCCTTCCCCCCAAAAAGGCGATTTTAGTAAATAACCAAATATGATACTTGGGCTAAGCGTCAAGTTGGTGATTTTTCTTACACCAGTCGTCATAGTGTAGTGATTCTATCCTTCCCCTCTTTGCTTTCTACCCCAAACGAAAAAGTGTTAACTAATTACTAGTTACCGGGGTAAAACATACAATTTTTTTTTGACAAAAAGTATTACGGAAATAGGATTTGAACCCGTGACCTCAAGGTTATAAGCCTTGCGAGCTACCAAACTGCTCTACCCCGCGCCAAAGAGAATAACTGAAAACTATTATACAAGCAAGGATTGAATGCGCTCCTCTACCATATCTGTACAAATAGAATAGCCTATTTATACAGAATGGTAAAGAGACAATCTATCATCGATCATAGAAATGAAATAAAGAGATATTTTAATCCTTATATGAATAAGGGAGAAACTCCATGAAAGAAAAATTAATGATTCATATAAATCACTTAGTAGGAAATGGCCTGAATAAATCCAATGAATGATTAATAATCCTGTTAGACATAAAAAAGTAGCTATCATCCCCTTTTCTGACGTATTGTATGGTTTTATGATTTCATTGCCCAATAAGGTTATCAAATGAAGTGTAATTACAATTGAAACAATAGAAAAAGAAATATGAGTTAATATATGCTCTAAAGGTGAAACCAAAGGTTATCCTATTACAGGAATGGCGTCAGGTACACCTGTTACAATTTTCACTGCCTAATAACCAAAATGAAATTAATTGAAGCCATGGGGCCCTATCCGTTTATTAATTCGACCTAACTTGAAATTGACTTCGATTTGCTCCCTTTGAATAATTTAAATGAAGGCTTTGTATCGAGCCGGAAAGAATAAAATATTCTCAAAACTCTTAATTGATACGACATGCTATTTTTTCCATTCATTCTCTTTCAGGATCAGTCGTGGTCTTCCAAACTTTACCGATGGTATGGACGAATCCCTCGCTTCATCTCCTAGGGCGTGATTTGGGGCGTGGAGGGGGGCGTTGGTGGATCACGGGCTTTTGGGCGTCTGTTTTGGTCAACATAGTCATTAACCAACGACTACAATCTTAAAAAAATAATAATAAAATTTTATTTTTAATCTATAAATATATACCATATTCTCTCAACCAATAACAAAGTTCTCTCTATTCTCTCAACCAATAAAATTATATTCTCTCTTAACCGATTAAAAATGGAATCGTCATCTTCGTCGTCGGGTTTATCGGAAAAAGATGAGGTGATAATTGAAGCGATTTGTTACACGTACGAACTAGCCGAAGAAGCCGAGAGCTCACAAGGGGTAACACGGCAAGTTCAAGTAATGCGGGATCCGAAAGCTGCTAATGAACGTCCAGTACGTGATTACTTTTCTAAGAATCCTATGTATGATGAAAAAAAGTTTCGAATCCGTTTTCGTATGAGACGAGAACTTTTCTTACGGATATGTGGTGATTTAAAAAGAGAGTATGAATATTTCCAACAAAGGGAAGACGGAGACATAATCTTGGATTTACTGCTTTACAAAAATGCACATGTGCAATTCGACAACTAGCATACGATACTTCGCGCGATTAATGGGATGAATATTTGAAGATGTCTGAAAAACCGCATGAGATACTCTTCATATATTTTGTGAAGGTATTATTATTATTATTATTTACTTATTATAAGTTTTTAGGTGTGATTAATCTCTACGGTAAGAGATATTTAAGGAGACCGACTTTTAGTGACATTCAACAAATATATGAGGTACATGAAGCCGTACATGGCTTTCTCGGGATGCTTGGTAGTATCGATTGCATACATTGGGAATGGGCAAATTGTCCGACTGCTTGGCGAGGTCAACACCAGCGAGGGGACCATCCACATCCAACCATAATACTTGAAGTCGTTACGTCATATGATCTTTGGATTTGGCATGCATTCTTTGGTGTTGCGGGAGTAAACAACAATATCAAAAGTTTTGGATCAATCACCTATATTCAATTACATCATATACGGATTTACACCTGGTTCTTCATTCATTGTCAATGATGTTGAGTACGAGCACTGGTATTATCTTGTCAATGGTATATATCCAAAGTGCACCACGTTTGTCAAAGTATACACTAGCCCAATTGGTGACGAAAGAGAACTTTTCAAAAAAGCACAAGAATCGGCACGAAAGGATATCGAATGTGCATTTGGAGTTCTAAAGCAAAAATGGGCTATGATTAAAAATTTGTGTCGAATTTGGTCCAAAGAAATAACGAATGTTATGTACACTTGCATAATATTACATAACATGATATTGAAAGACAAGGGCCTAGCCATGCATTTTCCAAAACTATGATGATAACCCGCAAACGTCGCCGGCACAACTAAGCTCTGAAGAGAAACACGTAATTCGCAACACAATACTGTTGGATATGGGATGTCCGATCATCGATATTATTAACGTTGTTATCAATGTACGATCCATAGAGTTACACTTTGGACAATGAACAAATTAATAATGTTTAATCATAAACATTATAGTTCACGAAACGCGAATTTAATAATCGGTGGATAAATATTTAAACGGTTAATTCGGTGATTAATTATTTAGAGAAATAATTAAAAGGCAAGGTTTAAATGTTTAAGAGTTAAACGTTATATGGTTGAGTTTTACTAATTGTTTGTAATTAATAAAGTCAAGGGTTTAAAAGTAATTGACGGTTAATTGCTAGGGGATTAACAGTTAATTCCAAGGGATGCAGTTTGTAAATAATGGGATTATATATATATCCTTAAACCTCAAACCCTAATCCAATCTTGCCTCCACCCAAAACTTGCGTAACAAGGGAGACCCCCCTTGTTCCGTCCTCACCGTCGAGAATCACCACCTCCGTCGTCGGCTGCCGCCATCGTCGTCGCTTTTAGCACAAACCGTGTGACGGTTTTTTCGTTGTTTGCGGGTTTCGTGATCTTTAGCGAGACGTTCGTTTTTCTGAAGTGTAGATCTTCCGGGAATCGTCAAAGGTATAATCTTTAACCCGCTATGGTTGGATTTATTTTTATTGTTTATACGCGTGTAATCGGATCATTGACGTGATTTCGGTTTAGAACTGTTAACATGTACAACCGTTATTGAAAATCTGATTTGTTAATTAATATGATTAACTAAAACTGTTTTAAAGGTTAAAACCGGTACATGGATTCTCAACAAATACGTGACAAGGAAATACATCTAAGCTTACGCGGTGATTTGGCGGAGCATATTTGAAGGAATCGTCTAAGTAACGATTGATTTTTTGTATTTTAATATGATTGTTTTTTAATTAAATAAATTTGTAAATTGTTGTCTTTATTTTAAATAAATATTTGTATTTTAGTTAAATGATTAGTTAATGATTTAAAATTAAATGCTGGTCGTGAAACCACTACGCACCTTAATTATTATTTTTTAATTAAATAAATTTGTAAATTGTTGTCTTTATTTTAAATAAATATTTGTATTTTAGTTAAATGATTAGTTAATGATTTAAAATTAAATGTTGGCCGTGAAACCACTACGTACCTTAGTGATTCTGTGTAGTGATTGTCCCTGTGCTGATGTGGCAGTGACGTGGCATGGCGTGAATCAGTTCTGCGTGAAACCACTACAGATGGCCTAAATATCATATATATAATACTTAATTTAAAATATTAATTTTATTAGGTTAGAATCCCGTGTATTACACGGGGTAAATAAATGTAATATTATATACTTCGTAGTAAAAAATTCATGTCTTTAAAAACTCGTGTATTACACAGGTTAAATAAAATATAATTTAATCTGTTAACACATACACTCGTCAAATATTGTTTTTAAAAGAATATACTTTGACGTGACAATTATAAATTCTATTAAGTTAATTTTTAAAACAATTTGTTTTCAAGGTATTAATTTTTTTTTTTGTAATTGATAAATGTTAATTCATATTAAATTTATTTTGTTAATGACATAATAACTATCTATAATTAACTAATAAGTATCTATAATTAGATTTATATTAAATATTTAAAAATATTTTTTTAATATCATTATTTAATAGGAGAGAGGCGAGAAAAGAATTATGAAGATGCACCAGAAAATGACACATATCACCGTAAGATTTTTATTTATTAGTATAAAGATTATATAATAGGAAATAGAGCCGGGAAAAGAATTATGAGGATGCAGCCAAAGTGAAACGTGTCCTCTAAGATTTTTATTTATTAGTATAAAGATTTTTCAATCCACTGATAAGAACTTATTAATTAACACCGGCTTAGCACTTATGTATCAACTAGTGTTAAAAACATGCGCGTTACAACGCTTTAAACCGTTGAAAAAGGATGAAACTTTATATGAAGAAAAGAAACACGTTGCGGATTGTTAAACGACGAAATAAATCAACGTCTTCAAAAGCAATTTAAAAAAATAAATAATTACGTCAGCAGGGGGTGTCTAACGTCAGTAACTGAAGCGTCAGGCGGGGGCTGGGATTCGAACTTGCGTCTCAAGGCTGAGAAAGTAGCGCGTGGACCAGTTAGGCTATATCGATTCCCACCAACCAGTATAAATAAACAAATTATAAGAGTCGTATCCGAGTTGTAAGTTTTCAAACGTGTATGACTTATGGTTTATATCAATTTCAACTCCTTAACACACATGAACAAGATTTTCAACCCCAGGGGCAATGTATATGAAACAAGGGGACGTATCGGTTGTAAACCCTGAGTTGTTGTGAAAACCCTTAAACCCATTCTTGTCCACTCATTTATTTTCTTTTATTTCTGATTTTTTTAATCCAAAAGGGGCACATGTGTCTTTTGGCCCTCTTTAAAAACCCTAGATCTTTCACAACTCCATCAAAACAAGCAGCTTTCCTTTCTCTCTCTCTACATCTATGCTCAAAAGAACCAGATCCGGAAGAACAATGTCTTGAATTGACTTCAAATAACGCACTCAACTTTCCGCTGATGTGAACCTCTATTGTATTTCATGTTTAACATATCTGAACGATACTTGGCTCTCCCCCACCGTCTGAGGAAGAAGGTTGTCACACCCCCAAATTCCACTAACAGAATTTTACCGTTTGGCGTGTGACAAACCAGGATATCAGATATTAGTTACATCAAACGACACTATATGGGACTTAAAATGTCATAACATAAAAGTTCAAAGTTAATGCGGAAGTGTTTAAACAAGAAAGTAAATGCGCAAAAGAATGCGCCAAAGTGTAGTTTAATAAAAGTAAGTGAATTGCTTTAACGGGTTGCTTATGAGTGAAATGATAGTAGGACTCCATGCATGTCCTATTTGTGCAACCTGTGCCTTAGCGACCTGAGAAAACATGTACGAAAAGTGTCAACACGAGGTTGGTGAGTTCACAGGTTTCAAGTTTGCAATAAGAGCGTTTGCCAGATTATGTACATTCAATATGCATATCTATAGGTAGCTAGCCTATGTTCATGTCTTACTAAAGCGCTCGCAACCGAAGCATTACTGTTTGTGTTTGTTTGCCTCCTGCCAGGTCTATCAACTCTAGCCAAAAGAGTAGGCTAACATTTCACCCGTTCGACCTCCAATCGAGTTAGCGCGACTAACGCGGGTGGGGCTAGTCAAACCCAGTAGTACTACTAAACATTACCTCGTTTGTCAAATTAACGGTCCGATGTGTTGTGAGGACTTTTAGTGATAGCGTTTTACGCATAGTCTCAACAGTGATATCATATGAAATATAGTAACCCAAAAAGGTTGTGACATGTTTTCTCCCCCAAATAAAGACAGTAAAAAGGGGCCGTGAAACTCACCTGAGTTGTGTACGAGTAGTAGATAGCACCACACAAGGATGCAAGTAGGAAACACAAGAGTTTGCCTGTGAACTGCTTACGTACGCCCTAAAATTATAAGCACAATAGTTAGTGATACAATGGGGTTTTGTGACGACGACACGGAAGATTAGAACGTCTTAGAACATTCTAAGGATTTACGAATAGACGAGCGTGTCCACGGGAATAAGGGTTTCTTAATATACTTATTACGATAAATACGTTTCGTGTCGTACGTTAATAACGAATAATATTAAATAAATAAATAGATTCATGTGTTTGTATCATTTAATAATGATCTAAGAAAATAATATAACGTATATATTATTTTTGAACTCGTAGGAAATATACGATAATCATTTGCGTGACAAAATAATAAATATATTATTTTTATTCGAGATAATAAACGTGAGTAAATAATATAAACAATTATATTATTAATTAGTTTAAAACGTCACACGAAATAATAAACGAGGCGAAATAATATAAAATATATATTATTTTATACTAGGAGTCACGGGTTGAAAATAATATAAACATATTATTTTATACGAAGTCGGAGTTTGAAAATAATATAAATATATTATTTTAAAAGTGGGAATAATATTAATTATGGGATATAAAACCAAACCCGAGTCTACGGGTTGTTTCCCGGGTTAAAACACATTTATATAGTATAATAATAATAGTGAGATGGTTTTTATATTAAAAATAATAATTAAAACGATTTAAGAATTAAAACGGTGTGGAGAGACTCGAACCCGTGTCTCTCCCACACAAGCACACTCACTTAACCAGTCCCGCCCGCTAGGGTATCGCGTTGATATCCGGATTCAAATGGTTTTAACACAAAACTCTAGTGAGTCCCCCTCCCAAACGAACGCACGATCGAATCAAGTCCCAAACCCACGATTCCGATTACGATATGAATTAGAAGCGTAGGGGTTTTGATTACGGGGCATATACGAACCTGATTACAAGTTTAATTGGAAAAACATCAACTTTTGAATCGTTTAATTCCCGATTTAGAAACCGAAAACCCTAGATTTGATTAGGAATCAATTTGAACAAATCTGATAATGAAATCTGTTGAATTCATGGGGCTTTTATAGATTACAGTGTTGCGAAACTACTGATATGGTTTAATCGGATTGAGGTTAAGCCCAAGATTAAAACCCCCAATTCGATTATGAACAAACCCTACGTTTCTGGATCATGAACAGATCGATGTTATTAGATAAAATTAGCATAGGGCTTTCATTATACAAATATTTGCGAAGCTAATGATGTAGATTAATTGGATTAAAACAGGGTCTAGGGTAGAGTTCGATTAAATTGAAAACCCGAAGAACCCTAGAATCTGTTCTTGATCGAATCAGTGTTATAAGCCCCAATTGGCATAAGGCTTTCAATCTAGGGATAAAAACGAAGCTACAAGTGTAAGAATTTACCAGATTGGGATTCGAATTAGAGGTGCTCGTCTAACACAGTTTCCGACTGTGAACAGCTTCAACTCCGGCGAGTTTGGTTCCACCTCCGATTGAATTGAAGCTTGAAACAGCTTCACAGGGTTTCGTTTGAGGTGTGCAGAGTTCCAATTCGTGCGAATAGTATGAGAATTTTCTGAATTCGATAGTTAAACGGTAATGGTCGACGGTTATGATGTAAATGCCCATAATTGGGTTTGATTACGATTCAATTTCTGTGTTTAATGTGATAATGGTGATCGTTAATGGCTGAGACGTGTCCAACGGTTACAAAATCGGGCGAATTCGATCATGAGCGTTTGAATTGGATTAAAGATGGGAGTTTGACTTTCTAAAGTCAAACATAAATCAAGTTAGGGTTAATTACAGAATTGGTCCCTCTAGTTTTATGTTATGAAGTTTTGAAATGACAAAACAAGTCCCTGGAGTTTGGATTGGGTTATCTATGTTAGGAACTTGCTAGTTTGACTATCAAAAGTCAACAGAAATACATTTTTTGACTTTGAAAAGTCAACAGATTTGATGTAAGAGTATTTACATAACTAGCCCTTGTAGTTAGAGTTTGAAGGAATGACAGAAACAGTCCCTGTAGTTTGAGATAAGTAACATGGTTACAATTTAACTAAGTTTGGTTAACAGAGTTAACCTGAAAAGTTTGGATTGTCACATCATCCCCTAGTTGAAAGAATTTTCGTCCCGAAAATTAAAATAACAAAAAAATTTTCTGAGGTGTCACATCATCCCCTAGTTGAAAGAATTTTCGTCCCGAAAATTAGAATAGTACCTTAAGAGTTTGACGTGGATTGCTTGAACATATGGGGATACTTGTGCATCATCTGATCCTCGCGCTCCCATGTGAATTCCGGTCCGCGTTTCGAGTTCCAACGAACTCTGCCAATAGGAATTTTACTACGTTTAAGCATTTTGATTTCCCTATCCATGATTTCTACCGGTTCTTCAACGAAACGCAATTGTTCATCGATGTGTAGTTCCTCAAGAGGAACAGCGAGTGTTTCATCTGCTAGACATTTTTTTAAGTTCGAGACATGAAAGACGTCGTGTACACCACTAAGTCCTTCCGGTAGGTCTAGTTGATACGCTACTGGACCAACTCTCTTTACTATTTTGAACGGTCTAACATAACGAGGATTCAGTTTGCCTCGTTTCCCGAAGCGAATTACACCTTTCCAAGGTGAAACTTTGAGTAGAACTATGTCGCCTACTTGAAATTCTAACCGTTTGCGACGTTTATCGGTATAGCTCTTTTGACAATCACGCGCTGCCGCTATACTGTTTCGATTTTGAACGATATTTTCAGAGATTTCGAATACAAGTTCGGGACCTGTAGGTTGGCTATCCCCAACTTCAGCCCAACAGATAGGAGATCGGCATTTACGTCCGTACAATGCCTCGAATGGTGCCGCCTTGATGCTAGTGTGATAACTATTATTGTAGGAGAACTCCACTAAAGGTAAGTGAGACTCCCAAGTGTTACCGAAATCATTCACACAAGCTCGTAGCATGTCCTCTAAGGTTTGGATGGTACGTTCCGTTTGACCATCAGTTTGAGGATGATACGCCGTACTCATGTCTAGACGCGTACCTAAAGCTTTTTGTAGAGATTTCCAGAAATGTGATGTGAATCGAGCGTCTCGATCTGAAATGATAGAAATATGGCACTCCGTGCCGAGAGACTACATCCTTTACATAAATACGGGTAAGTTTTTCCATTTTGTCAGTCTCTCTGATTACTAAGAAGTGAGCGGATTTAGTCAGACGATCTACGATCACCCAGATGGTGTCGCATCCGCTAGGAGTTTGGGGCAATTTGGTTATGAAGTCCATAGAGATTTGTTCACATTCCTACACTGGAATCTCTGGCTGCTGAAGTAAGCCAAAAGTCTTTTGGTATTCCACCTTGACCTTTGCGCAAGTCAGGCACTTTCTCACATAGGTGGCTATATCTGCCTTCATCTTTGGCCACCAATATAGCACCTTTAGGTTGTGGTACATCTTGTCAGAAGCTGGATGAATAGAGTATCAAGATTTGTGAGATTCATCCATAACCAGTTCCCTTATGTTCCCGTACTTTGGAACTCATATTCGCTCTGCAAAATAGTGAATACCATCCGATTTAACCTCAAGTTGTTTCTCCATACCACGCGTGGATTACAACAGTAGGTTTTCCTCTTTAAGGGCTTCGATTTGAGCACTACGGATCTGATCAGGTAGTCCACGGTGAATAGTGAGCTGTAATGCTCGGACTCGTCTGGGTTTAGTTTCATTAGGCTTAGGGCATTAGCTACTACGTTAAACTTGCCCGGGTGATACTTGATAGCACAATCATAGTCGTTCAAGAGTTCGATTCAACGACGCTGTCGCGTGTTCAACTCTTTCTGTTCAAATATATGCTGAAGACTCTTGTGATCGGTGTAGATAGTGCATTTGGTACCGTACAAGTAGTGTCTCCAGATCTTTAGTGCAAATACCACAACTCCCAACTCTAGGTCATGAGTCGTGTAGTTTTTCTCGTGGATTTTCAGTTGACGAGAAGCGTATGCGATCACTTTATCGCGTTGCATCAACACACAACCAAGAGCTTGACTGGATGCATCACAGTACACCACAAAATCATTCGTTCCCTCTGGAGATAGGATGCAGAGGTTATATTTGGGGAGTTGGAACGCTGACTCCTGGGTGTCACCCCGGTTATAGGGTTTACCCTTTTGAGTTAGAGCGGTGAGGGGTTGGGCAATCTTGGAAAATCCTTCGATGAAACGACGGTAATAGCCAGCCAAACATAGAAATTGTCGCACCTCAGTTGGATTTGTCGGTGCCACCCAATTCTTGATGACTTCTATTTTAGATTGATCGACATGTATTCCGCTCTCGTTGACTACATGTCCTAAGAATTGCACTTCACAAATTTAGAATTCGCACTTGGAAAGTTTGGCATACAATCGCTCTTGTTTTAGCAATTCCAAAATCAAATGTAGGTGTTCCTCATGTTCATCCCTATTATTGGAGTAGATGAGGATGTCATCGATGAAGACGACAACGAACTCGTCAAGGTACGGTTTACACACACGGTTCATGTGGTCCATGAATACCACGGGTGCATTGGTCAATTCGAAGGGCATGACCATGAATTCGTAGTGACCATACCTAGTTCTGTATGTCGTCTTTGAGATGCCCTAATCTCGGACTCTCAGTTGATGATAACCGGATCTAAGATCTATCTTGGAATAGAAGCTTGATCCTTAGAGTTGATCAAACAGATCATCAATGCGGGGTTGTGGATAACGATTATTGGTGGTTACTTTGTTCAGCTCACGGTAATCGATGCGCATGCGGAAAATCCTGTCTTTCTTCTTGACGAATAGAACCGGAGTTTCCCCATGGCGATGAGCTAGGTCAGATGAAACGTTTATCCAACAACTCTTGTAGTTGTGTAGATAGTTCTTGCAATTCACCGTGTGCAAGTCTGTAGGGTGCCCGAGCAAAAGGCGCTGCTCCGGGTGCTAGATCGATTTGGAATTAGACTTGTCGATGAGGTGGAAGACCAGACAGGTCTTCCGGAAATACCTCCAGGTAATCACGAACAATCGGGATGTCGTCAATCTTCTTCTCCTTGGATGGCTGCTCGGCGACGAGAGCCAAAATGGCAGTATGACCTTTACGTAGACACTTTTGTGCTTTCACGAAGGATATGACGACAGCACCACTCTTTTCGCCTTGGACAGAAAGGGTTTCTCCACTCGGGAGGGGAAGGCAAAAAATTTTCTCACGACAAATAATTTCGGCTTGGTTATTAGACAACCAATCCATACCGACAATTACGTCGAAGTTGCCGAGTGTGACAGGCATAAGGTCAATGTCAAGTTCATGACCAGCCAATTTAAGTTTACAACCCTTAATAATGCGAGTTGCTTCAATTATCTGTCCATCAGCTATTTGTATGGTGTACTTAGCTTCTAGTAGGGTTGGAGTATGACCGCACTAGTAAGAAATTTGTGAGGTCACTGAAATAATTGTATATGCTGGGGTATAAATCAAATTATACCAAGGATTAGTCACAGGATGAGGTAACAAGGTCAAATGGGATCTATTGTTGGAATGTAAGGAATAACGTGTTAGCTTAGAAAGAATTCCTCAAATTCTGTGTAAATAGTTGGAGTCGGTGATTTACCATGAAGTTCTACTAGATTTTCAATCTAGGTGGTTCCATTGATCAAGTCTGGATGAGAGTCTTAAGTTCACTAAGGCTCTTACATGAGTGAAATCAAATGATGGATCCTATGGATGATAGTACAATGTGTTCGTAAATACCTTCAACATGATAGTCGCTTCTATCAATTGTTAAACAGGTTTAACGATACCAACTAGTCGTTGAGCGGGTCACGAGAATTTCTACTGTCAATGGAAATATAAGTATGTAGATCACAAATTAGGACCATTTATCCACACACTAGGTTTTCACAAGGACTTACATGCACCTCAAATTATTATTACGTCTCCACCTATAATGAAAATTTGCTTTGCATGCTCACCCTAGTTCTCCCTGTCCTGTGTCAAAATGTCCTTTAGTTTGTAATGCCGAGTACAAAGTGTTGTCAGATATGATAAGTCATCGAGAAGCTTAGTCATCAACCATAAATTGATCAACTAGAACTCATGTCAGGATGAGTAGTCGGGAATCGTTTGATCCGAGTATTCACTCGAGTTGGAACATAATACGAGAGTCCAATCCAGTGGATTGTAGATGGGAACATGCACATGAAACAAATATGCACATGAAACAAATATGTACATGAAATGTTGCTTTGATGAGATAAACTAGTTCATGAATGTATTATTGGAAGAGGCAAAGTAGCCGTCCTTCCAACTGAGTCAGGATAGGGTTTGGGTATGCAATGAGCAATGCGTTCTCAACATTGTGGTCAATATTTCTTCAACAGAATTTCAACCAAAGCGTGAGCCCACGGCTCGGGAAAGTGATGACATCTACGTGTCAATGGATTCTGCAATGATGCGTGCAACAGTCTGCCTTCACACGGCGTATTGTTGCTAGTGGGTACAGTAGGGACTCGCCTCCGACGATCCCAACTCCTAAAGAGATATGTGCTAGTTCTGTGTGTCGTCCCCAACACGAACTTGAGAAGACCCACCATTACCTGATTGTGTCATCAATAGGCTCAAGCTGGTGTCATCTTCGGCTCTGATGGTGTAACAAGGATGCAGATGATGGTGGTGTGAGTGACTCCTCCGAAGGCTCCGCCTTGCTGCCCTCGGACGGGAGTGGATGTTGTTCTGATGACTCCCCGAATGTCACCACCGGGAATGATGATATAATGAGAATGATGTGTTACTCGTCAGGAGAGGGTGATATGGATGTTCTCATCATGCCTGCAATGCAATGTATGTGTAGATGCTACGTGTAGCATGTATGAGTGTCTGTGTCGTGTAACTAATGTGTGTGGGTTATAGTATAGTATGCAATTCCTAGTTCTCTATAACCAAGGGCTCTGATACGAATCTGTAACACCCCCAAATTCCACTAACGGAGTTTTACCATTTGGCGCGTGACAAACCAGGAACTCAGATATCAGTTACATCAAACGACAATATATGGGACTTAAAATGTCATAACATAAAAGTTCAGAGTTAATGCAGAAGTGTTTAAACATAAAAGTAAATGCGTAACACAACGCGCCAAAGTTTAGTTTAATAAAAGTAAGTGAATTGCTTTAACGGTTTGCTTATGAGTGAAATGATAGTAGGACTCCATGCATGTCCTAGTTGTGCAACCTGTGCCTTAGCGACCTGAGAAAACATGTACGAAAAGTGTCAACACGAGGTTGGTGAGTTCACAGGTTTCAAGTTTGCAATAAGAGCGTTTGCCAGATTATGTACATTCAATATGCATATCTATAGGTAGCTAGCCTATGTTCATGTCTTACTAAAGCGCTCGCAACCGAAGCATTACTGTTTGTGTTTGTTTGCCTCCTGCCAGGTCTATCAACTCTGGCCAAAAGAGTAGGCTAACATTTCACCCGTTCGACCTCCAATCGAGTTAGCGCGACTAACGCGGGTGGGGCTAGTCAAACCCAGTAGTACTACTAAACATTACCTCGTTTGTCAAATTAACGGTCCGATGTGTTGTGAGGACTTTTAGTGATAGCGTTTTACGCATAGTCTCAACAGTGATATCATATGAAATATAGTAACCCAAAAAGGTTGTGACATGTTTTCTCCCCCAAATAAAGACAGTAAAAAGGGGCCGTGAAACTCACCTGAGTTGTGTACGAGTAGTAGATAGCACCACACAAGGATGCAAGTAGGAAACACAAGAGTTTGCCTGTGAACTGCTTACGTACGCCCTAAAATTATAAGCACAATAGTTAGTGATACAATGGGGTTTTGTGACGACGACACGGAAGATTAGAACGTCTTAGAACATTCTAAGGATTTACGAATAGACGAGCGTGTCCACGGGAATAAGGGTTTCTTAATATACTTATTACGATAAATACGTTTCGTGTCGTACGTTAATAACGAATAATATTAAATAAATAAATAGATTCATGTGTTTGTATCATTTAATAATGATCTAAGAAAATAATATAACGTATATATTATTTTTGAACTCGTAGGAAATATACGATAATCATTTGCGTGACAAAATAATAAATATATTATTTTTATTCGAGATAATAAACGTGAGTAAATAATATAAACAATTATATTATTAATTAGTTTAAAACGTCACACGAAATAATAAACGAGGCGAAATAATATAAAATATATATATTATTTTATACTAGGAGTCACGGGTTGAAAATAATATAAACATATATATATATATATATATATATTAATCCCAGAGACTAGTCCATGCGTACTTAGCAAATACGCACATAAAGGGTGCTCATGCGTATTTAGTAAATACGCAAAGCAAAGTGCTCATGCGTATTTGATAAGTTCGCAAAATGCCCATACGTACATGCTAAGTACGCAGAGGAAAATACTCATGCGTACTTAACAAGTACGCAGGACAACTTCTATTGCGTACTTAGTAAGTACGCAGGACAAAACCCATGCGTACTTAGTAAGTACGCAGAAAAGCTGAATTTGCGTACTTATCAAAAAGTAACAGCGTTCTTGACGGATCTTGAGGAGAATTCTCGAAAAGTGATGTATCTGAGAAATTGATGCTTCCAAAAGCTTAGAAATCATCATCTAACAAACCCTTAGCCTTCCAAACAACAAATGAAGTGATAAAAAACTCGGATTTAAGGATTTTTGGTCAAAAAGTAAGAACTCAGATCTGCTCCAAAAACCCTAAAACACTAAACTGGAACACAAATCAACGAACACCGAGGCTCTGATACCACTTGTAGGTCCCGAGAGCCTCGTCGCGCAGCGGAAATACACGGACCTGTTCTGCGATTTGTGTGGGAACCAAGAAACGAGACAGAGAAAACACGAACAAAGACAAAAGATAATGAAACGAAACGTAATCCATAACATAGAAGTCATCCCGTATTACAGACTACATACCGAAGGAGCACACATCTCTCATCTAAGCTCACGGTCCAGGGGTCGGGAGAGCTCTTCCCGACCCGGACACCTCTCGACCTTGTTCCAGAAGTTCCACCTACAAATAAAGACAAGTCTTCTATTTATAGGGGCAGGAACACTACCTGCGCACTTGACAAGTACGCAAGGCAAAAGCCTTGCGTACTTACTAAGTACGCATGGTTTGGTTATGCGTACTTACTAAGTACGTAGGACCAAACTGGTGAGCGGTCTAAGTACTCAGGAACACCCTCCTACGTACTAGCCACGTACACGGATACATAGAATTTAATCTATAGTTACAAAGCATGATTCTACAGTAAAAAGGGGTCGTGAAACTCACCTGAGTTGTGTACGAGTAGTAGATAGCACCACACAAGGATGCAAGTAGGAAACACAAGAGTTTGCCTGTGAACTGCTTACGTGCGCCCTAAAATTATAAGCACAATAGTTAGGGATACAATGGGGTTTTGTGACGACGACACGGAAGATTAGAACGTCTTAGAACATTCTAAGGATTTACGAATAGACGAGCGTGTCCACGGGAATAAGGGTTTCTTAATATACTTATTACGATATGAATTAGAAGCGTAGGGGTTTTGATTACGGGGCATATGCGAACCTGATTACAAGTTTAATTGGAAAAACATCAACTTTTGAATCGTTTAATTCCCGATTTAGAAACCGAAAACCCTAGATTTGATTAGGAATCAATTTGAACAAATCCGATAATGAAATCTGTTGAATTCATGGCGCTTTATAGATTACAGTGTTGCAAAACTACTGATATGGTTTAATTGGATTGAGGTTAAGCCCAAGATTAAAACCCCCAATTCGATTCTGAACAAACCCTAGGTTTCTGGATCATGAACAGATCGATGTTATTAGATAAAATTAGCATAGGGCTTTCATTATTCAAATATTTGCGAAGCTAATGATGTAGATTAATTGGATTAAAACAGGGTCTAGGGTAGAGTTCGATTAAATTGAAAACCCGAAGAACCCTAGAATCTGTTCTTGATCGAATCAGTGTTATAAGCCACAATTGGCATAAGGCTTTCAATCTAGGGATAAAAACGAAGCTACAAGTGTAAGAATTACAATCTAGGGATAATCGGCTGCCGACCTCACACCACCAAGCTACACCCGAGACTATCCCTCACAGTTGGCCACTTCCGTCTTCCACCACTGCCGCATGCCACAACTCCTCCTAGTCGGCCACCACCATCTTTCTCACTCTCACCGTCTCTCGCAGCCGAGAACTCAAAACCCTTACAGGGTTCCCAACCAAAACACAATGGTAAACGTGAAACAAAAAGAATAACGAGGATTACCTTGGGTAGTCATGGAGTTTCCGCTCGAAATCACCTTCTCCGTTCACCACGTTGTCCGGCGTCTGCCCTCCCCTTTGCGTCTGCTACTGTGCGCAAGCCTAGGCCGATTATGGCCTAGGGTTTACTATAAAGTGGCTTTTAAACATCTTGATGTTTCGTTTCAGGTCCCTCCTGATCCATTTGACACGTTTCTATTTCTAACTTTAGCAATAATAGCTAACCTGGTCCTTTAAGTTGATAACCCGTGCTTTACATGAAAATTTTGCTAACCATGTTTGTTTACCAGTAATTCGGATTATCCGTTAACCCGAACTAATGACTCGTCGATTTCCGGGATGTTACAAATCCATCTTTTCTAATTGTTCCTTTTTGACTTTTGAGGTCAAATAAGATAATCCCCATCTTTAAAATGAAGCGAGTCTCAACCTTTTTGGAAAATTTATAACACTAAACATTATGCAAACCTGTATGAAATTATTAACTAAAAATAGCGGGTTTGGCATCAAATATTATAGTTTTATCATCCTGACTTTCATAAACATTGCTTAAACTCTCTCATTTAAAACATATTTACCAGAAATGCAAATCTAGTTGCATCATGGGTGGCAAAGAACGTTCGCAAAGTTGGGAATCAAATAAAGGAAACCGTTGATAACATCTTGTATCCTCATCAACGACGACCAAAGTAAGAAATATTTAGTCAATAAAGTAAGAACATGAAATCAAGTTTACAGGTGATCCTATGAGATGAAGAATATGGTAAAAAAGAAAAAAAGAACATCAGTCTCATGATGTGTCTACTTTTAAGGATGTTAGAATTTTTATTTTTGCTCATAATGAATGTGTTAAAACTAAATATCAAAGTGGTTGATGATTTAAGATTGTGATATGCATCCTAGTACTATATTTTGTACACCTGATAATTGGTGAAATGAGTTCAAGGTTTACTTTTGTTTTGTATATTCTGACTTTAAAACCTACATAATTTCACATTTAAACTGATTAATCTAGAGATAAGTTGCTGCTTTTTTGATGAGGACTATTAACGACTTAATACCATGAAAAACCCATAATCAAACAGTTTCTGATAACAAAAAACTCTGTTTGGTTTCAGTTTTAGGGAAAAGCAAATGTCTCAACATCGTATAATCTTGTTTTTTTACATGTCATATATTTTTAGCCTTCTTTCATGTAGAAAACTATATCATCTAGCCATGAATTTACACAAGTGTAAACGGGCCTGGGGTTATTACATTATTACAGATGTGTAAGCTGAATTTACACATGTGTAAACTGAATTTACACACGTGTATGTGATTGAATTTACACAAGTGTAAACTAGTCTGGAGAGAGTTAAATCATGTTTTAGGTTCTTTTTACACATAACGCTTTTGTATTTTTTTATTTGGTTGTAAGATGTACATTTTTTTCTATATTTAATTGGTTGTATTTTTGCAGATCTGGAAGATCGAAGTTGTAGAACTAAAAGCGTTCATATATTGAGTAGCAGATCTGAAGAAAAAGGAGTTTGTGAACTTGAGTTTCTGTTTTACACATGTTTATTTCATTATTTACACATGTGTATTTGATTTTTACATATGTGATCTTAATAAAGATAATTACACATGCATATATGATTTTACACATGTGTAATTAATGTTCTTTTACATAATGTAATTATGTAGATTTTAAGGGTTTTTTTTTCTTGATTTGTAAAGATATTTAAGTATTTTGATGTAATTTTGGTTTTCTTATTTTGTGTATATGGTTTTTTACCCATGTTTATTTGAGTTTATAGTTTTTTACACATGTGTAAATACCATGTTCTTGAATTGTTCTTATTATTCGAGTTATATGGAGAGAGAGAGAGTGTTTGTGCTTTTGTAAATTACTAATTTACCCTTTTGGGTATTTTAAAAAGGAAAAAAAAAAAGAAAAAAACTATATTTAATGACAACCACAAATTAAAATATATAAAATTAAATGTGTGGTCCAGAATGAGTTTAAGGATTTTCATAACAACTCAGGGTTTACAACCGATACGTCCCCTATGAAACACACTATTTATTCAATTTCATACAAGTCAACTATTGAAAATTTCAACAAAAAGAACAAGCTAGATGATAAATATAACTTAAAACTTTTTAAATAACAATAATACCTTTGGTTACTTTATCTATTATGACTACGAGAAGTGCAAATATCAAATAATCAAAACAATAGAAGAATATTTTCATCATCGAATGTTTTTTTTTATCATAATTGGTATAAGGTAGTTCAATAGTTTGTTCAAAATTTCTATGTTACATTGATGTAATCATCACTTAAAGTATTTGTTTAATTCTTTTAATAAATTACAGCTCTTTGATTTCATATCAATAAATAGTTATATGTTGACAATTACACATTGTGTGAAGTTTCGTACTCAAAACTGAAGAGATCAATCCCGATGTTAAATTTGAATCGGGTCACGGTTCGTGGGTCACAAGTCATGCAGAACAAGATTAAGTTGAGTAATTAAATTGAGTTTGTTGGTTTGTTATTTTTTGAAGTTTGAATAGTTTGTATTTGAGTCTAAGTAGTATACTTGTCCTCCAAGTAAACTTAGCTTATACACAGATGACTTACAAGTTAATAAAAAGCCGTTATGTGATTGTCCAACCACGAAATCATCGTGTTCTTGTTTTTGTTGTGTACTGATTGTTCTTCCTTAATTAGTATCAGAGCCACGATTCTGAGAAGATCGAAGGAGGCCATTCATTCGAGGTGTATAACCGATTAATACTGGGAGTCGGTGGAGCAACCTGTTTTTGAAGGGATCAAGGGATGAAAGATCGGGGTCTCAAACCAATCAATACTAGACTCGACCAGCATGGAAAATAAGCTGAAACTAGAAAATTAGCCCCGCGCTCCGCAGCGGCGAGAGACGGACCTTAAACGGTTGAGGTGGTGACATTAACATGGCTAAACACAAAAATAAACGTGGTTAAGTACATAGAAGAAACGGACTCGGTTGTGGAGATTGAAACATAGATAAAAGACAGTTATATAACGGAACCAATGTTTTTCAGTCGGTGTTGGTCTTATTCTTCACGATGCCAGCACGTTACCGCTGTTCGATATAACCCACGACACCTAAAAAATACCCTACATTGAATACGACTCTGTGGGAAGTCGAGAAAAAAAATTAACAAACGAAAGTTGTTATGGAAAAATCAAATTATATATACTGCAAGGGGTAAATGTGAAACTTTAGAAACTTAAGGGGGTCAAAGTTCCAGTTTAAAAAGTTAATGGTGAATTTTGCCATTTTTTCAAAGTGGGGGGGGGGAGTGGTCGGTGGCAAAAGCCACCGACACTTCTCTTTAAGATTCACTATAATTCTGGTTTGCTAGGACCTAATCATCGGTTGATGGCCTGCCTAAATCCTTCCTCATCGGTTGTTTTATTGCCATCCTTCGGGATGACATTCGCTTGGATGCCAAAGAAAAAAACAACCCAAACCATGGTAGAGACAACAAGTGTGGCTTAACTAATCATAGAGCATAACCAACTACAGAAGAAACCCTCTTAGTACACGTGTATCCAAACTGTCTCTTCAGCACCAAAGGCGAGTCCCAACTCCACAGCTGGTGTGCTCAAACCTCCACCATCCCAACATACTAACATGAACTCGCAAGTCTAACCAGCCACATTCCATCGTCTTACCAATCAAGAGGCACGCGAACATCGAGAGAAGGACTATGTTATTATTATGATAAGAAGTTTATTACGGGTCATAGTTGTGAACGACTCCGACTATTTATGATATGTGATTCTTTACAGGTGAAAAAAAGGCACCAGTCAAAGATGTAACCAAGGAAACGAGTGGGCTCACATGTGTTTCATGACAATCCCTATTGTCCTTGTTAACGTATCAAATTTTGTTAGCTTTAATACTTCTAAATGTATAAAATACCCCAATCAAGATAAAAATTGGGAACTACTAATCGCACACGGGAATTGCTATTTGGACAGGGCTCTATACACATCGTATAGGGCAATACGATGCGTATATCCCTTCACAATTTCCCATGCCCGACAGCCTCGTACAAAGTGGTCATTCCAACCCCTATACGCATCATATAGAGCAATACGATGCGTATAGGGTACGAGGTACCTTCTGCAACTAGTTATCCATCACATCGCTATACGCCGCGTATAGGGGCCAAATTTTGTGCATTTAACCATGCAGAATTCTCATTTGAACGTATCGTTCAAAAAAAATTTTGAACGATTTCCCTTAAAAAATTATAGCCATGTCTTGGTGGTGGGATGGTAACTACGGTTTTCAGGTAATTTCTAACGAGTCGCTGGAAAACAACCCGACGATCAAGGAGAAAAGGCGACGACCTGTCCGCAGAGGACGTGAGAATGGTTACGTCATTGTCACCCGACGATCAAGGAGAAAAGGCGACGACCTGTCGGAACCGGTTATCAAGGTGTGGCTTGTGTGTGACCGTCACGGTATTACCACGGTTCGACGTGCCGGTAGCAAGAAAATAGGTTGTCCCTTTAAATTGGAAGGAAAGTACCAAGTAAATACTGGTGATTGGAAATTAACGGTGAAGGATGACAGTCATAACCACGATCCTAGTCAACATCTTGAGACGCACTCGTTTGCCAGGAGACTGTCTGAGTCGGAACAACTTTTGGTGGCGAAGTTGTATTCGTAAAATATGTTGCCACAACCCATAGAGTAGTTGCATTAAAAATGACGTTTATAATGCAATACAAAAGATAAAAAACGAAACGAGAGTCGATGAAACTCCAATGCAGGTTCTGGAGCACCTGCTTTCTTCTAAAGATTACGTCTACTATACTCGGGAGGATCCCGTCACAAATGTCATGGAGGAGGTATTCTTTGTTCATCCGAAATCGTAATAGATGTGGCGTGCGTTCCCGCACGTGTTGATGATCGACGCGACGTACAAAACAAACTTGTATAGACTTCCATTTGTCCAAGTGGTCGGTGTGAGTTCCACACACCAGTCGTTTTGCATCGCTCATGCATTTATATCTAAAGAACGGGAGGAAAACTTCATTTGGGTGCTACTGCAAATCAAAGGTATGTTGCAAAAGTGTATGGAGCCGCGTGTGATAGTAACAGATAGGGACAAAGCTCTTATGAACGTGTGTGTTAAAATATTCCCGGATAGTTCCAAGAACCTATGCCGGTGGCACATACACGAGAATATCTCAAAACATTGCAAGGCATCGTTTACAGACGAAGACTGGGCAAATTTCAAGTATTCATGGTCGGTATCGTGTGAGTCTCCCATGCCAGATGTATAGCAGTACAACTTCAACCGGCTATACGAACGACTGTATGCAGCCAAACGAGGAAGTAAGTTTTGAATATTAAATATTGATTAGGGTTTAAATTATTTTCAATATTAAATATTTATTAGGTTTTAAATTATTTTTCTAGGAGTTATAGACTATGTGACCAAAAATTGGTTGGACCCATATAAAGAAAATTTTGTATCTGTCTGGTCCAACAGAAACCTTAATTTTGGTCAACATACAACGAATCGAGTCGAGAGCCAGCATTCGCTCCTAAAGAGCTATCTTAAAAATGCTAACAGCTCGCTAGATAGACTTGTTGGGTTTGTTGATGAAATTGTAATAGATCAGTATATACAATTACAGTTTGGGTTTGGAACAAGCCTCATAAGGAAAATGGATAGCCACGTAGCTATTGAAATGTTTGATAACCTACATGGTAAAGTTTCACATAAAGCTCTAAATTTGTTAGAAACCGAGTGGTACAAGTTATCAACTATACGGAAACAAAATGAAATGTGTGGTTGCCAAATTTTCAGTAGTTGTGGGTTGCCGTGTGCTTGTCGTCTGGCAAATATCGAAGCTACAGGTCAACCTTTTAATACAGGTGGCAGAATCCCACTAGATGCGGTGGACGTCTTCTGGAGGAAGCTTGATCTAAAACCGTTGTTTGCCGAGGATGAAAATGTAGACGTGGATAAAGTACTTGGTCAAGTGAGAAACAAAATTATGTCACAACCCGATCAGGTAAAAAAAAGTCCATTTTCGAGAATCGCAGGGGTGGTCTTTCCTAGCAAAAGTAAAAAGAAAGCGCCTGTGGTACAAGAATATACTCGCGGTCGTCCTACTTTGAAAAGGCAACAACAAAGGAAACAGGATGTCGCGAGAAACAGCTCGTTCATAGAATCCCAACAAAGCATATGTGACCATGTGAGACATAGCTCGTATATTCCGTCACAAGACTCTCGACAAGCGAGTTCAATCATTCAACACCGTCATTCAACGACGGGTAAAGGAAAGCAACCACAAGATGATAACGCCCGTCATGGGTTTCCATTGATGATGGGGAAAGATGCAGATAACAATATAAATTGTTTTAAGGATTCGATTCCATTGTTTCATCCCTACATTTCACGTATACAGGATGTAAATCCTGACGGTAACTGTGGTTTTCGATCGGTAGCTGTGTGCTTAGGGTTAAATGAAAACCGATGGTTTTTTATTCGACAACAGCTTCTACAGGAGATGGATAATAAAGAAGAATTGTGGAGAACTGTTTTCGACAGAGTCGCCTTTCAAGAGTATGATAGGCTACGTCACTCGATAGATTGGCAGGATGTGAAAGCCACACCAATTAGTCGTTGGATGTGGATGCCATACACAGGACTCCTAATTGCTCAAAGATTTTGGGTGATTGTTCATCTTTTAAGCATCGCCGGTAATCAAACATTTTTTCCATTATGGTTTGGTCCTAACGTTTACGCTCAACATCAAATCGTATCTTTCGTTCACGTCAATAATGCTCATTTCATCCACGTCAAGTTAGACGTAGATTTTCCGATGCCCACGTCGAATGCTCTTTGGATTTTGCACCAAAATGATGTTGCAGCATAATGGGAAAATATATATACAGTGATCGTATCGAACGGTTTAAGAAGATAATGGCTACTGATGCACAGAACTATACAGAATATGTAACGAATGTCGGATGATGTTTCTTTCTAATTGTATTTTATTTGACGAATTTTCATAAATTTTTTATAATATTATACATTTTTATTAATTACTAGGTTAGAATCCCTAATTATTTCTTAAAATATGAACAATCAAGATTTGTATAAAAAATACAAATTTTTATAAATATTTGTATAAAAAAATACATTAATAATAAACTTTTAATTATTTCTATATTATAAAAAAGTTAGAAAAATAAATTTTTAAAAAATATACTATACGCCACGTATAGCCCAATACGTGGCGTATAGAATTGGAGGGACATTTCAAATTTCAAAACCAGATATTTTAGACCTATACGTAACGTACAGGACAGTACGTGGCGTATAGAATACCAAAGGTCACGAGCTATACGCCACGTATTGGCCTATACGTGTCGTATAGCTCTTCTGATATACACATCCTTGGCCTCGTACAGATCCAAACGCATCCACAAACATACACACAAACATATACGCTACTCACAAGGATACTCGTTGATTGCGATTGTCGGCTCAAAATCTTCGTAAAGGTACGTATCTCAGACTACCGATCAATAATATTAGGGTTATATTGATTATTAGCGGGTAAAACTGGGTATATTAGGGCGATTTGGGACTGAAACTTATGAGCTATACACCGCGTATAGCACTATACGTGGCGTATAGTTCATCTGAGGAAGACGATGCAGCCATACGCCACGTATAGAGCTATACGTTGCGTATGGCTCGTGTTCTCGGTAACAAGGGTTGCGTATGACTTGTTTTACCCGGTAACAAGGGCTGCGTATGGCCCATTTGGCTACGTATGACTTGTTTTACTCGGTAACAGCCTATACGCCACGTATAGTGCTATACGTGGTGTATAGTTTTTTTTTAAATAAAATTTAATATTTTATTATTATTTAATATTATTTATTTAAAATTAAAAACAATTTATTATTATTATTACTACTATTATTTAAACTTAAAAACAATTTATTATTATTATTTAAAAAAAAAAACATTATTATTATTATTTAATATTATTTAAAATAAAAAAACACTTTATTACTATATTCTTCTGCTATGGCAGATTCAGATCACGAGGACGATATGCATATGGAAGACGTGGAGGTGGACGATCTTGCCCACTACCCTTATCTAGTATCCCGCCCGCCTCGGACGCATTTAGTCGGTGACAGAAGTCACGGCAGGTGACCATGGGGCGGGGGACGACAGTGGATTGGGATTTACTACAGCAGGTCGGCGAGGACGAGCGGGCCCGGGATATTATAAGCGACGACACGCCGTGGGATCGTTTGCTTGATCTTAGCTTCACAGAGACGTTCAGAGAGGTCGTTGTTGAGTTTCTTTCGACGTTCACGTACACTGAGCCGGCGGCACCGACGCCTGATGCCGAGATGGACCAGCAGCTAGAGGAGTCGGAGCAGATCTTCTTCCGTATGTTCAACCAGCTTTACAGTATGACGCTCCGAGACTGGGCAGTCGAGACGGGCTTATATCACGAGCCCGAGGTCACACCACTTTACACGGCTGGTGTGACCGAGGTGGACAGAGAGGACCTCCTTGTATTTTGGGGTCTTATTTCTGATAGCCCATGGTTGAGGACCAAGGGGAGGGTCTCAAGGATTAGAGACCCCCTCTACAGATATTTGCACCGGCTTATGTCGACGTCTATTGCACCGCGTCGGAAAAGCCGTGAGTGGTGCCCAGAGAGAGACTTGCTCTTTCTCTTCTGCTTGCTTACCGGCAGGACGTGCGCCCTAGCCACCTGCCTGGTGCTATACTTTGCTTCTGCCTTTCACAGGCAGAAGCGCGGGCTGTTGTATGGCGGTGCCTTTATCACACAGCTGATGCGTGTTCTTGCCCCGTGGCTTAATCACGTGCATCAGATGCCCGGGCCTATCCCGCCTGTCCGATTAGATCGCCGCACGGCGAACGGCATGCACATCACGCGCCGATTCGACTAGGTCGTCCTTCGGTTTATAAGGGCCGACCGGAACCACCCTTGGGTCCCGCAGCCGTTGCCGAAGATGCAGGGACAGGACCCGCCGGTTATGCCCGACCCATTACAAGGTGTGGCGTTTCAGGACCCGCCGCACGTCGAGCCCATCCAAGAGCAGCCGCCACAGCATCTCCGACACGTACGTCGACCTGTTCAGCTGGACAGGGCCAGCCATGCCTTGCTTGATGGACTTGTTGCCGACTCACGACGACAGGCTCCTCATAGCGACCAAATGGAGGACTTGATCATGTGGGCTGTTGGTCGCCTCGTGGATCTGTCACGAGCCGCCGACATCGAGCCACCCCCACTACCACCGCCACGTCAGTATCCTGGCGACCTCGGTCAGGATGAAGGCGGGTCAGGATGACGGCGGGGCGGGTTAGTTGTTTTTATTTGTATTCAGTTGTTTCTTCTGTTATGTATGTAAAAACATTTGGATGTATATATTTAATTTTTTTGATGTAATGTATATAATGTTTTGGTTATTTGTTTGCTTTTAATGTTTTATTTGTTTGTTTTATTGTAATGATAAATTATAAATGTAAAAATATAATAAATGTTTAAAAAGGATAAAAATTATATAAATTAAAAAATAACAATTCTCGTGTGCGATTAGTAATCCCCTTAAAAAATAACAAATAAAATATATAAATTAAAAAAATAACAAACTTATATTAACAAAGTTATATAAATTAAAAAAGATAAATATAACATAAATTAAAAAAAAACCTCTACGTGTCGTATAGCGCAATACGCCACGTATAAGATTCTTAAATCCCAAATCTGCCAACTTTTGTATCAAAAATATAACCCTTGACCAATACGCAGCCTATATCTCATACGCCACGTATGAGACCCACCCGACAGACAGAGAATGACACGTGACATTCTGTTGTCAGAGACTGAATCCTATACGCCTCGTATGAGGCTATACGAGGCGTATAGAACGACGGCGTGTCCAATTAGTAATATTTCGTGTCCCATTAAAATCTTCCTAAAAATTCCATTTATATAGTTTATATTAAATGTTTTATAATTTAAAATTTTAAACTTGACTCCCTTGATATTGTCTTCAATAAAATACACATCGATAGCCCGCCTATATATCTGTATAATAGGCCGCCTCTCTGGCATTCGCACATCTACCTGCCACAACCAAAAACCCTAGACATCTGTTATCTCTCGACCGATCTGTAAGTTTATCGAAGCCTCAATTCATTTCTATTATGAATCGTTATGATAATTTTCTGGTGTGATTATTTATGCTAATCGATGTAATTTGCTTGTAACCGATGGATTTCTATAGGATCTCGATTTGTTTGTTGATAAATTGATATGGCAATCGATGTTGTTGTAGATTAACAAGACGATGTTTTCATACGAAATCTGATTCTGTAGTTTTTGATTTTTCGTTTCAGTGCTGCATTTAGATGAGTTGATTGTTGTATTTGTAGATCTGATTTATGTTGTGTTTGTTGTTGATTTGTGTTATCTATTGAATCATGATTGCTTGATGATAGAAGGCGCCGTCTATGTGAGGGAGCTCTGACGATTTTGATCTTGATTGTTTGTGTTTTGTTGTTGATGTGATTTATCAGTTTTATTGCTAATGACTGTTTGATAGTCATAGTTGAAATTTTGATTATGTTATTAATGACTGTTTGATAGTCATAGTAAGGCTATTTCAATACTGAAAATAAAACTTGTAGATAAATATTAATAAATAATTGCCTATTTTTGTGAATATATATGAATGTTCATATACCTGGTGAAAATAATGATAGTAGTGTTATAATTTGTATGAATTGTGTAAGCACTTGCTTGAAATATCAAGTTTTCAAGTTTTGAAATTTCTTTAATAATCTTTGTATTCATATATTTTTATTTGTTTTTGCATATTTAACGGTTACCATTTTTAAATGGTACACTACTGCCAATGTGTCAACATTTGAGCCAATATTTCTGCGATTCACTGTTAAGGTTGCATCAATTGATTATTGTTTAAATTTACTCCCTTGTTTATGGTCATATCTTGAAATTTTGAGTAATGCACCAAAATAGTGAAATGTGTGACATGCCATACCTGGTTGAAGGATGTGCTCTTTATTCTTTTAACATCATTAACGTACTATTTTTGTCTAGGTTTTTGTTATACCTGGTTTGCTTGTATGCTGCTTTAGGTAGTAAAAGTCTTTAGTTTGGATTTTGTTGGGATTTAACTTTCTGTTGAAACATTCTGTACATTTTGGCATTTACTGCTTACGTTATTGAACATCTCTACAATCGCAGTGGCTTACACTTCTTGTAGTTCTTTTGGGATACTAATTTGTTACCCATTATTTTGATGAAGGTTTTGCGGTGGCTATCTGTTATTGGGGACAATTGTAAGTTGGAGTTCGTGAGAAGTTAAAAGGATTTTTTATGTCCGCGCAGGGTATTATCTACTTAGGGTGTATTGGGTTGTTGGGAGAGTATTGTCCTATATTCTTTCAAGAAGGGAACTCTTTTCTTGTTGAAAACAGTTGGCTGTATGCGTCGAGTCCCATTAGAAAATTTTGTGGTTGCAGCGGCTTGGCGCAACCTTCATTCACTACAACTGATTACTCCTGTTTTTGTTCCCAGATATCTGTGATCTGACACTTTATTTTCTGGTTGTTGTGAGTGATATTTTTGTCTACTCTGACCAATCACAATGGCTTTACAGAACATTGGTGCCAGCAACAGCGATGATGCCTTCTACAGGTATAAGATGCCAAAGATGATTACTAAAATCGAGGGGCGTGGAAATGGCATCAAAACGAATATAGTCAACATGGTTGATATTGCCAAAGCTTTGGCTAGGCCAGCTTCTTACACTACAAAATACTTCGGGTGTGAGCTCGGAGCACAATCAAAATTTGATGAAAAAACAGGGGTGTCACTCGTGAATGGTTCTCATGACACTGCAAAACTAGCTGGTCTTCTTGAGAATTTTATCAAAAAGTATGTTCAGTGTTATGGTTGTGGGAACCCGGAAACAGAGGTACTGATCACAAAGACTCAGATGGTCCAACTAAAATGTGCTGCTTGTGGTTTTGTTTCTGATGTGGATATGAGAGACAAGCTGACATCATTTATCTTGAAGAATCCACCCGAGCAGAAGAAAAACTCTAAAGACAAGAAGGCGATGAGGAGGGCTGAGAAGGAGCGACTAAAGGAAGGCGAGGCGGCCGATAAGGTACAAAAGAAGCTGCTGCAGACGAAAGATGTGAAGAAGACTAAAGATAAAACATCAACAAAAAAGAAAGGTTATGCTTCTGACGAGGATCACGGGTCACCAACTGTAAGCCAGGCTGGAGACAAGGACAATGGTTCTGGTGAGGAAGACGGTGATGACGTCCAGTGGCAGACTGACACGTCAGCAGAGGCTGCTCGCCAACGCATTCAGGAACAGCTTAGCGCGGTGACAGCTGACATGGTGATGCTCTCTACAGAAGAGCCTGAGAAGAAGGTTGTGAAGAAGCCTTCTCCTGCTGTTGAGGAGAATTCCAATGGCAGTATGAAGAAGAAGACTCTGGTAGACATGGCTAAAGAGAATCTGAAGAAGGGTGCGGCTCCAAAGGAAGTGTTGGCATCACTGTCGGGTTCACCTCAGGAAAACGTGAGTGCTCTTTATGAGGCGTTACTGGATGGAGTGGAGAAAGGGTTTGCAAAACACTTGCTTAAGAAGAAAAGCTATTTAGCAGCTGTTGTTGTGGAGGGCGAGGAGGATTCACAGCTGCTTCTGTTACGGGCAGTTGAGGACTTCTGTGGGAAGTCAAACCCGAATGCGGTGAAGGAAGTGGCGCTTGTGCTGAAAGCATTGTACGATGTTGACATCATAGAAGAGGAATATGTAGTGAAGTGGTACGAGGAGGGAACGAGTGGTGCGAACAAGAGCTCACTGCTCTGGAAGAACGCAAAGCCTTTTGTGGAGTGGCTTCAGAGCGCCGAGTCTGAAAGCGAAGAAGAATAAGTTTTGAGGTTATGTTATGATGTCTTTGTGGTTTAATTAGTTATCATTTGTGGTTTTGTTTTGTTTTGTTTGAATGTTTTGTGTTCCTGGTGTATGGTGTTTAACAATGAATTGTCTGTTTTGGTGTTGATGTTTGTATGGGTCTCATGCATTTGATAAAATTAAAGCTTTTTATATAATACAAAGAAAATATTGTGTTTTCGTGTAGGTTAAAATGCCAATTTTTGAACATAATATTTCTTCAAATTTCTAATTGTTTTACTTCCAAAATTGAAAAGTAAAAAATCGCTATAAAATATAACACCAAGATTCCTTTCTTCAAATCAAATAAAAAGATGCCTAACTTTTTTTCTTTAGTTGAAAGAAACTTTTAACGAAACTTCCCGCAAAGTCACGTCTTTTTTTTATACATAAATAATAAATATCGGAACTCTTAGGTAACGTTTGGTATGCAGTAATGAGATGTGGAATGAAATGGAATGGGTGAATACGAGAGAATGAAAAAAATGGTGTTTGGTTGGATGATGGAATAGAATCACCCATTCCACAAGGAATGTCATTCCCTCTAAATCTCTCAAATTCATTCCATTCACTCTCTTGTTTTTTTTTTCATTCCATTCCCTCTTTCAGCGCCACCCCACCGCCCCCGCCCCCGCCACCCACCGCCACCTCCACCGCCACCCACAACCACACCACTGCCACCCACCGCCACCACCCACCCCCACCGTCACCTCCCACTACCGCCAACGTCACCACCACCCACCACCACCATTGTCGCCTCCTCCACCACCCACCACCACCAACTCCTACCACCGCCACCGCCACCCACAACCACCACCACCGCCCGCTTTCACCCACCGTCACCAACCACCACCCAATACCGCCACCCACCACCACCGCCACTCACCACCGATTTTATTCATTCGTCTTTTCTAGCCTACCAAACAACATAAGGTAATGATTTATTCAATTCCCTCATGGTAACCAAATAATACAATGGAATGGTCCATTTCATTCCTTTGTCCATTCCATTACCTTGTTTATTCCATTCACTCGTCCATTCCATTACCCCATACCAAACATACCCTTAGGTAGTGTTGATATGCATGATTGAATGGTGGAATGGAATGAGTCATTACGTTGGAATGAAACAAAACATGTTTGGTAACCAAATAGGAATGGAATGGACCATTACATAAGTAATGTGATTCCTTCCCTTCTAATGATTTTCATTCATTGGTAGTGGGGTGTTTTTTTTCATTCCTTTAAGGAATGGAATGATTTTGTTTAATTAATTACTTGAACCATGACTCAAACCATGGCCCGGCCCATGCCTCGACCTATAACCCGACTCATGACCCGACCCATGACTCAACCAATGACTCGATCCATGACTCGACCCAGTATCCATGACTTGACCCATGCCCATAATCATCACCCGAACAATGACCTGAACCATGACCAATCGCTTGACCCGACCCATGCCCTCTTGACCCATGACATGTCCCATAACCTATCCCATGGCCCGAACCATGGCCCCGCCCATGGTCCGACCCATGACCCGAACCATGTCCCTCCCCATTACCCGAACCATAACCCAACCCATAACCCGAACCATGGCCCGACCCATGACCCAAACCATGACCCGTCCCATGCCCCAACCCATGACCTGAACCATGGCCCCAACCATGAACCGACCCGAGCCCTGACCCATAACCCGAACCTTGACCCGTCTCATGACCCGTCCCATGCCCGAACCATGGTCCGGCCCATGGGCTGATCCATGACACGACCCATAAGATAAATTTATTAATTAAAAATATTTTATTTTTTATAAATTATTTTCATGTCTACTAAATTGCACGAAGTAATGATTCATTTTATTACCATAGGGTAACCAAACAGGACAATGGAATGGTAATGATCCATTATTTCCTTTGTTCATTCCATTCCCTCGTTCATTCCATTCCCTCGTTCATTCCATTCCATCGTTCATTCCATTCCCTCGTTCATTCCATTATTTCATACCAAACAGACCCTTATTGACTTTACTATTACCCTTATACAACCAAAGCCGAGTTCCATGATTTTCATATGAGCTGTAAAAGTCTTTTGAAACCTACTCCTGACCGATTAAGTAAATCAAGTCTAGCTTAAATGATAATTATTATTTAGAGTTCATTTTGTAAACGAGCTTGAATTCAAACTTCATATGTTAAGTTTTGACTAGATTCGCGAGCCTGAATAAATTCGTTATTTATAAAAATAACTTTTAGTTAATATAATAAATATGAGCAATTACATATATCCCTTTATAAATTTCAAAAATTATATATATACCCAGCCCAAAATATAAATTACATATAACCCCTTCTTTAAGATTAAAAATATCAAATATACTCATTTTGATTTATTTTATTAAAAATAAATTATAAAATGACTATTTTACCCTTTTATTTTTACTAAAATCAAATTTACCTTTTAACTAGTTTTTTATTTTTTATTTTTTTCGGTTTTTACTTATTATTTCAGCTTTTTTTTGCCTTTTTTCGTTTTTACTTCATTTTTTTTCCTTTCTCTATCGGTTTTTACCTCTTTATTCTACGATCATCGAAATGTATAAAATAAGTGACAAAGTTTTGATATTGGATGTAAAACATTCGAAACAATATAAACTCGATAACCTGAATCAACCGCCCTTTTTGGATGTTGGAATCGCAGAAAAAAAGCACCCGTTGGAATCGGCCAACTTGGATCAGAAGGTTGTTTCATTGGAACCAGCCGACTTGGAATAAGCCGTTGTACTGGGATCAATGGAATCGAAATCACCGGTTAGGAACACAATCGTCGGTTGAATCGCCAATTAGGTTTGAATCAGAAGGTCGAATAGCTGGTTCGAGAATCATAAGAGTCGTGTTTTTCTTGTAAGCTTAAAATGCTATTTTTTTCATAATGTATAATTTTATAAACTAAGGGGATATATGTAATTTAAGTTTTGAATTGGGTATATATGTAATTAAGTTTTAAAATAAGGGGATATATGTAATTCTCCGTTTAAAATAAGGGGATATATGTAATTTAAATTTTGAGTTGGGTATATATGTAATTAGGTTTGAAAATATGGGGATATATGTAATTCCGCCATAAATATATAACCACGTAACAAATATTATTATTAGTTATAATTATAATAAAAATAACTAAATAATTATATAAATTATAATTATAATATATCTATATCTGTACTATCTGATAAATAAAGGTTTTATTGGGACACTTGTTACTCTCCTATGTATTCTTAACCTTTTTTTCCGCCTCTTTCTCCTATTAATTATACAAATTTCTTTAATTGTTTTTATAATTTTTTGTTTCCCGCTTCTCTCTATAATTCTTTTTAACAAACGTTTTTTATTTAAAAAAAATAGGTTTGTTCATAAAATATTTTTATAAATTGAACATTTATTTCATTCTTTTTATAAAACATTTTTAAAAAATAACTGTATAAATTTTCTAGAATTTGTATTAAAAAAACTATATAATATGTCATAAATATGTAATATGTAAATCTTTATTACTAAGTATATATAACATTGCATTTATTCAACTCGTATAATACACCGGGTTTCAAACCTAGTATATATATATATAGGGGGAGGATCAAATAAAAAGTAGTTTTTCGCTAAAAAATCTAAGAAATGACAAAAATCTTAAGAAACGATATCAAACGAACTCCAATTGAGCTAATTTCAGTGGCGTTGGAACCGTCTCGTCGAACTCTACTATCTTAGCTTTTAGGGTTTAGCTTTTAAGGTTTAGATTTTACGTTTGAATTTTAGGGTTTTAGCCTTATGGTTTAGCCTTAGGGTTTAGCTTTTAGGGTTTAGATTTTATGGTTTAAGTTTTTTTTTGGGGGTGGGGGGTTTAGGTTTTGGGGGGGGGGGGTGTGGGGTGGGGTGGGGGTGGTGGTTTTAGGCTTTTTGGGGTAGGGTTGGAGGGGGGTAGGTTTTTGGGGGTGCGGGGGTGCGGGTGGAGGGGGGTTTAGGTTTTTGGGTCCGGGTTAGGGTTCGATGAGATGGTTCCAACGCCGCTGGAATGAGATAAATCGAAGTTCGTTTGACCCACTTCTTAGTATTTCTTAGCGAAAAACCACTTTTTAGTGGAACCGTCCCTTATATATATACACATATATTAATTATATATGTATATAAATAAAATAGTTAAACATATAATAAACAAACCAAGTCCTCGAAACACGCCAAGCTCGAGTTCTCTTAACCAAACTTGTCAACTCGAGATTAGAAGAGCTGAGCTCGAGCTCGAACCCAAGCTTCAGATACTAAAATTGACTAGGTTCGCGGGCCTAATGTAACATCCAAAAGCTTCGGTGTAATATAATAGGAATACTAATTCTATTTTTCATAATGATAAATTTATATCGGTGATGTTTGTCTATTACATTAAGAGCTTAAGGCATTACATTGTAATTGCTGAAGTACATTATTAAAGATTCTAAAAATATAGTCCTAATAAAAAAGACTACATGCAAGAATCTCCCAAAGTACTTGACTATCTTCATAGCTCACTTAGTTGTTTCCTGAAAAACATGCTAAAACGTGTCAACCAAAATGGTTGCTGAGTTCGCAGGTTTGCGACTCGATCAAATAGTTGTAATAAAAATGTTTACTATGCAATTGTTTGCCATATGTAAATGGTTTAGGGACAAAAGTAAACATTTGTTCATTATACACAAACAATATATAATTACAATGATCCCACAAACAACCAAACCTCGACGTCCTTGCTCGTCCCAAACAAATGCCTTATCACGAAATATCTAAAATGAAATGGATATGCATTCACAAGACATGAAAGTCAAAGTTGGAGCGACCAACCATGAATGGGGATGTCAGCCCAAATAGTACTATTCATATATTCCACGGCTTAATTCCAAGCTAAATGGTTGTGTAAAAATGAGGGGACTTATGTGATAATATGCTTAACTCATGTAAAATTATTCCAAATAGTGACACTTGTGTAAAATAAGTAATAGAAACATGTTTTTCCCCAAAATATAAAAATGAAAAAGGGGCTGCGAGAATTCACTTGTCGGATGTCTTGTGTTTTATCAATGCTTTACAACTGAATGTAACGGGTTTGGTTCTTTTAAAGTGCTACAAAGCAAATAGATACTATTGAGCTCTAAGGACCAACCATAGTGTAATTATGTATGTTCAAAATGTGTCACCATCTTAGCTTCTAAGGTATGAAATTATGGTGATAAATGCTCTAAAGACATGTTTGGACAACATGTCGGCTTAATACATTTATATAAATCTTGTCCAAAACACTTATATGAGACCAAATGTTTAATGTTGTGATGGGTATGGAATCTAGGTTTCAAAATTTGTTAATAATGCCATTACTTTATCAAATGTATCTACTTGTTTGATCGTAAACTATGATAAGCTTAAACTTAGTTAGGGTTTATATAATAACCCAAATCCATAAAAGTTGTATTTGTATAAATATAACTATTATATTTGTAAATGTACGGTAGAGTTCATGAATTTTTGAATGAACCAAATACAATATTTTTGACGAAGTTTAGGCATTATAACGGTTATGTTTGTATATTATCCAAAATAATCAAGTTTCCAAGTTCCATAACAATTCCCATCACACTTAAATCATTAAACATAGGTATAATAATAATAATATCTAAGTATATTATATGTAGAAAACACTTAATCTAGTCATTGGTGATTTATAAACAATGTCTTGTAGGGAATCATGTGTATAAATATATTTTTTTGAAGATAAATATATCTTGAAAAATAAATATCCGTGTGTTCATGGATCGTCTTATTTAGTGTTATATATATAAGCATATATATGTATATATGTATCAAAATATGATCCATGAAAGAATAAAGTTAAAAAATGATATCTATAGTTACTAAAGTAAAAATCCATGTAGATCTTTGTGTTTTCTTTTGTTTCCCAAAACTCATAATTTTTAGGTGACTTTGACGCATGCTTTTAGTAAGTTTTAGAAACCCAAACGACTTGAGGTTATCTTCTAAAATCAACGTTATTGTAATAAGAAAATATATGAAAAAGAATCATTAGATGTGGAGTTGTGTAGGTACCTCAAAACAAGCAAAAGAAGAGAGGTATCTAGAATAGATCTGCTCGACGCAGTCGTCTTGTGTAGGCTGGTTGGTGGTCGAATTCTTCATGGATTCAAGTGATTCTAGTTACGTTTGTTAAGGGACTCATAGAAATTTGTTCCAGAAGAAATGTGGAGTGATTTGGCCAAGAAATGAGGGAGATATGACCATGTGAAGTCAGGTAAAATTTCTGGTAGAATGTTGTTTAGAGTTTGGGTCTTGTTTTCGGTTTTGGAGCGGAGAAGAAGATGAGAGCCGAGATTTAAAGCAATAGGGAGAGATAGAGAGAGTTTGAGGTGTGAATATATTTGTGTCAAATGCATTGTATATATAGGAGAAGAAATGATGGCTTTCGAATCCGGGTTCGTTAGTAATAGCGTATTCGATTGTCAAGCTTTGATCTTTGTCTTTGATTGCTATGTTTAATACCATGTTTCTGTCTTTTACTTCTGTTACGGATGTTTTGAGTATGATTCTTGGCTAGATCATTGATACTGCCTAGGTTTATGATGATTATTGCGTAAAGTTACGATTTTTACTTGTTTTGGATATTAATTGATGGTTAATGATTTTGTAAAAGATCTTGATTTAATGATTGTGATGAATATGCATGCTTAGATCTGATGTGTGTTTGATTATTGATTTCGTACGTTGATTGTGGATGTCTTCCAGTTTGATTTGCGTATCTAGGGTTTGTGATTTTTTGTGTGGTTTGCTAGAGATAGTGATCCATAGGAGTTGTGATTGAGCATTCTTTAGAACTGAGTGTGTATCCTGTCTCAATACCCGAGAAGTGAGAGATAGTCGTTTAGTCTTCGTCATTAGGAATCTGAGTGTCAGCTGTCTGAGAGGAAGTTGGTATTAGTGTCTAGTGACTGTTTCTATTCTGCGTCATAGTTCTTATTTTGAGATTACCCCGTGCATTCTTTGAATGTATGGTGGACAGTGAGACTGAAAGGTGATATGTCTATTAGGGTACTTTATCCTTGTTGGAGAGACCGAAAGGTAATCCACTATCTGGTGAGTTTATTACATCTTTAGGTTCCTTAGTTGGTGACACCCTGAGAGTGATTAGGGATCCACTAGGTTGTCTAGAGTTGTTTCCTTAGAAACCCATATCTATCTTAGTTTCCAGAACCGGTAGAAGTTGTGCTTTGCAAGTAGGATTCCAACCTAGGCAGTATTCTTCCCATATCTGATTTCTTCCTTAGTCTTGATCTTGATGGCTTGAGTCGTTCTTAGTTTGCTGCATTCTTAGTTAATATTTAGTGTAGTCAACCCCCCAATCATCAATCTTTAGTCCGAGTCTAGTATTAGTATTTAGTGTCTCTAGGGTTCGATAATCCGGTTTACCATTAAGCTGTGCTACACTCGATAGGTACATTTGCCTGTCAGTGTGCTCTAGTTCATAGGTTTTCCATTTATTACTTAGGAGTGTAGATTAGGTTTTTATTCATAGTTTTTATAGACCGTCTGGGCGACATCAAGTTTTTGGCACCGTTGCCGGGGACACTTGACAATAACAATATTAGCTTTGACTAGTTATTTGTTTGATTTTTGGTTTGTTTTGTTTTTGAGTCTTAAGTGTGTCTTTGTCTTATCTGCTACTTGTGTGTCTTATCAGAGTGTCTAATATAGGATCGAGTCTTTCTGTCTTGAGTCTTTATTTATTTTCTTTCATTCTTGTGTCAGTTTATGCACAATACTTGTTCGTAGGGATCACCACCATATTAAGATTTTCAAAAGCCCGAACGACCGGGAGCGTTTGAAAGAGTTGTGCAAACCCCAGGTACGTTCTACTAGCCCAATTCCATTTCCTATCATGGGCGACACTGACCAACCAGCGAGACATACCGTGCACCAGAGGGCCAGCGACGGGGTCAGCTGTAACATCCCAAAAATAAAACGACAGTTATAATAACGGAATAAACGAACGAGGCATGACGGGACTGATCGGATGGGTCAGCGGGCTATAAATAGCCTATGCCACCCCTTTTCTCTCATTTGCAACTTTTAGAGAGAGAAACCGCAGAGAGAGAAAGTTGGCGGATCGACCCGAGACTTCAGCAAAGTGTTACTCCATAACTCGTGAGAAGAACCTCCGGATCAGAAACTCGATTCAGGTAACAATCCGACCTAAATCAGAGTTTTAGTTCGTTTTTGGGTTTTTCGGGTTTTGGGTGAAAAGGTAAGGTTTGAACGGATGAAACTGAAAGATATTCATGGATTTGAGTTCCTTAATGGAAAACGAACGTTTTGAATGCAACAGGTTCGGGATCTTGACATGATCAGACCTGAATGCGAAAGTTAGGGTTTTTCGCGAAGAACAGGTCGTGCGCACTTGCTAAGTGCGCACGAAGCAGGTCCTGCGCACTTGCTAAGTGCGCAGGAGGAGGGACCTGCGCACTTGATAAGTGCGCAGAAGGAGGGACCTGTGCACTTGCTTAGTGCGCAGGAAGCATGGTCTGCGCACTTGCTAAGTGCGCAGGCAACAGGGTCTGCGCACTTGGCAAGTGCGCAGACATCAGAACTGATTAAGTGAAGTCAGTATGTTAGAATGGTTAAACCGTTAGAGTCGGGATTGGTCTGATGTGTATTTAACTAATCAATTCATATCGGAAGTGACGTTGTTGGACCTTCGTTTAGGACAACCCATATTGGCGTATCAGGTGAGTTCTAGAGCCCTCTTTTAAATGTTTTGTTAAATGTTTTGGGCTGGTGTGCATACTTACGAAATGATGTTTTAACGAAATGATGTTTTAACGAAATGATGTTTTAACGAAACGATGTTTACGAAAGGAAAGGTTATGAAGTGTTTTTGCCAAAAAGGTTTACGAATGTTTATGAACGGTCTAAATGAGGAAATGTTTAATGAAAAGGGAAAGAGGTAAAGGTTTAAAGAAGTCATTACAAATCTAATCTGTCGAATGAATGGAATTGACGAACGAAGTCTGGGAATGTGATTCCTAGCCTTGTGGTAGATTATGGACAGCGAGCCATAGTTGCCAAAAGAACAACAGGGGTAGTGTCTTAGTGGCCTGCCAATGGTTTTGATGTTGTACAACTGGTAAGGGAGTAACGACGGTTACTCGGGTGATGACGATCATCCTAAGTGAATAAGGTATGGGAAATCAATGACGGCGATACGTAACGGTTGATTCCCAAAGGAAAGATGCGTGTTGGGCAATGACGGCGATACGTAACGGTTGACCCCACGTAGTGAATGGTTGGGCAATGACGGCGATACGTAACGGTTGACCCCACATAGTGTATGGTTGTGGCAATGACGGCGATACGTAACGGTTGCCCACAACACCAAAGGTTCCTTCGGGGACCCTGTGACGCGTAAAGTAAGATACAGAATTAGATAACGATAATGTATGACTTAAATGAATGTTAAAAGTTTTAATGAACGATCCGTTTAACGGTGTTTATGATTATGATGTTGATGATGATATGGCTACGAAACCTTTTTAAATATGTTAGATTACTACATGCTTTTGTGAAAGGTTTTACTAAATGAATGATACGTTTTTGGCAAATGTTGATGTTAAAGTTTTTATGAAATGCTAGAACTCACCAGCGTAGCTGACTTTTTAGTGTGCATATTCAGGTTGAGGCAGGTATGGAAGATGGACGGTGATGCTTGGCAAGCGAGAAGAGTTACCCGGTCGATCATGAAGACTGGCATCCCGTTATGAGTTGTTTATGTTAAGTTTATGTATTTGACAATGTACGCTTCCGCATGTATGAACAAGTTTTTAGTTATGTTGAATGAATGATTCCGTTGCGTTATTTGATATTCATGTTTAAGAACTGTTTGTGAATGAGTAAATCCAACGAGTGAGGCCTCCCGGGTTTGGGGCCTTACAAGTTGGTATCAGCACAATAGTTTGAGAGATTCGGACACTCCCAGTGTCTGAACTTAAACTTTGAATGGGACCGAAAGCGGATGCCGGTACGGGTAACTCGAGCCACAGCATCAGGTATGAAAGTAGTATATGTCTACATATATAGTATGCCTTAAAAAGGGTTAGGTAAGGACTTGTGTTCTGATGAAAATCACAAAGGTGGTCAAATAGAAATCGAAAGGTAGTGTAATGGTTAATTGCAGATGACCAGTGTATATTAACATCTTACAGTGCTTATTGAATTTTATTTGTTAACTAGCGTGATGACATTGGATTCCTTGTCTTTTAGAATGAAATGGAGGGTAGAATAGGCGGAAGGCTTGGTGGGAGTCATACTGGATGACACGGTAGGATTCCTGCCCACCAAGTTTATAGTAAAAAGGCAAGAGTTCTTGCGGAACCGGAAGGTAGTGTGCATGAGACCGTACGAGTGTGATGCGAGATGTCCTCCGTTGTGTTGACTTAGCACGAAAGTGGTAAGAGGTTTCGAGGAGAATACCGGGACAAAATCTCAACTTTGAAGAGACGCAAGTATTATGAAGTGTTATAAGAGGAACTAGAATGCTCGAGTAAGGTAAATTGGCAATTTCGTTTGGATCCGCGAAATTGTGAATTTACAGGTGCACGTGCATGATAGCGAATTTTATGGTGTTGATTAATGCTTACGTATCAGATTTGATCCAATTACTCAACCACGACTACGAGATGTTAGTCACCCGAGTAGCGATTTAAAGAGATTGATGAACATCGTTAGTAATAGTAACGATGTCAGAAATGGTATACCTTACAGAGGTGAATGATGTCAACGAGTACGAGCCACGGACAAGATGAGGAGGAATGAAACTTCGGTTTACCTAAGTCAGACGAGCATACGTATGAAGGATGCCCAAGAGCTAGGGTGAACTACGCTTAGCACAAACACGTTATGATGAATAAGGATCGGTCTACTAATGAAGTATGCATGAGCATGAAAGAAATAACCTCACAAGTGTAGGTCCAAAGAATATATGAGTGCACGAATGCACAAATGGCATCTTTCCATGTAGAAGACAGTCCAAGACAACTAATAAGAGTATCTGCTGAAACGAGAAAATAGATATACCAACAACAACAAGAGACGGGAACCGCGATGTTAATTAGGGCGTGCAGGCTAAACCAATCCAAACCAGATCCGACCCAAGGATTGTTTGTCTAGAATGAATGTGAAGGACAAGTTTTGACCAACGAATGTGACTTTAGAAGAAATGCATGCAGAAAAGGCTAACGGAAATGAGTAGCTAGAGAATATATGTTGTCGGTCAGATGGGATGTCAATCCCTAAGACCATTGAGTGATATGTAGGAAGAATAGTGTTCAATAAACCAACGATGTGAAACGTAAAACCTGATAAGTGCGTTTGAAAGAAAGACTGGAAGGAGATTGTGTATAAAAACATGAATGGAAAGTTCGAGTGACTAGTGTGCCATCTGAATGAATACCTTCCTGACAAGTTGAGTGTGATAAGGGATACCTCATATGTTTGGGGGATACCTGATACGGTTCTTACAGGAACGAAGCGATACGGTTCCTACGGGAACGAAGCGATACGGTTCCTACGGGAACGAAGAGATACGGTTCCTACGGGAACGAAGCGATACGGTTCCTACGGGAACGAAGAGATACGGTTCCTACGGGAACGAAGCGATACGGTTCCTACGGGAACGAAGCGATACGGTTCCTACGGGAACGAAGCGACACGGTTCCTACGGGAACGAAGCGACACGATTCCTTCTGGAACGAAGCGATACGGTTCCTTCTGGAATGAAGCGATATGGTTCCTTAGGGAACGAGACGATGTGGTTCCTTCGGGAATGAGATGGTACGGTACCTTCGAAAACTTGATAGTAGGAATCATTCGAGAACGGGATGGTATGATTCATTCGAGAACGGCATGGTATAGTCCTTCAAGGACGAATGCACCATGGACAGCTTATGAGGTATACACAATGATCCAAATAGTCGAGAGACGATCGATAGTAACCGTCCAGATGGCAAGGTAGATAACCTTAATGAGGAGTTGAAATTATGGCCATGGAGTCTTCTGTGGACGACTCCGAGTTTTATAAGACATTTCACATAGAATGACGATATAAGAACCCTAACGGTTAGATGTGAAAGACCGAATAGGGATGTACGATGCTGAAAAAGATAACGTCTATCAAGAACGAGAGAGGTATAGTCAAGACTACACAAAAATATGTCAACGGGAGAGTGATTGCATATACGTCGCGGCAGTTGAAAGTTCACGAAGTCAACTATCAGACTCATGATTTGGAACTTGCTGCTGTCGTATTTACATTGAAAATATGGAGGCACTACCTCTATGGGGTGAAGTTTACTATTTACCCCGACCACAAAAGTTTGAAGTACTTCTTCGAACAAAAGGAACTTAATATGAGGCAGAGGCGATGGTTGGAAATGTTGAAAGACTATGACTGTGAAATAATGTACCATCCTGGAAATGCAAACGTGGTGGCTGACGCTCTAAGCCGAAAGGATGTGCCTACTCCTATTAGAGTGAAAGCTTGACAGTTGGTGGTAGCATCGGATGTGATGAGAGAAATTGAAAAGGGCTCAAGATGAGGCACTTAAAGAAGAAAACATAAAGAAGGAAAGGATGGTTGGCCAACATGACAAGTTGGTATATAACACCCTTGGTGTTAGGACACGTTTTGGGCGGGTATGGATACCTATGAGTGGCGAGCTTAGAACCAAAATCTTGGATGAGGCTCATAAGTCTCGATACTCTATCCACCCCGGTACCAACAAAATGTACCAAGATCTGAGGAAGGAATACTGGTGGTCTGGAACGAAAACACGAAGTGACAAAGTACGTAAGCAAGTGCTTGACTTGCTCGCAAGTGAAGGCTGAACACCAGAAACCGTATGGGAAGATTAAACCACTTGACATACCGGAATGGAAGTGGGAACACATTACCATGGACTTCATAACCAAGCTACCTCGCACAGCTAAAGGTCATGACACCATTTGAGTAATTGTGGACCGTTTAACGAAGAGTGCTCATTTCCTACCTATTCGCGAGACGTTCTCGTCGGAAAGGTTAACAGAAGTGTTTATTAACGAAGTAGTAGCACGACATGGGATGCCTTTGACGATCGTATCTGACCGGGACACGCGATTCACTTCGAGGTTCTGGAAAAGATTTCACGAGGCGATGGGCACGAGGCTTAATATCAGCACTGCATACCACCCACAAATGGATGGTCAGTCCGAAAGGACCATTCAGACCTTGGAGGATATGCTCCGTGCTTGTATTATCGACTTCGGTGGCAGTTGGGACAGCCATCTGCCGTTAGCCGAATTCTCCTACAAAAATAGTCATCACACGACGATAGGCATGCCGCCATACGAAATGTTGTATGGGAGGAGATGCAGGACCCCGATTTGTTGGGGTGAGATTGGACAAAAGGAATTAGGGAGTCTGGAAGTAGTAAGGGAAACGTCAGAAAGGTTTGATCAAATCAAAGCACGAATGAAGGCCGCATAAGATCGTCAGAAATCCTATGCGGATAAACGACGAAGGCCTATTGAGTTTGATGTTGGGGACAGAGTAATGTTGAAAGTGTCACCCTGGAAGGGAATAATACGATTCAGGAAGAGAGGAAAGTTAAGTCCGAGGTTCGTCGGACCATTCAGGATAATGGCACGGGTTGGTGAGGTCGCTTATCGGTTAGAGTTGCCTGATGAGTGAAGTGGGATTCATCCTACCTTCCATGTATCACACTTGCGAAATTGTTTGGCGGATGAATCAGCTCATGTACCACTTATGGACATAGAGGTCGACAACAGCCTTAATTACATCGAAGAACCCGTGGCCATCTTAGACCGAAAGGAGAAACGTTTACGTAATAGAGTTATCCAATTGGTTAAAGTCCAATGGAAACACCGAAAGGGATCGGAAGCCACTTGGGAAATGGAGAAGGAAATGAAGGAGTCGTACCCTCATCTATTTGGCTTATGATAAGGTTTCGGGGACGAAACCTATTGTAAGGGGGTAGACTTGTAACACCCCAAAAATAAAACGACAGTTATAATAACGGAATAAACGAACGAGGCATTACGGGTCGGGTCGGATGGGTCAGCGGGCTAAAAATAGCCTATGCCACCCCTTTTCTGTCATTTGCAACTTTTAGAGAGAGAAACCGTAGAGAGAGAAAGTTGGCGGATCGACCCGAGACTTCAGCAAAGTGTTACTCCATAACTCGTGAGAAGAACCTCCGGATCAGAAACTCGATTTAGGTAACAATCCGACCTAAATCTGAGTTTTAGTTCGTTTTTGGGTTTTTCGGGTTTTGGGTGAAAAGGTAAGGTTTGAACGGATGAAACTGAAAGATAATCATGGATTTGTGTTCCTTAATGGAAAACGAACGTTTTGAATGCAACAGGTTCGGGATCTTGACATGATCAGACTCGAATGCGAAAGTTAGGGTTTTTCGCGAAGAACAAGTCGTGCGCACTTGCTAAGTGCGCAGGAGGAGGGACCTGCGCACTTGCTAAGTGCGCAGGAAGCATGGTCTGCGCACTTGCTAAGTGCGCAGGCAACAGGGTCTGCGCACTTGGCAAGTGCGCAGGCATCAGAACTGATTAAGTGAAGTCAGTATGTTAGAATGGTTAAACCGTTAGAGTCGGGATTGGTCTGATGTGTATTTAACTAATCAATTCATATCGGAAGTGACGTTGTTGGACCTTCGTTTAGGACAACCCATATTGGCGTATCAGGTGAGTTCTAGAGCCCTCTTTTAAATGTTTTGTTAAATGTTTTGGGCTGGTGTGCATACTTACGAAATGATGTTTTAACGAAATGATGTTTTAACGAAATGATGTTTTAACGAAATGATGTTTTAACGAAACGATGTTTACGAAAGGAAAGGTTATGAAGTGTTTTTGCCAAAAAGGTTTACGAATGTTTATGAACGGTCTAAATGAGGAAATGTTTAATGAAAAGGGAAAGAGGTAAAGGTTTAAAGAAGTCATTACAAATCTAATCTGTCGAATGAATGGAATTGACGAACGAAATCTGGGAATGTGATTCCCAGCCTTGTGGTAGATTATGGACAGCGAGCCATAGTTTCCATAAGAACAACAGGGGTAGTGTCTTAGTGGCCTGCCAATGGTTTTGATGTTTTACAACTGGTAAGGGAGTAACGACGGTTACTCGGGTGATGACGATCAGCCTAAGTGAATAAGGTATGGGAAATCAATGACGGCGATACGTAACGGTTGATTCCCAAAGGAAAGATGCGTGTTGGGCAATGACGGCGATACGTAACGGTTGACCCCACGTAGTGAATGGTTGGGCAATGACGGCGATACGTAACGGTTGACCCCACATAGTGTATGGTTGTGGCAATGACGGCGATACGTAACGGTTGCCCACAACACCAAAGGTTCCTTCGGGGACCCTGTGACGCGTAAAGTAAGATACAGAATTAGATAACGATAATGTATGACTTAAATGAATGTTAAAAGTTTTAATGAACGATCCGTTTAACGGTGTTTATGATTATGATGTTGATGATGATATGGGTACGAAACCTTTTTAAAGATGTTAGATTACTACATGCTTTTGTGAAAGGTTTTACTAAATGAATGATACGTTTTTGGCAAATGTTGATGTTAAAGTTTTAATGAAATGCTAGAATTCACCAGCGTAGCTGACTTTTTAGTGTGCACATTCAGGTTGAGGCAGGTATGGACGATGGACGGTGATGCTTGGCAAGCGAGAAGAGTTACCCGGTCGATCATGAAGACTGGCATCCCGTTATGAGTTGTTTATGTTAAGTTTATGTATTTGACAATGTACGCTTCCGCATGTATGAACAAGTTTTTAGTTATGTTGAATGAATGATTCCGCTGCGTTATTTGATATTCATTTTTAAGAACTGTTTGTGAATGAGTAAATCCAACGAGTGAGGCCTCCTGGGTTTGGGGCCTTACATCAGCGGGGCGAGATCTTCGATCCACGCCCCACTATTCCGAACACCAATACATGGCATATCCCGTCACATGTCATGAGCACGATCACTCATGCCACTCATATTCATGGCCTTGAGGATGAGGATGCACCCGGACATCTGTCCCGCTTCGCGCGGATATGAATAACACGGGTGTTTCTAAGGACGCTATCTACTTGCGTCTTTTCCCATTCTCGCTCTCTGGTCGCCCATTTACTTGGTTTGATACCCTTCCTGACAAATCTATTAGCACTTGGGAGGATCTTCAAGAAGTACTATCCACCTTCCAGGGTTGCTCGCCTTCGGGATCATATCCATTCGTTTCGGATGGATCCTGACGAGCCTTATCACATGGCCTGGAAGCGTTTCAACACGTCGTTGAGCCGATGTCCCCATCATGGTCTTTCTGACTGGGCGATAGTGGAGAAGTTCTACAATGGTCTTACCTTCGAGAAGCAGCAAATGTTCAACACAGCTGCGGGAGGCCATATCATGGATAAGCTCGAGCCTGATGAGTGTGAGGAGATGTTCGAGAGCTTTGCTCTGGCGGAACAACAACCATCTACTAGGACTTCCATTCCTAGTGCTAGGATACCCGGCTCTTCTTCTAGAGGTGTGCATCAGGTCACTCATGAGACTAGCGTGGCTGCTGCACTTGCAGCTATGGCAAACGAGATCAAGGAGCTGAAGCTTAGTGCTCAAAGGTGTGAGGTGTGAAGGGGAGGCCACGACACCAGAGATTGCCCCATCAATCATCAGGAGCAGGTGAGTTTTGTTGGCAACCAGAACCAGAACCGAGGGTATAACAATTACAACAATACTTATGGCTCGGGATGGAGATCTGGAAATAACCCGCCTGGGTTTAATGGTCGCTAGAATCACTATGGAGGAGGAGAAGCTGGAGCAAGCTCGGGAAGCAATGTCAACACAAGAAAGATTAAGGAGATGATAGAGAATCAGACACTTAGTCCAGCAGGATAGGGACGCTAAGCACAGATCGGATGCCCACGACACTTTATTGAAGAATCAGCAGTCGGCATTTCAGGACTTGTAGCGCACGGTAGGAGACATCGCGAGGAGCTTGAAGGATAAGCTGAGTGAAGCATCTGCAGACTATAAGAGTTCTAACGCTTCAGTGATGGCCGTGTCGATCTTGAGCAGTAGAGGGAGGAGAGAGTAGAGAAGGAAGTCTCCCACGACGCTGACTATGGCATCCCGTCGGTTGAAGAGGTGGAGAAGGTTGATTGGAGAGTTGGTTTGCTGAGATCGATGCTAGGATGTTAGATGCGCTCGAGTTGGAGAAGTTGCAATTTTGAGTTTTCGCGGTACGCGAGAGAAGATTATCACATCCTCGCGGTACGCGAGGGAATCCAGAACCGGCCGCGACTATTTTGTTTCTCGCAGTACGCGAGGAACCCAACCCATGTTCTCGCGGTACGCGAGAGACAGGAAAATCGTGTAAAACCCTAAATTCGAATTTTAATAGAATTGTAATGCAATAATACCACAAGTTCGAGTTTGAGCCGTCTGGAGAAGAGCCAAGGGCGATTTTGGGGCTAGAGAAGGCCATTGAAGTGTAATATTGGAGCTTTCGAATCCGGGTTCGTTAGTAAAAGCGTATTCGATTGTCAAGCTTTGATCTTTGTCTTTGATTGCTATGTTTGATACCATGTTTCTGTCTTTTACTTCTATTACGGATGTTTTGAGTATGATTCTTGGCTAGATCATTGATACTGCCTAGGTTTATGATGATTACTGCGTAAAGTTACGATTTTTACTGGTTTTGGATATTAATTGATGGTTAATGATTTTGTAAAAGATATTGATTTAATGATTGTGAAGAATATGCATGCTTAGATCAGATGTGTGTTTGATTATTGATTCCGTACGTTGATTGTGGATGTCTTCCGGTTTGATTTGCGTATCTAGGTCATAGACTTTAGGGTTTGTGATTGTTTGTGTGGTTTGCTAGAGATAGTGATCCATAGGAGTTGTGATTGAGCATTCTTTAGAATTGAGTGTGTACCCTGTCTCAATACCCGAGAAGTGAGAGATAGACATTTAGTCTTCGTCATTAGGAATCCGAGTGTCAGCTGTCTGAGAGGAAGTTGGTAGTAGGTGTCTAGTGACTGTTGCTATTCTGAGTCATAGTTCTTATTTTAAGACTACCCCGTACTTTCTTCGAATGTATGGTGGACAGTGAGACTGAAAGATGATCTGTCTATTAGGGTACTTTATCATTGTTGGAGAGACCGAAAGGTAATCCACTATCTGGTGAGTTTATTAAATCTTTAGGTTCCTTAGTTGGTGACACCCTGAGAGTGATTAGGGATCCACTAGGTTGTCTAGAGTTGTTTCCTTAGAAACTCAGATCCATCTTAGTTTCCATAACCGGTAGAAGTTGTGCTTTGCAAGTAGGATTCTGACCTAAGTAGTATTCTTCCCATATCTGATTTCTTCCTTAGTCTTGATCTTGATAGCTTGAGTCGTTCTTAGTTTGCTGCATTCTTAGTTAATCTTTAGTGTAGTCAACCCCCTAATCATCAATCTTTAGTCCAAGTCAGAGTGTAGTATTAGTATTCAGTGTCTGTAGGGTTCGATAATCTGGTTTACCATTAATCTGTGCTACACTCGATAGGTACACTTGCCTGTTAGTGCGGTGTAGTTCATAGGTTTTCCATTTATTACTTAGGAGTCTAGATTAGGTTTTTATTCATAGTTTTTATAGACCGTCTGGGCGACATCATTGTACATATATTATGCATGAAATAACAAATAGATATATATTTGATTATTAATATAATCGGTGAAAGAAAATACATATACATAGTTAGACATATGTTTATAAAATAATGAATGCACCATTATAATTTTTGTAACTCACGAGTATTTTATGCTTATACAAGACTTGAAAATTTTGAAAGTAATATACTTTGTATTACCAATGTTTGTTAAGTTTTCTAATGAATATGAAAGATCCATCTAATTGTAGTGTATAATCCCTGATGACCTAGTTTATGATTAACTAAGTCTTAATAACGCACTTGATCTAGAAACACATAAGAATGGCTAATAAAGTATTGATCTGAAAACTAACGGATGTCACAAAAATCGACCGGGAAGAAGTCATTCACACAGTGTTCATAGCTCGCATAAGCATCACACTAAGATTAAAATAGTCATGATGAGGGTAGTCGAATGAATGACAACATGAATGATCGGAAGGGTAAAGCTAATGTTGGAGAAAAGAAAGATAAAGCAATTTTGGAGCCCATGACTCAAAAAGGAGGTATACATATAAGGAGTTAAAGGTAGGAAACCCACCAAAATTTTATGGGAACAAAGACGCGACGAAGCTCTCCGATGGATGTGAGATGGAAGCTGTCATTAATATTAATTAATGCAAGAGATCGAGGCACGACCATGCTTCGCGTAAAAAATGTCAGGCTTTAAATGAGTTTGGACGTGTTTTAAGCTCATCGGAGAGTTAGGATGATTCTTAACAGCCGGCTAACACCCATGGGATTTTATTTTGACCAAAACCTCTAGAGAACATTTTTCACATTCATAATCTCCTTCTCAAAATTTTGTTGATCCAAGCCGTACATGTTGAGATTTCTGCTTGTTTGAGGTGAAGAAATCATTCTAGAGGTATGATGACATTGACATCCTTAGATCATCCTTGGTAAGGGTTTCTATCCATAATCATTCAAGAATTTGATGATTTTTAGTGTTTAATGGTGGTTTTGGTAGTACTAAATGATTGTTCAGGAGTTTGAAACTTTGGATAGGGGGTATTTCATCCTTATCAGTAGCACATGTGTTTGGTAAGCATTCATAACCCTTGATTAAGCCTGGTCAAGTTTAAGTTACCAAAATTGGATGTTTATATGAGGAATTGAGTTTTATTAAGAGATAGTGACATGTAATGTGATTTATATGTTTTTAAGACTTAAAAATGGATTAATAAGTTTCTGTTAAGATAAAATTGGGTTAAAACTGAGTGGCATGTCGATTTGGTCGCAAAACTGTGTCACGGCCGAAGGAGGCATGACTGTGCATTTATAAAGCAAGACCATGCTTAGCAGTAATCCGATGATTGGCTTCATGTCTCCGAGAATCACAAGTGTTGGTATGATGAACATGATTGGCACAAGCGTGCAGTGAACAGAACAACCGTGCCTACCATGGTCAATGGCCCTGTAGTGTGTCTTTGTGATTTGTAACCAGAATCAACTAGAAATTGCTATTTGAGGTGAGTCTCATGATGAAACTTCTTGTTTAACATATTTTTTTGGAAATGAATACATGCTAAAAGAAATTTGGTATGAATTACTAAGATTTTGTGAGAGTGTGTTTTAATTAAATTGTATGAGTACATAATCATTAAGTTGAGGACTCGGGCCATATATACATATGGAGGGTATCGTTACTATATGATTGAGGAATAATCCACTACTAGACAGAGGTGAGAATTGTCCGGGTTAGATGCAAGAGCTGACAAATGTAGACTGTGTGTATATATGTATCATACATTCCCATTTAGGTGCATGAAATAGGGTTGTATATATGGGTGTGTCTTGATTTTAATATCACTGGATGAGAGTTGATTATGTTTACAATTTATGAATTAAGATGCACTAAACTTGTTTTATGTCTCAGTAGTCATGAACTCACCGGCTTTCTACTGATGTATGCGTGAGCATGTAATTTCAGGGACCCGTTAGATGAGAGCTTTTGAGACTTACTAGAGGTGTCGTCTTGGAAAACTGTTATGATTCCATTGTTAAAATTGTTAACCTTGTTAAGATTTGAAATTTGTGGTTTTGTGTTAGCTTAGACTTGCTTTTGATTTCAGTGGTGTACTGTACTAAAAATTTAAGTAATGAAAAGTTTAAATTTATCCCACCTTGGTGGGGTGTGACAACGGTGTTCCTCCTTTTATCCCATTCGTTGGCTCGATCAGATGTGTCATTTACCCGAATGAAGGCACAGACTCTATCCATTAACATGTCAAACGATTCTGGAAAATCTTTCCCCCAACTTCTCGCATAACTGGTTGTTTCTTACCCTATTGAAAAATTGTTGATCTTCTTTACTTACGAGACATTTCGTATTTGTATACTCTCCTTGATGAAGCGTTCCAGAACTGTTTGACATTCTCTTCGTCCTTCCTTCTCAAATGGAGTATCTCGTTCGGAATCTTCATCAATTTCTTCTGCTGACAGAAATTACGAAGGAACTTCTCCTTAAGCTGGATGAAACTATCAAGACTCCCAGAAGGCAGAATCTCAAACCAGAGCCTTACCGGCCTGGTGAGAGTCTGAACGAACATGTGACACCATATGGCATCAACCACTCCTCCATGTGCCCTGCTCTACTAAAATCATGTACAGGGTCGTCTTTCAGATTTCGGGTGCCCTATGCGAGTACTAGAAAATAGGTCCCCCTCTAGAACATGTAATTTCAAAGAGATTGAGAGGGGGCCTCTCAAAATTGTTTTTTTTTTGACATATTAGGCTCACTCTAGAACATGTAATTAGTAGTAAGTTTATAAATTTATATATATATGTTAATTGATCTACGGTACCTAATCTAGCAAAAAATTGGGCCTTCTTTAGAACTTAGACCCTGTGTGATCGCCCATCCTACATACCCTCAAAGATGGCCCTAATGGTCGTCCGGGTCTTGAATTCCATCGTACTTCCTGAAATTTGCAGGCATCTTGAGCTTAGCAGGGAAAATCACATCGTCAATTTGAGAGGTGAACTTCGATTGCTAGGCTAGGTCATCTCGTCGATACGGACGGGTCAACTCACTTGAGTGCTTATTGCCTTTGGCATCGGAGTGAGAATAAGTCTATGGTCGGGGATATGCTTAAGATTGAAATAAATGCTAAGGAGAGTAAGTAGTTTTGATGGAATTGTATGCTCCTCTCCTTAGAGAAGGAGGGCTTATAAACTTGATATTGGTTTGACTTTTATTTCATTAAATGATTTTCATCATGATGCCGCCACTACAGGTCTATGTGTCGGGCTTTAACTGTTGGTCACAAGCTTTACCCGACGGATACGCTCCGGTTGGTTCGTCGGATGTCCGTCGTCCGGTGTCGGTATCAGGGGTTATCCTATTGACCGCAAAGCTAAATCATGTTGGAATGGGATCCTTTATGATTAGTTATTACGACTTTGGTATGTGATCATTGAAATTTTTTACGAGGTATATGTCCTTTTTTAACTTACCATATGATGAAATGTGATTAGATTGCTTGAAATAAAAAGAAAAACATGTTACTTTTAATAAAACTTGTTATTTGAGGAAATTAAAAACATTTAAAATATTTTTTTTTATAGAAGTATCAAATAGAAATCGGTTCTTTCTAAAAACCGACGTTTATTAAAAGTAATAGTGCGTGATTCCTTAAAATCGCGTTATATTAAAAGTAATAGTATCTGGTTTCATCCTAACCTTAAAATCGCGTTATATTAAATGTAATAGTATATGGTTTCATCCGAACAACCACGTTATATTAGTTATACTAGGTTAGAATCCATGTATTACACGAGTTGAATAAATACAATAGTATATACTTAGTAATAAATAGTTACATATTACATAATTTTTAACACAAATTCTAGAAACATCATATAGTTATTTTTTAAAAATATTTTATAAAATGAATGAAAAAATGTTCGATTTATAAAAATGTTTTATTATCAAACCTAGTTTTTTTAAATAAAAAATGTTTTATAAAAAAAAATATAGAAACCATTATTATATATTTAATAGGAGAGAGGCTCAAGAAAAAAAACTATTATAAAAACATTTAAATAAATTTGTATGATTAATAGGACAGAGATACAGGAAAAAAATGTTAAGAATACACAAGACAGTGACAAGTGTCTCAACAAAACTTTTATTTATTAAAGAGTATAGATTAATTAAGGGATCCGGTTATATAACCAAGTTATATTACTTTAATAATTGAACTCTCTGAAATATGCTCAGCATTTTGAATTGTATTAATTCACGTAGTAACTTAAAATTACTGATTTAAATCTGTGTTTATTTGTATAATAGATTTGAATGGTACGACTACTTCATAAGATTAACTTGCTCCTAGGTCTGGTAATGCATAAATTTGAATGGTACAAGTACTTTATTAATGAAACAAGGCAAGGATCCTCATGCTTTTTACGCATGGGCCGTTATCGGATCCGAACCAAAAAAAAACCCGATTTGTGCACCTCTACGCACGGCTTTTTGCATTAAGCATCTATTCAATGTTAACACGTAATGACCAACAGTAGAGAAATTTCACTTCATGAAATTAACAGGCAGCATTGAGCGATGGCATTAATTATTGCTATATCCATGAGATCCATACAGGCGTCAAACACGATTTATTGTTACATACCCGAAGGTTCTAACACACAAGCATCCAAACAAAAACAGACATTCATTCAAGTGGCAATAAAAACTAAAAGACAGCATAACATAACCTCGCACTTAGTCTTCTTCGGTCTCGGACTCGGCACTCTGAAGCCACTCCACAAAAGGCTTCGCGTTCTTCCAGAGCGGTGAGCTCTTGTTCGCACCACTCGTTCCCTCCTCGTACCACTTCACTACATATTCCTCTTCTATGATGTCAACATCGTACAGTGCTTTCAGCACAAGCGCCACTTCCTTCACCGCGTTCGGGTTTGACTTCCCGCAGAAGTCTTCAACTGCTCGTAAGAGAACCAACTGTGAATCCTCCGCGCCTTCGACAACAACAGCTGCTAAGGAGCTTTTCTTCTTAAGCAAGTGTTTTGCAAACCCTTTCTCCACTCCATCCAGTAACGCCTCAAAAAGAGCACTCGCGTTTTCCTGAGGTGAACCCGACATTGATGCCAACACTTCCTTTGGACCCGCACCATTCTTCAGATTCTCTTTAGCCATGTCTACAAGATTCTTCTTCTTCATACTGCCATTGGAGTTCTCCTCAACTGCAGGAGAAGGCTTCTTCACAACCTTCTTCTCGGGCTCTTCTGTAGAGAGCATCACCATGTCAGCTGTCACCGCGCTAAGCTGTTCCTGAATGCGTTGGCGAGCAGCCTCTGCTGACGTGTCAGTCTGCCACTGGACTGCATCATCGTCTTCCTCACCAGAGCTAGTATCCTTGTCTCCAGCCTGGCTTACAGTTGGTGACCCGTGATCCTCATCGGAAGCATTACCTTTCTTTTTTGTTGATGTTTTATCTTTAGTCTTCTTCACATCTTTCGTCTGCAGCAGCTTCTTTTGTACCTTATCGGCCGCCTCGCCTTCCTTTAGTCGCTCCTTCTCAGCCCTCCTCATCGCCTTCTTGTCTTTAGAGTTTTTCTTCTGCTCGGGTGGATTCTTCAAGATAAATGATGTCAGCTTGTCTCTCATATCCACATCAGAAACAAAACCACAAGCAGCACATTTTAGTTGGACCATCTGAGTCTTTGTAATCAGTATCTCTGTTTCCGGGTTCCCACAACCGTAACACTGAACATACTTTTTGATAAAATTCTCAAGAAGACCAGCTAGTTTTGCAGTGTCATGAGAACCATTCACGAGTGACACCCGTTTTTTCATCAAATTTTGATTGTGCTCCAAGCTCATACCCAAAGTATTTTGTAGTGTAAGAAGCTGGCCGAGCTAAAGCTTTGGCAACATCAACCATGTTGACTATATTCGTTTTGATGCCATTACCACGCCCCTCAATTTTAGTAATCATCTTTGGCATCTTATACCTGTAGAAGGCATCATCGCTGTTGCTGGCGCCAATGTTCTGCAAAGCCATTGTGATTGGTCCGCGTAGACAAAAATATCACTCAAAACAACCAAGATGTTAAGTATCGGATCAGAGATATTTGGGAACAAGAGCAGGAGCGCTCAGTTTTAGTGGATGAAGGTTGCGCCAAGCTGTTGCAACCATACAATTTTCTAATAAGGAACGATGCATACAGCCAACTGTCTTCAACACGAAAGGAGTTTCCTCCTTGAAGAATATAGGCCAATACTCTCCCAACAACCCGATAGACCGTAAGTAGATGATACCCTGCTCGGACATAAAAAATCCTTTTTTAACTTTTCACAAGCTCCAACTTGCAATTTGCCCACAAAAACAGATAGCCACCGCACAACCTTCATCAAGATTCAAGATGATGGTAACAAATTAGTATCCCAGATAAATTATGTAACAAATAAAAATAGTGACAAATACAATCACAGGTATGGGCTTTAAATGTTATATCACATAAAGTAAAAACCACTGACAGATTGTACATAGTGCTTAACAGAAAACATCATATAGCCAATAGGTATGTTCAACAGCGTAAGCAAAAAAGCCCATATGTATGTAAATAACAAAACCTTCAGAACCATACAGTACTTACAACGTATAACATCAGTGTCTAACTTACCAACTAAACTATAATGTTAATTTTGAACATTTTAACGCCAGCTAGAAGAGACTTATAAGCAGATGTATATCAAGCACGTTACTCAAACAATGTTTGTCATAAATATAGAGAACCGTAACTCCACAAAGAACAAGTGCAAAATGGAAAAAAGATGATCTTTCCACAGAATGTTAATCACAACAAAATCCACATTATAAATATGTACTCCACAAAGCCGCCCTGCACAGTGCATAAAAGATAAAAGAATCATCTCCCAGCCGTCTCCATCTCCCTCTTGCATAAAAGCCGCCCTGCACAGTGCGGCCGCCTCAGGTGTAAATCGCCGCTTATGGGATCAATGCACACCGCCTTCCCTGATGTGTTTTCCCCATCACATCAGTCACCTCACGCAGCAGTCGTGCCGTGTCATTTTTAGGGGGCTAATTATTTAAGTTCCTCAAATTGCATGGATTTGATCATAAACATAAGGGTAACTTCTAACAATTTTCAAAGAATACAACCTTAATATATATATATCCAATAAATAGCAACTCAAATGTAAATGTTGGCATATCAGCGGTAATGCACCCTTTTAAAAAGGTGATTGTTAAATATGCATAAACAGAAAACATAAACTAATACAGATTAAAGCTCAAACAAATTACAATACTATCTCATCATTATGTTCACCAGTTATTTGAAAATTCATATAATATTGCAAAAAGAAGTGATTAATATTCATCTACCAGACCAGTTCCTCAACCCTCCCTGATATTTCTTTCAGTATTATCAAACAATCATTGATAATACAACTGATCACGCACATCAACAACAATCAGAGATGACAACTTCCATCGTCAAACAAACATGATTGAATAGATAGCACAAATCAACAACACAAACAGATCTAATAACTATTCCAATCAATTAATCAAAATGCAAAACGGAACAAAAATCCAAAAACTATAGAAACAGATACAAATTTCGCATAAAACAGCGTTTTTTTCCAAGTATACAAAAGCATCTATGATCATTCATTGAAACAACACGATAAACTCATCGATTTCATCAGCAAACAAGGGGATATCCATACAAATCAACCAGTTACAAGCATATAGCATCGATTATCATAAATTCATAATCCAATACAACAGAGCATTACAAAAAATACGTAATCGGAATCGAAGCTACAGTTCTACTAACTTACCGTTCGAGAGAGAGAGATAAGACAGATGGAGAGAGAGAGAGAGAGAAGGCGTCTAGGGTTTTCAATTGTAGCCGAGAGTCGGCCACACTCCACGTTTTGATCCTGGTTTTGAGAGTGTCACTTTTGCCCCTTCAACTTTTAACTTATTTTGATTTTGTCTGCAAGTTAAATAATTGTATCTATGGACCCTTTCAAACTTTATATAATCTCCCAATTGTTTTTCTTTTCGCCTTCACCTTGGTTTAAAAAAAACTTTTAGGGTGCATTTGGTTCGTGAAATGTTTTTAAATAAATTGGAATTCGTCAAAGTAATTGGAAATTTAAGAAATTGAATTTGGACCGAGTTGGACCGATTCCGAGCAATGTTAACCGAGTTGAAGAAAACCGTCTCGGCACCCTGCCGAGTACTCGGCCGCCTAGACCGAGTTTTACAACACTACTTTTACGTCATGGCTTTTAGCATTTTATCTGTCTCAATTTATCCAAATATTCTAACTGTATTAACTTGTCTATAAGTAAGTTTAATAGAATTTGTTTTCTAGTATTTTATAAGAGATACTAAGGGAGCAATTTTCTTAATTTGGCCCGAAAGAAAACTCACCATTAGTTTTCTTCTTGTACTTCCTTGATAATATACCTTACAAATTACTAAACATACATTTTGAAAAGAGATTGTGAGTACGTGAACAGTAGTTGCTTTGTATTGGTTTATTTGGGCGGTCCTCTCTTCCTGACGTGTGCTTGGGAACCCATATGGGTATGTGCCGCCTTTGGTATCGAAGAGATCGAATAGAGAGAGCCACACCGACAGCCTTTAAGATCTTCGTCCCCTGCGCCGGTTCTCTGTGCCGGTGACTTTGATCGGTTAGTTTTCTGGGTACATCGGTGAGTTGTTGCTCCCGAACCCTAGATGTCGGTGCTTTGTTTCCTCTGTGCGTTTGTTCGGCTTGCGATTTGTTTCTGTACCATAGTAACGGTGGTGATGTTGGTATGAGAACAACTTAATCACATAGAATATTAAACAAAGAAGGAACTAAGGGAACTCTTTTGTATTTTATTATTGAAGTGCATGCTTACAAAAGGAAAAGAACAGACTTTAAATAAGAAAATAAAGTACGAGAAAACCTCAACTATCCGTAGGACTAGGACTGCATAACAGAACTTGTCATTGGACTATTATTCAATCAAATACTTAAATAAAAAGTGGCTCCACGTGCATGACTAGATCAAATAGAGTTCCCATGAAAATAACTAAGTTTGAATTATCTTTTCATCATCCTCCCTTAATTCAAACTTCTGAATACCCAACATGTGTCTGAAGTAGACAAACTTCTCTCTACCCATTTGCAATTTGACTATTTGTGCTACAAAACTCCAGGCTGGCTTGCTTCTGCATTACCATTTCTCTGATAAAGTGATATTTCAGTTCAATATGTTTGGATCGATTGTGCATGACTAGGTTTTTAGACAGATTGATAGCTGATTTATTATCACAGTAGATTACCGTGGATTTCACCTGCTTCAACCCCAAATCCTCCAGAATCCTTCTTAACCAGATGGCTTGGCAAGTAGCACTTGTAGCTGATATGTATTCAGCCTTAGTGCTTGATAATGCAACAGTTTGTTGTTTCTTTGAGCTCCAGGAAATAGCTCAAGTTCCTAATGAAAATACATAAGCAAAAAGACTCTTCCGATCATCTATAGAGCTGGCCCAATCACTTTCACTGTAGCCAACTAGAGTAATTTCATCTTTCTTCTTATACCATATCCTAAAGCTTAAGGTGCCAGCAACATACCTCAAAATTCTTCGTGATGCACCATAATGTATTTTGGAGGGTTGTTGCATGAATCTTGAAATTAGGCTCACAGCATAGGCCAAGTCAGGCCTTGTATGAGTTAAATAAATAAGGCCACCAACTAAGCTCCAAAACTTTTATTCATTAGCTTTGTCAGCTCCATCTACAAGACTTAGCTTCTCATTGTGATTCATAGGAGTGTCCTCCACCTCACAGTTCTTCATTCCAAAGTGAGTTAAGAGGCTGTTTGCATATTGCTCTTGACACAAGAAAATTCCTTCTTTAGTCTGAGTTACTTCAAGTCCCAGGAAGTGTTTAAGCAATCTCATGTCAGTCATTTCAAAGGCAAGCTTCATTCCATGATTAAATTCTTTCTCATTTTGTTTAACATATAAAGTCAGTTCACTGTGACTGCGTGTGAATGCATGACTTGTAAAGTACTTAACAATCTTCCCATACAGGGGCCTGTTTCAAACCATATAGGGCCTTTTCAGCTTGTATACCATGTCGGGCTTCTCTTGAACCTTGAATCCCTCAGGTTGTTCAACATAAATATCTTCAGACAGGTCACCATTCAGAAACGCTGACTTAACATCCACTTGATGAACATGCCAACCCATTTGAGCAGCAACAGATAAGATGACACGGATGGTTTCGAATCGAGCAACCAGTGCAAATATTTACTGAAAGTCAATACCATGTTGTTGAGAGTAGCCCTTGGCTACCAACCGAGCCTTGTTTCTTAGGACCTCACCATTAGCACCGAGTTTGGTTTTGAATAACCACTTAACTCCAACCAATTTTTTTTCTGGCGAAAGACTTACAAGTTCCCATGTTTGATTTTTTTTCAATGGCTTGAATCTCCTCTCTCATGGCCTCCTGCCATTTTTCATGCTTTGCTGCTTGATCATAAGTAATTGGGTCGGCAACAGTGAGAACAAATTGGCAGGTATTGTATTCTCCTTCCTCATCAGATAGCCCTTCTCCAGTGTAATAATCACTTAACCATGCAGGTGGCTTAGAGATTCTTCTTGAGGGACCAGCCTCATATAGATCAGTAGAGGCATTTTGGTTAAGTGGGTGGATGCGACAGGAGGTATGTTGGTTTCTATATTATTGATTAAGGTGAGATTAGGAGGGTTTGGTTGAGGTGTAGGTGTACTTTGGGTAGGTATGGAGTTTTCTTGTGGAAATGGGTCAACAAAAAGGTAAGTGTAGTCACCATCACTGCCACCACTGTTTGCTTTTGTACTTTTGAGAGTCCAATCCCATTTTGCATCTTCAAGGAATACTACATCCTTTTTGACCGAAAACTTCTTTGTTTCTGGATTACACAGTCGATAACCATACCCTTTGCTAGAGTATTCAATTTATATATATTCTTTCAGATCTGTTATCTAGTTTCCTCCTTTGTTGAGAAGGAACTAGACCATAAGCAATGCATCCAAACACTCTTAGGTGACCAATGAATGGTTTCTTTCCCGTCCATGCTTCCCAAGGAGTCTGGTTCACAAGAGCCTTTGCAGGGGATCGGTTTATGGAATAGACTGAAGTAGCTACTGCTTCAGCCCAGAAGTAATTGGGTAACTCACGTTCATTCAGCATGCTTCGAGATAGACCCATGACAGTGCGGTTTTTTCTTTCTACTACTCCATTATGCTGAGGAGTATATGGTATTGTGAGTTCACATTTAATTCCAGAATTATCACAGAAAACATTGAACTCTTGTGAGCAGAATTCGCCACTTCCATCCAATCTTAAGACCTTAATAAAGTAGCCACTCTCCTTTTCAACCATAGTTTTGAATAATTTAAACTTCATAAAGGCATCAGACTTTTTAGCCAAAAAGTAAACCCAACACATACTTGTTAGGTCATCAATGAATAACAGATAGTACAAGCTGTTACCTAGGCTTGGAATTTGCATTGGACCACACAAGTCTGTATGTATCAGTTCCAGTTTTGTCTTTACACGCTAGGATGTGGACTGAAAAGGAAGCCTAACTTACTTGCCTACTATGCATGCTTCACATTGTATAAAGCTTTTAATGTTGGGTAGTCCCACTACCATTTTCTTGTTATACAGTACCTTCAGACCCTGAAAGTGAAGATGGTTGTACCTAAGGTGCCAACGATGTGCTGCAGCTTCTTTTTTATTTGAGGGAGTTACACACACGGAAGTCATACATGTAGCATCAAGAACAAACATATTGTTGCTTGCCACTGTATTCTCCATGAGAACCTTGCCTGTTTCTTTGCTTTTGATTATACACTTTCCAGTATCAAAGTGTATCACATATCCTTTCCTCATGAGTTGCCCAACACTGAGTAAGTTGTACTCAAGTTTAGGGGCATTATAGACATTTTCAAGTAGTTTGAAGGTGTTGGATCCAGTATAGATCTTGACAGTTCCTCTACCTTCAACTGCTAACTTCTTTTTATCACCCAACTGGACATTCAGAGTGAATGTTTCATCGAGAGATTGTCTTTTTTCCTGTCATGTGGTTAGAACAGCTAGAATCGATAAACCATAAGTGATTAGTATTACCAGAGTGAGTAGCACCGGTCATTAACACAAGGTGATCAGCAACATCTCTCTCCTTGTTAGTATGAAAAGCTAATAACAAGTGTTGGTTGTCACTTTCATTAGCCTTCGCTTGATCTTCATTTTCAGCAACATTCACTTGTGTCTCTTCATTATTGTACCAGCAATCTTTCAGTAGGTGACCAAATTTTTTGCAAACATAGCATTGAGGAACTTTACTCCGGTCAAATCCCCCTTTACCACGGTCTCTTCCTCTGAATGTTCCACGACCATTTCGTCGACGTCCTCAGTTAACTTTGTTTTCTTGGAACACTTGTAAGGCTTGTTCGTCCGGATGTTCGATTGCTTTAACAGGTTTGTTGTCAGCGGAAGACCGGCTGTTGATTCTTTCTTCTTGAGACTGTAACATACCCATCAGTTTCACAGGTGTTACAGTGGACAGGTCGAATGCCACTTTGATAGAGGGTGTTACATAATCAAACTTAGGAGATAAACTTCTAAGGATTTTTGCCACCACCTATTGTTCAGTAATTTCTTCTCCAAATGTTCTCGGTTGACTAACATTAGACATAACATGAGAAAAGTAGTCACCCACCATCTCATCATTTTTCATATTCAGGTTTTCGAATTCTCTACGAAGCCCTTGTAACTTGATAGTCTGTACTTGAGAATCACCTTGAAACTCTACACGAAGAGTATCCCAAGTGTCTTTTGCTGAATCTGCTGCAGCAATTCTGGAGAAGAGGTGGTCATGCACACCCTATTGAATGAGCGCCATGGCTAGAGCATCTTTCTTTCTTGTTTCCCGGAGATCATTTGACCCATCACCTGCTGCAGTAATCCCCATATATACCACATCCCATAGCCTCGTGAGCGTAGTATGGTCTTCATTCGGAGAGTCCAGTGCTCATATCCTTCGCCTTTGAACACATGAATCATTGTAGCGGTTGTGGTTGGAACAATTGGTACATCAGCCATTTGATCAGCGTTGGAACTACCATGATAAGACCTGGTGCTCTGATACCACAATGTTGGTATGAGAACAACTTAATCACAGAGAATATTAAACAAAGAAGGAACTCAGGGAACTCTTTTGTATTTTATTATTGAAGTGCATGCTAACAAAAGGAAAAGAACAGACTTTAAATAAGAAAATAAAGTACGAGAAAACCTCAACTATCCGTAGGACTAGGACTACATAATAGAACTTGCCGTTGGACTATTATTCAATCAAATACTTAAATAAAAAGTGGCTCAACATGCATGACTAGATCAAATAGAGTTCCCATGAAAATAGCTAAGTTTGAATTATCTTTTCATCAGGTGAGTTCTCTCTTTCTCTCTCTGTTCTCTCTTGCCTTTACTGATCGTTGTTATCGGGTTTTATGGAACCCTAGGCGACAATGTGTGGTGATGGTCGTGTTTTCCGTATGTAGATCACTGCTGTCAGGTTCTAGGTGGCGGTGGTGTGTTTGCTTTGTGCGTTACTTCGGGCGGCTATTTGTTTCTGTAGCATGGTATCTGTACAAGATGCAAGGCATCATGTACAACTGCTTGATGCGTTCATGTGGCTGGCGTTTGCTTATTTGGCAACGGATGTATGCTTGCGTATTTGGGAGCCCATATGGGTATCTCCTGCCTTCCTTTTTCTTAGCTTTTTCTTTCGAATTGGTTGTGGCTTTGTTTGCCCTCTTCACATGTTCAGATTTACATAATTGCTAGGCATGATTTATTTTCCTGAATAATAGTATCCATTAACTATGTGCAATTGACCCGATTAGATAAAAAAGGTTAATGAAATTTTGTGTTGATTTATGTTTCTCCACAAAAGGATTACAGTTACTAAAAAGTTTATATGTTTGGGATTTTTACAACGGATTTAATTTTAACAAAGAGGTAGTGATGATTACTTTTAATAAAAAATTCTGAAAGTCTGCATCTTGACGGGGAAATCCGGATGATAATGTGAAAGGAACAATTTTTTTCTATCACGTTGCAACCGATTTATTTGCAGCTATGGTGGATTGATGTTTCTTTGTCCAATAACTAACATATCTGAGTCTCAAATGAGTCATTACAACCGAGTTAACAGTACCTGTTTCTTTGTCTAATAATTAACATGTTGTCAAACACCTTTAGTGAACTACAACATCAAGGTTGTATTTGTTATGAATTGCTAACAACTTGTTGTAATATATTCAGTGGTATACCTGTTTATTTGCATTATGTGCGAGGGACCGTCTTCAGAACAGACAATAAACCTTCCCAGTGCGAATTTGGTTAATGTTATTTGTCAGTAGCTTTGATCAACTACTTATCAGATTCTAATTCTTCACGCTACAATAATCACTTTCATAACACAGGTCCCCAAATACCCCCAAATTTAAGTCTTTGCAAATATAAATTTGAATTGTTGGTGGAAAATGCATCATTACATGCAAAACTTCACAATGAATATGATGAAGAAAGATAAGTTTTTTTCATCACAAGGAGGTCCCATCATCTTAGCTTAGGCAAGAAAAAATAAAAAATCTTGAAGTTTTATCTCGGATTACCTTCATTTCATCTTCTTAATTTCTTCCTACAAATTGAACATCTTCTATTAAGGTTTAGTGTCGTGTTGTAGGGTTGAAATGATGACCCCAAACACGACTCGTATACTTAGTGGTGTCAAAAACATTAACCCTAATCGACGCACACTTTAATTCTTGTATCCCGATATCACTTTTTTATTCTTTCATTGATGCATAATCTTATTTGCGATCATATACGAATTAATAGTAACTTTGGAATGCAGTTTGCCCATAGGAGTTCAAGCAGCCAGTTGAGGTGATTAAAGCTTCTATGGAAGTTGCTGCTTGAACTCCTTCATGTTGTAGTTCACTGAATTTGTACATTGCAGGAGTACTAGACCGATATGAAACATTTAATTTACTTACTACAGCAACACCATTTTTGTTAACCTGCTATGAGAAAAATATAGGATTTCATGTGTCAATCACACCCATATTTATCTCCTCAATCATTGATATGCCATATCACAACCATACTTATCTCGTGAATCATTGCTATATTTCAATTACTTTTGTTAGACCGACTTATTTATATTCCTGTTTTGTTTTCATTGTTTCATCACAAAATCAGATCAATAAAGAACTCTTGATATCATCGTTTTTATGATGGTATCTATCACGCCCCAACCGACGGCGGAATATGTCGGGGCGGACATGGAGACTGTTCATAAGCATATGATCAACTAAATTTCATATTGTTTATTAAATTAAGATTTCATTACATAAGTTCAATCAAACCAAGTAAAACATACAAGAAATAAAGTATTCCCACAAAGTTCATTTGTTTAATTAATTAAGTACTCAATCCTATGTGTAGCGTCTTGTAAATGATCTAAAATATTAGTACCTGAAACATGATTAAAACGAGATCAACTAAAAATAGTTGATGAGCATACATAAGTTTTGACCTCACAAGTAATATCAAGAGTTTGTGTACAATTCATATGAACCATGGTTTAATAAGCCAATTATGGAGAACCACTATAGTTAAAACGGGGTATACAATCAAACCTTGTGACTGCACACAATGTTATCCCAAATGTAACACCGACAACAATCACCTACCTCGGTGGGTTTGTTAGACACAATAGATATATCATTGTTATCGTCGGCTTGTACAGAGTTAATGATTGCACTTACACTATGCACACATGTATGTAATTGTAGTTTGCACTCATAGTGTTCAAGCATAAGGCACAAATTGCACGCATGTTCAAAATGTTTGAAGTGTATAAATTGCAAATAGTTTCAAATGAAATCATGTTCCACCCCAAAAGTATAAAAATATAAAAGGGGCTATGTAAACTCACCTGGTATGAGTAGTGTAAGTACTAGATACATGAAAATTCCTGAACTACACGTGTCCTAAAATATGTAAGGACGTAAGTTATATGAAATGTTGTGCTTGATTATGCGATCAATCCACCCAACTCGATTCTTTGTAAAATGTGTTTATCTTTTTGGCTTTAACCATGTTTGGCTTGACGACACGTTGGTGACTCATTAAAATAGATAAAAATATATTTATTTCCTAAAAATAAATATTAACAATAAATCGTATGATGTAAATCATGCATGCCATAAAATATGCTTTTGATATATCAATATATATGTTTTTTGACGATTGAAATATTATACAAATATCCAAATGTTATTTAGTCATGTTTAAAGACATATGCATGCAAATAAATAAAGTATTTTTAATCATCCATGAGTTAAAAATAGATGTATTAATATTAATAAAAACAGTTTCATCATCAACACTATTGTAAGGATTAAAGAACCCGGTTTTTGATTCAACAAAGTTTCCTTAAATAGAAAACGATTCTAATGACTTGTATATAGTAAAAATGATGACCTAAATATAAAATATACTTATATTTTATATAGAAATACTCTTTGTAAATTCAAATGACAAAAGATCCATGTTTAGTATAAAACCCATTTTTGAAAACAATAAAGTTGCTACTATTCGAAATACGATCCATCTACATGCATGTGATAAAAATGATGATCCATCAACATGCATGTATCATCTAAGATATATAGAAGCAATAAATCATAAAAGAAAGTGTATAAACTAATTTTTAGATGATGCATGTTACATATTTAGATTCTTTTTACAAAAGAATATAAGTTTTTGTTGGGTGTTATGACCTAAACACAGTAGCTTGAAACAAATAAATAAAAGTTAAATAAGATGAGTTTCTTACTTAAAAGGATCGAAAAAGATGAAAGTTTGATCCTAACACTTGAGAAATCACCAAATGAGACTTGAACACTTGAATCTTTGAAATAAAATGGTGGTTGTGTATGTGTGTTGGTGGCCAAAAATTGCGAAGAGGGAGGGAGAAGAGAGCTTTGCTCTTGAGTAGAAGGAATAAATGGTGTGGAAATGAAGTGATGGTGAAGGGGTATTTATAGTGTGAGAGAAAGAGAAATGAAGGATTTTAAATAAATAAAAAAGAAAATATTTATTTAATGTGGGGTGGTGGATGTAAGTGGATTGGTGGTGTAGGGAGGTGGAGTGTGAGAAAAGTGATTTTGGAGATTTTATAGAAAAATGATAATGATTATGTTGGATTATTAAAAGATATTTAGAAGATTTAATTAATTTTTAATCATTTGTAATAAATAATATTATTTTGTATGCATTAGTTAAATACAGTGTAATATATAGTGTTATCCGGACTGTGTTTAAAACAAAACGTCCGTTAAAAATTCTCAAACTTTTATTTTTTACTCGAAATAATAATTCGCAGTGTTATGTATAATTTTTATATTATAAATCATACTTAGATATGACCAACGTTCGTGTGTGACCGGACTGGTGTGTGACCCGGTAATTCGGAATGCATGATATGAATTGATCAAACTTTAATATGCAACAAATGAACTTAATTATAGCTTCAATTTCACACCAAACATGCGAATTGAATCCGGGGACGGTTTCAGGATCGAATCTTGAGTTTAATCATTGAATTGCTGTAATTGATTTATCACGCACGTTCGAAACAACCGTTTAAACGTTTACGCACGATTATCAGAAGTTATTACACATGAATTCGTTGGTCTTGAAATGGATTTTCATTCCTGTTGACTTTATTAAGTCAAAATTGAAGGATTTGAGGTCAAAAGTATGACAAGGTTCAAATTGAAGGGTGAGGGGGTTTATTAAGGGGTCCAAACGAGTTCAAGGGGGATTCAAGGCTATATGATGGGGTTCAAGGTCAATTTTATTTGTTTTAAAATCATTGTAATTATTTATAAAATTGATTTTATAAAATTTATAAAAACTAAACATAAATTCTTTTATTATAAATATTTTATAAAGTAATAACTTCCATCTTCATAAAAAGTAGAAATTGTATACATGGTTTATTTAATAAAAACAAAGTATATATATCTATATAAATATACATACTGTGACAACCCGACTTTTTAGGTTAACGCGGTTAGTAAATTTCGTTAACTTCCTGTTAAAAACCTAACCCCGTTAGCTAATCCAGTTAAATTCAAACCCCAAGTACTAATCCTGTCAATATCTGAATTCAAACTTCAGGGATCAAAGTTGTAATTAACCCAAACTCAATTTGTTAACCATGTACAGTCAAAATTGAGTGTAACTAGTTCCTGTTGACTTTTAAAAGTCAAACCATTTGTGTTCTTCGTCTTAATCCGAATTCACACTCGAAAATCTGCCCAAATTCGTAACGGTAATGTGTAGTAATGACTAAACCGTTCACCATTATAGCATTATGGTACGTAATTGCGCGAATTAATTCCAATTATGAGTAATTAACCCATAACCGTCGAGTTCTTCACTAATTATCACCGATACACACAAATTCGTGAATCATTCCTCAATCATTTACCCTGCGCACCTCTAGCGAATCTCTGAGAACCAGTTTCACACACAAATTCGTTCGAAAGCAAAGCCAGAATCACTGAAGATCAAACCCGTCGAGCCGAGACCTCAATTACTCGATCATCATCAACCCGAAATCCATTCTGGTAATTGTTTACGTGCTTAGTTTCGCATGTGTGTATATATTTAAAGCCCTAACCTTTTGAATGCTTACATGATCGAATTAACCATATATGGATTCTAGGGCTCATACCCATTCGAGATTAGCCGAACACCACCCTAGACTCTATCAAAATCCAATTAAATTATATAGACAGCTTTGAGATATCCTACTCAATGATAGCCCTTTGCTAATTCAAATCCATAACATCAAAACGATCAAGAACTAATGCTAGGGTTCATACACTATCGGGTTTAATTGAACACCGGCCTAAACACGTTTTAAATTCAATTAATTTATATGAACAGATTCGAAATCTGTTACTCTTTGAAAGCCCCATAATTTCAACTGATTTTACTATCGAAATTAATCAAATTGATTCTGGAATCATGTCTAGGGTTTTGGTTTCTATATCTTCAATTAATCGAGCCAAATCCAATTGATCTTTGCAATAAACTGTCACCACAGGCTCGCCTTAGGCCTATTAACAAAACCCTGATGCCTTGTTGTGCAAACAGAAACGCATCGAGGGGGTTTGGGATGGGATTCGATCGCAGGTATGGTTGGGAAGGGGAAACCACTTGAACTGATTAATAAAAATATATGGAACCGGGTTTCTAACGCGATGACCCTAGCGGGCGTAGTGGTTAAGTCGTTGGTGTGGGGGGGAGAAGACCCGGGTTCGAGTCCTCCAACTCCCTTTTCTTTTTAAACAGATTTTTAAATATTATTTTAATATAAAAACTTAACCCTATATTAAGTATACTAAAATAATAAAGTGTTTTAGCCGGGAAACGACCCGTAGGATCGGGTTTGGTTTTATAACCTAAAATTAATATTATTCCCACTTTTAAAATAATAAGGGGAAACCACATGAACTGATTAATAAAAATATATGGAACCGGGTTTCTAACGCGATAACCCTAGCGGGCGTAGTAGTTAAGTCGTTGGTGTGTGGGGGAGAAGACCCGGGTTCGAGTCCTCCAACTCCCTTTTCTTTTTAAACAGATTTTTAAATATTATTTTAATATAAAAACTTAACCCTATATTAAGTATACTAAAATAATAAAGTGTTTTAGCCGGGAAACGACCCGTAGGCTCGGGTTTGGTTTTATAACCTAAAATTAATATTATTCCCACTTTTAAAATAATATATTTATATTATTTTTAAAACCACGAATTCAAATAAAATAATATATTTATATTATTTTCAACCCATGACTTCTATAATTAAATAATATATATTTTTATACTATTTCGCCTCGTTTATTTACCTCGTGTAACGTTTCAAACAAATTAATAATATAAATGTTTATATTATTTACTCACGTTTATATCCTCGAATAAAAATAATATATTTATTATTTTTGTCACGTGAATGATTATCGTATATTTTATACGAGTTCAAAAATAATATATTAATTATATTATTTTCCTAAACCATTATTGAATAGTAGAAACGCACGGATATATTTAATTATTATTATAATCGTAATTAAGAAACCTTCGACATAAAACGTATTTATCTTAATAGTTATATTAAGAAACCCTATATTCCCGTAGACACGTTCGTCTACTCATTGATCCTTAGAATACGTTAAGACGTTCTAACCTTCCGTGTCGTCGTCACAAATCCCAATGTGTCCCTAACTTATGTGTTTATGATTCTAGGGCATACATAAGCCGTGCAGGCTAACACTTGAGGTTCTAAATCTCATACTTGTGTGATACTACCTACTACGCAACGCAGGTGAGTTTCACGACCCCTTTTTACCTGTTTTACTATTGGGGGAGAAACATGCTTACACACAAACATATTTTACTTGTTTTCCTATTGAGGAGAAACAAACATGAACACCAACTATCATACTCTTACTTGTTTTCCCCATGGGGGAGAAACAGGTACACAGACAAACATTTTGTTACATGTTTTTCCCGTCGGGGCAGAAAACATGACACAACTATTTTAGATTATTGTAATTCATATGTTATTACTGTTGAGGCTAAGCGTAACACACTATCACAGAAAGTCTTCATCTTATATCGGACCGTTAATATGGATCTTAGCGAGGTAATGTTTAGTAGTACTACTGGGTTTGACAAATCCTACCCGCGTTAGTCGCGCTAACTCGATTGGATATCGAACGGGTGAAATGTTAGCCTACTCACATTTGCCAGAGTTGATAGACCTGGCAGGAGGCATACAAACACAGTCAGCTTCGGTTGCGAGCGCTTTAGTAAAACATGAACATAGGTTAGCTACCTATAAATATGCATATTGAATGTACATAATCTGGCAAACACACTCTTATTGTAAACTTGAAACCTGTGAACTCACCAACCTCGTGTTGACACTTTTTCTTACATGTTTCTCAGGTCGCTAAGGCACATGTTGCACACTTAGGACATGCATGGAGTCCTACTGTCATATTATCCATTTCAAACATTTGAAACAGTTTACTTATTTACATTGATTGACGCCTATTGTGTGTAATTACTTTTGATTTCATATTAACGTTTACGCTTCCGCGTTAACTCTGAACTTTTATGTTTTGACATTTAAAGTCCCATATAGTGTCGTTTGATGTAACTAATGACTGAGATCCTGGTGTGTCACCTTCCAAACGGTAAAACTCCGTTAGTTGTAATTGGGGGTGTGACAGATTGGTATCAGAGCCATTGGTTATAGAGAACTAGGATTGCATACTAGACTATAACGTCACACATTAGTTACACGACACAGACACTTATACCTGATACATATAGCACCTATACATACATTGCAGTGCATGCATGTTTACACCATCCGTATCACTCTCAGTTGTCGAGGGACACATCATTTGCATTGCATCATCATTCCCAGTGGCGACACTCGGGGAATCACCGAAACATCATCCACTCCCGTTCGAGGGCAGGGAGACGGAGCCTTTGGAGGAGTCACTTACATCACCATCACCCGTTGGGTATGGTGGGATTTCTCAGGTCCATGTCAGCACTAACGCATATCTCTTTGGGAATTGGGATCGTCGGAGGCGAGTCCCTACTGTACCCGCTAGCAACAATACGTCGACTAAAGGCAGACCGTTACACGCATTATTGCAGAATCTATTGACACATAGATGTCATCACTTTCCCGAGCCATGGACTCGCTTCTTTGGTCAATATTCTGTTGAGAATAGATTGACCACAAATCTGAGAACGCATTGCTCAATGCATACTCAAACCCTATCTTGACTAAGTAAGTTGAAAGGATGGCTACGTTGCTGCTTCCTGTAACTTGCATTCCTGAATTAGTTTCATTTCTCAAAGTCGCATTTCTTGTACATGTTTGTTACATATTCTCATTTACAATCCGCTAGGTTGGACTCTCGTATTGTGTTTTAACTCGAGTGAATACTCAGATCAAACGATTCCTGACTACACATCCTGATATGAGTTCTAGTTGATCAACTTATGGTTGATGACTACACCTTTCAATGACTTATCATCTCTAACAACACTCTGTATTCAGCAATAAAAATTGAGGGACATTTTGACACAGGACAGGGAGAACTAGGGTGAGCATGCAAAGCAAATTATCATTGCGGGTGCACACGTAATAGTAATTTGAGGTGCATGGATAAATGGTCCTAATCTGTGAATTACAGACTCAACGACTAGTTGGTATCGTTAAACCTGTTTAACAGTTGATAGACGCGACTATCATGTTGAAGGTATTTACGAACACCCTGAACTATCATCTATAGAATCCATCATTTGATATCACTCATGTAAGAGCCTTATTGAACTTAAGACTCTCATCCAGACTTTATCAATGAAACCATCTAGATTGAAACTCTAGTGGAACCGCGTGGTAAACCCACCGACTCCAACTATGTAAGCAGAAATTGGGAATTCTTCCTAAACTAACACGTTATTCCTTACACTACAACAATATATTCCATTTGACCTTGTTACCTCATTCTGTGACTAATCCGGAGAGAAGAAATAGCTATCTATGCTAGGAGATACTTGGCAGTACAAGTAGAATGTTAGGAATCACCTGAGTGATCACAACAAACTCATATTTATTAATGGGAAGGGGAAGAGAATTCCATGGATTTCATTACAAATCCACCCAGAACACCTAACGACTATGATACTATATGGTAATCGTCATTCGTTTGACGAAATCCACGCATTCCCTACCAATAAAGGAGACAGATAAAAGTAAGAAGCGTGCAAGGCTAAATATTAAGGGAATTAAGGCTAGGCATGGTATGCCAGTTTCCATTTTCTCTAAAAGGGACAATCGATCCATGTCAAGAACCTGGCAATCTGTGTAAGAAGCCTTGGGCACACGCCTTTACATGAGCACTGCATATCATCCCCAGATGAACGGTCAAAGTAAAAGGACCATCCAAACTTTAAAAAATGTGCTCCGTGAGTGTGTAATCGATTTCATAGGAAATAGGGATACTCACCGCCGTTGGCTGAGTTTTCATATAATACCAACTACCATACCAGCATTAAAGCCGCTCTGTTGAGGCTTTGTATAGTTGTAAGTGTCACTCATCGCTATGTTGGGCGGAGGTTGGCGAAAAGCATTTGACTGGTCCTGATATTGGCTAGGAAACCACTGACAAGATCGTCGAAATAAAAGATCGTCTGAAAGCCACTCAAGACAGACGAAAGAGAGTTGTGCTAGCAACAGACGAAAGCCATTAAAATTCCAAGTGGGAGACAAAGTCATGTTAAAGGTCTCATCTTGGAAAGGAGTTGCAAGATTTGGCAACCGTGGTAAGCTCAACCCTAGATACATTGGACCGTTTGAAATACTGGCTAGGGTTGGCCCTGTAGCCTACAAGCTCAAGCTACCGCAAGAACTAAGCAACGTACACGATACATTTCATGTGTCTAATATCAAAAAGTGTTTGTCAGATACCCAGTTATTTCTACGACATTAGAAAACGGGGATTTAGTCTAACTGACCATCAGTTGAACGCGATTACTTAAATAGACATCATATCCCTTGTACTCCTGAAATCTATATCTCATTAAAATCTGGTCTACATGTGAACCTCTTCTCTCAGCCTTTATGTTGACCGACGCTTACCTTATAAACACTGGTCTCACTAGAAGTCTCAGCATGACTTCACGAATTTCATGTTGGTGCGGTCGTACTCCGACTCTATTAGCAACCAAGTACACTATAGGGAAAGTAGACGGTCAAATAATCGAAACAACTCACAATCTTAAGGCGTGTTAACTGGGATTGGTTGGTCATGAACTTTACATTGACCTTATGCCAGTCACACTCGGCAACTTCGACGTAATTGTCGGTATGGATTTGTTATCTAAGAACCAAGCCGAAATGATTTGTCGTGAGCAAATTTGTTCGCCTACCTCTCCCGAGTGGAGAAACCCTTTCTGTCCAAGGCGAAAAGAGTTGTGTTGTCGTGGGCATCATATCTTTCATGAAAGCACAAAAGCATATACGTAAAGGTCGTATTGTCATTCTGGCTCTCGTCGCCGAGCAGCCATATGAGGAGAAGAAGATTAACGACATACCGATCGTTCGTGATTATCCGGAATTATTTCCCAAAGACCTACCTGGTCTTCCACCACATCGTCAAGTCGAATTCCAAATTGATCTAGCACCCGGAGTAGCGCCTATTGCTCGAGCACCCTATAGACTTGCACCTAGTGAGTTGCCAGAGCTATCCACACAACTGCAAGAGTTGTTGGATAAAGGTTTCATTAGACCTAGCTCATCACCATGGGGAGCTCCGGTCCTATTTGTCAAGAAGAAGGACAGGACTTTCCGTATGTGTATCGACTACCGTGAACTGAATAAAGTCACAATCAAGAATCGTTATCCTTTGCCTCGTATAGATGATCTCTTTGATCAACTCCAATGATCAAGTTTCTATTCCAAGATAGATCTTAGATCCGGTTATCATCAGTTGAAAGTCCGAGACGAAGACATCTCAAAAACGGCATTCTGAACTAGGTATGGTCACTGCGAATTCATGGTCAGGCCATTTAGATTGACCAATGCAACCACAGTATTCATGGATCTCATGAACCATGTGTGTAAACCGTACCTTGATCAATTCGTCATCGTCTTCATTGATGACATCCTCATCTATTCCAAGAATAGGGATGAACATGAGGAACACCTGCGTTTGATTTCAGAATTGCTAAAACAAGAGCAATTGTGTGCCAAACTTTCCAAGTGCGAACTCTGGATTCGAGAAGTACAATTCTTAGAACATGTAGTCAACAAGACGGGAATACATGTCAATCCAGCTAAAGTAGAAGCAATCAAGAATTGGGCAGCACCTACAACGCTGACGGAGGTGCGTCAATTTCTGGGATTGGCTGGCTACTACCATCGTCTCATTGAAGGATTCTCCAAGATTGCCCAACCCTTCACGGCCTTAACTCAGAAAGGTAAACCCTATCTCTACAGTGCACCAAATCCTATCTCTTCCATAGGGAACGGATGATTTTGTGGTGTATTGTGATGCATCCATTCAAGGTCTTGGTTGTATGTTGATGCAACGTGAGAAAGTGATCGCATACGCTTCTCGTCAATTGAAAATCCATGAGAAAAACTACACGACTCATGACTTAGAGTTGGGAGCTGTGGTATTTGCACTAAAGATCAGGAGACACTACTTGTATGGTACCAAATGCACTATCTACACCGATCATAAGAATCTTTATCATATCTTTTGAACAAGAAGAGTTGGACACGCGACAGCGTCGTTGAATCGAACTCTTGAACGACTATGATTGTACTATCAAGTATCACCCGGGCAAGGCTAACGTAGTAGCCGATGCCCTAAGCCGAAAGAAGCTAAACCCAGACGAGTTCGAGCATTACGACTCACTATCCACCCCAGACTGATCAGATCCGTAGTGCTCAACTCGAAGCCCTGAAGAAGGAAATCCTACCGTTGTAATCCACGCGTGGTATGGAAGAACAACGTGGGGTTAAATCAGACGGCATTCGCTACTTCACAGAGCGAATATGGGTTCCGGTGTACGGGAACTTAAGGGAACTGGTTATGGATGAAGCTCATAAATCTCGATACTCTATTCATCCTGGTTCCGACAAGATGTACCATGACCTAAAAAGTGCTATATTGGTGGCCGAAGATGAAAGCTGATATAACCACCTATGTGAGCAGATGCCTGACCTGCTCAAAGGTCAAGGTGGAATACCAAAAGCCTTCTGGTCTACTACAACAACCAGAGATTCCTATGTGGAAATGGGAGTAAATCTCTTTAGATTTTATCACCAAGTTGCCCCGAACTACTAGCGGATGTGATACCATTTGGGTAATCGTTGACCGTTTAACAAAGTCCGCTCACTTCTTGGCAATCAAAGAGACTGACAAAATGGAGAAACTTACTTGTCTTTACTTGAAAGAAGTAGTCTCTCGGCACGGAGTGCCTATTTCTATCATTTCGGATTGAGACGCTCGATTCACATCACATTTTTGGCAATCTCTACAAAAAGCTTTAGGCACGCATCTAGATATGAGCACATCATACAATCCTCAAATTGATGGTCAAACATGATGTACTATTCAAACTCTGGAGGACATGCTACGAACTTGTGTGATTGATTTCGGTAACACTTGGGAGTCTCACCTACCGCTGGTGGAGTCCTCCTACAACAACAGTTATCACACTAGCATCAAGACAGCTCCATTTGAAGCATTATATGGACGGAAATGTCGTTCTCCTATTTGTTGGGCCGAGGTTGGGGATAGTCAACTTACAGGTCCTGAACTTGTACTTGAAACTTCTGAGAAAATCATCCAAATTAGAAACCGTATGGCAGCAGCTCGTGATCGTCAAAAGAGCTATGCCGATAAGCGTCATAAACTGTTAGAATTTCAAGTAGGGGATATGGTCTTATTAAAAGTCTCACCTTGGAAGGGTGTCATTCGTTTTGGGAAGCGAGGCAAGCTAAATCCTCATTATGTTGGACCATTCAAGATAGTAAAGAAAATTGGCCCAGTAGCGTATCAACTGGACCTACCTGAAGGACTTAGTGGTGTACACAACGTCTTTCACGTCTCAAACTTGAAGAAATTTCTAGCAGACGAGTCACTCACGGTTCCTCTGGAGGAACTACACATTGATGAACAGTTGCGTTTCATCGAAGAACCTGTCGAAATTATGGATAGGGAAGTCAAAACGTTAAAGCGCAGCAAAATTCCTATTGTTAGAGTTCGTTGGAACTCAAAACGCGGATCAGAATTCACGTGGGAGCGCGAGGATCAGATGATGCGCAAATATCCTAATCTGTTCAAGTACTCCACGCCAAATTCTTAAGGAACTATTCTAATTTTCGGGACGAAAATTCTTTTAACTAGGGGATGATGTGACATCCGGAAATTTTTTTTTATTTTTTATTTTTATTTATTTAATTTTCGGGACGAAAATTATTTTAACTAGGGAATGATGTGATAACCCGACTTTTCAGGTTAACGCGGTTAGTAAATTCCGTTAACTTCCTGTTAAAAACTTAACCCCGTTAGCTAATCCAGTTAAATTCAAACCCCAAGGACTAATCCTGTCAATATCTGAATTCAAACTTCAGGGATCAAAGTTATAATTAACCCAAACTCAATCTGTTGACCATGTATAGTCAAAATTGAGTGTAACTAGTTCCTGTTGACTTTTATAAGTTAAACCATTTGTGTTCTTGGTCTTAATCCGAATTCACACTCGAAAATCTGCCCAAATTCGTAACGGTAATGTGTAGTAATGACTAAACCGTTCACCATTATAGCATTATGGTACATAATTGCGCGAATTAATTCCAATTATGAGTAATTAACACATAACCGTCGAGTTCTTCACTAATTATCACCGATACACACAAATTCGTGAATCATTCCTCAATCATCTACCCTGCGCACCTCTAGCGAATCTCTGAGAACCAGTTTCACACACAAATTCGTTCGAAAGCAAAGCCAGAATCACTAAAGATCAAACCCGTCGAGCCGAGACCTCAATTACTCGATCATCATCAACCCGAAATCCATTCTGGTAATTGTTTACGTGCTTAGTTTCGCATGTGTGTATATATTTAAAGCCCTAACCTTTTGAATGCTTACATGATCGAATTAACCATATATGGATTCTAGGGCTCATACCCATTCGAGATTAGCCGAACACCACCCTAGACTCTATCAAAATCCAATTAAATTATATAGACAGCTTCGAGATATCCTACTCAATGATAGCCCTTTGCTAATTCAAATCCATAACATCAAAACGATCAAGAACTAATGCTAGGGTTCATACACTATCGGGTTTAATTGAACACTGGCCTAAACACGTTTTAAATTCAATTAATTTATATGAACATATTCGAAATCTGTTACTCTTTGAAAGCCCCATAATTTCAACTGATTTTACTATCGAAATTAATCAAATTGATTCTGGAATCATGTCTAGGGTTTCGGTTTCTATATCTTCAATTAATCGAGCCAAATCCAATTGATCTTTGCAATTAACTGTCACCACAGGCTCGCCTTAGGCCTATTAACAAAACCCTGATGCCTTGTTGTGCAAACAGAAACGCATCGAGGGGGTTTGGGATGGGATTCGATCGCAGGTATGGTTGGGAAGGGGAAACCACTTGAACTGATTAATAAAAATATATGGAACCGGGTTTCTAACGCGATGACCCTAGCGGGCGTAGTGGTTAAGTCGTTGGTGTGTGGGGGAGAAGACCCGGGTTCGAGTCCTCCAACTCCCTTTTCTTTTTAAACAGATTTTTAAATATTATTTTAATATAAAAACTTAACCCTATATTAAGTATACTAAAATAATAAAGTGTTTTAGCCGGGAAACGACCCGTAGGCTCGGTTTTGGTTTTATAACCTAAAATTAATATTATTCCCACTTTTAAAATAATATATTTATATTATTTTCAAAACCACGAATTCAAATAAAATAATATGTTTATATTATTTTCAACCCATGACTTCTATTATTAAATAATATATATTTTTATATTATTTCGCCTCGTTTATTTACCTCGTGTAACGTTTCAAACAAATTAATAATATAAATGTTTATATTATTTACTCACGTTTATATCCTCGAATAAAAATAATATATTTATTATTTTTTTCACGTAAATGATTATCATATATTTTATACGAGTTCAAAAATAATATATTAATTATATCATTTTCCTAAACCATTATTGAATAGTACAAACGCACGGATATATTTAATTATTATTATATTCGTAATTAAGAAACCTTCGACACAAAACATATTTATCTTAATAATTATATTAAGAAACCCTATATTCCCGTAGACACGTTCGTCTACTCATTGATCCTTAGAATACGTTAAGACGTTCTAACCTTCCGTGTCGTCGTCACAAATCCCAGTGTGTCCCTAACTTATGTGTTTATGATTCTAGGGCATACATAAGCCGTGCAGGCTAACACTTGAGGTTCTAAATCTCATACTTGTGTGATACTACCTACTACGCAACGCAGGTGAGTTTCACAGCCCCTTTTTACCTGTTTTACTATTGGGGGAGAAACATTCTTACACATAAACATATTTTACTTGTTTTCTTGTTGAGGATAAACAAACATGAACACCAACTATCATACTCTTACTTGTTTTCCCCGTGGGGGAGAAACAGGTACACAGACAAACATTTTGTTACATGTTTTTCCCGTCAGGGGAGAAAACATGACACAACTATTTTAGATTATTGTAATTCATATGTTATTACTGTTGAGGCTAAGCGTAACACACTATCACAGAAAGTCCTCATCTTATATCGGACCGTTAATATGGATCTTAGCGAGGTAATGTTTAGTAGTACTACTGGGTTTGACAAATCCCACTCGCGTTAGTCGCGCTAACTCGATTGGATATCGAACGGGTGAAATGTTAGCCTACTCACATTTGCCAGAGTTGATAGACCTGGCAGGAGGCATACAAACACAGTCAGCTTCGGTTGCGAGCGCTTTAGTAAAACATGAACATAGGTTAGCTACCTATAGTTATGCATATTGAATGTACATAATCTGGCAAACACACTCTTATTGTAAACTTGAAACCTTTGAACTCACCAACCTCGTGTTGACACTTTTTCTTACATGTTTCTCAGGTCGCTAAGGCACAGGTTGCACACTTAGGACATGCATGGAGTCCTACTGTCATATTATCCATTTCAAACATTTGAAACAGTTTACTTATTTACATTGATTGACGCCTATTGCGTGTAATTACTTTTGATTTCATATTAACGTTTACGCTTCCGTGTTAACTCTGAACTTTTATGTTTTGACATTTCAAGTCCCATATAGTGTCGTTTGATGTAACTAATGACTGAGATGTTGGTGTGTCACCTTCTAAACGGTAAAACTCCGTTAGTTGAAATTGGGGGTGTGACACATACATATGTTATATATATAATAGAAAAATAATATGTAAATGCAAGGTTGAAACTTTGAATTGATACACGTTGAAATGATAATTAATGTGACACATTTTATTGAACAAATACGGGATTGAAATAGAATGTCATTATTGCATAAAATAAAGTATAATAATACAAGAAAATAATGGATGTTACAGTATCCCCAAGTTAAGGGAATTTCGTCCCGAAATTCAACAGGTGGAGGGTACTGAACAAGGAAAGAGATGAGGGTACTTGAGCTTCATGTGATTCCTCACGTTCCCAAGTAAACTCTGGGCCACATTTGGATTTCCATCGAAATTTTAGCAATCGATGCAAGGAGGATAATTCTTGCTACAATTCAAGTCGGGCACTCAAAGTCGTGAGTGGAAGATGATAGAGGTTTGAATTTGGAAGAGACTGAGAAGAAAGCTTTTCGGTATATAATTTGGATTCCAAGAGTGGAATCCACCATTTGGAATCAGAAGTTGTTGTTTAAAGGTTGGTCCGGAAAGATATTTAGCATGCTAAAAAAATCCATTTAGATAAAAAGTTCAACTAACATAGGTCGAGGTGTAATAACACAAAAATTCTCGTGACACGAATAACGCTACTTTTGACAATGTGTTAGGAACACTTATATATAGGAATTACCAACAGCATATCCACCATGCCTTTATCATATCACATTAGTTTCGTTACTCTTAATCACGATAGGTCTTATGTCATAACACACATCAGAACTGACTATGTTTTCAATGCACTGACTGTTATAATTACGTGTGCACCCGCAATTACTCTAGTCGTCGCATAGTCGGCATAGATAATCTAGTTGTGTGCGGGTCAAAAGGGGACACAAAAATTTCTTAGATTCATAAATATTGTACTCCATAGGTATTGTTGTTATTAGATAACCATGTTCATAGGTAACCGTGTTGGTGACCATGTTCATAGTTCCTCATGCTCGTAAGTGATCAAGTTTCAAAGTCAATCGTGTACATCAAGTTCGAGGTTTAAAAAATACCCTAGTCCGTAAGTAATATAGATAATCTAGTTCATGTTCAGATGATTCATGCAATCAAGTTTCATAGGTAGTGTAAACAATTAAGTTTCATAGGTATTTATGTTCATGAGAGATTAAGTTCTTAACATAACGAGTTCATATATGATCGTGTTTTATGGACAAACAAGTTTCATATATAGTCAAACTTTAGGTTCCTAGATGTTTATGTATAATGTAGGTAGTCAAGTTTCAAATTTCAAACTCGTAGAGTGCGTAGTTAATATGGATAGTCAACGCACATATGAAATGATCAATCTTCTTGAAATTGACTAGCAAGCTCTTACATCTCCGAGGGTGCAAGATGATGAGGAGGTTTGTCTACGGGGTTTGATCCAGGTACAAGTCGATACAGGATTCAAATTGACGAACAAGAAGAGGACAGGATAGATCTTCAGGGAAACACATCCGGAAAGTCTCGTATGGTAGAAATGTCTTGAATGCTCATCCTTTTGTCCATCTTTTCCACCGCATGGGCAAAAAAGGCTACATAATTCTTGTGTAAGTGTTCTTGGGATATGGTACATGATATGGGTTTTCAAGCCTACTAGAAAACTCCTCTCCAAGGATTTACAATGTGCTACTCAAAAGAAGAGGGTTTGGAATGTACTTCTCAAAACTAACAACTCTGGCATGATGTTTTGGGTATCCAAACCATGTCTTATTATGATATCAAAGCTCCTGAGTTGCATAGGTATGAGATAAAAGGTGGAAGTATGCTCATTAAGGTCAAGAGGGCAATCGTGAATGATAGAATCAATAATGGGGGGGGGTTTCCACTTGCAACTTCTACCGTAACTGTTTTATCTAGTTTAGTTCGTCGATTTTAACAAGTAATGGCTCAAATTCAAGTAGCACGACTCTGATCGACACCGATGACAAATAGAATAGATGTAATTGGTTTGAACATAAGTGAAAACAAACAAACAAGATAACGTAATTGATTTCGAAGGTGGTTCGGGTCACCATAATCCAAAACAAGCACGACCATTAGTTATGGCTAGTAGGGAAGGAACAACAACTAGTTGATTGGTTTGGCTGACTTGATTAACTCGGTTTCCTTGGTTGGCTTGGTTAACGGGAGTTCTAGATCGACAGGTATTGGCCAAAAGACCGTACTTACCACAACTTGTGCATAAATGGCACGGTACATTTTGGAAATGGTGATACTTGCAAATGCTGCACTAAGGGTAATATGAGTAAAAATGTTCGAAAGTGCATTGAGGAAGGTTGGCATTACTCCTGAGATTGCTCACACCAGAAGAATTACTAACACCCTCGAGGTTAACAGTTTTGATTGAGTTGGGTAACTAAACTAGGAAGAACAACAATCATTTGTTGTGCTATAAAAACAGCAAGTCTATTGTTGTTGAGGTTGTTCACACGATGAGGAGGCATTCTATTTGAGGAATAACACAATGAAAAAAAAACAAAGGATCATGAAACTTAGATTATTGATGGAGTGATCAAATAGAGAGATTTATACATGTGTACCAAATTGTGATAAATAAAAGAATGATGTTTAGATTGTATTCATTTAGTAACATAACCAATTGAATACTTTGACACATCAAGGTTATTTAAATTCATATAACTTTCGAGAAGACATGCTTTAGCGTATAAGTAAACACTCACCCCGAGAATTCCCACGAAAGCATACGGATCCTTTGGCTGATTTGGATTTATATGAAATGCTTTCCTAGACAGAAAACCCAAAAGACAGACATTCACCCTTCTAGATTGCACATGTTCTTTACTAATTATTAGAACTCAAAACCTTGATGGGATTTTCAAAAAAAATTAATAGGCATTAGGCCTATGAGTTTGAATCTTCCACAAGTGATGACGATGATGACATAATTCCCAAGGCATAAGAATGAATGAGTATAAGGACTTAAATAAGAATAAGTGTAGGATATGGTAATACTTAGGATAACATTTAGTGTAATCAAATAGATAACGTGTAGACTAATCAATAAGGTAGCAAATAAGATATCACATAAGTAGTAATTAATGTGAACATATAAAATATCAAATAATATAGTACATAAGATGACACGTATTGTAACAAACAATATAACACATAAGATGACATATAGGATAATCACATTGGGACATCCTAAGGTTATAGTCTCGGTCATTGGTTTCTAATAACCTAATTCCTTATAGCCATGGCTCTGATACCAATCTATCACACCCCAATCAACGGCGGAATACGTCAGGGCGGACACAGAGACTGTTCAAAAGGACATGATCAACTAAATTTCATATTGTTTATTAAATAAAGATTTTATTACATATGTTCAATCAAACCAAGTCAGACATACAAGAAATAAAGTATTCCCACAAAGTTCATTTGTTTAATTAACTAAGTCCTCAATCCTATGTGTAGCTTCTTGTAAATGATCTCAAATATTAGTTCTTGAAACATGATAAAAACGAGGTTAACTAAAAATAGTTGGTGAGCATACATAGGTTTTGACACCACAAGTAATATCAAGACTTTGTGTACAATTCATATGAACAATGGTTTAATAAGACAATTATGGAGAACCACTATAGTTAAACCGGGGCGTACAATCAAACCTTGTGACTGCACACAATGTTATCCCAAATGTAACACCGGCAACAATCACCCGACTTGGATGGATTTGTCAGACACAATAGATCTATCATTGTTACCGTCGGCTCAGAGTTAATGATTGCACTTGCACTATGCACACATGTATATAATTGTAGTTTGCACTCATAGTATTCAAGCATAAGGCACAAATTGCACGCATGTTCAAAATGTTTGAATTGTATAAATTGAAAATAGTTTCAAATGAAATCATGTTCCACCCCAAAAATATAAAAATGTAAAAAGGGCTATGTAAACTCATCTGGTATGAGTAGTGTAAGTACTAGATACGTGAAAATTCCTGAACTACACGTGTCCTAAAATATGTAAGGACATAAGTTATATGAAATGTTGTGCTTGATTATGCGATCAATCCACCCAAACTCGACTATTTGTAAAATGTGTATATCTTTTTGGCTTTGACCATGTTTGGATTGATGACACGTTGGTGAATCATTAAAATAGATAAAAATATATTTATTTCCCAAAAATAAATATTAACAATAGATCGTATGATGGAAATCATGCATGTCATAAAATATGCTTTTGATATATCAAAATATATATTTTTTGACGATTGAAATATTATACAAATATCCAAATGTTATTTAGTCATGTTTAAAGACATATGCATGCAAATAAATAAATTATTTTTAATCATCCATGAGTTAAAAATAGATGTATGAATATTAAGAAAAACAGTTTCATAATCAACACTATTGTAAGGATAAAAGAACCCAGTTTTTGATTCAACAAAGTTTTCTTAAATAGAAAACAATTCTAATGACATGTATGTAGTAAAAATAATGATCTAAATATAAAATATACTTATATTTTATATAGAAATACTCTTTGTAAATTCAAATGACAAAAGATGCATGTCTAGTATAAAATCCATTTTGGAAAACAATAAAGTTGCTACTATTCGAAATACGATCCATCAACATACATGTGATCAAAATGATGATTCATCAACATGCATGTATCATCTAAGATATATAGAAGCAATAAATTATAAAATAAAGTATATAAACTAATTTTTAGATGATGCATGTTACATATTTAGATTCTTTTTACAAAAGAATGTAAGTTTTTGTTAGGTGTTATGACTTAAACACAATAGCTTGAAACAAATAAATAAAAGTTAAATAAGATGAGTTTCTTACTTAGAAGGATCGAAAAAGATGAAGGCTTGATCATAGCACTTGAGAAATCACCAAATGAGGCTTGAACACTTAAATCTTTGAAATAAAATGGTGGTTGTGTGTGTGTTGGTGGCCGAAAATGGAGAAGAGGGAGGGAGAAGAGAGCTTTGCTCTTGAGTAGGAGGAAGAAATGATGTGGAAATGAAGTGTGGGTGAGGGGGTACTTATAGTGTGGGAGGAGATAGAAATGAAGGATTTTAAATAAATAAAAAAGAAAATATTTATTTAATGTGCGGTGGTGGATGTAAGTGGATTGGTGATGTAGGGAGGTGGAGTGTGAGAAAAGTGATTTTGTAGATTTTCTAGAAATATGATAATGATTATGTTGGATTGTTAAAAAATATTTAGAAAATTTAATTAATTTTTAATCATTTGCAATAAATAATATTATTTTGTATGAATTAGTTAAATATAGTGTAATATACAGTGTTATCCGGACTGTGTTTAAAACAAAACGGTTGTTAAAAATTCTCAAACTTTTATTTTTTACTCGAAATAATAATCCACAGTGTTATGTATAATTTTTATATTCAAAATCATACTTAGATATGACCAACGTTCGTGTGCGACCGGACTGGTGTGTGACCCGGTAATTCGGAATGCATGATATGAATTGATCGAACTTTGATATGCAACAAATGAACTTAATTATAGCTTCAATTTCACACCAAACATGCGAATTGAATCCGAGGAAGGTTTCGGGATTGAATCTTGAGTTTAATCATTGAATTGCTGTAATTGATTTATCAAGCACGTTCAAAACAACCATTTAAACGTTTATGCACGATTATCAGAAGTTATTACACATGAATTCGTTGATCTTGAAATGGATTTTCGTTCTTGTTGACTTTATTAAGTAAAATTGAGGGATTTGGGGTCAAAAGTATGACAAGGTTCAAATTGAAGGGTGAGGGGGTTCATTAAGGGGTTCAAATGAGTTCAAGGGGGGGGGGGGGGGTTCAAGGCTATATGATGGGGTTCAAGGTCAATTTTATTTATTTTAAAATCAATGTAATTATTTATAAAATTGATTTTATAAAATTTATAAAAACTAAACATAAATTCTTTTATTATAAATATTTTATAAAGGAATAACTTCCATCTTCTTAAAAATTACAAATTGTATACATGGTTTATTTAATAAAAACAAAGTATATATATATATTCATATATATCTATATAAATATACACACATATGTTTTATATAATAGAAAAATAATATGTAAATGCAAGGTTGAAACTTTGAATTGATACACGTTTAAATGATAATTAATGTGACACATTGTATTGAACAAATACGGGATTAAAATAGAATGTCATTATTATATAAAATAAATTATAATAATACAATAAAATCATGGATGTTACAGTATCCCCAAGTTGAGGGAATTTCGTCCCAAAATTCAACTGGTGGAGGCTACTGAACCAGGAAAAAAGATGAAGGTACTTGAGCTTCATGTGATTCCTCACGTTCCCAAGTAAACTCCGGGCCACATTTGGATTTCCAACAAAATTTTGGCAATCGATGCAAGGAGTATAATTCATGCTACAATTCAAGTCGGGCACTCAAAGTCGTGAGTGGAAGATAATAGAGGTTTGAATTTGGAAGAGACCGAGAAGAAAGCTTTTCGGTATATAATTTGGATTCCAAGAGTAGAACGCATCATTTGGAATCGGAAGTTGTTGTTTAAAGGTTAGTCCGGAAATAGATTTAGCATGATTAAAAAATTCCATTTAGATAAAAAGTTCCACAAACATAGGTCAAGGTCTAATAACAAAAAAATTCTCGTGACACGAATAACGCTACCTTTGACAATGTGACAGGAACACTTATATATATGAAGTGACTGTTATAATTACGTGTGCACCCGTAATTACTCTAGTCGTCGCATGGTCCACATAGATCATCCCGTTGTGTGCGGGTCAAAAGGGGACACAAAAATTTCCTAGATTCATAAATATTGTATTCCATAGGTATTGTTGTAATTAGATAACCATGTTCATAGGTAACCGTGTTGGTAACCATGTTTATAGTTCCTCATGCTCGTAAGTGATCAAGTTTCAAAGTCAATCGTGTACATCAAGTTTGAGGTTTCAAAAATACCCTAGTTCATAAGTAATATAGACAATCTAGTTCATGTTCAGATGATTCAAGCAATCAAGTTTCATAGGTAGTGTAAACAATCAAGTTTCATAGGTATTTATGTTCATGAGAGATCAAGTTCTTAACATAACGAGTTCATATATGATCGTATTTTATGGACAAGCAAGTTTCATATATGGTCAAACTTTAGGTTCCTAGATGCTTATGTATAATGTAGGTAGTCAAGTTTCAAGTTTCAAATTTCAAACTCGTAGAGTGCGTAGTTAATATGGATAGTCAACGCACATATGAAATGATCAATCTTCTTGAAATTGACTAGCAAGCTCCTACATCTCCAAGGGTGCAAGACGATGAGGAGGTTTTGCTACGGGGTTAGATCCAGGTACAAGTCAATACGGGATTCAAATTGACGAACAACAGGCGGACATGATAGATCTTTGGGGAAACACATCTAGAAAGTCTCGTATGGTAGAAATGTCTTGAATGCTCATCCTTTTGCCCTTCTTTTCCACCGCATGGGCTAAAAAGGCTACATAATTCTTGTGTAAGTGTTCTTGGGATATGGTACATGATATGGGTTTTCAAGCCTACTAGAAAACTCCTCTCCAAGGATTTACAATGTGTTACTCAAAAGAAGAGGGTTTGGAATGTAATTCTCAAAACTAACAACTTTGGCATGACGTTTTGGGTTTCTAAACCATGTCTTATTATGATATCAAAGCTCCCGAGTTGCATAGGTATGAGATAAAAGGTGGAAGTATGGTCATTAAGGTTAAGAGGGCAGTCGTGAATGATAGAATCAATAATGGTGGGGTTTCCACTTGCAACTTCTACCGTAACTGTTTTCTCTAGTTTAGTTCGTCGATTTTAACTAGTAATGGCTCAAATTCAAGTAGCATGACTCTGATCGACACTGATGACAAATAGAATAGATGTATGTGGTTTGAACAGAAGCGAAAACAAACAAACAAGATAACGTAATTGATTTCGAAGGTGGTTCGTGTCACCATATTCCAAAACAAGCACGACCATTGGTTATGGCTAGTGGGGAAGGAGCAGCAACTAGTTGATTGGTTTGTTGATGGGTTTGGTTGACTTGATTAACTTGGTTTCCTTGGTTGGCTTGGTTAACGGGAGGTCTAGATCGGCAGGTATTGGCCAAATGACCGTACTTACCACAACTTGTGCATAAATGGCACGATACATTTTGGAAATGGTGATACTTGTAAATGTTGCATTGAGGGTAGTTGGAGTAAAAATGTTCGAAAGTGCATTGAGGAAGGTTGGCATTACTACTGAGATTGCTCACAACACTAGAATTACTAACACCCTCGGGGTTAACAGTTTTGATTGAGTTGGGTAACTAAACTAGGAAGAAAAACAATCATTTGTTGTGCTATAAAAGCAGCAAGTCTATTATTCTTGGGGTTGTTCACACGACGAGGAGGCATTCTATAAGAGGAATAACACAATGAAAAAAAAACAAAGGATCATGAAACTTAGATTATTGATGGAGTGATCAAATAGAGAGATTTAGACATGTGTACCAAATTGTGATAAATAAAAAAATGATGTTGAGATTGTATTCATTTAGTAACATAACCAATTGAATACTTTGACACATCAAGGTTATTTAAATTCATATAGCTTTCTAGAATACATGCTTTAGCCTATAAGTAAACACTCACCCCGAGAATTCTCTGGAAAGCATACGGATCCTTTTGCTGATTTGGATTTATATGAAATGCTTTCCTAGACAGAAAACCCAAAAGACAGGCATTCACCCTTCTAGATTGCACATGTTCTTTACTAATTATTAGAACTCTTAACCTTTACGGGTTTTTCAAAAAAATTAATAGGCATTAGGCCTATGAGTTTGAATCTTCCATTAGTGATGACGATGATGACATAATTCCCAAGGCATAAGATTGAAGGAGTATAAAGATTTAAATAAGAATAAGTGTAGGATATGGTAATACTTAGGATAACATTTAGTGTAATCAAATAGGTAACGTGTAGACTAATCAAATAAGGTAGCAAATAAGATATCACATAAGTAGTAATTAAGGTGAACATATAAAATATAAAATAATATAGTACATAAGATGACACGTATTGTAACATGCAATATAACACATAAGATGACATGTAGGTTAATCACACAAGGGACATCCTAAGGTTATAGTCTCGGTCATTGGTTTCTAAAAACCTTATTCTCTATAACCATGGCTCTGAAACCAATCTATCACACCCCAACCGACGGCGGAATACGTCGGGGCAGACATGGAGACTGTTCAAAAGCACATGATCAACTAAATTTCATATTGTTTATTAAATAAAGATTTCATTACATAAGTTCAATAAAACCAAGTAAAACAAACAAGAAGTAAAGTATTCCCACAAAGTTCATTTGTTTAATTAACTAAGTCCTCAATCCTATGTGTAGCGTCTTGTAAATGATCTCAAATATTAGTACCTGAAACATGATGAAAACGAGGTTAACTAAAAATAGTTGGTGAGCATACATAGGTTTTGACACCACAAGTAATATCAAGAGTTTGTGTACAATTCATATGAACCATGGTTTAATAAGGCAATTATGGAGAACCACTATAGTTAAACCATGGCGTACAATCAAACCTTGTGACTGCACACAATGTTATCCCAAATGTAACACCTGCAACAATCACCCTACCTGGGTGGGTTTTGTTAGACATAATAGATCTATCATTGTTACCGTCGGCTTGTACAGAGTTAATGATTTCACTTGCAGTATGCACACATGTATGTAATTGTAGTTTACACTCATAGTGTTCAAGTATAAGGCATAAATTGCATGCATGTTCAAAATGTTTGAATTGTATAAATTGAAAATAGTTTCAAATGAAATCATGTTCACCCAAAAGTATAAAAATATAAAAGAGTCTATGTAAACTCACCTGGTATGAGTAGTGTAAGTACTAGATACGTGAATATTCCCGAACTACACGTGTCCTAAAATATGTAATGATGTAAGTTCTATAAAATGTTGTGCTTGATTATGCGATCAATCCATCCAACTCGACTCTTTGTAAAATGTGTATATCTTTTTGGCTTTAACCATGTTTGGCTTGACGACACGTTGGTGACTCATTTAAAAAGATAAAAATATATTTATTTCCCATAAATAAATATTAACAACAAATCGTATGATGTAAATCATGCATGCCATAAAATATGCTTTTGATATATCAATATATATGTTTTTTGACGATTGAAATATTATACAAATATCCAAATGTTATTTAGTCATGTTTAAAGACATATGCATGCAAATAAATAAAGTATTTTTAATCATCCATGAGTTAAAAATAGATGTATTAATATTAATAAAAACAGTTTCATCATCAACACTATTGTAAGGATTAAAGAACCCGGTTTTTGATTCAACAAAGTTTCCTTAAATAGAAAACGATTCTAAAGACTTGTATATAGTAAAAATGATGATCTAAATATAAAATATACTTATATTTTATATAGAAATACTCTTTGTAAATTCAAATGACAAAAGATCCATGTTTAGTATAAAACCCATTTTTGAAAACAATAAAGTTGGTACTATTCGAAATACGATCCATCAACATGCATTTGATAAAAATGATGATCCATCAACATGCATGTATCATCTAAGATATATAGAAGCAATAAATCATAAAAGAAAGTGTATAAACTAATTTTTAGATGATGCATGTTACATATTTAGATTCTTTTTACAAAAGAATGTAAGTTTTTGTTGGGTGTTATGACCTAAACACAGTAGCTTGAAACAAATAAATAAAAGTTAAATAAGATGAGTTTCTTACTTAAAAGGATCGAAAAGGATGAAAGCTTGATCCCAGCACTTGAGAAATCACCAAATGAGACTTTAACACTTGAATCTTTGAAATAAAATGGTGGTTTTGTATGTGTGTTGTTGGCCGAAAATTGCGAAGAGGGAGGGAGAAGAGAGATTTGCTCTTGAGTAGGTGGAAGAAATTGTGTGAAAATGAAGTGAGAGTGAGGGGAATTTATAGTGTAGGAGGAGAGAGAAATGAAAGATTTTAAATAAATAAAAAAGAAAATATTTATTTAATGTGGGGTGGTGGATGGAAGTGGATTGGAGGTGTAGGGAGGCGGAGTATGAGAAAAGTGATTTTGGAGATTTTATAGAAAAATGGTAATGATTATGTTGGATTATTTAAAGATATTTAGAAGATTTAATTATTTTTTAATCATTTTTAATAAATAATATTAATATGTATGCATTAGTTAAATATATTGTAATATACAGTGTTATATGGATTGTTTTTAAAACAAAACGTTCGTTAAAAATTCTCAAACTTTTATTTTTTACTCGAAATAATAATTCACAGTGTTATGTATAATTTTTATATTCTAAATATTCCTTAGATATCACCAACGTTCGTGTGTGACCGGACTGGTGTGTGACCCGATAATTCTCCGAATTACCGATGCATGATATGAATTGATCGAACTTTGATATGCAACAAATGAACTTATTTATAGCTTCAATTTCACACCAAACATGCGAATTGAATCCGAGGACGGTTTCGGGATTAAATCTTGAGTTTAATCATTGAATTGCTGTAATTGATTTATCAAGCACGTTCGAAACAACCGTTTAAACGTTTACGCACGATTATCAGAAGTTATTACACATGAAGTCGTTGGTTTTGAAATGGATTTTCGTTCCTGTTGACTTTATTAAGTCAAAATTGAGGGATTTGGGGTAAAAAGTATGACAAGGTTCAAATTGAAGGGTGAGGGGGTTCAATTAGGGGTCCAAACGAGTTCAAGGGGGTTCAAGGCTATATGATGGGGTTCAAGGCCAATTTTATTTGTTTTAAAATCATTGTAATTATTTATAAAATTGATTTTATAAAATTTATAAAAACTAAACATAAATTCTTTTATTATAAATATTTTATAAAGGAATAACTTTCATCGTTATAAAAATTACAAATTGTATACATGGTTTATTTAATAAAAACAAAGTATATATATCTATATAAATATACATACATATGTTATATATATAATAGAAAAATAATTTGTAAATGCAATGTTGAAATTTTGAATTGATAGACGTTGAAATGATAATTAATGTGACACATTGTATTGAACAAATACGGGATTGAAATAGAATGTAATTATTGCATTAAATAAAGTAGAATAATACAAGAAAATCATGGATGTTACAGTATCAGAACATGTATAATACTCCAAACCCTAACTGGTGACCATGGTAGAAAAGGATCAGAATGATAGGATTAGATCCATCTAAGCCAAAAAGTAGCCATCCACAAAAGCCATAGCCTTTAAGGCCTTCGTGTATACAAGGCGTGAGGCAGGTTTGAACCAGCAACGAGACAAAGCAGTTCAAAGGAATGGCAAGTGGGGTGAAGAAGTAGAACGTTGCACTTTCTGTGACAGGGAAGGACACAATCGTGATGGATGCTTTAAAAGAATTGGCTACCTGGAGTGGTGGCCAGGTAAAGGAAGGAATGACAGAAGTAAATTGTAACATCCCAAAAATTAGTTAGCTAATGGATCGGGTTAGTGAGGGGTTGGAGCCAATTTCAAACGAACTTTGACTAGAAAATTTCACGTAAGACTCGATATATCAGAACGAGAGGACCCGGTTGGTCTTTATTTAAAAGTTCGGTTAAGAAACGCGTTGGACGTATTAGGAGGGACCTGAAGCACAACTTATAGATGGTATTTAACCCACCTTAAAGCACAACCCTAGCCCATTCGGCTAGGGCTTTTGCGATGGTAGAAAGGGATCGAGAGATCGGAGGATGAAGATGGTGGTTCGTGGTGCTTCTACGGCGACGTCAAGCGAGGGAGAACCTCTTTTCGCATGAGGTAATCTTCTCATCGTTCTTGTTTTACCTTCTCGTTCATGAGTTCTTCATAGGGACCCGATTAGGGTTTTTAGTTTGGTTTGGTTCTTGTTCTTAATGATCGAAGATGAGGACATGGGTGAGGCACTGTGAGTGTGATGGCCAGCTGAGATGGTGGTAGTGTGTGTCAGAGACAACGGCTATGGAGGAGGCACGACGACGCGAGGTGGAGAGAGACGAGGTTGTTTCTCGGCTTAGACATGCAACGAGGATGGAGTGAGAATTAAAGATGATGGTCGCCAGAAGGACGACGTGAGTGCATAGCTACAGAAACGGTGGCCTAGTGGTGATGCCTGGTGGTGTGCGGTGGCTGCCAACGGCTGCGGGGTAGTGGTGCTTCCGACGGGAACAGTCGGAGATGGCAGTGGTGATAGTTCCGGTGATATAGGGAACTCGGCTGGAGTTTTGCTTAACGAGGATGGAACACGGCAGCGGTGCATGGCGGGTGACGCTTGGTAGCGGTACACGGTGGTGGTTCATGGTGGTGAACAGGGAGGAGAATGGAGTCGGGTTACACCCGACTAGGGTTTGCGGGTTTAGGGTTTGCATGGCAGGGTTTGGACGTGCATGGGAGTCTCGGCTCATGTACGTGTGACCCTTGAGACTAAGGTGCTGCATGCCACGTGAACATGCATTCATGCGGGTTCTTGACGGGGTCAAGGGTAACCCGGATACGGGGATTAGGGTTTCTGCATGTATATAGGGGGTATGCAGATGAGACGAGTATCAGGAGTTTTAATACTTATACGTATTTGACACATGTTTAGGACGTACTCTGACCGTGTGATCATACGTTGGCAGGTCCGGGTTCGTACGAGGAGACCGTTGCAGTGCTAGGGTTGGACCTTCATACCAGTGAGTTTCTAATCCCCTCTTTTAAATGTTTTACTATTTTTGGGGCTATCGTACATACTTACGAGAGATGTTTAACATATTAAACGTGTTAAGAGTTTTGGGTTTTAACCCAAGGTGTTTATGAACTAAAACATTCAGTAATGAGTCGGAGGGTTTACGAGGGTGTTTATGAGATCATTTTATCTAGGTCTAAAGGTGGTTATATGGTCGTGGGTTGTATGGTGACGAAACAGGGATGAGTCAGGATTGTATTTATAGGTCGTAGGGGTATGACTAGGAGGTGTCATAGGGTGTGCATGTACGCGGTACGTGCCTAGATAATGAGATATAGTATTTGTATGAATGTTGATATATTAGAAGGGTATTGTGTTATGAGTTAGCCGGGGTGAGTGGGGTATGAGCTGAACGCTTATGAATACGTGTAGGATATCTTATCCTAGTGCTATGTGTGAAATACAAGTGTAGTTAATGAGTCATGTACATAGAGTATAATGTATATGCTTATACATGTGTTGTGTGTATTGTGTCGTTGTCCTTGTGACACGGCGGGTATTGTGTTTGCATTGTTTTCATTATGACACGGAAAACGGGATTGTGGAGGACTATGTCCTTCAGGTGGTTACCAAAGGTGACGATGTCCAACATGACAGTGACGAGCTCGGGGTGTGTCGAACGCCCTGACGAGGGTAACCCTGACCAGGGTGCAATAATGAGGTATGTGTTTGTGTGCTTATATATTTGTGTTAAATTGCATACAAGCGTTGAGTTATATTTATTGTGCATGAGATAGTATTGACGTGGTGAGTAGAGTTAGATTGACCGATGCGTATTGTGTTATGAGTTAGTCGGGGTGAGTTGGGGTATGAGCTGAACGCTTATGAATACGTGTAGGATATCTTATCCTAGTGCTATGTGTGAAATACAAGTGTAGTTAATGAGTCATGTACATAGAGTATAATGTATATGCTTATACATGTGTTGTGTGTATTGTGTCGTTGTCCTTGTGACACGGCGGGTATTGTGTTTGCATTGTTTTCATTATGACACGGCAAACGGGATTGTAGAGGACTATGTCCTTCGGGTGGTCACCAAAGGTGATGATGTCCAACCGGACAGTGACGAGCTCGGGGTGTGTCGAACGCCCCGACGAGGGTAACCCTGACCAGGGTGTAATAATGAGGTATGTGTTTGTGTGCTCATATATTTGTGTTAAATTGCATACAAGCGTTGAGTTATATTTATTGTGCATGAGATAGTATTGACGTGGTGAGTAGAGTTAGATTGACCGATGCGTCAGGATTATGATGTAATGTCTATAACTGTTATGTCAGTTGATCTGTAAGAGCATTGGTCAAGGCTGAGTAAGTTCATGTTTATGGAATTGTGGTGTTAACCAAGTGTTGAGTTAATATGTGTACATGAGCATGAGTTATTGGTGTAGTAAGTTTGACCTATGTCGTTGAGACTGCGGGATTATTATTATTACAGGATGAGTCATGGGTAATGAGTTATTATGAGATATCGGGTGATAACATGGGTTATCTAATGGTTAATGAATTGTGAATCTAATCTATAAGGATCGTGGGTCCTGAGTAAAGTTTAAATAAATTTTTAGATGAGTTGGCTTTTAATTAAACTAAACTATTAGAACTCACTCAGCGTTGCTGACTTTGTGTGTATAATAGATTGTTTTGCAGGTAAGCGTTGCATTAAAGTATCTTGGCTTGGGAGCGGTGCTACTTGGATTGGTGTGCAAGCATTCGTCAGGTAACTTAATGACATTAAATAGTAATTAATGATTTTAGGAACACTTCCGCTGTAGTTTAATATATCTAAAATGAGTATTTTCAAGGGAATAACCCGTTATGAGGACCGACTGTAGAGTGCCCGGTTTTGGGCCTTACAAGTTGGTATCATAGCCGAGGTTTAAGAGAAAACTGGTGTTTTTAAATATATAAAATGCCTTAACTTAAACTGAAAATGGGACAAGGGTGAAACGAATGCCACCACGAGTAACCGCGAGCCAGGAGGTACGTCTTTCGAGTTGAGAAGCAATTATTATTTACCATTTGTGTAGTGTTACACTAGGTAAAGCGATTGGTGTGAGTAAGTGATTTATGGTTCCGTGTAGGATCGTGATATGTGCTATGTGCTGTAGTAGTATGTAGAACTACGTGAAGTTGTGTGGCGAGATTAAATGAGACTATGATGTGAATTGAGCAATGTAGAGTAGCATTAATTGTAACTATGTGAGATAGTTTGGTGTGTCGATATGATTTAGTAATTTTGTGTGTAACCTTGGATGGTGTGAAATTGTGATAAGATGATGACTCTCTAGATTGTTATGTGGTGCTATGTGAGATGTGTGGGATGCATGTGCATTCGGGGTTTGTGAAAGATAGAAAGCTAGTGTGAGCACGATGGGGAAGGTTTAGAATCCAAGCAGTAACGTGGACCACCAAATTGCATTTGATCACCGTGATTTGACAGTCTATGATTACTCTCATATTCTGAATTTGACAGCCATAGTAATCACTTGAGTGTTCTATCTTATGCAGGTACAGATGGCCATGACGATTCGGACTAGATCGATTAGGCGGGGAGCTCTCATTAGGAGGTTGACAGAACGGCGGGCGAGACGTGCAGCTGCTGTTCGTACGGTTATCTTCGGGAGAAGACAGATCTTAGCACCTGTTCCTTTGACGGTGGTTCCACCGCCGGTTGAGGATGGGCAGGAGTTACCAGCACAGGAGGTGATCTTGGCGCTTCCGGCGCCTAATGCTCCCAGTACTACCAGGGCAACTCTGCGAGGTGGACTTTGTAGCTCCTTTTACAAGAGAAGTGGTTGGAGAGGAAGGAATGCATTTGTGGTTAGGCATCAGCCTCCGAGGCAGGATTCGAGATCGGGAAATGGATGGCTGGAGGAATCTGACGATGAGAACAAGTGGGTAATAACTTTGACTTGCTCAGTGATTACAGCAATGGTGGTTACCACGAGAGGACTAGAGTATTTGTAGTAGTGGCCGTCAGGCACTTTTGTGAGGAAATATTTGTTCTTGGTTTTTCAATTGCTTGATTTTAACCTTGACAGTGAAAGCTTACCATGGGATGGTTTAAAACAGAGTTGATGATAGTTGCATGTGTGATAGCTTGCTATTGGTGGTACAATGTTAATTATGTGATTACCTTTTGAACAACTTGAGTTCATACTAAATGTAATCTTTGATGTGATGCTAGAGCTTGGTTGATTAGACTGTATGAGTAGACATGTGTAGACCTGAGTTTGGATTATTTGTGTGTGTCTACAGTCTTAAAATAGTGTCACCTATGTGTTATGTTTAGGTGATGTTTGAAGTGTAAGGGGTGTGTTGCACCTTGTGTAGTTGTTCAGGACGAGGTCCCGTGGGAAATTTAAAGTATACATCTTTAGTATGTATAAATGTTCAGGACGAGGTCCTGTAGGAAATTGTAGCTACATACCTTATGTTTAGGTATGCATGTTCATGACCAGATCCTGTGGGAAAATAAGATATTTTTATATCTTGTGTATATGAATGTTTAGGGATGTTTTGTGTCTAGACTGAGTAGTGTGTCGTCTTGAGGTATGGGTACGACCCGTATGGGTACGACTGAGTAAACTCTGTGTGAGTATATGATGACGTGTGGCAGGGGATACTGTTGTAGTAAGTAAGAGATAAGGTTCAGGGTTTGTGTGTCTATAAATGACGAGGTCATATTTTATGCACGTAGATTTACTCAGATCTAGCTAGTTGTGTATGTGCACTTTGTGCGAATTAGAAGGTTGACTTACTAGTACACGTGTAGAACAATGTGTGTTCTGTAGTTATGTGAGTCGATGTGTGTCCTTGTAGAACACGCTTAGTCGTGCATAGGACGGGTGGTTAGTGAGCTCAAGTATAGTATTTCTATCTTGACGATTTTCTCGACGTTGATAAATCGAGGTGGTGCGAGAAGTTTTGACGTCTCTCTAGACGATCAGTGAGGTGCTCTTATGAGATGCCTATGCTTATATCTCGGGGATTCGGAGCACGAAGCCAATGGGCGAAGCTGTGAGAGTAGATGATGAAAACGTTTACATGGACGCTTGATCAGAGATAATTACGACGTGATCGAGACGACAACCCTTAAGGTTCCAGCGCGGAGTAACGAGGTGACGAAATGCCTTTTTTTATGCATTTCATATGATGGATTTAGTCGACGTGTGTTGACGTTCTATCAGGACAAGACAATGGATAGCTGAGGTTTATGCTAGGGCAAACATCATGTTCACACTTGATAAAGGAGACGTGGTCGACGATCGTGTCGGAATGATAGAGTAACAACGAGGGAAGTGGAATGAAGGAAGGGTAAATGCAGGATTGCACCTAAGTCCTTGGAAAGGAAACGCCTACGCTGGTAAGCATACGGCTAGTTTAAAGCGAGCTCTTGTAGAGTTTTGGTTAAAACCAATGGTGGGCTGTTTAGGCAGCATGACGAGGATAGGTGAGCTGTTAAGAAACATCGGGAGCTGATGAAGATGACCTTAGTGTTGGGTGTATGTACATGCTTAAGGGGGGTATTGAACGCGTGATAATGAAATAAAGAGATCCTATAGCAGAGAAATTTTGTGGAGGCCAGTGTAGCTTTACACAAGCTCCTGGAGATCATCAGAGAAGGACATACATAATACCTTTTATGAGCAAGAAAGTGGTGCCTGAGTCTGAGAAATCATCGCAGAATGGCGATTAGGGTATGAGGCGAGAGATGACGACCTCATTATGGAAGAACGACGAGTGTTCCTGTTCAGGAAAAGCAATAGCCTTAATTTGGGGAGGTGACCGTGAAATGATGAGATCATCCGGATTATACTAAAGACATGGACCAATGTGTTTATGGGTTAAATAAAGAAGGGTGATAAGTGAGTAGGAAATAGACGGTGTCGTGTCGTCTGAAAAAGATTTGGAAGAGCAAGTAATGAGGGGGATGTGTAGGTGAAACCTATCAGACCCAAAGTTGAAATCACGCAATGGAGAGGGCTTCCTTGAACACCAAGAATGGTGACCGAGATGTAGAGTAAACTGACCGCTTTGAGGTGTACAACGAATGGATGACACCAAAGGTTTTTGAATGCATCAGTTGGATCAGAAGAATGAATGGTGAGTTTGTGTCGACGCAGGATTCGAGGACGAATCCTCTTTTAAAGGGGGTAGACTTGTAACATCCATAAAGTTCGTTAGCTAATGGATCGGGTTAGCGAGGGGTTGGGGTCTATTTCAAACGAACTTTGACTAGAAAATTTCACGTAAGACTCGATATATCAGAAAGAGAGGACCCGTTTGGTCTTTATTTAAAAGTTCGATTAAGAAACGCGTTGGACGTATTAGGAGGGACCCAAAGCGGAACTTCTAGATGGTATTTAACCCATCTTAAAGCACAACCCTAGGCCATTCGGCTAGGGCTTTTGCGATGACAGAAAGGGATCGATACATCGGAGGACGACTATGTTGGTTCATGGTGCTTCTACGACGGCGTCAAGCGGGGGAGAACCTTTCTTCGCATAAGGTAATCCTCTCATCGTTCTTGTTTTACCTTCTCGTTCACGAGTTCTGCATAGGGACCCGATTAGGGTTTTTGGTTTGGTTTGGTTCTCGTTCTTGATTATCGAAGATGAGGACAGGGTGAGGCACGGTGAGTGTGATGGCCGGCTGAGATGGTGGTAGCGTGTGTCGGAGACAACGGCTGTGGAGGAGGCACGACGTCACGAGGTGGAGAGAGACGAGGGTGTTGGTCAGCTTTGACATTCGATGAGGATGGAGGGAGTATTAAAGATGATGGTCACCGGAAGGACGACGTGGGTGCATGGCTTTGGAAACGGTGGCTCAGTGGTGATGCTTGGTGGTGTGCGGTGGCTGCCAACGGCTGTGGCGTATTGGTGCTTCCGACGGGAACGGTCGGAGACGACAGTTGTGGTAGTTCCGGCGATATAGGGAACTCGGCTGGAGTTTTGCTTAACGAGGACGGAAAACGGTAGTGGTGCATGGAGGGTGACGCTTCGTAGCGGTACACGGTGGTGGTGGTTCATGGTGGTGAACAGGGAGGAGAATGGAGTCGGGTAGGGTTTGCGGGCTTAGGTTTGCATGGCAGGGTTTGGACGTGCGTGGGAGTGTCGGCTCGTGTACGTGTGACCCTTGAGACTAAGGTGCTGCATGCCACGTGAACATGCATGCATGCGGGTTCCTGACGGGGACTAGGGTAACTCGGATATGGGGATTAGGGTTTCTGCATGAAGACGAGCATCGGGAGTTTTAATACTTATACGTATTTGACACATGTTTAGGACGTACTCTGACCGTGTGATCATACGTTGGCAGGTCCGGGTTCGTACGAGGAGACCGTTGCAGTGCTAGGGTTGTACCTTCATACAAGTGAGTTTCTAATCTCCTCTTTTAAATGTTTTACTATTTTTGGGGCTATCGTACATACTTACCAGAGATGTTTAACATATTAAACGTGTTAAGAGTTTTGGGTTTTAACCCGAGGTGTTTATGAACTAAAACAATCAGTAATGAGTCGGAGGGTCTACGAGGGTGTTTATGAGATCATGTGATCTAATTCTAAAGGTGGTTATATGGTTGTGGGTCGTATGGTGACAAAACAGGGATGAGTCGGGATTGTATTTGCATTGTTGTCATTATGACATGGCAAACAAGATTGTGGAGGACTATGTCCTTCGGGAGGTCACCAAAGGTGACGATGTCCAACAGGACTGTGACGAGCTCGGGGTGTGTCAAACGCCCTGACGAGAGTAACACTGACGAGGGTAACCCTGACGTGGGTGCAGTAATGAGGTATGTGTTTGTGTGCTTATATATTTGTGTTAAATTGCATACAGGCGTTGAGTTATATTTATTGTGCATGAGATAGTATTTATGTGGTGAGTAGAGTTAGATTGACCGATGCGTCAGGATTATGATGTAGTGTCTATAACTGTTATGTCAGTTGATCTGTAAGAGCCTTGGTCAAGGCTGAGTAAGTTCCTGTTTAGGGAATTGTGGAGTTAACCAAGTGTCGAGTTAATACGTGTACATGAGCACGAGTTATTGGTGTAGTAAGTTCGACCTATGTCGATGAGATTGCGAGATTATTATTATTACGGGATGAGTCATGGGTAATGAGTTATTATGGGATATCGGGTGATAACAGGGGTTATCTAATGGTTAATGAATTGTGGATCTAATCTATAAGGATCGTGGGTCCTGAGTAAAGTTTAAATAACTTTTGAGACGAGTTGTCTTTTAATTAAACTAAACTATTAGAACTCATTCAGCGTTGCTGAATTTGTGTGTATGATAGATTGTTTTGCAGGTAAGCGTTGCATTAAAGTATCTTGGCTTGGGAGCGGTGCTACTCAGATTGGTGTGCAAGCATTCGTCAGGTAACTTAATGACATTAAATAGTAATTAATGATTTTAGAAAGACTTTTGCTGTAGTTTAATATATCTAAAATGAGTATTTTCAAGGGAATAACCCGTTATGAGGACCAACTGTAGGGTGCCCGATTTTGGGTCTTACACAAATCGAAGGCAGCCTGCGATGAGACAGAACTGAGTCCCATACCGGGCCTTATGAATGACCAATATAAAACCTTCTTGAAGCATTTTACAGAGATTAGTTGCATGACTCGAGATGAAGCACAACCGGTTGCCAACATAGCAGGAAAGTTGGATTAAGACGACGACTGGGTCATGGATTTGGGAGCCGTTGAACACATAACTTATAGAACCGACTTGATCGAAAATAAAAGGACATGTTCTTATGAAACTCTTGTTATAATACCAAACGGGGATAGTGTTCCGGTTAAAGGTAGGGGCGACTGTACACTACCGGGAGGGGAGAAAATTAAAGGGGTTCTATACGTTCCAAAGTTTAATTGTAATATATTATCAGTGAGTCGCTTGGCTAAAAATCTCCAATGTAGACTTTTTTTCCTGATTTTTGTGTAATGCAGGGGCTACGTTCGAGGAACTTGATTGGTGTGGGTGAATGCTGGAAAGGTCTTTACCGAATGGGGAATTTTTGGGAATGAGAGAAGAGTTGTGGTGGTAACGGTTGAAACGTGGCATAAAAGGCTGAGTCATGCATCCGCAGGCAAACTTGCCCAAGTAAATTTTCTTAAAAATGTTCCTTTTAAACGAAGAAATAATGTTTGTGATTCTTGTGCAAAGGCCAAGCACAAAAGGTTACCTTTTCCCATTAGCTCGATCAAGACAAATGATTGCTTTGAACTATTGCATTGTGACATTTTGGGTAAATACCGTACACCTTCCGTCTCGGGGGAAAATTATTTTTTTGACTATAGGAGATCTGTGTGGGTTTTCCTTATCAAACATAAACATGAGGCTAGTGGATGTTTAATCAATTTTCATAAGTTTGTAGAAAACTAATTTGGAAAATCTATCAAAAGAGTGAGGTGTGACAATGATGGTGAGTTCACATCAAATTATATGGTTGATTTTTATGATAAACAAGGGATTCTATTAGAAACTACTTACCCACACACACCCCAACAAAACAGGGTTGTAGAACGCAATCATAGACATTTTCTTGAGACGGCTCGGGCTTTGAGGTTTGAAGCTAAGTTGCCAAAACGGTTTTGGGGGGAATGTATTTTGACGGCAACTCTTATTATCAACCGGCTACCTTCCAAAGTTCTTCAACACAAAACTCCCTATGAGTTGTTATTTAATCAAAAACCCGAATATGAACATATGAGGGTCTTTGGTTGCCTGGCATGCTATAGGACTAATGAAATGAAAGGAGACAAGTTTGAGTTAAGGGGAGACCCGGGGTTTTCTTGGGTTATCCACTAGGAAGAAAGGGTTAAAAATATATGATCTGGAAAGTAGAAAATTAATTGTTTCCGGGGATACAAAATTTTATGAAGACAAATTTGATGTCCTTGAGTTCCCAAATGGGCCTGCTAAATCACTAGCAGATGAGTTAGATGGAGCAAACAATGAGATGCAACCAAGGCCTAACTATTGGAAACCCAACAAGGGAAAATGAAGACATGGGACATAAAGAAAAGTTGGCCCAACAAGAAGAAGACCTGGCCCAACAAGAAAAAGACCTGGCCCAACAAGAAATAGACATCCCAAATGAAGAAGCGACGATTAATAATGAAACGGTGGGAACTAGAACAGGAAGAATTTGTTCACAACCAATATATTTGAATGATTTCATTGTAAAGCTCCCTCTGTCGATAGACCCTCCACAACCCACAACCAGTCAAGAAGCCTCAACGATACACCCTATTGCTAATTACACTTCTTATGATAAGTTTTCTGATTTTCGCAAGGCTTTTTTAGCGGCCATCAATTCAAACGATGAGCCAAAATTTTTTAAACAAGCTATGCAGGATGAAAGATGGTAGATGCTATGAAAAAGGAAATACAAGTCCTTTAAGAGAATGAAACCTGGACACTTGAACCGTTGCCTGAAGGGAAGGGTGCCATTGATTCAAAATGGGTTTATAAAGTAAACTGCAAGCCCAACGGAGAAGTCGAAAGATACAAGGCACAACTCGTTGCGAAGGGTTTTACATAAACAGAAGGTGTAGATTTTCATGATACCTTTGCACCGGTGACAAAGTTGGTTACCGTGAGAACGTTACTAGCCGTGGCCGTTAAAAGGGATTAGATCATCCACCAAATCGATGTCAACAACGCTTTCCTACATGGAAACTTGAATGAGGAAGTGTATATGAAGATTCCTCAAGGCTTTTCAAGGGAAAACGAAACTAGAGTATGTCGTCTTCGAAAATCACTCTACGGCCTAAAACAAGCCTTGCGTAATTGGTACCAAAAGTTTACAAGTGTCCTTCTTGGTCTCAAATTCAAACAATCCAAGGCCGACCATTCACTCTACACATACAAAGAAAAAGGCGTTTTCATTGGTGCTCTCATCTATGTCGATGATGTCATCATTATGGGAAACGATTTGAACAAAATCCAACAGGTTAAGAATCATCTCGATGATAAATTTAGTATCAAAGATCTTGGGACATTGAAGTACATCCTTGGCATCGAAGTGGCAAGAACGTCAAATGGTTTGGTCCTAAGTCAAAGGAAGGACACCCTCGACATCCCACAAGACACCGGGATGCAAGGGTGTAGGCCAAGTACGTTTCCCATAGAACAAAACTTGAAGCTAGACAAAAATGAAGATGAACCAAGAGTAGATGCTAACGAATACCGTCGATTGGTAGGTAGACTTTTGTACCTACAAGCTACTCGACCGGATATCAGGTACACAGTTAATGTTTTAAGCCAATTCGTTGCGGACCCTCGTCAAAATCATTTGGATGCCGCCATCAGGGTCTTACGATATCTTAAAGCCACTCCTGGCCATGGCATCATTCTGCCATGCAAAGGAGGAACCGAACTCGTTGCGTTCTGTGATTCAGATTGGTTGGGCTACCCTTACACCAGGCGATCAAGAACCGGATACCTTCTTCTTTAGGGTGGTGCCCCGATATCATGGAAAACAAAGAAACAATCTGTTGTATCTCATTCCTCAGCAGAAGCCAAATATCAAGCCATGGCCACTACCGTAAGTGAAATCTTATGTATGCGTTGGCTCATCAAAGAGTTGGAAATTGGCTCAAATGGCCCTACCTCTCTCTTCTGTGATAACCAATCGGCCTGTCATATAACTAAAAATCCCGTCTTTCACGAACGAACCAGACATGTAGAAATAGATTGCTATTTCGTTCGAGAGAGAGTTGAGTCGAAAGAAATCCAGCCCATGCATATAGACACCAAAATGCAAATTGCCGACCTATAAACAAAGGGATTGGGGGCTCAACAATTAGGTGTTCTCCTTGACAAGCTGGGCATTATCAACATGCATGTTGTATCTTAAGGGATAGTATAGGATTTCATGGGTCAATCACACCCATTTATCTCCTCAATCATTGCTATGCCATGTCACAGCCATACTTATCTCGTGAATCATTGCCATATTTCCATTACTTTTGTTTGACTGACTTATATATATTCCTGTTTTGTTTTCATTGTTTCATCACAAAATCAGATCAATAAAGAACTCTTGATATCATCGTTTTTATGAAAAAATGCTACCATCCGAATAGTCATCATACAAGGTGTATGTGAACCAACTTTCCATTACTATCTCGTGAATCATTGCTATGCCATATCACAGCCATACTTATCTCGTGAATCATTGCCATATTTCCATTACTTTTGTTTGACCGACTTATTTATATTCCTGTTTTGTTTTCGTTGTTTCATCACAAAATCAGATCAATAAAGAACTCTTGATATCATTGTTTTTATGAAAAAAAGCTGACATCTGAATAGTCATCAAACAAGGTGTATGTGAACCAACTTTTTTCACCTCAAGCGATATCATTGTTCTCACCATGACATACTTTATCAACCAGGTAAATGATTCTAATAACCGTTAAACGTAGATATTTTTTATATACTTTTTTTTATTTCAAAACTGGAGAAAGAGATAAAATTATCAATTGTATTTTTTTTATAATTTTATTAAGATTCATGTTTGCAACTGGTTGCAGGCTTTTGAGGAAAAGAAGGGCTTAGTCTTTTGATGAACAAGTACTTGAATTCCCAACAAGTAAAAAGGTTGAGACCCACTTTATTTTTATTTTAAAATTAATTTATTTTTCTGTGATGTTTTCTCAACAATTTATCTAAATTGGGTTATATAATCTGCATTTAGTTTTTGTGACTTTCTTCTGCAAATTGATTTGTAATTTTCATATTTTTACTATAAGTTTTAATTACAAAAGAAAAAAATGGGTGTTTCGACTTCTTAATATATATCTTCACCCATTCATTTGAGTTTACTGATTGTTTAGAAAACGTTAAACACAGCCCAGGTGCTTGCATGATTAAACAAATGTGTATGCATGATGAGAAGAGCCGTAAGAGAAACAGGCCAGCTATGCGTTCTCCTCAGGTAATTCGTTAATTTCATTTGTAGATGTACATAAATTAGGTTGCCATACAACCACTAGCTTAGTCTAGTGGTAAAGACGTATATCCAAGACTTGGACTCAAGTCTCATTTGTGAAAAAAAAAGGGGGTCCAGGTTGGACCGGGAGGTTTTCTCACCTATGGTGGGCTTCCTCCTGAGGGAGGTGGAGATAATCGGGTGCAGGGACGTCTCCGAGGTTTCGGGTGCTCCAGACGAATACTAAAAAATGGGCCTTTAAATATAATTTTTTACAAAGATCGATGATAATTGAAATAACAATAAACTAAAAAACTTTATTGTAGGGATAAACAAATACAAAACAAAGTTAAACAACAAACAGAACAAAATTTTCATCTATTTATTTGTGTTCTAATTTAAAAAAAAAATAATTTATATATATACACATAATTTTTTTTTTAAATTCCCCCCTCCCCGCCGAAAACGGGCCCCAAGCGACCGCCAATGCCAGCTTGGGCTCCGAGACACCCCTGATCGGGTGGGTTAGTGACCCGTCAGTGATCTAAATTGCCGTTAAAAAAAATTAGGTTGCCATGTTTGAAGGTAAACTTGCTGGTCTAGAAGTGTGGAGCAATTCCTTAGCATATTCCTTCTTTTTAACGTAGACGACACTTTTGTAAATTTACTGACTTTTATCAGTTAAGGTTATACAGATTGTTTGTTTCATTCATTTTCGTACAATTTAACCTTTTAATTCATTTGTTTCATTCATTTTCGTAATTCATCATATAATATGTCCCTGCCGCGAAGCTCGGGTTTTAATTTCTAGTTATACACATTTTGAGACAAGATTTCTGTGTACAGTCAACAAGAATCTGTCCGACGGATTTCAGAGAGATAATGGCCAAACTTAAAAAAACTGAAGGGGTAAAAAAAAGGGCAAGTTTCTAGCTTGTAACCAAATTATAAAACACCCTGTAGTCATGGAACATGCGGAAGATGCAAGGTTAGGTTGAGGAACTATAAAGGAATTTTACCATAATCAGCATTCAAAATATATAATTATGTAACATGTTGGAGTGTATAAATTTGGTTATTTACTTAAATATTGATGGCGTGTGTGGAGGTTGGGTCCAAAGGAGCCTAAAAAACCCACTCTTCATCAGGCCCAAGGACAAAAGCACACTAGGGTTAAAGTGACACTCTCAAAACCAGGATCAAAACGTGGAGTGTGGGCGACTCTCGGCTACAATTGAAAACCCTAGACGCCTTCTCTCTCTCTCTCTTACTCTCTCTCTCTATCTCTCCATACTACGACTTACACTCATACGAATATCAATGGTGGATCCGAAACTGACTTGAGCGTCGTAGTGCCCTCGGGGCTAAAGCCCCCGGGCCCTTTAACGTAAATTTCACCAGTGATTGCAGATAACCCGATGATAAACTACTTATCACATTCTAATTCTTCACACTACAATAAACCTTTCAAGGTGCGAATATGGTTAATGTTATTTGTCACTAGCTTTGATCAACTACTTATCAGATTCTAATTCTTCACGCTACAATAATCACTTTCACAACACAGGTCCCCAAATTTAAGTCTTTGCAAATATAAATTTGAATTGTTGGTGGAAAATGCAGCATTACATGTAGAACTTCACAACTGTCATTGTGAATATGATGAAGAAAGATAAGTTTTTTTCATCACAAGGAGGTCCCATCATCTTAACTTAGGCAAGTAAAAATAAAAAATCTTGAACTTTTATCTCGGATTACCTTCATTTCATCTTCTTAATTTCTTCCTACAAATTGAACATCTTCTATTAAGGTTTAGTGTCGTGCTGTAGGGTTGAAATGATGACCCCAAACACGACTCGTATATTTATTGGTGTCAAAAACATCAACCCTAATCGACGCACACTTTAATTCGTGTAACCCGATATCACTTTTTTATTCTTTCATTGATGCATAATCTTATTTGGGATCATATATGAATTAATAGTAACTTTGGAATGTAGTTTGCCCGTTGGAGTTCAAGCACCCAGTTGAGGTGATTAAAGCTTCTATGGAAGTTGCTTCTTGAACTCCTTCATGTTGTAGTTCACTGAATTTGTACATTGCAGGAGTACTAGACCGATATGAAACATTTAATTTACTTACTACTTTAATTCGTGTAACCCGATATCACTTTTTTTCTCTCTCTCTCTCTCTCCCTCTCTCCATACTATGACTTACACTCATACGAATATCAATGGGGTATCCGAAACTGACTTGAGCGTCGGAGTGCCCTCGGGTCTAAAACCCCAGGGCCTCTAACGTAGATTTCACCTGTGGTTGCAGATAACCCGACAACCGGAGAAGAAAGAACCGAGCTGTGGGTTGAACGAGATGGGATCATACACCCGAAGGCCGACGCTCCGATCTATGTTTCTTCATTGATGCCATCCGTGGGACACGACAACAACCTCATCTCGTTTTTCTACACTCTAGATTTCAGATCTATGCTCGTTTAGACATTCAATGCCAGATCCACACCCGATGGAGCCTCAGATAGTTTTTCTGGATCTGTACTCCCACATGCGGGTATTACAAGCTTGTTTCATGGTTTCCTGAAGGACGAGGTGTGTTACTACTACCCGCAGATCCCGCATACTAGGTACGTTGTATCCTCTTTTCGGGTATGATTGGGCGACCCGCGGGACAAAAAGTATTACACGCGAGCGTACCCGCGCCTCCCCAGACGCATTTGTCGCGCATGCGCATCACCGTGCAGTGCGTACCCGCGCGCGGTCTCACCCTCTGCAGCCCCGCGCGCTAATTTGCGTCTCGTTCAGATTCGCGAGCCCAGATTCGTTGTTCGCACGCGTAAACACGCATACACGTCTCCGTCGGCCCGCGCGCGCCACCTAGTTGCTTCGGTTCCGCGAGTTCGCTTGCGCGAACAGCGCACCGCCGCTTCGCAACCAACCGCACTGACCCGCGGATTAGCCGTGCACCTCGTGCGCCACCCGCATGCGCGGCCCGCGGACGTGCTTCCACCCACTTTTTCTACGCACCAGCTCACTCGTCGTGCACTGCCCTTGCGGGCCACGTTCAGATCTGCGAGACCCACGAACCCTCTTCCGCGCGCTAGCAAACCGATGTATGGTTCACGCGCAAGCTGGTAAAAATACTTAGACGGCTCTCAAGCGGCTCGAGGCGAAGTGCAAAGTGCGCCATCAAAACGCCAAATTACGCCCATCACCCGGGAGCGGGCGCGTTGGGTGCTTTGCACTATCCTAGTTCCACTGAGTGTCATCCCTTATAAGATAACACTAGTTAAGAAGGGTTCCTCCTTATATGCCCCTCAAGGATTTGTCACCCCACCTATGTGGAACAAGTTTGCAACACCCATGTTTACCCAAAAAGAGCCATTTTCCAGCTCACATCAGCACCAAACGCCTTATTTTGAGCACCCATATCTCACTCGTTGTTGTTCGGTTTTGAGTGCGGTTTATTTCATAGCGAAGCCTTAACATGATAGAACACAAACCTAGGAAAAACAAGGAAATCAGCCTCGTTTACACGCATTTATTGCTGTCCAAAGTTGGCCAAAACTCATTTTGTAACTTAGTGAAAAAAACTTAATTTTCACCCCAACATTCCAAATTCTAACGTTTATAGCCGCTTTTAAGCGCAATTATAGACTATGAGACCACCATCGAAAGACCTCTACTTCAATACCATGGCGTAACACCCCGTATGGGACGCCACCACCGCATTTACTATACGAAACATGCATATTTATGAGTTTATGTTCGATGATTGTCTATACTTGATATTTAAATCGAATGCTACTAACATTATTTAGCAGCAATGAACTGGGGGACTAGCACGGCGTGACACCATTACAACCTTGAATGGTCGCATGCTCTCACCGATCCCTTTTTAACACCTCGAATGTCCGCCTATGTCGGGCGGACCTTACATACTTTTGGATAATCATCCCAAGGACGAGGTTTCGGTACAATATTCCTGATATACATGATTATTCATTACAACTTATTTTGTCAATTTATAGCAAGTTCAAAAATACTAACACAAGATTGGGCGCCTTTTAATACACCCACAATTTATTAAGATACTTTCAGGCCAGGCCACGCGTCGCATCATGACCATTAAAAGCACCACGCGCCACATCATTATCACATAGATCTTCAACCATGACAGGCAGCTTATCCTGTATCCTGTAAGACGCACGAGCGACATGGTTCTCACGTGCATGCCCTGAATGACGCACGAGCGACATGGACCTCAAGGGCATGCACTATAAGGCACACGAGCGGTACGACCCTTCGCGTACATGTCAAACAAAACCTGTCGGGCCTATGGGTAACACAACGCGCAACATCATTCGCAAAATGTACAACACAATGCAAGGCCCTCGAAACATATAAAACTGTTATGACAAAAGCCGCATACTTGGTTCGGTACAACTTTTATTTTATGTGCAATTTCATTATCATATTACATCTGACGGATTATGTTCTGTTTAAACGACAATAATTTTCATGATAAACACTTCGTGTAACCATGATTGTACTAGAAAACGCTTCAATTGCCACGCCACACCAAGGCTACACGCCACCAAGGCTACGCGCCACCAAGGATATATGCCACACCATGGTTACGCGCCACCAACCAAAAGCCTTGCTATCCACGCAAGCAAACCCATCAGACCGACAAGCAAGACGAACGTTTTCAAGACATCTAAGTCACATCTATTGTTTTGGACGACATCATCAAATGTTTTGATGTGTAAACCGAAACATCCTTTTTATGACTAACACTTGTATTTTGCAATAGTGCTTGTGACAACTTTTTCCAGGATTATAGCTCGAGGACTACAAACGGTATAAGTTTGACATAATGTCGCTAGCACCACATTATGCCAGACAATGTCGCTAGTACGATGTTATGCCGGACCGGGGGACTTGAAGAGGTAGGAGCCTAAAGGCCCATTTTGACGATGATGTTCCCAGTAAGACGTAGAGAACTTGCGTCTCTCGCGTGTGGTGATTATATTTCCATTAAGACACGTAGACCTCGTGTCTCTCACGCGCTTGATGATTACTTTTCTATAAGCCCGCAACTACGCGTCTGGCATGATGATTCTCTCCATTAAGACGCGTAGACCTTGTGTCTCTCGTGTTTGACGATGATGTTCCTAGTAAGACCCGGAGAACTAGTGTCTCTTGCGAATGACGGTTAGATTTCTAGTAAGACGCGTAGACCTCGTGTCTCTCACGCGCTTGATGATTACTTTATCTGTAAGCCCGTGACAACGCGTCCGGTATGACGATTATCTCTCCATTAAGAAGTGTAGACCTCGTGTCTCTCGCGCTTGACGATGATGTTCCCAGTAAGACGTGCAGAACTCGTGTCTCTCGCGCATGATGATTATATTTCCCGTAAGACGCGTAGACCTCGTGTCTCTCACGTGATTGATGATTACCTTATTTGTAAGCCCGTGACTATACCTCCGACATGACGATTATATTCCCAGTAGGAAGCGTAGACCTCACGTCTCTCACGCGCCTGATGATTACATTACCAGCTCGTAAGACGCTACGTGCACAAGCTGCATTACACTACTTTACCTTTAAGCCCGCGACTACGCGTCCGACATGATTATATTTCCAATAAGACGTGTAGACCTCGCATCTCTCACGCGCCTGATGACATTACCAGCTCGTAAGACGCTACGTGCGCAAGATGCATTACACTACAGTTCACAAAGCCGCTACACTCGCGGGCTGCTCTATAATACCAACCCATAAGACGTTGCGCACACAAGTTGATGTTTAATTTTCACCCCAACATTCCAAATTCTAATGTTTATAGCCGCTTTTAAGCGCAATTATAGACTATGAGACCACCATCGAAAGACCTCTACTTCAATACCATGGCGTAACACCCCGTATGGAACGCCACCATCGCATTTACTATACGAAACATGCATATTTATGAGTTTATGTTCGATGATTGTCTATACTTGATATTTAAATCCAATGCTACTAACATTATTTAGCAGCAATGAACTGGGGGACTAGCACGGCGTGACACCATTACAACCTTGAATGGTCGCATGCTCTCACCGATCCCTTTTTAACACCTCGAATGTTTGCCTATGTCGGGCGGACCTTACATACTTTTGGATAATCATCCCAAGGACGAGGTTTCGGTACAATATTCCTGATATACAAGATTATTCATTACAACTTATTTTGTCAATTTATAGCAAGTTCAAAAATACTAACACAAGATTGGGCGCCTTTTAATACACCCACAATTTATTAAGATACTTTTAGGCCAGGCCACGCGTCGCATCATGACCATTAAAAGCGCCACGCGCCACATCAATATCACATAGATCTTCAACCATGACAGGCAGCTTATCCTGTATCCTGTAAGACGCACGAGCGACATGGTTCTCACGCGCATGCCCTGTATGACGCACGAGCGACATGGACCTCAAGGGCATGCACTATAAGGCGCACGAGCGGTACGACCCATCTAAATTTGTTCCTTAGTGTTACTCAATTTCAGCAAACTTCATTCAGGTTCTCATTCCACCTTTGGTATGCAGTTGTTGTCATCATTCGTCTTGCTAATTGTTACGATCCTCATTACCTAAGTTACTAATCTCATAGTCCTGCTTGGAGTGATTTAATGGTTTTTGGTGACATGTGTATTAATCCACACGAAAAGGTTCATCAGTATGCACGAGCACCTGTAAATTCACATTTACGTGGATCCTGACGTAATCGCCAACTTACCTTACTTGAGAATTCCTGACTCGTCTTATATCGCTTCTAATGTGAATGTCTTCTACTTGTTGTTTGTGATCCACCTCATACGGATCGCACCATTCTTATCATTTGTGAGTCATTCGTAGTGCTATGCTAACGTCCCTTTCACTCTCTGTGACAAGTACATACAGCAGACGACAAATCGAGACACACTTGCACAACAAAATATTAATAACAGTAGCCACGTGTTATTAACCATTTACTGTACTCATGTGTTCCATTCGTCTACCATCGTAAGTTAGACGATTGAAGCAAAAGGGTGGTTTATCTTGGAACCGAACCAGGGACGAAAGCTTATAGATTATTTGATCCATGCCAAAAATGACTATATATAAGTCTTGATGTTATCTTTGAAGAAAACATTAAGTTTGATTGGTTAAGCTACAAAGAAAACTTGAATATGGGAACCGGACCTGAATGGGTGAACTTCACACTCTCATTGGAAACAAGAACAAGTTTCTTCCCCTGGCAGAAACTCATTTTCGTCGGAATAGGCCCAAAGTAGGGCTGAAACATGCCCAACAACATACCAGACTTGGTCCAATCCAGGCCTAGCAACAAACCCAAACGAAGAAGCTGATCTAGAAAATGAAGAGGATGAATCCGGTGAAACAGAAGCTCATAGTCAAACTAAAAATCCTCTTCGCAGATCAAGTCGACAGGTTTTCAGACCAAAACACCTCAAAAATTATGTTTTGCTACAAGAAGAGACTATATTACAAGATGACGAACCGTTAAATTTTTTTGATGCTAAAGAAAAGAAACAGCGGATGGATGCCATGAAGAACGAATTTGAAACATCCCGATTCTTATAGAATTAACAGGATTAGTGTATATATATATACATATATACATATATATATATATATATATATTTATACATATAGTGGATGGAAGTTCAACGGGAACTTAACGAGATATATCCGAAGATGTGGAAGCGGGGTTTGTTTATATGTGAATAAACATAGAGAATTAGCAGGTAAATGTCGAGTTTTTGATGGGTTATGTCTAATTACGTAAAAAGAACAAACACGAGTGACCATTTATGTGCGTGGGCCAAACGCAACCCACTTATGATACCCTATATGCGACGCAAGAAGGGGGAGAGCCCCATTCTTGTTGTTGCGGCTGCCGAGAGAAGCAAGGGAGGAAAGGGATAGCCGTTCTTCGCGTTTTGCATCTGATTTGAGGTATTTTTCGTATCCATGATCATCCTTTACGCGATTTGATCCTCGAATAGTCGTCATAAACATTTTTATGATTCTAGGGTTGCGCAAGAAGTGATTTTCGTGAAAGACAGGTTTGAACGGGGGTTCAATTAGCACGAATCATTCGATTTAAAGGTATAATCCCTACCTCCTTTCCGTTCAATCGTTTATTTATTGTTTGGATCGTGTGTTAGTTGGGTTTGTTGATGGCCGAGAACCCTAAGGTGGACAATGTGTAGTTGTGTCACGTACTTAATCGTCGTGGCGGGAGATCGAGCGAAAGCTTGATATTGTGTTCGACTAGTCAAGCGGGTTATTGTGTCTGACGACGGTCAGGCGGGAGAGCTGTGTTTGCTTGTGTCCACAGATGCGGTAAATGGGTTATAATTGTGTGTCGTTATTATGTAATAAATTGTTTAGAGAAAAACTATTTATATGGAGATGTGCTAAACCTTTTTGAGAAGAAACCATTTTGATAACGGTTTTCGGGATTAAACATCCCTAATAACTCACGATAGAACTCACTCAGCGTAGCTGACTTTTTAGCATGTATTTCAGGTAAAGAGAAGGTGTGAGCTGGCGGCTCTTAGATGGCGAATGGTTACCGGGCGCGTGATGACATTTACATTTCCGTTTTATTTGAGTGTGATTGAATATTATATTAGACTTATACTATGTTTTCATGTTGGGTCATTGAACATGGTTTGAAAACTTAATTTTCGTTGCTTGATTATGAGAATGTTTGACGCCTAAGACTACTTAGCTTGTGTTTGTACCAACAAGTAGGGTTACCGGGTTTAGGGCCTTACAAGTTGGTATCAGAGCGGTGGTTTAAGTAATCTGGGCATCCTCGATGCCTAGACTTAGACTGAGAATAGGACCAACGAGTGGGAAAGTCATCACGGGTAACCAAAAGCCAGGAGCCCCAGGTATGATTCTGTGTATGTGTGTCATGTTAGTAGGCTAATACAAGGGGCGTTATGCCAAAGATGCAGTATAGGGAAGGTTTAAAACCTGAAAAGAAAGGTGAATGGGTAATGGCGATTGGCCACCGTCATTAACTAATTGCACTGCTCGTAATGTTTCAAATTGTACCTGAAATTGGTCTGTTTGGTATTGTTGCAGTAAAGTAATGGCATCGAAGAAACAAGTTGCTAATGTTACCAACACGAGGAGAGGTCGCAAGGGTGTTCGTGGCATTAACACTAATCAGGATGAGGTGTCGGTTCATAACGAACCGTCTGTGCACACGGAACCGTCTGTGCATACAAAGCATATCGAAGAGTTCAGCATCGAACGAGCGGTTCGTGACGATGTTAAGAAGGAAGTGGTGGATATGATTCATGATTATCTGCCCGACATTGATAAGGCTACTTATGAGGAGCTAGAGAAGAGAGTCTTGAAGGAAGTTGAAAAGAAGAAATCGTCTGGGGGTGGCGGTAATTGTGACTATGGACACTTTAAAAAGTGTGATCTGCCTAAGTTTGATGGTCGCAAGGACACGGTGGCTACGCATCACTGACTCACCAAGATGGAGTCTACCATCTCAATTAGTAAATGTAAGCCCAACCAAACTGTGAAGTTTGTTTCACATTCATTCTCTGTTGAGGCTCTACAGTGGTGGAACTCAGTAAAAGAAGGAAGATTGTCGAGGAGCTTGAGGCTATCACTTGGGAAGATTTGAAAGGGTTAGTGAGGAAGAAATTTTGTGCTCCTGGGGAACAAGAGAGGGTAGAGAGAGAGTTCTTGACTCTCACAGCGGGCAAACTGGTGCCACACTTGGTGGGTAATGATGAACGGTGGATGAAGCTTTACATAGCTTGTCTACCGGGTCGAGTGAGACATTTGGTAAAAGCTCAGCAACTACCTAGCTTTGACGAGGCAGTTGAGTTGAGTGGGACATTGTATGATTATGTCATGGGAACAGAGGTGCAAGAGGCTAAACCAGAAGAAAAGAAGTGGACTATGCCTAGTAGTTTGGTAAGGACCAGAAGGTCCTGTTTGGTAAAAAGGTGAAGACTGAAGATCCTTGTCGGTGTGGAAGATTGCACTCGGGCGAGTGTGTAACATCCCGGAAATCTATATATTGACGGTTCTGTGAACGGGCGCCCGACTCCCTAGTGAATAAAAGGATTATTAAGAATTGTCACCCGAGATGCGTGTAAATACTAGAAGAGACGGTTAGTCGTTAATGTGGGGCATGGTTAGCCGTGTTATGTCCAAATTGAGATCAAAATGTGCGAGTACGGAAATACAGGGACCCGGATGGAAGTTATGAAGGTTTAAAGGCCACCCTAAGTTGAAGCCCTAGGCCATTCGGCCTAGGAGAGTTACTACGGCAAGACAACAAGCGAGAAAGAGAGAGCCTGAGGAAGAGGACGACAACGGCGCGAGGGGGTGGTCCGACGGTGGTATCACATGGGAAACTTTAAACATCGCCAAGGTAAACCCTCGTTTATGTTTCATACGCATTTACATTTGTTGTATTTCTCGAAACTCGATTAGGGTTTTGGAGTCCTTGTTCGTGGAAGGTGACTAAGGACGAGGACGATGATGACGCCGACTGTAGGGGCGATGGAGGCGCATAATGATGGTGGCTGGAGTGGGTCGTAGGTGGTGGTGGTGCGTAACAGAAAGGGAAGGAACGGGGAGACAGTGGGGTAGTTGACATCGACCGAGAAAGGAGAAGGAAAGAGAGAGGTTGATCACGGAGAAGCAACGTGAGGCGGTGGTGCTCGACGGCATGCAACGACATCTGTGGGACGGCTGTGGTGGTGCAGCAAAGGGCCGGCGGGGGCCGGAGTGGGTTGTGGTTGCACGACAGCAATGTGAAACGAAGGACGGAAGGGGGTGGACTCGGCTAAGGCTTTGCCCGATGAAGAAGACGTTGGTGGCCAGTGGCATGGTGGTGAGCGTGGTGGAGACGGAGGACGATAGTGTAACACCCCCAAATTTATTCACTTACTAAATAACTAAATAAATTAGGGTTGCAACGATTGGTAATATTACACAATAGCGGAAGCTAAAATAAAGAGTTCTAAAGTGTCGAACACCATTACAGGAACTAAATGAATACATAGACCTAAAGACATACAAGTCTAAATGGACTTGACGTTAAACGACTATGCGTCTTTGTCTTCTAAGGTCTTAATCCAAATGCTTAACCTATTCTAACCATGCCGTAGCTACGTATTACCTGAAAAACATGTTTAAAAATGTCAACGCAATGTTGGTGAGTTCACAGGTTTTAAATAAATACAATTGGCAAAACCATTTGTACGAAATCGTTCGGCAAAATCCATTTACACGAAATTGATTGACAAATTGTTTGTACGGGTACTATTGGCAAAATCCTTTGCTCGATATTTACTAGCAAACCATTGATACGTATACCATTGGCAAAACCCATTTCTTGAAATTGACTGACAAAACCATTGATACGTATACCATTGGTGAAATCCTTTGCTCGAAATTTACTTTATCCATATAATAAACAAAACAAGTTAGCGGTTGATTCATCGATATCTAGCTAGCACAAACGAATTATGTGATGCACAAGCCCATAAACAAACCTTTAACGAATTCTCGATTTTGCCCCAGCCCGTCATCCCTTTAAACAATGAGAAACAACAAGACCTAATATGCAATCATTTAACCCTGCTGGTCGTGGTTAGCCCGACTAACCATGATTGGGGGTGTCAACCCGAATAGTACTATTCATATCAATCTACGGCTAAGACCATAGCTAATGGTTATAGTTTGGCATACCAAGGACTTTTAGGTGTAACTCATGCACACAAAGGAATCATATGCTTGTTTCTCGTTTTCTAATTATCATACCATTTGAAATTAACATGTTTTCCCCCAAATATAGAAAACAGTAAAAAGGGGCCGTGAAACTCACCTGGGTCACAAGTGTAGCATCAATAATAATTCCTAGACAGGAGTAAGTGTGCCAATATAACGAGCAATTCTCCCACATTTATAATATCGCCATCATAACTCTAATTTCAAATATAACATTCACTTCTGATACTAGGGTTAAGTTATCACGTGTGCGGTTGAGCTCTATTGATTCACAACGGTATTACTGATTAGTGTACAATGTTCGTTTAAGGATCGGTAATAGCGGTCACATTGATGGAGTCGAAAATTCCCAACCCAATTACGTTTCGCTAGTCATGTTAAAAAAAAGTTAGCGTGTCATGTACGTACTCGTTTATAATCATAAGCACTTACAATTAGTAATAGTAATCCTTGTTCGTACGACTCCTAACCTATTGTATGTAACTCAGTGTTTTAATAAAACTATGTCAAGATTTTATAATATATTCAAATGAATAATTATAACTGCTTATATAGATATATATATATATATATATATATATATTTCGAAACCGTAAAATATACTTCTACACTAATGACTTTCGTAAATAATTGTTCGGGTTTATGTAAAGTATACCTGTAGCCGTCTGTCTCAAGTAATATTTATGCGTACATATACATTTATATTTGCAGCTAAACATCGTATTATGTAATACTTGTTGGTTTAGGTAAAACATAGCATTTATAACTATTTATTTAATATAAAATTACAATTATATATGTGACAAAATATATCAAGCTCATAACAATCTAATTTTTCATAACTATTCGATAATATTCGTGTAAGGTCCCAATTGATCACGTCATAAACTCAAAACCGTAATAATAATACAAGTGTATATATATATACATATATATATATATATATATATATATATATATATATATATTTTACATTCGCATTTGGCTATCGTGTATAATAGTCGTTTGATTTTATAAAAACGTAAGTACTCATTACTTATATGTGTTTATAAGTATATATATATATATATATTTATATCGTATATTTATATTTATGAAAAATATTTTTGTTTCTACCCTTGTTAATTGCTAAAACTTCGTTTATTCAGTCTACTTATATGTTTAAATACGATTTGTTGACGTTTTAGATAGGTACGTATATGTTTATACAAAGCGCTTAAGGTCGAAATTATCTGATTGTATTATTTGTATAAATCATTTAACGCCAAAAATATAATATAATTTGTTTCTCCCGTTTACGTAATAATATTTGATAGTCGTTCGAAAAATTCGTTAGTCTTACTAAAGGTTTCCGTTTAACCGGTTACGCGTTTACGATTATATATATTCTCATCCATTAATAATCATAACGAACTCTGTAGATTTAAAATACGCGTTTACGGTCCGTTTATATTAATTGTAATACTAATATTTATTTTTACCGTTAACGAATCGTTTAAGTTCAACGTAATTCAACCACACACATGTCTAACGTTCGCGAAATTAAAAATATAATCACATTAGCGTGCGTTTTATACCTTTCGGGTGTCTCGTTTATGAACCGACACGTCCTAAACCTTACGGTTCACGTATTTACTGAGGTTGACTTTCGTTGACAGGCGTTGACTGAGTTTGACTAGGTTTGACCAAGAATCGGGACGCCACACAACCGTCGTTTTTCAGATCCGTCATTGAATCCTGTCCAAAACTCACGTATAACAACCCGGGAATGAAACCCGGCCACAAATTCAATCGATCTAACGAAAAATAACTAACCGAAATGTATTTTACTAGATTTTGACAAAGTATAATTTGAACCGTGTAGATCGAGACGGTAGGAAGACAAATAACACAGATCTGGTCAAGTGGGGTCTGCCGAAGACTCATCGGAAAACCGGGAATGGTCAAAAATACGCATTTGTTCACTCCGATCATTTCAAATAGGAGTTTAACATTAAGAGTGTGTAGATCTAGACTTGAACAATCAGAAAAACAGAGAAAACAACACTCACCGGAGACCACCTGCAACTCGTCGGAACCCTAGCGCCGCTGCTAGGAGCCTGTCGGATTTTCGTTTCCTATCGGAAAGCCGAGAAATGCCTAACAGCCTCCTGTTCGTCGGACCAACACCATCCATCGATGGATCTGGGAACGTCGTGGTCCGTAGGGCCTTTGACTCGTCACCACCGTCACTGTACATGGTTTTCACCAGAAAAACGAGGTCTTAGACCCCGACATCAAGCTTGTCGCGCCACCGGTTCTACCCCCGCCCTAACAGCACCACTGTCTCTGTCGGAATGCCTTCTGCAGTGGTTCACCGCCGTCGTCTAACAGTCCCGACGCTGCTGCCATCACCGCGTCACCACCGTGGTCGGCCGAAGACGCCGCCCACTTCTCTTCTCTCTCTCTCTAGAGTTCTGCCTCTATCTCTATGTGTGTGTGCGCTAGGGTTTTGAAATGGGAAAGAAAGAAGGGAACACATGCTTTTATATCTAGGGTTTGGGAGGGTGATTGTAAGGGGAAAAATGGTGGTTTGCGAATAGCGCATATTCTCTCGGGTGTTCGTTCCGACTAAATTTTCTAGATTATCGTTTTAAAAATACTTAAATTATGAAACGTTACTAATAATTATTATTTACGTATTTAAGTCATGAAAATTTACGTTTCAATTGTTGTATGAACAGGTACGCGTCGGTACCGCGTTTTTAACGCTTTTGTTCTTTTGAAATGTTTCACGCTCCGAGTTTAGGTTTTATTATTTTACTAATAATATTAAAATAAGTATTTACAATATTTGTCGTATCAAAATACATATTGCTAAAAACCATACCGCTAATCTTACGACATCTAACGCGGTTTAACGTTTACGTACGCATACTTCGTGTGGAATTGTTTGAAAGATCTTTCCGAATGAAAAACCAAGGCTTATTATTAATAATTCATAGTCTTACGTAGTCGTTTTTCCGAATATCCGTTTATGAACTGGCGTCTAACGCGTTTAACGTTTAAAATTACTGAATCGCGTACGTTCTTATATCTTTTCTGAATTTCTATGAATCATGTAACAAATCATTAGACGAAGCCGATTGACTAATTTGATGTTCGGACTATGTAAATTGAACATCCAACGGGTTTGGATCCTTACTAGGCCTTAAAGGGGCTTGAATTTCTTTTGGGCTTTATTAGGCCTAGTTGGGTTAGCCCAACAACTAGGTTTTAGGATCCTGAAGTTTTGTAGGTGTCACAGATAGCGTGGCCGGTTAGGGTTTTACCCGACTTAAGGTGATGCATGGCATAGTTTACATGCGTGCATGGGAAACTTGGCTCGGTTACGTGCATTCCGTGAGCGTAGGGTTGCATGGCGACGTTTTGGGTGATTCAGGTGTTTGCATGGCACCCGATCATGCATGCATGAAACCCAGTTAAAGCCTTCAGATTCTGAGCGGGTCAAGGATAATCTGGTTCAAGTGAACATGTGATACTAGGGTTCGGCAAGGACGAAGAGGCGAGCAGAGGAAAATGAGCTTCGGAATGTATTTATTATTATATGTTGTCGACGTATCTTTAGAATGCGTCTGATCATGTGATCATGTGCTGACAGGTTTGGAGTTCGAGCGAGAGGACGGTCACCGAGCAAGGCTTGGATTCTTCACAACCAGTGAGTTTCGAATCCCCTCTTTAACCATTTTAATATTTTAGGGCTATCGTACATACTCGCGTGTTTCATACTATTAAACAAACGTGATACGAGTTATGATTTAAATAAGAAGTGTTTTATGGGATAATCATGAAATAATTAAACTAAGGGTCTACGTGGGGTCCTTAGGAGGTGTGGGCAAGAGTTATGATGATTTGCGTGTATCGGGTTATGAGTTATTCGGGGTGAGTCGGGAGTTGAGTTAAACCTGTGATGGTTATTGATGTGTTGCAAAGCACACCTCGTATTCCTGTGTATTTAGTAGCATTTCCGTATGTTTTTAGAGTCGATTTCGGTCATTTATAGCTTATACTTAGTTATGTTATGTTTTGTAGGTATTCGGGAAGAATTGGAGCATAAAAAATCAAGAAATGTGAAGGAAACGAGCACACAAGAACACGGGATGAGAACGGCAAAAGTCAGGAAAAAGTCCAAACTTCATAAAGGCATATCTCGGGCTAGAAAATTAGTTACGGGACTCAAAATATATGGATTTGGGGTATTTCGACAAGAGGAGTACAAATATCCAGTTAGTTCTTGCGATACGCGAGATATTTGGCATGTTTTCTCGTGGTACGTGAGGGATCAGGAAATCAACGCGATTATATTTTCTCTCGCGGTAGGCGAGAGACCAGTCAGAACCCCCCGCGGTACGCGGGAGACCCTAGATACGGGCTTTTTAGCCTATTTTCATGGTTTAAAATATTAGAACCCATTCTAGGGTTTAATGGTCGAGTTCTAGACGTCAAGGAAGAGTTTGGAGGCGATTTTCAGAGTAGAGCTGGCTGGTGAAGCAACGGATTGGAGTTTTGGAACCCGGATTGGTTAGCTTTTGGTCGTTCGGTTCTTGTTCTTTGTTCCTTTATCTTTGTTTTGTTTAATTGACACTATGTTTCTGTGTTTTATCATGGATCTGATGTTATTAGACATGGTTGTTGGCTAGACTTTCATAACTACCTAGGTTTTGATGAATACGTTGTAAAGATTGGATTTTTATTGGTTTTTTGATTCTTGTCGATGGTTTAATGTTAAAGTAGCGAACTTGATTGCAATTGATCTAATGTGTATGCATGTTTATGTCTAATTTATGATCAATGATTGTTCCACATGTGTCTTGTTGAATGTCTTTTAGTTATAGATGCATGATTAGGTCACTTACTGTGTGTTTGTGATTTTTTATGGGTTTTTTTTATATCATAATTCATAGGAACAATATTTGAGAGTTTAGAGGATATAGATGTTCTACCTACTTCGATAGCTAAGAGGTGAGAAGTAGTTGGTCAGTCTTTGGTGTTAGGTGTCCAGGTTAAAGGCTCTGAAAGGAGGTTTCCCCTTGGGTTCTTAGTATCTTTGCTAGTCCGTGTCTTATCGAGATTCTTCAAGTTACCCCTTACATTCCTTGAGTGTATTGAGATAGTGAGACTGAAAGGTATTCTGTCTATCGTGTACTTTAGTATTGTTGGAGAGACTGAAAGGTGATCCAGCCAACCAGTGAGCGTCACACACCCCTTACACCTTGAGAACGATCAGGGATCGTGTAGGTAGTCTGAGGGTGTAGTATTCATAGATCCTGGTTCCATCATTAGTTTCCTCAACCGAGAGAAGTCCAAGTTTCACAAGTAGGATTCTTAACCTGGGTAGTGCCTTCCTTATTCTTTAGTCCGTCTAAATATTTTGCTTGATAGTTAGTTCTCGTTAGTTAGTTCTCTTTAGTTTGTTAGATCTAGAATCACAACACAAATTTCCCCCTTTTAAATCAGTTTAGTTAGTTGAGTCAGAGTCTAGTTAGTTGTCACTAGTGTCTCGTGGGTTCGATATCCGGACTTTCATTAGACTTTACTGCAGTCGATAGGTACACTTGCATGTTCTATGGTCTAGTATTAGGATAGTCTAGAATTATTACCTGGGTGTCTAGGTTCGGTTTTTATTATAGTTTTTATAGACCATTCCAAGCACATCAGTTATACAAGGAGAGTTAGCATGGGAACCCGTACGTGGTTCATTAACGAGACATGTAAATGCTAGTAGACTGTCGTGAGTTATGTGCTTGATGTTGTGTGTATTGTGTCGTTGTCCTTGTTACACGGCGAGTATTGTTATTGTGTCGTTGTCCTTGTGACACGACGGGTATTGTTATTGTGTCGTTGTCCTTGTGACACGGCGGGTATTATGTTTGCACCCTCGTCTTTGTGACACGGCAAACGGTATTGTGGAGGACGAGGTCCTTCAGGAAGTCACTAAATGTGACAATGTCTAGGGAGACAATGATGAGTTCAGGGTGTGTCGAAAGCCCTGACGAGGGTAACCCGGACGAGGGTGATGGTGACGAGGTATGTGTTTGTGTGCATATATGTATTTCATCTGCATACGAGTGTTTAATGGTGTGTCGTAATGTTATTGCTTTATTAATCAAGCAAATTGATTTATTGTGTTGTGTGAGGACGAGGTCGTGTCTATGGCTATGGTGTATAAGCCCTTTTGTGAATTTCATTATTAGGGCTAATTGAGTCCACGATTAAGAGTTGGGTCGTGTTGACCGGACTTTGGGTTGATACGTGTGTTAGAAGATGAGTCAGTATTGTGGTAAGCTCGAACCACGTCGGTGAGACTTACTGGGTTTTGGACATGGGATAAGTCTTGGGTTGTGGACCCTTATGGGAATGGGTCAGTAAGGTGGATTACCTATAAGGTGGATTACCTATGTGTTAATAAACGACAAACCGTTTTGTAAAGGACCAGGGTGTTCTGAGTTTATATAAATGATTTTGTGAAGTGATGGCTTTTACTTAAACAGACTATTAGAACTCACTCAGCGTAGCTACTTTTTATGTTCGTTAGATTGTTGTGTAGGTGAGTCTGCTTGACGAGGTATCTTGGCTTGGGAGCGGTGCTACTAGAATTGGTGTGCATGCATTCGTAAGGTACAGTTAAGAACGTTAATGAACTTAAAGAATGATTACCATTTTGAGAAAGACTTCCGCTGTATGTTTTAAATGAAAGTTAAGTATTTCAAAGAGAATACCCAGTGATGTGACCCAACTGCAGGGTGCCTGGTTGGGGCCTTACAGAGTGTAAGGTTGATTCTGTTCTGTGTTACCGATGTAGAAAGTCGGGCCATTTTTCTAAGGATTGCCCGCGTGATCCTAGATGCTATCAGTGTGGAGGAGTAGGTCATCTTGCTAGGGATTGCAAAGTAGGTCAGGATGCGGGGTCGAGAAAGGGGACGGCTCCAACAAAGAAAGAAGAAGTGAAACCCAAAGCGAAGGCAAGAGCCTTCACCATGACAGCTACAGAAGCTAAAACCAACCCAGATGTGGTCTCATGTACTTTTCTTGTTAATGATGTACCTGCTTCTGCGTTATTTGATTCTAGGGCTAGCAAGAGTTTTGTGGCTCCATCTTTTAGTAAGAACCTGTGTAGAACGGCTATAATGATTGAGAAGTCGTTCAACGTTGAAACTTCGGTGGGATTACCCACTAGGGTAATTGAAGCGTTAGACGATTGTTATATTGATCTAGAGGGTCGTAGGTTCCCTGCTAGACTATTCATTATCACTTTAGGTGGCTTTGACGTAGTGTTGGGGATGGACTGGTTAGCTGCGTTCGATGTGGATATTGTTTGTCGGAAGAAGATGATAAGATTGACGTCCTTGGAGGGAACGGTAGTGACAGTGTACGGTGATAGATTAAGCTCTCTACCGAGAGTCATTTCAATGATGAAAGCAGTGAAGTCTTTGAGGCGGGGAGGCGGGGCATGCCTAGCCTATGTCACTAATCCCGAAGCTAAGAGTGTGGAGTTGTCAGAGGTACCGGTGGTACAAGACTTCCCTGATGTCTTTCCTGACGATCTGACGGGAGTACCACCAATGCGGGAGATTGAATTCCAGATTGATTTACAATCAGGAGCTCAGCCGATCGCTAAAGCGCCATATCGTTTAGCACCGACGGAAATGAAGGAGCTGATGGAGCAACTTCAAGATTTGCTAGATAAGGGGTTTATAAGACCAAGCATCTCACCTTGGGGCGCACCGGTCTTGTTTGTTAAGAAGAAGGACGGTGGCATGCGTATGTGCATATACTATCAGGTGTTGAATAAGTTGACGATTAAAAACAAGTATCCCTTACCGCATATCAATGACTTGTTTGATCAACTACAAGGTACGAAGTGGTTCTCGCGCATAGATTTGAGGTCAGGATATCACCAGCTGAAGGTAAAAGAGGAGGACATTTCGAAGACTGCGTTTTGGACGCACTACAGACATTATGAATTCTTGGTGATGTTGTTTGGATTAACGAATGCTCCGACAGCATTCAAGGACTTGATGAACCGCGTGTGTCGACCTATGTTGGATCGGTCGGTGATTGTATTTTTTGATGATATCTTAATCTACTCTAAGAGTGAAGAGGAGCATGGGGAGCACTTGCGGGAAGTGTTGGAAACTTTGAGACGAGAAAATCTTTATGCAAAGTTCTTGAAGTGTGCGTTTTGGCTAAGAGAAATACAGTTTCTACAACATGTTATTAACCTAGAGGGAATAATGGTGGATCCTACAAAGATCGAAGCAGTAGTAAAGTGGAGCGCGCCTAAGACTCCAACCGAGGTTCGTAATTTCTTGGGATTGGCGGGCTACTATAGGAAGTTCATTAAGGATTTCTCTAAGATAGCGACGCCTTTAACTAAGTTGACACGCAAGGGGGTAAAGTTTGCATAGGGAGCGGATCAGTAGAATGCATTTCAAGAGTTGAAGAAAAGATTGACCGAGGCACCAGTGTTAACATTACCAGAAGGAACGGATGACCTGGTGGTTTATTCGGATGCTTCATATTTGGGTTTAGGTTGTGTGTTGTTGCAACGGGGGAAGGTAATCGCTTATGCATCGAGACAATTGAAAACTCATGACGCGAATTACACCACTCATGATTTAGAGTTAGCGGCGGAAGTGTTTGCACTTAAGCTGTGGAGGCATTATCTTTATCGAATTAAGGGCATGATCTACACAGACCACAAGAGTTTGAAATACTTATTTGAATAGAAGGAATTGAACATGAGGCAACAAAGGTGACTCGAGTAGAAACAATATTATGACTGTGAGATCCTTTACCACCCGGGTAAAGCAAACTTAGTTGCTGATGCGTTAAGTCATAAAGAGGAGCATGCGCCAATTATAACCAAAGCGTGTCAATTGGTTAAAACACCAGATTTTCTGACATTGTTAAGGGATGTGCGCAGAATGAAGCACTATGTGATGAAAGATTGAAGGAAGAGTGAATCTTTGGTCAACGTGAACTATTTACTGAGAACAGTCAGGGTGTGTGGGTCTGGGGTGACTGTATGTGGATACCAAAGTTCGGAGGGCTTAGAAAGAGGGTACTTGACGACGCTCATAAGTCAAGATACTTGATTAATCCTAGGACAACAAAAATGTATCATGATATGAAAGGGAACTACTGGTGGCCAGGAATGAAGTACGATGTGACTCAATATGTAAAGTAAATGCTTGACATGTTTGCAGGTCAAGGCCGAGCATCAGAAACCGTACGACAAGATTCAGCCGTTAGAAATTCCAAAATGGAAATGGGAGGATATCACTATGGATTTTATAACCAAGTTTCCCAAGACGGTGAAGGCACGACACGATTTGGGTAGTGGTTGATCGTTTAACCAAGAGCGCCCATTTTCTAACTATTCGAGAGACGTTCTCGTCAGAAAGGTTGTCGGAAGTATTTGTGAATGAGATTGTTGCTAGGCATGGAGTGCCAATTTCGATTGTATCTGATCGAGATACGAGATTTACGTCCAAGTTCTGGAAGAGGTTTAATGAAGCTATGGGGACGAGATTGCATATTAGTACGGCGTATCATCCTCAGACTGACGGACAGTCCGAGCGAACGATACAAACGTTGGAGGACATGCTTCATGCATGTGTTATTGATTTTGGTAGTGCATGGGATAGTCACTTACTGTTGGCAGAATTTTCGTATAACAATAGTTATCACGCAACTATTGGGATGCCGCCTTTCGAAATGTTGTACGGGAGGAAGTTTAGGACCCCGGTATGTTGGGGTGAGATTGGGCAGAAAGAACTAGGAAGCCTAGACATGGTGAAAGAAACTTCTGAGAAGTTTGAGATGGTGAAATTGAGAATGAAGGCCTCTGAAGATCAGCAGAAGTCGTATGCCGACAAGAGACGGCGACCTATAGTGTTCAATGCGGGTGATATTTTCATGTTGAAAGTGTCGCCCTAGATTCCAGAAGTGGGAAAACTTAATCCACGGTATATCGGACTGTTCATGATCAAGGAACGTGTTGGTAAGTCGTGATGTTATCTTTGAAGAAAACATTAAGTTTGATTGGTTAAGCTACAAAGAAAACATGAATATGGGAACTGGACCTGAATGGGTGAACTTCACACTCCCATTAGAACAAGAACAAGTTTCTTCCCCTAGCAGAAACTCATTTTCATCGGAACAGACCCAACAACAGACCAGACTTGGTCCAATTCAGGCCCAACAGCAAACCCAAATGAAGAAGTTGATCCAGAAAATGAAGAGGATGAATCCGGTGAAACAGAAGCTCATAGTCAAACTGAAACACCTCTTCGCAGATCAAGTCGACGGGTTTTCAGACCAAAACACCTCGAAAATTATGTTTTGCTACAAGAAGAGACTATATTACAAGATGGTGAACATGTAAATTTTTTTGATGCTAAAGAAAAGAAACAGCGGATGGATGCCATGAAGAACGAATTTGTAACATCCCGGTTTTTATAGAATTAACGCGATTAGTGTATATATATATATATATTTATACATATAGTGGATGGACGTTCAACTGGAACTTAACGAGATATATCCGAAGACGTGGAAGCGAGGTTTGTTTATATGTGAATAAATATAGAGAATTAGCAGGTTAATGCCGACTTTTTGACGGGTTATGTCTAATTACGTAAAAACAACAAACTCTAGGGACCGTTTATGTGCGTGGGCCAAACCCGGACCACTTATGATACCCTATATGCGACGCAAGAAGTGGGAGAGCCCCATTCTTGTTGTTGCGGCTTCCGAGAGATGCAAGGGAGGAAAGGGACAGCCGTTCTTCGCGTTTTGCATCCAATTTGTGGTATTTTTCGTATCCATGATCATCATTTAGGCGTTTTGATCCTCGAATAGTCGTGATAAACGTTTCAATGATTCTAAGGTGGCGCAATAAGTGATTTTCATGAAAGACGGGTTCAAACGGGGGTTCGATTAGCACGAATCGTCCGATTTAAAGGTGTAATCCCGACGTCCTTTCCGTTCAATCGTTTATTTATTGTTTGGATCGTGTGTTAGTCGGGTTTGTTGATGGCCGAGAACCCTAAGGTGGCCAATGGGGTGGTGGTGAGGCCGACGGTGGGAAAACGGAGGACCCGGCACTACATATGGTGGCCAGGTAAGGACGAACGACGTAAGGCAACCACGGGTGGAAGCCGTACACGGCTAAGGTGGAGTCGGGGCTCACGGCAGTAGTGGCCAAAGGCCGTAGGCGGCTGCGTGGGTTAGCTGAAGGCCATAGAGGGCTGTAGTGGGTGTTTAGCGATGGCGGGGATCGACAGGGAGTCGTCGGGAGCCGAAAAGGGGGTCGGGAACAGCCGTTAGTCGTCCGGTGATGGTTTTAACCTAGCGTGAAGTGAATGTGTATGCATGGGTGATCACGTGAGTTTAGGGGTTGTGCATGGCAACTTGCGGGGGCGTGTGGGTCATGCATGACGTCGAGTTAGTCGAGCGAGTGAAGGTTTAACGTCGGGTCACATATTGACTTGTATGTTGTGTGTATTTTAGGTGCGAAGTCGACAGGCTAGCACAGGAAGTTAGTGAGTTCTAGTGATCGAGGTGTGTAGAGTAAAGTTTAGTTTCTATCGCCCACTCTTAATTGTTTTATATTTTTGGGCGTGAAATTCATGTGGAGTAAATGATTATATACGTAATGCATGGAATGGTTTTGTGATAAAATGAGTATTTTGATAATTGATATGCTTACGTGTATATGTTAGTTGTGCCACGTACCTAATCATCGTGGCGGGAGATCGAGCGAAAGCTTGAGAATGTGTAGTTGTGTCACGTACTTAATCGTCGTAGCAGGAGATCGAGCGAAAGCTTGATATTGTGTTTGACTAGTCAAGCAGGTTATTGTGTCTGACGACGGTCAGGTGGGAGAGCTGTGTTTGCTTGTGTCCACGGATGCGGTAAACGGGTTATAATTGTGTGTCGTTATTTTGTAATAAATTGTTTTGAGATAAACTATCTATATGGAGATGTGATTAAATTTTTGAGAAGAAACCATTTTGATAACGGTTTTAAGGATTAAACATCCCTAATAACTCACTATAGAACTCACTCAGCGTAGCTGACTTTTTAGCATGTATTTCAGGTAAAGAGAGGGTGTGATATGTCGCCTCTTGGATGGCGAATGGTTATCGGGCGCGTGATGACATTGGCATTTCCGCTTTATTTGAGTGTGATTGAATATTGATATTAAACTTATGCAATGTTTTGATGTTGGGTCGTTGACCATGGTTTGACAATTTAATTTTCGCTGCTTGATTATGAGAATGTTTGACGTCTAAGATTACTTAGCTCGTGTTAATACCAACAAGTAGGGTTCCCGGGTTTGGGTCCTTACAGAATTGATTACTATCAAAGAAAACAAGACATGGGCCCTAACCGAGCTACCAAAGGATCACAAAGACATTGGTCTTAAATGGGTGTTTAAAATCAAAAGAGACGCCGAGGGAAAACCCACAAAGCACAAGGAAAGGTTAGTCGCGAAAGGGTATGTTTAACAACACGGGATTGACTTCGGTGAATTTTTTGCCCCGGTAGCTCGATTAGAAACAATACGTTTAATACTAGCGTTGGCGGCAAAACGATCTTGGAAGGTAAATCACTGTAACATCCGGAAGATTTGAAAACTAATGGTTTGAGTCAGAGAGCGACCCGAATCCATATTAACTTGATGAATAGAAAAGTTTGGAAGGTGAATCGTTATTCGATGGATTTTAAAAGACGTGGTGGGCCGTTTTACGTTCAATTGGGATCGGAACGAATAAGATGGAAACACAGGGACCGAAAAAGAAATATGGGGCCATTTAAAAGCCACCTTACACGCCAACCCTAGGCCATTCGGCCAGGTTGTGTGCGACGGCAGTAGGCAAGGGAGACGCCGGAAGCTTTAAGGTCGGCGACGGGTGGTTCAACGATGGTTTCGAGCGAGAGACTCCGCATCAACCAAGGTAATCCTCGTTTAAGTTTATTACGTCTGTTAATTACATTTTAGATGGAAAACCCGATTAGGGTTTTGGGGTCTTGATCGTGGTAAGCATAAAGGAGACGAGGACGACGACGGAAGGGTTGCGGGTAGCAGCGTGTGGCGGTAGTGGCTAGGTGGAGATGTGTGGACGACACACACGGTCACGGTAGTGACCCGGTTAGAGTAGTGGACGGCTGCCGAAGGAGAGAAAGATAGGGGGTGGACTATGAAGGTGTTTGACAGCGAAGGTGATGGTCGATGAGGACTGGGATGAAGGCTGCTGTGACGGGGGGTGCACTACGGCGGTGAGAGGTGGAGCCGGTTGTGGCGGCGAGTCACAGCGGCGAGTCAAAGTGGCGTATTGCGGAAACTAGGGTGATAGCGGTGTTCTAATGAGTATCGAGGACATTTATGTTTTTACGTAGTGACACATGTTTAGAACGTGTCCTGATCATGTGATCATACGTTTGACAGGTTTGGGCTTCAAGCGTGAACGGACGGGTTGCAGAGCAGGGACTGAGACCAAGCATAACCGGTGAGTTTCTAGTCCTCTCTTTTAAACGTTTTACAGTTTTGGGTCTATTGTACATACTCACATGATTTATTAAACGAACGAGTTATGATTTAAACTTGAAGTGTTTTATAAGACCATTATGTAATAATGAGCAAAGAGTCATTATGGGATCCCTAGGATGGGTGAACAAGAGTAGTGATGATCTGTGTGTATCATCTTATGAGTTAGTTGGGGTAAGTCGGGAATTTAGTTAAAACCGGTGATGGTTATATAAGGAGAGTTAGCATGAGAACCTATACGTGGTTCATTAACGAGTCATGTTGGTGCTAGTATGTCGTTGTGCGTCATGTGCTTGATGTTGTGGGTATTGTGTCGTTGTCCATGCGGCACAAAGGGTATGGCATTGAATGGTCTATGTGGTGTCCTTAGTATGTGCGGGCTATAAGCCGGTGTGGTGTTTGTGTGTCGTATAATTTCCTAATCGGAAAGAGTTGGGTAATGTGTCTAGACGTTATGAGGATACGTCTAAGTAAGCGTTGGATTACACATGTAAGTGATCCGTAAATGGTGGTGAGCCGTAGTACATGTCCAGGTAGTGCCATGTGTATATATGTGTTGCTTTGTGTGCTTGCATTGTTGTCCATGTATACCGCTTATAGTAATGTGGAGGACGGAGTCCTTCGGGGTCATCATTGTACGTGTGATCTGGCGGTCATCTAGTGTGTGATGTGTCAGTCACCGTATGATAGATGATATAGTCACCGTGTGGTGGCTGGGTAGTCATCATAGATGACGAGTGTGTCGCTATGCTTAGCGGTGGGGCCCTGTAACAAGGGTGGAGCTGAGCTTATGACGAGTATCCCGACAGGGATAACTCTGACGAGGGTGCAGTAATGAGGTATGTATTTGTGTGCTTATATATGTTTTAAATTGCATGCAAGTGATGAGTTATATTAGTTGTGTATGATATGACATTGAGGTGATAAATAGATGGAATCAATGTGGTATGTAGAGTTAGATTGACCATTGTGTCGGGCTGAGTACATGGTGTACAACTGTTGAGTCAGTTGGTTTGTGTGAATCCTGGTTAGGACTGGTAAGTCGTTGTCTAGAGGTTGGATGAGTTAACCAGTGTATGGTTAATATATATGGTAAATTGTGAGTTATCAGAATAGTAAGTTCGTTCTATGTCAGAGAGACTTACTGAGTTAAAATGGTGGGTATAGTCTAGGATGATGAATCCTCTGAGAAATGGGTAGATAACAGGGTTATCTACTTGATAATAACTTGTAAAACTATTTTACTAGGACAGGAGTGTCTTGAGTGGAGATAAACAATAAATGAGACGGGTTGGCTTTTGTTAATTTAAACTATTTATGTTAGATTGTTTTGCATGTGAGTCTGCTAGACGAGGTATCTTGGCTTGGAAGCGGGGCTACTCGGGTTGGTGCGCATGCATTCGTCAGGTAACATTATGAAAATTAACGAGTTTAAAGATAATACTATTTTGAGAAAGACTGTCGCTGTTTAATTAAATGAAAGTTAAATGTTTTAAATGAGTTTACCTAGTGATGAGATCCAACTGTAGGGTGCCCGGCTTAGGTCCTTACAATCACCTTGATGTAAAAACAACTTTCTTAAACGGAGACTTGAAAGAAACCGTGTTCGTAAAGCAATTGGAAGGATTCGTGGTACCCGGCAAAGAGCATTTAGTATATCGTCTCTTTAAAGCTCTATATGGCCTTCAGCAAGTACCCCGAGCTTGGAATGAAAAATTGGACGGGACATTGAAGAAACTTTTGTTCATTCGATGTCCAAGAGAACAAGCAGTGTATAAACGGTCAAACAAAAATCCGGAATCATTATCGTAGGGGTGTATATCGATGACTTGATCATCAAGGGATCAAGCTTGGAAGAGATTGAGGCTTTTAAGAAACAAATGATGACGGAGTTTGAAATGCAAGATCTCAACGACTTTCTTAAACGGAGACTTAAAAGAAACCGTGTTCGTAAAGCAATCGGAAGGATTCGAGGTGCCCGACAAAGAGCACTTAGTATATCGTCTCTTTAAAGCTCTATACGGCCTTCATCAAGCACCCCGAGCTTGGAATGAAAAATTAGCCGGGACATTGAAGAAACTTCTATTCATTCGGTGTCCAAGAGAACAAGCAGTGTATAAACGGTCAAATAAATCCGGAATCATTATCTTAGGGGTGTATGTCGTTGACTTGATCATCACGGGATCAATCTTAGAAGAGATTGAGGCTTTTAAGAAACAAATGATGACTGAGTTTGAAATGTAATATCTCGGCCTCTTATCCTATTACTTGGGAATCGAGGTTGAACAACTAAACGGGAAGATTATTTTGAGTCAAAAGGGATAAGCAAAAAAGATCCTAGCAAACTCGGGTATGTATGAAATCAATCCATCAAGATATCGAATGGAGCCAAGGTTAAAAGTGGACAAAGATAAAGATGGAGAAAAAGTAAACCCCACCGACTATCGAAGGATTATAGGTAGCCTCCGATACCTCCTACACACCCGACCCGACTTGAGCTATGTGGTTGGAATAGCTAGCCGATTTATGCAAGAGCCAAGGTTGTCACACTCACTATTGGTAAAACACATCCTAAGGTACGTACGAGGAACAATAAATTATGGAATCATTTATGGACGAGAAGGGGATTTGGATTTGATTGGTTATTATGATAGTAGTCACGCAACCGATCAAGATGCAACAACCGGTATGGTATTTATTTGGGAAACTCGCTAATATCCTGGAATTATCAAAAACAACAAACCGTAGCCCTATCCTCATGTGAATTGGAATTTATAGCAGCAGCGGCAACTACATGTCAAGCTTTATGGTTGAGAGGGTTGTTAAGCAAATTAACGGGTCAAGAAGAAAAACTGGTAAAGCTTTTGGTAGACAACACATCGGCGATAGCTTTGATGAAAAATCCCATGTTCCACGGGAGGAGTAAACACATTAACACTCGGTATCATTTCATAAGAGTGCATTGAAAGGGGTGAGATTGAAGTTGAGCATGTTGAAGGAACCTTGCAAAAGGCGGATATTTTTACAAAGGCGTTATCAAGAGTAAAATTTGAAGAGATGCGAAATTTACTTGGATTAAAATACTTGGGTGGTACACACAAGGATTAAGGGGGAGATTGATGGATTAATCTTTGATGGGCCTAGACTTAAATGGGCCGAAGGAAAGAAGCAGCATACGGGCCTACGCATTAGTTCTGCGCATTTGTTTTGAGTCGGTCACTTATTTTGAGATTTACATTTGTTTTTGGTTTGTTATTTACTTGCTCATAAAGTTAAGGTATGATTGATTAGTTTCCAAGTAATTAGTTTTAGTATAAATACTCGTGTTGAGTCTTTGTTTTTTATTATGAGAGTTTTGTAAGTTTGAGTTCATTAATAAAGAAAAGGCCGTCGTGGGACTATCCACCCCATAGAATCATCTTGTTCATGTGTGTGTGGTTATCAATTGTTCCTAACAAATAAAGGTTATGAGGTTATATGATGGTAATATCGCATTTAAGATAAATAAATGATAAAATAGATGGGGGGAAATGTTAACCTGTTAGAAATTTAGCGTTGGCAACCGATCCATCCCCAAACGAAACTCTCCCATGTTACATCCCTCTGTAATGGCCGCCTCCTAGGTTTTCGGCAAGGTTGACCACTTCCATCTTCTTCCGCAGATACGAGGAATTTCTAAGGGCATGAGGTATACTTTATATGAGTGAGAGTGGTGTGAGCAAAAAGTACACATCATGTGGGCGCCACCTCACCTACCCAGATTTCTCACACCACTCTCACATGGGAGTGGTATAGTTGTGTGGATGGTATTAGCATTAATTATTTTTTATACAATTTATATTAATTAATTAAATATAGAAATAATTAAATTGGTATATTTTGTGAGGAGGGAGAAATAGTGTAGGATTTTGTGTAAAAAAATTGTGGTAAAAGTGGTATATTTATAGTGTAATTTTGGATTAAAAAATTTATTTATTTATTTTTATAATTATGCCGTTGGACGGCTATTTTTTTGTTTAGAAAAAAACATTTTGACGGCTATTTTTTTTTCCTCCCGTGAGCCAACCCACGCCCATGACTCACGCTCCCCTCACGTCGTAAGGGGGCGGTGTTCCACGCCCCTAACGCCCTTCACCTCCCCCTATCGCCCCGGTATACCTCTCCCCTAAGTTCTATCAAATTTTGATGAAATAAAACTTCATGCACATGTTTTAAAGTTCCTTATTTAATGTAAGAAATGTAAACCTTTTAATTTTTATAATAATAAAAAAATAAATAATATGGAAATTAATGGAAAAACGAAAAAAATTAATAAAAATACATTTTTTAAAAATTTATTTTTTAAAATTCCTAAAAAAATTATATTTTTATTAATAAAATTAACAATCATAATGTTAAATAAAGAGAAGATTAAATAAATTAATAAAAGATATTTTAAGCTTTTGTAGTTTTTTTTTTCAAAACTCCATAACTTTGTATATTAGAGAGGGGGTTCAAATAAGAAGTGAATTTTCGTTATGAAATCTAAGAAATGATTTCTTTTTTAACCGAAACCGGGTCAAACGAACCCTGATTGAGCTCATTCCAGCGGCGTTGAAACCGGCTTGTCGGGGTTTTTGAGGGGTGGGGGGATTTAGGTTTTTGTGGGGTGGGTGAGGGTGGGTTTAGATTTTTGGGAGGTGGGGGTTGGGGGATTTAGGTTTTTGGGGGATGAGGTGGAGGGATTTAGGTTTTTTTGGGGGTGGGGGATTTAGGTTTTTAGGGATGGAAGGTTTTTGGGGATGGGAGGTTTTTGGGGGTGTGAAGGTTAGGTTTTATGGTTTATCTTTAGTGTTTAGCTTTTATGGTTTACCTTTAAGGGTTTAGCTTTAGATATTTTAAGCCTTTGTAGTTATTTTTAAAAAAATAAAATCTATTAAATACATTATAAAAATGCCAATACTCTCAAGACATTCTGTATGATTAACATATAATAGAATTCTTATCAGGTTGTACAAAGTAACACAATATCACTTTTACAAAAACAAAAGAAAAAAGACAACTGCAAATTATAAATATAATAGTCAAATAAAAAATATGTGATGAAGCAATGGCCAAAATGTGTCTTATAAGCGAACATTAAGTGTACTTTGTTGAAAATTTATATAATAACATCCCTAATTCATTCATAATTATAACCTAAAACATCATCCCATCCAATAACAAGTATTATAAATCAGTTTCAAAGAAAGAATTTTCAGCTTCGACGAGGGTAAGCAAAGAATGTGAGTCAATCGAGTCGATGAACCTGAACTTAAACGCTTGGGTCTGGGTTTGGAGTGGTTGGTTTGTCGTTTTGGGTGATAAGGTTTGGGACACCCGAGCCATAAATGTGACCCATCTTGGCTCGTTTGGTCTCAAGATATCGTTTGTTGTGCTTGGTGATGGGAGTCAGGAGGGGAACTCTGCCTGCAACTTCTAAGCCATAGCCCTTGAGCCCACTGTACTTAGCAGGGTTGTTTGTCATCAACTTCATTGTTCTAACTCCCAAATCTCTCAAAATCTGCATATTTAATGGTTGATTAACATTAATTTCAGAATAAGAAATAGAATTAGATTAGTATTTTATTTGAAAATGGTAAAATCAAAAGGTTTAGTTGAATAGGAAACGGGTCAAAAGCCTCCTAAAGTGTATTTTTATAACATATAAAAAAATTAGATTAAAATTATTCGTAATCGTATTTAACGCACTATTTGTCTATGAAACATTTTTGAAGGACGGTGTTTCGGGTCAACCCAACTCAGCCCATACCAAGAATAACCCGTTGGACCCAAATATATGTTGAAGTGTTACCCATCCCGCCTGACCTGCCCATGTTGCCGCCTCTAATATTTATTCATTGCGCCATCATTATAATTATTTTTGGGACTGATTTTTCAACATTAACCTTACTTTTGGGGCAATTTCAGCCCATCCATATATAAACAGACTGAACAGTGATATGTTTTATCTCTAACAGGTTGAAAATCATTCAAAGTGTACTCAAATGCATAAAATCTCCAAACTTGATTTGTTAAAAGAAAGATAATTCATAGTAAAAGTAGAGTTTTTTGTGGGTTAGACCAACCTGTTTTGACCCGCACAAGAAAACGGTACCCGTTTTGACCTTTTACCCAACCCACCCATTTTGCCACATCTATCTATCCGATTCAACATCTTAAACTACAAGCAAATTTGTTATTTTGCAAGTTGTATATCATTTATGCATGCGTTTTTATGTCTTCAATTTATTTATAAAAATTACCTGTGCACCAATACCGTACTCCCTTGAATCAACGGGCAAACCAAGCTCCTCATTGGCTTCAACCGTATCACGACCATCATCTTGAAGGTTATAAGCACGAAGCTTGTGACCTAAACCGATGCCTCTTCCCTCATGACCTCTGAGATATACCAAGACACCCCTGCCAGCTTCTTCAATTTGTTGCATTGCAAGTGCCAATTGATTACCACAATCACATCTAGCTGACCCGAATATGTCTCCTGTTAAGCATTCTGAATGTACCCTAACAAGAATGTCCTTTCCGTCCCCAATGTCACCCTGTTTTAAAATAATAAAAGAAATATTCATCAAATTACTATTGATAATGGGTCAAGATGGTTTAAGTAGGAAAAACTAGGTAAAAATGAAACGGGTCAAAAACCGTCTAAAGCATATGTGAATTTTACAATCTTTTAAACTCGTTCATTTAGAAACTTGGATATTATTTTAATAATATAACTTCTGTAATCATGTTTAATACGATAATTATCTATAAAATTCAAACAAAAAATAACAAAAGCTGTTGGCGGGTCACCCAGACCCAACTCGTTTTTTCAGGCATTTGAAAATTAACAATTTTGATTTAAAAACGTTTGACCCGCTGACTGTTTAGTTTACTGAAAAGACTGGTCGACTTTCAACTCTTGTGGGTTGTGACCCATTCCCCTCTTAGCTAATTCTTTTTGTTTGACCCGTTTGAGATAAAACAAAACCCAAATCAATAAATTTTCCACCTCTAGATAATGCTTTTATAAAAATTTCCTGACCTTAACCATAGCAATATGTTCGATTCCATCTAAGACGGATCTATAACAATAGGCAACAAATGGGCCCCATGTAGTAGGTATGCGTGCAGCAGAAGCACGTTCCACTAGCTTATCTGTCTTTCTTCTATACCTGCAAATTTGAACCCATGTCATGAAAAACCCATTACTTCATAAATTCAAGAGGTGACAATTTCGACCTATTTACTTATGAATGGGTTAATTCAAGTTATGTTTTATACTTTTATCTTAATATGTCAAACGGGTAATATATTGGTTATCATGTTAAATCACTAATCAACTATAAAGTTATTTGAAACATTTTGGACAAAAAGTGTTTCGGGTCAACCCAGACCATTTTGACCATAGTTGTCAATAGCGAATAGCTGTAAATAGCGACAAGCAACCTATACGCTACGTAGCGAATAGCGGTAAATAGCGGGCGCTATTTCACGTTTAGCGATACACTGCTAGAAATTTTTAGAAATATTTTATATTCAAATATTGTAGGATTTGTAGCAATTATAATCAATAACCATCTAAATCTTCATATATTAGGGTTATTAGCAACCCTATTTATATTAATCAAGTAAAAAACTGGTTAAAAACATAAAAAAAATTAAAAAAAAAGGGAATATTCGCTATTTGGTCGCTATGTCGTCGCTATTTGGAAATAGCGGAAGTCTGTCGATTCGCTATGTAGCGCGCTATAGCGCGCGCTACAAGCGCTATTGACAACTATGATTTTGACCCGAACCTGTCACCCATCCGGCACCCGCCCATTTTGCCATCTCTATAAATGAAGAACACAAGAGTGAATAAGATCATCATATACCTGATTAGATCAGCAATAGATATTATCTTTAAATTTTCCCTTTTGACAAATTCCCGAAGCTTTGGCAATCTAGCCATGGAACCATCATCATCCACAATCTCACATAAGACGGCTACAGGGTCAAACCCAGCTAACATGGCTAGGTCAACAGAAGCTTCGGTATGACCCGCTCTTTTTAAAACACCACCTTCCCGGTATTTCAGTGGAAATATATGGCCTGGGCGGTTGAAATCCGCGGATTGTGAATCTTTTGAAGCTAAAGCTTTTATGGTTGCCGCCCTATCACGTGCTGACACCCCGGTAGTTGTACCATGTTTTGCATCCTACAAGTCCATATATATATTCATTTATCTGATTATTTTTAGCGAGAATATTAAATACAGCAAAACTATACATACCACTGATACTGTGAAGGCTGTAGAGAGTTTTTCTTCATTATCTTTATTAGTAACCATTAGAGGAATTTCCAATCTATCCAAATCTTCACCTTTCATGCTTACACAAACAATCCCGGTTCCATGCTTAACAGTAAAAGCCATAGCCTCTGGTGTAACACATGATGCTGCCATTATTAAATCTCCTTCATTTTCTCTGCATTCATCATCGACAACGACTACCATCTGCAATATAAACATAATTTTGATATAACATAAAATGCACCCTAGTTTGTAAGAGATTCTCATGAAAGAATTCAAATGGTACATAGAGAAATGCCGCAAAAATGGAACAATGAGCTTTTTTGTAGCGGTGGTAATTTTGACCTGTTTACTTATGAATGGGTATTCGAGTTAAATCTATATCTTACGGGTATAGTGGGTAAAATTAAAAAACTTAGCTAAATATGAAATGGAACAAAAACCTACTAAATCACTATAATCAAAGAACTAGATTATTATTGTAATAATATATGATTTGCAATCCTATTTAACACACAGATAAAGAAACTTTTCTATTTCGAGCCAATCCGACATGTTTAGCCCATGCCAAATAGTGCCCATCCTGATCCAAGCCCATTTTAGCATGTTACCCAACCCACCCATTCTGCCACCTCTATCTTTTTTGACAAAAAGTGTTTTGATCCACAAGATTCTATTTTTTTTTAAACGGCAACACCTAGATATTCTAGGATAATTGGGTTTCCCCGGGGCAACACCTAGAACATCCAGGGCAGCCCACCCCAGGAGGAACCCCCCAACTGGGTAAACCCCCTGACTTGGCCACAGACCCTTTTTTTGCTGTGGCCAGGATTCGAACCCAAGACCTCCACTATAGGAAGTCTTGGGGCTACCATTGCACCAAATGGCCAACGGTCACAAGATTCTACTAGTTTGTCTATATTGAGAACTCTTTAGACTTTTAAATAATAATAAAAAAATTGGGTACTAGTTGGGTTTAAAAAACTGCGCCTGATGTGCGCCTAGGCGAGAAGCGACCTAAGGTGCAAGGCAGCTCGCTTCCGACTCTGTGAGGCGTAGTGCGTAGAAAAGGCCGAGGGGCGTGGAAAAGTGGCATGAGGCGCAGTCTTGAGGCGCGCTTCTTGTATAGGGGAAGGTTTTGTGCATCAGGATGTTGTACATATAGTTTTTTAGGTTGTATATATAGGTTATAGAGCTTATTTATGTCAATTTTTGGTAAGTGATGCTAGAAACCTATGAGATAAAAAAATATATATAAATAAACTGCGCCTCGGCGTACTAAAAGCGGTTTGTTTTTGCACTTTGCGCCTCGGCTCAAGACCCTACCGCCTCGGTGCGCCTCGCGCTTTTTAAAACCAAGTTGGGTAGAGGGATTTTTATGAATTTTTATCCTCGTGAGACGGGGAAATTAGGAATTTTTGTAATTTACAACAAATAAAAAAATGAAAGAATACAAACCTTTCCTTGTCGTATGTCTTCAATTGCCTCATGAATGGATGAGAAGCCCGGGGTGGGCTGATCCAGATCATATTCATCAGCAGCAGTTGAAAAACCATTCATGCTAGGAGTTGTTTCGGCTGCTAAGGTACCCAAAGCAATTGAATCGGGTTGTATCACTATCCCAGACGATACACTAACACCGTTTTTCTCTATGCCATTAATTCTTTTTTCATTAACAGGAAAACTGCCATCTATAGGCAATAATGAAGCTCTCAACCTACCGTCACCTTTACTTTTGGGGCATGATTTAGCACCAAGATGGAGAAATACCTCGGATGTATGCCCATTGGATGAAAGTAGCTTTACAAAGTGATGACCGTTATATGAGCTAACATTTGTGATCATTCTGCATAATTGTGATCATATATAGTCCATTATGAGAGACAATAAATGTTTAGAAACCCGTTACATGATGTTATCTTACACTAGAGGTGGCAAGATGTGTGGGTCGGGAGGGTTGTAAAGGGTTAATTTTGATAAATTGTGAGAGTTGAAGGGTTGAAGTTGTGTGTTTGCTAAAGAATAGTTGTAGTTGAGATCTTCAAGAATTAGAAAAAAATATTGGGTTTTTTTATTTGGTAATGTTTTAGATGGTAATGATTAATTTAGGAGAATAGCTTGAAGATTAAGTTAGGTTTTATGGGTTAGGGGTTAATTGTAATGTGTGGTTTATTATTAATAAAAGAGTCGATCTTTGAGATCAAAAATCATGTGATTGGGGCCTGAATTTCCAACAGGTTGGTAACGGGTTAGGGTTGAAAAGTATATTTTTAGTACATGTCAAAATAGACTGGGTCAGGTTAGGCTGACCCACTAACAGTCTAACACCTCCATTTCTTTTTAATTTAATGAATCTGTTAGTTAAAATTTAATAATATAAAAGAATAATATTACAACAATAGTCTAGATCTTTGAATAAAACGATTTAGGACGCTCTATGCATTTAGTATAAGACATTGGGCGAGTTTCAACCTGTTTGACCCATTTGACCGTACCCCTTTTAGCTGAACTAATTGATTCCCCCGTTTGACCCTCTTTAAGATAAAACACAACCCAAATCTACCCATTCACAAGTAATAAAGAGGAAGTTTTATTGTGTAGAAAAAGGCAAAAAAAAAATGCAAATTCTAATTATAAGATCTTTAAAAGAAAAGGGCCCATGTTAATTAAAATCAAAGTTGAACCAATTTGTCCCTTATGGGACCCCAAATGGTCTGAAATTATACTAGAAGATGCTTCCTAATTTAAAGCAAATAACAAGAGAACAACCCTAACAAATTTCTTAACTAGAAAATGGTCATTGTTCCTCTTGAAGGTAAGTTAAAACATGCAACTTTGGTCAGATAAATGAAGTGTTTCAAAAACAACCTTGATAATATCATATTACACACAGAATCAATATTGTCAGTAAATTTTTGTAAATACTTTTTTTTGGTAATCATGAGAACCGTTACCTAAAAACTCACGGGACCTTCAATACCCTGTTAACCAGTTGTGCCACCCCTTTGAAGTTTTATTTTTTGTAAATATTACCAAGGACTAAAATTAATAAAATAAAATGTTAGATCCCAACCCTTTTACAGGAACCTAAATCAAAGAAACTTTGAACAAAATAAGCTTCAAATCCAATTCCAGACCTAGGATTTCTGTGTGCAATTATAATCCTAAAATTGTGAAATCGTTTGCTAATAATCGATTAAAAAAAAACTGGATCGAGGGGCAATTTCCATAAAATAGAACACCCAATTAGGAATCATAGATATAAAGACACATTAACAGAGATGGTATTAGAGAGGAAAGCTTACTTTGAGCGTAGTAGAGATGTGGATGGAGAAGACATGTTGATGGAAGCCATGAAATGGGGATTGGATTTTGATGTAATAAAATTGAGGGCAAATTGGTGGGTGATTTATAGACGAAAGATGCAAGTAGCCGAATGGAAACAGGCAGGAAAGGACGGGGGAGATGTTATGGAATCCTACTTCTCTCAACCGTCAACCAAACCCAACACAAGGGTATTACTTTTTCGTCCTGCATTTTCTTTTCTACCGATAATTGAAAATTCTAAAAACATATAATAATAACAAAAGGGCCTCACCAAAACCGATCTTTTGACACCCTATATAAGACTCGTATAGGGCTATACGGGTCGTATAGGGTTATGGTCAAACGACAACACTGCAGCCGGTCAAATCAGTCATTCATGAAGGTCTATATGAGTCATATATGACAATACGACCCGTATGGAGAACCTTATACGAGTCGTATCGTTGTATACGTCTCGTATTAGTATATTTTTTTTATGTATTTAATTCTTTAAAAATATTTGACGTGACATAATATTCCCAATAATTCGTCCGAATAATTTTGAGAGGACGTAAGATTCCTTGAAATGCGTGTATTTGATGGCAATGGTGGACCCAAAAAAATTTTCATAGGGGTCGAAAAGTTTTTGGGTAGGTTGACTAGTGATATATAACGTGTATATAACACTAAAAAATTTCATTGAAGGGTGATCGAGGGGCTATTGTAAATTTTTAGGGGGGCGATCAGGATTTTAACAACAATAAAAAAATTTCATGGAGGGAGGCTGCCCCCCATGTCTACATACTAGGTTCGCCCCTGTTTGACGGGATGTAAGATTTTTCAAATTGCGTGCCAATTATTTGACACGACACAATATTATGTTAAAAACGACTATACAAACTACTATATGTTATTCATTTTTTCATTCATAACTTCAATTCTCTACTATATTAACCGTTTCTTTCACATTTCAATACGTTAATATATAAACCGTAACATTTCCTAGCGATGTCGTTTTGGAAATACGATTAATTTTTTCGGTTATAAATCTTCTAACGATATGTCTGGTGAACAATCTCACGGTATGAGTGGTCAATCGGGTGGTGAAAATTCATACGTTATGGGTGATGAATATTATTACAATATTGGTGCTGAAAATTCTTACAATATGGATGGTGCACCTATTTACAACGTGGGCACTAAACCCGTTAGCAACAGGATGATAGTTATATCTCCTAAAAATATGGGATTGTATGAGACCAAACAGGTATAACATTTTATAAAATATTTGTCTTTACATTTTATAACACTAACCTACTATTGTTTCAGATGTTCGCTTATGAGGAGGAGTTGGTAGATTGGGCTATACGGCGAGGGCTTGAGAACGGTTACGTCTTAGTCACCCGCCGAACAAAGAAAAACGCCGCCAAGGAGGTGTTCGTTGTATGGCTTAGATGTGACCGTGTAGGAGAATATAAACGAACAGCCACAGTAAGATGCTCCGGTACAAAGAAAACTGGTTGTGAGTTTTCATTGAAAGGGAGTTACAAGAAAGATTGTGGCGGTTGGCGGTTAGAGGTGCGTAATGATGAACATAACCATGAAGCTAGTCAACATTTGGAGGGGCATGCATTTGCAATGAGACTCACAGCTGAGGAAGGTCGTTTGGTGGAGCGGATGACCGATCAAAATATTGAACCACATAACATACTGTCAGCGCTGAAGAAACAGAATCCCGACAACAAGTCGAGCCTCAGCACCTTATATAACGAGCGACGAAAGATACGCGATGCAAATAGGGTCGGGGAAACTCCAATGCAGGTTTTTTTGAGCCTCCTACAAACTAATGGTTATATTTTTTACACTTGGGAAAATAAATCCACTAATGTAGTGGAAGATATTTTATTTATTGAAAAAACGTCGTACAACATATTGAGTGCATTCCCGCATGTGTTGTTAGTAGATGCCACGTACAAAATAACATGTACAATATGCCATTTGTACAGATTGTTGGTGTGACATCGACCGACAAGACGTTTTGTGTTGCCAATGCGTTTATATCCAAAGAACGTCAAGACAATTACGCCTAGGTACTACAGATGCTGAAAAAAACACCGAATAAGTGTATACATCCACGGGTCATAGTGACTGACAAGGAAATTGCACTCATCAATGCGTGTAAGGAGGAATTCCCTAAAGCTGCCTGGTTATTATGCAGGTGGCACGTATCTGAAAACATCGCAAAACACTGTAAGGCAAGCCTTCCTGGTGCTGACTGGGATATTTTTTAGTGTAAGTGGTCGAAATTGATTAACTCTCTGACAGTAGAGATGTACAACTATAGATACGACAAACTTTTCCGAATGCTGGTCGACAAACGTCAAATTAATTTTCATATTCAAAATAAAATGTTTTATGTCTTATTTTTTGTTAGGTTTGACTAATTAATTTATTAATTTTTTTCATTATTTCTTCAATACTTAAATGATAACCGGCTATCAAAATATAAAGAAATGTTTGTCTCAGCCTGGACTGATAAACATTTAAACTTTGCTCAGCATACAACGAACAAGGTGGAAGGCCAACATTGGAATTTGAAGCAAGACCTTACTTCAAATAACATTTCGCTTGATAGTTTTGTGTCTCGGTTTAATCAGATAATGAAACTGCGGCATGGTGCTATAAACGAAACTTTTACTATAAGCAAGATTACTCGAATGGGACATCACAATAATCCGTTGTTTGACTTGTTACGAGGTAACGTTTCTATAAAAGTGTTGGATCTCTTGGTAAACGAGTTGAACTTGTTAAATTGGATGTTTAAATATAATTCATTGTGTGGCTGTCATCTGTTCACGAGTTATGGGTTGTCATGTGCGTGTCGGATAGCAAAATATTCAATTACAGGGAATCAAAATTTATTTACTTTGATTAGCTATTTTCCTCGGTTGCTGCAATTGTTGGACTATTTCAATACAGGCACCCAGATTCCTCTAGATTCTGTAGATTTCTTTTGGAGAAACCTTGATTTCGTGTTCCATACGAGAAGGACGATATTGATGTTGATGCAGAATTGGAACTCGTGAAGCAATAGATAATTCTCCAACCCGAACCGGTAAAAAATAATTTGTTGGCAGCTATTAAATCGGTGGTATATCCAATTAAAACAAACAAAAAAGAGCCTCTTGTGCAAAAAAAAATACTCGTGGACGTCCAAAGAAAAACAAGCAAGACTTTAGTCAAGACCCCCCGAGGCATAGTTCATACGTGGCCTCCTAATCGTTTAGTCAAGATCATCCGGGGCATAGTCCATACGTGGCCTCCCAATCGTTTTGTCAAGACCCTCCGAGGCATACTTCATACGTGGCTCACAATCGTTTAATTTAGACCTTTCGTGGCATAGAGGCTTAATGAACTCAAGAGGCCATGATGCCATGGCGTTTTCACAAATAACTCATGAGTTTCCATAAATATCGAGCCTTCATGAAATGAACAACATTGTGCGGTTTAAGGATGATATACCATCCATCTTTTACCCTTACTGTTGGGAATCATGCACCAGTTTTAACTTTTAAAACAATAGTTTATAAAATCAGATTTACTAAAGCGGAAGCGAATACACAATAGCACACGATAATAAAGTTCAGAACTTTATCCGACAGTGATCCGATTACACAGCGTTTAGACAATAAAAAAATATATAAACACATCCATAGGGTGTTAGAGTTTTATACCTTTGACGAATAAAACCGCGTTGTAACACTCAGGTACAAAGAACGTCACGCTAGTTGACTTTAAACAAGCTCGTCACACGAACTCATCTCACGAACACACCTCTAGTCATAAATCAGGTTTACGGCTTCCCGGCCCGGTGCACGGCTTGACTCGGATCAAACGGCTAAGGCCGGTTCAGCGATTGGACCCGGTTCGGATCACGGAAGAGCGTTGGCGGCTCACGAAGGAGGCTGAGGTGGCCGGTGCAGCGCACGACGGTGGCGCTATGGTTGCCGGCAGCCGTCCGACGGCAGGGATGGTGTGACACCCGGCTATTTCGGGTTAACTCCGTTAACCCAAAGCCAGTTATCTTATAACTCAGTTATCTAATTACAAACCACAAGGACCAAATCTGTCAAAATCATAAACTTATACACCTAAACTTTAGGGACTAAAGCTGTAATTACCCAATACCCGATTGTTGACTTTTGAAAGTCAAAATCAAGCACACTTTGATCCAAATTCGCAACCAAAACTCCAAAAATGTTCGAATTCGCGGCTGTTATGAATGGCATTGATGATTGGGAGCATATCCTATCAGTTTTCATACGTTTTGAGTGTTAATCATTGCGAATTAAGGTTATTAAACCGTAACTGTCGATTCCCTCATCGATTAATATCAAACTCAACCAATTCGTTTATCATTTTACAATCAAACACTTTGCACATGATAACTGAACCTCTCAGAAGCTTTTGCATACATCAATTTGATCGGAGAAGCAGCCGGAGAGCAACCTGTCGAAGCCGCGGCTGTGTTTTAGTCGAACTCCATCAATCTGACATCAATTCAGGTAATTGAACACACCTCTAGTTTCGTTTTCAACCCTAGATCAAAAGCCCTAACACAATTGGGGCTTATAACATCGAATTTAACATGAACTAATTCTAGGGTTCATATCATTTCAGGTTTAATCAAACACCAACCTAGACTCGATCTCAATTCAATTAAATTACATGTTTAGATTCGCAATCCATCACTTGTTGAAAGCCCTATGAATCCAACTACTTATATTATCAGATTTAATCAAATCGATTCGTGGTTAGAACCTAGGGTTTTCGGGTATACAAACAAGAAATTAACAACTCTAAACTCAATGATTTTGCAATTAAACTCACCCACAGACTCGCATTACACCGATTAACGAAACCCCTAAACATTGGTTGTCTATCGCGATCAAAATCAATGGATTTGAGAGTGGTTTTGGATCGGGTTCATGATAAGGGGAAGAACACATGGGGCTTGAAGGTTAAAACCAAATGGAACGGGTCTTTAACACGATACCCTAGCGGGCGGGACTGGTTAGAGTGTTGTGTTGGTGTGAGTGAGACTCAGGTTCGAGTCTCACAACTCATTTTTGTTTCTGATCAGTTTTAATCTGTAACTGGGTGAAGACACGGTCGCGCCTCATGCCCAGGCACGGTCGCGTCTCATGGCAAGGCATGGTCGCGCCTCATACCTAGGCACGGTCGTGTGTTACTCCAATTTAAAAGGGAATTTTGAATAAAACTTATCCCCATATTATTTTTAATACTATTACCTCATGTCGAGTAGTATTAATAGATACCAAATTTGGGATTTCTTGATCCGATAATAAAATCTTTTTTTGTTAATCATTAGTGTATCCGATCTTCCCATATCGTCGTCACTCATTCCTACGTGTTCCTAATTATCGTGATCATATTCTAGGGCAGTCGTAGACTGTCCGCTTGCAAACTACTTTTGGTTTTGTTGCATCCTTGTGTGGTGCTAAATACTACACTCTACACACTCAGGTGAGTTTCACGGCCCCATTTACTGTTTTAAACTAGGGGAGAAAACATGACGCAAGCATATGATTACTGTAATTCTTATACTATCACTTGTTAAACTAAGCGTAACACTCTATCATGAAAGTCCTTACACATCAAACCGTTTAATTTGAACTTAGCGAGGTAATCTTGTGTAGTACTACTGGGTTTGACAAACCCCACCCGCGTTAGTCGCGCTAACTAGACTGGAGGTCGAACGGGTGTAATATTGACCTAAACACATCACCACTGTTGATAGACATGGTGGTAGGCATCAAACACAACAAACAGTCAGCTTCGGTTGTGAGCGCTTTAGTAACATGAACATAGGTTAGCTACCTATTGATATATATTGAATGTACATGATCTGGCAAACACTATTATGAACTGAAACCTATGAACTCACCAACCTAGTGTTGACACATTTTCTTACAAGTTTTCTCAGGACGCTAAGGCACAGGTGCACAAATAGGACATGCATTGGAGTCTTTTTAGTTATTGCAAATATTAAACAATTTACCTGCTTTTATTAAACATGACTTTTGGGCGCGGTTGTTTTGCGCAGTAAATACTTTATTTATAGCTTTCACATTTACTCTAAACATTAATGGTTTATTTAAGTTCATATAGTGTCGTTTGATATGACTAATGACTGAGATCTTGGTTTGTCACACACCTCACGGTGAAACTCTGTTAGTAGATTTTGGGGGTTGTGACAGATGGGATGGCCGAGAGAGATATAAAGGCTAGATTAGCATTAGGGTTTTACAATTAATGAAACTATTTTGTGTAAAACCCAGACATGTGCTATATTTAACTATTAAATATGAAACCCATTTATATATATTCTACTATATATATAAATCCACACTCCGACCTTCGATAATTAATTATTCTAAATAATTATATACGAAGTAATCCATAAATATTTCTATAAATATTTAATCCATCGAATCAGAAATTCGCGTTTCGTGAAATAACATTTAACAATTAAAAGCTATGATTTGTTCTTTGCCCTAAGTGTAACTCTTCAGATCGTACGTCAACTGCAACGTTGATATTAACGATGATCGGACATCTAATATCCAACACTTACGTCTCACGTGTACAAGATGTAGTTGGTGATGGTAATTGTGGGTTTCTGTCTGTAGCTGTGAAAATGAGTGACTAATGATTCGGAGTGAACTTCTAAAAGAATTGTACCAAAATATAGAAGCGTATAGTATCGTTTTTAAAGGTCACTATGATCAATTTGTTGAAATGTTAAGATGGGTGGGACCCGGATTCGCTCTCAGAGATCATTGGATGGAGATGTAGTCAATATGAGTCTTGATTGCAAACCACTATGGTGTTATTGCAGTTCATCAACCTTCCCATTATGGACAGGACCAAACGCTCATAGTCCTCATCGAGTTGTGACAATTTTGCAAATTCAAGATCACTTTGTCGTGCTTCAATTAGATGGAGAATATCCGATGCCTACATTGAGGGGTTATTGGAAACATTACAAAAATAAAGATTCACTAGGTTGGGAGATAATGTATGGTCACATACAAGAGTATAATAATGTAATAGAAAGTAAGAAAACTAGAATTTTCTTCAATTTAGACGGGCATTTGTAATTGAATACATTTATTTATATGTAATTGGATAGAAAACTAGAAGTTTCTTCAATTTATACGGGCATTTGTAATTGAATATATTTATTTATTTGTAATTGAATATATTTATAAAATAAATTATTATTAATTATATTTATTTGTATAGTTCTTGTTTCTTTAGTTATATAACTCGTATGAGACAAATACGACGTGTATACTTTTATTCAAACACGATGAAAACTAGAATGATTACAACCTAGTTAAAATAACAACTAAAACAAGATTAAAACTAGAACGATTACATCCTACTTAAACCAACAACTAAAACAACATAGTAATCGGAGTCGGTATCGTGCTCATCTTCAAATTGGTTATGATAAGGACTCGTATTAGGCACGTACTCGTCTTGCTCCGGATCACGTAGCACGTACTCATTTTCCGGTCGTTCTTCGTCTTCAAGTGGGTACTGGTCTTCAAGCCACCAATAATATTATGGTGGCTTCTCGTCTTGGGGTTGGTTTTCCGATAGGAAAATATCAAGCGCCCAGTTCCATAAATCATCATCTTCATCATCCTCGGGGGGGGGGGGGGGACCGAGGGTGGAGGAGGTTGAACCAGTTCATCAACCAGAAGGGGTTTCGGTACATCCCCGCATCTGGTTCGGGATTGGAGAAGATATTGTCTTGGTTGCTCAACATATTTTTCCGATTTGTAGACTTAAGAGACTAATTTGAGCGATTAAATGAATTAAAATCGTTGCCTATTTATAATATTCATTTGCACGTAATACGAGGGAGCTCAAAGAAAGTACTGAGTGTCAAAATATCGTATTGGGTGTCAAAATATCGGTGAAACACTGACAAACAAGATTTGACAACACATACAGGGTTATTCGGACACCCCTGATGGTTATTTTGACACTCTGACACACATACGAGTCGTATAAGGCTATACTACTTCTATGTATGTCCGAATGTCAGATTTTGTCTACCATAAGGACCTGTCTTTTTCATCAATCTAGTTTGCATGCATAGTTGTTATAAATATCAAACACAGCTAATTCATTTTAATCGTTCAATTCATTTTAATTACAACTCGTATACAAGTCGCTCAACCAAAAGAGAATATGTCGTTTAACGGGAGAAACGGACAAGTAGAAGAATGGAATGCGTCATAACGGGTCATCTTCTAATGCACCCGCTATTGACATACCGGCACCTGTAGAGAACCATGTTTGGCGGAATGGTCAGAACTGGTCAAGAAATGTTGTCCAATTCTTTTACAAGGGAGAAAGGAATTGATGTAGGGTTCATTGTATGGGCGGTATGAAACTTGACAGAGAATTGTGGGGTGCCCTTTTAGGGCTATGTGGGGACGCCTTTATACAAATATTGCAAGTTTTTAAAACGTATACACGTCGTATTCACGTATGGTAGTAATTTTTTATTTTTATTGTACAACATGTTCGGGCTTAGATAAGAAATCTGATGTATTGGCGGTTATATTACACACTAATAAGGGATGAGTTGCCGAGGGGGGATCGTTGGACTATTCTACTGTATGAGTTTATCTACCTAATATATGACGGATGTCAAGATTCCTTCCAATATGGTGATGGGACGAACCAGTTGTATCCTCCACCTTGGGAGGTTGAAATGGTAAAGTTGTTTTAGTTTTCATTTAATTTTTTAAAACAAAATAATAATTATTTTTTCTGTTTTCACAGGCATATTTACCTATATCTCTTGATGGTGAAAACTAGTATCTTTTCAAGATTTGTATGCATTCACTACAAGTTCATGTGATATATCTGTATGATTGTCTTGCAAATACGTGCACTAATTTATGGTGCATACATCATGGTATTCACCATTTTTTTGGAATTTAAGTTACCCTGTATATGGTTTCTACAACGTATATCGTTTTTTCAACATTCTGGCCTACAATAAGTAAAGAAATTGGAACAGTCCGAGGAAAGTGTGTGGCCTTGATGTCGCCCAAACGGTCTATTAAAATAATAACAAAACCTAACCTAGACTCCTAAGTAATAAAAGGAGTACCTTCAACTAAACCGCACTGACAGGCAAGTGTACCTATCGAGTGTAGCACAGCTTAACGGTAAACCGAGTTATCGAACCCTAGAGACACTGAATACTAATACTAGACTCTGACTCGGACTAAAGATTGATTTGGATTGGGGGTTTACTACACTACTGAATTAACTAAGAATGCAATAAACTAAGGTCGACTCAACTAACCCGACAAAGGACAAAGGTAATAACAAAAATGGGAATAATGTCACCTAGATCGGAATCCTACTTGCAAAGCACAACTTCTATCGGTTATGGAAACTATAATGGATATGGGTTTATAAGGAAACAACTCTAGACCGCCTAGTGGATCCCTAATCACTCTCAGGATGTCACCAACTAAGGAACCTAAAGATGTACTAACTCACCAGATTGTTGGATCACTTCTCAGGTATTTCCAACTATGATAAAGTACCATAATAGATAGATTACCTCTCAGTCTCTCCGTCCACCAATACACTCAAAGAATGCACGGGGTAATCTCAAGATAACAACTATGACACGAATTGCAACAATCACTAGACACCTAATATCGGCTTCCTCTCAGACAGCTGACACTCGGATTCCTAAATGACGAAGACCAAACGACTAATTCTCACCTCTCGGGTATTGAACTAGGATACACATTCACTTCTAATCTGTAATCAAAGACAACTCCTATGGCTACTACGTCTAGCAAACCACCCTAATCACAAACCCTAAGATCTATGACCAAGATACGCTAATCAAACTGGCAGACAACCACAATCAACGCAAGGAATTGAAATCAAACACAAGATCAGGTCTAAACATGCAATAACATCACAATTATCAACTCAAAGATTTCTTACAAAATCATTAACCCATTAATTGAATCCAAAAACCGATAAAAATCAAAACTTTAACAAGTATTCATCATGTGACCTAGGCAATATCAAAGTTTTATCCTAGAATCATGCTTAAAACATTCAAACAGAAATAATAAACAAGATTAATGGTATCAAACATTCAAATCAAAGATAAAAATTCAAACTTGCAAACCCGAAACACATAAACAACGAACCCGGATCTCAAAGCCTTCACCTTTTCACTCAAAATCGCCTGATCGCAGTCGAAGGTACAATCAAATTAAAACCTAAATACCTTTAGTAAAGGGTAAGTAGGGTATCGATTCTCGAGGAGCTCGTGGAAGATTAATTGTTGCAACTAATTAAACTAGGCGATAAAAGTAAAACCGAATTTTGGAGTTGATTAATTTTTAAGAAATCAAGAATAAATGAACGTAAACTTGAAAACGAATAACAATTGATTAAAAATAGTAACCAACCCTAGACTTCAGACTTGATATGGATTCAAAACCATCTAACTTGATTGAGTGACAATTTGTTACCAATTCAACTAATAACAATTAGATTTCATTCAATGTGTTAACCCAACGATCTGAGATCGGACAATGGAACACAATCACGAACTAATCTAACAGTTATCACTTTGACAAAAACCTGATTAACAACTCGATATGCTAGCGGCTGTAAAAGTCGAATGACAATCGAATAATTGCAAATTAGATTGATTCAAATCTATTTGTGAATCCGGAAAACAATTATAAACACACGAAAGAAAGACTACTCAATCCCATGTTTACATTCACACAATCAAAACTAGTTAAGAATCCAAACATCAAAGTCTTACATCTAGGGTTGGGTACCGGGTGATTAGCCTGACATCATAATGATTGATTCTTCAAAGTTCTTCAAAGAATCCATGCTTGAATCTCTGATTTTTGGGTGAAAAAGCTTCAATCTTGATGATCCAAATGCCCCAAAATCGCCTCAACACTTCTCCTGTTCGCCTCTGTCCCGCCTATCTTGAAAAGACTTTTCCATGGCTTATTTCTCCTCAGAATCGAAGCTCCCGTCTTTCTGCTTTCCCGACCACCGTAAGTTACGGTGGCATAGCCGTAACTTACGGCCAATCAAAATCCAAATTCTTACTTACGGCTTGTAGCTTCTGGTTTACGGTCTCGAAAAGCTTTCCACCGTAAGTTACGGTGGAATGGCCGTAACTTACGGCCATCCCTTTTTCTTCTTCGTCCCGATTCCCGTAACCTGCATTTCCACGTGCTCTAACATCTGTGTTTTAACCCCTCTTACCTACAAACACAAAAGCTCGTAGTAATTGCTATCCATGCATATGTAATAAGAGAAAAACATATAAAATCGCGGGATTAAAGCACTGTATACACACAAAATCCACATCCCATCACATTCCCACACTTAACCTTTGCTTGTCCCCAAGCAAACCTTTATTTTTCACTTATTTCACCAATAACCCACATCCAAAGCCCTTTTATTTCTCAACAAGTTAAGGTCTAGAATCATACCCATCCCATAGACTGACACAGTCGAGATTGACAAACCGACGAGCAAGTGATAATCGGTTGGAACAAAACGCGGTTTGCTTAATCAAACGCATCATGCTTTTATTTCTATGCAATTGCTACATATCCCTCACAAGATGCACTCCTCTCGGTTTAATTTCTGGACTAGCATAAATAATGTGCTAGGATAAGTATGCACTCCAGAACCGAATGTGAGACCATATAAGCATATGCTTGTAAAGCAATCAAATCTCCACTACTGCTATAGACACTGCACAAATCGAAGGAATTTGGGTTTTTGGCTTAGGCTCGGGTAGGGAATTTAGGCTTTTTGGTAGCTAGTGTGATGAGAGATTCTACATTTTTTTTTTTTTTTTTTTTTTGACTATTTAATTGTGACCTGGTTTACACTTAACTTATTTTTAACCAATTTACCCATTTTTATCCTCACCCCCTCTCGAAAGTTGTGTTGCCCCCAACACAATTCTCAAATCAAAATGTACCTGGTGATTGATCTTCCCCACACTTAGCCTCGCAGTAGAACTCATGACAAACAAACACATCAAACACACAAAAAGAAAACAAACGAAAGTAACAACTGCCTAATGAACAATTTGAAATACAAACTCTACAACCCGAGGTTTCCCTCGAGATTACCTGGACTTCAGACGTCCTCATAAGTTGGTGAGCCTTCGGCAAAGCTCACCACTTCCATTGATTCCTTGTTAATATCGGTCGCATCCAAATATGGCTTCAGTCGGTGACCATTAACCACTTGCTTTTTCTGATCTTTCATGCTTTCAATTTCAATGTCACCGTAGTGACCAATCCTCACAATCACAAATGGTCCGGACCACTTGCTTTTCAACTTTCCTGGAAATAACTTCAACCGTGAATTAAACAACCATACTTTTTGACCAACTTCGAAGCTCCTTTTCCTTAGCTTCGCATCATGCACCACTTTCATCTTTGTCTTGTATGCGGCTGCTGTGTCATACGCCTCTTCACGCAACTCCTCCAATTCACAAAGCTCTAACCGACGTTCTTTCCCTGCATCATCATATTCCAAATTAAGTGCGGTCATCGCCCACAAAGCACGGTGGGCGATTTCCAATGGTAGATGACAACCTTTTCCATAAACTAAACGGTAAGGAGTCGTTCCAATCGACGTTTTGTACGCCGTCCGATATGCCCATAAAGCATCATCTAATTTCTTAGACCAATCTTTTCGATCAGCTCGGACGGTCTTTTGCAAAATTTCCTTAATTTGCCGATTAGAAACCTCAACTTGACCACTAGTTTGGGGGTGGTAAGGTGTAGCAATGCGATGATCCACGCCGTATTTTTTAAGTAATTTCCCAAAATTAAAATTTTTGAAATGGGTTCCCCCATCACTAATGATGACCCGGGGTACCCCAAATCTAGAAAAAATGTGGGTTCTTACAAATTCACAAACAACTGCGTGATCATTCGTCTTAGTGGCAATGGCCTCAACCCATTTAGACACGTAGTCCACTGCCACTAAGATATATACCTTACCAAACGAAATCGGGAATGGGCCCATGAAGTCAATTCCCCATACATCGAAAATGTTAACAATTAAAATGGGATTCATGGGCATCTCATCCCGTTTTGCAATTCCCCCCAATTGTTGACACTTAACACAGCATTTAACATAATTCGTAGCATCTTTAAACAAAGTGGGCCAGAAAAGACCACATGATAGAACCCTATATGCTGTTTTCTTCCCACTTAGATGGCCTCCACACGCAGACGAATGTGCATGAGCTAGCACACTCTGCACTTCTTCTTCTGGGATGCACCTTCTCAAAATTTGATCTGCACCTACCTTGAATAAATCAGGTGCATCCCACACATAATGTCTAACCTGAACAAGAAAATGGCGTCTTTTCTGTGCTGACCAAAAACTTGGAATTACACCTGCATCCAAATAATTCACCAAATCAGCGAACCATGGTAATTTAGTAACCGAAAAGAGTTGTTCATCGGGAAATGTGTCATTAATTTCCGAGGGGATCCCATTATTGAGAGTCGGTAGGCGTGACAAATGATCTGCCACCACGTTTTCACTCCCTTTCTTATCTCGGATCTCCAAATTGAATTCTTGAAGAAGCAATATCCACCGAATCAGCCTCGGCTTCGCATCCTTCTTTTCCATCAAGTACCTGACAGCAGAATGATCAGTATAAATAATAACTTTGCTGCCCCAAAGATAAGAACGAAATTTGTCTAAGGCATAGACAACTGCTAGGAATTCCTTTTCAGTTGTTGTATAATTCAATTGTGCCTCTGAAAGGGTTTTACTAGCATAATAAATAACTACCGGTTTCTTGTCTATCCTTTGACCTAACACTGCCCCTAATGCCACATCACTCGCATCACACATGATTTCAAACGGTGATGACCAATCGGGTGACTGTAACACTAGGGCTTCAACCAACAACTTTTTCAATGTTTCAAAGGATTTTAAGCATTCGTCATCAAAGGTAAATGTCGTGTCTTTTAAAAGCAAGTTACATAATGGTTTTGAAATGACGCTAAAACTTTTGATGAACCGACGATAAAACCCAGCGTGCCCTAAGAATGATCGCACGCCTTTCACATTCGTGGGAGGAGGCAAAGTTGAAATTACATTAACTTTTGCCCTATCAACCTCCATCCCACGTTCAGACACAACATGTCCTAACACTACCCCCTCTCGAACCATGAAGTGGCTCTTCTCCCAACTTAGTACCAAATTTCTTTCAACACAACGTTTAAGTACTTTGGTAAGTTGATCTAGACATTTTTCAAATGACATTCCGAAAATAGAAAAATCATCCATGAAGATCTCAAGATTCTCCCCCACCATATCTGAGAAGATACTCATCATGCACCTTTGGAAGGTGGCGGGGGCATTGCACAAACCGAATGGCATTCGCCTGAAAGCGAATGTACCATACGGGCATGTGAATGTAGTCTTGTGCTGATCGTCTGGATGTATGGCAATTTGATTATACCCAGAATATCCATCAAGAAAACAAAAGAATTTCTGACCTGAAAGTCGCTCTATTATCTGATCAATAAAAGGTAATGGAAAGTGGTCTTTCGAGGTAGCTGCGTTCAGCTTCCTGTAATCTATGCACACTCGCCACCCGGTTACTGGGCGGGTAGCAAGTTCCTCACCATTTTCCCTTTTAATTACCTGGATACCTGCTTTTTTTGGAACTGTCTGAGTGGGGCTCACCCACGTACTGTCTGAAATGGGGTAGACAATACCTGCATCAAGCCACTTAAGCACCTCTTTCTTTACGACTTCTCTCATGTTCGGATTGAGTCGCCTCTGTGTGTCGCGAGCGGGTTTTGCGTCCGGCTCGGTTATGATCTTGTGCATTACAACAGAGGGACTAATCCCCTTCAAATCTGCTATCGTCCATCCAATTGCTGATTTGTGAGCAACCAGCACCTTCAACAATTCTTTCTCCTGATCCTCGGTCAAATCTGATGCAACAATGACCGGTAAGGTTTTCTCCTTTCCTAGAAATGCATACTTCAAATGTGATGGTAATTCTTTCAACTCCAGCTGCGGTGGCTCAACCAAGGATGGCTTTAACTCCTTGTTCCATTTATCTGGAAGTTTCTCTTGATGACAGGACCACGGTGGCCTGTTTTCTTGCGCTGCTTTAAGTTCAACTTCCCTTTCCGCCTCAATTAATTCCTGCATATGTTCTCTCTCCACCCTGTCAAACACAGAACAATCGTCTGATATGTTCTCCTTGCTCACCAAAGGCTCATAGCAAGGAACACATCGGTCAACAATATCTGCCATAAAACAAGTATCACACACATGTGGGTTAGTAACGTTAGTGAACATATTCAACCTCATTTTCCAATTGCCAAATGTCATGTCGATTGTTCCTGAAACACAATCAATTATGGCATGTGCAGTGGCCAAAAATGGCCTCCCCAATATGACATCTGGTTGTCTCCCTTGTATCCCCGACACATAATCCAAAACCAAAAAGTCCACAGGGTAATAAAATTCTCCCACCTTAACAAGGACATCAGTTAACACTCCCCTAGGAAGCTTAGGAGTCAAGTCAGCTAACACCACAGTAGTGTCAACCTTCTTGAGGGGACCAAAATCAAATTGGTCATACAAGCTTCCCGGGAGAATGCTAATGCTAGCTCCCAAATCTAGTAACGCCCGTTCACTTTTAAAATCACCGATTTGAATTGAAATTAAAGGCGTTCCTGGGTCATCAAGCTTTGGTGGAAGTGCACCCGACAAAATAGCACTGACTTGCACATTTACATCTAACTTCTTAGGCAACCTTGGTTGTCTTTTCTGTGTGCAAAGGTCCTTCAAATACCGAGCATAAGCAGGTACCTGTTTAATTGCATCTAGAAGAGGCAGATTAATTTTTACTTGTTTAAAAACTTCCCACAACTCATCTTGTTGTGGGCCTCTTTTTGACTTGTTTGATTTGTCTGGTTTGACCAAGGCTGATGGAAATGGAGCCTTGTTAACAACATTTTCAGATGGTGAGCTATTATTTAAAACCGGTTTAGGTGCAATAACAGGTTCCTCACTATCACTCTCTGCACTCTCATTTACATCCTCCACAATTCCTTCGACGAAAGGAGGTGGAGGAGTGACATTATTATTCACTTCTTTACCACTTCTGAGAGTAATTACCTGATTTACCTGAGCATTCTTTTGGCTAGAACTCTGATGAGCTGGATTTACCTGTGTATCGCTGGGAAGTGTTCCAGGAGGTCTCTGTGAAAGTTGCTCTGCTATCTGTCCCACTTGCTTGTTCAATGCAACAAAAGCCTTGTCCCTTATGTCATTTTCCTTCCTCATCTCTTTCATCATCTCAACGAGTTGATCAATTTTTGAGCCTTCAGAATTGGTGGATGATCCAGCTTGTTGATTTGCAGGCGGAGCTTGTTGCCTGTTGTTCTGACCACCTCCTTGTTGCTGATTCCCATAATAAGGTTTCTGATAATTGGCTTGTTGGTACTGTTGACGATCAAAAGCTTGAGGATAACTTCTGTTGTTTGCAGGTTGGAAATTCGGGTTCATCTGATTTGAAGCATTACCATACCTAAAATTAGGATGGTTTCGAAGCCCTGGATGGTAGGTGTTCGAGTTCATATCTCCATGCACTTGATTAACCTCTTCAGTTGGGCCCCCTTGTTGTCCACCTTGTTGTTGCTGACACTGACTAGATTTGTGCCCAAGATCACCACATACCCCACACACATGATAGACCGAACCCGTTGGAGCTGAAGTGTTCTCCTTACCCAACCCGGCTATCTTTGCCACTTTCTGTGCCATAGCCTCCAATTGCTCATCAGTCATTTGGGTGGCTGCCCCATTCACCGTCTCATGCTTAGATCTTTTGTTCGACTGCTCCAACCGTTTAGAGTTGGCACACATTCTTTCTAGCAAATCCCAATCAACTTGTACATGATTATACAAGAAGGTGCCATTACTCTGTGAATTGATATCCCGGATGTCTTCAGACGACATTCCATCATAAAACGCCACCAATAACTCCCACATGTTAATACCATGATGAGGACACTTTCATAGCATATCCTTGAATCGAGTAAAAGATTCATGAAACAACTCCCCACCCTTCTGCTTGAAATTTCGGATATTTGCTCGGGCCTCATTAGTTTTCTTCATAGTGTAAAACTCTTCCAAAAACTTCTGTTGTAAGTCAGCCCATGTGTAAATACTAGCAGATGGTAGAGAATCAAACCATTCCTTCGCACGGTCTTTCAAACTGAAGGAGAACAAAATCAACATAACCTCATCTGGTGTAAAACCTTGTAGCCCAGTTACCTGACAAAATTGCTCAAAACTCTGCAGATGTGGATAAGGTTCTTCAGTGGCACGCCCATGAAAAGTAGGCATGGAAGTTAATACTGCTGGACGGACTTCAAAGGATCTTCCATTTCTCACAGGTGTTACTACCGGAGAAGCATTCGTGGTCAAAGCTGGTTGGAAGTAATTGTTGGCAGCTTGGGCATGCATCATGCCTTGATTGTAGTTTCTCGGTACTCCCATGTTATGTGGTGGAGGCATAGGAATACCGGGCTCATAATTTGGTCCCTGCATCTGTGGCATCGGAGGCCTATAGAATCCATGCGGCTGTGGAGGGTATCCTTGTGGTTGTTGCTGCGGGAATCCATATCCACCATAATTTATTTGGTGTTCTTGATTCATGTAATTCGGTGGTGGATTCTCGTACATGTTCTGTGGCTGCCCTTGATGCGGATCATATCCATTCCACCCATCATCCCATCGTTGTACCCTTACACCCGTTCCAAATGTGCCATGCACACTATCATTGTCAACAGTATGGCGATCGGTATTGGTTTGTGCTCTGCTTGAGGGTGGATTTGGATTTTGAGGGTCATTCAGAGGTGGTTGATTGGGTGGTGGGTTGTTGTAGGGTGGAGGATCGAATTGATCCTCAAAGTTAAGTGGAGGAACATTAGGATTCACCATTTCTGGAGATGGATTTGGTTGGCTTGAAGATGCAAGATTGGTGCGATGAATAATCCTGTTGTGGCGAGCTGTTCGTTCAATTTCTGGATCGAAGTTCAATGGAGAAGATCTACCAGAATATCTTGTATGCATACGATTTGTGATCACCTGCACACAACAAAAACAAACAACCCAAGTAGCACTGCTTGAAACAAATTAATCTAAACAATAAACCTTGCGCACCGGCTCCCCGGCAACGGCGCCAAAATTTGATCGCAGTCGAAGGTACAATCAAATTAAAACCTAAATACCTTTAGTAAAGGGTAAGTAGGGTATCGATTCTCGAGAAGCTCGTGGAAGATTAATTGTTGCAACTAATTAAACTAGGCGATAAAAGTAAAACCGAATTTTGGAGTTGATTAATTTTTAAGAAATCAAGAATAAATGAACGTAAACTTGAAAACGAATAACAATTGATTAAAAATAGTAACCAACCCTAGACTTCAGACTTGATATGGATTCAAAACCATCTAACTTGATTGAGTGACAATTTGTTACCAATTCAACTAATAACAATTAGATTTCATTCAATGTGTTAACCCAACGATCTGAGATCGGACAATGGAACACAATCACGAACTAATCTAACAGTTATCACTTTGACAAAAACCTGATTAACAACTCGATATGCTAGCGGCTGTAAAAGTCGAATGACAATCGAATAATTGCAAATTAGATTGATTCAAATCTATTTGTGAATCCGGAAAACAATTATAAACACACGAAAGAAAGACTACTCAATCCCATGTTTACATTCACACAATCAAAACTAGTTAAGAATCCAAACATCAAAGTCTTACATCTAGGGTTGGGTACCGGGTGATTAGCCTGACATCATAATGATTGATTCTTCAAAGTTCTTCAAAGAATCCATGCTTGAATCTCTGATTTTTGGGTGAAAAAGCTTCAATCTTGATGATCCAAATGCCCCAAAATCGCCTCAACACTTCTCCTGTTCGCCTCTGTCCCGCCTATCTTGAAAAGACTTTTCCATGGCTTATTTCTCCTCAGAATCGAAGCTCCCGTCTTTCTGCTTTCCCGACCACCGTAAGTTACGGTGGCATGGCCGTAACTTACGGCCAATCAAAATCCAAATTCTTACTTACGGCTTGTAGCTTCTGGTTTACGGTCTCGAAAAGCTTTCCACCGTAAGTTACGGTGGAATGGCCGTAACTTACGGCCATCCCTTTTTCTTCTTCGTCCCGATTCCCGTAACCTGCATTTCCACGTGCTCTAACATCTGTGTTTTAACCCCTCTTACCTACAAACACAAAAGCTCGTAGTAATTGCTATCCATGCATATGTAATAAGAGAAAAACATATAAAATCGCGGGATTAAAGCACTGTATACACACAAAATCCACATCCCATCACATTCCCACACTTAACCTTTGCTTGTCCCCAAGCAAACCTTTATTTTTCACTTATTTCACCAATAACCCACATCCAAAGCCCTTTTATTTCTCAACAAGTTAAGGTCTAGAATCATACCCATCCCATAGACTGACACAGTCGAGATTGACAAACCGACGAGCAAGTGATAATCGGTTGGAACAAAACGCGGTTTGCTTAATCAAACGCATCATGCTTTTATTTCTATGCAATTGCTACATATCCCTCACAAGATGCACTCCTCTCGGTTTAATTTCTGGACTAGCATAAATAATGTGCTAGGATAAGTATGCACTCCAGAACCGAATGTGAGACCATATAAGCATATGCTTGTAAAGCAATCAAATCTCCACTACTGCTATAGACACTGCACAAATCGAAGGAATTTGGGTTTTTGGCTTAGGCTCGGGTAGGGAATTTAGGCTTTTTGGTAGCTAGTGTGATGAGAGATTCTACATTTTTTTTTTTTTTTTTTTTTTTTGACTATTTAATTGTGACCTGGTTTACACTTAACTTATTTTTAACCAATTTACCCATTTTTATCCTCACCCCCTCTCGAAAGTTGTGTTGCCCCCAACACAATTCTCAAATCAAAATGTACCTGGTGATTGATCTTCCCCACACTTAGCCTCGCAGTAGAACTCATGACAAACAAACACATCAAACACACAAAAAGAAAACAAACGAAAGTAACAACTGCCTAATGAACAATTTGAAATACAAACTCTACAACCCGAGGTTTCCCTCGAGATTACCTGGACTTCAGACGTCCTCATAAGTTGGTGAGCCTTCGGCAAAGCTCACCACTTCCATTGATTCCTTGTTAATATCGGTCGCATCCAAATATGGCTTCAGTCGGTGACCATTAACCACTTGCTTTTTCTGATCTTTCATGCTTTCAATTTCAATGTCACCGTAGTGACCAATCCTCACAATCACAAATGGTCCGGACCACTTGCTTTTCAACTTTCCTGGAAATAACTTCAACCGTGAATTAAACAACCATACTTTTTGACCAACTTCGAAGCTCCTTTTCCTTAGCTTCGCATCATGCACCACTTTCATCTTTGTCTTGTATGCGGCTGCTGTGTCATACGCCTCTTCACGCAACTCCTCCAATTCACAAAGCTCTAACCGACGTTCTTTCCCTGCATCATCATATTCCAAATTAAGTGCGGTCATCGCCCACAAAGCACGGTGGGCGATTTCCAATGGTAGATGACAACCTTTTCCATAAACTAAACGGTAAGGAGTCGTTCCAATCGACGTTTTGTACGCCGTCCGATATGCCCATAAAGCATCATCTAATTTCTTAGACCAATCTTTTCGATCAGCTCGGACGGTCTTTTGCAAAATTTCCTTAATTTGCCGATTAGAAACCTCAACTTGACCACTAGTTTGGGGGTGGTAAGGTGTAGCAATGCGATGATCCACGCCGTATTTTTTAAGTAATTTCCCAAAATTAAAATTTTTGAAATGGGTTCCCCCATCACTAATGATGACCCGGGGTACCCCAAATCTAGAAAAAATGTGGGTTCTTACAAATTCACAAACAACTGCGTGATCATTCGTCTTAGTGGCAATGGCCTCAACCCATTTAGACACGTAGTCCACTGCCACTAAGATATATACCTTACCAAACGAAATCGGGAATGGGCCCATGAAGTCAATTCCCCATACATCGAAAATGTTAACAATTAAAATGGGATTCATGGGCATCTCATCCCGTTTTGCAATTCCCCCCAATTGTTGACACTTAACACAGCATTTAACATAATTCGTAGCATCTTTAAACAAAGTGGGCCAGAAAAGACCACATGATAGAACCCTATATGCTGTTTTCTTCCCACTTAGATGGCCTCCACACGCAGACGAATGTGCATGAGCTAGCACACTCTGCACTTCTTCTTCTGGGATGCACCTTCTCAAAATTTGATCTGCACCTACCTTGAATAAATCAGGTGCATCCCACACATAATGTCTAACCTGAACAAGAAAATGGCGTCTTTTCTGTGCTGACCAAAAACTTGGAATTACACCTGCATCCAAATAATTCACCAAATCAGCGAACCATGGTAATTTAGTAACCGAAAAGAGTTGTTCATCGGGAAATGTGTCATTAATTTCCGAGGGGATCCCATTATTGAGAGTCGGTAGGCGTGACAAATGATCTGCCACCACGTTTTCACTCCCTTTCTTATCTCGGATCTCCAAATTGAATTCTTGAAGAAGCAATATCCACCGAATCAGCCTCGGCTTCGCATCCTTCTTTTCCATCAAGTACCTGACAGCAGAATGATCAGTATAAATAATAACTTTGCTGCCCCAAAGATAAGAACGAAATTTGTCTAAGGCATAGACAACTGCTAGGAATTCCTTTTCAGTTGTTGTATAATTCAATTGTGCCTCTGAAAGGGTTTTACTAGCATAATAAATAACTACCGGTTTCTTGTCTATCCTTTGACCTAACACTGCCCCTAATGCCACATCACTCGCATCACACATGATTTCAAACGGTGATGACCAATCGGGTGACTGTAACACTGGGGCTTCAACCAACAACTTTTTCAATGTTTCAAAGGATTTTAAGCATTCGTCATCAAAGGTAAATGTCGTGTCTTTTAAAAGCAAGTTACATAATGGTTTTGAAATGACGCTAAAACTTTTGATGAACCGACGATAAAACCCAGCGTGCCCTAAGAATGATCGCACGCCTTTCACATTCGTGGGAGGAGGCAAAGTTGAAATTACATTAACTTTTGCCCTATCAACCTCCATCCCACGTTCAGACACAACATGTCCTAACACTACCCCCTCTCGAACCATGAAGTGGCTCTTCTCCCAACTTAGTACCAAATTTCTTTCAACACAACGTTTAAGTACTTTGGTAAGTTGATCTAGACATTTTTCAAATGACATTCCGAAAATAGAAAAATCATCCATGAAGATCTCAAGATTCTCCCCCACCATATCTGAGAAGATACTCATCATGCACCTTTGGAAGGTGGCGGGGGCATTGCACAAACCGAATGGCATTCGCCTGAAAGCGAATGTACCATACGGGCATGTGAATGTAGTCTTGTGCTGATCGTCTGGATGTATGGCAATTTGATTATACCCAGAATATCCATCAAGAAAACAAAAGAATTTCTGACCTGAAAGTCGCTCTATTATCTGATCAATAAAAGGTAATGGAAAGTGGTCTTTCGAGGTAGCTGCGTTCAGCTTCCTGTAATCTATGCACACTCGCCACCCGGTTACTGGGCGGGTAGCAAGTTCCTCACCATTTTCCCTTTTAATTACCTGGATACCTGCTTTTTTTGGAACTGTCTGAGTGGGGCTCACCCACGTACTGTCTGAAATGGGGTAGACAATACCTGCATCAAGCCACTTAAGCACCTCTTTCTTTACGACTTCTCTCATGTTCGGATTGAGTCGCCTCTGTGTGTCGCGAGCGGGTTTTGCGTCCGGCTCGGTTATGATCTTGTGCATTACAACAGAGGGACTAATCCCCTTCAAATCTGCTATCGTCCATCCAATTGCTGATTTGTGAGCAACCAGCACCTTCAACAATTCTTTCTCCTGATCCTCGGTCAAATCTGATGCAACAATGACCGGTAAGGTTTTCTCCTTTCCTAGAAATGCATACTTCAAATGTGATGGTAATTCTTTCAACTCCAGCTGCGGTGGCTCAACCAAGGATGGCTTTAACTCCTTGTTCCATTTATCTGGAAGTTTCTCTTGATGACAGGACCACGGTGGCCTGTTTTCTTGCGCTGCTTTAAGTTCAACTTCCCTTTCCGCCTCAATCAATTCCTGCATATGTTCTCTCTCCACCCTGTCAAACACAGAACAATCGTCTGATATGTTCTCCTTGCTCACCAAAGGCTCATAGCAAGGAACACATCGGTCAACAATATCTGCCATAAAACAAGTATCACACACATGTGGGTTAGTAACGTTAGTGAACATATTCAACCTCATTTTCCAATTGCCAAATGTCATGTCGATTGTTCCTGAAACACAATCAATTATGGCATGTGCAGTGGCCAAAAATGGCCTCCCCAATATGACATCTGGTTGTCTCCCTTGTATCCCCGACACATAATCCAAAACCAAAAAGTCCACAGGGTAATAAAATTCTCCCACCTTAACAAGGACATCAGTTAACACTCCCCTAGGAAGCTTAGGAGTCAAGTCAGCTAACACCACAGTAGTGTCAACCTTCTTGAGGGGACCAAAATCAAATTGGTCATACAAGCTTCCCGGGAGAATGCTAATGCTAGCTCCCAAATCTAGTAACGCCCGTTCACTTTTAAAATCACCGATTTGAATTGAAATTAAAGGCGTTCCTGGGTCATCAAGCTTTGGTGGAAGTGCACCCGACAAAATAGCACTGACTTGCACATTTACATCTAACTTCTTAGGCAACCTTGGTTGTCTTTTCTGTGTGCAAAGGTCCTTCAAATACCGAGCATAAGCAGGTACCTGTTTAATTGCATCTAGAAGAGGCAGATTAATTTTTACTTGTTTAAAAACTTCCCACAACTCATCTTGTTGTGGGCCTCTTTTTGACTTGTTTGATTTGTCTGGTTTGACCAAGGCTGATGGAAATGGAGCCTTGTTAACAACATTTTCAGATGGTGAGCTATTATTTAAAACCGGTTTAGGTGCAATAACAGGTTCCTCACTATCACTCTCTGCACTCTCATTTACATCCTCCACAATTCCTTCGACGAAAGGAGGTGGAGGAGTGACATTATTATTCACTTCTTTACCACTTCTGAGAGTAATTACCTGATTTACCTGAGCATTCTTTTGGCTAGAACTCTGATGAGCTGGATTTACCTGTGTATCGCTGGGAAGTGTTCCAGGAGGTCTCTGTGAAAGTTGCTCTGCTATCTGTCCCACTTGCTTGTTCAATGCAACAAAAGCCTTGTCCCTTATGTCATTTTCCTTCCTCATCTCTTTCATCATCTCAACGAGTTGATCAATTTTTGAGCCTTCAGAATTGGTGGATGATCCAGCTTGTTGATTTGCAGGCGGAGCTTGTTGCCTGTTGTTCTGACCACCTCCTTGTTGCTGATTCCCATAATAAGGTTTCTGATAATTGGCTTGTTGGTACTGTTGACGATCAAAAGCTTGAGGATAACTTCTGTTGTTTGCAGGTTGGAAATTCGGGTTCATCTGATTTGAAGCATTACCATACCTAAAATTAGGATGGTTTCGAAGCCCTGGATGGTAGGTGTTCGAGTTCATATCTCCATGCACTTGATTAACCTCTTCAGTTGGGCCCCCTTGTTGTCCACCTTGTTGTTGCTGACACTGACTAGATTTGTGCCCAAGATCACCACATACCCCACACACATGATAGACCGAACCCGTTGGAGCTGAAGTGTTCTCCTTACCCAACCCGGCTATCTTTGCCACTTTCTGTGCCATAGCCTCCAATTGCTCATCAGTCATTTGGGTGGCTGCCCCATTCACCGTCTCATGCTTAGATCTTTTCTTCGACTGCTCCAACCGTTTAGAGTTGGCACACATTCTTTCTAGCAAATCCCAATCAACTTGTACATGATTATACAAGAAGGTGCCATTACTCTGTGAATTGATATCCCGGATGTCTTCAGACGACATTCCATCATAAAACGCCACCAATAACTCCCACATGTTAATACCATGATGAGGACACTTTCATAGCATATCCTTGAATCGAGTAAAAGATTCATGAAACAACTCCCCACCCTTCTGCTTGAAATTTCGGATATTTGCTCGGGCCTCATTAGTTTTCTTCATAGTGTAAAACTCTTCCAAAAACTTCTGTTGTAAGTCAGCCCATGTGTAAATACTAGCAGATGGTAGAGAATCAAACCATTCCTTCGCACGGTCTTTCAAACTGAAGGAGAACAAAATCAACATAACCTCATCTGGTGTAAAACCTTGTAGCCCAGTTACCTGACAAAATTGCTCAAAACTCTGCAGATGTGGATAAGGTTCTTCAGTGGCACGCCCATGAAAAGTAGGCATGGAAGTTAATACTGCTGGACGGACTTCAAAGGATCTTCCATTTCTCACAGGTGTTACTACCGGAGAAGCATTCGTGGTCAAAGCTGGTTGGAAGTAATTGTTGGCAGCTTGGGCATGCATCATGCCTTGATTGTAGTTTCTCGGTACTCCCATGTTATGTGGTGGAGGCATAGGAATACCGGGCTCATAATTTGGTCCCTGCATCTGTGGCATCGGAGGCCTATAGAATCCATGCGGCTGTGGAGGGTATCCTTGTGGTTGTTGCTGCGGGAATCCATATCCACCATAATTTATTTGGTGTTCTTGATTCATGTAATTCGGTGGTGGATTCTCGTACATGTTCTGTGGCTGCCCTTGATGCGGATCATATCCATTCCACCCATCATCCCATCGTTGTACCCTTACACCCGTTCCAAATGTGCCATGCACACTATCATTGTCAACAGTATGGCGATCGGTATTGGTTTGTGCTCTGCTTGAGGGTGGATTTGGATTTTGAGGGTCATTCAGAGGTGGTTGATTGGGTGGTGGGTTGTTGTAGGGTGGAGGATCGAATTGATCCTCAAAGTTAAGTGGAGGAACATTAGGATTCACCATTTCTGGAGATGGATTTGGTTGGCTTGAAGATGCAAGATTGGTGCGATGAATAATCCTGTTGTGGCGAGCTGTTCGTTCAATTTCTGGATCGAAGTTCAATGGAGAAGATCTACCAGAATATCTTGTATGCATACGATTTGTGATCACCTGCACACAACAAAAACAAACAACCCAAGTAGCACTGCTTGAAACAAATTAATCTAAACAATAAACCTTGCGCACCGGCTCCCCGGCAACGGCGCCAAAATTTGATCGCAGTCGAAGGTACAATCAAATTAAAACCTAAATACCTTTAGTAAAGGGTAAGTAGGGTATCGATTCTCGAGAAGCTCGTGGAAGATTAATTGTTGCAACTAATTAAACTAGGCGATAAAAGTAAAACCGAATTTTGGAGTTGATTAATTTTTAAGAAATCAAGAATAAATGAACGTAAACTTGAAAACGAATAACAATTGATTAAAAATAGTAACCAACCCTAGACTTCAGACTTGATATGGATTCAAAACCATCTAACTTGATTGAGTGACAATTTGTTACCAATTCAACTAATAACAATTAGATTTCATTCAATGTGTTAACCCAACGATCTGAGATCGGACAATGGAACACAATCACGAACTAATCTAACAGTTATCACTTTGACAAAAACCTGATTAACAACTCGATATGCTAGCGGCTGTAAAAGTCGAATGACAATCGAATAATTGCAAATTAGATTGATTCAAATCTATTTGTGAATCCGGAAAACAATTATAAACACACGAAAGAAAGACTACTCAATCCCATGTTTACATTCACACAATCAAAACTAGTTAAGAATCCAAACATCAAAGTCTTACATCTAGGGTTGGGTACCGGGTGATTAGCCTGACATCATAATGATTGATTCTTCAAAGTTCTTCAAAGAATCCATGCTTGAATCTCTGATTTTTGGGTGAAAAAGCTTCAATCTTGATGATCCAAATGCCCCAAAATCGCCTCAACACTTCTCCTGTTCGCCTCTGTCCCGCCTATCTTGAAAAGACTTTTCCATGGCTTATTTCTCCTCAGAATCGAAGCTCCCGTCTTTCTGCTTTCCCGACCACCGTAAGTTACGGTGGCATGGCCGTAACTTACGGCCAATCAAAATCCAAATTCTTACTTACGGCTTGTAGCTTCTGGTTTACGGTCTCGAAAAGCTTTCCACCGTAAGTTACGGTGGAATGGCCGTAACTTACGGCCATCCCTTTTTCTTCTTCGTCCCGATTCCCGTAACCTGCATTTCCACGTGCTCTAACATCTGTGTTTTAACCCCTCTTACCTACAAACACAAAAGCTCGTAGTAATTGCTATCCATGCATATGTAATAAGAGAAAAACATATAAAATCGCGGGATTAAAGCACTGTATACACACAAAATCCACATCCCATCACATTCCCACACTTAACCTTTGCTTGTCCCCAAGCAAACCTTTATTTTTCACTTATTTCACCAATAACCCACATCCAAAGCCCTTTTATTTCTCAACAAGTTAAGGTCTAGAATCATACCCATCCCATAGACTGACACAGTCGAGATTGACAAACCGACGAGCAAGTGATAATCGGTTGGAACAAAACGCGGTTTGCTTAATCAAACGCATCATGCTTTTATTTCTATGCAATTGCTACATATCCCTCACAAGATGCACTCCTCTCGGTTTAATTTCTGGACTAGCATAAATAATGTGCTAGGATAAGTATGCACTCCAGAACCGAATGTGAGACCATATAAGCATATGCTTGTAAAGCAATCAAATCTCCACTACTGCTATAGACACTGCACAAATCGAAGGAATTTGGGTTTTTGGCTTAGGCTCGGGTAGGGAATTTAGGCTTTTTGGTAGCTAGTGTGATGAGAGATTCTACATTTTTTTTTTTTTTTTTTTTGACTATTTAATTGTGACCTGGTTTACACTTAACTTATTTTTAACCAATTTACCCATTTTTATCCTCACCCCCTCTCGAAAGTTGTGTTGCCCCCAACACAATTCTCAAATCAAAATGTACCTGGTGATTGATCTTCCCCACACTTAGCCTCGCAGTAGAACTCATGACAAACAAACACATCAAACACACAAAAAGAAAACAAACGAAAGTAACAACTGCCTAATGAACAATTTGAAATACAAACTCTACAACCCGAGGTTTCCCTCGAGATTACCTGGACTTCAGACGTCCTCATAAGTTGGTGAGCCTTCGGCAAAGCTCACCACTTCCATTGATTCCTTGTTAATATCGGTCGCATCCAAATATGGCTTCAGTCGGTGACCATTAACCACTTGCTTTTTCTGATCTTTCATGCTTTCAATTTCAATGTCACCGTAGTGACCAATCCTCACAATCACAAATGGTCCGGACCACTTGCTTTTCAACTTTCCTGGAAATAACTTCAACCGTGAATTAAACAACCATACTTTTTGACCAACTTCGAAGCTCCTTTTCCTTAGCTTCGCATCATGCACCACTTTCATCTTTGTCTTGTATGCGGCTGCTGTGTCATACGCCTCTTCACGCAACTCCTCCAATTCACAAAGCTCTAACCGACGTTCTTTCCCTGCATCATCATATTCCAAATTAAGTGCGGTCATCGCCCACAAAGCACGGTGGGCGATTTCCAATGGTAGATGACAACCTTTTCCATAAACTAAACGGTAAGGAGTCGTTCCAATCGACGTTTTGTACGCCGTCCGATATGCCCATAAAGCATCATCTAATTTCTTAGACCAATCTTTTCGATCAGCTCGGACGGTCTTTTGCAAAATTTCCTTAATTTGCCGATTAGAAACCTCAACTTGACCACTAGTTTGGGGGTGGTAAGGTGTAGCAATGCGATGATCCACGCCGTATTTTTTAAGTAATTTCCCAAAATTAAAATTTTTGAAATGGGTTCCCCCATCACTAATGATGACCCGGGGTACCCCAAATCTAGAAAAAATGTGGGTTCTTACAAATTCACAAACAACTGCGTGATCATTCGTCTTAGTGGCAATGGCCTCAACCCATTTAGACACGTAGTCCACTGCCACTAAGATATATACCTTACCAAACGAAATCGGGAATGGGCCCATGAAGTCAATTCCCCATACATCGAAAATGTTAACAATTAAAATGGGATTCATGGGCATCTCATCCCGTTTTGCAATTCCCCCCAATTGTTGACACTTAACACAGCATTTAACATAATTCGTAGCATCTTTAAACAAAGTGGGCCAGAAAAGACCACATGATAGAACCCTATATGCTGTTTTCTTCCCACTTAGATGGCCTCCACACGCAGACGAATGTGCATGAGCTAGCACACTCTGCACTTCTTCTTCTGGGATGCACCTTCTCAAAATTTGATCTGCACCTACCTTGAATAAATCAGGTGCATCCCACACATAATGTCTAACCTGAACAAGAAAATGGCGTCTTTTCTGTGCTGACCAAAAACTTGGAATTACACCTGCATCCAAATAATTCACCAAATCAGCGAACCATGGTAATTTAGTAACCGAAAAGAGTTGTTCATCGGGAAATGTGTCATTAATTTCCGAGGGGATCCCATTATTGAGAGTCGGTAGGCGTGACAAATGATCTGCCACCACGTTTTCACTCCCTTTCTTATCTCGGATCTCCAAATTGAATTCTTGAAGAAGCAATATCCACCGAATCAGCCTCGGCTTCGCATCCTTCTTTTCCATCAAGTACCTGACAGCAGAATGATCAGTATAAATAATAACTTTGCTGCCCCAAAGATAAGAACGAAATTTGTCTAAGGCATAGACAACTGCTAGGAATTCCTTTTCAGTTGTTGTATAATTCAATTGTGCCTCTGAAAGGGTTTTACTAGCATAATAAATAACTACCGGTTTCTTGTCTATCCTTTGACCTAACACTGCCCCTAATGCCACATCACTCGCATCACACATGATTTCAAACGGTGATGACCAATCGGGTGACTGTAACACTGGGGCTTCAACCAACAACTTTTTCAATGTTTCAAAGGATTTTAAGCATTCGTCATCAAAGGTAAATGTCGTGTCTTTTAAAAGCAAGTTACATAATGGTTTTGAAATGACGCTAAAACTTTTGATGAACCGACGATAAAACCCAGCGTGCCCTAAGAATGATCGCACGCCTTTCACATTCGTGGGAGGAGGCAAAGTTGAAATTACATTAACTTTTGCCCTATCAACCTCCATCCCACGTTCAGACACAACATGTCCTAACACTACCCCCTCTCGAACCATGAAGTGGCTCTTCTCCCAACTTAGTACCAAATTTCTTTCAACACAACGTTTAAGTACTTTGGTAAGTTGATCTAGACATTTTTCAAATGACATTCCGAAAATAGAAAAATCATCCATGAAGATCTCAAGATTCTCCCCCACCATATCTGAGAAGATACTCATCATGCACCTTTGGAAGGTGGCGGGGGCATTGCACAAACCGAATGGCATTCGCCTGAAAGCGAATGTACCATACGGGCATGTGAATGTAGTCTTGTGCTGATCGTCTGGATGTATGGCAATTTGATTATACCCAGAATATCCATCAAGAAAACAAAAGAATTTCTGACCTGAAAGTCGCTCTATTATCTGATCAATAAAAGGTAATGGAAAGTGGTCTTTCGAGGTAGCTGCGTTCAGCTTCCTGTAATCTATGCACACTCGCCACCCGGTTACTGGGCGGGTAGCAAGTTCCTCACCATTTTCCCTTTTAATTACCTGGATACCTGCTTTTTTTGGAACTGTCTGAGTGGGGCTCACCCACGTACTGTCTGAAATGGGGTAGACAATACCTGCATCAAGCCACTTAAGCACCTCTTTCTTTACGACTTCTCTCATGTTCGGATTGAGTCGCCTCTGTGTGTCGCGAGCGGGTTTTGCGTCCGGCTCGGTTATGATCTTGTGCATTACAACAGAGGGACTAATCCCCTTCAAATCTGCTATCGTCCATCCAATTGCTGATTTGTGAGCAACCAGCACCTTCAACAATTCTTTCTCCTGATCCTCGGTCAAATCTGATGCAACAATGACCGGTAAGGTTTTCTCCTTTCCTAGAAATGCATACTTCAAATGTGATGGTAATTCTTTCAACTCCAGCTGCGGTGGCTCAACCAAGGATGGCTTTAACTCCTTGTTCCATTTATCTGGAAGTTTCTCTTGATGACAGGACCACGGTGGCCTGTTTTCTTGCGCTGCTTTAAGTTCAACTTCCCTTTCCGCCTCAATCAATTCCTGCATATGTTCTCTCTCCACCCTGTCAAACACAGAACAATCGTCTGATATGTTCTCCTTGCTCACCAAAGGCTCATAGCAAGGAACACATCGGTCAACAATATCTGCCATAAAACAAGTATCACACACATGTGGGTTAGTAACGTTAGTGAACATATTCAACCTCATTTTCCAATTGCCAAATGTCATGTCGATTGTTCCTGAAACACAATCAATTATGGCATGTGCAGTGGCCAAAAATGGCCTCCCCAATATGACATCTGGTTGTCTCCCTTGTATCCCCGACACATAATCCAAAACCAAAAAGTCCACAGGGTAATAAAATTCTCCCACCTTAACAAGGACATCAGTTAACACTCCCCTAGGAAGCTTAGGAGTCAAGTCAGCTAACACCACAGTAGTGTCAACCTTCTTGAGGGGACCAAAATCAAATTGGTCATACAAGCTTCCCGGGAGAATGCTAATGCTAGCTCCCAAATCTATTAACGCCCGTTCACTTTTAAAATCACCGATTTGAATTGAAATTAAAGGCGTTCCTGGGTCATCAAGCTTTGGTGGAAGTGCACCCGACAAAATAGCACTGACTTGCACATTTACATCTAACTTCTTAGGCAACCTTGGTTGTCTTTTCTGTGTGCAAAGGTCCTTCAAATACCGAGCATAAGCAGGTACCTGTTTAATTGCATCTAGAAGAGGCAGATTAATTTTTACTTGTTTAAAAACTTCCCACAACTCATCTTGTTGTGGGCCTCTTTTTGACTTGTTTGATTTGTCTGGTTTGACCAAGGCTGATGGAAATGGAGCCTTGTTAACAACATTTTCAGATGGTGAGCTATTATTTAAAACCGGTTTAGGTGCAATAACAGGTTCCTCACTATCACTCTCTGCACTCTCATTTACATCCTCCACAATTCCTTCGACGAAAGGAGGTGGAGGAGTGACATTATTATTCACTTCTTTACCACTTCTGAGAGTAATTACCTGATTTACCTGAGCATTCTTTTGGCTAGAACTCTGATGAGCTGGATTTACCTGTGTATCGCTGGGAAGTGTTCCAGGAGGTCTCTGTGAAAGTTGCTCTGCTATCTGTCCCACTTGCTTGTTCAATGCAACAAAAGCCTTGTCCCTTATGTCATTTTCCTTCCTCATCTCTTTCATCATCTCAACGAGTTGATCAATTTTTGAGCCTTCAGAATTGGTGGATGATCCAGCTTGTTGATTTGCAGGCGGAGCTTGTTGCCTGTTGTTCTGACCACCTCCTTGTTGCTGATTCCCATAATAAGGTTTCTGATAATTGGCTTGTTGGTACTGTTGACGATCAAAAGCTTGAGGATAACTTCTGTTGTTTGCAGGTTGGAAATTCGGGTTCATCTGATTTGAAGCATTACCATACCTAAAATTAGGATGGTTTCGAAGCCCTGGATGGTAGGTGTTCGAGTTCATATCTCCATGCACTTGATTAACCTCTTCAGTTGGGCCCCCTTGTTGTCCACCTTGTTGTTGCTGACACTGACTAGATTTGTGCCCAAGATCACCACATACCCCACACACATGATAGACCGAACCCGTTGGAGCTGAAGTGTTCTCCTTACCCAACCCGGCTATCTTTGCCACTTTCTGTGCCATAGCCTCCAATTGCTCATCAGTCATTTGGGTGGCTGCCCCATTCACCGTCTCATGCTTAGATCTTTTGTTCGACTGCTCCAACCGTTTAGAGTTGGCACACATTCTTTCTAGCAAATCCCAATCAACTTGTACATGATTATACAAGAAAGTGCCATTACTCTGTGAATTGATATCCCGGATGTCTTCAGACGACATTCCATCATAAAACGCCACCAATAACTCCCACATGTTAATACCATGATGAGGACACTTTCATAGCATATCCTTGAATCGAGTAAAAGATTCATGAAACAACTCCCCACCCTTCTGCTTGAAATTTCGGATATTTGCTCGGGCCTCATTAGTTTTCTTCATAGTGTAAAACTCTTCCAAAAACTTCTGTTGTAAGTCAGCCCATGTGTAAATACTAGCAGATGGTAGAGAATCAAACCATTCCTTCGCACGGTCTTTCAAACTGAAGGAGAACAAAATCAACTTAACCTCATCTGGTGTAAAACCTTGTAGCCCAGTTACCTGACAAAATTGCTCAAAACTCTGCAGATGTGGATAAGGTTCTTCAGTGGCACGCCCATGAAAAGTAGGCATGGAAGTTAATACTGCTGGACGGACTTCAAAGGATCTTCCATTTCTCACAGGTGTTACTACCGGAGAAGCATTCGTGGTCAAAGCTGGTTGGAAGTAATTGTTGGCAGCTTGGGCATGCATCATGCCTTGATTGTAGTTTCTCGGTACTCCCATGTTATGTGGTGGAGGCATAGGAATACCGGGCTCATAATTTGGTCCCTGCATCTGTGGCATCGGAGGCCTATAGAATCCATGCGGCTGTGGAGGGTATCCTTGTGGTTGTTGCTGCGGGAATCCATATCCACCATAATTTATTTGGTGTTCTTGATTCATGTAATTCGGTGGTGGATTATCGTACATGTTCTGTGGCTGCCCTTGATGCGGATCATATCCATTCCACCCATCATCCCATCGTTGTACCCTTACACCCGTTCCAAATGTGCCATGCACACTATCATTGTCAACAGTATGGCGATCGGTATTGGTTTGTGCTCTGCTTGAGGGTGGATTTGGATTTTGAGGGTCATTCAGAGGTGGTTGATTGGGTGGTGGGTTGTTGTAGGGTGGAGGATCGAATTGATCCTCAAAGTTAAGTGGAGGAACATTAGGATTCACCATTTCTGGAGATGGATTTGGTTGGCTTGAAGATGCAAGATTGGTGCGATGAATAATCCTGTTGTGGCGAGCAGTTCGTTCAATTTCTGGATCGAAGTTCAATGGAGAAGATCTACCAGAATATCTTGTATGCATACGATTTGTGATCACCTGCACACAACAAAAACAAACAACCCAAGTAGCACTGCTTGAAACAAATTAATCTAAACAATAAACCTTGCGCACCGGCTCCCCGGCAACGGCGCCAAAATTTGATCGCAGTCGAAGGTACAATCAAATTAAAACCTAAATACCTTTAGTAAAGGGTAAGTAGGGTATCGATTCTCGAGGAGCTCGTGGAAGATTAATTGTTGCAACTAATTAAACTAGGCGATAAAAGTAAAACCGAATTTTGGAGTTGATTAATTTTTAAGAAATCAAGAATAAATGAACGTAAACTTGAAAACGAATAACAATTGATTAAAAATAGTAACCAACCCTAGACTTCAGACTTGATATGGATTCAAAACCATCTAACTTGATTGAGTGACAATTTGTTACCAATTCAACTAATAACAATTAGATTTCATTCAATGTGTTAACCCAACGATCTGAGATCGGACAATGGAACACAATCACGAACTAATCTAACAGTTATCACTTTGACAAAAACCTGATTAACAACTCGATATGCTAGCGGCTGTAAAAGTCGAATGACAATCGAATAATTGCAAATTAGATTGATTCAAATCTATTTGTGAATCCGGAAAACAATTATAAACACACGAAAGAAAGACTACTCAATCCCATGTTTACATTCACACAATCAAAACTAGTTAAGAATCCAAACATCAAAGTCTTACATCTAGGGTTGGGTACCGGGTGATTAGCCTGACATCATAATGATTGATTCTTCAAAGTTCTTCAAAGAATCCATGCTTGAATCCCTGATTTTTGGGTGAAAAAGCTTCAATCTTGATGATCCAAATGCCCCAAAATCGCCTCAACACTTCTCCTGTTCGCCTCTGTCCCGCCTATCTTGAAAAGACTTTTCCATGGCTTATTTCTCCTCAGAATCGAAGCTCCCGTCTTTCTGCTTTCCCGACCACCGTAATTTACGGTGGCATGGCCGTAACTTACGGCCAATCAAAATCCAAATTCTTACTTACGGCTTGTAGCTTCTGGTTTACGGTCTCGAAAAGCTTTCCACCGTAAGTTACGGTGGAATGGCCGTAACTTACGGCCATCCCTTTTTCTTCTTCGTCCCGATTCCCGTAACCTGCATTTCCACGTGCTCTAACATCTGTGTTTTAACCCCTCTTACCTACAAACACAAAAGCTCGTAGTAATTGCTATCCATGCATATGTAATAAGAGAAAAACATATAAAATCGCGGGATTAAAGCACTGTATACACACAAAATCCACATCCCATCATCGCCTCTAAACCCTCTCTGGACGGCTAAAAATCGAACTCATTGAATAATGGCAATCAAAATCTTTTTAATTTGAAAATCTAGGGTTTTGCGGAATTTAGGTCTCTCGCGTTCCGCGAGAGAACAGGTCCAGCCCTTCGCGTACCGCGAGGGCCAAAATAGTCGGGCTCCTCTCTGAGTTTCCTCGTGTACCGCGAGATACTGATTTTTCACATTTTTCACTTTTGATCCTTAGGCTTTCATTCTCTTGCTCTATTTCTTCACTTATTCACTTGTATTTGTTACGAGCACCTGTAAACAAGACATAGACTCAAATACAGACTTAAACGAATAAAAACAAATGCAAAACTAATCAAAAACGCACAAAACACTAGGAATAAAGATGTGTGCTTTGCACTACATCAAACATCCCCACACTTAACCTTTTTTCGTCCTCAAAAAAGCTGCAAATGGAATCATAACTCAGATCTAGCTTACAAACATCAATTACCAATTAGCAAAATATACTCACGCGTTAAAAAGCAATAATCAGTATTTCTGTCCGATTAAACCCAAGCACCAACTTTCAAGCCCCCGTATTGTGTTCTAATTCCAATTTATACAGATATCAATCACCCTATGTGACTCACACTCAGAAGTTACAGCTCCACCTAATCCCGTCTCACGGTCATGTTTAGGCACTGTTCAAATCATATAGATTTACCCTACCACGTTAAACTAAAATTTACAGGTTTTTAGAAATCAGATTATCAATGAATGAATGGATGGAAATGAGCATTATTAAGCAAATTAACTTTCGTCTAGAGGCTTTTCAACCAATTCACTATCCCGAAAGGTAACACATAGACTAAGTCTAAACAAATAAAGCACATAAGAATCAACCCAGTGGTGTTTCAATCAGGCTGGAACACAACGTGTGACATGTAGGCGAAACTTAGATTTCAATTAAATAATCTCAAGAATTATGGAATATGGATGTGGCGCCACCGAAACTTGGATTTATTCTCATAAAAAGAGAGTGGTGTGCCAAGATATTTCAAAAACCTCTACATTTTAACTTAACGTGGTACATATCACCCTATTTTGACAGTTTCAGTATTACCATTACACCTAAGATGAGTACCCATAAGATATCATGAATTAATTCAATTATTAATCTTATTTAACACAAACAGGCTATTTAAACTCTACTAGTTGACTGGGTCTACCGAAACATCACTAATTAAACACTTTTTCAATTATTTAATCATTTAAACTCACAAATAGATCTAGTTGTACTATCATTTTCCATTTATATGCAATTATTTCCAAGGACATTTTTTCAAAAAAAATTTCATTTTTTTGTATTTTTGAATTTTTATAAACTAGACACTCACATCCCCACACTTGAAAGACACATTATCCTCAATGTGAAGCAAAACACAACTAAAAATAAAAAATGCAAAAATAAACAGGAAGCGACTTAGATGGTAATGTATATGCAAACAAATGTGCAGCTTCGTTCTTCCTTGTGTTCAACTTCATTCTTCCTCGAGTGCATCGTATAGCATTTTGGTCGCGGTTGCACATCAGCTGCCGGATTGCCTTTACAACTGGATATAAGTGATAATCAACCCCGCCCAAATGGAGATTGAGTACGAACGGGATGATAAAACCGGCAAAATAAACCTCACCACAAACCCGCAGCATTAAACTGACTCAAATTAAAATAAAATAAAAACTCAACTGACTCAAACTAACTCACTAAAAATTTAAAGACTCAAGATAGATAGATAGATGCATAGAAACATACTCAATGGGTGGCAAACACATATACATGAATGCCACAGCAAGGTCGGTCATCATTCACAAACGGTTTCTAAGTCTCCTATGGTAATGGTAGTCGGTGGATGATGAAATGGAATGATAATAGTAGATGAATGATGGTGGATGGTGGTGGATGATATGGTGATATTGGATGATGGATAGAAGATATAGGTGTAAATGATAGTGGTGGTTGATGCGGATGAACGGTATGGGAAGACATGGGAAAAAAAGGCAAAAGAGCATTTCAGGTGCCCCACGCGTACCGCGAAGGAAACTTGTCCACTCCTCGTGTACCGCGAAGGAGTGATATTTTAAGCCGGCCAACTTCCTTTTCCCTCGCGTACCGCGAGGGACCGATATTCACAGAAAGTTAAGAACTTTTTCCATTTATTATACTTAGAATATTTTTAACCCGCTAAAATTCTTTTTCACCCAAATTCACTAAAAACCTGTCCCAAGCATAAAAACAAATGTAAAAATACCTGGACTTCATTCCCGATGATTTTGCTCACTGAATCAAGCGCGAATCCTTGCAAAACACGACCAAACAAAACACACAAACCAAAAAACATAGAGAAAGACACGGACTCAAACCAAGTAATGCATACAAACTCTACATGCCGGGCACTTGCCCAAGACTCAAACAAGCCTATCAGGAGGCTTCTCCTTGATCCTAACTGGTACCGCCTTCATCCTTTGCGGTCTACCGGTCCTCCACATCAGCAGGAAGCAACTACTTCTCTCAAACATCAAACTCATATTACATGTAGCACTCGAATCCTTCCACCACATCTTAAACCAACCCGGTTCGAAGCTGATATGACTCAAATAACCAAGTAGCTTGTCACTCGTAAACCTCCCCACACTTGGGGGTTACAGCAACTTAAAATCAGATAACTCTATGATGGTACGGGTTCTCTTACGAGGCGGCCTAGACCTAGGGTAGTCAGAACTAGGGGTCGGCTCAGCAGTTCTCCCCTCAGAAAGCACAATGGTGCTAAGTAACGGTTCCGGAATAAGATTTTCTATAAATGGGACCTCTAAACCTTCACCAGCAACGGCGCCAAAAAATGGGACCTCTAGTCAAAGTCAATATTGCTATTGCCAAGTGTCCCCAGCAACGGCGCCAAAAACTTGATGTCGCCCAGACGGTCTATTAAAATAATAACAAAACCTAACCTAGACTCCTAAGTAATAAAAGGAGTACCTTTAACTAAACCGCACTGACAGGCAAGTGTACCTATCGAGTGTAGCACAGCTTAACGGTAAACCGAGTTATCAAACCCTAGAGACACTGAATACTAATACTAGACTCTGACTCGGACTAAAGATTGATTTGGTTTGGGGGTTTACTACACTACTGAATTAACTAAGAATGCATAAACTAAGGTCGACTCAACTAACCAGACAAAGGACAAAGGTAATAACTAGAATGGGAAGAATATCACCTAGGTCGGAATCCTACTTACAAAGCACAACATCTATCGGTTATGGAAACTATAATGGATCTGGGTTTATAAGGAAACAACTCTAGACCGCCTAGTGGATCCCTAATCACTCTCAAGGTGTCACCAACTAAGGAACCTAAAGATGTACTAACTCACCAGATTGTTGGATCACTTCTCGGGTATTTCCAACTATGATAAAGTACCATAATAGACAGATTACCTCTCAGTCTCTCCGTCCACCAATACACTCAAAGAATGCACGGGGTAATCTCAAGATAACAACTATGACACGAATAGCAACAATCACTAGACACCTAATACCGGCTTCCTCTCAGACAGCTGACACTCGGATTCCTAAATGATGAAGACCAAACGACTAATTCTCACCCCTCGGGTATTGAACTAGGATACACATTCACTTCTAATCAGTAATCAAAGACAACTCCTATGGCTACTATGTCTAGCAAACCACCCTAATCACAAACCCTAAGATCTATGACCAAGATATGCTAATCAAACTGGCAGACAACCACAATCAACGCAAGGAATTGAAATCAAACACAAGATCAGGTCTAAACATGCAATAACATCACAATTATCAACTCAAAGATTGCTTACAAAATGATTAACCCATTAATTGAATCCAAAAACCGATAAAAATCGAAACTTTAACAAGTATTCATCATGTGACCTAGGCAATATCAAAGTTTTAGCCTAGAATCATGCTTAAAACATTCAAACAGAAATAATAAACAAGATTCATGGTATCAAACATTCAAATCAAAGATAAAAATTCAAACTTGCAAACCCGAAACGCATAAACAATGAACCCGGATCTCAAAGCCTTCACCTTTTCACTCCGATTGACTTCCTTCTCCTCAAAATCGCCTCTAAACCCTCTCTGGATGGCTTAAAATCGAACTCCTTGAATAATGGCAATTAAAATCTTTTTAATTTGAAAATCTAGGGTTTTGCGGAATTTAGGTCTCTCGCGAACCACGAGAGAACATGGTCCAGCCCTTCGCGTACCGCGAGGGCCAAAATAGTCGGGATCCACTCCGAGTTTCCTCGCGTACCGCGAGACTTTTCTTCTAGGCTTCTCGCGTACCGCGAGATACTGATTTTTCACGTTTTTCACTTTTGATCCTTGGGCTTTCATTCTCTTGCTCGATTTCTTCATGTATTCACTTGTATTTGTTACGAGAACCTGTAAACAAGACATCGACTCAAATACAGACTTAAACGAATAAAAAAATGCAAAACTAATAAAAAACGCACAAAACACTAGGAATAAAGATGTGTGCTTTGCACTACAACAGGCCTCCAAATGGTGGTCACATTGGTTGAGATGCAGGGGTGGTAATTTTTATGTTGTTACGTAGGCCGGTACAAAACAAGTCATTGGCATGGGAAGAAGTCAATTTACAAGTTGTTTGTCTGAGATACAAATGTTTTATGGCTGATGAATTATATGGTACACGTACAATGTAGTGATATAACCACCTTGTGTAACTTGTTATAATTTCTTAATTTCCAAGAGCATCCGTTTGGTAGTCATACAATACAAAGTCAGACTAATTTCTTAATTTCCATGGAAAAATACAATACAAAGTCAAACTAATTAAAACATAACCAAACAAGATTAAAACATAATTTAAACATGATGAAACGATTAATCCGAGTCATCAGAATAATCAGAGTCATCTGAATCCAGATAGCCCTCGCATTCACGGTGGGATTGACAACGAGACTTTCTAGCTACGTCTTTAAACAGCCAATCATCATCAAAATCATATGGATCTTTTTTCCGGTTCTTCAACTGAAGGTTTTACCGGTGTATGAAGTTGTGGGTTAGGTTGTTGCAGAATTCGGGGAAGGGTTGGTTATTCCATAATCGAGGGAGGGTTTGGTTGTTGCACAATCAGTGGAAGGTTAGGTTATTGCACAATCGGGGGTGGGTTTGGTTGTTACACATTCAGTGGAGGGTTTGGTTGTTGCACAACCGGTGTAAAGGCTTTATCGAAAGCCGAATTCCAATCGAAGTTATCAGCGTCATCCCATGGATCTTCAACAACTGGTGGAGGGTTTGGTATTTATACATTGATGTTAATTTAAAGTGAAGATGAATGTTGTTTGCTCGATCTGCCATGAGCACAAAATTAATATGAAAGGTGACGTGAGAAATGAAAAATGCAAGTTACGTATTTATAGCCTTTTGAGAAATAGCCGTTGTAAAATAACTGTTAGAAAATAATCATTGTAAAAAATAACTATTATAATAAGATTTAAAAAAATATATCATGATCAATACGACTCATATGGAGCTATAAGAGTCGTATCGGTAGTCATATTTGCTCTTACGACTCATTTCTATCATTTTCACCCAAAAATATCACTCGTATTCTCTCTACATCATATTCAAACTCGTAATTTTTTATGTTTTTAAATACTTTTATGAACTATACGACTCGTATAAGAGGCATACGACTCATATAGGAACTATACGACCCGCATATAACGCATACGAGTTGTATAGTTCATGACTCAACTTTTAATCTTCAAAAGAACTACACGACTCGTATTGCAAATATACGAGTCGTATAGGATCGATACGACTTGCATACTACCAATACGACTAGTATAGACCTTATGTTATTAATTAGATGCTACAAGGAACTATACGACTAGTATATGCACTATACTAGTCATATAGTTCTTCAATTCTTAATAATACGACTTGTATATGACGTATACGACTTGTATATGCTCAATACGGCTCGTATAACTTATATACGAGTCGTATTGTTTAAATATAAATAAATTTGTAGATTAATGTTTTTGTTTCAAGATTATGGCTCGTAGACGTAGCACCGCTGAGATGGAGGAGGCTGAGGAGGAGGAGGAGATTGATGTTCCACAGACAGAGATTCTAGATGAGGTTTGCTCAGAAGGAGATTAGGCCCCCTCTGTCACACCCCGTCAAGGCGGAAACACGAGGGGGCGAAGAAATTGAATCATTACACATGATCAAAAGAAATTTCTATTATTAATCGAATAGTTGAGTACATTGATTACAAAAGTCAAACAAGACAAGTAGAAACAAATAAGTCTTCTTTTTGTTAATGTCTAGCTAAGTCCACTAAAGCATAGTCCTTAATCCTAGCATGAGCTTACCAACATCCTAGTTAGCTTCACCTAAAAAACATGCTAAAATAGGTCAACTAAAAAGTTGGTGAGAACATAGGTTTAAGTAGATACATAGTAATAGATAACAAGGTGCAAGTCATAAACAAGTTTCACAATTCCAAGTAATTAAACTTTTATACATGAGTCCACAACTAACTCTAGTGACCGATAGCTCTCGCTTCCAACACCTTGTCAGGGTGTTAGACTAAGTATAAGTGTCTAGTATGCAGTTTCTGAACACCCAACTCATTCCAAGTTGATCAGAATCCACAACTTGAAGGACACTTGAAATTGATTGGCATGCATCAACCCGAGGACCGGATGGGCTAGTCAAGCTAATAGATCTATTTACGTACTCCCGTGGCTTCCTCGAAGTTAATGGTTGTGTAGTTTTAGAAATAAGAGAGAGTTTGTAGTTAAAAGTGACATTACAACATGTATAAACCAGTTTAGTTTTCCTAGCATTAGAAAGTTTGTTATTGATTGAAAAAGTATAGTTTTGACTCGAGAACTTGGTTTCAGTTTTGATATATGAGCATGTTTTCCACCCCAAAGTAGAAATAAAAGAGGGGCTATGAACTCACCTTGCAAGTGAAAGGGTTGAACTTGTACTTGATGTAACTTGGATTTGAATGCCTTAAGGATTCCCTAAGTAAGTTTCTTAAGTTAATTAGAAACAAGTTTAGAATAGTCGAGGGGTTGATATTATAAATATAGGAAGGTGGTTGTCGTATACCAGAGTAGTTATCGTCCCCATAGTAGTACCGCAAACAGAAACGTTCCCAGGAAAGAATGATGGGTCCAAGAGAGATTGATACACCACTCTTTTCTTAGACAGAACTTTCTGCTTGTCAAATAACTACATACTGGTTAGATGGTTACTCTATCGGTATACTAGACCAAGTTTAGGGTTTGTTTGGTAAGTTTGGAAAGTATAAGGGCTAAAGTGTAAATATAAGTTTAGTAAGGATAGAATGATATAAGTTGAATATTAGAGGGGTTTAATTTAAAAATAAGGAGTTTTAGTAAAAACATGATCTTGGATAGGTCTATGATTATAACATAAACATGTTAGAGAATCATAGATCTAGCTAGTTATGAAGAATTTTGAAAGAAAAAGTATGAACAAGCAAGAACATAAGAAGAACTTACTTAGAATGGAAGGATTTAAGCTAAAATCTTCTAGAAGATGAGAGGAACGACCTTTAGTAGCTAGAGAACCCTAGAGGATCATTGAGGTGCAAAGAATAAATGAGGAATAAGGGTTCTATTTATAGGGTGGGATTAGGGGCTTAAAGGTAAAAATTAAATTGCTAAATGGGCTAGGATTGAAAATAGTTTGTTAAATATTATATAAAAAAATTCAAAAATAATGGGGGGGGGGGGGTAGGTCACAAAATTTTAAAGGATAGGGATGATATTTTGAGTTTAAAATTAGTTAGTTAATGGATGGAAAGGATTATGATAGGATGTAGGAACAAAAATAATGGTTTTTAATCGATTAGGATAAGTTTAAAGGTTTTAAATTGATTTAATAAATTAAATTATATATATATAAATCTAAAAATTATAATAATAATAATAATATATAATTGAACTTACAAAAATTAACCATATTTCGAAGACGTTTACAAAAGAAATCTTGAAATTTACGTATGCGTAACTTTTACCCTTGAAATTTTATTTTAGCCAAACGAAGTTACAAAGTTGAATTGTTTTGATTAGGTTAGATTCTAAGGCATCAAAAGTTACTATAAGTAGCAAGTTCAAGAATGTACACAAGAATCAGATAGAATTAAAATAGAATAAGCAAGCTCTAATAAAAGCGAAATAGAATACTCACTTTAGACAAGGCTTAGTAGATTGTATTGAAATGGTATCACAAGTAGTATAAGGCACAAGAATATGATCAACAAGTCTTAGAATTTAGGCATAGAAATCCGGGATATCACACCCGCGTACGATCGATTGGCAGTTTCTGACTACGGTGGGAGACCATGCTCGCGCCGAGGCGATTATCGGGGTTGACAGACTTGGAGGAGTTTTTTTATAGAGGTTTCAGGAAGGTGTATCGGGAGATTGTGTTGTAGTTTTTATCGACAGTTCAGTTCAGTCCCCCTTCTGCCGGTGGACTAGACGGCATCCGACGGCACAAAGCCGTTATCTTATAGTTGGGCGGCGTGCGACATGAGTTTACGCTCCCGAGGTGGGCGAAGGTCCTGGGCATTACACCACGAATGAGACTGAGACCTCTATGTTCTATGATGCTCATGTGGAGGTACCAGCTGATACGCTTACCACATAATGGCCGACTATCAACGGAGAGCCATGGCCGGTGCATGGGTGTCCCCATGTGTCCTCGATTAGAGACCCTCTACATAGATATATATACGTCATATCATTGCCCAGACTATTGCCGAGAGGGGTGATAGCCAAGAGAAGGTCACACTTATCGACCTATTTTTCTTGAGATCGGTACTTGCAAGTACGAGCTGCACTGTGGCTTATTGTATGGCGACCTACTTGTTGACACTACACCAGGGGAAGGTAATATATCTCTTTATTTATTAATGATTTATATATTATATAACATTAACGATGTTAATCTTTTAGGTAGGGGCGTTATCACTTGTGGTGGTTACATCACCACCGTTGCATCGGCTTTGGTTTCTCTGACTCCGAAGCTTCATCAGTTGATCACAGCATCCTACGCGCCTGAGCGTATCGGTCGACAGACGATCGTTGGGATGGGAATTGCTAGTGGTCAGGGTGACCAGGTGAGATGGTCACTAAATAGAGGGCGGACTGTTTGGCCACCACCGCCACCTCAGCCGGACCCACAACAGTGTAACAACCCGGGATTTTACCAAATAAACGGGATTAGTGTATGTGTATATGTTTGTATATAGTAGACAGGAATGTTATGGGAACATAACGAGACCTTACTGAAGACGTAGTAACGGATGTTCTTTTTAGGTAAATACATCTAGAGGGGTTGGCGAGTAAATAATGTATTGTAGTGGGATGGTATTAAAATTTTGTGACGGGCTAAGCCCGAGAGGGAAGCCGGCAGGGCGCAAGGGCCGAAGCCTGGCCCAAGGGTGTCACACCCTAAAGGTTCACGGTGCAAATGGGAGCCCCATTTGCTTATTGCGGCTGCCGAGAACAGGGAGAATGGAAGAGAGTGTCGATCTTCGCGCATCAAGCTCGTTTCGAGGTATTTTCTCGAATCCTAACCATTTGTTGCGTGTCTTGATCCTCGGATCGTTGTTATAATGTGTTTTTATGATTCTAGGGTTTCTAAAGAGGCAAAAGTAGAAAGAAGCGCGTTATCTGGTGATTCGGTTCGCACGAGTTACTCGAATCAAAGGTATAATCATGAATTTGACTTGTTGTTATTACGGTTTTCGATCTAGGTGCGTTGCGGGTTGAGGGGTGTTCGGCCGAACCCTTTAAGGGTGGCCGGCGGGTGTTGCAAGGTCGAGTAGAGCCTGGCTAGGGCGGGATGGTGAACCACGAGGCATGGGAAGACCGAGCATGACTGTGACGAGTATGGGGGTGGCTCGGCGATGGCTGTGACGGGCTGTGGTGGTCTCGGAAGGCCAAGAAGGAAATCCAGGAGCCCGACGACAAGGATGTGGAACCAGCCAAGGGCGGGGACGCATGGGGGAGGGCACCTCGGTACGTAGCGGTGACCAGAGGTGGAACCGGAATGCTTAGTGGTGGTGTTCGGCGAGTTCGGGGACCCGGAGTGGAGCCGGATTTGCGTTAGAACTTCGGGGACGTGAACGGGGGTTCATGTAACGCATGGAGGCCATGTTGTTGGATATATGATGTCCGATCTTCAATTAACGTTACTAACTAAGTACTATCCAAAGAGTTACAATTTGGGCAACGAACAAATATATATGATATTTAATTGTTAAATATTATAGTTCACGAAAGACGGATATAATAAACGGTGAACAAATATTTAGTGAAATATTTATCGGTGATTGAGATAATTAATTACTTGGTGAACTAATTATTTACGGGGAATAAATGTTTAATTTGTTAAACATTTAATGAATGTATTTTACTGATTATTTATGATTAGTAAAATATAGGGTTAATAATTAAACAGTTAATTATTAGTTGGGTGTTAACTGTTAATACCTCAGGGGCAAGTCTGTAAGTTACAAGTTTATAAATATAACCTTAACTAAAAACCCTAATACAGTTCTTAGCCACCACAGGTTTCGAAAACCCCCTCTCTTGCGATTTCCGGTCGACGCCACCACCTCTGAGCATCGCCGCCGCCGCCGCCGTCGCACCACCGCCGCTGTGATCGGCTCCCTCTTTCGCATCTCGTGTGACGTTTTGTTGCAGGTTTCGTGTATGTGTCATCTAGCGTGACGTTCGTTGATATGAGGTGTTCTGATCTGGTTATCGTCAAAGGTATAATCTCTGAACACCATATGGTTGGTTTAAATAATATTGTTTATGCGCGTGTAATCGGATCACTGACAGGAATCCAGATCTTATCTGTTTAGTTCCGCTAAATACATCTGATTATTTATTTAAAAGGTTTAAATCATTATTGTTAAAAACCAGTGCTTGATTCCCAACAGTGGTATCAGAGCCAACTTTACGCGCGTTTAGACATTTTTTTTTATATCGATCTATTATTTTATTTGTCAAAACTATTGTTTGACAAAAGATCGAACCTTTTTCATTTATTGTTATTGTGTTGAATGAATCGAGCACTAGATACCTGTGGTTGTATTGTTTGTGATTGACTGTTTCTCTTTACATTTTTTATGGGTTATTTGGAACCCCGATGTAATAGTTAGGTTTATTTTTATTTATTTATTCTAGTGTATTTATAAAGAAATATTGTAATCCTAAATAGACGAAGTCTAGAAGACCAAGGCAGACAGTGACAGAATTAAAGATGGAGATCTTGGACTAAGTGGGAGATAGCAGATTTGTTTATTTTATTACCCCTTAGACCAGTCCGGTTCTCGTTTAATGGCTCGAAAGAAACCGGACATTTTTCCTAGTTGCTCGGTTCTATGTTTTATTTTATTTTTTTGTGGTTGTGATATAATTATTTAGGATAATAATTAAACCGCAAAATTTTTATAAAATTTTTGACACAATTTAAAAACGACGAGATAATTAAATTGTTTATTTTTCTTGGAAATGTAATTAAATAAAAGGGTGTTTTATTTAAAAGTAAAAACAAGTTTTAAATTTAACAATTTTATTTAAAACAATTTTAAATTAATTAAAAGAGTTGATTAGTTTAAAATCGGTTCGCGATAAATGACCAATTTAGATTAAATAAAGTTTTTGAAATTGGATCGTGTCGAGTGTTGAAAGTTGTTTCACGAACTAAAACTAGTAAAATCGGTTTACTAAAATTGCGCGACTTGTATCATGCTGCTTGTCGACCAAAATGTTTTTGACCCGAAACGGTAATATTTAAAAACATTAAAGAAATCCCAAAATATAAAATTGATATTTTGTGCCACCCTAAATTATAACACTCAACTAATATATCCGAACCCCCGATTTTAGTGAATTACCCTACATCCAGCCCTATGGTTTTGGTTGAAGGTAGAACCGAGATTCCTGAGTTAATTAGGCCGGCTCTACAGTTATAAATGAAGGACCTATATCGCTTAAGTCGTTTAAGTGGGCGCAGTTGAGGGAAACGTATCCAAATCTTGACATTGCTCGTCATGGCCCTCAAACCGAGAATTGTATAGCCGATACAATTGGTAATCGTTACCTACCTGTCTAGCTATGCCAGTGAAGAGTGCTTAGCCATTCACTGAGACATGGAGAACCGGGATGTCATTCCTAATTATATAATTTTGCAATTAGGTCATCAAATTTTAATTAGGAAATTATGCATGAAAATGCTAAAACTTTTATTCTAAATTTTGTAGATATCTAACGAATCTAATACAAATTCCTCATTCTCCCTAAAATCTATCCTTGAGAAGGATAAGCTTGACAACTCCAACTTCATGGACTAGTACCAAAACTTGAAGATAGTCATCAAGGCTGAGAACAAACTGTATGTACTCGAGGAACGTATCCCAGAAGAACCATCTACTGCTACGGGCACCTGGGATAAGCATGTTGATGACTCTATCAGGTCTCTTGCTTGATGATGGCGTCTATGATACCAGAACTTCAAAAGAATCAGGTGGACATGCCAGCATACGACATGATTAGGCAACTGCAAGAAATGTTTCAACAACAGGCTCGTCATGAACGCTTTGAAATGATAAGATCACTAATAAGCTGTCGTATGCAAGAAGGTTCTTCCGTCAGCACTCATGTGTTAAAGATGAAGGGATACATTGATCATCTGGCACGTATTAACTCCCCTTTAAGCAATGAATTGGCCGGGATATTATCCTCAACTCACTGCCAAAATCATATGACCAATTCACTTTGAACTACAATATGAATGCTTGGGACAAGACCATCCCGCAGTTGCATATGATGCTTAAGACTGCCGAGATGAACATACCGGCTCCTGCTAAGTCTGGTCCAGTGCTGATGATCAAAGAAGGCCGAGTCAAGAAATATGAAGCCAAGGAAAAAGGTAAGAAAAGCTTCAAGAGCAAGGGCAAAGGCAAAGCTGTTGCCAAGAAGCCGCTAAAGGATATCAAGTTTTTTCATTGTGATGAAGTCGGACACTGGAGGAGGAACTGCCCAAAGTATCTAGCCGAGTTGAAGCAGAAAAGGTCTGCTGGAGGACAGTCCTCAGGCATGTTCGTTATTGAGATCTTCTCTTTGTCTAGAAAATCTTGGGTGTTTGACACTGGATGTGGTTATCACATTTGTAATGATTTGCAGGGACTAAAGAAGATTAGGAGGCTGATGCAAGGCGACCTGGAGCTCCAAGTGGGAAATGGACAAAAGGTTGCTGTGAAAGCTGTAGGAGAATACACTCTTTTACTTCCTTCTGCTTTAGAACTGGTTTTGAACAATGTTTGTTTCATTCCTATTTTGACTAGGAATATTGTTTCAGTATCCGCTTTGCGGGAACAAGGATTTGATTATGCTTTTGACAATAATTTTATTTCTGCATATTTAAATGGTTTGTTTTATTTTTCTACATAGCCTCACAATGGAATCTATGAGATAGAAGTCCATGATACTAACGTTCTATTTAATATCTCCTCCAAACGTACGAAATATGATTTCAATGATACGTATCTATGGCATTGAAGACTAGGACACATAAACAAGAATCGCATGAAGAAACTCTAGACCGCCGAAATTCTGAGTTTTACTAGTCAAGAGTCATTTGATGATTGTGAATCATGTTTAAGTGGAAAGCTAACCAAGGCTCATTTTTCCGGTATCGGCCAAAGGGATAAGGATCTGTTAGGACTTGTATATACTGATGTATGTGGTCCATTCAGAACAATGTCTAGAAGTGGAGAGATATACTTCGTAACATTTACTGATGACTTCAGTAGATATGGATATGCTTATCTTATGAAGCATAAACATGAAACGTTTGAAATGCTCAAACAGTACCAAAACGAAGTACAAAATCAGCTTGGTAAGACGATTAAGATGCTTCGATCTGATCGAGGTGGTGAATATCTTAGTCAAGAGTTTGACGAACATCTAAAGAAATGTGGGATCATATCTCAGCTTACTCCGCCAGGAACACCACAACTTAATGGTGTGTCCGAAAGGAGAAATCGAACTCTATTAGATATGGTTTGATCAATGATGTGTCGTACAAACCTCCCACACTCCTTCTAGAGTTTTGCTCTCGAGACTGTCATGAAAATCATAAATATAGCTCCTACAAAGAAGGTGGACAAGACGCCTTAGGAGATATGGCATGGGGAAAAACCCAAAGTTTCCTACCTTAGGGTTTGGGGATGTAACGCATATGATTCAAGTGAATCTACGGATAAGCTAAATCCCTGTGGAGATAAAGTTGTTTTTGTCGGATACCCTAAAACAATCGGTTACTACTTCTACAATCCTGCTAAAAACCGAGTTTTCATTAAACGCATAGCTACTTTCTTGGAGAAAGAACTTCTTGCAAGAGGGATTGGAGATAACCGTGTGGATATGGATGAGATCCAAGAACCACAATCTGAACCTACCGTTCAGCATGAGACTGTTGAAACTGAATCTAGAAATGTTCAAGATTCAACTGTGACACAAGTTGTTCGCAGAAGTGCTAGGGATCGCCATGAACCCGACCGGTATATCGGGATTCACTAGATTGACGACATCCTGATAGTTGATTAGGCTGAGCCCACTAGTTACAAATCTGCAATCTTAGATTCTGAATCTAAGAAATGGCTTGAAGCCATGGATGCTGAAATCCAATCCATGTACGACAACTATGTATGGGTTGATCTTCCTCCCGAAAGTCGGGCCGTAGGTAGCAAGTGGATTTTCAAGAAGAAAATCGACATGGATGGGAATGTGCAAACCTTCAAAGCAAGGCTAGTAGCGAAAGGCTTTACTCAGACTCAAGGAATTGATTATGATGAAACTTTCTCGCCAGTAGCCATGCTTAAGTCCATTAGTATTTTGCTTGTCATTTCTGCATATTATGACTACGAGATATGGAAAATGGATGTCAAAACCACGTGCCTAAATGGGCATCTTACTGAAGATGTCTATATGGTTCAACCGAAAGGTTTTGAAGATCCAAAGAATCCTAATAAGGTATGCAAGTTAAACAAATCCATTTATGGATTAAAACAGGTATCCAGAAGCTGGAATCTTCGCTTTGACCAAAAAATCAAAGAGTTTGGTTTTGTCAAGAACGAAGATGAACCGTGTGTCTACAAGAAGGCAAGTGGGAACCATGTGACTTTTCTGATTTTGTATGTAGATGACATACTGCTCAATGGAAACCATATCCCTATGCTAAAAGACGTAAAGTCTTTGTTTGGATAATGTTTCATAATGAAAGATCTTGGTGAAGCTGCTTATATTCTGGGAATAAAGATCTATAGAGATAGATCAAAGCAGCTTATACGTTTAAGTCAAAGTACATACATTGATAAAGTCGTTCAACGCTTTTTCATGCAAGACTCTAAGAGAGGGTATTTGCCTATGGCACATGGAACCATACTGAATGACAAACAGTACCCTCAGTCTGACGAGGATAAGAAGAAAATGGAAAAGGTTACATATGCTTCTGCAATTGGTTCCATCATGTATGCCATGCTATGCACTAGACCTGACATATCGTACGCTTTAAGCATGACAAGAAAATATCAACAAAATCCTGGTGAGAGTCATTGGATAGCTATGAAGAACATACTTAAGTATTTGAGAAGAACTAAGGACATGTTTTTGATATATGGAGGACTGGAAGAAGAACTAGCTATTAAATGTTACATTGATGCTAGCTTCCAGACTGATCGAGATGATTCTCGATCACAAACGGGATTTGTATTTGTTCTAGACGGTGGTGCCATCACTTGGAAAAGTATTAAGCAAAGTGTTGTTGCTCAATCCACCACCGAGTCAGAATACATTGCCGCTTCGAAAGCTACAAAGGAGGCTGCTTGGATGAAGAAGTTCATTGCTCATCTCGGAGTAATGCCTAGCATTCAGAAACCAATCGAGATACTGTGTGACAATACTGGTGCCATTGCTCAAGCTAAGGAACCAAGGTCACATCACAGCACGAAGCACATATTCAGAAGATTTCATTATATTCGGGATATAATATAATGGGGAGACATCGTGTTAAACAAAGTTCACACGAATCAAAATCTATCACTAAGCCTATGACTCATTCTAAACATGAGGAGCATGCTGACAAGATAGGCCTTAGATTTTCTAGACAATGGGTTTGATCTATATTTAGTATTTGGTGTTTTCAAACAATATAGTTACATTAGTTTTTATGTTTGATTTAATGGTTAAATGCATTATAAATAGATGTTACTGTGTTCGATAGTTTATACGTTTTAGAAATCCTTGAATATATTTTATTCTAAATGTCTGTAGTCGAACAGATTCATGGTAATCAATCTGAACGTAAGACTACTGTGAATCGGATGGTTGGTTCATTGTGAATGAAAGACCAAGAAGTTAGAAACCATGTTCATAGATAATTATTAGAGAATAATTATTGGACGTAACTCGTTTCAAAACTATCTTCATGGATCAATGACTTGAGATGTTTTGAATATGGTAAGATCTATCGATCCTTGACCCGAGGCACATACTAGAACTAACTCTGACTAAAGATTGTTCTTTGATATTATCTAACGTTGTACCTTAACAGGAAGTAATAAGGGTATGATCAGGAGTAATCTGAAGTTTAGTGGGAGTTGTACGTGGCCAAAGGAATTCTGTTCTTCTTTAATTAGGAGTTGGACATTCTGGCGCCCTCGTTGATTCAAGCTGGTGTAAAGCGCATGGCCATGCTCAAACTAAAGAGTAGTTTGTTTAAGACCACTTTGAATCGGAGAACGAGAACAAGAATAGTTGAAGCATATATGAGAAGTGAATTGTATCCATGTCTCATACAGAAAGGATACATAGATATACTTACTAAGATTGTTACACTTGGTAAAGTAAAGGTTACTAGTACACAAGGAAATAGTTTGACAATTGTAAATACGTCATACCTTGCTAGGGGCAGTGAGATGCAACTAGGCGTCCACGACTGTCTACGTTGAATCGATTAATTGAAGAATCGTCCAAGTGAGAGATTGTTGGATATATGATGTACGATCATCAATTAAGTCAACGTTACTAACTAGGTACGATCCAAAGAGTTACACTTTGGTCAACAAACAAATATATATAATATTTAATTGTTAAATATTATAGTTCACGAAAGACGGATATAATAAACGGTGAACAAATATTTAGAGAAATATTTATCGGTGATTGAGATAATAAAATACTTGGTGAATTAATTATTTACGGGGAATAAATGTTTAATCTGTTAAACATTTAATGAATTTATTTTACTGATAATTTATGATTAGTAAAATATAGGGTTAATAATTAAACAGTTAATTATTAGTTGAGTATTAACTGTTAATACCTCAGGGGCCGGTCTGTAAGTTATAGGTTTATAAATATAACCTTAACTGAAAACCCTAATACAGTTCTTAGTCACCACAGGTTTCGAAAACCGCCTCCCCCTATCTTGCAATTTTCGGCCGACGCCCCTACCACCTCCGAGCGTCGCCTCCGCCGCCTAGTCCGACCACCCCCACCGTCGCACCACCGCCGCTGTGATCGGCTCCCCCTTACGCATCTCGTGTGACGTTTTGTTGCAGGTTTAGTGTACGTGTCATCTAGCGTGACGTTCGTTGATATGAGGTTTTCTGATTTGGTTATAGTCAAAGGTATAATCTCTGAACACCTTATGGTTGGTTTAAATAATATTGTTTATACGCGTGTAATCGGATCACTGACAGGAATCCAGATCTGATCTGTTTAGTACCATAAATCGCTTCCGCTAAATACATCTCATTTATTTATTTAAAAGGTTTAAATAATTATTGTTTTTAAAAGTTAAAAACTGGTGCTTGATTCACAACACATGCATGGTGCCATGCACATGCATGTGGTCGAGCGTGACGTCGGGATTAGTCGTGCAGGTTTAATGACGTGTCGTGTTTTGACTCATGAATTGTGTGTATTATAGGTGCGAGAGCTAAAGGCGAGCGCGAGAAGTTAGCAAGTTCTAGAGATCAAAGTGCGTTGAGCAAAGGTAAGTTTCTATCGCCCACTTTTAAATACTTTAACGTTTTGGGCATGAATACATGTGTAGCGATTTTGGTAAATGCATACGTAGATGGTGTCTCGTGATTAATATTTATTTTTAATAAGCGTTTTGTTTGCATGTGGTGCATGAGAGTGTGTCATGTGCTTAAGGGTCATGGCGGGTGGTCAAGCATAAGCTTGACATTGTGTTGACGATAGTCAACGGGTTATTGTGTCTGACAGGCAAGAGACTGTGTTTGCTTGTGTCTTCGGATACGGTGAACGGGAAATAAATGTGTGTCGTTGGTTATAAATACTTGTTTTGATATAAATCATTTATGAGCTAAAACCTTGAGACTTAAACCATTTTTATAACGATTTCGGGATTTAATATTCCTAATAAACTAATATAGAACTCACTCAGTGTAGCTGACGTTTTAAGCATGTATTTCAGGTAAAGAGAAGATGTGAGCTTGCGGCTTCTGGATGGCATTTGGTTACCGTGTGTGTTCGTGATGAGATTTAATTATTAGTTGTTTCGTTGAGATATTTGAATATTAGTACTTGGTTTGAATTATGTTTGGGTTGGGTTGTTGACCGTTGTTTGACTATTTGATTTCCACTGCATTGAATTGAGTTTAGTTTGATGTCTTTGACTACTTAGCTTGCGTTGGTACCAACAACTAGGGTTCCCGGGTTTGGGACCTTACAAACAGGATCCTATACAGCAGCCACCACCTCCAGCTACGCCGGAGCCATAACATCCACAGATGCAGCACCTTCGGATCGTGTTTAGGCCTCCTGCACCACCGGCTGACATAATGGCTGACCTTTCACGCCGGGTGGATGAGATAGACGCGAGGTCACGGGAGACGCTTGATTTGGCTCTGCGGGTGGATGCTAGGTCACACGAGACCCATACGATGATGCGGTGGATGGTGCGGTGCATGAGAGATTATGGTGCCTTCATGGGTATGCCGGTTCCTGATATGACTGGCCTACCGGATTTAGACCAGTCTCCCCAGTCGTAGTTCTTTTTTAATTTTCTTTTGTTGTACAAATTAAACATTTTGAGGTATATATATATCTTTTGATTTGTCGTTTGGGTTTTCTATCATTTGTTGATGTTTGATGTTTATTGACTAGATAGACAGATAAACATTAAAAACACAAATAAACCGGTGAACTCAATAAAACTAGATAAATAGATAAAAAGAAAATTACAAATCGCGAGGTTGAATTTGATGTGTTCTAATAGAAGTAAAAAAAATTTAAAAAGCAAGATATTTGATCATTAATTAGTAAATATTACAAGAAAGTTAAAAAATTAATTATCCAAATGTATTAGTATTTATTAGTTCATTTTAGATGCTTAATTTTTGGTAAATTAAATAAATCAAACCCAAAAATTCTTCCAAATTTCTAATTTCAAATTGAAATAGGTTAATACGACTTTTATAGGTATTGTGTGCCGACATTCTCTGACACACTAGCACGAATACGACTCGTATACATGCATACGACTCCTATTCGTGTCAGGGTGTCAAAAGATCTGTCAGGGTGTCCCAATATCCAACGCCTAACAAAAAATGTTTGCGAACTTTGATTCCGTCAAAATCAATCTTAATAAATGAATAACTTTATATATCACGTGTCGACTTCTAGTGAAATCTAGATTTTTGTTTCCCGCCTCTCCACTATTAAATAACTCCCCCTCAAATTAAATAATAATGATTTTAAATAATTAAGCATCTAAAATTTATTCTAATATTTTATTAAAATTTACTAAATCATAAGAATATTTCAATTATATCTTATCCTAAAATATAATTTTATAATTATTAAATCTTCACTATTTATTATTTATAATTCTTAAATATTTATTATTTTATTATTTCATTAATAGCTGATGACATCCAACATACAAATCTTTATAAAAACTGTTGGTTTACAATAAATTAGATTTATTCAACTCGTATAATACATGGGTTTCTAACCTATTAAATAATAAAATAAGAGATAAATAGGTTAATTTATATACTTACAATCGTCAAATGGAACATAAGCTATTTTGGGCTTTTTTTTATATGATTTTACACTTATGCCCTTAAATTATATCAGATTCACTTTTAAGCCCTAAAGTTTAAAAAAGTATTTTTCCCTATTTATTTTACTTGTGGTGTTTTGTTGTAGGAACTAAAATTATCAAATAATTTATCATGTGTCAATGAGTCCTAGATCAACTGATTTAGGTGGAGGCACCCTCATGGTCTTTTAATGTGGAGGTTATGAGTTCGAGTCGCACTTGATGCAAAATATTATCAGGTGGGCCATGGGTTTTTATCACAGTGGGCCTTCAGGTGGTGAGTTTTCCTTGGAATGGTGGACGGGTCGGGTCACCGACGCTGTCTGCGTTTCACAGGCGTGGGTGGCCTTTCACCATTGGGTTTACAAGGGTAACCGGGTATATAGTATTCGTTGGCCGTTCAAAATAATAATAATAATAATTTATCACGTCATTAGGGTTGGTGTCCAGTGATAAAGGTAAATTATTTTGTAACACCTAGATTTAAGAAGATGATGGATTCAAGTCTTACTCTCAAATAAATAAAAAAATTTGCCTTAAAAAAATCCAAATAATTTATCAAGATGTGTGTAATTGACGGTCTGTGAGATTAGCAAACCCCTATCAACCAAGTAAAAAAGGCCACGTGGAAAAGGATATGATGGGACTAAAGGTGCTGAATTTTATGTGACGATATTGATTAAAATATGTGAATGCTGGCTTTGACATTGACCAATAACTCTATTCAAAAGTTGGTCAGCATCCACCTTTTTTGACTTTCTTCTACAATTTTGTGATTCGGTTCGTAATCTTATAACTTAAAACGTTTTATTAACCATACTAATTATCAAAATTATCATCTTATCAATTTATTGATTAATAAATCGGTTTAAAAAATCTGATGATTTTTTTAAATAAATTGATATATATAGTATATATCAGTGGTGGATCCAAGATTTTTTGTCAGTGGTTGCAAAAAATGGCCATGTTAGAATGGGTTAGGACATGTCGGCTCAAAACGGGCCGGGTCGCGTCGAAAACTTACATTAATTTGTAACAAACTCTTAGATTATGAGTATATGACACGAGTTTAAGTAATAACATAGGCAACCAAACCACAATAAAAAATAATTTAACCGAAAATACGTTTGAAGGGTTAAATGGTCTAACCTCATGAGTCTTGACCAAAAGATGCAAGTTGGCGGTTGGCTCATTCACAAGCTTCCTAATCTTTCAATCACTAAATCATCAACATTAAACAATTAGATATTGTACATATATTCAATGAGAAGCTTATCATTCATCTAGAATAAAAATAAATAAGGTAAAGTTCCTCTCATTAAAACTAAATATTATATAGAACTTTCATCAAACAGATTATAAGCAACCCGTAAATACTGTTGGTTGTTCCTCGATCCCGATGATCCAAATTTCCCTTTCATCACCTATAAATTTACAAACTTCTTGAAGATGATAAAACTATTTGAACAAAATCTCAAGTAAAAATAAAAACTCAGATGAGAAGATGACCTAAGAGTCTAATTAAAAGAAAACAAGAAGGGATTCAATTGAAAAAAAAATCAAGTTTAAGAACCAAAGAAATGCCTAACGGGTAATGTCTGAAAGAAGTACCCAATAAGAAACACTACAATCCCAAATAAAGAACAGAAACTAGATTTTTGTCTTATATAGAAACTGTGGTTATGAAACTTGTCTTTGAATTTTTCAGTATCGAAACTAGTTGTTTCGATAAAAGTTGTCTTATCGAAACTAGTTGTTTCGATAAAAGTTGTCCTATCGAAACTAGTTGTTTCGATAAAAGTTGTCCTATCGAAACTAGTTGTTTTATTAAAAGTTGTCCTATCGAAACTAGTTGTTTCGATAGAAGTTGTCCTGTCGAAACTAGTTTATGTTTAGTTTCGATTCCGAATATTATGGCCACTTCAAGTTCAACAGAACCTTCTGGGGGAATAGACCACCTGCTCTTGTGTCCACAAGAGAATTTGATGACTGGACTAAAAAGATGAAGCTTTTCTTTCAATTTCACGATTATACATTGTTGAGTTCTATCACCGATGGTCCCCACAAGCCCGTAACTACCACTGCTGATGTTCAACGTCCTAAGTTAGTATCTGAGTATGATGAGAAAGATCTTGCCTTGATTGCCCGAGACAACAAGGCCTACAGGACTATTGCCATGGCTCTTCCTATGGATATTATCAACATCTTTGCTGAGTACACAACTGCCAAAGACTTATGGGTTGCATTGTGCACAAGATATGAGGGAAGTGAGGATGTCAGGGAAAGCAAAAGAGATCTGATCAAGAAACAATATGAGATGTTCAGCAGTGTAAGGGGAGAATCAATGTCTGATTTGATCAACCTTTTCTCAAGCATTGTATCAAGGTTGAAAGTAATGGGAGTTGAGTACCCTACTCTTGATCTAAACAAGAAACTCCTATATTCTCTTCCTGAGGAATGGAATATGTATTGAATCATGATCAAAAAGACTGAGAATCTGAGTGCTCTGTCTCAACAGGAAGTCTATAGCATTCTTGAATCTTATGAAATTGAGATTAAGAAGGGAGCAGTCACCCCGTCAAATCAGTCTGGAAACACAGCTCTTATTGCTGGATCAAGCTCATCTGGTAGCCCATACTTTCAGACTGATGTCCCTCCTTCAGCTGCTGCAATTAATTCTACCAGCTCCTCTGCTCCTCAAAAGACTGTCACCATGATTCCTGATGATTATGTCCCAATCATGACTGTTTTCATGTCGTGCTATGATGCAATGATTTCTAGAAATCTAACACCGGTTAGCTTTCAACCTGATGACTTAGAGCAGATTAATCCTGATGATTTGGAGAAAATGGACATTGATTGGTGCATGGCCATGTTGACCTTAAGATCCAAAAGATTCATCAAAAGGACTGGCATAAACAAATTCAAGCAGGGAAAGACACTTGGGTTTGATATCAAGAATGTGAGATGCTACAATTGTGATCAGCTGGGTCACTTTGCCAGAAACTGCAAGGAGCCGTCCTCCAAGGATCAGCAAGAAAAGAAGATTTCCTCTTGAAAACAAGCTGTCAATCCTCCAAAGACAAACACATCTTCAAGTTCCACAGCTCTTGTGTGTCAAGCTGATGGACACTATCATTGGGGAGAACAAGCTGAGGAAGCTGCTGATAAAGCCTTGATGGCTGATGTGGTGGACAAGGGCAAGTGTGTCATGATTGAACCTGCTGAGGATCTCACTGCTGTGCCTGCTGAGGTTATTTCTAAACTGTGTAATTCTAGATCTTGCTTGAATGAAATTCAAAAATACAGATTCATCAATCAAGCCTTGATTGATGAACGAGATCACATTAAGGTGATGTATGACTCTGTGGCCAAAAATGAGAAACTTTACTTAAAGAAAATTCGTGACATTTCTGGTGAAAATCTCTCTTTAATTGTGCAACTCAATACTCAAACCATTAATAATACGATCTTAAGTGAAAGAGTCCAAAAGGCAGAAAAAGCCAAATTACAAGTTGATCACATTGATATGGATCAGAAAATTCTGTTTGGGATAATCGATAAATAATTTAATAGAAAAGGCACAGAGGGTCTTGGGTATAACTCTCATCCACCTCCTTATTCTAAATCAGGGAGATTTGCTGATATGTCAACTCCACATGTTTCCACACCTTTTGTTTGTACATTATCTCCTGATGATTATATTACGTCCTCCGATTCTGACTGTTTTGCTTCTTGTGCAGAATCAAATTGTGTAAATTCCGAAGATGATTGTGATAAGAGTACTAATGATAGAACTATTTTAAAAGAACTTGAGTCGGATGAATGTAATAATATGTCCGTGTCAAAACCAAATATTTGTGAACACGTTAAAACCTTGTATTTTGATTCTATGCCTGCTGAGCATACGGGTTTGGGATGTGATGTTTCTAAATTTAAAAATGCTTTGCCTTTTGTTCCTAAATCTTTGAATGTTATGCCATGTGTTACCAAGTTTAAAAGTGCAGGAATTATTGTGAATGATGTACCACGTGAAACCATGAGCAACATGGACTTTTTCAGATTAAAGGAAGCACATCGTCTTCAAGACAAAGTTATTGATGAGAGAACCGTCTCATGTTCAGATTCCTCAACATCACAATCATCTTCATCTTGTGATGACTATTATCAGGCTAAGATATCTTATGAAAACGTTTGTTTTAGTTGTGGTGCCTCAAATCATGTTTCAAAAAGTTGTAAATTGACAACCGCAAATTCTAATGAAGAATCGCCTTCCAAAAGTTCATTAAATTCATATGTGTTGCCTAAGTCTTCTCACAGTAGGAAATCTAGGCGTAAAAGAATTAAAAATGCTAAAAATTATTTAAAACGAACTTGAAAAATTAAAAATAATGTTCTACTTGATGACCATGCTTCATCAAAGGATGGTTGTAATTCTGATTCCAATGAGAGGTCATATCCTGACACTAAAATCTCTTGATTGAAACAATTTTGGTCAAATCGTATAAATGGTTCGTTGTGTATAGGGTCAATCAAGAAGAACCGGCGATAACATCTGGCGTGTAGATAGTGGATGTTCAAGACATATGACTGGGTACTTTAACTTGCTGCAAGATTATCATCAAATTGATGGAGAGTATGTTGCTTTTGCTGGAAACCCAAGAGGAGGAAAGATTGAAGGACAAGGAACAGTATCAAATTGAGTAAATAGTCTGGAATTTGTCAACTTTGTTCCTCAGTTGAAATACAATCTGATGAGTGTTTCACAGATTTGTGACAAGGACTTTTGTGCTTTATTTAATTCAAAAGAATGTCTTATCTTGAAGCCGGGAGTGGTGATTCCGGAAGAACTTATTCTCATGCGTGCTCCCAGAAGATACAACACATATAGCTTGGATATGAACAACCCATCGGGCATTGAATCGTGTTTTCTCTCAAAGGCTTCCGAAGATGAATCTTTCCTGTGGCATAAGAGGTTGGGACATGTCAATTTCAAAACAATGAACCGACTGGTTCGAGGCAACCTAGTCACTGGATTACCTCTCAAAGATTTCACTCCTATGGAACACTATATCTCATGTTCCAAGGGAAAACAGCACAAATCTTCACATAAGCCTAAAACAACCAATTCCATTGACTCTCCTCTCCAATTGCTTCACATGGATCTTTTTGGTCCGGTGAGTGTCATGAGTCTTGGACGAAAGTCATACTGTCTGGTGGTAACATATGATTTTTCTCGATTCACTTGGGTGTTTTTCCTAGCTAAGAAAGATGAGACGCCAGAGATTTTAAAAACCTATCTGCTTCAAATTGAGAACCTCTTCAATCTCAAGCTGTGAAGCTTTTAAAAACATCATTGGACCACTCAATGTGGGTGTTAGTACCCGAAGTGCCTGTGAAGCATTTGAAAACAGCATGTTTTTCTTGCTTCATTTCTCAAGCTGAACCAAAGAACATCAAAGCAGCTCTACTAGAAAACAGTTGGGTGGAAGCAATGCAGGAAGAGCTACAGCAATTCTCAAAGCTGCATGTGTGGAATTTGGTAGATCTTCCCAAGAACAAAGTTCCAATCGGCACTCGTTGGGTTTTTCGCAACAAAAAGGATGAAGGCGGCACTGTGATTCGAAATAAAGCTCGTCTGGTGGTTCAAGGTTTCTATCAAGAAGAAGGGATTGACTATGAGGAAGTCTTTGCACCAGTGGCTCGCTTGGAAGCCATCCGAATGTTTCTCGCCTATGCAGCCTACATGGACTTCACCGTTCATCAAATGGATGTCAAAAGCGCATTTTTATATGGCAAAGTTCAAGAGGAAGTTTATGTCAAGCAGCCACCGGGTTTCATTGATCCTAATTTTCCAGACCGTGTTTATAAGTTAGACAAAGCATTGTACGGTCTTCACCAAGCACCTCGTACGTGGTATGAAACTTTATCAAAGCATCTGCTTGAGAATGGTTTCACACGAGGAGCAATTGACCAAACTTTGTTCAAACGGAAGGATGAAAAGGATACAATCATGGTGCAAATTTATGTGGATTATATCATTTTTGGATCTACAAATCCCCGTCTTTGCATAGAATTTGAGGAAGTGATGAGATCTAAGTTTGAAATGAGCTCCATGGGAGAAATGAAGTTCTTTTTGGGACTACAAGTTGATCAATCTGAGTCAGGAATCCTTATCCATCAAGAAAAATACGTGAAAGAAATTTTGACCAAGTTCAAAATGGCTGATTCCCACCCTGTAAAAACTCCTGTGGAAGTTCGTCATTGTTTGACTCCTGATGTGGATGGTGAAAGCGTTGATCAGCATCTCTATTGCTCTATGATAGGCTCTCTCATGTATCTCACGGCCAGCAGACCCGACATCATGTTTGCAGGGTGCTTGTGTGCACGTTTTCAGGCTAATCCTAAACTCTCTCATTTATCTGCTGTCAAACGTATTTTAAGATATTTAAAGTATAAGCCAAAATTGGGTCTGTGGTATCCTAAAACTGACTTATTTGATCTTGTGGCTTATTCAGATTCAGACTACGGGGGTTGCAACTTAGACCGAAAATCCACTTCTAGAGGTTGTCAATTCCTTGGCAACCGCCTTGTCTCATGGCAATGTAAGAAACAATCCACCGTTTCCCAATCCACCGCCGAAGCCGAATACATTGCCGCAGCCCTCTGTTGTTCCCAAGTCAGATGGATACACCATCAGATGCTTGACTATGGGATCACATTCCGAGAGACACCCATTATGTGTGACAACACTGTTGTTCCCCATATCACCAAAAACCCCGTTCAGCATTCCAAAACAAGACACATTGAAATCAAACATCACTTTATCCGTGACTGTGTGGAAAAGAAGCATATTCAAATTGTTGAAGTCAAAACTAATAGACAAACCGCAGACATCTTCACAAAGGCTTTTGACTCAACCAGATTTGCCCAACTGGTGGAGATGCTTGGAATGATCAACTTTCAGTAAATTGTCTGAATAGTATTCTTTTTTCTAAATTCTGTTTAATTGTCAAAGAAAATTCCAAAAAGATTTTATTTTTATGTACAGTTTCTACGCAAATCTTTTGGGGGAGAAATATAATATTGAAAAGAATTGCTGTGTATATAATCTTACAAGTGGTTTTGAGTTGCAGGTGTCACACACCAACCGACGGCGGATTATACGTCGGGGTGGACGCGGTTGTTCAATAGCACAAGGTTGACTATTAAAGTTTCGATATTTCATTAAATAATAATTTAAGATTCAATACAAGGAACATAACAAGAAATACAACGTTTAATTTATAAGTAGTCTAGGTCCAAAGCATCCTATGTGATCACAAATAAGCCTCATGATGTAGAACCTGAAACATGTGAAAGAATCTGTCAACTACAAAATAGTTGGTGAGATACAAAGGTTTTGACACGGTTTAACAAGTATTTGAGAAGAATTACAATTCACTATGATATATGCATTCTATAATGTGAGAACAAGTATCTTAAACATTGTGCACTTCAACCCTCCAACCAAGTTTAGGCATAACCCGCAGGTTACCCTTATAAGTGTCAAGTTTAAAGTTTAATTCAGTAACAATCACCAAGGGCTCCCCCCCCCCCCCGAAGGGGTCAATCAATCAAGGTGGATTGGTCAAATACAATAGATCTATCATTGCTACTATAGGCTTGATCAAAGTTAATGAATGTGCTAGTTTTAAGTTTAATCTAAGCATACAAGTCTCAAGTTTAACATAAGAATAAGCATTTAGTCATAGTTGTACAAGAATTGTATAAGTTTAAAGTTTTTGGTACATGTTTCACCCCAAAAGTATAGAAAGGAAAGAGGGGCTAAGTATACTCACGTGGATTGATGAAGAGTATCCGATAAGAGTAAGTTTGCAAGACTTTGAGGGAGAATATCCTCACAATAAGCCTAAGAATACAAGTCTAAAGTTTTAAGTATGATCTTATAAGTCTAGGACAAAAATTCTAAGATTTTCAGGATTTTGACTAGGGTTTCAAACGGGAGACGAGAATGATTTGGGTTTGCAAAGTTTAGATTGAAGTTTCAAATACTAAGATTGGATATCAAAGTTTAAATAAATAATACCTAATTATAAGTTTGTAAATGGTTAAATAGGATTTTTGTAAAGTTTATAGTTTGGGTATAAGTCTTTAAGTTTAAATAAAATTATAAGTTTATAAGGTTTTCTTCAAATGGTAAGTTCATAGACATAAGTATTTAATTAAAGTTTATGTTTTAAAAGTATAAATCTAAAATTGCTTTAAAGTCTTTATTTTAGTTTATAAAGTTTATAAGTTTGTAAATATTTAAAGAAAATAAATAAGGTATATTTATTTTCTCATGTTTTAGATTTATATAAACAAATGGATTTATGTTTATATGAAATATGAAATGTATAAGTTTAAAATTTATTAAATTAAAGTTTTTGTTTTCATAAAGTTTATAAACTCATAAGTTTATAACTTTCTAATCTTATTCCCTTTTTAATATATACATAACTTTTATAGAAATGTATAAATTTATAAGTTTCTGTTTTTATATAAATCTTATAAACTTTTCTGAGTTTAAAGAATTAATATAAGTTTTCCGTGTTAATTAAAGTTTAATACTTAATTAAAGTTTCAAACAAAATAAGTTTATAAAAAAATATAAGAAATTAAGTTTCAAATTTTATAAAAATGATTTCTATTCAAGTCTTATAAATTTTTGAAGTATTCTTATTAGTCTTCAAGTGTTTAAAACTATTTCTAATGAATTTATTATTATAAGTTTTTGATGTGTTAGTATTTACACATCTTTTTGGCACAAAACTTCGTTCATTTAATGATCAATTCTTGGTTATATTCAACGTTTAGACACTTATTTGCTTCATTTCCTGTTTTGTAGGTTTTTGTGAAGCTTGGTGAATAAACAAGAAGATTCCAGGATAAACAAGTGAAGTTTTAGGGTTTCTGTGATGGAGGCACGGTCGTGCCCCTATTTGGCACGGTCGTGTGAAGCTCCAAAACCCTAGGCACGGTCGCGCCCACATCTGGCACGATCGCGCCAAGCCAAATTCCAAGGCACAACCGTGCCTTGGCCGTCCACGGTCGCGTGTCATCTCGTGAGTCTGAACATCCGTACGTCCTCGATCAGTGGTACCCAATGGAAGCTACGGATCGATCAAACCTCTGTCACACGGTCGCGCCAAGACCTAGACACGACCGCGTCCATGTCTTAGGAACGGTCGTGCCTTCTCTCCTGGCACGGTCGTGCCTCCCCTTTTCTACTTAAACAGAACATAATTCTCATTTAGACATTCAGCAACCCAGGGGAGAAATCTACTGTTCCAGCTCGAGTTTTCTTTGTTCCAGCCATATTTCAAGATTCTTGGAGAGGATACAACACCAAGAGGATCACCATACATCAACAACAACATCTAGGCTTGGAGGAGTGGTTTTGATTCTTGTTTTCATATCATGTTTCTCTCTGTTTTCCCTGCTTACTTGTAATTTTGATGCTCATGATGAGCTAAAACTCCTGTTCACTTTGGTTTAGAAGAAGTTTAGATACATTTGACAACATTCATGGATTATTGGCAATTATTGTGTTAATGTTATGACAACCGTATGATTATTCTTTGATGAAATTATGTATTCAAGTATTTTGAGTGATTTACAAGACTTGTATTTGTGTATGTCATATTATGTTGGAAACCTTATGATTTATGCTTATATTCATGGATTGGTGTATGTAATTATACTAGTTTATGGCATTTGACTAGGAATGGTGAATGAAGTCTTATTTATGAATCATTATATTTGTATATGTAACCTTATGCTTATGTTTGGAAAGACAAAGTATTCGTTATGATGTGTCATATTTAGTATTGTGTTTATCTAGGAATTGTTGACACATCCTCCTAATTTATATAATCTTTATATGAACATTGTATGTTGAAGAAATGCATATTGTTGTCCAAATTAATCAACTTGAGGTGGATAATGTGTTGTTCATATTATCTTTCCAACTAGTTGTTGGATTAATGTACCTTAATCGGAAGCTAGTTCAATCTTTATAAACATTAACATGATTATCAAACACGTGAGCCTCATTGTATGACTTTAGGTGGTTGGTTTGTGTAATTCATGCTAGCTTTCCGAATAGTCATTTGATTAGATATCTTTGACGAGAATTTAGTAAATTTATGTATCGTGTATTTGCCATGTTTCTATGAATGTATTGAATGTATTCTAAATGGATTCGACACCGAAGTGATATTTTCTCCTTGATTGTTTGATTTGTGACTTTAGTCTAGTTTTATATTCTTACATAATAGTTTAATTAAAAATCAACTTAAACATCTTTTACCCATATTTGATTGAATCTTAGTCCCGGTTTATTATCGCATCCCACCGTGTCCACGGATTGATATCCTGTTCTTACCTTTACTATATTGCTATCCGACGGGTACACTGCCCGGTGTGTGTGTTTAGTATTTGGTGAAAACCCTTTTTAAAACTAATTGTGTAAAACACTTATAAAAATATAAATATAGTTTACACGCATCAAGTTTTTGGCGCCGTTGCCGGGGACACGGTTTTGCGAGAACGATTGGAATTAATTTTTAGTCATTTAGTATATATATTTGTGAATATCGTGTTTTTCTTGTTGTTATTTGCAATTTTGTGTGTATTGATATTTTTCGCATTTTACTTGTTATTCTTAGCTTCATTTGTATATATATATATCTTGGTTTTTACCCCATTTTATTTATTTTTTTTAATTTTTTTTTTTTTTTTTATTTTATTCTTGTCTAACTTGTGTTTTCTTTGTCCTAGGTTCGCGTATTTAAATCTAACTTGTCGTGCAGATCGTGTATGTTCTCAACTCCCGTCGAGGAGGTTCCTGAGCCGTCTTCCGAGCCGGAGCGTGATCTTCATCGGAGATTGCGAGCCCGTTCCCGATTTGTGGCCCGGTTACTCGAGTTTGACGAGGTTGTTGTTGACGAGGTAGAGGAGATGGCGAACGAGGATGCGGGTCGGACGCTTTCGAATTTTGGCAAACCGACACTTAAGGGTTTGGAGTCGAGCATCAATAGGCCGACGGTTAGAGCACATCAGTTCGAGATCAAATCCAGCAATATACAGATGCTGCAGAACATGTGTCAGTTCGATGGCAAGTATCACGAGGATCCTAATACTCATTTGGCCGGTTTCTTAGAAATTTACGCCACTTTCAGAATTCGTGACGCTACCGACGATGCTATTCGGCTCCGGTTGTTCCAGTTTTCCTTACGGGATCGAGCCAAGGCTTGGTTACTGTCACTTCCCCCTAGGTACATTAGTACTTGGGACCAGATGGCTGCTAAATTCTTAGAAAAGTACTTCCCTCCGGAGAAAACATCAAAGTTGAGGGCTAGGATTTTTTCTTTCCAGCAGGACGACGGGGAGACGATCTATGAGGCGTGGGAGAGATTCAAGGAACTGATGAGGAAGGTTCCTCACCATGGATTGTTGAAGTGGCAGCAGTGTGAGACTTTTTATAATGGTCTGGAGATGACCGGGAAGCAGCTAATTGATGCATACGCGGGTGGAGATATTGGAACAAAGACACCCCAGGAGGCGTATGACTTGCTAGAGAAGGTGGCAGCAAAGAGCTACACTCAGCATACTTCCCGAGCGAGAACCCAGAGGCAGGGTGTCCATCACGTGGATGGAATTACCTCTTTAGCTGCCCAGGTGGAAGCACTTTCCACCAAGATTGATCAGATGCACGTCCACAAGGCCCAGTCCTTGTGTGAGTTATGTGGTGGGGCGCATCCCACGAGTGCTTGTCAGGTTGGGGATCAGGGGGCCAACGAGCAGGTTGATTTCATGTCTAACCAGAATCGCCCCCAGAATAATCCCTATAGCAACACATATAATCCGGGGTGGAGGAATCACCCGAATTTCAGTTGGAAGTCTGGTAACAACAGCCAGCAACCACCCGGATTCACTCAGCGCCCCCCATTCCAGCATCAGTCCCACCAGTCTCAGGGACAGAGTTCCCAGTTTCGACCTCAGCAGGGCCAGTTTCAAGGCCAAGGTTCTAGCAGCGATCCACCACCCGCACCTGAGGGTAAATCCAGTTTGGAGGACATGGTTGCACGGCTACTTGCCAACTCAGAGAGTCAGAATCAGTTGGTAGAGAAGCAGAACCGGTACATGGAGGAGCGTTTCCACACGCATGAGACGGAGTTGAGGAATCAGAAAGCTTCGATCCAGACCATAGAGAACCAGGTCGGGCAGATCGCGAAGCTTCTTTCTGAGAGACAGCCAGGTGGCCTGCCTAGCAACACTGAGCCCAATCCCAATGCTCATGTGAAGGCCATCACTTTGAGGAGCGGTAGAGACACAGGACCGGATCCACAGGTTCCTGTGCACGAGCTATCTGAGGAAGAGGTTGTGATTGAGATTCCTGATGAGACACCGTCGAGGGGTAAATCGGCGAGCACATCGTGCCCTCGCGAGCCTGTGAGAGATTATACTCCCGCCATTCCATACCCAGGCAGATTGAAGAAGTAGAAGATGGAGGAGCAATATGGTAAGTTTCTAGGGTTGTTTAAGCAGTTGCATATCAACTTACCATTCGTGGAGGCTCTGGCTCAGATGCCTAAGTATGCGAGATTCTTGAAGGATATCCTCACGAATAAGAGGAAATTGGAGGAGTTATCTCAAGTGACGCTGAATGAGGAGTGTTCGGCGGTGATTCAGAACAAGCTACCGAAGAAGAGACGAGATCCGGGGAGTTTTACCATCCCCTGTTTTATAGGTAGCTTGTCGGTTAGCAACGCCTTAGCTGACCTTGGTGCTAGCATTAACCTCATGCCATATGCAGTCTTTGCTAAGCTTGAGTTGGGAGAACCTACACCGACACGCATGAATATCCAGCTGGCCGATCGCTCGGTCAAGTATCCGCGAGGGATAGTGGAGAATATGTTGGTTAAGGTTGATCGTTTTGTGTTTCCTGTAGACTTTGTGATTCTGGACATGGATGAGGACAAGAATGTCCCTATTATCCTAGGTCGACCGTTCCTGGCCACTGCCAAGGCCCTGATTGATGTGTATTCGGGGAGGCTTACACTGAGGGTGGATGAAGAGGAAGTGACCTTTGATGTAGGGAGATCCATGCAGCATACCCAGAATCAGGATGATTCACTCTACTTTGTTGAGGCTGTTTATTCTTGTGTGAGTGATCATCTCCAGGACACAGCTGAGGAGGAGTCCCTGGACACCCAGATTGTAGGGGGGAGACATTTGATCCAGTTGGTGAGGATCAGTTTGATGAGCAGTTGCATAGCCAGGTGAGCTATGAGTTTCCCCAGTGTTCAGCGGTTTTTGCTATGGTTGATAGAGAGTCTGAGCTGATTGAGCGGCCTTCTATTGAGGACCCACCACCTTTTGAGCTTAAGGAGCTCCCGAGCCATTTGGAGTATGCCTTTTTAGATGGTGAGTCTCGGTTACCCGTCATTATCGCCTCTGATTTGACGAGTGATGAGAAGGAGAGGCTACTGGAGGTGCTGAAGCAGCACAAGTAGGCTATTGTATGGAGGATTATGGACATTAAGGGAATTAATCCCTCTTTTTGTACCCATAAGATCCTTATGGAGGATGACTACAAGCCCGCTGTGCAGCACCAGAGGAGGTTGAACCCGAACATGCAGGAGGTAGTGAAGAAGGAGGTGATTAAATTACTGGATGCTGGTTTGATTTATCCCATCTCCGATTCTCCTTGGGTTAGCCCGGTTCAGGTTGTCCCTAAGAAGGGAGGCATGACTGTCATCACCAACGAGAGGAATGAGCTGATTCCTACTCGTACAGTCACCGGTTGGAGAGTTTGCATCGATTATCGCAAACTCAATGATGCTACTCGGAAAGATCATTTTCCCCTCCCGTTCATTGATCAGATGTTGGAGAGATTAGCGGGAAAGATGTTCTATTGTTTCCTAGATGGCTTCTCAGGCTACTTCCAGATTCCGATTGCTCCTGAGGATTAGGAGAAGACGACATTCACATGTCCCTATGGCACATTTGCTTATCGACGGATGCCCTTTGGATTGTGCAATGCTCCGGCCACTTTCTAGCGTTGCATGGTGGCCATTTTCCATGATATGATTGAGGAGTCCATGGAGGTTTTCATGGATGACTTTTCTGTGTTTGGGAGTTCCTTTGATCATTGCCTCGAGAATCTGGAGAGGATGTTGGCTAGGTGTAAAGAGGCCAATTTGGTGTTGAACTGGGAGAAATGCCACTTCATGGTGAAGGAGGGCATTGTGCTTGGGCACAAGGTTTCACGTGCGGGGATTGAGGTTGATAGAGCTAAGATTGACACCATATCTAAGCTGCCCCCGCCGACCTCTGTGAAATCTATTCGGAGCTTCCTTGGTCACGCGGGCTTTTACAGGCGTTTTATCAAAGACTTTTCTAAGATTGCCCGACCGATGACCCAGCTTCTTGAGAAGGAAGCCCAGTTCGTGTTCTCCGACGAGTGCCTCAGTGCATTCGACTTGTTAAAGGAGAAGTTGGTGAATGCCCCTATCATGGTGGATCCTGATTGGAAGCTGCCATTTGAGATCATGTGTGACGCGAGTGACTTCGCTGTTGGGGCGGTCTTAGGACAGAGGAGAGAGAAGCAGTTTCACCTGATTTATTATGCGAGCAAGACGCTCAATGACGCACAGGAGCATTACACCACGACAGAGAAGGAGCTCCTAGCTGTTGTCTTCGCTTTCTATAAATTTCGGTCTTATCTCGTCCTATCAAAGACCATTATATTCACTGATCATGCAGCCCTTCGGCACCTGTTCAGCAAACAGGATATCAAACCCCGGCTAATCCGGTGGGTTTTGCTGCTTCAGGAGTTCGACATTGAGATCCGCGATAAGAAGGGTGCGGAGAATGTCGCAGCGGACCACTTGTCCCGTCTTGAGTGCTCAGCTTCATCTGAACTTGTGGGGTCATCCATAAATGACAATTTTCCCCACGAGTTTCTCATGCACATACAGACACAGGATGAGGAGTGTCCATGGTTTGCTGATTTTGCAAACTTTCTTGCTAGTGGGATTGTGATTAAGGACTTAACGCATCAGCAGAAGCGAAAGTTCTTTACGGATGTGAAGCACTATCTTTGGGAGGATCCCTATTTGTTTCGAGTCGGGGCTGATCAGATCTTGCGTAGGTGTGTCTTTGGAGATGAGGCACTTCAGGTGCTTAGACACTGCCACGAGGGTCCGACAGGTGGACATCATGGAGCTACATTGACCGCGAAGAAGCTATTTGATGCCGGTTTCTTCTGGCCTACCATCTTCCGGGATGCTCATGAGATGATCCGAGCTTGTGACGCTTGCCAGAGGGCGAGCAACATTTCATCTAGGAATGAGATGCCCCAGAACAGCATCCAGATTTGTGAGATTTTTGATGTCTGGGCTATTGACTTTATGGGACCTTTCCCAGCTTCTCGTGGCAACCGGTATATCCTAGTCGCTGTTGACTATGTTTCTAAGTGGGCCGAGGCTCAAGCCTTGCCTACTAATGATGCTAGGGTGGTTGTTCAATTTCTGGAGAAGCTGTTCTCTCTCTTTGGTGCCCCCAAAGCCCTTATCAGTGACCGTGGGACCCGCTTCTGCAACGCCCAGTTGGAGAAGGCTCTATCACGATATGGTGTGAACCATATATTCTCCACATCCTACCATCCACAGACCAGTGGACAGGTAGAGGTCACAAACCGGGGCATAAAGCGGATTCTAGAGAAGACGGTTGGTCAGAACCGTAAGGATTGGTCGGATAGGTTAGATGATGCACTTTGGGCCTTCCGGACTGCCTATAAGACACCTATTGGTACCACACCATTTAGGTTTATCTATGGGAAGGCGTGCCATCTTCCGGTGGAGTTGGAGCATAAGGCCTATTGGGCATTGAAGGCGGTGAATCTTGACTTGGTGAGCGCGGGTGAGAACCGGTTCACTCAGATTCATGAGCTTGATGAGTTGAGGAATCAAGCCTATGTAAACTCCACGATCTACAAGGAGCGCACTAACAGTTTACATGACCGACGCTTGAAGGACAAGAAGGAATTCCGAGTGGGTGGTCGTGTGTTGCTTTACAACTCTAGGTTGCGTTTGTTTCCCGGGAAGTTGAAGTCCCGATGGACGGGTCCCTACACGGTTAGGGAGGTGTTTCCTTATGGGACCGTCGAGATTGAGCACGAAGATGGGAGGATCTTCAAGGTCAACGGTCATCGTCTTAAACCATACATTGACGGACCGGTTGACCCGGCATTGGAGGTAGTTAACCTCCACCCCAAGGACAAATGAATTCGAGGACTTGAGTCTAGCTAACGACTCGTTAATAAACTTAGCCTGTTCCGGTATCATCTGTGGTAACAATTTTTAGATCTTGTTTCTATGTTTATTTTCTTATTTTTATTTTCTTTGTTTTTTAGGATTTTACCATTTATTTTTGAGTTTAGGTGATCGGAACGTGTTTTGGATCGAGCGGATTTGGGATAATGCTTGGAATGTCACCGGTATGTCTTCTGAATTTTTAGAAATTTTGATTAGGAAGAATCGCAGTCGGGTTTGGAATACTCCTCATAAAAAAATTCAGGTCTCTGTGTCTGCTGGGCATGAGACACGGCCGTGCCTAGCTATAGGCGCGGTCGTGCCTTTAACCCTAGGCGCGGTCGTGCCTATGCACTAGGCGCGGTCATGCCTCAGTAATTGGGGGCGGGTTAAATCAATGTTAAACAGCAGATTTTGTTATTTCTCTCATTTCCCCCCAAACGAGACCTCCCCTACGTACGATTTTCTTCTCTTCCGCATTGTTGATCTCCATTTCTTCGATTTCAGGTACGCCCCCGCAATCTTAATCTTTTCGTTTCTGTGTTTAGGATTAGGATCTTCATTATTTTTTTTATAACCGAAATTCTAGGGTTTTAATTATTTTCTGTTTTGAATCTCATTTTAGATATAATTACGTAGGATCGTTAGTATTAACTTCTTGGAATGTTGCTATACTAAAAGCCCCCTCATAATCATGCTAAAAATGTAAAATTTGGACTCTGAAAACCCTGAAATGGGTTGAGCACGGTCGCGCTCATGAGCAGGCGCGGTCGTGCTCGGCTTTTGAAATTTCCAGGAAGTTGTTTTTGATTGAGCGCGGTCGTGCCTCCTACTAGGCGCGGTCGTGCCAATTTGGGTTTGTGCTAGGCGCGGCCGTGTGTTTCCTTAGCGCGGCCGTGGGATTCATTTTGGGTCTTGGCGCGGTCGTGCCCCTTCCCAGGCGCGACCGTGCCTCCTTGTTAGGACAGCCCGTGGTCGGCCACAGCGCGACCGTAGGCTTAAATTTTGGCCTTGGCACAGTCGTGCCCCTTCCCAGGCGCGACCGTGCCCCTTCATAATTAGGTCAGCAACTTCATAACTTCAGTTTAGCATCTTCATAACTGTTTTGATTTTAATTTTGTTGTCGTGCAGATGGCAGGCAACAGGGACCACCCGTATCTTGAGTTCGACTTGAACGAGCATGAGTACGAGGCTCGTCTGGACGTTTTGTGGCCACGCAGAGGCCGGATTTTAGCCGCTCGTCGTTTGGAGCCGGCCGCCATAGACGCCATCGGTCAGCGGGACCGGTGGAACGACCTTATCACCGCCCCGTGGCACCGCTTGTTTAGACTTCACGCGATCCAGTATGTCGAGCTTGTGATGGAGTTTTTCTCCACTTACGACTTCGATTATCCTTGCGCAGACTTAGAGCAGCCGGAGACGATTAGGTTTAGGCTAGGAGGGGAGTGGCGAGTGATGTCAGTTGCTAGGTTCGGGAGATTATTGGGCCTGTATACGAGGCAGGAGCTTCATACTGAGATATTCACCGATGGTATCACCGAGTACCCGACAGAGGAGGACAAGGACCAGTTCTGGCACGAGTTTGGATTCGGGATGTATGATCCGAGTTTGACCAAGGCTTCGAGCCTTCGGGATCCCTTGCACCGTGTTCTCCATCATTGCATTGTTTATTCTATTTCTGGAAGAGGTCAGGGGGAGACAGTAGTGAACCTTAGGGAGCTGTTTTACTTGTTTTGCCTTGTACGCCCGCGCACCTGCAATCTTGCGCATTCTATCGCGGGGTACTTGGTAAACAGCTCAGGGCGCGACGTCACCAGCGCGATATATGGAGGTCACTTCGTGACCAAGCTAGCTAGGCACTTCCAGCTATTGACCGATGATTTGATAGGGGACCTGACCCCTGTGGTCGAGACTGTTGTGATGACCGTGTAGACACTGAGGAACATGCACGTTGCTCGTCGAGGCGCAGGAGGGATCAGGTTGGTAGATAGATGGGGACGGACGTGGGATCCAGACCATCCGGGCCCCGATCCAGATCGTGTACAGGCCGAGGCCGTCGCCGCCGCCCATCAGGAGCATGCGGCTCAGCAGGAGCAGGGTCACGAGCATCAGCAGCCAGACCAGCCACCTCCTCCACCTCCGCCACCACCACCTCCGGTTGTCATTCCACATGACATGTTCATGCGTTACTGGGCCTGGCAGTATGAGGTCCAGTGCGCCGCTGCTGCTACTGGCGGGGCACCATACGTGGTACCCCTCCCATTCTTTATGCAGCCGGAGCAGCAGCCGGATCAGCCACCACCATCACCACCGCATCATCAGTCACCACCACCATCACCACCAGCAGCAGGAGGCGAGGGAGGCGGGGCCTCCGGCGTCGACCTTGAGGGTGTGCAGTGGGAGTAGTACCTCCCATTGCCTTTTGGTATCATTTTTGTGAGTTGTACTTTCTTGTTTATTGTACAAACTCTTGTATCACGCTTCGGCGTTTTATGTTGTTCTTTTGTTGTACTTTTGTTTCCCTGTACTGTTGTTTATATTCGTCTTTACATTTATGTTTATATTTTGGCTTGATGTTACTGATCCTGTTTGATGTGGTTAGTCTTGATTAGATCTTGGAATCGTGGACCTACGTGGAACGTCATTTTTATGGGTAGGTTTTTGCGTGTGCCATGATCGACACGAGGGAAGTTTCAGTTCTCCCTTCACACTCCATTGCATTGCATGTTTTTGTATACATTGAGGGCAATGTATATTTCTAAGTGTGGGGTTGGGTTTATTCTTCGCTTTACATTATTTTTTTGTTGTACATTGAGGGCAATGTATGATTCTAAGTGTAGGGTGGGAACTTATTCACGCGATGTTTGTCCTTTTAAGCATTTTATCACTTCATTTTTTGCAAAATCTTCCTTCATAATTTTTATTGACACTAAATCAGTTTTATGAAATTGAAAAACACCAAAATATAATAAAAGTTAAACGTTTAGCATTCACAATTTTTAGTAAATAATAGAGGTTTGATTTTTCAAAAGCAAATGAAATAGAAATTCCAACGAGTCAAACCCAATTTTTTTTTTTTGTGATAACCATGAGTTTCAGTGGGCTGAACGAATAAATTGCATGTAACCTTTTGCTTACAACCATGAGTCGCGTGTCATCTCGTGAGTCTGAACATCCGTACGTCCTCGATCAGTGGTACCCAATGGAAGCTACGGATCGGTCAAACCTCTGTCACACGGTCGCGCCAAGACCTAGACACGACCACGTCCATGTCTTAGGCACGGTCGTGCCTTCTCTCCTGGCACGGTCGTGCCTCCCCTTTTCTACTTAAATAGAACTTAATTCTCATTCAGATATTCAGCAACCCAGGGGAGAAACCTACTTGTTCTAGCCATATTTCAAGATTCTTGGAGAGGATACAACACCAAGAGGATCACCATACATCAACAACAACATCTAGGCTTGGAGGAGTGGTTTTGATTCTTGTTTTCATATCATGTTTCTTTCTATTTTTCCCTGCTTACTTGTAATTTTGATGCTCATGATGAGCTAAAACTCCTGTTCACTTTGGTTTAGATGAAGTTTAGATACATTTGACAACATTCATGGATTATTGGCAATTATTGTGTTAATGTTATGACAACCATATGATTATTCTTTGATGAAATTATGTATTCAAGTATTTTGAGTGATTTACAAGACTTGTATTTGTGTATGTCATATTATGTTGGAAAACTTATGATTTATGCTTATATTCATGGATTGGTGTATGTAATTATACTAGTTTATGGCATTTGACTAGGAATGGTGAATAAAGTCTTATTTATGAATCATTATATTTGTATATGTAACCTTATGCTTATGTTTGGAAAGACAAAGTATTCGTTATGATGTGTCATATTTAGTATTGTGTTTATCTAGGAATTGTTGACACATCCTCCTAATTTATATAATCTTTATATGAACATTGTATGTTGAAGAAATGCATATCGTTGTCTAAATTAATCAACTTGAGGTGGATAATGTGTTGTTCATATTATCTTTCCAACTAGTTGTTGGATTAATGTACCTTAATCGGAAGCTAGTTCAATCTTTATAAACATTAACATGATTATCAAACACGTGAGCCTCATTGTATGACTTTAGGTGGTTGGTTTGTGTAATTCATGCTAGCTTTCCGAATAGTCATTTGATTAGATATCTTTGATGAGAATTTAGTCAATTTATGTATCGTGTATTTGCCATGTTTCTATGAATGTATTGAATGTATTCTAAATGGATTCGACACCGAAGTGATATTTTCTCCTTGATTGTTTGATTTGTGACTTTAGTCTAGTTTTATATTCTTACATAATAGTTTAATTAAAAATCAACTTAAACATCTTTTACCCATATTTGATTGAATCTTAGTCCCGGTTTATTATCGCATCCCACCGTGTCCACGGATTGATATCCGGTTCTTACCTTTACTATATTGCTATCCGACGGGTACACTGCCCGGTGTGTGTGTTTAGTATTTGGTGAAAACCCTTTTTAAAACTAATTGTGTAAAACACTTATAAAAAAAAGGGTAAAACCCGGCTAACCGGATTCAAACTCGGGTCAGTGACCGGGTCGAATCCGCACACACACACTAACCATCCAGACTACGGGTTCGTTAGTGTATATCATGAACCGGAAATCATTTATACAACAACTTCAATCGAACCCAATTCCCTCTTGAACCCTAGAACGAAAACGCTTAAATACGAGTCGAATCTCCCTCTGTTTATGAAATTAAACAGAGGGCTTTTGATCCTCTCGTGAAATCGATCGTGATGCATATAAAGTTTACTTGATTTGATGCCAAATCGAGTGAAAAGGAGTCCAAGTTAAGCGTTGGTTGTCGTGGCTCCAAATCGAAGAATGCAGGTATGATACGATGGAATTGAGGGTGTAGGAAGTTGGTGTGTGATTTCGCTGAGGTAGTACCATGGTTGATGGTTCTTGGGTTACGGTAAATGTCGAGTTCGAATTTGAAATTGCGCGGGTCTCGGGCCGAGTTTGAGCATTGATGGTTCTTGGGTTACGGTCGCACGCGTGAGGCGATGGCCGAGGTTCGTTGAATGTGGACGATTTCGCGATTTGGATGAAATGGGTGAAAAACGGGGCTAGCGGGTATCGAACCTGGAACCGATTTCTGTTTTCGGTGTTTGGGGTTATTACAAAACAGGCCCCTGATGTTTGGAGTCTTTATCACTTTGTGTTAAAACATAAGTCTTGAGTTTAAAACAGTTTTTAGAAATGGCAAGTTAGCCCCTCGACTTTTATAAGGTAAATATGTTTTATTAAAACTTAAATAAGTTTTAAGAACTTTAATAATTTACAAAGTTATTGGTTTACAAGTTTTAAAAAAATTAATAAACAATTTAAATTGGTTTATTTAACTACCACTTAAAAGTTTCAGAACGAATTTCGAATGTTACAAGATATATATATATATATATATATATATATATATATATATATATATATAGATATATATATATATATAAATATATTCATACTTTTTAAATAAATTTCACATATATATACATATATATATATGTGTGTGTGTGTTTTAAGTATAAATTATTTATATATATTAATTTAAAATTAATATTTATTGTTTCAAGGAAATAGTTTTAACACGAACTCGAGTTTCACTTTAGTAACACGTGCAAAAAGATAGGTCGGAAAATCTCGGACATTACAGTCTCCCCTACTTTAGGAAATTTCGTCCCGAAATTAAAGTAGAAGGGTTTAGTTAAGGTTACGATACGCATAAGGATAATGAGAAGGATACTTCACGTTCCCTAGTAAACTCTGGGTTCCGTTTAGAGTTCTAAATGAGATGGAATGACAAGAATAAGATTACGCTCGAGTTTCTAAGTTTTCAAAGTATATGGTTGCCAAGAGTTTCCCTAAGAAGCATATAGTTTCATTGAAATATATGAAGATTTGTTTTCAGAAGTGTATTTGAGAGAATAACTGATAAACTTTCATTCAAGGTTTAAAGTGAGATACATCCCTCAGAATGGATTCGATGATAGTGTAATGATTTGAGTTTACAGACTAATACGTCTAAGGATTTGCTACGGTACCTAAGTTCCGTGGCTACCTTTTACGATAAGTCTTAGATCATAGCACATGACAGAGTTTACTATGTCTTTCCATACGCTGATTTTCATACTTACGTGTGCACCCGCAAGCATTTAAATCGTCGCATAGTCCGTATAGGTCCTTCCGTTTGTGTGTGGATCGAGAAAGAGTACAAGAATTTGTTTAACACACGACTAAAGCTTCCACATAAGAGTGATCATTGATTAATGAGTCCCTTAGAGAGAAACGTCATTCAATGATTAAAGAGAAAGGAATGTGACAAGATTTAGAGTTTCAAAGTTTCCTCGTGATTGAATAAGAATACATCAACCATTGAGTAGTTTAAAGTCTTTACACTTTTCTCATGTTTGATCAAGAATACGTCAAACCTTGAGTAGTTTAAAAGTCTCGTACGTTCATCATGTTTGAACAAGCATACGTCAAACATGGTGTAGTTTAAAGTCTTATACGTTCATCATGTTTGAACAAGAATACGTCAAACATAAAATAGTTCAAATTGTGTTTGAACAAGAATATGTCAAACATATAATAGTTTAAATTGTGTTTGAACAAGAATACGTCAAACATAGAATTGTGTTTGAACAAGAATACGTCAAACATAGCATAGTTTAAATTGTGTTTGAACCAGAATACGTCAAACATAGAATAGTTTAAATTGTGTTTGAACAAGAATACGTCAAACATAGGATAGTTTAAATTGTGTTTGAACAAGAATACGTCAAACAAAGAATTGTGTTTGAACAAGAATACGTTAAACATAGGATAGTTTAAATTGTGTTTGAACAAGAATACGTCAAACATAGAATAGTTTAAATTGTGTTTGAACAAGAATACGTCAAACATAGGATAGTTTAAATTGTGTTTGAACAAGAATACGTCAAACATAGAATTGTGTTTGAACAAGAATACGTCAAACATAGGATAGTTTAAATTGTGTTTGAACAAGAATACGTCAAACATAGAATAGTTTAAATTGTGTTTGAACGTTTGAACAAGAATGCGTCAAACATAGAATAGTTTAAATTGTGTTTGAACAAGAATACGTCAAACATAGAATGTTTTAAATTGTGTTCGAACAAGAATACGTCAAACATCGGATATTTTAAATTATGTTTGAACACGAATACGTCAAACATCGGATAGTTTAAAGTCTCTTAGTTTAGCCTCAGTGTATAGAAGTATACGATTACGTTTTGAGTATAAAGCAGTTATCTAAATACTCTAGTATTTAAGAGAGGTGTGGGGCAGCGTTTGGAACAAGATTAACCGTTATACGCTTTCTCATAGAAGATTCGAGTTGTCCAGAAGATTAGTGGATCCCGATGTTTGGTTTAGATAGGAGTCAGGGGATGTACTCTGCTAAAGAGAGTAATGTCCTCCTTCCTGCTAGTGTCTAGTATCAAGAGTGAAGTTTTCTCGTATATATGGAATGTACGTTTATCAAGTCTTATAGGGTTTGTTAGGACAAACACAAAAAGTTTTCAAGACTAAGAGTCCAAGTATGAATTTGAAAGTAGGATAAGTCAGTTGATCTCAAGTTTCAATATTAAGCCTCACATGATCCTTTATTGGACATGCTTCCTTTGGTGGTTTAGAAGGTGTTTGGTTTCAGGAATACGAGATTGAGTATTTGTACAAGTTTTACATGACTCAAAAGTATCCGAAGTTTAATGTTTTAGCAACGTGTATTTGAGCTTTTAGTTCCCGTTGTGATTCATAGTAAGTCTTTTACGTGACAAGAGTTGAATGAGGAAAGTCTCCAAGCATAGGGTAACGGGAAAAGTTTCGATAAGGTTTATGGTAGTGTGTTTATAAATGATTTTATCTCGTTTCATAACAACAGGTATAGTTTTCTTTATATAGAGTGTAATTAGGATGTTCAAAAATGACGAGTTAGACATTGATAAATAGTATAAGTAAGACTTATGAAAAGGTATGTATGATCGTCAAACGAAATGTTGGTCAAATTTAGAAGTGTGAAGTCTATATAAGGGATAAGGATCATAGTTGATTACGGCAGTGGTTCGTAAGTCGAGTTGTTTTAGAAGAGCGCCTACGAATTAGAAAGTTTATTCAAGTTTTTATTCTTCAAGTATACGTGTCACGTAGGGTTTTTATAGTTTAATGCCACATTGTTAATTATCTCTAGTTCTAACGTGAGCTACTCTTGACGGAAGTGTTTGGGTAAGAAGTGTTAAGTTTGTAGTGCTAGAAGGAAAGTCAAGCTGGTAAGTGATAACAAGATAAATTTCAAAATAACTTTCGTTGAATGTTTCAAAATTGGGACTTCTAGCCCTTACATAATACAATTTAAACGAAAAATTAAAGTGTGTAAGTAAGTTGATTTAATATGTTCAAAAGGTTTTTATTCATAATACTGAGTTATCACAGTAATATTTTCAAAAATAGTTTTAATTGGAAGTTGATGGGCTAACGAAGAGAATTCCCGGAAGAAGGGGTGGGTCGCAAAGACTCACTTATGTACCCTATTTCCCTAGCCAGAACATCCTCATGGGCCTACAACTTCTCTCAGTTGTTGTCACCGATGTTTGGGTTTATGGTACTATGTCGAGGTTCATTATGGGTTTAGAGTCTTAAACGTGGAGCTTGTTTATTCTATAGTAGGCTTCTTCTCTTGCGGGAAAACGATCAGGTTACTAATCCCTTTGTTAATGTACTTTAAGTTTATAAGACGTTAAGTTTTGTTTACAAGAAACGGTGATGTGTAAGTTTTAAGGACGTATGAAGGTTTTGAGGTATATAAAAGTGTAACAAAGTTTTGAGTTAGTCATAAAATGAAGTTTGCTTGAGTGACGAAAAAATGAAATGAGACACAAGGTTTCCCTTTATGTGCCAAGTTTATAAAATAATGAAGTTTGTAAAAAGGACTTGTAGGATAATACATGGTTTTAAATGTGCTGGTAATACAAGGATCATGAAGTTTAAGGATGTATGAACACTTTGAGATGTATAAAAGTGTAGCAAAAGTTTGAGTGAGTTATCTAGAGTAGTTTTGTTGAGTGATGAAAATAAGATGAAAACACAAGGGTTTCCCCTTAAGTGTTATGTTCATAAAATAATGAAGTTTATAGGAGAATTTGTAAAGTAATACATAGTTTTAAGGGTTGTATTACAACGATCACGAAGTTTATTGGGTAGTATCTATAAATATAAGTTTATGTATGTAGTTTTTAAGTATAATCTCGTAAGAATTTCTCCTTGAAGGTAACTCCTTCAGGTCATGACGAGTAAGCATGCTGTCATGTGACAAGACGGGACTTAAGAATCATAGAATAAAGGTTATAAAGGAAAGTTTTTGAATCATGAATTTATGAAGCGTAAAGTATTTGAGATGGTACTCATTTAGTGCATATCACTAAGCAAGTACTTTGACATATCAAGAGGAATTTGAGCTCACTAATGTTTAGAGAAGTCATGCATTCCTATAAGTGGATACTCATCCCAAGAATTCCCAGGAAAGCATACAGGTCCAACGGTTGATTTGGATTTATACGAAATGCTTTCCTTGACAGAATTTCCCAGAATACAAGTATCCACCCTTCCGGTCCGCACAAGTTCTCACACATTATCTAGAACTTAAATATTCTTGACGAGAGTTTAGTGGTGGCTTAGACTAAGAACGTGTCCTCGATGTAGTAGCCTCTTGTAGTGCGTAGGTAAGTAGAAGCGTAGAATTTTCCAAGCGTTCACGTATAAGAATTAAGAAAAGAATGAGGAGAAAAGTTCCTAGTAAAAGGACATGAGATAACTCATGTTTGGGTCTCCTAAGTTATAGTCTAGGTCATGTGTCTAATAACCTAATTCCCTATAACCAAGGCTCTGATACCAATCTGTCACACCCCAACCGACGGCGGATTATACGTCGGGGCGGACGCGGTTGTTCAATAGCACAAGGTTGACTATTAAAGTTTCGATATTTCATTAAATAATAATTTAAGATTCAATACAAGGAACATAACAAGAAATACAACGATTAATTTATAAGTAGTCTAGGTCCAAAGCATCCTATGTGATCACAAATAAGCCTCATGGTAGAACCTGAAACATGTGAAAGAATCTGTCAACTACAAAATAGTTGGTGAGATACAAAGGTTTTGACACGGTTTAACAAGTATTTGAGAAGAATTACAATTCACTATGATATATGCATTCTATAATGTAAGTATGAGAACAAGTATCTTAAACATTGTGCACTTCAACCCTCCAACCAAGTTTAGGCATAACCCACAGGTTACCCTTATAAGTCTCAAGTTTAAAGTTTAATTCAGTAACAATCACCAAGGGCTCCCCCCCGAAGGGGTCAATCAATCAAGGTGGATTGGTCAAATACAATAGATCTATCATTGTTACTATAGGCTTGATCAAAGTTAATGAATGTGCTAGTTTTAAGTTTAATCTAAGCATACAAGTCTCAAGTTTAACATAAGAATAAGCATCTAGTCATAGTTGTACAAGAATTGTATAAGTTTAAAGTTTTTAGAACATGTTTCACCCCAAAAGTATAGAAAGGAAAAAGGGGCTAAGTATACTCACGTGGATTGATGAAGAGTATCCGATAAGAGTGAGTTTGCAAGACTTTGAGAGAGAATATCCTCACAATAAACCTAAGAATACAAGTCTAAAGTTTTAAGTATGATCTTATAAGTCTAGGACAAAAATTCTAAGATTTTCAGGATTTTGACTAGGGTTTCAAACGGGAGATGAGAATGATTTGGGTTTGCAAAGTTTAGATTGAAGTTTCAAATACTAAGATTGGATATCAAAGTTTAAATAAATAATACCTAATTATATGTTTGTAAAAGGTTAAATAGGATTTTTGTAAAGTTTATATTTTGGTTATAAGTTTTTAAGTTTAAATAAAATTATAAGTTTATAAGTTTCCTTCAAATGGTAAGTTCATAGACATAAGTATTTAATTAAAGTTTATGTTTTAAAAGTATAAGTCTAAAATTGCTTTAAAGTCTTTATTTTAGTTTATAAGTTTGTAAATATTTAAAGAAAATAAATAAGGTATATTTATTTTCTCATGTTTTAGATTTATATAAACAAATGGATTTATGTTTATATGAAATATGAAGTGTATAAGTTTAAAATTTATTAAATTAAAGTTTTTGTTTTCATAAAGTTTATAAACTCATAAGTTTATGACTTTCTAATCTTATTTCCTTTTTAATATATACATAACTTTTATAGAAATGTATAAGTTTATAAGTTTCTGTTTTTATATAAATCTTATAAACTTTTCTGAGTTTATAGAATTAATATAAGTTTTTCGTGTTAATTAAAGTTTAATACTTAATTAAAGTTTCAAACAAAATAAGTTTATAAAAAAAATATAAGAAATTAAGTTTTAAATTTTATAAAAATGATTTCTATTCAAGTCTTATAAATTTTTGAAGTATTCTTATTAGTCTTCAAGTGTTTAAAACAATTTCTAATGAATTTATTATTATAAGTTTTAATTAAGTTTAATTAAATAAAATGTTTCCAAAAGGTAAAAGTGTAAATAAAATTCATATTTAAGTTTATAAATATTTAACAGAATTTATAAAATTTATTAAAAGTATTAAAAACTGTTAAAAAATGGTAAGAAAAAAAAAGGGTAAAACCCAGCTAACCGGATTCAAACTCGGGTCACTGACCGGGTCGAATCCGCACACACACACTAACCATCCAGACTACGGGTTCGTTAGTGTATATCATGAACCGGAAATCATTTATACAACAACTTCAATCGAACCCAATTCCCTCATGAACCCTAGAACGAAAACGCTTAAATACGAGTCGAATCTCCCTCTGTTTATGAAATTAAACAGAGGGCTTTTGATCCTCTCGTGAAATCGATCGTGATGCATATAAAGTTTACCTGATTTGATGCCAAATCGAGTGAAAAGGAGTCCAAGTTAAGCGTCGGTTGTCGTGGCTCCAAATCAAAGAATGCAGGTATGATACGATGGAATTGAGGGTGTAGGAAGTTGGTGTGTGATTTCGCTGAGGTAGTACCATGGTTGATGGTTCTTGGGTTACGGTAAATGTCGAGTTCGAATTTAAAATTGCGCGGGTCTCGGGCCGAGTTTGAGCATTGATGGTTCTTGGGTTACGGTCGCACGCGTGAGGCGATGGCCGAGGTTCGTTGAATGTGGACGATTTCGCGATTTGGATGAAATGGGTGAAAAACGGGGCTAGCGGGTATCGAACCTGGAACCGATTTCTGTTTTCGGTGTTTGGGGTTATTACAAAACAGGCCCCTGATGTTTGGAGTCTTTATCACTTTGTGTTAAAACATAAGTCTTGAGTTTAAAACAGTTTTTAGAAATGGCAAGTTAGCCCCTCGACTTTTATAAGGTAAATATATTTTATTAAAACTTAAATAAGTTTTAAGAACTTTAATAATTTATAAAGTTATTGGTTTACAAGTTTTAAAAAAATTAATAAACAATTTAAATTGGTTTATTTAACTACCACTTAAAAGTTTCAGAACGAATTTCGAATGTTACAAGATATATATATATATATATATATATATATATATATAGATATATATATAAATATATTCATACTTTTTAAATAAATTTCACATATATATACATATATATATATATGTGTGTGTGTGTTTTAAGTATAAATTATTTATATATATAAATTTAAAATTAATATTTATTGTTTCAAGGAAATAGTTTCAACACGAACTCGAGTTTCACTTTAGTAACATGTCACACCCTAACCGACGGCGGATTATACGTCGGGACGGACGCGGTTGTTCAATAGCACAAGGTTGACTATTAAAGTTTCAATATTTCATTAATAAATAGATTCAAATGTTCAATACAAAGAATAAATCAAATACATAGCAAGAATACAAGTCTAATTGACTAAGCATTCTAGGTCCAAGCATCCTATGTGATCACGATAAAGTCTCATGTTGTAGAACCTGAAACATGTGAAAGAATCTGTCAACTACAAAATAGTTGGTGAGATATAAAGGTTTTGACACAGTTTAACAAGTATTTGAGAAGAATTACAATTCACTATGATATATGCGTTCTATAATGTAAGTATGAGAAACAAGTATCTTAAACATTGTGCACTTCAACCCTCCAACCAAGTTTAAGCATAACCCGCAGGTTACCCTTATAAGTCTCAAGTTTAAAGTTTAATTCAGTAACAATCACCAAGGGCTCCCCCCGAAGGGGTCAATCAATCAAGGTGGATTGGTCAAATACAATAGATCTATCATTGTTACCATAGGCTTGATCAAAGCTAATGAATGTGCTAGTTTTAAGTTTAATCTAAGCATACAAGTCTCAAGTTTAACATAAGAATAAGCATCTAGTCATAGTTGTACAAGAATTGTATAAGTTTAAAGTTTTGAACATGTTTCACCCCAAAAGTATAGAAAGGAAAAAGGGGCTAAGTATACTCACATGGATTTGATGAATAGTATCCGACACGGATAAGTACTTGCAAGACTTGGAGGGAGAATATCCTCACGATAAGCCTAAGTATGCAAGTTTAAATATTTAAGTATGATCCTATAAGTCTATGGTAAGGATCTAGGATTTCAAGATTCGACTAGGGTTCCAATGGGAGATAGGATTGATTGTGTTTATGAAGTTTGAATCAAGTTTATAACAAAAGTTTTGAATAATTAACACAAGTCTTGAATATCAAAGTTTTATAAGTTTGTAAATTAGAATAATTATTAATTAAAATAATTACTTAGAAGTTTTATAATTATTAATTACTCTAATTAGAAAATAATAATTCGAGCTAGTTTTTCTAGGCATTTATAATTAAGGTTGTAACAATAATTGAATGTAATACTAAATAATTATTAAAGATTAATAATAATTATTTTAAAGAATAAATAGTTATTGAAGATTTTTTTTTTCAAAGAATAGACAAATGTTCAATAATAATAATAAAGTTAAATAATAGTCATTCAAGCATACATATTTATTAAGCACAAAATAATTATCTTATAAGAATAATCATTTTGGTTTAATCATCTATTAAGTATTTAGATGTTAAATATTTATTTTACAATTTATCTTGTAAATAAATAATGTTTAAATATTCTTATAAGTTTAATTGAATGACGTCTTAAGATTAACAAATAGAATTTATCATAAAGTTTATATTTTTAAATATAAGTTTATAAATGTTTTTAAAGTCTACATTTTTCAAAGCCTACAAGTTTATAAGCATTTAGGAAAGTAAATACACATATTTATTTCTCTTGTTTTAAATTTATATAAAATGTATAAATTTATAACTCATTAAATTTAAGTTTCTCTTTTTTTTATAAGTTTTATAAAAACTTACAAGTATTTTTACAGATTTTAAACATTTAAACTATTTTTAAATGATTTATCTTTATAAGTTTAATTAAGTTTAATTGAATTAAATAATTCCAGACTTTAAAAGTGGGAATAAAAATTGTTCTTATGTTTATATAAGTTTAACATATTTTATAAAAATTATTAAAAATATTAAAGACTGTTTTAAAATGGGTAAAAAAATAGAAGGGTAAAAACCCGGCTAATCGGATTCGAACTCGGGTCTGTCCCGGGTTGCCCAACACACACACGCACTTAACCATCTGACCTACGGGTCTTGTTAAGTTTAAACCAGGAAAGAAAATAGGTAAACAATACTTCCAAACACCCCCAAATTCTCAAGAACCCTAGAATCGATTCCTGCCAAATGCATGCCGATTCGCCCTCTGTTAATGCAATTAAACAGAGGGCTTTCGATCTCTAGGGTTTAACGATCCTGTTAGACACAAGAATTACCTGAAATGGTGTCGTAATGAAGGAGATCGGGTCCTGACTTGGAGTCGGCTGCCGTGGAGATGAATCGAGTAATGTAGATACGATACTGAGAAATCGGTGTGTGAGAGAGGTTTGGAGTGATGTTGTTGAGATATGGGGGTCGATATTTATAACCAATTAGGCATTGAATGCGCGAACGGGTAGGGGAAAGTTGGTTGAGCCGATCGGAGTAAATATCGGCATCACGCGTCATAATAGCTGGAATTGGAGATCGGGAAACCTTGGGTTACGGTCGCACGCTGGAGGCGAGGCTCGAGGTGCACCGTATTTGGACGGGATTGCGTTTTCGCGAAAAAATGGGTGGAAACCGGCTTTAGCTGGGGTCGAACTCGGGACTGTTTTCCTGAGATGGAAGTTTGGCTTTATTACACAAATGGTCCCTGAGTTTTCCGATTTCTTTCATTTTATGTTGAAATGTTAATTTCATTCTTAAAACAGGTTTTAGGCTTTGACAGCTTTAGCCCTCGAACTTTTAAAACACAATGTATATGTTTAAGATTCTATATAAGTCTTTGTAAATTTTATAAAATAGTTTATAAAAATTACTATTGATTTAATTAATAAGTTTTAGATGTCTACCAACTCGTAAGTTTTTTTTTGAGAGTTATATATATATATATATATATATATATATGTATATATATTTTTTTATATATATAATTTCTTTGAAATAAATACCCATGCATATGTTTTAAGTATAAATGGTTTCCTATTTACAATATATAATATATATTAGTTTAAAATCAATATTTATTGTTTTAAGGAAACATGAGATTTTAGTTTTAAAATTTAGGGGTAAGTGCAAGGTTTTTAGATAGGCCGGAAATCTCGGACATTACATAACACGTGCAAAAAGATAGGTCGAAAAATCTCGGACATTACAGCTGGAAAAATTGAATCTGACCTTTGAGAAATGATAGTGTCTGATCTCATCTCTTGGACATGGAATAGACCAAAAGCGATGGTGTTTACTGAGGTATAGCGGGTAGGCCCAACATATGGTTAAAACTTGTAAGTAGTGTGAAAACCTAATATATATATCTCATACTTGTGTGTTTGAACCCATTACTGAAACATCTAACCCATTTTTATATCTAAGAAACCAATTCAATCAGATACAGGCTTACGTATTAGATTCCTATTCATACGCAGTGACCGTCAATATAACGATATTTACCACCGATGACCCCGTATGTTTTGCTTACGCAAAGATCTCGGGTGCTCATCCTTTTCCCATCCACTTGGATGATTTGACCCCGTCTGTTTTGCTTACGCAAAGATCTCGGGTGTTCAACATTTTTCTATCTGCTTGGATAATTTTACGACTTCTTATGTTTTGCTTACGCAAAGATCTAGAATGCTCGTACCTTTTTAATATCTACTTGGATATATTTTATTTTAATTTTCTAAATCTACTTGGATATCTTATTTTATTTTGGTGGTACTTTGACATTACTAAGACGGTACCTTGGTTAATCAGAAAGAGATGATAGGATGAAGATGGGTACTTCTTGAGGATTGATAGGTTTTCAAAATCATTTTATTTTAATATGTGGGGTACACCTTGTATATTGCTTAAATGGTACCTTTTAATCACATGAAATCTTATTACAAACAAATGTTCGGGTTTACTTTGCACAAATATCAGTTATCTTCAGGGACTCACAGTAGTGAATTGCAAAAGGAAGTGTTTCAAGAGACTGACCAGATCTGATCTCATGTTGGATCTTTTTCAAGAAGATAAGTGTAAATATCTTGTGTATAATTTCATTTCTATAGAAAGTCTGTTTTAACATTGTATATATGTTAGTCTTATTTCTGTTCTTTGAACTATCGAAACTAGTTTGCCCTATCGAAACTAGTTGTTTCGACAGGGGCATTTTTGTCTTTTGTCTTACGAAAAATTAAATGCCTTCATAATCAATCCCTCCCTTCATACTGAGTTTCACTCGTCTTTTTCGAACCCTCTTACCTTCTCTGTCATACGCAAAAATCTCTCAAGCCTTTGGTCTGAGTTGCAAGAAATCAGTGTTAATCACCTGATTTTCCCCCGTTGTCACCATCGTCTCCATCATCAGGTAACGTCTCACTACTTCCTACAGATGATTTTTCAAATCAGCAGACCTAGGGTTTCAAAAATTCAAAATCTGTTCGACTAAATCTTCATAATAACAGTCGTTTTTGTGCTTATCCGCGTTTACAAACATCTCTATCATCTTTGAACTCATGATTAATGTGTACTCTTGCAGATAACAGTCTCACATTCGGTAAGATGAAGTTCCGTCACTAACAGGCCACTCTAAACCCTTCTTTAAATTGTCTATATTAGTCTAAGTATCGTGAATCAAAAGGGGTTTGGGTTTCAAAACCAAGTAGTTTCGACAAAAGGGATTCAACACTTTCAAAATTTCTCAAAAAGATTTTTCATCGAAACTACTAGTTTCGACACCCAAACTTGCCCTAGTATCTCTGATCAAAACTAGTTAGTTTCGATAAGTTCATCTCCATCGAAACTAGTTGTTTCGACAGTGTTGATTTCAAAATTCTCTAAGTGTTGATCAAAGTTTTTTGCCTCTATCGAAACTACTTGTTTCGATAATGTTGTTTGTTAAATTAACCAAGTTCATCTCAATCGAAACTAGTTGTTTCGACAGTATGGTTTTCAAATTTTTTCTAAGTGTTGGTACATCTTGTTTCGATTAAGTATATTCAGAAACTTCACTTATTATGAACAACTGATGAATTTTACAAGTATGCATCTCTTATTCGTAAAGAGACACAATGTCTCTGCATTTCTTAATGCCAATGATCCAAAAGCTGCAGAATTCACTCGTGTCTTAAACTTCCTGGCAAACTCTAACATCAGCTTTGCCATCAGTAACAACCTGCCAGTGTTTGAGATTTCTATAAGGGAATTTTGGGAGACTGCTGAGATCATCACAGTTGAGAATGTGAAGCACATCAGAGCAACTGTGCTCGGTCAAGAAGTCGTATTTTCTGAAGCTACTGTTAGAGAGGTGTTGCAGTTCAATGACAATCCAAATGCACCCATTGAGTTTCCTATCTTCTATGTTAAAGAATGTTTCAGAAGATTGGGTCATCCGGAAGAATTCAAAAAATGGTCAGATAATCAAGAATTCCCTACCAAGCCACCGGAGATACATAGTGCACGTGTTTATTCACTGCCTATCAATCAGAAAAGGAGGTTTTGACTCAGCAAACAGTACACTGGGCTCAACAATTTTGGTGTTAGTCAAGGGAAGAGACTACAATTTCTCTGGCTTCATCTTCAGACAATTAAAGGACAACTGAAGGACCAGCTGCTTGATGAAGAGCTGAAGACAGTAATGCAACAGCTTAGGGGGAGATTGTAGAGTCTTATCTTATGTATCAGCTGTTGTCATTTATTGTATGTTTAAACAGTTTTAGACTAGTTTACTTTATGTCATTTCATTAAATGTAATTTCAGTTTTCTGTAATTTACTGCTTTATTAGCTAAGTCTGGGCCATCGAAACTAGTAGTTTCGATAGATGGTAGTTTCGACAGTTCTGTGTATCACTTGTAAATGGTCAATCGAAACTAGTAGTTTCGATTGAACATAGTTTCAATACCTGACACTACTATAAATAGCCTAGTTTGAGAATGTTTAGGGTGTGAGTAACGGCTGTAACCCTGAACCTTCTCTTTCACATTGTTATTGAATCAATACACTTTGCAGTTGTTTTTACACTGTGTTCTTACATTTTCATATCATTTTGTGTTGATTCATTGTGAGGTTAGCCTGTTATCTTCACCGATTCTGTTTCTACCATCTGTTTCACCACCATACACACAGTTTCCGCCTGTGTGTGTGTAATCAAATCAGTGATTTAAAGAGAAATCTGGACCTACAAAAATTGGTTTGGCTTTGAAAAATGCCTAATAATTAACAGTCTTCTAAAAATATGCATTCTCTCTCATATCTCACCCATTTACATTTTTACCCCATTATTGATTTTAGTATAATCTTGAAATCAAAATGAAAAGAGTCGAAGAAGAAGATGACAAAGAACACACCTAATAATCGATTCACTTTTTGCAAGGTTTGAAATATGTTTACATTTATTTAACCCAAATGATTACGTATTACGTATATGTAAACATAGGTTTACATGTTTGTAAATGGTGTGTTTACGTATATGTAAACACAATTTGAAAAAAAAATACTAAGGAAGAAGATTTAAGAACCCATATGAAAGAAGATACTAAAAATACTTTGGTTATTTATATGTAACTACGATTTACATGTGTAAAACAATGGGTTAGGTATGAGTTACATATACGTAACCCATAGTTTTACATATGTAACTCATAGTTACATATATGTAACCAAACAATAGGATGAAGACGACTTTTGCTTCTGTTGTGATCAGGTTACATATATGTAACTTAAGTTACTTAAGTAACACTTGTTCATTTAAATTAAAAAAACGTAACTTACGGAGATAAAAAATAAAATTGCTTTGAATAACAATAATTATTAAATGTACATTAATGTACAATTACTTATATACCCTTTTATATAAAAAGGATATAATTAAAATCTAAATTTTCTGAGTGACTAAGACTGGTTTTTTTTGTTTTCGCCTAACTTTGTGTTTTTCTCTTGATGCTTTCCCTATATATATATGGACCGATTATTGTACAAAGGGCTTTTAGCGTATAAAGCCATCGACATGCGACACGTGTTTAGTGGGCGAGGGGTATATCCGTCCGTGTTATAATAATAACGTATGTTTTATAATAATGCAAGTTTAAAATGATAATAACTTATGTTTAAAATGATAATTACGCATGTTTATAATAACACATGACCATAATCACGTATTTTTATAATAATGCATGGCCATAATAACGCATGACCAAAATCACGTGTGTTATACGCACAGCACATTGACATTTTATAAAACATGTGTGATTATTGTCATGCGTTATTATAAAACATACATCATTATCATTTTAAACATGCGTTATTATTTATAGAACATGCGTTATTATTATAATGCGGACGGATATACCCCTCGCCTACTGAACACGTGAGGCATGTTGGGGCCTTCGTACGCTAAAAACCCTTTGTACAATAACCGGACCATATATATATATAGGAATGTATCATTTGAGAAATCCTAAATATTTTGAGAACTCGCGAGAACTCGTCAAAAATTCAATCAAAACCATTTTTTTTTTTTTACTATTTTTATTGTTAGAATATAATATAAAAAATGAATTTATATATGTAAATTTACATGCCTTCATATATTAAAAAAAAATATACACTTGTGTAAGTTTACCACTTACACATGTGTAAGTGTTTACCATTTACACATGTATATAAATTTTTTTAAGGATAATTTAGAAAGAATGGATTAATTAATTGAAGAGATAAATCATATTTTATGTTATATTTTAATAATAAAGATAGTAAAAACAAAAAAAATGGTTTTAATTGGTTTTTTGACGAATTCTCGCGAGTTCTCAAATATTTATAAGTTCTCATTTGAACCTAACCATATATATATATATGGTAGAATAAAAACCCACTTGAGTTGAAAAAACCTTGCAAACCCTTTGAAAAAAAAAGTAAAGTGTCATTTTCGTCCCCGTGGTTTGACCATTTTAGCCACTTTCATCCAAAAAGTTTTTTTCTAGTTTTTCCGTCCCCGACGTTTCAAAATCTTGCCATTTTCATCCAAATGACTAACTCAGTTAAAAATTTAACGTTAGAACAAGGGGCATTTTCGTCTTTTCAAAAATCCTTTTTTAACCCTTTTTATTACTCCCTTGAACACTCCTTGAACAGCCCACACTATCATTATCTCTGGCAACCAAGCACAACCCGGTGGATGTCACCAACACTTGTTTCTTCGGTTGTCTTTTTTAGATGTGTGTTATTGAAAAGTGCTTCTTTAGATGTTGTCACTATTTTTTACAATTTTAGCACCAGATGCGATTTCTGCATTAATCCAAGTCAAAGTATTCAATTCCTTCTTAGTTGATGATGAACTTAAAGATACAAGGAGAAAAAGAAACCAGGAACTGGAAAATTCATTTGCTTGTATCAAAATACAGGATGAGAATTTTAGTTGCGACCCTGAATCACCAACTAAATATCCAAAACTTCTGGAACAGTGAGTCCACAAATTCTTTGATTATATTTAATAGATGTTTTCACGTCGATGGTGGTGGAGACCACCTCAGGGCGGTGATGGTGGAGACCCACCATCGTCCACCAATATCATTCTCTTCATCCCGTCACCATCGTCCTCCTATTCACGTCGGTGGTGGTGGAAACCACCTCAGGCGGCGGCGTACCCGGCCAAATCAGGTCGTCATCAAGGAAGCAATCTGGTCGTAATTAAAGAAGCTCCCGTCGGACTGGTCAACGTTGCCGGATATGACTTTCCCGGCGCACGACGAGTACGGTTCCGGTGAGGGAGGCGATTGCCATGGTGGTGGTGGTGGTGGTCGGAGAGAACCAGAGGGAGTAAGAGGGGTGAGAAATGGGGGTGAAGGTGGGGGTGGGGACATTAATTTCAAGGGAAGGGGGAAGATGACCGGAGATAATGACAGTATGGGCTGTTTAAGGAGTGTTAAAGGGAGTAATAGAAGGGGTTAAAAAAAGGATTCTTGGAAAGACGAAAATGCCCCTGTTCTAACGTTAAATTTTTAACTGAGTTAGTCATTTGGATGAAAATGGCTAGATTTTGAAACGTTAGGGACGAAAAAGCTAAAAAGAAACTTTTTGGATGAAAGTCGCTAAAATAAACAAACCAAAAGGACGAAAATGACACTTTACTCAAAAAAAATTTGCAAATTTTTTTTTTAAATTTTGGGATTGATTATTTATATAAAAAAAACCCTAGTCGCAAAAAAAAATAAAAAAATGCAGAATAAAAAAAGAAATAAAAAATATGAAAAAAATAGCAAAAATCAGCGTTTTTTAGGCTTACGTATGCAATACGTCAGCATTTACATATGTAATAAACGTCAGACCTTAGAACTTACATATGTAACAAACGTTAGATTTAAAAAAAATAAAAAAAACCCTCGGCGGTTTTTTATAATTTTTTCAGCAAAAGTGATAAAATTGAATATAAAATCCATCCCAAAAATAAAAAGTTTTTTTTTACATATGTAAACATGGGTTTGCAAGGTTTCTTCAACTCAAGTGGGTTTTTATTATAACCACCCCTATATATATATATATATATGAAGATTTTTTAAGGAATCACCAAAAATGTGGACCGGGTAACTGATATGCCCTAAATTATACATGTTTTGCATGTATAATAATCCCAATATTATGGTACTAATTGATTAAAAGTCTTACAATTGATACTTAAAGCGTTAATATCTCACAATTGCAGGTTATTCGGGGTTCCAAGATAAGCAGAGCAAAACCAGCTTAAAACATGAAGAAATCAAGCTTTTGGATGACCAAACCGGAGCATTGACCCCCAAGAGGTCAAACCAGGTCAAAGGAAGTCAACACAAGCAGCTAAAAGACAAAACATGAGGCAAGAAGGGGATGCACACCATTGCAAGACCGTGCAATGCCCAACTTGCTCTCGAAGGTGTTTGCACGCCCCCAAGAGGTCAAACTGTCCCGTGTACCCTGTTTGATTCCCGAGGTGTTTGCACGACCGTGCATTGCTCATTTTGAGGCCTATAAATAGATGGCTTGGGTTCTTCATTCCACACACCTCAATACACCATTACATACCTCAAGATAGAGAGAATAGTTCATTTTTAGTAGTATTAGAGTAGTAGTAGTGAGTAGAGGGGCTCTTCCTCCTTGTTCCACAATAGGGGAGCCTACGAAACTCAGCGTTACGCTAGCTAGTATGGCCATTCGTGGCTAAACTTCTTGTATTGCTAGGGTGAATATGATGTTCGGTGCATGTTAATGTTTTACGTATTAATCTAGTGGTATGTTTATGTCTTTAATTATTCGTCCTTAAAACCACTATTTGGTGGGATTTTATTATTGTCTAAATCCGTCTTTATATTTGTGAGTGTTCTTGATTTTAAAGCGTAAGATCGTAAAACCTTTTTAATCAAACATCTTTTGAAACTTGTACGTCTTTATATAAACAGTGATTGATAAGCCAAGGCGTGGTCAACATTATTAAGGTCGTACGTCTTTATACGAACTTCTTATGCGACCAAGAATTGGTGAACTCATGTTGGAATGGTACGTCTTTATACTTGGTCCCATTGTTACACCGCCTCCCGGTAAGCAAAATATAATCACCTATTTAACTTTAATACAAAGCATTTACGTTCGATGTCTTAAACCAACTCGGAGATGACCATTCGAAGGGTTGAGGGTAACTGTTGTCCCTAACGGGAGGCACTACTATTTTAATTTAAAGATTTTAATTCTTGAATCAAATGTCATGAGGACGAGACTCTAGCGGTGACCCGGGTCACAAGTTTGTAGTAGTCATATCACTGGATTAGTCAACTTAACATTATCACATACCAAGCGGATTCGAAGCCCAAAGCAATACTCTTCGTGAGCTGATCATTTCCAAGATATTTACTTTTCTGCTATTTACTATTCTGTTCGTTACATTTCTGTTACATCCTTACTTTTATGCTATTTACTTTACCGTCATTTACTTTTCTGTCATTTACTATTCCACCTCACAAGCACACAAAACCCACTCACTAATTAATCCGGCTAAACGATAGCAAAAATTGAGTATTGGAACTCGACCGTGTTCATTGGTTCGATACTTGGTTCTTACCTAAACTATATTACGCTGTGATAGGTACACTTGCCTATTATGCGTTTTTAAGTTAAAGTAATTATCATTTTATAAATTTAAAACCTGATCTCGTAAAACCATCATAAAAATATATTATATTTTTATATATCAAAAACGACACATTAGTAACCATGTGTTTCACATATGAAAAACTCATAAAAACTCATTTTTATGTAATTTTCTTCGAAGCTTTTTCATATAAACACATTTATATGCCGTTTTAATAAAGAATATTAAAAATTTTATAAAAAAAAAAGTGTTTTGTGTTAGGATGGCTTCTTCATATGTTTTATACAAAAGAGCCAAAAAAATTATGTAAAACTGAAAATGAGTTTTTTATGAGATTTTTATATGTGAAACACATGATTCCTCGGTTTTTCATTTTTTTTGTAGTTAGCTAATGAACCTCCCTATATATATACTAGTTGGTTGGCCCGCACAAAGCGGCGGGTGTCACCGAGTCTCTTTTGTAGAGCGTAATCTAACCCGATATGCCTTAAATACTGATTATATTTGGGTATTATTATTATTATTATAACTATGTAAATATTTAGTTGGTGATTTTAAGGGTGTGGACAGGACGGTTCGGTTTTGAGCCACAACCATAACCAATACCAAAATTTTTGTTTAAGAACAGAAAGAACCGGTCTAGCTAGCAAGCAAATTTTACGCAAATAGATTTTTAGCAATGTTAGATAGAATAAAATAGTACTCCATCTTTTTAGAAGGTTGCCCTAATGAAGTTCTCTAGCCATCTATGTGGGATGGAGATAAAAAACAAAACCTCTATTGATTAAGCCTCCACATTTTCTTTTTTCTTTCTCCCGTTCGATGTGGGATTACAGTAAACCCAAAGTTTAAAAGGAGCTTAGAGAGTTGAAGGACGGAACACCCTCATTTTTCTCTGCTAAGTAGTCGTTAACTCTGTTAAGTGTCTTGGAAGTGTCTTAAAATGTGGGTGAATTACCATCCTGTCCTTCTAATATGTTTAATATATAAATAGTGGGTTGGCTCGCGCAAAGCGGCTGGTGTCACCGAGGCTCTTTTCGAGAGCGGAATCTAACCTGACCTGCTTTAAACACGGATTATATTTGGGTATTATTATTATTATTATTATAATCAAACCTGGCTCACAAGCTCATGAGTCGAGCCAAGCCTAGCTCGGGCTCAACTTGTTTACAAACCAAGCCGATCCAAGTCGCAAGTTTACAACCGGAACGATTTCAAGCCAAGCTTTTTTCAAGCAACATTAGAACCTCGGTTAAATATCCAATTTTAGCACTAGAAAAATAGTTGTTGTTTACCCAATTTAGCCAAAAAGGGCATGAAGGACATAGAACACATGGTTCAATTTTCTCAAGTAATGAGGCTTCTCTATTTATAGTGATTTGCTGGGAAAAGCTAAAAAGTAAAAAAAAAATTGTTTAGCTTAAAAGGAGTAGTATTTGATGTACTTGTACATTGTGTTTAACAAATGGTATTTAAGATGGTGTCTTAAAATTGGATAAAATTACCATTTTGCCTACCCAATATGCTTTATATAGTAATATATATATATATATATATATAGGGGTGAGTTCACAATAAAACTCATTTTCATAAGAAAACCAAAAAACTCCTCATTAAAGGTGATGTATATGCATAGTACACCCAAAAACCTAACCCCTACCCAAAAACCTAAACCCCCCACCCCCACCCAAAAACCTAAACCCACCCCCCCCCTCCTAAAAAACTAAACCCCCTAGACACCCCCACACCTCCCCCTTAAAATACCTAACCTAAAAGCTAAACTAAACCCAAAAAACTAAACCCAAAAGCTAACCCTACTACACATATGTAGTAGGGCGCTGATTTTTTTATTTTTATTTTATTATTTTTTTTTTAAAGAGGACGACGTGGGAAACAAGGTATCCGAAGTGGTTTTTTAGTTTTTGATTTATATTTTGAGTTATGATTTTTTTATTATTTTTTTACCTTTAATAAATAGTTTTTTTGGTTTTTTCATGAACAATGAGTTTTCTTATGATCATTCCCCTATATATATATAAATAGATATATATGGTTGAGTTGATGAGAAAACTCATTTTCATGAGAAAATCAAAAAACTATTCATTAAAGTTACTGCATATTTGTAGTACACCCTAAAAACCTAACCCACCCCCAAAAACCTAAACCCCCCACCCCACCTCCACCCAAAAACCTAACCCCACCCCGCCCACCCCCAAAACCTAAACCCCCCACCCACCCCTCTCCAAAAACCTAACCTAAAAGCAAAACTAAACCCAACTGCAAATGTGTAGTACACCCTAAAAACCTAACCCACCACCAAAAACCTAAATCCCCCACCCAAAAACCTAACCCCACCCCCAAAACCTAAAGCCCTTACCCACCCCGCCCCCAAAACCTAAATCCCCCACCCATCCCCCCCCTCCAAAAACCTAACCTAAAAGCTAAAGTAACCCCAAAAGCTAACCCCACTATATTTTTTATTTTCTTTTTTTTTTTTAACGAGGACGACGTGGGAAACATGGTCTCCAAACCAGTTTTTTAGTTTTTGATTTATATTTTGAGTTACGATTTTTTAATTATTTTTTTACCTTTAATAAATAGTTTTTTGGTTTTCTCATGAACAATGAGTTTTCTTATGATGCTTCCCATATATATATATAGATAGAGAGGGTTATGTTCAAATAAAAATGATTCTAATTCTAAGAAGTGTGAGAAGGATTTAGGGTCATTAGATCAAATTGTAGAAAATATTTAATAATTGAGATTAAATTGTAGAAATAAAGACTGATGGCTACAAAATTATCTAAGTACAAATGCTGCTGACTAACAAACTGCTGCGGATAAGCTTATCTGCAGCGGATACTTGTTCTTCTGCTGAAGAACAAATCTGCTGCAGATAGCCTTATCTGCTGAAGACCAGAGTTGCTGCGGATAGGCTTCTTAGCAGCATCAACACTTGATCCTGCTGATAGGCAAATCATCAGCAGCTTTGGGTGGTTGTGTCTTGCTGCTTATCAACAACTCTGCTGCTGATAGTTATCCATCCATTGAAGATCAAACGTTGCAGCTGACCAGCCTTGCAAAAGCAAAAGCAACAATGACCACTGACAACTTTCTGCTGCACCACTGCCACACTCCACGCAGAAAGAATGTCACTGGTGCAGACAATAAAGCACTACAACGCACTTCTCCAAGCATGCAAGCAATAATGCCTAAGAAGATGTTTGAGAAAAGTTAACTAGCATAGTCATTATTATTGTCTGTACATGTAGAATAGATTCAATACAAGATCAACAGTTTGTGTTAGATCTGATCCTTAGAATCAAGGGTATGTCTTGATTCTAAGTTACTATATAAGTAGTACTTAGAGTCATTGTACCTCAATCATTTTCTTAGAGTTTTCTTTGTAATCTTGTAACCATTGAAGCTTAATACAAATTGCATTTATCAGTACTTCTTGTGTTTACTTGTTTACTTTGATTAAGTTGTGATTGTTTCTGCCAATCTCAACTGGAATAGAACCATCTTGTATTTACCGATCCTACAAGTGGTATCAAAGCTTTGGCTCACAGATTAAACAAACTCACACTTGTTTAATCATTCTTCGGTTCTATTCTAAACTATCTCTTTGTTAAAGTCTCTCACTATCACAAATCAAAACAAAATGGCTCAAAACAATGGATTTGAAGGTATTGGAAGCATCAACATACCACCAAGACTAGTGTTTGGGGAAGACTACGATATGTGAAAGAACAGAATGGAAAGCTTCTTCTGCTATCAGGAATATGGGATGTGGAAATCCATTAAATATGGACCATACATACCCATGGTGCCCTCTGCTGATTCCGGAGGTGCACTGGTTCTCCAAGTACTCTGATGAAGACATCAAGAAAATTGAGGTAGACTTCAAAGCCTTGGGAGCCATCCAGATGTGATTACCAAATGAAGTTTTTCATAACTTCAGAGGTTATAAAACTGCAAAGGAGCTATGGGAGGCTCTTGAAAAAATGTTTGCTGGTTCAGAAGAAGTCAAAGAAAACAGAAGAGACATTCTGAAGCAGCAGTATGAAAACTTCGTCTGGAAGGAAGGTGAGTCTCTAACAGTTTTATATAACAGATTTACCTATCTTGTAGGTGAGCTGCAGTGCTCAAAGGTGAAGCTGGAGAATGAAGATATTCTCAAGAAGTTCATCAGGTCTCTACCGAGCTGCGAACACTTTACACAGTGTCCATCAGAAGAACTGAGAATCTGAAGACTCTCCAGATGACTGAGCTCTTTGGAATGCTAAAAACCTATGAGCTAGAGATGATTCAGGCAAAAGAAAGAAGCTCAAGCTACCAAACAGCCTCAACTGGGGGTGTTCAAAAAAATCCGAATCCGAAACCGACACCGAATTATCCGAAAATCCGAATCCGAATTATCCGAATTTTCGGATTCGGATAGTGATTTTCGGATATTTCGGATAGTTCGGATATCCGAATATCCAAAATATTATATTTATATATTTTTTTTAATTATTTTTATTATTTAAAAATAAGAAAATTTGAATCAAAACCCGATATATTATATTTATATATTTTTATATGTATATTTTCTAATGTTTTTTAAGGTTTTTAATTGTTTTTGTAATTTAAAAATATTATTTTTATATATTTTTTTATTTTTCTTATTTTTTCGGATATCCGTTTCACTATCCGAATCCGTATCCGAATTTTCGGATATCCGAATTTTCGGATATCCGACTTTGAACACCCCTAGCCTCAACATCCACCACCACCTCCTCTGCCCTCCATTCTGACCACTCAGGTCCTAGCTCAAGCAACTATTATCCTCCCATCATCACTCATCCCTAAACTCCAACCTCTCAAACAAACACATCACCATTCCTCCTAGAAGCCCCTCCTCAAACCTCAACCTCTACTGCTTTTGTTTCTGAAAACTCAAGCAACATGTCCTTCATCAAGGAGGATTTGGAATGCTTCCATCCAGATGACTTAGAAGAAATAGACAAACAGCACTCGTATGCCATGCTATCTATAAGAGCAAAAAGGTTCTACTCTAGAACCGGAAGACCCATTCCAAGTAACAACTCCAACACCAGAGTTGGCTTGGATAAAAGCAAATTAAGATGTTACAACTGTAACCAACTGGGTCATTTTGCTAGAGAATGCAAGGCACCTAGGGCAAACCCAGCAGCTCCTTAACCAAGACAAGCTCACCAAGCCCAACCAAGACAACAACAACAACAACAACAAGCTACTCCTCCAGCTCACACTGCAGCTTGTGTAGCTGTTGGAACTTTTGACTTTGACTGGAACTTCCAGTATGAAGATTTGCCTGCTAACAACCAAGCTCTTATGGCAGACACAACTGAGATACCGCCTCAGGTATATGAACATCTCTGTTCCCAAGCTTGTATTGATAAGGTGTTATGCTACATAAAGCATAATCAAAACCTTATAGATCAAAATGAAGAGTTTCATCAAATGAAATCTGAATTCACAAAAATAGAAAACAGTTATAAAGAAAAAATTAACTGCCTAAAGAAAGAGATTTCATTACTAAAACATGAACAAACCAATCTTGAAACTCAGATTGATGATCTACTGATCTAGCAGAGTAGAATTGGCAGAACAGAAAGTTCATGTTGACAAATATGAATTTGCATCCAAAAAGCTGCAAAGACTTTTGGATGCTTAAATTCATGACAAGGTAAAAACTGGTCTGGGGTATCATGCTGAACAATATCAAGCCATTGCACCTCCTGCTGACTACATTGCCATCCATGAACCAAGCTTCAATCTCTCAAATCTTGAAAAGGCCAACCGAGATCTTGATCCTTCAAGACATGAACCACTGGTGCAAGAGATGAACCACTTGCTCAGAGTCCACTAAAACTAAGGAGGCCTCATCACCAGTACCAGTACCAGAACCGCATGTTCTTAAAGTCATTCAAACAAGTGCTCCTGACCCTTTTACCAGTTGTTCCGGTTCCTATGCCTTTCAACCAAATCAAAATCAGCTATCCTCCAGAAGGAAGAAAGCTAAATGTTGAAAAGGGGCATTCTTCAACCTCAAACAACTCAAAGCCTCAAAGAAAGGTGTTTGACATATGTCATGCGTCTGGAGAAAGAATTCCATATGTTAAAAATACATTGGAAGAGGCCACCTTTGAGCACAACAAAGCTCACCCCTGGAACTTTAAAGACCTATTCAAAAGAAAGGACTATGTTTACCTTTCAAGGGAAAAACTGGCCAAATCATGCTTTGTCTGTGGAAAATACAACCACACTGCCAGCACCTGCTTCTACTACCTTCAGCATCAAAGAAACCTCAAACAACATGCTTTTGAGAAGACACACACAAGAACAGAAAGGTAAGAAGTTTTGAAGCCAAGGCAACTCACTTCAGAAACTCTCTTTCCCCACCAAGGAAGCAGCTGCCAAAGCCTCAACAATCTTGCATCATCTGTGGTGAATCAGACCACTTTGCTGCAAATTGTGACTTTAATCCCTTCAACCAGATCCTTCATCAAGCCCCTCCTAAACAAAAGCCTATCAGCATGAGAACCTCTACAGAGAAACCCTTCATCAACAAGGTAAAGAAGGATAAGCATACATTGGTTGTTGAACCATCAGCAGCCAGCAAAAATGTTGGTAATCAAGCCAAGCCAAAGAAACCAAAGGACAAGCCTTCAGCATCAACCAAGTCTACTGCTGATAAGCCAAAGTACTCAGCAGCAACAAAATCGGCTGCTGATAAGCTAAAGTCATCAGTAGCAAAATCTGCTGCTGATAAAGCAAATTCATCCGCAGCCAAAGCAACATCAGTTGCTGACAGAGCAAAGAAAACTGGAAAACCATCTCCTCAGCAATGGAGAGCCAAGATCCCAGTTTCTATCCCTCCAAGAATCATCATTGGTTCGGTTGAATGCACACATGCTGAATCTGGTTTTCCAAGAACCCTTTTCTTCAAGGATACAAGCTCTTGGATTCCTCCCACTAACTAGATCTCTTTTATGTGCAGGGGCAGCCAGGTCACAAGAATAACACTTGGGTGGTTGACAGTTGTTGTTCCAGACAACAGATCAATCCTCTCTAACTTCAGACACTTCAATGGAGGATATGTTGACTTTGAGAGTGACTCAAAAGAAGGATATATTACTAGACAAGGGACTGTGTCAAATGAAAGAATGAGTATTGATAAGGTCAACTATGTCAAAGAATTGGACTTCAATCTCATGAGTGTTTCCCATATCTGTGATCAAAAGCATTGGATGCTCTTCACAGACAAAGAATGCTTTGTACTATCTCCTGGCTTATCCAAACCTCCTCCAGAGAAGATTTTATTAACTGCTCTGAGAAAAGAAAATCTGTATATGCTTGACATGAATGAGGTCACTCCATCTGGGAGTGTATCTTGTTTTCTGTCAAAAGCCTCAGTTGATGAATCAGCTCTATGGCATAGGAGACTAAGTCACGTTAACATCAAAACCATCAACAAATTGGTGAAGGACAATCTTGTCAGAGGGCTTCCTGATAAAGAATTCCAGCTAGAAGATCACTGCATTGCTTGTTTGAAAGGGAAGCAACACAAGAGTTCTCACAAGCCCAAGACTTTGAATACAAATGATACTCCACTACAGCTGCTGTATATGGATCTCTTTGGTCCTACAAATATTATGTCAATGGGTAAGAAGTCATACTGTCTGGTGATAACTGATGACTACACCAGATTCTCATGGGTATACTTCTTGAGAATTAAAGATGAAACTGCTGAAATTCTCAAATCCTACATCCGTAAGGTAGAGAATTAAAGCAATCAGAGGGTGAAGATCATAAGGTGTGATCCTGGCACAGAGTTCAAGAACCACACTTTGAATTATTTCTGTGAGAGCAAGGGAATTGAAAGGCAATACAGTGCTCCAAGAACTCCTCAACAAAATGGAGTTGCTGAAAGAAGAAACAAAACTCTAATTGAGTCAGCAAGATCTATGTTGGCTGACTCAAAACTGCCTCTCACATTTTGGGCAGAAACAGTAAGCACAGCCTGCTATGTGCAAAATAGAGTTCTCATAGTCAAGCCTCTCAACAAGACACCCTATGAACTATGGTTCCAAAGAGTTCCATACATTGGATTTCTAAAACCTTTTGGATGTCCATGCACAATTCTGATCACACATGGTGTTCTTCCTAAGTTTGGGGCCAAATCTGATGAAGAATATTTTGTGGGCTATTCCTCTCAATCTAAGGCCTACAGAGTATTCAACTCAAGAACAAGAATTGTGGAAGAATCAGCCAATGTGGAATGCAGAGAACACATTGTCTTTAAATAGGGAAAAGGCCCAAAATGGCTTTTTGACATAGACTCCTTCACCCAAATATTTGGGCCTCTCATCTTCTCAAATAAGGAGACTTCATCTTCTCAAGCACCTGCCTCCACCTCCTCTGACTACAGACTGGATTTTCCAAAATCTTCTATCAGTCTGAGAAGACCATCGATTGATCCTCCATCTGTTATGGAAGCCATTCAAGCAAGTGCAGCCATAACCACACTCTCTAATGTCACCAGCAGCAGCCCGTCTGAAAATGAAAACTTGAATGAAGACTCTTCGGTAAATGTTGTAGATGCTGCAAATACCATTTTTGATAATACTGATGTAGCTGTTGATCTTGAAGACTCTTCAACCATGAATAAAGAAATCCCTGATCAAAATCAAAGCAATCTTGATCAAGGGATACAGCTGGAGGTGGTACCAGCACAAAGAATCAACAAGAAACATCCTTTGGAAAATATTATTGGCCAAGTTCACCAAGGAGTTCTAACAAGGATCAAATCTCATGAGGCCAATATATGTTTGTTTTCATGTTTTCTATCTCAGGTGGAACCAAAGAAGATAGATGAAGCTCTGCAACACAGCAGTTGGATTGAGGCAATGCAGGAAGAGTTGCTGTAATTCAAGAGACATGATGTCTGGAAGCTTGTTGATCTTCCACCTGGTCAATCTGCCATTGACACAAGATGGGTATTCAAGAACAAGCGAGATGAGAGAGGCATTGTAGTCAAGAACAGAGCTAGACTTGTGCTCAAGGCTACACTCAGGAAGAGGGAATTGACTATGATGAAGTCTTTGCTCTTGTTGCCAGACCAGAGGCCATCAGAATCTTCCTGGCGTATGCTGCATCCAAGAATTTCATGGTCTATCAAATGGATGTCAAGAGTGCCTTTCTGTATAGGAAGATTGGTGAAGAAATATATGTCAAACAGCCTCCAGGCTTTGTAGATCTTGCACATCCTAACCAAGTGTTCAGACTAGACAAAGCTCTATATGGCTTACATCAAGCCCCAAGAGCCTAGTATGAAACTTTGTCTTGATATCTACTAAGCAACAATTTCAGAAGAGGTGCCATTGACCAGACCTTGTTTATCAAAGATGAAGGGGATAAATCTTACTAGTTCAAATCTACGTAGATGATATCATCTTTGGATCAACAAGGGAGAAGCTGTGTAAAGACTTCGAGATCCTGATGCACTCAAAGTTTGAAATGAGCTCAATGGGTGAGCTAAATTTCTTTCTGGGTCTTCAAGTCAAACAAGTCCCAAATGGAATCTTCATCAGCCAATCCAAATATGTCAAGAGCATTCTGGAAAGATTCAAGATGGTTGACTGCTCTGCTGCAAGAACCCCTATGCAAGTGCACCATCAGCTGACTCCAGACAAAGATGATCAAGACACTGATCAACATCAGTACCTTGCAATGATAGGATCTCTCATGTATCTCACTGCCTCTAGGCCAGATATTATGTTTGCAGTATGTCTCTGTGCAAGATTACAAGCAGCTCCAAATATTTCACATCTTCAAGCTGTCAAGAGAATTTTCCGATACCTAAAGGGAGCCCAAGACTTGGGCTATGGTACTCTAAAAATGATAAGTTCAATCTGTATGCATACACTGACAGTGATTATGGGGGATGCAACTTGGACAAAAAATTCACTTCAGGGGGATGTCAATTTCTGGGAGGGAGACTGATTTCATGGCAGTGCAAGAAGCAAACATGTGTTTCAACTTCTACAGTAGAAGCAGAATACATCGCAGCTTCAAGTTGCTGTGCACAAATCATCTGGATACAAAATCAAATGCTGGATTATGGGATGACTTTCATGGAAACTCCCATTCACATTGACAACATTAGTGCCATATCAATCACAAACAATCCGGTGCAGCACTCCAAGACAAAGCACATTGACATCAGGTATCACTTCATAAGAGATCAAGCTGAGAAAAAGAGAATTATTTTAACCAAAGTTCATACCAATGAGCAATATGCTGATTTGTTTACAAAACCGTTTGATGAAGCTAGATTTAGATATTTAGTTGAATCTATTGGTATGATGAACTTTGATTAAAATATGTCTCTAAATTTTTTTTTTCTTTGTAAATATGTTTGTCCTTTGTTATAAATAAAAGTTACAACTCAGCAGCATCCATTTTTGCTGCTGACAGGTATAATCAGCAGCAAAGATTTTGCCACTGACTGCTTTAAGTTATCAGCAAGAACAAGTTTCCTGTGGATAGCTTTAAGGCAGTCAGCAGCAACTCCCTTGCTGCGGATCAATGCATCCATCAGCAGCAATAGTGTTTACTGCTGACAGACTTAACTATCTGCTGCAACTAAGCTTGCAGCGGATAGGCTTAACCATCCGCAGTAACCAAGTTTGCTGCTGATAGGTAAAAATAAGTCTAAATTAACTTTTACCCGCTGTAAAAAAAAATTCCTTTCAGACTTTACCATGACTGCTATAGTGCATTACAGGTGTAACAATAAAAAGTGAATGAGGTTATACTGTACAAGTCATTTTGCTTTTCCATCCTCTGTCGTTATAAGAACAAATCAAATTCTTTCACCACCCCTTCACATTCAATTTCTCCCTAACTCCCATCACTTTCTCTCAAGTCCCCACAACATTCAAAGTCTTCCATTCCTAACCACCCTTCAAAATCTTCCCATTTCCCTCCAAACCAACAAAAATGGCAGACATAAACAATCCTGATAATAAGTTCTCCCCATATCACAACCTCACAGCATACTTAACCAAAGGAAATAAGTCCGAGGGATTCGATGATATGATCGATTTTCTGTGCCGATCAAAGATACATTTTGCACTAACAGTCAAACCTACCATTTATATTCCTCATATGGAGGATTTTTGGAACACCGTCGTCTACTCTACCGAACAAGGGATTCCCCAAATAAAATCCAATGTAGACGGCAAGGACATCATCATCTCTGAAGCTACTCTCCGAAAACATCTTCAGCTTCAAGATGAGGGGGCAGCCATCTCATACTCAAAGGAAGAATACATAAGGACCTTTGTATCCATAGGATACACTGGAAATCAAAATGAGTACACAATAGAGAAGGCACTGATGGGCCCTCCATGGAAGTATCTCTGCCACACTCTTCTACAATGCATATCTCAGAAGAGAAGTGGATGGCATCAAGTGAGCTCTGCACTTGCTTCTACTTTCCATGGTATGGTTACTGGCTTAGACTTCAACTTTGCACACCACATCTTTGAGGATTTGAGATATAACCTTCAAGAGGGTGCAAAGCAACAATTTTTTATGTACCCCAGATTCTTGCAGGAGGTTTTCAACAAGGAACTAAAAGATCTCTCAAAACCTGCAAGAATCTACATCATGTTGGGTCATAAAAATAATATTTTTCAAAGTATGATAATTGTTTCCAAAAAATTCTCAGGGGTCAATGTTCCATTGTTATCTACAATGCTAAACATACAAAGTACTCAGGGTGACAGTTCAGCAATCTCAGATGATACTGATCCCACACCCTCCACTTCAAATCCTGAACAACAAGCTGCTTCCATTGCTCGAACCCCTGTGCAAACTACTAAAGATGCATAGGTACAAAAATCACTTACACCTGTTTTGGATGTTATCGTTCAACTGGAACAAAGGGCCCCAGTTGCAACGACAGATACTAGAAAAGGAGCAAGAAGACTCCTTCTCTTCTTATCTCACGGGCCCAATCCCAACCTAAAAGCCATCATTCAGAATCTCAACATTCTGATGAGAATATCAAAAGGGATAGTCACACCATTAGAGAGACTTCCTTGGAAGTTTCTCTATTAGGACCAGGATCACATCCCGGATCCATAGAACAACCCGCTGAGCCATATCATTATTTCTCTTATCTAAACTTAAGTGTAGAGGCACCTAGTCAAGATGATATACCTTCTCCAACAACCACTATCTCAGATGTATTGATTGACTTGGCTACTGGTGCACCTAACCTAAGTTCATCACCCAAGAAGGTTCACTCTAGTGGTACTGACAGAGTGAATGTGGAAAGGGCTGTCACTACTCTTGGTACATCAACTGCCCAAGAGGACAGTGACAACATCACTAAGACCCTAACCACGATAACTCACAGTGAGGATGTTTCCTTTGAAACACTCTTCACTGAGAGGAATCCCAGGTGCCAAGAAAACCAGGGTGATGGGGATGCAGAGGCTAGGCCTAAGGCCCCATCTAGCTCCAAGGATTCCACAACTGTGGATGAGGACAGACTGAAACTTCATAATATGGAATTAATGGCCAGGGTAGCTATGCTAGAGGCTGAAGTGTCCAAACTAAGGCACCAAGTCTCTATGCATGAAGCCCATCAATGCCCTCCAGTGACTTCTCCGTCCCTTGTATCAGTGGGCACTCAAACAGATAACACTCTATGTACTGATGCAACCAAAAAGAGGGAGGTAGTTACCAAGGAAGATGATGCGGACAGCCTAGAAGAATGGATACAAGAGCAGACTGTGTTTCAAAGTTCGCTATACAAACCTGCTTTTGTTCAAATCCATGACTTGCCAGACTCAGTAGATGAAGAGGAAGATATCACTGAGGATTGGAAGTTAGTTGTCCGAGCTGTTGATGAGGTGTTGCAAGATGAAACTCTCCATGAAGACACACCTCCATCATTTATCATACTTCCTGAAGCTGCAGCCATAATAAGTCAAACATCTACTCCCCAATTCTCACTAACTTCAAACAAGCTAGAATTCGACTCCATTCTAGCTTGGGAGTATGATGGCATAGCTGAGAGATTCTGGATTAGATGGGAGTTTAGTGGAGTAGAAGAGCTAAACTGGAACACTCTTAATGCCCTACAGGTTCTTAATCTGTATCTGACAAGATGTATCAACACTTCATCAGATCTCTCAGCAGAACTTGCAATCTGCAGGTTCTATGACTTAATGGAGGATAATATGCCCTGGTTTGAAAGACTACTAAAAGAAGCAAATAGGGTGGCTTATCCTAAATCTTCATCAACAGCAGAACAAAGACTGGCTCGAAGAAGACTTGACTTAATCAGGAGCAGTGCTTTAACTGAAGAAGAAGTTATCTGTTGGCGAAGATTCCTGTACAACATCATGGTCAGGGACTTGGAAGTTCTAGGATAGGTGAGCACTGAGTCCTCTGATTTCACCTTCTTCCTAAGCAATGGATTTTTTTCTCTCAATCAACATCAAAGAGATCTTACTTCTACCTTCAGACTTCCTACACAAGGTCTTGGAGCTCAGATCACTCATCTGCAACATCAACTCCTTAGAAAGTCAAGAAATGATCAAACTCATCAAGGTTTCTCTTTATAAGTAGGAATCGCCTGAAATGAATGACTCTGACTCAGATCTATCCCTTCCCACCTCTGAACGCAGCAGAAGGGTCAAGAAAAGTGGATGCTCAGAATATCAAAGAGGCCTTTAAAGCTATATATGGAAATGAATGGGAAAAGGAAGAAAGTGAAGCAGTCTCTTCCCTTGTGTCTACTCCTCATCATGACAATGAAGCTGAAGCTGAGATCCCAACAGCATCTCTAACATCTACTGTTGTCGTCTATGAAGCTGAAGCAGAGGCATCCAGCAAAGACAAAGGGAAAAGACCTATGACAGAAAAAGATGAAGAAAAGTTATTGAAAAAGAAGAAGGAAATGAAGGAAAGAAGAAGAAGAAGCGGAGATTGTTGAACTAAGAAAAGCTCAAGAAAGAAAAGCGGCCATTCTCCTCAGAGAACAACAGATCCAGCTGTATGTCAAACAGTTGGATGATCTGAAAGTCAAGATTCCTGCAGTCTATCAAATTCAAGAAGATGAAGCTCTTGCTCGTCAACTGCAGGAACAATTTAATAAAGAAGAAAAAGAGAGAGAAAAAGAAGAAGGAAGAGGCCAAGTTCAGAATAACTGATTCTGAGCTAGCCAAAGAAATGAGAGAGGAGTGGATAGAAGCTCTGATTTCTCAAGGTGAGGATGCAGACTACCTTGAGAAACTATCAAATAAAGAGATCTACAGAGCCTTCATGGGTCAGCAGGGTCAATTGGGAAATAAGAAAAGGGCTGAAGAAGAAGAAAAGGCCAAACAGAAATCCAAGAAGACCATTGCCTTCAACAAAAGAACCCATGAAGAAAGGAAGGTCATGATTGACTTCCTAAAGGCTAGAGAAGAGAATAGAAAAAGACTGGGTCCCATGTGTTTCATGAACCTGCAAGCCCTTTACTTTAAAGTCAAAAAGGAAGAAGAAGAAAGACTGGGAAATAAAGGCTCAAAGAAAAGGGTAATAATTCAAGAAGAAGAAAGGAAACCAAAGAAACCCAAGCCTTCTCCCTCATCCACCACTTCCACTCTCCATCCTAGACCTCCCTCCTCTCCACCCACAAAGTCCAAATCCTCCCACCCAGCTCCTACTCATCAACAACCTCCCAAGAAGAAAAGCAAACCTACTACTAAACCAAAAGACTCAAGGGAAATTGTCAACTGGTCCTACAGCACTCAAGATTAAAGGTTTGAAGTCTTCAAGGGAAGAACAGAAGAAAGAATATCACTCTATGCAAATGTTGATGAGATATTGCAACTTCCAGATTCAGATCTAAGAAGAATAATGAAGCTGGGTGAAGCTCATGAGCCCGAGAATGAAGGTGGGAGACATCTGTTGCTGGTGATCAAACATCACTTCAACCCCAGCAAAGATGAAATTATTGATGCAAAACCTCTCAAATCCCACTCTCCATTCATCAGTTGGTCCTACAATGCTGAAGAAAATGAGTTCACCTTGACAGACGTTAAAGGACAGAAGATGAGGTGTCTATGCAAGCCTATCTTCAAAATGCCAAGCAAAGATATCAAGACTCTATCTGAGCTTCCTCTTAACAATCCCAGCAAGGACCCAAGAGGCTATGAGGTTGCAAGAATCGTCAGCCACATGCAAAAGCTTCAGCAACAAAAGCAGTAAGAGAGTTTTGGTAGCATCAGTCTAGGGGGAGTTTGTAGAAATAAAGACTGATGGCTACAAAATTCTCTAAGTACAAATGCTGCTGATCTCAGAGGTTGCTGCTGACCAACAAACTGTTGCGGATAAGCTTATCTGCAACAGATACTTGTTCTTCTGCTGAAGAACAAATCTGCTGCTGATAGCCTTATCTGCTGAAGACCAGAGTTGCTGCGGATAGGCTTCTCAGCAGCATCAACACTTGATGTTGCTGATAGGCAAATCATCAGCAGCTTTGGGTGGTTGTGTCTTGCTGCTGATCAACAACTCTGCTGATGATCAACAACTCTGCTGTTGATCAACAACTCTGCTGCTGATCAACAACTCTGCTGCTGATCAACAACTCTGCTGCTGATAGTTATCCATCCATTGAAGATTAAACGTTGCAGCTGACTAGCCTTGCAAAAGCAAAAGCAACAATAACCACTGACAACTTTCTGTTGCACCACTGCCACACTCCACGCAGAAAGAATGTCACTGGTGCAGACAATAAAGCACTACAACGCTCTTCTCCAAGCATGCAAGCAATAATGCCTAAGAAGAAGTTTGAGAAAAGTTAACTAGCATAGTCATTATTATTGTCTGTACATGTAGAATAGCTTTAATACAAGATCAACGGTTTGTGTTAGATCTGATCCTTAGAATCAAGGGTCTGTCTTGATTCTAAGTTACTATATAAGTAGTACTTAGAGTCATTGTACCTCAATGTTTTTCTTAGAGTTTTCTCTGTAATCTTGTAACCATTGAAGCTTAATACAAATTGCATTTATCAGTACTTCTTGTGTTTACTTGTTTACTTTGATTAAGTTATGATTATTTCTGCCAATCTCAACTGGAATAGAACCATCTTGTATTTACCGATCCTACAATATATAGGGTTATGTTCAAATAAAAAGGATTCTAATTCTAAGAAGGGTGAGAAGGATTTAGGGCCATTAGATCAAATTGTAGAAAAGATTTAATAATTGAGATTAAATTGTAGAAGAAAAATTTGTTGGAAGGGTATTTTAGTCTTGGCCACTTTTGTTGACTTTTTATCAAGTTCCCCCCTTTTTTAAACGTTCATAACTTTTACGTACGACGTTATTTTTTTTAAAAAATTACACCATAAAAACGAGCATTTTTATATCTTTTAAAACGAGTATAGTGTCATTCTATACAAAAACAAAATTTTTTTTTACGTTTTCCAGCTCATTGTGTAATTTGTCAGGTCATTGTGTAATACAGTTCATTATGTAATACAGTTCATTGTGTAATACAGTTCATTGTGTAATATCAGGTCTGGTTATTGTGTAATATCAGGTCTGGTCATTGTGTAATATCAGGTCATTGTGCAATATTAGGTCTGGTCATTGTGTCAAATGTTTTTCATCATTGTGTTAAATGTATTCATCATTTTGTCAAATATTTTTCATCATTGTGTAATTTGTCAGGTTATTGTGTAATACAATTTATTGTGTAATACACTTCATTGTGTAATACACTTTATTGTGTAAATACAGGTCATTGTGTAATACAGTTCATTGTGTAATATCAAGTCAGGTCATTGTGTAATATCAGGTCATTATGTAACATTAGGTCTGGTCATTGTGTCAAATGTTTTTCATCATTGTGTTATATGTATGCATCACTTTGTTAAATATTTTTTATCATTGTGTAATTTGTTAGGTCATTGTGTAATACATGTCATTGTGTAATACAGTTCATTGTGTAATATCAGGTCTGGTCATTGTGTAATATCAGGCCTGGTCATTGTCTCAAATGTTTTTCATCATTGTGTTATATGTATTCATCATTGTGTCAAATATTTTTCACCATTGTGTAATTTGTCAGGTCGTTGTGTAATACACTTCATTGTGTAATACATGTCATTATGTAATACATGTCATTGTGTAATACAGGTCATTGTGTAATACACTTCATTGTGTTATATGTATTCGTCATTGTGTTTTACGTTTTCCAGCTCATTGTGTAATTCGCCCATTATTGTGTAATTCGCTCAAATATGTCAGGTCATTGTGTAATGTAAGTTCTGGTCATTGTGTAATAGCAGTTCATTGTATAATATCAGGTCTGGTCATTGTGTAATATCAGACCTTCTATTACACAATAGCCTGTTATATTACACAATGACCATTATGACATCCTTTAAAAAAAATAAAAGAACACATGTCAAGCCCAGAATCCTTCTTATTTTTAAAACCCTTTTTACAATAACCTAACCCACATATATATATATATATATACACACACACACACATACATATGTATAAAGTTGAGTTCATGAGAAAATTCATTTTAATAAGAGAACCAAGAAACTTCTCATTAATGGCATTTTTGTAATTATACTATCATTATATATTCTCAAAAACCAAACCCTCTCATACACCCCAAAAACCTAACCCCACACCCCCTTCCCGCACAAAAAAAAAAACCTAAACCACAACCCCCCCTCCCCCCAAAACCTAAACCCCCAACCACCCCCCCCCCCCAAAAAAAAAAAATCTAAACCCCTCCCCCTCTTCCAAAAACCTAACCTAAACCCAAAAACTTAACTCTAAAAACTAAACTAAACCTAAAATACTAAATCGTAAAGCTAAACCGACTATCTTTTCGAGTTTTTTTTTAAACGAGTCAAACGAGAGAAACATTTTAGTTTTTTTTGTTTTATTATTTTTTTTTATTTTTTTTGCCTTACAAAAAATATGTCATTAATTACAAAAATGTCATTAATGGGGAGTTTCTTGGTTCTCTCATTAAAATGAGTTTTCTCATGATCTTCTCTCTATATACATATATATATATATAATTTAAAAAACAAAATATAAAATTACTTTCCTTTTTCTGTGAGTTTACAATTTAATAAAATATAAAGACTGAAATAAACAAAATATAAAACATTAAGTGGTAAGTAATCAGTAAATAAGATGTTGGAAGGAAAAAAAATAGAATATAAAAAGGCTTGATAATCTGGTCCAACTACCGACCCTGCTCCCCGATTCAACAGTCGACCCCATACCCAAACGGTCCAAATGAAGGCGGTTCAAAGGATTCGATCGGATAGTTGTGTAGCGCGGTTCGCGGCCAGTTTTGAGAATGGTACGAGTGATGTGCTTTTAAACAACCTATGTAAGGTATTTAACAGGCAATTAGTAGGGGGAGGGACAAGCCTGTCATAACCCGTTTAGAGTTTATTAGGGAGTATTTGAAGAAAAGAATAGTTGTTGGCATAAGATGATTTCTAAGTGTGATGGCTCATTGATTCCTACAACCACAAATATTTTTGAAAAAGTCAAATCTGAGGCTAGTCAATACACTGTCATTTGGAGTGGGAACAACAAATATCAAGTTACTGGGGCTTCTTTAGAACAGTATGTGGTTAATGTTGAAGAAAAGACATGTTCTTGTCACAAATGGGACTTAACTGTCATGCCATGTAAGCATGCAATAGCTGTGATATGGAACATGAAAGAATATGGAATGGATGTTGGCATACCAGAGAATTGGGTTTCTAAGGCGTATTGGTTAGACACCTGGAAGAAAGTGTATGCCAATAAAATTGATCCAATAAATGGAAGGGATATGTGGACACCTTTGGCCTGCCCAACTAAGCTTACACCTCTAAAACACCACAAACAAATCGAAAGGCCTAAGAAAAAGAGGAAGAAAACTTTTGATGAACTGAGTCAACTAGTTGTTAGAGGGAAAATGTCTAGGATTGGAAGCATAGTGACATGTGACAAATGCAAGCAAAAGTGTCACAACAAGAGGTCATACAAGGGGCAACCTCCTTCAACAAGGCAGAATTAATGTTTAGGGTCAGAGAGCAGTTTCATGTTTTATTTTTAGTGTTTATCTTTTGGGGTCTGTAAGATAGTGAACAATGTTTATCTTTTTGTGTTTATGGGGTATGTTATTTTTTAAATGGATATGTACTTTGCAATTTGCATTAATCTTGTAGTTTTAGATACCTGCATTTATTTTTAATCCTGTAGTTTTAGACACCTGCATTTTATTTTTAATCCTGCAATTTTAGACATCTGCATTTTAATCCTGCAGTTTAGGATTGTGCAGTTCCAGATTAATCTGCAGTTTTGGCATTAACATGCAGTTTTTGAACCTGTATTAATCCAATTTTGGTTTGAACATGCATTATTCCATTTTTTGGTGTTAACCTGTAGTTTTTGGCCAAATTAAATTAAGTGCATTTGGTTGTCCACAATTGGTTTGACCTGCGTACTTGTGTAAATAAATTAAATTAAGTACACCCATCTGGTTGTCCATATTTGTACTTTTGGCCAAATTAAATTGATTGCATATTTGTATGCATTATTCCAAATTAAAATGCATTTGGTTTGACCACCAGTTTTGAAATTGCATTATTACACATTTAGTTTGACCTGCATTATATGAAATTGCAATTGCATATTGTATGCGTTATTCCAAATTAAAATGCGTTTGGTTTGACCTCCACTTGGTTTGAAATTGCATTATTCCATATTTAGTTTGACCTACATTACATGAAATGGCATATTTGGCCAAATTAAAATTCAACACTTATTATTCCAATTGCATATTTGTATGCATTATTCCACAAACAGATCATAAAACAAACTTCATTATATTAATATGATCTTAGTACATGAAAATAAAAGACCTTTACAACATTTTAGGTCTATTTGAAGAAGAAAACCAAGAAAAAAAACACCCAACTAATAACTAAAACAACTTTCAATTTCTGATTTTGAATTTCCTTTTGTCTTGCAAATGCCTCATGCTTATTCATGGTTCTGAGTATCTACCCATCCAACAAAATCCACAATTGGATCCCTGATTAAAATATATGGATAAAAATATAAGCTTGAAGACGATTAACCAAAAACTAGGTCAAGAAGAAGAAGAAGAAACTTAGGCTGACATACTTACCATTCGAGCGCAACAATAAAATTGATGACAAAGGTTAGATGATGTCCTAAAGAATTTTTTTTCAAATTAATATATTTTGGAAAAAGATAGTGGCTAATAGTCTGTAGGTGAGTAAAATTTGGTTGAAGGTAAAACCGGTACTACCAGTACCGGTTTCAGTGTTAATCGTTTCAACAAATCATTGGGTGTCAGAGGGGTGACAGAGTTACAGTGAAACCGGTACTGCCAGTACCGGTTTCAGTATTAATCCACTAACAGAGCTTTAACGTTACCGTTTGAGTAAGTTTGTACTGAAACTGGTAGTACCAGTACCGGTTTGAGTTGCTTTTTGGTGTTTGTACTGAAACCGGTGGTGCCAGTACCGGTTTCAGTTGCTTTTTGGTCAATGATATGTCTAGTCGTTGCTTTTTGTGTTTGTACTGAAACCGGTGGTACCAGTACCGGTTTCAGTTGCTTTTTGGTCAATGGAGAACTGTACCGTGTGTAAGTAATGTGTCATAGAAAAAGTAACTGAAACCGGTGGTGCCAGTACTGGTTTCAGTTACTTTTGTATAAATTGTACCATTCGAAGTGTCATTAATCCATACCTACCTACCATTCGAATATAAACTCTCATCTACTATATCTATACTATATAATAAATAAAGGTTTTTGCATGGCACGTGCCGTCTCCATATTCATTCTCATCATTTTTTTCCCGCCTCTCTCTCCTATTTAATGCACTTCTATTATTTAATAATAATATATATTTAAAGAAAAAATACTAATTATACTAATAAAACACATTTATTTTAAATTATCTCTTATCATAAGAAACTTTAACATTTAATTATATAACTTTTTATTTTATTTTCAATCAAAAAGTAAATAAAAGTCAAATTATATTAAAAAATAGTAATTAACGTATTTTCGAAACCCAGTATTTTTCTATCATTACTATATATAACTGGGTTTCGAAAATACGTTAATTACTATTTTTTAATATAATTTGACTTTTATTTACTTTTTGATTGAAAATAAAATGTTATATAATTAAATGTTAAAGTTTCTTATGATAAGAGATAATTTAAAATAAACGTGTTTTATTAGTATAATTAGTATTTTTTCTTTAAATATATATTATTATTAAATAATAGAAGTGCATTAAATAGGAGAGAGATGCGGGAAAAAAATGATGAGAATGAATATGGAGACGACACGTGGCATGCAAAAACCTTTATTTATTATATAGTATAGATATAGTAGATGAGAGTTTATATTCGAATGGTAGGTAGGTATGGATTAATGACATTTCGAATGGTACAATTTATACAAAAGTAACTGAAACCGGTACTGGCACCACCGGTTTCAGTTACTTTTTCTATGACACATTACTTACACACGGTACAGTTCTCCATTGACCAAAAAGCAACTGAAACCGGTACTGGTACCACCGGTTTCAGTACAAACACAAAAAGCAACGACTAGACATATCATTGACCAAAAAGCAACTGAAACCGGTACTGGCACCACCGGTTTCAGTACAAACACCAAAAAGCAACTCAAACCGGTACTGGTACTACCGGTTTCAGTACAAACTTACTCAAACGGTAACGTTAAAGCTCTGTTAGTGGATTAATACTGAAACCGGTACTGGCAGTACCGGTTTCACTGTAACTCTGTCACCCCTCTGACACCCAATGATTTGTTGAAACGATTAACACTGAAACCGGTACTGGTAGTACCGGTTTTACCTTCAACCAAATTTTACTCACCTACAGACTATTAGCCACTATCTTTTTCCAAAATATACTAATTTGAAAAAAAATTCCCATGAAGTGCTAACCGATGTTGGAGAACCACACGCACATAACGCCATTTGCTTGAAAATGTCTATGGATATTGAGGATCAGGTTCATATAATTTTTCCACAGACAGTAGAAGAGAATTGAAGCTTTGATTTAGGGTTAGGTGTTTATAGTGTTTAAAATAAAGGGGAAATTGATGGCAGGTGGTAATTGACTAAAACGCACCACCTCACATGGATGGAGTTTAAGGGCATGTTTAGATTTATTTTTTAAACTACTTATTACCTTTTTCAAAAAGATAATAAGTTAAAAGTTTATTTGGATAAATGAAGGAAAAGTTAATTTTAAATGAGATGAAAAGTTGTTTTTAAGAAGTAGAAACTTTTAGTTTTTACAAAAAGTTAAAAGTAGTTTTTAATAAGTAATCCCAAACACCCCCTAACATGTGAGAGTTAGATAAGTGGATGTAAATGAGACAAAAGTGCTTAAAAAAAGTTAAATTTATACTTTTTGACTAAAATAGTTATTTTAAGTAAAACAACGAGACTAAAACCGTATTTAACTCTGTAAGTTTAATGCATAACAAGAGGCGATCAAAATTGGTCTAAAAGTAATTAAAAAGTTGGCTTATTATAAAATATTATATAATTCAACTTAACTTTCAAAATAACATCATTCAAATACTAACAATTATCATAAAGATATCTACTCATGCATAACGTACAACTAGTCATTGCATGTTTAAACTTTGTCTTTTTCTAACACACACATACTCTCTCTCACTTAAATATCTCTCTCTAAATTTATTTAATATTCTTTTTTTCTTTTTGAACAAACTCGGTGCACTAATAAATTTTATTTCTTCAACCAACGAGATTAATAGTCTTCCATAAACACCAACGTGAAGTGAGAATTACCGCATGGGTCACCTTTGCAACCTTCTTGGAACAGTTAAAATATTTATCTAGATCCAAAATGTCCTTGATGCCAAAGGAAAATATCGGAGGTAGTTTACACTATTGTGAAATTATTTGCCAAAGTGATTGAGCGAAGTCGCACGAGACGAAGAGGTGCTCAATCGATTCATCCACATTTCCACAAATTGGACAAAGGATCGAAGCCACATTAATATTCCGATTAGCAAGCGAGCAACGGGTAGGAAGATGGTCAAGATCCGCGCGCCAAGCGAAAATACCCACCTTTTTTGGAACCCACATGTTCCATCTAAACTCGGAGAGAGGCATAACATTGCCTACCTCAAGGAACCGAGCCTTTAAACTTCTCACCGAGAACTCCGAAGCTAAATCTAAGGCCCAAATACATTTATCCGGCCCACCATCCCCGGTTAATATGTTGCCCAAGTTGTACAGAGACTCCAATTATGCTGCCTTAACTGGACTCAGATTCTGCGAGGCCCAGTTCCAGGTCCAAATCAGCCCGTTGCTACGGACCCTACTCTCCATCGAGCATAATTTCTCTGATTCTAAAGCAAACAAAGATGGAAAACGTGAGATTAAAGTAGTCAGCCCAGCCCATGCATCAATCCAGAACTGTAAGGGATGCCCATTCCCAATACACGGTGATTGAGTGTTATTTAGAACTGAGTGTGTGTCCTACCTCAATACCCAAGAAGTGAGAGATAGTCGTTTAATTTTCATCATTAGGAATCCGAGTGTCAACTGTCTGAGAGGAAGTTGGTTTAGGTGTCTAGTGATTGTTGCCCATTCCGGTTGTTATCTTGAGATTACCCCCCGTACATTCTTCGAATGTATTGTGGACAGTGGGACTGAAAGGTGATTTGTCTTTCGGGTACTTTATCATCGTTGGATAGACCGAAAGGTAATCCACTATCCGGTGAGTTATTACACCTTTAGGTTCCTTTGTTGGTGACACCCTAATAGTGATTAGGGTTCCACTAGGTTGTCTAGAGTTGTTTCCTTAGAAACCTTTATTTTTGCATGCCCATTCCCAATATGGAGACGACACGTGGCATGCAAAAACCTTTATTTATTATATAGTATAGATATAGTAGATGAGAGTTTATATTAAAATGGTAGGTAGGTATGGATTAATGACACTTCGAATGGTACAATTTATACAAAAGTAACTGAAACCGGTACTGGCACCACCGGTTTCAGTTACTTTTTCTATGACACATTACTTACACACGGTACAGTTCTCCATTGACCAAAAAGCAACTGAAACCGGTACTGGTACCACCGGTTTCAGTACAAACACAAAAAGCAACGACTAGACATATCATTGACCAAAAAGCAACTGAAACCGGTACTGGCACCACCGGTTTCAGTACAAACACCAAAAAGCAACTCAAACCGGTACTGGTACTACCGGTTTCAGTACAAACTTACTCAAACGGTAACGTTAAAGCTCTGTTAGTGGATTAATACTGAAACCGGTACTGGCAGTACCGGTTTCACTGTAACTCTGTCACCCCTCTGACACCCAATGATTTGTTGAAACGATTAACACTGAAACCGGTACTGGTAGTACCGGTTTTACCTTCAACCAAATTTTACTCACCTACAGACTATTAGCCACTATCTTTTTCCAAAATATACTAATTTGAAAAAAAATTCCCATGAAGTGCTAACCGATGTTGGAGAACCACACGCACATAACGCCATTTGCTTGAAAATGTCTATGGATATTGAGGATCAGGTTCATATAATTTTTCCACAGACAGTAGAAGAGAATTGAAGCTTTGATTTAGGGTTAGGTGTTTATAGTGTTTAAAATAAAGGGGAAATTGATGGGAGGTGGTAATTGACTAAAACGCACCACCTCACATGGATGGAGTTTAAGGGCATGTTTAGATTTATTTTTTAAACTACTTATTACCTTTTTCAAAAAGATAATAAGTTAAAAGTTTATTTGGATAAATGAAGGAAAAGTTAATTTTAAAGGAGATGAAAAGTTGTTTTTAAGAAGTAGAAACTTTTAGTTTTTACAAAAAGTTAAAAGTAGTTTTTAATAAGTAATCCCAAACACCCCCTAACATGTGAGAGTTAGATAAGTGGATGTAAATGAGACAAAAGTGCTTAAAAAAAGTTAAATTTATACTTTTTGACTAAAATAGTTATTTTAAGTAAAACAACGAGACTAAAACCGTATTTAACTCTGTAAGTTTAATGCATAACAAGAGGCGATCAAAATTGGTCTAAAAGTAATTAAAAAGTTGGCTTATTATAAAATATTATATAATTCAACTTAACTTTCAAAATAACATCATTCAAATACTAACAATTATCATAAAGATATCTACTCATGCATAACGTACAACTAGTCATTGCATGTTTAAACTTTGTCTTTTTCTAACACACACATACTCTCTCTCACTTAAATATCTCTCTCTAAATTTATTTAATATTCTTTTTTTCTTTTTGAACAAACTCGGTGCACTAATAAATTTTATTTCTTCAACCAACGAGATTAATAGTCTTCCATAAACACCAACGTGAAGTGAGAATTACCGCATGGGTCACCTTTGCAACCTTCTTGGAACAGTTAAAATATTTATCTAGATCCAAAATGTCCTTGATGCCAAAGGAAAATATCGGAGGTAGTTTACACTATTGTGAAATTATTTGCCAAAGTGATTGAGCGAAGTCGCACGAGACGAAGAGGTGCTCAATCGATTCATCCACATTTCCACAAATTGGACAAAGGATCGAAGCCACATTAATATTCCGATTAGCAAGCGAGCAACGGGTAGGAAGATGGTCAAGATCCGCGCGCCAAGCGAAAATACCCACCTTTTTTGGAACCCACATGTTCCATCTAAACTCGGAGAGAGGCATAACATTGCCTACCTCAAGGAACCGAGCCTTTAAACTTCTCACCGAGAACCCCGAAGCTAAATCTAAGGCCCAAATACATTTATCCGGCCCACCATCCCCGGTTAATATGTTGCCCAAGTTGTACAGAGACTCCAATTATGCTGCCTTAACTGGACTCAGATTCTGCGAGGCCCAGTTCCAGGTCCAAATCAGCCCGTTGCTACGGACCCTACTCTCCATCGAGCATAATTTCTCTGATTCTAAAGCAAACAAAGATGGAAAACGTGAGATTAAAGTAGTCAGCCCAGCCCATGCATCAATCCAGAACTGTAAGGGATGCCCATTCCCAATACACGGTGATTGAGTGTTATTTAGAACTGAGTGTGTGTCCTACCTCAATACCCAAGAAGTGAGAGATAGTCGTTTAATTTTCATCATTAGGAATCCGAGTGTCAACTGTCTGAGAGGAAGTTGGTTTAGGTGTCTAGTGATTGTTGCCCATTCCGGTTGTTATCTTGAGATTACCCCCCGTACATTCTTCGAATGTATTGTGGACAGTGGGACTGAAAGGTGATTTGTCTTTCGGGTACTTTATCATCGTTGGATAGACCGAAAGGTAATCCACTATCCGGTGAGTTATTACACCTTTAGGTTCCTTTGTTGGTGACACCCTAATAGTGATTAGGGTTCCACTAGGTTGTCTAGAGTTGTTTCCTTAGAAACCTTTATTTTTGCATGCCCATTCCCAATATGGAGACGACACGTGGCATGCAAAAACCTTTATTTATTATATAGTATAGATATAGTAGATGAGAGTTTATATTCGAATGGTAGGTAGGTATGGATTAATGACACTTCGAATGGTACAATTTATACAAAAGTAACTGAAACCGGTACTGGCACCACCGGTTTCAGTTACTTTTTCTATGACACATTACTTACACACGGTACAGTTCTCCATTGACCAAAAAGCAACTGAAACCGGTACTGGTACCACCGGTTTCAGTACAAACACAAAAAGCAACGACTAGACATATCATTGACCAAAAAGCAACTGAAACCGGTACTGGCACCACCGGTTTCAGTACAAACACCAAAAAGCAACTCAAACCGGTACTGGTACTACCGGTTTCAGTACAAACTTACTCAAACGGTAACGTTAAAGCTCTGTTAGTGGATTAATACTGAAACCGGTACTGGCAGTACCGGTTTCACTGTAACTCTGTCACCCCTCTGACACCCAATGATTTGTTGAAACGATTAACACTGAAACCGGTACTGGTAGTACCGGTTTTACCTTCAACCAAATTTTACTCACCTACAGACTATTAGCCACTATCTTTTTCCAAAATATACTAATTTGAAAAAAAATTCCCATGAAGTGCTAACCGATGTTGGAGAACCACACGCACATAACGCCATTTGCTTGAAAATGTCTATGGATATTGAGGATCAGGTTCATATAATTTTTCCACAGACAGTAGAAGAGAATTGAAGCTTTGATTTAGGGTTAGGTGTTTATAGTGTTTAAAATAAAAGGGAAATTGATGGGAGGTGGTAATTGACTAAAACGCACCACCTCACATGGATGGAGTTTAAGGGCATGTTTAGATTTATTTTTTAAACTACTTATTACCTTTTTCAAAAAGATAATAAGTTAAAAGTTTATTTGGATAAATGAAGGAAAAGTTAATTTTAAAGGAGATGAAAAGTTGTTTTTAAGAAGTAGAAACTTTTAGTTTTTACAAAAAGTTAAAAGTAGTTTTTAATAAGTAATCCCAAACACCCCCTAACATGTGAGAGTTAGATAAGTGGATGTAAATGAGACAAAAGTGCTTAAAAAAAGTTAAATTTATACTTTTTGACTAAAATAGTTATTTTAAGTAAAACAACGAGACTAAAACCGTATTTAACTCTGTAAGTTTAATGCATAACAAGAGGCGATCAAAATTGGTCTAAAAGTAATTAAAAAGTTGGCTTATTATAAAATATTATATAATTCAACTTAACTTTCAAAATAACATCATTCAAATACTAACAATTATCATAAAGATATCTACTCATGCATAACGTACAACTAGTCATTGCATGTTTAAACTTTGTCTTTTTCTAACACACACATACTCTCTCTCACTTAAATATCTCTCTCTAAATTTATTTAATATTCTTTTTTTCTTTTTGAACAAACTCGGTGCACTAATAAATTTTATTTCTTCAACCAACGAGATTAATAGTCTTCCATAAACACCAACGTGAAGTGAGAATTACCGCATGGGTCACCTTTGCAACCTTCTTGGAACAGTTAAAATATTTATCTAGATCCAAAATGTCCTTGATGCCAAAGGAAAATATCGGAGGTAGTTTACACTATTGTGAAATTATTTGCCAAAGTGATTGAGCGAAGTCGCACGAGACGAAGAGGTGCTCAATCGATTCATCCACATTTCCACAAATTGGACAAAGGATCGAAGCCACATTAATATTCCGATTAGCAAGCGAGCAACGGGTAGGAAGATGGTCAAGATCCGCGCGCCAAGCGAAAATACCCACCTTTTTTGGAACCCACATGTTCCATCTAAACTCGGAGAGAGGCATAACATTGCCTACCTCAAGGAACCGAGCCTTTAAACTTCTCACCGAGAACCCCGAAGCTAAATCTAAGGCCCAAATACATTTATCCGGCCCACCATCCCCGGTTAATATGTTGCCCAAGTTGTACAGAGACTCCAATTATGCTGCCTTAACTGGACTCAGATTCTGCGAGGCCCAGTTCCAGGTCCAAATCAGCCCGTTGCTACGGACCCTACTCTCCATCGAGCATAATTTCTCTGATTCTAAAGCAAACAAAGATGGAAAACGTGAGATTAAAGTAGTCAGCCCAGCCCATGCATCAATCCAGAACTGTAAGGGATGCCCATTCCCAATACACGGTGATTGAGTGTTATTTAGAACTGAGTGTGTGTCCTACCTCAATACCCAAGAAGTGAGAGATAGTCGTTTAATTTTCATCATTAGGAATCCGAGTGTCAACTGTCTGAGAGGAAGTTGGTTTAGGTGTCTAGTGATTGTTGCCCATTCCGGTTGTTATCTTGAGATTACCCCCCGTACATTCTTCGAATGTATTGTGGACAGTGGGACTGAAAGGTGATTTGTCTTTCGGGTACTTTATCATCGTTGGATAGACCGAAAGGTAATCCACTATCCGGTGAGTTATTACACCTTTAGGTTCCTTTGTTGGTGACACCCTAATAGTGATTAGGGTTCCACTAGGTTGTCTAGAGTTGTTTCCTTAGAAACCTTTATTTTTGCATGCCCATTCCCAATATGGAGACGACACGTGGCATGCAAAAACCTTTATTTATTATATAGTATAGATATAGTAGATGAGAGTTTATATTCGAATGGTAGGTAGGTATGGATTAATGACACTTCGAATGGTACAATTTATACAAAAGTAACTGAAACCGGTACTGGCACCACCGGTTTCAGTTACTTTTTCTATGACACATTACTTACACACGGTACAGTTCTCCATTGACCAAAAAGCAACTGAAACCGGTACTGGTACCACCGGTTTCAGTACAAACACAAAAAGCAACGACTAGACATATCATTGACCAAAAAGCAACTGAAACCGGTACTGGCACCACCGGTTTCAGTACAAACACCAAAAAGCAACTCAAACCGGTACTGGTACTACCGGTTTCAGTACAAACTTACTCAAACGGTAACGTTAAAGCTCTGTTAGTGGATTAATACTGAAACCGGTACTGGCAGTACCGGTTTCACTGTAACTCTGTCACCCCTCTGACACCCAATGATTTGTTGAAACGATTAACACTGAAACCGGTACTGGTAGTACCGGTTTTACCTTCAACCAAATTTTACTCACCTACAGACTATTAGCCACTATCTTTTTCCAAAATATACTAATTTGAAAAAAAATTCCCATGAAGTGCTAACCGATGTTGGAGAACCACACGCACATAACGCCATTTGCTTGAAAATGTCTATGGATATTGAGGATCAGGTTCATATAATTTTTCCACAGACAGTAGAAGAGAATTGAAGCTTTGATTTAGGGTTAGGTGTTTATAGTGTTTAAAATAAAGGGGAAATTGATGGGAGGTGGTAATTGACTAAAACGCACCACCTCACATGGATGGAGTTTAAGGGCATGTTTAGATTTATTTTTTAAACTACTTATTACCTTTTTCAAAAAGATAATAAGTTAAAAGTTTATTTGGATAAATGAAGGAAAAGTTAATTTTAAAGGAGATGAAAAGTTGTTTTTAAGAAGTAGAAACTTTTAGTTTTTACAAAAAGTTAAAAGTAGTTTTTAATAAGTAATCCCAAACACCCCCTAACATGTGAGAGTTAGATAAGTGGATGTAAATGAGACAAAAGTGCTTAAAAAAAGTTAAATTTATACTTTTTGACTAAAATAGTTATTTTAAGTAAAACAACGAGACTAAAACCGTATTTAACTCTGTAAGTTTAATGCATAACAAGAGGCGATCAAAATTGGTCTAAAAGTAATTAAAAAGTTGGCTTATTATAAAATATTATATAATTCAACTTAACTTTCAAAATAACATCATTCAAATACTAACAATTATCATAAAGATATCTACTCATGCATAACGTACAACTAGTCATTGCATGTTTAAACTTTGTCTTTTTCTAACACACACATACTCTCTCTCACTTAAATATCTCTCTCTAAATTTATTTAATATTCTTTTTTTCTTTTTGAACAAACTCGGTGCACTAATAAATTTTATTTCTTCAACCAACGAGATTAATAGTCTTCCATAAACACCAACGTGAAGTGAGAATTACCGCATGGGTCACCTTTGCAACCTTCTTGGAACAGTTAAAATATTTATCTAGATCCAAAATGTCCTTGATGCCAAAGGAAAATATCGGAGGTAGTTTACACTATTGTGAAATTATTTGCCAAAGTGATTGAGCGAAGTCGCACGAGACGAAGAGGTGCTCAATCGATTCATCCACATTTCCACAAATTGGACAAAGGATCGAAGCCACATTAATATTCCGATTAGCAAGCGAGCAACGGGTAGGAAGATGGTCAAGATCCGCGCGCCAAGCGAAAATACCCACCTTTTTTGGAACCCACATGTTCCATCTAAACTCGGAGAGAGGCATAACATTGCCTACCTCAAGGAACCGAGCCTTTAAACTTCTCACCGAGAACCCCGAAGCTAAATCTAAGGCCCAAATACATTTATCCGGCCCACCATCCCCGGTTAATATGTTGCCCAAGTTGTACAGAGACTCCAATTATGCTGCCTTAACTGGACTCAGATTCTGCGAGGCCCAGTTCCAGGTCCAAATCAGCCCGTTGCTACGGACCCTACTCTCCATCGAGCATAATTTCTCTGATTCTAAAGCAAACAAAGATGGAAAACGTGAGATTAAAGTAGTCAGCCCAGCCCATGCATCAATCCAGAACTGTAAGGGATGCCCATTCCCAATACACGGTGATTGAGTGTTATTTAGAACTGAGTGTGTGTCCTACCTCAATACCCAAGAAGTGAGAGATAGTCGTTTAATTTTCATCATTAGGAATCCGGTGTCAACTGTCTGAGAGGAAGTTGGTTTAGGTGTCTAGTGATTGTTGCCCATTCCGGTTGTTATCTTGAGATTACCCCCCGTACATTCTTCGAATGTATTGTGGACAGTGGGACTGAAAGGTGATTTGTCTTTCGGGTACTTTATCATCGTTGGATAGACCGAAAGGTAATCCACTATCTGGTGAGTTATTACACCTTTAGGTTCCTTTGTTAGTGACACCCTAATAGTGATTAGGGTTCCACTAGGTTGTCTAGAGTTGTTTCCTTAGAAACCCAGATCCATCATAGTTTCCAGAACCGGTAGAAGTTGTGCTTTGCCAGTAGGATTTCGACATAGGTAGTATACTTCCTTTATCTGATATTTCATTAGTTCTTATCTTGATAGCTTGAGTCGACCTTGTTTGCTGCATTAGTAGTTAATCTTTAGTGTAGTCAAACCCCCCATCAATCAATCTTTAGTCCGAGTCAGAGTCTAGTATAGTTATAGTAGTGTCTCTAGGGTTCGATAACTCGGTTTACCATTAAGCTATGCTACACTCAATAGGTCCACTTGCCTGTCAGTGAGGTTTAGTCGAAGGTACTCCATTTATTACTTAGGAGTCTAGGTTAGGTTTTGTTAGCTTCTATATAGGCCGTCTTGGCGACATCAATTTTTTAGCGCCATTACCGGGGAGATTTGGCAATAGCAATATTAACTTTGACTAGTTCTTTGTTTGATTTTTGGTTTGTTTTGTTTTTGAGTCTTAATTGTGTGTCTTTGTCCTATCTGCTACTTGTGTGTCCTATCTGAGTGTCTAATATAGGATTAAGCCTTTCTGTTTTGAGTATTTATTTGTTTTCTTTTATTCTTGTGTCAGTTTATGCACCACACTTGTTCGCAGGGATCACCACCTTATTCAGCTTTTCCAGAGCCCGAACGAGAGCTACACGAGCGCACCCATGACTTCTGGGAGCGTTTGAAGGAGCTTTGTAAATCCCAACTACGTTCTACTAGCCCAATTTCATTTCATATCATGAGCAATGCTGACCCACCAGCAAGGTGTACCGTGCACCAGAGGGCCAGTGACGGGGTCACCGGGGCGAGATCTTTGATCACATGCCCCACTATTCTGAACACCAATACATGTCAGATCCCGTCACATGTCATGAGCATGATCACTAATGCCACTTAGTTTCATGGCCTTGAGGATGAGGATGCACCCGGACATCTGTCCCGCTTCGCGCGCATATGTGATACCTTTAATATCACGGGTGTGTCTAAGGACGCTATCTATTTGGGTCTCTTCCCATTCTCGCTCTCTGGGCGTGCATCTACTTGGCTTGACACCCTCCCGGACAACTCTATCACCACATGGAAGGATCTGCAAGCCAAGTTCGTCACAAAGTACTATCCACCTTTCAGGGCCGCTCGCCTTAGGGACCTGATCCATTCGTTCCGGATGGACCTTGACGAGCCTTTTCACATGGCCTGGGAGTGGTTCAACACGCTGTTGAGCCGATGTCCCCAGCACGGTCTATCAGACTGGGCGATAGTGGAAAAGTTCTTTACTGGCCTCAACTTCGAGAAGCAGCAAATGTTCAACACAGCCGCGGGAGGCCATATCATGGACAAACTCAAGCTTGCTGAGTGCGAGGAGATGTTCGAGAGCTTCGCTCTCGCTGAACAGAAGCGACCATCTACTAGGACTTTCATTCCTAGCGCTAAAGCATCCGCCACTTCTCCTAGAGGTGTACATCAGGTCACTCCTGATACTAGCGTGGCGGCTGCACTCGCAGCTATGGCGAATGAGATCAAAGAGCTGAAGCTCAGTGCTCAACGGTGTGAGGTGTGCAGGAGAGGCCACGACACCAGAGATTGCCCCGTCAATCATCAGGAGCAGGTGAGTTTTGCTGGCAACCAGAACCAGAACCGAGGGTACAACAACTATAATAATTCTTATGGCTTGGGATGGAGATCTGGAAACAACCCACCTGGGTTAATGGTCTCCATAATCAGTATGGAGGAGCTGAAGCATGAGCGAGTTCGGGAAGCAGTGTCAACACAAGGAATATTGAGGAAATGATAGAGAATCAGACACATATGCTTGCCCACTTAGTCCAGTAGGACAGGGACGCTCGACAAAAACCGGATGCCCATGACACTTTATTAAAGAATCAACAGTCGGTATTTCAGGACTTGCAACGCACGGTAGGAGACATCGCGAAGAGCTTGAAGGATAGATAGGGAGGTCCATCTTCAGGCCCTAATGCTTCAGTGATGGCCGTGTCAATTAGGAGTCGAGGAGAGGAGGAGAAAGCCTCCCACAGCTCTAACTATGGCATCCCTTCGCCTGACGAGGTGAAGCGGATATATTAGAGGGCTTGCTTTGCTGCGATCGATGCTAGGATGTTAGAGGAGCCCGATTCAGCTGAGGTGACGGAACCAGGGACTTCAGTGAATGTTGTGTCGACTAGGAGTAGAAGGGCAGAAGAGAAGGAGAGCCCACCGGTCGAAGAAGAAGAGCCGGTGGATGAGGAGATAGAGATGGAGAAGCCTGCCGAGAAGGCAGAGGAGAAGAAGAGTGGGGGTGAGAGTAAGATCCCCGAGATTGACTTGAGTCATGTTCCCTATCCAGTGCGCTTGCTGCCACATAAACACGCTAGGGAATACGGTCACTTCCTATATATGTTCAAATAAATCAAGGTCAATCACCCATTTATAGAGGTCCTCCAGCACATGCCTAAGTATGACAAGTTCCTCAAAGATCTTCTTTCTAACAAGAAGAAGCTAGAGGAGGTCTCTAAAGTCTCACTTAGTGAGCAATGTTCTGCGATGGTTCAGTACAAACTGCCAGAGAAAATGGGGGATTCGGGTAGTTTCACGATCCCGTGTCTACTAAGCGGTTTACCCTTGAACCACGCGTTGGATGACCTGGGTGCTAGCATCAATATGATGTCATATTCTATCTATAAGCAACTAGACCTATGTGAACCGCAGCCTACGCGCATGAGCATATCCTTGGCTGACCGTTCAGTCAAGCATCCACGGGGAATTATGGAGAATCTTCTAGTGAAAGTAGGCAAATTTGTCTTCCTCATGGATTTTGTCATCTTGGATATGGAAGTGGATGATAGAGTCCCACTCATCCTAGGACGCCCGTTCCTACGTACCACTAAGGCATTGATCGATGTCTTCGACAGGAAACTCACACTTCGTGTGGGGGATGAGTCTGTTACTTTCGATGCTATGAAACCTGTGAAGGGGCCCTGCTGAGCAGAGCAATTCAGTTTGCATGATTGATGCCCTCATAGGTGACCATCGGGACTCTGATCTAGAGAGAGAAATTGATGAACCCATCCCTAACTTAGGAGATATATCTGAATGGGCGTTTGAGTTGGAGAAGTTGTTAGATGAGCCAGATGAATACGGCGACGTGGATGAGATCATAGGAAAACCCCCAAGTGTGGGGAAGTTGGTGGAGAGTGTAGAGGATCCTGATGATCAGGGAGAGAGGTTAGAGGCCACACCTTTGATGATATCACACATTGAGCCTTTGACCTTTACTATTGTTCATGTTGAGGGGATAGAAGTTGAGTCATCCCCTAAATCTAGGCCGCCTCGTAAGAAACTCCGAGAGTTGAGTGAGTCTTGTGATCCAGGGAGAGTGAAAACCCCAAGTGTGGGAGGTTTAGAAGTGACAACTTGCTAGGATACTTGAATCGTGTTATCTTTGGACCTGGTAGGTTTAAGCTGTGGTGGAAGGACTTGATTGATAAATGTAATAGAGGTTTGATGTGTGATAGGAGTAGGAGTTTGTTGAGGATTTGGAGGACCGGTAGATCACGTAGGATGAAGGCGGTACCGGTTAGGATCAAGGAGAAGCCTCCTGATAGGCTTGTTTGAATCTCGGCCAAGTGCCCGGGATGTGGAGTTTGTATGCATTCTTTGGTTGGAGTCCGGGTCAATTTTTGTGTTTTTCGGTATGTGTTTTGTTCGTGTTAGTTTCTACAGGGATTCACGCTTGATTCGGTGAGGAAATCATCGGGAATGAAATTCCAGGTATGTTCTATAGTGGTTTTATCATTGGAGTGAGTTTATTAAGAAAGTTGGGTGACAAAAATTTTAATTGATCAAAACATTTTCTAAGTATAAAAGTTGGAAAAATCTCTTAACTTTCTGTTACCAGCCATCTCTCGTGGTACGCGACGCCCTGATACCCATCCTTCGCGGTACGCGGAGGACAAAGGTTGGGGCCGGCTTAAAGTTTGTCTCCTCGCGGTACGCGAGGAGTGCTGCCCTGTCTCTCGCGGTACACGGGGGATGTCTAGTTGGGCCCTTGTTCTCTTGTTTCCCATACCATTAATCCATTTATCATCACTCAACATCATATCTACCATTAACTCCATCATCCACTCCACCATCACCATCCACTACCATTACACCTACCATCACTAACATCATACCCAAATCCATACCACCCTTCATCACCATCATTCATTACATCACTTCCATTCATATCATTCAAACCACAACCATGGGAGATTTTAAACCGTTTGTGACTGTTGTTCTACATTGCTGTGGCTTTCATGTCTATGTGTTTGTCACACATCGAGTACGTTTCTATGCTATATATCTTGAGTCTTAGTGAGTCAATTTAATATTTTATTTTAAGTTATTTTAATTTTTTTATTTGAGTCAGTTTGATGCTGCAGGTATTGTGTGAGTTTATTTTGCAGGTTTTGATCATTCCGTCTGTACTCAATCTCCATTCGGACCGAATTGATCATGATCTTATAGAGCAACCCGGCAGAGATGTGCAACCGCGACCAAAATGCTATACGGTGCACACAAGGATGAAGGAAGCTGGACCTCTATATAGCATATATCATTACCAGCTAAGTCGCTTCCTGTTTTATTATTGCATTTTTATTTTTAGTTGTGTATTGCTTCATATTGAGGACAATGTGTCTTTCAAGTGTGGGGATGTGAATGTCTAGTTTAGCTAGTTTGTCTTGTTTATAAAAATTCAAAAATACAAAAAATTAAAAAAAATTGAAAAATGTCCTTTGAAGTAGAGTTTTGCAATAAAAAAAATGGAAAATGATAGTACAACTAGATCTACTTGTTGAGTTTTAAATGATTTAAATAATAGAAAACGCGTCTAATTAGTGATGTTTTGGTAGACCCAGCCAGCTGAATAGCTTAATTAGCTTGTGAGTGTTACTTAGGATTAATCACGTAATTAAAACATGAAAGCGTGTGTGTACTAATCTTAGGGTGTTGGTAATACTGAAACTGTCAACATAGGGTGATAGGTACCACGTTAAGATAATATCTATTTGTTTTTGAATTTTTGGCACTCCATTATCTTTTTATGAGAATAAATCCGAGTTTGATGGCGCCCGCATCCATATGTCCATAATTCATGAGTTAATTGATTAGAATACTGAGTTTTGCTTATGTGTTACCCTCCGGGATGCCCACTTGGAGAAAACACCCCTAAGTGATTCTTATGTGTTTATTGAATATGACTTAGTCTATGTGTTACCTTCAGGGATAGTGACTTGGTTGAAACGCCTCTAGACGAAAGTTCATTTGCTTTAATTAATGATCATTATTATACTATTCATTCCATGATTTCATCTAATTTCTTAAACAAATAAATCTTAGTTTAACGTGGTGGGTGAGATCTATATGGTTTGATCCGCGCCTAGACATGACCGTGAGACGAGATTAGGTAGAGCTGTAACTTCTAAGTGTGACTCACATAGGTTGATTGATAAATATATAAAATGGAATTAGAACACATTACGGGGGCTTGATAGTTGGTTCTCGGGATTAATCAGACATAAATACTGATTATTGCTTTTTAACGTGTGAGTATGTTTTTGCTCGAGTTATGATTCCATTGCAGCTTTTTCGAGGACGAAAAAAGGTTAACGTGTGAGGATGTTTTAGTTAGTTTTTATTACTTTTATCTTTGTTTTGAGTCGTTTTTGTATACTATTGAGTCTGTGTTATGTCTACAGGTGCTTGTGAAGGATACAAGTCAATACACGAAGAAACCGAGCAAGAAAGTGAAGCCCAAAGTTTAAAAGATGAAAATGTTGAAATTAGAGTTCTTGCGGTACGCGAGATAGGAGAAGGAAAGACTCGCGGTACGCGAGGGAAGCAGAATCTGGCCGCGACTAATTTGTTCCTCGCGGTACGCTAGAAACCCAGACCAGTCTCTCGCGGTACGCGAGAGACCCGTATTCCATGAAAAAAAACCTAATCGAATTATATTAGATTTCTAATGCCACAATTAGGAGCGTTCAATCTTTTGGCCGTCTGAGAAGAGTCCAGAGGCGATTTTGGGAGTTAGGAAGCTAATTGAAGAGAAAAGCTTGAGTTTTTTGATCCAGGGTTTGTAGTTTAACTTGTTTGGTGTTCAAGATTCAATTTTTGTGTTTGATTCTGTGTTTGAAACCTTGATTTATGTTTATTACTTCTGTTTTGGTGTTTTGAACATGATTCTAGGCTAAAACATTGATACTGCCTGGGTCACATGATGAATTCTTGTTAAAGTTTACGACTTTTGTCGGTTTTTGGATCTAATGATTTTGTAAACAGTTTCTTGATATTAATTATGATGAATATTGCATGCTTAATTCTGATTGGTGTTTAATTATAATTCCGTACGTTGATTGTGGATGTTTTCCAGCTTGATTTGCGTATCTAGATCATACACTTTAGGGTTTGTGGTTGTTTGTGTGGTTTGCTAGAAATAGTGATCCATAGGAGTTGTGATTGAGTGTTATTTAGAAATGAGTGTGTGTCCTGCCTCAATACCCGAGAAATGAGAGATAGTCGTTTAGTTCTCATCATTAGGAATCCGAGTGTCAACTATATGAGAGGAAGTTGGTTTAGGTGTCTAGTGATTGTTGCTATCATAGTTGTTATCTTGAGATTACCCCCCGTGCATTCTTCGAATGTATTGTGGACAGTGAGACTGAAAGGTGATCTGTCTTTCAGGTACTTTATCATTGTTGGAGAGACCGAAAGGTAATCCACTATCTGGTGAGTTATTACATCTTTAGGTTCCTTAGTTGGTGACACCCTGAGAGTGATTAGGGTTCCACTAGGTTGTCTAGAGTTGTTTCCTTAGAAACCCAGATCTATAATAGTTTCCAGAACCGATAGAAGTTGTGCTTTGCGAGTAGGATTCCGACCTAGGTAGTATACTTCCTATCTCTGATATTTCCTTAGTTCTTATCTTGATAGCTTGAGTCGACCTTGTTTGATGCATTAGTAGTTAATCTTTAGTGTAGTCAAACCCCCTATCAATCAATCTTTAGCCCGAGTCAGAGTCTAGTATAGTTATAGTAGTGTCTCTAGGGTTCGATAACTCGGTTTACCATTAAGCTATGCTACACTCGATAGATCCACTTGCCTGTAAGTGCGGTTTAGTCAAATGTACTCCATTTATTACTTAGGAGTCTAGGTTAGGTTTTGTTAGTTTTTATATAGACCGTCTGGGCGACATCACTAACCCACGTCCTCCACTTAACCAGGAAATTCATTTGATCCAAAATTGAATCAAGGAACTCCCAATTCAAAGAGTCAAAAGCTTTATCAATATCGACATTCAAAAACATACATCTCTTGTTTGACCTTTTAAGCCGAGCAGTGAGCTCATTTAACATGAGCGGGCCATCGGTGATACTTCGCCCCGATAAAAAAGCCGATTGCTCGACAGAAATTAATTTCCCAATGATCATTTTTAATTGATTAACCAAAGCTTTCGAGATGATTTTATTGACACACTCGATGAGGCTTATCGGTCTAAAATCGTTGAAGCTATGGGATCTTTGATCTTCGGAATGAGGGCCACAAAAGAAGACATAACCCCTATATTAAATGAAATTTTAAGAGTTAAATATCAATTATAGTTCATGAATATATTTATTTTTTTCTTTTTTTAGATGTAATGATTTTCAAACTAATATGCTTAATAAAAACAATTAATATACTTTGTTATTTATCATTGAAAAGCCAATTATTTTAACTTTGCTAAATTAAAGTCTTAAATTATAAAAAAGTTAATAAATTAGTTTTTGCGATGTATTGCGTGTTCTAACGTGCTGCTACTTACGAGTTAACGCGCCGCAACGCGATTGGCTCTTGAAATTTTTTTATTTATTTGACTGTTTAGACTTTTTTCTTTTAAATTTTGAAGTTGTATGGTGCCCGTTCTTTTAGTTTTTTCGAAGACTTTGATTTTTTTAACGGTTTAGCTTTGCTCTTTTTTTTATATAAAGTTCAAATTCATTTAACCTTCGTTGCTTAACGTGTCGCAGCAGGCTGCGGCCGCAACACGCCGGGGTATATACTAGTTGGTATCTAATTCGTTAAATTTAACTTATTTTTTTCTAACTTTCAAAGTGTACCCTACATATCTACAACTTATTTAATGTAATATATATTAGATGAGTAAAAGAGTCTTTTTACACAATTATCTTAAAATTAAGAGTTGTACAAATCTTTATGCACATGGTACAACTCCTAGAGCTTCAATCCCTCCCCTACAAACAAACGCTCCCATGTCTCAAATAAGAAAAACCCAGACCTGGATTCAGGGGGTGTTTGGGATTACTTTTCAAACAACTTATTAACTTATTACCTTTTTTTAAAAGATAATAAGTTAAAAGTTTGTTTGAATAATTGATGAAAAAGTTAGTTTTATAAGGGATGAAAAGTTGTTTTTGAAAAGTAAAAAATTGTTACTTTTGTAAGAAGTCAAAAGTAGAAAATAATAAGGGGGTGTTTGGGATTACTTATTTAACCTCAAAAGTTCTTTTTGATAAAAGGACTTATTGACTTATTACTTTTTAAAAATTAGTTTTTAAAAAAGTGTTTGGATTAACTTATGTGGTGGGGAAAGTCATTAAGTCAATAAGTTATTTTTTTAAAAATGTTTGGCTTGACTTATTCATATAAGGGTTGGGTATTTAAGTAAAATTACCTTGAAAAGTCAAAAGGAGAATTGAAAAGTTAGAAATTCTTACTTCTCAAAAACAACTTTTCACCCATTTTAAAAGTCATTTTGCAAACTCCTTTTCCTGTATCCAAACGAACTTATAACTTATTGACTTATTACAAAAGGTAATAAGTCAATAAGTAGGTTTGAAAAGTAATCCCAAACACCCCCTAAGTAATCCCAAACACCCCCTCAAAATTAATGTCGTTCTCCCTCTCCCTCTCGAAACCCTAATCCACCTCCGCCACCATCGCTCTCCCCTCAAATATGGCGACATGAACCTGGGTTTCCGATGGCCTTCACTACCATAATGTTGTCATGGACTGTGCTTCCAAAATCTGTGGTCCGATTTCTATGTTCTTCTCCTTCTCGATTCTCAAGGAAGGACTTGTTCGAGTTTAGCACATCGCTTCCTCAACGAGGTATCTTCTTCCGTCTTCCTCTATTTGAGGGTACTGAACCCACTCATCGACTATAAATCTTAGACCTGTTGATTTGTTCTTGGTTTTTTTAGGGTTATGGAAATCCATGTCTAGACCGCCACACCCGGCGGCGAGGGCTTCTGTAAAGGCGACAGAGACGGTGTGTGAGCGAAGCAGAGACGGTATATATGATGTTAATTACTTGTTTGTTTGGTATTTATGATTTTTTTAGTTCTGAGTTCTGCTCCTGCTAAGCAACAGATTCATGATTTTTTTTAGTTCTAAATTTTTTATGATTTTAGTTTCTATAAAGCTACATGTTTTTTTTTCAAGTTGGCTTTGTGAATTAACTTGGAGCTGTTATCAAGGAAAAACTGGTGAGTTGTACTCATGGCTAAAAATGTGTTAACTTCTCTTTAATGTATCTGGATTTTGATTTCAATGTAACCGTTTTCGCAGCAAATCGATTGTGTTCATAACCAAGAGGTTATGGAACTTATGAGTGGAGTAAGAAGTCAATTGGCTACACTCATAACTGGTTTATGTGCACAAGATCTAGCTCCACTGAGCTTGGGTTTATATCATAGTTTGTCTAGATACAAGCCGATCTAAGCCATTGCGTGGGTGATGTTCTTAAGCCTCTAAGTCAGGTACATTTTAATCTTTTTATGATTTTTTAGGGAGTGTTTTAGATTGATTTATAAAATTGCTGTATAAAACTGTTTGAGATTTGGCGAGACTTAAATTGTAACTGTATATTTTGAGGGATGAGTTCAAAATCATCGAATAGTTTGGTCAATATATCATGAAATATAGATATGCTAAAACTTGTGTATAAGGGTTGTCTTTAAATTTAGCAGTGTTGATCATCCCATGACTCACTCGTATTTGAATTATAAACCAATAGTTTTTTTTTATTTCTGATTTCTGTAAGATAAATGTATTTGAATAATCACAATTATGTTTTTGGAAATCTGGTTGCAGTTGGAACATGTTTCTGGGCTGTTTAGCATTTACAGAGTGGTAATGAAAGCGGTAGGAACTTCCTATAATTTTGAATTCTTAAGCAGAGGTGGCAAGACGTGTGGGTCAGGCGGATTGGGTTGACACATAATCAAATTTATAACTATTTTATTAAATTAGCAAATAATTAATGCATTGTGTTACTGATTTCCTAAACGGGAGCAGCCTCTCTATCCCTTGGGATAGGGGTAAGGTTTGCCCTCATCACACCCTCCCCAGACCCTACTAATAGCGTTAGCTATGTGTGGGATTATACTGGGTACGTTTGGTTTGGTTTGGTTATTGTGTTACTGATTTCTTTGCGAGGTATGCAATTTTGGTACATTGATCAGATGCTTAAGCTTCTTTGCGAGGTATGCATTTTGTAGTGGCTTTTCAAAAAAATGTACTATGAGGTTTTTGTTCTGATACAGGATTAGGACCACCTGAGATTATATTTTATTGTTTTCTTAGCATTATATGATTATGAGTTGGATATTACCAGAAACTTTGCATTTACGGTGGTGCCAAGGATTTAATGGCTATTGTTCTGACTGCAGTAATGAGAACTTGGTCAGAGATACATACATGAGGCGAAACATGGATGAACAGGGCTGGGTTTCTGTTAGCTTAATAGCAGGTTTCAAGAAAGTGAGTATCTAAGAATAATTCTATTATTTCGTTCACTTTATTATGCTTTCTTCCATTTTTAAGTCCATATTTATGATTTTACAATATTAAACATTTGTGCATCTCAAGCACTTTAACATCTCAGCATCTCAACACTGCAGAACAGAAATTTACTGTTTCTCGGGTCTTATGATTTATACGAGTTTCTGAAGTGTTGATATGAACTCTGGGGAGAGCACAATTCATCACGGCATCTCAACACTGCAGCAACTTATTATGACAATGGTAATAGTTATCCGTCGACTATTGTGGTATCCAGTGGAAGTATTCAGGTGGTATCCAGGTTAGCAAACATCTATTTTCTCCTTTTTTCAATAGGTTTTTCCCCTTTGATCTGTTGTGTTCTTGTTTCATATACAACATATTTGAATGTTTTGATTGATTAAAATAGCTTCACTTACAACAATAAGTATTCTGTATATTACCTTTAGTTTCGTTTTTGGTCTTTCCAAGATTGACATTTTAGAAGTTCCCGTTGTTGAATTATGATGCAGGTAATAGAGCATCCTTTGTTACCACTGCGGAAGCCCTTCATTGCAGTTAGTCGTCCTTTATACTTATGAATCCAAGGTGAGTTTACTCGGATTCCTGTGGGATTGAACTAGATTTCAGCATTTTTGACATAAATTGTAAAAATGTATATGTTCTTTGGAATAGAGTGAATTATTCAATGAGTAAGTTTTGAATCAGGTGGTGTTTTTTTTCAATTGGTTTAAGCCATTATAAATTATAAATTTCACATAAAAGAGTGAGTTTTGAGATTTCTATGAATAATGTGCAGGATATTTGCACATTGCACATTATTGAGCCTGTGGCATACTACTTTTGTGCGTAAAGTATGCAGGGAAGGTGAATATTATGAGGATATGATAGGTTCTCTTCGAAAGAACTTGGCGGTAAGTACTATTTATAATATAAATAATGTATATTTGAACTTGTGTACTATCATATATTTATAAAACTGTTTATTTTTGAACTGTTGTATCTTTTATTGGTTCTTTTCAGGATGTAGCAGACCTACTCAACATTGGAAAGAGGAGCAGCAGACCTATGAAGGTTCTTTTGCTTCCCCATACTTTTCTCCTATTAAATCACACAACTTTTACTTGAATTGATTTTTTGCAAGCTCGAAAAGGATTATTAAATAATTGTTTAGCCTAGAAGCTTGCATTGCAGTAGGTAATTTCGGTGTGTATTTTACTTTTAGGAATCTGATGCAAATCTAGATGAAATTGCAGCAGGTAATTGTTTAATATAGTTAGGAATCTGATCTAAATCTTGCAAAAGAACTTCAGGTAATCTCTCATGGTTTAATAAAAAATTACGGTATGTATTTTACTTCATCATGGTTTAAACCGAGTGCTTACTTTATTTTACTTCATCATGTTCAACCCGTGAATTTTAAAAATACATTATTTTTTGACCATCATCTAAAAATTGATTTAAAAACTTTTGAAATTGCACTGAAAATGTTTAAAAACTTTTGAAAAATCAGTAGGTGATGTTTTTAAAAAAATCAGTAGGTGATGTTTTGAAAAAATAAATAGGCCAATGGTTAGAACCCTTGACCCATCAGTAGCCCCATCACTAGCTGATCTACTACTGACGGGGAGTAAGGTGTGTCTAAATGAACTTACTTCTGCGTCAAAATGAAAAGGAGCAGCTGTAGGCTGTAGCAGACCTGCTTCTGCAGCACAGCAGACCTATGAAAAGATAAACATATCTTATTCCCCATGAAAATCTTTACCCCCAATCCCTCACTTCTATCCTTCATATTTACTCTCTCTCTCTCTCGGCTTCTTCCTAAAAAACATCAAACACACACACACACAAGTGAACTCTTCATATTTACTCTCTCTCTCTTTCTCCATCCAAGGTCAGCCCAAAATCAGAAGGATAAAGCTTGGATCATCAGGTATTCCATGTTTATAATTTGTAAGACGTTAAAGCATTAATAATCTCATACTAGAGTTACTTACACCGGTTAATGATTAAATGTGAAATGGTTTTTGCTCTTGAAACAACCTTAGATAAATGAGAAATTTTTTGGTTGAAATGTAGAGGGGTAACTGGTAGTATAAATCCTAGGCCTACCAAACTTTACCTAAACACTTTAGTTTGGGTTGTTTTGGGCACTTAAATACAAATCTTTGGGTCTTTTTGGGTCAAGCATTATTTATAAGGGGTCTAAATGGGTAAAGTTAAAATTGAGGGGAAAAAACGGGTCAAACTAGAGTGAAGTTAAATAGCAGAGGGGTTTTGCTGGGCATGTAAAAAACTTGCTAGACATTTTCATTCATTCCCTTTGTTGCTTTGCATTATGTGGCCTTGAACCACCTCATTTGGATCCAAGTTTGCAAATATGAGAAAAGAGGACAAAACTTTGCTTTTACAATTCTTTGTTTATCATAAACCAAAACATCATTGTTTAAAACAACCCATTCTGACCCGAACCAAAACGTCATTGTTTAAAACAACCCGTTTTGACCTGAACCCGTTCTGACCCGAACCAAAATATCATTTTTTTAAAACAACCCATTCAGACCCGAACCCGTTCAGACCCGAACCCGTTCAGACCTGAACCCGTTCTGACCCGTGACCCAAACCCACCCGACCCGCCCAGTTTTCCAGGCCCATTTAAATCCTAATATTTTATTTTTAAAACTTGTTTTATTCAGAATTAAATAAATATATTTAATGGCGAATATATTATTTATGAAACTGTAAAAACATATAATATTATTATGATGTTTTCTTAAATGGTGTATTTTCTTGCTTATCCATGTTTTTCCAGCTTCTTACAGACCCGGATTTCAAACGCCCTTAACGAGCAGTCCTTCATTAGGAACGCCTACTCACCGGTATGAATTTAGAATAGTTCATTGATAAACTTTGCATTTTGAATAGTTCATTGATAAACTTTCGCATGTTGAACTTTCTGTGCAGCAACATTATTGCTTTCATGTTTTTAGATCTTTTAGTTGTTTTGCTTTATCTTCAAATAATTTTGTTTTTCTTCAAATATGATTTGCTTGTAAGAACGGGTAAACTTAACTTGCTTTTTAGGAGAGACAGCTAAATGATAGTCCCATTCTCCCTGGACCAAATGATTTGCTTGTCTGTTCTTAGTGCCAAAGATCTATCCACATTTTGCTTCGATTTTCGTATCCCATCGTCCCATTCTCCCTGGACCAAATGATAGTCCAATCGTTCATCCCGGGCTGGTCACCATTTATATTCAAGCATTTCGGTACTCCAATATCCGGTATCCGCTTACTGCCTTTTAGATAGCTCTCTTTAAACACTACAATGCCATTTTTCTCAATTCCATCATTTAGGGGTTTTCAAAATCACTCATTTCGAGATGGTCTGCAAGGCATTAGGTGGCTCTGCAATCGTCACGTTGTTCTGCTGCTTTTGTCGTTTGAAGGCGGACGACGATTGACTGACTTTTGAAAAGAGTGACTAACATCTCGGTTATGTCACCCGGGTGCCCACTTCTATACATGACTGGAATGATAGGTTCTTGTTGTGTCCTTACTCTTTTTTGCCTGAACCTTTATATGTTCGTGATGTCCGTGCCAAGATTACTAATGAGGTGCCTGAGAATGGCTTTGACAAGAAGCCCTTCGGTCTTTTAACTACAAACCGACCCTTGTTGCTTCTTATCCTAAGGAGTTGCTGGTTATTTGGGGGGGGGGTGGCTTAGTCCCCTTTAGGACCTTTCCCTTCCAATCTTATTTGGAGGTGATAGAGGTACGAGCAGCTTTTCTTGGTTGTTTTCACTTTCATATTTTACTCTGTATGTGCTTTGTGATGTATGTCTTTATTCTCTATTTTGCTTAATTTTCTTTACTTGAGGTGTTGAAGAGAGTGGGAAAAAATTGGATTTTACTTATATTCCGATCGTTGTGCATGATTCTCCCGTTGCCGTTTCTGATCCCATTGTAACCGGTTGTTCAGCTACCGTGACCATCATTGGTCTTGAGTAGGTATCCCCCGGTGGGGTATGTGCTACAGTCTCTGTTGCTTCCATTGGGCATACTTCATTACCCTACTTGTCCCGCCCCGGCGAACGCGTGTAGGTGGTACTACGGGTCTTGGGTCCCGTCATATTTTTAGGCATAGGACGGGACCTTAAGGCCCACTAGCATGGGGGCTTCAGCCATTCTCTTTGTGAACTTTGAAAAGTCCGACATCGTCTCCGGTCTATACGCGAGTAGCAGGGGGTCGAAAGTCCCCTCGGTAGTTGTCCATATCTTTGATCTTTTTCTGTCTGTATAGGGGGCCTCCTGGTATCAAAAGCTGCTAATAAGGACCCTAACAGTGACACCGGATTAGGGTTTCCTTCTCTGCTTCTGTTTTGGTTCTCCTCTGCTCATGTTCTGTCTATTTGTGGTTGTTTTTCCCTAACCTCCCCTCCACTATCGTGGCATTAGTTTGAATTACCGGCGTCCTGCTCATCGGTGTGTGTTCGAGCGTAAGCCTTGATCTGACTTCCATTAACCTTTCTGTAGGATCCAAATCTTCTAACTGCTTCATGAGTCTTTCTCTATTCTTACAAACAAACTCCGATGTTATCTGTGGTTCTAGTCCCGTCGAATGCTGCGTTTCCTCTTCCCAGCTTCATTGCCGTCCTCTTCCTAGCTTCATTGCCGTCCTCTTCCCGGCTTCATTGCCGTCGTTCCAGATTAGGGTTATAAAAACCCAAACAAATGTTGTACTCGACGATTTTGCTCAATCTTAATCAATTTCTACAAGTTTATTGATATCAGTCATTGTTTCAATTCTACACCCTGATTACCAACAATTTGTATCAGAACACATTTAATCAGTCAAGGGAAATAGCAACGTTTGGTATTTCTTTGCAACTGACAATCGATCAATCAAAGGAAGAGAAGCCCGGTGTTTAACTAATCTAAAATTTGTTCCTGTTGTGCAACCGAACGACCAATGGGGAGAATGAAGAAGATGGCATCGGTTTGTCCCTGTGCAATCAATTAATTAATCGATCAATTGAAAAAGAGAAGGAAGAAGAAGGCAACGGCTTTTTTCAATATCGATCAGATAGAAAGTGTGAGTAAGAGTTTTTGAATATCAAATGTTGTGAAGGTAGTATTCGATCAAGATAAAGCGAACAAGAACCAAGGAGCAATTGAAGACCGTGACAAGTTTTTTGGTTCTGAAACAGAAGCAGACATCAGTTTTGGGAAAAAGGTGCGACTGTTTTGGTTCTTGGGTTCTAAATGTCGGTAAAAAAAGGGGACCTCAAATTGGAGTTCCTTTTGGCATTGGATTAATTACAACATCAACAGTAAAATTGTTACCAACAATGAAGTTAATATTTGGAGATAAACTATTCCCAAAAGTTGGTTTAAAGATAGGTCTGTGAATTTGCAATCGGATCCAGAAAATTAGAAGGAGTAATCGACACAAGTAAGTATCTCTTTCAGTTTACCACATAAATTCTGATTAGAAGTATTATGTCAGAAATCCCATAATTGATTAAAGAGAGTAGGAAAACTTAGTGTTTTGTATGTTTTCTATTAAGAAAGAAAGAACACACCTTAGAAAAATACAAAACAAGTAAAGTATGAAAGCAATTCAAAAACACACCTGTGTGGTTCGTATAGAAGGCAAGTAAGTAAGAATAGCAAGAAACAAACATGACCTGCGTGGCAAACAAGACCTGTGTGGCAAGCAAGAAAACCTGTGTGGTACGATCAAAGTAAGCAAGAAAACTTGTGTGGTACTATCGAAAGAAAGAAGCGAAGCAACAAGAATAATAGGAAGTTAAAGCAAGAAAAAGGGAAGAAAACATGCCGGGGAAGAAAGACAAGAAAAAAGGAAGCACGTCGGCAGCAACACACGAACAAGGGAATGTATCGCTTCAATTCCCAAAGTTGACTTAAACAAACTACACTATGTTGGCGATGTTGATGGAAGCGATCTTGAATGCTTATGTCCTTTAGGAAACAATTGGTGCTAAGGAAGTAGGTGAAAAGAAGTACAATAAAATGAAAGCAATGAACTTCCAAACATTGCTAGAAGTTGTCCTGATGCAAGTTGAATAATATGTAAGTGCAAAAGAAGTATGGGAGTCAATCAAAGTTCGATATCTAGGAGCAGATAAGGTTCCAAAAGCTCGACTATAAACTTTGAGGAGCGAGTTAAAAGTCTCAAAAAGGAAAGAGAATGAAATCGTGAATGATTTTACATCAAGTTAGGCAATATAAGAGCCAAGTTTAAAAGTCTTGGAACTACCCTCAAAGATAAGATAATTGTGAGGAAACTACTTAACTCGGTTCGAAAGAAGTTTGTACCGATAGTGGCAAAAATCGAACAAAACTCCGAGATTGAAAACATACCATTTGAAGAAGCAGTGGGAAGGATAATAGCCTTTGAAGAATGTCTGAAAAGTCAAGATAATTCGGAGGAGAACAATCAAGGAAAACTCCTGATGACAAGTTCAAGTAATCATTCTGAAGGTTGGCATAAAGGAAAAGGACATCGTAAATAAAGGCATGGTAGAGGACATGGAAGATGCTTTGGCAAAGGAAAAATAGGACGTGGAAGAAGTACGGATCAAGGAACCAAAGAGAAGAACAATGTTAGGTGTTATGAATGTGGTGACTATGGTCACTTTGCAAAAGAATTGTAACGAACCAACTTTCAAATTTATTTCATAATATGTCAACCATATTATGAGGGTGTAAATTAATAAAATTGTAAAGTTGAGGGCTTCTTTCAAATGGTGAATTTTTGTTAAACTTTGGAAGAATGTGTTGGGTTAATCGGGTTAGTTCACGGGTCACAGTTCAGTAGCAAACGAGTCATCAAACAACTAACGGGTCACGGGTTTAAACGAGTCAAAGTTGCTGATTATTTGTAGTAGTTAGTTAACTTATTTTAGTCACTTGTTGGAAGTACCAAGTCATGGTCATCCAAGTATTGCTCCTATTTAATGGCTTATTTTAGTTTTTGTGGAATAAGTTGGATATTGACTTTTCTTGTTTTTAACTTTACGTATGATGTAATGTTGGCTATTTAAGCAGATTAGTATGGTGAATAAAGAGTAGGTTTTTAAGCAGTAAACAATTTCCTGTTCGTGAGTTTTGCTGTGAGTATTTTAAGCTTTGAACCCCAACATTTTCCTCTAGTAAAATAGTGTGTCTAGTGTGTGTTTTTGTAAGGCCCTAAAATCGGGAAGCCTCACTTGTTGGATTTACTCATTCACAAACAGTTCTTAAACTTGATTATCAAATAACGTAGCGGAAAATACTTCAATAAAACATAACCATTACATTGTTTAACAACGGAAGCGTAACATAGTCTATTACATAAACATATCATAATCTAATCCTAACGGGATTCCATTCTTCATGATCAACCGGGTAACTCTTCTCGCTTGCCAAGCATCACCGTCCATCATCCATACCTGCCTTAACCTGAATGTGCTTACTAAAAAGTCAGCTACGCTGGTGAGTTCTAGTTTTCGTTCGATTTAAGAAATGGTTCATCATTCAAAACATTCATTAGGGTTTAACATCACGTATAAGAAAACAGGGCCTTTCGTTCATCATTGAAAACCTTCAAACATTTTTCCTCATCATAAACACATTGAACAGATCATTTGTTTAAAACATTTAACATTCATTAAGCCATACATTACTATCTAAATCTGTATTACCATTCGTACCGTCATTTAGTATGGTATTGCCCCTAAGGCTTAACTGCACGAAGACCGATAATACCATACATTCCGTCAATTCCCTTTTGTATTGCCCCCAAGCCTAACTGCACAAGGACCGATAATACCCATTCAGTTGCCCCTGTGGCTCTCATGTCCATAGACCGACAACCTCCATCGACGGCTATGGCTCACGGCCATAACACCGTCGGATCATAATTTAACCTTACATAGGGTCACGTTAACCCATGAGTAACCGTCGTTACTCCCTACCAGTTGTACAACATCAAACCATTGGCATGCCACAAAGACACTGCCCCTGTTGCTCTTATGGCAACTATGGCTCGCTGTTCATAATCTACCATAAGGCTGGGAATTACATTCCCAGACTTCATTCGTCAATTCCCTTCATTCGACAGATTAGATTTGTAATGACTTCTTTAAAACCTTTGCCCTTTTCTTTTCTTTTCGTAAAACATTTCATTCATTTTCAAAACCCTTTACCTTCATTATAAACCATTTCTTTATAAACATTTCGTTCGTAAACATTTCATTCATAAAACTTTCTTTCCATAAACCGTTCATTCTATATCATTTCATTTCGTAAACATAGTTTCATAAGCGTCATTTTATAAACATAGTTTCATAAACATCGTTTCGTAAAACGTCATTTCATATGTATGCACACCAGCCTGAAAACATTATATAAAACATATAAAAGAGGGCTTCTAGAACTCACCTGATAAGCTAATCCGGGTTACCCTAAACAAAGGTCCCACTACGTCACTTCCGATCTGAATTAGATAGTTAAATACACATCAAACCCAATCCTGACTCTAACGGTTTAACCATTCTAAACCTACTAACTTTACTTAAACAACCTGATGCCTTCGCACTTAGCAAGTGCGCAGACCCTGCTTCCTGCGTACTTGATAAGTACGTAGGATCCTCTTCCTGCGTACTTGATAAGTACGCAGTGCCCTCTTTCTGCGTACTTGATAAGTACGCAGGACCTGCTCTGTGCGTACTTGATAAGTACGCATGATCTGTTTCTTCGCAAAACCCTAACTTTCGCATTCAGGTCTGATCACGTCAAGATCCCGAACCTGTTTTCATTCAAAACGTTTGTTTTCCATTAAGGAACTCAAATCTATGTTTATCTTTCAGTTTTATCCGTGAAAACGCTACTTCTTCACCCAAAACCCGAAAAACCCAAAAACGAACAAAAACTCAGATTTAGGCCCGATCGTTACCTGAATCTAGTTTCTGATCCGGAGGTTCTTCTCACGAGCTATGGAGCAACACTTTGCTGAAATCTCGGGTCGATCCGCCAACTTTCTCTCTCTACGGTTTCTCTCTCTAGAACTTGCAAATGGGAGAAATGATGGAGGTCTAAGCTATTTATAGGGGAAGCTCCCCTTCCAGCCCGCCGGCCCAACCCGACATGCCTCATTCGTTTATTTCGTCATTTTAACCGTCATTTTAACTGTCGTTTTATTTTTGTGATGTTACAGTTTTATGGGGTATGAATCAACAATTGGTATCAGAGACATGTTAAGAAACGAGGGTCGGTTTGAGAGTCGTCTTTGAGAGAAGGGCAGCAGCCCTTGGCTGTGGGAATGAAGAAAAGTAGCAGGTTTCGGGTGAACTGAAGAAGGGTGGAGACGAAGAAGGAGACGACAAAGAAGAGACGATTTTTTTTGACTGTGGAATGGTTCTGCGTGAGCCATACAACGGGTTCTATGTGAACAAACGAGGAGAAGAATCTGTTTGATTCGGTAAGTGTTTGATGAAGAAGTTCTGCTTGAACCGATTAAATGAAGGAGATGAAATAGAAGCTCGAAAACAGTTCTGGGTGAATCGAGAAGTGTGTTGATCTGTGTGATCGAGGGAGGAAGATCAAGACCTATGTGGTTTGATTAGAGAAGAACAAGAGAGGATTTGTGTGACTCAAAGACAAACCTGTGTGGTGAAGCAAAACAAATCAGTAGTAGACCGGTGGTGTGAGGCTGTAAGGTGTCAGAACGCATTTAATTAGTCAAGGGAAATAGCATTTAATCAGTCAAGGGAAATAGTAACGTTTTTTTATTTCTTTGCAACTGACAATCAATCAATTAAAGGAAGTAAGAAGCCCGGTGTTTAATAAATCCGAAATTTGTTCCTATTGTGCAACCGAACGACCAGTGGGGAGAACAAAAAAGATGGCATCGGTTTGTCCATGTGCAATCAATTAATTAATCGTTCAATTGAATGAGGGAAGGAAGAAGAAGGCAACGACTTTTTTCAATGTCAATAAGATAGAAGGCGTGAATAAGAGTTTTTGAATATAAAATTTTGTGAACGCAGTATTCGATCAAGATAAAGCGAATAAGAACCAAGGAGCAAGTGAAGACCGTGACAAGTTATTTGGTTCTGAAACAGAAGCAGACATCAGTTCTGGTAAAAAGGGGCGACTGTTTTGGTTCTTGGGTTCTAAATGTCGGTAAAAAAAAGGGACTTCAAATTGGAGTTCCTTGTGGCATTTGATTAATTACAACATCGACAGTACAATTGTTACCAACAAGGAAGTTAATACTTGGAGATAAGCTATTCCCAAAAGTTGGTTTAAAGATAGGTCTGTGAATTTGTAATCAGATCCAGAAAATTGGAAGGAGTAATCGACACAAGTAAGTATCTCTTTCAATTTACCGCATAAATTCTGATTAGAAGTATTATGTCAGAAATCTCATAATTGATTAAAGAGAGTAGGAAAACTTAGTGTTTTGTATGTTTTCTATTAAGAAAGAAAGAACACATCTTATAAAAATACAAAACAAGTGAAGTAAGAAAGCAAGTCAGAATCACACCCGTGTGATTCGTATAGAAGGCAAGTAAGTAAGAATAGCAAGAGGCAAACATGACTTGTGTGGCAAACATGACTTTTGTGGCAAGCAAGAAAAACTGTGTGGTACGATCAAAGTAAGAAAGAAAACTTGTGTGGTACTATCGAAAGAAAGATGCAAAGCAACAAGAATAATAGGAAGTTAAAGCAAGAAAAAGGGAAGAAAACATGTCGGGAAAGAAGGATAAGAAAAAAGGAAGCACGTCGGCAGCAACACACGAACAAGGGAATGTATCGCTTCAATTCTCAAAGTTGACTAAAACAAACTACACTCTGTTGGCGGTGTTGATGGAAGCGATCTTGAATGCTTATGGCCTTTAGGAAACAATTGGTACTAAGGAAGAAGTAGGTGAAAATATGTGCAATAAAATGAAAGCAATGAACTTCCAAACATTGCTAGAAGTTGTCCTGATGCATGTTGCATAATATTTAAGTGCAAAAGAAGTATGGGAGTCAATCAAAGTTCGATATCTAGGAGCATGTAAGGTTCCGAAAGCTCGACTATAAACTTTGAGGAGCGAGTTAGGAGACTCGAAAAGGAAAGAGAACGAAACCGTGAATGATTTTACATCAAGTTAGGCAATATAAGAGGCAAGTTTAAAAGTCTTGGTACTACCCTCAAAGATAAGATAATTGTGAGGAAACTACTTAACTCGGTTCGAAAGAAGTTTGTACCGATAGTGGCAAAAATGGAACAAAACTCTGAGATTGAAAACATGCCATTTGAAGAAGACCTCGGAAGGATAATAATAGCCTTTGAAGAATATCTGAAAAGTCAAGATAATTCGGAGGAGAACAATCAAGGAAAACTCCTGATGACAAGTTCAAGTAATCACTCTGAAGGTTGGAATAAAGGAAAAGGACGTGGTAAATAAAGGCATGGTAGAGGACATAGAAGAGGCTTTGGCAAAGGAAAAATAGGACGTGGAAGAAGTACGGATCAAGGAACCAAAGGGAAGAACGATGTTAGGTGTTATGAATGTGGTGACTATGGTCACTTTGCAAAAGAATTGTAACGAACCAACTTTCAAATTTATTTCATAATATGTCAACCATATTATGAGGGTGTAAGTTAATAAAATTGTAAAGTTGAGGTCTTCTTTCAAATGTTGAATTTTTGTTAAACTTTGGAAGAATGTGTTGGGTTAATCGGGTTAGTTCATGGGTCACGGTTCAGTAGCAAACGAGTCATCAAACAACTAACGGGTGGCGGGTTTAAACGAGTCAAAGTAGTTGATTATTTCTAGTAGTTAGTTAACTTATTTTAGTCACATGTTGGAAGTACTAAGTCATGGGCATCCGAGTATTGCTCCTATTTAATGGCTTATTTTAGTTTTTGTGGAATAAGTTTGTTATTGACTTTTCTTGTTTTTAACTTTATGTATGATGTAATGGTTTCTATTTAAGGAGATTAGTATGGTGAATAAAGAGTGGGTTTTTAAGCAGTAAACAATTTCCTGTTCGTGAGTTTTGCTGTGAGTATTTTAAGCTTTGAACCCCAACATTCTCCTCAAGTAAAATAGTGTGTCTAGTGTGTGTTTTATGGGGATATGAATCAACAATTGGTATCAGAGACATGTTAAGAAACGTGGGTCGGTTTGAGAGTCGTCTTCGAGAGAAAAGGGCAGCAGCCCTTGGCTGTGGGAATGAAGAAAAGTAGCAGGTTTTGGGAGAACCGAAGAAGGCTGGAGACGAAGAAGGAGACGACAAAGAAGAGACGATTTTTGTGACTATGGAATGGTTCTGCGTGAGCCATACAACGGGTTCTATGTGAACAAACGAGGGGAAGAATCTGTTTGATCCGGTAAGTGTTCGATGAAGAAGAAGTTCTGCGTGAACCGATTAAACGAGTTAGATGAAATCGAAGCCCGAAAACAGTTCTGGGTGAATCGAGAAGTGTGTTGATCTGTGTGATCGCGGGAGGAAGATCAAGACCTATGTGGTTTGATTAGAGAAGAACAAGAGAGGATTTGTGTGACTCTAAGACAAACTTGTGTGGTGAAGCAAAACAAATCAGTAGTAGACCGGTGGTATGAGGCTGTAAGGTGTCGGAACGCATTTAATCAGTCAAGGGAAATAGCATTTAATCAGTCAAGGGAAATAGCAACGTTTTGTATTACTTTGCAACTGACAATGATCAATCAAAGGAACTAAGAAGCGCGGTGTTTAATAAATCCGAAATTTGTTCCTATTGTGCAACCGAACGACCAGTGGGGAGAACAAAGAAGATGGCATCGGTTTGTCCTTATGCAATCAATTAATAAATCATTTAATTGAATGAGAGAAGGAAGAAGGCAACGGCTTTTTTCAATGTCAATCAGATAGAAGGCGTGAATAAGAGTTTTTGAATATCAAATTTTGTGAAGGCAATATTCGATCAAGATAAAGCGAACAAGAACCAAGGAGCAATTGAAGACCGTGACAAGTTATTTGGTTCTGAAATAGAAGAAGACATCAGTTTTGGGAAAAATGTGCGACTGTTTTGGTTCTTGGGTTCTAAATGTCGGTAAAAAAAGGGGACTTCAAATTGTAGTTCCTTGTGGCATTGGATTAATTACAACATCGACAGTACAATTGTTACCAACAAGGAAGTTAATACTTGGAGATAAGATATTCCTAGAAGTTGGTTTAAAGATTGGTCTGTGAATTTGCAATCAGATCCACAAAATTGGAAGGAGTAATCGACACAAGTAAGTATCTCTTTCAATTTACCGTATAAATTCTGATTAGAAGTATTATGTCAAAAATCCCATAATTGATTAAAGAGAGTAGGAAAAGTTAGTGTTTTGTATGTTTTCTATTAAGAAAGAAAGAACACACCTTAGAAAAGTACAAAAGAAGTAAAGTAAGAAAACAAGTCAGAATCACACCCGTGTGGTTCGTATAGAAGGCAAGTAAGTAAGAATAGCAAGAAGCAAACCTGACTTGTGTGGCAAACAAGACCTTTGTGGCAAGCAAGAAAATCTGTGTGGTACGATCAAAGTAAGAAAGAAAACTTGTGTCGTACTATCGAAAGAAAGAGGCAAAGCAACAAGAATAATAGGAAGTTAAAGCAAGAAAAAGGGAAGAAAACATGCCGGGAAAGAAAGACAAGAAAAAAGGAAGCACGTCGGCAGCAACACACAAACAAGGGAATGTATCGCTTCAATTCCCAAAGTTAACTGAAACAAACTACACTATGTTGGCGGTGTTGATGGAAGCGAACTTGCATGCTTATGGCCTTTAGGAAACAATTGGTGCTAAGGAAGAAGTAGGTGCAAAGAAGTACAATAATATGAAAGCAATGAACTTCCAAACATTGCTAAAAGTTGTCCTTATGCAAGTTGCAAAATATTTAAGTGCAAAAGAAGTATGTTAGTCAATCAAAGTTCGATATCTAGGAGAAGATAAGGTTCCGAAAGCTCGACTATAAACTTTGAGGAGCGAGTTAGAAGTCTCGAAAAGGAAAGAGAACGAAACGGTGAATGATTTTACATCAAGTTAGGAAATATAAGAGCCAAGTTTAAAAGTCTTGGTACTACCCTCAAAGATAAGATAATGGTGAGGTAACTACTTAACTCGGTTCGAAAGAAGTTTGTACCGATAGTGGCAAAAATCGAACAAAACTCCGAGAATGAAAACATGCCATTTGAAGAAGCAGTGGGAAGGATAATAGCCTTTGAAGAATGTCTGAAAAGTCAAGATAATTCGGAGGAGAACAATTAAGGAAAACTCCTGATGACAAGTTCAAGTAATCATTATGAAGGTTGGCATAAAGGAAAAGGACGTGGTAAATAAAGGCATGATAGAGGACATGGAAGAGGCTTTGGCAAAGGAAAAATAGGGCATGGAAGAAGTACGGATCAAGGAACCAAAGAGAAGAACGATGTTAGGTGTTATGAATGTGGTGACTACGGTCACTTTGCAAAAGAATTGTAACGAACCAACTTTCAAATTTATTTCATAATATGTCAACCATATTATGAGGGTGTAAATTAATAAAATTGTAAAGTTGAGGGATTCTTTCAAATGGTGAATTTTTGTTAAACTTTGGAAGAATGTGTTGGGTTAATCGGGTTAGTTCACGGGTCACGGTTCAGTAGCAAACGAGTCATCAAACAACTAACGGGTGGCGGGTTTAAACGAGTCAAAGTAGCTGATTATTTGTAGTAGTTAGTTAACTTATTTTAGTCACATGTTGGAAGTACTAAGTCATGGTCATCCGAGTATTGCTCCTATTTATTGGCTTATTTTAGTTTTTTGTGGAATAAGTTTGTTATTGACTTTTCTTGTTTTTAACTTTACGTATGATGTAATGTTGGCTATTTAAGCAGATTAGTATGGCGAATAAAGAGTGGGTTTTTAAGTAGTAAACAATTTCCTGTTCGTGAGTTTTGCTGTGAGTATTTTAAGCTTTGAACCCCAACATTCTCCTCAAGTAAAATAGTGTGTCTAGTGTGTGTTTTATGGGGTATGAATCAACAATTGGTATCAGAGACATGTTAAGAAACGAGGGTCGGTTTGAGAGTCGTCTTCGAGAGAGAAGGGCAGCAGCCCTTGGCTGTGGGAATGATGAAAAGTAGCAGGTTCTGGGTGAACCGAAGAAGGCTGGAGACGAAGAAGGAGACGACAAAGAAGAGACGATTTTTGTGACTGGAATGGTTCTGCGTGAGCCATACAACGGGTTCTATGTAAACAATTGAGGAGAATAATCTGTTTGATTCGGTTAGTGTTCGATGAAGAAGAAGTTCTGTGTGAACCGATTAAACGAAGGAGATGAATTCGAAGCCCGAAAACAGTTCTGGTTGAATCGAGAAGTGTGTTGATCTGTGTGATCGAGGGAGGAAGATCAAGACCTATGTGGTTTGATTAGAGAAGAACAAGAGAGGATTTGTTTGACTCAAAGACAAACCTGTGTGGTGAAGCAAAACAAATCAGTAGTAGACCGGTGGTGTGAGGCTGTAAGGTGTCAGAACGCATTTAATTAGTTAAGGGAAATAGCATTTAATCAGTCAAGGGAAATAGAAACGTTTTTTTATTTCTTTGCAACTGACAATCAATCAATCAAAGGAAGTAAGAAGCCCGGTGTTTAATAAATCCGAAATTTGTTCCTATTGCGCAACTGAAAGACCTGTGGGGAGAACGAAGAAGATGGCATCGGTTTGTCCCTATGCAATCAATTAATTAATCGTTCAATTGAACGACTGAAGGAAGAAGGCAATGACTTTTTTCAATGTCGATCAGATAGAAGGCGTGAATAAGAGTTTTTGAATATCAAATTTTGTGAAGGCAGTATTCGATCAAGATAAAGCGAACAAGAACCAAGGAGCAATTGAAGACCATGACAAGTTATTTGGTTCTGAAACAGAAGCAGACATTAGTTTTGGGAAAAAGGTGCGACTGTTTTGGTTCTTGGGTTCTAAATGTCGGTAAAAAAAGGGGACTTCGAATTGGAGTTCCTTGTGGCATTAGATTAATTACAACATCAACAGTACAATTGTTACCAACAAGGAAGTTAATACATGGAGATAAACTATTCCCTAAAGTTAGTTTAAAGATAGGTCTGTGATATTGCAATCAGATCCTGAAAATTGGAAGGAGTAATCGACACAAGTAAGTATCTCTTTCAATTTACCGCATAAATTGTGATTAGAAGTATTATGTCAGAAATCCCATAATTGATTAAAGAGAGTAGGAAAAGTTAGTGTTTTGTATGTTTTCTATTAAGAAAGAAAGAACACACCTTAGAAAAATACAGAACAAGTAAAGTAAGAAAGCAAGTCAGAATCACACCCGCGTGGTTCGTATAGAAGGCAAGTAAGAATAGCAAGAAGCAAACATGACCTGCGTGGCAAACAAGACCTGTGTGGCAAGCAAGAAAACCTGTGTGGTACGATCAAAGTAAGCAAGAAAACTTGTGTGGTACTATCGAAAGAAAGAAGCAAAGCAACAAGAATAATAGGAAGTTAAAGCAAGAAAAAGGGAAGAAAACATGCCGGGAAAGAAAGACAAGAAAAAAGGAAGCACGTCGGCAGCAACACACAAACAAGGGAATGTATCGCTTCAATTCCCAAAGTTGACTGAAACAAACTACACTATGTTGGCAGTATTGATGGAAGCGATCTTGAATGCTTATGGCCTTTAGGAAACAATTGGTACTAAGGAAGAAGTAGGTGAAAAGAAGTACAATAAAATGAAAGCAATGAACTTCCAAACATTGCTAGAAGTTGTCCTGATGCTAGTTGCATAATGTTTAAGTGCATAAGAAGTATGGGAGTTAATCAAAGTTCGATATCTAGGAGCAGATAAGGTTCCGAAAGCTCGACTATAAACTTTGAGGAGCGAGTTAGAAGTCTCGAAAAGGAAAGAGAACGAAACCATGAATAATTTTACATCAAGTTAGGCAATATAAGAGCCAAGTTTAAAAGTCTTGGTACTACCCTCAAAGATAAGATAATTGTGAGGAAACTACTTAACTCGGTTTGAAAGAAGTTTGTACCGATAGTGGCAAAAATCGAACAAAACTCCAAGATTGAAAACATGCCATTTGAAGAAGCAGTGGGAAGGATAATAGCCTTTGAAGAATGTCTGAAAAGTCAAGATAATTCGGAGGAGAACAATTAAGGAAAACTCCTGATGACAAGTTCAAGTAATCATTCTGAAGGTTGGCATAAAGGAAAAGGACGTGGTAAATAAAGGCATGGTAGAGGACATGGAAGAGGCTTTGGCAAAAGAAAAATAGGACGTGGAAGAAGTACGGATCAAGGACCCAAAGAGAAGAACGATGTTAGGTGTTATGAATGTGGTGACTACGGTCACTTTGTAAAAGAATTGTAACGAACCAACTTTCAAATTTATTTCATAATATGTCAACCATATTATGAGGGTGTAAATTAATAAAATTGTAAAGTTGAGGGCTTCTATCAAATGGTGAATTTTTGTTAAACTTTGGTAGAATGTGTTGGGTTAATCGGGTTAGTTCACGGGTCACGGTTCAGTAGCAAACGAGTCATCAAACAACTAACGGGTCACGTGTTTAAACGAGTCAAAGTAGCTGATTATTTCTAGTAGTTAGTTAACTTATTTTAGTCACATGTTGGAAGTACTAAGTCATCGTCATCCAAGTATTGCTCCTATTTAATGGCTTATTTTAGTTTTCGTGGAATAAGTTTGTTATTGACTTTTCTTGTTTTTAACTTTACGTATGATGTAATGTTGGCTATTTAAGCAGATTAGTATGGTGAATAAAGAGTGGGTTTTTAAGCAGTAAACAATTTCCTGTTCGTGAGTTTTGCTGTGAGTATTTTAAGCTTTGAACCCCAACATTCTCCTCAAGTAAAATAGTGTGTCTAGTGTGTGTTTTATGGAGTATGAATCAACAATAGGTATCAGAGACATGTTAAGAAACGAGGGTCGGTTTGAGAGTCATCTTCGAGAGAGAAGGGCAGCAGCCCTTGGCTGTGGGAATGAAGAAAAGTAGCAGGTTCTGGGTGAACCGAAGGCTAGAGACGAAGAAGGAGACGACAAAGAAGTGACGATTTTTATGACTGTGGAATGGTTCCGCGTGAGCCAAACAACGGGTTCTATGTGAACAATCATGGAGAAGAATTTGTTTGTTTTGGTAAGTGTTCGATGAAGAAGTTCTGCGTGAACCGATTAAATGAAGGAGATGAAATCGAAGCCCGAAAATAGTTCTGGGTGAATCGAGAAGTGTGTTGATCTGTGTGATCGAGGGAGGAAGATCAAGACCTATGTGGTTTGATTAGAGAAGAACAAGAGATGATTTGTGTGACTCTAAGACAAACCTGTGTGGTGAAGCAAAACAAATCAGTAGTAAACCGGTGGTGTGAGGCTGTCATGTGTCAACAACGGTGGTGATGGTTTTGGGTGGTACTATCAGGTCACCCGAGAGCAAAGAAAGAGAGACCTGTTGTTCGATAGGAAAAGAAAAGAAGGGAACCGGGGTTGTGGTGTTGCTTTGGTGTGTGGTAAAAAAATGAACGAATATGTGGTCTTGTGGCTAGTGATGGTTAAGGCTGGTTTCCAGCGATGTTGTTGAAGAAGACGGTGATTTGACGCTGCTATGAGTAAAGATGTGAACAAACCGATTAAGGGGGGTGATTTTTGAGTTAATTGGGTTAGTTCACGGGTCACGGTTCAGTAGCAAACGTGTTATCAAAAAACTAATCGGTCATGGGTTTAAACGGATCAAAGTAGCTGATTATTTCCAGAAGTTAGTTAACTTATTTTAGTCACATGTTGGAAGTACTAAGTTATGGTCATCCGAGTATTGCTCCTATTTAATGGCTTATTTTAGTTTTTGTGGAATAAGTTTGTTATTGACTTTTCTTGTTTTTAACTTTACGTATGATGTATGTTTTGGGTAAAAATTAACAAGACTAATTTCGTAACCAAACTTAGAAAGTGAGGTAGTGTTCTTGTAAAATCAATGTAAATCAATATAAAAATATAAAGAGTGACACAGTTGTTTACAAGGAAAGCCTTTGATCGTTCAGGATCTCCGGCATAAAATCTCGGGAGGTGATAATCGACACCTGACTCGTTTCTTCAATAAATGATAAAGAATTACAAGTGTTGAGCAACAAATGATCGATATCTAAGTGTTACAAGACTTATTGCGAGTGTCTTCTATTACTAAGCGTGTTCGTGAAGTGTTTTCTAATCGACCAAGCTGCTGATTATATACGAAATACAAGTTAACTAACTTTCCGAAGATCCCGGAGCCTTACTCGGTCTTAAAATATGACCGTTATTGAGCTTCTCTCGCAAGTTTTACACGTTTTCTTTGACTTCTCGTACGATTCTTCAGGGATAGACTAGTCAACATGTTTTACCTGCACATATAAAAGAAATAGAGGACACATAGCCGTTAGTAGCATTAATATTCAGGATACCGAAGTTACCAAGATCTTGGATTCCAATCATGCATCATTCAAGAACCTGTTTGAAATTTAACCCATAACAATTGTTCCCAAAATTTAACAGCTGTCAACATCATCGACATCTGTAAAATTTTTCAAAATTCCAATGGTAAAAAGATAGAGTCACGATAAGACTCTTCTCGAGTCCCAACGCGGAATAGCCGTCATCCCAGTAGGCTATAATTATCCTTTCTTCTCTGTCTTATTCAAGTTCATCGTCTTCTTCCCTTTGAAGTCACAGAAAAGGTACAAGCTTTCTCTCGATCTTGTTTTTCTTTCGCAGTAATCTTTCGTTTCCGTAAATGGGCAAAAAACAACCAACTCGCTCACGAGCTCCGGCTGCCGTCGAATCAGTGGAGGATTTTTCTGATCCAGGTTTGCTTAGCAATCCTGATCAGGAGTAGTGCACCTTAACTGAACAGGATATTAAGCTTTTGAAAACTTCAAACATTTTTCCTGAAAAAACCATATTTAGGGCTTTCGACCCGAAGGTCAGGGCTGATTTCTCCTCACCGACTTGGGTATAATTCTTAGCTTATCCCTTCACTCTCAGTATTACCTATCCCTTTCCACCATTGATTTCTGAGTTTTTTAAGGTTACCGGTCTGAGTTATTCTCAAGTCATGCCCATGGCTTGGAGAATCCTGTACACACTAGAGCATATCGTCTCCATTCTCTTATTCTCGCAACTCCTGAAATAACTAATGTTTATAACTTGAGAACCCACGGGTCCTCCCTAATTGTTTTCCAACTTAATTTCAGTTGTACACCTTTGGTCCTTAAAGCCACTCAGAACGATATCGACCGGAGGGGTAAATTCTTCTACGTGAGGCGAGATTATATTCCGGATGGGAAACTCTTGCCACTCCAATGGGTTAAATAGGGTAGGAAATAGTTAGAATACCTGCAGTTTTTAGTGTTTCCAACATGTTGATGATGACTTTCATTTCTCGTGTAGCTCCGAAGTTTTCTGAGTTAGCTCCCACTCAAAGCGATACCGACAAGAGGGTCGAAGCTTTGTTGGAGATACCTGCTACTGAGAGATCCTTCCACAAGGAGTCTGTTATCAATGAAGCCAGCTTCAATACTCAATACTCCGAACCCAGCATGTCTTCAGGAAAGAGAAATTTATTTGAATGTTAGTTAAATATGAATTTAGGAATTTTAACCCAATATCCTGAAACAGGTGTCTGAAGATCCAGCTCCAGGTTTGCCTTTGATAATATCGACAGTATGGTCTCCAAAGGTAAAGCCATTAAGAAGGAGATGAGCCAGCCAACCCTTGAAGCTTTAAAGCCAGATGCTCCTAAGCCGGAATCCTCAACTCTTCACCCCAAGGCTGCCGCTATGTAGAAGAGAAAGCCTTCTGACATCGCTAATGTAGCTTCCCTTGAGAACCTAGGCTATGTAGACGTCCACAAAAGCTTCACGTTTTTGTGTCACTTGGTAAGAAACTTTGCTATCCCGGATCCTGAACCTGTATTAGAGAAATCCTAACATATTTTCCTATAACCGTCCCTGGAACAAATGACCAGATGCTATGATTCGGCGGTGAAAGAAGCTGAAGAAGCTAAACAGATGGTGAGCGACCTACAAAAAATAGCCGCAACTAAAAATAAGAAATTAGTGGATGAGGCAAAGGAGCTCAACAGGGTGAAGGCGGAGCTTGAGGATGCCTATGCCAAACATGCCCAAGATCTCGAGGAATCATACGAACAAGCCAAAACATCAGCTGTCATTTTAATATTCCAAGCCAGGATAAAGATGGCCAAAGAGGCTGATGATAGGGATTTTGACCGGGCTAAATGGGATGTCCAGGAGTGGAAAAGGCTTGTGGTTGAGCTAGGAAGTTGTAACATTTTTGATTTTAGTATTCATATTTTCAATTCAATGTAATGCATTTCGAACTCAATACTCGTGCACTGTCTTTTCTATTTCCCGCCATTAACTAAATGCAATGATTCGATACAAATTCGGAAGTTTTACGCAATTATATACATTTAAACACTATGCAAGAAACTATTTAATTCAAACTTATCAAATCTGAAAAGTCAAGGACTAAAGTTGAAAAATTATCAAGAAACCCTAATTAGCACGGTCGTGCTTCGTCCTGGCACGGTCGCGCCAAGTGCCTCGACACGATCGCGCGACTGGTCCTGGAACGATCGCGCCCGGTGCCTAAGCACGGTCGCGCCTATCTTGGCACGGTTGCGCCTGCGTAACAGTCGAAACGTAAATGCAGTTGCAAAACGCCCGATCGTTTGAAATTCGAAACCGATTACGTTTTATTTTCTTTGACAAAGAAAAATATCTCAGTCCATTACGAGTTTTATCAATCCAATTACGTTTTCCTCTCAAGAAACCGTCAAGTTCCTCCCAAGCCTCGAATCCTCAAAATCGATCCGAATACTCTCGAGCAATCCATCACCATACGATATTCAACCCTCTCTGGAACGACCGAAGCCGTTGAAGCAGTCGGAATGGCAGCAGAAGTCACCGGAGGTTAATCTTGCCGTCGTCGGAATTCCGTTCTACCGTTCTTCATCGATTCGATACGCTTCAGGGTAAGTGTACTCTCCATCTCATTCGTTTCAGTATCAATATCAAAAGCCCCCTATTAATCTGGGCTTTCATTACAGAAATCGTCCGAATCAGAATTATTATTTTAATAAGAAAAGATTTAATCGATTCCACTCTTAAACACGATTTCCATACAATTAAATTAGATGAATTGACTCGTAAAAACTCTGTAACCAAAAGCCCTATCAAATCCAGCGCTATAAATACAAAAATTGTTCAATTCGTGTCTGACTTGGAAGAGACACGGTCGCGCTAATCATCTAGCGCGGCCGTGCCTAATGAAACGCGGTCGTGCCGAATAGCAGCGCGGTCGTGTCCTCCTGTCCAGACCTAGTCATGCCCTTTGGGCTAGCCTCTGTTGTGTCTAAAAATCATAGACACGACCGTGCCGAGCCACGGCATGGTCATGCCTGTTGACTTGTCTAGTTTGTGCCCTCTGTTGATCAACCCGGTCGCGCCCCGACTAGCGCGGTCGCGCCCGTGGCTTGAGCACGATCGTGCCCTTCCGAGGCACGGTCGTGTGTGACTCAGAACTTTTAACAGAATTATAATTTTATATTTTTCAATCAGTAAATGTTTCAAATTTGATAAAAAATATGTTTTCTGTACTTGAAAAGATTTAAAGTTTAATCTGGACATAAATTTTATTTATTTGAAAGTTTATTTAAAAATTTATAAAAATTAAATTTATATTTATCTTAAACTTAAATGATGTTTTAAATGATTAAGTTACAAAGTTTATAAATAAATAAGATAATAATTATTTATTTAATTCATATTTAAACAAAAATCATTTATTTATTTATACTTAATTACAATCAATATTTACATTATTTCATAAACTATAATCATTTATTTATTTATTAAATTATATTTAACACATACTTTATTTTCATAATCAATGATTTTATAAATATTCTATTTTATTATTAAATTCCCAACCTTAATCAAAATGTTTCAAAAATATTTACTTCAAAACTTTATATATGTTATTCAATACTTTTAAATACAAATCAATAGTTTTATACACAAATTCAACCTTCATTTTTAGACTTAAACTTTGTGCACATATTTGATTCAATATACATTATTATCTAGGTTAACTCGTGCGTATCAAGGATTCTTATTTTATCTATACTCTTTGTTAGCTACACCTGCATACCAAGTGAGTATTCACAACCCCTTTTTACTCTTTTACACTTTTGGGGTGGAACATGAACTTTATACACATTACATTTACACAAACAACACAAGTGCAAAATCCTATTTACATACATGTGTGCAAAATCCTATTTACATACATGTGTGCAAAATTTGAGCTTTGTGCCCGAGTGCTAGTTGTGCTAATCTTTGTGAAAACTTAAGTGCAATCATTAACTATACAAGCCTACGGTTTTCAATGATAGATCTATTGAGTCTGACAAACCCACCCAAGTGGAGGTGATTGATACCGACAACACAATTTGCATACTAGTTACAAAGGTTTGGTTGTACTTGATTACACAATAGCTGCTCCCCATAAATGCCTTATTTTATCATGTTTTATAAAGGATTTGTTTTCAATTATATGCTATCTATATACAACTGTGTTATACTCATCAACTTTTTAGTTGACTTTATTTTATTCATGTTTCAGGCCCTAATATGTGAGACTGATTCAAGACGTGCTCAATATAGGATTTGGACTTAGCAATTTAAATCAAGAATTCTATGAGTTGTTTTATGTTTCTTTGTTTGAATTTGGTTTGTACTTGGATTATTTGTAATGGAAATTTGACTTTAATATATTTCAATTTAGTCAACCATGTGCTATGAACAGTCTACATGTCCCGCCCCGATGATTCCGCCATCGGTCGGGGTGTGACAGATTGGTATCAGAGCCTTGGTTATAGGGAATTAGGTTATTAGACACCTTGACCTAGACTATAACTTTAGGACAACCACTTATGCTATGCTTCATGATTATGTGCTATGTGCTACATGTTATATGTTACATGCTTAGTATGATTACTTATTATTTCATTTTGATGACTTATGTGTTTTAAATCCATGACTTATTAGGATATTCTTAATAATTAAATAAATAATATCATTTCCTATATTCTAAAACCTCATAATATTTCTATCTTTATCCTTTCTAAGCATGTGGAAAAAAATTCTTGAAGCAAAAATCTCTAAAATTTTTATTTCTTCGTTAAGGTTTTTAAACTTATTAAATTATTTGAGGACACGTGCAATCTAGAAGGGTGACACCTGTATTTTGGGTTTTCTATCTAGGAAAGCATCTCGCATAAATCCCAATCAACCGAGGGACCCGTATGCTTTCCTGGGAATTCCCGAGATGAGTGTTTACTTATATGCTAAATCATGTTTCTTGAAAATTATATAAGTTTAATTAACCTTAATGTGCCATGGTATTCAAGTGATTTTGTCACTTTTGAGTATAATCCAAACTAAGAATATCTATTTTTATTTTTGTTATCTCATTCTATTAAATCCTATCAAATCTCATAAGTTCTTACAATCTTTCTTGTCTTGTGAAAATCTGTAGAATGCCTCCTCGTCGTGCTCTCGCAACCAACGCCAACACCGACATTGCTGCTATTCTTACCCAATTGGTGACACAACTCACCCAAGCCAATGGTGCCACCAATGGCAACAATGGTGGAAATGGAACAATAGTGGTAATAATGGTGGAAATGGTGGAAATGGTGGTAACAATCCATCTCAATGCACCTTCAAGCACTTCAACTCGTGCAATCCCCTCAAGTTCTTTGGTACCGAAGGAGCTACTGGACTCCTTGAATGGTTCGAAAGCATTGAGAATACCTTTCTCAATAGTGACTGTCCCGATAACCTCCGTGTTCGTCATGCTACAAGTGTCCTACAAAAACGGGCACTTACATGATGGAATGGGGAGAAAAGGAATAGGGGTGTTGATGTAGCTATGGCCTTACCTTGGGATGAGGTCAAAAGGCTTATGACCGAGGAGTTCTGCCCTCGAAATGAAGTGAAAAAGTTAGAAGCTGAATTTTGGGATCTTGCCCAAGATAGTGGGGAAAGCTTAGCATATACAACTCGGTTCCATGAGTTGAGTCTTCTTGTGCCCCACATGGTCACTCCTTTGTCCCGTTGTATCGAAAAGTATATCGGTGGGCTACCAAGACAAATCCAAGATACCGTCTTAGGTAGAAATCCTGCTCTGGAGGATGCTATTCGTCTATCCGCTACCTTAACTGATAATCATGTGAAAGCTGGAACTCTTACCAAAAAGGGTTCTAAGAAAGTTTCTGAAACTATAACCCCTCCTACTCACAACAAAGAAGCCACAACCGAGCCCTCTCGCAATAATAGAAAGAGGAAGGTTAGAAATTTTGCTGTGGTTACTCCTGCTGTTCCCGTCAACCAAGCTGCACCTATGGTTCAAGCGCCGGCTAAAAAGCCATATGTTGGGATCTACCCTCTTTGTGCCACCTGCAATTATCATCATCTTCAAACTATCCCATGTCGCCTTTGTACTCATTGTGGGAGATATGGTCATACTATCAATGTTTGTAGGGCCAAAGCTCTTGCGGGCCAAGTCCACCCTCCAAACCGAACCGTACCTCAAGTGGCTAATCAAGGTGCTCCCGCCATTGCTAATGGGCATGCTTGCTATGAGTGTGGTGACCCGAACCATTTTCGTGATCAATGTCCAAGACTTGCAAATGCTAGACAAGGTGGAGCTCGTGGGCGTGCGTTCAACATAAACGCCAACGAAGCTCAAGCCAACAACGACATGGTTAATGGTACGTTCCTTGTTAATAGTCAATATGCCTCCATTTTGTTCGATACCGGTGCCGATAAAAGTTGTGTCACTTAATTTTGAGCCCTTACTTGCAAAGACACGATCCCAATTAGAGAAAACCTTCACCGTTGAAATAGCGAATGGTGACTCCCTTACAATTGACTCTATTATTTATGATTGCTCCTTAGAACTAAATGACCATTCATTCCCAATCAACCTTGTTCCAATGCCACTAGGAAACTTTGATATTATCATAGGTATGGATTGGCTATCAAATCATCATGCCGAAGTCATTTGCTTTGAAAAGTGTATCCGAATTCCGCTACCATCGGGAGAAACCTTAAGGGTTTTTGGTGAAAAGCCTTGCAAGGGACTTAAGTTGATGTCGTGTAATACCGCTCAAAAGTACTTACGAAAGAAGTACATTGCTTTCTTAGCTCATATTGTTCAAAAGGATGTCAAGGAGAAGAGTATCCAAGACATTCCGATCATTCGGGATTTCCCCGAAGTTTTTCCTAAGGATTTATCCGGTCTTCCTCCCGTTCATCAAGTAGAGTTCCGTATTGATCTTATACCTGGAGCTAACCCCGTTTCTAGAGCTCCTTATCGTCTTGCACCGTCCGAAATGCAAGAGCTTGCAAGTCAACTTCAAGAACTCTCCGACAAAGGCTTCATTCGCCCAAGTCATTCACCGTGGGGTGCACCCGTCTTATTTGTTAAGAAGAAGGATGGATCATTTCGCATGTGTATTGACTACCGCGAACTTAACAAGCTTACTATCAAGAACCGTTATCCTTTACCTAGAATCGATGATCTCTTTGATCAACTTCAAGGTTCTACTTGTTTCTCAAAGATTGATCTTCGATCCGGTTATCATCAGCTTCGTGTTCAAGAAGATGACATTCCTAAGACTGCCTTCCGAACAAGGTATGGTCATTACGAGTTCATGGTTATGCCTTTCGGGCTAACCAATGCACCCGCAGTTTTCATGGATCTCATGAATTCGTGATCGTCTTTATTGACGATATCTTAATCTATTCCAAGACTAAAGCCAATCATGAACAACACCTTAGATTGGTTTTGGACCTCTTGAGAAAAGAACAACTATATGCCAAATTCTCCAAATGTGAATTCTGGCTAAAGGAAGTTCAATTTCTTGGCCACATCGTCAACGACAAGGGTATTCATGTTGATCCTGCTAAGATTGAAACGATTAAGAATTGGAATGCCCCGAAGACTCCTACCGAAGTTCGTTCATTTCTTGGTCTTGCGGGTTATTATCGTCGTTTCATCTCAAACTTCTCAAAGATTGCTGTCCCTCTTACCGAATCAAGAAGAAGCTTTTCAAACCCTCAAGCAAAAGCTGTGCAATGCTCCCATACTGACTCTCCCCGATGGAAATGATGATTTAGTTATCTATTGTGATGCTTCTAACCAAGGTCTTGGTTGTGTTCTCATGCAACGAGGCAAAGTAATCGCTTATGCATCAAGGCAACTCAAAGTTCATGAGAAGAATTATACGACACACGATCTCGAGTTGGGTGCGGTCGTATTCGCGTTAAAGATTTGGAGACATTACCTATATGGCACGAAATGTGTGGTGTTCACCGACACAAAAGTCTTCACATATTTTCAACCAAAAAGAACTGAATATGAGGCAACGACGTTGGGTCGAACTCCTTAACGACTACGACTGCGAGATTCGTTACCATCCCGGCAAAGCGAATGTTGTAGCCGATGCTTTGAGTCGAAAGGACCATGTTATGCTTCATTGTGCCCGTATTCAAACCGATATTCAAACCCGTATCTTAGAAGCTCAACACGTCTCGGTAACCGAGGGTAACATGTACGAAGAAATGTCATGTGGTGTTGAACTCCTTCTTGAATCAAAACCCAATGGCTTACTCTATTACTTGAACCGTATTTGGGTTCCCGATCGCGACGATCTCCGTGCATTTCTCATGAACGAGGCTCATAAGACTCGTTATTCTATTCATCCTGGTGCGGATAAAATGTACCAAGATCTTCGCCAACTTTATTGGTGGCCCGGTATAAAGAAAGACATAGCTCTTTATGTGGCCAAATGCTTAACCTGTTCCAAAGTCAAAGCCGAACATCAACGTCCATCTGGTTTACTCGAACAACCAGAAATTCCCGTGTGGAAATGGGAGAATATAGCTATGGATTTCATTACCAAGCTCCCTCGCACCTCGAGTGGATATGATAGTATTTGGGTGATCATTGATCGTCTCACTAAATCCGCTCATTTCTTGCCTATCCGCGAAGACTTCAAAGTGGAGAAACTAGCCCGAATTTACATTGATGAAATTGTGAGCCGTCATGGTGTTCCCGTGAACATAATATCCGATAGAGACGCTCGGTTCACCTCTCGATTTTGGCAATCTCTCCAAAAGGCTCTTGGTACTCGATTGGATTTGAGCACGGCTTACCATCCGCAAACTGATGGTCAAACCGAGCGAACAATCCAAACTCTTGAAGACATGCTTAGAGCTTGTGTAATCGATTTTGGTGGCAATTGGGATTCACATCTATCCCTCATTGAGTTTTCTTACAACAATAGCTACCACACAAGTATCAACATGGCTCCATTCGAAGCTCTCTATGGTCGCAAGTGTCGTTCTCTTATCTGTTGGAACGAGATTAGGTGAAGCACAAATCACTGGTCCCGAGTTAATTCAAGAAACATCCGACAAGATTATTCAAATCCGTGACAATATTCGAGTAGCGAGGAGTCGGCAAAAGAGTTATGCCGACAAACGTCGAAAACCTTTGGAATTCCAAGTCGGTGACCTTGTTCTTCTAAAGGTGTCTCCATGGAAGGGCGTGATCCGTTTTGGAAAGAAAGGCAAGTTAGCACCTCGTTATGTTGGTCCATTCAAAATCCTTGAAAGGATTGGGAAAGTGGCTTACAAGCTCGAGTTACCTCCATCTCTTGGAAATGTGCATCCTACATTTCATGTATCTAATCTGAAGAAGTGTCTCGCTGATGAAAATCTCCATATACCACTTGACGACGTGCACATTGATGAAACAATGCACTTCGTTGAAAAGCCGGTGGAAATTATGGATCGCGAAGTCAAACAACTCAAGCGAAGGCACATTCCTATTGTCAAAGTTCGTTGAGAATCTAAGCGTGGTCCTGAGTTCACTTGGGAACGAGAAGACCAAATGAAGCTCAAGTACCCTCATCTTTTTACCGATGCCGTCGCTTCCTCAAACTAAATTTCGGGACAAAATTCTCTCAACATGGGGAGACTGTAACATTTCTTATTTTAGTATTCATATTTTCAATTCAATGTAATGCATTTCGAACTCAATACTCGTGCACTGTCTTGTTCTATTTCCCGCCATTAACTAAATGCAATGATTCGATACAAATTCGTAAGTTTTACACAATTATATACATTTAAACACTATGCAAGAAACTATTTAATTCAAACTTATCAAATCTGAAAAGTCAAGGACTAAAGTTGAAAAATTATCAAGAAACCCTAATTAGCACGGTCGTGCTTCGTCCTGGCACGATCGCGCGACTGGTCCTGGAACGATCGCGCCCGGTGCCTAAGCACGGTCGCGCCTATCTTGGCACGGTTGCGCCTGCGTAACAGTCGAAACGTAAATGCAGTTGCAAAACGCCCGATCGTTTGAAATTCGAAACCGATTACGTTTTATTTTCTTTGACAAAGAAAAATATCTCAGTCCATTACGAGTTTTATCAATCCAATTACGTTTTCCTCTCAAGAAACCGTCAAGTTCCTCCCAAGCCTCGAATCCTCAAAATCGATCCGAATACTCTCGAGCAATCCATCACCATACGATATTCAACCCTCTCTGGAACGACCGAAGCCGTTGAAGCAGTCGGAATGGCAGCAGAAGTCACCGGAGGTTAATCTTGCCGTCGTCGGAATTCCGTTCTACCGTTCTTCATCGATTCAATACGCTTCAGGGTAAGTGTACTCTCCATCTCATTCGTTTCAGTATCAATATCAAAAGCCCCCTATTAATCTGGGCTTTCATTACAGAAATCGTCCGAATCAGAATTATTATTTTAATAAGAAAAGATTTAATCGATTCCACTCTTAAACACGATTTCCATACAATTAAATTAGATGAATTGACTCGTAAAAACTCTGTAACCAAAAGCCCTATCAAATCCAGCGCTATAAATACAAAAATTGTTCAATTCGTGTCTGACTTGGAAGAGACACGGTCGCGCTAATCATCTAGCGCGGCCGTGCCTCATGAAACGCGGTCGTGTCCTCCTGTCCAGACCTAGTCATGCCCTTTGGGCTAGCCTCTGTTGTGTCTAAAAATCATAGACACGACCGTGCCGAGCCAAGGCATGGTCGTGCCTGTTGACTTGTCTAGTTTGTGCCCTCTGTTGATCAACCCGGTCGCGCCCCGACTAGCGCGGTCGCGCCCGTGGCTTGAGCACGATCGTGCCCTTCCGAGGAACAGAATTATAATTTTATATTTTTCAATCAGTAAATGTTTCAAATTTTATAAAAAATATGTTTTCTGTACTTGAAAAGATTTAAGGTTTAATCTGGACATAAATTTTATTTATTTGAAAGTTTATTTAAAAATTAAATTTATATTTATCTTACACTCAAATGATGTTTTAAATGATTAAGTTACAAAGTTTATAAATAAATAAGATAATAATTATTTATTTAATTCATATTTAAACAAAAATCATTTATTTATTTATACTTAATTACAATCAATATTTACATTATTTCATAAACTATAATCATTTATTTATTTATTAAATTACAGTTAACACATACTTTATTTTCATAATCAATGATTTTATAAATATTCTATTTTACTATTAAATTCCCAACCTTAATCAAAATGTTTCAAAAATATTTACTTCAAAACTTTATATATGTTATTCAATACTTTTAAATACAAATCAATAGTTTTATACACAAATTCAACCTTCATTTTTAGACTTAAACTTTGTGCACATATTTGATTCAATATACATTATTATCTAGGTTAACTCGTGCGTATCAAGGATTCTTATTTTATCTATACTCTTTGTTAGCTACACCTGCATACCAAGTGAGTATTCACAACCCATTTTTACTCTTTTACACTTTTGGGGTGGAACATGAACTTTATACACATTACACATTACATTTACACAAACAACACAAGTGCAAAATCCTATTTACATACATGTGTGCAAAATTTGAGCTTTGTGCCCGAGTGCTAGTTGTGCTAATCTTTGTGAAAACTTAAGTGCAATCATTAACTATACAAGCCTATGGTTTTCAATGATAGATCTATTGAGTCTGACAAACCCACCCAAGTGGAGGTGATTGATACCGACAACACAATTTGCATACTAGTTACAAAGGTTTGGTTGTACTTGATTACACAATAGCTGCTCCCCATAAATGCCTTATTTTATCATGTTTTGTAAAGGATTTGTTTTCAATTATATGCTATCTATATACAACTGTGTTATACTCATCAACTTTTTAGTTGACTTTATTTTATTCATGTTTCAGGCCCTAATATGTGAGAATGATTCAAGACGTGCTCAATATAGGATTTGGACTTAGCAATTTAAATCAAGAATTCTATGAGTTGTTTTATGTTTCTTTGTTTGAATTTGGTTTGTACTTGGATTATTTGTAATGGAAATTTGACTTTAATATATTTCAATTTAGTCAACCATGTGCTATGAACAGTCTACATGTCTCGCCCCGATGATTTCGCCATCGGTCGAGGTGTGACAGAAGTGAGCTGGTGCAGGACGAGGAGGTGGAAAACCAAGTGGCTGAGACTGAGGGCTCTGTGAAGGTGGAAGCGGAGGTGGTCGAACAGGACAATGAGGGAGATAAAGAGAAGGCCTGAGTCCTGTGTTTGTGATTCCTGTGGTTTTATGTCCTTGCCTTTTGGGGATCCCTGAATGGGATGAACAATTTGAAAACTCGTGTCCTGGGTGGATGGTTCCTTTTTTGGATGAAACCCGGGACACATTTCAATTTCCTGCACTTTATATGATAATTAGTAGCTTTAACTATTTGCCATGATTGTTGTTTGGTTGTGTTTGTAGAAAATCAGGACTTGTTAGGTAACTAAATTTTAAAACAAACAAGTTTAAGTATGTTTTCAGGATAGCGGATCCTTAAAGACAAATAACATTTTGGTTTTTGGATCAAACTTTGACTTAGGAAATTACAGTTTAATTTTGAAAAATTGTATGGAAAAATATCAATCACAAACATATCATGACTTAGTCCTGTGAGTCTCAAATCTTCTATAAATTGAAAACTAACAAGTAACACATCTTTGTCGAGAACTAAGTCAGGTAGACACACATACCAGATTATGATGTTGAGTTTGAAATATAACAACCGCTGGTTGTACCCAGTGTATAGTCATTAAACACGTCGTAGACTTAGTAATAGTACTTCAGGATCTTCACAAGTTTTTAACCCATTTAAGGATCTTGAGCCAGCATATTGATGCTAAGTTCTTGAGTTAACACACAAGTGTTAAATATTTGTGACAATTTAGAATTGTGGGCCAAGCCCAAATAACGTGGGCCAAGCCAGAATAACGTCGGCCAAGCGAGAATAACTTTGGCCAAGCCAGAATAACGTGGGCCAAGCCAGACTTAAGTTAGCATGAAAATGCTAAAAACCTTAGGAGTAACACGTCTATTACTATCGTAGAATTCAAGATATAGCCAACAGTGATGAAATTATCAGCCACTATTACATAGACCGGTCGCACCACCTTGAACTATACTTGAATATTGTGCGCTCCTGGCGGGGTGTAGAAACCCAATCTACTTAGAAAGGCGAAAGCTGTTTTAAACCTTTGAGGTATTCAGGATACCTTAACTTAGGAGAGATGGCCAATCTCTTTCTTCTGCCGGGATCCCTGGAGATACTTCCTGCAAAACAGGAAATCTTGGTGCCCTCCGACGCTCAAGTCAGTACTTTGATCAAGAGTAATTAGTATAAAAATAGTCAGGGATAGAAGACATACCAGTTTTAGCTAGAATTTAAATTATACTTATATAAAGTAGGTTTTGAGATGTATAGCGTTCCAGGATCTTGGCCGGATATCTCCTTCCATATCAATCAAGTATGGGCCTTCCCATTTTGGTGCACGCTTTCCATCAATGGGATTGGTAGTATTTTGGAATGCCTTTCTTAATATGAGATCACCTGCTTGGAATCATTTTTTTGTTGTATGACTTTGCTATCCTCTTCTGATAAGCTGTAATGCGAACCTTGGCAAGATTCCTGAGCTCATCCACAATATCGAGATCCTGAGCAAGAGCTTCGTCATTGGTCTCTGAAGATTGGAGATTGGTTCTGGCAGTAGGGATAACCATCTCTGTCGGGATCATGGCTTCTATTCCAAATACCAAGGAGAATGGAGTTTGCCCCGTCGTGTTCTTCGTGGTTGTCCTATCTGCCCGAAGTACAAACGGTAGCTATTCAGCCCATCTTCCTTTCTTTGCTCCTAATATCTTCTTGAGGTTGTTAACGATGATCTTGTTGCTAGATTCTGCTTGCCCATTGGCTTGAGGATGTACTGGGGTAGAAGTTATCGTTTTGATTCCCCAACTATCACAGAAGTCAGTTGTTCTCTTGCCAATGAACTGAGATCCATTATCACAAATTATCTCCGCCGGGATCCCAAATCTCGTCAGGATATTGAGCTTGATGAAGGAGATGACTTATTTCTATTTGACTTGGACAAATGCTTCAGCTTCGATCCATTTAGAGAAGTAATCCGACATTGCTAGCATGAAGACCTTTCGTCCTGGTGCTTTGGGAAGTTTGCCAACGATATCCATTCCCCACTTTATAAACGGCCCTGGAGAGACAATCGGGTATAAAGTTTCGACCGGTTGATGGAGTATGTTGTTGTGTCTCTGTCAAGCGTCACATTTTTAAGAGTAAGTCACAACATCCTTTCTCATGGTAGGCCAGTAATATCCTGTCCTCGGGATCCTTGAGAATAACGCTCTGCCCCCGATGTGATTACCACAATCTCCTTCGTGTAGATCCTTGTGGTTCTTTTCATCACTTAGGATTTCACCATCCTGCAACTATTTATTAATAGGTGAAATCCGGGATTCTGGAATAGGTTCAAGATCTTGAATGTCTGCTTCTTTTTCAGTGTTGGATACTTCATTTACCTTCTCGATCGCTTGGCTCAGAATATGTATGATAGGTATTTTGGTACCTTCTGATATTCTAAGAGCTGAAGCAAGGTTTGCTAAGGCATCAACCTCAATGTTATCTTATCTAGGAACCTGTGTAATGTTAAAAGTTTCGAATTCCATGGATAATTGCTTAACTATTGTGAGATATTTGGCTCGCTTCTTACCTTTTACTGCATATGAACCATTGAAATGATTAGCAATTAACAATGAGTCTACATATACCTAAAGATACCTGATCTTGATATCCCTGGGAAATTGTAATCTTGCCATCAGCGCCTCATACTTTGCTTCATTATTCGTAGCCTGGAACTCAAAGCTTATGGATTGGGGTAAATATGTCCCCTTGTGGCGATTTTAGTATGATTCCCAGTCCTGTTCCTCTTACATTTGATGCACCATCAGTGAATAAATTCCATTCGTCCTTCGATTCTTCTAGTTGTTGGACTTCTAGATCTACTTCTTGTTGGATATCACTGCTGAAATCAGCTACAAAGTCCGCCGGTGCCTGAGACTTTATTGCTGTTCTAGGTTCATATATGAGGTCATAGACGCTGAGCTTGACTGACCATTTAGCCATCCTTCCTGACATCTCTGGTTTTCTTGAGACACCTAATAGGATAATTAGTTTTAACATGAATAGCATCAGTTTCAAAATAATGTCTAAGTTTAGTTGATGCCATTATTAAAGCTAAAACTAATTTTTCTAAATGAGAGTAACTGGTTTCCGTTGGTAGCAAACTTTTACTTACATAGTATACCGGATGCTGCTGCCCCTCATGATCCCTGACTAGTACAGCACTTACGGTGCTTTAGGATACTGCCAAGTATAGGGATAATGGTTCTCTGTCTTCTGGTTTCATTAATAGAGGAGCCGATGACAAGTATTCTTTCAGTGATTGGAGTGCTCGTTCATGCTTCTCTTCCCATTCGAATCTTTTGTTCCTCCTTAGGATGTCGTAGAACTTTTTGCACATTTCTGAGGATCTCGATATGAACCTGTTGAGTGCTGCTACCTTGCCGGTTAGTCTCTGGACATCCTGGGTGTTTGTTGGGGATTTCAGATTGATGATCGCTTTGATTTGTTCTGGACTGGCTTCTATCCCTCGCTTGGCTACCATGTAGCCCAGGAACTTTCCTGCCCCCACTCCGAAGTGGCATTTGGAAGGATTCAACTTCATGTTGTATTGGTCGAGGATATCAAATGCTACTTTAAGGTCCCTGAGATGATCCTCAACTTTCTTTGATTTTACCACCATGTCGTCTAAGTAGACCTCCATAGTGTCCCCAATCTTGTCTTTGAACATCATGTTCACCAGCCTTTGATATGTAGCACATGCATTCTTCAAACCAAAAGGCATAGCAATATAACAATAGATACCTGTAGGAGTCATGAACGCGGTGTCTTCCTGATCCGATGGTTCCATTTGGATCTGTTGAAATCCCGAAGAGGCATACATAAAAGTTAGGATCTCGTGGCCGCCAGCTGTAGCATCCACCATTGAGTCTATGTGCGGTAATGGGAAGGGATCTTTAGGACACGCCTTGTTGAGGTCCGTGTAGTCTACACAAACTCTCCACTTCCTGTTTTTCTTCTGGACCACCACCACATTGGCTAGCTATTTTAGGAATTTTACTTCCCTAATCATTCCACACTTGAGAAGTCTTTCCACCTCTTCTTGGATGATCATTTTTCTTTTTGGAGCAAACTTCCTTCGCTTTTGATGTATTGGCCTGAAACTTTTGTCAATTCCATGTCTATGGGTTATGATATTTTTGGATATACCTGTCATGTCCTCGTGCTTCCATGCGAAGGTTGATTTTCTACCCTTAAGGAAGTTCAGGATATCTTTTTCAATATCTTCAGGGATATTGCTTTCTACAAGGATCTTTACATCTGGATTTTCAACATCCAGGGATACCTTTTTAACATCCTGTTCTTTAGCTTCTAGAACATTCGTGACCTGCTTTGTTAATTACTATGCTTTCCTGGTTTTGACGGAGGCTTTCATCAAAGAAGTGTAGCAATCCTTAGCCTCTTGCTGATCACTGTTAATCTTCACTACTCCCCAAGGGGTTGGCAATTTGACACACAGATGGTATGTTGAGGGCACTTCCTTCATATCGTGTATCCATGGCCTTCCTAAAATGATATTATAGTAAGACAGAGAATCTATTACACAAAATTTTTGAATAGAATTTACCCCTTCAATGTATATCGGTAGTTTTATCTCTCCGACTGTTCTTTTGACTTCTCCGTTGAATCCTACCAGCACTGAGGATTTTGAAATAATTTCAGAATCCAGGATCCCCATTCTTTTCAGGACTTCATGTAGAATTATGTTCACTGAGCTCCCTCCGTCAATCAGTATCCTCCGGATGAAGTGATTTGCAATGTACATATCGTGGTGAGGATCCTGTACGTCGTTCCTGTCGTCCTCATCGAAAGGGATCACCTTTTCTTCAATTAAGCTGGAGGTTCTGATAGGCCTGTCCCCTTGTTCTGTCTTCACTTCCTTGGCATTCCTTTTCGCTTCGGAGTAAGAAGTGCCACAAATATCAGATCCACCAGATATAAAACCTATTACCTTGTCATCTGGCGGCGGGGATTTTGCTCTTTGCGGGATCCTGTCTTGATCCTTGGTCTTGTTCTTTCCTTTGCCTAGAAATTCTTTGAGATATCCCTTGCTCAGGAGATGGCTTATCTCCTTCTGCAAAGCTATACAATCCTCAATTATTTGGCCAAAGTCTTCGTGGAATGCACACCACTTGGACTTGTCTCTTCCTCCTGAGTTCTTCTCAAACTTGCGAGGTCACCTGGCTTTTTCTCCATGATCCTGCATAGCAAATAGCAAACCAGTTGTATCAAGAGAAAAACAGTATTCAGACAACTTAGGATATTCTTCCTCGTCCTCGTCATCTTCTACAACATTGACCTTGTGATTGTCTGGCTTAGAATATGGCTTGGACCTGTACGACCTGAAAGGTGCAGGTTCAGTTTTCCGGTTAGGTTGAATGTAGCTTGTCGGAGCTTTCACTCTTTGCTGGATCTTTTTATCATCTTCCAGCCTAATAAACCTCAATGCCCGGTTCCTGACTTCATCAAGGTTCCTGCAAGGATTCATAACAAGGTCTTCATAAAATTGAGAATCCTTCTGTAGTCCCATCTTGAAGGCTTGAACTGCAGTGGCAACGTCAAGGTTCGGGATATCCAGGGATTCCCGGCCGAACTTGCTGACATAATCCCGAAGGGACTCTCCTTTGTTCTGAGTTATCCTATATAAGTCACTTGTTAACCTTTCAAAAGGTCCTACTGCAAGAGAACTGATTGTTAAACAAATTGATTAAGTGAGCAAATGAAGTAATAGAGTAAGGTTTAACGTTAAGTACCCATTTCAGGGCTGATCCTGTTAAGGTAGAGCCGAAGCCTTTGCATAAGCAGGCTTCCTTTAGGTCCAAGGGAATGGGGTTTATTTCCATCCGTTCCCTGTACTGCGCGACGTGCTCCTCGGGATCTGTAGTTCCATCGTGCAACTTCATGTTAGGAGTCTGGAAGCACTTGGGGATCTCAACATCACATAACGGTGGAGCGAATATGGAGATCCTTTGACTGGTAGAGGACATCTCCAGTATAGGTAGGACCACACGTGGTACATTGGAGATCATTTCTCTCAGCTTCTTTAACTCCTTGGCTGTGGAAAGAGTGATTCCTGTCTCCTACACAAATTCTTTGGCATTCGAAAATTGATTCAATGTGTTACCGTTCTTAGGATTTCGGAATGATGATCCCGGAGTAACTCCAAGATCTTGATTTGTCGTAACTCTAACAGCCGGGGTAGGGCCAACTGCATTGATTCCTGTTTGCATGGGAAGAAAGTCTCCCTTATGGATTTCTGGGGATCCTGAATAATTAAAATCCAAAATCCTTGGTTGCAGGGAGGTCGTCACTTCCACTGGTTTCTTTGATTTCTTAACCTTCTCAATCTCCTGAAACAACGCTTGGTTAGTCTTCCTCTGTTTTTTCATTTGTTGTTTCATCTCCGAGAACAGATCGAGGATATCATTGTTTGATACGATCACATGTCCTCCAGTAGGTATTTTGGATCCCAAAAAAACCACCAGGAGTAGTTTTGTTCGGCTGATTAACACTTTTTTGAAATGGAGGAGGAGGAATAGGGTTGACCAACCCAGAGCTCGAAGATGGAGCAGAAACAAAAATATTTTTGGATTGGGACGACATTTTCGAAAGAAGCTTTCAAAGATAGTGATTGAACACAACTTTTAGTAAATAATTGAAGATGAAAAGCAGTACTTGCCCCACGGTGGGCGCCAAACTGTTTTGGGTAAAAAATAACAAGACTAATTTCGTAACCAAACTTAGAAAGTGAGTTAGTGCGCCAAACTGTTTTTGGGTAAAAAATAACAAGACTAATTTTGTAAAATCAATATAAAAATGTAAAGAGTGACATAGTTGTTTACAAGGAAAGCCCTTGATCGTTAAGGATCTCCGGCATAAAACCTCAGGATGTGACAATCGACACCTACCTCGTTTCTTCAATAAATTATAAAGAATTACAAGTGTTGAGCAGCAAATGATCGATATCTAAGTGTTACAAGACTGATTGCCAGTGTTTTCTATTGCTAAGCGTGTTCGTGAAGTGTTTTCTAATTGACCAAGCTTCTGATTATATACGAAATACAAGTTAACTAACTTTCCTATCATCCCGAAGCCTTACTCGGTCTTCAAATATGACCGTTATTGAGCTTCTCTCGCAAGTTTTACACGTTCTCTTTGACTTTTCGTCCGATTCTTCAGGGATAGACGAGTCAACACGTTTTACCTGCGCATATAAAAGAAATAGAGGACAAATAGCCATTAGCAGCATTAATATTCAGGATACCGAAGTTACCAGGATCTTGGATTCCGGATCATGCATCATTCAGGATCCTGCTTGAAATTTAACCTATAACAATGTAATGTTGGCTATTTAAGCAGATTAGTATGGTGAATAAAGAGTGGTTTTAAGTAGTAAACACTTTCCTGGTCGTGAGTTTTGTTGTGGGTATTTTAAGCTCTGAACCCTAACATTCTCCTCAAGTAAAATAGTGTCTAGTGTGTGTTTTGTGGGGCCTGAACCAACCGAATGGACTCAAATTTGGTAGTGTAGGGGGCAGACTTGTAAATTTAACAAATATGATTGTTTAATGGGGGATGGGGGACACACAAACACACACTTAAGTGTGTGTGTTTATGTCATGAAAAACAAGAAAGAAGGAGAGGGGAAGAAGCCAAGTTCTGAAATTGATGAGTTACATGTGAAATTAGTCGGATTTGAAGCATTTATCTTCATCTAATCTTGAAGTAAGTACCTTTATCATTTCTTGAACCACCATTATAGGTGTTTTTGTAGGGTTTTGGGTTAATCAACCAATTTGATTAATATGGGTGGATTAAAAGGTTATTTACTTTATAAAAGGTGTTAACCTAGAATTACTAATGTAATGGGTGGTAGATAACATCATATTAACATCTAATTTAAGGGTGTGAAAATTAGGGTTCTTGATGGTGAAGTTGGTGGTTTTGATTTATGGATGTCAAAATGATATGTTAAGGATTGTGAGGTATTTATGTTCCTTATAGACACAAAATCAAATGAAATCCTCAATCAATTTGGTGAATTAAGAAATTGGAGATTTGAGGGGAAAGATAGAATAAACCTTAATGGATCAAATGAGTTATTTGGGTTGAATGATGATTGTAATGGTGAATAAGGGATTTTTTTTGGGGGGTGGGGGGGAGGGTTGGTTAAAGTTTAATTAACCAAGATAAGTAGAGAAAGATAATCTTTTGGTTAAGGAATCCCAATTGGTAGATATGGTGGGTGTGACATTTATGATTTTTACTACTTGTACTCATTCTAGACTTATCAATGAGAATCCGCATGACATTTCATTTTACTTGAAATCCTATTCATACATTGTTACAATACTAGTTCACATGTGAAACATTACTTTTATGCTTGGTTACAAAGACTTTTACTTATCTGTGATCGATTCATAGCTCACACGTAGAGTTAATTGATCATTATGACACATTAAATAGACATGAACCACCCCATACACCTCATACTTGTTCCTACAACTCATTCAGTGTGAATTAATACTTAAAAGTACTAGTTAGTACTTTCGTGCGATCGTTCACCTTTTAAACCGTCGTTAACTGCGTACCGTCCTCAATCGGCTAATACGTCCAATTAGACACCAAATTATGTTTTAAATTGATAAACACATCCATTTCATTAATTAAAACAAAGTTTGTTTGCAAAACTTTCCTTAAATAAATCCCGAAATTCAAAAAACGGTCAAAAAAACCGTGAAAACCGAACCGTTGGATCAACCATGGGACAAAGACCACCCATGACCTATGACCCATGGAAGATTTGTGCAACCCACAAGGCCCCCAAGGCCAAATTTCGGCTGCCCCCTTTTTACACATCCTAAAACCCTAAATTTCTTTCCAAGACATTCCATTTTTACAACCCCTAAACCTCTACTATAAATACAAGGCCTCGGGCACCCCCTTTTCTTTGTAATTTGTAAGCAAGAGAACCCCTCCCCCTTGATGTTTTCGAAAACCTCCTAGAGGTTCTAGGAGTTTGAAGATCAAACAAGTAAGCATACTCTCCTATTTCAATAATCATTCTTCCTTTGTTTAATTCTTCTTCATCCCCTCAATCTTTTTCTATTTTCTATCCATGATCACTTGATCATGTGAACCCTGAGCCGTAAAATCCCTCTAATAATCTTAATCAAACTAACAAATCAAGCTAACATCACCAACTAACAAACAAAGGATCACGTTTGCAAAGATGGCTATGCCGTCTCATTCTGTGAATCCTCAAGACAACTATTGCAAAAGTGGCTCTGCCGATGCTTTAGTATGTTAATTATTCTGTATTATCACTTATATGAACTCACACAAATTTAAAATAGAATCCGCTTGCGCGTGTCGGCTATGCCGATTGCATTATGTGATTCTCCAAAACGTTTATGTGAATATCATGGCTAGACATTTTGGCTAACCTAATCTGATTATATTATGTATTATGATAATATAATAACTTTCGTCTAATTTTTATTTGTGCGTTCTGTATCCTTAAAACCCTAAACGGTGCACTTAAGTTAACCATTGATGTGGACATAAAGTGCTCTGACTTTAACTAAGCATAACTTGATCATAATTAAATGAAATTGAGCAAACTCAAACTCCACGACGTAGCGTCGAGTTGGCTTTCCAACCATAATTGGATTGTTTTCTAATTCTAACGTATGACTATGTAGTAGCCAAAACGGGATAGGAGCATTTTTCAGTACCTTCTGTCTCGTTTGACTGTTTTGGCTATGATCCGAGTCTCAAACAGAAAAACTTTCTAAACGAAACTTTTTATGATTGATTTAAACTAGTCTCCTGTAAAATTTCATGATTTTAGAACGTCGTTTGATATTTTTAACAAGCACGTTTCTGTTCAGCTGCTTTGCTTTCTAAATCAGAAAAACGACTAAAACTCTATTTTTCCATCCAATTCTTAACCTTATGACCCTAACCGCCTATCTAACACTTATAACCATCGAACCTACCCTAAAACTAGTTTATTTATTTGTTTAGGGTCTGGTCTGTGATTCACCTCGTTTATTTGTTCAAGTCTCTTATCTCTCATAGCTATCAAGGTGAGATTTCATAGCCCCACTTTATTCAAATTGTTTTGGGGGAAACATGTACGCATTGGCACGCATTAAAACACGTTTTTAAACAATTCTAAAACATGTGAATCTTATATGTATGTGAATAAATGAACACAACATGATAAACGTTAAACTTATGTGCTTATGTGATTCTAATCCACTAACTCTCTTATCTTTAGTATGTCATCGTACTTTGCTGACATCTCTAGCAACTCAATCTTTCCTTCCGATGATGGATCCCAAAGCCCAATTAGTTGGAGTAGGCTAATTTCACCACGGTCATCTTATTCTGGAAGCCTGCTACCCTCGAAACATTATGTCAAGCCCGAGTTAATCTCCTATGCGACAAGCCACCCCGCACCGAAGCCTGAAGTAATCAACATATCAAGCGATTCGGAATCCGAAGACCAAGAGAGCCATGCTAAAACCATTTCTGAGGCCCAATTCCCGTTCAAGAAAATAATTTTGACTTGTGAAGCTGAATCCAACTCTTGGGAACGGCCCAATCCATAATGTTCTCATCAAAATCAAAGGCTTGGATAGTGATACGAGCGACACGTGTAATCTGGAAGGGTGAGCGCCTATACACTGGGTTCCTGTCAATGGAAAGTGAGGCACGTTCGTTACGAGTCGCACTTACCTGGGGACCCTTGGAGTGAGTGCTCACTTATAGTCTAAAACACGTCTCACTAGTATCATTCATCCGAACCTTGAATTTTGACTAGTCAGTTTTGTCTTTATATTTCATTTGTAATTCAACATATATATTTTATTTATCTTGTAAGACATTAATATTAATGAATGAGTGATTTTATTTACAAATATTGTCACTTTTATTATTCTTGAATGTCTATCCTAACTAGCGACTTATGATTTCTTTTCGTAGAGGCCTCCTCGTCGTGATCCTGATAACACGGTGGCTAACACTAGTGAAGCCTCCGTCGAAACCACTGCCATAGCCACCATTCTCACTAAAAAACTTGCTGCTGTCTTACCCACTATTGTCACTCAAATCAACAAGTCCGCCGGAGGATCAAGTGGGAGTGTTTGTACTTTCAAGCACTTCAACTCTTGTAACCTACACAAGTACCTTGGATTTGAAAGTGCAACAGGGCTATTACAATGGTTTGAAGGCATGTAGAACACATTTGAGATGAGTGACTGCCCCGATGAACTTAAGGTAAAGTATGTTACAAGTGTCTTCCAAAAGAGTGCACTGACTTGGTGGAATACTGAAAAGAAGATTCGGGGTAGGGAAGGAGCTCTTGCTATGACTTGGGATAAGCTCAAGGAAATTATGATCGAGGAGTTATGTCCTAGCAATGAGATGAAGAAGTTATAGATTGAAATGTGGGACCTTACCTAGGATAGTGGGGAGAGTGAGGCGTACACCACACGCTTTCATGAACTCTGCATCCTAGTCCCGTATCTGGTTACCCCCTTGACCTGAACGATTGACCGTTACATTCCGCCTCAAATTCGGGGTACTTTCATGGGTTGTAGCCTAACAACACTTGAAGCTGTTATTCGTTTATCTGTGTCCTTAACAAACGATCTGGTTAAGTCCTGGGTTCTATTCAGGAAAGGTAACAAGGGAGTTATGGAGGAAGTGGCGAAAAAGCCTGCGTATCGACACAAGAAGCAAAAGACCTCTAAAAGTTTGCCATGGTTACCCCAGATGTTCCTGTTGCCCAAGTGGCACCTGCATCTAGCAGGAAGCCATATGCCATACCTCACCCGCTGTGTGCAAAGTACCTATACCATCACCCTACTACTATTCAATGTCATTCGTGCACTAAATGTGGAAGGCTAGGTCATTTGGCTAACACTTGTTGCGTAGTTGAAAAAGCTGCTACTACCCAAACTGCTACTCCTGCCATCACCAATGGTAGGGCCTGTTATGATTGCGGTGCTCCTGATCACTACAAAAATCGATGCCCGAAGCTCAACAACAATAGCCAAAGTGCATGTGCTCGCACTTTTGCCATAGGAGCAAATGAGGCCGGAAATGACAACGCCGTGGTTACTAGTAGGTTTCTCATCAATAATCGTTATGCCTCTATCTTATTTGATACCGGAGCGGATAAAAGCTTTGTCTCCATAGAATTTGAACCTTTACTTGAAACATGTCGTACCGCTCTTGAACCTGCTTATACTATAGAAATAGCCGATGGCAAACTAACTGTTGTGCATTCCGTCATCCGAGGTTCTGCCCTAACTCTCAACAATCACACGTTCTCTATATACCTGATTCCCATAACTCTTTGGTGTTTTGATATCATTGTGGGAATGGATTGGCTACCCCACAATCATGCGGAAATTGTTTGCTCGGAGAAACTCGTTCGCATTCCTTTAACCACAGGTGGCATCTTGAATATATATGGAGAAAAACCTTGTAGCAGTTTGAAGATTATCTCTTGTATGAAAGCACAGAGTTACCTTAAAAAGCAATACTCTGCATTCTTGGCTCATATCGTAGAGAAGAAACCTGAGGAGAAGGAGAAGATTCAGGACATACCTGTTATCCGGGATTTTCCATAAGTGTTTCCTGACGACTTGCCCAGACTTCCTCCAAACCGGCAAATTGAACTTAGGATTGACCTTGTCCCTAATGCTAACCCGATCGCCAAATCACCCTATCGTCTAGCACCATCCAAGATGCAGGAATTGTCTAGTCAATTGCAAGAACTACTAGACAAAGGGTTCATTAGACCGAGCTTCTCACGTTGGGGAGCCCCGGTGTCACAACCCGACCAGGGGGCTAGGCGTAACAAATCGAATACCAAAACAAAACACAGCGGAAATAACGTGACATATAATTTATAAATGTCATTGGTCCGACTAAGTCAAATTATACATTTACAAAGATTCATATCAACTAAACACTAACTAAAAATATAATAAAACAATGGATTTTATCTTCTCATTAAAGCTTTCTCGGGTGGAATCTATGGCTCGACATAAGTCTTCTAAGGAATCATCTATCTTCAAGCAAGCTCGTGTCTAGGTTGCTAATTTCCAAACTCGAGAATGGTACCTGAATACATGCTTAAAAATATTGTGTCAACTAAAAAGTTGGTGAGTTCACGAGTTTAGTTAATAGAGCATTTATATTGAGAATCCAAATATGTATGGTGTATAATTAAACAAGTTCACAATCAACCCTGTGCCCACAACCTGTGGACATCTAGAAATAATAATATTCCCCTAACCCATACCCCTTATTGTTATGGGTCTAATTACTCATGCCTGCCAACATAAGTTTGAAACTGTTAAACGAATATATGTCAAGATATTTATCATCATCATATGATTATCATCCCATGGGAGGTTGTCCCGGTTACGTCAGGCCCATGGTGTGCGGGTTTCACCAGATAGTACTACCCATATATTCGCTGGCTCCAAATGAGTTAATGATTGTGTGCTAAAGTTCGGGGATTCGTTATGGCAGCTAAAAATGGCCTTATTTAATTTATACACCAAGTATGTAAACAAAACAGAAGCATGTAATCACCCCAAAAAGTTTAAGTAAAAGAGGGGGAAAAGCACATGAACTCACCTGGTAATCTTGTATATGTCAAATAATATACTAAAGTTGCAAGCTTGCTATCGAGTATGCAGTTGTCAAGACAAATCCTAATTATAATTGTGACATTAGTATATTGTACTAGAGTAATGTCATGAACCGTGTGGTTGAGCTCGACCAATTCGTAAAGCGTTGGGGTTGTTTTGGTAAAAGTCTCGGGTTGTAACTTCTATTTATTATTCTAATATTATACTATAAAAGTGTTGATTTGACTTAGTACTCGTGTATAATGGTTACACTTGCATATATGCTCTATTATAACTAGTAAAATAATGTTTCGTCACGAATCAAAGCGATACTAAGTATTATAATAATTGTTCGATTCAAATAAGGTAACACTAGGCATTATTTACCTACGTGATGTATTTATATATGTATAAATAACTAAATATACATACAAGTAGTTATATTTGTTTTGAAGATAACAATCATTTTAAAGTTACACATATACATCTGTTCAAAATGTACTCGTATAATGTAAATAATAAGGGTTGACGAAACTATATATATTCGTCTAATACTAAATATAGTTATAGGATTACTTTACAAGTATATTTATATAAATAAATGTTTGAAGTTTATAAAATGTTTGTGTGTATATATATACACACACACACATAATATATGTAAAAAGTATCGTGTCAATATCGTTTTTATTAGCTAATGTTAAGTAAAATAAACCATAGTTACGTCAATATATGTATATAAGCAAAATAAGATTGTAGATGTTTAAATACATGTCGGGTAGTATAAGTATAACAATTTTATTATGTATTAAAAGTAAATGTTGGATAACAATAATAGTAATCAATATAGGTAATGATTTTACTCGTGATATATGGTTCGTGTATCAAAATAGTAGAACTAATATTAATGAAAATATGTCTAACCTTAATAATATTAGTGTAAACCATAATATAATTTTTAGTAATTGAAAATAGTAAAAATTGTAAAGATATATAGAGTTAATAGTTTATATAACATTATGTTAAAAATGGTATTAATAATAATAGTTGTAATAATATATCTTTTACGCCAGGCCCATGGTGTGCGGGGGTTTCAGCAGATAGTACTACCCATATATTCGCTGGCTCCAAAGGAGTTAATGATTGTGTGCTAATGTTCGGGGATTCGTTATGACAGCTAAAAATGGCCTTATTTAATTTATACACCAAGTATGTAAACAAAACAGAAGCATGTAATCACCCCAAAAAGTTTAAGTAAAAGAGGGGGAAAAGCACATGAACTCACCTGGTAATCTTGTATATGTCAAATAATATACTAAAGTTGCGAGCTTGCTATCGAGTATGCAGTTGTCAAGACAAATCCTAATTATAATTGTGACATTAGTATATTGTACTAGAGTAATGTCATGAACCGTGTGGTTGAGCTCGACCAATTCGTAAAGCGTTGGGGTTGTTTTGGTAAAAGTCTCGGGTTGTAACTTCTATTTATTATTCTAATATTATACTATAAAAGTGTTGGTTTGACTTAGTACTCGTGTATAATGGTTACACTTGCATATATGCTCTATTATAACTAGTAAAATAATGTTTCGTCACGAATCAAAGCGATACTAAGTATTATAATAATTGTTCGATTCAAATAAGGTAACACTAGGCATTATTTACCTACGTGATGTATTTATATATGTATAAATAACTAAATATATATACAAGTAGTTATATTTGTTTCGAAGATAACAATCATTCTAAAGTTACACATATACGTCTGTTCAAAATGTACTCGTATAATGTAAATAATAAGGGTTGACGAAACTATATATATTCGTCTAATACTAAATATAGTTATAGGATTACTTTACAAGTATATTTATATAAATAAATGTTTGAAGTTTATAAAATGTTTGTGTGTATATATATATACACACACATAATATATGTATAAAGTATCGTGTTAATATCGTTTTTGTTAGCTAATGTTAAGTAAAATAAACCATAGTTACGTCAATATATGTATATAAGCAAAATAAGATTGTAGATGTTTAAATACATGTTGGGTAGTATAAGTATAACAATTTTATTATGTATTAAAAGTAAATGTTGGATAACAATAATAGTAATCAATATAGGTAATGATTTTACTCGTGATATATGGTTCGTGATATAAAATAGTAGAACTAATATTAATGAAAATATGTCTAACCTTAATAATATTAGTGTAAACCATAATATATTTTTTAGTAATTGAAAATAGTAATAATTGTAAAGATATATAGAGTTAATAGTTTATATAACATTATGTTAAAAATGGTATTAATAATAATAGTTGTAATAATATATCTTTAGTAACTATAGAAATAATAGTAATAATATGTAAAGTTTTTAGTAAAATGTCGATTTTATATAATATTAATGTTATTCAATTTTGAATGTAATAATAATATTGCAAACATTTGTAGCACTAGTAGTTTTTAGTAAAATATCGATTTTCCATAATATTTGTTCTAAATATACTAGGTGTTTCAGAAATTGTAAATAATATTCGTAATCATACTATTGGTAATAAAGATTGTAACTTTCGCATCATTAAGAACTTAGCTTTAAATGAATATTGATAGTACTTGTGACTAAATCAAATAACAAAAGTAAAAATATGACTCCTATATTAATAATAATAATATATTTATATAAATATAAGATCATATGTTTTTAATTCATACATTTGACAAGTATATGTATACATCTAAATTTATAATTATATATATTAGAAGTTTGACGTAATAAATACTCGTTTTTAGTTTATAACTAATATTTTTGTTTGTATAAATGTACTAATGACGGTTTTTATAATTTTAGTTTTTCTAAATAATGTATTTTATAAGTGGGTGTATATATATAAATTTTATATCTTTCTTTTTGTTCGGACGGAGACTTGGTTTACAAATAAGATCACACGAACGAGGTTCGGTGTTACATCAAAATCACGAGGTGTCGGGATCGAGTCGGTTTAGCTCAAATATGATTTACAAAATAGATACAAAAACTTGACGGGCGTTTATACCTCACTACTCTAATGTGAACCCGTTTCTGCCATTGACTGCCTTCGACTCTCGTTGACCAGTATTGACTTTCGTTGACCGAAACCTGGGACCGCTGGGAATGACCCGAACAGTCCCACCAAACCGGGTGGCGTCCCGTCTCCACCATAACCTGTCCAAAATCCATATGAACACACGGGAATGAAACCCGGTCAATCTCAATGACTCGTTAACCGGAAACCTCAACGGAAACGTTAAACAGAGAACGAGTGTCAGATTGTATGTGGGTTTATACCCGAAATGACATGAAACAGAAAATAAGCTCACCGAAAAATCGATCAAGAAACGGGGAGACGACACCACCAGACGTGCCGCCGCCATTGCTGTTCATGGTGGTTCACGCCACCCTCGCCACCACTAAAACGGCTGTTATGCAGCACCGCCGTCGCTGGAACCCTAGATGGGTTGACGGAAATACGCCTGGTACGGTTCTTCCACCCCACTGTCGCCGCGATCTTCATCTCCAGCCTGCCATCACCACAATCGGATCCTCCAGAGAAAGGGGGCGGTCCCCTTCTCTCTCTGTCCCGTAATCTCTCTCTCTATGATTTTTGGTAGTGGAAGGGGGGGGGGGGGGGGGATGGAGAAGGCTGTTAACGGGAGCATAGGTGAATAGGGTGATGGCATTGGTAGGCTTGGTGGTGTTGCCGCCGAGTGGTAGCCGGAATCCGGCTGCCTTCTCCCTCACTCTCTTGATTGCACACACAAGTGTGTGTATGAGTTAATTAAAATGGCAGAAGTTAAAGGATAAGGAAATTTTAGGTGGTTTTAATTAAATGAGTTGTTAGTGGGTAATGATGAGAATAAAAAGAAAATCAGACAAACGATCTTTTAAAAAAAATCATGACAAAATATCTTGTCAATTCAATGGTAGATTTTATTGATTTTCAAGAATCTTGTCAAATAGTCAAACCCGAATTTTGAAAGAAATTATTAATAAATGATTTATTTATATAAATTTCATTGGAGTAGACAAGTACCGGTGTAAGTTGTACTGGTTTTCGCATACTGCGTACACACTCGGGTCTTCGAAACGTTAATTAATTCTAAATTTTTATTCTATAAATATTATAATAATAATACACGGTAATAAATAAAGTTTAAATATTTATTTCGTGAAATTCCTGCTCCGACTGCTGTCCAAGCCGGTACGTGTCAACACCGCGTGTATCATACGCGTGACGTGAGGTCGTAGTCTCAATCAAATTTAAACCAATTACAACTAAATAGCTAGCGGTAATTGGGTATCGAACACGAGGAGTTTGTGAAAAATGTTATGTAGTTTTGGATTTAACTAATTTAAACTAAATTGCAAGAAATGTAAATTCACGATTTTGATTGTTTGGTTTCAACAACTAAGAATAATAAATAAATTGCAAATCAAAAATTAGCTTTGTAAACAGTTTAGGAAAAAAAGCGATCATCCTAGGTTTTCGGTTTCAATTGACATCCGTGTTTAAATCCAACTAGAAAGAATCACATAGACATGATTCATGTGTGACCACATGTTTGTGATAAAAGGGAACTAAGTACTCGGATTATGAAAATGCACCCGATGACCAATTAACCAATATCCAACCCTAATCCCTCCCGTGATATCTCGATTGTCAATGACACCAAGAACGTACGATTTAGATTATGATCAAAACATCAATCAACAATTTACAAACAAACATTCACACACCATAATAAACAAACAAACATTGCAAGTCTATTATTCTAGAAATATGGATAAAAACACAAATGTCTTAGACAAACCTTCAACCTAGGATGAACACCACAAGTTTAGCCACTCATTGTTTGGTGCATCATCATCAAACAAAAGTTAATGTTCATATGAATCAAAACACAAACCCCTTGATTAGAAATTGTTTTGAAACCCAAGAAGTCTCCAATTTTCGCCCAAAAACGCTCTGCAAAACTGTAGAACCAAAGACTGATTGCTACCAAATTATTCTAAGTACAAATGCTGCTGATAGGCTTATCAGCAGCATTCAACACATATGGCTGCTGATAGGATTATCAGCAGCATTCAACACTTGTTGCTGCTGATAGGCTTATCAGCAGCGTTCAACACAAGTTGCTGCTGATAGGCTTATCAGCAGCATTATTCTCATCTCTGCTGCTGATAGCTTTATTCACTGAAGACCAAACGTTGCAGCTGACTATCCATGTGAAGCGCCTCTGACACCTTTCTGCAAAAGCAACTGCCACACTCCAAGCAGAAGGAACCTCACTGGTGCAACCAATAAAGGACAATGACGCGCTTCTCCAAGCATGCAAACAATGATGCCTAAGAAGACGTTTCAGTAAAGTTATCTAGATTAGCCTTTGCGTGTAATTTAGATTAATAAACAAGATCAACGGCTTGTGTTAGATCTGATCCTTAGAATCAAGGGTCTGTCTTGATTCTAAGTTACTATAAATACTGTGTAAACACTTCATAGTAAGTGTGCTTTTCGTGTGCTTGCTGTGCTTTCATAGTGCTTCTTGATAGTGTTTTACTTGTAAACTTGTAATCTCAGAAGTCTAATACAACAGTGCATTTATCATTATTCTTGCTGTTTACTTGTTTACTTTGTTGGTTGTTATTGTTTTCGCCAATATCAAGTAGAATATAATCACCTTGTAATCTTACGATCCTACAAGTGGTATCAGAGCTTTAGCTCAAGATTAAACAAACTAACATTTGTTTAATCACTTTCTGATTCTATTCAAAACTCTATTTTTGATCAAGTCACATCAAAACAAAAAATGGCACAAAGCAACGGGCTTGAAGACATCCTGAAGCAGCAATACGAAAACTTTGTCTGCAATGAAGGTGAGTCACTAACCAGAGTGTATAACAGGTACACTTACTTGGTAGGAGAGCTGCAGTGCTCTAAGGTGAAACTGGAGAATGAAGACATTCTCAAAAGGTTCATCAGATCTCTTCCTAGTTGCTGGACACTTTACACAGTGTCAATAAGAAGAACTGAGAATCTGAAGACTCTGCAGATGACCGAGCTCTTTTGTATGCTAAAAGCCTATGAATTAGAAATAATTCAAGCCATAGAAAGAAGCTCAAGCCATCAATCAGCCTCTTCCACCACCACTCCCGCGCTTCACTCTGACCACTCAGGTCCTAGTTCAAGCGACTACTATCCTACCAGACAAGCACACCAAGCTCAGCCAAGACACCAACAACAGCAACATGTCAATCCTCCAGCACAAACTGCAGCATGTGCAAATGTTGGAACTACTGACTTTGACTGGAGCTTCCAGCCTGAGGATCTTTCTACCAATAATCAAGCTCTCATGGCAGACACATTAGAGGTATCCTCTATAACTTCAGACACATCAGAGGTACCACCAAAGGTATATGAAAATCTATGTACTCAAGAGTGCATTGATAAGGTCCTTGGATATAGGAAACATAACCAGAAGCTCATAGATCAAAATGAAGAATTTCACCAAATGAAATCTGAATTTAAAAAGGTTGAAAATAGTTACAAGGAAAAGAATGATTGTTTAAAGAAAGAAATTTCATCATTAAAACATGAACAAACAAACCTTGAAACTCAAATTGATGATATTCTGGTTAAGTTGAAAGCTGCAAGGGCTGAATTGGCAGACCAAAAGGTCCATGTGGAAAAATATGAATTTGCATCCAAAAAGCCGCAAAGACTTTTGGATGTTCAAATCCATGAAAATGTAAAAACTGGGTTGGGATATCATGCTGACCAGTATAAAACCGTCGCACCTCCTGCTGATTACGTTGCCATCCATGAACCGAGCTTCAATCTGGAAAATCTGGATATGGCCAACAGAAATCTTGATCCTTCTAAGGACAAATCTTTGGTACAAGAATGCACCACCTCATCAGAGTCCGATTCAACTTACTCAGACTCCACTGAAACAAGTGAAGCTTCATCTCCTCCTGCCCCTCAAGTCACTATGACTAAAGATGAAGTTCATTCAGCACAAGTACCAGCCATGTCAGTACCTGTCCCTACACCTTTCAAAAAAATCAAAATTAGCTATCCTCCAGAAGGAAGGAAGCTAAATACTGAAAAGGGCCAGTCCTCAACTTCAGTCCAACCAAGGAAGGTGTTCGACATATGTCATGCGCCTGGAGAGAGGGTTCCATATGTTCAAAAGACATTGGAAGAAGCTACATTTGAGCACAACAAAGCTCACCCTTGGAATTTCAAAGACCTTTTCAAAAGAAAGGATTATGTGCATCTTTCAAAGGATAAACTGGCAAAATCATGTTTTGTCTGTGGGAAATATAACCACACTGCCAGCACCTGCTTCTACTACCTACAGCAACAAAGAAACCTCAAGCAACATGCTTTTGAGAAGACAAAGAAGAACAAACAGGTAAGAAGCTTTGAAGCTAAGACAACTCAATTCAGAAAATCTCTTTCTCCACCAAGGGAGCAGTTGTCAAAGCCTCAAAAATCTTGCATCATCTGTGGAGAATCAGACCACTCTGCTGCAAACTGTAAGTTTAACCCATTCAACCAGATCCTTCATCAAGCTCCTCAAAGACAAAGGGTAAAGAAAGATCAGCATACACCGGTTGTTAGTCCAGTTCAGCCCAAGAAAACAAAGCAGAAGCCTTCAGCAGCAACCAAGTCTGCCGCTGATAAGCTAAAATCCTCCGCAGCAAAATCTGCTGCTGATAAGGCAAAGCTATCAGCAGCAAGAGTGCCCACTGCTGATAAGGCAAAATCCAAGGCAAAGCCTACAGTAGCAAAGAATGCTCAACGCTGTCAGCAGCAGGATCTAATGTAAACAAGCCAGAAACATCAGTAGCAAAATCTGCTGCTGGTAGTGTGAGGAAAACTAGAAAAACACCAATAATGCAATGGAAAGCCAAATCATCAGATACAACGTCTGCTGCTGAAAAGACAAAGAAAGCTGGAAAACCACCAACTCAACAATGGAAGGTAAAGAAAACACCAAGCATAATCATCGGTTAAGCTGAATGCATCTATCTTCTGTTGTAAATATGTCTGTCTAATGTTGTAAATAAAAGTTATAAGTCAGCAGCATTTTTGCCCTTCAGCTGCTGACAGGTTTAAATTTTCATCAGCAAAGAATTTGCCACTGACTGCCGTAAGTTATCAGCAGGAACAAGTTTCCTGCGGATAGCTTTAAGGCGGTCAGCAGCAACCTTTTTGCTGCGGAATGAATACAACAGTCAGCAGCTACCAAATCTGCTGCTGAAAGACTTCACTATCCGCAGCAACCAAGTTTGCAGCGGATAGCTCACCATCGGCAGCAACCAAGTTTGCTGCTGATGGGTAAAACAAGTCTACATTAACTTTTACCCCTCTGTAAAAGTAAATATCGTCAGTCTTTACCATGACTGCTCGAGTGGTTTACAGCTGTAACAATGAAAAGTGAAACAGGTTGTACTGTACAAGTAAAGTTGCTTTTTCTTCGTCTGCCGTTATATCACAATTTCAAACGTTCCCACAACCTCTTCATATTCAATTTCAAACCCTAATGTCCCATCACTTTCTCTCCCGTCCCCACAGCATTCAAAGCCCTCCATAATCAACCACCATTCAAACACCCTTCTCCCTTCCCTCCAAATCTATAACAATGGCAGGCGCAGACATAAACAACCCCAACGACAAGTTTTCCCCATATCACAACCTCACTGCATACCTAATAAAGAGCAAGAAATCCGAAGGTTTCGATGATATGATCGACTTCCTTTGTCGGTCCAAAATCCACCATGCCCTAACAATCAACCCAACCATCTACACTTCCCACATGGAAGATTTTTGGAGCTCAGCCGTGTATTCTACTGACCAGGGCACTCCCCAAATAAGAGGCACAGTAGACGGCAAGGAGATGATTATCACTGAAGCAAAGCTCCGTCAACACCTCAAGCTTCAGGATGAAGGGGACGCCATCTCTTACCAAAGAGACGTATACATGAGGACCTTTGTATCCATAGGGTACACTGGGAATCAGACAGAGTATACGATAGAGAAGGCACTCATGGGTCCCAAATGGAAGTATCTCTGCCACACTCTTCTCCAATGCATATCCCAGAAGAGGAGTGGCTGGAACCAACTTAGCTCCGGACTTGCGTCGGCAATTCACGGTATGATAACTGGGGCGGGTTTCAATTTTTCTCACCTCATTCTTGAAGGTTTGAGATACAACCTTCAAGAAGGGGTGAAATCACAGTTCTTCATGTACCCAAGATTCTTGCAGAAAGTGTTCAACATTGAGCACCAAGATCTTTCAAAAACTGCAAGAATCTACTCAATTCTGGGACATAAGAACAACATTTTTCAAAGCATGAGAACAGTTTCATCAAAGTTCTCAGGGGCCGATGTTCCATTGTAGTCTATAATGTTGAACACGCAAAGTGCCCAGGGTGACAATTCAGCAAACCCAGCTGATACTGATCCCACACCCTCCACCTCACTGCCACAAACTCAAACTACTGTTTCCCTTGATCGAACCCCTGTGCATTCTACTGAGGATGCACAGGCACATACTTTACTCACCCACAGTTTGATTGCTCAACCGGAACACAGGCCCCGGTTGCAGCCAAATATACAAGGAAGAGGGGCAAGAGAACTCCTTCTTCTCTTGCCTCCAAGGCCCAAACCCAAGCCAACATCCCTCACTCAGAATCACAACATTCTAGTGAAAATATCATAAGGGAAAGCCACACTGCTAGGGAGACTCCTTCGGAAGTCTCTCTATTAGGATTAGGATCACTTCCCGGATCCATAGAACAGCCCTTTAAGCCATTCCTATCTTCTTTGGACTTAAGTGTTGAGGAACCTGACCAAAGTGATGTACCTTCTCCAACTACCACTATCAAGGAGGTACTGATTTGTCTTGCTTCCGAAACACCCAACCCAAGTTCTTCACCCTTGAAGGTCCACTCTAGGAGTAATGAAAGAGTGGATGTGGAAGAGGCTGTCACTACTGCTGGTCCATCAACTGACCAGGAGGACAGTGACAACATCTTTAAGACCTCAACCACGGCAACTCATGGTGAGGGTGTTTCCTTGGAAACTCCCCTCACTGAGAGGAATCCCAGGCGCCAAGAAACCACGGGTGATGGGGATGCTGAGGCTCGGCCTACGGCCCCATCTGGGTCCAAGGATTCCATAACTGTGGATGAGGACAGACTGAAACTTCATAACTTGGAATTGACGGCCAGGGTGGCTATGCTAGAGGCTGAAATGTCCAAACTAAGACGCCAAGTCGCTATGCATGAAGCCCATCAATGCCCAACTTCAGCCACTCCCTCTCTTGTATCTGTAGGCACCCAAACTGATGCTTACCTGTCTGCTGATGCAACCAAAAAGGGGGAGATGGTTTCTATGGAAGAAGATACAGACAGTCTTGACGACTGGATTCAAGAGCAGGTTGTACTTCAAAGCTCACTATTCAAGCCAGCTTTTGTCCAAGTTCATGACTTGCCAGTCCCAGATAACGAAGACGAAGAGACATCTGAAGACTGGAAGTTGGTCGTCAGGGCTGTCGATGAAATGCTGAATGATGTTGAAGACACAGAACAAACAAATACATCATTCAGCATCCTTCCTGAAGCAGCAGCCATCATTGGTCAATCCTCAACCCCCCAACTACTCAGATCATCAAAGAAGCAAGAATTTGACTCCATTCTAGCTTGGGGGTATGATGGATCAGCTGAGAGGTTTTGGATTGGATGGGAATTCAGTGGAGTAGAAGTGCTGAACTGGAACTCTCTCAATGCCCTCCAAGTCCTACAGCTATACGTATCAAACTGCATCAACAACTCAGCAGATCTCTCAGCAGAACTTGCCATTGGCAGGTTCTATGACCTGATGGAGGATAATCTACCCAGGCTCCAAAGATTCCTACAAGCATCACATCGGGTAGCTTATCCTGAATCCTCGGCGGCCGCAGAAAGGAGACTGACTCCTAGCAATCTTGAAATAACAAGGAGCAGTCTTCTCACTGAAGAAGAAGTTCTGGGCCTTCGAAGATTCCTGTATGCCTTCCTGGTCAAGGACTTGGACGTGCTAGGTTGGGTGAGCACTAAGTCCCTTGACCACACTCTTCTGCTCAGCAACGGCTCCTCTCTCATCATCAACACCAGGAACATCCTTCAGCTGCCCTCAGACTTCCTATTCAAGATTTTTTAGCTCAGAGCCAACATCTGCAATATTAACTCATTGGAGAGCCAGGCAATGATGGTCACCATCAAAGCCCATCTTGAAAAAGAAGGACTGATTCCTCAGGAAGAGTCTGTGTCAACTTCTGCTACTGACTCCAACTCAGATACTCCATAAGTTGAAGCCACATCTGTAGCAGCTGGCACAAGATCTTCACTTAGGGATCAACTGAGGGAAATAGAAGGTCCTGAGTATCAACTTGATCAAGACAGTGATCGTCCCTTGTCAATTCCTCAATTTGCCAATGAAGCTGAGGCAGAGATTCCAATAGCAGCATCATCATCTGCTGTTGTGATCAGTGAAGCTGAAGCAGAGGCACCCAATGTAAACAAAGGAAAGGGAATCATGACTGATGAAGATGAAGAGAGGTTGCTAAAAGAGAAAAGAGAGAGGGAAGAGAAAAGAAGAAGAAGAGAAGAAGAGGAGATGGCTGACATGAAAAAGGCTCAAGAAAGAAAAACAACCATTCTCCTAAGAGAACAAACCATCCAGCTGTATGCTAAACAGCTGGATGAACTAAAAAGAAAGATTCCTGCAGTTGACCGGATTGAAGAAGATGCAGCTCTTGCTCTTCAACTGCAGGAACAATTCAATAGAGAAGAGGAAGAGTTGGAGAAGAAGAAGAAAGAAGAAGCTAAGTTCAGAATAACCGATTCTGAACTAGCTAAAGAAATGAGGGAGGAGTGGATAAAGACTCTAGTCTCTCAAGGTGAGGATGCAGACTACCTTGAGAAACTATCAACTAAAGAAGTCTACAGAGCCTTCATGGGTCAGCAAGGTCAGTTGTCCCATGAATTTCATGAACCTGCAAGCCCTCTACTTCAAAGTTAAAAAGGATGAGGAAGAAAGACTAGGGAAGAAGGGCTCCAAGAAAAGGGTACTTATCAAAGAAGAAGAAAAACCAAAGACAAAGAAACCCAAGCCTTCTCCCTCACCTACCTCTTTCTCAGTCCATCATCCTTCCACTCTCCTCCCCAAACCTTCCACTCCTCCACCCAACAAGTCCAAATCATCCCACCCAGCTCCCACTCATCAACAGCCTCCCTTAAAGAAATCCAAATCCTCATCTGAACCTGAAGACTCAAGAAACATAGTTGAATGGGTCTACAATCCACAGGATCAAAGGTTTGAGATCTTCAGGGGGAGAACTGAAAGAAGAAGATCTACATACAGGTCTGTTGATGAGGTTCTGCAACTACCAGATTCAGACCTAAGAAGAATTTTGGAGCTGGGTGAAGCTCATGAGCCTGCAAATGAGGGTGGGAAACGTCTTGTGCTAGCAATCAAACACTACTTCAACCCTAGCAAAGATGTGATCATTAACATCAAACCACTCAAGTCCCACTCTCCATTTGTATCTTGGTCATACAATGCTGTTTTGGATGAGTTCACTCTGATTGATGTAAAGAAGCAGCAGATGAGATGTTCAAGCAAAGCAATCTACAAAATGCCACACAAAGACATCAAGACTCTGTCTGAACTTCCAATGAACAATCCCAGCAAGGATCCAAGAGGCTATGAGGTTGAAAGGATAGTCAGCCACATGCAAAAGCTTCAGCAGCAAAGTGATTAGAAGAATTTTGGTTGCATCAGTCTAGGGGGAGTTTGTAGAACCAAAGACTGATTGCTACCAAATTATTCTAAGTACAAATGCTACTGATAGGCTTATCAGCAGCATTCAACACATATGGCTGCTGATAGGCTTATCAGCAGCATTCAATACTTGTTGCTGCTGATAGGCTTATCAGCAGCGTTCAACACAAGTTGCTGCTGATAGGCTTATCAGCAGCATTATTCTCATCTCTGCTGCTGATAGCTTTATTCACTGAAGACCAAACGTTGCAGCTGACTATCCATGTGAAGCGCCTCTGACACCTTTCTGCAAAAGCAACTGCCACACTCCAAGCAGAAGGAACCTCACTGGTGCAACCAATAAAGGACAATGACGCACTTCTCCAAGCATACAAACAATGATGCCTAAGAAGACGTTTCAGTAAAGTTATCTAGATTAGCCTTTGCGTGTAATTTAGATTAATAAACAAGATCAACGGCTTGTGTTAGATCTGATCCTTAGAATCAAGGGTCTGTCTTGATTCTAAGTTACTATAAATACTGTGTAAACACTTCATAGTAAGTGTGCTTTTCGTGTGCTTGCTGTGCTTTCATAGTGCTTCTTGATAGTGTTTTACTTGTAAACTTGTAATCTCAGAAGTCTAATACAATAGTGCATTTATCAGTATTCTTGCTGTTTACTTGTTTACTTTGTTGGTTGTTATTGTTTCCGCCAATATCAACTAGAATAGAATCACCTTGTAATCTTACGATCCTACAAAAACGTCTCCAATTTCAGAATATCAAAAGCCCCTTGGAAAATTGGTTTTTATTGGCAGTTACACTTTCTGCGTCAATGTCTACCGTAAGCTGCGGTAGCTACCGTAACTTACGGTAGATATTAAGTTGTTACGCTGAGTTCCTACTGCCTTACGGTGGGGGACAAGTCTTCAGTGGGCTACCGTAGCTTACGGTAGCTACCGTAAGCTACGGTAGAGTCTGGGCAAAACATTCACTCGATTAGCTTCTTCCCAAAGCTGCATTTCCCACTCCTTTTAAGCCCCGAACATACCTGAGACATACGCAGCTGTAGTTATCTAATTCAAGATAGTTACATGATCAAATGTGGGATTAAATTATCTTTTAACATACTTAAAGGTTGTCCCGTGGGCCACCCGTCAAAATTTGACGTGAGGTCGTAGTCTCAATAAAATTTAAACCAATTACAACTAAATAGCTAGCGGTAAGTGGGTATCGAACACGAGGAGTTTGTGGAAAATGTGTTTATTATGTAGTTTTGGATTTAACTAACTTAAACTAAATTGCAAGAAATGTAAATTCACGATTTTGATTGTTTGGTTTCAACAACTAAGATTAACTTAATAAATTGCAAATCAAAAATTAGCTTTGTAAACAGTTTAGGAAAAAAAAGCGATCATCCTAGGTTTCCGGTTTCAATTGACATCCGTGTTTAAATCCAACTAGAAAGAATCACATAGACATGATTCATGTGTGACCACTTGTTTGTGATAAAAGGGAACTAAGTACTCGGATTATGAAAATGCACCCGATGACCAATTAACCAATATCCAACCCTAATCCCTCCCATGATATCTCGATTGTCAACGACACCAAGAACGTACGATTTAGATTATGATCAAAACATCAATCAACAATTTACAAACAAACAATCACACACCATAATAAACAAACAAACATTGCAAGTCTATTATTCTAGAAATACGGATAAAAACACAAATGTCTTAGACAAACCTTCAACCTAGGATGAACACCACAAGTTTAGCCACTCATTATTTGGTGCATCATCATCAAACAAAAGTTAATGTTCATATGAATCAAAACACAAACCCCTTGATTAGAAATTGTTTTGAAACCCAAGAAGTCTACAATTTTCGCCCAAAAACGCTCTGCAAAACGTCTCCAATTTCAGAATATCAAAAGCCCCTTGGAAAATTGGTTTTTATTGGCAGTTACACTTTCTGCGTCAATGTCTACCGTAAGCTACGGTAGCTACCGTAAGTTACGGTAGATATTAAGTTATTACGCTGAGTTCCTACTGCCTTACGGTGGGGGACAAGTCTTCAGTGGGCTACCGTAGCTTACGGTAGCTACTGTAAGCTACGGTAGAGTCTGGGCAAAACATTCACTCGATTAGCTTCTTCCCAAAGCTGCATTTCCCACTCCTTTTAAGCCCCGAACATACCTGAGACTTACGCAACTGTAGTTATCTAATTCAAGATAGTTACATGATCAAATGTGGGATTAAATTATCTTTTAACATACTTAAAGGTTGTCCCGTGGGCCACCCGTCAACGCGTTCGCCTAAATAAGTGTCTCGCGCTCCGTTAAATAATATTACTAATAATAATAAGTAACAAATATAAATAATTATTTAATTTATTTACTTAATCACGCAGTTCTAAAAGAGTCGGTATCATTCTTGTACCACGTGCTCACACGCGTCTGCTCCGGGTAAGACGTTTCGCGTTCCGCAAATAGTTATTAATTCCTAAATAATAATGATACTAAAAATTTAATAATATAGGTATAAAGTAAATACTTGTTTACATTACTTAGTTATACCGGATCTTAGCAAGACCCGCTGATGTCCACACCGGTGTTTGTCGCAGTCGCGCGTCCAACGTTGCATTTCTCGCGTAAACTCCTAATTAGTCGCCCGGATAAATACTAGTACTTATTAATTTTATTTATTTGTGATTTGACGTCTAAATATTCTATCGCGTCGGATAACCGGTAATAACCCGTACGAGCGTGTTAATCGTTTTAACAGTTCTCCGCGTAAACGAATTAGTTCGTAATTATTATGAGTTATATCGAATCATGTAACGATCCCTCAAACAAAGGTTTATTAGTTTGTTTTGAATTTGGTCCGTATACTGGGCCTTTAGTTGGTCGTTACTGGGCCAAGTTCATTTATCTACTGTTGGGTCTAGCCCAATGAGCCTAGTTCTATTGTATGGCAACAATGTGTTCATTAGGTTCTACATCGTGGTCCAAAGTGTTCGAGTTTTCTAACAACAATCAAAGTATCCAAATAGGCAGCACGTGATTAAATAATAATAAAAAAAATTTCAGGCCCTGATTTTGGGGTTGTTACAGTCTCCCCTTGTTAGAGAAATTTCGTCCTCGAAATTTAAGTTTGGTTATTTTCTAAAATTTGATTTTGAATCTCGACCGTAAACCACTTGACGAAACTGGAGGTGATAGGTATTTTTAAATCAAGGTTTCAAGGGCAAACAATTACAGTTGGAACTTAAAAGTTTAAACTCGACATGGCATGAATAGCCTTCAGGCTATTTGAGAATATGGGAAACAATTTAAATGTTTTGTTGAAAAGAAACTGACGGTTAGTTTTATCATATGAAGTCGGTATTTTGGGTATGGGGCTCATAGAGACTTCCATAGTGTAAGTCTAGGTAAACTTAATAAAGTGGCAATTGATCTTGAAATGCAATATAGTGTTCAATGAGAGTGATTTGTTATTCCTATAAAGGGAAAGGAATAAACACCGATTTACGCAATAGCTAGAATAAGGTCATAGAAAGCAAAGATGATAAAGGATATCATAGAAAATCCATGTAACTGGGGGGTGTTTACTGTGTAAACATCATGGTTAGCTCTAGACGGTTTGAGATAATCGTAACTGCTAAGAGGAAAGAAAGGATGCAAGCATTTGTGGAAACTCTTATGCAAGAGATCACACACGTAATGCTTATTATTTGATGATTATTTCTCCTAAATATAGGTTATAGTATGTTTTGTGAGTAGAAATTAGACAAGGGTCAAAAAGGAGTTCGATTGGGTAGATCACTTAGAAGACTATATATAATAGTTCGAAATCAAGCAGTTGACTGTTTGTTGCAAGGAATTGGCGTCTTGGTATGTTCGTATTTACATAACATAGGAGTCTTGTCGATATAGAACAAGAGATTCTCACTGAAATGTGATCTGTTGAGAGGGCTTATTGATTCGATCGGATTCGTCGGGAGTAAGAATGACATTTCTTTTGCAGCCTCCTTAGTGTTGAAGAATGACATTTCTTTTGCAGCCTCCTTAGTGTTGATTGAAATGATTCGAGGGGAGTTGAAAATAGTTGTCCAGGTAGTGAGGTAGACAATTATGACATGGAAGGAAATTTCATGGAAATAGGGTTTTCTAAGATTGATTATGGGCTTGCTAAGTCTATTTTGTTGATAACCTTTGACATAACATTGGCGTTGATCATTTTGGGGCTAGATCTTCATGGGGTATACTTCAAATAGTCAACATGGAGATAACAGAGTTTCACGAAGTCGTCAATTGTGGAGTCGTATGGCTTCTAGGGTTCCTTTGAAAGGATGCATGGGCATTCAAATAGGATGAGAATAAAATTGAATATAGGTTTGAAAATGGATTTGTTTGCTGGAAATTCCTAATGGTCGAAAGGGTTTATAAGCCTACCCGAAGACCGTACATTAATAAGCGTGCATTCCGTTATTTTACACCTTTGTAGGCACGTATGACATCCTATATGTCCAAACCATTAAAGATACTAAACTTACAGATTATTAAGTTTATAAAACTGACTCATAACAACTTATGGCTCAAAACTTCATAAGATAGCAAAAACTATAGAAAAACCGTCGTGCAACGTCGAAAACAGATTTCACAATCTTGTTTACTCAAAAACAATACTTTTACCAACCAATTTACAAAATCAGAATTATCCAAAGGACATAAATCCTAAATAAAGAGTTTATCAAAAAGAATTACCCAAAAACGTTTTTTTTAAACGACCGCACGATTTAAAATGAGTTTAAAAGCTATAAATTGGGAAAAATAATTAAGCATCTCAGAAAATTATGAAAATTTACAGGAAGATTTCTAATACTAATATAAACCTAGGAAAATTATTTATTTAGGTGCAAGTCTCCAATTACTATGAAACATATTTAACGTTTGTAAAATAAACCAGATATTATTTGAATTTTTAATAAATAGTGAATCTGATCAAAATTTGAGTTTTATAATTTTTAGGACTTACATGTACTGTATTAAGACTATATAAAATATAAAATCTAATTTATAAGTTAATTTAATTATTATTAGGTTTTTAGGTCATTTTTAGACAATTAAATGCACTAAAAATATAAAAATCTAGAAAATGATTAAATAAAAATTATTTGTATACCTTATGAGTCATAACATACTGTAGAAAAATACAACTTAGAAATTTTGAGGTAATTTTAATTATTTAAGAATATATATCATTTAAAAGAGTTAAAACAATAGTTAATTAAGTAAAAATAATACAATAGTTATAAACTTTTATTTTTCCAGAAAAATTTGCCTTATATATCTTAAGTACTATAAGTTTCCAATGAAAGTTAAAATGTTAATTTTATCAAGAATTGGGTATTAGGTTTGATGTACATGGTTCTAGTTGTTGGACTTGGGTTTTCGTAATGAAATATTTCTTGAACCAAGTCTTAGGTTTACAACAGGGATTCGATTTCAAGATGGGGTTCAACGTTCACATTGTGAGGGGTAACAAATTGTTTTTGAACAACATATAAGTCCAAGCCTTCGACCTTAGCTCCAACAGATTGAGGGTAGAGGATGTGATTTCCATTGTTGTCACCTTCAGCGCTAGTGGGGTCGGCTTCAGGAAATTAAGGATAATAGAATTGATTACAATTGAACAAGGAAGGGATTTCCAATTGTTAATGGAAAGGATGCAATAGAGGGGACAACTTCATGCGATGTGGTCCAATGACATAGGGGACGAGGTAAGTCTTTGATTTACCTGTTTAACTGATGCTTTCGCCATGCTTAGTCCAAATTTCTTCAGCTTCTTCAAGACAATAGGAACTTAGATAGGGAGTGTAGTTAGTGAAGTAATGAAGTTAGAATATGGCTAGCGTTTGTTAATGGGTCAACAAATGTGTTGTTAAGGATAATATAGTTGACATATAGGACGTGAAATTGAAACAATGTGGTTGCAGCAATGTTGTTCATGAGTGATCCATGATAACTTGTATAAGAGAGTCAAAGGAATTAAAAGAAGAAGTTGCTCAGTTATCATGAAATAGTACAGTTGAGCCGAGTTTCTAAGGAAGGTGTTGAATTTAGAAAGATACAATGATGAATTTAGTTGATGAATGCATCTTTATCGTCAAGGGTTGTTTTAATTTAAGAAGAGTTTTATGTTTGTGGCTTACGCATATGGAGACCCGATAGGATTTCCTAGAATTCACATGTGCATGTAAGCTCTCAATTACGTGATATCAAGTGTAATTGCCAACTTACTCACATGATCACTCTAGTAGTCTCCTAGCATAGTCATATTGTATGCGTGCACCAATGTTATTCAAGTTTCGATGTGGAAGTGACCACCCTAAAGTGTACTTATGAGCCAAGGTCCTAAAAGTCATGTCTCGGGGTAATTAGGTTTTCCTAATGTACTAGAATGTAATCAAAGCCATAGTAGTTTCAGAGCCCTAAGGGTGAGGATCCTTAAGGTGTTAATCGGTTAGAGCCTAGGATTCCTAAGGAAACCTAATTCGCTAAAACCGTTGGCTCTGATACCAATCTGTCACAACCCGACCAGGGGGCTAGGCGTAACAAATCGAATACCAAAACAAAACACAGCGGAAATAACGTGACATATAATTTATAAATATCATTGGTCCGACTAAGTCAAATTATACATTTACAAAGGTTCATATCAACTAAACACTAACTAAAAATATAATAAAACAATGGATTCTATCTTCTCATTAAAGCTTTCTCGGGTGGAATCTATGGCTCGACATAAGTCTTCTAAGGAATCATCTATCTTCAAGCAAGCTCGTGTCTAGGTTGCTAATTTCCAAACTCGAGAATGGTACCTGAATACATGCTTAAAAATATTGTGTCAACTAAAAAGTTGGTGAGTTCACGAGTTTAGTTAATAGAGCATTTATATTGAGAATCCAAATATGTATGGTGTATAATTAAACAAGTTCACAATCAACCCTGTGCCCACAACCTGTGGACATCTTGAAATAATAATATTCCCCTAACCCATACCCCTTATTGTTATGGGTCTAATTACTCATGCCTGCCAACATAAGTTTGAAACTGTTAAACGAATATATGTCACAAGATATTTATCATCATCATATGATTATCATCCCATGGGAGGTTGTCCCGGTTACGTCAGGCCCATGGTGTGCGGGGGTTTCACCAGATAGTACTACCCATATATTCGCTGGCTCCAAAGGAGTTAATGATTGTGTGCTAAAGTTCGGGGATTCGTTATGGCAGCTAAAAATGGCCTTATTTAATTTATACACCAAGTATGAAACAAAACAGAAGCATGTAATCACCCCAAAATGAAAAGAGGGGGAAAAGCACATGAACTCACCTGGTAATCTTGTATATGTCAAATAATATACTAAAGTTGCGAGCTTGCTATCGAGTATGCAGTTGTCAAGACAAATCCTAATTATAATTGTGACATTAGTATATTGTACTAGAGTAATGTCATGAACCGTGTGGTTGAGCTCGACCAATTCGTAAAGCGTTGGGGTTGTTTTGGTAAAAGTCTCGGGTTGTAACTTCTATTTATTATTCTAATATTATACTATAAAAGTGTTGGTTTGACTTAGTAATCGTGTATAATGGTTACACTTGCATATATGCTCTATTATAACTAGTAAAATAATGTTTCGTCACGAATCAAAGCGATACTAAGTATTATAATAATTGTTCGATTCAAATAAGGTAACACTAGGCATTATTTACCTACGTGATGTATTTATATATGTATAAATAACTAAATATATATACAAGTAGTTATATTTGTTTCGAAGATAACAATCATTCTAAAGTTACACATATACATCTGTTCAAAATGTACTCGTATAATGTAAATAATAAGGGTTGACGAAACTATTTATATTTCTCTAATACTAAATATAGTTATAGGATTACTTTACAAGTATTACTTTAAAAGTATATTTATATAAATAAATGTTTGAAGTTTATAAAATGTTTGTGTGTATATATATACACATACACATAATATATGTATAAAGTATCGTGTCAATATCGTTTTTGTTAGCTAATGTTAAGTAAAATAAACCATAGTTACGTCAATATATGTATATAAGCAAAATAAGATTGTAGATGTTTAAATACATGTTGGGTAGTATAAGTATAACAATTTTATTATGTATTAAAAGTAAATGTTGGATAACAATAATAGTAATCAATATAGGTAATGATTTTACTCGTGATATATGGTTCGTGTAATAAAATAGTAAAACTAATATTAATGAAAATATGTCTAACCTTAATAATATTAGTGTAAACCATAATATAATTTTTAGTAATTGAAAATAGTAATAATTGTAAAGATATATAGAGTTAATAGTTTATATAACATTATGTTAAAAATGGTATTAATAATAATAGTTGTAATAATATATCCTTAGTAACTATAGAAATAATAGTAATAACATGTAAAGTTTTTAGTAAAATGTCGATTTTATATAATATTAATGTTATTCAATTCTGAATGTAATAATAATATTGCAAACATTTGTAGCACTAGTAGTTTTTAGTAAAATATCGATTTTACATAATATTTGTTCTAAATATACTAGGTGTTTCAGTAATTGTAAATAATATTCGTAATCATACTATTGGTAATAAAGATTGTAACTTCCGCATCATTAATGACTTAGCTTTAAATGAATATTGGTAGTACTTGTGACTAAATCAAATAATAAAAGTAAAAATATGATTCCTATAATAATAATAATAATAATAATAATATATTTATATAAATATGAGATCATATGTTTTTAATTCATACATGTGACAAGTATATGTATACATCTAAATTTATAATTATATATATTAGAAGTTTGACGTAATAAATACTCGTTTTTAGTTTATAACTAATATTTTTGTTTGTATAAATGTACTAATGACGGTTTTTATAATTTTAGTTTTTCTAAATAATGTATTTTATAAGTGTGTGTATATATATAAATTTTATATCTTTCTTTTTGTTCGGACGGAGACTTGGTTTACAAATAAGATCACACGAACGAGGTTCGGTGTTACATCAAAATCACGAGGGGTCGGGATCGAGTCGGTTTAGCTCAACTAACTATTACACACGTTAAATACAAAACAAATATGATTTAAAAAATAGATACAAAAACTTGACGGGCGTTTATACCTCACTACTCTAATGTGAACCCGTTTCTGCCATTGACTGCCTTCGACTCTCGTCGACCAGTATTGACTTTCGTTGACCGAAACCTGGGACCGCTGGGAACAACCCGAACAGTCCCACCTAACCGGGTGGCGTCCCGTCTCCACCATAACCTGTCCAAAATCCATATGAACACACGGGAATGAAACCCGGTCAATCTCAATGACTCGTTAACCGGAAACCTCAACGAAAATGTTAAGCAGAGAACGAGTGTCAGATTGTATGTGGGTTTATACCCGAAATGACACGAAACAGAAAATAAGCTCACCGGAAAATCGATCAAGAAATGGGGAGACGACACCACCAGACGTGCCGCCGCCATTGCTGTTCATGGTGGTTCACGCCACCCTCGCCACCACTAAAACGGCTGTTATGCAGCACCGCCGTCGCCGGAACCCTAGATGGGTTGATGGAAATACGCCTGGTACGGTTCTTCCACCCCACTGTCGCCGCGATCTTCATCTCCAGCCTTCCATCACCACAATCGGATCCTCCAGAGAAAGGGGGCGGTCCCCTTCTCTCTCTGTCCCGTAATCTCTCTCTCTATGATTTTTGGTAGTGGAAGGGGGGGGGGATGGAGAAGGCTGTTAACGGGAGCATAGGTGAATAGGGTGATGGCATTGGTAGGCTTGGTGGTGTTGCTGCCGAGTGGTAGCCGGAATCCGGCTGCCTTCCCCTCACTCTCTTGATTGCACACACAAGTGTGTGTATGAGTTAATTAAAATGGCAGCAGTTAAAGGATAAGGAAATTTTAGGTGGTTTTAATTAAATGAGTTGTTAGTGGGTAATGTTGAGAATAAAAAGAAAATCAGACAAACGATCTTTTAAAAAAAAAATCATGACAAAATATCTTGTCAATTCCAATGGTATATTTTATTGATTTTCAAAAATCTTTTCCAATAGTCAAACCCGAATTTTAAAAGAAATTATTAATAAATGATTTATTTATATAAATTTCATTGGAGGAGTAGACAAGTACCGGTGTAAGTTGTACTGGTTCTCGCATACTGCGTACACAATTGGGTCTCCGAAACGTTAATTAATTCTAAATTTTTATTCTATAAATATTATAATAATAATACACGGTAATAAATAAAGTTTAAATATTTATTTCGTGAAATTCCTGCTCCGACTGCTGTCCAAGCCGGTACGTGTCAACACCGCGTGTATCATACGCGTTCGCCTAAATAAGTGTCTCGCGCTCTGTTAAATAATATTACTAATAATAATAAGTAACAAATATAAATAATTATTTAATTTATTTACTTAATCACGCAGTTCTAAAAGAGTCGGTATCATTCTTGTACCACGTGCTCACACGCGTCTGCTCCGGGTAAGACGTTTCGCGTTCCGCAAATAGTTATTAATTCCTAAATAATAATGATACTAATAATTTAATAATATAGGTATAAAGTAAATACTTGTTTACATTACTTAGTTATACCGGATCTTAGCAAGACCCGCTGATGTCCACACCGGTGTTTGTCGCAGTCGCGCGTCCAACGTTGCATTTCTCGCGTAAAATCCTAATCAGTCGCCCGGATAAATACTAGTACTTATTAATTTTATTTATTTGTGATTTGACGTCTAAATATTCTATCGCGTCGGATAACCGGTAATAACCCGTACGAGCGTGTTAATCGTTTTAACAATTCTCCGCGTAAACGAATTAGTTCGTAATTATTATGAGTTATATCGAATCATGTAACGATCCCTCAAACAAAGGTTTATTAGTTTGTTTTGAATTCGGTCCGTATACTGGGCCTTTAGTTAGTCGTTACTGGGCCAAGTTCATTTATCTACTGTTGGGTCTAGCCCAATGAGCCTAGTTCTATTGTATGGCAACAATGTGTTCATTGGGTTCTACATCGTGGTCCAAAGTGTTCGAGTTTTCTAACAACAATCAAAGTATCCAAATAGGCAGCACGTGATTAAATAATAATAAAAAAAATTTTCAGGCCCTGATTTTGGGGTTGTTACACCCGGTCCTCTTTGTTAAGAAGAAGGATGGATCGTTCTGAATGTTCATCGATTACCGCGAACTCAACAAGCTGACCATCAAAAATCGTTACCCGCTACCTAGGATCGATGACCTGTTCAATCAACTGCAAGGAGCAACTTATTTATCGAAGATTGATCTCCGATCTAGGTATCATCAACTCCGAGTCCATGAAGAGGAAATTCCCAAAACTGCCTTTAGAACTCGTTATGGACACTACCAGTTTATGGTTAAGTCTTTGGGGTTAACCAATGCACCTGCGGTGTTCATGGATCTCATGAATCAAGTCTGTAAGCCTTAATTGGATCAATTTTTCATTGTTTTCATTGATGACATATTGATCTACTCCCGTTCTAAGGTAGATCATGAGAAACATCTCAAGAAGACTATGGAGCTTTTGAAGAAAGAAAAGCACTATGCCAAAAATGCGAGTTTTGGTTAAAAGAAGTCCACTTCTTGGGGCACGTGATCAACGAAAATGTATCCATGTTGACCTAGCCATGATGGAAGCAATCAAAAACTGGATTACACCCTCTACTCCCTCGGAGATTCGATCCTTTTTGGGTTTGGCAGGTTACTACCGAAGGTTCATCTTGAACTTTTCAAAGATTGCATTGCCTCTCACTACCTTAACCCAAAAGAATAAGCCTTTCGTCTGGGAATAAAAGCAAGAAGATGCGTTCCAAACTCTTAAGCAGAAATTATGCAACTCCCCTATTCTAAGTCTTCCCGACGGCAATGATGATTTCGTTGTATATTGTGACGCCTCAAACCAAGGTCTTGGTTGCGTGTTTATGCAATAAGACAAGGTCATAGCCTATTCATCTAGACAACTCAAGGTTCACGAAAAGAACTACACCACTCAAGACCTTGAGTTGGGTGCAGTGGTCTTTGGTTTGAAAATCTAGAGACATTATCTCTACGACACTAAATGTGTGGTTTTCACCAATCACAAGAGCCTCCAACATATTCTGAACTAGATAGAACTCAACATGAAGCATCGACGTTGGGTTGAGTTACTTAACGACTACGATTGTGAAGTTCGTTACCACCCGGGGAAAGCTAATGTGGTGGCTGACACCCTTAGTCGCAAGGACCGAATCAAACCCACCCGTGTGCAAGCCATGGGAATGTTGGTCCAAACCAGTCTCAAAGACAAGATCCTCCTAGCCCAAAAAAAGTTGTTGTAAACGATGAGTTGATGAAGAATTTGGATTGTGGTGCCGAAAAGCACTTGGAACCCAAATCCGATGATCTCATTTCCTTCGTGGAAAAAATTTGTATCCCCGACTCGAGTGAGCTCCGAACCCTTATCCTTGATGAAGCACAAAAATCCCGTTACTATGTTCATCCCGGTGCTGATAAGATGTATCACAACTTGGAAAAGTTTTATTGCTGGCAAGGAATGAAGAAAGACATCGCCTTCTATGTAGGCAAGTGTCTTACTTGCTCAAAAGTCAAAGCTAAGCACCAGAAACCATCTGGTCTTCTCCAGCAACCCGAAATCCCTCAATGGAAATGGGAGCAAATTTCGATAGACTTCATCACTAAGCTTCCGCGAACCTCTAGTGGTCATGACTCCATCTGGGTCATTGTTGACCGCTTAACAAATTCCGCTCATTTTCTCCCAATCCTTGATGACTACAAAATGGAGAAGCTTTCCAGACTCTATATCAATGAAATCGTGACACGTCATGGGGTCCCTTTATCTATCATATCTGATCGTGACAACCGCTTTACCTCCTGCTTTTGGCAATCCTTGCAAAAGGCTTTAGGCACTCGCCTAGACCTTAGCACAGTTTACCACCCACAGCTTATAGGATAAAATCATCATTACTATTCTCTTTCACTCTTATCTTCTTCAAGCTAAAGCAGGTAAAAATATCTTCTAAGATTCTTTGTTTTCTTTCTTCTAATCTTTCACCACCATGGGTAAGAAAATGACTAGATCGGTTTCTTCCATCATCATCGAGACAATAGAGGATTTCACTGATTAGGGGATCCTTGATCATTCTGATCTTGAACTTTGTTCTTTCACTGATTCGGAGATCAAACTCTTGAAATCAAACAATATTTTTCCTCAAAAAATCGTTTTTATGCCTTTCGATTCTAGAACAAAAGCGGATTTGATTTCTAAAACATGGGTTTGCTTTCAAAGCTATCCTTTTTCTTTGGGTCTGTCGTATCCTTTTCCTCCACTCATCACCGAGTTTTTCAAACTTACTGGTCTTTGCTTCCCAAATCATGCCGATGGTTTGGAGAATTTTGGCTACTCTTGAAAGGCTGAATCATTCTCATTCTCTGACTGTTGGCGTTCCTGAGCTTGCCTCTGTCTATAATTTGATAACCCATGGTTCTTCTCGATTCGTTCTTCAGCTCAAGTCTGGGCAAACTCATTTGATCCCGAAAGCCACCCAAAATGATTCTGACCGGAAGGGGAAGTTCTTTTTTATAAGGAGAGATTCGATCCCCGGTGGGGAAGATTTGCCACTTGAATGGGTTAAAAAGGGTAGGAAATAGTTAGGATCCCTGCATTTTCATATTATTTTTCACCTGTTGATTGTGATTTATGTTTTTTCCTTGTGCAGCTCTGAAGTTTGCTAGTTGATTCCTTCAAGAAGTGATACAGATAATAGAATTCAAGCTTTACTAGAAATACATGTGGGAGAGAGATCCTTTCGCCTCGAGTCCTTCGTTAGTCAAGCAAGCTTTGAAACCTAGTATTCTGAATCTGAGATGTCTTCAGGTAAGGAATAATTAGTGCTTTTATTAATATATGCCATGATTCTGAACTGCCTTATTCTTATGTAGGGATCTCCAAGTCAAGCTCCCAGTTTGCTTTGTCTGATCTTGACAGCCTTCTATCTGGGGCTGTTGTGGTTAAGAAAGAAGGTCCCACACCTGCAAGTGCCAAGCCTCGTGTCCCTGTTCCCCGGTCCAAAGCTTCAGGAAGCAAAAAGAGGAAAACAACGGAGGTTCTGGATCTTGAGTTCTTCGAGGGGATGGATTTTGCTAAGACTACCAAGAAGCTTCAGGACTTGATGAGTCCGATAAGTATCATCTTGGTATCCTAATGCTTGTTTCAGGATCCTGGATTACTAATCTATCTAAATTTTACAAGGTCTTGAGAAGCTTTATGCCAACTTGTCTGAAGTGGAGAAGAGTGCTGAGGAAGCTCTAGAGAAGGTTGAGGACTTGAAGAAAATCTTGGCCTCCAAGAGCAAATACTTAGAGAATGAGATCCAGAGCCAGAAGAACAAGGTGCAGGAGAACACAACCCAATATGAGTTGAGACTTCAGCAGATTGTGGATGATGCTAAGAAGTCCGCGGCTATGTCAATTCTCCAATCCAGGATCCAGATGGCTAAGCAAGCTGCCGCTGAAGGTTTTGATCATGCAGCCTGGGATCTTGAGGGATGGCGTTCTTCTCTGGCCAAGCTAGGAGGTGAAGCAATGGAGACCAGCAAGGCTACTGAGGATACTGGAGCTGCTGACGGTGAGAAGCAGGTTGACCAGGGCGATGACGGTAATGATGCCAAGACCTGAGCCCTGGACTTTGACTATTGATTAATTGTCTTGAAACAATTTCCTTTTATGTATGTGGTTGATGAACAATTTCATTTTCTTACTCTTGGGATATCTGATAAACAACTTGTGAACCGGGTGGATGGGTCCAAGTTTTGGACGAAACCCTGGTCACTCTTCTTTTCTGCACTTTAAATGTTAGTGGATGGTTTATGACTATTTGCTATGATTGTTACGTGTTTGGTTTATTTTGACATGTTTAAGAAAATTAGGATCTTTAGGACTTTAAAAAATTAGAATCTATATTCAGGATACTGGATCCTTTATAATAACTTCTCGGGTTTTTATCAAATTTAGACTTAGGAAAACATAATTTGGTTTTGATAAATGTTATGTAAGAATATCAAACATATCACGACTTAGTCATGCAAATCTTGAATCTTCTATAAATGAAAATTAATCAGTAATACATACCTTTGTCGAGAAGCAAGTCGGGTAGACATACATACCAGATTATAAGATGGGGTCCAAAGTTTAACAACTATTAGTTGTCCTCTGTGTTCAGTCATTAAACATGTTGTAGGCTTAGTAATTGAACTTCATGATTTTTATATGTCTTCAATCCGTTTAAGGATCTTGAGTCATTATATTGATGCTAAGTTCTTGGGTTAACACATAAGCGTTAAATATCTATGACAAGTTAAAATCATGGGCCAAGCCAGAATAACGTGGGCCAAGCCAGAATAACGTGGGCCAAGACAGAATATCATGGACCAAGCCAGACTTAAGTTAGCATGAAAATGCTAAAAACCAAGGAGTAAGACGTGTGTTATTATTGTAGCATTCAAGATATAGCCAACAATGATGAAATTATTAGCCACTGTTACATGGACTGGTCGCACCACCTTGAACTATACTTGAATATCGTGCGCTACAGGCGAAGTGTTTAAACTCAATACTTAGTAATATGAAAACCTTAAAACCTTAGAAGGTACGTAGGATACCTTGACTTAGGAGAGATGGCCAATCTCTAACTTCTGTCAGGATCCTTCCTACAAAACATGAAACCTTGGTGAAGGTGGGTGTTAGCTTGGATAACACCCCTCCGACGCTCAAGTCAGTACTTTGATCAAGGGTAATAAGTATAAAAATAGTTAAGGAAAGAAGACGTACCATTTTCAGTCAGAACATAAGTTTCAAACTTACATAAAGTAGGTTTTGAGATGGATAGCGTTCCAGGATCTTGGCAGGATATCCCCTTCCATAGTAGCCAACCAATATGCACCCTTACCTGCTTCAGAGTCAATCAAGTACGGGCCTTCCCACTTTGGTGCAAGCTTTCCATCACTGAGATTGGTAGTATTTTGAAACGCCTTTTTTAGTACAAGATCACCCACTTGGAATCTTCTAATCCTTTTGTGTTTGTTGTAAGATCTTGCTATCCTTTGTTGATAAGCTGCAATGCAAATTTTGACAAGATCCCTAAGTTCATCCACAATGTCAAGATCATAAGCAAGAGCTTCGTTGTTAGTCTCTAGAGTCTGGAGATTGGTCATGACCGTAGGGATGACCATTTCGGTAGGGATCATAGCTTCAGTACCGAATACTAGTGAGAACGGGGTATGCCCTGTTACGTTCTTCGTCGTTCTCCTGTCTGCCCAAAGTACAAACGGTAGCTCTTTAGCCCATCTTCCTTTCTTTGCCCCCAATCTCTTCTTGAGGTTGTTGATGATGATCTTGTTGCTAGATTCCGCTTGTCCTTTGGCTTGAGGATGTACTGGGGTAGAAGTTATCATTTTGATTCCCTAACTGGCACAAAAGTCAGTTGTTCTCTTGCCAGTGAACTGATATCCATTATCACATACTATTTCTGCCGGGATCCCAAATCTTGTCAGGATGTTACGCTTGATGAAGGAGACGACCTCTTTCTCTCTGACTTGGACAAATGCCTCAGCTTCATTCCATTTGGAGAAGTAATCCATCATTGCTAAAAGAAAGACCTTTCCTCCTGGTGCTTTAGGAAGTTTGTCGACGATATCCATTCCCCATTTCCTGAATTGCCATGGAGAGATGATTGGATACAAGGGTTCTGCTGGTTGGTGAAGTATGTTGCTGTGTCTTTCACAAGCGTCACATTTTTGGGAATAATCTACAACATCTTTCCTCATGATAGGCCAGTAATATCCTGTCCTTAGGATCCTTGAAAATAGCGCTCTGCCCATAGTGTGGTTACCACAGTCGCCTTCATGTATATCTTTCAGAACTTCATGTGCTTCTGGATCCTCCAAGCATCTTAAGTATGGACCTGCAATGGATTTTCTATACAAAACATTCTGTAAAATTATAAAACGAGATACCCTTATGCGAAAAGCCTTATGGTTCTTTTCATCACTCGATATCTCACCATCCTGCAAGTATTTTTTGATGGGTAAAATCCAGGATCCTTAACTAGATTCAAGATCCCGAATATCTGCTTCTTCTTCAAGATTGGATACTTCATTTATCTTCTCAATTGCTCAGCTCAGAATATGTGTGATAGGTATCTTGATGACTTCCGGTGTTCTGAGGGCCGAAGCAAGGTTTGCTAAGGCATCGGCCTCAGTATTGTCTTCTCTAGGCACCTGCGTTATGTTAAAAGTTTTGAATTCCATGGATAATTGCTTAACTATTGTGAGATACTTGGCTAGCTTCTCACCTTTTACTGTATATGAACCATTGAAATGGTTAGCAATTAACAATGAGTCTACATATACCTGATCTTGATATCCCTGGCTAATTGCAATCCTGCTATCAGCGCCTCATACTCTGCTTCATTATTCGTAGTCTGGAACTCACAACTTATGGATTGGGGTAATATGTCCCATTGTGGCGCTTTTAGTATGATTCCCAGACCTGTTCCTCTTACATTTGATGCACCATCAGTGAATAAGGTCTATTCGTCCTTCGACTCTTCTAGTTGTTGGACTTCAAGATCTGTTTCGTGTTGAATGTCATTGCTGAAATCAGTCACAAAGTCCGCAAGTGCCTGGGACTTTATTGCTGTTCTAGGTTCGTATATGAGGTCATAGGTGCTGAGCTTGACTGACCATTTAGCCATCCTTCCTGACATCTTTGGCTTTCTTAAGACACATTTAATAGGGTAGTTAGTCTTAACATGAATAGCATGAGTTTCAAAATAATGTCTTAGTTTAGTGGATGCCATTATTAAAGCTAAAATCAATTTTTCTAAATGAGAGTACCTGGTTTCCGCTGGTAGCAAACTTTTACTTACGTAGTACACAGGATGTTGTTGTCCCTCATGATCCTTGACTAGGACAGCACTAACGGAGCTTCAGGATACTGCCAAGTATAGGGATAATGGTTCACCATCTTCTGGTTTCATTAGTAGAGAAGCTGATGACAAGTATTCCTTCAACGATTGGAGTGCTTGTTCATGTTTCTCTTCTCATTCGAATCTTTTGTTTTTCTTAAGGATGTCGTAGAATTCCTTGCACTTTTCTGAGGATCTTGATATAAATCTGTTGAGTGCTGCTACTCTGCCGGTCAGTCTCTGGACATCCTTAGTATTTGATGGGGATTTCAGATTGATGATAGGTTTGATTTGTTCTGGACTGGCTTCTATTCCTCTATTGGTCACCATGTAGCCCCAAGAACTTTCCTGCCCCCACTCCGAAGTGATATTTTGAAGGGTTTAGCTTCATATTGTATTGGTCCAGGATATCAAACGCGTCTCTGAGATCCCTGATATGATCCTCAGCTTTCTTCGACTTTACCACCATATCATCTATGTAGACTTCCATAGTGTCCCCAATCTTGTCTTTGAATATCATGTTTACCAGTCTCTGATATGTGGCACCTGCATTTTTAAGACCAAATGGCATAGCTGTGTATCAATAAATACCTGTCGCAGTCATGAACGTCGTGTCTTCTTGATCCGATGGTTTTATTTGGATCTGTTGGAATCCTGAAGAGTGATATGTCCTATTTTATGTATATATTTTATGCGTATTAAAACATCGTTTTATACATTTTATTATTAATTTGAGGTGAAACGATACGTAATTAATTTATATATAAATTTTGTAGGTATTAAACGAAGAATTTGGAGAGGCTAAAGTCGGACATCGAAGAATTAGACGGGCTACAACAAGTTTGGATCAATTTAATATTGTGGGCCAGAGAAAAAGAAATAAAAGGAATTAGATGAGTTTTATAATTAATTATGGGCTAAAAGAGTTTTGTTGGGCCACTCCATGAAAACCAGATAAAATTATTAGGTCAAAAAAAGAAAAGAGTATACAAAAATAGATTATTGCCTTGAAGGAGGGTGTGGATGCTAGAAGCACAAACACGACAGAAGCTTGGGGCAGAAGGAATTGTGAAGTTAGGTTCATAATATTGGAGGTGGAGCCATGGTCAGCAACAAGCAACTCAAGGAAAAATTGGAATTAGGGTGGTAGTTTACGTGGAACATCAACAAAGAAAAAAATCGAAGCAGGTGAAAACAAAGAAAAAAGATCAGTAGCAAAAATAGTGAAAAAGAAGCAAGCATGCTAAAATTAATTGAAGCTAGCATGTGAATTAATTAAGCTAGCAGCTTAATTATTTTCTATTTATGATGAACGTTTATAATTACTTTTTGGATTCTATTTTTCTAATAATTGGCTAAACTTGTTTGCTACCTAGATTAGGATGATTATTGATGCGGTTTGAATGTTTTTCGGTTTTAATTACTCGTATGACAAATGCTATTGTCAAGGTTACTATTTTATTGATTATGAATGTGTATGAATGTTGCGTTTTTTAATATCTTGCATGAACTTGTTCCGCTTGTCATCTTGTTCGCTTTCTTTGTATGTTTAGAGTAGGGTTTCGAGTTTTGGGTCATTTACTTGGTGTATTTGGTCTAAACGATTTGATCGGTCGTAGGAGCATTTGTGTGGGTCTTTAAAAACCAGTGTTTTACCAACCTTGAGTCTGAGAGAAGATAGGTTGTCGGGTTGTCTCTTGCTTTTGGTGATTTGGGTAGCAATTGCATGAGAGTGAGTTGTCCAGGTTAGCTTTATCACTTGCAATTTCGTGTCATAGTCGGTATTTTAGTGCTTACTCCTTGCCCTTAGGTCTATCTAGGATAGTCTCTGGGAATAGTAATGGTTGAGACTGAGAGGTGAAGCTGTTTTCTAGTACTTGGTGTTCTATGGAGTGGTGAGTCTAAGAGGAGATCCACTTTCTTACCGGTGAGCTTATCTTGACCCTTAGGATAGTTGGGGTGTGTAGGTGAGTCTGAGAGGAGATCCTACGTGTGTTAGCGATTCCTGAGTTAGTCTATCTTTAGAGTCGGTGTCGAACGGTTAGTTGTTCCTGAAAGCATTTAAACTACTCAATAGGATTCCTCGTCTAGGTAGTGTTTGTCTCATACTTGGTTTTCGCTTCGTGTCTTAGTTCGTTTGGTCTTTTTAGTTTCTCATCTTTGTCTATTTCTTTCAAGTGTTCGAGAGTCTTAGTGTCTTAGTTGATTCTAGTTCTAGGTCTTAGTTGTTAGTTTAAATCATTCATCTTTATTATTAGGTTGGAATTCGATAAAGGTTTACTATCGAGAGTTGTCATCGGTGTCCACGGATTGATATTCGGTCTTGTCCATACTGACGCGGTACACTTGCCGTTGTGTATGGTTAGGATTGGTGATTTCTTTTTAAAACCGTTATGTAATTGATCTTATTTATATATATATAAACTGCACATCAAGTTTTTGGCGCCGTTACCGGGGACACTGCATTGGAGATTTCGAGAACGACCCGAGTCGAGGATCTAGCCATTTTTGTACATTTTTGTTTGATTTTTAGTTTTTTTTTAGGATTTCTGTTTTTATTTTTGGTGTGATTCTACTTTTCTAGAATTAGATCTTGCATGATTTTTATTTTTGTGTTATTTTGTATTTCTAGGATTTGTTTAGGATTCTTTTAATTTATTTTTTTGTTATTATCTTACCTGCTACTTTGAGAAACATGTATAGACAACATGTTGGGCAATTCGAGGAACCCTGGTGCGAACGTTGTGGAGAAAATCATTGGATACAAAATTGTCCTTATAAGAATGTGGAGGCAATGCTCGCTTATATGATCCGTAGGCATGATCTCAGGGATGCTGAAGAACTAGCTCGAAGAACAGAAGCATTATATGAGCCTCCTAGAATAGCACCATACCGACCCAAACCTACCTTGTCCATAATCGAGTTAATGCAACAAGCACGGGAGATATTTGAGCGGGAAGATGAACAACAAAAGGTTGAAGTCGAACAACGTAAGCTCCTTATCAAAGAATCCGAGGAACAAATACGTAGAGTATAGGCATTGGGCATGAAAATTCACGAGATTTTTGCTAATTATCAACTGGAGACGATAATGGACGAGGTGCAATCACCTAGCTCACAGAGTACCGCACAAGTCCCACCTCCTGTTCAGCACGACTTCAGCTACAATGTCGAAGTGGAGCATCTATCCAGCCTTGAGTTAGGTAAGTATCCCACCTCTAGCTATAGTGATCATGAGTATGTGGATGATACACATTTGACTGCATCCGGTTCCATACATAATTCATTTATCCTATTTGATATGTCACACTTGCTTTGGGAGGATGTTTTGGTGCAGGATTAAAGTGTCAAGGACACACAGGAGGATACCGAGATTGTTGATGAGATTGAGGATGTTGAGTTTGTTGCTGATGATATCGAGGAGGAGTATGGTCCCACGTTGCTAGATTAGTTTGGTGAGGAGTTGGTGGATGTCACAGCTATAGACGAAGGAGAGTTTGACACTTCGGGTGACCTTGCTGAGTTAGAAACATTACTAGGGAGACAGAAGAATCACCGCACCACGGTGAGGTAGAGAAAGAAGAAGGAAGCAGGAGGAAGTGGCTGAAGAACCAGAGCAACCACTTCATGTTAAAGATAGCCGACCTATGGAGGAGAGAGATGGTGGATCGCGACCCCAACCAACACGACCACGGGATAGGGCACATAGATGTATGGACCGGCATGTTTTGAGGGTGATGAGATGGTCACATAAGGACCATAGGATGAAACCATACTCTAGAGATGACCGATTACCTCATTACATGCCTCACATTAGATTTGGTCCAGGTAGGTTTAAGGACCGGTGGGTCGACTCGGTTACATCTATTCGAGTCGGTTTGAGCCTTACTGTCGCATTCTTCCTAGCAGGCGGTAGGAGGCGGAGACTGAGCCAGGTGAGTGGGAAGAGAATAAAGGAGAAGACTCGTCTGAAGACGGTAGAAGCGACCTGATTGTGGTTGTGGTTTTGAGTCCGGCTGAAGACTCGTCTATAAACTTAGCGCTTCCGGGAGGTAACTCGATGGTGAGTTTTTTTTATTTTCTTTTTATTTTGTTTTGTGTTATGTTTTGTTTATTTTGTATGCAGGTTTTCATTCCGAGCTCTGGGAGGTTGTTGATTATGTGGATTGCATGGTCGAGGTTGTTTCATATCATAGAGGAGAGTGTTTGCTGCATATGTAGGGGAGTCCCGTTCTATCTTTTTACTTTTTATGCATTTGCATCATTTTTGCTTTACTTTGATTTCAATTGTACATTGAGGGTAATGTACAGTTTAAGTGTGAGGATGGGAACGTGGCTTATTTTGTACATTTTATACTTTTACCCTCTTTCTTTCGACACATTAGGGACAATGTGTATTTCAAGTGTGAGGATGTTAGCATAAGAAAATGAAAAAAACTTGAGAAATTGAAAATTTTGAAAAAATAAATAAAGAATTGTTTTTGCGAGTCCTTAGGTAACATATTTTTTGAGTTTTAATGCGCACAAAAGATCAGTTTTTATTCAATGTAAATCGAAAGCTAAAGGTGGATCAGGTGCGGGTTTGTCTTTCCTTAGCGCGGTATTCTTTAAGTATCGGGATTAAGTAGGCCCAACATAGTCGGTTTTCAATAATAAAATTGTTTGGAATGCCTAGGATAGTGTAATAAGCTGGATAATTGTTGGATCGGGATCTACCTTGATCCAGTGATTCAACACATTAACCGAACCAAATCGTGAGGAATCCGATTTGATTGTCAATCCAATCTATGACACGGATCGGGTCGTGAGAAACGAGCGGATTAGATGTCGAAACGAAGGTTTCTATCGACCCTTTGGTGTAGAGAAGTTGGATACAAGACCTGGAAACTCTCAACGGACAGAGATTCGACAATGCCGGTGCAAAGAGTTTGTGTGTGTTTTGTTGCTTAGTCTGGTTAGTCTCTACTATTTTTTTTTGTGCTCATGAAGTGAAAGTTATATATATAGTGCAGAGGCCATTCGTACGAATGAGCCATGTGAATGGACTCATTCGTGCGAATGAATCAGTAGAATGGTTCATTCGTAAGAATTAATCATCAGAATGGTTCATTCGTACAAATGAATCATTCTCATGACTTATTCTAGCGAATGAATCATTCTCATGATCTATTCGCGCGAATGGATCATTCTCATGATCCATTCGTGCGAATGGGCCTTTCATTAGCACGATTGATCAACGTTATCGATATTTATCAGATCGTTTAATACACAGTCGTTATATATGAGTAAACATTAAGAATAAACATGTAATTTCATTAATATATCAAATAGTTACATTAAACATAGATGAAATACATACTACAAGGGATTAGGGACATATCATGTATCTACAATAATGATAATTGTACATGGCTTATATCGGTAACCCTATTCCAAACGTTTTTAGCGAGATTTGAGCCTTTTATATTTTCACATATATTCACTGTTTTGTTTGTTGAGTGTATACCTACATGTTGCATTTTGTTAGAACTTGGGTATTTTGATACATTTTGAGACACTTGGCAGAGATGATACACAGATATGATAGAGGCATTAGGATTTAGCCCCTTAGTGAACCCAGTTTGAGCCTTTATCCCTTTCATTTGTTTAACTCACATATTACACCTTGAGCCTTTCATAAACTTGATGCGTAATAAATATATATAAATTTTTTACCAAGTTTTCATTCAGAAATGGACTCACAACTAAATTACACGCTAACGGAAAGTGTACCGGTAATGCGTAGTAAAGACAGTAAGCCCGAGTTATCGAACCGTGGGCACAAAAGGTGGCGACCCTTGATACTAAACCTTTATTGACTCCTAAGCGATGTAACACACAAGATGAATTTATTTATCAATTTTAGGACATGCAATATAAAAATAAAACAACTAAATACTGAATCGACTCAAAAACCGAAAAGACACGAAAATACTTAAACACATAGAAAGATAGACTACCTTGTTTAACCTTTCTCATTTATTTTCCTTACGCGAACATTATCCCTTAGTGAACCCAGTTTGAGCCTTTATCCCTTTCATTTGTTTAACTCACATATTACACCTTGAGCCTTTCAAAAACTTGATGCGTAATAAATATATATAAATTTTTTACCAAGTTTTCATTCAGAAATGGACTCACAACTAAATTACACGCTAACGGAAAGTGTACCGGTCATGCGTAGTAAAGACAGTAAGCCCGAGTTATCGAACCGTGGACACAAAAGGTGGCGACCCTTGATACTAAACCTTTATTGACTCCTAACCGATGTAACACACAAGATGAATTTATTTATCAATTTTAGGACATCCAATATAAAAATAAAACAACTAAATACTGAATCGACTCAAAAACCGAAAAGACACGAAAATACTTAAACACACAGAAAGATAGACTAAACGAACTAAAATACGAAACAAAGACCAAATATGAGACAAAACACTACCTAGACCAGGAATCCTATTGGCTAATTCAACTGCTTTCGGGACAACTGACTGTATGACACCGGTTCTAAAGATAAACTGACTCGGGAATCACTAAAACATGCAGGATCTCCTCTCAGACTCACCAACACACCTCAACTATCCTAAGGGTCGGATTAAGCTCACCGGTAAGGAATTGGATTCCCTCTCGGACTCACCAAAACCTAGATACCACGTACTCAAAAACGGTTTCACCTATGGGTCTCAACCACTCTATACTCATAAGCTACCCTAGATAGACCTAAGAGAAAGGAGTAAACTCCTAAAATACTGTTTATGTCACGAAATTGCAAGATGATAAAGACGACTCGGACAACCCACTCTCGTGCAATTGTAACCCAAACCGACAACCCACAAGACAACCCGACAACCTATCTCCTCTCGGACTCAAGATTGATAAAATACTGATTTTTATGACCACACAAACCTGCTACAACGATTAGCCTAACCGTTTAGATCACAAACACTAAGTAAATGACTCGTAAACTCGAAATCTTACCCGAAACACACATATTATTCAAATAAAACCTCAAGAGCAACAAATTCATGCAAGATCAGTAGCAAATCTATACTAAAACACATTCACAACCATTAAATCAGAAGTCTTTACAATAGCATTCGTCATACGATCAATAAACACACCGAAAACAATCAAATCATGCCAATATTCATCCTAATCTAAGTAGCAACGAGTTTAGCTACTCATGAAACTTAAAAACAAGCAAAATATTACTGGAAACATAGTTTAAACTCGAAGTAATTGACTGGAAAGAGAATTAGAACACAAAACCGATGTTTGCAAACCGAAATACGTCAATTCTTCTCAATCCTTGTGATCCCAGACCTTGATTCTTCAATCCACAGAGCTCCCTGGTCTTCTACAGCCACAAGAAGTCGACCCCCTCAAAGAAAAACGATCAAACCTTTTAAAAAGCGGGAATTAGATTTTTCTGGCCTGTCAGGATCGTAACGGGCCGTCACCACCCGTGACGGTCTGTCATAGGGCTAAGGTTTTAATTAATTAATAAATCCTGGATGTGACCCTGGTGGCTAGTCATGGCGGACCGTCACCACCTGTGATGGTCCGGTACGGGCTTCAAACTCCAAATTTTCATTATTTGCTTTCAACTCTTCTCCGCTTCTTTTCGGACCCGTTTCTTCATCAAATTCCTCCGGTTTATCAATAGAACCTGCATTTTCAACAATATTATCATTATGTATCGAATATCTTGGATTTTAACTGATAAAACCGAATGAAACGAGTTAAAACAAGCATAAAAACGTATATGTTTTAGAACACATCAAACATTCTCACACTTGAAGTTTGCTTGTCCCTAAGCAAAGCCCCAAACACTACATCCAACCAATTAACCGTACAAATAGAAGAATCTCAAGCTAAAACCAGAAACAGGCCACAAAAATCTACTAACAACGAGTGACTCCCCAAGATTTATAATGGTCAATAGATTTACAATTCAACCGGTCTATATGAGACCTGACTTTTTGAAAACATGGGCCTACCTACTCAAGTCTCGCTTTCTTTCAAGCTCTAACCGCGCATAACTTGCACCCCTCACAAAGGTTCTCCCTACTCGATTTATTTCTATGACTAGCAAAAACTATGCCAGTACCTATTCTAACTCTCAGACCCACCAATGAAATGCCTAAGTCATAGGCTTGAGAATCAATCAAATCTCCACCCAAATGTGAAGATTAATACACATATCAAGAAGGGCTTTAATAGGGTTGCAGTGTTAGGCTGGGGTTCAGGGTACGGATAGGGAATTTTAAGTGGCTAATCGTGAAACCGGTCCGGACTAAAGAGAAAACACAATTAACAGGCATCTATAAAAGTCAGGATTTCGTCGCCTACTGTAGCGTCTACCATTGAATCTATGTGTGGTAATGGGAAAGGATATTTAGGACACGCTTTGTTGAGGTCCGTGTAGTCTACACAAACTCTCCACTTCCCGTTCTTCTTCTGGACTACCACCACGTTGGCTAGCCACCTTGGGAATTTTACCTCCCTTATCATTCCAGATTTGAGGAGCCTTTCGACCTCTTCTTGGATGATCACGTTTCTTTCAGTAGCAAATTTCCTTCGCTTTTGATGTATTGGCCTGAAACTTTTATCAATTCCAAGTTTATGAGTTATGATGTCTTTGAATATACCTGTCATGTCTTCATGCTTCCATGCGAAGGTTGCTTTTCTGCCCCTCAGGAAATTCAGGATATCTTTTTCAATATCTTCAGGGATATTGCTCCCTACAAGGATCTTTACATCTGGATATTTAGCATGCAGGGATATCTCTTTAACATCTTGTTCTTTAGCTTTTAGAACATCCTTGGCCTGCTTCGTTAATTGCTATGCTTGCCTGGTTTTGACGGAGGCTTTCATCAAAGAAGTGTAGCAATTCTTAGCCTCTTGCTGATCACTGTTAATCTTCACTACTCCCCAAGGGGTTGGTAATTTGATACACTGATGGTATGTTGAGGGCACCGCCTTTATATCGTGTATCCAGGGTCTTCCTAGAATAATGTTATAGCAAGATAAAGAATCTATTACACAAAATATTTGAATAGAATTTACCCCTTCAATGTATATCGATAGTTTTATCTCTCCGACTGTGCTTTTGACTTCTCCGTTGAATCCTACCAGCACTGAGGATTTTGAAATAATTCCCATTCTCTTCAGGACTTCATGCTGAATTATGTTCACCGAGCTCCCTCCATCAATCAGTATCTTCCGGATGAAGTGGTTTGCAATGTACAGAGTAATTACTAGACCATCATGATGAGGATCATGTACGTTATTTCTGTCATCCTCGTCGAAATAGATCACCTTTTCTTCAGTCAAGCCGGAGGTTCTGATAGGTCTGTCTCCATTCTCTGTTTTCGCTTCTTTGGCATTTCTTTTTGCTGCAGAGTAAGAAGTACCACAAATATCAGATCCACCAGATATAAAACCTATTACCTTGGCATCTGGCGGCAGGGATTTTGCTCTTTGCGGGATCCTGCCTTGATCATTGGTCTAGTTCTTTCCTTTGCCTAGAAATTCTTTGAGATATCCCTTGCTCAAGAGATAGCTTATCTCATTCGCAAAGCAATACAATCCTCAGTAATATGGCCAAAGTCTTCATGGAATACACACCACTTGGACTTGTCCCTTCCTCCTGGCCACTTGGCTTTTTCTCCAAGATCCTACATAGTAAATAGCAAACCAGTTGTATCAAGAGAAAAACAGTATTCAAACAACTTAGGATATTCTTCCTAGTCCTCGTCATCTTCAACAACGTTGACCCTATGATTATCCGGCTTAGAATACGGCTTGGATCTATATGACTTGAAAGGTGCAGGTTCAGCTTTCTAGTTAGGTTGAGTGTAGCTTGTCGGAGCATTCACTCTTTGCTAGATCTTTTTATCATCTTCGAGTAAAATAAACCTCAATGCCCGGTTCCTGACTTCATTAAGGTTCCTACAAGCATTCATAACAAGGTCTTCGTAAAATTAAGAATCCTTCTATAGTCCCATGCAATGGCAATGTCAAGGTTCGGGATATCTAGGGATTCCCGGCCGAATTTGCTGACATAGTCCCGAAAGGACTCTCCGCTGTTCTGAGTTATCATGTATAAGTCACTTGTTAACCTTTCAAAGGTCCTACTTCAAGAGAACTGATTGTTAAACAAATTGATTAAGTGGGCAAACGAAGTAATAGAATAAGGTTTAACGTTAAGTAGCCATTTTAGGGATGATCCTGTTAAGGTAGAGCCGAAGCCTTTTCACAGACAAGCTTACTTTAGGTCCAAAGGAATGGGGTTAATCTCCATCCTTTCTCTGTATTGCGCCACAGGTTCCTGGAAAATGGTTAACTCTTTTACTTGGCTTCTGAAGATAAGGACAGTTGACAACAACGTGTCCTTGTGTACCGCACTCAAAACAGTATCTCCGCTCAACCAACCTCGGAGATCTGTATTGATTTTCACTTTGGTGAGTTTTTGAACCACCAGCCTTAGCTTCTTTTAGTTCAGCTGAAGAGAGTGACTTGTTTGATTGAACAGACTCTCCAGCTTTAACAAAATTAACCTTTTTGATTGAGGCTTTGGTTACTTGACTCTTCTGATCAGAAGTAGTGGGATAAGATGGACGGCAATTGGTTTGTTTAATTTTAAAAACATTTTTAGAAGCAGATTTTGAAATACCAATGCTGTCATTCTGTGGTGCAGACGAGTTTTTGTGTCCCAAACCACGAGTAGGGCACTCATCGTCGTCTTCATCCCACTCTTCTACCATTCCATCAACACACTGGGACTCCGAGGTCGAAGCACCATTATCGTTAACCTTTGGTTGAGAAATTTTGTTTTCGGTTGGATCAACGACAAGTGGCGTTTTGACCTTAAAGTTAGTGATTGGGTTATCATCCGGTGTGTTTACCATAGTATTCAACACAGGTGGAGGACAATTGTTATACCCCATCCCAGCATTTTTCTTTCCTGGACGCTGTGAAACCATGTAATCAAGAATGTAAGAAGCATTTGAATAACTTTTCAGCTTTTGATGTAAAGTTTCATAATCACATTCGACAAGCGCCAGCTTTTTCTTTGTTTCATCAATCGTGTTTAAATAAAAGGTCATGGCATTTTGTTTGTTGAGAACACAGATTTCTAATTCATGAACTTGCCTGTTTAAAAGATCAATTTTGTTTTTGAAGGCAAGTTCGTTTCCCTTTAAAACACGGTTTGCTTCAAGACAACCAGTTAAATCAACAATTAAGTCTGTGTTGTGACTTTTAAGTGCCTCAACTTTCTTTTCAAGTTCATCACAAATTAAACACGGTTGAGATTCAGACTCACTTTTAAAACTGTCAGAATTTACCTGACAGTTTTTCTTCAGAAGAGACGACAGATGATTTTTCTTCATTCACATCAGCTGTCGATTGACTTGAAGAGACGACAGATGATTTTTCTTCATTCTCAGCTGTGAAGCCAGAACTGTTTGAAGATGTGTCGTCTTCAGCTGATGAACTTTCTGAAGCAATCTTTCTCTCAGCATCAGAATCTGATTCTTCATTGATTTCTACAGCCTTTGCCATGTAAGCTCTATCCCCTGAACTGCCATCAGCTCCAAATTTAAAAGACCAATCAACAGTCTCATCTGTTTGAACAACCATAGCTTTTGTTCCACTTGAAGTGCCCTTATCTTGTGCAAGAGTAACTGGAACAAGGTTTGTTTCTGTATTTTGAGTTTGTGGCTTCGGTTGGCTTTGACGGTTGTTGAAAGGGTTGCGATTTCCAGTCTGTTTAGGCTTTTCACATTGCCTAGCAAAATGCCCTTTCTCACCACAGTTCCTCACGATCTGTAGTTTCGTTGTATAGTTTCATGTTGGGAGTTTGGAAGCGCTTGGGGATCTCAGCATCACAAATTGGTGGAGCGAATATGGAGATCCTGTGACTAGTAGAGGAGATCTCCGGTATAGGTTGGACCACACCTGGTACACTCGAGATCATTTATCTCAACTTCTTTAACTCCTTGGCCATGGACGGAGTGATTCCTGTCTCCTGCACAAATTCGTTAGTATTTGAAAATTGATTGAAAGTGTTACCGTTCTCAGGATTTCAGAACGATGATCCCGGAGTAACTCCAAGATCCTGATTTGTCATAACTCTAACAGCCGGGGTAGGGCCAACTACGGTGATTCCTGTTTGCATGGGAAGGAAGTCTCCCTTATGGATTCCTGAGGATCCTGGATAATTAAAATCCAAGATCCTTGGTTGCAGCTGGGTCGTCACTTCCACTGGTTTTTTCGATTCCTTAACCTTCTCAATCTCTTGAAACAGCGCTTGGTTAGTCTTCATCTGTTGTTCCATTTGTTGTTTCATCTCCGAGAACAGATCGAGGATATCATTGTTTGATACAATCACAGGTCCACCAGCAGGTATTCCGGATCCCGAAAAACCTGCAGGAGTAGTTTTCTTCGGCTGATTAACAATTTTTTGAAATGGAGGAGGAGGAATAGGGTTGACTAACCCAGAGCTCGAAGATGGAGCAGAAACATAAGTATTTTTGGATTGAGATGAGATTTTTGAAATCAGTTTGGGAAGATAGTGATTTAACACAAACTTTAGTAATGATTTGAAGATGAAAAGCACCACTTGCCCCACGGTGGGTGCCAAATTGTTTTGGGTAAAAATTAACAAGACAAATTTTGTAACCAAACTTAGTTTGTGAGGTAGCGTGCTTGTAAAATCAATGTGAAACAATACAAATACGTAAAGAGTGACACAGTTGTTTATGAGGAAAGCCTTTGATCTTTAGGGATCGCCGGCATAAAACTTTGGGAGGTGAGAATCAACACCTACCTCGCTTCTTGAATAAATAGTAAAGAATTACAAGTGTTGAGCAGTAAATGATCGATCTATGAGTATTACAGAGGTGATTACGAGTCTAGAAAGCTAAGTGCGTAGTGAAGATGTGTCCCTAATCGATCAATACTGCTGATTAAATACATAGATAATGCTAACTAATTATCCGAGAATCCCGAAATCGACTTAGTCTTCATATATAACCGTTGGAGGCCAATCTACACGTCATCTACACGTTTTCCTCGACTTCAAGAGCGATTCTTCAGGGATAAAATTGACTTCACGTGTTTTTCCTACGTATTGGTCAAGATAAATGAAAGATATAACGGTTAAATATTAAGGATACCGAAACCTGTCAGGATACCGAAGTACGTTGAAGATCCAGGATCCTTAGCTGTAAAATGACACATAACAGTTACAACACTAGTTCACATGTGAAACATTACGTTTACGCTTGGTTAGACTTATACTTATCTATGATCGATTCATGGATCACACGTAGACTTAATTGATCATTATGACACATTAAATACACATGAACCACCCCATACACCTCAAACTTGTTCCGACAACTCATTCAGTGTGAATTAATACTTAAAAGTAGTAGTTAGTACTTCCGTGCGATTGTTCGCCTTTTAAACCGTCGTTACCTGCGTACCATACTCAACCGGCTAATACGTCCAATTAGACACCAAATTATGTTTTAAAATGATAAACAAATCCATTTCATTAATTAAAACAATGTTTGTTTGCAAAACTTTCCTTAAATAAATCCCGAAATTCAAAAAACGATCAAAAAACCGCGAAACCGAACTGTTGGATCAACCATGGGTCAAAGACCACCCAGGACCCATGGAAGATTTGCGCAACCCACAAGGCCCCCAAGGCCAAATTTCGGCTGCCCCCTACACATCCTAAAACCCTAAATTTCTTTAAGGCATTCCATTTTTACAACCCCTAAACCACTACTATAAATACAAGGCCTTGGGCACCCCCTTTTCTTTGTAATTTGTAAGCAAGAGAACCCCTGCCCCTCCCCCTTGAAGTTTTCTAAAACTTCCTATAGGTTCTAGAAGTTTGAAGATCAAACAAGTAAGCATACTATCCTATTTCAATAATCCTTCTTCCTTTGATTAATTCTTCTTCATCCCCTCAATATTTTTCTATTTTCTATCCATGATCACTTAATCATGTGAACTCTCAGCCTTAAAAACCCTCTAATTGTGTTAATCAAACTAACAAATCAAGCTAACATCACCAACTAACAACCAAAGGATCCAGTTTGCAAAGATGGCCGTCGCATTCTGTGAATCCTCAAGACAACTATTACAAAAGTGGCTCTGCCGATGATTTATTATATTCTTGCTAACTTAAAACATGTTAATTATTCTGTATTATCAGTTATATGAACTCACACAAATTTAAAATATAATATGCTTGCACGTGTCGGTCATACCGATTGCATTATGTGATTCTCCAAAACGCTTCTGTGAATATCATGGATAGACCAGTGACATGGGATGTTTTTCCTAACCTAATCTGATTATATTATGTATTATGATAATATAATAACTTTTGTCTATTTTTTATTTAAGCGTTCGGTAAACTTAAAACCCGAAACGGTCCACTTAAGTGCAACCGTTGATGTGGACAGAAACTGTGCTGAATTTAACTAAGCATAACTTGATCATAATTAAACAAAACTAAGAAAACTCAAACTCCACGACATAGTTCGTCGAGTTGGCTTTCCAACCATAATTTTCTCGTTTTCTAATTCAAATGTATGACTCCGTAGTAGCCAAAACGGGACAGGAGCATTTTTCAGTACCTTCTGTCTTGTTTGACTGTTTTGACTATGATCCGAATCTCAAACAGAAAAACTTTCTAAACGAAACTTTTTCAGAACGATTTAAACTAGTCATCTATAAAATTTCATGATTTTAGCACGAGGTTTGATATTTTTAACGAGCACGTTTCTGTTCAGCTGCTTTGCTGTCCAAATCAGAAAAAACGACTAAAACTCTATTTTTGCATCCAATTCTTAACCTTATAACCCGAACCGCCTATCTAACACTCGTAACCATTGAACCTACCCTAAAACTAGTTTATTTATTTGTTTAGGGTCTGGTCGGTGATTCACCTCGTTTATTTGTTCAAGTCTCTTATCTTTCCTATCTATCAAGGTGAGACTTCATAGCCCCACTTTATTCAAATTGTTTTGGGGGGAACATGTACGCATTGGCACGCATTAAAACACGTTTTAGAACAATTCTAAAACACGTGAATCTTATATGTATGTGAATAAATGAACACAACATGATAAACGTTAAACTTGCAAATCCTTAACTTGAATTTTCAAGCCAACGGTAGTACAGATATGGGCCATAGGATGGAAACCGCATATACTTTATAGACAAATTTTAGTTGGACATCTTATTCGTTATTAATGCAACTTGCGGGTTGTACCACTTATTCGTTATTCATTATTTTATGTTGGATTTGCTAATCATGTGTTTGTTTTATTTTACGTACTATATGATGATCTTGAATTATGAATTGTTACCTTTGCCAAACTTATGCTGTTAGTAAACTTGTGACTTCTCACCAACTATCTTAGTTGACACTTATTTTTCGTACATGTTTCAGGTGATTAAGCTTATGATAGGTCAAGTAAAGATCATATAGGATTTGCCTAGATATCAATTGAAGAAATTTTATTTTAAGTTATTTTGTGTTTTGAACATGTTATTTGTTTGGTTTACGTTGAGATTTATGTAATGAAATTTTAACTCTATGGAATTTAATAGTAATATTCTTTATTCCATCGCATTCTTTTATCAATTAGTCGCACCTGCGGTTAACATGCACAGTTGGGGTGTGACTGTGGGATCATTAGATTACTAAACATGAGTGCAATTGTTTAGGTGATTGAGTTGCTAAGACTGAAGATCAACCGGGAACATAAGTGACTTAGTAGTTAGTAACCTAATACTTACACATGAATTATATGATTGAAAGTATGTTTTATGTGTTTAGATGTTTATTGAATTATGTATGTGTTGGGTGTTTGGTGTTTACTTTATGTGTTGGGTGATTTGTGATTTTGTATATTGGTTGTTTGGTGTTTAATATATGTGTTGGGTGATTGGTGATTTTGTATGTTAGGTGTTTGATGTTTATCATTATGTGTTGGGTGTTTAATGATTATGGAATGTTGAGTGTTTGGCGTTATATGTATGTAGTTGGTTTGTGATATGCGTGAACTATATATATTTTTAATAAATATTTTAACACAAATATGAGTTTTAAAATGGTTTTCACCTAAACTAGAGTACACACACAAAGGCAAGTGTACCTGTCGGGTGGTTAAATAGAATCGATAAGAACCAAGTATCAATCCGTGGACACAGTTTCAACTACTTAATCCAAATAATTAATCGAACCGAATGATATGGAAATATTTGTTTGTTTTATTTTTGGAATTTTGACTTGAAAGATAATAACGAATGATTTGAAAACTAAAATTTAAAATGATTTGAAACAACGATTTGAGGAAGTTATCATCCTAGCTTGGAATCCACTATTATAATCATGATGAAACAAATGAATGGCAATTTTACAATTAAGTTAATGTTTGGTTAAGCGGTCGAATTAGATTCCGGTCAAGGTGACTAACTCCATAACTGTTAAGAAAGTTACTAGTGAGCAGTTTACACAATATCCACTTAAAGCTAGTTTAATTAGATAAAGTTTATATAATCTCTTAACTTATAAAGTTCTAAGATAAATTCATGCAAATATCAAGCTCGAGTCATCAATACTTTAATTAACATAATTTTTGTCAAACAAGTTTCATAACATTTATCATAGTTTTTGCAAACATCATTGAACGGGATGCATGCTTTAATATTTATTTCAATAGTTAAGGTTTCAAAGATCATTTCTAATACTTAGCCATGAAATTAAACATAAAGATATAAAATCATGAATAAATGCTAATTTCATAAGTTTTCTAACATGATATGATTTCACATTTATAAAGCTAAAACTATTCCATAAACTTTCAAGCATGCATGTCCATCAAGTGATTAACATAAAATTTTCTTAACATTAACATAATACTTGCCAAATTCATAAGTTCAACGTAATTAATAAAGCTTCATCAAACTAGGATGATTAAAGGTATTTAGCTCATAATGAGCTTGCAAACTACAACCAATTGACAAGAATACATGCAAATCATAACAAGATTCAAAGATATAACCAAAGCTTCAAGATGGAATGGTGTGGTGGTGTTAAAATTCTTCTTGACTGTGAATGGACCTCCTTAAGCCTCCAAACAGTCCCAAAACCCTGGTTTCGAATGACAAAAGTGTGTTATTTCTCCCAAGGAACTAACCTCTAAAATTGGCCAAGGCATGCTCTATTTATACTGTCTGGATGATGTGGCACGACCTGTGATCAGTGGAGCACGGCCCCGTATTGGGACCAAGTCGTACCAGATAACTTTTGTCGCGAACGTACTGCATGGGTATTGGACACGGGTGTGTGCCTAGGGAGGCACGACCCCTTGTTACACCTGGTCGGGAGACAAATGTCCTTTTTCTGGTTGAGCACGGGGGCGTGCCTGGGGAGGCACAGCCCGTGCTTGGCTGTTAATCTTTGTCTTTTCTGTTAGAGTGGAGCACAGGGGCGCGTGCCTAGTGAGGCGCGACTCGTTCTTTGCCAACTGAGTTGCTTAATTTCTTCACTTTTTATCATTTTTCCGCTCGTTTGCTCGTTCTAGGCCAAGTATTTCCTAATAATACAATTTAAGCTAAATGAGCAACAAATTCAATCAATGTGTAAAGAAATTGGCAATAATCGAGATGTAAATGATGTGAAATATATGATTAATTTAGTGCACATCAAACCTCCCCACACTTGAACCTTGCTTGTCCTCAAGCAATAAATTTGAATAAAACCCTCCAAATGGCAATACAAACAACAAGCTTTAATAAATCACAGTTTAGAAATGATTTTCCTTGTTTTAAGAAGGAACACAAGTAAACAAAGATCAATGGGCAAATATGAGCTTGTGAAGTGATATCCTAATAGGCAATGGTTTTGTTTTATGAAGTTTTGGAAATGCAAGACTTAACACTAGTCACAATGTTCACACACACTAGGCTAATTATATGTAATCATACGTGTAATGATGTATGTATAGAACACTCGATTGCCAAATATGAGACGTGTGAATTCATATGCTTGTTAAGGGATCGAATCTCTACCAGATATAGGAAATGTTTGCGTGAATCAAAAGGTCTTTGATTGGGTTGCAACTTGTCTTAGGAAAGGGTATGGATCATTTGGGAAAGTGGCTAATTACTAGAAACATCGATCTTGGCTTATTTGATTGACTTAAAAGTGAAGGGATGCTAAAAAGGAAATCCCTCTACAATACTCAGGCTTCAAGGGGTATAACTAACTCGAGGACTCGTTTATGGTCAGATTGTCAAGACCGAATCTCATCTTAAGAAACCTCGCTTCCTCTTTGACTTTGACATATACATAACTATCTTTCCTTAAGGATCGTTTAGATTTGAGCTTAATAGCACCCAATTTGATCAACTCTGTATACTCATGCTGGGAGGTTGATTGGTTTTTACTACATTTTCCATCATGAGACCAATATCCACAATTCGGGCATCTTTCATATCTTTTTGCCATTCTCTTTATGGCGCTTTTTGATGTTCCACAAAGGGTGGATTTTGTTCCTTTTGTCGCCATCACTTTCTTGTTCCATATGCCAAAACAAAGATGTGTTCATGAATTTCTGGGGAAAGTCTTGGGTGTTCAAAATATAGGCCTGAAAGCAAATTGAAATCAAAAGAATGCATCCCACTCTTTTAGGTCTAACCGGTAAAAGACCAATGTTTTTTTTTATCATTTTTTTATAAGCCAAGGGGTGAGTATTTAGTAACAACGGTAATGGGTAGTTGATGGAATTAAAAGGGATAAGGCTTGACGGGGCTAACTAAGGGATGTTCGGGTGAAAATGAAGCAAAGGCTAACAAGGTGGTTTTCCTAATGCCTAGACCATTTTCATGCAAGCACTTCCTTTTTTCATGGTTTTGAAATATATTCCCAATACAAGTTCTAATTTACATGAAACCCTCAATAATCCGATAAAAACAAAAGAATAGTGCGGTAAAGCAGTAAAGTCTCAAAAAAATTATGCTCACGGAAATGGATGGATTTGGGTAAAAAGTGTCAATTCTTTTCTTGTCTTTCATTTCTTTTTACTAACCATGCTTTTGGATAATTTTATGTCAATTTACTCGGCGGTTTGCTTAAAACGATTGTTTTGTGAAATGCATTTCTTTCTTTAAGTTTATCAAAAAATTTCATGTCTTTTGAATATTGATGCCACAAATTTTTTTAAAATGGAGTGCTTTACTTGAAACGCATTTATGTGACCAAAGTTCAAGTGGTTGAAATGGTGAAACCCCCTCCCTACACTTGAAGCTTACATTGTCATCAATGTAAAAAGAAATAAACAATTATAAAGCGTAAATGGAGGAAAAGGGAACTGAAAACTCCCATGAATGCTGGTGTATCCGAAGCTTGTGATCGATGCTCACAGCGGCCTGAAGTGCATGATTCGAGTTACAACAAACGATAATATTAATATCAAACCACGAGTTCAAAAAAAAAAGAAAATCCTATAAATAAAAATGAAATTGTTCGAAATGGCACGGAACAGCCAGTGCCGACAAAACTGAAAAATAAAATATAGCCGAGAAACACAGAACCGCATGTGTCAAAAATGTTGCATTGCTGGGATGTTTACCCACCACCCCTCACTGGTCGAGGTTTTCTTCATCACAGTTCTTTTTCACCCGTTTCCTCATGTAGGAAACATCCTCCCCGATCAGATTTACCCTATCAGACAAGTTGTCGACCCGCCCAGAAGTAGATTCACAGATTTCAAAAGAACGACGGGCGTAGGTGCTGGTGGTCTGGATGGCCTCGTAAAGGTCCATCGTGGATGGGAATCCAGAGGTGTGGGATGAAGATGTTCCGGTGTCAAAGTGATGATGATGTTGGTGGTGTAGTGAGTGATGGATGTCAAGGTCCATGATTACTTGTGTTGGATCTTCGGGATCCCAAATCTGTCCGACAGAATCCTGGAAATGCAACCTTCCATCGGGAAGTCTGGCGACCATGCCGAGGTCCATTCGGGTCCCAAATCTATCCCTAGATCAACCCCGAACTGGACGACTAAAGTGTTTCGCCAAACACCTCCCAAACAGAAGGTTACAACGAATTCATCCCATAAATCAAGATCAGTGTGCCTAAAACGGAATGTTTCCATAAACTCTAGTGTGAGTTCCAATACAGACTCATGATCATTATCAAAGACTCTCCTCCATGGAGCGGTAACGAGGTTGTTGAAACCCCCCTCTGCCCAACGGTGTTCAAGGTATCGTAAGATACTTGTAAATGTGACTCTTCTTGACGGTTCATGAGTATATGTTCAAACGGTCACGATACCATCCCTCGTTTCAGGCCCTGAATAAAAGAAAAGGGTGTTCCATGATCCTGAGATGGTAAATAGTAGGTTAGGATAGAGAATCACATGAAGTCGAACCAAAAATAATCTTAACAGAAGGTGAAGCACAGGGGCATGTTTGGTGGAGCACAGACCCGTTTTGGACTGTAAGCACAAGGGTGTGCTGTTCTGAACACGGGGAGACTTGATGGGTCAAGCACAGGGTCGTGCCTGGTGGTGCACGGCCCGTGTTGCACTGAGGAGGGCAGAATCAGAGATTCAAACCCATGCACGTGTCCGTATACGCAAACCCTTGTCTTTTTGTTTCACAATTTCTAGGTCTTTCTACCAAATAACAACAACAAACCTACATCTAAGTACAAAGTTTCAAATAATTGGGTTAAACTGGGTAAAAAACCCAAATCAAACCCAAAAATGAAAAGTAACTTACAAATCTAAGAATTAAAATAATAGAAACTAAGGATCTAAACATTAAATGACTCAAAGAGGGGTAAAATTCGGTGGAAGCCAGGAATCACCCCAAAATAGAAATAAAAACCTTAAATATGAACAATGGAACGATCTAAACATACCTTGGTTGATAAATCAAGAGAAAAGTAGATGAAAATGGTGGATTGGGATCATTTGGCGACTGGAACCAAGAGAAAACGGGGGTGGATTAGGGTTAAAATGAGAGAGAAATCGGTTTTAATGAAAAAGGGGATAAAAAGCTGCTGCACATGTCGGGCACGGCCCTGTGTTTGGCCTATTGTTCCAGAATTTATATATATATATATATATTATGTGTTCCCCGTTTTCTTTGTTAATGCCTCGTGAGTTCCAACTTCCACCAATTATTTTATCGTAACACAAGTTAGCTTAAACCGTTATAGAACTAAAATAGACGATCAAGAATGAACACATGAAGATTTCATTGATTGAAAAGAGATTACAAGCCGAGAACCTTATGGAGCAAAACAAGGTTCATTTCTACACCCTTCCTACCATAAGATATTACATAAAACTTCCAAACATCTCGTGTGGGAGCACGGGAATTGGGTAGTGGGAGGTGCGGTTGCTAAGCTCCATAAGTTGGCGGTTGATGACCACCAGTTCTTCTTTCATCAGCTCCGCTTGTTCAGCAAGCTGCAAAAGACGCCTCTCGGCCAGCAGCAGTGAGTTCCTTGATGAGCTCCTTTAGTTTGAAAACCACCTCGGTCATTGTCTTCCTTGCTGGAACCATTCAGAAGTACTTCCATTTGAAGACATCCTCATCTCAGTTATGGATTAACTAAGACCCTTGTATGCAATTTATAGTCATAACAGAAGGTGGGGCACGGGGGCATGCCTGGTAGGGCACGGCCCGTGCTGACATGTTGGACATATTGAAAATTTTGTAGTCCGAAGGAAACCTATTTTCTAGTTACTTAAACATGTGAACTCACCAACATTATGTTGACTTTTAGCATGTATTTCTCAGGTAATTGATGCTTTGTCTGGAAGTTGCACGTAGGAAATAAGACACTTGGAGTCTTCATGCATATCTTAGCTTTTTGGAGTTTTCCTTTTATTGTCTATTGTTTTAGGCTATAATTGTAAAAATTGTTGTCGTTACTTTCAATGTTACCGTTAGGGTGATAGTAGATCCATGTTGTCAATTCAAAAACAATTAACTTCGATTACGGAATTTGCGTTTTCATTTAGAGGTTGTTTTAATGATCAAAGGCTATGTAAACCACCGACTATGTTGCACCCCGTGTTTCCGCCTAGGCGGGGTGTGAAAGTTTGAGTCCAGCAGACGAGGCATGCCCCCGTACTTGCCCAAGCATGCCTTGTTACCATGAGATACCATAACCGACACTTGACGTCTATTGTTTGCAAGCCCCGCCCAATGTTCTGTCATGAAACATTATGAGTGTATATGGACAGTATGCACTTGCTTTGACCTCCAATCAAGGTTAGAGCGACTAACCATGGGTGGGGGTGTCAACCTAAATAGATATATTCATGCGTTCCACGTCTAAACTAGCTAACCGCTATAGTATTCTCGGGGACTTAATATGACAGTAAGTACTCATGTAACAATAAGTTTGTGTACTCGTATCCAAATGAGAGCTATGTATTCTCCCCCATATGTTTAAAATCACTTAAATCATAGTAAAAGTGGGGCCATGAAGACTCACCTCGGCAGTGAGATATGTATGTAACAAAGTCTAAAACAAGCCTTGGCCTAATCATGCCCTAAGATAATTAAGACACTTTAAGGTCTACGTAATAACTCTATATGCAAGTTGGTCATGTAACCATTCACCCAACTTAACTCGTTATGTCTTATGTTTCATTTTGACAGAGATGTATTAACCCGGTGACCGTTGGTGATACGATTTAGTTTTCCAAAAAAATTAGGTATTTATATGTGGTAAGATATATATAATGTATGTAACCAAGTATGTTCGTGATTTCATACACCCGTTATGTCCACTTGACATTTTTGGGTGGTAAACTATGACTTGAGTCATGATGATAAATGTGTATATATATATATATAGTGTGAGGTTTGGCTACAAAGTCAAAAAAGTGTAAAAAGCCTAAAAAGTCGTTTAAAACGCTCATAACCGACTCATACGAACTCCGATTTTACTCATTTCAGTGGCGTTGGAACCATCTCGTCGAAATCTATGATTTTAGCTTGTAGGGTTTAGCTTTTAGGGTTTAGATTTTAGGGTTTAGTTTTTGCCTTAGGGTTTAGCTTTTAGGATTTAGGCTTTTTAGGGGTGGGGGTTTTAGGTTTTTAGGGGTGGGGGTGGGGGTTAGGTTTTTTTGGGTGGGGGGGGTGGGAGGTGGGTTGGGGGTTCAGGCTTTTGGGTGGTGATGGTGGTGTTTTTAAACGACTTTTTAGGCCTTTTAAGGTTTTTTGTTAAGATTTAGGTTTTTGGGGGGTGGTGGGTTAGGTTTTTTTTTGGGGGAGGGTGGGGGGTTTTAGGCTCTTGGGGGTGGTGTTGGGGTTTTTAAACGACTTTTTAGGCTTTTTACACTTTTTTGACTTTGTAAAATATCCCTCCCCTATATATATATATACATATATATATATATACATATATATATATTGTTTCGGGTAAAAATTATGTAAACCAATTTTGTAACCAAACTTTGTAAGTGAGGTAGTGTGCTTGTAAAATCAATGGAAATCGATAAAAAGAAGTAAAACTTGACACGGTTGTTTACGAGGAAAGCCCTTGATCTTTAAGGATTTCCGGCATAAAACCTCGGGAGGTGACAATCAACACCTGTCTCGTTTCTTGAATAAATGGTAAAAAGATTACAAGTGTGAGCAGCAAATGATAGAGATCTAAGTGTTACAGAGCTTGTTTGCAAGTATTCGATAATGCTAAGTGTTTGTATGTGTTGCTAATCGATCAAGCTGCTGATTAAATACGAAAAATGATCCTAACTAACTTTCCGAGGATCCCGGAGCTTTACTCGGTCTTCAAATATGACCGTTATTGAGCTTCTCTCGCAAGTTTAACACGTTCTCTTTGACTTCTTGCTCGATTCTTCGGGGATAGACGAATCAACACGTTTTACCCGCGCATATAAAAGAAATTGAGGACAAGTAGCCGTTAGTAGCATTTATATTTGGGATACCGAAGTTACCAGGATCTTGGATTCCATATTTCGCTAGATTCAGGATCCTGCATAAAAATCAATCCCTAACAATTGTCCACAAAATTTGACAGCTGTCCAAGGAAGTTATAGCTGTGAAATTTTTAAAATTCAAAATTCGACTTTTAAACCGAAACATGACGAGACGTGGTGCGGTAAACGAGGCTTCTGAAACGTCGTCGTTTGAGGCGGTTGATAATTACTCCTTATATTTACTTTTCCTTTAATTTTCGACTTCATCTTCTACTTCTCTCTCTGGGATTTCAGGTAAGATTTTCTTTTTTACCTCAACTTTCTGATTTTTATATAAAAAATGTCTAAAAAGATCACTCGATCATCTTCATTTTTTGACGATCTTTACAGTCAACATCTGCTCTCTAATCCAGATTCTAAAAAGTGTACTTTTACCGACCGTGATGTCAAACTCCTTGAATCAGGAGGATCCTTTCCGAAAAATACCGTCTTTCGACCTTTTGACCCTAAGACGAGGGCGGATTTCACTTCTGATAGTTGGGTTTGCTTTCCGTCTTTCCCCTTTACCATAGGCTTCTCATATCCTTTAACTTCTTTCAGCACTGAATTTTTTGATAAAACCGGTTTGAGCTATGCCCAAACGATGCCCGTGATTTGGCGAACCTTGCACACTTTGGAGATTTTGATCCTTAACCATGCTCTCGACTTCAGTATTTCTGAATTGGCTTATGTTTATAATCTGAGGAGCCATGGTTCTTCCCGTTTCTTATTCCAAATCAAAACCGGTATGAACCATTTGATCCTGAAAACAACTCAAAACGATCTTAATTGGAAAAATAATTTTTTCTTTGTGAGAAGAGGTTCGATCCCTGGTGGGGATTCAAAATTCGACTTTAAAACCGTAACATGACGAGACGTGGTGCGGTAAACGAGGCTTCTGAAACGTCGTCGTTTGAGGCGGTTGATAATTACTCCTTATATTTACTTTTCCTTTAATTTTCGACTTCATCTTCTACTTCTCTCTCTGGGATTTCAGGTAAGATTTTCTTTTTTACCTCAACTTTCCGATTTTTATATAAAAAATGTCTAAAAAGATCACTCGATCATCTTCATTTTTTGACGATCTTTACAGTCAACATCTGCTCTCTAATCCAGATTCTAAAAAGTGTACTTTTACCGGCCGTGATGTCAAACTCCTTGAATCAGGAGGATCCTTTCCGAAAAATATCGTCTTTCGACCTTTTGACCCTAAGACGAGGGCGGATTTCACTTCTGATAGTTGGGTTTGCTTTCCGTCTTTCCCCTTAACCATAGGCTTCTCATATCCTTTCACTTCTTTCACCACTGAATTTTTTGATAAAACCGGTTTGAGCTATGCCCAAACGATGCCCGTGATTTGGCGAACCTTGCACACTTTGGAGATTTTGATCCTTAACCATGCTCTTGACTTCAGTATTTCTGAATTGGCTTATGTTTACAATCTGAGGAGCCACGGTTCTTCCTGTTTCTTATTCCAAATCAAAACCGGTATGAACCATTTTATCCTGAAAAAAACTCAAAACGATCTTAATTGGAAAAATAATTTTTTCTTTGTGAGAAGAGATTCGATCCCTGGTGGGGATTCAAAATTCGACTTTTAAACCGAAACATGACGAGACGTGGTGCGGTAAACGAGGCTTCTGAAACGTCCTTTGAGGCGGTTGATAATTACTCCTTATATTTACTTTTCCTTTAATTTTCGACTTCATCTTCTACTTCTCTCTCTGGGATTTCAGGTAAGATTTTCTTTTTTACCTCAACTTTCCGATTTTTATATAAAAGATCACTCGATCATCTTCATTTTTTGACGATCTTTACAGTCAACATTTGCTCTCTAATCCAGATTCTAAAAAGTGTACTTTTACCGACCGTGATGTCAAACTCCTTGAATCAGGAGGATCCTTTCCGAAAAATACTGTCTTTCTACCTTTTGACCCTAAGACGAGGGCGGATTTCACTTCTGATAGTTGGGTTTGCTTTCAGTCTTTCTCCTTTACCATAGGCTTCTCATATCCTTTCACTTCTTTCACCACTGAATTTTTTTGATAAAACCGGTTTGAGCTATGCCCAAACGATGCTCGTGATTTGGCGAACCTTGCACACTTTGGAGATTTTGATCCTTAACCATGCTCTTGACTTCAGTATTTCTGAATTGGCTTATGTTTACAATCTGAGGAGCCACGGTTCTTCCCGTTTCTTATTCCAAATCAAAACCGGTATGAACCATTTTATCCTGAAAACAACTCAAAACGATCTTAATTGGAAAAATAATTTTTTCTTTGTGAGAAGAGATTCGATCCCTGGTGGGGATTCAAAATTCGACTTTTAAACCGAAACATGATGAGACGTGGTGCGGTAAACGAGGCTTCTGAAACGTCGTCATTTGAGGCGGTTGATAATTACTCCTTATATTTACTTTTCCTTTAATTTTCGACTTCATCTTCTACTTCTCTCTCTGGGATTTCAGGTAAGATTTTCTTTTTTACCTCAACTTTCCGATTTTTATATAAAAGATCACTCGATCATCTGCATTTTTTGACGATCTTTACAGTCAACATTTGCTCTCTAATCCAGATTCTAAAAAGTGTACTTTTACCGGCCGTGATGTCAAACTCCTTGAATTAGGAGGATCCTTTTCGAAAAATACCGTCTTTCGACCTTTTGACCCTAAGACGAGGGCGGATTTCACTTCTGATAGTTGGGTTTGCTTTCCGTCTTTCTCCTTTACCATAGGCTTCTCATATCCTTTCACTTCTTTCACCACTGAATTTTTTTGATAAAACCGGTTTGAGCTATGCCCAAACGATGCCCGTGATTTGGCGAACCTTGCACACTTTGGAGATTTTGATCCTTAACCATGCTCTTGACTTCAGTATTTCTGAATTGGCTTATGTTTACAATCTGAGGAGCCACGGTTCTTCCCGTTTCTTATTCCAAATCAAAACCGGTATGAACCATTTTATCCTGAAAACAACTCAAAACGATCTTAATTGGAAAAATAATTTTTTCTTTGTGAGAAGAGATTCGATTCCTGGTGGGGATAAGTTACCGATAAAATGGATTGTAAAGGGTAGGATTCTATCTGTAAATCGATTGTTATTCTAGTATCTGGGATACTGAATTTTTGATGTTATTTTTGTGTTACAGCGCCAAACTTTTCTGAGGTGGCTCCACCTTCTTCCGAGACTGCCAAGAGAGTTATTTTTTTCTACAACATCGAACCCATAGAGCGGACTTTCAAGGTTAAGACTTAGTCGGAAGCAGAGAGCTCAGAAACGTATCCCTCAGGATCGGAAATGTCTGGTAAGACAAAAGAAATTCGCAATATTTTGTTAGATTATAAGATATGTACTGGTCTAACCGATTATCTTGAAATAGGTGTTCGCAAGCCAAGCTCTAAATTTGCTCTCGAGGATATTGACAACATGCTTTCCAAGGGAAAAAACATAAAGCAGGAGGCAGGTCAGCCATCATTCCCAACTGCCAAACCAGAAGTTCCCAAACCTGAGTCTTCCACTGCTCGCCCCAAGTCTACATCCCAAAAGAAACAAAAACTTGTCGGTCCTGTCGAGCTAGCCATCACCGAATGCTTAGATTATGCTGATCTTCACAAGAGGCTTCACACACTTGGTCATTTGGTAAGTGACATTCAGCATGCCGGATCCTGATCTTTTTCTTATCCTAACACGCTATTTTTGTGACAGGCTTTGGAGAAAATGACTAAGATCCATGAAGCATTTGTGAAAGAGGCCAAAGATAGCAAACAGATGGTTATTGACCTATAAAGGATAGGGGCAGCCAAGAACAAAAAGTTAGCTGAAGCCACTGATGAGCTTGTTAAGGTGAAGGCTGAGCTTCAAGATGCTTATGCCCAACATGCCCAGGATCTTGAAGAATCTCACGAACAGGCTAAAATGTCAGCTGTAATTTCAATCTTTCAAGCCAGAGTCAAGATGGCTGACGAGGCTGCCGACAAGGATTTCGATCAGGCCAACTAGGATGTGCTGGGCTGGAAGAAGTTGTTTGCTGAGTTGGGTGGAGAGCCAATGCCGAAGGTGGACGGGGGCAAATTGGTGGTTGAAGGTGAGGTGGAGGGCTCGATAAAGGGAGTTGCATAGGTGATCGGTCTGGGCGATGAGGGCAACAAAGAGAAGGCCTGAGCCCTGAGTTTGCGATATTTATGGCTTTAAACTTTAATCATGTTGGTTTGTTGAACAATTTCCTTTTACTTGCTTCTGGGGATCCCTGGATGGGATTAACAATTTAACAATTTGTGTCTCGGGTGGATGGGTCCTTTTTTCGAATGAAGCCCGGGACACACTGTATTTCCTGCACTTTAAATGTTGTCACGTATCTTTTGACTGCATGCCATGATTGTTATATGTTTGATTGAGTTTGTAGAAAACTAGGATTTGTTAGGTAATTAAACCTCAGAAAGAATAAATTTAGGAAGAATATTTAGGATACCGGATCCTCATCGATATTTTATAAATAACACCTTAGGTATTTATCAAACTTTGACTTGTAAAAATACAGTTTGATCTTGATAAATGGTATATAAAATATCAGCTGTAAACATATCATGACTCAGTCCTATGAATCTCAAATCTTCTATAAATGGAAAATTAACAATTAATACATACCTTTGTTGAGAACTAAGTCAGGTAGACACACATACCAGATTATGATGTTGAGTTCGAAATATAACAACCGTCGGTTGTCCCCTATGTACAGTTATCAAATACGTCGTAGACTTAGCAAGTGTACTTCAGGATCTTCATAATTCTTTAACCCGTTTAAGGATCTCCAGTCAACATATTGATGCTAAGTTCTTGAGTTAACACATAAGTGTTAAATACCTGTGACAATTTAAAATCATGGGCCAAGCCAGAGTAACGTGGGCAAAGCCAGAATAACGTGGGCCAAGCCAGAATATCGTGGGCCAAGCCAGACTTAAGTTAGCACGAATATGCTAAAAACCTTAGGAGTAACACGTCTGCTACTATCATAGGATTCAAGATATAGCCAATAGTGATGTGATTATCAGCCACTGTTACACGGACTGGTTGCACCACCTTGAACTATACTTGAATGTCGTGCGCTACAGGCGGAGTGTTTAAACTCAATACTTAGAAAGGAGAAAACCTTTAAACCTTCGAGGTATGTAGGATACCCTAACTTAGGAGAGATGACCAATCTCTATCTTGTGTCAAGATCCTTAGGGATCCTTCCTGCAAAACATGAAACCTTGGTGAAGGTGGATGTTAGCTTGGCTAACACCCCTCCGTCACTCAAGTCAGTACTATGATAAACAGTAATAAATATAAAAATAGTCAGGGATAGAAGACATACCGGTCTTAGTTAGAATCTAAGCTCTAACTAACATAAAATAGGCTTTGATATGGATAACATTCCAGGATCTTAGCAGGATATCTCCCTCTATAGTAGCCAACCAATAGGCACCCTTGCCTGCTTTTGAGTCAATCAAGTATGGGTCTTCCCATTTTGGTGCAAGCTTTCCATCGCTACGATTGGTAGTATTTTGGAATGCTTTTCTTAATACTAGATCACCCACTCAGAATCTTCTGATCCTTATGTTTTTGTTGTATTACTTCGCTATCCTTTGCTGATAAGCTGCAATACGAACTTTGGCAAGATCCCTGAGATCATCCACAGTATCAAGATCATGAGCAAGAGCTTCATTGTTGGTCTCTAGAGTTTGTAGATTTGTTCTGGCAGTAGGGATAACCATCTCTGTAGGGATCATGGTTTCAATACCGAACACCAATAAGAATGGGGTTTGTCTTGTTGCGTTCTTCGCGGTTGTCCTATCTGCCCAAAGTACAAATGGTAGCTATTCAGCCCATCTTCCTTTCTTTGCCCCAAATCTCTTCTTGAGGTTGTTAATGACGATATTGTTGCTAGATTCCGCCTGTCCATTAGCTTGAGGATTTACCGGAGTAGAAGTTATCATTTTGATTCCCCAATTGGTACAGAAGTCAGTTGTTCTCTTGCCAATGAACTGAGATCCATTATCAAATACTATCTCTGTCGGGATCCCAAATCTTGTCAGGATGTTGCGCTTGATGAAGGAGATGACCTCTTTTTCTCTCACTTGGACAAATGCCTCAACTTCAATTCATTTGGAGAAGTAATCTGTCATTGGTAGCATAAAAAATTTTCCTCTGGTGCCTTGGGAAGTTTGCCGACTATATCCATTCCCCATTTCATGAATGGCTATGGAGAGATAATTAGATTTAAGGGTTCTGTTGGTTGGTGAAGTATGTTGTTGTGTCTTTGGCAAGCGTCACATTTCTGGGAATAGTTCATAGCATCTTTCCTCATGGTAGGCCAGTAGTATCATGTTCTCAGGATTCTTGAAAATAACGCTTTGCCCCTAGTGTGATTACCATAGTCGCCATCGTGTATATCTTTCAGAACTTCATGTGCTTCAAGATCTTCCATGCATCTTAAGTATGAACCTGCAATAGATTTTATATACAAATCATTCTATAAAATTATAAAACGAGATACCCTCATGCGAAAAGCCTTGTGGTTCTTTTCATCACTTGGGATCTCACCGTCCTACAAGTATTTCTTTATGGGCGAAATCCAGGATCCTTGACTAGACTCAAGGTACCGAATATCTGCTTCTTCTTCTTCTTCTTCAGTGTTGGATACTCCACTTATCGTCTCAATTGCTGGGCTCAGAATATGTATGATAGGTATCTTGATACCTTCTAGTATCCTAAGAGCCGAAGCAAGGTTTGCTAGGGCATCAGCCTCAGTATTGTCTTCTCTGGCACCTGTGTTATGTTAAAAGTGTGGAATTCCACCGAAAATTGCTTAACTACTGCGAGATATTTAGCCATTTTTCACCTTTTAAGCTTATGGATTGGGGTATTGTGTCCCCTTGTGGCGATTTTAGTATGACTCTCAGACCTGTTCCTCTCACATTTTATGCACCGTCAGTGAATAAGGTCCATTCATCCTTCGACTCTTCTAGTTGTTGGACTTCAAGGTCTGCCTCATGTTGAATGTCACTGCTGAAATCAGCCACAAAGTTCGCGAGTGCCTGGCACTTTATTGCTGTTCTAGGTTCATATATGAGGTCGTAGGTGTTGAGCTTGACTAACCATTTAGCCATCCTTCCTGACATTTTTGGCTTTCTTAAGACACATTAATAGGGTAGTTAGTCTTAACATGAATAACATGAGTTTCAAAATAATGTCTTAGTTTAGTGGATGCCATTACTAAAGCTAAGATTAGTTTTTCTAAATGAGAGTACCTGGTTTCAGCTGCAAGTAAACTTTTACCTACATAGTATACCGGATGTTGTTGTCCCTCGTGATCCCCGACTAGTACAACACTTACGGTGTTTTGGGATACTGCCAAGTATAGGGATAATGGTTCACCGTCTTCTAGTTTCATTAATAGAGGAGCTAATGACAAGTATTCTTTCAGTGATTAGAGTGCTCGTTCATGCTTCTCTTCCCATTCGAATCGTTTGTTCTTCTTCAGGATGTCGTAGAACTCTTTGCACCTTTCTGATAGGGGTGAGCAGAAAACCGAATTAACCGACCCGCAACTGAATTAACCGACATAACCGAACCGAAGCAATAACCGACGGTGCGGTTTAGTGTTTTTATGAAAACCGACTTTTTCGGTTCGGGTTCGGTTAAGCTACTATTTTTCACCGAAAATAATTGAACCGCACCAAATATAACCGCCCCGTCAATTAACCGAACCGAAAGTTATGACAGGGTTCACTTTCATGTTTTTTTATGTCTAGGCCTATTATCTTTATATTTAGCTCAATTGTTTGTGCCTTTTTTTATGTTTAGCCCAACTAAGTGAAAAGAGGGGCCCATTACCCTAATTAGAAATATAATATCCAAATTTGTAGAACCCTAGAATTCTAGAAACACCAATCTCCCGCTCTTGCTTTCTTCTTCTCTGATCCAAGAACTCAAAAGGACAAAAGGTTTCGAAGCTTCTTCAGTTCTTGTCCAGGTTTTTCTCCAAAATCAACCCCACTCTCTTATTTCCTTTTTGTTTTTCTCACGCTATGTACAGATTCTAAAGGTTCGCATCGTTTGCTTATCCTTGTTCTCATTTTTTGCTTCTCCTTAAAGGTAACTAGTAAACAAATGGCTGGTTCAACTTCTAATGAGGCTAGGGTGCTTGATTTTGATGTATTTTGTCTTGATTTTACTGCTTGTTAGTCGACTAGAATTGCACCAAGTTTTGTTACTGATTTAATAATTTTCAACAGTAGCTTTCTTCATGATGGGAGCTTCATTATTGTAGAAATATTCCATGTTAATTTTATTATTATTGTAACAGTAGCCTTTTTTGACATTTTTGACAGTAGGTTTGTTGATTTACTATTGTTTACTGTTGTGAAATGTTTTTCAGAATTGCACCATTAAATTTTTTTTGACAGTAGGTTTCTTGATCTTACCATGCTTAATTTAACTTTGTTTTATAAATTTAGATGGAAACATCTGGTAGTGAGGCTTCGAGCATGAATAAAAAGGATACACCGGTTGTAGAGGTCGATGAAGAAAACTTAAAGGAACAGGTCAATAGTGTTGATGAGCAAACCGTTGAGCAAGAGAAGGAGGGTGGTAAGAACCGGTTAGTAGTGTGGGACCTTTTTACGATAGATAAGGCTACTAACAAAGCTTTATGTCCCTATTGTAAGAAGTTGCTTGCGGCTGCTACAAAAAAGAATGGTACCAGTGCCTTGCTATATCATTTAAAGCAAGTATGCAAGACGTCACCAATTTACAATCAGGTAGATAAAAAGAAACAATCCACATTGAGTTTTAAGCCTAAAAGTTTGGGAGAAGGTGGTGGTAACTTGGTTTCTCACACATTTAGCCAAGAAAAATGTAGATACTTTCTTTCAAGGATGTGTATAAAAGATAATTGTCCTTTTAGTATAGTTGATGATGAGGGACTTAGAGAATTCGTATGGGAGTTAAATCCGATGTTTAAGTTTCCGTCTAGATGGACAATCGCTAGGGATTGTTTGTCAGTATACCAAGAAGAGAGAAAGAAACTAAAACATCTTTTAAGGGATCAAACTGTATCACTTACCACCGACACATGGACATCCGTTCAAAATTTTAATTATATGTCTCTTACCGCACATTGGGTTGATGAAGATTGGGTTTTGAGGAAGAAAATTCTAAACTCTTGTCAGATAGCAAATCATAAAGGTGGACTATAGGAAAACTAGTTTATCGTTGCTTACAAGAATGAGGTATTGATAGGGTTTTTACGATGACCGTAGATAATGCTTCATCGACTGATGGAGCAATTAGATATTTAAAAAAAGTGCTTAAGGGTCCCCTTTCCGTGTTAGATTGCAAGTATTTGCATTTAAGATGCAACGCTCATATTATAAATCTTGTTGTCAAGGATGGCTTATAAGAACAAGATGATTCTATAACTAAGATTCGAAACGCGGTAAGATATTTAAGATCATCTACTTCTAGGTTTCAAAGTTTCAAAGATTGTGTTGAGAAGGAAAAAATTGATTGCAAAAGAAAGCCATGTCTTGATGTTGAAACTCGATGGAATTCAACATTCCTAATGTTGGAAACGGCACTTAAGTTTTCAAAAGCGTTTGATAGTATTTTTTAATAATATATTTTGTTTCATATTTATATTATTTGTTGGAAACGGCACTTAAGTGTGATACTAATAATCTAATATGTTATGTTTTTTTTTGTTACTAGACTTCAAGATTTGGATTACAATTATAGATCATATTTTCACAGTGAAGTTGACGAAGAAGAGACGAGTACAAAAAAAAAGAAAAAAGGGTGATAAAGTTTTAAGGGCACCTGGTGAAGAGGATTGGGAAAATGCTAGGTATGTTTGGTTATTTTTATTTAGTATAAACTTTAAAAAGTTTGTATATTGGTTAACTGTTGCATTCTATCTCGCTGAAAATGGGTAACAAATTTTTTACATATGTGGTCAGCAATTTCCCTTGTGAAAAAATCTTAACTGTTTGCATTTTGTCTTGTTAAGTTTTTAAGGATTTAATAATTATTTCTATTATTGACTTCTTTTAATAGGCTATTTGTGTAGTTTTTAAGGATTTTTTTCAATGCGACAAAGAAGATTTCGGGATCTAAGTATGTGACCGCAAACTTGTTATTTGTTGAGCTTTGCAAAATGCATTCAAATATAACGAGTATGTCCATAAGTGATGATGAGAGGAAGAAGAAAATGGGTTTGTCTATGAAATCAAAATTTAACAAATATTGGGATAACTTAGACAATATTAAATTTTTGTTATACGTGGCGCTAGTTCTTGACCCTCGAAATAAGATGTCCTATCTTGGTTATTCCTTAAGTTTGATATACGGTAAAGGTTCACTGAAAATCAAGGTTATCAAGGATTTAGTGAAAGAATCATTGATGGAGTTGTTTGATGATTATAAGAAGAAAGTAGATAAAACAAATGAGAGAAAAAGTACAATGTCTTCCACCGGTAATAATTTGGTTGATGATGATGATTATGTTGACTTGAAAGACGGGTACTTAAAATATTTAGAGGAAGAAGGTGGAGAGGGGGTTGACAATAACAAAGTAGATGTTTATTTGCGTGATGGGACGGAAAAAAGGGATGATGCATTTGACGTCTTAATTTGGTGGAAGCTTAATTCGATGAAATTCCCTATTCTCTCTCAAATTGCAAAGCATGTTTTAGGAATGCCAATCTCAACCGTTGCATCCGAGTCTGCTTTTAGCACCGGTGGTGGGGTGATTGATAAATATAGGAGCTCTCTTACTGCTAAGACCGCCGAGGCATTGATTTGTTCACAAGATTGGTTGCGATCTACACCAACTGATTTGCAAGATCCTCTCATGCATGGTCAACAACTAGAAAATTTGATTGAAAAGTTGGAGAAAATAGAAGAAGGTAATAAACTTTATTTTTATTTATATAGTCAGTTTTTACTTTTTACTTGCTATATGTTTTTCTTTTTTTGTAGATTTGATAACCGGAAACAAAACTCGCAAAGACTACCATTGAAGATGATGAAGATTGGGACTAAGTGACTAACACTTGTAGTGTTTTTGGTTTAAAGCTACTTGGATTAAGAATCTAACCACTTTGAATTTTGTATTTTGAATGTGTGGTTAAAGATTTATACAAGCAAGTTTAGAATCTAGCTCATGTATTTTGAAAGTGTCATTTGCTTGTTAATGACTATAGTCTACTGGAGCTTTTTTTGTTATTAGTTAGAGTGGTATGTTTTTTGATATAATAATATATATAAACTTTGTGGCATAATGTTTTTATTTCTTTCAAATTCCATTTGAGAAGTATGTGACCCAGAAAAAAAAATATATCAATCTAAAAAAAACATTAATTTTTATATCTGAGCTGTGAAAAATAATGATCATGAGAGGGGAAAAAGTAAAAAAAAAAGTTGGTTAACCGACCCATAACCGAAGAATTAACCGATTAACCGAAAACCGATCGGTTAAGAAACAGTCATAACCGAAGATCTCGGTTTCGGTTTCGGTTTCGGTGGAGGGTGAAAACCGAACCGACCCGCCCCATGCTCACCCATACTTTCTGAGGATCTCGATATGAACTTGTTGAGTGCTGCTAGCTACCTTGCCGGTTAGTCTCTAAACATCCTTGGTGTTTGCTGGAGATTTTAGATTGATGATCGGTTTGATTTGTTCTGGACTAGCTTCTATCTCTCTCTTGGTTACCATGTAGCCCAAGAACTTTCCTGCCCTCACCCCGAAGTGGCATTTCGAAGGATTCAACTTCATGTTGTATTAGTCTAGGATATCAAAAGCGTCTCTGAGATCCCTAAGATGATCCTCAGCTTTCTTTGACTTTACCACCATATCATCTATGTAGACGTCCATAGTGTCCCCAAGTTTGTCTTTGAACATCATGTTCACTAGCCTTTGGTATGTAGCACCTGCATTTTTCAAACCAAAAGGCATAGCAATATAACAAGAGATACCTGTAGGAGTCATGAACGCGGTATCCTCCTGGTCTGAGGGTTCCATCGGAATTTGTTGGAATCCCGATGAAGCATCCATGAAAGTTAGCATTTCATGGCCTACTGTGGCGTCGACCATAGAGTCAATGTGTGGTAGTGAAAAAGGAGCTTTGGGACATGCCTTGTTGAGGACCGTGTAGTCTACACAAACTCTCCATGTCCACCAAAATTTTTATTTCCACCACCACATTTTTTGGAATTTTATTTCCACCACCACATTGACTTGAGAAGCCTTTCCACCTCTTCTTGGATGATCATGTTTCTTTCAGGAGCAAACTTCCTTCGCTTTTGATGTATTGGCCTGAAACTTTTGTCAATTCCAAGTTTATGGATTATGATATTTTTACATATACGTGTCATGTCTTCATGCTTCCATGCGAAGGTTGCTTTTCTGCCCTCACCCCGAAGTGGCATTTCGAAGGATTCAACTTCATGTTGTATTAGTCTAGGATATCAAACGCGTCTCTGAGATCCCTAAGATGATCCTCAGCTTTCTTTGACTTTACCACCATATCATCTATGTAGACGTCCATAGTGTCCCCAAGTTTGTCTTTGAACATCATGTTCACTAGCCTTTGGTATGTAGCACCTGCATTTTTCAAACCAAAAGGCATAGCAATATAACAAGAGATACCTGTAGGAGTCACGAACGCGGTATCCTCCTGGTCTGAGGGTTCCATCGGAATTTGTTGGAATCCCGATGAAGCATCCATGAAAGTTAGCATTTCATGGCCTACTGTGGGGTCGACCATAGAGTCTATGTGTGGTAGTGAAAAAGGAGCTTTGGGACATGCCTTGTTGAGGACCGTGTAGTCTACACAAACTCTCCATGTCCACCAAAATTTTTATTTCCACCACCACATTTTTGGGAATTTTATTTCCACCACCACATTGACTTGAGAAGCCTTTCCACCTCTTCTTGGATGATCATGTTTCTTTCAGGAGCAAACTTCCTTCGCTTTTGATGTATTGGCCTGAAACTTTTGTCAATTCCAAGTTTATGGATTATGATATTTTTACATATACGTGTCATGTCTTCATGCTTCCATGCGAAGGTTGCTTTTCTGCCCTTTAGGAAGTTCATGATATCTTTTTCAATATCTTCAGGGATATTGCTCCCTACAAGGATCTTTACATCTGGATTTTCAGCATCTAGGGATATCTCTATAGCATCGTGTTCTTTAGCTTCTAGAATATCCATGACTTGCTTTGTTAATTGTTATGCTTGCCTGGTTTTGACGGAGGCTTTCATCGAAGAAGTGTAGCAATCCTCAGCCTCTTGCTCATCACTGTTAATCTTCACTACTCCCCAAGGGGTTGGTAATTTGACACACTGATGGTATGTTGAGGGCACCGCCTTCATATCGTGTATCCATGGCCTTCCTAAAATGATATTATAGCAAGACAAAGAATCTATTACACAAAATTTGTGAATATAATTTACCCCTTCAATGTACATTGGTAGTTTTATCTCTCCGACTGTGCTTTTGATTCTCCGCTGAATCCTACCAGCACTGATGATTTTGAAATAATTTCAGAATCCGGGATCCCCATTTTCTTCAGGACTTCATGCTGAATTATGTTCACCGAGCTCCCTCCATCGATCAGCATCCTCCGGATGAAGTGGTTTGCAATGTATAGAGTGATTACTAGGCCATCGTGATGTTGATCCTGTATGTCGTTCCTGTCGTCCTCGTCGAAAGAGATCATCTTTTCTTCAGTTAAGCAGGAGGTTCGGATAGGTCAGACCCTGTAACATTTCTGATTTTTAGTATCCGTATTTCTTTTCGTACCATCAATTAAATACTATATTTCAAATGCAAATCCGCAAATTTTACTCGGTTATAACCTACTAAACACTACATAAGTATCTATTTATACAAATATGTCAAAGACTAAAGTTACAAGGTCTTATGTTGAAAAGTAACAAGAAACCCTAATAGGCACGGTCGCGCCTCGTTCTGGCACGTTCGCGCCAAGTGCTTTGGCACGGTCGCGCGCCCTGCTTTGGAACGGTCGAGCCCGGTGCCTTGGCACGGTCGCGCCGCTCGTCAACTGAAACGTAAATGCAGCCTGTAAACGCGGAATCATTTGATTTCGTAACCGTTGCGCACGTTTTTACCATTAACAATCCAATTAAGAGTTTTTATCACCGTATTTACAACCAATAAAACCAATTATACCGATTCATCTCAAAACCGTCAATCCATTTTCGCAAAGACCACGAATTCCTCCATTACGATCCAAATTCTCTCAAGAAAATACACGATACCCACTACTCGATCCTCTCTAAGACTTCTGAACACGTGAATTAGCCGGAACTGCAGCAAAGGACACCGGAAACCAAACCCGTCGTCGCCGGAACTCGTCTCTACCACACGCTGTCGATTAATCATCTTTTCGGGTAATTAAACCTTCTACATCTACGTTTCAGTCTATAGATCAAAAGCCCTAATCTAATTCGGGCTTACAATATGGGAATCATCACGAACAAGAATCTATTTTACGTTCAAAATGGATTTAATCGAATCGAACCTTAGACACGTTTTAAATGCAATTAATCTATACAAAAAGACTCGTGATGATCTAATGGGTGAAAGCCCCATGAATTCCGACATTAACAATATAAGAATTAGTCAAATTGAATCTGTTTTGGAACAGACACGGTCGCGCTAGCATTCTAGCGCGGTCGTGCTTCATGAGACACGGTCGCGCCAAATACCAGCGCGGTCGTGCCTCCCACACTCAGACTCGGTCATGCCTTTGGCTAGACTTGGTCGTGCCTCAAAACCCTAGACACGGTCGTGCCTGACCCAAGACACAGTCGTGCCTAGTGAACAGCCTAATTATGCATTCTGTATTGGCCAACACAGTCGCGTCCCTGACTAGCACGGTCGCGCCCGTGGTCCTAGCACGATCGTGCCTTGTCCCAGGCACGGTCGTGTGTGTGAGAAAATTCTTGGCAGAATAATTATTTCCATGTTTTAAAAACAATAAGTATTTCAAATTAATTGTTAAATAAAAAGAATTGATTTTGTGAAGATTTATATTAACATTATTTAAAAAGATCAAATTTCTATTCTAAAATAAATAGAAATTATTTATTTAAAACTTACGAAATTTAATCTATATTTATTGTTAAACTCTACACTTAATTATTATTTACACAATTTATTTAAATATCCTTATGAAAATAAATTAAAGGAATCTATATTTAAAACATTTAATACATTTTTATAACTAAATGACTAAGTTACATATTTTATAAATAAATAAATAAAGTTACAATTATTTATTTAATTTACATTTAAACAAAAATTATTTATTTAGGTTATACTTAATTACCCCTAATACCTATAATATTTTTATAACCAAATAAATAAATAATAATTATGTAATTTATTTACTTAGTTATTCTAAACTCAAACATAAATTTTATACAACACCATTCAAGTACAAACCACTAACACATACAACTTCAATTCCTTATACACACATCCAATTCAACCTTAGACTTAGACTATTGTGCACACTATTGATTTAATACATATTACACTTTAGGTTAACGTTGTGCATTACGAGGACCTCGTTACTATCTAGTATCTCGTGTTAGCTACGTCATCAAACCAAGTGTGTATTACATAGCCTCTTTTACTCTTTTACACTTTTTGGGGTGGAACATGAACACTATACAACACTATTAGTTACACTTACACAAACTACACAAGTACAAATCCTCTTTGCATTCATGTGTGCAATTTTAGCTTTATGCCCGAGTGCTAGTTGTGCTAACTTTTGTATGCGATTATGTGCAATCATTATCTATTCAAGCCGGCGGTAAACAATGATAGATCTATTGAGTCTAACAAACCCACCCAGGTACGGCGATTGTTACCGACAACACAATTTTTGCATGCTAGTTACAAAGGTTTGATTGTACTTGGTTACACAATAGCTGCTCCTCATAAATGTCTTATTATATCATGATATGTAAGGATTTGTTTATTTACAAACTATATGCTATCTATTTACAAACCTATGTATACTCACTAACTTTTTAGTTGACCTTATTTTATTCATGTTTCAGGTACTAATGTGTGAGTTTGATCAAGATGTGCTACACATATGCTTTGGACTTAGCTAATTTAAATAAAGAAGTTTATGTATTGCAATTATGTTTCTTTCTTGGATTTGGTTTTGTTTGAATATTTGAAATGAAATTTGACGATTAATATATTTCAATTTAGTCAACCTTGTGCTCATGAACAGTCTACATGTCCCGCCCCGATGATTCCGCCATCGGTCGGGGTGTGACAGATTGGTATCAGAGCCTTGGTTATTAGACACCTTTGACCAAGACTATAACTTTAGGACACCCACTTATGCCATGCTTCATGATTATGTGATATATGCTACATGTTAATGCTACATGTTATGTGTTACATGCTATGTGTTACATGCTTACTATGATTAGTTATTATTTCATTTTTGATACCTTACTTATTAGAAATTCATGACTTATTCGACTATACTTAAATAATAAATTAAATAAACAATATCCCTACCTATACCTTAAAACCTCATAATATTCTTATCTACTTCTCTATCAACATCTTCTTAGCATATGGAAACTTCATGGATCTAAAACTATAAAAAAAATCTTTTTATACCCTCGCTAAGGTTTTTAAACTTTGTTAATTATTTGAGGACACGTGCAATCTGGAAGGGTGACACCTGTATTCTGGGTTTTCTGTCTAGGAAAACATTTCGCATAAATCCCAATCAACCGAGGGACCCGTATGCTTTCCTGGGAATTCCCGGGATGAGTGTTTACTTATAGGCTAAAGCATGTCTCCTTGAAAATTATATGAGTTTAATTAACCTTAATGTGTCATAGTATTCAAGTGATTATATCACTATTTGAGTACAATCCCAACTATGAATTTATATTTTATTTGTTATCTTATTCTTTAAACCCAAACAACATTCATAAGTTCTTACATCTTTTCTTGTCTTGTGAAAATCTGTAGAATGCCTCCCCGTCGTGCTCCAGTGGCCAACACCAACACCGACATCGCCACCATCCTTGCACAACTCGTAACTCAACTCACTCAAGCTAATGGTGCCACCAATGGTAACCATGGGGAAAATGGTGGTAATGGTGGAAATGGTGGTGCCAACCCACCTCAATGCACCTTCAACCATTTCAACTCATGTAATCCCCTCAAGTTTTATGGTACCGAAGGAGCTACAGGACTTCTTCAATGGTTCGAAAGTATTGAGAATACCTTTCTCAATAGTGATTTCCCCGATAACCTTCGTGTTCGTCATGCCACAAGTGTCTTACAAAAACGGGCACTCACGTGGTGGAATGGGGAAAAGAGGAATAGGGGTGTGGATGTAGCAATGGCCTTACCTTGGGATGAGGTTAAAAGGCTAATGACTGAGGAATTCTGTCCTCGAAATGAAGTAAAGAAACTCGAAGCCGAATTTTGGGATCTTGCCCAAGATAGTGGTGAAAACTTGGCATATACAACTCGGTTCCATGAGTTGAGTCTCCTCGTACCCCACATGGCCACACCTTTGTCCCGCTGCATTGAAAAGTATATTGGGGGACTACCTAGGCAAATTCAAGATACTGTCCTAGGAAGGAATCCCGCAACACTTGAGGATGCTATCCGTTTGTCCGCTACCTTAACCGATAATCATGTGAAGGCGGGGACTCTTACTAAAAAGGGCACAAAGAAAGTTTCCGACACTGCAATTTCTTCCACCCACAACAAAGAAGCCACAACTGAACCCTCCTGACATAATAAGAAAAGAAAGGCTAGAAACTATGCTATGGTCACTCCTGCCATGCCTGTTAACCAAGTTGCTCCTATGGTTCAAGCACCAGCCAAAAAGCCATATGTTGGGATCTACCCACTCTGTGCCACATGCAACTATCATCATCCTCAAAACATCCTATGTCGCCTTTGCACTTATTGTCGGAAATATGGCCATACGGTCAATGTGTGTAGGGCCAAACCTCTTGCGGGACAAGTCAACCCACCAACCCGAACCAATCAACAAGTGACTAATCAAGGTGTTCCTGCTATAGCAAATGGGCGTGCATGTTTTGGATGTGGTGACCCAAATCACTTCCGTGATCAGTGCCCAAGGTTGATCAATGCTAGACAAGGCAGAGCTCATGGGCGTGATTTCAATATAAACGCCAATGAAGCTCAAGCCAACAATGATGTGGTCAACGGTACGTTCCTTGTCAATAGTCAATACGCCTCCATTTTATTTGATACCGGTGCCGATAAAAGTTTTGTGTCACTTAACTTTGAACCTTTACTTGCAAAGACACGATCCCAATTAGAGAAAACCTTCACTGTCGAAATAGCAAATGGTGATTCACTTACAATTGAGTCTATTATCTATGACTGTTCTCTAGAACTTAATGAACATACATTCCCAATCAATCTTGTACCAATGCCACTAGGGAGTTTTGATTTCATCATAGGCATGGATTGGCTATCAAATCATCATGCCGAAGTCATCTGTTTCGAGAAGTGCATCCGAATACCTCTACCATCGGGGGAAACATTAAGAGTCTTTGGTGAAAAGCCTTGTAAAGGACTTAAATTAATGTCATGCACTACCGCTAAAAAGTACTTACGAAAGAAGTACGTAGCCTTCTTAGCTCATATTGTCCGAAAGGATGTCAAAGAGAAGAGTATACAAGACATCCCCATCATTCGGGATTTTCCCGAAGTATTTCCCGAAGATCTATCCGGTCTTCCACCCGTTCGTCAAGTAGAATTTCGCATTGATCTTGTGCCCGGAGCTAACCCTGTGGCTAGAGCTCCTTACCGTCTTGCACCTTCTGAAATGCAAGAATTTGCAACTCAACTTCAAGAGCTCTCCGACAAGGGATTCATTCGTCCAAGTCATTCACCGTGGGGTGCACCCGTCTTGTTCGTCAAAAAGAAAGATGGATCATTCCGCATGTGTATTGACTACCGCGAACTCAACAAGCTTACCATCAAGAACCGTTACCCTTTGCCTAGAATTGATGACATCTTTGATCAACTTCAAGGTTCTACTTGCTTCTCGAAGATTGATCTTCGATCCGGTTATCACCAACTCCATGTGCAGGAAGACGATATTCCAAAGACTGCCTTCCGAACAAGGTATGGTCATTACGAGTTCATGGTTATGCCTTTTGGACTAACCAATGCACCTACAGTTTTCATGGACCTTATGAATCGCGTGTGCAAACCGTACCTTGATAAATTTGTGATCGTCTTCATCGACGATATCTTAATCTACTCCAAGACTAAAGCCGACCATGAACAACATCTTAGACTGGTTTTGGATCTCTTGAGGAAGGAACAACTATATGCCAAATTCTCCAAATGTGAATTTTGGCTAAAGGAAGTTCAATTTCTTGGTCATATCGTCAACGACAAGGGTATTCATGTTGACCCTGCTAAGATCGAAACGGTTAAGAATTGGAATGCCCCGAAGACTCCCACCGAATTTCGTTCATTTCTTGGTCTTGCGGGATATTATCGTCGTTTCATCTCAAATTTTTCTAAGATTGCTATCCCTCTTACCGCTTTGACCCACAAGGGTAAAACTTATGAATGGGGACCAAAACAAGAAGAAGCGTTCCAAACTCTCAAGCAAAAGTTGTGCAATGCTCCTATCTTGACTCTCCCTGATGGGAATGATGATCTAGTTGTCTAGTGTGATGCTTCCAACCAAGGTCTCGGTTGTGTCCTCATGCAACGAGGCAAAGTAATCGCCTACGCATCAAGACAACTCAAGATTCACGAGAAGAACTATACGACGCACGATCTCGAGTTGGGTGCGGTCGTATTCGTATTGAAGATTTGGAGACATTACCTCTATGGCACAAAATGTGTGGTGTTCACCGACCACAAAAGTCTCCAACACATCTTCAACCAAAAGGAACTCAATATGAGGCAACGACGTTGGGTTGAACTCCTTAACGACTATGACTGCGAGATTCGTTACCATCCCAGCAAAGCGAATGTTGTAGCCGACGCTTTGAGTCGAAAGGACCATGTCATGCTTCAATGTGTCCGAATTCAAACCGACATTCAAAATCGCATCTTAGAAGCTCAACACGTCTCAGTCACCGAGGGTAACATGTACGAGGAAATGTCGTGTGGTGTTGAACTTCAGCTTGAATCAAAACCCAATGGCTTACTTTATTACTTGAACCGTATTTGGGTGCCCGATCGCGATGATCTCCGTACATTTCTCATGAATGAGGCTCACAAGACTCGTTATTCTATTCATCCTGGTGTGGATAAAATGTACCAAGATCTTCGCCAACAATATTGGTGGCCCGGTATGAAGAAAGACATTGCTCTCTATGTTGCCAAATGCCTAACTTGCTCCAAAGTCAAAGCCGAACACCAACGTCCTTCTGGTTTGCTTGAACAACTAGAAATTCCCGTATGGAAATGGGAGAACTTAGCTATGGATTTTATTACCAAACTCCCTCGCACCTCAAAGGGTTATGATAGCATTTGAGTGATCATTGACCGTCTCACCAAATCTGCTCATTTCTTGCCTATCCGTGAAGACTATCGGGTTGAGAAACTAGCCCGAATTTACATTGATGAAATTGTGAGCCGGCATGGTGTTCCCTTAAACATAATCTCTGATAGGGATGCTCGGTTCACCTCTCGCTTTTGGCAATCTCTCCAAACTGCTCTTGGTACACGGTTGGATTTGAGCATGGCCTACCATCCTCAAACTGATGGTCAGACCGAGCGAACAATCCAAACTCTTGAAGATATGCTTAGAGCTTGTGTAATTGATTTTGGTGGAAATTGGGATTCACATCTATCCCTAATCGAGTTCTCTTACAATAATAGTTACCACACGAGTAACATGGCTCCATTTGAAGCTCTCTATGGTCGCAAGTGTCATTCTCCTATCTGTTGGAACGAGATTGGTGAAGCACAAATCACCGGTCCCGAGCTAATTCAAGAAACATCCGACAAGATTATCCAAATTCGTGACAACATTCGAGTAGCGAGAAGTCGGCAAAAGAGTTATGCCGACAAACGACAAAAACTCTTGGAATTCCAAGTCGGTGACATTGTTCTTCTAAAGGTGTCTCCGTGGAAGGGTGTATCCGTTTTGGAAAGAAAGGCAAATTATCACCTCGCTATGTAGGTCCATTCAAGATCCTTGAAAGGATTGGGAAAGTGCCTTACAAACTAGAGTTACCTCCATCCCTGGGCAATGTGCATCCTACATTTCATGTGTCTAATCTGAAGAAATGCCTTGCTGATGAAAATCTTCACATACCTCTTGACGACGTGCACATTGATGAAACGATGCACTTCATTGAGAGACCGATAGAAATCATGGATCGCGAAATCAAACAGCTCAAGCGAAGTCGTATTCCTATTGTCAAAGTTCGTTGGGAATCTAAACGTGGTCCTGAGTTCACTTGGGAACGAGAGGACCAAATGAAGCTCAAGTACCCCCATCTTTTTACTGATGCCGTCGCTTCCTCTAGCTAAATTTCGGGACGAAATTCCCTCAACATGGGGAGACTGTAACATTTCTGATTTTTAGTATCCGTATTTCAATTCAATGTAATGCATTTCAAACCCAATTCTAGTGCACTGTTTTGTTCTACTCGTACCATCAATTAAATACTATATTTCAAATGCAAATCCGCAAATTTTACTCGGTTATAACCTACTAAACACTACATAAGTATCTATTTATACAAATATGTCAAAGACTAAAGTTACAAGGTCTTATGTTGAAAAGTAACAAGAAACCCTAATAGGCACGGTCGCGCCTCGTTCTGGCACGGTCGCGCCAAGTGCTTTGGCACGGTCGCGCGCCCTGCTTTGGAACGGTCGCGCCCGGTGCCTTGGCACGGTCGTGCCTCTTATCGGCACGGTCGCCCAGCTCGTCAACTGAAACGTAAAAGCAGCCTGTAAATGCGGAATCGTTTGATTTCGTAACCGTTGCGCACGTTTCTACCATTAACAATCCAATTAAGAGTTTTTATCACCGTATTTACAACCAATAAACCCAATTATACCGATTCATCTCAAAACCGTCAATCCATTTTCGTAAAGACCTCGAATTCCTCCATTACGATCCAAATTCTCTCAAGCAAATACACGATACCCACTACTCGACCCTCTCTAAGACTTCTGAACACGTGAATTAGCCGGAACTGCAGCAAAGGACACCGGAAACCAAACCCGTCGCCTCCGGAACTCGTCTCTACCACACGCTGTCGATTAATCATCTTTTCGGGTAATTAAACCTTCTACATCTATGTTTCAGTCTATAGATCAAAAGCCCTAATCTAATTCGGGCTTACAATATGGGAATCATCACGAACCCGAATCTATTTTTCGTTCAAAATGGATTTAATCGAATCGAACCTTAGACACGTTTTAAAAGCAATTAATCTATACAAAAAGACTCGTGATGATCTAATGGGTGAAAGCCCCATGAATTCCGACATTAACAATATAAGAATTAGTCAAATTGAATCTGTTTTGGAACAGACACGGTCGCGCTAGCATTCTAGCGCGGTTGTGCTTCATGAGACACGGTCGCGCCAAATACCAGCGCGGTCGTGCCTCCCACACTCAGACTCGGTCATGCCTTTGGCTAGACTTGGTCGTGCCTCAAAACCATAGACACGGTCGTGCCTGACCCAAGACACAGTCGTGCCTAGTGAACGGCCTAATTATGCATTCTGTATTGGCCAACACGGTCGCGCCCGTGGTCCTAGCACGATCGTGCCTTGTCCCAGGCACGGTCGTGTGTGTGAGAAAATTCTTGGCAGAATAATTATTTCCATGTTTTAAAAACAATAAGTATTTCAAATTAATTGTTAAATAAAAAGAATTGATTTTATGAAGATTTATATTAACATTATTTAAAAAGATCAAATTTCTATTCTAAAATAAATAGAAATTATTTATTTAAAACTTACAAAATTTAATCTATATTTATTGTTAAACCCTACACTTAATTATTATTTACACAATTTATTTAAATATCCTTATGAAAATAAATTAAAGGAATCTATATTTAAAACATTTAATACATTTTTATAACTAAATGACTAAGTTACATATTTTATAAATAAATAAATAAAGTTACAATTATTTATTTAATTTACATTTAAATAAAAATTATTTATTTAGGTTATACTTAATTACCCCTAATACCTATAATATTTTTATAACCAAATAAATAAATAATAATTATGTAATTTATTTACTTAGTTATTCCAAACTCAAACCTAAATTTTATACAACACCATTCAAGTACAAACCACTAACACCTACAACTTCAATTCCTTATACACACATCCAATTCAACCTTAGACTTAGACTATTGTGCACACTATTGATTTAATACATATTACACTTTAGGTTAACGTTGTGCATTACGAGGACCTCGTTACTATCTAGTATCTCGTGTTAGCTACGTTATCAAACCAAGTGAGTATTACATAGCCCCTTTTACTCTTTTACACTTTTTGGGGTGGAACATGAACACTATACAACACTATTACTTACACTTACACAAACTACACAAGTACAAATCCTCTTTACATTCATGTGTGCAATTTGAGCTTTATGCCCGAGTGCTAGTTGTGCTAACTTTTGTATGCGATTATGTGCAATCATTAACTATTCAAGCCGACGGTAAAGAATGATAGATCTATTGAGTCTGACAAACCCACCCAGGTAGGGTGATTATTACCGACAACACAATTTTTGCATGCTAGTTACAAAGGTTTGATTGTACTTGGTTACACAATAGCTGCTCCCCATAAATGCCTTATTATATCATGATATGTAAGGATTTGTTTATTTACAAACTATATGCTATCTATTTACAAACCTGTGTATGCTCACCAACTTTTTAGTTAACCTTATTTTATTCATGTTTCAGGTACTAATGTGTGAGTTTGATCAAGATGTGCTACACATATGCTTTGGACTTAGCTAATTTAAATAAAGAAGTTTATGTATTGCAATTATGTTTCTTTCTTGGATTTGGTTTTGTTTGAATATTTGAAATGAAGTTTGATGATTAATATATTTCAATTTAGTCAACCTTGTACTCATGAACAGTCTACATGTCCCGCTCCGATGATTCCGCCATCGGTCGGGGTGTGACAGTCCCCTTGTTCTGTCTTCGCTTCCTTGGCATTCCTTTTTGCTGTAGAGTAATAAGTGCCACAAATATCAAATCCACCAGATATAAAACCTATTACCTCGGCATCCGGCGGCGGGGATTTTGCTCTTTGCGGGATCCTGTCATGATCCCTAGTCTTGTTCTTTCCTTTTCCTAGAAACTCTTTGAGATGCCCTTTGATTAAGAGGTAGCTTATCTTTTTCCACAAAACAATGCAATCTTCCGTCACGTGACCAAAGTCCTCATGGAAAGCACACCACTTGGACTTGTCCTTCCAACCTGTACCCTTCTCAAATTTGTGAGGCCACCTGGCTTTTTCTCCAAGATCCTGCATAACAAATAGCAAACCAGTTGTATCAAGAAAAAAAACAGTACTCAGACAGCTTTGGATATTCTTCCTCGTCCTCGTCATCTTCTACATCGTTGACCCTGTGATTGTCAGGCTTGGAATACGGCTTGGATCTGTATGACTTGAAAGGTACAGATTCAACTTTCTGGTTGGGTTGAGTGTAGCTTGTCGGAGCATTCACCCTTTGCTGGATCTTTTTGTCATATTCCAGCCTAATAAACCTTAATGCCCGGTTCTTGACTTCATCAAGGTTCCTGCAAGGATTCATCACAAGGTCTTCGTAAAATTGAGAATCCTTCTATAGTCCCATCTTGAATGCCTGGACTGCAGTGGCAACGTCAAGGTTCGGGATATCCAGGGATTCCCGGCCGAACTTGTTGACATAATCCCAAAGGGACTCTCCGCTGTTCTGAGTTATCCTGTATAAGTCACTTGTTAATCTTTCAAAAGTTCTACTGCAAGAGAATTGATTGATAAACAAATTGATTAAGTGAGCAAACGAAGTAATAGAATAAGGTTTAACGTTAAGTAGCCATTTCAGGGCTGATCATGTTAAGGTAGAGCTGAAACCTTTGCATAAGCAGGCTTCCTTTAGGTCCAAGTGAATGGGGTTTATTTCCATCCCTGTACTGCGCGATGTGCTCCTCAGGATCTATAGTTCCATCGTACAACTTCGTGTTAGGAGTCTGGAAGCGCTTGGGGATCTCAGCATCACATATCGGTGGAGCAAATCTGAAGATCCTGTGACTGGTAGAGGACATCTCCGGTATAGGTTGGACTACACCTGGTACATTGGAGATCATCTCTCTCAACTTCTTTAACTCCTTGGCCATGGATGGAGTGATTCTTGTATCCTGCATAAATTTGTTAGTGTTTGAAAATTGATTGTAAGTGTTACTGTTCTCAGGATTTCGGGATGATGATCGCGGAGTAACTCCAAGTTCCTGATTTGTCGTAACTCTAACAGCCGGGGTAGGGCTAACTGCAGTGATTCTTGTTTGCATGGGAAGAAAGTCTCCCTAAAGGATTCCTGAGGATCCTGAGTAATTAAAGTCCAGGATCCTTGGTTTCAGCGGGGTCGTCACTTCCACTAGTTTCTTTGACTCTTTGATCTTTTCAAGCTCTCTAAACAGCGTCAGGTTAATCTTTTTCTGCTGCTCCATCTGTTGCTTCATTTCTGAGAACAGGTTGAGGATATCATCATTTGAAACTAGCATCGGTCCTCCAGCGGGTATCCCGGATCCCGAAAAACCCGAAGAAGTAGTTTTGTTCGGCTGATTAATACTTTTTTGAAATAGAGGGGGAGGAATAGGGTTGACCACCCCAGAGCTCGAAGATGGAGCAGAAACAGAAATATTTTTCAATTGGGATGACATTTTCGAAATCATTTTTGAGAGATAATGATTGAATGCAAACTTTAGTAAAGATTTGAAGATAAAAAACACCACTTGCCCCACGGTGGGCGCCAATTTGTTTGGGTAAAAATTATGTGAACCAATTTTGAAACCAAACTTAGTAAGTGAGGTGGTGTGTTTGTAAAATCAATGGAAATCGATAAAATAAAGTAAAACTTGACACGGTTGTTTACGAGGAAAGCCCTTGATCTTTAAGGATCTCCGACATAAAATCTTAGGAGGTGACAATCGACACCTGATTCGTTTCTTGAATAAATGGTAAAAAGATTACAAATGTGAGCAGCAAATGATCGAGATCTAAGTGTTACAGAGCTTGTTTGCATGTATTCGATAATGCTAAGTGTTTGTATGTGTTGCTAATCGATCAAGCTGCTGATTAAATACGAAAAATGATCTTAACTAACTTTTCGAACATCCCGGAGCTTTACTCGGTCTTCAAATATGACCGTTATTGAGCTTCTCTCGCAAGTTTAACACGTTCTCTTTGACTTCTCGCCCGATTATTCAGGGATAGGCGAGTCAACACGTTTTACCCGCGCATATAAAAGAAATAGAGGACAAGTAGTCGTTAGAAGCATTAATATTCAGGATACCGAAGTTACCGGGATCTTGGATTCCAGATTTCGCTAGATTCAGGATCCTGTATAAAAATCAATCCCTAACATATATATATATATATATATATATATATATTTATGCTGTAGCACTTGGATCAAGGGTAGAGATAGGAAGTAATTCAAAGGTAAGTTTTTTATTTAATTAAAAAGTAGATCGAGAGTTCAAGTATATATATATATACATATATATATATATCCTTAAATAATATTGTTTTTCTGAAATAATATATAATATTATTTATACGAAAAATAGTGATGATAATACCTATTATATTTTAGAATTCTAAAATGATGTATCGTTTCATAAAATAAATTCAAGACATATATATATATATATGGGAGGGATCAAGAGAAAACCACAAAGTTAGGCGAAAACCAAGAAAACCACATCATTTTAGGCAAATTTTTTATTTACGTATACGTATCCAAAAACAATTTTTTTGATTTACGTATACGTAACCGCAATATTTTTGTTTTATGTTTACGTATACGTAACACTATGTGTAAAAATATTTTTTGGTAAAAATGTTTAATATTTCATTGATACTATTATAAATAAATAAAAATAAACTAAAACAAAAAATAAAAATTATTATATGATTGGGTAAAATTGATTTTTTTAGTGGTTTTCTCGGTTTTCGCCTAACTTGTGGTTTTCTCTGGAACCCTCCCCTATATATATATATATATATATATATATATATATATATATATATATATATATATATATATAGTAAATAAAAATAATTTATGTCACATGTCGCGTCCACATTTCTTCTCACCATTTTTTCCCGACTCTCTCTCTTATTAAATACACATCTCTTTTTTTAATAATGATTTATATTTAAAGAAAAATATTAATTATATTAATAAAACACATTTATTTTAAATTATCACTTATTTTAAGAAACTTTAAATTTTAATTATGTATTTTTGTTTTTAACTAAATAGTGATGCAAGTCAAATTATATTAATTAGAAATTAATGTATTCAAAACATGTAATATACGGGTTTTTTAAAAATATAAAATTTTTATTAATAAGTATATAACATTACATTATATCAACCTGTGTAATTTACGGGTTTTTTAAAATACAAATTTTTTTATTACTAATTATATAATATTAAATTTTATCAACCCGTGTAATGCACGAGATTTTAATCTAGTGTGTGTGTATATATATACATACATACATACATATATATATATATGGAGTTTCAAATAAAAAGTGAATTTTCGCTGAAAAACCTAAGAAATGATTTATTTTTTAATCGAAACTCGGTCAAACGAACTCCGATTGAGCTCATTTCAGCGACGTTGAAACCGGATCGTCGAGGTTTTTGAGGGGTGAGGGTGGGGGGGGGGGGGTTTAGGTTTTTGGGGGGTGCGGGGTGGGGTTGGAGGATTTAGTTTTTTGGGGCGTAAGGTGGTTAGGTTTTTGGGTCTAGCTTTTACGGTTAAGCTTTAGGGTTTAGCTTTTAGGTTTTTGCTTTAAGACTCAGCTTTAGGGTTTAGCTCTAGACTTTATTTCGACAAGCCAGTTCCAACGCCGCTAGAATTAGTTCAATCGGAGTTCGTTTGACCCAGTTTTTTAGGTTTTTCTTAGTGAAAATTCAATTTTTATTGGAACATTCCTCTATATATATACTAGGTTAAAACCTCGTATATTACACGAGTTGAATAAATGCAATGATATATGTTTAGTAATAAAGATTTACATATTACATATTTTGATAAATCGCGAGAACTCGTCAAAAACCAATTAAGACCATTTTTCTTGTTTACACTACCTTTATTATTAAAATAAAATATAAAAAATAATTTATCTCTCTAATTAACTCATCTCTTCTTTCTAAATTATTTTTAAAAAGTTTTATACACATGTGTAAATGGTAAACGCTTACACATGTGTAAGTGGTAAACTTACAGATGTGTAGATTTTTTTTAATATATGAATAAATGTAAATTTACATATGTAAATTCATTTTTAATGTTGTATTCTAATAATAAATGTAGTAAAAAACAAAAAAAAACAATGGTTTTAATTGGTTTTTTGACGAGTTCTCGCGAGTTATCAAAATATTTAGAAGTTCTCAAATGATCATTTCCCTATATATATGTATGTAGGGTTGATTTTATGAGAAAACTCATTTTCATGAGAAAACCAAAAAACTCTTCATTAATGACACTTTTCTAATTATACTATCATTATATATTCTCAAAAACCTAACCCCCCATACACCCCAAAAACCTAAACCCCCCATCCCCAACCCCCGAAAACCTAAACACCCCCATCCTCCTAAACCCCTCACCCACCCCCCAAATACTTAAACACCCACCCTCATATATATATATATATATATAGCGGAGGGTTATTCTATAAAGTCTAAAAACTGTAAAAAGTGTAAAAAATCTTTTAAAAACCCCACCACCACCCTCAAAAGCCTAAAACCCCCCACCACACCAAAACCTAACCCCCTCCCCACCCACCCCGAAAAACCTAAAACCCCCCACCCCCACCCCCAAAAACCTAAATCCTAACAAAAAAAACCCTAAAAAGCCGAAAAAAATCGTCTAAAAACACCACCATCACCACCCCCTAAAAGCCTAAACCTCAAACCCAACCCCCCCCAAAACCCAACCCCCACCCCACCCCCAAAAACCTAAAACCCCACCCCCCCCCCCAAAGCCTAAATACTAAAAGCTAAACCCTAAGACTAAACCCCTAAGGCTAAATCCTAAGGCAAAAACTAAACCCTAAAATATAAACTCTAAAATCTAAACCCTACAAGCTAAGCTCATAGAGTTCGACGAGACGGTTCCAACGCCGCCGAAATGAGTAAAATCGGAGTTCGTATGAGCCGGTTATGAGCGTTTTAAACGACTTTTTACACTTTTTTTACTTTTTAGCGTAACCTCACACTATATATATATATATATATATAGGGTTGAGTTTATACAATATTTCCAATTAATACCATCATGCATGTACATAAATGCTGTTGAAGCACGTGTCTGTGACAGACACTCTAGATGTTGTCTTAGCCTTGGTACTTGTCTTTATGTATTTGTATTTGTATTTAAGTATCTGTACGTATTGATTATCGAGTTGTAATCACATTTGTATGTACTTAGTCTTGTATGTTTCTATTAAGTTTTGTGCGCACTTAGTAAGTGCGTAGGATGTATATCCTGCGTACTTAGCAAGTGCGTAAGAACAAAGTCTGCGTACTTGCTAAGTACGCAGGAACAATAGTCCTACGCACTTGCTAAGTACGCATGAAATAGATCTAGTATAAATAGCAGGTCCGAAAAAACCTGCTAGTGGAGGAAGACCTCCTAGGGATAAGAGACATAGGGCTACAGAATGTATGTACGCACTCATTCTCTCTGTAACCGGCTGTGATTATCAATAGACGAAGTTTGAAAGTATCTTGTGTCTTTGTTGTCGGTTTACTTTGTGTTGTTTGATACTCCACCTAGTCACGGGCATTCCGCACCCGGTTCGACCAGGAACACACTTGCATGTGACGATCCGAGACACCCGATAGACCTACAAGTGGTATCAGAGCATTTTCTCTTGATTTAGAGTGTTGTGAGTGTGTTAGGAGAATTTTTGACTCAATCTACAGCCTTTCTATAAGGAAAAGTGACCGATTTTGGTGATTTTTGTGATAAAATAGAGGTAGCTCTTGAGCGCTGTTTTAAAAGCAAAATCCTTCAAAATCTTACTTTTTTCTTGTTTGTTTTAGTGTTTTGATCTTCAAGGGTTTGTTAGAAACAAGTTACTAACCTTCTAGCTTGATCAATTTGTTCATATCTTCAAAATTTGAAGATCTGAGTTATTTCCGACAATCGAAAAAAGTTGGTGGAACAGGTGGATAAAGCATTCTGCGTACTTACCCTTTTTGGCAAAAAGGACCGTCTTCGTGCGTACTTGCCAAGTACGCAAGACCATTATTGTGCGTACTTAAATTTGCCTCCTGCGTACTTAACATTTACTCCAACGTACTTACTAAGTACGCAAGAGAAAATCTAAAGTGCGCAAGACCAATTTCTTAAGTGCGCAAGGCGATTCTTAAGTGCCCAAGTTGTGTTGACTTTCTGAGTTTTTGACTAAGTTTTACACTATGGCAAATCTTCAGAATCTTGGTAACCTGCTTAATTATGATAATGATATAGGTACACCGCAAAAACCGCCAAAGCTGCTAAATGTTAATGATTATTCGAAATTGAAAGCACACTTTGAGCATTATATTTCATACACTGATTCCACTTTGTAGATACCTATACGTGAGGGTTATAAGCATCCGACTTATACATATCTTGATGAGATTGTTCCCAAGCCTATATCTAAGCTAGATGAAGAAGAAAAGAAAGTTTATGGTAGAGAAAAGAAGGCACATGAATCTATCACAATGACCTTAACTAGAGAGCTTTTTCACAGCTTCAGGGATATGATAATTCAGAAAAGATTTGAGTGGAACAGTGACATCAAGAAGAGCAAAAGAGATCTCCTGAGAAAGCAGTATGAGTGCTTCAGATACCTGAAGAACGAATCTATAGATGAACTTATATCTAGATTCTATCATCTGCAAACTGAGTTAAAAGATTTTGAGCTAAAGTATCCTGATGAGGAATTAGTTGAAAATTTTCTCGATGTGTTACCACCAAAGTTTAAGATGTATACCACTCTACTGAGAGAGAACCCCAAGTTCTATGAGATGACGATTGAAGAAGAAATTGGAAAGAAGCACATGATATGAACCTGAAAAGAAAAGAAAGCTCAGGGAGACCTCAAATCCAAGACCCTTCTATGTATTATGGGACGTCTTCCACAATTAAGTCATCAGGTTCAAGAATCGCCTTATTCTCAAGGAATTCTCATGAAGAAGATAACTCGAATGTTTGTGGTGGTCATACATGCTTTACAGCATCTTGACTTGGTTCTCACCACCAACATTCCTCAAGAAATCCTACCTCCACATCTTCAGCTAACCAGACTGCTATAGCCAAGATAGCTGAAGATCATGTTGCATTATTTTCATCGTGTATGCTAGCCTATGAAAACTTCATTGGTGGCAAGCTTACGGATCCTGAAACCATTGAAGAATATTTTAATCAGGTGGATCCAGATGACATGGAGGACATGGATATTCAATGGAATATGGCTATGATCTTGAGAAGGGCTAAGCGTTTCTTGAATAGAACGGGCATGAAGTTCATTGGTGGGCATTCAAATGCCAAGGTGGGCTTTGATAAATCCAAAGCCAAGTGCTACCAGTGTCAGAACTTTGGACACTCTGCTCGTGAATGTCAGAAGGATAAAGCACCTGCTTCAGGATTCACTAGACCAAGCCAGGGAAACAACCAAGGAAATGGTCAAGGGTACAACAATTCTAAAAACCGCAATCAAGGTTAATGTGGAACATCCAATGCTTTGGTAGCTCAACAGGACGAAAGTTTTGATTGGGGTGTTCATTTGGAGGATGCCATTATTGCTCAAACACAAGTTGGTCTCGTGGCTGAGATCGTTGAGATGACGGAAGCAGAAGAGAGGGAAGCTTCTGTAACTGACCAAAGGGAGTCTACAACTGCATTTGCCCTCATGGCTATTGGGGAGGCATCAAATTCATCAACTGAGGTAGTCTCTAACTCTTTTGTTGTTATTTCGTGTTCCAAATGTCTTGGCTTGAAAGAAGAAAATTCTAAGCTTCATGACAAGGTCGAACCCCTTCGTGTTACAGCTATAAGCTACAAAGAAAATGAAAAATGTTACAAAGATTCAATTGAAACTTTAAAGAAAGAAAAACGTGATTTTTCACTTAAAATCAGTGAACAACAGTTTCATTTGGATGTTGCGTACAAGGGGCTGGAAAAGAGAAATAATGAAACTACCAAGCTGTAGAATGAGGTTTTGTAGTTGAATGGTAAAATTGAGAAGTTGAAAAATTCTCGCTTTGTGATGGAACATTATGAATCAGTAGTGAGACAAGTGAATGGCTTAGGGTTGGGTACTAATGCCATTCCTCCACCAGTAAGCGGGAAATTTGTCAACGGCTTAATTGATATTGACTTGTCATGCCTTGGTGAATCCTTAAGTCAGGATGATTCCTCTAATAAGGATGATTCCTCAAGTAAGGCTGACTCTGCATCTGATCAGGAGTTCTTCACGGATGAAGGCTCTGAGAACACCATCCCTGATGTTGCTGTCTCAGAGGAGCTGATTGATGAACACAAAGTTGTGAAAAACATTGTCACTGATCGTGATAATTGTATTTTGACTGAGCCTGATACCATTGAAACAAATGAAAAACTAAAAGTAATGCTTTATGGGGGATATAATAATATTAACCAATTTAAGAAAGAAACGTTTGCAAATCATTATGGGCTTGGGTATAAAGCAAATTTGGAAAAATTTTACACTCCCAAAAATGAATCAACATCAGGTCCATCAAAAACCACTACTCATGTTCATCAAGCAACTCTTCCTACTCATCATGCTGAGTCATCAAATGCTAGATCTAACGAGCCCTACAAGAGAATTTATAAGGAAAAGCGTGCTTGCTTTCACTGTGGTATGGTTGGTCACATCCTTGTGAACTGCCCTGCTAAGAACTAAGAGAAACGGCCAATTTTTTCACAACCGGCTGTTATCTCTAAGTCACCACCAGTGAAGCAACCCATGAATCCCAAATCAAATGTGGTGAAACCACCGGTGAAACCTATGGTGAAGCCAAAGACCACTTCTGAGGCTAAGCCATCTGTTCCAAAAAGGGAAAAGCAACATGCTAAACCCTGTGTGTCTACCTCTGGTAGTGCACCAACTGGTGAGAGGCTTGTGGTTAAACTTTATAAGCCACAGAGGAACAAGATATTGAGAAAGCTGGAATAGCCGGTTGGAATTCAATCAGGTGAAGCTTCAACTAGTTCACCTGGTGCTTATGAATGCAAGCCGACTGTTCTAGTAAAACAAAAGAAAAGGTCCTGGAACAAGAAAACCAAAAGTTCTCAATCTTCTAATCCCAAATCTCCAAAGGACTCAACAATTTTTGATAGTCATGACTGTGAATTAATTGAAGTAGTTTATTTTGAGAAAGTCGGACGACCCAAGACCACCATGGCTTGGGTCTCCAAATCTAATTAATTTCTTGTGTCTCGTGCAGTGACATCCGAAGGGAACTATCTCTAATCGTTGGTATGTAGATAGTGGATGCTCCTGGCACATGACAGGCAACATGGCCCTGCTTCAAGATGTAAAACCAATCAGAGGCGGCTATGTGGCCTTTACATGCGAGAAGGGCGGTAGTATTACTTGTCAAGGCGTAGTTTCGAATGAATGTGTAAGCTTCGACAACGTTAACTACTGCGAGAAGCTAAAGCATAACCTGTTCAGTGTTTCTCAGATGTGTGATAAGGAGTACTCAGTCATGTTTGATAAGTCTGAATGCATGATTCTCAAACCTGGGATTGAGGTTCCTGAAGACTGGATTTTGATGCGTGCACCAAGAATGAATGATACCTATCAGATCGACATGAGCGTGGCGAAAACCACATCTTCAGTTGCTACTTGTTTTCTTACCAAAGCGACAATGCTTGACTAAATCTTGTGGCATAGGAAACTCAGACATATTTCTTACAGAAAAATTAATCATCTTGTCCAAAACAGTTTAGTTACCGAGGTTCCTAAGCTGAGATTCTCCATTGCAGATGACTGTATGCCTTGTAAAAAGGGCAAACAGCAACGGAAGTCTCATAAGCCCAAGCTCTAAAACTCCATCGATACCCCTTTGGAGTTCTTACATATGGATCTGTTTGGGCCCATAAGTATCAGGAGTATTGGAGGGAAGTCATACTGTCTAGTTGTAACTAATGATTTCTCACGTTTTTCTTGGGTGCATTTTTTAGGTACCAAGGATGAGACTGCTGATATTCTTCAATACCTGATCTTGAGCTTGGAATCTTTATGCAAGTTGAAGGTTAAAAGAATAAGGAGTGATAACGGAACTGAGTTCAAGAATAATTTGATGAAGCTTTTTTGTCTCAAGAAGGGTATTCGTCACGAATTTAGTGCCCCGTACACATCTCAGCAGAACGTAGTTGCAGAAAGGAAGAACAGAACTTTGATCGAGACTGCAAGGATAATGCTGTCAGATGCAAAGCTTCTTGTCACTTTCTGGGCAGAAGCAGTCAACACAACATATCATGTCTTGAACAGAGTCCTGGTTGTTAAGAGGTACAATAAAACATGCTATGAGCTGATCAACAATCGACCTCCAAATCTTGACTACCTAGTTCCTTTTGGTAGTCCCTGCTCTTTATTGTTACAGTACAAAGACTGCAAGTCTAAGTTTCATGCAAAAGCCGTGGAAGGCATCCTCTTAGGATATGTTGCCAATTCGCCATGCAAAAGAGTGTACAACATTGAAAGTAGGTCTGTAGAGGAATGGTTCGAATTGGACTGCAGTAAACACAACATTCCACCAGAACCAAATGGTCCTGCTTAGGGATTTGATTATGATGCTCTGTTCAAGTCTTTTAATGTTCATGATTTATCTACCGATGATGCCGCAAATGTGTACGATTTCGTTAATGGCGGCGATGACTCCAACTTTTCAACTCGTGCCACCGTACTGATTGTAACTCCCGATTCCAATGCTGCTTCTTCATCTGGAACTCAAGAAAGTGATGACATTGAAGTTGTTCATATTGATAGAAATGACGCTCAAGCTGATCCTAACAATCGGTAGGAAATGAAGCTCTAGCTGATCCAATCAACATTGAATCTTCTTCTTCTGGAACACAGAATATGAGGGAGTTGAGCACGAATCTAGATTCTAACAATAGGAACCACAAGTATTAGTGATCATTATTGGTGATCCTGATGCCGATGTTCAAACGCGTCATAGAACCATTACTGAGAACACCAGTCTGTACACTGAGATACTTGACACAGGTGTCATGGAAACGTGTCTACATGCTGCTTTCGTATCCCAATTGGAGCCGAAGAATGTGAAAGAGGCTCTCGCTGACAACTGCTGGATAGAGGCGATGCAAGATGAATTGTCTCAATTCCAAAAGTTGCACGTGTGGGATCTAGTTGACCTTCCGAAGGGTGTGCATCCGATTGGAACCAGATGGGTGTTCAAATGCAAGACGGACGATCGACATGTTGTAGTCAAGAACAAAGCAAAGTTGGTTGTTTAGGGTGTTTATTAGCAAGAGGGCGTTGATTACACAGAGGTGTATGCCCCAGTTGCTAGACTTGTGGCCATTCGACTGTTTCTGTCTTATGCCGCCTTTGTCGGCTTCAAAGTCTATCAACTTGATGTGAAGAGTGCTTTTCTATATGGGAAAGTTCATGAAGAGGTCTATGTCACTCAACCACCCGGTTTTGAAGATCCGCATAATATCAATAAAGTGTATAAGCTCGACAAAGCACTTTATGGTTTTCATCAAGCACCTCGGGCATGGTATGAGACTTTATCAAAACATCTACTGACCAATGGTTTCGACCGCGGACAAATTGACTCGACTCTCTTCATTAGGAAAGCTGGAGGTGATATTCTTCTTGTACAAGTCTATGTTGACGACATTATCTTTGGGTCTACAAATGAAGGGATGTGTAGGGAATTCGAACAGGTGATGAAGTCCAAGTTTGTAATGAGCAACATGGGTGAATTGTCGTTCTTCCTGGGTCTGCAAGTCTGTCAAAGAGAGGATGGCATTTATCTACATCAAACTAAGTATGTGCAGGACATCTTGTCAAAATACAAGATGAATGATAGCAGTACTTATGGCACACCTATCCCAGTCAATCATGGTCTGCATCTAGACAAAGATGGAAAGGATGTGGATTGCAAATTATACCATGGGATGAACAGATCTCTTATGTATCTCATAGCTTCAAGGCTTGATATAATGTTTGTTGTATGCTTGTGCTCAAGGTTTCAGTCATAACCAAAGGAGTCTCACATGATATCCGTTAAGAGGATCTTCTGATACTTGAAGGGGAAACCCCGATTGGGTCTTTGGTACTCGAAGCAGCAGTCATTCGACTTCAAAGCCTATACCGATTCTGATTATGGCGGTTCTAACCTTGATAGAAAATCAACCTCAGGTGGATGTCAATTCTTGGGAGATAGGATGGTCTCTTGGCAGTGTAAGAAGCAGTCAACGATTTCTGTCTCAACATGTAAAGTAGAGTACATTGCTGCCGCGAGCTGTTGTTCTCAGATATTGTGAATCCATCAGCAATTGAGAGATTATGGCTTGAACTACACTGGAACTCCTCTGCTCATTGACAACAATGCCACGATGTCTATCACGAACAACCCGATGAAACATTCCAAAACTAAGCATATTGAGATTTGCCATCATTTCATCCGTAACTGTGCTGAAAAGCATTTGGTTGCACTTGTCAAAGTTCATACGGATGACAGCTTTGCTGACCTTTTCACTAAGGTGTTTGATCGGACCCGCTTTGAACATCTTGTCAACAAGATAGGAATGTTCAATCCTGAGTGAAAATGTCTTTTTTCTAAATCAATTCAATTCATGGAAGTTAAATTTTATTTCTTTTAAATGATTTCTGAATAGTTCTTTTTTAATGTTCAAATATTTTACAAAAATCCAAACAAAATTGAAAAAGGAGAAAATTTCAGAGTTATTTGAAGAAAAGAGGAAATGATAGTACATCAGTAAATGATCTAAACGTCTTAGGCTGCACATATGGGAAATGATTGCATCATGATTACTTGAAAGTTTAAGTTGTTTCAGTTTTAATTTGAATATTTGCAAGTAATTTGAATTGTCAATAGGCTATAAGCATTCTTGAATCATTAGTAGTGTGGAAACTAAATCTATACTACAACTGTGACTTGAACCCATGTATGCATGTGTGTGTGTGTAAAAAAATACAAAAAGATCATTATCAGATATAGGATGTAAGATTTTGGCAAATATTTTCTTATGAGACCAGTTTCGGGTTATGTCTTTAGCATAATTTTTTCGTTTCACTTCACTACCCATACTCACAAGTATGCAATGGGAAGTTGGGCCAAGATATGCCTTGACATCAACCGTTAAGCATATATTCACCCTTGAATCATACCTGATTCATTGAAATCAAATCTTGATAAAAGTTGGATCCCTTTACCTAAACCCTCAGACTCCATATCTATTAACCTGAATCATCATATGATATTCACAGAAGAAAAACCAATCAAACCAAGCCAAATGAATCACTCGATTCTGAATCTTATGATTCTTGATAATCCTTATGGATTCTGCTTGATTTTTTCTGTGCTAAACGATGTAACTTCATTCTAGAGATTTGAAAATCTTTGGGAAAATCTTAGATGCCTTGAGATAGTGCAATTTACATTTCTGTAGCATAATTGTATGTTGTATATCTTATAATTAATATTTTAACACACAAGACCGTGATACAAAGATGCTTATAGTTTCAAATCTTATAATATTGACAACTTGATTTAACTTGCTTGTATTGCATATTAGGTATGAATAAGTAGTAATCCATGACATGATCCCATATTCTTTTATGTTTATTGTGTATCATTTTTGCTTACAATAGCCTGATATGATCCTCTGCTCATGACTTTGACCAAAAAATAGCTTGTGTGTATATTCTTGTGCATATTATCTTCATTCAGAAAAGCTCAAAAAGATTTTAAGTACAGTTTATCAAAAGTTAAGAAAAACCAAAAATATTTGTGTTTAACTTCCTTGAATTGCGTTTGAAACCTCTTGATTGAATGTTTTTATCAGGTTCGTTATTTGACTTGACTGTCTTCATAATTTGAGTTGAAATTCGATTTCACAAGGGTTTTTGCGTACTTGTTATGTGCGTAGGAATTAAACCTTGCGTACTTGTAAGTACGCAAGACTTAAACCTTGCGTACTTGTTAAGTACGCAAGAGTTAAGTCTTGCGCACTTGTTAAGTACACAAGACCCGAGTGTGTGGGTATATTTAGTGGACCTAGAAAATTTCTCAGACTTTATCTCATTTCAAACCACTACTATTCCCTCGTATTTCCTCAAAATATTTATGTGATTCCAAATGATTTTTTCATCCCGTTCATTGTTTCATCTTCACTTAACAATCATTCGGTGAAAATCTTAGCGTATTTCATCATCAAATCATCATGTTTCGTACCGATTCTTGACCGTTCTTGGACCTAGGGTTGGATGTCATATTTTAAGACAAGTTTTGGATGTTCTTTACTGAAATTAAGACCTGAATCTTGTTTATAAACTTAAATCGAACCCTAATTACTCAATTATCGTCCTTAACATCGTCTGATTTTGTCTCTGACCATGGTCTGACCGTCGGTTGAGGTCAAGTTAGGTTTAAGTCAAAATTGACCATGTTTTAGCCCGATTTTGGCGTTGTACGTGGTCCCATGAGTTCTAAATGCATTTTTCGAAGTTGTGGTGACCTTGAACAACATCAAATTCGTCCATTTGGAAATGTCTGCTTTTTGTTCAAGTGTTAGACCTTACGCACTTAGTAAGTACGCAAGACATAACTCTTGCGTACTTACTAAGTACGCAAGGTATAAACCCTGCGTACTTGCTAAGTACGCAGGAAGGCAAATTGCAAATTTTTCTAAGTCTGGAAAATTCTTTCTTATGAATGTGATATACCATGTCTTGTTTATTCAATTCTAGTGACTATTCTTGTTCTTATTGTGTTCATTGTATGTTTTTGCAGTGATGGGTCATGCGTTTACCGACGAATTCCATCTGCTGGCTCTAACACAACCCGAGTGGAAGGGTGCTGCACTTGAATACAGGGAGATAGTCGATTTCCTGAACCGCTCGAAGATTAGCTATGCTATCTCTGCAGATCCTATCGTATCAAGATCGTACATGGATCAATTCTGGGCAACAGCAGATCATGACTGTACAGTAACCCTGAACGTCATTAGGGCTACTGTAGCATGTCAACAGATAGCCATATCCGAAGACACCATTAGGAGAGTGTTACAGTTCCGGGATCCTGCAACTTACCCAATTACCTATCCTGATTACTTTGTCGATGGTTGTTGGAGGCAAAGAATGGGATACATCGGTGCAACGGATTATGCTTCGTACAAGAAGATGTGGGTACTCGGTCAATGGTGCTACTTTGCCCACATCATGATCATGTGCATCTCTTCAAGGAAAGCAGGCAAGGATGCCATGGGTCATCACTTAGCGACTGTAATGGTGGGCTTATCTCTCAACAAGGGCTATAATTTCTCTAAGTACGTATACAAGGCCATAACTGACCAGATCTATACGGTGGAAAAGTTTAGATTCTTGTTCTATCCAAGATTTATCCAGCTGCTAATCAATGATGCATTTCCAAATATACCGGCAATTGGGGAAAGATTACAAGTGAAGCGAGTGGACAAGAGAGTATTTGCTCAATTCTTAAATCCAGGCAGTGTAGAACCTACCCCTGCGCATACTCCTATCTTTGGACACTTAATCAACGAAGCATATGTGGCCCCAGATGATTTCAGATGGTATAGTCCCGAGTCGAAAGTTGAAGGTGATGATGAATCTGAAAATGAAGGAGACGAAGAAGAAAGAAGTGCTGGTGCTGAAGAATCTGACTCTGAAGCTACAGAATATGATTCATCTGATTCTGATGACGCACCAGACAAATCACACCCGATAAGAACGACAGCGGTGACCCTTCCCGGGTCGTCTTCTAAGAGAAAGAGACAAGATAGTACAAGCAGTGTGTATGAACCCGAATCTGATTCAGACGCTGCTATACAAAGAAAAAGAAGAGAAAGTACTAACAAGCGTCGGGGGGATAGGTCATTTGTGGCTATTCCTAGAGAAGTAGAAGCTAGTGTTGCACGACAACAAGTGACTGAGGCCGTGAGCACTGCTTCAACCTCTACGTCAACTTCCACTCAGCTATATCAATGGACGGGGAGGCTGCCACGTGTAACAAGTCAAGCAGTTGCCGCTACTATCTCAGAGGAGGTGCCTGAGATAGTACCCCTACCAATTGAGACTATCCATCAACTGATAGTGACGACTCCAATTCAGACTGAGTCGGTCACTATCACACCAACCGCCATTGAAACCACCACAATCACAACCACCATCCCAACCTCCATCCCCACAAACACACTTGAACCCATCAGTCAACCCTACAACTATGGGGACTTTACCCAGGGGTTTGACTTTGATGCGATCTTCTCATCTCCACCCCATACTGCTGAAGCCTCTACATCCAGGGATCCTGATCCCCGTGATGCAAGGATAACCACTTTGGAAACATAGGTTGCTTGTCTTCTTGAAACTGTTCAGAAATCAAGGGAAGAGTCTGAGGCTCAATAGGCTCAGATAAATTCTTTGGTGGACGAAGTTACTATTCTGCGAAGCTAGAGGACTAGGGCTGAAGAAAGGCTTAAGAATGTGAACGAACTCAAGATCAAGACAAACAATATAATTCTGGGACACAGGACGTCTTTGGAGCTACGGTTTGATATGCAGCGAAAAGAACATGAAATGATGGTCAAGTTAGTAGTTGACCTGACCAAGAAGCTTGCTGCTCAGGGGGGAGAGAGAAAGAGAAGGAAAAGGAGGAGCCATCTAAACCTACCGGTGAGGAGGCTTGTCATCCGGTTGATCTAACCAAGGATGATGACAAAGACAAGGATCCTGAAGCCGGTCCTAGTGGAAGTGAGCAACAAGCTTTGGCGATACTGCCCATTTCTACTGTTCCAACGGCTGAGGGGGAGTCGACTCACCAGGAAGGCGGTGATGCTTCTGGTAGTGGAGGTGATAAAGGAAAGTATGCGGCTAAGGTGCTATATGACCAATCTGATGAGGTCATTCTACTGATTGAGCCAGACTATTCCAAAGAAGCTCAGATCGATGCTCTCAGCAATCTGGAGGAAGGAGATATCGAGTCTGATGATGAATGAGATGTGGATGACGAAGAAGTAGTGGTGGAGTTTCCCAAAGGAGATGGTGAAGGAGTATATGAGCTTGAGGATGGAGAGATCTTTGATGCTCCAGCCTTTGAAGCTACTTCTAACACAGGTTCAGTCGAGCCTGAATTTGTTGCTGAGGCTAGTGGTGCAGCAACCTCGACTGAAGCCTCTCCCACCGATCCTCAACATGTTGATCCCGAAGCCTGGAAAAATAGATATCCGCAAGGATGGTTTACTAAGGATCAAGCTCCAGTCTGGAAAAAGACATCTATCATAGACAAACACGGAGCTACAGGTATGATCTTGTCCGTCAAGTTCGACGACGACAAGAAGTTGTTTGCTATTAAACGAGTTGGTGGGTTTCAATACTTGAAACTTACCAGTGAAGCGTTCAGCTCCCTACCGAAGTATGATCTGGTGAACCTCACAAACCGTGAGCTGCTGTGTGACACTAGTCATGCATCAGCAATGGGTTTGTGGAGAACACTACAGAAAGAGGGAAGATCGGGGAACTTTGAGAAGTTTAAGCCTCAAATGCCTAAGAGAGTCCGGGACAAGAACTTCAGACATCCCGTGACTAACAGAAGCCTAAAGAAACTGGTCTACAACCCAGTGATATGTGAAACCAGGATTCCCCTTAGCAAGTTATCTCAGGATATCCTTGGTAACATGTGGTACTGGTACGTGGCCCCAAAGACGGACGAGGCAGTGGTGATGGGAAATATTAGGTTCGAAAGTGGAAGCTTGGTGCTAAAGGAACTGATTAGAGTCTTTGATGAAATCACTTTCATTAATTTCTATGTGAAAGATCTGACGGCCCTAAATGACAAATTCTACATCCACACGGACGAATGGACAAAGCTTCAAGCATCAAGATACAACAAGTTTGTCAAGTTCTGCCTTGACTACAAGCTGAAGATGGAAGCTAAAGCTAGTGGAGTTTGAAGACCTAAGATATTCCAGAGCTGTTGTCAAGGGGGAGTTTGTTGAAGCACGTTTGTGTGACAGACACACTGGATGTTTTCTTAGCTTTTGTACTTGTCTTTATGTATTTGTATTTGTATTTAAGTATCTGTATGTATTGATTATCGAGTTGTAATCACATTTGTATGTACTTAGTCTTGTCTGTTTCTGTTAAGTGTTTGCGCACTTAGTAAGTGCGCATGATGTATATCCTGCGTACTTAGCAAGTACGCAAGAACAAAGTCTGTGTACTTGCTAAGTACTCAGGAACAATAGTCCCGTGAACTTGCTAAATACGCATGAAACATGTCTAGTATAAATAGCAGGTCTTAACAAAATGTATGTACGCACTCATTCTCTCTGTAACCGGCTATGATTATCAATAGACGAAGTTTGAAAGTATCTTGTGTCTTTGTTGTCGGTTTACTTTGTGTTGTTTGATACTCCACCTAGTCACAGACATTCCGCACCCGGTTCGACTAGGAACACACTTGCATGTGACGATCCGAGACACCCGAGGGACCGACAAATGAAAAACCATGCAAGGTTACTTAACCCATTTAGTAAATATAAACTTGTTTGTTTTTCAAAAATCACCAACTTTTGCATTAAGTTACCCTCTTTTTATGGGTGAATATGCTTAACATAATACTTGCATAATGTTAAAAATTATAATAATGGTTAGGTATTTTGAGTGCTCACGAAAACAAGCAAGGAGAAGGTTAGGTACGAAGACCCGTAATACCAACAAGAATGCTTGATGACACCCGAGATCACTTCACAAGTCTTGATCACTTGAGTCTTGGATTCAAATGTAGAGTATGTGGTTGATGTTGATTTGCTCCAAGCCTCATGCTCCCTTTTATAGTAACTAACTTGGATAATAAGGTTTCGATGGTATGTCTTGGGGAGACTAAGATGTCTTTATGGGGACAAAGGAACCAAGTGTGGTGTGTGTGCAAGATGGGATTAGAGAGGGGAGGACCCCTTCGGGGTGGCCTTCTCGGCCAAGAAAGAGGGAGGAGAGGGGGTGGTAGGGGGTGGTAGAGTAGTGGTTGAGGTGGTGTTAGGTGCTAGTTGTTTACCCGGTGGAATACCCGCTAAATAGAAACCGAGTATAACGAAGTTGGTTTACAATGTTCGGGTATGCGTCGGTTTTAAATGAGAAATTTATGTGTTCACGAAATTTAGATGTGTTAATGGTTTTATGTCATATGATTTTTATTAGTCACATGTGTATATATATATTGTAGTGTTATATGTAAAATAACTAGGTAAGTTATTTTATTACAAAAAAATATCACCAACGTCGATAAAAAGTCGGGTAACCGTGTGTATGAGATCCAATAATTCTCCTAAATTATCAATGCGTGAAATAAAGTGGACTCTGCTATGCGTGGTGTGACCTAATTTATTATAATTAAGTCTAATGCGTTACGTTATCCATATGTAGGTTTAAGACTTAGTATGGTTTATAAACTGAAATTGTCAAGTGTTACATTCTCCCCATGTTGAGAGAATTTCGTCCCAAAATTTAGTTAGCGTTGCTCGTTGTCAGGAGTTCTTCAAATAAATCAGGGCACTTAAGTTTCATTTGGTCCTCCCGTTCTCAAGTAAACTCTGGTCCTCGTCTAGAGTTCCATCGGACTTTCACAATGGGAATGTGACTTCGTTTAAGACTCTTGGTTTCCCGGTCCATAATTTCCACCGGTTGTTCCACAAAGTGGAGTTTCTCATCGATTTGGATCTCCTCGAGTGGTATAACAAGCGTTTCATCGGATAGACATTTCTTTAGGTTTGACACATGAAATGTTTCATGAACACTACTAAGTTCTTGTGGTAGTTTAACTCGGTAAGCCACGGGGGCTACTCTTGACAGAATCTCGAACAGTCTGATGTATCGGGGATTGAGTTTGCCTCGTTTACCAAACCTAATGACCCATTTCCATGGTGAGACTTTTAAGAGTACGTTGTCTCCAACCTGGAATTCTAAGGGTTTGCGTCTTATGTCAACATAACTTTTCTGATGATCTCTAGCAGCTTTAATTCTTTCCCTGATCTTGAATATTTTGTCAGTTGTTTCTTGAATGATTTCAGGGCCGGTGAGTTGGCTGTCACCAACCTCCGCCCAACATAACGGTGAACAACACTTTCGACCATAAAGTGCTTTGAATGGTGCGACTTTAATAATGGTAGGATAGCTGTTATTATAAGAGAACTCAACCAAGGGTAGATGAGTATCCCGAATCATTCCAAAGTCCATCGCGCAGGCTCTGAGCATATATATTCTACGGTTTGGATAGTTCTTTCACTCTGGCCATCCGTTTGTGGCTGATAAGCCGTGCTCATGTCCAAGCCTGTGCCCAACGCTTTTTGTAGTGATTACCAAAACCTTAAGGTGAAACGATTATCTCTATCCAAGATGATAGAGATTGGCACTCCGTGCCTAGAGACGACTTTTTTTAGGTAAATTCTAGTCAATCTTTCCATTTTATCAGTTTCTCTGATTGGCAGGAAGTGTGCTGATTTTGTTAATGGGTCGATGATTACCCAAATAGTGTCGTGACCGTTAGAAGTCTTGGGTAGCTTTGTGATGAAGTCTATACAGATTTGTTCCCACTTCCATTGTGGTATCTTAGGTTGTTGTAAAAGTCCTGATGGCTTTTAATATTCTTCTTTATCCTTGGAACAAGTTAAGCATCTACTTACATAGGTAGCAATGTCTGCCTTCATGTTGGGCCACAAGTACAACTCCTTGAGATCCTTATACATCTTGTCGGATCCTGGGTGAATTGAGTACCTGGACTTGTGTGCTTCGTCTAACACCAATTCCCGTAGATTTCCAAAACGCGGTGCCCAAATTCGATTCATGAAGTAATGGGCTTCATCGGACTTGGTTTCTAACTGTTGATCCATACCTCGTAAGGATTTGTCCTTCAACTTCTGTTCCTTGAGTGCTTCTTGTTGGGCATCACACAATTAAGCGGTAAGGCTCGTGTGGATCGTCATTCCTAATGCTATCACTCGAAGGGTCTTGACTCTCTCTTTCCTACTTAAAGCATCGGCTACGACGTTTGCTTTACCAGGATGGTAGTGAATGTCACAATATTAGTCATTCAGTAATTCTACCTATCTTCGTTGTCTCATGTTTAGTTCTTTCTGGTCGAAGGTGTGTTGGAGGCTATTATGATCGGTAAAAATGGTGCATTTTGTACCGTAGAGGTAATGTCTCCAAATTTTAAGAGCAAACACGACCGCTCCTAGTTCCAGGTCGTGGGTAGTGTAATTCTTCTCATGTATCTTGAGTTGTTGGGATGAGTATACGATGACTTTCTCTTTTTACATTAAGACACAACCAAGACCTTGGGGTGACACATCGCAATATACTAGAAATCCATCAGTTCCCTCTAGGAGAGATAGGATACGTGCATAACACAACTTCTATTTCAATAACTGAAATGCAGATTCTTGCTTATCACACCAGTCGAACTTCTTTTTTTTTTTAGTCAAGGTTGTCAAGGGCCGGACTTATTTAGAAAAATTCTCAATAAAGCGTCTATAATAGTCGGCTAGACCTAGAAACTGTCGCACCTCAGTTGGAGTCCTTGGTGCTTCCCAATTCTTGATGGCTTCAATCTTAGATGGATCCACATGTATGCCTTTGTCATTTATCACATGACCGAGGAAATGTACTTTCCGAATCCAAAATTCGCATTTCGAAAACTTGGCATACAGTTTTTCGTTCCTAAGCAACTCTAAGACAAGCTTCAGATGGTGTTCATGTTCCTCTCTGTTTAGTGAGTATATTAAGATGTTATCGATAAATACAATCATGAAAATTTTTAGATAGAGCTTGCATACTTAATTCATGAGATCCATGAATAATGCTGGTGTGTTGGTTAAACCAAACGACATTACCAGGAATTCGTAGTGACCGTAACGAGTCCTGAATGCAATTTTTGGGATGTCTTCTTCTTGTATTCTTAGCTGATGGTATCCCGAACGCAGGTATATCTTCGAGTAGAAGCTAGAACTTTGTAGTTGGTCGAACAAGACGTCAATCCTTGGGAGTGGGTATCGGCTCTTGACCGTCAGCTTGTTTAATTCCTAATAATCGATGCACATTCTGAAGGTTCCATCCTTCTTCTTTACAAATAGAACTAGAGCTCCCCATGGCGAGACACTCGGTCTTATGAATCCTTTATCCAATAGTTCTTGTACCTGGTTAGACAGTTCTTGAATCTTAGATGGCGCTAGTCGGTATGATGATCGTGCGGTTGGTGCCGCTCTAGGCACTATGTAAATTCAAAAATCCACTTGTCTAGGTGGCAGAAGTCTAGGTAAGTCTTAGGGGAACACTTCCGGATAGTCTCGAACGACAGTTATGTCTTCAAGCCGCTTCTCCTCCTACTTCTTTTCCATTATGTGAGCCAAAATTGCATGGTATCCCTTCTTCAAGTACTTCTGGGCTTTCATGTAGGTGATGATTCTGAACGTGGTTCTACTCCTTTTTCCTTGGATCATAATTGTTTCACCATTTGGGACTAGAATACGAACCAACTTTTCTCGACACACAATCTCTGCTAGATTCTTGGATAACCAATCCATACCAACCACAACGTCGAAACTTCCCAATTTTACAGGTAATAAGTCTATGCTAAAGGAATGATCGTTTAAATTCAGGGTACATCCTTTGATTATCTCTCCGGTTTCTATTAGCTAACTCTATTGTATAATTACCTTCCAATTTAATCGGTTCGATATTAATTAATGGGCTAAAGTCGGTTGAGACAAAACTTCTATCGGCTCCGATGTCAAATTTTATGGTCGCGTAGTGATTATTAACAAGGAACGTACCGGTAACGATGTTGGGATCCTGGCGAGCTTCGCCTGCTCCAATAAAAAAATCCCTTCCACAAGCTTGGTTCGTGCCCTGGTTTCTTAACTTCGGGCAGTCCTTCTTGAAATGACAAGCTACTCCACATATAAAGCAGGTTCGATCGACACAAGGGTTCGCGGTAGGGATGACAGATTCGCAATACTTGGCCGTATGTCCTTGCCTCTTGCATTTGGCATAGGAAAAGTTCTCACAAGTGCCCACGTGATGGTAACCGCACTTGTTGCATTTAGGGTTGCTCCCGGCATATGGCTTCCTAGCAGCTGGCCCCGCAGTGTAAAGCGTTTAGAGTGTCTGGCTTCTTGGGGTTCTAGTGTCCTGTGTTCCTTCCTCCATTATTTTACCACTTCCTTTTTCCATTGAAACTCTTTTCATAACATCCTCTCTTTACCAAAGTTCCTGATCGAACCGCCTGATCGGTCAAGTCGTGTGCCAACCTTATCGCACTTTTAATGGTGGTAAGCTTGGATGATGTCACCATACTTTAGATTTGGGGTACAAGTCCTCATATATACCTTTCAATCCTTTTAATCTCCGGAGTGACCATATGTGGGACCAATCAGGCTAGTTCATGAAATCGGGTAGTGTAGGTTACCATTTCGGCTCCAACCATTGATAGATTCCAGGATTCCTCCTCAAGCTTCTGAATCTCATTCCTTGGGTAGTACTCCTCCTTCAACAAATGCTTGAAATCGTCCCATGGAATTTGGCAAGCAACATCCATGCTAAGGGTCTGAACTTATGCATTCCACCAAGTAAGAGCTTGGTTTTGGAAGGTGCAGGTCGCATACTTGACCCTACAGTCGTTAGCACAGTTGCTTATGTTAATGACCGATTCTATTTTCTCAATCCAATGAACAAGACCTGTAGCTCCTTCTAAACCGTTGAAGAAGCGAGGCTTGCCGTTCATGAAGTCTTTACAGGTACAACCTCTCGGAGTGTCGTTGGTTCCTGACTCTATACGGTTATCAAGTTAGGATATAATCATAAATAGTGACTTCTATGTCTGGGACATCGTGACTGTTCGTATTACCCAGTGTAATTCAAGATCTATTTCAAGTTCCGTTAGTACCGCTACCTCTGACATTGGTGTTCCTAGTTCCACAGCCACCTCCGCCCGTTCCATTGTTGCCGCTTCCGGCATTTCCTGATCCGCTTCCGGATCCAGTGTTCCGGTTGGCTTCGCTTCGTGCTAGTGCAGCGGCCACTTGTTGGGCTACTAACTACGATATTTCTGCGGATGTCATGGATTGTGTTGTCTTAGTGTTTGGTTGGGAGTTACGTTGGGGTCTTCCCTTGGGCACCATGGTTTTCTTTCTAGAATATATGCCAAGAAAAAAAATAATACAATATACATAAATAATTGTCATCACATAAACAAGAATGTAAACAACCACAACAATCATAAACACATGAAACATACACAATATATAGATGGAATAAACTTGTTACATAGTTTGCAAATAGTACAAAAAGGATGAGGGTACAAAGCCTCATCAATTCAAGTTTTAACCCTATACTGGGTGAGCACAACCCGCTCACATAGGTCCGCCTCATCGGCGTGAGAATAGTCCCGCTTATGCAGCGGCAATGGTCAGGATGGCACAAATAGTGGCTAGAGTCCTTGCCTCTTGCAGTGGTCAGGATGGCACAAATAGTGGAAGTGGTAGGGGCGTGCTCGATCTCCTCCTGCAAGCCGTCTATCCGGTCCTCGTGGCAGACGCCACATGCCACTAGCAAGGGTATGGTCAGCTCTATGGCCTGCCTAGAGATGGGTTGGGGTGTGGGAGTGCGTGAACACTCTCCTACCTCATAGGTGGAGAGAGTACCCTCCTTCTCTACCCACCTCTGTAACATGGGACAACCCATCCCGACCTCCTACAGGAACACCTAGCCCGCTTGGGCTTGGGCTCAGGGCTTGGGCTTAGGATCCTCGATCATCGCTTCCTCCTCAGGGCTGCGAGGTGTATGGGGTGCTGCGGAGGAGTCTTCACACGAGACTTGCAATGCAGGCTCGGGGTGGGGCTCCTCGTCGAAGTCCGAAAAAGATATCCTGTCGTTGTTTGACATAGCTGTGACATTTCAATGTTAGTACAAATCATATAAGTCATGAAAATGTTTATGTAGTGCAATGATCGTGTCCTATCTCTATAGCTATAGTCTAGGCTCACTAATGCAACCTAGTTCGCTATAACCAATGACTCTGATACCAATCTGTCACACCCCGCCTAGGCAGAAACACGGGGTGCAACAGAGTCGGTGGTTTACATTGCCTTTGATCACAACAAATGACTTCTAAATGAAAACACAAATTCTGTAATTGAAGTTAATTGTTTTTGAATTGACAACATGGATCTACTAGTCACACTAACGGTAACATTTAAAGTAATGACAACAAGTTTTACAATTATAGCCTAAGACAATAGACAATAAAAGGAAAAGTCCAAAAAGCTAAGATATGCATGAAGACTCCAAGTGTCTTATTTCCTACGTGAATCTTTCGGACAGAGCGTCAATTACGTGAGAAATACATGCTAAAACTCAACATAATGTTGGTGAGTTCACATGTTTAAGTAAGTAGAAAATATGTTTTCTTCGGACTAAGAGATTTTCAATATGTCCAGCATTATTGGTTAAACAATACTTAAGTATGTGTCTTGTTACCATGAGCTACCATAATCGACACTTGACGTCTATAGTTTGTGGGCCCCGCCCAATGTTCTGGCATAAAACATTGTGAGTGTGTATGGACAATATGCACCCGCTTTGACCTCCAATCAAGGTTAGAGCGACTAACCACGGGTGGGGGTGTCAACCCAAACAGATCTATTCATGTGTTCCACGTCTAAACTAGCTAACAGTTATAGTATTCTCGGGCACTTAATTTGACAGTAAGTACCCATGCACCAATAAGTTTGTGTACTCGTATCCAAATGAGGGCTATGTATTCTCCCCCATATGTTTAAAATCATTTAAATCATTGTAAATTGGGGTCATAAATACTCCCCTGGGCGGTGAGATATGTATGTAGCAAAGTCCAAAATAAGCCTAGACCTAATCGTGCCCTAAGATAATTAAGACACTTTAAGGTCTATGTAATAACTCTATGTGCAAGTTGGTCATGTAACCATTCATCCAACTTAACTCATTATGTCTTATGTTTCGTTTTGACAAAGTTGTGTTAACCCGGAGACCGTTGGTGATACGATTTAGTTTTCCGAAAAATTAGGTATTTATATGTGGTAAGATATAAATAATGTATGTAACCAAGTATGTTCGTGATTTCATATATCCCTTATGTCCACTTGACATTTTCGAGTGGTAAACTATGACTTGAGTCGTGATGATAAATGTATGATCAAGAGAAAACCACAAAGTTAGGCGAAAACCAAGAAAACCACAACATTTTAGGCAATTTTTTTATTTACGTATACGTATCCAAAAACAATTTTTTTGATTTACGTATACGCAACCGCATTTTTTTTGTTTTATGTTTACGTATACGTAACACTATGTGTAAAAATGTTTTTTGGTAAAAATGTTTAATATTACATTGATACTCATATAAATAAATAAAAATAAAATAAAACAAAAAATAAAAATTATTATATGATTGGGTAAAATTGATTTTTTTAGTGGTTTTCTTGGTTTTTGCCTAACTTGTGGTTTTCTCTGGAACCATCCCCTATATATATATATATATATATTATATATATATATATATATATATATTCTTAAATAATATTGTTTTTTTGAAATAATATATATTTTTATTTATACAAAAAATAGTGATCATAATACCTATTATATTTTAGAATTCTAAAATGATGTATCTTTCATAAAAATAAATTAAAGACCTATTTATATATATATATATATATATATATATATATATATATATATATATATATAAATTAAGTTTTTCATGTTTAAAAATAACATTAACTAAAGTGTTCTTTTAAATGTTTAATAATTATATGGCCTTTTATAAATATTTTTCCAACATATGCATCTAGTATATTTTTGTATAAGTGTTCTTCCATGTAAAAAATATGTATCCTAGTACATGTATATGTAATTTTCATTATAAAACCTATGAATACAAAAATCATGACATATATAAAAATACTACCATTTTATGTAAGTGTAAATAAGTGGTCATTCCAACAAGTAGATTTGTTAAATTTATAACATCAAAATTCATAAGTTTATACAATATTTCCAATTAATATCATCATGCATGTACATAAATGCAAATCCATGCAAGGTTACTTAACCCATTTAGTAAATATAAACTTGTTTGTTTTTCAAAAATCAGCAACTATTGCATTAAGTAACCATCTTTTTATGGGTGAATATGCTTAACATAATACTTAAATATTGTTAAAAAAAAATAAAGGTTAGGTATTTCGAGTGCTCACATAAACAAACAAGGAGAAGGTGGTGGAGAGGTACGAAGACTCGTAATACCAACAAGAACGCTTGATGACACCCGAGATCACTTCATGAGTCTTGATCACTTGAGTCTTGGATGCAAATGTGGTGTATGTGTGTGTGGAGGTGAAACCGTAAACAAGAATGGGTGGGGTCGTCGCAAAAGGGAGAGGAGAGGGAGAGGGTGAATCGGTTTAGGAGGTGTGGTTGATGGTGGTTTGCTCCAAGCCTCATGCCCCCTTTTATAGTAACAAACTTGGATAATAACCTTTGGATTGTATGTCTTGGGTAGACCAAGATGTCTTTGGGGGACAAGGGAACCAAGTGTGGTGTGTGTGCAAGAGGGGATAAGAGAGGGGAGGACCCATTGAGGTGGCCTTCTCAGCCGAGACAGAGGGAGGAGGGAGGAGAGGGGTAGTGAGGGGGTGGTAGGTTTGTGGTTGAGATGGTGTTGGGTGCTAGTTGTTTATCCGGTGTAACAGGTTCTCCACGCTTGATTCCCCACTAGCCTGGTTGCTGCTGCTTGAGCTTTGATATTGCTGCTTGGATTGAAAAGGTGGATTTTGTTGTTGGAATGGCGGTCTTCTATTGAACCCGGGGGTTGCTAGTTATTGTTCCCCTCCCTGAAGTTTGATTTGTTTCTCCAATTTGAGTTATAATTATTCCCGTATGAATTCTTTTGCCGTCCTACGTAATCAACCTCTTCTACCACCATGGATTGCTGACACTCACTTGTTTTGTGTGGCTTTCCACATGTGTCAGATCGGAGCTACGCTTTCTTAAGTTCAGTCTGCATTTGTTCGAACTTTTTGTAAGCGCCTCTGGTTGAGCTGCAACTAAAGTGTTGGAATCAACATGATGAATACCCTTCTGGGTTGGTCTGGCTCATAGAGGATTATAAGCAAAACCCTTCTAGGTTGGTCCGACCATCTTATCACAGTCTTCATGCAAACTAGTTGTCGATTTCTGCGTACTTATTTTTGAACGGTAATTTGGATCACTAACGGCCCACTAACCCACCCAATCATCTCCACCTCCCTAAGGAGGAAAGCCACCATAGGTGAGAAAACCCCCTGCCCCAACCTGGACCCCCTTTTTTTTGTCACAAGTGGGACTTGAACCCAATACCTCCCCATTTTAGTGAAGTCTTGGGTATACACCTGTGCCACTAGGCTAAGCTAGTGGTTGTGATTTATGCGTACTACACCACCAAATAAAATCCGACTGTCTCACTTTAGAATCCTCTTTTCTCCCCCGATTCGAGCAGCCGCTACACACCAATTATTTTTCGTGTTTAGTTTCACAGTGCTGCCGCCGCCCATCGCCGTCTTAAACGAGCATCACCGGCATTCTATTACTCTAATTATTCAATAATTGATTTTAGATTTGGACTAAGGAGGTGTTTGGGATTGAATTTGAAAAATGACTTATTGGCTTTTCAAAAAGCCAATAAGTCAAAAAAGTGTTTGACATTGATAAAAGTCATTTTTATTTTGGCTTTTTGATAAGTGTTAAAAAGTTATTTTCCAAAATTTACAAATCCTGACTTTTTAAAACTTCTTATGACTTTCTGAATATAAAATTATCATTCTACCCACCCTTTACCCTACAATAAGTATAAGCTAAGCCAAACACTTTTTAGAAAACAACTTATTGACTTATTGACTTTTCCCACCACAAAAGCTAATCCAAACACTTTTTAAAAAACTTCTTTTAGAAAAGTCATAAGTCAATGAGCACTTTTGACAAAAAACACTTTTGAAATTAAATAAGCAATCCAAAACACCCTCTAAAATTTTGACGACGCGAGTGTAGAAATTAGGGAAGACTACTGCGTAACTTATTATTTTAAGATGAATTAAATTGTGTCTAGTTAAATGTTCTTTCCTTTTCCCTCTTATTTTTCACCTTTGATTATAAACTGGAACATCTTCAGTGGCTAACGGCCACACGCCTAACTGCAACATCCGGCAACGTCTCCGGTGATAGCGGCTAGGATTCCGGCAAATATATTTTTTAAAGAAGTTTTTTAGCGGTTTTTATTGATTTTTTAAGCGGTTTAAAAACAGCTTCAAAATATTTTGATTTTTTAGTGTGATGTTTTTTGGGAAGGTCCAAAACTACTCCAAATCTGCATTTTCACCGCCCCAAAAATTTTCTATATTAGTGATCAGGTTGGCCCTTATATTGTAAAAAAACCCTAGCTTTAGGCCTCAGAAAACTAGGGCCCCTTTTTGTTAGGCCTTGCCCAAAAAAAATTTACATGGTAAGCAAAGTTTAAGGGGGGATGTTTGATGCGTTATAAATTACACATCTTTTTATCATTAAATTAATCCCAATAATAGACGATTTTACTGTAAATTGCTATTATTTATACTAAATCGCATTATAAGTAATTTACAGGTCTACTTGGTGTATATAAGTAATTATGGAGACGAAAACGGTAGATATCGAAGTTTGAGGACTTAGAAGAAAAGAAGATATTCGCAGAAGACACTGTACGGGCCGTAGGTTTTTATACGGGATGTACGATTGCCCAAGTTCCAAAGATTTAGCCGTGCCTGAAGACCGTATGGCCGTTTGACACTATATGGGCCGTACAGATTACCCCAATCGAAGCCTATGTAAAGCGATAGACGACCAGAGGAAGAGATATCAGTTCATAAACACACAATATACATGGAGATACACAAGATATCGGTTGATACAAGCCAAAGAAGGAGGATATACCTTTAAGACTTGAGATTCGAGTTAGAGATCACTTTCGAGGAGAAGCATTGAAGACTGAAGCCCTTTGTTTGGTTCTATTTTTCTTGTGTATCTTCGATGTTATCTTTATTCGTGTTTGCTTATTCTTTATACGCTATGAGTAGCTAAGCTCATTTGTGTCACCTAGATGTAGATTGTAACATCCAGAGTTTTTAGAATATGAAATAGTTCTCGAGTATTAGAATGAACGGGAGAAGAGGGAGGATCGGGCTTGGGCCTTGGCCTGGGTGCTCGTATGGGCTAGACAAGGGAAATAATGGGCCCTTATAAGCACAAAGATCAGCCCTAAAACCCCCATTACAACACCATTTTCGTTTTTCTAGAGAGAGAGGGAGTGAGAGAGAAGTTAGAGAGAGAAGGTGTCGGTTTCGCTCCAAGATCGAACCAAACTTCTTCTCAAGAGATTTCACGAAGCTTTGCTGAAGAAACGAGCCGATCTGAGGTAAGAAACTTGCACAGATATGAGTTTTTGTTAAAAATGGGTTTTTAGGGTTTAATGGAGTTTTTAACTTAAAGGTCGTATTTTTACGTATAAAAACACATGAAATGTATAGATCTAGATTCATAGGAGTTGGAGAAATGTTTTGAATGTAAAAAGTTATGGTTTTAGACCGAAAACAAGTCTGTTTTGGAATTAGGGTTCTTGAGTCGACTCTTGACGCGAAGAAGAAGGTAAGAAAGAATCGGCCAAGGAGAACCGGCTAGAGAGAATCGGCCTCTATATCATGACAAAAGTCCTGAACGCAAGTTCAGGCGACATTCGAGAGTGTCAGCCGACTCTTGAGAGAGTGTCGGCCGACTCTTGAGAAAGCATCGGCCGACTCTTGGGAGTGTCGGCCGACTTTCTCAGCCGACTCTCTAGTGTAACAGCCGACACTTGCAAGTTTAACCGATTTTATGTATTGTATACGCACAGATCACGTAGCACTCGTGTAGTCGGAGCTTTTAGTTTCAGTAGACAGAATACCAGGTCAGTTCTAATCCCCTTTTTGCCTACTTTTGGGGTGGTATGCATACTTAGTGAATAATGTGTTTATTGTATATTATATTAATAAATAATAAATGATGGCGAAAGTCATGATTTAAAAGGGAAAGTTTAAAAGAGGCAAAAGTACGTTTTGAGTAAAGTATAAAAGTATTTCATGGCAAGCGTTTACTATATTCTCATATACATAAACAAAGGCATGATATATGTATAAAGCTATGTTTCAATAAAGCAAGTTATATTATTGGCAAGCGTTTACTATATTTTGATATACATAAACAAAGGCATAATATATATTAGTATGATCAAGTTAAAGAAAGTCGGTACGTTAAAAGGGAAAGTAAAAGATAAAGTTTCCTTCGGGAATAAGTACCAAGTCAAGCTACGGTTCCTACGGAAACAAATGTTACTATGTACAGAGAGTCAGATAAGGGCTTCAGTGCCTATTGTAGGGCTTCGGTGCCTATAGTAGGGCTACAATGCCTATAGTAGGGCTTCGGTGCATAAAGTAGGGCTTAAGTGCCTATAGAAGGGCTCGGTGCCAAACGTATGGCCTACAAAAGGGCTTTAGTGCCTAATGAAGGGCTTCGGTGCCTACAGAAGGGGTTCGGTGCCTAATGAAGGGCTTTAGTGCCTATAGAAGGGCTTCGGTGCCTAATGAAGGGCTTCAGTGCCTATTGAAGGGCTTAAGTGCCTAAGCAGGTTTTGTGCCTGAGTAGTTACTAGTGAAATTAACGGTAGGGTGACATCGTCTTGACACCAGTCAGGACTGTTACTAAATGTTACGGTGATGCATCGTGTTAACTTCCCTTAGTTGTCGGCCTTTGGACTTGAGTTAATTGGGGCAATTACGGGAAGATATGAAAAGATAAAGCTAAGTTCGGTCCAGATAATGAATGTATGAGTTAAAAGATAATATATGTAAAGTTTAGCCTTAAGGGCAGTATGTATTTACATGTTAAATCATTTATATGACTGATTTAAAGTAAACGTTAGAACTCACTCAGTGTTGCTGATTTTTAGTATGCGTATCAGTTAGTGCAGGTGGCAGCATGGATGGTTGGCTGGCTTGAAGAGTTACCCGAAGTGAAGATCTGGCATCCCATTGTTATGTTTATGTTTCAGTTGTTTAAGACAAGTTTAAATTTGTACTAGACAAGTATGTTTACATTATGTTATGTATTTCGCTGCGTATGTTAAAGATTTAAAGCGCTTCCGCTGTGATTGTGAAAGTTTTAAGTTTATAAGCTATGTGTTGATGAGTAAATCCAATACGTGAGGCCTCACAGGTTTGGGGCCTTACATAGATAAATTTTGATTATGATCGTTCAATTGTTTGATTATATTTATGAAACTTTAATTATTTGATTAATCTTATCTCAAGATCTTGTGTTACATATACGTTTCTACTCTTATTTAATTAAGCTTTTAGCTAAATGTTGGTCAGATTCTAGAGTGTAGGGCCTACTATTTGGAATTACTATTTAACATTCTTGGGATATAGAGTTTTGGCTATAGTCTAGGTCTTGCTACTCTGGCGAGAGTGACGTGTGCACTTAACAATATAAATATATTAAATAAAACGTTGCATATGTTTAGTTTTAAAAGGTAATCACCAATGGACTAAACAACACACGTATATGCAAGTATATTTATCACAACGTAATAAACAACACACGTATATGCAAGTATACTTATCACAACGAAATATAGTAGTGGTAATACCCGGATATCAATCCGTGGACACGCTGACTACTGATACTAAATCCTATATCAATATTCAATCGATGAAAAAGAATTTTTTTTATGAAACTAATGACCACAAAAGAAAACAAACTACGAATAACTAAAAGCTTTCTGAAAACCATATATGAGAGATAACCGTTTAGACTTGACTCATTTAAGTTCGAATGACTAACATGGTTGATTTTTACTTATGAAATCGTTTCAAAGTGTGTGAAGTGCTAGAACAGAATAGAGCCCGTTAGGGTTAATCCCATGAAACCAGAAGGGTAGTGCTCATGTGCCTCTTTCGTTCTCTCTATCCCTAATGTCTAATTGCCTAATTTCTTATCACAAACCAAATTGTTCTGATACGAGTTACAATGTTTGTTATTATTTTATATATATTTTTTCTTCAATAACCATGGCCTGTAATTCCCAAATGTAGAAGACTCGTGAATAACAAGAGCATAAGAAACAAGTATTTACACACTTATTAAGCAATGTTAAAACTAATAGAGAGATATTAGTATTTGAACATTATGAAAATAATAATCAATTTAGTCCACGATAAAAAAAAACATGTCGGAGAATTCTAGTTGGATATCAAATTTGAGAAAGTTCGCATTTTTAGAGTTCGCTTTATGCCTTCAAAAACGAATCGCCAATAGACAATATCTATGTATCCTTTACGTTAAGATTTCTTTAGAAACGACCATGGGCCAATTTCTTTAACAAATTCTCGTGATATCGACTTGGATCTACACTTTCAAATGAAGGAAACAAGACATATGGTCTGGTACAAGCACAGAAAATTCTCTCTATTTGTTCTTGCACATTAGATGTGCTATAACACAAAGTCCACAACACTCGCGTACAAGTATGTATGTGCAGGTATGTATGTTTACATGTATAAGTATGTATATATCAGGGGCGGATTTACAGCTACACCAGGGTGGGCCTGGGCACCATTTAAATTTGAATGAAAAGAGGCACCATGCATTTTTCAAAGCAAAGAGAGAAGAAAAAACAGAGAAGAGCTGAGAGCAAGCGAATCGAATTATAACTCCTGCATTATTAAATATATTTAAAAGGCTAAAATAATACAGAAGAAAGATGGTATCAAGAAGTTGAGTGAGCTATAAAAGCAGCCGGCGATGTGAGCATGCATTAGTGGACAAAAAAAAATGAGGCATCCAGTTTTTTAGAATCCGGAATTCCGGACAAAGGCGGATTTCCTCAGGTGGGTCCCTTCTCTCACAATATTTATAAAATATGTATATTTAATCATTATTTTTTGTCTAAAAATGGTTTTTTGGAAAATGATGTAATGTTGAAGGAGAAATGTGGGTTTTTAAATATGAGTGAAAATCTGATGTGACAGCTGATGTGACGCGTTTATTGGAGTTTGTGACATCCACCGTTGTAGATGTTGTAAGCTGTAGTCCTACATAGACCATTCAAATCAACTAAAATTTTATTTTTGTATTATTTCTTATATTTATAAAGTACTTAATTGATCGCCTATTGTTTTATTTCATTTTACTTGTAAGGCCTCAAGCCCGGGAGGCCTCACTTGTTGGCAAAATATTTCATAAACACATCTTTTATATCCTTTTCTTCCAAAACATCATTCGTAAATATCGTTTCATAAAACGTCACAAACATCATTCATAAACATCGTTTTATAAAACAGTCACATCGTCATGTATGCACACCAGCCCGAAAACGTTATTTAAAACATTTAAAGAAGGGCTTCTAGAACTCATCGTTAAGCTAGTCTCGGTTCTCCTAAACAAAGGTCCAACAACGTCACGCACGATTTGAATTGATTAGTTAAATACACATCAGACCAAATCCCAACTCTAAAAGTTTAACCCTACTGAATTAGGCGAACATAAGGCTAAGTTCGCCCGTTATAAACCTAGCGAACATACAGGCGAACTTAGGCTAAGTTCGCCTAATCAATACCCAGCGAACTTAGCAAGTTCGCTGGAACTGCCAAGCGAAGTTATCAAGTTCGCTACCCATAGGCTTCCAGCGAACATAGCAAGTTCGCTGGCCTAAGTTCGCTTAATTTCCCCGCCTGCGGGGGTGTTGATGTGTGAATTTTGATGTAGTTAAATATTATATAATAATATTTAGAGATTATGGTTTCACGAAATCAGGTTTTAAATTTATAAAATGATAACTACTTTATTTTAAAACACACACAATAGGCAAATGTACCTATCGCATTGTAATATAGTCTAGGTAAGAACCAAGTATCAAACTAATGGACACGGTCGAGTTTCAATACACAACTTTTGTTATCGTTTAGCCAGATTAATTGATAAGTGGGTTTTGTGTGCTTGTGAAGCAGAATAGTAAATGATAGAAAAGTAAATGACGATAAAGTAAATAACATAAAAGTAAGAACGTGCGTGATGTGTGTAACAGAAATGTAACGAACATAATAGTAAATAGCAGAAAAGTAAATATCTCGGAGATGATCAGGTCACGGAGAGTATTGCTTCGGGATTCGAATCAACTTGGTACGTGATAATGTTAAGTTGACTAATTCAGTGGTATGACTACTACAAACTTATGACCCGGGTCACCACTAGAGCCTCGTCCTCACGACATATGATTCAAGAATTATAATCTTTAAATTAAAATGGTAGTGCCTCCCGTTAGAGACAACATTTACCCTCAACCCTTCGAATGGTCATCTTCGGGTTGGTTTAAGACATAGAACTTAAAATGCTTTGTATTAGAGTTAAATAGGTGATTATATTTTGCTCACCGGGAGGCGGTGCAACAATGGGACCAAGTATAAAGACATACCATTCCCAACATGAGTTCACCAATTCTTGGTCGCATAATAAGTTTGTATAAAGACGTACGACCTTAGAAGTGTAGATCAAGCCTTGGCTTATCAATCTCTGCTCGTATAAAGACGTACGAGTTTCAAAGGAATTCTGATTAAAAAGGTTTTATGATCTTACGCTTCAAAATCAAGACACTCACAAATATAAAGACGGATTTAGACAATAGTAAAAGCCCACCTTTAAGAGCGAATAATTAAAGACATAAACATACCACTAGATTAATACGTCAAACCTTAACATTCACCAAACATCATCTTCACCCTAGCAATACAAGAAGCTTAGCCACGAATGGCCATGCTAACTAGCGTAAAGCTGAGTTTCGTAGGATCCCCTATTGTGGAACAAGGAGGAAGAGCCTCTCCCTCTCTACTCACTACTCTAACTACGAAATAAGCTCTCTCTGGTGTGTTATTGAAGTGTGTAATGGTGTTGTAAGGTGTGTGGAATGAAGAACCCAAGCCATCTATTTATAGGCCTCAAAATGAGCAATGCACGGTCGTGCATTGGATTGCATGGGCATGCAAACACCTCGGGAATCAAACAGGGTACACAGGACATTATACTAGAGCCTTGGGGAGCAAGGAGGCCATTTCACGGCCGTGCAATGTGTAACATTTCTGATTTTTCATGTATTTGTTTTATGCAAAGAACAAAGTTTCAATTCCAATTTTAGTGTATTACTCTTGTATTATTTGCAAACATTTAAATCCCAAGGTTTCAATGCAATTCTTAAGATTTGGTTTTATATACACACATACATATACATTTTAATTTGAATACATTCAAATTTAAAGAAATCTATATATTTTATTCCATTTGCACATATGTAAGTTTATATATACAATCAATTACAAATTAAATGGGTTAGTTTTGAACCCCTTAAACACTTGAACCCTCAAATTGAACCCCCCACCCTTGGGAATTGACCCTTCAACCAATTTTGACCCCATCCATGAATTTTGACTTTCTTAAAGTCAAACAAGCCCAAATTCATGCATTTCAACATCCAAATTCGATCAACCTGGGTTGTTATGGACTTTACAAGTGTGCGAAGTTGGTTACCGAACATATCTAGGCCCAATAAACGTACCAATTCAACCGTATTCGCTGTTAAAATCGAAATTCAAGCCCATTTGACTATCCTGAGTCAAACGAGGCTAAATCTGACTGCAATCAAGTAATTAAACGTGATTGAAGCCCGAGAATCACGTACTGATTGACCTCGTATGCATTCAGGGCTATATCACGACCTAATTCATTCACAATTAGTCGAATTGACACGTTTTCTTCGAGCCGATTCGATCTAAAAAGGTAAAATTGAGACATTCAATCCACGCACACACACCCGCGACATCCCTCCCAAACTCTCCCAACCCTTTTTAGACCTGTATTCACTCCTAGAGCTCTAACGAACTCAAAGAACACCAGAACCAAAACTCCAGTCGTTCTCCTCCACCGCTTCACCATTTCGAGTAAGTCTTGAACCTCTAGCTTCGTTTTTACACTCAGATCAATAGTCCTATGAATCCGGGATCTATCAGACAAGATATCGGGTAGATTTTGACGGTAGGGTTTGGGTTTTCAATCGGGGACGATAGGGAAGGGGGGAGGTCTGGTCCTGTGAGTTTTGTATTAATAGAAACCGGTTACTACCATGGCACATGCCCTGGTCTACCGGTAAATCTCGTTCGCTACTCAGGCAAGGTCACGGGTTCGAACCAGCCCCGCACCCTGCCTATCCTTTTCCTGCCTTGGCTAAACCCGACCCTTTCCAACATCCGGTTAAGATGATTTCGGACTGGTCTATCATCAGTATCAAGCCCTTGGCACAGTGGCTAGTTCAATGACCACACACAGCAACCACCCGGGTTCGAACCGGGTGGGCTGCTTTTCTTTTTAAAACATTTTTAATAAAAAAATAATTTCTATAAAAATATTTTATAAAACCCAATACCATTGGAACTATTTTGTGCCCAAATAATATGATTTTCGAAATTGAAAGATTATTTTCACTATTTAAATGATTTTAAAATCCCTTTTTGCAATATAAATAAAGTAGGTTAGTTAGGATTATTAGTTTTAACTAATACTTTCATACTACCATTTTTGTATAAATATATTAAAGTTTTCAAAACTTTATAAATTATTTTTTTATTATAATTAAACATTGTTCAAACAAATGTATTTTTTTATACATATATTTACATTATCATATTTTTAAAAGAACACATCTTTTTAAATAAATAAAATAAATTTATTTATTTAAATTATATTGGATAAAAATAATTTCCTAAATAGATACTATATATATTTACTCTTTTTCTAAAGACACATTTCTATAATAACAAATAAATAAATAAAAAGAATTTATTTATTTAAATTACATATCTATTTTAACAAAACTCTAAACCAATTATTACTTTCTTAATACATACACATTAAACCTTTTATTTCAAATACAAATATCAAATTACACACATCCATTACGTGAGGTTAACACAAACACTTTTGTACAAATCCCTACACTCAAACCCCCGTTAAACCCTAGAATTTGATTTAGACTTTTATGCATAGCATTGATTCAACTCATATAATCCAACTCTAGGTTAATCTTGTGACTTGCAAATCACTTGTCCTATCTATTGCTCGCACTACCTATCAACAACTTACAAGTGAGTTTACATAGCCCCTTTTTATTTATTTTTTTATATTTTAGGGTGGAACATGAGTTTCAATTATACAATGTTACAAATTACACAATACAATTTCATCTTACATTCATGTGTACAAATTTGAGCCTTATGTTTGAGTACTAAGTGCGTAAACTACTTTGAGTGCAAATTTACATATGCAATCATTAACTATACAAGCCGACAGTTAATAACGATCGATCTATTGAGTCTGACAAACCCACCCAGGTAAGGTGATTGTTACCGACAACACATTTTGGTTTTTGCATGCTAGTTACAAACTCTCCATATTTGCCTTATTAACCATGATATGTATAGATTGTATGCACACAACACAATGATACTATTTAGATTCAAAACCTATGTATGCTCACCAACTTTTTAGTTGACCTTGTTTTAATCATGTTTCAGGTACGAAAGTTTGAGATTGATCAAGCTTGCTTCACTTAAGTTATGGACCTAGATAATATAATAAATGAACTTATTATGTACTTCAAGTTCTTGTAATTGTTGAATTCTATTTGGTTTGAACTTTGAAATGAAATGTGATGTTTTAATTTAATACAACATAGTCAACCATGTGCTCATGAACAGTCTCCATGTCCCGCTCCGACGTTTCCGCCGTCGGTTGGGGTGTGACACAATGGGATGCACGGCCGTGCATCCCTCCCTTTCTTCCTGTTTCGTCTTTTAGCTGCCGGTTGACTTGCTGTTGACCTGGTTTGACTTCTTGGGGGTCAATGCTAGGGTTTGGTCCTCCAAAAGCTAGATTTTTTCATGTTTTAAGCTGGTTTTTGCTCTGTTTATCTTGGGACACCGAATAACCTACAATTGTGAAATATTAATGCATTAAGTATCATTTGCAAGGCTTTTATTTGATTAATACCATAATATGGGGATTATTATGTATGCAAAACATGTATAATTTAGGGCATATCAGCTGTCTTCTTCCCCAAGTAGATCCATGCACGATGATCTGATCTTGTCAAGACCCAAATTTTCTACGTTCAAAACGTTCTTTTTTCATTCTAGATGCCAGATCTATGTTTATTTCCATGTTTCATACGTAAAAACGTCACCTTTTTATCCAAAACCCCAAAACCCCAAACACAAACAAAAACTCAGATCTAGGTTGATTCGTTACCTGAAATGAGCTTCTGATTCGGTGGTTTTGCTCACGAGTAGTAGAGGAACAAGATACTAGCTTCACAGGTCGATCCGACACTTTCTCTCTCTACGGTTTCTCTCTCTAGAACTTGCAAAATAAGAGAAAGATGAGGGTTTGGCTACTTATAGGGAGGCTCCTCCCCCTTGTTCACCACCCCTTATGTTCGCCAGGCCTATCCCGGCCCGGCCCATCATGCCTTGTTCATTTATTACGTTCGTCTCGCATTTAACCCGTTATTATAATTGTCGTTTTATTTTTGAAATGTTACATTACTATGCAGTTTATTTTTAACTAGTTTATTTATTTTACAATGAAATAAAAGTATTTTAGTTTATAGGATCTGTTTGTTATTTTTATTTATTAGTACTTTTTAGATTTAGGACTATTATTTTATATAAATGTTTCTATTATTTTTGGAAATATATAAAACAATGAATCTTTTTATCACCTACTTATGCTTTTTGTACAAGCTGAAAACTTCAAAAAAAAACACTTTCAAATGTTGGGTATATTATTGAGAAGGTTAGTATTATCTAATTACCTGAAAACATTAGATTTTTTTCCATAATGACGAAAGTTAACTTTGTGTAAGGCCCCAAACCTGGAAGGACTCACGTTTTGGATTTACTCATTAACAAACAATTCTTAAACTTGAATATCAAATAACGCAGCAGAAACGTTCATTTAAACATAACGTAAACATGTTCAACAATTTAAATACGTAAACATTGTCTTAACATTGTCATAACGTAAACATAAACATAAACGTGATGCCAATCTTCAAGATTAGCCGGGTAACTCTTCTCGCTCTCCAAGCATCCACGTCGAACATCCACACCTATTTAACCTGAATGTGTATACTAAAAGTCAGCTACGCTGGTGAGTTCTAGCTTTTACAAAAAATGTTAACTTCAAATATTTTTCAAAACATAACATTCAACTTTATTAGTAAAAAGCTTAGGTAAAACATGCAATAACACATGGGAAAAACATAAGCCAACCAATACATCGAATCTGCGCCTTCTTATAACCGTCAATTCCATACATATGTACTGATGGTGTAACCTAAAGCTCGTTACATCTAGGTCACATTAACCAAGATCTCCTAAGGATTTTTACCTCTAGGAAGACCAAAACATAACTAACTTCAAGCACGACGTCCCAAAGGATAGCGCGTAGCAAAATTCAAGGATCACGTTAACCCTTATGGTGACCATCATCACCCCAGTTGTACAATAGTTGCCAAGCCACAAAGCCCCCTATAAAGGTATTGCCCACACATAACATACATAGCATACACAACTTCGATTCCCAAAGGAACCATGGTAGATTCGTTCATTTTGTGACTTTCATAAAACATTTACTTCTTTTACATCAAACTTCAGTTAAAGCATTCGTACGTTTTATTAAATAACAATTCATTCGTAAACACTTAGTAAACTTCTTTGGCAAAACATTTCGTAAACACATTTCAAAACTTCACTTTACTAACGTCTTTCATAAACATAATTTTAAAAAACATCATTTCGTTATGTATGCACATCAAGCCAAAACATCATCAAAACATTAAAAAGGGGCTCTAGAACTCACCTGCTCAGCTAGCTCAAACATATTATCTCTCAACTGGTGACACTCGAAATCTGAATCGATAGTCAAACGTGTCAGTTCTAAACTCATTCTGATCTGGGCTAAACTAGGGTTAGTTTCGCTCCAACATTCTTAGCGAAACTATGGTTCTTTTGCTTCCATACTCTTAGCGAATCTAGGTATCAGACGAAACTACCTTCAAACGAATCTAGGCCAGTTTCGCTTCTCATACCCTAGAGAATCTGTTTAGTTTCACGACATGACTAGTTTCGCCTACAAGGTAGTTTCACTTGGTTGTCTTCCTCAGTAGAAACCTAGGGTTTGTGCATGGAATGGCGGCTAAGGTCTGATCTCTTAAGATCATGACTTTTTACGTTCAAACTCTGTGTGTTTTGCTTCGTGGTGCTAGAACTATAGTTTGTTTAGCATTTCAAACGTAAAATGCTATCTTTTAATCCAAATCATACCAAAAACCCAAAAACATAAAACTCAGATTTAGGTTGGATCTTTACATGTTTGAAGCTCGATCGTCTTCCTTAGCAATCCAAAGACGGTTAACAACGATCCTTGAGGCTCGGTTGAGCGAAACCCAACTTTCTCTCTCTAGGTTCTCTCTACTTTCTATCTCTAGATTTAGAGGTGGAGTAGAAGTGAGGATGAAATGGGGTGGAGGCCGGTGTTTAAGCCCACGCTTCCCCTTTATTCGACCCAATTCCTCGGCCTAACTCGTGGCCCTCTGACCCATCCATTTCATCAGTTTATTCTGTCTAAAAACCCGTTTATTAATTCGTCGTTATTTTCGGGGTGTTACACTTTGTAAGGCGCCAAACCCGGGAGACCTCATGCGTTGGATTTAATCATTCACAAACAGTTCTTAAACATAAAATTTATTCTTTGCAGCGGAAATAACTGTCATAACACCGAACCAAATTACCAACTATTTAAAACATTGTTTAGTACATAACATTCTTCTAAATTAAAGTCCATGAATGCTAGAACTCGATTGTTGGGTAACTCTTCAGGGAATAGCTAACTACGCATATATGCCCATTTCTTCTAATATTAACCTGACATGCATACTAAAAGTCAGCTAACGCCGGTGAATTCAAGTCTTTCATTCATTTAGCAAATGGTTTCATCAATTAGTCAGTCATTAAGGTTTTTAAACATTTATAAGAAAACAGGGCACATCATTCATCATTCAATCGTCGTCAAAACACCGTTTAACGGAAAGTTCATTTAAACCATTCGTTAAGTCATACATTAATATCTAAATTTGTGTTACCGTCCATTCCGTCATTTAACATTATATCGCCCCTATGGCTCCGACGTCTATAAACCGACAATATAATACGTTCCATCCCTTTTATTGACCCTATGGCTCTTACATCCATAAACCGACAATTTTCATCGACAGTTATGACACACCGACCACAATACTGTCAGATCATCCTTTAACCTATGGGTCACGTGAACCCTGAGTAACTGTCGTTACCCCAGTCCTAGTTTTACAACATCAAAACCATTGACTGGCCACGAAGTGTCACACCCCCAAATTATTTACTTAATAAATAAATAAATTAAGGTTGCAACGACTGGTACAACAGTGGAAGCTAAACTAGACTTCTAAACCATTACAATACTAACATGAAATAGTACGTTGACCTAACTCCATATAGATCAGAATCGACTTGAGGCTTGACAATCACACGTCTTCGGCCTCTAGGGTTTAATCCGAATGGTTAACCTATTCCAACCGTGTCATAGCTATGTGTTACCTCAAAAACATACTTAAAAATGTCAACACGATGTTGGTGAGTTCACAGGTTTGATTGTCATAATGAAAAGTAGTTTTCCTTGAAAATATTGTTAACAGATACATGGCCACAATATGAAACCGTTTTTTCCTTGAAAACATTGATAATGTGTACGCGGCCATAATATGAAACCGTTTTCCTTGAAAACATTGATAACATGTACGTGGCCATAATATGAAACCGTTTTCCTTGAAAACATTGATAACGTGTACGTGACCATAATATGAAACTATTTTCTTGAAAACATTGACAAAAACATTTGCACGTAAAAGAATGACAAAATCATTTGTATGTAAACGATTGGCAAAACCAATTTGCACAAAAACGATTAGCAGATCCATCTACACAAAAAACGATCCAATGTATACGATAAACAAAACAAGTAATGTTGACCCATCCGTAAACTAGCTAGAAATACGAATAATATGTACATACATGAGGCATAACCAAACCAAGACCAGGTGTTTTGCCCCTCACGATCAATTATTTGAACACTATGCAGTTATTTGGCCAGAGGGACACATGGTTAGCGGGACTAACCATGACCGAGGGTGTCAATCCCAATAGTACCATCCATAGAACCCCAGGCTAATCTATAGCTAATGGTTATAAATATGATGGTCATGGGACTTTATGAGCTCCAAATGTGTTCACTCATGCAAACATAAAGGTCCGGTCTTGTTTTCTTGTTACCATATGAAAATGTTTGTAAGTATGTTTTATGTTTCCTCAAATGTATCAAGAAATAATGTTCCAAAATGTATTAAAAAATGGTGTTTCATTTTTTCAAACGTGTAAGGTAAGTATGTTTCTCCCCCAATATTTCTAAAACATTTAAAGTTGAAAAGGGGCAGTGAACTCACCTGGCGATGTGTTAGAAATGATAATGTCCTCCAGATAGTAATGGAAAGCAAAGTCCACATAATTTAATAGTCACGGATTTATGTCCTACTCGAGTCCTACAATACCTATAGGTACTTAATGAGATTTATGGACTAACCCTAATATTATAAAGTAAATCTAAACTCGCGTCGAGTTATCACGTGTGCGGTTGAGCTCTGTTGATTCTTTAAAATGTTGTGACTATTTGATAGCCATTCGTAGGTTGTAGTTGCATTTTGGAAGTATTGGTTTGTCTTTTGTATATCCGTATATGTATAATAGAAATAGTTGTACATATATCTAGTGTAAGTAACTGAATACAACTTAGGTATGTCTAAGTCTTACCCGGTTAAACATACTAAAATAAATATGCCATTGTACAAAATATAATCTTAGTATTTTGTTTAAGACCGAATTGGCACACAAAACTTGTAGTTGCAAAAATAATGGTTCGTTACGAGTAAACGTATCCATAGTTGCGATATACACATATATACGCCTTTATATATAACTATATACATATGTGATATAAAATCTAGAATGGCGGTTTGTATCGACAGTTACGCACGTGGGTATTTTACATAGGGAATTGAACACGGTGCATACGTATATATATTTGTATATGTATACAGAGTTTGTTTATAAGTCGTATCATTTAACTATAAGTAGAGTTATATTCAAAATGGGTATCCATGTATTTATATAAGGATGGTGTTAGAAAACTATTTGATAAAAAATATAGTCTTAGTAGTTTCGTATTCGAATCAAGTCGTATATCATCAAATCTAGTCATCAAATAGTTGTGTATGTATTTGTATAATTCATACTTCTCGTTAAAGTGAGTCATCAAATATTTGCATGTCTTCCTCATGTATAATAGTATATATGTATGTATATATATTTATATATATGGATCAAAGATCATCACAACTCGATTTCCTTTAATAAATATAATTAGTTGTATAGAAAAAGAAATAGTCGAGTCGTCTATTCTTGTCACGTTCCTAGTTAATTTCTATTATCACCATTAATCCGAATATAAACTTGTTCGTATCGATTCGTTTACAAATATTTAAATTTGTTTTTATCAAAAAAGATGGAACGATGATCATCCTCGTTAATACCAATGTATATAGAATATATTTATTTTAAGTCTCGTGTGTATAAGATTTCCAACCCTCGTATGCCGGGATATCGGTTTATGTATATGCGTTAGTTGTTTGGTTCGTATCATTACTACTCGTGTTTATTATTATTATTATTATTTTTATTATTATTTGTTTTCAAGAGCTCAACTCGTATACACACACGTTAAATCTTATTGTTTATAATTAAATATATATAATTAGCTTTAGGCGCGCGTTTTATACCTTTTTTTCTCACTCGGTTTGCGTATACGAACCCGTTGACTCATGTTGACCGCGGTTGACAAATTGACTTTTGTTGACCAAGAACCGTGACATCTTAAAACCGCTATTTCCCTATATCTGTCACGTATCGTGTTCAAAAACACGTATTTAACACTCGTACATGAAACCCGGCCACAAGTTCAACCGATCTAACGAAAATATCTAACCAAAACGTAATCTACTAGATTCTTACAAAACATAACTCGAACCTTGTAGATCGGGAATCCTACAAAAGAAGATCCGGTCGCCGGAGACTCGTCGGAGCATCAAACCGAGAACAAATCATTACAAGTGTATGGATCTAATCCCGGAATAACAAAGAACGAGAAAGAAACTTACAAGAATCCATTTTATTTCATCAGGTCCACCGGAAGGTCGGGTCTGGCCAGAATTCCAGATCGCCGGCGTTGCTTGGTGTGTTGGCTGCCGCCACTGTACTCCACCGGAGAATCTTATTACGAGTTGTAAACGGCCTGAATGGCCGGAAAACTACAAAAAAGATGGGTATTTGGGACTAAAAATTTAGTATCTCATACCCCCGTATCAGTATATAATGGTTATCATGGACTGATTTCACCAGTTCCAAATCAGTGACGGATACTTAGTGCTAAATAGTTAGGTTAGTAACTGAAAATCAGTCCTCATTGTATGTCACCAACAGGGACTAATAGTTAGTCTCTAATACAAAAAAATTCAGTCATTAATTTGTCTCCCGGTACCACGTCATTTCAGTCCCCAATACATTACTTCAATGACAGCATTTCAGTCTCGGATACTATGATATTTCAATCCCTAATGTGTAACTTTAGGGACTGAAAATCAGTCATTCAAACCATGTCTAATTTGTACCTAATGTGTTTCATTAGGTTTGGGTTGCATGGCTATTAGTCTCTAATAAGGTGTTTTAGAGACCGAAAATTAGTCCTTGATACCTTGTTATTTCAATTCTTAATACATTTCTTTTATAGACTTAAATTTAATCTTAAATACCATGTGATTTTAGTCTCGAATATGTTTTTTAGAGATTGAAAATCAATCTCTTGTAACAAACAATATCATAACACGTCAGATCAAAATTTTTAGAAATAACCAAACGAACAATTAAATAAACAATACACGGTTGATTAGTTCTAAACTTTAAAACAATATTAGATAAATCAACTAACAAAATGTAAAACATAAGTGTTAACTAACAACCTTGATTGAGTCGTCACTGTCGCTGAGTTGTCCGTCTAAACTATTTGTTCCATTACTTGCTGGTGTGGATAACTTGCTCTCAAGATATGAAAGCTTTGTGCTTGTGAACTTTGAGATTATTTCATATTGTTTCTTGCCTTGTCTCAGTTTCTCGCTGTTCTGTTTCAGTTCCTCCTCGAGTACAAGAACTTGATTTCAAAGGCCTTTGGTCTCATTTGAAGTTGTTTGAGATGATTCAACTACTGATATCATCCAATGGTCTTTTTTCCTCAAACAAGTCTAACACCTACCTCCCATGCAAATTTTGTCGTTCTAAGCAAAAACACCTTTAATTGCTTCTTTCTCTAGCTCATGTTCCATAGCAGTAGTTATGGTCTTTCTCTAGCTCCAATAGCTGCCACAAACAAATTTCCAGTAATATTATACTAGAAATGCTCTTTTATATATAATTTAATATGTGTACTGTATTGTTTTTTAGTTTTTCTTTAAATACTTTACCCCAACTAATTAGAAGAATATACAAACCTGCCAATACATGAAGTTTGTATTATGTTATGCTGCCACTCCATTTACAAATATCGAATTCAGAACAGCAGGCTACAAAAATGTTTTTAAAAATAATAAGAACATTGTTACTGACCATAAAAGAGAGATATTCAAAAGGAAGCCAACTCCAATATTAGATTGTGAAGACAAAATGTTGAGGGTCAGTTGTGTTTGTTTCCACTCACACACAAAGCTCTTCCAAGTATCTCCTGTTTAGGCGACCGTTAAGATTAAAAAGTTCAATAGAACATATGATTATAATCTCATTTATATGATCACATTATTTTACAATGAATAGAAGGTAGGAAATATTTACGTGTACAAGGAGGGAGAACTAAGGGTGTTCATCGGTTAGGTTAACGATATGTTCGGTTTAATCGGTTCGGTTTATTCATTTTTTGTTTTTTTAAGGCCTATATGTTAACTGAACCGAACCTTATTGGACATGTTTCTAACCGAACCGTATTCAAAGGAATTCAATTCGGTTTGGTTTCGGAAACCGAATTCAACCGTTCTTGCCGTTTTCATCCTAATAACATTTGAAGTAAACATCTATGTAATTGCTCATTTGTGGAATCTGTATTTTAGGAGTATGGGACGATTGAAACAACAGCAAGTGCAGTAACCATTAAAAAGATAAATGTTAATACCATGTGAGAGTATGGAACTATTGAAACAAGAAGCATCAAAACAAAATATATCATTTACCATGTGCAGTCACCATTAAAAAGATAAATGTTAATACAGTGCAGAAAATTGAAACAACAGCAAGCATCAAAAATAGTAAAATGAGCAAATAATTCAAAACAGTGCAGCAAATTGGCACCCGAATCTTTTACTAGGGTGAAAAAAGTAAAAGGCATTATGATGTGTCGTTTTTAGTATATAAAAATATAATAAATATATTTTTAGGATGGTTTTACGAGATCAGGTTTTAAATTTATAAAATAATAATTACTTTAACTTAAAAACACACACAATAGGCAAGTGTACCTATCGTAGCGTAATATAGTTTAGGTAAGCACCAAGTATCGAACCAATGGACACGGTCGAGTTCCACTACTCAACATTTGTTATCGTTTAACCGGATTAATTAGTGAGTGGGTTTTTTGTGCTTGTGACGTGGAATAGTAAATGACAGAGAAGTAAATGACGGTAAAGTAAATAGCATAAAAGTAAAAACGTGCGTGAAGTGTGTAACAGAAATGTAACGAACAGAATAATAAATAGCAGGAAAGTAAATATCTTGGAAATGATCAAGTCATGAAAAGTATTGCTTTGGGCTTCAAATCAGCTTGGTACGTGATAATGTTAAGTTTACTAATCCAGTGATATGAATACTACAAACTTGTGACCCGGTTCACCGCTAGAGCCTCGTCCTCACGACATTTGATTCACGAATTAAAATCTTTAAATTAAAATGGTAGGGCCTCCCGTTAAGGACAACAGTTACCCTCAACCCTTTGAATGGTCATATCCGGGTTGGTTTAAGACATCGAACGTAAATGCTTTGTATTAAGGTTAAATAGATGGTTATATTTTGCTCACCGGGTGGCGGTGTAACAATGGGACTGATTATAAAGACGTACCGTTCCCAACATGAGTTCACCAATTCTTGGTCGCCTAATAAGTTCGTATAAAGACGTACGACCTTAATAATGTTGACCAAGTCTTGACTTATCAATCTCTGCTTGTATAAAGACGTACAAGCTTCAAAGGAAGTTTGATTAAAAAGGTTTTACGATCTTACACTTTAAAATCAAGAACACTCACAAATATAAAGACGGATTTAGACAATAATAAAAGTCCACCAAATGGTGGTTTTAAGGACGAATAATTAAAGACATAAACATACCACTAGATTAATACGTCAAACATTAACATGCACCAAACATCATCTTCACCCTAGCAATACAAGAAGCTTAGCCACGAATGGCCATGCTAACTAGAGTAACGCTGTAGGCTCCCCTATTGTGGAACAAGGAGGAAGAGCCCCTCTACTCACTACTACTACTCTAATACTACTAGAAACTAACTATTCTCTCTATCTTGAGGTATGGAATGGTGTATTGAGGTGTGTGGAATGAAGAACCGAAGCCATCTATTTATAGGCCTCAAAATTAGCATTGCACGACCGTGCATTGGATTGCACGGGCGTGCAAACACCTCGGGAATCAAACAGGGTACACAGGACAGTGTACTTGGCCTTGGGGAGCAAGGGAGGCCAATGCACGACCGTGCAATGGGATGCACGACCGTGCATCCCTCCTCTGCTTCCAAGTTTCGTCTTTTAGCTGCTTGTTTGACTTCCTTTAACCCGGTTTGACTTCTTGGGGGTCAATGCTCGGGTTTGGTCCTCCAAAAGCTTGATTTCTTCATGTTTTAAGCTGGTTTTTGCTTTGTTTATCTTGGGACACCGAATAACCTGCAATTGTGAAATATTAATGCATTAAGTATCATTTGCAAGGTTAGTAGTCAATTAGTACCATAATATGGGGATTATTATGCATGCAAAACATGTATAATTAGGGCATATCATAATACCCCACACTTAAAATTTGCTTGTCCTCAAGCAAACTCATGCATGATCATACCTATAACTGAAAACTTTACAAGGGTAATCGAGCCCCAAGTAGTTGGAAACTCCGAGATAACTCTTGAGTCACTTATTCTATTTTGTGCTTTTCTATGATGTAATCCATGACAAGCCAACTAGAACTTCAATTATGCATAAACTTTCACTTCTCACAATGTTCACTTAACTCTAGGGTTATATATGTATGGATAATGTAGGTTAAGTGGAACACTCAAGTTTGAATCGAATTATCCAATGGTCATAAGCTTGTATGCAAATCAAGTCTCCACCAACTAAATAAGAAGGTCCTGAGCAGATCTGCAAACACAGATCTGCGGAGAAATCCATCAAACGATCCGAATCAAGAGGCGGAATCCCTTGATCCGGTATCACTCTCGAATCAGAAAAAAGGTAGAAACGGGTGCGGGAATCACATACACGAACATAAATATATAAAAGTGAAAAAGAACAGATAATTGAAAGCATAAAACATATGATTCTTTCATTGATATGAAAATGATAAAGCTCCTCACACACTCACAATTAGTCTCACCCCAGGGTGAGCTCCCCCTTGGATGATGATTCCCTCTACAGACACACACTCATCCTATGAGGTATTCTACTATGTATAGGAGGCCAAGCACATGTGCCTTGTTTTCTAAACTACAGCCAAATGGGCCTGAAAAACATGTATCGAAACTAGGTAGTTTCGATTGAACAATTGTTCAACCGAAACTAGTAGTTTCGATTGAACAAATGTTCAACCGAAACTAGTAGTTTTGATATTGTAGTTTCTATTGACAGCACCGGTCTCAATTTTATATAAAATTTACAGAAACGTATATGAGAAGGTTCATGTAGCGTTAATAAAAAAAGAAACTTAAAACAAAAATATGTATATCAAAGAAAACATACATAAAAAAATACAAAAGCGTTAAGCGTGCCAATGCGTTGCGACGGGTTATCTTTGAAAATCGAAATGTATACGATATATTTGAAAAGCACGAAAAAGTGACGTCGTTATAAAAACAAAATCAAACTTCAAAAAAGCAAAAAATAATAAAAAGGAAATTTAAATATTAAATTAAATATTAAAATGAATAAAAAAGTTGCTTATAAAAGGTCGCATTAAGATCATTTTCTAGTAGTGTATTATCGCAATAAGTTGTAATTGATGCATATCTTAATCAATCATATTGGGTATTAATAATCATAATAGCTCTTAGTGGCCCTAATCGACCTTTAACGGTCGTAACCAATCATTATAGACTCTAAACAAAAATAATGTCCCTGACTGAATATCAGTGACTTTTAACTAACGATCATTGACCCTAACTAACCATCAATGACCACAACTGACCAACAGTGACTCTAATTGACACTCAGTGACCATAATTGACCCTACTTGACCATAAATAATGAAATTAACTATCGGTTATCAATAACTAATCATTGATAATCATTAACTCTAATTAACAATCAAAAACCATAATTGCCAATGAATGACCTAATTAACTGATCATCAACGAATTTGACTATCAATGGCTATAATTGATCAACATTGACCCTAGCTGACACTATTTGACCATTAATAACCCTAATAACTATCAACTACAGTAAATGTTTGTCAATGACTCCAATTAACCATCATTTACCAATAATGGTTGTAATTGACCAATAATACCTCTATATGACCGTCATTGACTAATATGGTCCTAACTTATCGTGCATGAACCTAATTAATCATAAATGATCCTAAATGACCATCAGTGGCTCTAAATGACCATCATTGGATCTAATTAACCTTCACTTAACTTAAATGGCTATCACAGACCCTAACTGACCATCATGGACCATAAGTGACCATCATTGACCCTAATTTAAGAACATTTGCCCTCATTGGCCATCAATTACCCTAATTCATCGTAATTGCCGCTAATTGACCAGTATTGGCGATACTTAACTATCATTGACCAATAATGACCCTAAATGACCATCAACAATCCAAATTGACCATCAACGATCCTAATTGATTATCATAAACCAATAGTATCCTAACTAATCATGAAAGACCCTAATTGACAATCAATGACCTAATTGGCTATCATTGACTTTAATTGACCATCATTTACCATAATTAACCATCAACAACCCTAATTGGCTATTAGTGACCCTAATTAATCATTTACAATCCTAATTAATCATTAATGATTAAAATTGATCATCGTTAACCCTAACTGACTATCAGTGACCATAATTGACCTTACATGATTATAGTCTTTAATATATTTTTTCGAAATGGTAGAATAGGCGTATTGGAGACTGAAAATCAATCCCTGATTCTTTCATCTACAAAACACTTCGAAGACTAAATATCAGTCCCTAATTCAACCCGTTTTAGAAATAGTAAGAACTGATTTTTAGTCACTAATATTTACCTCTTTATTAGGGACTATAAAAGTAACTAACATAAGTCGTAAAAAAAAATAAATCCCCAATACCATCAGTAACTGATAAATCAGTACCAGATACTATATATTTGAAACTGTACATCATTCGTTAAAATTTAGTTACTAATGGTTGAACTGACGATGACGTATAAAAGACTGAAAATCAGTCTTTAATCATTTTCTATTTAAAATGCATCCGAGACTAACTACCAGTCCCTATTATGGTCTCTTAAAATAATTGTTAGGATTGAATTTCATTCTCTAATATAAATTCATCGAAATGGTAGAACATGCGTCGGGTATTGGAGACATATCAGTCCCTAATTATTTCATCTATAAAACTCTTAGGAAACTACATTTTAGTGTAGAATAAGGTCACTTGCAAGAGTTTGAGACTAATTTTCAGTCTCCGATACTTTCTTTAAAATGGTAGACCTTGAGCTAAATAATTGGATACTAACAAGTAATCCTTAATCCTTTCATATATAAAAGGCGTTCAAGACTAAATATCAGTCCCTAATTCGATCCATTGTTTATAATATTAAGAACCGAAGATCAGTCGCCAATACTTATGCGCCATTTTTCATTACAAAGAGAACATATTTCCCAAAAAAGGTTTCCTGCAAAACCTTATATTACCCAGACATATTTGTGACTGAAATTTAGTCTTAAATAAGGTGAAAAATTATTAGCGACTAATTATCAGTCACTAACATAAGTCGCATAAAAACTAGTCCCTATTATTATCATTAACTGATAAATCAGTCCCAGATATTATGTATTCAAGACTGATATATTAGTCCTTAATAGTTTAGTCTCTGATGGTCACTTTTTTGTAGTGAAAGTATACGAATCGACAGGGACTTACATCAACCATCAAAGATCTAAGCAGATAGAAAACGTGCAAGCATGAATTTTGCCCGATTTGGCCCTCGCCCGATCTACGTCAGTAGCCAGAGACGATTACCAGCCGCCTCCTGCTTACCTAGCTGGAAAAACGGCACTTCGCCGCCACCGCCGCCTGTCAAAACCACATCACTGCCTTCTATCCTAACCACCACCGTAGCCACACTGCCATCACTGTTATAAGACCATCACTGCCGTCGTCAGGGGGGCTAGTCCGGAAAACCACCGGCCTCCACCTCAAGACCGCCGCACTACATTCGCTGGAGATGGCTGGTTTCCCTTCTTCTTCTTCTCCGGCTCTCTCTCTCATCCGGCGGCTCTGTCTCTCTCTCTCTATGTATGAGGTGGCTACAAAATGAGGAAGAAGGGGATACAACCATGTATATATATCTAGGGTTTTTCTTTTAACGTGTTTAACCCGTGTAACAATCTCGTATTTTACGAGTGTAACATCGTGAAACTCTCGTTCTCGTTATTTATTAATTCTCGTTCATATTAATCAATATTAAGATTAACATTCCTCTAATATTTATTTCGTTAAAAATTATTTCTAAGGAATATCTTAGTCAGTTCCGGTTAATGTTGCGTGAAAGAACCTGTCTGTTAGATTTAATGTTTCGCGTTGCTGTTGATATTATTATTTTCCAATAATATTCAAATAAGTAGTTATAATACTTTGTCAAACCAGTTTACGCATTGGGAATATTTATAGTATTAACGTCCGCATACCGCGTGTCTTACGCAGTTTAATGTTTGCGTACGCGCTCTTCACGTGTAATTGTGTGAAGAGCTTCCAAGTACTTATTAATAATAAGTATTATGATTGTGGTCTTAAGGAATTGTTTCGCCGAGTATCCGGTATGTAAACTAACGTCTAACGCGTTAACCGTTTAAAATACGGAACTGCGTATGTTCTTCTACTCTTTCTTAAATTCTTAGATGTGTGTAACAAGTTGTTAAACATAATCGAGTGGCTAGTATGATGGTCGAATTGTGTAAAATTTGAACCTTTAACGGGTTTGGATCCTTATTGGGCCTCAAATGGGCTTGGATTTCTATTGTGTCGTTTTGGGCATAGTTGGGTTTAGTCTAACAACTAGGTTTTAGATTTTGGAACTTTGCAGGTGTCACATTCTACCTTTCTTAAAGAAATTTCGTCCTCAAAATTTGCTAAACTTACATGTGTTGGTGCATGTTTTGGTAACTATACATAAAATTCTATGTATCGGTGTACTTAGCTAGTACACAGGAAGGTGTTCCTGCGTACTAGGCTTATACACCATTTATGTCCTGCATACTTAGCATAGTACGTAAGGGTTTTTCCCTGCGTACTTAGCCTAATACGCAGGTAGTGGTTATGTCCGTAAAAATAAAGGGAGATATCCTCATTTGTAGGGGGGACTGAACAAGGATGAGAGTGAGACAGGTCTTCCTGGGATGAGCTCTCCCAGGCACGGACCATGAGCGTAAATGAGAGATGTGTGCTCCTTCGGTATGTAGTCTGTAATGACGGAATGATTAGTTTGTTATGGATTACATGTCGATTATGTTCTTCTCAATTATATGCTTTTGTGGTTGTTCGTCTTTCGTCTCCTTTCGTTCCCAACACAGATCAATGAACATATCTGTTCGTCTTTCTTCCGCTGCGCGACAAAGAGGCTCCCGGGGACCTACAAGTGGTATCAGAGCCTCGGTGTTCATTGATTTGTGTTGAAGAGTCTGAAAATTTTAGGGTTTTTGAAGCTGCTATGTTCGTACACAGGTCGCTACTTTCAGAGACCAAGATCCCTAACTTCGTCTTCAGATTCAATTCATTCATTTTTGGAAGGCTAGGGGTTTGTTTTAAGTTGATTTCTAAGCTTTTGGATGCGTCTGTAGAACCAAAGACTGATTGCTACAAAATTATTCTAAGTACAAATGCTGCTGATAGGCTTATCAGCAGCATTCAGCATAAGTTGCTGCTGATAAGCTTATGAGCAGCATTCAGCATAAGTTGCTGCTGATAGGCTTATCAGCAGCATTCTGCATAAGTTGCTGCGGATAGGCTTATCAGCAGCATTCAGAACAAGTTACTGCTGATAGGCTTATCAGCAGCGTTCATTCATGTTTGCTGCTGACAGGCTTATCAGCAGCAACCTTCACTCTTTGCAGCTGATAGCTCTATTCACTGAAGACCAAACGTTGCAGCTGACTATCCAGGCTAAGCGTCTCTGACACCTCTCTACAAAAGCAACTGACATACTCAAAGCAGAAGGAACCGCTATGGTCAACCAATGACGGACAACAATGCTCTTCTCCAAGCATGCAAACAATCATGAATAAAGAAAACGTTTCAGTAAAGTTAACTAGATTAGCCTTTACGTGTAATGTAGATTAATAAACAAGATCAACGGCTTGTGTTCGATCTGATCCTTAGAATCAAGGGTCTGTCTTGATTCTAAGTTACTATAATTACTGTGTAACCACTTCATTGTAAGTGTGCTTGTCGTGCTTCTTCACTGAGTTTTTCACTTGTAATCTTTGCATTCACAAAAGCTTAATACAACAGTGTTTATCAGTATTCTTTGTGTTTACTTAATTATAAACTGTGTAGTTAATTTTGTTTCCGCCAACCTCAACTAAGAACAGAACCATCTTGTATTCTCACGATCCTACAGCGTCAATTTCACAAATCCAACTAGTTATGAACATTCTCCTAAAGATCAGCCTTGTGCGTGGTCGGCTGTTTGATAAGTACGCAGGAGATACAGGCCCTGCGTACTTACTTGTACGCAGGTGATACATGTCTTGCGTACTTACTTATGCGTAGGTTTGTACGCAAGAATCCATCTGCGAACTTACTTAGTATGCAGGTGCAGATGGCCATGCGTACTTGTTGATAAGCATGGTCTGCTCAGTTCTTCAAGCGTACTTATCTCTACGATTAAAAAAAGGACGAGATTTTGGTCTGCGAGAAAAGTTTTCTTGGCCAAATTTTTTAGGGAACTTTTATATGCTTGTTTTGAGCAAGTTTTGATAAAATAGTAATTTTGGTTATTTTCGGGACCAAAATTCATATTTTGTGTGGCTTGGCGAAACAAGTACAAGATTTTTTGTTGGATGATGACATTTGGAAGAAGAATCATATTGTTTAGGTATTTAAACCTGAAAATGTGGGCTACGAGTATATGTGATACTTCTTTATTAGGGAATGAATACTGGGACAATTTGAGCAAATGGGTTTTCATCGACTAACGGTCTCAGTTTATTTGAGAAGATGTGTTGTTTTGGGTCTTTGCAAAGAAATAAGGGGAATAAAAGTTCTACCAAAACAGGTCCTAGATTTGACTAGTCCAGTTTTTGAGGAGTGGGGTGGTAAAAATTTTAACTGAGATTTCTTTGTAAAATATATTAAAGTGCTGAGTGATTAAGATTATGTTCAAGATTTGATATGATTTAGTTATGATTGGATTTCTCATTGGGGTTTCGCACCTAGTTATGGGACTTCACAGTGGTGAATCTGTACAGATTAGGAGATGTTAACCAGGAGTGAAGATCTAATTGAAGAATGTTGGACATTGGATACATGATGATCACTTCTGAGAATGATTTTGTGTTAGACTAAAGTTTATATTACTGGAATTCTTACCTTTATGAGAGCTGATTACTTTGATGCAGTTTATTGGAAATTCAAACTCTCTGTCATATTCCAGCTGATTTGGAGATGTCTTAGTCTACTGATGTTACCTTATGAGGAAGACACGTTCAGACTCAGATTCCTAAGTTAGTTTGGAAGAGCTTACTATTGAGAGGTTGAACTACAATGAAGTGTGTTGGGTTAGTTGGTTCTTCAGGAAGTACTTGGTTTGATTTACAATGCAAGCATCAGTTTAGAGGGAGTCGTGTTTAATGATTACTCGGTAACTGAAGTTTGAAGGTTTGAAGATCACAAGTGGAATGCCAGAAGATCACGTCTCGCCAAAAGACATGTGATATCATTAGTTTAGAAGGAGTCTGTTAGGACATTCTTTGAAACTGATGATTGTCAGTGTTAGTGATAGATAGAATTGTTATGCTATAGTTAAGAGGGAGTCTGTTGGCGCATGTTTTGGTAACTATAGATAAAATTCTATGTATCGAAGTACTTAGCTAGTACGCAGGAGGGTGTTCCTGCGTACTAGGCTTGTACACCATTTTTGTCCTGCGTACTTAGCCTAGTAGGCAAGGGTTTTGCCCTGCGTACTTAGCCTAGTACGCATGTAGTGGTTCTGTCCCTATAAATAGAGGGAGATATCCTCATTTGTTGGGGCACTAGAAAAGGATGAGATTGAGAGAGATCTGCCTGGGATGAGCTCTCCCGGGCACGGACCATGAGCGTAAACGAGAAATGTGTGCTCCTTCGGTATGTAGTCTTTAATGACGGGATGACTAGTTTCTTATGGATTACGTATCATTTGTGTTGATTCTCTTATCTGTGATTTTTTATTTTTCTTCTTTCGTCTCCTTTCGTTCCCTACACAGATCGACGAAAATATATGTTTGTCTTTCTTCCGCTGCGCGACAACGAGGCTCCCGTGGAGCTACAACATGGATTAGGATTTTATATCCTTACTCCAATTTTGTTTTCTTAGGGAGAATTTTAGCTCATACCAAACGATAGTTGGTATACGCAAATAAAGCGGATATCTCATCCACTAACAGTATTGGATGTGTAACGGTTTGAGATATCATCATATCATGTAGTAGTGTACGCTATTCTTGAGTAGATATTATATCAAACGAGTAGATTTAGGAACTCCTTTGATTATGTCGCCATGTGAAAGACGTTAGCTATACCACGAGGTGATAATGTCATTACTAGAGTCCCATTAAAAGAATGTTTACTCGGTGTGAATTAAAATAGCGAGTTTTCACGAATGAAGTAAAGAACTCACGCACCAGAGTAAACCATCAAGGTTTGATGACGAAGAATTTCTTTACGTGATCATTCTCATCATATTGTAACTACATAATCTTTATCATTAGTAATGAATGACAAAAATGCATTCACGCATGCGGATTTCTGAAACTGTATGAGCACATACTCTTTATTCATATCCGGGTTTTCTCTCACGAAGTAAAACCATGATAGAATTTAACGGAAGACTTATTGTAAGTTCCATAAAGATATGTCAAGTGGTTTTGATGAGATGTTCACATGTTAGTTCATAATCAGGTACTTGACCGTTTCTTGCAACTAGTCAATGACTTGATGCATTCAATCTTTCTAGAGTAAAAGATCCTAACTGGCATTTCTTCTATCAAATCAGTATGTAGATTAGATTAGTTCAAATAAGTTCCAGGAAATAATGTCCTAGTATGCTATTTCTCTTAAATAAGTCGGAATAGTTTAGAAGAACCGTTAGTAGTTGTCTAGGTAGTGAATTAGACAGCTCTGATATGGAGTAAGATTTTTATGGGTACTTGATCCTATGAGACTGATCTTGGTTTCATCTAATTTCATTACTAATGACATTATCATACATGTCCTTCGCAATCTGGTCTATATATAGATCTTAACAAAATAGATGTCGAACAATAGGCTTGAAGCAGTAAAAAATTTCTATTAACAATGAATCATCCAGATTATTATTCATCTAAAAATGAGGGTGAATCTAGATGAAGAAGGAAGAAACACTAAAGTAATTAAGGATCGTTGAATTGATTTGGATCGACAGTTACTAAAGGTAAATAAATTTTCATGGGGTTCTAGAGAAAAGTGTTTGAGAATAGTCTAGCTTTTCTTGGCGAAGATTGAGTTCTATACTCCATTAACCACTCTTAGGACCGTACCTCTACTTTAGTCTAGCATTTAGGTTGTCATATCATGATTTGTGAATTCATGACTTGACTATCATGTCGGCGAGGTATGTAAGCCTTAAGAAGTCTATGTTCGTTTGGAAAAGTCACAATTCGTCTAGGTGGGGAAATAAACAGCGGGTCCGCGGAAATAGTTATTCTCATAGGAACAGTATCCCCCAAGTTTGATTATGGGTTTGTCAAAACATGAGGAAGTCATGTCCCTAAGCTCCTTAGATAAAATGTATAGATTTTTCAGAAAGATCTTGAAAAAGAGCGGATATAACAATAAAAGTAATTTGGGGTATCCAAATAGATGTAAGGGAGTAGTCCCTTGAGATAGCATAGTTAGCTATGATTCATCATTTGTTCGTCTTCAGCACAAAGGTTTAAGCCATAAAATTTGGGTAATGAGTGTTAAATGTCAGAGGTTTGTATTTTCTCTAGGCACGTTTAAGAGTTTGTATGTCAGCCTTATGCTTGTCTGACAACAGTTGAAGTTCACAATTAGGCTTCCTTAGAATTTTCTTGAGCATAAAGCATGACTTATTGATTATAGGAAAAATATCTAGATTTTATAATGTCTTGAATGTCAAATGTTGTGGAAACAACCCTGTATCAATTCTGAACAGTCAGTTTACTTACTTGTCTCGGGTCATGTACATCAAATTCGAGTTTCTCTTGTTCCTTCCGAACTGCGAGAATGTTACATGAAGATCTAATAAAGGAACCGGAAATATTAAGGTCTGATTCATGGTAGACCAAAGGTCAGCCGTAAGCGTGTGTAGATAAGTAACGAGATCGAAAGGAAAAAAAATCTATAGGTGAACCTCAAAAGGTGAAACAATTCTTTACAAGAAATTTTCAAGTCCGGTCCAATTACCGAGGTCAAATCAACTGAGTACAGACATCTTCAATGTTTCGGTCAAGATTGTCATGCCAATGATGTCTCGATGAGAGTTTTGGATCCATTAGGATTCGAAGATGAAGGAGATGATGTACATTCCCACGTCGCTTGTGATAGCCCATCGCATCATCTGATGCCCTTTTGGCTCAACCCTTTGGTTACGGTAATTCTGATCATTAATCGAGTGACTTGAAATTGAGATTAGGAATATGGTGTTAGGACATGTTTTGTGACAATTGCTTTGTAATAGTTAGGTCTTTTTTATTATCTTTAAAGTTGTAATCCTTTGTTAAAGTGTTAAGTTTTGTAATTGGCGAACTTGCCAAGTTCGCCTAAGACATAGGTGTGGCGAACTTAGCAAGTTCTCATGTGGTTAGTTAGAAGCCTATATATAGAGTTTGAATGTTTGAGTTTTGTAATAGTTGAACGACTGATCAGATTGTAAACACCCATATTGAGAGAGCAATACGAGCAAAAGTTATTTACATCTTCTGTATATTGTTCTAAATGTTGTCATCACTACGTGAACATGCATACGTTGGATTTCGCACTCCATGTGTGTGTCGTGTCACTCGTCTAGACAGATCTGTAGAGACCTCACAGGGACCTACATGTGGTATCAGAGCTTATGGTCGTGATCGAGATAGACTTGTGACGTTTTGCGTGTGATTTGACATCAAAAGTTTGAGTTTTTACAGATATTTCATATTCATGTAGTTCTTGAGTTGATTTTTAGGCTGATTTGATCGATTGTGGAGTGTTTTTGATGAAATTAATCAGACTAAAGTGTTCTAAATCATCATCTATACATTCCTACGATCAAAATTCATCAAATTACATCAAATCTACAAGAAATGGTGATTTTCAGAAGTGTTGGTTCGTGTTTGGGCTGAGTTTTATTCTTCCTGAGATTTCAGCTGTTTCAGGTGAATTTAAGGATTCTGTTATAGGCGAACTTAATTAGGCGAACTTATCATCTTCACTTAGTTGTTCCTGATTTTTATTTCTGGTAATCAACGAACTTAGTAAGTTCGCTAGGCATTGGTAAGGAGCGAACTTAGCAAGTTCGCTTAGGGTAAAATTTGTTCAATTTTAACTAGTTTTACTTGGTATTTTACGTATACTTGTTATGGCTAATATGGTGCAGGTGACGAACATGTTTAACTACGATAACAAGCCACCAAAGCTTATGAGCTTAGCTGATTATCTGAACTGGAAAGATAGATTCGATCAGTTTGTTTCATTTACAGACACTAGCCTGTGGATTCCTATTCTTGAAGGCTATGAGCATCCCATTTACTCATGTATGGGAAATAATGACTTACTAAAGCAGGTTTCTTGATTAACAACCGAGGAGAAAGTATTATTTGACAGAGAGAAGAAGGCGATGGCATGTATCTCGATGTCTTTACCGAAAGAAATTTTCCATGGGTTCAAACTGTTCAGAACATCTAAATACTTATGGGAAGGTTTACAAAAACGATGTGAAGGCAGTGTGGATGTCAGGAAGAGCAGGAAAGAACTACTAAAGAAGTAGTTTCTGGTATTCAAGCATTTTCAAAATGAAACATTGGATGAGCTGGTGACAAGATTCTATCATTTGCTCAGTGAACTTGTGAGTGCTGAGGTTATGTATGAACCTGAAGAAATCAATGATAAATTTCTGGATGCGTTACCATCTAAATTTGATATTTATTCCATACTGATCAAAGAGAATCCAAAGTACAAGACAATGTTATTAGAGGATGTGCTTGGGAAGATACAATCTCATGATCTGAATTTAAAGAAGAAATAGACTAATATGAAGCACATTCAAGATCCTGCTATGTATTTTGCTAAAGCATTTTCAAAATTTGGATATGGAGTTGCTTTATTCTCACGATGGTCAAGATTATAATGTTGAGAGTTCTTTTGGATGTTCGTATCAATGTGGTTTTTCTACAACAACTTCAAACTCATCTAGATCTCAATCAAATGGTTCTCATCATGTGAGCCAGAGAGTAGCTGAGGATTACATGGCGATGTTCTTTTTGTTTATTGCATCTTATGAAAACTTTATTGGTGGGAAAATTGCTAATCCTGAAGCAATTGAAGAATACTATAAGCAGATAGATCCTATTGACCTTGAAGAAATGAACATACAGTGGAACATGGCGATGTTGATGATGCAAGAAAAAGAATTCTTGAAGAAGACTGGAAGAAAGTATATTGGTTCTAACATCAGAACAAAGATGGGTTTCGACAAATCAAAAGTTTGTTGTTATAAATGCCAAGAGTATGGTCACTTTGCCAAAGAATGCAACAAGCCTAAAGTTGAGTTTGATTCTCAAAAGAAGAACTACTTTCAAGGGAATAGACAAAATCATCAAGGATTTGGAGAATCAGGAAATTCTGGAAATTCATCTACATCATCTGCCTTAGTCGCACAAGGTGATGACAATTATGACTGGGGAATTCATTTAGAAGATCTGGTAGGTGCTGTGAGTCAAGCTTTCATAAATGAAATCCATGCAAGTGAATCTTCAGAGGATGATTGTTCTAGCAGTTCGAGTGAGGAAGACAAATTTTACCACATAATTCTTTGAATATAATTGCATGAAACTGTGCATATTAGACTAATTTTAATTAATTTGGTCTAACCCGGTCCAATAGAGTCCAACCACTACCCAACTACACAGAGAATATTAGAGATTTCGAGATACATCGAACCCCATATCGCGTCGGTGATAAATTAAAAATAAAATTTAAACATCTCGAAATGTTCTCTATATATTTTTTTATAGTAGAGAATACACACTCAAATGAAAATATAATTTAAACATATGAGACAGACACGTATTTTATCCGAATTACTAAACCAATATTTTGTTTATCCGACTCATTCCTGACATGTAACAACGAATGGAAACAATACGCGGGTATTATACCGAACTAGTAACGAGCGGGTAACACTCCACTACACACCCCTACCCCCCGTGCCTCTCCTCTCTCGGCCGAACACCAAGCCCACAATGGGGCATGCTTTGTGTTGCATGATTTCCAACATCTTTGTTCTTGGGGAGACAAGGTGGTCTCCAAGAAACACTAAAACTAAAGGGTATTACCCATGAAGAGGGCTATAAATAGAGCCATGCATCAAGTCCTTCAACCACACACCAAGCAAACCACTTCCCTCCTTCTCTTGATCTTCTCTCGGCTATACCACACCCGGACACCACCTTTTCTTGTTCCTCTTGGCTCCATGACAAAACCACCACCCTCACCTCCTTACCCCCTGTCGGCAACCACCACCACACCATAACACCACCACCGATCACCACAAACCACCTCCATCCCTCTCAGCTCCACAAACACACCAGCAAGATCACCCTCCTCAGCCACCCTAACACCGCCACATACCAGCACCGTGAACCACCACCTCTACCACCACCTTGATCGATAGCCCCCACCAAGCATGTTTCCCTCTCCTCCCTCTCGATTACCCGACAGCCACAACCACCACCTCCACTCAAGCCCCTCAAACACCAACAGCAGCCCTACACCACCTCCACAACCACCGCCGTATGCCGCCACCTTCACCCGTTACAATGCATAGACCCTCCACCACCTTTACGGGTTTTTTTCGGGACAAGAACCAACTCTTACGAGTCTTCGATTCTCACCTACGAACACCAGATTACGGTTACACGAAGTATACAAGTTAGTTTGGGAGCTCACCAGGTGATACTAGACGTCACGAGAAGAAACCGGGTCTCGCGTAAACTCCGTCACCTTCTCCCGAAAAATTACATGAGCATTCGACTAATTTTTTTTAACGTTAAAATTAGTTGGTGATATAATAAGTTATAACCTGAGTTAGTATTTAAATAACAGGTTTTAACGCATACAAAGACGGATTTATAATATAAAGGGTAGCGGTAAAAATCATAAGGTATAAACGCTACTTTTCATTATATAAATGGTTGATTAAACATTAAAGTACATTTTATAACATATGTAGTTATACTAATTATATTTTTATTATGATTATTATAAATATAAAGAAGATAATAATTAATTTAACATGAAAAGAAAATGAATTCTATAAAAATCATTCCACATAGTTATAAAAAAATTAGTATTTGTAGAAGAATTAATAATCATATAATTATATATATATATATAGTTATATACTGTTTAAACAACTAGAAACAAGTTTGGAAAAATAAAATAACATAATAATTATTATGTGACATTTTAATTTCATCTGTTTTAATAAATATATATTATATACTTATAAGTAATAACTTAAACCGGAAACGAGTTATGGACAACTAAGAGACCAAATCATAATATTTGTTAAAATGATTTAATAAATATGATTACTTGAAAGACAAGTTATATTACCAACGGCGATCGGGTCAGACCATTGTAATTAATTACAAGGCAAGGGTCAAGACTTCGGGTTATTGGCTGTGTGACCAACCCACTTCATGAATAACTACATAGGACCTAAGGTGTCTAAATTAATTTAGGGCATTGATAGGTCGGATATTTGTTGGACTTACTGCATACATCATCACTCACCACCTCGTTAGATACAATGAGTCTTCACGACCCTACTTTTACTTGTTTTAAATTGGTTTTTAAACATACAGGGGAGAAAACTTGCTCAACTTGACAACTGGACACAAGTACCTACATTGTTACATGAGTCAACTAGTTTAACACATCAAAGTCCCCTCTTATTCTGTAACCGTTAATTATGGTATAAACGTGGAAAACGTGAATAGATCTATTTGAGTTGACACCCCCACTCGTGGTTAGTCGCGCTATCCTTGATTGGAGGTCAAAGCGGGTGCATAATTTTCATCAACTATTACAATGTTAAGCGTTAAGAACATTGGGTTAGGGGCACAACTACAACGTCGAGTTCGGTTACGCAAGCTCATGGTAATAATAATAGACTTACACTATTATTTTAATTAATGATAGTGGGACATCATTATTCGGGTGAAACAATACACAACTAGAAATGTTGTGGTCCAACATCAAACATTTCAACTAAACTTGTGAACTCACCAACTTTATGTTGACTTTTTAAGCTTGTTTTATCAGGTAACTAGAAACATGAGACAGAGGGCATGCATGTATGTGGATCATCTTTTTGGAGTTTTCATGTTATAACCTAGGAGCATCTAGGTCATATCCGACAAACTTGTTGTTAAAAAGCCACACACTTTGGTTTTAAGTGCGGTACTTTTGCATGTAATGTCTCAAAACAATTTGTGATTTTCCTGTAATGAACCTTTGATTATGAATACATCTAGAATTCATTTGTTGTAATCAAAGGCTATGAACACCATGGATCGTTACGCCCCGTGTTTTCGCCCTAGGCTGGGTGTGACAGATTGGTATCGGAGCCTTGGTTATAGCGAACTAGGTTGCATTAGTGAGCCTAGACTATAGCCCTAGAAACACGACATGAACATCTGCATTACACAACCTATGTGTTTGTACTAACATTAAATTGTCACAGATATGTCTCACAATTGTTTGATTTCCATTTCAGACTCCGACGAGGAGCCGACTTCACTGATTTCGTCTGTGGATTCATCCGTGGCACCCCCTTCACCCCACAGCCCCGTTGAGTATCCCATGATAAAGGATCTTGAGGAGGTCCCCAGCATACCGACACTGAAACCCCGGTCGCACCAGCTGAACTAGTGGCCCGTGCTCCTGAGGAGGTACTAGCTACCGTGGGGACCATCCGCACTGCCGCCACATCTGCCTATGTCTGCACCCATTTGAGAGGTACCCGCTTCCGCATTACTCCACGGAAAAAGGTCCTTACGCCTCGAAAGAGGCCAGCTTTCCCCACTCATGATGTTCCCGAGCCTGAGCCCAAGAGTGCTAGGTCTACTTCCCCCACTCCAGCAGCCCCAGCGCCGAGGAGGCTTAGGTCCTCTTCCCGACGATTGGGATGGGTAGCCCCCACCCTTCAAGCATGGGTGGACGAGGAAGGTACTCCCTCTATATATGAGGTGGGAGAGTCCTCCCGCGCCCCCACTGTCCTACCAGTCACCCGTCAGCCTATGGAGCTGTCTGTTCCCCTCCTCGTGGCATGGAGCATCCGCCACGATGATCGACTGGACGTCATCATGGAGGATGTTAAGCATCTACAGGCTCATGCGTAGAGACTAGAGGATCTCCAACGGCTGATGGCCCGACTAGACCTCGTACAGTACCATGAGGCCAGGGTCGTGCTCGATTTGAGCACACGCCTTGACCACGTAGAGGATAACGTCGCTGCTATTACTGGCATAGGGGAATGGACGATCGACGCTGATGAGAGGATCTTCGAGCTCCAGGAGATCCTGGTTGCGGTTATACTCCGCGTGACAGCAGCAGAGCAGGAGACTGCAGCCCTACGGTAGGAGCTGCAACAGGCATGAGCCCTCGGCACTATTTTTGCCATTCTGGCTACCGTTGCCACACAGGAAGGTTTATTCTCGCACCTTTATCATGGACCTATGTGAGCGGGTTGTGCTCACCTAGATTGGGATTTGAAACTTGTATTAGCAGGGCTTTGTACGCTTGTCCATTTTGTATTGTCTACTACTATGTATCAAGTTTAAATCCATCTATGTATTATGTTTCTTATGTTTGTGATTGTTGTGGTTGTTTACATTTCCTTGTTCATGTGATGACAATTATTTTATGCATATTGTCTTATTTTCTTTTCTTGTCATATATACTAGAAAGAAAAACATCGTGCCCAAAGGAAGACCCCAACGTAACACCCGAAAGAACATGGAGGACACATAAACCACACAACCCATGACGGTTGCGCAAATATCACAACTGGTAGCCGAGCAAGTGGCCATTGCTCTCGCACGAAGCAAAGCAAACCAGAACACTGAATCCGGAGGCGGATCAGGAAACCCGGGGAGTGGAAACAATGGAACCAACGGAGATAACAGTGGAGGTAGGAATACCAACATCAATAGCGGTACCAACGGGACCGAAGTTGGATCTGGAGGTATTTCAGGAAACAACAATACAACGAACCTAAAGGTCACCGTTTATGATTAATACCCTAACCTAATAATCCCATCAATTCAGGGAACAACAACCCTCCAAAAGGTTGCACCTATAAGGACTTCATGAACTGTAAACCTCGCCATTTTAATGGATCGGAAGGAGCAATTGAGTAACGAACCAATTTTTGGGTTTATAATATAATATGTTATTGTTGCAAAATTAGAGTTTTAACTAATTTGGGTGAAAGGGGTCATTTCTGGAAGTTGAGAGACTGTTTATGTAAATTCTGAAATGGCTGGAATATGGGGGAGAAGGCTACGCAAATTACATACATATGTGTGTGTTTGTGTCTTACAAAGAGAAAAGAGAAAGAGGTGAAGGGCTGGAGATCAAAGAGCAACGTATTGCATGTGAAATTAGACGATTTTGGTGTGTCAATCATCTTCTAAGCATCAAGTAAGCATCTCCTACATCTGTTGAATCACCCTTGTAGATGTTCTTGATGGGTTTTTGGTGAAAACGAATTTGGGGCTGAATTGGGTGGTCTAGGTGGTTAATAACTTGTTAAAAGTTATAATCTAGGTAGAATACAAGTAACGAGAGGTATATAACATCATCTAAACATCTAATTTGATGATTCAAGAATTAGGGTTCTTGAGGTTGAATTGGGGGTTTTCATTCTAGTGATGTTTAAATGATGTATTGATGTTGGATAAATGTCTATGGTGTTGATAGACACATTTTTATGTAAGAAAGCTCATCCAATTCCATGATTTGAATGTTAGGGTTCTTGAGGACCAAAATTGGTGAATTGAGGTTGGGTAAGTGTCTAGGGAGTTAATAGACACACAACCAACCATAAAGCTTCAAACTTTATGGTGAATTGTAAAAAAAAAAGTTTTGGTGTAACTTAGGTGAAAACCCAAATGGGTCAAACAGGTCAATATGGGTTGAAAGGTTAAATTGGGTGTTGGAGGTTTGGTTAAGGTTGTGTTAGCCAAATTAAGTTGGGGTGTTGATCTTTAGATCGTACGTGTGTCTTAAATCCCAATTTGGTGTGAATTGAGATCATACGATTGCTAATTACAATTGGATTATAAAGGTGATCAAGTGGTAAAGGAGCTAGCTTGGAGGAGCAAGCGGGATGATCTCTAACCTAAGGTAAGTGCTTCGCACTTACTTAGTAATATATATGGTGTTAGTAACATGTAAATAGATTTGTGTAGTTTAATTCTATTTATGTGAAGTGATTTGGGTTTAGTTGACTTAGTGTGGTAAAGAGTCAACTAATGTGTGAAATATGTTTATTTGGTGTAATTTGACTTATGTGGTAAATAGTCAAACTAAATTATGGGATGTGGTGTATTGGTGTAATTTGACTTATGTAGTAAAGAGTCAAACTAAATTGTGGAATGTGGTGTATTGGTGTAATTTGACTTATGTGGTAAAGAGTCAAACTAAATTATGGAATGTAGTATATTGGTGTAATTTTTACTTAGTGTGTTATGAGTCAAACTAAATTGTGGAATGTGATATATTGGTGTAATTTGACTTAGTGTGTTATGAGTCGAACTAATATGCAAAATGTCATGATTGGTGTAATTTGACTAATATGTGGTAAGAGTCAAAGTAAAATGCAATTGGTGGAATTGAGGTCATGAACCTCACTTATGTCAATGTAGCTTTAAGTCTTTGAAACTTCACTAATGTCGTTGTTTCTTGAAGTCTAAGAACCTCACCGAAAGTAATTTGAGGTCATGAACTTCACAAGGTTGTGTTGTGGGGTTTGAAGTCTTTAGATCCTCATATAGAGGAGTTTAAAGTCTTTAGAACCTCATATAGAGGAGTTTGAATTCTAAGAACCTCACATGGTAGTTATTTGAGGTCATGAATTTCATAAGTCGTTTTATGGTATTTGAAGTCTAAGAACCTCACACGAAACTTAATTGCGGTCGTGAACTTCACATAGTCGTTTGTGGTGTTTTGAGGTCTTTGGAACCTCATAAGGAAGTATGGTAGGGTGGTTAGGTTAGGTTTTAAGTTGTCGGATGGTTGTTTTGAATCAAAATCACATCGTTGTCGTTTTGTTGTTTTTAAAATGAGTTGTTTGTCAAGAGTGTTTTTTTGGTACCTATTGTCCGCATGATTTTGAATGTTAAAATCGGGTGTAAATTTTGGGTGTTACAAATTGTTCTCATGTGTTGGGTCGAGAAGATGGAGTCAGTAATCAACATAAGCAACTGCTCCAATGACTACAAGGTCAAGTATGATACTTGCACCTTCAAGACCAAGCACTCACTTGGTGGAACACCCAAGTTCAGACATTGGGCATGGATGTTGCTTACCAGATGTCATGGGATGACTTCAAGCATATGGTGAAGGAGGAATATTGTGCCCGAAATTAGGTTCAGAAATTGGAGAATGATGTGTGGCACTTAAGCATGATTGGAGTTGAAGTGGCAACCTACACCACTCGGTTCCATGAACTAGCCCGACTAGTTCCACACATGGTTGCCGCGGAAATCAAAAGGATTGAGAGGTACATTTGGGGTCTTGCACCCCAGATACATAGCATGGTGAGTTCATCAAAACCAACCACCATTGAGAGTGCCATACGGTTGGCACACAATTTAACTGATCAAGTTGTTCATTCTGGACTACTGGTGAAGAAAGGTTCAACTTTTGTTGAAAAGAGTTTCAGTGGAAAAAGGAAATGGGATGGAAGGAACTATGGGCATCAAACCCCTAAGAAGTCCGAAACCGGGAAAGCTTATGTTGCAACACCAATTGGGAAAAATCAGTATGCAGGGAAGCAGCCCAAGTGCAGCAAATGTGGTCTCCATCACCTGGGTACTTGTGAAGGCTTTACTTGTACCAAATGCAAGAAACCAGGCCACACAGCCAAATACTGTAGAGCGCATGAGCAAACAGTCAACATCGGGGCAAATCGAGCTTGTTATGATTGTTGCAATATTGGACCCTTTAAAAAGGATGAGGAACCATGGAAACAACCAAGCCCATTGTAGAGCATTTGTGATTGGAGATGGGGACGCCTGTCAAGATCCCAACATCATTACGGGTACGTTCCTTGTTAATAAACACTATGCTTCCATACTATTTGATACATGAGCCGATAGAAGTTTTGTCTCTATCGACTTCAGTCCCTTACTTGGTATAACACCCACTACACTAGATGAGTCCTATACGATAGAATTAGCTGACGGTAAATTAATCGAAACGGGAGAAATAATCAAATGATGCTCTCTAAACCCACGTTCAGATTAGATGTGATGCCAGTGAGACTTAGAAGCTTCGACATTGTCATAGGCATGGATTGGTTATCCAAGAATCATGCAGAGATTGTCTGTCAAGAGAAGATAGTTCGCATTCCACTCCCAGACGGTGAAACCCTGACCATTCAAGGAGAAAAGAATGAGAATTATCACATGCATGAAGGCCCGAAAGTGTTAAGAAAGGGATATCATGCTATTCTATCTCACGTGACAGAAAAGAAGCCAAATGAGAAGCAACTAGCTGACATATCGATCGTACGAGACTACCCAGAAGTCTTCCCCTAAGACTTGCATAGACTTCCACCACCAAGACAAGTTGATTTTCGTATCGATCTAGTACCCGGAGCAGTACCGATTGCACGATCAACATACCGACTTGAACCATCTAAAAAGCAAGAACTATCCAATCAGTTGCAAGAATTGTTGGATAAAGGGTTTATTAGACCGAGTTTCTCACCATGGGGAGCTCCGGCTTTGTTCGTTAAAAGGAAAGATGGAACTTTCAGGATGTGTATCGATTATCGGTAACTAAAGAAATTAACGGTAAAGAATCGGTATCCACTTCCAAGGTCGATCATTTGCAAGGTTCTAGCTTCTATTCTAAGATCGACCTACATTCAGGATATCATCAGCTGAGAATCCAAGAAGAAGACATCCCCAAGACTGCATTTAGGACTCGCTACAGGCCAATACGAGTTCCTAGTCATGCCTTTTGGTTTAACCAATGCACCAACAGTATTCATGGACCTCATGAATAGAGTCTGCAAACCTTATTTGGATAAGTTCGTGATTGTATTCATTGATGACATTTTAATATACTCACGAAGCAAAGAGGAACATGAACATCACTTGAAGCTTGTCTTAGAATTGCTCAGGAACGAGAAACTATATGCCAAGTTCTCAAAATGCGAATTCTGGATTCGAGAAGTGCATTTCCTTGGTCACGTGATCAATGACAAAGGCATACATTTGGATCTATCTAAGATTGAAGCCATAAATAATTGGGAAACATCAAGGACACCAACTAAAGTATGACAGTTCTTAGGTTTAGCTGGCTATTGCAGGCGCTTTATTGAGAATTTTTCCAGAATAGCCTAGCCTCTAACAACCTTGACTCAAAAAGAAAAGAAGTTTGACTGGAACGACAAACAAGAAGCGGCATTCCAACTATTGAAAAAGAAATTGTGTTGTGCACCTATCCTATCTCTCCTAGAAGGAGCAGAAAATTTCATAGTATACTGAGATGCATCACACCAAGGACTTGGTTGTGTCTTAATGCATAAGGAAAAATTCATCGCATATGCACCTCGACAACTAAAGGTACATGAAGAGAACTATACTACCCACGACCTGGAATTAGGAGCAGTCATTTTTGCTCTTAAAATCGGGAGGCATTATCTCTACGGTACAAAATGAACCATTTATATCGATCATAAGAGCCTCCAGCACATCTTCGATCAGAAAGAATTGAACATGACGAAGATGGGTAGAGTTACTGAACGACTATGACTGTGACATCCGTTACCACCCTGTTAAAGCAAAAGTCGTAGTCGATGCTTTAAGCAGGAAAGAAAGAAACAAGACTCTTCAATTGCGAGCATTAGGAATGAGAATTCATAAGAGCCTTACCGCTCAAATACGTAATGCTCAACATGAAGCATTCAAGGAAGAAAACCTGAAAAATGAATCCCTTCGAGGTATGGATCAACAACTAAAAATCAAATCTGATGAGGCCCGTTACTTCATGAATCGAATTTGGTTACCACATTTTGGAAATCTACGGGATTTGGTGTTAGGCGAAGCACCCAAATCCAGGTGTTTCATCCACCCAGGATCCGACTAGATGTAGAAAGATCTCAAGGAGTTGTACTGGTGGCCCGACATGAAAGTAGAAATTGCCACCTACGTAAGTAAATGCTTGACTTGTTCCAAAGTTATAGCAGCACACCAAAAGCCATCAGGACTCCTACAACAACCTGAGATACCACAATGGAAATGGGAGCAAATTTCCAAGGATTTCATCACAAAATTGCTGAGGACATGTAATGGTTATGACACTATTTGGGTAATTGTCGATAGAGTGACAAAAATTGTGCACTTCCTACCTATCCAAGAAATGGATAAGATGGAAAAATTGACACGAGTCTATTTAAAGGAAGTTGTCTTAAGGCATGGAGTGCCAATCTCTATCATCTCAGACAGAGATAGTGGTTTCACCTTAAGATTTTGGCAATCACTTCAGAAAGCGTTGGGTACACGCTTAGACATGAGCATGGCCTATTGTCAACAGAAATATAGTCAAAGTGAGAGAACCATCCAAACCTTAGAAGACATGCTTAGGTGTAACATCCCGTGTTTTACCGAGTAAACGGAATTTAATGTACATGTGTATTATTTTTATGTAGAAGACGGACTTATGACGGAAACATGACCAGTGTAGTACATTATCATTATATAAATAATTAGACGGGGGTTTATGCATTATTATTGAGACTAGAGGGTGTGTTTTATAATAAAAAATCATGAGACAGGCCGAGCCCGAGGAGTCGGTATCACGCAAGAGGCGAAGCCAGACCCAAGGGTGACAAACCCTTTAGGTGTGCGGCAGGGGGGACCCCATTTTGGATTCTTTGCGGCTGCCGAGAGGGAGAAAAGGGAGAAAGGAGATGAGGGTGTTGGCGAAGGTGGTCTCGGGAACCGGCTGTGGAGGCTAGTCACGGCGGCGGACGGCGGAGATGAGGGTGGCAGCGGTGTTCTGACGAAACAAAGGGGAGCCGGTTAGGATTTGTGATCAAATCAAGGAATTTTTGTGATCTCCTAACCTAGTTTACATTTTTTGGATCCCAGATACTCGTTTTAATTGTTTATCATTCTAGGGATTATGCAAAGGTTGAGGCTCCGCGTGGGAATCAAGGGAGAACGAAAATCCGGCGAGGATTTTCGGCCACTGTTCGGGTTTCTAGTGGCGGAGATGGGTAGAGGTGGAAGGGTTTGGCGACACGGTCATGTGGATATATAATTTGTCCAATTCTGAGTTCGTTTGGTAGGGATTCGAGCAGCGCGAAGACGGACGCACGTATTAGGCAATTCCGGCGACTGTTTCATTTTTTTGCAATGGAGGAGGACGTTAATGGCGACGGCGACTACTGGGTTTAAAAGGGTTCGGTGATACGGACGCATGGACATATTATTTGCCTAAAACAGAGTTCATTTAGATCGGTTTTAAGCTACTCGAATATTGAAACGCGCAACGGAACGTGCTGAATAACGAATCGGAGTTCTGGCAGCAGCGGTGGCGGTGACGATGGACACCAATAATTTTCTGTGGTCGGGCATATTGAGACGTACGCGTGGATAGGTGGATCGCATGAAACGGAGCCCGTATGGTCGAGATATGAGCAAAACAAGTTTTCTTCTCGCGTGGTGCTCAATAGTTTCGTACAAAACCGCTTAGAACGGCTTGTACGCAAAGGTATTGGGGACCATTTTTGGATATGAGAAAAATTTCGGGAACGACTTTCGGGAACGTTTTTCGGTAACGTTAATTTAAGGGTTTTTTTACGCGAATGAGCGCGCCGGTCGTACGGTTGGGGATGATTTAGACCGAGCTTGTAGCTTGATGGTCCTGAGTAAGTGGGTCAGTGTTATAAAGGTCAAAGTGTTGATCTGGATGATTATTTTGACGACAGGTTCACGTTGGACTTCGCGTTTGTGGGTATGCGGCTTACGGAAGGAAAGCTTCGCAACCAGTGAGTTTCTAATCCCCTCTTTTAAAATGTTTTTAACGTTTTTTGGGCTATCGTACATACTTTCGAGACGTGTTTTATTACATTAAAAGTGTATCAAGCTTTGGGGTCTAACCTGATGAGTTACGAATTTGAGTATTTAAATATGGGGCTAAGGGACTATGCATTGTCCTTAAGTTGTGTAGGTTAAAGGTGGGTAAATGGTCGGGGACTGTATAGTGACCTAATAGGGGTGAGTCAGGATTGTATTTACAGTACGACTAGGAGGTGTCACGGGTATGCATGTACGTGGTATTTACTTGGATAATGAGGCATAGTATTTGTACGTGTGTTGCTATAGTAGTAGGGTATTGTGTTAAGGGCTAGTCGGGATATAAGCTAAAAGCTTATGACTATGTGTAGGATATATGTATTGTTGTATTGCTATGTGTGAGGTATAGGTGTAGTTAACAAGTCATATACGTGTAGTGTGATATTACATGTTTATAATTGAGTTGTGTGTTCGTATGTTGTTGTCCTTGTGGCACGACGGGTGATGTGTTTGCATCGTCATCTTTATGACACGGCAAATGGGATTTTTGAAGGACGAGGTCCTTAGGGAGGTCACCAAAGGTGACGATGTCCAACAGGATAGTGATGAGCTCAGGGTGTGTCGAATTCCCTGACGAGGGTGCAGTGATGAGTTATGTGTTTGCGTGCTTATATATTTACGTTAAATTGCATACAAGCATTGAGTTATATTTATTGTGCATGAGATAGTATTAATGTGGTGAGTTGAGTTAGATTGACCATTGTGTCAGGATTGTGATGTGGTGCTTACAACTGTTATGTTAGTTGATTTTAAAAAGCCTTGGTCAAGGCTGAGTAAGTTGATGTCTAGGGATTTGTTATGTTAACCAAGTTTCGAGTTAATACGTGTACTTGAGTATGAGTTATTAGTGTAGTAAGTTCGACCTATGTCGATGAGACTGCGAGATTATTATTATTATTATTATGGGATGAGTCTTGGGTAATGAACTATTATGGGATATCGTGTGATAACTAGGGTTGTCTATCTGTTAATGAATTGTGGACCTATTTTATAAGGACCGTGGGTCCTGAGTAAAGTTCAAATAAATTTTGTGACGAGTTGTCTTTTAATTAAATTAAACTATTAGAACTCACTCAGCGTAGCTGACTTTGTGTGTACGATAGATTGTTTTGTAGGTAAGCGTTGCGTTGACGTATCTTGGCTTGGGAGCGGTGCTACTCGGATTGGTGTGTAAGCATTCGTGAGGTAACTTAATGACATTAAATAGTAATTAATGTTTTTAGAAAGACTTCCGCTGTAGTTTAATATATCTAAAATGAGTATTTTCAAGGGAATAACCCGTTATGAGAACCAACTGTAAGATGCCCGGGTCGGGGTCTTACAAGTTGGTATCAGAGCCGTGGTTTAAGAGAAAATCGGCGTTTTTACTAAAATAAAATGCCTTAACTTAAACTGAAAATGGGACGAGGGTGAAACGAATGCCACCACGAGTAACCACAAGCCAAGAGGTACGTCTCTTGAGTTATATAATAATTGTTGGAGTATTGATTGAGTAGTGTAACACTACGTGTAGTGGTGTGATTAAGTAACATTATGCGTGAGTAAGTAATGTGGAGTAGCATTAATTGCGTTATGTGTAGGTCCAGATTTCAATCAGAAATCAATCAAAAGATCGATTACACACACATAGGCGGAATCTTGTAGGTCCAGGTAACTCAACTACTGATCGAACTCGTGATATGACGTTGCTATAACGCGAAGTGCGGAATCCTTCGTGTTAACGTTTTTGTACTAACCGACAATTCAAAACAACACATGTAAATAAACTTCTTCAATATATTCAGATTCAACAATGGTTACAGACTCAATCAGACTAAATGTTCTCTCTGTTCGGTGTTCTCTCTAATGACTCTGTAACCACATATATATAGAAAATAACCTGCTGTAAGCGAACTTGTTAAGTTCGCCTCCAACTGACCAAGCGAACTTAACAAGTTCGCCTCAGTTATACCTAAGCGAACTTATTAAGTTCGCCTCTGATAGCTCAGGCGAACTTAACAAGTTCGCCTCTAGGCATACTAGTTAAAACACTTAGCAACTTTGAACAATTACATATAAAAAACACAAAGACATAGAATCTAACTATTACAAGATTTTGTCATTACAAATCTATGTCCTAACAGACTCCCCCTTGACAATAGCTTGATCTTCTGTCTTCAGTCTTTATCTTGAACTCTTCCAGTTTTCTGGTAGTCTGCTCCCAGCATGCACACCGTATCCTCTGCATATCTCCAAAACTCTTTTATACTGTAGACCTTGTTCTCTCCATTCACCGGTAAACATTAATTCATGCTTTCTCAATGTCTTCTGATCTTTCTTTGAAAATTTGATAAGATTCATCGCATCAAAGAAACTTACAATGACCTTGTTATCTTTATCTTCAACTCTTGCTTCACCAGTATTGACGTCAACGTACCACCATTTCATATTCCCAAGAAAGTCTTGAGGAATTTTCTTCAGCGGTATCCTGTGAATAGCATGCACTGGCTTATACTTGTATCTCCAGGTAACTTTCCTAGTCTTAGGATCTGTAATCTTCACTCTCTTTCCCTTTTGTGGTTTCAGTCGTTCAAACTTACCCGAACTACCTTCTTTCTTTATCAGGTTTGCTATCACATCAGCCAAACCATTCTTCGATCTATTTATGAGTGGCTTTGAAGCTAGACCATTTATTTCACACCTCGGCAAGGTATTGAAATATTTGATCCTTGGCTTTAAGTATTGAACACCATCAGATCTTTTGATTACAAACAATTTTGATTCACCATCATAGAACCAACTAATGATCCTTCCTACACACTGCTCTTTATTCACATATTTCTCTTTTTGAGCAGGATGTGTTGGAGACTTGGGAAGCACCTTCATCTAACTTTTCACAACTTCTCTCCACTGATCTCGTGTCATCCCTGTATCTCTGTACATTACAGGTTCTTCATTAACCGTCGGAGACTCAGTGTGAGTTGTTTCAGCTTCAACTTGTTTATTGGATTGAGAATTATCATCATCAGTATCCATCTTTGAATCAACAGTGTCTTCGAGCAATATGATGTCTTCAGCAGAGTCCATAGAGTCAGTTACTCCTTCATAAGAGAATTCAGGAATAACATCATCTTGGATGAAGTTATAAGGCACTTTAAGACCATCACAGCCTTCATAAGTCACACTGTCTTGATCTTTCTGTATTTCAATCTCTACTATCTCGCCTTCTTCTATCTCATTCTCAGATACTTCATCTTCTAAGTCATTGAATAGCTCATCAATGTCATCAAGACATGCTATCTTTTCAGCTTCCTCTTCTTCTGAATCTTGAAAGAATTCTAATAACAGAATTTCTTCTTCATTAACACCAGAAGTATCATCTTTGTTGCCTTCAATAGATTGTGATGTCGACTCCCCCTGAACTCTTGATATAGGATTAGCGTCAGTGTATTGACGATCACCTTCAATGTTTCCAGCAGGATCATTGTCTTCATCATCACGTCTTTGAATAGACTCGTTATGACAAGCATCAGGTATACTCAACTCCCCCTGAGCGTCAAGACGTTGAACAAGTGAAGTCACCAAAGCTTGCATATCAGCAATTTGTTTAGCTTGAGCCTGAAGCACCAGCTGTCGCTCTGTATTAGTGGCTACAAGAGTATTCACCTGTGATTGTAATGTAAGGACTTGAGATTCCAAGAAAGTAATCCTGTCAGAATCAGAAGGCTTAGGCGAACTAGCTGGCGATTGTGGAATAGAAGGACTTGCAGTAGTAGGAATTACTGGAGGAACATGAGTAATCACCGGAGAAGTATTCTTCGATCGTGGAGGAGTAATAATCAAGGAAGCTACAAAATGAGCATCCTCTATACCCTGTGAAGATTGATTAGCAGCAATGGATGCAGACATCAACTTCTGAGTTTTTGGATCTGGAAAAAAGTCACTATCACTGTCAGAACTCTCATCTACCAACGATTTTTTTCCAAGTACTGATCCGGAAGGAGGATCCCGAACAGACTTGCGTCGTGGTCGTCTGGCTTGAGATTTAATGCGTTTTCCAGCATTAGCCAGTGGAATAGCAGCCAACCTTTCATAATAACCTGGAGAAAAATCCCTAGATTCATCAGAAACAGTGGCTTCATCATCTGGTAAGATCGTATCACTAGAGCTGGAACTTGAATCATCATCGGTCACCACATTCCCTTCATCTTCATGTATAGGTGAGTTCACAGCATCATTAAGGAAATCATCCATGTTCATACCCAAATCCTGTGCATGGTCATGAACGACCTCTTCATGAACTTGTTCCAGAATAGGTATTTCAACTTCAGGTTGTAGAACATCAGGAATAGGAATTTGTGGTTGTACGGGTTGTTGAACTGGAACAGGAGCTTGTGGTTGTTGTTCTTGTGGTTGTACAGGTTGTTGCGGTTGTTGCTGTGGTTGTGGTTGTTGAACATTAATCCCTTGACCTTCAGCAAGTTCTTCCGGATGAAGCCAGTTATTATTAGGTGGTGCAACATAATCAGGATTGATTAAGTGCCCAAACAATGGAGTAGGAACCGGTATCAACGCGGCATTCTGTTGTTTGACCTTTGAGCAATCAGTAAAGATACGTTTTGACATTGGAGTCAAAGTCAGTCTAATCGGATGTTGTGGAAGATCAGGTATAAGATGATTCAAAATCACTTGAATAAATCGTGGATACATTAAGAAACCTTGACCTTCAGCTGGATTTATCTGCATTACCATCTCCCGATAAAAATAAAGCAGAAAATTGAATCTTTTATTCAAAGTTAAGGCCACCATTGCTGTTTGAAGAGCCATCGGTACCAGCTTTTCGCGGAGAGATGCATTGTATAATCACATGCATAAAGTACCTCCATTCTCCCACTAATCAACCTTTCCTAGCTTGTGTATCATTTTGTCTTCCACGATATCCCATCCTTTGAAAACAACCCATAATAAGAGTGTTAGGATAAGATATTGGATCTTCAGCATTTCCACCCAAATCTAGAGCAGCACGAATTGTCTCTTCTGAAATTGCAATCTCGGTATTATTGACTGTTGCACGAAGGACATGTGGTTCCACATCGATATCTTGATGTACAGTATCCCAGAATTGTTGGATGTATACCAAGCTAATATAAGGATCCGCAGATAATGCAACATGTAGTCTTGATTGATTCAGAAAATTGATAATGCCCTGAAAATGAACTGCCTCTGGCAAATTAGGATCTAACAACGCCACTTGATTATGCTTATATTCAACACGTCGAGCCATCTGTGAAAAATTAGGACAACACAACAAAAATTAGTAGACTAAAATATATATGAAATAACAAACAAAAAAAAAATTTCAAACAAACAAAAAAAAAAAAATTTTTTTAAAATGTCAAACAAAAATAATCACAACTCTTTTTTCACTTCTGACCCCTAAGCGAACTTAGTAAGTTCGCTTGGCACTGCTATAGGCGAACTTATTAAGTTCGCCTGACAAGTTCGCTTCGAACAAGTTCGCTTGAACAAGTTCGCTTGGAACAAGTTCGCCTGAACCTGAGACGTTTTAACTTCAAACACAGAATTTTTAAATTTTCAGTAAATCAATATCAAAACATGAAATAAGCATAACCAAACAATCTAATATCACATTATGACCAAAAACGATGATCAATTTGATATCTCGGTCAAACTTAGGTCAAAATCGTCCTTGAAACAATCCGATGAAACCCGAGACACAAAACCTTCAAATACACTCAATTTAGCGGATGAAATCCAACGAAAATAACTTTGTTAGGTTCGCACTTCAATTTCGATCAAGATACAATCAACAAACAACGGTATTAGCACTAAATGAAAATTTTTTGAAAAAAATGGATAAGTTCGCTTGATGAACTGAAGAGGATGAAAACTGATAAGTTCGCCTGCTCATTTGACTTAATCAGAATAAGTTCGCTTCACTATTCCCAGGCGAACAAGACAAGTTCGCTTCACCCTTAAGTTCGCTTCACCCTAGACTGAAAAATAAGTTCGCTTCACAGATTTAAGCGAACTTATTAAGTTCGCTGTACTGTACACAGGCGAACTTAAATGCTTTTTCACCTTATTGCCTTGAACAAAATTTCAATTTCAACCTGTCACAACTTGAATTTCCGTCAGCAACTAATATGTGATCAAATCCCGAACATTTAATAAAAGATTAGAATTTTCATGGAAAATAAAAATAAAATCCTTTTGAGTTTTATCTATACAGACGGAAACACATATTTTTTATTTTTCTCTGTACAAACAGAATCACATATTTTTGAATTTTTGCTTAAAAAAAATACTGAAAGCACATATTTTTGAATGAACATCATGAGTAAGAAGATCATATCAGTATTCGAATATTTCAACACACATTTTAGAAATAAAAGGTAACCTATAATATGAAATTATACAACTCTTTTTTTTGTGCATTTTGCATCTTTTTCATTTTGAAATATTCTTTTCAGAATTTACAACTCCAACATATTTGAAATGATACGTGATAAATTTCAAAGTAAATAAGATCAGGTTATGATATGCTCAATTATTCGTACCGAATTTGAAATATAAAGCAGGAAAACATAAAATTGTCAATATTATAATATTTGAAACTATAAGCGTTTATATTCCAAATTCATGTGATTTAGTACCATTTAGATGAAAAACATCGTGTACCCCACATATATGCCAAAAACAAACTTAAATTGCACTATCTTCAAGACATATACAGTTCATGATAAGATTAGATCAATTTCCAAGATGAAATTATCTCATTTAGCACAATAAAAGAAGCAGATCCCAAAGGATATAATAATCATGAAGATTCAGAATCAGAAGATTCTAATAAATTGGTTGTATGAAAAGAATCAACAGATTCAGGTATGAGGATCCAACTTTTATCTGAATTATTTGCAATGAAATCAGACTAGATGATGTATCTAACTGATCCAAGGGCGAATATATGTTTCAACAGATGTTTGAAAGCATATCTTAGTTCAACAACACCTTGCATGTTTTTCGGGGCATGGGCAGTGAAGTGAACTGAAATAGATTTGTGCTAAAGATATAATTCGATATTGGTCTCATGAAATTCTTTAAAACTATATATTCTTTATCTGATAATGATCTTTTACACACACACACAGGCATATAATGGATTCAAATCACAGATGTAATCATATCTTATTTAATTTTCACACTACTATTGATTTCAAAACGCTTCTAGTCTATTGACAATTCAAGTTTCAATAACTCATACTCAAATTTAAAACAAGATTATTAAAAATTAGAGCATTCAAAACACTATCATTTCTTATTTATGCAGACTTTGAAACTTAGATCAAATCAACTCTTTTTCAGCAAACTTGAAATAAAGGGTCTACTAAGGTCATGTGCAATGAAATAATCACTGATGTACTATCATTTCTTCTTTAACTTCAAATGATGTCAAATTTTATATTTTTCCTTTTGTTTTGAATTTTTATAAATTAAGATCTTTTTGACTAAAAAGTAAATGCAGAAATGTAACAAAGCAATAAAAGAAATTAAAAACAAAATTTTCCATGAAATTCTGAATTTGAAAAGCTTTTATTCGGGATTGATCATACCAATCATTTTAATTAGGAACTCAAACCTGGTACGATCAAATGCTTTGGTAAACATATCAGCAAAATTATCGTCAGTGTGTACCTTGACCAGCTCAATCAACATTTTCTCTGCACAATCACGAATAAAATGATATCGAATCTCGATGTGCTTAGTTTTACTATGTTTAACAGGATTATTCGTTATGGACATAGTAGCATTGTTATCAATAAGCATAGGGGTTCCTGTAAAATTCAAACCGTAATCTCTCAATTGCTGTTGTATCCACAGGATCTGTGAACAACAACTCGCAGCAGCGATGTATTCTGCTTCGCATGTAGAAATCGAGACTGTGGTTTGCTTTTTGCATTGCCAGGATACAAGTCGATTACCTAAGAACTGGCAACCACCTGTTGTAGATTTCCTGTCCAGACAACAACCACCAAAATCAGAATCAGTATAAGCATTAAAATCAAAGTTAGAACCATGAGGATACCATAGCCCTAAACGTTGTTTTCCTTTTAAGTATCGAAAGATTCTTTTCACAGCGATTAAGTGAGATTCTTTTGGCTTTGCCTGAAATCTGGAACAGATGAACACAGCAAACATTATATCCGGCCGTGAAGCGGTTAAGTACATGAGGTATCCAATCATAGCTCTGTAAAGTCGATAATCCACATCTTTTCCATCCGGGTCGGAATTCAACTTATGATTGACCGGAATTGGAGTATCATATGGGGTACAGTCCTCCATCTTGAACCGGCTCAAGATGTCTTTGACATACTTGGACTGATGAATAAAGAAACCATCTTCCTTTTGATTTACTTGTAAACCTAAGATAAACGATAACTCTCCCATAACAGACATTTCAAATTTCGACTTCATAACACCCTCAAAATCCTTGCATAACCCTTCGTTTGTCGAGCCAAAAATAATATCGTCCACGTAAATCTGAACCAGTAGGTAATCTCCCCCTGATTTCTTTATGAATAAGGTCGAATCTATCTTTCCACGGACGAAGTCGTTTGCCAAAAGATGTGTGGATAACGTCTCATACCACGCACGAGGAGCCTGATGAAGACCATAGAGAGCCTTATCAAGCTTGAAAACGATGTTCGGATTCAGCGGATCTTCAAACCCCGGCGGCTGACACACATAGACTTCCTCCTTGACCTTTCCATATAAAAACGCACTCTTTACGTCTAATTGAAACACCTTAAAACCCTTAAAGGAAGCAAAAGCGAGAAACAAACGAATAGCTTCAAGCCTTGCAACCGGCGCATAAACTTCAGTGTAATCAATTCCTTCCTATTGATTGAAGCCCTGGACAACTAATCTTGCTTTGTTGCGTACCACGACACCTCGATCGTCTTTCTTACACTTGAATACCCATTTAGTTCCTATCGGATACGCTCCCTTCGGAAGATCAACAAGATTCCAAACCTTAAGTTTGTCAAATTGAGCAAGTTCTTCCTGCATAGCTTCAATCCAGTTATTGTCACTCGGAACATATGGCGCACTGAATTCATGGTGAATTCCTTTTTGTAGACAGAATAAGCCCATTTTGCTATTCTTAAATTCGCTGCCATTGTCACTCCTTATCCTTCTGACCTTCAGATTGAATAAATTTTCCAAACCCAGGATTAAGTATTGTACCAACTCAGTGGTTTCAGCTTTAGAGGAAAGAAACTTAACCCAGGAAAATCTGGAGTAATCATCAGTTACGACCAAGCAATACGATTTTCCACCAATGCTCCTTATACTGATAGGACCGAACAAATCCATATGCAGCAACTCCAAGGGAGTTACGATAGAATTCGTCGATTTCGATTTGTGAGATTTCTTTCTTTGCTTCCCCTTCTTGCACGGAATACAATCATCAGGAACTGAGAATTTCATTTTCGGAATACCTAGAACCAGATCATTCCTAACAATGTAATTCATCTTCCTGTAGTTGATGTGAGCTAGCTTCCTATGCCACAATATTGAATCAGATTCCGACGCCTTAGAGAGTAAACAAGTTGGAACTGAATCCGTTGTAGTGGCGACACTCATGTCAAGGACATATGTGTCATTTCTCCTTGGAGCCTTCATCAAGATCCATTCATCAGGAATCACGAAGCCCGGTTTCAGAATATAACATTCAGCATCGTTGAAATGGAACGAAAACTTCTTGTCACAGACTTGTGATACGCTTAAAAGATTGTGTTCCAGCTGCTCAACATAATTCACTTTTTCAAACTTAACTTTGTCATTCTTTAATGTTCCTTGTCCAGTTATGTACCCTCCTTTGTTACCCGCAAAGGCGACATAACCACCATCAATTTTAATCACATCCTCAAGCAATTTCACATTCCCTGTCATATGTCGAGAGCAACCACTATCCACATACCATGTATTGTTGATAGTCCTCCTTGGTTGTCCCTACATAAACAACGAGAATCAGTTAGAAATCGGAACCCAAGCCATCACGGTCTTGGGTCGTCCAGTTTGATCAAAGTAAACAACTTCTTGTAATTGACAATCAAAATTATCGTTCACTTTAGGAATAAAAGTTTGATTATCAGACCTTTTCAAAGAAGAACCAATTTTATTATTTTGAAAACCATTGTTTGATATATTAATATCTGATTCAGATGATTCTAAAATTTTCTTTAATTTTCTGTTTCTTCTTCTTCGTTGAGGTCTTGACAATTTAACTTCAGACTGAGAACCCTTTGAAATTCCAACATTCGGAATCACAAGTTTCTCTTTGCAAACAAAAGATTTAGAGTTCAAATTATCTTGTTGTTTAAACCCAGATAATTTAACAAACGATCGACCAGATAAATTTTTCTCCAAGTTAGAAGACGACTGTCCCTCAACTTGTCTTTTCAGAATCTTCACCCCCTGAGGTTGTGAAAGAACAGTCTTCATTTTACCCTGATTCTTATATGGACAATTAATCAAAATATGACCATTCACACTCTTCTTTCTTGATAACTTCTGAAATAAGATGTTTTCTTTGAATTTGAAGAACCATCAGAAGAACAAGCTTCAGAGGAATGCCCTGAACAATTTATCGGCTTCTTAGGAAAATAAGTCTGTTTTGGCACCTTTGAAGAATTTACCTTTTGAAAACCAGCCACCACAAACCCACTTGACTGTAAGATTGGAGAAAGTTTAGTTTGAACCACTTTCACCTCTTCAGGTTCAGTCAAAATGCACCTATCCCGAGTAACATTCTTCACAACATTTGATTCCTCAATTTTCACTTCTCTCGGAATGCCTTCAACCTTTGAATCATCAAACACTTCATCTTCTGTATCAGAATCATACACCATTTCTTCACCCGTCACTGGATTCACTTTTAATACTGTCTTGGGATCAATCTCCTCTTCATGAATGATTTCAGGCTCAACCACATAATTTGCATTGAATGGAGGAGGAACAAACCCAATACCACCAACCCTTTTTGTGGGATCAACATTAACATTGAAATAATCCAAAACTACAGATGAATTTTCAAACTGTTCCAACTTTCTATGTAACTTTATCACCTCAGATTCTTTTTCAGAAATCTCCTTGTTCTTTTGGGCAACTACTTCATTTCGTTTTTCAATTTCAGCATAAGCCATATCAAGATGATAACCCTGCTCTTTGTATTTTAACCCAAGAGAATTTAAGTCTCTTTTCAAAGACTCAATTCTATCAATGCATAGTTTATCATTATCTTTCAGTTTCTGATTAACTGAATGCATTGATTTCATGTCACAAATCAAATTTGTGTTATCATCCATGACTTTTTGTAGTTTATCTTTAACAGAAATGCAATTAGAACAAAATATATGACAAACAGAGTCTTTTACCTTAGTCGGGTCAGACATGTCTGCCATGAATACTTTGGCAATTGGAATGTTTTCTGAATCTTTACCAACTGAAGTATTTTCTGTAAGAACAATTTCTTCCTCAGCAACCCCTGTCACATCATCCACACTTTGCTCTCTTTCTTCCTCATCATCCACACTTGGAACACTATCATCATCACACGAATCATCACTAGAACTTTCATCATCAGTAGACTCTTCTGGTTTTTCTGAATGAATTTCTGCAACAAAAGCCTGACTCACAGCACCCACCAAATCTTCCAAATGAATGCCCCAATCATAGTTTTCATCGTTTTGAGCAACTAAAGCTGATGATGCAGATGCATGATTTGTATTACCAGAAAGACCATGATTTTGATTACCAGATGAACCATGAGGTTGATTCCTATTATGCTGAAAGTTAGATTGCTTCTTTTGAGAATCAAATTCTACCTTTGGTTTCACACACTCCTTAGCAAAGTGACCATACTCTTGGCAGTTGTAACATCTAACTTTGCTCTTATCAAAACCCATACGCGATCGACTATTTGAACCAATATATTTTCTTCCAGTTCTCTTCAAGAAATATTTAGCTTGTCTCATTAACATGGCCATATTCCATTGGATATTCATATCTTCCAGATCAACAGGGTCAATTTGTCTGAAATCTTCTTCTATTACCTCAGGATCATGTATTTTTCCTCCAATGAAATTTTCATATGATGCCATAAATGAAGAAAACATAGCCAAATAATCATCAGCAACTTTCTGATTCACATGAGATCCAGATGATGTTGAAGCAGTAGTAGCAGAAAATCCAGAATGGCTTGAATGACCAGAATAAATTGGAACTCCAGAATACTGTTCATTTGAAGATTCTTGTGCATCATCGGAAAAGAATGCCACTCCAGTACCAGATTTACCAACAGATTTGGCAAAATACATCGAGGGATCCTGGATATGTTCCAAATTAGTCTCTTTCTTTTTCAAATTCATGTCATGTGACTGAATCTTCCCTAGGACTTCTTCAAGAAACATGGTTTTGTACTTAACATTTTCTTTGATCAAAACCGTATACACATCAAACTTTGATGGTAAAGCCTCCAAGAATTTATCATTGATTTCTTCAGTCTCATATACCACAGATGCACTAGCCAGTTCACTAAGAAGATGATAGAATCTTGTAGCAAGATCATCCAAAGATTCATTTTGAAAATGTTTAAAAACTAGGAACTGCTTCTTTAGTAACTCTTTTCTACTTTTCTTCACATCTAAACTCCCTTCACACCTTTTCTGTAGTGCTTCCCATAGTTGTTGAGAAGACTTGAACTGTTTAAAACTGTGATAAATTTCTTTTGGTAGAGACATCGAAATGCTAGCCATTGCTTTCTTTTCTCGATCAAATAAAAGCTTCTCTTCAGTAGTTAAAGCTGACACTGGTTTTGGAACATCATCTTTTCCCATCCATGAATAAGTAGGGTGTGTATATCCTTCCAAAATTGGAATCCACAAACTAGTATCGGTAAAAGATACAAATTGGTCAAACCGATCTTTCCAATTTGAATAATCAGCTAGATTCAGTAACTTCGGAGGTTTTTGAGATGTACCAATCTCATTGTCATAATTGAACATGTTTGTGACTTGAACCATATTTGCCATGATAAAAAAAAAATTCTGAAAAATTTCTAAGTAGTAAACTATTTTACCCTCAGGCGAACTTAATAAGTTCGCTTTAGTGAGTACTAAGCGAACTTGAGATCAGGCGAACAAGACAAGTTCGCTTAAGGAGGAAATCCGGTATGTTCGTTTAACAGCTAAGTTCGCTTGAAATGTGAGAAGCGAACTTAATAAGTTCGTTTGCTAAGTTCGCCTGCACAGGAACTCATCAAGTTCGCTTAAACTGCTGTAACATATTCAAAAGATTCTTGCATCCAAACACGAACAGAAGACTTCAAAAATCATGATTTCTCAGCGAATTGATGGAATTTAAGGAAATTGAACCGTAGGATTGTGAATTTTATCAAATAGAACAGTACTATCGGACTAATTTCTTCATAAACACTTCCAAAATCACGAATTCAGCCAAGAAACGATCTTCAAGAACTTGAAAAACTCCATTGTTGCAGAAACTTCAAAAATGTTGAATTGTACACAAAAACCGTCACTAACCACCGAGAATCGTACTTAATTCACGAGCATGTGCTCTGATACCACTTGTAGGTCCAGGTAACTCAACTACTGAACGAACTCGTGATATGACGTTGCTATAACGCGAAGTGCGGAATCCTTCGTGTTAACGTTTTTGTACTAACCGACAATTCAAAACAACACATGTAAATAAACTTCTTCAATATATTCAGATTCAACAATGGTTACAGACTCAATCAGACTAAATGTTCTCTCTGTTCGGTGTTCTCTCTAATGACTCTGTAACCACATATATATAGAAAATAACCTGCTGTAAGCGAACTTGTTAAGTTCGCCTCCAACTGACCAAGCGAACTTAACAAGTTCGCCTCAGTTATACCTAAGTGAACTTATTAAGTTCGCCTCTGATAGCTCAGGCGAACTTAACAAGTTCGCCTCTAGGCATACTAGTTAAAACACTTAGCAACTTTGAACAATTACATATAAAAAACACAAAGATATAGAATCTAACTATTACAAGCTTTTGTCATTACAAATCTATGTCCTAACAAATCTATGTGTATGGTGGTGAAACAGAGGGTAGAAACAGAATTGGTGAAGATAAACAGGCAAACCACACAGGAATCAATACAAATAAGATATGAAATTGTAAGAACAATAGATGAAATAACTCCAAATGTGTATTGATTCAGGAAAACTGTGAAAGAGAGAATTTCAGGGTTAAAGCCGCTATCCACACCCTCAAAATTCTCTAACTAGGCTATTTATAGTAAGTTGACAGGCATCTAAACTATGCTTACCGAAACTACTAGTTTCGGTGAAGCATTTACAAGTGATAAGAATGTCAAAACTAAACTATCTATCGAAACTACTAGTTTCGATTGAACAAACCTCAATTGAAACTAAGTAGTTTCGATGGCCCAGACTTAGACATAAAACAGGAAATTACATTAAAATGAAATTACAAGAAAATAAACTAACTAAACAATGATCAAAGGAAATACATTGATGACAACAACTTATACAAAAAATAAGACTCTACAATCTCCCCCTAGGCTGCTGCATCAATGTCTTCAACTCTTCTCTAAGCAGTTGGCCCTTGACATGGTTTTTGAAAGAAAGGCTTGACGTTCAATGACACCAGTATTTGATATGCCTTAGCATCAGCTTCATCATCTCCATGAAAGAGCTTGATGGGGTTGTTTAACAAAACTTCAAGATCTTCAGGTTGAAACTTTAGAAGCTCCATGGGCTCAAAGATCACAATATCTTCCTTGCCTTCACACTCGATCACAACACTTCCGATGGTTGAGTTGTAAAACCATTTTCTAAAATTTTGTAGCTAGACAGGTACTAATCGTGGTAGAACTATGGATTTGTCAGTTAAAGCAGGCATGCACCGAAGGCTTACCCAGGGCATTTGAGTTCTAGGATGTATCATGGTTTTGGATATGATCCTCTTTGGAAGAGTGGTCTTCATTGACTTGAAGTCATGGAGGACTTGTTGATTAAGAAACTGTTCAAAGTTACTCCTCCCTTGTCCCTCATGACAATGTATAATTCCTTTCATTGTCATATTTCCATCCCACGGGGGGTCTCTTCAGCTCTTGGTACTCTGCAAATCATTCATAATACTTTGGAGGCTCCTCAACAGGTAATTTCCTCATCCAAGGCCTTTTTGGGTCGTGATAATCTGGATTTGGTTTAGGAGGTTGAATAGGTTCAGTAGGGGTGGATTCAGTGTGAGTTGTTTGAGTTGGTTCAATGTGTACCAAATCAACTTTAACATTGGCTTCATCTTTATCATCGTCAGAGAGTGCCTGGATCTCTTCTCCTTCCTCAGTGAAGTATCGCACCTTCTCTTCGTGCAGATCTTCTATAGCCAAAATTTCTGGATAATCTTCATTAAATCCATAATTGTCAATCTCTTCCAAAAGAGCATTCAGCTCGTGATCTGACCCAATCTCTTCTTCATCCAGAATGACCACTTCAGCACTAGATTCTTTTCCTTTTCCTCTTTCTTTAGCAACTCTTCGTTCACTAACTGATGGAAGATCATAACTGGTTTCTTCTAGCTTGACTTTCACAGCTCCTTTGTCTTGGCAGCTTGGCCATTGAAGATTGTTAGTGCAGACAGAGGATTTGACACAAGGGCAGGGGAAGAGGGTCCACCAGCAGAAGTGGTCTCCCCCTGAGCTGTGGAAGGTGTTTCCTGTTGAGAAGATTTAATCAAAGATGCCTTGATTTGTTCAACAGCATCAGATAAGGCCTTGAACTCTTGTTGTTGCTAAGAGATTAGTTTCTGTTGGGTTTCGAGTTGGGTTTGCTGAGCATCAAGTTGTGTATGTAGGATACCAACTTCCAGCTTAAGATCCTTCACTTCTTCTTTGCACTTACTCAGTTCTGTCTTCAAGCTCTCTATTACTTCATCTCTTTTTGTAACTTTGTCCTGTAGCTTTTTCACTTCTAGGCTTAAGGTTTTAACTATTGGGACATATGGTGATGGATCAGGGACAGGAGATGCATGTGGTGTAGTAACAGGTGTATGTGAAGGAGATGGTTGTGGTGAAGGTGGTGGAATATGAGTAGGTGAGTGAGTGGGGGTGAGGTGTACAGGAATATCAAACAATGATTCATCGGTAGATGTTAAGGACTCCAGTCCTGTCTTGATTTTCTTTGCAAGAGGTTTTTCTTGTTCAAAATCAGACTCGGAATCAGCTCGTCTCTTGGAGGAGGATGCAGTAGGTTCAGTATGCTCTTCATCTTCTGACTCATAGTCAGATTGATCATATTTAGTGCCATATATACCTTCATCTAAGGTGTCACTAGACTCATCTTCAGCTTCAACACTTTCCTGAACTTCATTATTAATATTTTTTTCAGCTTCTATGTTTTCCACATGTTGCTCTTCAATAATAGGCTCAAGATTTTCTATCAGTTGATCCATGAAATGAGCCTCTAAGATAGGTGATTCAGCATCTTGCTCAATATGTTGGTCAGCATCAACATCTGGCTCTTGGTTCCCTTGATCTTGTTCTGCCTCTTCTTCAAATGATGAATTAGCTTGTAATTGTGGATCTATATCAGGAATAATCTCTTCTTCTTCACCCAAGATATGAGCGGAATGTCAGCAATCACTCTGTTGGTTCTTTTGCTTGAACTCTTCATGTAGCTTAAGGTCTTGGCAGTCATGTGATCAAATACAAATATATTGCCATCTTGTTGCAAGTTAGGATGGAAATGATTAATTATAATTTGAAGGAACCTAGGGTAGACCAAGAACTTCTCCTTCACTCCTCCAGTCAAGCTTACTTTTAACTGCCCAAATACTAACCCAGAAAAATTGTAATCTCTCCTTTTAATCAATCCTAGTACTGTTGATGCCACCATGGCATTGGCTGAATCAAATCCACCTTTTCTGATAGACAGGCAGTGAATGAATACATGCACAATATATCTCCATAGAGGTGGAATGGCATTGTTGATAATCTGTCCGCCCTTGAATTCATCTCGATGCCCCAATCTTCTGAAACATTCTTTAACATAATAACTTGGAAAATTCATTGGTGCTTCATGGTTATCATTAAAGTGTAGAACCTCTCTGGTAGTTGCTTTAGAAACAAGAATTTCTTGATTATGAACTGTGGCCCTGATATGCTCCACATTGTTTATAACAGTTGTAGTTGCAGTACTCCAAAATTGCCTTATAGTATTTTCAAACACAGGTAGATTGTGACTTATAGCAAAACTAATGTTGGAGTTGGCCAGGAAATCAAGCACAGATAGAAAGTCTGCATTCTTGGGATAAGTAGTATGTAACACAGCACACACATTGTGCCTTTTGACAAATAGGAGATCCATATCTGCACATAAACAACACAAGAAAATTTTTCAAACATCATTCCAATACTTAGAAAATTTTTAGAAAAAGTCTGTCGAAACTACTAGTTTCAGGCAAGAAACTCTAATCGAAACTACTTAGTTCAAATTCTGAAAACTTTTTTTTTAAGACAAAACACCCTTTAATCGAAACAACTAGTTTCGATTACCGAAATCTGATCAGAAACACAAGTATTCAAAAGCAGAGACAAACTAAACTAAAGAAAACTATATACAGAAAAACAAAATATGAACATAAAATAAAGAAAAACGAAAAGGTCGCCTGAGGTGTCGAAACTCCATCTTATCGAAATTTTTGAGAAAATTTGCAAAAATAAACAATAGAAGGGTGAGATATTAACAATGAGGAGTTCAAAAACAAGATCTAAGCAAGAAACGACCGAAAAACGCGATTTAAGTCGTAACAAGGGTAAAAACTGTAACCCTAGTCATCGCCATATAAAACAGTAGCAAGCAATATTGAGTAATCAAGCGTGATGAAGATGACAACGGAGGAATCAGATAAGGGAAACTGATTTCGCAAACTTAGACCGGAGAATCACGCTTTTGTGTGTGAAAACGAAGGTGAAAAGGGTTTCGGGTGAGTGGGAGTGAACGAAGCATGAAGAATAACCTGATTATGAATACATCCAATTTGAGCTTTGACAAAAGACTAAAATGGCCCTGTCGAGACTATTAGTTTCGATGGAGCAAAGTAGTTTCGGGTGGGAGGTTGTTTTGAGTGATTTGAGTAGTTTCGATGAAATGATGTAGTTTCGGGTGACCAGTAGACACTTGAACAGAAAACAAAAGAAAAAAACTCATATGTACACAATTTAAATAAGCTAATAAGGAAGATTAAGAAATTTATATATAGAAAAACAAAAGTAAAAATAAATATAAAAATAAAAATAAAACTAAAAACAATAAAAGGTATAAACACTTAGCCTTGGAAAAGATTCAACGTGAGATCATGTCTGATCAAACCTTGAAACACTTCATTTTGCACTCAGCTACTGTGAATCCCTGAAGATAGCCGATATTTAAGCAAGATAAACCCGAACATTTGCTTGAACAATGTTTTCATGTGATTAAGAGGTACAATTTGAGCACGAAACATGGCGTACCCCACATTTTGAAATAAAATGGTTTTGAAAGCCTATCAATCCTCAAGAAATACCCGCATTCATCTTATCATCTCTTATAGGTTAACCAGGGTACCATCTTGGTAAGTCAAAGTCACTGTCAAAAGTAAAATAAAATCCAACTGGATATAAGAAGGTGTAAAATGAAAAATATCCAAGTGGATATTAAAAGGTACGAACATTCTAGATCTTTGTGTAAGTAAAACAAAAGAAGTCGTAAAATTATCCAAGCGGATAGGAAAAGTTTGAACACCCGAGATCTTTGCGTAAGCAAAACAGACATGGTCAAATCATCCAAGTGGATGGGAAAAAGATGAGCTCCCGAGATCTTTGTGTAAGCAAAACAGACGGGGTCATCGGCGGTAACTCTCGTTACTTTGACGGTCACCTGGCGCATGAATCAGAATCCAACACGTAAGCCTATATTTGATTGAATCGGTTTTCTTAGATTTAAAATGGGTTAGATGTTTAAAAAATGGGTTCAAACACACGTGTACGATAGAGAATTAGGTTTTCACACTACTAAAGAGTTATAACCGTATGTCGGGCCTACCGGCTATTCCTTAGTAAGCACCATCGCTTATGGTCCATTCCACGTTCAAGAAGTGTGATCAGACTCTATCATTTCTCACAAGGTCGGATCCGATTTTCCTGAAACGCAAAACATGATACTTACAGTGAGTTTTTCTTATGTAAACAATAAACAAATCAAATATTTTCTTTTCTTTTTAACTATACAAAGCAAATCTTTTTCTTTCTCACTACAAATTCCAATTTCTCCCCCAAAAGTTTTGCTTTCAAAGGAAAATAAAGAAAACAACTATATAGAAAAAGTAAAATCTTTTTGGAAACTTCCTGATTAACAAGTTTAAATAGAAAATACAATATGCACATGGGTTACTGAAAGTTGATCATGCGGAGCATCTCCACCAATTTATCCAATCTGGCAGAATCAAATGCTTTTGTAAAGAAGTCAGCGGTTTGCTTGTCGGTTTTGACTTCAACGATTTTGATATGTTTCTTTTCCACACAATCATGGATGAAGTGGTGTTTGATCTCAATGTGTTTGGTTTTTTAATGCTGAACAGGATTTTTGGTGATATGTGGAACGACGGTGTTGTCACACAGTATGGGAGTTTCATGGAAGGTGATCCCGTAATCAAGAATTTGATGGTGGATCCATCTTACTTGGGAACAACAAAGGGCTGCGGAAATGTATTCGGCTTCGGCTGTGGATTGGGAAACGGTGGTTTGTTTCTTACATTGCCAGGAAATGAGGCGGTTGCCAAGGAATTGACAACCTCCGTAAGTGGAATTTCGGTCTAAGTTGCATCCCCCATAGTCTGAATCTAAATATGCTAAAAGATCAAACAAGTTATTTTTGGGATACCAAAGCCCAAGTTTTGACTTGTACTTCAAATATCTTAAAAACGTTTGACAGCAATTAAATGATAGAGTTTAGTATTAGCCTGAAAGCGTGCACACAAGCAAACTGCCAACATGATGTCTGGTCTGCTAGCATTGAGATACAAAAGAGATCCTATCATCGAGCGATACAGGTGTTGATCAACGCTTTCACCATCCAAATCAGGAGACAGACAGTGTCGAACTTCCACAAGGGTCTTGTAAGGATGAGACCTAGTCATTTTGAATGTAACATCCCAAAATAAATGAGGATTTTAAATAACGGGTTGAACCGGGACGAACGGGATAAAAGAACGAGGCGTAACGGGCCGGGCCGGTTGGGCCAGCAAACTTGAAGGAAGGGGGGGGGGTTTCCTCCCTTTAAATAGCCAACACACACACCATTTCTCTCATTTGCAAGAATCTAGAGAGAGAAACCGTAGAGAGAGAAAGTTGGCGGATCGACCCGAGATTGAAGGAGCTTGTTGCTACTGAGCTCGTGAGCAAAACCTCCGGATCAGAATCTCGAAATCAGGTAACACCCGAACCAAATCTGAGTTTTTGTTCGTTTTTGGGTTTTCGGGTATTTTCGGGAAAATGACGGGTTTTTATAAACCAAATGAGGAAAGGGTTATAAATCTGGAATCACGAAGGGAAAATACACGTTTTGAATGTAAAAAGTCCGGATCTTGACCAGGTCAGACCTGCATTGCGAAAGTTAGGGTTTTTCACGGGGAAGATAGCTGAGTTCTGCAGGTATCGAAACTAGAGTTTCGAGCGGCCTGCAGGTGTCGAAACTAGAAGTTTCGAGCGGCCTGCAGGTGTCGAAACTAGAAGTTTCGAGGGGCCTACAGGTATCGAAACTAGAAGTTTCGATGGGCCTGCACCTGTCGAAACTAAGTAGTTTCGATAGGTCTGCATCAGTAAGTGAAGTCAGTGTATTCACCTGTAACAGAACGAGTAAACCGTTAGAGTCGGGATTTAGGTCTGATGTGTATTTAATTAATCAATTCAGATCGGAAGTGACGTTGTTGGACCTTTGTTTAGGACAACCGAGACTAGCTTATAAGGTGAGTTCTAGAAGCCCTTCTTTAAATGTTTTAATTAATATTTTTGGGCTGGTGTGCATACATACGAAACGATGTTTACGAAATGATGTTTACGAAATGAGGTATATAAAACGATGTTTACGAAGGACGATGTTATGAAATGTTTTGCCAAACGAAGTTTATGAAAGGTTTACGAATGAAGTGTTATTTAATAAAACGTACGAATGCTTTAACTAAAACGAGGTAAAGTTTTTATGAAAGTCACGAATGAACGAATCTGCCACGAGTTCCTACGGGAGCTAAGGTATGTATGTATGTATTGGCCTCACCTTACGGGGGCCTATGTGGCTGGCTAACGGTTGTACAACTGGTTGAGGATGGGGTGACGACGGTCACCCATGGGATTACCGGGATCCCGATGGAAGGTACTATTCCTTGCGGGGAAATATTGCCTATGGTATGTTTAGTCTTCCTAGAGGTAACGAGCCTTAGGAGACGTATGTTTAGTCTACCTAGAGGTAACGAGCCTTAGGAGACGTATGTTTGGTCCACCTAGAGGTAACGAGCCTTAGGAGACCTGGATGACGGATGACTTAGAGGTAGCGAGCCTTAAGTTCATCCGCTGGTATGCGATGTATGGGTTTGACGGTTACGAGAAGGCGCAGATTCGGTTCATATTGACTAGTGTTATGATGCTATGTTACGATGTTTTGATGATGTTAAGTTATTGCATATTTTACGTACGCTTTTATTAAATAAAGTATGATGTTATGTTTTTGGCAAATATTTGATGTTAATGATTTATGTTAAAACTAGAACTCACCAGCGTAGCTGACCTTTTTAGTATGCACATTCAGGTTAAGGAAGTTATGATGATGGACGGTGATGCTGGGCGGCTTGAGGAGTTACCCGGATGATATGAAGACTGGCATCCCGTTACGAGTTGTTTTTGTTATGTACATGTATTTGAAAATGTTACGCTTCCGCATGTTAAACGATGTAAGGTTATGTTTGAAATGAAATTTTCCGCTGCGTTATTTGATATTCTAGTTTGAGAACTGTTTGTGAATGAGTAAATCCAACGCGTGGGGCCTCCCGGGTTTGGGGCCTCACAAGTTGGTATCAGAGCAATAGTTTGAGAGATTTGGACACTCCCTGTGTCTGAACTTAAACTGAGAATGGGACCGAAAGCGGATGCCAGTACGGGTAACTCGAGCCACAGCATCAGGTATGAAGGTAGTGTATATATATTTACATATATAGTATGCCTTAGGAAGTGTTAAGGTTAGGACTTGGGTTCTGATGGAAATCACAAAGGTGGTCAAATCGAAATCAAGAGGTAGTGTAATGGTTAATTGCAGATGGCCAGTGTATATTAACATCTTACAATGCTTGTTGAATTCTATTTGTTAACTAGCGTGATGACATTGGATTTCCTTGTCTTGTAGAACGGAATGGCAAGAAGAGGGAACGGAAAGCGTGGTGGGGGCCGTACCGGTGGTCGTACCGGTGATGGCCGAGGTAGAACTCCTATTCACCAGGAGTACAGTGAAGAAGGAAGTGTTCACACTGAGCCAGAAGCTAGTGTGCACGGGACTGAGCCGACTCATGCTGAAGAACAACAATTCACTTTTGAACCGGAAGTAAGAGCGGCTCTGGCACGTGAGTTCACCGAATTGATGAAGGCTTCTTTGCCAGGACTACTGGCAGAAGCACTAAAGAAGGCTAATGAGGAGGGCGGATCTAAACTGACAACTGATATTCCAAACATTGAGGCCGTTAACGCACCGCCTGCTCGCGGCTGCGACTATAAGTCATTCAAGGTATGTGACCCGCCGGTTCTGACTGGAAAGAAGGACGCGGTGGCTACTTTTGACTGGGTAATTCGTATGGAAGCCGCCATTCGTCTGAGTGAATGTCGACCGAATCAGGTCGTGAAGTTTGCTGCTAACTCCTTGAGGGAGGAAGCATCTCACTGGTGGGAAGGTGTACGCCAGGCTAAGGGGAACGAGGTGGTTGATTCGATGATGTGGGATGATTTGAAAACTTTGGTGATCAAGAATTTCTGTCCAAGGAATGAGATCGAAAAGGTAGAAAGGGAATTTCTGGGTTTGAAGGCTGGGAGCATGACGCACCGGCAGTATACGACACGGTTCAATGAACTGGCACGTCTGGTGCCACACCTTATCACTACTGAAGGAAGAAAGATCGCTTGTTATATTCAAGGGTTGCCGGACAAGGTCCGCACATATGTTAAGGCAAACGCCCCTACTACCTACGATTCGGTAGTAGAACTGAGCGGCGTGGTATTTGATGATCTGGCACTGAATGTCGTTGCCATTGAAGAGCCTAAGAAGAAGCTGAGTTTTCCCGCTAAGCGATCGGGTGGGAAGTTGTTTGGGGCTCAGGACAAACGGGCCAGGGTAAATGAATTAGCAGTCTGTGGGAAGTGTGGGGGAAGGCATGCCGGTGAATGCCGGTTGGGATCAAATTTGTGCTACAAATGTGGCAAGACCGGGCACTACTCCCGAGAATGCCCGAACGGTATCAAATGCTACAAATGTGGGGAGAGTGGCCACATGAGCCGGGAATGCACTAAGCCCAGGATGGGCGAGACCGGGAAAGGGAAAGGCCCAGAGAAGAGGGAGGAAAGGCCCCGAGCGAAGACTCGAGCGTATGCACTAACGCAAGAACAGGCCAGGAATGACCCCGATGTGGCGTCAGGTACGTTCATCCTTGACAACACTTTTGTTTCAGTGTTATTCGATTCGGGTGCCAGTAAGAGTTTTATATCTGCAACTTTCTGTAAACGAGTAAAGTACACGGTTAGTAAAGTAGAACGAGCCTTTAATGTAGAAACCGCTGAGGGTAGAACCGTAATGGTAACCGAAGTAGTTGACGATTCCACGATAAAGATAGAAGGCCATAGATTTCCCGTCAGATTATTTGTTATGGTTTTGGGAGGGTTTGATGTCGTGTTAGGTATGGATTGGTTAACTGCCAACGAGGCTCAAATTATATGCAAACGAAAGATAATCCGACTCAAGGCTCCGGACGGTAGCGAAGTGGAAGTACTTGGGGATCGCGATGCCCCGATGCCCAACGTCATCTCGATGATTAAGGCAGCAGATTACTTGAGGCGCGGATGCGAGGCTTATCTGGTATACGTAATTGACAAGTGTAAGGAAGTGAAAGAACTGGACGATGTACCCGTGGTACGCGAGTACCCGGAGGTGTTTCCAGAGGAGTTGCCTGGGATACCACCCGATAGAGAGATTGAATTTCGAATCGACTTAGTACCAGATGCCCAGCCCGTGGCTAAGGCTCCATATCGACTAGCACCAGTGGAAATGAAAGAATTAATGGCACAACTAGACGAGTTACTTGAGAAAGGATTTATCCAACCAAGCATCTCGCCGTGGGGTGCTCCGGTGTTGTTTGTGAAAAAGAAAGACGGTTCGATGAGAATGTGTATCGATTATCGCGAGTTGAACAAACGAACGGTAAAGAACAAGTACCCTTTACCAAGGATCGATGACCTGTTTGATCAATTGCAAGGCGCAAGTTGGTTCTCGAAAATCAACCTTCGGTCCGGGTACCATCAGTTGAAGGTGAGGGAAGAAGACATACCGAAAACTGCATTTCGCACGCGTTATGGACATTTCGAGTTCCGCGTAATGTCTTTCGGATTGACGAACGCCCCCGCAGCGTTCATGGATTTGATGAATAGGGTGTGTCGACCGATGCTGGACCGATCGGTAATTATGTTCATTGATGATATCCTCGTCTACTCCAAGAATGAGGGTGATCACGCTTGTCATTTGAAGGAAGTGTTGGAAGCTCTAAAGAAGGAGAAGTTGTATGCTAAGTTCTCCAAATGCGCGTTCTGGCTTAGGGAAGTCCAATTCCTAGGTCACGTCATTAACCCGAACGGCATTATGGTAGACCCAGCAAAGATAACGACGGTAAGGGACTGGGATATTCCTAAGACGCCAACGGAGATCCGCAGTTTCTTAGGGTTGGCAGGCTACTATCGGAGATTCATTCAGGATTTCTCGAAAATAGCTTCGCCATTGACAAAGTTGACACGAAAGGAAGAAAAGTACGAATGGGGTCCGAAGCAGGATGAGGCATTTAAGGAGTTAAAAGAAAAGCTAACCCAAACTCCAGTCTTGGCCCTTCCCGAGGGCAATGAAGACCTGGTGGTATACTCTGACGCTTCGGGTCAGGGGTTGGGGTGTGTGCTGATGCAACGTGGAAGAGTGATCGCATACGCATCACGACAGCTGAAGGTTCATGAAGTCAACTATCCGACTCACGATTTGGAACCTGCTGCTGTTGTGTTTGCATTAAAAATTTGGAGGCACTACCTCTATGGGGTAAACTTTACCATATACTCCGATCACAAAAGTCAGAAGTACTTCTTCGAGCAAAAGGAGTTAAATATGAGGCAGAGGCGATGGTTGGAACTTTTGAAAGACTATAACTGTGAAATCATGTACCATCCTGGAAAAGCAAACGTGGTGGCTGACGCTCTAAGCCGGAAGGATGTGCCTGCTCCTATTAGAGTGAAAGCTTGCCAAATGGTGGTAACGTCGGATGTGATGAGGGAAATTGAAAAGGCTCAAGAAGAGGCACTAAAGGGGGAAAACATAAAGAAGGAAAGGATGGTTGGCCAACAGGATAAGTTAGAATATAACACCCTTGGTGTTAGGACACGTTTTGGTCGAGTATGGATACCTATGGGTGGCGAGCTTAGGACCAAAATCTTGGATGAGGCTCATAAGTCTCGTTACTCTATCCATCCCGGTACCAACAAAATGTACCAAGATCTGAAGAAGGAATACTGGTGGCCTGGGATGAAACACGAAGTGACGAAATACGTAAGCAAGTGCTTGACTTGCTCACAAGTGAAGGCCGAACACCAGAAACCGTATGGGAAAATTCAACCACTTGAGATACCGGAATGGAAGTGGGAACACATTACTATGGACTTCATAACCAAGCTACCTCGCACAGCTAAAGGTCATGACACCATTTGGGTAATTGTGGACCGTTTAACGAAGAGTGCTCATTTTCTACCTATTCGCGAGACGTTCTCGTCGGAAAGATTAGCAGAAGTATTTATTAATGAAGTAGTAGCACGGCACGGGATGCCTTTAACGATTGTATCCGACCGGGACACACGATTCACATCGAGGTTCTGGAAAAGATTTCACGAGGCGATGGGTACGAGACTTAATATCAGCACGGCATACCACCCGCAAACGGATGGTCAGACCGAAAGGACCATTCAGACGTTGGAGGACATGCTTCGTGCTTGTATTATCGACTTTGGTGGCAGTTGGGACAGTCATCTGCCATTAGCCGAATTCTCCTACAACAACAGTTATCACACGACGATAGGCATGCCGCCTTATGAAATGTTGTATGGGAGAAGATGCAGGACCCCGGTTTGTTGGGGTGAGATTGGACAGAAGGAATTGGGAAGTCTCGAAGTCGTTAAAGAAACATCGGAAAGGTTTGATCAGATCAAAGCACGCATGAAGGCCGCCCAAGATCGTCAGAAATCCTATGCGGATAAACGACGAAGGCCTATTGAGTTTAATGTTGGGGATAGAGTAATGTTGAAAGTGTCGCCTTGGAAGGGAATCATACGATTCAGAAAGAGAGGAAAGTTAAGTCCGAGGTTTATCGGACCATTCAGGATTATGGCACGGGTTGGTGAAGTCGCATATCGGTTGGAATTGCCTGATGAGTTAAGTGGGATTCATCCTACCTTCCATGTATCACACTTGCGAAAGTGTTTGGCGGATGAATCGGCTCACGTACCACTTACGGACATCGAGGTCGACAACAGCCTCAACTACATCGAAGAACCTGTGGCCATCCTAGACAGGAAAGAGAAACGTTTACGTAACAAAGTTATCCAGTTGGTTAAAGTCCAGTGGAAGCACCGGAAGGGATCGGAAGCTACATGGGAAACGGAGACGGAAATGAAGGAGTCGTACCCTCAACTGTTTGACTTATGATAGGTTTCGGGGACGAAACCTATTGTAAGGGGGGTAGACTTGTAACATCCCAAAATAAATGAGGATTTTAAATAACGGGTTGAACCGGGACGAACGGGATAAAAGAACGAGGCGTAACGGGCCGGGCCGGTTGGGCCGGCAAACTTGAAGGAAGGGGGGGGGGGGGTTTCCTCCCTTTAAATAGCCAACACACACCATTTCTCTCATTTGCAAGAATCTAGAGAGAGAAACCGTAGAGAGAGAAAGTTGGCGGATCGACCCGAGATTGAAGGAGCTTGTTGCTACTGAGCTCGTGAGCAAAACCTCCGGATCAGAATCTCGAAATCAGGTAACACCCGAACCAAATCTGAGTTTTTGTTCGTTTTTGGGTTTTCGGGTATTTTCGGGAAAATGACGGGTTTTTATAAACCAAATGAGGAAAGGGTTATAAATCTGGAATCACGAAGGGAAAATACACGTTTTGAATGTAAAAAGTCCGGATCTTGACCAGGTCGGACCTGCATTGCGAAAGTTAGGGTTTTTCACGGGGAAGATAGCTGAGTTCTGCAGGTATCGAAACTAGAGTTTCGAGCGGCCTGCAGGTGTCGAAACTAGAAGTTTCGAGCGGCCTGCAGGTGTCGAAACTAGAAGTTTCGAGGGGCCTGCAGGTATCGAAACTAGAAGTTTCGATGGGCCTGCACCTGTCGAAACTAAGTAGTTTCGATAGGTCTGCATCAGTAAGTGAAGTCAGTGTATTCACCTGTAACAGAACGAGTAAACCGTTAGAGTCGGGATTTAGGTCTGATGTGTATTTAATTAATCAATTCAGATCGGAAGTGACGTTGTTGGACCTTTGTTTAGGACAACCGAGACTAGCTTATAAGGTGAGTTCTAGAAGCCCTTCTTTAAATGTTTTAATTAATATTTTTGGGCTGGTGTGCATACATACGAAACGATGTTTACGAAATGATGTTTACGAAATGAGGTATATAAAACGATGTTTACGAAGGACGATGTTATGAAATGTTTTGCCAAACGAAGTTTATGAAAGGTTTACGAATGAAGTGTTATTTAATAAAACGTACGAATGCTTTAACTAAAACGAGGTAAAGTTTTTATGAAAGTCACGAATGAACAAATCTGCCACGAGTTCCTACGGGAGCTAAGGTATGTATGTATGTATTGGCCTCACCTTACGGGGGCCTATGTGGCTGGCTAACGGTTGTACAACTGGTTGAGGATGGGGTGACGACGGTCACCCATGGGATTACCGGGATCCCGATGGAAGGTACTATTCCTTGCGGGGAAATATTGCCTATGGTATGTTTAGTCTTCCTAGAGGTAACGAGCCTTAGGAGACGTATGTTTAGTCTACCTAGAGGTAACGAGCCTTAGGAGACGTATGTTTGGTCCACCTAGAGGTAACGAGCCTTAGGAGACCTGGATGACGGATGACTTAGAGGTAGCGAGCCTTAAGTTCATCCGCTGGTATGCGATGTATGGGTTTGACGGTTACGAGAAGGCGCAGATTCGGTTCATATTGACTAGTGTTATGATGCTATGTTACGATGTTTTGATGATGTTAAGTTATTGCATATTTTACGTACGCTTTTATTAAATAAAGTATGATGTTATGTTTTTGGCAAATATTTGATGTTAATGATTTATGTTAAAACTAGAACTCACCAGCGTAGCTGACCTTTTTAGTATGCACATTCAGGTTAAGGAAGTTATGATGATGGACGGTGATGCTGGGCGGCTTGAGGAGTTACCCGGATGATATGAAGACTGGCATCCCGTTACGAGTTGTTTTTGTTATGTACATGTATTTGAAAATGTTACGCTTCCGCATGTTAAACGATGTAAGGTTATGTTTGAAATGAAATTTTCCGCTGCGTTATTTGATATTCTAGTTTGAGAACTGTTTGTGAATGAGTAAATCCAACGCGTGGGGCCTCCCGGGTTTGGGGCCTCACATTGAACTTGGCCATGATTTCTTTGACATACTTCTCTTGATGAATAAGAATTCCCGACTCAGACTGATCTACATGCAAACCAAGAAAGAACTTCATTACTCCCATAGAGCTCATTTCAATCTTAGACCGCATCACTTTCTCGAACTCTTTACACAACCGAGGATTTAAGGATCCAAAAATGATATCATCAACGTAGATTTGCACCAAAATGGTATCCGCACCATCCTTTCGTTTGAACAAATTTTGGTCAATTGCCGCTCGTGTGAAACCATTATCAAGCAGATGCGTAGATAATGTCTCATACCACGCACGAGGTGCTTGATGAAGACCGTACAATTCCTTGTCAAGTTTGTAAACTCTGTCAAGATAGCTTGGATCAATGAAACCCGGTGGCTGCTTGACATAAACTTCCTCTTGAACTTTTCCATACAGAAATGCGTTTTTGACATCCATCTGATGAACTGTGAAGTCCATATAGGCTGCGTATGCGAGAAACATTCTGATGGTTTCTAAGTGAGCCACTGGTGCAAATACATCCTCAAAATCAATTCCTTCTTCTTGATAAAACCCCTGAACAGCGGGCTTTATTTCGAATCACGATTCCACCTTCGTCCTTTTTGTTACAAAATACCCAACGAGTGCCGATGGGGACTTTGTTCTTTGGAAGGTCCACCAGATTCCACACATGTAACTTGTTGAACTGCTGCAATTCTTCTTGTATATCCTCCACCTAACTGTTCTCAAGCAATGCAGCTTTGATATTCTTAGGCTCGACTTGAGATATGAAGCAAGAGAAGATACCGTCATTCATTGCTTTGGTGGCACTACGAGTTCGGACTCCCACATTGAGTGGCCCAATGATGTTGTCTATAGGATGATCCTTGTGAATTCTCAACTATGGAATCCCATTCTCTTCCAATTGTTCATCCAGATTGGTAATGGTATTGTCAGAAATAGCAACTTCATCATCAATAGGATCTTCAGCAGATGACTGTGGGCAACATCCACTATTGGAGGAGTTTCTTCCTCAACAGTTTCACTTGTTGCTACAGAGTTGGTGATGAAGAGGAGCTTGAGGAAGAGGCAGAAGAGGTACCTAGGATATTCACAGACATAAGGGGATTAGCTGAGACAGGTATGTTAGTGAAATCAGGAAGATTAAATGATTTAAACAAAGAATCGACATCAAAAAGCCAATCAGGTCCGTCCCCAGCGTCTGTATGATTGCTTTCATGCGGGTTGATGTCAATGGACTCCAGCACAATCCTTCGTCTCTTTTTGTAAAAACGAAAAGCTCTTTGGTTAGAGGAATAGCCCACGAAATAGCACTCATCTGCTTTGGCTTCAAACTTGTTCAGCTGATCAGAAGTATTCAACATTGTGCAAACACACCCAAATTTCATGAAGAAATCAACAACAGGCTTACGCTTGTACATAATTTCATAAGGAGTCTTGTTGAAGCTTTTGGTGTTGAGAACACGATTCTGCACAAAACATGTTGTATTAACCGCCTCGGCCTGGAATGTGACGGGAAGCTTTGAATCAACGATCATAGTTCCTGCTGCCTCTATCAATGTACGATTTCTTCGTTCAGCTACACCATGTTGTTGAGGAGTAGGAGGTGCATTGAATTGCCGAGAGATACCCTTACTTTCACAGAAAAAATCTAGAGTGGCATTCTTAAACTCTGTGCCATGATCACTGCGAATAGTCTTCACACTTAGATTGAACAAGTTCTCGATTTGTAGTAGATGAATCTTCAGAATCTCTGGCGTCTCATCTTTCTTTGCCAGGAAGAATACCCAAGTAAACCGAGAGAAGTCATCGGTCACTACCAAACAGTAAGATTTCCTTCCATGACTCATGACACTCACAGGACCGAAAAGATCCATGTGATGCAATTGAAGGGGAGAGTCAATGGAATTAGTGGTTTTGGATTTGTGAGTAGATTTGTGTTTCTTTCCCTTGGAACAAGAGAGCCAATGTTCCATGGGTGAGAAATCTTTCAAAGGCAAACCAGTGACAAGGTTTCCTCGAATAAGGCGGTTCATTGTCTTGAAATTCACATGTCCTAATCTCTTGTTCCAAAGAAAGGACTCATCCTCTGAAGCTTTTGAAAGAAAACAGGTTTCAATTCATGATGGATTATTCATATCCAGACTGTAAGGATTGAATCTTCGAGGAGCACGCATGGGGATTAGGTCTTCGGGAATAACCACTCCAGGCTTCAGAATCAAACATTCCTTAGAGTTGAGAGGGCACAAAACTATTTATCACAAATCTGAGACACACTCATCAGATTATACTTCAGTTGTGGGACGAAATTGACATTCTCTAAGCTATTTACATCATTAGACACCATTCCTTAACCTTCAATCTTTCCTCCTCTTGGATTTCCTGCAAAGGAGACAAAATCCCCATCGATCGGATGATAATCTTGCAATAAAGACCAGTCATATGTTTTGAGCAACCACTGTCTACATGCCAGATATTGTCTTCAGTCCTCCTCAATTTTCCCTACACAAAGTGAATTATTTAGACATTTGTACCCACACCATTGCTAACTTGGAACTTCTTAATTTTACAAGATGCATTTCGGAAGTCATAGTCAGAATCCTCCTTTAAGGTATTATCAAAAAGATCATTATTCTTAATTTTCCAAATCATTTTCGACCAATTTTTAGCATTTTTAATCCTTTTACGTCACAAAGTTCTACTATGTTGTGATTTAGAGAAAACATATGAAACACAATCAACTGAATTTTGAATGATAGATGGTACGTTTTATTCTTTGAAATGATATGTAGACAATTTACATGTCTTGAAAACATGATTGGATTCCCCATAACTAAAACAAACTTTATCACAAGTTGGCTTAGCCTGATAATTGTCATCACATGATGATGAAGATGATTGTGATGTTGAGACATCAGAACTAGAGACAACTCTTTCTTCAATATTTCTTTCTTGAAGACTTTGATCTTCCTTTAATATGAAAAAATCCAGATTGCTCATTGTTTCTTGTGGAATGTCAGTCACAACAACTCCTGCACTTTTAAAATTTGCATTACAACTCATGGCATTTACAGATTTAGGAACAAAAGGCAAAGCATTCTTAAACTTAGAAATAGCATTTCTCAAGCTGTCATGCTCAGAAGGCACATAGCCAAAATACAAATTTTCAATGTGTTCACAAATATTTGGTTTTCACACGGACATATTATTACATTCGTCCGACTCAAGTTCATTTAAAACATTTCCCTTACTAGAACTCTCATCACAATCATCTTCAGAACCTACACAATCTGACTCTGCACAGGAAGCAAAACTGTCAGAATCTGAAGTTTGGATATATTCATCAGCAGATAAATTGCAAACAAAAGGTGTGGGAACATGAGGTACTGGCATATCAGCAAATCTACCAGACTTAGAATATGGAGGTGGCTGAGAGTTATACACGATGCCTTCTGTGACCTTTTTATGAATTTGGTTGTCAATGATTCCAAAAAAGAATTTTATAATCCATACCCATGTGTTCAACTTGAAAATTTGCTTTGTCAGCCTTTTGTAGTCTTTTAATTAAAATTTGATTATTATTCTTTTGTGTAGTAAGTTGTACAATCAAAGATCGGTTTTTTCCAGAAATATCACGAATTTTCTTTAAGTAAAGTTTCTCATTTTTAGCCACAGAATCATACATAACCTTTATATGATCTCGTTCATCGACAAAAGCCTGGTTGATGAATCTATATTTCTGAATCTCATTTAAACAGGATTTAGCACTGCAAAGTCTAGACATTACCTCAGCTGGTACGGCGGTGAGATCCTTAGCTTGTTCAATCATGACACATTTCTCCTTCTCTTCAATGTCTGCCATCAGTGCCTTGTCAGCTACACCAATGATAGTGTCCATCACCTTGACAAACCAGAGTTGTTGAGCTGGAAGTTGTAGAGGATTTAGGAGAAATATCAGCTTGCTTTCCAGAGGAGTTCTTCTTTTCATGTTGCTCCTTTGATGATGACTCCTTGTAGTTCCTAGCAAAATGACCCAGCTGGTCACAGTTGTAGCATCTCACCTTCTTGATGTCAAACCAGAGTCTTTCCTTGCTTGAATCTATCCATCCCAGTCCTCTTGATGAATCTTTTAGCCCTTAGAGTCAGCATAGCCATGCACCAATCAATATCCATCTTTTTTCAAAATCATCCGAGTTGATCTGCTCCAAGTCATCAGGTTGAAAGCTGACAGGTGTCAAGTTTCCAGAAATTAGGGAATCATAGCATGACATGAAAGCAGACATGATTGGCAGATACTCATCGGGAATCATAGTGGTTGGCTTCTGAGAGTTTGATGAAATAGTAGGCTGAACTCCAGAAATCGAAGGAGGGACATCAGTTTGAAAATAAGCCATTGTTGTTTTGTTGGATGAAGTGGAGGAACTTTGACCTGCAATAAGAGTTGTGTTTCCAGACTGATTAGTTGGAGTGACTGCACCCTTATTTATCTCTAACTCATAAGACTCCAAAATGCTGAAAAGTTCTTGTTGTGACAGGTCGCTTAGCTTTTCAGTTTTCTTGATCATAATCTGGTACATATTCCATTCCTCGGGTAGTGAATCAAGCAACTTCTTGTTTAACTCAACAGTGGGATATTCAGTTCCCAAAACTTTCAACTTAGAGACAATGCTTGAGAAACGGTTATTCAACTTAGACATGGGTTCACCAGGGACACTGCTAAACATTTCATATTGCTTCTTGATTAAATCCCTCTTGCTTTCTCTAACCTTAGCACTTCCCTCATACCTTATACATAAAGCAACCCAAAGATATTTGGAAGTGGTATACTCAGCAAATATGTTAAACACATCCATAGGAAGAGCCATAGCAATAGATCCATAAGCCTTGTTATCTCTGGCAATTAAGGCAATATCCTCATCATATTCAGACGCAAGCTTGGGACGTTGAACATCTGTAGTGGTAGTAACTGGCTTGTGTGGACCATCAGTGATTGACTGCAAAAGAGTGTGGTCATGGAATTGAAAGAAAATCTTCATTTTCTTGGTCCAGTCATCAAAATCTCTAGTGGACACCTAGACAGGTGGTTTGTTTCCTCCAGCATACTCATTGGAGCTTGAAGTTGCCATAATCTCAGAAAAAGAGAGTCAAACAGTAGCTAGTTTCGGGTGAAAAGGTTTAGTCGAAACAACTAGTTTCGATAGAGAAAAAGCTGACCGAAACTCCTAGTTTCGATAGAACAAAACTTCCCGAAACTTCTAGTTTCGATAGTGAAAAAAGAAACCAGAAACAACTAGTTTCGATGAAGAAGACCTAGCAGAAAATCCAGCAAACTCAGTAGAAACTGCAAGTTTCGATTGAAACTAGTTTCGATATTCCAGTAGTTTCGGTTGATCAATCTGCAAAGGTTAGTTTTGATAGAACAAGACAAAAATCTAGTTTCGATGATACCTTCTCCAGACTAAAAGTACAGAGAAGAAGTTTCGATGACCAACAAAAAGCAGAAATTGTCTCCCAGTAGTTTTGATACCTCCTTCTTCAAACTTCAGCAGACTCCATTGATGAAAAGCTTCAATAATCAATAACGAATAAACAACATCCAATCCAGCGAAAAGCTTCCAAATAATCTTCTGAACACAAATCTATCTTCAGATCTGAGAAACTTAAAGAAATAATGCCAAAAATGATGAAACAATGCTTCCAAAACTCTGATGCAGAAAGCCTTCAAAAATAGCCAAAAAACACCTAAAATTGATCAAAATAATGTGAATATACTCAGAAATCAAGAGCATAAAGCTCTGATACCAATTGTAGGTCCAGATTTCAATCAGAAATCACTCAAAATATCGATTACACACACACAGGTGGAATCTGTGTGTATGGTGTTGAAACAGAGGGTAGAAACAGAATTGGTGAATATAAACAGGCAAACCACACAGGAATCAATACAAATAAGATATGAAATTATAAGAACAACAGATGAATAACTCCAAATGTGTATTGATTCACGAAAACTGTAGGTTTACAGCCGTTATCCACACCCTATAAATTCTCAAGCTAGGCTATTTATAGTAAGTTGACAGACATCGAAACTATGCTTACCGAAACTACTAGTTTTGGTGAAGCATTTACATGTGATAAGCCTGTTGAAACTAAACTATCTATCGAAACTACTCGTTTTGATTGAACAAACCTCAATCGAAACTAAGTAGTTTTGATGGCCCAGACTTAGACATAAAACAGGAAATTAGATTAAAATGAAATTACAAGAAAATAAACTAACTAAAAAATGATCAAAAGAAATACATTGATGACAACAGCTTATACAAAAAAATAAGACTCTACGTTATGTGAGCTAGTTTGGTGTGTTAGCATGGTTAGTGGAATAGTGTATAACCTTGTGTGCTGCGCAATTGTGATTATGATGATGATTTGCTATATTAATGTGTGGCTCTATGTCAATTGTGCGGATGCATGTGCATCCGGCATGTGTGAAACGTAGAAAGCCAGTGTGAGTGTGGTGGGAAAGGTTTAGAGTACGAGCAGTAATGTGGACCATCAAATTGCAATTGATCACCGTGATTTGGCAGTCTATGATTACTCTCATATTCTGAATTTGTGCCTATAGTAATCACTCAAACGTTCTATCTTGAGTAGGATTAGGTGGTTAAGACGAAGCATACAAGATCAGTCAGGCGGGATGCTCTTGCTAAGGGGAATGCAGAACGACCAGTCCAGAAGACGACTGCTGCGGGTGTAACTGCTAGTGAGATAGGAGTATTGTTGGTGCTTCTCGTGCCAAGTGTTACTAGAGCTTCGGTCAGCGACATACCGCGTGGAGCTATGATTGGAAAGATGGGATGGAAAAGGATAGCAATGCGAGTTGTACATGATTTTCCCCTAGGATGTGGACCGGCACGGTTGAGAGATCAACCACTTGTGGTGGTTAAGAGAGCTTTGTTTCAGGAGGAACCAGAGGAGGATACGCCTAATGCACCTGATGTGGTCAAACAGTGATTTGGCGGGGCAGTGTTTGGGATGCTCGATTTCTTGATGAGTAGTTTGTGTGGTAGTTGTCGTGAGAGATTTCAAGGTGATTTGACGTTATAAATGATTAGACGTTGACGTGGGGTGATGCTTAATTCAAATAGTGATTATTTGATTTTGAAAACTATTGTGAGTCTTACCGCATGATGATTTGAACATAATTAATGATAATTGTGTTTGTGACGGCGTATGAATGTGTTTACAATAGTGGAATATGTGTGGTATAATGTGATTGTGTGATTGCATTCTGAATAATGTGACTTAGCATTTAATGTGATTTTTTGTGATACTAGAACATGGTTGATTAGATGGTGTGAGTAGACTTGTATAGACATGAATTTTGAATTTGTCTATGTCAACGGTCGTATGATAGTGTCACATAGGCGTTAATGTCTAGGTGATGGTTTTAAGTGTAATGGGTGCGTTGCGCCTTGTGTGAGTAGTCAGGACAGGGTCCTGTGGGGAGTTATGATTATACATCTTTAGTAGGTGTAAATGTTCACGACGAGGTCCTGTGGGAAATGAGGATTATAAATATTATATGTATGAATGTGTAGAGTGATGTCTTGTGTCTAGACTGAGTGGTATGTCGTCTTGAAACATTTGTACGACCCGTATGGGGTACGACCGGGTAAACGTGTGGCAGGGGCTACCATTATAATGAATAGAAGGTAGAGTTCAGAAGTTTGTGTGTCTATAAATGACAAGGTCATATTGTATAACACGTAGATTTGCTCAAGTCTAGCTAGTTATGTGTGTGCTTTGCGCGAGTTAGAGAGATAAGATGCTATACCTATGCATACCTTGAACATGGTAGGTCTTGTTGTTGTGACCTGGCATTATGCGTCCTTGTAGTACACGCTTAGTCGTGCATAGGACGAGTGACGGGGATGCTCCGGCATAGTGTTTCTATCCTGAAGTTTTCTCGATGTTAATACATAGAGGTGGAGCAAAGAGTTTTAATATTTTCTAGATGATCGGCGAGGTGCTCTTATGAGATGCCTATGCTTATATCTCAGGAATTCGGAGCACGAAGCCAATGGGTGGAGCTATGAGAGTTGATGATGAAAGCGTTACGTGGACGCTTGATCGGAGATAGTTATGACGTGATCGAGATGGAGACACTAAAGATACCAGCACGAGGAAATTGAGGTGATGAAAGGATCTCCGTGGAATACGTTCTGTATAGAGAGTAATGTCAAGGTGAGATACAAAAGGAGTGGAAATAATTACTCTGAATGAGTCCAGGGTGGCTGAGGCTGGTGATAATATGGACTTCATGTTCGTACTTGATGGACGAGACGTGGACAGGTAATTGCACGGTAATGATAGAGCAACAACGAGGAAAACATGATTCAGGAGGGATAAGTGCAGCACCGCACATATGTTCTTGGAAATGAAGTGCCTATGTTGGTAAGCGTATGACTAGTTTAGGACAAGCTCCAATGGATCGTCAAGTAAAGTGAATACTCTGCTTCCGAGGCAAGCATGATAGCGACATGTGGACTTTTGAGAATCAACGAGAACCGATGATTATGGTCCTGGTCTTGGGTGGTATGAGCGTAATTAAGGGGAAAATTGGAGGCGTGATAATGGGATAAGGGAACATGTAGGTGGGACCTACAAGTTTAAAATGAAAACGAGTAAAGGAGGAGGCTTCCTTAGAACACTAAGAATAGTGATCATGTTAGGAAAGTAATGCGATGGAAATAAATACTAAAGTGAGGGCATGGCACAAAATGGGTTCTGATGCATCAGTTGCAACAAAAGGGCGAGTTATTTTGGTTTGTGCCAACGCAGGATTCGAGGACGAATCCTCTTTTAAGGGGGGTAGACTTGTAACATCCCGGTTTTTACCAAGTAAACGCAATTTAATGTACATGTGTATTATTTGTATGTAGAAGACGGACTTATGACGAAAACTTGACCAGTTTAGTACATTATCATTATATAAAATAACTAGGCGGGGATTTATGCATATTATTGAGACTAGAGGGTGTGTTTTATAAAAAAAAATCACGAGACAGGCCGAGCCCGAGGAATCGGTATGGCGCAAGGGCCGAAGCCCGACCCAAAAGGTTTGTGGCAAGGGGGGACCCATTTTGGATTCTTTGCGGATACCGAGAAGGAGAAAAGGGATAAAGGAGAGGAGTGTGTCGGCGAAGGTGGTCTCGGGAACCGGCTATGGAGGCTAGTCGCGACGGCGGAGATGAGGGTGGCAGTGGTGTTCCGACGAAACAAAGGGGAGCCGGTTAGGATTTGTGATCAAATCAAGGTATTTTCGCGATCTCCTAATCGTAATTTACATGTTTTGGATCTTGGATACTCTTTGTAATCGTTTATCATTCTAGGGATTATGAAAAGGTTGATGCTCTGTGAGGAAATCAAGCGAGAACGGAAATCCGGCGAGGATTTCAGGCCACTGTTCGAGTTTTCGGTGGCGAAAAGTGGCGGCGATAGGTGTAGTAGAAAGGTTTGGCGACACGGTCACGTGGATATATTATTTATCCAATTCCGAGTTCGTTTGATAGGGATTCGAGCAGCGCGAAAACGGACGCACGTATTAGGCAATTCCGGCGATTGTTTCGCTTTCCGGCAATAGAGGAGGCGGTTTCCGGTGATGGAGACTGCTGGGTTTAAAAGGGTTCGGTGTTACGGACGTGTGGACATATTATTCGCTTAAAACGGAGTTCATTTGGATTGGTTTTAAGCTACTGGAATATTGACGAGCGAAACCGAACGTGCTGAATAACGAATCGGCGTTCTGGCAGCAGCGGTGGCAACGAAGACCGAGACCAATAATTTTCTAAGGTCAGGCATGTTGAGAAGAATGCGTGGATAGGTGGATCATGTGAAATGGAGCCCCGTATGGTCGAGATATGAGCAAAACAAGTTTTCTTCTCGCGTGGTGCTCAGCAGTTTCGTATAAACCGCTTAGAACGGCTTGTACGCAAAGGTATGACCCCATATAACATTATAGTCATTGTTGGGGACCATTTTGGGATATGATAAAAATGTCAGGAACGACTTTCGGGAACGTTTTTCGATAACGTTAATTTAAGGGTTTTTGTACGCAAATGAGCGCGCCGGTCGTACGGTTTGGGACGATTTAGACTGAGCTTGTAGCTTGATGGTCCTAAGTAAGTGGGTTAGTGTTATAAAGGTCAGAGTGTTGATCTGGATGCTTATTTTGATGTCAGGTTCGTGTTGGACGACGCGTTTGTGGGTATGCGGCTTACGGAAGGAAAGCTTCACAACCGGTGAGTTTCTAATCCCCTCTTTTAAAATGTTTTTAACGTTTTTGGGGCTATCGTACATACTATCGAGACGTGTTTTATTACATTAAATTTGTATCAAGATTTGGGGTCTAACCCGATGAGTTACAAATTTGAGTATTTAAATATGGGGCTAAGGGACTATGCATTGTCCTTAAGATGTGTAGGTTAAAGGTGGGTAAATGGTCGTGGACCGTATAGTGACCTAATAGTGGTGAGTCGGGATTGTATTTACAGGTCGTACGAGTATGACTAGGAGGTGTCATGGGTATGCATGTACGTGGTATTTACTTGGATAATGAGGCATAATATTTGTACGTGTGTTGCTATAGTAGTAGGGTATTGTGTTAAGGGCTAGTAGGGGTGAGTCGGGATATAAGCTAAACGCTTATGACTACGTGTAGGATATATGTGTTGTTCTAATGCTATGTGTGAGGTGCAGGTGTAGTTAACAATCCATATACGTGTAGTGTGATATTACACGTTTATAATAGAGTTGTGTGTTTGTATGTCGTTGTCCTTGTGGCACGGCGGGTGATGTGTTTGCATCGTCATCTTTATGACACCGCAAACAGGATTTGTGAAGGACGAGGTCCTTCGGGAGGTCACCAAAGGTGACGATGTCCTACAGGACAGTGATGAGCTCGGGGTGTGTCGAATGCCCTGACGAGGGTGCGGTGATGAGGTATGTGTTTGTGTGCTTATATATTTGTGTTAAATTGCATACAAGCGTTGAGTTATATTTATTATGCATGAGATAGTATTAATGTGGTGAGTAGAGTTAGATTGACCGTTGTGTCATGATTGTGGTGTGGTGCTTACAACTGTTATGTCAGTTGATTTGTAAGAGCCTTGGTCAAGGCTGTGTAAGTTGATGTCTAGGGATTTGTTATGTTAACCAAGTGTCGAGTTAATATGTGTACTTGAGTATGAGTTATTAGTGTAGTAAGTTCGACCTATGTCGATGAGACTGCGGGATTATTATTATTATGGGATGAGTCTTGGGTAATGAACTATTATGGGATATCGTGTGATAACAGGGGTTATCTATTTGTTAATGAATTGTCGACATATTTTATAAGGACTGTGGGTCCTGAGTAAAGTTCAAATAACTTTTGTGACGAGTTGGCTTTTAATTAAATTAAACTATTAGAACTCACTCAGCGTAGCTGACTTTGTGTGTACGATAGATTGTTTTACAGGTAAGCGTTGGGTTGACGTATCTTGCCTTGCGAGCGGTGCTACTCGGATTGGTGTGCAAGCATTCGTGAGGTAACTTAATGACATTAAATAGTAATTAATGTTTTTTAGAAAGACTTCCTTTGTAGTTTAATATATCTAAAATAAGTATTTTCAAGGGAATAACCCGTTATGAGAACCAAATGTAGGATGCCCGGGTCGAGGTCTTACATTAGGGCATGTGCCATAGACTTCAGAAAGAATTGGGATACTCACCTGCCCTTAGCTGAGTTTTCTTACAACAACAGCTATCACACCAGTATCCAAGTAGCACCTTTTGAAGGACTTTATGGTCGAAAGTGTCATTCACCATTGTGCTCAGCAGAGGTTGGTGACAACCAACTCACTGGCTCTGAAATCATCCAAGAAACAACTGACAAGATCTTTAAGATTAGAGAATGAATCAAAGCGGCTAGAGATCGTCAAAAGAGCTATGCTGACATAAGACGCAAACCCTTGGAATTCCAGGTAGGAGACAACGTTTTGTTGAAAGTCTCGCCTTGGAAAGGAGGTGTTAGATTCGGGAAACGAGGTAAACTCAATCCCCGATACATCGGACCTTTTGAGATTCTAGCAAGAGTAGGGCCGATGGCTTACAAACTCAAACTACCTCAAGAACTCAGTGGTGTACACAACACTTTCCACGTGTCAAATCTAAATAATTGTCTGTCAGATGAAACCCTTGTTATACCAATTGAGGAGATTCAGATCGACGATAAACTCCACTTTTGGAACAACCAGTTGAGATCATGGATCGGGAAACCAAGAAACTAAAACGGAGTCGCATCCCTATAGTGAAGGTCAGATGGAACTCTAAGCGAGGACCAGAATTCACTTGGGAACGCGAGGATCAAATGAAACTTAAGTATCCCCAGTTGTTCAACAATACACCAGTTGCAGAAAACACCAACTTAATTTCGGAACGAAATTCTTCTAACTGGTGGAGGATGTGACAACTGGTAATTTTACCACATAATTATTTGAATATAATTGCATGAAACTTGTGCATAGACGACATGCTACACTTTGGAAATGGTGGTACTTGCAAGTGTTTCACTGAGGGTTGTTGCCCACATATGGCTTTTTAATTGGGTTTTGGACCACCGGAGCAAATTGATTGATTGGTGCAACATGGGTAACGATAGCAAATTGCCCACATACGCTTCTTGTTGTTGTAAGAAGGTTCGGCCTTGTCCTCATTAGCCGTTTCGGTTGTAGCTTCCTTGTCATTGATTTTCTTGGCACCCTTTCTTGTTAACGTGCCCTCCTTCACGTGATTGTCGGTCAAGGTGGCGGCTAAGCGTATGGCGTCTTCAAGAGTTGCGGGATTTCTTCCCAACACGGTGTCTTGAATTTTCATAGGTAGAACACGTATATACTTATCAATGTAACGGGATAATGATGTAACCATGTGTGGCACGAGAAGACTCAAGTCATGGAAGCAAGTTGTGTAAACTACGTTCTCACCACTATCTTGAGAAAGATCCCAAAATTCAGCTTCCAACTTCTTCATTTCATTCCGAGGGCAAAACTCCTCGGTTATTAGCCTTTTCACCTCATCACATGGCAAGGCCATTGCCACATCAACACCTCGAGTCCGTTTTTCACCATTCCACCATGTGAGCGCTCGCTTTTGAAAAACGCTCGTAGCATAACGGACACGAAGGTTGTTGGGGCAATCGCTATTGAGAAAGGTATTCTCAATGCTTTCAAACCATTGAAGGAGGCCGGTAGCTCCCTCGGGTCCACAAAATGCGGTGGGATTACAGGAGTTGAAGTGCTTAAAGGTGCATTGGGGCGGGTTGGCACCACCACCACCATTATTGGCCACTTGAGTAAGTTGGTTTACAAGTTGTGCAAGGAGTGTAGCAAGTTCATTGTTGTTGTTATTGTTGGTGTTGTTGTCCCGACGGGGAGGCATGCTATAGAAGAAGACAACACAAGGAAAAAAAGTAAGAATCATGAGACTTTGGATATTGATAAGGATGAAACAAACATATGTCACATCATGTAACATGCAAAATAATAGTAATTGGATTGTATTCACTTGGTAACATAACCAATTGAATACTATGACACATCAAGGTTTTTTAAATTCATATAACTTTCGAGAAGACATGCTTTAGCCTATAAGTAAACACTTACTCTGGGAATTCCCAGGAAAGCATAATGGATCCTTCAGTTGATCGTGTAATCAATCAACAACACGAGGTAAATAAACGCTTTGTATTTCACTCACAAACACTGTTTTCAAACTCTTTCAGATCTGTCTTGACTTCTGATCTCTAAGGTCTCTCTTAGATCTATGTTATTCTCTAAGACTTGTAAACACCTATTTATAGGGAAACACAAATGCCCACAGCACCATAGGCGAACTTAATAAGTTCGCTCCTAAAGATCTTTAGGCGAACTTGTTAAGCTCTTTTTGTTTAAACTGTGAAGTGTTTGAACAATCTTGTTCATTTGAAAATTGTTTTGATTGTGAAAACTCTTGATGTTCTAAAAGTTTTCTCAATCTTCTGTTTCTCCTCCGTCTTTGAGGTCTAGAAAGCCTAACCTCAGATTTTGAATTACCCTTTGGTGTATCACAAGGTTTAACCACATTTGGGTTAACATAAGGCTTAACAGGAGTTGTTACCTTTTCTGGAGTAACATGTCAGTTACCGTTGGCATTGTGAGGACAATTGATCTTAATGTGACCCACAAGACAACAGTAAAAGCAAGATCTCGTCTCACGGTATTCTCTCATATAAGGAACCTTCACGCGATAAGATGCACTTGAAGAAGATTTGCCTACATAAACTTCTTTTGGCTTTATTTTCTCTGGAACTGCAGATTTTGTAACAGGTTTTGATTCTGGATTCATCTTCTCAGGAAATACATGCCTATTCTCTTTATTTTTGTAAGGACAATTCATCACAATGTGTCCCGTCTCACTGCAATGAAAGCATGTACGCCTTTCTTTATAATCTCTAACATATGGAACTCTGCTTGACTTTGAGAAACTTCCAAATGTATAATTTCTAGATGATTTAGAATCAACACCTTCTTGGTTCTGCTTCAAATCCTTTGATTCTTCTTTCTTAACATCTTTCGGTATCCCCTCTACCTTAGCTTCATCTTTTACAATCTCAGGTGCCACATAATAGTTTCCATTGAATGGTGGAGGAACATAACCAATACCACTAGTTCCCTTTCCCTCTTCAGTATTATTATTATAATATCCTAGTAAGAATGATAAATTTCCAAAGCTTTCTAACTTTATATGCAGTCTGATCACCTCTGCTTTAGATTTAGCAAGTTCCTTATCTTTCCCAGCAAGATCAATATTTCTTTTCTCAATTTCTGCATAAGCCATATCCAGATGATATGCGTGCTCTTTTATCTTCAAGGTCATGGAATTGATGTCTCTCTTCAAAGATTCAATTCTTTCAACACACACATTCTCATTATCCTTTAATTTCTGATTTACCGTGTGCATCGATTTCATATCACAAATGAGGTTGACGTTGTCATCCATAACCCTCATCATTTTTTCCTTCACAAAAACACAGTTAGTACAAAAAGATTCAGAGTTAGAAACTACCTTAGCTTTTACCTCTGAAGGAGATGTACTGTGATCCATGAATACGTCATCATCCGATTCTCTCTTTTGTTCAACAGTGACATGTTTTACATCAATTTCTGATTCAGTCATATCATTTTCAACTGTCTTGAAGCTTTCTTCAGTCACCAAAACACTCTCAGTAGACCAGGTACTTTCACTAGAACGAACACTTTCACTATCACTTAAAACTACAGAAGAATCACTTTCAGAATCACACTGCTTCACTAATTCTTCTTTGATCAAGGTCACGAATGCTTGAGAATTAGATTCACCCTGTTTCTTCAATGCTTCCCATAGATCTCTTGAAAGTGAACACTTCTCGAGACTATGAATGATTTCTTTTGGTAAAGACATTTGTAAAGTTGCACGCGCTTCATCTCTTGATCATACTTCTGCTTTTGTACTTTAGAAAGAGCTGTCAATGGTAAAGGAGCATCATAATATCCCATAAACTGATAAGTAGGATGCTTATATCCTTCCAAGATAGGTATCCAAAAATTTTTATCAGTATCTGATACGAACTGTTCAAACCGGACTTTCTAGCTAGAGTAATCTGATATACACAAAAGCATCAGTGGCATAGTTCCAATCTCATTATCATCACAAGAATTTGACATTTTAAAAATTTTGTGAAAATATCCGAAAAAATTCACTCCAAAAATATGAATTTTTGTGAACGAAAATTCCAAAATTACTGTCTTCTCAAAAACAGCTCGAAACACTCACAGAAAGATCCCCTTCAATTTTTGAACAAGAAAGTTTTTCCTGCCAAATATGTTTTTTTTAATCCTCAAGCGAACTTAGTAAGTTCGCCTAATTAAATTCGCCTAAAACCTCCTGAGCGAACTTGATAAGTTCGCCTGAACTATACTGAGCGAACTTGGTAAGTTCGCCTGATTAAGTTCACTTGTAACAGAATGCTAAGTTCGCCTGCAACAGCAGAAACAAGAACTTAACCATCTTCACGAACTCAGACCTCCGAAAATCATAATTTCTGATGTATATGAACAAATTGGACAAATCTGAACTGTAGGAATGTGTAGGAACTGATTAGGAACACTTCTATCGGATCAAATTCTTCAAACAAATCCAAAATCAACTCAAAATGATCAAAATTCCTCCATTTTTGTCAAGGACACGAAAAAGAATAAAAACTATTCAAAATCTCTTAAATTTGATGTGGATTGTACACGAAAACACCACGAATCTGCTGCTAAACAAGAGCAAAAGCTATGATACCAATTGTAGATCCCTTGGGGTGTGACAGATCTTTTAGACTCGTGATACGACACGGTGATAACGTGCGGAATCCATGATTAACGTGCAACGTGTAACTAATCAACAACACGAGGTAAATAAACGCTTTCTATTTCACTCACAAACACTGTTTTCAAACTCTTTCAGATCTGTTCTTGACTTGTGATCTCTAAGGTCTCTCTTAGATCCATGTTATTCTCTAACACTTGTAAACACCTATTTATAGGGAAACACAAATGCCCACAGCACCATAGGCGAACTTAATAAGTTCGTTCCTAAAGATCTTTAGGCGAACTTAAGAACTTACACAGAATTTTAGCGACAGTTACAAAACATGCTCTAACACACCCTTCTAGATTGCACATGTTCTCTAATGATTAACAAAATTTAAAACCTTGACGGGTTTTCAGAATTTTTAATAGACTTGTGTCTATGAGTATGATGATCCACATTGTAGATGATGATGGCATAGCAAAGGAAAGAAGGATATGAGGCTTAGGATTGGAGTATTATTATATAGTTAATTGGTTTTCATTTAGGGTAATAATTAGTAAGCCATATAGTGTAACAAGTAAGGTATCAAGTAATTTGGCACATAGAGTAGAAGATAGCAAGTAGAATGTAACATAGCATATAATGGGCATCCTAAGGTTATAGTCTAGGTCATTGGTTTCTAATAACCTAATTCCCTATAACCATTGCTCTGTTACCAATATGTCACACCCCAACCAACGGCGGAAAATGTCGGGGCTGGACATGGAGATTGTTCATAAACACATGATCAAACTAAATTCCATATAATTATTAAAACCAAAATTTCATAACATAAGTTCAAAACCAACATCCAAACAAATTACATCAAAATGTTGAATTCTTTATTCAATCTAGGTCTCATCCCTATGTGAAGCAACTTGCATGAAATCTCAAATATTTGAACCTGAAACATGATGGAAAACAAGGTCAACTAAAAATAGTTGGTGATCATACCTAGGTTTTGACTCTACAAATATGTTCAAACGTTGTGTACAATTCATATGTAACTAGGGGCGCAGTTTTTTGGATGTTCAAAAATAGTCGGAGAGGAGCTGACGAACCGACGAACTAACGAAGGTAATATTTTTTTCTCATAGTTTGTTCAGTTGTTCTTGTATTGAATGTAGGTTGCGAAAACTAGGGTTTAGAATGGTGAAATTGGGTATTACTATTGTTTTAAACCTTAATTGTATCGTTTGGGGTGATTATTGTTCAACAATTCTAAATTAGGGTTTATAATGGTAAAATTGGGGAAGATGCTTAGATGCTCAACTAAAGAAAAAAATGGTATTTTTGGGCATTTGGTGTATTGATGATCATGAAATTATTATTTATTAGGTATGGGGAAGATGAAAACTATTGGTTCTTATTTCAATAGAGTAAACGTCAAAAAGTTGAAACATGTGAGCCACAATCAAATACTAATGAAGTGGATCTTAACCAAGAAAATCAACAAGAAAATCAACTAGAAAAGCAACCAGAAAATCAATAAGAAAAGCATGCTAATTGCCGGATATGAATGCTCCATATACTTCTACTCGGTATCGACATCATAAAAAAGATCTTCATGTTACATTTGAACATTATGACCGAGTAGATTTGTTTACATCAACATTGGACAAACAACTACATGAGCTGGATAGTAAATTCAAAGAGCAAGCGATGGAGTTGTTATCTCTTAGTTCTAGTTTAGCTTCAAAAGAGATTAATGTTGATGAGATTGTTCTTCTTGTTGAGAAATATTATCCTGAAGATTTTACGGAGCAGGAGATGATTCATTTACGATCTTAATTAGAAGTTTTTAAAGTTGAAGTGACAAAGAATACCAAGTTAAGTAGTGTATCAACTATTTCTGATTTATGCAAAACTCTTGTGGAAACTTAGAAACGTGAGACGTATTATTTGGTTAATAGAGTGGTTCGGCTAAACTTGACACTTTCAATTTCGACTGCAACAACAGAAGGAGAACTTTCATCAACGAAAATAATCAAGAATCGCCTTCGCAATTAGATGTCAGATGAGTATCTACCGAATAGCTTGGTGATTTACATTGAAAAAGAAATTGCTAAAAAGTCTGATTCGAAATCCATAATCGATGAATTTAAAGATCTTAAAGGTCGTCGAGCTCAACTGTAATTTTTTTTTCAGGTACACACCCTTTCTCTTTTAAGTCTTTCATCTTTGTTTAATTGTTAGTTAAAAAACATCTAGTTTTTTTTATGTGTAAGAACGGTCGTTTGTTAGATATATAAAGTTTATACTGTTTGACCCGACTCAGACCGAATCGTCGACCCGGATATATAAGCCGAAACATAGCGATAGGAAAAAAAAAATAGGACTCCACCTCGACCCCCTGGGTTATTCTTCAAGCTTCGCCACAATATGTAACATGGTATAAATATGCAATTATGTAGAAACAACTACAGCAAACCGGGTGCACAATCAAACCTTTGTTGACATGTTAGGCATAACACTCATGTTACATTTGTGTTTTCGGTAGGCAATCACCCTACGTGGGTGGATGTGTTAATTCAATTTATCTATCATTGTTACCGTTGGCTTGTACGGAGTTAATGATTGTACTTATTATAAATATAGTTTAACTAAAGTGTTCTAAACATAAGGCACAAAAATACACACATGTACACATTGTTTGAATTTATAAATTGCAAATAGTTCAATGTAATCATGTTTCACCCCAAAAATATAAAATGTGGGGCTATGTAACTCACCTTGATAAGTAGGGGGTTGGACTTGTAACTTGCATTAATAAAGTTCAAGAATACCCTAAGTTAAGCATGATACGGTATTAAAATGTAGAAACATTTTAAGATAGAGAACAATGGAATGATTTGGGGATATTAGGATTTTGAGACAAACGGACGAACAAGGAAATTGATGTTTTATTTGTAAAGGGGGATTATGTGTTATTAATAAATATTAATTACAAATATATTGATATAATAAGTATCTTAATACACAAATTATAATATAATAATAGTCATTATGATGGAATATTATAATATAATAATATTCATAAGGATATTATTTGGAATATGTAAATAACTTAGTTATGTGAATTTGTATTAATATTTATCTATGACTATTCAATTTTGGTAAGATTAATTACTAAGTGATTCATTTAATCACTAATACCATATTATTTTTTAAAATACTAATAATATGATAAATATACTATTAAAAAAACAATTATTAAAATTTATATTATTTATAATGCTAATAAGATCGTATTATTAATAACCTATTATAGATCATTACTTTTGTATAAGTTTAGTTATATATATTTAACCCCATAGTTTCAAAAAACTCATGATGTTACAATACAATTATCTTCTAGTCTTAAAAGTTATACAAAATAAGGTTCGTGAAAATATACTTAAAGTTTGTCATGTTTTGAAATATATAAGAGTAATGAAGAGTACATTCCTAACAATAATAATAAAAATGTTTTTAGAAATTAATTAGACATATTCTGTGAATATGTGAATATTAATTCTAATCCTTTGATCATTTATAAAAGGGGTTGGTTTGTAATAGTCATTGCTTACTTATATATATATTTGTCCAATCATGAAATGAAATTTATAAAATAATGTTTAAATGTCAAAAGTTATTCGTATGAGCTTTGGTTATAATTATAAATATGTAAATTTTAGACTTTTTATCTATAAAAGACTACATGTATATTAAATCTATACATATATATAAATATATGTATGGGTGTGTGAGAGAGTAACAAGCAAATCAAATAAAAAAATGGAGGAACAAAAACTGGCAAAGGCCGGGTTTGAACTCGCGAGCTTTTGCGTGGGAGGGGAAGAGTTTAACAATTAAACTTGGGCAATTGCCTTGTTAAGTGGTGGAATCTGGACCTATAATTGGTATCAGAGCTTTATGCTCTTGATTTCTGAGTATATTCAAGTTTTTAGGTGTTTATCAGTATATTATTGAAGTTTTTCTGCATCTGAGTTTTGGAAGTACTATTTCATCGATTTCCAGTTGTCTGTGTTTGAGTTTTAAAGTTTAAATGTTATTTTCGTGATCAGGAGTATTATAGGAAGCTTTTCGCTGGATTGGATTGTTATTTCTTCGCTATTGATTATTGAAGATGTTCTTCAATGGAGGTTTTCTGAAACTTGGGGAAGAAGACATCGAAACTACTGGGAGACAATTTCTGTTTTTTGTTGGTCATCGAAACTTCTTGTCTGTACTCTTGTCTGGAGAAGGTATCATCGAAACTAGATATTTGTCCTGTTATATCGAAACTAACCTTTACAGATTGATCAACCGAAACTACTGACCTATCGAAACTAGTTTCAACCGAAACTTGTAGTTTCTACTGCGTTTGCTTGATTTTATACCAAGTCTTCTTCGTCGAAACTAGTTGTTTCTGGATTCTGTTTTCTCAATCGAAACTAGAAGATTCGGGCCAGCTTTGATCTATCGAAACTAGGATTTTTGGTCAGCTTTTCCTCTATCGAAACTAGTTGTTTCGATCAACCTTGTTCACCCGAAACTAGCTACTGTTTGATTTTAGATTGTCTGAGTTATGGCATCTTCAAGCAACAATGAATATGATGGAGGAAACAAACAACCTGCCTTGGTGTCCACTAGAGACTTTGATGATTGGACAAAAAAATGAAGACTTTCTTTCAGTTCCATGACCATACTCTTTTGCAGTCAATCACTGATGGTCCACACAAGCCAGTTACTACCACTACAGATGTCCAGCGTCCCAAGCTTGTGTCTGAATATGATGAAAAAGATATTGCCTTAATTGCCAGAGATAACAGAGCTTATGGATCTATTGCTATGACTCTTCCTATGGACGTGTTCAACATATTTGTCTAGTATACTACTGCCAAAGATCTTTGGGTTGCTTTATGTACAAGGTATGAGGGAAGTGCTGAGGTTAGAGAAAGCAAGAGGGACTTGATCAAGAAGTAGTATGAGATGTTTAGTAGTGTCCCTGGAGAACCCATGTCTGAATTTAACAACCGATTCTCAAGCATTGTCTCTAAGTTAAAGGTTTTGGGAACTGAGTATACCACTGTTGAGTTAAACAAGAAGCTGCTTGATTCACTGCCCAAGGAATGGAATATGTACCGGATTATGATCAAGAAAACTGAAAAGTTGAGTGACTTATCACAGCAAGAACTCTACAGCATTCTGGAGTCTTATGAGTTGGAGATAAAGAAGGGTGCAGTCACTCCAACTAATCATTCTGGAAACACAGCTCTTCTTGCTGGTCAAGGTTCTTCCACTTCATCCAACAAAACTAAAATGACATATTTTCAAACTGATGTCCCACCTTCAATTTTCGGAGTTCAGCCTACTACTTCATCCACTTCTCAGAAACCAACCACTATGATACCCGATGAATATCTGCCTATCATGACTGCCTTCATATCATGCAATGATGCACTAATTTCTGGAAACCTGACACCGGTCAGCTTTAAACCGGAGGACTAAATGATTCATTATGTGTAGGGACAATCAAGGAGGACTGGAGACAATATTTGGCATGTCAACAGTGGTTGCTCAAGACATATGACTGTTCATTTTTCTTTGTTGCAAGAATATCATCCAATAGACGGAGATTTTGTTGCCTTTCCAGGCAATCAAAGAGGATGAAAGATTGAAGGACAAGGAACTGTGTCTAACGGTGTAAATAGCCTGGAGAATGTAAACTTCGTCCCACAGCTAAAGTATAATCTGATGAGTGTGTCCTAGATTTGTGATAAAGACTTTTGTGCCCTCTTCAACTCAAGAGAATATTTTATTCTGAAGCCTGGAGTGGTTATTCCCGAAGACCTAATCCTCATGCGTGCTCTCGAAGATTCAATACCTACAGTCTGGATATGAATAATCCATCATGAATCGAATCCTGATTTCTTTCAAAAGCTTCAGAGGATGAGTCCTTACTTTGGCACAAGATATTAGGACACGTGAATTAAAAGACAATGAACCGCCTTGTTTGAGGAAACCTCGTCACCGGTTTACCTCTAAAAGACTTCTCACCTGTGGAACATTGTCTTTCCTATTCCAAGGGCAAGCAACACAAATCATCTCACAAGCCCAAAACCACTAAATCCATTGACTCCCCTCTACAATTGCTTCACATGGATCTCTTCGGTCCTGTGAGTGTCATGAGTCATGGAAGGAAATCCTACTGCTTGGTGGTAACCGATGACTTCTCTCGGTTTACTTGGGTATTCTTCCTGGCAAAGAAAGATGAGACGCCAGAGACTCTGAAAATTCATCTGTTACAAATCAAGAATATGTTCAATCTCAGTGTAAAGACTATTCGCAGTGATCATGGCACAGAGTTCAAGAATGCCATTCTAGATTTTTTCTTTGAAATTAAGGGTATCTCTCAGCAATTCAGCGCACCTCATACTCCACAACAAAATGGTGTAGCTGAATGAAGAAATCGCACGTTGATAGAAGCAGCAAGAACTATGATCGTTGATTCTAAGCTTCATGTAACGTTTTGGGCCGAGGCAGTCAATACCGCATGTTTTGTGCAAAATCGAGTTCTCATCACCAAAAGTTGAAACAAGACACCTTATGAAATTATTTACAAGCGCAAGCCTGTTATTGATTTCTTCAGGAAGTTTGGGTGTGTTTGCACAATGCTGAATACTTCTGGTTAATTGAATAAGTTTGAAGCCAAAGCGGATGAGTGCTATTTCATGGGATATTCCTCTAACCAAAGAGATTTTCGTGTTTACAACAAGAGACGAAGGATTGTGCTGGAGTCCATTGATATCAACTGGCATGAAAGCAATTATACAGACGCTGGGGACGGTCCTGCTTGGCTTTTTGATGTCGATTCTTTGTTTAAATCATTTAATCTTTCTGATTTCACTAATATATCTGTCTCAACTAAACCTCTTATGTCTGTGAATATCCTAGGTTCCTCCACTGCTTTAAGCCCCTCTTCATCATCCACTCAGGATTCTTCGAATTCTGTGGCAACAAGTGAAACTGTTGAGGAAGAAACTCCTCCAATAGGGGATGTTGCTCCACAGTCATCGGTTGAAGGTCCTATCAATGAGGAAGTTGTTCTTCCTGACAACAACGTTACCAATCTGGATGACCACTTGGAAGAGGATGAGATTCCATAGTTGAGAATTCACAAGGATCATCCTATAGACAACATCATTGGTCCACTTAATGTGGGAGTCCGAACTCATAGTGCCACCGAAGCAATGAATGACGGTCTCTTCACTTACTTCATATCTCAAGTTGAACTTAAGAATATCAAAGCTGCTTTGCTTGAAAACAATTGGGTATAGTCCATATAGGAAGAATTGCAGCAGTTCAACAAGTTACATGTGTGGAATCTGGTAGACCTTCTAAAGAACAAAGTCCCAATAGGCACTCGTTGGGTATTTCGTAACAAGAAGGACGAAGGGGGAATTGTGATTTGTAACAAAGCTCGCTTGGTGGTTCAGGGATTTTATCAAGAAGAAGGGATTGACTTTGAGGAAGTTTTTGCACCAGTGGCTCGCTCAAAATGTTTCTCGCGTATGCAGCCTATATGGACTTCACAGTTCATCAGATGGATGTCAAAAGCGCATTTCTGTATGGAAAGGTTCAAGAGGAAGTTTATGTCAAGCAGCCACCGGGTTTCATTGATCCAAGTTATCCGGACAGAGTTTACAAACTTGACAAGGCATTGTACGGTCTTCATCAAGCACCTCGGGCGTGGTATGAGACGTTATCTAAGCATCTGCTTGATAATGGTTTCACACGAGGGGCAATTGACCAAACTTTGTTCAAATAAAAGGATGGTGCGGATACCATCTTGGTGCAAATCTATGTTGATGATATCATTTTTGGATCCACAAATCCTCGGTTATGTAAAGAGTTCGAGGAAATGATGCGTTCTAAGTTTGAAATGAGTTTTATGAGAGAAATGAAGTTCTTTCTTGGTTTGCAAGTAGATCAGTCTGAGTCAGGAATTCTTATTCATCAACAGAAGTATGTCAAAGAAATCCTGACCAGGTTTAAAATGACTGAGTCTTATCCTTACAAGACTCCCGTGGAAGTTCGACACTGTCTGTCTCCTGATTTGGATGGTGAAAGCGTTGATCAGCACTTCTATCGCTCGATGATAGGTTCTCTCATGTATCTCACTTCCAGCAGACCAGACATCATGTTCGCAATGTGCTTGGATGTACGCTTTCAGGCTAATCCTAAACTCTCTCATTTAAATGTTGTCAAACGTATTTTAAGATATTTGAAGTACAAGCCAAAACTTGGGCTTTGGTATCCCAAAAATAACTTTTTTGGTCTTTTGGCATATTCAGATTCAGACTACGGGGGATGCAACATAGACCGAAAATCCACTTATAGGGATCGTCAGTTCCATGGCAACCGCCTCGACTCCTGGCAATGTAAGAAACAAACCACCGTTTCTCAATCCACAGCCGAAGTCGAATACATTGCCACAACCCTTTGTTGTTCCCAAGTAAGGTGGATCCACCATCAAATGCTTGACTACGGGATCACCTTCCATGAAACTCCCATCCTATGTGATAACACCGTTGTTCCCCATATCACTAAAAATCCCGTTCAGCATTAAAAAACCAAACACATTGAGATCAAGCATCACTTCATCCGTGACTGTGTTGAAAAGAAACATATCAAAATCGTTGAAGTCAAAACCGACAAGCAAACCGCCGACATCTTTACAAAAGCATTTGATTCTGTCAGATTTGAGAAATTGGTGGAGATGCTCGGCATGATCAACTTTCAGTAATCTTTGTGCATATTGTCTTTTCTATTTAAAATTGTTAATCGGTAAGATTTCCAAAAAGATTTTATTTTATTTTTGTAAAGTTGTTTCCTTTTTCGGTTTGTGAAATAAAAACTTTTGGGGGAGAAATTGGATTTTGTAGTTAGTAAGAAAAAGATTTGCTTTGCTTACTCAAAAAGAAAAGAAAAATATTTGATTTGTTTATTATATTCTTAGGAAAAACTCACTGTAAATATCATGTTTTATTTTAGGAAAATCGGATCCGACCTCGTGAGAAATGATAGAGTCTGGTCACACTTTTTGAACATGGAATGAACCCTAAGCAATGGTGCTTACTGAGGTATAGCCGGTAGGCCCGACATATGGATATAACTCTTTAGTAGTGTGAAAAATCTAATTCTCAATCGTACACGTGTGTTTGAACACATTTTTGAACATCTAACCCATTTTAAGCTAAGAAAACTGATTCAACCAGATATAGGCCTACGAGTTGGATTCTGATTCATGCGCCAGGTGACCGTCAAAGTAACGAGAGTTATCGTCGATGACCCCGTCTATTTTGCTTACGCAAAGATCTCGGGAGTTCATCTTTTTCCCATCCACTTAGATGATTTGACCCCGTCTATTTTGCTTACGTAAAGATCTCGGGTGTTCAACCTTTTACTATCTGCTTGGATAATTTTACGGCTTATTCTGTTTTGCTTACGCAAAGACCTAGAATGTTCGTATCTTTTTAATATCCAGTTGGATATTTTTCTTTTTACAACTTCTGATATCCAGTTGGATCTTATTTTATTTTTTGCGGTGATTTTGACTTACCAAGATGGTACCCTGGTTAACCTGTAAGAGATGATAAGATGAATGCATGTATTTCTTGAGGATTGATAGGTTTTCAAAACCATTTTATTTCAAAATGTGGGGTAAGCCATGTTTCGTGCTCAAATAGTACCACTTAATCACATGAAATCATTGTACAAGCAAATGTTCGGGTTTATCTTGCACAAATATCGGCTATCTTCTGGGATTCACAGTAGCTGAGTGCAAAATGAAGTGTTTCAAGGGTTTTGACCAGACATGATCTCACGTTGGATCTTTTCCAAGGCTAAGTGTTTATGTCTTTGTACTTTTATTTTTTATTATTATAAAGTTTTTAATCTTCCTTATTAGCTTGTTTAAATTGTGTACATATGAGAGTTTTTCTTTTGTTTCTGTTCAAGTATCTCATGTCACCCGAAACAACATCCCCATCGAAACTACTCAAACCGCCCGAAACTTCCTCCCACCCGAAACTACTTTGCCCTATCGAAACTAGTAGTTTCAACAAGGGCATTTTGGTCTTTTGTCAGCACAAATTAAATGTCTTCATAATCAGATTCCGTCGCATGCTCATTCTTACTCTCACTCTCTGAAACCATTTTCACCTTATTTTTCACACACAAAAGATCGATTCATCGGTCTATGTTTGCGAAATCAGTCTTTCTTATATGATTCCTCCGTTGTCGTCTTCATCAGGTTTGATTACTCAAAATGTTTGCTACTGTTTTAAATAGCGATGGCTAGGGTTTCATTTTTACCCTTGTTATGACTAAAATCAAGTGTTTTGGATTGTTTCATGCTTAGATTCTGTTTATGAACTCACCATTGTTAATATCTCATTCTTCTATTGTTTATTTTTGCAGATTACCTTGAAAATCTCGGTAAGATGGAGTTTCGACACCTCAGGCTAACTTTACCTTTCTTTTTATTTCTGTTTATATTTCGATTTCTGTATATAGTTTTTAACCTAGCTTTTTCTTATTTTTGAATACTTGTATATCTATTCAGAATCCAGGCATCGAAACTAGTTGTTTCGATTAAAGGGTGTTTTGGTTTTTAAAATGAGTATTAGAATTTGAACAGGTTTCTATCGAAACTAGTTGTTCCGATACCCCTTTGCTGCCCGAAACTATTTAGTTTTGATATGCTTTCTTCACCCAAAACTAGTAGTTTCGGTCAGGCCTTTCTGAGATATTTTCTAAGTGTTGGCCTGATGTTTGATAATTTTTCTTGTGTTTTTTCTGTGGATATATGGATCTCTTATTTGTCAAAAGGCACAATGTCTGTGCTGTGTTGAATACTACTGATCCCAAGAATGCAGACTTCATACATGTACTCGATTTCTTAGCCAACTCCAACATCAGCTTTGCTATAAGCCACAACCTGCCAGTGTTTGAAACTACTATAAGGCAATTCTGGAATACTGCAACAACAGTGATAGACAATGTGGAGCATATCAGGGCTACAGTTTATAATCAAGAAGTTCTACTATCTGAGGCAACTATCAGAGAGGTGTTGCACTTTAATGATAATCATGAAGCACCGGTGGAATTTTCAAGTTTTTATGTTAAAGAATGTTTCAGAAAGGTGGGGCATCTAGACGAATTCAAAAGTGGACAGATTATCAAGAATGCCCTTCCCCCTCTATGGAGATACATTGTACATATATTTATTCACTGCTTGTCTATCAGAAAAGGTAGTTTTGATTCAGCCAATGCCATGGTGGCATCTGCAGTCTTAGGATTGATTAAAGGGAAGGATTACAACTTCTCTGGGCTAGTGTTTGGGTAGTTGAAGGAAAACTTTACTGGATGAGTGAATGAAAAGTTCTTGGTCTATCCTAGGTTTCTTCAGATCATTATCAATCACCTTCATCCTAACCTACAACAAGATGGGCATGTATTCGTCTTTGATCACATGACTGCCAAGACTCTAAGCTACATGAAGAGTTAAAGCAAAAGAACCAACAGAGTGATTATTGATATTCCTCTGTTTGGTCATATCTTGGGTGAAGAAGAAGAGGATGTTCCTGACATAGAACCACAACTACAAGTTGAATCATCATCTGAAGAAGAAGAGGAAGAACAAGGTCAAGGGAACCAAGAGCTAGATATTGAAGTTGACCAACAGATAGAGCAAAATGTTGAACAGCCTATCTTGGAGGCTCCTTTCATGGATCAACTGTTAGAGAATGTTGAGCTTGTGATTGAAGAGCAAACTGCTGAAAACGTAGAAGCAGAAGTACATAATGAAGCCGAGACAAGTGAAACCTTGGACGAAGGCATCTACGGTACTAAATATGATCAGTCAGACTATAAGTCAGAAGACGAAGAGCAAACTGTGCATCCTGCATCCTCCTCCAAGAGACCAGCTGATTCCTAGTCCGACTACGAATTAGAAGAACCCCTTGCAAAGAAAATCATGACCGGGCTAAAGTCTTTGACCTCTTCTGAAGAATCTCTGTTTGACATTCCAGAACACTTAACCCCTACTCACTCACCTACTCATATTCCACCACCCTCACCACAACCATATCCACGACATACACCTGCTCCTACACCACCTGCATCCCCTGTCCCTGACCTATCACCATCTGTCCCAAGAGTTAAAACCCTAAGTCTGGAGATAAAAAGGTTATAGGAAACCGTAACAAAACAACATGAAGTGATTGAGAATCTAAAATCTGATCTACGAGAGCTCAAGGAAGAAGGGAAAGATCTTAAACTGGAATTTGGAGGCTTACATACTCAACTTGACGTTCAGCAGACCCAACTAGAAACCCAACATAAGATAATCTCTCAGCAACAGTAAGATTTTAAAGCCTTATCCGATACTGTTGAACAAATCAAGGCTTCAATGATTAAATCTTCTCAACAAGAAACCCCTTCAGCAGCTCAAGCGGAGACCACTTCTGCTAGTGGACCCTCTTCCCCTGCCTTTGTTTCAAATACTCAGTCTACACTGACAATCTTCACTAGCCAAGTTTCTAAGACAAAGGATGCTGTGGAAGTCTACAACTGATAAAGTGGTGCATCAGTTTTTGAGACAGAATGTACCCAAACAGACATTTGTTAAACCATATTGGTTTAAGCAAGATTTGAGGCATCATGTTGATGTTAAAGATGGTGTTAATAAACCAAGGTTTATAGAACCTTGTGTTCGAAAGCAAGTGGTTTTTCAACCATCTGTCGTGAATCCTAAAGTTGGACTAAAAGAGAATTTACAATCTAAGGTTAAGCTTTCAAAACCTTAAAGACGGAGACGGAACAGACAATTGAAAAAGCTTTTGGAACGTGATCAAAATAATTCTTTTTCAAACAATCATGATTTTCATAATCAACCTAATTTTGAAATGAAAAGGAATGCTAGTAACTCAAAGTTTTCTAGTTCTGGCTCGTCTTCCAAATCATCAAGAGCGAGTGAAAATATAAACTGTGAATTGCGTGAAGTGGTATATTTTTATTCTGATGGCTGACCCAAGACCACAATGGCTTGGGTCTCCGTCACTAATTGATTTTTCATGTTTATGTAGGGTCAACCAAGGAGCACTATACACAACAATTGGTATGTGGATAGTGGCTGTTCCCGACATATGACTGGAAATATTTCATTGCTTAAAAAAGTGAAAAAAATCGATGGAGGTTATGTCACATTTTCGGGTAATAAAGGTGGATACATAACGGGACAAGGAACATTGAGAAATGAGAAAGTGAAGTTTGAAAAGGTCAACTATGTTAAGCAACTGGAGCACAATTTGCTCAGCGTGTCCCAAGTGTGTGATAAAAAGTTTTCATTCCATTTCAACGACTCCGAATGTTTTATTCTCAAACCGGGTTTCATAATCTCTAAAGAATGGATTCTGATGAGGGCTCCGAGGAAGAATGACATGTATGCCATATACATGAGTGTTGCTACAACAACGGATTCAGTTCCAACTTGCTTACTTTCAAAGGAGTCTAAGTCTGACTATATTCTGTGTACAGGAAGTTAGCACACATCAATTTCAGGAAAATGAACTACTTAGTGAAGAATGACTTTGTGACTGGTATTCCCCAAATGAAGTTTTATGTGCTTGATTACTGTATACCATGTAAGAAGGGTAACAACGCAGTAAGTCCCAAAATCCAAGAAGCAGAATTCTATTGACACTACATTGGAGCTGTTACACATAGATTTGTTTGGACCGATTAGCATTCGTAGTATTATCGGAAAATCATATTGCTTGGTGGTAACTGACGACCACTCAAGATTCTCATGGGTGAAGTTTTTAGCAACGAAAGACGAGATGGCTAAGACTGTTCAATTTCTTATTCTAGGATTGGAGAATCTCTGCAAGCAGAAGGTCAGACGTATGATAGGGTGCGAAAGCACACGTCTTTATTCCTTTGTTTTAATGTGTTCTAAGTAGTTTTATATTAGTTTTGAGTCAATTTTATGTACATTTGAGTCGTTGGTCTTATTTGTAGGAGCTCGGGAATATTAATGAAGAATACGTGAAGAAAACGAGCGAAGAAACGAAGCCCGGAAAAGTCCAAAGATCAAAAGACAATTTTCTGAAATTTAGGTCTCTCGCGGTACGCGAGAGACGAGTGTAATAATTCTCGCGGTACGCGGGAAACTCCAGGAATCCGCCCGACTATTTTGGTCCTCGCGGTACGCGAGGATCCAGTCAACATTCTCTCGCGGTACGCGAGAGGGCCGTTTTCCGCAAAACCCTAATTTTCTAAATTAAAAAGATTTAAACGGCCATTAGGAGAGAGTTCGATTCTGAGCCGTGGGAGAGACGAAAAAGAGGCGATTTTGAGCTTGGAAGTCAATTGAAGCTGAAGATTGAAGCTTTTGGATTCCGGGTTCGTGTAGTTGCATTCTAGGGTTTAAAGATTCAAACTTTATCTTTGATTTTGTGTTTTGAACCTATGGATCTTGCTATTTACTTCTGTGTAGATGTTCTTAGTATGATTCTAGGCTAGATCCTTGATCTACCTAGGTCAATATGATGATTATGTGTTAAAGTTTCGATTTTTATTCGGTTTTTGGATTTGAATGTTGGATTTATGATTTAGTAAAGGTTTGAGTTTGTTTATGTGTGATGTTAGTGCATGTTTAATTCTGATTATGTGGTTGATTATGCTTTTCTGCGTTGATTGTGGTTGTCTGCCAGTTTGATCTTCGTTTCTGGTTCATAGACTTTAGGGTTTGTGAGTTAGAGTGGTGTCTAGACATAGTAGCCATAGAAAACCTAGTTAATTACTGATTAGAAGTGAATGTGTGTCCTAGTTCAATACCCGAGAGGTGAGAATTAGTCGTTTAGTCTTCGTCATTAGGAATCCGAGTGTCAGCTGTCTGAGAGGAAGTTGGTATTAGGTGTCTAGTGATAGTTGCTATCCGAATCATAGTATCCATTTTAGAACTACCCCATGCATTCCTTGAGTGTATGGTAAGCGGTGAGACTGAGAGGTAATCCGTTTATTAGGGTACTTGTCATAGTAGGAAATACCCGAGAGGTGATCCGATCATCTGGTGAGTTAATATCCTTAGGTTGTCTTCTGGTCACATCCCGAGACCGAGAGTGATCGGGAATCCACTAGATATCTTTTAGGTGTTATATCTTTAGAAACCCAGATCCAACCTAGTTCCAAAACCGATAGAAGTTGAGCTTTACACATAGGATTCCGACCTAGGTAGTGACTTCTCCATTCTTGATTTCATCTTTAGTTTACTCTTGATAGCTTGAATTGTCCTTAGTTTATTGCATTCTTAGTTAATCTTTAGTGTAGTAAACCCCCCAATCAATTAATCATATTAAGTCCTAGTTAGAGTCTAATTTAGTTATTCAGTGTCTTTTGGGTTCGATATCCGGACTTCGTTAGGCTATATTGCATTGATCGGTACACTTGCCGGTTGTGTGGTCTAGTTTTAGGTCGAGTCTAGGTTTTATAAATTTAAAGCTAGAGAGTCTAGATTAGGTTTTATTTGATAGTTTTTATAGACCGTCTGGACGACATCAAGTTTTTGGCGCCGTTGCCGGGGACACTTGGCAATAGCAATATTAGCTTTGACTAGTTCTTTGTTAGATTTTTGGTTTATTTGAGTCTTTTGTTCTCTTTTGAGTCTTTGTTCTATTTTTCCTTCTTAGAGTCTTTCTGTTTATGCCCAATACTCGTTCGCAAGGATCACCATCTTTTGCATCTTTTCAAGAGCCCGAACGAGAGCTTCACGAGCGCACCCGCGACTTTCGGGAGCGTTTAGAGGAGCTGGTTAAATCTAAGGTACGTTCTACTAGCCCAGTTCCAATTTCTATCATGGGCGACGCTGATCCTCCAGCGAGGCGTACAGTACACCAGAGGGCCAGTGAGGGGGTCACGGGCGCGAGATCTTCGATCACACGCCCCACTATACCGAACACCAATTCTTGGCAGATCCCATCACATGTCATGAGTACGATCACTCATGCCACTCAATTCCATGGCCTCGAGGATGAGGATGCACCCGGACATTTGTCTCGCTTCGCGCGGATATGTGATACATTTAATATCACGGGTGTATCTAAGGACGCAATCTACTTGCGTCTCTTTCCATTCTCCCTTTCTGGGCGTGCATCTACTTGGCTCGACACTCTTCCCGACAATTCTATCACCACATGGGAGGATCTCGAAGCCAAGTTTTTCAAGAAATACTTTCCACCTTCCAGGGCCGCTCGCCTTCGGGACCAGATCCATTCGTTCCGGATGGATCCCGACGAGCCTTACCACATGGCCTGGGAGCGGTTCAACGCGCTGTTGAGCCGATGTCCCCAGCACGGTCTCCCTGACTGGGCACTAGTGGAGAAGTTCTATAATGGCCTCACCTTCGAGACGCAGCAAATGTTCAACACAGCTGCAGGAGGCCATATCATGGATAGACTCGAGCCTGAGGAGTGCGAGGATATGTTCGAGAGCTTCGCTCAAGCCGAGCAGCAGCACCCACGTTCTGTTAGGGATTCCATCCCTACTGCTAGGTCACACGCCTCTTCTCCTAGAGGTGTGCATCAGGTCACTCCTGATACTAGCGTGGCTGCTGCCCTCGCCTCGATGGCGAATGAGATAAAGGAGCTCAAGCTCAGTGCTTTGAGGTGTCAGGTGTGCAGGGGAGGACACGACACCCGAGATTGCCCGGTAAATAATCAAGAGCATGTGAGCTATGCTGGCAACCAATACCAGAACCGAAATTACAACAATTCTAATACTTTTGGTTCGGGATGGAGATCTGGATTCACTGGTCGTCAGCAACAGTATGGAGGAGCAGAAGAAGGAGCGAGTTCTGGGAGCACTGTTGGGTCACGAAGGATTGAGGAGATGATGGAGACTCAGACACAGTTGCTTGCCCAGCTGGTGCAGAATAACAAGGATGCTCGGCTAAGACTGGATAGCCATGACACTTTGATGAAGAATCAGCAATCGGCGTTCCAGGATTTGCAACGCACGGTAGGAGACATTGCTAGGAGCATACATGATAGACAAGGAAGCCCTTCTACGGGCCCGAACGCTTCAGTGATGGCCGTGTCTATAGAGAGTGTGGAGAGTAAAGTGGTTGAAGAGGTTGACCCCCACTCTAAGGAGCATAATATTCCCTCAATGGAGGAGGTGAACAAGATTGACTGGGAAGCTCGATTTGCTGAGATCGATGCTAGGATGCTAAAAGAGACCGAGTCGAATGCTGTTTCGACGAGGAGCATGATAGAGAAGGAGGATGAGAGCCCACCGGTAGTAGTAGAAGAAGAGCCGGTGGAGGAGGAGATAGTGGTTGAGGTGCCTACCAAGAAGGCACAGGAGAAGAAGAAGGGGGTGGAGATGAAGTCCCCCGAGATTGACTTGAGTCGTATTCCTTATCCCGCACGTGTGTTGCCACATAAACACGCTAAGGAATACGGTCACTTCCTTGATATGTTCAAACAACTCAAGGTCAATCTCCCGTTTGTAGAGGTCCTCCAGCATATGCCCAAATATGCCAAGTTCTTAAAAGGCCTTCTTTCCAACAAGAAGAAACTTGAGGAGGTCTCTGGAGTCTCACTTGGTGAGCAATGCTCGGCAGTGGTGCAAAATCATTTGCCAGAAAAGTTGTCTGATTCGGGTCGGTTCACGATCCCGTGCTTGTTGGGCAACCTACCATTACACCACGCGTTGGCCGACCTAGGTGCTAGCATCAATTTGATGCCCTATTCATTGTACAAGCAGCTGGACCTAGGTGAACCACAACCAACGCGCATGAGCATTTCCTTGGCTGACCGCTCAGTCAAGTATCCACGGGGAATAGTGGAAAATCTATTAGTGAAAGTGGGCAATTTTGTTTTCCCCGTGGATTTTGTGATTCTAGATATGGAGGTGGATGACAAGGTCCCACTCATCTTAGGGCGCCCGTTCCTACGGACCGCAAAGGCGATGATTGATGTCTTTGACGGGAAGCTCACACTTCGTGTGGGGGATGAGGTCCTTACATTCAATGCTGTAGAGTCCGGGAAGGATGTTGGCGAGCACAGCCATTCCGTGTGCATGCTCGACTCTTTCATAGACCACCATTGGGACTCCGATCCGATGTTAGAAGTTGGTGAACCCGCCCCGAATATAGAAGAACCATCTGAGTGGGCGTTGGAGTTAGAAAGGTTGTTAGGGGAGCCGGATGATTACGGTGATGATGAGATGCCCGATGATGTACTGAACATAATGGCTGAATTTGAAGATGTCATGGGCAAAACCCCAAGTGTGGGGAAGTTAGTAGATATCGTGGAGGATCCCTATGATGATCCTGGTGAGAGTGAAGAAGCCATACCGCTAAAAATATCTATTCCTGAACCTTCACATGTCCTCACCCTTGTTTGTGCTGAGGGGAGAATTGAAAAACCGACCCCAAATTCTAATCCCCCTAGATCTAGGCCACCACGTAAGAGAACCCGCGAGTCGAGAGAGGTAGAGTTGAAGATGGAGCAAACCCCAAGTGTGGGGATATGTAAAGATGACAGTACACTCGGGTATTTGAACAATGTTATCTTCGGTCCGGGTAGGTTTAAGTTGTGGTGGAAGGACTGGATTGCTACATGTGATATGAGTTTAATGTTTGAGAGTAGTAGTTGTTTGCTAGAGGTATGGAGGACCCGGAGGCCGCGCAGGATGAAGGCGGTACCGGTTAGGATCAAGGAGAAGCCCCCTGATAGGCTTGCTTGAGTCATGGGCAAGTGCCCGGGATGTAGAGTTTGTATGATTTCATTGGGTTGAGTCCGTGTCTTTTTCTTTGTTTTTCGGTTTGTGTTTTGTTTGTGTCAAGTTTTGCAGGAATCCATGCTTGATTCGGTAAGGAAAATCGTCGGGAATGAAGCCCCAGGTATAGTTACATATGTTTTTATGCTTGGGATAGGTTTTTAGTGAGTTTGGGTGAAACAAGATCTTAAATGACCAAAAATATTCTAAGTATAAAACTTGAAAATTTTTCAAAACTTTCTGTTAACGACACCCTTCCGCGGTACGCGAAGAACGAGAGGAAGATCTCTCGCGGTACGTGAGAGACAAAAGTCTCGGCCGGCCTAACTTTTTGGCCTTCGCGGTACGCGAAGAATATCCCCTTCGACTTACGCGGTACGCGAGGGACTGCTGGTGTCACCCTATTTCCTTTGTTTCCCATGGTTTCCCGTACCCGTTTCTGTCCCCGTTTTCACTCACCACCACTATTCATCACCTACCTTCGTACCACCACTACCATGAAGCATCACCTTTAACCACCATCATCCATCACATTAATTCACCCACCTACCACCATCCGACCACCGTGACCATGGGAAACTAGAAACCGTTTATGACCGATGTTCGAACTTGCTGTGGTATTCATGTCTTTGTGTTTGCAACATGTCGAGTATGTTTTCTCTGCATCTATCTATCTTAAGTCTTTTAGTTTTCTTGAGTCTGTCTAGTCTCTATATTTTATTTGAGTCAGTTTAATGCTGTGGGTTTGTATGAGGTTTATTTTGCAGGTTTTATCATTCTGTCCGTACTCAATCTCCATTCGGGCGGGTTTGATGATTACCATTACTATCTTGTAAAGGCAACCCAACAGCTGATGTGTAACCGCGACCGAAATGCTATACGGTGCACACAAGGAAGAACGAAGCTGCATACTAGATTGCATCTACATTACCAGCTAAGTCGCTTCCTGTTCTGTTTTGTTTTTATTTTTGCATTTTCATTTTTAGTTGTGTTTTGCTTCACATTGAGGACAATGTGTCTTTCAAGTGTGGGGATGTGAGTGTCTAGTTTGTTTAGTTTGTGTCTTTAAAAATTCAAAAATACAAAAAAAAAAAAAATTGAAAAATTTGAAAAATGTTCTTGAAAATAATTGCATATATTTGGAAAATGATAGTAGAACTGGATCTATTTATGAGTTTAAAAGATTAAATAATTGAAAACGTGTCTAATTAGTGATGTTTTGGTAGACCCAGCTAACTAGTAGAGCTTAAATATCCTGTTTGTGTTATTTAGGATTAATCACGGAATAAAATCATGATATCTTGTGGGTATTCATCTTAGAGTAATGGTAATACTGAAACTGTTAATATAGGGTGATAGGTACCACGATTAAGTTAAAATTTAAAGGTTTTTGAAATTTTTTATGGCACACCATTCTCTTTTTATGAGAATAAATCCGAGTTTCGGTGGCGCCCGCATTCCATAATCCATGTTATTCCATAATTTATGAGCTATACTGAGTTTTGCTTATGTGTTACCCTTTGGGATGGCGACTTGGAGGATACACCCCTAAGTAAGATTTATGTGCTTCATTGATAGAATGTAGTCTATGTGTTACCCTCCGGGATAGTGACTTGGTTGAAACGCCTCTAGACGAAAGTTCTTTTGCTTATTATGCTCATTATCATCCATTCATTCATGATTTCATCTGATTTCTAAAAACCTGTAAATAGTAGTTTAACGTGGTAGGGTAAATCTATATGGTTTAATCCGTGCCTAAACATGACCTTGAGACGGGATTAGGTAGAGCTGTAACTTCTAAGTGTGAGTCACATAGATTGATTGATATGTTGTATAAAATGGATTTAGAACACGTAACGGGGGCTTGAAAGTTAGTGCTTGGGTTTAATCGGACAGAAATACTAATTGTTGCTTTTTAACACGTGAGTATGTTTTGAAAATCGAAATTTATGTTTGTTGAGTTAGATGCCAGTTATGATTCCATTTGCAGATTTTTCGAGGACGAAAAAAGGTTAAGTGTGGGGATATTTGATAGGGTGCGAAAGCACACGTCTTTATTCCTTTGTTTTAATGTGTTCTAAGTAGTTTTATATTAGTTTTGAGTCAATTTTATGTACATCTGAGTCGTTGGTCTTATTTGTAGGAGCTCGGGAATATTAATGAAGAATACGTGAAGAAAACGAGCGAAGAAACGAAGCCCGGAAAAGTCCAAAGATCAAAAGACAATTTTCTGAAATTTAGGTCTCTCGCGGTATGCGAGAGACGAGTGTAATAATTCTCGCGGTACGCAGGAAACTCCAGGAATCCGCCCGACTATTTTGGTCCTCGCGGTACGCGAGGATCCAGTCAACATTCTCTCGCGGTACGCGAGAGGGCCGTTTTCCGCAAAACCCTAATTTTCTAAATTAAAAAGATTTAAACGGCCATTAGGAGAGAGTTCGATTCTGAGCCGTGGGAGAGACGAAAAAGAGGCGATTTTGAGCTTGGAAGTCAATTGAAGCTGAAGATTGAAGCTTTTGGATTCCGGGTTCGTGTAGTTGCATTCTAGGGTTTAAAGATTCAAACTTTATCTTTGATTTTGTGTTTTGAACCTATGGATCTTGCTATTTACTTCTGTGTAGATGTTCTTAGTATGATTCTAGGCTAGATCCTTGATCTACCTAGGTCAATATGATGATTATGTGTTAAAGTTTCGATTTTTATTCGGTTTTTGGATTTGAATGTTGGATTTATGATTTAGTAAAGGTTTGAGTTTGTTTATGTGTGATGTTAGTGCATGTTTAATTCTGATTATGTGGTTGATTATGCTTTTCTGCGTTGATTGTGGTTGTCTGCCAGTTTGATCTTCGTTTCTGGTTCATAGACTTTAGGGTTTGTGAGTTAGAGTGGTGTCTAGACGTAGTAGCCATAGAAAACCTAGTTAATTACTGATTAGAAGTGAATGTGTGTCCTAGTTCAATACCCGAGAGGTGAGAATTAGTCGTTTAGTCTTCGTCATTAGGAATCCGAGTGTCAGCTGTCTGAGAGGAAGTTGGTATTAGGTGTCTAGTGATAGTTGCTATCCGAATCATAGTATCCATTCTAGAACTACCCCATGCATTCCTTGAGTGTATGGTAAGCGGTGAGACTGAGAGGTAATCCGTTTATTAGGGTACTTGTCATAGTAGGAAATACCCGAGAGGTGATCCGATCATCTGGTGAGTTAATATCCTTAGGTTGTCTTCTGGTCACATCCCGAGACCGAGAGTGATCGGGAATCCACTAGATATCTTTTAGGTGTTATATCTTTAGAAACCCAGATCCAACCTAGTTCCAAAACCGATAGAAGTTGAGCTTTACACATAGGATTCCGACCTAGGTAGTGACTTCTCCATTCTTGATTTCATCTTTAGTTTACTCTTGATAGCTTGAATTGTCCTTAGTTTATTGCATTCTTAGTTAATCTTTAGTGTAGTAAACCCCCCAATCAATTAATCATATTAAGTCCTAGTTAGAGTCTAATTTAGTTATTCAGTGTCTTTTGGGTTCGATATCCGGACTTCGTTAGGCTATATTGCATTGATCGGTACACTTGCCGGTTGTGTGGTCTAGTTTTAGGTCGAGTCTAGGTTTTATAAATTTAAAGCTAGAGAGTCTAGATTAGGTTTTATTTGATAGTTTTTATAGACCGTCTGGACGACATCAACGTATAATGTAATACCCTTAATATTTTCATAACGCTCGACCTTGTAATCATAAACGAGTAAAATGACTAATTGAAATTTGAGGTTTAGACGAGCTTTTAGTGTCATAAGAGATCGTTTAATAATAATAATAATAATAAAATAATATTATTTTTTAAACGTGCTCCATTTTTAACGAAACTTAGGTCAACTTGTAGAGAAAAATAAGATCGTCACAATGACATATTCGTAAATTTATAAAACGCCATATTATAAAAAGTTATAAGAGAAAAACGAGTTAAGCAACTGAATTAATTAGAATAATATAATAATAATAAATTAAATCAATCAAAATATTTGTGTACATAAGTTATGTGTGTACGTGAGTATGTTATAGAAAAGCAAATGAAGTTCCCATCCCACATTGACTTTCTGAGAAATAACTTGCTCAACCTTTTAGTATAAATATGAATGTATAGGTTTGATTTAGAATATAAGTTTTTTTTTGAAACACTCTAGTATAAAGAGAATCCTGAGTTCTCAATACCTCTTTGGGTATTGTTATTAGTCATTTTGGAGCACGAGCAGGGAGACTTTACATCAAATTGTCGCATATAGTTTTCAGTTATATTCTCGTTTAAGTTTATGTCTAGTTATTTATTAGTTATTTTTATTATTATTAGGCCCTTGGGTTATTGTCAAGGTAGGTATTGGGTAGCCCAGCTTTAGTTAGGCATGGACTGATCACCTATGCTTAACCAAGCCAGCGTTAGCCAATATCAACCAGGATACTAATAGACCTTAGGGTTATTGTCATGGTAGGTATTGGGCAGCCCAGCTTTAGTTAGGCATGAACTGATCACATATGCTTAACCAAGGCAGCGTTAGCCAATATCAAACCAAGATAATAAATAGTTAGGTGTACCTTAACTTAACTTAGGGTTACTGTATCGGGACCCAGAAATCTTCAAGATAATAGACGAAGCGCTGCTTTCAATTAGGAACTCAACTTTAAGGTGAATACATTTATACTTTTTATCAAACTCTACAAATGTTTTATGTTTTCAAAATGGCATGAAATTGTTGAATGAATCTAATCATAAAGGTAACTTACAGGAAGCATCTTGCCATGTTTATACGTATGGTTTGATCAAATTCATATATATGTCATAGCGAAGGTCATGGCATAGCTAGCTTCATACAAGTTGGGGAGAAAAAACGTTACCGGAGGGTACACAGAGTTCTGGGAGTTTTACCCATTTGTATTCCAGTTGTTAGGGTATAAATTGTGGTAGTGTATGCGTATTTTACCGTAAAATATGGTTATATGAGTTGAACGATATCATGCTGCAAAATGTTTTGTGTCTTGTAAATGTAATTCCCAAACTTTCGTTGACGTATATTTTCAAAATGTTTTCAGGTAATCATTAATAGCTTTAAAAGTAAGGTAGTGGTTTAGGGAGGACATACCCCTAGACTCCAAAATACCTTACTCGGTTTTGGACCAGCTGGTGATGACTACAGTACATAGAAGCATGACTCCTGTGGCTCGTGATATTATTAAACCATATTGTAATAAGAAGTATAAAAATTTTAATTTTCAGAATAATTGTTGTAAATTATTATGGTTGTTTAATTCCCCATGTTTCTGAAATTGGCAGTTACTCGACTACAAAAGTCGAGAATTTTCATGAAATTCAGAACTATGTAATTTCGGTTGTGCAATAAAATGATTATTCAAAACATGTACCAATCTGATTCGCACGCCCGGTGTGTCATTTCTCAGGGTGTGACATATAAGAAGCGACAATGGCATCGAGTTCAAGAATAGCAAAATGGGTCTTTTCTGTTATAGAAGGGTATTCATCATGAATTTAGCGCGCCATATGTCCCGTAACAAAATGGAGTTGCTGAGCGAAACAACAGAACATTGGTTGAAGCTGCTAGAACGATGTTGGCACATTGTATGCTATCTGTTACTATCTGAGCCGAAGCTGTGAACATTGCATGTCATGTCATCAATCGTGTTCTGACCGTGAAGCGACACAACAAGATGTGTTACGAGTTGTTGAATAACCGAAAGCCAAATTTATATTATCTCCTACCTTTTGGGAATCCGTGTACACTTCTGAAGACCCGAAATGTTTCTACAAATTTTAGCGAAAAAGTCATTGAAGGGATCTTTCTCGGCTATGTTTCCAATTCGCTGAATAAAAGAGTTTATAACAAGGAAACAAGATAGGTTGAAGAGTGGTTCCATATTGATTGTTCCAATCATTCTATTCCTCAAAAGGCGGTTCATCTTGATTGGGCGGTTGATTATGACACCTTGTTAAAGTCTTTTAATATTATTCCTGATATTTCTCCTGAAGAAGTCGCGTTGTTGTATGAGCCGCGCAATGGTGACCACGGTAGCGGTTTTACACCAAGATCTTAAGTTCCATTATCAGTTCCATCAACTACCCCCAATCCGAATATTGCATCAAGTTCGGGTACTCATGAAACAGAAAGTGATGACGATGAGGTGGCATTCCAGGATTCTTTGAATGAACTGTTTAATATTGTTGATGAGTTGTCCACTTCTACACAAGTTCCAAGGGGAGATTTCTTCTAATCTGGATGCGAGGATACCAGTTCCTCAAGTTGAATCTACTCAAGTTGATGTATTACCAATTCCCGAGGTTGCTTCCATCAAAGTCTTAAAAGATCATCCGGTGGTGAATATCATTGGGAATCTACAGGATGGAGTCAAAACTTGTTCATTGAATGAAAATACCTATTTATATTTTAACATTAGGGATACAAGAGTACTTGATGTTTGCTCACATTCGTGTTTTATTTCTCAGGTCGAACCAAAGAACGTGGAAATGGACTTACAAGATAACAATTGGATTGAGGCTATGCAAGAGGAGCTAGCTCAATTTGATAAATTAAAAGTCTGGAATTTAGTTGATCTACTAAAGGGGGTTTATCCGGTTGGCACTAAATGGGTGTTCAAATGTAATAAGGATGATAGAGGTGTCGTGGTGAATAAGGCAAGGTTGGTTGTCCAAGGTTTCAATCAACAGGAGGGTATTGATTACACTGAAGTTTACACACCTATTGCGAGGTTGGAAGCGACTCGTTTGTTTCTGGCTTTTGCTTCATTTAAAGGTTTCAAGGTGTATCAATTAGAAGTGAAGACTTCTTTCCTTTATGGTAAGGTTAAAGATGAGGTCTACGTTTGTCAGCCACTAGGCTTTGAAGATCCATTGTATCCTTCGCATGTGTTCAAGCTAGATAAAGCATTATATGGACTTCATCAGGCACCCAGAGCTTGGTATGAAACGTTGTCTCAGCATCTTCTGAGCAATGCTTTTACTCGTGGCCAGATTAACTCAACCTTATTCATGAAGAAAGCAGGGGGAGATTACCTGATGGTGCAGATTTATGTGGACGATATAATATTCGGGTCGACAAATGAAGAATTATGCAAAAGGTTTGAGAGGGTCATGAAATCTAAGTTTGAAATGTCTACTATGGGAGAGTTGTCATTTTTCTTAGGGTTACAAGTGAACCAGAAGGAAGACGCCTTCTTTATTCAACAATCAAAATACATCAATGACATTTTGAGCCGATTCAAAATGGAGGATTATACCCCATATGACACACCAATTCCTGTGAATCATAAGTTGAGTCCGAATCCAGAAGGAAAGGATATTAACTGTCGGTTGTACAGAGCTATGATCGGATCCCTCATGTACTTAACCGCATCAATACCAGATATTATGTTTGTCGTGTGCCTCTGCTCCAGATTTCAAGCAAAACCGAAAGAATCACATCTGATTGTAGTAAAAAGGATATTCCGGTACCTGAAAGGGAATCCGAGATTAGGATTATGGTTCCCACATTGTTCTAGTTTTGAATTTATTGCATATACTGACTCAGATTTTGGAGGTTGTTTTTTGGACAGGAAGTCTACTACTGGAGGTTTCCAGTTTCTTGGTAATCGTCTTGTATCGTGGCAGTGAAAGAAGCAGACCACAGTCTCAATCTATACATATGAAGCGGGGTACATTGCAGCTTCCGGTTGATGTTCACAAATTTTGTGGATTCACCAACAATTAAGAGATTACAATTTGAATTTTACATGCACCCCTATGTTCATAGATAATAATGTCACCATGTCCATCACTAATAACCCTATCAAGCACAATAAAACTAAGCACATAGAGATTAGACACCATTTCATTTGTGACTGTGCTGATAAAAAGTTGATTGAACTTGTGAAAGTTGATACAGATGATAACTTTGCATATTTGTTCACCAAAGCTTTTTATCGGACCCGATTTGAGTTCCTGGTAAAGATGATCGGAATGATCAATCCTGCGTAATATATTTTCAAAACTATTTACATGGAAGTCTTTATATTTTATTTTATTTCTTTTTGTTAGTTTTAGCTCTACTGCTTTATTACTTTCATGAATTTAGTTTACTGTCAAAAATTTGTTATTTGTAAAAATTCCAAACAAACTTAAAAATTTAAAATCGACATCATTTGAAGTTAGAGAAGAAACGATAATACATCAGTAAATGATCTTTCACACATGACCATAGATTGACCTGCTAGTAATTGTTTCATATTTTGTGTTTGTGTTCATATGATTTGATCTAAGCTTCTTAGACAGCACAAACAAGAAATGATAGCTTCATGACTGCTTTAATTTGAAAATCAATATTATCTTTAATTTGGTTATGTGTATTTAATTTAGATTTTCAGTAGGCTAGAAGCATTTTTGGACCATCAGTAGTGTGAAAACATAATTAACTATGTAACAAATGTGATTTGAACCCATAGTATGCCGGGTGTGTGAGTTAAAAGATCGTTATCAGATATAGAATATAAGGCTTTAAGAATTTCATGAGACGAGTATCGGATTATATCGTTAGCACAATTTATTTTGGTTCACTTCGTGACCATGCCCCGAAAAGCATGTGATTGAAGTTGGACTAAGATATGTTTTTGACAACATCTGTAAATTCATATGATAGCCCTTGGATCATTATCTTGATTCCATTGTATACATCCAGATAAGAGTTGGATCACGTTACCCTGAATCATTGAATCAATCGATTCCTTTTTCAAATCACATTGTTGAAGATTCCTTTGTTACCATGAATCATAATACTTCATTCAAACCAAGCCATTGAATCATTATGATTCTTTATAATCCCTCGGGGTCTGTTTGTTTTTCCTGTGCTAACTGATGTAATTACATCCTAGTTGATTGATCTAATCTTGGATCGAGTCTTGTATATCTTGAAGATAATGCAATTTAAATTTCTGTTGGCATATATGTGGGGTACACATTGTTTTCATATAAATGGTACACTAACTCACAAGAACGTGGGATAAAAACGCTTGTAGTTTCAAATTCTATAATGCTGACAATCTAGATTTACATGTTGTATATTGCAAATTCGATTTGAATACTTAAGTTAGTCATGATCTGATCTTGTTTTCTTTGAAGCTTATCGTGTATCATTTCATGCAGTATGTTTGTCTTGAAAAGAATATATTCAAAATTGCAAGTTACTATGGTGTATCAAAAGCTGTGTTTGATAATCTATGAAATGTTGATTAGGTTACCCATAGAGCTGATTAGGGATTTGATATCCAAGTGTGATTGATTAATCAGATAAACTGATATGATCTTCTTACTCATGATGTTCAAAAATATGTGTTTCAGTAGTTGAATTTCATTTTAGACATATAAAAACCAAAAAGATTTTATGTTTCTTTATTTGAAAATTCAAAAAGCTTTTACTTTGTTATTGCTTTAATTCATTTACAAAAATCAAAAAGATTTTCAGTGTGTTTTAGCATAAAGTTCAAAAAATCAAAAATATGTTCGTAGTTTTAAAGTTCGTTTTAATTGAAAATTCCAAAAAGATTTTCTTTCTTGCTTACATGAAAATCTCATTTATTTTTCAATACTCGGGATTGCATCATATACAGGTTGATGGTTGGAAGAAAAAAAGATCGGTTGAAAGTTGGAAATTTGACAATTGAAAATTTTCCTAAGTGTTGGAGAACTAGCGAACTTGTTATGTTCTCTTGAACATGTTCGTCGGGGTAGCGAACTTGTTAAGTTCGTCAGGAGAAGCGAACTTGAAGGGTGAAGTATATATAGCAAAGTGACAGCGACTTTACACTTTCACACTAATATTCTGAGCGAACTTGTCGTGCGAACTTATCAAATCCATTTGAGCGAACTTTTGACTTTGAGCTTGTTTCAAATTTATGTGTGTTGTTGAGTTGTTTGAGTGTTTCTACTGTGTTAAATAACTGTTTGTGAGCATTTCCAAGGGCATGGATCGTCTGGTAGAATACAAGCATAACCAAGTGGCTCTTTTTAATGCCGATTTATCCGAGGCGGTCAATTACCAGGAGATTATCAATTTTTTAAATCATTCAAGGATAATAGTTGCACTTTCTGCCAATCCAGTGATAAGCTTACAATACATTCAAGAATTATAGGATACAGCCGAGCATGATTGTACAATTGACCCGAATGTGATCCGTGCCAGAGTTAACAACCAAGATATTGCTATTTCGGTGCAGACTATTAGGGATGCTTTAAGATTTGGAGGTGAAGAAACCGATCCATTAATGCTCCCGAACACTTAATTACTGGGTATTTCCGCAAGATAGAATATCGAGGCAAGGCTAATGATTCTCAAGCCATGAAAGGATGCGTAGTTGGGCAATGGAGATACTTCATGCATGTCATTATACAATGTATGTCTCCTAGGAAAGCTGGTAATGATGGGTTGAAGGCGTCATTACAGTCTGATATGGTAGCTTTGATGTTAAATAAGGGCTTCAACTTTGCTCTTTACATCTACACTGAATTGGTTACCCAGATTACACCACCAGAGGGTCAAGGATTTCTTATGTACCCAAGGTTTCTACAAGTGATTATTAATCATCTTATTCCAAATCTACCACCTGTGGGGCAACGTCTTACTTTAACCCCGATGCACAAGCGTATTTTTGCAGATTGCCAAAGTGTTAAACAAAGAAATCCAGCATTGGTTCCAATTCCTACAGCTTTATTTGGGCACATAATCAATCCTGATTATGTTGCACCACCAAATGAACACCGGACAAACGCTGATGAACAAGATCCACATCAACCACAACAACAGCAAAAACTAGAACAACCACAAGCATAGGTACAACAGCAGCTTGAACAACCTTCTCAAGTAATTGAACCTGAACTTGAGGTGATACAATATAATATTCAAAATGAAGTTCAAGACGATGTTGAGATGAATGTGGAGGATGAAAATGAAGAGGAAGAGAATGTCCAGAATGAGCCTATGAATGACAATATTCTTTCTCCACAACCCCAGGCTGACGATGTTCAAGTAGAGTCTACTGAGACTGATAGTTTGAGCAATGAGATTGCAGATAAAGAAGTACATGATAGTTAAACATCTGTTGATTCAGAAGAAACAGAGTCTGATTTCAGCCCTGAGGACTATGCTCAGTTGGCTAAGAATCCAACTGTTCCACCACTGAAGGGAAGAAAGAAGTCACTACCTCATCGGAAGTCAGCTCGTGGTCCTCCTCATGGTGCTGTACTTGGCAAGAGGACATTAAGGGATGAAACATCTGATGAAGATTATGTGCCTGAAGATTCACCTAAGGCCAGAAATAAATTTATTAAGGCTAGGATGGATGTGACAGATGACATAGAGTTTGTTGGTTCTCTATTACAAACTGCTACTCCGTCTACCACTACTACCCCTCAAGCTACACCGGTCGTGCCTGATTCGAGAGCGCGGGAGGTGATAACGGCACTTGATAAAGGGAAACTTGTGCCTCCCAAAACAACTGAACCAGTCGGACCTTCAATAGGAGATAAAGACGAAAACATCAAGGTTTTAGAGTCTAAGGTTACGTGCTTGGAAGCCCAAGTGGCTGGTTTACAATGTCAAGTGGATGTCTTGCAAGCTATCGACTTCCAAAGGCAGCAAGATGTAACCTCCACGATTTTTCCGGCCTTTATTTTTACTATTCCGGTACTTGTATTTTCATTATTCTATGATTTGTACCTTCGTATTTCAATGGAAACTATCATATTTATCCATCTCATGAACATATACATATATAAATACATTGTGTACAATTGTCTCATTTCAAAATAACAAAGATTTATGTAAGGGATTTTATAATTAATTGTTTCAAATCCAGGAAATATATATATATATATATATATATATGTGTGTGTGTGTGTGTGTGTAATATTAGTACAAAGCCCACATATAAATATAAACTTATAAAAACTAAATTATATAAATAAAATAGGGTTTATAAAAGCTATTTTAATAAATTTCAAAGAAAATGATTTTTTTTAAATTATGTTTTATATTTAAAACATAAATTATAATATACAGATTTATTAGATTTTATAAAAACTTATAAAATTTAATGATTTTATATTTTATAAAAGTGCAAGGTTCATTTTGTAAATTCTAAAACTTTAGTTTAAACTAAAACCTAAAGTTTGTACACAAAATGATAAAGGCTTGAAACACCTGGGGCATGAGTGCAATTCTCGGATAATTCCCCTCCCCCATTCCAGTCATAGGTTCGAGTCCCACGCACAACCGGTTTTGAGACCATTATTCATGAACTCGTCTTTAACATATTTTCATGCAAAAAATCAAAAACCGGCTAAACGTTTAGATTATCCAAACGATCTGTCCCTCGTGATTAATTGAACTTTCATTGCTTAACCGAAGTTCCATTGAAACCCACTTAATCGATCGATCCATTCCCGTGTAAAGTAAGTATAAATTGACACTCACCATTATTGGCGAGACTCATTACAAGCTCACCTTACTCTAAATCGCGTCTAAAATCACCTCTGGAACACCCAAATCAGTCGACGAACACGAGGTTGCGCACCTCAGTCGAACTCATCCCCTACGTAATCATTTCAGGTAATTCTGGTGCCTATAGCTTCGTCTTGATACGAGGAACAAAAGCCCCATGATTCGAGCTTCAATATTATGTTGGATTAGGGTCAATTGGAGGGCTAGGGTTACGGGTTTCAATTGGGGAAGAATATGAGTTTGGGATTGTTGTATTTAATTTAAACGCATCAGGTTAGACCAAGGTATAAGCCCTGATCTGATGGTTGCGTTTGTGTGTGTCCACAGGGGAGACCTGGGTTCGAGCCCGGCCAACTCCCCCTTTTTTCTATTTTAAACCCTTTTAATTATTTTAATACATAAAACAATAATTTTAAACATGATTTAATTTTTATAAATTCAATAAATATGTTTAGTAATTTATATAAAAATAGAAAATATCAAATAATGTTTTATTTATTTTTAATTTATTAAAAACATATAATAAATATTATAAAAAACCTTAATAAACAATATAAATGATTTATTTAAGCAAATCTAATTATGTTGTTTTATTTATAAAATTGTAATGTTTATTAAAAAAAATTTAAATATTTGTTTAAACATTGTTAACCCTCATTTTAAACACATAAATAATTATTTTGGCAAAGAATAATTATTTAAAACATTCTAAAATTTATAAAAATACTTAAATAATTATTTTAGATAAATAATTATACAAATTCATTAATTTTATCTAAAGCTTACTTGTATTAATTTAAAATCGCTTTATTTGTCATTTAAATAAAGGAGATTATCTAGATAATTTAAATAATTATTTTATTATTTAAACCTTTTCTAATCTATAATTTATTTAGTTATTTAATTTTAGAATAATTATCTAAATAAATTCAAACGTATTATTATTACTATAAACACTATATAATTAATTAGAAATTCTAATTAATTTTATAAACTATTTATCATTATTATTTCAATACTTGTGATAAACAAATATTTTTCTACAAACTTGTACAAACCCTGTATCCAATCTCAAATTCCAAGAATCCTTAGAAACTCAAATAAACTTAGAAATTCTTTACTTTCATTAGACATGTATTGAGTCTAGGATACAAGTTAACTGTGTAGGTTGATTGTGAGAAATCATCACGAAGCCTATCATTCATTACAATTCATACAACTTACTAGCTCCATTACAAGTGAGTTTCATAGCCCCTTTTACATTACTTTAGTTTACAAATACTCGGGGTAAAACATGTCTACAATTACTTTACATACGCAATTCAATTACAATGTTCTTATTCAAATCCTTTATTCTTCATGTCTTAAACTACTTGGTGATACATGTGTTCATGTTTAGTACATTCATTAACTTGTGTTGCAATCCTAAGGTAGTACCTAACATGATCATTTATATGGGAATTCGATTCATTACTTAACACAAATCTTGGCGGATTTGTGTATACATTTTGGTACCTTACATCACGCAATCAGTTGGATTGTGCATACATATTACGTGGCTTGATTGTACACTTTGGAACCTTGTATGTTTTCACATTTATGCCTTAGACTTGGTTTGAACATATTGAATTGTAAATCATATTCAACTTTGTTTGGTGTCAAAACCTATGTTACTCACTAAGTACTTGTAGTTGATATGTACTTACATGTTTCAGGTGCACCCGTTTGAGGACTATGCTTGATCGCTTAGGGATATGGACTTAGTATTAATAAATTGAAGTTTTGATTATGTTATGTTTCATTTGAACAATCTGTTTTTATTTTCCTTGTAATGGATATCTAGTATGATGAATAAATATGGTAACACATTTTAATAGTTGATCATGTGCTTATGAACAACCACGTCAGCCCCGGCGTATAATCCGCCGTCGGCCGGGGTGTGACAGATTGGTATCAGAGCCATGGTTATAGGAAATTAGGTTATTAGTAACACATGACCTAGACTATAACCTAGGAGTCCAAAACGTGAATTTAACTCATGTCGTTTATTAGGAACTCCACTCTATTCTTATTCTATACATATACTTACATCTACTCTTACATGAATCACATACACTTACCTATACATATCTACATCTATCTATTTCCGTCTACGTGGTGCAAATACATGAACAACAACTTCAAGGGACTACATGAAACTACTTGAAATTACATGAATTACTTGAAACATACTCTTAGACTTAATAGTCTAATCCAAAATGAAACTCTCGTCAAAAGTATGTGAATTCTAAATAACGAATGAGAACTTGTGCAATCCGGAATGGTGGATGCCTGTAACGTGGGAAATTCTATATAGGAAAGGATTTCGTATAAATCCAAATCAACCAATGGACCAGTTATGTTTTCCTGGGAATTCTTGGGATGAGTGTTCACTTATAGGCTAAAGCATGACTTCTCGGACATTAGATGAACTTAAAATACTTTGATAAGTCAACGTACCCATTTGGGGATGTAAACTGAATGGGTGCCATCCAATATTTTATTAAATATCACAAACACTTATTCATGATTCATATGATATGAATTTCCTATTCATCCCTTCTTGTGTTTACTATTGTAGAACGCCTCCTCGCCGTGAACGTAGGGACAACCTCACTACCAGGATTGTCCAGCAAATGGCTACAATTCTACCAACCATTGTAACATCTCTGATTTTCCGACCCTATTTTAAATTATTTTAATTAATAAAATAACAACACTACATTAAATTCCGTACTTGTTCAAACGCTTTATGTCACATTAATTATTATTTTAAACATATATCAATTCGAGTCTTCAAACATTGCATTCCATATTACTTCTCTATGACTCAAGTAAACCCACTTGTGTGTGTGTGTGTGTATATATATATATATCACAAGAATTCTAATCATGCATCACATCTTTTTATAGGAATATATATATATATATATATATGTATTTATTTATGAAGATAGATAGGTAAATATACGTATATTTAACTACATTGAATGAATCAATTATACACTTTATGATCTCATACAAAAATGGAATTCATCCCTTTATAAAGCTTATATAAACAAACATGCAATAAGTAAGTTTTATAAATTATTAACTTGATTCTAAAACAAATAAAAAGATTTTTTTTATTATTTGTTAATGTGAGTCTTGAACAAACCCCCCCCCCCCCTCCCCCCTAAACCCATTTGAAACCCCAAAGTTGGATCATCCCCTTGAACTTGGACCCCATACACCAATTTTGACTTCCCAAGGTCAACAGGAACGAAATGCATCCCAAATCAGTTTCGGAATCGGCAAGGTCATGCAATTAACACCATTTGAACATGTATAACCGTTGTGACATTAATTTCGACCAAGATTAATGACCCAATTCAATCAAATTCAATAATTTCGGAACCCAAAAGCTTCCCGTAACCGCTTGTGTTTAGCCCCAATTAAATTCGAACGTTTAAGGTGAAATTGAAACTTATAACAGAGCAAAACTTCATCGCGACACCTCTTTGATCGGTCTAAACTATCCAAACCTGCTTACACTCATCTATGGAGCTCGATCCAGACCCGGAGAAAACGAAACATGAACCTCGGTCGTTCTCCTTCCTCTCGAAATCATTCAAGGTACTCCACCCACCAATCAACTCGTTTCAACCTCTTGATCAAAAGCCCTAATGATTCGGGTTCGTATCTGTGTACCTTCAAGGTTGATTGTGGGGCTAGGGTTTTGCTTACGCGAATTTGGGGAAGAAGAAGAATGCGGGACTATTTGTTAAATAAAAAGCAAACCCATTCCTGTCATGGCATCAAGCCCGGATCGTCTGGTTAAGACTCACTCCCTACACAGCCTAGGTCGCAGGTTCGAGTCCTACGCCCCTCGTTTTCTGTTTTAAGCCCTTTTTGTTATTTCCATCACATAAACTAGGATTATTAATTCCTAAATTAATTTTTATAAAACTAATGAATGTAATTAACAACTCGCATAAAAATAGAAAGTATAAAATATTGTTTTAGTATTTAAATTCCTAAATAAACAATAAACCATTTATTCAGACAAATCTAATTTTGTTGTTAAAAACAGTGGTGTTATTAAACAATGTATAATTAATTGTTTGAGCATTATTAATTCATTTTAAATCATTATTTTTGACGACAAATGGTTATTTGACACATCTCAAAACTTATAGAATCACTTAAGTAATTATTTTAGATAAATAATCTTATGAGTTCAATCATTTTCATTTAACAGTTATATATATACCAAATATCTTGTTCATAAAACATTAAGCAAAATAGACTAGTTAAAGAGTTCAATTAATTGTTTTTACTTAAAATAATTATGTAAAACCTTTTATATTCCATAAGGTACTTATTAATTATTTTTAGAATAATAGTATAAATAAATCCAAACGTATTATTATTTAAACCGTTTTCTACCTCATAATTTATTTATGTAATTACTTTAGAATAATTATATAAATAAATTCGATCATATTCTTATTATTGTAAATACGATATAGTTAATTAGATTTTCTAATTAACTCTAATTAGTACTAACTCATCATATTAAATATATTTTTCTACAAACTTGCAAAAACCCCACATTCGACCCCAAACTCCAAAAACCCCTAGAGAATCAAATAGATTTAAAACTGTTCATTCTCATTGAGTCTGGAATACAAATTTAACCTTGTAGGTTGATTGTGAGGGATACTCACGAGGCCTATCCATTCTTAACAATTCATACTCTTACTAGCTTCGTTACAAGGTGAGTATACATAGCCCCTTTTACTCTTTTACATTTTTGGGGTGAAACATGAACACTACTCAAACTACATGTTTACATTTACACAAACAACACAAGTACAAATCTTATTTACATTCATGTGTGCAATTTGAGCTTTATGCCCGAGTGCTAGGTGTACTAACTTTTGTGAACAACTTATGTGTAATCATTAACTATTCAAGCCGACGGTTTTCAGTGATAGATCTATTGAGTCTGACAAACCCACCCAGATTGGGGTGATTGATACCGACAACACAATTTTGCATGCTAGTTACAAAGGTTTGATTGTACTTGGTTACACAATAGCTGCTCCCCATAAATGCCTTATTTATCATGTTATGTAAGGATTTGTTTTTCAAACTATATGCTATCTATGTACAAACCTGTGTTATACTCACCAACTTTTTAGTTGACCTTATTTTATTCATGTTTCAGGTGCTTTCATATGAGTTTGATCAAGACATGCTACACATAGGCTTTGGACCTAGTTAATCTTAATTCAAAAACAAATTGTATTTCATTATGTACTTTGAACTTGATTCATGTTTGTTTGAATGGAAATGGATTTAACATATTACAATTTAGTCAACCTTGAGCTCATGAACAGTCTACATGTCCCGCCCCGTTGATTCCACCGTCGGTTGGGGTGTGACAGATTGGTATCAGAGCCTTGGTTATAGGGAATTAGGTTATTAGACACTCTTGACCTAGACTATAACCTTAGGATACCCATAGTATGCATGCTACTACATGCTATATGATTATTTCTTATGTGAATAATTTTACATGCTATACTAAATAATTACATCATATGATACAGTACTTAATAGTCTATGTGTCACACTACCTGCCAACTTTTGTCTCATATTCATTGCTACCTATTTGATTTATTTAAAGTGTTATCCTAAGTTTTCAACACACACTCATACACACTTAGTTCTTCATGCACCCTTAATCTCACACACAAAATAGCACCATATCTTGTGATCAAAATCTAGACTATTGAACCTAATTCCCATTAATAATAAACTAAGAATCCACTTACCCTCCAAGAAGAATAAGCCCGCTGCAATAAATAAACCTCACTTTTGGGCCGCAAAACCCAGTCCACAACAATTCTCATCATAACCATGAGTCCAACAATAATATTGTTATTACATGATGGCTGGAAGAGTGTGTAGGCCCATGAGGAATTCTGGCCAAGGAAAGACAGGGTACTTAAGTGTGTCCTAGTGATCCACCCCTCTTTCCTGGGAATTTCTCCTCAGGGATACACTACTTATAGGTCAAGTGTACTCCTAATATACTATTGTGAAGACTCTTTGACATCCGGAAATTTTTTTTTTTTTGTTTAATTTTCGGGACGAAAATTCTTTCAACTATGGGATGATGTGACAATCCGGACTTTTCATGTTAACCTAGTTAGCAATCCAGTTAAACGCTGACTATTCACAAACTTCAGGGATGTGAATTGTCAATTTTCAAACTCAAATCTCAAAGACTATTTGTGTATTTAGCCTACACCTAATTATATTTGACTTTGTAAGGTCTAAATGAATTATCTAAGTCATGTTGACTTTTATTAGTCAAACCAACCAAATTATAACTTTATTAATCAAATTCAAACCATAGGGACTATTTTGTCATTTTCCAAACTCGAAAACAGAAACCAGAGGGACTGATTATGTAATTTACCTTATCTTGATTTATGTTTGACTTTAGAAAGTCAAACTCGCAGTTTTACTCCAATTCAAGCGATCATGATCGAATTCGCCCGATTTTGTAACCGTTGGACACGTCTCAGCCATTAACGATCACCATTATCACATTAAACACAGAAATTGAATAGTAATCAAACCTAATAATGGACATTTATCTCAAAATCGTCGACTCCCGCTATGAACTCATCAAATTCGGCTAATGCTTGTATTATTTCCACAAATCGAACACCTGCACATCTCAATAGAGACTCAGAGAACCTGTGTTACACCTCAATTCAATCGGAAATAGCAGTTAAGGTCGTCGGAGCTAAAGCTATTCACAGTCGGAGTCTATTTAATCGAACACCATCAAAGCGAGCATCATTCTGGTAATCATTTACATACCTAGTTTCGTTTAAGTGTCTAGATCAAAACCCCCTTATCAATTCAGAGTTATATTATCTAATTTATCGCGTACTAGTTCTAGGGTTCATATACATTTGGATTTAATCGAGCCATACCCTAGACACAATATAAATCCAATTAAACTATATAAAAAGACTCGCAATCATCTAGTATTCGAAAGCCCTAACCTTTTGGAATCGCATAACATCGAATTAAACGAAACCAGAATCTAGGGTTCTTCGCGAATCCAATTTAGTCGAACTCAATCCTAAACTCAGTGTAAATCCAATTAAACCGTATGAGTAGATTCGAAAACCTTCAATAATCAATAGCCCCATGAATTCAAACCCTTTAATTACCAGATTTCATCAAATCGATCTCGAGTTTATAGTCTAGGGTTTCGGTGTTTGAAATCAAGAATTGATCGACCCCAACTTGATGTTTTTACAATTAAACACTTGTACAGATTCGAAAACATTCGATTAACAGAACCCCTATGTCTCTATATCATATCATAACTGAATTCGTTGATTTCGGGATGGGATCTGGTCCGGATTCGCGTAAAGGGGGAAGAACAACCCAGAACGCCTTATTAAAACTAATCAGATCCGGATCCTAATGCAATGACCCTAACGGGCGGGACTGGTTAAGTGTGTTTGCTTGTGTGGGAGAGACCCAGGTTCCAGTCTCTCCACACCGTTTTATTTTTAAACAGTTTTCCTTGTATTATTTTAATATAAAAATCAAACCATATAATATTATATTATTATATAAATGTGTTTTAGCCCGGGAAACAACCCGTAGGCTCGGGTTTGAATTATTAACCAATTTTTATATTATTCCCACTTTTATAAATAATATATTTACGTTATTACCAAATAAAAATAATAGATTTATATTATTTTCAAACCGCAACTTCTTATTAAATAATATACTCGTATTATTTTCATCCCGTGACTAAAGTTATTAAATAATATATACTTATATTATTTTGTACCATTTTATACCTCGTGTGATGTTTTAAACTAAATAATAATATACTTAGTTATATTATTAACTCGCGTTCATTATATCGATTAAAAATATTATATTTATTATTTCTCCGCAAATGATTATTTAGTTAATCCGACGAGCCTAAAAATAATATATTAAATTGTATTATTTTCCTAACTTTTATAAACGACTTTAACGTACGAATTTATTTATTTATTTAATATTATTCGTTAACAATGTTCGACTCGTAACACTTTGATCCTTAATTAGTATTCTAAGAAATATATATATTTATCCGTAGACACGGTCGTCTACTCTTTAATCCTTAGAATACGTTAAGACGTTCAATCTTCCGTGTCGTCGTCACAAATCCCAATGCATCCCTAACTGTTATATTTGTATCTCTAGGGCATACGTAAGCCGTACAGACTGACACCTGTATACCAAATCTCTTACTTGTGTGATACTACCTCCTACGCAATGCAGGTGAGTTTTCACGGCCCCTTTTACTGTTTTTAATTGGGGGAGAGAACATGTCACAACTTTTTGGAGTTATTGTAATTTATATAATATCAATGTTGAGGCTAAGCGTATCACACTATCATGAAAAGCCCTCACACATCGGACCATTAATACATCATGAACGAGGTAATTTTGGTAGTACTACTGGGTTTGACAAACCCCACCCGTGTTAGTCGCGCTAACTCGATTGGAGGTCGAACGGGTGTTACATTGACCTTAACACATTAGTCAGAGTTGATAGACCTGGCCGGAGGCAAACAAACAAACACACTGTCAGTTTTGGTTGCGAGCGCTTTAGTAAAACATGAATATAGGCATGTAACCTATTGATATATATTGAATGTGCATACTCCGTAAACGCTTTATTTTAAATGATTGAAACCTGTGAACTCACCAACCTAGAGTTGACTCGTTTTCTTACATGTTTTCTCAGGTTGGCACTCAGGATCACGTTAAGTCATGCATGTGTCTTGGACTTCAATTGAAATAGTTATCTATCGAATAATATTTATGTTTTGTTTGTAATTGAACTTGAGCGCATTGTTTGCTCATTTACTTTCGTTTAACGCTTCCGCATATACACTCTGAACCTTGATCTTTTATGTTATTACATTTCAAGTCCCATATAGTGTCGTTTGAAGTAACTGATATCTGAGATCCTGGTTGGTCACCTTCCAAAACGGTAAAACTCTGTTAGTTGAAATTTGGGGGTGTGACAGATTGGTATCAGAGCCATTGGTTATAGAGAACTTGGACTGCATTCTAGACTATAGCCACACACATTAGTTACTTGGCATAGACATTCGACATAGATACTTACTCCTTATGTTTCAGGAATTATGTCTACACCACCATCTTCACCACCTACCATTCAGGAACATGACATTCCTGCCATTGCATCACCGGAGCCCAAGAAGCGTAAGCTTGAGCCCATTGATAACACTATTGTGTATGGAAAGCCCATGCATATCCAGAATGGGAGTGACTGGGATTGGTACCCCCGGTTTGCTAAGCAAATGGGTTAGGCAAGAACGAGTTCCGTCACCATACTTTAGAGCTTCGTCATCATCAGAACCACGTTTACCATTACTACCTTGCCACTTGGAACAAGCCTTTGCAGCATTTGTGGCAACCATGGATTGAGAGATCCAGAATATGAGAGACACAGCAGGAGCAATCACAGGCCTGTTAAGAGGAGGAAAACAAACGGATCACAGGGTGGATATGATAGTAGCAGACCTGGCAGGCACTGACCGCTTGCATAATGCATTAGTGGATGAGGTAAGAGCATTACAGGCTAGGGTGAATGTACTTGAGGAGGCTGAGGTAGAATCTCAAGAAAGAATTGGAGAGTTAGAGATACAACTTGCAGCTGCTTTAGAGCCAGCTGAAGTTCCCGACTTTGAACCTGAAGATGAGCCCGAGGAAGTAGAGGAGGATGATGCTGAGTCAGTCGTCTCATCCGCCGGCAGTGGAGCTTGATATTCCATTCTATTCTATCTTATCTTATTTTTTCGTTTCTTTATGTTTTAAATAAAAGCCTAAGTGGGTAAGGATGTTCCCATTCCAATAAAATCTTAGTGATCTGTTTGCGTTGAGTTATTTATTCTATGGCCTTATGATTTAAGTTAGCCTTGTACTAAAATCATAAACCTGCATGTCTTTACACATCTCCTTCTATTTGCTTACACTTGAATGACGTTAATATGAGATATATTTACTCATTTCTTGAAGGACGTGGACGTGGCAGTCGCAACGGTGGTCAAGGGAATATAAATCTGACACCCGTCGAACTGGCTGCGTTAATTAATGACAGTGTTGCTGAAGCCTTAGCAGCACACATTGCAGGTAAACCTATTAACCACCAAATCTAGACAATCAACCGTACGCATTTATTCCACTCTTTCCTAAATCTAACCTACTCTTTCCAATCCAGGGCAAGCGAACAATCCACAGAACAATCTGCATGTCTGTACCTTCAAGACATTTATGGATTGCAAGCCCCATACATTCAGTGGAGCTGAGGGAGCTGTCGGATTACTCCGATGGTTTGAAAAGATTGAATCTGTGTTCTCCATGTGTAACTGCCCTGTGGCCGACCGAGTCAAATTTGCATCGGGAACTTTAGAGGGTCCTGCCCTCACATGGTGGAATGCACAAGTCCAAATGCTAGGTTTGGACATGGCCAATGCATCACCATGGGAAGACTTCGAAATCCTGATGAAGGAAGAGTACTGTCCGAGGGATGAGATTTAGAAACTCGAAGGAGAATTCTGGAATCTGAAAATGGAGGGTTCTGAAATAGAACTCTACACTACTCGCTCGCACGAGCTAGCGGGGATGTGTCCTCACATGGTTACACCAGCCTACAAGCAGATAGAAATGTTCATCAGTGGATTAGTACCACAAATCCAGAGCATGGTTACTTCATCCAACCCCTCTCCCATCCAACAAACCATCCGCCTTGCTCACAAACTGACGGACCAAGCTGTTACCCAAGGGACACTACCTCCCAGGAAATCAACATCCAAGTCTACTGATAACAATAAAAGGAAGTTTGACAATAGCAATAACAACATAGGATTTCAGCCTAATCAGCCACAGCAACAACATCAGCGTAGATTTGAACCTACGAAGAATTTCAACCAGTCGACCCCTTCGGGTCAGCATCAAAGTGGCTACACTGGGAGACACCCCAGGTGTAACAAATGTAATTACCATCACCTCGGTTCTTGTGACAAAAACCGTTTCCAGCGGTGTGGCAAGATGGGCCACGCTGCCAAAGACTGCAGAGGGGAATTACAAACCAAGCAGCCTTTCCAACAACCGGGTTTTACCAAGGGTTGCTTTGAATGTGGAAAAGAAGGACACTTCTGGAAGGATTGCCCACAATTAAAGAAGGGTGGCATCGACAACAACAACAACAACCACCAAGGCAATAATAACAACCAGGACAACAATGCAGGGAATGGTGCAAAGGGGCGAGCATTTGTGCTAGGATCCGGAGGAGCTCGTTATGACCACAACGTGGTTACCGGTAAGTTCCTTTTAAACAACTATTTTGCTTCTGTACTATTTAACACTAGTGCTGATAGGAGTTTTATGACTAATAGACTTAGTAACCTACTAAGAAAAACCCCAACCCTATTAGAGGACAAATACACCATGGAAATAGCCGACGGACAAATAATAGAAGCAACCTATGTTCTTAAGAGTTGTAAACTTGAACTGGCTAGTCATAAATTTGACATTGATCTCATACCGGTCACGCTTGGTAGTTTTGACGTAACTGTCGGAATGGACCGGTTATCTAAGAACCGAGCCAAGATTGTCTATCACGAGAAAAATCATTCGCCTTCCTCTTCCTAATGGAAAAATCCTCTCTGTTCAAGGCAAAAGGAGTGGTGCTGTTATGGGCATCATATCCTTCATGAAAGTACAAATAATAGTCTCACTTACCTTTAGTGGAGTCCTTCTATATAATAGTTATCACACTATCGTCAAGGCGGAACAACTCGAGGCATTGTACGAACGTAAATGCCCACCTCCTACCTGTTGGGCTGAAGTTGGGGATAGCCAACTTATAGGTCTCGAACTTGTATTCGAAACCTCTGAGAAGATTGTTCAAATCCGAAACAGTATGGCGGCAGCTCGTGATCGTTAAAAGAGCTACGCCGTTAAGCGTCGTAAACCGTTAGAGTTCCAAATAGGCGACAAGTTTCTAATCAAAGTCTCACATTGGAAAGGGTAATTCACGTGGGAGTGCGAGGATCAAATGATATGTAAGTATCCGCATCTGTTCAAGCAATCAACTTCAAACTCTTAAGGCACTATTCTAATTTTCGGGACCAAAATTCTTTCAACTAAGGGATGATGTGACATCCGAAAAAAAAAATTTTGTTTAATTTTCGGGACAAAAATTCTTTCAACAATGGGATGATGTGACAATCCGGACTTTTCATGTTAACCCAGTTAGCAATCAAGTTAAACGCTGACTATTCACAAACTTCAGGGATGTGAATTGTCAATTTTCAAACTCAAATCTCAAAGACTATTTGTGTATTTAGCCTACACCTAATTATATTTGACTTTGTAAGGTCTAAATGAATTATCTAAGTCATGTTGACTTTTATTAGTCAAACCAACCAAATTATAACTTTATTAATCAAATTCAAACCATAGGGACTATTCTGTCATTTTTCAAACTCGAAAACGGAAACCAGAGGGACCGATTCTATAATTTACCTTATCTTGATTTATGTTTGACTTTAGAAAGTCAAACTCGCAGTTTTATTCCAATTCAAACGATCATGATCGAATTCGCCCGATTTTGTAACCGTTGGACACGTCTCAGCCATTAACGATCACCATTATCACATTAAACACAGAAATTGAATAGTAATCAAACCTAATAATGGACATTTATCTCAAAACCGTCGACTCCCGCTATGAACTCATCAAATTCGGCTAATGCTTGTATTATTTCCACAAATCGAACACCTGCACATCTCAATAGAGCCTCAGAGAACCTGTGTTACACCTCAATTCAATCGGAAATAGCAGTTAAGGTCGTCGGAGCTAAAGCTATTCACAGTCGGAGTCTATTTAATCGAACACGATCAAAGCGAGCATCATTCTGGTAATCATTTACATACCTAGTTTCGTTTAAGTGTCTAGATCAAAACCCCCTTATCAATTCAGAGTTATATTATCTAATTTATCGCGTACTAATTCTAGGGTTCATATACATTTGGATTTAATCGAGCCATACCCTAGACACAATATAAATCCAATTAAACTATATAAAAAGACTCGCAATCATCTAGTATTCGAAAGCCCTAACCTTTTGGAATCGCATAACATCGAATTAAACGAAACCAGAATCTAGGGTTCTTCGCGAATCCAATTTAGTCGAACTCAATCCTAAACTCAGTGTAAATCCAATTAAACCGTATGAGTAGATTCGAAAACCTTCAATAATCAATAGCCCCATGAATTCAAACCCTTTAATTACCAGATTTCATCAAATCGATCTCGAGTTTATAGTCTAGGGTTTCGGTGTTTGAAATCAAGAATTGATCGACCCCAACTTGATGTTTTTACAATTAAACACTTGTACAGATTCGAAAACATTCGATTAACAGAACCCCTATGTCTCTATATCATATCATAACTGAATTCGTTGATTTCGGGATGGGATCTGGTCCGGATTCGCGTAAAGGGGGAAGAACAACCCAGAACGCCTTATTAAAACTAATCAGATCCGGATCCTAATGCAATGACCCTAACGGGCGGGACTGGTTAAGTGTGTTTGCTTGTGTGGGAGAGACCCAGGTTCAAGTCTCTCCACACCGTTTTATTTTTAAACAGTTTTCCTTGTATTATTTTAATATAAAAATCAAACCATATAATATTATATTATTATATAAATGTGTTTTAGCCCGGGAAACAACCCGTAGGCTCGGGTTTGAATTATTAACCAATTTTTATATTATTCCCACTTTTATAAATAATATATTTACGTTATTACCAAATAAAAATAATAGAGTTCTATTATTTTCAAACCGCAACTTCTTATTAAATAATATACTCGTATTATTTTCATCCCGTGACTAAAGTTATTAAATAATATATACTTATATTATTTCGTACCATTTTATACCTCGTGTGAAGTTTTAAACTAAATAATCATATACTTAGTTATATTATTAACTCGCGTTCATTATATCGATTAAAAATATTATATTTATTATTTCTCCGCAAATGATTATTTAGTTAATCCGACGAGCCTAAAAATAATATATTAAATTGTATTATTTTCCTAACTTTTATAAACGACTTTAACGTACGAATTTATTTATTTATTTAATATTATTCGTTAACAATGTTCGACTTGTAACACTTTGATCCTTAATTAGTATTCTAAGAAATATATATATTTATCCGTAGACACGGTCGTCTACTCTTTAATCCTTAGAATACGTTAAGACGTTCAATCTTCCGTGTCGTCGTCACAAATCCCAATGCATCCCTAACTGTTATATTTGTATCTCTAGGGCATACGTAAGCCGTACAGACTGACACCTGTATACCAAATCTCTTACTTGTGTGATACTACCTCCTTCGCAACGCAGGTGAGTTTTCACGACCCCTTTTACTGTTTTTATTTGGGGGAGAGAACATGTCACAACTTTTTGGAGTTATTGTAATTTATATAATATCAATGTTGAGGCTAAGCGTATCACACTATCATGAAAATCCCTCACACATCGGACCGTTAATACATCATGAACGAGGTAATTTTGGTAGTACTACTGGGTTTGACAAACCCCACCCGTGTTAGTCGCGCTAACTCGATTGGAGGTCGAACGGGTGTTACATTGACCTTAACACATTAGTCAGAGTTGATAGACCTGGCTGGAGGCAAACAAACAAACACACTGTCAGTTTCGGTTGCGAGCGCTTTAGTAAAACATGAATATAGGCATGCAACCTATTAATATATATTGAATGTGCATACTCCGTAAACGCTTTATTTTAAATGATTGAAACCTGTGAACTCACCAACCTAGTGTTGACTCGTTTTCTTACATGTTTTCTCAGGTTGGCACTCAGGATCACGTTAAGTCACGCATGTGTCTTGGACTTCAATTGAAATAGTTATCTATCGAATAATATTTATGTTTCGTTTGTAATTGAACTTGAGCGCGTTGTTTGCGCATTTACTTTCGTTTAACGCTTCCGCATATACACTCTGAACCTTGATCTTTTATGTTTTTACATTTAAAGTCTCATATAGTGTCGTTTGAAGTAACTGATGTCTGAGATCCTGGTTGGTCACCTTCCAAAACGGTAAAACTCCGTTAGTTGAAATTTGGGGGTGTGACAGACTCGGTGTTATGACTAGTCAAACTCTAAACCTATGAGAACTCCTATATTTGACACTCAGTATTTTATTATCGCTTACAACCTTTCCATTGTTTGCCTGCTAGGCATGGACTCCTACTCTCCTCCCTCTCCGGTATACCGTCCCGGAGAAGAGTCTGATTGGGAAGAAGACATCGGGTCACCCGTGTATCGGTCACCACCACCCCCAGCTGCCATGCCAAGGTTTGATGTAAGGGCAAATTGGGCTAGGAACACCAGCCCAAGACTTCGAACACCTAGATCACCCCTATTAAGAGACCCATATCTGGTGCCCGACCAGTATCATCCTAACCCTTGGGTGAGGTATAACATGGCACCCACTAGTGCTATGGGAATTCCAACCAATGACATTCACCAATATGTAAGGACCTCAGAATTTGAGAGGCAAAGGATGAAGCAGGGAGTAATGCATGACTTACAAGGACAAAGAATGGATAGTCTAGCAAACCAATTAGGGTACCAAAAGGAGTTAATCTCCATCCTCGAAAAAGAAATACTGGAGCGTCGCACGGAGATAGCTAAAGCTGAAGCCAGATCTGCTACCCGAGTGACCATAGCGGTGCTCGCCTTGGGAATTATTCTCCTTCTAGTGGAAAGCTACAAGAGACGTTAACAAAAATTATTTTTCCATTATTTATTGTCTTTAAACTTTCGGTTTGAGAACTATTTCCCTATGTTTTGAGTAATGTTTAACATTTCAGCATTTAATCAATTTTATATATTTCAACTCTAAAGTGATTATTTATTGATTTGACCCGTTGAGTGTGAATCACGCCCATCATATTTTCATCAAAATTTCCCAAGTATCACCTTCTTCACTCAATACGATTTAGTACACTACCGACAATCTCATTCGTAAACAACTCATCCTACTAGATTAAACAACCCTGTTATTTTCAAATCAAACGTTTATAAAACTTTTAAAAGAGTATCAGAAATATAAATTTCCCATAAACATTTTCACCTTACAAGGAAACTTAATACAACCTATTTTATAAAATATTATTTCGAATTGCTTAATAATTATAATTTTACCCATTAAAGTAATTATTTCTAAACCCTGACTAAATTAATATACGACTACTAGTTTAGCCAATAATTCCTTTAAAAAAAATAAAAAATATATATATATTTCCCCCATAAAAAAAAATTAAAATTTAAAATTAAAAGATTTTTCCTATAAATTGTCTATTTATTTAGATTATTTAACTCAATAGCTTCATTACTTATTATATATCTACAACCAAGAACAATTTATCACTTTCTATATTCAAACAAAGATCAGTATTTGTAAACACATTTCCCTTAATGTTTCCAGAACCTCCTCGTTTTCTTTCAATTACCGCTTCAAGAGATGACCCATTTCGCGTGAACGTTAACCATCCTTACAAACCTCAACGATATTTAAAGAGCTATAACCTAACTACCACATTATACATCAACGTCAAACAACACGCTTGTCCGCAACACTCGATCACATACAAAACTCGTTAGTATACATCACACACGAAGTTCAATAACTTACGTATGCACGTTCACAATATACCCAACACGACCACATAATACATGAAACTCAATTATTTTCAATATACCCAATGCTACACTGATTACATAATACATAGAACTTGATTACTTGCAATACATGTTCTACGGGATTGATTACGTAATGCATGAAACGTAGTTGTTCGTAATATACATATACTAAATTGATTACATGATACATAACAATCGTTTGTTGGTACATAATACTGGATTGACCACCTTGAACATGAGACTCAGTTGGTTACAAAGTACATGATACTAAGTTGGTAACATTATATGTGAAATTAATTTCGTGCAATATACATGATACCACATTGTTTACAATACACATGAAAGCTTTTGATGTACAAAATACATGTTGCTAAGTTGTTCACGCTACACATGAGAACTATTTGATTACAATCTACGTGACACTAGATCATACATGAGACTTGTGTGTTTACATTATACGCGAAACTAAGTTGCTGGCAATTGTTACAAATGATTGAGCACATTATTCACAAAGAATGGTCATACATTTTGTTCACCAAACTTGAAAACCATAACACATTGAAGCTACTCGAGGTTTGACGTATTCTTGTTTAGACGTGAGTAAACTAAGAAACTTTAAGTTATACTACCTTACTACTCTTTAGTTGCAAACTGGCCTGCTTAAGGACATAGTTACTTTTTAGCGACTTTTATGTGAAAACAATGGACATGAACGGAGTGAAAGTTGTGCCCCTCTTGCCCCGCACACAACGGAATGATCTATACGGACCATGCGATGATTTGAGTAATTACGGGTGTACACGGAATTATAAAAATCAGCGCATGGAAAACATAGTGAAATTTTGTCGTGTGTTGTGACCTAAAACTTATCATGATATGTAACAACGAAACTGATGTGATATGACAAGGGCATGGTGGATACGCCGATGGTACTTCCTATATATAAGTGTCCTATAATATTATCAGAAGTAGCGTTGTTCATGTCACGTGAAGTTTTGACCCAAACTAATGTTTGTGAAATCTTTTTACCCACTGACAATTTTAAGCATATTAGACTACATCCTACACAAACCCTAATTATCAAGACCCCCATCAAATTCATTTCAAGTAATGCATCTCACCTTTAGAATCCAAATTTTTATTTGATAATCTCCTCCTTAAGTTCATTTCAAAACTAAATTCATTATCACCATTCATGTCCGACCTTGAGTATCAGGCCTAAACCATGTCAACGGTTACACTCCCCAGAATGTAACAGTTAAAACTCACCAAAAACCCAAAAAACTCTCACCTCTTTCTTGATTTAGTAGCCTCCATTAGTTAAATTTCGGGACGAAATTCCCTTAACATGAGGAGACTGTAACATCTCTGATTTTCCGACCCTATTTTAAATTATTTTAATTAATAAAATAACAACACTACAATAAATCTCGTACTTGTTCAAACGCTTTATGTCACATTAATTATTATTTTAAACATATATCAATTCGAGTCTTCAAACATTGCATTCCATATTACTTCTCTATGACTCAAGTAAACCCACTTGTGTGTGTGTGTATATATATATATATCACAAGAATTCTAATCATGCATCACATCTTTTTATAGGAATATATATATATGTATTTATTTATGAAGATAGATAGGTAAACATACGTATATTTAACTACATTGAATGAATCAATTATACACTTTATGATCTCATACAAAAATGGAATTCATCCCTTTATAAAGCTTATATAAACAAACATGCAATAAGTAAGTTTTATAAATTATTAACTTGATTCTAAAACAAATAAAAAGAGTTTTTTTTTATTATTTGTTAATGTGAGTCTTGAACAACCACCCCCCCCCCCCCCCTAAACCCATTTGAAACCCCAAAGTTGGATCATCCCCTTGAACTTGGACCCCATACACCAATGTTGACTTCCCAGGGTTAACAGGAACGAAATGCATCCCAAATCAGTTTCGGAATCGGCAAGGTCTTGCAATTAACACCATTTGAACATGTATAACCGTTGTGAAATTAATTTCGACCAATATTAATGTACCAATTCAATCAAATTCAATGATTTCGGAACCCAAAAGCTTCCGTAACTGCTTGTGTTTAGCCCCAATTAAATCCGAACGTTTAAGGTGAAATTGAAACTTATAACAGAGCAAAACTTCATCGCGACAACTCTTTGATCGGTCTAAACTATCCAAACCAACTTACACTCATCTATGGAGCTCGATCCAGACCCGAAGAAAACGAAACCTGAACCTCGGTCATTCTCCTTCCTCTCGAAATCATTCAAGGTACTCCACCCACCAATCAACTCGTTTCAACCTCCTGATCAAAAGCCCTAATGATTTGGGTTCGTATCTGTGTACCTTCAAGGTCAATTGTGGGGCTAGGGTTTTGCTTACGCGAATTTGGGGAAGAAGAAGAGTGCGGGACTATTTGTTAAATAAAAAGCAAACCCATTCCTGTCATGGCATCAAGCCCAGATCGTCTTGTTAAGACTCACTCCCTACACAGCCTAGGTCGTAGGTTCGAGTCCTACGCCCCTCGTTTTCTGTTTTAAGCCCTTTTTGTTATTTCCATCACATAAACTAGGATTATTAATTCCTAAATTAATTTTTATAAAACTAATGAATGTAATTAACAACTCGCATAAAAATAGAAAATATAAAATATTGTTTTAGTATTTAAATTCCTAAATAAACAATAAACCATTTATTCAGATAAATCTAATTTTGTTGTTAAAAACAGTGATGTTATTAAACAATGTATAATTAATTGTTTGAGCATTATTAATTCATTTTAAATCATTATTTTTGACGAAAAATGGTTATTTGACACATCTCAAAACTTATAGAATCACTTAAGTAATTATTTTAGATAAATAATCTTATGAGTTCAATCATTTTCATTTAACAGTTATATATATACCAAATATCTTGTTCATAAAACATTAAGCAAAATAGACTAGTTAAAGAGTTCAATTAATTGTTTTTACTTAAAATAATTATGTAAAACCTTTTATATTCCATAAGGTACTTATTAATTATTTTTAGAATAATAGTATAAATAAATCCAAACGTATTATTATTTAAACCGTTTTCTACCTCATAACTTATTTATGTAATTACTTTAGAATAATTATATAAATAAATTCGATCATATTCTTATTATTGTAAATACGATATAGTTAATTAGATTTTCTAATTAATTCTAATTAGTACTAACTCATCATATTAAATATATTTTTCTACAAACTTGCAAAAACCCCACATCCGACCCCAAACTCCAAAAACCCCTAGAGAATCAAATAGATTTAAAACTGTTCATTCTCATTGAGTCTGGAATACAAATTTAACCTTGTAGGTTGATTGTGAGGGATACTCATGAGGCCTATCCATTCTTAACAATTAATACTCTTACTAGCTTCGTTACAAGGTGAGTATACATAGCCCCTTTTACTCTTTTACATTTTTGGGGTGAAACATGAACACTACTCAAACTACATGTTTACATTTACACAAACAACACAAGTACAAATCCTATTTACATTCACGTGTGCAATTTGAGCTTTATGCCCGAGTGCTAGGTGTGCTAACTTTTGTGAACAACTTATGTGTAATCATTAACTATTCAAGCCGACAGTTTTCAATGATAGATCTATTGAGTCTGACAAACCCACCCAGATTGGGGTGATTGATACCGACAACACAATTTTGCATACTAGTTACAAAGGTTTGATTGTACTTGGTTACACAATAGCTGCTCCCCATAAATGCCTTATTTATCATGTTATGTAAGGATTTGTTTTACAAACTATATGCTATCTATGTACAAACTTGTGTTATACTCACCAACTTTTTAGTTGACCTTATTTTATTCATGTTTCAGGTGCTTTCATATGAGTTTGATCAAGACATGCTACACATAGGCTTTGGACCTAGTTAATCTTAATTCAAAAACAAATTGTATTTCATTATGTACTTTGAACTTGATTCATGTTTGTTTGAATGGAAATGGATTTAACATATTACAATTTAGTCAACCTTGAGTTCATGAACAGTCTACATGTCCCGCCCCGTTGATTCCACCGTCGGTTGGGGTGTGACAACCATGGTCAGCCAACTGAACCCAGAGTGCTAATCAAAGAATTACCAAACCCTCGTGCACATTCAAACATTTCAACTCATGCAACCCCACCAAGTACTACAGGAATGAAGGAGCCACTGGACTTCTCCGATGGTTCTAAAGCATTGAGGGTACTTTTATCAATGCTGAATGTCCCGAGAACCTAAAGGTTCGCTTTGCTACTAGTATCTTTCCAAAGAGGGCACTCACCTGGTGGAACAGAGAATAGCGTAACCGTTGTTTGGAGGTTGCACTGGCTCTACCATGGGCTGATGTTAAGACACTCATGACTGATGAGTCCTCGCAACGAGATTAAGAAGTTAGAAGCTGAGTTATGGGATCTCAAGTAGGAAAGTGGTGAAAGCCTTGCCTATACCACACGTTTTCATGAACTTAGCCTCCTTGTGCCTCACACGGTCACTCCTCTTTCAAGGTACATTGAAAAGTACATCAATGGTCTACCGATGCAAATCCAAGATACCTCTTGGGTAGCAATCCAACCACACTTGAGGAAGCAATCCGTCTGGCTGCTACATTGATGGATAACCATGTTATGGTAGGAACCTTGTCTAAGAAGGGTGCAAATAAAACCGTTGAGAAGACTGCTACGGAACCCACCAAAGAAGTCAAGGTTGAGTCTTCCTTCAATGGTAAGAAGGGTAAGGGAAGAACTTTTCTATTATCACTCATGTTGCACCTTTAGCTCAAGTAGCCCCTAATGCTTACAACCCCAACAAGAAACCTTATGTGGGAACCCTACCTTTGTGCAACACCTGCAAGCTCCATCACACGACTAACGTTCCATGTCGTGTATGTACCACTTGTGGGCGTTATGGACATGTGGCTAACACTTGTTATGTTGTTCCACAAGTTAATCAAGTGCACCAACCTATTGCTCCTGCTCCTGCTCCTGCTGCTATTACCCAGGGTCGTGCTTGTTACGAGTGCGGTGACCTTAATCATTTCAGGAACCGTTGTCCCAGGTTGGTCATTGTGAATCAAGCTAACATGAACCAAGGAAACATGAACCAAGGGAATGTGATCAGGGGAATGCAAACCCCGTGGCTCATGGACGTGCCTTCAACGTTAATGTTAACGAGGCTCAAGCCAACAATGATGTGGTGAACGGTACGTATCCAATTAATCATCAATATGCTTCTATCATGTTTGATACTTGTTCTAACAGGAGTTTCCTGTCCTTTGAGCTTGAACCACAACTTGCTATGAGTCGAACTAAGTTAGACAAATCCTTTGATATATTGGTAGCGGATGGATATTCTGTTACTTGTGACACCATCATTAGAGATTGTACCCTAAACTTGAATGACCATGACTTCTCAATTAATCTTATTCTAATGGCTCTTGGAGGTTTTGATGTCATAGTAGGCATGGATTGGCTAACCAAGTATCATGCTGAAGTCATTTGCTTTGACAAGTATATTCATATCCCTCTCGACTCGGGCAACATTTTGAACGTCTTTGGGGAGAAGCCGTCTAAAGGACTCAAGCTTATGTCTTGTACTACCACGCAAAAGTACTTACGAAAGAAGTGCATAGCTTTCTTGCACATATTGTGGAGCGGCAATACAAGGGAAAAAGTCTCCAAGACATTCCCGTAATCAAAGACTTTTCGGAAGTATTTCCCGAAGGCCTACCCGGTCTTCCACCCGCACGTCAAGTTGAATTCCGTATCGACCTAGTGCTAGGAGCAATCCCTGTGGCTAAGTCACCCTATCGTCTTGCACCCTTAGAAATGCAAGAACTTTCAAGCCAACTTCGATAACTTTCCGACAAAGGATTCATTCGTCCTAGTGTTTCTCCTTGGGGAGCACCCGTTTTATTTGTCAAGAAAAAGGATGGTTCTTTCCGCATGTGTATCGACTATCGAAAACTCAACAAGCTTACTGTGAACCGCTATCCACTTCTGAGGATTGATGACTTGTTTGATCAACTTCAAGGCTCAACTTGTTTCTCAAAAATCGATCTTCGTTCTGGTTACCACCAATTACGAGTCCTTGAATCCAATATTCCAAAAACAGCTTTTTGTACAAGGTACGGTCATTATGAGTTCATGGTTATGCCCTTTTGTCTAACCAATGCACCTGTGGTATTCATGGATCTTATAAACAGCGTGTGTAAACCGTACTTGGACAAATTCGTGATCGTCTTCATTGACGACATTCTCATTTATTCAAAATCAAAAGTGGAACACGAAGAACACTTGCGATTGGTTTTGGACCTCTTGAAGAAGGAACAATTATATGCCAAGTTCTCCAAGTGTGAATTTTGGCTAAAGTAAGTCCAATTCTTGGGCCATATAGTCAACGAGAAGGGTATTCACGTGGATCCTGCTAAAATTGTAGCGGTGAAGAACTGGCAAGCTCCAAAAACCCCTACGAAAGTCCGCTTGTTTCTTGGTTTAGCGGGCTATTATCGTCGCTTCATATCGAACTTTTCAAAGATCGTGGTGCCACTCATAACCTTAACACATAAAGGCAAACCATACGAGTGGGGACCAAAACAAGAAGAAGCGTTTCAGACTCTACAGCAGAAATTGTGTGCATCACCTATCTTGACTCTTCCTGACATAAATGATGACTTTTCCATCTACTGTGACGCTTCTAACTTAGGCCTTGGTTGTGTTCTCATGCAACGAGGTAAAGTGATTGCTTATGCGTCTCGACAACTCAAAATCCATGAGAAGAATTATATGACGCACGACCTTGAGTTGGGTGCGGTCGTGTTTGCTCTCAAAATTTGGAGACACTACTTATATTGTACTAAGTGTGTGGTTTACACCGACCATAAGAGTATCCAACATATCTTCAATAAAAAAGAACTCAACATGAGGCAAAGGCGTTGGGTTGAACTTCTAAACGACTATGACTGTGATATTCGTTACCATCCTGGTATGGTGAATGTCGTAGTCGATGCCTTTAGTCATAAAGAATCTATCAAAATCCACAGCATCCGAATCCAAAATGACATTCAAACACGCATCTTTGAGGCACAACACCTTTCTGTCACTGAAGGAAACATGTATAATGAGATGGCATGTGGTGCTAAACTCCAACTTGAAACCAAACCCAATGACTTACTTTATTTCCTGAATCTTATATGGATTCCAGACCGTGACAATCTTTGTACTTTTCTCATGAACGAGGCTCACAAGACTCATTATTCTATACATCCCGGTGCGGATAAAATGAATAAGGACCTTCGTACTCAGTATTGGTGGCCTGGTATGAAAAAGGACATTGCTCTATATGTGTCCAAGTGCCTTACTTGTTTGAAAGTTAAGGCCGAGCACCGGCGTCCATCCGGTTTACTTAAACAACCCGAGATTCCCGTGTGGAAATGGGAGTGTATTGCTATGGATTTTATAACCAAGCTCCCGCATACGTCTCATGATTATGATAGTATTTGGGTAATCATTGATTGTTTGACTACGTCTCATGGTTATGAAATTGGCTCGAATATATATTGAAGAAGTGGTTAGTCGTCATGGTGTACCTCTTAACATTATTTCTGATCATGATGGATGGTTCACTTCTCGTTTATGGCAATCCTTGTAATCCGCTTGGGGTACTCAACTGAATCTTAGTATGGCTTACCATCCACAAACTGGTGGTCAATCCGAACGGACGATTCAAACCCCAGAGGATATGCTTAGAGCTTGTGTCATTGACTTTAAAGGAAATTAGGATTTACATCTACCTTTAGTTGAGTTCTCGTATAACAACAGCTATCATACGAGCATTGACATGGCTCCTTTCGAAGCACTTTATGGTCGGAAGTGTCGTTCTCCTATTTGTTGGACTGAGATTGGTGAAGCAAAAATCACTAGCCCCGAACTTATTCAGGAGACTTCCGACAAAATCATGTTAATTCGTAACAACCTTCAAGTAGCAAGGAGTCGGCAAAAGAGCTATGCCGACAAACGTCGAAAACCCTTGGAATTTCAAATTGGCGATCTTGTTCTTCTCAAGGTATCCCCTTGGAAGGGTGTAGTTCATTTTGGAAAGAAGGGAAAACTTCACCAAGGTTTGTAGGTCCTTTTAAAGTCCTTGGGAGGATTGGAAAGGTAGCTTATAAATTGGAACAACCTGAAGGACTCAACAACGTACATCCAACGTTTCATTTCTCGAACCTGAAGAAATGCTTGATCGACGAAAATCTCCACATACCGCTTGAGAAGTTCACATTGACGAGACAATGCACTTCATGGAGAAACCCATGGAGATTATGGATCGGGAAGTTAAGCAACTCAAACGAAGTCGTATCCCAATCGTTAAGGTTTGGTGGGAATCCAAACGTGGCTCAGAATTCACTTGGGAACGTGAGGATCAAATAAAGGCTATCCACATCTCTTTCCTGGACCCTCCTCGTAATCAATTTCGGGATAAAATTTTCTAAAGTAGGGGAGACTTTAACCTCCAGGCTTTTTCCGGCCTTTATTTTTACTATTCTGGTACTTGTATTTTCATTATTCAATGATTTGTACCTTCTTATTTCAGTGGAAACTGTCATATTTATCCATCTCATGAACATATACATACATAAATATATTGTGTACAATTGTCTCATTTCAAAATAACAAAGATTTATGTAAGGGATTTTATAACTAATTGTTTAAAATCCAGGAAATGAATATATATATATATATATATATATATATATATATGTAAGACTAGTACTAAGCCTATATATATATATATATATAAACTTATTAAAGCTAAATTATATAAATAAAATAGGGTTTATAAAAGTTATTTTAATTAATTTCAAAGAAAATGATTTTTTTTTAAATTAAATTTTATATTTAAAATATAAATTAAAATATAAAGATTTATTAGATTTTAGAAAAAACTTTTAAAGTTTAATGATTTATATTTTTATAAAAGTGCAGGGTTCATTTTGTAAATTCTGAAACTTTAGTTTAAACTAAAACCTAAAGTTTGTACATAAAATGATAAAGGCTTGAAACACCAGGGGCCTAAGTGCAATTCTCGGATAATTCCCCTCCCCCATTCCCGTCGTGGGTTCGAGTCACACGCACAACCGGTTTTGAGACCATTATTCACGAACTCGTCCTTAACATATTTTCATGCAAAATCAAAACCGGATAAATGTTTAGATCATCCAAACGATCCGTCCCTCGTGATTAATTGAACTTTCATTGCCTAATTACTATCGAACTCGTAACCGAAGTTCCATTGAAACCCATTTAATCGATCGATCCATTCCCGTGCAAAGTAAGTATAAATTGGCACTCACCATCATTGGCAAGACTCATTAAAAGCTCACCATACTCTAAATCGCGTCTAAAATCACCTCTGGAACACCGAAATCAGTTGACGAACACGAGTTTGCGCACCTCAGTCGAACTCATCCCCTACGTAATAATTTCAGGTAATTTTGGTGCCTATAGCTTCATCTTGATACGAGGAACAAAAGCCCCATGGTTTGTAACATCCCGAAATAATAAAACTAATGAATAATAACAAGATCGAGATTTAAATCAAGGATTTAAAAAGAAAAGAGGATGCGCTTGGGCTCGGCTCCAATGGGCCGAGGGGAGGCCAGCTATTTAAGGGCAAAAGCAGCCCTCCCTCATTCATTCCCCATTTTCAAAAGTTCTAGAGAGAGAGAGATCGGCTAGAGAGAGAGCTCGGGAATCAAACTCAAAGTCTTGGGAATCATCACTCCTCGCCTCTGGATCGTCTAGCATCGAAAAGGGAACAAAAACAGGTAACTACCGAGGTTAAATCTGAGTTTTTATTCACTTTGGGTTTTAGTTTAAAAACACATAAAGGTGGGGTTTTTACGTATGGAATTAAAAAAAATCGCATATTTAAGCTCATGAATGAAAATAAAACGTTTTGAATGTAAAAAGTTCAAGGTTTGAATACCTTGAAAATCGACGGACCAGATCCAGGGTTTTCATTGGAGAAGAAGGTCGTGCAGGCGAACTTAACAAGTTCGCTTGGAACCGTTTTGACCGAACTTATCAAGTTCGTCGGCTTATGTTCGCCCAATGAAACAAAGTAGCGAATTTATCAAGTTCGCCTATGAAGCGAACTTACTCAAGTTCGCCTAAAGATCAAAATATAGCAACTTACCATAAGATCGCCTAAACAGGCGAACCTACCATGATCCAAGATAGCGAACTTATCAAGTTCGCCTAAGCTAAAAGAGGCGAACTTACTTAAATTCACCTAACCCTATGAATAGAAATGTTAAGTATCGTTTAGGTTCATTATCTTATCTTGTATGACTTGATTATACAGATTGTGTGTGACCTTAAGTGACGCTCGATAACCAACTATGTACACTTCAGGAACCGTTCAATCAGGTGAGTTCTATGTGCCCCCTGTATATGTTATGTGCAAATGTTTTCAAATGTTTTGGGGCTAGAGTATATACATGCAAATGAATGAATGTTATGAATGCTTATATTACATACGTGCTACATGAAAGTAATGATGAACAAAGAATGAAACCAATGTTTATAAGGAGCTAAATGAATGAATCACATAACGAAATCAATGAATTCTTGAATTATATTATTATATATTTTTCATGTTATACATGTATGTAAATGTTATGCACGCTTCGATGCTAACAGCTACTACGGTACACAGACGACCACACAACTTGTCACACCCCAACCGACAGCGGAATCATCGGGGCGGGACATGTAGACTGTTCATGAGCACAAGGTTAACTAAATTGTAATATATTAAACATCAATTTCATTTCAAATAATCCAAACACAACCAAATCTAAGAAAGAACATAATTGAAATACATAGAATTTTTTATTCAAATTAACTAAGTCCCAAGGCCTATGTGTAGCATATCTTGATCAAATCACACATTAGTACCTGAAACATGAATAAAATAAGGTCAACTAAAAAGTTGGTGAGTATAACACAAGTTTGTATATAGATAGCATATAGATTTTAAATAAAACAAATCCTTACATAACATGATAAAATAAGGCATTTATGGAGAGCAGCTATTGTGTAACCAAGTACAATCAAACCTTTGTAACTAGCATGCAAAATTGTGTTGTCGGTAACAATCACCCTACCTGGGTGGGTTTGTCAGACTCAATAGATCTATCATTGTAAACCGTCGGCTTGAATAGTTAATGATTGCACATAAGTTGTTCACAAAAGTTAGCACACCTAGCACTCAGGCATAAAGCTCAAATTGCACACATGAATGTAAATAGGATTTGTATTTGTGTAGTTTATGTAAATGTAAACAATGATTTGAATAGTGTTCATGTTTCACCCCAAAAATGTAAAAGAGTAAAAGGGGCTATGTAATACTCACTTGATTCAAGAGTGTTGCTAGTACGCAAGACTAGGTAGAAAAACGGTCCTTGTAACTCACCACGTTAACCTAGTGTGTAATGTATATTGAGTTAATAGCGGGTACAAAAGTCTATGTCTAAATCTATGGTTCAACGGGTTTTGATGTGTGTGGATTTGTAAAAAGGTTTGTGTTATTTCATGTAAGGGCATGCTATGCTTGTATAAGATGTTAATGTATAATACGAGTCAAAGGTATATATGTATGAACTTAATAGTCATTGACGTAGGGTTGGATTTAAATGAATAAAATAAATAAATAATTTTATTCATTTATTTGTGGAAAATAGGTTAAAATATATAAAACATAAATATATATTTATGTTTAGAAAAAGAACTTTGATTTATGTGGATAGTGTTTAATTTAAATAAATAAAATAAATAAATAACTTTATTTATTTATTTGTAAAAAATATGTTAAAATATATAGAACGAAATTATATATTTATGTTTTAGAAAAAAAAAAGAATTTCTATTTATGTGGATAGTGTTGATTTAAATAAATAAAATAAACAATTAATTGTATTTATTTATTTGTGAAAAATATGTTAGAATTTATAAAATGTAAATATATATTTATATTTAGATGAGTTAATATCTTATAAACTTTTATAAAATTTATTGCTTTTATTTAGAAATAAATCTTAAATATTTAAAGTTTTTTTTTTTGTTTTAAAAGTTTAATATACTATTTTGTAGTCATAAATTCATAATAAAATGTATTTAAGTTAGAAATCTGTAGACCTGTTTTTGTTTTGTTAACAATATTGTGAGGTTTTATAAAATAATTTTTATAAAATTTTTGAAGCTTTAAAAACGGGTTTTAAAAATAAACAGGCTCACTAGGACTCGAACCCGGGTGGGTTCGGTGTAGGTCAAGCACACAACCACTGGACCAGGACACCAACTGTGTGATAACTAGGTTTCGTTAGAAGTTAAACAGGAGACACAAGGGAACCGAGTGTAAAATACGCAAAAAAAAGGAAAGGTGCGGGGCTGGGTATCGAACCCGCGACCTTCCTTGTATGAGTCAAGGGTCTTAACCGGCCTAACTAGGCAATTGTCTTAACAAAGGTTGGACTGCTAGAATAGAAAACGTACACACCAAACGCCCCTTCATCCCCAATACGTAATCCCGAACCCTAGCCCTTGAATTGGCTGTGTTCGAGCACATATACAAGCCCGGTACGTTGGGGCTTTTAATTAGTAAGTCAAAACGAGTAGGGGTTGTTAGAATTACCTGAAACGATTACGCAGAGGGTGAGTTCAAATGGTTGCGCAGGTTCGAGTGGGGTCCGGCTGAGATCGTATTCCAGAGATGACGTGATGCAGGTTAGAGGACACAGGGAGTAAAAGTAAGGTGTCGCGATGCAGTCTGATTCAATAATGAGGTTCAATTCCATAAGAAGTGTATGAATTGATTCGGATTTGAGGGTGGGACGGTTACGGGGACAACTTGAAGCAATTCGTTTAATCTGTAATGAATTGAGTATTGATTTGGATTTGGAAACACACTAGTAACGTCCGAGCATGATCTCATGCCTTTATGCGTGTTAATTTCCCTAATTTGAAGTTGAAATTGGTTCGGTTTGACTCTAGGTAGTCAAACCCGCGTGCAAATGATTTCCAGCAGTGAAATTCGTTAGTTTAGTCCGATAATTGGGTTGAGAATTGATTGAGGATCAATCAGGCATATTAGGTAAGTTCTTGATTTCGAGTTTGACTGATTGTAAGGATGAATTGGAATGAATTCATTCTTGTTGACTTTTAGAAGTCAAAAAGGGAGGTGATTTAAAGGTTCAAGCTCTATGAATGGTTCAAACCAAGGTGAAAAGGTTCAAGTGTACGAGGGTGGGAGTTCAAAGATTGGAAGTTCAAATGTCCAAAGGTTCAAACCCATTATTTAAGTTTTCATTATATAAACCTATAAGTTCGTTTTGTTTTAAATGTTCAAAACTTTATTAGTCTTTATAAATAAGTTTTGAATGTGATTATATAACTAAATACACACACACAAACATATATATATATATTATGAAAACTTGTCTTTATATATATATATATATATATATATATATATATATATATATATATATATATATTCTAAATTAATTACTAATATAAAAGATGTACATACGTGGCTAAGTCTCCCATGTTTCATTTTGGTAGGTGTTTATGGTAATAAAATGTTTACTTATATATATATTTATACAAGTATACTCACATTCGTTGTACTTATTAGAGAAATAATATGAAATCCAGTGTTTTGAAAAAGGACCGAATTGATATATGTGCAAAATAATAGGTGATATGACATGATGAGTTTGAACAAGTAGAGGACTACATGTGTTCATTATTGGACATAGTAGAATGAATAATGGAAAAACAAAAATATGATCTGAAAAATCATGGATGTTACAGTATCCCCATGTTGAGGGAATTTCGTCCCGAAATTTAACTAGTGGAGGTTACTGAATTAGGAAAGAGGTGAGAGTCTGGAGTTTTGATTGTCATTTTGAGGAGTATGATAGATAACAAGGTTTAGGTCTAAATCTCATGTTAAGTATGAATGATATCGATGGATTTTAGTTTCAAGTGAGTTAAGGACAGATCTGCCAAAGAATCTAAAAGGTGAAATGCGTTACTTGGAATGGATTTGATGAAAATCTGATGATCAGGGTTTGATTTAGGTGTAGTCTAATATGCTCAGAAGTTGTCAGTGGATAAGAGAGTTTACCAACACAGGCCTAGGTCAAAACTTCACGTGACATGAACAACGCTACTTCTGATAATATGACAGAGCACTTATATATAGGAAGTACCATCGGCGTGTCCACCATGCCCTTGTCATATCACATTAGTTTTGTTGCTTTATATCGTGATAGGTTTTAGGTCTTAACACACGATAGAATTCACTATGTTTTCCATGCGCTGATTTTTATAATTACGTGTGCACCCGTAATTACTCGAGTCATCGCATGGTCCGTATAGATCCTTTTGTTGTGTGTGGGTCAAGAGGGGCACAAATTCACTTAGTTCATATATATTGTTTTCACATATGGGTTGCTAATAAGTAACTATGTCACTAATAGGCAGGTTAGTTAGCAACTAAAGAGAAGTAAGGTAGTATAACTTAAAGTTCCATAGTTTACTCGTGTTTGAACTAGAATGCGTCAAACACCGAGTTGTTTTAAAGTGTTATAGCTTCCTTCGTGTTTGAACACGAATACGTCAAACCTCGAGTAGCTTCAATTTGTTATGGTTTTCAACTTTGGCGAACAAAAGTGTATGACCATGCCTTGTGTAAAATGTAATAAATCAATTGCAACAATTGTAGGCAATTTAGTTTCGTGTATAATGCAGCACCCAAGTTTCATGTATGATCTAGTGTCATGTAGCTTGTAATCAAATGGGTTCCATGTGTAACGTGGACAATTTAGCATCATGTATAGGGTAAGAAATGAGTTCCATGCATGATGTTAACAACTTAGTATCATGTATTTTGTAAACAAATAAGCTTTCATGTGTAATATAAATAATTTAGTATTATGTATGTTGTATAGTGTGAGCAATTTAGTATCATGTACTTCGTAACCAGAATAAATTTCGGATATAATGTGACTAACGTAGCATCATGTATATTGTGTAGTGTGAACAATTTGGTATTATGTATTCTGCAAACAACTAAGTTTCATGTATTATATGATCAATCCACTATAATGTATATTGCAAACAAATTTTATGTATTATGTGATCGGTGTAACATTATGTATATTGCAACTAAGTTTCATGTATTATGTGACCGTGTATAATATGTTCAATGTAGTATCATGTATCAAAACAACAAGTTCCAGGTATCGTGTGATTGACCTACTATCATGCATATTGTAAACAACTAAGTTTTATGTATCATGTGATCGTTCGTTTGTAAGTCATTGGATCTCATGATTAAAGTAAACTATCGAATTCTGTAGGTAGTCGAGTGTTGCAGACAAGCGTGTCGTTTGGCGTTCATGTATAACGTGGATAGTTGGATTTTTAATTTGTAAATCTTGTTGAGGTTTATATGGATGACTAATGCCTACGCGAAATGTTTCTGCTCATCGCAGTGTCTAGTAAAATCATACATTTCTAGGTGTGTAAGATAACGAGAAGGTTGTGTAGATATTTAGAGCAGTGTGTTTACGAATAACTGATTTGTACACTTTATTTGTAAATAAATAAGTAGTTGTAGTTTATTTCTTGTTTGTAAAATGATGAAGAGCAGTTGAATAATTAACTACATGGATGATTAAATGAAACCCCTTTTTTTTATTTCAAATTATAAGAAGACTATTTTTAAGAGAAAATAATGGCTAAATTATTTAGTAACAAAGCCAAGATTTATTAATAATTAGTTTAACGAGAAAAGTCATAATCCACTTATTAATTAAAATTAATGCTTTAATAAAACAGGTTGTATTAAATTTTCCTTACAAGGTGAAAATGTTTATAGAATTTTATATTTCGATTACTATCTACAGGTTTGATAAACGTTTTGTTTGAACAAAATGACGATGTTTATTTAGATAATAAAATGATTAGTTACAAAGAAGGCTTAGGTACGTGTACTAAGTTGTAATAAACGAAACGATGATGTTTAGATTGTACTCATTTGATAATATAATCAAATGGATACTTTGACAGATCAATTCAAATTCCTATACTTTCAAGAAGACATGCTTTAGTCTATAAGTGAACACTCACTTCGGGAATTCCCAGTAAAGCATACAGATCCTTCGGTTGATTTGGATTTATATGAAATGCTTTCCTAGACAGAAGACCCAAAGTACAGGCATTCACCCTTTCGGATTGCACATGTTCCTTACTAATTTTCAGAACTCAAAAACTTTGACGAGATTTAAAAATCTTAATAGGCTTTAGGCCTAAGAGTTTAAATTTTTGTTCATAAATGATGATGGTGACATGTGTGTGAGATTTAAGGGTGCATGAAGAATTATGTGTGTATAAGTGTGTGTTGAAGCTTAGGATAGCACTTAAATGAATCAAATAGGTAGCATGTAGATAACAATGAATATAAGCACAAAAGTTATCAGGTAGTGTGCCACATAAACTATTAAGTATTTTATCATGTAATGTAATTATATAGGATAACATGTAAAAATATTCACACAAGAAGTAATCATGTAGCATGGCATAGTATGGGTGTCCTAAGGTTATAGTCTAGGTCAAAAGTGTCTAATAACCTAATTCCCTATAACCAAGGCTCTGATACCAATCTGTCACACCCCAACCGACGGCGGAATCAACGGGGCGTGACATGTAGACTGTTCATGAGCACAAGGATGACTAAATTGTAATATATTAAACATCAATTTCATTTCAAATAATCCAAACACAACCAAATCCAAGAAAGAACATAATTGAAATACATAGAATTCTTTATTCAAATTAACTAAGTCCCAAGGCCTATGTGTAGCATATCTTGATCAAATCACACATTAGTACCTGAAACATGAATAAAATAAGGTCAACTAAAAAGTTGGTGAGTATAACACAGGTTTGTATATAGATAGCATATAGATTTTAAATAAAACAAATCCTTACATAACATGATAAAATAAGGCATTTATGGAGAGCAGCTATTGTGTAACCAAAATCAAACCTTTGTAACTAGCATGCAAAATTGTGTTGTCGGTAACAATCACCCTACCTAGGTGGGTTTATCAGACTCAATAGATCTATCATTGTAAACCGTTAGCTTGAATAGTTAATGATTGCACATAAGTTGTTCACAAAAGTTAGCACACCTAGCACTCAGGCATAAAACTCAAATTGCACACATGAATGTAAATAGGATTTGTATTTGTGTAGTTTATGTAAATGTAAACAATGATTTGAATAGTGTTCATGTTTCACCCCAAAAATGTAAAAGAGTAAAAGGGGCTATGTAATACTCACTTGATTCAAGAGTGTTGCTAGTACGCAAGACTAGGTAGCAAAACGGTCCTTGTAACTCACCACGTTAACCTAGTGTGTAATGTATATTGAGTTAATAGCGGGTACAAAAGTCTATGTCTAAATCTATGGTTCAACGGGTTTTGATGTGTGTGAATTTGTAAAAAGGTTTGTGTTATTCCTTGTAAGGGCATGCTATGCTTGTATAAGATGTTAATGTATAATATGAGTCTAAGGTATATATGTATGAACTTAATAGTCATTGACGTAGGGTTGGATTTAAATGAATAAAATAAATAAATAATTTTATTAATTTATTTGTGAAAAATAGGTTAAAATATATAAAACGTAAATATATATTTATGTTTAGAAAAAGAACTTTGATTTATGTGGATAGTGTTTAATTTAAATAAATAAAATAAATAAATAACTTTATTTATTTATTTGTGAAAAATATGTTAAAATATATAGAACGAAATTATATATTTATGTTTTAGAAAAAAAAAAGAATTTCTATTTATGTGGATATGTTGATTTAAATAAATAAAATAAACAATTAATTTTATTTATTTATTTGTGAAAAATATGTTAGAATTTATAAAATATAAATATATATTTGTATTTAGATGAGTTAATATCTTATAAACATTTATAAAATTTATTTCTTTTATTTAGAAATAAATCTTAAATATTTAAAGTTTTTTTTTTGTTTTAAAAGTTTAATATACTATTTTGTAGTCATAAATTCATAATAAAATGTATTTAAGTTAGAAATCTGTAGACCTGTTTTTGTTTCGTTAACAATATTGTGAGGTTTTATAAAATATTTTTTATAAAATTTTTCAAGCTTTAAAAACGGGTTTTAAAACTAAACAGGCTCGCTGGAACTCGAACCCGGGTGGGTTCGGTGTGGGTCAAGCACACAACCACTGGACCAGGAGACCAACTGTGTGATAACTAGGTTTTGTTAGAAGTTAAACAAGAGACACAAGGGAACCGAGTGTAAAATACGCAAAAAAAAAAGGAAAGGTGCGGGGCTGGGTCTCGAACTCGCGACCTTCCTTGTATGAGTCAAGGGTCTTAACCGGCCTAACTGGGCAATTACCTTAACAAAGGTTGGACTGCTAGAATAGAAAACATACAGCCCAAACGCCCCTTCGTCCCCAATACGTAATCCCGAACCCTAACCCTTGAATTGGCTGTGTTCGAGCACATATACAAGCCCGGTACGTTGGGGCTTTTAATTAGTAAGTCAAAACGAGTAGGGGTTGTGAGAATTACCTTAAACGATTACGCAGAGGGTGAGTTCGAATGGCTGCACAGGTTCGAGTGGGATCCGGCTGAGATCGTATTCTAGAGATGACGTGATGCACGTTGGAGGACACAGGGAGTAAAAGTAAGGTGTCGCGATGCAGTCTGATTCAATAATGAGGTTCAATTCCATAAGAAGTGTATGAATTGATTCGGATTTGAGGGTGGGACGGTTACGGGGACAACTTGAAGCAATTCGTTTAATCTGTAATGAATTGAGTATTGATTTGGGTTTGGAAACACACTAGTAACGTCCGAGCATGATCTCAAGCCTTTAAGCGTGTTAATTTCCCTAATTTGAAGTTGAAATTGGTTCGGTTTGACTCTGGGTAGTCAAACCCGCGTGCAAATGATTTCCAGCAGTGAAATTCGTTAGTTTAGTCCGATAATTGGGTTGAGAATTGATTGAGGATGAATCAGGCATATTAGGTAAGTTCTTGATTTCGAGTTTGACTGATTGTAAGGATGAATTGGAATGAATTCATTCTTGTTGACTTTCAGAAGTCAAAAAGGGAGGTGATTTAAAGGTTCAAGATCTATGAATGGTTCAAACCAAGGTGAAAAGGTTCAAGTGTACGAGGGTGGGAGTTCAAAGATTGGAAGTTCAAATGTCCAAAGGTTCAAACCCATTATTTAAGTTTTCATTATATAAACCTATAAGTTCGTTTTGTTTTAAATGTTCAAAACTTTATTAGTCTTTATAAATAAGTTTTGAATGTAATTATATAACTAAATACACACACACAAACATATATATATATATATATATATATATATATATTATGAAAACTTGTCTTTATATATATATATATTTTTTTAAATTAATTACTAATATAAAAGATGTACATACGTGGCTAAGTCTCCCATGTTTCATTTTGGTAGGTGTTTATGGTAATAAAATGTTTACTTATATATATATTTATACAAGTATACTCACATTCGTTGTACTTATTAGAGAAATAATATGAAATCCAGTGTTTTGAAAAAGGACCGAATTGATATATGTGCAAAATAATAGGTGATATGACATGATGAGTTTGAACAAGTAGAGGACTACATGTGTTCATTATTGGACATAGTAGAATGAATAATGGAAAAAAAAATTATGATCTGAAAAATCATGGATATTACACAACTATTTTACAACCGGGACATATACGTTCCTTCATCATCTAGGACGTATGAAATGCATTAATTGACGGTCAAAGCAATTGCCTAATTATGGTAAGTAGAACGGTTGCATAAACGATAGTTTGTGTGGGAAACAGATGCCTTCGGGCAGACGAGCAAAAGGACGGACTACGACGGTAGATGCGGTAGACGGACGACCAAAGGTTGTCGTACGGTATTGAAGGACGGACTACTTCGGTAGACACAGTATGAAATACTGCCTACGACGGTAGAGCGGAGCGTTTGTCTTTGTAACTTACGCAATCAATGGCGGGCTGATCACCCTTATGTGAATGACCAATGAATGTTTAATGTATGCATATGCACGTACTTACATGTATAGTCAATGTATGTTCAAGGAAACACAAGGATATATATATATATATACTAATGGCACAAATGAACGATTAATGTTATACCTAATTGCTTTAGACTAGAACTCATCAGCGTTAGCTAACTTTTAGTATGCACTTCAGGTAGCAGGAAAAAAGGGCGTGCAAAGGCGTGAAGGTTACCTGGCACGAGACTGACATCCCACTTTAATTTATGTTAAGACAATGTTTTTTTCATGATTAAATGTTAAGACTTCAGTTGTTTATGTAACCAAATGATGAATGCTTCCGTTGTGTTTGAATGCTTTTAATTAATAGTTCAGTACTAATGACTATGATTATGAGTAAATCCAACGAGTGAGGTTACCCGGCAAAGGGGCCTTACAAGTTGGTATCATTGCAATAGTTTGAGAGATTCAGACATCCCTAAGTGTCTGAACTCAAGCTGATAATGAGACTCACGCACGGATGTCAGTACGGGTAGGCAACGCCAATGCTAGCACTGTAAGTAAGTAGTAAAGTTAATGCGTGTAACTAGGAATAGATGCCTTAACTTAGAACACACAGATGTTAATGTCACAACTGATGTGAAGAGTTTTGAACCCGAAAAGCAATGTAAATTAGTAATCACAAACCGGTCACTGTAATTAAAAATTTACCTTGCTCGTACTGTTCTAAACTATGATCTGAAGGAATGACATTGATGTAATCCCTCTTATTTATCAGGAATTTAGAATCTATGGTTGGTAGAAGAGGAAACGGACGTCGTGGTGCTCGCACTGGCCGAGTCGGTACTGGCCGAGTCGGTAGGCCACCATTGAATCAAAGACGTGATGAGGAAGAATGTGTGCACATAGGACACACTGAGAGTGTGCACAAAACTAATGTGACCCCAACTAGAGAGGAAAATCAAGGGTCCCTACGACTGGAACCCGAAGTTAGGGAGGCTATTGCCTGAGAGGTGGTACTCACTCTGAAAGACGTGCTTCCTGATTTAATAATTGAAGCGTTAAAGAAAAGCAAACATGATGAAGAGGGACACCACGAGGAGAAGGTGTATGATAGAGATGGTGATGAAGTGAATGTGGTACTAAACACCTGAGGGTGTACTTACAAAGGGTTCAAGGAAGGTGACCCGCCCAAGTTTGACGGGAACAAGGATTCGGTGGCTACGTTAGAATGGATTGAGAGGATGAACGGCGTAATCAACATAAGCGAATGTCGACCTGACCAGGTTGTTCTTTATGTGCTCTTTCACCAATGAGGCACTGAGTTAGTGGAGGAACATTCAGAGGACTAAGTCACCAAACGCTCTCAGCAGGATGACTTGGTAAGATTTGAAGAAACTGATAATCCAAAAGTTCTGCCCTCAGAACGAGATTGATCGTGTGGAGAACGAGTTTCTGAACTTCAAAGCTGGCAACAAGACTCATCGCCAGTACACTTCCAGATTCAACGAGTTAGCTCAACTAGTACCCCACCTGGTAGAAACAGAAAACCAACTAATAAAGTACTTTGTCAAAGGTCTGCCACAGAGGGTCCGAGTCCATGTGAAAGCTAACCTAACCTCGACCTTCGAGTCTGTAGTAAATCTGAGTTGAATCGTGTACGACGATTATGCAAATGAGGGTCCGACACCTGAGCCGCAGAAGAGGAAGTGGGAGAACCCGTGTAGGGGGACTGGAAGAGGAAATATTGCAACTGAGGCTAAGAAGCCGAGAACCGATGAGTACGAAACTTGCATAAAATGTCGGAAACAGCACCGTGGTGAGTGTTGAGCTGGCTCCACCATGTGCTAGCGATGTGGAAAGGCTGGGCATTTCTCAAAGGACTGTACAGGAAATGCCAAATGCCAGACCTATGGCATGTTTAAGCACGCAACCAAGGATTGTAAGAAGATAGGATAGTCTGGTTCAGGGAAGGAGAAAGTGCAAGAGCAACCCAAGGCTAGGACTCGAGCCTATGCCCTAACGGAAGAAGAAGCTTGGGGGAACCCTGATGTCGTGTCAGGTACGTTCATAGTTAATGACGAACATGCTGCTATTTTATTTGACTCTGGTGCTAGTAAAAGCTTTATATCAAATGATTTTAGTCGTAAACTAGATTGCACGATTAACACCATAGTAAAGGCCTTTAGCGTAGAAACCGCAGTTAGTAGAAACTCGGAAGTATTCCAAATGACTGATGATTGCATAATAGAAATAGAGGGCCATAAGTTTCCTTCTAGACTATTCCTTCTGACCTTAGGAGGATTCGATACAGTATTGGGCATGGATTGGTTAGCTACCAACGAAGCCCAAATCATATGTAAACGTAAGATGATAAATCTCAAAACTACTGACAGCAGCCCGATTACTGTTTACGGTGACTGGAATTGCAAAATGCCTAACGCCATCTCGATGATCAAGGCCGAAAGTTATAGGAGGCGCGGTTACGAAGCTTATCTGGCGTATGTCATCGATGACAGAATGAAAACCAAGGAACTCAAAGATGTGCCGGTGGTGTGCAACTTTCTAGTGGTGTTCCAAGAGGACCTACCTGGCTTGCCACCCCATCGGGAGATATAATTTCATATTGACTTACGGCCAGGAGCTCAGGCCGTTGCCAAAGCACCCTACCGATTGGCTACGTCAGAAATGAAAGAATTAATGTCTCAATTGGAAGAACTAACAGAGAAAGGATTTATTAGACCGAGCATCTAACCATGGGGCGCTCCAGTATTATTTGTAAAGAAGAAGGACGGCAGCATCCGCATGTGTATCGACTACCGTGAATTGAACAAACGAACAATAAAGAACAAATACCCACTACCTAGAATAGATTACCTTTTTTATCAACTACAAGGCGCGAGTTGGTTCTCAATGATCGATCTTAGGTCGGGATACCATCAATTGAAAGTGAGGGAAGAAGATGTACCAAAAACCGCGTTTCACACACGGTATGGGCATTATGAATTCCTCATGATGTCCTTCGGACTAACCAACGCACCTGCAGCGTTCATGGACTTAATGAATAGAGTATGTTGACCAATGTTGGATCGGTCAGTTATAGTTTTCATAGACGACATTCTCATCTACTGAAAGAACGAAGGTGATCACCACTGTCACCTAAGGGAAGTATTGGAGATTCTGATGAAGGAAAAGTTATATGCAAAATTCTCCAAATGCGTGTTCTGGCTTAGGAAAGTCCAATTCCTAGGTCATGTCATAAACCCAGACGGCATTATGGTAGATCCTGCAAAGATTGAAATGGTAAAAGAATGGAACATCCCGAAAATGCCAACAGAGATACGAAGTTTTCTGGGATTGCCAGGCTACTATCGAAGATTTATTCAGGATTTCTCGAGAATAGCCTCGCCGCTGACGAAACTCACACGAAAGGAAGTAAAGTATGAATGGGGTCCAACCCAAAACAGCGCGTTCGAAGAATTGAAGACACGATTAACCCAAGTTCCAATATTGACCTTACCTGAGGGAAACGAAAACTTGGTAGTTTACTCTGACGCTTTGGGTCAGGGATTGGGTTGTGTACTTATGCAAAGAGGAAAAGTAATTGCTTATGCCTCGCGACAGTTAAAGATTCATGAAGTTAACTACCCGACTCACGATCTGGAGTTGGCAGCAGTAGTTTTCACGTTAAAGATATGGAGACACTATTTGTACGGAGTTAAATGCACCATCTACTCCGATCACAAGAGCGTGAAATACTTCTTCGAACAAAAGGAACTAAACATGAGACAAAGGAGGTGGTTGGAACTGCTAAAAGATTATTATTGTGAGATATTGTACCGTCCAGGCAAGGCAAATGTAGTGGCTAACGCCTTAAGTAGAAAAGAAGAATCAACACATATCCGAATCAAAGCATGTCAGTTGATTATAACCCCGGATTTAATGAATGAGATAGCAAAAGCACAAGATGAAGCATTGTTGGAAAGGAATGTGAAACGGGAAAGAATAGTAGGACAACACAGTAACCTGGAGACCAATGTATATGGTGTATGAACTCGTTTTGGTCGGATGTGGATACCTAAGATTGGTGAACTTAGGGCCAAAATCCTTGATGAAGCTCATAAGTCTCGCTACTCTATTCACCCTGGGACGAACAAATTGTATCAAGACCTGAAGAAAGAGTACCTGGTGCCCTGGCATGAAGAACGATGTGACCGAATATCTGAGCAAGTGCCTAACTTGTTCCCTAGTCAAGGCTGAGCACCATAAGCCATGCGGAAAAATGAAACCCTAGCCAATACCGGAATGGAAGTGGGAAGAGATCACAATGGACTTCATTACCAAGCTACCGCAGACAGCTAAAGGCAATAATACCATTTGGGTGACGAAAAGTGCTCACTACTTACCTATACGTGAGGCTACTTCGTCTGAGAAGCTATCAGAGTTATTTATCAAGGAAATTGTTAGCAGACATGGTATGCCATTGTCAGTTGTATCCGAAAGGGACACTAGATTCACATCAAGGTTTTGGAAGAAATTCAATGAATCGATGGGCACTAGACTAGACATCAGCACCGCTTACCACCCTCAAACCGATGGTCAATCAGAAAGGACAATCCAGACCTTGGAGGACATGCTCCGGGCCTGTATCATTGATTTCGGTGGGAGCTGGGACAGCCATCTGCCATTGGTAGAGTTTTCATATAACAACAGCTATCACTCAACCATTGGCATGCCGCCATTTGAGATACTGTATGGGAGGAGATGTAGGACACCGGTCTGTTGGGGGGGAATTGGACATAAAGACTTTTCAAGCCTTGAAGTGGTCAAAGCTACTTCAGAGAAATTTGAAAAAATCAAAACTCGCATGAAAGCCGCTAAAGACAGACAAAAATCATACGCGGATAAGAGAAGAAGGGATTTAGAGTTTCAAGTAGGGGACATGGTACTGTTAAAAGTATCGCCATGGAAAGGGATCATCTGATTCAGAAAACGTGGCAAACTAAGTCTAAGGTTTCTCGGACCTTTTAAAATTTTAGCAAGAGTTGGTCAAGTTGTTTACAGACTCGACCTACCCGATGAGTTCAGTGGAATTCACCCTACGTTCCACGTGTCGCACTTACTCAAATGTCTAGCTGACGACATGACTCACATACCATATGATGAAATTGAGATAGACAACAACTTGAATTATGTAGAGGAACCAATAGCCATTCTGGACCGAGCCGAGAAGAGACTACGCAATAAGTCAATTCCCTTGGTCAAGGTGCAATGGAACCACAGAAAAGGTTCAGAAGCAACTTGGGAGAAGGAAGACGAAATGAAAGAACTGTACCCTTAACTGTTTAACGCATAGCAGGTTTCGAGGAGGAAACCTCTGTAAGTAGGGTAGACTTGTAACATCCCAAAATAATAAAACCAATGAATAATAACAAGATTGGGATTTAAATCAAGGATTTAAAAATAAAAGAAAAGAGGATGGGCTTGGGCTAGGCTCCAATGGGCCGAGGGGAGCCCAACTATTTAAGGGCAAAAGCAGCCCTCCCTCATTCATTCCCCATTTTAGAAAGTTCTAGAGAGAGAGAGAGAGAGAGAAAGCTCGGGAAATAATTATTTTTATAAAAGCTCCATATCTATAAAAATAACCAGTAAAATTAAAATCCGATAATTCTACGCAATTACACGAAAGTTCACATAATTCACAGAAAATTCACATAATGCATAAATTCACATAATTTGTATAAAAATAATTATTCAGAATTATTTTTATTAGTTCACCAACGTTCCGGGTTCGACTCGTGTGTGATCCGGTAATTCTACAAATTACCGTTACGTGAGTGTTAGTGCGAAACTGACACATCTAACTAATCCTAATTAAATGTAATGCATGAGTGAATGTTTGAGATAACTGAGTTTGAATAAATAAATGTTTGAAATAACGATGTTTGTGTTAACGGAGTTGCCCTGAATATGTCGGATGTCAGAGTGCCCTATCTCTCCACAGTTAAAACATTTAACATTTGGGCATTGGGTTGCCAAATGGTCAAACTTCTGACAAGTCTAGCACTTCATTCCCTTATTGGCTCTATCAGGGTTGGGATTAGATCCTCCTCTTCTGGAAAACTTACTATTTTCGGGTTTGAATTTATAAATAACCTCATCGAGCTTTTTCTTGTGATCAATTTTTGGTGGCTCTTGAGCTACCACCTCATCAAACATTACCGCACTCTTTTCAATAGCCAAATCTATTGTCTCGGGTGTGATGGATTTCAGTAAGGTATGAACCTTATGAGGAAGACCCTGAATATAAAATTTAACTCTCCTTGACTCAGGAGTAACCAAATGTGGCACCAGCTTGGCCATCTCATTAAATTTGGTCGTATACTCCTGATGAGTCATGGTTCCAGCTTCGAATCACAGAAATTCAGCTTCAATCTTGTCCACAACATTTTATGGACAGTACCTCTTCACAATCAAAGACTTGAGATCCTCCCAATTTATTCTATCAGTCACAGTTTCTCCTTTCGTCTGCTTGATTGATTCCCACCGGTCAAGGGCCTCTTCTTCAAAACAATGTGCAGCAAACTTTACAGCTTGGTTAGTTCTGCATTCGCTCATCTTAATTACTACTTCTATATATGTGATCCATTGCAAAGCTACAATGGCATCCTTCTTTCCAATGAACGGCTTGGGGTGACGGTCACTGAAATTCTTTTATTTGCATCCTTAGCCATAAATTCCTGTACTTTGGTTTGTAACTGTTTCATGAGTTCGGTTTTTTCCGATATTAGTTCCTACATGAGTAGTATGAAGGGTATCTTCTGTTCTAGGAACAGCACCACTTGTTCCTTCATTCCGGTTTCCTAGACTGTTATGATTTTCCCTTCTCCTATGGGCATCATCAAGAATTCTGGGTAGAGTTGTTTGAAGCACACGGGTGACCTCAGATGCCACCACTCCTTGGAATTGAGTTTCAGTTTTAATGAATTCTTCTACCAGTTACTCGGGTTCAGTATTCGTAATCACGTTCTCGTTTGGATCAGTTGTCGTGTCACGAGTACGAGACCTAGTATTAGGCATCCTACCCCTACCTCTTCCTTGTCTTCTACCGCGTCCTGTCATTTGTATCTACATACAGATGTATAACATCAGAATTCGTATAACCAATCATAATCAGAAATTCAGAAATTAACAACATTTAGCGACAAATGCCTTTAATTATCTGATTTCTATTTCCCGTTATAGGTCATACTGAATGTATACACCTAACTTATCCTGAGGTATTTCCAGACTAATCTTAGAGTATTGGTTTAAGTCTAGACACTATTTCTGTAGTATCTAAATCCCTTAAACTGAGGCTCTGATACCAACTTGTCACACCCGTAACACAGGACAGTTATCTAACCAGAGTAGTACCTCCAACAGAGATGTTCCCAGGAAAGAACAACGGATATAGGAGAGATTTATACACCGTCCTTTCCTAGACAGAACATTGTCAGATAACTACATACCAGTCAGAAGGTCGATTTCTAGTTACTGTGACGTTGATATCAAGAACACACAGCGAAAACTTAAAGTCATCAACCTTTATTTAAAATATTAAAATATTGTTTACATCATGTTGTCATAAAGGTTACATCATCTGTTCCTATCAAGGAACAAGTCATTCGGGACTTATAGTTCCAGGCATGCCCATCATCTGGATCGTTCATCAGTTCATTCTAGTCATGGAAATGCCTAGTCTAATGACTACCTGTGATGCGTTCAAAAACATTTGATAAAACATGGTCAGCACAAAGCTGGTGAATTCATAAACTAAAATAGTTTATTAAAATGAGTCGCCCAAAGTATCTTGAACACAATCATGGGCTTCAACACCCAATTTCAATCAGTATATATATAACCAAAGACCGTTCCACACGTCCTGTCCAACATGTCGTTCCACGGGTCCTGTCTAATACGTTATATATAAACAATCGGTACAATCATTTCAAGATACTCAAAATGTTTCATAAATCAATCATGCCAGACAATGTCATGATTGGGTTTATGCATCACAATTTAAGAACTCACATCGGCAGTATTTCGGCTTATAAATCAGTAATGTGGTAAACACCTCGGGCAGACTTCCTAGATAAGTAAGTACATTCCTTAATTATACAAATCTAGCTTAATGATTCATAACCAAATCTTAATGGTAAGTCGGAACCTTACCTCGGCACTATCTACGGCAATTTGAAGTTGAAATGCAGGAAACCGGACTCTCGCACGCGAACCGATGCTCAGGATCAGAGAATCAGAGTGTGTGTGAGTATTGTGGTGAATTGGTGGGTGTGGAAATGGCTGGGATCGATCATATATTAATAGGGCAAGAGTGGGGAGCCGTAGCGGACCGCTACGTTTGGTGGTGGCGGTCTACACCCCTTGAGGCGGCTTAATTGGATTTGTGCACACGTAGCGGACCGTTATGGTCTTGCTAGCGGTCCGCCACCCTTCCACGCGTCATATTTTCATCAGAGAGTCACAGGGGCAATTGTCATCTCCCGAGGGTTTCCTTAGCCAACACGTAGCAGACCGCTAAGGTCTTGGGTAGAGGTCCGCTACCCCTTTGGTTTTTAGAATTTTCACTTTAAGTCCTTGAACTTTATTTATTTACATATCCACCCCTCAATTATGAAAATTGGCAAGTTTAGTCCTTCTATTTGTTTCTAGGAAATTTTCTGGGTGTTACATCCCCTAACTAAGATAAGTAATCCCTTTACATAGAAGGGATGATACATGCATAGGTCTCAATGTGGGACTAGTAAGACACATTTGTCAAAAAGTAAAAAGTATTTTAACAATTATTATTGCTTTCTTTTTCAAAAAGTAAATAGTAACCATAAATTATTTTATTAGAATGCATCATTGTGTCTGCCACGCCTACTATTATTGGGGTATGTTGATCATGCTCTTGTAGGACCTATTGTGGTAGCTTGTTTTTTAATTTTCCAGATGAATCTTCTGGGTTGAATTCTTGTCTGTATTCTTCAATAATTGTGTTGATGTATTCTTCATCTAAAGGGTCATCAATATCATCTTGCCCTCGTGAAAAAAATATTCTGTTTCTTCCTCTTCTTCAGTCTGTGATGAGATTGACATTGTTGATGGAGATCCTCCTTTCTTAAATTTTTTTATGAGATCTTTCTTCATCTCAGCTAAATAATAATCCATGATTTTTTTGTTACTGATTTGATCAGTACCCTTGATTTTTGGGATTTTTCTAACAATATGTCTGAATGGGTAGGGGCCTCTTTCTGTGTTTGGCTATGAGCTTGTTCCCCATAGTACTTAATTGTCTGTTTAATTTTTTCTATGGTATCATGGCTTTCTATGATACCATTTGTGACCATTGTCATCTTTTTCTAAAATTTTGTAAAAGAAGTTCTATGAAGACAAAGAATATTCTGGCTGGTATAACCAACTTCTGGAGACCATTTCCAAATCCATGGAATACTAAATTGGACAAAGAAATGAGATGAAGGCATCTTTTTAATGAAATTTTCATTTTGTTGTGCTTCTATTAAAGCTGAAGATACTTCTACCTATTGGGTATGCATATTTTTATATAAATCTGGAAGGATATTTATTGATGTACCAAAATATTGCCACCATTTGTAAAACCAGACTGCAATTTTCTGTCCGTATATATGAGAACATATTTTTATGAACCACGAATGCTTTTGATTCGGATTCTCATATAGGAATGCTTTATAAAAGGCATTCATATAATCCCAATAATTATATTTAATTGAAACTTTTGTTTGGGGACGTATAACCTCCCTTTCTCTTAGGGGAGATGTTCCCCAGGCTTCTACAGATATAATTTGTTTTATAACAATTTTGCTGAAACTGTAAACATTGGAGTTACCTCCATGATAATGTTCAATTCGCAATTTTCTTCTTTTAAAATATATTCATAATATTGTCTGGGCTTATAAGCCTCTATAGAATAGAATCATGTGTCCATATATCTGTGTATTAACAGCCATGGGTTATTTTTCTATTTTATATCTTCGTTTTCTAAAAGAAGTATCACCTCTTTATGTGGACTTTAAACCCAATTTTTGATATCATGATCTGTTTCATCTGAAATAGCTTTAGCATATGATGCTTCTTTGTAGGCTAGAAACTCCTTATAAAGAGTTTCATCGGATGTTGAGGCAGATCCTACAAAAGAAATGTTCTCTACAATATGTTTTTTGTTACCAATTTGGGATATAACCCTTTGGTTCTGACTGTGACTTCCTCTTCCTCTAGGAGAGGGAGATCGTCCCCTTCCTCTTCCTTGTTCCCAAGGAAGCGTTTCTGAAATATTTATCCACATGAAATAATTACTTCTTTTTCACGTAATAAACCTTTCTTTTCTTTTAGATAAGAAATTCTAATATTTCTTTGAGAAATATAAAAAAAATTTGTCATTGGTTCTAGAAATTCATTTTCCTGGATCTCTTCAAGCCTTATCTAGAGAGTAAAATATTCATGTTCCTCTTGAATCATGAGGAGAGCATTTTTTCAGATGACTTTTTGAATGAGCCATTAATTTAGATATTCTCTGGTAAGAAAATCCGGAAAACTACTATCACTACCTTTTTTTATAAAGAATATTAAAATCGAATGGAGCCAAATGTGACTGCCATCTCGCAAACATTTATTTAGAAACATCATGTTTAAAGTCTTTTGAAAACATAAATTTTGCTACTTGGTAATCAGATTTAATAGTAGACTTTTGATTATATAAATCATTTTGGAATTTTATAACACATTTTACTATTGCAAGAATCTCTTTTGCTATAGTAGCATAATTCTTTTGACTATTATTCCATTTTCCTCAATGGAATCGAACCAAATATTATTTGCTATTTATAGGAGAAATCTGTTTTAGAATTCCTCCGTAGCCTATATCCGAGACATCTGTGTCTACACTTTTTCCCATTCTGGGTTGGCGATCATTAAGCAAGTAATGATTTTAAACTTTTGCTTAATCTTTTGGACTGTTTTAGTATGACTTTCAGACCATGGTTTGGGATCCTTTTTTAGTCTATCATATAAGAGAGATGTATCTTCTGCCAAATTTTTGTAATAAGGGAGAATACAATTTAATCTACCTAAAAATCTTTGTAATTGAGTTTTATCCTTTATTTCATCTGGGAATTTTAACCCAAATTCAATACTTCTATTAATCGGAACTATATTTCCGGTTTCAATATTATGACCTAAAAATATAATTTTTGTTTGGAAAATCATCATTTTGGTCTGGAAATAACTAGACCATTTTTTATGATAATATTTTTGAATATATCAAGATGTTTAAAATGAGATTCAATATCTTTTGAAAATATAAGGATAGCATCAATGTAAACTATTATAAACTCACTATAAGGAACAAAAATATCATTCATAATATTTTGAAATTCTGATGGGGCATTTTTTAATTCAAATGGCATAACATTCCATTCGTTATGCCCAGAAGGTACCACAAAAGCGGTTTTGTACCTATCTTTTTCATCAATTTGAATTTTCCAATATCCAGATTTTAAATCAAATTTTAAAAATATAATTGCATTATGTAATTTATCTAAAATGTCTTTTTTATTAGGTATAGGATACCTAATCCATTTTAGGACTTTATTAAAAGGCTTATAGTTTATAACCAGTCTTGAAATACCTCTTTCCTGCTCTGAATGTTTTTTAACATAAAAAGCAGTACATGACCATGGAGATTTTGAACTTATAATAAGATTTTTATCTAGAAGAGATTTAATCCATTTTTTACATAACTTCATATATTCAGAGTTCATCTGGCATGGTCTTGCCTTAGTTGAGATTTGATTTTCTTTAAAATCATTTTCATAAGGAAGAGAAATAATATATTTCTTCCTATCCCAAAAAGCATTAGGATGATCATTACATATTTGTAAAGTAAATTGGTTTTCAACCAGTTTTATTTTTTCTTGTAATTTCGGATTCACTACAAAAAAGTGACCATTAGAGACTAAACTATCAGGGACTGGTATATCAGTCTTGAATACATAATATCTGAGACTAATTTATCAGTTACCGATAATAATTGGGAGTAAATTTTATGCGACTTATGTTAGTGACTGATAATTAGTCGCTAATATTTTTTCACCTTATTGGAGACTAAAATTCAGTCACAAATATGTTTGGGTAATGTAAGGTTTTGGAGGAAACCTTTATTCATGACTAAATTTCAGTCTGAAATACGTTCCTTCTGCAATGAAAAATGGCGAAACAGTATTGGCGACTGATCTTCAGTCTCTAATATGGAGGGAACATATTAGAGACTGAAAATATGTTCTTAATATTCTAAAAAATAGATCGAATTAGGGACTGATATTTAGTGTTGAACGCCTTTTATGTATGAAAGGATTAATGACTGATTTTTAGTATCCAATTATTTGGGTCAAGTTCTACCGTTTTAAAGAAAGTATCGAAGACTGAGAATTAGTCTTAACCATATTGCAAGTGACTTTATTCGAAACTAAAAATTTAGTTTCCTAAGAGTTTGGTAGATGAAATAATTAGGGAATGATAACCAGTCTCTAATACTCGACGCATATTCTACCATTTCGATGAATTAAATTAGAGATTGAAACTTAGTCCTAACAGTTCTTGTAAAAGACTGTATTAGGGAGTAATAGTTAGTCTCGAATGCATTTTAAATAGGAAATGATTGAAGACTGGTTTTCAGTCTCTTATACATCATCCTCAATTCATCATTAGTGACTAAAGTATCAACAACTAATGTACAGTTTCGAATATATATTATCTGGTACCGATTATCAGTTAAAGATGGTATTGGGGACTTATTTTTTTATGACTTAGTTACTTTTTTTAGTCTCTAATAAGGAGGTAATATATTAGAGACTGAAAATCAGTTCTTAATATTTCTAAAATGGATAGAATTAGAGACTGGTATTCAGTCTCCTAAGTGTTTTATAGATGAAAGAATTAGGAACTGACTTTCACTCTCCAATAATCGACGTCTATTATACTATTTTGAGGAAATATATTAGACACTATGGTCATGTAGGGTTAATTATGGTCAATGATGTTCAATTTTAATAATTAGTGGGTAATTAGGGTTTTTAGATGGTGAATTAGGGGCACTAATATCCAATTAGGGTTGTTGATGGTCAATTATAGTAAATGATGGTCAATTAAAGTCAATGGTAGCCAGTTAGGGTCATTGATTATCAATTACGACCATTTTGATCAGGTAGGGTACTATTGCTTGATAATGATCGAATAGGATTGTTGATGGTCATTTAGGGTTTTTATTGGTCAACAATGGTTAAGTATGACCAATATTGGTCAATAATTGTCAATTATGGGCAGTTGCAATGAATTAGTGTAATTGATGGCCAATGACGGCAAATGTTTTTAAATTAAGGTAAATGATGTTCACTTAGGGTCCAAGATGGTCAACTAGGGTATGTGATAGTCATTTACGGTAATTGATGATTAATTAGAGCCAATGATGGTTAGTTAGATCCACTGATTGTCAATTAGGATCATTTATGGTCAATTAGGTTCATTCATAGTCAATTAGAGTTGTTATGGTCAATTAGGGTCATTATTGGACAATATAGTCCATTACGACATGCATGACCTCTTATTATATGTTGGGATTTAATATTACTTGCTATAACCCGATACAACCGATTAAAACCTAATATGACATATCAAAGACCATAATGGGCCAATAAGAGCTATCAAGGCCCAATATGGTCCATTAAGACAAGTATGACTTCTTATTGTGCGTTGGGATTTAATATGATTCACTACAACCCGATACAACCCTTTAAGACCTAATATGACATATTAAACGCCACAATGGGCCCTTAAGAGCTATCAAGGCCCAATGTGATCCATTATGACCATTCATGGTCAATTGGGGTCATTTATGATTAATTACGGGCATTGTTGGTCTATTAGAACCGCTATTGGTCAATTAGGGTCAATGATGGCCATCTAGAATCATTGATAGTTAATTATGGCCATTTATAGTAAATTTGGGGTCATTCGTGATTGATTACGGTCATTGTTGGTCAATTAGAGTCATTACTAGTCAATTAGGGTTAACTATGACTAATTAGAGTGATTTATGGTCATTAGGGTCTATATTAGTTAATGATGGCTGAATAGGGCTAGTATTGGTCAATAATGGTCACTTAGGGTAGTTAAGGTCCTATGAGGGTCGATATTGTTCAATATGGGTTAATGTCAGTCAATGAGAGTTAATGGTGGTCAATTAGGATAAATAGTGGTAAATGATGATCAATTAGGGCCATATTGGTCAAATGAGGATCAGTTGTGGTCAATATTGGTTAAAACATGTTATTTTTGATTAATTAGGGTCAATATCAGTCAATAAGGTTAATTAGGATCAGTGATGGTTAATAATGGCCAATGAGTGTTATTGATGGCTAGTTATAGTCAATATTGATCATTTATAGTCGATAGTGTTTACTAAGATCAATGATGGTCAATTAGACTCAATTATAGTAAACATTGGTTAGTTAGAGTTAATGATGGGTAATCAGGACCAGTGATGGTCAATAATGTTAAATATAGTCAATTAGGGTTAATATTAGTTAAATATGGGTTAATGATAGTTCATTGTTGTCAGTCAAGGTTAATATTAGTCAGTTATGACCAATAAGCTTCAATATTATCAAACGATGGTCAATCAATACCCATATCAGTCAAAATGAGTCAATTAGGTCCAATATTAGTGAATAAGGTCAATATATTCAATTAGAGTAACACTGGTTAATGATGACCAGTTATAAGTAATTATAGATAAACCACTTTTAGTCGATGAGGGTTAATGGCAGTTAACTAATTTTAAACTTTTGGGCTAGTTAGGAGCCATGACACCTAATATTTTAAATAAATGTTTGTATATTTATTTTTTATATAATATATAATTTAAATTACATCTATTTGTTTATATAGCTTTGTACACACATATTTTATTTTATTTATTTATTCATAACACTTATCATTGTTATATTTTAAAAAAATTATAATATTATATAAGTTTTAATTTTATTTTTAATTAAATATTTTTTATATTAATTTATTAAAAATAAAAGAAATATATTTAATTTTATATCCCTTCACCGTATTAACCCTGTTGTAGACTAATTCCTTCCCCTATTTCCCTCAAATTCTCTATTACTTCTTTCAAAATTTTGGTCTTCCCCTTTAACGAGGGAAAATAAAGGAAAAATAAATTAATCCTAGTTCCTGAGTTTTTTTAATGGGGAAAAAGAAAAAAAAAATATGACGAAGAATGTTTCCTAATTTTTTTTTAAAAAGAAAATAAGAGAAAACAAAGCTTATTTATATCCTTCCGATTTAAAAAGATTTAGAGAGAGAAAAAAAAAGTGAAAATGAGTTTCTTCCTTTAGTGAACTCCTGAACACAGCAATGACAACCGGTTCTTATGCGCTTCTTCTTCCCCTGGCAAAGCAAATACTCAGGGATTTGTTCGTCCGCTTTTGCAACTCCGAAGATCCTTTTCCCCATTCTTCACTGCCATATCCTGATTTTCTGTCAGGCAAGTTTTCTACTTTCTCCCCCTGTGTTTTCTTAATGATTTTTAGGGTTCCAATATTCGTTAAGAAATTTCATGAACGAGTAAGTGAGATTCCTGCAAATTTAATGAATGCTTTAGTTGAAGCCTGATTGAACGTTTATTGCTGCAATAGGATTGAATATCTCCATCTCGTTTAATTTTTGTGTTTTTTTTCATTTGTATTATTGTTAACTTGATCTGCTTTCAAATTATACATTCAGAAAGAATAATGTATGTTGGTTGGATCTTACATACGATATGAAAATTTTAACATTTAGGTATAATTGGATCTCGTTTTTGAAATTTTTTAACATTTAGGTATAATTGGATCTCGTTTTTGTGCATTTTTCATATGATTTTGGGTACTTCATACAATTTGTCAAGCATTGCATACCTGTACTTCATACAATTTCATTATATTAATTAAGTGTATTTACTGGATTATATATACTAGATTATAAGACAAAATAGCTAAATTTTTATCTATATATATGGTTCAGTTTTATGGTTCTAGTTTTATGGTTCTATTTGTCTATATGTTTATGTGTTCTTAACTGTATGTATGTATGTATGTATGTATGTATATATGGCTCCATCATCCATGTTAGCATCACCATTCACCATATGTATGTATAATTGATGTGTATGTATATATTTAACACTCTGAAACCGAAACCGTCATTGCTTGAAAATAGGTTTTGCTGAACAACTGAGTGCTTGAAGCAGATAGGAATTGTGATTCATCCATCCATATTTTCATCGCCCAGATCATGTTAATTTAATTGGTTATGTAATTTAAAAACTAAAGTATAATTAGTATAATCACATCTTCCTGTTTGCTGTTTTTAGGATGCTACAGTTCAAAATCATTCTTAATATGTTATAATGTAATTTTGAAAATTTAATATCATAATGATGTTTATAGTTTCATTTTGCTCGTCCATATATGAGGTGCAAGAAGAAACTAAGATGTTGAATTTGGTCCTTGACTTTTACCCACAAGAATTACTCTTATATGTCTTGAGCTTTTTTGTATGAAGCTACTTGTGGTTCTAGATATTAGACTTCATACGTGTATGTTCATTTCCACAACTTATACTGATTCTCTTAAAACAATTGTTGTATAATAACTACCAGTTGCTAGTCAAGTATAATAAATTACCTCATTCTTTTATGATGACTAATAAATTTCATTGTATCTTCCACATTTTTAATCTAGAAAAGTAATATGGTTTCTTACCCGAACCAAAATGACATATTTCTAAAGTGGCCCATTTACTCCGAACCAAAATTTATTATAAATCAATTTAAGAAAGAAAAAGATAATAAAACAAAATAGTTGCAATGAGAAATATGTATTCCCTCGTGATACCTGATTCCTCCATACTTCATTCATTATCTTTTTCATGAAATACTGGGATTTTCATTCTAATGGGAACAATTTCCAAATATGTTTTTATGTTATGTAATTGATTAGAAACTGGATTATATTGTGTTCGTGATCATGTTCATGTTCAAATTTGCCTATTGTTATGAGGATGTATTTTTTTAGTGCAATTATATAGCAGTAATATTTGAAAATTTTCAAGTTTCAACTAAACTTGAACATCTCATGCAATTCATACAAAATATTTACAGCAACTTGTTTTATGTAGTTCCAGCAAGAATTTTGTCTTGCTGAGCATGAATTGAACCTCTTTGTGCTTGTAATTGTGGATAAATATGTTGTATTATGGGATGTGTAGGTTGACAGATTTATACGGGCTGGAAACATGCCAAAGCGCACTAATTGGGAAGGCAATGAAGCAGCAATCCATGTATTTCCAACTTCAATTCGATCACAGGCTCATTCATGTCAACATTTTTTTGGCAGCAAAACATTAAAGTTTCATTTCCTTGTTGGCTTTGAAATGATTTGTGCTTTATATCTTCAGATAATTACACAGTTTAAGGAGCAAAGATTAAATATTAAATTATACAACAAAAACAAAGAAGGGGGGGGGGACTTGTAGTATTGTACCTACTAGTGCTATGAGGTAATTTTCTTTTCTCTGATCTAAAGCAATAAGCCATTTGAATAATGGATTTTTGCACTAAGAACTTGTTCTTTTTTTGTTTAACAGTGGTGAAGGCATTCCATAAATGTTATACTACTTGTTCACTGGGCTCCGAAGATAATGGTTGAAAAACTAACATACATCAATGAAATTCCCGTATACCATCTTTCTTCTTCTGTATTTGTTTTCTTCTTTTATAAGTTATCGATTTTTGATTTATTTTTTAGGAATTGGAATCTTTTAGTGTACAGTATTATAAGTTGAAGTCTAGAAGGGCTTGAAACAACCACTAATGTGGTGTTGGTTAATGGCGTGCTTCCTGAATGAAATGAGATTGTTGTTTGTGTCTTTCACACAAATCCTAGTACTATATTTGTGCATTTAAGTTGTTATTATGGTAGGTCTTGTTTAACAAAAAGATTCTTTTGTAGGGACCTATTCGTACTACAATTCGCTTGTTATTGACTCCCCATCTGGTCAAAGAACTCCGAGTAAAGGTATGCATATCATAAGTCAAAATTAGCATCAATATTTTGCTGGACTAGTAGGATAACAAACAGTTTTCTTAAGTTTTGACGAATTCGTTTGATCTTTGATTTAGGGAACATACATTCATCATAAAACAATTAAAGCTCCATAAGGGATCAAAAATACCGCATGTGATGTTAATTTACAAAAAATGAAAAACTATTTGCTTTTATTTGATTCAACACAAGTTTATCATTTCACTTATTATTGACCCATAGCATTTTATTTCTCTCAAACAGAATCTTGAGCATAATTGGCAGGTACCGCCCTGTATGTGGTGGGGTATGATTATGTTGTGGAAGAGATCAAAGAATCAGTGCTGGATGATGAGGAATGTAATGAGTAGGATTGCTAAAAGTAGCAGAGGAGTTTATGTTCAAGCATCAACTATTGGGTCATTGGTTTGATTAGTGAAATTTGGATATTTGTATGATATCTTTAGAAAATTGTACAATTATGTGAATTTGCAGAAAAATTGTGTTTTATTAGTGAAATCTGAATATACTTATTGGAGAGTGAATTAAGATGGTATCGAAAATTATTACTGATAAATAAGAAATAGTATCAAGGACTATATTTTAGTCACTAAATGAACATATTAGGGACTGAATTTAGAGATTGATTTTCAGTCTTTAAAAAACATATCCAGGACTAAAAAATTTGTTATAAGATATTGAATTTCAGTCTTTAAAAAACATATTCAAGACTGGAAAATTTGTTATACGATACTGATTTTCCGTCTTTAAAAAACATAAAGGAGACTAAATAACATAATATCTAAAATTATTTTTCAGTCGCTAAAAGAACAATATTAAGAACTAAAATGATATGTATCCGACGCTAATTCTTAGTCTTCAAAACATCTTATTAGGGACTCAATTGCTATGGAGCTCAAAGCTAATGAAACGTATCTGGGACAAACTATACGTGATTTAACGACTAAATTTCAGTCCCTAAAAACAAGGTATCAGAGACTGATTTTCAATGCTTAAAATAATGGTATCAGACTGCTTTTTATTCCTTAAAAATAAGGTATCATAGACTGATTTTCACTCCTTAAAAACATGGTTTCAAAGACTGATTTTCAGTCACAGACGAAATGTATTCGGGACTGAAGTAACATGGTACCGGGGGATAAATTGAGGACTAAATTTATATGTTTTAGAGACTGGATGTTAGTCCATGTTGGTGCCATACAATCGAGACTGATTTTCAGTTACTGATAACACTATCTAGGATTAGGAATAGGTGACTGGCTCGTGACTGGCAAAATCAGTCCCTGATAACCATTAGGTACTGATTTCGGAGTATTAAGGACTAATTTTTCAGTCCTAAATATCCTTCTTTTTTTTACTGATTATTGATTATATCTTGGATTTTTAGAGGAAATATTTCTTTTTGTAAAAAACAATTTGATTTATCTTTGCTTATAAAAGTGATTCTTTTATTTTATTTAAAGTTCTGGAAAAAGAATTTATAATAAATGGAAAGTATATTTCTTGTCCTTGAAAAATTCCAGTTATTCCTTTTGTATCAATATTTTTTAAAGAAAATATTTTGTTTAACAATGAGGTTCCAAGTATTACTTGGCTTGTAAGATTTTTAACCGGTAGAAAACTAGTTGGAATACGAATTTTATTTTGGAAAACATAAGCTTGAGGCAACTTATATTCTATATTTAATTTATCACCATTAGCAAAGCTTAATGAATGAGAAGTTTTATGAAAATATTTTGTAGGAATTAATCATTCTTGAATACAATTTAAGTCAGCACCACTATCTACCAGTGTCGTAACTTATATGAAGAAATTTTCTTCTATCAAGAGTTTTATCCTGATATGCCATTTTTGTATGGTTATAATATTCATAATACTTTCTACCAAAAAATATATTGGTTTTGTTTCTGACTGGAATATCTATTTTAGTCTTATTTCTTTCAAGATTTATAATTCTGACTTCTAAATTTCTATTATCTTTTTGAAGTATTTTTACTTCTATTTTTAAATTATCAATTTCTGTTTTTAGATCTTGTATACTAATTGGTCTTGAAATTTGATTTCTTTCACCTAGTTGTCTTTTTAATTCTGCTAGAGAAAAATGTTTTAAATATTTTTGAGAATTAGAAGAAAATGTTTCTTCTGATTTCTTTTGTGTTTTTAGATATTCATAAATTAATTTTTCTTTAATTTCTGGATCATCTACCACTTTTAATAAGTCTAATATTTCATTATTTAAAACATTTATTTTCATGTTTTGAAATTGAGAAATAATTTGTTAAAGATCTTCTTCTCTTATATCAGAAGAGTTTTTGCAACAATCTTTTTTGCAATTAACAGAACAGTGATTGTCTTCTTCCTCCGTAGAGTAGAAATCTTCATTTTCTAAAATATTTAGATCTTCATTTTCTGAAAAAGATTGCTCAGATTCTAATTCATCTGAGTCTAAGTCTAATAATATATTGGAGATTTTATCTCTTAATTCCCTATCTTCCAACTTATTAAGCTTTTTCCTAAACCAACAAGTTTTGACTTTGTGAGCTAATTTACCACATTTTCTACATTTTATTATTTTTTGAATTCATTTGAAGTCTTATTTTCTTTATATTTTCTTTTTCAATCAAATTTTCTTTCTTCACTTTTTATTTTTCTTTTATAATGTTTCCTAGGAGAAGATGTTCTTCATTTATTTGATCTAGATGTATTCTCTAGTTTATTTTCTATGCCAAATTGACTACATAATTCTCCTAATTGTCTCTTTTAATTAAGAGAGTGTTTCTTAATTTGTTGATTTAATTTTATTTCATTACATAAACTTAAACCTTCTTGTACACATGTACCTATAAGTTTTCCATATGTATAAGCATCATAATTTATGATTCCATCATTTCTTAATTTATTTTTTATTCTTTCAGCAAATAAGTGATGAATACCATCTATAAACTTAGACTTTCAATGAGAACTATTTGCCTCAGGGAGTTCCATAACCATACATAGAAAAATATCTTTACACCATCTAAAAGACGTAAAAGTCCTACATCTAAGATTTTGCAATAAAGTTTTGATATTTTCAGAATCTTCAGACCATCTGCCTATAAAATGTTCTATAATATTGATGATTGAGATGTAAACAACATTACTTTCTGTATCACCTTTTTCTTGTTTTACACTATTAAGAATTTTATCCTTATTAGGCTAAAATAAATAATTATCCCACCAGCCTTTTAGCTGTCCTGTAAAACCTGAAACAATCATATTTGCTACTGTCTTAATGGAATTACCATTGTTTTGGCATTTGGTGCCATACATAAGCATTCTATGAACTGTATTATAAATCTCTCCTTCAGTTTGACCATCTATGTTTCATTCATAAATCATTTTACCACTATGTGAGTTATTAACTATATATTCTTGCTTTTCTATTAGAACATATTGTGGAGTTGGCCTAGGATAGTAGTATTTTCTTTGTGTTGGCTTATCTGCCCACTTATATAATTTTAAAATTTTATTATTAATTTTCTCTTGATAATTTTCTTCTGAGAAATCAGTTAATGTGTTAATTTTTAGATTTTTTAAAGCATTAATTGTATCATTTAAAGTTTTTATTAGATTATCTTCAGATTTTATCTTAAAATCTGTAACCTTAGAAGGTAATTGTATACTTGGGGTAACAATAATCCCTTTTGCCCCTTCATTTATAGAGGAGATATTTTTTTCTTGAAAATAGGATAATATTTTATCCATTTTAGTTGATAAATCTTGTAATTGTTCTCCAAGAATTACCAAATATAAATTTGCGTAATTCTGTTGTTTTATTAAATCATTTATATGTGAGACGGTTACTGAGTAATTTTTGAAAGATTTGACAATATCTAATCTCATTTTCTTTTTCAATTTTAAAAGATTGTGTAGGAGGAAAATTTTTTGAAATTATTTCTCCATTAACATTAAATTTCCTTTCAACCACTGAAATGATACTTTCAGTGTAATTTTCTATAAACCAAGGAACAAAAGGTATAACTTTATTTTTTTTTTCAGTTAGGTCTTTATAATATTCATTTTTAAAGAATACTGTATCTGGTTCTTGAAAATGTTTGAAAAACGAGTTTCTAAATAATTCTCATTTGGGTAATTGGAATTCTTTACTAATTTCTCGTCTTACCGGTGATCTCGGAGTAAAATCTAATTTTTCTTTAAAATCCATAAATCACATAAAATCAATTTCTGATTCGGTCATTTCCGGATCTACTTGAATCCCTGTGACTATATTGTCAGAGTCTATTTTTAATTTATTCTTATTTACTAATCTTTCTATTTTAGCAGGAAATTCTTCCTTTATTGTAGAGGTCGAACCTCTAGAGGGACTTCTGACGGTATATTCTACCGGAGATATGTGGTAGTGGGATGACACTGACCTAGACAAAGAAGACTCATTTCTTAATTTTTCAAATTGTATTTGAACTGATCCTTGTTTTGTTTGAATAATTTCTATGGGATTATTATTTATGTATTGTTGTGATGTGGTTACTTTATCTAGAACCCGATTTTATGGAAAGTTAATTTCTTCCCATTTGATTTTTCTTCTGGTAGTCATATTAGACTTACCAAAATTAGTTTATGTTACTATTGTTTCATTTAATGGTTTATCTACCATTCTACACTGGGGATTAAGAGTGTATAAAGGTTTATAATAAATCCTATAACAGAGACAGATAACTTCTGAGCCTGGAGCATAATTATAACCACGAGTTTTAAGATTTAGAGTTAAAGCATCTAAGATATTAACATCAGATAATGATAGTTGTAAGTTTGGATAAATATTAAAATAAACTGGACCATGTGCTAAGCTGGTCTAAACAATCCCTATAAAAGATTGTTTCCAGTCCAAATTTCTAGCATCTCTAAGAGTTGCTACGAAACTTTTAGGTAAACCTTCTAATGTTAGAGGTTTAAATGCAATTTGCACAAGACCTATATGTAAAAACTGATAATCTTTTTTATATTTATTTAAATCTTTATTTGTCAATAGTTTGATAATCATATATCTTCTTTATTTAAATAAATTGTTTCTTCATTTGTTTTAACAACTTGTTTTAAACCAATTTAGTGCTAGTAAGCTCCCAGGATGTTATATAAATTTACCATTTAATAATTTAAAAAATATATTTAAAAATTAAATATGTTTAAAGAACTATGGATCAATAGGATATTTTACGTAGGCTGTCTAGAATGATAAAATGTGGTTAGTAAAGATCAGACCATAAAAGCCTTTTGCGCCATTCTAGCATTAGCGGCTACGCGGTCCCCAAGAATTCAGTCACCACCTTATTATTCTAGACTGACTACAACCAATCCATAATCTGTTCTTCAAAATATTAACACTTTTTTTTGTTTGTTTGTTCAAAGCATGGAGGTATTCCAACACTTATAAAGTTAGCCTCTAATGGAGGCGATCATGAACAAATAAATAATATAGTAAGTAAAGAAATATACCCGGACTTATTGCTGGAAAATGTAAACTTCAAACTTCAACTTTTTATTTAGAGAGAGTATTTTTACAAGAGTTTCTCAGAGGTGTTTTTCTGGGTCTCCCCTAACTAAGATAAGTAATCCCTTTATATAGAAGGGATGATACATGCATAGGTCTCAATGTGGGACTAGTAAGACACATTTGTCAAAAAGTAAACAATATTTTAACAATTATTATTGCTTTCTTTTTCAAAAAGTAAATAGTAACAAGCAATTATTTTGCTAGAATGCATAATTGTGTCTGCCACGCCAACTATTATTGGGGTATGTTGATCATGCTCTTGTGGGACCTATTGTGGTAGCTTGTTTTTGAATTTTCCAGATGAATCTTCTGGGTTGAATTCTTGTATGTATTCTTCAATAATTGTGCTGATGTATTCTTCATTTAAAGGGTCATCAATATCATCTTGCCCTTCCTAAAATTTTGTAGGTCCCTCGGTGTCTCGGATCGTTACGTGCGAGTGTGTGACTAGTCTAATCGGGTGTGACTAGTCATCAGTTCAACACAAAGTAAACCGACAACAACAAGAAGATACTTTAAACTTCGTCTATTGATAATCACAACCGGTTACAGTTGAGAATAGTGCGTACATAATCACAACACAAACCAGCTATATATACAAGACCTGTTGCCTTTCTTTCTGCGTACTTAGCAAGTACGCAGGCATTTGTTCTTGCGTACTTGCTAAATACGCAGGTTAAACAACCTGCGCACTTGTTAAGTGCGCAAAACACATTGAAGACAATTACAATGGCAAGTACCGACATACATGTTTACAACTCGATAAACCAATACATATAGATACTAAAATACAAAATACAAGTACAGAAAGTATAGATACAAAATCATAGACAACATCTAGAGTGTCTTTCACATAAACGTGCTCCAACAAACTCCCCCTTGACAACATCTATGGATTGTCTTCGGTCTTCAAACTCCATCAGCTTTAGCTTCCCATCTTCAGCTTGTAGTCAAGGCAAAACTTGACCAACTTCTTGTACTTTGATGCTAGAAGCTTCATCCACTCGTCCGTGTAGATGCAGTACTTGTCCACCAGAACCTCCAGATCTTTAACAGAGAGGTGAATGAAGTAGATCTCATCAAAAACTCTGATCAGCTCCTTCGGTACCAAGTTTCCTGCTTCAGACCTTATCTTTCCCATAGCCATCGCCTCGCCCGTCTTTGGATTCACGTACCAGTACCACATGTTACCAAGGATATCCTGAGATAACGTGCTCATGGGAATCCTGGTTTCACATAGCACTGGGTTGTAGACCAGATTCTTTAGGCTTCTGTTAGTCACAGGATGTCTGACGTTCTTGTCCCAGACTTTCTTGGGCATTTGAGGCTTGAATACCTCGAAGTTCCCTGATCTTCCTTCTCTTTGTAGTGCACCCCACAAACCCTTTGCTACCGCATGACTAGTGTCACCAAGCAGCTCACGATTTGCCAAGTTCACTAGGTCGTACTTCGGCAATGAACTGAATGCCTCACTAGTTGGTTTCAAGTACTGAACCCCACCAGCTCGTTTGATAGCAAACAACTTCTTGTCGTCGTCAGACTTGATAGCTAAGATCATCCCTGTTGCTCCATGCTTGTCTAGAATTGATGTCTTTTTCCAAACAGGAGGTTGATCCCTTTGAACCATCCTTGAGGATACTTGTTCTTCCACGCCTCAACATCAATAGGTTGGGGATCGGTGGGAGAGGCTTCAGTCGAGGTTTCTGCACCACTAGCCTCAGCAACATTTTTAGGCTCGACTGAACCTGTGTTGAAAGTAGCTTCAAGGCGGGAGTCTCAAAAATCTCTCCATCCTCAAGCTCATATACTCCTTCACCATCACCCTTGGGAAACTCCACCACCACATCCTCATCATCCACATCCCATTCATCATCAGACTCGATCTCTCGTTCCTCCAGATTGCTGAGAGCATCGATCTGTGTTTCCTTGGAATAGTCAGGGTCAATCATCAGAATAACATCATTTGATAAATCATGCAAAACTTCAGCCGCTGACTTTCCAGTACCACCTCCTCCATTACCAGAAGCATCACCGCCTTCCTGGTGAGTCGACTCCCCCTCAGCCATTGGAACAGCATAAATGGGCACTATCGCCAAAGCTTGTTGCTCACTTCCACTAGGACCGGCTTCAGGATCCTTGTATTTGTCATCATCCTTGGTTAGATCAACCGGATGACAAGCCTCATCACTGTTAGGTTTTGATGGCTTTTCCTTCTCTTTACCTCTCTCCCCGTGAGCAGCAAGCTTCTCGGTCAGTTCACCAACTAACTTGACCAACATTTCATGTTCTTTCCGCTGCATATCAAACCCCAACTCTAAAGACGTCCTGTGTCCCAGAATTAAATCACTTGTCTTGATCATGAGTTCGTTCTGGGCCAGCACATTCTTAATCCTCTCTTCAGTCCCAGACCTCTGGCTTCATAGAATAGTAACTTCATCCACCAAAGAGTTTATCTGAGCCTGTTGAGCCTCAGATTCTTCCCTTGACTTCCGAACTGTTTCAAGTAAACCAGCAACCTTTGTTTCCAAAGTGGTTATCCTCGTATCACGGGGATCAGGATCCCAGGATGTAGAGGCTTCAGCAGTATGGAGTGAAAATGAGAAGATCTCATCAAAATCAAACCCCTGGGTAAAGTTCCCAAAGTTGTAGGGTTGACTGATGGGTTCAAGGGTGGTAGTAAGGATTATGGTTTTTTGATGGTGGTTTGAATTGTGGTGGTTTCAATGGTGGTTGGTGTGATAGCAAATGACTCAGTCTGAACGTGAGTCGTTAATATCACTTGATGGACAAGTTGAATAGGGAGAGATACTATCTCAGGTACCTCCTCTGAGACAGTAACGACAACCACCTCAGCAGTACTTCCTGGCTGCCTCCTCTTCCGCTGATACAACTGAGTTAAAGTTGAAGTAGAGGTTGAAGTCATGGTCGCCACAATAGTGCTTGCTTGGCGCTGAACATGAGCTTCAATATCCCTCATCACGACCTCGAAAGGTCTGTCCCCTTTCTGCTTTACACGTCTCTCTCTTCTCTGTCTTTGCACTTCAGATTCGGTATCATATTCTGGTTCATACTCACTCCTGGTACTTTCTTGTCTTTGTCTCTTGGAGGACGACTCGGGGAGGGATACCTTTTCCATTCTCTTTGGGTGTGGTAACACTGGTGCATAATCAGAGTCAGATGAATCAGATTCAGTTGCTTCAGAATCCGACTCTTCAGCACCACCATTTCCTTCTTCTTCGTCACCTCCATCACCAGATTCATCATCCTTAGAACCCTCTCCCTCTTCTTCTTCCTCCTCTTATTGCTCCTGTTGTTCATCTGATTGTTCACTGAGTTCAGGTTCAGAATCAACACTAAACCATCTATCATTGGGAGGAGCCACATATGCTTCATTGATGAGGTGGGCAAAGAGTGGTGTATGCTCAGGGGTAGGTTCTACACTGCCTGGGTTCAAAAACTGTACAAACACCCTCTTGTCCACCTGTTTGACTTGTTATCTTTCTCTAATCTGAGGTAGATTGGGTATAGCATCATTGATCAACAACTGGACGAATCTCGGGTACAATAGGAATCTAAACCTCTCCCCTGCATTGATCTGATCGGTCATAGACTTGTAGATATACTTGGAAAAGTTGTAGCCCTTGTTGAGAGAGAGTCCAACCATTGCAGTTGCTAGATCATGACCCATAGCATCCTTGCCCGCCTTCCTTACAGAGATGCACATGATCATGACGTGTGCAAAGTAGCGCCACTGATCAAGCACCCACATCTTCTTATAATAGGCATAGTCTGTAGTACCTACATAGCCCATTATTTGTCTCCAGCAGCCATCCACCAGATAGTCTGGGTATGTTGTAGGATCAGTTGGTAGATCCCTGAACTGTAAAACTCGGCGGATGGTTTCTTCAGAAATAGAAATTTCATGACCTGCCACAGTAGCCCTAATAACGTTTTGGGTTACAGTGCAGTCATGATCAACAGAGTTCCAGAACTGCTCCAAGTATGGTCTTGAGACAATCGGCTCAACAGGGATTGCATACCTTATCTTTGATCTGTTAAGAAAGTCCACAATATGTTGGTACTCCAGTGCAGCACCCTTCCACTATGGCCATGTTAAAGCTAACATGTTGAATTCATTGGTAAAAGCACGAGCCATCACTTAAAAAACACAAGATGAACAACATAAGAACACATAGAATCATTGGAATGAAACAAATATGACATGGTATAACAATTGCACAATGAACTGATTTCCAGACTTAGGAAAATTTTCAAGTTGCCCTTCATGCGTACTTAACAAGTACGCAGGGTTTAGTTCTTGCGTACTTAGTAAATACACATGGTTTAATGCTTGCGTACTTACTAAGTGCGCATGCACTAACACTTGGGCAAATTTTGAAAAAAATTAAAAAAACTCCAAAATCAGAGAATGTGTAAATTGCTTGTGAAGGATGGTCACCACATGGTCTAAAAGGATGTTTAGGACCTATGGGACTTCAACCAACATCAATATCATGCTAAAACCCGTCCATTTGACCTATCCTTGGTTTGACGCTAAACCATAGAAACCCAAGGGGTCAAAATCAAAATCAATGCATGTTAAGGACTAATTTGTGATGATTGAACTTCCATTAACGATTTTAAACAAGTTATGGGTCTCAATTTGAGTCAAGATCATCCAAACTCGGTCAAAAATTCATCAACAAGACCCTAGGTGCTAAAGTTCAACAAATTGGTCTATAACTCAAGATTTAACGGATGAAATGGTCCAAGATTCTCACCAAATGTTAGTTAGATGATTATGAAACAATTATCGGGATGAAAAATCTCTTTGGGAACACACGAAATTTTGAGGAAAATCGAGTAGCGGTATACAACAATGTCGAGACGTTTGAACAAGGATGAAGTGATAAAAAGTTTCTAACACATGTATATATACCCCACACACATAGGTCGTGCGTACTTAGTCAAGTGCGTAGGACTTAACACATGCGTACTTAGTAAGTACGCATGACTTAAGCCTTGCGTACTTGTTAAGTACGTAGGGTTTAACTCTTATGCACTTGACAAGTACACAGAGACCCTTGTGTACTCGAAGTTCAACTCAAATTATAAAGATTGTCATGTCAAATTGCAAACCGGATAAGAACGTTCAATCTAGAGGTTTCCAAAAACAGTTCAAGGAAGTTAAACACAAATTTTTTTGGCTTTTCTTAACTTTTGATAAACTGTACTGAAAATCTTTTTGTCATTTTTGATAATGATTGAACTGTACACAAACTGAATTTTTTTAAGCTTTTCTGAATAAGGATAATATGCATGAGATTCAGAGACGAATATACTGGAATATACACACAATCTATTTTTGGTCAAAGTCATGAGCAGAGAATCATATCAGACTAATATTTAGCAACAAGTGATACAAGATAAACATAAAAGAATATGGGATCATGTCATGAATTACTACTTATTCAAACATAATATGCAACATAAGCAAGTGAATTCAAGTTGGCAATATTATAAGATTTGAACCTATAAGCATCTTTGCATTACTTTCTTGTGAGTTAAGGTATTAATTATAGATATACAACGTGTACCCCACTTTTATGCTACATAAATTTAAATTGCACTATCTCAAGGCATCTAAGATTTTCCCAATTATTTTCAAACTCTTCAGATTGAAGTTACATCGTTTAGCACAGAAAAATCAAGCAGAATCCATAAGGATTATCGAGAATCATAAGATTCAGAATCGAGTGATTCATTTGTCTTGGTTTGATAGGTTTTTATTTTGTGAATATCAGATGATGATTCAGGTTAATAGACATGGAGTCTGTGTATTTGGGTAAGGGGATCCAACTGTTATCTGGATTTGTTTTCAATGAATCAGATGTGATCCAAGGGGTAACATATGCTTGATGGTTGTTGTCAAGACATATCTTGATTCAACTTCCCATTGCATACTTGTGAGTATGGGCAGTGAAGAGAACCGAAATATTGTGCTAAAGACATAACCCGAAACTAGTCTCATAAGAAAATATTTTCCAAAATCTTACATCCTTTATCTGATAATGATCTTTTTGCATTCTTTTACACACACACTTTTGCAAAACATGGGTTCAAATCACAGTTGTAATCGAGTTATTTAATCTTCACACTACTAATGATTGAAAAACGCTTATAGCCTACTGACAATTCAAATTACTTGCAAATATTCAAATTAAAAAAGAAGAACAACTTAAGCATTCAAGTAATCATGACGCAATCATTTCCCATATGTACAGTCCAATTAGATCAATTATTGATGTACTATCTTTTCCTCTTATTCTCAAATGACTTTGAATTTTTCTTTGTTTTATATTTTGTTTTTGTCTTTTCTGAAATATTTTTTTTAAAAAAAATGAACTATATAGAAAACATTTAAAAGAAATAAAATTTAACTTCCATGAAATGATTTGATTTTGAAAAAGAGTTTTCACTCAGGATTGAACATTCCTATCATGTTGACAAGATGTTCAAAATGGGTACGATCAAATGCCTTGGCGAAAAGGTCAACAAAGTTGTCATCCATGTGAACTTTGACAAGTTCAATCAAATGCTTTTCAACACAGTCACGGATGAAATGGTGGCGAATCTCTATATGCTTAGTTTTAGAATGTTTTACCGGGTTGTTCGTGATGGACATGGTGGCATTATTGTCAATGAATAAATGAGTTCCAATGTAGTTGAAGCCATAATCTCTCAATTGCTGCTGGATCCACAATATCTGAGAACAACAGCTCGCGGCAGCAATGTACTCTGCTTCACATGTTGAGACAGAAACCGTTGACTGCTTCTTACACTGCCAGGAGACCAGCCTGTCCCCCAAGAATTGACATCCACCTGAGGTTGATTTTCGATAGAGGTTACAACCGCCATAATCAGAATCGGTATAAGATTTGAATTCAAATGACTGCTACTTGGAGTACCAAAGACCCAATCGGGGTTTCCCTTTTAGGCATCTGAAGATCCTCTTCACAGCTATCAAGTGAGATTCCTTTGGTTGTGACTGAAACCTCGAGCACAACCAGAAAACAAACATAATATTGGGCCTTGAAGCTATGAGATACATTAGAGAACCGATCATCCCGTAGTACAATTTACAGTCCACATCCTTTCTATCTTTGTCCGGCTGCAGACCATGATTGACTCGGATTGGTGTGCCATAAGTAGTACAATCATTCATTTTGTATTTTGAAAAAATGTCCTGCACATACTTAGTTTGATGTAGATAAATGCCATCCTCCCTTTGACTGACTTCCAGACCCAGAAAGAATGACAGTTCACCCATGTTGCTCATTTCAAACTTTGACTTCATCACCTTCTCGAAATCTCTACACATCTCTTCATTTGTAGACCCAAATATGATGTCATCGACGCACACTTGCACAAGTAGAATATCACCTCCTGCTTTCCTAATGAAGAGAGTCGATTCAGTTTGTCCTCGGTCGAAACCATTGGACAGTAGATGTTTTGATAAAGTCTCTTACCATGCCCTAGGTGCTCGATGAAGACCATAATGTGCTTTATCCAGCTTGTACACTTTATTGATATTATGCGGATCTTCAAAACCTGGAGGTTGAGTGACATAGAACTCTTCATCAACTTTCCCATATAGAAAAGCACTCTTCACATCAAGTTGATAGACCTTGAAGCCGACAAAGGAGGCATAAGCCAGAAACAGTCGAATGGCTTCAAGTCTAGCAACTGGGGCATACACCTCTGTGTAATCCAATCCCTCTTGCTGATAAAAACCTTGAACAACCAACCATGCTTTGTTTTTCACCACAACGTGTCGATCCTCCGTTTTGCATTTGAACACCCATCTGGTTCCAATTGGACGTACACCCTTCGGAAGGTCAACCAAATCCCACACGTGCGACTTTTGGAATTAAGACAATTCATCTTGCATCGCCTCTATCCAGCAGTTGTCAGTGAGAGCATCTTTCACATTCTCCGGCTCCAATTGGGATACGAATGCAGCATGCAAACATGTTTTCGTGATACCTGTTTCAAGTATCTCAGCATACTTCTCTGTAATGGTTCTGTGATGAGTTTGAACACCGGCATCAGGATCACCAATAATGTTGTCAATTGGATGATTCCGATGCACTCTCGTCTCTAGTACTTGAGGTTATTGAATAGATGACTCAAGGTTTGTGCTCAACTCCACCATATCAAGTGTACCTGAAGATGACTCAATGTTGATTGGATCAACTGGAGCATCATTTCCTACTTGAACATTAGGATCAACTTGAGCATCATTTTTTCAACATGAACTTCATCTCCATTGTCACTGTCAAGAGTTCCAAATGCAGATGCAACATTAGAATCGGAAGTTGGGATAGGTACCGTTGCTCTGGTTGAGAAATTGGAGTCATCGCCGCCACAACAGAACTCATACAACTTGGCAGCGTCTTCAGTAGATAAATCAGGAAGGTTATAAGACTTGAACAGAGCATCATAATCAAATCCCCAAGCTGGACCAGTTGGTTCTGATGGAATGCTGTGTTTACTGCAGTCCACTTCAAACCATTCTTCCATAGACCTACTCTCAATATTGTACACTCTTTTGCATGGCAAATTGGCAATATATCCTAAGAAGATGCCTTCCACTGCTTTTGCATGAAATTTAGACTTGCGATCTTTGTACTGTAATAATAATGAGCGGGGACTACCAAAAGGAACTAGGTAGTCAAGATTTGGAGGTCGATTGTTGATCAGCTCATAACAAGTTTTGTTGTGCCTCTTAACCACCAGAACTTTATTTAAGACGTGACATGCTATATTGACAGCTTCCGCCAAGAACATTACGTGAAGCTTGGCATCTGACAGCATTGTCCTTGCAGTCTCAATTAGGGTTCTATTCTTCCGTTCTACAACTCCATTCTGCTGGGTGTATACGGTGCACTAAATTCATGATGAATGCCCTTCTTGAGACAGAAAAGGTCCATCATGTTGTTCTTGAACTCTGTGCCATTTTCACTCCTTATTCTTCTAACCTTCAGCTTGCATAAAGATTCCAGACTCAAGATCAGGTATTGAAGAATTTCAGCAGTCTCATCCTTAGTACCTAAAAAATGCACCCAAGAAAAACGTGAGAAATCTTCGGTAACTACCAAACAGTATGACTTTCCTCTAATACTCCTAATACTTATGGGCCCAAAGAAATCCATGTGTAGGAGCTCCAAAGGGGTATCGATAGTGTTTTGGATCTTAGGCTTGTGAGATTTCCGTTGCTGTTTGCCCTTTTTACAAGGCATACAGTCATCTGCAACAACGAATCTCAGCTTAGGAACACCGGTTACCAAACTGTTTCGGAAAAGATGATTCATTTTACGATAAGAAATGTGTCCGAGTTTCCTATGCCACAAGATCGAGTTAAGTTCTGTCGCTTTTGTAAGTAAACATGTAGCAACTGATGAGGTGGTAGTTGCCACGCTAATATCAATCTGATAGGTGTCATTTGTTCTTGGAGCTCGCATCAGAATCCAATCATTCGGAACCTCAAAACCAGGCTTGAGAACCAAGCATTCAGACTTGTTAAACATAACCGAGTACTCCTTGTTGCACATTTGAGATACACTCAACAAGTTATGCTTGATCTACTCGCAAAAGTTGACGTTGTCGAAGCTATAACATCCGTTAGAAACCACGCCTTGACAAGTAATACTACCGCCCTTCTCGCCTGCAAAGGCCACATACCCGCCTCTGAATGGTTTGACATCTTGAAGCAGGGCAATGTTGCCTGTCATGTACCGGGAGCATCCACTATCGACATACCAACGGTTAGCAGTAGTCCCTTCGGATGTCCCTGCATGAGCCAAATGAAATTAATTAGTTTTGGAGACCCAAGCGGTCTTGGGTCATCCATTTTTCACAAAATATACAACCTCAATTAACTCACAATCATGACTATCAAAAATAGGTGAATCCTTTGGAAATTTAGGATCAGAAGATTGAGCACTTTTGGTTTTCTTAGTCCAGGATCTTTTCTTTTGTCTCAATGGAACTTTGGGCTTGCCTTCATCAACCACAGGTGAACTAGTAGAAGCTTCACCTGGTTGAAATTCAGTTAGCTTTAGTTCCAGTTTTCTCAACCTTTTGTTCCTTCTTCTCCTCTATGGCTTAGAAAGTTTCACCACAGGCTTCTCACCAGTTTGTGTACTACCAAAGGTAGATACACTGGGCTTAGCAACTTCCTTTACCCCTTTAGGAACAAATGGTTTAGCCACATGTTTTGCTGGTGGCTTAACCATCGGTTTCACCGGTGGCTTCACCATTTTTGGTTTGGTGCTCTTGGGTTGCTTAACTTATGGTGTCTTTGGGATAACAACTTATTGTGGGACAACTGGCCGTTTCCCTTGATTCTTTTCAGCACAGTTCACCAGAATGTGATCTACCATACCACAGTGAAAACAAGCTCTTTTCTCTTTGTAAACTCTCCTGTAAGGCTCCTTGGTTTTAGAATTCAATGATTCAGCTTGATGAGCATGAGTTGTTTGATGAACATCAATTTTAACTTGATCTGATTTGCTTTTGAGAGTAAAATGTTTTTCCATGTTTTCATGATGATTCTTACTCAAATGATTAGCAAAAGCTTCTTTCTTTACTTTCTTTATGGACTTGAAACCTCCATAAAGCATCATTTTCAGTTTATCATTTGTTTCAATCTTGTCAGGTTCAGTCAAAATGCAGTTATCATGGTTAGTGACAACATTTTTGGTAATTTTTGGTTCATCAAGCAATTCCTCTGAGACAACACCTTCAACTTTGCGTTCTCAGAGCCTTCATCAGAGAAGAACTCCTCATCAGAAGCTGACTCAACCTTACTTGAGGAATCTTCCTTGATAGAGGATTCTTCCTTTCTTGAAGAGTCATCCAATAAAGAAAAATCAATGTCCACCGGCTCGTTGACAAACTTGCCGCTTACTGGTGGAGGAATGGCATTAGTACCTAAACCTTTGCCACTCACTTTTCTCACCACAGACTCGTAGTGTTCCACCACAAAGAGAGAGTTTTTCAACTTCTCAAGTTTGCCACTCAACTGCAGGATCTCATTTTGCAGTCTGGCAATCTGGACATATCTCTTCTCTAACCCCTTGTATGAAACATCTAAGTGAAATTGTTGTTCACTGATTTTAATTGAAAACTCGTGTCTTTCTTTCTTAAGATTTTCAATTGAATCTTTAAACCGTTTTTCATTTTCTCTATAACTTAGAGCTGCAATACGTAAGGGTTCGAGTTGATCATGGATACAATCATTCTTTTCCTTCAAGACAAGACATTTGGAACAAGAAACAACAGTAAAAGAATTAGAATCTACCCCAGTTGACGAACTGGATGCTTCTCCAATAGCCATGAGAGCAAATGCAGATGTAGATTCTTGTTGGTCAGCAACAAATGCTTCCCTTTCCTCAGCTTCCATCAACTCAACAATCTCTGCCATTAAACCAATTTGAGTCTGTGCAAGTATGGCACCTTCCAGATGAACACCCCGATCAAAGCTCTCGTCCTGTTGAACCACTAATGCACTCGATGTTCCACCTTGACTCTGATTGCTGTTGTTCTGATTGTTGTACCCTTGGTTGTTTCCCTGGCTTGGTCTACTGAAACCCGAAGCTGGTGCTTTATCCTTTTGACATTCCCTTGCGAAATGTCCAAAGTTATTACATTTGTATCACTTGTATTTGGATTTATCAAATCCAACCTTGGCATTAGAATGCCCACCAATGAACTTCCTACCTGTTCGGTTCATAAAACGCTTAGCCCTCCTCAAGATCATGGCCATGTTCCATTGAATATCCATATCCTCCATATCATCCGGATCCACCTAATTAAAGTCTTCTTCAATGGTTTCAGGATCCGTTAGTTTTCCACCTATGAAATTCTCGTAGGTAAGCATGCAGGATGAGAATAGTGCCACATGAACTTAAGCTATCTTGGCAATGGTAGATTGATTAGCTGAAGATGTAGAAGTAGGGCTTCTTGATGAATGTTGGTGGTGGGAATCAGATCCTGATGCAGCAAAACATGTATGGCTACCACAACCATTTGCATTTTCTTCTTCCTAAGGATTCCCCGAGAGTAAGGCAATACCAGAACCTGATGACTTTGCAGTAGAAGACACCCCATAATACATAGAAGGGCATTGTATTTGAGGTCTTTCAGAGCTTTCTCTCTTTTTCAGGTTCATGTCACGTGCTTGAACCTTTCCGATTGCCTCCTCAATCGTCATCTCATAGAACTTAGGGTTCTCTCTCAGTAATGTGGTGTACACGTCAAACTTAGGTGGCAAAGAATCAAGAAACTTTTCCACCAGCTCATTATCAGGATACTTGAGCTCATCAGAGTTCAGCTCTGTTTTCAGATGATAGAATCTAGAGATAAGTTCATCAATAGATTCATTCTCTAAGTATCTGAAGCATTCATACTGCTTCCTCAGTTGCTCTCTCTTGCTTTTCTTGACATCACTGTTCCCCTCGAATGTCTTCTGTAACGCCTTCCAAAGATCTTTAGCAGAATCATATCCTCTGAAGCTATGAAATAGATCTCTAGTCAAGGCCATAGTTATAGAACCATGTGCCTTCTTTTATCTGTCATAAGCCTTCTTTTCTCCGTCATAGCCTTATTTTCTTCTTCATCTAGCTTAGAGATAGGTTTGGGAACAGTTTCTTCAAGAAACAAATAGGTTGGATGTTTATATCCCTCAAGGATGGGTATCCACAATGAAGAATGTAGAGTCTTATATTTGTATAAGCTGTTGTCATCAATGTATTTCTTTGAACATTGTTGTGTTAAGCTTTGATTACTTGTAATTTCTTTTTATGTAATTTCTTGTTTTTATTCTAAGTCTGGGCCATCGAAACTACCTAGATTCAATTGAGGTTTGTTCAATCGAAACTAGTAGTTTCGATAGATAGGAAGTTTTGACAGGAGGTTCATTCATTTGTAAATGCTCAACCGAAACTACTAGTTTCGATGAGCATATTTTCGATGCCTATCAGCTTCCTACAAATAGCCTAGTTTGAGAATGTTTAGGGTATGGATAGCAGTTGTAACCCTGAAATTCTCTCTTTCATAGTTTTTCTGAATCAATACACATTTGGAGTTATTTCATCTGTTGTTCTTAAAATTTCATATCTTATTTGTGTTGATTCCTGTGTGGTTTGTCTGTTTATCTTCACCAATTCTGTTTCCACCCTCTGTTTCACCACCATACACACAGATTCCGCCTGTGTGTGTGTAATCGACCTGTTGAGCGATTTCCGATTGAAATCTGGACCTACAAATGGTATCAGAGTCATGGTGGCTCTTTATTGCTCTCGAATCTGCTCCAAAATCAGGAAAACCCGCCATTGAGACGTTAAACATGAAGAAATCGATGTGTAGCAGGTTAGTGACTGTTGTTCTACATTTACGCTGTCAAAAACTGAAGATGTAAGGCTTTCTGAAGCATTTTTCAGACCTGGATTGGGGGTATCGAAGTAGTTGAAGGTTGAAGATGTTCAATCGAAACTAGAACGAGGCTGAACAGTTTGGTCGAAACTAGGTGGTGGCTGATCATGTTCTATCGAAACTACTGATGAAGCCCTAAATCAGAAGTAGAAAACATCGAAAGTAGGTTGTCGAAACTAGGCTATCGAAACTAGAGGGTATCGAAACTACTAGTTTCGGTTGAAGAATATCCTATCGAAACTACTAGTTTCGGTTGTAGAATCTCTCTATCGAAACTTCTTGTTTCGATACTGTCTCTACTAAAACTAGCCTTGTTTTGACTGAAGTGGAGCCTATCGAAACTACAGGCAGAACTGTCCAAGTACTCTCCAGGTTATTCAAAAAAAAGTTGGAGACAACATTTGCGGAGTTTTGGTTAAACTTGGATAAAAATTTTTACAGGATATTGCATAGATGGAGGGGAGTTTTGGCTGAAAACTTAGAGGCAACATTTTCAAGTTTTTGAAAATTTCGTTTCTTCGGCAATATACATGATGTTCTGCCTGATCCAACCTTAATTCATTTATTTGTGACGAACTGGATCATTGGTTGTTGATTACATGGTGATTCGATCCCTTATCTTTTGCCTAGAAATAGGAGGTTCTACACTTCAGGAGGAGAATCACCACGAAAGGCTTCGGATTATTAGTAGAGTTATGAAGATGCAAGACAAAGTGAGCCTCCGCTTAAAATTGACCTTTTTTAGGGGGAGAGAAGGCACAAGTTGATCAAGTGTTCGAGAATGTGAAGAATCTTTGTAGAAAGATGATTAATTACTGCTAAATACTTGGGATTAAAACCTTTATCAATTGCCTACAAGATAGGAGGGTCTACACTTGAGGGGGAGAATCACAACGAAAGGCATTGGATCATCAGTCAATCTATGAAGACGAAAGACAGAGTCAGACAAGAATTGATAGCATCAGTCTAGGGGGAGATTGTTGGGTATAAAATTGAGATTGATGATGTCAATAGAAACTACAATATCAAAACTACTAGTTTCGGTTGAACATTTGTTCAATCGAAACTACTAGTTTCGGTTGAGCAATTGTTCAATCGAAACTACATTGTTTCGATACCTGTTTTTCAGGGCCATTTGGTGGTGGCTTGGAAAACAAGGCGTATGTGCTTGGCCTCTTATAAATAGCACATTATCTCATAGGAGAAGTTTGTGTTTGTAGAGGGAATCACCACCCCAGGGGGAGCTCAACCTGGGGTGAGACTAATTGTGAGTGTGTGAGGAGCTTTATCATTTTCATATCAATGAAAGAATCATACGTTTTATGCTTTCAATTATCTGTTCTTTTTCACTTTTATATATTTCTATTCGTGTACGTGATTCCCGCACCCGTCTATACCTTTTTCTGATTCAAGAGTGATACCGGATCAAAGGGATTCCGCCTCTTGATCCGGGATGTTTGAAGATTTCTCCGCAGATCTGTGTTTGCGGATCTGCTCAAGACCTACAAAGAATCAGTGTATGAGATATACTAATCAAAGCGTGCTTTCCAGTTCGAATATTCATTTACATTAAGCAGCTTAGGGGGCTTCTGTGGAGTCCCTATCTCGTTGTCATAGTTCAACATACTACTAATGTTCTGAATATTTGACATGGTGATTAACTTAGTAAAAAATCAGAAATTTCAGCACAACTTACGCACTTAGGAACTGGCCTTGCACACTTAACAAAGTGGTCTTGCGTAGTTATGAATTGCTCTTGCGTACTTAGTAAGTACACATGAAGCAATGACAAGTACGCATGAACAAAATTTAAGTTCGCAACAACTTTGTCTTGCGTACTTAACAAGTACGCAGGAACAATGTACTTTTTGCTAAAAATGGTAAGTACGCAGTTCACTTTATCACCTGCTCCACCAACTTTTTCCGATCACCGGAAAAATGCTCAAATCTTTAGATTTTGAAGTTTTGAACAAATTGATCAAGCCAAAAGGTCAGAAACTTGTTTCTAACACTCCCTTGATGATCAAAACACTTAAACAAACAACCAAAAGGTCAAAATTTTAAGGATTTTTGCTTCTAAAACAGCGCTCAAGAGCTACCTCTGTTTTATGACAAAAATCAACAAAAATCGGTCTCCTTTTCGTGTAAAATGCTACCAAATGTGTCGAAAATGCTCTTAACGCACTCTCAACACTCGAAATCAAGAACAAGCGCTCTGATACCACTTGTACATCCCTCGGGTCTTGGATCATTACGTGCTAGCGTGTGACTAGTCTAACCAGGTGCGGAATGCCCGTGACTAGGTGGAGATTCAAGCAACACAAAGTAAACCGACAACAACAAGATACTTTAAACTTCGTCTATTGATAATCACATCCGGTTACAGTTGAGAATGAGTGCGTACATAATCACAACAAAAACCTGCTATATATACTAGGTGTATCCATCTGACTTGGGAACAACAGAGGGCTGCGGCAATGTATTCGGCTTCGACGGTGGATTGGGAAACGGTGGATTGTTTCTTACATTGCCATGAGACAAGGCGGTTGCCAAGGAATTGACAACCTCCAGAGGTGGATTTTCGGTCTAAGTTGCAACCCCCGTAGTCTTAATCTGAATAAGCCACAAGATCAAACAAGTTAGTTTTAGGATACCACATACCCAATTTTGGCTTATACCTTAAATATCTCAAAATACGTTTTACAGTAGATAAATGAGAGAGTTTAGGATTAGCCTGAAAACGGGCACACAGGTACACTGCAAACATGATGTTGGGTCTGCTGGCCGTGAGATACATGAGAGAACCAATCATAGAGCGATAAAGATGCTGATCAATGCTTTCACTATCCACATCAGGAGTCAACCCATGACGAACTTCCACGGGAGTTTTCATAGGGTGGGAATCATCCATTTTGAACTTGGTCAAGATTTCTTTCACGTATTTTTCTTGATGGATAAGGATTCCTGACTCAGATTGATCAACTTGTAGACCCAAAAAGAACTTCATTTCTCCCATGGAGCTCATTTCAAACTTGGATCTCATCACTTCCTCAAATTCTGTGCAAAGACGGGGATTTGTAGATCCAAAAATGATATCATCCACATAAATTTGCACCATGATAGTATCCTTTTCATCCTTCCGTTTGAACAAAGTTTGGTCAATTGCTCCTCGTGTGAAACCATTCTCAAGCAGATGCTTTGATAAAGTTTCATACCACGCACGAGGTGCTTGGTGAAGACCGTACAATGCTTTGTCTAACTTATAAACACGGTCTGGAAAATTAGGATCAATGAAACCCGGCGGGTGCTTGACATAAACTTCCTCTTGAACTTTGCCATATAAAAATGCGCTTTTGACATCCATTTGATGAACTGTGAAGTCCATGTAGGCTGCATAAGCGAGAAACATTCTGATGGCTTCCAAGCGAGCCACTGGTGCAAAGACTTCCTCATAGTCAATCCCTTCTTCTTGATAGAACCCTTGTACCACCAGACGAGCTTTATTACGAATCACAATGCCCCCTTCATCCTTTTTGTTTCGAAAGACCCAACGAGTGCCAATTGGAACTTTGTTCCTTGGAAGATCTACCAAATTCCACACGTGCAGCTTAGAGAATTGTTGTAGCTCTTCCTGCATTGCTTCCATCCAGCTGTTTTCTAGGAGAGCTGCTTTGATGTTCTTTGGTTCAGCTTGAGAAATGAAGCAGGAAAACATGCTGTTTTCAAATGCATCACCGGCACTTCGGGTACTAACACCCACATTGAGTGGTCCAATGATGTTATTGGTGGGATGAGTCTTATGAATACGCAGTTGAGGAATTTCATCTTCTACCACGACTTCTTCCAAATTGGTAATATTTTCAGAAGGAGGATTGGCAATATCATTAATAGGATCTTCAGCAGGTGATTGTGGTGCAACGTCTACTTTTGGAATGGAGTTTTCTTGAACAGTTTCACATGTTGCACCAGAACCAGAAGACTCCATATCAGATTCAGCATTAGCAACAACATGAATTTCAACCTGAGCAGATGAGGAAGAGCCGTGATCATTTATGTTCCCTAGATTGTTCACAGAGAAGTAAGGATTAGCAGGAGTTGATTCAATAGAGAAATCAGGAAGATCAAATGACTTAAAAACTGAATCGATGTCAAATAGCCAATCGGGACCGTCTCCTGCGTCCGTATGATTGTTTTCATGCCAATTGATATCAATGGACTCCAGCACTATCCTTTTCTTCTTATGATAGACACGAAAAGCACGTTGATTGGAAGAGTAACCAACAAAATAACATTCATTAGCTTTGGCTTCAAACTTGTTGAGCTGATCTGAAGTGTTCAGCATTGTGCACACACACCCAAATTTTCTGAAGAAATCAATAACTGGCTTGCGCTTGTACATGATCTCATAAGGTGTCTTGTTGCAACTTTTGGTGATAAGAACCCGATTTTGCACAAAACATGCAGTGTTGACCGCCTCAGCCCAAAAAGTCACGGGAAGCTTAGAGTCAACAATCATAGTTCGAGCAGCTTCAATTAAAGTGCGGTTTCTTCTTTCAGCTACACCGTTTTGTTGAGGAGTACGAGGTGTACTAAATTGTCGAGAAATTCCTTTGCTTTCACAGAAAGAGTCAAGAGTTGTATTTTTGAATTATGTTCCATGATCGCTGCGGATAGTCTTCACACTTAGATTGAAGAGGTTCTCAATTTGAAGCAGATAGGTTTTTAAAATCTCTGGCGTCTCATCTTCACACAAAATTGACAAATTCCAGACTATTTACTCCATTTGATACTGTTCCTTGTCCTTCAATCTTTCCTCCTCTAGGGTTACCAGCAAACGCGACATATTCTTCATCAATTTGATGATAATCTTGCAGCAAGTCAAAGTGCCCAGTCATATGTCTCGAACATCCACTATCTACATGCTAGATGTTATCGCCGGTTCTTCTTGATTGACCCTATACATAACGAACCATTTATACATTTTGACCAAAATTGTTTCAATCAAGAGATTTTAGTGTCAGGATATGACATCTCATTGGAATCAGAATTACAACCATCCTTTGATGAAGCACGGTCATCAAATAGAACATTATTTTTAATTTTCCAAGTTTGTTTTAAATAATTTTTAGCATTTTTAATTCTTTTACGCCTAGATTTCCTACTGTGAGAAGACTTAGGCAACACATATGAATTTAATGAACTTTTGGAAGGCGATTATTCATTACAATTTGTGGTTGTCAATTTACAACTCTTTGAAACATGATTTGAGGCACCACAACTAAAACAAACATTTTCACATGATATCTTAGCCTGATAATAGTCATCACAAGATGAAGATGATTGTGATGTTGAGGAATCTGAACATGAGACGGTTCTCTCATCAATAACTTTGTCTTGAAGACGATGTGCTTCCTTTAATCTGAAAAAGTCCATGTTGCTCATGGTTTCACGTGGTACATCATTCACAATAATTCCTGCACTTTTAAACTTGGTAACAAATGGCACAACATTCAAAGATTTAGGAACAAAAGGCAAAGCATTTTTAAATTTAGAAACATCACATCCCAAACCCGTATGCTCAGCAGGCATAGAATCAAAATACAAGTTTTCAACGTGTTCACAAAGATTTAGTTTAGACACGGACATATTATTACATTCATCCGACTCAAGTTCTTTTAAAATAGTTCTATCATTAGTACTCTCATCACAATCATCTTCGGAAATTACATAATTTGATTCTGCACAAGAAGCAAAACTGTCAGAATCAGAGGGCGTAATATAATCATCAGGAGATAATTTGCAAACAAAAGGTGTTGAAACATGTGGAGTTGGCATATAAGCAAATCTCCTTTATTTAGAATAAGGAGGTGGGTGAGAGTTATACCCAAGACCTTCTGTGCCTTTTCTGTTAAATTGTTTATCAATTATTCCAAACAAAATTTTCTGATCCATATCCATGTGGTCAACTTATAATTTGGCTTTTTCTGCCTTTTGAACTTTTTCAGTTAAAATCGTATTATTAATGGTTTGAGTATTTAGTTGCACAATTAAAGAACGATTTTCACCAGATATGTCACGAATTTTCTTTAAGTAAAGTTTCTCATTTTTGGCAACAGAGTCATACATCACCTTAATGTGATCTCGTTCATCAATCAAGGCTTGATTGATGAATCTGTATTTTTGAATTTCATTTAAGCAAGATCTAGAATCACAAAGTTTAGAAATAACCTCAGCAGGCACAGCAGTGAGATCCTCAGCTGGTTCAATCGTTACACACTTTCCATTTTCCTCCACATCAGCCATCAAGGCTTTATCACCAGTTTCCTCAGCTTGTTCTCCCCAATGATAACGTCCATCAGCTTGGCACACAAGAGATGTGGAACTAGAAGATGTGTTTGTCTTGGGAGGATTGACAGCTTGTTTTCCAGAGGAAATCTTCTTTTCTTGCTGATCCTTGGAGGACGGCTCGTTGCAGTTTCTGGCAAAGTGACCCAGCTGATCACAATTGTAGCATCTCACTTTCTTGATATCAAACCCAAGAGTCTTTCCCTGCTTGAATCTTTCCATGCCAGTCCTTTTGATGAATCTTTTGGCTCTTAAGGTCAACATAGCCATGCACCAGTCAATGTCCATTTTCTCCAAATCATCAGGATTAATCTGCTCCAAGTCATCAGGTTGAAAGCTAACCGGTGTTTGATTTCCAGAAATAAGTGCATCATAGCATGACATGAAAGCAGTCATGATTGGGACATAATCATCAGGAATCATGGTGACATTCTTTTGAGGGGCAGAGGAGCTTGTAGAATTAATTGCAGCAGCTGAAGGAGGGACATCAGTCTGAAAGTATGGGCTACCAGATGAGCTTGATCCAGCAAGAAGAGCTGTGTTTCCAGACTGATTTGACGGGGTAACTACTCCCTTCTTAATCTCAATCTCATAAGATTCAAGAATGCTATAGACTTCCTGTTGAGACAGAGTACTCAGACTTTCAGTCTTTTTGATCATCATTCGATACATATTCCATTCCTCAGGAAGAGAATCTAGGAGTTTCTTGTTTAGATCCAGAGTAGGGTACACAACTCCCATAACTTTCAACCTTGATACAATGCTTGAGAAACGGTTGATCAAATCAGACATTGATTCTCCCCTTACACTGCTGAACATCTCATATTGCTTCTTGATCAGATCTCTTTTGCTTTCCCTGACATCCTCACTTCCCTCATATCTGGTGCACAATGCAACCCATAAATCTTTGGCAGTGGTGTACTCGGCAAAGATGTTGAAAATATCCATAGGAAGAGCCATGGTAATAGTCCCATAGGCCTTGTTGTCTTGGGCAATCAAGGTAAGATCTTTCTCATCATACTCAGATACTAACTTAGGACGTTGAACATCAACAGTGGTAGTTACGGGCTTGTGAGGACCATCGTTGATTGAACTCAACAAAGTATAATCGTGAAATTGAAAGAAATGCTTCATCTTTTTAGTCCATTCATCAAAATCTCTTGTGGACACAAGAGCAGGTGGTCTATTTCCCCCAGAATGTTCTGTTTAACTTGAAGTGGCCATAATATTCATAATCAAAACTTAAACAGTAACTAGTTTCGATAGGCCAACTTCTATCGAAACAACTAGTTTCGATAGGACAACTTCTATCGAAACAACTAGTTTCGATAGGACACCTTCTATCGAAACAACTAGTTTCGATAGGACAACTTCAATCGAAACAACTAGTTTCGATAGGACAACTTCAATCGAAACAACTAGTTTCGATAGGACAACTTTTATCGAAACAACTAGTTTCGATAACCACAGTTTCGATAGAGATAAGACAAAGATCTAGTTTCGATAGTACCTTCTCCCGACAAAACGTAGACAAGAAGTTTCGATGATCAACAGAAATCAGAAATTGTTCCCCGTAGTTTCGATGCCTTCTTCTCCAAAACAGAAACACTCCATTGATGAAAAGCTCCAGAAATCAAAGGTGCAGAAATAACAAACCAATCCAGCGAAAACCTTCGTCTAACTGTCCTGATCACGAATCCAACCTCCGATTCCGAAAATACGAGCAAAAACCCTTGAAAAATGATGAAACAATACCTCGAGAATAAATGTGCAAAAACCCAAAATAAGCAACGAAAACCCTCAGAAATCACCTAGAATCGATCAATAAACCTGATAACACTCAAAACACAAGAGCATAAAGCTCTGATACCAATTGTAGGTCCAGATTTATCTCGAAATCTCTGATATGATCGATTACGCACACACACAGGCGGAAACAGTGTGTGTGGTGGTGAAACAGATTATAGAACAATGTAGGTGAAGCTAACCGGCTAACCACAGTGTGAATCAACACTCAAATAGTATGAAAATGTAAGAACACAGTGAATAAACACTTGCAGATTGTATTGATTCAACCAAAATATGAAAGAGAAGGTTTAGGGTTACAGCCGCTACTCCCACCCTAAACATGCTCAAACTAGGCTATTTATAGTAGTGACAGGTATCGAAACTATGGTCAATCGAAACTACTAGTTTCGATTGACCATTTACAAATGATACATACCTATCGAAACTACCATCTATCGAAACTACTAGTTTCGATTGAACAAGCTCAATCGAAACTAAGTAGTTTCGATGGCCCAGACTTAGAAAAATAAAGCAGTAAATTACAGAAAACTGAAATTACATTTAATGAAATAACGGAAAGTAAACTAGTCTAAAATGTTTAAAACATACAATAAATGACAACAACTTATACAAAATATATGACTCTACAGTATCTTCTGCCAAATTTTTATATTAAGGAAGAATATAATTTAAACTTCCTAAAAATCTTTGTAATTGAGTTTTATCATTTATTTCATTTGGGAATTTTGACCCAAATTCAGTACTTCTATTAATCAGAATTTTATTTCTGTTTCAATATTATGACCTAAAAATCTAATTTTTTGTGTGGAAAAGCATCATTTTTGGTCTGGAAATGTAACATCCCGAGTTTTAGAACATGGAAAATTTAGCAAAAAATTTAAAACTTAGCAAAAACAAGAGAAGCGGGCTTAGGCTTGGGTGTATGGGCCGAAAAGGGCAAGGGTTGGGCCCTTATAAGCCTCAAGACCAGTCCCAAACCCTCATTTTTCACCATTTCCATCTTTACAAGTTCTAGAGAGAGAGAGAAATTAGAGAGAGAAAGTGTCAGTTTTGCTCCAAGATCGAACCATTCTTTTTCTCAAGTGATTACACGAAGCTTTGCCGAAGAAACGAGCTGATTTGAGGTTTGTATGTCTAATGTCTGTATTTTGTCTTTGTATGTAAGAGTCATTATGTAAAAGTTTATCGAGTTGTATTTACTTTTACTTAATGTTTTGTTGATTTCTTCCAAGTGTTTTGCGCACTTGTATGTGCGCAGGAGAATGCTCCTGCGTACTTAGTAAGTACGCAGGAATACTTATGCGTACTTGTTAAGTACGCAGGAGTAATTGGTCCTGCGCACTTGCTAAGTGCGCAGGCATCAGGTCAGTATAAATAGGATAGGTTCATAGAAGCTAAGTGCGCAGAACCATTTGTTCATACGAACTCAGTTTTGCTAAGTACGCAGCTTGTATTCTCTCTGTAACCGTCGAGTGTTTATAATACAAAGAACGATTATTGTGACTCTTGTGTTCGGTTTACTTTGTTCAGTTAGACTCTCCACCTAGTCACGGGTATTCCGCACCCGGTCCGACTAGTAGACCACTTGCATGTGACGATCCACCACACCCGAGGGACCTACAAGTGGTATCAGAGCATTGCTCTTGAATTCGAGTGTTGTAAGTGAGTTTGGAGACGTTTTTACTGAGTTTTACAAGCAAAGAGAGGTTATTTTGTTGATTTTTGTGATAAAAAAGGGGTAGCTCTTGAGCACTTTTTTAGAAGCAAAAATCTCTCAAAAACCGATATTTGTTGTGTGTTTGTGTGTTTTGAGCATCATAGGTTGGTTAGAAACTTGTTTCTGACCCTTTGACTCAATTGCATTGATCATCAGACCATTTTTTACCAACTCCGACGAGTTTCAGGTCACCGGAAAGGTTTGGTGAGAGTTGCTGAAAAGGTGTCCTGCGTACTTACCATTTTTGGCAAAAAGTACAGTTTTCTGCGAACTTGCTAAATACGCAAGAGTTATCTCCTGCGTACTTACAAGTGCGCAAGACTGAACTGCGAACTTAAGACTTATCCTGCGAACTTAACAATTTACTCCTGCGTACTTACAAGTACGCAAGGGCAAATATTAAATACGCAAGACCATTCATAAGTGCGCAAGGCCAATCCTAAGTGCGCAATAGCTACTGACTTTTCTGATTTTTGACCAAGTGTTCACCATGTCAAACCTTCAGAACCTTAGTAGTATGTTAAATTATGATAATGAAATCGGTACTCCACAGAAACCTCCCAAGTTGCTCAATGTAAACGATTATTCCAATTGGAAAGCCCGCTTTGAGCACTATATTTCATACACCGATTCATCGTTATGGATACCTATTCTTGAGGGATATAAGCATCCAACCCACTTGTATCTTGATGAAAACGTACCTAAGCCTATCTCTAAGCTGGATGCAGAAGAAAAGAAAATTTATGATCGAGAGAAGACGGCATTGGGTTCAATCACTATGTCATTAACTCGGGATTTGTTCCACAGTTTCCGAGGATATGAATCTTCTAAGGATCTTTGGAAAGCTTTACAGAAAAGATTCGAAGGAAATAGTGACATCAAGAAAAGCAAGAGGGATCTTCTCCGGAAGCAATACGAGTGCTTCAGATTTATAGAAAATGAATCTTTAGATGATCTTATCTCTAGATTCTATCACCTACAAACGGAGTTGAAATCGTTTGAGCTTAAATATCCAGAAGAGGAAATGGTGGAAAAGTTTTTGGATGCTCTGCCACCGAGATATGAGATGTATACAACCCTGATGAGGGAAAGTTCAAAGTTCTACGAGATGACAGTAGATGAGGCAGTCGGTAAGATTCAGGCTCATAACATGAATCTTATAAAAAGGGAGAATTCTGGAAGACCTCAGATACAGGACCCTTCCATGTATCACGGGACGACTTCCACGTCAATGTCTTCCGGCTCTAGGATTGCACTCTTTACTGGGAAATCCATTGAAGAAGACCACTCTAATGGTTGTGGTGGTCATGCATGTTATGCATCAGGATCAGGGTTTGGATCTCATCAACAAAATCAACAAAACTCAAAGACTCCTCAGAATACGTGCTCAGCCAACCAGTCAGCTATTGTCAAGATAGCTGAAGATCATGTAGCACTATTCTCATCTTGCATGCTGGCATATGAGAATTTCATTGGTGGAAAGCTAACGGATCCTGAGACTATTGAAGAGGACTTCAATCAAGTGGATCCTGATGATATTGAAGACATGGATATTCAGTGGAATATGGCCATGTTACTGAGGAGGGCCAAGCGTTTCCTGAACAGAACATGAAGAAAGTATATTGGCGGGCATTCTAATGCCAAGGTTGGATTTGACAAATCCAAGGCCAAGTGCTACAAGTGTCAAAACTATGGACACTTTGCTCGTGAATGTCAAAAGGACAGAGCACCTGCCTCTGGTTTTACCAGACCTAGCCAGGGAAACAGCCATGGCCAAAACAACCAAAGTCACCACAATCATACCCAAAGTAATCAGTCCAATGCACTGGTCGCACAGAATGACGAAAATTTTGATTGGGGTGTGCATCTAGAAGACGCCATCATTGCTCAAGCACAGGTTGGTCTCATGGCAGAAATCATGGAGCTGATGGAGGCCGAGAGGAAGGAAGCTGAAGAAGAGGAATCTTCTGAAACTGAAGGAGAGGAATCTTCTGAATCTGAAGAAGAGGAAGCTTCTGTAGCTGATGAAAAGGAGTCTACCACTGCTGTCGCTCTCATGGCAATTGGAGAAGGACAAAGTTCATCATCTGAGGTAGATTCTAACCCTTTCTCTGTTGTTTCTTGTTCTAAATGTCTAGGGCTAAAAAATGAAATTTCTGATCTCCAAGACATAATTGAACCCCTAAAGTTGGCAGCTAAAAATTACAAAATGAATGAATCACGTTTTAAAGAATCAGTTGAAATGCTACAGAATGAAAAACAAGACTATTCTTTAAAAATAAGCGACCAACAGGTTCATTTGGACATTGCGTATAGGGCTTTGGAAAAGAAGAACAATGAAATTAACAAACTGCAAAATGAGATCTTGCAGCTCAAATGCACTAACGAGAAATTGAAAAACTCTCGCTTCGTGGTGGAACACTACGAATCCGTGGTGAGAAAAATGAATGGCCTAGGACTTGGTACCAATGCCATTCCTCCACCAATAAGTGGGCAGTTTGTCAATAGCTTGATAGACATTGATCTCACTTGTCTAGATGAGCCCTCTGATAAGGATGATTCCCCTAAAAAGGATGAATCCTCAAGTAAGGCTAACTCCACATCTAGTGAGGAGTATGTTACTGCTTCTGAGGATGGGTCGGTTAACACTTGCCCTGAAGGAGTAGTGTCTAAGGAGTTGTTGACTGAACAGAAAGTCCAGAAAAACATTATCACTAATGGTGATAATTGCATTTTAACTGAACCTGATATCATTGAAACAAATGATAAACTTAAGGGAATGCTTTACGGGGGTTTTAAAAATATTAACCAAGCTAAGAAAGAGGCTTTTTCATCTCATTATGGGCTGGGTTACAAAGAAAATTTGCAAAAGTATTATACCCCCAAACATCAAACTGTAAAAGTTCAAACTTCTGTTCATAAACCAACTCTTCCTTCTCACAATGGTGAGTTTTCTAAGGCCAGAACTAAAGAGCCTTACATGAGAACTTATGTTGACAAGAGGAATTGCTTTCACTGTGGCTTGGTTGGTCACATTGTTGTGAACTGTCCTTCTAAGAACCCAGGGAAACGGCATGTTGTTACACGACCAGCTGTTATCCCTAAGTCGCCAATAGTGAAAGCTCCTATCAGACCAAAGCTAAATGTGGTGAAACCACCAGTGCAACCGATAGCTAAGCCAAAGATCAAATCTGAGGCCAAGCCATCTGTTGTAAGAAAGGTAAAGCAACCTGCTGTACCTCGTGTGTCTACATCTGGTAGTACACGCACTGGTGAGAAACCTGTGGCTAGACTCTCTAAGCCACAGAGAAGAAGAAGGAATAAGAGGTTGAGAAAGCTGGAACAGCTGACTAAAGCTCAATCAGGTGAAGCTTCCACAAGTTCACCGGCTGTGATTGAACCAAAGTCTTCTGTTCTGGTTAAGATTCAAAAGAGATCCTGGAACAAGAAAGTTAAAGATTCTCAATCTCCTGTTCCCAATTCCTCCAAAGATTCACCAATTTTGGACAGTCATCATGACTGTGAGTTGAAAGAAGTAGTTTATTTTGAGAAGGATGGACGACCCAAGACCACAATGGCTTGGGTCTCCAAATCTAACTAATTCTTTTGTTACTCATGCAGGGACGTCCGAAGGGTACTATCTCTAACCGCTGGTATGTAGATAGTGGATGCTCCCGGCACATGACAGGAAACATGGCCTTGCTTCAAGACGTTAAACCATTTAGAGGCGGCTATGTGGCCTTTGCCGGAGAAAAAGGCGGCAGTATCACGTGTCAAGGCGTGGTTTCGAACGGTTGTGTTAGCTTTGACAATGTCAACTTCTGCTAGCAGCTGAAGCATAACCTGTTGAGTGTCTCACATATGTGTGACAAGGAGTACTCAGTGATGTTTGACAAGTCAGAATGTCTGATTCTCAAACCCGGTTTCAAAGTTCCTGATGACTGGATTCTGATGAGAGCACCAAGAACAAACGACACTTATCAGATTGATATGAGCGTGGCAAAAACTACCTCATCAGTTGCTACTTGTTTTCTTACAAAAGCGACAGAGCTTGACTCCATCTTGTGGCATAGGAAACTCGGACATATTTATTATCGTAAAATGAATCATCTTGTCCGAAACGGTTTGGTAACCGGGGTTCCTAAGCTGAGATTTACCGTTGCAGATGACTGTATGCCTTGTAAAAAGGGCAAACAGCAACGGAAGTCTCACAAGCCCAAGCTCCAAAACTCTATCGATACCCCTTTGGAGCTATTACACATGGATCTGTTTGGCCCCATAAGTATCAGGAGTATTGGAGGTAAGTCATTCTGTCTAGTTGTAACTGATGATTTCTCACGTTTTTCTTGGGTGCATTTTTTAGGTACAAAAGATGAGACTGCTGATATTCTTCAATACTTGATCCTGAGCTTGGAATCTCTTTGCAAGCTGAAAGTTAGAAGAATAAGGAGTGACAACGGAACTGAGTTCAAGAATAATTTGATGGAACTTTTCTGTCTCAAGAAAGGGATCCGTCACGAATTCAGCGCGCCGTACACGCCTCAGCAGAATGGAGTTGCTGAACGGAAGAACAGAACACTGATTGAGACTGCAAGGACTATGCTGTCAGATTGAAAGCTTCCTGTCACTTTCTGGGCAGAAGCAGTAAATACAGCTTGTCACGTCTTAAACAGAGTTTTGGTGGTGAAAAGACACAACAAGACTTGTTATGAGTTGATCAACAATCGACTTCCCAATCTTGATTACCTAGTTCCTTTTGGTAGTCCTTGTTCCTTGTTGCTACAGTATAAAGATCGTAAATCTAAATTTCATGCGAAAGCGGTGGAAGGCATCTTCTTAGGATATGTTGCCAATTCGCCCTGCAAGAGAGTGTACAACATAGGAACTCGTACTGTCGAGGAATGGTTCGAAGTGGATTGTAGTAAACACAGCATTCCACCAGAACCAAAAGGTCCAGCTTGGGGTTTTAATTATGATGCGCTATTCAAGTCTTTCAATCTTCCTGAGCTATCTGCAGAAGACGCCGAAAATGTTTATAATCTATTGAATGGCGGCAGTTTTTCTACTCGTGATACTGTACCAATTATAACTCCTGATTCCAATGCTGCATCTGCATCTGGAACTCATGACAGTGATAACAGTGATAACAGTGAAAGTGTTCATGTTGTTGGAGATGACGCTCAAGCCAATCCTAACACAACTGTAGGAAATGAAGCTCCAGCTGATCCAATTAACATTGAATCTTCTTCTGCTGAAACACAGGAAATGGGGGAGTTGAGCACAAATTTAGATTCAGAAATTCAAGAACCAATTGTACCGGAGACGAGAGTGCATAGGAATCATCCAATCGACAACATTATTGGTGATCCTTATGCCGGTGTTCAGACTCGTCATAGAACCATCACTGAGAACACCAGTCTTTACACGGAGATATTTGACACTGGTGTCATGGAAACATGTCTGCATGCTGCATTCGTGTCCCAGATAGAGCCGAAGAATGTGAAGGAGGCTCTCACTGACAACTGTTGGATTGAGGCGATGCAAGATGAATTGTCCCAATTCCAAAAGTTGCATGTATGGGATTTGGTTGACTTGCCAAAAGGCTTTCAGCCAATTGGAACCAGATGGGTGTTCAAATGCAAGACGGATGATCGTCATGTAGTTGTGAAGAACAAGGCAAGATTGGTTGTTCAGGGTTTTTATCAACAAGAGGGCTTGGATTACACGGAAGTATATGCCCCAGTTGCTAGAATTGAGGCCATTCGACTGTTCTTGGCTTATGCCACATATGTCGGCTTCAAGGTCTACCAACTTGATGTGAAGAGTGCTTTCCTTTATGGTAAAGTTCATGAAGAAGTCTATGTCACTCAACCTCCCGGTTTTGAAGATCCGCATAATATCAATAAAGTGTACAAGCTCGACAAAGCACTTTATGGTCTTCATCAAGCACCGCGGGCATGGTATGAGACACTATCAAAGCATTTACTGTCTAATGGTTTCGACCGTGGACAGATTGACTCGACTCTCTTCATAAGGAAAGCAAGAGGTGACATTCTACTTGTGCAAGTATATGTCAACGACATCATCTTTGGGTCGACCAATGAAGGGATGTGTAGGGAATTCGAGAAGGTGATGAAGTCCAAGTTTGAAATGAGCAATATGGGTGAACTGTCGTTCTTCCTGGGCCTGCAAGTCAGTCAAAGAGAGGATGGCATTTATCTACATCAAACTAAGTACGTGCAAGACATCCTGTCAAAATACAAGATGAGTGATAGCACTACTTATGGCACACCAATCCCAGTCAATCATGGTTTGCATCCTGACAAAGATGGGAAGGATGTAGACAGCAGGTTGTACCGTGGGATGATCGGATCACTTATGTATCTCACAGCTTCAAGACCCGATATTATGTTTGGTGTATGCTTGTGCTCAAGGTTTCAGTCTCAACCGAAGGAGTCACATATGATAGCCGTGAAGAGGATTTTCAGATACCTGAAAGGGAAACCCCGATTGGGTCTTTGGTACTCCAAGCAGCAGTCATTCGACTTCAAAGCCTACACTGATTCAGATTATGGCGGTTGTAACCTTGACAGAAAGTCAACTTCTGGCGGATGTCAATTCTTGGGAGACAGACTGGTCTCCTGGCAGTGCAAGAAGCAGTCAACGGTTTCTGTCTCAACTTGTGAAGCAGAATACATTGCTGCAGCTAGCGGTTGTTCTCAGATATTGTGGATTCAGCAGCAATTGCGAGACTACGGCTTGAACTTCACTGGAACTCCTTTATTCATTGACAACAATGCCACCATGTCCATCACAAATAACCCGGTGAAACATTCCAAAACTAAGCATATTGAAATTCGCCATCATTTCATCCGTGATTGTGCTGAAAAGCATTTAATTGAACTTGTAAAGGTTCACACGGATGACAATCTTGCTGACCTTTTCACAAAGGCATTTGATCGGTCCCGTTTTGAGCATCTTGTCAACTTGATAGGAATGTTCAATCCTGAGTGAAAAATTAATTTTCTTAAATCAATTCCATTCATGGAAGTTAAATTTTATTTCTTTTAAATTTTTTTTTTGTATAGTTCTGTTAGTTCAAAAAAAAAAAAAAAAAAAAAATGGAGAAAAATTTCAAAAAGTTCACTTGAGAAACGAGGAAATGATAGTACATCTGAAATGATCTAACCATCATAGACTGCTCATGGGAAATGATTGCGTCATGTTTACTTAATTGTTTAAATTATTATGTTTTTAATCTGTTTACTTACAAGTAATTTGAATTGTCAGTAGGCGGTATGCGTCTTTGAATCACTAGTAGTGTGAAAACTAAATCTAAATTACAACTGTGATTTGAACCCATATTTGCAAGTGTCTGTGTGTAAAAGAATAGAAAAGATCATTATCAGATAAAGGATGTTAGATTTTGGCAGTAATTTTCTTTTGAGATCAGTTTCGGGTTATGTTGTTAGCACAATTAATGCGGTTCATCTCACTGCCCATACTCACAAGTATGCAAGGAGAGATTGAATCAAGACATGTCTCTACATCAACCGTTGAGCATGTATTCACCCTTGAATCATTCCTGGTTCATTGAAATCAAATCCAGATAAAAGTTGGATCCAGTTACCTTATAATCAAACACCATGTTCCTTATCCCGAATCATCATACCGATATTCAAAGAAGAAAATCACATGAAACCAAGACAATTGAATCACTCGATTCTGAATCTTATGATTCTTGATAATCCTCATGGATTCTGCTTGATTTTTCTGTGCTAATTGATGTAACTTCATTCTGAAAATTAAGAATATCATTGGAAAAATCTTAGATGCCTTGAGATAGTGCAAAATATCATAGCATTTAAGTGGGGTACACGTTGTATATTTTATAATTAATAACTTAATACACAAGAACATGATACAAAGATGCATATAGTTTCAAATCTTATAATATTGTCAACTTGAATTACTTGTTTATTTGCTTATTACGTAAGAATAAAGAGTAATACATGACATGATCCCATATTCTTTGATGTTTATATTGTATCGTTTTTGCTATAAGTTAGCCTGATATGATCCTCTGCTCGTGTCTTTGATCAAAAATAGCTTGTGTGAATACTTGTACATATCTATTTTGAAAAGAACAAAAAGATTTTAAGTTTATGCATTGTTTAAGTTTAATTCAGAAAAGGCCAAAAATATTTTATGTTTAACCTTCATGAATTGTATTTGAATCCTCCCGATTGAATATTTTTATCTTGTTCGTTATTTGACTTGAAAATCTTCATAATTCTGAGTTGAAAATTGCGCACTTAAAGTTTCTGCGCACTTGTCAAGTACGCACGAAGTAAGACTTGCGCACTTAGCAAGTACGCAAGAGTTAATTCCTGCGTACTTGTTAAGTACGCAAGAGTTAATTCGTGCGCACTTAGCAAGTACGCACGAACATTATCAGTGGGGTATAAGTTCAACACTTAGAAAAATTTTCAGGTTAAGCTTTCAAACCGAAATTTTTCCCCCTGCAATTTTCTCTCAAAATCGAGTGTGTTCAAACCCGTTTTTCATCCCTTCCACATTATCATCTTCGTATTTCATCTCCTTGGTGAGATTTTAGACCGATTTCATCCGTAAATTCGTGAAATTTTGGACCGATTTTTGACTTAGAATTTTTAGGTTAAATCCGTAGAATTTTTGGGGTAAAATGGGTTGTTTGGGTAACTAATGTCACTAACAAGCTATTAGATTGCCTAATCGATCATACATTTTCCCTTTGGTCATCGATTGATCCGACGGGTTGAAGTCGAACCGTCAGTGGGTCGATCACTGACCTAGGTCAAAATTTGATCGTGTCGTAGTGGTTAATGGTGTTGATCATGGTACCATAGGTTCGAATCCCTGATTCCGACCTAGTGGCTATCTAATCAACCCGCTTTTTGAACGAATTTAAATCTTTGAAATTTTTGCTAAGGGTTGTTCTTGCGCACTTAGCAAGTACGCAAGAGTAAAATCCTGCGCACTTGCTAAGTGCGCAGGACCAACACTTAGAAAATTTTTCAAAGTCTGAAATTTTTTACAAAGTGTAACTACTATTCTATGTCATGTGAGTCTACTTCCATTGTTATTAATTGATCTAATTATGTTTTCTGTGTGTGTTTGCAGATAATGGCTCGTGCATTCACTGACGAATTCAATCTGTTGCACACACTGAACCAGAATGGAAAGGGGCAGCCTTACAATATAGAGAGATTGTGGACTTCCTGAACAGATCTAAAATAAGTTATGCAATCTCGGCTAATCCAACAGTCTCAAGACCTTACTTAGAGCAATTCTGGGAGACAGCAGAGCACGATTGCACGGTATCTCCAAATGTCATAAGGGCTACCGTTGACGGTCGGGCTATTGCCATCTCTGAGGATACAATAAGGAGAGTACTGCAGTTTGGAGACCTTCCCACCGACCCGACATCCTATCCAGATTACTACGTGGATGGGTGTTGGAGGCAGAGAATGGGATATGTTGGGGAAAGGGACTATGCTTCATACAAGAAAATGTGGGTTCTAGATCAATGGCGTTACTTTGCCCACATCATGATCATGTGCATCTCATCAAGGAAAGCAGGGAAGGATGCCATGGGTCATGACCTTGCCGCAGCCATGGTGGGCTTGTCTCTCAACCGGGGCTACAACTTCTCCCGCTTTATTTTCAAAGCAATCAATGACCAGATAAATACGGCGGAGAGGTTTAGGTTCCTTTTATACCCGAGGTTTGTGCAACTTTTGATCGATGATGCGTTGCCAAACCTGCGTGCGATCGGGGAGAGACTGCAAGTGAAGAGAGTGGCCAAGAGAGTCTTTGCACAGTTTTTAAAGCCAGGCGGTGTAGAACCTACCCCTGAGCATACTGAACTCTTCGGCCACCTGATTAATGAAGCATACGTCGCTCCGGAGGACTGGAACTGGTATAGTCCCAACTCGGGACCAGAGATGAGTGATCACTCTGATGAAGAACAAGATGAAGAGAATGAGGATGATGAAGGTAATGATGAAGGTAATGATGAGGGTGATGATGAAGGTGGTGTTGGTGGTGCTGAGGAATCCGATTCGGAGGCTACATAATCAGATTCTTCAGATTCCGATGATGCACCATCACAGGCACATCCGAGGAGACTGACACAGGTAACCCAGCCTGCGTCGTCTTCAAAAAGAAAGAGACAAAGCTCCAGCAGCGAATATGAGCCGGATTCCGACTCTGACGCTGCTCTACAAAGACAGAGACAAGAGAGCACCAACAAGAAAAGGGGCGATAGGCAAGAGGTTGCCATCCCCAGGGTTGAAGAGATTCCAACTGTGCAACCAGTACAAGTTGAGGCTTCCATTACAGAATCTACCATGCCAGCACGACAACTGTTTAGTAGGAGGAGAAGGCCACTGGTACAAGCAGATGTGGCGGTCACGGCGGTCACAGAGGTGATTCCTGTGATGGTGACCCTCCCTATTCCAACCGTCCAGGTGACGGTGACTGCTCCACTTCTCACGGAGTCAGTCACAGTCACCCCAACAATAACACCCACTCACATCATACCATCCCCAACCCCAGCACCCACCAAAGAGCCGTCAGGTCAACCCTTCAACTACGGTGATTTCTCACAGGGGTTCGACTTTGACACAATCTTCTCTTCCCCCATCCACAACGCCGAAGCCTCATCATCTAGGCATCCGGATCCAAATGAAGCTAGGATCGATGTGCTAGAAACCCAAGTTGCTGGCTTGTTGAAGACTATTCATACGTCAAAGGAGGAGTCTGATGCTCAACAAGCACAGATAAACTCTCTGGCAGATGAAGTTAGGATTCTGCGTAGCCAGAGAACGGGGACTGATGAACGGCTGAAGAATGTGATGGCGCAGAATGAACTATTAATGAAGACGAATGAAATGATTCTGGCCCACAGAACTTCAATTGAGCTAAGGATGGATGCTCAAAGGCAGGAGCACGCTACTATGGTCAAATTGATTGCTGAACTGACCGAGAAGCTAGGTGCTCAGGGGGAGAAGGAAAAAGAAAAATCCACCGGTGCAGAGGTCTGTCATCCAGTCGATTTGACTAAGGATGATGACAAAGACAAGGATCCTAAAGTCGGTCCTAGTGGAGGTGAGCACCAAGCTTCGGCAATTGTGCCCATCTCTACTACGTCAATGGCTGAGGGGGAGTCTACTACGCAAGAGGGTGGTGATACCTCAGCAGGTGGTGGTGGCGGTGATAAAGGGAAGTCAGTGGCTGGTGAGATTCTATGTCTCGAGCCTGACTATTCTAAAGAAGCACAGATCGATGCTCTCCTTAATATGGAAGAAGGAGAGATCGACTCTGGTGATGATTGGAATGATGATGATGATGATGTGATAATCGAGATTCCCAAGGGCGACGGGGATCTAGAGTATGAGTTAGAGGATGGTGAGATCTTTGAAATACCATCGCTCGAATCTCTTCTCGAAACAGACACAGGCTCAGTTGATACAGCAAGTAATGTTGAAGCTACAACTGATGCCCCCCGGTCGATCCTATACCTGCGGACCCCGAGGCACAAAAAGAGAAAGACATGCCTTCTGCATCTACAAAAGGTCCAGCTCCAGTGTGGCAAAAGACGTCTATCAAAGACAAGTATGGAGCGACAGGTATGATCTTAGCTGTCAGGTTTGAGGAGGACAAGCAGTTGTTCGCCATCAAAAGATCTGGAGGGGTTCAATACTTGAAACCAACCAGTGAGGCGTTCAACTCTTTGCCCAGGTACGACCTAGTTAACCTTGCAAACCGCGACCTGCTGAATCATTCGAATCATGCAGTAGCAATGGGTTTGTGGAGTATACTACAGCGTGAAGCAAGATCGGGAAAGTATGAGTATCTCAAGCCTCAAGTGCCCAGAAGAGTCAAGGATAAGCACGCTGTGCATCCTGTGACTATGAAGCCGTTAAAGAGATTGGTATACAAGCCAGTGCGATGTGAAACCAAGATTCCCCTGAGCAAGTTACCTCAGGATATTCTTGGTGACATGTGGTACTGGTACGTTGATCCAAAAACGGGCGAGGCTGTGATCATGGGTAAAGGTAAGTCAGATAGTGGAAACACAGTGCCAAAGGAAGTGATCAGGGTTTTTGATGAAGTCTGCTTCATCAATTTCTCTGTGAACGATCTGGAGGTACTAGCAGACAAATTCTGCATCCACACTGACGAATGGACAAAGCTTCTCTCGGCCAAATACGACAAGTTAATCAAGTTCTGTCTTGATTACAAAAAGAAGATGGAAGCTAAGGAAGCAGTGCTATGAAGACTGAAGATTGAAGACTGAAGACGATGAAGATCCCGAGCTGTTGTCAAGGGGGAGTTTGTTGATGCACTTTCCTGTGACAACACTCTGGATAGAGTCTAGGTTTGTATGTCTAATGTCTGTATTTTGTCTTTGTATGTAAGAGTCATTATGTAAAAGTTTATCGAGTTGTATTTACTTTTACTTAATGTTTTGTTGATTTCTTCCAAGTGTTTTGCGCACTTGTATGTGCGCAGGAGAATGCTCCTGCGTACTTAGTAAGTACGCAGGAATACCTATGCGTACTTGTTAAGTACGCAGGAGTAATTGGTCCTGCGCACTTGCTAAGTGCGCAGGCATCAGGTCAGTATAAATAGGATAGGTTCACAGAAGCTAAGTGCGCAGAACCATTTGTTCATACGAACTCAGTTTTGCTAAGTACGCAGCTTGTATTCTCTCTGTAACCGTCGAGTGTTTATAATACAAAGAACGATTATTGTGACTCTTGTGTTCGGTTTACTTTGTTCAGTTAGACTCTCCACCTAGTCACGGGTATTCCGCACCCGGTCCGACTAGTAGACCACTTGCATGTGACGATCCACCACACCCGAGGGACCTACATGAGGTAAGAAACTAACCCATATCTGATTTTTTGTTAGAAATGGGTTTTAGGGTTTCATGGAGTTTTTTTTAACTTAAAGGTTGGATTTTTACGTATAAAAACACACGAAAAGTATAGATCTAGCTTCATAGGAGTTGGAGAAATGATTTGGACGTAAAAAGTTATGGTTTTGGATCGAAAACGAGTCTGTTTGAAAACTAGGGTTCTTGAGCCGATACTCAGCGAAGAAGAATGGTAGAAAGAATCTGCCAGGGAGAATCGGCCCGGAGAAAATCGGCCCTTTAGCACGACAATAGTCTTGAACGCAAGTTCAGGCGCACTCGAGAGTGTCAGCCTACTCTTGAGAGAGTGTTGGCCGACTCTTGAGAAAGCATCGGCCGACTCTTAGGAGTGTCGGATGACTGTCACTGCCGACTGTCTCTACCGACCCTCCAGTGTAAGAGCCGAGACTTGCAAGTTTAACAGATTTTATGTATTATATACACACAGGTCACGTAGCACTCGTGTAGCCCGAGCTTTTAGTTTCAGTAGACAGAATATCAGGTGAGTTCTAATCCCCTTTTTGTCTGCTTTAGGGGTGGTGTGCATACTTAGTGAATAGTGTTTATTACATATTTATATTAATAAATAAAGTGAAAGTTATGTTTCTGTAACAAGTTTAAAAGAGGCAAATGTACGTTTTGATGAGGGTAAATATCTATTTATGGCAAGCGTTTACTATATTTTATATATACATAAACAAAGACATAATATTTACTCAAGCTATTTTTAAGTGAGGTAAGATATATTTTTGGCAAGCGTCTACTATATTTTCATATACATAGACAAAGGCATAATACATGTACTAGTATGTTTTCAGTAAAGCAAGATATATATCTTTATGGCAAGCGTTTACTATATTTTCATATATACATAAACAAAGGCATAAGATATGTGAAAGATATGAACACGTCTGATAAAGTTTTATGAACAGAAAGTGAATGGTTTCCTACGGGAAAATGTACCAGGTTGTTAAGGTCCTTGTGACATATATTACTTGTACAAGATGTCAGATATGGGTTAAGCCCATTAGGAAGAACATTTGGGTTATCTAACGGTTGTACAATTGGTATGAGTGACGACGTTTGCTTAGGAGAACCACGCAACTCCCCTTAGCGGTATTGTCGGTTCATGGTGTAAGCCATGAGGGCATTGACCAGCTACTCATCGGTTCATGGTGTAAGCGATGAGGGTGGTACATTAGTGACTAGTGAATTAACGGTTAAGCGGTATTGTAAGTTCTTGGTGTAGGCCATGAGGGCATTGACTAGGTACTCGTCGGTTCATGGTGTAAGCCATGAGGGCGGTACAGTGTAAAGGAATTGACGGTTATTATATGTTTTAAACTGTTTTGAAAAGTGAAGCATGTAAAGTTTTGGCCATAGGGGCAGTATGTACGTAATAGTAAATCTTTTATTTAATTGATTTAAAGTAAACGTTAGAACTCACTCAGCGTTGCTGATTTTTAGTATGCATATCAGTTAACTGTAGGTGGTGTAGAGTCATATATTTTGTATAAGCTGTTGTCATTTATTGTATGTTTTAAACATTTTAGACTAGTTTACTTTCTGTTATTTCATTAAATGTAATTTCAGTTTTATGTAATTTACTGCTTTATTTTTCTAAGTCTGGGCCATCGAAACTACTTAGTTTCGATTGAGCTTGTTCAATCGAAACTAGTAGTTTCGATAGATGGTAGTTTCGATAGGTATGTATCATTTGTAAATGGTCAATCGAAACTAGTAGTTTCGATTGACCATAGTTTCGATACCTGTCACTACTATAAATAGCCTAGTTTGAGAATGTTTAGGGTGGGAGTAGCGGCTGTAACCCTGAACCTTCTCTTTCACATTTTGGTTGAATCAATACAATCTGCAAGTGTTTATTCACTGTGTTCTTACATTTTCATACTATTTGAGTGTTGATTCACACTGTGGTTAGCCGGTTAGCTTCACCTACACTGTTCTATAATCTGTTTCACCACCACACACACTGTTTCCGCCTGTGTGTGTGCGTAATCGATCATATCAGAGATTTCGAGATAAATCTGGACCTACAATTGGTATCAGAGCTTTAAGCTCTAGTGTTTTGAGTGTTATCAGGTTTATTGATTGATTCTAGGTGTTTTCTGAGGGTATTCGAAGATTATTTTGGGTTTTTGCACATCGTTTCTCGGAGGTACTGTTTCATCATTTTCAAGGGGTTTTTGCTCGCATTTTCAGAATCGGAGTTTGGATTATTGATCAGGGGTATTAAACGAAGGTTTTCACTGGATTGATTTGTTATTTTGGCATTATTAATTTCTGGAGATTATTATCAATGGAGTATTTCTGAGCTTGGAGAAGAAGGCATCGAAACTACTGGGGACATTTCCTGATTTCTGTTGATCATCGAAACTTCTTGTCTACACTTTGTCGGGAGAAGGTACTATCGAAACTAGATCTTTGTCTTATCTCTATCGAAACTGTGGTTATCGAAACTTGTCTGTGAAGTTTTCAGTATCGAAACTAGTTGTTTGGATAAAAAATGTCCTATCGAAACTAGTTGTTTCGATAGAAGGTGTCCTATCGAAACTAGTTGTTTCGATTGAAGTTGTCCTATCGAAACTAGTTGTTTCGATAGAAGTTGGCCTATCGAAACTAGTTACTGTGTAAGTTTCGATTCCGAATATTATGGCCACTTCAAGTTCAACAGAACAGTCTGGGGGAAATAGACCACCTGCTCTTGTGTCCACAAGAGATTTTGATGAATGGACTAAAAAGATGGAGCTTTTCTTTCAATTTCATGATTATACTTTGTTGAGTTCTATCATCGATGGTCCCCATAAGCACGTAACTACCACTGCTGATGTTCAACGTCCTAAGTTAGTATCTGAGTATGATGAGAAAGATCTTGCCTTGATTGCCCGAGACAACAAGGCATATGGGACTATTGCCATGGCTCTCCCTATGGATATTTTCAACATCTTTGCCGAGTACACCACTGCCAAAGATTTATGGGTTGCATTGTGCACTAGATATGAGGGAAGTGAGGATGTCAGGGAAAGCAAAAGAGATCTGATCAAGAAACAATATGAGATGTTCAGCAGTGTAAGGGGAGAATCAATGTCTGATTTGATCAACCGTTTCTCAAGCATTGTATCAAGGTTGAAAGTTATGGGAGTTGTGTACCCTACTCTGGATCTAAACAAGAAACTCCTAGATTCTCTTCCTGAGGAATGGAATATGTATCGAATCATGATAAAAAAGACTGAGAGTCTGAGTACTCTGTCTCAACAGGAAGTCTATAGCATTCTTGAATCCTATGAAATTGAGATTAAGAAGGGAGCAGTTACCCCGTCAAATCAGTCTGGAAACACAGCTCTTCTTGCTGGATCAAGCTCATCTGGTAGCCCATACTTTCAGACTGATGTCCCTCCTTCAGCTGCTGCAATTAATTCTACAAGCTCCTCTGCCCCTCAAAAGAATGTCACCATGATTCCTGATGATTATGTCCCAATCATGACTGCTTTCATGTCATGCTATGATGTACTTATTTCTGGAAATCTAACACCGGTTAGCTTTCAACCTGATGACTTGGAGCAGATTAATCCTGATGATTTGGAGAAAATGGACATTGACTGGTGCATGGATATGTTGACCTTAAGAGCCAAAAGATTCATCAAAAGGACTGGCATGGAAAGATTCAATCAGGGAAAGACTCTTGGGTTTGATATCAAGAAAGTGAGATGCTACAATTGTGATCAGCTAGGTCACTTTGCCAGAAACTGCAAGGAGCCGTCCTCCAAGGATCAGCAAGAAAAGAAGATTTCCTCTGGAAAACAAGCTGTCAATCCTCCCAAGACAAACACATCTTCTAGTTCCACATCTCTTGTGTGCCAAGCTGATGGACATTATCATTGGGGAGAACAAGCTGAGGAAGCTGGTGATAAAGCCTTGATGGCTGATGTGGAGGAAAATGGAAAGTGTGTCATGATTGAACCAGCTGAGGATCTCACTGCTGTGCCTGCTGATGTTATTTCTAAACTTTGTGATTCTAGATCTTGCTTAAATGAAATTCAAAAATACAGATTCATCAATCAAGCCTTGATTGATGAACGAGATCACATTAAGGTGATGTATGACTCTGTTGCCAAAAATGAGAAACTTTACTTAAAGAAAATTCGTGACATATCTGGTGAAAATCGTTCTTTAATTGTGCAACTAAATACTCAAACCATTAATAATACGATTTTAACTGAAAGAGTTCAAAAGGCAGAAAAAGCCAAATTACAAGTTGACCACATGGATATGGATCAGAAAATTTTGTTTGGAATAATTGATAAACAATTTAACAGAAAAGGCACAGAAGGTATTGGGTATAACTCTCACCCACCTCCTTATTCTAAATCAGGGAGATTTGCTGATATGCCAACTCCACATGTTTCAACACCTTTTGTTTGCAAATTATCTCCTGATGATTATATTACGTCCTCTGATTCTGACAGTTTTGCTTCTTGTGCAGAATCAAATTGTGTAATTTCCGAAGATGATTGTGATGAGAGTACTAATGATAGAACTATTTTAAAAGAACTTGAGTCGGATGATTGTAATAATATGTCCGTGTCTAAACTAAATCTTTGTGAACACGTTGAAAACTTGTATTTTGATTCTATGCCTGCTGAGCATACGGGTTTGGGATGTGATGTTTCTAAATTTAAAAATGCTTTGCCTTTTGTTCCTAAATCTTTGAATGTTGTGCCATGTGTTACCAAGTTTAAAAGTGCAGGGATTATTGTGAATGATATACCACGTGAAACCATGAGCAACATGGACTTTTTCAGATTAAAGGAAGCACATCGTCTTCAAGACAAAGTTATTGATGAGAGAACCGTCTCATGTTCAGATTCCTCAACATCACAATCATCTTCATCTTGTGATGACTATTATCAGGCTAAGATATCATGTGAAAACGTTTGTTTTAGTTGTGGTGCCTCAAATCATGTTTCAAAGAGTTGTAAATTGACAACCACAAATTCTAATGTAGAATCGCCTTCCAAAAGTTCATTAAATTCATATGTGTTGCCTAAGTCTTCTCACAGTAGGAAATCTAGGCGTAAAAGAATTAAAAATGCTAAATATTATCTAAAACGAACTTGGAAAATTAAAAATAATGTTCTTTTTGATGACCGTGCTTCATCAAAGGATGGTTGTAATTCTGATTCCAATGAGATGTCATATCTTGACACTAAAATCTCTTGATTGAAACAAGTTTGGTCAAAATGTATAAATGGTTCGTTATGTATAGGGTCAATCAAGAAGAACCGGCGATAACATCTGGCATGTAGATAGTGGATGTTCGAGACATATGACTGGGCACTTTGACTTGCTGCAAGATTATCATCAAATTGATGGAGAATATATCGCTTTTGCTGGTAACCCTAGAGGAGGAAAGATTGAAGGACAAGGAACAGTATCAAATGGAGTAAATAGTCTGGAATTTGTCAATTTTGTTCCTTAGCTAAAATACAATCTGATGAGTGTTTCACAGATTTGTGACAAGGACTTTTGTGCCTTATTCAATTCAAAAGAATGTCTTATCTTGAAGTCGGGAGTGGTGATTCCGGAAGATCTTATTCTCATGCGTGCTCCCAGAAGATACAACACATATAGCTTGGATATGAACAACCCGTCGGGAATTGAATCGTGTTTTCTCTCAAAGGCTTCCGAAGATGAATCTTTCCTGTGGCATAAGAGGTTGGGACATGTCAATTTCAAAAAAATGAACCGACTGGTTCGAGGCAACCTAGTCACTGGATTACCTCTCAAAGATTTCACTCCTATGGAACACTGTATCTCATGTTCCAAGGGAAAACAGCACAAATCTTCACATAAGCCTAAAACCACCAATTCCATTGACTCTCCTCTCCAATTGCTTCACATGGATCTTTTTGGTCCGGTGAGCGTCATGAGTCTTGGACGAAAGTCTTACTGTCTGGTGGTAACAGATGACTTTTCTCGATTCACTTGGGTGTTTTTCCTAGCTAAGAAAGATGAGACGCCAGGGATTTTAAAAACCTATCTGCTTCAAATTGAGAACCTCTTCAATCTAAGTGTGAAGACTATCCGCAGCGATCATGGAACATAATTCAAAAATACAACTCTTGACTCTTTCTGTGAAAGAAAAGGAATTTCTCGACAATTTAGTGCACCTCGTACTCCTCAACAAAACGGTGTAGCTGAAAGAAGAAACCGCACTTTAATTGAAGCTGCTCGAACTATGATTGTTGACTCTAAGCTTCCCGTGACTTTTTGGGCTGAGGCGGTCAACACTGCATGTTTTGTGCAAAATCGGGTTCTTATCACCAAAAGTTGCAACAAGACACCTTATGAGATCATGTACAAGCGCAAGCCAGTTATTGATTTCTTCAGAAAATTTGGGTGTGTGTGCACAATGCTGAACACTTCAGATCAGCTCAACAAGTTTGAAGCCAAAGCTGATGAATGTTATTTTGTTGGTCACTCTTCCAATCAACGTGCTTTTCGTGTCTATCATAAGAAGAAAAGGATAGTGCTGGAGTCCATTGATATCAATTGGCATGAAAACAATCATACGGACGCAGGAGACGGTCCCGATTGGCTATTTGACGTCGATTCAGTTTTCAAGTCATTTGATCTTCTTGATTTCTCATTTGAATCAACTCCTGCTAATCCTTACTTCTCTGTGAACAATCTAGGGAACATAAATGATCAAGGCTCTTCCTCATCTGCTCAGGTTGATATTCCTGTGGTTGCTAATGCTGAATCTGATATGGAGTCTTCCGGTTCTGGTGCAACAAGTGAAACTGTTGAAGACAACTCCATTCGAATAGTAGATGTTGCACCACAATCACCTGCTGAAGATCCTATTAATGATATTTCCGATTCTCCTGCTGAAAATATTACCAATTTGGAAGAAGTCGTGGTAGAAGATGAAATTCCTCAACTGCGTATTCACAAAACTCATCCCACCAATAACATCATTGGACCACTCAATGTGGGTGTTAGTACCCGAAGTGCCTGTGATGCATTTGAAAATAGCATGTTTTCTTGCTTCATTTCTCAAGGTGAACCAAAGAACATTAAAGCAGCTCTCCTAGAAAACAGCTGGGTGGAAGCAATGCAGGAAGAGCTACAACAATTCTCAAAGCTGCATGTGTGGAATTTGGTAGATCTTCCAAGGAACAAAGTTCCAATTGGCACTCGTTGGGTCTTTCGAAACAAAAAGGATGAAGGGGGCATTGTGATTCGTAATAAAGCCCGTCTGGTGGTACAAGGGTTCTATCAAGAAGAAGGGATTGACTATGAGGAAGTCTTTGCACCAGTGGCTCGCTTGGAAGCCATTAGAATGTTTCTCGCTTATGCAACCTACATGGACTTCACAGTTCATCAAATGGATGTCAAAAGCGCATTTTTATATGGCAAAGTTCAAGAGGAAGTTTATGTCAAGCAGCCGCCGGGTTTCATTGATCCTAATTTTCCAGACCGTGTTTATAAGTTAGACAAAGCATTGTACGGTCTTCACCAAGCACCTCGTGCGTGGTATGAAACTTTATCAAAGCATCTGCTTGAGAATGGTTTCACACGAGGAGCAATTGACCAAACTTTGTTCAAACGAAAGGATGAAAAGGATACTATCATGGTGCAAATTTACGTGGATAATATCATTTTTGGATCTACAAATCCCCGTCTTTGCACAGAATTTGAGGAAGTGATGAGATCCAAGTTTGAAATGAGCTCCATAGGAGAAATGAAGTTCTTTTTGGGTCTACAAGTTGATCAGTCTGAGTCAGGAATCCTTATCCATCAAGAAAAATACGTGAAAGAAATCTCGACCAAGTTCAAAATGGCTGATTCCCACCCTATGAAAACTCCTGTGGAAGTTCGTCATGGTTTGACTCCTGATGTGGATGGTGAAAGCGTTGATCAACATCTCTATCGCTCTATGATTGGATCTCTCATGTATCTCACGGCCAGCAGACCCGACATCATGTTTGCAGTGTGCCTGTGTGCCCGTTTTCAGGCTAATCCTAAACTCTCTCATTTATCTGCTGTAAAACGTATTTTGAGATATTTAAGGTATAAGCCAAAATTGGGTCTGTGGTATCATGAAACTAACTTGTTTTATCTTGTGGCTTATTCAGATTCAGACTACGGGGGTTGCAACTTAGACCGAAAATCCACATCTGGAGGTTGTCAATTCCTTGGCAACCGCCTTGTCTCATGGCAATGTAAGAAACAATCCACCGTTTCCCAATCCACCGCCGAAGCCGAATACATTGCCGCAGCCCTCTGTTGTTCCCAAGTCAGATGGATACACCATCAGATGCTTGACTATGGGATCACATTCCATGAGACACCCATTCTATGTGACAACACCGCCGTTCCCCATAACACCAAAAACCCCGTTCAACATTCCAAAACCAAACACATTGAAATCAAACATCATTTTATCTGTGACTGTGTGGAAAAGAAGCATATTCAAATCATTGAAGTCAAAACCGACAAACAAACCGCAGACATCTTCACAAAGGCTTTTGACTCTACCAGATTTGCCCAACTGGTGGAGATGCTTGGAATGATTAATTTTCAGTAAATTGTGTGAATAGTAGTTTATTTTCTTTTTTATTTTTATTTTTATTTTTTATTTTTATTTTTAAAGAAAATTCCAAAAAGATTTTATCTTTCTGTACAGTTTCTACGCAAATCTTTTGGGGGAGAAATATTATATTGAAAAGAATTGCTGTATATATAATCTTACAAGTGGTTTTGAGTTGCAGGAAAATTGAATCTGACCTTTGAGAAATGATAGTGTCTGATCTCATCTCTTGGACATGGAATAGACCAAAAGCGATGGTGTTTACTGAGGTATAGCTGGTAGGCCCGACATATGGTTTAAACTTGTAAGTAGTGTGAAAACCTAATTTATATCTCATACTTGTGTGTTTGAACCCATTATTGAAACATCTAACCCATTTTTATATCTAAGTAAACCAATTCAATCAGAAACAGGCTTACGTATCGGGTTCCTATTCATGCGTCAAGTGACTGTCAATATAACGATATTTACCACCGATGACCCCGTATGTTTTGCTTACGCAAAGATCTCGGGTGCTCATCCTTTTCCCATCCACTTGGATGATTTGACCCCATCTGTTTTGCTTACGCAAAGATCTCGGGTGTTCAACATTTCTCTATCCGCTTGGATAATTTTACGACTTCTTCTATTTTGCTTACGCAAAGATCTAGAATGCTCGTACCTTTTTAATATCTACTTGGATATTTTTATTTTAATTTTCTAAATCCACTTAGATATCTTATTTTATTTTGGTGGTACTTTGACATTACTAAGACGGTACCTTGGTTAATCAGAAAGGGATGATAGGATGAAGATGGGTACTTCTTGAGGATTGATAGGTTTTTAAAATCACTTTATTTTAATATGTGGGGTACACCTTGTATTTTGCTTAAATGGTACCTTTTGATCACATGAAATCTTAGTACAAACAAATGTTCGGGTTTACTTTGCACAAATATCAGCTATCTTCAGGGACTCACAGTAGTTAATTGCAAAAGGAAGTGTTTCAAGAGACTGACCAGATCTGATCTCATGTTGGATCTTTTTCAAGGAGATAAGTGTAAATTTCTTGTGTATATATGTTAGTATTATTTCTGTTATTTGACTTATTGAAACTTCTTTGTGCATATCGAAAATATTTTGACTTATCGAAACTACTTTGTACATATCGAAACTACTTTGACTGATCGAAACTACTTTGTACATATCGAAACGACTTTGACTGATCGAAACTACTTTGTGTATATCGAAACTACCTTGACTGATCGAAACTACTTTGTGTATATCGAAACTTTTTGATCTATCGAAACTTTGTTCATATCGAAACTAGTTTTCCCTATTGAAACTACTTGTTTCGACAGGGGCATTTTTGTCTTATGTTTTTACGAAAATTAAATGTGTTCATAATCAAACCCTTCATCCCTCCTTCATGCTAAAATTCATTCGTCATTATCAAACCCTTCTCACCGTCTCCGTCATACGCAAACACTCTCAAGCCCCTGGTCTGAGTTGCAAATTATCAGTGTCATTCACCTGATTACCCCCGTTGTCACTGTCGTCTCCATCATCAGGTAACTTCTCACTATTCCATTTGAATGATTTTTGCGAAACGACAGACCTAGGGTTTTCAAAGATTTCAAAATCTGTTCGACTAAATCTTTAAAATATCAGTCTTTATTGTGCTTATATGTATTTGCATACATCTCTATCATCTTTGAACTCACTTGTTATGTGTATTCTTGCAGATAAAAGACTCGCATTCGGTAAAGTTCCGTCATTTACAGGCCACTCTAAACCCTTCATTAATCTGTTTATCTTAGTCTGAGTATAGTGAATCTAGAGGGGTTTGGGTTTCAAAACCAAGTAGTTTCGATAAAGGATTTCAACTCTATCAAATTTCTCAAAAATTTTTTTAATCGAAACTACTGGTTTTGACACCCAAACTTGCCCTAATATCTCTGATCGAAACTAGTTAGTTTCGATAAGTTCATCTCTATCGAAACTAGTTGTTTCGACAGTGTTGATCTCAGAATTCCTAAGTGTTGATCAAAGCTTATTGCCTCTATCGAAACTACTTGTTTCGATAAGTTCATCTCTATCAAAACTAGTTGTTTCGATAAGTTCATCTCTATCGAAACTAGTTGTTTCGACAGTGTTGATTTCAGAAAATCTCTAAGTATTGATCAAAGCTTATTGCCTCTATCGAAACTATTTGTTTCGATAATGTTTTCTGTTAAATTAACCAAGTTGTTTTCAATCGAAACTAAGTAGTTTCGACAGTAAGGTTTTCAAATTTTTTCTAAGTGTTGAAATATCTTGTTTCGATTGACCATATTCAAAAATTTTACTTAATTGATGAATTTTACAGGTATGGATCTTATATTCGTGAAAAGGCACAATGTCTGTGCATTCCTCAATGCAAATGATCCAAAAGCTTCAGAGTTTGTTCGTGTGTTAAACTTCTTGGCAAACTCCAGTATTAGCTTTGCCATCAGCCACAACCTGCCGGTGTTTGAGGCAACTATAAGACAATTTTGGGAGACTGCAGAGATAATCAGTGTTGATGATGTGCAGCACATCAGAGCAACTGTTCTTGGGCAAGAAGTCCTGTTTTCTGAAGCTACAGTCTGAGAGGTACTTCAATTTAATGACAACCCAGATGCTCCCATTGATTTTCCAATCTTCTATGTGAAAGAATGCTTCAGAAGAATGGGTCATCCAGATGAATTCAAGAGTGGACAGATAATCAAGAACTCCTTACCAAGCCATTGGAGATATATAGTGCATGTGTTTATTCACTGCATATAAATAAGGAAAGGGGGCTTTGACTCAGCTAACAGTACTTTGGGATCAGCTATTTTGGGATTAATAAAGGGAAGAGAATACAACTTTTCTGGATTCATTTTCAATCAGTTAAAGGATAACTTAACAGGAGCAGTGAAGGAGAAGTTTCTGGCATATCCTAGATTCATTCAAATTATTATCAACCATCTTCTTCCTGAGCTTCAACAAGGTGGGAACACCTTTGTGTTTGATCATATGTTGGCCAAGACGCTTAGCTACATGAAAAGTACCAACAAAAGGACCAACAGGGCGATAGCTGACGTTCCCCTGTTTGGTCATGTCATTGGAGAAGAAGAAGAGTTTATCCCTGACATTGATCCAGATCTTGAAGAAGAAAACTTATCATCAGATGAAGAAGAGCTTGAAGCTGAACAAAATCAAGGTAATCAACCTATCAATGAAGCTGAGATTGAGGTAGACATACCTATTGTTCAAGAAGAAGAGCAACATGTTATTGAGCCTGTGATAGAGGCTCCGTTTGTTGAACAGATTCAAATGGTTCAGGAGCCAGTAGTTAATGTAGATGCTGGCTTACAGAAGGATGAAGAAGAAGTGGCAGAGTCAAGTGGGACTCTAGATGCAGGAATTTATGGATCAGACTATTACAAGTCTGATTCAGATGAAAGAAAAGAGCAACTTGCTTCGTCCTCAAAAAGGCAAGTTGAATCAGAGTCTGATTTTGAAGAGGAGGAGCCTAGAGCTAAAAAGATAAAGACTGGATTGGAGGATTTGTCATCCTTGTCAGAGTCGTCATTCTCCACAACTCCAGAACCATCTCCACATCCTACTCCACAACAAACACCTATCCATACACCTCTTACATCTCCACAACAATTACCTATCCCTACACCTCCTACATCTCCACAACAATCACCCATCCATACCCCTCCCACATCACCACTTCATGGTTCAACCTCTCCTTTACCGAGAGTCAAGACTCTAAGTCTTGAAATGAAAAGACTTCAAGATAATCTTCAAAAGAAAGATAGATTGAAGGATTGAAGTCCAAATTGAATGAAGTTAAGGAGGAAGTCAAAGACTTAAAGCTGGAGGTTGGGGGCTTACATACTCAAATAGATATTCAGCAGACTTAACTAGAAACTCAACAAAGTCTAATCACAAGGCAACAAGAAGACTTTAAGGCCTTAGCTGAATTAGTTGAGCAGCTCAAAGACTCTGTCAACAAGCCTACTCCACAACAGCCAACCACTTCAAAGGCTCAGGGGGAGACTACATCTGAACTTGAACCATCGTCTCCTGCCTTTGTCACTGATCCATAATCTGCATTGACCATTTATACAGGCCACGGTGCCATGACAAAGGAGTCTGTTGAAGTAAAGGTTGAAGAAACAGAGTCTGTCCTTCCCTCAGCTCATGAAAGAAGAGAAGCAAGGAAGAGAGGGAAGGGAGCTATGGCTAATATTGAAACAGTAATTCTGGATGAAGAACACATCCCATCAGATGATGAGCTAAATGCCCTTCTGGATGAGATTGACAACTTTGGATACACTGACCTTCATCCAGAAATTCTAACCACTGAAGAAAAAGAGACTGAAAGAACAAGATACTTTACTGAAGATGGAGAAGAAATTCAAACATTGTCAGAAGAAGAAGATGTTCAGATTAATCTCATCAAGGATATCTCTCCTGAACCAACAATAACAGTCTCTGAACCAATTCCAACTCCAGATCAACCTTCAAGTGCACTTGAACCTCCTATTTCAAGGAAGTCTTGGTTTAAGAAGATTATTTCGGAAGAGACTCCTCAAACGTATGAATGGATAGCTGAGCATCAAGAACTCAAAAGACCTCCAATTGGATGGAAATATGATGCTGAAAGGAAGCTATTCATTATAAGGAGATATAGAGGGGGAGTTCAACATTTTAAAAATATGACTGACTTTCAAACACTTCCCTTCTATGATCTATGAGATTTGGCCAAACTTCCCCTTCAAAACCCTAGGAAGGTTGCACTGGCTTATGACTTTGAGAAGTTTCTACATTCTCAAGTCAACAATGATTTCAAAGGAATGAAGCCTAGGAAAACACAGAAGAAAATATCAAAGACTTGGTTTCATCCTAAGACCAACAAGCCATTTGTGTTCCTGAGATACAAGCCTTCCCAAACTCACAAGACTATCACTATTCCAAAATCTGTACCTGTTCAGCTTCAAACTTTCAGAAAGTGGTTCTATAACCCAGTCATTGGAAGTGCAGTAATAGAATGTGAGGGTAAGGAGGACATCACCATTTTTGATCCTATGGAGTTGCTGAAATTTAAACCTGAAGATCTGGAAGTTCTATTCCAGAATCACATTCAAGCCTATAGTGATGAAGATGAAGCTGATGCCAAAGCCTATCAAAGAATTGTATCTCTACATGTCAAAACATTCATCCCAAGGACAACAAAAGGACCAGCTGCTTGATGAAGAGCTGAAGACAGTAATGCAACAGCTTAGGGGGAGATTGTAGAGTCATATATTTTGTATAAGTTGTTGTCATTTATTGTATGTTTTAAACATTTTAGACTAGTTTACTTTCTGTTATTTCATTAAATGTAATTTCAGTTTTCTGTAATTTACTGCTTTATTATTCTAAGTCTGGGCCATCGAAACTACGTAGTTTTGATTGAGCTTGTTCAATCGAAACTAGTAGTTTCGATAGATGGTAGTTTCGAGTTTCGATTGACCATAGTTTCGATACCTGTCACTACTATAAATAGCGTAGTTTGAGAATGTTTAGGGTGGGAGTAGCTGCTGTAACCCTGAACCTTCTCTTTCATATTTTGGTTGAATCAATACTATCTGCATGTGTTTATTCACTGTGTTCTTACATTTTCATACTATTTGAGTGTTGATTCACACTGTGGTTAGCCGGTTAGCTTCACCTACACTGTTCTATAATCTGTTTCACCACCACACACACTGTTTCCGCCTGTGTGTGTGCGTAATCGATCATATCAGAGATTTCGAGATAAATCTGGACCTACAGGTGGCTTTGGATGGATGTGGATGCTTGGCTTAGGAAGATGAGTTACCCGAAGATTCGCATCTGACATCCCGTTTATGTTATGTTTTTGTTTTAGTTATTTAAGACAAGTTTCAATTCGTATCAGACAAGCTATGTTTAGACCTGTTATGTATTTCCGCTGTGTATGTTAAAGTTTAAATCGTTTCCACTGCATGTGTTGAATGTATTATGTTCTAGTGCTATGTGTTGATGAGTAAATATAATACGTGAGCCCTCCCGGGTTTGGTGCCTTACAAGTTGGTATCAGAGCTAGGTTTGAGAGATTTGGACATCCCCAATGTCCAGACTTAAACTGAGAATGGGACCTAGTAGCGGATGCCAGTACAGGTAACTCAAGCCAAATCATCATACACGTAAAGTAAGTATAGCTCTTCCCTTAGTATACGTTAGTCTAGAACGAGGATTCGATGAAGTCATAAAGGTGATCAAATAGTAACCAAGATGTAGTGTAACGGTTAATTACAGATGGCCAGTGTATATTAATATCTTACAGTACTTGTTGTGTTCTATTTGCTAACTAGCATGATGACGTTGAATTCCTTTCCTCGTATAGTTAATAGATATGACCATATTTCCTTGTACCATCTCTTGATATATGACCGCGAATGATAGAGAATGAGAAGCACATGCCCGTAAGTGTAGGGTAGATACTTCCATCTGGAGCACTTAAATATGAGAGGATGAGTAAATTAGTAATACCGACCGTTACTGCCATTAGTAAAAATACCTTGCTTCTGACTTTCTCAATTATACCAAACATGGTGACATTGGTGTTCCTTCATCTATAGATAGTCGTTTTCTATGACGGGAGGGATAGGAGGAGGCTGTATCGGCCGTAACGGAAGATCGTCGTTTAACCAAAGGCGGATAAGGAAGGATGTGCACTCTCCCTACGGGTCAGGAACCTCCAAAGTGAAAGGCAATGGGTACAGGTGTGGTGCAACAGAGCACGGAAATAGAGTGGATAGATAACGAACCATGGGGTTTGCAAAAGAAGAAGCTATAGGGAAAGCAGCTGCTCAACTATTTCAAAACATCATGCCTGCAGCCATAGCCGAAGCCATGAAGGATGTGTGAAGGATGCTGGAGAAAGGCTGATGGGTTAGGGCTGAATCAGATAAGGAGCACAAGGAATGAACTATAGGAGAAAAGACAATCAATGATGAAGGATTAGGTGCTGAGATTGAAAATGAGGAAATAAATCCATCGAAGCGACATAAACAAGACTGTGTAGAAATGAAAGGCATGAAAGAAAACGTTTAACAAATAGGCCCGAGTGGTAAATGTGGAAAGAGACACGCGGGTGAATGCAAGTTAGGATCGAAGGGGTGTTATACGTGTGACATGCATGGCCACCTCTATCGCGAATGCCCAGACGGACCTATATGTTATAACTACAGCAAGAAAGGGCATATCAGTAACGGATGTAAGAAACCGAAGGCCTCAGCAAGAGCAAGAATCTACCAGATGACTCAGTAAGGTATGTTGCAAGCTCTTATATGTTACATCAAGTTCATAATATTGACTCCTTATATGATTAGTTAGCCCCATTAACATAGATGCCTTAGAAATAGAGATCTGACCCGGTTCCACTCTCAGTGGTAGTTAATCACAATGGCCTTCATGACCAAGCTTCCTCGCATAGCTACGGTTTATGCCACCCATTCTGTGATTTGCTATCAGTATAGCTTGTGACAGGTTTCGAGGACCAAACCTATTGTAAGGAGGGTAGACTTGTAACATCCCGAGTTTTAGAACATGGAAAATTTAGAAAAAATTTAAAACTTAGCAAGAACAAGAGAAGCGGGCTTAGGCTTGGGTGTGTGGGCCAAAAACGGCAAGGGTTAGGCCCTTATAAGCCTCAAGACCAACCCCAAACCCTCATTTTTCACCATTTCCATCTTTACAAGTTTTAGAGAGAGAGAAGTTAGAGAGAGAGAGAGTGTTGGTTTGCTCCAAGATCGAACCATTCTTTTTCTCCAGTGATTACACGAAGCTTTGCTGAAGAAACGAGTTGATTTGAGGTAAGAAACTAGCTCAGATATGAGTTTTGTTAGAAATGGGTTTTTAGGGTTTCATGGAGTTTTTTAACTTAAAGGTTCGATTTTTACGTATAAAAACAAATGAAAAGTATAGATCTAGCTTCATGAAAGTTGGAGAAATGATGTGGATGTAAAAGGTTATGGTTTTGGATCGAAAACGAGCCTGTTTGAAAATTAGGGTTCTTTAGCCGACACACAGCGAAGAAGAAGGGTAGAAAGAATTGGCCAGGGAGAATCAGCCAAGGAGAATCAGCCCAGAGAGAATCGGCCCTTTAGCATGACAAAAGTCCTGAACGGAAGTTTAGGAGACACTCGAGAGTGTCAGCCTACTCTTGAGAGAGTGTTGGTCGACTCTTGAGAAAGCATCGGCCGACTCTTAGGAGTGTCGGCCGACTGTCACTGCCGACCCTCCAGTGTAACAGCCGACACTTGCAAGTTTAATAGAATTTATGTATTGTATACGCACAGGTCACGTAGCACTCGTGTAGCCCGAGCTTTTAGTTTCATTAGATAGAATATCAAGTGAGTTCTAATCCCCTTTTTGCTTGCTTTAGGGGTGGTGTGCATACTTAGTAAATAGTGTTTATTACATATTTATATTAATAAATAAAGTGAAAGTTATGATTTTGTAACAATTTTAAAAGAGGCAAATGTACGTTTTGATGAGAGTAAATATCTATTTATGGCAAGCGTTTACTATATTTTATATATATACATAAACAAAGGCATGATATTTACTCAAGCTATTTTTAAGTGAGGTAAGATATATTTTTGGCAAGCGTCTACTATATTTTCATATACATAAACAAAGACATAATATATGTACTAGTATGTTTTCAGTAAAGCAAGATACATCTTTATGGCAAGCGTTTACTATATTTTCATATATACATAAACAAAGGCATAAGATATGCGAAAGTTAGGAACAAGTCAGATAAAGTTTTATGAACAGAAAGTCAATAGTTTCCTACGAGAAAATGTACCAGCTTGTTAAGGTCCTTGGGACAAATATTACTTGTACAAGATGTCAGATATGGGTTAAGCCCATTAGTATGAACCTTGGGTTCGCTAACGTTTGTACAATTAGTATGAGTGACGGCGGTTGCTTGGGAGAACCACCCAACTCCCCTTAGCGGTATTGTCGGTTCATGGTGTAAGCCATGAAGGAATTGACCAGGTACTCGTCGGTTCATGGTGTAAGCCATGAGGGCAATACAGTGTAAAGGAATTGACGGTTATTATATGTTTTAAACTGTTTTGAAAAGTGAAGTATGTAATGTTTTGGCCATAAGGGCAGTATGTACGTAATAGTAAATCTTTTATATAATTGATTTAAAGTAAACGTTAGAACTCACTCAGCATTGCTGATTTTTAGTATGCATATCAGTTAAGTGTAGGTGGCTTTGGATGGATGTGGATGCTTGGCTTGGCAAGATGAGTTAGCCGAAGATTCGCATCTGACATCCCGTTTATCTTATGTTTATGTTTCAGTTATTTAAGACAAGTTTCAATTCGTATCAGACAAGCTATGTTTAGACCTGTTATGTATTTTCCGCTGCGTATGTTAAAGTTTAAATCATTTCCATTGCATGTGTTGAATGTCTTATGTTCTAGTGCTATGTGTTGATTAGTAAATCAAATACGTGAGGCCTCCGGGGTTTTGTACCTATCTCTTTATCAATTTGAATTTTGTAACATCCTAAAAGTAAAATGACAATTTTAATCAAACATGGGAGATGAGCATCCCTATAAATAGCCAAAACCCACCTCGTTTCTCTCATCTTGCATTTTAGAGAGAGAAAATGTAGAGAGAGAAAACATAGAGAGAGTCGCTCAAGATCGCACCAGCTCGTGTCTCAAGTGCTCGTGAAGATAACCTCCGAATTAGAAGCTCGATACAAGTAATGGTTTGGCCTAGCTCTGAGTTTTTGTTTACTTTGGGGTTTTGAATAAAAAGATGGTGTTTTTACGTATGAAACTGAAAGATAAACATAGATTTGAGTTCTAGAATGAAAAGCAAACATTTTAAATGTAAAAAGTTCGTATTTTGACCAGGTCGGATTCGCATGCAAGAACTTAGGGTTCTTGGGGAAGAAGACTGCCCGATAGTCGAACTTATCAAGTTTGCCTAGTGGGGAAAGGGCGAACTTATCAAGATTCGCTTGACAAGATGGCAGCGAACTTAGTGACATCGCTGGGTTGAAACCAGCGAACTTATGGGGCGAACTTACTAAGTTCGCTGGGTATGGATCTGGAGAACTTAGCCTAAGTTCGCCTGTATGTTCTCCAGGTTGATAAGAGACAAACTTAGCCTTAAGTTCGCCTAAAACAGAACGAGTAAACTGTTAGTGTCGGAATTAGGTCTGATGTGTATTGAACTACCTAATTCAGATCGTACGTGACGTTGTTGGCCTTCGATTAGGACAACAGGACTAGCTTATAAGGTGAGTTCTAGAGCCCTTCTTTTAAATATTTTAATAATGATTTGGGCTGGTGTGCATACATACTAAACAAGGATTCTGAAATGATGTTTACAAAACGAGGTTTATGAAACGATGTTTACCAAATGAGGTTTATGAACGACGCTTCCGAAAGGGGAAGTTAAAAGGTGTTAAATGAAATGATTACGAAACGTTGCTTCCGAAAGGGGAAGTTGAAATATGTTAATGAATTGTTTACGAAACGATGCTTCCGAAAGGGGAAGATGAAACAAGTTAATGAAATGTTTTACCAATAAAGTTTACGAAAGATTTATGAGTGAAATGTTATTTAATAAAACGTACGAATGCTTTAACTAAAACAAGGTAAAGGTTTTTTTATGAAAGTCGTGAAATGAACGAATCTCCCACGAATGCTTTAACTATGTATGTATGTATTGGCATTACCCTTACGGGGGCCTTTGTGGCTGGCTAACGATTATACAACTGGTTGAGGATGGGGTGACGACGGTCACCCTTGGGATTACCGGGATCCTTACGGGAGGCACTATTCCCCGTGATGGAACAGTGCCTAAGACGATGTTTTGTCTGTGATGTGCTTGAAATTACACATCTTTTTGGCACAAAACTTCGCTCATTTCACGATCAATTCTTGGTTACTTTCAACGTTTAGACACTTAATTGCTTCATTTCCTGTTTTGTAGGTTTTTGTGAAGCTTGTTGAACAAACAAGAAGATTCCAGGATAAAAAGTGAAGTTTTAGGGTTTCTGTGATAGAGGCACGGTCGTGCCCCTAATTGGCACGGCCGTGCCAAGCTTACAAACCCTAGGCACGGTCGCGCCCCGTACCTGGCACGACCGCGCCAAGCCAAAAATCAAGGCACAACCGTGCCTTGACTTCCCACGGTCGCGTGTCAACCTGTGACTCTGACCCAGCCGTACCTTCGAAGAAAGAGAGCCAATAAAAGAAGCAGATCGGTCAACCACCTGCCCCACGACCGTGCTTAACCCTAGGCACGGTCGCGCCCCAATGACTGGCACGGTCGTGCCTCACTACATGGCACGGTCGTGCCTCCTTTGTTTTATAAATATCAGAAGTTTTTCTCACATCAGAAGTCTGGAGACCTGGAGACCTGGAGAACTCGAGCCCTGAGCACTGTTTTGTGCTCCGAATTTCCTTGTTTCTAGCCACATTTCAAGCTTCTAGGAAGGACTACAACATCAAGAGGATCATCATACATCTTCATCATCATCTAGCTTGGGGAAGTTGTTTGATTCTTGGCATTTCTTCATGAGTCTTGTAACTTTTCCTTGCTTTGTTCCTGTTCTTATGCTCACCATGAGCTAACTCTTGATATCACTTTGGTTAAGATGAAGTTTAGTAACGTTTGACAACATTTATGGATTTTTGGCATAGTTTATGTTAATGTTATAACAATGGCATGATTATTCCTCAATGATATTGTGTATTTGGGAGTTGATATTGTTTGCAAGACTTGTATATGTATTGGCTTTGTATGTTGGAAAACCCATGGTTTATGCATGTATTCATTGATTAGTGTATGTATGTATGCTAGTTTATGGCTTTTGACTAGGAATGGTGGATGAAGTCTTGTTTATGGTTGAAAACTCTTGAATGTGCATCCTTGTGCTTGTGTTTGGAAAGACAAAGTGCTTGTTATGGTGTGTCATGTTTAGTACTATGTTCATCTAGGACTTGTTGACGCAATCTTCTAGTTTATGTAATCTTGAAATGAATATTGTATGTTGAAGAAGTGCATGTTGCTGTTTACTTTAATCAACTTGAGGTGGGTTATATGTTGATTCGTGTAATCTTTCCAACTAGTTGTTGAATTAGCCAACTTTGACAGGAAGCTAGTCCAATCTTTATTAAACATTAACGTATTCATAGCACGTGAGCTTCATTGTATGATTTTTGGTGGTTGGTTTGTGTAATTCATTCTAACATTCCGAAGAATCATTTGATTAGATGTCTTTGACGAGAATTTAGTCAACTTATATATCGTGTACGTGTCATGTATTTGTAGTTGTTGTTGGATGTCTACTAAATGGATTCGATACCGAAGTGATATTCCTTCCTTGATTGTTTGACTTGTGTTCTTAGTTTAGTTTTATATTCTTGCATAATAGTTTAATCAGAAAATCAACTTAAACATATTTTACCCTTACTTGATTGGATTTTAGTTCCGGTTTATTATCGCATTCCACCGTGTCCACGGATTGATATCCGGTTCTTACCTTTACTATATTGCTATCCGACGGGTACACTGACCGATGTGTGTGTGATTAGTCTTTGGTGAAAACCCTTTTTAAAACTCAAATTGTGTGAAAAATCTCTATGAAAATATATATAGTTTCACACGCATCAAGTTTTTTGCGCCGTTGCCGGGGATACGGTTTGTGCGAGAACGATTGGAATTATTATTTAGTCATTTAGTATATATTTGTGTATATCTTGGTAAATAATTTTCCTTATTTAAATTTGTTTTATTTTTATTTTTATTTTATCTTTATTTTATCATCTTCGTCTTATTTTTGTGTATAGTTCTTCGGATTTTATTTTATGTTTATTTTTATTTGGTACCCGTGATCGTTTTGTTTGAGTGTTCTTTGCAGTGATTTTCATGGATTGCGACTATGGGAGTTACAGTGACGAGTACCCATTTGATATACGGGGTTACTACGAGGAAGATGTGCAAACGGATGGGTTCACCAACGAACCAATGACTATGGTGAAGCCAAATCCTCCGTTGTGCACCAAGAAGAGTCGACCCACAACTAATCATGATCACGATTCGTCATATGAGTCATCCGAACAGCGGGAGAAGGCGAGACATTTCACGGACTAACCAACTTGGAAGGTGCGACATCATTCCACAAAGCACGGCATGTCAACACTATATTGCCGGGATGATCGCCTCCTTCACTACATCATGTGCCTCAGGTTCGGTCCGGGCAAATACAAGTGTTGGTGGCACGACCTGTCACTTCGTTTTTTGCATTTACTATTGGTTGTCACTAGCCGGTGGTAAATGCATTAAACCAAACGGGTCGAATAGATATTCAAGAATCATATGCCACCCGTTTGTTAATTTGCCCAATCATTTGTCCTAAATTGACACGCATAAGGACACGAGTCTAGCTAATGACTCGTTAATAATCTTAGCATGTCCGGGTTTCACCCGCTAGTTATGTGTGTTCATTTTATCTTCTAATTATTTTCTTAGTTTTTATTTTCTGTTTTTCTATAATTTTACCATTTATTTTTGAGATAAGGTTATCGGGACGTGTTTTGGATCGAGCGGATTTGGGACAATGTTTGGAATATCACAGGTATGTCTTCTGAATTTTTATAAATTTTACCATTTATTTCTGTGTCTGCTGGGTATGAGACACGGTCGTGCCAAACTAGAGGCGCGGTCGTGCCTCTTACCCTAGGCGCGGTCGTGCTTATGCCCTTGGCGCGACCGTGCCTATGTAGTTTTGGGCGGGTTAAGTTAAGGATTAAACGGCAGATTTAATTTTTTTTACTTTTTCCCCAAACGAAACCTCCCTGCTGCGATTCCCGTGATTTCCCGATTGTTGATCTCCGTTACTTCGATTTTAGGTAAGCCCCTATTCTAATCTTTTCGTCTTTATATTTAGGATTAGGATCATTTTTTTTTTAGATTTAATTTTCTAGGTTTTAGTTATTTTTTCTGTTTTGAACTTCATATTAGATGTAAATAGGTAGAATTTGATCGGTTTACTCCCTGGAATGATTAGGTTACAAAAGCCCCTTCATAAACTTGTTTAAATTGAAAAAAATTGACTCTGAAAACCCTAAAATGGGTTGAGCACGGTCGCGCTCATGACCAGGCGCGGTCATGCTCGGCTTTAGATATTCCAGTGAAACCTTGGTTTGGTCAGGCGCGGCCGTGTCTCTGTTGAGCGCTGTCGTGTCTAATTGATTTTGCCTTAGCGCGGTCGTGCCCGGACTTGGCGCGACCGTGTTGACTTGTTCTTATGCCCGTGGTTGGCTCAGCGCGACCGTGGGCTGAACACTTGACCGAGGCGCGGTCGTGTCCTGATTTGGCAAGGCCGTGTTTCCCGGTTGGCACTGCCCGTGGTCGGCCACAGCGCAACCGTGGGCTTGGATTTTGGCCTAGGCGCGGTCGTGCCCGTTCCTAGGAGCGACCGTGCCCCTTCATAATTTGGGTCAGAAACTTCATAAATTCCGTCTAGCGTCTTCATAACTGTTCTGATTTCATTTTTGGTGTTGTGCAGATGGCAGGAAACAGGGATCACCCGTACCTCGAGTTTGACATGAACGAGCATGAGTACGAGGCATGTCTGGATGTGTTGTGGCCCCGCAGAGGCCGGATTCTAGCTGCTCCTCATTTGGAGCCAGCTGCTATCGACGCCATCGGTCAGCGGAACCGGTGGAACGATCTTGTTACCGCCCCCTGGCGCCGGTTGTTCAGGCTTCACGCTACACAGTACGTAGAGCTCGTGATGGAGTTTTTCTCCACTTATGAGTTTGATTATCCTTGCGCGGATCTTGAGCAGCCCGAGACTGTTAGGTTCAGATTAGGCGGGGAGTGGCGAGTGATGTCTGTCGCCAGATTTGGGAGACTACTGGTGCTGTACACTCGACAGGAGCTTCAGACAGAGCTATTTACCGAGGGGATCACCGAATTCCCGACTGAGGAGGATAAGGATCAGTTTTGGCACGAGTTTGGGTTTGGGATATATGATCCGAGTTTGACCAAGGCTTCGAGCCTTCGGGATCCTTTGCTTCGTGTTCTTCACCGCTGCATCGTTTATTCAATTTCTGGGAGAGGTCAGGGGGAAACGATAGTGAACCTTAGGGAGCCATTCTATTTGTTTTGCCTTGTACGCCCGCGCGCCTGCAATCTTGCGCATTCTATTGCGGGGTACTTGGTAAACAGCATGGGGCGCGACGTCACCAGCGCGATCTGTGGAGGTCACTTCATGACCAATCTGACGTGACACTTCCAGCTACTGACAGATGACTTGATAGGGGATCTAACCCCTGTGGCAGAGACCGTCGTGATGACCGTGCAGACATTGCGCAACATGCACGTCGCTCTTCGCGACACAGGAGGGATTAGATTGGTCGATCGATGGGGACGGACTTGGGATCTAGACCATCCGGGCCTCGATCCAGATCGTGTACAGGCCGAGGCCGAGGCCGTCGCCGCCGCTCAGCAGGAGCAGGAGCAGGAGAAGGAGCAGGTTCACGAGCATCTTGTGCCCGACCAACCGACTCCTCCGCCTCCGCCGCCACCACCGCCTCCGGTTGTCATTCCACATGACATGTTCATGCGTTACTGGGCCTGGCAGTATGAGGTCCAGTGCGCCGCTGCTGCTGCTGGCGGGGCACCATACGTGGTACCCCTCCCATTCTTTATACAGCCGGAGCATCAGCCTGATCAGCCACCACCATCACCACAACATCAGCCACCACCATCACCACAGCATCAGCCACCATCATCACCACCGCATCATCAGTCACCACCACCATCACCACCAGCAGCAGGAGGCGTGGGTGGCGGGGTCGCCGACATCGACCTTGAGGGCATGCAGTGGGAGTAGTACCTCCCATTGCCTTTTGGTATCATTTTTGTGAGTTGTACTTTTTGTGTACTGTACAAACTCTTGTATCACGCCTCGGCGTTTATGTTGTACTTTTGTTTCCATGTACTGTTGTATATATTTGTGTTTATATTTTGGCTTGATGTTACTGATCTGTGTTTGATGTTGTTAGTCTTGATTAAATCTTGGAATTGTGGAACGTCATTGTTGTGGGTTGGATTTTTGCGTGTGCCATGATCGACACGAGGGAAGTTTCAGTTATCCCTTCACACTCCATTGCATTGCATTCCATTTTGCTTTGCATGTTTTTGTATACATTGAGGGCAATGTATGTTTCTAAGTGTGGGGTTGGGTGTTTATTCTTTGCTTTACATTATTTTTTGTTGTACATTGAAGGCAATGTAGAATTCTAAGTGTAGGGTGGGAATGTATTTGCGCGTTGTTTGTCCTCTTGTATCACGCCTCGGCGTTTATGCTCGTAATGGAGTTTTTCTCCACTTACGAGTTTGATAATCCTTGCGCGGATCTTGAGCAGCCCGAGACTGTTAGGTTCAGATTAGGCGGGGAGTGGCGCGTGATGTCTGTCGCCAGATTTGGGAGACTACTGGGGCTGTACACTCGACAGGAGCTTCAGACAGAGCTATTTACCGAGGGGATAACCGAATTCCCGATTGAGGAGGATAAGGATCAGTTTTGGCATGAGTTTGGGTTCGGGATTTATGATCCGAGTTTGACCAAGGCTTTGATCCTTCGGGATCCTTTGCATCGTGTTCTTCACCGCTGCGTCGTTTATTCGATTTCTGGGAGAGGTCAGGGGGAAACGGTAGTGAACCTTAGGGAGCTATTCTATTTGTTTTGCCTTGTACGCCCACGCACCTGCAATCTTGCGCATTCTATTGCTGGGTACTTGGTAAACAGCTCGGGGCGCGATGTCACCAGCGCCATTTGTGGAGGTCACTTCGTGACCAAGCTGGCACGACACTTCCAGCTGCTGACAGATGACTTGATAGGGGATCTGACCCCTGTGGCCGAGACCGTCGTGATGACCGTGCAGACATTGCGCAACATGCACGTAGCTCGTCGCGGCGCAGGAGGGATTAGATTGGTCGATTGATGGGGACGGACTTGGGATCCAGACCGTCCGGGCCCGATCCTGATCGTGTACAGGCCGAGGAAGAGGCCGAGGCCGTCGCCGCCGCTCAGCAAGAGTAGGAGCAGGAGCAGGTTCACGAGCATCTTATGCCCGACCAGCTGCCTTCTCCGCCTCCGCCGACACCACCGCCTCTGGTTGTCATTCCACATGGCATGTTCATGCGTTACTGGGCCTGGCAGTATGAGGTCCAGTGCACCGCTGCTGCTGCTGGCGGGGCACCATACGTGGTACCCCTCCTATTCTTTATGCAGCCGGAGCAGCAGCCTGATAAGCCACCACCATCACCACAGCATCAGCCACCACCATCACCACCGCATCATCAGTCACCACCACCATCACCACAACATCAGCCACCACCATCACCACAGCATCAGCCACCACCATCACCACCGCATCATCAGTCACCACCACCATCACCATAGCATCAACCACCACCATCACCACCGCATCATCAATCACCACCAGCAGCAGGAGGCGTGGGTGGCGGCGCCGCCGACATCGACCTTGAGGGAATGCAGTGGGAGTAGTACCTCCCATTGCCTTTTGGTATCATTTTTGTGAGTTGTACTTTTTGTGTACTGTACAAACTCTTGTATCACGCCTCGGCGTTTATGTTGTACTTTTGTTTCCATGTACTGCTGTTTATATTTTGGCTTGATGTTATTGATCTGTGTTTGATGTTGTTAGTCTTGATTAGATCTTGGAATTGTGGAACTACGTGGAACGTCATTGTTGTGGGTTGGATTTTTGCGTGTGCCATGATCGACAGGAGGCAAGTTTCAGTTATCCCTTCACACTCCATTGCATTGCATTCCATTTTGCTTTGCATGTTTTTGTATACATTGAGGGCAATGTATGTTTCTAAGTGTGGGGTTGGGTGTTTATTCTTTGCTTTACATTATTTTTTGTTGTACATTGAAGGCAATGTAGAATTCTAAGTGTAGGGTGGGAATGTATTTGCGCGTTGTTTGTCCTCTTAGCATTTTCTCAATTCATTTTTTGCAAAATATTCCTTCATATTTTTTATTGGCACTAAATTAAAAGTTAACCGTTTAGCACTCACAATTTTTAGTAAATAATAGAGGTTTGATTTTTCGAAAGCAATTGAGATAGAAATTCCATTGACTCAAACCCAATTTTTTGTGATAACCATGAGTTTTAGTGGGCTAAATGAATGAATTGCATGTAACCTTTTGCTTACACCCATTCCTTTCCGTTTCCGTGAGTTTATTTTTGAGCCTTGATAGCTTTAGACATTGTTTGCTCTCATTTTTGCGGATTTGAGTGTGCCGGATGTTTCATGCTTGTTAGAACTTGCTTTTAGTATACATTTTGAAATCTTGAACATAAATATTGCATAAAAATGATTGAGGCATTAGGATAAACCACTTTGTTAGCCTTTTATCTTTGTTTTCCCTTACCCGAACACACCCACTAGTTAACCACGTTGAGCCTAACCCATGTTTTTTTATTACCCACATTACACCGTCATTAAACCTTCATTACCCTTTGTATTTATTCTATTTTTCACCCGTGTTAGAAATCCGGTCGGCTAATGTTAATTTTATAACTTTTACTTTATTGTAATCTTCAAATTCTTAAGAAGTTTTTAGCTAAGGAAAGATGCATATTGACTTAGTTCTATTCAAAAGAAAAGAAAAGAAATAAAAAAAAAATCACCAAAATTAGGTGAATTATAGCCGATTAGAGCAATTTTGTGAGCAAAGATGGAAAGAATTCGGTTGTTAGCTCTTATCTATACGGAAGTATTAGTTAGTTTATTTTTCATATTAGAAGTTGTTTTAGTTTTTGAGTTAGCATAACCGCCGGGTTTTTAGCCATTTAGCCATTTTAAAATTCCACTTCCTCACCCTTAACCATTGCCAAGTTACAACCCGTTTAAAGCCCTCTTGATTTGTGCTTTGTTTCATGTTAGTTGATAGAGATTTGATCTTTTAGAAAGCTTATGATTTATGCATGTTAATTGTCTTGGCATTTGAGTGTTCTATACATACACCATTACTTGTATGATCATATATATCCCCGAGTGTGTGTGAACATTGTGAGAAGCATAAAGTTGCATGCTAATGATTTCCTACGCATATTCATTTGCTCATTCGGTTGTTATTTCATTGGGTTCATTGGGTTTCATTTAGTTAATTTTGCATTTCTTGAAAATCTTGTCAAACCTTTATAAATTTATTAATGCTTACTGTTTTCCGAATTGATCCATAGTGTCATTGGAAGTTTTGTTTTATTTTGATTTCTTGCTTGAGGACAAGCAATGTTCAAGTGTGGGGTTGTTTGATGTGTTTGAAATTACACATCTTTTCGGCACAAAACTTCGCTCATTTCACGATCAATTCTTGGTTACTTTCAACGTTTAGACACTTAATTGCTTCATTTCCTGTTTTGTAGGTTTTTGTGAAGCTTGGTGAACAAACAAGAAGATTCCAGGATAAAAAGTGAAGTTTTAGGGTTTCTGTGATAGAGCCACGGTCGTGCCCCTAATTGGGACGGTCGTGCCAAGCTTACAAACCCTAGGCACGGTCGCGCCCCGTACCTGGCACGACCGCGCCAAGCCAAAAATCAAGGCACAACTGCGCCTTGACTTCCCACGGTCGCGTGTCAACCCGTGACTCTGACCCAGCCGTACCCTCGAAGAAAGAGAGCCAATAAAAGAAGCAGATCGGTCAACCACCTGCCCCACAACCGTGCTTAACCCTAGGCACGGTCGCGCCCCAATGACTGGCACTGTCGTGCCTCACTACATGGCACGGTCGTGCCTCCTTTGTTTTATAAATATCAGAAGTTTTTCTCACATCAGAAGTCTGGAGACCTGGAGACCTGGAGAACTCGAGCCCTGAGCACTGTTTTATGCTCCGAATTTCCTTGTTTCTAGCCACATTTCAAGCTTCTAGGAAGGACTACAACATCAAGAGGATCATCATACATCTTCATCATCATCTAGCTTGGGGAAGTTGTTTGATTCTTGGCATTTCTTCATGAGTCTTGTAACTTTTCCTTGCTTTGTTCCTGTTCTTATGCTCACCATGAGCTAACTCTTGATATCACTTTGGTTTAGATGAAGTTTAGTAACGTTTGACAACATTTATGGATTTTTGGCATAGTTTATGTTAATGTTATAACAATGGCATGATTATTCCTCAATGATATTGTGTATTTGGGAGTTGATATTGTTTTTAAGACTTGTATATGTATTGGCTTTGTATGTTGGAAAACCCATGGTTTATGCATGTATTCATTGATTAGTGTATGTATGTATGCTAGTTTATGGCTTTTGACTAGGAATGGTGGATGAAGTCTTGTTTATGGTTGAAAACTCTTGAATGTGCATCCTTATGCTTGTGTTTGGAAAGACAAAGTGCTTGTTATGGTGTGTCATGTTTAGTACTATGTTCATCTAGGATTTGTTGACGCAATCTTCTAGTTTATGTAATCTTGATATGAACATTGTATGTTGAAGAAGTGCATGTTGTTGTTTACTTTAATCAACTTGAGGTGGGTTATATGTTGATTCGTGTAATCTTTCCAACTAGTTGTTGAATTAGCCAACCTTGACAGGAAGCTAGTCCATTCTTTATTAAACATTAACGTATTCATAGCACGTGAGCTTCATTGTATGATTTTAGGTGGTTGGTTTGTGTAATTCATTCTAACTTTCCGAAGAATCATTTGATTAGATGTCTTTGACGAGAATTTAGTCAACTTATATATCGTGTACGTGTCATGTATTTGTAGTTGTTGTTGGATGTCTACTAAATGGATTCGATACCGAAGTGATATTCCTTCCTTGATTGTTTGACTTGTGTTCTTAGTTTAGTTTTATATTCTTGCATAATAGTTTAATCAGAAAATCAACTTAAACATATTTTACCCTTACTTGATTGGATTTTAGTTCCGGTTTATTATCGCATTCCACCGTGTCCACGGATTGATATCCGGTTCTTAACTTTACTATATTGCTATCCGACGGGTACACTGCCCGATGTGTGTGTGATTAGTCTTTGGTGAAAACCCTTTTTAAAACTCATATTGTGTGAAAAATCTCTATTAAAATATATATAGTTTCACACGCATCAGTCTGCCATGAGGTAAATAGCCTTAGGAGACCTGGTTGACGGATGTCCTGGAGGTAATGAGCCTTAGGATCTTCCGTCAGAAAACGATGTTTGTATTTGACGGGTACGAGAAGGCGCATATTCGGTTCTTGTTGACTTGTGTTATGATGCTATGTTACGATGATTTTAAGATGTTAAGTTATTGCATGTTTTACGTATGCTTTTGTTGAATAAATGAATCTTATGTTTTTGGCAAATGTCTATGTTAAAGATTTATATAAGCTAGAACTCACCAGCGTAGCTGACTTTTAGTATGCACATTCATGTTAAGGACATGTATGGGCGATGGATGGTGACGCTTGGCAAGCAAGAAGAGTTACCCGGTTGATAATGAAGTATGGCATCCCGTTATGTTTTATTTATGTCATGTCTATGTTTAAGACAATGTTACGCTTTTGTATGCTGAACAATGTTATGTTATGTTTGAAATAAAAATTTCCGCTTCATTATTTGATATTCAAGTTTAAGAACTGTTTGTGAATGAGTAAATCCAACAAGTGAGACCTTACAAGTTAGTATCAGAGCAATAGTTTGAGAGATTCGGACACTCCCAGTGTCTGAACTTCAACTGTGAATGGGACCGAGAGCGGATGCCAGTACGGGTAACTCGAGCCACAACATCAGGTATAAAAGTAGTGTACAAATAATATGCCTTAGAACATGTTAAGTTAGGACTTGTGTTCTGATGTAATCCCAAAGGTGGTCAAATAGAAATCGAAAGGTAGTGTAATGGTTAACTGCATATGTCCAGTGTAAATTAACATCTTACAGTACTTGTTGAATTCTATTTGTTAACTAGCGTGATGACATTGGATTCCTTATCGTATAGAACGAAATGGCGGGAAGAAGAGACGGAAGGCGTGGTGGGGGCCTTACCGGTGGTTGTACCAGTGGTGGCCGAGGTAGAACTCCTGCTCGTCAGTAGTACAGTGAAGAAGGAAGTGTTCACACTGAGCCAAAAGTTAGTGTGCACGGTACTGAGCCGACTCATGTCGAAGAACAACATTTCACTTTTGAACAAGAAGTGAGAGCGGGTCTGGCACGCGAATTCACTGAGTTGATGAAGACTTCTTTGCCAGAAATACTGGCAGAAGCATTAAAGAAGGTTAACGAGGCGGGCGGGTCTAACACGGCGGTTCGTACCCCGAACAGTGAGACAGTTAACGCACCGCTTACCCGTGGTTGCGACTATAAGTCCTTTAAGGTATGTGACCCATCGGTTCTGACTGGAAAGAAAGATGCGGTGGCTACTTTTGACTGGGTGAACCATATGGAAGCCGCCATTCTTCTGAGCGAATGCCGAGCGAGTCAAGTTGTGAAGTTTGCTGCTAACTCTTTAAGGGAGGAAGTATCTCACTGGTGGGAAGGTGTATGTCAGGCTAAGGGGGATGAGGTGGTTGATTTGATGATGTGGAATGACTTGAAAAATCTGGTAATCAAGAACTTCTGTCCACGGAACGAGATTGAGAAGGTAGAAAGGGAATTTCTGGGATTGAAGGCCGGGAGCATGACGCACCGGCAGTACACCACCTGGTTTAATGAATTGCACGTCTGGTTGCACACCTGGTCCCTACGAAAGAAAGGAAAACCGTCTGCTACATTCAGGGATTGTCGGATAACGTCCGCACCTATGTTAAAGCAAACTCTCCTACCAACTACGATTCGTATTAGAACTGAGTGGCATAGTATTTGATGACCTGGACCTAAACATGGTCGCCATCGAAGAGCCCAAAATGAATCTGAGCTTCCAGAACAAACGAGCATGTGGGAATATGTCTGGGGCTCGTGATAAGAGAGCTCGGGTGGGAGAGTTGATTGTGTGTAAGACATGCGGGAAGGAGCATGTGGGTGAATGCAGACTGGGATGGGATCTATGTTTCAAGTGTGACAAGAACGGGCATTACTCCCGGGAATGCCCGAACGGTTTCAAATGCTATATCTGTGGTGGTAACGGACACATGTGCCGGGAATGCACTAGGACAAGAATGGGTGAAGCTGGAAAGGGGAAAGGCCCTGAAAAGAAAGAAGAAAGGCCCCGAACAAAGACTCGTGCATACACGCTGGCGCAAGAACAGGCCAGGGTGGACCCCGACGTGGCGTCAGGTATGTTCATCCTTGACAACACTTTTGTATTTGTGTTATTTGATTTGGGTTCCAGTAAGATTTTTATATCTGCAACTTTTTTGTAAACGAGTGAAGTACACTGTAAGTAACCTAGAAAGGGCCTTTAGCGTAGAAACCGCTGAGGGTAGAACTGCGAGAGTTACTGACGTAGTTGACAATTCCACGATAAAAAAAGAAGGCCATAGATTCCTCGTCAGGTTGTTCGTTATGGTTTTGGGAGAGTTTGACGTAGTTTTGGGTATGGACTGGCTAACTGCCAATGAAGCGCAGATTATATGCAAACGAAAGATAATCCGACTCAAGGCACCGGATGGTAGCAAGGTCGAGGTTTTTGGAGATCGTGATGCCCCAATGCCTAACGTCATCTTGATGATTAAGGCAACAGATTACATGAGGTGTGGATGCGAGGCTTATCTGGTGTACGTGATTGAAAAGTGTAAGGAAGTCAAGGAACTAGATGATGTACCTGTGGTACGCGAGTACCCGGAGGTGTTTCCAGAGGAATTTCCTGGGATACCACCCGAAAAAGAGATTTAGTTCTGAATCGACTTAGTACCAGAAGCCCAGCCCGTGGCTAAGGCTCCATATCGACTAGCACCGGTAGAGATGAAAGAACTTATGGCATAATTAGACGAATTAATTGAGAAAGGATTTATCCAACCTAGCATCTCCCCTTGGGGTGCTCCGGTGTTGTTTGTGAAGAAGAAAGATGGTTCGATGAGAATGTGTATTGATTATCGCGAGTTGAACAAAAGAACGGTGAAGAACAAGTACCATCTACCAAGGATCGACGACATGTTCGATCAATTACAGGGCGCAAATTGGTTCTCAAAAATCGACCTTCGATCCGGGTACCACCATTTGAAGGCAAGGGAAGAAGACATACCGAAAACCGCGTTCGCATGCGTTACAGACATTTCGAGTTTCGCGTAATGTCTTTCGGATTGATGAACGCCCCCGCAACATTCATGGATTTGATGAATAGGGTATGTCGACCGATGCTGGATCGATCGGTAATTGTGTTCATCGATGATATCCTCATGTACTCCAATAATGAGGGTGATCACGCATGTCACTTGAAGGAGGTGTTAGAAGCTTTGAAGAAGGAGAAATTGTATGCTATGTTCTCCAAATGCGCGTTCTGGCTTAGGGAAATCCAATTCCTAGGTCACGTCATTAACCCGAACGACATTATGGTGGACCCAGCAAAGATAATGACGGTAAGAGATTGGGAAATTCCTAAGACTCCAACTGAAATCCGCAGTTTCTTAGGGTTGGCAGGCTACTATCGGAGATTCGTTTAGGATTTCTCAAAAATAGCATCGCCGTTGACAAAGTTGACACGGAAGGAGGTACAGTATGAATGTGGTGTGACCCAGGTAGAGGCGTTTAAGGAACTGAAGGAGAAGCTATCCCAAGCTCCGGTCTTGGCCCTTCCCGAGGGCAATGAAGACTTGGTGGTATACTCTGACACTTCGGGTCAGGGATTGGGGTGCGTGCTGACGCAACGCGGGAGAGTGATCGCTTATGCGTCACGACAATTGAAAGTTCACGAAGTGAACTATCCGACTCATGATTTGGAACTTGCTGCTGTCGTATTTGCATTAAAAATCTGGAGGCACTACCTCTACGGGGTGAAGTTTACCATATACTCCGATCACAAAAGTTTGAATTACTTCTTCGAACAAAAGGAGTTGAATATGAGACAGAGGCGATGGTTGGAACTTTTGAAGGATTATGACTGTGAAATCATATAACATCCCGGAAAGGCAAACATGGTGGCTCACACTCTAAGTCGTAAGGATGTGCCTAGTCCTATTAGAGTGAAAGCTTGCTAGTTGGTGGTAACACCAGACGTGATGAGGGAAATTGAAAAGGCTCAAGACGAGGCACTATAAGAGGAAAACATAAAGAAGAAAAGGATGGTTGGCCAATAGGGCAAGTTAGAATATAACACCCTTGGTGTTAGAACACGTTTTGGTCGGGTGTGGATATCTATGGGTGGCGAGCTTAGAACTAAAATCTTGGATGAGGCTCATAAGTCTCGTTACTCTATCCATCACGGTACCAACAAAATGTACCAAGATCCGAGGAAGGAATAATGGTGGCCTGGGATGAAATATGAGGTGACCAAATACGTAAGCAAGTGTCTGACTTGCTCGCAAGTAAAGGCTGAACACCGGAAACCGTATGGAAATATTCAACCTCTTCATATATCGGAATGGAAATGGGAACACATTACAATGGACTTCATAACCAAGCTACCTCACACAGCTAAAGGTCATGACACCATTTGGGTAATTGTGGACCGTTTAACGAAGAGTGCCCATTTCCTACCTATTCAAGAGACGTTTTCATCGGAAAGGTTAGCGGAAGTATTTATAAATGAAGTGGTAGCGCGGCATGGGATGCCTTTGACGATTGTATATGACCGGGAGACACGATTCACATCGAGGGTCTGAAAAAAGATTTCACGAGGCAATGGGCACGAGACTTAATATCATCACGGCATACCACCCGCAAATGGATGGTCAGTCCTAAAGGACCATTCAAAGATTGGAGGATATGCTCTGCGCTTGTATTATTAATTTCGGCGGTAGTTGGGACAATCCTCTACCATTAGCCGAGTTCTCCTACAACAACATCTATCACTCGACGATAGACATGCCCCCTTATGAGATGTTATATGGTAGGAGATGCAGGACCCCGGTTTGTTGGGGTGAGATCAGGCAGAAGGAATTGGGAAGTCTCGAAGTTGTTAGAGAGACGTCAGAAAGGTTTGACCACATCAGGGCACGTATGAAGGCCGCATAAGATCTCCATAAATCCTATGCGGAGGCGAAGGCCTATTGAATTCAATGTTGGGGACCGAGTAATATTAAAAGTGTCGCCCTTGAAGGGAATCGTACGATTCAGAAAGAGAGGAAAGTTAAGTCCGAGGTTTGTCGGACCATTCAGAATAATGGCACGGATTGGTGAAGTCGCTTATCGATTGGAGTTGCCTGACGAGTTAAGTGGGATTCATCCTACCTTCCATGTATCACATTTGTGAAAGTGTTTGACGGATGAATCGTCTCACGTACCACTTCCTGACATCGAGGTCGACAACAGCCTTAACTACATCAAGGAACCCGTGGCCATCCTAGATAGGAAGGAAAAACGCTTACGTAATAAAGTTATCCAGTTGGTTAAAGTCCAATGGAAACACCGAAAGGGGTCGGAAGCTACTTGGGAAACGGAAATGGAAATGAGGGAGTCGTACCCTCAACTATTTGACTTGTAACATCCAAAAAATAAAACCTATTGTAAGGGGGGTAAACTTGTAACATCTCAAAAATAAAACGACAATTTTAATCACGGGTTAAACATGAGACGAGCCAAATAAACAAGCGAGGCACAACGGGCCGGGCCGAATGGGCCGGGCACGCATGATGATGGCAAACAAGGGAAATGAGTCTCCCTATAAATAGCCAAAACCCACCTCATTTCTCTCATTATTGCATTTTAGAGAGAGAAAACATAGAGAGACAAAGTGCCGAAATCGCTTAAGATCGCACCAGCTCGTGTCTCCAATGCTCGTGAAGAGAACCTCCGAATCAGAAGCTAGATACAGGTAACAATTTGGCCTAGATCTGAGTTTTTGTTTACTTTGGGGTTTTCGGGTTTTGAATAAAAAGATGGTGTTTTTACGTATGAAACTGAAAGATAAACATAGATTTGGGTTCTAGAATGAAAAGCAAATGTTTTGAACGTAAAAAGTTCGGATCTTGACGAGGTTAGATCCGCATGCAAGAACTTAGGGTTCTTGGGGAAGAAGACTGCCCGACAGTCGAACTTATCAAGTTCGCCTAGTGGGGAAAGGGCGAACTTATCAAGATTCGCTTGACAAGTTCGCCTGGGGCATGAAGTAAGCGAACCTATAGCAGCAAACTTAGTGACTTCGCTGGGTTCAAACCAACGAACTTATGGGGCGAACTTATTGGGCATGGATCAGTCGAACTTAGCCTAAGTTCGCCTGTATATTCGCCAGGTTGGTAAGAGGCGAACTTAGCTTTACCTAAAACAGAACGAGTAAACCGTTAGATTCGGAATTAGGTCTGATGTGTATTTAACTACCTAATTCAGATTGTACATGACGTTGTTGGGCCTTCGATTAGGAAAACATGACTAGCTTATCAGGTGAGTTCTAGAGCCCTTCTTTTAAATGTTTTAATAATGATTTGAGCTGGTGTGCAAACAAACTAAACAAGGTTTATGAAATGATGTTTACAAAACGAGGTTTATGAAACTATGTTTACAAAATGAGGTTTATGAATGATGCTTCCGAAAGGGGAAGTTAAAAGGTGTTAAATGAAATGATTATGAAACGATGCTTCCGAAAGGGGAAGTTGAAAGATGTTAATGAATTGTTTACGAAACGATGCTTCCGAAAGGGGAAGATGAAAGGAGTTAATGAAATATTTTGCCAATAAAGCTTACGAAAGATTTATGAATGAAATGTTATTTAATAAAACGTACGAATGCTTTCACTAAAACGAGGTAAAGGTTTTTATGAAAGTCATGAAATGAACAAATCTGCCATGAGTTCCTACTGGAGCTATGGTATGTATGTATTGGCATTACCCTTATGGGGGCCTTTATGGCTGGCTAACGGTTGTACAATTGGTTGAGGATGGGGTGACGACGGTCAGCCATGGGATTACTGGGATCCCTTACGGGAGGCACTATTCCCCGCGACGGAACAATGCCTAAGACGATGTTTGGTCTGGCTTGAGGTAACTAACCTTAGGAGACCTGGTTGACGAATGGCCTAGAGGTAACGAGCCTTAGGTTCTTCCGTCAGAATACGATGTATGGAATTAACGGTTATGAGAAGGCGAATATTCGGTTCATGTTGACTTGTCTTATGATGCTATGTTACGATGTTTTTACGATGTTAAGTTATTGCATGTGTTACGTACGCTTTTGTTGAATAAATGAATGTTATGTTTTTGGAAAATGTCTATGTTAAAGATTTATATAAGCTAGAACTCACCAGCGTAGCTGACTTTTAGTATGAACATTCAGGTTAAGGACATGTACGGGCGATGGACAGTGATGGTTGGCAAGCGAGAAGAGTTACTTGGCTGATAATGAAGTCTGGCATCCCGTTATATTTTATTGATGTCATGTCTTTGTTTAAGACAATGTTACGCTTCCGTATGTTGAACACTATTATGTTATGTTTGAAATGAAATTTTCCGTTGCGTTATTTGATATTCAAGTTTAAAAACTGTTTATGAATGAGTAAATCCAACAAGTGAGAACTCCCGGGTTTAGGGCCTTACAAATTTGCCAATATCCAGATTTTAAATCAAATTTTGAAAATATAATTGCATTATGTAATTTATCTAAAAGGTCTTTTTTATTAGGTATAGGATACCTAATCCATTTTAGGACTTTATTAAGAGGCTTATAGTTTATAACCAGTCTTGGAATACCTTTTTCTTGCTCTGAATGTTTTTTAACATAAAAAGCAGTACATGACCATGGAGATTTTGAACTTCTAATAATATTTTTATCTAGAAGAGATTTAATCTCTTTTACATAACTCCATATATTCAGAATTGATCTGGCATGGTCTTGCCTTAGTTGAGATTTGATTTCCTTTAAAATCATTTTCATAAGAAAGAGAAATAACATATTTCTTCCTATACCAAAAAGCATTAGGATAATCATTACATATTTGTAAAGTAAATTGGTTTTCAACCAGATTTATTTTTTCTTGTAATTTCAGATTATTTATTCTATCCTAGATTTTTAGGGAAAATATTTCTTTTTTGTAAAAAATCAATTTGATTTATATTTGCTTGTAAAAGTAATTCTTTTATATTATTTAAAGTTTGGGAAATAGGATTTGTAATAAATGGAAATTATATTTCATGTCCTTGAAAAATTCCAGTTATTCCTTTTGTTGTTTAACAACGGGTAGAAAACTAGTTGGAATACAAACTTTATTTTGGCAAACATAAGTTTTAGGCAACTTATATTCTATATTTAATTTCTCACCATTAGCAGAGCTTAATGAATGAGAAGTTTTATGAAAATATTTTATAGGAATTAATCCTTCCTGAATACAATTTAAGTCAGCACCACTATCTACCAGTGCCGTAACTTCTATAAAGAAATTTTCTTCTATCAAGAGTTTTATTCTCATATGCCATTTTTGTGTGGTTATAATATCCATAATACTTTCTACCAAAAAATCTCTTGGTTTTGTTTATGACTGTGGAATATCTATTTCAGCCTTATTTCTTTCAAAATTTACAATTCTTGCTTCTAGATTTCTATTATCTTTTTGAAGTATTTTTACTTATATTTTTAAATTATCAATTTTTGTTTTTAGATCTTGTATTCTAGTTGGTCTTGAAATTTGATTTTTTCCCCTAGTTGTCTTTTTAATTATGCTAGAGAAAAAAGGTTTTAAATCTTTTTGAGAATTAGAAGAAGATGTTTCTTCTGATTTCTTTTGTGTTTTTAGATATTCAGAAATTAATTTTTCTTTACTTTCTGGATCATCTACCACTTTTAATAAATCTAATATTTTATTATTTAAAACATTTATTTCAATGTTTTGAAATTGAGAAATAATTTGATAAAGATCTTCTTCTCCTATATCAAAAGAGTTTTTGCAACAATCTTTTTTGCAATTGACAGAACAGTGATGGTCCTCTTCCTCCGTAGAGTAGAAATCTTCATTTTCTAAAATATTTAGATCTTTATTTTCTGAAAAAGATTGCTCAGATTCTATTTCATCTGAGTCTAAGTCTAATAATATATTGGAGATTTTATCTCTTAATTCCTTATCTTCCAGCTTATTAAGTTTTTCCTAACCCAACAAGTTTTGGCTTTGTGACCTAATATTATCGACATATATATGCACCAGTAGGTATTCTCCCCCTGATTTCTTAATGAATAAGGTCGAGTCAATTTTTCCATGAACAAAATCATTATCCAAAAGATGCGTGGACAACGTTTCATACCACACTCCAGGAGCTTGATGAAGACCATAGAGAGCCTTATCAAGCTTGAAAACTTTAGACGGAATAAGTGGATCTTCAAACCCCGGCGGCTGACACACATAAACCTCCTCCTTGACCTTACCATATAAGAAAGCACTTTTCACATCTAATTGAAACACCTTAAACCCTTTATAAGAAGCAAAAGCAAGAAACAATCGTATAGCTTCAAGCCTAGCAACAGGAGTATAAACCTCGGTGTAATCAATTCCCTTTTGTTGATTGAAACCATGTACAACTAATCTTGCCTTATTTCTTACCACAACACCTCGATCGTCTTTCTTGCATTTAAACACCCACTTTGTACCAACTGGATACATACCCTTCGGAAGATCTACAAGATTCCAAACTTTGAGTTTGTCAAACTGAGCAAGTTCTTCCTGCATGGCCTCTATCCAATTGTTATCACTTAATGCCATTTCGACATTCTTTGGTTCGACCTGAGAAATAAAACAAGAATGTGAGCATACATCAAGAACACCAGAATCTTTAATACCTGTATATAAGCAAGTATTGTCAATAATAGAACGCGTTTGCACTCCATCTCGTAGATTCCCAATTATATTCGTCACCGGATGATCTTTGAGTTCCTTGATTGATGCAACCACAGGAACCGGCAACACATCAACTTGAGTTGTATCAGATTGATAAGATATATCCTGATTAATTTTTATCTCTGAGTCCAGATTTGTAGAAATCTGCCCCTGGCATGTGTCGAAGTAAAAGGTTCATCAACTAACAAAGGATCAGCAGAAGAATCTTGGAAAATAACATTGTGTTCCTCACTATCAGACTCTTGTGGTCCCGAACAAGAAGCAACATTAGGATTGGGAGCAAAAGTAGATGGAACAGTTGAATATGGAACCGCATTTGGTAGAAAACCACTATGCTGTGAATCCTGACATGAATCATATAAAGCAGCAGCTTCCTCAGGAGAAATAGCAGAAGGTAAATGAAAAGACTTGAATAAATTTTCATAATCAAAAGCCCAGTCTGGTCCAATCGCCATTTGAGATAAAGACCGATTAAAACAGTCAATATGAAACCATTCTTCAACCTGACGAGACTCTTTGTTATAAACCCTCTTGGTAGTAGAATTTGCAACATACCCAAGAAAAATCCCTTTAATAGCCTTAGCACTGAACTTGGTTGGGACATCTCTAACTTTCAACAGGGTGCATGGATTACCAAAAGGTAGTAAATATTCCAGATTTGGCTTCCGATTATTCAGTAACTCATAGCATGTCTTGTTGTGTCGCTTAACGGTCAAAACTCTGTTCAAAACGTGACACGCAGTATTCACAGCCTCAGCCCAAAAAAGTAACTAGAAGCTTAGAATCTGCAAGCATCGTACGCCGTTTCAACCAAAGTCCTGTTCTTTCGTTCAACAACTCCATTTTGTTAAGGTACATATGGCGCACTGAATTCATGATGAATTCCCTTTTGAAGACAGAATAAACCCATCTTGCTATTCTTAAACTCGCTGCCATTGTCACTCCTAATTCTTTTGACTTTCAGTTTGCACAAATTCTCCAAACCTAGGATTAAGAATTTTACCAACTCTGTGGTTTCAGCTTTAGAAGCAAGGAACTTAACCCATGCAAATCTAGAGAAATCATTTGTTACTACCAAACAGTAAGATTTACCGCCAATGCTCCTGATACTAATTGGACCAAACAAATCCATATGCAGTAGCTCCAAAGGAGTTACAACTGAATTCTTTGATTTGGATTTGTTGGACTTCTTGTGTTGTTTCCCCTTTTTGCAAGGAATACAGTCATCAGGAATAGGGAATTTCATCTTCGGAACACCAATAACCAGATCATTCTTTATGAGATAATTCATTTTTTGATAGTTGATATGAGCAAGTTTCCTGTGCCATAAAATAGAATCCGACTCAGACGCCTTGAAGAGTAAACATGTAGGAATTGAATCGTTTGTAGTAGCAACACTCATGTCAAGGACATATGTGTCATTTATCCTCGGAGCCTTCATTAGAATCCTGTCGTCAGGAATACAAAGCACGGTTTCAAGATATAACACTCAGAATCATTGAAACGAAATGAAAACTTCTTGTCACACACTTGAGATACACTCAAAAGATTGTGTTCAAGTTGCTCCACATAATTCACTTTCTCAATTTTGACTTTATCGTTCTTCAAAGTACCCTGACCAGTTATGTACCCGCCTTTATTTTCTGCAAAAGCGACATAACCACCATCAATATTAATCACATCTTCCAACAAACGAATATTCCCTGTCATATGTCGAGAACAACCACTATCCACATACCACGTATTGTTGATAGTCCTTGATGCGTGTGAAACTATATATATTTTAATAGAGATTTATCACACAATATGAGTTTTAAAAAGGGTTTTCACCAAAGACTAATCACACACACATCGGGCAGTGTACCCGTCGGATAGCAATATAGTAAAGGTAAGAACCGGATATCAATCCGTGGACACGGTGGAATGCGATAATAAACCGGAACTAAAATCCAATCAAGTAAGGGTAAAATATGTTTAAGTTGATTTTTGATTAAACTAATATGCAGGAATATAAAACTAAACTAAGAACACAAGTCAAACAATCAAGGAAGGAATATCACTTCGGTCTCGAATCCATTTAGTAGACATCCAACAACAACTACAAATACATGACACGTACACGATATATAAGTTGACTAAATTCTCGTCAAAGATATCTAATCAAATGATTCTTCGGAAAGTTAGAATGAATTACACAAACCAACCACCTAAAATCATACAATGAAGCTCACATGCTATGAATACGTCAATGTTTAATAAAGATTGGACTAGCTTCCTGTCAAGGTTGGCTAATTCAACAACTAGTTGGAAAGATTACACGAATCAACACATAACCCACCTCAAGTTGATTAAAGTAAACAACAACATGCACTTCTTCAACATACAATGTTCATATCAAGATTACATAAACTAGAAGATTGCGTCAACAAGTCCTAGATGAACATAATACTAAACATGACACACCATAACAAGCACTTTGTCTTTCCAAACATAAGCACAAGGATGCACATTCAAGAGTTTTCAACCATAAACAAGACTTCATCCACCATTCCTAGTCAAAATCCATAAACTAGCATACATACATACACTAATCAATGAATACATGCACAGACCATGTGTTTTCCAACATACAAAGCCAATACATATACAAGTCTTGCAAACAATATCAACTCCCAAATACACAATATCATTGAGGAATAATCATGCCATTGTTATAGCATTAACATAAACTATGCCAAAAATCCATAAATGTTGTCAAACGTTACTAAACTTCATCTAAACCAAAGTGATATCAAGAGTTAGCTCATGGTGAGCATAAGAACATGAACAAAGCAAGGAAAAATTACAAGACTCATGAAGAAATTCCAAGAATCAAACAACTTCCCCAAGCTAGATGATGATGAAGATGTATGGTGATCCTCTTGATGTTGTAGTCCTTCCTAGAGGCTTGAAATGTGGCTAGAAACAAGGAAATTCGGAGCACAAAGCAGTGCTTAGGGCTCCAGCTCTCCAGGTCTCCAGACTTCTGATGTGAGAAAAACTTCTGATATTTTTAAACAAAGGAGGCACGACCGTGCCATGTAGTGAGGCACGACCGTGCCAGTCATTGGGGCGCGACCGTGCCTAGGGTTTGTAAGCTTGATACGACCGTGCCAATTAGGGGCACGACAGTGTCTCTATCACAGAAACACTAAAACTTCACTTTTTATCCTGAAATCTTCTTGTTTGTTCACCACGCTTCACAAAAACCTACAAAACAGGAAATGAAGCAATTAAGTGTCTAAACGTTGAAAGTAACCAAGAATTGATCGTGAAATGAGCGAAGTTTTGTGCCGAAAAGATGTGTAATTTAAAGTACATCAGTCCTCCTTGGTTGCCCCTACATAAACAAAGAAAATCAGTTAGAAATAGGAACCCAAGCCATTGTGGTCTTGGGTCGTCCAGATGGATCAAAATAAACAACTTCAAGCAATTCACAATTAACATTGTCATCAACTTTTGGAACATAAGATTCACAATTAGACCTTTTCAAAGAAGACACAGTATGATTAATTTGAAAAACATTATTAGATTTATGATTATCAGATTCAGATGTTTCCAAATGTTTCTTTAATTTTATATTACGTCTTCTTCGTTGTGGTATAGAAAGTTTAACCTCAGGTTGAGAATCTTTTGAAATTCCAACATGTGGAATCTCAAACTTCTTTTGAAAAACAACTGGTTTAGAACTATGTTTATCATGCTGTTAAAATCCCGAAGATTTAGCAAATGATTGACAAGGCATATTCTTTACAACACTAGAAGTAGGCTTTCCCTCATTTGTTCTTTTCTGAATCGACACCACTTTTTGTTGTGAGGGAACAATCTTTAATTTGCCTTGGTTCTTATAACGGCAATGAATCAGAATGTGACCAGCCTCATTATAGTGAACACAAACTCTTCTATCTTGATGATTTCGGATATAAGGAGTTTTTCTTGAATTTGATGAACCTTCCTATGAACAAGCTTCAGAAGACTTTACTAAACATTTAACTGGCTTCTTTTGAACATAAATTTGTGTAGGCACCTTTGATGAATGCGTCTTTTGATGACCAGTAACAACAAAACCACCTGATTGTAACATTTTGGAAAGCTTAGGTTTATCAACTTTCACTTCATCAGGTTATGTCAAAATGCATCTATCACGGGTAACATTTTTCACTACCTTTGGTTCATCAAGTTGCACTTCCTTTCGAATGCCTTCAACCTTCTTATCATCAAAAACCTCATCCTCAGAATCAGAATCATAGATCATATCTTCACTAGTTACTGGATTCACTTTCAACACTGTCTTTGGATCAATTTCCTCTTCATGAATAATTTCAGGTTCATCCACATAATTCGCATTGAATGCTGGAGGAACAAATCCAATTCCAGCAACCCGCTTTGTAGGATCAACATTAGCATTAAAGTAATCTAATACCACAGATGAATTTTCAAAATTTTCCAGCTTTCTATGTAGTTTGATCACTTTAGATTCTTTATCAGAAATTTCTTTGTTCTTTTGAGTGAAAATTTCATTTCTCTTTTCAATTTCAGCATAAGCCATATCCAGATGATATGGTTGTTCCTTATATTTCAACCCCAAAGAATTTAAATCTCTTTTCAAAGATTTAATTCTATCGATACACAGTTTATCATTATCTTTCAGTTTTTGATTAACTGAATGCATCGATTTCATATCACAAATTAAATTTGTGTTATCATCCATAACTTTTTGCATTTTATCTTTTACTCTAATGCAATTAGAAATGTGGCAGACATGATCTTTTACCTTTAAAGGATCTGACATATCTGCCATGAATACTTTTGCAATAGGAATATTTTCTTAATCAACACCATCAGAAGAATTTTGAGTTAAAACGATATCATCTTCAGATACACCAGATGCAATATCGTAATCAACATTCTGTACTTGATCATGCTCTTCATCAGCACTCGACAAACTCTCACCATCACTTGAGCTATCATCATCAGTTGACTTTTTAGTTTTTGCAGATTGAATCTCAGCTACAAAAGCTTGACTTACCGTACCAACCAAATCTTCAAGATGAATACCCCAGTCATAGTTTTCATCATTCTGAGCCACTAAAGTAGATGATGTATATGAATGATTAGAATTTCCAGAACCAGAGGAACCATCTGACTGATTACGATTGTCCTGAAAGTTATTAGGCTTCTTCTGAGAATCAAAATCAACTTTTAGCTTCACACATTCTTTGGCGAAATGACTATACTCCTGACAATTATAGCAACGAACTTTGGTTTTGTCAAATCCCATATGTGAACGACTGTTAGAACCAATATACTTCCTTCCAGTCTTCTTCAAAAATCCTTTGCTTGTTGCATCAGCATAGCCATGTTCCATTGAATGCTCATTTCTTCCAGATCAACATGATCAATTTGTCTGAAATCCTCTTCAATAACCTCTGGATCATGAATCTTTCCAACAATAAAATTTTCATAAGAAGCCATAAAGGAAGAAAACATCGCTAAATAATCATCAGCAACTCTTTGATTCATATTATGTGTTCTAGACGATGAAGAAGCTGTATTTGCAGAGAAACCTGAATGACTTGAATGATTAGGAACTCCAAAATAATGATTATTAGAAGCATCTTGAGTATCACCAGAAAAGAATGCAACTCCTGCACCAGTTTTACCAGAAGTCTTAGCAAAATACATTGAAGGATCTTGAATATGTTCCATACTGGTTTCCTTCTTTTTCATATTCAAATCATGTGATTGAGTCTTGCCAAGAACCTCTTCAAGAGACATAGTTTTATACTTGACATTATGTTTTATCAAAACTGTATACACATTAAATTTAGATGGCAATGCCTCCAAGAGCTTATCATTTATCTCTTCAGTCTCATAAACCACTGAAGCACTAGACAATTCACTCAGCAGATGATAGTATCTCGTTGCAAGATCATCTAAAGATTCATTTTGAAAGTGCTTGAATACTAAGAACTGCTTCTTTAGTAATTCTTTTCTTCTTTTCTTAACATCCAAACTACATTCACACCTCTTTTGTAAAGCTTCCCACAATTGTTGAGAAGTCCTGAATTGTTTAAAACTATGATAAATTTCTTTAGGAAGAGACATTGAGATACTAGCCATTGCCTTCTTTTCCGTATCAAACAATATTTTTTCTTCTGTGGTTAACGTAGATACCGATTTAGGAACATCATCCTTTCCCATCCAAGTATATGTCGGATGCGTATAACCTTCTAAGATTGGAATCCATAAACTTGTATCAGTAAAAGACACGAACTGATCAAATTGATCTTTCCAGTTAGGATACTCTGCAAGGCTTAACAACTTGGGTGGTTTCTGAGATGTACGAATCTCGTTATCATAATTGAACATGTTAGTCACTTGCACCATATTAGCCATTTTCAGAAAAATTTCGAAGTGTTAAACAAGAACTTCCCTAAGGCGAAGATAATAAGTTCGCTTATCAGCCAAACAAGCGAATTTGATATCAAGCGAACTTGATAAGTTCGCTTAAACCAGAAAATCCGGTAAGTTCGCCTACAGAATTAAGTTCGCTTAAACTGAGAGAAGCAAACTTGATAATTTCGCCTGCTAAGTTCGCCTGCTTCAGCTGTAATAAAATCAGGAAGAACTTTAACCCCAAACACGAACTAAACAACAACAAAAATCTTCATTTCTCACATATTTTAAGGAATTTGAAGAAATTGGATCGTAGGATTTAGTAATTTGTGAATTAGAACACTTCTATCGGATTAATTTCACCAAAATTCATTTCAAAATCACGAATTCAGCAGCAAAATCAGTCTTCAAGAACTTGAAAACTCCATGAAAATGAAAACTTGCACAAATGATCAATTTCTTGTCAAATTGTACCCAAAATCGTCTCTAATCACCAAGAATCAAACACAAATAATGAGCAAAAGCTCTGATACCACTTGTAGGTCCACATGGCTCATCTACAGATCGATCTCGTGATAAGACGTCTCGATAACACGGAGTGCGGAATCCTACCGTATTAACGTTTATATATTAATTTACAATAGAAACAGTAGGTAAATAATCTTCTCTTTGTATTCCACCAAACACACAGAGTTTACAAAGTTAATCGTTCTTGTCGTATGCTAAACAGAATCTGTAAACACTATTTATAGACACAAGTTCTACAGTAAGTTCGCCTCTAACAGACTAAGCGAACTTAACAAGTTCGCTTCTAATATACTAGGCGAACTAGACAAGTACGCCTCTAGCATAACTTGTTTAAACACTTAGAAAACATTTAATACAAAAACATAAAGACAATAAGATCTAAACTATTACAAAGATTTTGTCATACAATCAATGTCCTAACAGGGAAACATGATGACGAGTAAGACCCCTGATGAGTGCTTTGACCTATTCGAGGATATTGCTATGACCAGTTACCAGAGCCCACATTCTGAGAGTTCACAGAGAGGGGTGATGCATGTTGATTCGAATACATCCTTGGCAGCGCAGATAGAGGCCTTATCCAGAATAGTGAGGGATTTGCAGATGAAGTCAGATCGGAGCTGTGAGATCTGTAAGGGAAGCCACCACACTATTGATTGCCAGATGACCAAGGAGCAGGTAGAGTACTTAGGAAACCAAAACTGTAATAACTCGTACGGTAACTCTAACAGTAACTCTGGATGGAGAAACAACTCTAGTTCCAATTGGAGGAGTAGTCAGAACCAGAGCTTGTTCTAGAATTCAGGTCAGGGAAGCGGGGAGAAGAAGGACCACCTTGAAAAAATGATGGCTCAATTTATGGAGCGTGATGATAAGCGGCAATAGGAGAATGATGAGAAGTTTTAGGAACATGACACGATGATCCAATGCCAAGGAGTGGCGTTGCAGAATATGGAGAGGCATGTAGGAGATATAGCTGAGATGCAGAAGAGTAAGAATGAGGGTAGTCTGCGTAGTAACACTGATGTGAACCCCGGTCACTCACGACAGTTCGCTAAGGCAGTGAATACAAGGAGTGGCCGAGGTGCCGAGACTCCGAGACCGGTGATGATGAGGATGAACCAGTCGATAAAGAGATTGAGATGGAGGCAAATCCTAGCAAGGTGCTAGAGAGGTGAAGCCCAACAATTACAGCACAGCCAGAGGATACAGCTAGGAAGGCGACTGAGACGCCTGTGAGAGAGTATAAGCCCCCACTTCCATATCCCGGTAGGCTTAGAAGAGAGAAAAAGGACGGTCACTATAAGAAGTTCCTCAATATGGTACAATAGCTACACATTAACATCCCATTTGTTGAGGCACTGTCTAGTATGCCTAAGTATGTGAAGTACCTCAAGGACATGTTGACGAACAAAACTAAGCTTGAGGCACTTTCCACCGTGGTGATGAATGAATGGTGTTCTGCGATTATAGAACCCAGCCTTCCATAGAACATGAAGGATCCAGGGAGTTTCACACTCCCTTGTGTTATTGGTGGGTTATCTGTCGGCAACGCTCTTGCCGACCTAGGTGTTAGCATCAACCTGATGCCCTACTCTGTTTTTAAGTAGCTAGGCCTAGGAGAAACGCAACTGATGTGTTAGGTTTACACATCTTTTGGCACAAAACTTCACTCATTTAACGATCAAATCTTGGTTATATTCAACGTTTAGACACTTATTTGCTTCATTTCCTATTTTGTAGGTTTTTGTGAAGCTTGGTGAACAAACACGAGGATTCCAGGATAAAAATGTAAAGTTTTAGGGTTTCTGTGATGGAGGCACGGTCGTGCCCCCTACTTTGCACGGCCGTGCCAAGCTTGCAAACCCTAGGCACGGTTGCGCCCACATCTTGTACGACCGCGCCAATCCAAAATTCAAGACACAACCCTCCCCACGGTCGTGTGTCACCTCGTGAGTCTGAACAGCCATACTTCCTCCATCAGTGGGACCCAATTGAAGCTCCGGATCGGTGAAACCTCTGTCACACGATCGTGTTAAGACCTAGACACGACCGCGCCTTTGTACCTGGCACGGTCGTGCCTCCCCTTTTCTATATAAATAGAACTTAAACTCTCATTCAGACATCGAGCAACCAGGGAGAAAAACCCACTGTTCCAGCTCGTATCATCCTTGTTCCAGCCACATTTCAAGCTTCTTGGAGAGGATACAACATCAAGAGTATCACCATACATCAACAACAACATCTAGGCTTAGAGGAGTGGTTTGATTCTTTTTTTCATATCATGTTTCTCACTATTTTCCCTGTTTATTTGTAATTTTTGTGCTCATGATGAGCTAAAATTCTTGTTCACTTTGGTTTAGATGAAGTTTAGAAACATTTGACAACGTTCATGGATTATTGGAAATTATTGTGTTAATGTTATGACAACCGTATGATTATTCTTCGATGAAATTATGTATTCAAGTATTTTGAGTTGTTTACAAGACTTGTATTTATGTATGCCATATTATGTTGGAAAACTTGTGGTTTATGCTTATATTCATGGATTGGTATATGTATTTATACTAGTTTATGGCATTTGAGTAGGAATGGTGAATGAAGTCTTGTTTATGAATCATTATATTTGTATGTGTATCCTTATGCTTATGTTTGGAAAGACAAAGTGTTTGTTATGATGTTTAATGCTTAGTTTTATGTTTATCTAGGAATTGTTGACACATTCTCCTAATTTATATAACCTTTATATGAACATTGTATGTTGAAGAAATGCATATTGTTGTCTAATTTAATCAACTTGAGGTGGGTAGTGTGTTGTTCATATCATCTTTCCAACTAGTTGTTGGATTAGTGTACCTTAATCGGAAGCTTGTTCAATCTTTATAAACATTGACATGATTGTTAGACACGTGAGCTTCATTGTATGACTTTAGGTGGTTGGTTTGTGTAATTCATGCTAGCTTTCCGAATGGTCATTTGATTAGATATCTTTGACGAGAATTTAGTCAATTTATGTTTCGTGTATTTGTCATGTTTCTATGAGTGTATTGAATGTATTCTAGATGGATTCGACACCAAAGTGATATTTTCTTCTTGATTCTTTGACTTGTGATCTTAGCATAATTTATATATTTGCATGCCAGTTAATTAAAACAAACTCTTCAAAATATCTTTGTACCATCACTTGATTAAATCTTAGTTCTGGTCTATTTTTGCTTTCCACCGTATCCACAGATTGATATCCGGTTCTTAACTTTACTAAATTGCTATTGGACCAGTACACTTGCCTGACGTGTGTGTGATTAGTCTTTGGTGAAAACCATTTTAAAACTCAAATTGTGTGAAAAATACTTATAAAAATATATATACACTTTCATACACATCAAGTTTTTAGCGCCGTTGCCGAGGATACGGTTTTGCGAGAATGATTGGAATTAATTTTTAGTCATTTAGTATATACATTTTTGTGCATATCATGTTTTCTTGTTTGTTAGTTTGAATTTTTTTGTGTATAGATATTTTGCATTTTACTTGTTATTTTTAGCTGCATTTGTATATATATATTTTAGTAAAGTTTTTATTCCATTTTATTTTTCATTTTTATATTTTATTTACAATTATTTTATTTTTGTTTTTGTCTAACTTGTGTTTTCTTTGTCCAATGTTCGCGTATTTAAATCTAACTTGTCGTGCAGATCGTGTATGTTTTCAACTCCTGTCGAGGAGGTTCCCGAGTCGTCTTCCGAGCCGGAGCGTGATCTTCATCGGATATTGCGAGCCCGTTCCCGATTTGTGGCCCGGTTAATAGAGTTTGACGAGATTGTTGTTAACGAGGTAAAGGAGATGGCGGACAAGGATGCGGGTCGGACGCTTTCGGATTTTGGCAAACCGACACTTGAGGGTTTGGAGTCGAGCATCAATAGGCCGACGGTTGGAGCACATCAGTTCGAGATCAAATCCTGCATTATACAGATGGTGCATAACATGTGTCAGTTTGATGGCAAGGATCACGAGGATCCTAATACTCATTTGGCCGGTTTCTTACAGATTTGCGCCACTTTCAAAATTCGTGACGCTACTGACGATGCTATTCGGCTCCGGTTGTTCCCGTTTTCCTTACAGGATCGAGCCAAGGGTTGGTTACTGTCATTTCCCCTAGGTCCATTAATACTTGGGACCAGATGGCTTCTAAATTCTTAGAGAAGTACTTCCCTCCGGAGAAAACGACAAAGTTGAGGGCTAGGATTCTTTCTTTCTAGCAGGACGATGGGGAGACGATCTATGAGGAGTGGCAGAGATTCAAGAAACTGATGTGGAAGGTTCCCCACCATGGATTGTTGAAGTGGAAGGAGTGTGAGACCATCTACAATGGTCTAGATATGACAGGGAAGCAACTGATCGACGCATAAGCGGGAGTAGACATTGGAACGAAGGCACCCTAGGAGGCGTATGACTTGCTAGATAAGGTGGCATCGAAGAGCTACACTCAGCATACTTCCCAAGCGAGAACTCAGAGGCAGGTTGTCCATCAAATGAATGGAATTACCTCTTTAGCTGCCCAGGTGGAAGCACTTTCCACCAAGATTGATCAGATGCACGTCCACAAGGCCCAGTCCTTGTGTGAGTTTTGTGGTGGGGCGCATCCCACAAGTGCTTGTTAGGTTGGGGATCAGGGGGCCCACGAGCAGGTTGATTTCATGTCCAACCATAATCATCCCCAAAATAATCCCTACATCAACACATATAACCGGGTGGAGGAATCACCCGAATTTCAGTTGGAAGTCAGGCAACAATAGCCAGCAACCACCCAGATTCACTCAGTTCCCCCCATTCCAGCATCAGTCCCACCAGTCTCAGGGACAGAGTTCCCAATTTCGACCTCAGCAGGGCCAGTTTCATGGCCAAGGTTCTAGCAGCGGTCCACCACCCGCACCTGAGGGTAAATCCATTTTGGAGGACATGGTTGCACGGCTACTTGCCAACTCGGAGAGTCAAAATCAGTTAGCAGATAAGCAGAACCGTTACATGAAGGAGCGTTTTCACACGCATGAGACTGAGTTGAGGAATAAAAAAGCTTCAATCCAGACCATAAAGAACCAGGTCGGGCAGACCGCGAAGCTTCTTTCTGAGAGACCGCAAGGAGGCCTGCCTAGCAACACTGAGCCCAATCACAAGGCTCATGTGAAGGCCATCACTTTGAGGAGCGGTAGAGGCACATGACCGGATCCACAGGTTCCTGTACATGAGTCATCTTAGGAGGAGGTTGCGATTGAGATTCCAGATGAGACACCGCCAAGGGGTAAGCCGGCGAGCACATCGCGCCCTCGCGAGCCTGTGAGGGATTACACTCCCGTCGTTCCATACCCAGGCAGATTGAAGAAGCAGAAGATAGAGGAGCAGTATGGTAATTTTTTAGGGTTGTTTAAGCAGTTGCATATCAACTTGCCATTTGTGGAGGCTCTAGCTCAGATGCCTAAGTATGCGAGATTCTTGAAGGATATACTCACGAATAAGAGGAAATCAGAGGAGTTGTCTCAGGTGACGCTGGATGAGGAGTGTTCGGCGGTAATTCGGAACAAGCTACCGGAGAAGAGACGAGATCTGGGGAGTTTCACCATCCCTTGTTTGATAGGTAGCTTGTCGGTTAGTAATGCCTTAGCTGACCTTGGTGCTAGCATTAACCTCATGCCATATGCGGTCTTTGCTAAGCTTGAGTTAGGAGAACCTACACCGACACGCATGAGTATCCAGTTGGCCGATCGTTCGGTCAAACATCCGCGAGGGATAGTGGGGAATATGTTGGTTAAGGTTTATCGTTTTGTGTTTCCTGTAGACTTTGTGATTCTGGACTTGTATGAGGACCAGAATTTCCCTATTATCCTAGGTTGACCGTTCCTGGCCACCGCCAAGGACCTGATTGATGTGTATTCGGGGAGGCTTACATTGAGGGTGGATGAAGAGGAGGAGACCTTTGATGTTGGGAGATCCATGCAACACACCCAGAATCAGGATGATTCACTTTACTTTGTTGAGGCTATTTATTCTTGTGTGAGTGATCACCTCCAGGACACAGCTGAGGAGGAGTCCCTGGACACCCAGATTGTAGGAGAGGAGACATTTGATCCAGTTGGTGAGGATCAGTTTGATGAGCAGTTGCATAGCCAGGAGAGCTATGAGTTTTCGTGTGTTCAACGGTTTTTACGATGGTTGAAAGAGAGTCTGAGCCGATTAAGCGGCCTTCTATTGAGGACCCACCATCTGTTGAGCTTAAGGAGCTCCCGAGCCATTTGGAGTATGCCTTTTTAGATGGTGAGTCTCGATTACCTGTCATTATCGCCTATGATTTGACTAGTGATGAGAAGGAGAGGCTATTGGAGGTGCTGAAGCAGCACAAGCGGGCTATTGCATGGAGGAGTATGGACATTAAGGGAATTAATCCGTCTTTCTGTACCCATAAGACCCTTATGGAGGATGACTACAAGCCCGTTGTGCAGCACCAAAGGAGGTTGAACCCGAACATGCAGGAGGTAGTGAAGAAGGAGGTGATTAAGTTACTTGACGCTAGTTTGATTTATCCCATCTCCGATTCACCTTGGGTTAGCCCGGTTCAGGTTGTACCTAAGAAGGAAGGCATGACTGTTATCACCAACGAGAGGAATGAGTTGATTCCTACTCGTACAGTCACATGTTGGAGAGTTTGCATCGATTACCGCAAACTCAATGATGCTACTCGGAAAGACCATTTTCCCCTCCCGTTCATTGATCAGATGTTGGAGAGATTAGCGAGGAATATGTTCTATTGTTTCCTGGATGGCTTCTCTGGCTACTTTCAGATCCTGATTACTCCTAAGGACCAGGAGAATACGACATACACATGTCCCTATGACACGTTTGCTTATCTGCCGATGCCCTTTGGATTGTGTAATGCTCCGGCCACTTTCCAGCATTGCATGGTAGCCATTTTCCATGATATGATTGAGGACTCCATGGAGGTTTTCATGGATGACTTTTCTGTGTTTGGGAGTTCCTTTGATCATTGCCTCAGGAATCTGGAGAGGATGTTGGCCAGGTGCGAGGAGGCCTATCTAGTGTTGAACTGGGAGAAATGCCACTTCATGGTGAAGGAGGGCATTGTGCTTGGGCACAAGGTTTCACACGTGGGGATTGAGGTTGATAGAGCTAAGATTGATACCATATCTAAGCTGCCCCCGCCCATTTCTGTGAAATCTATTCGGAATTTCCTTGGTCACGTGGGCTTTTACAGACGCTTTATTAGATATTTTTCTAAGATTACCCGATCGATGCCCCAGCTTCTTGATAAGGAAGCCCAATTCGTGTTCTCCGACGAGTGCCTTAGTGCATTCAATTTGTTGAAGGAGAAGTCGGTGAATGCCCCTATCATGGTGGCTCCTGATTGGAAGCTGCCATTTGAGATCATGTGTGACGCGAGTGACTTCGTTGTCCGAGTCGTCCTTATCATCTTGCAATTTCATGTCATAAACAGTATTTTGGGAGTTTGCTCCTTGCTCTTATGTCTGTCTAGGATAGTCTTTGAGTATAGGACGGCTGAGATCGAGAGGTGAAACCGTTGTCGAGTACGTGGTATTCGTGGTTTTGGTGAGTCCGAGAGGAAATCCACTTCCTTACCGGTGAGCTTAATCTGACCCTTAGGATAGTTGAGGTGTGTAGGTGAGTCCGAGAGGAGGTCCTGCATATTTTAGTGACTCCTGAGTCAGTCTATCTTTAGAACCGGTGTCATACAGTCGGTTATCCCGAAAGCAGTTGAGTCAGTCAATAGGATTCCCGGTCTAGGTAGTGTTTGTCTCATATTTGGTCTTCGTCTGAGTTCTAGTGTGTTTGGTCTTTCTAGTGTCGTTTATTTGTCCGTAATCTTTAGTGTCTTGCCTTCGTTCATCTTTCCGTATGTCTAAGTATTTTCGTGTCTTTTCCGTCTTTGAGTGGAGTAATTATTTAGTTGTTTTATTCTAAGTTGCATGTCCTAAAATTAATAAAAGTAATAAATAGAATCGACGCTTGTGTTACATTGGTTAGGAGTCAATAAAGGTTCAGTATCGAGGGCCGCCGCCTTTTGTGTCCACGGTTCGATAACTCGGGCTTACTTTCTTTACTACGCGCTGTAACATTTCTGATTTTTAGTATCGGTATTTCGACTCAATGTAACGCTTTTCAAACCTAATTCTAGTGCACTGATTTGTTCTATTCGTATCTACAATTAAATACAATGACTCAATACAAACCCTCAAATTTTACTCGGTTATACAATTAAACACTATACAATTAACTACTTTATTCAAACTTGTCAAAACTGGAAATTCAAGGACTGATGTTGTAAAATATCAAGAAACCCTAATTAGACACGGTCGCGTCTCGTCCTGGCACGGTCGCGCCAAGTGCTTCGGCACGGTCGCGCGACTTGCTTTGGAACGATCGCGCCCGGTGCCTAGGCACGGTCGCGCCTAGTTTGGGCACGGTCGCGCCTGATACCAGTTGAAACGTAAATGCAGTTTCAAAACGCACGATCGTTCGAATTCGAAACAGAAATACGTTTCACTTTCATTATCAAAGAAAATAACTCCGTCAATTACAATCATTAACATTCAAAATACAATTCCCCTCAAGAAAACCGTCAATCATTTCTCCAAGCCATAAATTCTTCTTTTTGATCCGAAGTATCACAATCCAGCAACAAATTCACGCTACTCAATCCTCCCTGAAGCTTCTGGACTATCTGAATTGGCCGGAGTTGCAGTAAGGATCGCCGGAACTAAAGCTCGTCGACGCCGGAACTCCCTTCTACCGTTTGCTATCAATTCTCTACTGTCCATGGTAATTAAAACCTCTTTCCCAGTCGATTTAGTCTCAATATCAAAAGCCCTATATTAATTTGGGCTTTCATTACAGAAATCATCCTGAAATCGAATTCCTTATTTTATAAAAAATGATTTAATCGAATCCGTTTCTAAACATGATTTACATACAATTAATTTATACGAAAAGACTCGAAATAACTCTATAAGCAAAATCCCTAACAATTCCATCGCTACAAATACAAGAATCAGTCAATTCGTTCCTGATTTGGAACAGACGCGGTCGCTCTAATCATCTAGCGCGGTTGTGCCTCGTGCGACGCGGTCGTGCCGATTTCCAGCACGGTCGTGTCCTCCTGTACAAACCCAATCATGCCATTTGGCTAATCTCAGTCGTGTCTCAGAATCATAGACACGATCGTGTCGGGCCAAGGCACGGTCGTGCCTAGTGATTTGTCTAGTTATTGCCCTCTGACTGATCAACCCGGTCGCGCCCCGACTGGCGTGGTCGCGCCCGTGGTTCGAGCACGGTCGTGCCCTACCTAGGCACGGTCGTGTGTGAGTCAGAAAGTCTTGGCATAATTATAATTATTATATTTTTCAATCAATAAAGATTCCAGATTAAATTTCAAAATGAAAATAGTTGGTTTTTATAAAAATGTATTTATCTCTATTTTAAAAGATCAAGTAATTAATCTTGGTTTAAATAGAAAATCATTTAATTAAAGTTTATGAAATTAGAGTTACACTTATTATTAAACTTTATATTTAAAAAGTAATTTAATGGTTAAGTTACACATTTTTGTAAATAAATAAATAAAGTAATGATTATTTATTTAAATTATATTTTGAAACAAAAACATTTATTTATTTGTACTTAATTCCATTTAACACTTACATTATTTTCATAAACAATAGTTATGCAATTTAATTAATTAATTATTCAAACTCAAACCTTAAATAAAATATTTCAAAAATGTTTATTTCAAAACTTTATATTTTATTTAATACTTTCAAATACAAGACAATGGCCTTATACATCAATCTAAACCCAACACTTGACTTACACTTTTGTGCACACTATTGATACAATATACATTACTCTTTAGGTTAATTTGTGCAATTCAAGGACCTTTATTTCTATCTAGTATCTTTTGTTAGCTACGCCTTCAAATCAAGTGAGTCTACATAGCCCCTTTTACTCTTTTACATTTTTGGGGTGAAACATGAACACTATTCAAATTACATGTTTACATTTACACAAACAACACAAGTACAAATCCTATTTACATTCATGTGTGCAAATTTGAGCTTTATGCCCGAGTGCTAGTTATGCTAACTTTTGTGAACACTTATGTGCAATCATTAACTATTCAAGCGGACGGTTTGCAATGATAGATCTATTGAGTCTGACAAAACCTACCCAGGTAGGGTGATTGATACCGACAACACAATTTTTGCATGCTAGTTACAAAGGTTTGATTGTACTTGGTTACACAATAGCTGCTCCCCATAAATGCCTTATTTATCATGTTATGTAAGGATTTGTTTTACAACTATATGATATCTATATACAAACCTGTGTTATACTCACCAACTTTTTAGTTGACTTTATTTTATTCATGTTTCAGGTACTAATGTGTGACTTTGTTCAAGATGTGCTACACATAGGCTTTGGACTTAGCTAAATTAAATAAAAGAATTCTATGTATTTCAATTTTGTTCTATCTTGGATTTTGGTTGTATTTTGGATTACTTGCAATAAAATTTGATGTTTAATATATTCAGTGTAGTCAACCTTGTTCTTATGAACAGTCTACATGTCCCGCCCCGATGATTCCGCCAACGGCCGGGGTGTGACAGATTGGTATCAAAGCCTTGGTTATAGGGAATTAGGTTATTAGACACCTTGACCTAGACTATAACCTTAGGACACCTACTTATGCTATGCTTAATGATTATGTGTTATGTGCTACATGCTATGTGTTACATGCTTAATATGATTAATTATTATTTCATTTTGATGACTTATTTGTTAAAAATCCATGACTTATTAGGATATCCTTAAAATATAATTACATAAACAATATCCTTTCCTATATCCTAAAACCTTATAATATTCTTATCTTATTCTCTAACTTTACTTTTCTAAGCATGTGGAAACTTCATGAAGCTAAATCCATAAAAATTCCTTTATTTCCTCGTTAAGGTCTTTAAACTTTGTTAATTATTTGAGGACATGTGCAATCTGGAAGAGTAACACCTGTATTTTGGGTTTTCTGTCTAGGAAAGTATTTCGCATAAATCCCAATCAACCGAGGGACCCGTATGCTTTCATGAGAATTCCCGAGATGAGTGTTTACTTATAGGCTAAAGCATGTCTTCTTGAAAATTATATGAGTTTAATTAACCTTAATGTGTCATAGTATTCAAGTGATTATATCACTATTTGAGTACCATCTAAACTATGATTAACTATTTTATTTCATTATCTTGTTCTTTTAATCCAAGCAATTCTCATAAGTTCTTACATCTTTTCTTGTCTTGTAAAAATATGTAGAATGCCTCCTCGTCGTGCTCCCGCGGCCAACGCCAACACCGACATTACTGCTATTCTTGCACAACTCATGACACAACTCGTGACACAACTCACTCAAGCTAATGGTGCCACCAATGACAACAATGGTGGTAACAACCCATCTCAATGCACCTTCAAGCATTTCAACTCGTGTAATCCCCTCAAATTCTATGGTACCGAAGGAGCTACGGGACTACTTCAATGGTTCGAAAGCATTGAGAATACCTTTCTCAATAGTGACTGCCCAGACAACCTTCGTGTTCATCATGCCACAAGTGTCCTACAAAAACGGGCACTCATATGGTGGAATGGGGAGAAAAGGAATAGAGGTGTGGATATAGCAATGGCCTTACCTTGGGATGAGGTTAAAAGGCTAATGACCGAGGAATTCTACCCTCAAAATGAAGTGAAGAAACTTGAAGCCGAATTTTGGGATCTTGCCCAAGACAGTGGTGAAAGATTGGCGTATACGACTCGGTTCCATGAGTTGAGTCTTCTTGTGCCCCACATGGTCACTCCTTTGTCCCGCTGCATTAAAAAGTATATTGGGAGACTACCTAGGCAAATTCAAGATACTGTCCTAGGAAGGAATCCCACAACACTTGAAGATGATATCTGTTTGTCCGCTACCTTAACCGATAATTATGTGAAGGCGGGGACTCTTACTAAAAAGGGCACCAAGAAAGTATCTGACACTATAACCCCTCCTACCCACATCAAAGAATCCACAACTGAACCCTCTCGCAATAATAGAAAGAGGAAGGTTAGAAATTTTGCTGTAATTACTCCTGCTATTCCTGTTAACCAAGCTGCACCTATGGTTCAAGCACCAGCCAAAAAGCCATATGTTGGGATTTACCCGCTTTGTGCCACATGTAGTTTTCATCATCTCCAAAGCATCCCATGTCGCCTTTGCACTTATTGTGGGAAATATGGCCATACGGTCAATGTTTGAAGGGCCAAAGCTCTTGCGGGCCAAGTCAACCCACCAAACTGAACCAACCCGCAAGTAGCTAATCAAGGTGTTCCCGCCATTGCAAATGGGCGTGCTTGTTTTGAATGTGGCGACCCAAATCATTTCCGTGATCAATGCCCAAGGTTAGTCAATGCTAGACAAGGTGGAGCTCGTGGGCGTGCTTTCAACATAAACGCCATCGAAGCTCAAGCCAACAATGACGTGGTCAATGGTACGTTCCTTGTTAATAGTCAATATGCTTCCATTTTATTTGATACCGGTGCCGATAAAAGTTTTGTGTCACTTAATTTTGAGCCCTTACTTGCAAAGACACGATCCCAATTAGAGAAAACCTTCACTGTTGAAGTAGCAAATGGTGAGTCCCTTGCAATTAAATCCATTATCTATGATTGCTCTTTAGAACTTAATGACCATACATTCCCAATCAACCTTGTTCCAATGCCACTAGGAAGCTTTGATATCATCATAGGCATGGATTGGCTATCAAATCATCATGCCGAAGTCATTTTCTTTGAGAAGTGTATTCGAATTCCGCTACCATCGGGAGAAACGTTAAGAGTCTTTGGTGAAAAGCCTTGCAAAGGACTTAAGTTAATGTCATGCACTACTGCTCAAAAGTACTTACGAAAGAAGTACATCGCTTTCTTAGCTCATATTGTTCAAAAGGATGTCAAAGAGAAGAGTATACAAAACATTCCTATCATTCAAGATTTTACCGAAGTATTTCCCAAAGACCTATCCGGCCTTCCTCCCATTCGTCAAGTAGAGTTTCGCATTGATCTTATACCCGGAGCTAACCCCGTGGCTAGAGCTCCTTATCGTCTTGCACCTTTTGAAATGCAAGAGCTTGCAAGTCAAATCCAAGAACTCTCCGACAAAGGTTTCATTCGCCCAAGTCATTCACCGTGGGGTGAACCCGTCTTATTTATCAAGAAGAAGGATGGATCATTCCTCATGTGTATCGACTATCGCGAACTCAACATGCTTACTATCAAAAACCGTTATCCTTTGCCTAGAATCGATGATCTCTTTGATCAACTTCAAGGTTCTACTTGCTTCTCAAAGATTGATCTTCGATCTGGTTATCATCAAATCCGTGTTCAAGATGATGACATTCCTAAGACTGCCTTTCGAACAAGATATGGTCATTACGAGTTCATGGTTATGCCTTTTGGGTTAACCAATGCACCTGCAGTTTTCATGGATCTCATGAATCGCGTGTGCAAACCGTACCTTGATAAATTTGTGATCGTCTTCATTGACGAAATCTTAATCTATTCCAAGACTAAAGTTGATCATGAACAACATCTTAGATTGGTTTTGGATCTTTTGAGAAAAGAACGACTATATGCCAAATTCTCCAAATGTGAATTTTGGCTAAAGGAAGTTCAATTTCTTGGTCATATCATCAACGACAAGGGAATTCATGTTGACCCTGCTAAAATCGAAACGGTTAAGAATTGGAATGCCCCGAAGACTCCTACCGAAGTTCGTTCATTTCTTGGTCTTGCGGGGTATTATCGTCGTTTCATCTCAAACTTCTCAAAGATTGCTGTCCCTCTCACCGCTTTGACCCACAAGAGTAAAACTTATGAATGGGGACCAAAACAAGAAGAAGCTTTCCAAACTCTCAAGCAAAAGTTGTGCATTGCTCCTATTTTGACTCTCCCTGATGGAAATGATGATCTAGTTGTCTACTGTGATGCTTCTAACCAAGGTCTTGGTTGTGTCCTCATGCAACGAGGCAAAGTAATCGCTATGCATAAAGGCAACTTAAAATTCATGAGAAGAATTATACGACGCACGACCTCGAATTGGGTGCGGTCGTATTCGCATTGAAGATTTGGAGACATTATCTGTATGGCACGAAATGTGTGGTGTTCACCGACCACAAAAGCCTTCAACACATCTTCAATCAAAAGGAACTCAATATGAGGCAACGACGTTGGGTTGAACTCCTTAACGACTACGACTGCAAAATTCGTTACCATCCCGGCAAAGAGAATGTTGTAGCCGACGCTTTGAGTCGAAAAGACCATGTTATGCTTCATTGTGCCCGAATTCAAACCCGCATCTTAGAAGCTCAACACGTCTCAGTCACCGAGGGTAACATATACGAAGAAATGTCATGTGGTGTTGAACTTCTACTTGAATCAAAATCCAATGGCTTACTCTATTACTTGAACCGTATTTGGGTTCCCAATCGCGATGATCTACGTGCATTTCTCTTAAACGAGGCTCATAAGACTCGTTATTCCATTCATCCTGGTGCGGATAAAATGTACCAAGATCTTCGCCAGCAATATTGGTGGCCCGGTATGAAGAAAGACATTGCCTTTTATGTTGCCAAATGTTTAACCTGCTCCAAAGTCAAAGCCGAACATCAACGTCCTTCTGGTTTGCTTGTGGAAATGGGAGAACTTAGCTATGGATTTCATTACCAAACTCCCTCGCACCTCGAGTGGTTATGATAGCATTTGGGTGATCATTGATCGTCTCACCAAATCTGCCCATTTCTTGCCTATCCGTGAAGACTTTAAAGTTGAGAAACTAGCTCGAATTTACATTAATGAAATTGTGATCCATCACGGTATTCCCTTGAACATAATATCCGATAGAGACGCTCGGTTCACTTCTCGATTTTGGCAATCTCTCCAAAATGCTCTTGGTACACGATTGGATTTGAGCACGGCTTACCATCCCCAAACTGATGGTCAAACCGAGCGAACAATCTAAACTCTTGAAGACATGCTTAGAGCTTGTGTAATCGATTTTGGTGGCAATTGGGATTCACATTTATCCCTCATTGAGTTCTCTTACAATAATAGCTACCACACAAGTATCAACATGGCTCCATTCGAAGCTCTCTATGGTCGCAAGTGTCGTTCTCCTATCTGTTGGAGCGAGATTGGTGAAGCACAATTCACCGGTCCCGAATTGATTCAAGAAACATCCGATAAAATCATTCAAATCCATGACAACATTCGAGTAGCAAGGATTCGGCAAAAGAGTTGTGCCGACAAACGTCGAAAACCCTTGGAATTCCAAGTCGGTGACCTTGTTATTCTAAAGGTGTCTCCGTGGAAGGGTGTGATCCGTTTTGGAAAGAAGGGCAAGTTAGCACCTCGATATGTTGGTCGATTCAAGGTCCTTGAAAGGATTGGGAAAGTTGCTTACTACCTCCATCTCTTGGCAATGTGCATCCTACATTTCATGTATCTAATCTGAAGAAGTGTCTCGCTGATGAGAATCTCCATATACCGCTTGATGACGTGCGCATTGATGAAACGATGCACTTCGTTGAGAAACCGGTAGAAATTATGGATCGTGAAATCAAGCAACTCAAGCGAAGTCGTATTCCTATTGTCAAAGTTCGTTGGGAATCTAAGCGTGGTCCTGAATTCACTTGGGAACGAGAGGACCAAATGAAGCTCAAGTACCCCCATCTTTTTACTGATGCCGTAGCTTCCTCAAATTAAATTTCGGGATGAAATTCTCTCAACATGGGGGACTGTAACATTTCTGATTTTTAGTATCCGTATTTCGACTCAATGTAACGCTTTTCAAACCTAATTATAGTGACGAAATTCTCTCAACATGGGGAGACTGTAACATTTTTTATTTTTAGTATCCGTATTTCGACTCAATGTAACGCTTTTCAAACCTAATTCTAGTGCACTGATTTGTTCTATTCGTATCTACAATTAAATACAATGACTCAATACAAACCCTCAAATTTTACTCGGTTATATACAATTAAACACTATACAAGTAACTATTTTATTCAAACTTGTCAAAACTGGAAATTCAAGGACTGATGTTGTAAAATATCAAGAAACCCTAATTAGACACGGTCGCGTCTCGTCCTGGCACGGTCGCGCGACTTGCTTTGGAACGATCGCACCCGGTGCCTAGGCACGGTCGCGCCTAGTTTGGGCACGGTCGCGCCTGATACCAGTTGAAACGTAAATGCAGTTTCAAAACGCACGATCGTTCGAATTCGAAACATATATACGTTTCACTTTCATTATCAAAGAAAATAACTCCGTCAATTACAATCATTAACATTCAAAATACAATTCCTCTCAAGAAAACCGTCAATCATTTCTCCAAGCCGCAAATCCTTCTTTTTGATCCGAAGTATCACAATCGAGCAGCAGATTCACACTACTTAATCCTCCCTGAAGCTTCTGGACTATCTGAATTGGCCGGAGTTGCAGTAAGTATCGCTGGAACTCAAGCTCGTCGACGCCGGAACTCCCTTCTACCGTTTGCTATCAATTCTCTACTCTCCAGGGTAATTAAAACCTCTTTCCCAGTCGATTTAGTCTCAATATCAAAAGCCCTATATTAATTTGGGCTTTCATTACAGAAATCATCCTGAAATCGAATTCCTTATTTTATAAAAAATGATTTAATCGAATCCATTTCTAAACATGATTTACATACAATTAATTTATACGAAAAGACTCGAAATAACTCTATAAGAAAAAGCCCTAACAATTCCATTGCTACAAATACAAGAATAAGTCAATTCGTTCCTGATTTGGAACAGACGCGGTCGCGCTAATCATCTAGCGCGGTCGTGCCTCGTGCGACGCGGTCGTGCCTCGTGCGACGCGGTCGTGCTGATTTCCAGCACGGTCGTGTCCTCCTGTACACACCTGTAAAACCAAAGACTGATTGCTACAAAATTGTTCTAAGTACAACTGCTGCGGACAACACAAGATTGCTGCTGACCAAAACAGCTGCTGATACTTTGTCTGCTGCTGAAGACCAAAGTAGCTGCGGATAGGCTTATCAGCAGCATTCAACACATGTTGCTGCTGATAGGCATATCCTCAGCAGCTGCGGATAGATCAATCTTGCTGCTGGTCCTCATCTCTGCTGCTGATAGCTTTATTCTCTGAAGACCAAACGTTGCAGCTGACTATCCATGCGAAGCGCCTCTGACACCTTTTTGCAAAAGCAACTGCCACACTCCAAGCAGAAGGAACCTCACTGGTGCAACCAATAAAGGACAATGACGCTCTTCTCCAAGCATGCAAACAATGATGCCTAAGAAGACGTTTCAGTAAAGTTAACTAGATTAGCCTTTACGTGTAATTTAGATTAATAAACAAGATCAAAGGTCTGTGTTAGATGTGATCCTTAGAATCAAGGGTCTGTCTTGATTCTAAGTTACTATAAATACCTTGTAACCACTTCATTGTAAGTGTGCTTCTTCACTGAGTTTTCACTTGTAATATTTGTATTCACAAAAGCTTAATACAACAGTGTTTATCAGTATTCTTTGTGTTTACTTAATTATAAATTGTGTAGTTGATTTTTTTTCGCCAACCTCAACTAAGAACAAAACCATCTTGTATTCTCACGATCCTACAAGTGGTATCAGAGCTTTGGCTCAGATTAAACAAACTCACATTTGTTTAATCACTTCTGGTTCTATTCTAAAACTTTCTCCTTGATTAAGTCACCCAAATCACAGTTTGCAAAGGAAGTAGAAGAGGAGAATGAAAAGAAGAGGAAGGAAGATGCTAAGTTTAGAATCACTATTCTAAATTAGCAAAAGAATTAAGGGAGGAGTGGACTGAAGCTCTGATCTCTCAAGGTGAGGATGCAGACTACCTTGAAAAACTTTCAAACAAAGAGATCTACAGAGCCTTCATGGGTCAGCAGGGGGAATTGGCAAAGAAGAAGAAAGATGAAGAGAAAGAGAAAGCTCAACAAAAGTCAAAGAAAGCCATTGCCCTTAATCAAAGGACCCATGAAGAAAGGAAGGTGATGATTGACTTCCTTAAGGTAAGGGGAGAAAGTGGAAAAAGGTTAGGTCCCATGTCCTTCATGAACCTACAAGCCCTGTATATATAAAAGTGATAAAGGAAGAGGAAGAAAGACTGGGAAAGAGACCATTCAAGAAACAAAGAACCTCTGCACCAGAAACTACTTCCACTTTCCAAACACCATCCACAAACATCCCCAAGCCTTCCTCTCCTCAACCCAAAAAGTCCAAAACATCACACCCAGCTCCTTCTCATCAACAGCCACTCCTGAAGAAATCCAAACCCATATCCAAACCTGAAGACTCCAGAGAAATAGTCCAATGGTTTTACAGTACCCAAGATCAATGGTTTGAAGTATTCAGGGGAGAACTGAACGAAGAAGGTCAATTTACAAGTCTGTTGATGAGTTTCTACAGCTTCCAGATTCAGATCTCAAGAGAATCATGAAGCTGGGTGAAGAATTCATACCTGCAAATGATGGCGGGAAACATCTTGTGCTGGTGATCAAACATCACTTCAACCCCAGCAAAGATGCAATCTTAGATGTTAGACCTCTATAATCCTACTATCCATTTGTACAATGGTCCTACAATGCTGAGAAGAATGAGTTCACCATCACAAATGTCAAGGGTCACCAGATGAGATGTTCAAGCAAGGCAATCTTCAAAATGCCAAGTAAGGACATCAAGACTCTGTCTGAACTTCCTCTTGACAACCCCAGCAAGGATCCTCGAGGGTATGAAGTAGTAAGGATAGTCGACCACATGAAAAGGCTTCAGCAACAGAGGGACTAGAAGAATTTTGGTAGCATCAGTCTAGGGGGAGTTTGTAGAACCAAAGACTGATTGCTACAAAATTGTTCTAATTACAACTGCTGCGGACAACACAAGATTGCTGCTGACCAAAACAGCTGCTGATACTTTGTCTGCTGCAGAAGACCAAAGTAGCTGCGGATAGGCCTATCAGCAGCATTCAACACATGTTGCTGCTGATAGGCATATCCTCAGCAGCTGCGGATAGATCAATCTTGCTGCTGGTCCTCATCTCTGATGCTGATAGCTTTATTCTCTAAAGACCAAACGTTGCAGCTGACTATCCATGCGAAGCGCCTCTGACACCTTTTTGAAAAAGCAACTGCCACACTCCAAGCAGAAGGAACCTCACTGGTGCAACCAATAAAGGACAATGACGCTCTTCTCCAAGCATGCAAACAATGATGCCTAAGAAGACGTTTCAGTAAAGTTAACTAGATTAGCCTTTACGTGTAATTTAGATTAATAAACAAGATCAACGGTCTGTGTTAGATCTGATCCTTAGAATCAAGGGTCTGTCTTGATTCTAAGTTACTATAAATACCTTGTAACCACTTCATTGTAAGTGTGCTTCTTCACTGAGTTTTCACTTGTAATATTTGCATTCACAAAAGCTTAATACAACAGTGTTTATCAGTATTCTTGGTGTTTACTTAATTATAAATTATGTAGTTGATTTTGTTTCCGCCAACCTCAACTAAGAACAGAACCATATTGTATTCTCACGATCCTACAACACCCAATCATTCCATTTGGCTAATCTCTGTCGTGTCTCAGAATCATAGACACGATCGTGCCTAGTGATTTGTCTAGTTATTGCCCTCTGACTGATCAACCCGGTCGCGCCCCGACTAGCGCGGTCGCGCCCGTGGTTCGAGCACGGTCGTGCCCTTCCTAGGCACGGTCGTGTGTGAGTCAGAAAGTCTTGGCAGAATTATAATTATTATATTTTTCAATCAATAAAGATTCCAGATTAAATTTCAAAATGAAAATAGTTGGTTTTTATAAAAATGTATTTATCTCTATTTTAAAAGATCAAGTAATTAATCTTGGTTTAAATAGAAAATCATTTAATTAAAGTTTATGAAATTAGAGTTACACTTATTATTAAACTTTATATTTAAAAAGTAATTTAATGGTTAAATTACATATTTTTGTAAATAAATAAATAAAGTAATGATTATTTATTTAAATTATATTTTGAAACAAAAACATTTATTTATTTGTACTTAATTCCATTTAACACTTACATTATTTTCATAAACAATAGTTATGCAATTTAATTAATTAATTATTCAAACTCAAACCTTAAATAAAATATTTCAAAAATGTTTATTTCAAAACTTTACATTTTATTTAATACTTTCAAATACAAGACAATGGCCTTATACACTAATCTAAACCCAACACTTGACTTACACTTTTGTGCACACTATTAATACAATATACATTACTCTTTAGGTTAATTTGTGCAATTCAAGGACCTTTATTTCTATCTAGCATCTTTTGTTAGCTACGCGTTAAAACCATGTGAGTATACATAGCCCCTTTTACTCTTTTATATTTTTGGGATGAAACATGAACACTATTCAAATTACATGTTTACATTTACACAAACAACACAAGTACAAATCCTATTTACATTCATGTGTGCAAATTTGAGCTTTATGCCCGAGTGCTAGTTGTGCTAACTTTTGTGAACACTTATGTGCAATCATTAACTATTCAAGCTGACGGTTTTCAATGATAGATCTATTGAGTTTGACAAACCCACCCAGGTAGGGTGATTGATACCGACAACACAATTTTTACATGCTAGTTACAAAGGTTTGATTGTACTTGGTTACACAATAGTTGCTCCCCATAAATGCCTCATTTATCATGTTATGTAAGGATTTGTTTTACAACTATATGCTATCTATATACAAACCTGTGTTATACTCACCAACTTTTTAGTTGACTTTATTTTATTCATGTTTCAGGTACTAATGTGTGACTTTGTTCAAGATGTGCTACACATAGGCTTTGGACTTAGCTAAATTAAATAAAAGAATTCTATGTATTTCAATTTTGTTCTATCTTGGATTTTGGTTGTATTTTGGATTACTTGCAATAAAATTTGATGTTTAATATATTCAATGTAGTCAACCTTGTGCTTATGAACAGTCTACATGTCCCGCCCCGATGATTCCGCCATCGGTCGGGGTGTGACACGCGCGACCAGTACGCTTTTCATGAGCGTGTGATTTAGTTGTGAGTCCATTTCTACATTTAAAACTTGGTTAATTTAATATATATAATATCACGCATCAGTTCCTCATGTTCATCCCTATTCTTGGAATAGATGAGGATGTCATCAATGAAAACGATGACAAACTGGTCAAGGTACGGTTTACACACACGGTTCATGAGACCCATGAACACCGCGGGTGCGTTGGTCAGTCCGAATGGCATGACCATGAATTCGTAGTGACCATACCTAGTCCTGAATGCCGTCTTTTAGATGTCCTCCTCTCGGACTCTAAGTTGATGGTAACCAGATCTAAGATCTATCTTGGAATAGAAGCTTGACCCTTGGAGTTGATCAAATAGATTGTCGATGCGGGGTAGAGGATAACGGTTCTTGATGGTTACTTTATTAAGCTCACGGTTGTCGATGCATATGCGGAAGGTCCCGTCCTTCTTCTTGACAAATAGGACCTCCCCATGGCAATGAGCTAGGTCTAATGAAACCTTTATCCAAGAACTCTTGTAGTTGTGTAGACAACTCTTGCAGCTCACTGGGTGCAAGTCTATACGGTGCCCGAGCGATAGGTGTTGCTCCGGGTGCTAGATCAATTTGAAATTCGACTTGACGGTGAGGTGGAAGACCAAGAAAGTCTTCGGGAAATACTTATGGATAATTACGTATGATCGGGATGTTGTCAATCCTCTTCTCCTCAGATGGTTGCTCGACGACGAGAGCCAGAATGGCAGTATGACCCTTACGTAGACACTTTTGTGCTTTCATAAAAGATATGATTCCCATAACAGCACCACTCTTCTCGCCTTGGACAGAGATGATTTCTCCACTAGGGAGAGGAAGGCGAACAATTTTCTCCTAACAGACAATCTGGGCTTGGTTCTTAGACAACCAGTCCATTCCGATAATTACGTCAAAACTACCGAGTATGACCGGCATGAGGTCAATGTCAAGTTTATGACCAGCCAGTTCAAGTTTACAACCCTTAAGAATGTGGGTTGCTTCTATTATCTGTCCATCTTCTATTTCTATGGTATACATGTCTTCTAGTAAGGTTGGAGTTTCTTTTATCAAGTTACTAAGTTTCTTAGATATAAAACTCATATCAGCACCAGTGTAAAAAAGAACAGAAGCAAAATAGTTGTTTAGAAGAAACGTACCAGTAACCACATTATGGTCGTATCGAGCTTCTCCGGATCCTAACACAAAGGATCGTCCCTTTGCACTGTTTCCTCCATTGTTGTTATAATTGCCCTGGTGGTTATTGTTGTTGTTGTTGTTGCCGTTGCCACCCTTATTTAACTGTGGGCAATCCTTCCGAAAATGTCCCTCTTTTCCATATTCAAAACAACCTTTAGTAGACCCAGGTTGTTGGATGGGCTGCCTGGCTTGTAACTCACCTCTACAGTTCTTGGTGGCATGACCTACCTTGCCACATCGTTGGCAACGGAGCTTGTCACATGCACCAAGATGGTGATATTTGCACTTGTTGCATTTGGGAAGATTTCCCGTGTAACCACCTTGATTTTGAGTTGAAGAGGTCGATTGGTTGAAGCTTTTTCTAAGTTCAAACCTACGTTGCTGTTGTTGGGGTTGATTTGACTGAGAACCCCTGCTGTTGTTGCTGGTGTCAAACTTGCGTTTTTTGTTGTCGGTGGCTTTGGAAGCTGAACCTCTTGGAGGCAAAGTTCCCTGATTCACCGCCTGATCAGTTAGCTTGTGCGCAAGCGTGATGGTTTGTTGAATGGAAGTGGGGTTCGATGAGGTGACCATGCTCTGGATCTGGGGTACCAGACCGTTGATAAACATTTCAATCCTCTTGTAGGGTGGGGTCACCATGTGAGGGCACATGAAAGCAAGTTCATGTGCTCGGGTTATGTAAAGTTCTATATCAGAACCCTCCATTTTCAAGTTCCATAATTCCCCTTCAAGCTTCTGGTTTTCATCTCAAGGGCAATATTCCTCCCTTATCATCGTCTTAAATTCCTCCCATGGCGATGCATTAGCCATGTCCAGGCCTAGTATTTGAACCTGAGCGTTCCACCTGGTCTCTAGAGTTCCTGATGCGAACTTGACCTGACTTGTCTCAGGAAAGTTGCACATGGCGAAGACTGATTCGACTTTCTCGAACCATCGGAGTAACCCAACGGCTCCCTCCGCCCCGCTGAAGGTGTGAGGCTTGCAATCCATAAAAGTCTTGAAAGTGCAAGCTGGTTGATTGTTCTGTTGACCTGGATATAAAGAGTAGATGCATGTTTGAGTACACAAGATTTGGGGACGATTAAGGTGTAAACAGTTGGCTTGTTAGAGTCCACGAGTATTGAATTTACCTGCAACGATGTGTGCTGCCAGTACTTCTGCCACACTGTCGTTGATCAGTTCTGTCAACTTGGCTGCTGTCAGGTTTATGTTTCCACGACCACCTTGACGACCTCCGCGTCTACGTCCGGCCATAGTTCTTCACATTTACAAATACAAACAATGAGAAAATATGTCGCATATTATCGTCATTTAAGCATAAGTAAACAGAAGGAAAATAAACAACAACTTTTGAGGTCTCCATAACGATTCTTGATTTATTAAATAGTAGCGGCTATAAAATAAATAACTCAAAACATCAATTTATTAAGATTTTTATTGAAATGGGAACAACCTTACCCATTTAGGTTTGAAATGAAAGGAAATAACATAATAAGATAAGATAGAATGGAACATCAAAGTCCACTGCTAGCGGACAAGATAACTGACTCCTCGTCCTCATCCTCTGGCTCCTCCTCAGGCTCAAAGTCGAGTGATTCAGTTGGCTGTAAAGCAACCTCAAGTTTTGCTTCTAATTGCGCAATCCTTTCCTGAGATTCTACCGCTACCTCCTTGAGAATATCCACTGTAGCCTATGTAGGTCCACATGACTCATCTCAGATCGATCTCGTGACAAGACGTCTCGATAACACGGAGTGTGAAGTCCTTCTTGTTAACGTTTGTATACGAATTGACAATAGAAACAGCAGGTAAATAAACTTCTCTTTGTATTCCACAAACACAGAGTTTACAAGATTCACTGAATACGATCTCTCTCTTACACTCAGAGCTGGATCTGTAACACCTATTTATAGACACAAACTCTGCAGTAAGCGAACTTAACAAGTTCGCTCATAAATATTCTTCTATGAACTTATACAAAATTCCTTAGGCGGACTTATCAAGTTCGCCTCACATGAGACTAGGTGAACTAGACAAGTTCGCCTCTAGCAGAACTTGTTCTAACACTTAGACAAAATCTATACAATTACACAAAAACATAAAGACAATAAGACCTAAACTATTACAAAGCTTTTGTCATACATTATATGTCCTAACAGACTCCCCCATGAAAATAGCTTGATCTTCTGTCTTCAGTCTTTATGACAAGCTCTTCCAGTTATCTGGTAATCTGCTTTCTGTGTGCACTCCATATCTCTGATAGATCTCCAACACTCTTTTATACTGAAATCCTTGTTCTCTCCATTAATCAGTAAACATAATATCATTCTCTCTGATCTTTCTTTGAGAAGTTAATAAGATTCATTGCATCATAGAAACTAACAATAACCTTATTATCTTTATCACCAATTCTGGCTTCACCAGTATTCACATCTACGTACCACCATTTCATATTCCCTAGAAAATCTTGTGGTATTTTCTTCAATGGTATATTCTGTATAGCACGTACTGGCTTGAACTTATACCTCCATGTCACAATCCCAGTCTTTTGATCTACAATCTTCACTCTTTTTCCTTTCTGTGGCTTTAACCTTTCATACTTCCCTGATCCACCTTCTCTTTTAATCAAGTTGGCAATGGCTAATCCAAACTTTGATCTATTAATCAGTGGCTTCGTAGCTAGACCATTCATTTCACACCTTGGCAAGGTATTGAAATACTTGATCCTAGGCTTTAAGTATTGAACACCATCAGATCTCTTAAGAGCAAACAACTTCGTGTCATCATCATAAAACCAACTGATGATTTTTCCAATACACCGCTCTTTATTCACATATCTTTCTTTCTGAGCAGGTTGTACATGTGAGTTTGGTAGTACTTTCATCCAACTGCTAACTACTTCTCTCCACTGTTCTCTAGTCATTCTTGTATTTCTATACATCACAGGTTCTTCATTTAGCTTAGGAGACACAGGATGAGTAGTATCAGCATCAGTATCAATCTTGGATTAAGCAGTTTCATCAGGTGTAGTGATATCTTCAACAGAGTCCATAGAATCTGTTACTCCTTCATAAGAAAACTCAGGAAAAATATCATCTTGGATGAAGTTAGACGGTACATTCAGACCATCACTGCCTTCATATGTAACTTTAGCTTTACTCTTTTCTATCTCAATCTCTATAATCTCTCCTTCTTCAACTTCATTATCAGTCATGTCATCTTCAATATCATTAAACAATTCATCAATATCATCTAGACATTATAACTTCTCAGCTTCCTCTTCTTCAGAATCAACAAAGAATTCCAATAATAAAATTTCTTCATTTACTCCAGAATCATTCTTGGTTCCTTCAATAGTTTGTGATGTCAACTCCCCCTGAACTCTTGATATGGGATTTACGTCAGCAGCGTATTGACGATTACCCTCAACATTAACACTAGGATCATTATCATCATCATCCTTTCGTTGAATTGACTCAGCATGACAAGTATCATGTATCCTTCACTTCCCCTGAGCATCAAGACGCTCAACAAGTTTAGAAACTAATAACTGCATGTCCGCAATCTGTGTAGCTTGAGCCTGAAGGACCAACTGTCTCTGAGTATCGGTAGTCACAAGAGTATCTACCTGAGTCTGTAATGCAAGCACTTGTGATTCAAGGAAGGTAATCCTTTCAGAATCAGAAGGCTGTGAAATACCAGCAGATGATGTAGGAACTGTAGGAACATGAGTAATCACAGGAGATGGATGTTTAGAAGTAGGAGGTGTAACCAGTAAGGATGCAACAAAAGTAGTGTCCTCAACACCTTGAGATGAATGTGCAGCAGCAATAGAAGCAGACATATGCTTCTGAGCTTTTGGAACTAGAATAACATCGTTATCCGAGTCAGAACTCTCATCGATTAATGTTCTCTTTCCAAGTACTGATCCGGAAGGAGCATCCCGAACAGACTTACGCCTCGGCTTTCTGGCTTTAGATTTAATACGCTTCCCTGCATTTGCCAATGGCAAAGTAGCCAGTCTCTCATAATGATCTGAGCTAAAATCTCTAGATGAATCAGATTCAGTAGCCTCATAATTAGGTAAAATAGTGTCACCAGAACTCCTATCTACCACATTCCCTTCAGCTTCATGAATGGGTGAGTTCACAGCTTCATTAACAAAATCATCCATATTCATACACAAAACTTGTTCAATTTCTTGAACAACGTCTTCCTGAACTGGTTCATTAACAAGTTCATTAACCTGTTCTTGTGGAATAGGAACTTGTTGTTATGCTTGTACCTGAGCTTGAACTAGAACTTGCTGTTGTGCTTGTACCTGAGCTTGAACTGGAACTTGTTGTGGTTGTTGTTGTTGATTCTGGACTTGTCCTTGAACTAACTCCTCAGGATGAAACCAATTATCATTAGGAGGCTCAACATAATCAGGATTGATTAGGTGACCAAACAAAGGAGTCAGAACTGGAATCAAAGGAACATTTTGTTGTTTAACCTTGGTACAATCAGTAAAGTTTCTTTTGGACATAGGAGTCACGGTCAAACGTATTAGATGCGTTGGTAAGTCTGAAATTAAATGATTCAGAATCATTTGCAAGAACATAGGATACATAAGAAACCCTTGACCTTATGGAGGATTGATTTGCATAACCAACTCACGGTATATATACAAAGCAAAGTTAAATCGTTTATTCAGGGTCAATGCAACCATTGCAGCTTGTAACACACTCTTTAGTCCATCAGTACCAGCCAAATCTTCAAGATGAATACCCCAGTCATAATTTTCATCATTCTGAGCAACAAAAGCAAATGATGTAGATGCATGATTAGAATTTCCAGAACTAGAGGAGCCATGTGACTGATTACGATTGTTCTGAAAGTTATTAGGCTTCTTCTGAGAATCAAAATCAACTTTTGGCTTCACACATTCTCTGGCGAAATGACCATACTCCTGACAATTATAGCAACGAACTTCGGTTTTGTCAAATCCCATACGTGAACGACTGTTAGAACCAATATACTTCTTTCCAGTCTTCTTAAAAAAATCCTTTGCTTGTCGCATCAGCATAGCCATGTTCCATTGAATGTTCATCTCTTCCAGATCAACAGGATCAATTTGTTTGAAATCATCTTCAATAACATCTGGATCATGAATCTTTCCTCCAATAAAATTTTCATAAGAAACCATAAAAGAAGAAAACATCGCTAAATAATCATCAGCAACTCTTTGATTCATATTATGTGTTCCAGATGATGAAGAAACTCTATTTGCAGAGAAACCAGAATGACTTGGAACCCCAGAACAATGATCATTATAAGCATCTTGAGTATCACCAGAAAAGAATACAACCCCTGCATCGGTTTTGCTAGAAGTCTTAGCAAAATACATTGAAGGATCTTGAATATGCTCCATATTGGTTACCTTCTTCTTCATATTCAAATCATGTGATTGAATCTTTCCAAGAACCTCTTCAAGAGACATAGTTTTATACTTGACATTCTCTTTTATCAAAACTGAATACACATCAAATTTAGATGGTAACGCCTCCAAAAACTTATCATTTATCTCTTCAGTCTCATAAACCACTGAAGCACTTGACAATTCACTCAGCAAATGATAGAATCTCGTTGCAAGATCATCTAAAGATTCATTTTGAAAGTGCTTGAATACTAAGGACTGCTTCTTCATTAATTCTTTTATGCTTTTCTTTACATCCAAACTACCTTCACACAGCTTTTGTAACGCTTCCCACAATTATTGAGAAGACTTGAATTGTTTAAAGTTGTGATAAATTTCTTTAAGAGACATTGAGATACTAGCCATAGCCTTCTTTTCCCTATCAAACAATAATTTTTTCTTTTGTGGTTAATACAGATACTAATTTAGGAACATCATCCTTTCCTATCCAAGTATATGTCGAATGAGTATAACCTTACAAGATTGGAATCCATAAACTTGTATCAGTAAAAGACACGAACTGATCAAACCGATCTTTCCAGTTAGGATAATCTGCAAGACTTAACAACTTGGGTGGTTTCTGAGATGTACGAATCTCGTTATCGTAATTGAACATGTTAGTCACTTGCACCATATTTTCCATTTTCACAAAAAATTTCTAAGTGTTGAACAAGTACTCCCCTCAGGCGAAGATAATAAGTTCGCTTCAAAGCCAAACAAGCGAACTTGATATCAAGCGAACTTAATAAATATTGTGCAAGTGGTCGGTGCCAGGCAGTTCTGCTACTAACAGATCCATCCTATGGTCCGTCTTTTTCTCCTTCCTTAACATACCTGTAATTTCTCCTGGTGCGTCTCTCATATTTCGGATCTCTCGATCCATAGTGGCTACAAATGCTTGCTCCAAGTGGCATGGCAGCAATGCTAATTGTGGTTCTGATGATGATGAATCTCCAAAGTATGGAGATGGAACTCGTTCCTATCTGACCCACTTCCTAAGTAGACCAGGATACCAATCCCAATCACTCCCGTTCTGGATGTGCATGAGATCTCCACACACAATAGTGTCGTCAATAGGTTTGAGCCGGCGTCTTTTTGGCTCCGGTGATGCAATAGCAGGAATATCATGTTCCTGGATGGCTGGTGGTGAAGCAGGCAGGGTAGACATGTTCCTGAAACATAAGGAGTAAGTGCCTGGATAGACATCTAAGTTGAGTAACTGATGTGTGTGGGTATAGTCTAGTATGTAGTCCTAGTTCTCTATAACTAATGTCTCTGATACCAATTTGTCACACCTCCAAATTTCACTAACGGAGTTTTACCGTTTTGGAAGGTGACAAACCAGGATCCCCGACATCGGTTACTTCAAACGACACTATATGGGACTTAAAATGTCATAATATAAAAGATCAGAGTAAATGTGCGGAAGTGTTTAAACAAAAGTACATACGCAAAACAACGCGCCCAAGTTTAAGTAATAACAGAACATAAATAGTGTTTGATAGAATGACATGTGATGATAATAGTCAAATGACACCATGCATGTCCTAACATGATCCTGCGTATCGACCTGAGAAAACATGTAAGAAAACGAGTCAGAGTTCACATGTTTCAATAAAGTATAGAAGCGTTTAACAAATTATTTGAATTCAATACGCATATCAATTGGTAGCTAGCCTATATTCATGTTTTACTAAAGCGCTACTGATGTGTTTGTGTGCCTCCCGCCAGGTCTATCAACCCTAGCAAAGTGTTTAGGCCAATATTTCACCCGTTCGACCTCCAATCGAGTTAGCGCGACTAACGCAGGTGGGGCTTGTCAAACCCAGTTGTAACATCCATGATTTACCGGCTCTATTTTTATTTTATTTTATTTTGTTTCAATATTAACCCTACATTTAAATCTTGTATTTATTCTATCATTTTATTCTCTCTCATCTAAATCATTAAATAAATGAGTATTCATTTATAAAATTTAAAACTATAAAGCACTATTACACATGACATGTGTATTTATATAGATGTAAATACAAATAATTATTTATAAAAACATGTATGCAAATTATATTCATACGTTTAAATTAAATCTCACATGAATATTTGTTTGACAACTATGAAATTGACATTATAACTTTATAATATAGTTAGTATATTGTTTATAAAGTTATCAAATAAAGATTCAAGTTCCATATTTTTTTATAAAAGAAACCAATTCTTTTCTTTTTATAATCAAAATAATTTAATCCTTCTAATCTACATTTGAACCCCCCCTAGTCCTTGAACCTTCATTTTGAACCTACACCCTTGAAATTAAACCTTTGACTTCCATGTTGACCCCCACTCATGAACACAAATCAATTTTGGCTTTTAAAAGTCAAAGCAGGCTAAATATCATGACTGTCTCGACCCAATCCGTGAAATTGGTCTTCTATACAAGACGAAATCGATAAAAAACCATCCCAGCCCAATCAACGCGCAAAAACTGATCAATTGAGAGGTAAATACATGTTTAAAATGGTTTGACTCTTACTAGTCAAAACCGCGTTCAATCCGATCCCAAATCAAGGATTTCGAGCGTAACCAATCCCGCAAATTATGCTCTGATCAATCTCGCATGTATCTGGTACACCAACACGACCCAATTCGTTTCTAAACCGTGGAATTCATGCGTAATTGAAGCTCACAACTGTCGACTTTAAACCCGTAATCAAATCATAAAATTTCATAAAGATTGAACGAATTAAACCCACATACACACACACTCACGACACTCACCTCAAACTCTCCCGACCCTGTTTGGATCTGCATTCCACCCCTAGTCGTTGATCGAGCACCACGCATCGCCGCCAACGGGATTCTGTCGATCTCTCTCATCACTTAGTCAAATCAGGTAAATCTTCCCTTGATATAGTCGGCATGAACCTCTGATCAAAAGCCCGATAATCTCGGGCTTGGTCCTGTGCGCGAACTCGTTTAATTTTAGGGATTAGGGTTCGGGTATATTGGGGACGGAAGGGATGAATGGGCTTGTTCGTTTAAGGGTTAAAGGGTGGGTATTCCTGTCAAGGCATTTGTCCAGGTCTAACGGTTAGTGCGTAATCCCCATTCAGAATAGGTCACGGGTTCGAAACCAAGCCACTCACCTTCTTTTTTTGGGTCTCTTGAGAAGGCCTGACCCGGCTCTCTGTCGCAAAAACGCCATGAACAACGTTAATCGTTTATGACAAGTACAACCCCCCTGGTCCAAGGTTTGTCATTTGCAAAATTGCGCTACACACACTTAAGGTGTGAGAGAAAATTCTCTCCACCCGTTTTCACGATTTCTAGCCGGCTCCATCTAGTCCACCGTCCTCAGCTGTCTTCCGCCTCCTCCCACCCTCGCTCTCCGGTTGGATACTGGTTGTAGGGATTATCTCTTCTCCATGCTGGTCGTCGCCGCTTTTTTCTTGGGTTCTCATGCCAAGGAAAAAAGATCCTCCGCCTTCAGTCTTGTCGCCTCGTCGGTCAACCAGGTGTGTCGCTTTATCAACCTCTACTACTGATGGGGAAGACTCTGCGACCCTTGTGGTGCCGTGTGTGGGGCTCAGTGATTCACAGAAGGGTTTAGAAAGAGCTCCACAGCCGTCGTCTTTGGATTCGTCCATGAAGGTATGTGATTTAAACAAGGAAGTCTCACTCATTCCAAGTGTATCGGTGTCTTTGGAAGAATAAGATCAGAATACGGGAGTAAATCAGTCGGATGCGTCGTTTCATGCCGACGGAATTTCGCTGGCCGGAAAAACGGGTCTCGCCGGATGTGAAGGTTCTGCAGGAATATCGGGTATTCCGAGTCTGTCGGTGTCGTCGTCTGCGGATGAGTTGGTACGGGATGGGATTGAGACTTGCTATGGAAGTCTATTAAAAAATTCTCATTATGCTGCTGAAAATTCGACTGCCAGAAAACCGGGGTTCGCCGGAGGCTCATATACGTCCGGCGAGTCGGAGTCAGAGTCTTCTGGGTCTCCAGGGGTTCAACCTTTGTTAACCGATAGTTTGGGTCAGTCGGGTTCGTTGAAGGTGAGTGCTGGGATTGGATCTGCTGTTGTGGGTTTAGACCCGCCGCGTACACGGCTTTTTTCACCGGAGTTTAAAGCCATGTTGAGTAGGGATTATCCGAAGACAAGTACGGTGTTTAGGCCGAATGCACCACCACTGATTGAGCCGGTGCATGAAAGTTGTGATCTTCCGGGTGGGGTTGCACAGATTGAGCCGGACGTATGCATGCAACCGTCGGATGGGATTGGTCATGGTTCTGATGTGCTTAGTCCGCATGCTAAGGTGGGTACTACATTGAATTCGGGATTTGCTTTAGATGAGGGGATGCAATTTTCTAATGAATTAGGGAAGGGGATGCCTGTTTCGCACGAGATGGGGGATTTTGTGCATGGGGGTAGCGACTTGCCCAAGTCAAGTTCCTTAATGGTTGAAGCGGCTAAGGATGTTGGGATAGGGGATAAGGTGGACCCGACAATTCTAAGAGAGGGACCGGAGGTGCCCAAGCCGGGTGAGAAAGGAGACAAAGGCAAGAAAAAGGTTTGGTTTCATCCATTTGATTATGAAGATATCTTGAGGTTGGATGATACTTTCCCCGATTGTGACCCGATAAGGGGTACTAAATTCTTGAATAAGTCTCTGTTTCAAAAATTGGTTAACGGGGAGGGGGTTGAAGATTGTGAGACCCGTTTACTCTACAACCCCCCACATATTAACGAGCAAGGTGAACCGGTTGTGACTCTAGATGCCCACTTCATGGCAAAGAGTGTGGAAGCTCACCAAGTGCAACTATATGGTTACTTTAGTGGAGGTAATTTTCCATTTAATGTTGTTAGGGAGAACCTAATTAAAATGTGGCATAAATATGGCCTTAAATCTATTCATGTAAAAAATGGAGGGTTTTATTTCTTTAAATTTGATACGGAAGAGGGAATGCTCCAAGTTCTAGAGAGAAATCCTTGGTTGGTGGATAATATACCGCTAGTTCTTCAAGTGTGGGAGCCGGATACGGTTATGACAAAACCGAATCCAAAGTCGGTTCCGGTTTGGGTTGCCATAAAGGATCTCCCACTTTGCCTTTGGAATGGGGGTAATATTGGCCAAATAATAAGTTGTGTGGGTAAGCCTCTCATGCTCGATCATGCTACATATGAAAGATGTGAAAAAAAGAGGGTCCAATGAATTATGCTAGGGTGCTTGTTGATGCGTTTGCTACTAATGGATTACCGGACCGGGTTAAAGTTACTTTTCCATCTCGCGGACCCATACAAGGTAAGACTACCTACCTTGAGTTAGCTTATAGATGGAAACCCCGTGTTGTTCTACGTGTGGTGTTTTCGGTCATGAAAAAAAGGAGCATGAGATACCCGTAAAGGAGAATATTCAAACCCCTTTTGTTGTTGATGTTCAAAAAATAAATGTTGATGAAGGTGGGCCACATGTGGAAAATATAAAAAATGATATGGTGGATGAAGATGGGTTCACGGTTGTAAAAAATAAAAAGAAAAAAGTTGGAAGTGAATTTAATGTTGGCCGTAATGGTTCGCGGAAGCCAAAGGAGGTGGTCTAGGCCCATCTGGGCAAGCCCATGGAAATGGGGCTATTACTTCACGCCAAGGTCAAGCCCATATGGGGGGAGCTGGCCCACGTACTCACATGGAACAAGGCCCATCTGAGATGGGTAGTCGGCCTCCGGCCCGCTCGGCTAGTGCTCCTCGGCCCACAGCCAAGCCGGCTAGACCGCCCCAATTTGGGGACTTGGAGTTTCCTCCTCTTGTGTTGGGTGCTATCCCAAGAGGAAATGGTTCGGGTTCGAAACCGACTATGGTTTCTAACATGTTTGATGGGGTTGATCCATGTGTTCAACCGACTAATGTCACTAACAGGTTTGATGGTTTACAAAATTTGGGTGATGAGGAACTCATTATGGAAGGTTAAGAGGATGCTAGTGAGGAAGTGGAGTCTGAAATGGATGCTACAAGTCAACTCATGGCAACACATAATAGATAGTTCTAGTTTGTGTTAGCTTGGTTTTGTTGGTTTTTTTGTTTGTTGTGGTTCCTCTCTCCTCGAGTCTAGGGGAGGGGGATGCACTTAGTATGTAATCTCAATTCTTTTTTTATAAAATTTTTACCTAGGGCATTGCCCTTTTCTCAAAACAAAAAAACCTCCCTGGTCCAGTGGTAACTCGGAGCCCTCTCACAGAAACCACCCGGGTTCGAACCGGGTGGTCTGTTTATATTTTTTTAAACCATTTTTAAAACTCTAAAAATTTTATAAAAATTATTTTTATAATCTTTACATCATGTTAAACAAAATAAAAAGAGAAATTTCCAATTTTCAATATAAATTCATTTTATTACAAATTCTATTGTTTAAATGGTACATTAATTATTCAAAAAAAAATTTTAGAATTTTAAATAAATGAAGTACGTTAATTACCAAATTTATAAAGTTCATAAAATTTTAACCTTATTAAAAAAACAATCAAATACCTATTCTTAAGTGATAAATAGATAAACAGATTTAATTATTTTAATCTACACTAAAAAGGTATATTTACTATTAATTTTATACACATCTTTATAAATAAATAAAGAAAGAGAAATTTTTATTTAATTTATATTTAATATGATTCACACACTATTTTTGTAACTAAATAAATAAATAACAATTATTTAATTTATTTAATTATTCAAACCCTAATCTCGATTATTTTAAAACTATTCAATTTATAAAACACCACATTCAAGTACAAACCACTATCACCTACACACTCCTTTTCAAACTACAACTCAAACCCTTTGTACACACACCCATTGTAACCCTAGACTTGGCCATAGACTTTTGTGCATATTATTAACCTAGATTCATATACATTACACACTAGGTTAACGTGGTGAGTTACAAGAATTACTTTGCCATCTAGACTATCGTGCTAGCTACACCTTTGATTCAGGTGAGTATTACATAGCCCCTTTTACTCTTTTACACTTTTTGGGGTGAAACATGAACTCTATACACACAATTGTTTACATTTACACAAACGACACAAACACAAATCCTCTTTACATTCATGTATGCAAAATTTGAGCTTTATGTTTGAGTGCTAGGTGTGTTAACTGTTTGTGTGCAATTTATATGCAATCATTAACTATTCAAGCCGACGGTTAACAATGATAGATCTATTGAGTCTGACAAGCCCACCCGGATTGGGGTGATTGTTACCGACAACACAATTTGCATGCTAGTTACAAAGGTTTGATTATACTCTGGTTACACAATTGCTCCCCATAAATGCCTTATTTTATCATGTTATGTAAGGATTTGTTTATTCACATCTATACACTATCTATGTACAAACCTATGTATGCTCACCAACTTTTTAGTTGACTTTATTTTATTCATGTTTCAGGTGCTAATGTGTGAGTTTGATCAAGACATGCTACACTTAAGTTTGGAATTAGTTAAATTTAAACAAAGAATATTATGTATTTCATATACGTACTTGTTTGAATTTTGTTTGTGTTTGTTTGATTTGAAATGAAATTTGGATGATTAATATATTGCAATCGAGTCAACCTTGTGCTCATGAACAGTCTACATGTCCCGCCCCGACGTATTCCGTCGTTGGTTGGGGTGTGACACCAGTAATACTACCAAACGTTCCCTCGCTAAGTTCATATTAACGGTCCGATGTGTGTGAGTACTTTTCAATGATATCATATGAGAACAATAACGAAAAAAGGTTGTGACATAGTTTCTCCCCCAAATAAAAACAGTAAAAGAGGCTGTGAAACTCACCTGAGTTGAGTACTAGATAGAATCACACAATAATGAGGTTTGGTATACAAGTGTTAGCCTGCACGCCTTACGTATGCCCTAGAATTATAAATATAGAGGTTAGGGACTTATGGGATTTCGTGACTACAACCCGAAAAATTTAGATGTCCTAATTATACGTAGGATCAATGAGTAGACAAACGTGTCCACAAAATTAAGATAATTACGTTTCGTGTCGAACGAATAATACTTTATAAAAACATATATTCGTGTGTTTGTACCATTTAAAATGGATCTAGAAAATAACATAACTAAATATATTATTTTAAGTTCGTATGATTTACAAAATAATCATTTGTGTGGAAAAATAATAGATATATTATTTTTAATCGGGGATCAAACCGTGGGTGAATAATATAAATAATTACATTAATTAATAGTTTGAAACGTTACACAATGTTTAGAAACGAGGTGAAAATAATATAAAAATATATTATTTTTAATTGAGATCACGGGGTTGAAAATAATACAACTATATTATTTTATTTGGAGCGGTGGTTTGAAAATAATATAAATATATTATTTTATAAGTAGGAATAATATTAAATATAAGTTATAAAAACAAACCCGAGTCCACGGGTAGTTTCCGGGCTCAAAACATTGTAATATATTAATATAATAATATAGGGTTTGAAAATATATAAAAATATATCAAGGAAAATGCTTAAAAAAATAATACAGGAGACCGGTTTCGAACCCGGGTCTCCTGTGTGAATGCTCAAAGATCTAACCAAGTCAGCCCGCTAGAGAATCGTAGTGATAACCGAATTCAAATGTTTAAAAAAATACAAGTTCCTGTGGTACCTTCCCCATAATCACCTACGATCGAAACCCGTCCCAATACCCTCGATTTCGTTTACAATTTGAATTAGAAACTCAGGGGTTTTGTAATTCGAGTTTTTACGAATATCAGGTGAGTTTTAATTTGAAAAACATCAAGTACGAAATCGCTTATTTTCATAATCGAAGGTCGAAGCCGTAGTTTAATAACAAAGATTTGATTTGATACAATTCGATGATAGCAACCCTTAAAAGGTTAGGGCTTTCAATTAACAGAAACGAAACCAAGGGAGGGTTTAATTTCTAGATTTGATATCGGATTGATAGGGTTCGACTAAAACGAAAACAATATGAACCCTGGGTATCGGATTATGATGAATCCGATAATGTAAGCCAAATTAACCATGGGGCTTTTGATTTAAGGTTGAAAACGATGCTACTGATGTATTCGATTACTTGAAATGATGTCGGGATGGTGGAGGTCGATCTAACCACAGTTGCGGCTCTGCAAGCTTGACCTCCGGCTGCTCCGGCTACTTCTCTGATCGATGTGAGTCGTGCAAAAGCTTTAGGGGTGTACGTTCAAGGTGCGCAGTGTGTTAATTTATGAAATGGTAACCCAATTGATCGAATTTGATAGAATTTTGTTACGGTTATGACGGTTTCAACTTGAATGATCATAAATCGGTTTAATTCGACGTAATTACGGTGTTTAATGCCCTAATGATGAGCGTTAAAGTCATTATCGTGCATTACGGTTACAAATCCGCGCATATCTTCGATTATGGGTTCGAATTGGGATCAAAGGATTACAGTTTTGACTTTCAAAGTCAATAAAATCAGGATTGGGTTAATTACAGATTCAGTCCTTGAAATTAGGCAGAAATAGACCTTGGAGTTTGGATTGGGTTATCTATGTTAGGAACTTGTTAGTTTGACTATCAAAAGTCAACAAAAATATATAGACATGTGATTTTGACTCTCAAAGTCAAAAGAGTGGGTTTTGACTAATTACACTACTAGTCCTTGAAGTTTTAAGTTTAGAAAATGAAAGAAATGATCCCTAAGGTTTAGAATGGAGTTAACTAGGTTAGGATTTAACTGGAATTACTAACGAAATTAATCCTAAAAATCGGGATTGTCACATATACATGGATATAATGCAGGATTTCTTTCTTATATGTTATGTAATTTTTTTCATACATGGCAATCAATATATACATGGATATAAAGCAGGATTTCTTTCATATACATTATGTCATGCTTTCATTTCTTTATTTTAAAACATACTTGGCATACTTATAATCAGTGTACATTGTCATATGGCATATAACATAATATTCATTCATTTCATGTATACACTCCAGCCCCAAAACATTTAAAATCATTTGCACGTAACACATAGGGGGAACATAGAACTCACATGTTTTCCGGTGCTTAACCCGAAGGTGATGTTTTAGCTATTTTTAATGCGTATACCGATCTGCACATAAGTCAAAGTACAATTTCTATTATTTCATGCAAGAATCGGTAGTTTTTTGGGTATCGCCGAGAGTGTCAGCTAGGAGAATTGCTAGCTACACTAGAGTGTCGGCTAGGAGAATCGCTAGCCACACTCATGAGTGTCGCCTGAACTTCCGTTCAGGACCTTGTGTTGTGTAATGGGTCGATACTCAGCGTTTGTCGTAGTGGGCCGATTCTCAAATAGTTGACTCTTAGACAGTCGACTTTCTGACAGTCGAATTCTGATAGTCGACTCTGACAGTCAACTCTCTTCTTCTTCCTCGCTGAGAGTCGCCACATGCAGAAGAGTCGGCTCAAGTACATTGAGCATTTGCAGGTCTGATTTTTTATCCAAAACCTTAACTTTTTTACGTCCAAAATGTATATCTAGCTTCCATGAAGCTAGATCTGAGCTTTAATCCACTTTTCATACGTAAAAATCCTTCCTTTATGTTTAAAAATCCCATAAACCCTAAAAACCCATTTTTAAAGAAAAACTCAGACCTGAGATCAATCTTATCTCAAAACTTGTGGTTCTTCATGTAGAAACGATCAGGGATGATGGAGAAACAAGATGAGAGCAAATTCCAAGCTTGGAAGTGTCTTCTTGAGCTTCTCCCCTAGAACTCTCTCTCTCTCTCTTTCTCTCTCTTTCTCTCGCTCTTTCTAGGGTTTTCAAGGTTGAAGAAGATGGTGAATGGGGAAGATGAGATGGTTCCCTCTTTTATATGCATGGGCTATGTCAGCCCATTGGAGCCAAGCTTAAGCCCGCTTCCTTATTTTTTCATTAATCCCTGATTAAATCCCGATCTCGTTATTATCCGTTCGTTTTATCATTTAGGGATGTTACAAGTCTACCCTCCTTAGAGAGGTTTAGTCCACGAAACCTTCTACAAGTCAAACAGTTAAGGGTACAGTTCCTTCATCTCATCCTCTCTTTCCTAAGTAGCTTCTGACCCTTTTCGGTGCTTCCATTGTACTTTTACCAAAGTAATCGAATTTTTGCGTAGTCGTCTCTCGGCTCGGTCAAGAATAGCTATTGGTTCTTCTACATAGTTTAAACCATTATCTACTTCGATTTCATCATATGGCATGCGAGCTGTATCGTCAGCAAGGCACTTGCGTAAGTGCGACACGTGGGATGTAAGGTGAATTCCACTGACCTCATCGGGTAGGTCAAGTCTGTAAGCAGCTTGCCCAACTCTCGCTAAGATCCTGAAAGGTCCGACAAACCTTGGACTTAGTTTTCCACGTTTCCTGAATCGGATAATTCCTTTCCAGGGCGACACTTTCAACAGTACCATGTCCCCTACTTGAAACTCTAAATCTCTTCTTCTTTTATCCGTATATGATTTTTGTCTGTATTTAGCGGCTTTTATGCGTGCTTTCATCTGGTCGAATTTCTCGGAAGTAGCTTTGACTACATCGAGAATTGCAAAGTCCTTTTGTCCAATTTCCCCCCAACAGACCGGGGTTCTACATCTTCTTCCATACATCATCTCAAATGGCGGCATGCCAGTGGTTGAGTGATAGTTGTTGTTATATGAAAACTCTGCCAAAGGCAGGTGGCTATCCCAGCTCCCACCGAAATCAATGATATTGGCCCGGAGCATGTCCTCCAAGGTCTGAATGGTCCTTTCTGATTGACCATAGGTTTGAGGGTGGTAAGCGGTGCTAATATTCAGTCTAGTGCCCATTTCTTCAGTGAATTTCTTCCAAAATCTTGACGTGAATCGAGTGTCCCTGTCAGACACGATCGATACTGGCACACCACTTCTGCTTACAATTTCATTGATGAACAACATTTCTAGCTTCACAGACGAAGAAGCCTCGCGTATTGGTAAGAAGTGAGCACTTTTCGTCAAGCGGTCGACGATCACACAAATGATATCATTCCCTTTAGCTGTTCGCGGTAACTTGGTAATGAAGTCCATCGTGATCTCCTCCCACTTCCATTTTGGTATTGGCAAGGGTTGCATTTTACCACATGGCTTTTGGTGCACAGCTTTAACTAGTGAACAAGTTAGGCACTTACTCACATATTCAGTCACATCGTTCTTCATGCCAGGCTACCACTATTCTTTCTTCAAATCTGGATACATTTTGTTCGTTCCAGGATGGATAGAGTAGATAGACTTATGAGCCTCGTCGAGGATTTTGGCCCTAAGTTCGCCAATCTTGGGTATCCACATCCGGCCAAAACGAGTTCGTACATCATACGCATTATTCTCCAGATCACTTTGTTGACCTACTATTCTTTCTCGCTTCACATTCCTTTCTAACAATGCTTCATCTTGTACTTTTGATATATCATTCATCAGGTCCGACATGATAATTAGCTAACATGCTTTGATCCGGATAGGTGTCGACTCTTCCTTTCTGCTTAAGGCGTCAACCACTACATTTGCCTTGCCCGGTTGGTACAATATTTCACAATCATAATATTTTAACAGTTCTAACCACCTCCTTTGTCTCATGTTTAATTACTTTTGCTCGAAGAAGTACTTCAGGCTTTTGTGATCAGAGTAAAAGGTGCATTTAACCCCGTACAGATAGTGCCTCCATATCTTTAATCCGAAAACTACCGCCGCCAACTCCAAATCATGAGTCGGGTAGTTAACCTCGTGAACATTTAACTGCTGCGAGGCATAAGCAATCACTTTTCCTCGCTGCATAAGGACACAACCCAATCCCTGACCTGAAGCGTCAGAGTAGACTACCAAGTCTTCGTTTCCCTCAGGTAAGGTCAAGACCGGAGCTTGGGTTAATCGTGTCTTCAATTCCTCGAACGCATTGTTTTGGGTTGGACCCCGTTCATACTTCACTTCCTTACGCGTTAGCTTGGTCAATGGCGAGGCTATTCTTGAGAAATCCTGAATGAATCTCCGATAGTAACCTGCCAATCCCAGGAAACTTCGTATCTCCATTGGCGTTTTTGGGATGTTCCATTCTTTAACTGTTACGATCTTTGCAGGATCTACCATAATGCCGTTTGGGGTTATGACATGGCCTTGGAATTGGACTTCCCTAAGCCAGAACGCGCATTTGGAGAATTTTGCGTATAACTTCTCCTTCTTCAGAATCTATAGAACTTCCCTTAGGTGACAGTGGTGATCACCTTCGTTCTTTGAATAGATGAGAATGTCATCTATGAAAACTATCACCGACCGATCCAACATTGGTCGGCATACTCTATTCATTATGTCCATAAATACTGCAGGTGCGTTGGTAAGCCCGAAGGACATCATGAGGAATTCATAGTTTCCATAACGCGTGCGAAACGTGGTTTTTGGTACGTCTTCCTCCCTTACTTTCAATTGATGGTAACCCGACGTAAGAACGATCTTTGAGAACCAACTCGCGCCTTGTAGTTGATAAAAAAGATCGTCTATTATGGGCAGTGGGTACTTGTTCTTTACTGTTCGTTTGTTTGTTCATGGTAGTAGATGCATATGCGCATGCTGCCGTCTTTATTTTTTACAAATAATATCGGAGTGCCCCATGGTGAGATGCTCGGTCTGATAAATCCTTTCTCGGTTAATTCATCCAATTGAGACATTAGTTCTTTTAATTTCTGACGGAGCCAATCGGTAGGGTGCTTCGACAACGGGCTGAGCTCCTGGAAGTAAGTCAATCTGAAATTCTATTTCGCAATCGTACGGCAAACCAGGTAGGTCCTCTCGGAACACTTCTGGAAAGTTGCACACCATGGATACGTCTTTGAGATCTTTCATTTTCATTCTATCGTCAATAACATATGCCAGATAATCTTCGAACCGCGCCTCATGTAACTTTCGACCTTGATCATCGAGATGCCGTTCGGCATTGTTGTAGCATCCCAAAAATGGTAAATAAATAAATAACAACGCGGTCGAGAGTTAATCGTCAAAAAAAAATGAAAGGAAAATGAATGGGCTTGGGCTCGACTCCAATGGGCCGAGAGAAACCCAGGTATATAAAGTTCAAGATAGCCTCAAGCTTCCACCATTTGCAAAGTTAGAGAGGGAAAGGAGAGCTCGGGCCTAGAGAGAGAAAGTTGACGGATCGACCCAGAATTGAAGGAGCATGTTACTGCTGAGCTCGTGAGCAAAACCTTCGAATCAGAATCCTAATCTAGTTAAGGATTCGACCCTAAACTGAGTTTTTGTTTAATTTGGGATTTTCGGGTTTTAGCTAAATAGGTGACGTTTTTACGGATGAAACTTGAAAATAAGCTTAGGACTAGCATCTAGAATGAAAACCGCACGTTTTGAACAAAGAAAGTTGTAAGATTGGCATGATCAGGTTAGCATGCTAGAATTTCGGACTTGTTGGGGAAAAAGACTGTTCGAAAGTTCGCCTGGCAAGTTCGCTTATTGCCATCAAGAGGCGAACTTAGCATGTTCGCCTATTAAGTTCGCCTGATTATGTTCGCCTGGTTATGTTCACTTGGTTAAGTTTGCTTGGTCAAGTCAGGCGAACTTAGGACAAGTTCGCCTATATGTTCGCCTAGACTTTAGGCAGCGAACTTAGCCTTAAGTTCGCCTATGTGTTCACCTAGACTTTAGGTAGCGAACTTAGCCTTAATTTCGCCTAGTTCAGCTGAAGTAAAAGTGTGTAATTTAAATTAGGTTTGATGTATGTGTAATTAACCAATCCAGATCGTGTGTGGCACTCATTGACCGCTGTTAGGAAAGGACGAGACTAGCTCATAAGGTGAGTTCTATGTGCCCCATCTATGTTATGTGCAAACCTTATTAAATGTTTTGGGGCTGAAGTGTATACGCTAAATGAATAAATGTTATGAATGCCAATGTAATCATACGTGATATATACATATATGTATCAAAATGAATGATGAACAAAGAATGAAATGTATGATTATAAAGAATTAATGAAAGAATGACATAACGTGAATGAATGAAATCTCGCTTTATATTTTATATATTGCATGTTATGAATGTATGTAAACATTATGGACGCTTCGATGACAACGGTTACTTCGGTAGACGGACGACCACGTGACTATTTTGCAACCGGGACAAATACGTTCCTTCATCAGCTAGGACGTATGAAAGGCACTAATGGACGGTCGAAGCAAATGCCTTATTACATGTAGAACGGTTGCATACATGATAGCCGCGTGGGAAACGGATGCCTTCGGGCAGACGAGCGAATGAACGGACTACGACGGTAGGACAGGTTTTAGGCGGACGGAAAAAGGTTACCGAATGGATTTATGTTACGACGGATGGTTTCTAGGGCCGGACGGTTTATGAATTGGACTACGAAGGTAGTTCTCATGGCATTTGTCTTTGTGACTCACGTAGTAATTATGACGGGTTGATCACCCATATGTGTATGACCAATGAATGGTAGGACGGGTTTTAGGCGGACGGACAAAGGTTGCCGAATGGATTTATGTTACGACGGATGGTTTCTAGGGCCGGATGGTTTATGAAATGGAGTACGACGGTAGTTCTCATGGAATTTGTCTTTGTGAATCACGTAGTAATTATGACGGGTTGATCACCCATATGTGTATGACCAATGAATGTTCTCCACAAAGTAAGTATGTATGTACATATGTATATACTCGGTATGAATGCTATGTGAGAACAGTAAAGAAAAGAATATCTAAATGCACGTATATCATATATATATATATATAATACTTAATGATAAGATAAATATTATGTCTTATTGTTTTTAAACTAGAACTCCCCAGCGTTAGCTGACTTTTAGTATACATTTCAGGTAAAGAAAGGAAGGGTCGTGCGAAGGCGTGATGGTTACCTGGCAAGCGACGGGCATCCCACTTTTATATATGTTAAGACAATGTTATGTTTTTAATTGTTAAGACTTCCGCTGTTATGTTATGTTATGTTATGTTATGAATTTGAATGATGTTTGCTTCCGCTACTCTCGAATGTTTATAATTTAAGTTCAGTATTTATGACTATGTTTATGAGTAAATCTAACAAGTGAGGTTACCCGGGAAAGGGGCCTTACAAGTTGGTATTAGAGCAATAGTTTGAGAGATTCAGACATCCCTAAATGTCTGGACTCAAGTTGATTATGGGACCAACGTACGGATGTCAGTATGGGTAGCCAACGCCAGTACGGTAAGTAAGTACTAGATTTAATGCTTGTGGGTAAGAATAGATACCTTAACTTAGAACAAATAGATGTCAATGTCACAATTTGAAAGAGTTTTGAACCCGAAAAGCAATGTAAATTAGTAATCACAGACCGGTCATTGTAATTAATAATTTACCTTGCTCGTACTGTTCTAAAACTATGAACTGAAGGAATGGCATTGATGTATTCCCTTTATAACTATCAGGAAACTAGGAATTATGGCTGGTGGAGGAAGAACAGGACGCCGAGGCGGTCGCACTGGCTGAGTCGGTAGACCTCCATTGAATCAAAGACATGAGGACGAAAAGAGTGTGCACACAGAACACACTAAGAGTGTGCACGAAATAGATGTGACCCCAACTGGGGACGACAATCCAGGGTCTCTACAGTTGGAACCCGAGGCCAGGGTTGCTATTGCCCGCGAAGTCGTACTCACTCTAAAGAAAGTATTGCCTGATCTACTATCTGAGGCACTAAAGAAAAGTAGAGAGGAGGATGAAGGAGACCTAGAAGAGAAAGTGTATGACAGTGACGCGGATGAAGTAAAGGTGGGATCAAGCAATCGTGGGTGTACTTACAAAGGTTTCAAGGATGGAGACCCACCCAAGTTCGATGGGAACAAGGATTCATTGGCTACGTTCGAATGGATTGAGAGGATGAACGCTGTAATCAACATCGGCGAGTGTTGACCGGACCAGGCTGTTAACTATGTTGCTCGTTCTTTCACCAATGAGGCACTAAGTTGGTGGAGGAACATTCAGAGGACAAAGTCTCTTATATGTTCGCCTAGACTTTAGGAAGCGAACTGAGCCTTAAGTTCGCCTAGACTTTAGGCAGCGAACTTAGCCTTAAGTTCGCCTAGTTCAGCTGAAGTAAAAGTGTGTAATTTAAATTAGGTCTAATGTATGTGTAATTAACCAATCCAGATCGTGTGTGGCAGCTGTTAGAACAGGACAAGACTAGCTCATCAGGTGAGTTCTATGTGCCCCCTCTATGTTATGTGAAAACCTTATTAAATGTTTTGGAGCTGAAGTGTATACGCTAAATGAATAAATGTTATAAATGCCAATGTAATCATACGTGATATATACATATATGTATCAAAATGAATGATAAACAAAGAATGAAACATGTAGAAATAAAGACTAATGGCTACAAAATTCTCTAAGTACAAATGCTGCTTACCTCACAGTTTGGCTGCTGACCAACAAGCTGCTGCGGATAAGCTTATCTGCAGCGGATACTTGTTCTTCTGCTGAAGAACAAATCTGCTGCGGATGGCCTTATCCGCTGAAGACCAAAGTTGCTGCTCATAGGCATATCATCAGTAGCTATGGACGGTTGTGTCTTGCTGCTGATCTCCAACTTTGCTGCTGATAGCCATTCCCACTGAAGATAAAACGTTAAAGCTGACTGGCTTCGATAAAGAAACCATTACCACTGACAACTTTCTGCTGCAAAACTGACACACTCCACGCAAAAAGAATGTCACTGGTGTAGAAAATAAAGAACTACAACGCTCTTCTGTAAGCATGCAAACAATGATGCCTAAGAAGACGTTAGAGTAAAGTTAACTAGTAAAGTTGTTATTGTCGTTATACGTAGGATAGCTTCAATACAAGATCAATGGCTTGTGTTAGATCTGATCCTAGAATCAAGGGTCTGTCTTGATTCTAAGTTACAATATAAGCAGTACTTAGAGTCATTGTAAAGTAGTGCTTTTGCTTAAGATTTTTTCTCTGTAATCTTGTAACCTTTGAAGCTTAATAGAAAATTGCATTTATCAGTATTCTTCTTGTTTACTAGTTTACATTGCTTAGTTGTGATTGTTTTCGCCAATCTCAACTAGAATAGAACCATCTTGTATTCACCGATCCTACATGTGGTATCATAGCTTTGGCTCACAGATTAAACAAACTCAGACTTGTTTAATCATTCTCTGGTTAAATTCAAAACTATCTCTTTGCTAAAGTCTCTCATTATCACAAATCAAAAAATGTAACAAAATAATGGGATTTGAAGATATTGAAAGCATCTCCAGACCACCAAGACTGGTGTCTGGAGAAGACTATGATATGTGGAGGAACAGAATGGAAAGCTTCTTCTGCTATCAAGAATATGGGATGTGGAAATCCACTAAAAATGGACCATACATACCCATGGTGGCCTTATCTGATTCTGGAGGTACACTGGTTCCCAAAGAATCCTCCAAGTACTCTGATGAAGACATCAAGAAAATGGAGGTAGATTTCAAAGCCTTGGGAGCCATCCAGATGTGCTTACCAAATGAAGTTTTTCACAACTTCAGAGGTTACAAAACTTCAAAGGAGCTATGGGAGGCTCTTGAGAAGATGTTTGCTGGTTCAGAGGAAGTCAAAGAAAACAGAAGATACATCCTGAAGCAGCAATATGAAAACTTCGTCTAGAAGGATGGTGAGTCTCTAACTGTTTTATATAACAGATATACTTATCTTGTAGGTGAGCTGCAGTGCTCAAAAGTGAAACTGGAGCATGAAGATATTCTCAAGAAGTTCATGAGGTCTTTACCCAGCTGTTGGACACTCTACACAGTGTCCATCAGAAGAACTGAGAATCTGAAGACTCTACAGATGACTGAGCTATTTGGTATGCTAAAGACCTATGAGCTAGAGATTATTCAGGCAAAGGAAAGAAGCTCAAGCTACCAAACAGCCTCAACATCCACCACCACCTCTTCTGCCCTCCACTCTGACCACTCAGGTCCTAGTTCAAGAAACTATTATCCTCCCATCGTCACACATCCTCAAACTCCAACGCTCTTGCCAAAATGACATGGGAAGACCAGAAGAAGCTAATAATCCAAAAGTTCTTTCCCAGAACGAAATTGATCGAGTGGAAAACGAATTCCTGAACTTCAAGGCTGGCAGCAAGACTCACCGCCAGTATACTTCTAGGTTTAATGAGCTAGCTCAACTGGTACCCACCTAGTGGAGACAGAAGAACGAATGATTAAGTACTATGTGAAAGGCCTACCTCAAAGGGTCTGTGTTCATGTAAAAGCTAATCTACCATCGACCTCCGAATCGGTAGTCAACCTGTCTAGAATCGTATATGGCGATTATGCTAACGAGGACACAGCTCCCGAAGCTCCGAAGCGGAAATAGGAGAACTCGTTCAAAGGCAAAGGAAAGGGAAACTACACCACTGAGGTGAAGAAACCTAGGGCAGAAGAGTATGAAGTTTGTAATAAATGCTCAAAGAAACACCAAGGCGAATGTCTTGTTGGCTCAACCATGTGTTATAAGTGCGGGAGGCCGGGGCATTACTCCAAGGATTGCTTAAAGGACGTCAAGTGCCAAAGTTGTGGGAGATATGGATACCTGACCAGGGATTGTAGGAGAACCAGATAACCCGGTACGGGAAAAGAGAAGGAGGCTGAAAAGGAACAGCCAAAGGCTAGGACCCGAGCCTACGCCCTGACTGAGGAGGAAGCAAGAGGAAACCCTGATGTTGTGTCAGGTACGTTTCTAGTTAATGATGAACATGCTACTATTTTATTTGACTCTGGTGCTAGTAAAAGTTTTATATCCAATGCATTTAGTCGTAAACTAGATTGCATTATCAACATCATAAGAAAGGCCTTTAGCGTACAAACTGCCGTTGGTAAGAATTCGGCAGTATTCCAAGTAACAGAGGATTGCATCATAGAAATAGAGGGTCATAAGTTTCCTTCTAGATTATTCCTTCTCACCTTAGGAGGATTTGATATAGTATTGGGTATGGATTGGTTAGCTGCCAACGAAGCTCAAATCATATGTAAACGTAAGAGGATACACCTCAAAGCTCCTAGCGGCATTCCAATTACGGTTTATGGGGATTGGAATTGCACGATGTCGAATGTCATCTCGATGATCAAGGCCGAAAGTTACATGAGACGCGGTTGCGAAGCTTATCTGGCGTATGTTATTGACGATAGAATGAAAACGAAGGAACTCAAGAATGTACCCGTGGTGTGAAACTTTCCGGAAGTGTTACCTGAGGATCTACCTGGGTTGCCACCCGATCGGGAAATAGAATTTCATATTGACTTACTGCCAGGAGCTGAGCCAGTTGCCAAAGCCCCCTACCGATTGGCTCCAACAGAAATGAAAGAATTGATGTCTCAACTAGAGGAATTAACAGAAAAAGGATTTATCAGACAGAGCATTTCACCATGGGGCGCTCCGGTACTATTTGTAAAGAAGAAGGACGGCAGCATGCGTATGTGCATTGACTACCGCGAATTGAACAAGAGGACAGTAAAGAACAAATACCCACTACCTATAATAGACGGCCTTTTTTATCAACTGCAAGGTGTGAGTTGGTTCTCAAAGATCGATCTTAGGTCGGGTTACGATCAATTGAAAGTAAGAGAAGAAGATGTACCAAAGACCGCGTTTTGCGCGCTTTATGGGAAATATGAGTTTCTCATGATGTCTTTTGGATTGACCAACGCACCGGCATCATTCATGGATTTGATGAATAGAATATGTCGACCAATGTTGGGTCGATCAGTGATAGTTTTTATAGACGGCATACTGGTATATTCGAAAAGCGAGGGTGATCACCACTGCCACCTAAGAGAGGTTCTGGATGTGCTAAAGCAGGAAAAGTTGTACGCAAAATTCTCCAAATGCGCGTTCTGGCTTAGGAATGTCCAATTCCTAGGTCATGTGATAAACCCGAACGGCATTATGGTAGATCCTGCAAATATTTAGGCAGTAAAGGAATGGAACGTCCCGAAGACACCAACAGAGATACAAAGTTTTCTGGGATTGGCAGGCTATTATCGGAGGTTCATTCAAGATTTCTCGAGGATAGCCTCGCCACTAACTAAGTTGACACGGAAGGAAGTTAAATATGAATGGGGTCCAACCTGTCACACCCCGACCGATGGCGGAATCATCGGGGCGGGACATGTAGACTGTTCATAAGCACAAGGTTGACTACATTGAATATATTAAACATCAAATTTTATTGCAAGTAATCCAAAATACAACCAAAATCCAAGATAGAACAAAATTGAAATACATAGAATTCTTTTATTTAATTTAGCTAAGTCCAAAGCCTATGTGTAGCACATCTTGAACAAAGTCACACATTAGTACCTGAAACATGAATAAAATAAAGTCAACTAAAAAGTTGGTGAGTATAACACAGGTTTATATATAGATAGCATATAGTTTGTAAAATAAATCCTTACATAACATGATAAATAAGGCATTTATGAGGAGCATCTATTGTGTAACCAAGTACAATCAAACCTTTGTAACTAGCATGCAAAATCTGTGTTGTCGGTATCAATCACCCTACCTGGGTGGGTTTGTCAGACTCAATAGATCTATCATTGAAAACCGTCGGCTTGAATAGTTAATGATTGCACATAAATTGCACACAAAAGTTAGCACAACTAGCACTCGGGCATAAAGCTCAAATTGCACACATGAATGTAAATAGGATTTGTACTTATGTTGTTTGTGTAAATGTAAACAGTAGTTTGAGTAGTGTTCATGTTTCACCCCAAAAAGTGTAAAAGAGTAAAAGGGGCTATGTAATACTCACTTGATTCGAATGCGTAGCTAACAAAAGATACTAGATAGTAATAAAGATCCTTGAAACGCACAAGTTAACCTAAAGTGTAATATATATTGTATCAATAGTGTGCACAAAGTTTAAGTCTAATATTGAATTTGGATTTGTGTATAAAGCCATTGATTTGTTACTTGAAAGTATTGAATAAGATATGAAGTTTGAAATAAATATTTTTGGAACATTTTGATTAAGGTTTGAAATCGAATAGCTAAATAAGTAGGTTAAATAATTATTGTTTATGAAAATAGTGTAAGTATTTGATGTAACTAAGTATAAATAAATAATTGTTTTTGTTTAAATATAAATTAAATAAATAGTCATTACCTTATTTATTTATTTATAAAATATGTAACTTAACCATTAAAATACTTTTTAAAGGAAAGGTTTAACAATAAATGTAAATTAAATTTTATAAACTTTAAATAAATAATTTTCTATTTATTCCAAGATTAAATATTTGATCTTTTTAAATAGATTTGGATACATTTTTATAAAAATCAATTATTTTCACTTTGGAAATTAATCTGAGATATTCATTGTTTGTAAAATATATAAAATTTATAATTCTGTCAAGGAATTTACTCACACACGACCGTGCTTGGGAAGGGCACGATCGTGCTCGAATCACGGGCGCGACCGAGCTAGTTAGGACGCGACCGGGTTGATCAAACAGAGACATAACTAGACAAATCACTAGGCACGACCGTGCCTTGGCTCGACACGATCGTGTCTATGATTCTGAGACACGACTGAGATTTGCCAAAAGGCATGACTGGGTCTGGACAGGAGGGCACGACCGCTTTGGTAACAAGCACGACCGCGTCTCATGAGGCACGACCGCGCTAGATGATTAGCGCGACCGTGTCTCTTCCAAATCAGACACGAATTGACTTATTCTTATATTGTTAGTGATGTAAATCATAGGGCTTTTATTTATAGTATTATTACGAGTATGATGGGATGTTTTAATTGTATTAACAACATGTTCAGGGTCGAAATCGATTAAACCATTTTGAATAAAATATAGATTCTAATTCGGGATGATTTCTATGATGGAAGCCCAAATTAATATGGGGCTTTTGATCTATGGACTGAAACGAACGAGGAAAAGGTTTCAATTACCTGGGAGGACGATGGATGGATAGAGTTCGGTAGAAAAGAGTTCCGGCGACGATGCGAACGGCTTCCGGCGTCTTCTGTTACGATTCCGACTGCTTCAAAGGGTCAGTAGCTTCTGGGAGGATCGTATATCGTGAATCTTCTGCTTGGTTGAGAGAATTCGGATCGAAGGAAGGGTTTATGTTTTCTGTGAAACATTTGAACGATTTTTCAAGTCTGAAGGAATTAAACTGGGACGTTTGTGTGATTGAAAGTGTTATTACTCTCGTAAATGGAAATGAAGTGAGGAACGGTTACGGAACTCTACAATCGAGCGATTAAAACTGCATTTACGTTTCAACTGGCAATAGGCGCGACCGTGCCAAGGCACCGGGGGTGATCGTTCCAAAGCAAGTCGCGCGACCGTGCCGAAGCACTTGGCGCGACCGTGCCAAGACGAGGCACGACCGTGCTTAATTAGGGTTTCTGGTTTAATAACCAAATCAGCCCTTGCAACTTTAGTTTTGATAGAATTAACTTGGTTAGGATTTAACAAAATGCCTAACGGGGTTACTAACTGAGTTAACTCTAGGAGGTGGTACCACGTGATTTGAGTTCTAAAACTTTGAATTAAAATACGTTTAGCTAACAATTGACGAGGTGAAGGTTTGAACAAGTATAGGGTTTAATGTTGTATTGTTATTTTATTAATTTAAATAAATTAAAATAGGGTCGGAAAATCAGGAATGTTACACAACCCAAAACAACGTGTTTGAGGAACTTAAGACACGATTAACCCAAGCTCCAGTATTGACTCTACCTAAGGGAAATGAAGACTTAGTAGTCTACTCTGACGCTTCGGGTCAGGGTTTAGGTTTCGTACTTATGCAACGAGGAAAGGTAATTGCTTACGCCTCGTGACAACTAAAGATTCACGAGGTTAACTACCCAACTCATGATCTAGAGTTAGCGGCAGTAGTTTTCGCATTAAAAATATGGAGGCACTGTATGTATGGAGTTAAATGCACCATATACTTCGATCACAAAAGCCTGAAGTACTTTTTCAAACAAAAGGAATTAAACATGAGACAAAGGAGGTGGTTAGAGCTACTGAAAGACTATGATTGTGAGATATTGTACCATCCAAGCAAGGCAAATGTAGTGGCTGATGCTTTAAGCAGAAAGGAAGAATCGGAACCTATCCGAATCAAAGCGTGTCAGCTGATTATAATGCCATATTTGATGAGTGAAATATCAAAGGCACAAGATGAAGCACTATTAGAAAGAAATATAAGACGAGAAAAAATAGTAGTACAACAAGCGAATTTTAATCAAATGCTTACGGTGTATGAACTAGGTTTGACCGGATGTGGATACCTAAGATTGGCGAGCTTAGAGCCAAAATCCTTGATGAGGCCCATAAGTCTCGCTATTCTATCCACCCTGGGACAAACAAAATTTATCAAGACTTGAAGAAAGAGTACTGGTGGCCTGGCATGAAGAATGATGTGACTGAGTATGTGAACAAGTGCCTAACGTGTTCACTAGTTAAGGCCGAGCACCAGAAACCATGTGGTAAAATGCAACCTTTACCAATACCGGAATGGAAATGGGAAGAGATCACGACGGACTTCATTACCAAGCTACCGCGAACAGCTAAAGGCAATGATACCATTTGGGTGGTCATCGACCGCTTGACGAAAAGTGCTCACTTCTTGCCAATACGTGATACCTCTTCGTCTAAAAAACTAGCAGAAATATTTATCAAGGAAATTATGAGCAGACATGGTATGTCGTTGTCGATTGTGTCCGACAGGGATACTAGATTCACTTCAAGGTTTTGGAAGAAATTCAATGAAGCGATGGGCACTAGATTGAACATCAGCACCGCTTACCACCCACAAATCGATGGTCAATCTGAAAGGACCATTCAGACCTTGGAGGACATGCTCCAGGCCTGTATCATTGACTTCGGTGGGAGCTGGGACAACCATCTACCATTGGCAGAATTTTCATATAACAACAGCTATCACTCAACTATTGGCATGCCGCCATTTGAAATGTTGTATGGAAGGAGATGTAGGACCCCAGTTTGTTGGGGGGAAATTGGACAGAAGGATTTTGCAAGTCTTGAAGTGGTCAAAGCTACTTCCGATAAATTTGATCAAATCAAGGCTCGAATGAAAGCCGCAAAAGACAGACAGAAATCATACGCGGATAAGAGAAGAAGGGATTTAGAGTTTCAAGTAGGGGACATGGTACTGTTGAAGGTATCACCATGGAAAGGAATTATCCGATTCAGAAAACGTGGCAAACTGAGTCCAAGGTTTGTCGGACCTTTCAAGATTTTAGCGAGAGTGGACCAAGTTGCTTACAAACTATCGCACTTACACAAGTGCCTAGCTGATGACACAACTCACATACCTTACGACGAGATCGAAGTGGATAAGAGTCTAAATTATATGGAGGAAACAATAGCCATTCTTGACCGAGATGAGAAACGACTACGCAATAAGTCGATTCATTTAGTTAAAGTACAATGGAAGCACAGAAAAGGGTCAGGCGCAACATGGGAGAAAGAAGACGAGATGAGGGGACTATACCCTCAATTGTTTAACGTATAAATGGTTTCGAGGACGAAACCTCTTTAAGGAGGGTAGACTTGTAACATCCCAAAAATTGTAAATAAATAAATAACAACGCGATCGAGATTTAATCGTCAAAAAAAATGAAAGAAAAATGAATGGGCTTGGGCTCGACTCCAATGGGCCGAGGGAAACCCAGGTCTATAAAGGTCAAGATAGCCTCAAGCTTCCACCATTTGCAAAGTTAGAGAGGGAAAGGAGAGCTCGGGCCTAGAGAGAGAAAGTTGACGGATCGACCCGGAATTGAAGGAGCACGTTACTGCTGAGCTCGTGAGCAAAACCTCCGAATCAGAATCCCAATCCAGGTAACGATTCGACCCTAAACTGAGTTTTTGTTTAATTTGGGATTTTCGGGTTTTAGCTAAATAGGTGACGTTTTTACGGATGAAACTTGAAAATAAGCTTAGGACTAGCATCTAGAATGAAAACCGCATGTTTTGAACAAAGAAAGTTGTAAGATTGGCATGATCAGGTTAGCATGCAAGAATTTCGGACTTGTTGGGGAAGAAGACTGTTCGACAGGCGAACTTATCAAGTTCGCCTGGCAAAGTTGAGGCGAACTTATCAAGTTCGCTTGACAAGTTCGCCTGGCAAGTTCGCCTGGCAAGTTCGCTTATGGCTATCAAGAGGCGAAATTAGCATGTTCGCTTATTAAGTTCACCTGATTATGTTCGTCTGATTAAGTTCGCTTGGTTAAGTTCGCTTGGTCAAGTCTAGTGAACTTAGGACAAGTTCGCCTATATGTTCGCCCAGACTTTAGGTAGCGAACTTAGCCTTAAGTTCGCCTATATGTTCGCCTAGAATTTAAGCAACAAACTTAGCCTTAAATTCGCCTAATTCAGCTGAAGTAAAAGTGTGTAATTTATATTAGGTCTGATGTATGTGTAATTAACCAATCCAGATCGTGTGTGGCAGCTGTTAGGACAGGACAAGACTAGCTCATCAGGTGAGTTCTATGTACCCCCCTATGTTATGTGCAAACCTTATTAAATGCTTTGGGGCTGAAGTGTATACGCTAAATGAATAAATGTTATAAATGCCAATGTGATCATACGTGATATATACATATATGTATCAAAATGAATGATGAACAAAGAATGAAACGTGTAGAAATAAAGACTGATGGCTACAAAATTCTCTAAGTACAAATGCTGCTTACCTCACAGTTTAGCTGCTGACCAACAAGCTGCTACGGATAAGCTTATCTGCAGCGGATTCTTGTTCTTCTGCTGAAGAACAAATCTGCTGCGGAAAGCCTTATCTGCTGAAGACCAAAGTTGCTGCTGATAGGCATATCATCAGCAGCTATGGATGGTTGTGTCATGCTGCTGATCTTCAACTTTGCAGCTGATAGCCATTCCCACTGAAGATCAAGCGTTGCAGTTGACTGGCTTCGATAAAGCAACCATTACCACTGACAACTTTCTGCTGCAACACTGACACACTCAACACAGAAAGAATGTCATTGGTGCAGACAATAAAGAACTATAACGCCCTTCTCCTAGCATGCAATACAAGATCAACGGCTTGTGTTAGATCTGATCCTTAGAATCAAGGGTCTGTCTTGATTCTAAGTTACTATATAAGCAGTACTTAGAGTCATTGTAAAGTAGTGCTTTTACTTAAGAGTTTTTCTCTGTAATCTTGTAACCTTTGAAGCTTAATACAAAACTGCATTTATCAGTATTCCTCTTGTTTAATAGTTTACATTGCTTAGTTGTGATTGTTTTCGCCAATCTCAACTAGAATAGAACCATATTGTATTCACCGATCCTACATGTGGTATCAGAGCTTTGGCTCACAGATTAAACAAACTCACACTTGTTTAATCATTCTCTGGTTCTATTCAAAACTATCTCTTTGCTAAAGTCTCTTATTATCACAAATCAAAAAATGGCACAAAACAATGGATTTGAAGATATTGGAAGCATCTCCAGACCACGAAGACTGGTGTCTGGAGAAGACTATGATATGTGGAAGAACATAACCGAAAGCTTCTTCTGCTATCAAGAATATGGGATGTGGAAATCCACTAAAAATGTACCATACATACCCATTGTGGCCTCAGCTGATTCTGGAGGTACACTGGTTCCCAAAGAATCCTCCAAGTACTCTGACGAAGACATCAAGAAAATGGAGGTAGATTTCAAAGCCTTGGGATCCATCCAGATGTGCTTACCAAATGAAGTTTTTCACAACTTCAGAGGTTACAAAACTTCAAAGGAGCTATGGGAGGCTCTTGAGAAGATGTTTGCTGGTTCAGAGGAAGTCAAAGAAAACAGAAGAGACATCCCGAAGCAACAATATGAAAACTTCATCTAGAAGGAAGGTGAGTCTCTAACTGTTTTATATAACAGATGTACTTATCTTGTAGGTGAGCTGCAGTGCTCTAAAGTGAAACTGGAGCATGAAGATATTCTCAAGAAGTTCATGAGGTCTTTACCCAGCTGCTGGACACTCTACACAGTGTCCATCAGAAGAACTGAGAATCTGAAGACTCTACAGATAACTGAGCTATTTGGTATGCTAAAGACCTATGAGCTAGAGATTATTCAGGCAAAGGAAAGAAGCTCAAGCTACCAAACAGCCTCAACATCCACCACCACCTCTTCTGTCCTCCACTCTGACCACTCAGATCCTAGTTCAAGCAACTATTATCCTCCCATCGTCACACATACTCAAACTCCAAACTCTCAAACAAACACCTCAAGCAACATGTCCTTTATCAAGAAGGATCTGGAATGCTTCCATCCAGATGACCTAGAAGAAATGGAAATACAACATTCGTATGCCATGCTCTCTATAAGAGCAAAAAGGTTCTACTCTAGAACCGGAAGACCCATTCCAAGTAACAACTCCAACACCAGAGTTGGCTTGGATAAAAAGCAAATTAAGATGTTACACTTGTAACCAACTGAGTCATTTTGCTAGAGAATGCAAGGCACCTAGGGCAAACCCAGCTGCTCCTAAATCAAGACAAGCTCACCAAGCCCAACCAAGACAACAACATCAACAAGCTACTCCTCCAGCTCAAACTGCAGCTCGTGCAGATGGTGGAACTTCTGACTTTGACTGGAGCTTCCAGTATGAAGATCTGCCTGCCAACAACCAAGCTCTTATGGCAGACACAACTGAGGCCTCAGGTATATGAACATCTCTGTTCCCAAGCTTATATTGATAAGGTGTTAGGCTACATAAAGCATAATCAAAACCTTATAGATCAAAATGAAGAGTTTCATCAAATGAAATCTGAATTCACAAAAGTTGAAAACAGTTATAAAGAAAAAATTAACTGCCTAAAGAAAGAGATTTCATTACTAAAACATGAACAAACCAATCTTGAAACTCAGATTGATGATCTACTGACTAGATTAAAAGCTACCAGAGCATAATTGGCAGAACAGAAAGTTCATGTTGACAAATATGAATTTTCATCCAAAAAGCTGCAAAGACTTTTAGATGCTCAAATTCATGACAAGGTAAAAACTGGTCTGGGGTATCATGCTGAACAATACCAAGCCATTGCACCTCCTGCTGACTACGTTGCCATCCATGAACCAAGCTTCAATCTCTCAAATATTGAGAAGGGCAACCGAAATCTTGATCCTTCAAGGAATGAACCGTTAGTGCAAGAATGCACTACCTCGTCAGATTCTGAGTCAACTTGCTCAGAACCCACTAAAATTGAGGAGGCCTCATCACAGGTTCAAGTACCAGCACCGCCTGTCCTTGAAGTCATTCAAACAAGTGCTCCGGTTCCTTTCATCTCTTCAGTACAAGTACCAGTTGTTTCGGTTCCTATGCCTTTCAACCAAATCAAAGTCAGCTATCCTCCAGAAGGAAGATAGCTAACTGTTGAAAAGGGACAGTCTTCAACCTCCACCAAAACCAACTCCAAGCCTCAATCCAAATCAATCCAACAAAGGAAGGTGTTTGACATATGTCATGCACCTGGAGAGAGAGCTCCATATGTTCAAAAGACTTTGGAAGAAGCCACCTTTGAGCAGAACAAAGCTCACCCCTGGAATTTCAAATACTTGTTCAAAAGAAAGGACTATGTTTACCTTTCAAGGGACAAACTAGCTAAATCATGCTTTGTCTGTGGCAAATACAACCATACTGCCAGCACATGCTTCTACTACCTTCAGCAGCAAAGAAACCTCAAGCAACATGCTTTTGAGAAGACAAACAAAAACAGAAAGGTAAGAAGTTCTGAAGCCAAGGTAACTCATTTCAGAAACTCTCTTTCCCCACCAAGGAAGCAGCTGCCAAAACCTCAACAATCTTGCATCATATGTGGTGAATCATACCACTTTGCTGCAAATTGTGAATTTAATCCCTTCAACCAGATCCTTCATCGAGCCCATCCTAAACAAAAGCCTACCAGCATGAGAACTTCTACAGAGAAGCCCTCCATCAACAAGGTAAAGAAGGATAAGCATACATCGGTTGTTGAACCATCAACACCCAGCAAAAATGTTGGTAATCAAGTCAAGCCCAAGAAACCAAAGGACAAGCCTTCAGCAGCAACCAAGTCTGCTGCTGCTCAAGCAAAACTATCAGCAGCAACAAAATCTGCTGCTGATAAGCCAAAGTCCTCAGCAGCAACAAAATCTGCTGCTGATAAGCTAAAGTCCTCAGTAGCAAAATCTGCTTCTTATAAAGCAAATCCATCAGCTGCCAAAGCAATATCAGCTGCTGACAGGGAAAAGAGAACTGAAAAACCACCTCCTCGGTAATGGAAAGCCAAGATCCCAGCTTCTATCCCTCCAAGAATCATCATTGGTTCCGTTGATTGCAAACATGCTGAATCTGATATTTCGAGAACCCTTTTCTTCAAGGATGCAAGCTCTTGGATTCCTCCCACTAACTAGATCTCTCTCATATGCAGGGACAGCCAGGTCACAAGAATAACACTTGGGTGGTAGACAGTGGTTGTTCCAGGCACATGACAGGCAACAGATCCATCCTCTCCAACTTCAGACAATTCAATGGAGGATATGTTGCCTTTGGAAGTGACTCAAAAGGAGGATCCATTACTGGATAAGGAACTGTGTCCAATGAAAGAATGATTATTGATAAGGTAAACTATGTCAAAGAATTGGACTTCAATCTCATAAGTGTTTCCCAGGTTTGTGATCAAAAGCATTGGATGCTCTTCACAGATAAAGAATGCTTTGTACTGTCTCCTGGCTTATCCAAACCTCCTCCAGAAAATATTTTATTAACTGCTCAGAGAAAATAAAATCTTTATGTGCTTGACATGAATGAGGTAACTCCATATGAGAGTGTATCCTGTTTTCTGTCAAAAGCTTCAATTGATGAATCAGCTCTCTGCCATGGGAGATTAAGCCATGTTAACATCAAAACTATCAAAAAACTGGTGAACGATAATCTCGTCAGAGGGCTTCCTGACAAAGAATTCCAGCTAGAAGATCATTGCATTGCTTGCTTAAAGGGGAAGCAACACAAGAGTTCTCACAAGCCCAAGAATTTGAATACAAATGCCACTCCACTACAGCTGTTGCATATGGATCTTTTTGGTCCTACAAATATTTTGACTACACCAGATTCTCATGGGTAAACTTCTTGAGGACTCAAGATGAAACTGCTGAAATTCTCAAATCCTACAGTCTTAGGGTAGAGAATCAAAGCAATCAGAAGGTAAAGATCATAAGGTGTGACCATGGCACAGAGTTCAAGAACCACACTTTGAACTCTTTCTGTGAGAGCAAAGGAATAGAAAGACAATACAGTGCTCCAAGAACTCCTCAACAAAATGGAGTTGCTGAATGGAGAAACAGATTTCTAATTGAGTCAGTAAGATCTATGTTGGCTGACTCAAAACTGCCTCTCACATTCTGGGCAAAATCAGTAAACACAGTCTGCTATGTGCAAAATAGAGTTCTCATAGTCAAGCCTCTCAACAAGACACCTTATGAACTATGGTTCCAAAGAGTTCCCTACATTGGATTTCTAAAACCTTTTGGATGTCCATGCACAATTATGATCACACATGGGGTTCTTCCTAATTTTGGTGCCAAATCTGATGAAGGATATTTTGTGGGCTATTCCTCTCAATCCAAAGCCTACAAAGTATTCAACTCAAGAACAAGAATTGTGGAAGAATCAGCCAACGTGGAATGTAGAGAACACATTTTTTTATGAACAGGGAAAAGGCCCAAAATGGCTCTCTGACATAGACTCCTTCTCCCAAATATTTGAGCCTCTCATCTTCTCCAATATGGAGTCTACCTCTTCACAATCACCTGCTTCCACTTTCTCCACTGACTACAGACTGGATTTTCCTAAATCTTCTATCAGTCTAAAAAGACCATCCATTGATCCTCCATCTGTTATGGAAGCCATTGAAGCAAGTGAAGCCGGAACAAGACTCTCCAATGTCACCAGCAGTAGCCTGTCTGAAAATGAAAATTTGGATGAAGACACTTCGGTAAATGTTGTAGATGATGCAAATACTATTGCTAAAAATACTAATGTAGCTGTTGATGTTGAAGACTCTTCCACCATGAATGAAGAAACCCCTGATCAAAATCAAAGCAATCTTGAGCAAGGGATACAGCTAGAGGTGGTACATGCACAGAGGATCCACAAAGAACATCCTCGAGAAAATATCATTGGCAAGTTCACCAAGGAGTTCTAACAAGAAGCAAATCTCATGAGGACAATATATGTTTGTTTTCATGTTTTCTATCTCAGGTGGAACCCAAGAAGATAGATGAAGCTCTGAAACACAGCAGTTGGATTGAAGCAATGCAGGAAGAGTTGCTGCAATTCAAGAGACAGGATGTCTGGAAATTGTTGATCTTCCACCAGGTCAATATGCAATTGGCACAAGATGGGTATTCAGAAACAAGCAAGATGAGAGAGGTATTGTATTCAAGAACAAAGTCAGACTTGTAGCTCAAGGCTACACTCAGGAAGAGGGAATTGACTATGATGAAGTCTTTGCTCATGTTGCCAGGCTGGAGGCCATCAGAATCTTCCTGGCATATGCTGCATCCAAGAATTTCACGGTCTATCAAATGGATGTCAAGAGTGCCTTTCTGTATGGGAAGATTGGTGAAGAAGTATACATCAAACAGCCTCCAGGCTTTGTAGATCTCGCACATCATAATCAAGTGTTCAAACTAGACAAAGCTCTGTATGGCTTACATCAAGCCTCGAGAGCCTGGTATGAAACCTTGTCAGGATATCTACTAAGCAACACCTTCAGAAGAGGTGCCATTGACCAGACCTTATTTATCAAAGATGAAGGGGAGAAATCTTACTGGTTCAAATCTATGTTGATGATATCATCTTTGGATCAACCAAGAAGAAGTTGTGTAAAGACTTTAAGATCCTGATGCACTCAAAGTTGGAAATGAGATCAATGGGTGAACTAAATTCATTTCTGGGTATTCAAGTCAAACAAGTTCTAAATGGAATCTTCATCAGCCAATCCAAATATGTCAAGAGCATTTTGGAAAGTTTCAAGATGGCTGACTCTGATCAACACCAGTACCGTGCAATGATAGGGTCTCTCATTTATCTTACTACCTCAAGGCCAGATATCATGTTTGCAGTATGTCTCTGTGCAAGATTCCAAGCAGCTCCATAGAATTCACATCTTTAAGATGTCAATAGAATTTTTAGATACCTAAAGGGAGCCCCAAGACTTGGGCTTTGGTACTCTAAAAATGACAAGTTCAATTTGTATGCATACACTGACAGTGCTTATAGGGGATGCAACTTGGATAAAAAGTCCACATCAGGGGGATGTCAGTTTCTGGGAGGGAGACTGATTTCATGGCAGTGCAAGAAGCAAACATGTGTTTCAACTTCTACAGCAGAAGCAGAATACGTTGCAGCTTCAAGTTGATGTGCACAAGTCATCTGGATACAAAATCAAATGCTAGATTATGGGATGACTTTCATGGCAACTCCCATTCACATTGACAACATGAGTGCTATATCAATCACAAACAATCCGATGCAGCACTGCAGGACAAAGCACATTGACATCAGGTATCATTTCATAAGAGATCAAGCTGAGAAAAAGATAATTATTTTAACCAAAGTTCATACTAATGAGCAATATGCTGATTTGCTTACAAAACCATTTGATGAAGCTATATTTAGATATTTAGTTGAATCTATTGGTATAATGAACTTTGATTAAAATCTGTCTCTAAAATTTTGTTTTATAAATGTGTTTGTCTTTTGTTATAAATAAAAGTTATAAGTCAGCAGCATCCATTTTTGCTGCTGACTGGTTTAATAATCAACAGCAAAGTTTTTTCTAATGACCGCTTTAAGTTATCAGCAGGAACAAGTTTCCTGCGGATAGCTTTAAGGCAGTCAGCAGCAACTCCCTTGTTGCGGATCATTGCAACCATCAGCAGTAATTGAGTTTGCTGCTGACATACTTAACTATCCGCCGTAACCAAGCTTGCAGCGGATAGGCTTAACCATCCACAGCAACCAAGTTTGCTGCTGATGGGTAAAAATAAGTCTAAATTACCTTTTACCCGCTGTAAAAATTCCTTTCAGTATTTACCATGACTGCTATAGTGTATTACAACTGTAACAGTAAAAAGCGAATAACGTTGTACTGTACAAGTACGTTTGCTTTTTCCCTCCTCTGCCGTTATAGCTCAAATCAATTTCTCCATAACCTCTTCACATTCAATTTCAACCTAACCCTCATCATTCAAAGCCTTCCATATTTAACCACCTTTCAAAACCTTCATCTTTCCCTCCAAACCCAACCCAATGGTAGAGGTAGACATTAACCGTCCTGATGATATGTTCTCTCCATATCACAACCTCACAGCATGCTTAATCAAAGGAAAGAAGTCTGAGGGATGTGATGACATGATCGACTTTCTCTGTCGATGAAAGATACACCATGCACTTACTGTCAACCAACCCATTTACATTCCTCACATGGAGGATTTTTGGAAATCTGCCGTCTTTTCTACCGAACAGGGGATACCCCAAATCAAAGCCAAGGTAGATGGCAAGGACATCACAATCTCTGAAGCCACTATCCGCAAACACCTCAATCTTCAAGACGAGGGGGCCGCCATTTCGTACTCAAAAGAAGTCTACATGAGGACCTTTGTATCCATAGGGTACACTAGAAATCAGAACGAGTACACAATAGAGAAGGCACTGATGGGCCCCCCATGGAAGTATCTATGCCACACTCTTCTACAATGCATATCTCAGAAGAGAAGTGGATGGCACCAAGTGAGCTCTGCACTTGCCTCTGTTGTACACTATATGGTTACTGGCCAAGGATTCAACTTTGCACATCTCATCCTTGAAAGTTTGAGATACAACCTTCAAGAGGGTGCAAAACAGCAATTTTTTATGTACCTAAGATTCTTGCAGGAGTTTTTTAACAATGAAGTAAAACAACTTTCAAAACCTGTAAAAATCTATCTTATGCTGGGTTATAAAAGTAACATTTTTCAAAGCATGAGAACTGTTTCCAAAAAGTTCTCAGGGGTCCGTGTTCCATTGTTATCTACAATGATGAGCATACAAAGTACCCAGGGTGATAGTTCAGCAATCCCAGCTGATACTAATCCCACACCCTCCTCCTTACATCCTGAATAACCATATGCTTCCACTGTTCGAACCCCTGTGCATACTACTAAGGATGCACAGGTACACAAATCACTTACATCTTTTTTTGATGTTATCGTTCAGCTGGAACAAAGGGCCCCAGTTGCAACAACATACACTAGAAAAAGGAGCAAGAAGACTCCTTCTCTTCTTGTCTCAAAGGCCCAATCCCAACCTCAAAGCCCTCATTCAGAATCCCAAAATTCTGGTGAGAATATCAAAAGGGATAGCCACAACATTAGAGAGACTTCCTTGGAAGCTTCTCTATTAGGATCAGGATCACATCCCGGATCCATAGAACAACCCACTTAGCCATTTCGTTATTTTTCTTCTTTGAACTTAAGTGCAGAGGCACCCTGTCAAGATGATATACCTTCTCCAACAACCACTATCTTGGAGGTATTGATTGACTTGGATGTTGGTGCACCTAACCCAAGTTCATCACCCCAAGAAGGTTCACTCTGAGGGTACTGATAGAGTGAATGTGGAAAGGGTTGTCACTACCCCTGGTACATCAACTGCCCAGGAGGACAGTGACAACATAACTAAGACCCTAATCACGGCAACTCACAGTGAGGATGTTTCCTTTGAAACACTCTTCACTGAGAAGAATCCCAGGTACCAAGAAAACCAGGGTGATGGGGATGCAGAGGCTAGGCCTAAGGCCCCTTCTATCTCCAAGGATTCCACAACTGTGGATGAGGACAGACTGAAACTTCATAATATGGAATTGACGGCCAGGGTAGCTATGCTAGAGGCTGAAGTGTCCAAACTAATGCACCAAGTCTCTATGCATGAACCCATCAATGCCCAACTATGTCTACTCCTTCCATTGTTTCAGTGGGAACTCAAACAGATGTAGCCATTTACACTGATGCAACCAAAAAGGGGGAGATAGTTGCAGTAGAAGATGATGCTGACAGCCTAGAAGAATGGATACAAGAGCATGATGCATTTCAAAGTTCATTATTCAAGCATAACTTTGTTCAATTTCATGATTTGCCAGACTCGGTAGATGAAGAGGAAGAAATCACTGAGGACTGGAAGTTGGTTGTCCGAGCTGTTGATGAGGTGTTAATGGATGAAAGTCAAAATGAAGACACACCTCCATCAGTCAGCATGCTTCCTGAATATGTAGCCATTATAAGTCTAACCTGTGCCCCCCAATTCACATTGACTGCATACAAGCTAGAGTTTGACTCCATACTAGCTTGGTGGTATGATGGTCTATCTGAAAAATTCTGGATTGGGAAAGAGTTCAGCGGAGTAGAAGAGCTGAACTGGAATGCTCTAAAGCCACTCCAAGTGCTTGAACTGTACCTATCTAGCTGCATCAACACCTCTACAGATCTCTTAGCAGAACTTGCAATCAGCAGGTTCCAAGACTTAATGGAGGAATATCTACCCTGGTTTGAAACACTACTAGAAGAAGCAAACAGGGTGGCTTATCCTAAAGACCATGCAGAATCTTCTATAGCAGCAGAACAAAGACTGGCTCCAAGAAGTCTTGACTTAATCAGGAGCAGTACTTTAACAGAAGAAGAATTTGTATGCTGGAGAAGATTTATGTACAACAAAGTGGTCAGGAATGTGAAAGTGCTAGGATGGTCGAGCACTGGGTCTTCTGAATTAACATTCTTTCTGAGTAATGGATTATCTCTCTCAATCAATATCAATGAGATCCTACTCTTAAATTCATACTTCCTTCACAAGGTCTTCTAGCTAAGAACACACATCTGCAACGTTAATTCCTTAGAGATTCAAGCAATGATAAAAACCAGCAAAGCTCAGCTTGAAAAAGAAGGACGACTTGCAATGGATGCCTCCAACTCGGACTCAGACCTATCATTCCTTTCCTCACCAACAGTCAGACTGAACACAGAAGAAGAATCCAAAAGAAGAGAAGAGGAAGAGGTGAAGGATGGGTGGAAAGAAGTGATTGGTCTTGAATGGGAAGAAGATGAAGAAAGTGTCCTTCCCTTGTCCATTCCTCAAACCGCCAATGAAGCTGAAGCTGAGATCCCAACAGCATCTCTTACATCTGCTGTTGTGGTCCATGAAGCTGAAGAAGAGGCATCCAGCAAAGACAAGGGGAAGGGACTTATGAAAAAAGAAGATGAAGAAAGGTTAGTAAAGGAGAAGAAGGAAAAGGAGGAAAGAAGAAGAAGAAGAGAGGAAGAGGAGATGGTTGAATTACGAAAAGCTCAAGACAGAAAAACGGTCATTCTCCTCAGAGAACAAGAGATCCAGCTGTATGCTAAGCAGTTGGATGATCTGAAAGTCAAGATTCTTGCAGCTTTCCAAATACAAGAAGATGAAGCTCTAGCTCTTCTGCTACAGGAACAATTAAATAAAGAAGAAGAAGAAAGAGAGTAGAAAAGAAAAAAGAGGCTAAGTTTAGAATTACTGACTCTAAACTAGCTAAAGAGATGAGAGAGGAGTGGATAGAAGCTCTTGTTTCTCAAAGTGAGGATGCAGACTACCTTAAGAAGCTATCCAATAAAGAAATCTAAAGAGCCTTCATGGGTCAGCAAGGTCTATTGGCAAATAAGAAAAGGGAAGAAGAAGAAAAATTCAAACAGAAATCCAAAAAGACCATTGCCTTCAACAAAAGATCCCATGAAGAAAGGAAGGTCATGGTTGACTTCTTAAAGGCTTGTAAGGCCCCTTTCCCGGGTATCCTCACTTGTTGGATTTACTCATAAACATAGTCATTAATTACTGAACTTTTAATTTAAAAACATTCAAACATAGCGGAAACATTCAACATTTGAGTACATTACAGCGGAAGTCTTAACATTCAAAACATTAACCATGGTCTAAACAAAAACATAAGGTGGGATGTCAGTCTCATGCCGGGTAGCCTTCACGCCTTCGCACGACCCTTTCCTTTGTTACCTGAAATGTATACTAAAAGTCAGCTAACGCTGGTGAGTTCTAGTTTAACATGATTAGGTACAAACATTATATCTTTAAAAGTATACGTAGTTATATACAAAAGATAACAAATACGTATTCATAACTTTTACTTTACTTTCATCTTTCTTGTGTGACTACATTGTTATGCATTCATATTTACTTTCCTTTACATTCCTTTGGTCATACACATAAGGGTGATCAACCCGTCTTTTACTACGTATGTCACGAAGACAATACGCCATAAAGCTACCGTCGTAGCCCTTTGACTCGTCCGGTCTTTGAGAACCGTCCGCCATAGAAACCGTCTGGCCAACCTTCGGCCGTCCGTCTTAAAACCGTCCTACCGTCGTAGTCCGTCCTATTCGCCCGTCTACCCAAAGGTATCCGTTTCCCACGTGGCTACCATGTTTGCAACCGTTCTACATATGATTTGGCATTTGCTTCGACCGTCCGTTAATGCCCCTTTTTAATTTCCTAGCTGATGAAGGAACGTTTTTGTCCCGGTTGCAAAATAGTCACGTGGTCGTCCGTCTACATAAGTATGCGTTGTCATCGAAGCGTCCATAACGTTTACATACATTCATAACATGCAATATATATAAAATATAAAGCAAGTTTTCATTCATATACTTTATGTCCTTCTTTCATTCATTCTCTATAACCATACGTTTCATTCTTTGTTCATCATTCAATTTAATATTTATTTGTACATATCACGTATGATCACATTGGCATTCATAGCACTTATTCATTTAGTGTATACACTTCAGCCCCAAAAACATTTAAAATGGTTTGCACATAACATAGAGGGGGAATATAGAGCTCACCTGATGAGTAGTTTCTGAAATACACTTAGCTGGCTACTGAGCGTCACTAATGTCACTCACAATCTGTATAATAAAGTCATACACGTAAGGTAGTGCTCCTAGCTGACACTAGACATTACTATGCTTGAACCTAGTAGTTTCGATGGATTTGCTTATATCGAAACTTGGTAGTTTCGATAGGTTGCTTATGTCGAAACCTGGTAGTTTCGATAAGTTGCTTATGTCAAAACTTGGTAGTTTCGATAAGTAACTTAGGTGTAATCTTAGCTTCGGATCGTGGGCTCATATCGAAACTATGGTAGTTTCGATGGGTTGCTTAAATCGGAACTTGGTAGTTTCGATGGGTCTACACATATCGAAACTAAGTAGTTTCGATGGGTCTACACATATCGAAACTAAGTAGTTTCGATGGGTCTGCACATATCGTCTTCCCCAAAAATCTGAAGTTTTTGCATGCGAATTTGATCGTGTCGATATCTAAATTTTCTTTGATAAAAACGTTCGGTTTTCATTCTAGATGCTATACCTAAGCTCTTTTTCAAGTTTCATCCGTAAAATCATCATTTATTGGGCTAAAACCGAAAATCCTAAAAAAATCATAAAACTCAGATTATGATCGAACGCTTACCTGGATTGGATTTCTGATTCGGAGGAGATGATCACGAGCATAGCAGCAACGTTCTCCTGAATTCCCGAGTTGATCCGTCACTTTCTTTCTCTAGACCCGAGCTCTCTTCTCTCTCTCTAGAACTTGTGAATGGTAGAAATGAAAGGTTTGAGGCAGCCCTTGCCCTTATATACTTGGGCTTCCTTCGGCCCGTTGGAGCCGAGCCCAAGCCCATCCGTTTTTCTTTCGCCATTAAAAAATTATAATTTCGATCGTGTCATTATTTATTTATTACCAGTTTTGGGATGTTACAAGTCTACCTCCCTTAGAAAGGTTTCGTCCTCGAAACCAATTATACGTTAAACAACTGAGGGTATAGTTCCCGTATCTCGTCTTCTTTCTCCCAGGTAGCTTCCGATCCCTTTCTGTGCTTCCATTGAACTTTGACCAATGGGATTGACTTGTTGCGTAGTCGCTTCTCAGATCGGTCAAGGATGGCTATTGGTTCCTCGACATAATTCAGACTGTTATCCACCTCGATCTCTTCGTAAGGTATGTGAGCCGTGTCGTCAGCTAGACACTTGCGTAAGTGCGACACGTGGAACGTAGGGTGTATTTCGCTAAGCGCATCAGGTAGGTCAAGTCTGTAAGCAACTTGACCCACTCTTGCTAAGATCTTAAAAGGTCTGACAAACCTTGGACTTAGTTTGCCACGTTTTCTGAACCGAATGATTCCTTTCCACGGTGATACTTTCAACAGTACCATGTCCCCTACTTGAAACTCTAAATCCCTTCTTCTCTTATCCGCGTACGATTTTTGTCTGTCCTTCGTGGCTTTCATTCGAGCCTTGATTTGATCAAATTTCTCGGAAGTAGCTTTGACCACTTTGAGACTTGCAAAATCCTTCTGTCCAATTTCCCCCCAACAAACCGAGGTCCTACATTTCCTCCCATACAACATTTCAAATGGCGGCATGCCAATAGTTGTGTGATAGCTTGTTATATGAAAATTCTGCCATTGGTAGATGGCTGTCCCAACTCCCACCGAAGTCAATGATACAAGCTCGGAGCATGTCCTCCAAGGTCTGAATGGTCCTTTCCGATTGTCCATCGGTTTGGGGGTGGTAAGCGGTGCTGATGTTCAGTCTAGTGCCCATTGCTTCATTGAATTTCTTCCAAAATCTTTATGTGAATCTAGTATCCCTGTCGGACACAATTGACAGCGGCATACCATGTCTGCTCACAATTTCCTTGATAAATATTTATGCTAGTCTTTTTGACGAAGAAGTCTCACGTATTGGCAAGAAGTGAGCACTTTTCATCAAACGGTCGACGATCACCCAAATGGTACCATTGCCTTTAGCTGTTCCCGGTAGCTTGGTAATGAAGTCCATTGTGATCTCTTCCCACTTCCATTCCGGTATAGGTAAAGGTTGCATTTTACCGCATGGTTTCTGGTGCTCGGCCTTAACTAGTGAACACGTTAAGCACTTGTTCACGTATTCAGTCACATCATTCTTCATACCAGGCCACCAGTACTCTTTCTTCAAGTCTTGATACATTTTGTTTGTCCCGGGGTGGATAGAATAACGAGACTTATGGGCCTCATCGAGTATTTTGGCTCTAGGCTCGCCAATCTTAGGTATCCACATCCGGCCAAACCTAGTGCGTACACCGTATGTATTTGCACTTATGTTCCCTTGTTGTCCTACTATTATTTCCCGTTTTATATTTCTTTCTAATAGTGCTTCATCTTGTGCCTTTGATATTTCGCCCATCAAATCCGGCGTTATAATTAGCTGACACACTTTGATTCGGATAAGTGCCGATTCTTCCTTTCTACTTAAAGCGTCGGCCACTACGTTTGCCTTGCCCGGATGGTACAATATCTCACAGTCGTAGTCTTTCAGTAGCTCTAGCCACCTCCTTTGCCTCATGTTTAATTCCTTTTGTTCGAAAAAGTATTTCAGGCTTTTGTGATCGGAGTAAATGGTGCATTTAACTCCATACAAATAGTGCCTCCATATCTTCAACGAGAAAACTACTGCTGCTAATTCTAGATCGTGTGTTGGGTAGTTAACCTCGTGAATCTTTAGTTGCCGCGATGCATACGCAATTACCTTTCCTCGTTGCATAGGTACGCACCCTAAACCTTGCCCTGAAGCGTCAGAGTTGACTACCAAGTCTTCATTTGTCACACCCCGAACGATGGCGGAATCATCGGGGCGGGACATGTAAGACTGTTCATAGCACAAGGTTGACTAAATTGAAATATATTAAAGTCAAATTTCCATTACAAATAATCCAAGTACAACCAAATCCAAACAAAGGAAACATAAAACAAAGCATAAGATTCTTGATTTAATATTGCTAAGTCCAAATCCTATATTGAGCACGTTTTGAATCATTCTCACATATTAGGGCCTGAAACGTGAATAAAATAAAGTCAACTAAAAAGTTGGTGAGTATAACACAGTTGTATATAGATAGCATATAGTTGAAAACAAATCCTTTACAAGACATGATAAAATAAGGCATTTATGGGGAGCAGCTATTGTGTAATCAAGTACAACCAAACCTTTGTAACTAGTATGCAAATTGTGTTGTCGTTATCAATCACCTCCACTAGGGTGGGTTTGTCAGACTCAATAGATCTATCATTGAAAACCGTCGGCTTGTATAGTTAATGATTACACATAGTTTTCACAAAGACTAGCACAACTAGCACTCGGGCACAAAGCTCAAATTTTGCACACATGTATGTAAGTAGGATTTTGCACTTGTGTTGCTTGAGTAAATGTAAATGTGAAATGTGTAATGTGTATAAAGTTCATGTTCCACCCCAAAAGTGTAAAAGAGTAAAAAGGGGTTGTGAATACTCACTTGGTATTGAAGTATAGCTAACAAAGATTATAGATAGCAAATATGATCCTTGGAATGCACAATTTTAACCTAAAGAGTAATGAATCAAATAGATGCATAAAGTTTAAGTCTAAAATAAAAGTTGAATTTGTGTATAAAAACTATTGATTTGTATTTAAAGAGTATTGAATAAAATATATAGAGTTTGAAGTAAAATATGTTTGAAATAATTTGATTAGGTTTAAATTGAATAATATAAGTATATAATTATAGTTTATGAAATAATGTAAATATTAATTGTGATTAATTATAAATAAATAAATGATTTTGATTTAAAATGTAAATTAAATAACTAATCATTATTTATAAATTTTGTAACTTAATTATTTAAAACATCATTTAAATAAATATAAATTTAATTTTTATAAACTTTTCAATAAATCATATTTATGTCAAGATTAAACTTTTAATCCATTTTTAAATACAGAAAACATATTTTTATAAAATCTGAAATGTTTACTGATTAAAATATATAAAATTATAATTCTGTTAAAAGTTTCTGAGTCTCACACGACCGTGCCTCGGAAGGGCACGATCGTGCTCATGCCACGGGCGCGACCGCGCTAGTCGGGGCGCGACCGGGTTGATCAACAGGAGCACAAATCTAGACAAGTCAACAGGCACGACCGTGCCTTGGCCCGGCACGGTCGTGTCTATGATCTTTAGACACAACAAAGACTAGCCCAGGGGGCATGACAAGGTCTGGACAGGAGGACACGACCGCGCTGCTATTCGGCACGACGGTGCTACATGAGGCACGGCCGTGCTAGATGATTAGCGCGACCGTGTCTATTCCAAGTCAGACACGAATTGACAATTTCTTGTATTTTAAATGCTGGAATTGTTAGGGCTTTTGATTAATGGGTTATTACGAGTCTTTTCATATAGTTTAATTGTATGAACATCGTGATTAAGTATGGATTCGATTAAATCGTTTTATTTAAAGCAAGATTTCTGATTCGGATCGATTTCTATAATGGAAACCCAAATTGAATAGGGGCTTTCGATACTGATACAGAAAGGAATGAAATAGAGGATTCAATTACCCGGAATAGAAGCGGATCGTTAGAGTACGGTAGGATGGAGTTTCGGCGACGGAGAGAACGGCTTCCGGCGACTTCGGCTGCAGTTCCGGTTGCTTCAATGGTTTCGGATTGATTCAGAGATGGTCTGGAGATGCTTGATTGGATTGCTTTGAGAGAATTGAGAGAATTTGGGTTCTCCTTGAAATGTCCAAGCGTTGGAATTTGATAGAATGAATACCGAAGTGATTTCGAGTAATGGAGAGGTTTATTGAGTTTGTTAATGTGAGTAAAGTGTATTGGTGTTACGAATTCGAACGATCGGATGATTAAAGTCACAATTACGTTTTAACTGGTGCGCAGGCGCGACCGTGCCTAGGCACCGGGCGCGATCGTTCCAAATCAGGTCGCGCGACCGTGCCAAAGCACTTGGCGCGACCGTGCTAGGACGAAGCACGACCGTGCCTAATTAGGGTTTCTTGACATTTTTCAACTTTGGTCCTTGACTTTTCAGATTTGATAAGTTTGAATAAAATAGTTTCTTGTATAGCGTTTAAATGTATATAATCGAGTAAAACTTGCGAATTTGTATAGAATCATTGCATTTAATTTACGGCGAGAAAATAATGAGACATTGCACGAGTATAGAACTTGAAATTGCATTACATTGAATTGAAATATGAATACTAAAAATCAGAAATGTTACAGTCTCCCCATGTTGAGAGAATTTCGTCCCGAAATTTAGCTAGGGGAAACAACATTATTAGTAAAAAGATGAGGGTACTTGAGCTTCATTTGGTCTTCTCACTCCCAAGTGAACTCAGGACCACGCTTAGATTCCCAACGAACTTTAACGATAGGAATGCGACTTCGCTTGAGTTGCTTGACTTCACGATCCATAATTTCCACCGGCTTCTCAACGAAGTGCATCGTTTCATCAATGCGCACGTCGTCAAGCGGTATATGGAGATTTTCATCAGCGAGACACTTCTTTAGATTAGATATATGAAATGTAGGATGCACATTGCCAAGAGATGGAGGTATCTCGAGCTTGTAAGCTACTTTCCCAATCCTTTCAAGGATTTTGAATGGACCAACATAACGAGGTCCTAACTTGCCTTTCTTTCCAAAACGGATCACACCCTTCCATGGAGATACCTTAAGAAGAACAAGATCACCGATTTGGAATTCCAAGGGTTTTCGACGTTTGTCGGCATAACTCTTTTGCCGACTCCTCGCTACTCGAATATCGTCACGGATTTGAATAATCTTGTCGGAAGTTTCTTGAATTAACTCGGGACCGGTGATTTGTGCTTCACCAATCTCGTTCCAACAGATAGGGGAACGACACTTGCGACCATAGAGAGCTTCAAATGGAGCCATGTTGATACTTGTGTGGTAGCTATTGTTGTAAGAAAACTCAATGAGGGATAAGTGTGAATCCCAATTGCCACCAAAATCGATTACACAAGCTCTAAGCATGTCTTCAAGAGTTTGGATTGTTCGCTCGGTTTGACCATCAGTTTGCGGATGGTAGGTCGTGCTCAAATCCAATCGAGTACCAAGGGCCTTTTGGAGAGATTGCCAAAATCGAGAAGTGAACCGAGCGTCTCTATCGGATGTTTTGTTCAAGGGAACACCATGACGGCTCACAATTTCATCAATGTAAATTCGGGCTAGTTTCTCTACTTTAAAGTCTTCACGAAAGAAGTGGGCAGATTTGGTGAGTCGATCAATGATCACCCAAATACTATTATAACCACTCGAGGTGCGAGGGAGCTTGGTAATGAAATCCATAGCTAAATTCTCCCATTTCCACACGGGAATTTTTGGTTATTCGAGTAAACCAGAAGGACGTTGATGTTCGGCTTTGACTTTGGAGCAAGTTAAGCATTTGGCCACATAAAGAGCAATGTCCTTCTTCATAACAGGCCACCAATAAAGTTGGCGAAGATCTTGGTACATTTTATCCGCACCAGGATGAATAGAATAACGAGTCTTATGAGCCTCGTTCATGAGAAATACACGAAGATCATCGCGATCGGGAACCCAAATACGGTTCAAGTAATAGAGTAAGCCATTGGGTTTTGATTCCAAAAGAAGTTCAACACCACACGACATTTCTTCATACATGTTACCCTCGGTTACTGAGACGTGTTGATCTTCTAAGATACGGGTTTGGATATCGGTTTGAATACGAGCACAATGAAGCATAACATGGTCCTTTCGACTCAAAGCATCGGCTACAACATTCGCTTTCCCGGGATGGTAACGAATCTCGCAGTCGTAGTCGTTAAGGAGTTCGACCCAACGTCGTTGCCTCATATTGAGTTCTTTTTGGTTGAAGATATGTTGAAGACTTTTGTGGTCGGTGAACACCACACATTTCGTGCCATATAGGTAATGTCTCCAAATCTTTAACGCGAATACGACCGCACCCAAATCGAGGTCGTGCGTCTATAATTCTTTTCATGAATTTTGAGTTGTCTTGATGCATAAGCGATCACCTTGCCTCGTTGCATGAGGACACAACCAAGACCTTGGTTAGAAGCATCACAATAGACAACTAGATCATCATTTCCATCGGGAAGAGTCAAAATGGGAGCATTGCACAATTTTTGCTTAAGAGTTTGGAAAGCTTCTTCTTGTTTTGGTCCCCATTCATAAGTCTTACCCTTGTGGTTCAAAGCGGTAAGAGGGACAGCAATCTTTGAGAAGTTTGAGATGAAACGACGATAATAACCCGCAAGACCAAGAAAAGAGCGAACTTCAGTAGGAGTCTTCGGGGCATTCCAATTCTTAACCGTTTCAATCTTAGCAGGATCAACATGAATACCCTTGTCGTTGACGATGTGACCAAGAAATTGAACTTCTTTTAACCAAAATTCACATTTGGAGAACTTGGCATATAGTTGTTCTTTCTTCAAAAGGTCCAAAACCAATCTAAGGTGTTCTTCATGGTCGGCTTTAGTCTTGGAATAGATTAAGATATCGTCAATGAAGACGATCACGAATTTATCAAGGTACGGTTTGCACACACGATTCATGAGATCCATGAAAACTGCGGGTGCATTGGTTAATCCAAAAGGCATAACCATGAACTCGTAATGACCATACCTTGTTCGAAAATCAGTCTTAGGAATGTCATCTTCTTGAACACGGAGCTGATGATAACCGGATCGAAGATCAATCTTCGAGAAGCAAGTAGAACCTTGAAGTTGATCAAAGAGATCATCGATTCTAGGCAAATGATAACGGTTCTTGATAGTAAGCTTATTGAGTTCGCGGTAGTCAATACACATGCGAAATGATCCATCCTTCTTCTTAACAAATAAGACGGGTGCACCCCATGGTGAATGACTCGGGCGAATGAACCCTTTGTCGGAGAGTTCTTGAAGTTGACTTGCGAGCTCTTGCATTTCCGAAGGTGTAAGACGATAAGGAGCTCTAGCAACAGGGTTAGCTCCGGGCATGAGATCAATGCGGAACTCTACTTGACGAACAGGAGGAAGACCGGATAAATATTTAGGGAACACTTCGGGAAAATCTCTAATGATAGGAATGTCTTGGATACTCTTCTCCTTGACATCCTTTTGAACAATATGAGCTAAGAAGGCGATGTACTTCTTTCATAAGTACTTTTGAGCGGTAGTACAAGACATCAACTTAAGACCCTTGCAAGGCTTTTCACCAAAAACCCTTAATGTTTCTCCCGATGGTAGCGGAATTCGGATACACTTTTCAAAGCAAATGACTTCGGCATGATGATTTGATAGCCAATCCATACCTATGATAATATCAAAGCTTCCTAGTGGCATTGGAACAAGGTTGATTGGGAATGCATGATCATTAAGTTTTAAAGAGCAATCATAGATAATAGACTCAATTGTAAGGGAGTCACCATTTGCTATTTCAACGGTGAAGGTTTTCTCTAATTGGGATCGTGTCTTTGCAAGTAAAGGCTCAAAATTAAGTGACACAAAACTTTTATCGGCACCGGTATCGAACAAAATGGAGGCATAATGACTATTAACAAGGAACGTACCATTAACCACATCGTTGTTGGCTTGAGCTTCGTTGGCGTTTATGTTGAAAGCACGCCCACGAGCTCCACCTTGTCTAGCATTTGTAAGTCTTGGACATAGATTACGAAAATGGTTCGGGTCACCACACTCATAGCAAGCACGCCTATTAGAAATGGCGGAAGTACCTTGATTAGCCACTCGCGGGTTGGGTTGGTTCGGTGGATTGACTTGACCCGCAAAAGCTTTGGCCCTACAAACATTGATAGTGTGGCCATATATCCCACAATGAGTGCAAAGGCGACATGGGATATTTTGAGGATGATGAAAATTGCAGGTGGCACAAAGAGGGTAGATCCCAACATATGGCTTTTTAGCCGGTGCTTGAACTACGGGTGCAACTTGATTAACGGGCACAGTAGGAGTAACCACAGCAAAGTTTCTAACTTTCCTCTTTTTGTTATTGGGAGAGGGTTCAGTTGTGGCTTCTTTGTTGTGGGTAGGAGGGGTTACGGTTTCAGCAACTTTCTTAGACCCCTTTTTGGTAAGAGTCCCATCTTTCACATGATTATCAGTTAAGTTAGCAGACAGGCGGATGGCATCTTCCAAAGTAGCAGGATTTCTACCTAAGACAGTATCTTGGATTTGTCTTGGTAGCCCACCAATGTACTTTTCGATACAACGGGATAACGGAGTGACCATGTGGGGCACGAGAAGACTCAACTCATGGAACCGAGTTGTATATGCTAAGTTTTCCCCACTATCTTGGGCAAGATCCCAAAATTCGGCCTCTAACTTCTTCACTTCATTTCGAGGACAGAATTCCTCGGTCATAAGCCTTTTGACCTCATCCCAAGGTAAGGCCATAGCTACATCAACACCCCTATTCCTTTTCTCCCCATTCCACCATGTAAGTGCCCGCTTTTGGAGGACACTTGTGGCATGACGAACACGGAGGTTGTCGGGACAGTCACTATTGAGAAAGGTATTCTCAATACTTTCAAACCATTGAAGGAGTCCAGTAGCTCCTTCGGTTCCATAAAACTTTAGGGGATTGCACGAATTGAAGTGCTTGAAGGTGCATTGAGATGGATTGTTTCCACCATTCCCACCATTACCACCATTGTTACCACTATTGCTTCCATTTCCACCATTGCTATTAGTGGCACCATTAGCTTGGGTGAGTTGTGTCACCAATTGGGTAAGAATAGCAGCAATGTCGGAGTTGGCGTTGGCGGCGGGAGCACGACGAGGAGGCATTCTACAGATTTTCACAAAACAAGAAAAGATTGTAAGAACTTATGAGAATTGTTAGGATGAGATAACCAAATAAAAACGGATATTCATAGTTTGGATTGTACTCAAAAGTGATAAATCACTTGAATACTATGACACATTAAGGTTAATTTAAACTCATATAATTTTCAAGGAGACATGCTTTAGCCTATAGGTAAACACTCATCTCAGGAATTCCCAGGAAAACATACGGGTCCCTCGGTTGATTGGGATTTATGCGAAATGATTTCCTAGACAGAAAACCCAAAATACAGGTGTCACCCTTCCAGATTGCACGTGTCCTCAAATAATTTAACAAGTTTAACAACCTTAACGAAGAATATAAAAAAAAATTTAAAGATTTTTGCTTCAAGAATTTTTTTTCCACATGCTTAGAAAGGATAAAGATAGAAAAGAAGATAGAAATATTATAAGGTTTTAGGATATAGGAAAGGATATTATTTATTAAATTATTATGAATATTTTAATAAGTCATGCATTTCTATCAAGTAAGGCATCAAATATAATAATAATTTATCATGGTAATGATGTAGCACATAGCATGAAACACATAGCACAAAATCATGAAATATAGCATAAGTGGGTGTCCTAAAGTTATAGTCTAGGTCAAGGTGTCTAATAACCTAATTCCCTATAACCAAGGCTCTGATACCAATCTGTCACACCCCGACCGATGGCGGAATCATCGGGGCGGGCCATGTAAGACTGTTCATAGCACAAGGTTGACTAAATTGAAATATATTAAAGTCAAATTTCCATTACAAATAATCCAAGTACAACCAAATCCAAACAAAGGAAACATAAAACAAAGCATAAGATTCTTGATTTAATATTGCTAAGTCCAAATCCTATATTGAGCACGTCTTGAATCATTCTCACATATTAGGGCCTGAAACATGAATAAAATAAAGTCAACTAAAAAGTTGGTGAGTATAACACAGTTGTATATAGATAGCATATAGTTGAAAACAAATCCTTTACAAGACATGATAAAATAAGGCATTTATGGGGAGCAGCTATTGTGTAATCAAGTACAACCAAACCTTTGTAACTAGTATGCAAATTGTGTTGTCGGTATCAATCACCTCCACTTGGGTGGGTTTGTCAGACTCAATAGATCTATCATTGAAAACTGTCGGCTTGTATAGTTAGTGATTGCACATAGTTTTCACAAAGACTAGCACAACTAGCACTCGGGCACAAAGCTCAAATTTTGCACACATGTATGTAAGTAGGATTTTGCACTTGTGTTGTTTGAGTAAATGTAAATGTGAAATGTGTAATGTGTATAAAGTTAATGTTCCACCCCAAAAGTGTAAAAGAGTAAAAAGGGGTTGTGAATACTCACTTGGTATTGAAGTATAGCTAACAAAGATTATAGATAGCAAATATGATCCTTGGAATGCACAATTTTAACCTAAAGAGTAATGAATCAAATAGATGCATAAAGTTTAAGTCTAAAATAAAAGTTGAATTTGTGTATAAAAACTATTGATTTGTATTTAAAGAGTATTGAATAAAATATATAGAGTTTGAAGTAAAATATGTTTGAAATAATTTGATTATGTTTAAATTGAATAATATAAGTATATAATTATAGTTTATGAAATAATGTAAATATTAATTGTGATTAATTATAAATAAATAAATGATTTTGATTTAAAATGTAAATTAAATAACTAATCATTATTTATAAATTTTGTAACATAATTATTTAAAACATCATTTAAATAAATATAAATTTAATTTTTATAAACTTTTAAATAAATCATATTTATGTCAAGATTAAACTTTTAATCCATTTTTAAATACAGAAAACATATTTTTATAAAATCTGAAATGTTTACTGATTAAAATATATAAAATTATAATTCTGTTAAAAGTTTCTGAGTCTCACACGACCGTGCCTCGGAAGGGCACGATCGTGCTCATGCCACGGGCGCGACCGCGCTAGTCGGGGCGCGACCGGGTTGATCAACAGGAGCACAAATCTAGACAAGTCAACAGGCACGACCGTGCCTTGGCCCGGCACGGTCGTGTCTATGATCTTTAGACACAACAGAGACTAGCCCAGGGGACATGACAAGGTCTGGACAAGAGGACACGACCGCGCTGCTATTCGGCACGACGGTGCTACATGAGGCACGGACGCGATAGATGATTAGCGCGACCGTGTCTATTCCAAGTCAGACACGAATTGACAATTTTTTGTATTTTAAATGCTGGAATTGTTAGGGCTTTTGATTAATGGGTTATTACGAGTCTTTTTAAATAGTTTAATCGTATGAACATCGTGATTAAGTATGGATTCGATTAAATCGTTTTATTTAAAGCAAGATTTCTGATTCGGATCGATTTCTATAATGGAAACCCAAATTGAATAGGGGCTTTCGATACTGATACAGAAAGGAATGAAATAGAGGATTCAATTACCCGGAATAGAAGCGGATCGTTAGAGTTCGGTAGGATGGAGTTCCGGCGACGGAGAGAACGGCTTCCGGCGACTTCGGCTGCAGTTCCGGTTGCTTCAATGGTTTCGGATTGATTCAGAGATGGTCTGGAGATGCTTGATTGGATTGCTTTGAGAGAATTGAGAGAATTTGGGTTCTCCTTGAAATGTCCAAGCGTTGGAATTTGATAGAATGAATACCGAAGTGATTTCGAGTAATGGAGAGGTTTATTGAGTTTGTTAATGCGAGTAAAGTGTATTGGTGTTACGAATTCGAACGATCGGATGATTAAAGTCACAATTACGTTTCAACCGGTGCGCAGGTACGACCGTGCCAAAAATAGGCGCGACCGTGCCTAGGCACCGGGCGCGATCGTTTCAAAGCAGGTCGCGCGACCGTGCCAAAGCACTTGGCGCGACCGTGCTAGGACGAAGCACGACCGTGCCTAATTAGGGTTTCTTGACATTTTTCAACTTCAGTTCTTGACTTTTCAGATTTGATAAGTTTGAATAAAATAGTTTCTTGTATAGCGTTTAAATGTATATAATCGAGTAAAACTTGCGAATTTGTATAGAATCATTGCATTTAATTTACGGCGAGAAAATAATGAGACATTGCACAAGTATAGAACTTGAAATTGCATTACATTGAATTGAAATATGAATACTAAAAATCAGAAATGTTACATCATTCCCCTCAGGTAGTGTTAAGACTCGAGCTTGGGTTAATGGTGTCTTAAGTTCCTCAAACGCGTTGTTTTGGGTTGGACCCCATTCATATTTCACTTATTTCCGTGTTAATTTAGTTAGCGGCGAGGCTATCTTCGAGAAATCTCGAATGAACCTCCGATAGTAGCCTGCCAACCCCAGAAAACTTCGTATCTCTGTTGGTGTCTTTGGGACGTTCCATTCCTTTACTGTCTCGATCTTTGTAGGATCTACCGTGATGCCGTTTGGGTTTATCACATGACCTAGGAATTGGACTTCCCTAAGCCAAAACGCGCATTTGGAGAATTTTGCGTACAACTTTTCCTGCTTTAGCACCTCCATAACTTCTCTTAGGTGATAGTGGTGATCACCCTCGCTTTTCGAATATACCAGTATGTCATCTATAAAAACTATCACTGATCGATCCAACATTGGTCGACATACTCTATTCATCAAATCCATGAACGTTGTTGGTGCATTAGTCAATCCGAAGGACATCACGAGCAACTCATAATGCCCATAACGCGTGCGAAACGCGGTCTTTGGTACGTCTTCCTCTCTTACTTTCAACTGATGGTAACCCGACCTAAGATCGATCTTTGAGAACCAACTCGCACCTTGCAATTGATCAAAAAGGTCATCTATTCTAGGCAGTGGGTATTTGTTCTTTACTGTCCTCTTGTTCAGTTCACGGTAGTCAATGCACATGCGCATGCTGCCGTCTTTCTTCTTTACGAATAGTACCGGAGCGTCCCATGGTGAAATGCTCGGTCTAATAAATCCTTTTTCTGTTAATTCCAGTAGTTGAGACATCAATTCTTTCATTTCCGACGGAGCCAATCGGTAGGGGGCCTTGGCAACGGGCTCAGCTCCTGGCAATAAGTCAATCTGAAATTCTATTTCCTGATCGGGTGGTAACCCAGGTAGATCCTCAGGGAATACTTCCGGAAAGCTGCACACCACGGGTACATTCTTGAGTTCATTCATTTTCATTCTATCATCAATAACATATGCCAGATAAGCTTCACAACCGCGCCTCATGTAACTTTCGGCCTTGATAATCGAGATGATGTTCGGCATCGTGTAATTCCAATCCCCATAAACCGTAATTGGACTTCCGCTAGGAGCTTTGAGGTGTATCCTCTTACGTTTACATATGATTTGGGCTTCGTTTGCAGCTAGCCAATCCATACCTAATACTATATCGAATCCTCCTAAGGTGAGAAGGAATAATCTAGAAGGAAACTTATGGCCCTCTATTTCTATGATACAATCCTCTGTTACTTGGAACACTGCCGAATTTTTACCCATGACAGTTTATACGCTAAAGGCCTTTACTATCGTGTTGATAGTGCAATCCAGTTTACGACTAAATGCATTTGATATGAAGCTTTTACTAGCACCAGAGTCAAATAAAATAGCAGCATTTTCATCATTTACTAGAAACGTACCTGACACAACATCAGGGTTTCCTCTTGCTTCTTCCTCAGTCAGTGCGTAGGCTCGAGTCCTAGCCCTTGGTTGTTCCTTTTCGGTTTCCTTCTCTTTTCCTGAACTGGACTGTCCGGTTTTTCTGCAATCCCTAGTCATGTGCCCATATCTTCCACAGCTTTGGCACTTGACATCTTTTAAGCATTCTCTTGAGAAGTGTCCCGGCTTTCCGCACTTATAGCACATGGTGGTTCCGATTCGGCACTCGCCAAGATGTCGCTTTCCACACTTCTTGCAGGTTTCATAATCATCTGTTCTTGGCTTCTTAACTTCAGTGTTTACATTCCCTTTCCCAGTGCCCCAAGGCGGGTTCTCCCATTTCCTCTTTTGTGTCTCGAGTGTCGGGTCCTCATTGGCGTAGTCGTCGTAGACGATTCCGCTCAGACTCACTACCGACTCGAAGGTCGAGGGTAGGTTAGCTTTTACATGAACACGGACCCGCTGTGGCAACCCCTTAACATAGTACTTGATCAAACGGTCTTCAGTTTCTACCAAGTGGGGTACTAGTTGAGCCAGTTCATTGAATCTTGATGTATACTGGCGATGCGTCTTGTTGCCAGCCTTGAAGTTTAGGAATTCATTCTCAACTCGGTCGATTTCATTTTGGGGACAGAACTTTTGGATGATCAGCTTCTTCAAGTCGTCCCATGTCATTCTGTTTATAGCATTCGGTGACTTAGTTCTCTGAATATTCCTCCACCAACTTAGTGCTTCGTTGGTGAAAGAATGAGCGACGTACTTAACAGCTTGGCCGGGTCGACACTTGCTGATGTTGATGACAACATTCATCCTCTCGATCCACTCGAGGGTGGCCACCGAGTCCCTGTTCCCGTCAAATTTGGGTGGGTCTCCATCCTTGAAACCTTTATAAGTGCACCCTTTAGTGCTTGACCACACTTTTATCTCATCCCCGTCGCTGTCATATACTTTTTCCTCATGGTTACCTTCATCGTCTTCCTTGATTTTCTTTAATGCCTCATACAGCAGGTCAGGCAACACGTTCTTTAAGGTGAGCATGACCTCACGGGCGATAGCATCCCGGACCTCTGGTTCTAACTGTAGTGACCCTTGATGGTCGCCCCCAGTTGGGGTGACATTAGTTTGGTGCACGCTCTCTGTGTTTTCCGTGTGCACATCCTCTTCTTCTTGATGTCTTGGATTCAGTGGAGGCCTACCGAATCGGCCAGTATGACCGCCTCGGCGTCCAGTTCTTCCTCCTTCAGCCATAGTTCCTAGTTTCCTGATGGTCATAAAGGGAACACATCAATGTCATTCTCTCAGATCATAGTCTTAGAACAGTACGAACAAGGAAAATTTTTAATTACAGTGACCGATTTGTGATTAGAAATTTACATTGCCTTTCGGGTTCCAAACTCTTCAAATTGGTCGTGACATTGAAATCTATTGGTTCTAGGTTTGAGTATCTATTCTTATCCAAATGTATTAACCTTAGTACTTACTTACCGTGCTGGCGTTGGCGTTGGCTACCCAGACTGACATCCGTGCGTTGGTCCCATAATCAGCTTGAGTCTAGACATTTAGGGATGTCTGAATCTCTCAAACTATTGCTCTGATACCAACTTGTAAGGCCCCTTTCCCGGGAATCCTCACTTGTTGGATTTACTCATAAACATAGTCATTAATTACTGAACTTTTAATTTAAAAACATACAAACACAGCGGAAACATTCAACATTTGAGTACATTACAGCGGAAGTCTTAACATTCAAAACATTAACCATGGTCTAAACAAAAACATAAGGTGGGATGTCAGTCTCATGCCGGGCAGCCTTCACGCCTTCGCACGACCCTTTCCTTTGTTACATGAAATACGTATTCATAACTTTTACTTTACTTTCATCTTTCTTGTGTGACTACATTGTTAAGCATTCACATTTACTTTCCTTTACATTAATTTGGTCATACACATAAGGGTGATCAACCCGTCTTTTACTACGTATGTCACAAAGACAATACGCAATAAAGCTACCGTCGTAGCCCTTTGACTCGTCCGGTCTTTGAGAACCGTCCGCCATAGAAACCGTCCGACCAACCTTCGGCCGTCCGTCTTAAAACTGTCCTATCGTCGTAGTCCGTCCTATTCGCCCGTCTACCCGAAGGTATCCGTTTCCCATGTGGCTACCATGTTTGCAACCGTTCTACATATGATTTGGCATTTGCTTCAACCGTCCGTTAATGCCCATTTTTAATTTCCTAGCTGATGAAGGAACGTTTTTGTCCCGGTTGCAAGATAGTCACGTGGTCGTCCGTCTACATAAGTAGGCGTTGTCATCGAAGCGTCCATAACGTTTACATACATTCATAACATGCAATATATATAAAATATAAAGCAAGTTTTCATTCATATACTTTATGTCCTTCTTTCATTCATTCTCTATAACCATACGTTTCATTCTTTGTTCATCATTCAATTTAATATTTATTTGTACATATCACGTATGATCACATTGGCATTCATAGCACTTATTCATTTAGTGTATACACTTCAGCCCCAAAAACATTTAAAATGGTTTGCACATAACATAGAGGGGGCATATAGAACTCACCCGATGAGTAGTTTTTGAAATACACTTAGCTGGCTACTGAGCGTCACTAATGTCACTCACGATCTGTATAATAAAGTCATACACATAAGGTAGTGCTCCTAGATGACACTAGACATTACTATGCTTGAACCTAGTAGTTTCGATGGATTTGCTTATATCGAAACTTGGTAGTTTCGATAGGTTGCTTATGTCGAAACTTGGTAGTTTCGATAAGTTGCTTATGTCGAAACTTGGTGGTTTCGATAAGTAACTTAGGTGTAATCTTAGCTTCGGATCATGGGCTAATATCAAAACTATGGTAGTTTCGATGGGTTGCTTATATCGAAACTTGGTAGTTTCGATGGGTCTGCACATATCGAAACTAAGTAGTTTCGATGGGTCTGCACATATCGAAACCAAGTAGTTTCGATGGGTCTGCACATATCGAAACTAAGTAGTTTCAATGGGTCTGCACATATCGAAACTAAGTAGTTTCGATGGGTCTGCACATATCTTCTTCCCCAAAAATCTGAAGTTTTTGCATGCGAATCTGATCGTGTCGATATCTAAATTTTCTTTGATCAAAACGTTCGGTTTTCATTCTAGATGCTATACCTAAGCTCTTTTTCAAGTTTCATCCGTAAAATCATCATCTATTGGGCTAAAACCGAAAATCCTAAAAAAATCATAAAAACTCAGATTATGATCGAACGCTTACCTGGATTGGATTTCTGATTCGGAGGAGATGATCACGAGCACAGCAGCAACGTTCTCCTGAATTCCCGAGTTGATCCGTCACTTTCCCTCTCTAGACCCGAGCTCTCTTCTCTCTCTCTAGAACTTGTGAATGGTAGAAATGAAAGGTTTGGGGTAGCCCTTGCCTTTATATACTTGGGCTTCCTTCGGCCCGTTGGAGCCGAGCCCAAGCCCATCCGTTTTTCTTTCGCCATTTAAAAATTATAATTTCGATCGTGTCATTATTTATTTATTACCAGTTTTGGGATGTTACAAGGCTAGATGAGAGAGTGGAAAAAGGCTGGGTCCTATGAGTTTCATGAACCTGGAAGCCCTTTACTTTAAAGTCAAGATGGAAGAGGAAGAAAGACTGGGGAAGAAAGGCTCAAAGAAGAGGGTAATCAATCAAGAAGAAGAAAGGAAACCAAAGAAACCCAAGCCTTCTCCTTCATCCACCACTTCCTCTATCCAACAACCTTCCTTTCTCCATCCTAGACCTCCCTCCTCTCCACCCATAAAGTCCAATTCCTCCCACCCAGCTCCTACTCATCAACAACCTCCCAAGAAGTAAAGCAAACCTACTACCAAACCAGAAGACCCAAGAGAAATTGTCATCTGGTCCTACAACACTCAAGATCAATGGTTTGAAGTCTTCAGGGGAGGACAAAAGTAAAAAAGGTCAATCTATACAACTGTTGATGAGGTATTGCAGCTTACAGATTCAGATCTAAGAAGAATGATGGAGCTGGGTGAAGCCAATGAGCCTAAGAATGAAGGTGGGAGACATCTGTTGCTGGTGATCAAACATCACTTCAACCCCAGCAAATATGAAATTGTTGATGCCAAACCTCTCCAATCCCACTCTCCATTCACCAGTTGGTCCTACAATGCTGAAAAGGATGAGTTCACATTGACAGATGTTAAAGGACAGAATATGAGGTTTTCAAGCAAAGTTATCTTCAAAATGCCAAGAAAAGACATCAAGACTCCTTCTGAGCTTGCTCTTAACAATCCCAGCAAGGACCAGAGAGGCTATGAGGTTGCAAGAATAGTCAGCCACATGGAAAAGCTTCAGCAGCAAAAGAAGTAAGAGAGTTTTGGTAGCATCAGTCTAGGGGGAGTTAGTAGAAACAAAGATTGATGGCTACAAAATTCTCTAAGTACAAATGCTGCTTACCTCACAGTTTGGATGCTGACCAACAAGTTGCTGCGGATAAGCTTATCTGCAGCGGATACTTGTTCTTCTACTGAAGAACAAATCTGCTGCGGAAAGCCTTATTTGCTGAAGACCAAAGTTGCTGCTGATAGGCATATGATCAGCAGCTATGGACAGTTGTGTCTTACTGCTGATAGACATTCCCACTGAAGATCTCCAACTTTACTGCTGATAGCCATTCCCACTGAAGATCAAACGTTGCAGCTGACTGGCTTCGATAAAGCAACCATTACCACTGACAACTTTCTGCTGCAACACTGACATACTCCATGCAGAAAGAATGTCACTGGTGCAGACAATAAAGAACTACAACGCTCTTCTCCAAGCATGCAAGCAATGATGCCTAAGAATACGTTTGAGTAAAGTTAACTAGTATAGTTGTTATTGTCGTTATACGTAGGATAGCTTCAATACAAGATCAACGGCTTGTGTTAGATCTGATCCTTAGAATCAAGGGTCTGTCTTAATTCTAAGTTACAATATAAGCAGTACTTAGAGTCATTGTAAAGTAGTGCTTTTGCTTAAGAGTTTTTCTCTGTAATCTTATAACCTTTGAAGCTTAATACAAAATTGCATTTATCAGTATTCTTCTTGTTTACTAGTTTACATTGCTTAGTTGTGATTGTTTCCGCCAATCTTAGCTAGAATAGAACCATCTTGTTTTCATCGATCCTACAAAACGTATGATTATAAAGAGTGAATGAAAGAATGACATAACGTGAATGAATGGAATCTTTCTTTATATATATATATATTATATATTGCATGTTATGAATGTATGTAAACGTTATGGACGCTTCGATGACAACGGCTACTTCGGTAGACGGACGACCACGTGACTATTTTGCAACCAGGACAAATACGTTCCTTCATCAGCTAGGACGTATGAAAGTCAGTAATGGACGGTCGAAGCAAATGCCTTATTACATGTAGAACAGTTGCATACATGATAGCCGCGTGGGAAACGGATGCCTTCGGGCAGACGGGCGAATGAACGGACAATGATGGTAGGACGGGTTTTAGGCGGATGGACAAAGGTTGCTGGACGGATTTATGTTACGACGGACGGTTTCTAGGGCCAGACGGTTTATGAAATGGACTACGACGGTAGTTCTCATGGCGTTTGTCTTTGTGACTCACGTAGTAATTATGACGGGTTGATCACCCATATGTGTATGACCAATGAATGTTCTCCCCAAAGTAAGTATGTATGTACATATGTATATACTCGGTATGAATGTTATGTGAGAACAGTAAATCAAAGAATATCCAAATGCACGTATATCATATATATATTACTTAATGATAAGATAAATGTTATGTTTGATTGTTTTTAAACTAGAACTCACCAGGGTTAGCTGACTTTTAGTATACATTTCAGGTAAAGAAAGGAAGGGTCGTGCGAAGGCGTGATGGTTACCCGCAAGCGACTGACATCCCACTTTTATATATGTTAAGAAAATGTTATGTTTTTAATTGTTAAGACTTCCGATGTTATGTTATGTTATGTTATGAATTCGAATGATGTTTGCTTCCGCTACTATCGAATGTTTTTAATTTAAGTTCAGTATTTATGACTGTGTTTATGAGTAAATCCAACAAGTGAGGTTACCCGGGAAAGGGGCCTTACAATTATGCAATTCCAATCACCATAAACCGTAATCGGACTTCCATCAGTGGCTTTGAGGTGTATCATTTTTCGCTTACATACGATTTATGCTTCGTTAGCAGCTAACCAATCCATGCCCAACACTATGTCAAATCCTCCTAAGGTTAGAAGGTACAATCTAGAAGGAAATGGCCCTCTATTTCTATCATGCAATCGTCATCCATACGGATGACTACTGAGTTTCTACCAACATCAGTGTCTACGCAAAAAGCCATTACGAGGTTGGTGATTGTGCAGTGTAGTTTGCAACTAAATTCATTTGATATAAAGCTTTTGCTAGCACCAGAATCAAATAATATAGTAGCATTTTCATTATTAACTAGGAACGTACCTGACACAACGTAAGGATTTTCTCTGGCTTCTTCCTCAGTTAAGGCATAGGCCCGAGCCCTAGCCTTCGGCTGCTCCTTTTCTCTTTTTTTCCTTTCCCGAACCAGATTGGCTGGTTTTCCTACAATCCTTAGTTAGGTGGCCAAACATTCCACATCCTTGGCACTTGACGTCCCTCAGACATTCCTTGTAGCAGTGCCTTGCCCTTCCGCACTTATAGCACATTGTGGAGCCAGCTTTGCACTCACCGCGGTGTTGCCTTCCGCACTTCGTGCATGTTTCATACTCATTTGTCCTTGGATTCTTAGCTTCAGTTGCAAATGTTCCCCTTCCATTCCCTTAGATGGATTTTCCCATTTCCGCTTTGGTGCCTTCGGCACCGGGTCCTCATTAGCATAATCGTCATAGACGATTCCACTCAAATTAACTATCGACTCAAAGGTTGAGGGTAGGTTAGCTTTAACATGAACACGGACCCTTTGAGGCAGGCCCTTAACATAATACTTAATCAATCGCTCTTCAGTCTCTACCAAATGTGGTACCAGTTGAGCCAACTCATTGAATCTGGAAGTGTACTGACGATGAGTCTTGTTGCCATCCTTGAAGTTCAGAAATTCATTCTCCACCCGATCTATCTCGTTATGGGGATAGAACTTTTGGATTGTCAGCTTTTTCATATCTTCTCAGGTCATCCTTTTGAGAGCGTTTGGCAACTTAGTCCTTTGAATGTTCCTCCACAAACTCAGTGCCTCGTGTCACATACTTAATCGCCTGGTCAGGTCGACACTCGCTTATGTTGATTACGCTGTTCATCCTCTCAATCCATTCAAACGTAGCTATCGAATCTTTGTTCCCGTCAAACTTGGGTGGGTCACCATCCTTAAATCCCTTGTAGGTACACCCTCGGATGTTAAGTACCTCAGTCACCTCATCCCCATCACTATCATACACTTTCTCCCCCTGGTTCTTTTCTTCCTCTTCCTTGCCTTTCTTCAGTGACTCAGATAACAGATCAGGCAATACATCCTTCAGAGTCAGTAAAACCTCACGGGCGATAGCATCCCTGACTTCGGGTTCCAGTCATAGAGTGCCTTCATTGCCGTCTCCCGGTGGGGTAACATTTGTTTCATGCACGCTCTTAGTGTGTTCCACGTGCACACTTTTCTCTTCCTCTGTCTTCGGTTCACTGGTGGCCTTTCGACTCGGCCTGTGCGACCGCCTCGGCGTCCAATTCCTCCTCTACGAGCCATCATTTTCTTGGTTTTCTGATAAGTAAAAGGGTATACATCAATGTCATTCCTTCAGATCATAGTTTAGAACATGACCGGTTTGTGATTAATAATTTGCTTTGTTTTTCGGGTTCAAAACTCTTCACATCAGTAGTGACATTGAAATCTAAGCATTCTAAGTTAAGGCATCTACCACTATCTATAGGAATTAACTTAATTACATACTCACTATGTTGGCGTCAGCATTGGCTACCCAGACTAACATCCGTGCGTTGGTCCCATTATCAGCTTGAGTCCGGACATTTAGGGATGTTTGAATCTCTCAAACTATTGCTCTGATAACAACTTGTAAGGCCCCCTTTCCCGGGAGACCTCACTTGTTGGATTTACTCATAAACATAGTCATCCCTACTGAACTTTTTAATTAAAATCATTCAACATAGCGGAAGCATACAATAAGTCAAATACATAACGTAGCAGCGGAAGTCTTAACATTTAAACATAAACATTGTCTTAACATAAACTCAAGTAAATGGGATGTCAGTTGTGCCGAGTAGCCATCACGCCTTAGCACGCCCCTTCTTCTTGCTACCTGAAGTGCATACTAAAAGTTAGCTAATGCTGGTGAGTTCTAGTTTAAAAGCAATCAGATAAAAACATTATCATATAATATATATATATATATATATATTATACATATTATTTTTCTTTACTATACTTATTTCTTATAACATTTGTAATGAGTATGTATATAAATACATACATGCTTATTTCTTGGTGCATAATCATTGCTCATACACATATGGGTGAACAACCCGTTACTTTGCTTACGTAAGTCACAAAGACAAACGTTCTCGAACTACCGTCTTAGCCCATTTACTTAACCGTTTGGCACTAGAAACCGTCCGTCATATCTTTAACCGTCCGGCAAACCTTTGGTCGTCCATCTTTACCGCCCTACTGTCGTAGTCCGTCATATTCACCCGCCTGCCGTAAGGCATCCGTTTCCCACTTGAACTAGTTATACAGACGTGCATTGATTTAGGGACTTACTCCACCGTAGTGCCTTAGTTTAGTCTACCATACTAGACTTTCATTTCTGGTTGCATACTAGTCAAGTGGTCGTCTGTCTACCGAAGTAGTCGTTATCATCGTTTCCGTCCATAACGTTCATATATAATTAGAAAGCAATATATACATGGATATAAAGCATGATTTCTTTCTTATACGTTATTTCATTCTTTTCATACTTGGCAAGCAATATATACATTGATATAAAGCAAGATTTCTTTCTTATACATTATGTCATGCTTTCATTTCATTTTTTAAAATCATACTTGGCATACTTATAATTAGTGTAAATTGTCATATGGCACATAACATAACATTCTTTCATATCATGTATACATTCCAGCACCAAAACATTTAAAATCATTTACACGTAATACATAGGGGGCACATAGAACTCACATGTTTTCCGGTGCTTAACCTGAAGGTGATGTTTTAGCTACTTTTAATGCGTATACCGATCTAGACATAAGTCAAAGTACAATTTCTATTATTTCATGCAAGAGTCGGCAGTTTTGTGGGTATCGCCGAGAGTGTCGGCTAGGAGAATTGCTAGCCACATTCGAGTGTCGGCTAGGAGAATCGCTAGCCACACTCATGAGCGTTGCATGAACTTGTGTTCAGGACTTTGTGTTATGTAATGGGTCGATACTCAGCGTTTTTCTTAGTGGGCCGATTCTCAGACAGTCGACTCTTAGAAAGTCGACTTTCTAACAATCGAATTTTTGACAGTCAACTCTCTTCTTCTTCCTCGCAGAGTCGCCACATGCATGTGGCCGACTCTCGAGAGTCGGATCAAGAACATTGAGCATTTGCAGGTTTGATTTTTTACCCAAAACCTTAACTTTTTATTTCAAAAACGTATATCTAGCTTCCATGAAGCTAGATCTGAGCTTTAATCCACTTTTCATACGTAAAAATCCTTCCTTTATGTTTAAAAACTCCATAAACCCGAAAACCCCATTTTTGAAGAAAAACTTAGATCTGAGATCGATCTTATCTCAAAACTGTAGAAACGATCAAGGATGATGGAGAAACAAGATGAGAGCAGATTCCAAGCTTGGAAGTGTCTTCTTGAGCTTTCTCCCTCTAGAATTCTCTCTCTCTTTCTCTCTCTCTCTGTGTCTCTCTCTTTCTAGGGTTTTCAAGGTTGAAGAAGGTGGAGAATGGGGAAGATGAGTTGGTTCCCTCTTTTATATGCATGGGCTATGTCAGCCCATTGGAGCCAAGCTTAAGCCCGCTTCCTTATTTTTTCATTAGTCCCTGATTAAATCCCGATCTCGTTATTATCCGTTCGTTTTTATCATTTAGGGATGTTACATGTTTTAACAACTTGTTTTAAACCTAATTTTTCAAAGGTTCCTAATTTATTAATCAATTTGTAATTCATTTTTGGAATCGTCTATTTGTTTAATAAATCTAAATTACGAGGGATTTCATATTCCTCCTCAATACTGTTTTTAACAGTATCGTTGCTCTTTAAGATATTCATCTAAAGAGATAAAGTGTTGAAATACACACACATACCATTGAACAAACATTGATTATTTATCTGGCTCTCCATAGTACTTATTTGTCTGTTTAATTTTTCTATAGTATCATGTCTTTCTATGATACCATTTGTGACCATTGTCATCTTTTTTTAAAAATTTGTAAAAGAAGTTCTGTGAATACAATGAATATTCTGGATGGTATAACCAACTTCTGGAGACCATTTCCAAATCCATGGAATACTAAATTGGACAAAGAAATGAGATGAAGGCATCTCTTTAATGAAATTTTCTTTTTGTTGTGCTTCTATTATGGCTGGAGATACTTCTACCCATTGGGTATACATATTTTTATATAAATCTAGAAAGATATTTATTGATGGACCAAAAGATTGCCACAATTTGTAAAACCAGACCGAATTTCGTGTCCGTAGATATGAGAACATATTTTTATGTTCCACGAATGCTTTTGTTTCGGATTCTCATATAGGAATGCTTTATAAAATGCATTCATATAATCTCAATAATTATATTTAATTGGAACTTTTGTTTGGGGATGTATAACCTCCCTTTCTCTTAGGGGAGATGTTCCCCAGGCTTCTATAGATATAATCTGTTTTATAACAATTTTGCTGAAACTGTAAACATTGGAGTTACCTACATGATAATATTCAATTTCGTAATTTTCTTCTTTTAAAATATATTCATAATATTGTCTGGGCTTATAAGCCTCTGTATGATAGAATTCTGTGTCCATATATTTGTGTATCAACAACCATGGGTTATTTTTCCATTTTATATCTTTGTTTTATAAAAGAAGTATCACCTCTTTATGTGGACTTTGAGCCCAATTTTTGTTATCATCTTCTGTTTCATCCGAAACAGCTTTAGCATATGATGCTTCTGTGTCTTTTGACTTTTCTTGTGAGGCTTTGTAGGCTATAAACTCCTTATAAAGAGTTTCATCGGATGTTGAGGTAGATCCTACAGAAGAAATGTTCTCTGTAATAAGTTTTTTGTTACCAATTTGGGATATAACCATTTGGTTCTGACTATGACTTCCTCTTCCTCTTCCTCTATGAGAGGGAGATCGTCCCCTTCCTCTTCCTTATTCCCGAGGAAGCATTTCTGAAATATTTATCCACATGAAATAATTATTTCTTTTTCACGTAATAAATGTTTCTTTTCTTTTAGATAAGAAATTTTAATATTTCTTTGAAAAATATAAAAAGTTTGTCATTTGTTCCAGGAATTCATTTTCCTAGATTTCTTCCTTATGGATCTCTTCAAGCCTTATCTAGAGAGTAAAATATTCATGTTCCTCTTGAATCACGAGGAGAACATTTTTAGAGAACTTTTTGAATAAGCCATTAATTTATATATTTTCTGGTAAGAAAATCAGGAATACTATTATCACTAATATTTTTATAAAGAATATTAAAATCGAATGGAGCCAAATGTGACTGTCATCTTGCAAACATTTGTTTAGAAACATCATGTTTAAAGTGTAATGTTAGAGGTTTAAATGCAATTTGCACAAGACCTATGTGTAAAAACTTATAGTCTTTTTTACATTTATTTAAATTTTTATTTGTCAATAGTTTGATAACCATATCTTTTTTATTTAAAGAAATTGTTTCTTCATTGTCTTAAAACTTGTTTTAAACCTAATTTTTCAAAAGTTCCTAATTTACAAATTAATTTGTAATCCATTTCTGGAATCGTGCATTTGTTTAATAAATCTAAATTATGAGGGATTTCATATTCCTCCTCAATACTGTTTTTAACAGTATCGTTGTTTTTTATGATATTCATCAAAAGAGATAAAGTGTTGAAATACACACACATACCATTGAACAAACATTGATTATTTATCTGGCTCTGATATCATTTGGTGCTAGTAAGCTCCCAGGATGGTATATAAATTTACCATTTAATAATTTAAAAAATATATTTAAAAATTTAATATTTTTAAAAAACTATGGATCAATAGGATATTTTACGTAGGCTGTCTAGAATGATACAATTGGGTTAGTAAAGGTCAGACCATAAAAGCCTTTTGCGCCATTCTAGCATTAGCAGCTACGCGGTCCCCAAGAATTCAACCACCACCTTATTATTCCCGACTGACTACAAAAGGCTTTTGGGTGGGGGTGGGGTGGGGGGTTTAGGTTTTTGGGTGGGTTAGACTTTTGGGTGTACTACACATATGCAACACATTTAATGAGTAGTTTTTTAGTTTTCTCATGAAAATGAGTTTTCTATCGAACTCACCCCTATATATATATATATATATATATATATATAATAGGTTAAAATCTCGTATATTACATGGGTTGATAAAATAAAATATTATATACTTAATAATAAAAAAAATTGTATTTAAAAAAACCCGTGTATTACATGGGTTGATAAAATGTAGTGTTATATAATTAGTAATAAAAAGTTTATATATTTAAAAATCCGTATATTATACGGTTTGAATACATTAATTTCTATTTAATATAGTTTGAGTTACATCACTATTTGGTTAAAAAAAACATAATTAAATTTCAAAGTTTCTTAAAATAAGAGATAATTTAAAATATTTATGTTTTATTAGTATAATTAATATTTTTCTTTAAATATAAATCATTATTAAAAAAAAAGTTGCATTTAATAAGAGAGATAAACGAGAAAACAATGATAAGAAGATTTGTGGACACAACATGTGCCATAAATTATTTTATTTATTATATAGTATATAGATATGATTTTCAAACACAACCAAGCAACTATATAAGAAGGAAACTACGTCTCCTCTGACATTCATTTTAAGCTCAAAAATGAGGAAATACCATAAAACAAATCACTAAATCAGTACCCATTGTGGCCACAACTCAACCCCAAAACCAATAGCTCATCTTGGTTTTGAATCCTCTATGTAAAGTCTATAGAGCCCAGGTACAGATAGGAATGGGCCATTTTTGTTGTTTTATTGGGCCCATCATTTTCTTTACTTTTCCCAGGCTTCTAGTAATGTACTTGTGTTGTGTTATTTTGATTAAATAAAAGTCTACCAAGGACTCGTCCTTTTTCTTAAAAAAATAAAATATAAAAAAAAACAAAAAAAAAAACAAGCGCTCATCCATAGTGTGACATGTTCACCGCTATAAGAAGATAAAATCTATGGTATTTGACTTATTTTGACTCGAAAAGCATAAAGTTAATCATCACTTAGTAATATTAAGTCTTTGTTTCAAATGTCATTATCACTTGTGACACACTTTTATCAATCTTAAATAATATAATAATACATTTTAAGAAAAAAATATCACTATAAGTCTATAACCACATATCCCAATCAGATTCCTAATATAGGGTAAAAGGTGAACTTTCATTGTCACTAGTTGTATATTAATATAGGATAAGAAGTGAACTCATTGTCACCAAGTCATATTTATCACATATAGCTAAGTACATATTAATATAGGATAAGATGTGAAGTCATTGTCACTAAGTACATATTTATGCATATGTTTCAAAAACTTATAAATGACAAAATAATAAGGGGTTGATTATGCAACAGACTCATTGTCCTTGTAGTGTTAAATTTGTTATAAAATTTTATACTAAAGATAGAATAAATGTTATAAAATAACAATATGCTTTTGGATTATTCATTTTTCGAAAAATATTAACTTTTTGGATTAATTTTGATTATTACAAGTTTTTTTTGAAAGTCCTACTTTAGTAATTATAACATAGACAAGTTACTGAAAACCCCTTATCACTACTAAAAAACTGAAAAATTTGTCACGGCAGATTTCGTGGGAATTTGCCGGAATTGGCCGTTAGCGACTAGTTTCTGCAAAAGTGTTTGTCGGAAACCCCGTAGGAAAAGTTATTTCCGACAAAGTCCCGACTAATTTTCCGATTAATTAGCGACAAAAGCCTTTCGTCGGTAATTTCCGACAATACTCCGACGAATATATTAAATAAATAAGTTAACTTATTTAATAAATTTGTCGGAAAATTGTAGGAAATCTTAATGTTACTTTTTTGTTTTTGTTTTGTCGGAAAGTAGTCGCTAACTTGTGGGAAATTTCTTTTGTCGGAAACTTGTCGAAAACTTTTATAGCAAGTATACATGTTTTCTAGTAGTGTATTTAATTATTAGATTGGACAAAAAGTAAAAACTACGTTACAATTTTTTATATAACCTTTAAAGGACAATAAAATCAATAGTATTTTACACTTTTTGTTGCATTTGGTACAAGTATCTTCTGCATTTGGCTCTTTGTTTGATGCGCGTGTTTACACATTGCCTCGCCGCCTTTCTTCATCCCAGGTAAAACCCTCCCCCCTCATACACTCTCTCTCTCTCTCCCTCCCCCCATCTCTCTTTCTTGAACGGAGCCTGTAGAAGAATTTGATGTAGTCAACGAATCCTCAGCGACGGGAAAAATTAATAGACCGAACGACGTTATCAGCAGCATCATTGGTGGTATGTCTCTAGTGAACAAGTGGAATAGAGAAGCATCAATCGCTTCAACTTGTTGGATCAAAACCTTTTACCAACTCTGTTCCTAGATTGAAAGGAGGAATCAATCAATTCAAGTATCTATTATGAAGTTGGAAGAACACAAACAATGTAAATCAAACGTCCAATTGTATTAAAGTGAAAGTTCGTTACAAGAGGAATTGACAATTGCAGATATAATACAATGAACTAACACTGCTATTTATAATAAAATACGATTGACCGTATAACTAACTAACATTCTAGACTTTTCTAGAAGCCAGACAGGCATAACTAACTCAACTAACTATTCAGTTGGTAGTTGTCTTCCTGAGTAGATAGACTCTCCGGAGTACATACCTTGTACTTCTTGTCTTCATGTTCTTCTTTGATCCGGAGCATATGTGACTATCCGGACTAAGTGTCCCCTCCCTAGTTGTTCTCTCTCTAGAGTAGACTTCTCATCTGTAGTAGTACTTGGACTTGTAAGATCTTCAGCAGTTTCTCTGGAGTACTTACCTCCAGAGTAAACTTCCCTTCCGAAGTAAACCTTGTGATTTGAAAACATCAACCTTTTCTATTTGACTTTTCAATTTCCCCTGGGCTGATGTTCAACAAACTCACTTAACCTCTTCTCATATTAGCAAGAATTTTTAATCATTTTATAGCCATCCTAAACATCAACCCCATCTCTTTGGGTGTGCTCCATCTTCATGCTTTCAATCAGTAAATGTCTTCAGGGGTTAACCATGTTAACTCAAGAACATCATATACTTGAATAGGCTCTTGCTTTCCTCTTTCTACCACCAATTCTTTGACTTGAGGTTTAAAGTACGCCCTTGTGAAAGGTTATACTAATATGTTAATTCTTTCCATTATATCTTTGTATTGGGGTAATATAGCTCTTGGAACATTTGTCACAGACGTTTGTCTAGAGCTTGAAGTTATTGGATCTAGTATGCCCAAGTGCCAATATGATATAATTCTGCTAATGAAATTGATCCTAAAGAGTCATACGATGGGCAACAACATTTGTTGTTATTGTGTTAGACGCACTAAACGCAAAAGATTAAAAGCGGCATTAATTATTCAGGCAATAATTGATATTGTTTTTATTTCTTTTAGGGGAAATAATAAATAGATAATAGTACAAGTGTTAAAGTGTATTATTTATAAGTAATTGATTTATATATATATATATATATATATATATATATATATATATATATATATATATATATATAGGGGAGTGTTATTCTACAAAATCTAAAAACTATAAAAAGTGTAAAAAGTCTTTTAAAAAACCCACCACCACCACCCCAAAAGCCTAAAACCCCCACCCCCAAAACCTAACCCCCATCCCACCCCGAAAAACCTAAAACCCGCAACCCTACCCCGAAAAACCTAAATCTTAAAAAAACCTTAAAAAGCAGAAAAAGTCATCTAAAAACACCACCACCACCCTCCAAAAGCCTAAACCTCCAATCCAACCCCCCAAAAACCTAGCCCCCACCACACCACTAAAAACCTAAAACCCCCACACCCCCAAAGCCTAAATACTAAAAGCTAAACCCCTAAGGCTAAATCCTAAGGCAAAAACTAAACCTCAAAATCTAAACCCTACAAGCTAAGATCGTAGAGTTCTATGAGACGGTTCCAACTCCGCCGAAATGAGTAAAATCGGAGTTCGTATGAGCCGGTTATGAGCGTTTTAAAAGACTTTTTACACTTTTTTGACTTTTTAGCGAAACCTCACACTATATATATATATACACACACACACACACACATATATATATATATATATATATATATATATATATATATATATATATATATATATATATATATATATATAGGGAAAGAGTAAAAGAAAAACACTCTTGAGTTATAAAAACCCACTAAACCCTAATGTGTGGTTCTTAAGGTGACACTTGTCCACCTTCCTTCTTTACCCCTAAGGGTATTATTAACCATCACCATCACCACTACTATTTACTTTTCAATATTTTCAAATATACCCACCACTAAATTCATCATTATTTCCTTATTCATTAGTCATTTCCTTTTTGTTGATTTCTTATAATCTTTTCAAACGATTTTTTTTCAATATTCAGTTTTTAGTCCCTAATCAAATGGGGGTTCTCTCTCACGTATACGAATACAGTGATGGAGGATTGAGAAAGCGCAGATCGTCAGTGGTGGTGCGATTTGGTGGTGCAACGACGGCAAGGTGGTGGTTTCTCCCGCTTGGCAAGATTAAGTTCAATTTCTCATGCTTCATATCTTTCTCGTTTTCAGATCTAAATGTTCAAATTTTTTTTGGTATACCCACTTTATGTTTCTGTATTTAATTTATAGATGGAGATTTGAATATGGAGATGTGGACAAAAGTCAACTCATCTCAATGTACTCGAAATGTAGCCTCATCAAATACGCCCACAAACTGTTCGACGAAATGGCTCTAAGGATTTGGAATTTTTTTATTTTTTTTAAACGTCATTTGCAATGGATCTAGGACTTGGATGTTTTTTTATTATTTGGAACGGATCAAGTTGGAGAGATAACATAGATGTTAAAAATAACATAGATTATTTTTTTAAACCTGCAAACAAAAAATTTTACATATCGTGTTGATTTTCAACTAAACCTTGTTTCATTGGATTCGAGTTTTGGTTTACTGCATACATAAATTGATTTTTGATATGACGTAAATTATACATATTTTGTATGCATAAGTATCCCCATATTCATCATAATTAAATAAAATATGATGAGAATTGATACTTAATCTATTCAATTGTGTCACAACGGGATTATTACCCTTGATGTACAAAAACATGAAGAAATCACTCAAAATCAAGGGAAAATCAGCATCCGGAAGTCAATTGAACGAAACTGGACCCAAGAAGTCAAACAAGGAAGTTAAAAAGTCAACAGTGAGATGTAATTGGCAATGCATGACCGTGCATTGCCTTTCACGGCCGTGCAAACCCATTCCTGCTCCCCTGTACTCCCTAAAGTTGTCAGATTCCGCACGTGAAAGAAAAGGGTACTTCGCATGCCCGTGCAATCCAATGCACGGCCGTGCATTGCCAAAATATTAGCATGTAAATAGCAAGCTCATTCTAGTGTTTTAGATGTCCAAGACCAAGGGTTGTGAAGGCCCTAGTGCTCTGTTAGAGCCGGAACTCTCTCGGTTTTGGTCCATTTTAGCTTTTCTTTGTTTATTTTATGTTATTAGTATTGTAATATGGAACGTTTCTTCTTATTCGGGTAAACAAGAGGGAACCTATACCCACTCTCTCTTGGTTTTGGAACTCTTCCACACATTGTCTAAGGGTTAGTGGAGTCACTTGTATGGTCATTCATGACTAGTTCTCTTGCGTTGCTCAGGTTGGTTGAACTTTAATTATTTTTAGTATGTTATGTTCTTGAAGTCTTTATTATAATTTATCTTAAAAAGACAAGAGTAAATAATCTTTAAAGCAACTTAATAATCTTAAATCTTGTAAGTCACTTAAGTAAAACTTCTTATTTGGGAAGCTTATTTGAGTTTATACGGTCTATATACAACTACCAAGGGCCCGGTTAGTATATGTTTAATCTTTTGGGTTGACTGGAGGTTTGGGTATTCAACGAGTCGTTCAAGTCCTAGCTGGACCTTGAGGTTCGTGTCGGTATTTCTTCACCTCTATTGTGTTAGCTTGTAGAGGATTTCTAGCAGGAGCCATGATGTAACACCCAGAAAATTCCCAAGTATTATAGAAACTAAAAATATTCAAAAGAAAAACCCAAGGGATAAAAGTACAAAGTTCCAAAAGTTCAAGGGCAAAAAATGACAAAAAGGAAAATTGTGATTGTGACAGACCGTCACAAGGAGATAACGGTCCGTTACGGTGGTGACGGACCGTCACAGGACATAACTGTCCGTTACGGGCACAACACGACAATGAACTAGGAGATGACACGTGTATACTGACTAACATGGCAATACTGACACGTGTAACCCTATGACAGAACATCACGGGGGCGTAACGGTCCGTTACGTTTGCAGCCCCGAATTGGGTGACGGACCGTCACCGGTGGTAACGGTCCGTCACGACCCTTGAACTTGCCCTATGAATAGAACTTCGACTGCAGCTCATTTCACACCTCCAATTCTCCACAAAACACACACTTACACTCTGGAGAAATTTTCCCGAGCCGTGGTTCGCATACGAGGGTCTGCTTTCTAGCAAAACGTCCGCAAATTATCGTAGATAGTGCCATGGTAAGGCTTCTGAACACCTTAAGGTTCCTTTGTGTAAACCTAAGATAATGATATTGTTTATGATGATGTCGGTTATGATTTAGGGTTTGGTCGAGGTATTGATCATTATATTGATTCAGAAGGAGGTTCTGCTTGAGCTGAGTTCCTCTTAACTGTGGTATATAAAATATTTTAAAAATAATTTTGATCTGAGATCCCAATACTATCCGTGCATATATCCTATAATAAGTACTTATTATGGCCACGATTGGGGGGACTGACGGGCAAGAACCGATCCTCTTATATTTGTCCGGACTTGTATCCGGAAGCAAGGGAGTCGCCCGTATATATGTATGTTGTAGACTTAGAATCCATGTGAGGTTACTGGGTGATGGATTGGGAGGGAATGATTATAAGTCCCAGACGGGGCATTCTTGTATCATGGATACATGTTGTGAAAATACGATTTTATTTATGAACACACCAGCGTTATGGTGATACAAAATATTTTCAAATGTTTTTGAGCACAGGTGACCACTAGCTTGTAGTTGCCAGGAGATGTACAGGTGGTTTGAGATAGGGATGAAAGAGGGCAGTTTCTTGTGTAACCGTAAGGCCTAAATGGATGGCATGATTCTTCATGAGCTATAAGTCTAGAGTTTATGTTGGATTTACCAGTCAGTCCTTATTGTAAAACAATGTTACATATGAAATGAAATAGTTATGACTTGTAAGTCTTCCGCTGTGTGTTGTTGGTATCAACGTCACAGTAACTAGAAGGCAACCTTCTGACCAGTATGTAGTTATCTGGCAAACGGAATGTTCTGTCTAGTAAAGAATGGTGTATAAATCTCTCCTAGACCCGTCGTTATTTCCTGGGAATATATTTGTTGAAGGTACTACTCTAGTTAGATAATTATCCCGTGTTACTAGTGTGACAAGTTGTTATCAGAGCCGCAGTTACGGGTGTTGATGTCTTTTCAATCATCCTTAGTCAAATCAACAGGATGACAAGGCTCATCACTAGTAGGTGTTGATGTCTTCTCTTTCACATACAAGTGCGCAAAACACTTAGAGATTTCAGCAACAGTCAATATGTAAAAGTAAATACAACTCGATAACTAATACATACAGATGCTTACAAACTAAAACAAATACATACATGAAAGTACAAAACTAAGACTCTATCCTGAGTGTTTGTCACATGAAAGTGCTTCAACAAACTCCCCCTTGACAACAGCTCTGGATCGTCTTCGGTCTTCAGTTTTTGGTCTTCACAGCTATGCATGTTTAGCTTCCATCTTCTTCTTGTATTAAAGGCAGAACTTGATCACCTTGTCATATTTAGAAGCAAGGAGCTTTGTCCATTCATCCGTATGCACGCAATACTTGTCTGCTAGTGCCTCCAGATATTTCATAGAGAAGTTAATGAAGCAGACTTCATCAAATACTCTGATTAGTTCCCTCGGCACTAAGCATCCACTTTCTGATCGTACCTTTCCTATCACCACAGACTCGCCCGTTTTTGGATCTACGTACCAGTACCACATGTCACCGAGGATATCCTGAGATAACTTGCTCAGGGGAATCTTGGTTTCACATAGAACTCGCTTGTATACCAATTTCTTTAAGTATTTCTTAGTCACAGGATGTCTAGCTTTCTTATCCTTGACTCTCTTGGGCACTTGAGGATTGAACACTTCAAACTTCCCAGATCTTGCTTCCCACTATAGAACCTGCCACAAACCCATCGCCACTGCATGATTTGAGTGACCCAGCAGCTCTCGGTTTGCTAGGTTCACAAGGTCGTATTTAGGTAAGGAGGTGAACGCTTCACTGGTTGGTTTCAAGTATTGAACCCCCCCAGATCGTTTGATTGCGAACAACTGCTTATCTTCCTCGAACCTTACAGCCAAGATCATCCCTGTTGCTCCTTGTTTGTCTATGATAGAAGTCTTTTTCCAAACAGGAGTTGGACCCTTTGATGAACTAGCAGGCATATCTTTATCTTTCGGTGCCTCTGGATCCACAAGTGTAGGGTCAACTGGGGAGGCTTTAGTCGATGCTTCAACGTCTCCACCAGAGGTATCACCACCTTCCTGATGAGTAGACTCCCCCTCAGCCATTGGAATAGCATAAATAGGCACGATTGCTAAAGCTTGGTGCTCACTTCCACTAGGACCGACTTCGGGATCCTTGTCTTTGTCATCATCCTTAGTCAAATCAACAGGATGACAAGGCTAATCACTAGTAGGTGTTGATGTCTTCTCTTTCTCTTTCTCCTTCTCTTTCTCCCCCTGAGAATCAAGCTTCTTGGTCAGATCAACAATTAGTTTGACCATCAGTTCATGCTCTTTCTGCTGCATATCAAACCTCAGCTCAAGAGACGACCTGTGTCCCAGAATCATATTATTTACCTTGATTAGAAGCTCGTTCTGGGCCATTACATTCTTGAGTCTCTCGTCTGTCCCCGTTCTCTGGCTTCTTAGAAGTCTAACTTCATCCACCAACGAATTAATTTGTGCCTGTTGAGCGTCAGATTCCTCCTTTGACTTCCAAACAGTTTCCAGCAGACCAACAACTTGGGTTTCCAGAATTTCTATCCTTTCTTCATTAGGATCAGGATGTCTGGATGTAGACGCTTCAGCATTGTGAGTTGGGTAGGAGAAGATAGTATCAAAGTCAAACCCCTGAGTTAATTCTCCATAGTTGAAGGGTTGACTTATAGGTTCGGTGGTTGTAGGGATTGTGGATGTGATGATGGTTGTAGGGGTGATGGAAGGTGTGATGGTGACTGACTCTGTGAGAATTGGAGTAGTCACCGCCACCTGGATAGATATGACAGGGAGGGTCACTATCACAGGAACCTCCTCTGTGCCAGTAGTGACCGCTACATCAGGTTGTACCTGTGGCCTTCTCCTCTGTCACCGGTATAATTTATTGTGAAGGTGGGGTAGAGGTTGAATCAGTACTTGCAGCCGAAATTTGTACTTGCTGCTGGGCACTGACCTCCACCTCACTGGGAATAGCATGTTGCCACCTATCCCCCCTGTTCTTGTTTAAACTTTCACGCCTTTGTCTTTGAATAGCAGCGTCAGAGTCAGAATCTGGCTCATATTCACTGCTTGATGACTGTCGCTTTCTCTTTGAGGACGACTCAGGAAGGGTCACCTTCGTCGTTCTCCTCGGGTGTGCCTGTGATGGTGCATCATCAGAATCAGAAGAATCAGACCTTGTCTCTTCGGAGTCGGATCCCTCACCACCACCGTTACCTGCTTCTTCGTCTCCATTTTCCGACGACTCATCCACACTTTCCACTTCCTCTTCTTGTTGTTGTTGTTCATCCGAATGTTCACTTAGCTCTGGCTCTGAGTCTTGGCTAAACCATCTCCAGTCAGCCGGTGCCACGTATGCTTCGTTTATCAGGTGGGCAAAGAGTGATGTGTGCTCAGGGGTAGGTTCTACACTTCCTGGCTTCAAGAATTGTGCAAATACCCTCTTGTCCACCCTCTTAACTTGCAATCTCTCCCCAGTAGTAGGTAGGTTTGGCAACGCATCGTCAATCAGTAGTTGCACAAACCTTGGGTATAACAAGAACCTGAACCTCTCAGCCGTGTTTATCTTATCACTTATGGCTTTGAATATGTATCTTGAGAAGTTGTAGCCCTTATTGAGAGATAAGCCAACCATGGCTGCAGCAAGATCATGACCCATTGCATCCTTTCCAGCCTTTCTTGAGGAGATGCACATGATCATGATGTGGGCAAAATATCTCCATTGATCGATCACCCACATTTTCTTGTATGAAGCATAATCTCTAACACTGACGTACCCCATTCGTTGCCTCCAACAAGCATCCACAAAATAGTCAGGATAGGCTGTTGGATCGGTGGAGAGATCTCGGAATTGCAAGACCCGTCTAATTGTGTCTTCAGAAAAGGGGATGGCTTGACCCGCCACGGTAGCCCTTATAACAGTGGGGGTTACCATGCAATCATGCTCCGCGGTCTCCCAGAACTGCTCGAGATATGGTCTTGAAACAATCGGGTCGGCAGAAATAGCATAACTGATTCTTGACCGGTTCAAGAATTCAATTATCTCTCGGTACTGCAGTGCAGCACCCTTCCACTCTGGTTCTGTATGTGCTAGAAGGTTGAACTCATTTGTAAACGCACGAGCCATACCTGCAAAAACACACAGAAAACACAATATGAACAACAAGTTTCATTGGAATTGAAAACACATGACTCAGTATAGCAGTTACTCATTGAACTGAAATTTCAGACTTAGAAATTTTTCACAAGTGTTGGTAGTACGCAGGAATTTGTTCTTGCGTACTTAACAAGTACGCATGAATTACTTCTTGTGTACTTGTTAAGTGTGCAAGAAACGCACTTGTTCTAAATTTCAGAAATCCAAAAATTCAACAGTTGATCAAAATTGATGTGGATTAGATCACCACAAGGTCGAAATCCTTGATCAAGACCCATAGAACCAACATCAACACCAATCAACTACTACATTGGTCACATTTTGACCTAAATGGAGACCCAGTCGAACCGACGGTCAAAATCTAAGCCAAGGTCAAAATCAAGAATCATAAAGGACGATTAAGTACTGATTAAGGTTCGATTGATAATTTTCAACATGTTTTAATCTTAATGTGTTACCAAATCGACCAATAAACGTCCAAAATGAAGATTCAAACCCTAGAAATTTCAAAATCTATAATCGGTCCTTAATTCTCAATTTATTGGATGAAATTCCCTTAGATTCTCACCAAGTGATTGTAATACGATGATGGAACTAGAAACGGGACGAAAAACCGGTTAGGATACTCAAAATTTTTGAGTAAAAGAAGTAGAGGGAATTTAACAGGCGAAAAATATTTAAATGCGATAAAATTCTAAAAATTTTCTAAGTCCTGTATATATACCCAACACAAAATGGTCTTGCGTACTTGCTAAGTGCGCAGGACTTAACTCCTGTGTACTTATCAAGTACGCAGAGACCATTATGTGTGCAAAATTTCAACTCAAATTATGAAGATTTCAAGTCAAATAACGAACAAGATAAACAACATTCAATCAAGAGGATTCAAAATAAATTCAGGAAGGTTAAACACAAATATTTTTGGCTTTTCTGATTAAGATTGAACTATACACAAACTTTAAATCTTTTTGATCTTTTCTAGATAGAAATATACACGTATTCATACAAACTATTTTTGATCAAAGACACGAGCAGAGGATCATATCAGGCTAACTTATAGCAAGAACGATACAATATAAACATCAAAGAATATGAGATCATGTCATGTATTACTATTTATTCATCCGTAATAAGCACATAAACAAGTAATTCAAGATGATAATATTATAAGATTTGAAACTATAAGCATCTTTGTATCGCGTTCTTGTGTGTTAAGGTATTAATTATAAGTTATACAACTTGTACCCCACTGATATGCTACAGTAATGTAACTTGCACTATCTCAAGGAATCTAAGATTTTCCCAATTATTTTCTAAATTTCCAGAATGAGGCTACATCAATTAGCACATGAAAAATCAAGCAGAATCAATAAGGATTATCAGGAATCATAAGATTCAGAATCGAACGATTCATTTGTCTTGGTTTCATTTGACTTCTTCATTGAATATCGGTATGATGGTTCAGGATAATGAATATGGTGTTTGAGTAATAAGGTAAGGGGATCCAACTTTTATCTGGATTTGATTTCAATGAATCAGGAGTGATTCAAGGGTGAATACATGCTCAACGGTTAATGTAGAGTCATGTCTTGATTCAATCCCTCCTTGCATACTTGTGAGTATGGGCAGTGAGATGAACCACATTAATTGTGCTAACGACATAACCCGGAATTGATCTCAGAAGAAAATTATTGCCAAAATCTAACATCTTTTATCTGATAATGATCTTTTCAATTCTTTTACGCACACACACTAGCAAACATGGGTTCAGATCACAGTTGTAATTTAGATTTAGTTTCCACACTACTAGTGATTCAAAGACGCTAACAGCCTACTGACAATTCAAATTACTTGTAAATAAGCAGATTAAAAACATAATAATTTAAACAATTAAGTAAGCATGACGCAATCATTTCCCATAAGAGCAGTCTATGACGTTTAGATCATTTCTGATGTACTATCATTTCCTCTTTTCTCAAGTTAACTTTGAATTTTTCTCCATTTTCTATTTTGTTTTTGATTTTGTAAAATATTTTGAAAACTAAAAGAACTATACATAAAATTTAAAAAGAAATAAAATTTAACTTCCATGAATTGAGTTGATTTGAGAAAAATAAAATTTTCACTCAGGATTGAACATTCCTATCAAGTTGACAAGATGCTCAAAACAGGATCGATCAAATGCCTTTGTGAAAAGATCAGCAAGATTGTCATCCGTGTGAACCTTTACAAGTTCAATTAAATGCTTTTCAGCACAATCACTGATGAAATGATGGTGAATTTCTATATGTTTAGTTTTGGAATGTTTCACCGGGTTATTTGTGATAGACATGGTGGCATTGTTGTCAATGAACAGAGGAGTTCCAGTGAAGTTTAAGTCGTAGTCTCTCAATTGCTGCTGAATCCACAATATCTGAGAACAACCGCTTGTAGCAGCAATGTATTCTGCTTCACATGTTGACACAGAAACCGTTGACTGCTTCTTACACTGCCAGGAAACCAGTCTGTCTCCTAAGAATTGACATCCACCAGAAGTTGACATTCTGTCAAGGTTACAACCGCCATAGTCTGAATCAGTGTAGGCTTTGAAGTCAAATGACTGCTGCTTAGAGTACCAAAGACCCAATCGGGGTTTCCTTTCTTGTATGTGAAAATTCTCTTCACGGCTATCATATGTGACTCGTTTGGTTGTAACTGAAACCTTGAGCATAAGCATACAGCAAACATTATATCGGGTCTTGAAGCTGTGAGATACATAAGAGATCCGATCATCCCATGGTACAATCTACAATCCACTTCCTTTCCATCTTTGTCAGGATGCAGACCATGATTGACTGGGATAGGTGTGCCATAAGTACTGCTATAATTCATCTTGTATTTTGACAAGATGTCCTGCATATACTTGGTTTGATGTAGATAAATGCCAACCTCTGTTTGACTGACTTGCAAACCCAGGAAGAATGACAATTCACCCATGTTACTCATTTCAAACTTGGACTTCATCACCTGTTCGAATTCCCTACACATCCCTTCATTCGTAGATCCAAAAATAATGTCGTCGACATACACTTGTACAAGAAGAATGTCACCTCCGGCTTTCCTAATGAAGAGAGTCGAGTCAATATGTCCACGGACGAAACCTTTAGATAGTAGATGTTTAGATAATGTCTCATACCATGCCCGTGGTGCTTGATGAAGACCATAAAGTGCTTTTTCGAGCTTATACAGTTTATTATGATTATGCGGATCTTCAAAGCCGGGAGGTTGAGTGACATAGACCTATTCATGAAATTTTCCATATAGGAAAGCACTCTTCACATCAAGTTGATAGACCTTGAAGCCGACATATGTGGCAGAAGCCGACATATGTGGCATAAGCCAAGAACAGTCGAATGGCTTCAATTCTAGCAACTTGGGGATATACCTCCATGTAATCCAAGCCCTCTTGTTGGTAAAAACCCTAAACAACCAATCTTGCTTTGTTTTTCACTACAACATGACGATCATCCGTCTTGCATTTGAACACCTATCTGGTTCCAATTGGTTGAAAGCCTTTTGGCAAGTCAACCAAATCCCACACATGCAACTTTTGGAATTGAGACAATTCATCTTGCATCGCCTCAATCCAGCAGTTGTCAGCGAGAGCCTCCTTCACATTCTTCGGCTCTAACATGGACACGAATGCAGCATGCATACATGTTTCCATGACACCAGTGTCAAGTATCTCCGAGTAAAGACTAGTGTTCTCAGTGATTGTTCGATGACGAGTCTGAACACCGTCATGAGGATCACCAATAATGTTGTCAATTGGATGATTCTTATGCACTCTCTCCTCTGGTACATTTGGTTCCTGAATTTGTAAATCAAGATTCGTGCTTAAATCCCTCATTTCCTATGTTCGAGAAGAAGAGGATTCAATGTTAATTGGATCAGTCGGAGCTTCATTTCCTACACTAGTGTTAGGATTAGCTTGAGCGTCATCTCTATCAACATGAACATCTTCACTGTTATCACTATCATGAGTTCCAGATGCAGATGCAGCATTGGAATCAGGAGTTACAATTGGTATAGTAGCACGAGTTGAGAAGATGGAGTCATCGCCGCCACCTAATAATTCATATACATTTGCGGCATCAACTGCAGAAAAATCAGGAAGATTAAATGACTTGAATAGCGCATCATAATCAAATCCCCAAGCTGGACCAGTTGGTTCTGGTGGAATGCTGTGTTTTACTACAATCCACTTCAAACCATTCCTCGACAGTACGAGTTCCTATATTGTACACTCTCTTGCAAGGCGAGTTGGCAACGTATCCTAAGAAGATGCCTTCCACCGCTTTTGCATGAAACTTAGACTGGCGGTCTTTGTACTGTAGCAACAAGGAACAGGGACTACCAAAAGGAACTAGGTAATCAAGATTGGGAGTTCGATTGTTTATCAACTCGTAACAAGTCTTGTTGTGCCTCTTCACAACTAGAACTCTGTTCAAGATGTGACAAGCTGTATTAAATGCTTCTGCCCAAAAAGTGACAGGAAGCTTTGCATCCGACAGCATAGTCCTTGCAGTCTCAATGATTGTTCTGTTCTTCCATTCTGCAACTCCATTCTGCTGAGGCGTGTACGGGGCGCTAAATTCGTGACGGACCCCTTTCTTGAGACAGAAAATCTCCATCAAATTATTCTTGAATTCAGTTCCATTGTCACTCCTTATTCTTCTAACCTTCAGTTTGCAAAGAGATTCCAAGCTCAGGATCAGGTATTGAAGAATATCAGCATTCTTGTCCTTTGTACCTAAAAAATGCACCCAAGAAAATCGTGAGAAATCATCAGTTACAACCAGACAGAACGACTTACCTCCAATACTCCTGATACTTATGGGTCCAAACAGATCCATGTGTAATAGCTCCAAAGGGGTATCAATGGAGTTTTGGAGCTTAGGCTTGTGAGACTTCCGTTGTTGTTTGCCCTTTTTACAAGGCATACAGTCATCTGCAACGGTAAATCTCAGCTTAGGAACCCTGGTTAACAAACCGTTTCGGACAAGATGATTCATTTTACGATAAGAAATATGTCCGAGTTTCCTATGCCACAAGATAGAGTCAAGCCCTGTCGCTTTGGGAACTTCAAAACCAGGTTTGAGAATCCGGCATTCTGACTTGTCAAACATCACCGAGTACTCCTTGTCACACATTTGGGAGACACTCAACAGGTTATGCTTCAGCTGCTCGCAAAAGTTGACATTGTCAAAGCTGACACAACCGTTAGAAACCACGCCTTGACATGTGATACTGCCGCCTTTTTTCTCTGGCAAAAGCCTCATAGCCGCCTCTGAATGGTTTCACATCTTGAAGCAATGCCATGTTTCCTGTCATGTGCCGGGAGCATCCACTATCTACATACCAGCACTTAGAGATAGTACCCTTCGGACGTCCCTGCACGAGTCATAAAAAGAATTAGTTAGATTTGGAGACCCAAGCCATAGTGGTCTTGGGTCGTCCGTCTTTTTCAAAATAAACAACCTCTTTTAACTCACAGTCGTGAATGTTCAAAATGGATGAATCTTTAGAAGGTTTAGGACAAGGAGATTGATAATTTTTAGATTTGGCAGTCCAGGACGTTTTCTGTTTCTTAACTAGAACATGAGACTTAGGTTCAACAGTAGCAGGTGAACTTGTGGAAGCTTCAACTGATAGAACACCAGTCAGCTGATCTAGCTTTCTCAACCTCTTGTTCCTTCTCCTCCTCTGTGGCTTAGAGAGTTTCACCACAGGTTTCTCACCAGTATAAGTACCAGAGGTAGATACACAAGGTACAGCAGGTTGCTTTCCCTTTCTTGAAATAGATGGTTTAGCTTCAGATTTGATCTTTGGTTTTACCATCGGTTTAACTAGTGGTTTCACCACATTTGCCTTTGGCCTTTTGGGAGGTTTCACTTGTGGTGACTTAGGGATGACAGTCGGTTGTGAAACAATAGGCCGTTTCCCTTGGTTCTTAGAAGGAGAGTTCACAAAAATGTGACCAACCGTACCACATTGAAAGCAAGTACTCTTGTCTATGTAAGTCCTCCTGTAAGTCTCATTAGATCTGGCCGTATATAACTCAGCATTATGAGCAGGAGGAGTTGGTTTGTGAACAGGAGTCTGACCCGATATAGATTGGTTTTTGGGAGTATATTATTTTTGTAAATTTTCTTTATAACCAAGCCCATAGTGAGGTGAAAAAGCTTATTTCTTAACTTGATTAAGATTTTTATACCCCCCATAAAGCATTACCTTTAATTTATCATTAGATTCAATGATATCGGGTTCAGTTAAAATACAGTTGTCACTATCAGTGATAATGTTTTTCGAGGGCAATAGTGACATCAAGAAAAGTAAACGGGATCTTCTCAGGAAGCAGTATGAGTGCTTCAGATTTCTGGAGAATGAATCTTTAGATGACCTTATCTCTAGATTCTATCATCTGCAGAGGGAGTTGAAAGCTTTTGATCTCAAGTATCCTGATGAAGAGTTAGTGAAAAAGTTTCTGGATGCTTTGCCACCCAAGTTTGAGATGTATACCACCCCGATGAGAGAAAATCCTAAATTCTATGAGATGACAGTTGAGGAGGCAATTGGAAAGGTTCAAGCTCATAACATGAACCTAAGAAAGAAGGAGAGCTCAGGAAGACTTCAGATACAAGACCATTCTATGTATCATGGGACATCTTCTACAACCAAGTCATCGGGCTCTGGAATTGCCCTTTTCTCTGGAAACTCTACTGAAGAAGACCACTCAAATGGTTGTGGTGGTCATGCATGCTATGCAACATCCGAATCAGGTTCTGGATCTCATTAACAACATCCCTCAAGAAATCCTCCCGCTACATCTTCAGCTAACCAGTCAGCTATAGCCAAGATAGCTGAAGATCATGTAGCACTATTCTCATCGTGTATGCTTGCCTATGAGAACTTCATTGGTGGCAAGCTTACAGATCCTGAGACGATTGAAGAAGATTTTAATCAAGTGGATCCAGATGACATGGAGGACATGAATATTCAATGGAATATGTCCATGATATTGAGGAGAACCAAGCTTTTCCTAAACAGAACAGGAAGAAAGTTCATTGGCGGGCATTCTAATGCCAAGGTTGGTTTTGAAAAATCCAAGGCCAAATGCTATAAGTGTCTGAACTTTGGACACTTTGCTCATGAATGTCAAAAAGACAGAGCACCGGCTTCGGGTTTCACCAGACCTAGCCAAGGAAACAACCATGGCTACAACAACTCAAACACCCACAATCAAAGCCATGGTGGATCGTCTAATGCATTGGTAGCTCAACAGGACGAAAGCTTTGGTTGGGGTATTCATCTGAAGGATGCCATCATGCACAAACTCAGGTTGGTCTCATGGCTGAGATCATGGAGATGATGGAAGCTGAGAAAAAGGAAGCTAAGGAAAAGGAAGCTGAAGAAAAGGAAGCTGATGTGGCTAACCTAGAAGAATCTACTACTGCTGTTGCCCTCATGGCTATTGGGGAGGCAACAAGTTCATCGACTGGGGTAGATTCTAATCCTTTTTCTATTATTTCTTGTTCCAAATGTCTAGGCTTAAAAATTGAAAATTCTAAGCTTCAAGACAAGGTCGAACCCCTTCGTATTGCAGCGTTAAGCTACAAAGAAAACGAAAAACGATTTAAAGATTCAATTGAAACGTTGAAAAAGGAAAAACGTGATTATTCACTAAAAATGAGCGATCAACAACTTCACTTGGATATTGCATATAAGGGGTTGGAGAAAAGGAACAATGAGATCAATAAGCTGCAAAATGAAATCTTACAGTTCAAATGTACTAATGAGAAGTTGAAAAACTCCTGTTTTGTGGTGGAACACTACGAATCTGTAGTGAGACAAATGAATGGCTTAGGGCTGGGTACTAATGCCATTCCTCCACCAGTTAGCGGGAAATTTGTCAACGGCTTAGTAGACATTGATCTATCTTGTCTTGATGAGTCCTAAGGAAAGGATGATTCCTCTAACAAGGATGAATCCTCAAGTAAGGCTAACTCTACATCTAATGAGGAGTTCTTTACTGCTTCTGATGATGGGTCGATTAACACCTGCCCTAAAGGAGTAGTATCTGAGGAGTTGTTATGTGAACTAAAGGTTAAGAAAAACATTATCACTGTTAGTGACAACTGTATTTTAACTGAACCCGATATCATTGAATCTAATGATAAATTAGAGGTAATGCTTTATGGGGGGTATAAAAATCTTAATCAAGTTAAGAAAGAAGCCTTTTCAGCTCACTATGGGCTTGGTTATAAAGAAAATTTGCAAAAATACTATACTCCCAAAAACTAATCTGTATCGGGTCAGACTCCTGTTCATAAACCAACTCCTCCTGCTCATAATGCTGAGTTATCTAAGGCCAGATATAATGAGACTTACAGGAGGACTTACATAGACAAGAGGACTTGCTTTCACTGTGGTACGGTTGGTCACATTTTTGTGAACTGTCTAAGAACTAAGGGAAACAGCCTATTGTTTCACAACCGGCTGTCATCCATAAGTCACCACAAGTGAAACCTCCCAAAAGTCCAAAGGAAAATGTGGTGAAACCACCAGTTAAACCTATGGTAAAGCCATAGATCAAATCTGAACCTAAACCATCTGTTTCAAGAAAAGGAAAGCAACTTGCTGTACCTTGTGTATCTACCTCTGGTAGTACATGTATTGGTGAGAAACCTGTGGTGAAACTTTCTAAGCCACAGAGGAGGAGAAGGAACAAGAGGTTGAAAAAGCTAGAATAGCTGACTGGTATTCAATCAGGTGAAGCTTCCACAAGTTCAACTGTCTCCTGTTCTAGTTAAGAAACATAAAAGGTCCTGGACTGCCAAATCTAAAAATTCTCAATCTCCTAGTCCTAAACCTTCTAAAGATTCATCCATTTTGAACATTCACGACTGTGAGTTAAAAGAGGTTGTTTATTTTGAAAAAGACGAACGACCCAAGACCACTATGGCTTGGGTCTCCAAATCTAACTAATTCTTTTTGTGACTCGTGCAGGGACGTTCGAAGGGTACTATCTCTAACCGCTGGTATGTAGATAGTGGATGCTCCCGGCACATGACAGGAAACATGGCCTTGCTTCAAGATGTGAAACCATTCAGAGGCGGCTATGTGGCCTTTGCCAGAGAAAAAAGTGGCAGTATCACGTGTCAAGGCGTGGTTTCTAATGGTTTTGTCAGCTTTGACAATGTCAACTTTTGCGAGCAGCTGAAGCATAACCTGTTGAGTGTCTCCCTAATGTGTGATAAGGAGTACTCGGTGATGTTTGACAAATCAGAGACGTAGTCATAGTAGCAAATACGCATAATTTGTAATCTCAGTATTTCTCTCTGTAACCTTCAAGTGTTTATAATAGACGAACGTTTAAAGTGATTATCTTGTTGGTTTACTTTTTGTTGTAAGACTCTCCACTTAGTCACGGGTATTCCTCACCCGGTCCGACTAGTAGACCCACTTGCATGTGACGATCCGCCACACCCCGAGGGACCTACAATAAACTTTCTTTTCTTCTTCATTGAGTTTAGAAATAGGCTTAGGCAGTTCATCATCAAGGTAAATGTGTGTGGGATGCTTATATCCCTCTAGAATTGGTATCCATAATGAAGAATCGGTATAAGAAATGTAATGCTCAAAGCGTGCTTTCCACTTAGAATAATCATTTACATTTAGCAACTTTGGCGGTTTCTGAGGGGTTCCGATCTCGTTGTCATAGTTTAAAAGGTTTCCTAGATTCTGAAGATTTGACATGGTGAACACTTAGTCAAATTTCAGAAAAGTCAAAGACACTTGCGCACTTGATATTGGCCTTGCGCACTTAGAGAAATGGTCTTGCGTATTTAGGATTTGCTCTTGCGTACTTGATAAGTACGCAGGAGTAAGTGATAAGTACGCATGAGATAACTTAAGTACGCACAAGATTGGTCTTGCGTACTTAGTAAGTACGCAGCAAGACTGTACTTTTTGCTAGATATGGTAAGTACGCAGAACACATTTTCTCCAACTCTAACCAAACTATTCCGGTCACTGGAAACTCGCCGGAGATAGCAAAAATCGGACGGATGAGCAAAAAAAATGAGCCAAAGGGTCAAAAACTTGTTTCTAACCAACCTTTGATGCTCAAAACACTCAAAATACACAACAAAAGTCGGTTTTTGAGTGATTTTTGCTTCTAAAATAGTGCTCAAGAGCTACCCCTATTTTATCACAAAATCAACAAAAACACCTTCTTTTTCTTGTAAAAACTCTGTAGAAAACTCTTGAAACTCACTCACAACACTCGAAATCAAGAGCAATGCTCTGATACCACTTGTAGGTCCCTCGGGTGTGGCGGATCGTTACATGCAAGTGGGTCTACTAGTCGGACCGGGTAAGGAATACCCGTGACTAGGTGGAGAGTCTTACAACACAGAGTAAACCGACAAGATAATCACTTTAAACGTTCGTCTATTATAAACACTTGAAGGTTACAGAGAGAAATACTGAGATTACAAATTCTGCGTATTTGCTACTATGACTGCGTACTTATCTACTGTTAACCTATCCTATTTATACAAGACCTGATGCCTGCGCACTTAGCAAGTGCGTAGGGCAAGTTACTCATGCGTACTTAGCAAATACGCAAAGGTATTTTTGCGTACTTGCTAAGTACGCACGAACTAATTCCTGCGCACATACAAGTGCGCAAAACACTTAAAGATTTCAGCAACAGTCAATATGTAAAAGTAAATACAACTCGATAACTAATACATACAGACGCTTACAAACAAAAACAAATACATACATGAAAGTACAAAACTAATACTCTATCCAGAGTGTTTGTCACAGGAAAGTGCTTCAATAGATTTAGATACTAATAGGAAAGATTAGTGTCTAGACTTAAACTAAGAGCTCTGAGAATAGTTGGAATGCCATAGGATGTAGGTTAAGGTGATGATTATCATTATGAATATAACAAGAAATGTCTAGAAAACAGATATTAATTACATTATTGGCCAAATGTCTTTAATTTCTGATTTTCAGGATCATAACCAGTTATACTAATTCTGATATCATACATCTGTGTGTATAGGTAACAATGGTTGGAAGAGGAAGAGGTAGGGGAACAGGTCGAACCCCCGTTACTAGGAACCGTAGGCAGGCTGAAAATAACACCAATACTAATGATCAACACGAAACGAATGAGAATAATAACAACACAAATACTCATGCTGATGAAGTAGTTATGTCTGAAGCCCAGTTCCAAGATGTTGTGGCTAGTGAAGTAATGAAGGCACTAAGAACAACTTTACCTGGACTATTAGATAAAGTTCTTACAAGAAGAATGGGCACTGGAACAACCGAAAGAGGAAACAACAACACCGAAGGGGCAAATGGAAACACCAACACTAATTCAGCCACGAGAATTGAGAATCATGAAGGATGCAATTACAAATCCATCGGAGGATGCAAACCCAAGCCATTCGATGGCAAGATGGGTGCCATTGATGCTACTCAATGGATCACCAAGATGGAAGCGGTTATCAAGCTTAGTGAGTGCAGGAGTGATCAGGCAGTCAAGTTTACTGCCAATTCTCTAGAAACCACAGCGTTGGATTGGTGGGAGTCTGTGAAGCAAGCTAGAGGGGAATAAGCTGTGGAAAATATGAAATAGAACGAGTATAAAGAGTTAGTTTTGCAATGATTCTGTCCTCAAAACAAACTGGATAAGATTGAAAAGGAATTTCAGCGTTTGGAGGTTGGAACAATGACACATCAGGAGTATTGAAAGGATCCAAATTGGATACCTCTCATAGTTGGCAAACATAGAATAAACATAGTTCTTAAACCTTGAATTAAACATTAAACATCAACAATGGAAGTCTTGTATAAAATTCGGAGTTAACAAAAACTTTTAAAACATAACATTGTTCACATTCATAATCTAAAAGTGGGGATGTCAGTCTTCTGGTCAACAGCAGCCATTCAGCCATCCTCTTCTAAGCCCTTACGGCATCATGTCTTTTCCTTTCCTTTGCTACCTGATGTGCATACTAAAATAGTCAGCTAACGTTGGTGAGTTCAAGTGTTTCTTTTTCTTTAACTTTATATGAAATGTTTTCTTTAAAAACATACATAATACAATAAAATCTTTATTTCTTCTTTTACATACATATGTATTTACTCTGTGCTCTTTTCTTTAAGGCATACATTTAATGTCTACAATCTGTTCTATGCCCCCAAGCGGGCTTCTTCATTGTTATTTCCCAAAGGAACTTTCTTTCGCAAGTATTGTTCCCTAAGGCTCAACGTCCAAAGACCGATACCCACTTTCTGTGCCCCTAAGCGGGCTTCTTCATTCTTACTTAGCGACTGTCGCCGCTAGAGTAACCGTCGTTACTCATCTTAACCAGTTGTACAACATCCTCGTTACAGGGCCCAGCAGAGCACTGTCCCAATTTTTCTCATGGTACGTCGTGGACTCATCCATGACGCAACATCGGCTTCGAGTAGCACTAGTCTCAAGGACTATACTACTACCTTAAGGCTTTCTACTATGCTTAGGGTACCACTAGTCTCGAGGACTATTCTACTACCCCAAGTCTTTCATCGTATACGCATACTCTTTCAGATTAGACAATGTATTTGACTTATTATTCTTCCCTTTGTTTATAAAACATATAGTTTAATAAACCACTCTTTCTTCTCTTTCTGTTTATAAAACATATAGTTAAATAAACCATTATCTTCTTCTTATCTTCTGTTTATAAAACATATAGTTGAATAAACCTTTTTTTCTTATCCTTCTTTTCTTACAAAACATTTAATTAATAATTGTTATCTTTATCATCTTTCTTTCTTACAAAATGTTTAAATAATAAACCGTTATCATTCTTATCTTTCTTTCACACAAAACGTTTAATTAGTAAACCGCTTATCTTTCTTTCATACAAAATGTTTAATTAATAAACCGTTATCTTTCTTATCTTTCTTCCTTACAAAACATTTAAGTAATAAAATACATTTATTATAAACGTCTAATTCTTGAGTATGCACACCACCCTAAAACAGTAAAATAGGGATTCTTGAACTCATCTGATTTCTTAAAGATTAACTCACTAAGCAAGAACTTCGAGATAGGTAGAGGCTAAAGGATCTGTTGACAAATTAACACCAAGTCATTCTGTCCGAAAACTCTATGTCCGAAATCTATTTCGATCGAAATCTTCTTCGAGGGAAAACTAGTCGTTCGAAAAAGTCTTACTTCTCATATTTTTGATCGAAAACATTCTTGTCCAAAACTATTTCGGTCGAATTCTTTTTTGACAGAAATGTTTTTCCTTGGAAAACATTTACTTCTGCAACTATTTCATTTTGAACGAAAACCATATCGATCTGACATATGCTATCCGAAAACTACCTATGTCCGAAAATACTTTTCGGACGGCTAGAGTTTTCGGACCATTCAACAAGATTTCGGACCATTCATATGTTATTGTCCAAAATCATCGTTTATGATTCAAGTTTGAATCTTTTTACGTCCAAAACACTTGTTTAGCTTCCATGAAGCATCTATGCTTTTTAAGCCGTTTTACATGTAAAAATCCTGACTTTTGATTAAAACCCACATAAAACCCTAAACCCCATTTTCAAACCAAAAATTCAGATCTGGAAGCGTTTAGTACTCGTTTCTCACGCGCTTATTCTTCTCCAATAGATAGAAATGCTTCAGCAATGATCTCGGGTCACGATGGAGGTCTCGGGTGCAACCTATGAACTTTCTCTCTCTAGTTTTCTCCCTCTCTCTCTCTACAAGTAAAGATGGTGAAGAAGATGAAGTGAGGAAGGGGTGGAGGTGGCTAGGGTTTGTAGCCTTTCCCCTTCTTTCCTTTCTCCGCCCAAAGCCCATACCAACAATCCCATTTCCATTTTATTTCTCTTATGCCATCATGAGACACGTCCTTTTATTCGATATTATATCCGACCCACGAGATTCTACATTATCTTCGGGATGTTACAAGTATGCGACAAAGTTTGATGAGATGTCGAAATTAGTGCCACATCTGGTGAGACCTGAGTCTCGAAGAATCAAGCATTTCATTAAAGGGTTGCCACTAAAGGTACGAACCTTAGTAAAAACCTCGGCACCTCAGACAATGGATTCAGCTTTGTCGTTAAGTGCCACTATTTATGATGATGAGGCGGCACAAGAAGCCAAGGATAAGGCTGAGAAGACAGTAGAGATAAAACCTGTTGAAATAAAGAGAAAAAGTGAGGAAGTAATGTATCGATTCAATCCAAGGAACTTTAAGTTCCCTAGGAGAGAGGGAAATAATTCAGTGAGAAATTCTCAGGAAGTAAGATGCAATAGATGCTAGAAGCTGGGGTATATTTCAACGTATTGTCCCTCTCTTAAGTGTTATAATTGTAACGAGATGGGTCATATTTCTTGAAATTGTACAAACCCGTACAACAGAAGCCCAAAGAAGGGGCAAAAGGTCGGGTATTTGTAATAGGCGAAAGAAAGAGGAACGAAAATGCTAAGGTGGTAGCTGGTACGTTCCTAGTTAATATTATTTATGCTAAAATCATGTTTGATACCAGAGCGAATAGAAGTTTTTGTTTCAGATGCCTTTAGTTTACATTTAGGCATGAAACCTACTCCACTTGAGAATGCTTACGTAGTTGAGATGGCAAGTGGAGAATATATTAGGATAACTGAATCGTATTCGAATTGCAAGATGACTCTGGAAAACGAAAATTCAGTGATTGAATTAATGCCAATGATTATGAGCAAGTATGATGTTACCATTGGAATGGATTGGTTAAACCAATGTCATGCTCAGATCATTTGTGATCAACGGACTAATAGGATTTGTAGGCCTAACGGAGAGTCTATGTTGATACTGTGCGATAGTGATAAGAATAAGATTGAAACAATTTCTGTAGCAAAGGCTAAGAAATGTGTAAACACGGGGGTGTAATTTATTTGTAGTTTATGCTTTAGACTCGATACCTGAATGACAGATTGCGGACATTCCTGTAGTATGTGATCACCCGGATGTATTTTTGGAAGAATTACCTGGTCTACCACCAGATAGACAAAACGAATTCTGAATCGATCTCATACCGGGAGCTAAACAAGTAGCTAGAGCACCGTATCGTCTAGCACCTTCTGAACTGATGAAGCCGATTCAAGAGTTATTGGATAAAGGTTTTATACATCCAAGTACTTCACCTTGGGGAGAACCAATCTTATTGGTAAAGAAGAAAGATGGAAACATGAGTATGTGCATATATTATCGAGAGCTGAACAAACTCACAGTGAAGAACAAATATCCATTTCCGAGAATAGATGATTTGTTCGATCAGTTGCAAGGAGCTAAACATTTCTCGAAAATTGATCTTAGATCTGGATATCACCAGTTGAAAGTAATATATGAAGATGTACCGAATACTGCTTTTAGAACCCGATATGGACACTACGAATTTTTGGTTATGTCATTTTATCTAAGGAATGCTCCCCCAGCATTTATGGACCTAATGAATTGAGTGTGTAAACCATTTCTTGAGAAATTCGTTATAGTGTTCATCGATGATATCCTTATATATTCTCAAACTCAGGAAGAACATGCCAAACATCTTCAGATAATACTAGAAACTCTTAGGAAAGAAAAGTTGTACGCTAAGTTTTCCAAATGCGAGTTTTGGAAACAAGAGGTACAGTTTCTATGGTATGTTATAAATCATCAGGGAATCCAAGTAGATCCATCCAAGATCGAAGAAATCATAAAATGGGAAACTCCAATGACACCGATTGAGATTCGAAGCTTTCTTGGTCTAGCAGGATACTATCGAAGATTTATACTACCGAAGATTTATACAAGGCTTTTCAAAGATTGCTACTCCATTAACTACCTTAACCTAGAAAGCTGTAAAATTTGAGTGGAGTCAGAAACAAGAAAAGGCATTCAACACACTTAAACAGAAACTTAGCTCCGCACCAATCTTAGCGTTACCCGAAGGAAATGTTGACTTCATCATCTATTGTGATGCGTCCCGTATTGGTTTAGGTTTCGTATTGATGCAACTAGAAAAGGTGATAGCCTATGTATCACGACAACTTAAGGTTCATGAAAAGAACTATACCACACATGATCTTGAACTTGGTGCCATAGTTTTTGCTCTAAAGATATGGAGACACTATGTGTATGGTACTAAATGTGTGATATATATAGACCATAAGAGTTTCCAGCATAAATTAAATCAGAAGGAATTGAATTTGAGACACAGAAGATGGCTAGAACTCATTAATGATTATGATTGTGAGATCAAATACCATCCCGAGAAGGCTAATGTTGTAGTAGATGCATTAAGTCGGAAGGAAAGAATCAAACCAATTAAGATAAGAACTCTAAGATTAGAAATCAAGATAGACCGGATGGATCAGATCAAGGAAATTCAAACCCAAGCACTCCAAGAAGATAACATCGAGAAGGAGCGCATGGTTGGTAAAAAGAAGTTACTAACCAAAGGCGATGACGGAATCCTACGATTTGAAAACAGAATTTGGATTCTTATACTTGGGGAAATCCAAATAAAGGTGATGGATGAAGCTCACAAATCCAAATACTCAATACATCCTTGAGCTGATAAAATGTACAAATGTTTGAAGACTTATTACTGGTGGCCAAACATGAAGAGATCCATAGCTCAGTATATAAAAAAATGTCCGACTTGCCTTCAAGTCCAGATCGAAAATCAAAAACTCGCAGGTCAACTGCAACAGTTGGAGATACCTGTGTGGAACTGAGATAGGATTACTATGGACTTTGTCATTAAACTGCCAAATACCCAGAAAGGGCATGGCGCTATTTGGGTTGTGGTCGATATATTAACGAAATCGGCACACTTTATCCCTATCAGTGACAATTATTCAATGGATAAGCATGCCCGACTCTATATCAATGAGATTGTGAGCCGCCATGGTATACCGTACATATTATCTCTGATAAAGATAGCCGGTTCGCATCTAGATTTTGGACTAGTTTCGATAAAGAGTTGGGAACCCGAATCAATATGAATACATCATATCACCCTCAAACCGACGGACAAAGTGAAATAACAATCCAAACATTAGAAGATATGATAAGGGCTTGTACAATTGAATTTGGAGGTAGCTGGGATAGTCTTTTAACATTAATAGAATTTTCCAACAACAACATCTACCATTCAAGTATAAAAGCTGCACCTTTTGAAGCATTATACGGTAGGAAATGTAGAACTCTAATTTGTTGGACGGAAGTTGGAGATAGCCAACTATCTGGACCAGAAATCTTATAGGAAACAACTGATAAGATAATCCAGATCAAACAAAGACTGAAAGCTGCACAAGATCGACAGAAGAGTTATGTAGATAAACGCCGACGACCGTTAGAATTCCAAGTTGATGATTATGTTATGTTAAAAGTATCACCTTGTAAAGGTGTTGTACGGTTCAGAAAACGGGGGAAATTAGGCCCAAGGTATATTGGACCCTACAAGATCATAGAAAGAGTTGGAGCCGTGGAATATAAACTTGAGTTACCTGAAGCATTGCAAGGTATTAATAACACGTTCCACATGTCGTGTCTACGCAAGTGCTTAGCAGACCCTGATCAGGCAATATCCTTACATGATGTTCATGTCGATGATAAACTCCAATTCATCGAACAACCCATTAAGATCTTAGGAACACAAGATCGTAAGCTAAAAAAGAAAACGATACCATTGGTGCTGGTACAGTGCCATCGGAAAGGTGCCGATAAAACTTGGGAATTAACAGAACATATGAGAACTAAGTATCCTCATTTGTTTGACGGATATTAAATTTCGAGGACGAAATTATTTTAAGGAGGGGAGATTTGTAACACCTGGACAATTCCCAAGTTTATAGAAACTAAAAATATTCAAAAGAAAAACCCAAGGGATAAAAGTACAAAGTTCCAAACGTTCAAGGGCCAAAAATAACAAAAAGGAAAATTATGACTGTGAAGGACCGTCACAAGGAGCTAATGGTCCGTTACGGTGGTGATGGACGGTCACAAGACATAACAGTCCGTTATGGGCACAATACAACAATGAACTAGGAGATGACATGTGTATGCTGACTAACGGTCAGTTATGTTTGCCGCTCAGAATTGGGTGACGGACCGTCACCGGTGGTAACGGTCTGTCACGACCCTGGAACTTGCCCTATAAAGAGAACTTCGACTTCGGATTATTTCACACCTCCAATTCACCACAAAACACACACTTACACTCTAGAGAAATATTCCCGAGCCGTGGTTCGCATACAAGGGTCCTGTTACTAGCAAAATGTCCGCAAATTACCGTATATAGTGCCAAGGTAAGGCTTTTGAACACCCTAAGGTTCCTTTGTGTAAACCTAAGATAGGGATATTGTTTATGATGATGTCGGTTATGATTTAGGGTTCGGTCGAGGTATTGATTATTATATTTATTTAGAAGGAGGTTCTGCTTGAGGTGAGTTCCTCTGAACTGTGCTTTATAAAATATTTTGTAATTAATTTTGATCTGAGATCCCAATACTATCCGTGCATATATCCTATAATAAGTACTTATTATGGCCACGATTGGGGGGACTGACGGGAAAGAACTGATCCTCTCGTATTTGGCCGGACTTGTATCCGGAAGCCAGGGAGTCGCCCGTATATATGTATGTTGTAGACTTAAAATCCATGTGAGGTTACTGGGTGATAGATTGGGAGGGAATGATTATAAAACCCAGACGAGGCATTCTTGTATCATGGATACGTGTTGTGAAAATACGATTTTGTTTATGAACTCACCAGCATTATGCTGATCTATAATATTTTCAAATGTTTTTGAGCACAGGTGACCACTAGCTTGTAGTTGGCATTCCAGGAGATGTACATCTGGTTTTATATAGGGATGAAAGAGGGCAGTCAGTCCTTATTTTAAAACAATGTTATATATGGAATGAAATAATTATGACTTGTACGTCTTCCGCTGTGTGTTGTTGTTATCAACGTCACAGTAACTAGAAGGCAACCTTCTGACCAGTATGTAGTTATCTGGCAAACAGAATTTTATGTCTAGTAAAGAACGGTGTATAAATCTCTCCTAGACCCGTCGTTCTTTCATGGGAACATATCTGTTGGAGGTACTACTCTGGTTAGATAATTGTCCTGTGTTACGGGTGTGACACATGAGGCTTGATCTTGAGAATGAAAGATATATTTATTTAAAATATTATTATATGTAAAGACACATATTTTAAGTATATAAATTGTTAGGTCCGCTCGTTCATAAAGTAGCTTTGGAGGGAGTTGCGCATTCCGACTTTCCAAAAGAAGTTACATGACTTGACGTACGTCAGTTGACAGGAGAATCTTATTCCGAATAATAATTCATGGGACAACTGACAGACTTGAGACCCCATTAGGATCCATAGAATTATTAGGAACAGTTGGCCGACCATATCCACTGTTCCGTTACGAAATACCAACTCCCTTATCGAAAAGGTTGGTGCTAGTAACTTTGACCAAATTTACTAAAATACAACATTAATTAACGAGTGATAACAAAAACCCTATCAGGGATGTATATTCATACATATACATATGTACTTTTACACACTAAAAACCCTATCAAGTTTTTGGCGCTGTTGCCCGGGACACGGTAATTCTGCGAAAGATCTAAGTCGTTGGACTGACTATTTATATCTATTTTCCTTTGTTTTCTTTATGCTTTATTTTCTCTTTTATTTTTATTTTCATCTTTATTTTAATTTTGTTCTATTTCTACTTTATTTTTCTTTTTTATTTTTGTTCTCTTACTTTTATTTTTATTTTGTTACTTGTGTTAGTTGATCTGTCTTTGCAGGAACTTTCAAGGATCGCGACCGCGAAATTATTGTCAAGAGAAATGAATGGATGCAAGTACCGCCATTTGAAAGCAATTTTTTAAATAGGCGTAACGCTTTCGAATGGTTTATGTGTTTACTTTTTACATTCTTCGTTATTTTTTATAACGACAAGCTCAATGTTTTGAAATTTGATGCCAATAAACAAGGTAAGTTTTCTAACAAGAAATTGGAATTTTGGTGATGACATTCCCCGTTGACCAATTTGTTTTTAACAATTTTTTAATAATAAAATAAGACTTTAATAAAATCCAATTTTTTTATTTATCTTTTAATTAAAAATATAGTTTATTATTTTTAAAGTATTAATTTCAAGTGGTTCAAAAAAAAGTCAAAGTTGGTCAAACAGGGGGATGCACGGCCGTGCAACCCAATGCACGACCGTGTATCGGGGTTCGTGCGCATAGATGTTAAATTGAAGCAATAGCTTCATTCCCTCAAAACCCCCAACTCCGAAAACGCTCGGTTTCGGCTGCAACACCCCCAAAACCTCCGATTTCCCACGGTTTTTCTCGTTTCTTGCTTCCAATCTCTTCCACAAGGTATGTAAACTTGTTCATTATCATTTTTAGGGTGATTTATGCTTCAAATAGAACTAATTTTGGTTTAATGAGGCTAGGGTTTCATTTTAAATTTTGGTTTGAATATGGATGAATCTTGCCTTAATGCTTGGACTAAACACCCATTTAACATTTTTAGATCAAAATGTAACACATTTTTGCTTCATTTGAATCGATTTACTCTACTCATATGAATGGGTTTTTGAAATATAGCTTAGAACACTTGAACTTGTAAATACTAATTGAAGCATGAATCTTGTATATATGTGTTTAGGATTTGGTCTAGTTTGTGGAAAATTGTTGATGGGTTGAAATAAGTCAAGAATTTTGACGGGTTTGACTTTTCAAAAGTTAATGTCACACCCCAACCGACGGCGGAATCATCGGGGCGGGACATGTAGACTGTTCATGAGCTCAAGGTTGACTAATTTGTAATATGTTAAATCCATTTACATTCAAACAAACATGAATCAAGTTCCAAGTACATAATGTAATACAATTTTGTTTTTTGAATTAAAATTAACTAGGTCCAAAGCCTATGTGTAGCATGTCTTGATCAAACTCATATGAAAGCACCTGAAACATGAATAAAATAAGGTCAACTAAAAAGTTGGTGAGTACAACACAGGTTTGTATATAGATAGCATATAGTTCGTAAAACAAATCCTTACATAACATGATAAATAAGGTATTTATGGGGAGCAGCTATTGTGTAACCAAGTACAATCAAACCTTTGTAACTAGCATGCAAAATTGTGTTGTCGGTATCAATCACCCCAATCTGGGTGGGTTTGTCAGACTCAATAGATCTATCATTGAAAACCGTCAGCTTGAATAGTTAATGATTGCACATAAGTGTTCACAAAAGTTAGAACACATAGCACTCGGGCATAAAGCTCAAATTGCACACATGAATGTAAATAGGATTTGTACTTGTGTTGTTTGTGTAAATGTAAACATGTAATTTGAATAGTGTTCATGTTTCGCCCAAAAAATGTAAAAGAGTAAAAGGGGCTATGTATACTCACTTGATTCGAAGGCGTAGCTAACACGAGATACTAGATAGTAATGTGATCCTTGTAATGCACAACGTTAACCTAGTGTGGAATATATATTGAATTAATAGTGCACAATAGTCTATGTCTAAGTCTAGGGTGGAATTGGATGAGTGTATGAAGTTTGAGATTTGTACTTGTAAGGTGTTGTATGAAATGAACGATTTGAAAACAAACCTTTTTAGAACATTTTGATTAAGGTTTGGGTTTGAATAACTAAATATGTAAATTGAATAATTATTGTTTATTTAGTTATGAAAAATAATGTAAGATATTAGAAGTAATTAAATACAACTTAAATAAATGTTTTTGTTTAAATATAAATTAAACAAATAATTATTACCTTAGTTATTTATTTATCAGATACGTAACTTAGTCATTAAAATACTATTTGAGTGTAGTGTTTATAAGTTAAATGTTGGAAATTTAAATAAATAATTTCTATTTATTTTAAGATTAAATATTTGATCTTTTTAAATAAAGATAATACACATTTTTATAAATTCAACTATTTTTATTTTGAAAATTAATCTGAAATACTAATTGTTTAAAAATATAGAAATTTTAAGCATTCTGTCAACACACACGACCGTCCAGGGAAGGGCACGATCGTGCGCGACCGTTCTAAACAAGGTGCGACCACGCTGGTCAAACAGAGGACAACTAGCCAAATCACTAGGCACGGTCGTGCCTTGGACAACCACGACCGTGTCTATGCTTCTGGGGCACGACCAAGTCTAGCCAATGAGCATGACTGTGTCTGAGCAGGAGGCACGACCGCGCTGGAAGTCGGCACGATCGTGTCTCCTGAGGCACGACCGCGCTAGATGATTAGCGCGACCGTGTCTCTTTCAAAACAGGGACGAATTGATTGATTCTTATATTTATAGTGCTGGAATTTATAGGGCTTTCTTTCACAAGGTTATTACGAATCTGTTGGTGTAGATTAATTGTGTTTAAAACATGTTTAGAACCGGATTCGATTAAACTATTTTGAATGAAAATATGGTTTCGGGTTCGAGTAGATTTCGATATTGAATGCCTAAATTAGATTGGGGCTATTTATCTATAGAATAAATAGAAGGTTTAGAAGGTTTCAATTACCCTGTATGACGATGGATTGGTAGCTTACGGTAGGAAGGAGTTCCGGCGTGACGAATTTGGTCTCCGGCGTCTCCTGCTGCAATTCCGGCTAAACCAGTGTACTCGTGAGTTTCAGTGAGGATCGTGGGATGTATATCGTTTGTTTACTTGAGAGTATATGGATCGAAAGGAAGAAATTTGTGGTTTTGTTTAGTTTTCTTGAGATGAATCGGTTCCAGATGATAATGGTTGTAATTGGCAGTGTAATTGTTTTTGTTAATGGATATTAAGTGGAAATCAGTTACGGGAAACCAACGATCGGGCGATTAAAACTGCAGTTACGTTTTCTCAGACACGAGGCGCGACCGTGCCAAAACAAGGCGCGACTGTTCCAAGACGAGGCGCGACCGTGCCAAAACCTGGCGTGACCGTTCCAAGACGAGGCGCGACCGTGCCAACATGAGGCGCGACCGTGCCTACTAGGGTTTCTGGTTATTTACAAAATCAGCCCTTGCAACTTCAGCTTTGCCAGAATTAGCTTGGTTAGGATTTAACAGAACACCTAACAAGATTACTAACTGACTTAACTCTAGGAGGTGTTACCATGTGATTTGAGTTCTAAATCTTTGAAGTAAAATACGTTTAGCTAACAATTGATGAGGTGTAGGTTTGAACAAGTATAGGGTTTAATGTCGTGTTGCTATTTTATTGATTAAAATAATTTAAAATAAATTAAAAATAGGGTCAGAAAATCAGGAATGTTACAGTCTCCCCATGTTAAAGGAATTTCGTCCCGAAATTTAACTAATGGAGGCTGCTAAAATCAAGAAGGAGGGGGGAGTTTTGGGTTCTCGGGTAGTTTTGAGTGTTGGATCCTGGGGTGTGTAACCGTTGGCATGGCTTAGGCCTGATACTTTGAATATGAAGAGTGATAATGAATTTTGCTTCGAAATGAATTTAAGGGGGGGAGATTGTGGAATAAAAATTTGAATTCTAAATGTGAGATGTATTACTTGGAATGAATTTGATAGGATTTTGACATTTAGAGTTTGTGTAAGATATAGTCTAATATGTTCAAAATTGTTAGTGGTTAAGAGATTTCTTAAACATTGGTCTGGGTCACAACTTCACGTGATACGAACAATGCTACTCATGATAATATGGTAGGACACTTATATATAGGAAGTACCATCGGAGTATCCACCATGCCCTTGTCATATTACATCCGTTTCGTTGTTACGTATCATGATAAGTTTTAGGTCACAACACACGACAAAATTTCACTATAGTTTCCATGCGCTGATTTTTATAATTCCGTGTGCACCCGTAATTATTCAAATCATCGTATGGTCCGTATAGATCGTTTCGTTGTGCACGGGTAAGGGTGCCCAATTTCACTCTAATCATGTCTATTGCTTTCACATAAAAGTTGTTAACAAGTAATTATGTCCCTAATCACGTCAGTTCGCAACTAAAGAGTAGTAAAGTAGTATAGCTTAACGTTTCTTAGTTTGCTCGTGTTTGAACAAGAGTACGTCAAACCCCGAGTTGTTTCAATGTATTATGGTCTTCAACCTTGGTGAACAAGGTGTATGACCATGTCTTGTGTAGAATGTAATCAACCAATTGCACTAATTGTAAGCAAATTTTGTTTCGTGTATATAGTAAACATACAGGTCTTTCGTGTAGTGTGGACATCTAGCATTTGTATTTTGTAAATCACTAAGCTATCACGTGTAGTGTAAACAAAATAGTATCTTGTGTATTGTAGGAAAGGGATTTCATATGGTGTTAAACCTAGTATCATGTATTTTGTAAACCAATAATCTTTCATGTGTAATGTAAGTAATGTAGTATCATGTACTTTGTAACCAAATAAGTTTTGTGTTCAATGTAATCAATCAAGTATTGTATATAAAACAATCAATTTTCATGTACCATGTATGTTGTAAACAACTAAGTTTCATGTACTATGTGTTCAAGCAAGTAGTATGTGTATTGCAAATAAACAGGTTTCATGGGTTATGTGATCATTCCAGTAATTTGTGATTTGTAAATAAACTAGTTTCATGTATTATGTGATCATAATTTATTGAATTTCGTGTGTGACGTATACTAACGAGTTTTGTAGGTGATCAAGTGTTACGGAGAAGCGCGTTGTTTGGCGTTAATGTAGAATGTGGTAGTTAGGTTCTAGTTCTTTAGGTCTCATTGAGGTTTGTGGGGAGGGTTAACGTCTACGCGGTATGGATCGTCTCCTGAAGCGTCAAGTGAAAGGTAACGAGGAGGTTTTGAAAAGATTCGGGAATTGCGTTTACAAATGCGGGTCTTTGCTTGAACATAGAAAGTGGTAATTCGTTCTTGATTGTAGATATATAAAGTAGTGAAATCATTGAATCGCATATTTTAAATGAATATGCAATTTATGGAAAAAAAATATTTTTAATTTAAACTTTCAATTATTAATAAGAGAATATTTTTAAGTGGAACTATTGGCTAAACAAGTAGTCGCATATAACTTAGCCAAAGTTTAGAAATATTTACTTTAATGAAGAAACATCATAATTATTTATCAATTTGAAATAATATTTTTATAAAATTGGTTGTACTTTCCTTATCGGATGAAAAGTTTTTGTGGAAAGTTTTAATTTTTTTTCCTATCTAAAAGTTTGGTAAACGTTTTGTTTAAACAAGATAACGGGGTTTTGCTTGAGTCACATAATAGTATGATTTGTTTATGAAGGAGATTATTGGTAGTGTACTAAATCGTATTTGAATGAAGAAGGTGATATTTGAGAAAATTTGATGGAAATATAGCGGGTGTAGTTTACGCTCCACGGGTCAAATCAATGAACAATAATTGATGAAATGCTGAAATGTTAAACATTACTCAAAACATAAGGAAATGGTTCTCAAATCGAAAATTTAGAGGTAATCAGTAGAATCTTCTTCTAACGTCTCTGGTAGCTTTCCACCAGGAAGAAGATAATCGCCAGGATGAGCACCGCTATGGTCACTCGAGTAGCATATCTGACTTCAGCCCTGGCGGTCTCCGTGCGATGTTCTTGTACTTCCTTTTCGAGGATGGAGATTAACTCCTTTTGGTACCTTATTGGTTTGCTAAGTTATCCATTCTTTGTCTTTGCAAGTCGTGTATCACTCCCTGCTCTATCCTTTGCCTCTCAAATTCTGAAGCTCTTACATATTGATGGAAGTCATTGGTTGGAATCCCAATAACACCCGTGGGTGCCATGGTATTCCTTACCCAAGGGTTAGGAAGGTACGGGTCGGGCATTAGATATGGGTCTCTTAGTGGGGGTGGTAATTCATTGTGGGGGTGAGGTGTCTGATACGGGTTTCTGGGTGCGGGTGATCCAGGTGTTCGAAGTCTCGGGCCGGTGATCCTAATCCAGTCCGCCCTTACATCAAACCTTGGTCTAGCATTTAGGGGTGTTGGTGTCTGATACACGGGTGTCTCAGTGTCTTCTTCCCAATCCGATTCTGTTCCGGGACGGTATACCAGGGAGGAAGGAGAGTAGGAGTCCATGTCTAGCAGAAAACAATGAAAAAGTTGTAAGTGATAATGAAATATTACGGGTTAGACATAGGAGTACTTATAGGTTTTAGAGTTTGACTAGTCATAACACCGAACCCTCACGATAGTATTTTAGAAATACACTTGACCTATAAGCAATGTATCCCTGAGGAGAATTCCCAGGAAAGAGGGGTGGGTCAGTAAGACACACTTAAGTACCCTATCTTTCCTTAGCCAGAATTCCTCATGGGTTTACACACTCTTCCAGCCATCATGTATTAATAATACCATTGTTGGTCTCATGGTTAAGATGAGAATTGTTATGAACTGGGCTTTGAGGCCCAAAAGTAGGGTTTATGCATTTCAGTGGGCTTCTTCTTCTTGGAGGATATATGGGCTTCTTAGTTTATTATTAATGGGCATTAGTCCCGCTAGTTTAAGTCTTTGCTCATAAAGGGTGATGGTATCATGTATGTGAGTCCAAAGGTGTATAAATAATTTGGTGTGTATGTGTGTGTGTTAAACTTAGGATAATGTTTTAAATAAATTAAGTAGGTAGCAATGAATAGAAGAAAAAGTTGACAGGAAATGTGACACATAAACTATTGAGTATTGTATCATGTGATGTAATCATATAGTATAACATGTAAAGATATTCACATGGGAAATAATCATATAGCATGTAGGTAGTAATGAGTGTGAGCACGAGAGTTATCAAGTAGTGTGACACATAAGTCATTATGTATTGTATCATATGGTGTAAATACTTATGATAGCATATAAAAATAATCACACAGGAATTGAAAATGTAACAAGTAGTAGCATGGCATTGTATGGGTGTCCTAAAGTTATAGTCTAGGTCAAGAGTGTCTAATAACCTAATTCCCTATAACCTGGCTCTGATACCAATCTGTCACACCCCAACCGACGGCGATATCATCGGGGCGGGACATGTAGACTGTTCATGAGCTCAAGGTTGACTAAATTGTAATATGTTAAATCCATTTCCATTCAAACAAACATGAATCAAGTTCCAAGTACATAATGTAAAACAATTTTGTTTCTGAATTAAAATTAACTAGGTCCAAAGCCTATGTGTAGCATGTCTTGATCAAACTCATATGAAAGCACCTGAAACATGAATAAAATAAGGTCAACTAAAAAGTTGGTGAGTAGAACACGGGTTTGTATATAGATATCATAGAGTTCGTAAAACAAATCCTTACATAACATGATAAATAAGACATTTATGGGGAGCATCTATTGTTTAACCAAGTACAATCAAACCTTTGTAACTAGCATGCAAAATTGTGTTGTCGGTATCAATCACCCCAATCGGGGTGGGTTTGTCAGACTCAATAGATCTATCATTGAAAACCGTCGGCTTAAATAGTTAATGATTGCACATAAGTGTTCACAAAAGTTAGCACACATAGCACTCGGGCATAAAGCTCAAATTACACACATGAATGTAAATAGGATTTGTACTTGTGTTGTTTGTGTAAATGTAAACATGTAATTTGAATAGTGTTCATGTTTCACCCGAAAAATGTAAAAGAGTAAAAGGGGCTATGTATACTCACTTGATTCGAAGGCGTAGCTAACACGAGATACTAGATAGTGATGTGATCCTTGTAATGGACAACGTTAACCTAGTGTGGAATATATATTTAATTAATAGTGCACAATAGTCTATGTCTAAGTCTAGGGTGGAATTGGATGAGTGTATGAAGTTTGAGATTTGTACTTGTAAGGTGTTGTATGAAATGAACGATTTGAAAACAAACATTTTTAGAACATTTTGATTAAGGTTTGGGTTTGATTAACTAAATATGTAAATTGAATAATTATTGTTTATTTAGTTATGAAAAATAATGTAAGATATTAGAAGTAATTAAATACAACTTAAATAAATTTTTTTGTTTAAATATAAATTAAACAAATAATTATTACCTTATTTATTTATTTATCAGATATGTAACTTAGTCATTAAAATACTATTTGAGTGTAGTGTTTATAAATTAAATGTTGTAAATTTAAATAAATAATTTCTATTTATTTTAAGATTAAATATTTGATCTTTTTAAATAAAGATAATATACATTTTTATAAATTCAACTATTTTTATTTTTGAAAATTAATCTGACATACTAATTGTTTAAAATGCTAGATCGTGCGCGACCGTTCTAGACAGGGCGCGACCACGCTGGTCAAACAGAGGACAACTAGCCAAATCACTAGGCACGACCATGCCTTGGACAGGCACGACCGTGTCTATGCTTCTGGGGCACGACCAAGTCTAGCCAATGAGCATGACTGGGTCTGAGCAGGAGGCACGACCGCGCTGGAAGACGGCACGATCGCGTCTCCTGAGGCACGACCGCGCTAGATGATTAGCGCGATCGTGTCTCTTTCAAAACAGGGACGAATTGATTGATTCTTATATTTATAGTGCTGGAATTTATAGGGCTTTCATTCACAAGGTTATTACGAATCTGTTGGTGTGGATTAATTGTGTTTAAAACATGTTTAGAACCGGATTCGATTAAACTATTTTGAATGAAAATATGGTTTCGGGTTCTAGTAGATTTCGATATTGAATGCCCAAATTAGATTGGGGCTATTTATCTATAGAATAAATAGAAGGTTTAGAAGGTTTCAATTACCCAGTACGACGATGGATTGGTAGCTTACAGTAGGAAGGAGTTCCGACGTGACGAATTTGGTCTCTGGCGTCTCCTGCTGCAATTCCGGCTAAACTAGTGTACTCGTGAGTTTCAGTGAGGATCGTGGGATGTATATCGTTTGTTTACTTGAGAGTATATGGATCGAAAGGAAGAAATTTGTGGTTTCGTTTAGTTTTCTTGAGATGAATTGGTTCCAGATGATAATGGTTGTAATTGGCAGTGTAATTGTGTTTGTTAATGGATATTAAGTGGAAATCAGTTACGGGAAACCAACGATCGGGCGATTAAAGCTGCAGTTACGTTTTCTCAGACATGAGGCGCGACCGTGCCAAAACCTGGCGTGACCGTGCCAAGACGAGGCGCGACCGTGCCAACATGAGGCGCGACCGTGCCTACTAGGGTTTCTGGTTATTTACAAAATCAGCCCTTGCAACTTCAGCTTTGATAGAATTAGCTTGGTTAGGATTTAACAGAACACCTAACGGGATTACTAATTGAGTTAACTCTAGGAGGTGTTACCACGTGATTTGAGTTCTAAAACTTTAAATTAAGATACGTTTAGCTAACAATTGATTAGGTGTAGGTTTGAACAAGTATAGGGTTTAATGTCGTGTTACTATTTTATTGATTAAAATAATTTAAAATAAATTAAAAATAGGGTCAGAAAATCAGGAATGTTATAGTTAACATGTCGTCCGTCTATAATTGTAGTTGTATTGCACTGTTTCAATTTGCGCCTTGTTTGATTGATTGCAATTAACCATTTGTGGACTCGAGAGACATGACTGTGCCATAACCATGCACGAATTTGTGTTTCTTTTGTGTGGTCCAAAAATTATATACATATATATTTTTATAAAAACATGTCTCCTATAAAATTTTTGTCCTCCATTATATTTTGACAATTATGCTCTATCAAGTTTTTGGCGCCGTTGAAATATATATATGTAAAATCACTCTTATTTATATGTACTAACTCCTTTATTTGGTGAATGTAGAGCATGGCGGAGTCTTCCAGAGGTGGCGGAAAGCGAAGGCGGATGAGGTCTTCTCCCGATCTACTCCATCCCCAACTACTTCCGGCGGAAATGGATCCCCACCATCACCACCATTACCCTACCACCCTCAACCAATGCCGCAAGGACAATTTGATTTACATTCATGGCTAGTGTTTGATCTAGAGGATGCCATAGAAATAGAAGCTTATCATAAGCTTCAGGTGCTTATGGGACAGGAATTCGGTTTCCATAAGACTATTTGCAACACTACCTTGGATAAAATCAATCTACTGAATGAATATGCTGAACTCATTAGTAAACCTTGGGAAAGGTTCTTTGCTATTCGACACACAACTTATTATGAGCTGACCTTGGAATTCTTGGCTTCGTTCTCGTTTGCGAGGCCGGTGGTTAGTCTGGAGTTGCACGATTGTGTCAGGTTCAGGATGGCCATGCATTAGGATGAGATGTCTCTTGCCTAATTTGGGTAAGGATGGGACTGTACATACACAGAGAGATTACACAACCATTATTCACTGAGAGCCACAGTGAGTTTGGAGAGAGTGAGGCATCCCTATTCTGGGGAAGGATCAGGTCTTGACCATTCGACCTACATAGTTAGAAGAGCACCAAACTACGGCACCCTCTTCACCGGTACCTTCACATATGTATAGTCCTTTCTTTAGGGGGGAGAAAGGATAGCACATGTGTGGTGAGCCTTAGTGATCTCTTTCATCTACATTGCCTCATTGACAAGGTAGACTACAACTTGGCATACAGTTTGGCCAAGTTTTTCACTAGAGCATAAGGATATTATTCATCAAGCCATATATTTAGAGGGCCTCTCATCACTCGGGTGGCCTCAAACATGCGAGTTTTGACCCCTGCTCGCCTACGAACAATTCAAGAAATGGACCTACCAGTCACTACTGTTGACAGGCAGATGCTAATCCGTATGGTGATGTTGAAGATAATTAATAGGGTGTATAAATTAGTGAACCATAGGGGTAACATCTGGATGGGGGTAGCCGAGGAATCCGATGATGATGCAGGGGAAGAGCAGATAGATCCAGCACCCCGAGGAGGAAGTCAAAGAGGACGACAAGGGGTACTGCCTGTTTATTACACCACCACTTACCCCTCCATGCTAGACTTGATGATCCGTTTGGGTCAGCTGGGATATAATATGGATGGCTTACGACATGACTTTCATGATCACACCCACGACCCGAATGCCCACCAGCAGTATCAACATCAGCCTCCAGGTCCGCATCAGTAGTGGCCTCGTCCTCCATTTCAGTAGAAGCTCTTCCCTCCTTCATTTATGATAATTATGGTTCTTAAATATTTCGTGACATTTGTCGTTTGTTTGACATTTGATGGTTGTTTTGGTTGTCCTGTTGCTGGACGTTGACATTGCAGGTTTTTTACCGGTTACCTCGGTAACTGTTGATATGGTGGCACCACCACCACCACCTTTTCGGCCGCATTATTGGCTCATATTAGTTTAACTCTTTTTAATTTCAGTACTTGTCTTTATATTTTGCGCATTGCATAAGCATCACAGGTAATACAGGTTTTGGTTCGTACTTGGAAATACATTTTTGGCAGCTGTGGAATTCGACCATATGCACAATGATGACGTATCATCAGGGGAGTATTAGTTTCCTTTCACTCCTATTTTACCCATGACATTTACTACATATCATATTTTCGTACAATGAGAACATTGTCAAATTTTAAGTGTGGGGTGGAAGCTTACCAACACATTGACTGCCTGACTTTGTCCTAAGTATTAAAAGTGCATGATTAGAAACTACCAAATCCATTGAATTTTCAAAAATAATCTGTAAGCATGACAACTTCCTAAATAATCTTAAAGCAAGAGTCTTAAAAATCATTTGGCATAATCGGCATACTAATAAAAACAACAATTTGGAATCCAGTTGAAGTGAATCAAGGAAACAAATAGGGAAGATTAGGGAGCACAACAAAAAGAAAGAAATAAGTTTATGCACATTTTTACTTTATTAGTCTTTACCTTCCGTTTCAAGTGAGATTTGAGCCTATTCGAGCATTATCATACATGCTTATTTATTATGCTTATTTCGTTTGATAGAGTGTATACTAATTATTGCTTTGCATGTTAGAACTTGTGTAAAATACAAATTTTAAAGCCATGGACTAAAAGAATGCATAAAAAATGATTGAGGCATTAGGATTAACCCATTATACGTAGCCTTTTCTTTTTCTTATACCTACCCTAAACATTACCCCATAGTTAGCCCCTTTGAGCCTAAACCCTTTTCATTTCTAAACCCACATTTCACACCCATAAACTCAAAAAATTTCCCTTTTTATCTTTTTAACCCTTTTCGTTGAAAATCGACTTGGCTATGATTTAAGGAATAATTATCCGCCACTAGTTGACAGGTTCATATTATGTTCAAAGAATGGAACTCTTTCGGTTTTAACAAATAAAGGGGGCAACATGAAGTTCATAACCTCCCAAAATATTGAAGAAATCTCATAAAAAAAGAATCAAACTTACTCGAAAAATTGGAATATGCAAAGCTGATCAAAGTGGATGTATTAGGAAGAAACAGTCGAACGATTCATGGGAAATGGATACTAATGTGTATTTCAAAGACAAGAAGGAGTTGCCATTCTTGAAGAAAGGATTTGGTTTTGACAATCTGACCATAAACAAGTCCTTAGATTAGTCACAATGTCTAATCTAGGTTTAATAAGAGATCGTTTACCTTTTTATCATTAAGCCAAGTCAGATTTTCAACATTTAGCCACTTTTCCCAAAAACTTCCTACCTTAACCCTAAGCCAATCGTTACAACCCTTTACAAAGCCCTCTTGCTTTATGCACATATTTTATGTCAATTGGTAGAGATTTGATTTTTATACAAGTCTATGATTATGCACGCATTAATTATACCATTGAGTGTTCTGATTGACCTACAATATCCTTATATTTAACCCGAGTGTTGAGTGAACATTTGTGAGACTGTAATTATGTGCATAATCATGTTTCCATCAAGCATGTTGGGCTTGCTACACTCTTGTGGAGAAACACTCGAAAGGTATAACCACCAAATCAGTGTTTTTAAGAAGGCCATTCAACCATTTAGGACGAAAGCTTTGGATTAACATTTAATCAATACTTTACTTCTATTGGTATAATCATGCATGAGTTTGCTTGAGGACAAGCAAAGTTTTAAGTGTGGGGTGTTATGATATGACATAAATTATACATATTTTGCATGCATAATTATCCCCATATTCATCACAATTAAAGACAATATGATGAGAATTGATACTTAATATATTCAATTGTGTCACAATAGGATAATTACCCTTGATGTACAAAAACATGAAAAAATCACTCAAAATCAAGGGAAAATCAGCATCCGAAAGTCAAACAAGGAAGCCAAAAAGTCAACAAGGAGTTAGAATAGGCAATGCACGGCCATGCATTGCCTTGCACAGCCGTGCAAACCCATTCCTGCTCCCATGTACTCCATAAAGCTGCCAAATTCCACACGTGAAAGAAAATGGTACTTTGCACGCCCGTGCAATCCAATGGACGGCCATGTATTACCAAAATCTTAGCCTATTGTAAAATCCCAAAAATAAAACGATGATTAAAAATAACGGGTTAAATGTGAGACGAACGGAATAAACGAACGAGGCATGACGGGTCGGGCCAGACGGGCTTTTGAACTTGAGGAGAGGAGTCTCCTCCCTTTAATTAGCCAACACACTCCATAATCTCTCATTTTCAAGTTCTAGATAGAGAAACCATAGAGAGAGAAAGTTGGCGGATCGACCCGAGATTGAAGAAGTGTGTTACTCCATAGCTCGTGAGCAAAACCTCCCAATCAGAAGTTCGATACAGGCAACGATCTGACCTAGATCTGAGTTTTTGTTTGTTTTGGGGTTTTTCGGGGTTTGGATAAAAAAGATGGCATTTTTACGTATGAAACTTGAATATAAACCTAGATTTAGCATCTAGAATGAAAAGCAAACGTTTTGAACGTAAAAATTTCTGATCTTGAAGAGGTCAGATCTGCATGCAAAAAGTTAGGGTTTTTGAGGTGAAGAAGGTTGCCCGCAAGCAGGTCCTGTGTACTTATCAAGTATGCAAGAAGCAAAGTCTGCGTACTTATCAAGTACGCATGAAGCAAAGCCTGCATACTTATCAAGTACGCATGAAGCAAAGCCTGCGTACTTATCAAGTACCCAAGAAGCGAAACCTGCGTACTTATTAAGTACGCAAGAACAAGGCCCTACGCACTTGCTAAGTGCGCATGCATCAGGTCTATGAGTATATATAACTACTCAATACAGATCGTACGTCACATTGTTGGGCGTTTGTTTAGGACAATCAAGACTAGCTTATCAGGCGAGTTCTAGAATCCCTTCTTAAATGCTTTAATTAATGTTTTTGGGTTGGTGTGCATACATACGAAATGATGTTTTACGAAACAATGTTTAGGAAACGATGTCTTACGAAACCATTTTTATGAGATGATGTTTATGAAATGTTTTGCCAAATGAAGTTTACGAAAGGTTTACGAAAGAGTTGATGTTTAGTTTAATAAAACGTACGAATGCTTTAACTAAAATGAGGTAAAGGTTTTGTGAAAGTCACGAATGAACGAATCTGCCACGAGTTCCTACGGGAACTAGGGTATGTATGTATGTATGTATTGGCCTTACCCTTATGGGGAGCCTTTGTGGCTGGCTAACGGTTGTACAACTGGTTGATGATGATGGGGTGACGATGGTCACCCATGGGATTACCGGGATCCCGATGGTAGATACTATTCCTTGCGGGAAACAATGCCTAAGTTATGTTCTGTCTACCTAGAGGTAACGATCCTTAGGAGACATATGTTTGGTCCACCTAGTGGTAATGAGCCTTAGGAGACCTGGGTGATGGATGACTTAGAGGTAACGAGCCTTAAGTTCATCCGCTGGTATGCGATGTATGGAATTGACGGTTACGAGAAGGCGCAGATTCGGTTCCTGTTGACTTATGTTATGATGCTATGTTACGATGTTATGATGATGTTAAGTTATTGCATGTTTTACGTGTGCTTTTGTTAAATAAATGTATGTTATGTTTTTGGCAAAAATGTTTATGTTAAGGTTTTATGTAAAGCTAGAACTTACCAGTATAGCTGACTTTTTAGTATACACATTCAGGTTAAGGGCAGGTTATGATGACGGACGGTGATGCTGGGCGGCTTGAGGAGTTACCCGGATGATATGAACACTGGCATCCCGTTATGTTTTATTTATGTTATGATTATGTTTAAGACAATGTTACACTTCCGCATGTTGAACAATGTTATGTTATGTTTGAAATGAATTTTTCCGCTGCGTTATTTGGTATTCAAGTTTAAGAACTGTTTGTGAATGAGTAAATCTAACAAGTGAGGCCTCCCGGGTTTGAGGACTTACACCTATAAATAGAAAGCTTATTCTAGCGTTTTAGATGTCTAAGACCAAGGGTTGTGACGGCCCTAATGCTCTGCTAGAGCCGGAACTCTCTCTGTTTTGGTCCATTTTAGCTTTTGTTTGTTTATTTTATGTTATTAGTATTGTAATATGGAATGATTCTTCTCATTTGGGTAAACAAGAGGTAACCTATACCCACTCTCTGTTGGTGTTGGAACTCTGCCACACATTGTCTAAGGGTTAGTGGAGTCACTTGTATGGTCATTCGTGACTAGTTCTCTTACGTTGCTCAAGTTGGTTGAACTTTAATTAATTCATGAAGTATTTTTTGTATGTTATGTTCTTGAAGTCTTTATTATAATTTATCTTAAAAAGACAAGAGAAAATAATTTTTAAACCAACTTAATAATCTTAAATCTTGTAAGTCACTTAAGTAAGACTTCTTGTTTGGGAAGCTTATTCGAGTTTGTACGGTCTATATACAAATCTTGGTGATACCAAGGGCCCCGTTAGTATAGGTTTAATCTTTTGGATTGACTGGAGGTTTGGGTATTCAACGAGTCGTTCGAGTCCTAGCTGGACCTTGTGGTTTGTGTCGGTATTTCTTCACTTCTCTTGTGTTAGCTTGTAGAGGATTTTTAGCTGGAGCCATGAAGCTTGATCTTGAGAATGAAAGTTATATTTATTTAAAATATTATTATAAGTAAAAACACCTATTTTAAGAAATTGTTAGGTCCGCTCATTCATAAAGTAACTTTCCGACTTTCCAAAAGAAGTTACATGACTTGACGTACGTCAGTTGATAGGATAATCTTAGTCTGAATAATAATTCACGGGACAGCCGACGAACTTGAGACCCCGTTAGGATCCCGAGAATTATTAGGAACAGGTGGCTGATTTTATCCACTGTTCCGTTAAGAAATACCAACTCCCTTATCGAAAGGGTTGGTACTAGTAACTTTGACCAACCTTACTAAAATACAACATTAATTAAGGAGTGATAACAACCAGAGTAACACCTTGAATGAGATGATATTCCTGATTACTTTGCTTTCACTTTTTCCTTCTTTTAAACAAAACCCCTTTTCCAACTTATTATTCTAGTTAGACAATAGCGAGGAATGAGTAAGGAATCCGTGTCCATGGTTCGATACTTGGTTCTTACCCAGACTATATTACGTTGTGATAGTTACACTTGCCTATTGTGTGTGTTTTAAGTTGAAGTCATTTTCATTTTAATTTATAAATTTAAAACCTGATTTTATGTAACTCTAAACCGATCATCAAGAATAGTATATGTATTTGTATAAATTATATCTCTTGCAATTGACATCAAGTTTTTGGTACCATTACTGGGATGTATATTCATACATATATACATATGTATTATTACACACTAAAACGCCCTATCAAGTTTACATATGTAACATTTGATTCTTACATATGTAACATTTGATTTTACATATGTAAAAGTAGCTAGTTACATATTTAATATCTTTTACGTAACATTTGATTTTGCGGTCTCCTTTGCCTTGCTGGAAGGTCTGTTAAAACAATTTGATATAAATACCTCATAGCATTTAAATCAACTTTTTAGTATTTAACCATCATTACTCGTTAAGTTTTGGCATATCTTTTGCAGTGGCTAAGAAGAAGCTAAGCTCATTTACTACGCGCTCAACAGACAATCGGGGTAATACTTTTTCTTTAACATATATAGTTAAATATGTTATATTTGTTGGTTACTTATGTAATTCAACATTTGTTGGTTACTTATGTAATCCAACATTTGTTGGTTACTTTTGCAATCCAACATTTGTTGGTTACCTATGTAATCCAACCTGTAAATTTACATATGTTGCATTTGTTGGTGAAAGATTTTTGTATCAAAGATGAAGATGATTATCAAGAAATGAAGCCTATTTAGGTTTTATGTTTTTTGTTAGCTTATTATAGTTTTTGATTTATTTTTAAATATTTAAGTTTGTATGAAATAACTTGTTACGTTTTTAATGTTGATTGTAATGAATTTTTAAATATTTAAGTTTGTATTAACATATGTAACAACACGTATGCTGGATTATTATAGTTTTTGGATCATTTTTAAATATTTAAGTTTGTATTAACATATGTAACAACACGTATGCTTAAAATAATAATTTTTTTTAAATAAAAGAATTTAATTTTCATTCTTAATTACTAGCTTTTTAAAAAAAAATTAAATAATATAATTTAAAAAGTAGGAAAGAGAATATATGATAGATGCTTTCAGGAAAATGTGAAATAAAGTAGGAGATAGATGATATGATGGTGTTTAGCCAAATACCCAAATTACCCTTGTCTACCTTTTTCTTATTAAATCAAATGATTTTTTAATTCAATCTACACCATCCATTCATTATGATCAATGCATGATATAGGGTTTAGTGGGTTTTACAAGTCATGAGGGCTTTTTACATAACCCTCCCCTATATATACATATATATACATATATATAGAGGAGAAGGATCATGAGAAAACCACATAGTTAGGTGAAAACCGAGAAAACCGCGAAAACCGCTAAGAGCCAATCAAATAATTTATAGATTTTTTATCTTTTAAATTTATTTCTAAGTGTATTAATATAATATTACACAATTTACCAAAAAAACATTTTACATATTGTGTTTTACGTATACGTAACTGTAATTGTTTTTTGTTTTATGTTTACGTATACGTAAGTCAATACTTAATATGATTTTTTTGGTAAAAATGTGTAATATTACATTGATACTCTTATAAATAAAACAAAATGAAAAAAATAAAAAAATATTATTATATGATTGGTTTAAATTGATTTTCTTAGTGGTTTTCTCGGTTTTCGCCTTACTATGTGGTTTTCTAATGAATAACCCCTATATATATATATATTGTAGGATCGGTAAATACAAGATGGTTCTATCCCAGTTGAGATTGGCGAAAATAATCACAACTTAAGCAGAGTAAACAAGTAGAAAAGAAGAATATTGATAAATGTAATTTGTATTAAGCTTCAATTGTTACAAGATTATAGAGAAAACTCTTAAGCCAAAAGTGTTTTTACAATGAATCTAAGTACTACTTATATAGTAACTCAGAATCAAATGAAGACAGACCCTTGATTCAAAGGATCAGATCTAACACAGACCGTTGATCTTGTATTGAAGCTATTCTACATATACAGACAATAATAATAACTACAGGGTTAACTTTATTCAAACGTCTTCTTTGCATCATTACTTCCATGCTTGGAGAAGAGCGTCGTTGTCTTTTATTGTCTTGTACCAATGACATTCTTTCTGCGTGGAGTGTGTCAGTGTAGCAGCAGAAAGTTGTCAGTGGTGTTGGTTGCTTTATCAAGAACAGTCAGCTGCAACGTTTGATCTTCAGTGAAAAGGCTATCAGCTGTAACTTTGATCAGCAGCAGATAAGGCCTATCAACTGCAACTTTGGTCAGCAGCAGATAAGGCCTATCAGCTGCAGCTTTGGTCAGCAGTGGATGAAGCCTATCAGCTGCAGCTTTGGTCAGCAGCGGATAAAGCCTATCGGCTGCAACTTTGTAGATCCGCAGCAATCTTTGAGATCAACAGCATTTGTACTTAGAGAGTTTTGTAGCCATCAGTCTTTATTTATACAAACTCCCCCTAGACTGATGCTACCAAAACTCTCTTACTGCTTTTGTTGTTGAAGCTTTTGCATGTGGCTGACAATTCTTTTAACCTCATATCCTCTCTGGCCCTTACTGGGTTTGTTAAGAGGAAGCTCAGATAGAGTCTTGATGTCTTTGCTCGCCATTTTGAAGATAGCTTTGCTTGAACACCTCATCTTCTGTCCTTTAACATCTGTCAAAGTGAACTCCTCTTTTTCAGCATTGTAGGACCAGCTAATGAATGGAGAGTGGGATTGGAGAGGTTTGACATCAAGGATTTCATCTCTGCTGGGGTTGAAGTGATGTTTGATTACCAGCAGCAGATGTCTCCCACCTTCATTCATGGGCTAATTGGCTTCACCCACCTCCATCATTCTTCTTAGATCAGAATCTGGAAGTTGTAGTACCTCATCAACAGATGTATAAATTGATCTTTTAACTTCTGTCCTCCCCCTGAAAACTTCAAACCATTGGTCTTGTGAGCTGTATGACCAGTTAACTATTTCTCTTGAGTCTTCTGGTTTGGAAGAAGGTTTGTTTTTCTCTTTGGGAGGTTGTTGATGAGTAGGAGCTGGGTGTGAGGATTTGGACTTTGAGGGTGGAGAGGAGGGAGGTCTAGGATGGAGAGTGGAAGGTTGTTGGATTGAGGAAGTGGTGGGTGAGGGAGAAGGCTTGGGTTTCTTTGTTTTCATTTCTTCTTCTTGAATGATTACCCTCTTCTTGGAGCCTTTCTTCCCCAGTCTTTCTTCCTCATCCTTTTTGACTTTAAGGTAGATGGCTTGCAGGTTCATGAAGTTCATGAGACCCAGCCTCTTTCCACTCTCTCCTCTAGCCTTAAGGAAGTCAATTGTGATCTTCCTCTCTTCATGGGATCTTCGGTTAAAGGCAATGGTCTTCTTGGACTTTTGTTTGGCTTTTTCTTCTTCTTCAGCCTTTTTCTTGTTTGCCAACTGACCCTGCTGACCCATGAAGGATCTGCAGATTTCTTTATTTGAGAGTTTCTCAAGGTAGTCTGCATCCTCACCTTGAGAAACCAGAGCCTTTACCCACTCCTCTCTCATTTCTTTGGCTAGTTCAGAATAAGTTATTCTGAACTTAGCCTCTTCCTTCTTCTTCTTCTCCATCTCTTCTTCTTGTTTGTTGAATTTTTCCTGCAGTTGAAGAGCAAGAGCTTCATCTTCTTCAATTTGATGAACTGCAGGAATTTATACTTTCAGATCATCCAGCTGTTTTGCATACAGCTGGATCTGTTGTTCTCTGAGGAGAATGACTGTTTTTCTGTCTTGAGTTTTCTTTAGTTCAGCCATCTCCTCTTCTTCTCTTCTTCTTCTTCTTTTATCTTCCTTTTCTTTCTTCTCCTTCTCAATTCTTTCTTCCTCTTCTTTGGTCATTAGTCCCTTTCCCTTATCTTTGTTGGATGCCTTTGCTTCAACTTCATTGACCACAACAACAGATGTAGTGGATGATGTTGGGATCTCAGCTTCAGCTTCATTGGCATTTTGGGGAATGGACAAGGGAAGTGAACTTTCTTCATCTCCTTTCCATTCCATACATGTCACTTCTTTCCATGCTTCTTTCATCTTTTCCTTGTCTCTTCTTCTTGATTCTTCTTCTGTGTTCAGTCTTATTGTTGGAGAAGAGAGAAAGGATAGGTCTGAGTCAGATCCAGATTCCTCCTCATAAAGAGAAGCCTTGATGATCTTGATCATTTCTTGACTTTCTGAGGAGTTGATGTTGAAGATGAGTGATCTGAGCTCAAAGACCTTGTGCAGGAAGGCTGAAGGTAGGAGTAAGATCTTCTTGATGTTTATTGAGAGAGAATATCCATTGCTCAGGAAAAAGGTGAAGTCATGGGAGTGAGTGCTTATCCATCCTTGCACTTCCACATCCCTAACTATTATGTTGTACAGGAATCTTCTCCAGCAGATAACCTCTTCTTCAGTTAAAGCACTACTCCTGATTATGTCAAGTCTTCTCGGAGCCAGTCTTTGTTCTGCTGCTGATGAAGATTCAGGATAAGCCACCCTGTTTGCTCCTTTTAGTAGTCTTTCAAACCAGGGCATGTTATTATCCATTAAGTCATAGAACCTGCAGATTGCAAGTTCTACAGAGAGATCTGATGAAGTGTTGATGCATTCTGTCAGATACAGATTGAGCACTTAGAGGGCATTAAGAGTGTTCCAGTTTAGCTCTTCTACTCCACTAAACTCCCATCTAATCCAGAATCTCTTAGCTATTCCATCATACCCCCAAGCTAGAATGGATTTAAATTCTAGCTTCTTTGATGTTGGGAAGAGTTGGAGGGTAGATGAATGACTTATTATGGCTGCAGCTTCAGGAAGAATGCTGAATGATGGAGGTGTGTCTTCATGGATCATTTCTTCTTGTAGAACCTCATCAACAGCTCGGACGACCAACTTCCAATCCTCAGTGACATCTTCCTCTTCATCTACTGAGTCTGGAAAGTCATGGATTTGAACAAAAGCAGGTTTGTATAGAGAACTTTGAAACACAGTCTGCTCTTGTATCCATTTTTCGAGGCTGTCAGCATCATCTTCCTTAGTAACCACCTCCCCCTTTTTGGTTGCATCAGTGAAAAGTGATGTATCTGTTTGAGTTCCCACTGATACAAGAGAGGGAGCAGGCACAGTTAGGCATTTATGTGCTTCATGCATAGAGACCTGGTGTCTTAGTGTAACATTCCTGATTTTCCGGTCGTGCCTAGTGATTTGTTTAGCTATGTCCTCTGTTGATCAACACATTCGCGCCCTGACTATCGCGGTCGCGCCCGTGGATCGAGCACGATCGTGTCCTGTATAGGCACGGTCGTGTGTGTTGACAGAATGCTTAAAATTTCTATATTTTTAAACAATTAGTATTTTCGATTAATTTTCAAAATAAAAATAGTTGGATTTATAAAAAATTGTATTATCTTTATATAAAAAGATCAAATATTTAATCTTAAAATAAATGAAAATTATTTAATTAAAGTTTCAACATTTAATTTATAAAACCCTACACTTAAATGATATTTTAAATGACTAAGTTACATTTTTAGAAATAAATAAATAAGATAATGATTGTTTATTTAATTTATATTCATACAAAAGCATTTGCTTAAGTTATACTTAATTACATCTAATATCTTCATTATTTTCATAACTAAATAAATAACAATTGTTTAACCTATTTACTTAATTATTCAAACTCAAACCCTAATCAAAAGGGTCTAAAAATATTCATTTCAAATCTTCCATTTTATACAATACTTTCAAGTACCAATCGCTAACTTTATCCAGTTCAACCTTAGACTTAAACTTAGACTATTGTACATTATTAATACAATATACATTACAATCTAGGTTAACATTGTGCAATACAAGGATCGTATTACTAGCTGATATCTCGTGTTAGCTACACCTTCAAATCATGTGAGTATTTCATAGCCCCTTTTCTCTTTTACACTTTTGGGGTGAAACATGAACTCTACAAATCTTATTCAAATTCATGTGTGCAATTTGAGCTTTATGCCCGAGTGCTAGGTGTGCTAACTTTTGTGTGCAATTTTTGTGCAATCATAAACTATTCAAGCCGGCGGTTTTCAATGATAGATCTATTGAGTCTGACAAACCCACCCAGATTAGGGTGATTGATACCGACAACATAATTTTGCATGCTAGTTACAAAGGTTTGATTGTACTTGGTTACACAATAGCTGCTCTCCATAACTGCCTTATTTATCAAGTTATGTAAGGATTTGTTTTACAAACTATATGCTATCTATATACAAGCATGTGTTATACTCACCAACTTTTTAGTTGACCTTATTTTATTCATGTTTCAGGTGCTTTCATATGAGTTTGATCAAGACATGCTACACATAGGCTTTGGACCTAGTTAATCTTAATTCAAAAACAAATTGTATTTCATTTTGTACTTGGAACTTGATTCATGTTTGTTTGAATGGAAATGGATTTATCATATTACAATTTAGTCAACCTTGAGCTCATGAACAGTCTACATGTCCCGCCCCGATGATTCCTCGGTTGGGGTGTGACAGATTTGTATCAGAGCCTTGGTTATAGGGAACTAGGTTATTAGACACTCTTGACCTAGACTATAACTTTAGAACACCCATACAATGCCATGCTACTACATGTTACATTAGTAATTCTTGTGCAAATATTTTTATATGCTATCTTAAGTAATTATACTACATGATACAATATATAATGATTTAGGGGTCACACTACTTGATAACTCTTGTGCTTACATTACTATCTACATGCTATGTGATTATTTCTTAGGTGAATATTTTTACATTTTATACTATATAATTTCATCATATGATACAACACTTAATAGTCTATGTGACACATTACCTGCCAACTTTTTCTACTATTCATTCCTACCTATTAGAATTATTTAAAGTACTATCCTAAGTTTAACACACACACGTACACACCAAATTATTCATACACCCTTTGGACTCACATACATGATACCATCACCCTTTATGAACAAAGACTTAAACTATTGGGCCTAATGCCCACCAACAATAAACTAAGAAGCCCATCTGTCCTCCAAGAAGAAGAAGCCCACTGAAATGCATAAACCTTATCTTTGGGCCTTAAAGCCCAGTCTATAACAATTCCCATCATAACCATGAGCCCAAAAATAGCATTATTAATGCATGATGGCTGGAAGAGTGTGTAAGCCCATGAGGAATTCTGGCTAAGGAAAGATAGGGTACTTAAGTGTGTCTTAGTTACCCACCCCTCTTTCCTAGGAATTCTCCTCAGGGATACATTGCTTATAGGTCAAGTGTATTTCTAAAATACTATCGTGAAGGTTCGGTGTTATGACTAGTCAAACTCTAAAACGTATAAGTACTCCTATGTCTAACCCGTAATATTTCATTATCACTTACAACTTTTTCTTTGTTTTCTGTTAGACATGGACTCCTACCCTCCTCCCTCCCCGGTATACCATCCCGGAACAGAATCTGATTGGGAAGAAGACATTGAGACACCCGTATATCGGTCACCAACACCCCCAACTGCTAGGCCAAGGTTTGGTGTAAGGGCGAACTGGATTAGGAACAGCGGCCCAAGACTTCGAACACCTGGATCACCCGCACCCAGAAACCCGTATCAGACACCTCACAATCAGTTACCACCCCCACTAAGAGACCCATATCTAATGCCCGACCTGTACCTTCCTAACCCTTGGGTAAGGCATACCATAGCACCCACTGGTGTTATGGGAATTCCAACCCATGACCTCCGTCAATATGTAAGAACTTCAGAATTTGAGAGGCAAAGGATAGAGCAGGGGGTAATGCACAACTTGCAAGGGCAAAAAATGGATAGCCTAGCAAACCAATTAGGATACCAAAAGGAGTTAATCTCCATCCTCGAAAAAGAAAAATACTGGAGCATCGCACGGAGACAGCTAGGGCTGAAGCTAGGTCGGCTACCCGAGTGACCATAGCGGTACTCATCTTGGTGATTATCTTTTTCCTAATGGAAAGCTACCAGAGACGTTAAGCGAAGATTTCTATTTATTATCTTTAAATTTTTGATTTGAGGACCATTTCCCTATGTTTTGAGTAATGTTTAACATTTCAGCATTTAATCAATTTCATATATTCCAACTCTACAGTTATTATTTATTGATTTGACCAGTGGAGCGTGATTTACGCCCGTCATATTTTCATTAAAATTTCTCAAATATCACCCTTCTTCATTCAATACGATTTAGTACGCTACCAACAATCTCCTTCATAAACAAATCATCCTATTATTATATTTAAACAAAACCTCGTTATCATGTTCCAACAAAATGTTTATCAAACTTTTCGATAGTATCAAAAACATAAATTTTCCCAAAAACTTTTCACCCGGTAAGGAAAGTTAATACAACCAATTTTATAAAAATATTATTTCAAATTGATAAATAATTATGATTTTTCTTCATTAAAATAAATATTTCTAAACTCAGGTTAAATTAATATACGACTACTTGTTTAGCCAATAATTTCCGCTTAAAAATATCCTCTTATTAATAACTGGGAAATTTAAATTAAAGTAATTTTCTTTTCTTTCATAAATCATCTATTTAAATTAAAATATGTGACTCAATGATTTCACTACTTTATCTACAACTAAGAACGATTTACCACTTTCTATTTTTAAATAAAGATCCGTATTTGTGAACACATTTCCACGAGCGTTTTTTTTTTCAGAACCTTCTCGTTATCTTTCACCTGTCCCTTCAAGAGACGATCCATACCGCGTAGACGTTAACTCTACCCATAAACTTCAATGAGATTTAAGAGCTAGAACCTAACTACCACATTATACAGGAACGCCAAACAACACGTTTGTCCGCAACACTCGATCACATGCAAAAACCGTTAGTATACATCACACACGAAGTTTAATAACTTACGTATGCACGTTCACAATATACCCAACACAAGCACATGGTACACGAAACACAATCATTCTCAATGTACCCAATGCTACATAAATTACATAATACAAGAAACTAGTTTGCCCGTAAATCACAAATTACTAGATTGATCACATAACACACGAAACATGCTTAATTGCAATACACATACCACTGGATTGAGCACATAATACGCGAAACTTAGTTGTTTGCAATGTACAAGATACATAACCATTGTTTGTTTGATACATAATTCTAGATTGACCATGTTAAACATGAAACTCATTTGATTACAAAGTACATCATACTAAACTGTGCACATTGTGCATTATACAGGATGCTAAGTTGTCAACACCCTACATGAAATTCATTTCCTACTATACATATAATACTATGTGTTTGCATTACACATTAGAGCTTATTGATTTACAAAATACAAGACGTTAAATTATTTACGCTATATATGAGGCTTATTTGATTACGAGCTACGTGACACTAGATAATACATGAAACTTGTGTGCTTACTGCATACACGAAACAAAATTTGCTTACAATTATTGCAATGGATTGATTACATTATACACAAGACATGGTCATGCACTTTCTACACCAAAGTTGAAGACCATAATACATTGAAACGAATCGGGGTTTGACGTATTCTTGTTCAAACACGAGCAAACTAAGAAACTTTAAATGTTACTACTTTACTACTCTTTAGTTGCGAACTGACCTGATTAGGGACATAGTTACTTGTTAGCGACGTTTATATGTAAACAATAGATGTGATAAAAGTGAAATTATGCCCCCTTACCCGCACACAACGGAATGATCTATACGGACCATACGATGATTTGAGTAATTACGGGTGTACACGGAATTATGAAAATCAGCGCATGGAAAACATAGTGAAATCTTGTTGTGTGTTGTGACCTAAAACTTATCATGATATGTAACAACGAAACTGATGTGATATGACAAGGTCATGGTGGATACGCCGATGGTACTTCCTATATATAAGTGTCCTATCATATTATCAGAAGTAGCGTTGTTCGTGTCACGTGAAGTTTTGACCTAGACCAATGTTTATGAAATCTTTTAACCACTAACAATTTTGAGCACATTAGACTACATCTTACACAAACACTAAATTTCAAAATCCCATCAAAGTCATTCCAAGTAATACATCTCATATTTAGAATTCAAATTGATATTCGACAATCTTCTCCTTAAGTTCATTTCAAAACTAAGTTCATTGTCATCATTCATATTCAACCTCGATGATCAGGCCTAAGCCATGCCAAAAAAAAAAATTCAAAACTCACTGAGAACCAAAAACTCCCACCTGTTTCTTGATTTTAGTAGCTCCATTAGTCAAAATTTTGGGACGAAATTCCCTTAACATGGGGAGACTGTAAAATTCCTGATTTTCCAACCCTATTTTAATTTATTTAAATTAATAAAATAACAATACAACATTAAACCTTATACTTATTCAAACCTACGCCTCATTATTTGTTAGCCGATCGTAGTTAATTCAAAGATTTAGAACTCATAATCACGTGGTAACCCCTCCTAGAGTTAACTCAGATAGTAACCACGTTAGGCGTTTTGCTAAATCCTAACCAAGCTAATTCTGTCAAAACTAAAGTTGCAAGGGCTGATTTGGTAATTAAACCAAAAACCCTAGGAGGCACGGTCGCGTCTCCATTTAGCATGGTCGCGCCAAGTGCTTTGGCACGGTCGCACACCTTGCTTTGGAACGGTCGCACTCGGCGCCTTGGCACGGGCGCGCCTACTGTAGGCACGGTCGCACCTCGTATCAGTTGAAACGTAAATGCAGTTTTAATCACCCGATCGTTGAGTTCCGTAACCGATATACAACTTATTTTCATTAACAAATACAATAATACTATCAATTGCATCCATTAACACCAGAAACCCGATTCGTTTCATGAAAATCAAAATCCTCTCACTTGAACCCCGATTCTCCTATTCTGGAGTGAAATTCCCCCAAGCAAACGCTCCATCGATCCTCTCAGAAAATACTGAAACCTTTGAAGTAGCATGAATCGCAGCAGAAGACGTCGGAAGCCAAGCTCGATGACGCCTGAACTTGTTCTACCCGTCCGCTATAAATTCATTGTCCTTCGGGTAATTGAATCCCTTTTTCTCAATTTATTCAGGCTATAGATCAAAAGCCCTATCCTAATTTGGGCTTTCAATATAGAAATCATCCCAAACCCGAACCTAAGTTTTATTCAAAAATAGTTTGATCGAATTCGATTCTGCACATGTTTTAAATACAATTAAACTAGACAAAAAGACTCGTAATATCCTTGCGAATGAAAGCCCTATCAATTCCGGCACTATCAATATAAGAAACAATCAATTCATTACTGTTTTGAAAGAGACTCGGTGACGCTAATCGTCTAGCGCGGTCGTGCGTCATGAGACGCGGTCGTGGAGACTTTCAGAGCGGTCGTGCCTCGCACTCTGACCCGGTCATGCCCTTTTGGCTAGACTTGGTCGTGCCTCAGAATCATAGACACGGTCATGCCTGGCTAAGACACGGTGGTGCGTAGTGATTTGTTTAGCTATGTCCTATGTTGATCAACACAGTCGCGCCCGTTGCCCGAGCACGATCGTGTCCTGTATAGGCACGGTCTTGTGTGTTGACAGAATGCTTAAAATTTCAATATTTTTAAACAATTAGTATTTCCGATTAATTTTCAAAATAAAAATAGTTGGATTTATAAAAAATTGTATTATCTTTATATAAAAAGATCAAATATTTAATCTTAAAATAAATGGAAATTATTTAATTAAAGTTTCAACATTTAATTTATAAAACCCTACACTTAAATGGTATTTTAAATGACTAAGTTATATTTTTAGAAATAAATACATAAGATAATGATTGTTTATTTAATTTATATTCATACAAAAACATTTACTTAAGTTATACTTAATTACATCTAATATCTTCATTATTTTCATAACTAAATAAATAACAATTGTTTAACCTATTTACTTAATTATTCAAACTCAAACCCTAATCAAAAGGGTCTAAAAATATTCATTTCAAATCTTTCATTTTATACAATACTTTCAAGTACCAATCGCTAACTTTATCCAATTCAACCTTAGACTTAAACTTAGACTATTGTGCATTATTAATACAATATACATTACACTCTAGGTTAGCATTATGCAATACAAGGATCGTATTACTAGCTGATATCTTGTGTTAGCTACACCTTCAAATCATGTGAGTATTTCATAGCCCCTTTTACTCTTTTACACTTTTGGGGTGAAACATGAACTCTATCAAATTACATGTTTACATTTACACAAACAACACAAGTACAAATCCTATTTACATTCATGTGTGCAATTTGAGCTTTATGCCCGAGTGCTAGGTGTGCTAACTTTTGTGTGCAATTTATGTGCAATCATTAACTATTCAAGCTGACGGTTTTCAATGATAGATCTATCGAGTCTGACAAACCCACCCTGATTGGGGTGATTGATACCTACAACACAATTTTGCATGCTAGTTACAAAGGTTTGATTGTACTTGGTTACACAATAGCTGCTCCCCATAAATGCCTTATTTATCATGTTATGTAAGGATTTGTTTTACAAACTATATGCTATCTATATACAAACTTGTGTTATACTCACCAACTTTTTAGTTGACCTTATTTTATTCATGTTTCAGGTGCTTTCATATGAGTTTGATCAAGACATGCTACACATAGGCTTTGGACCTAGTTAATCTTAATTCAAAAACAAATTGTATTTCATTTTGTACTTGGAACTTGATTCATGTTTGTTTGAATGGAAATGGATTTAACATATTACAATTTAGTCAACCTTGAGCTCATGAACAGTCTACATGTCCCGCCCCGATGATTCCGTCGTCGGTTGGGGTGTGACACTTAGTTTGGACACTTCAGCCTCTAGCATTGCCACCATGGCCGTCAATTCCAAGTTATGAAGTTTCAGTATGTCCTCATCCATAGTTGTGGAATCCTTGGAGCTAGATGGGGCCTTAGGCCTAGGCTCTGCATCCCCATCACCCTGGTTTTCTTGGCGCCTGGGATTCCTCTCAGTGAAGAGTGTTTCACATGAAACATCCTCACTGTGAGTTGCCGTGGTTAGGGTCTTAGCTATGTTATCACTGTCCTCCTGGGCAGTTGATGTACCAGGAGTAGTGATAGCCCTTTCCACATTCACTCTATCAATACTACCAGAGTGAACCTTCTTGGGTGATGAACCCGGGTTGGGTGTCCCAGCAGCCAAGTCAATCAATACCTCCGATATAGTGGTTGTTGGAGAAGATATATCATCTTGACCAGGTGCCTCTGCACTTAGGTTCAGAGAAGAGAAATAATGGAATGGTTCAGGGGGTTGCTCTACGGATCCGGGATGTGATCCGATCCTAATAGAAAGGCTTCCAAGGAAGTCCCTCTAGTGTTTTGGCTATCCCTTTTGGTATTCTCATCAGAATGTTGGAATTCTGAATGAGGGCTTAGAGGTTGGGTTTGGACCTTTGACACAAGAAGAGAACGAGTCTTCTTGCTTCTTTTTCTGGTGTATGTCGTTGCAACTGGGGCCCTTTGTTCCAGTTGAACGATAACATCCAAAACAGATGTAAGTGTTTTTTGTACGTGTGCATCCTTAGTAGTATGCACAGGGGTTGGAGTGGTGGAAGTAGATTGTTGTTCAGGATGTGATGTGGAGGGTGTGGGATCAATATCAGTTGGGATTGCTGAACTGTCACCCGGGGTACTTTGTATGTTCATCGTTGTAGATAACAATGGAACATTGACCCCTGAGAACTTTTTTGTTGTTTCCCCTTTAAGCAAGCAATGCAGTGGTCTTCTAGCTGGAATTCTTTGTCAGGAAGCCCTCTGACAAGATTATCCTTCACCAGTTTTTTAATAGTTTTGATATTTAGATGACTTAATCTCCTATGCCAGAGAGCTGATTCATCAACTGAGGCTTTTGAAAGAAAACAGGAAACACTCCCAGATGGAGTGATTTCATTCATGTCCAGTACATAGAGATTTTCTTTTCTCTGAGCAGTTAATAGAATCTTTTTTGGAGGAGGTTTGGATAAGCCTGGAGATAGTACAAAGCACTCTTTATCTGTGAAGAGCATCCAATGCTTTTGATCACATACCCGGGAAACACTCGTGAGATTGAAGTCCAATTCTCTGACATAGTTGACCTTATCAATGCTCATTCTTTCGTTGGACACAGTTCCTTGTCCAGTAATGGATCCCCCCTTTGAGTCACTTCCAAAGGCAACATATCCTCCATTGAAGTGTCTGAAGTTGGAGAGGATGGATTTGTTGCCTGTCCTGTGCCTGGAACAACCACTGTCTACCACCCATGTGTTATTCTTGTGACCTGGCTTTCCCTGCACATGACAGAGATCTAGTTAGTGGGATGAGTCCAAGAGCTTGCATCCTTGAAGAAAAGGGTTCTTGGAATGTTAGATTCGTTATGTGTGCATTCAACAGAGCTAATGATGATTCTTGGAGTGCTAGAAACTGGGATCTTGGCCTTCCATTGTTGTGGATATGGTCTTCTAGTTCTCTTTTCTCTATCAGTGGCTGATTTTGCTTTGGCTGTTGATGGATGTGCTCTATCAGCAGCAGATTTTGCTGCTGAGGACTTTAGCTTATCAGCAGCAGGTTTTGTTGCTGCTGATGGCTTTGGCTTCTCAGTAGCAGATTTTGTTGCTGCTGACTTAAGCTTATCAGCTGCAGATGTTGTTGCTGTTGATGGATTTGCTTGAGCAGCAGCAGACTTGGTTGCTGCTGAAAGCTTCTTTTTAGGTTGCTTGTACTTTACTTGATTACTAACACCTTTTCTGGCTGCTGGTGATTTAAAAACCGATGTATGCTGATCCGTCTTTACCTTTTATCTTGGAGGTGCTTGATGAAGGATCTGATTGAAGGGGTTAAATTGACAGTTTGCAGCAAAATGGTCTGATTCACCACAGATGATGCAAGTTTGCTGAGGTTTTGGCAGTTGCTTCCTTGGTGGAGAAAGAGAGTTTCTGAATTGAGTTGTCTTAGCTTTAAATCTTCTTACCTGTTTGTTCTTGTTTGTCTTCTCAAAGGCATGTTGCTTGAGATTTCTTTGCTGCTGAAGGTAGTAGAAGCAGCTGCTGGCAGTATGGTTGTATTTGCCACAAACAAAGCATGATTTAGCCAGTTTGTCCCTTGAAAGATAGACATAGTCCTTTCTTTTGAATAGATCTTTAAAGTTCCAGGGATGAGCTTTGTTGTGCTCAAACGTGGCTTCTTCCAATGTCTTTTGAACATATGGAACTCTTTCTCCAGGCGCATGACATGTGTCAAACACCTTCCTTTGAGGCTTGGAGATGGTGGAGGTTGAAGACTGTCCCTTTTCAATAGTTAACTTCCTTCCTTCTGAAGGATAGCTGATTTTGATTTGTTTGAAAAGTATAGTGGACGGAACAGTTGGTACTTGTACTGAAGAGATGAAAGGGACAAGAGTACTTTTTTGAATGATTTCAATGACCGGTGGTGCTGGAACTTGATTTGGTGATGAGAATTCCTCAGTTTTAGTGGACTCTGAGCAGTTTGACTTAGAATCTGATGAGGTAGTGCATTCTTGCCCCAACAGTTCATTCTTTGAAGGATCAAGATTTCGGTTTGCCTTCTCAAGATTTGAGAGATTGAAGCTTGGTTCATGGATGGCAACGTAGTCAGCAGGAGGTGCAACAGCTTGGTATTGTTCAGCATGATACCCCACACCAGTTTTTACCTTTTCATGAATTTGAGCATCTAAAAGTCTTTGTAGTTTTTTAGATGCAAATTCATATTTATCAACATGAACTTTTTGTTCTGCCAATTCGGCTCTGGTAGCTTTTAATCTAGTTAGTAGATCATCAATCTGAGTTTCAAGATTGCTTTGTTCATGTTTTAGTAATGAAATCTCTTTCTTTAGGCAATTAATTTTTTCTTTATAGTTGTTTTCTACCTTTATGAATTCAGATTTCATTTGATGAAACTCTTGTAGGTCCCTAACTCGGTGCGTGACGGATCTCTAGACTCGCGGTACGACACGGTGATAAAGTGCGGAATCCATGATCAACGTGCTCGTGTGACTCAATCAACAATAATGTAAATAAACTCTTTCTATTTCACCAACAATATCAGTTTACAAGATCTTCTCCTAATCAGTCCCTCATGATTTCTTGTCTATTGTCTAAGTTCTTGGTCTGAGTTCTGCTATTTTTAGACATGATCTGCTATAGGAGAACTTAATAAGTTCGCCTCTAACAGACTAAGCGAACTTACTAAGTTCGCCTCTGATAGACTAAGCGAACTTATTAAGTTCGCCTCTGATAGTTCTCCTCTGATAGAGTAGGCGAACTTAACAAGTTCGCCTCTAGCATAACTTACACGGAATTTTATCAACAGTTACAAAACATGTCCTAACAGACTCCCCTTTAACTGTTGCTAACAATTCTATCAATTACAAGTCAAAGACTCTAAGACTAAGACATAATATCTTCAAGCTCGTTGTCACCAGAATATGCTCCAACAGACTCCCCCTTGACAACAGCTTCAGAAGATTGTCATCTGTCTTCATATATCATCAAACACTATGTAGTCTTCGTCTTGTTCATCTGCACACTTTCTCTTTATCAAGAAGAAAACTTGGGAGAAGGAACCCTTGTCAACTTCTATCTGCAATATTCGGTTTTTGCAAAGGAGAACAACCAAGAATAACCAACAATTAATATTTCTATGGAAGCAGGAAAAATAAAATCTTTTTGGTTTTTCAAACATAAGAAACATAAAATCTTTTTGGTTTTTCTCTCTACAAACTGAAATGAAAACATACAAAATCACATCTTTTTGTCGAACATCACGAGTAAGAAGATCATATCAGTATATATGATATATCAATCACACATTTTGGATATAAAATCCATATAATATCAAATGGTATCCTATGTCATTCTTTCAAGTCTTTCATATTGCATGTTATGATACGCGATAAGCATTCAAAGAAAATAGGATCAGGCTATGACACACAAATTTAGATTGTCAATATTATAAGATTTGAAACTAAAGCATCTCATTCCCATTTTCTTGTGAGTTAAGGTACCATTTAAGTATGAAATACAACGTGTACCCCACTAGTATGCCAACAGAAAGTAAATGCACTATCTTCAAGACATATGAGATTTTACTAAAGATTATCCGAATTTTCAGAATGAGGAGACATCACTTAGCACATGAATAGCAGAATCCAAATTGGATTGTATAGGAATCAATGAGATTCAGAATCGAATGATTCAATGTTTTGGCTTATATATGTGGAATCATAAGATTCAGGTACGTGGATCCAACTGTTATCTGGATTATGAATTCAATGGAATCAGTAAAGATGATGTATCAATATGATCCAAGGGCTAGTATATGTTTGACAGATGTTGTCAAGTACATATCTTGATTATACTTCAAATTACATGCTTTTCGGGACATGGGCACTGAAGCAAATCGAATGAATAGTGCTAAGGACATAACCCAAAACTGATCTCATAGGAAAATCTTTATTAAAAGCTAATATTCTTTATCTGATAGTGATCTTTTAACACACACACCCTGGCATAACATGGGTTAAAATCACAGTTGTAACATATGCAATTATGTTTTCACACTACTAATGGTTCAGTGACGCTTTTAGTCTACTGACAATTCAAATTATATGCATACACAACACTATCATTTCCTATTTGTGCAGTCTCTGAAGTTTAGATCAAAACATATATAATTCAGATATATTGAATAAACACAAACTACCAACCAGTCAATCTATGGTCATGTGTGAAAGAACATCTACTGATGTACTATCATCTCTTCTTTAACTTCAAGTAATGTTGATTTTATCTTTTTCAATTTGTTTGGCTTTTTCTAAATCTTTTTCAAAGAAAGTAAAACAAACGAAAATAAAATCTTCCATGAAAACATTTTAAGAAAAACATTTTACTTGGTTACTCAGGATTAAGTAATTCAATCAATTAAAAACTCAAACCGATGTAATCTAATTGAATGTCATTGCCTCTGTCACCAACACAGTTCTGTACTCCCCCATGTCCTGTAGACTCCCCCTCAACTAGTCAAATGGTTGCATCAACGACTTTATGCTCACCATCGTCATCCTAAGTTACATGTTATCATTTGGAATTTGTAAAACTCTTTCCAAAACATCGTGTGTGACATATTCTCCCCCTTGAGCTTCAAGTCGTTGAATCAAATAGATTTCTCAGTTATCAACAACTCTATACTCATGCAAATGTCATTCCTTGTCATGTGCCAAGAACCACCACTATCAACAACCAAAATGGTATTAATAGTCCCTCTTGGTAAATCCTGCACAACTAACAAGAAACATTAATTTGAAATTGGGACCCAAGCCATGGTAGTCATGGGTCGTCCATCTGTATCAAAATAATAAACCTCACTCCATTCACAATCGAATCTCTCATCGATTTTCGGTGATTGCTCCGACGAGTCAGAAACGGAAACTTTAGATTTCCAAACATACTTCTGTTCATTAAGTTCATTTTGCTTAAAATGTGAAGTGTTTGAACATATTCTATCATTTGAAAATTGATTTGATTGTGAAAACTCTTGTTGTTCTAAAAGTTTTCTCAATCTTCTGTTTCTCCTCCGTCTTTGAGGTCTAGAAAGCCTAACCTCATATTTTGAATTACCCTTTGGTGTATCACGAGGTTTAACCACATTTGGGTTAACATAAGGCTTACCAGGAGTTCTTACCTTTGCTGGAGTAACATGTCGGTTACCTTTGTCGTTGTGAGGACAATCAATCCGTATGTGACCCACAAGACCACAGTAAAAGCAAGATCTCGTCTCACTATATTCTTTCATATAAGGAATCTTAACACCATAAGATGCACTTGAAAAAGATTCTCCTACATGAACTTCTTTTGGCTTTTGAGACTTAACAAACTTTTTCTCAACAGGTTTTGGTTCAGGCTTCATCTTCTCAGGAACTACATGCTTCTTTCCTTTATTTTTGTAAGGACAGTTCACCACAATGTGTCCCATCTCATTACAATGAAAGCATGTACGCCTGTCTTTATAATCTCTGACATATGGAACTCTCCACGAGTTTAAAGAACTTCCAAATGTATAATTTCTAGATGAATTAGAATCAACCTTTGAGTCTTCTTTCTTAGCTTCTTTCGGTATCCCCTCTACCTTAGCTTCATCAAAATATTCATCATCACTCTCATCTGAATACACCATATCTTCACCTATGACTGGATTCACCTTCAACACAGTCTTAGGATCTAAATCCTCATCGTTTGTAATCTCAGGTGTAACAGAATAATTTCTGTTGAATGGTGGAGGAACATAACCAATACCACTAGTTCCCTTCCCCTCTTTAGTATGATCATGATAATATCCTAATAAGAATGATGAATTTCCAAAGCTTTCTATCTTTCTATGCAATCTGATCACCTCTTCTTTAGATTCAGCTAGTTCCTTGTCTTTCGTAGTAAGATCAGTATTACGTTTCTCAATTTCTGCAAAGGACATATCCAGGTGATATGCCTGCTCTTTTATCTTCAAAGTCAGAGAACTTATATCTCTCTTCAGTGATTCTATCCTCTCAATACACACATTCTCATTATCTTTTAGTTTCTGATTTACCGTGTGCATGGATTTCATATCACAAATGAGGTTGACGTTGTCATCCATAACCCTCATCATTTTATCCTTCATTGAAACACAGTTAGAACAAAACGTTTCAGCTAGTTCCTTGTCTTTCACAGTTAGAAATTACCTCAGGTTTTACTTCTGAACAAGATGCACTAGGAGCCATGAAAATGTCCTCATCAGCTTCACTCTTTTGAGCAACATGGACAGGCTCAGCATCAATGTCTGAGACACTCAGATCATCTGCAACTGTCTGAAAGCTTACTTCAGTCTCTACATCACTCTCAATAGACTGAGTACTTTCACCAGATCTAATACTCTCACTATCACTTAAAATTGCAGAAGAATCACTTTCAGTATCACACAGCTTCACTAAATCTTCTTTGATCAAGACCATAAATGCTTTAGAATTAGCTTCACCCTTTTTCTTCAATGCTTCCCATAGATCTCTTGAAGTTGAACACTTCCCGAGACTATGAAAGATTTCTTTTGGTAAAGACATCGTTAACGTTTCAAGCGTCTTCATCTCTCCATCAAAGTTCTGCTTCTCTACTTTACTCAGAGCTGTCACTGGTTTAGGAACATCATAATATCGCATATAGTCATAAGTAGGATGCACATATCCTTCAAATATGGATGTCCAAAAGTTTTCATAAGTGACTGATACGAACTGTTCGAACCGGACTTTCCAGCTACGATAATCTGATATGCAAAAAAGTCTCAGTGGCATAGTTCCAATATCATTATCATAACATGAAATTGACATTTTGAAATTTTCAGGAAAATATCCGGAAAAATTTTCCCACCAAAATACTCTTTTTTTAAAAAATTTCAAAAATTCAAAATTTCAAAAATGATTCAAAACAAGGATATAAACTTTCCCTAAAAAATTTGGACAAGATGAAATTTCCAAAATACTTTTTTTTTTAAATAAACGCTCTTTTTATTTCACCAAGATATCAGTTTATACAATATTCTCTCTAATCAGTTCCTCCTGATTTCTGGTCTATTATTCTAAGTTCTTGGTCTGAGTTCTGCTATTTATAGACATGATCTGCTATAGGCGAACTTAATAAGTTCGCCTCTAACAGACTAAGCGAACTTACTAAGTTCGCCTCTGATAGACTAAGCGAACTTATTAAGTTCACCTCTGATAGCCTAGGCGAACTTGATAAGTTCGCCTCTGATAGAGTAGGCGAACTTAACAAGTTCTCCTCTAGCAGAACTTACACAGAATTTTATCAACAGTTACAAAACATGTCCTAACAACTCTTCCTTTTGATCTATAAGGTTTTGATTATGTTTTCTGTAACCTAACACCTTATCAATACAAGCTTGGGAACAGAGATGTTAATATACCTGAAGCGGTATCTCAGATGTGTCTGCCATGAGAGCTTGGTTGTTGGCAGGAAAATCTTCATACTGAAAGCTCCAGTCAAAATCAGGAGTTCCAACAGCTGCACATGCTACAGTTTGAGGTGGGGGAGTAGCTTGTTGCTGTTGTTGTCTTGGTTGGGCTTGGTGAGCTTGTCTTGATTGAGCAGCAGCTGGTTTTGCTCTGGGTGCCTTGCATTCTCTAGCAAAATGACCCAGTTGGTTACAGTTGTAACATCTTAGTTTGCTTTTATCCAAGCAAACTCTGGTGTTGGAGTTATTGCTTGGAATGGGTCTTCCGGTTCTAGAGTAGAACCTTTTTGCTCTTATAGAGAACATGGCATACGAGTGCTGAATGTCCATTTCTTCTAAGTCATCTGGATGGAAGCATTCCAGATCATCCTTGATAAAAGACATGTTGCTTGAGTTTTCAGAAACAAAAGCAATAGAGGTTGAGGTTTGAGGAGGAGCTTCAAGGAGAAATGGTGAGGTGTTTGTTTGAGAGAATGGAGTTTGTGGATGGGTGACAATGGGAGGATAGTAGTTGCTAAAGCTAGGTCTTGAGTGGTCAGAGTGGAGGGCAGAGGTGGATGTTATATATATATATATATATATATATATATATATATATATATATATATATATATATATATATATATAACCCCTATATATATATAATGTATATATATATGTGGTTTTCTCGGTTTTCTTAGTGATTTTCTCGGTTTTCTTAGTGGTTTTCTCGGTTTTCACCTATATGGTTTCCGGAGTGGTCAAATTGATTTTCTTAATGGTTTTCTCGGTTTTCGCCTTACTATGTGGTTTTCTCATGAATAACCCCTATATATATAATGTGTGTATATATATATACTATATATATATATATGTCTAAATCTAAATAGAATATGTCATATTCCATTGAATATGCCAAGGAATATTCCATTTAAAAGGATTATATATGGGTTAAAATTTTAAGATTTAAACCTAGAGATTTAGTGATACACTTGAAAAACCCTAGACACCGCTCCTCCTTGATGGCGTCGCCACCCTTCTCCCTCTCTAGGTATTTTGGCCACCACCTTGGTGGTGTTCGGGTGTTGATTGAAGATTCGCGTATGGGCAAGCAACCCCTGTTCATTTACCATTATATATATCTAAAGTGTAATCATCTACCGTTTCCTACAAGATCAAACCGAGTAGAGTTTTGATTTTTAACCAACACTTTATTTTTTAATTGCAAGTTGTTTTTATATATTACCAATATTGTTTTTAGTTGGTAATATTGTTGTATCCTTTCGTTTTGGTTGATTGTATTGTTCAAATTGTAAACAGAGCCTAGACCCTGTGTGATTGTTTTATTTGGTTGTATGGTTTTATTTTTCTCGTTTGTATCATATGTTTTAATTTTCTAGGTTGTTTTGGAAGCCATGAATGTAGTATAATGAGATTTTATTTTTATTGCGATTACATAAAAGAATTCAAGAGAAGACAAGAGGAGACGAATGCGGAAATCGAGACGAAACGAGAACCGATAAGACTGATGTTGCTCGGAGTCAAGAGAGATGTCAAAACAAGTGGGAGCAATTGATTATTTTAATTGTTCCCTATTATTTAACCTAGTTCGGAGCCTTAAATTGTCTTTTTAGGCACCGGACAAAACCGATGGTCGAGTTCACTATTTTTGTTGTTATTTATTTATGAGTGGTTGATATGAGATATGGACGCAAAAAAATAATTTTATTAATAACAAATAAAAGGAAGTTTTAAAACAGGGTTTTAAAACTAAAACAACATTATTAAAAACGATGAGATTTTAAAATTGGATTTTAGTTAATTCGTGAAGGTTTTTAAAATTAAAGAGTTAATTTTAGATTAAATTAAGGTTTTGGAATATAAATAAAATTGAGATTTTGTTTATTTAAATCACATAAAATTAATAAAGAATTTATTAAAATTGGTTTCGCATTTATAGTACGTGTATTTAATTAGGGTATTAAATTGGGACGTCCAATAATGTTTTATCGAAACGCAACAACCGAGTAAAATAGAGATTTTACAAAAACCGTCACGAATTTATTCATTGCAAAATGTTTTGACATGAGAATCAAAAACATTTAAGAATTTTTTTTTAATAATGATAAGTTAGGTGCTGCCTTTTTGGATCACTTGGACGACATATTAAATAACAAGAGTCTTGGTTTGAGTATGTCGGATAAGGTGTATCGCGATATCCAAAAGTCTCGGGCTGGTAAAGACGAATCCAAGAGAAGGATGACCTGTTAATCAAAGTTTATGGAAATGCATAGGCCAAGCACAAACTAGAGTAGGCACGGATGGGATTAAACGTGCCAACATGACAAGTAATGATGTGTTCCAAATAACACATGTTTTAATGATATAATTCCTCACATTTTGAATGGTTTTTAGTGCAAATATGATAAAAATAGTTACGTATTAATGTTTTGCTTTGATTTACAGGTTTTTTGTGGAAATTAAGTGATTGGATGCTAAAGCAAGCTGCTGGATGGAGGATAGAAGAAAAAGAGTAGAAATCAAGAGGGTACGACCCGTATGAATAAGCATACCATACGTATGTGCATTAATCCTTGTATCAACTTTCGAGGGTACACGACCAATTTAAAGGATGGTACAGCCCGTACACGAATCGGGCAGAAACCTTAATTTAGCCTATTTAAAAAACATTACGGGCCAGAGTTAGGAGGTTGGCTTGGAGGCTAGGAGAAAAGGTTTAGAGCAGAAGAAAGCATTCTTATCATTAGTTAGCTCAAGGATGGAAGATTAGGCCTTCCGGGGTGCATATACGTATATAGCTTGGATCAGCTTGGTATTCATTTCAGTGTTTGTTAACCTTTTGATTATGAATACTTCTGAGTTTTGTTTGTTTTTCATTTTATTGATTGGCTAAACATTTATAGCCATTTAGATTTGATGAATTTTTGATGGGTGATGATTGGATTGTGTATTGTTTGATGGTGTGATTTTAGAAGGGTTGTTATCTTGAACTAATGACGTGTATGATTACTTGTTTTTATTAGGTTTATATGACACCTGCCAAAAATCCCATCTCAATTTTTATCCGGAACAATTATAAGAAAGAATAAGAAATTTCAGAATCTTGAAAGATAGAAATTTATTAAGAATTCTTGAAAATAGGGGATATCGGACCGACATATGTTTAGATATCGGTCCGATATGGGAAGAAATTGGATGTCAGACCGACATGTGCTTGGATAGCGGTCCGATATGAAAACTCCTAGGAACCCTCTGCACCAGACACATGTCGAGCCACATGTAGGGCATGCGTCAGCATGTCGGACGCGTGGAAGGATGTCGGACCGACATGGCACGCCAACTCTGTCCGCTATGGACGGGTGGCACACCAGCTTTGCATGGCTGCCACGTGGCACGCATGCGGGACAAGGCTGGACTAGCAGACCGATATCCCCCTGGATAACGGTCCGACATGGGCGTACATCTGTAGGTCCACATGATTCATCTCAGATCAATCTCGTGACAGGACGTCTCGATAACACGGAGTGCGGAATCCTTCGTGTTAACGTTAGTATACGAATTGACAGTAGAAACAACAGGTAAATAAACTTCTCTTTGTATTCCACAAAACACAGAGTTTACAAGATTCTCTTGATTTCACCTCTCTCTCTCTCTCTCTCGTTCTTTTTCAGAACAGAATCTGTAAACATCTATATATAGACACAAACCTGCTATAGGCAAACTTAACAAGTTCGCTTCTAAAGATGCTTAGGCGAACTTATACAGAATTCCTTAGGCGAACTTATCAAGTTTGCCTCACATGAGACTAGGCGAACTAGACAAGTTCGCCTCTAGTAGAACTTGTTCTTACACTTAGACAAAATCTATACAATTACATAAAAACATAAAGACAATAATGTCACACCCCCAATTTCAACTAACGGAGTTTTACCGTTTGGGAAGTGACAAACCAGGATCTCAGTCATTAGTTACATCAAACGATACTATATGGGACTCAAATTGAAATATTATAAGAGTTCAGAGTAAATGCGGAAGCATTTAAACAAGATAGTTACTGCGCAAAACAATTGCACTCAAGTTTAATTTAATAAAAGCAAGTGAATTGCCTCAAATGCGTGCATATAAATGAAATTACAGTAGGACTCCATCCATGCCCTAGATGTGCAACCTGTGCCTTAGCGACCTGAGAAACATGTAAGAAAAAGTGTCAACACGAGGTTGGTGAGTTCACAGGTTTCAAGTTTGTAATAAGAGAGTGTTTACCAGATTATGTACATTCAATAAGCATATCTATAGGTAGCTAGCCTATGTTCATGTCTTACTAAAGCGCTCGCAACCGAAGCTGACTGTTTGTTTATTTGCCTCCTGCCAGGTCTTTCAACACTGGCGGTGTGAGTAGGCTAACATTTCACCCGTTCGATATCTAATCGAGTTAGCGCGACTAACGCGTGTGAGATTTGTTAAACCCAGTAGTACTACTAAACATTACCTCGCTAAGATCCATATTAACGATTCGATATAAGATGAGGACTTTCTGTGATGGTGTGTTACGCTTAGCCTTAACAGTGATATCATATAAAGTACCATAATCTAAATAGTTGCGGCATGTTTCTCCCCCAACGGGAAAAACATGTAAAATAATATTTCTTTGCGTACCAGTTTCTCCCCCACGGGAAAACAATAAAATGATGTTTGTGTATATGTACGTTTCTCCTCAACAGGAAAACAAGTAAAATATGTTTGTGTGAAAGCATGTTTCTCCCCCAATAGTAAAACAATAAAAAGGGCCCGTGAAAACTCACCTGATTGCGAAGGTAGTAATCACACAAGTACGAGGTTAAAATCTCAAGCGGTAGCCTGACACGGCTCACAAATGTCCTAGCATTACAACATAACAGTTAGGGACTTAATGGGAATATGCGAAGACAACGCGGAAGATTGAACGTCCTAAAGAAACGCTCTAATGATCAAGAGTAGACGAATGTGTCCACGGAAATAAGAATTCTTAATTAGGATAAATACATTTCACGATGAATGACAAATAATATATAGTAATTACAATCGAGCGTTTTGTCATTAATTAGAAGTCTAGGAAAATAATATAATTTAATATATTATTTTTAGGTTCGAAGGATTAACTAAATAATCATTTGCGGAGGAAAATAATAAATATATTATTTTTAGTCGAATATATAACGTGGGTAAATAATATACAAATTATATTATTTAAATTTTAAAACGTCACATGAATTTATTAAACGAGACGAAATAATATAAAACTATATATTATTTTATACTAGGAGTTATGGTTTGAAAATATAAATATATTACTTTTATTCGATAATAATCTAAATATATTATTTTTAAAAGTGGAAATAATATAAAAATGGGTTAATAATCAAACCCGAGTCTACGGGTGGTTTCCGGGTTTCCAAACACACTAATATATTGATATGATAATATGGAAAAATGATTTTATTTAGGAATATAACTTAAAAATTGTTCAGAAAAATAAACGTGGGTTGTGGGATTCGAACCTGGGTCTATCCCACAACAGCCACGAGTCTTAACCATCTCGGCTGGCTAAGGTTTCGCGACAAGGACCAGATCATATTGGTTTTAACTGTCAGAAGCATCAACCTCCTCCCCCCTATCGCGATCCGAACCCAAATCTCATCCCAATTCCACAGATTTTGAACACGATCGAACCGGAAAGTATAGGGGTTTTGTTAATCGGATATAGGCGAATCTGTAAGTGGTTTTAATTTCAAAGTAACAAGTTTAAATCCGTTTAATACTCGTTTTAGAAACCGAAACTATAGATATGAACTAAGAATCAATTTGATCAATTTGGATATTAAAATTTATTGGAAACATGGGGCTTTTACTTAACTAGGTGTTGCGAATCTAACCATACATTTCAATTTCATTGAGATCAGGTTTAGAGTCAAAACCCCCCAATTCGTTTATGAACAAACCCTAATTTATAGATCCTGTAAAATTTGATGTTAATTGATAAAATAAACATAGGGTTTTCGATGAGTGACTGATTACGAAGCTAACCATATGAATTAATTGAATTATAATCGAATCTAGAATCAAAAGCCCCAAATTAGTTTTCGTATGAACCCTAGATTAGTGATCTTGTCAAATTCGGTGTTGTAAGATCAAATTAACTTAGGGCTTTCGTTCTATGAGCAAACACGAAGGTGAGGGTGTGGTCAATTACCAGAAACAAGTGCAAATTGACCGAGATCGACTAGGGCGGTTTCCGTCTTCGACGCGTTTGGTTTCCGACGACTTATGCTTCGACTCCGGTGCAATTAGAATATGTAGAAGGTTCATCGGGATACGTCTAAAGTGTGGGGAACTTCTGATTGCAAAATGGTGAACGGATTTGGTCGTATTCGATGCTATTAGTTCTAGTTCTTCGGTTACGACTGTAATGAGACTTAATATGATTAATTTGTCATCATTATCGTTTAATAACGATTTTAACGTGATCGAAGTCATCAATGACATTCAATGTAACCACGAATTCGAACAGTTCTTGGAGTTACGGATCGAATTTTGAATCAAAGAACATGATTTTGACTTTCAAAAAGTCAAAGATTGAGTATTGGGTAATTACATATCTAGCCCCTGCAGTTTCATGCATTTAGGTTTATGAAGTTGACAGAACCAGTCCCTAGAATTAGAGAATAAGTTAACAAAGTTGGGATTTAACGGAATGCTTAGCGGAATTGTTAACGGCGTTAGCTTTGAAAAGTCGGGTTGCCACATCATCCCCTAGTTAAAAGAATTTTCGTCCCAAAAATTAAAATAATAAATTTTGTTTTGAGGTGTCACATCATCCCCTAGTTGAAAGAATTTTCGTCCCGAAAATTAAATAGTACCTTAAGAGATTGACACGGAGTGCTTGAACAGATTAGGATATTTGCGCATCATCTGATCTTCGCGCTCCCAAGTGAATTCCGGTCCGCGTTTCAAGTTCCAACGGACCCTAACAATAGGGATTTTACTATGCTTTAACGATTTGACTTCCCTATCCATGATTTCCACGGGTTCTTCGATGAAACGCAAATGTTCATCAATGTGTAGTTCCTCAAGAGGAACCGCGAGTGACTCGTCTGCTAGACATTTCTTCAAGTTTGAGACGTGAAAGACGTTGTGTACCCCACTAAGTCTTTCGGGTAGGTCCAGTGGATACGCTACTAGACCAATTCTCTTCACTATATTGAATGGTCCAACATAACGAGGATTCAATTTTCCTCGTTTCCCAAAACGAATAACACCCTTCCAAGGTGAGACTTTTAACAAGACCATATCCCCTACTTGGAATTCTAACGGTTTACGACACTTATTGTAACATTTCTGATTTTTGTATCCATATTTTCAATTCAGTGTAATGCATTTCGAACTCAAATCTCGTACACTGTCTTATTCTTTATTTCCGCCATAAATTAAACGCAATGATTCAGTACAAATTCACAAGTTTTACTCGATTCTATACACTTAAACAATATACAAGTAACCCTTTTGGTTCAAACTTATCAAACCTGAAAAGTCAAGAACTAAAGTTGAAAAATATCAAGAAACCCTAGTTTAGCATGGTCGTGCTTCGTCCTGGCACGGTGGCGCCAAGTGCCTCGGCACGATCGCGCGACTGGTCCTGGAACGATCGCGCCCGGTGCCTAAGCACGGTCACGCCTATCTGGGCACGGTCGCGCCTGCGTAACAGTCAAAACGTAAATGCAGTTTCAAAACGCTTGGTCGTTCGAATTCGAATCCTATGTGCGTTTCATTTTCAGTATCAAGGAAAATAATCGTCTATTACGATTACCATCATCCAATTACAAATTCTCTCAAGGAAAAACCGTCCAATATTTCTCCCAAGTCTCGAATCATTCTTTTCGATCCTGTTGCTGCCAAATAATCAAGAAACACAGTCCTCCGATCATCTCTAAGGTTGCTGAAGAAGTGGAACAGCCGGAATCGCAGCAGAACTCACCGGAAACCAACCTTGCCGTCGCCGGAACTCCCTCCTACCGGTCGCTATCAATTCCTTTCTGTTTTAGGTAATTGAATCATTCCTCTCGTTCGTTTCAATCCATATATCAAAAGCCCCTTATTAATTTGGGCTATCAATATGCAAATCATCCCGAATCAGAATTATTATTTTTATAAAATAATTTAATCGAGATCAGTCTTAACCACGAATGCCATACAATTAATTTATATTATTTGACTCGTAATAACATTGTGGATGAAAGCCCTATCAATTCCAGCATTAAAAATATAAGAATCAACCAATTCGCTTCTGTTTTGAAAGAGACACGGTCGCGCTAATCATCTAGCGCGGTCGTGCCTCGGGAGACGCGGTCGTGTCGACTTCCAGCGCAGTCGTGCCTCCTGCTCAGACATAGTCATGCTCGTTGGCTAGACTTGGTCGTGCCCCAGAAGCATAGACACGGGCGTGTCTGTCCAAGGCACGGTCGTGCCCAGAGATTTACTTAACTATGTCCTCTGTTGATCAACACAGTTGCGCCCTGGCTAGCGCGGTCGCGCCCGTAGCCCAAGCACGATCGTGCCCTGTCTAGGCACGGTCGTGTGTGTTGACAGAATGTTTATAATTTTTATTTTTTTTAAACAAATAGTATTTCAGCTTAATCTTTAAAATAAAAATGATTGAAAATATAAAAAATCTGTATTATTTTTATTTAGAAAGGATCAAACATTTAATCTTAAAATAAATGGAAATTATTTAAAGTTCAACATTTAATTTATAAACCCTACTCTTAAATAATATTTTAATGTTTAAGTTACATTTTATAAATAAATGAATAAGTTAATAATTATTTATTTGATTTATAACTAAACAAAAACATTTATTTAGTTATACTAAATTACATATAATACCTACATTATTTCCATAAACAATAATTATTTAATTTACTTAAGTAATTATCCCAAACTCAAACCTTATTTAAAATGTTCTAAAAATATTCATTTCGAACCTTCTATTTTCCTTTCAAGTACCAAATCTCTAACTTCATCCAATTCAACCATAGACTTAGACTTAGACTATTGTGCATTATTAATGCAATATATATTACACTTTAGGTTCACTTGTGCATCTCAAGGATCATTATACTACTTAGTATTTGTGCTAGCTACGCCTTCGAAACAAGTGAGTATTTCACAACCCCTTTTACTCTTTTTCAATTTTGGGGTGAAACATGAACTATATACAAATTACATGTTTACATTTACACAAACAACACAAGTACAAATCCTATTTACATTCATGTGTGCAATTTGAGCTTTATGCCCGAGTGCTAGTTGTGCTAACTCTTGTATGCTATGTGCAATCATTAACTATTCAAGCCGACGGTTTTCAATGATAGATCTATTGAGTCTAACAAACCCACCCAAGGTGCGCGGTGATTGAAACCGACAACACACTTTATTTTGCATGCTAGTTACAAAGGTTTGATTGTACTTGGTTACACAATAGCAGCTCCCCATAAATGCCTTATTTATCATGTTATGTAAAGGATTTGGTTTACAAACTATATGCTATCTATGTACAAACTTGTGTTATACTCACCAACTTTTTAGTTGACCTTATTTTATTCATGTTTCAGGTGCTTTCATATGAGTTTGATCAAGACATGCTACACATAGGCTTTGGACCTAGATAATCTTAATTCAAAAACAAATTGTATTTCATTATGTACATTGAATTTGATTCGTATTTGTTTGAATGGAATTTGATTTAACATATTACAATTTAGTCAACCTTGAGCTCATGAACAGTCTTACATGTCCCGCCCCGATGATTCCGCCGTCGGTTGGGGTGTGACAGATTGGTATCAGAGCCTTGGTTATAGGGAACTAGGTTATTAGACACTCTTGACCTAGACTATAACTTTAGGACACCCATACAATGCTATGCTACTACATGTTACATTATCAATTCATGAGTGATTATTTTTACATGCTATCCTAAGTACTTACACTACATGATACAATACATAATGACTTATGTGTCACACTTCATGCTTACACTCATTACTACCTACATGCTATATGATTATTTCCCATGTGAATATCCTTACATGTTATACTATATGATTACATCACATGATACAATACTCAATAGTTTATGTGTCACATTTTCTATCAACTTTTTCTTCTATTCATTGCTACTTGCTTAATTTATTTAAAAACACTATCCTAAGTTTAACCCACACACACACACACCAAATTATTAATACACATTTGGACTCCCATACATGATACCATCACCCTTTATGAGCAAAGACTTAAACTTTTGGGCCTAATGTCCACCAATAATGAACCAAGAAGCCCATCTACCCTACAAGAAGAAGAAGCCCACTAAAATGTATAAACCTTACTTTTGGGCCTCAAAGCCCAGTCCACAACAATTCTCATCTTAACCATGAGCCCAAAAATAGTATTATTAATACATGATGGCTGGAAGAGTGTGTAAACCCATGAGGAATTCTGGCTAAGGAAAGACAGGGTACTTAAGTGTATCTTAGTGACCCACCCCTCTTTCCTGGGAATTCTCCTTAGGGATACATTACTTATAGGTCAAGTGTATTTCTAAAATACTATCGTGAAGGTTCGGCGTTATGACTAGTCAAACTCTAAAACCCATAAGAACTTCTATATTTGACATTTCATATTTCATTATCACTTACAACTTTTTCATTGTTTTTCTGCTAGATATGGACTCCTACCCTCCTCCCTCCCCGGTTTACCGTCCTGGATCAGAATCTGATTGGGAAGAAGACACTGAGACACCCGTGTATTGGTCACCAACACCCCCAACTGCTAGGCCAAGGTTCGATGTAAGGGCGTACGGGACTAGGAACACCGACCCGAGACTTCGAACACCCGGATCACCCGTACCCATAAACCCGTATCATACACCTCACCCCCATAATCAATTGCCACCCCCACTAAGAGACCCATATCTAGTGCCCGACCCATACCATCCTAACCCTTGGGTAAGACAAACCATGGCACCCACTAGTGTTATGGGGATTCCAACCCATGACCTCCATCAATATGTAAGAAATTCAGAATTTGAGAGGCAAATGATAGAGCAGGGAGTAATACACGACTTGCAAAGACAAAGAATGGATAGCCTAGCAACCCAATTAGGATACCAAAAGGAGTTAATCTCCATTCTCGAAAAGGAAGTGCAAGAGCATCGCACGGAGACCGCCAGGGCTGAAGCCAGATCTACTACTCGAGTGACCATAGCGGTGCTCATCTTGGCGATTATCTTCTTCCTAGTGGAAAGCTACCAGAGACGTTAGAAGAAGCTTCTACTGATTTCCTTTAAATTTTCAAATTGAGAACCATTTCCCTCTGTTTTGAATAATGTTTAACATTTCAGCATTTAATCAATTCCATATATTTCAACTCTACAGTTATTTTTCATTGATTTGACCCGTGGGACGTAAATTACACCTGTTATATTGTCATCAAACCTTCTCAAATATTACTTTTTTTCATTCAACATGATTTAGTACATTACCAACAATCTCTTTCATTAAATAAATCATCCTATTTTATGATTTAAACAAAACCTCGTTATCTTGTTTAAACAAAATGTTTAACGAAATTTTAGATAATACCAAAAACATAAACTTTCCATAAAACTTTTTTTTACCTAATAGGAAAGGTTAATGCAACCATTTTTATAAAAATATTAATTTCTTTCTACTGATAAATAATTATGATTTTTCTTCATTAAAGTAAATATTTCTAAAGTTGGCTAAATTAATATACTACTACTTATTTAGCCAAGAGTTGAAAATTTAAGTTAAAAATATTTTCTCATAAATTGCATATTCATTTAAAATATGCGATTCAATGATTTCACTACTTTATATATCTTCAACCAAAGTAATTTTCCCACTTTCTATGTTCAAACAAAGGCCCGTATTGGTAAACACAATTCCCGAATAATTCCAAAACCTCCTCGCTACCTTTCACTTGACGCTTCAAGAGACGATCTATACCGCGTAAACGTTAACCTTTTCCCACCAACATCAATGAGATTTGAGGACTTGAACCTAACTACCACATGATGCAAGAACGCCAAACAACACGTTTGTCCGCAGCACTCGATCACATGCAAAACCCGTTAGTACACATCGCACACAAAGTTCAATACTCACGTATACACGTTTTCAATATATCCAACGTAACCACATGATACATGAAACTCAAAGAACCTCAATATACCCAATGCTACACAAATTGCAAAATACGCGGAACTAGTTTGCCTACAAATTACAATTTTCTCGATTGATCACGTAACGCACGAAACATGTTTATTTGCAATACATATGCTATTGGATTGAGCACATGATACACGAAACCTAGATTATTTGCAATATACGTGATACATAAGAATTTCTTCATTGATACATAATTCTAGATTGACCACACTGTACATGAAACTCATTTGATTACAAAGTACTTTATACTAAACGGTGTACACTATACAAGATACATGATGCTACGTTGCTAACACTATACATGAGATCCATTTCCTTCGATACACATAATACTATGTTGTTTACATTACACGTTATAGTTTATCGATTACAAAATACAAGACACTAAATTGTTTACTCCATACATATGAGACTTATTTGATTACGAACTACGTGACACTAGATCATACATGAGACTTGTGTGCTTACTATATACTCGAAACAAAATTTGCTTACAAGTATTGCAATGAATTAATTTCATTTTACACAAGACATGGTCATGCCCTTTGTACATCAAAGTTGAAGACCATAATGCATTGAAACGACTCGGGGTTTGACGTATTCTTGTTCAAACACGAGCAAACTAAGAAACTTTAAGTGTTACTATTTTACTACTCTTTAGTTGCAAACTGATCTGATTTGGGACATGATTAATTGTTAGCGACTTTTATGTGTAAACAATAGACGTGATAATAGTGAAATGGTGCCCTTTCCCACACACAACGAAACAATCTATACGGACCATACGATGATTTGAATAATTACGGGTGCACACGGAATTATAAAAATCAGCGCATGGATACTATAGTGAAATTTTGTAGTGTGTTGTGACCTAAAACTTATCATGATATGTAACAACGAAACTGATGTCATATGAAAAGGGTATGGTGGATACGCCGATGGTACTTCCTATATATAAGTGTCCTATCATATTATCAAAAGTAGCGTTGTTTGTGTCACGTGAAGTTTTGACCTAGACCAATGTTTGTATCTTTTACCCTTTAACAATTTTGAGCACATTAGTCTACATCTTACACGAACTCAAAATTTTAAAATCCCCCCAATTCCATTTCAAATAATACATCTCACATTCATTTTATTATTCGTCCAATCTTCTTCTTAAATTCATTTCGAAGCAAAAAAAAAAAAAAAATTCCATTATCCCCCTTTCATAATCAACTTTGAGTATCAGGCCTAAACAATGTCAACCGTTACGCCCCTCTGAAATCCAACAATCAAAATTCAGCGAGAATCAAAAACTCCCTCCTTCTAAATTTTGCAGCCTCCATTAGTTAAATTTCGCGACGAAATTCCCTTAACATGGGGAAACTGTAACATTTCTGATTTTTGTATCCATATTTTCAATTCAGTGTAATGCATTTCGAACTCAAATCTCGTACACTGTCATATTCTTTATTTCCGCCATAAATTAAACGCAATGATTCAGTACAAATTCACAAGTTTTACTCGATTCTATACACTTAAACAATATACAAGTAACCCTTTTGGTTCAAACTTATCAAACCTGAAAAGTCAAGAAATAAAGTTGAAAAATATCAAGAAACCCTAGTTTAGCACGGTCGTGCTTCGTCCTGGCACGGTCGCGCCAAGTGCCCCGGCACGATCGCGCGACTGGTCCTGAAACGATCGCGCCCTGTGCCTAACCACGGTCATGCCTATCTGGGCACGGTCGCGCCTGCGTAACAGTCAAAACGTAAATGCAGTTTCAAAACGCTTGGTCGTTCGAATTCGAATGCTATGTGCGTTTCATTTTCAGTATCAAGGAAAATAATCGTCTATTACGATTACCATCATCCAATTACAAATTCTCTCAAGGAAAAACCGTCCAATATTTCTCCCAAGCCTCGAATCATTCTTTTCGATCCTGTTGCTGCCAAATAATCAAGAAACACAATCCTCCGATCATCTCTAAGGTTGCTGAAGAAGTGGAACAGCCGGAATCGCAGCAGAACTCACCGGAAACCAACCTTGCCGTCGCCGGAACTCCCTCCTACCGGTCGCTATCAATTCCTTTCTGTTTTAGGTAATTAAATCATTCCTCTCGTTCGTTTCAATCCATATATCAAAAGCCCCTTATTAATTTGGGCTATCAATATGCAAATCATCCCGTATCAGAATTATTATTTTTATAAAAATAATTTAATCGAGATCAGTCTTAACCACGAATGCCATACAATTAATTTATATTATTTGACTCGTAATAACATTGTGGATGAAAGCCCTATCAATTCCAGCATTAAAAATATAAGAATCAACCAATTCGCTTATGTTTTGAAAGAGACACAGTCGCGCTAATCATCTAGCGCGGTCGTGCCTCGGGAGACGCGGTCTTGTCGACTTCCAGCGCGGTCGTGCCTCCTGCTCAGTCACAGTCATGCTCGTTGGCTAGACTTGGTCATGCCCCAGAAGCATAGACACGGGCGTGCCTGTCCAAGGCACGGTCGTGCCTAGTGATTTACTTAACTATGTCCTCTGTTGATCAACACAGTTGCGCCCTGGCTAGCGCTGTCGCGCCCATGGCCCGAGCACGATCGTGCCCTGTCTAGGCACGGTCGTGTGTGTTGACAGAATGTTTATAATTTTTATTTTTTTTAAACAAATAGTATTTCAGATTAATCTTTAAAATAAAAATGATTGAAAATATAAAAAATCTGTATTATTTTTATTTAGAAAGGATCAAACATTTAATCTTAAAATAAATGCAAATTATTTAAAGTTCAACATTTAATTAATAAACCCTACTCTTAAATAATATTTAAATGTTTAAGTTACATTTTATAAATAAATGAATAAGTTAATAATTATTTATTTGATTTATAAGTAAACAAAAACATTTATTTAGTTATACTAAATTACATATAATACCTACATTATTTCAATAAACAATAATTATTTAATTTACTTAAGTAATTATCCCAAACTCAAACCTTATTTAAAATGTTCTAAAAATATTCATTTCGAACCTTCTATTTTACTTTCAAGTACCAAATCTCTAACTTCATCCAATTCAACCATAGACTTAGACTTAGACTATTGTGCATTATTAATGCAATATATATTACACTTTAGGTTAACTTGTGCATCTCAAGGATCATTATACTACTTAGTATTTGTGCTAGCTACGCCTTCGAAACAAGTGAGTATTTCACAACCCCTTTTACTCTTTTTCACTTTTGGGGTGAAACATGAACTATATATAAATTACATGTTTACATTTACACAAACAACACAAGTACAAATCCTATTTACATTCATGTGTGCAATTTGAGCTTTATGTCCGAGTGCTAGTTGTGCTAACTCTTGTATGCTATGTGCAATCATTAACTATTCAAGCCGACGGTTTTCAATGATAGATCTATTGAGTCTAACAAACCCACCCAAGGTGCGCGGTGATTGAAACCGACAACACACTTTGTTTTGTATGCTAGTTACAAAGGTTTGATTGTACTTGGTTACACAATAGCAGCTCCCCATAAATGCCTTATTTATCATGTTATGTAAAGGATTTGGTTTACAAACTATATGCTATCTATGTACAAACTTGTGTTATACTCACCAACTTTATAGTTGACCTTATTTTATTCATGTTTCAGGTGCTTTCATATGAGTTTGATCATGACATGCTACACATAGGCTTTGGACCTAGATAATCTTAATTCAAAAACAAATTGTATTTCATTATGTACATTGAATTTGATTCGTATTTGTTTGAATGGAATTTGATTTAACATATTACAATTTAGTCAACCTTGAGCTCATGAACAGTCTTACATGTCCCACCCCGATGATTCCGCCGTCGGTTGGGGTGTGACACTTATCGGCATAGCTCTTTTGACGATCACGAGCTGCTGCCATACGGTTTCTAATTTGTATGATTTTCTTAGAAGTTTCAAGTACTAGTTCAGGACCTATAAGTTGACTATCCCAACTTCAGCCCAACAAATAGGAGAACGACATTTCCGTCCATACAGTGCTTCAAATGGAGCTGCCTTGATGCTAGTGTGATAATTGTTGTTGTAGGAGAACTCCACCAACGGTAGGTGAGAGTCCCAAGTGTTACCGAAATTAATCACACTAGCTCGTAGCATGTCCTCCAGAGTTTGAATAGTACGTTCTGTTTGGCCATCGGTTTGAGGATGGTAAGCCGTGCTCATATCTAGACGCGTGCCTAAAGCTTTATGTAACGATTGCTAGAAACGAGAGGTGAATCGTGCATCACGATCCAAAATGATAGAGATTGGCACCCCGTGTCTGGAGACTACTTCTTTCAAGTAAATACGTGTAAGTTTTTCCATCTTATCAGTTTCCTTGATGGCTAAGAAGTGGGCAGATTTTGTTAAACGGTCTACGATCACCCAAATGGTATCACATCCCGTAGGAGTTCGTGGTAATTTCGTGATGAAGTCCATAGATATCTGTTCCCATTTCCACATGGGAATTTCAGGTTGTTGTAGAAGACCAGAAGGCTTTTGATATTCAACTTTAACTTTTGCGCATGTCAGACATTTGCTCACATAAATAGCTATATCGGCCTTCATCTTTGGCCACCAATATAGTATCTTTAAATCATGGTACATCTTATCGGAACCCGGATGAATAGAGTAACGAGATTTATGAGCTTCATCCATGATCAGTTCCCTTAAATTTCTGAACACTGGAATCCATATTCATTCGGCGAAGTAACGAATTCCGTCAGATTTTACTTCAAGTTGTGTTTCCATACCGCGTGTACCTTCTAGCGGTAGATTCTCTTCTTTCAAGGCTTCAAGTTGAGCACTACGGATTCTGTCAGGCAATCCAGGGTGAATAGTAAGTTGTAACGCTCGAACTCGTTTGGGTTTCGTTTCCTTTCGACTTAGTGCATCAGCCACAACGTTAGCTTTACCCGGATGATACCGGATCGCACAGTCGTAATCATTTAAAAGTTCAACCCAACGACGTTGTCGCATGTTCAACTCCTTCTGCTCGAAGATATGCTGGAGGCTCTTGTGATCGGTGTAGATGGTGCATTTGGTACCGTACAAGTAATGCCTCCATATCTTAAGTGCAAAAACTACTGCTCCCAACTCTAGGTCATGAGTGGTGTAGTTTTTCTCGTGAATCTTTAACTGACGTGACGCGTATGCGATCACCTTCTCGCGTTGCATTAAGACACAACCCAGACCTTGAATGGATGCATCACAATACACCACAAAATCATCGGTTCCGTCCGGAAGAGCTAAATTAGGTGCACTGCAAAGTTTCTGTTTGAGGTGCTAGAAGGCTGACTCTTGGTTATCACCCCAATTATAGGCTTTCCCCTTTTGAGTTAGGGCGGTGAGAGGTTGAGCAAATCTTGAAAATCCTTCGATAAAGCGACGGTAATAACCGGCCAATCCCAGAAATTGTCGCACCTCAGTTGGAGTCGTCGGTGTTGTCCAATTCTTGATGGCTTCTATCTTTGATGGGTCGACATGTATTCCTTTCTCATTAACCACATGTCCTAAGAACTGAACCTCTCGAATCCAGAATTCACATTTGGAAAACTTAGCATAAAGCTGCTCTTGTTTAAGTAATTCCAAAATTAGACGCAGATGTTCCTCATGTTCTTCCTTGTTCTTGGAATAAATAAGGATGTCGTCGATGAACGCGATAACAAACTGGTCAAGATACGGTTTACACACACGGTTCATGAGGTCCATGAATACCGTAGGTGCGTTGGTTAATCCGAAGGCATGACCATAAACTCATAATGGTCGTACCTTGTCCTGAATGCAGTCTTAGAAATATCTTCTTCTCAGACCCTTAACTGATGGTACCCGGACCTAAGATCTATTTTGGAATAGAAGCTTGATCCTTGGAGTTGGTCAAAGAGATCATCTATGCGAGGCAAAGGATAGCGATTCTTGATTGTGACTTTATTTAGCTCACGGTAGTTTATACACATACGGAAAGTCCCGTCCTTCTTCTTAACAGATAATACCGGAGCTCCCCACGGTGATGAACTAGGTCGGATGTAACCTTTATCCAACAACTCTTGCAGTTGAGTGGATAGCTCTTGTAATTCACTAGGTGCAAGTCGGTAGGGTGCCCGAGCAATAGGTGCTGCTCCGGGTGCTAGATCGTTTTGAAACTTAACTTGACGATGTGGCGGAAGATCTGGTAGATATTCGGGAAATACTTCTGGATAATCACGAACGATCGGAATAAAGATTCTTCTCCTCAGATGGCTGCTCGGCGACGAGAGCCAAAAGAGCAGTATGACCTTTACGTAGACACTTCTGCACTTTCATGGAGAATATGATGCCTATGACTGTACCACTCATTTTTTCTTTAGACGGAAAGGGGTTTCTCCACTCGGGAGAGGAAGACGAACAATTTCTCATGACAGAAAATTACAGCTTGGTTCTTAGATAACCACTCCGTTCCGACGGTTCTGTCGGTCAAGCTTTTGACCAGTCAATCTTAGCTTACATCCTCTAAGAATATGAGTTGATTCGATTATTTTACCGTCCACTATTTCTATAGCGTACTTAGTTCCTTATAGAGTTGGAGTACGACTGCACCGGTAAGAAATTTGTGAAGTCATGTTGAGACTTCTAGTGAAACCCGTGCTTATAAGGTAAGCGTCGGTCAATGCAAAGGATAAGAGAAGAGGTTCACATGTAGGAAAAAAAAATTATGAGCCACAAGTTTCAGTAATACCAGTGATAGGTTGTCTGTTTAAGTGGTCGCGTTCAACTGATGGCAGGTTGGATTAATTCCCCGTTCCCTAATGTCATTGGAACAACTGGATATGCTAAGATGTGAATCTAATTAGACTAAGGATTAGTCACATGATAAGATAATAGAGTCAAATGGAATTCGTTGTTGGAGTGTAAGGGATAACGTGTTAGTTTAGAAAGAATTCCAAGAATTCCGCTTACATACTTGAAGTCGATAAGTTTGCCATGAGATTCTATGAAGGTTTCAATCAAGATGGATTTATGTGATCACATTTGGATGAGAGTCTTAATTTCAATAAGGCTCTTACATGAGTGAGATAAACTGATGGATTCTATGGATGATAGTTCAGTGTTCGTAAATACCTTCAATATGATAGTCGCGTCTATCAACTGTTGAACATGTTTAATGATACCAACTAGTCGTTGAGTGGGTTACAAGAACTTTTATTGACAGTGGAAGTTTAAATTTGTAGATCACTGATTAAGACCATTTATCCACACACTAGGTTTCATCAGGACTTACATGCACCTCAAATTACTATTACGTGTGCACCCGTAATGATAATTTGCTTTACATGCTCACCCTTGCTTCTCCCTGTCCTGTGTAAAATATGTCCTTTAGTTTGTATTGCCGAGTACATAGTGTTGTCAGATATGATAAGTTATCGAGAGGCTTAGTCATCAACCATAAGTTGATCAACTAGGACTCATATCAGGATGCGTAGTCGGGAATCGTTTGATCCGAGTATTCACTCGAGTTAAAACACAATACGAGAGTCCAATACAGCGGATTGTAGATGAATCATGCACGCGAAATGCAACTTCGAGAAGTGAAACTTGTTCATGGATACGAGTTAGAGGAAGTAGTAAAGTAGCCGTCCTTTCAACTGAGGCAGAATAAGGTTTGAATATGCGTTCTCAACTTTGTGGTACATCTATTCTCAACAGAATATTGACCGATGGAGTGAGCCCATGACTCGGGAAAGTGATGACATCTATGTGTCCATGGATTCTGCAATAATGCGTGTAACGGTTTGCCTTCATTCGGCGTATTGTTGCTAGTGGGTACAGTAGGGACTCGCCTCCGACGATCCCAACTCCCAAAGAGTTATGCGTTAGTGCTGAGTGCTGTCCATAACATGGACTTGAGAAAGCCCACCATGCCCAACGGGTGATTGTGATGCAAGTGACTCCTTCGAAAGCTCCGTCTCGCTGCCCTCGGGCGGGAGTGGATGATGTTCTAGTGATTCCCCGAGTGTCGTCACTGGGAATGATGATGTAATAAAAATGATGTATCCCTCGCCAACTAAGGATGATACAGATGGTATTAACATGCCCGCACTGCAATGTATAGTTGCTAAATGTATCACGTATAAGTGTCTGTGCCGTGTAACTAATGTGTGAGGTTATAGTCTAGTATGCAATCCTAGTTCTCTATAACTAATGGCTCTGATACCAATCTGTCACAACCCCAATTTCAACTAATGGAGTTTTACCGTTTGGGAAGTGACAAAACACGATCTCAATCATTAGTTACATCAAACGACACTATATGGGACTCAAATTGAAATATTATAAGAGTTCAGAGTAAATGCGGAAGCGTTTAAACAAGATAGTTACTGCGCAAAACAATTGCGCTCAAGTTTAATTTAATAAAAGCAAGTGAATTGTCTCAAATGCGTGCATATGAATGAACTGACAGTAGGACTCCATGCATGCCCTAGATGTGCAACCTGTTCCTTAGCGACCTGTAGGATCGTGAAAGTACAAGATGGTTCTGTTCTTAGTTGAGGTTGGCGGAAACAAAATCAACTACATAGTTTATAATTAAGTAAACACAAAGAATACTGATAAACACTGTTGTATTAAGCTTTTGTGGATGCAAAGATTACAAGTGAAAAACTCAGAGAAGAAGCACACTTACACTTGTAGGATCGTGAAAGTACAAGATGGTTATGTTCTTAGTTGAGGTTGGCGGAAACAAAATCAACTACACAGTTTATAATTAAGTAAACACAAAGAATACTGATAAACATTGTTGTATTAAGCTTTTGTGGATGCAAAGATTACAAGTGAAAAACTCAGTGAAGAATCACACTTACAATGAAGTGGTTACATAGTATTTATACTAACTTAGAATCAAGACAGACCCTTGATTCTAAGGATCAGATGGAACACAAGCCGTTGATCTTGTTTATTAATCTAAGTTACACGTAAAGGCTAATCTAGTTAACTTTACTGAAACGTTTTCTTTATTCATGATTGTTTGCATGCTTGGAGTAGAGCGTCATTGTCCTTTATTGGTTGCACCAGTGAGGTTCCTTCTGCTTGGAGTGTGGCAGTTGCTTTTGCATAAAGGTGTCAGAGGCGCTTCGCATGGATAGTTAGCTGCAACGTTTGGTCTTCAGTGAATAAAGCTATCAGCAGCAGAGATGAGGATCAGCAGCAAGATTGATCTATCCGCAGCTGCTAAGGATATGCCTATCAGCAGCAACATGTGTTGAATGCTGCTGATAAGCCTATCCGCATCTACTTTGGTCTTCAGCACCAGACAAAGCATCAGCAGCTGTTTTGGTCAGCAGCAATCTTGTGTTGTCCGCAGCAATTGTACTTAGAACAATTTTGTAGCAATCAGTCTTTGGTTCTACAAACTCCCCCTAGACTGATGCTACCAAAATTCTTCTAGTCCCTCTGTTGTTGAAGGCTTTTCATGTGGTCGACTATCCTTGCTACTTCATACCCTCGAGGATCCTTGCTGGGGTTGTCAAGGGGAAGTTGAGACAGAGTCTTGATGTCCTTACTTGGCATTTTGAAGATTGCCTTGCTTGAACATCTTATCTGGTGACCCTTGACATCTGTGATGGTGAACTCATTCTTCTCAGCATTGTAGGACCATCGTGCAAATGGATAGTGGGATTGTAGAGGTTTAATATCTAAGACTGCATCTTTGCTGGGGTTGAAGTGATGTTTGATCACCAGCACAAGATGTTTCCCACCATCATTTGCAGGTATGAATTCTTCACCCAGCTCCATGATTCTCTTGAGATCAGAATTTGGAAGTTGTAGAACCACATCAACAGACTTGTAAATTGATCTTCTTTGTTCAGTTCTCCCCCTGAATACTTCAAACCACTGATCTTGGGTACTGTAAAACCATTGGACTATTTCTCTGGAGTCTTCAGGTTTGGGTATGGGTTTGGATTTCTTCAGGAGTGGCTGTTGATGAGAAGGAGCTGGGTGTGTTGTTTTGGACTTTTTGGGTTGAGGAGAGGAAGGCTTGGGGATGTTTGTGGATGCTGTTTGGAAAGTGGAAGTAGTTTCTGGTGCAGAGGTTCTTTGTTTCTTGACTGGTCTCTTTCCCAGTCTTTCTTCCTCTTCCTTTTTCACTTTTGTATACAGGGCTTGTAGGTTCATGAAGGACATGGGACCTAGCCTTTTTCCACTTTCTCCCCTTTCCTTAAGAAAGTCCATCATCACCTTCCTTTCTTCATGGGTCCTTTGATTAAGGGCAATGGCTTTCTTTGACTTTTGATGAGCTTTCTCTTTCTCTTCATCTTTCTTCTTCTTTGCCAATTCCCCCTGCTGACCCATGAAGGCTCTGTAGATCTCTTTGTTTGAGAGTTTTTCAAGGTAGTCTGCATCCTCACCTTGAGAGATCAGAGCTTCAGTCCACTCCTCCCTTAATTCTTTTGCTAATTTAGAATCAGTAATTCTAAACTTAGCATCTTCCTTTCTCTTCTTTTCATTTTCCTCTTCTACTTCCTTTGCAAACTTTTCCTGCAGCTGTCTAGCAAGTTGTTCATCTTCCTCAACTTGAGACCCTGCTTGGACTTTAACTTTCATCTCATCCAGCTGTTTGGCATACAGCTGGATTGTCTGTTGTCTTAGGAGTATGGCTGCCTTTCTATCTTGATGCCTTTGTTTGTGAGCCATCTCTTCAGCCAACTCTTCTTCTTCTTTTATTTTCGTAACCTCTCTTCATCCTCTTCTGTCATAATGCCCTTTCCTTTATTAACATTGGATGCCTCTGCCCTGGCTTCACTGATCACATAAACAACTGATTGTTGTGCTGTTGGGATCTCTGCCTCGGCTTCATTGGCAAGTTGAGAGGTAGACAAAGGAAGGTCTTCAGTTTGGCACTCAGGACCTGTAAGCTCTAGCAGCCTTTCCTGTAATGTACATCTTATTCCGTAAGCTGCAGTGCAAATGTCAACTGGAGGGGAAGCTGAGTCAGTGTCAGAGTTTGACACATCTTCTTCTTCATAAATCCTTCCTTCCTTTTCAAGGTGGGCTTTGATAATTGCTATCATCGCCTGGCTTTCAAGGGAGTTGACATTGCAGATGTTGGCTCTGAGCTGAAAGATCTTGAATAGGAAGTCTGTTGGCAGTTGTAGGATATTCCTGGCGTTGATGATGAGAGAGGTTCCGTTGCTTAGAAGGAAGGTATGGTCAAGGCACTTATTGCTTATCCATCCCAGCACATCTAAGTCCTTGACCATTAGTTTGTACAGGAGTCTTTTCAGGCTCAGAACTTCTTCTTCATTGAGAAGACTACTCCTTGTGATTTGGAGATTGTTGGGAGACAGTCTTCTTTCTGCAGCCTGAGATGACTCAGGAGACTCTACCCGTTTTAGTTCTTCGATCAGTCTTATGAAGTTGGGTAGGTTGTCCTCCATCAAAGCATAGAACATGTCAATGGATAGGTCTGCTGAGAGGTCTGATGAGTTGTTGATGCAGATAAGATCCTATAGGTCAAGGATTTCAAATGGATGAATTAAATCCCAGTCTAGCTCTTCTACTCCGCTAAACTCCCGACCTATCCAAAACCTCTCAGTTTTCCCATCGTACCCCCAAGCTAGTATAATGTCAAACTCTAGCTGTGTTGATGTCAGTGGGAAGTGGGGGGCAGCTGCATGACTTATGATGGCTGCAACTTCTGGGATGATGCTGAAGGATGTATATGTTTCATCTTGGTTGTTTTCATCCATCAGCACCTCATCTATGGCTCTGAAAACTAGCTTCCAGTCTTCAGTAGATTCTTCTTCATTGTCATCTGAGACTGGCAAGTCATGAACTTGGACAAAATCTGGTCTGAATAGAGTACTTTGAAAGGCAGCTTGCTCTTGAATCCAGTTGTCGAGACTTTCAGTGTCTTCTTCCATAGGGACTTTCTCCCCCATTTTGGTTGCATCAGTGAACAAATAGGCATCTGTTTGAGTGCCCACTGAGACAAGAGAGGGAGAAGCCGAGGAGGGGCATTGATGGGCTTCATGCATCAAGGCTTGGTGTCGTAGTTTGGACACTTCAGCCTCAAGCATAGCCACCCTGACCGTCAATTCCAGATTGCTTAGTTTTAGACTGTCCTCATCCACAGTTGTGGAATCCTTGGACCCAGATGGGGCCGTAGGCCGAGCCTCAGCATCCCCATCACCCGTGGTTTGTTGGCTCCTGGGATTCCTCTCAGTGAGGGGAGTTTCCAAGGAAACACCCTCACCATGAGTTGCCGTGGTTGAGGTCTTAAAGATGTTGTCACTGTCCTCCTGGTCTTTTGATGGACCAGCAGTAGTGACAGCCTCTTCCACATCCACTCTTTCATTACCCCCAGAGTGGACCTTCAAGGGTGAAGAACTTGGGTTGGGTGTTTCGGAAGCAAGACCACTCAGTACCTCCTTGATAGTGGTAGTTGGAGAAGGTACATCACTTTGGTCAGGTTCCTCAACACTTAAGTCCAAAGAAGATAGGAATGGCTTGAAGGGCTGTTCTATGGATCCGGGAAGTGATCCTAATCCTAATAGAGAGACTTCCGAAGGAGTCTCCCTAACAGTGTGGCTTTCCCTTATGATATTCTCACTAGAATGTTGTGATTATGAGTGAGGGATGATGGCTTGGGTTTGGGCCTTGGAGGCAAGAGAAGAAGGAGTTCTCTTGCCCCTCTTCCTTGTATATTTGGCTGCAACCGGGGCCCTGCGTTCCGGTTGAGCAATCAAACTGTGGGTGAGTAGAGTATGTGTCTGTACATCCTCAGTAGAATGCACAGGGGTTCGATCAAGGGAAGCAGTAGTTTGAGTTTGTGGCAGTGAAGTGGAGGGTGTGGGATCAGTATCAGCTGGGTTTGCTGAACTGTCACCCTGGGCACTTTGCGTGTTCAACATTGTAGACAACAATGGAACATCGGCCCCTGAGAACTTTGATGAAACTGTTCTCATGCTTTGAAAAAAGTTGTTCTTATGTCCCAGCATTACATAGATTCTTGCAGTTTTTGAAAGATCTTGGTGCTCAATGTTGAACACTTCCTGCAAGAATCTTGGGTACATGAAGAACTGTGATTTCACCCGTTCTTGAAGGTTGTATCTCAAACCTTCAAGAAATAGTGGGAAAAATTGAAACCCGCACCAGTTATCATACCGTGAATTGCCGACGCAAGTCCGGAGTTAAGTTGGTTCCAGCCACTCCTCTTCTGGGATATGCATTGGAGAAGAGTGTGGCAGAGATACTTCCATTTGGGACCCATGAGTGCCTTCTTTATTGTATACTCTTTTTGATTCCCAGTGTACCCTATGGATACAAAGGTCCTCATGTATACATCTTTTGGGTAAGAGATGGCGTCCCCTTCATCCTGAAGCTTGAGGTGTTGGCAGAGCTTTGCTTCAGTGATTATCATCTCCTTGCCGTCTACTGTGCCTCTAATTTGGGGAATGCCCTGGTCAGTAGAATACACGGCTGAGCTCCAAAAATCTTCCATGTGGGAAGTATAGATGGTTGGGTTGACTGTTAGGGCATGGTGGATTTTGGACCGACAAAGGAAGTCGATCATATCATCGAAACCTTTGGATTTCTTGCCCTTTATTAGGTATGCAGTGAGGTTGTGATATGGGGAAAACTTGTCGTTGGGGATGTTTATGTCTGCGTCTGCCATTGTTATAGATTTGGAGGGAAGAAAGGTGTTTGAATGGTGGTTATGGAGATTATGGAGAGTATGGAGAGCTTTGAATGTGGTGGGGACTTAGAGCGAAAATGATGGTTAGGGTTGAATTGAATGCGAAGAGGTGTTATGACAAACTTTGATTTTGAGTTTATAACGGCAAGGAAGGGAAAAAGCAGAATGGCTTGTACCGTACAACTTTATTCACTTTTTACTGTTACAGCTGTAATACACCGATGCAGTCATGGTAGAGACTGACGGTAATTTCTTTTACAGCGGGTAAAAGTTAATGTAGACTTGTTTTACCCATCAGCAGCAAACTTGGTTGCTGCCGATGGTGAGCTATCCGCTGCAAACTTGGTTGCTGCGGATAGTGAAGTCTTTCAGCAGCAGATTTGGGTGCTGCTGACAGTTGTATTCATTCCGCAGCAAAAAGGTTGCTGCTGACCCCCTTAAAGCTGTCCGCAGGAAACTTGTTCCTGCTGATAACTTAAAGCGATCAGTGGCAAAGGCTTTGCTGCTGAAGAGTAAATCTGTCAGCAGGAAAAAAAAATGCTGCTGACTATAACTTTTTATTAAGAACAAAAACATAGACATATTTACAAGGAAAGATAATAAATTTGAGACATGTCTTATTCAAAATTCATCATGCCAATTGATTCAACTAGATATCGAAATCTTGCTTCATCAAAAGGTTTAGTGAACAAATCAGCATATTGCTCATTTGTGTGAACCTTGGATAAGACAATTCTCTTTTTCTCAGCTTGATCCCTGATAAAGTGATACATGATGTCGATGTGCTTAGTCTTGGAATGATGCACTGGATTATTTGTGATAGAGATAGCACTCATGTTGTCAATGTGAATTGGAGTCTGCATGAAGGTCGTTCCATAGTCAAGCATTTGATTTTGAATCAAGATGACCTGTGCACAGCAACTTGAAGCTGCAATGTATTCTGCTTCAGCTGTAGAAGTGGAAACACATGTTTGATTCTTGCACTGCCATGAGATGAGCCTTCCTCCAAGAAATTGACATCCCCCAGATGTGGACTTTTTGTCCAAGTTACAACCCCCATAGTCACTGTCAGTGTAGGCATAGAGATTGACATTTTCATTATTTGGATACCATAGCCCAAGTTTTGGAGCTCCCTTTAGGTATCTAAGGATCCTTTTGACAGCTTGAAGATGAGACACTTTTGGAGCTGCTTGAAATCTTGCGCAGAGACAAACTGCAAACATGATATCTGGTCTTGAGGCAGTGAGATACATGAGAGACCCTATCATTGCTCGGTACTGATGTTGATCAGTGTCTTATCCTTCTTTCTCCGGAGATAATTGATGGTGCACTTGCATAGGAGTTCTTGCAGCAGAGCAGTCATCCATTTTGAATCTCTCCAAGATGCTTTTGACAAACTTGGATTGACTTATGAAGATTCCATTTGGTACCTGTTTGACTTGAAGTCCTAAAAAGAAATTTAGTTCACCCATTGAACTCATTTCAAATTTGGAATGCATCAGAACATCAAAGTCTTTGCAGAGCTTCTTTCTTGTAGATCCAAAAATAATGTCATCAACATAAATATGGACCAACAAAATTTCTCCCCCTTCATCTTTGATGAAAAGAGTCTGATCAATGGCCCCCCTTCTGAAGTTGTTGCTAAGTAGATGTCCAAATAAAGTTTCATACCAGGCTCTCGGGGCTTGGTGTAAGCCATAGAGAGCTTTGTCTAGTTTTAAGACCTTATTTGGATGTGCAGGATCCACAAAGCCTGGAGGCTGTTTGACATAGACCTCTTCATCAATCTTGCCATACAAAAAGGCACTCTTCACATCCATTTGATAGACCATAAAGTGTTTGGATACTGCATATGCCAGAAAGATTCGAATGGCTTCCAGACGGGCAACAGGAGCAAAGACTTCATCATAGTCAATGCCTTCTTCTTGAGTGTAACCTTGAGCTACCAGTCTGGCTTTGTTCTTGACCACGATGCCCCTTTCATCTTGCTTGTTTCTGAAGACCCATCTTGTTCCAATGGCTGTTTGACCAGGTGGAAGATCAACAAGTTTCCAAACATCTTGTCTTTTGAATTGCAGCAATTCTTCCTGCATTGCTTCAATCCAGCTGTTGTGCTTGAGAGCTTCATCAATCTTTTTGGGTTCCACCTGTGATAGAAAGCAAGAGAACAAACAAATGTTGGCTTCATGAGACTTACTTCTTGTCTGGATGCCTGTGTGGACTTGGCCAATGATGTTTTCCAGAGGATGCTCTTTGTTTATTCTCTATGCTGGTATCACATCCAGTCGTATTCCTTCTTCAAGATTACTTTGGTTTAGATCAGGATAGTCTTCAGTTATGAGGAGAGGAGCTTGGAGGTTCTGATCATTGTGTTCCACATAGTCAGCAGTATTAGCATCAGAGGCCTCTTCAGCATGGATTGAGGAGGCTTCATTAAGGATTTCTTGGTCAGAGAGATTGCTGCTTGTGGTGTTGGAAGTATCGGCTTCACCTGTACTTGCTTCAATAGCTTCTGCCACTGATGGAGGATCAATGGATGGCCTTTTCATCCTGATGTAGGGACTGGGAAACTCCAATCTATAGTCAGAAGAGGAGGTTGAGGCAGAAGATGTTGATTTTGAAGACGAAGGCTCCATATTTGAGAAAATGAGAGGCTCAAATATCTGGGTGAAGGAGTCTATATCAAAGAGCCAGTTAGGACCTTTGCATTGTTCACAGACAACGTGTTCCCTGCATTCCACATTAGCAGATTCTTCCACAATCCGAGTCCTAGAATTGAACACTCGGTAGGCCTTTGATTGAGAGGAGTAACCCACAAAGTAACCTTCATCAGACTTTGCACCGAATTTAGGAAGAACTCCATGTGTTATGAGAATGGTACATGGACATCCAAAGGGCTTCAGGAAGCCAATGTAGGGAACTCTTTTGAGCTATAGTTCATAGGGTGTTTTCTGGAGAGGCTTAACAATAAGGACTCTATTCTGCACATAACAAGCTGTGCTTACTGCTTCCGCCCAGAAAGTAAGGGGCAGCTTTGAGTCAGCCAGCATAGATCTTGCTGATTCAATCAGAGTCCTGTTTCTTCTTTCAGCAACCCCATTTTGTTGAGGGGTTCTTGGAGCACTGTATTGCCTTTTAATGCATTTGCTCTCACAGAAACTGTTCAAAGTGTGATTTTTGAACTCTGTTCCCTGATCACACCTTATGATCTTTACCTTCAGATTGCTTTGATTCTCTACCCTAAGAATATAGGATTTGAGAATCTCAGCAGTTTCATCTTTTGTTCTTAGGAAGAATACCCATGAGAATCTGGAGAAGTCATCAGTTATCACCAGACAGTAGGACTTTTTGCCCATTGACATGGCATTCGTAGGACCAAAGAGATCCATATGCAGTAGCTGGAGAGGGGTGTCATTTGTGTTCAATGTCTTGGGCTTATGGGAACTCTTGTGTTGTTTTCCCTTCAAGCATGCAATGCAGTGATCGTCTAGCTGGAATTCTTTGTCAGGAAGCCCTCTGACAAGATTGTCCTTCACTAATTTATTGATTTTTTTGATGTTAACATGGCTTAACCTCCTGTGCCAGAGAGCGGATTCATCAACTGATGCCTTTGACAGAAAACATGAAACACTACCAGATGGAGTGACTTCATTCATGTCAAGCACATATAAGTTGTCCTTTCTTTGAGCAGTTTGGAGAATCTTCTCTGGAGGGGGTTTAGATAGGCCAGGAGCTAACACGAAACATTCTTTGTCAGTGAAGAGCATCCAATGCTTTTGATCACATACTTGGGAAACACTCATGAGATTGAAGTCAAGTTCTTTAACATAGTTGACTCTTTCAATACTCATCCTTTCATTGGACACAGTTCCTTGTCCAGTGATAGATCCACCTTTTGAGTCACTCCCAAAGGCAACATATCCTCCATTGAAATGTCTGAAGTTGGAGAGGATGGACCTGTTGCCTGTCATGTGCCTGGAACAGCCGCTATCTACCACCCAGGTGTTATTCTTGTGACCTGGCTGTCCCTGAGGTGGTATCTCTGCATTGTTTTCCATAAGTGCTTGGTTGGAGGCAGGAACATCTTCATATTGAAAACTCCAGTCAAATTCTGCAGTTCCAACATTTGCACAGGATGCAGTTTGTGCTGGAGGAGTTCCTTGCTACTGCTGCCTGGGCTGACCTTGGTAAGCTTGTCTTTGATGGCTGGCACCCTGATTGGCTTTAGGTGCCTTGCACTCCCTAGCAAAGTGACCCATTTGGTTACAGTTGTAACATCGGATCTTGCTTTTATCAAGCCCAACTCTGGTGTTTGAGTGGTTGCTTGGAAATGATCTCCCGGTTCTAGAATAAAACCTTTTTGCTCTGAGGGAGAGCATGTCATATGAGTGCTGAATATCCATTTCTTCAAGATCATCTGGATGAAAGCATTCCAGATCCTCCTTTATGAAGTACATGCTGCTTGAGTTGTCAGAGACAAAAGCAGTAGAGGTTGGCCGTTGAGGAGGTGCCTCAAGAAGAAATGGTGACGAGTTAGATTGTGAAGCAGTTGGTGTTTGAGGATGAGTAACAATGGGAGGATAGTAGCTGCTTGCACTTGGACCGGAATGATCAGAGTGAGGCACTGAGGTGGTGGTGGAGGAAGTGGCAGCTGATTGATAACTGGAGCTCCTTTCTTTAGCTTGAATCATTTCTAATTCATAGGTTTTGAGCATGCCAAAGAGCTCAGTCATCTGAAGAGTCTTCAGATTCTCTGTTCTTCTGATGGACAATGTATATAATGTCCAACAACTAGGCAGAGATCTTATGAACTTCTTGAGAATGTCTTCATTCTCCAGCTTTACTTTGGAGCACTGCAGTTCACCTACAAGATAGGTAAATCTGTTATATAGAATAGTTAGAGACTCACCTTCCCTCCAGACGAAATTTTCATACTGCTGCTTCAGTATGTCCTTTCTGTTCTCTTTGACTTCTTCTGAGCTAGCAAACATCTTTTCCAACGCCTCCCAGAGCTCCTTGGCAGTTTTGTGACTTCTGAAGTTATGAAAAACTTCATTTGGAAGGCACATTTGGATAGCTCCTAGTGCCTTGAAGTCTACCTCCATTTTCTTTATGTCCTCTTCAGAGTACTTGGAGGTTTCCTTCGGGACATGTAGTCCTCCACCATCAGCAGAGGCCACCATGGGAATATATGGACCCTCCTTGATGGATCTCCACATTCCGTACTCCTGATAACAGAAGAAGCTTTCCATGCGATTTTTCCACATGTCATAGTCTTCTCCAGATACCAACCTTGGTGGTCGGTTGATGCTGCCGATATCTTCAAAACCATTGCTCTGTGCCTTTTTTGTTTTTGTTATTTGGGTGACTTGATCAAAGAGAGAGTTTAGAATAGAACCAGAAATGATTAAACAAATGTGAGTTTGTTTAATCTGAGCCAAAGCTCTGATACCACTTGTAGGATCGTGAAAGTACAAGATGGTTCTGTTCTTAGTTGAGGTTAGCGGAAACAAAATCAACTACACAGTTTATAATTAAGTAAACACAAAGAATACTGATAAACACTGTTGTATTAAGCTTTTGTGGATGCAAAGATTACAAGTGAAAAACTCAGTGAAGAAGCACACTTACAATGAAGTGGTTACACAATATTTATACTAACTTAGAATCAAGACAGACCCTTGATTCTAAGGATCAGATGGAATACAAGCTGTTGATCTTGTTTATTAATCTAAGTTACACGTAAAGGCTAATCTAGTTAACTTTACTGAAATGTTTTCTTTATTCATGATTGTTTGCATGCTTGGAGTAGAGCGTCATTATCCTTTATTGGTTGCACCAGTGAGGTTCCTTCTGCTTGGAGTGTGGCAGTTGCTTTTGCATAAAGGTGTCAGAGGCGCTTCGCATGGATAGTCAGCTGCAACGTTTGATCTTCAGTGAATAAAGCTATCAGCAGCAGAGATGAGGATCAGCAGCAAGATTGATCTATCCGCAGCTGCTAAGGATATGCCTATCAGCAGCAACATGTGTTGAATGCTGCTGATATGCCTATCCGCAGCTACTTTGGTCTTCAGCAGCAGACAAAGCATCAGCAGCTGTTTTGGTCAGCAACAATCTTGTGTTGTCCGCAGCAGTTGTACTTAGAACAATTTTGTAGCAATCAGTCTTTGGTTCTACACGACCTGAGAAACATGTAACAAAAAGTGTCAACACGATGTTGGTGAGTTCACAGGTTTCTAGTTTGTAATAAGAGAGTGTTTACCAGATTATGTACATTCAATATGCATATGTATAGGTAGCTAGCCTATGTTCATGTCTTACTAAAACGCTCGCAACCGAAGCTGACTGTTTGTTTATTTGCCTCCTGCCAGGTCTATCAACACTGGCGGTGTGAGTAGGCTAACATTTCACCCGCTCAATATCTAATCGAGTTAGCGCGACTAACGCGGGTGGGATTTGTCAAACCCAGTAGTACTACTAAACATTACCTCGCTAAGATCCATATTAACGGTTCGATATAAGATGAAGACTTTCTGTGATAGTGTGTTACGCTTAGCCTTAACAGTGATATCATATAAAGTACCATAATCAAAATAGTTGCGTCATGTTTTCTCCCCCAACAGGAAAAACATGTAAAATAATATTTGTTTGCGTACCTGTTTCTCCCCCACGGGAAAACAATAAAATGATGTTTGTGTATATGTACGTTTCTCCTCAACAGGAAAACAAGTAAAATATGTTTGTGTGAAAGCATGTTTCTCCCCTAATAGTAAAACAATAAAAAGGGGCCGTGAAAACTGACTGCGAAGATAGTAATCACACAAGTACGAGGTTAAAATCTCAAGCGGTAGCCTGACACGGCTCACAAATGTCCTAGCATTACAACATAACAGTTAGAGACTTAATGGGAATATGCGAAGACAACACGGAAGATTGAACGTCCTAACGAAACGCTCTAATGATCAAGAGTAAAAGAATGTGTCCACGGAAATAAGAATTCTTAATTAGGATAAATACATTTCACTATGAATGACAAATAATATATAGTAATTACAATCGAGCGTTTTGTCATTAATTAGAAGTCTAGGAAAATAATATAATTTAATATATTATTTTTAGGTTCGAAGGATTAACTAAATAATCATTTGCGGGGGAAAATAATAAATATATTATTTTTAGTCGAATATATAACGTGGGAAAATAATATACAAATTATATTATTTAAATTTTAAAACGTCACATGAATTAATTACACGAGACGAAATAATATAAAACTATATATTATTTTATACTAGGAGTTATGGTTTGAAAATATAAATATATTACTTTTATACGATAATAATCTAAATATATTATTTTTAAAAGTGGAAATAATATAAAAATGGGTTAATAATCAAACCCGAGTCTACGGGTGGTTTCCGGGTTTCCAAACACACTAATATATTGATATGATAATATGGAAAAATGATTTTATTTAGGAATATAACTTAAAAATTGTTCAGAAAAATAAACGTGGGTTGTGGGATTCGAACCCGGGTCTATCCCACAACAGCCACGAGTCTTAATCATCTCGGCTGGCTAAGGTTTCGCGACAAGGACCAGATCATATTGGTTTTAACAGTCAGAAGCATCAACCTCCTCCCCCCTGTCGCGATCCGAACCCAAATCTCACCCTAATTCCACAGATTTTGAACACGATCGAACCGGAAAGTATAGGGGTTTTGTTAATCGGATATAGGCGAATCTGTAAGTGGTTTTAATTTCAAAGTAACAAGTTTAAATCCGTTTAATACTCGTTTTAGAAACCGAAACTATAGATATGAACTAAGAATCAATTTGATCAATTTGGATATTAAAATTTATTGGAAACATGGGGCTTTTACTTAACTAGGTGTTGCGAATCTAACCATACATTTCAATTTCATTGAGATCAGGTTTAGAGTCAAAACCCCCAATTCGTTTATGAACAAACCCTAATTTATAGATCCTGTAAAATTTGATGTTAATTGATAAAATAAACATAGGGTTTTCGATGAGTGACTGATTACGAAGCTAACCATATGAATTAATTGAATTATAATCGAATCTAGAATCAAAAGCCCCAAATTGGTTTTCGTATGAACCCTAGATTAGTGATCTTGTCAAATTCGGTGTTGTAAGATCAAATTAACTTAGGGCTTTCGTTCTATGAGCAAACACGAAGGTGAGGGTGTGGTCAATTACCAGAAACAAGTACGAATTGACCGAGATCGACTAGGGCGGTTTCCGTCTTCGATGCGTTTGGTTTCCGACGACTTATGCTTCGACTCCGGTGCAATTAGAATATGCAGAAGGTTCATCGGGATACGTCTAAAGTGTGGGGAACTTCTGATGGCAAAATGGTGAACGGATTTGGTCGTATTCGATGCTATTAGTTCTAGTTCTTCGGTTACGACTTTAATGAGACTTAATATGATTAATTTGTCATCATTATCGTTTAATAACGATTTTAACGTGATCGAAGTCATCAATGACATTCACTATAACCGCGAATTCGAACAGTTCTTGGAGTTACAGATCGAATTTTGAATCAAAGAACACGATTTTGTCTTTCAAAAAGTCAAAGATTGAGTATTGGGTAATTACATATCTAGCCCCTGCAGTTTCATGCATTTAGGTTTATGAAGTTGACAGAACCAGTCCCTAGAGTTTGAGAATAAGTTAACAGAGTTAGGATTTAACAGAATGCTTAGCGGAATTGTTAACGGCGTTAGCTTTGAAAAGTCGGGTTGCCACAAATAAGACCCCAACTATTACAAAGCTTTTGTCATACATTCTATGTCCTAACAGAGTCCCCCTTGACAATAGCTTGATCTTCGGTCTTCAGTCTTTATGACGAGCTCTTCCAGTTATCAGGTAATCTGCTTCCTGCGTGCACTCCATATCTCTGACAGATCTCCAACAATCTTTTATACTGCAATCCTTGTTCTCTCCATTCATCAGTAAACATAATCTCATTCTTTCTTAACGTCCTCTGATCTTTCTTTGAGAAGTTAATAAGATTCATTGCATCATAGAAACTAACAATGACCTTATTATCTTTATCATCAATTCTAGCTTCACCAGTATTCACATCTTGTACCACCATTTCATATTCCCCATAAAATCTTGTGGTAGTTTCTTCAATGGTATCTTCTGTATAGCACGTACTAGCTTGAACTTATACTTCTAGGTCACAATCTCAGTCTTTTGATATACAATCTTCACTCTTTTTCCTTTCTGTGGCTTTAACCTTTCATACTTCCCTGATCCACCTTCTCTTTTAATCAAGTTGGCAATCACATCGGCTAATCCAAACTTTGATTTATTAATCAGTGGTTTCGTAGCTAGACCATTCATTTCACACCTTGGCAAGGTATTGAAATACTTGATCCTAGGCTTTAAGTATTGAACACCATCAGATATCTTAATAGCAAACAACTTCGTGTCATCATCATAAAACCAACTGATGATTCTTCCAATACACCGCTCTTTATTCACATATATTTCTTTTTGAGGAGGTTGTACAGGTAACTTGGGTAGTACTTTCATCCAACTGCTAACTACTTCTCTCCTCTGTTCTCTAGTCATTCTTGTATTTCTATACATCACAGGTTCTTCATTCGGCTTCGGAGACACATTATGGGTAGTATCAGCATCAGTATCAATCTTGGATTGAGCAGTATCATCAGGTGTAGTGATATCTTCAACAGAGTCCATAGAATCTGTTACTCCTTCATAAGAAAACTCAGGAATAACATCATCTTGGATGAAGTTATACGGTACATTCAGACCATCACTGCCTTCATATGTAACTTTAGCTTTACTCTTTTCTATCTCAATCTCTCCTTCTTTAACTTCATTATCAGTCATGTCATCTTCAATATAATTAAATAATTCATCAATATCATATAGACACTCTAACTTCTCGGCTTCCTCTTCTTCAGAATCAGCAAAGAATTCCAATAATAAAAACTCTTCATTCACTCCAGAATCATTCTTGGTTCCTTCAATGGTTTGTGATGTCGACTCCCCCTGAGCTCTTGATATGGGATTTAAGTCAGCAGCGTATTGACGATCACCCTCAACATTACCACTAGGATCATTGTCATCATCATCCTTTCTTTGAATAGACCCAGTATGATAATTATCATGTATCCTTAACTCCCCCCTGAGCGTCAAGACGCTCAACAAGTTTGGATACCAAGATCTGCATGTCAGCAATCTGTGTAACTTGAGCCTGAAGGACCAATTGTCTCGGAGCATCAGTAGATACAAGAGTATCTACCTGAGTCTGCAATGCAAGCACTTGTGATTCAAGGAAGGTAATCCTTTCAGAATCAGAAGGTTGTGAAGTACCAGCAGATGATGTAGGAACTGTAGGAACATGAGTAATCACAGGAGATGGATGTTTAGAAGCAGGAGGTGTAACCAGTAAGGATGCAACAAAAGTAGCGTCCTCAACACCTTGAGATGAATGTGCAGCAGCAATAGAAGCAGACATAAGCTTCTGAACTTTTGGAACTGGAATAACATCACTATCCGAGTAAGAATTCTCATTAATTAATGTTCTCTTGCCAAGTACTGAACCGGAAGGAGGATCCCGAACAGACTTACGCCTCGGCTTTCTGGCTTTAGATTTAATACGCTTCCCCGCATTTGCCAATGGCAAAGTAGCCAGACTCTCATAATGATCTGAAATCTCTAGAGGAATCAGAGTCAGTAGCCTCAGAATCAGGTAAAATAGTATCACCGGAACTCGTATCCACCACATTCCCTTCAGCTTCATGAATGGGTGAATTCACAGCTTCATCATTAAAATCTTCCATATTCGTACCCAAATCTTGTTCATAATTTTGAGCAACGTCTTCCTGAACTGGTTCATTAACCTGTTTTTGTGGAATAGGAACTTGTTGTTGTGCTTGTACCTGAGCTTGAACTGGAACTTGTTGTTGTTGTTGATTCTGGACCTGTCCTTGAACTAACTCCTCAGGATGAAACCAATTATCATTAGGAGGCTCAACATAAGCAGGATTGATTAAGTGACCAAACAAAGGAGTCGGAACTGGAATCAAAGCAACATTTTGTTGTTTAACCTTGGTACAATCAGTAAAGATTCTTTTGGACATAGGAGTCAAGGTCAAACGCATTGGATGCCGTGGTAAGTATGGAATTAAATGGTTCAGAATCATTTGCAAGAACCTAGGATACATAAGAAACCCTTAACCTTCTGGAGGATTGATTTGCATGACCAACTCACGGTATATATACAAAGCAAAGTTAAACCGTTTGTTCAGGGTAAATGCAACCATTGCAGCTTGTAACGCACTCTTCAGTCCATCAATGCCAGCCTTTTGTGGAGATAAACATTGGATGGTTACGTGCATAAAATACCTCCATTCTCCAACTAAACCACCTTTACGTGCTTGAGTATCATTTGGTCTGCCTCTGTAGCCCATCCTCTGAAAACACCCCATAATTAGTGTTCTAGGATAAGACATAGGATCTTCATTAGCACCTCCCAATGCTAAAGCAGCACGAATAGCCTCCACTGAAATAGCCAACACTGTGTTATTAACAGTAGCACGAAGTACTTGAGGTTCAACATCTGTGTCTTGATGTACTGTATCCCAAAATTGTTGGATATACAGTAAGCTGATGTACGGATCTACGGATAAGGCCACATGTAAATGTGAACGAAGAAATTGATAATTCCTTGGAAATTAACAGCCTCAGACATATTTGGATCTAACAATGTCACTTGATTATGTTTGTACTCAACACGATGAGCCATCTGGAAATGTATTGGACAACGAACACACATTAGTCATATAACAAACAAACAAAAAATCAAACAAAAAAAAAATTTCCACACAAAAACAAGTACAAGTCCAAACACTGCTTAGCCCTTAGGCGAACTTATTAAGTTCGCTTAGTGTTGCAAGAGGCGAACATAATAAGTTCGGCTAAACAAGTTCCTTGAACAAGTTCGCCTGAACCAGTTTGTCGATACAAATTCAACAGCAGATTCCAAAATGCTCAAATCGCCGAATCTGTTCAAATCACACACATCATAAGCATCAATTATCAACCACTAATCATTATTAAGTTTTAATCTAGAAAAGATACCTTATTAGGTCAATTTCAGATCGGTTATCAAGAAACGATGAACACAGAGTTAAAAGATCAATTTCCTATTGATTTAACGGATAAAAATCCATGAAAGTACCTTAGAAAGACTTTCAATTCAAACCCGATCCAGAAACAAACACGAAATTTCAAACCACAGAACCCGATTTCAAAATTTTGACAAATTCGCTTCAATCCAGTAAGTTCGCTCACAGAAGTTCGCTCAAACAATGAAGATGGTAACAAGAATAAGTTCGCCTAAACAAAATATTTATTCACACAATTAAGTTCGCTAAGCCCCAGGCGAACATATTAAGTTCGCTTAACCAGGAACATGCGAACATATTAAGTTCGTTTCAAACCTTTTCCTTGAACAATTTTCAGCAACTTTCAACACGTCACTTCTTGTGATCTTTCATCTGTAGCATGTATCCGATCCAATCCCGAATCATTTTAATAAAAGATAGAATTTTCATGGAATATAGAAACAAAATATCTTTGGATTTTATCTATACAAACGAAATCACATATTTTTGGTTTTTATCTGAGCAAACTGAAACACGTATTTTTGGATGAACATCATGAGCAAGAAGATCATATCTGTAGAACCAAAGACTAATTGCACCAAGATTCTTCTAAGTATAAATGTTGCTGATAGGCTTATCAGCTGCAAACAACATTTGCAGCTGATAGGCTTATAAGCAGCGTTTATCAATTACCGCTGCTGATAGGCTTATCAGCTGCAAACGACATTTGCAGCTGATAGGCTTATAAGCAGCGTTCAACACAAGTTGATGCTGATAGGCTTATCAGCAGCGTTCAACCAAGTTTGCTGCTGACAGGCTTATCAGCAGCATCCTTCACTCTTTGCAGCTGACAGCCTAATTCTGTGAAGACAAATCGTTGCAGCTGACTATCCAGGCCAGGCGTCAATGACAACTTTCTGCAAAAGCATCTGACATACTCAAAGCAGAAGGAACCGCTATGGTCAACCAATGACGGACAACAATGCTCTTCTCCAAGCATGCAAACAATCATGAATAAAGAAAACTCTTCAATAAAGTTAGCTAGTTTAGACTTAACTTGTATTGATAGTTTTGTATAAAAGATCAACGGTCTGTGTTAGATCTGATCCTTAGAATCAAGGGTCTGTCTTGATTCTAAGTTACTATAAATACCTTGTAACCACTTCATTGTAAGTGTGCTTCTTCACTGAGTTTTCACTTGTAATTTCTGCATTCACAAAAGCTTAATACAACATTGTTTATCAGTATTCTTTGTGTTTACTTAATTATAAATTGTGTAGTTGATTTTGTTTCCGCCAACCTCAACTAAGAACAGAACCATCTTGTACTTTCACGATCCTACAAGTGGTATCAGAGCTTTGGCTCAGATTAAACAAACTCACATTTGTTTAATCACTTCTGGTTCTATTCTAAAACTTTCTCCTTGATTAAGTCACCCAAATCACAAAAACAAAAATGGCACAGAGCAATGGTTTTGAAGACATCGGCAGCATCAACAGACCACCAAGGTTGGTATCTGGGGAAGACTATGACATGTGGAAAAATCGCATGGAAAGCTTCTTCTGTTATCAGGAGTACGGAATGTGGAAATCCATCAGAGATGGTCCATATACTCCCATGGTGACCTCTGCTGATGGTGGAGGACTACTGGTCCCGAAGGAGCCCTCCAAGTACTCAGAAGAGGACATCAAGAAGATGGAGGTGGACTTTAAGGCACTGGGAGCTATCCAAATGTGCCTTCCAAATGAAGTTTTTCATAACTTCAAAAGTCACAAGACGGCTAAAGAGCTCTGGGAGGCTCTTGAGAAGATGTTTGCTGGCTCCAAAGAAGTCAAAGAAAACAGACGGGACATACTGAAGCAGCAGTATGAAAACTTCGCATGGAGGGAAGGTGAGTCTTTAACTGTTTTATATAACAGATTTACCTATCTTGTAGGTGAGCTGCAGTGCTCAAAGGGGAAACTGGAGAATGAAGATATTCTCAAAAAGTTCATCAGGTCCTTACCTAGCTGTTGGACACTCTACACAGTGTCCATCAGAAGAACTGAGAATCTGAAGACTCTCCAGATGACTGATCTCTTCGGCATGCTGAAAACCTACGAATTAGAAATTATTCAAGCCAAAGAAAGAAGCTCCAGTCATCAATAAACCTCTACATCCACCACCACCTCTTATGCCCTTCACTCTGACTACTCAGGTCAAAGTTCCAGCAACTACTATGCTCCCATTGTCACCCATCCACAAACTCCTACCTCCCAAACAAACACCTCTCCATTTCTTCTAGAAGCCCCTCCTCAAACCTCAACCTCTGCTGCTTTTGTTTCTGAAAACTCAAGCAACACGTTCTTCATCAAGGAGGATCTGGAATGCTTCCATCCAGATGACTTAGAAGAAATGGACATACAACATTCGTATGCCATGCTCTCCATTAGAGCAAAGAGGTTCTACTCTAGAACTGGAAGACCCGTCCCAAGCAACAACTCAAACACCAGAGTTGGATTGGATAAAAGCAAGGTAAGGTGTTACAACTATAACCAACTGGGTCACTTTGCTAGGGAATGCAAGCTGCCAAAGGGAAATCCGGGAGTCAGCCATCAAAAACAAGGCTATCAAGGACAGCCCAGGCAGCAGCAACAGCAACAGCAGCAAGGAACTCCTCCAGCACAAACTGCAGCCTGTGCAAATGTTGGGACTTCAGACTTTGACTGGAGTTTTCAATATGAAGATGTTCGTGCCACCAACCAAGCTCTTATGACAGACACTACAGAGATACCACCTCAGGTATTTGAACATCTCTGCTCTCAAGCCTGCATTGATAAAGTTTTAGGTTATAGAAAACATAACCAAAACCTTATAGATCAAAATGAAGAGTTTCATCAAATAAAATCTGAGTTCAAAAAGGTTGAAAATACTTACAAAGAAAAAATTGAATGCCTTAAGAAAGAGATTTCATCATTAAAACATGAACAAAGCAATCTTGAGACTCTGATTGATGATCTCCTGGCTAGACTAAAATCTACCAGAGCTGAACTGGCAGAACAGAAAGTTCATGTTGAAAAATATGAATTTTCTTCCAAAAAGCTACAGAGACTTCTAGATATTCAAGTCCATGAGAAGGTAAAGCTTGGAGGACTTGGATATAGCAAGGAACAGTACAATACTGTTCCTCATCCAGCTGACTATGTTGCCATTTACGAACCAAGCTTCAATGTTGCAAATCTTGACACTGAAAACCGAAATCTTGATCCTTCAATGGATGAACCTTTCGTTGAAGACTGCACTACCTCATCAGAGTCTGAGTTAACCTGCTCAGACCATGAAGAAACCAGTACAGCCCCATCTGCAGCTGTTTTGAATAAAGCTGAAGTTCCTACTGCCACCATCCCAATCCCTGTTCCATTCAAACAGATCAAGATCAGCTATCCTCCAGAAGGAAGAAAAATAACTGTTGAAAAGGGATAGTCCTCAACTCCCAGCAACTTCAAACCTCACAGGAAGGTGTTTGACATATGTCATGCTGCTGGAGAAAGAGTTCCATATGTTCAGAAGACCCTAGAAGAAGCCACTTTTGAACATAACAAAGCTCATCCATGGAACTTCAAGGATTTGTTTCAAAGAAAGGATTATGTCTACCTTTCAAGAGACACAGTGGCCAAATCCTGCTTTGTCTGTGGCAAGTATAACCACACTGCCAGTACTTGCTTCTAGTATCAGCAGCAGAAGAATCAGCAACAGGTTAGAAGAGTTGCGGCAAAGAAAACTCAGTTCCGAAACTCTTCTTCTCCACCAAGGAAGCAGCCGTCCAAAGTTCAGCAGACCTGCATCATTTGTGGTGCAACAGACCACTTTGCTGCAAAGTGCCAGTTTAACCCATTCAACCAGATCCTTCCTCCATCAACTCATAAACAAGAAAAGGATCAGCATCCATCGGTTGATAAGCCATCTGCAGCCAGAAAAAGGGTTGAAACTGCAGTGAAACACAAGCAGCAGCAAAAGGCAAAGCCTTCAGCAGCCACCAAATCTGCTGCTGCTCAAACAAAGCCTTCAGCAGCAAAAACAAAATCTGCTGCTGAAAGCCCAAAGCCATCAGCTGCAAAGCCAAAGCCATCAGCTGCAAAATCTGCAGCTGATAAGCTAAAGCCTGAAGCAGCAAAATCAGCTGCTGCAAAAGAAAGCCCATCAGCAGCAAAAGCAAAATTAGCTGCTGACAAAGAAAAGAGAGCTGGCAGACCACCACATCAGCAATGGAAAGCAAAAGCCCCAGTCTCTATTTCTCCAAAAATCATCATTAGCTTAGTTGATTGCACAAATGATGAATCCACCAGTCCAAGAACTCTTTTCTTCAAAAAGGAGAGCTCTTGGACTACTCCCACTAACTAAATCTTTATCATGTGTAGGGACAGTCAGGTCACAAGAACAACACCTGGGTGGTAGATAGCGGTTGTTCCAGGCACATGACAGGCAACAGATCCATCCTCTCCAACTTCAGACACTTCAATGGAGGATATGTTGCCTTTGGAAGTGACTCAATGGGCAGATCCATCACTGGACAAGGAATAGTGTCCAATGAAAGAATGAGCATTCAGAAAGTCAACTATGTTAAAGAACTAGACTTCAATCTCATGAGTGTTTCCCAAATATGTGATCAAAAGCATTGGATGTTGTTCACAGATAAAGAATGCTTTGTATTGTCTCCAGGCCTATCCAAACCTCCTCCAGAGAAGATTCTATTGACTGCTCAAAGAAAAGAAAATCTCTATGTGCTAGACATGAATGAAGTCACTCCATCTGGGAGTGTTTCCTGCTTTCTGTCAAAAGCCTCAGTTGATGAATCAGCTCTCTGGCATAGGCGTTTAAGTCACGTTAATATCAAAACTATTAACAAACTGGTGAAGAATAATCTTGTCAGAGGGCTTCCTGACAAGGAATTCCAGCTAGAAGACCATTGCATTGCTTGCTTAAAAGGGAAGCAACACAAGAGTTCTCACAAGCCCAAAACCTTGAACACTAATGACACTCCACTACAGCTACTGCATATGGATCTCTTTGGTCCTACAAATGTCAGTTCAATGGGCAAGAAGTCATACTGTCTGGTGATAACTGATGACTACACCAGATTCTCATGGGTATACTTCTTGAGAACTAAAGATGAAACTGCTGAAATTCTCAAAACCAATGTTCTAAAGGTAGAGAATCAAAGCAATCAAAAGGTAAAGATCATAAGGTGTGATCAAGGCACAGAATTCAAGAACCACACCTTGGACTGTTTCTGTGAAAGCAAAGGGATAGAAAGACAGTACAACGCTCCAAGAACTCCTCAACAAAATGGAGTTGTTGAAAGAAGAAACAAAACTCTAATTGAGTCAGCAAGATCAATACTGGCAGACTCAAAACTGCCTCTCACATTCTGGGCAGAAGCAGTTAGCACAGCCTGCTATGTGCAAAACAGAGTTCTTATTATTAAGCCCCTAAACAAAACACCTTATGAGCTTTGGTTTCAAAGAATTCCCTACATTGGGTTTCTAAAGCCTTTTGGGTGTCCATGCACCATCCTCATCACACATGGGATTCTTCCTAAGTTCGGTGCTAAATCTGGTGAAGGATACATTGTGGGCTATTCCTCTCAATCAAAGGCCTACAGAGTATTCAATTCAAGAACAAGAATCGTGGAAGAATATGCAAATGTGGAGTGTAGAGAACATACTGTCTGTGAGCAGGGAAAAGGCCCTAACTGGCTCCTTGACATAGACTCCTTCTCTCAAATATTTGAGCCCCTCATCTTTTCAAACACTACAAGAAAAAACACCTTAGATGACACGCATTGCGTGTCATAAAAGGGGGTAGATGACACGCGGATGCGTGTCAAGGATAGCCATGTCAAGAATGAAGATGACACGCATTTTATGTGTCATATTTTTATGACACGCATTTATGACACGCTTTTACGACACGCATTTATGACACCCATCCTTGACACGCAATGCCCGTCAAGGATAGCCCTGTCAAGAATGAAGATGACACGCATTTTGTGTGTCATCTACTTATGACGTGTATTTTTTGTCATAAATGTGTGTCATTGTTAAAGCTGTTTAAAAAATTTTTATAGAATTATTAGTTTCCAGTTTTCCACATTAATATAATAAAATAGTAATAAACAACTCATAATATAAAATAAAATACATATGCCAAAACAATCCATTTCATAAATATAAACAACGATTTGAAAAGTAACAAAAGTCGATTACGAATTCAAAGTATTACAAAGTTTCACCGAAAAATAAAGTTTGAAACATAAGTTGACCATTCTTCTCGAACTCCATCGATATCAACGTCGGTGTATTCATCTTTGCTTCCCCCAACCTAAGAAAAAGTTTGTAAACAAATAGTTATCAAAGATACATATATTAATACTATTTAGCAAGTGCACAAAACATATATATACTTACATTGTTATTGGCCAGTATTTCAACTCCTTCATCAACTATCTCTTTCATGAACTTTAACATATAGTATCCACATTCAGTACTTCCCGGCTGACATGGACACTACACAATTACATTATTGTAAACATGAAAATAATATTGTAAACAGATATTATTTCTGGAAAACACAAAAAAAATGTTACTCTGAGCCTTTATTTCTGGAAACACAAGAATATTATGGCAAGACTTTATATCTGGAAACACAAAAAATGGTACTGTGAGCCACACACATGCTATGTTAGTCGATTACACCTCTAATCTACATTTTCTTAATGAACCCATTTATATACCAACCTGCAGCTTAGTATACCAACCCATTTACAACCGATTGCAAATTAGTCCAGGCATATAAGTGTTTAGTGTTGTGTATAAAGTTCATTGACTTCATTCTACAGTAGCTTAAAATAGAGCAGAAAATTGATCTATCATTTCTAAACCCAATCTAAAGCGATAGTCATCCACCATTTAAAATTGCCTTCATTCTACAGTAGCTTAGTATTTCAGTCACACCGTAATATCCACAACATAATTTAAAACCCAAATGGTAGAACCCTAGTATCAAACACAAGACAATTAAAAGGGATTGTAGGTAATTAAGTGCTCACCCTAGCGTTGACCCCAGTTGAGTTTAACCCTCTTATTGGATCCACTTTGTGCAGCGTACAAGATAATTGCTCTACAAAAAAATTAAGAAATATATCAAATAATATAATTTAATGTTTAGATAATTTGTATTACTTACGCATCTATAGTTTGCCTCAATTGTGAATTGACAGTGCTAGCCCTAAGGGAATCAAGATAATAGCAAGTACTTGTTTTCATGTCTAGTACGGCCAACACCCAATGTTTTCTACAAAAACCAAAAACAAAATTAAGTCAAACAACTTAGTTACGAAGGTGGTGGAACTTGATAATCAGTTAAAGCTAATAAAACTAGGATGTTACCCGGGATTATAGGGAATTAAGATGATGTCATTGTCCTTTCTTTTAGACAACCGCTATGCAATGCTTCTACTTGAATCATCGATATTTTTAGATTTCGTTTTACGTTCACGTGGCGAGGATGCAGTCGGGCTCACAAAACAAATTCCATGATCTCTTTTTGACCCATTCTTGATTTGCTCAAACAAGTACCTATTAACATACAAAGATTAAACTGATTAATTAAATTGTGTTTTACGAATAGTTATTTAAATTAAATTTAAGCACTTACATCGTATAAGAAGTAATGACAGCACCGGTCAGTTCTTCCAATGTAAAAACCGCTTGAAAATCGTCCCAAGTTAAGTACGTGTAACTCTCGTACCCATATAGACCGTCCTCACACTGCACCTTTATAGAATCGACCTTTGAAACTTGTCCATCAACCATCATTGCTGTCATTCTCAAAAGAACATTGTTTTCAATTCTTATCCTTGTCTTCCTCTGTGCTCTCGTCATCCTTCTTCGCAACAACTCTTTTTCATTCTCCTTTTCTTTTCCTCTCTCTGTTTTGTTTTCCACTCTCTCGTCATCCTTCTTTTCATTCTCCTTTTCTTTTCCGCTCTCTTTTTTGTTTTCCACAATCGCGTCATCCTTCTTTGCATTTTCTTTTCCGTTCTCTTTTGCATTTTCTTTTTCAACAACTTCATCTGGTTCTACTGGCTGTTTTTTTTTCTTTTCCATTTTCCTCATCATGTTCTCTTAGCCGTTTTTTTCTCTTTGGTTTCGCCACCGCTTTTTCCTACAAAAGTAAACTGATTTAGCTACGGACTAAAGGTTTTGTGACGTACGTGTAATTTATATATTGTATTTACCAAGTCGGAGCATCGAATGACTAGATGTCTCGGCCAACTTAGTATTTGCCCAACTGCATCTTTGACCTTCATAATTAACTCCTCTTCAAGTGGAATTGGTAGAAAAGCTTCTCCTTGTACACATATTTCCATCATAACTTCAATGATCTCACCTATTATATGAATATAAAAAGTAAGATCCAAATAAAGTAGTAAAATAACGCAAATATATTTCGTAATACCTGAGTCACTATACTTCATTATGGCTCCTTTGGCGACTATATTTGAGGCAACGTCAACCGCAAGATAACACGAATTATCCTACAAATATAGGATTAAGACTTGCAATGAATTCTTACTTATAAAATATTAAAAATTATTGTAAAACAAAACACTTAAAGACTTACAAGTGATTCTTCATGTGGTTTGTCTTCTAAATCGTCTTCATAGCCCCCCATTTGGCAACTTGCGGCTTCGGAAACATTAGTCACACCTCTTTTCAGTTTCTCTACCTCCTCTTCAAGTTTGTTGAACCGTTCATCCACCTTCTTCTTCTCAGTGTCCAAGTACTGCTTAACAGTTTTTGGTTCATAAAAATATTGGTGTGGCTTTACATATTTACCCAACCCGCGTACATGCCCACGTTGTTCCTCGGTACCCAGGGCCTCCGTAAGCACATCATGTGTTCCACATGATTCAAAACATCCTGAATTTTGTAGCTCATCCTGTAATTTGGGATAGAAATAAAGATTATATACACAATAAATATTATATCCGAGACTAAATAGAACAAACTTACAATTTTATCAACAATTTCTTGGACATTTGAGTCGAAACCTCCTGTTTTCAATTCTCTTGCTTTCTTCCACAACGTTGCCCTATCAATCTCCTCTTCCGTCTTGCCAGTTTCTTGCATCTAAATTATCAAGAATAACAAAAATGATTAACATAAACAAATACAAGTAAACTACTCTTATCATTTTAATTAATACCATATCAGCAGTGAGTCCAGCATATCCCTTTCTACTCAAACGATGATTGTATTTATTATTTGCACGAACATTTTTTGATTTCTTACTTGTATCCTGCATTAGAAACATTAAACTGTCATAAATGTATTTAAAACTTAATGATATTTGTACAAATACGAACCTCCCACTTTTTCGAAAGTCTGTGTGCTACGAAAAGTTTCCATTGTTCTTTTTTCATGAACGGATAAATAGCAGGAGGATTGAGTAACGCCCCAGGGTCTTTTTTATGAGGCTTAATGAATTTCTTGTATAGAATATGTTTGAAATTTCTCCACTTTGTCCCGATTGATTGGAGACTATGCTTCCGGCTCTTTGGGTCAAGTACAAAATGTGACTGAAACAAAAAACATGAACAATATTATTTTCAACAGAAAAGAAGTTATGATTAGATGTTAGACTTACCAAAACATATTGCCATAAATCTTCCTTTGTTTCTTTAGGTACGTCCAACCAACTGTCAAAAGTTATGGGAACCATAGTTCTTGCTGTCATTCCCTCAAAAGTAGCGAGTTTTTTGCTCCATCTCCGATTGGGACACCTCTTTTATTGTAAGTAATCATAGTTTTCCCTTTATTAGCTTTTGGTTTTATTGTTGGACCTCTTTGTGATTTGGTTTCCTCATCATGATCTGAAGCAGGCTTTTGTAAATTGGAATCTTCTTCATGATTCGAATCCATGTCACCAAAAACAACCTGTTTCAACATGATACAAATAAAATAGGGAGTTACATCATGGTGTCAAGCCAACAATAGTTAGTTGAGAAAGAATTGAAATAAAAACATACCAAAAACTATAATTTAAGTTAACCACTGTGAATCCAAAATCATCCTTTTTTACTCCACGACTATCAACCCAATCACACATGAAAACAGGAACGGTAAACATGCGATAATCAAGTTCCCATATCTCCTTTATACGACCGAAGTAAGTAACGGCGCCATACACGGGATTGGAGTCTTTTGCACTAGCAATCTGCATAGCATGTGCAACTAAAGATACTCCACTACATTGAGTTGTTCTAGATTCATCTCGAGGTGTTGTATGGAATTGATACTCATTTATGGCAAAACCGTCATATTTTTTAACAGCAAAACTAGGCCCTTTGGCCAACCAACGAACACTTGAACATATATCTTCCCCGTTACACACACGTTTTTCAACCTCCTTCTTAAGCCAACTTATAAATGTTCGACTGTCTTGGCTCTGCAACCATGTACTATTTCGAGAGACACGGGGGTTGAGTTCCTTCAATTCCAACATATGTTGCCTGAATTATAGTAGAAGTTAGAAGAAGTTTTATGTAATAGATAGAGTAGAAAGAAAATACAGTCTTATGTAAGTCTTACTCTATATACGGCTCCACAACAGAAGTGTTTCGTAATACATAAAGATGAGCTTGATCAAGTAACTTATCATCCACAACATCGATTGTAGCCCGCGATAAAGGCTTGCCGGTGCGGATTCTTTCATCAACACGTTCATGATAATTGCCAATTGATTTCATGTTTTTTAAGTAGTCCGAGCAAAATTCTAAGGCTTCCTCTGCCACATAACATTCTGCAATACAACCCCCGGGTCGATGATGATTTCGTACATACCCTTTGAGTGTTTTCATGTATCTCTCAAATGGATACATCCACCTAAAATGAACCGGGCCACATAACCTCACCTCTCTAACTAAATGCACCATTAAATGAATCATGACATCAAAAAAAGAAGGAGGAAAATACTTCTCTAACAAACACAAAGTTAATACAATGTCACTTTGCAACTTGCCTAGCTTACTACTATCAACAACTTTACTACACAACTCGTTGAAAAAATGACACAAACTTATGATAGTTTTCCTCACTTTCACGTGTAACACCCCCTTGATTGCAAAAGGAAGTAGTTGTTGCATCAATACATGGCAATCATTAGACTTCAAACCATTCATCTTTGAAACATCATCGGACACGAGATTCTTGAAATTGGAGCAATACCCATCAGGCACTTTTATGTTAGATAGGGTATCATAAAATAGATGTTTCTCTGAGGTATTCAATGTGTAGTATGCGGGCGGAAGCCAAAGACGATTCCCTTTTGCTTGAGTTTGTAATTCAGGCTTAATGCCCAGCTCCTGAAGATCTTGTCGTGCTTTTAACCCATCCTTCGTCTTGTGAGGCAAATTCAACAATGTCCCATAAACACTCTCACACACATTTTTTTCTATGTGCATGACATCTAACTGATGACGAACAAGCAACTTCTTCCAGTACTCAAGCTCAAAAAAAATTGATTTTTTATGCCACAATTTAGCTCTCTCATCGATACTTTCTTTTTTCTTCTTTGACGTTTTCTTCTTTGACTTTTTCTTCTTACCCCATGTATTATCAAACCCCGCCAGATAGTCATAAATTTCTTCACCAGATAATGGGGTATTTACAAAAGCGTTCTCTTGTTGATTGTTGAAATCTTTTTTCCTTTTCCGAAAAGGATGTTCAAGTGGGAGGAATCTTCTATGCCCAAGGAAGCATACTTTTTTGGACTTTGGCAACCATTGTGAACAAGTATTCTCTAAACATATTGGACAAGCATGATAACCTTTGGTAACACACCCAGAAAGATTACCATATGCAGGGAAGTCATTTATAGTCCAAAGCAATACTGCCCTTAGATTGAAGTATTCTTTCTTATAAGCATCAAATGTCTTAACGCCGGTTTCCCACAAGAGTTTTAGATCTGCTATCAATGGTGCCAAGTAGACATCAATATTGTTACCAGGTTGGTTTGGCCCTGATATCAATAGAGTCAACATCATGAACTTTCTTGACATACACAAATAAGAGGGTAGATTATATGTTATTAGGATAACCGGCCAACAACAGTGCTTGGAACTTAATGATTTATGAGGATTAATACCATCAGCGGACAAGGCTAATCTAAGATTCTGATTTTCTTTTCCAAATTCTTTCCACGTGTTGTCAACTAGCTTCCAAGAGGGGGAATCGCAAGGATGAGTTAGCTTACCGTTATTGACCCGATCTTGTGCATGCCAAGTTAAGTCATGTGCAATTTCGGGTGACGAAAACATTCTTCTAAATCTAGGGATGGGAGGGAAATACCACAAAACTTTTGAAGGGACGTTAATGGTATTCTTCTTCCAACGAGATGTGCCACAAGTTGGACACTGAGAAGCATCCTTATGTTCATTCCTAAATAGAACACAATCATTTTCCCATGCATGAATCTTTTCATATTGTAGACCTACTGCTTTTAGCAACTTCTTTGCTTCATACATCGAGCTAGGGATTGAATTAGGAACTGGTAAGATATCTTTTAGGACACCCAACAAAGCACCAAAACTAGCATCCGACCATCCAAATTGACCCTTCAAATGTTGGAATTTCAATAATCCACTAAGTGCATTATACTTTGACCCTACGTAAAGTGGCCTATCACATTCTTCAAGAAGTAATTTCAATGAATCAGGTTCTTTGTCCACATATGTGAAGGCATCATGTAGCATTTCCTTTGTATAATCAAAGTCAGGGGGTCTAGATTTATTAGGGCATCTAGAATCAAGGTTAGGAAGTTTTTCTCCATGGAAAGACCAAACCTTGTAATTTTCATCGAAACCGTGGGCAAACAGATGATAACGCACATTATCAATTGAGTGGTGACACAAATTGACACAATTTACGCAAGGACATGGAATAACTTCTAGTTTTGGATTATTACTTTGCGCAAACTCTAAAAAGGCCTCCACACCTTCGTCATATGCATTTGATAATCTATCCGACGTAATCCATGATTTTATCCATGACGTACCGTACCGTTTGTTACTAGTTTAAGCATATACCATAAAACAATCATATAAGAAAGCTAATAAATATGTCAATTTCTTACTACTTTAATCATATAACAGAAAACAAAACCAAACATGATGATTAAGCCATTTGAATACAAAGTTTTCTTAATTACACTAACTAAACAATCATGAATGAACCTTAATATTCTTTCAAACTTTGGGGTATAGTCTCTTCATAACAGGGTTTGAAGTTTAAACCTTTTAAAAGACAGGGTTTGAGAATTATGAACACTATAAACAAAATGTATGTAAAATCATTATATCATGTGTTTACTTGATTATTATCTTCAGTTTGGTCTCAAACTTCCCTAACTGAAAACCAAATATCAATATCCCTATTTAGTTCCGACCCAGTTGACACATTCAAAACCTTTTTTTTATTTACATATTTTATATAAAAAAAAGATAACCTAAATAGACAACAAACCCAGTTATGCTTACAACACAAGTGGTTCAAGTTGATTCAAACTCAGTTATGCTTACAAATGGTTTGATTAATGCCAAAACCCAACAAACCAAATTAACACAATAGCCACCACAATGAACAACCCTATCTCATGCAAATATTGTTTTCAGGCTCTTAAAAAAGATCAACTAATATGGAGAACCAAGAATGGATGATAGCAAATAAAATTGTTTAACCGTTAAGAAACCATATAACCAAAACTCTGGCTGACTAGGTAGTTCATGCCATTCAGATCAAATCAGAGGTGAGCTTGCATGACCTTAGACCTTAGTAAAGTAAACACATAACTCCACTGAAGCAACATTAGTCTCTGAGTATCGGCTTGACCAACAGATCAAACTCTAACAAAACATTATAAGACAACAAAGGAGCTGGCTACTGGCTACCAAATGGAGCTAAGTTCATCCCAAATGGACACTTCAACATTAATTGACTGCTTGAACATAATGATACAATCCAGATAAGCAACTATCCAATAAGTGTCCAAACTGAGCGGTGATCTTAGCACACACCCAAATACATATGCAACCAAAAATCGGAACATAGCGTAGACTAACCCATTACCAAATATCACAGATGTTAAAATCCCAAATAAATGACAAATGCATCAAACCTAACATCTAAATGGTCCTCGATTTCGAATGATATACAATAATAAAAAACTTATAAGGAATTGGAGAAGATTTACCCAAAACTTGACCTATGCATCAGAAACAGGTTTCAAACAACAGTTCAATCAGTTAATCGCAAAAGCCCTAACACCAAAAATAAACCCTAAATCAAAGTAAACAACAGAGAATACCTGAATGTGAGGGGAGGTTTAGTCGGGCTTAGGTTAGCCCTCTGATGATCCTTTTTCTGTTATGACACACTTAATTGGGGGTAAATGAAACACGTTTATGCTTACCCTCTGATGATCCTTTTTCTCGGTGTTGTGACAGGGAGGACGCCGGTGGAGGAAAACGAGGTTTAGTCGGGCTTTAGAAGGCCGGTGGAGGAAAACGCCTGCTCGGAAAAATGCTTGCTCGGAAAAATGCCTGCCCGGAAAACGCCTAGTCGGAATACGCTTGCTCGGAAATCGCCTACTTTTTTCTCTCGGAAATCGTCGAGCTTCAGAGATTTTTCTCTCGGAAATCGTCGGCCCGAACGAGGAGTGTTTCCTCCTTCGATTTTTGTTCTAGGGTTTATAGAAGAATGGCGCGCAATATTAGAAGTGAGCGGGATATGTGAAAATAAAAGATGACAGATTAGAGATGACACGCGTTTTTAAAAAGTGTACTCCGCTTTTTTTTTAATATGACATTAAAAGATGACACACATTTTTGCGTGTCATAGATAACGTGTCATTAAAGACCTGTTTCACTAGAATGACACTAAAATGATGGCATACGCTGCTGCGTGTCATCGTTCGCGTGTCATTAAAGGTATATTTTGTAGTAGTGAAATCTGGAGTCTTCCTCTACACAACCACCTGCCTCCACTTCAGCAACTGACTACAGACTGGATTTTCCTAAAACCTCTTTCAGTCTGAGAAGACCATCCATTGATCCTCCATCAGAAGTGGAGGCAATTGAAGCAAGTGAAGCCGAACTGGAACTCTCCACAAGACACTCCAATGTCACCAGCAGCAGCCTATCTGAAACTGAAATTCCAAATGCAGACACTTCGGTAAATGCTGCAGAGGAGCCTGATGATATTATTGAAAATACTGATGAGGCTGCTGATGTAGAAGATCCTTCCACCATGAATGCAGAATCTCCTGATCAAAATCAAAGCAATCTGGAGCAAGGGCTACAGCTGGAGGTGGTACCGGCACTAAGGATCCACAGAGAACATCCTCAAGAGAACATCATTGGCCAAGTCCATCAAGGAGTTCTCACAAGAAGCAAAACTCACGAGGAAAATATATGTTTGTTTTCTTGTTTTCTATCTCAGGTGGAACCTAAGAAGATAGATGAAGCCCTAAAACACAGCAGCTGGATTGAGGCAATACAGGAAGAGCTGCTGCAGTTTCAGAGGCAGGATGTACAGAAACTTGTTGATCTTCCACCAGGTCAATATGCCATTGGAACTCGTTGGGTATTCAGGAACAAGCAAAACGAGAGAGGCATTGTATTCAAGAATAAAGCCAGACTGGTAGCTCAGGGCTACACTCAAGAAGAGGGAATTGACTATGATGAAGTTTTTGCTCCTGTTGCCAGACTAGAGGCAATTAGAATCTTCCTGGCATATGCTGCATCCAAGAACTTTACAGTCTATCAAATGGATGTCAAAAGTGCCTTTCTGTATGGGAAGATTGGGGAGGAAGTGTACGTCAAGCAGCCTCCAGGCTTTGTAGATCATGCCAATCCTACTAAGGTATTCAAACTAGACAAAGCTCTGTATGGCTTACATCAAGCCCCAAGTGCCTGGTATGAAATCTTGTCAGGATATCTACTAAGCAACAATTTCAGACGAGGTGCCATTGACCAGACCTTGTTTATCAAAGATGAAGGTGGAGAAATCTTACTGGTTCAAATCTATGTTGATGACATCATCTTTGGTTCAACAAGGAAGAAGCTGTGCAATGACTTTGAAGTTCTAATGCACTCCAAGTTTGAAATGAGTTCAATGGGGGAACTAAATTTCTTTTTGGGTTTACAAGTCAAATAAGTCCCAAATGGAATCTTCATCAGTCAATCCAAATATGTCAAGAGTATTTTGGAAAGATTTAAGATGACTGACTGCTCTGCTGTAAGAACCCCTATGCAAGTGCACCATCATCTGACTCCAGACAAAGATGGCCAAGACACTGATCAACATCAGTACCGTGCAATGAAAGGGTCTCTCATGTATCTCACTGCCTCAAGGCCAGATATCATGTTTGCAGTATGCCTCTGTGCAAGATTCCAAGCAGCTCCAAAAGTCTCACATCTTCAAGCTGTCAAGAGAATCCTTAGATACTTAAAGGGAGCCCCAAGACTTGGGCTTTGGTATTCTAAAGATAACAAGTTCAATCTGTATGCATACACTGACAGTGATTATGGGGGATGCAACTTGGACAAGAAGTCCACATCAAGGGGATGTCAGTTTCTGGGAGGAAGACTGATTTCATGGCAGTGCAAGAAGCAAACATGTGTTTCCACTTCTACAGCTGAAGCAGAATACATTGCAGCTTCAAGTTGCTGTGCACAAGTCATATGGATTCAAAATCAAATGCTGGACTATGGGATGACTTTCATGGCAACTCCAATTCACATCGACAACATGAGTGCTATTTCAATCACAAACAATCCGGTGCAGCACTCAAAGACAAAGCACATTGACATCAGGTATCATTTCATAAGAGATCAAGCTGAGAAAAAGAGAATTATTTTAACCAAAGTTCATACAAATGAGCAATATGCTGATTTGTTTACAAAACCTTTTGATGAAGCTAGATTCAGATATTTAGTTGAATCAATTGGTATGATGAACTTTGATTAAAATCTATCTCAAAGTTTTTCTTTAAAATGTGTTTTTGTCCCTTGTTGTAAATAAAAGTTATGGGTCAACAGCATTTTTGTCCTTCAGCTGCTGACAGGTAAAATCTTCAGCAGCAAAAGTTTTGCTACTGATAGCTTTAAGTTATCAGCAGGTACTTCCTGCGGATAGCTTTAAGGCTTTCAGCAGCAACTCCTTTGCTGCAGATCATTGAACCCGTCAGCAGCAAAATTTTTTGCAACTGACTGCTTTAAGTTAGCAACTGGAACAAGTTTCCTGTGGATGGCTTCAAAGCTTTCAGCAGCAAAATCTGCTGCTGACAGACTTAACCTTCCGCAGCAACCAAGTTTGCAGCGGACAGGCTTATCCATCCTCAGCAACCAAATCTGCTGATGATGGGTAAATTTAAGTCCAAATTAACTTTTACCCGCTGTAAAAATTACCTTCAGTCTCTATCATGACTGCCTCGGTGTATTACAGTTGTAACAGTAAAAAGTGAATAAAGTTGTACGGTACAAGCCTTTCTGCTTTTTCCCTCCCTTGCCGTTATAAACTCAAAATCAAAGTTTGTTTTATCACCTCTTCACATTCAATTCAACCCTAACCATCACTTTCGCTCTAAATCTCCACCACATTCAAAGCTCTCCATAATCTCCATACTAACCATATTCAAACCTTCCCTCCAAAAACAAACAGCTATGGCAGACATACACAACCCTGATGACAAGTTCTCCCCATACCACAACCTAACGGCATGCCTAATCAAGGGCAAAAAATCGGAAGGCTTCGATGATATGATCGACTTCCTCTGCCAATCCAAAATAAACTTTGCCTTGACAACCAACCCCACCATATACATCCCTCATATGGAGGATTTGTGGACCTCCGCCGTCTACTCTACCGAACAGGGGACTCCCCAAATCAAAGCCACGGTAGACGGCAAGGACATCACCATCACTGAAGCTACTCTACACACACACCTACAGCTTCAGGATGAAGGAGCGGCCTGCTCATACTCAAAGGATGAGTATATGAGGACCTTTGTATCCATAGGGTATACTGGAAATCAAACTGAATACACCATCGAGAAGGCGCTCATGGGACCGCCATGGAAGTACCTCTGCCACACTCTTCTCCAGTGCATATCCCAGAAGAGGAGTGGATGGCACCAAGTCAGCTCTGCACTCGCCTCGGCTGTACATGGTATGATCTCTGGCCAGGGCTTCAACTTTGCACACCTCATCTTTGAGGGTTTGAGATACAACCTTCAAGAGGGTGCAAAGCAACAATTCTTTATGTACCCACGGTTCTTGCAGGAAGTTTTTAATCAAGAACTTCAAAATCTCTCCACTCCTGCAAGAATCTGCATAACTCTGGGTCATAAAGCAAATATTTTTCAAAGTATGAGAACTGTTTCCAAAAAGTTCCCAGGGGTCAATGTTCCAGTGTTCTCTACAATGCTGGACATACAAAGCACCCCGGGTGGCAGTTCAGCAATCCCAGCTGATACTGATCCCACACCCTCCACCTCACATCCTGAACAACACACTGCTTCCCTTCATCGAACCCCTGTGCATTCTACTGAGGATGCACAGGCACATACACAACTATTCCCAAGTTTAATTGCTCAACTGGAACACAGGGCCCCAGTTGTAGCTAGCTATACCAGGAAACGAGGTAGGAGAACTCCTTCTTCTCCTACCTCCAAGGCCCAAACCCAAGCTAAAAGCCCTCACCCAGAATCACAACATTCTGGTGAGAATATCAAAAGGGAAAGCCACATTACTAGGGAGACTCCTTCAGATGTCTCTCTATTAGGACTAGGATCACTTCTCGGATCCATAGATCACCCCTTTGAGCCCCTTCACCATTTTTCTTCTTTAAACCTAAGTGCAGAGGCACCTGGTCAAGATGATGTACCTTCTCCAACTACCACTATTTCGGAGGTACTGATTTACCTTGCTGCTGGTGCACCCATCCTAGGTTCATCACCCTAGAAGGTCCACTCTAGGAGTTATGATAGAGTGGATGTGGAAGAGGCTGTCACTACTGCTGGTCCATCAACTGACCAGGAGGACAGTGACATCGTCATTAAGACCTCAACCACGGCAACTCACTCTGAGGATGTTTCCTTGGAAACTCCCCTCACTGAGAGGAATCCCAGGCGCCAAGACACCATGGGTGATGGGGATGCAGAGGCTAGGCCTGAGGCCCCATCTAGCTCCAAGGATTCCACAACTGTGGATGAGGACAAACTGAAACTAAACTTGGAATTGACGGCCAGGGTAGTTATGCTGGAGGCTGAGGTGTCCAAACTAAAGCACCAACTCCTTCAGCATGAAGCCCATCAATGCCCCTCCATGGCTTCTCCCTCTCTTGTCTCAGTGGGCACTCAAACTGATGCATATGTGTCCACTGATGCAACCAAAAAGGGGGAGATAGTCTCCATGGAAGAAGACAATGACAGTCTTGACGACTGGATACAAGAACAGGCTGCATTTCAGAGCACACTATACAAGCCTGGTTTTGTATAGGTACATGACTTGCTAGATTCAGATGATGAAGAAAAAGAAAGCACTGAAGACTGGAAGTTGGTCGTCAGGGCTGTAGATGAGGTGCTGACTGATATTGAAGAACAAGATCAACCATCCACATCAGTCAGCATCATCCCTGAAGCAGCAGCCATCATTGGTCAATCCTCAACCCCCCAACTCTTCTCAACATCCAAGAAGCTAGAGTTTGACTCCATTCTAGCTTGGGGGTATGATGGATCAGCTGAGAGATTCTGGATTGGATGGGAGTTCAGCGGAGTAGAAGAGCTGAACTAGAACTCTCTTAATGCCCTCCAAGTCCTGCAACTGTACCTATCTAACTGCATCAACTCTTCAACAGATCTCTCAGCAGAAATTGCCATTGGCAGGTTATATGACCTGATGGAGGATAATCTACCCAACTTCCAAAGACTCCTACAAGCAGCAAACAGGGTAGCTTATCTTGAATCTTCGGCGGCCGCAGAAAGAAGACTGTCTCCTAACAACCTTGCAATAACAAGGAGCAGTCTTCTCACTGAAGAAGAAGTTCTGGGCCTTCAAAGATTTCTGTATGCCTTCCTGGTCAAGGACTTGGACGTGCTAGGTTGGGTGAGCACTAAGTCCCTTGACCACACTCTTCTGCTCAGCAACGGCTCCTCTCTCATCATCAACATCAGGAATATCCTTCAACTGCCAACAGACTTCCTCTACAAGATCTTTCAACTCAGAGCCAACATCTGCAATGTCAACTCCCTTGAAAGACAGGCGATGATAGCAATTATCAAAGCCCACCTTGAAAAGGAAGGGAGGATTAATGAAGAAGAAGTTGTGTCAAACTTTGACACTGACTCCAACTCAGATTCCCCTCCAGTTGACATTCGCACTGCAGCTTATGAAGCAAGATCTACTATAAAGGAAAGGCTGCTAGAGCTTACAGGTCCTGAGTGCCAAACTGAAGACCTTCCCTTGTCTACCTCTCAACTTGCCAATGAAGCTGAGGCTGAGACTCCAATGGCAACACCATCATCTGCTGTTATGGTCAGTGAAGCCGAAGCAGAGGCATCCAATGTAAATAAGGGAAAAGGAATCATGACTGATGAAGATGAAGAGAGGTTACTCAAAGAGAAAAGAGAAAGGGAAGAAGAAGAGAAGAAGAGGAGATGGCTGAAATTAACAAAGCACAACAAAGAAAAACATCCATTATCCTCAGGGAGCAAAACATCCAGCTGTATGCTAGACAGCTGGATGAACTAAAAAGAAAGATTCCTGCAGTTGGCCAAATTGAAGAAGATGCAGCTCTTGCTCTCCAACTACAGGAACAATTTAATAGAGAAGAAGAAGAAAAGCTGAAGAAGAAGAAGAAGGAGGCCAAGTTCAGAATAACCGATTCTGAACTAGCCAAATAAATGAGGGATGAGTGGGTAAATGCTCTTGTTTCTCAAGGTGAGGATGCAGACTACCTTGAAAAACTTTCAAACAAAGAGATTTACAGAGCCTTCATGGGTCAGCAGGGTCAATTGGCTAGAAAGAAAAAGGCTGAAGAAGAAGAAAAAGCCAAGCTACAGTCCAAGAAGACCATTGCACTGAATAAAAGAACCCATGAAGAGAGGAAGGTCATGATTGACTTCCTTAAGGCCAGAGGAGAGAGTGGAAAGAGGCTAGGTCCCATGAATTTCATGAACCTGCAAGCCCTCTACTTCAAATTTAAAAAGGATGAGGAAGAAAGACTAGGGAAGAAAGGCTCCAAGAAGAGGGTACTTATCGAAGAAGAAGAAAAACCAAAGACAAAGAAACCCAAACCTTCTCCCTCATCTACCTCTTCCTCAGTCCAACATCCTTCAACTCTCCTCCCCAAACCTTCCACTCCTCCACCCAAAAAGTCCAAATCATCCCACCCAGCTCCCTCTCATCAACAGCCTCCCTTGAAGAAATCCAAACCCACATCTGAACCTGAAGACTCAAGAGACATAGTTGAATGGGTCTACAATACACAGGGTCAAAGGTTTGAGATCTTCAGGGGGAGAACTGAAAGAAGAAGGTCTACATATGGGTCTGTTGATGAGGTTCTGCAACTACCAGATTCAGACTTAAGAAGAATTTTGGAGCTGGGTGAAGCTCATGAGCCTGCAAATGAGAGTGGGAAACATCTTATGCTAGCAATCAGACATTACTTCAACCCTAGCAAAGATGTGGTCATGGATATCAAACCACTCAAGTCCCACTCTCCATTTGTATCTTGGTCCTACAATGCTGATCTGGATGAGTTCACTCTGATTGATGTAAAGAAGCAGCAGATGAGATGTTCAAGCAAAGAAATCTACAAAATGGCACACAAAGACATAAAGACTCTGTCTGAACTTCCACTGAACAATCCCAGCAAGGATCCAAGAGGCTATGAGGTGGAAAGGATAGTCAGCCACATGCAAAAGCTTCAGCAGCAAAGAAACTAGAAGAATTTTGGTTGCATCAGTCTAGGGGGAGTTTGTAGAACCAAAGACTAATTGCACCAAGATTCTTCTAAGTATAAATGCTGCTGATAGGCTTATCGGCTGCAAACAACATTTGCAGCTGACAGGCTTATAAGCAGCGTTTATCAATTACCGCTGCTGATAGGCTTATCAGCTGCAAACAACATTTACAGCTGATAGGCTTATAAGCAGCGTTCAACACAAGTTGCTGCTGATAGGCTTATCAGCAACGTTCAACCAAGTTTGCTGCTGACAGGCTTATCAGCAGCATCCTTCACTCTTTGCAGCTGGCAGCCTAATTCTATGAAGACAAATCATTGCAGCTGACTATCCAGGCCAAGCGTCAATGACAACTTTCTGCAAAAGCATCTGACATACTCAAAGCAGAAGGAACCGTTATGGTCAACCAATGACGGACAACAATGCTCTTCTCCAAGCATGCAAACGATCATGAATAAAGAAAACTCTTCAATAAAGTTAGCTAGTTTAGACTTAACTTGTATTGATAGTTTTGTATAAAAGATCAACAGTCTGTGTTAGATCTGATCCTTAGAATCAAGGGTCTGTCTTGATTCTAAGTTACTATAAATACCTTGTAACCACTTCATTGTAAGTGTGCTTCTTCACTGAGTTTTCACTTGTAATTTCTGCATTCACAAAAGATTAATACAACAGTGTTTATCAGTATTCTTTGTGTTTACTTAATTATAAATTGTGTAGTTGATTTTGTTTCCGCCAACCTCAACTAAGAACAGAACCATCTTGTACTTTCACGATCCTACAATATCAGTATATGAGTAATTCATCACACAGTCTATCATCAACTATGGGTAACCTATGATATGCACACAAAAAAATGATATGAACCAATCAAACTCATTCTTATGTAACTCGAATCTTTTTCATTTTTATGTAATTTTTTGCAATGAATATTTATAAATCCATCATATTCACTTTTCAGTTTTTCAATCAATTTGAATAATACTTGAAATGATACGCAATAAATGTCAAAGTAAACAAGATCAGATCATGAAATGCTCAATTATTCATTCCGAATTTGTAATACAAAGCATGAATTCTTAAGTTGTCAATATTATATAATTTGAAACTATAAGCGTTTATCTTCCAATTTCATGTGACTTAGTACCATCTAAATGAAAAACATTGTGTACCCCACATATATGCCTAACAGAAATTTAAAATTGCACTATCTTCAAGACATACACAGTTTATTGTAAGATTAGATCAATCTCCAAGATGAAATTATCTCTATTAGCACAAGAATAGCAGATCCCAGAGGATATAAGAATCATGATGATTCAGAATCAGAATATTCTAATGAATTGGCTTTATAATGAGAATCAATAGATTCAGGTAGGAGGATCCAACTATTATCTAGATAATTTTCAATGGAGTCAGAATAGATGATGTATAGGGTGAATATATGTTCCAACAAATGTTGTTAGAAAACATATCTTAGTTCATCAACACATTGCATGTTTTTCGGGGCATGGGCAGTGAAGTGAACTGAAAGAGATTGTGCTAAAGACATAATTCGATATTGGTCTCATGAAATTCTTAAAACCATATATTCTTTATCTGATAATGATCTTTTACACACACACCCAGGAATATAATGGATTCAAATCATAGATGTAATCAATCATATTGATGAATTTTCACACTACTATTGGTTCAAAAACGCATCTTGAATTCATGATGAATTCCCTTTTGAAGACAAAATAAACCCATCTTGCTATTTTTAAACTCGCTGCCATTGTCACTCTTAATTCTTCTGACTTTCTGTTTGCACAAATTCTCCAAAACCCAGGATTAAGAATTGTACCAACTCTGTGGTTTCGGCTTTAGAAGCAAGGAACTTAACCCATGAAAATCTAGAGAAATCATATGTTACTACCAGGCAATAAGATTTACCGCCAATGCTCCTGATAATAATCGGTCCGAAAAAATCCATATGCAGTAGCTCCAAAGGAGTCACAATTGAATTCTTTGTCTTAAATTTATGGGACTTCTTGTGTTGTTTGCCCTTCTTGCAAGGAATACAGTTATCAGGAAAAGAGAATTTCATCTTCGAAACACCAATAACCAGATCATTTTTCACGAGATAATTCATTTTCCGATAATTGATATGAGCAAGTTTCCTGTGCCACAAAATAGAATCCGAATCAGACGCCTTAGAGAGTAAACATGTAGGAATTGAATCCGTTGTTGTAGCAACACTCATGTCTAGGACATATGTGTCATATCTCCTCGGAGCCTTCACTAGAATCCATTCGTCAGGAATAACAAAGCCCGGTTTCAAGATATAACACTCAGAATCATTGAAATGAAATGAAAACTTCTTGTCACACACTTGAGATACACTCAAAAGATTGTGTTCAAGTTGCTCCACATGGTTCACTTTCTCAAATTTGACTTTATCGTTCTTCAAAGTACCCTGACCAGTTATGTACCCGCCTTTATTTCCAACAAAAGCGACATAACCACCATCAATATTAATAACATCTTCTAGCAAACGAATATTCCCTGTCATATGTCGAGAACAACCACTATCCACATACCACGTATTGTTGATAGTCCTCCTTGGTTGCCCCTACATAAACAAAGAAAATCAGTTAGAAATAGGAACCCAAGCCATAGTGGTCTTGGGTCGTCCAGATGGATCAAAATAAACAACTTCAATCAGTTCACAATCTACATTGTCATCAACCTTTGGAACATAAGATTCACAACTAGACCTTCTCAATGAAGACATAGTATGATTAATTGTAAAAACATTATTAGATTTATGATTATCAGATTCTGATGTTTCCAAAAATTTCTGTAATTTTTTGTTACGTCTTCTTCGTTGTGGTCTAGAAAGTTTGACCTCAGGTTGAGAATCTTTTGGAATTACAACATGTGGAATCTCAAACTTATTTTGAAAAACAACTAGTTTTGAAATATGCTTATCATGTTGCTTAAATCCCGAAGACTTAGCAAATGATTGACAAGTCACATTCTTTACAACACTAGAAGTAGGCTTTCCCACATTTGTTCTTTTCAAAATCGTCATCACTCGTTGTTGTGGGGGAACACTCTTTAATTTTCCTTGATTCTTATCAGGATGTTGCTTAAATCCCGAAGACTTAGCAAATGATTGACAAGTCACATTCTTTACAACACTAGAAGTAGGCTTTCCCACATTTGTTCTTTTCAAAATCGTCACCACTCGTTGTTGTGGGGGAACACTCTTTAATTTGCCTTGATTCTTATAAGGACAGTGAATCCGAATATGACCAGCCTCGTTACAGTGAAAGCAAACTCTTCTATCTTGATGATTTCTGATATAAGGAGTTTTTCTTGAATTTGATGACCCTTTCGATGAACAAACTTCAGAAGATTTTACTGAACAGTTGAATGCCTTCTTTTGAACAAAAACTTGTTTAGTCACCGTTGATGAATTCTTCTTCTGATGACCAGCAGCAACAAAATCACTTGATTGTAACATTTTGGAAAGGCTAGGTTGATCAACTTTCACTTCATCAGGTTCTGTTAAAATGCATCTATCACGGGTAACTTGTTTCACCACCTTTGGTTCAACAATTTTCACTTCATTAGGAATGCCCTCAACATGCTTATCATCAAAAACTTCATCTTCAGTATCAGAATCATAAACCATGTCTTCACCTGTTACTGGATTTACTTTCAACACCGTCTTTGGATCAATTTCCTCTTCATGAATAATTTCTGGTTCAACCACATAATTTGCATTAATTGGTGGAGGAACAAATCCAATTCCAACAACCCTCTTTGTAGGATCAACATAAGCATTAAAGTACTCCAATATCACAGATGAATTTTCAAAACTCTCCAGCTTTCTATGTAATTTGATCACTTCAGATTCTTTGTCAGAAATCTCTTTGTTCTTCTGATCGACAATTTCATTTCGCTTCTCAATCTCAGCATAATCCATATCCAGATGATATGCTTGTTCCTTATATTTCAATCCCAAAGAGTTCAAATCTCTTTTCAAAGACCCAATTCTATCTATACACAATTTATCATTATCTTTCAATTTTTGATTAACTGAATGCATCGATTTCATATCACAAATTAAATTTGTGTTATCATCCATTACTTTTTGCGGTTTATCTTTTATACTGATGCAATTAGAGCAATAAACGTGACAGACAAAATATTTTACCTTTGAAGGATCTGACATGTCTGCCATGAAGACTTTTGCAATCGGAATATTTTCCGAATCAGCACCATCAAAAGAGTTTTGAGTTAATACTATATCATCTTCAGATACACCAGATGCAATATCAGACTCAACATTTTGTACTTGATCATGCTCTTCATCAGCACTTGCCAAACTCTCACCATCACTTGAGCTATCATCATCAGTTGACTCTTCAGATTTTGCAGAATGAATCTCAGCTACAAAAGCTTAACTTACAGTACCAACCAAATCTTAAAGATGAATACCCCAGTCATAATTTTCATCATTCTGAGCAACCAAAGCAGATGAAGCAGATGCATGATTAGAATTTCCAGAACTAGAGGATCCATGTGACTGATTATGATTGTTCTGAAAGTTATTAGGCTTCTTCTGAGAATCAAAATCAACTTTTGGCTTCACACATTCTTTAGCGAAATGACCATACTCCTGACAATTATAGCAAAGAACTTTGGTTTTGTCAAATCACATACGTGAACGAATGTTAGAACCAATATACTTCCTTCCAGTCTTCTTCAAAAAATCATTTGCTTATCGTATCAGCATAGCCATGTTCTATTGAATGTTCATCTCTTCCAGATCAACAAGATCAATTTGTCTGAAATCCTCTCCAATAAAATGTTCATAAGAAGCCATAAAAGAAGAAAACATCGCTAAATAATCATCAGCAACTCTTTGATTCATATTATGTGTTCCAGATGATGAAGAAGTTGTATTTGCAGAGAAACCAGAATGACTTGGAACCCCAAAACAATGATCATTAGAAGCATCTTGAGTATCACCAGAAAAGAACGCAACCCCTGCACCAGTTTTGCCAGAAGTCTTAGCAAAATACATTGAAGGATCTTGAATATGCTCCATATTGGTTTCCTTCTTCTCATATTCAAATCATGTGATTGAATCTTGCCAAGAACCTCTTCAAGAGACATAGTTTTATACTTGACATTCTCTTTTATAAAAACTGAATACACATCAAAATTAGATGGTAATGCTTCAAAAAACTTATCATTTATCTCTTCAGTCTCATAAACCACTGAAGCACTTGACAATTCACTCAGCAAATGATAGAATCTCGTTGCAAGATCATCTAAAGATTCATTTTGAAAGTGCTTGAATACTAAGAACTGCTTCTTCAGTAGTTCTTTTCTGCTTTTCTTTACATCCAAACTACCGTCACACCGCTTTTGTAATGCTTCCCACAATTGTTAAGAAGACTTGAATTGTTTAAAGCTGTGATAAATTTCTTTATGAAGAGACATTGAGATACTAGCCATAGCCTTCTTTTCCCTATCAAACAATATTTTTTTCTTCTGTAGTTAACGCAGATACCGATTTAGGAACATCATCCTTTCCCATCCAAGTATATGTCAGATGAGTGTAACCTTCCAAGATTGGAATCCATAAACTTGTATCAGTAAAAGACACGAACTGATCAAACCGATCTTTCCAGTTAGGATAATCTGCAAGACTTAACAACATGGGTGGTTTCTGAGATGTACCAATCTCGTTATTGTAATTAAACATGTTAGTCACTTGCACCATATTTGCCATTTTCAGAAAAAAAATTCCAAGTGTTGAACAAGTACTCCCCTCAGGCAAAGATAATAAGTTCACTTCAAAGCCAAACAAGCGAATTTGATATCAAGCGAACTTAATAAGTTCGCTTAAACAAGAAAATCCGGTAAGTTCGCCTACTGAAATAAGTTCGCTTAAACTGAGCGAAGCGAACTTGATAAGTTCGCTTGCTAAGTTCGCCTGCAACAAAATCTCAGCAAGTGCGCTTACTTCAATTGTAACAAACTCAGGAAGAACTTCAACCCCAAACAGGAACAAATATCACCGAAAATCATCATTTCTCACAGATTAGAAGGAATTTGAAGAAATTGGACCGTAGGATTTAGTATTTTATGAATTAGAACACTTCTATCGGATTAATTTCACCAAAAACCACTTCAAATCCACTAATTCAGCAGCAAAATCAACATCAAGAACATGAAAACTCCATGGATACAAAAACTTCTAAAAATGATAAATTTCTTGTCAAATTATACACAAAATCGTCTCTAATCACCAAGAATCAAACACAAATCATGAGCAAAAGCTCTGATACCACTTGTAGGTCCACATGACTCATCTCAGATCGATCTCGTGACAGGACGTCTCGATAACACGGAGTGCGGAATCCTTCGTGATAACGTTAGTATACGAATTGACAGTAGAAACAACATGTAAATAAACTTCTCTTTGTATTCCACAAAACACGGAGTTTACAAGATATCTTGATTTCACCTCTCTCTCTCTCTCTCGTTCTTTTTCAAAACAGAATCTATAAACATCTATATATAGACACAAACATGATATAGGCGAACTTAACAAGTTCACTTCTAAAGATGCTTAGGCGAACTTGTTAAGTCCGCCTCTCTATGAACTAATACAAAATTCCTTAGGCGAACTTATCAAGTTCGCCTCACATGAGACTAGGCGAACTAGAAAAGTTCGCCTCTAGCAGAACTTATTCTTACACTTAGACAAAATCTATACAATTACATAAAAACATAAAGACAATAAGACCTAAACTATTACAAAGCTTTTGTCATACATTTTATGTCCTAACAACATCAAGCCTATAAATAGAGGCTCATGTGTTCTTCATTTTCCACACCAAACTCTAAACTCTCTCTTAAGCCTTCTCTGCTCCCAAGCCACTCCCGAGCCCTCCAGCTATCCCGACTCCCGAGCCGCTCCTCCCGGTTCGACCGACGTTCGTTTAGTTACCAGACTCAAGCGTTAGGAAGTCAAAGGAGCCCGAGGATCAAGTAAGAGTAGCAGTTGTTGTTCTAAGAGCTTAAGAGTAAATCCTAGGAGCTGAGTAGTTATAAGAATCATCTAAAAAAACCAACCGACTTCCAATCAAAGGTGAATTACTTGTCTACATCATAAACACTCGTTCACACGGTGAACGAGAGTCTGTTAAAAACGATTTATAAGACGTGCTTATGCTATAGGCAATCATCACGCGACAAACCAAAATGATATGTTTTACTAAAAGGACTAAACACGAGAATTAAATACATACTCATATAATCCCAGTAAGGGGTTGAGTTAAACCCCTGGGATGGAAATACCCAAGTAGTGTACGTAAAGTTTGATCAAGTCTTTATACTCGCTCCGGTTCCGGTTAGGGCCGGGCGGGGTTGGCATATATGTTGGGTAAACGCTTATGTGCCTGAGGAGCTGTGAAACCCCCGATTAAAAACGGAAAGATGCAAAGTGTTCGCTAGATTCCAAATGACGAAAGTGTTTAATTAATTAATTTAACTATTTTGCCATGCTTATGAAATGTTTTGAGGTCATGAAGTATTCACCAGCACATAGCTGACGTTCATTTCCAAAATGTTTTTAGTAAAAGTATGATATAACCTTACCTTACCGGGACCGGCTACAACCTAACTCCCAGAATCAGTTTTGTTGCTTAAGCCGAGTCGGCCACACACCTAGACCCGATGCAACCCAAAAATATGATATACAGGTTCGTGCGACGCACAGGAAAGAACGTGGAAAAGACAAGGTTAAGGTTCCCAAAGGATTACGACTCCCTAGGAAGAATACCTCCTCATAGACTATACTGACTTCGATCAGGGTTTTGATTTCAAAGTCAAATGTACAAACGATCGGGTTTTATACCCAAGTATTTAAGTAAAGAAATCTTTTGTCTACACCACGAGATTCTAGTATTTAAAAAACCAACCCTTGAGATTGATATAATTGATAAAAAGATCTTTTTTGTAAAAACCACTATTCCGCTGCACAAAACCAAACTCTAAAATCAAAGCAGGTACCGAAGGTGCCAACTGACGTCGCAACCCGGTAACGTCCCGGGGGTGCCCGGGGCAGGGTGTGACATTGGTTGGTATCAGAGCCTGATGTTATAACGATTTAGATACTTAGGTTAGTATCTAAGCTCTAACCAGATTAAGAAATGACTTGTCTACTAGTAAAAGTAGGTAGATACATGACATTATGTTGATAGTGTCTAACATGCAGGTAGTACTATGTCAGGAGGACAAGGATACCATACCTACTATAACCCTAATATTACTATTAAACAAGAACTAGTAGCAAATCTATACGCACCCATGGAAGTAGGAGACTTCTCATGGTATCACGCACTACCGAAGGCACCCATAAAGGAGGAATACGAATCAGATCACCTGAGCCAAATGGGTGGCTCTGACTTAAGTAACTTGAGGTGTACACCACCACATTACCAAGTACCTCCTCCACCAAACTATTATCCACCTCAAAATCCCCCACCGCCTATATATCCTCCTCCCACTAATCAACATGAGGCAGGATCTAACAGGAAGGCCTTTAAGCCTCGAATGAGAGTAAGAGAACCTGTCGAGAAGCTTTCCATCACGGAATCTAGTTTAGAGGAAATCTATAAAAATCTGGAGAACTACGAAAGTTCCGAATCCGAAGGTTTCCTTCCTCTACCTCCGGTAGAAGCTTACTCATCGCAATCGGCTAGTTTTGAACCATTTGTCAATTACCTCAATTACCTAATTGTGCCAGGTCCGTATATGAGTAATAACTCAGACACTGATGGGAATTATGCTAACACCAGCTCAATGAACCAAGAAGCAAGCTCTGGATCATACGTCGATTACATAAATCATACACAGATTTCGGATCCTTAAATCCAGGATGAGTATGATCCAATGGTTGAATTTGAAGCCACATTTAATGATCCTAACGCCATACCCGCGGACTACAGTCCACGAGCTACCTTAAAACATAAACCTACTCCCGCCTACGATAATGTCTATAATGACATAGTCTTAGGACTAAGAGATCCTCCACCAAAATTTGGATATCCTACTTCCTTTCCAAGATCTCCAATCGAATACCTTGATCGATCGCTTCATGAAACCGATCAGGTTAAGAAAGAACTTATCTTAACTAGGGGAGAATTGGCAGAAACTCAGAAGGATCTGTCAAACGCTAACAAGAAGTTAGCAAAGAAAGAGAAGGAGCGCAAATCCTTTGCTAAAAGGATTTGGAGCCAAAGCAAGGGATTGATGAAAGAAGCCAAAGATATGATGAAGAAATAGGCTTCCCATCGTCTTCCGTTATTTCTATTTTTATGTATTTTCAATAAAGTATTGTAATTTCCAATTATGTCAATTAATAAAAAGAATTTTCTTTAATAGAATGACGGGAAAAGGCAAAGGACATAGTTTTGTTTGTAAATACGCTCCACCTGGAAATAACGAACGAAACACAAATTAAACCGAATCCTATTCAGGGACCAATTCTGAATACACTAGCAGAACATTTCAAATATCTAGGGGAAATAGAAACATCCAAATATTTCTATGAAACCCCAATGAGCTATTATGCCGCTTCAACACTCGAAAGCTATAACCAAACCTACGTGAATAATTATAGCTACCAAGAGAGATTACCCGAAATCCCTTACGAACACCACTATACGTTGGAAGGTGAGGAAAGGGTTGACTCTAACAGGCCCTACAGAACTTACTATTCCACTAATCCTACTCCAATCCATACTCCCTGGAATAACGAAGAAACCTCGGGAGAAGAAAGGATTGCAGCTATGCATGCACGCATAGCTGAATTAGAAAGGATTGAAGCTGAAAAAGACGCAAAGATCGCCGCTCTACAACAAACGTTTATTAGAGCTAGGGGTCGTTATAATATGTCTTATCTGTGTTATTTTCAATTACTGTATTGTATTTTGAAGTTTGAAAAAATAATAAAAATATTGTACTTTCCTTATAAAAACATCTTCGAATTCTAATAAATATTATGTCTTTCGTCTAGAATGTCGATAAGAACTGGACCATCCACAAATACGCGTGGACGAAAGAAACAAGCCAATGAAGCAATAGAAAAAAAAGCTCAAGCTGTAGAAATGCAGAAAATGATAAACAATGGAATTGCGCATGCAATTCCAACAATGCTAGAGGCATTTGAAAAGACCCAAGCTGCCAAAGCCGAGGCCAAAATCAAGGGAAAAGAAAAGGAGCACATGCTTCATAACTCTGAGCATAACGAATCAAATCACACCATTTCTTTGAGAAAGGAACATTCGAAAACTCCTATCCATCAAAGCTCTAAAACTAAAAGAAGCCGAAACAAGGAACACTACTCCTCTAGTGATAGTTCTGAAGATAGCTACAGACCACGTCACAAGAAGGGTAGACACATGGGTAGCTCATATAAAACCTTCCAGGCTTGTAAACCATATGACTTCCTTGGGAAGGAAGGTGGAGTAGCTACACTCTGGTGGATAGAGAAAACAGAATCAGTCCTGGCTATAAGTAAATGTGCAGAAAAAGACAAGGTCCTCTATGCATCTAACCTCTTCAAGAACTTTGCTCTTGAGTGGTGGAATGCCCTAGTGTCCGCCAAAGGAAGAGATAGATCATACAGAATGAGTTGGAACTCGTTCAAAGACAGAGTCAAGAGAAAATTTTGTCCTATCGATGAAGTTGAGCAAATTGAACAAAAGTTCCTGAACTTAAGGATGGTTGGCTGTAACCATCAGGACTACATGACCAAACTACTAGAATACGCACGACTAGTGCCACATCTGGCTACCCCTGAATCGAGTCTCATCTAGAGATAAATATGTGGTGGTCAGTGAGATCCGAGATATGGTAAAGGTTTCAAAACCCAAAACCATTGATGATGCTATGGATCTGGGTGCCCAATTGACAGACGAAATGGTTTGAACATTGAAAAAAAACAAGAACAGGGAAATAACCAAAACTGATGATAGAAGAAACAATCGACCCTTCCCCAAAAAGAGGGACAATCCAGTTCTCCCATATGCAAAACCTGCAAGAAGAAGCATTGGGGGAAATGTCGACATTATACCCCAACAACATGTCCTTACTGCAAAAGCACTGGTTATCACACGGACCAATGCCCGCGGAGGAAGGGTATCACATATTACAATTGTGGGGAAACTGGGCACTTCAAAAGAGAGTGCACAAAACCAAAAACTACGGGTGATGGCACCAAACCTAACACCGAGACCAAGAAAAACGCCCGAGCATTCCATTTGCAAGCAAAAGAGGCTGGCAAAATGACTGATGTCATATACTGTAATTTTCTTGTCAATAATGCTTATGCTAAGGTGCTATTTGACTCTGGGGCGACCCAAAGTTTCATAGATCATAAATTTTTCAAACTAGTTAATAAGCCCTTAGCTAAGTTAGACGAATCTTACCAAGTTGAAACAGTAAACGGAGACCTAATCCAAGTCTCTGAATCCATGAATGACACCTCATACCCATATAACTCTTGCCAATGGATTTGGCCGGCTGAAATAGTTCTTGGAATGGATTGGTTAGAAACTAACCAAGACCATATCATGTGAGACCAAAAGGCCATGAAACTACCTACGATATCAGGAGAAATGATAACGATCAAAGGAGATGAATCAACCAACCCTGTTGGTTTGATCTCAATGGTAAAATCAACGAAATACCTTCGAAAGGGATGCCTCGCATACCTAATTTCTCTAACCGTTAGTAACCCTAAGCGGGAACTGAAGGATGTACCAATCGTATCCAAATATACTGATGTTTTTCTTGAAGAGCTACCATAGCACCGCCTGACCGAGAAATGGAATTTCAAATAAATCTGGTACCAGGCACGGCTCCGATAGCCAAAGACCCGTACATATTAGCTCATACCGAGATGGCTTTATTAAGAAAACCACTTTATGAGTTATTGGAGAAAGGATTTATAAGACCAAGTTCCTCGCCATGTGGAGCTCCAGTACTCTTTGTAAAGAAGAAATACGGATCGATGAGGATATGCAAAGATTACTAGGAATTGAACAAGGTCACGATCAAGAACCAGTATCCACTTCCAAGAAGATGACATATCTAAGACTACGTTCAGAACTAGATACGGTCACTTTGAGTTCACGGTTATGCCGTTCGGACTTACAAATGCTCCCGCAACATTCATGGACATGATGAATCAAGTATGTAAACTTTACTTGGATAAATTCATAATCATATTCATAGACGATATACTTATTTACTCCAAGAGTAAGACAGATCATGCCGAAAATCTAAGGACGACATTTGAATAGCTGAGAAATGAGAAACTCTACGCCAAGTTCTCGAAGTGTGAATTTTGGTTATCAAAATTACAATTCCTTGGTCACGTTATAAACGAGAAAGGAATTTAAGTATATCCAGCTAAGATTGAGGCTATATCTAACTGGGAAGCCCCAAAAACGCCTACCGAAGTGAGAAGTTTTCTCGGTTTAGGGGGATATTACCGAAGATTTATTAAGGTTTTCTCAAGGATCTCCGTTCCCATGACTTCATTGACCCGAAAGGAAAATAAATGTGAATGGCGTCCTAAGCAGGATGAAGCGTTTAAAACGCCAAAGTAGAAATTAACTCAAGCACCAATTCTATCGCTGCCCGAAGGCAACGAAGGTTTTGTAGTGTTCTGCGATGCTTCACACACTAGTCTAGGGTGCACTGATGCAAGGAAGCAAGTTCATTGATAATGCATCTCGACAAATTAAGACTCACGAAAAGAACTATACGACTCATGATCTAGAGTTAGGTGCCATAATCTTCGCGCTGAAATTATGGAGACACTACCTCTACGGAGTCAAGTTCACGGTTTTCACAGACCACAAGAGTCTAAAGTATGTCTTCAGTATCCTGGAATTTAAAAGTACCTGCTTCCTTGGACGGCCTTGGATTGAATCCCTATTTGTATCATGAGCACTTATGGTTTGAGTTTAAGTATCCTATTTTGATACTTAAATCCCTCAAACCGTGCTCTGATACCAACCTGAAACACCCTACTTTTTTCTTTATTATTTTATCAGGGTTTAGTGTGGAAAATGGTCCCAATTTATCAAAACCTTGCCATTAAATGACTAAGGTATATTTTTCATTTATAAATATTGTTTTACATGTACAATATCTTATTACATAATCTAGGGATTCTTCATTCAGTCCGGCCTTATCCATAGGAAGCTCTATTCCACGTGCTTCTTTCCTACAGTGTTTAGAAAACGTTTTTGAATTAGTTTTTGCTAAGTAAGTACACTACATCTTTTCATTTCATTATGAACCCTTTAGGTTCTTATTATTTTTCAAGTTTTCCAGGCTCTCGGCGCCCCCGTGACAATCTCCGGACGTACCTCCGGTCACGTCATTCGTATATTTTATGGGTGTGAAAACCCCCTCGCAATATACTCGTCAGTATAGACTGTAACCTTTCTGATTTTCATGTTTTTTTTTCTATTTATTTTATGCCGTGCAATAAAAGACGATTCCGATTCCAACCTTACATTCATTGTTCATGTGCAATAACAAGCATACACGCGTCTATTATATTACAATATTAACTAAAGCCATCTTACAAACCTCGAGGACCAAACTTGACCAAAACTCAAAACAACATCAATATTACAAAACTACAAGGACTAGTCTTGAAACTTCCAAAAACCTACACAAGCACTCTTTTACAGTTTGACTCTGAAAAGGTCAAACCGACTCAAATCTAGTCCAAAAATAGATTTCAAACGAGTTTTAGAAACCGCGGGACTTATAGAAGAAGTTACTCGACCTTTTGCGACGTAGACCCGATCCAAACACGCATACAATCGTCCGAATTCGCGTACCTTTAGACCGACCTTCCTTTTTAAATCAAATCTTGTAATTTGAGCAAGAATCAAACGAATTAAGTTAATCCAATACCTACCCGCGACTTATATAAGCCTCCTTAAACCCTAAATCCATCATTACATCGTCCCTATCTCGTCTGTCGATCAAGAAAAGCCGCGAAGTCTCACCGTAGCCGTCTGCACTGGTTGCCCGTTCAAAACAGGTTAGTAATAGGTCATTAGGATCGTCTCTCCAAGCTAATCGAAAGCCCTAACTTAATTCGTAACCGCATTACACGATTTTACTGAATTGAATCTGAGTTTTTATAAATAAATGGTTTTAATCAAACTACACGCTAGACGTGTTATAAATCCAATTAAATAGTATGGTTGGATTCGCAAACACTCTCTCAATGAAAACCCTAAGTTTCTAGTCAGTTTTATTACAAGAACTAGAATAATTGCTTCTGAAATTGACCAGACACGGTCGCGCTAACCTATGAGCGCGGTCGTGCCTGACCAAGCACAGTCGTGCCCGAGAAAGGCTCGGTCGTGTCTTATGAACAGACTCTTGTTGTGACTTCTGACCAACCACGGGCGCGTTACCGACCAAGCGCGGTCGCGTACGAGCTGAGCACGGTCGTGCCGTATACGAGCACGGTCGTGTTCATCCTTTAACAGAGTCTTTTATTTAATATATTTTATATTTTAATCAGTTTTAATGTTATAAAAATTATTTTATAAAATATCCAGAACCAAGTGTTGTTTATTAAAGATCGATTACTTAATCTTTCTTTAAATTAAAATCAATAAAATACTACAAGTTTATATAATTATTTTTATGAACAACAATATATTCCATACGTTTTGTCTTTAACAAATATTATTTATTTAAACTTATATTTTAAATAAATGTATATTCTATTACTATTGATTAAATAAATAGTATATTTAAACAAACCTTAAACTTAAACAAATCCGCTTCCGACATCGAATAACACAACTCAATAATACGTAATCATATATTGTTCAATAGTTCGAACCTAGCAATCCACAACACACCGCCGTTTCCCATTTGCTTTTGCAATCTATACGCTACATAACATGTGAGTTACATAGCCCCTCTTTTACTCTATTTTACAAACTTTTGGGGTGGAACATGCGTTCTATTTACATGTTTTCAATTATACACATATACAGTTCCATCCTATGCATGTATACAATTTTGCGCTTTGTGCTCGAGTACTAGGTGTAGGCCAATTATTATGCTCTTCATGTACAATCATTAACTATCAGCCGACAGTAAACATTGGTAGATCTATTGAGTCTGACAAACCCACCCAGGTAGGGTGACTGTTACTGACAACACAATTTTGCGTGCAAGTTACAAAGGTTTGATTGTATAGGTCACACGATGGTTTCTCTCCATAATTGCCTTAATTGCCGTGTTGTATTGAACTGTATGCACACAACACGTATTTTGCTATCACACAATAAAACCTATGTATTCTCACCAACTTTTTAGTTGACTCTGTTTTAACCATGTTTCAGGTACCAATGTTTGAAGTAATCAAGATATGCTACACATAGGATTTTTGGACCTAGAATTCAATTAAACCAGTTTATTCTATGTAATTTACATTTTTGTTTTGTGGATTGGTTGTGTTTTGATTAAACTTGTTGAATGCAAAGAAAACAATTATTTAATATTCAAACTTTAGTAAACCATGAGCAATGAACAGTCTGCACGCTTCACGCCCCGACGTTTCCGCCGTCGGTTGGGGTGTGACAGATTGGTATCAGAGCCAGGTTATAGGGAATTAGGTTATTAGACACCTTTGACCTAGACTATAACTTTAGGATACCCACTCATGCCATGCTTCATGATTTATGTGCTACATGCTATGTGCTACATGCTATGTGATATATGCTAAATGTTTTATATGTATATATAAATAACAACTTAAATAAACAATATCCCTACCCATATCCTAAACCACATATCCTTCATGCCTGCTTCCGTGTCATCATCAACATAGTTGGTGGAACGTCAAATTTCTTTGTTTTTTACACCCGTTAAGGTTTTTTAGACTTTGTTTAATTGTAAAAGGACACGTGCAATCTGGAAGGGTGACACCTGTATTCTGGGCTTTCTGTCTAGGAAAGTATTTCATATAAATCCCAATCAACCGAGGGATCCGTATGCTTTCCTGGGAATTCCCGGGATGAGTGTTTACTTATAGGCTAAAGCACGTCTCCTTGATAATTATCTGAGTTTAAATTAACCTTAATATGTCATAGTACTCGAGTGATTATGTCACTATTTGAGTACAATCCGAACTATGAATTACTTATCTATTTATCCTTCTATTTAATCCAAGAAATTCTCACAACTCTTATTGTGTCTAAATCTGTAGAATGCCTCCCCGTCGTGACAACAGCAACAACAGCAATAACACTGACCTGGCTGCTCTACTCACACAGCTGGTGAATCAAATTACCCAAGCCAACAACAACACTAATGGCCATGCCAGTGGGAGTGCTAATACTGGAGGTGGTGGTGGTGCCAACCCGCCACAATGCACCTTCAAACACTTCAACTCCTGCAATCCCCTCAAATTCTATGGCAACGAAGGAGCCACGGGCCTCCTTCAATGGTTTGAAAGCATTGATAGCACTTTCCTCAATAGCGATTGTCCCGACAACCTCCGTGTTTGTCATGCTACTAGTGTCTTTCAAAAAAGGGCGCTTACTTGGTGGAATGGTGAGAAAAGGACTAGGGGAGTGGACGTAGCAATGGCACTGCCGTGGGATGAGTTGAAGCGGATCAAGACTGAGGAATTCTGTCCTCGAAATGAGATGAAAAAGCTGGAAGCGGAATTTTGGGATCTTGCTCAAGATAGTGGTGAAAGCTTAGCATACACCACCCGTTTCCACGAGCTGAGTCTACTTGTGCCACACATGGTTACACCTCTGTCTAGGTGTATTGAAAAGTACATTGGTGGTCTACCTAGACAAATTCAAGATACTGTGGTAGGAGGAAATCCTGCTACTCTGGAGGATGCTATCCGCTTGTCAGCCACACTTACTGACAACCATGTTAAAGCGGGTACACTTACAAGAAAGGGTGCCAAGAAAAGTTCCTGACACAACAACACCTCCCGCTCATGTCAAAGAAGTCCAAACTGAACCATACCGCAACACTAGGAAGAGAAAGGTCAAGAACTGTGCTGTAATCACTCCGGCTGCTCTAGTAAATCAAGTTGCACCCATGGCTCAAAACCGAGCAAAGAAACCCTATGGGGGCAGCCACCCACTTTGCAACGCCTGCAACTATCATCACCCTCCAAGCATACCTTGTCGCCTTTGCAACCACTGCGGGAAACATGGCCACACAGCCAATATTTGTCGAGCCAAGGCACTTGCCAACCAAACCAACCCAGCAAATCAAGCCAATCAACAAGCAACTAACCAAGCCATCCCAGCCATTGCAAATGGACGTTCTTGCTTCGAATGTGGTGACCCGAACCACTTCCGTAACCAGTGCCCAAGACTGGTCAATGTTAACCAAGGCGGAGCTCGTGGGCGTGCTTTCAACATCAACGCCAATGAGGCTCAGGCCAACACTGATGTGGTTAACGGTACGTTCCTTATGAATAATCGTTATGCTTCTATACTATTTGATACCGGAGCCGATAAAAGTTTTGTGTCACTAGACTTCGAACCGTTACTTGCAAAAACCCGGTCTAAACTAGAGAAAACCTTTACCGTTGAGGTAGCCGATGGTAACACCGTTACAATTGACACCATCATTTATGATGGCTCCCTAGAGCTAAATAAACACACTTTTCCAATCAACCTCGTACCAATGCCATTAGGGAGTTTTGACGTCATCATAGGTATGGACTGGTTGTCGAAGCACCATGCCGAAGTCACGTTCTTTGAAAAATGTATCCGTCTACCACTCCCATCCGTTGAAACGTTGAAGGTCTTTGGTGAGAAACCTTGCAAAGGACTCAAACTAATGTCATGCATTACCGTCCAAAAGTATATACGAAAGAAGTGCATGGTTTTCCTAGCCCATGTTATCCAAAAAGAAGACAAGAAGAGGAGTGTACAAGACATCCCCATCGTTCGGGATTTTCCTGAAGTTTTTCCTGATGACTTACCAGGTCTTCCACCTGTTCGACAAGTGGAATTTCGCATCGATCTTGTACCTGGAGCAAACCCGGTGGCTAAAGCTCCATACCGGCTTGCACCTTCCGAGTTGCAAGAACTTGCAAGCCAACTTCAAGAACTCGCCGACAAAGGTTTCATACGGCCGAGTCATTCACCGTGGGGTGCGCCAGTTTTGTTTGTTAAAAAGAAGGATGGTTCATTCCGCATGTGTATTGACTATCGAGAACTCAACAAACTTACAATCAAAAACCGCTACCCTTTACCTAGGATTGACGATCTCTTCGATCAACTCCAAGGTTCTACCTACTTCTCGAAGATTGATCTTCGATCTGGTTATCATCAACTCCGTGTGCAAGAGGAGGATGTTCCCAAAACCGCCTTCCGAACGAGATATGGTCACTACGAGTTCATGGTTATGCCTTTTGGGCTAACCAATGCACCTGCTGTTTTCATGGACCTCATGAATCGCATGTGCAAACCATATCTTGACAAATTTGTGATCGTGTTCATTGACGACATTTTGATCTATTCCAAGACCAAGGAAGATCATGAGCAACATCTTAGGTTGATTTTGGAACTCTTGAAAAATGAACGACTATACGCCAAATTCTCCAAGTGTGAATTTTGGCTAAAAGAAGTTCAATTTTTGGGTCACGTTGTCAACAAAAAGGGAATTCATGTGGACCCCGCAAAAATCAAAGCTGTAAAAAATTGGAGTACTCCTAAAACCCCTACCGAAGTTCGTTCGTTTCTTGGTTTAGCGGGTTATTACCGAAGGTTTATTCCTAACTTCTCCAAAATCGCTGTTCCCCTCACTACCTTAACCCAAAAAGGTAAACCTTATGAGTGGGGACCGAAGCAAGAAGAAGCCTTTCAAATCCTCAAGAAAAAGTTGTGCAATGCTCCTATCCTCACCCTCCCTGAAGGTGAAGATGATCTAGTTGTTTACCGTGATGCTTCAAACCAAGGGCTTGGTTGCGTTCTCATGCAACGAGGCAAGGTGATCTCTTATGCATCAAGACAACTCAAAATCCATGAGAAGAATTATACGACGCATGATCTGGAGTTGGGTGCTGTCGTATTTGCATTGAAGATTTGGAGACATTATCTCTATGGGATGAAATGTGTGGTGTTCACCGACCACAAAAGCCTCCAACATATCTTCAACCAAAAGGAAGTCAACATGAGACAACGACGTTGGGTTGAACTCCTCAACGATTACGATTGCGAGATTCGTTATCATCCCGGCAGGGCTAATGTTGTAGCCGATGCACTAAGCCGCAAGGAACATGTCCTGCTTCAAAGTGTCAAGATCCATTCCGACATTCAAGTTCGTATTTTAGCAACTCAACATGTCTCGGTTACCGAGGGCAATATGTATGAGGAAATGTCTTGTGGTGCTGAATTCCAATTAGAGACTAAAACAAACGGCTTGCTTTATTTTCTAGATCGTATTTGGGTTCCCGGTCGCGACGATCTCCGAGCATTCATCATGACCGAAGCACACAAGTCTCGATATTCTATTCATCCCGGTGCGGATAAAATGTACCAAAATCTTCGTCCACAATATTGGTGGCCCGGCATGAAGAAAGACATTGCCTTGTTCGTAGCAAAATGTCTCACATGTTCTAAAGTCAAAGCTGAGCATCAACGTCCTTCTGGTTTACTTGAACAACCGGAAATTCCCGTGTGGAAATGGGAGAATCTAGCTATGGATTTCATCACTAAACTCCCTCACACTTCAAGCGGTTATGATAGCATTTGGGTGATCATTGACCGTCTCACTAAGTCCGCACACTTCTTGCCTATCCGTGAAGACTATAAGGTTGAGAAATTGGCCCAAATTTACATTGACGAGATCGTGAGTCGTCACGGTGTTCCTTTGAACATAATCTCCGATAGAGATGCTCGTTTCACTTCTCGGTTTTGGCAATCTCTCCAAAAGGCACTTGGTACACGATTGGATTTGAGCACGGCCTACCATCCCCAAACTGATGGTCAGATCGAACGAACAATCCAAACCCTGGAAGACATGCTGAGAGCCTGTGTCATCGACTTTGGTGGCAATTGGGATTCACATTTGACACTTATCGAATTTTCCTACAACAATAGTTACCACACCAGCATCGACATGGCTCCGTTTGAAGCTCTCTACGGTCGTAAGTGTAGTTCTCCCATCTGTTGGAACGAGATTGGTGAAGCACAAATCACCGGTCCCGAGTTAATTCAAGAAACCTCCGACAAGATTATTCAAATCCGTGACAACATTCGAGTTGCGAGGAGTCGGCAAAAGAGCTATGCCGACAAACGACGCAAACCCTTGGAATTCCAAGTTGGTGATCTTGTACTTCTAAAGGTGTCTCCTTGGAAGGGGGTGATCCGTTTTAGGAAGAAAGGCAAGCTAGCACCTCGCTATGTGGGTCCATTCAAGATCCTTGAAAGGATTGGGAAAGTGGCTTACAAGCTCGAGTTACCTCCATCACTTGGCAACGTACATCCTACATTTCATGTATCCAACCTCAAGAAGTGTCTTGCTGATGAGAACCTTCATATACCTCTTGACGATGTGCGCATTAATGAGACGATGCACTTCGTTGAAAAACCAGTCGAGATTATGGATCGTGAGATAAAACAACTCAAGCGCAGCCGTATTCCTATTGTCAAGGTTCGTTGGGAATCTAAACGAGGACCCGAGTTTACTTGGGAACGAGAAGACCAAATGAAGCTCAAGTACCCGCATCTTTTTGCTGAAGCAGTAGCCTCAACCAGTTGAATATCGGGACGAAATTCCCACAACATGGGGATACTGTAACCTTTCTGATTTTCATGTTTTTTTCCTATTTATTTTATGCCGTGCAATAAAAGACGATTCCGATTCCAACCTTACATTCATTGTTCATGTGCAATAACAAGCATACACGCGTCTATTATATTACAATATTAACTAAAGCCATCTTACAAACCTCGAGGACCAAACTTGACCAAAACTCAAAACAACATCAATATTACAAAACTACAAGGACTAGTCTTGAAACTTCCAAAAACCTACACAAGCACGGTCGTGCTTAGTCCTAAGCACGGTCGCGCTTGTAAAATGACCACGGTCGTTCTTATCATTAAGCACGGTCGCGCCTCTTTTACAGTTTGACTCTGAAAAGGTCAAACCGACTCAAATCTAGTCCAAAAATAGATTTCAAACGAGTTTTAGAAACCGCGGGACTTGTAGAAGAAGTTACTCGACCTTTTGCGACGTAGACCCGATCCAAACACGCATACAATCGTCCGAATTCGCGTACCTTTAGACCGACCTTCCTTTTTAAATCAAATCTTGTAATTTGAGCAAGAATCAAACGAATTAAGTTAATCCAATACCTACCCGCGACTTATATAAGCCTCCTTAAACCCTAAATCCATCATTACATCGTCCCTATCTCGTCTGTCGATCAAGAAAAGCCGCGAAGTCTCACCGTAGCCGTCTTCACTGGTTGCCCGTTCAAAACAGGTTAGTAATAGGTCATTAGGATCGTCTCTCCAAGCTAATCGAAAGCCCTAACTTAATTCGTAACCGCATTACACGATTTTACTGAATTGAATCTGAGTTTTTATAAATAAATGGTTTTAATAAAACTACACGCTAGACGTGTTATAAATCCAATTAAATAGTATGGTTGGATTCGCAAACACTCTCTCAATGAAAACCCTAAGTTTCTAATCAGTTTTATTACAAGAACTAGAATAATTGCTTCTGAAATTGACCAGACACGGTCGCGCTAACCTATGAGCGCGGTCGTGCCTGACCAAGCACTGTCATGCCCGAGAAAGGCCCGGTCGTGTCTTATGAACAGACTCTTGTTGTGACTTCTGACCAACCACGGGCGCGTTACCGATTAAGAGCGGTCGCGTACGAGCTGAGCACGGTCGTGCCGTATACGAGCACGGTCGTGTTCATCCTTTAACAGAGTCTTTTATTTAATATATTTTATATTTTAATCAGTTTTAATGTTATAAAAATTATTTTATAAAATATCCAGAACCAAGTGTTGTTTATTAAAGATCGATTACTTAATCTTTCTTTAAATTAAAATCAATAAAATACTACAAGTTTATATAATTATTTTTATGAACAACAATATATTCCATACATTTTGTCTTTAACAAATATTATTTATTTAAACTTATATTTTAAATAAATGTATATTCTATTACTATTGATTAAATAAATAGTATATTTAAACAAACCTTAAACTTAAACAAATCCGCTTCCGACATCGAATAACGCAACTCAATAATACGTAATTATATATTGTTCAATAGGTCGAACCTAGCAATCCACAACACACCGCCGTTTCCCATTTGCTTGTGCAATCTATACGCTACATAACATGTGAGTTACATAGCCCCTCTTTTACTCTATTTTACAAACTTTTGGGGTGGAACATGCGTTCTATTTACATGTTTTCAATTATACACATATACAGTTCCATCCTATGCATGTATACAATTTTGCGCTTTGTGCTCGAGTACTAGGTGTAGGCCAATTATTATGCTCTTCATGTACAATCATTAACTATCAGCCGACAGTAAACAGTGGTAGATCTATTGAGTCTGACAAATCCACCCAGATAGGGTGACTGTTACTGACAACACAATTTTGCGTGCAAGTTACAAAGGTTTGATTGTATAGGTCACACGATGGTTTCTCTCCATAATTGCCTTAATTGTCATGTTGTATTGAACTGTATGCACACAACACGTATTTTGCTATCACACAATAAAACCTATATATTCTCACCAACTTTTTAGTTGACTCTGTTTTAACCATGTTTCAGGTACCAATGTTTGAAGTAATCAAGATATGCTACACATAGGATTTTTGGACCTAGAATTCAATTAAACCAGTTTATTCTATGTAATTTACATTTTTGTTTTGTGGATTGGTTGTGTTTTGATTAAACTTGTTGAATGCAAAGAAAACAATTATTTAATATTCAAACTTTAGTAAATCCTAGGAGCCGAGTAGTTATAAGAATCATTTAAAAAAACCAACCGACTTCCAATCAAAGGTGAATTACTTGTCTACATCATAAACACTCGTTCACACGGTGAACGAGAGTCTGTCAAAAACGATTTATAAGACGTGCTTGTGCTATAGGCAATCATCACGTGACAAACCAAAATGATATGTTTTACTAAAAGGACTAAACACGAGAATTAAATACATACTCATATAATCCCAGTAAGGGGTTGAGTTAAACCCCTGGGATGGAAATACCCAAGTAGTGTACGTAAAGTTTGATCAAGTCTTTATACTCGCTCCGGTTCCGGTTAGGGCCGGGCGGGGTTGGCATATATGTTGGGTAAACGCTTATGTGCCTGAGGAGCTGCGAAACCCCCGATTAAAAACGGAAAGATGCAAAGTGTTCGCTAGATTCCAAAAGACGAAAGTGTTTAATTAATTAATTTAACTATTTTGCCATGCTTATGAAATGTTTTGAGGTCATGAAGTATTCACCAGCACATAGCTGACGTTCATTTTCAAAATGTTTTTAGTAAAAGTATGATATAACCTTAGCTTACCGGGACCGGCTACGACCTAAGTCCCGGAATCAGTTTTGTTGCTTAAGCGCACACACCTAGACCCGATGCAACCCAAAAATATGATATACAGGTTCGTGCGACGCACAGGAAAGAACGTGGAAAAGAAAAGGTTAAGGTTCCCAAAGGATTACGACTCCCTAGGAAGAATACCTCCTCATAGACTATACTGACTTCGATCAGGGTTTTGATTTAAAGTCAAATGTACAAACGATCGGGTTTTATACCCAAGTATTTATGTAAAGAAATCTTTTGTCTACACCACGAGATTCTAGTATTTAAAAAACCAACCCTTGAGATTGATATAATTGATAAAAAGATCTTTTTTGTAAAACCACTATTCCGCTACACAAAACTAAACTCTAAAATCAAAGCAGGTACCGAAGGTGCCAACTGACGTCGCAACCCGGTAACGTCCCGGGGGTGCCCGGGGCAGGGTGTGACATTGGTTGGTATCAGAGCCTGATGTTATAACGATTTAGATACTTAGGTTAGTATCTAAGCTCTAACCAGATTAAGAAATGACTTGTCTACTAGTAAAAGTAGGTAGATACATGACATTATGTTGATAGTGTCAAACATGCAGGTAGTACTATGTCAGGAGGACAAGGATACCATACCTACTATAACCCTAATATTACTATTAAACAAGAACTAGTAGCAAATCTATACGCACCCATGGAAGTAGGAGACTTCTCATGGTATCACGCACTACCGAAGGCACCCATAAAGGAGGAATACGAATCAGATCACCTGAGCCATATGGGTGGCTCTGACTTAAGTAACTTGAGGTGTACACCACCACATTACCATGTACCTCCTCCACCAAACTATTCTCCACCTCAAAATCCCCCACCGCCTATATATCCTCCTCCCACTAATCAACATGAGGCAGGATCTAACAGGAAGGCCTTTAAGCCTCGAATGAGAGTAAGAGAACCTGTCGAGATGCTTTCCATCACGGAATCTAGTTTAGAGGAAATCTATAAAAATCTGGAGAAATACGAAAGTTCCGAATCCGAAGGTTTCCTTCCTCTACCTCCGGTAGAAGCTTACTCATCGCAATCGGCTAGTTTTGAACCATTTGCCGATTACCTCAATTACCTAATTGTGCCAGGTCCGTATATGAGTAATAACTCAGACACTGATGGGAATTATGCTAACACCAGCTCAATGAACCAAGAAGCAAGCTCTGGATCATACGTCGATTACATAAATCATACACAGATTTCGGATCCTTAAATCCAGGATGAGTATGATCCAATGGTTGAATTTGAAGCCACATTTAATGATCCTAACGCCATACCCGCGGACTACAGTCCACGAGCTACCTTAAAACATAAACCTACTCCCGCCTACGATAATGTCTATAATGACATAGTCTTAGGACTAAGAGATCCTCCACCAAAATTTGGATATCCTACTTCCTTTCCAAGATCTCCAATCGAATACCTTGATCGATCGCTTCATGAAACCGATCAGGTTAAGAAAGAACTTATCTTAACTAGGGGAGAATTGGCAGAAACTCAGAAGGATCTGTCAAACGCTAACAAGAAGTTGGCAAAGAAAGAGAAGGAGCGCAAATCCTTTGCTAAAAGGATTTGGAGCCAAAGCAAGGGATTGATGAAAGAAGCCAAAGATATGATGAAGAAATAGGCTTCCCATCGTCTTCCGTTATTTCTATTTTTATGTATTTTCAATAAAGTATTGTAATTTCCAATTATGTCAATTAATAAAAAGAATTTTCTTTAATAGAATGACGGGAAAAGGCAAAGGACATAGTTTTGTTTGTAAATACGCTCCACCTGGAAATAACGAACGAAACACAAATTAAACCGAATCCTATTCAGGGACCAATTCTGAATACACTAGCAGAACATTTCAAAATCTAGGGGAAATAGAAACATCCAAATATTTCTATGAAACCCCAATAAGCTATTATGCCGCTTCAACACTCGAAAGCTATAACCAAACCTACGTGAATAATTATAGCTACCAAGAGAGATTACCCGAAATCCCTTACGAACACCACTATACGTTGGAAGGTGAGGAAAGGGTTGACTCTAACAGGCCCTACAGAACTTACCATTCCACTAATCCTACTCCAATCCATACTCCCTGGAATAACGAAGAAACCCTGGGAGAAGAAAGGATTGCAGCTATGCATGCACGCATAGCTGAATTAGAAAGGATTGAAGCTGAAAAAGACGCAAAGATCGCCGCTCTACAACAAACGTTTATTAGAGCTAGGGGTCGTTATAATATGTCTTATCTGTGTTATTTTCAATTACTGTATTGTATTTTGAAGTTTGAAAAAATAATAAAAATATTGTACTTTCCTTATAAAAACATCTTCGAATTCTAATAAATATTATGTCTTTCGTCTAGAATGTCGATAAGAACTGGACCATCCACAAATACGCGTGGACGAAAGAAACAAGCCAATGAAGCAATAGAAAAAGAAGCTCAAGCTGTAGAAATGCAGAAAATGATAAACAAAGGAACTGCGGATGCAATTCCAACAATGCTAGAGGCATTTGAAAAGACCCAAGCTGCCAAAGCCGAGGCCAAAATCAAGGGAAAAGAAAAGGAGCACATGCTTCATAACTCTGAGCATAACGAATCAAATCACACCATTTCTTTGAGAAAGGAACATTCGAAAACTCCTATCCATCAAAGCTCTAAAACTAAAAGAAGCCGAAACAAGGAACACTACTCCTCTAGTGATAGTTCTGAAGATAGCTACAGACCACGTCACAAGAAGGGTAGACACATGGGTAGCTCATATAAAACCTTCCAGGCTTGTAAACCATATGACTTCCTTGGGAAGGAAGGTGGAGTAGCTATACTCTGGTGGATAGAGAAAACAGAATCAGTCCTGGCTATAAGTAAATGTGCAGAAAAGGACAAGGTCCTCTATGCATCTAACCTCTTCAAGAACTTTGCTCTTGAGTGGTGGAATGCCCTAGTGTCCGCCAAAGGAAGAGATAGATCATACAGAATGAGTTGGAACTCGTTCAAAGACAGAGTCAAGAGAAAATTTTGTCCTATCAATGAAGTTGAGCAAATTGAACAAAAGTTCCTGAACTTAAGGATGGTTGGCTGTAACCATCAGGACTACATGACCAAACTACTAGAATACGCACGACTAGTGCCACATCTGGCTACCCCTGAATCGAGTCTCATCTAGAGATAAATATGTGGTGGTCAGTGAGATCCGAGATATGGTAAAGGTTTCAAAACCCAAAACCATTGATGATGCTATGGATCTGGGTGCCCAATTGACAGACGAAATGGTTTGAACATTGAAAATAAACAAGAACAGGGAAATAACCAAAACTGATGATAGAAGAAACAATCGACCGTTCCCCAAAAAGAGGGACAATCCAGTTCTCCCATATGCAAAACCTGCAAGAAGAAGCATTGGGGGAAATGTCGACATTATACCCCCAACAACATGTCCTTACTGCAAAAGCACTGGTTATCACACGGACCAATGCCCGCAGAGGAAGGGTATCACATATTACAATTGTGGGGAAACTGGGCACTTCAAAAGAGAGTGCACAAAACCAAAAACTGCGGGTGATGGTACCAAACCTAACACCGAGACCAAGAAAAACGCCCGAGCATTCTATTTGCAAGCAAAAGAGGCTGGCAAAATGATTGATGTCATATACTGTAATTTTCTTGTCAATAATGCTTATGCTAAGGTGCTATTTGACTCTGGGGCAACTCACAGTTTCATAGATCATAAATTTTTCAAACTAGTTTAGCTAAGTAAGACGAATCTTACCAAGTTGAAACAGTAAACGGAGACCTAATCCAAGTCTCTGAATCCATGAATGACACCTCATACCCATATAACTCTTGCCAATGGATTTGGCCGGCTGAAATAGTTCTTGGAATGGATTGGTTAGAAACTAACCAAGACCATATCATGTGAGACCAAAAGGCCATGAAACTACCTACGATATCAGGAGAAATGATAACGATCAAAGGAGATGAATCAACCAACCCTATTGGTTTGATCTCAATGGTAAAATCAACGAAATACCTTCGAAAGGGATGCCTCGCATACCTAATTTCTCTAACCGTTAGTAACCCTAAGCGGGAACTGAAGGATGTACCAATCGTATCCAAATATACTGATGTTTTTCTTGAAGAGCTACCATAGCACCGCCTGACCGAGAAATGGAATTTCAAATAAATCTGGTACCAGGCATGGCTCCGATAGCCAAAGACCCGTACATATTAGCTCATACCGAGATGGCTTTATTAAGAAAACCACTTTATGAGTTATTGGAGAAAGGATTTATAAGACCAAGTTCCTCGCCATGTGGAGCTCCAGTACTCTTTGTAAAGAAGAAATACGGATCGATGAGGATATGCAAAGATTACTGGGAATTGAACAAGGTCACGATCAAGAACCGGTATCCACTTCCAAGAAGATGACATATCTAAGACTACGTTCAGCACTAGATACGGTCACTTTGAGTTCACGGTTATGCCGTTCGGACTTACAAATGCTCCCGCAACATTCATAGACATGATGAATCAAGTATGTAAACCTTACTTGGATAAATTCATAATCATATTCATAGACGATATACTTATTTACTCTAAGAGTAAGACAGATCATGCCGAAAATCTAAGGACGACATTTAAATAGCTGAGAAATGAGAAACTCTACGCCAAGTTCTCGAAGTGTGAATTTTGGTTATCAAAATTACAATTCCTTGGTCACGTTATAAACGAGAAAGGAATTTAAGTATATCCAGCTAAGATTGAGGCTATATCTAACTGGGAAGCCCCAAAAACGCCTACCGAAGTGAGAAGTTTTCTCGGTTTAGGGGGATATTACCGAAGATTTATTAAGGTTTTCTCAAGGATCTCCGTTCCCATGACTTCATTGACCCGAAAGGAAAATAAATGTGAATGGCGTCCTAAGCAGGATGAAGCGTTTAAAACGCCAAAGTAGAAATTAACTCAAGCACCAATTCTATCGCTGCCCAAAGGTAACGAAGGTTTTGTAGTGTTCTGCGATGCTTCACACACTAGTCTAGGGTGCACTGATGCAAGGAAGCAAGTTCATTGATAATGCATCTCGACAAATTAAGACTCACGAAAAGAACTATACGACTCATGATCTAGAGTTAGGTGCCATAATCTTCGCGCTGAAATTATGGAGACACTACCTCTACAGAGTCAAGTTCACGGTTTTCATAGACCACAAGAGTCTAAAGTATGTCTTCAATATCCTGGAATTTAAACGTACCTGCTTCCTTGGACGGCCTTGGATTGAATCCCTATTTGTATCATGAGCACTTATGGTTTGAGTTTAAGTATCCTATTTTGATACTTAAATCCCTCAAACCGTGCTCTGATACCAACCTGAAACACCCTACTTTTTTCTTTATTATTTTATCAGAGTTTAGTGTGGAAAACGGTCCCAATTTATCAAAACCTTGCCATTAAATGACTAAGGTATATTTTTCATTTATAAATATTGTTTTACATGTACAATATCTTATTACATAATCTAGGGATTCTTCATTCAGTCCGGCCTTATCCATAGGAAGCTCTATTCCACGTGCTTCTTTCCTACAGTGTTTAGAAAACGTTTTTGAATTAGTTTTTGCTAAGTAAGTACACTACATCTTTTCATTTCATTATGAACCCTTTAGGTTCTTATTATTTTTCAAGTTTTCCAGGCTCTCGGCGCCCCCGTGACAATCTCCGGACGTACCTCCGGTCACGTCATTCGCATATTTTATGGGTGTGAAAACCCCCTCGCAACCATATTAGGACGTACCTCCGGTCCGAGTATTGGCAAGGTTCTTATACTCGTCAGTATAGACCCCTTCCATTTTTCACGAAGACTCATTCATTCCTCAGCCCCGTAGGCTTGTAATCTTTTCCTCCTCAGCCCCGAAGGCTTGGAGTCCCTTTTTCCTCAGCCCCAAAGGCTTGGAATATTTTTAGTTTTCTTCTTTATTATTGAGATCCATCTTACTCTCCGGGTATCTCATTTCATTTGGGACCTTGAGTATCTTACTCACAGCCTCCCAAATGTATCAAGCATTTATTTTCATTTATTGTATATGCTTGATTTATTTCCCAACTAGTCCTTACCTTAAAACTTCGTAACGGTTTCTCCACGTTGCTTTAAAAGGGTTTATATATAGGAAGTACCAGTGACGTATCCACCACCCCTTTAACACTTCGTGAATACTCCATTGTTCCATTTTAGGGTTTAGACTCGTTCCATCATACTCATTCATACTTGCACGTACCATCATGCATTCACGTATTCATACTCATCATGCATCACATATTCCATGTATTCATGGATTCAGTTTCATCATGTATTCATACTCGTCATATATTGTAAACTAGGGTGATTATCCTTCCAGAGCAGCACCTCCAAAAAAGATGTTCTCAGGAAAGAGTGACAGGTCTAGAAGAGATTTGTACACCACTATTTCCTTAGACAGAACATTTCGTTGAATGTATGGGTTATCGTTGCCTAACTCTTTCTTACCAACTTCTCCACAACATATGGGAGTCCTACACCGTCTACCATATAGCATCTCATATGGTGGCATACCAATGCTAGAATGGTAGCTGCTATTGTATGAGAATTCTGCTAACAGTACAAGATGTACAAAAATCTGAAACCAGAATACTGGTGGATCGGCATGAAAAGGCACATTGCCGAATATGTGGCCAAATGTCTAACCTGTTCTAAGGTTAAATCCGAGCACCAAAAGCCATATGGGCTGTTACAACAACTAGAATTACCAGAATGGGAATGGGAAATGATTGCCATGGATTTCATCACTAAACTTTCCAGAACCAAACGAGGAAAAGACATGATATGGGTTATCGTTGATCGTTTAACCAAATCCACACATTTTCTACCGATGAAGGAAAATTTTAGTATGGACAAATTGGCACAACTATACGTCAACGAAATAGTATCCTCATACGGAGTGCCATTATCCATCGTGTCGGATAGAGAAAGCCGATTCACATCTCGATTCTGGCAGCGCTTCCAAAAATCTCTCGGAACTCGTTTGAACCTTAGAATCGCATATCATCCTCAAACGGATGGGTAGAGTGACAAGACAATCCAAACCTTGGATAATATGCTCCGAGCATGTGTCATTGACCTAGGAGCAAGTTGGGACTACCACTTACCTCTGATGGAATTCTCTTACAATAACAGCTACCACACGAGTATAAAAGCTGCCCCATTTGAAGCCTTGTATGGCAGAAAATGCAGGACTGCTGTGTGTTGGGCTGAAATAGCAAAAAACCAATTATCTAGACCTGAGATAGTCCAGGAAACCACAGATAAGATATTACAAATCAGGGAAAGATTGAAAACGGGTCTGTCACACCCCGACCTATGGCGGAATCATCGGGGCGGGACATGTAAGACTGTTCATGAGCACAAGGTTGACTAGATTGTAATATATTAAATCCATTCCCATTCAAACAAACACGAAACAAGTTCAAAGTACATAATGAAATACAATTTGTCTTTGATTTAATATTAACTAGGTCCAAAGCCTATGTGTAGCATGTCTTGATCAAACTCAAATGAAAGCACCTGAAACATGAATAAAATAAGGTCAACTAAAAAGTTGGTGAGTATATCACAAGCCCTTTTTACTCTTTTACATTTTTGGGGTGAAACATGAACACTATTCAACTTACATGTTTACATTTACGCAAACAACACAAGTACAAATCCTATTTACATTCATGTGTGCAATTTGAGCTTTATGCCCGAGTGCTAGGTGTGCTAACCTCTTGTATGCTATTATGTGCAATCATTAACTATACAAGCCGACGGTTTTCAATGATGGATCTATTGAGTCTGACAAACCCACCCATGGTACACGGTGATTGAAACCGACAACACACTTTGTTTTGCATGCTAGTTACAAAGGTTTGATTGTACATTTGGTTACACAATAGCGGCTCCCCATAAATGCCTTATTTATCATGTTATGTAAAGGATTTGGTTTACAAACTATATGCTATCTATATACAAACTTGTGATATACTCACCAACTTTTTAGTTGACCTTATTTTATTCATGTTTCAGGTGCTTTCATTTGAGTTTGATCAAGACATGCTACACATAGGCTTTGATCAATATGTAAGGAATTCAGGATTCGAGAGGCAAAGGATAGAGCAGGGAATGATACACGACTTGCAAAGACAAAGAATGGATAGCCTAGCAAACCAATTAGGGTACCAAAAGGAGTTAATCTCCATCCTCGAAAAGGAAGTTCAAGAACACCGCACGGAGACCGCCAGGGCTGAAGCTAGATCTACTACTCGAGTGACCATAGCGGTGCTCGTCCTGGCGATTATCTTCTTCCTAGTGGAAAGCTACCTGAGACGTTCGAAGAAGCTTCTACTAATTTCCTTTAAATTTTCAATTTGAGAACCATTTCCCTATGTTTTGAATAATGTTTAACATTTCAGTATTTAGCCAATTCCATATATTTCAACTCTACAGTTATTTTTCATTGATTTGACCAGTGGAACGTAAATTACACCTGTTATATTTCCATCAAATTTTCCCGAATATCACTTCTTTCATTCAACATGGTTTAGTACATTACCAACAATCTTTTTCATTAAATAAATCATCCTATTTTGTGATTTAAACAAAACCTCGTTATCTTGTTTAAACAAAATGTTTAACGAAATTTTAGATAATACAAAAAAAAAAAACATAAATTTTCCATAAAATTTTTTTTTACCTAATAGGGAGGGTTAATGCAACCATTTTTATAAAAATATTAATTTCTTTCTACTGATAAATAATTTTGATTTTTCTTCATTAAAGTAAATATTTCTAAAGTTGGCTAAATTAATATACTACTACTTATTTAGCCAATAGTTGAAAATTTAAGTTAAAAAAAATATTTTCTCATAAATTGCATATTCATTTAAAATATGCGATTCAATGATTTCACTACTTTATATATCTTCAACCAAAGACATTTTCCCACTTTCTATGTTCAAACAAGGGCTCGTATTGGTAAACACAATTCCTGAATAATTCCAAAACCTCCTCGCTACCTTTCACTTGACGCTTCAAGAGACGATCCATATCGCGTAAACGTTAACCTGTTCCCACCAACATCAATGAGATTTGAGAACTTGAACCTAACTACCACATGATACATGAAACTCAAAGAACCTCAATATACCTAATGCTGCACAAATTGCATAATACATGAAATTAGTTTGCCTACAAATTACAATTTGCTCGATTGATCACGTAATGCACGAAACATGTTTATTTGCAATACATATGCTATTGGATTGAGCACATGATACACGGAACTTAGATTGTTTGCAATATACGTGATACATAAGAATTGCTTCATTGATACATAATTCTAGATTGACCACACTGTACATGAAACTCATTTGATTACAAAGTACTTTATACCAAACGGTGTACACTATACAAGATACATGATGCTACGTTGCTAACACTATACATGAGGTCCATTTCCTTCGATACACATAATACTATGTTGTTTACATTACACGTTATGGTTTACCGATTACAAAATACAAGATGCTAAATTGTTTACTTTATATATATGAGACTTATTTGATTTCGAACTACGTGACACTGGATCATACATGAGACTTGTGTGCTTACTATATACTCGAACAAAATTTGCTTACAATTATTACAATGGATCGATTTCATTATACACAAGACATGGTCATGCACTTTGTACACCAAAGTTGAAGACCATGATACATTGAGACGCCTCGGGGTTTGACGTATTCTAGTTCAAACACGAGCAAACTAAGAAACTTTAAGTGTTACTACTTTACTACTCTTTAGTTGCAAACTGATCTGATTTGGGACATAATTAATTGTTAGCGATTCTTATGTGTAAACAATAGACGTGATAATAGTGAAGTTGTGCCCCTTTCCCACACACAACGAAACAATCTATACGGACCATACGATGATTTGAATAATTACGGGTGCACACGGATTTATAAAAATCAGCGCATGGAAACTATAGGGAAATTTTGTCGTGTGTTGTGACATAAAACTTATCATGATATGTAACAACGAAACTGAAGTAATATGACAAGGACATGGTGGATACGCCGATGGTACTTCCTATACATAAGTGTCCTCTCATATTACCCTAAGTAGCGTTGTTCGTGTCACGTGAAGTTTTAACCCAGACCAATGTTTTATGAAATCTCGTACCCACTAACAATGTTGAGCATATTAGAATATATTTACACAAACTCCAAATGTCAAAATCCCATCAATTTCATTCCAAGTAATACGTTTCACATTTAGAATTCAAATTCTTATTCGACCATCTTCAATTCAAAACAAAATTTATTATCACTCCCCATATTCAAAGTATAAAGCCTAATCAAAGACAGGCTGAAACACCTCTACTCAACCAATCAAACCAAAATGTCAGCGGTTACACACCCCAGAATCCAACACTCAAAGCTACCTGAGGACCCAAAACTCCCTCCTCCTTCTTGACTGTTGCAGCCTCCATTAATTAAATTTCGAGACGAAATTCCCTTAACATGGGGAGACTGTAACATCTCTGATTTTCCGACCCTATTTTAAATTTATTTTAACTAGTAAAATAACAACACGACATTAAAACATATACTTGTTCAAACCTACACCTCATTAATCGTTAGCCGATCGTACCAAATTCAAAGATTTAGAACTCATAATCATGTGGTAACACTCCCAGAGTTAATCCAGTTAGTAATCCCGTTAAGTGTTCTGTTAAATCCTAACCAGGCTAATTCTGTCAAAGCTGAAGTTGCAAGGGCTGATTTTGTAAATAACCAGAAACCCTAGTAGGCACGGTCGCGCCACGTTTTGGTACGGTCGCGCCTCGTCTGGCACGGTCGCGCCTATTATTGGCACGGTCACGCCTCGCCACGGTCGCGCCTTGTTTTGGCACGGTCGCGCCTCGCGTCAGTTGAAACGGAAATACAGCCTTTAATCGCTGGACCGTTCGATTTTGTAACCAATTCTTGCATTAACAAACCCATTATGATTTTAACCATCTCAATTATATCAAATAAACCCGTTTTTAGTCGATCCCTCTCCTAATTACCAAAACCCTCCATTGTGACCAATGATTTCATCGTTTCGTTGTAAATACTCTCAACCAAACAAACCAACACCTTAGTCGATTCCCCCTAAAAGCTCCAGAACACATCAACTGGGCCGGAATTGTAGCAGAAAGCATCGGAGACCACACCCGTCATAGTCGGAACTCGTCCCCACCGTAGGCCATCAATTCATCGTCTCACAGGGTAATTGACACTTTCAAAACTATCTATTTATTCTATAGATCAAAAGCCCTAATTCAATTTCGGCTTTCAATATCGAAATCTACTCGAACCCGAAACCGTACTTTCATTTAAAATAGTTTAACCGAATCCGGTTCTAAACACGTTTTAAACACAATTAACCTGTACCAAAAGGCTCATAAGAACTTTGTTAACGAAAGCCCTATGCATTCCAGTCCTATAAATATAAAAATCATTCAATTCGTTCCTGTTTTGAAAGAGACACGGTCGCGCTAATCATCTAGCATGGTCGTGCCTCGGGAGACGCGGTCGTGTCAACTTCCAGTACGGTCGTGCCTCTTGCTCAGACCTAGTCATGCTCGTTGGCTAGACCTGGTCGTGCCCTTGAAGCATAGACACGGTCGTGCCTGTCTAAGGCACGGTCGTGCCTAGTGATTTGGCCAGTTGTCCTCTGTTTGACCAACACGGTCGCGCCCTGTCCAGAATGGTCGCGCCCGACCAAGCACGATCGTGCCCTTCCCTGGCACGGTCGTGTGTGTTAGCAGAATGTTTATATTTTTATATTTTTAAAACAATTTATATTCCAGACTTGTTTTTAAAATAAAAGTAATTAAATTTAAAAATCTGTATTACCTTTATTTAGAAAAGATCAAATGTTTAATCTTAAAATAAAAGAGAATTATTTAAAGTCCAACATTTAATTCATAAACCCTACACTTAATAATATTTTAATGTCTAAGTTACACTTTATAAATAAATGAATAGAGTAATAATTATTTATTTGATTTATATTTGAACAAAAACATCTATTTAGTTATACTTAAATAAATCTAATATTTACATCATTTTCATAAACAATGATTATCTAATTTACTTATTTAATTATTTCAAACTCAAACCTTATTCAAAATATTTTAAAAATATTCATTTCAAATCTTCCATTTTATACAATACTTTCAAGTACCAACCACTAACTTTATCCAATTCAACCTTAGACTTAGACTATTGTGCATTATTAATATAATATACATTACACTCTAGGTTAACATTGTGCAATACAAGGATCACATTACTATCTAGTATCTCGTGTTAGCTACGCCTTCGATACAAGTGAGTATTCACAACCCCTTTTTACTCTTTTACATTTTTGGGGTGAAACATGAACACTATTCAACTTACATGTTTACATTTACGCAAACAACACAAGTACAAATCCTATTTACATTCATGTGTGCAATTTGAGCTTTATGCCCGAGTGCTAGGTGTGCTAACCTCTTGTATGCTATTATGTGCAATCATTAACTATACAGGCCGACGGTTTTCAATGATGGATCTATTGAGTCTGACAAACCCACCCATGGTACGCGGTGATTGAAACCGACAACACACTTTGTTTTGCATGCTAGTTACAAAGGTTTGATTGTACATTTGGTTACACAATAGCGGCTCCCCATAAATGCCTTATTTATCATGTTATGTAAAGGATTTGGTTTACAAACTATATGCTATCTATATACAAACTTGTGATATACTCACCAACTTTTTAGTTGACCTTATTTTATTCATGTTTTAGGTGCTTTCATTTGAGTTTGATCAAGACATGCTACACATAGGCTTTGGACCTAGTTAATATTAAATCAAAGACAAATTGTATTTCATTATGTACTTTGAACTTGTTTCGTGTTTGTTTGAATGGGAATGGATTTAATATATTACAATCTAGTCAACCTTGTGCTCATGAACAATCTTACATGTCCCGCCTCGATGATTCCGCCATCGGTCGGGGTGTGACAGGTCGTGATCGCAAGAAAAGTTACGCCGATAAAAGGCGAAGACCGTTAGAGTTTAACGTTGGATACAATGTTTTACTTAAGGTATCACATTGGAAAGGTGTGGTACGATTCAGAAAGAAAGGAAAGTTAAGCCCTAGGTTTGTTTGGCCATTTAAAATCTTATAACGAATAGGATCGGTGCATATCGGTTAGAATTGCCAACGGAGATGAATAGAGTACATATTGTATTCCATGTTTCCAATATGCGTAAGTGCTTAGCAGATGAAATCTTAGCCATGCCACTACAACACGTAGTAGTGGATGAAAAGATTAAGTTTGTGGAACAACCGTTACAAATTTAGGACAACGGGAAAAGAAATTAAAACGGAAGAAACTCGTATTGGTCAAGGTGAAATGGAATTCCAGAAGTGTACCTGAGTACACGTGGGAACTGGAATTGGAAATGAAAAAGAAATACCCATACTTATTCAAATGATAATCTCGAGGACGAGCTTTCGAACAAGCTGGGAATGATATGACATCTGCCAAAAATCCAATCTCAATTTCTATCCGGAACAATTATAAGAAAGAATAAGAAATTTTGAAATCTTAAAAGATTGAAATTTATTAAGAATTCCGGAAAATAGGGAATATTGGACCGACATCTGTTTAGATATCGGTCCGATATTGGAAGAAATTGGATGTCGGACCGACATGTTCTTGGATAGCGGTCCGATATGCAAACCCCTAGGAACCCTCTGCATCAGACACATGTCGAGACACGAGTAGGGCATGCGTCAGCATGTCAGAAACGTGGACGGATGTCGAACCGACATGGCATGCCAACTCGGTCCGCTATGGACGGGTGGCACACCAGCTTTGTGCGGCTGCCACGTGGCGCGCATGCGGGACAAGGCTGGCATATCGGACCGATATCCCCCTGGATAATGTTTCGACGTGGGCGTACATCAGGCCTATAAATAGAGGCTCATTTGTTCTTCATTTTTCACACCAAACACTAAACTCTCTCTTGAGCCTTCTCTGCTCCCAAGCCCTCCAGCTATCCCGACTCCCGAGCCGCTCCTCCCGGTTTGACCGACGTTCGTTTAGTTACCAGACTCAAGAGTAAGGTAGTCAAAGGAGCTGAGGACCGAGTAAGAGTAGCAGTTGTTGTTCTAAGAGCTTAAGAGTAAATCCTAGGAGCCGAGTAGCTCTAAGAATCATCTAAAACAACCATCCGACTTCCAATCAAAGGTGAATTACCTGTCTACGTCATAAACACTCGTTCACACGGTGAACGGGAGTATGTCAAAAATGATTTATAAGACGTTCTTGTGCTATAGGCAATCATCACGCAACCAACCAAAATGTTATCTTTTACAAAAAGGGCAAAACATGAGAATTAAATACTTACTCATATAATCCCATTAACGGGGTTGAGATAAACCCATGGGATGGAAATACCTAAGTAGTGTTGTGAGGCCCTAAACCCGGGAGACCTCACTTATTGGATTTACTCAACAACACATAGCACTTAAACATAAGACATACATTATCACAGCGGAAACGATTTAAAACTTCAACATACGCAGCGAAAACATAAACATGTCTAATACAACTTGTCAAATACAACTGAAACTTTTCTTAATCAACATAATCAAAAGAAACATAAACAGGATGCCAGATGCTGATCTTCGGGTAACTTTTCTCGCCAAGCTAAGCCAAGCCTCCATGTCCATCTACTGCCACCTACACTTAACTGATGTGCATACTAAAAATCAGCAACGCTGAGTGAGTTCTAATGTTTACTTTAAAATCAATTATACAAAAGATTTACTAATACATACATACTGCCCTTAAGGCAAAACTTTACATACTTCACTTTTCAAAACAGTTTAAAACATATAATAAACCGTCAATTCCTCTTTACTGTACTGCCCTCATGGCTTACATCCATGAATCGACAAGTACCTGGTCAATGCCCCCATGGCTTACACCATGAACCGACACTACCGCTTATCCGTCAATTCCTTTGTCACTACTGTACCGCCCTCATGGCTTACATCCATGAACAGACGAGTACCTGGTCAATGCCCCCATGGATTACATCCATGAACCAACAATACCCTGGTCAATGCCCCCATGGCTTACATCCATGAACCAACAATACCGCTTAACACTACGGGGAGGTTGCGTGGACCTCCCGAGCAACCACCGTCACTCATCCCAGTTGTACAACCGTTAACGAGCCACCAATACTTTTACTAATGGGTAGAACCCATATCTGACATCTTGTACAAGTAACATCTGTCCCAAGGACCTTTACAAACTGGTACACATTCCCGAAGGAAAACTGTTCACTTTACTGTTCATAAAACTTTCTGTAAATCCTGTTCATAACTTTCATATATAATATGCCTTTGTCTATGTATATAAAATATAGTAAACGCTTGCAATAAAATATAACTTGCTCACTGAAAACATACTAGCACATATATCATGCCTTTGTTTATGTATATAGAAATATAGTAAACGATTGCCAAATGATATATCTTACTTTACTGAAAACATACTAGCACATATATCATACCTTTGTTTATGTATATAGAAATATAGTAAACGCTTGCCAAATGATATATCTTACTTTACTGAAAACATACTAGCACATATATGATGTCTTTGTTTATGTATATAGAAATATAGTAAATGCTTGCCAAATGATATATCTTACTTAAAACATACTTTTGCCTCTTTTAAACTTTTCACTAAAACATAGCTTTTCACTTCAGTTTATAATATATAAAATATAATAAACACTTTACACTAAGTATGCACACCACCCCTAAAGAAGGCAAAAAGGGGATTAAAACTCACATGATATCTTAACTGCAATGGTCTATTGAATCTCACACAGTCTGAACAATCATAACAATTGACACGTATTAGACTTAACTCTACGTTAAATGGTTTCACCATTTATGGCTAGGCGAACATACTGACTTCACTAACCAGTCCTGATGCCTGCGCACTTAGTAAGTGCGCAGACCCTGCTTCCGGCGCACTTAGCAAGTGCGCAGACTCCTCTTCCTGTGCACTTAGCAAGTGCGCAGGACCTGCTCTTCCTGCGCACTTAGCAAGTGCGCAGGCACCTCTTCCTGCGCACTTAGCAAGTGCGCAGGCACCTCTTCCTGCGCACTTAGCAAGTGCGCAGGACCTGCTCCGTGCGCACTTGATAAGTACGCACGACCTGTTCTTCGTGAAAAACCCTAACTTTCGCATTCGGGTCTGATCACGTCAAGTTCCCGAACCTGTTTGCATTCAAAACATTTGTTTTCTACTAAGGAACTCATATCTATGTTTATCTTTTAGTTTCATCCGTTCAAACATCTCCTTTTCACCCAAAACCCGAAAAACCCAAAATCGAACAAAAACTCAGATCTAGGAGAATCGGTTACCTGTAATCGATTCTTCTTCACAGCTAAATGTTCTAGATACGTATGCCTACGGTCCTATGAGCTCGGATTTGAAAACCGGGACTTTCTCTCTCTAGACTCTCTCTCACTTTCTCTCTCTAGAAATCCGGAAATGAAGTTGGAAATGGGGCTTTTGGGCAGGTCTTGAGGCTTATAAGGGCTCAACCCTTGCCCCTTTCGGCCCATACACCCCGGCCCAAGCCCGCTTCTCTTCTTTTCTTATTTAAATTTTTAATTCTCGTGAATTCTTTCGCGCTTTAAAACTCAGGATGTTACAAGTGTACATATAGTTTGATCAAGTGTCGGGTAAACGCTTATGTGCCTGAGGAGCTGCGAAACCCCCGAGTACGTGACCAATGTATACATGGATGTAAAATGGAAAGAAGCGAATTATTCACTAGATTTCTAATGACGAAAGTGTTTAATTATTTAATTTAACTCTTTTGCCATGCTTATGAAATGTTTTGAGGTCATGAAGTATTCATCAGCACATAGTTGACGTTCATTTTCAAAATGTTTTCAGGAAAAGAATGATATGACCTCAACATACCGGGACCGGCTACGGCCTAAGTCCCAGAATTAGTTTTGTTGCTTAAGCCGGGTCAGGCCACACACCTAGACCCGGTGCAACCCAAAAATATGATATACAGGATCGACCGACGCACGGGAAAGAATCTGGAAAAGACAAGGTTAAGGTGCCCAAAGGATTACAACTCCATAGGCAGAATACCTCCTTGTAGACTATACTGACTTCGGTCAGGGTTTTGATTTCAAAATCAAATGTATAAATGATCGGGGTTTTTACCCAAGTATTTAAAAAATAAATCTTTTGTCTACATGACCCGGTTCTAGTATTTACAAAACCAACCATTGAGGTTGAGAAAATTGATAAAAAGATCGTTTTGTAAAAACCACTATTCCGCTGCACAAAACCAAACTCTGAAATCAAAGCAGGTACCGAAGGTGCCAAATGACGTCACAGCTCGGTAACGTCCCGAGGGTGCCCGGGGTGGGGTGTGACAGTTTAGATCAGAGTTGTGTGTGATTGATTGTGCTTTCTATAAACTTATGCATGTTAGTTTCAGTTTATTTTATCTTTAGGTTATATAGCCGACCATTAACATGAGGCTTGGTACTGTAAAAAGGTAATAGACAACTTGGTAACAAATCTGGTAGAACTTGTGAGCTACTTAAGGAATAGATCTGAATAAAAGGGTCTTGGAACTAAATAGGGTTTTCTATCTTAATCTAATCACAGATTGATCGCTAGGGCACTTAACTATCTAGTTTGATATAGAAACCATATGTCATAAGGAATTGATATTAAACTTGCTTCACCTAATTAGGATATTAGTATGTGTCTATAGCACTAAGTCTTTGATTTTGTAGATTAACCTTAACTGGTTCTAATCTTTCTAGCACTTCACACTGTTTGGTGTTATTAGTAAATCAATTAAACAATTTTCACATGAGAAGCAGTACAGTCTGTCATTTTATCTTGAATGATTCGAGTGTAAATGGTTATCTCTACTCTCTGATTTCTCAAAGGCTTACAAAATCTCGTTGTTCATTGTCTTCCATTTCATTAGTCATTAAATTCATCCACATGTTCATTGATTGAATATTGATAGCGGATTTAGTATCAGCAGCTAATGTGTCCACGGATTGATATTCGATTCTTGCCATTTTACTGTACTGCGTTGCAATATGTATGCTTGTCTATACGCGTGTAGTTTAGTGAATTGGTAAGTACCTTTTCAAACTAAACCTGTGCAATCCTTTTTCATAATTAAATTAAAATTACTAATTGCACACGCCAAGTAATTGTTTAAATGATCTCATACCGATTAGGAGTTGTACAGTTGATACCATTAGTAATCGTTACTTACCTATATAGTTGTATTCGTGTATTGTCCATGGTCCTTGCACGATTATATTGACTATACACATAAGTATGTGCATATGCATATATCATTACTTTCATTGACCATTCATTGATCATACACATATGGGTGATCAGTCCGCCATTGATTGGGTAAGTCACATAGACAGACGCTCCATCCTACAGTCGTAGGCCGTAATTCATATCGTGTCTACCGAAGTAGTCCATCCTTCATTACCGTTCGACAAACCTTTGGCCGTCCGTCATACCATGTCTACCGTCGTTGTCCGTCATTTCGCCGGTCTGCCATAAGGCATCTGTTTCCCATACGAACTATGTATCCATCCGTGCTTTGATTAAGGGACTTTAACATACCTTCAGCATAATAGTCGCATGGTCATCCGTCTACCGTATGGTTATATTAACATTCATAACATTCATTCATTTCATGTATACACTTCAGCCCCAAAACATTAGAAAATATTTGCACATAACACATAGGGGGAATATAGAACTCACAAGTCTACCGATAATCAACCCGAAGTTGATGTCTTAACTAAGGCTAGTGCGTATACCGATCTGCACATAAGTAAAAGTAAGAATTCTATTATTTAAGTCAAGAGTCGGCTAATATATGAGAGTGCCAGACGAGAGTGTCGGCAGGCACACATGTGTGTCGGCTAGAAGATCGCCAGCCACACCTGAGTGTCGGAAAGGAGAGTCGCCAGGCACTCAGAAGTGTCGCCTGAACTTGCGTTTAAGACTTTGTGTTGTGCTAGGGAGCCGATTCTCAGCGTGTTCATCAGAGGGCCGACTATCATAGGGCCGACTCTCAGGAGCTGATTCTCTGAGGGTCGATTCTCTTAAGGCTGATTCTCCACTTCTTCTTCCTCGTCGAGTGTCGCCACATGCAGGTGGCCGACACTTGAGTGTCGCTCGAAGAACATGCAGGTGGGCGACAATCGAGTGTCGCTCGAAGAAAATCATTTTTCATGCGTAAAAATCCAACTTTTATGTTATAAAAACCCCATAAACCCTAAAAACTCATTTCTATTAACAAACATATATCTGAGGTCGATCTTTATCTCAAAACACGTGGTTCTTCATGTAGGATCGATCTGGGATGCTGGAGAAGCAAGATGAAAGCATAATAGAAGCTTAGTGGTGCCTTCTTGAGCTTTCTCTCTAGAATTCCCTCTCTCTCTCTCTTGCTCTAGCATTTCAAGGTTGAAGATACAAAATGAGGGAAGAGGGTGGAGCTGCTGAGTTTTGAGGGGTTCATCCTTTGTGCGCGGGCCAATGGGCCGAGCCCCATTCCTTTCCTTCTCGCTCCCTCCCGGTAAAATCCCTTTTCTCGTTTCTTTTATTTGTTTCTTATTTATTTGGGATGTTACACATACTTGAAGCTCTGAGACCTAAGAAGCCACTTGCTAATGATTCCATTTATGCGAAGCTTGCTTGGAAATTTCACACAGATTACTCATCTAATGTGTCCATGTTCCTTTTTACTTGCATAACTCCTAAGCTTAAATTTGAAGTTGAGTATATTTCGACTTATGAAATGATCGAGAATTTAAAAGAGAGATTGTGTCTTAAGCAATTCAAACTCTTTGGAAAATTCAAATCATATAAAATGAAGCAACAGACATCACCTAGCAAGCATATTGCGAAATTAATTGGCTGCATTGATGAACTTGAAGAACTTGGCTATCCCCTCTTGGTGAAGCTTTAGTTGTGGATCTGATCCTACACTCGTTTCCCAAATCATATGACATTTTCATCAGGAATAATGTCATGAAAGAGGAAATAAATTATACTGTAGAACCACATCAGATGTTTAGAGCTGCTGAGGCGGAATCTTCAAGTAATTGGAGCATAGAACAGGAATCCAAGGAATAGGGTGAGCAGAATATGAGGGATCTTCCCATGAATTCACAAAGCGTTAAATCTAAGTATTGGGAGGAGACTTCTATTTCTAACCTTGCTGAATTCGAAAAGGCAAGTGTTCATGAAGGAAGCACTTCATGTATATATGTGATAGAATTATATTCTTACTCCCGTGATACTTGTGTATTTGATACTAGTTGTGGTACTCACGTTTACAATGATTTGCATGGAATGAGAAGAGTTAGAGAACTGAAGCCAGTCGATTTGAATATGCATGTGGAGAATGGAAATCGTGCCTAGCTTGACTAGGAATAAAAGTAAGGACAATATTCCTTACTATTACCAAATGGTATGTATTTGACATTAGAGAATGTTTGTTTTGTGTAGCTTGACTAGGAATATTATTTAAGTTTCTAGTTTGCGTAAAGAAGGTTTTTGTAGGATCGGTAAATACAAGATGGTTCTATCCCAGTTGAGATTGGCGGAAACAATCACAACTTAAGCAAAGTAAACAAGTAGACAAGAAGAATATTGATAAATGCAATTTGTATTAAGCTTCAAGTGTTACTAGATTACAGAGAAAACTCTTAAGCCAAAAGTGCTGAAGTACAATGACTCTAAGTACTACTTATATAGTAACTTAGAATCAAGACAGACCCTTGATTCTAAGGATCAGATCTAACACAAACCGTTGATCTTGTATTAAAGTTATTCTACATGTACAGACAATAATAATAACTATGCTAGTTAACTTTATTCAAACGTCTTCTAAGGCATCATGACTTGCATGCTTGGAGAAGAGCGTTGTTGTCTTTTACTGTCTTGTACCAATGACATTCTTTCTACGTGGAGTGTGTCAGTGTAGCAGTAGAAAAGTTATCAGATGTAATGGTTGCTTTATTCAGAACAGTCAGCTGCAACGTTTGATCTTCAGTGGAAATGGCTATCAGCTGCAAAGTTGGAGATCAACAGCATATGCCTGTCAGCTGCAACTTTGGTCTTCAGCAGATAAGGCCTATCCGCATCAGATTTGTTCTTCAGCAGAAGAACAAGTGTCTGCTGCAGATAAGCTTATCTGCAGCAGTATGTAGATCAGCAGCAATCTCTTAGGTAAGCAGCATTTGTACTTAGAAAATTTTGTAGCCATCAGTCTTTATTTCTACAAACTCCCCCTAGACTGATGCTACCAAAACTCTTTTACTTCTTTTGCTGCTGAAGCTTTTCCATGCTGCTGACTATTCTTTCAACCTCATATCCTCTCTGGTCCTTGCTGGGATTGTTAAGAGGAAGCTCAGATAGAGTCTTAATGTCCTTGCTTGCCATTTTGAAGATAGCCTTGCTTGAACACCTCATCTTTTTTCCTTTAACATCTGTCAAAGTAAACTCATTCTTTTCAGCATTGTAGGACCAACTGATGAATGGAGAGTGGGATTGAAGAGGTTTGACATCAATGATTTCATCTTTGCTAGGGTTGAAATGATGTTTTATCACTCGCAATAGATGTCTCCCACCTTCATTCTCAGGTTGATTAGCTTCACTCAGCTCCATTATTCTTCTTAGATCAGAATCTGGAAGCTGCAATACCACATCGACAGTTGTATAGATTGACCTTTTTTGCTTCTATCCTCCCCCTGAAGACTTCAAACCACTTATCTTGAGTGCTATAGGACCAGTTGATGATTTCTCTTGAGTCTTCTGGTTTGGTAGTAGGTTTGCTTTTCTTCTTGTGAGGTTGTTGATGAGTAGGAGCTGAGTGGGAGGATTTAGACTTTATGGGTGGAGAGGAGGGAGGTCTAGGATGGAGAGTGGAAGGTTATTGGATTGAGGAAGAGGTATGTGAGGGAGAAGGCTTGGGTTTCTGGTTTCCTGTCTTCTTCTTGATTCATTACCCTCTTCTTTGAGCCTTTCTTCCCCAGTCTTTCTTCCTCAGTCTTTCTTCCTCTTCCTTATTGACTTTAAAGTAAAGGGCTTGTAGGTTCATGAAATTCATGGGACCCATCCTTTTTCCACTCTCTCCTCTAGCTTTAAGGAAGTCAATCATGACCTTCCTTTCTTCATGGGATCTTTTGTTAAAGGCAATGGTCTTCTTGGATGTTTGTTTGGCTTTTTCTTCCTCTTCTTCAGCCCTTTTCTTGTTTGCCAATTGAACCTGCTGACCCATGAAGGCTCTGCAGATTTCTTTATTTGATAGTTTCTCAAGGTAGTCTGCATCCTCACCTTGAGAAACCAGAGTCTTTATCCACTCATCTCTCATTTCTTTGGCTAGTTCAGAATTAGTTATTCTGAACTTGGCCTCTTCCTTCTTCTTCTTCTTCTCTCTTTCTTCTTCTTCTTTATTAAATTGTTCCTGCAGTTGAAGAGCAAGAGCTTCATCTCCTTGAATTTGATAGACTGCAGGAATCTTGACTTTCAGATCATCCAGTTGTTTGGCATACAGCTGGATCTGTTGTTCTCTGAGGAGAATGGCTGTTTTTCTGTCTTGGGCTTTTCGTAATTCAGCCATCTCCTCTTCTTCTCTTCTTCTTCTTCTTTCCTCCTTTTCTTTCTTCTCCTTCATTATTCTTTCTTCATCTTCTTTAGTCGTGAGTCCCTTCCCCTTGTCTTTGCTGGATGCCTCTGCTTCAGCTTCATTGATCTCAATAGCAGATGTAAAGGGTGCTGTTTGGATCTCAACTTCAGCCTCATTGGCATTATGAGAAGTAGACACAGAGGAAGAGACTGCTTCACTCTTCTCTTTTTCCCATTCACTCCCATGTAGAGCTTCAAAAGCCTCTTTGACATTCTGAGCAGCCACTCTTCTTGACTCTACTGTTGCACTTAGTATAACAGTTGGTGAGGAGGGCACGGATAGATCTGAGTCAGATTCATTCATTGCAGGTGATTCCTCATTATAAAGAGAAGTCTTGATGAGTTTGATCATTTCTTGACTTTCTAAGGAGTTGATGTTGCAGATGAGTGATCGGAGCTCAAAGACCTTGTGCAGGAAGTCTGAAGGTAGGAGTAGGATCTCTTTGATGTTGACTGGGAGAGAAGATCCATTACTTAATAAGAAGGTGAAGTCAGAGGACATAGTGCTCACCTATCCTAGCACTTCCAAGTCCCTGACTATGATGTTGTACAGGAATCTTCGCCAGCAGATAGCTTCTTCTTCAGTTAAAGTATTGCTCCTGATTAGGTCGAGTCTTCTTGGAGCCAGTATTTGTTCTGCTGCTGATGAATATTCAGGATAAGCCACCTTATTTGTTTCTTTTAGTAGTCTTTCAAACTAGGGCATAGTATCCTCCATTAAGTCATAGAACCTGTTGATTGCATGTTCTGCTGAGAGATCTGATGAAGTGTTGATACATCTTATCAGATACAGATCAAGGACCTGGAGGGCATTCAGAGTGTTCCAGTTTAGCTCTTCTACTCTACTAAACTCCCATCCAATCTAGAATCTCTCAGCTATGACATCATACCCCGAAGCTAGAATGGAGTCAAATTCTAGCTTGTTTGAAGTTAGTGAGAATTGGGGAGTAGATGCTTGACTTATTATGGCTGCAGCTTCAGGAAGTATGCTGAATGATGGAGGTGTGTCTTCATCGAGAGTTTCATCTTGTAGCACCTCATCAACAGCTCGGACAACTAACTTCCAGTCCTTAGAGATATGTTCCTCTTCATCCACTGAGTCTGGCAAGTCATGGATTTGAACAAAGGCAGGTTAGTATAGGGAACTTTGAAACATAGTTTGCTCTTGTATCCATTCTTCTAAGTTGTCCGCATCATCTTCCTTGGTAACTACCTCCCCCTTTTTGGGTGCATCAGTGTAAAGGGTTGCATCTGTTTGAGTTCCCACTGACACAAGGATGGAGTAGGCACCGTTGGGCATTGATGGGCTTCATGCATAGAGACATGGTGCCTTAGTTTGGACACTTCAGCCTCTAGCATTGCCACCCTGGCCGTCAATTCTAAATTATGAAGTTTCAGTCTGTCCTCATCCATAGTTGTGGAATCCTTAGAGCTAGATGGGGCCTTAGGCCTAGCCTCTGCATCCCCATCACCCTGGTTTTCTTGGCGCCTGGGATTCCTCTCAGTGAAGAGTGTTTCAAAGGAAACATCCTCACTGTGAGTTGCCGTGGTTAGGGTCTCAGCTATGTTGTCACTGTCCTCCTGGGCAGTTGATGTACCAAGAGTAGTGACAACCCTATCCACATTCACTCTATCAGTGCCACTAGAGTGAACCTTCTTGGGTGATGAACTTGGATTGGGTGCACCGGTGGCCAAGTCAATCAATACCACCGATATAGTGGTTGTTGGAGAAGGTATATCATCTTGACAAGGTGCCTCTGCACTTAAGCTCGGAGAAGAGAAATAAGGGTATGGCTCAGCAGGTTGTTCTATGGATCCGGGATGTGATCCTGATCCTAATAGAGAAACTTCCAAGGAGGTTTCTCTAATGTTTTGGCTATCCCTTTTGATATTCTCATCAAAATGTTGGGATTCTGAATGACGGCTTAGAGGTTGGGTTTGGGCCTTTGAGACAAGAAGAGAAGGAGTCTTCTTGCTCTTTTTTCTAGTGTATGTCGTTGCAACTGGGGCCCTTTGTTCCAGTTGAACGATAACATCCAAAATAGATGTAAGTGATTTTTTGACCTGTGCATCCTTAGTAGTATGCACAGGGGTTTGAATAGTCGAAGCAGATGGTTGTTCAGGATGCGAGGTGGAGGGTTTGGGATCAGTATCAGCTAGGATTGCTGAACTGTCACCCTGGGTACCTTGTATGTTCAGCATTGTAGATAAAAATGGAACATTGACCCCTGAGAACTTTTTGAAAACAGTTCTCATGCTTTGAAAAATATTATTTTTTATGACCCAACATGAAGTAGATTCTTGCAGGTTTTGAGAGTTCTTTTATTTCCTGGTTGAAAACCTCCTGCAAGAATCTGGGGTACATAAAAAATTGTTGCTTTGCACCATCTTGAAGGTTATATCTCAAACCCTCAAAGATGAGGTATGCAAAGTTGAAACCTTGGTTAGTAATCATACCGTGAATAGCAGATGCAAGTGCGGAGCTCACTTGATTCCATCCACTTCTCTTCTGAGATATGCATTGTAGAAGAGTGTGGCAGAGATACTTCCATGGAGGGCCCATCAGTGCCTTCTCTATTGTATACTCATTTTGATTTCCAGTGTACCCTATGGATACAAAGGTCTTCATGTATTCTTCCTTTGAGTATGAGATGGCTGCTCCTTTATCCTGAAGCTAAAGATGGTTTCGGAGAGTTGCTTCAGAGATGATGATGTCCTTGCCGTCTACCTTGGCTTTTATTTGGGGAATCCCCTGTTCGGTAGAGTAGACAACGGTATTCCAAAAATCCTACATATGAGGAATATATATGGTAGGGTTGACGGTAAGTGCTTGGTGTATTTTTGATCGACATAGAAAGTCGATCATATCATCGAAGTCGTCGAACTTCTTCCCTTTTGTTAAGTATGTCGTAAGGTTGTGATAGGGGGAGAACTTATCATCAGGATTGTTGATGTCTGCCATTTTTGTTGGATTTTTTGAGGGAAAGGGGAAGGTTTTGAAGAGTGGTTAGGGATGGAAGGCTTTGAATGTTGTGGGGGCTTGAGAGAAAGTGATGGGAGTTAGGGTGAAATTGAATGTGAAAGGATGGTGAAGAAATTTGATTTGTTTTTATAACGGCAAAGGAGGGAAAAAGCAAAATGACTTGTACAGAACAATCGTTTTCACTTTTTATTGTTACAGCTGTAATACACCAAGGCAGTCATGGTAAAGACTGACGGTAATTTTTACAGCAGGTAAAAGTTAATTTGGACTTAAGATTACCCATCAGCAGCAACCTTGGTTGCTGTGGATGGTTAAGCTTGTCCACTGCAAGCTTGGTTGCTACGGAAGGTTAAGTCTGTCAGCAGCAAACTCAATTGCTGCTGATTGATGCAATAATCTGCAGCAAGGATGTTGCTGCTGACAGCCTTAAAGCTATCCGCAGGAAACTTGTTTCTGCTGATAACTTAAAGCAGTCAGTGGCAAACTCTTTGCTGATGATTATTAAACCTATCAGCAGCAAAAATGGATGCTACTTACTTGTAACTTTTATTTATAACAAAAGAAAAACATATTAACATAACAGAATTTTTAGAGAAAGATTTTAATCAAAGTTCATCATACCAATAGATTCAACTAAATATCTGAATCTAGCTTCATCAAAAGGTTTTGTAAACAAATCAGCATATTGCTCATTGGTATGAACTTTGGTTAAGATAATTCTCTTTTTCTCAGCTTGATCTCTTATGAAATGATACCTGATGTAAATGTGCTTTGTCTTGGAATGCTGCACCGGATTGTTTGTGATCGATATAGCACTCATGTTGTCAATGTGAATAGGAGTTTTCATGAAAGATATCCCATAATCCAGCATTTGATTCTATATCCAGATGACTTGAGCACAGCAACTTGAAGCTGTAATGTATTCTGCTTCTGTTGTAGAAGTTGAAACACATGTTTGCTTCTTGTACTGCCATGAAATCAGTCTCCCCCCCCCCCCAAAAAAAAAAAAAAAATAATTGACACCCCCCTGATGTGGACTTTTTATCCAAGTTGCATCCCCCATAATCACTATCAGTGTATGCATACAGATTAAACTTGTCATTTTTAGAGTACCAAAGCCCAAGTCTTGGGGCTCCCTTTAGGTATCTAAAAATTATCTTGACAGCTTGAAGATGTGAAATTTTTGGAGCTGCTTGGAATCTTGCACAGAGGCATACTGCGAACATGATATCTGTCCTTGAGGCAGTGAGATACATGAGAGACCCTATCATTGCACGGTACTGATGTTGATCAGTGTCTTGGCCATCATTGTCTGGAGTCAGCTGATGGTGCACTTGCATAGGGGTTCTTGCAGCAGAGCAGTCAGTCATCTTGAATTTTTTCAGAATGCTCTTGACATATTTGGATTGGATGATGAAGATTCCATCTGGGACTTGTTTGACTTGAAGACCCAGAAAGAAATTTAGTTCACCCATTGAAGTCATTTCAAACTTTGAATGCATCAGAATCTCAAAGTCTTTACACAATTTCTTCCTTGTTGATCCAAAGATAATACATCAACATAGATTTGAACCAGTAAGATTTCTCCCCCTTCATCTTTGATAAACAAGGTTTGGTCAATGGCACCTCTTCTGAAGTTGTTGCTCAGTAGATATCCAGACAAAGTTTCATACCAGGCTCTTGGGGCTTGATGTAAGCCATATAGAGCTTTATCTAGTTTGAACACTTGGTTAGGATGTGCAGGATCTACAAATCCTGGAGGCTGTTTGACATATACTTCTTCACCAATCTTCCCATACAGAAAGGCACTCTTGACATCCATTTGATAGACTATAAAATTCTTGGATGCAGCATATGCCAGGAAGATTCTGATGGCCTCTAGTCTAGCAACAGGATCAAAAACTTCATCATAGTCAATTCCCTCTTCCTGGGTGTAGCCTTGAGCGACAAGTCTGGCTTTGTTCTTGACTACAATGCCTCTCTCATCTTGCTTGTTCCTGAATACCCATCTTGTGCCAATGGCATATTGACCTGGTGGAAGATCAACAAGCTTCCAGACATCCTGTCTCTTGAACTGTAGCAACTCTTCCTGCATTGTCTCAATCCAGCTGTTGTGTTTTAGAGCTTCATCTATCTTCTTGGGTTCCACCTGAGATAGAAAACATGAAAACAAACATATATTGGCCTCATGAGATTTTCTTCTTGTTAGAACTCCTTGGGGAACTTGGCCAATAATGTTTTCTTGAGGATGTTCTTTATGGATCCTCTGTGCTGGTACTACCTCCAGTTGTATCCCTTGCTGAAGATTGCTTTAATTTTGATCAGGGGTTTATTCATTTATGGTTGTAGAGTCTTCAACATCAACAACCACATCATTATTTTCAGCAATAGTATCTGCAGCATCTACAGCATTTACCGAAGAGTCTTCATCCAAATGTTCAGTTTCAAACAGGCTGCTGCTGGTGACATTGGAGAGTCTTGTGCCGGCTTCACTTGCTTCAATGGCTTCCATGACTGATGGAGGATCAATAGATGGTCTTTTTAGACTGATAGACGATTTAGGGAAATCCAGTCTATAGTCAGTTGAGAGAGTGGAAACAGGTGCCTGTGTAGAGGTAGACTCCATATTTGAGAATATGAGAGGCTCAAATATTTGGGAGAAGGAGTCTATGTCAAAAATCCAGTTTGGGCCTTTTCCCTATTCACATACAATGTGTTCTCTACATTCCACATTGGCTGATTCTTCCACGATTCTTGTTCTTGAGTTAAATGCTCTGTAGGCCTTTGATTGAGAGGAATAGCCCACCAAATATCCTTCATCAGATTTGGTACAAAACTTAGGAAGAACCCCATGTGTGATCAGAATTATGCATGGACATCCAAAAGGTTTTAGAAATCCAATGTATGGAACTCTTTGGAACCATAGTTCATAGGGTGTCTTGTTGAGAGGTTTGACGATGAGAACTCTATTTTGCACATAGCAGGCTGTGCTTACTGCTTCTGCCCAAAATGTGAGAGGCAGTTTTGAGTCAGCCAACATAGATCTTGCTGACTCAATTAGAGTTCTGTTTCTTCTTTCAGCAACTCCATTTTGTTGAGGAGTTCTTGGAGCACTGTATTGCCTTTCAATTCCCTTGCCCTCACAGAAACAGTTCAATGTGTGGTTCTTGAACTCTGTGCCCTGATCACACCGTATTATCTTCACCTTTTGATTGCTTTGATTCTCTACCTTGAGGATGTAGGATTTGAGGATCTCAGCAGTTTCATCTTTAGTTCTCAAGAAGTATACCCATGAGAATCTGGTGTAGTCATCAGTTATCACTAGACAGTATGACTTCTTCCCCATTGACATAACATTTGTAGGACCAAAGAGATCCATATGCAGCAGCTGTAGAGGAGTATCATTTGTATTCAATGTCTTGGGCTTGTGAGAACTCTTGTGTTGCTTCCCTTTCAAACAGGCAATGCAGTGATCTTCTAGCTGGAATTCTTTGTCAGGAAGCCCTCTGACAAGATTATCTTTCACCAGTTTGTTGATGGTTTTGATGTTTACATGGCTTAATCTCATGTGCCAGAGAGCTGATTTATCAACTGAAGCTTTTGACAGAAAGCATGATACACTCCCAGATGGAGTGACTTCATTCATGTCCAGCACATGAAGATTTTCTTTTCTCTGAGCAGTTAATAAAATCTTTTCTAGAGGAGGTTTGGATAAGCCAGGAGACAGTACAAAGCATTCTTTATCTTTGAAGAGCATCAAATGCTTTTGATCACAGACCTGAGAAACACTCATGAGATTGAAGTCCAATTCTTTGACATAATTGACCTTATCAATACTCATTCTTTCAGTTGACACATTTCCTTGTCCAATAATGGATCCTCTTTTTGAGTCACTTCCAAAGGAAACATATCCTCCATTGAAATGTCTGAAGTTGGAGAGGATGGATCTGTTGCCTGTCATGTGCCTGGAACAACCACTGTCTACCACCCAGGTGTTATTCTTGTGACCCGGCTGTCCCTGCACATGAGAGAGATCTAGTTAGTGGGAGGACTCCAAGGGCTTTGATCCTTGAAGAAAAGGGTTCTCGGAATGTCAGATTCAGCATGTGTGCATTCAACAGAACCAATGATGATTCTTGGAGGAATAGAAGCTGAGATCTTGGCTTTTCATTGCTGAGTAGGTGATTTTACAGTTCTCTTTTCTCTGTCAGCAGCTGATCTTACTTTGGCTGCTGATGTATTTGCTTTATCAGCAGCAGATTTTGTTGTTGCTGATGGCTTCGCTTGAGCAGCAGCAGACTTGGTTGCTGTTGAAAGCTTGTCCTTGGGCTTCATTTGATTACCAACATTTTTGCTGGCTGCTGATGGTTCAACAACCGATGTATATTGATCCTTCTTTACCTTGTTGACTGAGGGCTTCTCTGTAGAAGCTCTTTTGCTGATCGGCTTTTGTGTATGAGGGGCTTGATGAAGGATCTGGTTGAAAGGGTTAAGTTTACAATTTGCAGCAAAGTGGTCTGATTCACCACATATGATGCAAGTTTGTTGAGGTTTTGGCAAGCGCTTCCTTGGTGGAGAAAGAGAGTTTCTGAATTGAGTTGTCTTGGCTTCAAACCTTCTTACCTGTTTGTTCTTGTTTCTCTTCTCAAAGGCATGTTGCTTGAGATTTCTTTACTGTTGAAGGTCGTAGAAGCAGGTGCTGGTAGTATGGTTGTATTTGCCACAGACAAAGCAAGATTTAGCCAGTTTGTCCCTTGAAAGATAGACATAGTCCTTTCTTTTGAATAGATCTTTAAAGTTCAAGCGGTGAGCTTTGTTATGCTCAAACGTGGCTTCTTCCAATATCTTTTGAACATATGGAACTCTTTCTCCAGGCGCATGACATATGTCAAACACCTTACTTTGAGGCTTGAAGATGGTGGAAGTTGAAGACTGTCCCTTTTCAACAGTTAGCTTTCTTCCTTCTGGAGGATAGCTGATTTTGATTTGGTTGAAAGGCATAGGTACTTGTACTGAAGCTGGTACTGGTACTGAAGAGATGAAGGAAACAGGAACACTTGTTTGAATGACTTCCAGGACGGGCGGTGCTGGTACTTGAGCTGGTGATGAGACTTTCTAAATTTTAGTGTACTATGAGAAAGTTGACTCAGAATCCGACGAGGTAGTGCATTCTTGCACCAACGGTTCATGCCTTGAGGGATCAAGATCTCGGGTGGCCGTTTCAAGATTTGACAGATTGAAGCTTGGTTCATGGATGGTAACGTAGTCAGCAGGAGGTGCAACAGCTTGGTATTGTTCAGCATGATACCCCACATCAGCTTTTACCTTGTCATGATTTTGAGCATCCAAAAGTCTTTGCATCTTTTTGGATGCAAATTCATATTTGTCAGCATGAACTTTCTGTTCTGTCAATTCTGCTCTGGTAGCTTTTAATCTAGCCAGTAGATCATCAATCTGAGTTTCAAGATTGGTATGTTCATGTTTTAGTAATGAAATCTCTTTCTTTAGACATTTAGTTTTTTCTTTATAACTGTTTTCTACTTTTATGAATTCAGATTTCATTTGATGAAACTCTTCATTTTGATCTATAAGGTTTTGATTATCCTTTCTGTAGCCTAATACCTTATCAATACAAGCTTGGGTACAAAGATGTTCATATACCTGAGGCGGTATCTCAGTTGTGTCTGCCATAAGAGCTTGGTTGTTGGTAGGCAGATCTTCATACTGAAAGCTCCAGTCAAAGTCAGGAGTTCCAACAGCTGCACAAGCTGCAGTTTGAGCTTGAGGAGTAGCTTGTTGCTGTTGTTGTCTTGGTTAGGCTTGGTGAGCTTGTCTTAATTGACCAGAAGATGGGTTTGCTCCGGGTGCCTTGCATTCTCTAGCAAAATGACCCAGTTGGTTACAATTGTAACATCTTAGTTTGCTTTTATCCAAGCCAACTCTGGTGTTGGAGTTGTTACTTGGAATGGGTCTTATGGTTCTAGAGTAGAACCTTTTTGCTCTTATAGAGAGCATGGCATACGAGTGTTGTATGTCCATTTCTTCTAAGTCATCTGGATGGAAGCATTCCAGATCCTCCTTGATAAAGGACATGTTGCTTGAGTTTTCAGAAACAAAGGCAACATAGGTTGAGGTTTGAGGAGGAGCTTCTAGGAGAAATGGTGAGGTGTTTGTTTGAGATGTTGGATTTTGAGGATGGGTGATGATGGGAGGATAGTAGTTGCTAGAACTAGTACCTGAGTGGTCAGAGTGGAGGGCCGAAGAGGTGGTGGTGGATGTTGAGGCAGTTTGATAGCTTGAGCTTCTTTCTTTTCCTGAATCATCTCTAGCTCATACGTTTTTAGCATACCGAAGAGCTCAGTCATTTGGAGAGTCTTCAGATTCTCAGTTCTTCTGATGGACACTGTGTAGAGTGTCCACCAGCTAGGTAAAGACCTGATGAACTTTTTGAGAATATCTTCATTCTCCAGCTTCACCTTTGAGCACTGCAGCTCACCTACAAGATAAGGATATCTGTTATATAAAACAGTTAGAGACTCACCTTCCTTCCAGACGAAGTTTTCATACTGCTGTTTCAGGATGTCTCTTCTGTTTTCTTTGACTTCCTCTGAACCAGCAAACATCTTCTCAAGAGCCTCCCATATCTCCTTAGCAGTCTTGTAACCTCTGAAGTTGTGGAAAACTTCATTTGGTAAGCACATTTGAATGGCTCCCAAGGCTTTGAAGTCTACCTCCATTTTCTTGATATCTTCATCAGAGTACTTGGAGGATTCTTTGGGAACCAGTGTACCTCTGGAATCAGCTGAGGCCACCATGGGTATGTATGGTCCATTTTTAATGGATTTCCACATCCCATATTCTTGATAGCAGAAGAAGCTTTCCATCCTGTTCTTCCACATATCATAGTCTTCTCCAGACACCAGTCTTGGTGGTCTGGAGATGCTTCCAATGTCTTCAAATCCATTGTTTTGTGCCATTTTGATTTTGAGACAATGAGAGACTTTAGCAAAGAGATAGTTAATAATAGAACCAGAGAATGATTAAACAATTGTGAGTTTGTTTAATCTGTGAGCCAAAGCTCTGATACCACTTGTAGGATCGGTAAATACAAGATGGTTCTATCCCAGTTGAGATTGGTGGAAACAATCACAACTTAAGCAAAGTAAACAAGTAGACAAGAAGAATACTGATAAATGTAATTTGTATTAAGCTTCAAGTGTTACAAGATTACAGAGAAAACTCTTAAAACAAAAGTGCTGAAGTACAATGTCTCTAAGTACTATTTATATAGTAACTTATAATCAAGACAGACCCTTGATTCTAAGGATCATATCTAACACAAACCGTTGATCTTGTATTGAAGCTATTCTACATGTCAGACAATAATAATAACTATGCTAGTTCACTTTATTCAAACGTCTTCTAAGGCATCATTGCTTGCATGCTTGGAGAAGAGCGTTGTTGTCTTTTACTGTCTTGTACCAATGACATTCTTTCTGCGTGGAGTGTGTCAGTGTAGCAACAGAAAAGTTGTCAAAGGTAATGGTTGCTTTATTCATAACAGTCAGCTGCAACGTTTGATCTTCAGTGGAAATGGCTATCAGCTGCAAAGTTGGAGATTAGCAGCATATGCCTGTTAGCTGCAACTTTGGTCTTAAGCAGATAATGCCTATCCGCACCAGATTTGTTCTTCAGCAGAAGAACAAGTGTCCGCTGTAGATAAGTTTATCCGCAACATTATGTAGATCAGCAACAATCTCTTAGGTAAGCAGCATTTGTACTTAGAGAATTTTGTAGCCATCAGTCTTTATTTCTACAGTTTTGATTATACTTTTCATGATGATGACATTTTGGGTTATTTCGATAATACACAGATTTTTAAAAACATAATTTTTTTATTACTAAGTATATAAAATTAAATTTATTCAACCCGTGTAATACACGGGATTCTAACCTAGTAAAATAATCTAAAAAATAAAAATAGTGGTGTACTATAAAATAAATTCTTATGACTTTTCAAATCATTTCTAAAAATTTAAATGCTCATCAAATTAATGTCATCTAGAACACCATATTATTTGATTAAAAAAGATGTGGTGAAGAGACAGTCTCGCTTGATCTTGATCCTCATCCGTATTTGTCTTCAATTTAAGAGGGTAGGTCTCAACAGTATTCAAAGAAAGGGAAACAGACATCAGGTAAATTAAATGCAACAAGTACCTACATTGTAGAAAATATGAAAAAGCATCGAACGTTTAATTTGGTTGGAAAATTCTGTCATTCTGGGTCCTAGTGAAACAACTAATGATGATAAAATTTGATGATATAGTTCTTCCTTTCTTTTCGTAAAAAGATAAAAAAGTTTTGAAAATAGTAGAAACAAAAGAACATAATTTGTTTTCTATAAAATAAAAAAGTATATGTGTACATATTTAAAATAAATTAATTTGGGGTAGGCTACAAAGTGGTTGGAAGACATGGTAAACATTCTATAGTTTATTAACCAGGCATTAATATGTTGCCAAGAGAAAGGGTAAGTGGGTGCCGTATAAATGTAGTATACCGATAACAAGATGATCAACTTCACGATCTCATGTTAAATATAAGGTTTGGTTATACCACTATGTCGGCTATTCATCCATGGTATAATTTTTTTTAAACGCACCTAATCTAAACTCACAAATCTGCACACTGCACGATTCGAACCGTCACCAGTTGGTGAAAGAAATATACCATTTACCTATAGGATGTCCCCACGAGGACGGCCGTTGTATATAAGACATATGTTTTGGCGGGAATACATAAGTTGGGTACAGAAACACACAAGATCAATGCCGTTAAGAGTAAATAAATTTAAAAATCCGTCCCTATTTGTGTTCATGCATTCTTCTCCATTAAGCTATATATGTTTATCTATATGTTTATCATTTGTGTTCTTTATCATCATATGATGATCTTAAATATTTGTGAATGTTAATAAGTTTTGAAATTAAGATTTACCATAAGCATATCGTATTTTCAGAACCCTCTTTATAAAAAAATTCAAACAATTTTTCATATTTGGCTATGAAATCCAATGTTGTTTTCTGAAAATGTTTAATACAAAATATTAAAATATTTGCTTTTAGAAACATCACTAATATGAAAGTTAATCGAATGACAAGAACTAAAACAAACTTTAATTACAAAACAGGATGCAAATTGTCCCAATATATGGTCTAAGTAGTTCGTTGAGGCTTTACTTTTCTCACTTATTGATGCAGGAGGCCTGCTATTTTGGAAAAGATCAAAACATTATCTTTTTATTATTTATTTGATTTTAATTTCCTAGTTTGTTTTAATTGTTTCCTTATTGAATTATGATTCATAACTATAAATGGGGATCCATGGTATACTTTTTAGATAGTTTTTGAGTTTGAATAGAAAAAGAACTTTGTTCTTGAACCTTTTGGTTCCTTTTGAGACGTGTGATTATCGATTGCTTATTTGAGCCATTTGATTGCTTCTGTAACTGTATCATTTGCACCATTTGGCCCAGGTGGTACAGGTACAGAGTCAGGCGAGATGACTCGTGAAGTAGAACTATTTTGGCAGGTTGATCTTCCTTTTGATCCAGTTGGTTGTGGTTTGGATTCGAGTTGTCAAGCTTACAGAAAACTCGAGTACGAGTTTTTTCGAAGACGGGGAGTATGATGCAGGAGCCTGTTATTTTGGAAAAGATCAAAACATTATCTTTTTATTATTTATTTGATTTTAATTTTCTAGTTTGTTTTAATTGTTTCCTTATTGAATTATGATTCATAACTATAAATGGGGGATCCAGGGTTTACTTTTTAGATAGTTTTTGAGTTTGAATTGAAAAAGAACTTTGTTCTTGAACCTTTTCGGTCCTTTTGAGATGTTATTTGAGCCATTTGATTGCTTCCGTAACTGCATTAGTTGGTATCAGAGCTTTTGGTTCTCAAATGGCTCGGCGTGGAGAGAATACTTGCTTGCTCGTAGAATTTCCGACAGGGCCAGCGACAGGAGTGTTTTCTATTCGCGTGCTCGTGGAGAAAACCAACCTTCAACTTGCAGATTCGTCGACAGAGGCAGCGGTGGAGTTTGTCCCGTCCCACGGGATCTTAAGATCAAACGGTTCCAACAACGAGTCCGAGATCTTGAAATACAACAAGAGATCAAGCGGTTGCGCCAACGAGTCCGAGATCTTGAGTTACAACGGGAGAGGCGCGTTAAGGAAACCGAGTCGAACATCATCATCTGGGACGAAATTGACGATGGAGAGGAGCATCCTTTCGACCATTCCCTACCCCGGTTCCACGATTTGATCTATGAATACGTCCCTGATAAGAAGTTATCGTCGGACGTGAAACCCCGATTCGATGAAGACGGGACTTACCCGGATGAAGTTGAATGTTCGTTTGTGCAAAAACTTCTTGATGGAGTTACCGTTAAAGAAGACGAACATATATTTAAAGAATTAGTTAACAACGATGAAGGTGATAACGAAGAGGAGGTTTCTGCGGGTTAGTTTTGATGAATTTTTAATGGCCGATAATGGTGGTGTTGTGTTGGATATTGTCGTCGATATGATGGCTACTCGTTGTGATACGGTGGTCAATGGCGGTCTTTTGGAAGACCCAACAATCTTGCAGGTTAGTTTGGAAAGAGATAAATGGAGGGATGAAACTTTTGCGGTGTCTTCGGAAATCACCAAAGATATTGCATAGTGTTTGAATATTCCTTCTAGAATCCAAGATATGGATAATACTTATGATGTTTTGAAGAGAACGATGTCGGAGGGCAGGCTAATAGTGTTGGACATGAGTTGTGTTCTTGTCGGCTCTGATGTTCGGAGGAAGCTTCATCATAATATGGAAACTCAAACAATCAAACCATTGAACACGGAAGGTTTAAAATTCAACTATTCTAATCTAGAAAGTTTTCTTATTTTCAAGTTTCCAAATGAAGAGGTAATTAATATTGAGCCTATGTCCAATGAAAGTGAAATTTTTAAAAATAATTTTCCCTTAATAAATCATAATGTCGGTAGGCTAAATTATGTGGCTAGAATAATTCCAATGGGGCCACCAATTGGTTATATGAAATTATACTTGGGAAGTCTAGACATGAAATTGCAATCTAATTGCAATTTTGGGCTATATGTGACTGATGGACGGGGCAATACTGACCTGAACCGAGCAACTGAAGTATCTGAGCGGGTCAAGTCGATAGTAAACATGAGAGGGTCTGATGCACCATTTCGCCCAGGTGGTACAGGTATAGAGTCAGGCGAGATGACTCGTGAAGTAGAACTATTTAGGCGAGTTGAACTTCCTTTTGATCCAGGTGGTTGTGGTCTGGATTCGAGTTGTCAAGCTTACAGAAAACTCGAGGACGAGTTTTTTTGAAGACGGGGAGTATGATGCAGGAGGCCTGTTATTTTGGAAAAGATCAAAACATTATCTTTTTATTATTTATTTGATTTTAATTTCCTAGTTTGTTTTAATTATTTCCTTATTGAATTATGATTCATAACTATAAATGGGGATCGAGGGTTTACTTTTTATATAGTTTTTGAGTTTGAATAGAAAAATAATTTTGTTCTTGAACCTTTTGGTTCCTTTTGAAACGTGTGATTATCGATTGCTTATTTGAGCCATTTGATTGCTTCTGTGACTACATCACTTATCTTCTTGAAATGCGAAATGTACACAGGAAAGTATATATTAACACACACAATAGGAATCCTAAATTAATATATAAAAGTGCTACTTGAAAACATATTAAAAAATATTTGAATAATATTTAAGAAAACTATAGTCACCATAAACATGTTTCTTATACACCTTCACATGAAAACAAAACTTTTGATATGAATTAATTGAGAACTAACAGAGAAGTCCTCACACAACTTGATTAACTGAATTTCGATGGATATTGTGAATAGTACTATTTTGATTGACAAACCCAATTGACGTGGTAGAGCCACATTACATGAAATTTCATATATCCATAAAAACAAAACCTAAATCTATGTTGTGTTAGTCACAGAACGAAACGGGACGCTTGCTTGAATAACGAAAAATGTCAAGGATTCGTTGTGAACTCATATTAGTTACATTACCGGCCATGTGCTTAAACTAAATTTTTGTATATCATATTATCAAACCTGTGAAATTTACCAACTTTTTTAATTGACTCTCTTTTAAACATGCTTTTCGGGTACCAATACAAACCAAATAGCTTAGGAATGGACTACATTAAGCAAGACTTTTGGAGAACCAAGTCATGATATTTAGTATTAAACTTTTGTACACATGTGAAACCATGTAGCAAAACTCGTACCCGTATTATGTATCAAACTAAATTTTAAGTTAAATAGTTATGCTTTAAGTTATCTTTATAAACAATGTTTTATGAAACCGAAATCTGTTGCATTCCCGTATTTCCGCCCGCGGTGGGGTGTGACAGAAAAGGCGGACGGAAATCTGATTGGTAATCTTATCATCAAATTTACCCACGTGTATCTCGTAGACAATGAGTCCCCACCAAAACTAACGAAATCTAGACCGTGTGAACTTTCTTTTACTTTTTACCGGATTGGTCGGAAATCACTTGGTACGCACCGACGATTGAGATCTATCGGTGATTAAAATAAAATTAATTAAATTTCCCAGTACTCTCCGTCGGTTAATACTATTTCACTAATCTATTGGTGAAACTGCAATTCTAACAGTCATTACGATCTATCATAGCACTAATAATCTGTTTGTCGGTGAAAGTCAATTGTTTTGTAGTAAAATTCTGTATCAAATTCAATGAATACAATACAAAACGTATCCAAACTTAAGCCTATTTATTCATGCTAAATAAGAAACTGAATTAAGAAAAACTTTTATTTAACCATTAGTTATCCAATTTTTTTTATTATATATAGTCTTTATATTATAATCATGTTCAAGATGGTTCTTTTTGTGGTAATTGAATTGATGCTTATAAAAAATGTTCATGATCTAGGGAGATAATGGTTGAGACAAGAAAATATGTAGACATATTAATTTTTCACCTTCAAGATACAAGCTACCTTCATCTACAAGATAGATGAATAAACGAAAGAGTGATATACTCCTTCATGGATTCTAGTTTCCACAAGTGGAACTCAACAAGAAAACTCTAATAATAGGCTTCACCCTCTCTGTTGTCTTTATAATACAGAAGAGTATGACCCTGTATACAAACACCATCCCAAATAAGATCCCAAGATCCACCCACTTAGAGTAACCCATCTCCACTTCCAATAAACCCTTCAAGATCATGTCACCATCAATGGTCGGAGGACCTCCCAAGTACTCGGGGAACTTAAGACCTTGAAATTCATTTTTGTACAATCCTTGTAATGCATACCTGTGGAATGAAACATAGTACATAGGGTATCTCCAGAATACTTGAGCTAGATCATCCGGCAACCGAAAAAATCCAGCACTTAGTATCATCAACCCTTGGATTCCAGCACTTGTTATTATACCCATGAGCAAATTTGGCACAATGGTAGCTACAATCATCATAAGGCATTCAACGAGTAACATTGATGCGAAGAGCACTAATGCGAAATAGATGAATTGTTCGTATTCTCTCTGAAGTCCTGCAAGAGAGTAAGCTATTACTCCTGGGATTAATGATATGAGAAGTAGGTAGGGTGTTGAGGAGATAGCATGGCTGATGACATAAGATCCAACACCATAATGCCCATTTAATCTTTCCCATTGAAATACCTACACATATATAGTTGTAACATGGTTGTCAAAAAAGGAAATCGGTTAAAGCACTTTCTGTTTATTCAAGAACACACGACGAAATGCATCGACAAACCTTCATTTCCTCCACGAATGAGGGGAAACCGCCAATGGCCAAGATGGTAAGGAATGAAGAGACAAACATGAGCATTGAAATCCTAGCCTGTAAATGTAAACCATAATAAACAGTTCTTAAGATGTTTCACAAAAGAGGGTTTAATTATTTGTCAAAACTTAATTTAAAAGATCTACTCTTTTCAACTTGTTATACATTCCAATATACAACTTACATTTAAGGAGCCAAATCCGAACCCAAGATTGTAGAACACCGTTCCTAAGGCAAAACCCAAAGCAATATATATACCAAGGCGTAACCAATAGTATCCTATATCGCGATACATGTTTATGAATGATCTTTCTGCAAGAACCAGGCACTGTGTAAAGAAACTAGCTTTCAGGCTTCCTGTTTTCTCACTCAGGCCTCCTGCCTTCAAAATAAAAAATTATCATTTTGTATTCAATGTAGACCATGGTTAATATAAGAAGACATACTGAGATCAGGTACCTGTCCACAGATAGCTGCTATTTCTCTTTTGATATCCATATATATCTCAGATGACTTGTAGGATTCAGACAGTACATCTATTACTTTCTCAACAGCTAAATTTCCACTAACATGGTCCTAAAAGTGGTAAAAGAAGAGCAATTAGTTGATGAACAAACAGGTTCAAGATGAAGAAAAGTCGAAAAAAGGGTATAGTTCGAATTTTATGACAATTAAATGCAGTATTTTGGATTTATAGGGGATTTCTGGAATTTATTTTAGTTTGTAGGTGAATTCTGAAAAGTGCGGGTGGGTATACCGGATTCAACCAATTTTGCTGGTGGTGGAAGCGGATTCGCGACATATATATAATTTTTTCTTTTTCTTTTCTAAAAAATCATTAAAAAGTCTATATACGCGGTTATGTTTAATTTCATTGGTCGACATTCGGATATAAATTTAATTAATTCCGAGTTATTTTCAAAATAAAGTATTTTTTAAATAAAATTTATATCGGAATAAACGGGTGATTAAGATTATTTAGAAAAATTAAAGATTCAAGTTAACACAGAAAAAAAACCAAATTATATATTAAATAAATTATTAGAAAAAAAAATGAAAAGGAAAAATATGTGTGTAGAATCCGCTTCCACCACCTGCGGAATTGGTTGAACCCGCTTCACCTGCCGGCGAACTTATTGAATCTGGTCGTTTAGCCGGCGGAACACTTATAAACCAAAATATTTTTAAAATTTACCTACAAACGAAAATTAATTCCAAAAACCCCACATAAATCCTAAAATTCAATGTGAATACCTTTCAAACAACCTGAGATTTATAATATTTACAATGAAGCTGATCTTTTATTAGAATAATGATTCAGCAAGACAATGTCTTTGTCGATGTAATACTCTATGATGTGAAAGATTGAACAATTCCCTACCTCCTCAAAGTCAGTGTTGATAGTTATGAGAAAGTGATCTGCAGGACTTTGTAGATCTGGACAAGGAAAGCCATTTGCTGCAAAAAACTGATTACACCAACAAAAGTAGTTACCTTAATGATTTTGTGATACCATAATTCTTAGGAAATTTGTCTTTATCATGAGCAGGGACGGAACTTTAACAATTAAAGTGGGGAGCCCAAAAAGATTACACATAAAAAACAAATATTTTTTTCACCAAATAAGGACCATAAATAAAAAAAAAACATCCAGTTCTTACAAATAAACGACAAATGAAGAAGAATTACAACTCAGCCCGACGACCTTTAAGGTCTTTGGGTTGTGAGATTTTGTTTTTTGGCTAGAAAAATAAAATTGAAATTGGGCTATTGGATAGGAGGGGCCCAATCACAATCTACCCAAATTATCTACACGTAATAGGCTAAAACTTGAACTTCTAAGCCCAAAATCAGTGGGGCGGAACCCCCTTCCGCCCCTTATAAGATCCGCCCCTGATTATGAGATGAAGATTACCTGATTTGCTGCAAAGGTAGGACCGAAATATATTGTTTTACCCAAAGAGAGAAGGCAGAGGTTATTAAAAAGCCCAAAAACATGACTACTAGGTTGATGGATAGCTGCTAAAACTGTCATCCCATATTGTTGAGTGAGCTTAACAATCTGGCTCATCACATAATATGAGGTTGCACTGTCAAGACCACTTGTAGGCTCATCAAGCAAGAGAAGCTTAGGGTGTGTTAAGAGTTCTAAGCAGATGCTTAGACGTCGCTTTTGGCCGCCGCTAAGTCCTTTGATTCCCCAGCCTCCAATTCTTGTGTTCATGGAATCTTGGAGCCCCATCTCCCTTATAATTCTATCTGCTCTCTCCCTCTTCTGTGATCTTGGCATGGACTTAGGCAGTTGCAGTTTGGCTGAGTAGTACACGGTTTCTTTAACCGTTAAAGTCCATGTTAAAACTTGTTCTTGAGTCATATAAGCCTACATCAATATTAAAAAACTTCATTCAAAATTCACCTTCTAATCATCCAAAAAAATGCAACCTCGTGTGCATTGTTTTCCTTTCTTGTACTTGAATATTCTAAATAAATTCAAATGTGGACTTGTGAAAGAATTGTACACATACCAGAGTGCCATATGTAAGCCGTTGCTTCTTTCCGTTTATTAGAACTCGTCCGGTCTTCCTTACGTTTGAAGACAACCTCCCTGGTTTGTAAACAAACAAAGATCATAATCGAAAAATATATAGAATATGAATATGGAAGCAAACATGATCAGTTTAGTATTATATGAATGAATGATATGTTTAATAAACTTATCTCCCGATCTAAAGTGTGAAGTGGCTAACACTTTTTTTATTATTTTATCCCGTTTCTTCGATTATTTTTTTGATATTTTTATCATCGTCCCTGGTGTAGGATTTTGGAGTAGATTTTAGAGGATGCGTTCGTTGTTCACGAAAAAAATATGTCTTACGCGTAACTATGCAACCGCTAGCGTAAAATCGAATTTAACTATATTAACTTGTTAGTAGGCCCATCTCACTACTTGATTTAACCACATAATGCAAGTGCTCTTGTGTTGGATTTACTTGACAATTTTTGGACAAAATCAGGAAATGTGCAAAGGGTGAAATGAGGAGTAACATACCGGCCAAAGTATCAAGGAGGGTAGATTTGCCACATCCGGAAGGACCCATAATGGCCACAATCTCTCCTGGTTTAGCAAAACCAGTTGCACCAGAAAGTATGGTTTTACATGCATCTTTTCCATTAGAGCTTGAAACAGAAACACCAAGCTCCTCCCATGTCAAATAGGCTCCACTCCTTTTCTTCATCATAAGGGACTCGGCATCAACCATTTCGATTCCTTCATCGTATGGTTCTGGACGTATTTCATTGTTATGTACTAGACTACCCATTCAAGAACAAATATCAAGATATAGAACTACAAAGAGTTTGATAGAGAGAGAGAAAGAGAGTTTGAAAATGATGAGAAGAGTAGGGGATAAATATATAGCAAGAGCATATCAATGGTAGTTATGTGGATTAATTTCTATTTAATATCTTCTGTTTTAGAGCCCGTGACACATGGGGAGAGAAATGCATGTACTGTGATTATAAACTTGAACAAAGAAACGCCAAAAGATAATCACGCGATAATTTGACCGCTAATTCTTGATATTTGATTAAGTGGATAATATTTCATGTGAATATTTGTTTAATGATTAAACGTTTAACTTTATGCCTTTATGTATCATATCATGTGCACCGTATTTGTGTTTCTTTTGGCTTGCATTCAAGTCATAAAAAATAATAAAAATTATTTTAAATTCATGTTAAAAGATAAATCTTCAAAACCTGTCACTTAAACACCATATCGGGCATGTCAAGTATGTATCTGATCGATCTTTTACCGTTATAAAACATTTTCAATAAAATTATTTATTACCAATCAACTATCACTCCTACGAGGCGGGCCTTAGAGCAACTGGTATGTTTGTTGCTTTGTAACCATGAGGACTGAGGTTATGGGTTCAATCCATAGGAAACAACCTACTGCACAAAATGTAGGATAATGTTACGTACATCAGATCGCGAAGCAATCCGACCCCTGCGCAAATGCGGAAGATAAGTCAAGCAACCGATACACCCTTTTTAGCTATCACTCCTACAAATTTCGAAATATGTCCCTACTAAATATAACTCGAGTTATAAAATAACAAATACAAATCCGTCTTTATATATATATATATATATATATATATTATAAATTAATATTTAAATGTAAAAATTAGATCGTATTAGATTAATATAGTAATTTTAATATTCATAAAAGTTTTATAAATTTTAAAACTACTTTTTAATATTACCATGATTAAAAACTACTTTTGTACTTATACTATTAGATTTTAAAACTTGTTAATACTATAAGTACAAAAGTTGAGTCTTAACCATCAAAGTAGTATGCAATGAACTTTTGGAAGAGTTGGTCTAAGATTTCTCAAAAGTAGATCTATCATCTTTCTTCCTTTTCTTTTTATCTTTCTTTTTTTTAAGCCTCTTTAGTTCTTTCAGCACATATACCATGTTTTCTTTCGGGCTTTTGATCTGACCACTTTGTAGGTTTATAGTTGTTCTGAGAGTATCGTTTTCTGCATTGATTTTATTGATCTTTGAGTCCTTGGTAGCAGAATCTTGTTCCAGAACGAATACTCTTTGTTGTAGGGCTTGAACATCCATAGCCGCAGGTTGATTAACTACCTTTGCCTTGCCCTTGTCTTGCTGTTCAGTGATGATAGGTGTTATGACTGGTGTTGACTTCTACGAGAGTTGTTCAGAAACTTTTGCCTTTTTCCTCAGACCTAGATCAGCTTCAAAATCGTAGTCTTCATCAGAAGTTTCCCAGCAGCCTTTCTTTTAACTAGAAAGGTCTTGTGATGTTTATTGATCGGTACTTCTTCGTCACTCTCTATTTCAGTTAAGGTTATATTTATAAACCTGTAACTTACAGACCGGCCCCTAAGGTATTAACAGTTAATACCCAGCTAATAATTAACTCTTTAATTATTAACCCTGTACTTTACTAATTATAAATAATCAGTAAAAATACATTTATTAAATGTTAAACATTAAATCCACGTAAATAATTATTTCACTAAATAATTAATTAACTCAGTCACTGATAAATATTTCTCTAAATATTAATTCGCCGTTTATTTAATCCGTCTTTCGTGAACTATAATATTCAATAATTAAATATTATATATTTTCTCGTCGCCCAAAGTGTAACTTTTTGGATAGTACCTCGTTAGTAACGTTGACTTAATGGACGATTGGACATCATATATCCAACAACACCTATGCTAGCTTCCAGACTGATCGATATGATTCTCGATCACAGACGGGATTTGTGTTTGTTTTGAACGGTGGTGCCATCACTTAGAAGAGTATTAAGCAAAGTGTTGTTGCTCAATCTACCACCGAATCAGAATACATTGCCGCTTCGAAAGCTGCGAAGGAGGCTGTTTGGATGAAGAAATTCATTGCTGATCTTGGAGTAATGCCTAACATTCATAAATCAATCGAGATACTGTGTGACAATACTGGTGCCATTGCTCAAGCTAAGAAACCAAGGTCACACCACAGCACGAAGCACATACTCAGAAGTTTCACTATATCAAGGATTTATTAGAACGGGGAGACATCATGTTAAACAAAGTTCACACATATCGAAATCTAGCCGACCCAATCACTAAGCCTATGCCTCATTCTAAATTTGAGGAGCATGCCGATAAGATAGGCCTTGGATTTGCTAGACAGTGGGTTTGATCTGTATTTAGTATTTGGTGCTTTCGAACAATACAGTTGCATTAGTTTTTTTATTTGATTTAATGGTTAAATGTATTATAAATAGATTTTAATGTGTTTGATAGTTTATACGTTTTAGAAATCCTTGAATATTATATTCTAAATGTCCGTAGTGGATCAGATTCATGGGAATCAGTCTGAATGTAATACTACTGTGAATTAGATGGTTGGTTCATTATGAATGGAAGTTTAAGTAGTTGAATATCATGTTCACAGATAATTATTAGAGAATAATTATTGGACGTAACTCGTTTCAAAACTATTTTCATGGATCAATGTCTTGAGATGTTTTGAATATGGTAAGATCTATCGATCCTCGACCGGAACCACAGACTAGAACTAATTATGACTAAAGTTTGTTCTTTGATCTTATCTAACGTTGTACCTTAACATGCAGTAATAAGGGTATGATCAAGAATAATCTGAAGTTTAGTGGGAGTTGTACGTGGCCAAAGGAATTATGTTCTTCTTTAATTAGGAGTTGGACATTCTGGCGCCCTCGTTGATTCAAGCTGGTATAAAACGCATCGCCATGCTCAAACTAAAGAGTAGTTGTTTAAGACCACTTTGAATTGGAGAACGAGAACAAGAATAGTTCAATCACATATGAGAAGTGAATTGTATCCATGTCTCATGTTCAACGGATGCCCTAAACAGAAAGGATACATAGATATGCTTACTAGGACTGTTAGACTTGGTAAAGTAAAGGTTACTTGTACATAAGGAAATAATTTGACGATTGTAATACGTCATACCTTGCTAGGGGCAGTGAGATGCAGCTAGGCGAGGTAAGATACAAATGGGAGATTGTTGGATATATGATGTCCGATTGTCAATTAAGTCAACGTTACTAACGAGATACGATCCAAAGAGTTACACTACGGGCAACGAGCAAATATATAATATTTAATTATTAAATATTATATTTCATGAAAGACGGATTAAATAAACGACGGATTAATATTTAGAGAAATATTTATCGGTTATTGAGTTAATTAATTATTTAGTGAAATAATTTGTAAGGTCCGGATTCCTGAGATCTTCAATTAATGGATTCAACGACGTGTTGAACCTGGTGGAAAGAGACTCGACATGTGACTTGTAGGTATAAACAATAAGGACGAGACACAATTGATTGTCAAACGATTCGTATATTGATAAACCACTGAAATACAGTATAAATGTCGCATAAAAACTGGTCTAACCGAATACAGAATATAAAATAACTATTTATAATATTCGGTTGGGTTGGGCCAGGGCCGCATACTTGAAGTATCCGGTTAGGCACCGCATACTTCAAGTATGCGGCTAGGCCATGAAGTATGCAGCCAAATACTTCAAAAAAGTCTTGATCTGAACGTGTCGGTGATCTCTTGATGTGTTAGCCTATTAGGTTTGATCCTTACAATCTTCCCCTAGGCTAATGCATTCATAGAATCTCAATCTCAGCTAAATGATCACCAGCTCCTGCATAGAGGCCTTTAACTATTGCAGTTGCCAAGACTTTCACGAAAGGCTTGGTGTCTCTTTCACACTCTTCAAGCACGAATATATGTTGCTTGGATATTTTAATCATGTCTTCGTTCCCGAACTTCAGAAGATCCATAGGATCAGCAATGGTGAACTCTCTATCTGTACAGTGAATGCCAATATACCCTGTCATAGAACTGTATGACCAGTACTCAAGTTGACTTAGTGTGTTATCCGGTAGAGCTTGATGAATCGGAACACACTCCACTGTCTTGGGAGGAGTATAGATTTCCATTACAAGGGGCTTCTTTCTTATTCTGTCATATATGTACTTTGACCTCACCCTTTTGCATTTTGCAAGTTGTAGTATTTTGAATCCACTATCGCACTCTATGTGTAGAAACTTAACAAAATGATTTGCTATTCCAATATTCCCTGGATTGTAAAAGGGAGCTTTGTTTAGTTCGTGAAGGTCAAATCTGGGCAGTGAACTGAAGTCATGTGACCTAGCAAAATACTATATTGGCCCATTCTTTCTCCTGATCAGATAAAGATTCTTCTCATTGTCAAACATCCAGCTCAGAATAGTAGAACGATAATTCTTATTTGAAAGGATATTGGAGGATGTGACATAATGAACTTCACGTGGAGGAATAACCTTGAACATACTTTTCCTTTTATCTGGAACAGTTGAAGACGATGTTGCTTCAGGTATACTTGTAGATTCAGCAACATGTTCAACAGATGATTCCACGTGGGGACGTGAATTACCTTCGGCGAATACATCGCTGTCAATACCGGTAATCACCTTTCCCTGAGCACTGATGTATGTAGGAGAGGTAGGCATAATTGCATCAAAGAAATATTCACCTTCAAATATTTCCTCTCTTGCAAAATCATCATCCAGTACAGTCGAATCATTTTCAAACGAGAACATTTAGTCTGACTTGAGTAAATCATCAAGACCCTGCTCAAAATCAAAAGAAAAATCATTTTATGACTGTTTTGCTCCTTTATCTTCTGATGCAGGAACATAAACGACCACTGCTCTAGATAGATCTTCTTGTGAGCATGTTCCTTCAAGTTGTTCTCCCTGGTCTTTGTTCTGATCTTTATCATCACTTTTGCCTTCATTATCATCTCCATCACCATCATTGTCATCACCTTTATCATTACCGTTACCACTACATCTATCCTTTTTCTTCCTTTTCTTTTTATCTTTCTTTTCTTTAAGCCTCTTTAGTTCTTTCAGCACATATACCATTTTTTCTTTCAAGCTTTTGATCTGACCACTTTGTATGTATATAGTTGTTCTGAGAGTATCATTTTTTGCATTGAGTTTATTGATATTTGAGTCCTTGGCGACGGAATCTTGTTCCAGAACGAATACTCTTTGTTGTAGGGCTTGAACATCCACAGGTGCAGGTTGATTAACTACCTTTTCCTTACCCTTGTCTTGCTGTTTGGTGATGATAGGTGTGATGACTGGTGTGGACTTATGTGATAGTTGTTCAGAAACTTTTGCCTTCTTCCTCAGACCTAGATCAACTTCAAAATCGTAGTCTTCATCGGAAGTATCACTTTGTTATGTAGAAGGGTTGATGAGAGGAGGTTTCCCAGCAACCTTTCTTTTAACTAGCAAGGTCTTGTGATGTTTATTGATCGGTACTTCTTCATCACTCTCTATTTTTGATAAGTCAAATTCTTCACCTTCTGAGTCTCCTTTAGACTCACTCTCTTTCTCTTCAACGTTCTCACCACTATTGCCTTGATTTTCTATGTTTTCACCACTGACGCTTTGATTTTCAGTATCTGAAAATATCAGACCATCTAGATTTAGATCTGCCATGTCTTCAAGATTCTCTACATTTTCTTCATTCTCAAAGTACACTGGCCCTTCAATGTTGTAGTTAAAATCATCTGCATGTTCATCGGCCAGCTGCACATTTGGAATCATAGGCTCATTGACAATTGGAATCTCAGCTTAATTTTGAGCCTGTTGAGGTTGTGGTGGTGGTGGTGGTTATTGTGGTTGTGGTTGTGGATGTGCACCTTCTAACTCAGGAAAGGCTCCAAACTTTTTCTAGTGGATTCATATTCAGATAATTCCCTTTCTTGTTCATACTCATGTAGGACAAAATGCTCTTTTCCATTACTTTCACATGTAGTCTCCTTTGTGTCATGACCAGCTCTGAATGATTTCTATTAATTATCATTTGTAAAAATCTTGGATACATCAAGAATACTGACTTCTTCTTCCCAGTTAAATTACTCTTCATCTCTTCAAACACAACTCTTGAGAAGTTGAAATTTTCCCTAGTCACAAGTGCGTATACAACGGCAGTCATGTTGGCACTTAGTTCGTCATATCCGCCCTTTCTCCCTGAGATACATTGGTTCACCACATGTGCCAAGTATTTCTAATAAGGTGGCAAACATTTCTTCTCCAAGGACGGTAAACCTCCTTCATAACTCATTCTTTCAAAGACACCGTTCATTTGTTCAACAGAAAAACTTGTAGCATATTCGGCCTCATCACCAAAGTTCAAACATTCTCTAATAATAGCCTCAGTAACTACTATGTGCTTTCCTGCCACAGTACCGGTTATCCCTTCAACTTCATTTCATGTGACAAAATCAGCCGTGCTCCAGAAGTCCCGAATAAAATCTTCACGTATATCAGGATGTTGTGAAATAGCATGAAAGATTCTGGATGCTCTTAGACCAACTATCATTGATCTGAAAATATTGTGATGCTGAGGCGGGTCTTCCAAGTATGCTGACTCGTTGTGGTCCTTAACAAATTTCATGTTTGCCATGCCTATATGCAGTAAAACAGGTTAGAAACAAAAAAAACTTAAAGTTTTCGGCTAAAACCTTCAAGCCGCAAACTTTAACACACCGCAAACTTCAAACACACCGCAAACTTAAAAAACACAGCAAACTTACTGACCGCAAACTTGCTGAGCGCAAACTTAACACCCGCAAACTTCAAGATGATGAAATTAACAGCAAAGATTTGATTTTCCAGCAGAAAAATCAAATACTCAACTCCAATCTTCAACAAACGTGACAGAAACACGGTCCAAAACCTGTCAATCTGTCAAGAAACTCTTCCAAATGCACAAATCGGTTCAAATAAACGCTAAAACAATAACTTTGATACTTGTAGAGTCAACGTAATCCGTTGCAAGCTTCACCAATGAGCGCTAAGGCTCTGATACCAATTGTAAGATTTGGATTCCTGAGGATCTTCAATCAACGGATTCAACGACGTGTTGAACCTGGCGGAAACAGACTCGACACGTGACTTGTAGGTATAAACAATAAGGACGAGACACAGTTGATTGTCAAATAATTCGTATATTTATAAACCATTGAAATACAATACAAATGTCGCTTAACAACTCATTTAACCGAATACAGAATACAAAATAACTATTTATACTATTCGGTTGGGCTGGGCCGGGGCCGCACACTTCAAGTATGCGGTTGGGCACCGCATACTTCAATTATGCGGCTATGACACGAAGTATGTGGCCACATACTTCCAAAAAGTGTTGACCTGAACTTGTCGGTGATCTCTTGATGTAATCGCCCATTAGGTTTCATCCTTACAAAATTATTTACGGAGATCTAATGTTTAAATGTTTAACATTTAATAAATGTACTTTTACTGATTATTTATAATTAGTAAAGTATAGGGTTAGTAATTAAAGAGTTAATTATTAGTTGGGTATTAACTGTTAATACCTCAGGGGCCAGTCTGTAAGTTACAGGTTTATAAATATAACTTTAACTGAAACCCTAAACAACTGCTTAGCCACCAAAGGTGTTCGAAAACCCCTCCCCCTCCCTTCTCAGTTTTCATGTCGACGCCGCCTAGGGCCGCTGCAAGCCGCCGTAGCTCGCCGGACCACCACCGCGAGCCGCCTCCACCGTCGCACGCCACCACCGTGACCGGGTTCCATCTGCGCAATTCGTGTGACGTTTTGTTACAGTTTTCGTGATCGTGTCATATAGCGTGACATTCGTTGATCCGAGGTGTTCTGATTTGGTTATCGTAAATGGTCTAATCTTTGAACACCCTATGGTTGATTTATATTATTTTTTTTTATACGTGTGTAATCAGATCACTGTCCGAAATCCAGATCTGATCTGTTATTGTACTCTGAATCGCTTCGCTAAATATATCTGATTTATTTATTTAAAAGGTTTAAATAATTATTGTTTTTAAATGTTAAAAACTGGTACTTGATTCCCAACAAGTGTAACATTTAACAGCTAGTTCTTCTTCCAGTCTTCCATATATCTAGAACATGTCCTTAGTTCTTCTCAAGTACTTTAGGATGTTCTTCACAGCTATCCACTAACTATTACCAAGATTCTGTTGATATATGCTAGTCATGCTTAAAACGTATGATACGTCAGGTATAGTACATAGCATGGCATACATGATGGAACCTATTGCAGAAGCCTATGGAACCTTTTCCATTTTCTTCTTATCCCCGTCAGTCTGAGGGCACTGTTTGTTATTCAGTATGGTTCCATGTCCATAGGTAAAGACCCTCTCTTAGACTTATCAATGAACTTATCAATGTATGTACTTTGACTTAAACCTATAAGCCGCTTTGATCTATCTCTATAGATCTTTATTCCTAGTGTAAAACCTTAGGCAAATCTCATATTGTTCTGTTCTGTTCAGTTCACGGGAGAGATGCTGGGTTCATAAGGAATTCTTCGCCTCAAATACCACAACGCGTTTTGGGGCTTAATGTAGTGGATGAGAGGAGAACTCCACAGTTAACCATGCTCGGGTGGGAGTAATCCAGGGACGGGTGACCACATGGGAAGTTTTCACCCGGGCAACCAAAAACAAATCCGTGAGCTCTTAGTAGGCAAAGCGGACAATATTGTATGTATGAGGGGATGGATGTTACACCTAGAATATAAGAAGCTTCACCAATATCTTTCATTGTGAAACATTTACCTAGCTAGGACATTACGTCTTGTAGCATAGGAATATGGTTTCCAACGAGTAGTATGTCATCTACATACAGAATCAGAAAAGTGATATAGCTCCCACTTGCCTTTTTTGTAGACACACGGTTCATCTTCGTTCTTGATAAAACCAAACTCTTTGATTTTCTGGTCAAAACGAAGATTCCAGCTTCCGGATACCTTCTTTAATCCATAAATGGATTTGTTTAACTTGCATACCTTATTAGGATTATTTAGATCATCAAAACCTTCTGGTTGAACCATATAGACATCTTCAGTAAGATGCCCGTTTAGGAACGCGGTTTTGACATCCATTTACCATATCTCGTAGTCATAATACGCGGCAATGGAAAGTAAGATCCTAATCGTATTAAGCATGGCTACCAACGAGAAGGTTTCATCATAATCAATTCCTTGATTTAGCTTATCCGTAGATTCACTGGTAACATATGCGTTACGTCCCCAAACCCTAAGGTAGGACACTTTGGGTTTCTCCCCATGCCATATCTCATAAGGTGTTTTATCCACCTTCTTTGTAGGAGGTTTGTACAACACATCATTGATCGAACCATATCTAATAGAGTTCGATTTCTCCCTACGAACATACCATTAAGCTGTGGTGTTCCTGGCGGAGTAAGCTGAGAAATGATCCCACATTTCTTTAGATGTTCGTCAAACTCTTGACTAAGATATTAACCACCTCGATCAGATCAAAGCATCTTAATCATTTTACCAAGCTAATTTTGTACCTCGTTCTGGTATTGTTTGAACATTTCAAACATCTCATGCTTATGCTTTATAAGATAAACAAAACCATATCTATTGAATTCATCAGTAAATTTAACGAAATATCTCTCTCCACTTCTAGATATTGTTCTGAATGGACCACATACATCAGTATGTACGAGTCCTAACAGATCCTTAGCCCTGTGACCGATACCGGTGAAAGGAGCCTTAGTTAGCTTTCCACTTAAGCATGATTCGTAATCATCAAATGACTCTTGACCTGTAGAATCCAGAATTCCGGCGGTCTGGAGTTTTTTCATGCGATTCTTGTTTATGTGTCCAAGTCTACAATGCCATAGACACGTATAATTGAAATCCAATTTCATACGTTTGGAGGAGATGTTAAATAGAACGTTATTTTCATGGACTTCTATCTCGATGATTCCATTATGAGGCTTTGTAGAAAAATAAAACAAACCATTTAAATATGCAGAAATGAAATCATCGTCAAAAGCATAAGTAAATCTTTTTTTTTTGGCAAAGCGGATATTGAAACAATATTCCTAGTTAGATTAGGAATAAAATAAACATTGTTCAAAACAAGTTCTAAACTAGAAGGAAGTAAAAAAGTGTATTCTCCTACCACCTTCACTGCAACCTCTTGCCCATTTCCCAGATGGAGCTCCATGTCACCTTGGTTCAGCTTCCTAACCTTCTTTAGTCCCTACAAATCATTACGAATGTGATAACCACATCCAGTGTCAAACACCCAAGATTTGCTAGATAGAGAGAAGATCTCAATAACGAACATACCTGAGGACTGTCCTCCAGCAGACTTCTTCTGCTTCAACTCGGTCAGATACTTTGGGCAGTTCCTCCTCCAATGTCCGGCTTCATCACAATGAAAACACTTGACATCCTTTAGAGGTTTCTTCACAACAGCTTTGACTTTGCCCTTGCTCTTGAAGCTTTTCTTTCCTTTTCCCTTGGCTTCATATTTCTTGACTCAACCCTCCTTGATCATCAGAACTGGACCGGACTTAGCAGAACTTATTATGTTCATTTCGGTAGTTTTTAGCATCATATGCAACTCCGGAATAGTCTTGTCCCAAGCATTCATATTTTAGTTTAAAATGAACTGATCATATGATTTTGGCAGCAAGTTGAGGATTATATCCCCGACCAATTCATTGCTTAAAGGGGAGTGATGTAGTGCAAAACACACATCTTTATTCCTATTGTTTTGTGCGTTTTTACTTAGTTTTGTGTTCATTTTGAGTTGTTTAAGTTTGTATTTGAGTCTATTGTATGTTTTCACTAGCTCGTGTGGAATAGGAAGCTATATCATGATGAAACCGAGCTAGAAAGTGAAGCCCAAGAAATAAAAGCAAAACGTTGATTATTTTGACTTTCGCGGTACGCGAGAGAAGAAGAAGAGATTCTTGTGGTACGCGAGGAAATCCAGAAACCCGCCCGACTAATTTGGCTGAATTTTAATAGAAATGTAATGCCATAATACAAGGTGTTCGAATTTTAGCCATCTGGAGAAGAGCCAAGGGCGATTTTGGGGCTAGAGAAGGCCATTCAAGTGCAATAATGAAGCTTTCGAATCCGGGTTCTTTAGTAATAGCGTATTCGATTGTGAAGCTTTGATTTTTATCTTTGATTGCGATGTTTGATACCATGTTTCTGTCTTTTACTTCTGTTATGTATGTTTTGAGTATGATTTTTGGCTAGAACATTGATACTGCCTAGGTTTATGATGATTACTGCATAAAGTTACGATTTTTATCGGTATTAGATTTTATTTGATGGTTTATGATTTTGTAAGAGATCTTGAGTTGATTATTATGATGTATATGCATGCTTAGATCTGATTTGTGTTTGATTATTGATTTCGTATGTTGATTGTGGATGTCTTCCAGTTTGATTAGCGTATCTAGGTCATATATCTTAGGATTTGTGATTGTTTATGAGGTTTGCTAGAGATAGTAGCCATAGGAGTTTTGATTGAGTGAAGATTTGAGTTGAGTGTGTATCCTGTCTCAATACCCGAGAAGTGAGAGATAGTCGTTTAGTCTTCGTCATTAGGAATCCGAGTGTCAGCTGTCTGAGAGGAAGTTGGTATTAGGTGTCTCGTGATTGTTGCTATTCTGAGTCATAGTTCTTATCTTGAGATTACCCCATGCATTCTTCGAATGTATGGTGGATAGTGAGACTGAAAGGTGATCTGTCTATTAGGGTACTTTATCTTTATTGGAGAGACCGAAAGGTGTTCCACTATCTAGTGAGTTTATTACACCTTTAGGTTCCTTAGTTGGTGACACCGTGAGAGTGATTAGGGATCCACTAGGTAGTCTAGAGTTGTTTCTTTAGAAACCCAGATCCATCATAGTTCCAGAACCGGTAGAAATTGTGCTTTGTGAGTAGGATTTCGACCTAGGTAGTATTCTTCCCATCTCTGAGTTCTTCCTTAGTTCTTTCCCTTGATAGTTTGAGTCGACTTAGTTTGTTGCATTCTTAGTTAATCTTTAGTGTAGTCAACCCCCCAATCATAAATCTTTAGTCCGAGTCAGAGTCTAGCATAGTTATAGTAGTGTCTCTAGGGTTCGATATTCTGGTTTACCGTTAAGTTGTACTACACTCGACAGGTACACTTTCCTGTCAGTGCGGTTTAGTTCGAAGGTACTCCTTTTATTACTTAGGAGTCTAGGTTAGGTTTTATATAAACCGCCTGGGCGACATCAGGGAGTCAAGACGTGCTAGATGATCAATGTACCCCTTCATCTTCAACACATGAGTGCTGACCGAAGAACCTTCTTGCATACGGTAACTTATTAGTGATCTCATCACCTCAAAGCGTTCATGACGAGCTTGCTGCTGGAACATTTCCTGCAGTAGCTAATCATGTCGTATGCTAGCATGCCCACTAACGGCGTGTCGTGTTAGTATAATTAAAATATATAAATATATATATATTTGTTTTAGAAATTCTTTCACGAGTTAAGGTTTTAAATTTATAAAATGATAAATGCTCAAACTAAACACAGACAATAGACAAGTATACCTATCGAAGCATAATATAGTGTAGGTAAGAACCAAATATCGAACCAATGGACACGATCGACTTCCAATACTCAACGTTTGTTTTGGTTTAGCCGACTTAATTAGTGAGTGGGTTGTGTGCGTTTGTGAAGCAGGAAAGTAAATGATAGAGAAGTAAATGACAGAAAAGTAAAAATGTGCATGAAGTGTGTAACAGAAATGTAAATAGCAAAATAGTAAATGGCAGGAAAGGAAATATCTCGAGGATGATCAGGTCACGAAGAGTATTGCTTTGGGATTCGAATCCGCTTGGTATATGATAATGTTAAGTTGACTAATCAGGTGGTATGACTAATACAAATGTGTGAACGGTACACCGCTAGAGCCTCATTCTCACAACATTTGGTTCACGAATTAAAAACTTTAATAATAAAATGGTAATGATTCCCACTAGGGACAACGTTACCCTCAACTCTTTGAATGCTATCTCCAAGTTGGTTTAAGACATAGAACTTAAAAGCTTATTTATTTTTGTTAAAAGAGTAATTAGACTTTGCTCACCTGGAGGCGGTGCAACAATGGGACCATGTATAAATACGTACGTTCCCAACATGAGTTCACCAATTCTTAGTTTCATAACAAGTTCGTATAAAGACGTACGACCTTATGAGTATTAACCAGGCCTTGGCTTATCAAAATCCACTTTTATAAAGACATTCAAGTATCAAGAGAAGTTTGATTAAAAAGGTTTTACGGTCTTACGCTTTAAAATCAAGAACACTCACAAGTGTAATGACAAGTTTAGACAATAATAAAAAGCCTACCTAAAGGTGGTTTTTCGAGTGAATAATTAAAGACATAAACATACCACTAGATTAATACGTTAAACATTAAGAAACTAAACTTCATCTTCACCCTAGCAATACAAAGAGTTTAGCCACAAATGGTCATACTAACTAGCGTAACGCTGAGTTTCATAGGCTCCCCTATTGCGGACAAAGAGGAGGAGTCTCTCTATTGTCTACTCTAAACTATAGAAACGGACTCTTCTTGAGCTGTGATAATGTATCTTGAGGTGTGTGGAATGAAGAACTCAAGCCTCCTATTTATAGATCTCAAAATGAGCAATGCACGGGCGTGCAAACACCTCAGGAATCAAATAGGGTAGAGAGGACAGTGTACTAGAGCCTTGGGGAGCAAGGAGGGCATTGCACGACCGTGCAATGGGATGCACGACCGTACATCCCCCCTCTGCTTCCCAGTTTCATCTTTTAGCTGCTGGTTGACTTGTTGTTGACCTTGGTTGACATCTTAGGGGCCAAAGATCGGGAATGATCTTCCAAAAGGCTTGATTTCTTGGTGTTTTTTTACTGGTTTTAGCTTTGTTTATCTCAGGACACCGAATAACATGCAATTATGAAATATTACTGTTTTAAGTATCAATTGCAAGGTTATTTTTCAATTAGTACCATAGTATGGGGATTATTATGCATGCAAAATGTATCAAACGATGATGTTCATGTTTTCAAACGTGTTATGCGAGTATGTTTCTCCCTCGATGTTTCTAAAACAGTTAAAAGTTAAAAGGGGTAGTGAACTCACCTAGTGACGTGTCAGGAACACTAATGTCCTTCTGATAGCAATGGAAACCAATGTCCACGTGATAGTCACGGGTTTACATCCTATTTGAGTCCTATGTTACCTGTAGGTACTTAATGAGCTTTACAGGCTAACCCTATTAGTACAAGGCAAGTCTAAACTCGTATTAAGTTAACACGTGTGCGGTTGAGCTCCGTTGATTCAGTATGTCATAATACTGATTTGGTATTTGTTAATAATGGTGGATGCTTAGATCCTGATTACTTAATATTGTTTGTGTTCAACTCATCACGTTTATAAGTATTAGTCTGTCAAGTGACGGTGGTGCATATCCATATGCACTTATAATTAATCATGGTTTTTATTCGCGACTTTTAACAGAATGTGTGCAACTCTATATGTTACTGAAACTGTCTCAGGGTTTTATAATACATACGCATTATTATATATATATATATACATGTATATAAATACACTTATATATCTAAAACCCTAAGATATATGTGTACAGTTCATGTATCTCGTAAGTGAGCGTTCAGTTTCATGCAAGGTATACTTAAGTTTGTTTGTCAATCTTAATATATACATGTGTCTATACATATTTATATATGTGTATATATTTGTGCGTATGTGTTTATAGTTCAGTGTCATTTTGTATAATATTCAATGGTTTATAGAAAATATAAGCATTTATAAATGTATGTTTAAATATAAATACCATCACATACAAGTGACAAAATACTTGTCCGGGTTCCTAAAAGTTAAGATTTCATACTCATTCAAATCGTATTCGTTTAAGTCCCCAATTGTTCGTGTAATCTATCTAACACGCTAGTTAATAGGTAAATATATCCCACCTTTAAGTATATGAATATACATGTATACGTTCTTGAGACTAAACATCCAGTCCCAAATAATCATTTAATTGTTTATAAGATACAAATATTTATGTTCATATATGTATGTATACATATATATATATATATAAGTGTATATATTTATGTGGTACATTTATATTTATGGAGAATATATAGTCGTATCAACCTTGTTTAGTTCATTTAATTATTCGTTTAAACATCATTTAGCATCAAATCAATTAGATATATATATATATATATATATGTATATACGTATGTTTGTACATGTAGGTCCCTTCGGGTGTTTCGGATCGTTGCATGCAAGTGGTCTACTAGTCGGACCGGGTGCGGAATACCCATGACTAGGCGGAGAGTCTAACTGAACAAAGTGAACCGAACACAAGAGTCACAATAAACGTTCTTTGTATTATAAACACTCGACGGTTACAGAGATAATACAAGCTGCGTACTTAGCAAAACTGAGTTCGTCTAAAGAAATGGTTCTGCGTACTTATCCTCTGTCAACCTATCCTATTTATACAGACCTGATGCCTGCGCACTTAGCAAGTGCGCAGGACCAAATGCTCTTGCGTACTTAGCAAGTACGCATAGGTCTTCCTGCGTACTTGCTAAGTACACAGGAGCTTTCTCCTGCGCACATACAACTGCGCAAAACACTTAGAAGAAATCAACAAAACATTATGTAAAAGTAAATACAACTCGATAAACTATTACATAATGACTCTTACATACAAAGACAAAATACAGACATTAGACATACAAACTAAGAATCTATCCAGAGTGTTGTCACAGGAAAGTGCATCAACAAACTCCCCCTTGACAACAGCTCGGGATCTTCATCGTCTTCAGTCTTCAATCATCAGTCTTCACAGCACTGCTTCTTTAGCTTCCATCTTCTTTTTGTAATCAAGACAAAACTTGATTAACTTGTCGTATTTGGCCGAGAGAAGCGTTGTCCATTCGTCAGTGTGGATGCAGAATTTGTCTGCTAGTACCTCCAGATCGTTCACAGAGAAATTGATGAAGCAAACTTCATCAAAAACCCTGATCACTTCCTTTGGCACTATGTTTCCACTATCTGACTTACCTTTACCCATAACCACAGCCTCGCCCGTTTTTGGATCAACGTACCAGTACCACATGTCACTAAGAATATCCTGAGGTAACTTGCTCAAGGGAATCTTAGTTTCACATCGCACTGGCTTGTATACCAATCTCTTTAATGGTTTCTTAGTCACAGGATGCACAACGTGCTTATCCTTGACCCTTCTGGGCACCTGAGGCTTGATGTATTCATACTTCCCCGATCTTGCTTCACGCTGTAGTATACTCCACAAACCCATTGCTACTGCATGATTCGAATGATTCAGCAGGTCGCGGTTTGCAAGGTTAACTAGGTCGTACTTGGGCAAAGAGTTGAACGCCTCACTGGTTGGTTTCAAGTATTGAACCCGTCCAGATCTTTTGATGGCGAACAACTGCTTGTCCTCCTCAAACCTGACAGCTAAGATCATACCTGTTCTCCATACTTGTCTTTTATAGACGTCTTTTGCCACACTGGAGCTGGACCCTTTGTAGATGCAGAAGGCATGTCTTTCTCTTTTTGTGCCTCGGGGTCCACAGGTATAGGGTCGACCGGGGAGGCTTTAGTTGTAGCTTCAACATTACTTGCCATATCAACTGAGCCTGTGTCTGTTTAAAGCAGAGATTCGAGCGATGGTACTTCAAAGATCTCACCATCCTCTAACTCATACTCTAGTTCCCCGTCGCCCTTGGGAATATCAATTACCACATCATCATCATCGTTCCAATCATCACCAGAGTCGATCTCTCCTTCTTCCAGATTAAGGAGAGCATCGATCTGTGCTTCTTTAGAATAGCCAGGCTCGAGACATAGAATCTCGTCAGCCACTGACTTCCCTTTGTCACCGCCACCACCACCTGAGGTATCACCACCCTCTTGCGTAGTAGACTCCCCCTCAGCCATTGACGTAGTAGAGATGGGCACAATTGCCGAAGCTTGGTGCTCACCTCCACTAGGTCCAACTTCAGGATCCTTGTCTTTGTCGTCATCCTTAGTCAAATCGACTGGATGACAAGCCTCTGCACCGGTGGATTTTTCTTTCTCCTTCTCCTTCTCCCCCTGAGCACCTAGCTTCGCGGTCAGTTCTTCAATCAATTTGACCATAGTAGCGTGCTCCTGCCTTTGAGCATCTAGCCTTAGCTCAATTGAAGTTCTGTGGGCCAGAATCATCTCATTTGTCTTCATTAGCAGTTCATTCTGAGCCATCACATTCTTCAGCCGTTCATCAGTCCCCGTTCTCTGGCTACGCAAAATCCTAACTTCATCTGCCAGAGAGTTTATCTGTGCTTGTTGAGCATCAGACTCCTCCTTTGACGTTTGAATAGTCTTCAACAAAGCTGCAACTTGGGTTTCTAGAACAGTGATCCTTGCATCAGTTGGATCAGAATGCCTAGATGATGAGGCTTCGGCATTGTGGATGGGGGAAGAAAAGATTGTGTCAAAGTCGAACCCCTGTGAGAAGTCACCATAATTAAAGGGTTGACCTGACGGCTCTTTGGTGGGTGTTGGGATTGGAGATGGTATGATGTGTGTGGGTGTTATGGTTGGGGTGACTGACTCCGTTAGAAGTGGAGTAGTCACTGTCACCTGGACAGTTGGAGTAGGGAGGGACACCGTCACAGGAATCTCCTCTGTGACCGCCGTGACTGCCACATCAGCTTGTACTAGTGGCCTTCTCCTCCTTCTATACATTCGCTGTTCCGGTGGGGTAGATTCTGGACTGGCAGCTTCACCTTGTACTGGCTGCACAGTTGGAATATCTTCAACCCTGGGGATGGCAACCTCTTGCCTATCACCCCTTTTCTTGTTGGTGCTTTCTTGTCTCTGTCTTTGTAGAGCAGCGTCAGAGTCGGATTCCGGCTCATATTCGCTGCTTGAGCTTTGTCTCTTTCTTTTTGAAGATGACGCAGCAGGGTAACCTTTGCCAATCTCCTCGGATGTGCCTATGATGGTGCGTCATCGGAATTAGAAGAATCTGATTCTGTAGCCTCCGAATCGGATTCCTCAGCACCACCAACACCACCTTCATCATCACCTTCATCATCACCTTGTTCTTCATCAGAGTGATCACTCATCTCTGCTCCCGAGTTGGGACTATACCAGTTCCAGTCTTCAGGAGCAACGTATGCTTCATTCAATAGGTGGCCAAAGAGTTCAGTGTGCTCAGGGGTAGGTTCTACACTGCCTGGCTTTAGAAATTGTGCAAAAACTCTCTTGTCCACCCTTTTAACCTGCAGTCTCTCCCCGATAGCACGCAGGTTTGGCAACGCATCATCGACCAGGAGTTGCACAAACCTCGGGTATAAAAGGAATCTAAACCTCTCCGCTGTATTTATCTGGTCATTGATTGCTTTGAAAATAAAGCGGGAGAAGTTGTAGCCCCGATTGAGAGACAGGCCCACCATGGCTGCTGCAAGGTCATGACCCATGGCATCTTTCCCCGCTTTCCTGGATGAGATGCACATGATCATGACGTGGGCAAAATAACGCCATTGGTCTAATAACCACATCTTCTTGTAGGAAGCATAGTCCCTTGCCCCGACATATCCCATTCTCTGCCTCCAACACCCATCCACGTAGTAGTCTGGATAGGATGTCGGGTCGGTGGCAAGATCTCCAAACTGCAGTACCCGTCTGATTTTATCTTCAGAGATTGCAATAGCTCGACCATCAACGGTAGCCCTTATGACATTAGGGGATACCGTGCAATCGTGCTCTGCAGTCTCCCAGAATTGTTCTAAGTATGGTCTTGAGACTGTTGGATTAGCCGAGATTGCATAGCTTATTTTTGATCTGTTTAGAAAGTCGACAATCTCCCTATATTGCAATGCTGCCCCTTTCCATTCTGGTTCGGTGTGTGCTAACAGGATGAATTAGTCAGTGAATGCACGAGCCATTATCTGTAAACACACACAGAAAACATAATCAGAACAATTTATAACAATGGAAATAGACACACATGACATAGAATAGTAGTTACACTTTGAAAAAAAAAATTTCAGACTTAGAAAAAATTTCTAAGTGTTGGTCCTGCGCACTTAGCAAGTGCGCAGGATTTTCCTCTTGCGTACTTATCAAGTACACAGGATTTTCCTCTTGCGTACTTATCAAGTACGCAGGAATTACTTCTTGCGTACTTGCTAAGTGCGCAAGAACAACCCTTAGCAAAAATTTCCAGAAATTTAAATTCGGTCAAAAAGTGTGTTGATTAGGTAGCCACTAGGTCGGAATCATGGACTCTAACCTATGGTACCATGATCAACACCACAAACCACTAAACTACGACCAATTTTGACCTAGGTCAGTGATCGACCCACTGACGGTTCGACTTCAACCCGTCGGATCAATCGATGACCAAAGGGAAAAATGGAGGATCGATTAGGCATCCTAATAACTTGTTAGTGACACTAGTTACCCAAACAACCCATTTTACCCCAAAAATTTTACGGAATTAACCTAAAAAATTCTAAGTCAAAAATCAGATCAAATGTTACGATTTATCGGATGGAATCGGCCTAGATTCTCACCAATGATATGAAATACGATGATGAAAGTATGGACGGGATGAAAAACAGGTTTGAACACACTCGATTTTGAGAGAAAAAATGCAGGGGGGGAAAAAGGTTAGGTTTGAAATCGTAAACCTGAAAATTTTTCTAAGTGTCAAACTTATACCCCACTGATATTGTTCGTGCGTACTTGTTAAGTGCGCACGAATTAACTCTTGCGTACTTAACAAGTGCGCAAGGCTTAACTCTTGCGTACTTGCTAAGTGCACAAGTCTTACTTCGTGCGTACTTGACAAGTGCGCAGAAACCTTAAGTGCGCAATTTTTCAACTCAGAATTTATGAAGATTTTCAAGTCAAATAACGAACAAGATAAAAATATTCAATCGGGAGGATTCAAATACAATTCATGAAGGTTAAACCTAAAATATTTTTGGCTTTTTCTGAATTAAACTTAAACAATGCATAAACTTAAAATCTTTTTGTTCTTTTCTAGACAGAAATATACAAGTATTCACACAAGCTATTTTTGATCAAAGACACGAGCAGAGGATCATATCAGGCTAATTTTTAGCAAAAACGATACAATATAAACATCAAAGAATATGGGATCATGTCATGTATTACTCTTTATTCTTACGTAATAAGCACATACACAAGTAATTCAAGTTGACAATATTATAAGATTTGAAACTATACGCATCTTTGTATCATGTTCTTGTGTATTAAGGTATTAATTATAAAATATACAACGTGTACCCCACTGAAATGCTTATGATATTTTGCACTATCTCAAGGCATCTAAGATTTTTCCAATGATATTCTTGATTTTCAGAATGAAGTTACATCAATTAGCACAGAAAAAAAAATGAAGCAGAATCCATAAGGATTATCAAGAATCATAAGATTCAGAATCGAGTGATTCATTTGTCTTGGTTTCATGTGATTTTCATCTTTGAATATCGGTATGATGATTCGGGATAATGAGTATGGTGTTTAATTATAAGGTAAGGGGATCCAACTTTTATCTGGATTTGATTTCAATGAACCAGGAATGATTCAAGGGTGAATACATGCTCAACGGTTGATGTAGAGACATGTCTTGATTCAATCTCTCCTTGCATACTTGTGAGTATGGGCAGTGAGATGAACCGCATTAATTGTGCTAACAACATAACCCGAAACTGATCTCAAAAGAAAATTATTGCCAAAATCTAACATCCTTTATCTGATAATGATCTTTTCTATTCTTTTACACACACACACTTGCAAACATGGGGTCAAATCATAGTTGTAAATTAGATTTAATTTCCACACTACTAGTGATTCAAAGACGCATACAGCCTACTGACAATTCAAATTACTTGTAAATAAACAGATTAAAAACATAATAATTTAAAACAATTAAGTAAACATGACGCAATCATTTCCCATATGAGCAGTCTATGATGGTTAAATCATTTCAGATGTACTATCATTTCCTCGTTTCTCAAGTGAACTTTTGAAATTTTCTCTATTTTCTATTTTGTTTTTTGATTTTTGTAAAATATTTTAAAACTAAAAGAACTATACAGAAAATTTCAAAGAAATAAAATTTAACTTCCATGAATTGAATTGATTTAAGAAAATTAATTTTCACTCGGGATTGAACATTCCTATCAAGTTGACAAGATGCTCAAAACGGGATCGATCAAATGCCTTTGTGAACAGGTCAGCAAGATTGTCATCCGTGTGAACCTTTACAAGTTCAATTAAATGCTTTTCAGCAAAATCACGGATGAAATGATGGCGAATTTCAATATGCTTAGTTTTGGAATGTTTCACCGGGTTATTTTTGATGGACATGGTGGCATTGTTGTCAATGAATAAAGGAGTTCCAGTGAAGTTCAAGCCGTAGTCTCGTAATTTCTGCTGAATCCACAATATCTAAGAACAACCGCTAGCTGCAGCAATGTATTCTGCTTCAGAAGTTGAGACATAAACCGTTGACTGCTTCTTGCACTGCCAGGAGACCAGTCTGTCTCCCAAGAATTGACATCCGCCAGAAGTTGACTTTCTGTCAAGGTTACAACCGCCATAATCTGAATCAGTGTAGGCTTTGAAGTCGAATGACTGCTGCTTGGAGTACCAAAGACCTAATTGGGGTTTCCCTTTCAGGTATCTGAAAATCCTCTTCACGGCTATCATATGTGACTCCTTCGGTTGAGACTGAAACCTTGAGCACAAGCATACAGCAAACATAATATCGGGTCTTGAAGCTGTGAGATACATAAGTGATCCGATCATCCCACGGTACAACCTGCTGTCTACATCCTTCCCATCTTTGTCAGGATGCAAACCATGATTGACTGGGATTGGTGTGCCATAAGTAGTGCTATCACTCATCTTGTATTTTGTTAAGATGTCCTGCACGTACTTAGTTTGATGTAGATAAATGCCATCCTCTCTTTGACTGACTTGCAGACCCAGGAAGAACGACAATTCACCCATATTGCTCATTTCAAACTTGGACTTCATCACCTTCTCGAATTCCCTACATATCCCTTCATTGGTCGACCCAAAAATGATGTCGTCGACATATACTTGCACAAGTAGAATGTCACCTCCTGCTTTCCTTATGAAGAGAGTCGAGTCAATCTGTCCACGGTCGAAACCATTAGACAGTAAATGCTTTGATAGTGTCTCATACCATGCCCGCGGTGCTTGATGAAGACCATAAAGTGCTTTGTCGAGCTTATACACTTTATTGATATTATGCGGATCTTCAAAACCGAGAGGTTGAGTGACATAGACTTCTTCATGAACTTTACCATAAAGGAAAGCACTCTTCACATCAAGTTGGTAGACCTTGAAGCCGACATATGTGGCATAAGCCAAGAACAGTCGAATGGCCTCAATTCTAGCAACTGGGGCATATACTTCCGTGTAATCCAAGCCCTCTTGTTGATAAAAACCCTGAACAACCAATCTTGCCTTGTTCTTCACAACTACATGACGATCATCCGTCTTGCATTTGAACACCCATCTGGTTCCATTTGGCTGAAAGCCTTTTGGCTAGTCAACCAAATCCCACACATGCAACTTTTGGAATTGGGACAATTCATCTTGCATCACCTCAATCCAGCAGTTGTCAGTGAGAGCCTCCTTCACGTTCTTCGGCTCTATCTGGGACACGAATGCAGCATGCAGACATGTTTCCATGACACCAGTGTCAAATATCTCTGTGTAAAGACTGGTGTTTTCAGTGATGGTTCTATGACGAGTCTGAACACCGGCATAAGGATCACCAATAATGTTGTCGATTGGATGATTCCTATGCACTCTCGTCTCCGGTACAATCGGTTCTTGAAATTCTGGATCTAGATTTGTGCTTAACTCCCCCATTTCCTGTGTTTCAGCAGAAGAAGATTCAATGTTAATTGGATCAGCTGGAGCTTCATTTCCTATAGTTGTGTTAGGATTGGCTTGAGCGTCATCTCCAACAACATGAACACTTTCACTGTTATCACTGTTATGAGTTCCAGATGCAGATGCAGCATTGGAATCCGGAGTTATAATTGGTACAGTAGCACGAGTACAAAAACTGTCGCCATTCAATAGATTATAAACATTTGCGGCGTCTTCTGCAGATAGCTCAGGAAGATTGAATGACTTGAATAGCGCATCATAATCAAAACCCCAAGCTGGACCTTTTGGTTCTGGTGGAATGCTGTGTTTACTACAATCCACTTCGAACCATTCCTCGACAGTACGAGTTCCTATGTTGTACACTCTCTTGTAAGGCGAGTTGGCAACATATCCTAAGAAGATGCCTTCCACCGCTTTTGCATGAAACTTAGACTGGCGGTCTTTGTATTGTAGCAACAAGGAACAAGGACTACCAAAAGGAACTAGGTAATCAAGATTGGGAAGTCGATTGTTGATCAACTCGTAACAAGTCTTGTTGTGTCTTTTCACCACCAAAACTCTGTTTAAGACGTGACAAGCTGTATTAACTGCTTCTGCCCAGAAAGTGACAGGAAGCTTTGCATCTGACAGCATAGTCCTTGCAGTCTCAATCAGTGTTCTGTTCTTCCGTTCAGCAACTCCATTCTGCTGAGGTGTGTACGGCGCACTGAATTCGTGACGGATCCCTTTCTTGAGACAGAAAAGTTCCATCAAATTATTCTTGAACTCAGTTCCGTTGTCACTCCTTATTCTTCTAACTTTCAGCTTGCAAAATGATTCCAAGCTCAGGATCAAGTATTGAAGAATATCAGCAGTCTCATCTTTTGTACCTAAAAAATGCACCCAAGAAAAACGTGAGAAATCATCAGTTACAACCAGATAGAATGACTTACCTCCAATACTCCTGATACTTATGGGGCCAAACAGATCCATGTGTAATAGCTCCAAAGGGGTATCAATAGAGTTTTGGAGCTTGGGCTTGTGAGACTTCCGTTGCTGTTTACCCTTTTTACAAGGCATACAGTCATCTGCAACGGTAAATCTCAGCTTAGGAACCCCGGTTACCAAACCATTTCGGACAAGATGATTCATTTTACGATAAGAAATATGTCCGAGTTTCCTATGCCACAAGATGGAGTCAAGCTCTGTCGCTTTTGTAAGCAAACAAGTAGCAACTGATGAGGTGGTTTTTGCCACGCTCATATCAATCTGATAAGTGTCGTTTGTTCTTGGTGCTCTCATCAGAATCCAGTCTTCAGGAACTTTGAAACCGGGTTTGAGAATCAGACATTCTGACTTGTCAAACATCACTGAATACTCCTTGTCATACATTTGTGAGACACTCAACAGGTTATGCTTCAGCTGCTCGCAGAAGTTGACATTGTCAAAGCTAACACAACCGTTCGAAACCACGCCTTGACACGTGATACTGCCGCCTTTTTCTCCGGAAAAGGCCACATAGCCGCCTCTAAATGGTTTAACGTCTTGAAGCAAGGCCATGTTTCCTGTCATGTGCCGGGAGCATCCACTATCTACATACCAGCGGTTAGAGATAGTACCCTTCGGACGTCCCTGCACGAGTAACAAAAGAATTAGTTAGATTTGGAGACCCAAGCCATTGTGGTCTTGGGTCGTCCATCCTTCTCAAAATAAACTACTTCTGTCAACTCACAGTCATGATGACTGTCCAAACTTGGTGAATCTTTGGAGGAATTGGGAACAGGAGATTGAGAACCTTTTACTTTCTTGTTCCAGAATCTCTTTTGAATCTTAACCAGAACAGGAGACTTTGGTTCAATCACAGCCGGTGAACTTGTGGAAGCTTCACCTGATTGAGCTTTAGTCAGCTGTTCCAGCTTTCTCAACCTCTTATTCCTTCTTCTTCTCTGTGGCTTAGAGAGTCTAGCCACAGGTTTCTCACCAGTGCGTGTACTACCAGATGTAGACACACGAGGTACAGCAGGTTGCTTTACCTTTCTTACAATAGATGGTTTGGCCTCAGATTTGATCTTTGGCCTGGCTATCGGTTGCACTGGTGGTTTCACCACATTTTGCTTAGGTCTGATAGGAGCTTTCACTACTGGCGACTTAGGGATAACAGCTGGTCGTGAAACAACATGCCGTTTCCCTGGGTTCTTAGAAAGACAGTTCACAACAATGTGACCAACCAAGCCACAGTGAAAGCAATTCCTCTTGTCAACATAAGTTCTCATGTAAGGCTCTTTAGTTCTGGCCTTAGAAAACTCACCATTGTGAGAAGGAAGAGTTGGTTTATGAACAGTAGTCTGAACATTTACAGTTTGGTTTTTGGGGGTATAATACTTTTGCAAATTCTCTTTGTAACCAAGCCCATAATGAGATGAAAAAGCCTCTTTCTTAACTTGGTTAATATTTTTAAAACCCCCGTAAAGCATTCCCTTAAGTTTATCATTTGTTTCAATGATATCAGGTTCAGTTAAAATGCAATTATCACCATTAGTGATAATGTTTTTCTGGACTTTCTGTTCAGTCAACAACTCCTCAGAGACTACTCCTTCAGGGCAAGTGTTAACCGACCCATCCTCAGAAGCAGTAACATACTCCTCACTAGATGTGGAGTTAGCCTTACTTGAGGATTCATCCTTTTTAGGGGAATCATCCTTATCAGAGGACTCATCTAGACAAGTGAGATCAATGTCTATCAAGCTATTGACAAACTGCCCACTTATTGGTGGAGGAATGGCATTGGAACCAAGTCCTAGGCCATTCATTTTTCTCACCAAGGATTCGTAGTGTTCCACCACAAAGCGAGAGTTTTTCAATTTCTCGTTAGTGCATTTGAGCTGCAAGATCTCATTTTGCAGTTTGTTATTTTCATTGTTCTTCTTTTCCAACGCCCTATACGCAATGTCCAAATGAACCTGTTGGTCGCTTATTTTTAAATAATAGTCATGTTTTTCTTTCTGTAGCATTTCAACTGATTCTTTAAAACGTGATTCATTTGTTTTGTAATTTTTAGCTGCCAACTTTAGGGGTTCGATTTTGTCTTGGAGCTCAGAAATTTCATTCTTTAACCCTAGACATTTAGAACAAGAAATAACAGAGAAAGGGTTAGAATCTACCTCAGATGAACTTTGTCCTTCTCCAATTGCCATGAGAGCAACAGCAGTGGTAGACTCCTCTTCATCAGCTACAGAAGCTTTCTCTTCTTCAGATTCAGAAGCTTCCTCTTCTTCAGCTTCCTTTCTCTCGGCTTCCTTTCTCTCGGCCTTCATCAGCTCCAAGATCTCTGCCATGAGACCAACCTGTGTTTGAGCTATGATGGCGTCTTCTAGATGCACACCCCAATCAAAATTTTCGTCATTCTGTGCGACCAGTGCATTGGACTGATTACTTTGGGTATGATTGTGGTGGCTTTGGTTGTTTTGGCCGTGGCTGTTTCCCTGGCTAGGTCTGGTAAAACCAGAGGCCGGTGCTCTGTCCTTTTGACATTCACGAGCAAAGTGTCCATAGTTTTGACACTTGTAGAACTTGGCCTTGGATTTGTCAAATCCAACCTTGGCATTAGAATGCCATCCAATATACTTTCTTCCTGTTCTGTTCAGGAAACGCTTGGCCCTCCTTAGTAACATGGCCATATTCCACTGAATATCCATGTCCTCAATATCATCAGGATCCACTTGATTGAAGTCCTCCTCAATAGTCTCAGGATCCGTTAGCTTTCCACCAATGAAATTCTCATATGCCAGCATACATGATGAGAATAATGCTACATGATCTTCAGCTATCTTGGCAATAGCTGACTGGTTGGCTGAGCACGTATTCTGAGGAGTCTGAGTTTTGTTGATGAGATCCAAACCCTGATCCTGATGCATAACATGCATGACCACCACAACCATTAAAGTGGTCTTCTTCATTGGATTTCCCAGTAAAGAGTGCAATCCCAGAGCGGGAAGACATTGAAGTGGAAGTCGTCCCATGATAAATGGAAGGGTCCTGTATCTGAGGTCTTCCAGAATTCTCCCTTTTTATAAGATTCATGTTATGAGCCTGAATCTTACCGACTGCCTCATCTACTGTCATCTCATAGAACTTTGAACTTTCCCTCATCAGGGTTGTATACATCTCATATCTCGGTGGCAGAGCATCCAAAAACTTTTCCACCATTTCCTCTTCTGGATATTTAAGCTCAAAAGATTTCAGCTCCGTTTGCAGGTGATAGAATCTAGAGATAAGATCATCTAAAGATTCATTTTCTATAAATCTGAAGCACTCGTATTGCTTCCAGAGCAGATCCCTCTTGCTTTTCTTGATGTCACTATTTCCTTCAAATCTCTTCTGTAAAGCTTTCCAAAGATCCTTAGAAGATTCATATCCTCGGAAACTGTGAAACAAATCCCGAGTTAATGACATAGTGATTGAACCCAATGCCTTCTTCTCTCTATCATAATTTTTCTTTTCATCTGCATCCAGCTTAGAGATAGGCTTAGGTACGTTTTCATCAAGATACACGTGGGTGGGATGCTTATATCCCTCAAGAATAGGTATCCATAATGATGAATCGGTGTATGAAATATAGTGCTCAAAACGGGCTTTCCAATTGGAATAATCGTTTACATTGAGCAACTTGGGCGGTTTCTGTGGAGTACCTATTTCATTATCATAATTTAACATACTACTAAGGTTCTGAAGATTTGACATAGTGAACACTTAGTCAAAAATCAGAAAAGTCAGTAGCTATTGCGCACTTAAGATTGGCCTTGCGCACTTAAGAATGGTCTTGCGTATTTAATATTTGCCCTTGCGTACTTGCTAAGTACGCAGGAGTAAATTGTTAAGTACGCAGGATATGTCTTAAGTTCGCAGTTCAGTCTTGCGCACTTGTAAGTACGCAGGAGATAACTCTTGCGTATTTAGCAAGTTCGCAGAAAACTGTACTTTTTGCCAAAAAAGGTAAGTACGCAGGACACCTTTTCAGCAACTCTTACCAAACTTTTCCGGTGACCTGAAACTCGCCGGAGTCGGTAAAAATTGGTCTGATGATCAATGCAATTGAGCCAAAGGGTCAGAAACAAGTTTCTAACCAATCTTTGATGCTCAAAACACACAAATACACAACAAAAATCGGTTTTTGAGAGATTTTTGCTTCTAAAAAAGTGCTCAAGAGCTACCCCTTTTTATCACAAAAATCAACAAAATAACCTCTCTTTGCTTGTAAAACTCAGTAAAAACGTCTCCAAACTCACTTACAACACTCGAATTCAAGAACCTGGCTCTGATACCACTTGTAGGTCCCTTCGGGTGTTTCGGATCGTTGCATGCAAGTGGTCTACTAGTCGGACCGGGTGCGAAATACCCGTGACTAGGCGGAGAGTCTAACTGAACAAAGTGAACCGAACACAAGAGTCACAATAAACGTTCTTTGTATTATAAACACTCGACGGTTACAGAGATAATACAAGCTGCGTACTTAGCAAAACTGAGTTCGTCTAAACAAATGGTTCTGCGTACTTATCCTCTGTCAACCTATCCTATTTATACAGACCTGATGCCTGCACACTTAGCAAGTGCACAGGACCAAATGCTCTTGCGTACTTAGCAAGTACGCATAGGTCTTCCTGCGTACTTGCTAAGTACGCAGGAGCTTTCTCCTGCGCACATACAAGTGCGCAAAACACTTAGAAGAAATCAACAAAACATTATGTAAAAGTAAATACAACTCGATAAACTATTACATAATGACTCTTACATACAAAGACAAAATACAGACATTAGACATACAAACTAAGACTCTATCCAGAGTGTTGTCACAGGAAAGTGCATCAACAGTACAAAATACTTAAAGTTTGAAATCATTCCAATCGTATTTATTTTGTATAAACCGTTTTATACCCCCAGTATCATATGTATCCTTGTATACGTTCATATACATCTAATCGAAGCACCTATTGTATAAGTTTTATAAAAAACGTATTTGTTATTTAATTAATCTCAAATCACGTATATTCATAATAAGCTAATTCCATCAACGATTTTTTTGTTACAAATGTAATATAAATATGTATACCTTCACGAGTAATATTTTATAGTTGTGCATATTGTTTGTTGATCGAATTCGAGATTCTCGTTTGACCGATTACCCATTTACGCACTTATTTCCTCGATTAAGAGTAATTATATGTTTTAGTCGGGACGAACTCTTTTGTCAAAGATATGTATTTACGGCTCATTAATATTAACTGTTAAGTTAGTACTTGATTTATTATTATTTTTACCGTTAATGAATCTTTTAAGCTCAACGTGATATTAACCGCACACACTCGCTTAACTTTTGTAATTATAAACGTATAACGTTTAGCATGTGCTTTTACCTTCCCAGTCGTTGGATTCGTATACGTGGATTCGTTTACAATCTTTGATCCGTGTTGACCATAGTTAACTTTCGTTGACCGGGTTTGACCGAGTCCCGGGGGAGCTTAAAACAAGCCTAATCATCCCGATCTAACCACCATAACCTGTAAAAGTTCATATTAATACACGGGAATGAAACCCGGCCACCAAATCAACCGATCTAAACCAAAATCTCTAGATCTACAACATTCATCGACAGATCTGAACTTAAAAAGGCTTATACAATGGGAAACAGTTTCGGGTTCAGGTTTTTACCTCGTATCACCGGAAACACGAAAGGATAATCATAGATCTGAACTGTTTAGATTCAAACCCAACTTCACTACCGCTGGACACGGACACTGGTTCGTCGGAAAACCGGGTTTCGTCGGTTCTTGGTCGGAAATTGCTTCTGAACACCCAGATTTATTTCAAACATAAGTTTAACGTTATATATGAGTAGATCGGAACTTGAATGGCATGAAAACGAAAAGGATAACTCACCGGAAAACCGTGAACCACGTCGGAACCATAGTTCTATCGCCGAAAGGTCGGGATTTGCTGGAGACCATCCGTTTCGTTGGAAAACAGCTTCCATATTGTCGGATCTGCTCTGATCTAGCATTGTAACCAATGGTTGAGGCCATGTCCTTCGGCTAACGGGGGGGGGGGGGGGGACGGATGGAAAATCGTGACAACCTGTCACCGCCGTCATCTCCGTCTTCTGCCAAAAAAACGAGTGGAGCATGGGTGGCGACTCCACTCTCCTTCCCTCTCTCACCTCCCGTAAGTCTCTCTCTCTCTAGATTTTTAGGGTTTGCGTGTGAGTTAGGGTTATGGAGTGGAGTAAGGGGGAGAACAAGATGAAGACGACTGGTGGTGGCGTCGCCGTTGGTGGGGAGGGAGGGCGGAGCAGGAGACTCCTATTCATCTCCAATATTTATCTGCTACACACATGTGTGTGTCTTGTGTGTGTGATTCCAAAGGAAGTGAAGATAAAAGGGGCATTTTATATATAGGGTCAAATAAAAAAAATGTAGGTTCTTCACAGTATCGCGTGTTTTCTCGAGTGTCCGTCATGTCCAATGAATTCGTATTTTAGTTCCATAGTTCTTATAATAATACGACACAGTAATATATACTCTAAATATTTATTTCGTAAAATTTCCGTTCCGACTGATATCCAAGCCGGTATGCGTCGATACTGCGTATCTCATACTCGTTCTTTGTTAACTTCTATTATTTATTAATACTAATATTATTAATTATAAAAAAATTAATAATTATATATTTTATCATGCCTATTCTAAAATAGTCGGATCGCTCTGCACCGTGGGTTCACACGCGGTTGCTACGGGTAAAATGCCTCATGTTTTGTAAGTGGTTATTAATTCCTAAATAATAATAATAATATTTAAGAAACTACTATGACAGGTATAAAGTGAATACTTGTTTATATTATTTAGTTATATCGGACCTAGCAAAACCTGCTGGCAGTCGTGTATCCAACGTCACGTTTCTCTTGCGTAAATGGTCCTAAATCAATCGTTCAAATAAATATTAATAATTATTATTATTAATATTTAATATTAGTAATTTGATGCCACGTCGTGTGCCGATTGTTAACCGTGAACGCGTTAAATAAATTTAAATGTACGTTGTAAATTTCTTTACCTACCATGTATTAACAACACGTTATTTCAAATCGTCCCGTGATTCGTCAAGTAAGGTTACATATCAAGTTCGCATGTTGGGCCTACATTTGGGCCGTTAATGGGTCGAGCCCATTTATGGTGAATCGACTGTAGAAATTATGGACCCTAATTCGGGGTTGTCATAGTGTGTCTGAACTTCTTCCTCTTCTTCTGGCATTGGAGGTTCTGGATAAACCTTGCTATTTCTGAGAGTGATGGCACTTATATTTGCCTTTGGATTTTGTTCAGTAATGCTTGGAAGACATCCTGGTTGTCTTTCGGATAGAAGTTTTGCAATTTGTCCTACCTGTACTTCGATGGACTGAAGCGTTGCTTTCTGTGTCCTAAACTCAGCTTCGTGAAAACTAAACTTTTCCTCATATTGTTTATGACGAGCATCCGCTAAGATGTCTTGACTTTCAGTTGTAGATATCAACTGAGTTATCGTGTCCTCCAAGCTCAACCCATTACTTGTCTTGTTAGTTCCTTAAAATTATTGATGAGGCTGATAGTTTTGAGGTTGTCTTTGTTGAAACTGTTGTTGTCCAAAACCAGATGGTCCTTGATTGTTGTTATCCTTCCTACTGAAGTTCGGATGGTTCCTCCATCTAGGATTGAAAGTGTTGCTATAAGGGTTGTTTTGCGGGCGATTTGTTCCGATAAAGTCAACTTGCTTAGTATTGGCTGTAATGCTTTTTGCTTCTTTAGCAGTTTCAGTGGTTGTTTTGCCCTTGCTAATTTGGTTGAGTCAAGTGGTGAGGGCGTCTACTCGAGCAGAAAGTGAAGTGACAGTATCGAGAGAGTGAACTCCTTTCCTGGCTCCCCTATTACTTCTCAGATTGTACCATTGCTAGATGTTCATAGCTATTTCCTTAATCAGGTTGTAAGCTTCATATGGCTAGCCTCGAGTGTTTGACGAGCTTGATTGTGTAACCCATTGTAGAATGATGATACTTGTAACCAAACCTCTTGCCCATGGTGAGCTCATTTCTCAGCATGCCCTTGAAACGTTCTCATACCTCATATAGTGATTCACCATCTTCATGGGTGAAAGTGGTAATATCATTTCCCAGTTTTGCAGTTTTTGCTAGCGGGAAGTATTTTGACAGGAATTTCTGAGCCAGATCATCCCATGTAGTGATTGACCCAGTTGGAAGAGAGTTTTGCCATGCCTTAGCTCGTTCCCTTAAGTAGAAAGGAAACATTCGGAGTCGAATAGCGTCATTTGAAACTCCGTTCAGTTTGAAAGTGTCATAAATTTCGAGGAAATTTGAAATGTGGGCATGTGGATCTTCATCGGGTAATCCACGGAAAGTGCATGATGATTGGATCATATGAATGACATGTGATTTGATTTCAAAGTTGTTAGCATTAACTGTCGACCTTGTGATACTAGACCCTAAAGCTTCAAGTGACGGTCTTGTGAAGTCGAAAATAGTGTGGTTTTCTACGGCCATTTTTCTAGGATGGTTTTCTCATAAGCGATGGTGAAAGAATATTTCGGGCTCTGCTAAAGGTTGATACAAACCAGTAGTGGAGCTATGGATCATACACTACCTGCACGTAAAAGAAAAACAGATGGAAAATGATAAGGCGAATCCGTTAACTCAATTTTTCTTGAAATCACCGTGTTCCCGGCAACGGCGCCAAATGTCACACCCCAACCGACAATGGAATACGTCGGGGTGACTGCTCATAAGTAGATGATCAAACTAAAGTTGCATATTTCATTAAATTCAAATTTCATAACAGAACAAGAAATAAAGTACTTCAAACAAAATTTATTTAATTAACTATGTCTGCAAATCCTATGTGAAGCATCTTGAACATGACACTTAATTATTAGCACCTGAAACATGATGAAAAAAGAGTCCACTAAACGGTTGGTGAGCATACATAGGTTTTAGCACAACAAGTATTATCAAGAGTTTGTGTACAATTCATATGATACATGTTTTAATAAGGCAATTATGGAGAACCACTATATTTTAAACTGGGGCGCACAATCAAACCTTGTGACTGATAGGCATAACACTAATGTTATCCTTAAGTGTTTTCGGCAACAATCACCCTAACCGGGTGGATTGGTCAGATGCAATAGATCTATCATTGTTTACTGTCAGCTTGTACTGAGTTAATGATTGCACTTGCACTATGCACAAAAGTATGTAAATGTTGTTTGCACTAATAGTGTTCAAGCATAAGGCACAAATTTCACACATGATCATAATGTTTGAATTGTAGTAATTACAAATAGTTTGAATGTAATCATGTTTCACCCCAAAGATGTAAAAGTGAAAAAGAGGCTATGTAAAATCACATTGGGTTTGTAGCTTGAAATCACAAGTACGAGTAGTTGCACAAGTTGTTTAGCTAATCACAATGTTAACCAATGTTTGAATTTATATATGTATTAATGACATGCTCAAAAGACTAATGTATAAAGGAATTGGGCTAGGTTGAATGATGTGTATTTATTTGTTGTAAATAATATGTTTGTTTAATAATGAATCGAATACTCGTTTTATATATATGTAAATAATTAATTTCTTTACAAATAAGTGTTTAAATAATATTAAATTGATTATGTAAATAATGAGGTTAATAATTTAAAATATTTTAATTAATTAAATAGTTACATTAACTCCTCATTAATTAAAATAAATAATAAAAGAATATAAGTTGTACAAAATAATTGGGTAAGAAAATAATCCGTTGAGATTTTATATAAATAATTATATGATTTTTGTAATTAGAATTTATTAGTTTTTAACCCTCTAAAATGATTAAATAATTGTTTATATTTGAGACATTAATATTTTGGTTCATAAATTATTCCCGATCCTTGGGAGGTTTATAAAATATTTTTTATAGGAAAAATTGGATTAAAAATAGGTTTTTAAAAATGTTTTAAAATAAAAATGGACCACGGGACTCGAACCTGGGTCGCCTGAGTGAAACCACGAACGCGCAAACCACTAGACCATGCTGGTCTAGTGTTTGAATGGTCACTAGTTAAATTGATAAGCCAAGTCCACGAGGGGACCGGGTTTCAGGACAAGAACACACACAAAAACAAGGTGCGGGGCAGGGATCCTTGCCTGAATGAAACTAGAGCTTTAACCGTTAGACCTGGGCTTGTGCCTTGGTTAATATCAGACGCGAAAATGTTTTAACATCCAACCCCCACTCGTCATCTTCCCCAAATCGTAACCCGAAACCTAGCCACCCAATTCACCTGACTGAGCAAGCGATCGTCCCCGAATTGATGGGGCTTTTAATCCCTATATCAAAACGAAACTAAAGACACCAAATTTACCTCAAATAATTGTGGATTGGGGGAGAACGAATGCAAGGCCGAAATCGGCGATTCTCAAGCTCGTCGGAGTTCTGGAGAGGGAATGCGATGATAACAGAGGTGTAGGAAGTTTAGGGTGAATGTTATGAAGGTACGGGTTCAGTTTTATAGTCCAATTTCATGTTTAATGCCCGAATTGGAGTCGAGTTTGATTGGGGAAGGTTACGGGTCGTTTGAGCTTGATTCCATTGATTGTAGGTGAAATTGGTTTGTTACAAATGATTGGATTAGTCGCATGTTGGTTTACAAGAGATTGATTACACTTTAGCACTCGATTTCGAAGGATTCATACACGAAATTGTGAGATTGTGCTCGGTTTTACCTTCCAAAGTCAAACTTGTGCACAAATGGTTTAAAAAACATAAGGGGTTCAAATTGAGGGGTTCAATGCACTCAAGGGGTTCAATGGATCAAAGGGGTTCAAACTAACTTATTTTCAATAAATCTTTTGTTGTTTATATAAATGAATTTATAAAATTTATAACATTAGAATTATAGGTTTGAAATCTTTTATATAATTGTCCAACATTTATATTTTTTTTAGAACTAGAAAATTATTGATATAGGTTACTAATAATATATGAAAATGTAATATATATATATATATATATATATATTATTTGGAATTTAAATAAATAATATACTTATATGTTTATAAAATATTGAGACTTTAAATAATTAGTTTAGGTGGTTTATTAAAAATACATTGCCATGTATTTATGCCTAATCATATGTGAATTAAATTTAATGAAATAAATGTATCTATAAGTAGATACATTATGTTATATATAACCCTAGTGATGACATATTATGAATGCACAACTTGTATTTAATATGATAAAATGAAATGATTCAGAACTGTAATTGTATTTAATATGTTATTGCACCCTAAATGTTACACCAAAAACTTGATCGCGTGTCGTGTTAGTATAAATAATATATATATAAATAAATATATATATATATATATTTTGTAAAAATGGTTTCACGAGTTCATGTTTTAAATTTATAAAATGATAAATGCTCAAACTAAACACACAAAATAGGCAAGTGTACCTATCGCGACGTAATATAGTTTAGGTAAAAACCAAGTATCGAACCAATGGACACGGTCGAGTTCCAATACTCAACGTTTGTTATCGTTTGGCCGGCTTAAGTAGTGAGTGGGTTGTGTGTGTTTGTGAAGTAGGAAAGTAAATAACAGAAAAGTAAATGACGGTAAAGTAAATGACAGAAAAATAAAAATGTGCGTGAAGTGTGTAACAAAAATGTAAATAGCAGAATAGTAAATAGTAGGAAAGTAAATATCTCGAGGATGATCAAGTAACGAAGAGTATTGCTTTGGGCTTCGAATCCGCTTGGTATATGATAATGTTAAGTTGACTAATTTGGTGGTATGACTAATACAAATGTGTGAACGGTACACTGCTAGAGCCTCATTCTCACAACATTTGGTTCACGAATTAAAATCTTTAATAATAAAATGGTAATGATTTCCTCTAGGGACAACGTTTCCCTCAACTCTTTAAATGCTATATCCAAGTTGGTTTAATACATCGAACTTAAATGCTTATTTATTTTTGTTAAAAGAGTGATTAGACTTTGCTCACCGAGAGGCGGTGCAAAAATGGGACCATGTATAAAGACGTAACGTTCCCAACATGAGTTCACCAATTCTTGGTTTCATAACAAGTTCGTATAAAGATGTACGACCTTATTAGTATTAACTAGGCCTTGGCTTATCAAAATCCACTTGTATAAAGACGTGCAAGTATCAAGAGAAGTTTGATTAAAAAGGTTTTACTTTCTTACGATTTAAAATCAAGAACACTCACAAGTGTAAAGACAAGTTTAGACAATAATAAAAAGCCCACCTAAAGGTGGTTTTAACAGCAAATAATTAAAGACACAAACATACCACTAGATTAATACGTTAAACATTAACATACACCAAACTTCATCTTCATCCTAGCAGTACAAAGAGTTTAGGAATGAATGGCCATACTAACTAGCGTAACACTGAGTTTCGTAGGCTCCCCTATTGCGAACAAAGATGAGGAGCCTCTCTACTCTAAACTACAGAAACAGACTCTTCTTGAGATGTGATAATGTATCTTGAGGTGTGTGAAATGAAGAACTCAAGCCTCCTATTTATAGGCATCAAAATGAGCAATGCACAACCGTGCATTGGTTTGCACGGACGTGCAAACACCTCGGGAATCAAACATGGTACATAGGACTGTGTACTAGAGCCTTGGGGAGCAAGGAGGGCATGGCATGACCGTGCAATGGGATGCTGGGTCGTGCATCCCCCCTCCGCTTCCAGTTTCATCTTTTAGCTGCTGGTTGACTTGTTGTTGTCCTTTGTTGACTTCTTAGGAGTCAAAGCTTGGGAATGATCTTCCAAAAGGCATGATTTCTTGGTGTTTTTTACTGGTTTTAGCTTTTTTTATCTCAGGACACCGAATAACCTGCAATTATGAAATATTATTTTTTTAAGTATCAATTGCAAGGTTATTATTTAATTAGTACCAAAATATGGGGAGTATTATGCATGAAAAACATGTATAATTTAGGGTATATCATCCACCAGATTCTTCTGAAGCTCTGGTATCATAGATACTAGCATCAAGCAAGAGACCTTGATAGAGTAATCAACATGCTTATCCCAGGTCTTACGGGCCAGGCCCGTAGCAACAAATTGTTCTTCTAGGATGGGTTCCTCGAGAACATACATTTTGTTCTCAACCCTGATGACGATCTTCAAGTTTCAGAACCAGTTCATGAAGTTGGATTTGTCAAGCTTATCCTTCTCAAGGATTGACTTTAGGGAGAATGAGGAGTTGGGATTAGATTTGTTAGACATCTACAAAATTCAAAATTAAAGTTTTAGTATTTTCATGCATAACGTCCTAATTAAAATTTATGACCCAATTGCCAAAATAATATAACTAGGAATGAGATCCCGGTTCACCATATCTCATTGAATGGTTGAGCACTCTCCACTGACATAGCTAGATAGGTAGGTAACGGTTACCAATTGTATCATCTATACAATTCTCGGTTTGAGGGGCATGACGTGTATTGTTAAGCTTGGATACGTTTCGCTCAACTACGCCCGCTTAAACGAATTAAGTGATATTTGTTCTTCAATTGTAACTGTAGACCCGACCTAAGTAATTTAGGAATCGCGGTTCTACCTTCAACCAAAACCGTAGGGCCGGATCCAGGGTAATTCACTAACACCGGGATTTCGGATAGATCAGTTGAATTGTTACAATTTAGGGTGGCGCTGAAATATCAATTTTATATATATTGGGATTTCTTTAATGTTTTAAAATTACCGTCTAGGGTCAAAAACATTTTGGAGGACGAGAAACATGATTCAAGTCATGCAATTTTAGTAAACCGATTTTACTAATTTTAGTTCGTGAAACGACTTTCAATATTCGACATGATCCAATTTTAAATACCTTATTTAATCTAAATTGGTCATTTGTCGCGAACTATTTTTAAACTAATCAACTCTTTAATTAATTTAAAATATTTTTTAATAAAACTATTAAATTTAAAACTTGCTTTAGTTTTAAAAAAACACTTTTTTATTTAATAACCTTTCTGAGAAAAATAAACAATTTAATTATCTCTTCGTTTTAAAATTGTGTCAAAAGTTTTTCTAAAGAGTTTGCAGTTTAATTATTATCCTAAATAATTATATCATAACCACAAAAATAAATAAAAACACACGAACCGAGCAACCTGAAAAATTATCCGGTTTCGTTCGAGCCATCAAAAGATAACCGGACTGGTCTAGGGGATAACAAAATCAACAAATCTGCTATCTCCCACTTAGTCTAAGATCTCCATCTTTAATCCTGTCATTGTCCGCCTTGGTCTTCAAGTGTTCGTCTCTTTAGGATTGCAATATTTCTTTACAAATACACTAAAAATAAATAAATAAAATAACCTAACTATTACAACGGGGTTTCAAATAACCCATAAAAATACAAAGAAAGATCAACCAACACAACCACATGTCTCTATTTCTCGATTCGCTCAACAGAATCACAACAAACGAAAAAGACTCGATCTTTTGTCAACCAAAAGTTTTGACAAATAAAACAATAGATCGATTTAATAATAAAAATATGTCTAAACGAAACATGGCTCTGAAACCACTATTGGGAATCATTGTACCAGTTTTAACTTTTAAAAAAAATAATATTTAAACTCTTTTAAATAAAAAATCAGATATATTTTAGCGGAAGCAATTCAGAGTACAATACCAGAGCAGATCTGGATCCCGGAAAGTGATCCGATTACACGCGTATAAACAATATAAATAAAACACATCCATAGGGTGTTAAATGATTATACCTTCGACGATAAATAAAACACATCCATAGGGTGTTCAATGATTATACCTCAAACTAGATGACACGTACATGAAACCTGGAGCAAAAACATCACATGTATGCGTAGAGGAGAACCTGGAGATGGCACAGAACAAGGCGGCGGCGCCGTACGGCGGCTCACGGTGGCGGCTGGGTGGTCGCAGACGGCTCAAGGAAGTTTCGGGGGGGGGGGGGGTTAAAGCTCTCTCCTTTTACGTAAATATGGATGGTGGCAAAATCAGTATTAGGGTTTTATAGTTAAGGTTTATTTATAACCCTGTAACTTACAAACCACACCCCTAAGGTATTAACAGTTAATCCTCTGTTATTTAATGTCACACCCCCAAATTCTACTAACGGAGTTTTACCGTTAGGGATGTGACACACCAGGATCTCAGTCATTAGTTATATCAAACGATACTATATGGGACTTGAAATGTCGTAACATAAAAGTTCAGAGTTAATGCGAAAGCGATTTATGTCAAGTTGTTATTGCAAAACAAACGCGCCCAAGTTTAGCAAGTGAATCGTTTTAAATGTTTGTATATGAATGAAATGATAGTAGGACTCCATGCATGTCCTAGGTGTGCAACCTGTGTCTTAGCGACCTGAGAAAACATATAAAAAAATTGTCAACACGAGGTTGCTGAGTTCACAGGTTTCAAGTTTGTAATAAGAGCGTTGCCAGATTATGTACATTCAATATGCATATCTATAGGTAGCTAGCCTATGTTCATGTCTTACTAAAGCTCTCGCAATCGAAGCATGACTGGTTGCTTGCCTCCTGCTTGGTCTATCAACTCTGGCCAAAAGAGTAGGCTAACATTTCACCCGTTCGACTCCAATCGAGTTAGCGCGACTAACGCGGGTGGGGCTAGTCAAACCCAGTAGTACTACTAAACATTACCTCGCTTGTCAAATTAATGGTTCGATGTGTTGTGAGGAATATCAGTGATTGTGTGTTAAGCTTACCCTCAACAGTGATAACATATGAATTACAATAATCAAAATAGTTTGCGTCATGTTTTCTCCCCCAACGGGTAAAACATGTAAAACAATGTTTGTTTGCGTACTTGAAAGTCCCTGTGACGTCTTTATAACAAGCAAGACGATCACGATCACAACGAATTACTCGATGATTCGCATTGAGACGGAAACACGAAGTGAATCAAACATAAAACCGAATACAGAACAGAGATGAAACAGAATCGATTTGTATATATAATCGATAACAAACTCGTCATCACAGATTACAATACCGAAGAAGTGTACATCTCTATGTTTAAGCTCCGATTGCAATCCCTAGGTGAGCTATACCTAGGGATTGTGACTCACTTCACACAGAGAATCACTCCCTCTCTGTGTCTGCTAACTATTGAATTTCTTACTACAAATGAACAACTTAATGTCCTATTTATAGGCAAACTGAGTCTGCAGACGAACTTAACAAGTTCGCCCATAACTCTATAGGCGAACTTAGTAGGTTCGCTTGTTAAGTTCGCCTAAACATTCCCTTAGGCGAACTTAACTTGTTCGCTACATATACACTTAGAATTTTTGCTACAGATATAACTTTATGCTCAAACAGACTCCGTCTTAGCTGTTGCAAACAATTCTATACAAAATACTGATAAATCATCAGTCACAAAAATGTGTCTCAACAGACTCCCCCTTGACTGATGATCCTGGGTGTTCACTTTACCTGGTAAGACTTGATCTTTGGAGTTACACTTTGATCTTCAACCTACAATGCTTCAATCTTGAGGCAACAGACTCCCTCTAAACTAATGCATCCGGTTTAGAACAATGTTGTTTGGCCTCTTCATGAAAACTGACGAATCCAACACTTTTCATTGTAGTTCATCCTCTCAACGTTAACCACCTCCGTATTGATTCAAGAATCTAACCCACATTGCTTAGACCTCAATAAACCAACCAACATAAGATAGAGATTCCAAATTTCCAAAAATCAGCATCAAACTAATCAACTTTCACAAAGACAAGAATCCCAGTTTGAAACAAACTGAAACTCCAAGATAATGTGCAAAACCCAATCTTTTCATTGATCTTCATCTTCACCAGAAGTGTTTGACTTAGTCTCGTACCTTTTCCACTTAACCAATTACCCGAAGTCTTTTATATCCGATTTCCCCTTCCTGACACAAGCATCTCCGCATTAAACGAGAAATAAAAGGACGTTTCTTATTTAACCGGCATATAATAAAGGTTCCATCTTCAACTAGTTAACAACAGATAACCAGCTTCATTTCAAACATACTTGACTAAGTCTCACACAAACATTCGGTAGTAATCATCGCGAATCCAACAATCTTCAATCTGATTTTCATTCCTGGTTAACACCTCCTACAATAGGTTGTATATCTGGATTCCGCCCAGATCCCAAATGAGAAATCAAACCATAATCAAATCATGTAGAATCATTGTCACGATCTTGATCACTTGAACCATTTTTGCAAAGAAACAAAACATCTAAAAGTTTTATCTCCCTCTTTTCTTTGCAAATACCCAAACAGTACTTCATCACGAATAATCTGAGATCTTAAGTCAATGATAACCCATATTCAAACTGCTTCAGCATTCATTCCCTAATAAAGAAGTATCCCAGATACTCGTAGCCCACATTTTCAGGTTTGAATACCTAGACAATCAGATTCTTCAGTCAAAAGTCATCATCAAACTCACAAATCTCATCCTTGTTTCAGCAGGCCACACATAAAATTTGAATTCTGGTCCCGAAACTAACAAAAATCACTATCTTCTCAAAAATGGTCTGAAACAAGCATACAAATGATCCCTCAAAATTTTGTACAAGAAAAGTTTTCCCGCTAAATTTTTTTAAAATTTTTTTTTATAACTTATCCAACAAGTTCGCTTATAACAGTGTCAGCGAACATAACAATTTCGCTTGAACAGTACACGAACATACCAACTTCGTCTCCAAACAACCTCTAGCGAACTTAACAAGTTCACCTGAGAATCATCCAGCGAACTTAATAAGTTCGCCCGTAACCGTTCAGCAGACAACAAGTTCCCTGGCGCGCTGTTACAGCAAAAATTGTCGAATCTTCTAGTTTTGGCGATAAAACCTTCATCTCTTCAAGCTCTAACACCTCTGGAATCATCAAACTCATGAACTACTTCGAATTTGACAAATTCCATCGTAAAAACTCATTCTTTTAACGTCTCGATGATGAATATGCGAAATTAAACATCAAATCACGAGTAATTATGAACCGACAGGCGAATAGTCCCTCGGTTCTGAGCCGTAGCTCTGATGCCATTTGAAATTCCCTGTGACGTCTTATAACAAGCAAGACGATCACGACCACAACAAATTAGTCGATGATTTGCATTAAGACGAAAGCACGAAGTGAATCAAACATAAAACCAAATACAGAACAGGGATGAAACATAATCGATTTGTATATATAATCGATAACAAACTCGTCATCACAGATTACGATACTGAAGAAGTGTACATCTCTACGTTTAAGCTCCAATTGCAATCCCTAGGTGAGCTGTACCTAGGGATTGTGACTCACTTCACACAGAGAATCACTCCCTCGCTGTGTATGCTAACTCTAACATTGCTTACTACAAATGAACAACTTAATGTCTATTTATAGGCAAACTGAGTCTGCAGGCGAATTTAACAAGTTCGCCCATAACTCTATAGGCGAACTTAGTAAGTGCGCTTGTTAAGTTCGCCTAAACATTCCCTTAGGCGAACTTAACCTGTTCGCTACATATACACTTAGAATTTTTGCTACAGATACAACTTTATGCTCTAACAGTACCTGTTTCTCCCCCACGAGAAAACAAGTAAAAGTATGATTGCTTGCGTGTATGTTTCTCCCCCAACGGGAAAACAAGTAAAAGATGTTGATTTGTGTACATGTTTATCCCCCAACATGAAAATGAGTAAAAAGGGGCCGTGAAACTCACCTGAGTTGTGTACGAGTAGTAGATAGCACCACACAAGCATGCAAGTAGGAAACACAAGAGTTTGCCTGTGAACTGCTTACGTATGCCCTAAAATTAAAAGTATAATAGTTAGGGATACAGTAGGGTTTTGTGACGACGACACGGGAGATTTGAACGTCCTAAAACATCCTTAGGGTTAACGAGTAGACGAACATGTCCACGGAAATAAGGGTTTCTTTATATAATTATTAAGATAAATACGTTACGTGTCGAACGTCTATAATTATGAATAATATTAAATAAATTCATGCGTTTGTACCATTTAACGATAGCCTAAGAAAATAATATAATTAATATATTATTTTTGAACTCGTAGAAAAATATACGATAATCACTTAAGTGGCAAAAATAATAAATATATTATTTTTATTCGAGAATATGAACGTGAGTAAATAATATAAATAATTACATTAATAATTAGTTTGAAGCGTTACACGATATTTAATAAACGAGGCAAAATCAGTAAATATGGATGGTGGCAAAATCAGTATTACGGTTTTAGAGTTAAGGTTTATTTATAACCCTGTAACTTACAAACCACACCCCTAAGGTATTAACGGTTAATCCCCTGATATTTAATGTTACACCCCAAATTTCACTAACGGAGTTTTACCGTTAGGGATGTGACACACCAGGATCTCAGTCATTAGTTATATCAAACGATACTATATGGGACTTGAAATGTCATAACATAAAAGTTTAGAGTTAATGCGAAAGTGATTTATGTCAAGTTGTTATTGCAAAACAAACGCGCCCAAGTTTAGCAAGTGAATCGTTTTAAATGTTTGTATATGAATGAAATGACAGTAGGACTCCATGCATGTCCTATGTGTGCAACCTGTGTCTTAGCGACTTGAGAAAACATGTATGAAAAAGGGTCAACACGAGGTTGGTGAGTTCACAGGTTTCAAGTATGTAATAAGAGCGTTGCAAGATTATGTACATTCAATATGCATATCTATAGGTAGCTAGCCTATGTTCATGTCTTACTAAAGCGCTCGCAATCGAAGCATGACTGGTTGCTTGCCTCCTGCCAGGTCTATCAACTCTGGCCAAAAGAGTAGGCTAACATTTCACCCATTCGACCTCCAATTGAGTTAGCGCGACTAACGCGGGTGGGGCTAGTCAAACACATTAGTACTACTAAACATTACCTCGCTTGTCAAATTGAAAGTCCGATGTGTTGTTACGACTTTCAGTGATAGTGTGTTACGCTTAGCCTCAACAGTGATAACATATGAATTACAATAATCAAAATAGTTTGCGTCATGTTTTCTCCCCCAACGGGTAAAACATGTAAAACAATGTTTGTTTACAGGGTGTTCGTTTGTGAGATCAATGATCGAAGTTATCGAATTCGTTGGTATGAAATCATGGTGTCGACGGTTATGAGTTAATTTACCATTAATCGGTTTAATTCGCGATAACAACGATGATTAAAACTTTAATTAGGTTCGTAAATGTCATTAACGTGTATAACCGTTTCAATTCAAACAGAAAACGGCTAGAGTTAGCGAATTCGATTCAAGAACAGGTGTGTTGACTTCCAAAAGTCAACATAAATCAACTTTAGTTGATTTCCAGATTTACTCCTTGCATCTTCATGTAAATAAGTTTGAAAATAGATAAAATTGGTCCCTCAAGTTCGGATTGAGTTAGAACAAGGTTAGTTGACCTTCAAAGTCCAACAGAAATTCAAGAACATGTGATTTTGACATTCAAAGTCAAATAGAAATAAGTTTTGCCTATTTACATAATAAGTCCTTGTGGTTTGAGTTTGAAAATAGACAGAAATAGTCCCTAGGGTTTGAGATAAGTTAACTAAGTTAAGACTTAACAGAGTTATATAAACGGAGTTAATCTGGAAAGTCCGGATTGTCACATCATCCCTTAGTTGAAAGAATTTTCGTCTCGAAAATTAAAATAATAAGAAAAAAATTTTCTGGGGTGTCACATCATCCCCTAGTTGAAAGAATTTTCGTCCCGAAAATTAGAATAGTACCTTAAGAGTTTGGCGTTGCTTGAACAGATGAGGATACTTGCGTATCATCTGATCCTCGCACTCCCATGTGAATTCCGTTCCGCGTTTCTAGTTCCAACGAACCCTTACAATAGAGATTTTACCGCGTTTGAGCGTTTTGACTTCCCTATCCATGATTTCTACCGGTTATTCGATAAAACGCAATTGTTCATCGATGTGTAGTTCCTCAAGAGGAACCGTGAGTGTCTCGTCTGCTAGACATTTCTTCAAGTTCGAGACATGAAAGACATCGTGTACACCACTCGGTCCTTCAGGTAGGTCCAGCTGGTACGCTACTGGGCCAATTCTCTTTACTATTTTGAATGGTCCAACATAACGAGGATTCAGTTTGACTCATTTCCCGAAGCGAATTACACCTTTCCAAGGTGAGACTTTCAGAAGAACCATGTCACCTACTTGAAACTCTAATGGTTTACGATGTTTATCGGCATAGCTCTTTTGACGATCATGAGCTGCCGCCCTACGGTTTAGAATTTGAACGATCTTTTCAGAGGTTTCGAATACAAGTTCAGGACCTGTAAGTTAGCTATCCCCAACTTCAACCCAACAGATAGGAGATCGACAATTTCATCTGTATAATGCCTCGAATGGTGCTGCCTTGATATTAGTGTCATAACTGTTATATCAGGAAAACTCCACTAAAGATAAATGAGATTCTCAAGTGTTACCGAAATCGATCACACAAGCTCGTAGCATGTCCTCTAGGGTTTGAATAGTACGTTACTTTTGTCCATCAGTTTGAGGATGGTACGTTGTACTCATATCTAGACGCGTACCTAAAGCTTTTTAGGCACTTTCTCACATAGTTAGCTATATCGGTTTTCATCTTCGGCCACCAATATAACACCTTTAGGTCATGGTACATCTTGTCGGAACCTGGATGAATAGAGTATCGAGATTTGTGAGCTTCATCCATAACCAGTTCTCTTAAGTTCCCATACACTGGAAGCCATATTCGCTCTGCCAGGTAGCGAATGCCATCTGATTTGACCTCCAGTTGTTCTTCCATACCGCGTGTGGCTTCCAGAGGTAGGTTTTCGTCTTTAAGGGCTTCGAGTTGAGCACTTCGGATCTTGTCAGGTAATCCGGTGTGAATAGTAAGCTGTAATGCTCGAACTCATTTAGGTTTGGGGTTCTTACGGCTTAGGGCATCGACTACCACATTAGCCTTCCCTGGATGATATCTGATTGCACAGTCATAGTCATTTAAGAGTTCAACCCAACGACGTTGTCGCATGTTCAACTTTTTCTGCTCAAAGATATGCTGAAGACTCTTGTGGTCGGTGTAGATGGTGCATTTGGTACCGTACAAGTAATATCTCCATATCTTTAGTGCAAATAGAACGGCTCCCAAATCTAAGTCACGAGTCGTGTAGTTCTTCTCGTGGATTTTTAGTTGACGAGAAGTGTATGCGATCACTTTCTCGCTTTGCATCAATACACAACCAAGACCTTGAATGGATGCATCGCAATATACCACAAAATCATCAGTTCCCTCCGGAAGAGATAGGATGGGTGCACTACAAATTTTCTGCTTCAGAAGTTGGAATGCTGATTCCGGGGTGTCACCCCAGTTATAGGGTTTACCCTTTTAAGTTAAAGTAGTAAGGGGTTGAGTAATCTTGAAAAATCCTTCAATGAAACGACGATAATAGCCAGTTAATCCAAGAAATTTTTGCACCTCTGTCGGAGTTGTCGGTGCCGCCCAATTCTTGATGGCTTCTATCTTGGATGGATCAACATGTATTCCCTTCTCGTTGACCACATGTCCTAGAATATTACCTCACGAATCCAGAATTCGCACTTGGAGATTTTAGCATACAATTGTTCTTGCTTTAGTAATTCCAGAATCAAACGCAAATGCTCCTCATGTTCTTCTTCGTTCTTAGAATAGATGAGGATGTCATCAATGAAAACAATGACGAATTGATCAAGGTAAGGTTTACACACACGGTTCATGAGGTCCATGAACACCGTGGGTACGTTGGTCAGTCTGAATGGATTGACCATGAACTCGTAGTGACCATACCTAGTTCTGAATGCCGTCTTGGAGATATCCTCATCTCGGACTCTCTGTTGATGATAACCGGATCAAAGATCTATCTTAGAATAGAAGCTTGATCCTTGGAGTTGGTCAAATAGATCATCAGTGCGGGGTAGAGGATAACGATTCTTGATCATCACTTTGTTCAGCTCACGGTAGTCGATGCACATGCGGAAAGTCTCGTATTTCTTCTTGACAAATAGGACTGGAGCTCTCCATGGTGATGAGCTAGGTCGGATGAAACCTTTATCCAACAACTCTTGCAGTTGTGTAGATAGTTCTTGCAATTCACTGGGTGCAAGTCGGTAGGGTGTCCAAGCAATAGGCGCTGCTCTGGGTGCTAAATCGATTTGGAACTCGACTTGTCGGTGTGGTGGAAGACCAGGTAAATATTCAAGAAATACCTCCAGATAATCACGAACGATCGGGATGTCGTCAATCCTCTTCTCCTCAGATGGCTGCTCAGCCACCAGAGTCAAAATAACAGTATGACCATTACGTAGACACTTTTGTGCTTTCATGAATGATATGATGCCCATAACATCACCACTCTTTTCGCCTTAGACACAATGAATTTCTCCACTAGAGAGAGGAAGGCGAACGATTTTCTCATGAAAGACAATCTCGGCTTGGTTCTTAGATAACCAATCCATTCCGACAACTACGCCGAAACTGCCAAGTGTGATTGGCATAAGGTCAATGTCAAGTTCATGACCAGCCAATCCAAGTTTACAACCCTTAAGAATGTGTTGCTTCAATTATATGTCCATCAACTATTTCTATGGTGTACTTAGCTTCTAGTAGGGTTGGAGTACGACCGCACCGGTAAGAAATTTGTGAGGTCATTGAAAAAAAACTGGATATGCTAGGGTATAAATCAAAATAGACTAAGGATTAGTCACAGGATAAGGTAATAGGGTTAAATGGAATCTAGTGTTGGAGTGTAAGGAATAACGTGTTAGTTTAGGAAGAACTTTCCAAATTCCGCTTACATAGTTTCAGTCGGTGGATTTACCATGAGGTTCTATTAGAGTTTCAATCGAGATGGTTTCATTGATCAAGTCTGGGTGAGAGTCTTAAGTTCACTAAGGCTCTTACATGAGTGAAATCAAATGATGGATCCTATGGATGATAGTTCAGTGTGTTCGTAAATACCTTCAACATGGTAGTCGCGTCTATCAACTGTTAAACAGGTTTAACGATACCAACTAGTCGTTGAGCGGGTCACGATAATTTCTACTGTCAATGGAAATATAAGTATGTAGAACACATATTAGGACCATTTATCCACACACTAGGTTTCACCAGGACTTACATGCACCTCAAATTACTATTACGTGTGCACCCGTAATGATAATTTGCTTTGCATGCTCACCCTAGCTTCTCCTATCCTGTGTCAAAATTTCCTTTAGTTTGTATTGCCGAGTACAGAGTGTTGTCAGATATGATAATTCGTCTAAAGGCTTAGTCATCAACCATAAGTTGATCAACTAGAACTCACATCAGGATGAGTAGTCGGGGATCGTTTGATCCAAGTATTCACTCTAATTGAAATACACTACGATTGTCCAATCCAGTGGATTGTAGATGGAATCATGCATGCGATATGCGACTTTGAGAAGTGAAACTAGTTCATGGTTATGTGCTACTAGAAGAGGCAAAGTAGCTGTCCTTCCAACTGAGTCAGGGTAGCGTTTTGGGTATGCAATGAGCAAGGTGTTCTCAACCTCGTGGTCAATCTTTCTTCAACAGAATATCGACCAAAGCGCGAGCCCACGGCTCGGGAAAGTGATGACATTTATGTGTCAATGAATTTCTACCATAATACGTGCAACAGTCTGCCTCCACACGGTGTACCTCAAGCGAGGTCCACGATTTCGGGCTTGAAATAGAGTAAAGCTAGTGAGATCGGAGGATTGTTGCTAGTGGGTGAAAGAGGGCCTCGCCTCCGACGAACCCAACTCCCAAAGAGACATGTGTTAGTGCTATGTGTCGCCCCTAACACGGACTTGAGAAAGCCCACCATTCCCGATAGTGTCATCGATAGGCTCAAGCCGGTGTTATCTTCAGCTCTAGTGGTGTAACAAGGGTGAAGATGATGGTGGTGTGAGTGACTCCTCCGAAAGCTCCGTCTCGTTACCCTCAGACGGGAGGGGATGTTGTTCTGATGATTCCCCGAGTGTCACCACTGGGAATTATGATGAAATGTGAATGACTTGCCCCTCGTCAGCAGAGGATGATATGGATGATGTCAACATGCCTGCAATGCAATGTATATGTAGATGCTACGTATAGCACGTATGAGTGTCTGTGTCGTGTAACTAATTTGTGTGGGTTATAGTCTAGTATGCAATCCTAGTTCGCTATAACCAATGGCTCTGATACCAATCTGTCACACCCCTAAATTCCACTAACAGAGTTTTACTGTTAGGGATGTGACACACCAGGATCTCAGTCATTAGTTATATCAAACGACACTATATGGGACTTGAAATGTCATAACATAAAAGTTCAAAATTAATGCGAAAGCGATTTATGTCAAGTTGTTATTGCGCAAAACAAACGCGCCCAAGTTTAGCAAGTGAATCGTTTTAAATGTTTGTATATTAATGAAATGACAGTAGGACTCCATGCATGTCCTAGGTGTGCAATCTGTGCCTTAGTGACCTGAGAAAACATGTAAGAAAAAGTGTCAACACGAGGTTGGTGAGTTCACAGGTTTCAAGTTTGTAATAAGAGCATTGCCAGATTATGTACAATCAATATGAATATCTATAGGTAGCAAGCCTATGTTCATGTCTTACTAAAGCGCTCGCAACCGAAGCATGACTGGTTGTTTGCCTCCTGCCAGGTCACTCTGGCCAAAAGAGTAGGCTAACATTTCACCCGTTCGACCTCCAATCGAGTTAGCGTGACTAACGCGGGTGGGGCTAGTCAAACCCAGTAGTACTACTAAACATTACCTCGCTTGTCAAATTAACGGTCTGATGTGTTGTGAGGACTTTCAGTTATATTGTGTTACGCTTAGCCTCAATAGTGATAACATATGAATTAAAATAATCAAAATAGTTTGCATCATGTGTTTCTCCCCCAACGGGTAAAACATGTAAAACAATGTTTGTTTGCGTACCTGTTTCTCCCCCACGGGAAAACAAGTAAAAGTATGATTGCTTGCGTGTATGTTTCTCCCCCAACGGGAAAACAAGTAAAAGATGTTGATTTGTGGACATGTTTCTCCCCCAACATGAAAACGAGTAAAAAGGGGGCGTGAAACTCACCTGAGTTGTGTACGAGTAGTAGATAGCACCACACAAGGATGCAAGTAAGAAACACAAGAGTTTGCCTGTGAACTGCTTACGTATGACCTAAAATTATAAGCATAATAGTCAGGGATACAGTGGGGTTTTGTGACGACGACACGAAAAATTTGAACGTCCTAAAACATCCTTAGGGTTAACGAGTAGACGAACGTGTCCACGGGAATAAGAGTTTCTTAATATAATTATTAAGATAAATACGTTACGTGTCGAACGTCTATATTTACGAATAATATTAAATAAATAAATAAATTCATGTGTTTGTACCATTTCACGATAGCATAAGAAAATAATATAATTAATATATTATTTTTCAACTCGTAGAAAAATATACAATAATAATTTAAGTGGCAAAAATAATAAATATATTATTTTTATTCAAGAATATGAACGTGAGTAAATAATATAAATAATTACATTATTAATTAGTTTGAAACGTTACACGAGATTTAATAAACGAGGCAAAATAATATAAAAATATATATTATTTTATAATAGGAGTCACGGATTAAAAATAATATACACATATTATTTTATTCGAAGTCGTGGTTTGAAAATAATATAAATATATTATTTTTAAAAGTGGAAATAATAGTAATTATGAATTATAAAAACAAACCCAAGCCTATGGGTTGTTTCCTGGGCTAAAACACATTAATATAATATAATAATAATAGTGGGATGGTTTTTATATTAAAAATATTGCTAGAAAACGGTTTAAAAAATAAAACAGTGTGGAGAGACTCGAACCCGGGTCTCTCCCACACAAGAACACACACTTAACCACTTCACCCGCTAGGGCTATCGCAAACAAACTTAGATCAAAATGGTTTTACCAAACAACTCTCCTGTGTTCATGCCCCTTATCACTACCCGATCCAAACTCCCTCTCAACACCACTAAATTTGATTTCGATTGGCTCAAATGACATAGGGGTTTTGTTAATCGGATGTTTGCGAACCTGCTGGCCAGTTTAATTTGAAAAGAATTGAGTTTTAGATCGTTTAATTCCTCTTTGAAATCGTCAAAACCCTAGCTTTGAACACAAATCAAATTGATGAATTTGTATATTGGAATCAGTTGAAAACATAGGGCTTTTACTAAACGAAGGATTGCGAATCTGTTCATGTGGTTTAATTTCATTTAAGTCGTGTCAAAGATCAAAAGCCCCAAATCCGATTATGAACAGACCCTATAATCAGTATCTTGAACAATTCGATGTTATAAGGTTAAATTGATAGCGAGCATTCGGTAAACACATGATTACGAGTCTAATGGTGTAGGTTAATTGGATTTAAACAGGGCCAAAAGTGAAGTTCGATCAAATTTGAAACCCGAAGAACCCTAGAATATGTTCTTGATCGAATAAGTGTTATAAGCCCCAATTTTCATAGGGCTTATGATCTACGCATGAAAACGAAACCAAGGATGTAAGATTTTACTAGAATAGGATTCGAATTGGTAGTTCCCGACTAGAATAGGTGTCGACAGCAACTGGGTTGATCTTCGGCAAGCCTGTTTCTTCCTCCGGGCGAATTGATACTTGTAGCAGCTTCAAAAGTGTTCGATTGGTGTGTGCAGGGTGTTCGTTTGCGAGATCAATGATCGAATTCGTTGGTATGAAATCATGGTGTCGACAGTTATGAGTTAATTTACCATTAATCGGTTTAATTCGCGATAACAACGATGATTAAAACTTTAATTAGGTTCCTTAATGTCATTAACGTGTATAACCGCTTCAATTCAAACAGAAAACGGCTAGAGTTAGCGAATTCGATTCAAGAACAGGTGTGTTGACTTCCAAGAGTCAACAGAAATTGACTTTAGTTGATTTACAGATTTAGTCCCTGCATCTTCATGTAAATAAGTTTGGAAATAGACAAAATTGGTCCCTCAAGTTCGGATTAAGTTAGAACAAGGTTAGTTGACCTTCAAAGTCCAACAGAAATTCAAGAACATGTGATTTTGACTTTCAAAGTCAAATAGAATTTTTTTTTGCCTATTTACACAATAAGTCCTTGTGGTTTGAGTTTGAAAATAGATAGAAATAGTCTCTAGGGTTTGAGATAAGTTAACTAAGTTAAGACTTAACAGAGTTATATAAACGGAGTTAATCTGGAAAGTCCGGATTGTCACAATTAACTATTAATTATCTTTAATCCATATTTTTTACTGATTAACAATAACCAGTAAAATTAATCCCTTTTAATTTCTAACACTTAAACATTAAAACTCTCGTTTAGAATTATTTCACTAAATAATAAATCACCGAATAAAACGAATAAATATTTCTCTAAATATTAATCCTTCGTTTAATGAATCCGTCTGTCGTGAACTATAATATTTGCTTGTTGTCCAAGGTGTAACTCTTTGGAGCATACCTCCTTAGTAACATTGACTTAATTGATGATCGGACATCATATGTCCAATAACTTGTTGGCACAAACGCAAGCTAAGTAGTCCTAGACGTCAAACATACTCAAATCATGCATCGGAAATTAAATTGTCAATACATGGTCAACGACCCAACATCAAACGTAACACAAGTCTAGTACTAATATTCAAACAACTCAACCAAATAAACTACTTAATGTTATCACACACTCGGTAACCAAACGCCATCAAGAAGCAGCCAGCTCACACCTTCTCTTTACCTGAAATACATGATTAAAACGTTGGCTACGCTGAGTGACTTCTATAGTAAATTATTTGGGATAAAAACTTCCGAAAACCGTTGTCAAAATGGTTTATGTCTCAAATGGTTTTAGCTCATAAATAGTTCATCTGAAAATAGAGTAATTATAATTAACGACACACAATTATATCCCATTCACTATATCCGAGGATACAAGCAAACACAGTCTCCCGCCAGACACAATAACCCGTTGATTATGTCAAACACAACGCCAAGCTTTCGCTCGATCACCCTTCACGATCGTTAAGTACGTGTCACGTAAAATCATACACACACGCAAACGTATTGATTCTTTAAAAGTACACATTTCATCACACAACTTCGTCTATGCATGCTTCCACTAAAACATACTTCACATGTATTCATGCCCAAAATATAAACATTTAAAAGTGGAGATAGAAACTCACCTTTACGCGACAAACCTTGATCACTAGAACTCGCTAATATTCCATGCTTGCCTTTCGACCTCGTACCTAAAATACACTTAACACGCGAGTCAATACATGACTCAATGTTAAACCCTCACTCACTCGACAAACTCGGTCATCATGCCTGGCTCGCATGCAATACGTAACCATTCGCTCACGTCCCATGCGTCCCATCGGGTCACTGACTAGCGAAACACCAACGCCCGCACCTCGGTTCTCACTCTTGACCATCACCATGCACCGACGAACCCAAACCAACCCCACCCCGATATCCCGACGACTTTGTCCTCCTCCACCGTCCCAACTCAGTCGCGGGCAGCCCTACGCACGGCTTTCGTGGCCACCCGATGCCACCCTAGACTCCTGCGGCCTTCAGCAAACTTTCATAGCCGCCATCCAACCCCTACCCACTGATGTCGTGGTCACCCGAAGCCGTCCTAGCCGCTCGACTTAGCCCTCGGGCCTTCCCCATCGTTCCATCGGTCACGCAACAACTAGTCACCCAAATGGGTTCGGCCAGACCACGCACACCCGTAGGTGGGTTTCGTTCACTCGTTAAACACAAACAATACAAGGGTTATAAGGTTATACCTTTCGATCGGGGAACTCGTGCAAGCCGATTACCCGAGTCACTCGTCTTCCTCAAAAGCTTGCTTCTTTCGAAACCCTAGAATTACAAACACGTTTACCATGACTATTCGAGGATCAAAACATGTAAAGGAGAATTATGGATACGAAAATACTTCGATTCGGACGTGAAACGCGACGAACGGCTCTCTTCTCCTTCTTCCTTGTTCTCGGCAGCCGCAACACACACAAATGGGGCTCCCCCATTGTGTAACACCCTAAAGGGTGTTCCCCTCGAACCGGGCTAGGCCCCCACGCATCATAGATCTCCCGGGCTTGGCCCGTTCATGATTTTTTAATAAAAACCCCGCTAAAGTCCCGCAATTTGCTTGTTAACCCTTTTATTTTATTTACGCATATACAATTCCGCGTTACTCTCGGCTAGCTCTCTAATATACTTTACAATTAATTACATATATTACAAGACCCGTTTTTATCCAAAAAAAAACCAGGATGTTTCAAGTCTTCCCCCCTAAAGGAGGTTTCGTTCTCAAAACCTGCATCATCTGGAAACAAATGCGGATAGCGTTCACATATTTTCGCCTCTGGCTCCCAAGTAGCCTCAGATCCCCTACGGATCTTCCATTACCACCGGTTCCTCTACATAATTCGGTTTATCATTGACCACAATGTCGTCCAATGGTACGTGCTCTGTAGCGTATGCCAAACACTTTCGTAGATGGGACTCATGAAATGTCGGGTGTATCCCTACCAGTCCATCAGGCAACAACAGTCGGTAGGTGACACTACCAACACGTTCCTCGATCATAAACGGTCCGATATACCGTGGATTAAGCTTTCCCCATTTCTAAAAATGAATAATGCCCTTCCAGGGCGATACCTTTAGCATAACGAAATCACCCGCATTGAACTCTATTCGTCGTCATCTCTTGTCGGCGTACGACTTCTGCCGATCCTAAGCGGCTTTCATTCTCAGCTTCACCATCTCAAACTTCTTAGAAGTTTCTTTCACCACATCTAGACTCCCTAAATCTTTCTGCCCAATCTCACCCCAACATACCGAGGTCCTACACTTACTCCCGTACAACATCTCATAGGACAGCATTCCGATAGTTGCGTGATAACTATTGTTACACAAAAATTCCGCCAACGATAGGTGACTATCGCATGCGCCACCAAAATCAATCACATATGCATGAAGCATGTCCTCTAACGTTTGTATCGTTCACTCTGACTATCCGTCAGTCTGAGGATGATACGTTGTACTAATATGTAATCTCGTCCCCATAGCTTCATTAAAACTCTTTCGGAACTTAGACGTAAATCTTGTATCTCGGTCAGATACAATAGAAATCGGTAACCCATGCCTAGCAAAAATCTCATTTACACATACCTCTGATATCCTTTCCGATGAGAACGTCTCCCAGATAGGTAGAAAATGGGCGCTCTTTGTTAAATGATCAACCACTACCCAAATTGTATCTCTAACTTTGTAATAAAATCCATGGAAATATGCTCCCATTTCCATTTCGGATTCTCTAATGGCTGAATTTTTTCGTAAGGTTTCTAATGCTCGGCCTTGACCTACAAGCACGTCAAGCACTTACTCACATATTGGGTTACATCATACTTCATTCCCGGCCACCAGTAGTTCCCTTTTATGTCTTGATACATTTTTGTCGTTACTGGATGGATCGAATACCTTGACTTGTCATCCTCGTCAAGTACCTTTTCCCTAAACCCTTTGAACTTCTGTATCCATATACGGCCCCCCGGACCCACACACCCTGACTGTTCTCAGTCAATAGTTCACGTTGACCAAATATTCGCTCTTCCTTCAATCTGTCATCCCGCAATGCTTCAACTTGCACATCTTTTAATAATGCCAGAAAATCCGGTGTAATAACCAATTGACACGCTTTAACCCTAATTGGTGCGTTCTCCTCCTTCTGAATTAACGCGTAGGCAACTACATTCGCTTTACCAGGGTGGTAAAGGATTTCAAAATCATAATCTTTTATCAACTCCAACCACCTTCGTAGCCTCATGTTCAATTCCTTCTAGTCAAAGAAGTACTTCAAAATCTTGTGGTCGGTGTAGATCGTGCACTTGATTCCATAAAGGTAATGTCTCCACAATTTAAGTGCAAGCACTACTACTGCCAGCACTAAGTCATGAGTAGGGTAATTCGCCTCACGAGTCTTCAATTGTCTTGACGCTTATGCGATTATCTTTCCCCGTTGCATCAACACGAAACCTATACCCAAGTCTGAAGCATTTGAATACGCCACTAGATCGTCTGTTCCCTCTAGCAACGTTAATACTGGTGCCTCTATCAATTTTTTCTTCAAAACTTGAAATGCATTCTCCTGATATGCCCCCTATCCAAACTTCACCCATTTTCGAATTAACTTAGTTAAAGGCATTACTAGCTTAGAAAAGCCCTTAATGAACTTCCTATAGTAACCCACCAATCCCAAGAAACTACGAACCTCCGTTGGAGTCTTAGGAGCGTTCCACTTCACCACTGCTACGATCTTTGCAGGATCCACCATGAGTCTTAGGAGCGTTCCACTTCACCACTGCTACGACCTTCACAACGAAGCTTAAGTACCCTCATCTCTTTTTTGTTTCAGTAGCCTCCATCAGTTGAATTTCGAGGACCAAATTCCCTCAACTTAGGGATACTGTAACATCCTTGACTTTTTACTTGTAATATTTTAAATTGTGCAATAAAAACGTTTGTGACATGTCATACTATTTTAACCTCGTTATAACATACCTGTATATTTAATCGCGCCGTATCAATTTTCACATTCAAACCTATAACGTCCCTGAGTTTTGAGATATTTTAAATTTTAATCTATATTTTTATATATCATATATATACATAAATATATTTATTTACATTAAATAAATTAATTAATTTTAAGTTTTATAAAATAGGGTTTCACTTTTAGAAATAATAATAATAATAATAAAAATAATAATGAAATAAATATATATAAATCTTGATTTTTAAAAAATGAAATTCCTAAAATAAATGTTTGGTATTAAAAGGATTTGGAACATGAACCCCCTCGATAAGCTTTGAACTCCTCATTTAGCCTTGAACCCCCCCTATTTTGCATTTTGAACCCCCTTTATTGTTTCATTTTAAACCTTGAAACAATCGGGAGAATCAATTTTGACTTCGAAAAGTCAAAGCTCGAAATCAATCTTCAATTTCCCCCAAATCCGCAAATCATATCTTTCAAATTCATACTAAATCGATCTAAATCATAAAGGAGCAAGGAATCAAGCATTTAATTGACGAATCATTGTCCAAAACCGAGTTCATTGGAGTCAATAAAGGAATCACGGTCGTGGGTTTCAAACCGGTAACTCAAGCCTCAAATCCCACAAATCTCGTTTGGTTTACAACTGTTAACGAGTTTCAAATCGTTGGTTAAACACCCTATAAATTCCCATGTCAAGTTGCGAATCGAAATCACCACAAATCATTCCTTTCTTTTTCTCTGTTACGATTGACGCTAGGGGAGAACCGAACCTCTCGAAACTCGACGATTGAAGGCCTTCTGTGAGAATTTCCATTTCAGGTATTCTCATTCCCCTCTTAATCGCACATTCTGCTTCTGTCAAAATCATTTTGAGATTTGGATCTGGTTTGTGAATGGAGTCTGGGTTGCGAATGGTAATGGGGAAGAAACTACAATCGGTTTTTATTATGAAAGCTTTAATTTCTATTTCCTAATCAATGTAAAGGGTTTGGTCTGATGGTAAGACCCTTGCACCACAAAAGGGTAAGTCGTGGGTTCTAGCACAGCAGACCTTTTTTTTCTTTTCCTTTTCTTGCTTGATTTTAACATGCTAACACACACACACTTGTCAAGACACACATTTATATATTTACAAACTATCATATCATCCCTATTAGACCAATTATTTTTATGGATTTCAAGGGTTTTATAGTTGATATTCTTTTAAATAAAAAGTATATTTACAATTATGTTTAAAAGCATTTTGATTATCACAAACGACGTATGAGCATCATTATTTTTAAGCTCGTATTATTTCGTTACCATTATATTTCAAAAACATGACAAACGTGAAGTTTATTTTCAAAAACCCTATTTTGTTATATCAAATGGTCGTTTTTTAACGTCATAAGTTCTATTAAACGAAAGGGTTATATATACCTTACCCAAACCTTGAAAATGACATATTATTAATAATACGGTTTTATTAGCATTATAAATAATAAAATTTTTAATAATTGTTTTAATAATATATTTATCATATTAATACTTTCATAAATAATATGGTATTAATGGTTAGATGATTCTTTTAGTAATTAATCTTAATAATTGGAATTTTCTTAACTAATTTACTTATTTCAAATAATGTCTCTATTAATATTATTATATTAAAATAACTATTCAAACCTAATTGTCTTACGGGGATATTTATTATATTAAATTTTCAATTAACTTTTATTGTTGACACCCAAATTCCTTTTATAAATAAAAAAAGTTTTATAAAACAACATTTATAAACCTTAGTCGAATCACCCGTCCATTCCAAAACTCTATGTCCCCAAATCGTTCCGTTCCTATTTCTTTTAATCATTTCCATATGTTAAATGACGTATCTTATTTAACTTAGCCCATCCTTGAATTTTATTACTTCAAGTTACGAGTTCAACCCTCTATTTGTCAAGATGAGAACATAGCCCCTTTTCCTTTTACTTTTGGGGTGAAACATGTATATCTATAAGTTGATAACTCAACCATTTTATCAAAACAAATTCTCAAACAAATAATTTCAATTATGTGCTTGATATTTGAACACTAATAACAATATTGCAATCATTAACTTGATCATAAGCCTAAGGACGTACTAGTATGGCCATATATGAGAATCCGATATAACAACGATACAATCTTAGGGATTGTGGATGCAAATAACATGTCAACGACACAATCGTGGATTGTGGATGCAAATAACATATAACATTAATGGTTGATTGCAAGACGTTTTGTGTTAATATGCTTGCATATTTGATTGAACTTGTATTGAATTTGTATATATTTTATACCAACTTACTTTGATGACTTATAAAAAACCTATGTCTCTCACCAACTTTATGTTGACCCATTTTACTCTACATGTTTCAGGTAATGAATAATAGATGATAAAGGATCACATAGGAAAGCTCTTGGACTTAGCTAATAAATTTGAACAATACTTTTGGGATGTATGTTTGTGTTATTGAAACAAGTGTTGATATTAAATATGAAATTTAATAATTTATGTGATGTCTTAGTATTTGTCTTTATACATTGTGCTACAAACTATATGTGTGACACCTCGCGTTTCCGCCTCTGCCGGGGTGTGACATATCAACAGCAACTATGGACTTCAGTAGATAAAGCTATCCGCAGCATCGGAGTTCATCAGCAGCAGAACTTAACTATCCACAGCATAAACCTTATCCACATCAACTTCACCAGTTATCAAAATTGTTGAGTCTGCAGTAGATATACTTAAAGAATTTTGTAGCCATCAGTCTTTATCTCTACAAATTCCCCCTAGACTGATGCTACCAAAACTCTCTTACTGCTTTTGTTCCTGAAGCTGTTGCATGGGCAGGACAATCCTTGCAGTCTCATAGCCTATTGGATCCTTGCTGGGATTTTCAAAGGGGATTTCAGATAAAGATTTGATGTCCCTTCTTGGCATGCTGAAGATGGCTTTGCTGGAACATCTCATCTTGTTTCCTTTGACATCAACCGGTGTATATTCATCTTTGTCAGCATTGTAGAACCATTTGACAAGAGGAAAGTGGGATTGGAGTGGTTTTGCATCAGTAACAACATCTCTGCTAGGATTGAAGTGATGTTTGATCACAAGCAGAAGATGCCTCCCACTTTCATTGTCATGCTCATGAGATTCACCCAGCTCCAAAATTTTCTTTAGATCATAATCTGGAAGCTGCATCACTTCATCAACAGACTTGTAGACTTATCTCTTCTTTTCTACCTCTCATCTGAACACTTCAAACCATTGATCTAGATCATTGTAAAACCATTGCACAATCATACTTGAATCTTCAGATATGGTGGGAGGTTTGATTTTCTGGGTGGGAGGATTTAGACTCTTTAGGAGTGGAGGAGGGAAGTCTATGGGGAGAGTAGGAATTTGTTGGACAGAAGGAGGATAGACTAAGGGAATGGTTTTGGGCTTCTTTGATGTTCTATCTTCTGTAGAGGCATCTACCATTTTCAAAGGATTAGCCTTCTTCAATCTTTCCTCTTCTTTATTTTTTACTTGTCTGTAGAGAGCTTGCAGATTTATGAACTTCATAGGACCTAGTCTCTTCCCACTCTCACCTCTTGCCTTTAGGAAGTCAATCATTACCTTCCTTTCTTCATGTGTTCTTTTATTAAAGGAAATAGCTCTCCTAGATTTCTTTCTTACCTTTTCTACTTCTTCAGCTCTTTTCTTCTTTGCCAGTTCTCCTGGTTGACCCATAAAGGCCCTGTAAATTTCTTTATTTGATAGTTCCTCAAGGTAGTCTGCATTCTCACATTGAGAAATGAGAACTGCTTTCCACTCCTCCCTCATCTCCTTTGCAAGTTCAGAGTCAGTAATTCTAAACTTGGCTTCTTCCGCCTTCTGTCTTTCTCTCTTCATCTTCTTTATTTAGTTGTTCCTGTAGCTGGAGAGCTAGAGCTTCATCTTCTTCTATTTGAGAAGCTGCAGGAACCTAAACTTTCTTTGCATCCAGAGATCTTGTATGCATTTGGATTTGTTGTTCTCTGAAGAGCATGGCAGCTTTTCTATCCTGATCTCTGTTAAGCCATGCCATCTCTTCTTCTTCTCTTTCCTTTCTTCATCTTCTTTCCACCTCTCTCTTTTCTTCTTCAATCCTCTTCTCTTCTTCTGTCATGATTCCCTTCCCCTTGTCTCTGTTGGATGCCTCTGCTTCTGCTTCATAGACCACAATAGCAGATGAGGAGGTTGTTATTGGAGTCTCAGCATAAGCTTCATTGGCAATTTGTGGAGTAGACAGGGGATGAGCATTTTCTTCTACTTCTTCTTCTTAATCAACATTCATAGACTTCCATTCCTTCATGAGAGGAAGAACGTGACCCAAATGATTCAGAGGATGACTCCACTCCAATCCATCCACCATTCATTAGGAAGGACTCAACAAGTTCTATCATTTTTCAACTTCTGGATGAGTCAAAGGCAAAAATCTGTGATCTTAGCTCCTAGACTTTAACAAGAAAGTCAGGATTTAGCATTAATATCTCTTGGATGTTGTTGATTTAAAAGGATGATCCATTACACAATAAGAATTTTATTCGTGAGGGATCAGTGTTCGACCATCCATAGATTTCAAGACCTCTGACTACCTCATTGTACAGTTGTCTCCTTAAGCACAAAACTTGATTTTCAGTCAGGACCCTGCTTCTTATCAATCCCAGTCTTTGGCTTCTTCTTTCTTGTGCTGCTCTTGAGGACTCTGCTTCTTCATCCTCAAGGCTGGGATAAGTCACCTTCTTATTTTCTTCAAGAAACCTCTCAAATATAGGCATATTGTCTTCACATATATCATGAAAGCATTCAATGGAAAGCCTGGCAAAGAGATACTTGGAGGTATTGATGCATTCAGTCAGGTGCATGACCCAGATGTCAAATAGGCTTAAAGTGTCCCAATTGTGTTCTTGAACTCTAGCAAACTCCCATCCAATCCAAAATCTTTCAGATAGGCCATCATATCCCCATGATAGAATTTTGTCAAACTCCAGATTGTTTGCTGTTAAGGGGAACTCGTGGGCAATGACTCTCTTGGAGATGTTAGCAGCAGATTAAAGTATTTGGACTTCCGGGAGTGCTTCTTCTTCCCTTTATATCTCCCTCTCCTCAGGAAATACTTCCTCTACATTCCTGGTAACTATTCTCCATTCTTCCGAGACCTCTTCCTCTTCATCTTTGGAGTCTTCCCATTCAATCTCATGAACTTGAATAAAATAGGGCTAGAAGATTGTACATTGAAATTCCTCTTGTTCTTTGAACCATTTTTCCAAGCTATCATCATCATCTTGAAAGCTTTCCTCCCCCTTTTTGGTTGCATCAGTAAGCAAATTTGAATCAGTTTAAGTGCCTACTGATAAAAGGGAGGTAGAAGCAGAACTGGTACATTTGTGGGACTCATGTATAGAAGCTTGGTGCCTTAATTTAGACACTTCAGCCTCCAGCAGAGCAACCCTAACCGTTAATTCCAAGTTTTGTAGTTTCAGACTGTCCTCATCCACATATGTGGAATCCTTGGAACTGTATGGGGACTTAGGCCTAGCCTCCTCATCCCCATCACCCTGGTTTTATTGGCTCCTGGGATTCCTCTCAGTGAAGAATGTTTCAAACGAAACATTCTCACTATGAGTTTCCATGGTTGGGGTCTTAATGATGTTATCATTGTCCTCCTAGTCAATTGATGGACTGACCAATATCAGGCTGTGAAGTGGAGGGTGTGGGATCAGTATAAGCTGGGGCTGCTGAACTGTCACCCTGGGTACTTTCTTTGTTCCTCATTGTAGGTAACAATCTAAGATTGACCCCAGAGAACTTTTCTGAAGCTGTTCTCATACTTTCTTTGTTCCTCATTGATTTACAGTGTATCCTATGGATACAAAGGTCCCCATGTATTCATCTTTGGTGTAGGAGTTGGGAGAACCTTCATCTTGAAGCTTGAGATGTTTTTTGAGAGTTGCTTCAGAGACGATAATGTCTTCACCGTCTACCTTGTCTTTGATTTGGGGAATCCCCTGTTCAGTGGAGTAGGAGGCAGAGTTCTAGAAATCTTCCATGTGAGAGATGTTGATTGTTGGGTTGACGGTTAGAGCAAAGTGTATTTTTGATCGACACAGCAAGTCGATCATTTCATCAAAACCCTCTGATTTCTTCCCTTTTACCAGATATGTTGTGAGTTTGTGATATGTTGAAAATTCATCATTAGGGTTGTTGATGTCAATGTTTGCCATGATAATGAAGTTTGGAGGGAATGATGAAGCTTTTGAAAGTTGGTTATGTGTGTAGGGAGCTTTGAATGCTTGACTGTGGGAGAGAAAATATGGAGAGTTAGGTCAGAATTTAATGTGAAGAGGTGAAGGAGGGAATTTGATTTTGTTATAATGGCAAGGGTTGAGGGGATTGGGCAAAGGTCACTTGTACCATACAAGAAGAAGCGTATATATGACATCTAGAGTAGCGCTTCACTTTTTACTGTTTTACAGTTGTAGCACACAGTAGCAGTCATGGTAAAGATTAACAGTGACTTTTTACAGTGGGTAAAAGTTAATTTGAACCATTTTTTACCCATCCACAACAAACTTGGTTGCTGCTGATGGTTAAGTCTATCAGCAGCAAACTTGGTTGCTGTTGATGGATATGATGGTCGACAGCAGAGGTGTTGCTGATGATTACCTTAAAGCTATCAGCAACAAACATGTTCCTACTGATGGCCGAAAGTAATTAGCAGCAAAATCTTTTGCTGCAGATGACTAAAACTATGAGCAACAAAGTTGTTTGCTACTGATAGATGAAATCATCAAGATTAACTAAAGTGTTTTTGAAATTTTTAAAAGGTTTTTATTTACAACAAAAGAAAGACAACCATATTTATTATTGAAGTTTTTGGAGAAAAATTTTAATCAAAGTTCATCATGCTAATGGACTCAACTAGATATCTAAATCTAGCTTCATCAAAGGCTTTTGTGAATAAGTCTGTATATTGCTCACTGGTATGAACTTTTGTTGTCTTGGAGTTGCCATGAATGTCAGTCCATAGTCTAGCATCTGATTTTGAATCCAAATCACTTGAGCAGAGCAACTTAAAGTTGCAATGTATTCTGCTTCTACTTTTGATGTTGACACACATGTTTGCTTATTAAATTGCCAAGAGATAAGCCTTCCTCCCAGAAATTGACATCCCCCAGATGTGGATTTCTTATCCAAGTTGCAGTCTCCATAATCACTGTCAATGTATGCATACAGATTGAATTTGTCATTTTTGGAGTACCAAAGCCCCAGTCTTGGAGCTCCCTTTACGTACCTAAAAATTCTCTTGACAGCTTAGAGATGAAAAGTCTTTGGAGCTGCTTGAAATCTTGCAGATAGACATACTGCAAACATGATATCTTGTCTGGAAGAAGTCAGATACATGAGTGATCCAATCATTGCCCTGTACGGATGTTGATCAGTGTCTTGACCATTTTTCTCGAGGGACATTTGATGGTTCACTTGAATCATGTTGGATCGGGATCTACCTTGATCCAATGATTCAACACATTAACCGAACCAAATCGTGCGGAATCCGATTTGATTGGCAATCCAATCTATGACACGGATTGGGTCGTAAGAAACGAGCGGATTAGATGTCGAAACGAAGGTTTCTATCGACCCTTTGGTGTAGAGAAGTTGGATACAAGACCTGAAACTCTCAACGGACAGAGATTTGACAATATAGATGCAAAGAGTTTGTGTGTGTTCTGTTCTTAGTCTGGTTCTGCTCTGGTTAGTATGTGTATATGTATTGTGTATATGTGCTCATGAAGTGAAAGTTCTATATATAGTGCTGAGGCCATTCGTACGAATGAGCCATGTGAATGGACTCATTCGTGCGAATGAATCAGCAGAATGGTTCATTCGCAAGAATGAATCATCAGAATGGTTCATTCGTACGAATGAATCATTCTCATGATCTATTCTATTGAATGAATCATTATCATGATCTATTCGTGCGAATGGATCATTCTCATGATCCATTCGTGCGAATGGGTCTTTCAATAGCACGATTGATCAACGTTATCGATATTTATCAGATCATTTAATACACAGTCGTTATATATTAGTAAACATTAAGGATAAACATGTAATTTCATTAATACATCAAATAGTTACATTAAACATAGATGAAATACATATTACAAGGGATTAGGGACATATTATGCATCTACATACTCCCCCTTGGACCTAGATCCCTTCAAAATGACCTAACTAACATTAGTTGGTCTTCAACATCTCTTTTGTACGAGTTTTCCAGTTGACCCCGGCGTGTATGTTAAAAGCAAAGCATATACGTATCACCTTCACATACTGCAACGCCTGGTCTATATCTGCAACTTCAAAAAATGGCCGACACTTATATAAAGTTGTAACATCTTGTTCAGACAAGTTGGTCAGCCACAACGGATCAAAGACCCTGATGGTCTCCCATGACCCTTCTTTACAAAGCACTATAACAGCTTCACCAGTACGCTCATCATAGTACCACCATTTGAACTGATCTGAGAAGTCATGGATCATTTTCCTTAAAGGAATCTTCTTCATGATCGTTGGAGGTTTCCACTTTAAGACAATTAGGGGCTTCTTGGTGACTGGATGAACCTTTTCCTTATGAATGTAACGTGTAGGCATTTATGGCTTAAAGTTCACCCACTTCTTCCGGTATTCGTACTGTAATTGACGTTCAAACCATTCGGATAGACTGGAAGATTCGCTGTATAGAAGCTTTAGACGCGCCAATTGATTTACTTCAAATGCGGGCAGCGTCTTGAAGTCATGAGGGTACCTGAAATATTGTATGCCCTTCTCTCTTTTTATAGCATAGCAGCTTAAGTCGTTGAAGTATGCCCAACTGATTATACGACCATCAGACTTGTGTCCTTTGAGTCGATAAACTTTAGTGTACTTGGTTGGAGGAGAGGGCTTTGAGTTCTTCTTTAATTCGGCCATGTATTCCATCCACTGACTTTTACGTTCATTCAGCTCGTCAATGTCAAGATTGGAGGGACCGGCTTCATCCTCTTTGTTGTCGATAATGCGGTTGACCTCCTCGTCGGACTGCTGAGTGAATAAGTCCGCGAAGGAGGGAAGATCATCACCATCTACTGATGTGTACTTTGGATATTCTTGATCAGTGATGTCTTCGACTTCAACCTCATCAACGTCTTCTAGTTCGTCAGAAGAGGGATAATCAGTTGTTGGAACAGATGCCTCTTCAGTAATGACTTCGTCGGGATTCATTTGAAATAGCTCGGCAATCTGTTCTTTTGACAAGCAGTGTACGATTTCCCCTTCCTCTTTGTCATAAATAACTGAATGTTGGATGATCCCTTGAATGTCAAGCACATAAGTTAACTTTGAAGGTTGTTGCTTGAGAGGCATCACATCCAAAACTATTTTCATAAACAAACAAAGAATAAACATGTGAGAATTAAGAAATTTCAATGATTTAATCAAAATAAAACTGAAATTATTTACATAACAATCTAATATTTACAATAAGACAACTTAAGACACTTAAAACAAAAACTATCAACCTTCAGTGCCCTTCTGTGTATCTGATGATGGGCCTTCTGATTTGTCTGATTTTTGCTTCGTGCGTGCCTCTGCTTCTGCTATCTTTGAAGCACTTGATGTAGCACCAGCATTGGCACCATCATCCTTATCTTTATCATTAGTATCATCATCATCGTCACCATCATCATCATCATCATCACCATCATCATCCTCATCGTCATCATCATCATCATCGTCACCATCATCACCATCATTGCGAGCACCCTCAATTCTGGGTGTCGTGTCCCTTCTGCTTTCTAAGTCTTCCAACAGCTTTTTGTTTTCCTCCTCTAGCCTTTGTATCCTTTGAGCATGTGCATCAACAGTTGTAGACAACTGTTGATTCTGGTTTATAGTAGTGAGAAGGAGGACTTCCTGATCATTACACCTGTTGGAAAGACTTGTGATGGCTTGGGCTTGTTCAGTATTTTTCAGAGTCAAATGACCAATCTGCGAGCCCTGTTGGTCAATCAGCAAACCCTGTTGATCAAGGCGCTTTGACTGCTCTTCATTCTGAGCCAGTAAACGAAGTACCAAGCTGTTTAATGTACTGATCTGGTCGTGTAGAGTGACAGTCGGCAGTGACATTGAAGATTCAGCTCGAATGGTTGATGGCTGTGATGTAGGAGCAGTAGTGTAGATGGGAGGAGGAATCGGAGGCACAGTTTGTGTCTGAGGCATGGATGTTGACATTGGAGCCTCAGACCTGGTGGCAGTTGCTGTAGTAGCAGAGGTGCTCTCCGTCCTTCTGACAAGTTTAAACTTTTGGCGTTTGGCCATTCTCTTCATTCTCCCTTTCTTGACTGGGGCAGATTGGGAAGAAGGAGCAGCAGATACTTGTGGACAGTCAGGGACAAAGTCAGCATCCCTGACGTCATCATCATCAACCCTTGAGCTTCCTTGATCTGCTCCCCTCTTTCGTTTTGTTGCGACCAATCTTGCCCCTTGTTGACTGATTTCGAATTCATATTCAGTGTCCTCAGAGTCAGTAAACAGGACGGTGTCCAGGTTAACGTCTTCTGGGTTAGTTGGAAGGGAAGAATCGATAGCAGCAACAGTGGGGGTGGTGGCAGCGGTAGATGGAACATTAGGAGAATTGCCACCACCTCCCTGACCATCTTGGTCGTCATCATCTTGGTCGTCAACTGGAGGCACAACAATATCCTCCCTGTCAGAATCACTGTTATCATGACGCCATTTTCTGTTTGCTGGTGCCACATAATCTGGATCATTCTGCCTATTCATTCGTGCGAATGAGTTTCATTCATATGAATGAGTATTCATTCGTCCGAATGAGTTTCATTCGTATGAATGAGTGTTCATTCATGTGAATGAGTGCTCATTCGTACGAATGAACATGAAGAATGTGTCCATTCGTATGACAGACGGTTCGCGATCCAATTTGTCCAAAAATCAACCAACACTTGAAAAGATTTGCCGAAAAAGACACCAACACACTCGACTATGGTTTTCAACCAATATTTAGCATTTTAATTGGTTTATTAAGTCACTTTTTACGTTTTTTAGGTTTGGTTTTCGGTTTTGAGCCCTAAATCTAGTCGAACATCCTCGAATCGGTATACACTCGATGAATACTTGTGGTGTTATACCTGTAAAATGAAATCAAATGATTAGATCAGTGATTTGACGGAGTTTTGTTCAAAATCAGAATTTAATCAAACAGACGTGCGAATAAGGATTTCTGAATTGTGCGAATGATGCTGCACATGCGAATGAATGGCATATTTATAGGATGGCCTGGTTCATTCGTACGAATGGACCATTCTGGTCAGTCCATTCGTGCGAGTGGACCAGACTTGATTCATTCTGCCACTCATTCGTACGAATGGACCATTCTGGTCAGTCCATTCGTGTGAATGAGCTATTCTCCTCATCCATGCGTACGAGTGAGCCATTCTGCTCATCCATGCGTACGAGTGAGCCATTCTGCTCATCCATGCGTACGAGTGAGCCATTCTGCTCATCCATTCGTACAAATGGGACAATCCCCTTATGCAAATTAAACTTTTCATGTTAAATGGGATATCCGACCACATCGGTCTTGACAACAATTTGATTATGAAGTAATTTACATTTAATTATGAAGTGAGGGATCAATTATGAAGTTTTGGAATAGTTTATGAAGTAAAGGAACGATTTGATCAAACATAAATTAAGCATTTATCAAATTTGGTTGATAACAATCGTTCGAGTCTTATCGAATAATCTAAAATTCAGAAAAATTAAAATCTTTTTGGATTTTTGAATATGTAATACTAAAAATAATATCAACAAGATATATACACACATGTCTTAGTAAGAATTATCCTTATGAGAAATCATACAGACTTAATGACTAATGATTTGAGACATTTTGAATTTTGTAGATACAACTATACAATGGTATTTACACATCTTTTTGTGAGAAAGATCCGAACATGGGATCAGTACTAGACTCATAGCAATCAGCAACATTGCAAATTATCTGAGCTTTAAGTACACTTAGTCAAAATGCGATCATTGATATGTCTGTCCATCTTAAACTTATGCATACCTTTTCTCAACACTTACAAGATGATCTTGAAGGATTAAGTCCATTATCTGTGTATCCCACACCAGTTAAGAATTGACTTGAATTACTTTTCAAAACATGTTAATGTTTCAAATCAGCACAACTTACTTAACCAGTCATCATAAGTTCATGAGATCTCAGTTATTCCCTGTTACTTCTTTACTATACCAAATTTTTTATTTTTTTTTTTATTTTTTAGTATTCACAGTGACAGCCATCAGCTCATGGACGGCTTCAGCAAGGTATTTACAAGGCAATATGGCACGTATGCAGCTAACGGTGTTTGTGTTCATCTTATCCCATGGATGGCTTCAACCAGGCTGCAACCCGGTAATATGGCACATATACGGATTCAGATTCATACTTTTATTTTATTCTTAATCGCATGGACGGCTTCATCCAGGTATTTACAAGGCAATATGGCACGTATACGACTTCGGAATCTAATTTTTAATTTTATAACTACTTTCTGATATCTCATTAAACCGATGATAACTGGTGTGCACAGAATGAGAAACACCTTCAGTTTCTATTGTTGATTTTCGTCAATCCTTTCACCATTATGTGACTCACAAGACAATATCTAATATGGTATAGATTGATCATCAATGGTCGAGATTCAGTAAGATAAGCCTATCAATGCATCACATGTCGACTTAGTGTGACTATTCACTCTGACATTAAATGCAATGTGCTTCATACATATGGTTAGTGTGCCAACACTTCCCAAAGGTTGGACACGATTTCTCATTTTTGAGTTTTTCAGATGTTTTTGGGTTTTAGACTGTACAAAAATGAATTTTTATTTTTATTTTTTTTTAAACAAATTGTACACAATTAGAAAATCTTTTTGGAGTCTCAGATAACTAGCGTTTGTGAACTATCATTTTTCTCAGCGAGAGATCATTTTCTTACTGACATTTTCTCCCCCTAAAATTTTAAAATGAAAAATCTTTTTGAGTTTTTGAAATTTTTAATAAACGCAAGAAAGAAAATATATACAGGAACGTAATTGATAAAAATGATTATTGACTCGACTCTTGGTCCGGAACAACGTCATCCTTCTTTTTCATGCCGTTTACCTCTAACAAGAATAAAAATCTTGGTTTATCAAAGGCTTTTGTATAGAGGTCAGCCTTTTGGAAATCAGTGTTAATTTGAACCATATTAATAAGTTTCTTTTCAAAACAATCACGAATGAAGTGATATTTTATACCGATGTGTTTGGTTTTTGAATGCTGAACCGGATTCTTAGTGATAGCTATGGCAGCAGAATTATCTACATAAATAGGAGTGTTAGAGAATTGCAAACCGTAGTCCCGAAGTTGCTGTTGAATCCAGATAATTTGAGAACAGCAACTGGCAGCAGCGATGTATTCAGCTTCACATGTAGATGTAGCCACTGAAGTCTGCTTTTTGCATTGCCATGTCACGAGACGGTTTCCAAAGAACTGACACCCTGCAGATGTAGACTTGAAGTCTATTTTGCAACCACCATAATCAGAATCACTATATGCAGTAAGCTCAAAGTTATCATCATTAGAGTACCATAATCCAAGATCAGGAGTACCCTTCAGATAACGAAAAATCCTTTTGACAACAATTAAGTGGGAGACTTTTGGTTTTGACTGATATCGGGCACAGAGACACGTGGCGAACATGATGTCTGGTCGAGATGCCGTGAGATACATGAGAGATCCGATCATGGATCGATAGAGAGTAGCATCAATATACTCCCCCTTGTCATCAGGCGAAATCCCGTGATTGATCGCCAATGGAGTACCAGCAGGTTTGGCATCAGTCATACTGAATCGGCTCATTATGTCTCCAACATAATTGGTTTGATGAAGGAAAATCCCTGTCTCAGATTGATCTACTTGTAGCCCTAGAAAGAACTTCATCTCTCCCATGGAACTCATCTCGAACTTGTCTTGCATAACTCTTTCAAATTCTTTGCACAAAACATCATTCGTCGATCCGAAAATAATGTCATCCACGTATACCTGTAGCATTAAAAGTTCTACATCCTTTTCCCGAATAAAGAAGGTGCAGTCTATGACACCTCTTCTAAATCCATTGTTCAGAAGATGAGTGGAAAGTGTCTCGTACCACGCTCGCGGAGCTTGGTGCAATCCGTACAGTGCCTTGTCCAATTTGTAGACACGGTCACGATGCATAGGATCTTCAAACCCGGGAGGTTGACTGACGTATACGACTTCACTGATTTCTCCATGAAGGAATGCACTCTTTACATCCATTTGATAGACTTTGAACCTTTTGTAGGATGCATAAGCAAGAAAAATTCGAATTGCTTCCAGACGAGCAACCGGTGCAAACACTTCATTGTAATCTATACCTTCAATTTGCCTAAATCCCTGAACGACCAAACGAACCTTATTTCTTATGACTATTCCTTGATCATCCCTTTTGCAACAAAGAACCCATCGAGTACCAATCTTCTTAGCTCCTTTTGGTAAATCAACTAACTTCCAAACTTCGAGCTTCTGAAATTGGAGCAGTTCTTCCTGCATTGCATTTACCCAAGATTCTTCTTTTAAAGCATCTGTTATAGACCGTGGTTCGATTTGCGAGACGAAACATGAATGCGCACAATCGTTGACCACACCAGATTCCATGATTTCTGAGTAGACTCCAGAGTTGATCTGACCCCTAGTTTTGACACCAGATGTGGGATCACCAATAATGTTCTGTTGAGGATGAATTCTATCAATCCTACCCACAGGATGAGCAGGAACCTCAACAGTTTGATCAAGGTTTGTGATACTCTATTCAATTGCCACAGAATGTGAAACATCATCACTCAATTGTACAACATCATGGGAAGGATCTTCAATCACTTGGTCTATTTCTTGTCGAGAACCCTCATACTCTGAAGAAGAAGAAGAGTCATCATCCTGTGTGACTTGTGTGTTATTGGAGGACTCAGGAATGTCAGATGATGAGGGAGTAGGTTGCACATGTTCATTAGGTGCGTTTTGAGCATCATACATCATTTGAACAGCAACCTCCTCATCTGAACATTCTGGAGGAAGATTAAACGAGGAAAAAAGTTCTTCATAATCAAACATCCAAGGAAGACCTTTTCCAGCAGCAGGAGAGGTATACTTTTGAACATCAACATGGTACCATTCTTCTACATTCCCAGAAGATTTGTTGTAAACTCTTTTATTGGGAGTGCTGTACCCTAAGAAGTAACCTTCCTCTACTTTCTCGTTAAACTTGCCATGAGCATCTTTTTTCAACATGGTACATGGAGCGCCGAACGGTTCAAGATACTGTAAGTTCGGTTTCCGTCGATGCAACAATTCAAAGCAAGTTTTATCGTGACGTTTGACAACTAGAACCTGGTTGAGCGTGTAACATGCATTAGCAATAACTTCATTCCAGAACTGCACGGGTAGGTTTGAGTCAGCAAGCATAGTCCTTGCAGCTTCTATCAAGGTCCGATTCTTCCTCTCAGCAACACCGTTCATTTGTGGAACATATGGTGCACTGAATTCATGGTGAATACCAAGTTTTTGACAGAAAGTTTCCATAAGGTGATTTTTAAATTCAGTACCATTGTCAGAACGGATCCTCCTAACCTTTAGCTTATACAGAGACTCCAATTTGGTAATCAGAATCTCCACATACTCAAAAGTTTCAGATTTTTCTTTTAAGAACATCACCCAAGAATATCTTGAATACTCATCCGTCACAACCAAACAATATAAGTCTCCAGCAATGCTCTTCCGGTTGATAGGACCAAACAAGTCCATGTGTAAGAGCTCTAGTGGTATAGTGATGGAATGTTGAGATTTGGGTTTATGAGATTTCTTGGTTTGTTTGCCTTTCTTGCAAGAAACACACGAGTCAGGAAGATGAAAACTTTTCACAGTGACTCCTTTAACAAGATTTTTGTGCACCAAATGAATCATTTTTCTGAGACTGAGATGTCCCATTCTTTTGTGCCATAAAATAGAATCCTTCTCAGTGGCTTTTGAAACAAAACATGATGCTGTGGACACTGAGGATGATGCTTGTGACATGTCAAGAATATAAAGATCATTCACTCTTGGAGTAGACATAATCACCATGTCTTCTGGAATCATAAACTCCTTTTTCAAGATATAACAATGCTTGTCATAAAAAAGAACCTTAAACTCCTTATCACAGATTTGAGAAACAGAAAGCAAGTTGTTATCCAACTGTTTGACAAAGTTGACCTTCTCAAAGCTGACATCTCCATTTGACAGTGTTCCCTGAGCTGAGATAAAACCACCTTTATCGCCTGCAAATGAAACATAGCCCCCTTTGATATTTCTGACGTCGAAAAGGAGAGCTAAGTTCCCAGTCATGTGCCTGGATGCCCCACTATCAATAATTCAATTATTGCTAATAGGATTATAAAGGACAACCTGCACAAGAAGGAAAGTAATTAGTTTAGGTTAGGAACCCAAGCCTTTACGGTCTTGGGTTTCCCAGTCTCATCTACAACAGTACAATCCATCCACTGTCCTTGTGGACTTTTGGAACAACCACCTGACTTTGACTTTGAAGTACAGTCGTCAGAAGCATCATCTGATTTTGCTTTCCACACATGTTCTTTGTGCAACGACTGTTTGTGGTAAACAGTGGATTGCTTAACGATTTGTACAGGTGTGGAACTCGAATCAGAGACCAACAAGTCATGCATCTTTTGTTTAACTTTCTTTTGATGCACTTGTTGTTGGGTAAAAGAGTTATATTTTGACTTTAAAAACTTTTGTTTATTTTATGGAAAATGGTTAACTCTTTTACTTGGCTTCTGAAGATAAGGACAGTTGACAACAACGTGTCCTTTTGTACCGCACTCAAAACAGTATCTCCGCTCAACCAACCTTGGAGATCTGTATTGATTTTCACTTTGGTGAGTTTTTGAACCACCAGCCTTAGCTTCTTTTTGTTCAGCTGAAGAGAGTGACTTGTTTGATTGAACATACTCACCATCTTTAACAAAATTAACCTTTTTGATTGAGGCTTTGGTTACTTGACTCTTCTGATCAGAAGTAGTGGGATAAGATGGACGACAATTGGTTTGTTTAATTTTAAAAACCTTTTTAGAAGCAGATTTTGAAATACCAATGCTGTCATTCTGTGGAGCAGACGAGTTTTTGTGTCCCAAACCACGAGTAGTGCACTCATCGTCGTCTTCATCCCACTCTTCTACCATTCCATCAACACACTGGGACTTCGAGGTCGAAGCACCATTATCGTTAATCTTTGATTGAGAAATTTTGTTTTCGGTTGGATCAACGACAAGTGGCATTTTGACCTTAAAGTCAATGATTGGGTTATCATCCGGTGTGTTTACCATAGTATTCAACACCGGTGGAGGACAATTTTTATACCCCATCCCAGCATTTTTCGTCCCGTGAAATCATGTAATCAAAAATATAAGAAGAATTTGAATCACTTTTCAGCTTTTGATTTAAAGTTTCATAATCACAATCGACAAGCACCAGCTTTTTCTTTGTTTCATCAATTGTGTTTAAATAAAAAGTGATGGCATTTTGTTTGTTGATAACACAGATTTCTAATTCATGAACTTGCCTGTTTAAAAGATCAATTTTGTTTTTGAAGGCAAGTTCATTCCCCTTTAAAACACGGTTTGCTTCAAGACAATTAGTTAAATCAGCAATTAAGTCTGTGTTGTGACTTTTAAGTGTCTCAACTTTCTTCTCAAGTTCATCACAAATTAAACACGGTTGAGATTCAGACTCACTTTCAAAACTTTCAGAATTTACCTGAATGCCTGTGGATGTTTTTACCATAAAAGCACAGCTATAGGTAGATTCAGAAGAGGAATTGTTATCATCCACATCAGCTGTCGATTGACTTGAAGAGACAACAAATGATTTATCTTCATTCTCAGCTGTGAAGCCAGAACTGTTTGAAGATGTGTCGTCTGCAGCTGATGAACTTTCTGAAGTAATCTCTCTCTCAGCATCAGAATCTGATTCTTCATTGATTTCTACAGCCTTTGCCATGCAAGCTCTATCCCCTGAACTGCCATCAGCTCCAAATTTAAAAGACCAGTCAACAGTCTCATCTGTTTGAACAACCATAGCTTTTGTTCCACTTGAAGTGCCCTTATCTTGTGCAAGAGTAACTGGAACAAGGTTTGTTTCTGTATTTTGAGTTTGTGGCCTCGGTTGGCTTTGACGGTTGTTGAAAGGGTTGCGGTTTCCAGTCTGTTTAGGCTTTTCACATTGCCTAGCAAAATGCCCTTTCTCACCACAGTTAAAACAAACAACAATAGACAGATCAAAACCATAAGTAGTGTCTTTGTTCCCTTCGAGAGTTTTTCCTGTCCTTTTTACATAATCTCTCGCTCTTCTGACTGCACTTGCAAGAGCCCACATTATATCAATTCGATCCATTTCATCCTTATCAATCTGAGCATAATCTTCTGCTGTCAGATGACTGTTTCCAACCTGTCCAGCAACAAGACTGTCATATGAATTGACAACGGTAGACAACAGTGCCATGTGTTCCTTGGCCACTTCGATAGTAACCTTGTCGAAGTTGTCTGTTTGAAATTTAATGGGGCTTGGTGGAGGAGTACTAGCAGTATTTCCCTGCTGTGGAACCGAGCTTGATGAAACTGAAGCATGAGCTGTTGAAGACTGGCTGGCTGAGACATTTGACATGTTTGATACAAACGCAGTCTGCAAAGGAGCATTTTGTTGAGTTGATGTAGAATAGTACAATGAAGGATCCTGAGCCTGTACGCCTCTCTTTAACTTACACTTATTCATCACCTCTTGTTCTCTCAATTTCTGAAGAAATTCATTGATGTCAATGGTTTCAAGAGTATTGTTCTGTTTGAGAACCATCAAGAATGAATCCCATTTTGGTGGTAGCGCATCTGCCATGCATTGAACCTTTTCTTCTTTCGTTGTTTTGACCTCATGGGCATGTAATTCACTCATCAAGTGATAGAATCTCTCAAATAGATCATCTAAGGACTCATTTCCAATATACATGAAATTATCAAATTCCTTCTTAATGGCCTTAGCATTGATAGCTTTCAACGAAGCATTTCCTTCGTGACGTTGTTCTAAGGCATCCCACAGTGATTTTGAAGATGTAAACTGCCTGAATTGATGAAATATTTCTCTTGACATGGCCTGAGATAGGATAGCATATGCCTTCTTTTCTAAGTCATATGCTTTTCTTTGTTGTTCACTTAAAAGGGAAGTCAAAACAGTAGTTCCATCCTCATTCAACACTTTTTGATATACATTCTCTATCGTCATCCATAAGTTTGTATCAACTCCATTAATGTGTATCTCAAACCTGTTTTTCCAGTGATGATATTCGTCCATTGTCATGAGTTTTGGAGCCTTGTTAGCATTTCCAGCTTCATTATCGATTAATAACAAGTTTTGGATTTTACTGTTCTGACTGGCAACAAAGGCTATGTCCGACATGGTAAAAAAACGAAGTTTTTCGACACTTGAAAATTTCAGAAGAGATTTATGCGAATGGGTCTATTCGTGCGAATGGAATTTTCTATTCGTGCGAATGGAATTTTCTATTCGTGCGAATGGAATTTTCTATTCGTGCGAATGGAATTTTCTATTCGTGCGATTGGAATTTTCTATTCGTGCAATTGGAATTTTCTATTTGTGCGAATGGAATTTTCTATTCGTGCGACTGGAATTTCTATTCGTGCGATTGGAAGTTTGAACAATGAGCGGGAGACTTGATCTATTCGTGCGAATGGTAGGAGCCATTCGTGCGAATGAAGTTCATCATAGTGGCCATTCGTACGACAGAGAGCTATTTGACTTTTTTGCACCAAAAAGCACCAATGATTGAGCCTTTTATCAGATCTTGAAACTGAAACGATCAGATCACTCAGAAGCAATAATCACAAGATTTGAACGTGGCTAAACAACGATCAAGTGATCTTTATAACATTCAAGAAGCTAGAAAAAGCAAGATTAGATTTTCTATGTTGAATCTAGAGCACAACAGCTCTGATACCACTTTGTTGGATCGGGATCTACCTTGATCCAATGATTCAACACATTAACCGAACCAAATCGTGCGGAATCCGATTTGATTGGCAATCTAATCTATGACACGGATCGGGTCGTAAGAAACGAGCAGATTAGATGTCGAAACGAAGGTTTCTATCGACCCTTTGGTGTAGAGAAGTTGGATACAAGACCTGGAAACTCTCAACGGACAGAGATTCAACAATACAGATGCAAAGAGTTTGTGTGTGTTCTGTTCTTAGTCTGGTTCTGCTCTGGTTAGTATGTGTATATGTGTTGTGTATATGTGCTCATGAAGTGAAAGTTCTATATATAGTGCTGAGGCCATTCGTACGAATGAGCCATGTGAATGGACTCATTCGTGCGAATGAATCAGCAGAATGGTTCATTCGCAAGAATGAATCATCCGAATGGTTCATTCGTACGAATGAATCATTCTCATGATCTATTCTAGTGAATGAATCATTCTCATGATCTATTCCTGCGAATGGATCATTCTCATGATCCATTCGTGCGAATGGGCCTTTCAATAGCACAATTGATCAACGTTATCGATATTTATCAGATCATTTAATACACAGTCGTTATATATTAGTAAACATTAAGGATAAACATGTAATTTCATTAATACATCAAATAGTTACATTAAACATAGATGAAATACATATTACAAGGGATTAGGGACATATTATGCATCTACAAATCAGAGTTCTTGCAGCAGAGCAATCATCCAACTTGAATCTTTCCAAAACGCTTTTGACGTATTTGGATTGGCTGATGAATATTCCATTTGGAACCTGTTTGACTTGGAGACCCAAAAAGAAATTTAGTTTACCCATTGAACTCATTTCAAACTTTGAGTGCATAGGATCTCTAAGTCTTTGCATAGGTTCTTCTTTGTTAATCCAAAGATGATGTCATCAACATAGATTTGTACCAGTAGAGTTTCTCCCCCTTCATCTTTGATAAACAAAGTCTGATCAATGGCACCTCTTCTGAAGTTGTTACTGAGTAGATATCTCGACAAGGTTTCATACCAGGCTCTTGGGGCTTGATGTAACCCATAAAAAGCTTTATCTAATTTGAATACTTTGTTAGGATGTGAGGGATCTACAAATCCTGGAGGCTGTCTGACTTATACTTCCTCACCAATCTTCCCATATAGAAAAGCACTCTTGACATCCATCTGATAAACGGTAAAGCTCTTGGATGCAGCATATGCTAGGAAGTTTCTGATGGCCTTCAGTCTGGCAACCGGTACAAAGACTTCATTATAATCAATTCCCTCTTCATGAGTGTAGCCTTGAGCTACAAGTCTGGCTTTGTTCTTGATCACAATTCCTCTCTCATCTTGTTTGTTTCTGAAGACCCACCTTGTACCTATAACACTTTGTCTAGGTGGCAGATCAACTAGGGTCCACACTTCTTGTCTCTTGAATTGCAGAAGCTCTTCCTGCATTGCTTCAATCTAGCTGTTGTGCTGTAGTGCTTCATCTATCTTCTTTGGTTCAACTTGAGACAGAAAGCAGGAGTACAAACATATATTTGCTTCATGTGACTTTCTTCTTGTCGGACCTCCTTGTGGAACTGAACCAATGACATTCTCTAGAGGATGTGTTCTATTAATTCTTTGGGCTGGAACAACATTCATCCGGATTTCTTGGTCAAGATTTCTTTGGTTTTTATCAGGAAGATTTTCATTTTCAAGAGGATTGTTTGTAGAATTGTCTTCAACTGCAACAACATCTTCAAGTGAGATGTCAGCAGCATTAGAAGCATCAGCAGTATCAGCAGCAATAGCAGCATCAGATGCAATACCCTCATCTCGATCTTCATTGTCAGAGAGACTGTTGCTGGTGACATTTGAGTTGCTTGTTCTGGTTTCAATAGCATCAACAAAATATGGAGGATCAATGGATGGTGTTTTGATTATTATAGATGGACCATTGAAGCCTAATTTGTAGTCATCAATTTATGAAGTGGCTGGGTTGTGTGTGGATGAAGACTCCATATTTGAGAAGATAAGAGGCTCAAATATTTAAGAGAAGGAATCTATATCAAACAGCTAGTTTGGCCCTTTTCCCTTTTCACATGGAATGTGTTCCCTATATTCCACATTTGATGATTCTTCAACTATTCTTGTTCTAGAGTTGAATACTCTGTAGGCTTTGGATTGAGAGGAATATCCCACAAAATATCCTTCATCAAATTTAGCACAAAATTTTGGAAGAACACCATTGGTGATAAGAATAGTACATGGGCATCCAAATGGTTTTAGGAAGCCAATATAGGGAACTCTATTGAACCACAGTTCATAAGGTGTTTTGTTGAGAGGCTTGACAATAAAAATTATTTTGTACATAACAAGTTGTACAAACTGACACAACCTGGAATGTGAGAGGCAGCTTTGAGTCAGCCAACATTTATCTGGCAGACTCAGTTAGAGTTATGTTTCTTCTTTCAGCAACCCCATTTTGTTGAGTGGTTCTTAGAGCACTGTATTATCTCTGAATGCCTTTGTTCTCACAAAAACAGTTCAAGAATCAGTTCAAGCTTTGATTCTTGAACTCTGTCCCTTGATCACACCTTATTGTCTTAACTTTCTGATTGGTTTGATTCTCAACCCTAAGAATGAAGGATTTGGGAATCTCAACACTTTTATCTTTTGTTCTCAAGAAGTATACCCATGAGAGTCTAGTTTAGTCATTAGTTATCACCAGACAGTATGACTTCTTGCCCATAGACATAACATTTGTAGGACCAAAAAGATCCATATGCAGTTGATGTAGTGGAGTGTCATTTAAGTTTAGTGTCTTGGTCTTGTGAGAGCTCTTGTGTTGCTTCCCCTTCAGACATGCTATGCAATGATCTTCAAGTTGGAATTCTTTATCTCATAGTCCTCTGACTAGATTTCCTTTAACTAACTTGTTGATGGTTTTGACATTAACATGACTCAATCTCTTATTCCATAGAGCAGATTCATCAATTGATTCCTGGGACAAAAAACAAGATACACTACCAGATGGAGTGACCTTGTTCATATCAAGCACATATAGATTGTCCTTTCTTTGAGCAGTTAACAAGATCTTCTCAGGAGGAGGTTTTCTCAGTCCAGAGGATAACACATAACATTCTTCATCTGTGAACATCATCCAATGCTTTTGATCACAGATTTGTGATACACTCATGACGTTAAAATTCAATTCCTTCACATAATTCACCATTTCAATGCTCATCCTTTCATTAGACACAGTTCCTTGTCCGGTGATAGAGCCACCCTTTGAGTTACTCCTAAAGGCAACATATCCTTCATAAAAGTTTCTGAAGTTTGAGAGGATGGACCTGTTTTCTGTCATGTGTCTGGAACAACTACTTTCTACAACCCATGTGTTATCTTTGTTACCTGGTTGTTCCTGCACATGAGAGATTTCTAGTTAGAAAGGGGGACCCAAGAGCTTGCAGACTTGGGTGGGATTTTTGACTTAAGACTAAAATCATCAGCAGGCTGACATTCAATTAATCCAATGTTGATACTCTGAGATGATGAGGATTTGGATTTTAATTGCCATTGTTGAATCACTTTTGCATTTCTTTTAACATTATCAACAACAGATGTTGCTTTAGCTGCTGATAGTTTTATCTGATTTTTTATATCTCTGGGTTTAGACTGATCAGCAGCAAACTTGGTTGCTGCTGATGGTTTTAACTGACCAGCAGCAAATTTGTTTGTTGCTGAAGGCATTGAATTGTTCTTTATCTTCTTCGGCTTCACATGATCAGCAGTATTCCTGGTTGCTACTGATGGTTTAGCTGGTTCAACAATTATTGACTTCTCCTTCTTTACTTTCTTATTAAAAATAGGTTTTTCTATGGGGGTTCTTTTATAGACATGTTTTTATCTATCATAGATGATTTTGACTGTTGATGCTGAGGATGATGAGTGAGAGAACTAGTTGAATGGATTAAACTCACAATTTGCGGCAAAGTGGCCTGATTCACCACAAATGATGCAAGATTGTTTAGCTTTTGGTGGTTTTAAAGTAGTAATCTGTCTTGGTGGAGAAATGGACTTTCTGAACTGAGTTGATCTTGCTTCTTACCTTCTTGTTTTAGTTTGTTTTCTCAAAAGCTTGATGCTTGAGATTTCATTCTACTGAAGGTAGTAGAAACATGTGCTTGCTGTATGGTTGTATTTGCGACAAACAAAACATGATTTTGCAGTCTTGTGTCTCTGAAGATACACATAGTCCTTTCTTTTGAATAGATCTTTGAAGTTTCAGGGATGATTTTTGTTGTGTTCAAAGGTGGCTTCTTCTAGTGCTTTTGAACTTAAGGCATTCTTTCTCCAGGTGAATGGCAGATGTAAAACGCATTCTTTGCAGGGATGGAGGCTGAGGATATTGAGGATTGGCCCTTTTCAGTGATCAGTTTTCTGCCTTAAGGATGATAGCTGATTTTGATTTGTTTGGTGGGTTGTGTGACTGGTGTGGATGGAATGAAAAGGAATTTGAAAGTTTGTTTGAATCACTTTCCCAGATTTGGTGGTTTTCATAATTACTTCATTTGTGAGAAGTAAAGGGGCATCGCAGTTTTTAGAGGAGTCTGAGCATGTGGAATCAGACTCAGTGGAGATACTTTATTCTTGCACAACAATGTCTTCCTTTGAAGGATCAAGGTTTTGGATTGCATGGTCAAGATTGGTTAGTTTGAAGTTGGGTTCATGAATGGTTACATAATCAGTGGGTGGTGGTACAGATTTGTACTGTTCAGTTTGGTACCCACTACCAGCATTTACTTTTTCATGGATTTGAGCATCCAATAATCTTTGCAGCTTTTTGGATGCAAACTCATATTTTTCAACATGAACCTTTTGATCTGCCAGATCATCTCTTGTACCTTTTAACTTAACCAATAGATCATAAATCTGAGTTTCAATATTTTTTTGTTTATGTTTTAATGAGAAAATTTCTTTCTTTAGACAACTAATCTTTTCTCTATAACTGCTTTCAACCTTTTTGAACTCAGATTTCATTTGATGAAACTCTTCATTTTGATCTATAAGATTTTGGTTATGCTTTCTATATCCCAAAACTTTATCAATGCAAGCTTGAGAGCAAAGATGTTCATATACCTAAGGTGGGATCTCTGTGGTGTCTGCCATGAGTGCTTGGTTGTTGGTAGATATTTCTTCACACTGAAAGCTCTAGTCAAAGTCAGTTCTTCCAACTTGTTGAGTTGCACAAGCAGCAGTTTGAGCAGGTTGAGTGTTTTGACCTGTTTGACCTTAATGAGTCTGTCTTGGTTGTGCAGCAGCCGGGGTTGCCTTTGGTGCTTTACATTCTCTGGCAAAATGACCAAGTTGATTACAGTTGTAACATATTAATTTTCTCTTGTCCAAGCCAACTCTGGTGTTTAGACTGTTGCTTGAGATAGGTCTTCCAGTTCTGGAGTAGAACCGTTTTGCTATGAGAGACAACATAGCATAAGAATGTTGTATGTCCATATCTTCTAAGTCATCTGGATGAAAATACTCCAGATCTTCTTTGATAAAAGACATGTTGCATAGGGTATCAGAAATAAAGGCAGCAGGGTTTGGATTATGAGGAGGAGCTTCAAGAAGGAATGGAGGGTTGTTTGCTAATGAGGTGGGTGTTTGAGGATGTGTGACAATGGGATGATAGTAGTTGCTTGAGCTTGGTTGTGTATGGTCAGAGTGTAATGCAGAGGTTGTGGTGGATGATGAGGGTGTAGAATTACATGATTTTCTCTCTCTAGCATGAATCGTTTCCAGCTCATATGTCTTTAACATACCAAACAGCTCAGTCATTGTGAGAGTCTTCAAGTTTTTAGTTCTTCTAATTGACACTGTATAGAGTGTCCAGCAACTTGGAAGGGATCTGATGAACTTTTTGAGAATATCTGCATTCTCTAGCTTGATGTTAGAGCACTACAGCTCACCCACAAGATAAGTGTACCCGTTGTACAGGATTGTAAGGGACTCACCATCTTTGTATACGAAATTTTCCTATTGTTGCTTTAGAATGTCTCTCCTGTTTTCCTTAACCTCTTCAGATCCAACAAACATCTTCTCAAGAGCTTCCCATAGCTCTTTAGCAGTCTTGTGTTCTCTGAAGTTGTGAAACACTTCATTTGGCAGGCACATCGGTATAGCTCCTTGAGCTTTAAAGTCTACCTCTGTCGTCTTAATATGTTCCTCCGAATATTTTGAAGCTTCTTTGGGAACAGATGGACCTCCGGAATCAGCAGAGGCCACCATAGGCACATAAGGACCATCAATTATGGATTTCCACATTCCATATTCTTGATAACAGAAGAAGCTTTCCATTATGTTCTTCCACATGTCATAATCTTCCCCAGACACCAGCCTTGGTGGTCTGTGAAGGCTTCAAATATCATCAAATCCAGTAGTTTGTGCCATACTTTGGATGGATGATGTGCAGCAAAGAGATAATAGTAACAGAACCAGAGAGTGATTAAACAAATGTGAGTTTGCTTAATCTGAGAGCCAAGCTCTGATACCACTTGTCGGATCGATGTTTTACAAGATGGTTTTGTTTAGTTAAGATTGGCGGAAACAATCACAACTATGCAAAGTAATAAGAAACAGTGAAGGTACTGATAAATGCAAATTGTATTGATCTTCAATGTTTACAAATTACAAAGAAAACTCTAAGGAAACATCAATTTTACAATGAAGAGAAACAATACATATAAAGGAACTTAGAATCAAGACAGACCCTTGATCCTAAGGATCAGATCAAACACAAGCCGTTGATCTTGAACTGATGAGAAGCTATACTACTATTGGTTTACAACATAAGGACAAGTAGCAAAAAGACAACTGCAGTGAAAGGACTTCTGCAATGAAAACACAAAAGCAAAACAAAGGTCTTTTCAGTAATCATTGCAAGACTGAGCAGAATAGAAGCAATGTCTTTTGTTATCTGCACCAATAACATTCCTTCTGCTGATAGGTGTGCCAGTGTTGCAGAATAGGCGTCAGTAGTAAAGTCAAAGCTGCTGATGATTGGCCTATCAGAAGCATCAATGTTTGATGCTGCTGAAAAGCCTATCACCAGCATCAATGTTTGATGCTGATGAAAAGCCTATCAGCAGTAACTATGGACTTCAGCAGATAAAGCTATCCGCAGCATCGTAGTTCATAAGCAGCAGAACTTAACTATCCGCAGCATAAACCTTATCCATCGCAACTTCATCAGTTATCAAAATTGTTGAGTCCGCAGCATATATACTTAGAGAATTTTGTAGCCATCAGTCTTTATCTTGATAAACTTTGAAGTGTACTCGCGGTGTGTCAGCTAGCCCGCTTTGATAGTCAAGAACTCTCGCTCTACCCACTCCAGCTCCCCCGGAGCATAGAACTTCTTTCTCACCAACCCCTTCAGATCCTCCCAAGTCATAGCTTCCAGTTCTTGAGTAGTCTTTCTTTCTTTTACTGAGTTCCACCACTGTAGAGCCTTAGTAGAGAATGAGTGTGAAACAAACTTCACAATCTGATCCGGATTGAATTCACTAATTGAGATGGTAGACTCCATCTCGGTAAGCCAGTGATATGTAGACACTGCATTCTTCCGACCATCGACCTTAGGCGGATCAGACTTTCTAAAGTGTCCGTAGTCACAATTACCGACACCCCAAGACGGTTTCTTCTTCACGTCCTTCGGGACCCTCTTCTCTAGCTCCTTAAATACCGCTTTCACAATGTCAGGATGATACTCATGGATCATGTCCATCACTTATTTCTTAACCGCTGGTTCAAACTTGAACTCCTCAATATGCTCAAAGTGCACTAAAGGTTCAGTGTGCACAAATGGTTTGGTCTGAACCGACACCTCCTCTTGATTAGCATCCTCGTTTTGAACATTTCTACGACGCCCACTGGCATTGGTGTTAACAGAAACTTGTCTCTTCAGTGCCTTTACACTACTAAAACAATAATAAACAGAGCAATTTTCAGGTACAGTTTAAAACATTACGAGCAATGCAATTAGTTAATGACGGTGGCCAATCGCCATTACCCTTTCTCCTTGCTTTTCAGGTTATAAACCTTCCCAGTACTGCATCTTTGGCATAACGCCCCTGTCTTAGCCTACTAACACGACACACACACAGACTCATACCTGGCGCTCCTTGCTTTTGGTTACCCGTGATGACATTCCCACATATTGGTGCCATTCTCAGTCTAAGTCTAAGCATCGAGGATGCCAAAATTATTTAAACCACCGTTCTGATACCAACATGTAAGGCCCCAATCCCGGGAACCCTACTTGTTGGAAAAAATTCAAACTAAGTAGTCCTAGATGTCAAAGAAACTCAAATCATGCAGCGGAAATTAAATTATCAATAGATGGTCAACGACCCAACATCAAATGTAACACAAGTCAAGTACTAATATTCAAACAACTCAACAAAATACACTACTAAATGTCATCACACACTGGGTAACCAAACGCCATCCTAAAGCAGCCAGCTCGCACCTTTTCTTTACCTGAAATACATGCTTAATACGTCAGCTACGCTGAGTGAGTTCTATAGTAAATTATTTGGGATAAATACTAATGAAAACCGTTGTCGAAATGGTTTATGTCTCAAAAGGTTTTAGCTCATAAATAATCATCTAAAAATAGAGTAATTATAATTAGCGACACACAATTATATCCCGTTCACTATATCTGAGGATACAAGCAAACACAATCTCCCGCATGACTGCCGCCAGACACAATAACCCGTTGACTATGTCAAACACAACGCCAAGCTTTCACTCGATCACCCTTCACGACCGTTAACTATGTGACACTTAAAATCATACACACACGCAAACACAATGATTATTTAAAAGTACACATTTCATCCCAAAACATCGTATATGCATGCGCCCACTAAAACATACTTCATATGTATTCATGCCCAAAACAAAAACATTTAAAAGTGGGCAATAGAAATTCACCTTTACGAGACAAACCTTGATCACTAAAACTCGCAAATCTTCCGTGCTCTCCTTTTGTCCTCGTACCTAAAATACACACAACAAGCGAGTCAGTACGTGAGTCAACGTTAAAACCTCACTCACTTGACTAACTCAGTCATCATGCATGGCTCGCATGCAATACGTAACCATTCGCTCACGTCCCATGCGTCCCCTCGGGTCACCAACTCACGAAACATCAACTCTCGCACCTCAGGTCTCACTCTTGATCCTCACCATGCACCGATGAACCCAAACCAACCCACCGCGATATCTCAACAGCTTTGTGCTCCTCCGCCGTGGCCAGCCCTACGCACGGCTGGCGTGGCCACTCGACGCCACCCCAGCTTCCTACGGCCTTCCGCCAGCCTTCACATTCGTCGTCCAGCCCTTCCCCGCCACAACCGCTCGACTCAGCCCTCAGGCCTTCCCCGTCGTTCCATCGGTCATTTAACAACTCGTCGGCCACCCTAATGGGTTTGGACGGACCACGCACACCCGTAGGTCGGTCCCGTTCACTCGTCAAACACAAAATAATACAAGGGTTACAAGGTTATACCTTTCGATCGGGGAACTAGTGCAAGTCGAATACCCGACTCGTCTTCCTCAAAAGTTTGCTTCTTTCGAAACCCTAGAATCAAAACACGTTTACCACGACTATTCGAGGATCAAAACACGTAAAGGAGGCTTATGAATATGAAAATACCTCGATCCAGACGTGAAACGTGAAGAATGGCTCTCTCCTCCTTCTTCCTTGTTCTCGGCAGTCGTAACACACACAAATGCCCCCCCTACGTAACACCCTAAAGGGTGTTCCACTAGGACCAGGCTTGGCCCCCACGCATCATAGATCTCCTTAGCTTGGCCCATTCATGATTTTTAATAAAAGCCCCGATAAAAGCCCCAGGATGTTACAACGCGTGTACACGTGGTGGACCGCCACGCCAGGTGGTAACGGTCTGCCAGCCCCAATATTGTAGAATTCTGCCACGTAGCTCGGTGGCGGACCGCTACGTGCCTGGGTAATGGTCCTCTAGCCGCAAACTTATAAAAGATTTAATCAGTGATTCACGCTTAGGGATGACGCAAGCCTGGGGGTGGCGGACCGCCACCCGCCTGTGTAACGGTCCGCTACGGGGCCAGTTTGCACCCTATAAATAGCGGATGGAATTCACTCATTTTCCCATCCAAAATTCGATGTCAATATCTAAAACTCGTTCCCAACTCATTCTAAAAGACTCCCGACATTCCCGGTTCGATTCCCGCTCGTTTAGAAGCCGCGCATTAAGCAGAAACACCCGTAGAAGTTCAGAAACAATCAAGAAACTAAGATAGGAAGTTACAGTTGTACTCTCAGGATTAGAGGCTCATTCCAAGTTACATTTCTACTACATTATTAAGGTGAATATGTTATCTCTCTTAAAACATTATGTCAAACCTTTACGTTTACGACAATGGCCAAATAAATGTTAAAGAAGTAATGCATAACGTTCATCTACGTGTAAGCATTCAAGCAATAAGTATTCGTAAAACTTGCAAGGGATACACGAGTCGGGTGGAAGTCCCGGTCTGCGACCGGTACTTCTGATGTAGTGCGACGCACACATCTTTATTCCTATTGTTTTCATTCGTTTTGATTAGTTTTACATATGTTTTGAGTCATTTTTTTATTGAGTCGTTGTCATGTTTACAGGTGCTCGAGTTGAATACAAGTGAATATGTGAAGAAACTGAGCATGAGAACGACGCCCAAAGAAACAAAAGTCAAAAATGCTGAAATTCAAGTCTTCGCGGTACGCTAAGACTCAACCCTAAAGTCTCGCGGTACGCGAGGAAAAGGAAATCCGTCCACGACTAATTTATCCTTCGCGGTACGTGAAAGACCATGACCAATCTATCGCGCTACGCGAGAGGCTTATAATTCCACAAAAAGCCCTAATTTCAATATTTAATGTTTTGAATGGCCATTCTTGGAGGAGTTAGACATTCAGTCGTCTAGAAAGAGACGAGAGGCGATTTTGGGGCAAGAGAAGGCAATTGAAGTGCAAGATTTTAGCTTTCGAATCCGGGTTCGTTAGATTTAGCGTCTTCGGTTTCAAGTTTTGATTTTTATCATTGATTTTTTGCGTTTGAACCACGTTCTTGTTTGATACTTCTGTTCTAGTTGTTTTGAGCATGATCTTAGGCTAAAACCTTAATACTGCATAGGTTCATGATGATTTCTTGTTAAAGTATTGATTTATCAGTTTTTGAATCGTTTAAATGAATTAATGATTTTGTAACGAATGTCGAGTTAAGAATTATGATGAATTTATGTGTTTGAATCTGATTTAGGTTTGATTATAATTCCGTACGTTGATTGTGGATGTCTTCCAGTTTGATTTGCGTATCTAGATCTTAGACTTTAGGGTTTGTGATTGTTTGTTTGGTTTGCTAGAAATAGTAGCCATAGGAGTTGTGATTGAGTGTTATTTAGATCTGAATGTGTATCCTGTCTCAATACCCGAGAAGTGAGAGATAGTCGTTTAGTCTTCGTCATTAGGAATCCGAGTGTCAACTGTCTGAGAGGAAGTTGGTATTTGGTGTCTAGTGATTGTTTCTATTCTGAATCATAGTTGTTATCTTGAGATTACCCCGTACATTCTTCGAATGTATTGTGGACAGTGAGACTGAAAGGTGATTTGTCTATTCGGGTACTTTATCATTGTTGGAGAGACCGAAAGGTAATCTACTATCTGGTGAGTAATTACATCTTGTGGTTCCTTAGTTGTGACATCCTAAGAGTGATTAGGGATCCATTAGGTAGTCTAGAGTAGTTTCTTTAGAAACCCAGATCCATCTTAGTTTCCAGAACCGGTAGAAGTTGTGCTTTGCAAGTTGGATTCCGACCTAGGTAGTGTTCTTCCATCTCTGATATTACCTTAGTTCTTCATCTTGATAGCTTGAGTCAACCTTGTTCTCTGCATTATTAGTTATAATTAGTAGTGTACTAAACCCCCCAATCATCAATCTTTAGTCCGAGTCAGAGTCTAGTATAGTTATATTAGTGTCTCTAGGTTTCGATAACTCGGTTTTCCATTAAGTTGTGCTACACTCGATAGGTCCACTTGTCTGTCATTGCGGTTTAGTCGAAGGTACTCCATTAATTACTTAGGAGTCTAGGTTAGGTTTTTTATTTTTTATATAGTCCGTCAGGGCGACATCAAGTTTTTGGCCCCATTTCCGGGGACACATGGCAATAGCAATATTAACTTTGACTAGTTATTTGTTTGATTTTTTGATTTATTTTATTTCTTTTCTTTTGATTCTTGTTTGTGTGCTAGTCCTACGTGCTATTTGTGTGTCTAATTTAGAATCGAGTCTTTATGTCTTTGAGTCTTTGTCTCTTTCCTTCTAGTGTCTTTCTGTTAATGAACAATACTCGTTCGTAAGGTGCACCACCTTATTCAGCTTTTCCAGACCCCAAACGAGAGCAACACGAGCGCACCCGCGACTTCCGGGAGCGTTTGAAGGAGCTGTGCAAATCCCATGTACATTCTACTAGCCCAATTCCATTTCCTATCATGGACGACACTGACCCACCAACGAGGCGTACCGTGCACCAGAGGGCCAGTGACGGGGTCACCGGGGCGAGATCTTCGATCACACGCCCCGCTATTCCGAACACCAAAACATGGTAGATCATGTCACATGTTATGAGCACGATCAGTCATGCCACTCAGTTTCATGGCCTTGAGGATGAGGATGCACCGGTACACATGTCCCGCTTCGCGCGCATATGTGATACCTTCAATATCACGGGTGTGTCTAAGGACGCTATCTATTTGCGTCTCTTCCCATTCTCACTCTCTGTGCGTGCATCTACTTGGCTTGATACCCTCCGATACAACTCTATCACCACATGGGAGGATCTTCAAGCCAAGTTGCTCAAGAAATACTATCTACCTTCCAGGGCCGCTCGCCTTAGGGATCAGATCCACTCCATCCGGATGGACCCTGACGAGCCTTATCACATGGCCTGGGAGCGGTTCAACACGCTGTGGAGCCGATGTCCCCAGCATGGTCTTTCAGACTGGGCGATAGTTGAAAAGTTCTATAATAGCCTCACCTTCGAGAAGCAGCAAATGTTCAACACAGCTGCGGGAGGCTATATCATGGACAAACTCGAGCCTGCTGAGTGCGAGGAGATGTTCGAGAGCTTCACTCTCACTGAACAACAGCGGCCATCTACTAGGACTTCCATTCCTAGCGCTAGAGCATCCACCTCTTCTCCTAGAGGTGTACATCAGGTCACTCCTGATACTAGCGTGGCTGCTGCACTCGCAGCTATGGCTAACGAGATTAAAGAGCTGAAGCTCAGTGCTCAACGGTGTGAGGTGTGTAGGGGAGGCCACGACACCATAGATTGCCCCGTTAATCATCAGGAGCAGGTGAGTTTTGCTGGCAACTAGAACCAGAACCGAGGGTACAACAACTATAATAATTCTTATGGCTTGGGATTGAGATCTGGAAACAACGCACCTGGGTTGATTGGTCGCCAGAATCAGCAAGGAGGAGGAGAAGTTGGAGCAAGTTCAGGAAGCAGTGTCAGCACGAAGAGGATCGAAGAGATGATTGAGAATCACACACAGATTCTTGCCCACTTAGTCGAGCGGGACATGGACACTAGGCACAGACTAGATGCACATGACACTCTATTGAAGAATCAGCAGTCGGCATTCCATGATCTACAACGCACGGTAGGAGACAGCACTCAGAGCCTGAAGGATAGACAGGGAGGTCTGTCTTCAGGCCCCAACGCTTCAGTGATGGCCGTGTCGATCAGGAGTCATAGAGAGGAGGACAGAATAGAGGAGGAAGCCTCCAACAACATTGAATATGGCATCCCTTCGCCTGAATAGGTGAAGAAGGTAGATTGGAGAGCTCGCTTTGCTGAGATAGATGCCAAGATGATAGAAGAACATATGGTAGAAGAGCCAACGGTTGAAGAGGAAGAACCGATGGATGAGAATATAGCAGAGGAGAAGCCTGCCGAGAAGGTAAAAGAGAAGAAGAAGGGGGTGGAGATGAAGTCCCCCGAGATTGACCTGACCCGTGTTCCCTAGTCTGCTAAGCAGTTTGCCCTTAAACCACACGCTGGCTGACTTATGTGCTAGCATCATTCTGATGTCATATTCTGTCTACAAACAGCTAGACCTAGGTGACCGTAGCCTGCGCGCATGAGCTAATCCTTGGCTGACCGCTCAGTCAAGTATCCACGGGGAATTGTGGAGAATCTTCTAGTGAAAGTAGGCAAATTTTTCTTCCCCGTGGATTTTGTCATCTTGGATATGGAGGTGGATGACAGAGTCCCACTCATTCTAGGGCGTCCATTCCGGCGCACCGATAAGGCATTGATCGATGTCTTTGACGGAAAGCTCACACTCCGTGTGGAGAATGAGTCGGTCACATTTGATGCTACAAAGTCCATGAAGGTGGTTGGTGAGCTGAGCCACTCCATGTGCATGATCGATACATCTATGGACTATCATCGGGGCTCTGATCCATATAGAGGAGTTGATGAACCCGCCCCTAATTTAGAAGAACCATTGGATTGGGTGACAGAGTTGGAGAAGTTGTTAGATGAGCCGGACGAATACGGTGGCGAAGATATGCCTGATGATCTGCTAGAGATAATGGCTGAGTTAGATGAGATCATAGGCAAAACCCCAAGCGTGGGGAAGTTGGTGGAGAGTGTAGAGGATCCTGATGATCCTGGTGAAGGTTTAGAGGTCTCATCCATAGAAAATCCTATTCCTAAACCTCCACCTATTTGTTGTTCTAAGGGTAGGATTGTTGAGCCAGCCCCTTGTTTCAATTTCACTAGTTCTAGGCCACCCCGTAAGAGAACCCGTACTTTGACAGATTCATCTTATTTGAGGGTAGTGCTAACCCCAAGTGTGGGGAAGGTTAAGGGTGATGAACTGCTTGGTTATTTGAACAATGTCATTTTCGGACCAGGTAGGTATAAGTTGTGGTGGAAGGACCTGCGTGTTAGCTACAAGAGATATGTGGTGTTTGTTTGGTTGTAAGAATTGTGGGGGACTGGGAGACTGCGTAGGATAAAGGCGGTACCGGTTAGGATCAAGGAGAAGCCTCCTGATCGGCTTGCTTGAGTCTCGGGCAAGTGCCCATGATGTAGAGTTTGTATGCATTACTTGGTTTGAGTCCGTGTCATTTTCTGTGTTTTTCGGTTTGTGTGTTTTGTTTGTGTCATATTTTGCAGGGATTCAAGCTTGATTCGGTGAGGAAAATCACCAGGAACGAAACTCCAGGTATTTTTACACCTGTTTTTATAGTTGGAACGGGTTTTTAAGAAATTTGGGTGAAAAAGTTTTCAGGGGTCAAAAATTTTTCTAAGTATAAAAACCCTGTTAACTTTCTATTACCGCCAGTCCACTGCGAAACGCGAACCCTTTAGGAAGTTCTCTTGCGGTACGCGAAGAACAAATTTATAGTTGGCTACTATTTCCGTCCCTTGCGGTACGCTAGGGATGTGTCTGTGTTTATCGCGATACGCGAGGGGTTTCTGGAAACCTCCATGTTCTTTAGTTTCCCATGGTTTCTCGCCACGATTCACCGATCACCACTCCCATCACATCACCAACATCCATACAAATCATGATTCCACTATCATCCATATCATCCACCACCATGCTCACCATCATACACAAACAATGGGAGATTTTAAACCGTGCTCACCATCATATCATTCATCACCCATCTTCTATCATCCACCACCATCATCATATCCATCATCATCATTCATTCATTATCATCAACCGACGATGGGAGATTTTAAACCGTTCGTGACTGTCGATTCACCTTGCTGTGGCCTTCATGTCTATGTGTTTGCCACGTATCGGGTACGTTTTCTTGCCTTCTATCCAGAGTCTTAGTGCGTCAGTCGAGTCTTTTATTTTTATTTTGAGTCTGTATTTGTGTCAGTTTGATGATGCGGGTATTGTGTGAGTTTTTTTTGCAGGGTTTGATCATTCCATTCGTACTCAATCTCCATTCGGACGGAGTAAATCCTGATATTATTGAGCAGCCCGGCAGAGATGTGCAACCGCGACCAAAATGCTATACAGTGCACACAAGGTTGAACGAAGATGGACATTCGAGAGCATATATCATTACCAGCTCGCTTCCTGTTTTTATTTTTTCTTTTTTATTTTTTAGTTGTTTCTTGCTTCACATTGAGGACAATGTGTCTTTCAAGTGTGGGGATGTGAGTGTCTAGTTTGTCTAGGTTTGTTTTCTTTTATAAAAATTCAAAAATACAAAAAAAAATAATTAAAATATTTTTGAAAAATGTCCTTTGAAAGTATAAGTTTTGCAATCAAAAATGGAAAATGATAGTATATCTGGATCTACTTGTTGAGTTTTAAATGATTTAAATAATAGAAAACGCGTCTAATTAGTGATGTTTTGGTAGACTTAGCCAGCTTAAATAGCTTAAATAGCCTGTGAGTGTTACATAGGATTAATCACCGAATAAAATCATGAAATTTTGTGAGTACTCATCTTAGGGTCTCTGTAAAATCATGAAATCTTGTGGGTACTCAACATAGGGTCATAGGTACCACTTTAAGATAATATCTATTTGTTTTTGAAATTTTTGGCACACCACTCTCTTTTTATGAGAATAAATCCGAGTTTGGTGGCGCCCGTATCCATATGTCCATAATTAATGAGTTAATTGATTAGAATTATAAGTTTGCTTATGTGTTACCCTCTGGGATGGCCACTTGGAGAAAACACCCCTAAGTGATTCTTATGTGCTTATTGAATATGACTTATTCTATGTGTTACCTTCCGAGATAGTAACTTGGTTGAAACGCCTCTAGACGAAAGTTCATTTGCTTGAATTAATGCTCATTTCCACCAATTCATACATGATTTCATCTAATTTCTTAAACAAATAAATCTTAGTTTAACGTGGTGGGTAAATCTATATGGTTTCATCCGTTCCTAGACATGACCATGAGACGTGATTAGGTAAAGCTGTAACTTCTAAGTGTGAGTCACATAGGTTGATTGATAAATGTATAAAATGGAATTAGAACACATTACGGGGGCTAGACGGTTGGTGCTTGGGTTTAATCGGACAGAAATACTAATTTTTGTTTTTTAACGTGTGAGTATTTTTTGCTAATTGGTAATTATGAATGTTGAGTTAGATCTAAGTTACGATTCCATTTGCAGACTTTTTCGAGGACGAAAAAAGGTTAAGTGTGGGGATGTTTGATGTAGTGCGAAGCACACATCTTTATTCCTTTTGTTTTCATTCATTTTCATTGGTTTTATCTTTGTTTTGAGTCGTTTTGGTACACTATTGAGTCGTTGTCATGTTCACAGGTGCTCGAGTTGAATACAAGTGAATATCCGAAGAAAGCGAGCATGAGAATGAAGCCCAAAGAAACAAAAGTCAAAAATAGTGAAATTCAAGTCTTCGCAGTACCCGAAGACTCAGCCCCACAGCCTCGCGGTACGCAAGGAATAGGAAATCCGGCCGCGACTAATTTGTCCTTCGCGGTACGCAAAGGACCATGACCAATCACGCGCGGTACGCGAGAGGCTTATAATTCCGTAAAAAGCCCTAATTTCAATATTTAATGTTTTGGATGGCCATTCGTGGAGGAGTTGGACATTCAGCCGTCTAGAGAGAGACCAGAGGCGATTTTAGGGCTAGAGAAGGCAATTGAAGTGCAATATTTGAGCTTTCGAATCCGGGTTCGTTAGATTTAGCGTCTTCGGTTTCAAGTTTTAATTTTATCATTGATTGTTACCATTTGAACCATGTTCTTGTTTGATACTTCTGTTCTAGTTGTTTTGAGCATGATCTTAGGCTAAAACCTTAATACTGCATAGGTTCATGATTATTGCTTGTTAAAGTATTGATTTTTATCGGTTTTGGAATCGTTTGAATGAATTAATGATTTTGTAATGAATCTTGAGTTAAGAATTATGATGAATTTATGTGTTTGAATCTGATTTAGGTTTGATTATAATTCCGTACGTTGATTATGGATGTCTTCCAGTTTGATTTGCGTATCTAGATCATAGACTTTAGGGTTTGTGATTATTTGTGTGGTTTGATAGAAATAGTAGGCATAGGAGTTGTGATTGAGTGTTATTTAGATCTGAATGTGTATCGTGTCTCAATACCCGAGGAATGAGAGATAGTCGTTTAGTCTTCGTTATTAGGAATTCGAGTGTCAACTGTCTGAGAGGAAGTTGGTATTAGGTGTCTAGTGATTGTTGCTATTCTGAATCATAGTTGCTATCTTGAGAGTACCCCGTGCATTCTTCGAATGTATTGTGGACAGTGAGACTGAAAGGTGATCTGTCTATTCGGGTACTTTATCATTGTTGAAGAGACCGAAAGGTAATCCACTATCTGGTGAGTTATTACATCTTGTAGGTTCTTTAGTTGGTGACACCCTGAGAGTGACTAGGGATCCACTAGCTAGTCTAGAGTTGTTTCTTTATAAAACCATATCCATCTTAGTTTCCAGAACAGGTAGAAGTTGTGCTTTGCAATTAGGATTCCGACCTAGGTAGTGTTCTTCCGTCTCTGATATTACCTTAGTTCTTCATCTTGATATCTTAAGTCGACCTTGTTCTCTGCTTTATTAGTTATAATCAGTAGTGTAGTAAACCCCTCAATCATCAATCTTTAGTTCGAGTCAGATTTTAGTATAGTTATAGTAGTGTCTCTTGGGTTCGATTACTCGGTTTACCATTAAGATGTGCTACACGTGATAGGTCCACTTTCCTGTCAGTGCGGTTTAGTCGAAGGTACTCAATTTATTACATAGGAGTCTAGGTTAGGTTTGTTAGTTTTTATATAGACCGTCTGGGCGACATCAACTTCCCTTTATAACAATCATGGAGGCATTGTCCTACCCGTTGTTAATAAGACATACTACCAGTGTATACAATGGTGCATACCGTCAGGAGATGAGGGCCTGCTGGATGTGTAGAGTGAACATATAAAGTTATGATTGCGAATTTAAAAACTATTTGTGCCAAATGATTTTATGGTCAAGATCATTGTATTCACCGGTGTTCACGCTTACGTTTTATTTTCAAAATGTTTTCAGGTAATCAGTAGAATGTGATGGCAATGGAATTAAGGGAAGACTTGATCTGGCCCATGATTATGAGAATAAAAAGAATAAGTTGCATGTTTCCTAGTGGCTTATGAAGGGATTGATCAACCTTGGATAGTACTATTTCCTAGTGGCTTATGAACTTGTCTATAGACAAGAGGTGTATTTGATTTCATACAATGTTTCTAATATAAAAGAGATGGGTATTTAATTCCCAATAATACAAGACTTTATTTTCCAACTGGGTCTTGGTATTTACAAAAGCAACTCTCGAGGTTGCGATTTATGATGGAACGATCCTTATGAAAATTATTCCGCTGTGTTTTAAAAACTCTTGAATCAAAGTACGTACCAATCACGCTCACACAAGTCTAGAGGGTGCCTGAGACGGGGGGTGACAAGTTGGTATCAGAGCCACAAGTTTTAGCTAGTTAGATATTGGATACTGGTTTAGTATCTATGTTTTGACCGAAGATGAGAATATAATAAATACTAATACTTTAAGTTGTAGGATGACTGGAGATAATGTTTACTATGATCCCCATAGACAAATCAAACCAGAATCACTTGAATACCCGCCATTGGGTTCTCAGATGAACACTATCACCTTCTCTGATCCTAACGATCCTTTTGCTATCATTTCCGGCACCACGACCCCAGAATACCATCCTCAGTCTAACGACACTACAAATTCATGGATGGAAACTGGATCAAACTTCATCAATTGGAACTTTGGCACACCACCACTAGGGAATGACGAGGCAGAATCCAGTCGAGCCCGCAAACCCCGAATGAGAGTGAGGATGTCAACGGAAAGAATTTCTATTTCTCCAGCTAAGATGGAGGAAGCATATCAAAATATGCCCATGGAGGAGCCTTCTGAGGAAGAAGAATCTTACCATGTGGAACTTGTGTCTGTAAATCCCGAGGACTACCCTTTTCATAACCTTTAATCCCCTGTTCTTTATGATCCTTATATTTTTCTAGAACGCGTGTACAATGGTCCTTACGAGGATTATTTTCAAGCACCTCCAGAATATCAGAATGCTTATAATGATATAATGGTTGGCCTCCGTGAACCACCACATAAATACGGTTATGAGCACAGTATGCCCTCTTCCCCAATATAATGTTTAGATCGTTCGTTACGCCAAACGAACGAAATAAACAAGGAAAGAATTATGGATAAAGCGAGGACGCGGTTTTATGGGTAACAAGTTTACAAGTATGGAGAAAACCTAATGATCCTCGGACAAGAACTGATGAAAGATTAAACTTATATGTTGTATTTCTATTTTGTTGTAATATATTTTATAATAAAAGCTTTTCGTTTTGTGTTTGGTCATAAATGAATGGAAAAGGGAAAGGACCTAGTTTCTTTCAAAAAGTCGCTCCTACTAGTTACTATGAACATAAAACAAATGAAACAATCATAGAAAATAATGAGGATACTGAAAGTTCTACTTTCAGAAGCCTTGGAGAAATAGGGAATCCTACTATTCTCTACAATCAATCTATGAGTTTCCATTCAGCTCCAATTGTCGAAAGCTACAACATCACTCCTATATACTCACATAATTTTCATGAGGGATTTCCCGAGATACTTTATGAAAACAGATATGTAACCGAAGATGATGAAAGAGCAGATTCCAATAAACCATTTATTCCGTATTATGAGACTGCCAATATCCCTACTCCATATATGAACGAGAGTTCATTTGGAGATGAGAGGATACAAATGATATTAAACCGAATAGCCAAGCTGGAACGAGAGAAAGCTAAAGTTGAATCTTGAAATATTCTATTAGTTCAAGCTCTAGAAGAGAAAAATCATAATAGCTATTAGAGAAATGTTTTCTTTATATTACTCTGTTGTAAATACCATATTATCAATAAAAATTCTCGTTTTAAATTCCATCTTTTTTCTTTCTAGAATGTCGAAACAAACCGGACCATCTCAGAATACCCGTGGTAAGAAGAAACAGGCAGTAGCTAATAAGAAATTTGTGATATGGTCAAAGTGGCCAAATGTGAAACCTTAGATGACACCATGGAACTTGGCGCATCCTTGACTGACAGCCTGATAAGAAATCAGGAGGAAAGGAAGAAAAAGAAGGAAGTAACTAGGCAAGGCCCAAATGGGTTTAAGAATCCAAGTTCAGGCTTTACCCCAAGAAATAACAATTCTGCTGTCCCAGAATGTCTTAAGTGAAAGAAACGACACTAAGGACAATGCAGATCTGGAGCCTATTGCAACTTCTATAAAATGTCAGGTCATAAGATAGAAGATTGCTATAGGAAGAAACCTATCACTTGCTTTGAATGTGGAGAAACATGTCACATCAAATGCTATTGTCCCAAATTGAAAAAGAAAGAAGGGACATGTCCTAAACCTACTGAGGGAGTCTAGAAGAATGCACGAGCATTCGTTCTAAATGCTCATAATGCAGTAGGTATGCCCGATGTAATTACAAGTACGTTTCTTGTCAATAATGTTTATGCTCGGGTTTTATTTCACTCTAGTGCAAACCAAAGTTTTATAGATCATAAATTATGTAGTCTATTAAATAAAGCTCTAGCTAAACTAGACACGAAATACGTAGTAGAAACGGCCAATGGAGACCTCGTCCGAATCTCAGAAGTCTTAAACGACTGTAAAATCACATTATCAGGATATGTCATCCCTACGCAGATTTTGCCGATGACATTGGCAGGATTTGATATTGTTCTAGGAATGGATTGGTTAGCCTCTAACCAAGCCCGTATCCTATGTGATAAGAAAGTCATAGAACTTCGTTCGCCGCAAGTCAACATCATTACCATAAATGGCAATAAACTATCCAACTCTGTTGGAATAATTTCTATATTGAAAGCCACTAAATATCTGATGAACTGCCTGGAATTCCACCATAAAGAGAAGCGGAATTCATAATTAATCTTGTACCTGGTACGGCACCTATTGCAAAAGCCCTGTACAGATTAGCTCCAACAGAAATGACATAACTAAAGAAACAGTTGGATTAATTACTAGAGAAATGATTCATTTGACCAAGCTTGTCGCCTTAGGGAGCTCAGGTCTTATTTGTCAAAAAGAAAGATGATTCGATGCGTATGTGTATTGATTATCGTGAATTGAATAATGTCACTATTAAGAAAAGCTATCCGCTTCCTAGGATCGATGATCTATTTGATCAGCTCCAAGGAGCACGATGTTTCTCTAAAATCGATCTTCGTTCTGGATATCATCAATTGAAAGTTCAGGAAGAAGATATTCCCAAGCCATCATTTAGAACTAGATACGGTCATAATGAGTTCACGGTAATGTCGTTTGGACTCACTAATGCACCGACATCTTTCATGAATATGATGAATAGAATTTGTAAACCTTATTTTGATAAATTTGTTATCGTGTTTATCGATGATATCCTTATTTATTCCAAAAGTAAGGAAGAACATGCAAATCATCTAAGAATTCTACTTTAACTCCTGAGAAACGAGAAATTGTATGCCAAATTTTCAAAATGTGAATTTTAGTTATCTGAAGTTCAATTTCTTGGTCATGTCATTAATGCTAATGGCATTCAAGTAGATCCTGTAAAGATAGAAGCTATGTCCAAATGGGAAATTCCGAAGTCACCAACCGAAGTACGTAGTTTCCTCGGTTTGGCTGGATACTGTCGGAGATTTATACAAGATTTCTTAAGGATTGTTGTTCCTTTAACTTCTCTGACTCGCAAATTCGTTAACTATGAATGGGGACCAAAGCAATCAGAGGCTTTTGAAACCCTGAAGAAAAAGTTGACACAAGTACCCATACTGGGTTTGCCAGATGGAAATGAAGGCTTTACAGTATCGGTTTTGGTTATGTGTTAATGCAAGGAAGCAAAGTGATTGCTTATGCTTCTCGTCAACTAAAAACACATGAAAAGAATTATACGAATCATGATTTAGAATTGGGCGACATAACATTCGCACTGAAATTATGGAGGCACTATCTTTATGGAGTTAAATTCACTATGTTCACCAATCATAAAAGCATGAAGTATATATGCAGTCAGAAAGAACTGAATATGAGGCAAAGACGCTGGATGGAAGTCCTGAATGATTATGATTATGAAATCTGCTATCATGAAGCAAGGCTAACTGTAGAACCAAACACTGATTGCAACAAAATTCTTCTAAGTACAAATGCTGTTGATAGGCTTATCAACAGCTTTCAACACTTGTTGCTGTTGATAGGCTTACAGCAATGTTCAACACTTGTTGCTGCTGATAGGCTTACAGCAATGTTCAACACTTGTTGCTGCTGATAGGCTTATCAGCAGCGTTCAACACTTGTTGCTGCTGATACGCTTATCAGCAGCATTCAACAGATCAGTCTTGATGCTGATCCTCATCCTTGCTGCTGACAGCCTTGTGCCTTGAAGATAAATCATTGTAGCTGACTATCCATGCCAAGCATCACTGATAACTTTCTGCAAAAGCTACTGACACACTCAAATCAGAAGGAACATCAATGGTGCAACCAATGATGGACAACAATGCTCTTCTCCAAATGCAAGTAATGATGCATAAAGAAGACGCTTCAATAAAGTTAGCTAGTTTAGAAAAACTTGTATTATTAGCTTTGTACAAAAGATCAATGGTCTGTGTTAGATCTGATCCTTACAATCAAGGGTCTGTCTTGATTCTAAGTTAGTATAAATACTGTGTAAACACTTCATTGTAAGTGTGCTTCTTGATAGAGTTTTCATTTGTAATTGTTTATTTACAAAAGCTTAATACAACAGTGTTCTTATTAGTATTCTTTCTATTTACTCGATTATACTTATCTAGTTGCTATTGTTTCCGCCAATTTCAACTAAGAACAGAACCATCTTGTACTTTCACGATTCTACACTAACGTTGTAGTTGATGCCTAGAGTAGAAAAGAAAATGAGAAACCTAAACGAGTTCATGCTCTATGACTCGATCTTTAAATCGACCTTATTACTCGTATTAAGGAATGATCGACCAATTGGTCAAAAGTAATGATAATATTCTCAAGATGAACCAGAGAATCTGGGTTCCTATTTATGGAGACTTACGTGAAAAGATTCTTGAAGAAGCTCATAAATCAAAATATACAATACATCCGGGTACCGATAAGATGTATAAAAACCTAAAAGCCAATTACTGGTGGATAGGAATGAAGAAACATATCACTATCTATGTTGCAAAATGCTTAACATGTTCTCAAGTTAAAGCTGAACATCAAAAGCCGTCTGATTTGTTGCAGCAACTTGAACTTCCTGTGTGTAAATGGGAACTGATAACCATGGATTTTATTATGAAACTTCCCCGAACCAGTCGAGGAAACGATACTATTTGGGTTATCATTGATAAGTTGACACACTTTATGTCAATGAAATCGTGTCACTACATGGCGTGCTGCTATCCATTGTGTCACATAGAGATAGTAGATTTACTTCTCGATTCTGGTAAAGTTTTCAAAAATCCCTAGGAACGAAATTGAATCTTAGCACTACCTATCATCCTCAAACGGACGGGTAGAGTGAAAGAACAATCCAAACTCTGGAGTTGGAAGTTGGGATGACCACTTACCTCTGATGGAATTCACTTATAACAATCGCTATCAAACAAGTATACAAGCTGCTCCTTTTGACGCCTTACACGGTCGTAAGTGTAGAACTCCTATTTGTTGGTCTGAGATAGGAGAAAATCAATTATCTGGACCTGAAATACCGATAAAGTTATCCAAATAGGAGATCGACTAAAAACGGCTCGTGATAGTCAAAAGAGTTATGTTTATAAAAGACGAAAGCCGTTAGAATTTGACGTCGGTGATAACGTTCTTTTGAAAGTATCACCATGCAAAGGTGTTTTAAGATTTGGAAAGAAAGGAAAGTTAAGTCCCAGATTCATAAGACCATTCAAAATTCTGAAATGAGTTGGCCTAGTGGCATATCAACTCGAACTGCCAGAAGAAATGAATGGGGTACATGATGTATTCCATGTGTCAAACCTGTGCAAGTATTTAGCAGATGAAAATCTGGTAATGTCGTACAAGATGCAAAGTTAAATGTGAAACTCAAATTCTGCCAGCACCAAAACTCTAGAATTCTGCCACGTAGCTCGGTGGCGGACCGCTACGTGCCTAGGTAATGGTACGCTAGACGCAATCTTATAAAAGGTCCAATCAGTGATTGACGCTTAGGGCTGATGCAAAACTGGGCGGTGGTGGACCACCACCCGCCTGTGTAACGGTCCGCTACAGAGCCAGTTTGCACCCTATAAATAGCATATCGAATTCAGCTCATTTGCTCATCCAAAATTCGATTTCAACATCTAAAACTCGTTCCGAACTCATTTTAGAAGACTCCCGACATTCCCGGTTCGATTTCCGTTCTTTTAGAATCCCCGCATTAAGAAGAAACGCCTGTAAAAGTTCGGAAACGATCAAAAAACTGAGATAGGAGGTTAGAGCTATACTCTCAAGCTTAAAGGCTCATTCCAAGTTACATTTCTACTACATTATTAAGGTGAATACATTATCTCTCTTAAAATAATATGTCAGACCTTTACATTTATGAAAATGGCCAAATAAATGTTAAAAAAGTAATGCATAACGTTCATCTACGTGTAAGCATTCATGCCATAAGTATACGTAAAACTTGCAAGGGATACACGAGTCGGGTGGAAGTCCCGGTTTGCGGCTGGTACTTCCCTTTATAACAATCGTGGAGGCTTTGTCCTACCTGTTGTTAATAAGACATACTACCGGTGTATACAATGGTGCATACAGTCAGGAGATGAGGGCCTGCTGGATGTGTAGAGTGAACATATAAAGTTATGATTGCGAATTTAATACCTATTTGTGCCAAATGATTTTACGGTCAAGATAATTCTTTTCACCGGCATTCGCGCTGACGTTTTATTTTTAAAATGCTTTTAGGTAATCAATAGAATCTGATGGGAATGGAATTAAGGGCAGACTTGATCTGGCCCATTATTATGAGAATAAACAGGATAGGTTGCATGTTGGATTCTCAGGCCTCATGCATAAGAAATTCTAAACAAAGATAAAGGAATAGGACAAAGGGATTCATCAACCTTGGATAGTACTATTTCCTCGTGGCTTATGAACTTGTCTATAGACAAGAGATGTATTTTTTTTCAAACAATGTTCGTAATCTAAAAGAGATGGGTATTTAATTCCAAATATTTATAAATACAAGACTTTTTGTTTTCCAATTAAGTCTTGGTATTTACAAAAGCAACCCTCGAGGTTTAGATTTATGATGGAACGATCCTTATGAAAAGTCTTATGTTAAGTTTTAAAAACTCTAAAATCAAAGCAAGTACCAATCGCGCTCACACACGTCCAGGGTGTACATGAGGCGGGGTATGACATTTATCAAGAGTCATGCCCGTATTATTATTTTTAAGTTTAATACATCGAAAACCGTCGTAATCCGACTAGTTTTAAAGTTTACCTTGTTCAAGCTCTTTGATGAGTTTAAAACCTTATAAAAACTATCACACCCCGACCGATGGCGGAATCATCGGGGCGGGACATATAGACTGTTCATAGCACAAGGTTGACTAAATTGAAATATATTAAAAATCAAATTCCATTACAACTATTCAAATACAACCCAAATTCAAGAAAAGAAACATAATTCAAATCATAGACTTCTTTATTTAAATTAGCTAAGTCCAAAGCCTATATGTAGCATATCTTGATCAATCTCACATATTAGGACCTGAAACATGAATAAAATAAAGTCAACTAAAAAGTTGGTGAGTATAACACAGGTTTGTATACAGCATATAGATTGTAAAACCAAATCTTTGTAACTAGTATGCAAATTGTGTTGTCGGTATCAATCACCTCAACCAGGGTGGGTTTGTCAGAGTCAGTAGATCTACCATTGAAAACCGTCGGCTTGTATAGTTAATGATTGCACATAAGTTTTCACAAAAGTTAGCACAACTAGCACTCGGGCACAAAGCTCAAATTTGCACACATGGATGTAAGTAGGATTTTGTAATTGTGTTGTTTGTGTAAATGTAAACATGTAATTGAATAATGTTCATGTTTAACCCCAAAAATGTAAAAGAGTAAAAGGGGCTATGAAATACTCACTTGATGTGGAGGTGTAGCTAACAAAGATAATAGATAGAAAATAAAGATCCTCGAGTGCACAATTTAACCTAAAGAGTAATGTACTTTGTATAAAATAGTGTGCATAAAGTGTAAGTTAAATGATGGTTTGGACTTGAGTAAAATGTTATTGATTTGAACTTGGATGTGTTGAATAACAGAGATTAGCCCAAAGGGCATGATTAGGTCTGGACAGGAGGACACGACCGCGCTGCTACTCGGCACGACCGCGTTTCATGAGGCACGGCCGCGCTAGATGATTAGCGCGACCGTGTCTCTTCCAAATCAGACATGAATTGACTAAATCTTATATTTATAACGTTGGAATTGTTAGGGCTTTTGATTACTGAGTTGTTACGAGTCTATTCATATAAGTTAATTGTATCGAAAACGTGGTTAAGGCTGGTTTTGATTAAATCATTTTTATTAAAATAATAATTCTGATTCGGGATGATTTACATATTGAAAGCCCAAATTGATAAGGGGCTTTTGATAAAGAGACTGAATCGACTGAGGAAAAGGTTATAGTTACCCTGAAGCGTATCGAATTGATGGAGAACGGTAGAACGAAATTCCGACGACGGCAAGATTAACCTCCGGCGACTTCTGCTGCGATTACGACTGCTTCAACGGCTTCGGTCGTTCCAGAGAGGGTTGAATATCGTATGGTGATGGATTGCTTGAGAGTATTCGGATCTATTTTCAGAATTCGAGGCTTGGGAGATATTTTGGACGGTTTTTCTTGAGAGAATTCGTAATTGGATGGTAATGATCGTAAAAGACATTATTATTTTCTTTGTCAATGAAAATACAACGCAATCGGTTTCGAATTTCAAACGATTGAGCGTTTTGAAATCTCATTTATGTTTCGACAGTTACGCAGGCGCGACCATGCCAAGATAGGCGTGACCGTGCTTAGGCACCGGGCGCGATTGTTCCAGGACCAGTCGCGCGATCGTGCCGAGGCACTTGGCGCGACCGTGCCAGGACGAAGCACGACCGTGCTAATTAGGGTTTCTTGATATTTTTTTCAACTTTAGTCCTTTACTTTTCAGGTTTGATAAGTTTGGAATAAATAGTTACTTGTATAGCGTTTAAGTGTATATAATCGAGCAAAACTTGTGAATTTGTATTGAATCCTTGCATTTAATTTGTGGCGGAAAATAGAACAAGACAGTGCACGAGTATTGAGTTCGAAATGCATTACATTGAATTGAAAATATGAATACTAAAATCAGCAATGTTACAGTCTCCCCATGTTGAGAGAATTTCGTCCCGAAATTTAGCTAGAGGAAACAACGGTATCAGTAAAAAGATGAGGGTATCCCAAGTCAACTCAGGACCACGCTTAGATTCCCAACGAACTTTGACAATAGGAATGCGACTTCGCTTGAGTTGTTTGACTTCACGATCCATAATTTCCACCGGCTTCTCAACGAAGTGCATCGTTTCATCAATGCGCACGTCGTCAAGCGGTATATGGAGATTTTCATCAGCGATACACTTCTTCAGATTAGATACATGAAATGTAGGATGCACATTGCTAAGAGATGGAGGTAACTCGAGCTTGTAGGCCACTTTCCCAATCCTTTCAAGGATCTTGAATGGACCAACATAACGAGGTGCAAACTTGCCTTTCTTTCCAAAACGGATCATACCCTTCCACGGAGACACCTTAAGAAGAACAAGATCACCGACTTGGAATTCCAAGGGTTTTCGACGTTTGTCGGCATAACTCTTTTGCCGACCCCTCGCTACTCGAATATTGTCACGGATTTGAATAATCTTGTCGGATGTTTCTTGAATTAACTCAGGACCGGTGATTTGTGCTTCACCAATCTCGTTCCAACAGATAGGAGAACGACACTTGCGACCATAGAGAGCTTCGAATGGAGCCATGTTGATACTTGTGTGGTAGCTATTGTTGTAAGAAAACTCAATAAGGGATAAATGTGAATCCTAATTGCCACCAAAATCGATTACACAAGCTCAAAGCATGTCTTCAAGAGTTTGGATTGTTCTCTCGGTTTGACCATCAGTTTGGGGATGGTAAGCCGTGCTCAAATCCAATCGAGTACCAAGAGCAGATTAGAGAGATTGCCAAAATCGAGAAGTGAACCGAGCGTCTCTATCAGATATTATGTTCAAGGGAACACCATGACGGCTCACAATTTCATCAATGTAAATTCAGGCTAGTTTCTCCACTTTAAAGTCTTCGCTGATAGGCAAGAAATGAGCAGATTTGGTGAGACGATCAATGATTACCCAAATACTATCATAACCACTAGAGGTGCGAGGGAGCTTGGTAATGAAATCCATAGCTAAATTCTCCCATTTCCACATGGGAATTTCTGGTTGTTCAAGCAAACCAGAAGGACGTTGATGTTAGGCTTTGACTTTGGAGCAGGTTAAGCATTTGGCAACGTAAAGAGCAATGTCTTTCTTCATACCGGGCCACCAATAAAGTTGGCGAAGATCTTGGTACATTTTATCCGCACCAGGATGAATAGAATAACGAGTCTAATGAGCCTCGTTCATGAGAATTGCACGGAGATCATCGCGATCCGGAACCCAAATACGGTTCAAGTAATAAAGTAAGCCATTGGGTTTTGATTCAAGAAGAAGTTCAACACCACATGACATTTCTTCGTACATGTTACCCTCGGTGACCGAGACGTGTTGAGCTTCTAAGATACGGGTTTGAATATCGGATTGAATACGGGCACAATGAAGCATAACATGGTCCTTTCGACTCAAAGCGTCGGCTACAACATTCGCTTTGCCAGGATGGTAACGAATCTCGCAGTCGTAGTCGTTAAGGAGTTCAACCCAACGTCGTTGCCTCATATTGAGTTCTTTTTGGTTGAAGATATGTTGAAGACTTTTGTGGTCGGTGAATACCACACATTTCGTGCCATATAGGTAATGTCTCCAAATCTTTAACGCGAATACGACCGCACCCAACTCGAGATCGTGCGTCGTATAATTTTTCCCATGAATTTTGAGTTGCCTTGATGCATAAGCGATTACTTTGCCTCGTTGCATGAGGACACAACCAAGACCTTGGTTAGAAGTATCACAATAGACAAGTAGATCATCATTTCCATCGGGGAGAGTTAAAATGGGAGCATTGCACAACTTATGCTTGAGGGTTTGGAAAGCTTCTTCTTGTTTTGGTCCCCATTCATAAGCTTTACCCTTGTGGGTCAAGGCGGTAAGAGGGACAACAATCTTTGAGAAGTTTGAGATGAAGCGACGATAATAACCCGCAAGACCAAGAAATGAACGAACTTCGGTAGGAGTCTTCAGGGCATTCCAATTCTTAACCGTTTCAATCTTAGTAGGATCAACATGAATACCCTTGTCGTTGACGATATGACCAAGAAATTGAACTTCTTTTAGCCAAAATTCGCATTTGGAGAATTTGGCATATAGTTGTTCTTTTCTCAAGAGATCCAAAACCAAACTAAGATGTTGTTCATGATCGGCTTTAGTCTTGGAATAGATTAAGATATCATCGATGAAGACAATCACGAATTTATCAAGGTACGGTTTGCACACACGATTCATGAGATCCATGAAAACTGCGGGTGCATTGGTTAGCCCAAAAGGCATAACCATGAACTCGTAATGACCATACCTTGTTCGAAAAGCAGTCTTAGGAATGTCATCTTCTTGAACACGGAGCTGATGATAACCAGATCGAAGATCAATCTTTGGAAAGCAAGTAGAACCTTGAAGGTGATCAAAGAGATCAACGATTCTAGGCAAGGGATAACGATTTTTGATAGTAAGCTTGTTGAGTTCGCGATAGTCGATACACATGCGGAATGATCCATCCTTCTTCTTGACAAATAAGACGGGTGCACCCCACGGTGAATGACTTGGGCGAATGAAACCTTTGTCGGAGAGTTCTTGGAGTTGACTTGCGAGTTCTTGCATTTCCGAAGGTGCAAGACGATAAGGAGCTCTAGCAACAGGGTTAGCTCCGGGTATAAGATCAATACGGAACTCTACTTGACGAACGGGAGGAAGACCGGATAAATCCTTGGGAAATACTTCGGGAAAATCCCTAATGATCGGAATGTCTTGGATATTCTTCTCTTTGACATCCTTTTGAACAATATGAGCTAAGAAGGCGATGTACTTCTTTCGTAAGTACTTTTGAGCAGTAGTACAAGACATCAATTTAAGTCCCTTGCAAGGCTTTTCACCAAAGACTCTTAATGTTTCTCCCGATGGTAGCGGAATTCGAATACACTTTTCAAAGCAAATGATTTCGGCATGATGATTTGATAGTCAATCCATACCTATGATAATATCAAAGCTTCCTAGTGGCATTGGAACAAGGTTGATTGGAAATGAATGGTCATTTAGTTCTAAGGAGCAATCATAGATAATGGACTCAATTGTAAGGGAGTCACCATTTGCTATTTCAACGGTAAAGGTTTTCTCTAATTGGGATCGTGTCTTTGCAAGTAATGGCTCAAAATTAAGCAACACAAAACTTTTATCGGCACCGGTATCGAATAAAATGGAGGCATATTGACTATTAACAAGAAACGTACCATTGACCACGTCGTTGTTGGCTTGGGCTTCGTTAGCGTTAATGTTGAAAGCACGCCCACGAGCTCCACCTTGTCTAGCATTGGCCAACCTTGGACATTGATCACGAAAACGGTTTGGGTCACCACACTCATAACAAGCACGTCCATTAGCAATGGCGGGAACACCTTGATTAGCCACTCGCGGGTTGGTTTGGTTCGATGGATTGACTTGGCCCGCAATAGCTTTAGCCCTACAAACATTGATAGTATGACCATATCTTCCACAATGAGTACAAAGGCGACATGGGATGCTTTGGGGATGATGATAATTGCAGGTGGCACAAAGAGGGTAGATCCCAACATATGGATTTTTGGCCGGTGCTTAAACCATAGGTGCAGCTTGATTAACGGGAATAGCAGGAGTAACCACAGCAAAATTTCTAACTGTTCTCTTTTTATTATTGTGAGAGGGTTCAATTGTGGCTTCTTTGTTATGGGTAGGAGGGGTTATAGTGTCAACAACTTTCTTGGAGCCCTTTTTGGTAAGAGTCCCAGCCTTCACATGATTATCGGTTAGGGTAGCAGACAAACGGATAGCATCCTCCAGAGTAGCAGGATTCCTACCTAAGACAATATCTTGGATTTGTCTATGTAGCCCACCAACATATTTTTCAATACAACGGGACAAAGGAGTGACCATGTGGGGCACAAGAAGACTCAACTCATGGAACCGAGTTGTATATGCCAAGCTTTCACCACTATCTTGGGCAAGATCCCAAAATTCAGCTTCAAACTTCTTCACTTCATTTCGAGGACAGAATTCCTCGGTCATTAGCCTTTTAACCTCATCCCAAGGTAAGGCCATAACTATATCAACACCCCTATTTCTTTTCTCCCCATTCCACCACGTGAGTGCCCGTTTTTGTAGGACACTAGTAGCATGACGAACACGAAGGTTGTCGGGGTAGTCACTATTGAGAAAGGTATTCTCAATGCTTTCGAACCATTGAAGGAGTCCAATAGCTCCTTCGGTACCATAGAACTTGAGGGGGTTGCACGAGTTGAAGTGCTTGAAAGTGCATTGAGATGGATTGTTACCACCATTCCCACTATTTCCACCATTTCCACCATTGCCACTATTACTACCATTTCCACCATTGTTGCCATTGGTGGCACCATTGGCTTGAGTGAGTTGTGTCACGAGTTGAGCAAGAATAGTAGCAATGTCGGTGTTGGCGTTGGTTGCGGGAACACGACGAGGAGGCATTCTACAGATTTTCACAAGACAAGAAAAGATGTAAGAATTTATGAGAATTGCTAGGATTTAATAGAATGAGATAACCAAATAAAAATAGATATTCATAGTTTGGATTGTACTCAAAAGTGACAAAATCACTTGAATACTATGGCACATTAAGGTTAATTAAACTTATATAATTTTCAAGGAGACATGCTTTAGCCTATAAGTAAACACTCATCTCGAGAATTCCCAGGAAAGCATACGGGTCCCTCGGTTGATTGGGATTATGCGAAATGCTTTCCTAGACAGAAAACCCAAAATACAGGTGCCACTCTTCCAGATTGCACGTGTCCTCAAATAATTTAACAAGTTTAAAACCTTAACGAGGAAAATAAAGAAATTTTAAAGATTTTTGCTTCAAGAGTTTTCCACATGCTTAGAAAGATAAAGGTATAGAAGAAGATGAGAATATTTTTAGGATAAAGGAAAGGATATTATTTATTTAATTATTATTTAAGAATATCCTAATAAGTCATGGATTTAAAACACATAAGTCATCAAAAATGAAATAATAACTAATCATACTAAGCATGTAATATATAGCATGTAGCACATAACACATAATCATAAAAGCATGGCATAAGTGGGTGTCCTAAAGTTATAGTCTAGGTCAAGGCGTCTAATAACCTAATTCCCTATAACCAAGGCTCTGATACCAATCTGTCACACCCCGACCGATGGCGGAATCATCGGGGCGGGACATGTAGACTGTTCATAGCATAAGGTTGACTAAATTGAAATATATTAAAAATCAAATTCCATTACAACTATTCAAATACAACCCAAATTCAAGAAAAGAAACATAATTCAAATCATAGACTTCTTTATTTAAATTAGCTAAGTCCAAAGCCTATATGTAGCACATCTTGATCAATCTCACATATTAGGACCTGAAACATTAATAAAATAAAGTCAACTAAAAACTTGGTGAGTATAACACAGGTTTGTATATAGCATATAGATTGTAAAACAAAATCCTTTACATAACATGATAAATAAGGCATTTATGGGGAGTAGCTATTGTGTAACCAAGTACAACCAAACCTTTGTAACTAGTATGCAAATTGTGTTGTCGGTATCAATCACCTCAACCTAGGTGGGTTTGTCAGACTCAATAGATCTATCATTGAAAACCGTCGGCTTGTATAGTTAATGATTGCACATAAGTTTTCACAAAAGTTAGCACAACTAGCACTCGGGCACAAAGCTCAAATTTGCACACATGGATGTAAGTAGGATTTTGTAATTGTGTTGTTTGTGTAAATGTAAACATGTAATTGAATAATGTTCATGTTTCACCTCAAAAATGTAAAAGAGTAAAAGGGGCTATGAAATACTCACTTGATGTGGAGGTGTAGCTAACAAAGATAATAGATAGAAAATAAAGATCCTCGAGTGCACAATTTAACCTAAAGAGTAATGTACTTTGTATCAAATAGTGTGCATAAAGTGTAAGTTAAGTGATGGTTTGGACTTGAGTAAAATGTTATTGATTTGAACTTGGATGTGTTGAATAAAGTATAAAGTTTAAAATGAATATTATCAAAACATTTTGATTAAGGGTTGAGTTTGAATAAATAATTAAGTAAAGTATAAAATTATTGTTTATGAAAATAATGTAAATATTTAAATGTAATTAAGTATAAATAACTAATTGATTTTGTTTAAACATGAATTAAATAAATAATCATTATCTTATTTATTTATAAAAAATTATAACTTAACCATTTAAAATATCATTTAAGTGTAAGATTTTATAATAAATATAAATTAAATTTTTATAAACTTTAAATAAATAATATTTATTCCAAGATTAAACATTTAATACTTTTTAAATAAATAAAACACATTTTTTTATAAAATCTGAAACATTACTGATTGAAAAATATAAAATTTATAATTTTGCCAAAAATCTGACTCACACACGACCGTGCCTCTGAGGGGCACGATCGTGCTCAAGCCACGGGCGCGACTGCGCTATTCGGGGCGTGACCGGGTTGATCAACAGAGGGCATAAACTAAATAATTCAATAGGCACGACCGTGCCTTGGCCGGGCACGGTCGTGTCTATGATCCTTAGACACAACAGAGATTAGCCCAAAGGGCATGATTAGGTCTGGACAGGAGGACACGACCGCGCTGCTACTCGGCACGACCGCGTTTCACGAGGCACGGGCGCACTAGATGATTAGCGTGACCGTGTCTCTTCCAAATCAGACACGAATTGACTAAATCTTATATTTATAACGTTGGAATTGTTAGGGCTTTTGATTACTGATTTGTTACGAGTCTATTCATATAAGTTAATTGTATGGAAAACGTGGTTAAGGCTGGTTTCGATTAAATCATTTTTATTAAAATAATAATTCTGATTCGGGATGATTTACATATTGAAAGCCCAAATTGATAAGGGGCTTTTGATAAAGAGACTGAATCGACTGAGGAAAAGGTTATAGTTACCCTGAAGCGTATCGAATTGATGGAGAACGGTAGAACGGAATTCTGACGACGGCAAGATTAACCTCCGGCGACTTCTGCTGCGATTCCGACTGCTTCAACGGCTTCGGTCGTTCCAGAGAGGGTTGAATATCGTATGGTGATGGATTGCTCGAGAGTATTCGGATCGATTTTGAGAATTCGAGGCTTGGGAGATATTTTGGACGGTTTTTCTTGAGAGAATTCGTAATTGGATGGTAATGATCGTAAAAGACAGTATTATTTTCTTTGTCAATGAAAATACAACGCAATCGGTTTTGAATTTCAAACGATTGAGCGTTTTGAAATCTCATTTACGTTTCGACAGTTACGCAGGCGCGAACGTGCCAAGATAGGCGCGACCGTGCTTAGGCACCGGGCGCGATCGTTCCAGGACCAGTCGCGCGATCGTGCCGAGGCACTTGGCGCGACCGTGCCAGGACGAAGCACGACCGTGCTAATTAGGTTTTCTTGATATTTTTTTCAACTTTAGTCCTTGACTTTTCATGTTTGATAAGTTTGGAATAAAGAGTTACTTGTATAGCGTTTAAGTGTATATAATCGAGCAAAACTTGTGAATTTGTATTGAATCCTTGCATTTAATTTGTGGCGGAAAATAGAACAAGACAGTGCACGAGTATTGAGTTCGAAATGCATTACATTGAATTGAAAATATGAATACTAAAATCAGCAATGTTACAAAAACTAAACTTATATACCTCTGAATTTGAAGAATAAATTACTTCCATTTGGTCCTTTGAAAAACCATAAGCACTTGAACGGTTTACATGATTTAAAAATGAGTTTTTTAAACGGTATTTAACGCATGTGTAACTTTCACTTTTTTCTCACCCATCCAAACTTATAATTTAACATCTAACAAATGTTTGACATATTTTCTAAAACTCATTATTTCTTCTATCCAAACTCATAATATTGGACGACATAATGTCTTGGTCCAACGTAACTTGGGATAAGTCCATGAACCTCATAGAGTCCCACTACTGTAGGACCTGGGTAGGACGATTCCTCACTGACAAAATCTTTATCTCGTTCATCAACACCAGGTGACTTCTCGTAGCCCCTTTTTACTTTTATCTAATTTTGGGAAGAAACACTAGGTTACCTTTACAAACTCTTTATCTAGTTCACCAGCACTAGCTTTTAAATCCACAGACAACTATATTGAATGCTTATTTCATAACAAATCAACATATCCCTTGATTAGGCATGAACACTCGCTGGGGCAAACTCAGTCAACATGTTTAGTTGTTGTGGGCTCAAGTGAAATTACATTTCCCCTCGCACATGTTTTTTAAATACATATTTTTGACATGATTTATAATCCTTGCTTTACAAACTCATTGTTTACGCATATCTTAAACCTACGAACTCACCAACTTTTTAGTTGACACTTTTTAACATGTTTTTCATGTAATAATTAGTGGTTCATAAAGGCATCCATGGATAGGAGTACATGAGGAGACTTCTACATATTATCTTTGTTATTTTAGATTAGATTTTGAGAATCTGTAAATGTTGTACTTAAACCATACATTAGGTGTACCTTAAGCTTTTAAGTGTAATACAAGTTTAGCTTCTCTTGCTAGCAATATGTTCTTGATTTCAGTTTTGTTACATTCTCATGTTTTCGCTTTAGCGGGGGTGTGACAACCACTACGCAATGTGTCATGATTTGATTTGTTATATATATGTGTGTATATATATATATATATATAGTGGACGTATCAAATGAAAACCCTTACTTATTGTGAAAACACTTAAACTCAATGTGAGCCACACATTATTTTCTTATTATTTTAATATGTGGTTGTGATTAATTTTGTATTTTAATATATATAGTAAAAAAAAAACTTATGGCTTATATTAAACAAAGGGGTAGAAAGGTAATTATACTTATTTCTTTTTCCTTTTTTTTCTTTTTACCGAATTGTTTTAATTTACAAATTCATCTCAGCCCATTAAGATAATTCAATACACATGTGTAAAAATGAAATACACAAGTGTAAAAATAAAATAAACAAGTGTAAAAATCAAATGCACAAGTGTTTTAATTTAAAAATTCATCTAAGCCCATTAAGATAAATCAAAACACATGTGTAAAAATGAAATACACAAGTGTAAAATTGAAATAAACAAGTGTAACCCCAACTTCTTCTTCAGATCTACAACTAAATATATGAGAGCATTCATTTCTACAACTCCGATCTTTCAGATCTGGCAAAATTTAACCAATTAAATATTAAAAAAATGCACATCTTGCAAACAAATAAAAAATACTTGTGTAAATTCAATGAAATATACGTGTGTAAATTCGGTTTACAAATTAGTAATAATCCTAGAACCCAGTTCAATGAATTAAAAAAATTAATCCCCAAAAAAATCGAACTTTACAAAAAAAACGAACATTAGAAAAAAATCAAAAGTTGAAAACTCACCTCGATCTGTACATAAACCACACAAGCCGTCTTTTTTCTGGGCAGCCTTAATTTCTTCTTGTTTGTCTTGATGAGAAAAAACAAATGCACATGAGAGGCATTATTCAGATGAAACAAATTACTTTTCTTTAAGAAAAATTAAAAAGAAACAATAAATTTGAGAAAAAAAATTGAGATCTCACAATATCAAGGCTTTGATTTGGGAAAAAAATTGAGATCTCACAACATAAAACCTTACCTAACCATCCGAAAACCTAAACATCCTGACGGCGATTTCTAAAAAAAACAGATCTACAAAAAAATGAATCAGAACATTTCGTTAACCCACAATAACGTAAAACCTCACCTCTTGCACAGATCGGCGAGCGGTACCCTGCGACCATCCACTTCCGGTGTAAACATAGATCTGAAGATCTAAAATACACAAGTGTAAACACAAAATACACAAGTGTAAAATCAATATACACAAGTGTACATACAAAATCCACACAGGAAATTTCCAAACATGTTTCCTCTTAAGCTACTGTAACTCTCTAAAATTAAATCAGAAACATCAAACCATAAATAAAATTATTGTGTTTATATGAGTTTAAACTAAGCAAAAAATATATTAAAAAAGGAAACAAAATTATACAAAGGTGCACAGTTCATGCCATCAAATATATATTTTTTTCCCACAAAAATTCCGCCGCCTATGCCGGCTCTGTTGTAACAAAGTTGCACACAAAGTTTCAAAACATTTCATGCCGGTACGTTGAAACTAAATTATACAAAAATTTCTAAACAAAAAATATATAACTTACCTGATATAATTAGGGCACACAAAGGTCACTAAAATTGAACTCGATGTTGTTATTGTTCTACGATCTGGAATCATCGCCGCCTTAGAGATCTGAATCTGGTTGGTTGCAACACCGCCGCCGCCCACTTAAATCAGAGCACCACCATCGATAGAGAGAGATAAAGTGAGTAAAAGAAAGAGAGGATAGTAGTCTCCTATGGTGGAGGTCCGATGATGAAGACTGATGGTGATGACGGATATTCAAGAAGCCATCGGGTTCGTACAGAGCGAGGAAATTATGTGAAGTTTCATCGATAGTTTGATGGACGTTCGATCGGGTCATTTTTTAGATATGTGTGTGTGTTTGTGTGTGTTTGAGAAGAGAGTGCTTGTGTGCTTTGAGAGAAGAGGGGTAGGTTTAAATGATGATGGAGAGAGAAGAGTCAATTTACCATAATACCCATACGGAATTAAAATAAACAGAAAGAAAAGAAAAAAAAAATGAGTGGTCCATATAGAGTTTAGGGGTTTCTACAATAAGAGGGGGTTTTCAAATGATATATCCCCTATATATATATATATACATACACATACATATATACATATATATATATATATAAGGCTTTGAGACCAAATTATATGCTAATTTGGTAATTTTTTACATTCTCAGTCTATGTTTGGAGAGAGAGTGTGTAGGAGTTCTAATTTTGGAACATCTCATGCTTTAACCCTCCATTGAGTGTTGAACCTCTCTAGTTCATTTTGATGTGACGGCGATATAGTGGGTATACTCGGTAATACGAGAGAACCTCGAAAAATCCTCCGGTATACCAGGATTTTTATGGTGAGAGTGAGTGAGGTGCTCGGGTGGTGCCTACAGGAACTACGTAGCTGAAGACTTATGGTCGAAAGGTATCTCTTTTAGTTTTGGTTGTGTTTTTTTCATATTAGTTAGATCATGTTAGGGTTGCATCCGGGAGGGATTACCGGCAGGGTTCGGGTTAGATATCCGGGGTAGATGACTATCAGGGTTGAAGTGAGCGCGATTGCAAAATCAGGTGCATGGTCGCGTTAGGTAGGCTAGAGATCGACACGGGCATGATAGAATTCTCGGTTAAGCAAGAGTAGTTAGGCTGTGCACAAATTTGTAGAGCGGTTAAGCTATGCGCAAATGTGCAAAGGAGTTAGGTTGTATTCAGCCATGTAGAATAGAGGCTTAATGATTAGTTAAACCTAGATCATGTGTGGACTATGAACATGATCCCTAGGGTAGAATGAATTTAGAGGTACTATTATGTACTCAAATATGACCCATTAGGAAGTCTTGGTTATAGGTATCTGCCTAACGTGGGTGTGAGATTAGACTAGTCAAGTGCATAGCATAAGCAAAGGTGAGTCTTATGAGGCCCTATTTAATTACATTTTAGGTTGGTATACATATTTATTAAAATGTTTAGGTTTAAAGTGGGTTAGTTCGGACTACTGCTTTGTTTGTGAACATTGTCTTGTATTCAAGGATCATTTTCAAGTGTAAAGGTCTAAAATTGGTTTTAAACAAGAGGATGGTTTTGATTAAAGAATTGATTAGACACGTAGATTGATTTTAAATTTTTTGGCATGGATATGTCATGGTCAAGTTTTAAACTAATTTGGCATGGTTGTACCTCATGGAATGGATTTAAACTGTTTTAGCCATGAGGGCTGATGTGTTGCAAAACGCATATCTTTATCCTTGTATTTTGTAGCGTTTTTGGCATAGTTTTATAGTCGTTTTCAGTCATTTATGTTTCGTACTTAGTTTGTTATGTGTTTACAGGTATTCGTGTGCAAAACAAAGCAAAGTCTTGAAGGAATCGAGCACACGAGGAAAAGAATGAAAAAGAAAACATTTTTTTGAATTTTAGGTCTTAGGGTGTCGCCAAGATTATAGCTTGGATCTTCGCGTGTCTCCAAGTTCTTGGGGTGTCGCTAAGATCCAGGACCAGATGTTCGTGTGTCACCAAGATCAGAATTTCAAGAAATCAGGAGGTCGACTATTTTGTCCTTGGCGCCACGCCAAGAATTCTGATTGATTTTTCGCGACACGCCAAGACCCAAAAATACGGAAAAACCCTTAAAATCGAATATTTAAAGATTTTTATGCCATTATTTCAAGGGGTTCGACTTTTAGCTGTCGGATGGGAGTTCCCAGGCGATTTTGGGATCAGAGAAGCTTTTGGAAGCAAAAGTTTAGATCTTTAGAGATCATATTGGTTAGACACTAATCGTTCGGTATTTGTTATTGATGATTGTGTGTTTGATTGGTTTGATTGCTACTATGTTCTTCATCTTTGCTACGGTTTGCTGTGTTTGATCATGATTTTTGGCTAAACACTAGTATCTGCCTAGGTTTTGATGAATATTTGTTAAAGTTTGGTTTTTTATTGGTTTTTTGGTAATAATTGATCGTTTGATACTTTTGTAAACAATCTTGGTTCAATTGATCTGATGTATATGCATGCTTAGTTTGGATTTATCGTTGATTTGTGTTCCGCATGTATCTTGTTGAATGTATTTTAGTTATAGATGCATATTTAGGTCGCTTACTGTGTGTTTGTGATTGTTTATGGTGTTGCTGGAGCTAAGTAATCCATAGGAGCATAAGTTGGTGATTCATTAGAGCTGAGTGTTCTTCCTATCCCGATAGCTAAAAGGTGAGAGGTAGTCGTTTAGTCTTTGGTGTTAGGTATCTAGGTGTAAAGACTCTAAAAGGAGGTTTCCCCTAGTTTTCTTAGTATCCTTGCTAGTCCGTGTCTTATCGAGTGTTCTGAGATTACCCCTTGCATTCTTCGAATGTATTGTGATAGTGAGACTGAAAGGTGATCTATCTGTAGGGTACTTTAGTGTCGTTGGAGAGACTGAAAGGTAATCCAACTGACTGGTGATCGTTTACATTCTTTAGAGTTTCCTTCTGGTCACATCCGGAGATTGATCAGGGATCTACTAGGTTGTCTAAGGGTGTCATACTTTAGAACCCCAGTTCCATAATAGTTACCATAACCGAGAGAAGTCTGAGTTTTACGAATAGGATTCTTACCTAGGTAGTGCTTTCTCCATTCCTGGTTTCATCTGAATCTTTTATCTGATAGTTAGTTGACATAGGTTTTCATTTACTTTTGATTAGTTTAATCTTAGTTCATAGAATTCCCCCCATTTAAATCAGTTAGTTAGTTGAGTCAGAGTCTAGTTAGTTGTCACTAGTCTCTCGTGGGTTCGATATCCGGACTTCCATTAGACTTTACTGCATTCGATAGGTACACTTGCCTGTCATTGTGGTCTAGTATTTAGGATAGTCTAGAGTTTAACTAGAGTGTGTAGGTTAGGTTAAATTAGGTATATTTTATAGACCATACCGAGCACATCAAGGGCCTGATGAGAAAGAGTTTTCCCCATTTTGGCACAAAATCCACAAAATGTCTTGCAATTGCACTACGATTAACAAGGCAAAGGCTGATTTACCCTTGCGAGAGGGTGAATTGTGTGTGTGCGCGCGCGCACGTGTGCGTGTGCGTGTGTTTGTTTGTTTATGATGACCACTTAGAGTTAGCATGACCTCCTAGACTACACTTCAAGGTTCTTTAGTAGGAATGGTAGAGATATATATTTTGTGGTGAATGAATGTGTTTACACAATGTGTTCGTTTATATGTGTCATAAATCATTTTGTTTAGATAAAGATATTTGAGACTAATAGTTAAAAGTTAGAATTCACCGGCTTTGACTTGATTTATAATGCATATTAGGAAAAGACCTAGCTTCTAACAGCAAGTGCAATGATGTTGTTTTGAAGGCATCTGGGAGGCTATCCACTGCGAGAAGAATGGTGGCATAGTTTGTCGTTTGAGACTTTTGTAATTACTCTAAATTGTACGAAACTTCGCTTTATTAATGTGATAACATTTAATTTCAGTTGTTGTTTATCTCTGTTATACTACGTATTGAACGCGTGGTGGTGTCACGGGGCAAAGCCGGGGCGTTGGCGCCACAATAGTCACTTGAATTGAGTTATACCCTCCATCTTTGATCTTGTCAAAAACCATCTAATCTACAATTTCTTTCGAATATCACCAAATGAAGCCCAATTTGTTGACTAAGTCAACGTAAAATATCCGGCCAAAATGTTTATCTAAGTTTACGTAGAGCTGGTGCATACATACCCAATAATAATATATGTGATAAAAATATTAACATTTGAGTTTCATACTTCTACAAATTTTCATACCAGAATCTTTTTGATGGTCAGAACATAATTTTCTTGTTTGCATTGTAACTCAATTACTTTTTGTTACTTTAATTTCTTTTTACCGAAAACGCCATACAATGTAAATAAATTACTTTTCACCTATCAATGTACTAATAGCTTCGCTATAGTTGTGCGTTGCTCGCATTAATTGGAAAAACTCAAACTGTGTTAGGTATCGATTTGGGCTTTTGGCTTAAAAAAACAAAAAAAAATTCTTAAGCTAAAATAAATAAGAAAAAATTCCAATATGTTTTTTTTCTTTAGTTCGTCTGTTTTCACTTTAACTACTCTAAGGTAGAGCTGTCCAAAATGTTTGACACTTGAAACTCGCTCGAACTCGTTCGAAAAATGCTCAGAAATATGCTCGTTCGATTTCGGCTCGGTTTGTAAACGAGCAGATCGGCTCGGTTCGGTTTGTAAACGAACCGAGCATGAGCAAAGATACGCTCGCTCGTTGATCGTTTGCTTTGGGTCGGATTAATTTTTTATTTATATATATATATATAATTAATGAATTAATATTTTATACATTTATAAATAACTCTTTTGGTCCAATCCATTATGGAACTTCTTGTATTGAGTTAAGAGTAGCCCAACTTAAAATCTAAAAAGAAAAAAAAACCTCTTTAGTAATTACGTTACTTCACTAGTTAACGCTCAGATCCTTCTTCTCAACTCAAGTCTCAAATCGTATATGCCTAAAATCTCTAACCCTAATCTGACGTCGCCCGCATGAGCAGCCTTTGCGGCTCTGCAATTCAAGTCTCAAATCATCTCTCCCTCTTGGTCAGCCGATCAGCCTTTGCAGCTCACGGTCAGCGACGAGCAACTTTTGTGGCTCTACAATTCGAAGGGCACACTACATAGTAGGGCTGTCCAAATCGCTCGCCACTCGCTCGACGCTCACTCGAAAAATTTAATGCTCGGATAATGCTCGTTTGATTTTCTGCTCGGTTGTAAACGAGTCGATCGGCTCGGTTCCATTTGTAAACAAACCAAGCATGAGCAAAGGTTCACTCGGTCTCGGTTCGGTTCGTGAACAACCCTACTCTAAAGTAACATTTTAAGGAGTCAAACTAAAAAATGTCGAGCTTTAATGCCTTGCTAATAGAAATTTTCGGTCAAAGGGTCAACGGACACGAGCGTTGTTTTTTCTCCGGTCATGACTAACTAACCAAAACTCCACAAGAAGATTACAATTAGGCATGTCAACGAGTCAAGCGACTCGTAAACCATTCGAGATTGACTTTCTAAAATATTGAAATGTCGAGCTTAAGCCCGAGCTCGAGCTTAAATTTGAGCCCATTTGATAGACGAGTTCAAGCCACGCTTCATATAAAGAGCTTAATTAGCCCCACGAGTCAAAAGGAGCATATTATTTATTTTATTTAATAAAGTAAATATATAATTACATATAAATATTATTATATATATAATTATGATAAAAAATAATTAAATAATATATATTATATGGTATATGTAATATAATGTTTATATACAAGTGGGCTTAGCTCAGCTCGTTCACACCCTTACTTACAATTTACAAATAGAGATCAAGCTTACGATTAATGCCATGAATAGACAGCCAAATACACTCGAAAATTTTTGGTAAAACCCGGCAGTCGATACAATCAAACCCTTAAGTGTGTGTAAATTGTAAATGTATTGATTATTGTGTAATTACATTAGGGTGACAAGGGTTTATATAGTATAACCAGATTTACATAATGCGACCTCATAATATGGTTAATTATAATGTGGTCTAATATTCCCCCGCAAGCTATAGGTGGGGAGAGGCCGGTAGCTGAGAGCGTAAAAACCTGAATCTTTGAGTTGGTAGCGACTTTGTGAGGATGTCTGTAATCTGATCATCTATCGATATAAATTGCACTTTTTATGAGGAGCCTGCGGTGACATTAAAAACAGAGGCAATACCTAGTTGTGGAGGCTTTGTAACTATATAATCATGATTACTAAGAATACCAGAGAGCTCAGTGAATGTCAATGGAGATAAGCGAGCAAGAATAGTGGATTTGATGTCGTTATATTCCTCACGAAGCCCGAAGATAACAAAATGGACCATATCTTTGTCTTTGATTGGTTCACCAATGTTAGCTAGTGCAGATGCGTACTCCTTTCCCCGACATAGGTAAGTAAGGGGTGTCTCATCCTCCTTCATCTGAAACTTAAAAAGTTGTTTCTTAAGCTTATATTCTCGTGTTGTAGTGTGGGGAGTATAGGCACGTGCAAGTGAATCCTAGGATTCACGAGTTGTGGTGCCTTGAACATGAGAAAAAGGATATTTTACAGACTGTATAGATAATAATCATATGGATGTGTGCATTATTCGAGGGACAAGCAAGATAGCTTGAGTTTGCTTGTGATGCAATGGCTGCATCAGACCCAGATGGTAGCAGACGATCTGGAAGGGAATGGATCCATCAATATAACCAAAGAGGTTATTGAAGATCCAGAATGGTTCAATCATTGTTTTCATTACCCATAATTGGTTGGTGACGGTGTAAAAGCAAAACGATGAGAGTTGTGTGCAGCCTTTTCTGTAGAGGAAAAAGGAGGTAGACGAGCATTGATCTTTCGCACAAAACTATAGTTCAGACGAAACTTTGGAGACGAAAGTTTGTACTTTCGGGTGGGAGTCCAAACGAAAGTGTTGTGACTTTCGTGTAGTACATTGAAAGTAGTAACTTTAGGGTAAAAGACCAAATGAAAGTGTTGTGACTTTCGTTTAGCACTTCAGGTAGTAACTTTCGGCTAAAAGTTCAAAAGAAACTTGTGGGAAACAAGCTACGTGAAAATTGTGTAACTTTCGTGTGAGTAAGCAACCCAAAGTGTTATGATTTTCGGGTGAAACTTAAGAAACAGATTAGGTTTGGACCTTTGTGATTCTGGCGGAGGAAAAGTAGCAGAAACAAGCAACGGCAACAGAAGAATGATGGCTCTGGTACCAAATTAAACCCTTAAGTGTGTAAATTGAAAGTTGTATTAATGATTGTGTAATTACATTAGGGTAATAAGAAGGTTATATAGTGTAACCATATTTATATAATTCTACATCCTAATATGGCTAATTGCAATATCTATACTATATAATAAATAAAGGTTTTTTCATGGCATGTGTCGCGTCCATATTAATTCTCATCATTTTTTCCCCGTCTCTTTCTCTTATTAAATACACTTTTATATTTTAATAATAATATATTTTTAAGGAAAATACTAATTATACTAGTAAAACACATTTATTTTAAATTATCTCTTATTATAAGAAACTTTGAAATCTATTTTATGTAACTTTTATTTTTAATCAAATAGTAAATGAAAGTTAAATTACATTAAATAGTAATTAATGTATTTTTGAAACCCAATTATATATTAATTTTTACGTATTTTGAATTTTATTTTTTATCCTTAGTATATGTAATACATTTTTATACATGTAAAATATATACATATATATATATAGATTTAAGAATTTTATATATAAATATTTTTCACCTAATGTTTAGACATTGGTTCTAAGCTAGTGATCTAACAGGTACCATGGTTGAGTCTTACAAATTTAGCATATGTTGGCGAGCTTAGGAACTTTTACTAAGAAAACTTTAAGAGTTCATCAATATAGAACAAATTAAAAGTTGACCTTCAAAGTTGACAAAGACAAGTTGGTCTTCTAATAAAGGTTATGGTTAAACAATAATAATAAATTGATGATAGTACTGTGATGATAGAAATGAAAGGATGTCATATTTTGTCAAAATGCAAGAATATAATGATAACCCCTTTTCACAAAAAGATGGTAACGTTTTAGACTTACTCTAGGGATAGACTCTTTAGTGAGGATAAAAGTGGTTGTCACGTGGTATCACGTCATCTTCATCAACTCTCACATCAATCTCATTTGGTAACGAAAATACTCAAGTGAGTGAGGATGGTGTGAACATTAAATGCATTTTTTATTAATATTCATTTAAATAATATAGATAATTAAAATTATATTAAAAAAAGACATAAATAAAAATTCAAAAAGTTACATAAATTAAAAATAAACATAAATAAAACTACCCGGTTCCATATTTTGCCACGATCTCATTCTGTTTCTTCCCAAAAAGGCTCATCGGGGGCAATCAAGGTTCAGGGCGACAATTTCCATCTCTTCTTTTTCTCTCTTCTAATTAAACTTCTATCTTTATCTCACGTTAAATTCTTCCAATTGTTCGACCATTTGTTGGCCGATGTCGACGTGAGTGGGAACCGAGCCGGATCCCGAGCCCGATGCTCGTGCCTTAGCTTTTTTTCTTTCCGATCGGACGTGGTATGTCGTCCTCGTCATCCAATGCATCTCGGTCGAGATCATACATAGATCTTCTGTCGGACGCTGTTGAACTAGCATCAATGTCGGTCGAGGATCGTTTATTTGACGATCCGTCTCCGCTTGGATTTACGTACAATGTTTGTCATTTCGGCTATTTCCTCAATAGTTGCCAAGTAGCTATTGGAGCTTGGCCTCCTCCATTGTCTTGATAGAGGGACGTTGCTTGCATCAAAATGTCAGAATATATCATTACCAATGTCGCAAAAGTCACTAGACGCTCCCTAGTAGGAGTCGGGAGCACTCGCGAAGTACTCGGCCTAGGCGGAGAGTACTCGGGGTAGTAGGAGTCGGGAGCACTCGCGAAGTACTCGGCCTAGGCGGAGAGTACTCGGGGAGTACTCGGCCTAGGCCTAGAGTACTCGGGCCTCGGCAACCTACCTTATAACGATTACTCGGAAAGTACTCGGACTCGGAGACCTTGTTTTGCAACATTGATCATTACAACCGCTTTTTCGGCTCCTATCACATTGTTGGTAGATCCAGTGAACTTTAAGACCTTTCGGTTTATATGTGTCCCCTTAGAACTCAATTGATCCATAGTCCGATACTTTGGGGGGTACGCCCAGTCTCCTATTAAGGCTTCAAATTTTTTACCAATACGTTTCCATAACGTTCTTTTGTTTTGAGTGTTACTTAAAAAATAAAAAAATTAAATATAATTAATATTAATTTGTATAAAGAAGTAATAAAAAAATTAAACAGAATTATATTTTAAATATCGATAACGGGATCCTCCGAGACATCGACTAACGCCCTAGCCAAATTTAACTCGTCGACCAAATCCCACTTCTTTGTAATCCGTGACGTTGTTTTTGTTTGTGGATTTTTATTTTTGCCTTTACTTTTGTTACGCATTGGTTGCGTTTCCTGAACGTCTTCTTCTTTCTCCTCCGGTACTTCTTGAGTTTCTGGAACAAAATCTGGATCGGGTGAATATCCTACAAGCATATTTGGCATAGTAGGCATGTTTGGGACATACCCGGGTGATCCGAACGGGTTTTGATTAAACGGTTTTGGTTGTGTAAACGCGCTGGGGTTTGTTGGAGACCGCATGTTGAACACGTTTTGTTGCGACGCGTAATGAAGACAAACCATGTTCGGATCGTTAGGATTCATGATTTGGTGTAGAGAGGAAAGTGAGATTTTTTATTGTAAAATATATTTGGTAAAATGGTTATTTATAGTGGCTTAATTGAGAAAAAAAAATATTATTTTTTATTTAATTTGTTACCGTTGAACGGTAACATTTAAAAAAAAGAGTCGTTTGAGTGAAGCTTGCCCTCTCCTTCCCGTGAGAAATCTCACGCCTCACCCTCACCACCCCCTCATAAAGGTGTGCAATAGGCCTCACGGCGTGAACCCACCTCACGGAAGAGGCTCACGAGACCCATACCACTTGCTCTCATAAGGAAAAAGAAAGGTCGGTTGTTATATTTTTTTTGTACATTAAGTACATTTTGACGTAATGGAATAGTTCGGTTGTTATATATACACGTACAAATTTGTTCCTGGTATCATAATCGATAAAATAAACATATAAACAAAAGAACATTTCAATTTCCTGATGTTTTGATCGAAGTTATTTTAGTGCTTTTCTTGCATTATGTCAAAATGTACCTCAAGACATGCAACTATTTGGTCAAGTAGTAAGAGTATAGCATACATAATTCAAATTTTATTAAGTTATTTGTAATTAATATTAAAAAAACAAATGTTTTCTAGCAATTCCATAGGTCCTCATAATCAAATTCTAAATATTAATCAACCCAAAGATCTAAAATATGAATTGACCTAGATCAACTGATTCGGGAGGAGGCACCCTCATGGTCTCCCAATGTGGAGGTCATGAGTTCGAGTCTCATTTGAAGCAAAATATTATCAGGTGTGCCAGGGGTTTTACCACAGTGAGCCTTCAGATGATTGGTTTTCCTTGGAATGGTGGGCGGGCCGAGTCACCAGCGCTGTCTGTGTTTGGCGGCGTAGGTGGCATTTCGCCAATGAGTTTACCTGGGTGACCGGGCATTTAGTATTCGTTGACCGTTAAAAAAAAACAAGCGTATAATGACTCTTCACTGTATGCCTTTATTTTAACATAAAAATCACACAAAACTACAAAGTGCAACTAATGTTACTGATATAAAACAAATAATTGTATGCATATGTCCTTCTCAGAAAGCGTTTATATTTTTGGTAGTTCATTCAGTCAAATAAAACGTCCAAATAATTAATGCACGAAAACCATGTATGCATGGGCAATTAATGTCCCTCTTGCCGATGAATAAACCATACATATATCCCTATTTAAGTAGTGACCATCAAGGAAGAAAGGTCGTATATGAACTTTCAGAAAGGTGTTATTCATGATCACAAATTTATATACAGGATTTGAACGAGCAAACCAGTCAGGAAAAGGCAACTTAAAGGAAGAAAAACAAGCCATTTTTGACGGTTCACTCGGTCAAAATAGCCTTGACTTTTCTAATTTACCAAAATATGGTTTAAAACTTCTTGAATTACAAATCCACCTTCAAAAATCTTACGATAGTGTGCCACGTCAAGTATTGATTTGTGAAAGTCTTGAGGTTAGGGGAATCCGTAGAAGTTATTATTAGAGGATATAAATATTGTATTTTATATATTTGATAGTATAGTTATTAGGAAATCTTATATTCTCCCTAATTTATAGGCTTGTACTTCTCTTGTATTTCCCTATATTAAGTAATAGTTTTGTGAATGACGGTACGCAAGATTATTCCATCATAATCACCTTTATGGTATCAGAGCTTGATACTCTGTAACCCTAGCCGTCCACACCCAAGACTCTTGGCATTTTTCATTGCCGCCTTCTTGTGTTCGTTTGTTTTCCTATTTAACAACGACAGGCAAAAATGATTCGTCATCCTCCAAAACCGAGGCAAGAGTTCTTCATCCCGTGTACTCGGTTGCAAATATCCAAACCATGGTACGGGTATTGGACGGAACTAAGGTAACCTTTTCTTCTTGGGTAAAGCTTTTCAAACTACACTGTAAAGCTATAAGGTTCTTCATCACATTGATGGAACTGCTGCGCCTACACCAAACGACCCAACTTACGAGACGTGGGTCGAAATCGATGCCAAGGTCCTTCAGTGAATCTATGGCATGCTCTATGATAGTTGACCGATTTCATTCTATAAACAGTTGACCGATTTCATTCAGTTTCTTCACTCCAAATTCGATTCTCATTTCACAAGCTTGTTCTAAAGACCCACTAGATCGATCCCAAAGCTCCCGGTTGGATTACCGCTCGTTGTAGCGCTCGCTTTAAGAAAAAACGCTCGTAGAAAGGTCGAAACGCTAGAGAAACCAAGCTAAAAGGTTGATTCTATAATTTCCAACTTAGAGGCTCATTCCTATAATCAAGGTGAATACTTTATCTATTTCAAAACTTGTGTCAAACATTTACGTTTACGAAAATGGCCAAATAAAGGTTAAGGGAATAATGCTCAACGTTTTTCTACGAACAAAGCATTCGGGCCATAGGTATACGTAAAACTTGCAAGGGATACACGGGTCTCGGGTGAGAGTCCCGGATTTGTGACATCCCGAAAATCCATATACTAATGATTCGGATTAGTGAACGACCCGAACCTTTACTAAAGGTAATAAGAAGCAAGTTTTGTCATGTAAAGTGCATTTTAATGGAGGAAAAGAGATGAGTAGTCGTTTATAAAGGACTCGAGATCGAAACGTGCGAGGTGTAACTAGAGGGACCCGAATGAAACATTGTGGGTTTAAATACAACGTATACCATAAACCCTAGGGCATTCGACCTAGGTGTGTTCAACGACAGAGAGAGAAGGAGATGCGAGAGAGGGTAGGTCGCTGTAACATCCCGAAAATCCGAAAGCTAATGGTTTGAGTTAGCGGGTGACCCGACTCTTTGTTAAATGAGAGGCTTCAAAGGTTTTCATGTGAAGCTTGATTTAACATAAAGAGTAAGATCCGGTTAGTCATTTAATGTATAGTATGATGTCAAAACGCGCAGGCAAAAATAACGCGAGGACCCGGATGTAATTGTGGGTTATATTTAAGCAACTTATGAGAAACCCTAAGCCATTCTCGGCTAGGTGTGCTCGACGGAAAGGGAGACGGCGTGAGGAGGGTTCCGGCCAAGTGAAGGCGACGTAGGGTGTTCTCAGCGGAGGTTCCGGGACGGCCTCATACCACGAGAGTCCAAGACGCAAAGAGGTAAACATTGTTTATGTTTTCGCCTTAATATTCACGATCGTTTGCATGAGGCTTGACTAGGGTTTCAGGTTTGGGGTGACGGAGAAGATGATGGTGACTCGACGACGGGGTGGACGAGGACGACAGAGTGGTGACCAACCTTGTGGATGAGGAGGACGATAGGAACAGCAAGAACGTCGGGGTGATGGCATGGTGGCCGAAGAAGGTGGCCACGGCCACTGTCGGCGTAAGCCGTGAAGGCCGGTGGCTGCCGGTGCTCATTACGGCAGACTAACGACCTGTGTGAGGCTGCGACAGCAGGAAGATAGCGAACCGATGTTAATGTGGAGCCGCTAGCGGTGGTGCCGTGGGGGTGGATGGCCGATTAGGGTTACGGCTAGACGGGGATGCCAATAATGGTGCGTGAGGTGTTAGTGGGACCCGTGGTGATGATTAGTATAGGTGGAGGTGGTTCACGGTGGTGAATGGAGAGGAGAGTGGAATCGGAGTTACACCCGATTAGGGTTTTGTGAACATGGAGTTGCATAACGAGTTTGGTTGTGCATGGTAGTCTCGGCTTGTGTAAGCGTGACCTACGAGACTAACGCCTTGCATGGCACGTGAACATGCATACATGCAGGTTCCAAATGGGTCTAGGACAACCCAGTTTGGACGGTTGCGTGAATAAGGGTTCTTGTAGGGATGAAAAGATATGCAGATGATGTCACACCCCCAAATTCCACTAACGGAGTTTTACCGTTTGGAAGGTGACACACCAGGATCTCAGTCATTAGTCACATCAAACGACACTATATGGGACTTAAAATGTCATAACACAAAAGTTCAGAGTTAATGTGGAAGCGTAAACGTTAATAAGAAATCAAAAGTAATTACACGCAATAGGCGTCAATCAATGTAAATAAGTAAACTGTTTAAAATGTTTGAAATGGATGATATGACAGTAGGACTCCATGCATGTCCTAAGTGTGCAACCTGTGTCTTAGCGACCAGAGAAACATGTAAGAAAAAGTGTCAACACGAGGTTGGTGAGTTCACAGGTTTCAAGTTTACAATAAAAGAGTGTTTGCCAGATTATGTACATTCAATATGCATATCTATAGGTAGCTAGCCTATGTTCATGTCTTACTAAAGCGCTCGCAACCGAAGCTGACTGTTTGTGTATTTTCCTCCTGCCAAGTCTATCAACTCTGGCAAATGTGAGTAGGCTAACATTTCACACGTTCGACCTCCAATCGAGTTAGCGCGACTAACGCGGGTTGGGCTTGTCAAACCCAGTAGTACTACTAAACATTACCTTGCTAAGATACATATTAACGGTTCGATGTGTGATGAGGACTTTCTGTGCTAGTGTGTCACGCTTAGCCTCAACAGTAATAACATATGAATTACAATAATCTAAAATAGTTGTGTCATGTTTTCTCCCCCAACGGGAAAAACATGTAAAATAGTGTTTGTCTGCGTACCTGTTTCTCCCCCACGGGGAAAACAAGTAAAAGTATGATAGTTTGTGTAGGTCCCTCGGGTGTGGCGGATCGTCACATGCAAGTGGGTCTACTAGTCGGACCGGGTGCGGAATACCCGTGACTAGGCGGAGAGTCTTACTAAAACAAAGTAAACCAATAAGAGAATCACTTTAAATGTTCTTTCTGTTATAAACACTTGAAGGTTACAGAGAGAAGTACTGAGATTACAATTTGTGTATTTGCTACTATGAATGCGTATGACTGCGTACTTAACTTCTGTCAACCATTCCTTCTTATACCTGACCTGATGCCTGCGCACTTAACAAGTGCGCAAGGCAAAATGATTTTGCGTACTTAACAAGTACGCAAAGGTATTCTTACGTACTTGCTAAGTACGCAGGAGCTTTCTCCTGCGCACATACAAGTGCGCAAAACACTTAGAGAATTATGCAACATTCAATATGTAAAAGTAAATACAACTCGATAAACTAATACATAAAGACTCTTACATACAAAGACAAGTAAAAACATGAAAATACAAACTAAGACTCTATCCAGAGTGTTTGTCACAGGAAAGTGCTTCAACAAACTCCCCCTTGACAACAGCTCTGGATCATCATCGTCTTCAGTCTTCATTCTTCAGCCTTCACTCCTGTGCATCTTTAGCTTCCATCTTCTTCTTGTATTCAAGGCTGAACTTGATCACCTTATCATATTTAGAAGCATTGCGCTTTGTCCATTCGTCTGTGTGCACACAATACCGTTCTGCTAGTACCTCCAGATCTTTCACAGAAAAGTTGATGAAGCAGACTTCATCAAATATTCTGATCAGTTCCTTTGGCACTATGTTCCCACTCTCTGAACGTACCTTCCCCATAATCGCAGCCTCTCCCGTTTTTGGATCTACATACCAGTACCACATGTCACCAAGAATATCCTGAGATAACTTGCTCAGGGGAATCTTAGTTTCACATCGCACTTACTTGTATACCAATTTCTTTAAGTGCTTCTTAGTCACAGGATGCCTAGCGTGCTTATCCTTGACTCTCTTGGGCACTTGAGGCTTGAACACTTCAAAGTTCCCAGATCTTGCTTCCCGCTGCAGAACCACCCATAAACCCATCGCTACAGCATGATTAGAATGACCCAGCAGCTCTCGGTTTGCTAGGTTCACAAGGTCGTATTTGGGTAAGGAGCTGAACGCTTCACTGGTGGGTTTCAAGTATTGAATCCCGCCAGATCTTTTGATTGCGAATAGCTGCTTATCCTCCTCGAACCTTACAACCAAGATCATCCCTGTTGCTCCTTGTTTGTCTATTATAGACGTCTTTTGCCACACACGAGTTGGACCGTTTTATGAAGTAGAAGGCATATCTTTTTCTTTCGGTGCCTCTGGGTCCACATGTGTAGGGTCAACTAGGGAGGCTTCAGTCGAGGCTTCCACATTACTAGCATGCTCGACTGAACCTGTGTCGAGCTGATCTTCGAAGGATGGAAATTCAAAGATCTCTCCATCTTCTAAATCATGAGGATTCAAATACAATTCAGGAAGGTTAAACACAAATATTTTTGGCTTTTCTGAATAAAATTGAACTATGCATAAACTTAAAATCTTTTTGATCTTTTCTCATAGAAATATACAAGTATTTACACAAACTATTTTTGATCAAAGACACGAGTAGAGGATCATATCAGGCTAACATATAGCAAAAATGATACAATATAAACATCAAAGAATATGGGATCATGTCATGAATTACTATTTATTCATACGTAATAAGCATATAAACAAGTAATTCAAGTTGACAATATTATAAGATTTGAAACTATAGGCATCTTTGCATCATGTTCTTGTGTATTAAAGTATTAATTATAAGATATACAATGTGTACCCCACTGAAATGCTATTCTTACTTGCACTACCTCAAGGCATCTAAGATTTTCCCAATAATTTTCTAAATTTTAAGAATGAAGCTACATCTATTAGCACAGGAAAAATCAAGCAGAATCCATAAGGATTATCAGGAATCATAAGATTCAGAATCGAGTGATTCATTTATCTTGGTTTCATTTGATTTTCTTCATTGAATATCGGTATGATGATTCAGGATAATATATATGGTGTTTGAATAAGGTAAGGGGATCCAACTTTTATCTGGATTTGATTTCAATGAATCAGGAGTGATTCAAGGGTGAATACATGCTCAACGGTTAATGCAGAGACATGTCTTGATTCAATCTCTCATTACATACTTGTGAGTATGGGCAGTGAGATGAACCGCATTAATTGTGCTAACGACATAACCCGAAACTGATCTCAGAAGAAAATTATTACCAAAATCTAACATCCTTTATCTGATAATGATCTTTTCTATTCTTTTACGCACACACACTTGCAAACATTGGTTCAAATCACAGTTGTAATTTAGATTTAGTTTCCACACTACTAGTGATTCAACGACGCATACAGCCTACTGACAATTCAAATTACTTGTAAATAAACAGATTAAAAACATGATAATTTTAAACAATTAAGTAAGCGTGACACAATCATTTCCCATATGAGCAGTCTTTGACGTTTAGATCATTTCTGATGTACTATCATTTTCTCTTTTCTCAAGTTAACTTTGAAATTTTCTCCATTTTCTATTTTGTTTTTGATTTTGTAAAATATTTTAAAAACTAAAAGAACTATACAGAAAATTTAAAAGAAATAAAATTTAACTTCCATGAATTGAATTGATTTAAGAAAAAATAATTTTCACTCAGGATTGAACATTCTTATCAAGTTGACAAGATGCTCAAAACGGGATCAATCAAATGCCTTTGTGAAAAGGTCAGCAAGATTGTCATCCGTGTGAACTTTTACAAGTTCAATTAATTTTTTTTTAGCACAATCACGGATGAAATGATGGCGAATTTCTATATGTTTAGTTTTGGAATGTTTCATCGAGTTATTTGTGATGGACATGTTGGCATTGTTGTCAATGAATAAAGGAGTTCCAGTGAAGTTTAAGCCGTAATCTCTCAATTGCTGTCGAATCCACAATATCTGATAACAACCGCTAGCCGCAACAATGTATTCTGCTTCACAAGTTGAGACAGAAACCGTTGACTGCTTCTTGCACTGCTAGGAAACCAGTCTGTCTCCTAAGAATTGACATCCATCAGAAGTTGACTTTCTGTCAAGGTTACAACCGCCATAGTCTGAATCAGTGTAGGCTTTGAAGTCGAATGACTGCTGCTTAGAGTACCAAAGACCCAATCGGGGTTTCCCTTTCAGATATTTGAAAATCCTCTTCACGGCTATCATATGTGACTCCTTCGGTTGAGACTGAAACCTTGAGCACAAGCATACAACAAACATTATATCGGGTCTTGAAGCTATGAGATACGTAAGTGATTCGATCATCCCATGGTACAATCTGCTATCTACATCCTTTCCATCTTTGTCAGGATGCAGACCATGATTGACTAGGATAGGTGTGCCATAAGTACTGCTACCATTCATCTTGTATTTTGACAAGAGGTCCTGCACATACTTGGTTAGATGTAGATAAATGCCATTATCTCTTTGACTGACTTGCAGACCAAGGAAGAACGACAATTCACCCATATTACTCATTTCAAACTTGGACTTCATCACCTGCTCGAATTCCCTACACATCCCTTCATTATTCAAAAATAATGTCGTCGACATATACTTGTACAAGAAGAATGTCACCTCCTGCTTTCCTAATGAAGAGAGTCGAGTCAATCTGTCCACGGTCGAAACCATTAGACAGTAAATGCTTACCATGCCCGCGGTGCTTGATGAAGACCATAAAGTGCTTTGTCGAGCTTATACACTTTATTGATATTATGCGAATCTTCAAAGCCGGGAGGTTGAGTGACATAGACTTCTTCATGAACTTTACCATAAAGAAAAGCACTCTTCACATCAAGTTGATAGGCCTTGAAGCCGACATATGTGGCATAAGACAAGAACAGTCGAATGGCCTCAATTCTAGCAACTGGGGTATATACTTCCGTGTAATCCAAGCCCTCTTGCTGATAAAAACCCTGAACAACCAGTCTTGCTTTGTTCTTCATAACAACATGACGATCATCCGTCTTGCATTTGAACACCCATATGGTTCCAATTGGCTGAAAGCCTTTTGGCAAGTCAACCAAATCCCACACGTGCAACTTTTGGAATTGAGACAATTCATCTTGCATCGCCTCAATCCAGCAGTTGTCCGCGAGAGCCTCCTTCACATCCTTCGGCTCTAACTGGGACACGAATGCAGCATGCAGACATGTTTCCATGACACCAGTGTCAAGTATCTCCGAGTAAAGACTGGTGTTCTCAGTGATGGTTTGATGACGAGTCTGAACACCGGCATAAGGATCATCAATAATGTTGTCGATTGGATGATTCCTATGCACTCTCGTCTCCAGTACAATCGGTTCCTGAATTTCTGAATCTAGATTCGTGCTTAACTCCCCCATTTTCTGTGTTCCAGAAGAAGAGGATTCAATGGTAATTGGATCAGATGGAGCTTCATTTCCTACAGTTGTGTTAGGATTGGCTTGAGCGTCATTTCCAACAACATGAACATCTTCACTGTTATCACTGTCATGAGTTCCAGATGTAGATGCAGCATTAGAATCAGGATTTACAATCGGTACAGTAGCACGAGTAGAGAAACTGGAGTCATTGTCGCCACCTAATAATTCATAAACATTTGCGGTGTCAACTGCAGATAGATCAGGAAGATTGAATGACTTGAATAGCGCATCATAATCAAAACCCCAAGCTGGACTTGTTGGTTCGGGTGGAATGCTGTTTTTACTACAATCCACTTCGAACCATTCCTCGACAGTAAGAGTTCCTATGTTGTACACTCTCTTGCAAGGCGAGTTGCCAACATATCCTAAGAAGATGCCTTCCACCGCTTTTGCATGAAACTTAGACTGGCGGTCTTTATACTGTAGCAACAAGGAACACGGACTACCAAAAGGAACTAGGTAATCAAGATTGGGAAGTCGATTGTTGATTAACTCGTAACAAGTCTTGTTGTGCCTCTTCACAACCAGAACTCTGTTTAAGACGTGACAAGCTGTATTAACGGCTTCTGCCTAGAAAGTGACAGGAAGCTTTGCATATGACAGCATAGTCCTTGCAGTCTCAATCAGTGTCCTGTTCTTCCGTTCAGCAACTCCATTCTGCTGAGGCGTGTACGACGCGCTGAATTCGTGACGGATTCCTTTCTTGAGACAGAAAAGCTCCATCAAATTATTCTTGAACTCAGTTCCGTTGTCACTACTTATTCTTCTAACCTTCAGCTTGCAAAGAGATTCCAAGCTCAGGATCAGGTATTGAAGAATATCAATAGTCTCGTCCTTAGTACCTAAGAAATGCACCCAAGAAAAACGTGAGAAATCATCAGTTACAACCAGACAGAACGACTTACCTCCAATACTCCTGATATTTATGGGGCTAAATAGATCCATGTGTAATAGCTCCAAAGGGGTATCAATGGAGTTTTGGAGCTTGGGCTTGTGAGACTTCCGTTGCTGTTTGCCCTTTTTACAAGGCATACAGTCATCTGCAACGGTAAATCTCAGCTTAGGAACCCCGGTTACCAAACCGTTTCGGACAAGATGTTCATTTTACGATAAGAAATATGTCCGAGTTTCCTATGCCCCAAGATAGAGTCAAGCTCTGTCGCTTTTGTAAGCAAACAAGTAGCAACTGATGAGGTGGTTGTTGCCACACTCATATCGATCTGATAGGTGTCGTTTGTTCTTGGCGCTCTCATCAGAATCCAGTCTTCAGGAACTTCAAAACCAAGTTTGAGAATCAGACATTCTGACTTGTCAAACATCACCGAGTACTCCTTGTCACACATTTGGGAGACACTCAACAGGTTATGCTTCAGCTTCTCGCAAAAGTTGACATTGTCAAAGCTGACACAACCGTTCGAAACCACGCCTTGACACGTGATACTGCCGCCTTTTTCTCCGGCAAAGGCCACATAGCCGCCTTTGAATGGTTTCACATCTTGAAGCAAGGCCATGTTTCCTGTCATGTGCCGGGAGCATCCACTATCTACATACCAGCGGTTAGAGATAGTACACTTCGGACGTCCCTGCACGAGTCACAAAAAGAATTAGTTAGATTTGGAGACCCAAGCCATTGTGGTCTTGGGTCGTCCATCCTTTTCAAAATAAACTACATCTTTTAACTCACAGTCGTGATGGCTGTTCAAAATTGATGAATCTTTAAAAGAATTAGAACTAGGAGATTGAGAATTTTTGGATTTGGCAGTCCAGGATCTCTTCTGTTTCTTAACCGGAACAGGAGACTTTGGTTCAACAACAACAGGTGAACTTGTGGAAGATTCACCTGATTGAACTTAAGTCAGCTGTTCTAGCTTTCTTAACCTCTTGTTCCTTCTCCTTCTCTGTGGTTTAGAGAGTCTCACCACAGGTTTCTCACCAGTACGTGTACTACCAGAGGTAGATACACAAGGTACAACAGGTTGCGTTACCTTTCTTGAAACAGATGGTTTAGCTTCAGATTTGATCTTAGGCTTTACCATAAGTTTGACTGGTGGTTTCACCACATTTTGTTTTGGACATTTGGGAGGTTTCACTGATGGCGACTTAGGGATAACAGCTGGTTGTGAAACAACATGCCGTTTCCCTTGGTTCTTTGAAGGACAGTTCACAAAAATGTGACCAACCAAGCCACAGTGAAAGCAAGTCCTCTTGTCTACATAAGTTCTCTTGTAAGGCTCATTAGATCTGGCCTTAGATAACTCAGCATTATGAGCAGGAGGAGTTGGTTTATGAATAGGAGTCTGAACCTTTACAGTTTGGTTTTTGGGAGTATAGTATTTTTGCAAATTTTCTTTGTAACCAAGCCCATAGTGAGCTGAAAAAGCCTCTTTCTTTACTTGGTTAAGATTTTTATAATCCCCATAAAGAATTACCTTTAGTTTATCATTTGTTTCAATGACATCAGGTTCAGTTAAAATAAAATTATCACCATTATTGATAATGTTTTTCTTTACTTTCTGTTCAGTTAACAACTCCTCAAATACTACTCCTTCAGGGAAAGTGTTTACCGACCCATCATCAGAAGCAGTAAAGAACTCCTCATTAGATGTGGAGTTAGCCTTACTTGAGGATTCATCCTTGTTAGAGGAATCATCCTTTCCTGAGAACTCATCAAGACAAGTTAAATCAATGTCTACTAAGCTGTTGACAAACTTCCCACTCACTGGTGGAGGAATGGCATTAGTACCTAGCCCTAAGCCATTCATTTGCCTCACTACAGATTCGCAGTGTTCCACCACAAAACAAGAGTTTTTCAACTTCTCATTAGAACATTTTAGCTGCAAGATTTCATTTTGCAGCTTGTTAATTTCATTCTTCCTTTTCTCCAACCCCTTGTATGCAATATCCAAGTGAAGCTATTGCTCGCTCATTTTTAGTGAATAATCACGTTTTTTCCTTTTTCAACGTTTCGATTGACTCTTTAAAACGCTTTTCATTTTCTTTATAACTTAGAGCTGCAATGCGAAGGGGTTCGACCTTGTCTTGGAGCTTAGAATTTCAAGTTTTAAGCCTAGACATTTAGAACAAGAAATAACAGAGAAAGGATTAGAATCTACCTCAGACGATGAACTTGTTGCTTCTCCAATGGCCATGAGAGCAACAACAGTAGTAGATTCCTCTTGATCAGCTACAGAAGCTTCCTTCTTCTCAGATTCCATCAACTCCTTGATCTCAGCGATGAGACTAACCTGAGCTTGTGTAATGATGGCATCTTCCAGATGAACACTCCAATCAAAGCTGTCGTCCTGTTGAACTACCAGTGCATTGGACGAACCATCGTGGCTTTGATTATGGTGGTTTGAGTTGTTTTGGACATGGCTGTTTCCTTGGCTAGGTCTGGTGAAACCCGAAGTCGGTGCTCTGTCTTTCTAACATTCACGAGCAAAGTGTCCAAAGTTTAGACACTTATAGCATTTGGCCTTGGATTTGTCAAAACCAACCTTGGCATTAGAATGCCCGCCAATGAACTTTCTTCCTGTTATGTTCAGGAAACGCTTGGCTCTCCTCAGTATCATGGCCATATTCCATTGAATATCCATGTCCTCGATGTCATCAGGATCCACTTGATTAAATTCTTCTTCAATCGTCTCGGGATCTGTAAGCTTGCCACCTATGAAGTTCTCATAGGCCAGCATACAAGATGAGAATAGTGCTACATGATCATCAGCTATTTTGGGTATAGCTATTTGGTTAGATGAAGTTGTAGCGGGAGGATTTCTTGAGGTGTGTTGTTGATGAGATCCAGAACCTGATCCAGATGCATCGCATGCATGACCACCACAACCATTTGAGTGGTCTTCTTCAGCAGAGTTTCCCGAGAAAAGGGCAATCCCAGAGCCCAAAGATTTGGTTGTTGAAGACGTCCCATGATACATAGAAGGGTCTTGTATCTGAGGTCTACCTGAGCTCTCCTTCTTTCTAAGGTTCATGTTATGAGCTTGAACCTTTCCAATTGCCTCCTCCACTGTCATCTCATAGAATTTAGGATTCTCTCTCATCATGGTTGTGTACATTTCAATCCTGGGTGGGAAAGCATCCAAAAACTTTTCCACTAACTCTTCATCGGGATACTTGAGATCAAAAGTTTTCAACTCAGTCTGCAAATGATAGAATCTAGAGATAAGATCATCTAAAGATTCATTCTCTAGAAATCTGAAGTATTCATACTGCTTCCTGAGTAGATCCCGTTTACTCTTCTTGATATCACTATTACCCTCAAATCTTTTCAGTAGTGCCTTCCAAAGATCCTTAGAGTTGTCATATCCTCTGAAACTGTGGAACATTTCCCGAGTCAACGCCATAGTGATAGAACCGTGAGCCTTCTTCTCTCGATCATAAACTTTCTTTTCTTCTTCATCGAGTTTAGAAATAGGCTTAGGCAGTTCATCATCAAGGTAAATGTGTGTGGGATGCTTATATCCCTCTAGGATTGGTATCCATAATGATGAGTCGGTATAAGAAATGTATTGCTCAAAACGTGCCTTCCAATTAGAATAATCGTTTACGTTCAACAACTTTGGCGATTTCTGTGGTGTACCGATCTCATTATCATAGTTTAAAAGGTTTCCATGATTCTGAAGATTCGACATAGTGAACACTTAGTAAAATTTCAGAAAAATCAGACACAGTTGCGCACTTGATATTGGCCTTGCGCACTTGAGAAATGGTCTTGTGTATTTAAGATTTGCCCTTGCGTACTTGTAACTACGCAGGAGATTACTCTTGCGTATTTCGTAAGTACGCAGCAAACTATACTTTTTGCCAGAAATGGTAAGTACGCACAACACCATTTCAGCAACTCTCCCCAAACTATTCCGGTCACTGGAAAATCGTCGGAGATGGTAAAAATTGGACTGATGAACAATGCAAAGGGTCAGAAACTTGTTTCTAAACAACCTTTGATACTCAAATACATAGCAAAATTCGGTTTTTTTAGTGATTTTTGCTTTTAAAATAGTGCTCAAGAGCTACCCCTATTTTATCACAAAAATCAACAAAAATACCACCTTTTGCTTGTAAAATCTCTGTAGAAACTCTCCAAACTCACTCACAACACTCGAAATCAAGAGCAAAGCTCTGATACAACTTATAGGTCCCTCGGGTGTGGCGGATCGTCACATGCAAGTGGGTCTACTAGTCGGACCGGGTGCGGAATACCCGTGACTAGGCGGAGAGTCTTACTAAAACAAAGTAAACCAACAAGAGAATCACTTTAAACGTTCTTTCTATTATAAACACTTGAAGGTTACAGAGAGAAGTACTGAGATTACAATTTTCGTATTTGCTACTATGAATGCGTATGACTGCGTACTTAACTTCTGTCAGCCATTCCTACTTATACTTGACCTGATGCCTGCACACTTAGCAAGTGCGCAGGGCAAAATGCTCTTGCGTACTTAACAAGTACGCAAAGGTATTCTTGCGTACTTGCTAAGAACGCATGAGCTTTCTCCTGCGCACATACAAGTGCGCAAAACACTTAGAGAATTATGCAACATTCAATATGTAAAAGTAAATACAACTCGATAAACTAATACATAAAGAATCTTACATACAAAGAAAAGTACAAACATGAAAATACAAACTAAGACTCTATCCAGAGTGTTTGTCATAGGAAAGTGCTTCAACAGTTTGTGTATATATTTCTCCCCCAACAGAAAAACGAGTAAAAAGGGGCCGTGAAACTCACCTGAGTCCGAGTAGAGCGTAGTAATTTGCACCACACAAGGATGCAACACTAACCACAAATGGATTGCACGCGGACAATCTATGAATGCCCTAGAATAAGATGTGACAGTTAGGAACACGTAAGAGTTTGTGGCAACGACACGGAAAGATCGAACGTCCTAAAATATACTTAGGATCAATGGCTAGAAGAACTTGTCCACGGGAATAAGGGTTTCCTAATTTAATAATTAAGATAAAAGTGTTTTCGTGCCAAACGTCTCTAACTATGAATAACATTAATTAATAAATATATTCGTGCGTTTGTGCCATTTAATAACGATTTAGGAAAATAAAACAAGTTATTATATTATTTTAAACTTAGAGAAATAACACGATAATTAAGTATTGTGACAAAATAATAAAACTATTATTTTATTTGGATCATAATAACGTGGGAAATAATATAAATAAATATATTATTTTATTAGTTGAAACGTTACACTACATTGACATACGTGGAGGGAATAATATATAAATAAATTATTTTTAATTGAAGTCAGGGTATGAAAATAATATAAAAATATTATTTTATAAATGTGTATTAATAATAAATACGGGTTGCAAACCAAACCTGATCCAACGGGTGGTTTCCAGGTTCAAAACATTGTAATATATTAATATAATAATATAAGAATTGTTTTTATATTAAATAATACTTAAAACTAATTTAAAACGAAATGGGGGTGGAGGGGCTCGAACCCGGGTCTCCTCCCCCAAAGCCACCAGAGTTAACCGTCTGATTCTGGGATACAACTTGTGAACAATTCCAGCCCATATGGTTTTAACATTAAATTCCTATGTTCTCCTACCCCACCATCGCGAGCCAATCCAACCCATCCCCCAATTCCACATGTTTCGATCGCGATTGACCTGATGAACATAGGGGTTTTGTTAACCGATCCATTACAAACCTGTGGGTGGATTTAATTAAAAAACTAACAGGTTTAAAGTCGTTGATTCTAGTTTTGAAACATGAAACCCTAGATTATGAATATAGAATCGAATTGGTTAAATCTGATAAGATAAATTGTCGAATTCATGGGGCTTTTAAATATTAAAATATTTCGAATCTAACCATGCAAGTTAATTTGATTAAGGAAGTTGCTAAGATCAAGACCCCCAAATCGATATATGAACAAACCCTAGGTTCTAGATTATGACCAATCCGATGATGCTTGATACAATTAGCATGGGGCTATCGTTCACGTGATTAAAACGAAAGTAAGGGTATGAACAAACTACATGATTGAATACGAATTGCTAGTGGTCGACTAGAATTTATTTCCGACTCCGATGGGTTGAAATCCGACGACCCCTTGTGCTTCTTCGACCGAATAAGATAGTGCAACAAGTTCAGAAGGATGTGACTTAGGTGTTTAGAGGATTTGATTGCGAGAATAACACACCCAATGGTTGAAATCTATGGTTTAGCTATGGGGTTTGATGGTTTCGGTTACAAGTCCAAAATTATGATAAATTCGTAATGATTAACGACGTTAAACACCTAAAAGTTGTTTAATACTAATCAATATCATCAATGGCATGTGTAATTGCTGCGAATTCGAATCATTTTGGAGTTACAGGTTTGATTTTGTATAAAAAATGTCGACTTTGACTTTCTAAAGTCAAAGGATTAAGTTTAGGGAAATTATAACTTTAGTCCCTGCAGTTTTTGGTGTGTTTGAGTTTGGATATTGATAGGCTTAGTCCCTGAGGTTTGAATTTAGTTAATGGGGTTACAATATTGTAGAATTTGGGTTTAACGGAGTTAGGTCCAAATAGCTGGATGTTCATCATCCCCTAGTTGAAAGAATTTTCGTCCCGAAAATTAGAATAGTACCTTAAGAGTTTGACGTGGAGTGCTTGAATAAATGAGGATACATGCACATCATCTCATTCTCACGCTCCCACGTGAATTCCGGTCCGCGTTTCGAGTTCCAACGAACTTTGACAATATGGATTGTACTATGTGTAAGGGTTTTGACTTCCCTATCCATGATTTCTACCAGTTCCTCGATAAAACGTAACTGTTCATCGATGTGTAGTTCCTCAAGAGGAACTGTGAGTGACTCATCTGCTAGACATTTCTTCAAGTTCGAGACATGAAAGACGTTGTGTACACCATTAAGTTCTTCAGGTATAACCAGTTGATACGCTACTGGGCCAAATCTCATCACTATCTTGAACGGTCCAACATAAGGAGGATTTAGTTTGCCTCGTTTCCCAAAACGATTTACACCTTTCCAAGGTGAGACTTTCAATAGAAACATGCCGCCTATTTGAAACTCTAACGGGTTGCAATGTTTATCGGCATAGCTCTTTTGACGACCACGAGTTGCCGCCATACGGTTTCTAATTTGAATGATCTTTTCAGATGTTTCGAATACGAGTTCAGGACCCGTAAGTTAGCTATCCCCAACTTTAGCCCAACAAATGGGAGATCGGAATTTCTGTCCGTATAATGTTTCGAATGGTGCTGCTTTGATGTTAGTTTGATAACCGTTATTGTAGGAGAACTCCACTAAAGGTAAGTGAGTTTCCCAACTGTTACCGAAATCAATCACATAAGCTCGTAGCATGTCCTCTAAGGTTTGAATGGTACGTTCCATTTGGCCTTCAGTTTGAGGATGGTACGCTGTGCTCACATCTATACGTGTGCCTAAAGCTTTTTGCAGAGATTGCCAGGAACGTGATGTGAATCGAGCGTCACGATCCGAAATGATAGAGATTGGCACTCCGTACCGAGAAACTACTTCATTCAAGTAAATACTTGATAGAGAGCTGTAATGCTCGGAATCGTCTGGGTTTAGTTTATTTCTGGCTTAGGGCATTGGCTATTACGTTAGCCTTGCCCGGGTGATACTTGATAGCACAATCATAGTCGTTCAAGAGTTCGATCCAACGACGCTGTCGCATGTTCAACTCTTTCTGTTCGAAGATGTGCTGAAGACTCTTGTGATCCGTGTAGATGGTGCATTTAGTACCGTACAAGTAATGTCTCCAGATTTTCAATGCAAACACTACAGCTCCCAATTCCAATTCATGGGTCGTGTAGTTCTTCTCATGAATCCTTAGATGACGGGAAGCGTATGCGATAACCTTCTCGCGTTGCATTAACACATAACCAAGACCTTGAATGGAGGCACCGCAATACACTACGTAGTCATCTGTTCCCTCGGGAAGAGATAGGATGGGTGCACTATTGAGTTTCTTCCCTATCCGTTGGAATGCTGATTCCTGAGTATCGCCCCAGTTATAGGGTTTACCCTTTTGAGTTAGGGAAGTGAGGGGTTGAGCGATCTTCGAGAATCCCTCGATGAATCGGCGGTAGTAGCCAACCAATCCCAGAAATTGTCGCATCTCTGTCAGAGTCGTTGGTGCCGCCCAATTCTTGATGGATTCTACTTTAGCTGGATCAACATGTATTCCCTTCTCGTTGACTACATGCCCTAGGAATTGAATTTCACGAATTTAAAATTCTCATATTGAAAATTTGGCATACAATTGCTCTTGCTTTAGCAATTCAAGGATTAAACGCAGATGCTCCTCACGTTCTTCCTTGTTCTTAGAATAGATGAGGATGTCATCAATGAAAAAGATGACAAATTAATCAAGGAAAGGTTTACACACACGGTTCTTGAGGTCAATGAACACCGCGGGTGCGTTGGTTAATCCGAACGACGTGACCAGAAACTCGCAATGGCCGTACCGATTTCTGAATGCAGGTTTAGAGATGTCTTCATCCCGGACTCTCAGTTGATGATAACCGGATCGAAGATCAACCTTGAAGTTGGTCAAATAGATAGCTAATACGAGGTAGAGGGTAACGATTCTTGATAGTTACTTTGATCAACTCATGGTAATCGATGCACATACGCAAAGTTCCATCTTTCTTCATGACGAATAAGACTAGAGCTCTCCATGGCTACGAGCTAGGTCTGATAAATCTCTTATCTAACAACTCTGGCAGTTGTGTAGATAAATGTTGTAACTCACTAGGTACAAGTATGTACGGTGCCCGAGAAATTAGCCCTGCTCCGGGTGCTAGGTCGATTTTGAATTCTATTTGACGGTGAGGTGAAATACCATGCGGGTATTCAAGAATTACTTTCGGAAAGTTACGAACGATCATAATTTCATCAATCTTCTTTTCTTCGGATGGTTGCTCGATGACAAGAGAGAGAATAGCAGTATGCCTTTACGTAAGCACTTATGTTCTTTCATGAAGGATATGATGCCTATGACAGCACCAATTTGTTCGCCTTGGATAGAAGGGTTTCTCCACTCGGGAGAGGAATGCGAACGATTTTGTCACGACAAATGATTTCGGCTAGTTCTTAGATAACCAATCCATACCGATAATCATGTCAAAACTGCCAAGTGTGACTGACATGGGGTCTATGTCAAGCTTAGGAACATCTAATCCGAGTTTACATCCTATAAGAACGTGAGTCGATTTGATTATCTAACCGTCTGCTATCTCTATGGTATACCTAAAGTCTGATAGAGTTGGAGTACGACTGCACCAACATGAAGTTGGTGAAGTCATGCTGAGACTTCTTGTGAGACTTGCGCTTATAAGGTAAGCATCGGTCAACGCAAAGGCTAAGGGAAAATGTTCACATGTAGGAAAAGAAATTTAATGAAATACAGATTTCAGTAACATAAGGGATAGGATGTAGGTTTAAGTAGTCGCGTTCAACCGATGGTTGGTTAGATTAAATCCCCGTTTTCTAATGTCATTAGAACAACTGGATCATTTTGTGAAGAGATAAGCCCGTTTAGAGAGTTGGATATCCTGTAGTATAAATCAAATTAAACTGAAGATTGGTCACCGGATGAGGTAACAAGGTCAAATGGAATCTATTGTTGGAGTATAAGGAATAACGTGTTAGTTTAGTAAGAATTCCTAATTTCCGCTTACATAGCTGGAGTCGGTGGGTTTACTATGAGGTTCTACCTGAGTTTCAATCGAGTTTGTTTCTGTGATCACGTTTACACGAGTGTCCTATTTTCACTAAGACTCTTACATGAGTGAGAATAACCTTGATGGATTCCATTGATGATAATTCAGTGTGTCCGTAAACATTTTCAACCTGATAGTCGCGTTTATCAGTTGTTGAACGAGTTTAACGATACTAACTAGTCGTTGAGTAGGTTATGAGAGTTTCTACAGACAGTGGAAACTTAAGTCTATAAATCACAGATTAGGACCATTTATCCACACACCAGGTTTCACCAGGACTTACATGCACTTCAAATTCCTATTACGTGTGCACCCGTAATGATAATTTGCTTTGCATGTTCACCATAGCTTCTCCCTGTCATGTGTCAAAATGTCCCACAGTTTATTACTGAGTACACAGTGTTGTTAGAGATGATCAGTTATCAAAAGGCTTAGTCGTCAACCATAAGTTGATCAACTAGGACTCATATCAGGATGAGTAGTCAGGAATCGTTTGATCCGAGTATTCACTCGAGTTGAAATACACTACGATGGTCCAATCCAGCGGATTGTAGATGAAATCACGCATGCAAAATGCGAGTTCGAGAAGTGAAACTAGTTCATGAATGTGTTATTGGAAGAGGCAAAGTAACCGTCCTTCCTACTGATTCAGGATAGGGTTTGAGTATGCAATGAGCAAGGTGTTCTCAACCTTGTGTTCACTCTTTCTTCAACAGAATATCGACCAAAGCGCGAGCCCTTGGCTCGGGAAAGTGATGACATCTACGTGTCAATAGATTCTGCAATAATGCGTGCAACGGTCTGCCTTAAGTCGGCGTATTGTTTCTAGTGGGTACAGTAGGAACTCGCTTCCGACGATCCCAACTCTCAAATAGATACGCGCAATGCTGAGTGCCGTCCATAACATGGACCTGAGAAAGTACACCATACCCAACAGGTGATGGTGACGTAAGTGAGTCCTCCGAAGGCTCTGTCTTACTGCCCTTGGACGGAAGTGGATGATGTTCTGGTGTTTCCCCGATTGTCGCAACTGGGAATGATGATGCAATGCGAATGATGTGTCCCTCGCCAACTGAGGGTGATACGGATGGTGTTACATGCCTGCACTACAATGTATGTATGGGTGTTATGTGTATCAAGTGTGAGTGTCTGTGCCGAGTAACTAATGTGTGAGGTTATAGTCTAGTATGCAGTCCTAGTTCTCTATAACCAATGGCTCTGATACCAATTTGTCACACCCCCAAATTCCACTAATAGAGTTTTACCGTTTGGAAGGTGAAACACCAGGATCTCAGTCATTAGTCACATCAAACGACACTATATGGAACTTAAAATGTCATAACACAAAAGTTCAGAGTTAATGCGGAAGCGTAAACGTTAATATGAAATCAAAAGTAATTACACGCAATAGGCGTCAATCAATGTAAATAAGTAAACTTTTTAAAATGTTTAAAATGGATGATATGACAGTAGGACTCCATGCATATCCTAAGTGTGCAACGTGTGCCTTAGCGACCTGAGAAACATGTAAGAAAGAGTGTCAACACGAGGTTGGTGAGTTCACAGGTTTCAAGTTTACAATAAAAGAGTGTTTGCCAAATTATGTATATTCAATATGCATATCTATAGGTAGCTAGCCTATGTTCATGTCTTACTAAAACGTTCACAGGTTTCAAGTTTACAATAAAAGAGTGTTTGCCAAATTATGTATATTCAATATGCATATCTATAGGTAGCTAGCCTATGTTCATGTCTTACTAAAACGCTCACAAACGAAGCTGATTGTTTGTGTATTTGCCTCCTGCCAGGTCTATCAACTCTGGCAAATGTGAGAAGGATAACATTTCACCCGTTCGACCTCCAATCGAGTTAGCGCGACTAACGCGGGTGGGGTTTGTCAAACCCAGTAGTACTACTAAACATTACCTCACTAAGATCCATATTAACGGTTCGATGTGTGATGAGGACTTTCTGTGATAGTGTGTCACGCTTAGCCTCAACAGTAATAACATATGAATTACAATAATCTAAAATAGTTGTGTCATGTTTTCTCCCCCAACGGGAAAAACATGTAAAATAATGTTTGTCTGCATACCTGTTTCTCCCCCACGGGGAAAACAAGTAAAGATATGATAGTTTGTGTGCATGTTTCTCCCCCAACAGGAAAACGAGTAAAAAGGGGTCGTGAAACTCACCTGAGTTCGAGTAGAGCGTAGTATTTTGCACCACACAAGGATGCAACACTAACCACAAATGGATTGCACGCGGACAATCTATGAATGCCCTAGAATAAGATGTGACAGTTAGGAACACGTAAGAGTTTGTGGCAATGACACGGAAAGATCGAACGTCCTAAAATATACTTAGGATCAATGGTTAGACGAACTTGTCCACAGGAATAAGGGTTTCCTAATTTAATAATTAAGATAAAAGTGTTTTCATGCCGAACGTCTCTAACTACGAATAACATTAATTAATAAATATATTCGTGCGTTTGTGGCATTTAATAATGGTTTAGGAAAATAAAACAAGTTATTATATTATTTTAAGCTTAGAGAAATAACACGATAATTAAGTTTTGTGACAAAATAATAAAACTATTATTTTATTCGGATCATAATAACGTGGGAAATAATATATATATAAATATATTATTTTATTCGTTGAAACGTTACACTACGTTGACATACGTGGAGGGAATAATATATGAATATATTATTTTTAATTGAAGTCAGGGTATGAAAATAATATAAAAATATTATTTTATAAATGTGTATTAATAATAAATACGGGTTGCAAACCAAACCCGATCCAGCGGGTGGTTTCCAGGTTAAAAACATTGTAATATATTAATATAATAATATAGGAATAGTTTTTTATATTAAATAATACTTAAAACTAATTTAAAACAAAATGGGGGTGAAGGGGCTCGAACCCGGGTCTCCTCCCCCAAAGCCACCAGAGTTAACCGTCTGATCTGGGATACAACTTGTGAACAATTCCAGCCCATATGGTTTTAACATTAAATTCATGTGTTCTCTTTCCCCACCATCGCGAGCTGGTCGAACCCATCCCCCAATTCCACAAGTTTCGATCACGATTGACCTGATGAACATAGGGGTTTTGTTAACCGGTCCATTGCAAACCTGTGGGTGGATTTAATTGAAAAACTAACAGGTTTAAAGTCGTTGATTCTAGTTTTGAAACAAGAAACCCTAGATTATGAATATAGAATCGAATTGGTTAAATCTAATAAGATAAATTATCAGATTCATTGGGCTTTTAAATATTAGAAGATTTTGAATCTAACCATGCAAGTTAATTTGATTAAGGAAGTTGCTAAGATCAAGACCATCAAATCGATATATGAACAAACCCTAGGTTCTAGATTATGACCAATTCGATGATGCTTGATACAATTAGCATGGGTCTATCGTTCATGTGATTAAAACGAAAGTAAGGGTATGAACAAACTACCTGATTGAATACGAATTGCTAGTGGTCGACTAGAATTTATTTCCGATTCCGATGGGTTGATATCCGGCGACCCCTTGTGCTTCTTCGACCGAATTCGATGGTGCAACAAGTTCAGAAGGATGCGACTTAGGTGTTTAGAGGATTTGATTACGAGAATAACACACCCAATGGTTGAATTCTATGGTTTAGCTATGAGGTTCGATGGTTTCGATTACCAGTCCAAAATTATGATATATTCGTAATGATTAACGACGTTAAACGCCTAAAAATTGTTTAATACTAATCAATATCATCAATGGCATGTGTAATTGCTGCGAATTCGAATCATTCTGGAGTTACAGGTTTGATTTTGTATCAAAAATGTCGACTTTGACTTTAGTCCCTGCAATTTTTGGAGTGTTTGAGTTTGGATATTGACAGGATTAGTCCCTGAGGTTTGAATTTAGTTAACGGGGTTAGAAGATTGTAGAATTTGGGTTTAACGGGGTTAGCTCCAAATAGCTGGATGTCGCAGATGAGACCAAGCGTAGAGATTTATTTTATTATTTTGATATACGTTATTCAACGTATGTTCCAAACGTATCCTGATCGTGTGATCATACGTTTGACAGGTTCGGCTTTCCAGAGCGAACGAACGAGCAGCGGAGCAAGGACTGAGATCCAGTTTAACCAGTGAGTTTCTAATCCCCTCTTTTAAATGTTTTAAATGTTTTGGGGCTATCGTACATACCTTAGAGACATGTTCTATTAAATTAAATGTATACCGAGCTTTGGGGTTTAACTTGATGAGTTTATGAAGTTAAATAGTTAAATGTGGGGCTAAGGGACTATGTGTGTTCATAGGACGTGCGGGTTACATGTGGGGATATGGTCACGTGTCGTATAGTGACCTAACAGGGATGAGTCGGGATTGTAGTAAACGGGTCGTACGGGTACGACTAGGAGGTGTCACACGGTGTGCATGTACGTGGTACGTGCTTCAATAATGAGATATAGTATTTGTATGTGTGTTGCTATATTAGCAGGGTATTGTGTTAAGAGTTACTCGAGGTGAGTCATGTATATAGAGTATATTTTTATGTGATTATACATGTGTTGTGTGTATTGTGTCATTGTCCTTGTGACATGGCGGGTATTTTGTTTGCATTGTTGTCATTATGACATGGCAAACGGGATTATGGAGGACTAAGTCCTTCGGGAGGTCACCAAAGGTGACGATGTCCAACAGTACAGTGATGAGCTCGGGGTGTGTCGAACGCCCTGACGAGGGTAACCCTGATCAGGGGTGCAGCGAAGAGGTATGTGCTTGTGTGGTTATATATATTTGTGTTATATTGCCTAAAAGTGATGTGTTATATCTATTGTGCTTGAGATAGTGTTAATGTGATAAGTATAGTAAGATTGGCCATGGTGCCAGGATTGTGATGTGATGTTTATAAGGATTATGTCAGTTAATTTGTAAGAGCATTGGTCAAGGCTGAGTAATTTGATGTCTAGGGATTCGTGGTGTTAACCAAGTGTTGGGTTAATACGTGTACTTGAGTACGAGTTAGTAGTGTAGTTGGTGAAGCACTTTCCTGTGACAAACACTCTGGATAGAGTCTTAGTTTGTACTTTCATGTTTGTAATTGTCTTTGTTTTGTAAGAGTCTTTATGTAGTATTTATCGAGTTGTATTTACTTTTACATATTGACTATTGCAGATTTCTCTAAGTGTTTTGCGCACTTGTATGTGCGCAGGAGAAAGCTCCTGCGTACTTAGCAAGTACGCAAGAAGACCTTTGCGTACTTGCTAAGTACGCAAGAGCATTTTTCCCCGCGCACTTGCTAAGTGCGCAGGCATCAGGTCTTGTATAAATAGGAATGGTTGACAGTAGATAAGTACGCAGACATAGACGCAAATAAGTAAATTGTAATCTCAGGTCTTCTCTCTGTAACCTTCAAGTGTTTATAATAGAAAGAAAGTTTTAAAGTGATTCTCTTGTTGGTTTACTTAGTTTTGTTAGACTCTCAACCTAGTCACGGGTATTCCGCACCCGGTCCAACTAGTAGACCCACTTGCATGTGACGATCCGATACACCCGAGGGACCTACAGTAGTAAGTTCGACCTATGTCGATGAGACTGCGGTATTATTATTATTATTATGAGATGAGTCATGGGAAAGAGAGTTATTATGTGATATCGGGTGATAACAGGGGTTATCTAGTGGTTAATGAACTGTGGATCTATTATCTAAAGACAGTGGGTCCTGAGTGAAGTTTAAATAACTTTTGAGACGAGTTGACTTTTAATTAAACTAAACTATTAGAACTCACTCAGCGTAGCTGACTTTGTGTGTACGTTAGATCGTTTTGCAGGTGAGTCTGCTAGAAGAGGTATCTTGGCTTGGGAGCGGTGCTACTCAGATTGGTGTGCAAGCATTCGCGAGGTAACTTAATGACATTAAATAGCAATTAATTTTTTTAGAAAGACTTCCGCTGTAGTTTAATATATCTAAAATGAGTATTTTAAAGGGAATAACCCGTTATGAGAACCAACTGTAGGGTGCTCGGTTTGGGGCCTTACAGGTGTAACTAAAGGGACCCGAATGGAACATTGTGGGTTTAAATACAACTTATACCAAAAACCCTAAGCCATTCAGCCTAGGTGTGTTCAACGGCAGAGAGAGAAGGAGATGCGAGAGATGGGAGGTGGCCGGCAGGGTGGCGTGACGGCGGTGAGAGCCGGGAGGCAATCAGGTAACCTTCATTCTTATTCCGCTCTCTTTCCTTTCCGTTTTTACATGAAACTCGACTAGGGTTTGATTCTTGTGTATGGTGGTCGGGTATGGAGATGAGAACGGTGGTGGATGCCGGTGGTGTGGGATGGCCGGTGGTGGCTGTAGGAGTTGGCGGCAGTGGTTGCGGGCAATAGCAGGTGACCGAAGACCACTAGGTGATAGTATGGGACGGTGACGAGTGGCAGAGGAGGTGCGCGGTTTCGACGGCGTGAGACGGATGGGATAAAGGTGAACCGAGTAAGGTGGCACGACGAGGAAGGATCCGGCTAGGTTTGCTAGTTAGGGAAGACGATGGAGAGATGGTGATATTGCATGGTTAGCATGCGAGTGGGAAACCCAACATGCAGACGTGCGTGTTCGAGGAATTAGGGTTTGCATGGACACGTGTACGTGCATGCATGGGACCCGGTTTGAGAAGTTAAGTCCTAAACGGGACATAAATGGTCCAATCCGTGTACTCGAAAGACTAGATATCGTGAGGGAAAGATGGATGAGCAGATGGGTCAAGTGTTGAGATTTTATTTATTATATTTTGTACTTTACCCGACGTATGCTTAGAACGTGTTCTGATCATGTGATCATGCGTTTTTCAGGTTTGGGATCCGGGCATGGATGGACATGTTCCAGAGCAAGAACCGAGATTCGACATAGCGGTGAGTTTCTAATCCCCCTCTTTTAAATGTTTTAAACGTTTTGGGACTATCGTACATACTCTTGAGACATGTTTTACTACATTAAATGTATATCGAGCTTGGGGTCTTACCCGATGAGTTTATGAAGTTAAATAGTTAAATGTGGGGTTAAGGGACTGTGCGTGTCCGTAGGACGTGCGGGTTACAGGTGGGGTTATGGTCACTGGTCGTATAGTAACTTAACAGGGGTGAGTCAGGAATTTTAATTAAAGGTCATACGGGTATGACTAGAAGGTATCACAGGGTGTGCATGTACATAGTATGTGCTTAGATAATGTGACATAGTATTAGTATGTATGTTGCTACATTAGCATTGTATTGTGTTATGAGTTAGTCGGGGCGAGTCGGGATATAAGCTAAACGCTTATGAAAACGTGTAGGATAGGTTATCCTTGTGCTACATGTGGGGTGCATGTGCAGTTAATGAGTAATGTAAATAGAGTATGATGTTATATGTTATATGTGTTGCTTTATGTGCTCGCATTGTTGTCCATGTGTTAGGTCAATAGTGGTGTGGAGGACGGAGTCCTTCGGGGTCATCATTGTACGTCTGCTCTGGCAGTCGCTGTATGGTAGATGATATAGTCATCGTATGGGTGGCTGGGTAGTCATCGTAGATGACGAGTGTGTCGCTATCCTGTAACAGGGGAGGAGTTGAGCTTATGAAGAGTATCCCGACGGGGATAACCTTGGCAAGGATGCAATAATGAGGTATGTGCTTGCGTGCTTATATAATTATGTTAAATTACATGCAAGTGATGAGTTATATTTATTGTGTATGAGATGATACTATTCTGTTGTGTAGATGATATTAATGATGAGAATAGAGTTAGATTGGCCGTGGTGCCAGGATTGTGATGTGATGTTTATAACGATTATGTCAGTTGATTTGTAAGATCATTGGTCAAGGCTGAGTAAGTTGATGTCTAGGGATTCATGGTGTTAATCAAGTGTTGGGTTAATACGTGTACTTGAGTACGAGTTAGTAGTGTAGTAAGTTCGACCTACGTCGATGAGACTGCGAGATTATTATTATGGGATAAGTCATGGGAAAATAAGTTATTATGGGATATCGGGTGATAATAGGGGTTATCTAGTGGTTAATGAATTATGGATCTATATTCTAAGGACCGTGGGTCCTGAGTGAAGTTTAAATAACTTTTGAGACGATTTGGCTTTTAATTAAACTAAACTATTAGAACTCACTCAACGTAGCTGACTTTGTGTGTACGTTAGATCGTTTTGCAGGTGAGTCTACTAGACGAGGTATCTTGGCTTGGGAGCGGTGCTACTCAGATTGGTGTGCAAGCATTCGTGAGGTAACTTAATGACATTAAATAGCAATTAATGTTATTAGAAAGACTTCCGATGTAGTTTAATATATCTAAAATGAGTATTTTAAAGGGAATAACCCGTTATAAGAACCAACTGTAGGGTGCTCAGTTTGGGGCCTTACAGGATTGTGACTGATGCTTAACTTACAACAAATTCCGAGGAGTATACCTGTCCGTTGTTATAAGGCATAAGGCCAGTGTATACAGTGGTGCATACAGTCAGGACATGGGCCTGCTGATTGTGTAGATTAAACATAAAGTTGTGATTATCAAATTAATATTGGTTTGTGCCAAATGATTTTATTGTCAAGATAATTGTATTCACCGGCGTTCGAGCTGACGTTTCATTTTCAAAATGTTTTCATGCAATGAATGAAATGAAAAAGGAAAAGGGGATATGGGCAGACATAAGATCTGACCCAGGAATGAATTGTTGAGAAAGGATACGCTCGCTCGTTCGAAAAATGCTCGGAAATATGCTCGTTTGATTTCGGCTCGGTTTGTAAACGAGCAGATCAGCTCGGTTCGGTTTGTAAACGAACCGAGCACGAGCAAAGATACGCTCGCTCGTTGCTCGTTTGCTTTGGCTCGAATTAATTTTTTATTTATATATATATATATATAATTAATGAATTAATATTTTATACATTTATAAATAACTCTTTTGGTCCAATCCATTATAGAACTTCTTGTAGTGAGTTAAGAGTAGCCCAACTTAAAATCTAAAAATAAAAAAAACCTCTTTAGTAATTACATTACTTCACTAGTTAACGCTCAGATCCTTCTTCTCAATTCAAGTCTCAAATCGTATATGCCTAAAATCTCTAACCCTAATCTGACGTCGCCCGCATGAGCAGCTTTTGCGGCTCTTCAATTCAAGTCTCAAATCATCTCTCCCTCTTGGTCAGCCGATCAACCTTTGCAGCTCACGATCAGCGACGAGTACCTTTTGTGGCTCTACAATTCGAAGGGCACACTACACAGTAGGGCTGTCCAAATCGCTCGTCACTCGCTCGACGCTCACTCGAAAAATTTAATGCTCGGATAATGCTCGTTCGATTTTTTGCTCGGTTGTAAACGAGTCGATCGGCTCGGTTCCATTTGTAAACAAACCAAGAACGAGCAAAGGTCCACTAGGTTCGGTTCGGTTCGGTTCGTGAACAACCCTACTCTAAAGTAACAGTTTAAGAAGTCAAACTAAAAAATGTCGAGCTTTAATGCCTTGCTAATAGAAGTTTTCGGTCAAAGGGTCAACGGACACGAGCGTTGTTTTTTCTCCGGTCACGGCTAACTAACCAAAACTCCACAAGAAGATTACAATTAGGTATGTCAACGAGTCAAGCGACTCGTAAACCATTCGAGATTGACTTGCTAAAATATTAAAGTTGTTTCTTAAGCTTATATTCTCGTGTTGTAGTGTGGGGAGTATAGGCACGTGCAAGTGAATCCTAGGATTCACGAGTTGTAGTGTCTTGAACATGAGAAAAGGATAATTTAGAGACTGTATAGATAATTATCATATGGATGTGTGCATTATTCGAGGGACAAGCAAGATAGCTTGAGTTTGGTTGTGATGCAATGGCTGCATCAGACCCAGATGGTAGCAGACAATCTGGAAGGGAATGGATCCATCAATATAACCAAAGAGGTTATTGAAGATCAAGAATGGTTCAATCATTGTTTTCAATACCCATAATTGGTTGGTGACAGTGTAAAAGAAAAACTATGAGAGTTGTGTGCAACCTTTTCTGTAGAGGAAAAAGGAGGTAGATGAGCATTGATCTTTCGCACAAAACTATAGTTCAGACGAAACTTTGGAGACGAAAGTTTGTACTTTCGTCCAAACGAAAGTGTTGTGACTTCCGTGTAGCACATTAAAAGTAGTAACTTTAGGGTAAAAGGCCAAACGAAAGTGTTGTGACTTTCGTTTAGCACTTCAGGTAGTAACTTTCGGCTAAAAGTTCACACGAAACTTGTGGGAAACAAGCTACGCGAAAATTGTGTAACCTTCGTGTGAGTAAGCAACCCAAAGTGTTATGATTTTCGGGTGAAACTTAAGAAACAAATTAGGTTTGGACCTTTGTGTTTGCGGCGGAGGAAAAGTAGCGGAAACAAGCAACGACAACAGAAAAATGATGGCTCTGGTACCAAATTAAACCCTTAAGTGTGTAAATTGAAAGTTGTATTAATGATTGTGTAATTACATTAGGGTAATAAGAAGGTTATATAGTATAACAATATATATATAATTCTACATCCTAATATGGCTAATTACAATATCTATACTATATAATAAATAAAGGTGTTTTCATGCCACGTGTCGCGTCCATATTAATTCTCATAATTTTTTTCCCGTCTCTCTCTCTTATTAAATGCCCTTCGGTATTTTAATAATAATATATTTTTAAGGAAATAATAATTATACTAGTAAAACACATTTATTTTAAATTATCTCTTATTATAAGAAACTTTAAAATCTAATTATGTAACTTTTATTTTCAATCAAATAGTAAATGAAAGTTAAATTACATTAAATAGTAATTAATGTATTTTTGAAACCCAATTATATATTATATTTTACGTATTTTGAATTTTATTTTTTATCTTTAGTATATGTAATACATTTTTATACATGTAAAATATATACATATACATTTAAGAATTTTATATATAAATATTTTTTACCCAATGTGTAGACATTGATTCTAAGCTAGTGATCTGATAGGTACCTGGTTGAGTCTTACAAATTTAGCATATGTTGGCGAGCTTAGGGAACTTTTACGAAGGGTGTTGGGGGCCATTAACCCCAATACCCATTTACTCATCAAAACTGGTCAATAGAATTCTGCCACCTCAAAACTACTCATTTACTCATTTACTCATATTTCATTGGAAACATCCTACTCATTTACTCACCAACTTTTTTTTTATAATTAAACATTTAAATAATCAAAAACATACTTTTTTATTAATTAAAAAATCAAAATACAACTAAAAATAACAAAATACAATAATAAAGTTACAAATAAAAAAAACAAAAAATTAAACATAATCGTCTTCCGAATCGCTGCTGGCCCACTCCGGTAGTGTAGCAAAATGTTCAACAAGATCATATCGTAGTCTAAAGTGTGTCTCTTGATCCCGCAATTCATTAATTACACCATCGTCTACTACTTCATTGGTTGGAGGGTCTATCACGTAGCTGGGTGAGATTGCATTTCCGTCATGCTTTAAAAGCATATTGTGCAATATGATACATGCGTAAATCACATTTTGTATTTTTTGACGTTTATGTGACCGTTGCGGACGATTAATTATTCCCCATTTAGATTTTAAAACACCAAACCCGCGTTCGACGTCTTTTTTAGCCGACTCTTGAACTTTCTTAAACCTTTTTCTTTTGGGTCGACAGGGAATGGAAATGATTTCACAAAAACAGACCAAGTGGGGTAAATCCCATCCGCAAGATAGTAGCCACGTTTGTATTCACGACCGTTAACTTGGAAAGGACACTTCGGGGCGGTTCCATGCATTTCGTTATTGAACAACGGGGATTGATTGAGAACATTTATGTCGTTATTGGAACCGGCAGGACCACAAAACGCATGCCAAAACCATAAGTCATTTGACACCACTGCTTCCATCATGATCGTAGGGTATTGGTGATCACCTCTCATAAATTGGGCACGCAAACTAGTTGGGCACATCCTCCAAACGACATGCGTACAATCGATGCTACCGATCATCCCTGGAAGGCCCCATCTAGTTTCATGCGCATTATATAAACGTGCAATGTCGTGGCTTGTAGGTTTACGTAAAAACTCTTTGCCGTATAACATAATAATAGAATTGCAAAAGTATTCTAAACATTCACGAGCAATCCTACCGGACATAGATAAATATTCATCATATTCGTCAGGAGGGTTACCTGTAGCAAGTTGACGAATAGCAGCAGTGCATTTCTGAATCGGCGTGAAGCTCTTCGTTAACCTCCCGTCATACCCTTCGTGAAACCAGGAAAACCTTGAATCTATGCTTATATCCCTTACAATGCTTAAAAACAATTCTTTCGGTAAGAGAAATCTCGCTCTAAACGTATCGGCGTCGTACCTGGGGCGTTCGACGAAGTAATCATTCAACAAATTTTGTGTTAGCAACTTCACGATCACGATTTACACATTTTTTCTTTGATTTTGCCGTATCCTCAAGCTCACTAGCCGCAACTTTGGACAAAAATTCAATGTCACTTGAGTCGGAAATGTCGGAAAGAAGATAATCAAAATCAATAGCATCGGATAATCCCGAAGGAACAACACTAGAACTGGATGAAGACATTTTGTTAAAAAAATTGGAGAGGAGAGTGATTTGTGACTAATTTGTTTTATGTATAGATGATAGGTAAAAATATATGTATGTGGAATGGGGTATTTATATGTAATTTTTTTTTTTTTTAAAGCACCCAACCCACCCCCCACCCCACCAACGGCTACTTAAACGGTCAAAAATGCAACGGATAATCGAGTAAATATACTCGAACACCCTTACTCGGCCACCCTACTCGGGTGTACCCGAGCCGATGGGGGCGATGTTTCATTTACTCATTTACTCGGGTGGGCTACTCGATTGTGATCGAGTAGATGGCCCCCCACACCGTAAGAAAACTTTAAGAGTTCATCAATATAGAACAAATCAAAAGTTGACCTTCAAAGTTGACAAAGACAAGTTGGTATTCTAATAAAGGTGATGGTTAAAAATAATAATAAATTGATGATAGTACCGTGATGATAGAAATGAAAGGATGTCATATTTTGTCAAAATGCAAGAATATAATGATAACCCCTTTTCACGAAAAGATGGTAACGTTTTAGAGCATCTTACATACTCTAGTGATAGAGTGTTTACCGAGGATAAAAGTGGTTGTCACGTGGTATCACGTCATCTTTATCAACTTTCACACCAATCTTATTTGGTAACGAAAATACCCAAATGAGTGAGGATGGTGTGAACATTAAATGTATTTTTTTATTAATATTCATTTAAATAATACAGATAATTAAAGTTATATTAAAAAAAGACATAAATAAAAATTCAAAAAGTTACATAAATTAAAAATAAACATAAATAAAACTACCCGGTTCCATATTTTGCCCTGATCTCGTTTTGTTTCTTCTCAAAAAAGGCTCATCGGGGGCCGGTGATATGATTAAGGTTCAGGGCGAGAATTTCCATCTCTTCTTTTTCTCTCTTCCAATTAAACTTCTATCTTTATCTCACGTTAAATTCTTCCAATTGTTCGACCATTTGTTGGCCGATGTTGACGTGACTGGGAACCGAGCCCGATGCGCGGGCCTTTGCTTTTATCTTTCCGATCGGACGTGGTATGCCGTCCTCGTCATCCAATGCATCTCGGTCGAGATCATACATAGATCTTCTGTCGGACGTTGTTGAACTAGCATCAATGTCGGTCGAGGATCGTTTATTTGACGAACCGTCTCCGCTTGGATTTACGTAGAATGTTTGTCATTTCGGCAATTTCCTCAATAGTTGCCAAGTAGCTATTGGAGCTTGGCCTCCTCCGTTGTCTTGATAGCGGGACGTTGCTTGCATCAAAATGTCGGAATATATCATTACCAATGCCGCAAAAGTCACTAGGCGCTCCCTAGTCGGAGTCGGGAGCACTCGCGAAGTACTCAGCCTAAGCGGAGAGTACTTGGGGAGTATTCGGCCAAGGCCTAGAGTACTCGGGTCTCGGCAACCTACCTTGTAGCGATTACTCGGGAAGTACTCGGCCTCGGAGACCTTGTTTTACAACATTGATCATTACAACCGCTTTTTCGGCTCCTATCACGTTGTTGGTAGATCCCGTGAACTTTAAGACCTTTCGGTTTATATGAGTCCCCTTAGAACTCGGGGGTACGCCCAGTCGCCTATTAAGGCTTCAAATTTTTTACCAATACGTTTCCATAACGTTCTTTTGTTTTGAGTGTTACCTAAAAAATAAAAAATTAAATATAATAATATTAATTTATATAAAGAAGTAATAAAAAAATTAAATAGAATTATATTTTAAATATCGATAACGGGATCCTCCGAGACGTCGACTAACGCCCTAGCCAAATTTAACTCGTCGACCAAATCCCACTTCTTTGTAATCCGTGAGGCTGTTTTTGTTTGTGGATTTTTATTTTTGCCTTTACTTTTATTACGCATTGGTTGCGTTTCCTAAACGTCTTCTTCTTTCTCCTCCGGTACTTCTTGAGTTTCTGGAACAAAATCTGGATCAGGTGAATATCCTACAAGCATATTTGGCATAGTAGGCATGTTTGGGACATACCCGGGTGATCCGAACGGGTTTTGGTTGAACGGTTTTGGTTGTGTGAACGCGCTGGGGTTTGTTGGAGACCGCATGTTGAACACGTTTTGTTGCGACGCATAATGAAGACAAACCATGTTCGGATCGTTAGGATTCATGATTTGATGTAGAGAGGAAAGTGAGATTTTTTTTTGTAAAATATATTTGGTAAAATGGTTATTTATAGTGGCTTAATTGAGAAAAAAAAATATTATTTTTTATTTAATTTGTTACCGTTGAACGGTAACATTTAAAAAAAGAGTCGTTTGAGTGAAGCTTGCCCTCTCCTTCCCGTGAGAAATCTCATGCCTCACTCTCACCGCCCCCTCATGAGGGTGTGCGTTAGGCCTCACGGCGTGAACCCACCTCACGGAAGAGGCTCACGAGACCCATACCACTTGCTCTCATAAGGAAAAAGAAAGGTCGGTTGTTATATTTTTTTTTACATTAAGTACATTTTGACGTAATGGAATAGTTCGGTTGTTATATATACACGTACAAATTTGTTCTTGGTATCATAATCGATAAAATAAACATATTAACAAAAGAACATTTCAATTTCCTGATGTGTTGATCGAAGTTATTTTAGTGCTTTTCTTGCATTATGTCAAAATGTACCTCAAGACATGCAACTATTTGGTCAAGTAGTAAGAGTATAGCATACATAATTCAAATTTTATTAAGTTATTTGTAATTAACATTAAAAAAAACAAATGTTTTCTAGCAATTCCATAGGTCCTCATAATCAAATTCTAAATATTAATCAACCCAAAGATCTAAAATATGAATTGACCAAGATTAACTGGTTCAGGAGGAGGCACCCCCATGGTCTTCCAATGTGGAGTTCATGGGTTCGAGTCTCATTTGATACAAAATATTATCAGGTGTGCCAGGGGTTTTACCACAGTGGGTCTTCAGATGATTGGTTTTCCTTGGAATGGTGGGCAGACCGGGTCACCAGCACTGTCTGCGTTCGCGGGCGTAGGTGGCATTTCGCCAATGAGTTTTGCCGGTTGACCGGGCATTTAGTATTCGTTGGCCGTTAAAAAAAAACAGAGCGTATAAATGACTCTTCACTGTCTGCCTTTATTTTAACATAAAAATCACACAAAACTACTTGTAACTAATGTTACTGATATAAAACAAATAACTGTATGCATATGTCCTCCTCAGAAAGCGTTTATATTTTTGGTAGTTCATTCAGTCAAATAAAACGTCCAAATAATTAATGCACGAAAACCATGTATGCATGGGCAATTAATGTCCCTCTTGCCGATGAATAAACCATACATATATCCCTATTTAAGTAGTGACCATCAAGGAAGAAAGGTCGTATATGAACATTCAGAAAGGTGTTATTCATGATCACAAATTTATATACAGGATTTGAACGAGCAAACCAGTCAGGAAAAGGCAACTTAAAGGGAAAAAACAAGCCATTTTTGACGGTTCACTCGGTCAAAATAGCCTTGACTTTTCTAATTTACCAAAATATGGTTTAACACTTCTTGAATTACAAATCCACCTTCAAAAATGTTACGATAGTGTGCCACGTCAAGTATTGATTTGTGAAAGTCTTGAGGTTAGGGGAATCCGTAGAAGTTATTATTAGAGGATATAAATATTGTATTTTTTGTATATATATTTGATAGTATAGTTATTAGGAAATCTTACATTCTCTCTAATTTATAGGCTTGTACTTCTCTTGTATTTCCCTATATTAAGGAATAGTTTTGTGAATGACAGTACGCAAGATTATTCCATCATAATCACCTTTATGGTATCAGAGCTTGATACTCTGTAACCCTAGCCGTCCACACCCAAGACTCTTGGCATTTTTCATTGCCGTCTTCTTGTGTTCGTTTGTTTTCCTATTTAACGACAGGCAAAAATGATTCGTCATCCTCCAAAACCGAGACAAGAGTTCTTCCTCCCGTGTACTCGGTTGCAAATATCCAAACCATGGTACGGGTATTGGACGGAACTAAGGTAACCTTTTCTTCTTGGGTAAAGCTTTTCGAACTACACTGTAAAGCTATAAGGTTCTTCATCACATTGATGGAACTGCTGAGCCTACACCAAACGACCCGACTTGCGAGACGTGGGTCGAAATCGATGCCAAGGTCCTTCAGTGAATCTATGGCACGCTCTATGACAGTTGACCGATTTCATTCTATAAACAGTTGATCGATTTCATTCAGTTTCTTCACTCCAAATTCGATTCTCATTTCACAAGCATGTTCTAAAGACCCACTAGTTCGATCCCAAAGCTCCCGGTTGGATTACCGCTCGTTGTAGCGCTCGCTTTAAGAAGAAACGCTCGTAGAATGGTCGAAACGCTAGAGAAACCAAGCTAAGAGGTTAATTCTATAATTTCCAACTTAGAGGCTCATTCCTATAATCAAGGTGAATACTTTATCTATTTCAAAACTTGTGTCAACATTTACGTTTACGAAAATGGCCAAATAAAGGTTAAGGGAATAATGCTAAACGTTCTTCTACGAACAAAGCATTCGGGCCATAGGTATACGTAAAACTTGCAAGGGATACACGGGTCTCGGGTGAGAGTCCCAGATTTGTAACATCCCGAAAATCCATATACTAATGATTCGGATTAGTGAACGACCCGAACCTTTACTAAAGGTAATAAGAAGCAAGTTTTGTCAGGTAAAGTGCATTTTAATGGAGGAAAAGAGATGAGTAGTCGTTTATAAAGGACTCGGGATCGAAACGTGCGAGGTGTAACTAGAGGGACCCGAATGAAACATTGTGGGTTTAAATACAACTTATACCATAAAACCTAGGGCATTCGGCCTAGGTGTGTTCAACGACAGAGAGAGAAGGAGATGCGAGAGATGGTAGGTCGCTGTAACATCCCGAAAATCCGAAAGCTAATGGTTTGAGTTAGCGGGTGACCCGACTCTTTGTTAAATGAGAGGATTCTAAGGTTTTCATGTGAAGCTTGATTTAACATAAAGAGTGAGACCTGGTTAGTCATTTAATGTACAGTATGAGGTCAAAACGCGCTGGCAAAAATAACACGAGGACCCGGATGTAAATGTGGGTTATATTTAAGCAACTTATGAGAAACCCTAAGCCATTCTCGGCTAGGTGTGCTCGACGGAAAGGGAGACGGCGTGAGGAGGGTTCTGGCCAAGTGAAGGCGACGAAGGGTGTTCTCAGCGGAGGTTCCGGGACGGCCTCATACCACGAGAGTCCAAGACGCAAAGAGGTAAACATTGTTTATGTTTTCGCCTTAATATTCACGATCGTTTGCATGAGGCTTGACTAGGGTTTCGGGTTTGGGGTGACGGAGACGATGATGGCAACTCGACGACGAGGTGGAAGAGGACGACAGAGTGGTGACCAGCCTTGTGGCTGAGGAGGACGACAGGAACAACAAGAACGTTGGGGTGATTGCATGTTCGTGAAGGCCGGTGGCTGCCGGTGCTCATTACGGCGGATTAACGACCTGTGTGAGGCTGTGACAGCAGGAAGATAGCGAACCGGTGTTAATGTGGAGCCGCTAGCGGTGTTGTCGTGGGGGTGGATGGCCGATTAGGGTTACGGCTAGACGGGGTTGCCAATAGTGGTGCGTGAGGTGGCGGTGGGACCCGTGGTGACGCTTGGTATAGGTGGTGGTGGTTCACGGTGGTGAATGGAGAGGAGAGTGGAATCAGAGTTACACCCAATTAGGGTTTTGTGAACATGGAGTTGCATGCCGAGATTGGTCGTGCATGGTAGTCTCGGCTTGTGTAAGCGTGACCTACGAGACTAACGCCTTACGTGGCATGTGAACATGCATACATGCGGGTCCCAAACGGGTCCAGGACAACCCGGTTTGAACGGTTGCGTGAATAAGGGTTCTTATAGGGATGAAAAGATATGCAGATGATGTCACACCCCCAAATTCCACTAACAGAGTTTTACCGTTTGGAAGGTGACACACCAGTATCTCAGTCATTTGTCACATCAAACGACACTATATGGGACTTAAAATGTCATAACACAAAAGTTCAGAGTTAATGTGGAAGCGTAAACGTTAATATGAAATCAAAAGTAATTACACGCAATAGGCGTCAATCAATGTAAATAAGTAAAATGTTTAAAATGTTTGAAATGGATGATATGACAGTAGGACTCCATGCATGTCCTAAGTGTGCAACCTGTGTCTTAGCGACCAGAGAAACATGTAAGAAAAAGTGTCAACACGAGGTTGGTGAGTTCACAGGTTTCAAGTTTACAATAAAAGAGTGTTTGCCAGATTATGTACATTCAATATGCATATCTATAGGTAGCTAGCCTATGTTCATCTCTTACTAAAGCGCTCGCAACCGAAGCTGACTGTTTGTTTATTTGCCTCCTACCAGGTCTATCAACTCTGGCAAATGTGAGTAGGCTAACATTTCACACGTTCGACCTCCAATCGAGTTAGTGCGACTAACGCGGGTGGGGCTGGTCAAACCCAGTAGTACTACTAAACATTACATCGCTAAGATCCATATTAACGGTTCGATGTGTGATGAGGACTTTCTGTGATAGTGTGTCACGCTTAGCCTCAACAGTAATAACATATGAATTACAATAATCTAAAATAGTTGTGTCATGTTTTCTCCCCCAACGGGAAAAACATGTAAAATAATGTTTGTCTGCATACCTGTTTCTCCCCCACGGGGAAAACAAGTAAAAGTATGATAGTTTGTGTACATGTTTCTCCCCCAACAGGAATACGAGTAAAAAGGGGCCTTGAAACTCACCTGAGTCCGAGTAGAGCGTAGTAATTTGCACCACACAAGGATGCAACACTAACCACAAATGGATTGCACGCGGACAATATATGAATGCCCTAGAATAAGATGTGACAGTTAGGAACACATAAGAGTTTGTGGCAACGACACAGAAAGATCGAACGTCCTGAAATATACTTAGGATCAATGGTTAGAAGAACTTGTCCACGGGAATAAGGGTTTCCTAATTTAATAATTAAGATAAAAGTGTTTTCGTGCCGAACGTCTCTAACTACGAATAACATTAATTAATAAATATATTCGTGCGTTTGTGGCATTTAATAATGGTTTAGGAAAATAAAACAAGTTATTATATTATTTTAAACTTAGAGAAATAACACGATAATTAATTTTTGTGAAAAAATAATAAAACTATTATTTTATTCGGATCATAATAACGTGGGAAATAATATAAATATATATATTATTTTATTAGTTGAAACGTTACACTACGTTGACATACGTGGAGGGAATAATATATAAATATATTATTTTTAATTAAAGTCAGGGTATGAAAATAGAATAAAAATATTATTTTATAAAAGTGTATTAATAATAAATACGAGTTGCAAACCAAACCCGATCCAGCGGGTGGTTTCCAGGTTCAAAACATTGTAATATATTAATATAATAATATAGGAATTGTTTTTATATTAAATAATACTTAAAACTAATTTAAAACGAAATGGGGGTGGAGGGGCTCGAACCTGGGTCTCCTCCCCTAAAGCCACCAGAATTAACCGTCTGATCTGGGATACAACTTGTGAACAATTCCAGCCCATATGGTTTTAACATTAAATTCATGTGTTCTCCTCCCCCACCATCGCGAGCCGATCGAACCCATCCCCCAATTCCACATGTTTCGATCGCGATTGACATGATGAACATAGGGGTTTTGTTAACCGGTCCATTGCAAACCTGTGGGTGGATTTAATTGAAAAACTAACAGGTTTAAAGTCGTTGATTCTAGTTTTGAAACATGAAACCCTAAATTATGAATATAGAATCGAATTGGATAAATCTGATAAGATAAATTGTCGGATTCACGGGGCTTTTAAATATTAGAAGATTTCGAATCTAACCATGCAAGTTAATTAGATTAAGGAAGTTTCTAAGATCAAGACCCCCAAATCGATATATGAACAAACCCTAGGTTCTAGATTATGACCAATTCGATGATGCTTGATACAATTAGCATGGGGCTATCGTTCACGTGATTAAAACGAAAGTAAGGGTATGAACAAACTACCTGATTGAATACGAATTGCTAGTGGTCGACTAGAATTTATTTCTGATTCCGATGGGTTGATATCCGGCGACCCCTTGTGCTTCCTCAACCGAATTAGATGGTGCAACAAGTTCAGAAGGATGCGACTTAGGCGTTTAGAGGATTTGATTGCGAGAATAACACACCCAATGGTTGAATTCAATGGTTTAGCTATGGGGCTTGATGGTTTCGGTTACAAGTCCAAAATTATGATAAATTCGTAATGATTAACGACGTTAAATGCCTAAAGGTTGTTTAATACTAATCAATATCATCAATGACATGTGTAATTGCTGCGAATTCGAATCATTTTGGAGTTACAGGTTTGATTTTGTATCTAAAATGTCGACTTTGACTTTAGTCCCTGCAATATTTGGTGTGTTTGATTTTGGATATTGACAGGATTAGTCCCTGAGGTTTGAATTTAGTTAACGGGGTTACAAGATTGTAGAATTCGGGTTTAACGGGGTTAGCTCCAAATAGCTGGATGTCACAGATGAGACCAAGCGTAGAGATTTATTTTATTATAATGATATACGTTATTCAACGTATGTTCTAAACGTATCCTGATCGTGTGATCATATGTTTGACAGGTTTGGCTTTCCAGCGCGAATGGACGAGCAGCGGAGCAAGGACTGAGACCCAGTTTAACCAGTGAGTTTCTAATCCCCTATTTTAAATGTTTTAAACGTTTTGGGGCTATCGTACATACCTTCGAGACATGTTCTATTACATTAAATGTATACCGAGCTTTGGGGTTTAACCTGATGAGTTTATGAAGTTTAATAGTTAAATGTGGGGCTAAGGGACAATGTGTGTTCATAGGACGTGCGGGTTACGTGTGGGGATATGGTCACATGTCGCATAGTGACCTAACAGGGATGAGTCGGGATTGTAGTAAACGGGTCGTACGGGTACGACTAGGAGGTTTCACAGGGTGTGCATGTACGTGGTACATGCTTCAATAATGAGGTATAGTATTTGTTTGTGTGTTGCTATATTAGCAGGGTATTTTGTTAAGAGTTACTCGAGGTGAGTCGGGATATAAGCTAAACGCTTATGAATACGTGTAGGATATCTTATCCTTGTGCTATGTGTGAAGTGTAGGTGCAGTTAATGAATCATGTATATAGAGTATATTTTTATGTGATTATACATGTGTTGTGTGTATTGTGTCATTGTCCTTGTGACATGGCGGGTATTTTGTTTGCATTGTTGTCATTATGACATGGCAAACGGGATTATGGAGGACTAAGTCCTTCGCGAGGTCATCAAAGGTGACGATGTCCAACAGTACAGTGATGAGCTCGGGGTGTGTCGAACGCCCTGACGAGAGTAACCCTGATCAGGGGTGCAGCGAAGAGGTATGTGCTTGTGTGGTTATATTAATTTGTGTTAAATTGCATACAAGTGATGTGTTATATCTATTGTGCTTGAGATAGTATTAATGTGATAAGTATAGTAAGATTGGCCTTGGTGCCAGGATTTTGAAGTGATGTTTATAAGGATTATGTCAGTTAATTTGTAAGAGCATTGGTCAAGGCTGAGTAAGTTGATGTCTAGGGATTCGTGGTGTTAACCAAGTGTTGGGTTAATACGTGTACTTGAGTACGAGTTAGTAGTGTAGTTGTTGAAGCACTTTCCTGTGACAAACACTCTGGATAGAGTCTTAGTTTGTACTTTCATGTTTGTAATTGTCTTTGTTTTGTAAGAGTCTTTATGTAGTATTTATCGAGTTGTATTTACTTTTACATATTGACTGTTGCAGATTTCTCTAAGTGTTTTGCGCACTTGTATGTGCGCAGGAGAAAGCTCCTACGTACTTAGCAAGTACGCAAGAAGACCTTTGCGTACTTGCTAAGTACGCAAGAGCATTTTGCCCTGCGCACGGAATCAGGTCTTATATAAATAGGAATGGTTGAAAGTAGATAAGTACGCAGACATAGACGTAAATACGCAAATTGTAATCTCAGTACTTGTCTCTGTAACCTTCAAGTGATTATAATAGAAAGAAGGTTTTAAAGTGATTCTCTTGTTGGTTTACTTAGTTTTGTTAGACTCTCCACCTAGTCACGGGTATTCCGCACCCGGTCCGACTAGTAGACCCACTTGCATGTGACGATCCGACACACCCGAGGGACCTACAATTGGTATTAGAGCATTGATCTTGATTTTGAGTGTTGTGAGTGAGTTTGGAGAGTTTTATACAGAATTTTACAAGCAAAAGGAGGGGTTTTTGTGATAAAATAGGGGTAGCTCTTGAGCACTATTTTAGTAGAAAAAATAACTCAAAAACTGACTTTTGTTGTGTATTTTGAGTGTTTCGAGCATCAAAGGTTGGTTAGAAACAAGTTTCTAACCCTTTGGCTCTTTTTGTTTGTTCATCAGTTCGATTTTTTCCATTTCCGGCGATTTTCTAGTGACCGGAATAGTTTGGTGAGAGTTGGTAAAAAGGTGTTCTGCGTACCTACCATATCTGGAAAAAAGTATAGTCTTGCTGCATACTTACTAAATAAGCAAGACTAATCTCTTGTGTACTTACTAAATACGCAAGACTAATCTTGTGCGTACTTAAGTTATATCCTGCGTACTTATTATTTACTCCTGCGTACTTATCAAGTATGCAAGAGCAAATCTTAAATATGCAAGACCATTTCCCTAAGTGCGCAAGGCCAGTATCAAGTGCGCAAGTGTCTCTGATTTTTCCAAAATTTGACTAAGTGTTCACCATGTCGAATCTTCAGAAGCTTGGAAACCTTTTAAACTATGACAATGAGATCGGTACTCCTCAGAAACCGCCAAAGCTGCTAAATGTAAATGAATATTCTAACTGGAAGGCACGCTTTGAACATTACATTTCTTATACCGATTCTTCGTTATGGATACCAATTCTAGAGGGATATAAGAATCCCACATACATTTACCTTGATGATGAACTACGTAAGCCTATTTCTAAACTCGATGAAGAAGAAAAGAAAGTTTATGATCGAGAGAAGAAGGCTCTTGGTTCAATCACTATGGCATTAACTCAGGAGTTGTTCCACAGCTTCAGAGGTTATGACAACTCTAAGGATCTTTGGAAGGCACTACAGAAAAGTTTCGCGGGGAATAGTGATATCAAGAAGAGTAAACGGGATCTACTCAGGAAGCAGTATGAATGCTTCAAATTTTTGGAGAGTGAGTCTTTAGATGACCTCATCTCTAGATTCGATCATCTGTAGACAGAATTGAAAGCTTTTGAGCTCAAGTATCCCGATGAGGAGTTGGTGGAAAAGTTTCTGGATGCTTTGCCACCCAGGTTTGAAATGTACACAACCCTGATGAGAGAGAATCCAAAATTCTATGAGATGACAGTGGAGGAGGCAATTGGAAAGGTTCAAGCTCATAACATGAACCTTAGAAAGAAGGAGAGCTCAGGAAGACCTCAGATACAAGACCCTTCTATGTATCATGGGACGTCTTCTACAACAAAATCTTCGGGCTCTGGAAATGCCTTTTTCTCTGGAAACTCTACTGAAGAAGACCACTCAACTGGTTGTGGTGGTCATGCATGCTATGCATCTGGATCAAGTTCTGGATCTCATCAGCAACACACCTCAAGGAATCCTCCCGCTACAACTTCAGCTAACCAATCAGCTATAGCCAAAATAGCTGAAGATCATGTAGCACTATTTTCATCCTGTATGCTGGCCTACGAGAACTTCATAGGTGGCAAGCTTACAGATCCCGAGACGATTGAAGAAGATTTTAATCAAGTTGATCCTGATGACATGGAGGACATGGATATTCAATGGAATATGGCCATGATACTAAAGAGAGCCAAGCGTTTCCTGAAATGCCAAGGTTGGTTTTGACAAATCGAAGGCCAAATGTTATAAGTGTCTGAACTTTGGACACTTTGCTCGTGAGTGTCAGAAAGATAGAGCACCAGCCTCGGGTTTCACAAGACCTAGCCAAGGAAACAGCCATGGCCACAACAACTCAAAACACCACAATCAAAGCCACGGTGGTTCGTCCAATGCACTGGTAGCTCAACAGGACAACAACTTTGATTGGGGTGTTCATCTGGAAGATGCCATCATTGCATAAACTCAATTTGGTCTCATGGATGAGATCATGGAGTTGATGGAAGCTAGGAAAAAGGAAGCTGGGGAGAAGGAAGCTGAAGAAAAAGAAGCTTCTGTAGCTGCTCAAGAGGAATCTACTACTGTTGTTGCTCTCATGGCCATTGGAGAAGCAACAAGTTCATCATCTGAGGTAGATTCTAATCCTTTTTCTTTTATTTCTTGTTCTAAATGTCTAGGCTTAAAACTTGAAAATTCTAAGCTTCAAGACAATGTCGAACCCCTTCGCATTGCAGCTTTAAGTTATAAAGAAAACGAAAAACGTTTTAAAGATTCAATTGAAACGTTGAAAAAGGAAAAACGTGAATATTCACTAAAAATGAGCGAGCAACAGCTTCACTTGGATATTGCATACAAGGGGTGGAACACTACGAATCTGTCAAACGTATGATCACACGAAAAGGAACAATGAAATTAACAAGCTGCAAAATGAAATCTTGCAGTTGAAATGTTCTAATGAGAAGTTGAAAAACTCTCGTTTTGTGGTGGAACACTACGAATCTGTAGTGAGGCAAATGAATGGCTTAGGGCTAAGTACTAATGCCATTCCTCCACCAGTTAGCGGGAAATTTGTCAACAGCTTAGTAGACATTGATCTAACTTGTCTTGATGAGTCCTCGGGAAAGGATGATTCCTCTAACAAGGATGAATCCTCATGTAAGGCAAACTCCACATCTGATGAGGAGTTCTTTACTGCTTCTGATGATGGGTCGGTTAACACTTGCCCTGAAGGAGTAGTATCTGAGGAGTTGTTATCCGAACAGAAAGTCAAGAAAAACATTATCACCAATAGTGATAACTGTATTTTAAATGAACCCGATATCATTGAATCTAATGATAAACTAAAGGTAATGCTTTATGGGGGGTATAAAAATCTTAATCAAGTAAAGAAAGAGGCTTTTTCAGCTCACTTTGGGCTTGGTTACAAAGAAAATTTGAAAAAATACTATACTCCCAAGAACCAATCTGTATCGGGTCAGACTCCTGTTTACAAACCAACTCCTCCTGCTCAGAATGTTGAGTTATCTAATGCCAGATCTAATGAGCCTTACAAAAGGACTTATACAGACAAGAGGATGTGTTTTCACTGTGGCTTGGTTGGTCACATTTTTGTGAACTGTCCTTCAAAGAACCAAGGGAAACGACCTATTGTTTCACAACCGGCTGTTATCCCTAAGTCACCATCAGTGAAACTTCCTAATTGTCCAAAACAAAATGTGGTGAAACCGCCAGTTAAACCGATGGCAAAGCAAAAGATCAAATCTGAGGCCAAACCGTTTGTTTCAAGAAAGGTAAAGCAACCTACTTTACCTTGTGTATCTACCTTTGGTAGTACACATACTGGTGAAAAACCTGTGGTGAAGCTCTCTAAGCCACAGAGAAGGAGAAGGAACAAGAGGTTAAGAAAGCTAGAACAGCTGACTTCAGTTCAATCAGGTGAAGCTTCCAAAAGTTCACCTGCTGTTGTTGAACCAAAGTCAACTGTTCCGGTTAAGAAACAGAAGAGGTCCTGGACTGCCAAATCTAAAAGTTCTCAATCTTCTATTCCTAATTCTTCTAAAGATTGACAAATTTTGAACAGTCGTCATGACTGTGAGTTAAAAGAGGTAGTTTATTTTGAAAAGGATGGACGACCCAAGACCACTATGGCTTGGGTCTCCAAATCTAACTAATTCTTTTTGTGACTCGTGCAGGGACGTCCGAAGGGTACTATCTCTAACCGCTGGTATGTAGACAGTGGATGCTTCTGGCACATGACAGGAAACATGGCCTTGCTTCAATATGTCAAACCATTTAGAGGCGGCTATGTGGCCTTTGCCGGAGAAAAAGGCGGCAGTATCACGTGTCAAGGCGTGGTTTCGAACGGTTGTGTCAGCTTTGACAATGTCAACTTTTGCGAGCAGCTGAAGCATAACCTGTTGAGTGTCTCCCAAATGTGTGACAAGGAGTACTCGGTGATATTTGACAAGTCAGAATGTCTGATTCTCAAACCTGGTTTTGAAGTTCCTGAAGACTGGATTCTGATGAGAGCGCCAAGAACAAACGACACCTATCAGATCGATATGAGCGTGGCAACAACCACCTCATCAGTTTCTGCTTATTTGCTTACAAAAGCGACAGAGCTTGACTCCATCTTGTGGCATAGGAAACTCGGACATATTTCTTATCGTAAAATGAATCATCTTGTCCGAAACGGTTTGGTAACTGGGTTCCTAAGTTGAGATTTACCGTTACAGATGACTGTATGCCTTGTAAAAAGGGCAAACATCAACGGAAGTCTCACAAGCCCAAGCTCCAAAACTCCATTGATACCCCTTTGGAGCTATTACACATGGATCTGTTTGGCCCCATAAGTATCAGGAGTATTGGAGGTAAGTCGTTCTGTCTGGTTGTAACTGATGATTTCTCACTTTTTTCTTGGGTGCATTTTTTAGGTACTAAGGATGAGGCTGTTGATATTCTTCAATACCTGATCCTGAGTTTGGAATCGCTTTGCAACCTGAAGGTTAGAAGAATAAGGAGTGACAACGGAACTGAGTCAATAATAATTTAATGGAGCTTTTCTGTCTCAAGAAAGGGATCCGTCACGAATTCAGCGCCCCGTACACGCCTCAATAGAATGGAGTTGCTGAAAGGAAGAACAGAACACTGATTGAGACTGCAAGGACAATGCTGTCCGATGCAAAGCTTCCTGTCACTTTCTAGGCAGAAGCCGTTAATACAGCTTGTCACGTCTTAAACAGAGTTCTGGTTGTGAAGAGGCACAACAAGACTTATTACAAGTTGATTAACAATCGACTTCCCAATCTTGATTACCTAGTTCCTTTTGGTAGTCCCTATTCCTTGTTGCTACAATACAAAGACCGTCAGTCTAAGTTTCATGCAAAATTGTTGGAAGTCATCTTCTTAGGATATGTTGCCAACTCACCTTGCAAGAGAGTGTACAACATAGGAACTCGTACTGTCGAGGAATGGTTCGAAGTGGATTGTAGTAAACACATCATTCTACCTGAACCAATAGGTCCAGCTTGGGGTTTTGATTATGATGCGCTATTCAAGTCATTCAATCTTCCTGATCAATCTGCAGTTGACGCCGCAAATGTTTATGATTTATTGGGTGGCGGCGATGACTCCAGTTTCTCTACTCGTGCAACACTATCGATTGTAACTTCTAATTCCAATGCTGCATCTGGATCTGGAACTCATGACAGTGATAACAGTGAAGATGTTCATATTGATGGAAGTGACGCTCAAGCTAATCCTAACACAACTGTAGGAAATGAAGCTCCAGCTGATCCAATTAATATTGAATCTTCTTCTAGAACACAGGAAATGGGGGAGTTAAGCACGAATCTTGATTCAGATATTCAGGAACCAAATGTACCGGAGACGAGAGTGCATAGGAATCATCCAATCGACAACATTATTGGTGATCCTTATGCCGGTGTTCAGACTCGTCATCGAACCATCACTGAGAACACTAGTCTTTACTCGGAGATACTTGACATTGGTGTCATGGAAACATGTCTGCATGCTGCATTCATGTCCCAGTTAGAGCCGAAGGATGTGAAGGAGGCTCTCGCGGACAACTGCTGGATTGAGGCAATGCAAGATGAATTGTCTCAATTCCAAAAGTTGCACGTGTGGGATTTGGTTGACTTGCCAAAAGGCTTTCAGCCAATTGGAACCAGATGGGTGTTCAAATGAAAGACGGATGATCGTCATGTGGTTGTGAAGAACAAAGCAAGATTGGTTGTTCAGGGTTTTTATCAGCAAGAGGGCTTGGATTACACGGAAGTATATGCCCCAGTTGCTAGAATTTAGGTCATTCGACGGTTCTTGGCTTATGCCACATATGTCGGCTTCAAGGTCTATCAACTTGATGTGAAGAGTGCTTTCCTTTATGGTAAAGTTCATGAAGAGGTCTATGTCACTCAACATCCCGAGTTTGAAGATCCGCATAATATCAATAAAGTGTATAAGCTCGACAAAGCACTTTATGGTCTTCATCAAGCACCGCGGGCATGGTATGAGACATTATCTAAACATCTACTGTCTAATGGTTTCGACCGTGGACAGATTGACTCGACCCTCTTCACTAGGAAAGCAGGAGGTGACATTCTTCTTGTACAAGTATATGTCGACGACATTATCTTTGGATCTACCAATGAAGGGATGTGTAGGGAATTCGAGCAGGTGATAAAGTCCAAGTTTGAAATGAGTAATATGGGTGAATTGTAGTTCTTCCTGGGTCTGCAAGTCAGTCAAAGAGAGGATGGAATTTATCTACATCAAACTAAGTATGTGCAGGACATCTTGTCAAAATACAAGATGAATGATAGCAGTACTTATGGCACACCTATACCAGTCAATCATGGTCTGCATCCTGACAAAGATGGAAAGGATGTGGATAGCAGATTGTACCGTGGGGTGATCGGATCACTTATGTATCTCACAGCTTCAAGACCCGATATAATGTTTGTTGTATGCTTGTGCTCAAGGTTTCAGTCTCAACCGAAGGAGTCACATATAATAGCCGTGAAGAGAATTTTCAGATACTTGAAAGGGAAACCCCGATTAGGTCTTTGGTACTCTAAGCAGCAGTTATTCGACTTCAAAGCCTACACTGATTCAGACTATGGCGGTTGTATCCTTGACAGAAAGTCAACTTCTGGTGGGTGTCAATTCTTAGTAGACAGACTGGTTTCCTGGCAGTGCAAGAAGTAGTCAACGGTTTCTGTCTCAACTTGTGAAGCAGAATACATTGCTGCAGCAAGCAGTTGTTCTCAAATATTGTGGATTCAGCAGCAATTGAGAGACTACGGCTTAAACTTCACTGGAACTCCTTTATTCATTGACAATAATGCCACCATGTCCATCACAAATAACCCGGTTAAACATTCCAAAACTAAACATATAGAAATTCGCCATCATTTCATTCGTGATTGTGCTGAAAAGCATTTAATTGAACTTGTAAAAGTTCACACGGATGACAATCTTGCTGACCTTTTCACAAAGGCTTTTGATCGATCCCGTTTTGAGCATCTTGTCAACTTGATAGGAATGTTCAATCCTGAGTGAAAAATAATTTTTCTTAAATCAATTCAATTCATGGAAGTTAAATTTTAATTCTCTTAAATTTTCTGTATAGTTCTTTTAGTTTTTAAAATATTTTACAAAATAAAAAACAAAATAGAAAATGGAGAAAATTTCAAAGTTAACTTGAGAAAAGAGGAAATGATAGTACATCAGAAATGATCTAAATGTCACAGACTGCTCATATGGGATATGATTGCGTCATGCTTACTTAATTGTGTAAATTATCATGTTTTTAATCTGCTTATTTACAAGTAATTTGAATTTTCAGTAGGCTGTGTGCGTCTTTGAATCACTAGTAGTGTGGAAACTAAATCTAAATTACAACTATGATTTAAATCCATGTTTGCAAGTGTGTGTGCGTAAAAGAATTGAAAAGATCATTATCAAATAAAGGATGTTAGATTTTGGAAATAATTTTCTTTTGAGATCAGTTTCGGGTTATGTCGTTAGCACAATTAATGCGGTTCATCTCACTACCCATACTCACAATTATGCAAGGAGAGATTGAATCAAGACATGTCTCTACATCAACCGTTGAGCATGTATTCACCCTTGAATCACTCCTGATTCATTGAAATCAAATCCAGATAAAAGTTGGATTCCCGTACCTTATTCAAACACCATACTCATTATCCTGAATCATCATACCGATATTCAATGAAGAAAATCAAATGAAACCAAGACAAATGAATCACTCGATTCTGAATCTTATGATTCCTGATAATCCTTATTGATTCTGCTTGATTTTTCCTATGCTAATAGATGTAGCTTCATTCTGAAAATTTAGAAAATCATTGGGAAAATCTTAGATGCCTTAAGATAGTGCAATTTACATTGCTGTAGCATTTCAGTGGGGTACACGTTGTATATCTTATAATTAATACCTTAATACACAAGAACGTGATGCAAGGATGCTTATAGTGTCAAATCTTATAATATTGTCAACTTGAATTACTTATTTATATGCTTATTACGTATGAATAAATAGTAATTCATGACATGATCCCATATTGTTTGATGTTTATATTGTATCGTTTTTGCTATATGTTAGCCTGAAATGATCCTCTGCTCGTGTCTTTGATCAAAAATAGTTTGTGTAAATACTTGTATATTTCAATGAGAAAAGATCAAAAAGATTTTAAGTTTATGAACAGTTCAAGTTTAATCAGAAAAAGCCAAAAATATTTGTGTTTAACCTTCCTGAATTGTATTTGAATCCTCTTGATTGAATATTTTTATCTTGTTCGTTATTTGACTTTAAAATTTTCATAATTTGAGTTGAAAGTTTGCGCACTTAAGGGTTACTGCGTAATTGACAAGTGCGCATGAAGTAAGCCCTCTGTAGTTATCAAGTATGCAAGAGTTAAGTCTTGCGCACTTGTAAGTACTGTATGAGTTAAGTCTTGCGCACTTATCAAGTAAACACGACCTTTTGGTGTTGGGTATATAAGCCGGACTTAGAAAAATTTTCAGATTTTATCTCATTTCAAACTTAAGTTCGCCTGTTCAATTCCCTTCGACTTTTTACTCAAAAATCCGAGTGTTCCAAACCGATTTCTCGTCCCATATCTAGTATCATCATAGTGTAACAATCAATCGGTGACAATCTAGACTCAATCCATCCGCAAAAGTCGAGAGTTTTAGTCAAATTTTGGGTTGTTTGGGTAAATCCTTATAGTTAAAATTTGATTAGAACCAGTAATAGACCCTTAATCTGTTCTTAATCGTCCGGTTAATCCGTTAATTTTGACCTTGGGCTTTGAGTGACCGTTGGTTCATCTTCGGTCATCATTTAGGTCAAAATTTGACGAGTGTAGCAAGTGTTTGGTATAGATGTTGGTCCCATAGGCTAGAATCATAGATTTCGACCTTGTGGTGACCTAATCTACCCGTTATTTGAACATCAGTTGAATTTTTAAAACTTCTAGAATTTTGTACAAGTGTGTTTCTTGCACACTTAGCAAGTACGCAAGAAGTAATTCATGCGTACTTGCTAAGTACGCAAGAGGACCAACACTTGGGAAAATTTTCTAAGTCTGGAAATTCAGTTCAAAGAGGAACTACTATATTGCATCATGTTTATTCAATTCCAATGAAACTTGTTGTTCTGATTATGTTTTCTGTGTGTTTTTGCAGATTATGGCTCGGACGTTTACGAATGAATTCAATCTGTTAGCTAATACTCAACCGGAATGGAAGGGCGCAGCACTTCAGTATAGAGAGATAGTTGATTTCTTGAACCGTTCAAGAATCAGCTACGCTATTTCATCTGACCCGATCGTTTCAAGACCTTATCTGGATCAATTTTGGAAGACTGCGGAGCATGATTGCACGGTAACCCCCAATGTTATAAGGGCTACCATTGCTGGTCCTGACATCGCCTTCTCTGAAGATACAATTAGAAGGGTCCTGCAATTCCGATATCTCTCGACCCACCCAACAGCCTATGCAGACTACTTTGTGGATGGCTGTTGGAGGCAAAGAATGTGATATGTCGGTGCGAGAGACTATGCTTCGTATAAGAAAATGTGGGTGCTTGACCAATGGAGATATTTTCCCCACATCATGATCATGTGTATCTCCTCAAGAAAAGTTGAAAAGGATGCAATGGGTCATGACCATGGTACAACCATGGTTGGCTTATCTCTCAATAAGGGCTACAACTTCTCACGCGACATATTCAAAGCCATCAATGATCCGATTAACACAGCTGAGAGGTTCAGGTTCTTATTATACCCTAGGTTTGTGCAACTTCTGATAAACGAAGCGTTGCCAAACCTACCTGCTACAGGGGAGAGATTGCAAGTGAAAAGGGTGGACAAAAGAGTGTTTGCACAGTTTTTAAAGCCAGGCAGTGTAGAACCTACCCCTGAGCATACAACACTTTTTGGCCACCTAATAAACGAAGCATATGTGGCACCGAATGACTGGAGATGGTATAGTCATGATTCGGATCCAGAGTTGAGTGAGCATTCAGATGAACAACACCAACAACAAGAAGAGGAAGTGGATAGTGAAGATGGATCGTCTGATAACGGAGACCAAGAAGGAGGACATGATGGTGATGAGGGATCCGACTCGAAAGAGACTGAGTCTGATTCTTCTGATTCCGATGATGCACCATCTCAGACACACCCAAGGAGAACGACAAAGGTAACCCTACCTGAGTCGTCCTCAAAGAGAAAGCGACAAGCTTCAAGCAGCGAATATGAGCCAGATTCTGACTCTGACGCTGCTATACAAAGACAACAACGTGAAAGCATTCACAAGAACAGGGGAGGTAGGCAACAGCCTGATATCCCCAGTGTGGTAGATGCCAGTACCCAGCAGCAAGTACAAGTTTCAACTGCTAGTTCTGATTCAGCCTCTACCCTACCTTCACAACAGTTCTACCAAAGACGAATGAGGCCACAGGTACAACCTGACGTGGCAGTCACTACAATCATAGAGGAGGTTCCTGTGATAGTGACCCTCCCTATCACACCTGCCCAGGTGGCGGTGCCTACTCCAATTCTCACGGAGTCAATCACCATCACCCCTTCCATAACACCTACAACCGTCGTCACATCCACAATCCCAACAACCACCATTGATCATTTAAGTCAACCCTTCAACTATGGAGAATTTACTCAAGGTTTTGACTTTGACACCATCTTCTCCTCCCCAATTCACAATGCCAAAGCGTCATCATCCAGACATCCTGATCCTAATGATGCAAGGATAGATGTTCTTGAAACCCAAGTTGCTGGATTACTGGAAACTATTCGGAAGTCAGAGGAAGAATCTGACGCTCAACAAGCACAGATTAATTCGTTGGTGGATGAAGTTAGGATTCTAAGAAGCCAGAGAACGGGGACGGACGAGAGACTGAAGAACGTCATGGCCCAGAACGAGCTTCTAATCAGGACAAATGAAATGATTATGGGCCACAGGTCATCTCTAGAGCTGAGGTTTGAGACTCAATAGAAAGAGCATGAGCTAAAGGTCAAACTAATTGATGATCTGACCAAGAAGCTTGATGCTCAGGGGGAGAAAGATAAGGAAAAAGAGAAAGAGAAGGAGAAAACTACTAGTGATGAGGCTTGTCATCCTGTTGACTTGACTAAGGATGACGACAAAGACAAGGATCCCAAAGCCGGTCCTAGTGGAGGTGAGCACCAAGCTTTAGAAATTGTGACCATCTCTGCTATTCCAATTGCTCAGGGGGAGTCTACTCATCAAGAGGGTGGTGATAACTCTGGTGGTGGTGACAAAGGAAAGTCAGCTGCTAAAGTGCTTAAGGATCTATCTGATAATGAGATCTTATACTTAGAGCCTGACTATTCCAAGGAAGCACAGAACGATGCTCTTTTTAATCTAGAAGAAGGAGAGATCGACTCTGGTGATGATTGGGATGATGATGAGGATGTAGTAATTGAAGTTCCCAAGGGTGACGGGGAAGGAGAGTAGAAGTTAGAAGATGGAGAGATATTTGAATTTCCATCCTTCGAAGCTCAGCTCGACACAGGTTCAGTCGAGCATGCTAGTAATGTGAAAGCCTCGATTGAAGCCTCCCCAGTTAACCCTACACCTGTGGACCTAGAGGCACCAAAAGAAAAAAGATATGCCTTCTACTTCATCAAAGGGTCCAGCTCTTGTGTGGCAAAAGACGTCTATAATAGACAAACAAGGAGCAACAGGGATGATCTTGGCTGTAAGGTTCGAGGAGGATAAGCAGCTGTTCGCAATCAAAAGATCTGGGGGGTTCAATACTTGAAACCAACCGGTGAAACTGGTATACAAGCCAGTGCTATGTGAAACTAAGATTCCCCTGAGCAAGTTATCTCAGGATATTCTTGGTGACATGTGGTGGTACGTAGATCCAAAGATGGGCGAGGCTGTGATAATGGGAAAGGTGAGATCAGAAAGTGGAAACATAGTGCCGAAGGAACTAATCAGAATATTTGATGAAGTCTGCTTCATCAACTTCTCTGTGAAAGACCTAGAGGTACTGGCAGAAAGGTATTGCGTGCACACTGATGAATGGACAAAGCTCCTTGCTTCCAAATATGACAAGGTGATTAAGTTCTGCCTTGAATACAAGAAGGAGATGGAAGCTAAAGATCAAGTGCTGTGAAGACCGAATATGTGAAGACTGAAGACTGAATATTATCCAGAGCTGTTGTCAAGGGGGAGTTTGTTGAAGCACTTTCTTGTGACAAACACTCTGGATAGAGTCTTAGTTTGTACTTTCATGTTTGTAATTGTCTTTGTTTTGTAGTATTTATCGAGTTGTATTTACTTTAGTGTACAACATAGGAACTCGTACTGTCGAGGAATGGTTCGAAGTGGATTGTAGTAAACACAGCATTCCACCTGAACCAACATGTCCAGCTTGGGGTTTTGATTATGATGCTCTATTCAAGTCATTCAATCTTCCTGATCAATCTGCAGTGGACGCCGCAAATGTTTATGAATTATTTGGTGGCGGCGATGACTCCAGTTTCTCTACTCGTGCAACAGTACCGATTGTAACTTCTTATTCCAATGCTGCATCTGCATCAGGAACTCATGACAGTGATAACAGTGAAGATGTTCATATTGATGGAAGTGACGCTCAAGCTAATCCTAACACAACTGTAGGAAATGAAGCTCCAACTGATCCAATTAATATTGAATCTTCTTCTGGAACATAGGAAATGGGGGAGTTAAGCACGAATCTCGATTCAGATATGCAGGAACCAAATGTGCCGGAGACGAGAGTGCATAGGAACCATCCAATCGACAACATTATTGGTGATCCTTATGCCGGTGTTCAGACTCGTCATCGAACCATCACTGAGAACACTAGTCTTTACTCGGAGATACTTGACACTAGTGTCATGGAAACATGTCTGCATGCTACATTCGTGTCCCAGTTAGAGCTGAAGAATGTGAAGGAGGCTCTCGCGAACAACTGCTGAATTGAGGTAATGCAAGATGAATTGTCTCAATTCCAAAAGTTGCACGTGTGGGATTTGGTTGACTTGCCAAAAGGCTTTCAGCCAAGTGGAACCAGATGGGTGTTCAAATGCAAGACGGATGATCGTCATGTGGTTGTGAAGAACAAAGCAAGATTGGTTGTTCAGGGATTTTATTACCAAGCGGCTTGGATTACACGGAAGTATATGCCCCAGTTGCTAGAATTGAGGCCATTCGACTGTTCTTGGCTTATGTCACATATGTCGGCTTCAAGTTCTATCAACTTGATTTGAAGAGTGCTTTCCTTTATGGTAAGGTTCATGAAGAGGTCTATGTCACTCAACCTCCCGGGTTTGAAGATCCGCATAATATTAATAAAGTGTATAAGCTCGACAAAGCACTTTATGGTCTTCATCAAGCATCGCGGGCATGGTATGAGACATTATCTAAAGATCTACTGTCTAATGGTTTTGACCGTGGATAGATTGACTCGACCCTCTTCATTAGGAAAGCAGGAGGTGACATTCTTCTTGTACAAGTATATGTCGACGACATTATCTTTGGATCTACCAATGAAGGGATGTGTAGGGAATTCGAGCAGGTGATGAAGTCCAAGTTTGAAATGAGTAATATGGGTGAATTGTCGTTCTTCCTGGGTCTGCAAGTCAGTCAAAGAGATGATGGCATTTATCTACATCAAACTAAGTATGTGTAGGACATCTTGTCAAAATACAAGATGAATGATAGCAGTACTTATGGCACACCTATCCCAGTCAATCATGGTCTGCATCCTGACAAAGATGGAAAGGATGTGGATAGCAGATTGTCCCATGGGATGATCGGATCACTTATGTATCTCACAACTTCAAGACCCGATATAATGTTTGTTGTATGCTTGTGCTCAAGGTTTCAGTCTCAACCGAAGGAGTGACATATAATAGCCGTGAAGAGAATTTTCAGATACTTGAAAGGGAAACCCCGATTAGGTCTTTGGTACTCTAAGCAGCAGTCATTCGACTTCAAAGCCTACACTGATTCAGACTATGGCGGTTGTAACCTTGACAGAAAGTCAACTTTTGGTGGATGTCAATTCTTAGGAGACAGGCTGGTTTCCTGGCAGTGCAAGAAGCAGTCAACGGTTTCTGTCTCAACTTGTTCTCAAATATTGTGGATTCAGCAGCAATTGAGAGAATACGGCTTAAACTTCACTGGAACTCCTTTATTCATTGACAACAATGCCACCATGTCCATCACAAATAACCCGATAAAACCTTCCAAAACGAAACATATAGAAATTCGCCATCATTTCATCCTTGATTGTGCTGAAAAGCATTTAATTGAACTTGTAAAAGTTCACACGGATGACAATCTTGCTGACCTTTTCACAAAGGCTTTTGATCGATCCCGTTTTGAGCATCTTGTCAACTTGATAGGAATGTTCAATCCTTAGTGAAAATTAATTTTTCTTAAATCAATTCAATAAATGGAAGTTAAATTTTATTTCTTTTAAATTTTCTGTATAGTTCTTTTAGTTTTTAAAATATTTAACAAAATCAAAAACAAAATAGAAAATGGAGAAAATTTCAAAGTTAACTTGAGAAAAGAGGAAATGATAGTACATCATGTTTACTTGTAAAAGTTCACACGGATGACAATCTTGCTCATATGGGATATGATTGCGTCATGCTTACTTAATTGTGTAAATTATCATGTTTTTAATCTGCTTATTTACAAGTAATTTGAATTGTCAGTAGGCTGTGTGCGTCTTTGAATCACTAGTAGTGTGGAAACTAAATCTAAATTACAACTGTGATTTGAACCCATGTTTGCAAGTGTGTGTGCGTAAAAGAATAGAAAAGATCATTATCAGATAAAGGATGTTAGATTTTGGTAATAATTTTCTTTTGAGATCAGTTTCGGGTTATGTCGTTAGCACAATTAATGCGGTTCATCTCACTACCCATACTCACAATTATGCAAGGAGAGATTGAATCAAGACATGTCTCTACATCAACCGTTGAGCATGTATTCACCCTTGAATCACTCCTGATTCATTGAAATCAAATCCAGATAAAAGTTGGATTCTCGTACCTTATTCAAACACCATACTCATTATCCTGAATCATCATACCGATATTCAATGAAGAAAATCAAATGAAACCAAGACAAATGAATCACTCGATTCTGAAACTTATGATTCCTGATAATCCTTATGAATTCTGCTTGATTTTTCCTATGCTAATAGATGTAGCTTCATTCTGAAAATTTAGAAAATCATTGGGAAAATTTTAGATGCCTTGAGATAGTGCAATTTACATTGCTGTAGCATTTCAGTGGGGTACACGTTGTATATCTTATAATTAATACCTTAATACACAAGAACGTGATGCAAGGATGCTTATAGTGTCAAATCTTATAATATTGTCAACTTGAATTACTTATTTATATGCTTATTACGTATGAATAAATAGTAATTCATGACATGATTCCATATTGTTTGATGTTTATATTGTATCGTTTTTGCTATATGTTAGCCTGAAATGATCCTCTGCTCGTGTCTTTGATCAAAAATAGTTTGTGTAAATACTTGTATATTTCAATGAGAAAAGATCAAAAAGATTTTAAGTTTATGAACAGTTCAAGTTTAATCAGAAAAAGCCAAAAATATTTGTGTTTAACCTTCCTGAATTGTATTTGAATCCTCTTGATTGAATATTTTTATCTTATTCGTTATTTGACTTGAAAATCTTCATAATTTGAGTTGAAAGTTTGCGCACTTACTGCGTACTTGACAAGTGCGCATGAATTAAGCCCTGCGTACTTATCAAGTACACAAGAGTTAAGTCTTGCGCACTTGTAAGTACGCACAAGTTAAGTCTTGCGCACTTATCAACTACGCACGACATATTCAATTCCCTCCGACTTTTTACTCAAAAATCCAAGTGTTCCAAACCGATTTCCCGTCCCATATCTAGTATCATCATAGTGTAACAATCAATCGGTGAGAATCTAGACTCAATCCATCCGCAAAAGTCACGATTTTGGACGATTCAGAGACTGAAAAAACTTAGGGTTTAAATCGAGAGTTTTAGTCAAATTTTGGGTTGTTTGGGTAAATCCTTATCGTTAAAATTTGATTAGAACCAATAATAGACCCTTAATCTGTTCTTAATCGTCTTATTAATCCGTTAATTTTGACCTTGGGCTTAGATTGACCGTTGGTTCATCTTCGGTCGTCATTTAGGTCAAATTTTGACGAGTGTAGCAAGTTTTTGGTATAGATGTTGGTCCCATAGGCTAGAATCATAGATTTCGACCTTGTGGTGACCTAATCTACCCGTTATTTGAACATCAGTTGAATTTTTAAAACTTCTGGAATTTTGAACAAGTGTGTTTCTTGCGCACTTAGCAAGTACGCAAGAAGTAATTCCTGCGTACTTGCTAAGTACGCAAGAGGAAATTCCTGCGTACTTGCTAAGTACGCAGGACCAACACTTGGGAAAATTTTCTAAGTCTGGAAATTCAGTTCAAAGAGGAACTGCTATACTGCATCATGTTTATTCAATTCCAATGAAACTTGTTGTTCTGATTATGTTTTCTGTGTATTTTTGCAGATTATGGCTCGGACGTTTACGAACGAATTCAATCTGTTAGCTAATACTCAACCGGAATGGAAGGGTGCAGCACTTCAGTATAGAGAGATCGTTGATTTCTTGAACCGTTCAAGAATCAGCTACGCTATTTCAGCTGACCCGATCGTTTCAAGATCTTATCTGGATCAATTTTGGGAGACTGCGGAGCATGATTGCACGGTAACCCCCAATGTTATAAGGGCTACCGTTGCTGGTCATGACATCGCCTTCTCTGAAGATACAATTAGAAGGGTCCTGCAATTCCGAGATCTCTCGACCGACCCGACAGCCTATCCAGACTACTTTGTGGATGGCTGTTGGAGGCAAAGAATGGGATATGTCGGTGCGAGATGTCACACCCCGGCCGGCGGCGGATTATACACCAGGGCTGACGCGGTTTATCATAAGCACATGATCATCTATTATTAAATGACAATATTTATTCATCAACTTAAAATTATTCGTTACATAGGGAATGGAAAATGAAACGTTCAAAACATAACATAGTTTAAATTTAACTAGGTCCAAGTCCTAGATGAGCAGGTAGGGTCCTCAAATGGGTGCACCTGAAACATGCGAGTAAATGTCAACTACAAGTAGTTGGTGAGTAACATAGGTTTTGACACTAACAAAAGTTTAGTAAAAATGATTTGAAATTCAATATTGTTCAAAGCGTAACTATGGCATAAATGTGAAAACATACAAGGTTCCAAGCTTACAATTCAATCCGTAGTTAATGGAAAACTGGTAAGTACAATCCCACTGATTGTGTTTTGGAAAAATAGTAATATGGTACACATAAAACCCGCTAAGGTTCGTGTTAACTGGAATCGGATTCCCCTATAAATGATCATGTTAGGTACTACCTTAGGCCTGGGTAGCAGGTTAATGAATGTACTAGTATGAATACATGTAATGGTCACCAAGCAGTTTAAGACATAAAACACTTAGTAATTTGCATGAGAACAATGGTATTCAATTTGGTATGTATAGTATGTAAACATGTTCCACCCCGAGTATTTGTAAATAATAGTAAAAAGAAAGGGGGCTATGAACTCACTTGTAATGAAACTAGAGTTGGTATGATTCGGTAAGATAAATAGGTCTCGTGAGGACTTCTCACAATAAACCTGCATGTGTTAATGTACGGTCTAAATGGATTTAAGAAATTATTGGGACTTTAGGGTTTCACGGGGTTTGTAAGAAAAAGCAAGTTCATTATAAAAAGTAGTTTGCAAAATTAATTAATAAATCAATTAGTAATTTATTTATGTAATTATCCTAAAGATAAATAAATTTATGAAAAGTAACAAGTTTCAAAAATGGAATTTGATAAAATAACTTATAAATAAATAATGAAATGAAAAAGTTTAATTAATTTATTTTAGGTAAATAAATTAATTAAGCTAGTAGTAATTGTAAATAAAAGTGTTAATTAATTTAATAGTAAATGCAAATAATATGGTTATATAATCATTTAAATAATTTCACTTTAATTGAATTTGTAAAAGAAATAAATAGGTTTTAAATAGAATTTGTATAAATATTTAAAATGATTATTTAAATACTTATAAGTGTTTTTAAATAATTATTCCCACTAAAACAATTATTAATAAGCTCGAAGGAAAAACCTTAACAACTAAAATTAAAATTTATGTAATAAACATTGTGAATTTATGATTAAAATGACATAATTAATTCGTTTCAAATATGTTTTCGATAAAATAAAATAGTTGAAAACATTAAATTATATTTTTCTGTTTTTATAAAGTTCGCAGGATAAATTTATGTAATTTAAAAATAATTTTGGAGTTTTAAGTACTTACTAATGTATTAAAATGGATTAAAAGAAAAGGAAGCAAAAGTTGGGCTCCCTGAGACTCGAACACGCGACCTCACCCGGGCCACACACACACGCAACACCATAACCATCAGACCAGGGTTTATGCCTTGGTCTAGAGGTGCCGCGCTTTAGCTTTATACAGTGGGCCTCGAGTCATCTTCTTCCTTATACAAACCGTAACCCTAACCCACCCAATTCGATTGATTGAGCACCTTATCGTCCTCGAATTCATGGGGCTTTCACTCCATACAACAAAACAAAATCATAGACACCACAAATACCTGAAATGATTAGGGATGAAGGGTGAACGAAAGCGAGGCGGAGATCGGCGGTTCTTGAGTTCGTCGGAGCTCTAGGGGAGGAATGCGGTGCTAACAGATGCGTAGGGAGTTTGTAGTGAATGCTATAAGGGTGTGGTACTCGGTTTTATAGGCTAATTTCATGATAAATGCTCACATTGAAGTCGGGTTTGATTGAGAACGGTTATGGGACGGTTCGAGTTAGATGGTTTGATTAAGATTGAATTGGGTAGTTAAAGTCATCAAGTTTTGGTCGATCAAGGGTTATGTACCATCAACTGAAGTTAATTCATCCAAATCGTGCGATTGGGAAAACGATTTGAAGCTGTTTGACTTTGATAAGTCAAAATTGGGGATGGGGGAAGATGATCCAAAATTACATAATCAGTCCCTGAGGTTTCAAGTGCTATTCTTTCATGTAAAAACTTAGGTTTCAATTTGGAACTAAGTTTCAAAAGGTTACATTTTTGAACTCTAAACATTTATAACACATAAATGTATTAAATTCTATGTATATTTGTTTATAAAACTTAATAAATCATTTGTTATAAATATATAAATATAATTTACTAAATAGTAAAGTTATTTTATTTTTCATTGATTTAAAATATATAAACCCAAATTTCTAAATAGTTTATATGTATATTTATAGGTTTAGAAAATATATATTTATGTAAAAGAGGGGTAACAATTATTATTTACATAATACCCAACATAAATATTTATTAACTTAAAATTTGGAATAATCGCATTTAATGTATATTTATCAATACTTTATGAAATGTAATTGGCAAATGAGACAGTTTTATAAATGCAAATCACCAGATACTAGAATTACAAGTGTCGGAGTAGTTAAAATAAAGCCGGAAATTTCCTGGGGATTACACGAGAGACTATACTTCGTATAAGAAAATGTGGGTGCTTGACCAATGGAGATATTTTGCTCACGTCATGATCATGTGCATCTCCTCAAGAAAAGATGAAAAGGATGCATTGGGTCATGACCTTGCTACAACCATGGTTGGCTTATCTCTCAATAAGGGCTACAACTTCTCACGCTACATATTCAAAGCCATCAATGATAAAATTAACACAGCTGAGAGGTTCAGGTTCTTATTATACCCTAGGTTTGTGCAACTTCTGATAAATGATGAGTTGCCAAACCTACCTGCTACAGGGGAGAGATTGCAAGTGAAAAGGGTGGACAAAAGAGTGTTTGCACAGTTTTTAAAGCCAGGAAATGTAGAACCTACCCCTGAGCATAAAACACTTTTTGTCCACCTAATAAACGAAGCATATGTGGCACCGAATGACTGGAGATGGTATAGTCATGATTCAGAGCCAGAGTTGAGTGAGCATTCAGATGAACAACACCAACAACAAGAAGAGGAAGTGGACAGTGAAGATGGATCGTCTGATAACGGAGACCAAGAAGGAGGACATGATGGTGCTGAGGGATCCGACTCGGAAGAGACTGAGTCTGATTGTTCTGATTCCGATGATGCACCATCTCAGGCACACCCAAGGAGAACGACAAAGGTAACCCTACCTGAGTCGTCCTCAAAGACAAAGCGACAAGCTTCAAGCAGCGAATATGAGCCAGATTCTGACTCTGACGCTGCTATACAAAAACAGCGACGTGAAAGCATTCACAAGAACAGGGGAGATTGGCAACAGCCTGCTATCCCTAGTGTGGTAGAGGCCAGTACCCAGCAGCAAGTACAAGTTTCAACTGCTAGTTCTGATTCAGCCTCTACCCTACCTTCACAGCAGTTATACCGAAGACGGAGGAGGCCACAGGTACAACCTGACGTGGAAGTCACTACAATCACAGAGGAGGTTCCTGTGATAGTGACCCTCCCTATCACACCTGCCCAGGTGGCGGTGACTACTCCAATTCTCACGGAGTCTGTCACCATCACCCCTTCCATAACACCTACAACCGTCTCCACAATCCCAACAACCACCATTGATCCTTTAAGTCAACCCTTCAACTATGGAGAATTTACTCAAGGGTTTGACTTCGACACCATCTTCTCCTCCCCAATTCATAATGTCGAAGCATCATCATCCAGACATCCTGATCCTAATGATGCAAGGATAGATGTTCTGGAAACCCAAGTTGCTGGATTACTGGAAACTATTCGGAAGTCAGAGGAAGAATCTGACGCTCAACAAGCACAGATTAATTCGTTGGTGGATGAAGTTAGGATTCTAAGAAGCCAGAGAACGGGGACTGACGAGAGACTGAAGAATGTCATGGCCCAGAACGAACTTCTAATCAGGACAAATGAAATGATTCTGGGCCATAGGTCATCTCTAGAGCTGAGGTTTGAGACTCAACAGAAAGAGCATGAGCTAATGGTCAAACTAATTGCTGATCTGACCAAGAAGCTTGATGCTCAGGGGGAGAAAGATAAGGAAAAGGAGAAAAAGAAGGAGAAAACTACTGATGATGAGGCTTGTCATCCTGTTGACTTGACTAAGGATGACGACAAAGACAAGGATCCCGAAGCCGATCCTAGTGGAGGTGAGCACCAAGCTTTAGAAATTGTGTCCATATCTGCTATTCTAATTGCTCAGGGGGAGTCTACTCATCAAGAGGGTGGTGATACCTCTGGTGGTGACAAAGGAAAGTCAGCTGCTGAAGTGCTTAAGGATCTATCTGATGATGAGATCTTATACATAGAGCCAGACTATTCCACGGAAGCACAGATCGATGCTCTCTTTAATCTAGAAGAAGGAGAGATCGACTCTGGTGATGATTGGGATGATGATGAGGATGTAGTAATTGAAGTTCCCAAGGGTGACGGGGAAGGAGAGTACGAGTTAGAAGATGGAGAGATATTTGAATTTCCATCCTTCGAGGCTCAGCTCGACATAGGTTCAGTCGAGCATGCTAGTAATGTGGAAGCCTCTACTGAAGCCTCCCCAGTTGACTCTACACATGTGGACCAAGAGGCACCAAAAGAAAAAGATATGCCTTCTACTTCATCAAAGGGTCCAGCTCCTGTGTGGCAAAAGACATCTATAATAGACAAACAAGGAGCAACAGGGATGATCTTGGCTGTAAGGTTCGAGGAGGATAAGCAGTTGTTCGCAATCAAAAGATCTGGGGGGTTCAATACTTGAAACCAACCAGTGAAGCGTTCAGCTCCTTACCCAAATACGACCTTATGAACCTAGCAAAACGAGAGCTGTTGGATCACTCTAATCACGCAGTGGCGATGGGTTTGTGGCTGGTTCTGTAGCGGGAAGCAAGATCTGGGAAGTTTGAAATGTTCATGCCTCAAGTGCCCAAAAGAGTCAAGGATAGGAAAGCTAGACATCCTGTGACTAAGAAGTACTTAAAGAAACTGGTATACAAGCCAGTGCTATGTGGAACTAAGATTCTCATGAGCAAGTTATCTCAGGATATTCTTGGTGACATGTGGTGGTACGTAGATCCAAAGACGGGCGAGGCTGTGATAATGGGAAATGTGAGATCAGAAAGTGGAAACATAGTGCCGAAAGAACTAATCAGAATATTTGATGAAGTCTGCTTCCTCAACTTCTCTGTGAAAGACCTAGAGGTACTGCCAGAAAGGTATTGCATGCACACTGATGAATGGACAAAGCTCATTGCTTCCAAATATGATAAGGAGATTAAGTTCTGCCCTGAATACAAGAAGAAGATTGAAGCTAAAGATCAAGTGATGTGAAGACCGAAGATGTGAAGACTGAAGACTGAAGATTATCCAGAGCTGTTGTCAAGGGGGAGTTTCTTGAAGCACTTTCTTGTGACAAACAGTCTGGATAGAGTCTTAGTTTGTACTTTCATGTTTGTAATTGTCTTTGTTTTGTAAGAGTCTTTATGTAGTATTTATCGAGTTGTATTTACTTTTACATATTGACTGTTGCAGATTTCTCTAAGTGTTTTGCACACTTGTATGTGCGCAGGAGAAAGCTCCTACGTACTTAGCAAGTACGCATGAAGACCTTTGCGTACTTGCTAAGTACGCAAGAGCATTTTGCCCTGCGCACTTGCTAAGTGCGCAGGCATCTGGTCTTGTATAAATAGGAATGGTTGACAGTAGATAAGTACGCAGACATAGACGTAAATACACAAATTGTAATCTCAGTACTTCTCTCTGTAACCTTCAAGTGTTTATAATAGAAAGAAAGTTTTAAAGTGATTCTCTTGTTGGTTTACTTAGTTTTGTTAGACTCTCCACCTAGTCATGGGTATTCCGCACCCGGTCCGACTAGTAGACCCACTTGCATGTGACCATCCGACACACCCGAGTGACCTACTGTAGTAAGTTCGACCTATGTCGATGAGACTGCGGTATTATTATTATTATGAGATGAGGCATTGGAAAATGAGTTATTATGTGATATCGGGTGATAACAGGGGTTATCTAGTGGTTAATGAATTGTGGATCTATTTTCTAAAGACAGTGGGTCCTGAGTGAAGTTTAAATAACTTTTGAGACGAGTTGACTTTTAATTAAACTAAACTATTAGAACTCACTCAGGGTAGCTGACTTTGTGTGTACGTTAGATCGTTTTGCAGGTGAGACTGCTAGACGAGGTATCTTGGCTTGGGAGCGGTGCTACTCAGATTGGTGTGCAAGCATTCGCGAGGTAACTTAATGACATTAAATAGCAATTAAAGTTTTTAGAAAGACTTCCGCTGTAGTTTAATATATCTAAAATGAGTATTTTAAAGGGAATAACCCGTTATGAGAACCAACTGTAGGGTGCCCGATTTGGGGCCTTACAAGTTGGTATCAGAGTCGTGGTTTAAGAGAAAACTGGTGTTTTTAAACAAATAAAATGCCTTAACTTATGAAAATGGGACGAGGGTGAAACGAATGTCACCACGAGTAACCATGAGCTAGGAGGTACGTTTTTCGAGTTGAGCAGTGATTATTATTTACCATTTGTGTAGTGTTACACTAGGTGAAGTAATTGGTGTGAGTAACTGATTTATGGTTCCGTGTGGGATCATGTTGTATGCTATGTGCTATCATAGTATGTAAAACTACGTGAAGTTGTGTGGTGAGATTAAATGAGACCATGAGGTAAGTTGAGTAATGTGGAGTAACATTAATTGTAACTATGTGAGATAGTTTGGTTTGTCGATATGATTTAGTATTTTTGTGTGTTACCTTGGATGGTGAGAAATTGTGATAAAGATGATGACTTGCTAGATTATTGTGTGGTGTTATGTGAGTTGTGTGGGATGCATGTGCATCCGGGGTGTGGAAAAGATAGAAAGTTAGTGTGAATATGATGGGGAAGGTTTAGAATCCGAGCAGTAATGTGGACCACCAAATTGCATTTGATCACCGTGATTTGGCAGTCTATGATTACTCTCATATTCTGAATTTTACGCCCATAGTAATCACTCCAACGTTCTATCTTGAGTAGGATTAGATGGTTGAGATAAAGCACGCGAGATCGGTCAGGCGTGGAGCTCTTACTAAGGGGAATGCCGAACGACCAGTGAGACGACGACTGCCGCGGATGAAACTGCTAGTGAGATGGGAGTAGTGTTGGCGCTTCTCGCGCCAAGTGTGACTAGAGATGAGGATGGCAGTGTCCCGCGTGGTGCTGAAACCAGAGTGACAAGATGGAAAAGGAGGGTCGTGTCGGCAGTACGCGATTTCCCTCTAGGATGTGGACCTGTATAGCTGAAAGATCGACCACGTGCGTCAGCTAAGAGAGCTTTATTTCCAGAGGACCCGGTGATTGACACGGAGTCCGATGAGGAGGAACTAGAGGAGGACACAACAGATACACCTAATGTGGTCCCGTAGTAATCTTGCGAGCGATCTTTGAGACGTTGAACTTCTAGACGACTTTTGGATGTGACGGTTGTCACCAGAGATTGTGGGGTGATTTAACATTTTGAGTGATTATACGTTTACGTGGTGTGATGTTTATCTCAAATATTGACTATTTGATTTTGATATTTAGTGCGGGTTATACCGCGAGATGATTTGGGTATGATAAATGATAGTTGCATGTTTGATATCTTGCTATTGGTGGTGCAGCGTTAACTAGGTGATTATGTAATTACCTTTGAAAAACATGAGTTCACACCTGAATGCAAACTTTTATATGATGCTAGAGCTTGGTTGATTTGACTATATGAGTAGACCTGTGTAGACCGGAGTTTTGATTTCTTGTGCGCGTCTACGATCTTGAGATAGTGTCACCTATGTGTTATGCTTAGGTAATGTGTGAAATGTAAGGGGGTGTTTAGCCTTACTATGATATTGAATGTCTTTATATCTTAAGGCATAGATCTTCGCAAGGTAAATGTTGTGGTGCTTAAGGACATGAAAGTGCTTTGTGAATAAACTTGTATGTCATTAATTGAGTTGCTTATGAGTATGAACTAATTATGTCACATACTTAATAGTCATGGCGGGAGATCAAGCGTAAGCTTTATATTGTGTCTAGCATTAGTCAGGTGAGAGATCAAGCATAAGATTGATATTGTGTCTGGCATTAGTCAGGCGGGAGATTAAGTGTAAGCTTGATATAGTGTTGACATTTGTCAACAGGTTATTGTGTCTGATGACAGTCAGGCGGGAGATTGTGTTTGCTGGTCCCTTTGGACCAAACAATATGATATACTTGTGTGTCTATAAATGACGAGGTCATATTGTATGCGTGTAGATTTACCCAGATCTAGCTAGTTGTGTATGTGCACTTGGTACGAGTTAGAAGGTTGAATTACTAGTACATGTGTAGAACAATGTGTGTTCTGTAGTAATGTGTGTCGGTGTGTGTCCTTATAGAACTCGCTTAGTCGTGCAAAGGACGAATGGTTAGTGTGCTCTAGTATACTATTTCTATCTTGACGATTCTCTCGACACTGATACGTCGAGGTGATGCAAGGAGTTTTGACGTCTTTCTAGGCGACCAGTGAGGTGCTCTTATGAGATGCCTATGCTTATATCTTGGGAATTCAGAGCATGAAGCCAATGGGCGGAGCGGTGAGAGTAGACGATGAAAGCGTTTACATGGACGCTTGACCAGAATGCTTATGATGAGATCGAGGTGAAGACGCTGAAGACTTCAGCACGAAGTTAACAAAATGACGAAGGACCTTCATGGAACACGTTCTATATGAAGAATTCAGTCGAGAGGAGACACCAAAAGATTAGGGATGTTTTTCCCTGGGCGAGATGACGAATAGCCAAGGTTTGTGAGCAGGCGGACTTCATGTTCGTACATGATAAATTAGATGCGGTCAGGGATCGCATGGTAATGGTACAGCAACATAAAGAAAGGTGAAACTCAGGAGGGGCACGTGGAAGATTGCACGTAAGGGACTAAGAAGGATATGCCTACGCTGGTAAATCCAAGGCCAACTTAATATGAGCACTTGTGGAGCATTCAAGGAAAGCAAGCGCTTAGATGTTGAAACAGACACGACAAAGGCATACGAGCCTTGAGAAGCACCGAGAACTAATGAAAATGACCCTGGCATTGGGTGTGTACGTACTTAGGGACGTATTGCATGCGAGATAATAAAGTAAATAGATACTATAATAAAGAAATTTAGTGGAGACCAATGTAGCTTTGCACAAGCTCCTGGAGATCGTTAGAAAAGGATAAAAGTAATGCCCTTATAGGTAGGCGGTGAACTTGAGTTTGGGAAATCATCGTGGGATGACGATCAAACTATGGAGCCTACTTTGGAGGATGATCGTCGGAATGACGAGTTCATTAGGGTTATACGAGGGACGAAGACAACTCTACCCTGAGCTGGTATAGCAATAGTGGCAGATGCAGTCGATTGGCTAAGGGACGAGAGATAAGGGAACGAGTAGGCGAAACCTATAAGTCCCAAAGTCAAAAACGGGCAACAGAGCAAACACCTTTGAACACCGAGAATGGTGACCTGGATATAGTGTAAGGAGACTTTCTTGATGTATACAACAAGTAAATGACACCTAAGGGTTTTGGTGCACAAGCACGAATAGAAGGATGGTTTGTGTTGGTTTGTACCAACAAAGGATTCAAGGACGAATCCTCTTTTAAGTAGGGTAGACTTGTAACATCCCGAAAATCCATATACAAATGATTCGGATTAGTGAACGACCCGAACCTTTAATAAAGGTAATAAGAAGCAAGTTTTGTCATGTAAAGTGCATTTTAATGGAGGAAAAGAGATGAGTAGTTGTTTATAAAGGACTCGGGATCGAAACGCACGAGGTGTAACTAAAGGGACCCGAATGGAACATTGTGGGTTTAAATACAACTTATACCACCAACCCTAGGCCATTTTGCCTAGGTGTGTTCAACGGCAGAGAGAGAAGGAGATGCGAGAGATGGGAAGTGGCCGGCAGGGTGGCGTGACGACGGTTTACGGCGGTGAGAGCCGGGAGGCAATTAGGTAACCTTCATTCTTATTCCGTTTTCTTTCCTTTCCGTTTTTACATGAAACTCGACTAGGGTTTGATCCTTGTGTATGGTGGTCGGGGATGGAGATGAGAACGGTGGTGGATGCCAGTGGTATGGGACGGCCGGTGGTGGCTGTAGGAGTTGGCGGCAGTGGTTGCGGGCAATAGCAGGTGACCGAAGACCACTAGGTGATAGTATGGGACGGTGACGAGTGGCAGAGTCGGAGCCGACGTGCTGAGCGGTCGGAACAGGCTATGGCAGAGACAAGGAGGACGATGGAAACCAACGGAGACGACGATGGTGGCGGAAATGACGGTGTCAGTGGTGGTGCGCGGTTTTGACGGCGTGAGACGGATGGGATAAAGGTGAACCGAGTAAGGTGGCACGACGAGGAAGGATCCGGCTAGGTTTGGTAGTCATGGAAGACTATGGAGAGATGGTGATAATGCATGGTTTGCATACGAGTGGGAAACCCAACACGCGGACGTGCGTGTTCAAGGAATTAGGGTTTGCATGGACACGTGTACGTGCATGCATGGGACCTGGTTTGAGAAGTTAAGTCCTAAACGGGACATAAACGGTCCAATCCGTGTACTCAGAAGATTAGAGATCGTGAGGGAAAGATGGATGAGCAGATGGGTCAAGTGTTGAGATTTTATTTATTATATTTTGTACGTTACCCGATGTATGCTTAGAACGTGTTCTGATCATGTGATCATGCATTTGTCAGGTTTGGGATTCGGGCGTGGATGGACAAGTTCCAGAGCAAGGACCGAGATTCGACATAGCGGTGAGCTTCTAATCCCCCTCTTTTAAATGTTTTAAACGTTTTGGGGCTATCGTACATACTCTTGAGACATGTTTTACTACATTAAATTTATACCGAGCTTGGGGTCTAACCCGATGAGTTTATGAAGTTAAATAGTTAAATATGGGGTTAAGGGACTGTGCGTGTCCATAGGAAGTGTGGGTTACAGGTGGGGATATGGTCACGGGTCGTATAGTGACTTAACAGGGGTGAGTCGGGAATTGTAATTAACGGTCATACGGGTATGACTAGAAGGTATCACATGGTGTGCATGTACATAGTATGTGCTTAGATAATGAGACATAGTATTAGTATGTATGTTGCTACATTAGCATTGTATTGTGTTATGAGTTAGTCGGGGCGAGTCAGAATATAAGCTAAACGCTTATGAAAAGGTGTAGGATATGTTATCCTAGTGCTACGTGTGGGGTGCATGTGCAGTTAATGAGTAATGTAAATAGAGTATGATGTTATGTGTTATATGTGTTGCATTATGTGCTCGCATTGTTGTCCATGTGTTAGGTCAATAGTGGTGTGAAGGACGGAGTCCTTCGGGGTCATCATTGTACATGTGCTCTGGCTGTCACTGTATGGTAGATGATATAGTCACCGTATGGGTGGCTGGGTAGTCATCGTAGATGACGAGTGTGTCGCTATCCTGTAACAAGGGAGGAGTTGAGCTTATGAAGAGTATCCCGACGGAGATAACCCTGGCGAGGATGCAATAATAAGGTATGTGCTTGCGTGCTTATATAATTGTGTTAAATTACATGGAAGTGATGAGTTATATTTATTGTGCATGAGATGATACTATTAAGTTGTGTAGGTGATATTAATGATGAGAGTAGAGTTAGATTGGCCGTGGTGCCAGGATTATGATGTGATGTTTATAACGATTATGTCAGTTGATTTGTAAGAGCCTTGGTGAAGGCTGAGTAAGTTGATGTCTAGGGATTCGTGGTGTTAACCAAGTGTTGGGTTAATACGTGTACTTGAATACAAGTTAGTAGTGTAGTAAGTTCGACCTATGTCGATGAGACTGCGAGATTATTATTATTATGGGATGAGTCATGGGAAAATAAGTTATTTTGGGATATCGGGTGATAACAGGGGTTATCTAGTGGTTAATGAATTGTGGATCTATTTTCTAAGGACCGTGGGTCTTGAGTGAAGTTTAAATAACTTTTGGGACGAGTTGGCTTTTAATTAAACTAAACTATTAGAACTCACTCAGCGTAGCGGACTTTGTGTGTACGTTAGATCGTTTTGCAGGTGAGTCTACTAGACGAGGTATCTTGGCTTGGGAGCGGTGCTACTCAGATTGGTGTGTAAGCATTCGTGAGGTAACTTAATGACATTAAATAGCAATTAATGTTATTAGAAAGGCTTCCGTTGTAGTTTAATATATCTAAAATGAGTATTTTAAAAGGAATAACCTGTTATGAGAACCAACTGTAGGGTGCTCGGTTTGGGGCCTTACAGGATTGCGACTAATGCTTGACTTACAACAAATTCCGAGGAGTAGATCTGTCCGTTGTTATAAGGCATAAGGCCAGTGTATACAGTGGTGCATACAGTAAGGACATGGGCCTGCTGAATGTGTAGATTGAACATAAAGTTGTGATTATCAAATTAATACTGGTTTGTGCCAAATGATTTTACTGTCAAGATAATTGTATTCACCGGCGTTCGAGCTGACGTTTCATTTTCAAAATGTTTTCATGCAATGAATAAAATGAAAAGGAAAATGGGATACGGGCAGACATAAGATCTGACCCAAGAATGAATTGTTGAGAAAGGATACGCTCGCTCGTTCGAAAAATGCTCCAAAATATGCTCGTTCGATTTCGGCTCGGTTTGTAAACGAGCAGAGCGGATCGGTTCGGTTTGTAAACGAACCGAGCACGAGCAAAGATACGCTCGCTCGTTGCTTGTTTGCTTTGGCTCGAATTATATATATATATATATATATAATTAATGAATTAATATTTTATACATTTATAAATAACTATTTTGGTCCAATCCATTAAGGAACTTCTTGTAGTGAGTTAAGAGTAGCCTAACTTAAAATCTAAAAAGAAAAAAAAACTCTTTAATAATTACATTACTTCACTAGTTAACGCTCAGATCCTTCTTCTCATTTCAAGTCTCAAATCGTATATGCCTAAAATCTCTAACCCTAATCTGACGTAGCCCGCATGAGCAGCCTTTGCGGCTCTTCAATTCAAGTCTCAAATCATCTCTCCCTCTTGGTCAGCCGATCAGCCTTTGCAGCTCACGATCAGCGACGAGCAACTTTTGTGGCTCTATAATTCGAAGGGCACACTACACAGTAGGGCTGTCCAAATCGCTCGCCACTCGCTCGACGCTCACTCAAAAAATTTAATGCTCGGATAATGCTCGTTCGATTTACTGCTCGGTTGTAAACGAGCCGAGCGGCTCGGTTCCGTTTGTAAAAAAACCAAGCACGAGCAAAGGTCCACTCGGTTCGGTTCGGTTCGTTAACAACCCTACTATAAAGTAACAGTTTAAGGACTCAAACTAAAAAATGTCGAATTTTAATGCCTTGCTAATAGAAATTTTCAGTCAAAGGGTCAACGGACACGAGCGTTGTTTTTTCTCCGGTCATGACTAACTAACCAAAACTCCACAAGAAGATTACAATTAGTCATGTCAACGAGTCAAGCGACTCGTAAACCATTCGAGATTGACTTGCTAAAATATTGAAATGTCGAGCTTAAGCCCGAGCTCGAGCTTAAATTTGAGCCCATTTGATAGACGAGTTCAAGCCACGCTTCATATAACGAGCTTAATTAGCCCCACGAGTCAAAAGGAGCATATTATTTATTTTATTTAATAAAGTAAATATATAATTACATATAAATATTATTATATATATAATTATGATAAAAAATAATTAAATAATATATATTATATGGTATATGTAATATAATGTTTATATACAAGTGGAGCTCGGGCTTAGCTCAGCTCGTTCACACCCTTACTTACAATTTACAAATAGAGATCAAGCTTACGATTAATGCCATGAATAGACAGCCAAATACACTCGAAAATTTTTGGTAAAACCCGGCAGTCGATACAATCAAACCCTTAAGTGTGTGTAAATTGTAAATGTATTGATTATTGTGTAATTACATTAGGGTGACAAGGGGGTTATATAGTATAACCAGATTTACATAATGCGACCTGATAATATGGTTAATTATAATGTGGTCTAATATTCCCCCGCAAGCTATAGGTGGGGAGAGGCCGGTAGTTAAGAGCGTAAAAACCTGAATCTTTGAGTTGGTAGCGACTTTGTGAGGATGTCTATAATATGATCATCTATCGATATAAATTGCACTTTTTATGAGGAGCCTACGGTGACATTAAAAACAGAGGCAATACATAGTTGTGGAGGCTTTGTAACTATATAATCATGATCACTAAGAAGGCAAGAGAGCTCAGTGAATGTCAATGGATATAAGAGAGCAAGAATAGTGGATTTGATGTTGTTATATCCTCACGAAGCCCGAATATAACAAAAAGGACCATATCTTTGTCTTTGATTGGTTCGCCAATGTTAGCTAGTGCAGATGCGTACTCCTTTCCCCGACATAGGTAAGTAAGGGGTGTCTCATTCTCCTTCATCTGAAGCTTAAAAAGTTGTTTCTTAAGCTTATATTCTCGTGTTGTAGTGTGTGGAGTATAGGCACGTGCAAGTGAATCCTAGGATTCACGAGTTGTGGTGCCTTATTCGAGGGACAAGCAAGATAGCTTGAGTTTGGTTGTGATGCAATGGCTGCATCAGACCCAGATGGTAGCAGACAATCTGGAAGGGAATGGATCCATCAATATAACCAAAGAGGTTATTGAAGATCAAGAATGGTTCAATCATTGTTTTCAATACCCATAATTGGTTGGTGACAGTGTAAAAGCAAAACGATGAGAGTTGTGTGCAGCCTTTTCTGTAGAGGAAAAATGAGGTAGATGAGCATTGATCTTTCGCACAAAACTATAGTTCAGACGAAACTTTGGAGACGAAAGTTTGTACTTTCGGGTGGGAGTCCAAACGAAAGTGTTGTGACTTCCGTGTAGCACATTAAAATTAGTAACTTTAGGGTAAAAGGCCAAACGAAAGTGTTGTGACTTTTGTTTAGGACTTCAGGCAGTAACTTTCGGCTAAAAGTTCACACGAAACTTTTGGGAAACAAGCTACGCGAAAATTGTGTAACTTTCGCGTGAGTAAGCAACCCAAAGTGTTATGATTTTCGGGTGAAACTTAAGAAACAGATTAGGTTTGGACCTTTGTGTTTGCGGCGGAGGAAAAGTAGCGGAAACAAGCAACGACAACAGAAAAATGATGGCTCTGGTACCAAATTAAACCCTTAAGTGTGTAAATTGAAAGTTGTATTAATGATTGTGTAATTACATTAGGGTAATAAGAAGGTTATATAGTATAACCATATTTATATAATTCTACATCCTAATATGGCTAATTACAATATCTATACTATATAATAAATAAAGGTTTTTTCATGGCACGTGTCGCGTCCATATTAATTCTCATCATATTTTTCCCATCTCTCTCTCTTATTAAATACACTTCTATATTTTAATAATAATATATTTTTAAGGAAAATACTAATTATATTAATAAAACAAATTTATCTTAAATTATCTCTTATTATAAGAAACTTTGAAATCTAATTATGTAACTTTTATTTTCAATCAAATAGTAAATGAAAGTTAAATTACATTAAATAGTAATTAATGTATTTTTGAAACCCAATTATATATTAATTTTTACGTATTTTGAATTTTGTTTTTTATCCTTAGTATATGTAATACGTTTTTATACATGTAAAATATATACATATAGATTTAAGAATTTTATATATAAATATTTTTCATCCAATATGTAGACATTGGTCGTAAGCTAGTGATGTAATAGGTACCATGGTTGAGTCTTACAAATTTAGCATACGTTGGCGAGCTTAGGGAACTTTTACTAAGAAAACTTTAAGAGTTCATCAATATAGAACAAATCAAAAGTTGACCTTCAAAGTTGGCAAAGACAAGTTGGTCTTCTAATAAAGGGATGGTTAAACAATAATAATAAATTGATGATAGTACCGTGATGATAGAAATGAAAGGAAGTCATATTTTGTCAAAATGCAAGAATATAATGATAACCCCTTTTCACGAAAAGATGGTAACGTTTTAGAGCATCTCACATACTCTAGTGATAGAGTGTTTAGTGAGAATAAAAGTGGTTATATCTATCAACTCTCACACCAATCTCATTTAACAACGAAAATAACCATGTGAATGAGGATGGTGTAAACATTAAATGCATTTTTTTATTAATATTCATTTAAATAATATAGATAATTAAAATTATATTAAAAAAAAGACATAAATAAAAATTCAAAAAGTTACATAAATTAAAAATAAACATAAATAAAACTACCCTCGTTATTTTTCTTCTCAAAAAAGGCACATCGAGGCCCGGTGATATGATCAAGGTTCAGGGCGAGAATTTCCATCTCTTCTTTTTCTCTCTTCCAATTAAACTTCTATCTTTATCTCACGTTAAATTCTTCCAATTGTTCGACCATTTGTTGGCCGATGTCGACGTGAGTGGGAACCGAGCCGGATCCCGAGCCCGATGCTCGGGCATTTGCTTTTTTCTTTCCTATCGGACGTGGTATGCCGTCCTTGTCATCCAATGCATCTTGGTCGAGATCATACATAGATCTTCTGTCGGACGCTGTTGAACTAGCATCAATGTCGGTCGAGGATCGTTTATTTGACGATCCGTCTCCACTTGGATTTACGTACAATGTTTGTTATTTCGGCAATTTCCTCGATAGTTGCCAAGTAGCTATTGGAGCTTGGCCTCCTCCGTTGTCTAGATAGCGGGACGTTGCTTGCATCAAAATGTCAGAATATATCATTACCAATGTCGCAAAATTCACTAGGCGCTCCATAGTCGGAGGCGGGAGCACTCACGAAGTACTCGGCCTAGGCGGAGAGTACTCGGGGAGTACTCGGCCTAGGCCTAGTGTACTCGGGCCTCGACAACCTACCTTGTAGCGATTACTCGGGAAGTACTCGACCTCGGAGACCTTGTTTTACAACATTGATCAATACAACTGCTTTTTCGGCTCCTATCACATTGTTGGTAGATCCCGTGAACTTTAAGACCTTTCGGTTTATATGAGTCCCCTTAGAACTCAATTGATCCATAGTCCGGTACTTGGGGGTACGCCCAGTCGCCTATTAAGGCTTCAATTTTTTTACCAGTACGTTTCCATAACGTTCTTTTGTTTTGAGTGTTACCAAAAAAATAAAAAAATTAAATATAATTAATATTAATTTGTATAAAGAAGTAATAAAATATTAAATAGAATTATATTTTAAATATCGATAACGGGATCCTCCGAGACGTCGACTAACGCCCTAGCCAAATTTAACTCGTCGACCAAATTCCACTTCTTTGTAATCCGTGAGGCTGTTTTTGTTTGTGGATTTTTATTTTTGCCTTTACTTTTGTTACGCATTGGTTGCGTTTCCTAAACGTCTTCTTCTTTTTCCTCGATCGGGTGAATATCCTACAAGCATATTTGGCATAGTAGACATGTTTGGGACATACCAGGGGTGATCCGAACGGGTTTTGGTTGAACGGTTTTGGTTGTGTGAACGCGCTGGGGTTTGTTGGAGACCGCATGTTGAACGCGTTTTGTTGCGACGCGTAATGAAGACAAACCATGTTCGGATCAATAGTATTCATGATTTGGTGTAGAGAGGAAAGTGAGATTTTTTATTGTAAAATATATTTGGTAAAATGGTTATTTATAGTGGCTTAATTGAGAAAAAAAATTATTATTTTTTATTTAATTTGTTACCGTTGAACGGTAACATTTAAAAAAGAGAGTCGTTTGAGTGAAGCTTGCCCTCTCCTTCCCGTGAGAAATCTCACGCCTCACCCTCACCACCCCTCATGAAGGTGTGCGATAGGCCTCACGGCGTGAACCCATCTCACGGAAGAGGCTCACGACATACTACTTGCTCTCATAAGGAAAAAGAAAGGTCGGTTGTTATATATTTTTTTGTACATTAAGTACATTTTGACGTAATGGAATAGTTCGGTTGTTATATATACATGTACAAATTTGTGCTTGGTATCATAATCGATAAAATAAACGTATTAACAAAAGAACATTTCAATTTCATGATGTTTTGATCGAAGTTATTTTAGTGCTTTTCTTGCATTACGTCAAAATGTACCTCAAGACATGCAACTATTTGGACAAGTAGTAAGAGTATAGCATACATAATTCAAATTTTATTAAGTTATTTGTAATTAACATTAAAAAAACAAATGTTTTCTAGCAATTCCATAGGTCCTCATACTCAAATTCTAAATATTAATCAACCCAAAGATCTAAAATATGAATTGACCTAGATCAACTGGTTCGGGAGGAGACACAACCTAGTCACGGGTATTCCGCACCCGGTCCAACTTTTAAAGTGATTCTCTTGTTGGTTTACTTAGTTTTGTTAGACTCTCAACCTAGTCACGGGTATTCCGCACCCGGTCCAACTAGTAGACCCACTTGCATGTGACGATCCGACACACCCAGGGGTTTTACCACAGTGGGTCTTCAGATGATTGGTTTTCCTTGGAATGGTGGGCAGACCGGGTCACCAGTGCTGTCTGCGTTCGCGGGCGTAGGTGACATTTCGCCAATAAGTTTAGCCGGGTGACCGGGCATTTAGTATTCGTTGGCCGTTAAAAAAAAACAGAGCGTATAAGTGACTCTTCACTGTCTGCCTTTATTTTAACATAAAAATCACACAAAACTACTTGTAACTAATGTTACTGATATAAAACAAATAATTGTATGCATATGTCCTTCTCAGAAAGCGTTTATATTTTTGGTAGTTCATCCAGTCAAATAAAACGTCTAAATAATTAATGCACGAAAACCATGTATGCATGGGCAATTAATGTCCCTCTTGCCGATGAATAAACCATACATATATCCCTATTTAAGTTACGTTTTCCCATTTAATTTACGTTTTCCATTTTTCAAAAAAAATAATTAATGTAGTGACCATCAAGGAAGAAAGGTCGTATATGAACTTTCAGAAAGGTGTTATTCATGATCACAAATTTGAACGAGGAACCAGTCAGGAAAAGGCAACTTAAAGGAAAAAAAACAAGCCATTTTTGACGGTTCACTCGGTCAAAATAGCCTTGACTTTTCTAATTTACCAAAATATGGTTTAACACTTCTTGAATTACAAATCCACCTTCAAAAATCTTACGATAGTGTGCCACGTCAAGTATTGATTTGTGAAAGTCTCGAGGTCAGGGGAATCCGTAGAAGTTATTATTAGAGGATATAAATATTGTATTTTTTGTATATATATTTGATAGTATAGTTATTAGGAAAGCTTATATTCTCCCTAATTTATAGGCTTGTACTTCTCTTGTATTTCCCTATATTAAGGAATAGTTTTGTGAATGACACTACGCAAGATTATTCCATCATAATCACCTTTATGGTATTAGAACTTGATACTCTGTAACCTTAGCCGTCCACACCCAAGACTCTTGGCATTTTTCATTGCCGTCTGTAGGATCGTGAGAATACAAGATGGTTCTGTTCTTAGTTGAGATTGGCGGAAACAAAATCAACTACACAATTTATAATCAAGTAAACACAACGAATACTGATAAACACTGTTGTATTAAGCTTTTGTGAATGTAAAGATTACAAGTGAGAAACTCAATGAATAAGCACGACAAGCACACTTACAATGAAGTGGCAACACAGTATTTATAGTAACTTAGAATCAAGACAGACCCTTGATTCTAAGGATCAGATCGAACACAAGCCGTTGATCTTGTTTATTAATCTACATTACACGTAAAGGCTAATCTAGTTAACTTTACTGAAACGTTTTCTTTATTCATGATTGTTTGCATGCTTGGAGAAATGTATTGTTGTCCGTCATTGGTAGACCATAGCGGTTCCTTCTGCTTTGAGTATGTCAGTTGCTTTTACAGAAAGGTGTCAGAGACGCTTGGCCTGGATAGTCAGCTGCAACGTTTGGTCTTCAGTGAATAGAGCTATCAGCTGCAAAGAGTGAAGGTTGCTGCTGATAAGCCTATCAACAGCAAACATGGATGACCGCTGCTGATAAGCCTATCAGCAGCAACTTGTGCAGAATGCTGCTGATAAGCCTGTCAGCAGCAGCTTATGCAGAATGCTGCTGATAAGCCTATCAGCAGCAGCTTATGCTAAATGCTGCTGATAAGCCTATCAGCAGCCACTTATGCTGAATGCTGCTGATAAGCCTATCAGCAGCATCTGTACTTAGAATAATATTGTAACAATCAGTCTTTGGTTCTACAAACTCCCCCTAGACTGATGCTACCAAAATTCTTCTAGTCCCTTTGTTGCTGAAGCTTTTGCATATGGCTGACTATTCTTTCCACCTCATAGCCTCTTGGATCCTTGCTGGGATTGTTTAGTGGAAGTTCAGACAGAGTCTTGATGTCTTTGTGAGGCATTTTGTAGATGGCTTTGCTTGAACATCTCATCTGCTGCTTCTTTACATCAATCAAAGTGAACTCATCCAGATCAGCATTAAAGGACCAAGATACAAATAGAGAGTGGGACTTGAGAGGTTTGATATCCATGACCACATCTTTGCTAGGGTTGAATTAGTGTCTGATTGCTAGCATAAGATGTTTCCCACTCTCATTTGTAGGCTTATGAGCTTCACCCAGCTCCAAAATTCTTCTAAGATCGGAATCAGGTAATTGCAGAACCTCATCAACAGACCTGTAAGTTGATCTTCTTCTCTCAGTTCTTCCCCTGAAGATCTCAAACACTTGATCTTGTGAATTGTAGAACCAGTCAACTATATTTCTTGAGTCTTCTGGTTTAGGAGTGGGTTTGGATATCTTCAAGGGAGGCTGTTGATGAGTGAGAGCTGGGTGGGATGACTTGGACTTTTTGGGTGGAGGGGTGGAAGGTTTGGAGGGGAGAGTGGATGGTTGTTGGACCGAGGAAGAGGTAGGAGAGGGAGAAGGCTTGGGTTTCTTTGTAACATGTTTTTCTTCTTCTTGAGTCAGTACCCTTTTCCTTGATCCCTTCTTTCCTAGTCTTTCTTCCTCATCCTTTTTAACTTTGAAGTAGAGGGCTTGCAGGTTCATGAAGTTCATGGGACCCAGCCTCTTTCCACTTTCTCCTCTGGCCTTAAGGAAGTCAATCATGACCTTCCTCTCTTCATGGGTTCTTTTATTCAGTGCGATGGTCTTCTTGGACAGTAGCTTGGTTTTTTCTTCTTCTTCAGCCTTTTTCTTGCTAGCCAATTGACCCTGCTGACCCATGAAGGCTGTGTAAATCTCTTTGTTTGAAAGTTTCTCAAGGTAGTCTGCATCCTCACCTTGAGAAACAAGAGCATTTACCCACTCCTCCCTCATTTCTTTGGCTAGTTCAGAATCGGTTATTCTGAATTTAGCCTCCTTCTTCTTCTTCTTCTTCTTCTTCTTCAGCTCTTCTTCTTCTTCTCTGTTAAATTTTTCCTGCAGTTGACGAGCAATAGCTGCATCTTCTTCAATTTGCCCAACTACAGGAATCTTCCTTTTTAGGTCATCCAGCTGTCTAGCATACAGCTGGATGTTTTGTTTCCTGAGGAGAATGGCTGTTTTCCTGTCTTGAGCTATTTTGAGCTCAGCCATCTCCTCTTCTTCTCTTCTTCTTCTCTTTTCTTCCCTTTCTCTCTTTTCTTGAAGTAACTTTTCTTCATCTTCATCAGTCATTATTCCCTTTCCCTTATTTACATTGGATGCCTCTGCATCGGCTTCATTGACCACAATAGCAGATGATGGTGCTGCCATTGGAGTCTCAGCTTCAGCTTCATTGACAAGTTGAGAGGTAGACAAGGGAAGTTCTTCAGTTTGGCACTCAGGACCTGTAAGCTCGAGCATCATTTCTCTCACAGAGGATCTTGCTTCATAAGCTGCAGTGCAGATGTTAACTGGAGGGGAATCTGAGTTGGAGTCAGTGTCAGAGGTTGACACATCTTCTTCCTCATCAATCCTTCCTTCCTTCTCAAGGTTAGCTTTGATAATTGCTATCATCGCCTGGCTTTCAAGGGAGTTAACATTGCAGATGTTGGCTTTTAGTAGATAGATCTTGTGGAGGAAATCTGTTGGTAGCTGAAGGATGTTCCTGGTGTTGATAATGAGAGCAGAACCGTTGCTTAGGAAGAAAGTGTGGTCAAGGAGCCTAGTGCTTACCCATCCTAGCACGTCCGAGTCCTTGACCAGGAAGGCATACAGAAATCTTTGAAGGCCCAGAACTTCTTCTTCAGTGAGAAGACTGCTCCTTGTAATTGCAAGATTATTGGGAGACAGTCTTCTTTCTGCGGCCGACGAAGATTCAGGATAAGCTACCCGTCTTGCTGCTTGTAGGAGTCTTCTGAACTTGGGTAGATTATCCTCCATCAGGTCATAGAACCTGCCAATAGCAAGTTCGGCTGAGAGATCCGTTGAAGAGTTTATGCGGTTAGATAGGTATAGTTGTAGGACTTGGAGGGCATTAAGTGAGTTCCAGTTCAGCTCTTCTACTCCGCTGAACTACCATCCAATCCAGAACCTCTCAGCTGATCCATCGTATCCCCAAGCTAGAATAGAGTTAAACTCTAGCTTCTTTGAAGATTTGAAGATTTTGGGGGTAGTGGATTGACCTATGATGGCTGCTGCTTCAGGGATGATGCTGACCAATGTAGATGTTTGATCTTTATCTTCAACATCAGTCAGCACTTCATCTACAGCCCTGATAACCAACTTCCAGTCTTCAGAGATCTCTTCTTCTTCTTCATCTTCTGATACTGGCAGGTCGTGGACCTGTACAAAAGCTGGCCTGTAAAGTGTGCTTTGGAAGGCAGCCTGCTCCTGTATCCAGTCTTCAAGGCTATCTTCGTCTTCTTCCATGGAGACTATCTCCCCCTTTTTGGTTGCATCAGTGGACATATAGGCATCTGTTTGAGTGCCCACTGAGACAAGAGAGGGAGAAGCCGTGGAGGGGCATTGATGGGCTTCAAGCATCAAGACTTGGTGTCGTAGTTTGGACACTTCGGCCTCAAGCATAGCCACCCTGGCCGTCAATTCCAAGTTGTGTAGTTTCAGACTGTCCTCATCCATAGTTGTGGAATCCTTGGACCCAGATGGGGCCGTAGGCCGAGCCTCAGCATCCCCATCACCCGTGGTTTCTTGGCGCCTGGGATTCCTCTCAGTGAGGGGAGTTTCCATGGAAACACCCTCACCATGAGTTGCCGTGGTCGAGGTCTTAAAGATGTTGTCACTGTCCTCCTGGTCATTTGATGGACCAGCAGTAGTGACAGCCTCTTCCACATACACTCTTTCAATACTCCCAGAGTGGACCTTCAAGGGTGAAGAACTTGGGTTGGATGTTTCGGAAGCAAGACCAATCAGTACCTCCTTGATAGTGGTAGTTGGAGAAGGAACATCACTTTGGTCAGGTTCTTCAACACTTAAGTCCAGAGAAGATAGGAATGGCTCGAAGGGCTGTTCTATGGATCCGGGAAGTGATCCTAATCCTAATAGAGAGACTTCCGAAGGAGTCTCCCTAACAGTGTGGCTTTCCATTATGATATTCTCACTAGAATGTTGTGATTCTAAGTGAGGGATGTTGGCTTGGGTTTGGGCCTTGGAGGCAAGAGAAGAAGGAGTTCTCTTGCCCCTCTTCCTTGTATATTTGGCTGCAACCGGGGCCCTGTGTTCCGGTTGAGCAAGCAAACTGTGGGTGAGTAATGTATGTACCTGTACATCCTCAGTAGAATGCACAGGGGTTCGAGCAAGGGAAGCAGTAGTTTGAGTTTGTGGCAGTGAAGTGGAGGGTGTGGGATCAGTATCAGCTGGGTTTGCTGAACTGTCACCCTGGGCACTTTGCGTGTTCGACATTGTAGACAACAATGGAACATCGGCCCCTGAGAACTTTGAAGAAACTGTTCTCATGTTTTGAAAAATATTGTTCTTATGTCCCAGCATTGCATAGATTCTTGCAGTTTTTGAAAGATCTTGGTGCTCAATATTGAACACTTCCTGCAAGAATCTTGGGTACATGAAGAACTGTGATTTCACCCCTTCTTGAAGGTTGTATCTCAAACCTTCAAGAATGAGGTGGGAAAAATTGAAACCCGCTCCAGTTATCATACCGTGAATTGCCGACGCAAGTCCGGAGCTTAGTTGGTTCCAGCCACTCCTCTTTTGGGATATGCATTTTAGAAGAGTGTGACAGAGATACTTCCATTTGGGACCCATTAGTGCCTTCTCTATCGTATACTCTGTTTGATTTCCAGTGTACCCTATGGATACAAAGGTCCTCATGTATACGTCTCTTGGGTAAGAGATGGCGTCCCCTTCATCCTGAAGCTTGAGGTGTTGGCGGAGCTTTGCTTCAGTGATTATCATCTCCTTGCCGTCTACTGTGCCTCTGATTTGAGGAGTGCCCTGTTCAGTAGAATATACGGCTGAGCTCCAAAAATCTTCCATGTGGGAAGTATAGATGGTTGGGTTGACTGTTAGGGCATGGTGGATTTTGGACCGACAAAGGAAGTCGATCATATCATCAAAGCCTTCGGTTTTCTTGCCCTTTATTAGGTAGGCAGTGAGATTGTGATATGGGGCAAACTTGTCGTTGGGAATGTTTATGTCTGCGTCTGCCATTATTGTGGATTTAGAGGGAAGAGGGAAGGGTGTTTGAATGGTGGTTAAGTATGGAGGGTTTTGAATGCTGTGGGGATGGGAGTGAAAGTGATGGGAGATAGGTTTGAAATTGAATATGAAGAGGGTGTGGGAATGTTTGAGATTTTGATATAACGGCAGACGAAGAAAAAGCGACTTTACTTGTACAGTACAACCTGTTTCACTTTTCATTGTTACAGCTGTAATACACCGAGGCAGTCATGGTAGAGACTGACGGTAATTTTTACAGCGGGTAAAAGTTAATTTAGACTTAAATTTACCCATCAGCAGCAAACTTGTTTGCTGCTGTAAGATAAGCTTATCCGCAGCAAAATTGGTTGCAGCGGATGGACAAGCCTATCCGCTGCAAACTTGGTTGCTGCGGAATGACAAGTCTGTCAGCAGCAGATTTTGCTGCTGAAAGCTTTGAAGCCATCCATAAGAAACTCGTTCCAGTTGTTAACTTAAAGCAGTCAGTTGCAAAAACTTTTGCTGCTGAAGGGTTCAAAGATCTGCAGCAAAGGAGTTGCTGCTGAAAGCCTTAAAGCTATCCGCAGGAAACATGTACCTGCTGATAACTTAAAGCTATCAGTGGCAAAACTTTTGTTGCTGAAGCTTTTACCTGTCAGCAGCTGAAGGACAAAAATGCTGCTGACCCATAACTTTTATTTACAACAAGGGACAAAAAACACATTTTAAAGAGAAACTTTGAGATGGATTTTAATCAAAGTTCATCATACCAATTGATTCAACTAAATATCTGAATCTAGCTTCATCAAAAGGTTTTGTAAATAGATCAGCATATTGCTCATTTGTATGAACTTTGGTTAAAATAATTCTCCTTTTCTCAGCTTGATCTCTTATGAAATGATACCTGATGTCGATGTGCTTTGTCTTTGAGTGCTGCACCGGATTGTTTGTGATAGAGATAGCACTCATGTTGTCAATGTGAATTGGAGTCTGCATGAAGGTCATTCCATAGTCAAGCATTTGATTTTGGATCCAGATGACCTGTGCACAGCAGCTTGAAGCTGCAATGTATTCTGCATTGCCATGAGATGAGCCTTCCTCCAAGAAATTGACATCCCCCAGATGTGGACTTTTTGTCCAAGTTACAACCCCCATAGTCACTGTTAGTGTAGGCATAGAGATTGAAATTTTCATTCTTTGGATACCATAGCCCAAGTTTTGGAGCTCCCTTTAGGTATCTAAGAATCCTTTTGACAGCTTAAAGATGAGACACTTTTGGAGCTGCTTGAAATCTTGCGCAGAGACAAACTGCAAACATGATATCTGGTCTTGAGGCAGTGAGATACATGAGAGACCCTATCATTGCTCGGTACTGATGTTGATCAGTGTCTTGTCCTTCTTTATCCGGAGATAATTGATGGTGCACTTGCATAGGAGTTCTTGCAGCAGAGCAGTCAGTCATTTTGAACCTCTCCAAGATGCTTTTGACATACTTGGATTGACTTATGAAGATTCCAGTTGGTACCTGTTTGACTTCAAGTCCTAAAAAGAAATTTAGTTCACCCATTGAACTCATTTCAAATTTGGAATGCATCAGAACTTCAAAGTCTTTGCAGAGCTTCTTTCTTGTAGATCCAAAGATAATGTCATCAACATAAATCTGGACCAACAAAATTTCTCCCTCTTCATCTTTGATGAAAAGTGTCTGATCAATGGTCCCCCTTCTGAAGTTGTTGCTAAGTAGATATCTAGATAAAGTTTCATACCAGGCTCTTGGGGCTTGGTGTAAGCCAAAGAGAGCTTTGTCCAGTTTTAAGACCTTATTTGGATGTGCAGGATCCACAAAGCCTGGAAGCTGTTTGACATAGACCTCTTCATCAATCGTGCCATACAGAAAGGCACTCTTCACATCCATTTGATAGACCATAAAGTTTTTGGATGCTGCATAAGCCAGAAAAATTCTAATGGCTTCCAGACAGGCAACAGGAGCAAAAACTTCATCATAGTCAATGCCTTCTTCTTGAGTGTAACCTTGAGCTACCAGTCTGGCTTTGTTCTTGACTACGATGCCCCTTTCATCTTGCTTGTTTCTGAAGACCCATCTTGTTCCAATGGCTGTTTGACCAGGTGGAAGATCAACAAGCTTCCAAACATCTTGTCTTTTGAATTGCAGCAATTCTTCCTGCATTGCTTCAATCCAGCTGTTGTGCTTGAGAGCTTCATCAATCCTTTTGGGTTCCACCTGTGATAGAAAGCAAGAGAACAAACAAATGTTGGCTTCATGAGACTTACTTCTTGTCTGGATGCCTGTGTGGACTTGGCCAATGATGTTTTCCAGAGGATGCTCTTTGTTTATTCTCTGTACAGGTATCACATCCACCCGTATTCCCTCTTCAAGATTACTGTGGTTTAGATCAGTATTGTCTTCAGATGTGTGGAGAGGAGCTTGGAGGTTCTGATCATTGTGTTCCACATAGTCAGCAGCATTAGCATCAGAGGCCTCTTCAGCATGGATTGAGGAGGTTTCATTTAGGATTTCTTGGTCAGAGAGATTGCTGCTTGTGGTGTTGGAAGTACCGGCTTCACTTGCACTGGCTTCAATAGCTTCTGCCACTGATGGAGGATCAATGTATGGCCTTTTCATCCTGATGTAGGGACTGGGAAACTCTAGTATGTAGTCAGAAGAAGAGGTTGAGGCAGAAGGTGTTGATTTTGAAGAAGGAGGCTCCATATTTGAGAATATGAGGGGCTCAAATATCTGGGTGAAGGAGTCTATATCAAAAAGCCAGTTGGGACCTTTGCCTTGTTCACAGACAACGTGTTCCCTGCATTCCACATTAGCAGATTCTTCCACAATCCGAGTCCTAGAATTGAACACTCGGTAGGCCTTTGATTGAGAGGAGTAACCCATAAAGTAACCTTCATCAGACTTTGCACCGAATTTAGGAAGAACTCCATGTGTGATGAGAATGGTACATGGACATCCAAAGGGCTTCAGGAAGCCAATGTAGGGAACTCTTTTGAGCCAGAGTTCATAGGGTGTTTTCTGGAGAGGCTTAACAATAAGGACTCTATTCTGCACATAACAAGCTGTGCTTACTGCTTCTGCCCAGAAAGTAAGGGGCAGCTTTGAGTCAGCCAGCATAGATCTTGCTGATTCAATCAGAGTCCTGTTTCTTCTTTCAGCAACCCCATTTTGTTGAGGGGTTCTTGGAGCACCATACTGCCTTTTAATGCCCTTGCTCTCACAGAAACTGTTCAAAGTGTGATTTTTGAACTCTGTTCCCTGATCACACCTTATGATCTTTACCTTCAGATTGCTTTGATTCTCTACCCTAAGAATATAGGATTTGAGAATCTCAGCAGTTTCATCTTTTGTTCTTAGGAAGAATACCCAAGAGAATCTGGAGAAGTCATCAATGATCACCAGACAGTAGGACTTTTTACCCATTGACATGACATTTGTAGGACCAAAGAGATCCATATGCAGTAGCTGGAGAGGGGTGTCATTTGTGTTCAATGTCTTGGGCTTATGGGAACTCTTGTGTTGTTTTCCCTTCAAGCAGGCAATGCAGTGATCGTCTAGCTGGAATTCTTTGTCAGGAAGCCCTCTGACAATATTGTCCTTCACTAATTTATTGATTGTTTTGATGTTAACATAGCTTAACCTCCTGTGCCAGAGAGCGGATTCATCAACTGATGCCTTTGACAGAAAACATGAAACACTACCAGATGGAGTGACTTCATTCATGTCAAGCACATATAAGTTGTCCTTTCTTTGAGCAGTTAGGAGAATCTTCTCTGGAGGGGGTTTAGATAGGCCAGGAGCTAACACAAAGCATTCTTTGTCAGTGAAGAGCATCCAATGCTTTTGATCACATACTTGGGAAACACTCATGAGATTGAAGTCAAGTTCTTTAACATAGTTGACTCTTTCAATACTCATCCTTTCATTAGACACAGTTCCTTGTCCAGTGATAGATCCACCTTTTGAGTCACTCCCAAAGGCAACATATCCTCCATTGAAATGTCTGAAGTTGGAGAGGATGGACCTGTTGCCTGTCATGTGCCTGGAACAGCCGCTATCTACCACCCAGGTGTTGTTCTTGTGACCTGGCTGTCCCTGAGGTGGTATCTCTGCATTGTCTGCCATAAGTGCTTGGTTGGAGGCAGGAACATCTTCATATTGAAAACTCCAGTCAAAGTCTGTAGTTCCAACATTTACACAGGCTGCAGTTTGTGCTGGAGGATTGACATGTTGCTGTTGTTGGTGTCTTGACTGAGCTTGGTGTGCTTGTTTGGTAGGATAGTAGTTGCTTGAACTAGGACATGAGTGGTCAGAGTGAAGCGCGGTAGAGGTGGTGGAAGAGGTTGATTGATGGCTTGAGCTTCTTTCTTTGGCTTGAATTATTTCTAATTCATAGGCTTTTAGCATACAAAAGAGCTCGGTCATCTGCAGAGTCTTCAGATTCTCAGTTCTTCTTATTGACACTATGTAAAGTGTCCAGCAACTAGGAAGAGATCTGATGAACCTTTTAAGAATGTCTTCATTCTCCAGTTTCACCTTAGAGCACTGCAGCTCTCCTACCAAGTAAGTGTACCTGTTATACACACTGGTTAGTGACTCACCTTCATTGCAGAGAAAGTTTTCGTATTGCTGCTTCAGGATGTCTTCAAGCCCGTTGCTTTGTGCCATTTTTGTTTTGTGATTTTGGGTGACTTGATCAAAGAGAGAGTTTTTAGAATAGAACCAGAAGTGATTAAACAAATGTGAGTTTGTTTAATCTGAGCCAAAGCTCTGATACCACTTGTAGGATCGTGAGAATACAAGATGGTTCTGTTCTTAGTTGAGGTTGGCGGAAACAAAATCAACTACACAATTTATAATCAAGTAAACACAACGAATACTGATAAACACTGTTGTATTAAGCTTTTGTGAATGTAAAGATTACAAGTGAGAAACTCAATGAATAAGCACGACAAGCACACTTACAATGAAGTGGCAACACAGTATTTATAATAACTTAGAATCAAGACAGACCCTTGATTCTAAGGATTAGATCGAACACAAGCCGTTGATCTTGTTTATTAATCTACATTACACGTAAAGGCTAATCTAGTTAACTTTACTGAAACGTTTTCTTTATTCATGATTGTTTGCATGCTTGGAGAAGTGTATTGTTGTCCGTAATTGGTTGACCATAGCGGTTCCTTCTGCTTTGAGTATGTCAGTTGCTTTTGCAGAAAGGTGTCAGAGACGCTTGGCCTGGATAGTCAGCTGCAACGTTTGGTCTTCAGTGAATAGAGCTATCAGCTGCAAAGAGTGAAGGTTGCTGCTAATAAGCCTATCAGCAGCAAACATGGATGACCGCTGCTGATAAGCCTATCAGTAGCAACTTGTGCAGAATGCTGCTGATAAGCCTGTCAACAGCAGCTTATGCAGAATGCTGCTGATAAGCCTATCAGCAGCAGCTTATGCTGAATGCTGCTGATAAGCCTATCAGCAGCCACTTATGCTGAATGCTGCTGATAAGCCTATCAGCAGCATCTGTACTTAGAATAATTTTGTAACAATCAGTCTTTGGTTCTACACCGCCTTCTTGTGTTCGTTTGTTTTCCAATTTAACAATGACAGGCAAAGATGCTTCGTCATCCTCCAAAACCGAGGCAAGAGTTCTTCATCCCGTGTACTCGGTTGTAAATATCCAAACCATGGTACGGGTATTGGACGGAACTAAGGTAACCTTTTCTTCTTGGGTAAAGCTTTTCAAACTACACTGTAAAGCTATAAGGTTCTTCATCACATTGATGGAACTGTTGCGCCTACACCAAACGACCCGACTTACGAGACGTGGGTCGAAATCGATGCCAAGGTCCTTCAGTGAATCTATGGCACGCTATATGACAGTTGACCAATTTCATTCTATAAACAGTTGACCAATTTCATTTAGTTTCTTCACTCCAAATTCGATTCTCATTTCAAAAGCTTGTTCTAAAGACCCACTAGTTCGATCCCAAAGCTCCCGGTTGGATTACCGCTCGTTGTAGTGCTTTAAGAAGAAACGCTCGTAGAAAGGCCGAAACGCTAGAGAAACCAAGCTAAGAGGGTGATTTTATAATTTCCAACTTAGAGACTCATTCCTATAATCAAGGTGAGTACTTTATCTATTTCAAAACTTGTGTCAAATATTTACGTTTACGAAAATGGCCAAATAAAGGTTAAAGGAATAATGCTCAACGTTTTTCTACGAACAAAGCATTTGGGCCATAGGTATACGTAAAACTTGCAAGGGATACACGGGTCTCGGGTGAGAGTCCCAGATTTGTAACATCCCAAAAATCCATATACTGATGATTCGGATTAGTGAACGACCCGAACCTTTACTAAAGGTAATAAGAAGCAAGTTTCGTCATGTAAAGTGCATTTTAGTGGAGGAAAAGAGATGAGTAGTCGTTTATAAAGGACTCGGGATCGAAACGCGCAACATTGTGTGTTTAAATACAACTTATACCATAAACCCTAGGCCATTCGGCTTAGGTGTTTTTAACGGTAGAGAGAGAAGGAGATGCGAGAGAGGGTAGGTCGCTGTAACATCCCGAAAATCCGAAAGCTAATGGTTTGAGTTAGCAGGTGACCCGATTCTTTGTTAAATGAGAAGCTTCTAAGGTTTTCATGTGAAGCTTGATTTAACATAAAGAGTAAGACCCGGTTAGTCGTTTAATGTACAGTATGAGGTCAAAACGCGCAGGCAAAAATAACTCGAGGACTCGGATGTAATTGTGGGTTATATTTAAGCAACTTATGAGAAACCCTAAGCCATTCTCGGCTAGGTGTGCTCGACGGCAAGGGGGACGGCGTGAGGAGGGTTCAGACCAAGTGAAGGCGACGAAGGGTGTTCTCGGCGGAGGTTTCGGGACGGCCTCATACCATGAGAGTCCAAGACGCAAAGAGGTAAACATTGTTTATGTTATCGCCTTAATATTCACGATCGTTTGCATGAGGCTTGACTAGGGTTTCGAGTTTGGGGTGACGGAGACGATGATAACGACTCGACGACGGGGTGGACAAGGACTAAAGAGTGGTGACCAGCCTTGTGGCTGAGGAGGACGACAGGAATAGTAAGAACGCCGGGGTGATGGCATGGTGGCCGAAGAAAGTGGCCACGGCCACTGTCGGCGTAAGCCATGAAGGCCGGTGGCTGCCGGTGCTCGTTACGGCGGACTAACGACCCGTGTGAGGCTCCGAGAGCAGGAAGATAGCGAACCGATGTTAATGTGGAGCCGCTAGCGGTGGTACCGTGGGGGTGGATGGCCGATTAGGTTACGGCTAGACGGGGATGCTTGGTATTGGTGGTGGTGGTTCACGGTGGTGAATGGAAAGGAGAGTGGAATCTGAGTTACACCCGATTAGGGTTTTGTGAACATGGGGTTGCATGCCGAGTTTGGTCGTGCATGGTAGTCTCGTCTTGTGTAAGTGTGACCTACGAGACTAACGCCTTGCATGGCACGTGAACATGCATACATGCGGGTTCCAAACGGGTCCAGGACAACCCGGTTTGGACGGTTGCGTCAACAAGGGTTCTTGTAGGGATGAAAAGATATGCATATGAGACAAAGCGTTGAGATTTATTTTATTATATTGATATACATTATTCAACGTATGTTCTAAATGTATCCTGGTCGTGTGATCATATGTTTGATAGGTTCGGCTTTCCAGCGTGAACGGACGAGCAGTGGAGCAAGGACTGAGACCCAGTTTAACCAGTGAGTTTCTAATCCCCTCTTTTAAATGTTTTAAACGTTTTGGGGCTATCGTACATACCTTCGAGACATGTTCTATTACATTAAATGTATACCGAGCTTTGGGGTTTAACCCGATGAGTTTATGAAGTTAAATGTGGGGCTAAGGGATTATGTGTGTTCATAGGACGTGCGGGTTACATGTGGGGATATGGTCACGTGTCGCATAGTGACCTAACAGGGATGAGTCGGGATTGTAGTAAACGGGTCGTACGGGTACGACTAGGAGGTGTCACAGGGTGTGCATGTACGTGGTACGTGCTTCAATAATGAGATATAGTATTTGTATGTGTGTTGCTATATTAGCAAGGTATTGTGTTAAGAGTTACTCAGGGTGAGTCAGGATATAAGCTAAACGCTTATGAATACGTGTAGGATATCTTGTCCTTGTGCTATGTGTGAAGTGCAGGTGCAGTTAATGAATCATGTATATAGAGTATATTTTTATGTGATTATACATGTGTTGTGTGTATTATGTTATTGTCCTTGTGACACGGTGGGTATTGTGTTTGCATTGTTGTCATTATGACATGGCAAACGGGATTATGGAGGACTAATTCCTTCGAGAGGTCACCAAAGGTGACGATGTCCAACAGTACAGTGATGAGCTCGGGGTGTATCAAACGCCCTGACGAGGGTTACCCTGATGAGGGTGCAGCGAAGAGGTATGTGCTTGTGTGCTTATATATATTTGTGTTAAATTGCATACAAGTGATGAGTTATATCTAGATAGTATTAATGTGATAAGTAGAGTTAGATTGGCCGTGGTGCCATGATTGTGTTGTGATGTTCATAATGATCATGTCAGTTGATTTGTAAGAGTCTTGGTCAAGGCTGAGTAAGTTGAGGTCTAGGGGATTGTTGTGTTAACCAAGTGTCGAGTTAATACATTTACTTGAACATGAGATATTAATGTAGGTAAGTTCGACCTATGTCGATGAGACTGCGGGATTATGATTATTATGGGATGAGTCTTGGGTAATGAGCTATTATGGGATATTGGGTGATAATAGGGGTTATCTATTTGATAATGAATTGTGGACCAATTTTATAAGGACCGTGGGTCCTGAGTAAAGTTTAATTGAATTTTGAGAAGAGTTGGCTTTTAATGAAACTAAAGTTTTAGAACTCACTCAGCGTAGCTGACTTTGTTTGTGCGATAGATTGTTTTGCAGGTAAGCGTTACGTTAACGTATCTTGGCTTGGGAGCAGTGCTACTCGGATTGGTGTGCTAGCATTCGTGAGGTAACTTAGTGACATTAAATTGTAATTAATGTTTTCAGACATACTTCCGCTATAGTTTAATATATCTAAAATGAGTATTTTCAAGGCAATAACCCTTTATGAGAACCAACTGTTAGGTGCCCTGTTTGGGGGCCTTACAAGTTGGTATCAAAGCCTAGGTTTAAGAGAAAATCGGTGTTTATGTTAAAATAAAATACCTTAACTTAATCTGAAAATGGGATGAGGGTGAAACGAATGCCACCACGAGTAACCGTGAGCCAAGAGGTACATCTTTCGAGTTGAGCATTAATTATTATTTACCAATTGTGTAGTGTTACACTAGGTAAAGTGATTTATGGTTCCATGTGGGATCATGTGGAGTGATATGTGTTGTAGTATTATGTAGAAGTACGTGGAGTTGCGTGGCATGATCAAATGAGACCATGATGTGAGTTGAGTAACGTGGAATAACATTAGTTGTAACTGTGTGAGATAGTTTGGTGTGTCGGTATGATTTAGGGACTTGGTGTGTAACCTTGGACGGTGTGAAATTGTGGTAAATATGATGACTTGCTAGATTATTGTGTGGTGCTATATGAGTTATGTGGGATGCATGTGCTTCCGGGGTGTATGAAAGATAGAAAGCTAGTGTGAATACGATAGGGAAGGTTTAGAATCCGAGCAGTAATGTGGACCACCAAATTGTATTTGATCACCGTGATTTGGCAGTCTATGATTACTCTCATATTCTGAATTTGACACCCATAGTAATCACTCCAACGTTCTATCTTGTGCAGGTACTGATGGCCATGATGATTCGGACTAGATGGGTTAGGCGAGGAGCTCTTATTAGGAGGTTGACAGAGCGACAGGCTATACGTTTGGCTGCCATTCGCACGGTTATCTTTGGAGGGAGATGAGTCTTAGCACCTGTTCCATTGATGGTGGTTCCACCGGCGGCTGAGTACGAGCAGGAGCTACCAGCACAGGAGGTGATCTTGGCGCTTCCGGCGCCAAATGCCCCCAATACTACCAGGGAAACTATGAGGGGCGAGCTCAGTAGTTCGTTTTACAGGTGAGGAAGAAATTCATTTGCAGTCAGGAGTCAACCCTCGAGACACTACGCAGAATCAGGAAACGGATTGTTGGAGGAATCCGATGACGAGGGGCAAGTTGGGGATACCTTCGACTTGTTCACTGATTAGAACGGTGGTGGTTACTATGAGAGGACTAGAGCATTTTGAGTAATGGCTGTCAGGCACTTTTGTGATGAAATATTTGTTCTTGGTTTTTCAATTGCTTGATTTTAACCTTGACAGTGAATCGTACCACGGGATGGTTTAAAACGTAGTTAACAATAGTTGCATGAGTGATAGCTTGCTATTGATGGTTCAGTGTTAATTAAGTGTGATTACGTGATTACCTTTTTGAACAATGTAAGTTCATACTAAAAGTAATCTTTGATATGATGCTATGACTTGGTTGATTAGACTATATGAATAGACAAGTGTAGACCTGAGTTTTGATTAATTGTGGGTGTCTACCCTCTTAAGATAGTGTCACCTATGTGATATGCTTAGGTGATGTGTCAAGTGTAAAGGGGTGTGTTTAGCCTTACTATAATATTGAATGTCTTATATCGTAAGGCATAGATCTTCGTGAGGTAAATGTTTTGGTGCTTAAGGTCATGAAAGTGTTTTGTGAATAAACTTGTATGTCGTTAATTGAGTTGCTTATGGGTACAAGTTAATTATGTCACGTACTTAATAGTCATGGGGGGGAGATCAAGATTAACCTTGATATTGTGTTTGGCATTAGTCAAGCGGGAGATCAAGTGTAAGCTTGATATGGTGTTGACATTTGTCAACAGGTTATTGTGTCTGAAGGAAGTAAGGCGGGAGATCGTGTTGCTTTTGCCTTTGGGCCAAAAAAATGATATACTAATGTGTCTATAAATGACAAGGTCATATTATATGCACATAGATTTACTCAGATCTAGCCAGTAGTGTATGTGCACTTTGTGCGAGTTAGAATGTTTAGTTACTAGTACATGTGTAGAACAATGTGTGTTCTGTAGTTATGTGTGTCGGTGTGTGTACTTGTAGTACACGTGTAGTCGTGTATAGGACAGATGGTTAGTGTTCTCAAGTATTGTATTTCTATCTTGATGATTTTTTTCGACGTTGATACATCAAGGTGGTGCGAGGAGTTTTGACGTCTTTCTAACAACCAGTGAGGTGCTCTTATGAGATGCCTATGCTTATATCTCGGGAATTCGGAGCACGAAGCCAATGGGCGGAGCTGTGAGGAAAGATGATGAGAGCGTTTACGTGGACGCTTGACCATAAATGTTTACAATGAGATCAAGGCAATGACGCTGAAGATTTCAGCAAAGAGTTAACAAGATAACGAAGGACCTTCATGGAACACGTTCTATATGAAGAATTTAGTCGAGATGAGACGCCAAAAGATTAGGGATGTTTTTCCCTAGACAAGACGATGAATAGCTGAGGCTTGTGAGCAGGCGGACTTTATATTCGTACCTGATAAATGAGATGCGGTCGGCGATCGCATGGTAATGGTGGAGCAACATAGAGAAAGGTGAAACTCAGGAGGGGCAAGTGCAAGATTGCATGTAAGTGACTAGGAAGGATATGCCTACGCTAGCAAATCCAAGACCATCTTAATATGAGCTCATGTGGAGTATTTAAGGAAAGCAAGCGCTTAGGTGATTGAAACGGACACGACATAGGCATATGAGCCTTGAGAAACATCGATAGCTATTGAAGATGGCTCTAGTGTTGGGTGTATGTGCAAGTCTAAGGGGCGTATTGAATGCTTGATAATAAAATAAAGGCATTTTATGGTAAAGGAATTCTGTGAGAACCAATGTAGCTTGACACATGCTCTTGGAAATCATTTGAGGAGTACCCTTATGGGTAGGGCAGTGGTGCTTGAGTTTGAGGAATCATCGCAGGATGGCAATCAGGGTATGAGACGAGAAGTAAAATGACTTCACTATAAAGGAGCAACGAATGATTCTATTTTGAAAGACAAGAAGCCTTACTTGGGGTGGTAACAGTCGGAGTGACGAGATCGTCAGAACTATATAAGAGGCATGGCCCGATGTGTTTATAGGCTAAATAGAGGAATGTGATAAGTGAATAAGTAATTGACGATGTTGTGATGCCTGAGTAAAATTAGAGGGACAATTAATAAAGGAAAATGTAGGCGAGACTTACATACCCCAAGGTGGAAAGCGGGCAAAGGAGAAGGCTTCCTTGAACACCAGTATCGATGGACAAAATGTAAGGTAAAAGTGACATTAACGATATGTATGAAAAAGAATGGTTAGCACCAAAGAAATTTGGATGCACCGACTATAACAGAGGGATGAGTTGGGTTGGTTTGTGTCAACGCAGGATTCGAGGACGAATCCTATTTTAAGGAGGGCCGACTGGTAACATCCTGAAAATCCGAAAGCTAATGGTTTGAGTTAGCGGGTGACCTGACTCTTTGTTAAATGAGAGGTTTCTAAGGTTTTCATGTGAAACTTCATTTAATATAAAGAGTAAGACCCGGTTAGTCGTTTAATGTATAGTATGAGGTCAAAACGCGCAGGCAAAAATAACGCGAGGAACCGGATGTAATTGTGGGTTATATTTAAGCAACTTATGAGAAATCCTAAGCCATTATCGGCTAGGTCTGCAAAACGGCAAGGGAGATGGCGTGAGAGGGGTTCCGACCAAGTGAAGGCGACGAAGGGTGTTCTCGGAGGAGGTTCCGGGACGGCCTCATACCACGAGAGTCCAAGACGCAAAGAGGTAAACATTGTTTATGTTTTCGCATTTATATTCACTATCGTTTGCATGAGGCTTGACTAGGTTTTCGGGTGACGGAGACGATGATAGCTACTCGACGACAGGGTGGACGAGGACGACAGAGTGGTGACCAGCCTTGTGGCTGAGGAGGACGACAAGAACAGCAAAAACGTCGGGGTGAAGGCATGGTGGCCGAAGAAGGTGGCCACGGCCACTGTCGGCGTAAGCCGTGATGGCCGGTGCTCGTTACGGCGGACTAACGACGCGTGTGACGCTTGGTATAGGTGGTGGTGGTTCACGGTGGTGAATGGAGAAGATAGTGGAATCAGAGTTACACCCGATTAGGGTTTTGTGAACATGGAGTTGCATGCCGAGTTTGGTCATGCATGGTAGTCTCGGCTTGTGTAAGTGTGACCTACGAGACTAACGCCTTGCATGACACGTGAACATGCATACATGCGGGTTCTAAACGGGTCCAGGACAACCCGGTTTGGACGGTTACGTGAATAAGGGTTCTTGTAGGGATGAAAAGATATGCAGATGAGACCAAGCGTAGGGATTTATTTTATTATATTGATATACGTTATTCAATGTATGTTCTAAATGTATCCTGATCGTGTGATCATACGTTTGACTGGATCGGCTTTCCAGCGCGAACGGACGAGCTGCGGAGCAAGGACTAAAACCCAATTTAACCAGTGAGTTTCTAATCCCCTCTTTTAAATGTTTTAAACGTTTTGGGGCTATCGTACATACCTTCGAGACATGTTTTATTACCTTAAATGTATACCGAGCTTTGGGGTTTTACCCGATGAGTTTATGAAGTTAAATAGTTAAATATGGGGCTAAGGGACTATGTGTGTTCATAGGACGTGCGGGTTACATGTGGGGATATGGTCACGTCTCGCATAGTGACCTAACAGGGATGAGTCGGGATTGTAGTAAACGGGTCGTACGGGTATTGTGTTAAGAGTTACTCGGGGTGAGTCAGGATATAAGCTAAACGCTTATGAATACGTGTACGATATCTTGTCCTTGTGCTATGTGTAAAGTGCAGGTGCAGTTAATGAATCATGTGTATAGTGTATATTGTTATGTGATTATACATGTGTTGTGTGTATTTTGTCGTTGTCCTTGTGACACGACAGGTATTGTGTTTGCATTGTTGTCATTATGACATGGAAAACAGGATTGTGGAGGACTAAGTCCTGCGGGAGGTCACCAAAGATGACGATTTCCAACAGGACAGTATGAGCTCGGGGTGTGTCGAACGCTCTGACGAGGGTGCAGCGAAGAGGTATGTGTTTGTGTGCTTATTTATATTTTTGTTAAATTACATACAAGTGATGAGTTATATTTATTGTTCTTGAGATAGTATTAATGTGATAAGTAGAGTTAGATTGGCCGTGGTGCCATGATTGTGATGTGATGATCATAATGATCATGTCAGTTGATTTGTAAGAGTCTTAGTCAAGGCTGAGTAAGTTTAGGTCTAGGGGATTTTTTGTTAACCAAGTGTCTAGTTTATACATGTACTTGAACATGAGATATTAATGTAGGTAAGTTCGACCTATGTCGATGAGACTGCGGGATTATCGTTATTATGAGATGAGTCTTGGGTAATGAGCTATTATGGGATATCGGGTGATAACAGGGGTTATTTATTTGATAATGAATTGTGGACCAATTTTATAAGGACAGTGGGTCCTGAGTAAAGTTTAAATGATTTTTGAGAAGAGTTGGGTTTTAATTAAACTAAACTATTAGAACTCACTCAGCGTAGCTGACTTTGTGTGTGCGATATATTGTTTTGCAGGTAAGCGTTGCGTTAACGTATCTTGGCTTGGGAGCGGTGCTACTCGGATTGGTGTGCGAGCATTCGTGAGGTAACTTAGTGACATTAAATAGTAATTAATGTTTTTAAAAAGACTTCCACTGTAGTTTAATATATCTAAAATGAGTATTTTCAAGGGAATAACCCGTTATGAGAACCAACAGTAGGGTGCCCGGTTTGGGGGCCTTACAGTGGCCGGTAGGGCGGCGCGACGGCGGTTTACAGCGGTGAAATCCGGGAGGCAATGAGGTAACCTTCATCCTTATTCCGTTCTCTTTCCTTTCCGTTTTTACATGAAACCCGACTAGGGTTTGATCCTTGTGTATGGTGTTCGGGGATGGAGATGAGAACGGTGGTGGATGCTGGTGGTGTGGGACGCCGATAGTGGCTGTAGTAGTTGGCGGCAGTGGTTGCAGGCAGTAGCAGGTGACCGAAGACCACTAGGTAATAGTATGGGACGGTGACGAGTGGTAGGGGAGGAGCCGACGTGGTGAGCGGCCGAAACAGGCTATGGCGGAGACAAGGAAGACGATGGAAACCAACGGAGACGACGACGGTGGCGGCCATGACAGTGTCAGTGGTGGCCCGGGGTTTCAACGGCGTGAGACGGATGGGATAAAGGTGGACCGAGTAAGGTGGCCCGATGAAGAAGGATCCGGCTAGGTTTGCTAGTCATGGAAGACGGTGGAGAGATGGTGATAGTGCATGGTTTGTATGCGAGTGGGAAACCCGACATGCAGACGTGCTTGTTCAAGGAATTAGGGTTTGCATGGACACGTGTACGTGAATTCATGGGACCCGGTTTGAGAAGTTAAGTCCTAAAGGGGACATAAACGGTCCAATCCGTGTACTCGGGAGACTAGTGATCGTGAGGGAAAGATGGATGAGCAGATGGATCAAGTGTTGAGATTTTATTTATTATATTTTGTACGTTACCCGACGTATGCTTAGAATGTGTTCTGATCATGTGATCATGCGTTTGTCAGGTTTGGGATTCGGGCGTGGATGGACAAGTTCTAGAGCAAGGACCGAGATTCGACATAGCGGTAAGTTTCTAATCCCCCACTTTAAAATGTTTTAAACGTTTTGGGGCTATCATACATACTTTTGAGACATGTTTTACTACATTAAATGTACACCGAGCTTGGGGTCTAACCCGATGAGTTTATGAAGTTAAATAGTTAAATGTGGGGTTAAGGGACTGTGCGTGTCCATAGGACGTGCGGGTTACAGGTAGGGATATGGTCACAGATCGCATAGTGACTTAACAGGGGTGAGTCGGGAATTGTAATTAAAGTTTATACGGGTATGACTAGAAGGTATCACAGGGTGTGGATATACATAGTTTGTGCTTAGATAATGAGACATAGTATTAGTATGTGTGTTGCTACATTAGCATTGTATTGTGTTATGAGTTAGTCGGGGCGAGTCGGGATATAAGCTAAACGCTTATGAACGCGTGTAGGATATGTTATCCTAGTGGTACATGTGGGGAGCAGGTGCAGTTAATGAGCAATGTAAATAGAGTATGATGTTATATGTTATATGTGTTGCTGACTTTGTGTGTACGTTAGATCATTTTGCTGGTGAGTCTGCTAGACGAGGTATCTTGGCTTGGGAGCGGTGCTTCTCAGATTGGTGTGCAAGCATTCGCGAGGTAACTTAATGACATTAAATAGTAATTAATGTTTTTAGAAAGACTTTTGGACGTGAGGGTTGTCACCAGAGATTGTGGAGTTATTTAACATTTTGAGTGATTAGAAGTTTACGTGGTGTGATGTTTATCTCAAATATTGACTATTTGATTTTGATATTTAGTGCGGGTTATACCGCCAGACGATTTGGGTATGATAAATGATAGTTGCATGTGTGATATCTTGCTATTGGTGGTGCAACGTTAACTAGGTGATTATGTAATTACCTTTGAACAACATGAGTTCACACCTGAATGCAACCTTTTATATGATGCTAGAGCTTGGTTGATTTGACTGTATGAGTAGACCTGTGTAGACCGGAGTTTTGATTACTTGTGCGCGTCTACGATCTTGAGATAGTGTCACCTATGTGTTATGCTTAGGTTATGTGTGAAGTGTAAGGGGATGTTTAGCCTTACTATGATATTGAATGTCTTTATATCTTAAGGAATAGATCTTCGCGAGGTAAATGTTGTGGTGCTTAAGGACAAGGAAGTGTTTTGTGAATAAACTTCTATGTCATTAATTGAGTTGCTTATGAGTATGAACTAATTGTGTCACGTACTTAATAGTCATGGAGGGAGATCAAGCGTAAGCTTGATATTGTGTCTGGCATTAGTCAGGCGGGAGATCAAGCATAAGCTTGATATTGTGTCTGGCATTAGTCAGGCGGGAGATCAAGTGTAAGCTTGATATAGTGTTGACATTTGTCAACATGTTATTGTGTCTGACGGCAGTCAGGCGGGAGATCGTGTTTGCTGGTGCCTTTGGACCAAACAACACGATATACTTGTGTGTCTATAAATGATGAGGTCATATTGTATGCGTGTAGATTTACCCAGATCTAGCTTGTTGTGTATGTGCACTTGGTGCGAGTTAGAAGGTTGAATTACTAGTACATGTGTAGAACAATGTGTGTTCTGTAGTTATGTGTGTCGGTGTGTGTCGTTGTAGAAAACGCTTAGTCGTGCATAGGACGAATGGTTAGTGTGCTCTAGTATACTATTTCTATCTTGACGATTCTCTCGACACTGATACATCGTGGTGATGCAAGGAGTTTTGACGTATTTCTAGGGGACCAGTGAGGAGTTCTTATGAGATGCCTATGCTTATATCTTGAGAATTCAGAGCACGAAGCCAATGGGCGGAGCTGTGAGAGTAGACAATGAAAGCATTTACATGGACGCTTAAACATAATGCTTATGATGAGATCGAGGTGAAGACGTTGAAGACTTTAGCACGAAGTTAACAAGATGAAGAAGGACCTTCATGGAACACGTTCTATATGAAGAATTCAGTCGAGAGGATACACCAGAAGATTATGGATGTTTTTACCTGGGCGAGACGAAGAATAGCCAAGGTTTGTGAGCAGGCGGACTTCATGTTCGTACATGATAAATGAGATGCGGTCAGGGATCGCATGGTAATGGTAAAACAACATAAAGAAAGGTGAAACTTAGGAGGGGCACGTGCAAGATTGCACGTAAGGGACTAAGAAGGATATACCTACGCAGGTAAATCCAAGGCCAACTTAATATGAGCTCCTGTGGAGCATTCAAGGAAAGCAAGCGCTTAGATGTTGAAACAGACACGACAAAGGCATACGAGCCTTGAGAAACATCGAGAATTAATGAAAATGACCCTGGCGTTGGGTGTGTACGTACCTAGGGACGTATTTCATGCGAGATAATAAAGTAAATAGATACTACAATAAAGAAATTTATTGGAGACTAGTGTAGCTTTGCACAAGCTCCTTGAGATCATCAGAAAAGGATAAAAGTAATGCCCTTATGGGTAGGCGGTGAACTTGAGTTTGGGAAATCACCGTGGGATGACGATCAAACTATGGAGCCAACTTTGAAGGATGATCGTCGGAATGACGAGTTCATTAGGGTTATGCGAGGGATGAAGACAACTCTACCGTGAGCTGGTGTAGCAATAGTGGCAGATGCAGTCGATTGGCTAAGGGACGAGAGATAAGGGAATGAGTAGGAGAAACCTACAAGTCCCAAAGTCGAAAACAGGCAACAGAGCAAACTTCTTTGAACACCGAGAATGGTGACCTGGATATAGTGTAAGGAGACTTTGTTGATGTATACAACAAGTAAATGATACCTAAGGGTTTTGGCGCACAAGCACGAATAGAAGGATGGGTTGTGTTGGTTTGTACCGACAAAGGATTCGAGGACGAATCCTCTTTTAAGTAGGGTAGACTTGTAACATCCCGAAAATCCATATACTAATGATTCGGATTAGTGAGCGACCCGAACCTTTACTAAAGGTAATAAGAAGCAAGTTTTGTCATGTAAAGTGCATTTTAATGTAGGAAAGGAGACGAGTAGTCGTTTATAAAGGACTCGGGATCGAAACGTGCGAGGTGTAAACCCGAATGGAACATTGTGGGTTTAAATACAACTTATACCACTAACCCTAGGCCATTCGGCCTAGGTGTGTTCAACGACAGAGAGAGAAGGAGATGCGAGAGATGGGAGGTGGCCGGCAGGGTCGCATGACGGCGGTTTACGGCGGTGAGAGCTGGGAGGCAATCAGGTAACCTTCATTCTTATTCTGTTCTCTTTCCTTTCCGTTTTTACATGAAACTCGACTAGGGTTTGATCCTTGTGTATGGTGGTCGGGGATGGAGATGAGAACGGTGGTGGATGCCGGTGGTGTGGGACGGCCGGTGGTGGTTGTAGGAGTTGGCGGCAGTGGTTGCGGGCAATAGCAGGTGACCGAAGAGTACTAGGTGATAGTATGGGACGATGACGAGTGGCAGAGGAGGAGCCGACGTGCTGAGCGGCCGGAACAGGTTATGGCGGAGACAAGGAGGACGATGGAAACCAACGGAGACGAAAACGGTGGCGGAAATGACGGTTTCAGTGGTGGTGCGCGGTTTCAACGACGTGAGACAGATGGGATCAAGGTGAACCGAGTAAGGTGGCACGACGAGGAAGGATCCGGCTAGGTTTTCTAGTCATGGAAGACGGTGGAGAGATGGTGATAGTGCATGGTTTGCATACAAGTGGGAAACCCAACATGCGGACGTGCGTGTTCGAGGAATTAGGGTTTACATGGACACGTGTACGTGCATGCATGGGACCCGGTTTGAGAAGTTAAGTCCTAAACGGAACATATATGGTCCAATCCGTGTACTCGGGAGACTAGAGATCATGAGAGAAAGATGGATGAGCAGATGGGTCAAGTGTTGAGATTTTATTTATTATATTTTGTACGTTACCCGACGTATGCTTAGAATGTGTTCTGATCATGTGATCATGCATTTTTCAGGTTTGGGATTCGGGCGTGGATAGACAAGTTCCACAGCAAGGACCGAGATTCGACATAGCGGTGAGTTTCTAATCCCCCTCTTTTAAATGTTTTAAATGTTTTGGGGCTATCGTACATACTCTTGAGACATGTTTTACTACATTAAATGTATACCGAGCTTGGGGTCTAACCCGATGAGTTTATGAAGTTAAATAGTTAAATGTGGGGTTAAGGGACTGTGCGTGTCCATAGGACGTGCGGGTTACAGGTGGGGATATGGTCACGGGTCGTATAGTGACTTAACATGGGTGAGTTAGGAATTGTAATTAAAGGTCATACGGGTATGACTAGAAGGTATCACAGGGTGTGCATGTACATAGTATGTGCTTAGATAATGAGACATAGTATTAGTATGTATGTTGCTACATTAGCATTGTATTGTGTTATGAGTTAGTCGGGGCGAGTCAGAATATAAGCTAAACGCTTATGAAAACGTGTAGGATATGTTATCCTAGTGCTACGTGTGGGGCGCATGTGCATTTAATGAGTAATGTAAATAGAGTATGATGTTATGTGTTATATGTGTTGCTTTATGTGCTCGCATTGTTGTCCATGTGTTAGGTCAACAGTGGTGTGGAGGACGGAGTCCTTCGGGGTCATCATTGTACGTGTGCTCTAGCAGTCACTGTATGGTAGATGATATAGTAACCGTATGGGTGGAGGGGTCGTCATCATATATGACGAGTGTTTCGCTATCTTGTAACAGGGGAGGAATTGAGCTTATGAAGAGTATCCCGACGGGGATAACCCTGGCGAGGATGCAATAATGAGGTATGTGCTTGCGTGCTTATATAATTGTGTTAAATTACATGCAAGTGATGAGTTATATTTATTGTGCATGAGATGATACTATTATGTTGTGTAGATGATATTAATGATGAGAGTAGATTTAGATTAGCCGTGGTGCCAGGATTGTGATGTGATGTTTATAACGATTATGTCAGTTGATTTGTAAGAGCCTTGGTCAAGGCTGAGAAAGTTGATGTCTAGGGATTCATGGTGTTAACCAAGTGTTGGGTTAATACATGTACTTGGGTACGCGTTAGTAGTGTAGTAAGTTCGACCTATGTCGATGAGACTGCGAGATTATTATTATTATGGGATGAGTCATGGGAAAATAAGTTATTATGGGATATCGGGTGATAACAGGGGTTATATAGTGGTTAATGAATTGTGGATCTATTTTCTAAGGACCGTAGGTCCTGAGTGAAGTTTAAATAACTTTTTAGACGAGTTGGCTTTTAATTAAACTAAACTATTAGAACACACTCAGCGTAGCTAACTTTGTGTGTACGTTAGATCGTTTTGCAGTTGAGTCTACTAGACGAGGTATCTTGGCTTGGGAGCGGTGCTACTCAAATTGGTGTGCAAGCATTAGTGAGGTAACTTAATGACATTAAATAGCAATTAATGTTATTAGAAAGACTTCCGCTGTAGTTTAATATATCTAAAATGAGTATTTTAAAGGGAATAACCCGTTATGAGAACCAACTGTAGGGTGCTCGGTTTGGGGCCTTACATGATTGCGGCTGATGCTTAACTTACAAAAAATTCCGAGGAGTAGACCTGTCCGTTGTTATAAGGAATAAGGCCAGTGTATACAGTGGTGCATACAGTCAGGACATGGGCCTGCTGAATGTGTAGATTGAACATAAAGTTGTGATTATCAAATTAATACTGGTTTATGACAAATGATTTTACTGTCAAGGTAATTGTATTCACCGGCGTTCGAGCTGACGTTTCATTTTCAAAATGTTTTCATGCAATGAATAAAATGAGAAGGAAAAGGGGATACGGGCAGTCATAAGATCTGACCCAGGAATGAATTGTTGAGAAAGGATAACTTGCACGCTGGATTATCAGGCCTCGTGCATAGGAAATCCTAAAAGATGAAAAAGGAGATAGGACTAAGGGACTGATCAACTTTGGATAGTACTATTTCCAGTGGCTTGAAACTTGTCCATAAGAGACAAGAAATGTATTTGATTTCAAACTCTGTTTTGTAATCGAATGAAAAAGGTTTTTTAATTCCCTATGTTTATGAAATAAATACGAGACTTTTGTTTTCTATCTGAGTCTTGATATTTACAAATACAACCCTCAAGGTTAATACAAATGATGAACGATCGTTGTAAAAAGACTTCCGCTGTGTTTTATAAAAACTCTGAAATCAAAACAGGTACCAATCGTGGACACTCGTCTAGGGGTGCCTGAGGCGGGGTGTGACATCTTACTCGTTTCGAGCCATTCTAACCCGACTATACTCCTTTGTGAAGTTCTAATGACCTCAAACACCCCGGACGACCTCGTGAAGTTCATGACCTCAATTAACCTTGTATGAGGTTCTTAGACTTCAAACTCATCTTTATGATGATATTTACTCCCATGTGAAGTTCAAAGACCTCAAACACCAAAACAATTAGTGAAGTTCATGACTTCAAACAACATCAACACAAATGAAGTTCCTGACCTCAATTACCACGTGTGAGGTTCTTAGACTTCAAAAACCGACCTTAAACATACAACAAGCACACACACATATTACTAACCCATTTTTATAACCCATGCATGATACCCGACATTGTGAGGTTCAAGACCCTAATCCCACCAATTAGTTGTGAAGTTCAAAGGCTTCAATTACATCATATTCACCCCACCCATACATTTGACACATACATAAAAATGACGCCATAGAGCACATAAGAAATTCTATGACTATAATTACCATACGATATTGTGAGGTTCTTAGACCTCAAGCACCCACCCTTTACATACATACACCATATGCAATATTACCAATCAACATACACACATTTTAACATAAGATAATCAGCATTTAAATCTAATATGTCCATTTAATACCACCTATCATTACTAAGTAAGCACAAAGCACTTACCTTAAGTTAGAGGTCAACCCGCTTGCTCCTCCAAGTTAGCTCCTTTCCCACTTTGATCACATATTTAACACTTTCACAATTAGAAACCCATTGATCACCAATTTACATTCCTACACACCCTTATGATATAATGACCATCACCCCAACTTAGTTTGGTTAACAAAACCTCAACCAAACCTTTAACGCCCAAATACCACCTTTCAACCCAAATGACCCGTTTGACCCATAATAGTCAAATTTCCAATTCACCATTTTCAATTGAGGTGTAACACCCACCTTAGACCTTATGGATTACACCCAGTCTAAACTTGATTAGTTACACCTTAAACAAGTATTAACATCTCTACACAATCATTCACCCATTTTGACCCGTTTGGGTTCCACCCAATTTCAACCAAACTCCCAATTCCTTAAATCACCAAATTGGTTGAGGGTTATTACTTGGCTATATGTTTAATCACACCACAAACACTTACCAACCCCCAATAACCGTCCAAACAACGCAATTTCAAAAAAACCCCAATTTCACCTTAAGAACCCTAAATTTCAAATCATGAAATTAGATGTTAATAACAAGAATTGATTAATATTTTAGCTTTAGATAAGCTAGACTAACACTTCTAAACAACAACTTACACACCATCACCCCCAAATTCGTCCATCTATGGTTCACCAAATCAAACCCACCAAGAACAAAATTCAGAGAGGATTTGATGGGGAAGATGATACTTACTTGATGCTTGGAAATGATTGTTAATATCAAAACCCTTCAATCTAGCATGCAATCTTCATAGCTTCAAGAATCAGCCCTCCCCATTTGCTCCTTTGGTGAAATCGTAAAAACACACACACAAGTGTGTGTTTTGCCTGATCCTTTCAATTAACACAAATTGAGTTTGTGTTCACTGCAAAACAATCCCTCCATAATTCAAAATGACTCCTTGTACCCAAAACTAGGTATTTTAAGAAGTAATACTCTCCAACTTTTTTTTATTATTAAAAACACCCCTTACAACATAGTTAATATATTAAAGTTGGTTCATTACAAATTATCCCCCCTAACTTTGGGTTTCGTCCCCGATACCGGCCACCACATACTCAACTTATGGTAGCAACTCAAAATTCCTCCTCTTTACTTTATTAAGGTCACTTCCACCTTTCTTTGGGCTTTCAAGGGATAATACATGGTAGGTCCCTCAATTCACAATTAGTTCGCCCCACCTATCTAAGATAGTCACCGGTTCTTCCACAAGATTCAAAATCAATCGTCATACACACCATGAGAAGCAACAAAACTGTTCCCGTCAAACATTTCTATAGATGGGCCACGCGAAATGTAACATGGAGTTTACTCGATTCCTTTGGTAAATCCAAATGGTAAACCACTTACCAAGCTAGTATCGAGTTTGATCGGTCCAAGCAAACGGGGACTTAGCCTCCTACGTTTAACGAAACACCCCCTTTCAACAGGAAACTTGGATAGCACAAAGTTTCTCACTTGAACATTAACACACCCCTCCCTATATTCGACTAAGGTTTACTATCTATTTTGAGCGAACTTCTAATCGTGCTCACTTACAAAGATCTTTTACACTAATTCTTGAATCACACCGTTGATTCTAAACTCCCGGCAATCAATTTCATCAAATTAATCGATGTTTGACACCGTTCACTATCTAGCAAATTGAACAATGGCACATCAACATCCATAAAGATTGACAAGATGACACCATATCTCCTTACTAACGGTAAAATAATCACACGATTCCTCCAATTGAACAAGTGAAACCGACATTTCAATCTAAGCCAAAGATATGGTCACGCCAAGTCGTATCACACTCTTCCTTAAACAACATTCTTCGATCGCTCATAAGAGTAAGTTTCCTTTATAAGTAGGAAATATAAACTCCCCAGTCAAAAGACCCGCTATCATCCAACTCATAACATTTTCCCACCGTTTTTGTATAATCTTGTAGTCAAATTCACTACAAGTTTATCCCACCTTTCTCATAGGCATATCGAGCCGCTGAGACTCCCAAACGATTTTCTTTTTGGTGTTCAGTCCTATTCTGTAGGCAAGAGAGACACTTTCAACATTCTTGATATGCCCCGTTTCCTCCCCAGTCACCAAAAGTTATACCCCAACAATTGAGCATTTCGTCACCCCGAGTGTATAGAATACATGGATTTATGAATCACCTCATAACATTAGTCAATATACTTGAGAACTAAGGAATCCAAATTCTATCACACCACTTCTACCACCTAATAATGGAAGTTTTCATAACTTCCTTACCGATCCGCCCATTGAGTTTCAAGGTCTCAAGTATTTCATACATTTGGGATTTAAGGATCCCATTATCTACATACAACCCTCACTTGAAGCTCGAGACTTTGACTTAATCTCCTAATATTCGCCCACATATAGAGTCACCGGTTCTCTCTTTCGGTCCTCCTTTGGTTGCTACTATAAAGCCCACAACCGTCTAGGAGAATACATAATAATCCTTTTCTCGCTACATAAGGACGTAACCGAGTCCAAATACATGAGGCACCACGCTAAATGACAAAGCATACGGTCTCTCCAAGTAAGGACACAACGACTGCCTTACTCAATCCGCTTTCACAATTCTGAAAGGCAAAATCCCTAACTGCGATCCAAACACCAATTGTGAAGTTGAAAGACTTCAAACACCAAATAGTGAAATTCAGAGACTTCAAGCACCATTTATGAAGTTCGAAGACTTAAAACACCAATTGTGAAGTTTAGAGACTTCAAACATCAGTTGTGATGTTCAAAAACTTCAAACACCATTTGCCCCTCGACTATTTCAATCTTTAACGGTTTAACATGGATGCCTTCAGAATTCACCACCTCTTAAAAAATTTTGATTTCCCCCATAACCAAAATGGCACACCCAACAATTCTAGAGAAAGGCCTATCCTTTTTAGGAATTTTCAAGAAGCTCATAACGACATTGAGCGTAAACAACTTGCGTCGAAGACAGAAACGACTATCGACGATTAAACGACTACCCACGAACAGTTAACGATCTATAAACCCGAACCATAAAGTTCACGAATCGTTGGACTTTAGGTCACTTATTCTACCCCCGACAATTAGTGTATACTCGTAATCTTTTATCCTTCCTTTCCGTGGAAAGGTTGGTGTACTTCAAGATGAAGCACTCGGGCATAATAGTTCTTATTGAATACCTTCACAACTGAAACACTAAGTATTCCATTGTACCCCCGTTTGATATAAATGGCATAAGCCATCTATACACAATTTCGTACGCCTCGTGCTTCAGTATCTCTAGATGAGAACAGATAAACACGTTTCTCCTTGTTCACCCACGACATTGATATTGTTACTAAGTAACCAACCATTGTCTTTACAATCGTAAGACTCAACTCTATGTGATTGTTTCGTCCACAACCTCCAATTACCACATCACAAAATCTTCAGCTTTTAATATCCACAACGTTGATTACCCGACTATAAGACCAAAGGAATTCAGTCTCATCCTTGGTAATTAGAAATGTCCGTCTCAAAGGCCTCGAAAATTTCTATTTCTCCCCTCTTATCACCCTTGTGCTTAACTCGAGACATTCACCTCGAATGTGTACCAATTTATAACAACTGTATCACATGTTATTAGGACTATAACACTATAGCATAGTGTGTCCCATCATTCTCCATTCGAGTTACTTTCCATACCTACGATAGTAACAGGTATTACTTCCCCAAAAGGTTTCTAGCTCGACTAGAATATTTGGCTTTCATGAAGTCACCTCTCAGTTCCTCCTATTTGTCTCCCGTGTTCGACCTCCCCTTGCAACATTTATTAATCAACTCCATCTGAGTTGTACACCACACGCAAGAATCCGCTCTAAGGTCAATGGATAGCATCGAGAAAGCAGATCCATCCTCTTTCCTTCCGTGACTCCAAGATCCGAGTAAGACCACAACTAGTAATAAAACATGCTCGTAATCCTATTGATTGCCTCCACTGTCCACTATATGTGAAGGAACTCCTCAGTTAAATGACCCACAACAACTTGCAGTCTAAGGTATTTCAAGGTAACCTCTTGAATTCCCCCGATGTATTGCCTTCACAATCCTCATCTTTCTCCTCACGAAGTGCTTCCCACCAATTCCTGCCATGTCATGGAGTTGACTCATCGCAAATAGTACTCCCTTCTCCGGGCTACCTTGGCTCACTCCTAAGTCAATCTCATTCTGGTGATACATCGTCAATAAATCAATGGTTCAACCTCACCAATTTACGCCTTTGGTTTGTGCACCACAACTCTTTGTAAAAACAAAGTTTCCTTCCTCCTATATTCACCAATCGTTGTTCCTCCCGTTCCGTAAGCTTCATACGGTTCCTCTACATGATTTCCTCAATATGCCATATCTTCCTTATGTTGGATATATGATGTCCGATCGTCAAGTGAGTCAACATTACTAACGAGGTACGATCCAAAGAGTTACACTTTAGGCAACGAGCAAATATATAATATTTAATTATTAAATATTATAGTTCATGAAAGACGGATTTATTATTCGGCGGATTAATATTTAGAGAAATATTTAATGGAGATTAAGTTAATTAATTATTTAGTGAATTATTTTTTTACGAGTGATTTAACGATTAAATGTTAAACATTAAATAATATGGTTTTTACTGATTAACTGTTATCAATAAACTACAAAGGTTAAAAGTAGTTAATGGTTAATTACATGGAATTAAATGTTAATACCCAGGGGTATGATTTGTAATTAATGTAATTATAAATATATCCTTAAGTGTTAAACCTAAAACCTATTCTAGCCACCAAGGGAATTTTTGAAACCCCCTCCTCCTCCCTTCTCAGTTTGCGTGTGACGCCACCATCGCCGGACCACCGTCCTCCACCTGCCAAATCCGTCGTCGCCACCGTCGTGACCGGGTTCTCTCCTGCGAAACCGTGTGACGTGTTTTTGCAGGTTTTCGTGATCGTGTCATCTAGTTTGACGCCCGTTAATCTGGGGTGTTCTGATTTGGTTATCATCAAAGGTATAATCGTTGTACACCCTATGGTTGGTTTATTTATATTGTTTATACGCATGTAATCGGATCACTGCCAGGAATCCAGATCTGATATGTTTTAGTACTCTGAATCGATTCCGCTAAATATATCTGATTTATTTATTTAAAAGGTTTAAATAATTATTGTTTTTAAAAGTTAAAAACCCGTACTTGATTCCCAACTGTGGTATTAGAGCCACCATTCCACACGTTTAGACATATTTTTTTAATTCGATCTACTGTTTTATTTGTCAAAACTTTTGTTTGACAAAAGATCGAACCTTTATCATTTATTGTTATTGTGTTGATTGAATCGAGCACTAGACACTTGTGGTTGTATTGTTTGTGTTGGTTTATTTTTTTGTATTTTTTATGGGTTATTTAGAACTCCTTTGTAATAGTTAGGTTTATTTTTATTTATTTGTTTTTAGTGTATTTATAAATAAATATTGTAATCCTAAAGAGACGAATACTAGAAAACCAAGACGGAAAATGGCAGGATTAAAGATGAAGATCTTGGATTAAGTGGGAGATAACAGATTTGTTGATTTTGTTATCTATTAGAATAGTGCGGTTTTCGTTTGATGGCTAGAACGAAACCGGACGATTTTTCCTAGTTGCTCGGTTCTGTGTTTTATTTTATTTTTTGTGGTTGTGATATAATTATTTAGGATAATAATTAAACCGCAAAAAATTTATAAAAGTTTTGACACAATTTAAAAATGACGAGATAATTAATTTGTTTATTTTTCTCGGAAAGGTAATTAAATAAAAAGGTGTTTTATTTAAAAGTAAAAACAAGTTTTAAATTTAATAGTTTTATTTAAAAAAAATTTTAAATTAATTAAAATAGTTGATTAGTTTAAAATCAGTTCGCGATGAATGACCAATTTAGATTAAATAAGGTATTTGAAATTGGATCGTGTCGAGTGTGGAAAGTTGTTTCACGAACTAAAATTAATAAAATCGGTTAACTAAAATTGCGTGAATTGTATCGTGCTACTCGTCGTCCAAAATGTTTTTGACCTGAAACGGTAATTTTAAAACATTGATGAAATTCCAATATAATATTGATATTTTACGCCACCCTAAATTATAACACTTTATCTACTCTATCTGAACCTCCAGTGTTAGTGAATTACCCTGAATCCGGCCCTACGATTTTTATTGAAGTTAGAACCGCGATACCTGAGTTAGTTAGGCCAGGTATACAGTCATAATTGAAGGACCAATATCACTTAAGTCGTTTAAGTGGGCGTAGTTAAGGGAAACGTATCCAAGCTTGACAATACTCGTCATGCCCCTCAAATCGAGAGTTGTATAGTTTATACACTTGGTAATCGATACCTACATGTCTAGCTATGCCAGTGAATGGTGCTCAGCCATTCATTGATACATGGGGAACCGGGATCTCATTCCTAATTACATAATTTTGCATATGGGTCATAAAATTTTAAATAGGACGTTATGCATGAAAATACTAAAACTTTTATTTTGAATTTTGTAGATGTCTGTCGAAATCAATTCCGACTCCATTTTTGCTCTAAGCTCTATGCTTTATCGGAACATGCTCCAAGGAGGAAACTTCTCTGAGTGGTACCGTATCTTGAGAAATGTTATTAAGGAATAAAAGAGATCCTATGTTCTGGAAATTTCAATTCCCCCAGTTCTTCCTAACGTCGGCTCCAAAATACTTTGGAGGCGACACATTGAAAATTCTATTGAGGCATCATTCTTGATGCTATCTACGATGTGTGATTAACTCCTTCGTGAGCTGGAATATCACCTTGCATATGATATGGCTTGCGAATTGAAGAAAAGGTTTCATTAAAACCGTAGGGAGCATCTCAATGTGCTTAAATCCTTATAAAGCATCATGGAAAGAGGAACATGAATGATCTCACATTTCTCTAAATTAGTGAAACTCATTGACAGCCTGAAAGATCTTGGTTCAACTATCAACAAACATATGGCAATAGATTTCATACTAATGTCTTTGTCGGTTGAATACGAAGAGTTCGTTGATTACTACAAGAAGTATGTAGTAGGAGAAACCTTATCTGATTTGCGAGGGTCGCTAATGGCTTTTGAAATGACTTTGGGACAAATGGAAACTCTAATCTCTAAACCTAGAAAACGTGGCAAGAAGAGAGTTGTTTTAAAGAGTGATGACACATGTCATTACTGTGGAGAAATAGGACACTGGAAGAGTACCTGTCTTTCGTAACTTGCTATGAACACCAAAGCTTTGGAAGCAGGCTCTTCAGGTATGTTCATTATTGAGATCTTCTCTCTGTTTAGCAAATCTTGGGTGTTTAACACTCGATGTGGTTATCACATTTGTAATGATTTGCAGGAACTAAAGAAGGTTAGAAGACTGAAGCAAGGCGACCTGGAGCTCCATGTAGGAAATGGACAAAAGGTTGATGTGAAGGCTGTAGGAGAATACACTCTTTTACTTCCTTTTGGTTTAGAACTTGTTTTGAACAATGTTTATTTCATTCCTAATTTGACTAGGAATATTCTTTCAGTATTCGCTTTGCGGGAAGAAGGATTTAATTATGCTTTTGACAATGATTTCATTTCTGCATATCTAAATGGTTTGTTTTATTTTTCTGCAAAGCCTCACAATGGAATCTATGAGATAAAAGCCCATGATAATAATGTTCTATTCAATATCTTCTCCAAACGTATACTACGTATCTCTGGGATTGTAGACTTGGACACATAAACAAAAATCGCATGAAGAAACTCCACACCATTTGAAATGTTCAAGAAATACCAGGATGAGGTACATAATCAGCTAGGTAAGATGATTAAGATGCTTCAATCTGTTCGAGGTGGTGAATATCTTAGTCAAGAGTTTGATGAATATCTGAAGAAACGTGGGATCATTTCTCAACTCACTCCACCTGGAACACCACAACTTAATGGTGTGTCTGAGAGGAGATATCAAACTCTATTAGATATTGTTTGATCTATGATGTGACGTACAAACTTCTAACACTCCTTTTGGAGTTTTGCTCTTGAGATTGCCACAAGAATCATTAATCTAGCTCCTACAAAGAAGGTGGACAAAACGCCTTTGAGATATGGGATGGGGAGAAACCTAAAGTGTCCTACCTTAGGGTATGTGGATGTAACACTTATGTTACCTGTGAATCTACGTATAAGCTGGATCCCCATGGCGATAAAGTTGTTTTCGTCAGATACCCTTAAACAAAAATTTACTACTTCTATAATCTTGCTGAAAACTGAGTTTTCATTAAACGCAGAGCTACCTTCTTGGAGAAGGAACTTCTTGCGCGAGGGATTGGAGAACAACAAGTAACTAAACCCCAAACTGAAATTGCCAATCATCATGTCACTGTTAAAACTAAATCTAAAAGAGTTCAAGATTCGATTGTGACACAAAGCATCCATAGAAGTACTAGGGATCGTCATGAACCCGACCGGTATATTATGATTCACGAGATTGACGACATCCTCAGGCTGAGCCTACTAGCTACAAATCTACGATCTTAGATATTGAATCTAAGAAATAGCTTAAAACCATGGATGGCGAAATCTAATCCATGTATGAAAACCATGTATGGAACTTGGTTGATCTTCCTCCCAAGTGTCGGACTACAGGAAGCAAGTGGATTTTTAAGAAGAAAATCGACATGTTTGGAAACGTGCAAACCTTCAAAGCTAGGCTAGTAGCTAAAAGCTTTACTCAGACTTAATGAATTGATTATGATGAAACCTTCTCGCTAGTAGCCAAGCTTAAATCGATTAGGATCTTTCTTTCCATTGACGAGTATTATGACATCTAGATATGGCAAATGGATGTCAAAACCGCGTTCTTAAATGAACACCTTACTGAAGATGTCTATATGGTTCAACCGAATGGTTTTTATGATCCAAAGAATCCTAACAAGGTATGCAAGTTAAACAAATCCATTTAGGGATTGAAACATGCGTCTCGAAGCTGTAATCTTCGATTTGACCACAAAATCAAAGAGCTTAGTTTTGTCAAGAACAAAGATGAACTGTGTGTTTACAGGAAGGAAAGTGGGAGCTTTATCACTTTTCTGATTCTGTATGTAGATGACATTCTGGACATTAGAAACCATGTTCCTATGCTACAAAACGTAAAGTATTGGCTAAGGAAATGTTTCACAATGAAAGATTTTGGCGAAGCCGCCTATATTCTGGGAGTAAAGATCTATAGAGATAGATCAAAGCGGCTTATATGTTTAAGTCAAAGTACATATGTTGACAAGGTCATTCGACGCTTTTCAATGCAAGATTTCAAGAGAGGATCATTGCCTATGGCACATGGAACCAAACTGAATAATAACTAGTGCCCTCAGTCTAACGAGGAAAAGAAGAAAATTGAAAGAGTTCCATATGTTCTGCCATTGGTTCCATCATGTATGACATCTTATGTACTAGACTTGACGTATCGTACACACTAAGCATGACTAGTATATATCAACAGAATCCTGGTGAGAGTCACTGGAATGCTATGGAGAACATCCCGAAGTACTTGAGAAGAATTAAGGATATGTTTTTTTGATATATGGAGGACTGGAAGAAGAACTAGCTGTTAAATGTTATACTGATGCTACCTTCCAGACCGATCAAAATGATTCTTGATCTCAGATGGGATATGTGTTTGTTCTGAATGGAGGTGCTATTACTTGGAAGAGTACCAACTTGAGTGTTGTTGCTCAATCCACCACCGAGTCAGAATACATTGCCGCTTCAGAAGCTGCAAAAGGAGGATTCTTGGATGAAGAAGTTCATTGCTGATCTCGGGGTAATGCCCAGCATTCAGAAACCAATCGAGATACTATATGACAATATTGGTGCCATAGCTCAAGCAAAGGAACCAAGGTCACATCACAACACGAATCACATACTCAGAAGATTTCATTATATCATAGATACACTGGAACAGGGAGACATCGTATTAAAAAAAGTTCACATAGATCAGAATCTATCGGACCCATTCACTAAGCCTATGTCTCAAGCTAAACATGAGAAGCATGTTGATAAGATAGGCCTTAGATTTGATAGACATTGGGTTTGATCTGTAATGTAGTATTTAGTGCTTCCGAACAATATAGTTGCATTGGTGTTTTATTTTGGTTTAATGGTCAAATGCATTATATATATAGATGTTTCTATGTTTGATATTTTGTACATTTTAGAATCCTTGAATATTGTATTCTTAATGTCTATAGTCGATCAGATTCATTGGAATTAATCTGAATGTAAGACTATTGTGAATCAGATGGTTGATTCATTCGGAATGAAAGTCCAAGAATTGTAGGCCATATTCACAGATACTCATTAGAGAATGAATATTGAACGTAAATCGTTTCAAAACTTTCTTCATGGATCAAGGTCTTAAGAAGTATTGAAGGTGGTAAGATCTATCGATCCTTCGACCTGAGGCACATATTTGAACTAACTTTGACTATAGTTTGTTCTTTGATAATATTTAACGGTGTTCCGTGAAAGGCAGTAATAAGGGTATGAATGGGAATAAGTCTGAAGTTAAGTGGGAGTTGTATGTGACCAAAGGAATTTTGTTCTCCTTTGATGTAACAAACCAACTTCTGGGTTTGTCCTATAGCATATTATTTATATTGTAAGGGGGTGTATTTATATAAAATAAAGTTGGAATATGTTATTTAAATGGTGGAATTACCTAGTTTTGAAGGAGGAGTCAAAAATTACAGGCAGAGGGGCTGAACTTGTAATTAAACCAAACCTGATTTTATGTTGGTTGTGGGGGTGGCGACACCCACACTTTTTTGTGTGCGTGTGTCATAATTTAGAGAGAAGAAGATAATATAATGAGGGTTTTGATCTTTGTAGGATCGTGAAAGTACAAGATGGTTATGTTCTTAGTTGAGATTGGCGAAAACAATAACAACTACACAAGTATAATCGAGTAAACAGAAAGAATACTAATAAGAACACTGTTGTATTAAGCTTTTGTGAGTAAATGATTACAAATGAAAACTCTATTGAGAAGCACATTTACAATGAAGTGTTTACACAGTATTTGTAACATTTCTGATTTTAGTATTCCTATTTCAATTCAATGTAATGCAATTTCAAGTTCTATACTCGTGCAATGCCTCATTATTTTCTCGCTGTAAATTTAATGCAATAATTCTATACAAATTCGCAAGTCTTACTCGGTTATATACATTTAGACACTATACAAGAAACTATTTTATTCAAACTTATCAAATCTGAAAAGTCAAGGACTAAAATTGAAAAATGTCAACAAACCCTAGTCTAGCACGGTCGTGCTTCGTCCTAGCACGGTCGTGCCAGGTTCTTTGGCACGGTCGCGCGACCTGCATTGGAACGATCGCGCCCGGTGCCTAGGCACGGTCGCGCCTATATTGGCACGGTCGCGCCTGCGTAACAGTCGAAACGTAAATGTGATTTCAAAACGCTCAATCATTCGAAATTCAAATCCGATTACGTTTCTTCTTCCATTAACGTGAGTTATACCATTCTCCATTATTCAACGCCTCAGTTTCATACCATCAATCTCGAATTCTCTCTCAAACAATTCAAGCAAAACTCGAATCCTATTCTGAGACGCAAATTCCCCCGATCAAGAAAGGATTACGCATCTCCCGGATCTCTCCAAGACTCTGGACTCTCTGGCCTAGCCGGAATTGCAGCCGAAGTCGCCGGAAGCCGTTTTCTCCGTCGCTGGAACTCCCTTCTACGGATCGTTACCAATTCCTTCCTGTTTTAGGTAAGTATACTCTCCATCTCATTCGTTTCAGTATCATAATCAAAAGCCCCCTATTAATCTGGGCTTTCATTACAGAAATCGTTCGAATCAGAATTGTTATTTTAAATAAAAAGGATTTAATCGATTCCACTCTTAAACACGATGTTCATGCAATTAATTTATATGATTAGACTCGTAATATCTCTTTAATCGAAAGCCCTATCAATTCCATCGTTATAAATACAAGAAATTGTCAATTCGTGTCTGACTTGGAATAGACACGGTCGCGTTAATCATATAGCGCGGCCGTGCCTCGTGTAGCGCGGCCGTGCCGACTATCAGCGCGGTCGTGTTCTCCTGTCCAGACCTTGTCATGCCCTCTGGGCTAGTCTCTGTTGTGTCTAAAGATCATAGACACGATCGTGCCTGGTCAAGGCACGGTCGTGCCTGTCAAACTTGTCTAGATTGTGCTCCTGTTGATCAACCCGGTCGCGCCCCGACTAGCGCGGTCGCGCCCGTGGCTTGAGCACGGTCGTGCTAGACTCAGAATTTTTATCAGAATTATAATTTTTATATTTTAATCATTAAATGTTTCAGATTTTATAAAAATATGTGTTCTGTATTTAAAAATGGATTTAAAGTTTAATCTTGGCATAAATATGATTTATTGAAAAGTTTATAAAAATTAAATTTATATTTATTTAAAATGAGGTTTTAAATAATTAAGTTACAAAATTTATAAATAATGATTAGTTATTTAATTTACATTTTAAATCAAAATCATTTATTTATTTATACTTAATTACAATTAATATTTACATTATTTCATAAACTATAATTATATATTTATTTATTTATTCAATTCAAACCTAATCAAATTATTTCAAACATATTTTACTTCAAACTCTATATATTTTATACAAATCAATAGTTTTATACACAAATTCAACTTCCATTTTACACTTAAACTTTGTACATCTATTTGATACTATACACATTACTCGATAGGTTAAATTGTGCATTCCAAGGATCATAGTTGCTATCTATAATCTGTGTTAGCTACATCTTCATATCAAGTGAGTATTCACAACCCCTTTTTACTCTTTTACACTTTTGGGGTGGAACATGAACTTTATACACATTTCACAACTACATTTATACAAACAACACAAGTGCAATATCCTACTTACATACATTTGAGCTTTGTGCCCGAGTGCTAGTTGTGCTAGTCTTTGTGAAAACTATGTGCAATCATTAACTATACAAGCCGACGGTTTTCAATGATAGATCTATTGAGTCTGACAAACCCACCCAAGTGGAGGTGATTGATACCGACAACACAATTTGCATACTAGTTACTAAGGTTTGATTGTACTTGATTACACAATAGCAGCTCCCCATAAATGCCTTATTTTTCATGTCTTGTAAAGGATTTGTTTTCAACTATATGCTATCTATATACAACTGTGTTATACTCACCAACTTTTTAGTTGACTTTATTTTATTCATGTTTCAGGCCCTAATATGTGAGAACGATTCAAGACGTGCTCAACATAGGATTTGGACTTAGTAATATTAAATCAAGAAGTTTATGAATTGTTTATTGTTCTTTGTTTGGATTTTGGTTTGTACTTGGATTATGTGAAATGGAAATTTGGCTTTAATATATATTTCAATTTAGTCAACCTTGTGCTATGAACAGTCTTACATGTCCCGCCCCGATGATTCCGCCATCGGTCGGGGTGTGACAGATTGGTATCAGAGCCTTGGTTATAGGGATTTAGGTTATTAGACATCTTGACCTAGACTATAACTTTAGGACACCCACTTATACTACGCTTCATGATTTTGTGCTATGTGTTACATGCTATATGCTACATGCTTACCATGATAAATTGTTTATTATATTTGGTACCTTACTTGTTAGAAGTTCATGACTTATTAGGATCTTCTTAAATAATACCTTTCCTATATCCTAAAATCCCATGATATTTCTACCTTCTTTTCTATCTTTATTCTTTCTAAGCATATGGACAAAAAAATTCTTGAAGCAAAAATCTTTAAATTTTTTTTTATTTTCTTCGTTAAGTTTTTTTTAAACTTGTTAAATTATTTGAGGACACGTGCAATCTGGAAGGGTGACACCTGTATTTTGGGTTTTCTGTCTAGGAAAGCATTTCGCATAAATCCCAATCAACCGAGGGACCCGTATGCTTTCCTAGGAATTCCCGAGATGAGTGTTTACCTATAGGCTAAAGCATGTCTCCTTGAAAATTATACAAGTTTAAATTAACCTTAATATGCCTTAGTATTCAAGTGATTTTGTCACTTTTGAGTACAATCCAAACTATGAATATCCATCTTTTATTTGGTTTTCTCATTCTATTAAATCCTAGAAATTCTCATAAGTTCTTACAATCTTTTATTGTTTTGTGAAAATCTGTAGAATGCCTCCTCGTCGTGCTCCCGCCGCCAACGCCAACTCCGACATTGCTGCCATTCTTACCCAATTGGTGACACAACTCACCCAAGCCAATGGTGCCACAAATGGCAATGGTGGAAATGGAAGCAATAGTGGTAATAATGGTGGTAATGGTGGAAATGGTGGAAACAATCCATCTCAATGCACCTTCAAGCACTTCAATTCTTGCAATCCCCTAAAGTTTTATGGAACCGAAGGAGCTACTGGACTCCTTCAATGGTTTGAAAGTATTGAGAATACCTTTCTCAATAGTGACTGTCCCGACAACCTCCGTGTTCGTCATGCTACTAGTGTCCTTCAAAAGCGGGCACTTACATGGTGGAATGGGGAGAAAAGGAATAGGGGTATTGATGTAGCTATGGCTTTACCTTGGGATGAGGTCAAAAGGCTTATGACCGAGGAATTCTGTCCTCGAAATGAAGTGAAGAAGTTGGAAGCTGAATTTTGGGATCTTGCCCAAGATAGTGGGGAAAACTTAGCATATACAACTCGGTTCCATGAGTTGAGTCTTCTTGTGCCCCACATGGTCACTCCTTTAGCCCGTTGTATCGAAAAGTATATTAGTGGGCTACCAAGACAAATTCAAGATACTGTCTTAGGTAGAAATCCTGCTACTTTGGAGGATGCCATCCGCCTGTCTGCTACCTTAACTGATAATCATGTTAAAGCTGGAACTCTTACCAAAAAGGGTTCTAAGAAAGTTGCTGAAAACGTAACCCCTTCTACCCACAACAAAGAAGCCACAACTGAACCCTCTCGCAATAACAAAAAGAGGAAAGTTAGAAACTTTGCTGTGGTTACTCCTGCGGTGCCCGTTAATCAAGTTGCACCTATAGTTCAAGCACCGGCTAAAAAGCCATATGTTGGGACCTACCCTCTTTGTGCCACCTGCAATTTTCATCATCCTCAAAATATCCCATGTAGCCTTTGCACTCATTGTGGGATATATGGTCACACTATCAATGTTTGTAGGGCCAAAGCTTTTGAGGGTCAAGTCAATCCACCGAACCAACCCAACCCGCGAGTGGCTAATCAAGGTGCTCCCGCCATTGCTAATAGGCGTGCTTGCTATGAGTGTGGTGACCCGAACCATTTTCGTAATCTATGTCCAAGACTTGCAAATGCTAGACAAGGTGGAGCTCGTGGGCGTGCGTTCAACATAAACGCCAACGAAGCTCAAGCCAACAACGACGTGGTTAATGATACGTTCCTTGTTAATAGTCAATATGCCTCCATTTTGTTCGATACCGGTGCCGATAAAAGTTTTGTGTCACTAAATTTTGAGCCTTTACTTGCAAAGACACGATCCCAATTAGAGAAAACCTTCACCGTTGAAATAGCAAATGGTGACTCCCATACAATTGAGTCTATTATCTATGATTGCTCCTTAGAACTTAATGATTATACATTCCCAATCAACCTTATTCCAATGCCACTAGGAAGCTTTGATATTATCATTGGTATGGATTGGCTATCAAATCATCATGCCGAAGTCATTTGTTTTGAAAAGTGTATTCGAATTCCGCTACCATCGGGAGAAACCTTAAGGGTTTTTGGTGAAAAGCCTTGCAAGGGTCTTAAGTTGATGTCTTGTACTACCGCTCAAAAGTACTTACGAAAGAAGTACATTGCCTTCTTAGCTCATATTGTTCAAAAGGATGTCAAGGAGAAGAGTATCCAAGACATTCCCATTATTCGAGATTTTCCCGAAGTGTTTCCCAAGGATTTATCTGGTCTTCCTCCCGTTCGTCAAGTCGAGTTCCGCATTGATCTTATACCTGGAGCTAACCCCGTTGCTAGAGCTCCTTATCGTCTTGCACCTTCCGAAATGCAAGAGCTCGCAAGTCAACTTCAAGAACTTTCCGACAAAGGTTTCATTCGCCCGAGTCATTCACCGTGGGGTGCACCCATCTTATTTGTTAAGAAGAAGGATGGATCATTTCGCATGTGTATTGACTATCGCGAACTTAACAAGCTTACTATCAAAAATCGTTATCCTTTGCCTAGGATCGATGACCTCTTTGATCAACTTCAAGGTTCTACTTGCTTCTCGAAGATTGATCTTCGATCCGGTTATCATCAGCTCCGTGTTCAAGAAGATGACATTCCTAAGACCGCTTTTCGAACAAGGTATGGTCATTACGAGTTCATGGTTATGCCTTTCGGGTTAACCAATGCACCCGCAGTTTTCATGGATCTCATGAACCGTGTGTGCAAACCGTACCTTGATAAATTCGTGATCGTTTTCATTGATGATATCTTAATCTATTCCAAGACTAAAGCCGACCATGAAGAACACCTTAGATTGGTTTTGGACCTTTTAAAGAAAGGACAACTATATGCCAAGTTCTCCAAATGTGAATTTTGGTTAAAAAAAGTTCAATTTCTTGGTCACATCGTTAACGACAAGGGTATTCATGTTGATCCTGCTAAGACTGAAACGGTTAAGAATTGGAATGCCCCGAAGACTCCTACCGAAGTTCGTTAATTTCTTGGTCTTGCGGGTTATTATCGTCGTTTCATCTCAAACTTCTCAAACATTGCTGTCCCTCTTACCGCCTTGACCCATAAGGGTAAAGCTTATGAATGGGGACCGAAACAAGAAGAAGCTTTCCAAACTCTTAAGCATAAGTTGTGCAATGCTCCCATTTTGACTCTCCCTGATGGAAATGATGATTTAGTTGTCTATTGTGATGCTTCTAACCAAGGTCTTGGTTGTGTCCTCATGCAACGAGGAAAAGTAATCGCTTATGCATCAAGACAACTCAAAATTCATGAAAAGAATTATACGACGCACGATCTCGAGTTGGGTGCGGTCGTATTCGCGTTAAAGATTTGGAGACATTACCTATATGGCACGAAATGTGTGGTATTCACCGACCACAAAAGTCTTCAACATATCTTCAACCAAAAAGAACTCAATATGAGGCAACGACGTTGGGTCGAACTCCTTAACGACTATGACTGCGAAATTCGTCACCATCCCGGCAAAGCGAATGTAGTAGCCGATGCTTTGAGTCGAAAGGACCATGTTATGCTTCATTGTGTCCGTATTCAAACCGATATTCAAACCCGTATCTTAGAAGCTCAACACGTCTCGGTAACCGAGGGTAACATGTATGAAGAAATGTCGTGTGGTGTTGAACTTCTTCTTGAATTAAAACCCAATGGCTTACTATATTACTTGAACCGTATTTGGGTTCCCGATCGCGATGATCTCCGTGCATTTCTCATGAACGAGGCTCATAAGACTCGTTATTCTATTCATCCTGGTGCGGATAAAATGTACCAAGATCTTCGCCAACTTTATTGGTGGCCCGGTATGAAGAAAGACATTGCTCTTTATGTGGCCAAATGCTTAACTTGCTCCAAAGTCAAAGCCGAACATCAACGTCCTTCTGGTTTACTCGAACAACCAGAAATTCCCGTGTGGAAATGGGAGAATTTAGCTATGGATTTCATTACCAAGCTCCCTCGCACCTCGAGTGGTTATGATAGTATTTGGGTGATCATTGATCGACTCACCAAATCTGCCCACTTCTTGCCTATTCGTGAAGACTTCAAAGTGGAGAAATTAGCCCGAATTTACATTGATGAAATTGTGAGCCGTCATGGTGTTCCATTGAACATAATATCCGATAGAGACGCTCGGTTCACTTCTCAATTTTGGCAATCTCTCCAAAAGGCTCTTGGTACTCGATTGGATTTGAGCACGGCTTACCATCCGCAAACTGATGGTCAAACCGAGCGAACAATCCAAACTCTTGAAGACATGCTTAGAGCTTGTGTAATCGATTTTGGTGGCAATTGGGATTCACATTTATCCCTTATTGAGTTTTCTTACAACAATAGCTACCACACAAGTATCAACATGGCTCCATTCGAAGCTCTCTATGGTCGCAAGTGTCGTTCTCCTATCTGTTGGAGTGAGATTGGTGAAGCACAAATCACTGGTCTCGAGTTAATTCAAGAAACATCCGACAAGATTATTCAAATCCGTGACAATATTCGAGTAGCGAGGAGTCGGCAAAAGAGTTATGCCGACAAACGTCGAAAACCCTTGGAATTCCAAGTCGGTGACCTTGTTCTTCTAAAGGTGTCTCCATGGAAGGGTGTGGTCCGTTTTGGAAAGAAAGGCAAGTTAGCACCTCGTTATGTTGGCCCATTCAAAATCCTTGAAAGGATTGGGAAAGTGGCTTACAAGCTCGAGTTACCTCCATCTCTTGGCAATGTGCATCCTACATTTCATATATCTAATCTGAAGAAGTGTCTCGTCGATGAAAATCTCCATATACCGCTCGACGACGTGCGCATTGATGAAACAATGCACTTCGTTGAGAAACCGGTAGAAATTATGGATCGTGAAGTCAAGCAGCTCAAGCGAAGTCGCATTCCTATCGTTAAAGTTCGTTGGGAATCTAAGCGTGGTCCTGAGTTCACTTGGGAACGAGAAGACCAAATGAAGCTCAAGTACCCTCATCTTTTTACTAATAATGTTGTTTCCTCTAGCTAAATTTCGGGACGAAATTCTCTCAACATGGGGAGACTGTAACATTTCTGATTTTAGTATTCCTATTTCAATTCAATGTAATGTAATTTCAAGTTCTATACTCGTGCAATGCCTCATTATTTTCTCGCTGTAAATTTAATGCAATAATTCTATACAAATTCGCAAGTCTTACTCGGTTATATACATTTAGACACTATACAAGAAACTACTTTATTCAAACTTATCAAATCTGAAAAGTCAAGGACTAAAATTGAAAAATGTCAACAAACCCTAGTCTAGCACGGTCGTGCTTCGTCCTAGCACGGTCGCGCCAGGTGCTTTGGCACGGTCGCGCGACCTGCTTTGGAACGATCGCGCCCGGTGCCTAGGCACGGTCGCGCCTATATTGGCACGGTCGCGCCTGCGTAACAGTCGAAACGTAAATGTGATTTCAAAACGCTCAATCATTCGAAATTCAAATCCGATTACGTTTCTTCTTCCATTAACGTGAGTTATACCATTCTCCATTATTCAACGCCTCAGTTTCATACCATCAATCTCGAATTCTCTCTCAAACAATTCAAGCAAAACTCGAATCCTATTCTGAGACGCAAATTCCCCCGATCAAGAAAGGATTACGCATCTCCCGGATCTCTCCAAGACTCTGGACTCTCTGGCCTAGCCAGAATTGCAGCCGAAGTCGCCGGAAGCCGTTTTCTCCGTCGCTGGAACTCCCTTCAACCGATCGTTACCAATTCCTTCCTGTTTTAGGTAAGTATACTCTCCATCTCATTCGTTTCAGTATCATAATCAAAAGCCCCCTATTAATCTGGGCTTTCATTACAGAAATCGTTCGAATCAGAATTGTTATTTTAAATAAAAAGGATTTAATCGATTCCACTCTTAAACACGATGTTCATGCAATTAATTTATATGATTAGACTCGTAATATCTCTTTAATCGAAAGCCCTATCAATTCCATCGTTATAAATACAAGAAATTGTCAATTCGTGTCTGACTTGGAATAGACACGGTCGCGCTAATCATCTAGCGCGGCCGTGCCTCGTGTAGCGCGGCCGTGCCGACTATCAGCGCGGTCGTGTTCTCCGGTCCAGACCTTGTCATGCCCTCTGGGCTAGTCTCTGTTGTGTCTAAAGATCATAGACACGATCGTGCCAGGTCAAGGCACGGTCGTGCCTGTCAAACTTGTCTAGATTGTGCTCCTGTTGATCAACCCGGTCGCGCCCGTGGCTTGAGCACGATCGTGCCCTTCCGAGGCACGGTCGTGCTAGACTCAGAATTTTTATCAGAATTATAATTTTTATATTTTAATCAGTAAATGTTTCAGATTTTATAAAAATATGTGTTCTGTATTTAAAAATGGATTTAAAGTTTAATCTTGGCATAAATATGATTTATTGAAAAGTTTATAAAAATTAAATTTATATTTATTTAAAATGAGGTTTTAAATAATTAAGTTACAAAATTTATAAATAATGATTAGTTATTTATTTTACATTTTAAATCAAAATCATTTATTTATTTATACTTAATTACATTTAATATTTACATTATTTCATAAACTATAATTATATATTTATTTATTCAATTCAAACCTAATCAAATTATTTCAAACATATTTTACTTCAAACTCTATATATTTTATACAAATCAATAGTTTTATACACAAATTCAACTTCCATTTTACACTTAAACTTTGTACATCTATTTGATACTATACACATTACTCGATAGGTTAAATTGTGCATTCCAAGGATCATAGTTGCTATCTATAATCTGTGTTAGCTACATCTTCATATCAAGTGAGTATTCACAACCCCTTTTTACTCTTTTACACTTTTGGGGTGGAACATGAACTTTATACACATTTCACAACTACATTTATACAAACAACACAAGTGCAATATCCTACTTACATACATGTGTGCAAAATTTGAGCTTTGTGCCCGAGTGCTAGTTGTGCTAGTCTTTGTGAAAACTATGTGCAATCATTAACTATACAAGCCGACGGTTTTCAATGATAGATCTATTGAGTCTGACAAACCCACCCAAGTGGAGGTGATTGATACCGACAACACAATTTGCATACTAGTTACTAAGGTTTGATTGTACTTGATTACACAATAGCAGCTCCCCATAAATGCCTTATTTTTCATGTCTTGTAAAGGATTTGTTTTCAACTATATGCTATCTATATACAACTGTGTTATACTCACCAACTTTTTAGTTGACTTTATTTTATTCATGTTTCAGGCCCTAATATGTGAGAACGATTCAAGACGTGCTCAACATAGGATTTGGACTCAGTAATATTAAATCAAGAAGTTTATGAATTGTTTATTGTTCTTTGTTTGGATTTTGGTTTGTACTTGGATTATGTGAAATGGAAATTTGTCTTTAATATATATTTTAATTTAATCAACCTTGTGCTATAAACAGTCTTACATGTCCCGCCCCGATGATTCCGCCATCGGTCGGGGTGTGACAGTATTTATACTAACTTAGAATCAAGACAGTCCCTTGATTCAAAATATCAGATCTAACACAGACCGTTGATCTTTTGTACAAAACTAATAATACAAGTTAAAGCTAAACTAGCTAACTTTATTAAAACATTTTCTTTATTCATCATTGCTTGCAAGCTTGGAGAAGAGCATTGTTGTCCGTCATTGGTTGAACCATTGAGGTTCTTTCTGCTTTGTGTGTGTCAGTTACTTTTGCAGAAAGTTGTAAGTGACGCTTGACATGGATAGTCAGCTGCAACGATTTATCTTCACAGCACAGGGCTATCAGCTGAAAAGAGAGAATGATGCCGCTGATAAGCCTATCAGCAGCAACAAGTGTTGAACGCTGCTGATAAGCCTATCAGCAGCAGAAGGTGTTGAACGCTGCTGATAAGCCTATCAGCAACAGAATGTGTTGAACGCTGCTAATAAGCCTATTAGCATCAACAAGTGATTGATGCAGCTGATAAGCCTATCAGCAGCATTTGTACTTAGAAGAATCTTGTTGCTATTAGTCTTTGGTTCTACAAACTCCCCCTAGACGGATGTAACCAAAATTCTTCTAATCTCTTTGCTGCTGAAGCTTTTGCATGTGGCTGACTATCCTTGTAACCTCATAGCCTCTTGGATCCTTGCTGGGATTGTTCTGTGGAAGCTCAGACAGAGTCTTGATGTCTTTATGTGGCATTTTGTAGATTGTTTTGCTTGAACATCTCATCTGTTGCTTCCTTACATCAGTTAGAGTGAACTCATCCACATCAGCATTATTGGACCAACTTACAAATGGAGAGTGGGACTTGAGTGGTTTTATGTCTATGATCACATCTTTGCTAGGGTTGAAGTAGTGTTTTATGGCTAGCACAAGACGTTTCCCACTCTCATTTGCAGGCTCATGAGCTTCACCCAGCTCCAGAATTCTACCAAGATCTGAATCTGGTAATTGTAGAACTTCATCAACAGATCTGTAGATAGATCTCCTTCTTTCAGTTCTCCCCTGAAGATCTCAAACCTCTGATCCTGTGGACTATAGACCCAATGAACTATGTCTCTGGAGTCTTCTGGTTTAGGTGTGGATTTTGATTTCTTGAAGGGAGGCTATTGATGAGAGGGAGCTGGGTGGGATGGTTTGGAATTTTTGGGTGGAGGAGTGGAAGGTTTGGGGAGGAGAGTGGAAGGTTGTTGGATTTTGGAAGAGGTGGTGAGGGAGAAGTCTTGGGTTTCTTTGTTTTTATTTCTTCTTCTTCCTGAATGAGTACCCTTTTCTTGGAGCCCTTCTTCCCCAATCATTCTTCCTCATCCTTCTTGACTTTGAAGTAGAGGGCTTGCAGGTTCATGAAGTTCATGGGACCTAGCCTCTTTCCACTCTCTCCTCTAGCCTTAAGGAAGTCAATCATGACCTTCCTCTCTTCATGGGTTCTTCGATTAAGTGCAATAGTCTTCTTGGACTTTAGCTTGGCTTTTTCTTCTTCTTCAGCCTTTTTCTTGCTTGCCAATTGACCCTGCTGACCCATGAAGGCTCTGTAAATCTCTTTGTTTGATAGTTTCTCAAGGTAGTCTGCATCCTCACCTTGAGAAACTAGAGCTTTTACCCACTCCTCTCGCATTTCTTTGGCTAGTTCAGAATCGGTTATTCTGAACTTAGCCTCTTCCTTCTTCTTCTCCATTTCTTCTTATTCGTTGTCAAATTGTTCCTGCAGTTGAAGAGCAAGAGCTGCATCTTCTTCAATTTGATATACTGCAGGAATCTTTTCTTTAAGATCATCCAGCTGTTTTGCATACAGCTGGATTTGTTGTTCTCTGAGGAGAATGGTTGTTTTCTTTCTTGAGCCTTTTTCAGGTCAGCCATCTCATCTTCTTCTTTTCTTCTTCTCATTTCTTCTTCTCATTTCTTCCTTCTCTTTCTTCTCCTTTAGAAACCTATCTTCATCTTCTTCTGTCATAATTCTCCTCCCTTTGTCTACACTAGATGCCTCTGCTTCGGCTTCACTAATCACAACAGCAGATGATTGTGTTGCTGTTGAGATCTCAGCCTCAGCTTCATTGGCAAGTTGAGAGGTTGACAAGGGAAGGTCATTATCTTCATCTTTTTGGCACTCAGGACTTGTAACCTCTAGCAGCATTTCTTTGATAGTGGATCTTGCTTCATATGTTGCAGTAAAGATGTCTACTCGAGGGGAAGCTGAGTCAGAGTCAGTGTCCGAATTTGACACATATACTTCCTCAGCAATCCATCCTTCCTGTTCAAGATGGGCTCTGATAGTAGCTATAATTGCCTGGCTTTCGAGGGAGTTGACATTGCAGATATTAGCTCTGAGTTGAACTATCTTGTATAGAAAGTCTGTAGGCAGTTGCAGGATGTTCCTGGTGTTGATGGTAAGAGAGGAGCCGTTGCTTAGCAGTAGGGTGTGGTCAAGAGACTTAGTACTCACCCATCCTAGCACATCTAAGTCCTTGACAATGAAGTCATACATGAATCTTCTTAGGAACAAAACTTCTTCTTCAGTGAGAAGACTGCTCCTTATTATTTCAAGGCTTCTAGGAGTTAGTCTTCTTTCTGCTGCTGCCGAAGATTCAGGATAGGCTACCATTTTTGCTGTTTGTATGAATCTTTCAAAGTTGGGTAGATTCTCCTCCATCAAGTCATAGAACCTGCCAATGGCAAGTTCTGCTGAGAGATCTGCTGAAGTGTTGATGCAGTTAGTCAGATACAGTTGTAGGACTTGGAGGGCATTAAGAGAGTTACAGTTTAGCTTTTCTACTCCGCTAAACTCCCATCCAATCCAAAATCTCTCAGCTACTCCATCATACCCCCAAGCTAGAATGGAGTCAAATTCTAGCTTCTTTGAAGTTTGGAAGAGTTGGGGGGGTAGAGGATTGAATTATGATGGTTGCTGCTTCAGGGATGATGCTGACAGATGTAGATGGTTGATCTTTGTTTTCAACATCAGTCAGCACCTCATCAACAGCCCTGACGACTCACTTCCAGTCTTCAGTAATCTCTTCTTCTTCATCATCTGAAGCTGGCAAGTCATGGACCTGTACAAAAGCTGGCTTGTATAGTGTACTTTGAAATGCAGCCTGCTCTTGTATCCAGTCGTCAAGACTGTCTGTGTCTTCTTCCATGTGGACTATCTCCCTCTTTTTGGTTGCATCAGTGGACAGAGAAGCATCAGTTTGAGTGCCCACTGAGACAAGGGAGGGAGAAGCCATAGAAGGGCATTGATGGGCTTCATGCTGAAGGAGCTGGTGTTTTAGTTTTGACACCTCAGCCTCCAGCATAGCTACCCTGTCCGTCAATTCCTTATTATGAAGTTCAGTCTGTCCTCATCCATAGTTGTGGAATCCTTGGAGCTAGATGGGGCCTTAGTCCTAGCCTCTGCATCCCCATCACCCATGGTTTCTTGGCGCCTGGGATTCCTCTCAGTGAGGGGAGTTTCCAAGGAAACACCCTCATTGTGAGTTGCCGTGGTTGAGGTTTTAACGATGTTGTCACTGTCCTCCTGGTCATTTGATGGACCAGCAGTAGTGACAGCATCTTCCACATCCACTCTGTCACAACTCCTAGAGTGGACCTTCTGGGGTGATGAACCTGGGTTAGGTGCACCAGCAGCCAGGTCAATCAATACCTCCGAAATAGTGGTAGTTGTAGAAGGTATATCATCTTGACCAGGTGCCTCGGCACTTAGGTTCAGTGAAGAGAAATAGTGAAATGTCTCAAAGGGGTGTTCTATGGATCCGGGAAGTGATCCTGATCCTAATAGAGAGACATCCGAAGGAGTCACCCTAGTAATGTGGCTTTCCCTTATGATATTCTCACCAGAATGTTGTGATTCTGAGTGAGGGCTGTCAGCTTGGGTTTGGGACCTGGAGGCAAGAGAAGAAGGAGTTTCCTTGCCCCATTTTCTTGTATACATGGCGACAACCGGGGCCCTGTGTTCCGGTTGAACGATAACATAAAAAGGAGGTGGAAGTGATTTTTGTACCTGTGCATCCTTAGTAGTATGCACATGGGTTCGGATGGTGGAAGCAGTTTGTGGTTCAGGCTGTGAGGTGGAGGGTGTGGGATCAGTATCAACTAGGATTGCTGAACTGTCACTCGGGGTGCTTTGCATGTTCATCATTGTAGATAACAATGGAACATTGACCCCTGAGAACTTTTTGGAAACAGTCCTCATACTTTGAAAAATGTTGTTTTTATGCCCTAGAATCATGTAGATTCTTGCAGGTTTGGAAAGGTTTTGAAGTTCTTGGTTGAAAACTTCCTGCAAGAACCTTGGGTACATAAAAAATTGTTGCTTTGCACCCTCTTGAAGGTTATATCTCAAACCTTCAAAGATGATGTGTGCAAAGTTAAAGCCCTGGCCAGTAACCATACCGTGGAAAGCAGAGGCAAGTGCGGAGCTCACCTGGTGCCATCCACTCCTCTTCTGGGATATGCATTGGAGAAGAGTGTGGCAGAGATACTTCCATTGAGGGCCCATGAGCGCCTTCTCGATAGTATATTCAACTTGATTTCCAGTGTACCCTATGGATACAAAGGTCCTCATATACTCATCCTTTGAGTATGAACATGCTGCTCCCTCATCCTGAAGCTTAAGATGTGAGCGTAAGGTGGCTTCAGTGATGGTGATGTCCTTACCATCTACCTTGGCTTTAATTTGGGGAGTCCCCTGTTCGGTAGAGTAAACGGCGGAGTTCCAGAAATCCTCCATATGGGGGGTGTATATGGTAGGGTTGGTTGTCAAGGCAAAGTGAATTTTTGATCGGCATAGGAAGTCGATCATGTCATCGAATCCTTCCGATTTCTTGCCCTTGATTAGGCATGCTATTAGGTTATGGTATGGAGAAAACTTGTTATCTGGGTTGTTGATATCTGCCATAGCTGTTTGATTTTGGAGGGAAGGTTTGAGTATGGTGGAGACTTAGGGTGAAAGTGATGGTCGGTTAGGGTTGAATTGAATGTGAAGAGGTGGTAAAGAAAATTTGATTTGTTCTTATAACGGCAGAGGAGGGAAAAAGCTAAATGACTTGTACAATACAACCTTATTCACTTTTTACTGTTACAGCTGTAATACACCGAGGCAGTCATGGTATAGACTGACGTTAATTTTTATAGCAGGTAAAAGTTAATTTAGACTTAAATTTACCCATCTGCAGCAAACTCAGTTGCTGTGGATGGATAAGCCTATCCGCTGTAATCTTGCTTGCTGCTGAAGGTTAAGTCTGTAAGCAGCAAACATAGCTGCTGAAAGATGCAACAATCTGCAGCAAGGAGGTTGCTGCTGACAGCTTTAAAGCTATCCACGGGAAACTTGTTCCAGCTGATAACTTAAGGCAGTCAGTGGCAAGTTCTTTGCTGCTTAAGATTACACCTGTCAGCAGCTGAAGGACAAAAACGCTGCTGACTTACAACTTTTATTTACAACAAAGGACAAAACACATTTTAAAGCAAAAATTTGAGATAGATTTTAATCAAAGTTCATTATACCAATAGATTCAACTAAATACGTAAATCTAGCTTCATCAAAAGGTTTTGTAAACAAATCAGCATACTGCTCATTTGTATGAACTTTGGTTAAAATGATTCTCTTTTTCTCAGCTTGATCTCTTATAAAGTGATACCTGATGTCAATGTGCTTTGTCTTGGAGTGCTGCACCGGATTGTTTGTGATTGATATAGCACTCATGTTGTCAATGTGAATTGGAGTTGCCATGAAAGTCATCACATAGTCCAGCATTTGATTTTGAATCCAGATGACTTGTGCACAGCAACTTGAAGCTGCAATGTATTCTGCTTCATCTGTAGAAGTTGAAACACATGTTTGCTTCTTGCGCTACCATGAGATCAGACTCCCTCCTAGAAACTGACATCCCCCTGATGTGGACTTTTTGTCCAAGTTGCATCCCCCATAATCACTGTTAGTGTATGCATACATATTGAACTTGTCATCTTTAGAATACCAAAGCCCAAGTCTTGGGGCTCCCTTTAGGTATCTAAGAATTCTCTTGACAGCTTGAAGATGTGAGACCTTTGGAGCTGCTTGGAATCTTGCACAGAGGCATAATGTAAAACATGATATCTGGTCTTGAGGCAGTGAGAAACATGAGAGACCCTATCATTGCACGGTACTGATGTTGATCAGTGTCTTAGCCATCTTTTTCTGGATTCAGATGATGGTGCACCTGCATAGGGGTTCTTGCAGCAGAGCAGTCAGGCATTTTAAATCTTTCCAAAATGCTCTTGACATATTTGGATTGACTGATGAAGATTCCATTTGGGACTTGTGTGACTTGTAGACCCAAAAAGAAGTTTAGTTCACCCAATGAACTCATTTCAAACTTTGAGTGCATCAGAATTTCAAAGTCTTTGCACAGCTTCTTTCTTGTTGATCCAAAGATGATATTATCAAAATAGATTTGAATCAGTAAGATATCTCCCCCTTCATCTTTGATAAACAAGGTCGGGTCAATAGCCCCTCTTCTGAAGTTGTTGCGTAGTAGATATCCAGATAAGGTTTCATACCAAGCTCTTGGGGCTTGATGTAAGCCATATAGAGCTTTGTCTAGTTTGAACACTTGAGTAGGATGTGTAGGATCTACAAAGCCTGGAGGCTGCTTGACGTACACTTCTTCACCGATCTTCCCATACAGAAAGGCACTTTTGACATCCATTTGATACACTGTGAAGTTCTTGGATGCAGCATATGCTAGGAAGATTCTGATGGCCTCCAGCCTGGCAACAGGAGCAAAGACTTCATCGTAGTCAATTCCCTCTTCCTGAGTGTAGCCTTGAGCTACAAGTCTGGCTTTGTTCTTGACTACAATTCCTCTCTCGTCTTGCTTGTTCCTGAAAACCCATCTAGTGCCAATAGCATATTGACCTGGTGGAAGATCAACAAGTTTCCAGACATCCTGTCTATGGAATTGCAGCAGCTCTTCCTGCATTGCCTCAATCCAGCTGCTGTGTTTCAGGGATTCATCTATCTTTTTGGGTTCCACCTGAGATAGAAAACATGAAAACATGCATATATTGGCTTTATGAGTTTTGCTTCTTGTGAGAACTCCTTGGTGAACCTGGCCAATAATATTTTCTTGAGGATGTTCTTTATGTATCCTCTGAGCTGGTACCACCTCCAGCTGTATCTCCTGATCCAGATTACTTTAATTTTGATCAGGGATTTCTTCATTCATGGTAGAGGAGTCTTCATTAGCAGCATTTACATCAACATTTTCAGCAGTAGTAGTTTCAGCATCAACAGCATCTACCAAAGAGTCTTCACCCAAATTTTCAGCTTCAGACAGGCTTCTACTGGTGATATTGGAGAGTCTTGTTCCGGCTTCACTTGCTTCAATGGCCTCCACAACTTATGGAGGATCAATGGATGGTCTTTTCAGACTGATATTAGATTTGGGAAAATCCAGTCTGTAGTCAGTTGCTGAAGTGGACGCAGGTGTTTGTGTAGAGGAAGACTCCATATTTGAGAAGATGAGAGGCTCAAATATTTGGGAGAAGGAGTCTATGTCAAAGAGCCAGTTTGGGCCTTTTCCCTGCTCACATACAATATGTTCTCTACATTCCACATTTGCAGATTCTTCCATAATTCTTGTTCTTGAATTGAATACTCTGTAGGCCTTTGATTGAGAGGAATAGCCCACAAAATATCCTTCATCAGATTTGGCACCAAACTTAGGAAGAACCCCATGTGTGATGAGGATGGTGCATGGACACCCAAAAGGATTTAGAAACCCAATGTAGGGAACTCTTTGAAACCAAAGTTCATAAGGTGTTTTGTTGAGGGGCTTGACAATGAGAACTCTATTTTGCACATAGCAGGCTGTGCTAACTGCTTCTGCCCAGAATGTGAGAGGTAGTTTTGAGTCTGCCAACATGGATCTTGCTGACTCAATTAGAGTTCTGTTTCTCCTCTCAGCAACTCCATTTTGTTAAGGAGTTCTTGGAGCACGGTACTGTCTTTCTATCCCCTTGCTTCACAGAAACAGTTCAAGGTGTGGTTCTTGAACTCTGTGCCTTGATCACACCTTATGATCTTTACCTTTTAATTGCTTTGATTCTCTACCTTTAGAACATAGGTTTTGAGAATTTCAGCAGTTTCATCTTTAGTTCTCAAGAAGTATACCCATGAGAATCTGGTTTAGTCATCAGTTATCACCAGACAGTATGACTTCTTACCCATTGAACTGACGTTTGTAGGACCAAAGAGATCCATATACAGCAGCTGCAGTGGAGTGTCATTTGTGTTCAGGGTTTTGGGCTTGTGAGAACTCTTGTGTTGCTTCCCCTTTAAGCATGCAATGCAGTGGTCTTCTAGTTGAAATTCTTTGTCAGGAAGCCTTCTGACAAGATTGTCCTTCACCAGTTTGTTAATAGTTTTGATATTAACATGACTTAATCTCCTGTGCCAGAGAGCTGATTCATCAACTGAGGCTTTTGACAGAAAGCAGGAAACACTCCCAGATGGAGTGACTTCATTCATGTCCAGCACATAGAGATTTTCTTTTCTTTGAGCAGTCAATAGAATCTTTTCTGGATGAGGTTTGGATAGGCCAGGAGACAATACAAAGCATTCTTTATCTGTGAATAGCATCCAATACTTTAGATCACAGACCTGGGACACACTCATGAGATTGAAGTCTAATTCTTTAACATAGTTGACTTTGTCAATGCTCATTCTTTCATTGGACACAGTTCCTTGTCCAGTGATGGATCCTCCCTTTGAGTCACTTCTAAAGGCAACATATCCTCCATTGAAATGTCTGAAGTTGGAGAGGATGGATCTGTTGCCTGTCATGTGCCTGGAACAGCCACTGTCTACCACCCAGGTGTTGTTCTTGTGACCTGGCTATCCCTGCACATAATAGAGATCTAGTTAGTGGGAGGGGTCCAAGGGCTTTCATTCTTGAAGAAAAGAGTTCTTGGAATGTTGGATTCATCATGTGTGCAGTCAACCAAGCCAATGATGATTCTTGGAGGAGTAGAAACTGGGATCTTGGCTTTCCATTGTTGATGTGATGGTCTTCCAGTTTTCTTTTCTCTGTCAGAAGCTGATTTTGCTTTGGCTGCTGACGGATTTTATTTAACAGTAGCTGATTTTGCTGCTTGAGGCTTTAGCTTATCAGTGGCAGGTTTTGCTGCTGATGGCTTTGGCTTATCAGCAGCAGCATTTTGTTGCTGCTGACTTTAGCTTATCAACAGCAGAATTTGTTGCTGCTGATTGCTTTGTTTGAGCAGCAGCAGATTTGACTACTGCTGAAGGCTTCTCTTTAGGCTGCTTGTGCTTTACTGAATTGCCAACCAATGTATGCTGATCATTCCTTTGTTTATGAGGTGATTGATGAAGGGTCTGATTGAACGGGTTAAATTGACACTTTGCAGCAAAGTGGTCTGATTCACCACAAATGATGCAAGTTTGTTGAGCTTTAGACACCTGCTTCCTTGGTGGAGAAGGAGAGTTTCGGAATTTAGTTGCCTTTCCTTCATGACTTCTAAAATGGTTGCTTTTGTTTTCCTTCTCAATAACATGTGGTTTTTGAGCTCTTTGTTGCTAATTCCTCTGCTGCTGAAGGTAGTAGAAGCAGGTGCTGGCAGTGTGATTATATTTGCCACAGACAAAGCATGATTTGGCCAGTTTGTCTCTTGAAAAGTAAACATAATCCTTTCTTTGAAACAGATCCTTGAAGTTCCATAGTTGAGCTTTGTTATGTTCAAAAGTGGCTTCTTCTAGGGTCTTTTAAACATATGGAACTTTTTCTCCAGAAGCATGACATATGTCAAACACCTTCCTATGAGGGTTGGAGTTGCTGGAAGTTGAGGACTGTCCTTTTTCAACGGTTAACTTTCTTCCTTTTGGAGGATAACTGATTTTGATTTGGCTGAACGGCATGGGAAATGGAACAGCTGGTCCTTGTGCTGAGGGAATGACTGGAATAGGAGCACTTGTTTGAAAGACTTCCAAGTCAGGTTTAGTGGGCTCCTCAGCTTTAGTGGACTCTGAGCAAGTTGACTCAGAATCTGATAAGGTAGTGCACTCTTGTATTGACGGTTCATGCCTTGAGGGATCAAGATCTCGGTTGGCAGTGTCAAGATTTGCAACATTGAAGCTTGGTTCGTGAATGTCAATGTAATCAGCAGGGGGTGCCACGGCTTGGTATTGTTCACCATGATACCCCACACCAGTTTTAACCTTTTCATGAATTTGAGCATCTAAAAGTCTTTGCAGCTTTTTAGATGCAAATTCATATTTATCAACAAGAACTTTCTGTTCTGCCAATTCAGCTCTGGTAGATTTTAATCTAGCCAGCAGATCGTCAATCTGAGTTTCAAGATTGGTTTATTCATGTTTTAACGATGAAATCTCTTTCTTAAGGCAGTTAACTTTTTATTTATAAGTATTTTCGACCTTTTTGAACTCAGATTTCATTTGATGAAACTCTTCATTTTGATCTATAAGGTTTTGGTTATGCTTTCTGTAACCTAAAACTTTATCAATGCAAGGTTGAGAGCAAAGATGTTCAAATACCTGAGGTGGTATCTCTGCAGTGTCTGCCATAAGAGCTTGGTTGGTGGTAGGAACATCTTCATATTGAAAGCTCCAGTCAAAGTCTGAAGTTCCAACATTTGTACAAGCTGCAGTTTGAGCTGGAGGAGTTCCTTGTTGTTGCCTGGACTGGCCTTGGTAGCTTTGCCTTTGATAGCTGACACCCGGATTTGTTTTTGGCGACTTGCACTCCCTAGCAAAGAAACCCAATTGGTTATAGTTGTAACATCGGATCTTGCTTTTATCCAATCCAACTCTGGAGTTTGAGTTGTTGCTTGGAACAGATCGACCGGTTCTAGAATAGAACCTTTTTGCTCTGAGGGAGAGCATGGCGTATGAGTGCTGAATATCCATTTCTTCAAGATCATCTGGATGAAAGCATTCCAAATCTTCTTTTATGAAGTACATGCTGCTTGAGTTGTCAGAGACAAAAGCAGTAGAGGTTGACGGTTGAGGAGGGGCTTCAAGAAGAAGTGGTGATGAGTTGGATTGTGAAGCAGTTGGTGTTTGAGGGTGAGTGACGATGGGAGAATAGCAATTGTTTGTACTAGCACCGGAGTGATCAGAGTGAAGCGCAGATGCGATGGTGGGGGAAGTAGAGGATGATTGATGACTGGAGCTTCTTTCTTTGGCTTGAATCATTTCTAATTCATATGTTTTTAGCATGCCAAAGAGCTCTGTCATCTGGAGAGTTTTTAAGTTCTCCGTTCTTCTTATAGACACTGTATATAGTGTCCAGCAGCTCGGGAGAGATCTGATAAACTTTTTGAGAAAATCTTCATTCTCTAGCTTTACTTTGGAGCACTGCAGTTCTCCCACCAGGTAAATGTACCTGTTATACAAAATGGTTAGTGACTCACCTTCCTTCCAGACGAAGTTCTCATACTGCTGTTTCAGTATGTCCCTTCTGTTTTCTTTGACTTCTTCTGAGCCAGCAAACATCTTTTCGAGAGCCTCCCAGAGCTCCTTAGCGGTTTTCTAGCTTCTGAAGTTATGGAAAACTTCATTTGGAAGACACATTTGGATAACTCCTAGTGCCTTGAAGTCCACCTCCATCTTCTTTATGTCATCATCTGAGTACTTGGAGGGCTCCTTTGGGACTAGTGGTCCTCCAGAGTCAACAGAGGCCACCATGGGAGTATAGGGACCATCCCTGATGGATTTCCACATTCCGTACTCCTGATAGCAGAATAAGCTTTCCATGCGATTCTTCCACATGTCGTAGTCTTCCCTAGATACCTTGGTGGTCGGTTGATGCTGCCGATGTCTTCAAATCCATTGCTCTATGCCATCTTTGTTTTGTGATTTTGGGTGACTTGATCAAGGAGAAAGTTTAGAATAGAACCAGAAGTGATTAAACAAGTGTGAGTTTGTTTAATCTGAGCCAAAGCTCTGATACCACTTGTAGGATCGTGAAAGTACAAGATGGTTCTGTTCTTAGTTGAGATTGGCGGAAACAATAACAACTACACAAGTATAATCGAGTAAACAGAAAGAATACTAATAAAAACACTGTTGTATTAAGCTTTTGTGAGTAAACGATTACAAATGAAAACTCTATTGAGAAGCATACTTACAATGAAGTGTTTACACAGTATTTATACTAACTTAGAATCAAGACAGACCCTTGATTCTAAGGATCAGATCTAACACAGACCGTTAATCTTTTGTACAAAACTAATAATACAAGTTAAAGCTAAATTAGCTAACTTTATTGAAACGTTTTCTTTATTCATCATTGCTTGCATGCTTGGAGAAGAGCATTGTTGTCCGTCATTGGTTGCACCATTGAGGTTCTTTCTGCTTTATGTGTGTCAGTTACTTTTGCAGAAAGTTATCAGTGACGCTTGGCATGGATAGTCAGCTGTAACTATTTATCTTCACAGCACAAGGCTATCAGCTGCAAAGATAGAATGATGCCGCTGATAAGCCTATCAGCAGCAACAAGTGTTGAACGCTGCTGATAAGCCTATCAGCAGCAGAAGGTGTTGAACGCTGCTGATAAGCCTATCAGCAGCAGCAGGTGTTGAACGCTGTTGATAAGCCTATCAGCAGCAACAAGTGATTGATGCAGCTGATAAGCCTATCAGCAGCATTTGTACTTAGAAGAATCTTGTTGCAATTAGTCTTTGGTTCTACAATCTTGAACTAAGAATTGGAGCTTGCATGCTTGGATTTTGAGGGTTGGATTGCACAACACCCTAACATTATCAAGTAAGAATCATCTCCTACCTATTCTCTCAACTAGGTTCTTGTTCTTGATAAGGGTTTTGGTGGATGAAACCTAAGGGATGGGAATTTGGGGTTGTATTGGGTGTTTTGTTGAAAAGGATTAATAATCTATCATACTAAAGCTAGAGGGTCAAAAAGGGTGAATGATTGTGTAGGGAGGTTAAAACTTGTTTAAGGTGTAATTAATCAAGTTTAGAATGTGTGTAATCCATAAGGTCTAAGGTGGGTGTTAGACTTCAATTGGTGAATGGTGAAATTGGTGATTTTGGGAGTTTGACTTTTATGGGTCAAACGGGCCAATATGGGTTGAAAGATTAAATTGGTTGTTAGAGGTTTGGTTAAGGTTGTGTTAACCAAATTAAGTTGGGGTTTTGATCTTTAGATCATAGCTGTGTCTTGAATCTTAATTTGGTGTTTGGGCTGATATCATAAGTTTTCTAAATGCAAATTCTCTCTAGCTAAAGGTAAGTGCTTTGTACTTACTTTGTAATGATAGGTGGTAGTAAATGCACATACTTGATATATATGTTAATTTTGTTGATAATCATATGTGCAAATGTGTGTATGTTGATTTGGTGAAATTGCATATGGTGTAAATATGCAAAGGGTGGGTGTTTAAGGTGCTTGAGGTCTATGAACCTCACAATGTCGTAGGGTAGCCATAGTCATAGAATTATTTGCGAGTTCTTTGGCGTTATTTTTATGTCTATATTGAATGTACGGGGTAGGGTGATTAAGATTGTAATTGAAGTCTTTGAACTTCACAAGTCGTTTTGTGGTATTTGAAGTCTAAGAACCTCACACGTGGTAATTGAGGTCATGACTTTAATTTGTGTTGTTGTTGCTTGAAGTCTTGAACTTCACAATGGTCGTGGTGATTTGAGGTCATTAAACCTCACATGGGAGTTAATATGATATTATATAGAAGAGTTTGAAGTCTAAGAACCTCACAAGGTAGTTATTTGAGGTCATGAACTTACAAGTCGTTTTGTGGTATTTGAAGTCTAAGAACCTCACATGAAAGTTATTTGAGGTCATGAACTTCACATAGTCGTTTGTGGTGCCTTGGGGTCTTTAGAACCTCACAAAGAAGTATGGTAGGGATGTAAGGTGTTTAAAACAATCACAAAATGTTGTTGGTGGTTTAAAACGACTAGGGTCAAGTCGGGAGGGTCAAAACAAACCAAACTGCAAATTTGGGGTTGGCTGGTGCAGGGCTGGTATCTGGGACGCCCCTTGGGCTTCTGGGATGCCCAAAGTGGGACGCCTGATGGGTTCTGTTTGCTTCTGGGACGCCCCAAGTGGGACGCCCGTTGGCTAAAATTTGAGTTTTCTTCCTAGGACGCTTTAGGGGGTCTTGGGAATTGTTGTATCATTACTAATGGTTAGTTTATGGTGTTTTCTTGTAGGTAAAGCTCCGGTTAAGTCTTGGGTCACACTTCGTGTGGGATTGGATTCACAATAGTTTTGGTAGAGGTTATTGGTTGGAGTTAAAACTCATTGTTGAGTAGTCTTTAAACTTGTTTGAACTATCTTGTTGATGTTAAAACTTGTTGTTATCTTTTGAGATGTCGGTCAGTTGTTTTAAAACAAAACTACGTCGTTGTCTTATTATAGTTCTTAACATGTGTTGTTTAACTCAAGAGTGTCAAATGGGACCTATTTTCCGCATGATTTTGAAGGTTAAAATCGGGTGTAAATTTTGGGTGTTACAACTTGGTATCAGAGAAGTGGTTTGGGGGATTTGGTGTGCGAGACACCAAACTCAAACCTATAATGCTCTTGATATGGTCGAGAATGCAGAATCCAATGATGGCGTGACCGAGACTCGGAGCTTAAGGGAGAAAGGTTAGTAATGATTAATGTCGTTGGTCGTTATAATTGGTGTCCAATGTGAACTAATTGTGCTGAAAGTTGTTAAGGGATTCGTTATATGGAGATAGTGAATATAATTGGGCATATTAAATTATCGATCATGCCTGGCCAATATGATTCGTAATGTAACATGTGCGGATACCTTCATGATAACCATATGATGATGAACACCGACAATGAGTAAGTGAAGGTGGTTATATGTGTATATGTATATATTATGTGTTTGTGCATAGATGAATATGCAGGAGTAATTAATATACACATAGAAAGAAGTAGAGCCTTATAAAGTAAGACTAGAGGCCTATAAGTAGGTAGAACACCTACAAACTTTTTTACTTCACGGTCTGGGATGACTGGGGGAAACATAACTTAGTGGGCAGAATTTGTAGATAGAAGTCGATTTATAAACTCATGTATGTAAGTGTCTACGCGTGTATCACCTCGGGGATGGTAAGGAGTATGGATTTAGTTGGGTGGATTAGAAAGCAACATTCTAGTGGATGACGACTAGAGCTTTCTACCTTGTCCTATCAATCTTTCTCAACGGAAGATAGATCTCTTCGAAGTGAGCCTTTGGAAGAAACGTATGAAGCCTAAGGAGCGGGAGGAACAACTTTTGCCAATTAAGGAGGAAGAAAACCTTAAGGAGTTAATTGGTGGTAGTTTATTCGTTGGTTAGTCAATGATGCATTACTTTAATGGTTTTGGCTTTGGAAGCAATCCATTATGATTTTCGGATAGAGTACGATTAGCGATGAGTTGACTCCGGGACATGGTGGAGGGTTGGTTGAGATTTCTCCATAAGGAAAAAAGCTTAAGGGCGTGGAGGCAATGCGTCGGGGGGAAATCAAGAGGTGTTCTTGAAATGATTCTATCCACAAGCCGTAGTGGACTGTGTATCTAGAGAATTCCTTCACATATGGTGGACCGGTGAATTGATTTAAAATTAAAGGGCATGTTGTATGAGTAAGCGTAGTGTTGCCTTAATCTTGGAATGTCGGAAGAATGAAGATAGATCGGCTTCTCAATACTATCGGTTGACGATTTAGAATGAACTCTCTTGCATGGTGTACAACTCTGGTGGAGTTGATTATTATATGTTACATGGAGATCAAATTCGGGAGATAAGTGGATTGTAAGGAGGAATTAGAGGTGGCTTTAAGAAAGCCAAATAATGTAGCCGAGCTAGAAACCATTTAGAGAGGCAATGTCAGTCACTGTCGTAGGTATGAAAAGTAACTTGATTGGAGAATGATGGGACACAGTATGCCATAGTGTTATTGTCCTAATAACATGTGCTACAGTTGTTATAAATTGAGACACATTCGAAGTGGATGTCTCGACCTAAAGCACAAATGTGGTGAAGGGGAGAAAATACAGATTCCGAAGCCTTCGAGTTGGACATTTCTAACTACTAAGGATGAGACTGAAATCCTTTGGTCTTATTTTCGGGTGAGAAGCTATGTAGATCAGTGGTTTGGAGTGTTCAACATTGGGGGAATAAATGTTGACGAGTGTATAATTTGATATTTATAAGTTGCGGGTGAAACAATCACATGGAATGGAGCCCTACGTTTATAGTGGAACTTGTGTGGTTACTTAGTGACCATATCAATGTCGTGTAAGGACAAGGAGAAATGTTTTTACATGTTATCATCTAAAGACTGTGAAGCACGAAACGTACGGTAGGGTGTATGCATGGCTTATGCCATTGACATCAACTGGGGGTACAATGGAATACTTAGTGTTCCAGTTGTGAAGGTGTTCATTAAGGGCTACTATGCGTGAGTGTTCGTTTGGAAGTACACCAATCTTTCAGTAGAAAGGGAGGTTAGAGGGGTGCGTGTGTGCACTGATTTTCGGAGGTAGAACAAAGTGACCTATGTCACTGCGGTTAGTGGACTTTTTGGGTTGGGTGTATAGAGCGTTAACTTCACGGGTGGTCGTATAATCATCGATAGTCATTTCTTTCTTTGAAACAAGGTTGATTACGCTCAATATTTTCATGAGCTTCTTGAAAATTATTAGAAGGAGAGGTCATTCATTGAATTGGTTGGGGTGCCATCTTGGCTTCGGTGAAATCTAGTTTTGGATAATATGGTGGATCTTGGAGGCATCCTTGTTGACCCGTCAAAGATTGAAATAGTCGAGGGGTAAATGGTGTTAGAAGTATCCGAACTTCACAATTGGTGTTTGAAGTCTTCGAACTTCACAAATGGCTATTGAAGTCTCCGAACTTCACAATTGGTGTTTGAAGTCTCCGAACTTCACAAATGGTGTTTGAAGTCTTAGAACTTCTCAAAATGGAGCTTGGAAATGAAGTCTTCAAACTTCAAAGAAGGGTTTTGTAATTGAGATCACTGAATGTCAAAGGATTACTTATGATTAAGTCGTTGGAGATAAATTGGTGTTTGGTTCATGCTTAGGGATTTGCATCATAGAATTGTGATAGAGAATTTGAGTAAGGCGGTCGTTGTGTCCTTATTTGGAGAGACCGTATGCTTTGTCGTTTATTTTTGGTGCCTCATGTACTTGGACTCGGTTATGTCCTTATGAAGTGACGAAGGATTATCGCGTATTATCCTAGGTGGTTGTGGACTTGATTGTAACAACTAAAGGAGATAACTTGAGGAGGGAACGTGTGACTGTATACGCGGGTGAATATTAAGTGGTTGAATTGAAGTCTCAAGCTTCAAAGGAGTATTGTATGCAAGTGATGGGATCCTTGAATTCCAACAACATGAAACATTTGAGACATGATGGATTGGTGTGGAGGTTATGAACCTTCCAATTATGAGGTGGGAGAAATGGTGTGAGAGAACTCGAATTCCTTAGTTATCAAATGTATGGACTACCGTTTTGAGGTGATTAATTCAAGTAATCTATACACACGGGGTGACAATAACGCTTGGTTATGGAGCATAAATTTTTGGTGAACAGGGGTGGAAGGAGACGTAGTCGAGGATGTTGACAAATGTCTCGTTGGCTTGTGGACTAAAACCAAACTTGTCACACCCTCAAATTCCACTTCGGGCTATACCCGTGGGGCGTGACCCGAGAGGATCTTTACCATTGTGTTACTTTGAACGACCAGTAAATTTTTTCAAAATACCTGTTTAACAAGGCTCAAACGAGCCCAAAATAAAAGTTTGACATAGTTCAAAGTAAATGTGCGGAAGCAATGTTTAAAAGTTTACAACGTTTGGAAAAAATGATAACATATTGTTTGTCAAAATAGGATGCCAATGCATGAATAGTGTGTAACTCATGTGGGTGCATCCTAGCCACGTATCCTAAGCATTCAACGATCTGAGATAAACATGCTAAAATGGGTCAACATAATGTTGGTGAGTTCACAGGTTTAATGTAACTGAAATCATATTGTAAAATTTATTGAAAACATGTGTACTCTACATAATCATTGCTGATCAGACAAAACCAAAAATTATCATAAGTCCATCAACCGACGCTCAACTGTAGCCACTGAAAAAGGAAAACGTTGTGGTTCGCCTCTTTGTGCCTTGCACATGAATGGATTAGGTAAAAAATTTACCCGTTCGACCTCCGGTCGAAGTTAGCGCTACTAACCCGGGTAGGGGTTGTTAAATCCAACAGTACTGTTCATGATCACCTCGCTATGGAAAAATTAACAGTTGACTCTTAGAGGATTTGTACACACCAGTACAAAATTATATAAGTAATGTAACTGTGTAAGCATGGAAAATATGATTTTTGAAAAATGTAATACTTGAGCATGTATCTCACCCCAAAAGGAAAATGAGTAAAACGAGGCTGTGAGAACTCACCTGATAAATCAGTGAAATGATATGCAAAGTCTTAGTAAATCCGGCTAAATGAGACGACCTACTCGTGCCGTAGGAAACATTTAGGACTCTAAGGTCTAAGTGTTGTAAATGTTTGACTATGGAACTCTATGCATCCAAATAAGTTGTTTAAAAAGTGACTTTGTTGTTTCAAAGATGTTTTAACTTGACGACCCATTGGTGACACGTTGGACTTAAACATTCAAATCCTAATATAGAATTGAAACCTCCTTTAAAATAGTCTATTATCATTCTAATAAACACATTAGCACATTCAATTGGAATATAGAACTTGAAACATAACTTTTGATACATTAGAGTTTCCTTAATTGGAAAGTCAATTATTGAGTCCTAAACATGACAACTATGCAAAGTTAACATTCACACATGAAATTAGGCATGTTATAACACATATAAATATTTCAATGTTTTGTTGCTAAAAATAGACAAGTAGGCGGGTTTCGGATAATTAAAGTTTCCTATTATAGCAAGACCATGTCAAATTGTCAAGTTTTGAACCAATAACATATATTATCATGCAATGCACTTAGTTAAATGTTACTAAGTCACTTAAACCCTCTAATCATGTTAAAAACATGCAAACACAACTTTTGGAAAAATAAAGTTTCTAAAATTAGAAAACGAGCCTAGAAGCATCATGAGCATGTGATTTTACCGAAAAAAAATCATACAATGTCTATATCTAGTGTTTATGCATCATTTCCACCAAACAAATCTCATTTTAACCTCTTCTAACAAAAACCCAAAAATTAAAGTTACTATAAATAGAACCGAGCATGAAATCTCATATGACCAAAAGTTCTAACTAGCAAATCTACAAATATTATCCATTATCTGTACATATCCAACCATTTTCCATTATCAAATCACCCTAAACATGACATCTATCACGAAACCCAAAATTAAAGTTTCCTTAAATAGCAAAAACGAGCATGCATGTATCATCCAACACTTTTTACAACAAGGTTTTCACATAATATTCATATATAAACATTACTACAACATAATCAAGCATCAAATCATCAAGAACACATCATCTAACAAATGCTCATACAATAAAGTTTCCTTTTAAGGAAACCGAGCCTATGAATAAAACCCAAGTCCAAAACCACCAACAATATGTACCATCTTTGTTATAAAACTCATTTTATTCAAGAATCCATGGTTAAACATTCATAAAAGGACTTTTATTTGGATGCATGTTCATATGAACATGAAGATGAAAATGGAGAAAAGTGGGTTTTGATGCTTACCAAAATCGAAAATGGATGGATTGATGGATGAATCTTCTTGCAAACTTGATAATCCACACTTGAATGCTTGATTTTTATATGGAGAAGGATCGAAATAACAACAAAAATGGAGATGATGGTGGTGGGTGGGTGGTTCTCGGTCAAAAGGGAGAAGAAAGAGGAGAGTGGATGGTGAAAGATGGAAATGGGGAAAAGGGGGAGGTATTTATAGGGTCTTTTGATACCGGTTGATGGAAAATGAATAGTCATCGATTTATTGACGGAATTCCCGAACTAGGATGAACGAAATGATTTAAACATAATTTGACTCATATTGGTATGTTTATCATATAAAATTTTCAGATTTTTATTTGAAACTGTCGGTACATACTCCGAACTGGCTAGGCTGCCTTAAAAAAGAAAGTTTCTCTGAAAATTCCTGAAAATTTCATAGAGACTTAAAATAACATATCACAGTATTACAATTAATTTGTGCAAACCAAATATACGTCTAAGTGTCTGCTTAGAATTAGTCACGTAGCTAGTGCATAGTGTGTGTCTACCGGACCGTGCTGAAAATAAAAGTAATTCTATAAATCATCGAAAAATTCATATAGGCATGATTAATTTAATCACAGTGTTACATATAATTTACACACACAGATTATATGTCTAGGTATTTGTTTTAAATTATCACCAAAGGTCGTGCTGATGGGCGCGTGTTTGACCTAGTAATCTTCCGGATTACCGACACGTGCAAATGGATTAACTTGCTAAGTGTGAAATGGACTTAATTACTATAAAATTAAGTGAGATGCATGTCATATACTATAACCTATGTTTTAGCCGGGTATGGATATTAACCTGAAATTTGCCGGGTGTCACAAAACTCAAAAAGAAGGTCGTGTTGGAAGCCTCAACGGCTTCATATACCTATGCGTGGTAGGAGAAACTTGTAGTAGTTTGACTACAAGAGTATGTGGAAACGGTTGAAACATGTATCGTTTTGGATGGTGGCGGGTCTTTCGACCGGGGAGTATGCATACCCTGTTCTTAGGGGAAGCATATTTTTATGAATGATCGAAGAATGTCAATATTGTGTAGGGTGTGATACGACATGTAGTGACCGTATCTTTTAAGTTAGATTGAAATGTCGGCTTCACTTGTCCATTTGGAGGAATCGGGTGATTATTTTACCGTTGGTCGGGAGATATGGTGTCATCTTATCCATATTTATGGATGTTGATGTGCCATTATACGATTTACTAGATGGTGGACGGTGTTGAACACCGATTATTTTGGTGGAATTGATTCTCGGGAGTTTTGAATTAATGGTGTGGATTTCCAATTGAAGTTATCGGAGGAATCAATTATACTCCATGATACATTCCTCATGGTTCATCCATGGGAATGTGTGGCGAGATAAGTGTATGTTGCTTCTCATAGCGGTATTGAGGTAGATAATGAATGTTCATCTTGAGGAACTGGTGGCTACCTTAGGTAGTTAGGTGAAACACTTGTGGTATAAGCGGATTAATCAAGTGTTGGTTCTGCGGGATCATTGATAAGGGGCGAAAACTACTCGGGAATCTGAGGATAGATACTCAAGGGTTACCCTGATCTATTGTTGGATCGGGTTTCGGGGACAAAACCCAAAACTAGGGGGAGTGATTTGTAACCAACCAACTTTCGGGTTTGTACTATAACATATTATTTATATTGTAAGGGGGTGTATTTATATAAAATAAAGTTGGAAGGTGTTATTTAAATGGTGGAATTACCTAGTTTTGAAGGATGAGTAAACAATTACATGCAGAGGGGCTGAACTTGTAATTAAACCAAACCTGATTTTATGTTAGGTGTGGGGGTGTTGACACACACACTTTTTTTTTGTGTGTCGTGATTTAGAGAGTATAAGAGGGGAGAATGAGGGTTTTGATCTTGAACTCAGAATTGGAGCTTGCATGCTTGGATTTTGAGGGTTGGATTGCACAACACCCTCACATTATCAAGTAAGAATCATCTCCTTCCTATTCTCTCAACTAGATTCTTGTTCTGGATAAGGGTTTTGGTGGATGAAACATAAGGGACGGGAATTGGGGGTTGTATTGGGTGTTTTTTTTTAAAAGGAATGATAATCTAGCATTACTAAAGCTAGTGGTTCAACCAATTCATGTTAATTTCACCTAATTAGAAGTTTTGAAATTTAGGGTTCTTGAGACCCAGTTTGGGGGTTTTGATTTTGGGGTGTTTGATTGGGTAATTAAGTATGTACAAGTGTTTATGGTGTTAGATAAACACAATTTCATGTAGAAAACCCAATTGAATTGGTGAATTTTGAATTGGATGGAATGGGAGAAATTAGGTGAAATTGGGTGGAACACAAACGAGTCAAAATGGGTGAATGATTGTTTAGGAAGGTTAAAACTTGTTTAAGGTGTAATTAATCATGTTTAGAATGGGTATAATCCATATGGTCTAAGGTGGGTGTTAGACCTTAATTGGTGAATGGTGAAATTGGTGAAATTGGGAGATTTAACTTTTATGGGTCAAACGGGTCAATATGGGTTGATAGATTAAATTAGGTGTTGTAGGTTTGGTTAAGGTTGTGTTAACCAAATTAAGTTGGGATGTTGATCTTTAGATCATAGGTGTGTCTTCAATCTCAATTAGGTGTGTGGGTTGAGATCATAAGTTTTCTAAATGCAAGTTGAATGCTAGGTGATTAAGGCGTTAAAGGAGCTAGCTTGGAAGACCAAGTGAAATCGTCTGTAGCTAAAGGTAAGTGATTTGCACTTACTTAGTAATGATAGGTGGTAGTAAATGCACATACTTGATATACATGTTGATTTTGTTAGTAATCATATGTGCAAATGTGTGTATGTTGATTTGGTGAAATTGCATATGGTGTAAATATGCAAAGGGTGGGAGCTTAAGGTGCTTGAGGTCTATGAACCTCACAATGTCGTATGGTTGCCATAGTCTTAGAATTATTTATGAGTTCTTTGGCGTCATTTTTTTTCTTCTATATTGAATGTACGGGTAGGGTGATTAAGATTGTAATTGAAGTCTCACAAGTCGTTTGTGGTATTTGAAGTCTAAGAACCTCGCACGTGGTAATTGAGGCCATGAACTTAATTTGTGTTGTTGGTGCTTGAAGTCTTGAACTTCACTATGGTCGTGGTGATTTGAGGTCATTAAACCTCACATGGAAGTTAATAATATATCATATAGAAGAGTTTGAAGTCTAAGAACCTCACAACGTAGTTATTTGAGGTCATGCACTACACAAGTCGTTTGTGGTATTTGAAGTCTAAGAACCTCACACGAAAGTTATTTGGGGTCATGAACTTCACATAGTCGTTTGTGGTGCCTTGGGGTCTTTAGAACATCACAAAGAAGTATGGTAGGGATGTAAGGTGTTTAAAACATTCACAAAATGTTGTTGGTGGTTTAAAACGACTAGGGGTCAAGTCAGGAGGGTCGAAAATGCCAAAACTACAAATTTGGGGTTAGCTGGTGCAGGGTTGGTCTTTAGGACTCCCCCTCTGCTTCTTGGGATGCCCCAAGTTGGACGCCTGGTGTCTCTAGCACGCATGATGGGTTATGTTTGTTTCTGGGACGCCCCAAGTGGGACACCCGTTAGCTGATTTTTGAGTTTTCTTCCTAGGACGCTTTGGGGGGATCTTGGGACTTGTTGTATTATTACTAATGGTTTATTTATGGTGTTTTATTGTAGGTAAAGCTCCGGTTGAAGTACCGGGTCAAGCTTCGTGTCGGATTGGATTCTCAATAGTTTTGGTAGAGGTTATTGGTTGGAGTTAAAACTCCCGGTTGAGGAGTCTTTAAACTTCTTTGAACTATCTTGTTGATGTTAAAACTTGTTGTTAACTTTTTGAGATGTCGGTTAGTTGTTTAAAAACAAAACTACGTCGTTGTCGTATTATTGTTCTTAACACGTGTTGTTTAAATCAAGAGTGTCAAACGGGACCAATTTTTCGCATGATTTTGAAAGTTAAAATCGGGTGTAAATTTTGGGTGTTACATTTGATTAGGAGTTGGACATTCTGGCACCCTCTTTAATTCGAACCGGTATAAAACGCGTGGCCACACTATAATTAAGAGTAGTTTGTTTAGACCAATTTGAATTAGGGATGAGAACATAAATAATTGAACAACATATGAGAAAAGACGTGTATCTATGTCTCATGTTCAACGAATACCCTTAATAGAAATGATATATAGATGTGTTTACCATGACTACTAAACTCGGTCAAGTAATAGTTACTTGAACACAAGGAAATAGTTGACAATTTTAACAGATCATACCTTGCTGGGGCCAGTGAGATGTAGCTAGGCGTCCACCACTGTCTACGTTGAAACGATCAATTGATGAATCGTCCAGGTGGAAGATTGTTGGATATAGGATGTCCGATCGTCGATTAAATCAACGTTGCTATCAAGGTACGATCCAAATAGTTACACTTTGGATAACGAGAAATTAATAATGTTTAGTCATAAACATTAAATTTCATGAAACGCGGAATTCTAATTCGGTGGATAATTATTTAGAGAAATATTATCAGTTAATTCGATGATTAATTATTTAGAGAAATAATTAAGGACGAAAAGGTTTAAACGTTTAAGAATTAAATGATTGTCGGTAAAGAAATACTAATCATTTTTGTAATTAGTGAACTGCAGGGATTAGAAGTAATTACATGTTAGTTACAGGGATTTAACAGTTAAATACCCATGGGTGCAATTTGTAATTATAGTAATTATAAATACATCTCAAAGTCTAAACCCTAAACTCCACTCCTTACCTCTATCTAAACCTACGCAAAGAAGGAGATCCCCTACCTCTTTGCGTCGCCATCCACCATCGTAAGCCGCCATCTCGCTATCAATCGCCGCCATCTTGTCGCCGACCCCGCCGCTGCATCCATCTCCGACGTCACGGGCTTCGTGTGCAAACTGTGAGACGGTTTTACAGTCTGTTGCGGGTTTTGTGAACAGTCACTAGCGAGACGCTCGTTGAATCAAAGTGCAGATCCTTAGGTTATCGTTAAAGGTATAATCCCTTACCCGCTATGGTTGATTTTAATTTTATTATTTATGCGCGTGTAATCAGATCACTGACGGGATTCCGGTTTTGAACTGTATGTATTTACTATCGCTTCCGCTGAATAAATTTGATTTTTTTAATAATTTTAAATTAATAGGTTTTAAAAGTTAAAACTGGTACATGGATTCCTAACATCCTCCTGTTTTCCTTAATTTTGGCTTGTAAAGACCACGTTTGGAATAATAAAGAAATCTTATTGGTTGCTAACACTTTCTATCTCATGATAATTCGTGCGTTTGGGTCTAGCCAAGGACCCGTAAATAAACGTGGCGCTTCTCGGAAGGCAACCGAGTTTACTTTTTCATATAACCAATAAATAGGATAAAATGTAAGAAAATAGGTCTTGATGCGATTCTGCGGCTGGGTAAGCCCAAAATTAAGGCTTGAGCATAGCATCATTTTTCAGCACCAAATGATTTGGATTTTCCCCCCGTTTCTGCAGCTCGCCTAATCGACCCGTTTTCTATCAGTTCATCCTAGTTATATTGGTCCACTCTATCCTAGAGATTTGGTTTGTCATGCGCAATTTTGGTTGTCGTCCGCCTGAAGACTTCGTGTTACGCGATGAGCCGACTCATAACCAAATCTCGACCACAACTTTATACTTTTTGTGGTTTATTTATATTTCTTTGGCTTTTGATGGACCGATGTATGAGAGGCAAATATGTATTTCCACCTCACATCTTGGACATAGCAACAATTAGGGAATGCCCCTTTCTTACAATTTACCCGTGCATTGTTTTTAATTATGCATGCATTAAGCAAATTAAGGATAATGTGCAATTCAAGTATGTGGAGGGAATTGAATCTCTTGTCTTGTCACTCAATTCTTACACAAAACTCATTTATAAGCACACAGCCCCGATCTATCCTTAAAAAAAATAATAATAAAATTTAAAAATCAAACAAAAATTTGAAAATTTTCAAAAGTTTCAAAACTATTTCATTAAAAATTTGTCTTGTGTCGTTTTTAACTTTGTGTCATAGACATGTTTTCAGGCCCAATGATTGAAGCACCAGAAAAATAAAATAAAAAGAAATATCAAGGAGTAACAAGTAGAAATAGGAAACACTTTACGCGTTAACCATTTTCATCTGTTTACAAGTGAGAATTTTGAGCCTTATTCGAGCATAACAACATTAAATATACAATGCTCTTTTCATTTGAAACTTGAGTGATGGCCAAAATGTTGTTTTCTAAATTAAAACTTGATTAGGCAATACATTCCGAGATCATAAACATGCCCTTAGTTAGCCACTTTGAGCATTTCCTTTTCATTTCAATACCCGAATTTAATGCAAATTTAACCAATTAGCCAAATAGCCTTTTTCATCTTTACTCGTTTTTAGCGAACACCTGGTTTTCAAAAACACTTGTCATTCTTGTGTTTTAAATTTCAAAAGAATCCTTAAGTATGAGATTTGTTGTAAATATAGTTAGGATCTTTGTTAAAAAAAATAAAAAATAAAATAAAATACATCCCCATTTTCCAAAGAGGGAAAGATTGTATATAGGATAGTTCGTTAAGATGGGAAATTTTGGGACTGTAACAACGTTGGGTAGCTCATTAGCTTTTGTATAGTTCGTTGAATTTCGGCATAAAATAAGCGATAAATCAAAACCCGTGTTTTGCAACTTTTAGGCACTTTCCCAAAAAAATCCTCACCTTTAGCCCAAGTCTACACTAAAACCCTTAAAAGTCCTCATTATACTTGTTTAAGTTTATGTTATTTGATGTAGGTTTGATTCCTTTTCAAGCTTATTATTTTGCGTACTTCATTTTTGGCATAAGTGATCCAGTAAATACTTGTATATCTTTATCCATATATTCATCGAGTGTTGAGTGATCATTTGAGAGGGTTGTGAAGTGTTAACTTATGTAGGCTTGTTACTCTTGTAAAAATTTCTACATAAAAGTTTAAAATGGTGTTTTTCATGACTTGTAAGCTTTAGAACCATTTTGCACTTAGGGCAATCACACACGGGATAATCACCTTTCTCTTCTACCCATTCCATTTGGGAGCGTTAATGCTTGAGTTTTGCTTGAGGACAAAAAAAGATTCAAGTGTGGGGATGTTTGATGTGCATCAATTTATACATGTTTTTTCACATCAATGCCATTCCATTTTATGTTTGTTTTCTTGAAGTTCTTATGAATTAGACCCTTAATTGATTCATTTTGAGTTTTCAGGAGCTAAAGACCAAGAATTGATCTAAGAAGTGAAAATAGTGCAAAAATAAGAAAAAAAATTATCAAGTCAACAAGTAAGGCACGGGCCGTGCCTCATCAAGCACACCCCCGTACCCAAGTTTAGGAGACAAGAAAACATATGGGACCCAGACCCCTGTCCAAGCTAACACACCCCTGTGCCAAAGGTCCAGCACACCCGGTGCTCAAGCTCAGCACGCCCCCGTGCGCACTACATTGTCCAATTATGTTTCTACCAAGTTAGTGGAGCAACAAACGGGTACACACGGGGTTACTTGTAATGATGCATTTGTGTATTTATAGAAACAAATCATTTTGTAGTTAGTTTTCATCTTCAAGGTACTAGAAACAATTAACAAATTTGAAATCTTGTAATGATGCATTTGTGTATTTATACAAGTTTGATCTTGGTTACTTGCGTGGCCATTCTTGGCTAACTTATCTGAATCACTTTGGGAAGATGAACTTCCAATGAAGTAGTTAATATCTTTATGGATTCAATATTGGTGTGTGTGAGTGACTTCAAAATGTGATCTTTTAACATTGAAAGTGGGTCTTTACAACCGTTGGAGCAATTCACCAACTTCATACTTCGTTGATTCGGGCATTAACACTTCTATGTCTATGTAGAGTCGGTGTGTTAGTTACTTGGAAGGGTGCTAGAAGTTGTGAGTTGTGAACGCAGTTCGTAAAAATCTTTGCTTTTTAATATATAGTGACTCGATATTCTAAGGACTTGAGTTTATGAATTACCACTACCTTTGAGGAGAGGAATCAAATCAAAGGGTTCATAATGACTAGTGTGTAAAGTCCCTTGTCTAAAGACACAATTTTGATACTTTAATTCCAATATTGAGGTGGTTGTTATGGTGGTAACTTTCGAATATTGTTGTGGGTGTTAATGTCCTGACCCAGGAGTTGCTCCGTCTTTTGCACTTACACACACATTATCACGGATCTTCAAGTATATGCCTAGGTAACCTGACTAGGAGCCATTTCTAGCTAAACATAGCGGTTGTCATGTTGCTCAGACTACCACCCTTGGGGAGACAAAATCAACCCAAGCCATAGGGTCTAGCGACTTAAGTGACGACCGTCATGTTTGCGATATAGTTATCTTTTGAGAACCCATAAATAAAAACTAACTATAACATTGGAAGGAATTTGAAACAAAGTTATTTACCCTTATTATTGATTACTTCTACCATTTTTATCTTTTCTCTGACTTTCAAAATTAAAATCAAACAACTTTTTAAGTATGGTACTAAGAGCCTCTGTATACTTGGATCAATAGTCGGTCCTACCAAAACTATAGTACGTTCGCGATGGGTGCGCTTGCCCTAAGTGTGTTGTAGTGGGTGGAAGTATTTACCTTTTTATAAATTTAAAGCTTTTCTGTTTAAAATCATCTATTTTATATACACTCTCAAACACATCAGAAGCCTACTTGGGATACGTCATTGATGAAAGAAAGATAGTTACAGAGTTGAAAGATGTACCTGTGGTGTGAAATTTTCTAGAGGTGTTCCTCGATGACTTGCCTGCGATGCCACCTGATCGGGAAACAAAGTTTCATATAGACCTCACGGAAGGAGCCCAACCCATTGCAAAAGAACCCTACAGATTGGCACATAAGAAATGAAAGACCTAATGACTCAGTTAGAAGTGCTTAATGTGAATGGTTTCATTCGACCGAGCATTTCACCATGGGGTGCTCCGGTTCTATTTGTGAAGAAGAAAGATGATAGCATGCGTATGTGCATCGACTACCGAGAACTGAACACGCACACGGTAAAGAGTAGATGCCCGTTACCAAGGATATACGATTTGTTTGACTAATTGCAAGGGTCAAGTTAGTTCCCAAAGATTGATCATAGGTCTGGTTATCACCAGTTGAAAGTAAGAGAAGAGGATATACTGAAAACAATGTTTTGTACGCGTTATGGGAACTACGAATTCCTCGTGATGTCCTACGGATTGATAAATGTCCCTAGGCGTTTATGGAAATTTTGAACAGAGTCTGTCGTCCAATGTTGGACCGCTCAGTGATTGATTTCATAGATGAAATCCTAGTCTACTCGAAAAGTGAAGGCGATCATGTCTGTCATCTAGGGAAGTGCTGGAGACCTTATTAAAGGAGAAACTATATGCAGAGTTTTTAAAGTGCGCGCTTTGGCTTAGAGAATTTCAATTCCTCGGTCACGTCATTAACCTGCACGGGATCATGGTAGACCCAACAAAGATTGAAACAGTAATGGAATGGAACATCATGAAAACGCCAACCAAAGTACAAAATTTCTTAGGACTGGTATGTTTTTATCGGAGATTCGTACAAGATTTCTTAAAACTAGCCTCGCGATTGACAAAGCTAACGTGAAAAGAAGTAAACTATGAATGGGGTCCAGCTCAAGACGATGCCTTTACAGAATTGAAGAAACGTTGACACAGGCTCCAATCCTAACCATACCTGACGGTAATGAGGACTTGGTAGTTTACTCTGATGTCATTTATCAAGGGCTTGGATGTGTACTTATACAGAAAGGGAAGGTGATCGTGTATGCTTGCGGCAGTTAAAGATACACGAAGTCAATTACCCGACCCATGATCTGGAACTCGCTGTTCTGGTATTTTCTTTAAAGTTTTGGAGGCATTATCTCTATGGAGTTAAATGCACCATATATTATGATCACAAGAGCTTGAAGTATTTCTTCGAGAACAAAGAACTAAACATGAGGAAGAGGCGGTGGTTGGAATTATTGAAATATTATGATTGTGAAATCCTATACCACCCGGGGAAGGCAAATGTGGTAGCTGACATCCTAAGTCAAAAAAAGGGGCAATCTCCTATTAGGGTGAAAGTGTGCCAGCTGGTGGTGACATCAGATTTCTTAACTGAATTAGAGAAGTCACAGACAGAGGCATTCAAAGACGTAAATATAAAGAGAGAAAGAATGGTTGGCTAGCAGGGAAAGTTAGCAACCAACACCTATGGAGTGAGGACCTGGTGTGGTCGTATGTGGGTACCAAAGGGTGGAGAACTTAGGGCCAAAGTACTCGATGAGGCCCATAAGTCATGTTACTCTATTTACCCGGGAACTACAAAGATGTATCAAGTCCTAAAGAAAGAGTATTGGTTGCTGAATGTAAAGAGTGATGCAAATGAGTACGTGAGCAAGTGTCTAGCTTGCTTGAAGGTTAAAGACGAACACCAGAAACCATATGGTATAATCCAGCCGCTGGATATACCAGAGTGGAAATGGGAACGTATTACCATGGAATTCATCACCAAGCTACCTCGTACAACTAAAGGTCATCATACCATTTAGGTAATAGTGGACCGTTTGAAGAAGAGTGCACACTTCTTACCTATTCGTGAGACATTCTCATCCGAACGGCTAGCCGAAGTGTTTATCAAGGAGGTTGTGTCATGACATGGGGTGGCATTGTCAATCGTATCAGACCGGGACACGTGATTCACATTGAGGTTCTAAAAAATATTTCATGAAGCGATGGGCACGAGATTAAATATCAGCACAGCCTATCACCCACAGATGGATGGTCAGTCTAAAAGGACCATTCAAACGTTGGAGCACATGCTACGTGCTTGTATTATAGACTTCGATGGTAGTTGGGAGAGCCACTTACCTCTCGCAGAGTTCTCATAACAACAATAGTTACCACGCTATTATATGCATGTCGCCTTTCAAAAATGTTGTATGGTAGAATATGCAGAACTCCGGTCTGTTGGGGGGGGGTAGGTCTGAAAGAACATGGAAGTCTAGAAGTAGTCAAGGAAACCTCATACAAATTTGACCAAATAAAATCCCGCATGAAAGCCGCACAAGACCGACAGAAATCTTACGCGGATAAGAGACGGAGACCCATTGAGTTTAATGTCGGGGACACAGGAATGTTGAAAGTATCTCCTTTGAAATGGATTATCCGATTTAGAAAGAGGGGGAAGTTAATTTCGAGGTTTGTCGGACCCTTCAGGATCGTGGCACGGGTTGGGGAAGTTGCTTACGGACTAGAATTACCTGACGAGTTGAGTGGGATCCATCCTACCTTTCACATGTCACACTTGCAATAGTGTTTAATTGACGAATCATCACACGTGCCACTCGATGACATCAAGGTAGACAACAACCTCAACTACATTGAAGAACCCGTGGCCATCTTGAACATATGTGGTTGTCTTTGAAACTTTTAACTTGAAAGATTTCGATGTCTTAAAGTTCCATGGATATATACACTATTCACAATCTTTAGAAACACATGTTTCGTCGAACCACGACTTTGATGATATATGTACATTGTATTCAAAATACTCTTCATTATATTCCACCCCTCAATCTACCCATTACTCTTGTCTTAAAGTACTAAATACACAATAACATAGTTTTGAGATTGAGACAATTACTTATCTAGTATTCGTAGTGGATCAATCATGAACCAAAACCTATTACTTATTATGGTATTCTTTGAGGTTTCCTTCGTTTTAGATATACCACATATTCATCTTAATAACTATCCAATGATCCATACTCCACTTGATAACTCTCATGGAGAAGCTTTTTAGAAAGAGGTAAAAAGAATGGAACAACGAATGTCGTTAGAAACAGATAGAAAGTACCATTGTTAGGAATACGTAGGAAGTCAAGAAAATTATTAGAATCATGCATAAAAGTACGAACATGGTTTGGAATAAGCATAAAGACATGAGAATTCTCAGGAACATGTAGAAAGATAGAAACATAACTATTATGGTTGTCATATATAGAACAACAATAAATAGTTCTTGATTGCTTACGATACTAGAATACACCAATATGATTGATGCCATTTTGTTAAACAGCATACAAATTCATCATTTCCTAAAAATTATTATCGAATACCTCTAAGAACATAGAAAGATCTTTGCCACCTAATACATCCATCGATTGGATATAAATTGATATTTTGTAAGATAACGTAATCCTCAAATAATGGTCTAAACAACACCTTTGGGTAACAAATCTCGAAAGCATAAATATTGAAGCATGAACATACATACCATCGAATCTGCTTACAGGTGTCGAGCTTTTTTTTTCTTTTAATAACCTTTAAAATATGACTTTTTATGAAATATTAATTTTTATCAGTGTTTTAATGTGAATTTTTTTGATATATAATTCTTGGGGAAATCGCAAAAAAAAAAATTCAAAGAGGATTTGATGGGGAATATGATACTTACTTGATGCTTGGAAATGATTGTTCAAATCAAAACCCTTCAATCTAGCATACAATCTTCATAGCATCAAGAATCAGCCCTCCCCCTTTGCTCCCTTGGTGAAATCGCAAAAACAACACACAAGTGTGTGTTTTGCCTGATCCTTTCAATTAACACAAATTGAGTTTGTGTTAATTGCAAAACAACCCCTCCATAATTCAAAATTACTCCTTATACCCAAAACTAGGTATTTTAAGAAGTAATACTTTCCAACTTTATGTTATTATTAAAAACACCCCTTACAACAAAGTTAATATATTATAGTGCAAAAACTCGAAAGTTGGTTCGTTACAAATCATCCCCCCTAACTTTGGGTTTCGTCCCCGAAACCAGGCACCACATACTCAACTTAGGGTAGCAACTCAAAATTCCTCCTCTTTACTTTCTCAAGGTCACTTCCACCTTTCTTTGTGCTTTCAAGGGATAATACATGGTAGGTCCCTCAATTCACAATTAGTTCGCCCCACCTATCTAAGATAGTCACTGGTTCTTCCACAAGATTCAAAATCATACCTCATACACACCATGAGAAGCAACAACAACTTATCCCGTCAAACATTTTCGTGGATGGGCCACACGAAATGTAACGTGGAGTTTACTTGATTCCTCTGGTAAATCCAAACGGTAAACCACTTACCAAGCTAGTATCAAGTTTGATCGGTCCAACCAAACGGGGACTTAGCCTCCTACGTTTTCAAACCCGAAACACCTCCTTTCAAGGGGAAACTTTGATTGCGCAAAGTTTCCCACTTGAACATTAACACACCCCCTCCCTATATTCGACTAGAGTTTACTATTGATTTTGAGTGAACTTCTAATCGTGCTCACTTACAAAGATCTTTTACACTAAGTCTTGAATCACACCGTTGATTCTAAACTCCCGGCAGTCAATTTCATAAAATTAATCGGTATTCGACACGGTCCACCATCTAGAAAATCAAAAATTGGCACATCAACATCCATAAAGATGGACAATATGACACCGTATCTCCTGGCTAACTATAAAATAATCACCCGATTCCTCCAAATGAACAAGTGAAATTGACATTTCAACCTAAGCCAAAGATACGGTCACGCCAAGTCGTATCACACTCTTCCTTAAACAACATTCTCCGATCGCTCATGAGAGTAGGTTTCCTTTATAAATAGGATATATAAACTCCCAGTCAAAAGACCTGCTATAATCCAACTCATAACATGCTCCCACCATTTTTGTATAATCTTGTAGTCAAATTCACTACAAGTTTATCCCACCTTTCTCATAGGCATATTGAGCCATTGAGACTCCCAAACGATTTTAATTTTGTTGTTTAATCCTAATCTGTAGGCATGAGAGACACTTTCAACATTCTTGACTATGCCCCGTTTCCACCCCAGTCACCAAAAGTTATACCCCAACAATTGAGCATTTCATCACCCCGAGTGTCTAGAATACCTGGATTTATGAATCACCTCATAACATTAGTCAATATGCTTGACAACTAACGAATCCAAGTTCTATCACATTTTGGATATAAAATCCGTATAATATCAAATGGTACCCTATGTCATTCTTTCAAGCCTTGACCAATTAAAACAATATCTTTCAAGATTATCACACTCTATCTTTTCAAGACTTTCATATTGCATGTTATGATATGCGATAAACATTAAAAGAAAATAGGATCAGGCTATGACACACAAATTCAAATTGTCAATATTATAAGATTTGAAACTAAAGCATCGCATTCCCACTTTCTTGTGAGTTAAGGTACCATTTAAGTATGAAATACAGCGTGTACCCCACTAATATGCCATTAGAAAGTAAATGCACTATCTTCAAGACATATGAGATTTTACTAAAGATTATCCGAATTTTCAGAATGAGAAGACATCACTTAGCACATGAATAGGAATCAATGAGATTCAGAATCGAATGATTCAATGTTTTGGCTTATATATGTGGAATCATAAGATCCAGGTACGTGGATCCAACTATTATCTAGATTATGAATTCAATGGAATCAGTAAAGATGATTTATCAATATGATCCAAGGGCTAGTATATGTTTGACAGATGTTGTCAAGTACATATCTTGATTATACTTCAAATTGCATGCTTTTCAGGACATGGGCACTGAAGCAAATCGAATGAATAGTGCTAAGGACATAACCCAAAACTGATCTCATAGGACAAACTTTATTAAAAGCTAATATTCTTTATCTGATAGTGATCTTTTAACACACACACCCAGGCATAAAATGGGTTTAAATCACAGTTGTAACATATGTAATTATGTTTTCACACTACTAATGGTTCAGTGACGCTTTTAGTCTACTGACAATTCAAATTATATGCATACACAACACTATCATTTCCTATTTGTGTAGTCTCTGAAGTTTAGATCAAAACATATATAATTCAGATATATTGAATAAACACAAACTACCAACCAGTCAATCTATGGTCATGTGTAAAAGAACATCTACTGATGTACTGTCATCTCTTCTTTAACTTCAAGTAATGTCGATTTTATCTTTTTCAATTTGTTTGGATTTTTCAAAATCGTTTTCAAAAAAAGTAAAACAAACGAAAATAAAATCTTCCATGAAAACATTTTATGAAAAACATTTTACTTGGTTACTCAGGATTAAGCAATTCAATCAATTAAAAACTCAAACCGTCAAACCGATGTAATTGAATGTCATTGCCTCTGTCACCAACACAGTTCCGTACTCCCCCTGTCCTGTAGACTCCCCCTCAACTAGTCAAATGGTTGCATCAACAACTTTATGCTCACCATTGTCATCCTAAGTTTCAGGTTATCTTTTGGACTTTGTAAAACTCTTTACAAAACATTATGTGTGACATATTCTCCCCTTGAGCATCAAGTCGTTGAATCAAATAGATACTCAGTTATCAACAACTCTTTACTCTTGCAGATGTCATTTCCTGTCATGTGCCAAGAACCACCACTATCAACAACCAAAATGATAATAATAGTCCCTCTTGGTAAATCCTGCACAACTAACAAGAAACATTAATTTGAAATTAGGACCCAAGCCATGGTAGTCATGGGTCGTCCATTTGTATCAAAATAATAAACTTCACTCCACTCATAATCGAATCTCTCATCGATTTTCGGTGATTGTTCCGACAAATCAGAAACAGAAACTTTAGATTTCCAAACATACTTCTGTTCAATAAGTTCTTTTTGCTTAAAATGTGAAGTGTTTGAACATTTTCTTTCATTTGAAAATTGATTTGATTGTGAAAACTCTTGTTGTTCTAAAAGTTTTCTCAATCTTCTGTTTCTCCTCCGTCTTTGAGGTCTAGAAAGCCTAACCTCAGATTTTGAATTACCCTTTGGTAGGTTTAACCACATTTGGGTTAACATAAGGCTTACCAGGAGTTCTTACCTTTGCTGGAGTAACATGTCTGTTACCTTTGGCGTTGTGAGGACAATACATCTGAATGTGACCGACAAGACCACAGTAAAAGCAAGATCTCGTCTCACGATAACCTCTCATATAAGGAATCTTCACACGATAAGATGCACTTGAAGAAGATTCTCCTACATGAACTTCTTTTATAGTATGAGACTGAACAAACTTTTTCTCAACAGGTTTTGATTCAGGCTTCATCTTCTCACGAACTACATGCTTCTTCCCTTTATTTTTGTAAGGACAGTTCACCACATTGTGTCCCATCTCATTACAATGAAAACATGTACGCCTGTCTTTATAATCTCTGACATATGGAACTCTCCTTGAATTTTAAGAACTTCCAAATGTATAATTTCCAGATGAATTAGAATCAACCTTTGAGTCTTTTTTCTTAACCTCTTTCGGTATCCCCTCTACCTTAGCTTCATCAAAATATTCATCATCACTCTCATCAGAATACACTATATCTTCACCAGTGACTGGATTCACTTTCAACACAGTCTTAGGATCTAAATCCTTATCTGTTATAATCTTAGGTGTAACAGAATAATTTCCATTGAAAGGTGGAGGAACATAGCCAATACCACTAGATCCCTTACCCTCTCCAGTATGATCATGATAATATCCTAATAAGAATGATGAATTTCCAAAGCTTTCTAACTTTCTATGCAATCTAATCACCTCTGCTTTAGATTCAGCTAGTTCCTTATCTTTCTCAACAAGATCATTATTTCTCTTTTCAATTTCTGCAAAGGCCATATCCAGGTGATAGGCCTGCTCTTTGATTTTTAAAGTCAGAGAATTTATATCCCTCTTCAATGATTCTATTCTCTCAATACACACATTCTCATTATCTTTTAATTTCTGATTTACCGTGTGCATGGATTTCATATCACAAATGAGGTTGACATTGTCATCCATAACCCTCATCATTTTATCCTTCACTGAAATACAGTTAGAACAAAACGTTTCAGAGTTAGAAAATACCTCAGGTTTTACTTCTGAACAAGATGCACCAGGAGCCATGAAAACGTCCTCATCAGCTTCACTCTTTTAAGCAACATGGACAGGCTCTGCATCAATTTCTGATTCACTCAGAGCATCTTCAACTGTCTAAAAACTTACTTCAGTCTCTACATCACTCTCAGTATACTGAGGACTTTCACCAGATCTAATACTCTCACTATCAGTTAAATCTGCAGAAGAATCACTTTCAGTATCACACTGCTTCACTAATTCTTCTTTGATCAAGACCACAAATGCTTGAGAATTAGCTTCACCCTTTTTCTTCAAAGCTTCCCATAGATCTCTTGAAGTTTGACACTTCCCGAGACTATGAATGAGTTCTTTTGGTAAAGACATCGTTAAAGTTTCAAGCGTCTTCATCACTCGATCAAACTTCTGTTTTTCTGCTTTACTAAGAGCTGTCACTGGTTTAGGAACATCATAATATCCCATATAGTCATAAGTAGGATGCACATATCCTTCAAATATAGATGTCCAAAAGTTTTCATCAGTTTCTGATACGAACTGTTCGAACCGGACATTCCAGCTACGGTAATCTGATATGCACAAAAGCCTCGGTGGCACAGTTTCAATCTCATTATCATCACATGAAATTGACATTTTGAAATTTTTGCGAAAATATTCTGAAAAAAAAATTCCCACCAAAATACTCTTTTTAAAAAATTTCGAAAATTCAAAATTACAAAAATGATCCGAAACAAGCATATAAACTTTCCCTAAAAAATTTGGACAAGATGAATTTTCCCGCCAAAATACTCATGGCATTTTTTTATTTTATTATTATTATTTTTTTAATTCAAGCGAAGTTAAGTTGACCCGAGCGAACTTGACCCCAAGCGAACTTGTTAAGTTCGCCTGATTAAGTTCGCTTACTCTGCACCAAGCGAACTTATTATGTTCGCCTAATATTCACCAAGCGAATTTATTAAGTTCGCCTGCAACAACTTCAGCAAGTTCGCTTGCGTCATTAGAATCAAGATCAAGAACTCAGACCTATTTCGCGAACCAGAGACATACTGAAATCATCATTAATCACTGATTAGAAGGAATTAATCAAAATTGGACCATAGGATTGTGTAATTTCTTAATTAGAACCTTTATATCAGATCAATTAAATCAAAATACTCCAAAATCAATCCAAATTTGTCAAAAATTCGCCATTTTTATCAAGAACACAAAAAGATGAAAAATATTCAAATTCTCATAAATTTGATGTTGATTGGACACGAAGACACCATGAATCTTTTGCTAATCTAGAACATGAGCTCTGATACCACTTGTAGGTCCCTAATTCGTTGCGTGACGGATCTCTAGACTCACGGTACGACACGGTGATAACGTGCGAAATCCATGATCAACGTGCTCGTGTAACTCAATCAACAACAACGGTGTAAATAAACGCTTTGTATTCCACCACAATATCAGTTTACAAGATTACAGAATTTCTCTAATCAGTCCCCTTCTTGTCTATTCTGTTTCTGCTACTGATATCTATTTATAGCCACTTGATCTTAAGTTCGCCTCAAAGATGCTTAGGCGAACTTATTAAGTTCGCCTCTAATAGGCTAAGCGAACTTAACAAGTTCGCCTCTGATATACTAGGGGAACTTAATAAGTTCGCCTCTGATACAAGTTTGCCTCTCTATGAACTTATACAGAATTTTATCAACAGTTACAAAACATGTCCTAACAGTCACTCAGCGTTGCTGATTTTTAGTATGCATATAAGTTAAGTGTAGCTGGCTTTGGACGGATGAGGATGCTTGGCTTGGTGAGACTACCCAAAGATCAGCGTCTGGCATCCCGTTTATGTTTATGTTTCAGTTGTTTAAGACAACTTTCAATTTGTATCAGACAAGCTATTCTTAGATATGTTATGTATTTCCGCTGCGTAAGTTAAAGTATTAAATCGTTTCCACTGTGTTATTGAATGTCTTATGTTTCAGTGTTATGTGTTGATGAGTAAATCCAATAAGTGAGGCCTCCCGAGTTTGGGGCCTTAAAGTTGGTATCAGAGCCAACTTCCGGGTTTGTCCTATAACATATTATTTATATTGTTACGGGGGTGTATTTATAAAAAATAAACTTGGAAGGTGTTATTTAAATGGTGGAATTACCTAGTTTTGGAGGAGGAGTCAAAAATTACAAGTAGAGGGGCTGAACTTGTAAGTAAACCCAACCTGATTTTATGTTGGTTGTGGGGTTGGCGACACACACACTTTTATGTGTGTGTGTGTATTGATTTAGAGAGAAGAAGAGAAGAGAATAAGGGTTTTGATCTTGAACTCAGAATTGGAGCTTGCATGCTTGGATTTTGAGGGTTGGATTGGACAACACCCTCACATTATCAAGTAAGAATAATCTCCTTCCTATTCTCTCAACTAGATTCTTGTTCTTGATAAGGGTTTTTGTGGATGAAACCTAAGGGACGGGAATTGGGGGTTGTATTTGGTGTTTTGATGAAAAGGACTGATAATCTAGCATTACTAAAGCTAGAGGTTCAACTAATTCTTGTTAATTTCACATAATTAGAAGTTTTGAAATTTAGGGTTCTTCAGACCCTATTTGGGGGTTTTGATTTTGGGGTGTTTGATTGGGTAATTAAGTATATACAAGTGTTTATGGTGTTAGATAAACACAATTTCATGTAGAAAACCCAATTGAATTGGTGAATTTTGAATTGGTTAATTGGTGGTAGTTTATTCGTTGGTTAGTCAACGATGCATTACTTTAATTGTATTGGCTTTGGAAGCAATCCATTGTGATTGTCGGATAGAGTACGATTCGCGGTGAGTTGTGTCACACTTTACCGATGGAGGAATCATCGGGGCGGGACATGTAGACTGTTCATAGCACAAAGTTGACTAAATTGAAATATATTAATCGTCAAATTTTATTACAAACATTCAAACAAAAACAAAATCCAAGAAAAGAAACATAAATTCAAACATAGACTTCTTTATTTAAATTAGCCAAGTCCAAAGCCTATGTGTAGCACATCTTGATCAATCTCACATATTAGAACCTGAAACATGAATAAAATAAAGTCAACTAAAAAGTTGGTGAGTATAACACAGATTTGTATATAGATAGCATATAGTTTGTAAAACAAATCCTTACATAACATGATAAATAAGGCATATATGGGGAGCAGCTATTGTGTAACCAAGTACAATCAAACCTTTGTAACTAGTATGCAAATTGTGTTGTCGGTATCATTCACCTCAACTAGGTGGGTTTGTCAGACTCAATAGATCTATCATTGAAAACCATCGGCTTGAATAGTTAATGATTGCACATAAGAGTTCACAAAAGTTAGCACACATAGCACTCGGGCATAAAGCTCAAATTGCACACATGAATGTAAATAGGATTTGTACTTGTGTTGTTTGTGTAAATGTAAACATGTAATTTGAGTAGTGTTCATGTTCCACCTCAAAAATGTAAAAGAGTAAAAGGGGCTATGTATACTCACTTGATTCGAAGGCGTAGCTAACAAAAGATACTAGATAGAATAAGGATCCTTGAAATGCACAAGTTAAGCTAGAGTGTAATGCGTATTGTATCAATAGTGTGCACAAAAGTTTAAGTTTAAAGTTAAATTTGAATTTGTGTATAAGGCCATTGATTTTTACTTAAAAGTATTGAATAAAATATAAGGTTTTGAAATAAACATTTTTGAAACATTTTGTTTAAGGTTTGAGTTTGAATAATTAATTAAGTAAATTAAATAATTATCGTTTGTGAAAATATTGTATGTGTTAAATGTAATTAAGTATAAATAAATAATTGTTTTTGTTTAAATATAAATTAAATAAATAATCATTTCCTTATTTATTTATTTATAAAATATGTAAGTTAACCATTAAAATACTTTTTAAATGAAAGGTTAACAATAATTGTAAATTTAATTTTTATAAACTTTCAATAAATAATTTTCTATTTATTCCAAGATTAAATATTTGATCTTTCTAAATAGAATTAAATGCATTTTTATAAAATTCAACTATTTTTATTTTGAAATTTAATCAGAAATATTTATTGTTTGAAAAATATACAAAAATTTATAATTCTGCCAAAAAATTAACTCACACACGACCGTGCCTAGGAAGGGCATGATCGTGCTCGAACCACGGGCGCGACCGGGTTGATCAACAGAGGGCATAACTAGACAAATCACTACGCACGACCGTTCCTTGGCCCGGCACGATCGTGTCTATGATTCTGAGACACGACTGAGATTAGCCCAAGGGCATGACTGGGTCTGGACAGGAGAGCACGACCGTGCTGGTAATCGGCACGACCGCGTCTCATGAGGCACGACCACGCTAGATGATTAGCGCGACCGCGACTGTTCCAAATCAGGAACGAATTGCCTAATTCTTATGTTGCTACTGCTGGGAATCATAGGGCTTTTATTTACCGTGTTATTACGAGTCTTGTTATATAGATTAATTGTATGTAAATCATGTTTAGAACCGGATTCGATTAAATCATTTTGAACAAAACTCAGATTCGGGTTTCGGACGAATTCTATATTGAAAGCCCAAATTAATATGGGGCTTTTGATCTATAGACTAAATCGACTGATGGAAAGGTTTCAATTACCCAGAAGGACGACGAGTTGATAGAGGATGGTAGGAAGGAGTTCCGACGACGGTGAGAATGGCTTTCGGCGTCTTCTGTTACGATTCCGGCTGCTTCAAAGGGTCAGTAGCTTCTGGGAGGATCGTATATCGTGAATCTTCTGCTTGGTTGAGAGAATTCGGATCGAAAGGAGGGTTTATGTTTTCTTTGAAATGTTTGAACGATTTCTCGAGTTTGAAGGAATTAAACTGGGACGTTTGTGTAATTGAAAATGTTATTACTCTAGTAAATGGAAATGAAGTGAGGAACGGTTACGGAACTCAACGATCGAGAGATTAAAACTTCATTTACGTTTCAACTAGTACTAGGCGCGACCGTGCCCAAACTAGGCACGACCGTGCCTAGGAACCTGGCGCGATCGTTCCAAAGCAAGTCGCGCGACCGTGCCGAAGCACTTGGCGCGACCGTGCCAGGACGAGGCGCGACCGTGCTTAATTAGGGTTTCTTGTTATCTTTCAACATTAGCTCTTGTAACTTTAGTTTTCGACAAATTGTATAAAAGGATTACTTGTGTAGCGTTTAATAGTATATAACCGAGTACAATTTGAGGGTTTGTACTGAATCATTGTATTTAATTGCAGATACGAATAGAACAAATCAGTGCATTAGAATTTGGTTTGAAATTCGTTACATTGAATCGAAATACGGATACTAAAAATCAGAAATGTTACAAGTTGACTCCGGGACATGGTGGAGGGTTGATTGAGATTTCTCCACAAGCCATAGTGGACTTTGTATCTGGGGAATTCAAGAGGCGTTGAGGTAATGCGTCGGGGGGAATTCAAGAGGCGTTCTTGAAATGATTATATCCACAAGCCGTAGTGGACTTTGTATCTGGCGAATTCCTTCATATATGGTGGGCCGGTGAATTGATTTAAAATTAAGGTCATGTTGTATGACTAAGCGTAGTGTTGCCTTAATCTTGGAATGTCGGAAGAATGAAGATAGATCGGCTTCTCAATACTATCGGTTGGCGATTTAGAATGAACTCTCTTGCATTGTGTACAAATCTAGTGGAGTTAATTATTATATGTTTGTAACACCTCGAAAATTCACTAAGAAAATAAAGGATTAAAGTTACCAATATTCATAAGTTCATGGGCAAGAATGGGAATATTCAAAGTTCAAGGACCAAATGTGAAAATTTGGAAATTTACCCTATAATGGACCATCATGAGACGGACCGTCGCCGCAATACCGGAGGCGGTTTAGGGTTTCTGACACGCGTCCTCTTACTCAGCATTCGTGACGGACAGTCACGACCCATAACGGTCCGTTACGTGGTTTGAAAGTGCGTTGTCACCAAGCAAAGCCATGACGGACCGTCACGCATGGTAACGCTCCGTCACGACCTCAGATTTTGCCATATAAATAGATGATCGATCTCAGCCCATTACACACACTCCACACCTCCATTTACACACACAAACACTCTGGAGTTCTGATCTCGAGCCCCCGTTCGTGTACAAGAGTCTGGTTTCTAGCCATTCGACTTCAAATTGCCTTAGATAGTGCTGAGGTAAGGTTCTGACTTCCTGTTAAGATTTGGTTATGCACCATTAAGCTAGGCTTGTATAATTAAGTAATGTTATGATTATCTTGGAGCTCTGCCTGAGGGGTTTTACCACATTACTGATTTATAAGCCGAAATACTTTCCATGTGAGTTCCTAAACTGTGATGCATGAACCCAATCATGACCTTGTCTGGCAAGATTGATTTATGAAAACATTTTGAGTATCTTGGAAAGATTGTACCAATAGTTTATATATAACGTATTCTAAGCGCTTATTATACTTCACTTGCCCGTGGAACGGCATGTTGGACAGGACCCGTGGAACAGTTTTCGGTTATATATATGCTGAATGATTGTTCATAGTTGTCTATGATACTTTGGCGGGTCATTTTAGTTAACTACTTTAGTTTATGAATTCACTAGCTTTACGCTGACCCATGTTTTATCAAATGTTTTTGAATGCATCACAGGTAGTCATTAGACATGGCATTCTAGAACTAGAATGAAATGATGAACGATCCAGATTATGGGCATGTCTGGAACTATAAGTCCCGAATGACTCGTTCCTTGTTAGGAATAGCTGATGTAACTTTTATGAGAATATGATGTATACACTATTTTAATGTTTAATAAAAGTTGATGATTTTAGCTTCCGCTGTGTGTTTTTTATATCAACGTCACAGTAACTAGAAGGCGACCTTCTAACCAGTATGTAATTATCTGGAAAACGAAATGTTCTCTCTAGGAAAGGACGGTGTATAAATCTCTCCTAGACCCGTCGTTCTTTCCTGGGAAGATATATGTTGGAGGTTCTACTCTGGTTAGATAAATGCCATGTGTTACAGGTGTGACAAGTTGGTATCAGAGCCTCAGTTTAAGGGATTTAGATACTACAGGAATAGTGTCTAGACTTAAACTAGGACTCTGAAATTAGTCTGGAAATGCCTCAGAATAAGTTAGGTGTATCCATTCAGTACGACCTATAGCATGAAATACCTAGAAATCAGATAATTAAAGGCATTTTTGGCCAAATGTTAATTTCTGAATTTCTGGATTATGACCGGTTATATGAATTCTGATGTTTTACATTTGTGTGTAGGTACAAATGGCAGGACGTGGTAGAGGACGAGAAAGAGGTAGGGGTAGGATGCCCAACACTAGGTCTCGTATTCGTGCACGACAACTGATCTAAATGAAAACATGAATACGAATACTGAACCCGAGCAACCGATGGAAGAAGTCATTATGACTGAAGCTCAGTTCCAAGGAGCGGTGGCATCTGAGGTCACCTGAGTACTTCGAACAACTCTACCTGGAATTCTTGATGATGCCCTTAGGAGAAGGGAAAATCATAACAGTTTAGGTAACCGAAACAAAGGTACAAGTGGTGTTGTTCCTCGAACAGAAGATACCCTTCATACCGCTCTAGTAGGGAATAATATCGGAACAACTCAAACTCATGAGACAGTAGGAATGACGAATCAAAGCACAAGAGTTCATGGACAAGGATGCAACTATAAGAACTTCAGCGACTGCCATCCCAAGCCTTTCAATGGAAAAAGAGATGCCATTGCAGCTTTGTAATGGGTCACGTCTATGGAAGTTGTGATAAAGATGAGTGAATGCAGATCGGACCAAGCTGTAAAGTTTGATGCCTATTCATTTGAAGAATAGGACCTTGACTGGTGGGAGTCAGTCAAGCAAACAAAGGGAGAAGCTGTGATGAATAGAATGACTTGGGAAGATCTCAAGTTTTTTATTATCAAGATTGAAGCTGAATTTTTGCGGTTCGAAGCTGGAATCATGACTCATCAGGAGTACATGACCAAATTCAATGAAATGGCCAAGCTGGTGCCACATTTAGTTACTCCGGAGTCAAGAAGAGTCAAATGCTATATTCAGGGTCTTCCTCCTAAAGTCCGTACTTTAGTTAAGTCTATCGCACCCGAGATGATAGATTTAGGTGTTGAGAAAAGTGTAGTAATGTTTGATGAGGTGGCAGCACAAGAGCTACCGAAAGTTGATCAAAAGAGAAAGTCTGATGAAGTTGTTTATAAGTTTAAACCGGGAAACAGTAAATTTCCCAGAAGAGGAGGATTTAATTCCAACACTGATAGAACCAATCAGGGAATGAAATGCCAAACATGCCAGAAATTTGGTCACTTAGCAATCCATTTGCCCGAATGTTAAGTGTTTTAACTTTGGAGGGATAGGGCACTATAGGACTTCTTTTCCTAAACCACCTAAACAGAAAATAGGTGGTCAGAACATAGGAACATGATGAGTGTTCGTCTTAGGGAGCGGAAGCGAACCAAATAAAGCTAAAGAAGTGGCAGGTACTTTCTTAGTTAATAATATTTACGCCAAGAATTTATTTGATACAGGGGCAAACAGAAGCTTTGTTTCATGTGAATTTACCCCTATTTAGGCATAAGACGGATTCCACTTATTCATGCCTATGTCGTTGAAACGGCAAGTGGCGAACATATTAGGATAACCAAATCATACCCTGATTGTGTCATCAATTTGGGTGATGATAAGGTATTAGTTACACTAATGCCAATGAACTTAAACGAATATGAGGTTATCCTAGAGATGGATTGGTTAAACCAATACCAGGCCTAGATTGATTGTGACAAGAGAATGGTCAAGATTAAGAGACCAGATGAAACTAGTTTGATGATTCAGGGTGATAGCAATAACAATAAGATTGAAGTAATTTCCATAGCAAAAGTTAAGAAAGAAATGATTAAGGGTAACAGTATATTCATACTCCATGCTCTAAACGTTAAACCCGAAGGACAGATTGCGGATATTCTCGTAGTCTGTGATCACCCTGATGTCTTTCTGGAAGAACTACCTAGTCTTCCACTCGATCGTCCGATCAAATTCTAAATTTAACTCATTCCTGGAGCTAAGCCTGTTGTAAGGTCCCCTTATCGTCTTGCTCCTTCCGAATTAAACGAACTCATGAAACAAATCCAAGAACTCTTAGATAAAGGGTTCATTCGTCCTAGCATTTCTCCTTGGGGAGCACCAGTACTGTTCGTTAAAAAGAAGGACGGAAGCATGAGGATGTGCATTGATATCCAGAATTAAACAAACTGACTGTAAAGAACAGATATCCATTGCCTAGAATAGATGATCTATTTGATCAACTCCAAGGAGCCAAGTACTTTTCAAAGATCGATCTTAGATCATGATATCATCAGTTGAAGATAAAAGAAGAGGACGTACCTAAGACTGCTTTCAGGACCAGATATGGTCACTATGAATTCCTGGTCATGTCATTTGGTCTAACGAATGCTCCCGCAACATTTATGGACTTAATGAATAGGGTTTGTAAACCATTCCTTGACAAATTTGTCATTGTTTTCATCGATGATATTCTTATCTATTCCCGAAGTCAAGAATAACATATTGAGCACCTAAAAATCACTCTCGAAACCCTGAGAAAAGAAAGATTGTACGCAAAATTTTCCAAATGTGAATTTTGGAAAGAAGAAGTATAATTTCTTGGGCACGTTGTGAATAAGCATGGAATACAAGTAGACCCGAGTAAGATCGTAGCTGTTATGAAGTGGGAAGCACCAAAGACTCCAACAGAAATCAGAAGCTTTCTTATACCAGCCGGTTACTACAGAAGATTCATTCAAGACTTCTCCAAGATTACTACTCCTTTGACTGTTTTAACTCAGAAAGCAGCAAAGTTTGACGACGGTACGAAACAAGTAAAGGCTTTTAATACTCTCAAAGATAAACTTAGTCATGCGCCAATCTTAGCACTACCCGAGGGAAACGACAATTTTGTCATCTATTGTGACGCTTCCCAAACTGGTATGGGTTGTGTGTTGATGCAGCGAGATAAGGTTATTGCCTATGCATCACGAAAACTTAAAGTTCATGAAAAGAACTACACCAAACATGATCTAGAACTTTGTGCCATAGTATTTGCTCTATAGATCTGGAGACACTATGTGTATGGTACCAAATGTGTGATATAATCAAACCATAAAAGCCTCCAACATATTTTTAATCAGAAGTATTTAAATATGAGGCAAAGGAGGTGGATGGAACTCATTAATGACTATGACTGTGAAAACAAATACCATCCCGAGAAAGCTAATGTAGTAGCAGATGCTTTAAGTCGGAAAGAACGGAGCCAACCAATTAAATTAAAAGAACTACGATTAGACCTAAAGTTAGAATTGCTGGAATAAATTAAAGAAATCAAACCAAGAGCATTAGAAGAAAGAAACATCAAGAAAGAACGTATGGTTGGGAAACAGAAGTTACTATCCAAAGGAGATGATGGAATCATGAGATTCGAGTAAAGAATCTGGATTCCAAAGTTTGGAGATATTCCAGAAAAATTATTAGATGAAGCACATAAATCAAGATATTCCCTGCATCGTAGTGCGAACAAGATGTACAAAGATCTGAAGACTCATTACTGGTGGCCAAATATGAAAATATCGATAGCCCAGTATATAGACAAATGCTAACTTGCGTTCAAGTTAAGATTGAGAACCAGAAACCAACAGGTCAATTCCAACAATTGGAGATACATGTCTGGAAATGGGATCGCATTACAATGGATTTTGTTACCCAACTACCTAGAACTCAAAACGGGCAAAATGTAATATGGGTCATGGTCGATAGGTTTAGCAAGTCAGCCCATTTTATACCCATCAATGAAACATACTCTATGGATAAGTTAGCCAGAATCTATATCAATGAAATTGTGAGCCATCATGGCATACCCCTGTCTATTATTTCAGATAGAGACAGTCGGTTCACATCAAGATTCTAGACAAGTTTTTAGAAAGAATTGGGAACTTGACTTACCATGAGTCCTGCATATCATCCTCAGACTGATGGAAAAAGTGAACATACAATTCAAAATCTGGAAGATATGTTAAGAGCCCGTGTTATAGATTTTTTGAGTTAATTGGGATAATCACCTAGCATTGATCGAAGTTTCCTACAACAACAGTTACCATTCAAGTATAAAAGCTACACCCATCGAAGAACTATATTGGAGGAAGTGCAGAACTCCTGTCTGTTGGACTGAAATATGAGACAGTCAGTTATCTGGACCAGAGGTTATACAGGAAACAACCGATAAGATAATCCAGATTAAACAACGATTAAAAGCCGCTCAGGATCGACAAAAGAGTTATGATGACAAACGAAGATGACCATTATAATTCCAAATCGGAGATTATGTTATGCTAAAACTTTCACCTTGGAAAGGTGTTGTAAGGTTCAGGAAACGTGGAAAGTTAGGACCAATATATATCGGACCTTACAAAATCATTGAAAGAATCAGAGCAGTAGTCTATAAATTAGATCTACCTGAAGCTTTACAAGGAATTCACAATACGTTTCATGTATCTTACTTATGCAAGTGTTTAGCTGATCCAACTCAGGCTATTGCATTAGATGATGTACACGTAGACGACAACCTTCACTTCACTGATCAACCAATCAAAATTTTAGACACCCAAAAACGAAAATTGAGAAAGAAAGTAATACCATTGGTGTTAGTTCAACGGAAAGGTCGGATCGGAGCCCACAAGACTTGGGAATTAGAGGAGCAGATGAGAATCAAATATCCTCATCTATTCATATCTTAATTTCAAGGACGAAATTTCTTAAAGAAGCTGAGATTTGTAACACCTTAAAAATTCACTAAGAAAATAAAGTATTAAAGTTGCCAATATTCATAAGTTCAGGGGCTAGAATGGGAATATTCAAAGTTCAAGGACCAAATATGAAAATTTGGAAATTTACCCTGTAACGGACCGTTACCCATAACGGTCCGGTCCGTGCCGCAATACCAGAGGCGGTTTAGGGTTTCTGACATGCTTCCTCTGACTCAGCATTCGTGACGGACCGTCACGACCCATAACGGTCCGTTACGTGATCCGGAAGTGCGTAGTCACCAAGCAAAGCCATGACAGACCGTCACGCCTAGTAACGGTCTGTCCTGACCTCAGATTTTTCCCTATAAATAGATTATCGATCTCATCCTATTACACACACTCTACACCTCCATTGACACACACAAACACTATGAAGTTCTGATCCCGAGCCCTGGTTCACGTACAAGAGTCCGATTTCTAGCCATTCGACTTCAAATTGCCTTAGATAGTGCTAAGGTATGGTTCTGACTTCCTGTTAAGCTTTGGTTATACACCTTTAAGCTAGGCTTGTATAATGTTATGATTATCTAGGAGCTCTGCCTAGGGGTTTTGCCACATTACTAATTTATAAGCCGAAATATTGTCCATGTGAGTTCCTAAACTGTAATTTATGAACCAAATCATGACCTTGTCTGGCATGATTGATTTATGAAAACATTTTGAGTATCTTGGAGAGATTGTACCGATAATTTATATATAACGTATTCAAAGCACTTATTATATTTCACTTGCCCGTGGAACGGCATGTTGGACAGGACCCGTGGAACGGTCTTCGATTATATATATACTGAATGATTGTTCATAGTTTTCTATGAATTTGGGTGTTGAATCCCATTAGGTGTTGAAGCCTATGAATGTGTTCAAGATACTTTGGCGGGTCATTTTAATAAACTACTTTAGTTTATGAATTCACCAGCTTTACGTTGACCCATGTTTTATCAAATGTTTTTGAACGCATCACAGGTAGTCATTAGACAAGGCATTCCAGAACTAGAATGAAATGATGAATGATCCTGATGGTGGGCATGCCTGGAAGTATAAGTCCCGAATGACCCGTTCCTTGTTAGGAACAGATGATGTAACTTTTATGAGAATATGATGTAAACACTATTTTAATGTTTAATAAAAGTTAATGATTTTAGCTTCCGCTGTGTGTTTTTGATATCAACGTCAGAGTAACTAGAAGGCGACGGAATGTTCTGTCTAGGAAATGACGGTTTATCTGACAAACGGAATGTTCTGTCTAGGAAAGGACGGTTTATAAATCTCTCCTAGACCCGTCGTTCTTTCCTGGGAACATATCTGTTGGAGGTAGTACTCTGGTTAGATAACTGTCCTGTGTTACGGGTGTGACAATGTTACAGGGAGATCAAATTCGGGAGATAAGTGGATTGTAAGGAGGAATTAGAGGCAACTTCAAGAAAACCAAATAACGTAGCCGAGCTAGAAACCTTATAGAGAGGCAATGTCAGTTACTGTCGTAGGTATGAAAAGTAACTTGATTGGAGAATGATGGGACACACTATGCCATAGTGTTATAGTCCTAATAACATGTGCTGCAGTTGTTATAAATTGAGACACATTCGAAGTGATTGTCTCAAGCTAAATCACACAGGCGGTGAAGGTGAGAAAATAGAGATTTTGAGGCCTTCAAGCCGGAAATTTCTAACTACTAAGGACGAGACTGAAATCTTTTGGTCTTATTGTCGGGTGAGAAGCTATGTAGATCAGTGGTTTGGAAGTGTTCAACATTGGGCGAATAAATGTTAACTAGTGTATAATTTAATAATTGTAGGTTGCGGGTGAAACAATCACATGGAATGGAGCCTTACGTTTGTAGTGGAACTTGTGTGGTTAGTTAGTGAACATATCAACGTCGTGTAAGGAAAAGGAGAAATGTATTTATTTGTTCTCATCTAAAGACAGTGAAACATGAAACGTACGATATGGTGTATGCATGGTTTATGCCATTGACATTAATTGGGAGTACAATGGAATACTTAGTGTTCCAGTTGTAAAGGTGTTCATTAAGGACTACTATGCCTGATTGTTCGTTTGGAAGTACACTAACCTTTCGATGGAAAGGGAGGATAGAGGAGTGCGTGTGTGCACTGATTGTCGGAGGTAGAACAATGTGACCTATGTCACTGCAGTTAGTTGACTTTTTGGGTTGGGTGTATAGTGCGTTAACTTCACGGGTGGTCGTATAATCGTCGATAGTCATTTCTATCTTCGATACAAGGTTGTTTACGCTCAATATTTTCGTAAGCTTCTTGAAAAATCTTAGAACGAGAGGTCATTCATTGAATTGGTTGGGTGTGTCATCTTGGGTTCGGTGAAATCCAGTTTTGGATAATATGGTGGATTCTGAAGGAGTGTTGTATGCAAGTGATGGGATCCTTGAATTACAACTGTATGCTTTCTCATTTATTTTGAGTAAGGCGTTCGTCGTGTCCTTACTTGGAGAGACTGTATGCTTTCTCATTTATTTTTAGTGCCTCATGTATTTGGACTCGGTTATGTCCTTGTGCAGTGACGAAGGATTATCGCGTATTATCCTACATGGTTGTAGGCTTGATTGTAACAACTAAAGGAGAAAACTTGAGGAGGGAACGGGTGACTATATACATGGGTGAATATTAAGTGGTTGAATTGAAGTCTCGAGCTTCAAAGGAGTGTTGTATGCAAGTGATGGGATCCTTGAATTACAACTGCATGAATCATTTGAGATATTAAATCTCAATGGATGGATTGGTGTGGAGGTTATGAAACTTCCAATTATGAGGTGGGAGAAATGGTGTGATAGAACTCGAATTCCTTAGTTATCAAATGTATTGACTACGGTGTTGAGGTGATTGATTCAAGTAATCTATACACACGGGGTGACAATAATGCTTGGTTTTGGAGCAAAAACTTTTGGTGAACAGGGGTTGAAGGAGACATAATCGAGGATGTTGACAAATGTCTCGTTGGCTTGTGCACTAAAACCAAACTCTAAAGGAAGGTCGTGTGGGAAAAGCCTACGCGGCTTCATATACCTATGTGTGGTAGGAGAAACTTGTAGTACTTTGACTACAAGAGTATGTTGAAATGGTAGAAACATGTATCGTTTTGGATAGTGGCGGTTCTTTCGACCGGGGAGTATGCATACCCTATTCTTAGGGGAAGCCTGTTTTTATGAATGATCAAAGACTGTCGATTTTGTGGAGGAGTGACAATATCTTTTAAGTTAGATTGAAATGGCATCTTTACTTGTCTATTTGGAGGAATCGGTTGATTATTTTACCATTGGTCGGGAGATATGGTGTCATCTTATCCATATTTATGGATGTTGATGTGCGATTATACGATTTACTAGATGGTGGACGGTGTTGAACACCGATTATTTTGGTGGAATTGATTGTCGAGAGTTTATAATTAATGGTGTGGATTTTTAATTGAAGTTACTGGAGGAATCAAGTATAATCCATGATACATTCCTCATGGTTCATCCACGGGAATGTGTGGCGAGAGAAGTGGAAGTTGCTTCTCATAGCGGTATTGAGGTAGATGATGAATGTTCATCTAGAAGAACCGGTGGCTACCTTAGGTAGTTAGGTGAAACGCTTGTGGTATAAGCGGTTTAATCAAGTGTTGGTTCGGCGGGATCACTGATAAGGGGCTGAAACTATTAGGGAATATGAGGATAGATACTCAAGGGTTACCCTAATTTAACGGTGGATTGGGTTTCGGGGACGAAACCCAAAATTAGGGGGAGTGATTTGTAACCAACTAACTTTCAGGTTTGTCCTATAACATATTATTTATATTGTGAAGGGGGTGTATTTATGTAAAATAAAGTTGGAAGGTGTTATTTAAATGCTGGAATTACCGAGTTTTTAAGGATGACTAAAAAATTACTTGCAGAGGTGCTAAACTCGTAATTAAACCAAACCTGAGTTTATGTTGGGTGTGGGAGTGGTCGCACCACAGCACGAAGCACATACTCAGAATATTTCACTATATCAGGGATGTATTAGAACGGGGAGACATTTTGTTAAACAAAGTTCTCACAGATCAGAATCTAGCCAACCCGTTCACTAAGACTATGCCTCATTCTAAACATGAGGAGCATGCTGATAAGATAGGCCTTAGATTTGCTAGACAGTGGGTTTGATTTGTATTTAGTATTTGGTTCTTTCGAACAATACGCTTGCATTAGGTTTTATATTTGATTTAATGGTTAAATGCATTATAAATAGATGTTACTGTGTTCAATAGTTTATACGTTTTAGAAATACTTGAATATTATATTCTTAATGTCCGTAGTAGATCAGAATCATGGGAATCAATCTGAACGTAAGACTACTGAGAATCGGATGGTTGGTTCGTTATGAAAGAAAGACCAAGAAGTTGGAGATCATGTTCATAGATAATTATTAGAGAATAATTATTGGACGTAAGTTGTTTCAAAACTATCTTCATGGATCAATGTCTTGAGATGTTTTGAATATGGTAAGATCTATCGATCCTCGACCTGAGGATCATACTAGAACTAACTTTGATTAAAGTTTGTTCTTTGATCTTATCTAACGTTGTACCTTAACAGGTAGTAATAAGGGTATGATCAGGAGTAATCTGAAGTTTAGTGGGAGTTGTACCTGGCCAAAGGAAATCTGTTCTTCTTTAATTAGGAGTTGGACATTCTGGCGCCCTCGTTGATTCAAGCTAGTGTAAAATGCATAGCCATGCAAAAACTAAAGAGTAGTTTGTTTAAGACCACTTTGAATTGGAGAACAAGAACAAGAATTGTTGAACCATGTATGAGAAGTGAATTGTATCTATGTCTCATGTACACAAGAAAATAGTTTGACGAATGTAATACTTCATACCTTGCTAGGGGTAGTGACATGCAGCTAGGCGTCCACCACTGTCTACGTTGAACCGATCATATGATGAATCGTCCAAGTGGGAGATTGTTGGATATATGATGTCCGATCGTCAATTAAGTCAACATTACTAACTAGGTACGATACAAAGAGTTACACTTTAGGCAACGAGAAAATATATAATATTTAATTGTTAAATATTATAGTTCACGAAAGACAGATTTATTATTCGGCGGATTCATATTTAGAAATATTTATCGGAGATTGAGTTAATTAGTTATTTAGTGAAATAATTATTTACGAGGGATTTAATGATTAAATGTTAAACATTAAATAATCTGGTTTTTACTCATTAACTGTTGTTAGTAAACTACAAGGGTTAAAAGTACTTACTGGTTAATTACATGGAATTAAATGTTAATACCCGGGTGTGTGATTTGTAATTAATGTAATTATAAATATATCCTTAAGTGTTAAACCTAAAATCTAATCTAGCCACCAAGGTAATTTTCGAAACCCCCTCCCCCTCCCTTCTCGGTTTGCGTGCGTTGCCACCATCGTCGGGCCGCCGTCCTCCACCAGCTGAAGCCGCCGTCGCCACCGCCGTGACCGAGTTCCCTATTGCGCAACCGTGTGACGTGTTTTTGCAGGTTTTCGTGATCGTGTCATCGTGCGTGACGCCCGTTGATCTGAGGTGTTCTTATTTGGTTATCGTCCAAGGTATTATCATTGTACCCCCTGTGGTAGGTTTATTTATATTATTTATACGCGTGTAATCAGATCAATGCTAGGAATTCATATCTGATCTGTTTTAATACTTTGAATCGCTTCTGCTAAATATATCTGATTTATTTATTTAAAAGGTTTAAATAATTATTGTTTTTAAAAGTTAAAAACCGGTACTTGATTCCCAACACCTTAAAGGTAGATTGACACAACAAGATAGAAAGTTCTAGCCATCCTCCACTAGAATATTGCTTTCTAGTTCCCTCAGCCAATTCCATGCTCCTCACCACCCCTGGGGTGATACACGCGTAGACTGTGTCGTACATGGGTCCTTAAGATAACACCCATCCACAATTTCCATCTACTAACACCTATCCCCGTAGTCATTCCACTACTACGTTTTGTTTAAATTGTAGATGCTCTACCAACGTATAGGCCTCTAATCATACTCTATAAGGCTCTGTCTCCCAACTATGTGTATATATAATCATCCCCGTATAATCCACCCAATATACATACAATACATGCATACACATATAATCACATTCACCTAATCCTTGCTAATGTTCATTGTTGTATGGTTATTATAAGGGCTCTTTCACATGTTACCTTACGAATCATACTTGCGGATAAAGAAATATCAGTGGGATGCATCTACCTAGATGAAACAAAAAAAGATCAGAGGAGAATGTAATCTTACAATTTCAATCTTCTTATGTGTCTTAATTTCGCAAAACCAAGGTTACCTGGAAATATCAGAGATGCAATCTTCGTAACATGCTATGATGCTAGCAAAGAGAGGATAACCAAAAAATAAGAAATAATCATAAGGGCTGCACCGAACTAGGTAAAAGATAGACTCGGAAGCCCAAACCCTAAGAAGTTAAAAAAAGATCAAACCAGGAGAACACAAAAGGACAGGTCAAAAATCAAAACTTCTCCAAAGACTGACCACAGCAAAAAGAAAAAATACGAATCAAAAGAGATGAAAACCGTCCCCCGAAAAAAGAAAAAAACCATTCAAGAAGGAAAGACACATGCCGTGCCTAACATTGGCACGCCCCCGTGTCAAAATCAGTACAACATGGCCCATGCCTATACTCTAGCACGGGGTCGTGTCTTACTTTCCTTCTTAAAGGAATCATCACCTGCATTGTAGGAAGCAGAACGACGTCATGGCTTGTCAGTACGGGTCGTGCCCCACTTTGACACGGCCCGTGTCAAAATATCGTAGGGCTATAAATGAAGCAACAATTACAGATTTTTTCTTGCCCATACCCATGTTCAAACCAAAACCTTCTCCATAACTCTATTCTTCAAAATGGCCGGTCAAGGGAGCACTATGGATCAGAGGGTGCCTAAGCGACCACGAACCGAGACCCGACAACTTACTCAACAGGAGGTCATATTCAAGCTATTCGAATTGATCAAGGAACTCACCGAGATGAACCTCTACTCTAGCCAGCGGTTGATCAGCCTAAATGTGTCGGTCAATAATCTGTGTGCGGAACTATCTGAAGTAAATCTTCAACTTTTGAGATTAAGAACCGCGTAACCAATGATTCCTGCCGTCTTCTCCCACATGAGATGGTTGGGGGTTTCTTTTAGGATGGTCTCGGTTTCGTACTCTTTAGGAAAATGCTAGGAGGATTGTTTCATTTTTTTTGTTATTGTGAAACCAGCATATAGGTTCACATTGTTTTCCTCTGTTGGGTATAGGATGCCCAATCATCGATTAAATCAACTTTGCTATCAAGGTACGATCCAAAGAGTTATACTTTGGACAACGAACAATTAATGATGTTTAGTCAGAAACATTATAGTTCACGAAATGCGGAATTTTAATTCGGGGGATAATTATTTAGAGAAATATTTATTGTTTAATTCGGTGATTAATTATTTAGAGAAATAATTAAGGACGAAAAGGTTTAAACGTTTAAGAGTTAAACGATAGTCAGTAAATATTTACTAATCATTTTTGTAATTAGTAAACTGTTGGGATTAGAAGTAACTAACTGTTAGTTACAGTGATTTAACAGTTAAATACCCATGGGTGCAATTTGTAATTATAATATTTATAAATACATCTCAAATTCTAAACCCTAAACTCCATTCCCTGCCTCCATCTAAACATGTGAAAAGAAGGAGACCCCCTGCCCCTTTTACGTCGCCGTCCACCACTGTAACCCGCCATCTCGTCGTCGATCACCGCCATCTTACCGCCGACCCCGCCGTTACATCCATCGCTGCCGTCGCCAGATTTGTGTGCAAACCGTGAAACGGTTTTACGGTCTGTTGCGGGTTTTGTGAACAGTCACTAGCGAGACACTCGTTGAACCAAAGTGCAGATCTTTATGTTATCGTCAAAGGTATAATCCCTTACCCGATATGGATGGTTTTAATTTTATTGTTTATGCATGTGTAATTGGATCACTAACGGGATTCTGGTTTTGAACTGTTTGTATGTACTATCGCTTCCGCTCAATAAGTCTGATTTGTTTATTTAATAAGATTAAATTAGTATGTTTTAAAAGTTAAAACTGGTACCTGGATTTCCAACAGTTATATCAGAGCAACCTTTACGCGCGTTTAGACATAATAAATTTTTTTTTCGATCTCATGTTTTATTTGTCAAAACTTTTATTTGACAAAAAGATCGAGCCTTTTTCGTTTGGTTGATTATGTTTGATAAGTCGAGCCATATTGACCCGTGATTGTGTTTTTTATTTATTTTGGTTTTGTATTCATTGTATTTTTTGGGTTATTTGGAATATTTTATTTACTTATTTATGGTAAATTTATAAATTTTGTAAATCCTACGAGTCAAAGAATTGGAGACCGAAGAAGAAGAAGACCGGGATGTCAAGATAGAGATCTTGAGCTAAGTGAGAGCCACATGATAATACTTATTTTGTATGTCCACTTGGACATATTCGGTTGTCGTTTGATTGCTCGAACGAAACCGAACAATTTTCTATTTGGAGCTCGATTTATTTATTTTATGTTTGTGGTTGTGGATAATTAGCATAATAATTAAAACTGCTAAACATGACAAAAAAACGTTTTGACATAGTCTTAAATTGACGAAAAAATTAAAAGTTTTCAAGATTTCTCGGAAATTAAAATAAAAGTTTTTTTATTTAATAGTAAAACGGATTTTAATTTGAATTGTTTTATTTAAAACTAATTTAAATTAATTAAAGAGTTAATTAGTTTAAAATATGGTTCGCGATTAATGACAGATTTAGATTAAATAAGATATTTAAAATTGGATCGTATCGAGTGTTGAAAGGCCTTTCACGAACTAAAATAGTAAAATTGAATTATTAAAATTGCACTACTTGGATCATGATCCTAGTCATCCAAAATATTTTTGACCCTTACTCGGTAATTTAAAACATTAACGCAAATCCCAAATTAAATAGATATTTATGCTCCACCCTCAATTATGACACTTCAACGGATCTATCTAAACCCTCAGTGTTAGTGAATTACCCTCCATCCGGCCTTACGGTTTCGGTTAAAGGTACAGCCGCAATTCCTAAGTTACTTAGGCCGGTTCTACAGTTGCAATTGAAGGGCGAATATCACTTAAGGTTGTATTAAGTGGGCGTAGTTGAGGAAAACGTATCCAAGCTTGACAATACTCGTCATGCCCCTCAAACCGAGAATTGTGTAGTTGACACAATCGGTAATCGTTACCTACCTACATAGCCATGCAAGTGGATAGTGCTCAGCCATTCACTGTGTAATGGTGAACCGGGATCTCATTCCTAATTATATATTTTTTAATTGGGTCATAAATTTAATTAAGACGTTATGCATGAAAATACTAAAACTCTTTATTTTGAATTTTATACAAGTCTAATGAAATTCATTCCGACTCCTTATTCGCTCTAAAGTCCATGATTTATCGAAACACACTCCATGGATGAAACTTATCGGAGTGGTTCCGTATCTTGAGAAGTATTCTTAAGGAGGAAGGAAGATCATATATTCTAGAGATTTCATTTCCATCGGTTCCACCTACTACGAGCTCCAAAGTGCTTTGGAGACAACATGTTGAAGATTCAAATGAAGTTTCATTTGTGATGCTATCAACAATGTCTGACGAACTTCATCGTGAGCTAGATTATTATCCTGCTTACGATATGGTCTGCGAATTGAAGAAAATGTATCATCAGACTCGCAATGAGCACTTTAAAGTGCTTAAATCCTTATCAAGTGCCTGGAAAAGGGGACAGGGATTAACTCACATTTTTTTCTAAAATGATGAGACACATTGACAGCCTAAAAGAGCTTGGTTCTCCCATCAACCAAGATATGGCTATAAACTTCATTTTGATGTCTCTGCCTGTTGAATACGAAGGGTTCATAAGTTACTACAAGAAAGATGTAATTGGAGGAACTTTGTCTGAGCTGCGAGAGTCATTTTTGGCTGCCGAGAAGTGTATGGGATACTTGAATAATTTGATCTCCAAACCCAGAAAGCGTACAAGAGTCCGGTTTCTAGCCATTCGGCTTCAAATTGCCTTAGATAGTGCTGAGGTATGGTTCTGACTTCCTGTTAAGCTTTGGTTATACACCTTTAAGCTAGGCTTGTATAATGTTATTATTATCTAGGAGCTCTGCCTAGGGTTTTGCCACATTACTGATTTATAAGCCGAAATATTGTCCATGTGAGTTCCTAAACTGTAATTTATGAACCAAATCATGACCTTGTCTGGCATGATTAATTTATGAAAACATTTTGAGTACCTTGGAGAGATTGTACCGATAATTTATATATAACGTATTCAGAGCACTTATTATATTTCACTTGCCCGTGGAATGGCATGTTGGACAGGACCCGTGGAACGGTCTTCAGTTATATATATACTGAATGACTGTTCATAGTTTTCTATGAATTTGGGTGTTGAAGCTCATTAGGTGTTGAAGCCTATGAATGTGTTCAAGATACTTTGGCGCGTCATTTTAATAAACTACTTTAGTTTATGAATTCACCAGCTTTACGTTGACCCATGTTTTATCAAATGTTTTTGAACGCATCACAGGTAGTCATTAGACAAGGCATTCCAGAACTAGAATGAAATGATGAATGATCCTGATGGTGGGCATGCCTGGAAGTATAAGTCCCGAATGACCCGTTCCTTGTTAGGAACAGATGATGTAACTTTTATGAGAATATGATGTAAACACTATTTTAATGTTTAATAAAAGTTAATGATTTTAGCTTCCGCTGTGTGTTTTTGATATCAACGTCAGAGTAACTAGAAGGCGACGGAATGTTCTGTCTAGGAAATGACGGTTTATCTGACAAACGGAATGTTCTGTCTAGGAAAGGACGGTTTATAAATCTCTCCTAAACCCGTCGTTCTTTCCTGGGAACATATCTGTTGGAGGTAGTACTCTGGTTAGATAACTGTCCTGTGTTACGGGTGTGACAATGTTACAGGGAGATCAAATTCGGGAGATAAGTGGATTGTAAGGAGGAATTAGAGGCGGCTTCAAGAAAACCAAATAACGTAGCCGAGCTAGAAACCTTATAGAGAGGCAATGTCAGTTACTGTCGTAGGTATGAAAAGTAACTTGATTGGAGAATGATGGGACACACTATGCCATAGTGTTATAGTCCTAATAACATGTGCTGCAGTTGTTATAAATTGAGACACATTTGAAGTGATTGTCTCGAGCTAAATCACACAGGCGGTGAAGGTGAGAAAATAGAGATTTCGAGGCCTTCAAGCCAGAAATTTCTAACTACTAAGGACGAGACTGAAATCTTTTGGTCTTATTGTCGGATGAGAAGCTATGTAGATCAGTGGTTTGGAAGTGTTCAACATTGGGCGAATAAATGTTGACGAGTGTATAATTTAATAATTGTAGGTTGCGGGTGAAACAATCACATGGAATGGAGCCTTACGTTTGTAGTGGAACTTGTGTGGTTAGTTAGTGAACATATCAACGTCGTGTAAGGAAAAGGAGAAATGTGTTTATCTGTTCTCATCTAAAGACAGTGAAGCATGAAACGTACGATATGGTGTATGCATGGTTTATACCATTGACATTAACTGGGAGTACAATGGAATACTTAGTGTTCCAGTTGTAAAGGTGTTCATTAAGGACTACTATGCCAGATTGTTCGTTTGGAAGTACACCAACCTTTCGGTGGAAAGGGAGGTTAGAGGAGTGCGTGTGTGCACTGATTGTCGCAGGTAGAACAATGTGACCTATGTCACTGCAGTTAGTTGACTTTTTGGTTTAGGTGTATAGTGCGTTAACTTCACGGGTGGTCGTATAATCGTCGATAGTCATTTATATCTTCGATACAAGGTTGTTTACGCTCAATATTTTCGTGAGCTTCTTGAAAAATCTTAGAACGAGAGGTCATTCATTGAATTGGTTGGGTGTGTCATCTTGGGTTCGGTGAAATCCAGTTTTGGATAATATGGTGGATTCTGAAGACATCCCTGTTGACGAGTCAAAGATTGAAATAGTCGAGGGGTAAATGGTGTGAAGTCTCCGTACTTCACAATTGGTGTTTGAAGTCTTCGAACATCACAAATGGTGCTTGAAGTCTCCGAGCTTCACAATTGGTGTTTGAAGTCTCCGTACTTCACAAATGGTGTTTGAAGTCTTAGAACTTTGCAAAATGGAGCTTGAAAATGAAGTCTTCGAACTTCAAAGAATGGTTGTGTAATTGAGATCACTGAATCTCAAAGGATTACTTATGATTAAGTCGTTGGAGATAAATTGGTGTTTGGGTCAGTGTTAGGGAGTTGCCACTCATAATTGTGATAGAGAATTTGAGTAAGGCGGTCGTCGTGTCCTTACTTGGAGAGACTGTATGCTTTATCACTTATTTTTGGTGCCTCATGTATTTGGACTCGGTTATGTCCTTGTGCAGTGACGAAGGATTCTCGCGTATTATCCTACATGGTTGTGGGCTTGATTGTAACAACTAAAGGAGAAAACTTGAGGAGGGAACGGGTGACTGTATACGTGGGTGAATATTAAGTGGTTGAATTGAAGTCTTGAGCTTCAAAGGAGTGTTGTATGCAAGTGATGGGATCCTTGAATTCCAACTGCATGAATCATTTGAGATATTAAATCTCAATGGATGGATTGGTGTGGAGGTTATGAAACTTCCAATTATGAGGTGGGAGAAATGGTGTGATAGAACTCGAATTCCTTTGTTATCAAATGTATTGACTACGGTGTTAAGGTGATTGATTCAAGTAATCTATACACACGGGGTGACAATAATGCTTGGTTATGGAGCAAAAACTTTTGGTGAACAGGGGTTGAAGGAGACATAATTGAGGATGTTGACAAATGTCTCGTTGGCTTGTGCACTAAAACCAAACTCTAAAGGAAGGTCGTGTGGGAAAAGCCTACGCGGCTTCATATACCTATGCGTGGTAGGAGAAACTTGTAGTACTTTGACTACAAGAGTATGTTGAAATGGTAGAAACATGTATCGTTTTGGATAGTGGCGGTTCTTTCGACCGGGGAGTATGCATACCCTATTCTTAGGGGAAGCCTGTTTTTATGAATGATCAAAGACTGTCGATTTTGTGGAGGGTGTGATACGACATGGAGTGACAATATCTTTTAAGTTAGATTGAAATGGCAGCTTTACTTGTCTATTTGGAGGAATCGGTTGATTATTTTACCATTGGTCGGGAGATATGGTGTCATCTTATCCATATTTATGGATGTTGATGTGTGATTATACGATTTACTAGATGGTGGACGGTGTTGAACACCGATTATTTTGGTGGAATTGATTGTCGAGAGTTTATAATTAATGGTGTGGGTTTTTAATTGAAGTTATTGGAGGAATCAAGTATAATCCATGATACATTCTTCATGGTTCATCCACGGGAATTTGTGGCGAGAGAAGTGGAAGTTGCTTCTCATAGCGGTATTGAGGTATATGATGAATGTTCATCTAGAGGAACCGGTGGCTTCCATAGGTAGTTAGGTGAAACGCTTGTGGTATAAGCGGTTTAATCAAGTGTTGGTTTGGCGGTATCACTGAAAAGGGGCTGAAACTATTAGGGAAACTGAGGATAGATACTCAAGGGTTACCCTAATTTAACGGTGGATTGGGTTTCGGGAACGAAACCCAAAATTAGGGGGAGTGATTTGTAACCAACTAACTTTCAGGTTTGTCCTATAACATATTATTTATATTGTAAGGGGGGTGTATTGATGTAAAATAAAGTTGGAAGGTGTTATTTAAATGGTGGAATTACCGAGTTTTTAAGGATGACTAAAAAATTACATGCAGAGGGGCTAAACTCGTAATTAAACCAAACCTGATTTTATGTTGGGTGTGGGAGTGGCGGCACACACACTATTTTGTGTGTGTGTGTGTTGTGATTTAGAGAGAAGAAGAGAAGAGAATGAGGGTTTTGATCTTGAACTCAGAATTGGAGCTTGCATGTTTGGATATTGAGGGTTGGAATGCACAACACCCTCACATTATCGAGTATGAATCATCTTCTTCCTATTCTCTCAACTAGATTCTTGTTCTTGATAAGGGTTTTGGTGGATGAAACCTAAGGGACGGGAATTGGGGGTTGTATTGGGTGTTTTGTTGAAAGTGATTGATAATATAGCATTACTAATGCTAGAGGTTCAACCAATTCATGTTAATTTCACATTATTAGAAGTTTTGAAATTAGGGTTCTTGAGACCCAATTTGGGAGTTTTGATTTTAGGGTGTTTGATTGGGTAATTGAGTATGTATAAGTGTTTATGGTGTTAGATAAACACAATTTCATGTAGAAAACCCAATTGAATTGGTGAATTTTGAATTGGATAGAATGGGAGAAATTAGGTGAAATTGGGTGGAACCCAAACAGGTCAAAATGGGTGAATGATTGTGTAGGGAGGTTAAAACTTGTTTAAGGTGTAATTAATCAAGTTTAGAATGAGTGTAATCCATATGGTTTAAGGTGGGTGTTAGACCTCAATTGGTGAATGGTGAATTTAGGAGTTTGACTTTTATGGGTCAAACGGGTCAATATGGGTTGAAAGATTAAATTGGGTGTTGGAGGTTTGGTTAAGGTTGTGTTAACCAAATTAAGTTGGGGTGTTCATCTTTAGTTCATAGGTGTGTCTTGAATCTCAATTTGGTTCCATCATGTATGCCATGCTATGTACCAGACTTGACAGATTATACGCTTTAAGCATGACAAGCAGATATCAACATAATCCTTGTGAGAGTCACTGGAAAGCTGTGAAGAACATCCTTAAGTACTTGAGAAGAACTAAGGGCATGTTCTTCATGCATGGAGGACTGGAAGAAGAACTAGCTGTTAAATGTTATACTGATGCTAGCTTCCAGACTGATCGAGATGATTCTCGATCACAGACAGGATTTGTATTTGTTTTGAACGGTAGTGCAATCACTTGGAAGAGTATTAAGCAAAGTGTTGTTACTCAATCCACCACTGAATCAGAATACATTGTAACTTCGAAAGCTGCAAAGGAGGCTGCTTGGATGAAGAAGTTCATTGCTGATCTCAGAGTAATGCCTATCATTCAGAAACCAATCGAGATAGTGTGTGACAATACTGGTGCCATTGCTCAAACTAAGGAACCAAGGTCGCACCACAGCACGAAGCACATACTCAGAATATTTCACTATATCAGGGATGTATTAGAACGGGGAGACATTTTGTTAAACAAAGTTCTCACAGATCAGAATCTAGCCGACCCGTTCACTAAGACTATGCCTCATTCTAAACATGAGGAGCATGCTGATAAGATAGGCCTTAGATTTGCTAGACAGTGGGTTTGATCTGTATTTAGTATTTGGTTCTTTCGAACAATACGGTTGCATTAGGTTTTATATTTGATTTAATGGTTAAATGCATTATAAATAGATGTTACTGTGTTCAATAGTTTATACGTTGTAGAAATACTTGAATATTTTATTCTTAATGTCCGTAGTAGATCAGATTCATGGGAATCAATCTGAACGTAAGACTACTGAGAATCGGATGGTTGGTTCGTTATGAAAGAAAGACCAAGAAGTTGGAGATCATGTTCATATATAATTATTAGAGAATAATTATTGGACGTAACTCGTTTCAAAACTATCTTCATGGATCAATGTCTTGAGATGTTTTGAATATGGTAAAATCTATCGATCCTCGACCTGAGGCACATACTAGAACTAACTTTGATTAAAGTTTGTTCTTTGATCTTATCTAACGTTGTACCTTAACAGGCAGTAATAAGGGTATGATCAGGAGTAATCTGAAGTTTAGTGGGAGTTGTACCTGGCCAAAGGAATTCTGTTCTTCTTTAATTAGGAGTTGGACATTCTGGCGCCCTCGTTGATTCAAGCTAGTGTAAAACGCATAGCCATGCAAAAACTAAAGAGTAGTTTATTTAAGAACACTTTGAATTGGAGAACGAGAACAAGAATTGTTGAACCACGTATGAGAAGTGAATTGTATCTATGTCTCAGGTACATAAGAAAATAGTTTGACGAATGTAATACTTCATACCTTGCTAGGGGTAGTGACATGCAGCTAGGCGTCCACCACTGTCTACGTTGAACCGATCAATTGATGAATCGTCCAAGTGGGAGATTGTTGGATATATGATGTCCGATCGTCAATTAAGTCAACATTACTAACTAGGTACGATATAAAGAGTTACACTTTAGGCAACGAGCAAATATATAATATTTAATTATTAAATATTATAGTTCACGAAAGACGGATTTATTATTCGGCGGATTCATATTTAGAAATATTTATCGGAGATTGAGTTAATTAGTTATTTAGTGAAATAATTATTTACGAGGGATTTAATGATTAAATGTTAAACATTAAATAATCTGGTTTTTACTCATTAACTGTTGTTAGTAAACTACAAGGGTTAAAAGTACTTACTGGTTAATTACATGGAATTAAATGTTAATACCCGGGTGTGTGATTTGTAATTAATGTAATTATAAATATATCCTTAAGTGTTAAACCTAAAATCTAATCTAGCCACCAAGGTAATTTTTGAAACCCCCTCCCCCTCCCTTCTCGGTTTGCGTGCGTTGCCACCATCATCGGGCTGCCGTCCTCCACCAGCTGAAGCCGCCGTCGCCACCGCCGTGACCGAGTTCCCTCTTGCGTAACCGTGTGACGTGTTTTTGCAGGTTTTCGTGATCGTGTCATCGTGCGTGACGCCCGTTGATCTGAGGTGTTCTTATTTGGTTATCGTCCAAGGTATAATCATTGTACACCCTGTGGTTGGTTTATTTATATTATTTATACGCGTGTAATCAGATCACTGTCAGGAATTCATATCTGATCTGTTTTAATACTTTGAATCGCTTCTGCTAAATATATCTGATTTATTTATTTAAAAGGTTTAAATAATTATTGTTTTTAAAAGTTAAAACCGGTACATGATTCCCAACACCTTAAAGGTAGATTGACACAACAAGATAGACAGTTCTAGCCACCCTCCACTAGAATATTGCTTTCTAGTTCCCTCAGCCAATTCCATGCTCCTCACCACCCCTGGGGTGATACACGCGTAGACTGTGTCGTACATGGGTCCTTAAGATAACACCCATCCACAATTTCCATCTACTAACACATATCCCCGTAGTCATTCCCCTACTACGTTTTGTTTAAATTGTAGATGCTCTACCAACGTATAGGCCTCTAATCATACTCTATAAGGCTCTGTCTCCCAACTATGTGTATATATAATCATCCCCGTATAATCCACCCAATATACATACAATACATGCATACACATATAATCACATTCACCTAATCCTTGCTAATGTTCATTGTTGTATGGTTATTATAAGGGCTCTTTCACATGTTACCTTACGAATCATACTTGCGGATAAAGAAATATCAGTGGGATGCATCCACCTAGATGAAACAAAAAAAGATCAGAGGCGAATGTAATCTTACAATTTCAATCTTCTTATGTGTCTTAATTTCGCAAAACCAAGGTTACCTGGAAATATCAGAGATGCAATCTTCGTAACATGCTATGATGCTAGCAAAGAGAGGATAACCAAAAAATAAGAAATAATCATAATGGATGCACCGAACTAGGTAAATGATAGACTCGGAAGCCCAAACCCTAAGAAGTTAAAAAAAGATCAAACCAGGAGAACACAAAAGGACAGGTCAAAAATCAAAACTTCTCCAAAGACTGACCACAGCAAAAAGAAAAAAATACGAATCAAAAGAGATGAAAACCGTCCCCCGAAAAAAGAAAAAAACCATTCAAGAAGGAAAGACACATGCCGTGCCTAACATTGGCACGCCCCCGTGTCAAAATCAGTACAACATGGCCCATGCCTATACTCTAGCACGGGGTCGTGTCTTACTTTCCTGCTTAAAGGAATCATCACCTGCATTATAGGAAGCAAAACCACATCATGGCTTTGTCAGTACGGGTCATGCCCCACTTTGACACGGCCCGTGTCAAAATATCGTAGGGCTATAAATGAAGCAACAATTGTAGATTTTTTCTTGCCCACACCCATGTTCAAACCAAAACCTTCTCCGCAACTCTATTCTTCCAAATGGCCGGTCAAGGGAGCACTATGGATCAGAGGGTGCCTAAGCGACCACGAACCGAGACCCGACAACTTACTCAACAGGAGGTCATATTCAAGCTCTTCGAATTGATCAAGGAACTCACCGAGATGAACCTCTACTCTAGCCAGCGGTTGATCAGCCTAAATGTGTCGGTCAATAATCTGTGTGCGGAACTATCTGAAGTTAATCTTCAACTTTTGAGATTAAGAACCACGTAACCAATGATTCCTGCCCTCTTCTCCCACATGAGATGATTGGGGGTTTCTTTTAGGATGGTCTCGGTTTCGTACTCTTTAGGAAAATGCTAGGAGGATTGTTTCATTTTTTGTTATTATGAAACCAGTAGATAGGTTCACATTGTTTTCCTCTGTTGGGTATAGGATGTCCAATCATCGATTAAATCAACATTGCTATCAAGGTACGATCCAAAGAGTTATACTTTGGACAACGAACAATTAATGATGTTTAGTCAGAAACATTATAGTTCACGAAATGCGGAATTTTAATTCGGTGGATAATTATTTAGAGAAATATTTATTGTTTAATTCGGTGATTAATTATTTAGAGAAATATTTTAGGACGAAAAGGTTTAAACGTTTAAGAGTTAAACGATAGTCAGTAAATATTTACTAATCATTTTTGTAATTAGTAAACTGTTGGGATTAGAAGTAACTAACTGTTAGTTACAGTGATTTAACAGTTAAATACCCATGGGTGCAATTTGTAATTATAAAATTTATAAATACATCTCAAATTCTAAACCCTAAACTCCATTCCCTGCCTCCATTTAAACATGTGCAAAGAAGGAGACCCCCTCCCCCTTTTGCGTCGCCGTCCACCACTGTAACCCGCCATCTCGTCGTCGATCACCGCCGACCCCGCCGCTACATCCATCTCCGCCGTCGCCAGTTTTGTGTGCAAACCGTGAAATGGTTTTACGGTCTGTTGCGGGTTTTGTGAACCGTCACTAGCGAGACACTCGATGAACCAAAGTGCAGATCTTTATGTTATCGTCAAAGGTATAATCCCTTACCCGATATGGTTCGTTTTAATTTTATTGTTTATGCACGTGTATTTGGATCACTAACGGGATTCTGGTTTGGAACTGTTTGTATGTACTATCGCTTCCGCTCAATAAGTCTGATTTGTTTATTTAATAAGATTAAATTTGTATGTTTAAAAAGTTAAAACTGGTTCCTAGATTTCCAACAGTTGTATCAGAGCAACCTTTACGCGCGTTTAGACATAATAATTTTTTTTTTCGATCTCATGTTTTATTTGTCAAAACTTTTATTTGACAAAAAGATCGAGCCATTTTCGTTTGGTTGATTATGTTTGATAAGTCGAGCCATATTGACCCGTGATTGTGTTTTTTATTTATTTTGGTTTTGTATTCATTGTATTTTTTGGGTTATTTGGAATATTTTATTTATTTATTTATGGTAAATTTATAAATTTATAAATCCTACGAGTCAAAGAATTGAAGACCGAAGACGAAGAAGACCGGGATGTCAAGATTGAGATCTTAAGCTAAGTGAGAGCCACATGATAATACTTATTTTGTATGTCCACTAGGACATATTCGGTTGTCGTTTGATTGCTCGAACGAAACCGAACAATTTTCTATTAGGAGGTCGATTTATTTATTTTATGTTTGTGGTTGTGGATAATTAGCATAATAATTAAAACTGCTAAACATGACAAAAAAACGTTTTGACATAGTCTTAAAATGACGAAAAAATTAAAATGTTTCAAGATTTCTCGGAAATTAAAATAAAAGTTTTTTTATTTAATAGTAAAACGGGTTTTAATTTGAATTGATTTATTTAAAACTAATTTAAATTAATTAAAGAGTTAATTAGTTTAAAATATGGTTCGCGATTAATGACAAATTTAGATTAAATAAGATATTTAAAATTGGATCGTATCGAGTGTTGAATGGCGTCTCACGAACTAAAATAGTAAAATTGAATTATTAAAATTGCACTACTTGGATCATGATCCTAGTCATCCAAAATATTTTTGACCCTTACTCGGTAATTTAAAACATTAACGCAAATCCCAAATTAAATAGATATTTATGCTCCACCCTCAATATGACACTTCAACAGATCTATCTAAACCCTCGGTGTTAGTGAATTACTCTCCATCCGGCCTTACGGTTTCGGTTAAAGGTACAGCCGCAATTCTTAAGTTACTTAGGCCGGTTCTACAGTTGCAATTGAAGGGCGAATATCACTTAAGGTTGTATTAAGTGGGCGTAGTTGAGGAAAACGTATCCAAGCTTGACAATACTCGTAATGCCCGTCAAACCGAGAATTGTGTAGTTGACACAATCGGTAATCGTTACCTACCTACATAGCCATGCAAGTGGAGAGTGCTCAACCATTCACTGTGTAATGGTGAACCGGGATCTCATTCCTAATTATATATTTTTTAATTGGGTCATAAATTTAATTAAGACGTTATGCATGAAAATACTAAAACTCTTTATTTTGAATTTTATACATGTCTAATGAAATTCATTCCGACTCCTTATTCGCTCTAAAGTCTATGATTTATCGAAACACACTCCATGGAGGAAACTTATCGGAGTGGTTCCGTATCTTGAGAAGTATTCTTAAGGAGGAAGGAAGATCATATATTCTAGAGATTTCATTTCCATCGGTTCCACCTACTACAAGCTCCAAAGTGCTTTGGACACAACATGTTGAAGATTCAAATGAAGTTTCATTTGTGATGCTATCAATAATGTCTGACGAACTTTATCGTGAGCTAGATTATTATCCTGCTTACGATATGGTCTGTGAATTGAAGAAAATGTATCATCAGACTCGCAATGAGCACTTTAAAGTGCTTAAATCCTTATCAAGTGCATGGAAAAGGGGACAGGGATTAACTCACATTTTTTTCTAAAATGATGAGACACATTGGCAGCCTAAAAGAGCTTGGTTCTCCCATCAACCAAGATATGGCTATAAACTTCATTTTGATGTCTCTGCCTGTTGAATACGAAGGGTTCATAAGTTACTACAAGAAAGATGTAATTGGATGAACTTTGTCTGAGCTGCGAGAGTCATTTTTGGCTGCCGAGAAGACTATGGGATACTTGATTACTTTGATCTCCAAACCCATAAAGCGTGCCAAGAAAAGAGATTTCAACCTGAATGATGACGTATGTCATCATTGTAGTGAGACTGGCATCGGAAGAGAAATTGCCCTAAGTACCTTGCTGAGAAGACCATGGATTTAGAGGCCGGGACTTCAGGTATTTTCGTTATTAATATCTTTGATTTAGAAAATATTGGTTGTTTAACACTGGATGTGGTTTTCACATTTGTAATGATTTGTAGGGACTAAGGAAGTTTAGGAAGCTGAAGCAAGGTGACTTGGAGCTCCATGTTGGCAATGGACAAAAAGTCGCGGTGAAGGCTGTACGGGAATAGGTTCTTTTACTTCCTTCTGGTGTTGAACTTGTTTTGAACAGTGTTTCCTACATACCTAGTTTGACTAGAATATTGTTTCCGTCTCCTCTTTACGAGAACAAGGATTTAAATATGCTTTTGATGGTGATTTTATTTCTCCATATTTGAATGATTTGTTATATTTTACTACAAAGCCTCATAATGAAATCTATGAGATGGAAGTCCATGATAATAACACATTATACAACATCTCCTCTAAACGTACGAAATTAGATTTCAATGATACGTATCCCTACCATTGTCGACTAGGACACATAAATAAGAATCGCATAAAGAAACTCCAGACTATAGGAATTTTGAGTTCCACTGGTCAAGAGTCTTTTGATGATTGTGAATCCTGTTTAAGTGGTAAGTTGACCAAAGCTCCTGTTACCAGAATCGGTAAAAGGGATAAGGATCTGTTAGGACTCGTAAATACTGACGTATGTGGTACATTAAGAACAATGTCTAGAAGTGGTGAGAGATACTTCGTTACATTTACTGATGACTTCAGTAGATATGGTTATGTTTATCTTATGAAGCATAAACATGAAACATTTGAAATGTTCAAGCAATACCAGATTGAGGTACATAATCAGCTAGGTAAACGATTAAGATGCTTCGATCTGATCGAGGTGGTGAATATCTTAGTCAAGAGTTTGACGAGCATCTTAAGAAATGTGGGATCATTTCTCAACTCACTCCACCTGTCTGAGATGAGAAATTAAACTCTATTAGATATGGTTCGATCTATAACGTGTCGTACAAACCTCCCACACTCCTTTTGGAGCTTTGCTCTTGAGACTGCCACAAGAATCATTAATCTATCTCCTACAAAGAAGGTGGACAAAACGCCTTATGAGATATGGCATGGGGAGAAACCTAAAGTGTCCTACCTTAGGGTCTGGGGATGTAACGCTTATGTTACCAGTGAATCTACGGAGAAACTGAATCCCCTTAGCGATAAAGTTATTTTCTTCGGATACCCTAAAACCATTGGTTACTACTTCTACAAGCCTACTGAAAACCGGGTTTTCATTAAACGCAGAGCTACCTTCTTGGAGAAGGAACTTCTTGCGCGAGGGATTGGAGAGAACCGTGTGGATATGAATGAGATCTAAGAACCACAAGTAACCGAACCTTAAACCGAATCTACCATTCAGCATGAGACTGTTGAAACTGAATCTAGAAATGTTCAAGATTCAACTATGACACAAGTAGTTCGCAGAAATGCTAGGGATCGTCATGAACCCGACCGGTATATCATGATTCATAAGATTGAAGACATCCTAATAGTTAATCATGTTGAGCCTATTAGCTATAAATCTACGACCTTATATACTGAATCTAGAAATGGCTTGAAGCCATGGACACCAAAATCCAATCCATGTTTGAAAACCATGTATGGAACTTGGTTGATCTTCCTCCCAAGTGTCGGACTGTAGGAATCAAGTGGATTTTCAAGAAGAAAATTGACAAAGCTAGGCTAGTAGCTAAAGGCTTTTCTCAGACTCAAAGAATTGACTATGATGAAACCTTCTAGCTAGTAGCCAAGCTTAAATCGATTAGGATCTTTCTTGCCATTGCCGCGTATTATGACACCGAGATATGGCAAATGGATGACAAAATCGTGTTCCTAAATGAACACCTTACTGAAGATGTCTATATGGTCCAACCAAAAGGTTTTGAAGATCCAAAGAATCCTAATAAGGTATGCAAGTTAAACAAATCCATTTATGGATTGAAACAGGCGGCTCGAAGCAGGAATCTTCGCTTTGACCAAAAAATCAAAGAGTTTGGTTTTTTCTAGAACGAAGATGAACCGCGTGTTTACAGGAAGGAAAGGGGAGCTTTATCACTTTTCTGATTCTATATGTAGATGACATACTGCTCATTGGAAACCATGTTCCTATGCTACAAGACGTAAAGTCTTAGCTAAGGAAATGAAAGAACTTGGCGAAGCATCCTATATTTTGGGAATAAAGATCTATAGATATAGATCAAAGCGACTTATAGGTTTAAGTCAAAGTACATATGTTGACAAGGTCATTCGACTCTTTTCAATGCAAGATTCCAAGAGATGATCATTGCCTATGGCAAATGGAAAGGAAAAGAAGAAAATTGAAAGAGTTCCATATGCTTCTGCCATTGGTTCCGTCATGTATGTTATGTTATGTACTAGACCTAACGTATCGTACGCATTAAGCATAACTAGTATATATCAATAGAATCCTGGTGAGAGTCACTGGACAGCTATGGAGAACATCCTGAAGTATTTGAGAAGAACTAAGGATATGTTTTTGATATACGGAGGACTAGAAAAAGAACTAGATATTAAATGTTATACTGATGCTAGCTTCCAGACTGATCAAGATGATTCTCAATTTCAGATGGGATATGTGTTTGTTCTGAACGGTTGTGCTATTACTTGGAAAAGTACCAACTAGTGCGTTGATGCTCAATCCACCACTGAGTCAGAATACATTGCTGCTTCAGAAGCTGCAAAGGAGGCTGCTTGGATGAAGAAGTTCATTGTTGATCTCGGGGTAATGCCTAGCATTCAGAAACCAATCGAAATACTGTGTGACAATACCGGTGCCATAGCTCAAGCAAAGGAACCAAGGTCACATCACAGCACGAAGCACATAGTCAGAAGATTTCATTATATCATAGATATACTGGAACAGTGAGACATCGTATTAAACAAATTTCACACATATCGGAATCTAGCGGACCCGTTCACTAAGCCTGTGCCTCAAACTAAACATGAGGAGCATGCTGATCAGATAGGCCTTAGATTTGCTAGACATTGGGTTTGATCTGTAATTTAGTATTTAGTGCTTTCGAAAAATATAGTTGCATTGGTGTTTTATTTTGATTTAATGGTTAACTGCATTATAAATAGATGTTTCTATGTTCGATATTTTATACGTTTTAGAATCCTTGAATATTGTATTCTTAATGTTTGTAGTCGATCAGATTCATGGGAATCAATCTGAATGTAAACTTATGGTGAATTAGATGGTTGGTATATTCGGAATGAAAGTCGAAGAGTTGTAGGCTGTATTCACAGATACTCATTAGAGAATGAATATTGAACGTAAATCATTTCAAAACTTTCTTCATGGATTAAGGTCTTAAGAAGTGTTGAATGTGGTAAGATGTATCGATCCTTCGACCTGAGGCACATATTTGAACTAACTTTGACTATAGTTTGTTCTTTGATAATATTTAGCAGTGTTCCGTGCAAGGCAGTAATAACGGTATGATTGGGAATAAATCTGAAGTTAAGTGGGAGTTGTATGTGACCAAAGGAATTATGTTCTCCTTTGATGTAACGAAACAACTTCCGGGTTTGTCCTATAACATATTATTTATATTGTAAGGGGGCGTATTTATATAAAATAAAGTTGGAAGGTGTTATTTAAATGGTGGAATTACCTAGTTTTGAAGGAGGAGTTAAAAATTACAAGCAGAGGGGCTAAACTTGTAATTAAACCAAACCTGATTTTATGTTGGTTGTGGGAGTGGAGACACACACACTTTTTGTGGGAGAGGAGACACACACACTTTTTGTGTGTGTGTGTCGTGATTTAGAGAGAAGAAGAGAAGAGAATGAGCGTTTTGATGTTGAACTCAGAATTGGAGCTTGCATGCTTGGATTTTGAGGGATGGATTACACAACACCCTCACATTATCAAGTAAGAATCATCTCCTCCCTATTCTCTCAACTAGATTCTTGTTCTTGATAAGGGTTTTGGTGGACGAAACCTAAGGGACGGGAATTGGGATTTGTATTGGGTGCTTTGTAGAAAAATGATTGATAATCTAGCATTACTAAAGCTAGAGGTTCAACCAATTCATGTTAATTTCACCTAATTAGAAGTTTTGAAATTTAGGGTTCTTGAGACCCAATTTGGTGGTTTTGATTTTGGGGTGATTGATTGGGTAATTGAGTATGTACAAGTGTTTATGATGTTAGATAAACACAATTTCATGTAGAAAAACCAAATGAACTAGTGAATTTTGAATTGGATGGAATGGGAGAAATTAGGTGAAATTGGGTGTAACCCAAACGGGTTAAAATGGGTGAATGATTGTGTAGGGAGATTAAAACTTCTTTAAGGTGTAGTTAAGCAAGTTTAGAATGGGCGTAATCCATAAGGTCTAAGGTGGGTGTTAGACCTCAATTGGTGAATGGTGAAATTGGTGAATTTGGGAGTTTGACTTTTATGGGTCAAACGGGTTAATATGAGTTGGAAGATTAAATTGGGTGTTGAAGATTTGGTTAAGGTTGTGTTAACCAAATTAAGTTGGGGTGTTGATCTTTAGATTATAGGTGTGTGGGTTGAGATCATAAGTTTTCTAATTGCAAGTTGATTGCTAGGTGATCAAGGAGTTAAAGGAGCTAGCATGGAAGACCAAGTGAAATCATCTCTAGCTAAAGGTAAGTGCTTTGCACATACTTAGTAATGATAGGTGGAAGTAAATGCTTATACTTGATATACATGTTGATTTTGTTGATAATCATATGTTCAAATGTGTGTATGTTGATTTGGTGAAATTGCATATGGTGTAAATATGCAAAGGTGGGTGCTTAAGGTGCTTGAGGTCTATGAACCTCACAATGTCGTATGGTAGCCATAGTCATAGAATTATTTATGAGTTCTTTGGCGTCATATTTATGTCTATATTGAATGTACGAGTAAGGTGATTAAGATTGTAATTGAAGTCTATGAACTTCACAAGTCGTTTGCTGTATTTGAAGTCTAAGAACCTCACACGTAGTAATTGAGGTCATGAACTTAATTTGTGTTGTTGTTGCTTGAAGTCTTAAACTTCACTATGGTCATGGTGATTTGAGGTCATTAAACCTCACATGGGAATTAATATGATATCATATAGAAGAGTTTGAAGTCTAAGAACCTCACAAGGTAGTTATTTGAGGTCATGAACTTCGCAAGTCATTTTGTGGTATTTGAAGTCTAAGAACCTCACACGAAAGTTATTTTTTGTCATGTACTTCACATAGTCATTTGTGGTGCCTTGGGGTCTTTAGAACCTCGCAAAGAAGTATGGTAGGGATGTAAGGTGTTTAAAACATTCACAAAATGTTGTTGGTGGTTTAAAACGACTAGGGGTGGAGTTGGGAGGGTCGAAAATGCCAAAACTGTAAATTTAGGGTTGGTTAGTGAAGGGCTGGTCTCTGGGACGCCCCCGGGCATTTGGGACGCCCCAAGTGGGACGCCTGATGGGTTCTGTTTGCTTCTGGGACGCCCCAAGTGGGACACCCGTTGGATAAATTTTGAGTTTTCTTCCGAGGACGCTTTGGGGGGTCTTGGGACTTGTTGTCTCATTACTAATGGTTTATTTATGGTGTTTTCTTATAGGTAAAGCTCCGGTTGAAGTCTCGGGTCATGCTTCGTGTCGGATTAGATTCTCAATAGTTTTTGTAGAGGTTATTGGTTGGAGTTAAAATTCCCGGTTAACGAGTCTTTAAACTTGTTTGAACTGTCTTGTTGATGTTAACACTTGTTGTTATCTTTTGAGATGTCGGTCAGTTGATTTAAAACAAAACTACGTCGTTGTCGTATTATTGTTCTTAACATTTGTTGTTTAAATAAAGAGTGTCAAATGGGACCTATTTTTCGCATGATTTTTAAAGTTAAAATCGGGTGTAAATTTTAGGTGTTACAACTTGGTATCAGAGCAGTGGTTTGAGGGATTTGGTGTGCCAGACACCAAACTAAAACCTATAGTGCTCTTGATATGGTCAAGAAATGAGAATCCAATGATGGCGTGACCGAGACTCGGAGCTTAAGGGCGAAAGGTTAGTAATGATTAATGTCGTTGGTCGTTATAATTGGTGTCTAATGTGAACTAATTGTGCTGAAAGTTGTTAAAGGATTCGTTATATGGAGATAGTGAATGTAATTGGGCATATTACATTATCGATCATGCCTGGCCAGTATGATTCGTAATGTAACATGTGCGAATACCTTCATGATAACCATATCATGATGAACACCGACAATTAGTAAGTGAAGGTGTTTATATGTGTATATGTATATATTATGTGTTTGTGCATAGATGAATATGCAGGACTAATTAATTTACACATAGAAAGAAGTAGAGCCTTATAGAGTAAGACTAGAGGCCTATAAGTAGGTAGAACACCTACAAACTTTTTACTTCACGGTCGGGGATGACTGGGGGAAACTTAACTTAGTGGGCAGAATTTGTAGATATAAGTCGATTTATAAACTCATGTGTGTAAGAATCTATGTGTGTATCACCTCGAGGATGGTGAGGAGCATGGATTTAGTGTGGTGGATTAGAAAGAAACATTCTAGTGGAGGACGGTTAGAGCTTTCTACCTTGTCTTGTCAATCTTTCTCAAAGGAAGATATAGCTCTTCGAGGTGAGCCTTAAGAAAGAACTTGGCGAATTAAGAAGGAAGAAAACCTTTTTTTCCACAAGGGGTTCGCGGCGTGCGAACCAAAGGAGTTAATTGGTGGTAGTTTATTCATTGGTTAGTTAACGATGCATCACTTTAATGGTATGGGCTTCGGAAGCAATCCATTGTGATTGTCGGATAGAGTACAATTCACGGTGAGTCGACTCCGAGACATGGTGGAGGGTTGGTTGAGATTTCTCCATAAGGAGAAAAGCTTCAGGGTGTGGAGGCAATGCGTAAGGGGGAATTCAAGCGGCGTTCTTGAAATGATTCTATCCACAAGCCATAGTGGACTGTGTATCTGGATAATTCCTTCACATATGGTGGACCGGTGAATTGATTTAAAATTTAGGGCATGTTGTATGACTAAGCGTAGTCGTGCCTTAATCTTGGAATGTCGGAAGAATGAAGATACACAGGCTTTTCAATACTATCGGTTGACGATTTAGAATGAACTCTCTTGCATGGTGTACAACTCTGGTGGAGTTGATTATTATATGTTACAGGGAGATCAAATTCAGGAGACAAGTGGATTGTAAGGAGGAATTAGAGGTGGCTTAAAGAAAGCCAAATAATGTAGCCGAGCTAGAAACCTTGTAGAGAGGCAATGTCAGTTACTGTCATAGGTATGAAATGTAACTTGATTGGAGAATGATGGGACACACTATTCCATAGTGTTATAGTCCTAATAACATGTGCTACAATTGTTATATATTGAGACACATTCGAAGTGGGTGTCTCGAGCTAAAGCACAAAGGTGGTGAAGGGGAGAAAATATAGATTCTGAGGACTTCGAGTCGGACATTTCTAACTACGAAGGACGAGACTGAAATCCTTTGGTCTTATTTTCGGGTGAGAAGCTATGTAGATCAGTGGTTTAGAACTGTTCAACATTGGGGGAATAAATGTTGACGAGTGTATAATTTGATATTTGTAGGTTACGGGTGAAACAATCACATGGAATGAAGCCCTATGGTGGAACTTGTGTGGTTACTTAGTGACCATATCAATGTCGTGAAAGGACAAGGAGAAATGTGTTTATTTGTTCTCATCTAAAGACAGTGAAGCAAGAAACGTACGATAGGGTCTATGCATGGCTTATGCCATTGACATCAACTGGGGTTACAATGGAATACTTAGTGTTCCAGTTGTGAAGGTGTTCATTAAGGGCTACTATGCGTGACTGTTCGTTTGGAAGTACACCAACCTTTCAGTGGAAAGGGAGGTTAGAGGAGTGCATGTGTGCACTGATTGTCGAAGGTAGAACAAAGTGACCTATGTCACTACGGTTAGTGGTCTTTTTGGGTTAGGTGTATAGAGCGTTAACTTCAAGGGTGGTCATATAATCGTCGATAGTCATTTCTATCTTCGAAACAAGGTTGTTTATGCTCAATATTGTCATATGCTTCTTGAAAAATCTTAGAAGGAGAGGTCATTCATTGAATTGGTTAGGTGTGCCAACTTGGCTTCGTTGAAATCTAGTTTTGGATAATATGGTGGATTCTGAAGGCATCCCTGTTGACCCATCAAAGATTGAAATAGCCGAGGGGTAAATGGTGTTAGAAGTCTCCGAACTTCATAATTGGTGTTTGAAGTCTTTGAACTTAACAAATGGTGTTTGAAGTCTCTGAACTTCACAATTGGTGTTTGAAGTCTTCAAACTTCACAAATGGTTTTTTAAGTCTTAGAACTTCGCAAAATGGAGCTTGGAAATGAAGTCTTCTAACTTCAACGAAGGGTTTTGTAATTGAGATCACTGAATCTCAATGGATTAATTATGATTAAGTCGCGGGAGATAAATTCATGTTTGGGACACGGTTAGGGATTTGCCTCTCGGAATTGTGATAGAGATTTTGAGTAAGGCGGTCGTTGTGTCCTTATTTGGAGAGACCGTATGCTTTGTCAATTATTTTTGTTGCCTCATGTATTTGGACTCGGTTATGTCCTTATGCAGTGAGGAAGGATTATCGTGTATTATCCTAGATGTTGTGGGCTTTATTGTAATAACTAAAGGAGATAACTTGAGGAGGGAACGAGGGACTGTATACGCGGGTGAATATTAAGTTTAAATTGAAGTCTTGAGCTTCAATGGTGTGTTGTATGCAAGTGATGGGATCCTTGAATTCCAACAGCATGAAACATTTGAGACATTAAATCTCAATGGATTGATTGGTGTGCAGGTTATGAAACTTCCAATTATGAGGTGGGAGAAATGGTGTGATAGAACTCGAATTCCTTAGTTATCAAATTTATTGACTACATTTTTTAGGTGATTAATTCAAGTAATCTATACACACGGGGTGACAATAATGCTTGGTTATGGAGCATAAACTTTTGGAGAACAGGGGTGGAAGGAGACATAATCGAGGATGTTGACAAATATCTCGTTGGCTTGTGGACTAAAACCAAACTCTAAAGGAAGGTCGTGTGGGAAAAGCCTAATCGGCTTCATATACCTATGCGTGGTAGGAGAAACTTGTAGTACTTTGACTACAAGAGTATGTGGAAATGGTAGAAACATGTATCGTTTTGGATAGTGGCGGTTCTTTCGACCGGGGAGTATTCATACCCTATTCTTAGGGGAAGCCTGTTTTTATGAATGATCAAAGACTGTCGATTTTATGGAGGGTGTGATACGACATGGAGTGACATTATCTTTTAAGTAAGATTGAAATGGCAGCTTCACTTGTCCATTTGGAGGAATCGGGTGATTATTTTACCGTTGGTCGGGGGATATGGCTTCATCTTATCCATATTTATGGATGTTAATGTTCCATTATACGATTTAGTAGATGGTCGATGGTGTTGAACACCGATTATTTTGGTGGAATTGATTGTCGGGAGTTTAGAATTAATGGTTTGGATTTCCAATTGAAGTTACCGGAGGAATCAAGTATACCCCATGATACATTCCTCATGGTTCATCCACGGGAATGTGTGGCGAGAAAAGTGGATGTTGCTTTTCATAGCGGTATTGAAGTAGATGATGAATGTCATCTAGAGGAACCGGTGGCTACCTTAGGTAGTTAGGTGAAACGCTTGTGGTATAAGCGGATTAATCAAGTGTTGGTTCGACGAGATCATTCATAAGGGGCGGAAACTACTCGGGAATCTGAGGATAGATACTCAAGGGTTACCCTAATCTATTGGTGGATCGGGTTTCGGGGACGAAACCCAAAATTAAGGAGAGTGATTTGTAACAAACCTACATTCGGGTTTGTCCTATAATATATTATTTATATTGTAAGGGGATGTATTTATATAAAATAAAGTTGTAAGGTGTTATTTTAATGGTGGAATTACCTACTTTTGAAGGAGGAGTCAAAAATTACTATAAGAGGGGCTGAACTTGTAATTAACCCAAACCTGATTTTATGTTGGGTGTGGGGGTGGCGACACACACACTATTGTGTGTGTGTGTGTGGTGATTTAGAGAGAAGAAGAGAAGAGAATGAGGGTTTTGATCTTGAACTCATAATTGGAGTTTGCATGCTTGGATTTTGAGGGTTGGATTGCACAACAACCTCACATTATCAAGAAAGAATCATTTCCTTCATATTCTCTCAACTAGATTCTTGTTCTTGATAAGGTTTTTGGTGGATGAAACCTAAGGGTCGGGAATTTGGGGTTGTATTGGGTGTTTTGTTGAAAAGGATTGATAATCTAGCATTACTAACACTAGAGGTTCAACCAATTCATGTTAATTTCACCTGAAATTTAGGGTTCTTAAGACCCAATTTGGAGGTTTTGATTTTGGGTAGTTTGATTGGGCAATTTAGTATGTACAAGTGTTTATCGTATTAGATAAACACAATTTCATGTAGAAAACCAAATTGAATTGGTGAATTTTGAATTGGATGGAATGGGAGAAATTAGGTGGAATTGGGTGGAACTCAAACGGGTCAAAATGGGTGAATGATTGTGTAGGGAGGTTAAAACTTGTTTAAGGTGTCATTAATCAAGTTCAGAAGGGGTCTAATCTATAAGGTCTAAGGTGGGTGTTAGACCTCAATTGGTGAATGGTGAATTTGGTGAATTTGGGAGTTTGACTTTTATGGGTCAAACGGGTCAATATGGGTTGAAAGATTAAATCGGGTGTTGGAGGTTTGGTTAAGGTTGTGTTAACCAATTTAAGTTGGGGTGTTGATATTTAGATCATAGGTATGTCTTGAATCTCAATTTGGTGTGTTGGTTGAGATCATAAGTTTTCTAAATGCAAGTTGATTACTAGGTGATCAAGTCATTAAAGGATCTAACTTGGAAGACAAAGTGAAATCGTCTCTAGCTAAAGGTAAGTGCTTTGCACTTACTTAGTAATGATGGGTGGTAGTAAATGCACATACTTGATATACATGTTGATTTTGTTGATAAATATATGTGCAAATGTGTGTATGTTGATTTAGTGAAATTTCATATGGTGTAAATATGCAAAGGGTGGGTGCTTAAGGTCTATAAACCTCACAATGTCGTATGGTAGCCATATTCATAGAATTATTTATGAGTTTTTTGGCGTCATTTTTATGTCTATATTGAATGTACGGATAAGGTGAATAAGATTGTAATTGAAGTCTTTGAACTTCACAAGTCTTTTTGTGGTATTTGAAGTCTATGAACCTCACACGTGGTAATTGAGGTCATGAACTTAATTTGTGTCGTTGTTGCTTGATTTCTTGAACTTCACTATGGTCGTGGTGATTTGAGGTCATTGAACCTTACATGGGAGTTTATATGATATCATATAGAAGAGTTTGAAGTCAAAGAACCTCACAAGGTAGTTAGTTGAGGTCATGAACTTCACAAGTCTTTTTGTGGTATTTGAAGTCTAAGAACCTCACACGAAAGTTATTTGAGGTCATGAACTTCACATAGTCGTTTGGGGTGCCTTGGGGTCTTTAGATCCTCACAAAGAAGTATGGTAGGGATGTAAGGTGTTTAAAACATTCACAAAATGTAGTTGGTGGTATAAACGACTAGGGGTTGAGTCGGGAGGGTCAAAAATGCTAGAACTGCAAATTTGGGGTTTTTTGGTGCATGGATGGTCTCTGGGACTCCCCTGGGCTTTGGGGATGCCCCAAGTGGGACGCCTGGTGTCTCTGGGACGCCTGATGGGTTCAGTTTGCTTCTGGGACGCCCCAAGTGGGACGCCCGTTGGCTAAATTTTTAGTTTTCTTCCTAGGACGCTTTGGGGGGTCTTGGGACTTGTTATATCATTATTAATGGTTTACTTATGGTGTTTTCTTGTAGGTAAAGCTCCGGTTGAAGTCTCGGGTCACGCTTCGTGTCGGATTGGATTCTCAATAGTTTTGGTTGAGGTTATTGGTTGGAGTGAAAACTCCCGGTTGAGGAGTCTTTAAACTTGTTTGAACTATCTTGTTGATGTTAAAACTTGTTGTTATCTTTTGAGATGTCGGTCAGTTGTTTTAAAACAATACTACATCGTTCTTGTATTATTGTTCTTAACATGTGCTGTTTAAATCAAGAGTGTCAAATGGGACCTATTTTCCGCATGATTTTGAAAGTTAAAATCGGGTGTAAATTTTGGGTGTTACATTTGATTAGGAGTTGTACATTATGGCACCCTCGTTAATTCGAACTGGTATAAAACGCGTGGCCACACTCAAATTAAGTGTAGTTTGTTTAGACCAATTTGAATTAGAGACGAGAACATGAATAGTTGAACAACATATGAGAAATGACTTGTATCTATGTCTCATGTTCAACGAATGCCCTAAACAGAAAGGATATATAGATATGTTTACCATAACTACTAAACTCGGTTAAGTAATAGTTACTTGAACACAAGGAAATAGTTGACAATTGTAACACGTTATACCTTGATAGGGACAGTGAGATGCAGCTAGGCGTCCACCACTGTCTACGTTGAAACGATCAATCGATGAATCGTCCAAGTGGGAGATTGTTGGATATAGGATGTCCGATCGCCGATTAAATCAACGTTGCTATCAAGGTACGATCCAATGAGTTACACTTTGGACAATGAGAAATTAATAATGTTTACTCATAAACAATATATTTCATGAAACGCGGAATTATAATTCGATGGATAATTATTTAGAGAAATATTTATCGGTTAATTAGGTGATTAATTATTTAGAGAAATAATTAAGGACGAAAAGGTTTAAACGTTTAAGAATTAAATGATAGTCGGTAAAGATTTACTAATCATTTTTGTAATTAGTGAAGTGCAGGGATTAGAAGTAATTAACTGTTAGTTACAGGGATTTAACAGTTAAATACCCATGGGTGCAATTTGTAATTATAGTAATTATAAATACATCTCAAGTCTAAACCCTAAACTCCACTCCATGTCTCCTTTTAAACCTGCGCAAAGAAGGAGATCCCATACCCCTTTGCGTCGCCGTCCACCATTGTAAGCCGCCATCTCGCTGTCAATCGCCGCCATCTTTTCGCGACCCCGCTGCTGCATCCATTGCCACCGTCACCGGCTTCGTGTGCAAACCATGAGACGGTTTTACGGTCTGTTGCGGGTTTTGTGAACAATCACTAGCGAGACTATCGTTGAACCAAAGTGCAGATCTTTAGGTTGTCGTTAAAGGTATAATCCCTAACCATACCCGCTATGGTTGGCTTTAATTTTATTGTTTATGCGCGTGTAATCGGATCACTGACCGGTTTCCGGTTTTGAACTGTTTGTATATACTATCGCTTCCGCTCAATGAATCTGAATTTTTTCAATAAGATTAAATTAATAGGTTTTAAAAGTTCAAACCGGTACATGGTTTCCTAACATCCTCCTGTTTTCCTTAATTTTGGCTTGTAAAGACCACGTTTGGAATAATAAAGAAATCTTGTTGGTTGCTAACACTATTTATCTCATGGTAATTCATGCGTTTGGGTCTAGCCAAGGACCCGTAAATAAACGTGGCGCTTCTCGAAAGGAAACCGACTTTACTTTTTCATATAACCAATAAATAGGATAAAATGTAAGAAAATAGATCTTGATGCGATTTTGTAGAGGGGTACGCACAGAATCAAGGCTTGAGCATAACATCATTTTTCAACACCAAATGATTGGGATTTTCCCCCGTTTCTGCAGCTCGCCTAATCGACCCGTTTTATATCATTTCATCCTAGTTATATTGGTCCACTCTATAATAGAGATTTGGTTTGTCGTGCGCAATTTTGGTTGTCTTCCGCCTTAAGACTTCGTGTTATGCGACGCGCCGACTCATAACCAAATCTCCACCTCAGCTTTATACTTTTTGTGGTTTGTTCAAATTTCTTTGGCTTTTGACGGACCGATGTATGAAAGGCAACTGTGTATTTCCACCGCACATCTTGGACATAGCAACAACCAGGGAGTGCCCCTTTCTTACACTTCACCCGTGCATTATTTTTAATTATGCATGCATTAAGCACATTGAGGATAATGTACAATTCAAGTGTCTGAAGGGAATTGAATCTCTTGTCCTATCACTCAAGTCTTACATAAAACTCATTTATAAGCACATACCCCCGATCTTTCCTTAAAAAAATAATAATAATAAATTTTAAAAATCAAACAAAAATTTCAAAAATTCCAAAGATATTTCATTAAAAATTCGTCTTGTGTCGTTTTTAACTTTGTCTCATAGAAATGTTTTGAGGCCTAATGATTGAAGCACCAAAAAAATAAAATAAAAAGAAATATCTGGGAGTAACAAGTAGAAATATGAAACACTTTACACGTTAACCATTTCCATCTGTTTACAAGTGAGAATTTTGAGCCTTATTCGAGCATAACAACATTAAATATACAATGTTCTTTTCATTTGAAAATTGAGTGATGGCCAAAACGTTGTTTTGTAAATTAAAACTTGATTAGGCAATACATTCTGAGATCATAAACTTTCCCTTAGTTAGCCACTTTGAGCATTTCCTTTTCATTTCAATACCCACATTTAATGCAAATTTAACCAATTAGCCAAATAGCTTTTTTCAGATTTAAATAATTTTTAGCGACACTCGGTTTTCAAAAACACTTGTCATTCTTGTGTTTTAAATTTCATAAGAATCCTTGAGTATGGGATTTGTTATAAATATAGTTAGGATCTTTGTTAAAAAAAAATACATCCTCTATTTCCCAAAGAGGGAAAGATTGTATATAGAATAGTTCGCTAAGATGGGAAATTTTGGGACTGTAACAACAACGGGTAGCTCATTAGCTATTGTATAGTTCGTTGAATTTCGGCATAAAATAAGTGATAAATCAAAACCGGTGTTTTGCAACTTTTAGGCACTTTGCCCAAAAAATCCTCACCTTTAGCCCAAGTCTACACTACAACCCTTAAAAATCCTCATGATACTTGTTTAAGTTTATGTTATTTGATGGAGGCTTGATTCCTTTTCAAGCTTATTATTTTGCATACTTCATTTTTGTGACACCTAGCAAATTTTCAGGTTAATATCCATACCCGGCTAAAACATAAGTTATAGTATATGACATGCATCACACTTAATTTTATGGTAATTAAGTCCATTTCACACTTAGCAAGTCAATCCGTTTACACATGTCTGTAATCCGGAAGATCAGCAGGTCAAACACGCATCCTACAGCACGACCGTTGGTGATAATTTAAAACAAATACATGGACATATAACCTGTGCGTGTAAATTATATGTAACATTGTGATTTAATTAATCATGCCTATATGAATTTTTCGGTGATTTATAGAAATACTTTTATTTTCAGCACAGTATGGTAGACACGTAGTGTTGACTAGCTAGGTGAATAATTCTAAGCAGACACTTAGACTTATATTTGGTGTGAACAAATTACATGTAGTACCGTGATATTTATTTTAAGACTTTGTGAATTTTTCGGGAATTTTCTAAGAAACTTTCTGTTTCAACGCTGCCCGACCAGTCTGCAGTAAGTAAAGACATTTCAATATAAAAATCTGAAAATATTATAGAGTTAAATACGGTTTTAGTCCCTATGGTTTCACACAAATAACCATTTTAGTCCAAAAGTTTAAATTTGACTTTTTTTAATCAAATAGTTTCAATTTTGTATCAATTAAAGTCCAATCCACTAACCCTATTAGAATTTTTCTATTAAGTATATATAAAAAGACTATAATACCCCTGTTAATAAAAAATGAAATAAAATATAAACATCTCTCCCTATATAAAAAGACTATAATACCCCTGTTAATTAGGGTTTTTAAATTAGGGAGAGATGTTTATATATATTTTTCTTTTTTTATTAACAGGGGTATTATAGTGTTTTTATATATACTTAACATAAAAATTCTAATGGGATTAGTGGATTGGACTTTAATTGATACAAAATTGAAACTATTAGACTAAAAAAGTCAAATTTAAAATTTTGGACTAAAATGGTTATTTGTATCAAAACACAGGGACTAAAGCATATTTAACTCAATTTTATATGTTAAAAATACCAACGTAAGTCAAAATATTTTTAAATAATTTCGTTCAAACAAGTTCGGGAATTTAGTCAATAAATCGGTGACTATTCGTTTTCCACCAACCGATACAAAAACTGACAAGACAATTTTTGGGTCTTGTCGGATATTACAGACGGTTTATCAAAAACTTCTCAAGAATTGCAAAACCATTGACTGCTTTGACACAGAAAAACGTGAAGTATAATTGGAATGAAAGAACTGAAGAAGCATTTCAGTTACTCAAGCAAAAACTTTGCAGCGCACCGATCTTAGCACTACCTAAAGAAATGACGATTTCGTGGTCTACTGTGATGCGTCACACCAAGGACTCAGTTGGTTACTGTTTCAAAGACAGAAGATTAAATCGTATGCTTCACGACAACTCAAGGTGCACGAGAAGAACAACACTACCCATGACTTGGAACTAGGAGATGTGGTTTTTGCACTCAAAATTTGGAGACATTATTTTTACTGTACCAAATGTACGATTTTCACCGACCACAAAAGTCTCCAGTAGATATTAGATCAAAAGGAGTTGAATATGCGCCAGCGCAGATGGGACGAATTGCTTAATGATTACGACTGCGCAATCCACTACCATCCGGGAAAGGAAAACATCGTTGCTGATGCCTTGGGTAGGAAAGAGCAACTTAAACCGCATCGAGTTCGAGCGTTAACCTTGACAATCCACACGAATCTACCTATCCAGATATGTGACGCTCAGCTCGAGGCACGGAAGGAGGAAATGTTGGAAAATGAAGGCCTACGAGGCATGGAGAAACTGTTTGAGATCAAATTCGATGATGTGTGTTACTACATGGATCGAATATGGGTACCGAACCATGGGAACATACGAGACTTAGTGATGGACGAGGTACATAAGTCGAGGTATTCAATCCACCCTGGTTCTAACAAAATGTATCAAGACCTCAAGACAAACTGATGGTGGCCAAACATGAAAGCCGAGATTACCACATACATCGGAAAATGTCTAACCTGTGCCAAGGTTAAGACGGAATATCAGAAACCATCAGGGTTACTACAACAGTCAGAAATTCCACAATGGAAGTGGGAACAAATTTCAATGGACTTTGTTACAAAGTTACCCAAAACCCCGAGCGGATACAACACCATTTGGGTAATCGTGGATCGTTTAACAAAATTCGCACACTTCCTTACAAAAAAAGAGAACGACAAGATGGAAAAGCTGACCCGACTTTATGTAAAGGAAGTAGTTTCAAGGCATCGAGTGCCAATCTCCATCATCTCAGATAGGGACAGTCGTTTTACTTCCCGATTCTGGGAACACGCTTAGATTTGAGCACTGCCTATCACCTACAGACAAATGGTCAAAGTGAACGAACCATCCAAACTCTAGAAGATCTACTAAGAGCTTCTATGATAGATTTTGGCAACAGTAGGGATACTCACTTGCCCCTGGTTGAGTTTTCTTACAAAAATAGTTACCACACGAGTATCAAAGCAACACCATTGAAACACTTTATGGAAGAAAGTGCATGTCACCACTAAGTTGGGCTGAAGTAGGAGATAGTCAGCTCACTGGACCAGAGCTTGTCCAGGAGACCACCAAGAAAATTTTCAAAATCTGAGATAGACTGAAATCCACTCAAGACCGACAGAAAAGCTACGCTAATCAAAAGTGTAAGCCAGTGGAGTTTCAAGTAGGTGACAAAGTGTTACTAAAACTTGCGCCATGGAAAGGCGTAATCCGTATATAACGGGGGAAACTGAACCCCCGCTACATAGGACCATTTGAGATCTTGCAAAGGAATGGTCATGTTGCCTGTCGACTCAACCTACCGAAAAAACTAAAGAATATCCACAATTTATTCCATGTGTCTAACCTAAATAAGTGCCTACATGATGATACACTGACGATACCAATCGAGGAAATACAAATCGACAAACTGCTAAATTTCGTCGAAGAACCCGTGGAAATAATGGACCATGAGGTTAAGCAACTGAAGCAGAGCCGCATTCCAATAGTCAAGGTCCGATGGAATTCCAGACGCGGACCAGAGTTCACATGGTAGCGCGAAGATCAGATGAAGTGCAAGTACCCACACTTATTTGAGACCACACCATCCGCAATTACCGCAAGCGGAATTTCGGGACGAAATTCCTTTCAACCGGGGGATAATGTGACACCTTGCAAACTTCAGGTTAGTATCCATACCCATCTAAAACATAGGTTATAGTATATGACATGCATCACACTTATATTTATGGTAATTAAGTCCATTTCATACTTAGCAAGTCAATCCATTTACACATCTCGGTAATCCGGAAGATTATCAGGTCAAACACGCATCCTACAGCATTATTGTTGGTGATAATTTAAAACAAATACTTAGAAATATAATATGTGCGTGTGAATTATATGTAACACTGTGATTTAATTAACAATGCCTATATGAATTTTTCGGTGATTTATAGAAATACTTTTATTTTCAGCACAGTCCGGTAGACACGAAGTGTGCACTAGCTAGGTGAATAATTCGAAGCAGACACTTAGACGTATATTTGGTGTGAACAAATTACCTGTAGTACTGTGATATTCTATTTTAAGAATCTGTGAATTTTTCGGGAATTTTCTAAGAAACTTTCTGTTTCAACGTTGTCCGGCAAGTCTGCAGTATGTACCGACATTTCCAAATAAAAATCTGAAAATTTTATACGTTAAACATACCAACATGAGTCAAAATATTTTTAAATAATTTCTTTCATACCCGTTCGGGAATTCCGTCAATAAATCGGAATTTTTCCATCTTTTTCACCACACTCTCTCTCTTTTCTTCTCCTTTGGCGAAGAACCACCACACCACCACCATCTTCACCATTTTTTGTTCTTTGGATCTTGTTCTCTTAAAATCCAAGCTTTCAACATCAAGAATCAAGTATTTGCAAGAGATTTCATCCATCATTCCATCAAATTTTGAGTTTGGTAAGCATCAAAACTTATCTTTTTCTCCATTTTTATCTTCATGTTCTTATAAACAAGCATCCAAAGGAAACTTGATTTCATGAAAGTTTTACCATGGATTCTTGAATAAAATGAGTTTTATAACTAAAATGGTATATATTGTTGGTGGTTTTAGACTCGGGTTATGTACTTAGGCTCGGTTTCCTTAAAAGGAAACTTAATTGTATGAACTTTTACTAGATAATGTGTTTATGATGATTTGATGATGGATTATGTTGTAGTAATGGTTATCGATGAATAATATGTGCAAACTTTGTTGTCAAAAGTGTTGGATGATATATACATGCTCGTTTTTGCTATTTTAGGAAACTTTAAATTTTGGGTTTTTGTTAAAAGAGGTTATGATGTGATTTGTTTGGTGGAAATGATGCATAACACTAGATATATAGATTGTATGATTTTTTTTCTGGTAAAATCACTTGTCCATGATGCTTTTAGGCTCGTTTTCTATTTTTAGAAACTTTATTTCTTGGTATATATGATAACTTGATGATTGGGTACATTTAAAGCATGAACTAGTATAGTGAACATTATGAAAGAATGATTGACAAAAATGATGGGTTTAAATGCATGTGTATGAGTTCTAAGACCCAGTTTCTAAATAAGGAAACTTTATTTTTTCAAACGTTGCGTTTGCAAGTTGTTAACATGATTAGAAGGTTTAAATGACTTAGTAACACTTAACTAAGTGCATTGTATGATAATATATGATGTTTATCCATAAACTTGACAATTTGACATGATCTTGCTATAATACGATACTTTAATTATTCGAAACTCGCATGTTTGTCTATTTTTAGCAAGTAAACTCTATGCATCCAAATGAGTTGTTCTATTTTTAGCAAGTTAACATTGCATAGTTTAGGACTCAAAACTTGACTTTCCAATTAAGGAAGCTTTAATGTATCAAAAGTTGTGTTTCAAGTTCTAAATTCCAATCGAATGTGCTAATGTGTTTATTAGAATGATAATAGACTATTTCAAAGGAGGTTTGAATTCTATATTAGTATTTGAATGTTTAAGTCCAACGTGTCACCAATGTGTCGTCAAATCAAAACATCTTTGAAACGTCAAAGTCACTTTTCAAACAACTCATTTGGATGCATAGAATTCATAGTCAAACATTTACAATACTTAGACCTTAAAGTCCTAAATGTTTCCTAAGGCACGAGTAGGTTGTCTCATTTAGCCGTATTTGCTAAGACTTTTCACATCATTTACCGCTTTATCAGGTGAGTTCTCATAGCCACGTTTTACTCATTTTCCTTTTGAGGTGAGATACATGCTCAAGTATTACATTTTTCAATAATCATATTTTCCATGCTTACACAAATACATTAATTATATAAGTTGTACTGGGGTGTACAAATTCCTCACAGAGTCAAACGTTAATTTTTCCACAAGCGCCATTTCTAGCTAAACATAGCGGTTGTCATGTTGCTTAGACTACCACCCTTGGGGAGACAAAATCAACCCAAGCCATAGGGTCTAGCAACTTAAGTGATGACCGTCATGTTTGCAATATAGTTATCTTTTGAGAACCCATAAATAAAAACTGACTATAACATTGGAAGGAATTCGAACCAAAGTGATTTACTCTGAAGTCTCTTATCAAGGGTAATGAGGACTTGGTAGTTTACTCTGAAGTCTCTTATGATGTGTACTTATACAGAAAGGGAAGGTGATCGCGTATGCCTTGCGGAAGTTAAAGATACATGAATTTAATTACCCGACCCATGATCTGGAACTCGCTGTTGTGGTATTTGCTTTAAAGATTGGAGGCATTATGTCCACGGAGTTAAGCGAACCATATATTATGATCATAAGAGCTTGAAGTATTTCTTCAAGAACAAAGAACTAAACATGAGGAAGAGGCAGTGGTTGGAATTATTGAAAGATTATGATTGTGAAATCCTATACCACCCAGAGAAGGTAAATGTGGTAGCTGACGCCCTAAGTCGAAAGGAGGGGCAAACTCCTATTAGGGTGAAAGCGTGCCAGCTGGTGGTGACACCATATTTCTTAACTGAATTAGATAAGGCACAGACAGATGCATTCAAGGACGTAAATATAAAGAGAGAAAGAATGGTTGGCCAGCAAGAAAAGTTAGCAACCAACACCTATGGAGTGAGGACCTGGTGTGGTCGTCTATGGGTACCAAAGGGTGGAGAACTTAGCGCCAAATTACTCAATGAGGCCCATAAGTCCTGTTACTCTATCCACCCGGGAACTACAAAGATGTATCAAGACCAAAAGAAAAAAGTATTGGTGGCTGAATATGAAGAATGATGTGAAGGAGTACGTGAGAAAGTGTCTAGCTTGCTCACAGGTTAAAGCTGAACACCAGAAACCATATGGTATAATACAGCCACTGGAGATACCAGAGTGGAAGTGGGAACATATTTCCATGGAATTCATCACCAAGCTACCCCGTACAGCTAAAGGTCATCATACCATTTAGGTAATTGTGGACCGTTTGAAAAAGAGTGCACAATTCTTACCTATTCGTGAGACATACTCATCGGAACGGTTAGCCGAAGTGTATATCAAGGAGGTTGTGGCAAGACATGGGGTGGCATTGTCAATCATATCTGACCGGGACACGTGATTCACATCGAGATTCTAAAAAATATTTCATGAAGCGATGAGCACAAGATTAAACATCAGCACAGCCTTTTACCCACCGACGGGTGGTCAGTCTGAAAGGACCATTCAGTCACTAGAGCACATGCTACGTGCTTGTATTATAGACTTCGGTGGCAGTTGCGACAGCCACTTACCTCTAGCAGAGTTCTTATACAACAATTGTTACCACGCTACTATAGGCACGCCGCCTTCGAAATGTTGTATGGTAGAAGATGCAGAACTCCGGTCTGTTGGGGGGGGAGGTAGGTCAGAAAGAACAGGGAAGTCTGGAAGTAGTCAAGGAAACCTCAGAAAAATTTGACCAAATAAAAGCCCGCATGAAAGCCACACAAGACCGACATAAATCTTACGCGGATAAGAGACGGAGACCCACTGAGTTTAATGTCGGGGACAAAGGAATGTTGAAAGTATCTCCCTAGAAATGGATTATCCAATTTAGAAAGAGGGGGAACTTAATTTTGAGGCTTGTCGGATCCTTTAGGATTGTGGCACTGGTTGGGGAAGTTGCTTACGGACTATAATTACCTGATGAGTTGAGTGGGATCCATCCTACCTTTCATGTGTCACACTTGCGAAAATGTTTAGTTGACGAATCATCACACGTGCCACTCGATGACATCGAGGTAGAAAACAACCTCAACTACATTGAAGAACTCGTGGCCATCTTGAACATATGTAGCTGTCTTTGAAACTTTTAACTTGAAAATTTTCGATGTCTTAAAGTTCCATGGATATATACACTATTCACAATCTTTAAAAACACATGTTGCGTCGAACCACGACTTTGATGAGATATGTACTTTGTATTCAAAATACTCTTCAATATATTCCACCCCTAAATCCACCCATTACTCTTGTCTTAAAGTACTAATACACAATAACATAGTTTTGAGATTGAGACAATTACATATCTAGTATTCGTATTGGATCAAGCATAAACCAAAACATGATACTTATTATGGTATTATTTGAGGTTTCCTTCGTTTTAGATTTACCACACATTATACTACTACTTATTTTGAAATGTCGGTGACCACTAAATTTTTTTCTTTTTCTTATTTTTTTTTACTTTTTGTTAATTGTCCTACCCGCACGTGGTGTGGAGCCCAACGACCCCCTATTGACCTTTCTTCACTAAAGTCTTCTCTTCGCTTCCTGGCTCTCAGTTATCGGAAACAAACGGAAGGCATGGTTTTCCGGTTCAACTTTCTGGCACCGATACCGTCGATTTCCTCAGTTTATCTTTCGATTTTCATCATCTTCGTTCTATGCATCATTATGTTTCAGAAATCCAGTGGTCAAACTCCTCGAAAAGATCCTTCCGAAGGTACGAATAATTCGAGTTTAAGCTGATTAATATATGAAATTTAAGTTTATGTTTCAATTGTATTCATCGATTTATTTACTCTGAAAAGGAATCGAAAATGTTGCGCATCAGAGTCGATTAACACGAATTATTATCGTTCTTCTGATTGTTCATAATTCAGCCTAAATCCGTAATCAATAGTTTCAAAATCATTGTCAAAATAGTTTCATAGACACAATGCAATAAGTGGTCAAAATTGGCGACTGCTTACAAAGTATTGTCAAGATCATATGCTTTGGTTAAGTGGAAAGGGGAGAAAAAAAATCGGTTGTAGGTGTTTTATTAATTATTTTTAAATAATTATTTATCATCCGAAATATTAATACAAACGAAACAATTTACAACACCAAAAATGATTTTTTTTAAAAACTTTGTTTTCGTTAAAATTTATATTGAAAATGTTCAGGAAAAAAAAAACTAAATAGTGTATTTTGTTTATTTAAAAAGATAATAAACACAAGTTATTTGATAAAAATCAGATTAAATGTTAAATAAAATATTTAACTTTGACCCCGTCATGTTTTTCAACTTTTGAGTTTACCCCTTAGTATATATAATCTGTTTTTTCTTCAATAACTTTCCCGTTTGTTTGTTTATTTATTTATTTTTTTGACGTCCCGGTATAAATTTTCTTAAAAACGGAATCGTATTCAAAATATAGTATTTTTTAGGTATCGTGGGTTATATCGACTTACAATCGTGAAGATTGAGACCGAGACCGACTGAAAAACATTATTGTTATCTAACTGTCTTTTATCTATGTTTCGACCTCCACAACCGAGTCGCCGTAATTTCATATGTTTCTTTTTGTGTTTAGCCATGTTAATTTGACACCTCAATCGTTTAAAATCCGTCTACCGCCGCAGAGCGTGGAGCAAAATTTATTTAACCACGTTTCTTTTTGTGCTTATCCACGTTAATGTCACCCCCTCAACCGTTTAAGGTTCGGTTCCCGCCGTGAGCGCGGGGTACAATTTCTAGTTTATCTTAATAACTATCCAATGATCCTACTCCACTTGACAACTCTCATGGAGAAGCTTTTTAGGAAAAAAAAAACTATGAATATTCTTAGAAACATGCACAAAGAATTGAGCATTATTAGAAAGAGGTAAAAAGAATGGAACAACGAATGTCGTTAGGAACAGATAGAAAGTACCATTGTTAGGAATACGTAGGAAGTCATGAACATTATTAGAATCATGCATAAAAGTACGAACATGGTTGGGGTATAAAGATAGAAACATAACTATTATGGTTGTCATAGATAGACCAACAATAAATAGTTCTTGATTGCTTATGGTACCATAATAAACCAATATGACTGATTAAACAACATACAAATTCATGATTTCCTAAAAATAATTATCGAATACCTCTAAGAACATAGAAAGATCTTTGCCACCTAATACATCCATCGATTGGTTATAAATAGAAATTTTGTAAGATAACGTAATCCTCATATCATGGTCTAAACAACACCTTTGGGTAATAAATCTCGAAAGCCTAAATATTGAAGCATGAACATACAAGTCATCGAATCTACTTACAGGTGTCGAGTTTTTTTTTTCTTTTTATAAACTTTAAAATATGATTTTTTATGAAATATTTATTTTTTTCAGTGTTTTAATGTGAATTTTTTTGAGATATAGTTCTTGGTGAAATCGCAAAAACAAAATTCAAAGAGGATTTGCCGGGGAAGATGATACTTACTTGATGCTTAGAAATGATTGTTCATATCAAAACCATTCAATCTAGCATGCAATCTTTATAGCTTCAAGAATCAGCCCTCCCCCTTTGCTCCCTTGGTGAAATCGCAAAAAAACACACACACAAGTGTGTGTTTTGCCTGATCCTTTCAATTAACACAAATTTAGTTTGTGTTAATTGCAAAACAACCCCTCCATGATTCAAAATGACTCCTTGTACCCAAAACTTGGTATTTTAAGAAGTAATACTCTCCAACTTTATGTTATTATTAAAAACACCCCATACAACATAGTTAATACATTATAGTGCAAAACTCGAAAGTTGGTTCGTTACAAATCATCCCCCCTAACTTTGGTTTTTGTCCCCGAAACCCGTCACCACATACTCAACTTAGGATAGCAACTCAAAATTCGTCCTCTTTACTTTCTCAAGGTCACTTCCACCTTTCTTTGTGCTTTCAAGGGATAATACATGGTAGGTCCCTCAATTAACAATTAGTTCGCCCCACCTATCTAAGATAGTCACTGGTTCTTCCACAAGATTCAAAATCATACCTCATACACACCATGAGAAGCATCAACAACTTCTCCCGTCAAACATTTCCGTGGATCGGCCACGCGAAATGTAACGTGGAGTTTACTCGATTCCTCTCGTAAATCCAAACGGTAAACCACTTACCAAGCTAGTATTGAGTTTGATCGGTCCAACCAAACAGGGACTTAGCCTCCTTCGTTTTCAAACCCGAAACACCCCCTTTCAAGGGAAACTTTGATATCGCAAAGTTTCCCACTTGAACATTAACACACCCCTCCCTATATTCGACCAGGGTTTACTGTCGATTTTGAGCGAACTTCTAATCGTGCTCTCTTACAAAGATCTTTTACACTAAGTCTTGAATCACACCGTTGAATCTAAACTCCCGGCAATCAATTTCATCAAATTAATCGGTGTTCGACACCGTCCACCATCTAGCAAATCAAACAATGGCATATCAACATCCATAAAGATGGACAAGATGACACCATATCTCCCGACTAACGGTAAAATAATCACCCGATTCCTCCAAATGAACAAGTGAAACCGACATTTCAATCTAAGCCAAAGATACGGTCACGCCAAGTCTTATCACACTTTTCCTTAAACAACATTCTCCGATCACTCATAAGAGTAGGTTTCCTTTATAAATAGGAAATATAAACTCCCCAGTCAAAAGACCCGCAATCATCCAACTCATAACATGCTCCAGCCATTTTTGTATAATCTTGTAGTCAAATTCACTACAAGTATATCCCACCTTTCTCATAGGTATATCGAGCCATTGAGACTCCCAAACGATTTTATTTTTGGTGTTCAGTCCTAATCTGTAGGCAAGAGAGACACTTTCAACATTCTTGACTATGCCCCATTTTCTCCCTAGTCACCAAAAGTTATACCCCAACAATTTAGCATTTTGTCACCCGAGTGTATAGAATACTTGGATTTATGAATCACCTCATAACATTAGTCAATATGCTTGACAAATAAGGAATCCAAATTCTATCACACCACTTCTACCACCTAATAATGGAAGTTTTCATAACTTCCTCACCGATCCGTCCATTGAGATTCAAGGTCTCAAGTATTTCAAACATTTGGGATTTAAGGATCCCATTATCCACATAAAAACCTCACTTGAAGCTCGAGAATTTGACTCAATCTCCTAATATTCGCCCACGTATAGAGTCATCATATCTCTCTTCCGGTCCTCCTTTGGTTACTACTATCAAGCCCACAACCGTCTAGGAGAATACGTGATAATCCTTCCTCGCTGCATAAGGACGTAACCGAGTCCAAATACATGAGGCACTAAGCTAAACTACAAAGCATACGGTCTCTCCAAGTAAGGACACAACGACTGCCTTACTCAATCCGCTTTCACAATTCTGAAAGGAAAAATTCCTAACCGCGACCCAAACACCAATTGTGAAGTTCAAGGACTTCAAACACCAAATTGTGAAATTCAGAGACTTCAAGCACCATTTGTGAAGTTCAAAGACTTTAAACACCAATTGAGAAGTTCGAAGACTTCAAACATCAATTGTGAAGTTCAAAGACTTCAAACACCATTTGCCCCTCGACTATTTCAATCTTTAACGGTTCAACATGGATGCCTTCAGAATTCACCACCTCTTCAAAAATTTGGATTTCCCCCATAATCAAAATGGAACACCCAACAATTCTAGAGAAGACCTATCCTTTTTAGGAATTTTCAAGAAGCTCATAACAACATTGAGCATAAACAACTTGCTTCGAAGACAGAAACGACTATCGACGATTAAACGACCACCCACGAACAATTAACGATCTATACACCCGAACCATAAAGTTCACGAACCATGGGACTTTAGGTCACTTATTCTACCCCCGAAAATTAGTGTATACTCGCAATCTTTTATCCTTCATTTCCACGGAAAGGTTGGTGTACTTCAAGATGAAGCACTCGGGCATAATAGCTCTTATTGAATACCTTCATAACTGGAACACTAAGTATTCCATTGTATCCCCAGTTGATGTCAATGGCATAAGCCATCTATACACCATTTCGTAAGCCTCGTGCTTCACTATCTCTAGATGAGAACAGATAAACACATTTCTCCTTGTTCACCCACGACATTGATATTGTTACTAAGTAACCAACCATTATCTTTACAATCGTAGGACTCAACTCCATGTGATTGTTTCGTCCATAACCTCCAATTACCACATCACAAAATCTTCAACTTTTGATATCCACAACGTTGATCACCTGACTATAAGACCAAAGGACTTCAGTCTCGTCCTTGGTAATTAGAAATGTCCGACTCGAAGGCCTCAAAAATTTCTATTTCTCCCCTTCTTATCACCCTTGTGCTTAACTTGAGACATTCACCTCGAATGTGTCCCGATTTATAACAACTGTAGTGTAACATCCCAATTTCTAAAGAAAATAGAAGTCCAGTGGTCTAACTCCAAATACCCCAAAGATGGAGGGCTAAAAATGAAAAAAATATGAAATCTGGACTGATGGCAGACCGCTATCAGATCCCAAGCGGTCCGCTATGTGCTGGTTAAGGTGATGATGAGAGAATAACACGCGGCGGATACGTGTCTGATGACTCAGCCCTAAGTCGGACCGCTATAAGGTCCATAATGATCCGAGATGCCACTACATGGATTACGGACCGATACCCCAGCCGCAAAAGATCCGTTGTGTGGGGTATACGCCAGACAGCTGACAGGAGCGTGATAGCGGACCGATATCACCCAGCATGTCGGTCCGATATGGTTGCAAACTCAGCCTATAAATAGATGGCTTTGGCCATTCATTTGAAAACATCACAAACACCACCACCTCCCATACACACGAAATTGAGAAGAAATAAGGAACCCGGTACGATGCGTTTGAGTACGAGTGCGGTACGCTGCAAGTACGATTCGGGTTCAGAGAAGCGTCTAGACGAGGAACAAACTTAGGAACTACACGAGGATAATGTAAGTACAATGGACCCGTACCGTAGAGAAGATTATGTGAATTACATGCTTAAATGATATGTGTTATGTGATATGTATATGATGAGGGTACGGGATAATAAAGGGTTAGTCTAAACACTAAACGGGAATAATGGAGTAGTCACGACGTGTCCAAGGGGTGGTGGATACGCCGCTGGTACTTCCTATATATAAATCTCTTTGATGCTTCGTGGTGAAACCATTTTGAATGTTTAGGGGTATAGACTAAAAGACAATAATAAAAATATAATAAGTGAACGGGAGGTCTTCCAACCGGTATGTAGTTATCTGACAAATAGAATGTTGTGTCTAAGGAAAGTGTGGTGTATAAATCTCTCCTAGACTCGTCACTCTTTCCTAGGAACATCTCTGTTGGAGGTACTACTCTAGAAGGATAATCACCCCAGTTTATAATATATGACAAGTATAGATATGTGATAAAGTTGAACACATGAATACATGATGAATATGAATATGTAAATGCATAATGATACGTGCAAATGTGAAAGAGTATGATGAAACGAGTCTAAACCCTAAAATGAAATAACGGAGTACTCATGGAGTGTTAAAGGGGTAGTGGATATGCCGCTGGTACTTCCTATATATAAACCCTTTTAATGCATCGTGGAGAAACCGTTACGAAGTTTTAAGGTAAGGACTGGTTGGGAAATAAGTCAAGCATATACATGAAATGAAAACAAACGCTTGATACATTTGGGAGGTTGGGTGTCTAAGATACTCAAAGTCCCAAATGAAAAAAGATACCCGGCCTGTAAGGTGGATCTCAATAATAAAGAAGAAAACTAAAAAGATTCCAAGCCTACGGGGCTGAGGAAAAAGATTCCAAGCCTACGGGGCTAAGGAAAAAGATTCCAACCCTACGGGGCTGAGGAAAAGATTCCAACCCTACGGGCTGAGGAAATGAATGAGTCTTCGTGACAAACGCAAGGGGTCTATAATGACGAGTATAAGGACCTTTCTAAAAACTCGGACCGGAGGTAAGTCTGAAGATGGTCGCGATGGGGTTAGCACACCCATAAAATATACGAATGACGTGACCAGAGGTACGTCCAGAGATGGTCACGGGGGCACCGAGAGCCTGAGAAACTTGAACAACAAAAAAGAACCTAAAGGGTTCATAACGAAATGAAAAGATGCAGTGTACTTACTTAGCGAAAGCTAATTCAAAAACAACTTCCAAACACTGCAGGAAAGAAGCATATGGAATAGAGCTTCCTATGGATAAGGCCGGACGGAATGAAGAATCCCTAGATTATGTATTGTAAATGTAAAACAATATTTATAAATGAAAAATATAGCTTGGTCATTTAATGACAAGGTTTTTCTAAACTAGGACCATTTTCCGCAATTAAATTCTGATAAAATAATAAAGAAAAGGTAGGATGTTTCATGTAGCACATGTTATTAGGACTATAAAACTATAGCATAGTGTGTCCCATCATTCTCCATTCGAGTTACTTTCCATACCTACGAAAGTAACAAGTATTGCCTCCCCAAAAGGTATCAAGCTCGACAAGAATATTTGGCTTTCATGAAGTCACCTCTCAGTTCCTCATATTTGTCTCCCGTGTTCGACCTCCCCTTACAACATTTATTAATCAACGCCATCTGAGTTGTACACCACACGCAAGAATCATCTCTAAGGTCAACGGATAGCATCGAGAAAGCACATCCATCCTCTTTCCTTCCGTGACTCCAATATCCGAGTAAGACCACGAGTAGTCATAAAACATGCTCGTAATCATGTTGATTGCTTCCACTGTCCACTATATATGAAGGAACTCCTCAGTTAATCGACCCACCATAGCTTGCAATCTAAGGTATTTCAAGGTCACCTCTTGAATTCCCCCGATGTATGGCCTTCACAATCCTCATCTTTCTCCTCACGAAGAGCTTCCCACCAATTCCCGCCATGTCCCGGAGTTGACTCACCGTAAATAGTACTCCCTTCTCCGGGCCACCTTGGCTCACTCCTAAGTCAATCTCATTATGGTGATGCATCGTCGATAAATCAACGGTTCAACCTCACCAATTTACGCCATTGGTTTGTGCACCACAACTCTTTGTGAAAACAAAGTTTCCTTCCACCTAGATTCACCAATCATTGTTCCTCCCATTCCGTAAGCTTCATACGGTTTCTCTACATGATCGACTAAATATGCCATATCTTCCTTGTGTTGGATATATGATGCCTGGTCGTCAATTAAGTCAACGTTACTAACGAGATACGATCCAAAGAGTTACACTTTAGGCAACGAGCAAATATATAATATTTAATTGTTAAATATTATAGTTCACGAAAGACGGATTTATTATTTGGCGGATAAATATTTACAAATATTTATCGGAGATTGAATTAATTAATTATTTAGTGAAATAATTATTTACGAGCGATTTAATGATTAAATATTAAACACTAAATGATCTGGTTTTTACTAATTAACTGTTATCAGTAAACTACAAGGGTTAAAAGTGTTAGGAATCATGGTACCAGATTTAACTTTTAAATCAATAATTATTTAAACCATTTAAATAAATAAATCAGATATATTTTGCGGAAGCGATTTAATAGTACCTTTACCATATCAGATCTGGATTACAATCAGTGATCCGATTACATGTGAATAAACAATATTAAATAACCAACCATAGGATCTTCAGATTTATACCTTTGACGATAACCCGATCTGAAACACCTTAGTACAATGAACGTCACGCTAGTTGACTCGTACACAAAAACCTGCAGCAAAACATTACACGAGATACCCAAAGAGGAGCCGACCACGATGGTGGCTTGCGACGGCGGTCCGGTGCGGCGACGAACGACGGTTCGGAGGTGGTGGGGCCGGCCAGAACTCGAAAGGAGGAGGGGAGAGGTTTTCGAAATTCTTATGTTGGCTAAGAACTTTGATTAGGTTTTTAGGGTTAGAGTGAAGGTTATATTTACAAACCTGTAACTTACAATCTAGCCGTTGAGATATTAACATTTAATACCCAATAATAATTAATTGTTTAATTATTAATCTTTCTATTTTACTAATTAACAATAATCAGTAAAATCTAATCTTTTAAATGTTTAACATATTTAAACATTTATTTCCCATAAATAATTAATTAATCAGATAATTAATTATCTCGATCTCCGATAAATATTTCACTAAATATTTATTCACCATTTAATAAAACCGTCTTTCGTGAGTAATATTTAACAATTAAATATTATATATTTGTTCGTTGCCTAAGGCGTAACTCTTCGGATCGTACCTTAATAGTAACATTAACTTAATTGACGATCGGACATCATATATCCAACAATCTCCCACTTGGTCGATTCTTCAATTAATCGGTTCAACGTAGACAGTGGTGGACGCCTAGCTGCATCTCACTGCCCCTAGCAAGGTATGACGTATTTACAATCGTCAAACTATTTCCTTGTGTACAAGTAACCTTTACTTTAACAAGTATAATAGTCCTAGTAAGCATATGTATCCTTTCTGTTTAGGGCATTCGTTGAATATGAGACATGGATACAATTCACTTCTCATATGTGGTTCAACTCTTCTCGTGTTCATTCTCCAATTCAAAGTGGTCTAAACAAACTAATCTTTAGTTTGAGCATGGCCATGCGTTTCACACCAACTTGAATCAATGAGGGTGCCAGAATATCCAACTCCTAATTAAAGAAGAACATAATTCCTTTGGCCACGTACAACTCCCACTTAACTTCATATTACTCATGATCATACCCTTATTACTGCCTGTTAAGGTACAACGTTAGATAAGATTAAAGAACAAACTTCAATCAGAGTTAGTTCTAGTAAGTGCCTCGGGTCGAGGATCGATAGATCTTACTTTATTCAAAATATCTCAAGACATAGATCCATGAAGATAGTTTGAAACGAGTTACGTCCAATAATTATTCTCTAACAATTATCCGTGAATATGGTTTCCAACTTCTTGGTCTTTCATTCATAATGAACCAACCATCCAATTCACAGTAGTCTTTAATTCAAATTGATTCCATGATCGACTATAGACATTTAGAATCTATACTATATAATAAATAAAGGTTTTGAAGTGACACTTGTCACTCTCTCATGCATCCTCAACTTTTTTTCTCGCCTCTCTCCTATTAATTATACAAATGTTTTTAATTGTTTTTATAATTTTTTGTTTTCCGTCTCTTTCTCCTGTTAAATAATAATGATTTCTATAATTGTTTTTATAAAACGTTTAACATAAATATGTAATATATAAATTTTTATTACTAAGTATATATAACATTGTCTTTATTTAACCCATGTAATACACCAGGTTTCTAAAGTTTAACATGAATTAACATTTATCAGTTACATAAAAAAATTCATAATTAGCTAAAAAATGTTTTAAATATTAACTTAACAGAATTTATAACTGTCACATAAAATTTTATTCAACTCGTATAATACACGGGTTTTTATGACATAATTTTTTATTAGTAAGTATATATCATTACATTTATTCAACACGTATAATACACGGGATTCTAACCTAGTAATCTATATATTCATGGATTTCTAAAACGTATAAACTATCGAACACAGTAACATCTAATTATAATGCATTTAACCATTAAATAAAATATAAAAACTAATGTAACTGTATTGTTCGAAACATCAAATACTAAATACAGATCAAGCCCATTGTCTAGATAATCTAGGGCCTATCTTGTCAGCATACTCCTCATATTTAGAATGAGGCATAGGCTTAGTGAACGGGTCGGCTAGATTCTGATATGTGTGAACTTCGTTTAGCACGATGTCTCCCCATTCTATTATATCCCGGATATAATGAAATTTTCTGAGTATGTGCTTCATGCTGTGGTGTGACCTTCGTTCCTTAGCTTGAGCAATGGCACCAATTGTCACACAGTATCTCGATCAGTTTCTGAATGCTAGGCCTTACTCCGAGATCAGTAATGAACTTCTTCATCCAAGCAGCCTCCTTTGCCGCTTCCGAAGCGACAATGTATTCTGACTTGGTGGTGGATTGAGCAATAACACTTCGCTTAATACTTTTCCAGGTGATGGCACCACCATTTAGAACAAATACAAATCCCGTTTATGATAGATAATCATCTCGATCTGTCTGGAAGCTAGCATCAGTTTAACATTTAACAGCTAGTTCTTCTTCCAGTCCTCCATATATCAAGAACATGTCCTTAGTTCTTCTTAAGTGCTTTAGGATGTTCTTCACAGCTATCCAGTGACTCTCATCAAGATTCTGTTGATATCTACTTGTCATGCTTAAAGCGTACGATACGTCAGGTCTAGTACATAGCATTGCATACATGATTGAACCAATTGCAGAAGCATATGGAACCATTTCCATTTCCTTCTTGTCCTCGTCAGACTGAGGGCACTATTTATTATTCAGTATGGTTCCATGTGTCATAGGCAAAGACCCTCTCTTAGAGTCTTGAATGAAAAAGCGTCGAACGACTTTATCAATGTATGTACTTTGAATTAAGCCTATAAGCCGCTTTGATCTATCTCTATAGATCTTTATTCCTATAATATAAGCAGCTTCACCAAGATCTTTCATTGCGAAACATTTACCTAACCAAGACTTTACGTCTTTTAGCATAGGGATATGGTTTCCAATGAGTAGTATGTCATTTACATACAGAATCATAAAATTCACGTGGCTCCCACTTTCCTTCTTGTAGACACACGATTCATCTTCGTTCTTGACAAAACCAAACTCTTTGATTTTCTGGTCAAATCGAAGATTCCAGCATTTGGATGCCTGTTTTAATCCGTAAATGGATTTGTTTAACTTGCATACCTTATTAGGATTCTTTGGATCTTCAAAACCTTCCGGTTGAACCATATAGACATCTTGAGTAAGATGTCCATTTAGGAACGCGGTTTTGACATCAATTTGCTATATCTCGTAGTCATAATACGCGGCAATGGCAAGCAAGATCCTAATAGACTTAAGCATGGCAACTGGCGAGAAGGTTTCGTCATAATCAATTCCTTGAGTCTGAGTAAAACCTTTCGCTACCAGCCTTGCTTTGAAGGTTTGTACATTTTTGTCCATGTCGATTTTCTTCTTGAAAATCCACTTGCTTCCTACGGTCCGACTCTCGGGAGGAAGGTCAACCAAGTCCCATACATGGTAGTCGTAAATGGATTAGATTTCAGCATCTATGGCTTCAAGCCATTTCTTAGAATCAGAATCTAAGATTGCAGATTTGTAACTAGTGAGCTCTGCCTGATTAACTATGAGGATGTCATCAATCTGGTGAATCACGATATACCGGTCTGGTTCATGATGATGCCTAGCACTTCTGCGAACCGTTTGTGTCACAGTTGAATCTTGAACATTTCTAGATTCAGTTTCAGTAGTCTAATGCTGAATGGCAGGTTCAGATTGTGGTTCTTGGATCTCATCCATATCCACACGGTTATCTCCAATTCCTCTCGCAAGAAGTTCTTTCTCCAGGAAAGTAGCTCTTCGTTTAATGAAAACTCTATTTTCAGCAGGATTGTAGAAGTAATAACCGATTGTTTTAGGGTATCCGATGAAAACAACTTTATCGCCACGAGAATTTAGTTTATCCGTAGATTCACTTGCAACATATGCGTTACATCCCCAAACCTTAAGGTAGGACACTTTGAGTTTTTCCCCATGCCAAATCTCATAAGGCGTTTTGTCCACCTTCTTTGTAGGAGCTAGATTTATGATTCTTGTGGCAGTCTCAAGAGCAAAACTCCAGAAGGAGTGTGGGAGGTTTGTACGACACATCATAGACCGAACCATATCTATATCAGTTCGATTTCTCCTTTCGGATACACCGTTAAGTTGAGATGTTCCTGGTGGAGTAAGCTGAGAAATGATCCCACATTTCTTTAGATGTTTGTGAAACTCTTGACTAAGATATTCACCACCTCGATCAGATCGAAGCATCTTAATCGTCTTGCCAAGCTGATTTTGTACTTCTTTCTGGTACTGTTTGAACATTTCAAACGTTTCATGTTTATGCTTCATAAGATAAACCTAACCATATCTACTGAAGTCATCAGTAAATGTCATGAAGTATCTCTCTCCACTTCTAGACTTTGTTCTGAACGGACCACATACATTAGTATGTACAAGTCCTAACAGATCCTTAGCCCTTTGACTGATACCGGTAAAAGGAGCCTTGGTTAGCTTTCCACTTAAACATGATTCGCAATCATCGAATGACTCTTGACAAGTAGAATTCAGAATTCCGACGGTCTGTACTTTCTTCATGTGATTCTTGTTTATATGTCCAAGTCTACAATGCCATAGATACGTATCATTGAAATCATATTTCATACGTTTGAGGAGATATTAAAGATAACATTATTATCATGGACTTCTATCTCATAGATTCCATATGAGGCTTTGCAGAAAAATAAAACAAATCATTCAAATATGCAGAAATGAAGTCATTGTCAAAAGCATAATCAAATCCTTGTTCCGGCAAAGCGGATACTAAAACAATATTCCTAGTCAAATTAGGAATGAAATAAACATTGCTCAAAACAAGTTCAAAACTAGAAGGAAGTAAAAGAGTGTATTCTCCTACATCCTTCACAACAACCCTTTGTCCATTTCCCACATGGAGTTCCAGGTTGCCTTGCTTCAGCCTCCTAACCTTTTTCAGTCCCTGCAAATCATTACAAATGTGATAACCACATGGAGTGTCAAACACCCAATATTTGCTAGACAAAGATAATACCTCAATAACGAACATACCTGAGGACTGTCCTCCAGCAGACTTCTTCTGCTTCAACTCGGCTAGATACTTTGGGCAGTTCCTCCTCCAGTGTCCGACTTCATCACAATGAAAACACTTGACATCCTTTAGAGTTTTCTTGGTAACAGCTTTGCCTTTGCCCTTGCTCTTGAGGTTTTTCTTGCCTTTTCCCTTGGCTTCAGATTTCTTGACCCGACCCTCCTTAATCATTAGCACTGGACCAGACTTAGCAGGAGCTGGTATGTTCTTCTCAGCAGTTTTCAACATCATATGCAACTCCGGGATGGTCTTGCCCCAAGCATTCATATTGTAGTTCAAAGTGAACTGATCATATGACTTTGGCAGCAAGTTGAGGATAATATCCCGACCAATTTGTCACACCCCGCCTCAGGCACCCGCTTGACGTGTGCGAGCCCGATTGGTATCATTTTGACTTTGATTTCAGAGTTTTTATAAATACAATGGAAGTCTTTTCAAAAGGATCGTTTCATCATTTTTTCAACCTCAAGGGTTGTAATTGTAAATACCAAAACTCAGCTGGAAAACAAAAGTCTTGTATTTACTTTATAAACAAAGAGATTTAAATACCCTTTCATTTGATTACAAAACAAAGTTGAAATAAAAATACATTCCTTGTCTCTTGTAGACAAGTTTCAAGCCACAGGAAATAGTACTGTCCAATGTTGATCAGTTCCCCGGTCCTATCTTCTTTTTTCTTTGTTTAGGATTTTCTATACACGATGCCTGAGAATCCAACGTGCAAGTTATCCTTTTCACAGGTCAGATCTGATGTCTTCCTCTCACATTTTTCATCACATTTTTTATTCGTTACCTGAAAACAATTTGAAAAAAACGTCAGCACGAACGCCGGTGAATACATTTATCTTGATATTAAAATCATTTTGGCACAAACAAGCATTAGTTCATAATCACAACTTTATGTTCATTCCACACATTCAGCAGGCCCATCCTGTTCAATCGCACCACAGTATACACTGGCGTCATGTATTATAACAAGGGAAAGCTTTACCTCCGAAGTTGTTATTAGACAATCACCAGCCGCAATCCGGGAATTTCACCAGATACCCGTGTATCCCTTGCAATTTTTACACATACCTATGGCCTGAATGCTTTGTTCGTAGAAGAACGTTGAGCATTATTCTAACCTTTTTTGGCCATTTTCTTAAACGTAAATGTTTGACATAAATTTTGAAAGAGATAAAGTATTCACCTTGTTTATAGGAATGAGCCTCTAAGTCGGGAATCTTCTGAATCAACCTCTTAGCTTGGTTTCTCTAGCGTTTTGACCTTTCTACGAACGTTTCTTTCTTAAACGGGTACTATAATTAGCGGGAGTTCGGACCGAAAGCTTCGGGAGTGAACTAGGACGTCTCTTGAGCAAGTATGTGAAGTGAGAAACGTTTGTGGATGTGACAATCCGAATGAATTCGTCCATCTATTTATAGGCTGGAAATCCATCCCATAGCGGACCGCTACGTAGGCGGGTGGCGGCCCGCCACCGCCCTAGATTGCGTCAGCCCTTGATGTCGAAGTCTGATTGGAACGTTTATGGTTTTGATGCTCTCGGACTGTTACCGGGAAGCGTAGCGCCCTTCTACGTGGCGATATCTTAGAGTTTTGCGGCTGGCGGACCATTATCACCTAGCGTGGCGGTCCGCCACGAGTACGCGTGCCACAAAATGTGACCATTAGTAACTATACACGTGGCACATCCTGATTGTTTGCTTAACCAGCAAGTAACGGACCGTTACCACCTGTGGTGGCGGTCCACCACCTAATGACACAGGGTGGGGTTCCTTAGCGGACCTCTACCAGCGATTATGCACCCGTAGTTGACCGTTAGGCTTGACCTTAGCGGTCCGCTAAGGTCTTAAAATTCCAAATTTTCATTTTGAGCCCTAGGTTTTGGCATTTTTAAATAGACAAGTCCTTTAAGGTTCTAACCTTGGCATTTCTCGGATATTTTTGTGGCAGGTGTTATATCCTCCCCACCTTGTTTTAAACTCTTCCGCGAGTTTATTCGAACAAGTGAGGATATTTCTTTCTCATTTCTGACTCCAATTCCCACGTGTAATCAGGTCCACGCCTGGATTTCCATTTCACTTTTACAATCATCAGTTTCTTTCTTTTTAATCTCTTTTCCTGCCTGTCCTCGATTTGCAAAGGTTGTTCCACAAATTTCAATATTTCATCTACTTCTACTTCTTGTAGGGGCATTACCAGAGAGTTATCTGCCAAACACTTGCGCATATTTGATACATGGAATACATCGTGTACTCTATTCTATTCTTCTAGTAATTTGAGCTGATAGGCCACAGGCCAACTCTTTTCAAGATTTTGAATGGTCCTACGAATCTAGGACTGAATTTTCCTTTCTTTCCAAATCTTACAACGCCTTTCCAGGGTGAAACTTTCAACAGAACGTTATCACCGACGTTGAACTCTAACGACTTTCGTCTCTTATCAGCATAACTTATTTGACGATCATGAGCTGCTTTCAATCTATCTCTTATTTGAATAACTTTCTCAGTTGTTTCCAGGACTATTTCAGGTCCGGATAACTGATTTTCTTCTATTTCAGACCAACAGATCGGAGTTCAACATTTACGACCGTATAAGGCTTCAAAAGGAGCGGCCTGTATACTCGTATGATAGCTATTGTTATAGGAGAATTCCATTAGAGGTAAGTGGTCATCCCAACTTCCTCCAAGATCAGTAACACAAGCCCTTAACATATCTTCCAAAGTTTGAATAGTTCTTTCGCTCTGCTCGTCCGTCTAAGGATGGTAGGTAGTGCTAAGATTCATTTTTGTACCTAGGTATTTTTGAAAGCTTTGCTAGAATCGAGAAGTAAATATACTATCTCTATCTGACACAATAGATAGTGGCACACCCTGCAATGATACAATTTTGTTAACGTTAAACTGTACCAACTTATCCATGCTGAACGTTTCTTTCATGGGAAGAAAATGAGCAGACTTAGTAAGTTTGTCAACAATAACCCAGATAGTATCATTCCCTCGTTCGGGGAAGTTTAGTAATGAAATCCATGGTTATCATCTCCCATTTCCAGACAGGAATTTCAAGTTGCTGTAACAAGCCAAAAGGCTTTTGGTGTTTAGCTTTTACTTGGGAACAAGTTAAGCATTTTGCAACATATATAGCAATATGTTTCTTCATCCCTATCCACCAATAAATGGCTTTTAGGTTCTTGTACATTTTATCGCTTCCAGGATGCATTGTGTATTTAGATTTGTGGGCTTTTTCAAGAATTTCTTCACGTACGTTTCCATAGATAGGAACCCAAATTCTCTTATTCATTCTAAGAATTCCATTATTGCCCTTGATCAACTAGTTAATCATACCTCCTAATCCTTCTTTCTTAATGTTGGGTTCTTGCAAAACAAATTTTGAGATTCCTTAATACGAGAGATAAGATCGATTGGAAGATCGAGTCTTAAAGCACGGACTTGTTTAGGTTTCTCTTGTTCGTTTCTGCTTAAGGCGACAGCTACAACATTAGCTTTTCCTTCATGATAACAGATTTCGTAATCGTAATCATTTAGGACTTCTATCCAACGCCTTTGCCTCATATTCAGTTCTTTCTGACTGAATATATACTTTAGGCTTTTGTGATCAGTGAATACGGTGAATTTGACTCCATAAAGATAGTGCCTCCATAATTTCAGTGCGAAGATTATGGCACCAAATTCTAAATCATGAGCCGTATAGTTCTTTTCATGAGTTTTCAATTTCCGAGAAGCATAAGCAATAACTTTGCTTCCTTGCATTAATACACAACCTAAGCCGGTGTATGAAGCATCACAGTAAACAGAAAAGTCTTCATTTCCATCTGGCAAAGCCAGTATGGGCGCTTGTGTCAGTTTCTGTTTTAGAGTTTCAAATGCTTCGGATTGTTTAGGACCCCATTCATACTTAACTGACTTGCGAGTCAAAGAAGTTAATGGTACTGTGATTCGAGAGAAATCTTGAATAAATCTCCGATAGTAACCGGATAATCCGAGAAAACTACAGACTTTCATTGGTGACTTCGGAATTTCCCATTTGGATATACCCTCAATTTTGATCGGGTCGACTTGGATGCCATCAGCGTTAATGACATGTCCAAGAAATTGAACTTCTGAAAGCCAAACTCGCACTTTGATAATTTAGCATATAGCTTTTCTGTTTTTAGGAGTTCAAGCAAGATTTTCAAATAATTAGCATGATCGTCCTTAGTCTTGGAATAGATAAGGATATCGTCAATGAATACGATAACAAATTTATCCAAGTAAGGTTTACAGACTCGATTCATCATATACATGAAAGCAGCTAGAGCATTAGTAAGTCCAAACGGCATTATCGTGAACTCATAATGACCATATCGAGTTCTAAAAGCAGTTTTGGGAATATCTTCTTCCTGGACTTTAACATGATGATAGCCAGATCGAAGATCGATTTTTGAAAAACAACGGGCTCCTTGGAGTTGATCAAAGAGATCATCGATTCTTGGGAGTGGATAACGGTTATTTATCGTAACTTTATTTAGTTCACGATAATCGATACACATACGCATCGAAACGTCTTTCTTCTTGACAAATAAGACCGGAGCTCCCCAAAGCGACGAGCTTGGTCTAATGAATCCTTTCTCAAGCAATTCATCTAATTGCTTCTTCAATTCTGTCATTTCATTTGGAGCTAATCTGTATGGGGCTTTAGCAATTGATGTCATGCCGGGTACTAGATTAATTATGAACTCCAATTCTCTTTCAGGTGGAATTCCAGGCAGTTTAACAGGAAAGACATCAGGAAATTCAGCCACAACCGGCACATTTTCAATCTTTTTCTTAGTGTCGGTGGTTACAGTCACAAGGTATGCTAAGCATCCCTTTCTTAGATACTTTGTTGTTGTTATCATGGAAATTATTCCAACAGAGTTGGATAATTTATCTCCATTGATTGTAAGAATGTTGCCTTTCGGCGAACGAAGTTATATAGCCTTTTTATCACATAGGATACGGGCTTGGTTAGAGGCTAACCAATCCATTCCTAAGACAATGTCAAAAACTGTCAAAGTCATTGGCAATAATCTTGCAGGTATAACATGTCCTGAGATTGTGATATGGCAATCGTTCATTTCAGAGATTTAGACGAGGTCACCGTTGGCAGTGTCTACTACGTATTTCTTTAGCTATATTTAGACGAGGTCACCGTTGGCAAAATCTATGATCTATAAAACTTTGGTTTGCACCAGAATAAAATAAAACTCGAGCATAAATATCATTGACAAGAAATGTACCAGTAATGACATCGGGCATACCTGCTGCCTCGTGAGTATTAAGAACAAATGCTCGTGCATTCTTCTTTACTCTGTCTGCAGGTTTGAGACCTGTCCCATTAACTATCTTCAATTTAGGACAATATACTTTGATGTGGTCGGCTTCACCACACTCAAAGCAAGTGATTGGCTTCTTTCTATAACAATTTTCTATTTTATGTCCAGACATCTTGCAGAAGCTGCAATATGGTCCAGATCAATATTATCCTTAGTGCCTCTTCTTGAACTTTGGGCACTCAGGAATAGAAGAGTTGTTGTTTTGGAAGTAAAGGTAGACTTCTTGGATCCACTTAGGCCTTGCCCATATACTTCTTTCTTCTTCTTTCCGTCCTCCTGATTCCTAATCAGGCTACTTGTTAATGATGCTCCCAAATCCATGGCATCATCAAGATTTTCACAATTTGCGACCTTGACCATGTTGCGATATTCTCCGATCAAACCCTAAATATAACACTTTATCAGATTTGCTTCAGGGGTAGCAAGATGTGGAACTATTCAAGCATACTCGGGGAGTTTGGTCGAATATTCTTGATGATTTGTTCCAATCATCTTAAGACTTAAGAGTTTCCCTTCAATCTGTTCCTTCTCATTATGGGGAACGTATTTCTTTTCCACCTGTGTTTTGAAGGCATTCCAGTCCATTGCATAGGCTGCTTCTCTTCCTTTGGCAGCAACAATGTTGTTCCACCATTCTAAAGCTTGATCCTTAATTAATTGGAAGCATAAAGAACCTTGTCTTCTTCTACACATTTGCTGATAGCCAGCACAGACTCCGTCTTCTCAATCCACCTTAGTGTGGCAATTCCTCCTTCTCTTCCTGAGAAATTATAGGGTTTTTAGTCTTGAAACATCTTATACGTACAGCCAACTATCTTTCTCTTCTTCTCCATATGACCATAGTTATTACCCATACCCTCATCCTCAGAAGAGTTATGGTAATATTCTTTTCTGTCAGTCTTCTTGGTTTTATGGGTTGCAAAACCTTCGGGTTTCAGAGTGATAGGTTTAGATTGAGTAATTGTTCGGGTATGTTGAGTTAAAGGATGAGAATGAACAGATTTTAGAGTTGATGGCCGGGCAGATAGTTTATCGGCTTGCCTCTTTTCTAGTTCATTGAGGATCATTGGAAGAGAATCCTTGATTCCTTCCGTAATCAACTTTTTATTGATAACATTTTATTATATAGATATTATTGTTAAAACTTTCTAAAATTCTTCTATTCAAGAGCTTGTACTAACAAAGCATTCCGAGTTTCAACTTCAGCTTTTTCTCATTCCAATTGAGCTATTCGGTTCAGTAACATTTGTTCCCTTTTACTTCCCGATGCATTCTCATTTATATGAGGAGCGGGGATGGGAATCGTCTCATAGTATGTAACGTCAGGTATATTAGAGTCAGCATGCTCTTCTTCTTCAGGATCATATTTGATTTCATAAGGCATTTCGGCGTATCCCTCATGAAAATTTTGAGAATATATTGGAGTGACGTTGTAACTTCCAGCGGTAGGATCAGAATGAAAACTTATAGAAGGATTATAGGGAACACTGGGGTTTCCTATTTCTCTGAGGCTTTTGAAAATTGAACTTTCAGTTTCCTTATTATTTTCTATAGTTGTTTCATTTGTTTTACGTTCATGATAATTAGCTGGAGCAAATTTACGAATAAAACTAGAACCCTTGCCTTTTCCAACCATTCTGTAAAATAAACAAAAACGATATTTTATTATAGAATTATATTACACAATACAACAAAATACAATAAAAGGATCCTAATCCTTCATAAGCTCTTTCCCGAGAGTCATCAAGTCTTCTCCATATTCATATACTTGCTGCCCATAAAATTGGGTTCTTGCTTTGTTCATTATCTTTTCCCTTGTTACTTCGTCTGTTTGGCGCAACGAACGATCTAAACATTCGATAGGGGAAGAGGGCATACTTTCCTCATAACCATATTTAGGTGGGGGCTCACGGAGTCCCACCATAATATCATTATAGACATTTTGATATTCTGGAGGAGCTTGGAAATATTATTTGAGATGACCATCATATGGAGGTTCAGGATTCATATAAGGATCGTACAAGACTGGGATCCAGATTTGTAAGATTGATAGTACGAACTATTTGAAACAGGATTATTAAAAGAATAATCATCAGGGTTTTCAGAAACAGGTTCAAAATGCTGGGATTCCTCAGATGGATCTTCCTTAGTTGATAAGTTTTGTTGAATTTGGCTTGATTGTGCCTCATTTTCTTGTAGGAGTGGGGCACCAGTATTCCAATTGCTGAAATCAGATCCAGCATCCATCCATTGACTAGAAGAGTCATGGGATTGAGGATGGTATTCGGAAAAGTTATGATCAAGAAGTACGGTAAACATATTGTTATTATAGTAGGGTGAAGATATAGGATTCATTTGAGAACCTAGTGGATGGTATTCCGGTGATTCTTGTTTGATTGGACGATTGGGATCATAATAAGGAAAGAAATTATCCCTAGACATCTGCAATCTTAACACATTTGTACTTATCTTATTCTGGTCAAGACTTAGATACTAAGGTCGGTGCCCTTATCTTAACTAAAGCTCTTCAAGTATGGTTATCTTTCAGAGTAGTACCTCCAACAAAGATGTTCCCAGGTAAGAGCGATAGCTAGGAGAGATTTATACACCGCTCTTTCCTTAGACAGAACATTTTGTTTGTCAGATAACTACATACCGGTCAGAAGGTTACCTTGTTTTCTTATCTTAAAGCATTAAGGGTTAAAGTCTAGATACTATATTCAAGCATCTAATTCTCTAAAACATGTGGCTCTGAAACCAACCTGTCACACCCCGCCTCAAGCACCCCCTGGACGTGTGCGAGCCCGATTGGTATCATTTTGACTTTGATTTCAGAGTTTTTATAAATACAGTGGAAGTCTTTTCAAAAGGATCGTTTCATCATTTTTTCAACCTCAAGGGTTGTAATTGTAAATACCAAAACTCAGCTGGAAAACAAAAGTCTTGTATTTACTTTATAAACATAGGGATTTAAATACCCTTTCATTTGATTACAAAACAAAGTTGAAATAAAATACATTCCTTGTCTCTTGTGGATAAGTTTCAAGCCACCGGAAATAGTACTGTCCAATGTTGATCAGTTCCCCGGTCCTATCTCCTTTTTTCTTTGTTTAGGTTTTTCTATACACGATGCCTAAGAATCCAACGTGCAAGTTATCCTTTTCACAGGTCAGATCTGATGTCTGCCTCTCACATTTTTCATCACATTTTTTATTCGTTACCTGAAAACATTTTGAAAAACAACGTCAGCGCGAACGCCGGTGAATACAATTATCTTGACATTAAAATCATTTTGGCACAAACAAGCATTAGTTCACAATCACAACTTTATGTTTAATCCACACATTTAGCAGGCCCGTCCTGTTCAATCACACCAAAGTATATACTGGCGTCATGTCTTATAACAAGGGATAGGCGTACCTCCTAAGTTGTTATAAGACAAGCACCAACCACAATCCGGGAATTTCACCCGAGGCCCGTGTATCCCTTGCAAGTTTTACGCATACCTATGGCGTGAATGCTTTGTTCGTAGAAGAACGTTGAGCATTATTCCCGTAACCTTATTTGGCCATTTTCATAAACGTAAATGTTTGACATAAATTTTAAAAGAGATAAAGTATTCACCTTATTTATTGGAATGAGCCTCTAAGTCGGGAATCTACTGAATCAACCTCTTACATTGGTTTCTCTAGCGTTTTGACCTTTCTACGAACGTTTCTTGCTTAACTGGGTACTACAACGAGCGGGAGTTTGGACCGAAAGCTTCGGGAGTGAACTAGGACATCTCTGGAGCAAGTATGTGAAGTGAGAAACGTATTTGGATGTGAAAATCCGAATGAATTCGTCCATCTATTTATAGGCTAGAAATCCATCCCGTAGCGGACCGCTACGTAGGCGGGAGGTGGTCCGCCATCGCCCTGGATTGCGTCAGCCCTAGATATCGAAGTCTGATTGGACCGGTTATGGTTTTGCAGCTAGCGGACCGTTACAGGAAAGCGTAGCGGTCCGCCACCCTTCTACGTGGCGATATCTCAGAGTTTTGTGGCTGGCGGACCGTTATTACCTGGCGTGGCAGTGCGCCACGAGTATGCGTGTCACAAAATGTGACCATTAGTCCCTATACACGTGGCACATCCTGATTGTTTGCTTAACCAGCAAGTAGCCGACCGTTACCACCTATGGTGGCAGTCCGCCACCTAAGGTAGGGTTTCTTAGAGGACCTCTACCAGCGATTATGCACCTGTAGCGGACCGTTAGGCTTGACCTTAACGGTCCGCTAAGGTCTTAAAATGCCAAATTATCATTTTGAACCCTAGGTTTTGGTATTTTTAAATACACATGTCCTTTAAGGTTCTAACCTTGGCATTTCTCAAACATTTTTGTGGCAGGTGTTATACAGTTCATTTCTTAAAAGGGAGTCAAGACGTGCTAGATGATCAATGTACCCCTTCATCTTCAACACATGTGTGTTGACTGAAGAACCTTTTTACATACGACAGCTTATTAGTGATCTTATCACCTCGAAGCGTTCATGGCGGGCATGCTGCTGGAACATTTCCTGCAGCAGCCTAATCATATCGTATGCTGGCATGTCCACCAGATTCTTTTGAAGTTCTTGTATAATGGACACCAGCATCAAGCAAGAGACCTTGATAGAGTCATCAACATGCTTATCCCAGCTCTTACAGGCTTAGCCCGTAGCAGCAGCTGGTTCTTCCGGGATTGGTTCCTCGAGAACATACAGTTTGTTGTTCGTTTCTGCTTAAGGCGTCATCTACAACATTAGCTTTTCCTTCATGATAATAGATTTCGTAATCGTAATCATTTAGGACTTCTATCCAACGCCTTTGCCTCATATTCAGTTCTTTCTGACTGAATATATACTTTAGGCTTTTGTGATCAGTGAATACGGTGAATTTGAATCCATAAAGATAGTGCCTCCATAATTTCAGTGCGAAGATTATGGCACCAAATTCTAAATCATGAGCCGTATAGTTCTTTTCATGAGTTTTCAATTTCCGAGAAGCATAAGCAATAACTTTGCTTCCTTGCATTAATACACAACCTAAGCCGGTGTATGAAGCATCAGAGTAAACAGAAAAGTCTTCATTTCCATCTGGCAAAGCCAGTATGGGCGCTTGTGTCAGTTTCTGTTTTAGAGTTTCAAATGCTTCGGATTGTTTAGGACCCCATTCATACTTAACTGACTTGCGAGTCAAAGAAGTTAATGGTACTGTGATTCGAGAGAAATCTTGAATAAATCTCCGATAGTAACCGGATAATCCGAGAAAACTACAGACTTTCATTGGTGACTTCGGAATTTCCCATTTGGATATACCCTCAATTTTGATCGGGTCGACTTGGATGCCATCAGCGTTAATGACATGTCCAAGAAATTGAACTTCTGATAGCCAAACTCGCACTTTGATAATTTAGCATATAGCTTTTCTGTTTTTAGGAGTTCAAGCAAGATTTTCAAATAATTAGCATGATCGTCCTTAGTCTTGGAATAGATAAGGATATCGTCAATGAATACGATAATAAATTTATCCAAGTAAGGTTTACAGACTCGATTCATCATATCCATGAAAGCAGTTGGAGCATTAGTAAGTCCAAACGTCATTATCGCGAACTCATAATGACCATATCAAGTTCTAAAAGCAGTTTTGGGAATATCTTCTTCCTGGACTTTAACATGATGATAGCCAGATCGAAGATCGATTTTTGAAAAACAACGGGCTCCTTGGAGTTGATCAAAGAGATCATCGATTCTTGGGAGTGGATAACGGTTCATTATTGTAACTTTATTTAGTTCACGATAATCGATACACGTACGCATCGAAACGTCTTTCTTCTTGACAAATAAGACCGGAGCTCCCCAAGGCGACGAGCTTGGTCTAATGAATCCTTTCTCAAGCAATTCATCTAATTGCTTCTTCAATTCTGTCATTTCATTTGGAGCTAATCTGTATGGGGCTTTAGCAATTGATGTCATACCGGGTACTAGATTAATTATGAACTCCAATTCTCTTTCAGGTGGAATTCCAGGCAGTTTAACAGGAAAGACATCAGGAAATTCAGCCACAACCGGCACATTTTCAATCTTTTTCTTAGTGTCAGTGGTTACAGTCACAAGGTATGCTAAGCATCCCTTTCTTAGATACTTTGTTGTTGTTATCATGGAAATTATTCCAACAGAGTTGGATAATTTATCTCCATTGATTGTAAGAATGTTGCCTTTCGGCGAACGAAGTTCTATAGCCTTTTTATCACATAGGATACGGGCTTGGTTAGAGGCTAACCAATCCATTCCTAAGACAATGTCAAAAACTGTCAAAGTCATTGGCAATAATCTTGCAGGTATAACATGTCCTGAGATTGTGATATGGCAATCATTCATCTCAGAGATTTAGATGAGGTCACCGTTGGCAGTGTCTACTACGTATTTCTTTAGCTATATTTAGACGAGGTCACCGTTGGCAAAATCTATGATCTATAAAACTTTGGTTTGCACCAGAATAAAATAAAACTCGAGCATAAATATCATTGACAAGAAATGTACCAGTAATGACATCGGGCATACCTGCTGCCTCGTGAGTATTAAGAACAAATGCTCGTGCATTCTTCTTTACTTTGTCTGCAGGTTTGAGACCTGTCCCATCAACTTTCTTCAATTTGGGACAATATACTTTGATGTGGTCGGCTTCACCACACTCAAAGCAAGTGATTGGCTTCTTTCTATAACAATTTTCTATTTTATGTCCAGACATCTTGCAGAAGCTGCAATATGGTCCAGATCAATATTATCCTTAGTGCCTCTTCTTGAACTTTGGGCACTCAGGAATAGAAGAGTTGTTGTTTTGGAAGTAAAGGTAGACTTCTTGGATCCACTTAGGCCTTGCCCATATACTTCTTTCTTCTTCTTTCCGTCCTCCTGATTCCTAATCAGGCTACTTGTTAATGATGCTCCCAAATCCATGGCATCATCAAGATTTTCACAATTTGCGACCTTGACCATGTTCCGATATTCTCCGATCAAACCCTAAATATAACACTTTATCAGATTTGCTTCAGGGGTAGCAAGATGTGGAACTATTCAAGCATACTCGGGGAGTTTGGTCGAATATTCTTGATGATTTGTTCCAATCATCTTAAGACTTAAGAATTTCCCTTCAATCTGTTCCTTCTCATTATGGGGAACGTATTTCTTTTCCACCTGTGTTTTGAAGGCATTCCAGTCCATTGCATAGGCTGCTTCTCTTCCTCTGGCAGAAAAAATGTTGTTCCACCATTCTAAAGCTTGATCCTTAAATAAATTGGAAGCATAAAGAACCTTGTCTTCTTCTACACATTTGTTGATAGCCAGCACAGACTCCGTCTTCTCAATCCACCTTATTGTGGCAATTCCTCCTTCTCTTCCTGAGAAATTATAGGGTTTTTGGTCTTGAAACATCTTATACGTACAACCAACTATCTTTCTCTTCTTCTCCATATGACCATAGTTATTACCCATACCCTCATCCTCAGAAGAGTTATGGTAATATTCTTTTCTGTCAGTCTTCTTGGTTTTATGGGTTGCAAAACCTTCGGGTTTCAGAGTGATAGGCTTAGATTGAGTAATTGTTCGGGTATGTTGAGTTAAAGGATGAGAATGAACAGATTTTAGAGTTGATGTCCGGGCATATAGTTTATCGGCCTTTATTCTAGTTCATTGAAGATCATTGGAAGAGAATCCTTGATAACTTCCGTAATCAACTTTTTATTGATAACATTTTATTATATAGATATCATTGTTAAAACTTTCTAAAATTCTTCTATTCAAGAGCTTGTACTAACAAAGCATTCCGAGTTTCAACTTCAGCTTTTTCTCATTCCAATTGAGCTATTCGGTTCAGTAACATTTGTTCCCTTTTACTTCCCGATGCATTCTCATTTATATGAGGAGCGGGGATGGGAATCGTCTCATAGTATGGAACGTCAGGTATATTAGAGTCAGCACGCTCTTCTTCAGGATCATATTTGATTTCATAAGGCATTTCGGCGTATCCCTCATGAAAATTTTGGGAATATATTGGACTGACGTTGTAACTTCCAGCGGTAGGAGCAGAATGAAAACTTATAGAAGGATTATAGGGAACACTGGGGTTTCCTATTTCTCCGAGGCTTTTGAAAATTGAACTTTCAGTTTCCTTATTATTTTCTTAGTTGTTTCATTTGTTTTACGTTCATGATAATTAGCTGGAGCAAATTTACGAATAAAACTAGAACCCTTGCCTTTTCCAACCATTCTGTAAAATAAACAAAAACGATATTTTATTATAGAAATATATTACACTATACAACAAAATACAATAAAAAGGATCCTAATCCTTCATAAGCTCTTTCCTGAGAGTCATCAAGTCTTCTCCATATTCGTATACTTGTTGCCCATAAAATTGGGTTCTTGCTTTGTTCATTATCTTTTCCCTTGTTACTTCGTCCGTTTGGCGCAACGAACGATCTAAACATTCGATAGGGGAAGAGGGCATACTTTCCTCATAACCATATTTAGGTGGGGGCTCACGGAGTTCCACCATAATATCATTATAGACATTTTGATATTCTGGAGGAGCTTGGAAATATTATTTGAGAGGACCATCATATGGAGGTTCATGATTCATATAAGGATCGTACAAGACTGGGTATCCAGAGTTGTAAGATTGATTGTCCGAACTACTTGAAACAGGATTATTAAAAGAATAATCACCAGGATTTTCAGAAACATGTTCAAAATGCTGGGATTCCTCAGATGGATCTTCCTTAGTTGATAAGTTTTGTTGAATTTGGCTTGATTGTGCCTCATTTTCTTGTAGGAGTGGGGCACCAGTATTCCATTTGCTGAAATCAGATCCAGCATCCATCCATTGACTAGAAGAGTCATGGGATTGAGGATGGTATTCGGAAAAGTTATGATCAAGAAGTACGGTAAACATATTGTTATTATAGTAGGGTGAAGATATAGGATTCATTTGAGAACCCAGTGGATGGTATTCCGATGATTCTTGTTTGCTTGGACGATTGGGATCATAATAAGGAAAGAAATTATCTCTAGACATCTGCAATCTTAACACATTTGTACTTATCTTATTCTGGTCAGGACTTAGATACTAAGGCCGGTACCCTTATCTTAACTAAAGCTCTTCAAGTATGGTTATCTTCCAGAGTAGTACCTCCAACAAAGATGTTCCCAAGTAAGAGCGACAGCTAGGAGGGATTTATACACCGCTCTTTCCTTAGACAGAACATTCTGTTTGTCAGATAACTACATAGCGGTCAGAAGGTTACCTTGTTTTCTTATCTTAAAGCATTATGTTGATGCACTTTCCTGTGACAACACTCTGGATAGAGTCTTAGGTTGTATGTCTAATGTCTGTATTTTGTCTTTGTATGTAAGAGTCATTATGTAATAGTTTATCGAGTTGTATTTACTTCTACATAATGTTTTGTTGATTTCTTCTAAGTGTTTTGCGCACTTGTATGTGCGCAGGAGAAAGCTCCTGCGTACTTAGCAAGTACGCAGGAAGACCTATGCGTACTTGCTAAGTACGCAAGAGCATTTGGTCCTGCGCACTTGCTAAGTGCGCAGGCATCAGGTCTGTATAAATAGGATAGGTTGACAGAGGATAAGTACGCAGAAACATTTGTTCAGACGAACTCAGTTTTGCTAAGTACGCAGCTTGTATTCTCTCTGTAACCGTCGAGTGTTTATAATACAAAGAATGTTTATTGTGACTCTTGTGTTCGGTTTACTTTGTTCAGTTAGACTCTCCGCCTAGCCACGGGTATTCCGCACCCGGTCCGACTAGTAGACCACTTGCATGCAACGATCCGAAACACCCGAAGGGACCTACAAGTGGTATCAGAGCATTGCTCTTGAATTCGAGTGTTGTAAGTGAGTTTGGAGACGTTTTTACTGAGTTTTACAAGCAAAGAGAGGTTATTTTGTTGATTTTTGTGATAAAAAAGGGGTAGCTCTTGAGCACTTTTTTAGAAGCAAAAATCTCTTAAAAACTGATTTTTGTTGTGTATTTGTATGTATTGAGCATCAAAGGTTTGTTAGAAACTTGTTTCTTACCCTTTGGCTCAATTGCATTGATCATCAGACCAATTTTTACCAACTCCGGCGAGTTTCAGGTCACCGGAAAAGTTTGGTGAGAGTTGCTGAAAAGGTGTCCTGCGTACTTACCATTTTTGGCAAAAAGTACAGTTTTCTGCGAACTTGCTAAATACGCAAGAGTTATCTCCTGCGTACTTACAAGTGCGCAAGACTGAACTGCGAACTTAAGACATATCCTGCGTACTTAACAATTTACTCCTGCGTACTTACAAGTACGCAAGGGCAAATATTAAATACGCAAGACCATTCTTAAGTGCGCAAGGCCAATCTTAAGTGCGCAATAGCTACTGACTTTTCTGATTTTTGACTAAGTGCTCACTATGTCAAACCTTCAGAACCTTAGTAGTATGTTAAATTATGATAATGAAATCGGTACTCCAAAGAAACCTCCCAAGTTTCTCAATGTAAACGATTATTCCAATTGGAAAGCCCGTTTTGAGCACTATATTTCATACACCGATTCATCATTATGGATACCTATTCTTGAGGGATATAAGCATCCCACCCACGTGTATCTTGATGAAAACGTACCTAAGCCTATCTCTAAGCTGGATGCAGATGAAAAGAAAAATTATGATAGAGAGAAGAAGGCATTGGGTTCAATCACTATGTCATTAACTCGAGATTTGTTTCACAGTTTCCGAGGACATGAATCTTCTAAGGATCTTTGGAAAGCTTTACAGAAAAGATTCGAAGGAAATAGTGACATCAAGAAAAGCAAGAGGGATCTGCTCCGGAAGCAATACGAGTGCTTCAGATTTATAGAAAATGAATCTTTAGATGATCTCATCTCTAGATTCTATCACCTACAAACGGAGTTGAAATCTTTTGAGCTTAAATATCCAGAAGAGGAAATGGTGGAAAAGTTTTTGGATGCTCTGCCACCGAGATATGAGATGTATACAACCCTGATGATGGAAAGTTCAAAGTTCTACGAGATGACAGTAGATGAGGCAGTCGGTAAGATTCAGGCTCATAACATGAATCTTATAAAAAGGGAGAATTCTGGAAGACCTCAGATACAGGACCCTTCCATGTATCATGGGACGACTTCCACTTCAATGTCGTCCGGCTCTGGGATTGCACTCTTTACTGGGAAATCCAATGAAGAAGACCACTTTAATGGTTGTGGTGGTCATGCATGTTATGCATCAGGATCAGGGTTTGGATCTCATCAACAAAACTCAAAGACTCCTCAGAATACATTCTCAGCCAACCAGTCAGCTATTGCTAAGATAGCTGAAGATCATGTAGCACTATTCTCATCATGTATGCTGGCATATGAGAATTTCATTGGTGGAAAGCTTACGGATCCTGAGACTATTGAAGAGGACTTCAATCAAGTGGATCCTGATGATATTGAGGACATGGATATTCAGTGGAATATGGCCATGTTACTGAGGAGGGCCAAGCGTTTCCTGAACAGAACAGGAAGAAAGTATATTGGCGGGCATTCTAATGCCAAGGTTGGATTTGACAAATCCAAGGCCAAGTGCTACAAGTGTCAAAACTATGGACACTTTGCTCGTGAATGTCAAAAGGACAGAGCACCGGCCTCTGGTTTTACCAGACCTAGCCAGGGAAACAGCCATGGCCAAAACAACCAAAGCCACAACAATCATACCCAAAGTAATCAGTCCAATGCACTGGTCGCACAGAATGACAAAAATTTTGATTGGGGTGTGCATCTAGAAGACGCCATCATAGCTCAAACACAGGTTGGTCTCATGGCAGAGATCTTGGAGCTGATGAAGGCCGAGAGAAAGGAAGCTGAGGGGAAGGAAGCTGAAGAAGAGGAAGCTTCTGATTCTGAAGAAGAGAAAGCTTCTGTAGCTGATGAAGAGGAGTCTACCACTGTTGTTGCTCTCATGGCAATTGGAGAAGGACAAAGTTCATCTGAGGTAGATTCTAACCCTTTCTCTGTTATTTCTTGTTCTAAATGTCTAGGGTTAAAGAATGAAATTTCTGAGCTCCAAGACAAAATCGAACCCCTAAAGTTGGCATCTAAAAATTACAGAACAAATGAATCACGTTTTAAAGAATCAGTTGAAATGCTATAGAAAGAAAAACATGACTACTCTTTAAAAATAAGTGACCAACAGGTTCATTTGGACATTGCGTATAGGGCGTTGGAAAAGAAGAACAATGAAAATAACAAACTGCAAAATGAGATCTTGCAGCTCAAATGCACTAACGAGAAATTGAAAAACTCTCGCTTTGTGGTGGAACACTACGAATCCGTGGTGAGAAAAATGAATGGCCTAGGACTTGGTTCCAATGCCATTCCTCCACCAATAAGTGGGCAGTTTGTCAATAGCTTGATAGACATTGATCTCACTTGTCTAGATGAGTCCTCTGATAAAGATGATTCCCCTAAAAAGGATGAATCCTCAAGTAAGGCTAACTCCACATCTAGTGAGGAGTATGTTACTGCTTCTGAGGATGGGTCGGTTAACACTTGCCCTGAAAGAGTAGTCTCTGAGGAGTTGTTGACTGAACAGAAACTCCAAAAAAACATTATCACTAATGGTGATAATTGCATTTTAACTGAACCTGATATCATTGAAACAAATGATAAACTTAAGGGAATGCTTTACGGGGGTTTTAAAAATATTAACCATGTTAAGAAAGAGGCTTTTTCATCTCATTATGGGCTTGGTTACAAAGAGAATTTGCAAAAGTATTATACCCCCAAAAACAAACTGTAAAAGTTCAGACTCATGTTCATAAACCAACTCTTCCTTCTCACTAAAGAGCCTTACATGAGAAAGCAATTCCTCTTGCCAGAACTAAAGAGCCTTACATGAGAACTTATGTTGACAAGAGGAATTGCTTTCACTGTGGCTTGGTTGGTCACATTGTTGTGAACTGTCCTTCTAAGAACCCAGGGAAACGGCATGTTGTTTCACGACCAACTGTTATCCCTAAGTCGCCAGTAGTGAAAGCTCCTATCAAACCTAAGCAAAATGTGGTGAAACCACCAGTGCAACCGATAGCCAGGCCAAAGATCAAATCTGAGGCCAAACCATCTGTTGTAAGAAAGGTAAAGCAACCTGATGTACCTCGTGTGTCTACATCTGGTAGTACATGCACTGGTGAGAAACCTGTGGCTAGATGTCACACCCCGACCGATGGCGGAATCATCGAGGCGGACAATGAAATGATTGTTCAAAAGCACATGATAGCTAATGGTTGCATAATTCATTAATTAAGTTAAAGACAACAAGATCCAAATACAATACATTCCAAATAACCTAGTCTAGTTTAAAACATTGATTTATTTAACTAGGTCCATAGTTCTTAAGTGGAGAATCTTCGGCAAGTAGTCACATATCCAAACCTGAAACATTATTTAAATCAAGTGTCAACTAAAAAGTTGGTGAGTACATAGGTTTAGTATTTCCTGTAAATGGTAGTTGTAAATCGTTTTGCAACTCATTGTTTATATTGCTAAACATAGTATGTATGATGTATCATTTATTTAAATCACAATTCAAACCGAGTTTGACGCGCTTGAACAGAGCACAACAGCTAAGTCCGGTATGCTTGAATATAGTTACCCACTATATCCGATATGTTTGAATATAACACGCGGTCATCTCCGAGTATGCAGTAATAAACACCCTAACCGGGTGGGCTGGTCAGGCACAATAGATCTATCAATATTACAGTTGGCTGTCTTGTGTTTAAATGTATGTACATCCAAAGAATAAGCATATAGTCTCATGTATAACACGTATAAACAATGTGAGTAGCATGTATAATGTTTCACCCCAAAACGTATAAAAATATAAAATAGGGGCTATGTAACTCACCTGGCTAGCGAATATGATAATCCACGAGTGCGGGTGATAAGGACGTTGAAACCTAAGCACGATGAAATCCTATGTGGATAGATAAGTATTATTGTATGTTTGTATGTGCGTATTCGTATTTAAATGTATATTGGTTTTATAATAATATTCCTTAATATTTATTTATAAAATATAGTAGGAATATGATAATGGTTTTGTAAAACTTTAACTTAAAAATATATATATATATATATATTGTTTTAAACAAGTATTTATTATGTTTAATGTATTTATAAATAACAATAACAAATAAAAGAAAATTCTTTATTTGACTAATCATATTATATAGAATAAAATTTGTTTTAACAAGTTTATTAAAAATATTGCAAGATTTATAAAAATGAGACCTTTTACATATTAAATGTATTTTAATAAGTTTATAAACATGTTACAAGATATAAAAAAAAATATAGGACATTTTATATATAAAAATGTGTTTAAATAAGTTTATAAAAATGTTGTAAGATTTATAAAAATATTGGACATTTTATATATATAAAATGTGTTTAAATAAGTTTATAAAAATGTTGTAAGATTTATAAAAATATTGGACATTTTATATATATAAAATGTGTTTAAATAAGTTTATAAAAATATTATAAGATTTATAAAAATTGGAATAGTTTATAGATAAAAAGATTGTTTAATAGATTTCAAAATAAACGAACGATCAAACCGACTCGTTTTAGTCTTTAGTGTATAAAAATAATATTAAAATAAGTTAAGATAATTAAATAAAATAAAAAAAACGAAATCAGGAGCAAAATGGGGTTGGGCCGGAGGCCATCAGGTTCGAACCCGCGACCTATGACATAAACACACACACGCATAACCAGCCGGGCTACTGCCCATCGCTGGTTATGTGTGTATTGGATAAATTAAATACACAAGGCAAATCAAGGTCGCTGGACCTCGGTGACCGGCAAACCGTGTCCGAGGACACTGGGTTTGCCCGGTAATCCTCGTGCGATTGCCGTGTTTTCGACTGGAATAGATTACCAGTGGCTAATAGAAGCTAATCGAACAAAAATAAAGCTCGAACCTGGTCGCGGAGGGCCTGGTCGGCAGAAACTTAAGCCCGAAAATGTCAAGAGTGGGAATCAGCTTTTGGATGGAATTAGACTTCGAAACTTTGGATGCAGCTTCCCTCAGAGGCAACGAATGCAATGGTAGTTTCAATTTGGAGTGAGAGTGGGTGTAGAGGGGATGACGAGGTCAGGGAGACCAACTTCGGCTGTCGAGGTGCAGGGGACAGGCGTGTCGAGGAGTCGCCGGAAAATAACTTTGACCGCCGGACAAAGGGGAAGGTGACTGGAATTGCGAATTGAGAATTGGCAACTTTGGTCCCTAGAGTTTGTTTTTAAATCAAAGTAGTCCCTGAGATAATTACGGATGGGTCCCTGAGGTTTGATTTGGCCATGTTTAGTCCCTTAACCGGTTTTTGGTTTAAAACCTTTTAGTTTGGAAAATTTCAAAACAGCCCCTTAACTTTTATAAAAGTAATTAATTAAATTTCTTTTTATTTTCAATTATATTTTTATAACTTATATTATTTATTATTATCATAAATATTTTTATAAAAGTTATTTATTTTATTTGAATAGGTTATCTTATTTATAAATGAACCCTTTTAATTTAGATTTTTGTATAAAATTTTATATAAGTTTAAAACTTATAAAATTTTATTTATTTTAAATCCTTAAATTAAATATATATATATATATATATATATATATTTATATATACTTGTACAAAATTTTAAATAAAACCACTTGCATTCCATTGAATAGAAAATGTTTACAGGATACATAATATAAAAGCGTGAATAAAACCCGAAATGTCACACTAGACTCTCTAAGCCACAGAGAAGAAGAAGGATTAAGAGGTTGAGAAAGCTGGAACAGCTGACTAAAGCTCAATCAGGTGAAGCTTCCACAAGTTCACCGGCTGTGATTGAACCAAAGTCTCCTGTTCTGGTTAAGATTCAAAAGAGATCCTGGAGCAAGAAAGTAAAAGGTTCTCAATCTCTTGTTCCCGATTCCTCCAAAGATTCACCAAGTTTGGACAGTCATCATGACTGTGAGTTGACAGAAGTAGTTTATTTTGAGAAGGATGGACGACCCAAGACCACAATGGCTTGGGTCTCCAAATCTAACTAATTCTTTTGTTACTCGTGCAGGGACGTCCGAAGGGTACTATCTCTAACCGCTGGTATGTAGATAGTGGATGCTCCCGGCACATGACAGGAAACATGGCCTTGCTTCAAGATGTTAAACCATTTAGAGGCGGCTATGTGGCCTTTGCCGGAGAAAAAGGCGGCCGTATCACGTGTCAAGGCGTGGTTTCGAACGGTTGTGTTAGCTTTGACAATGTCAACTTCTGCGAGCAGCTGAAGCATAACCTGTTGAGTGTCTCACAAATGTGTGACAAGGAGTATTCAGTGATGTTTGACAAGTCAGAATGTCTGATTCTCAAACCCGGTTTCAAAGTTCCTGAAGACTGGATTCTGATGAGAGCACCAAGAACAAACGACACTTATCAGATTGATATGAGCGTGGCAAAAACCACCTCATCAGTTGCTACTTGTTTGCTTACAAAAGCGACAGAGCTTGACTCCATCTTGTGGCATAGGAAACTCGGACATATTTCTTATCGTAAAATGAATCATCTTGTCCGAAACGGTTTGGTAACCGGGGTTCCTAAGCTGAGATTTACCATTGCAGATGACTGTATGCCTTGTAAAAAGGGCAAACAGCAACGGAAGTCTCACAAGCCCAAGCTCCAAAACCCTATCGATACCCCTTTGGAGCTATTACACATGGATCTGTTTGGCCCCATAAGTATCAGAAGTATTGGAGGTAAGTCGTTCTGTCTGGTTGTAACTGATGATTTCTCACGTTTTTCTTGGGTGCATTTTTTAGGTACAAAAGATGAGACTTCTGATATTCTTCAATACTTGATCCTGAGCTTGGAATCACTCTGCAAGCTGAAAGTTAGAAGAATAAGGAGTGACAACGGAACTGAGTTCAAGAATAATTTGATGGAACTTTTCTGTCTCAAGAGAGGGATCCGTCACGAATTCAGCGCGCCGTACACGCCTCAGCAGAATGGAGTTGTTGAACGGAAGAACAGAACACTGATTGAGACTGCTAGGACTATGCTGTCAGATGCAAAGCTTCCTGTCACCTTCTGGGCAGAAGCAGTTAATACAGCTTGTCACGTCTTAAACAGAGTTTTGGTGGTGAAAAGACACAACAAGACTTGTTACGAGTTGATCAACAATCGACTTCCCAATCTTGATTACCTAGTTCCTTTTGGTAGTCCTTGTTCCTTGTTGCTACAGTACAAAGACCGCCATTCTAAATTTCATGCAAAAGCGGTGGAAGGCATCTTCTTAGGATATGTTGCCAACTCGCCTTGCAAGAGAGTGTACAACATAGGAACTCGTACTGTCGAGGAATGGTTCGAAGTGGATTGTAGTAAACACAGCATTCCACCAGAACCAAAAGGTCCAGCTTGGGGTTTTGATTATGATGCGCTATTCAAGTCATTCAATCTTCCTGAGCTATCTGCAGAAGACGCCGCAAATGTTTATAATCTATTGAATGGCGGCAGTTTTTCTACTCGTGCTACTATACCAATTATAACTCCGGATTCCAATGCTGCATCTGCATCTGGAACTCATGACAGTGATAACAGTGAAAGTGTTCATGTTGTTGGAGATGACGCTCAAGCCAATCCTAACACAACTGTAGGAAATGAAGCTCCAGCTGATCCAATTAACATTGAATCTTCTTCTGCTGAAACACAGGAAATAGGGGAGTTAAGCCCAAATCTAGATCCAGAAATTCAAGAACCGATTATACCGGAGACGAGAGTGCATAGGAATCATCCAATCGACAACATTATTGGTGATCCTTATGCCGGTGTTCAGACTCGTCATAGAACCATCACTGAGAACACCAGTCTTTACACAGAGATATTTGACACTGGTGTCATGGAAACATGTCTGCATGCTGCATTCGTGTCCCAGATAGAGCCGAAGAACGTGAAGGAGGCTCTCACTGACAACTGCTGGATTGAGGCGATGCAAGATGAATTGTCCCAATTCCAAAAGTTGCATGTGTGGGATTTGGTTGACTTGCCAAAAGGCTTTCAGCCAATTGGAACCAGATGGGTGTTCAAATGCAAGACGGATGATCGTCATGTAGTTGTGAAGAACAAGGCAAGATTGGTTGTTCAGGGTTTTTATCAACAAGAGGGCTTGGATTACACGGAAGTATATGCCCCAGTTGCTAGAATTGAGGCCATTCGACTGTTCTTGGCTTATGCCACATATGTCGGCTTCAAGGTCTACCAACTTGATGTGAAGAGTGCTTTCCTTTATGGTAAAGTTCATGAAGAAGTCTATGTCACTCAACCTCCCGGTTTTGAAGATCCGCATAATATCAATAAAGTGTACAAGCTCGACAAAGCACTTTATGGTCTTCATCAAGCACCACGGGCATACTATCAAAGCATTTACTGTCTAATGGTTTCGACCGTGGACAGATTGACTCGACTCTCTTCATAAGGAAAGCAGGAGGTGACATTCTTCTTGTGCAAGTATATGTCTACGACATCATTTTTGGGTCGACCAATGAAGGGATGTGTAGGGAATTCGAGAAGGTGATGAAGTCCAAGTTTGAAATGAGCAATATGGGTGAACTCTCATTCTTCCTGGGTCTGCAAGTCAGTCAAAGAGAGGATGGCATTTATCTACATCAAACTAAGTACGCGCAGGACATCTTGTCAAAATACAAGATGAGTGATAGCACTACTTATGGCACACCAATCCCAGTCAATCATGGTTTGCATCCTGACAAAGATGGGAAGGATGTAGACAGCAGGTTGTACAGTGGGATGATCGGATCACTTATGTATCTCACAGCTTCAAGACCCGGTATTATGTTTGCTGTATGCTTGTGCTCAAGGTTTCAGTCTCAACCGAAGGAGTCACATATGATAGCCGTGAAGAGGATTTTCAGATACTTGAAAGGGAAACCCCTATTGGGTCTTTGGTACTCCAAGCAGCAGTCATTCGACTTCAAAGCCTACACTGATTCAGATTATGGCGGTTGTAACCTTGACAGAAAGTCAACTTCTGGCGGATGTCAATTCTTGGGAGACAGACTGGTCTCCTGGCAGTGCAAGAAGCAGTCAACGGTTTCTGTCTCAACTTGTGAAGCAGAATACATTGCTGCAGCTAGCGGTTGTTCTCAGACATTGTGGATTCAGCAGCAATTGCGAGACTACGGCTTGAACTTCACTGGAACTACTTTATTCATTGACAACAATGCCACCATGTCCATCATAAATAACCCGGTGAAACATTCCAAAACTAAGCATATTGAAATTCGCCATCATTTCATCCGTGATTGTGCTGAAAAGCATTTAATTGAACTTGTAAAGGTTCACACGGATGACAATCTTGCTGACCTTTTCACAAAGGCATTTGATCGGTCCCGTTTTGAGCATCTTGTCAACTTGATAGGAATGTTCAATCCCGAGTGAAAATTAATTTTCTTAAATCAATTCAATTCATAGAAGTTAAATTTTATTTCTTTTAAATTTTCTGTATAGTTCTTTTAGTTTTAAAATATTTTACAAAAATCAAAAAAAAATAGAAAATGGAGAAAATTTCAAAAGTTCACTTGAGAAACGAGGAAATGATAGTACATCTGAAATGATCTAACCATCATAGACTGCTCATATGGGAAATGATTGCGTCATGTTTACTTAATTGTTTTAAATTATTATGTTTTTAATCTATTTATTTACAAGTAATTTGAATTGTCAGTAGGCTGTATGCGTCTTTAAATCACTAGTAGTGTGGAAATTAAATCTAATTTACAACTGTGATTTGAACCCATGTTTGCAAGTGTGTGTGTGTAAAAGAATAGAAAAGATCATTATCAGATAAAGGATGTTAGATTTTGGCAATAATTTTCTTTTGAGATCAGTTTCGGGTTATGTTGTTAGCACAATTAATGCGGTTCATCTCACTGCCCATACTCACAAGTATGCAAGGAGAGATTGAATCAAGACATGTCTCTACATCAACCGTTGAGCATGTATTCACCCTTGAATCATACCTGGTTCATTGAAATCAAATCCAGATAAAAGTTGGATCCCCTTACCTTATAATCAAACACCATACTCATTATCCCGAATCATCATACCGATATTCAAAGTTGAAAATCACATGAAACCAAGACAATTGAATCACTCGATTCTGAATCTTATGATTCCTGATAATCCTTATGGATTCTGCTTGATTTTTCTGTGCTAATTGATGTAACTTCATTCTGAAAATTAAGAATATCATTGGAAAAATCGTAGATGCCTTGAGATAGTGCAAAATATCATAGCATTTAAGTGGGGTACACGTTGTATATTTTATAATTAATACCTTAATACACAAGAACATGATACAAAGATGCGTATAGTTTCAAATCTTATAATATTGTCAACTTGAATTACTTGTTTATGTGCTTATTACGTATGAATAAAGAGTAATACATGACATGATCCCATATTCTTTGATGTTTATATTGTATCGTTTTTGCTAAAAAATTAGCCTGATATGATTCTCTGCTCGTGTCTTTGACCAAAAATAGCTTGTATGAATACGTGTACATTTCTATCTAGAAAAGAACAAAAAGATTTTAAGTTTATGCATTTTCTAAGTTTAATTCAGAAAAGGCCAAAAATATTTTATGTTTAACCTTCATGAATTGTATTTGAATCCTCCTGATTGAATATTTTTATCTTGTTCGTTATTTGACTTAAAAATCTTCATAAATTCTGAGTTGAAGAATTGCGCACTTAAGGTTTCTGCGCACTTGTCAAGTACGCACGAAGTAAGACTTGCGCACTTAGCAAGTACGCAAGAGTTAAGCCTTGCGCACTTGTTAAGTACGCAAGAGTTAATTCGTGCGCACTTAACAAGTACGCACGAACACTGAGTGGGGGTATAAGTCTAACACTTGAACTTTTTCATTGTTTACTCTTTCAAACCCAAAAAGTTCCCCCCGCAATTTTACTCTCAAAATCGAGTGTGTTCAAACCTTATTTTCATCCCGTCCATTCTTTCATCATCGTATTTCATATCATTGATAATGGCTCGTGCATTCACTGACGAATTCAACCAGTTAGCACACACCGAACCAGAATGGAAAGGGGCAGCATTGCAATATAGGGAGATTGTCGACTTTCTGAACAGATCAAAAATAAGCTATGCAATCTCGGCTAATCCAACAGTCTCAAGACCATACTTAGAACAATTCTGGGAGACTGCAGAGCACGATTGCACGGTATCCCCTAATGTCATAAGGGCTACTGTTGATGGTCGAGCTATTGCAATCTCTGAAGATACAATCAGACGGGTACTGCAGTTTGGAGATCTTGCCACCGACCCGACATCCTATCCAGATTACTACATGGATGGGTGTTGGAGGCAGAGAATGGGATATGTCGGGGCAAGGGGCTATGCTTCCTACAAGAAGATGTGGTTATTAGACCAATGGCGTTATTTTGCTCACGTCATGATCGTGTGCATCTCATCCAGGAAAGCATGGAAAGATGACATGGGTCATGACCTTGCAGCAGCCATGGTGGGCTTGTCTCTCAATCGGGGCTACAACTTCTCCCGCTTTATTTTCAAAGCAATCAATGACCAGATAAATACAGCGGAGAGGTTTAGATTCCTTTTATACCCGAGGTTTGTGCAACTCCTGATCGATGATGCGTTGCCAAACCTGCGTGCTATCGGGGAGAGACTGCAGGTTAAAAGGGTGGACAAGAGAGTTTTTGCACAGTTTCTAACGCCAGGCAGTGTAGAACCTACCCCTGAGCACACTGAACTCTTTGGCCACCTATTGAATGAAGCATACGTTGCTCCTGAAGACTGGAACTGGTATAGTCCCAACTCGGGACCAGAGATGAGTGATCACTCTGATGAAGAACAAGGTGATGATGAAGGTGATGATGAAGGTGATGATGAAGGTGGTGTTGGTGGTGGTGCTGAGGAATCCGATTCGGAGGCTACAGAATCAGATTCTTCTGATTCCGATGACGCACCATCACAGGCACATCCGAGGAGATTGGAAAAGGTTACCCTGCCTGTGTCATCTTCAAAAAGAAAGAGACAAAGCTCAAGCAGCGAATATGAGCCGGAATCGGACTCTGACGCTGCTCTACAAAGACAAAGACAAAGACAAGAAAGCACTAACAAGAAAAGGGGTGATAGGCAAGAGGTTGCCATCCCCAGGGTTGAAGAGATTCCAACTGTGCAGCCAGTACAAGGTGAAGCTGCCAGTCCAGAATCTACCCCACCGGAACAGCGACTGTATAGAAGGAGGAGAAGGCCACTAGTACAAGCTGATGTGGCAGTCACGGCGGTCACAGAGGAGATTCCTGTGACGGTGACCCTCCCTACTCCAACTGTCCAGGTGACAGTGACTACTCCACTTTTAACGGAGTCAGTCACCGTCACCCCAACCATAACACCCACTCACATCATACCATCCCCAATCCCAACACCCACTAAAGAGCCGTCAGGTCAACCCTTTAATTATGGTGACTTCTCACAGGGGTTCGACTTTGACACAATCTTTTCTTCCCCCATCCACAATGCCGAAGCCTCATCATCTAGGCATTCTGATCCAACTAATGCAAGGATCACTGTTCTAGAAACCCAAGTTGCAGCTTTGTTGAAGACTATTCAAACATCAAAGGAGGAGTCTGATGCTCAACAAGCACAGATAAACTCTCTGGCAGATGAAGTTAGGATTCTGCGTAGCCAGAGAACGGGGACTGATGAACGGCTGAAGAATGTGATGGCTCAGAATGAACTGCTAATGAAGACAAATGAAATGATTCTGGCCCACAGAACTTCAATTGAGCTAAGGCTGGATGCTCAAAGGCAGGAGCACGCTACTATGGTCAAATTAATTGAAGAACTGACCGCGAAGCTAGGTGCTCAGGGGGAGAAGGAGAAAGAAAAATCCACCGGTGCAGAGGGTTGTAATTGTCACACCCCGACCGATGGCGGAATCATCGAGGCGGACAATGAAATGATTGTTCATAAGCACATGATCTACTAAGGTTGCATAATTCATTAATAAGATTAAATATCAAATATTCAATTACAATTCAAGTTACAACACCCTATTCTAGAATATTACACATAGTTATTTTACTAGGTCCAAAAGCCTTATGTGTAGCACCTTCAACACATAGTCACACAATCACATACCTTCACCTGAAACGTAATCCAAAACAAGTGTCAACTACGAGAGTTGGTGAGTTTACATATGTTTAAATAAGGTAAAAGTTTAGTTAAAAACGTTTATACAATTCATAGTTTGACATGGTATGATATGGCATAATGTGGAGAATTCACTATATGTATACCAATTGTAAGCATGTAATTGTGTATATAAGCATAAAGGTTTAACGTGATAGGCATGGAATCAAGACTATGTGGGTCACACAGTTTAAAACCACCCTAAAAGTATCCAAAGCATGCAAGTATGTATAAGCACAAAGGTTTAACGTGATAGGCATGGAATCAAGACTATGTGGGTCACACACCATCTAAGAACCACCCTAAAAGTATCCATAGCATAACAAGTGACCATGCATAAAAGCACAATAATCTACGCATGTAAACACTAGTTGAATTGTATGTAAGTATGCACAGATTACGTCTCACCCCAAAATGTTTAAAAATGTAAATAGGGGATATGTAACTCACCTGTGCAAACAAGGTAGTGATGCGGTATGTAGCAAAGTCCAATAGTGTAATCCGACCTACTCGAGTCTTAAATATTTAAGATACCATAAAGTCTATGTAATGATTCTATCGTGTGTTGATCATGCATTCAATTCACCCAACTAGGCTAGACATGAACCTGTATTAAGTTTCCAAATGTTTTGACACGACAATCGTTGGTAACGGTTTGTGATAACAAAATATGTTTATATATACTTATATAATAAGATATGTATTTCATAACATGTCATTACGTTCACGTATCATTATTAGGTTTGGGGGTTGAAGTTAAATATATATATACTATAAAAATAAGGCTTTTGATATCAAACTAGTCGTTAGAAAAGTACTCGGGTTTTTAAGTCTACTTAAAACATGTTTTTAGTTATCTAAATAAATTCAATAAATTATGGGATATTTACCATGCATAACCACATGTCTTGGGTTTATAAAAGTGTATGGATCATAATTTACAAACACTTTTAGGAGTTTAAGGCATAGCACACAACTCAGTTGGGTCAACAGTTTTGATTCTGCTGAATAGGTCAAGGGAAAACGGCTGTTTGGGGGTTCAAATGTCAGTTTCAAGACAATAGGCTATATGGGTTTTATAACCAACACAAAATGCTAAATTTAGAAAAAGGAATCAAGTTATTTGGACAATTATTGAACAAGTTATGACCTCAACAAGTTAGCTCTATAAATCTGCCATAAAACTCAGAAGATACACATTTTCTTGTATCACCCTTTTGGGGTATCAAAACTCCTCCAAAAATTGTGAAACCAATTGGGATGGATAGAGGACTCTTTAAACTTAATTTTAGACTCAAGAAACGTTCGATTTGGTTTAGATTTGACCGGGATATGACCTTCCAAACTGGACACAAAAATCTGCCAGCAACATGTATGATTCAAATGGTATATTTTATTTTGAAATATTGCACTATTTGGGTGAACGTATACATAAAACAACTAATGTACATGTTAATGATCAAGATTAGGACATGAACACTCACTTAAAGCAAGCAAGGAGAAGGGTGAGGGAGTCCGATGGAGGGGGTGTTGATGCTGCTTTCTTGGAGTCGAAAAGGAATCAAGGAGTGAAGGTGACGTAGTTGACGTGAGACCCGGTTCCTTCTCGGGACGTCTCGTATGGCTCGGTGAGTTCCCGAAGTGATCTTTAAGCTTCACGTAAACGTAATACGGTGACCGTAGTTGAGAAATGGTGACCCGAAAGGATCGGTTTTCGTCCCGAAAAGAACCCGTAAAAGGTGGGGAAGCCGTTACGGTTGGAAGTGGTGTACGATGGTGGTTGCGGGGGTGATGTAAGGTTGCTGAGTTGGTGGAGCCGAGAGGAGGAAGGCAAAGGTGAAGGGTGGTGTCGGGTGAAGGTTGTCCGAATAGAAGGAGAAGAGATTGAGTTTGTTGGTGGATTTGGAACTTTCATATGCATGTATTTATACCCCTTCATTTTGGTTATTACCTTGTGGTTTGTATGTCCTCATGAGACATATTAATTCCAAATAGGCACATGTGTTTGGAAATTTAGAGACAATTGTGTCTCCCTTTGTTTTTGGTCGGCCATGGTTCAACATCACGAGGGGGAGGGGGAGGGTAGGAAGGGTAGGGTAGTGGCTTGAGGTGTTTAATGTTAGGTGTTTTACCCGGTAGAATACCTGCTAAGTGTAACCCGGTTTTTAATAGTCGTTACGTGGTCGTTAGAGTACGAGTCGGGTATATATAAAAAAAGTATACGTTTAATAGTTTTGACATTATATGTGCTCGTGTAAAACATTTAAGATTTTATTTTTATCCGGGTAGGCATTCTCTACTAATAAAAATAAAGAGAATGTTTCGAGATGTTTACATTTTTTATTTTTTTATTTTTTTTATTTTTTTTTAGTTTATCACCAACGCGATGTTGGGTTCGATGTGTCTCAGAAATTTCTAATATTGCCATCATAAGTTGCATATTGGGTGGACTCTGCTAAACCCGGTAAGACCTAATTAATTGATATTAAGTAAAAACACTTGCATTTCATTCAATAGAAGATGTTTACATGACATATAATATAAACGCGTGAATAAAAACCCGGAATGTCACAGTCTCCCCATGTTAAAGGAATTTCGTCCCGAAATTCAATTTACGAAGGTTATGGAAGCGGGAAAGAGACGCCAATGGACTTAGAATGGAATTACTTACCGTAGAAAGATTCAGCGGGGAAATAGCGTATGATAACGGATGACGGCGTTAATTTGAGTCGAGTTGTCAATTAGTTGCTCTAATAGTATAATGAGATTTATGCATACAATTTTTCATACAACGCATGAATGTAAACTACTAGGAACCAGATTTAACAATATTGGTGCCAATCACCTCGTGACATGGCATTTTCCTTTAAAACTCTACCCCACGGGTGTTCATATTTTAAAATTTTGCAAAAATATTTTCAAAAACCGGTCCTCCTCCTAGTACTTATGCATGGTTTATACTCGTTATATCAAGTGGGTTTATGTATAGGGTGTACCAGCGGCTAACCCACCACCCCTTTGATATACCGGGGATTCCCCGTTCATAATTACTAGGATTTAGAACTTCAATAATTTAAGTAAACTTTAATAGAGTTAGCAAGTTGTATGACCGAGTTTAAACATAATGGGTTTGTTTCACAAAAGTATAGGAATAAGATGAATGGTGATATCATAGCTGTTATATGCAATCACGGGTTATAGAACTCATAGCAATGGATTTCCCATCCGCTATTTCCATGATATACGAGTTATCAAGATTGGTTGGTTGTTTAGCAAATAGTTGGTTAAAAGCAAGAGACACAATTTTTCAATTGGTATGAATATTAAATAAAACGGATGTATAAAGATAGTGAACAAGGGAACGTACCGTTGACAGTGTCGTCATTGGCCGGAACCTCGTTAGCATTTTTATTAAATGCTCGTCCACGAGGACCACCTTGATTTTGAAGTTTTAGACATTGGTTTCGAAAGTGGTTTGGGTCTCCACATTCGTAACAGGCCCGTCCATAGGTGACAGTGAGAGGCACTGGATGATTGCCTTGAGTAGCTTGATTAACGATAGTGCGAGCACGGCAAGTAGTAACAACGTGTCCATAGCGTCCACATTTTGAGCATAGACGGCATGCAGCATGCGGGGCATGGTGATACTTGCAAGAAGGGCATTGGGGAAATGAACCTACATAATTTCTCAGAATTTGACCCGCAGGAGTAACTTGGGTCACAGGTACGGCAGGGATGATGGCCGCAAAGTTTTGGGCCTTGCGCTTCCTATCATGATGGGAAGATTTGAGCTCTTCGTCTTTGTCGGACACAGAAGTAGCAGCTTTGTCGACCACTTTCTTGGTACCCTTCCTGGATAAGGTACCCGCTTTGACGTGATTGTCAGTCAACACAGCAGACAAACGGATAGCATCTTCGAGAGTGGAGGGATTACTTCCCAATACGGTGTCTTGGAGAGGCATAGGCAGTCCACCTATGTATTTCTCAATTCCCCGCGCTAAGGGAGTAACCATGTGGGGCACGAGCAGACTTAGTTCTTGAAAACGAGTGGTGTAAGCCAAATTCTCTCCGCTATCTTGGGTGAGATCCCAAAATTCAGCTTCGAGCTTCCTCATTTCGTTGCGTGGACAGAACTCGTCAGTCATAAGTCGTTTCATTTCGTCCCAAGACAAGGACATAACAGATTCGTTGCCGCGAGTACGTTTCTCACCGTTCCACCAGGTGAGTGCTCGTTTTTGGAAGACGCTGGTAGCATAACGGACTTTGAGGTTGTCGGGACAATCGCTGTTTAGGAAAGTACTCTCCATACTTTCAAACCATTGAAGAAGGCCAGTTGCACCTTCTGTCCCGAAGAATTTGGTGGGGTTGCAGGAATTGAAATGCTTGAATGTGCAGTACGGTGGGTTTGCGCCATTCCCTTGCGTGTTAGACCCATTACTGTTGTTGTTAGCTTGGATCATTTGGCCTATTAGTTGAGTAAGTAGTGCAACAAGGTCAACGTTGGAGTTGCTAGAGTTAGCATTAACCGCGCGACGGGGAGGCATTCTATAAGTATCACAAGAAAGACAAGAATTTATGAGACTTCGGATAAAATAGGCATATATGTGCCAAAGTTGGTAGACTGTTCATAATAATACAAGCAGGAACGTGAGATGACACTCATCATGTCGCGTGATAATGTATGTAAGTTCTGACTAAAACTGATCACATAATTCATTCAAAATTTATAACACTAAAGGATAGGGGAAATAAGCCATGAAATCTATTCCTGGGAGGATATGATAACATAGATCATTATTCGCGCAATAGGAATGGCCGGGATTCGCATGCACTACAAATCGTTATTACGTGTGCACCCGTAATAATGATTTGTTTTGCATGTTCGTCTAGTTCTTCCTACCTTGCTATAATGTCCCCAAATTTTGAGTTTAAGTTCGGATTGTATCCTTGCGAATACATTGACTTATCAACGTTAAATAATTCCTCAAAACTTTCAAGGAGACATGCTTTACCCTATAGGTAAACACTCACTTCAGGAATTCCCAGGAAAGCATACGGGTCCGTTTACTTGGATTTATACGAAATGCTTTCCTAGACAGAAAACCCAATGTACAGGTGTCACCCTTCCAGATTGCACGTGTCCTTTACTGGTTTCAAGAAATTAAGTCGTTGACGAGATTTTCAAGATTTTAATAGTCTTGAGAGTCTATGAGTATAAAATGTGTAGAAACGTTGCAATTAATATGGAGTAGGAAAGAGTATGGATAAGGATGGGTAGTATATTTGTTTGCATAAGTTTTGTTGTCAAATGTGTATGTATCATGTATCAAAGCCTTGTATGTATGTGTATAAGTCTCATGTACCAAACTTGGGAAAATTCAAATAATACCTAACTACAAATAATTCACATAGCAATTAATCATTTAGCACATAACACATAAAAGGGAGTCCTAGGGTTATAGTCTAGGTCATTGTGTCTAATAACCTAATTCCCTATAACCATGGCTCTGATACCAATCTGTCACACCCCGACCGATGGCGGAATCATCGAGGCGGACAATGAAATGATTGTTCATAAGCACATGATCTACTAAGGTTGCATAATTCATTAATAAGATTAAATATCAAATATTCAATTACAATTCAAGTTACAACACCCTATTCTAGAATATTACACATAGTTATTTTACTAGGTCCAAAAGCCTTATGTGTAGCACCTTCAACACATAGTCACACAATCACATACCTTCACCTGAAACGTAATCCAAAACAAGTGTCAACTACGAGAGTTGGTGAGTTTACATATGTTTAAATAAGGTAAAAGTTTAGTTAAAAACGTTTATACAATTCATAGTTTGACATGGTATGATATGGCATAATGTGGAGAATTCACTATATGTATACCAATTGTAAGCATGTAATTGTGTATATAAGCATAAAGGTTTAACGTGATAGGCATGGAATCAAGACTATGTGGGTCACACACAGTTTAAAACCACCCTAAAAGTATCCAAAGCATGCAAGTATGTATAAGCACAAAGGTTTAACGTGATAGGCATGGAATCAAGACTATGTGGGTCACACACCGTCTAAGAACCACCCTAAAAGTATCCATAGCATAACAAGTGACCATGCATAAAAGCACAATAATCTACGCATGTAAACACAAGTTGAATTGTATGTAAGTATGCACAGATTACGTCTCACCCCAAAATGTTTAAAAATGTAAATAGGGGATATGTAACTCACCTGTGCAAACAAGGTAGTGATGCGGTATGTAGCAAAGTCCAATAGTGTAATCCGACCTACTCGAGTCTTAAATATTTAAGATACCATAAAGTCTATGTAATGATTCTATCGTGTGTTGATCATGCATTCAATTCACCCAACTAGGCTAGACATGAACCTGTATTAAGTTTCCAAATGTTTTGACACGACAATCGTTGGTAACGGTTTGTGATAACAAAATATGTTTATATATACTTATATAATAAGATATGTATTTCATAACATGTCATTACGTTCACGTATCATTATTAGGTTTGGGGGTTGAAGTTAAATATATATATACTATAAAAATAAGGCTTTTGATATCAAACTAGTCGTTAGAAAAGTACTCGGGTTTTTAAGTCTACTTAAAACATGTTTTTAGTTATCTAAATAAATTCAATAAATTATGGGATATTTACCATGCATAACCACATGTCTTGGGTTTATAAAAGTGTATGGATCATAATTTACAAACACTTTTAGGAGTTTAAGGCATAGCACACAACTCAGTTGGGTCAACAGTTTTGATTCTGCTGAATAGGTCAAGGGAAAACGGCTGTTTGGGGGTTCAAATGTCAGTTTCAAGACAATAGGCTATATGGGTTTTATAACCAACACAAAATGCTAAATTTAGAAAAAGGAATCAAGTTATTTGGACAATTATTGAACAAGTTATGACCTCAACAAGTTAGCTCTATAAATCTGCCATAAAACTCAGAAGATACACATTTTCTTGTATCACCCTTTTGGGGTATCAAAACTCCTCCAAAAATTGTGAAACCAATTGGGATGGATAGAGGACTCTTTAAACTTAATTTTAGACTCAAGAAACGTTCGATTTGGTTTAGATTTGACCGGGATATGACCTTCCAAACTGGACACAAAAATCTGCCAGCAACATGTATGATTCAAATGGTATATTTTATTTTGAAATATTGCACTATTTGGGTGAACGTATACATAAAACAACTAATGTACATGTTAATGATCAAGATTAGGACATGAACACTCACTTAAAGCAAGCAAGGAGAAGGGTGAGGGAGTCCGATGGAGGGGGTGTTGATGCTGCTTTCTTGGAGTCGAAAAGGAATCAAGGAGTGAAGGTGACGTAGTTGACGTGAGACCCGGTTCCTTCTCGGGACGTCTCGTATGGCTCGGTGAGTTCCCGAAGTGATCTTTAAGCTTCACGTAAACGTAATACGGTGACCGTAGTTGAGAAATGGTGACCCGAAAGGATCGGTTTTCGTCCCGAAAAGAACCCGTAAAAGGTGGGGAAGCCGTTACGGTTGGAAGTGGTGTACGATGGTGGTTGCGGGGGTGATGTAAGGTTGCTGAGTTGGTGGAGCCGAGAGGAGGAAGGCAAAGGTGAAGGGTGGTGTCGGGTGAAGGTTGTCCGAATAGAAGGAGAAGAGATTGAGTTTGTTGGTGGATTTGGAACTTTCATATGCATGTATTTATACCCCTTCATTTTGGTTATTACCTTGTGGTTTGTATGTCCTCATGAGACATATTAATTCCAAATAGGCACATGTGTTTGGAAATTTAGAGACAATTGTGTCTCCCTTTGTTTTTGGTCGGCCATGGTTCAACATCACGAGGGGGAGGGGGAGGGTAGGAAGGGTAGGGTAGTGGCTTGAGGTGTTTAATGTTAGGTGTTTTACCCGGTAGAATACCTGCTAAGTGTAACCCGGTTTTTAATAGTCGTTACGTGGTCGTTAGAGTACGAGTCGGGTATATATAAAAAAAGTATACGTTTAATAGTTTTGACATTATATGTGCTCGTGTAAAACATTTAAGATTTTATTTTTATCCCGGTAGGCATTCTCTACTAATAAAAATAAAGAGAATGTTTCGAGATGTTTACATTTTTTATTTTTTTATTTTTTTTATTTTTTTTTTAGTTTATCACCAACGCGATGTTGGGTTCGATGTGTCTCAGAAATTTCTAATATTGCCATCATAAGTTGCATATTGGGTGGACTCTGCTAAACCCGGTAAGACCTAATTAATTGATATTAAGTAAAAACACTTGCATTTCATTCAATAGAAGATGTTTACATGACATATAATATAAACGCGTGAATAAAAACCCGGAATGTCACAGTAATCCAGTCAATTTGACTAAGGATGACGACAAAGACAAGGATCCTGAAGTCGGTCCTAGTGGAGGTGAGCACCAAGCTTCAGCAATTGTGCCCATCTCTACTACGTCAATGGCTGAGGGGGAGTCTACTACGCAAGAGGGTGGTGATACCTCAGGTGGTGGTGGCGGTGACAAAGGGAAGTCAGTGGCTGACGAGATTCTGTGTCTCAAGCCTGACTATTCTAAAGAAGCACAGATCGATGCTCTCCTTAATCTGGAAGAAGGAGAGATCGACTCTGGTGATGATTGGAACGATGATGATGATGATGTGGTAATTGAGTTTCCCAAGGGCGACGGGGAACTAGAGTATGAGTTAGAGGATGGTGAGATCTTTGAAGTACCACTGCTCGAATCTCTGCTTGAAACAGACACAGGCTCAGTTGATATGGCAAGTAATGTTGAAGCTACAACTGAAGCCTCCCCTGTCGACCCTATACCTGTGGACCCCGAGGCACAAAAAGAGAAAGACATGCCTTCTGCATCTATAAAGGGTCCAGCTCCAGTGTGGCAAAAGACGTCTATAAAAGACAAGTATGGAGCAACAGGTATGATCTTAGCTGTCAGGTTTGAGGAGGACAAGCAGTTGTTCGCCATCAAAAGATCTGGAGGGGTTCAATACTTGAAACCAACCAGTGAGGCGTTCAACTCTTTGCCCAAGTACGACCTAGTTAACCTTGCAAACCGTGACCTGCTGAATCATTCGAATCATGCAGTAGCAATGGGTTTGTGGAGTATACTACAGCGTGAAGCAAGATCGGGGAAGTATGAATACCTCAAGCCTTAGGTGCCCAGAAGAGTCAAGGATAAGCACGTTGTGCATCCTGTGACTAAGAAGCCGTTAAAGAGATTGGTATACAAGCCAGTGCGATGTGAAACGAAGATTCCCCTGAGCAAGTTACCTCAGGATATTCTTAGTGACATGTGGTACTGGTACGTTGATCCAAAAACGGGCGAGGCTGTGGTTATTGGTAAAGGTAAGTCAGATAGTGGAAACATAGTGCCAAAGGAAGTGATCAGGGTTTTTGATGAAGTCTGCTTCATCAATTTCTCTGTGAACGATCTGGAGGTGCTAGCAGACAAATTCTGCATCCACACTGACGAATGGACAAAGCTTCTCTCGGCCAAATACGACAAGTTAATCAAGTTTTGTCTTGATTACAAAAAGAAGATGGAAGCTAAGGAAGCAGTGCTGTGAAGACTGAAGATTAAAGACTGAAGACGATGAAGATCCCGAGCTGTTGTCAAGGGGGAGTTTGTTGATGCACTTTCCTGTGACAACACTCTGGATAGAGTCTTAGGTTGTATGTCTAATGTCTGTATTTTGTCTTTGTATGTAAGAGTCATTATGTAATAGTTTATCGAGTTGTATTTACTTCTACATAATGTTTTGTTGATTTTTTCTAAGTGTTTTGCGCACTTGTATGTGCGCAGGAGAAAGCTCCTGCGTACTTAGCAAGTACGCAGGAAGACCTATGCGTACTTGCTAAGTACGCAAGAGCATTTGGTCCTGCGCACTTGCTAAGTGCGCAGGCATCAGGTCTGTATAAATAGGATAGGTTGACAGAGGATAAGTACGCAGAAACATTTGTTCAGACGAACTCAGTTTTGCTAAGTACGCAGCTTGTATTCTCTCTGTAACCGTCGAGTGTTTATAATACAAAGAACGTTTATTGTGACTCTTGTGTTCGGTTTACTTTGTTCAGTTAGACTCTCCTCCTAGTCACGGGTATTCCGCACCCGGTTCGACTAGTAGACCACTTGCATGCAACGATCCGAAACACCCGAAGGGACCTACACATTAAGGGTTGAAGCCTAGATACTATATTCAAGCATCTAATTCGCTAAAACATGTGGCTCTGAAACCAACCTGTCACACCCCGCCTCAGGCACCCCCTGGACGTGTGCGAGCCCGATTGGTATCATTTTGACTTTGATTTCAGAGTTTTTATAAATACAGCGAAAGTCTTTTCAAAAGGATCGTTTCATCATTTTTTCAACCTCAAGGGTTGTAATTGTAAATACCAAAACTCAGCTAGAAAACAAAAGTCTTGTATTTACTTTATAAACATAGGGATTTAAATACCCTTTCCTTTTATTACAAAACAAAGTTGAAATAAAATACATTCCTTGTCTCTTGTGGACAAGTTTCAAGCCACCGGAAATAGTACTGTCCAATGTTGATCAGTTCCCCGGTCCTATCTCCTTTTTTCTTTGTTTAGGATTTTCTATACACGATGCCTGAGAATCCAACGTGCACGTTATCCTTTTCACAGGTCAGATCTGATGTCTGCCTCTCACATTTTTCATCACATTTTTTATTCGTTACCTGAAAACATTTTGAAAAACAACGTCAGCGCGAACGCCGGTGAATACATTTATCTTGATATTAAAATCATTTTGGCACAAACAAGCATTAGTTCATAATCACAACTTTATGTTCATTCCACACATTCAGCAGGCCCATCCTGTTTAATCGCACCACAGTATACACTGGCGTCATGTATTATAACAAGGGAAAGCTTTACCTCCGAAGTTGTTATTAGACAATCACCAGCCGCAATCCGGGAATTTCACCAGATACCCGTGTATCCCTTGCAATTTTTACACATACCTATGGCCTGAATGCTTTGTTCGTAGAAGAACGTTGAGCATTATTCCCTTAACCTTATTTGGCCATTTTCGTAAACGTAAATGTTTGACATAATGTTTGAAAGAGATAAAGTATTCACCTTATTTATTGGAATGAGCCTCTAAGTCGGGAATCTACTGAATCAACCTCTTAGCTTGGTTTCTCTAGCGTTTTGACCTTTCTACGAACGTTTCTTGCTTAACTGGGTACTACAACGAGCGGGAGTTTGGACCGAAAGCTTCGGGAGTGAACTATGACGTCTCTAGAGCAAGTATGTGAAGTGAGAAACGTTTTTGGATGTGAAAATCCGAATGAATTCGTCCATCTATTTATAGGCTAGAAATCCATCCCGTAGCGGACCGCTACGTAGGCGGGTGGTGGTCCGCCATCGCCCTGGATTGCGTCAGCCCAAGATATCGAAGTCTGATTGGACCGTTTATGGTTTTGCAGCTAGCGGACCGTTACAGGGAAGCGTAGCGGTCCGCCACCCTTCTACGTGGTGATATATCAGAGTTTTGCGGCTGGCGGACCGTTATCACCTGGCGTGGCGGTCCGCCACGAGTATGCCTGTCACAAAATGTGACCATTAGTCACTATACACGTGGCACATCCTGATTGTTTGCTTAACCAGCAAGTAGCCGACCGTTACCACCTATGGTGGCGGTCCGCCACCTAATGATACAGGGTAGGGTTTCTTAGAGGACCTCTACCAGCGATTATGCACCTGTAGCGGACCGTTAGGCTTGACCTTAGCGGTCTGCTAAGGTCTTAAAATTCCAAATTATCATTTTGAACCCTAGGTTTTGGTATTTTTAAATACACATGTCCTTTACGGTTCTAACCTTGGCATTTCTCAAACATTTTTGTGACAGGTGTTATACAGTTCATTTCTTAAAGGGGAGTCAAGACGTGCTAGATGATCAATGTACCCCTTCATCTTCAACACATGTGTGTTGACTGAAGAATCTTCTTACATACGACAACTTATTAGTGATCTTATCACCTCGAAGCGTTCATGGCGGGCATGCTGCTGGAACATTTCCTGCAGCTGCCTAATCATATCGTATGCTGGCATGTCCACCAGATTCTTTTGAAGTTCTTGTATCATGGACACCAGCATCAAGCAAGAGACCTTGATAGAGTCATCAACATGCTTATCCCAGGTCTTACAGGCTTAGCCCGTAGCAGCAGCTGGTTCTTCCGGGATGGGTTCCTCGAGAACATACAGTTTGTTCTCAACCTTGATAACAATTGTCAAGTTTCGGTACCAGTTCATGAAGTTGGAGTTGTCAAGTTTATCCTTCTTAAGGATAGATTTTAGGGAGAATGAGGAATTTGTATTAGATTCGTAGACATCTACAAAATTCAAAATAAAAGTTTTAGTATTTTCATGCATAATTTCCTAATTAAAATTTTATGACCTAATTGCAAAATAATATAATTAGGAATGAGATCCCGGTTCCCTATGTCTCAGTGAATGGCTGAGCACTCTTCATTTGCATAGCTACAAAGGTAGGTAACGATTACCGATTGTATCAACTATACAACTCTAGGTTTGACGGGCATGACGAGCAATGTCAAGCTTTGGATACGTTTTCCTCAACTACACCCACTTAAACGACTTAAGTGATATTTGTCCTTCATTTGTAACTGTAAACCCGGCCTAAATGACTCAGGAAACGCTGTTCCAAAACCGTAGGGCCGGGTGCAGGGTAATTCACTAATACCGGTGGTTCGGATATATTAGTTGAAGTGTTACAATTAAGGGTGGAGCAGGAATATCCATTTTATATTTTGGGATTTCTTTAATGTTTTTAAATATTACCGTTTTGGGTCAAAAACATTTTGGTCGACGAGTAGCATGATACAAGTCGCGCAATTTTAGAAAACCGATTTTACTAATTATTAGTTCGTGAAACACTTTCAACACTCGACACGATCCAATTTCAAATACCCTATTAATCTAAATTGGTCATTTGTCGCGAACTGATTTTAAACTAATCAACTCTTTAGTTAATTTAAAATTGTTTTATATAAAACTATTAAATTTAAAACTTGTTTTTATTTTTAAATAAAACACCTTTTTATTTAATTACCTTTCCGAGAAAAATAAACAATTTAATAATCTCGTCGTTTTAAATTGTGTCAAAAGTTTTATAAAAATTTTGCGGTTTAATTATTATCCTAAATAATTTTATCACAACCACAAAAATAAATAAAACATAGAATCGAGCAACTAGGAAAAATTGTCCAGTTTCATTCGAGCCATCAAGCGAATAACCGGACTGGTCTAATGGGTAACAAAATTAACAAATCTGTCATCTCCCATTTAGTCCAAGATCTTCATCTTTAGTCCTTTCATTGTCCGCCTTGGTCTTTTTGTCTTCGTCTCTTTAGGATTACAATATTTATTTACAAATACACTAAAAATAAATAAATAAAAATAAACCTAACTATTAAATCGGGGTTCCAAATAACCCATAGAAATACAAAGAAAAACAACCAATCAACAAACAATACAACCACAGGTCTCTAGTGCTCGATACATTCAACACAATCACAACAAACGAAAAAGGCTCGATCTTTTGTCAAACAAAAGTTTTTGTCAAATAAAACAATAGATCGATAAAAAAAACAAATATGTCTAAACGCGCGTAAAGATGGCTCTGATACCACTGTTGGGAATCATGGTACCAGTTTTAACTTTTAAGTCAATAGTTATTTAAACCTTTTAAATAAACAAATCAGATATATTTTGCAGAAGAGATTTAATAGTACCTTTACCAAATCAGATCTGGATTCCATTCAGTGATCCGATTACATGCGAATAAACAATATTAAATAACCAACCATAGGATGTTCAGATTTATACCTTTGACGCTAACTAGATCTGAAACACCTTAGTATAACGAACGTCACGCTAGTTGACTCGTACACGAAAACCTGCAGCAAAACGTCACACGAGATGCGCAAAGAGGAGCCGACCACGATGGTGGCTTGCGACGACGACGGCGGTCCGATGCGACGGCGGACGGCGGTTTGGCGGTGGTGGGGCCGACCGAAACTCGAAAGGAGGAGGAAAGGGGTTTTTGAAATTGTTATGGTGGCTAAGAACTTTGATTAGGTTTTTAGAGTTAGAGTTAAGGTTATATTTACAAACCTGTAACTTACAATCTAGCCCATGAGATATTAACATTTAATACCCAATAATAATTAACTATTTAATTATTAACCTTTCTATTTTACTAATTAACAATAATCAGTAAAATCTAATCTTTTAAATGTTTAACAGATTTAAACATTTATTCCCCGTAAATAATTAATTAATCAGATAATTAATTATCTTAATCTCCGATAAATATTTCACTAAATATTTATTCACCATTTAATAAATTCGTATTTCGTGAATAATATTTAACAATTAAATATTATTGTTCGTTGCCTAAGATGTAACTCTTCGGATCGTACATTAATAGTAACGTTGACTTAATTGACGATCGGACATTATATATCCAACAAAAAGTAGTTAATGGTTAATTACATGGAATTAAATGTTAATACCCGGGGGTGTGATTTGTAATTAATGTAACTATAAATATATCCTTAAGTGTTAAACCTAAAACCTAATATAGCCACCAAGGGAATTTTTGAAACCCCCTCCCCTTTCTTGGTTTGCGTGCGACGTCACCATCGCCGGACCGCCGTCCTCCGCCATCTGAAGCCGCCGCCGCCGTGACCGGGTTCCCTCCTACGCAACCGTGTGATGTGTTTTTGCAGGTTTTCGTGACCGAGTCATTTAGCATGACCCCGTTGATCTGAGGTGTTCTGATTTGGTTATCGTCAAATTTATAATCTTTTTACACCCTATGGTTGGTTTATTTATATTGTTTATACGTGTGTAATCGGATCACTGCTAGGAATCCAGATCTGATCTGTTTTAGTACTCTGAAACACTTTCGCTAAATATATCTAACTTATTTATTTAAAAGGTTTAAATAATTATTTTTTTAAAATTTAAAAACCGGTACTTGATTCCCAACACCTTGTAGGTAGATTGACACAACAAGATAGAAAGTTCTAGCCATCCTCCACTAGATGTTGCTTTCTAGTTCCCTCACCCAATTCCATGCTCCTTACCACTCCTGGGGTGATACACGCGTAGACTCTATCGTACATGAGTCCTTAAGATAACCCCCATCCACAATTTTCATCTACTAACACCAACCCCGTAGTCATTCCCCTACTATGTTTTGTTTAAATTGTAGATGTTCTACCAACGTATAGGCCTCTAATCATACTCTATAAGGCTTTATCTCCCAACTATGTGTATATATAACCATCCCCATATAATCACCCAATATACATTCAATACATACATACACATATAATCACCTTCACCTAATCCTTGCTAATGTTCATTGTTGTATGGTAAATATAAAGAGAGAAAGAATGGTTAGCCAACAGGAAAAGTTAGCAACCAACACCTATGGAGTGAGGACCTGGTATGGTCGTCTGTGGGTACCAAAGGGTGGAGAACTTAGGGCCAAAGTACTCGATGAGGCCCATAAGTCCTGTTACTCTATCCACCCGGAAAACTACAAAGTTGTATCAAGACCTAAAGAAAGAGTATTGGTGGCTGAATATGAAGAATGATGTGAAGGAGTACGTGAGCAAGTGTCTAACTTGCTCGTAGGTTAAAGCCGAACACCAGAAACCATATGGTATAATCCAGCCTCTGGAGATACCATAATGGAAATGGGAACATATTACCATGGAATTCATCACCAAGCTACCCTGTACAGCTAAAGGTCATCATACCATTTAGGTAATAGTGGACCGTTTAAAGAAGAGTGCACACTTCTTACTTATTCGTGAGACATTCTCATCGGAATGGTTAGCTGAAGTGTTTATCAAGGAGGTTGTGGCACGACATGGGGTGGCATTGTCAATCATATCTGACCGGGACACGTGATTCACATCGAGGTTCTAAAAAAGATTTCATGAATCGATGGGCACGAGATTAAATATCAGCACACCGTATCACCCACAGACGGTCAGTGTAAAAGGACCATTCAAATGTTGGAGCACATGCTATGTGCTTGTATTATAGACTTCGGTGGCAGTTTGGAGAGCCACTTACCTCTCGCAGAGTTCTCATAACAACAATAGTTACCACGCTACTATAGGCATGCCGCCTTTCGAAATGTTATATGGTAGAAGATGCAGAACTCCGGTCTGTTAGGGGGGGGGAGGTAGGTCAGAAAGAACATGGAAGTTTTGAAGTAGTCAAGGAAACCTCAGAAAAATTTGACCAAATAAAAGCCCGCATGAAAGCCGCACAAGACTGGCAGAAATCTTACGCAGATAAAACACGGAGACCGGTTGAGTTTAATGTCGGGGACAAAGGAATGTTGAAAGTATCTCCCTAGAAATGGATTATCCGATTTAGAAAGAGGGGGAGTTAATTTCAAGATTTGTCGGACCCTTCAGGATCGTGGCACGGGTTGGGGAAGTTGCTTACGGACTAGAATTACCTGATGAGTTGTGTCACACCCCGACCGATGGCGGAATCATCGAGGCGGACAATGGAATGATTGTTCAAAAGCACATGATAGCTAAATATTTCATAAGTCATTAATTTAATTTAAAGACAACAAATATCTAAGTAAAATACATTTCAAATAACCTAGTCTAGTCCAAAACATTGATTTAATTAACTAGGTCCATAAGTTCTTAAGTGGAGGAATCTTCAGCAAGCAATCATATATCCAAACCTGAAACATTATTTAAATCAAGTGTCAACTAAAAAGTTGGTGAGTACATAGGTTTTGTAGTTCCGATAAGTAGTAGATAAAAACGTTTTGCAACTCATTGTTTAGCTTGTTAAACATAGCATATATGGTGTATCATTTATCTAAGCACAATTCAAACCTTGATTGACACGCTTGAACATAGCACAACAGCTAAGTCCGGTATGTTTGAATATAGTTACCCACTATATCCGATATGTTTGAATATAACACGCGGCTATATCCGAGTATGCAGTAATAAACACCCTAACCGGGTGGGCTGGTCAGGCACAATAGATCTATTACTATTACTATTGGTTTTCTTGTGTTTAAAGTAAATGTATGTACACCCAAGATAATAAGCATATAGTCCACATGTATAACACGTATAAACAAAGTGAGTAGCATGTATAATGTTTCACCCCAAAATGTGTAAAAATGTAAAATAGGGGCTATGTAACTCACCTGGCTAGCAGATGTTTTTAATCCACGAGGGTAGGTGATACGGATGTTGAAACCTAAGCACGATGGAACCCTATGTGGATAAATAGGTATTATTGTATGTTTATATATGTGCGTATTTATATTTAAATGTGTATAGGTTTTATAATAATATTCCTTAATATTTATTTGTATAAAATATGGTAGAAAAATGATAATGATTTTGTAAAACTTTAACTTATAAAAATGTATATATTGTTAAAATATTACATTTTTAAATAAGTAGTTATTATGTATTTATAAAAGTTTCCATTTATTTATTTATATTATCATTATTATCTACATATTTTTTGTAAGTTAAAACTATTTTAACAATTTTAAAAATATAGTGTTTATTATTTTATAAAAATTTGGGTGGGTTAAGTATGTATAAAAAGTTGTTTTTAATCGTTTTTAAAATAAACGAACGAGTAAACCGGCTCGTTTTAGTTTTTATTGTATAAAAAGAATATTAAAATAAGTTAAAATAAATAAATAAAATAAAAACAGAATAAAAAGTTTAGTCCGAAGGCCAACCGGGATCGAACTCGCGACCTCAGGATCAAACACACACACGTATAACCAGCCGGGCTACTGCCCATCGCTGGTTATGTGTGTACCAGTTAATTTAAATACACAAGTGGGAAATTGGTCGCTGGTCCTCGGCAATCGGCAAACAAGTGTCCCGGTAACTCATGGGCGATGGTCGCGATTTCGATTGGGGTAGTTTGACAAGCGATAACAGAAGGTAAAGGAACCAAATTAAGGCTCGAACCTGGTCGCGAAGGGTCTGGTCGGCAGAGTTCTTAATCCGAAAATGTCCAGAATGGGAATCGAGCTTCTGGATGGAATTAGCCTCTAAAACCTTGGTCACAGCTTCACTCAGAGACGACGAAGGTAATGGTGTATTCAATTTGAAGTGAGATTGGGTGGAAGAGGGGTAGCGAGCTCGAGCAGGTCCGAAGATGGCTATTTATAGCCGAGCTCAAACCTTATGACCAAACGTGCAATTAAGCACGTCCCGACACTCGTCTGGACGAGACGAAGCTATCGAGCTATCAAGCATGCGTGGAGGTTGACTGTCGGGCTCGAATTCGTGGCGTGGGTTCTCGGCCACCAACAAGATCAGATTATCCGTAAGTTGGGGAGACCAATTGGTCAGGGGCTTTTGCTCGCGTGGGAACGACGAGGTCAGGGCTGCCTTTAGCGGCTGTCGAGGTGCAGGGAACAGCTCTGTCGAGATGTCGCCGGAAAAGAGCTTGGACCGCCGGACAACGAAGGGGTGACCGGAAAGTCGAATAGAGATTTGGAAGTTTCAGTCCCTGTAGTTTGATTTTGTTTTAATTCGACCCCTGAGATAATTACGGATGAATCCTTGTAGTTTGGTTTTGTCCAGAAACAGTCCCCTAACTACTTTTACTTTAAAACCTTTTAGTTTGAAGAATTCCAAAACAGTCTCTCAACTTTTATAAAAATAATTAATTGGTTTTCTTTTTAATTTATAATATATTTTATAAACTTATATTATTATTATTATTATAAAAGTTAGTTATCTTATTTAAATAGGTTATTTTATTAAATATGAAACTTTTAAATTTAGATTTTTTTATATAAATTTTATATAAGTTTTAAAACATATAAAATTTTAATTATTTTAAATCTGTAAAATAAAAATACCTATTTGTATAAAACTAAATAAAAACACTTGCATTTTATTTAATTAGAGAATGATTACACGATAAATATATTACAAGTGCGCGAATGAAAATCCGAAACGTCACAGTCTCCCCATGTTAAAGGAATTTCGCCCCGAAATTCAACTAGTGGAGGCTATGAAAAGAGATGTGGATATTTGGTCTTCATTTGGTCTTCACGTTCCCAAGTGAACTCGGGTCCACGTTTAGACTCCCAACGGACCTTGACAATGAGTATGCGGCTACGCTTGAGTTTCTTGACTTCTCGGTCCATGATTTCCACGGGTTTCTCAACAAAGTGCATTTTCTCGTCAATACGCACTTCATCAAGAGGGATGTGGAGATTCTCGTCGGCTAGACACTTTTTCAAATTAGATACATGAAAGGTCGGATGAACGTTGCTGAGTTCCGAAGGAAGATCGAGTTTGTAGGCCACTTTTCCTACCCTCTCGAGTATCTTGAATGGACCCACATATCGAGGTGCAAGTTTTCCTTTCTTTCCAAATCGGACTACGCCCTTCCAAGGTGATACCTTTAGAAGAACCATATCCCCAACTTGAAATTCCAAGGGTTTTCGTCGCTTATCATCATAGCTCTTTTGCCGACTCCTTGCTACCCGAATGTTGTCACGGATAAGAGAGATTTTATCAGTGGTCTCTTGGATAAGCTCGGGACCGGTGATTTGTGCTTCACCAATTTCGTTCCAACAAATCGGTGAACGACATTTCCGTCCATAAAGAGCTTCAAACGATGCCATGTTAATACTTGTGTGGTAGCTGTTGTTGTAGGAAAATTCGATCAGTGGTAGGTGAGAATTCCAATTGCCACCAAAGTCAATGACACAAGCTCTAAGCATATCCTTGAGATTTTGGATTGTTCGCTCGGTTTGTCCATCAGTTTGAGGATGGTAAGTCGTACTTAAATCCAAACGAGTACCAAGCGCAGATTGTAATGATTGCCAAAATCGGGAAGTAAAATGCGAATCACGATCGGAGATGATGTTCAAAGGGATTCCATGATGACTTACGATCTCATCAATGTAGATTCGAGCCAATTTCTCAACTCGATAGTCCTCACGAATAGGCAAGAAATGAGCAGACTTTGTAAGTCGGTCGATAATAACCCAGATACTATCGTGCCCACTAGAAGCGCGTGGGAGTTTGGTGATGAAGTCCATAGCAAGGTTCTCCCACTTCCACATGGGAATTTCAGGTTTTTCGAGGAGTCCGGAAGGCTTCTGGTGTTCGGCCTTCACTTTAGAACAAGTTAAGCATTTTGCCACAAAGAGGGCAATATCCTTTTTCATGCCGGGCCACCAATATTGCTGACGAAGACCTATGTACATCTTATCAGCTCCGGGATGTACCGAATATCGAGTTTTGTGGGACTCGTTCATAAAAAATATACGAAGATCGTCGCGATCGGGAACCCAGATACGGTCCAAGTAATACAATAAGCCGTTGGCTTTGGTTTCTAGTAAGAGTTCTACACCACATGCCATCTCTTGGTACATGTTTCCCTCGGTAACCGAGGTGTGTTGTGCTTGGAGAATACGGGTTTGGATATCGTTATGAATACAAACGCTATGAAGCATGATACGTTCTTTACGACTCAAGGCGTCGGCTACAACATTTGCTTTGCCGGGGTGGTAGCGAATCTCGCAGTCGTAGTCGTTAAGAAGTTCAACCCATTGTAGTTGCCTCATATTAAGCTCTTTTTGATTGAAAATATGTTGGAGACTTTTGTGGTCGGTGAAAACCACGCATTTGGTGCCATAAAGATAGTGTCTCCAAATTTTCAAGGCGAAAACGACAGCACCTAGCTCGAGATCATGGGTCGTATAGTTCTTCTCGTGGATTTTGAGTTGACGTGATGCGTATGCAATTACTTGGCCACGTTGCAAAAGAACACATCCAAGACCTTGGTTGGATGCATCACAATAAACAACAAAGTCGCCATTACCACTAGGAAGAGTTAGAATAGGAGCATTGCAGAGCTTGTGCTTGAGAGTTTGAAAAGCTTCCTCTTGCTTGGGTCCCCACTCGTAATGCTTACCTTTGTGAGTCAAGGTAGTGAGCGGGACCGCAATCTTGGAGAAATTTGAGATGAAGCGACGATAGTAATCCGCTAGTCCAAGGAATGAACGAATCTCGGTAGGAGTCTTAGTAGTACTCCAATTCTTTACCTCCTCGATCTTTGCCGGGTCCACATGAATCCCCTTATCGTTGACTATGTGTCCCAAAAATTGAACCTCCTTTAGCCAGAATTCACACTTGGAGAGCTTGGCGTATAGTTGTTCTTTCTTCAAGAGCTCCAAGATCAAACGAAGATGTTGTTCATGCTCCGCTTTTGTTTTAGAATAGATGAGAATGTCGTCAATGAAAACGATCACGAACTTGTCCAAATAAGGTTTGCATACACGGTTCATGAGGTCCATGAAGACCGCAGGTGCATTAGTCAAACCGAATGGCATGACCATGAACTCGTACTGACCATATCTAGTCCGAAAGGCAGTCTTCGGAATGTCTTCATCGAGAACACGAAGTTGATGGTATCCGGAACGAAGGTCAATCTTGGAGAAACATGTTGAACCTTGAAGCTGATTGAAAAGATCGTCGATACGGGGTAAAGGATAACGGTTCTTAATTGTAAGCTTGTTGAGTTCACGATAATCGATGCACATTCGAAACGATCCATCCTTTTTCTTTACGAACAGCACGGGAGCACCCCAAGGTGAATGGCTTGGGCGGATGAATCCTTTGGATGAGAGTTCTTGTAATTGACTTGCGAGCTCTTGCATCTCGGAAGGTGCAAGACGATAGGGAGCTTTTGCCACGGGAGTTGCTCCGGGCACGAGGTCAATACGAAACTCTACTTGTCTAGGAGGAGGAAGACCGGGTAAATCCTCGGGGAATACCTCGGGAAAATCTCGAATGATCGGAATATCTTGCAATTTCTTACCCTTGTCTTTCGTGTCAACTACGTGGGCCAAGAAGGCAACGTACTTTTTCCGCAAGTACTTTTGTGCCAATGTGCAAGACATGAGTTGAAGACCATGACACGGTTTTTCACCGAAAATAACTAACGTGTCGCCCAAAGGGAGAGGTATACGAATGCATTTTTCGTAGCAAATAACCTCGGCATGGTGCTTGGATAACCAGTCCATGCCAATTATAATATCGAAGCTTCCCAATTGCATCGGAAGGAGATCAACAGAGAACTCATGATTATTAAGATCGAGATTGCAGTCGCGGATAACATAATTTATAGTAAAAGATTTCCCGTTTGCTATTTCCACGGAATAAGAATTGTTAAGTTTCGTTCTTTGTTTAGCAAGTCGAGATTCAAAGGTAAGAGACACAAAACTCCTATCGGCACCGGTATCAAATAAAATGGATGCATAATGATTGTTTACGAGAAACGTACCGTTTATCACGTCGTTGTTTGCTTGTGCCTCATTAGCGTTTATATTAAACGCTCGTCCTAGAGGACCACCTTGATGATGAAGTTTTGGGCATCGGTCACGGAAATGGTTTGGGTCTCCACATTCGTAACATGCCCGACCATTGAGAGGTGCCGGGTAGTTTGGACGGTTGGCTGGAGCAGCTTGATGGACGGGAGGACGGGTACGACAAGTAGTGACCACGTGTCCATATCGTCCACAGCTTGAACACAATCGGCATGGTAAGTTGGCAGGATGATGGTACTTGCAAGTCTGACATTGGGGATTTGGACCCAAATAAGGTTTCGGGTTTTGACCCAAAGGGGCCACTTGAATAGCAGGTACAGTGGGAGTTACGGCTGCAAAGTTTCGACCCTTTCGTTTCTTGTTGCGGTTAGAAGACTCGGGCTTTGCATCTTTGTCGGCCGCAAGAGTAGAAACAACCTTCTTGGAACCCTTTCTTGTTAAGGTTCCGGCTTTGACGTGGTTGTCGGATAGTGTAGCGGATAGACGGATAGCAGCTTCAAGTGTAGGAGGATTGCTTCCTAACACAGCATCTTGAATTTGCATAGGCAGCCCGCCTATGTATTTTTCAATTTCCCGAGCAAGGGGAGTGATCATATGAGGCACCAATAGGCTCAGCTCTTGAAATCGGGTGGTGTAAGCCAGATTATCCCCGTTGTCTTGGGTAAGATCCCAAAACTCAGTCACGAGCTTCCTCATTTCATTTCGAGGACAGAATTCATCAGTCATGGCTTTCTTCAGATCATCCCATGATAAAGATGTAGCAACCTCAACACCACGAGTGCGTTTCTCACCGTTCCACAAGGTGAGGGCTCTCTTTTGAAGTACACTTGTGGCATAGCGAACCCGAAGATTATCGGGATAGTCACTGTTTAGGAATGTGCTTTCCATGCTTTCAAACCATTGCAGTAGGCCGGTAGCACCTTCAGTCCCGAAAATTTTTGTAGGATTGCACGAGTTAAAGTGCTTAAACATGCATTTTGGTACCATCGTTTCCTTGGATGTTGTGAGACCCGTCATTGTTGTTATTGGCTTGGGTCATTTGCCCCACCAGCTGGGCAAGAAGAGTAGCAAGATCCGGGTTGGAAGTGCTAGAATTTGCACGTCGAGGAGGCATTCTAACACCATAAGAAAAGACAATGATATTTTAGATAAGGTGGATATATATGAGCTATAGTGGGAAATAATGTAAGCAGAAAAGCGGGATTCATCATGACGCGTGCCAGTGCATGTGTAATTATTCAAAGTTGATGGGGGAAACTAAGCCATCTATTCCGGATAGAAAATGATGTTATAGATCATTATTCGCGTAATAGGAATTGCCGGGACTTGCATGCACTACAAATCGTTATTACGTGTGCACCCGTAATAATGATTTGCTTTGCATGTTCGTCTAGTTCTTCCTATCTTGCTATAATGTCCCCAAATTTTGAGTTTAAGTTCGGATCGTATCCTTGCGAATACATTGACTTATCAACGTTAAATAATTCCTCAAAACTTTCAAGGAGACATGCTTTAGCCTATAGGTAAACACTCACTTCAGGAATTCCCAGGAAAGCATACGGGTCCGTTTATTTGGATTTATACGAAATGCTTTCCTAGACAGAAAACCCAATGTACAGGTGTCACCCTTCCAGATTGCACGTGTCCTTTACTGGTTTTAAGAAATTAAGTCGTTGATGAGATTTTCAAGATTTTAATAGACTTGAGAGTCTATGAGTATAAAATGTGTAGGAATGTTGCAATTAATATGGATTAGGAAAGAGTATGGATAAGGATGGGTAGTGTATTTGTTTGCATAAGTTTGTTTGTCAAATGTGTATGTAAAGTATGTATCATGTGTTTAAAGCCTTGTATGTATGTGTATAAGTCTCATGTACCAAACTTGGAAAAATTCAAATAATACCTAGCTACAAATAATTCACATAGCAATTAATCATTTAGCACATAACACATAAAAGGGAGTCCTAGGGTTATAGTCTAGGTCATCGTGTCTAATAACCTAATTCCCTATAACCATGGCTCTGATACCAATCTGTCACACCCCGACCGATGGCGGAATCATCGAGGCGGACAATGGAATGATTGTTCAAAAGCACATGATAGCTAAATATTTCATAAGTCATTAATTTAATTTAAAGACAACAAATATCCAAGTAAAATACATTTCAGATAACCTAGTCTAGTCCAAAACATTGATTTAATTAACTAGGTCCATAAGTTCTTAAGTGGAGGAATCTTCAGCAAGCAATCACATATCCAAACCTGAAACATTATTTAAATCAAGTGTCAACTAAAAAGTTGGTGAGTACCTAGGTTTTGTAGTTCCGATAAGTAATAGATAAAAACGTTTTGCAACTCATTGTTTATCTTGTTAAACATAGCATATATGGTGTATCATTTATCTAAGCACAATTCAAACCTTGATTGACACGTTTGAACATAGCACAACAGCTAAGTCCAGTATGTTTGAATATAGTTACCAACTATATCCGATATGTTTGAATATAACACGCGGCTATATCCGAGTATACAGTAATAAACACCCTACTATTACTGTTGGTTTTCTTATGTTTAAAGTAAATGTATGTACACCCAAGATAATAAGCATATAGTCCACATGTATAACACGTATAAACAAAGTGAGTAGCATGTATAATGTTTCACCCCAAAATGTGTAAAAATGTAAAATAGGGGCTATGTAACTCACCTGGCTAGCGGATGTTTTTAATCCACGAGGGTAGGTGATACGGATGTTGAAACCTAAGCACGATGGAACCCTATGTAGATAAATAGGTATTATTGTATGTTTATATATGTGCGTATTTATATTTAAATGTGTATAGGTTTTATAATAATATTCCTTAATATTTATTTGTATAAAATATGGTAGAAAAATGATAATGATTTTGTAAAACTTTAACTTATAAAAATGTATATATTGTTAAAATATTACATTTTTAAATAAGTAGTTATTATGTATTTATAAAAGTTTCCATTTATTTATTTATATTATCATTATTATCTATATATTTTTTGTAAGTTAAAACTATTTTAACAATTTTAAAAATATAGTGTTTATTATTTTATAAAAATTTGGGTGGGTTAAGTATGTATAAAAAGTTGTTTTTAATCGTTTTTAAAATAAACGAACGAGTAAACCGGCTCGTTTTAGTTTTTATTGTATAAAAAGAATATTAAAATAAGTTAAAATAAATAAATAAAATAAAAACAGAATAAAAAGTTTGGGCCGAAGGCCAATCGGGATCGAACCCGCGACCTCAGGATCAATCACACACACGCATAACCAGCGGGCTACTGCCCATCGCTGGTTATGTGGGTACCCGTTAATTTAAATACACAAGTGGGAAATTGGTCGCTGGTCCTCGGCAACTGGCAAACCGTGTCCGAGGACACTGGTTTGCCCGGTAACTCATGGGCGATGGTCGCGATTTCGATTGGGGTAGTTTGACAAGCGATAACAGAAGGTAAAAGAACCAAATTGAGGCTCGAACCTGGTCGCAAAGGGTCTGGTCGGCAGATTTCTTAATCCAAAAATGTCCAGAATGGGAATCGAGCTTCTGGATGGAATTAGCCTCTAAAACCTTGGTCACAGCTTCACTCAGAGACGACGAAGGTAATGGTGTATTCAATTTGAAGTGAGATTGGGTGGAAGAGGGGTAGCGAGCTCGAGCAGGTCCGAAGATGGCTATTTATAGCCAAGCTCAAACCTTATGACCAAACGTGCAATTAAGCACGTCCCGACGACGAGACGAAGCTATCGTTGACTGTCGGGCTCGAATTCGTGGCGTGGGTTCTTGGCCACCAACAAGATCAGATTATCCGTATGTTGGGGAGACCAATTGGTCGGGGGCTTTTGCTCGCGTGGGAACGACGAGGTCAGGGCTGCCTTTAGCGGCTGTCGAGGTGCAGGGAACAGCTCTGTCGAGATGTCGTCGGAAAAGAGCTTGGACCACCGGACAACGAAGAGGTGACCGGAAAGTCGAATAGAGATTTGGCAGTTTCAGTCCCTGTAGTTTGATGTTGTTTTAATTCGACCCCTGAGATAATTACGGATGAATCCTTGTAGTTTGGTTTTGTCCAGAAACAGTCCCCTAACTACTTTTACTTTAAAACCTTTTAGTTTGAAGAATTCCAAAACAGTCCCTCAACTTTTATAAAAATAATTAATAGGTTTTCTTTTTAATTTCTAATATATTTTATAAACTTATATTATTATTATTATAAATAATTTTTATAAAAGTTAGTTATCTTATTTAAATAGATTATTTTATTAAATATGAAACTTTTAAATTTAGATTTTTTTTATATAAGTTTTAAAACTTATAAAATTTTAATTATTTTAAATCTGTAAAATAAAAATACCTATTTGTATAAAACTAAATAAAAACACTTGCATTTTATTTAATTAGAGAATGATTACACGATAAATATATTACAAGTGCGCGAATGAAAATCCGAAACGTCACAAGTTGAGTGGGATCCATCCTACCTTTCACGTGTCACACTTACGAAAGTGTTTAGTTGACGAATCATCACACGTGCCACTCGATGACATCGAGGTAGACAACAACCTCAACTACATTGAAGAACTCGTGGCCATCTTGAACATATGTAGCTGTCTTTGAAACTTTTAACTTGAAAGATTTCAATGTCTTAAAGTTCCATGGATATATACACTATTCACAATCTTTAGAAACACATGTTGCGTCGAACCACGACTTTGATGATATATGTACTTTGTATTCAAAATACTCTTCAATATATTCCACCCCTAAATCTACCCATTACTCTTGTCTTAAAGTACTAATACACAGTAACATAGTTTTGAGATTGAGACAATTACTTTTCTAGTATTCATAGTGGATCAAGCATGAACCAAAACCTATTACTTATTATGGTATTCTTTGAGGTTTCCTTCGTTTTAGATATACTACACATCCATCTTAATAACTATCCAATGATCCATACTCCACTTGACAACTCTCATGGACAGTGGCGGAGCTTGAAAATCTAAAAAGGGGGGGGGGCGGAAAAAATAAGCAGGGGCCGGCTCTATACGTAAAAAAAATTTCGGACGAAAACGGAAAAATTAACACTACGAACCGAAAAAACGAAAGCTCCGCCCTTGCTCATGGAGAAGCTTTTTAGAAAAGAAAAAAAACTAGGAACATTCTTAGAAACATGCACAAAGAATTGAGCATTATTAGAAAAGAGGTAAAAAGAATGGAACAACGAATATCGTTAGGAACAGATAGAAAGTACCATTGTTACGAATACGTAGGAAGTCATGAACATTATTAGAATCATGCATAAAAGTACGAACATGGTTTGGAATAAGCATAAAGACATGGGAATCAGGAACATGTAGAAAGATAGAAACATAATAAATACTTCTTGATTGCTGACCAGAATAAACCAATATTATTGATGCCATTTTGTTAAACAACATACAAATTCATCATTTCCTAAAAATTATTATCGAATACCTCTAAGAACATAGAAAGATCTTTGCCATCTAATACATCCATCGATTGGTTATAAATTGAAATTTTGTAAGATAACGTAATCCTCAAATCATGGTCTAAACAACACCTTTGAGTAACAAATCTCAAAAGCCTGAATATTGAAGCATGAACATATAAATCATCGAATCTGCTTACATGTGTCGGTTTTTTTTCTTTTTTTTTACAACCTTTAAAATATGAATTTTTATAAATTTATTATTTTTATCAGTATTTTAATATGAATTTTTTTTACGAGATAAATACCAAATACAGGTGGACGAAATCAAGGCTTAAAAATTCTTTTAGAACCCCTGCTAGATTGGCTTTTTTTAAGATATTTCTTCCGGCTTTAAAAAAAAAAAAAAAAAAAACCGCCACAAAGCGTGTTACCCAACTTAAAGAAGTAAAAAGTTGACACGCAATCGCTAATCGTATACGTGGCCCCGTCTTCGCCTGTCGTATGTTTCCGTCTACGACCACAATACCACTTCAATTCCCGTCAATCAACGATCGCCACCATGACGACCACCGGTGCCGGAGCCTCCACTTTCTCCTCCTCCCTCCTCCTCAATCCACAATCCCAGCACCAACGCAAACTCTTCAACCCAACCCCAAATCCAATTCCTCCCAAACAGAAACCGAACGCCACCGTCCGCGCCACCACATGGACACCGAATAGCTGGAAATCAAAACCGGCCCTCCAAATCCCAGATTACCCTGACAAGAATCATCTGGAATCCGTTCTCAAAACACTAGAATCTTACCCTCCGATTGTCTTCGCCGGTGAAGCCCGGAAACTAGAGGAACGGTTAGGTGAGGCTGCATGTGGCGGTGCTTTCTTGCTTCAAGGAGGCGATTGTGCGGAGAGTTTCAAAGAATTCAAAACCAATAATATTAGAGATACGTTTAGATTGTTGTTACAGATGAGTGTAGTCCTCATGTTCGGTGGTCAAATGCCCATCATCAAGGTACATACATATAAAGTATAAACAGGGTTAATTGCAAAACGATAGATATATGTACTCTGTTTTAGAGGCAGAAAAAGGGGAATTTGTCATTTTTTATATATAATACTTGTGCTTTTATTAAAACAAAAATTAGTTGAACCCTTAGTTATAATCGGTAGTAGATCCAGGGGCCGGTGACTAGAATTTGTCCAATTTTTTATATATAATACTTGTGATTTTTTTAAGCAAAACATGATTTTTTTATATATTATAGTCGATTAGTAGGTACAGAAGATAATATTAGAATGATAGTCTGTAGAGAAGAAAATATTATAATGACCCATTAAGATAAGGAGTTTTGGTTTCACCTGTTACTAGAAGTTGTCTATTTTTTATATATAAAAGTTTGTGCTTTTTCTTAAAGAAAAACATGAGTTAGGACTCTTAGTTATAGTCGATTGTTTGGTTTCACCACTCTGGTCATTAGAATTTATCCATTTTTTATATATAAAAGTTGTGTTTTCTTTAATGCAAACCATGAGTTGGACCCTTAGTTATAGTCGGCAGAGAAGATAATATTATGATGACCTTGTGACTAAGAAGTTCTGGTTATGCCACTGTTTGTTTCGTTCATTGACTGGTTGCATGATTAGGTGGGGAGAATGGCTGGCCAATTTGCAAAACCAAGATCAGACTCGTTTGAAGAGAAAGATGGTGTTAAGTTACCGAGTTACAGAGGAGATAATATAAACGGTGATTTGTTCGACGAAAAATCAAGAATTCCAGACCCAAATCGAATGATTCAAGCTTACACTCAATCGGTCTCCACCCTCAACATCTTAAGGGCGTTTGCCACTGGTGGGTATGCAGCTATGCAGAGAGTTAATGAATGGAATCTTGATTTTACAGAACATAGTGAACAGGGAGACAGGTATCTTTCTGTAATAGGTGTTGAAAAGCTGCAAAATTTGATAGTAAAAAGAGGTTAAAACTTGAAAGAAGTTCATGATTGATGATAGGTACCGGGAACTGGCTCACAGAATTGATGAAGCAATGGGGTTCATGGCTGCTGCTGGACTCACAACTGATCACCCTATTATGACAACGACACAGTTTTGGACGTCTCACGAGTGCTTGCTTTTGCCTTATGAACAAGCACTTACAAGGGAAGACTCTACTTCAGGCCTTTACTATGATTGTTCGGCTCACATGATATGGGTGGGTGAACGCACGCGGCAACTAGATGGCGCGCATGTTGAATTTCTACGAGGAGTTGCAAACCCTCTTGGAATTAAGGTATATTTGCTTAATATTGCATCTTTTCATGCCTTTTTGATAATAGTATGCCATTATATGAGATGTGATGTAAACATTAACAACCCGTTAGAAGGTCCATGGAGCCGATGCCTTGCTGACATTGTGATAGTTAAGTCAGTATACTACACAAGAAGTTTCATGGATCAACACGTATGTACGTAGAGATAAGAGTTCTACGATTCAGAAGAAGTAGGAGGCAGAGATGAGGTGGATGATGAGAAGATCCTTAGAATGGGGGACCATCTTCCCTTTTACAAGGGGAGATGGGTCAAATCCTAATGGGCCGATCATAAATCGGCCCACAAGATATGGCCCAGAATGTGGGTCCCATCTACAAGACGGTTCTAGTGTTAGAAAATAACTGAAATTCAAAAACTAATGAAACAAATGAGGTTGAGATCAAGGCTTTTTGTGATGCAGGTGAGTGATAAAATGGACCCGAAGCTACTAGTAAAGCTGAATGAAATCTTGAATCCTCATAACAAGCCTGGAAGAATCACAGTCATTTCAAGAATGGGAGCGGATAACACGAGGGTTAAGCTTCCTCATCTGATTAGGGCGGTTCGTGGTGCTGGTCAAATTGTCACTTGGGTTAGCGACCCAATGCATGGCAACACCATTAAAGCACCCATGGGGCTCAAGACTCGTTCTTTTGATGCAATTAGGGTATGCCGCTTGTTCATTTATATGGTTCCTTTTTCTAACTATGTTGATCAATAACCGTGGAGGTGGCAAAATGGGCGGGTACTTGTCACAAAAAAAAATTCATGTGTCAAATATAATTACTAATATTGTATCAAATCATTTATAATAGAAAAATTAAATAAAATGATTCGAGTCATGAACTGAAAGTGCAGATTGTTTTGTAGGCCGAGGTGACAGCGTTCTTTGACGTGCACGATCAAGAAGGAAGCTACCCAGGTGGTGTTCATCTAGAAATGACAGGCCAGAACGTGACCGAGTGTATAGGGGGTGCAAGGACCATCACTTACAATGATTTGAGCTCACGGTACCACACCCATTGTGACCCGCGGCTCAATGCTTCTCAGTCTTTGGAACTTGCCTTCATCATTGCAGAGCGGCTCAGGAGGGGACGGCTCAGGCGAGGCATTAGCGCCACCACTGCAGGTTTTATACGTTAAGTAGTGTCCCTTTAAAAGATAATTATAAAAAAAAACATAACAGGATGAGTGATATTCAGAAGCGACATCATTTTCATGTTTTCTTATGTTGGACTTTGGCTGTAAAGTAAGAAGATTCTAAAAAAGTAGAATATTTATCATCTTAAATTTTTCTTTTTATTTATGTTAGTATAAATAATAGAAAGTTTAAATAATTTGATTCATACCAATTGAAATTGCAGACAGTTTGCTTTATTTTGAACTCATTTCACCTGCTTTTCTCATTGTTAATAGTAGTTTAAAGAAATAAAAGTTATTGCGATTATAGAAGATAATTTTTTTTAAATTATTCGTGGATAGATTGTATAAAATTAGGGATTTGTTACATCTACATCAGATGACGTGAAAATGGTAATACGACCCATAGTCGTTTCTGTGTCAGACAAAAAAGTAATATGACCCGTATTCTATCCTTATCATGCAGGTCGTAAAATGAAAAAAAAACCCATACCCCGGAATTCGAGCTCATAAAAACCGGTTTGGAAATCCAAACCGGTTCGTAACCGGAACCCGACCCGAGATCAAACCGGTTTAGGCTAAACCGGTTTCAAACCGGCGGTTTAGGACCAGTTTAGGAATGCACGGGATGAACCGGTTTAAGCCCGGTTTTTTGAGAATCGGTTTGAGGAACCGGTTTGGTGAACCAGTTCAAACCGGTTTGACGCTGAGGAACAAACTAGTCGTTGGGAAAACTGCTATATAGCCGTTAGGAGCCTTTTTTTGGGCATTTTTTTCACCTATTTTAACCCCCAATGACATTATAAATAGTTAGTGGGTGTTTTGGTTAAATCACACTTTTCAAACCTGATCTCTACACTCTCTATTATCAAAAAACGCTCATAAACGCTATGGCCGATTCAAGTTTTGGTGTTTCCTTTTCTGAAGTTATCGTTGTGAGAATTATACCAACAACGAGTAACCTAGCAATTTAGTCAAACTACGATCTATGTGAGTTGTCTAACGGGATGGAAAGTGCTCGTTGCAAAAATTGTTGTGGATTTTTTAAAAAGGATTCAAACTCTACTTTGAAAACTCATATGGAAAAATCTTGCCCAAGTTTGAAGAAAATTTCGGGTGAGGGTCAAGCATCTATGACAACCGAGGGAGGAATTTGAAACTTTGATCCAAATATTGTTCGAGATAGAATGACGAAATTAGTGATTCAACAAGGTTTGTTGTTCAACCATTTTGACAACCCGCGTGTGACGAGGATGATTCAAGAAGTCCTTCAACCACGTTATCATCAAGTAAGTCTTACTACTCTTAGACGTGATGTGGAAAAAAGAAAAAAATTAATTAATTTTAGGTTTTAAAAAATTGGAAACCCGTGTGAATTTAACCACCGATGTTTGTTTGGCTCTATATGGTATTCCCAACTCATATATTTGCGTTACCGCTCATTGGGATAATCTCAATACGTGGCAAATGATGAAGCGTACAATCGCGTTTGATATGTTTCAATATCCGCACACCGGTGAAAATTTATTTTATATTTTAGATGGTGTGATAACCAATTTTAAATTACAAAATAAAAAATTTTCAATATCTTTTGATAATGCCTCAAATAATACAAATGCGGTTCAAAAATTAATATTAAAATATAAACCGATTTGCAACGACGCTTTTTTCCATATTCGATGTGTTGCACACATCATCAACTTGGTCGTGCAAGACGGGCTTGCGGTTGAACCCGTTATTGATTTAACTATTGCTTTACGAGTCATGCTTAAAGACGTTTTTAGTAGTAGCAAAAGAAGATATCATTTCGACAACCCACGTGTGACGAGGATGATTCAAGAAGTCCTTCAACCACGTTATCATCAAGTAAGTCTTACTACTCTTAGACGTGATTGTCTAAAAATGTGGAAAAAAGCAAAAAAATAATTTACTTTAGGTTTTGAAAAATTGGAAACCCGTGTGAACTTAACCACCGATGTTTGGTCGGCTCCACATGGTATTCTCAACTCATATATTTGCGTTACCGCTCATTGAGATAATCCCAATAAGTGGCAAATGATGAAGCGTACAATCGCGTTTGATATGTTTGAATATCCGCACACCGGTGAAAATTTATTTTATATTTTAAATGGTGTGATAACCAATTTTAAATTACAAAATAAAAATTTTTCAATATCTTTTGATAATGCCTCAAATAATACAAATGCGGTTCAAAAATTAATATTAAAATATAAACCGATTTGCAACGGCGCTTTTTTCCATATTCGATGTGTTGCACACATCATCAACTTGGTCGTGCAAGACGGGCTTGCGGTTGAACCCGTTATTGATTTAACTAATGCTTTACGAGTCATGCTTAAAGATGTTTTTAGTAGTAGCAAAAGAAGATATCATGAATATATTAAACTTTGTCGGGATACGGGTTTTATTTGCTTAGGTCCCAATTGGGACCTCCCGACAATATGGAATTCAACCCATAAAATGTTTCATAGTGCTATACGTCAAATACCAACTTTAGAAATGTTTCATGATATGCTTTCCTCAAAACCGCGTCGTAAAATTCAAAAATTTCTGTCTACGAGTTGTGACATTCTTGAAAATATAACCGAATTGCTTGAAGTTTTCAAAACCGTCACCACTTTTTTATCATGAGTTTATTACCCCACAAGTCCCTTGGCTCTTAAACAAATATTTCTAATGTGTAACAAATTAGCCGAACTTGAAAATAAAAATCCTCTTTTTACAAAAATGATAAAACCGATGAAAGAAAAATTTGTTAAACATTTTAAAGAAATGCCTCTGGTTATAACTTGTCCCGTCGCGTTAAACCCTACAATTAATGTTTTCGGTGTTGAAACTTTGATTGGTAAAATAACTTACGATTTGGATTTGGATTGTGAATATATTAATTTTTCAACCGTAACAAAATCATATTTTAACAAATGTTTGCAAGATTTGTTTGATATTTATTTAAATAAATATGGTACAACACAAACCCCACATAAATACGATGGGTATGGGCGCGGGCGCATCAAGTAGTAGCTCGAGGAATATTAACCTAAATTTGTATAACGAAATGAGAAATGAATTTAGTAAACGGGCTCGAGGGTCCACCCCGAGTAGCGAACTCGAAAGGTATATTGGAACCAACTTTTTATCATTTATGAGTCCGGATATTTTTGAGGACTTTGATATTTTGGCTTGGTAGAAAGGAAACAAAGCTACTTTTCCTATTTTTTCCGTCATGGCCCGTGATGTACTAACCGTCCAAGCTTCCACGGTAGCTTCGGAATCCGTTTTTCTGTTAGTGGCAGGGTTTTATCGATACGAATAACTAGACTCACTCACATGACAATGGAAATGTGCATTTGCTTGAAAGACCATTTGGATGCGGTAGAAATGATACAAGATACAAGTTCGCTTGAAGACGAAATTGAAGTTGAAGAATTCATACACGAAACCGAGGTCAACCAAGGATTGGCGAACCCACTTACGGATGAAGAACTCGCCGAAGATGATAGACTATGAGGATCCGCTAGTAACTCCGAGCATTCCGAGCATGACGGCGAAGAATAAACAAAAAAACTCCAAAAATAAAAATATATTTTTCATTTTCTCGTATTTTCGAATTAGTTTTATTTTGTAATGTTTTGTGATTTCCGAACTTCTACAATACGAATAAACATTTAACTTTATGTTTTTACTTAAATATTTATTTTTTAATATACTTTTAATTTATTTTATTTAAAACCTATTTTAAAAAAAAAACCGGTTCTAACCTAAACCGGTCCAGAACCGAACTGAACCGGTTTAATAGGGTTGGGATTTCATGTGTTGAAGACCGGTTTAACCCAAACCGGTTTTGATCAAAACCGGTGTAGCATCTGCGTTGACCAAACCTGTTCGGGCCGGATTAAAACCGGTTCGGTTCAAAAAACCACTTTGTGCACCTCTAGATATACTGATAAGATGAGTCTGGTACCAATAGGACCGACCAAAAATTAATGTAGTTGATACAAAGTTGTCCTAGTCTATATTTTAATAATTTAATTTAATACTTAAACAACGTATAAGAATATTTATTGATTACTTTTCTCTTAATTAAATTGATAATTAATTTATTATACTACAAATATTAATTATTTAAATGGTAGGAAAAAGTTCAAATAAAAAGTAAAAAAGGGGTTTAAACTAAAAAGGATAAGAATGTTGATGTAGTATGTAGTAAAGATTCAATCAACTGAAATATTTAACCTTTTCTTGTCTAATGAAATAATTGAGTTTTAGATGTCTACAGAGGAAAAACCGTGTGCAATGAAAAATGCAAGTACAGATAAAATTGTAGAAGAAAAATTTGTTGTAAGGTATTTTATTTATGACCACTTTTGTTGATTTTTTATCTAGTTTCCCCCTTTTTTTAAACGTTCATAACTTTTACATACGGCATTATTTTCTTAAAAAAAATACACCATAAAATGAACATTTTTTATCTTTAAAACGAGTATAGTGTCGTTATATACAAAAACGAAAAAAATTACGTTTTCTAGCTCATTGTGCTTATTGATTGTCATTGTGTCTAATGTCAGGTAATTGTGTCTAATGTCAAGTCATTGTGTCAAAAAATTTCATTATTGTGTGTAATGTCAAATATTTTTCTAATGTCAGGTTATTGTGTCTAGTGTCAGGTCATTGTATCAAATATTTTTCATTACTGTGTTATATATAATAAACAAAAAATAGTGACAAAAATAACACGAAATTGCCTAAAACGTAAAACACAATGAAGAAAACGAGTGTTTTTTTATCTTTAAAATGAGTATAGTGTCGTTATATACAAAACGAAAAAAATTACGTCTTCCAGCTCATTGTGATTATTGCTCGTCATTGTGTTTAATGTCAGGTAATTGTGTCTAATGTCAAGTCATTGTGTCAAATATTTTTCATCATTGTGTCTAATCTCAAATATTTTTCTAATATCAGGTCATTGTGTCTAATGTCAGGTTATTGTGTCATATATTTTTTATCACTGTGTTATATATAATACATAAAAAACAGTGATAAAAATAACACGAAATTATCTAAAAAGTAAAACACAATGATAAAAACATATAACACAATGATGAAAAATATTTGACACAATGACCAGACCTGACTTTAGACATAATGACCTGACGTATTTGACACAATGACCAATATGCTCTCCTTTCAAAAACAATAAAAGAACACATTTTAAGCCCAGAATCCTAATTACCATTTTTAGATTAAATACTATTTTTAATATAACTCAACCCTATAAAATAAACCATAACAGCATGAACGATATAAAGAAGCGACAACGATTTCATGTTTTCTTAAAAGACCGTAATACCTATAATAAAATCATGTTCTTCGCTTTTAGTCGAGGATGAGTATCATTATTAAAGATTTTGAAACCCAAGAGAACTTCTAACTCAAAATATAAATTATGTTATTTTATTAAAACTATTATTTGGACAAGTTAATTGTAATAATATTTAACATATGATTTCATTAGTTTTCTTTTTAATTATTCACAAATAAAACATAATACGTAACACGATTTTCATTATTTTATAAGATTTTCATTATTCGATAGGTAAACCTATAAATATTCCGTAAAACCGTTTTCCAATTCTTATATCGTTTGAAACTCTAGATAAAAATACTTTTTTGTGAAACTAATTTTCTTTTCTCTTCTATCCAATAACAAAAAATCTTATGTAAATTAAACATATCGTTAAATTGTTTTCTACATCTCATTAAATTGGTCCCTACAACTATTATAGGTTTACTCCCTCCCTCACACGGTGTTATCATTTTAAGAGTACACGCTTCCACGTATAGTATTTTTGTACTCTCTCTCTCTCTCTCTCTCTCTCTCTCTTATAGGCTTATAGCAGACATCCGTCTTCTCACGTTTCTTGAAGTATGGTTATCGCGTAACTCTCATACTTGATGCAAATGTCTTCTTGTGGCTTATCTGCAATCACTCAAACATGCACATGTGGTTGTCGATTTTATACGTGTGCTAAAATAATAGGTCTCTAACCTAAAATTTAGTGTTTGATTTGACTGTACTTATGTCTATATCATTTTTAAAGGTGATCTAGTTGTGGATTTATTGGTCAGGTTGACCCACGGATGTGGCCTCATGGCCCTCGTTTATGGAAATTATAATCATTTTATTGAGGTCAACCAACTACCTTAAAGCATAAGTTTGAAGATGGGAAGTAATGACGATTTTAAGGTTGTTTTTCTTAATTTTTGTTATTATAACTTGTCATGTTTTTTAGTAGATGTCAGTTAACTAAGTAATGTATTATATGTTAAGACTTGTCGTCTTCAAATTTATTTTAGTAGCAAAGCAAAGACATATAACGATTTAAAAGCTGATGAATCCTACTGCACTAAATACGAATTGATACTGCACTAAGCCAAACACTTTCTGCAAAGTATAAAAGTGATCGAAATGATAGAGAGATAAAGTGCATATAATTGCATACTTTATTTAAGAAATGACAGGCTATTTATAGCCTTCTGTTTGACAGTTTACACAGCGATTAAAAGCAGTTTTAGCGGGTAAAAGGGTGCCAATATAACTATTTTACTTATTCCTACGGGTATGATACGTTTCTTGTACCCGTGACTCATCTTAAATACGAATAATAATACTTTAATATTTACATATATGTACTATGTATATGAAGCTTTGATCATCCAACAATCTCCCCATTGATACAAGCTTTATTCTTCTTTATTGTAGATGTCTTCACTTCTTGACTGCAGGTCCGTAGCCTTTGGCCAGTCCCTAACAACAGAAGTCTTTCGTTTTTTTGTAAGGTAGGCCTTAATCAACCATATCATCTTTCTTCGTTCCTATACAAGCTTCTTTAGTGCATGAACTTGCCTCTCCTACTATTGAAGCATATCCTTCTTTGTATTTGTTGTAGCGTCATTCAATGATCTCCAAATACCTGCTGAAAATGATCTTCAGGACATGTTCCATGTTGCTTTGATACCCAAGATCCATGACCACTAAATTCCATTGCTTCTTGTTTGATAATTCCATTGATCCTCCATGATGTTGAACCACCATATAAATGTCCAAAAGGCTTATCTTCCTGCCCATATAATCTCTTGGATGAGTGTAGTCTTAAATTTGCAATGCTTCTTCTAAAAACCATTTCACCAAAACCTCAAATTCCTTCCCAAATTTTAATTTTGTTTCTATCGATTTGTATGGCTACACTTATGATATCCAAGAACACCATGCAATCTTCTATAGAACCAATATGGTTTGCGTAAACCATATTCCTTTTTCCTCAATCTTTTCTCTTCATATTTTTTTCTATATCATCATCCAATTCTTTGAAGTAATTCCAAACATCATTGGTTTCACTCAATTCTTTAACATCCTTCCATCTTCCCTCCGAATTCACATCATTTTCTCCTCCATATTCTTACTTTCCTCAGCCTTGTTTTCTTCTTCAAATGTCCTTGTGATGTAGCATATCGTTCCTTGGAATGTGTTCTCAAAACCTTGAAAGGCTAATTGTTCAAGGCTAAGGATATTCTTCTTCATTGTTGGAATGTAATATACCGAGTCAAATGTATAATGTGAGTCACCACAAAAGAGTTCTACTTGCCCCTTGCATGGGTAATATTCTTTGATGAACCCGCTTACGTATGTCTCAATCCCAAAAGATTTCTTAAATTTCTGAAACAGCCTTCTATTCCCACAGGCATGCTTCTTTCGGGTTATACCATATATCATTTCATGATCCCTCATCCGTCCCCTTGATAAGAAATTCAGAAAATTGAATCCTATTGTAACATACCTTCTTGTATTTCCCCGGACGGTTGCAATATGTACATGTATGGTTCTTCTGATTACGCCTCTCATTCTTACCTTTGGCAAAGTTTCAAAATTTATTCACTGCATTCCTTCGCTGGCCTGCAACAGCCCTTCGTTGCCTGCCTCCTTCTTTCCATTGATCTATTCCCATCTCGTTTACTTGGATGCATAGGGTGTCTGCACTTAAATCACTTTTGTCCTCCCGACTACTGTCACTCGGTTCTTCATTGTCTCCCTGACCAAACCGGAGTGCCGGGTTCAATGCAGAATTGTCCATGCTTTCCTGGTCTCCGAACTTGTAGAAATCTTCCATTAGACTTTGCTTGATCTTGATCGTTGGCGCTTCTTCTTTGCTGTGGTCCCAAGAGCGTAAATGCTCTGATACCAATTAATGAATCCTACTACACTAAATACGAATTGATACTGCACTAAACCAAACACTTTCTGCAAAGTATAAAAGTGATCGAAATGATAAAGAGATAAAGTGCATAGAATTGCATACTTTATTTAAGAAATGACAGGCTATTTATAGCCTTCTGTTTGACAGTTTACACAACGGTTAAAAGCAGTTTTGTCGGGTAAAAGGGTGCCAATACAACTGTTGTACTTATTCCTACGGGTATGATAAGTTTCTTGTACCCGATGAATTATCTTAAATACAAATAATAATACTTTAATATTTACATATATGTACTATATATATATATGAAGCTTTGATCATCCAACAAAAGCATCCTTTTGAAATCTTTCACCATTGATACATTTGTAAGTAACAAGAAATAAAGACAACCATAGATCGTTTAGAAAACTCACCTTTGATGTATTGATGTAGCAGATCAAAGGAACCGGGTGGCCTTTATTTAAATGTATTCAAATGTAAGCAACTAGGCTTACCCGGTTCTCTCTGAAAGTATCAATAAAAACATCCGAGCTCAAAAAATGCTAGGCACGAACTACCTAGTCAAGATCGAGTTATGGTTGTATCAATAACTAATCTAATAAAACACCCAATCTTTATATATATAAATATAAAAGTGATACTAAAAAAACCCAAACAAATTAAAAGAAGATTTTAGACACCTTTTTTTCTTGAGTTTATTTATTTATCTTTAAAAACAATTTTATCTCTCTAATCTCTATAGAGATTTTTAACCAAATGTAAAACAAAGGGGAGAGGTGTATATATATATATATATATATATATATATATATATATATATATATATATATATATATATATATATATAAAAAAAAGTGATATGTTGTGTGCACCACTCCATGCATTAGCCTCCCACGTCCTCCATGCAGTAGCCTCTCCCACGTTTATTTACTTCCAATTATTTGAGTTAGTTTCATGCTTTATGTTAATGGTTATCTAGTAGTGGGTTTAGTTTCCTAAGTAGTAGTTTAGTGGGTAGTTCTTTTCTGTTTTTCTTGTAGCCTATAAAATGGCAATCAATCTTAAAAGATGAAATATGAATGAAATTATTTAGTCTAACTCTCTCTAAATATTCTTCTGGTCATCTTTAATCTCCATTATGTTATCTCAACCCGATCTGTACACTTCAGTGGTATCAGAGCGGTCTTGATCCACTCCTATGTACGCTCAAGAATGGAATAAGTCGTTGGATCGAATCGAGTCAATGATTATTGAGATGATTGATTTTCTCAAGAGACGAACTCGTTTCTCAGCCCCTGCCACCGCCGGCGCACCACCATCACCATCCCTAAAAACTACACCACCACCCGTTTCTGTCGCCGCACCGAAACAAGTCCCGTCAACCTCACCCGCTCAGGATCTCCAAATACAAATACCAAAAACCTTTAGCCTTAAACCCTCCGTAGCTTCACCAAAGCACACACCAAAATCAGTCGCTCTCAACATCCTCTCGACTCCAAAACCATCGCCAACGCCAACGCCCTTCCAAAACCTCGCACCCCCAACTAAACATTTTGCTTCCATCCAACATTGACGTTTGAACCTATGGATTGAACCAAAACTCTTGGCGGCCCGTGTCTTCCGCTCTCCGCCATTTCACCACAACAACCGGAGCTTACCGAATGTCAAAGAAACGTTAGCATTGCTTAAAGATTTGTGTGAAGAACGCGAGTGGCGTCCACCATGGCGTGTCACTAATACGACTCTGAATTCCACCGGAAGAGTCGAATGGAGACCGCCGTGGCATATCACCCACCATCTTTCGACTCCATCCTTGAGGACAAGGATATTTCGAGGGGAAGGGATTGTTGTGTGCACCACTCCATGCATTAACCTCCCACGTCCTCCATGTAGTAGCCTCTCCCACGTTTATTTACTTCCAATTATTTGAGTTAGTTTCATGCTTTATGTTAATGGTTATTTAGTAGTGGGTTTAGTTTCCTAAGTAGTAGTTTAGTGGGTAGTTCTTTTCTGTTTTTCTTGTAGCCTATAAAATGGCAATCAATCTTAAAGATGAAATATGAATGAAATGATTTAGTCTGACTCTCTCTAAATATTCTTCTGGTCATCTTTAATCTCCATTCTGTTTATCTCAACCCGATCGGTACACATCATGATACTAAAAAAACTCAAAAGAAGATTTTTAGTCTCCTTTTTTTGAGTTTATCTTATTTATGCTTAAAAACAATTTTATCTCTCTAATATCTATAGAAATTTTTGTCCAAATGTAAAACAAATGAGAGAGGTAAAGCAAAGCAATTCACTTGAAATGAATCATTTGTATACATTCAGGATATGTATATGATAGGTAGGGATCAAATAACCAATAATATTTTATATGATAACTATAATAATCACTCTCAAACAATCACATAATTTATAAATTATTATTTTTAATTGTTAAAAAAGTATTTAAGTATCTATTACATATATGTTGAACATAAATACGCAAATGAAGAGTGTTACATATACGTAACACATAGTGTTACATATATGTGACACATAGTGTCTTGTATATGTAACATTATGTCAATAGAAAACAAAATGATAATTGTTAAATATACGTAACACTATGTTATGGTTTTCATTTGATCACTAAATAAGTATATGTTTAATCTTGACTGTAGTACTCCTTTCAAAACGTACTTAAATGTGTACTTGCTAACGATATTTAGTGTGACCATTTTGGGATCATATGTTAATTGCAAGGTTGTGACATGTTGTTATTGTTTCTTAGGTATAAATGTCTAACAATCTTCAATTGCACAACAATGCATTTTCATCACTTAATTTGAATGAACGAGAGCCTAGAGATGTGAGCTCTATTAGAATAAGGGAACAAAGCTCATCTTGATTACACGTCTCTTACTATGCGTCACATTGTACCAAACAAAGACCCTTATAATTGCCTGGTCAAAGAACAATATTCTATATTATGTATCTCATGTCAGAAAATACAAAGATATTACCATTTAGAATATACTTATTACATCGATCCATGAACTAACTTTGAACGCGCATCAAGTCCTATATTTATTTCCAATAAATAACCATGATTTTGGTTGCAAATTTTTGCCTATGTTCATCTCCATAAGAATCAACCAACCAACAGATTCATTATATTCTTAGTTCAAATTCATTCCCACTAATTTGATCGACTACGAGCAATTTAAAATAACCTAGTTATTCATGAATTTAAACGTGATAACAAATATCATACTAAAAATTAATGTAATAGATAATAACCAATATGTCAATTCATAAACTGTTTTAATGTTAAGAAATATCCACGTAGTAAAATACATATCATATCAAATCACTAGCATAGCAAACCCTGAAATCACAAAATAAAAACTAATAAAATAAAAAAACTAATGAAACAAATGAAGTTGAGAACTTGAGATTAAGGTTTTTATGATGCATATGAGTGATAAAATGGACCCGGATATACTAGGAAAGCTCATTAAAATCTTTAATCCTCAAACAAGCCTGGAAGAATCACTATCATTTCAAGATGGGAGCCGATGACACGGAAGTTAAGCTTCCTCATCTGTGACCCATTTCACTCCTATACACTTTGCATCTTTGGGCAGTTCGACGAGATCCCATGTACCATTTCTTTCAATAGTCTGCATCTCAACATCCATGGCTTTTTTCCACTTGATTTCCTGTGTTACTTCTTCATAGGTTGTGGATTCAAGATGATTCACTTCCATTGCATTAAGCTCATCTTCACCCGTATAATAGTCTTGCAAATATGATGGAGGCCTGCGGTGTCTGCCCTCCCTTGCTCTAGCATTGCTCGACTCGGCTACTTCAGTTGCGCTTCTTGGTACTGCTGCAATATCTTGATCATTTAGATCTTCATTTACACCATCAGAACTCACTTGAGTTTCTTCATTGTCTTCCCATTTTAGTGCTTCAACATCTTTTTCTTTCTGATTTGCACCCCAATCCCAGCTTCGGTTTTCTTCAAATAAAACATCTTTACTTATTACCACCTTCATGGTTTCTGGATCAATTAACCTGTACGCCTTGGATTCCTCACTTTTGCCAACCAAGATACACCGCATGCTTTTACTGTCAAGTTTAGTACGCTTCTCTTTTGGAATTCCCCAAACCCTTAGGTTTTTAACATTCGGTTTCTCTCCACTCCATGCTTCCTGTGGAGTGATGTCTTTAAGAGCCTTTGTTAGACACCGATTGAGAATGTAGTAACTCCAAACAACAGCTTCTGCCCAGAAACACTTAGGCATATTTTTGGCCGCCAAGAGAGTAACCACCATGTTCATCACCGTACGATTTTTTCTCTCCGCCACACCGTTCTGTTGTGGCGTAAACCTGGTGGTTAATTGACGTTTGATGCCATGATCCATGCAAAACCTTTTAAATTCGTCAGACAAGTACTCTCCACCTCTGTCTGTTCTGAGCCCTTTAACTTTCTTTCCGGTTTCAGTTTCCACCTTGCTTTTGAACACTTTGAAGTTTTCAAATGCTTCAGACTTCTCTTTTAATAAATAGACCCATGCTTTTCGGCTATAATCATCTATGAAGCTGAGTATATATCTCTTGCCACTCTGAGATGTGGGTTTGATTGGCCCACATATGTCAGAATGCACAAGGTCAAGTACATCTTTAGCTCTCCAATCACTAGACTTTGGAATGGCTTTTCTACTTTGTTTACCAACACAACAATCGACACATAGAGCATCATTAACAGTAAAATAAGGCATACCTTTGACCATAGCCTTTTGTTGTAAGAGCCCCATACTTGTAGTACTGATATGCCCATATCTCTCATGCCATAATCTTGAAATGTCAACAACACTAGAGTACAAGCTTTGCTCCACCACTTTTTCTTTACTTTTACTTTTCCCAGAGACATCACATGCAGATGTACTATTTGTACAATGCTCAAAAACTTGTTCACATAAGGGAAACATCCTATTGGCTGTCATAAAGCTCTCAAGCAACAAACCTCTGTCATTATGATAGATTTTGCATGTTCCATTTTTTATAACAAAAACCAATCCCCTCTCTTGTAGTTGGCCCATGCTAAGCAAGTTATTCTTAAGTTCAGGCACATAATACACATCATTAATAACATAAGCAACCCCATCGAAAATGAGTTTGATTTGTCCTTTACCACCCACTTTCATGCGTGTATTATTACCCAGTTTGACTGAATGAGAATAACCTTCATCAAGATTAGTAAACTTTGTTTTATCCCTACACATGTGATTTGAACAACCCGAGTCCAAGAACCACAAACAATTACTTCTTTCATTACCAGTTTGTGCCATAAACATACTAACCTTTTTGGATGCATGTAGAACCTCATCATCACTTTCTTTGGAAAGGTCCACACGAGCCATGAGCATCACTTCCTCTTCCTCATCAAAACCGGCATAGTTGGCTTCCTTTGAATCTAGACATTCGTAAGAGAAGTGTCCAAGTTTGTGACACCGATAACACTCCACAGTTTCACGATTCATCGACTGTCTTCCACGTCCTCGTCCCCTTCCACGAGGACTACCACGTCCTCTTCAACGTCCCCTTGTTCCCGAATGATCACCTTGTTCCACCTTGAAGACTTGTTCCTCTTCGTTTTCTGGTTTCTTAAACTTCTGTTCATGAACAAGGAGCGTACTTTGAAGCTCGTCAATCGACATTCTTTCAATGTCCTTAGATTCTTCGATAGAGACGACTACATACATGTACTTTTCGGTAAGGGTCCTCAAAATTTTCTCTACAATCTTCAGATCTGTCATGACTTCACCATTGCTTCTCATCTGGTTGGCAATGGTCAGGACTCTTCCAAAGTAATCTGGTATTGACTCAGTGGTCTTCATCTCCAGAACTTCGAAATCTCGACGAAGCTTCTGAAGCATGGACTTCTTGACACGAGCATTCCCTTCATACTTTTGTTTCATGGCATCCCAGATCGACTTGGCGGATCGCCGATCCAGAATCTGTTCGAAAGTAACCCGATCGATTGCTTGGTACAGGTAATGTTTCACCTGTAGGTCTTTGGTGCGTAGATCTGCTAACGTTTTTCTTTGTGCCTCACTCGGAGCAACACCTATCACCGGCTCAACGATTCCTGGTTCAATCAAGTTCCACAATTGTTTTGCTCGCAGCAAATTTGTAACATTTCTGATTTTCATCATGTAATCGTTTGATTTCAATAAACAAACACATTTTCGATTCGTGTACAAACAAACTACGATGCAGTTACATATACAAACTATTCTATTGCAATAACAAATTAAACAAAAACACCATTATCTCACAAGCCCCGAGGACCAAAAACTGACAAAACTCAAAAACTTCAAAACTAGGCAAGCACGGTCGCGCCTAGGACTAGGCACGGTCGCGCCTGCAGACCTAAGCACGGTCGCGCCTAAAGTAGGCACGGTCGCGCTGATGAACCCACTTGACTCTGCAGAAGTCAAATCATACCATACCCGCTGAATTCGTGAAATTTAAAATGGAGAAAAGCCGGTCTTCGCGCGTCAGACCATACTCCACTGAATTCCGTCTGAAACACGCATCAAATGTCATCCAATTTGCACAATTTTTTTAATCCCATTCACACCACAACCGAGTCTCTCGAATTCGTGGATATAAAGCAACTTGCACGATTTCTACGCCTTCATATAAGCCCACTCAGTCTCCCAAAACTCTCGTTCGACGCTCAAACAAGTCTCTGGAGTCGAATCGATCGCCAAGAAGCTCGACTCTTTGACCCGTAGCCGACTGCATTAAATTGCCCATTGTTAACGAGTAAGTAACACTTCCTTAGCTTCGTATCTACCCCTAGGATGAAAGCCCTATACTAAATCGTAGTTATATCACACAATCAATTCGATTTTGAACCAAAGAGCCGAAAACTAAACTTTTACTCAAACTACCACTTAAACACGATATAAATACAATCAAACTATGTAGATACATTCGCAAGCACCTAATCTATGAAAGCCCTAAGAATACAGAAGCATTTATTATAAGAATCGATCGAATTGTGTCTGAAAAAGACCCGACACGGTCGCGCTCATCACTGAGCGCGGTCGTGCCTGACCAACCACAATCGTGCCCCAGGTGTGGCCCGGTCGTGCTTACCGAGCAAGCAAGTCTTGATCAAAAACAAACACTAGACGCGGTCGTGCCAGATACGAGCACGGTCGTGCTCTATGTCCAGAACCTATGAAGTACCTTCTGACTCGACCACGGGCGCGTTTCAGACCACCACGGTCACGCCCGGCAACGAGCGCGGTCGTGCCCTACTTGAGCACGGTCGTGCTCCTTGACCAGAATCAATTATTTTTCTGTTTTAAAGTCTATTTAACATATTTTAGCAAAAATTTCAAAATGTAATTATAAAAGTTACGTTATAAAATCCCAAGACCCGGGAATCATTTATAAACCAAATCTTTGATTTAGAAATTTAAAACGATTAATTCCCGATAGTTTCAAAACCGATGAAATCATGAGTTTATATAATCATTTTTATAAAACTATTTATACAAATATATATTTTGATTTAAACAAATATCGTTTATTGAAATAAATATATATCGCTACTAATTTATTATTCCAAAACCAACCCTAAACACACAAACCACCAACGAACCCACTTTGGACACAAAATAACACAAACAGTGACACGTGTTATACCCTCATTCGATAGGTCAAACGTAGCGACCTACAACACGCTTGGTATTTTTGTTGATCTGTGCAAACTACACGCTCCAACACAAGTGAGTTACATAGCCCCTCTTTTACTCTATTTACAAACTTTTGGGGTGGAACATGCGTTATATTTACTATGTTTACAAACTACACAATATACAATTCCACCCTAAAATCATGTGTTACAATTTTGAGCTTTGTGCTTGAGTACTAGGTGTGTAGACCAACACGCAGTTTGCTATTCATGTGCAATCATTAACTATTTTATAGCCTACAGTAAACAGTGATAGATCTATTGAGTCTGACAAACCCACCCAGGTAGGGTGACTGTTACTGCCAACACGCGTTTGTTTTGCATGCTAGTTACAAAGGTTTGATTGTACTACCAGGTCACACGATGATATCTCTCCATAAATGCCTTAATTGCCATGTTTGTATGAATTGTATGCACACGACACCATATTCTATTACATGACACGAAAACCTATGTATTCTCACCAACTTTTTAGTTGACTTTGTTTTTAACCATGTTTCAGGTGACAATGTTTGAAGTATTACAAGCTGCTACATATAGGATTTGGACCTAGCAATTAATCTAAACTATTTATATTTTGTAATCGCTACATTTGGTTCTTGTATGGTATGAACTTGCTACGTGTAATGAAAATGAATGTTTAAATTATTCAAACTTTAGCAACCATGAGCTATGAACAGTCTGCACAGCTTCACGCCCCGACGTTTTCCGCCGTCGGTTGGGGTGTGACAGATTGGTATCAGAGACTTGGTTATAGGGAATTAGGTTATTAGACACCATTGACCTAGACTATAACTTTAGGACACCCAACAATGTCATGTTACATGTTTTATGTGATACGTGCTATTTGCTATATGTCACATGCTTTATGTGTTAGTTATTTGATACTTAAATTGTTTAGACTACATGACTTAATAAGCATGCGTAAATAATAAATTAAATAAATCGTATCCATACCCGTATCCTAAGCCGCATATCCTCCTTAACTGCTTCTATGTCATCATCGCCATAACTTGTGGAAAAACTCATACTCGTAGACATTAGTCTATCAAAAATATTTTTATATACCCGTTAAGGTTTTAGACTCTGTTAATTATTAAAGGACATGTGCAATCTGGAAGGGTGACACCTGTATTCTGGGTTTTCTGTCTAGGAAAGCATTTCATATAAATCCCAATCAACCGAGGGATCCGTATGCTTTCCTGGGAATTCCCGGGATGAGTGTTTACCTATAGGCTAAAGCACGTATCCTTGAAAATTATATAAGTCTAATTAACCTTAATATGTCATTGTGTTCAAGTAGAAATGTGATTACTTGAAAACAATCCGAACTATGAAATAAATATGTTATTATTCCTCCTATCCTAAATTTCAACGGATTTTTATAAATTCTCACAACACTTTTGTATCATTCTCTTTTTATAGAATGCCTCCTCGTCGTAACATCAACCGCAACAACACCGACAACGCCAACAATAGCACCAACACCAATACCGGCAATGCCAACAACAACAATAATACCGACCTTGCTGCTCTCCTCACTCAGCTAGTAACTCAACTAACTCAAGCCAATAGCAACAACAATGGGAACGCCAGTGGTAGTGCTAATACTGGTAGTGGCGGTGGTGCCAACCCGCCACAATGTACCTTCAAGCATTTCAACTCTTGCAATCCCCTGAAATTTTATGGTACCGAAGGAGCCACGGGACTCCTTCAATGGTTCGAAAATATTGAGGGCACCTTCCTCAATAGTGACTGTCCGAACAATCTGCGTGTTCGCCATGCCACTAGTGTCTTTCAAAAACGGGCACTAACCTGGTGGAATGGGGAAAAGAGAACAAGGGGAGTAGAAGTAGCAATGGCTCTGCCATGGGATGAGCTGAAAAGGATCATGACCGAGGAATTCTGTCCTCGAAATGAGATGAAGAAACTGGAAGCGGAATTTTGGGATCTTACCCAAGATAGCGGTGAAAGCTTGGCGTACACCAACCGTTTTCACGAACTGAGCATGTTGGTACCTCACATGGTTACACCTTTGTCTAGGTGTATTGAAAAATATATCGGTGGCCTACCGAGGCAAATCCAGGACACTGTTCTGGGAAGAAATCCTGCAAACCTAGAAGATGCTATTCGTCTAGCTGCCACACTGACCGATAATCACGTTAAAGCAGGTACTCTTACCAAAAAGGGGGCCAAGAAAGTTTCTGACACCACAACTCCTCCTACTCATGTCAAAGAAGTTCAAAACGAACAGTATCGAAACACCAGGAAGAGAAAGGCGAAAAATTTTGCAGTAGTCACTCTGGCCGCCCCAATTAATCAAGTTGCACCCTTGGCTCAAAATCCAGCCAAGAAAGCTTATGGAGGTACCTACCCACTCTGCAACAACTGCAACTATCATCACCCACAAACTATCCCATGTCGCAATTGTAATCATTGTGGGAAACTTGGCCATACGGCCAATATCTGCCGACAAAAGGCACTTACTACTCAAACCAACCCGGTTAATCAACCCGGAGCTAATCAAGTGGTTCCAATCAATGCAAATGGACGGGCTTGCTTTGAATGTGGCAACCCGAACCACTTCCGAAACCAATGTCCAAAACTTGTGAACAATAATCAGGGCGGAGCTCGTGGACGTGCTTTCAACATCAACGCCAATGAAGCTCAAGCCAACGATCATGTGGTCAACGGTACGTTTCTTGTAAATAAACAATTTGCATCTATACTATTTGATACCGGGGCCGATAAGAGTTTTGTGTCACTTAACTTTGAACCTTTACTTGCAAAAACACGATCCAAACTCGAGAAAACCTTCACCGTTGAAGTAGCGGATGGAAACTCCATCACTATTGACTCCATCATTCATGACTGCTCACTAGAACTCAATGGTCACACGTTTCCAGTCAACCTTATACCAATGCCGTTGGGAAGCTTTGACATCATCATCGGCATGGATTGGTTATCTAAAAACCATGCCGAGGTCATGTGCTTTGAAAAGTACATCCAAGTACCTCTTCCACCGGGAGACATATTGAAAGTCTTTGGCGAGAAACCTTGCAAAGGACTCAAACTGATGTCATGCATAACTGCCCAGAAATACATTCGAAAGAAGTGCATGGTTTTCCTAGCTCATGTGATTCAAAAAGAAGACAAGGAGAGAAGAATAGAAGATATTCCCGTCATTCGGGAGTTTCCCGAAGTCTTTCCTGACGACTTACCCGGTCTTCCACCTGTTCGGGAAGTAAAGTTTCGAATCGATCTTATACCCGGAGCAAACCCTGTGGCTAAAGCTCCATACCGGCTTGCACCTTCCGAATTGCAAGAACTTGCAAGTCAACTTCAAGAACTCGCTGACAAAGGTTTCATACGGCCAAGTCATTCACCGTGGGGTGCACCAGTCTTGTTTGTTAAAAAGAAGGATGGTTCATTCCGCATGTGTATTGACTATCGAGAGCTCAACAAGCTTACAATAAAAAACCGCTACCCGTTACCTAGGATTGACGACCTCTTCGATCAACTCCAAGGTTCTATTTGTTTCTCGAAGATTGATCTTCGATCTGGTTATCACCAACTGCGTGTCCAAGAAGAAGATATTCCAAAGACCGCCTTCCGAACAAGATATGGTCATTACGAGTTCACGGTTATGCCTTTTGGGTTGACCAATGCACCTGCTGTCTTTATGGATCTCATGAACCGCATGTGCAAACCATACCTTGACAAATTCGTGATCGTTTTCATCGATGACATCTTGATCTATTCCAAGACTGAGGAAGAACATGAACAGCACCTTAGACTGATTTTGGATCTCCTGAGAACCGAACAATTATACGCCAAGTTCTCCAAATGTGAATTTTGGCTAAAGGAGGTTCAATTTTTGGGTCATGTTGTCAATAAAAAGGGAATACATGTCGACCCTGCCAAGATCGAAGCTGTCAAGAATTGGAGTGCTCCTCAAACCCCTACCGAGGTTCGTTCGTTCCTTGGTTTAGCGGGTTATTACCGAAGATTCATTTCCAATTTCTCCAAGATTGCTGTTCCCCTCACCGCCTTGACACATAAAGGTAAACCTTATGAATGGGGGCCGAAACAAGAAGAAGCTTTCCAAACTCTTAAACAGAAGTTATGTGATGCTCCTATTCTGACTCTTCCCGAAGGAAACGATGACCTAGTCGTCTACTGTGATGCCTCTAACCTAGGCCTTGGTTGTGTTCTCATGCAACGAGGCAAGGTAATCTCTTATGCATCGAGGCAACTCAAGATCCATGAAAAGAACTATACGACGCACGATCTGGAGCTAGGTGCAGTCATATTTGCCTTGAAGATTTGGAGACATTATCTATATGGCACGAAATGTGTGGTATTTACCGACCACAAAAGCCTCCAACACATCTTCAATCAAAAAGAACTCAACATGAGGCAACGACGTTGGGTTGAACTCCTCAATGATTACGATTGCGAGATTCGTTATCATCCCGGCAAGGCAAACGTAGTAGCCGATGCGCTGAGCCGTAAAGAACGTGTCATGCTCCAAAGTGTCAAGATTCATTCCGACATTCAAACCCGTATTCTAGCAGCTCAACACCTCTCGATTACCGAGGGCAATATGTATGAGGAAATGTCATGTGGTGCTGAATTCCAACTAGAGACTAAAAACAATGGCTTGCTTTATTTCTTGGATCGTATTTGGGTTCCCAATCGCAATGATCTCCGGGAATTCGTCATGACTGAAGCACACAAGTCTCGGTATTCTATCCATCCCGGTGCGGATAAAATGTATCACAATCTTCGACCACAATATTGGTGGCCTGGTATGAAGAAAGACATTGCACTCTATGTTGCAAAATGTCTAACCTGCTCTAAAGTCAAAGCCGAACATCAACGTCCTTCCGGCTTACTTGAACAACCGGAAATCCCCGTGTGGAAATGGGAAAATCTAGCCATGGACTTCATTACTAAACTCCCCCGTACTTCAAACGGCTATGATAGCATTTGGGTAATCATCGACCGTCTCACAAAGTCCGCACACTTCCTGCCCATCCGTGAAGACTATCGGGTTGAGAAATTGGCCCGAATCTATATTGACGAAATTATGAGTCGACACGGTATACCTTTGAACATAATCTCCGACAGAGATGCTCGTTTCACTTCCAGATTTTGGCAATCTCTGCAAAAGGCACTTGGCACACGATTGGATTTAAGCACAGCCTACCATCCCCAAACTGATGGCCAGACTGAACGAACAATCCAAACGCTCGAAGACATGCTGAGAGCCTGTGTCATAGACTTTGGTGGCAATTGGGATTCACACTTGACACTTATTGAATTCTCCTACAATAACAGCTACCACACCAGCATCAACATGGCTCCATTCGAAGCTATTTATGGTCGCAAATGCCGTTCTCCCATCTGTTGGAACGAGATTGGTGAAGCACAAATCACCGGTCCCGAGTTAATTCAGGAAACATCCGACAAAATCCTTCAAATCCGTGACAACATCCGAGTAGCGAGAAGTCGACAAAAGAGCTATGCCGACAAGCGACGAAAACCCTTGGAATTCCAAGTGGGTGACCTTGTGCTGCTCAAAGTATCCCCTTGGAAGGGTGTGATCCGCTTTGGAAAGAAAGGCAAGCTAGCACCTCGTTACGTAGGCCCGTTCAAGATCCTTGAAAGAATCGGGAAAGTGGCTTACAAACTTTAGCTACCTCCAGCACTCAACAATGTTCATCCAACCTTCCACGTGTCCAACCTGAAGAAATGTCTTGCTGATGAGAACCTCCACATACCTCTTGACGACGTGCGCATTGATGAAACGATGCATTTCGTCGAGAAACCAGTGGAAATCATGGATCGTGAAATCAAGTAACTCAAGCGCAGCCGCATCCCTATAGTCAAAGTCCGTTGGGATTCAAAACGCGGTCCTGAGTTTACTTGGGAATGCGAAGACCAAATGAAACTCAAGTATCCTCACCTATTCACCAATTCTGCAACCTCAACTAGTTGAATTTCGGGACGAAATCCCCTCAACAAGGGGAGACTGTAACATTTCTGATTTTCATCATGTAATCGTTTGATTTCAATAAACAAACACATTTTCGATTCGTGTACAAACAAACTACGATGCAGTTATATATACAAACTATTCTATTACAATAACAAATTAAACAAAAACACCATTATCTCACAAGCCCCGAGGACCAAAAACTGACAAAACTCAAAAACTTCAAAACTAGGCAAGCACGGTCGCGCCTAGGACTAGGCACGGTCGCGCCTGCAGACCTAAGCACGGTCGCGCCTAAAGTAGGCACGGTCGCGCTGATGAACCCACTTGACTCTGCAGAAGTCAAATCATACCATACCCGCTGAATTCGTGAAATTTAAAATGGAGAAAAGCCGGTCTTCGCGCGTCAGACCATACTCCACTAAATTCCGTCTGAAACACGCATCAAATGTCGTCCAATTTGCACAATTTTTTTAATCCCATTCACACCACAACCGAGTCTCTCGAATTCGTGGATATAAAGCAACTTGCACGATTTCTACGCCTTCATATAAGCCCACTCAGTCTCCCAAAACTCTCGTTCGACGCTCAAACAAGTCTCTGGAGTCCAATCGATCGCCAAGAAGCTCGACTCTTTGACCCGTAGCCGACTGCATTAAATTGCCCATTGTTAACGAGTAAGTAACACTTCCTTAGCTTCGTATCTACCCCTAGGATGAAAGCCCTATACTAAATCGTAGTTATATCACACAATCAATTCGATTTTGAACCAAAGAGCCGAAAACTAAACTTTTACTCAAACTACCACTTAAACACGATATAAATACAATCAAACTATGTAGATACATTCGCAAGCACCTAATCTATGAAAGCCCTAAGAATACATAAGCATTTATTATAAGAATCGATCGAATTGTGTCTGAAAAAGACCCGACACGGTCGCGCTCATCACTGAGCGCGGTCGTGCCTGACCAAGCACAATCGTGCCTCAGGTGTGGCCCGGTCGTGCTTACCGAGCAAGCAAGTCTTGATCAAAAACAAACACTAGACGCGGTCGTGCCAGATACGAGCACGGTCGTGCTCTATGTCCAGAACCTATGAAGTACCTTCTGACTCGACCACGGGCGCGTTTCAGACCACCACGGTCACGCCCGGCAACGAGCGCGGTCGTGCCCTACTTAAGCACGGTCGTGCTCCTTGACCAGAATCAATTATTTTTCTGTTTTAAAGTCTATTTAACATATTTTAGCAAAAATTTCAAAATGTAATTATAAAAGTTACGTTATAAAATCCCAAGACCCGGGAATCATTTATAAACCAAATCTTTGATTTAGAAATTTAAAACGATTAATTCCCGATAGTTTCAAAACCGATGAAATCATGAGTTTATATAATCATTTTTATAAAACTATTTATACAAATATATATTTTGATTTAAACAAATATCGTTTATTTAAATTTTATTTAAATAAATATATATCGCTACTAATTTATTATTCCAAAACCAACCCTAAACACACAAACCACCAACGAACTCACTTTGGACACAAAATAACACAAACAGTGACACGTGTTATACCCTCATTCGATAGGTCAAACGTAGCGACCTACAACACGCTTGGTATTTTTGTTGATCTGTGCAAACTACACGCTCCAACACAAGTGAGTTACATAGCCCCTCTTTTACTCTATTTACAAACTTTTGGGGTGGAACATGCGTTATATTTACTATGTTTACAAACTACACAATATACAATTCCACCCTACAATCATGTGTTACAATTTTGAGCTTTGTGCTTGAGTACTAGGTGTGTAGACCAACACGCAGTTTGCTATTCACGTGCAATCATTAACTATTTTATAGCCTACAGTAAACAGTGATAGATCTATTGAGTCTGACAAACCCACCCAGGTAGCGTGACTGTTACTGCCAACACGCGTTTGTTTTGCATGCTAGTTACAAAGGTTTGATTGTACTACCAGGTCACACGATGATATCTCTCCATAAATGCCTTAATTGCCATGTTTGTATGAATTGTATGCACACGACACCATATTCTATTACATGACACGAAAACCTATGTATTATCACCAACTTTTTAGTTGACTTTGTTTTTAACCATGTTTCAGGTGACAATGTTTGAAGTATTACAAGCTGCTACATATAGGATTTGGACCTAGCAATTAATCTAAACTATTTATATTTTGTAATCGCTACATTTGGTTCTTGTATGGTATGAACTTGCTACGTGTAATGAAAATGAATGTTTAAATTATTCAAACTTTAGCAACCATGAGCTATGAACAGTCTGCACAGCTTCACGCCCCGACGTTTTCCGCCGTCGGTTGGGGTGTGACAGATTGGTATCAGAGACTTGGTTATAGGGAATTAGGTTATTAGACACCATTGACCTAGACTATAACTTTAGGACACCCAACAATGTCATGTTACATGTTTTATGTGATACGTGCTATTTGCTATATGTCACATGCTTTATGTGTTAGTTATTTGATACTTAAATTGTTTAGACTACATGACTTAATAAGCATGCGTAAATAATAAATTAAATAAATCGTATCCATACCCGTATCCTAAGCCGCATATCCTCCTTAACTGCTTTTATGTCATCATCGCCATAACTTGTGGAAAAACTCATACTCGTAGACATTAGTCTATCAAAAATATTTTTATATACCCGTTAAGGTTTTAGACTCTGTTAATTATTAAAGGACATGTGCAATCTGGAAGGGTGACACCTGTATTCTGGGTTTTCTGTCTAGGAAAGCATTTCATATAAATCCCAATCAACCGAGGGATCCGTATGCTTTCCTGGGAATTCCCGGGATGAGTGTTTACCTATAGGCTAAAGCACGTATCCTTGAAAATTATATAAGTCTAATTAACCTTAATATGTCATTGTGTTCAAGTAGAAATGTGATTACTTGAAAACAATCCGAACTATGAAATAAATATGTTATTATTCCTCCTATCCTAAATTTCAACGGATTTTTATAAATTCTCACAACACTTTTGTATCATTCTCTTTTTATAGAATGCCTCCTCGTCGTAACATCAACCGCAACAACACCGACAACTCCAACAATAGCACCAACACCAATACCGGCAATGCCAACAACAACAATAATACCGACCTTGCTGCTCTCCTCACTCAGCTAGTAACTCAACTAACTCAAGCTAATAGCAACAACAATGGGAACGCCAGTGGTAGTGCTAATACTGGTAGTGGCGGTGGTGCCAACCCGCCACAATGTACCTTCAAGCATTTCAACTCTTGCAATCCCCTGAAATTTTATGGTACCGAAGGAGCCACGGGACTCCTTCAATGGTTCAAAAATATTGAGGGCACCTTCCTCAATAGTGACTGTCCGGACAATCTGCGTGTTCGCCATGCCACTAGTGTCTTTCAAAAACGGGCACTAACCTGGTGGAATGGGGAAAAGAGAACAAGGGGAGTAGAAGTAGCAATGGCTCTGCCATGGGATGAGCTGAAAAGGATCATGACCGAGGAATTCTGTCATCGAAATGAGATGAAGAAACTGGAAGCGGAATTTTGGGATCTTACCCAAGATAGCGGTGAAAGCTTGGCGTACACCAACCGTTTTCATGAACTGAGCATGCTGGTACCTCACATGGTTACACCTTTGTCTAGGTGTATTGAAAAATATATCGGTGGCCTACCGAGGCAAATCCAGGACACTGTTCTGGGAAGAAATCCTGCAAACCTAGAAGATGCTATTCGTCTAGCTGCCACACTGACCGATAATCACGTTAAAGCAGGTACTCTTACCAAAAAGGGGGCCAAGAAAGTTTCTGACACCACAACTCCTCCTACTCATGTCAAAGAAGTTCAAAACGAACAGTATCGAAACACCAGGAAGAGAAAGGCGAAAAATTTTGCAGTAGTCACTCCGGCCGCCCCAATTAATCAAGTTGCACCCTTGGCTCAAAATCCAGCCAAGAAAGCTTATGGAGGTACCTACCCACTCTGCAACAACTGCAACTATCATCACCCACAAACTATCACATGTCGCAATTGTAATCATTGTGGGAAACTTGGCCATACGGCCAATATCTGCCGACAAAAGGCACTTACTACTCAAACCAACCCGGTTAATCAACCCGGAGCTAATCAAGTGGTTCCAATCAATGCAAATGGACGGGCTTGCTTTGAATGTGGCAACCCGAACCACTTCCGAAACCAATGTCCAAAACTTGTGAACAATAATCAGGGCGGAGCTCGTGGACGTGCTTTCAACATCAACGCCAATGAAGCTCAAGCCAACGATCATGTGGTCAACGGTACGTTTCTTGTAAATAAACAATTTGCATCTATACTATTTGATACCGGGGCCGATAAGAGTTTTGTGTCACTTAACTTTGAACCTTTACATGCAAAAACACGATCCAAACTCGAGAAAACCTTCACCGTTGAAGTAGCGGATGGAAACTCCATCACTATTGACTCCATCATTCATGACTGCTCACTAGAACTCAATGGTCACACGTTTCCAGTCAACCTTATACCAATGCCGTTAGGAAGCTTTGACGTCATCATCGGCATGGATTGGTTATCTAAAAACCATGCCGAGGTCATGTGCTTTGAAAAGTACATCCAAGTACCTCTTCCACCGGGAGACATATTGAAAGTCTTTGGCGAGAAACCTTGCAAAGGACTCAAACTGATGTCATGCATAACTGCCCAGAAATACATTCGAAAGAAGTGCATGGTTTTCCTAGCTCATGTGATTCAAAAAGAAGACAAGGAGAGAAGAATAGAAGATATTCCCGTCATTCGGGAGTTTCCCGAAGTCTTTCCCGACGACTTACCCGGTCTTCCACCTGTTCGGGAAGTAAAGTTTCGAATCGATCTTATACCCGGAGCAAACCCTGTGGCTAAAGCTCCATACCGGCTTGCACCTTTCGAATTGCAAGAACTTGCAAGTCAACTTCAAGAACTCGCTGACAAAGGTTTCATACGGCCAAGTCATTCACCGTGGGGTGCACCAGTCTTGTTTGTTAAAAAGAAGGATGGTTCATTCCGCATGTGTATTGACTATCGAGAGCTCAACAAGCTTACAATCAAAAACCGCTACCCGTTACCTAGGATTGACGACCTCTTCGATCAACTCCAAGGTTCTATTTGTTTCTCGAAGATTGATCTTCGATCTGGTTACCACCAACTGCGTGTCCAAGAAGAAGATATTCCAAAGACCGCCTTCCGAACAAGATATGGTCATTACGAGTTCACGGTTATGCCTTTTGGGTTGACCAATGCACCTGCTGTCTTTATGGATCTCATGAACCGCATGTGCAAACCATACCTTGACAAATTCGTGATCGTTTTCATCGATGACATCTTGATCTATTCCAAGACTGAGGAAGAACATGAACAGCACCTTAGACTGATTTTGGATCTCCTGAGAACCGAACAATTATACGCCAAGTTCTCCAAATGTGAATTTTGGCTAAAGGAGGTTCAATTTTTGGGTCATGTTGTCAATAAAAAGGGAATACATGTCGACCCTGCCAAGATCGAAGCTGTCAAGAATTGGAGTGCTCCTCAAACCCCTACCGAGGTTCGTTCGTTCCTTGGTTTAGCGGGTTATTACCGAAGATTCATTTCCAATTTCTCCAAGATTGCTGTTCCCCTCACCGCCTTGACACATAAAGGTAAACCTTATGAATGGGGGCCGAAACAAGAAGAAGCTTTCCAAACTCTTAAACAGAAGTTATGTGATGCTCCTATTCTGACTCTTCCCGAAGGAAACGATGACCTAGTCGTCTACTGTGATGCCTCTAACCTAGGCCTTGGTTGTGTTCTCATGCAACGAGGCAAGGTAATCTCTTATGCATCGAGGCAACTCAAGATCCATGAAAAGAACTATACGACTCACGATCTGGAGCTAGGTGCAGTCATATTTGCCTTGAAGATTTGGAGACATTATCTATATGGCACGAAATGTGTGGTATTTACCGACCACAAAAGCCTCCAACACATCTTCAATCAAAAAGAACTCAACATGAGGCAACGACGTTGGGTTGAACTCCTCAATGATTACGATTGCGAGATTCGTTATCATCCCGGCAAGGCAAACGTAGTAGCCGATGCGCTGAGCCGTAAAGAACGTGTCATGCTCCAAAGTGTCAAGATTCATTCCGACATTCAAACCCGTATTCTAGCAGCTCAACACCTCTCGATTACCGAGGGCAATATGTATGAGGAAATGTCATGTGGTGCTGAATTCCAACTAGAGACTAAAAACAATGGCTTGCTTTATTTCTTGGATCGTATTTGGGTTCCCAATCGCAATGATCTCCGGGAATTCCTCATGACTGAAGCACACAAGTCTCGGTATTCTATCCATCCTGGTGCGGATAAAATGTATCACAATCTTCGACCACAATATTGGTGGCCTGGTATGAAGAAAGACATTGCACTCTATGTTGCAAAATGTCTAACCTGCTCTAAAGTCAAAGCCGAACATCAACGTCCTTCCGGCTTACTTGAACAACCGGAAATCCCCGTGTGGAAATGGGAAAATCTAGCCATGGACTTCATTACTAAACTCCCCCGTACTTCAAACGGCTATGATAGCATTTGGGTAATCATCGACCGTCTCACAAAGTCCGCACACTTCCTGCCCATCCGTGAAGACTATCGGGTTGAGAAATTGGCCCGAATCTATATTGACGAAATTATGAGTCGACACGGTATACCTTTGAACATAATCTCCGACAGAGATGCTCGTTTCACTTCCAGATTTTGGCAATCTCTGCAAAAGGCACTTGGCACACGATTGGATTTAAGCACAGCCTACCATCCCCAAACTGATGGCCAGACTGAACGAACAATCCAAACGCTCGAAGACATGCTGAGAGCCTGTGTCATAGACTTTGGTGGCAATTGGGATTCACACTTGACACTTATTGAATTCTCCTACAATAACAGCTACCACACCAGCATCAACATGGCTCCATACGAAGCTATTTATGGTCGCAAATGCCGTTCTACCATCTGTTGGAACGAGATTGGTGAAGCACAAATCACCGGTCCCGAGTTAATTCAGGAAACATCCGACAAAATCCTTCAAATCCGTGACAACATCCGAGTAGCGAGAAGTCGACAAAAGAGCTATGCCGACAAGCGACGAAAACCCTTGGAATTCCAAGTGGGTGACCTTGTGCTTCTCAAAGTATCCCCTTGGAAGGGTGTGATCCACTTTGGAAAGAAAGGCAAGCTAGCACCTCGTTACGTAGGCCCGTTCAAGATCCTTGAAAGAATCGGGAAAGTGGCTTACAAACTTGAGCTACCTCCAGCACTCAACAATGTTCATCCAACCTTCCATGTGTCCAACCTGAAGAAATGTCTTGCTGATGAGAACCTCCACATACCTCTTGATGACGTGCGCATTGATGAAACGATGCATTTCGTCGAGAAACCAGTGGAAATCATGGATCGTGAAATCAAGCAACTCAAGCGCAGCCGCATCCCTATAGTCAAAGTCCGTTGGGATTCAAAACGCGGTCCTGAGTTTACTTGGGAACGCGAAGACCAAATGAAACTCAAGTATCCTCACCTATTCACCAATTCTGCAACCTCAACTAGTTGAATTTCGGGACGAAATCCCCTCAACAAGGGGAGACTGTAACATTTCTGATTTTCATCATGTAATCGTTTGATTTCAATAAACAAACACATTTTCGATTCGTGTACAAACAAACTACGATGCAGTTACATATACAAACTATTCTATTACAATAACAAATTAAACAAAAACACCATTATCTCACAAGCCCCGAGGACCAAAAGCTGACAAAACTCAAAAACTTCAAAACTAGGCAAGCACGGTCGCGTCTAGGACTAGGCACGGTCGCGCATGCAGACCTTAGCACGGTCGCGCCTAAAGTAGGCACGGTCGCGCTGATGAACCCACTTGACTCTGCAGAAGTCAAATCATACCATACCCGCTGAATTCGTGAAATTTAAAATGGAGAAAAGCCGGTCTTCGCGCCTCAGACTTAAAATGGAGAAAAGCCGGTCTTCGCGCCTCAGACCATACTCCACTGAATTCCGTCTGAAACACGCATCAAATGTCGTCCAATTTGCACAATTTTTTTAATCCCATTCACACCACAACCGAGTCTCTCGAATTCGTGGATATAAAGCAACTTGCACGATTTCTACGCCTTCATATAAGCCCACTCAGTCTCCCAAAACTCTCGTTCGACGCTCAAACAAGTCTCTGGAGTCCAATCGATCGCCAAGAAGCTCGACTCTTTGACCCGTAGCCGACTGCATTAAATTGACCATTGTTAACGAGTAAGTAACACTTCCTTAGCTTCGTATCTACCCCTAGGATGAAAGCCCTATACTAAATCGTAGTTATATCACACAATCAATTCGATTTTGAACCAAAGAGCCGAAAACTAAACTTTTACTCAAACTACCACTTAAACACGATATAAATACAATCAAACTATGTAGATACATTCGCAAGCACCTAATCTATGAAAGCCCTAAGAATACAGAAGCATTTATTATAAGAATCGATCGAATTGTGACTGAAAAAGACCCGACACGGTCGCGCTCATCACTGAGCGCGGTCGTGCCTGACCAAGCACAATCGTGCCCCAGGTGTGGCCCGGTCGTGCTTACCGAGCAAGCAAGTCTTGATCAAAAACAAACACTAGACGCGGTCGTGACAGATACGAGCACGGTCGTGCTCTATGTCCAGAACCTATGAAGTACCTTCTGACTCGACCACGGGCGCGTTTCAGACCACCACGGTCACGCCCGGCAACGAGCGCGGTCGTGCCCTACTTGAGCACGGTCGTGCTCCTTGACCAGAATCAATTATTTTTCTGTTTTAAAGTCTATTTAACATATTTTAGCAAAAATTTCAAAATGTAATTATAAAAGTTACGTTATAAAATCCCAAGACCCGGGAATCATTTATAAACCAAATCTTTGATTTAGAAATTTAAAACGATTAATTCCCGATAGTTTCAAAACCGATGAAATCATGAGTTTATATAATCATTTTTATAAAACTATTTATACAAATATATATTTTGATTTAAACAAATATCGTTTATTTAAATTTTATTTAAATAAATATATATCGCTACTAATTTATTATTCCAAAACCAACCCTAAACACACAAACCACCAACGAACTCACTTTGGACACAAAATAACACAAACAGTGACACGTGTTATACCCTCATTCGATAGGTCAAACGTAGCGACCTACAACACGCTTGGTATTTTTGTTGATCTGTGCAAACTACACGCTCCAACACAAGTGAGTTACATAGCCCCTCTTTTACTCTATTTACAAACTTTTGGGGTGGAACATGCGTTCTATTTACTATGTTTGCAAACTACACAATATACAATTCCACCCTACAATCATGTGTTACAATTTTGAGCTTTGTGCTTGAGTACTAGGTGTGTAGACCAACACGCAGTTTGCTATTCACGTGCAATCATTAACTATTTTATAGCCTACAGTAAACAGTGATAGATCTATTGAGTCTGACAAACCCACCCAGGTAGGGTGACTGTTACTGCCAACACGCGTTTGTTTTGCATGCTAGTTACAAAGGTTTGATTGTACTACCAGGTCACACGATGGTATCTCTCCATAAATGCCTTAATTGCCATGTTTGTATGAATTGTATGCACACGACACCATATTCTATTACATGACACGAAAACCTATGTATTCTCACTAACTTTTTAGTTGACTTTGTTTTTAACCATGTTTCAGGTGACAATGTTTGAAGTATTACAAGCTGCTACATATAGGATTTGGACCTAGCAATTAATCTAAACTATTTATATTTTGTAATCGCTACATTTGGTTCTTGTATGGTATGAACTTGCTACGTGTAATGAAAATGAATGTTTAAATTATTCAAACTTTAGCAACCATGAGCTATGAACAGTCTGCACAGCTTCACGCCCCGACGTTTTCCGCCGTCGGTTGGGGTGTGACAAAATTCTCCATCATCTCTTTCCAATGATCGTAATGACCATCGAACACGGGAATCTTGAGCTTCTCACTACTCATGATCGCTCTTCTCACTTTGATCTTTGTTTCGCTCTGATACCAAATGTCAGAGAAACACTTGATAATATATTTGAAACTGATAATTTTATTGAAGCAGACTCGAGACTTAAATAGGAAACAACGTACAACGGAAATAAACGACTTATCCTAGAAATACGAAAATACCAAAGGAACAGGAATACTCCAAAGGATCCGGTAAACAATGACCCACTAACAATGACTTATTCCACAAAAACAATAAACAAACTCTAAAATACTCCATGCTGATGTGTGTATGACGTGTAGGCATGCATGCGCGTGAGCTACTCCAACAGTGTTTCGTGATCTTCTATCACAAGCGGAAAATCATGAGCTTTTACTAAAAACTTTACATGGCTCGACTATTGCTACTCCTGTTGCATTCTCGGCTGATCATTCTCGGTCTAACAGCAGCTATAGAGGCCGAGGTCGGTTTAATTCCTCCTTTCGTGGGGGTGGCCGAGGTCATGGTAGACGATCTCCACATTGTCAGCTATGTGCGGGATGGGCATTATGCCAACCAGTGTCCAAATCTTCCCTCCTTTGCCTCCCAAGCGGGCCCGGTTGATGCAAATCTTGCAGTGTCACATGAACAATAACACTCCGGATTGGTATGTTGTTTCTGTAGCAACCGCCCATATAACCCCATCCGTTGAAAACTTGCAACATGTTGCTCCAGTTATGGGTAATGCAAATGTGACATTCGGTAACGGTAATACTCTAAATATCTCTCATACGGGGTCATTCTTCTATTTCTAACAATATTAAGCTACGGGATGTTTTGGTTGTGCCTCATGTTACTAAAAACTTACTGTCCATTAGCAAGCTTACCACTGAGTTGATGTTTTATTTTCTCAACCTTTTTTTACTATTCTGGACAGAAAAACGAGACAAGCACTAGCTCGAGGCAAGTGTGAGAATGGTCTTTACGTGCTATATGATCGTCCTCAAGCTTTGGTGGCGGTTTCGTCTTCTAAAGCTTCATATGAACTTTGGCATAATCGTTTAGGGCATGCTGGTTTTAATAAAATTTCAATTTTTAATAAAACTTCATTGTGATTTATTGTGACCCGTACCTGTTACATCTGTGGATAATTACCTTTACTATGTGGTATTTATTGATAATTACTCCGGATTTACTTGGTTTTATCCACTTAAAACCAAATCTGGTTTTTATTCAGTTTTATCAGTATTTTTAAAGTTCGTTCAAGCGCAATTTTCAAGAAAGGTCAAGGTCTTTCAAAGCCATGGAGGCACAAAATTTATTAATCATACAGTTCGAAACATCTTTGAAGAAAATGGGATTTTTCACCGTATCTCTTGTCCATATACTCCGCAACAGAATGGTCGAGCTGAAAGAAAACACCGTCATATTGTTGAAACCGGGTTAGCAATGCTTTTTAACTCCCATGTTCCGGTGTCCTACTGGGTTGATGCATTTGCCTCGGCAACCTACATTATTAACATATTGCCAACTGCTATTTTAAATGGCAAAACCCCTTTTGAGCTCATGTTCCTCAATTTGCCAACATTTAAAAATTTTCGGATATTTGGTTGTCGGGTATTTCCTTACCTAAGAGATTATGCTAAACATAAATTATCACCAAGGAGCATACCTTGTGTTTTTATTGGCTATTCTTCACAGTACAAGGGTTACCGGTGTCTCGATCCACTTACATCTCGGGTATACATTACTCGTCATGCTCGGTTTGATGAGCGAAGCTTTCCTTTTATGGGGATAATTCATCCACAAACTTGGATAGCTTACTGTTAACCTCTTTTCTAGAAGAACAATTATCTACTCCTCCACCACAAACTTCGGTTATGCCTACTGTTGCTTCACCTAAAATACACATGTGCCATCCACTTGCCCCACTTGTGCTTCAACTCCTCATGAACCTTCAACCGTTGCAATGGAAAATGACCAAGACAATATTGATCCACCCATGGCTGAAAGGGGAAGCCCATCTTTGGCCCAAGGATCCTCCATAACCTCTACACAAGAGGCCCAATCACCCGATCAGCCCACTTCTCCAACTGCACAGTCGGTTCCTAATGTGCCTTCGGCCCAGTCATCTGTTCAGCCCACTTCGGCTGCTGGGCCAACAAATCCGGTAACCTCGACTCATCCGATGACAACCCGAGCCAAATCCGGTATTTTCAAACCCAAACATCAACCGAATCTTGCACATCTTGACCATCATCCATTATGTTTTGCTCTTTTTGCCTCTCATGACCCGAAAGGTTTTAAATCGGCTTCCAAGAATCCCAAATGGATGTTAGCCATGCATGAGGAAATGACGGCCCTCAAACAAAATGACACGTGGAATCTTGTACCCCGACCCAAACATGCTAATGTCGTTGGTTTCAAATGGGTCTTTCGAACCAAGTATAACTTTGATGGGTCAGTTGAACGGCTAAAGGCTCGCTTAGTCACTCAAGGTTTCACTCAGGTACCGGGCCTCGATTATTTGAACACTTTTAGCCCTGTTGTTAAAGCCTCTACCATACGAATTGTTTTATCACTTGTAGTAATTAATCAATGGAAACCTCATCAGTTAGATGTTAAGAATGCATTTTTGCATGGGCATCTCAGTGAGACAATTTATATGGAGCAACTTCCTGGCTTCACTGATTCCCAGTTTCCGAATCATGTTGTCAACTCAAAAAGGCTCTGTATGGTCTGAAACAAGCCTCTCGAGCCTGGTTTCAGCACTTAAGTACTTTTCTTCTTAATAATGGTTTCACTTGTAGCCGAGCCGACACATCTTTGTTCGTTTTCAAACAAGACACATGCATTATGTATATTCTCATCTATGTTGATGATCTTATTCTGACTGGAAATCAAGAACATGTTATTACCTCATTCATCAGTCGTCTTCATCAGGAGTTTGCTGTTAAAGATCTTGGTGATCTCAATTATTTTCTTGGGCTTGAGGTGGCTTATATAGAAAATGAGTTATTCTTAAGTCAAAGCAAGTACTCACATGACATTTTGGACCGTGCCGATTTACTTGACTCCAAACCAGTGTCAACTCCACTCGCTCCACATGAGACGTTTGTCACTACCGGTACTCCTCTTCAGGACCCAACCTTATATCGGTCTCTCGTGGGTGCACTTCAGTATTTAACTATCACCAGACCGGATCTTTCTTATGTTGTGAATCAAGTCAATCAGTTTCTTCAGGCCCCTACAGATAAACATTTTCAATGTGTTAAACGAATCTTACGTTATGTCAAAGGTACGATTTCGTTTGGCATTTCTATTCAGAGGCCACATAATATTAAGATTCTGGGTTACTCTGATGCTGATTGGGCACATTGTCTTGAGACAAGACGGTCTACATATGGTTATTCGATTTTCTTGGGTGGAAATTTAGTTTCCTGGAGCTGTGAATCGGAATATCAAGCCATGGCTAACACCGCGGCTAAGATTGTATGGATTACTCATCTATTGCCGGAACTTCATGCTCTACCGCCTGATCGGCCTACTCTCCTTTGTGATAATTGGAGTGCACTCTTCTTAACTCAAAATCCGGTCTCTCATAAAAGAGCAAAACACATCGATTTTGATTACCACTTTATCCGTGAGCTTGTTTCGTCCGGTAAGCTCCATACTATGTTTGTTTCAACCAAGCTTCAGATGGCGGATATTTTTACAAAAAGTCTTCCGTGATTCTTCCGCGCCATGTTACGACTTGGACCACCACCGTTTCGCTTGAGGGGGGATGTTAGACAAAAATAATTACTTTGTATTTGTTATGTAATTGTCATATATTCATGTATCATTCTTGTAATATCTTTTATTATATATACAGATATCCCACCTATTTTGGTGATAGGCTTTTCACAATCACAGTTAGTGACCCAATGCATAGCAACACCATTAAAGCTTCCATGCATGGGGCTTAACACTCTCTCTTTTGATGCTATAAGGGTATCGTGCTTGTTTGTTTATATGATTGCCTATTTAACTGTATTAATCATTAAATGTAGAGGTGGAACAATAGTTTTATCTAAAAATAGATCTTTTGTAGATCATTTACATGTCAAATATAACTAGTAATATTACATCAAATCATGTATGTAAAGAAATTAATAAAATGATTTAGGCTGTTTCGTGTATACATGGCTAACGTTCGAGTCATGAACCGAAAGTGTCGATTGTTTTGTAGGCCGAGCTAACATCACTTGAGGTGCACGATCTAGAAGGAAGCTATCCAGGTCACATTCATCTAGAAATGATGGCACGAACGTGACAGAGTGTATTGGGGTGCAAGGACCATCACTTACAACTATTGGAGCTCACGCTACCACACCTGTTGTGACCCATGGTTCAATGCTCATCAATCTTTGACACTTACCTTCATCGTTGCACTCAGGAGGGGACAACTCAAGCAATGCATTAGCACTACGTTTTGAGGTTTCTCGGGACCGGCCCTGCAAAACACTGAGTGTTTTTTTTAATCTATATATATATATATAAATATATATATATATATATATATAGGCCCAAATGTTTATAAATCTGAACTCAAAATCACAAAATAAAAAAAATCTATATATATAAGCCCAATTTTTAAAAAATAAATCTATATATAAGCCCGTATTATGTTTTTTTTATATATGATTATTGAGTTTATATTATAGGGCTCGTTTTTTTTTACATGTCCTAGGCCCAAAACGTTTTGAGGTTTCTCGGGACCGGCCCTGCAATTCATGAACTAATTTTGAACGCAATATTTATTTCCAGTAAATATCCATGATTTGGTTGCAACTTTTTGCCGACTTTCATCTCCATGGGAATCAACCAACAGATTCACTATACTCTAGTTCAAATTCATTCCCACTACAGACAATTTAAAAATAACTTAGTTATTCATAGATTTAAAGGTGATAACAAATAGCATAGTAAACATTAATGTAATAGATAATAACCAATATGTCAATTCTGATTTAATCAACATATACAGTGTAGAAGATAGCTTATGTCCGGAATATTTCGTGTGTTTTGAGTTTTCCTTGATGAATGAGACGTAGAAGATATCTTTTGTCGGCAGTTGACTTAAAAGGAAATTACATTAGATGAAAAGTCGAGGGTTAACCAAAAAATAAAATATTTATATTTATGTGACCCAACCATCTTATAAATGTTTATTCTCGCGATGTTTATGGTCTTAAATTTTACTTATCATTTTTATTGGTTATAAGAGACTTATAAATAATTTGACACATACAAATTGAAATAAAAGTGATATGTGATGAAAAAGTAAATTTACTTGATTACCGTATGTTTTATTTTATTTTAAACTCATTTCACCTACTTAGTTTTCTCATTGCTAATTATAGCTAAAAGAAATAAAAGTTATTGCATTTGTAGAAAATTCTTTTAAATTTATACGTAGATTGATTGTATAAAATTGTTATATATAGTAAATTTACAATCAAAACCATTTTTTTTGTTTTTACTATCTTTGTTATTAGAATATAACATAAAAAATGAATTTATATATGTAAATTTACATGTAGTCATATATTAAAAAAAATCTACACATGTCATGTGTAAATGTTTACCATTTACATATATGTATAAATTTTTTTAAGAATAATTTAGAGAGAAGAGATGAATTAATTGGATAGATAAATCATTTTTTATGTTGTATTTTAATAATAAACGTAGTGAAAACAAAAAAAAATGATTTTAATTGGATTTTTGTCGAGTTTCGCGAGTTTTCAAGTATTTATAAGTTTTCAAAAGATCCTAACCCTAAACAGTTAATTATCTAATTACTATATCTTCACATGTAAAATCATATAAAATATTTTTTCCCTTTTAAATTTAACGGGTTTATCTTATTCTTATTTTTTCGTATACCAAATAAAGTGTTTTGAAAGTAATTTTTTAGATTATATATGCGATATGTGAGAGCAGACCTTAGAGCAACCAATAAAGTTGTTGCTTTCTGATCTTGGGATCGTGGTTTCGAGTCATGAAAAACAACCAACTGCATAAAGTGTATTATAAAACCGACACCTCTCCCAACCCTATGAAAATATGTGAGCAAGTCAAACACTACTTACTCACTATTCCAAAAGTTGATCCAACAACAATTCATTTATTACTTCATGTGATAGCATAATAAACATCACGTACTGGACAAAAATACTTTCGGTAAAACTAATCTATACTATATAATAAATAAATGTTTTTAATGTTAAATGTCATCTTCATATTAATTATTATTTTTTAATATACCTTTATCTTTTAATAATAATTTATTTAAAAAAAAAATACTAATCTTTATATTAATAAAGCTCCTGGCATATTTTGACGAGTGTATGTGTTAACAGATTATATTGTATTCCACGGGTTTATTCGACCCGTGTAAAACACGAGTTTTAAAAAAATAAATTTTTTATTACTTAATATATAATATTATATTTATTTAACCTGTGTAATACACGGGATTTTAATCTAGTAACATATAAAACATCACGTATTATCCAATGACATAAAATCTAGTGTAAATAAACAATCCATCGTTCTTATTTTTTTTTATTTCGTTAAATTGATCCCTACAATACATTTATTACTTCATGTGATATGCATATTTATTACGGATTTCATCCTCTCTCACACGGTATTACTATTTTAGGAGGAAATGCTACAACGTGCTTTAGGCATGGTATTTTAGTCTTTTGTCTCCTCTCTTATATAAGAGATCCGTCTTCTCACGTTTCTTGAAATATGGTTCGTGTATCTCTCATTCTCAATGCAAAAATAGTGATGCGATCTCGTGGCTCAACTTCAACCACTCAAACATGCACATCGAGGTGGTCTATTTTGTTATAAATAAAAATAGTGATTTGTTGTAAATATAAGTGAACTATGTAATGTATGACATTATGTTAATGTGAATGATGCAACTAATTTAGGTGCAATGGTAGCTCCAAGACTTTTCATAGTGGAGGTCTTGGTTCGAATCTTGTCAACAGCAAAAAATGGGTCTATGACCAGGTCAGGGGGTTTGCCCAGTTGATGGGGTTCCTCCTGTGGTGGGCTGCCCTAGATGTTCTAGGTGTTGCCCCGAGGAAACCCAATTATCCTAGAATATCTAGGTGTTGTCGTTAAAAAAAAACTAATTTAGGTATTTTTGCTATATGGAAATTGTCATGTTATGGTGATGTTAATGTGCTAATTTTTTGCTCAAATATACAAAGTGTGTATAAAGTTTATTCAATGATCACCAAACAACCAACTCATTTATACTTGCCAAAAGACAAACGCCAACCATTTACCACCTCTCATTCATCCCTTTCCTTTTATCTCCAACTATCCGCAACCATCCTCCAACTTATGTATATACATGAGTAAATAAAAGAGTTAGTAATAATGATTTGCATAAGGGAAAATTCCCAAAATGTATTAACTGCTTTTCAAATATTTGTTTTATATTTTGACTTTTCAAAAACTCCAAAATATACTTGTATGATTCGGGGAAAATGTCGAGAAAAAAGGAGCGAAAACGACGCAGTAACGTATAGCCATATGACACGTCCGAAAAAGTAATTAAAGACATGAAACCGCACTTTGCAAGTGCAATTTGATTTCAAATTAAAGAAAAATAAATTAAAAATAAAAATAAAAATAAAAAATATGAAATAGAAGTTGCCAAATGTGATTTATAATTTTTTTATTAATTTAAAATTTGTTCACGGCGGAAACGACTTTTGAAGTTCAAAAGGATGTTATTTTTATATTAATTTAATATTTATAACTATTTTTACTTATATTTTGTTTTTCCCTAATAACTTTTCAAATATAATGTTTTATAAATTCCGAATATGCCGTTGCGTCATGTTTTTTTTTACGTTACGATATAAATTTTGTTCAAGAGAGAATTTTGTGTTGTGATGTTGTAGGGTCGATTTCCAGCCTTAAAAGCTTCTTGGATCGAACTAATCTTCTGCCATAAAGAGTGTTCTTAGTGTTTGAGGCTTCAAATCTTTAAGAACTCAAACTAGGATTTGAATACATACATGGAAATGGTGTGTATGATACTAGATCTTCTTAATCACCCCTTGAATGCTTGAATATTCTAGGGCGGATTTTGGATGGAGTTCTTGCAAAAAACAATAGTGTTCTTCAAAGATTAAAGAGCAAATTACAAAACGTCCTTTAAGTATTACCCAAATTTCAGTATACCTCCTTTAACTAATGAAATTACAAATTACGTCCTTTATGTTTAAATTTGTTTGCATATTACATCATTTACACTAACATGCGTTAATTTTCTACGTTAAGTGTGGTCATGTGTTCTGCACATGAGGGTAAATTGGTCTTTTTACCTTTTCAGGTACTATTTGTATAATTAATTTAAAGATTTGGATAAAATTGTTATTTATCCTTTTTATATATTATATATAAGCAAAAGCTCATGAATTTAAGTTAGAAATAAGTGTTTGTAAGCATTTTGTCATACGTGCAGCTTTCACCACCTGCAATGGCAGACTCCTCCATCTTACACCTCTTCTTCCTAATATCATTTCTCCACCTCCACCATACCCAATCTCAATAAACACAGGGCATAATCGACCTCTCCCTAACCGCTTCTCCTTTCTTAGACAACCACCACCAATAGGTCGCCTCTGTCATCCCCAACCAACAACGATGGCTTAGGCGAAGAGGATAAAGCAACATACCGTCTGGGTTTGTTCGGCTTTCCGGCGGCAGGTCGCCTCCGTACAGGTTTGTTCGTCTGGGTTTGTTCTGCTTTCACAACCACCACCGGCAGGTCGCCTCTGTCATCCTTTGTTTTCTTCGGCTTTCCGGCGAACAAGAACATCATCAAAAGCCCCAATTTTCTCGATCAATCGAATCCCTTTGTTTCTTTAGTGATTTTAAGTTAGCATTTTGACTAATTTTTTGAAATTAGGTTCGGGAAAATATGAATCTGGAAAGGAAAGGTTAACATTTAAAACCCATCGAACCTCATTTCTTCTCCGGTAGACTCATCTCCATCCATCCGATCAGGATCTGTTTTCGGAATGTGAATCCTCTGCAGTGTTTCGGTTCTCCTTCATAGATTCCGGTAGTCGATTTTTTGTGAGATCCAAATGAGTACTCAACTCCGTGAACTGTAATTTTCAAAATTAATCAAAATCTTCTGTTAATTTACAGATCTATGGAGCTTAGGGCTTACTGATATTGGTGGGGAGAAGTGTGAAGGGGTGGGGGGAGGTGCCTGTTGAATCTTTGGGGAAGATGGTGGTGGGTTTTGGTTATAGAAGAAAGAGAGATGAGAGGGTGTAGAAAGAAAGAAAGTGGGACCAAAATTTAAAGTTAATTACATAAACGGTCCTTTAAAATGTATAATGTCTAAATTTCCCTCTTGTGACAAGCGTGTGACCATACTTAACGGAGAAAATTAACGTCTGTTAGTGTAAAAGATGTAACATGCAAATAAATTTAAACATAAAGGACGTAATTTGTAATTTCCTTAGTTAAAGGACGCATACTGAAATTTGGGTAATACTTAAAGGACGTAATTTGTAATTCGCTCAAGATTAAAACTTTTCTTTGTTGAAGGGAAAGAAAAACAGAGATATAGAGAGAGATGGAGGGAAGTTGGAAATCGCAAATGGGGGTGTGGGGAAAAACAATCAGCCAACGCTTGTGTCAGCGAGTAAAGATCGATTTCAATATCAAGATCCATAGCTAAACCACACTCAGATCTAATACTGAAATATACCTTTGAATATAAGAACACCAAATACAAAAACTATATTAGTCTGAACCAAAGAAAAAGCACACCTCTCGCATATTATCAACACGATAATATGCTATACTCACAACAACAAATGAAGGAATTCTTTTACAAAAGAGAAACTCTAAAATTGAGAGCTAAGAGAAAGCGGCGAAAACGAACGTTGAGAAACACAATGAATCGTTGAGGAAAATTAACTCTAAGCAGCCAATATATAGATCCAGTAGTTGCACTTAGCCCATGTCCACTCTAGCAATCCAGTAGTTGATTCAAATCCAAGTCCACTTCAGCAGCCTAAGCCCATCAAATTAGATCTCCAAGCCCACATAAAAAACAAATAAAGAAATAAGTTATAAAATTGTAAAATAAGGAGGAAACAATTAATAATTTCAACACCCCCACAATTTTATAACCCGAAACCGTTGTACATACCTAGTGATCGTTAACGTTGCATGTTGACTGGACAACAATCTCTTGGTAAAAACATCGACAATCTGATTTTCAGGAGATTTACTACGGAAAAGAAAGTAGCTCAGGAGTGAAGTTTGAAGAAATTGTTAAGTCCTACTCAGGAAGAGTAAATCTACTCCGGAGAGCAAATTACTCTGGAGGACAGATTTGTCCTGCGTAAGGAAACAGTTGCTGAGTAAAGAAGAACAATCAATAATCAAGAATAAGTGTCTAGTCCGGAAGAGTCTATCTACTTCGGAAGGGAAAGTTAGTCTTCCGGAGTAGGAGGAATACTCTCCTTACTATTTTTGTGTTTCTTCACCAAAGGACTACTCCGGAGGGCATGAAGATTAACTATAGAGTTATTTGAATTTGTTATGCTAGACTGGCTTCTAGAAGGATAGAAGTTAGTTAGTTACGGTCAGTTGTATTCTAGGCTATAAATAGTGATTAGCTTTCTGTAATTATGTACGCTTTGATATTGTCAAGTCCTTCTTGTAATCAGAACTTATTCTAATACAATTGGCCGTTAGAAGTGATCTAATCTTGTTCTTATTGTTTACTGTTTGATTTTTGTTTCTGCCAACAATCAGATTCAAGTGTTCTGGAGAGATTTCGATCCTACAAGTGGTATCAAAGACTGAGTGCTCTAATTTCTGAATTTAGAGGAGTTTGGAAGAGTTTTGATTCGAATCCGTGAAGTTCTTGATTCAAGAAAGCAAATTCATCATTTTCTGAAGATTTCTAGTATTTTTCTGCAAATTGATATGGCAAGTGTTTTTCAAACCATTGATGCTGATGTCGGAACTACTACGTAGCCTCCAAAGCTTCAATCTGCATCTGAATATCGCAATTGGAAGCAAAGGATGGAGAATTTCTTTCTGGTGCTGGATTTCAATCTGTGGAGGTCTGTTTGTGAAGGACCTAGTGTTCCTATGGTTCCTGCTGCTGAGGCTGGAGGTGTTACTATTTGATGTGTTGCAAAACACACCTCGTTTTCCTTGTATTCTGTAGCGTTTTTCGTATAGTTTTAAAGTCGTTTTCAGTCATTTATAGTTGGTACTTAGTTATGGTATATCTTGTAGATGTTCGGGAGTAATTGGAGCTTAAATGATCAAGAACTGTGAAAGCACGAGCACACGAGAACACGGGACGAGAAACGACAAAAGTCAGGAAAGAGTCCAAACTTCACAAAGGCATATCTCGGGCTAGAAAATGAGCTATAGGACCCATAATATATGGATTTGGGGTATCTCAACGATCTGAGTTCAAAAATTAGGTTTTGGCGGTGCGCGCAGACTTGGTGGGTCCATTTTCACGGTACGCGAAGATCCAGGAAATCTGCCCAACTAATTTGTCTTTGGCGGTACGTGAAGAAATGGCCATTTGGGGTTCGCGGTATACGAAAAAGTGAAGTTACGGGCTTTTTGACCTAATTTAATGTTTTAAAAGATTAGAACCCATTCAAGTGTTTATCATTAGATTTCCAGCCGTCAGGGCACCATAGATAGGTGATTTTGAGAGCAATAGAAGCTATTGGAAGCCAAAGTTTGGTGTTGAATCACATTTTGTGACTGATGATTTTCATAGTATTTGCATAGAATTGTTAGCAACAGTTAAAAGGGAGTTTGTTAGAGCATGTTTATATGACTGATGATTTATTAGTATCCAAACATGTAGAAACTCCACGATCACAACATGTTCTAACAAACTCTCCCTTAGCTGTTACTAAAAATTATAGGTCCTGACGATAGGGTCCCTGTGCTATGATGATTCTAGTCAAGATCTGATCAACAAATCAGCAATAGACCTCTCCTGTTGTTGCAACAAATCCTTCTTTGTATTTGTTGTAGCGCCATTCAATGATCTCCAAATACCTGCTGAAAATGATCTTCAAGACATGTTCCATGTCGCTTTGATACCCAAGATCCATGACCACTAAAATCCATTGCTTCTTGTTTGATAATTCCATTGATCCTCCATGATGTTGAACCACCATATAAAGGTCCAAAAGTCTTATCTTCCTGCCCATATAATCTCTTGGATGAGTGTAGTCTTAAATTTGCAATGCTTCTTCTAAAAACCATTTCACCAAAACCTCAAATTCCTTCTCAAATTTTAATTTTGTTTCTATCGATTTCTATGGGTACACTTATGATATCCAAGAACACCAAGCAATCTTCTATAGAACCAATATGGTTTGGGTAAACCATATGCCTTTTTCCTCAATCTTCTCTTCAGATTTTTCTCTATATCATCATCCAATTCTTTGAAGTAATTCCAAACATCATTGGTATCACTCAATTCCTTAACATCCTTCCATCTTCCTTCCGAATTCACATCATTTTCTGCCATTTTCTCCTCCATATTCTTACTTTCCTCAGCCTTGTTTTCTTTTTCAAATGTCCTTGTGATGTAGCATATCGTTCCTTGGAATGTGTTCTCAAAACCTTGAAAGGCTAATTGTTCAAGGCTAAGGATATTCTTCTTCATTGTTGGAATGTAATATACCGAGTCAAATGTATAATGTGAGTCACCAAAAAAGAGTTCTACTTGCCCCTTGCCTCGGTAATATTCTTTGATGAACCTGCTTACGTATGTCTCAATCCAAAAAGATTTCTTAAATTTCTGAAACAGCCTTCTATTCTCACAGGCATGCTTCTTTCGGGTTATACCATATATCATTCCATGATCCCTCATCCGTCCCCTTGACAAGAAATTCAGAAAATGTACATGTATGGTTCTTCTGATTGCGCCTCCCATTCTTACCTTTGGCAAAGTTTGGAAATTTATTCACTACATTCCTTCGTCGTCCTACAACAGCCCTTCGTTGCCTGCCTCCTTTTTTCCATTGATCTATTCCCATCTCTTTTACTTGGATGCATAAGGTGTCCGCACTTGAATCCCTTCTGTCCTCCCGACTACTGACACTTGGTTCTTCGTTGTTTCCCTGACCAAACCGGAGTGCCGGGTTCAATGCAGAATTGTGCATGCCTTCCTAGTCTCCGAACTTTTAGAAATCTTCCATTAGACTTTGCTTGATCTTGATCGTTGGCGCTTCTTCTTTGTTGTGTTCCCAAGAGCGTAAATGCTCTGATACCGGTTGACGAATCCTACTGCACTAAATACGAATTGATACTCCACTAAACCAAACACTTTCTGTAAAGTATAAAAGTGATCGAAATGATAGAGAGATAAAGTGCATAGAATTGCATACTTTATTAAAGAAATGACATGTTATTTATAGCCTTCTGTTTGACAGTTTAAGAAATAAAGACAACCATAGATCGTTTAGAAAACGATACAAGTAATAATACTTTAATATTTACATATATGTTGTATATATATCAAGCTTTGATCATCCAACAAAAGCATCCTTTTGAAATCTTTCACCATGGATGCATTTGTAAGTAACAAGAAATAAAGACAACCATAGATCGTTTAGAAAACTCACCTTTGACGTATTGATGTAGCAGATCAAAGGAACCGGGTGGCCTTTATTTAAATGTATTCAAATGTAAGCAACTAGGCTTACCCGGTTCTCTCTGAAAGTATCAATAAAAACATCCAAGCTCAAAAAATGCTAGGCACGAACTACCTAGTCAAGATCGAGTTATGGTTGTATCAATAACTAATCTAATAAAACACCCAATCTTTATATATATAAATATAAAAGTGATACTAAAAAAACCCAAACAAATTAAAAGAAGATTTTAGACACCTTTTTCTCTTGAGTTTATTTATTTATCTTTAAAAACAATTTTATCTCTCTAATCTCTATAGAGATTTTTAACCAAATGTAAAACAAAGGGGAGAGGTGTATATATATATATATATATATATAAATATAAAAGTGATATGTTATGTGCACCACTCCATGCATTAGCCTCCCACGTCCTTCATGGAGTAGCCTCTCCCACGCTTATTCCTACGGGTATGATAAGTTTCTTGTACCCGATGAATTATCTTAAATACAAATAATAATACTTTAATATTTACATATATGTGCTATATATATGAAGCTTTGATCATCCAACAAAAGCATCCTTTTGAAATCTTTCACCAAGGATACATTTGTAAGTAACAAGAAATAAAGACAACCATAGATCGTTTAGAAAACTCACCTTTGACCTATTGATATAGCAGATCAAAGGAACCGGGTGGCCTTTCTTTAAACGTATTCAAATGTAAGCAACTGGGCTTACCCGGTTCTCTTTAAAAGTGTTAATGAAAACAACCGCGCTCAAAAGCTGCTTGGCATGAACTACTTAGTCAAGATCGAGTTATAGTTGTATCAAGAACTAATCTATTAAAATACCCAATCTTTATATGTATAAATATAAAAGTGATACTAAAAAAAACTCAAACAAATTAAAAGAAGATTTTAAGTCACCTTTTTTTCTTGAGTTTATTTATTTATCCTTAAAAACAAATTTATCTCTCTAATCTTTATAGATATTTTTGACCAAATGTAAAACAAAGGGGAGGTAAGCCCACGCGTCGCGGAGGGATAGCATTGTCTCAATCTTGACGCGCGTTGCGGCGTAAATTTCGCCACGATCCCAAATATCAAAACGCGTATACGAAGAACCTAAATGCTCGATCACTTTCTGTGCACCCACTGTAGCAAAGAAAATAGGAATATATATATATATATATATATATATATGTGAGAGTTCAACTACAAAGTCTCTTTTGCCTAAGAAGTGTAAGAAATAATGTAGGAGTGACATGTGACATTTGATGGAATTATTCGTAAAGGGTACATTGGTATTTTCTTCATAATTTAGTTATGGTAAATCCTATAATCATGGTAAGTTGAATTGAATATTAATTTAATTGGTTTTGACAAATTGAACGTATTTCTTCTTTACGGATTCATTCTTACTTTCATAAAATCAATGGCCAGCGATTCCAATGGAGAAAGGATTGATGGTAATGGTACTGATTTAAAACCAAATAACCGTAAGTACTGTTTTAAACATGAAGAAAGGATTTAACGTACTGATGTAGATATTGTGTTGTTTTAAACATGATACATGCTATGTGTTGTTTAAGAGTTTTTTTTGCTGTTTTTAACAGATGATGTTTAAATGTTGATGTACTGCATTTAAAACATGATACCTGCTGTGTTGTTTAAGAGTTTTTGTGCTGTTTTAAACATATGTTGTTTACAATTTCAACAAACAGCACAGAACATGTATGATTACAATTTCAACAAACAGCACAGAACATGTGTGTTGTCTAAGAGTTTTTGTGCTGTTTCAAACAAATGTTGTTTTGTCACACCCCAATCACGACGGTTCCCCGCGGAGCACGACGGTCATGGATCATCGTCACTAATTACATAGAACGACCTCTATATGGTTTTGAAAATCATGTATTCAAAGTTATTCCAAAATATAACATTATTTTACAGAGTTTAATGCGGAAAGAAAATGCGGAAGGTAAATGAATTGTTTTGAAAATACAATGCCAAGCAAAAGTTCAATGTCATGGGAACATCAAAAGACTTCATGCATGATGTGCACCCTAATCCCGTGTAAGCTTAACGACCTGAGATAAACAAGCTTAAAAGTGTCAACACATGGTTGGTGAGTTCACAGGTTTAAGTAACAGTAACAGAAATGAAAACAGTGTAACAGTACGTATTTATACTATTGATTCGATTATTGATCAGACAATAAACATTAATTATATAAGCAACACCGAAACCGAAGCTCAACAAAGGAATGAAGAAAGTAGCATTTTGCCCAGCACGCAATGGATTAGGTCAATTATGCACCCGTTCGACTCCCAGTTAAAGTTAGCGCGACTAACCCGGGTGGGGGTTGTTAAACCCAATAGTACTATTCATGATCACCTCGCTTTGTGAAATAATTAACGGTTTGAGAATGAGAGGACTTTATGTGCGGGAAATGCACCCACTTATATATATTAAAGCGAAATCAAAGTAACGTCATATGAATAAGAAAGAAAATGATTTAGCATGTATCTCCCCCAAATGGATAAGTAAGTAAAAGGGGGCCGTGAAAACTCACCTGATGCCTGAATACCGTAAACGTGTAAGTAGCATAAGTCCGTGGGTAAACCGACCTACGAGTGCCCTAGAATATATAAGACACCTTAAGGTATAAGTAATGATTCTACATGCAAGTTAGTCATGTAACAGTTTCACCCCACTCGATACGTTATGTGTGTAAGTCTTGGTTAAAAACGTTTAACATGTTTAACTCGACGACCCGTTGGTGATATGTATTTGTTACCCAAAATATATATATTTACATAAAATAAATATAAGTCATATACTTGACCAAGTGTGTCCATGTCTTATAATTTGGTGTCAACATAGAAATCGGGTTTCAAAATAAAGTTTGACTCGACCCGAGTCGTAACTCGATGCGAACGGTAAATAAATATATTATTTATTTATTTATTTATAGTAATGTTCTCGAAACACGTCAAGTTTTTAGGTAAAAATAGTATCTATATTCTTCCTACGAAATATACCTTTAAGAATTATCACTCTTAAAATAAAGTCGGTTTCGTTTTACGACCAAAGTGTGTGTGTATATATATATATATATTTATACTCATAAAATTATATATATTTCAAAATCTAGTCTTTAACTCTTAACATTTACGTATTCTTTTAGAAATAATAAGTTTTTACAATAAAGTGAAGACTAGGTTTTTGTTCATCTTTATACAAACTTAGTTCCTAATATTTATATATTTTCAAAATCATAATAATAATCCTGTAACCCATTTAACAAAAGAAATTAACATAATAACTAGTCATAACCTTTTAAGTTTCCTAACAACTATTAATAATTTAACTTCCATAATCTTGACATAACTCAACCAAGAAAATATAAACTTATAGGGAACTAACTATACATAATAATAAATGAAAAACACTACAAAATTTCATGGACAAGGTAAACCCAGTTGATGAATCATTTGGGCATATACTTTATTTTAGTTCATGAACCATAAAGTTATAATTAATATTTTTACACAAAAATAAGCCTCATGTAGTCATTTTATAGAGACTTCATGTTTAATAAAAATGGATTTTGTAGATGAAGTTGGTACATGACATTTATATGTAAAAGATAGCATAAAGCAAGAACAAAATGTAAATAGTTAGGAGGATTTATCACTAAAAGCAAGCAAGGAAGAAGAAATGAGTGATGTAGGTTGATTGGAGTCACCACTTGAGCACTTGATCATGAAAAGAAAAACAAAGGCTTGAACACCCTTGAATGCTTGAATGATGAACAGAATATGGATGTTGGTGGGGAGTTGATGAAGCCGTAGGAATGAGCAAAAGTGAGAAGAGTATGAGTTTTGAAGGTGGCTTGGGGATTTAAGGAAAGTGAGAAGAGTATGAGTTTTGAAGGTGGCTTGGGGATTTAAAAAGTTTACATATAATGGAAGGATGAGAAGCCTTGGGATTTGGCTTTGGATTTAACTTTTCGGTCAACATGGGGAAATCCATAGAGCCGAAAGTTGCATGTTCCTATTGATGGATTTTGGATGTTAGGATTGATCATTCACCAATGTAGTAATTTAGGTGTAGTCATGGCAAGATAGGGTGGGTTGAGTGTGGACTCTCTTTGACCGAAAATTATAAGGAAAAAGGGATGCGATCGAGACTAGTGGTTAAATGGGTAAGTATAGTATTAGGAATGTGTGTGTAAAAATAGTTATCATGAAAATGGAAGTTATTGGTATTGAAAAAAGTTAACATACACACACGTGTGTAATCTCGGCAATCAAGGAAAAATAAAAGGTTAGGCTTTTCAAGATTTTTTGTTTTTATAGAAATGAGATTATGTAGTATAAACGGGTATTTGGGTGGTAGCGGGTATAAATCAAATGCGATATAAATTAGAGATATTATTAAAACCGAACCAAATAAAATTATGTATATGTTTTGAAATATAATATGTCGAGATAGCGTGTTAAAATAAAATAGACCGGTGAAACGGTACAGACGCGCGTTTAAATACTAAGTTAATATAAATAAACACACCTGTATATTTAAGTTCTAAAATAATATTGTAACATCTCGAATTATTTATTAAAACATAAGTATTAATTATCACCAACGTTCGTGTGTGCCGCTTATACTGCGTGTGACCCGGTAATTTACCGAATTACCGATGCGTGATATGTTATGAATGTACTTTGCTAATTATGAAATGAACTTAATTAACGATAATTAGGTCTAACACGAATATAATGTATGAAAATTATAACAGAGACGGGGACGGGTATTGACCTGAAATGGCCGGTTGTCACATGTTTAAATGTTGATTGATGTACTGCATTTAAAACCAAATAACAGTAAGTACCGCATTTTAGAATCCATGTCTATAAAGAATGTTTATGTACTACATTTTATCGAAAACTAACAGTACATTACGATTTTTTGAAACCAGTATCTTGGTTATTTATGATTGGTTATAGGGAATAAGAGAGAGAATATGGAAGAGATTAATGATTAACGAATTTTAAGGGAATCGAGGAGTTATTTTGGTATTATCAATTACAAAAAGTCTAGACTGCCCTGAGTAGTGATTGCAAATCAACATCACACTTTTAAATAAATCTCAACCTTTAATCAATAAAATGGATTATTGAGATGGCTTACTACGCTTTTTAGGGAAAATACACTTTATATGGGAACCCTCTATTATATATATATATATATATATATATATATATATATATACACATATACAGGGGGAGGATCAAATAATAAATAGTTTTTCGTTAATAAATCTAAGTAATAACAAAAACCTTAAGAAACGATATCAAACGAACTCCGATTGAGCTAATTTCAGCGGCGTTATCTTTTAGGGTTTAGCTTTTAAGGTTTAGATTTTACGTTTGAATTTTAGGGGTTTAGCCTTATGGTTTAGCCTTAGGGTTTAGATTTTATGGTTTAGGTTTTTTTTTTATGGGGGTGGGGTGTTTATGTTTTTGGAGGTGGGTTTGGTTATGGGGGGTGGGGGGTTTAGGTTTTTGAGGGGTGGGGTGGTGGTTTTAGGCTTTTTGGGGTAGGGTTGGAGGGGGGTTTAGGTTTTTGGGGGTGCGGGTGGAGGGGGTTTAGGTTTTTGGGTCTGGGTTAGGGTTCAATGAGACGGCTCCAACGCCGCTGTAATGAGCTCAATCGGAGTTCGTTTGACCCACTTCTTAGTATTTATTAGCGAAAAACCACTTATTAGCCTTTTTAACCTTAACATATATTTTTATCATTTTAAGTTAAAGTAATTATCATTTTATAAATTTAAAACCTGATCTCATAAAACTATCAAAAAATATATTATATTTTTATATATTAAAAACGACACATCAAGTTTTTGGCGCCGTTGCCGGGGACACGGTGATTTCAAAAAAAATTCGAGTTAACAGATTAGCCTTTTTAACCTTAACATAAATTTTTATGGTTTGTTTTGATTGTTCTTTACAGCAACTTTCTTGGATGACAACTACGATTGCTGTTATGAAGGATATCAATACGACTATTAGTACCACTATTCGCATGTTTGGTGTGAGATCTGTGGGGAAGCCCACTACACTCAAGATTGTAATCACTATCAAAGGTATTCCAAATATTTTCTCCAACCCTACTGGCAACCATATGAGGAAACCAAACCGCCCCAAGAAATTCAACACTCAACTCTAGATTCTGACTCATGGACCCTAGGAAATCTGTTTTGTCAATTGGAGGAAATTAAGGATCAACTACTAAAGAGTTATCCAACTGAACAAAAAGTGTTTCGTCATTTGAAAGAAATTAAGGTTCAGATCCTAAAAATCTATCCAAATAGACAACAAGATGATTCCTTCAAAGTCCAAGAATCGAAAGTTATAGTTCCAACATCTCTAGTAAGGTCGATGACTCTGAGGAGCAAGAACCTTCCATCTTCACAAGCATGGTCAGTCGGAGGTGAGACCGGATGATTCAGAAGAGACGGCTACTACAACTTTACAATCACTTCCTGACTTTTCTGAGAGGTTGGAAGCTAAACAATCAAAGGAGTTAGAAGAACGAAGCACTGAGGAAGAATTGATGGAAATCCTAAATATGGAAGAACAAGAAGGATGTATGGAACAGTCTGGAGTTCCTGTCACTTCAGAGAAAACATCATATGAAGAACCATATTGTGAGACCAACATCCAGGAGGAGATTATGCAAGAGGAAGTATTCACCAGCAAACAAATGATAATGGTGAGACATCTTCCTTGCAACAATGATAGCTGGCCTGTGACCAAGCATATCAGTGAATCATTCCATGAATCACATAAGCCACTGGATAGAGCACATCACTATGAGGACCACTTCTCATGGAAGAAACAACGTTCATCCAATGAAAATTACGTGACAAAATTATCATACCGGGGTGACCATCTCCTTCACTACATGGGTTGCTTGATATTTGATCTAGGAAATTTCAAATGGTGGTGGCGTTATTTACTTACACTATTTTCTTTAGGTGCTCTTCTATAAAGCATTCTAAATTTGGCAGGTTTATAAAAGTTTTCAAAATTTCAAATTGATCCATCAAAAATAAAATTAAAACTAAAAATATACTTTGAAAATACAAAATCAATTATTCACCCATTTTTAGCATAAAAAGTTGAAGGTATTAAAAATAGAAAATTGGGAAAAATCTTTGATTTATGAAATTGGGTCACTTAATGGTGGATTTTTGCTTGGACCACTGGGACAAACCACCTACGGTGTATGCCACATGATCCGGCTCGTCGAAACCTTTCCGCCCCCTGGTCGGGGGCTCTCTAATTCCAAACGTAGCTCAAGTTATGACCATTTCAAATTTGAACACTTTTTACCCTGTTTTTCTCTGTCCAGCTGGTCCAGGATGGACTCCACTAATTCCTGGATCAGCTTATTATCATTATACACATGGTTATTAAATGTGTTGGATGAACCTCTCCATATTACAAGCCACCCATTTGACAGATTATTCCACCACTTGCACTAAATTGGAAATTCACAAAGCACGAACGGTTCTGGCCAACGACCCTTAAATAAACGTGGCGCTTCCGGGAGGCAACCCGGTGATCACAAATAAATTGAGAAGTTGGTGCATACGACAGAATGCATGGACCTCAGGTTTGGTTTTCCAAATTTAAGTTTCTCATACTTCAGCCCCTAGGTATGCCTTCTCGATACTAGGAATTTAGTAGCTTAACTACTACCTTTTATTTTTCCTTGTCTGATTTTATGTTTTCCTTAGTGTGTCAGGTAGAATAACATCACCAGACAGTCTCTCTACTTCTTTGAGGAGTTACACTCCATATCTACAACCTGAGGAGTCGGAAACCACATCAAATTTCTGAGAAATTCGATGAAGTCTTTGAAGCAAAGTTTTGACAAGTAGCTAACAGGCATAGCCTGACAGCAGCAATAAGTTTTGGCCTTAGGTTATATACCGAATTGATCGGGGAGTACCAGTTTATTTTCCCTTAAAACTTCATGCATTTAAATTCCTGCATAGCATTCCATTACATGCCTTTGTACATTGAGGGCAATGCACAATTTTAAGTGTGGGGTGGGGGATTAGAGATTCAGGTTTACTTGTAACCTCAAAGTAGTAAAATTTTAACTTGTGATTTTCTGCCCATTTGACTAAGACCTACAAAAACCTACCTTTTGAAAAACCCAAAAAAATTTCAAAAATTTTAAACCTTAAAACCAAAATCTCTTTGAGTTCGCGCTTAATTAAATAAAACGAATACACAACAAGTAGAAACAAATGGATATTATGCATAACAAATCACTAAACCCTATCCCATCCATTTCCATGTGAGAATAATCTGAGCCTTTTCACAAGCATTATTATCATTATTTTTCACATGCTCTTTTGTTTGGTATATTGAGAGTTTATTTGATCGGATTTTATGTATAATTAGAACTTGTGTGTCTTATACATATCAAGACCATGAACTAGTAGAAGTATGAAATTGATTGAGCCACCTAGGACTTTATTACCCTTATATATTATCCTTAAACCTAAAAATCCCAAAAATATTATCCTCCTAGATAGCCCTCTGAGCCTTAGCCTTTTCTTTTCTACTACCCACATTTATCAACCAACCAGCTTTTCGTAAACACCGGTTATTGGCTGAATGTCTTCAAAATGGGAAAATTATCTTATGTCGTTATTTCAAAGTTCATTACCATTGAGGCAATTTTGGAAATAATCAGTTTTACTCAAAAGAATTGGAATATACAAGAAGATGGATGTATTATGAAGAAACATCCGAACTATCTGCAAGGAATTTATGGAAATATTATTTAAAGAAATTGAGAAAAAAGAATTATTGAAGAATTTGTCTTGATACAAAAAGAAAAGAAAAAAATAGAAAAAGAAGAAAAGAAAAATAAAGAGAGAAGTGGGTCTTTTACCGGGTAGACCTTAAAGAACTGGATATGCATTCTTCTGATTTTAATTTGCTTTTCTGCCTTCATTTCGCAAAGCCTGAATTACCGCCCAAACTCCGAGAGAATGTTTTCAAAGCAACAAGTGATGTAAGAAAATGGTGGCGCAAGCAAGAACAATTGCCACCATTCTACGGCCTGTCAAAAAGTGCCGCCAAAAGAAGAGCCAAAAGATACGACAAATGTGTGAAGAGTGGCAACTGGAGCCACGATGGAAAGTGTAGCAAGAATCAAACTCATTCCCAGCATGAGTATACGCATCTGATCAATGTAGGAGCTGTTAGGCTACATGCCGAAGGATCCAAACGGAAAGGCAGTAATGTGTACTACGCTGTGAGGAAAGAGTTGAGAATAATAAGAGATCTTGGTCTTAGCAATCTGACCATAAACGAGCCCTCAGATTAGTTATACACTCATGATCTGAGTACTGTAGAGGGACCTGCTAGTATTTTCCATTTTAAGCCACGAAGCCGTAGCTGTGTGTTCCACGATAGCTGCAGCCCCTCAAAACCCCTTTTAAATCCCTAAAAATCCAAAAACATTTTCATTTTCACCCTTTATTTTTCTTTTAGCCACATTACAACCCTTTTAAAACCCTCTTGATTCATGCATACTACCTAGTTAGTTGGTGGAGAATTGATTTGCATACAAGCTTATGACCATTGCATAATTAGATTCGAAATTGAGTGTTCCACTTAACTTACATTATCTATACATATATAACCCTATAGTTGAGTGAATATTGTGAGGAGTGAGAGATTATGCATAATTGAAGTTCTAGTAGGCTTGTCATGGATTCCAGCATAGAAAAATACAAAAATATAATAAGCAACTCAAGAGTTATCGCAAGGTTTCCAACTACTTGGAACTCCATTACCATTTGTAAAGTTTTTAGTTATGGGTATGATCATGCATTAGTTTGCTTGAGGACAAGCAAAGTTTAAGTGTGGGGTATTACGATATGCCCTAAATTATACATGTTTTGCATGCATAATAATCCCCATGTTATGACACTAATCAAACAAAAGCCTTGCAATTGATACTTAATGCATTAGTATTTCATAATTGCAGGTTACTCGGTGTCCTAAGATAAACAAAGCAAAAACCAGCTTAAAACATGAAGAAATCAAGCTTTTAGAGGACCAAACCCAAACTTTGACCCCTAAGAAGTCAAACCAGGTCAACACTAGTCAACCAATAGCTAAAAGACGAAGCAGGAGAGTAGAATGTAGGTCACCGGGTGTCTCGGATCGTTACGTGTGGGTGTGTGACTAGTCGGACCGGGTGCGGACTGCCCGTGACTAGGTCGAGAATCAAGCAACACAGAGTAAACCGACAATGAAATCACTTTCAAAATCCGTCTATTATAAACTTGAAGGTTACAGAGAGAATACTACTGAGTGCAAATGTCTGCGTACATAAATTCTATCAACCTATTCTATTTATACTAGACCTGATCTCTGCGCACTTAATAAGTGCGCAGGGCAAATTGTTCATGCGCACTTAGCAAGTACGCAGAGTATTCTTGCGTACTTGCTAAGTACGCAGGAAGTAATTCCCGCGCACATGCTAAGTGCGCAAAACACTTAGAGAAATTATACAACAATAACATGCATTAGAAATTACAACTCGATAACTAATACATACAGACACTAACATACAAAGACTAATACATACAAGACAAGTACAAAAGCTAAGACACTATCCAGAGTGTCTGTCACACAAAAGTGCTTCAACAAACTCCCCCTTGACAACAGCTCTGGATTGTCTTCGGTCTTCACTGCTCCCCAGCTTTAGCTTCCATCTTCTTCTTGTAGTCAAGGTAGAACTTGGTCACCTTGTCGCATTTAGAAGCACGGAACTTTGTCCACTCATCCGTGTACATGCAGTACTTATCAGCTAGCGCCTCCAGATCTTTCACAGAGAAGTTTATGAAGCAGACTTCATCAAACACTCTGATTACTTCCCTTGGCACTAAGCTTCCACTATCTGACCACACCTTTCCAATCACCATTGCTTCGCCCGATTTAGGATCTACGTACCAGTACCATATGTTACCGAGGATATCCTGAGATAACTTGCTCAGGGGAATCTTGGTTTCACACAGCACTGGCTTGTATACTAGTTTCTTTAAGCTTCTATTAGTCACAGGATGTCTAGCGTTCTTGTCCCTGACTCGCTTGGGCATTTGAGGCTTAAACATTTTGAATTTCCCAGATCTTACCTCACACTGTAGAACCTGCCACAAACCCATCACTGCTGTGTGATTTGAGTGACCAGGCAACTCTCGGTTTACTAGGTTCACGAGGTCGTATCTTGGCAAGGAGTTGAAAGCTTCGCTGGTTGGTTTCAAGTATTGAACCCCCCCAGCTCACTTAATTGCAAACAACTTCTTATCTTCCTCGAACTTCACAGCTAACATCATCCCTGTCGCTCCGTGTTTGTCTATGATTGAAGTCTTTTGCCAGACAGGAGCCGGATCCTTCGATGAACTTGCAGGCATACGTTTGTCTTTCTGTGCCTCTGGATCCACAGGTGTAGGGTCCGCAGGGGAGGCTTCAGTCGACGCCTCAACAGTACTAGCAGGCTCGACTGAACCTGTGTCAAGATGAGATTCAAAGGATGGAACTTCAAAGATCTCTCCATCTTCAAACTCATACTCTCCTTCCCCGTCGCCCTTGGGAACTTCGATTACCACATCATCATCTTCCTCACCCCAGTCGTCACCAGAGTCGATCTCTCCCTCTTCCAGATTGCAGAGAGCCTCGATCTGTGCTTCTTTGGAATAGTCTGGCTCTAAGAATAAGATCACATCATCCGACACGTCGTCAGATAGATCTTTCATAACGTCAGCCACCGACTTTCCTTTATTGTCACCTGAAGCATCACCTCCACCTTCACTCTGAGTGGACTCCCCCCAGCCATAGGCACGGCAGAAATGGGAACAATAGCCTAAGCCAACGATTGCTGCTCACTTCCGCTCGGTACGGCTTCAGGATCCTTGTCCTGATCATCACCCTTAGTCAGATAACCTAAGTGACAAGCCTCTTCACTGCTAGGCTTAGGTGGTTGCTTCTCTAACAACTCCTTCAACTTCTCCCCAAGAGCAGCAAGCTTCTTGGCCATATCATAGACCAGTTTGACCATAGTGTCATGCTCTAACCGCTGCTTTTCATTTGTTTATTCAACGCGGCTATTTCATCAATCAAAGAGTTGATCTGGCCCTGTTGCTTGTCAGATTCTTCTCTTGATTTCTGTACCATTTCAAGAAGACTCGCGACTTGAGTTTCTAGGGTATTGATCCGTGTATCACGAGGATCAGGTCCCCTGGAAGACGATGCTTCGTCTTGATGAGTTGGGAAGGTGAAGATTTCATCGAAATCAAATCCATGAGTAAAATGTAACTCATGAAATGGTTCACTGATGTGTTGAAGAGTGGTTGTGGGGATTGAGGTTGGGATGGTGGTTGATTGGATGGTGGTTGATTGGATGGTGGTAGGGGTGATGGTGATAGACTCGGTTAAAATTGGAGTTGTCACTGCCACTTGGACAGATGGTACAGGGAGGGACACTATCACAGGAACCTCCTCTGTGATAGCAATGATAGCCACATCAGGTGTTACACGTGGCCTCCTCCGCTGTCGCCTATAAAGTTGTTGTGAATGTGAGGTAGAAGTGGAATCATTACTCACAACCGTTACTTGTGCTTGCCTCTGAGCACTGACTTCTACCTCACGAAGGATAGCTTGTTGCGGCCTATCCCCCCGTAGCTTATTTATACTTTCTCTTCTGCGTCTCTATATAGCAGCGTCCGAATCAGAATCAGGCTCGTATTCACTGCTAGTCTCTTGTCGCTTTCTCTTGGAAGATGACTCGGGAAGGGTCACCTTCGTCAGTCTTCTTGGGTGTGCCTGGGACGGTGCATCATCAGAATCAGAGGAATCTGACTCGGTCGATTCAGATTCGGAATCTTCAGCACCTCCAACTCCCTGTTCTTCATCTCCTTCTTCTTCAGACATTTCATCTTCAGATTCAACTTCCTCTTCTTCTTGTTGTTCATCACTGTGTTGGCTGAGTTCTGGCTCAGACTCGGCACTATACCATCTGAAGTCAGCAGGGGCCACATATGTTTCATTGATCAGGTGGCCAAAGAGTGGAGTATGCTCAGGGGTAGGTTCTACACTGCCTGTCGTTAAGAACTGTGAGAAGACTCTCTTGGCCACCCGTTTGACTTGAAGTCTCTCTCCAATTGCCGGTAGATTAGGTACAGCATCATTAATCAACAGCTGCACGAACCGAGGGTATAATAGAAATCTAAACCTATCAGCAGCATTGATCTGAACGGTGATAGACTTGTAGATATATTTTGAAAAGTTATAACCCTTGTTAAGAGAGAGGGCAACCATTGCAGCTGCAAAGTCATGCCGCATGGCATCCTTTCCCGCCTTTCTAGCAGACAGGCACATGATCATGACGTGTGCGAAGTAACGCCACTGATCAAGTACCCACATCTTCTTGTACGAGGATTAGTCCATGGTACCGACATACCCCATCCTTTGTCTCCAGCATCCATCAACGAAGTAGTCAGGGTAACTTACCGGATCAGTTGATAAGTCCCTAAACTGTAGCACGCGTCTGATGGTGTCTTCAGAAATAGCAATATCATGACCTGCTACAGTAGCCCTAATGACGTTTGGGATTACTGTACAGTCGTGATCAGCGGATTCCCTGAATTGCTCCAGATACGGTCTTGAGACAATAGGATCAACAGAGATGGCATAGCTGATCTTCGATCGGTTCAGGAAGTTGACGATCTCCCTATATTGAAGTGCAGCACCCTTCCACTCGGGCTGTGTTAGAGCCAGTAGATTGAATTCACTGGTAAATGCACGAGCCATAACTGCAAAAACAAACAATAAATACAATAAGAACAAGAAGCATCATTGGAAATGAATCAAACATGACTTGATATGGCAACTACACAATGAACTGAATTTTAGACTTAGAAATTTTTCACAAGTGTCCTTCATGCGTACTTAGCAAGTATGCAGGGGTTAGTTCTTGCGTACTTAGCAAGTACGCATGAATTACTTCTTGCGTACTTGTTAAGTGCGCAGGAACTTTCACTTAGCCAAATTTTAAATTTCAAAATTCAATTGATGTGAGGCATTGCTGTGAGTATGGGCAGTGAGATGAACCGCAGTAATTGTGCTAAAGACATAACCCGAAACTGGTCTCTTAAGAAAATATTTGCTAAAATCTTACATCCTTTATTTGATAATGATCTTTTTGTATTCTTTTACACACGCACACATGCATACATGGGTTCAAATAACAGTTGTAGTCTAGATTTAGTTTCCACACTACTAGTGATTCAAAGACGCCTACAGCCTATTGACAATTCAAATAAATTGTAAATAAGCAGATTAAAAACACAACAATTTAAACAATCAAGTAAGCATGACGCAATCATTTCCCATATGAGCAGACTATGGTGTTTAGATCATTACTGATGTACTATCATTTCCTCTTTTCTCAAGACAACTTTGACATTTTCTCCATTTTCTATTTTTTTGGATTTTTGTAAAATATTTGAAAAGTAAAAGAACTATACAGAAAACTTAAAAGATATAAACTTTAACTTTCATGAATTGAACAAAGGGGTTCACTCTGGATTGAACATTCCTATCAAGTTGACAAGATGTTCAAAGCGGGTTCGATCAAACGCCTTAGTGAAAAGGTCAGCAAAGTTGTCATCCGTGTGAACCTTTACAAGTTCAATGAGATGCTTTTCAGCACAATCACGGATGAAATGATGGCGAATTTCAATATGTTTAATTTTGGAATGTTTCACCGGGTTGTTTGTGATGGACATGGTGGCATTGTTGTCAAGGAACAGTGGAGTTCCAGTGAAGTTTAAGCCGTAGTCTCTCAATTGTTGCTGAATCCACAATATCTGAGAACAATCGCTAGCTGCAGCAATGTACTCTGCTTCACATGTTGAGACAGAAACCGTTGTCTGCTTCTTACACTGCCAGGAAACCAGTCTGTCTCCCAAGAATTGACATCCACCAGAAGTTGACTTTCTATCAAGGTTACAACCGCTATAGTCTGAACCAGTATAGGCTTTGAAGTCAAATGACTGCTGCTTTGAGTACCAAAGACCCAATTGAGGTTTCCCTTTCAAGTATCTGAATATCCTCTTGACAGCTATCATATGAGACTCATTCGGTTATGACTGAAACCTAGAGCACAAGCATACAGCAAACATTATGTCGGGCCTTGAAGCTGTGAGATACATAAGAAATCCGATCATCCCACGGTACAATTTGCAATCCACATCCTTTCCATCTTTGTCTGGATGCAGACCATGATTGACGGGGATAGGTGTGCCATAAGTACTGCTATCATTCATCTTGTATTTTGATAAGATGTCTTTCACATACTTAGTTTGATGTAGATAAATGCCATCCTCTCTTTGACTGACTTGCAGACCCAGGAAGAACGACAATTCACCCATGTTACTCATCTAAAACTTGGACTTCATCACCTGTTCGAATTCCCTACACATCTCTTCATTTGTAGACCCAAAGATAATGTCATTGACATACACTTGTACAAGAATAATATCACCTCCTGCTTTCCGAATGAAGAGGGTCGAGTCAATCTGTCCACGGTCGAAACCATTTGACAGTAGATGTTTTGATAATGTCTCGTACAATGCCCGAGGTGCTTGATGAAGACCATAAAGTGCTTTGTCGAGCTTATACACTTTATTGATATTATGCGGATCTTCAAAGTCGGGAGGTTGAGTGACATAGACCTCTTCATGAACTTTTCCATACAGGAAAGCACTCTTCACATCAAGTTGATAGACTTTGAAGCCGACATAGGAGGCATAAGCCAGAAACAGTCGAATGGCCTCAAGTTTAGCAACTAGGGCATATACTTCTGTGTAATCCAAGCCCTCTTGTTGATAAAAACCCTGAACAACCAACCTTGCTTTATTCTTCACTACAAATGACGATCATCCGTCTTGCACTTGAACACCCATCTGGTTCCAGTTGGTTGTACACCTCTAGGCAAGTCAACCAAATCCTACACATGCAACTTTTGGAATTGAGACAGATCTTCTTGCATCGCCTCAATCCAGCAGTTGTCAGCGAGAGCCTCCTTCACATTCTTTGGCTCTAACTGGGACACGAATGTAGCATGCAAACATGTTTCCATGACACCAGTGTCAAGTATCTTAGAGTACAAACTGGTGTTCTCAGCAATGGTTCTATGACGTGTTTGAACACCGGCATGAGGATCACCAATAATGTTGTCAATTAGATAATTCTTATGCACTCTCATCTCTGGTACATTCAGTTCCTGAAATTCTGAATCGAGGTTTGTGCTCAACTCCCCCATATCCTGTGTTCCAGAAGAAGAAGATTCAATGTTGATTGGATCAGCTGGCGCTTCATTTCCTACACGAGTGTTAGGATTAGCTTGAGCGTCATTTCCGTCAACATGAACACCTTCAATGTTATCACTGTCATGAGTTCCAGATGCAGATGCAGCATTGGAATCGGGAGTTACAATCGGTACAGTTGCACAGGTTGAGAAACTGGAGTCATCACTGCCACAAATAATTCATATACATTTACGGCATTATCGGCAGACAAATCAGGAAGGTTGAAAGACTTGAATAGCGCATCATAATCAAAACCCCAAGCTGGACAAGTTGGTTCTGGTGGAATGCTGTGTTTACTAAAATCCACTTTAAACCATTCCTCGATAGTACGAGTTCCTATATTGTACACTCTCTTGCAAGGCGAGTTGGTAACATATCCTAAGAAGATGCCTTCCACTGCTTTTGCATGAAACTTAGACTTGCGGTCTTTGTATTGTAGCAATAAGGAACAGGGACTACCAAAAGGAACTAGATAGTCAAGATTGGGAGGTCGATTGTTGATCAACTCATAGCAAATCTTGTTGTGCCTCTTCACAACCAGAACTCTGTTCAAGACGTGACAAGCTGTATTAACTGCTTATGCCCAGAAAGTGACAGGAAGCTTTGCATCTGACAACATTGTCCTTGCAGTCTCAATCAAGGTTCTGTTCTTCCGTTCTGCAACTCCATTCTGCTGAGGTGTGTACGGGGCACTAAATTCGTGACGGATCCCCTTCTTGAGACAGAAAAGTTCCATCAAATTATTCTTGAATTCAGTTCTGTTATCACTCCTTATTCTTCTAACCTTCAACTTGTAAAGAGATTCCAAGCTTAGGATCAGGTATTGAAGAATGTCAGCGATTTCGTCCTTTGTACCTAAAAAATGCACCCAAGAAAAACATGATAAATCATCAGTTACAACCAGACAGTATGACTTACCTCCAATACTCCTGAAACTTATGGGGCCAAACAGATCCATATGAAATAGATCTAAGGGGGTATCGATGGAGTTTTGGAGCTTGGGCTTGTGAGACTTCCGTTGCTGTTTGCTCTTTTTACAAGGCATACAGTCATATGCAACGGTAAATCTCAGCTTAGGAACACCGGCTGCCAAACCGTTTAGGACAAGATGATTCATTTTTTGATAAGAAATGTGTCCGAGTTTCCTATGCCACAAGATAGAGTCAAGTTATGTCGCTTTGGTAAGCAAACAAGTAGCAACTGATGATGTGGTTTTCGCCACGCTCATGTCGATCTGATAGGTATCATTTATCCTTGGCGCTCGCATCAGAATACAGTCTTCAGGAACCTCAAAACCAGGTTTGAGAATCATGCATTCAGTCTTGTCAAACATAACCGAGTACTCTTTGTCACACATCTAGGAGACACTCAACAGGTTATGCTTTAACTGCTCGGAGTAGTTGACGTTTTCGAAGCTGACACAACCATTTGAAACCACGCCTTGACACGTGGTATTACCGCCTTTCTCTCCGGAAAAGGCCACATAGCCGCCTCTAAATGGTTTTACATCTTGAAGCAGGGCCATGTTGCCTGTCACGTGCCGGGATCATCCACTATCTACATACCAACGATTAGAGATAGTACCCTTCAGATGTCCCTGCACGAGTCACAAGAAATTAATTAGATTTGGAGACCCAAGCCATAGTGGTCTTGGGTCGTCCGTCTTTCTCAAAATAGACAACCTCAATTAATTCACAATCGTGACTGTAAAAAAAATGGATGAATCTTTAGAAGACTTGGGACCAGGAGATTGAGAACTTTTAGATTTGTTATTCCAAGACCTCTTCTTCTTCTTAACTGGAACAATAGGCTTGCATTCATTAGCAACAGGTGAACTAGTGGAAGCTTCACCTGATTGAATTCCAACCGGTTGTTCCAGCTTTCTCAATCTCTTGTTCCTTTTTCTCCTCTATGGCTTAGAGAGTTTCACCACAGGTTTCTTACCAGTTGGTGCACTACCAGAGGTAGATGCATAAGGTTTAGCAGGTAGCTTTCCCCGTTTTGAAACAGATGGTTTAGCCTTAGATGTGATCTTTGGCTTTACCATAGGTTTTACTGGTGGTTTCCCCACATTTGCTTTTGGACTTTTGGAATGCTTCACTAGTGGTGACTTAGGGATATCAGCCCGTTGTGAAACAATTGGCCATTTCCCTTGGTTCTTAGCAGGACAGTTCACAAGAATGTGACCAACCATACCACAGTGAAAGCAAGTTCTCTTTTCTTTGTAAGTCCTCTTGTAAGGCTCATTAGATCTGGCATTAGATGACTCATCATGATGAGCAGGAGAAGTTGTTTGGTAAACAGTAGTTTGCCCCAATGATGATTGGTTTTTGGGAATATAATTTTTTTGCAAATTTTCTTGATAGCCAAGCCCAAAATGAGCTGAAAAGGCTTCCTTTTTAACTTGATTAATGTTTTTATATTTTCCATAAAGCATCACTTTTAATTTTTCATTTGATTCAACAATATCGGGTTCAGTCAAAATACAATTATCACAATCCGTGATAATGTTTTTCTTAACTTTCTATTCACCGAGCAACTGCTCAGATACTACTCCTTCAGGGCAGGTGTTCTCAGACCCATCATCAGAAGCAGTAAGGAACTCTTCATCAGATGCAGAGTCAGCCTTACTTGAGGAATCATCCTTGTTAGAGGAAGCATCCTGACTCGAGGACTCATCAAGGCAAGACAAATCAATGTCAGTTAAGCCGTTGACAAATTTCCCGCTAACTGGTGGAGGAATGGCATTAGTACCCAGCCCTAAGCCATTCACTTGCCTCACTACTGATTCGTAGTGTTCCACCACAAAGCAAGAATTTTTCAACTTCTCAATTTTACCATTTAACTGTAAGACCTCATTCTGCAGCATGGTAATTTCATTATTTCTCTTTTCTAACCCCTTGTATGCAACATCCAAATGAAACTGTTGTTCGCTGATTTTAAGTGAAAAATCACGTTTTTATTTCTTTAAAGTTTCAATTGAATCTTTGTAATGTTTTTCATTTTCCTTGTAACTTAAAGCTACAATACGAAGGGGTTCTACTTTGTCCTGAAGCTTAGAATTTTCTTCTTTCAAACCAAGACATTTGGAACATAAAATAACAGCAAAAGAATTAGAGTCTACCTTAGTTGACGAACTTGATGCTTCCCCAATAGCCATGAGGGCAAAGGCAGTTGTAGACTCCTCTTGGTCAGCTACAAACGCTTCACGTTCTTCTGCTTCCATTACCTCCATCATCTCAGCCATTAGCCCAACCTGTGTTTATGCAATAAGGGCATCCTCCAAATAAACACCCCAATCAAAGCTTTCGTCCATTTGAGCCACCAATGCATTGGACGTTCCACCTTGACTTTGATTGCGGTTGTTAGAGATGTACCCTTGATTGTTTCCTTGGTTGTTTCCCTGGCTTGGTCTTGTGAATCCTGAGGCATGTGCTTTGTCCTTCTCACATTCACGAGCAAAGTGTCCAAAGTTCTGACACTTGTAGCACTTGGCCTTGGATTTGTCAAAACCCACCTTGGCATTTGAATGTCCACCAATAAACTTTCGGCCAGTTCTGTTCAAGAAACGCTTGGCCCTTCTCAAGATCATGGCCATATCCCACTGAATATCCATGTCCTCTATGTCATCTGGATCCATCTGATTAAAATCTTCTTCAATTGTCTCAGGATCTGTAAGCTTGCCACCAATGAAGTTCTCATAGGCAAGCATACACGATGAAAATAATGCTACATGATCTTCAGCTATCTTGGCTATAGCAGTCTGGTTAGCTGAAGATGTAGAGGGAGGATTTCTTGAGGGATGTTGGTGGTGAGAACCAGATCCAGATGTTGTAAAGTATGTATGACCACCACAACCATTCGAGTTATCTTCTTCATTAGAGTTCCCTGAGAATAAGGCTATACCAGAACCCGATGATTTAGCTATGGAAGACGTCCCATAATACATAGAAGGGTCTTGGCTTTGAGGTCTTCCTGAGCTTTCCTTTCTTTTCAGGTTTATATCATGAGCTTGAACCTTACCGATTGCTTCTTCAATCGTCATCTCATAGAACTTCGGGTTCTCTCTCATCAGAGTGGTATACATCTCAAACTTTGGTGGTAAAGCATCCAGAAATTTTTCAACTAATTCCTCATCAGGATACTTTATCTCAAAAGCTTTTAACTCAGTTTGAAGATGATAGAATCTAGATATAAGTTTATCAGTAGATTCATTCTCCAGATATCTGAAGCACTCATACTGCTTTCTCAGAAGATCTCTTTTGCTCTTCTTGACGTCACCATTCCCTTCAAATCTTTTCTGCAATGCTTTCCAAAGGTCTTTCGAATTATCATAACCTATGAAGCTGTGAAAGAGTTCTCTAGTTAGGGTCATTGTGATAGATCCATGCGCTTTATTTTCTCTATCATAGACTTTCTTTTCTTCTTCGTCTAGCTTAGAAATAGGCTTGGGAACAACTTCATCAAGATATGTATAAGTTGGATGCTTATACCCCTCAAGTATAGGTATCCACAAAGAGGAATCAGTATATGAGATATAATGTTCAAAGCGTGCTTTTCAATTTGAATAATCATTTACATTAAGCAGCTTTGGGGGCTTTTGCGGGGTTCCAATTTCATTGTCATAATTAAGTAGGTTACCGAGGTTCTGAAGATTTGTCATAGTGTGACACTTAGTCAAATTTCAGAAAAGTCAAAACAACTTGCACACTTGACTCTGGCCTTGGCACTTAAAAAATATGGTCTTGCGTATTTAGAATTTGCTCTTGCATACTTGAAAAGTACGCAGGAGAAAATGATAAGTACGCAGCAAATATAGTCTTGCGTACTTGGTAAGTACGCAGCAAGACTGTACTTGTTGCCAGAAATGGTAAGTACGCAGGTCACTTTTTCACCAACCCTCACCAACTTTTTCCGGTCACTGGAATCACACCGGAGACAGAAGAAATTGAAGATATGACCAAACAAAATGAGCCAAAGGGTCAGAAACTCGTTTCTAACCAACCTTTGATGCTCAAAACACTCAAATACACAACAAAAGTCGGTTTTTGAGTGATTTTTGCTTCTAAAATAGTGCTCAAGAGCTACCCCTATTTTATCACAAAAATCAACAAAAACACCCACTTTTGCTTGTAAAAACCTCTGTAGGATGTGTAGAAGATGCTCCTAACACACTCACAACACTCGAAATCAAGAGCTATGCTCTGATACCACTTGTAGGTCCCCGGGTGTCTCAGATCGTTACGTGTGGGTGTGTGACTAGTCGGACTGGGTGCGGAATGCCCGTGACTAGGTGGAGAATCAAGCAACACAGAGTAAACCGAAAACGAAATCACTTTCAAAATCCGTCTATTATAAACTTGAAGGTTACAAAGAGAATACTACTGAGTGCAAATGTCTGCGTACATAAATTTTGTCAACCTATTCTATTTATACTAGACCTGATCTCTGCGCACTTAACAAGTGCACAGGGCAAATTGTTCATGCGTACTTAGCAAGTATGCAGAGTATTCTTGCGTACTTGCTAAGTACGCAGGAAGTAATTCCTGCGCACATGCTAAGTGCGCAAAACACTTAGAGAAATTATACAACAATAACATGAATTAGAAATTACAACTCGATAACTAATACATACAGACACTAACATACAAAGACTAATACATACAAGACAAGTACAAAAGCTAAGACACTATCCAGAGTGTCTGTCACACAAAAGTGCTTAAACATAGAAAGGGGGATGCACAGCCGTGCATCCCATTGCACGATCGTGCAATCCCTTTCTTACTCTCCAAGGACCCAGTACAATGTCCTTTGTACCCTGTTTGATTCCCGAGGTGTTTGCACGCCCGTGCAATCCAATTCACGGCCGTGCATTACTCATTTTGAGGCCTATAAATAGATGGCTTGGATTCTTCATTCCACAACACAACAAAAGATAGAGAGAATAGTTCGTTTCTAGTGGTATTAGAGTAGTAATAGTGAGTAAAGGGGCTCTTCCTCCGTGTTCCACAATAGGGGAGCCTACGAAACTCAGCGTTGCGCTAGTTAGCATGACCATTCGTGGCTAAGCTTCTTGTATTACTAAGGTGAAGATGATGTTTGGTGCATGTTAATGTTTGACGTATTAATCTAGTGGTATGTTTATATTTTTAATTATTCGTCCTTAAAACCATCATTTGGTGGGCTTTTATTACTATCTAAATCCGTCTTTATATTTGTGAGTGTTCTTGATTTTAAAGTGTAAGATCGTAAAACCTTTTTAATCAAACTTTCTTTGAAGCTTGTACGTCTTTATACAAGCAGGGATTGATAAGTCAAGGCTTGGTCAACATTATTAAGGTCGTACGTCTCTATACGAACTTATTATGCGACCAAGAATTGGTGAACTCATGTTGGGAACGGTACGTGTTTATACTCGGTCCCATTGTTACACCGCCTCCCGGTGAACAAAGTATAATCACCAATTTAACTTTTATACAAAACATTTACGCTCGGTGTCTTAAACCAACCCGGAGATGACCATTCGAAGGGTTGAGGGTAACTGTTGTCCCTAACGGAAGGCACTACTATTTTAATTTAAAGATTTTAATTCGTGAATCAAATGTCGTGAGGACGAGGCTCTAGCGGTGACCCGGGTCACAAGTTTGTAGTAGTCATATCAATGGATTAGTCAACTTAACATTATCACGTACCAAGCTGATTCGAAGCCCGAAGCAATACTTTTCGTGACCTGATCATTTCCGAGATATTTACTTTCTTGTTGTTTACTATTCTGCTATTTACATTCTTGTTACACACATCACGCACGTTTTTACTTTTATGTTATTTACTGTACCGTTATTTACTTTTCTGTCATTTACTATTCTGCTTCACAAACGCACAAAACCCACTCACTAATTGATCCGGCTAAACGATAACGAAAGTTGAGTACTGGAACTCGACCGTGTCCATTGGTTCGATACTTGGTTCTTACCTAAACTATATTACGCTGCGACAGATACACTTGGCTATTATGTGTGTTTTTAAGTTAAAGTAATTATCATTTTATAAATTTAAAACCTAATCTCATAAAACTATCATAAAAATATATTATATTTTTATATATTAAAAATGACACATCCCCACCCCCCACCCAAAAACCTAAACCCCCCACCCTAAAAAAACCTAAACCCCCCCCATCCCACCCCCACCCACCCCTAAAAAAAACCTAAACCCTCCACCCCCACCCCTAAAAACCTAAACCCTCACCCACCGCCACCCAAAAACCTAAACCCGCCCACCCCCACCCAAAAACCTAAAACCACCCCTACCCTCAAAAACCTAACCCTATAAACTAAATCCAAAAACTAACCATAAAAGCTAAAATAAACCCATAAACTAAACCCTAAAGCTAAACCGTGCATTTTTTTTAACGAGGACGACGTGGGAAACATGGTATACAAACCACATTTTTAGTTTTTGATTTATATTTTGAGTTATGATTTTTTTAATTATTTTTTTCCATATAATGAGGAGTTCTCTCACTAAGTAGGAGTTTTCTCGTAAACTTCTCCCTATATACACATACTAGGTTAGTTACCCATGTATTACACGGGTTGGATACATAATACATCATGAAATCAAAAAGTGTGTACTTAATTCATAAGTCTATAACTATTTCTTTTTACATACAACATTTGATATTTTATTAGTAACTTTAGGGTGGTGGGAGTGGTACCCTCCCACTCAAAACTACCCTCTCAAACCCATCAATGAGAATATGCCACCTCATTTAGATAAACTACCCTCTCAAACTACCCTAGATGGTTAGAGTGGTACCCTCCAAGTACCCTACAACCCACCTCATTTTTTTTAAATTAATAACCAAATTTAAAAACTAAAAATTTGTTTAATTAATTAAAAATACATAACAATAAATAAAAATACCATAAAAAAGTAAAAAAACACCTAAAAATTTAAAAATCACGTGGCCAATCATACTTTGCGGTTATTTCACGTTTCCGTTTAAGGATTAGTTCCAACATCGATCCGGTTAGATGGTCGTGCGATCCGGTTTGGACACTTTTTTGGACTCCACTGTATATTTTTTTGTAAAGAATAGAGAAAAAAGAATGTATTTTTTTATGTATTGAGTAGGATAATTGGTTATTTATTTATAGGGGTTTAATTTATTTAAAAACTTAAGTTTATTTAAATTAGCCGTTCAACGGTCACATTTTCATCGGGTATCAATACCCTCCCAACCAAAAAAATGTACACGCTACCATCTACCCGCCGGTTACCCGCCAGGCATGCGGCGGTGTGCCCGGGTACCCGCTTGAACCCGATGGTGAACCTGATGACCACTCCCATCACCCTTACCATATGTATCTAAGATTAGTACTGTCTCTGCTTTTAACTTTGGATAGTGTTACATACAATTGACCATGTGTGAAAACCGGTTGTCTCAAAAACAAACCAACGTTTGATAGTGATTGTCATTGGCTTTTATTAATTGTCATTGGCTTTTATTAATTGTCATTGCAAAAACAAACCAACTTCTCTAGAATTTGAAAGGGATCCTTTTGTTTGATGGTATCAAATTTATTCTTGAAATAAAAGTGCGATTTTCAATATTAGATCCATATTAACTCAACACCAAGTTGAGAGTAATACTAACATATCTGGCTATTGCATATACAAAGTTGAGTAGTTCTAAAACTCAAAAATGAGTATGAATTTATTTGATAGAGTATAGAGCAAAACTTTAATATATTACAGCAAAGGAATAATAAATGAGGACATCAAACTTACATCATCTGGAACTCTTACTTGATGGCATTACCTCGAATGTAGCATTCAGGCATTCGCCAAAACCTATCTCCATCCGCCAAGAAAAAAACATTAATCAGTACAAAATTGAAACGGAAAAACAACAAAGAAAGACCATGTCATATAAAGATAATCATAGGATATTAATACTTAATACATACCTTATTGGTGCAAATAACTTCACAGAGATAAATGTTCATCCAAGTATCACAATTAACCAAATGTCGATTTTTTGTCCTCCATTTTTTGAAATAGCACCAGGTGGAAAATGTGGGTCAATGGAGCATTTTCAGTATGGGTCAAAACATTTTTTCTCTATATTTTAAGTGTAAATAAATATTGCAACTTTATACACCATAATTTTAAATTTTTTTAATAAAACAGATTTAGGAGGTTGCATCTTTTATGCCTTTAGTAGTAGTCTTTGGAAGACTTTCAACCCGTTTGACTCAATCCCTTTTAGCTAATTTTTTTATTTGACCTGTTTAAAATAAAACTCAACCAAATCAACTCGTTATTGTTTAATATGTATGGCACTTCAGGTCAATTACACCTTTATCCTGTACATAGTTTTTTTTGCCGTCTCAAAAAAAAAAAAATACTACAGAAGGCTGAAACAACTGCATAAAGTTCAAAACAAATGTCAAAGAAGAACTGTGAATTTGATATGTGCCATAAAGTCGCCTGTGCACCACAAATAACCCATACTTAGTCTAGTGTAATTAGGGAAAAAATGGAGTTTAAATATTCGGAAAAAATAAAAAAATGTATTTTACCAAGCTTTTCATGAAGAACAATGTATGGCTGCAAAAGCTCATGGTTAACACATTCCACCAATCCTAACCGCGCATGCTTCTCTTCCAAAGCCATATCACCAAACACACCATTTCAACTTGGAACAATTATAATACATGAATAATGTAAAAACAATATATACAATTAATATACCTAGTTGTGAATGGCATGATCGAGAAATTTTGACTGATCTCACTGAATATAAACCGAGATGCTTTCAATTTCAAGTGATAACTCTTATCACTGCTCTTTCATATATTGTTGTCTGTTTTTCATCCAACAATTTTGGCTGCAAAACCATCAAAAATCCATTTTCGGTTACGACTCATGACCTACCCAACTAACAAAAGAATGAAAAGTTATTACCAAATATTAAAATTAGCAATCAAATTGCCCTCTCCTGTGTTGTTGACTATATCAATTGCATAAACCTCATTTTCTTCAAATTCGGCATCATCAACTCTGGTTTCGGTAACATCTTGGTTGAATATGGGAGGCTTACAAATGAAATAACGAGTTTAAGGATAGCAAGAGACAAAGCCGCTCAAGAACCGGAGACCTTAACGGAAAAGGTGCAAATCACAAGTCTACAAAGCTCCGCACAAGACCCACCTTCGGTTCATAAGGATATTGCGTTTGATGAGCTGCCCTATGAGTATTCCACACCACGGAGTTGCGGACCAGAACCCATCGAGGATGACTTCTTTAGTGATGATGAGACAGAGGTAGAAGAGTTCTCGGGTGATACTGCGGTTGATAGTGAAGGAGATGAGTCGATGGAAGATGATGAAGAGGAGCAGCTAGACAACCAGGAAGCAGGTAAGTATTCAGACTCTAGTTTAATTGCGTATAATTGTGATATTCCTGAATCATTTAATTTTCCGAGTGATCTAGCTGAGAGTGGTGTTGAAGAGCCCGCGCCAAATTTAGGAGAGTTATCGGACTAGGCGCTTGATTTGGAGGAGTTAATGCGTCGGATGAGGATGTTGAGAATATGCCTAGTGATCTGCAGTATATGATGGCAGAGCTAGAGGAAATGATAGGTAAAACCCCAAGTCTGGGGATGGTTGAGAGAGTAGAGGATCCAGTAGATCCGGGTGAGAGTGTAGAGGCCACACCGTTAGAGATAACCCTTCCCGCGCCTTTGCTTATCACTGTTATTCATTCTGAGGTGATAGATACTAAGTCATCCCCTAAGTCCAGGCCCCCACGTAAGAAGATCCGAGAGGCAGGAGGCATATGTGATTTTAAGATAGTGCAAACCCCAGGTGTGGGGACGTTTAGGGGTAAGAAACTTCTTAGGTACATGATGCAGGTTATTTTTGGATCGGAGAGGTTTAAGTGCTGGTGGAAGGATCTGAGAAAGAGTAGTGGTGGTCGTGCGAGAATAGTTGTTAGTTGTGCGTTGATGAGAGTGAATGTGCTGCGCAGGATGAAGGTGGTTCCGATGGGGATAAAGGAGAAACATCCTGAATAGGTTTGTGTGGTTCTCGGGTTAGTACCCGAGTGTAAAGTTTGTATATGTCTTTGGGTCTATTTTCGTGTTATTTTGGTGTTTTTTGCTTGGCGTGTTTTTGTTTTGTAGGGATTCGCATTTGATTCGGTGAGGAAAATCATCAAGAACGAAGTTCCAGATATGTATGCACTTGATTATGTTGTTGGAACAGGTTTTTAGAGGATTTGTGTGAAGGAGGAGAAATGGGTCAAAATTTTCTAAGTATAAAAATTGCTTAAAACATTCTGTGAACAACAGGTCTTCACGGTACGCGAAGACCAGATGCACACTCTTCGCGACATGAGAAGAGCTACTATTTTGGCCGGATAAAACCCAACCCCCTCGGGACAAGCGAGGAGGGCCCTCTGACTTTTTGCGGTACGCGAAGACCCCCATTTCCTTCCCACTTCCCTTTGTTCCCTAAAACCCGCCACCATTTACCATCCCATCCCGCTCACATTCACATTCCATTATATCATCCACCATCCATCAAACCACCATGGGATACTTCCGCATAATTCGAGATCGATTTTACCTTACTTTGACTTTCATGTCTATGTGTTTGTCAGTCATTTCCCTATTTTATCTTGAGTCGTGTCGAGTCAGTAGAGTCGTTTGATCTTTAATCGAGTCTGTATTTTGTTTTAGTTTGATGTTGTTTTGGGTTTGTTGTGAGTTTAATTTTGCAGGTTTGATCTGAATTGTTGGTACTCACTCTCCATTCGAACAATGAAGATCCGAGCTTGATCTACATGTACAAGGCAACCCTACAGAGTATGTGCAACTGCGAATGAAATGCTATACGGTTGTATGTGTTTGATGGGGAAGAGCAAAGCTGGACAAGATCATTGCTACATTACCAGCTAAGTCTTTTCCAATTTATTCTTGTATATTTTAATTTTTTGTGTTTTGATTCTTTATTTTTATTTTTCGTTGTTTCTCGGTTCACATTGGGGATAATGTGCGTTTTAAGTGTGGGGATAGGAGACTACGTCTATCTTAGATTAGTGAGCCTGTTTAGTGTTTTTACTTTGATAAAATATACAAAAAAAAATTTGAAATATTTGAAAAAAATATCCTTTGAATTAGAGTTTTTGCAACTAAATGGAAGATGATAGATAGAACTGGAATCTGCTTGTTGAATTTAAATGATAAAAAACAATAGAAAGCGCGTCTAATTTGTGATGTTTTGGTAGACCCAGCCGACTATGAGGAGCTTAAATATCCTAAGAGTGTTAACTAGGAATAATTAAATGATTAAATCAGGATATCTTGTGGGTTCTCATCTTAGGGAAAATGGTAAAGCTGAAACTGTCGACATAGGGTGATGGGTACCACGTTAAATTTAAAAAGTTATATGTTTTTGAAATTTTTTGGCACACCAATTTCTTTTATGAGAATAAATCCGAGAGTTGGTGACGCCCGTATTCCATAATTCCATTATCATGAGCTTAATTAATTTGAAAAGTTGAGTTTCGCCTACTTGTCACACGTCGGATTCCAGCCTGATTGAAACACCATTGGGTTGATTCTTACTGTACTTAATGGCTTGAGCTACAGCCTATGTACCACATGCAAAGCACCACTAGGTAAGGTTTGATAATCATATTGTTAGTAAATGCTCAATTCATTCATACCATTTATTCATCATTCACCTTAATTTTTAAAACATGTAAGTTTGTGTTTAATGTGTTGGGTAAATCTATATGGTTTGACTCGGGCCTTGACATGAACTTGAGATGGGATTAGGTTGATCTGTGACTTTCTGAGTGTGAGACCCATAAATAATTTGATAAGCTTTGTAATGTAATATTAGAACATAATCAGGGGCTTGATTTGTTGGTGGTTGGGTTTAATCGGACAGAAATACCGATTGTTGCTTTTTAACGTGTGATTATATTTGTGCTAATAAATTTATGAGATTGTGAAAGTATGTATTCCAGTTATGATTCCATTGTAGATTCTTTTTCGAGGACAAAAAAAGGTTAAGTGTGGGGATGTTTGATGTGTTGCAAAACACACCTCGTTTTCCTTATATTCTGTAGTGTTTTTCGTATAGTTTTAGAGTCATTTATAGTTGGTACTTAGGTTATGGTATATCTTGTAGGTGTTCGGGAGTAATTGGAGCTTAAACGATCAAGAACTGTGAGCACACGAGAACACGGGACGAGAAACTGCAAAAGTCAGGAAAGAGTCCAAACTTCACAAGGGCATATCTCAGGCTAGAAAATGAGTTACGGGACCCATAATATATGGATTTGGGGTATCTCGACGAGCTGAGTTCAAAAATTACGTTTTGGCGGTATGTGCCGACTTGGTTGGTTCATATTCGTGGTACGCGAAGATCCCGTAAATCTGCCCAACTAATTTGTCTTTGGCGGTACGCGAAGAAATGGCCATTTGAGTTTCGCGGTACGCGAAAAAGTGCAGTTACGAGCTTTTTGGCCTAATTTGATGTTTTAGAAGATTAGAACCCATCCAAGTGTTTATCATTGGATTTCCAGCCGTTAGAGCACCATAGATAGGCGATTTTGAGAGCAAGAGAAGCTAATGGAATCCAAAGTTTGGATCTTTTAACATCGTGTTGGTTAGACTACAATCATTTTGTTATTGTTTTGATGATCTTGTGTTTGATTCATTCAATTGATACTATGTTTCTGAGTTTTACTAAAGGTTTGCTTGTTTTGAATATGTTTCTTGGCTAGACTATAGTAGCTATCTAGGTTTTGATGAAGGTTTGATTGAATATTGGATTTCTTTCAGTTTCTGTTTACTCTTGATGGATTCATGATAAAATAAGGAACTTGATTTCAATTGGTATGATGTATATGCATATTTAGTACTGATTTGCAATTGGTTTGTGTTTCACATGCGTTTTATTGAATGTCTTTCGGTTATAGGATGCATGTTAGGTTACTTACTATGTGTCTGTAACTAGTTTATTGATTGTTGATATCATCTTCCATAGAAACACAGATTGAGAGTATCTTAGGGTTAGGTATTCTTTCTATCTTAATAGCTGAGATGTGAGAGATAGTCGGGTATTCCTTGATGTTAAGGTTTTAGGCCAATTGCTCTGAAAGGAGGTTTTCGTAGGGTTTCTTAGCATTATTGATATTTCGTGTCATACCGAGAGTTTTCAGGTTACCCCGTATGTCCTAGGGCGTATTGAGATATTGAGACTGAGAGGTAATATATCTTTAGGGTATTTAGCTTTATCGGAAATAACTGAAAGGTGATCCGACCAACCGGTGAGTTTACACGCCCCTTAGGGTTTCCTATTAGGTCACACCCGGATAGTGATCTAGGATTCTTTGGTTGTCTTAGGGTTTCGTATTCAAAGATACCGCTCCCATCATAGTTTCCATATCCGAGAGATGTCTAAGTTTAGCAAACAGGATTCATAATCTAGGTAGTGCTTTCTCCACTCTTGATTTCATCTGATTCTCCTTGATAGTTAGCTGTCGTTAGAGAGTTCTTAGTTTTTTTGATTTAATTAGTTTAATCGTAGTTCATAGAATTCCCCTAACCAAATAATCTTAGTTCTGTATCGGAGTCTAGTTTTAGTTAGAGTCTGTGTCTCGTGGGTTCGATATCCGGACCTCCATTGAGCTGTATTGCAATTGATAGGTACACGTTCCTGTCATTGTGGTCTAGTTTATAGGATTTCTAGAGTACTACTAGAGTGTCTAGGTTAGGTTTTTATATAGTTTTTATAGACCGTCTGGACGACATCAAGTTTTTGCCAAAAGATCCTTCTAGATATAATACTGAAGAAAATAAGTTGAAGGAAAGATATATGAGAGCTCTAGGTCTCCTGACTATGGCTCTTCCTAGTGAAATCTACCACAACTTTAGTAATCATACATATCTAAGAGCTTGTGGAATGCACTCTCTAAAATGTATGAAGGAAACACATAAATGAAAAACAATAGAAAGAAGATGTTGAAAAGACAGTTTGACACCTTTGGACACGTTCCTGGTGAAGATTTAACTGCTTAATTCATCAGGTATATTAGATTGGTTTGTGAATTAAAATCTGCTGAAGTGGAGTTTGAGAATGCTGATGTTGTGAAGCAGTTCATGACATCTTTACCTCAGAAATGGTTGGTGTTGTAACACCTTGAAAATTTCCTAGGAAATAAAGGACTAAAACTCAAAGTTGAGGGGTGGATATGTGAATAAACAAAGTTCAAGAACTAAAATTGAAATTTCTAAAAAACAAAGGGGTAGCGGACCGCTACCCAAGACCTTAGCGGTCCGCTAGGTGTTGAGGAAGGAAAGTATCTGTGACTCACCAAGGAAGATCTGACGTGTGGAATGGGTGGCAGACCGCTAGCCTAGACCTTAACGGTCCGCTACGTGTGCACTACGCCTATTAGACCGCCTCATTGGGTAGCAGACCGCCACCACCTAGTGTAGCGGTCCGCTACGGGTGCCACTTTGGCCCTATAAATTGATGATCGATCTCAGCCATTCTCCACTCACTAAAACACCATAACAAACACACACACTCTTTGATTCTCTGATCCCAAGCCCCGGTTCGCGTGCGAGAGTCCGGTTTCTAACGATTCGACTCCAAATTTTCGAAGATAGTACCGAGGTAAGGTTCCGATCTACTATTAAGCTTTGGTTATGCATCCTTAAGCTAGAATTATATAAATTAAGTAATGTCATTATATCTAGGAACTCTGCCCGAGGTGTTTGCCATATTACAAATTTAATAAGCAGAGATACTGCTGAGGTGAGTTCTTAAACTGTGATGCATTTGAAACAACCATGACTCTGTGATACTCCATTTTTAGCATGGTTGATTTATGAAAGCATTTTCAGTATCTTGAAAAGATTGCACCGATTGTTTATATATAACGCATTCTAAGCGCTTATTGTGTTTCACTTGCTCGTGGAACGGCATGTTGGACAGGACCCGTTGAACGGTCTTTGGTTATATATAGACTGAATGATTACTAATAGTTATTTATGAGCGGGGGTGGAATCCCATAACTGTGTTCAAGATACTTTGGTGGGTCATTTTAATAAACTATTTTAGTATATGAATTCACCAGCTTTGTGCTGACCCATGTTTTATCAAATGTTTTTGAACGCTTCATAGGTAGTCATTAGACAAGGCATTTCCAGGACTAGAATGAACTGATGGACGATCCAAATGATGGGCATGCCTGAAACTATAAGTCCCGAATGATATGTTCCTTATTAGGAATAATGATAAAATGTTATGTAACATTTTGATTCCACGAATGTAAACTATGTTTTGATGAAATGAAAAATGATGTTTTAGTTTCCGCTGTGTGTTTTGATATCAACGTCACAATAACTAGAAGGCGACCTTCTGACCGGTATGTAGTTGTCTGACAAATGGAATGTTCTGTATAAGCAAAGAGTGGTGTATAAATCTCTCCTAGACTCATCGTTCTTTCCTGGGAACATATCTGTTGGAGGTACTACAAGAATTTTAGCACAGTAATTCATGGGCAAGGATGCAACTACAAGAATTTTAGCGACTGTCATCCAATACTCTTCAATGGGAAGAAAGATGCCATTGCAGCCTTGCAATGGATCACTTCTATGGAAGCTGTAATAAAGATGAGTGAGTGTAGAGTGGACCAAGATATGAAGTTTGCTACACATTCATTTGAAGAGGAGGCTCTTGACTGGTGGGAATCAGTCAAGCAAACAAAGGGAGAAGCTTACACCGACAGGATGACTTGGGAGGATCTCAAATCTTTTATTGTAAAGAGATACTGTCTACAAAATGTTGTGGACAAGATTGAATATGGATTTCTCCTGTTCGAAGCTGGAACCATGACTCATCAGGAGTATACAACCAAGTTTAATGAAATGGCCAAGTTGGTGCCACATTTGGTTACTCCGGATTCAAGAAGAGTTAAATGTTATATTCAAGGCTTACCTCCTAAGGTTCGTACCTTAGTGAAATATATCGCACCCGAAACGATAGATTTGGCCTTTGAAAAGAGTGTAGTAATGTACGACGAGGTGGCAGCTCAGGAGCCACCAAATATTGATCACAAGAGGAAAACCGATGAGGTTTTTTATAAGTTCAAACCGGGATATGGTAAATTTCCCAGAAGGGGAGGATTTATTTCTAACCCTGATAAAGACAACCAGGGGATGAAATGCTAGACTTGTTAGAAGTTTGGCCATTCTACAACCCAGTGCCTGAACGTTAAATGTTTTAACTATGGAGAAATAGGCCACTATAGGACTTCTTGTCCTAAACCACCTAAGCAGGTGATGGGAGCGGAAATGAACAGAAAAATAAAGCTATGGAGGTAGCAGGTACTTTCCTAGTTAATAATATTTACGCCAAGATTTTATTTGATACAGGGGTGAATATAAGTTTTGTTTCATATACATTCACCCCTTATTTAGGCGTGAAACCGATTTCGCTTATTCGTGCCTTTGTCGTTGAAACGGTTAGTGGCGAACAGATTAGGACAACGGAATCATACCCTGATTGTGTCATCAATTTTAGTGATGATAAGGTATTAGTTACACTAATGCCAATGAACCTGAACGAATATGAGGTTATCCTAGGGATGGATTGGTTAAACCAATACTAGACCCAGATTGATTGTGACTAGAGAACGGTCAAGATTAAGAGACCAGATGAAAGTAATTTGATAATTCAGGGTGATAGTAATAAAAGTAAGATTGAAATTATTTCAATAGCTAAAACTAAGAAAAAAATGATTAAGGGAGACAGTATATTCTAACTCCATGCTTTAAACGTTAAACCCGAAAAACAAATTGCGGATATTCCCGTAGTCTGTGATCACCCGGATGTCTCTCCGGAAGAATTACCTGGTCTTCCACCTGATCGTCAGATATTCTCAAGAATTACCTGGGGTACAAAACAAGAAGAAGCATTCAATATTCTCAAGAATAAACTTAGTCATGCACCGATCCTAACATTACCCAAAGGAAATGATGATTTTGTCATCTATTGTGACGCTTCCCGAACTGGTCTGGGTTGTGTGTTCATGCAGCGAAACAAGGTTATTACCTACGCATCACGCCAACTTAAGGTTCATCAGAAGAACTATACCACGCATGATCTAAAACTTAGTTCCATAATGTTTGCTCCAAAGATCAGGAGACACTATCTGTATGGTACCAAATGCGTGATATATTCAGACCATAAAAGCCTCCAATATATTTTTAATCAGAAGGATTTAAATATGAGACAAAGGAGGTGGATAGAACTCATTAATGACTACGATTATGAAATCAAGTACCATCTCGGGAGATGATGGAATCATAAGATTTGATCAAAGAATCTGGATTCCAAAACTTGGAGATATTCAAGAGAAAGTGTTAGATGAAGCACACAAGTAAAGATATTCTATGCATCCTGTGAAAACAAGATGTACAGAGATCGGAAGACTCATTATTGGTGGTCGAATATGAAGAGATCGATAGCTCAGTACATAGATAAATGCTTAACTTTTCTTCAAGTTAAGATTGAGCACCAGAAACCAGCAGGCCAATTACAACAATTGGAGATACCTGTCTAGAAACAACATTTTCAGAAAATACCAAAAATACCCCTAAAAGAAGGAAGATGGTGGTACAAGAAAGTGATGAAGATGATGCTACTACAAATGCACCAACAAAATTGCCACTAGCAACTATACAACCTCCACCAACATCACTTCCCATCATGAGCTTAAATCAAGAAATTTGGTAATTCTTTGACCTACCTTCTTCTGGACAATTAGTGTTTCCCTCAGTGGGAAACATCATGACTTCTTATCCAATGCCAAAGAATATGGAGGAATACATTATCAAAAAAGAAAAAATAAATTCAAGACTATGTTGCAGTAAAGTTTAAAGGCATGTCTGATAAAGAGACCCAACAGATCTTAGCAAAGGAATTGTTGATCATCAGAGACCTAGAAAACATTGCCTTTCGTAAATGCCAAGAACTTTCAAAGGCAACAGTCACAGATTCCAATCTCTGTGCAACAATAAAAAAAGATTATATTGATTGGATCATGCAGAACAAGAAGTATATTGCAAAAAGAGGTCCGTATATAGACTGGACCATAGAAGCACTAGAATGGGAAATCATGAGGATTAGTAAAATGATGGAACACCCTTCTAGTGCATAAACACTAACAAATTGAAAAGCATGTAGAACAAATACTAGTGTTGATAAGGCACTCAAAATGAAGAGAATGAAGGATGAAATGATAGAAGCAAAGATGGATCAACCTGCTACAATTAAAAGATGGAATGAAATTAATACTTTTGAAACTACAAGAGGTTGGAAGAACTCGGAAAGAAGTTTCCTGAAAAGGTGCCACCCAAGCCAGTCTACAATGATGAAGCTCTACCAATAAGAACCTCGTTGAATCCAACTTAGTCTCTAACTTCAAACCAAATCTTAGCTGCAACTAGATCATACTTTGTAGGACTAAAAAACCTAAAAGAACTAGCTCCTGATCAACTTGTTGTAGATGTGAAGATCATCATGTATGAATCTCTGAGGATGGACAAGTGACCAGAGCTAGCTAGATCATAACTGATATGTACAAGAACTGATGTTTTTTATATATACGTTTGATTTATCTTTGCAAATGGTAAAATATTGGTCAGTAGATGGTAAATGGTCAGTATATGGTCACATGGTCAACTGCTATGTCTTTGGATTTCAGTATATGGTCAACTGTGCAACTGTTATGTCTTTGGTTTGATTTATATTAGTTTGATTTATAGAAGACCTGGTGAGGGAAATTGCTGGTGAGGTTGTTCTCCCAAAACCCACACTTGTGTCTATTTGAAATTAAATGGTCAAACGGTCAACTGTTATCAATTGCTGCAATTGTAGACCAATTGCAAATGGTCAGTATATGGTCAACTGTTATCAATATATGGTCAAATGTTATGCATTTGCTGTAATTATAGACCAATTACAAATGGTCAAATATTGGTCAGTATAAGGTAAATGGTCAATATATGGTCAACTGGTCAACTGTTATGTCTTTGGATTTCAGGATATGGTCAACTGTGCAACTGCTATGTCTTTGGTTTGATTTATATTAGTTTGATTTATCTTTGTAATTGGTCAACTGTTATCAGTATATGGTCAAATAGTATGCAATTTCTGCAATTATAGACCAATTGAAAATGGTCAAATATTGATCAGTATATGGTAAATGGTCAAATGGCCAGTATATGGTCAAATGGTATGCAATTGAAGCTAGCTCTATTTAACTGTACTTTCCTAATGAGAAACTACATTGCATTACATCAACCAAATACATAATCATCAACCAAAAACACAATCAATACAATCAAATAACAAAACAAGGATCACATGCATCAACTAAATACCAAAAAACAGATATATTATATATATAACCATATTTTTTACAAAAATTACATAATAACAGACATAAATTCAAAACTAGATCACTATGACCTAGCATCAGATAACAAATCCTCAACCTCAGATGTGGACCATGTGAGCATCAGAGGTGAAGATGCAGTGATCTCAGATGAGGATGTGGACCATGTATCTTCTTGACTACGCTCGCGTGGTATCCTCCTCTGGAAAAACAGAGCATCGTAGGTGAAGGTGGAGTCCCGCTCCCTCACAAGGTAGAGGGAGAGTTCAGTAGCATCCCTCCCGTGAAAGGCCACAACCCTCATATCATTCTCATTATACACTTAAACTACATACTCTAATGATAGGCATGGGATCCTAAAAAGGTGGTGAAATACTCAGCCGTCGTGTACCTTAGAGCTTTAACCATATGGTCAAGCTCTTTGTACGAGAAGAGATCAATGTTGACATAGTCAACAAAGCTCTCAATGTCGCTGGCGTATTCCAACTGCTCGCCGGCGGGAGTGGCTCTAAAGTTGCCCTTGTGGTGGATCCTGAGCGTGAAGGGCCTCGGATTACCTGAAATTCAAATTTAGGTTACACATTTTACCTTAAAAAACGCAACTTTAAGAATACTATACCCTGGTAGTGTGGTGTTGCACCACCGGTTACTCGTACTCTCCATTGCGACGCCATTTGATCGTTTTTTTTTGTATCGAGAGAAGGGCGACGAAGGTTTTTTGGTTGAATGAAAACATAATTTGGTAAATTGGTATTTAGAGGATGGTGCGCCCGGTCGATCATCTTCTTCTGAGAAATTGAATTTGGCGGCAGGAAGTGGAAAGACGATAATTAATTGGCCACACGCACTATTAACCATGTCCAATGTATACTTTTAGCCACACATAAAATGTTTAACCGTGACCATTGATTACTTTTAGCCACACAAAATAACTATAACCGTGACCATAAAATACTTATAGTTATAACTATTTAAACACACGTGGCTAATAAACACTACTATATATCTTTGTATCAGCTTTTAGCCACATTATTAAACAAAAACAATGGCGGTTCGTCACATTTAGCCACTGCTTTTGTTTCATTTACTAATTGCAAAACACTACTCTTTAGTCACATAAGCTAAAATAAGTGGCCATATCTATTAGCTCTTAGCCACATAACTAAAAATGTACTATGGCAGTTCATCACATTTGGCCACACTATTCGAGAGTGGCTAGTAGATGTCACATTTTTGTTTTAAAGTGTGGCAAATAGATGTGTTTTTGGTCACATGAATAACAAATCAAAAAAATATCATAAAGGTTGGTCACATTTGGCCACACTTTTCTAGTGTGGCTACTAAATGTCATAGTTTTTTTTCTTAAAGTGTGGCTAATAGATGTAATTTTTGTCTCATGAAACAAATAATGTGGCTGTAGATCACATTTGGCCACACTTTTCTGGTGTGGTTACCAAATGTCACAGTTTTTTCATAAAGTGTGGCTAATAGATGTGTTTTTGGTCACATGTATCAAAAAAAAAACAAATACTATGGTCGTAGATCACATTTGGCCACACTTTTATAGTGTGGCTACTAAATGTCACAGTTTTTTTCTTAAAGTGTGGCTAAAGGTTTTGAACTGTTATACATTGGTCACATGAATAAATAAAATGTGTGGCCATAAGTAGGATAGAAGGTTTTAAAATGTGATTAATGACCTTTAGCTACACATTTAATCAAAAGTGTGGCAGGGCGGGTTTTTGAAAAAGTGTGGCTAAAGGTCATATTTGGCGTAGTGTTAACGGCGCTGCTAAAGGAGGCTTCCCGGAAAGGACGATTCAAAGGTATCCAAACCCCAAATGAAGGCCCTTGCGTCACTCATTCTATGTATGCAGACGATGTTTTCTTTATAGGGGAATGGGACGACGGGAACATTATTAATCTTAAGAGAATCCTTCGATGCTTTTTCATCATTTCGGGCCTAAAAATAAATTACAACAAAAGTAAGATCATTGGGGTAGGGGTTGAGGAGGATAAGTGCCATCGATTCGCGAAAGCTTTGGGGTGTGTCCGGGCCACCCTCCCCATCTGCCATCTTGGGTTGCCGATTGGGGCGAACATGAACGAAGGGCCAAAAATTGGGAGCCAGTGGTTACAAAATTCAGAAATAGGCTTAATAATTGGAAGGCAAAAACGTTGACATTGGAAGGCTGTATTTTTTCACAATGTTCAAGGCCCTATTAAAATTCATCAATGAGCTCGAATCAATTCGAATAAGATTCCTATGGGGGGAAGCAGCACCCATAGAAAAATTCATTGGGTCACTTGGAAGAAAATAGCAAAACCAAGACAGATGGGGGGCTGGGGGTGGGAGGGCTTAAAATCATGAACTTAGCCCTTCTAACAAAGTGGATACGGAAGGATGTTAATGCCCGGAAATGCTTGTGAGTTGTTGTGATTAAAGCATTGCATCATAAATCTTTTGAATCTGTGGAAGATCTAAGCAAAAAGAGGTCGTCGACAACTGGTCCTCAATAGTCTTGGTGAAGATGATGGACGAGGGGCTCCCTGTTACGAAATTGTTTAAAAAAAAATTGGTATTGATTCCCCTGCTTTGTTCTGGAATGAAAGCTGGTTCGACCCTGTTCCTTTTAAAGACTTCTTCCCCAAACTATATGTTATCGAAAAAAAAATCATGCTCCATCAAAGACAGGGTCTGCTGGTCGGGTGATCGGGTTGTGGCGTTCAACTGGGGCTGGAACAACTAGAGGGTAGCAAGAAAAAGAGAGGATGAAGTGGCTGATTTGGAAGAAATGGTTAAGAATTATAGCTTCAGTAATATCCCGGATAAATGGCATTGGAATGGAGATCAATCGGGTCATTTATCCACTGGATCGTGCAGGAATTGGCTGGAAAAAAACAAATCTTGCTAATTCAAGACAGGAGGTAAAATGGATTAAATCGGTCCCAATCAAAGTTAGATGTTTCTTGTGGCATCTATTCCAATACCGTATCTCAGTAGCGTCTTCACTTATGGTTCGGGGAGTTAATTTACAGTTCGCGGAATGTACTTTATGTCGACTATAATCCGAAGACGAAAACCATCTGTTCATTCGATGTCTGGTGGCTAAAGAAACGTGGAAGCGGGTCTTAAATTAGATTGCTATGGATCCGACGGGTGCTGAATCGATGAAGGAACTGGCGGATAAAATTCATCATTCAAACGGGTGCAGCAAGGTTAGAAAAGTAAGAATATTGGTAACCTACTATACATTTTGGACAATTTGGTTAACAAGAAATATATGGGTTTTTTCAAACTCTAGAAGGCTTGTTGACAACATGGTTGACAACATTAAAATCACGTCATTCAAATTGTTGGAGAATAGACGGAAGGCTCACAATGGTAATTCGAAAAGTTGGGTCCAAAATCCCTGTGTGGAGTTAGGTCGAGACAAGGGCTTGTCTTAACGTAGTAGTTTTATCTTTTGGGTGCAACTCGATTTGTAGTTCTAAATTTTGGTGTTTGTAATTGGGGTGTTTGCTAGTTTCCCGCTAGCCTTTATATAAGTATTCTCATTGTTGTCGTTCAAAAAAAACAAGAATTGACTTTCTGCCTCCTTTGAAATCGTCAACCCTTCTTTGTGACTGTCCAAAGTAAATACCCATAGAAATCTAATTGAAGCAACCCAAACAACCAATTGTGACTTGTTCCAACACTCGGCTACTCTTTTTCTGAATTTCAGTTCCTTTTTCGGCACAACCAACGCCCCTTTAATTCCTGTTATCACTAATCCACCAACACCAAAATAGTTTTGATGATTCTTGAATAACAATAGATCACACCTTTGTGATCGACCTCCACAATTAAACCTAGAAACAAATTCATTTTTGTCCTTCAAAAATTTGTTCCTTAATTTCAAAAATCTTGAACGAAATTGCCAAGCGAACACCCAATTTGGATCGTCCTTTGGAATTAACCCCAAATCTTTTAATTCAAGCAGCCCAATCGTTGCCTCCTGCGTGATAGGAACTGAACAAAACGGGAATCCAAACACCCCCTTGCTTGACTTTTTTTCTGACGTATCAAATAGCAAAGACAACCCTCTGCCTCCTTGTTTCTGATTAGCAAACCAACAAGAACAGCCCAAAAAAATCCTCCTTTGATTTTTGACTTATCTTAGAATCTCCCTTACATATAAGAGATGTGAATGGCTTCCTAATCTGAAATGTTAATCATCAATTTGTCGAGAAACACCTTCCTCGTCTTGCCTTTTTTACACAACAGACAAAAAAAATTCCGTCCCTTTTGTTCCTGGTTTCTTTTTACTGCAGACAACCCAAGCAAACCTTCTGATTTTACGTACTAAGACCACCACAACCTTTTGTTTTTGTCTTGAGCCTCCCTTCTGGTCCTCGACACCAATTACTGCAAACACCAAAACTTTCTCTCATGTTCTGCCTTCGATGAAAAATAACCACACAAGAAAACCAAACTTTGTTTCTCACAAACAATTTGATTTGTTTCCTATTTCTGTGATTTCTTCAATCCACCCTAATTATTAAAATCGTTTGATGTTCTGAATTGTTAATCGGCCACTCCTTTGTGAACGCCCGCTGTAATCAAACCAGATACAAATTCCTTTTCTATCCTCCTTTGATTTCGTCCATCGACTCCAATTAGCCAACGAAAAACAACTTCTGATCACCCCTGTGATCAATTAACGCAATAACCAACCTCCATAGTAGTTTGTATCTCCAAATACGTAAACGAAAAACTCAAATTCAAGAGCCCCAGGCTCTGATACTGAAAGATTGAAATGGTAATGAAAATTTTGTATTATTGCATTAACATAATCAAAGATTACAATATATATGATTGGAATGTAACTTAAGGATATTAAAAGACTAAACAATTATTAACTATACTAATTGTCACATTTATGTTCATAAAGACTAGAGTGAATGTTTGTAGGTTATGAAGATGAGAAGACAATCATTAAATGGATTAGTCTTAACATGCCCCCGCAATCTGAACGGCCGGAGAGATGTGATGCTTGGTGCGTAGAGTCACAAAGCGTGAAGTAGACAAGCCTTTGGTGAGAACTTCGGCAAGTTGGCTAGATGTGGGAACATAGCGAACCTTCAGAGTTGTAGCAAGAACCATGTCTCGAATTAAGTGAAGATCAATCTCTACGTGCTTGGTGTGCTGATAAAAAACAGGGTTGGTGGCAAGATAGGTGGCGCCAAGATTATCACATCAGATGGTAGGAGGTTGAGTAGGTGAGATGTTTAGCTCGGAGAGTAAGGATTGTATCCATCGTACTTATGTAGCAGTGTGTGACAAAGCACGATATTCGGCTTCAGTGCTAGAACGAGCGACATTTTTTTTGTTTCTTGGAACTCCAACTAATAAGATTAGAACCAAAGAAGACACAATAGCCAGTGGTAGAGCGACGATCATCTGGGCATCCAGCCCAATTAGCGTCAGGATATGCATGTATAGATGAGGTAACAGAAGATCGGTGGAGAGTCAAACCATGAGATATAGTACCCTTGAGATAGCGAAGGATGCGTTTGACATCAATCCAATGACGATATGTTGGTTGCTAAAGAAGTTGAGAGACCTTGCTGACAACATAAGTAATGTCAGGACGAGTTAGGGTTAAATATTGAAGAGCACCCACAATAATGCGATACAACCAGGGATCATCTAAAGGAATCCCTAAGAGACGTGACAGTTGTCGTCTAGAGCAAACTGGTGTTGGGGAAGCCTTGCACTGAGTGAGACCTATGCGATGTAGAAGATCAACATGATACCTGTTCTGAGAGATATGAAGAGTGTTAGCAGAGAACGTAGCTTGAAGGCCCAAAAAACAGCTTAAACGCCCGAGATCCTTTAAAACAAAGCGAGAATGAAGCCTTTAAATGAGAGTGGCAATGAAGCTCGGCTGATTTCATGTAATGATTATATCATCAACATACACAAGAATATAACATGTCACCGAGTTGTGATGATAAACAAATAGGGAGGTGTTAGATATACATTGGTGAAACCCAAAATCCTGAAGTGTGGAAGACAATTTAGAGAACCATGCACGTGGTGCTTGTTTTAGACCATAGATAGCCTTCTTAAGCAGACATACATGATGTGGTTTGGTCGAGTCTTTAAAACCTGGAGGTTGAGACATGTAAACTGTTTCAGAGAGATCACCATTGATAAACGCATTATTAACATCAATTTGGCGAATGTCCCAGCCATGAGAAAATGCAACCGACAGAATCATCCTAATAGTCGTGGGTGTAACAACGGGACTAAAAGTATTGGTGTAATCAATACCCTCGGTTTAATGAAAACCTTTTGCAACCAATTTGGCTTTGTAACGACTAATAGTACCATCAGAGTGACGTTTAATGCGGTATACCCATTTGCAACCAACAATATTGCTTGATGGAGGAGCAGGAACCAAAACCCATGTATTGTTGTAGTTCAGAGCATTAATTTCCGACTACATGGCAACACGCCATTCCCGATGCTTATTTGCTTGAGCAGAGGTAGCGGGTTCAATTGTCGGAGCTAAGGAAGCGTGGAATAGAACATGATCTGGAAAAAGTTTTGGTTGACGAGTGTAATCACGGGTGTTGGTGACCATAGGGTGGGTATTAAGGGACGGGTTGGAAGGTGGCGGTGATGGGGGAGGGGGAGGTGACGGAGGTGATGGAGGCTGCGGTGGCGGAGGTGGAGGAGGATGAGGGTGGGGGGTTGGATTAGGGGACGGAGCCGGCATTAGGGTAGGAGGAGAGTGGGATGGTGGGAAATTGGAAATATGAGGGATAATGGTGGTGGTATGGGAAGGATCGATAGGTGACTTAGGAATGGTGAAGGTGTCTTCATGAAAGACAACATGTCTGGAAGTATAAGTGCGCCCGGAGTGAGGGTCATGACATAAGTAACCATGGTGATTAGGGGCATAGCCTAAGAATAGACAAGGGATAGACTTTGGTGAGAGCTTGTCGGGACGTATATGACCAAGAAATGGGAAACAAAGGCAGCTGAAAGTACGTAGATGAGTGTAGGTTGGTTTGGATTTAAACAAAAGTTCATAACGAGAAAGATGATCAAGTGTTTTGGATGGTAAACGATTTATTATGAAGGTGGATGTGGCATAGGCATCATACTAGTAAAGTTTGGGTAAGTTGGCATGGGTGAGTAAATAACGAACAGTTCCGGAGAGATGACGTATTTTTCGTTCGGCAACAACATTTTGTTGGGGTGTGTAAGGGTAGGAAATACGATAGCCAATGCCAGAATCAGATAAGAGTCTAGCCATGATGCCTTGAGTGAGTTCTGGGGCACCGTCACAGTGGAGAAGTTTAATGGTAGTGGAAAATAAATTTTCCACAAGTAGTTTGAAATGTCTAAAGATATCAACCGCTTGGGAGTGATAGGACATAGGATACATCCATGTGAAACGACTGTAATCATCAATAAAAATAATAAAATATCGATAGTTAGAACAAGAGACAATTGGGGATGGTCCCCATATGTCACAATGTATTATGTGTAACGGAGTGGTGCTACGCGTTAAAGAGGGAAAGAAAGGTAATCTAGTAGTTTTGGACACATTACAAGAAGAACAAACACTAGTATTATTATGATTATTCGTAGAAAAAGAAACATAAGGTAACGAAACATGTGAAAAAACATAAGTGGAAGGATGTCCCAAGCGATTGTGCCAAACTTTTTGAGCTTTGGATGTCCTTGCCATGAGAGAGTAGAGCTGGAACAGTTTAGGTTGCAAGCGATGAATGAATTGTCCCGTCAAGGTCTGTATAGATAAACCAAGATATGAGAAAATAATAGAAATAGGGTTATCAAGAACCAATTGTGTGATAGATAGCAAGTTTTTGGTTAGTGTAGGTACAATTAACACATTTTTTAATAAAAGATTATGATTTGATATGTTAAGTGTGGTTTGTCCAATGTGTGTTATGGGTAGAGCCATACCATTACCCACTATAACGTTTTCGGTTCCAAGATAAGGAATGGCATTGTCAACCATGGAGACATTGTTGGCCATGTGAGATGTGGCACCATAGTCGGTAATCCAAGAATCTAAGTCATCACAGATGTCCGAAAAGGTAGGCATATTGGCGGTGAATCCAAACCGTGAAGGGTTAGAGTTTTGGTCAAACCATGTATTGTCAAAGTTCATGCCAGGAGGATTAGCATCGATATGAAGAGGTAGCAGTACAAGAATTGATAGTGGTAGCAAACGATGTGGGCTGTGGTAAAATAAAGGAGGGTGGGTTGGAATTAAAATATGAAAAGTGTGGGTCTGGGCTAAGGTTAGAAGCTGGGCCAAGGGTAAGGTTTGCGTGAAATGGGCTCAGGTAGGGTGAGGGGGAGTGGCATTTGCGTGGCTTCTGATGGAGTAAAAGGGGAAAAAGGATCCGGGGTAAAAAAAGGGGTGGGGGTTTAAGTCGGTCCATGGATCATTGTCGGGTAGGGTAGGGAAAGAAACGGGATGGCGTGGGGAATAAGCGGAAGAGGGAGGAGCAGAAGCCGAGGCCGACGGGGAGGCGGAATACGGGAAGGCCGATGGGCGTTCATAGCAGGCCGATTGAGGCTGGAATACAGTGCTTGGTTCGGGGAGAAGGAAGCATTCCGACGGGGTCCAGTGGGATGATGAGCCTGATGACGGCCACGATGGAACGGTGGAGCGCCACGGCGACTGCCGGAGTACCGGTTATTTGAGGCGGTGTGATTTCTATGGGCTATAATTTTGGGTGGAGGGAGTGTATCGATAATGGCAGGAGGAGGCTTCATGGCCGACCTTTTTGCAGATCTGACAGAGAGGGTGAAGCTGAGGGTTAGAGGGAGAGTGAGGAGCAGGAGTGGAGGCTGTGAGAGCAACGGTATGAGGGTCGTTTTGCTGTTGTTGATGGAGGCGTTCTTCATAGATTAGGAGTTTGGATCGTAATTGAATAAAGGTGGGGGGGGTTGTCCGAATGTTCAACAAGAAGAATAAAGGCATCATAGGGGCGACTTAGGCAATGGAGAACTTGTAAAACAAAAAAACATCAGTGACCGGATCACCGATGGAGTGCAGTTTGTCGGCTAACTTCTTAGCGTCATCACAGTAGGTAGTAATGGATTTGGTGCCTTGTTTGAGTAATTGAAATTGGGTTTTGTATTGGGATTTCTTGGCAAAAACCTGTTCAAAGAACAAGGCTTCTTGTAAGGCCTCAAACCCGTGAGGCCTCACTTATTGGATTTACTCATTAACACATAGCACTTAAACATAAGACATACATTATCACAGCGGAAACGATTTAAAATCTCAACATACGCAGCGGAAACATAACATGTCTAAACAACTTAAACTTGTCAAATACAATTGGAACTTGTCTTAATCAACATAATCAAAAGAAACATAAACAGGATGCCAGATGCTGATCTTCGGGTAACTCTTCTCGCCAAGCCAAGCATCCACTTCCATCTACTGCCACCTACACTTAACTGATGTGCATACTAAAATCAGCAACGCTGAGTGAGTTCTAACGTTTACATTAAATCAATTAAACAAAAGATTTACTAAAACATATATACTGCCATTAAGGCTAAACTTAACACACTTTACTTTTCAAACAGTTTAAAACGTATAATAAACCGTCAATTCCTCTTTACTGTACTGCCCTCATGGCTTACATCCATGAACCGACAAGTACCTGGTCAATGCCCCCATGATCAACGACCATGAACCGACAATACCGCTTATCCGTCAATTCCTTGTCACTACTGTACCGCCCCCATGGTCAACGACCATGAACCGACGAGTACCTGGTCAATACCCCCATGGTCAACGACCATGAACCGACAATACCGCTTATCCGTCAATTCCTTGTCACTACTGTACCGCCCCCATGGTCAACGACCATGAACCGACGAGTACCTGGTCAATGCCCCCATGATCAACGACCATGAACCGACAATACCCTGGTTAATGCCCCCATGATCAACGACCATGAACCGACAATACCGCTTAACACTACGGGGAGGTTGCGTGGACCTCCCGAGCGACCGTCGTCACTCATCCCAGTTGTACAACCGTTAACGAACCCAAAGGTTCTTACTAATGGGTAGAACCCATATCTGACATCTTGTATAAGTAACATCTGTCCCAAGGACCTTTATAGCTGATACACATTCCTGAAGGAAAACTGTTCACTTTACTGTTTATAAAACTTTCTGTAATCTTGTTCATAACTTAACATGTATTATGCCTTTGTTTATGTATATAAAAATATAGTAAACGCTTGCCATAAATACCTTTGCTTTTACTGAAATATATCTTAACACATATATCATGCCTTTGTTTATGTATATAAAAATATAGTAAACGCTTGCCAAATGATATATCTTGCTTATTTGAAAATACTATCACATATATTATGTCTTTGTTTATGTATATGAAGATATAGTAAACGCTTGCCAAAATATATATCTTGCTTTACTTGAACATACTAACACATATATTATGCCTTTGTTTATGTATAATAAATATAGTAAACGCTTGCCAAATAATATATCTTGCTTTACTGAAATGTACTTTTGCATCTTTTAAACTTTTCACTAAAACATAGCTTTTTCCTTCAGTTTATAGTATATAAAATATAATAAACGCTTTACACAAAGTATGCACACCACCCCTAAAGAAGGCAAAAAGGGGATTAGAACTCACCTTGTATCTTAGCTGCAATTGTCTACTGTATCTCACACAATCTGAACAATCATGACAATTGACACGTATCAGACTTAACTCAACGCTAAATGGTTTAACCATTCTGATTTAGGCGACTATACTGACTTTACCAGCCTGATGCCTGCGCACTTAGCACGTGCGCAGACCCTGCTTCCTGCGCACTTAGCAAGTGCGCAGGTTCCTCTTCCTGCGCACTTAGCAAGTGCGCAGGACCTGCTCTGTGCGCACTTGATAAGTACGCACGACCTGTTCTTCACGAAAAACCTTAACTTTCGCATTCGGGTCTGATCACGTCAAGATCCCAAACCTGCTTGCATTCAAAACGTTCATTTTCCATTAAGGAACTCAAATCTATGCTCATCTTTCAGTTTCATCCGTTCAAACATAACTTCACCCAAAACCCAAAAACGAACAAAAACTCATATCTAGGAGAATCGGTTACCTGTAATCACTTCCTTTTCGTTGCTAAACACTCAAGAGACTCTTGCTAATGATCCTTGAAGCTCTAATCCGAAAACCAGGACTTTCTCTCTCTAGGATCTCTCTCACTTTCTCTCTCTAGAATCCGAAAATGTGTTGGAAGTGAGGGTTTTGGGCTAGTCTTGAGGCTTATAAGGGCCCAAACCCTTGCCCCTTTCAGCCCATACACCCCGGCCCAAGCCCGCTTCCCTTTTTCTTATTTAAAATTTTTAATTCTCGTGAATTCTTTCGCGCCCTAAAACTCGGGATGTTACAAGTCTACCCTCCTTACAATAGGTTTCGTCCTCGAAACCTGCCATAAGCTAAACTGATAGCTAATCACAGAATGGGTGGCATAAACCATAGCTATGCAAGGCAGCTTGGTCATGAAGTCCATTGTGATTAACTACCACTGGGAGCTTAGCCTTAGGCGATCTCAAATTCTAAAGCATCTAAACTAATGGGGCTAACTAATTTAGTAAGGAAATAATAACATAAACTTACCATATCACGAATAAGAGCTTGCAACGTTCCTTACTGAGTCATCTGGTAGACCCTCGCCTTGGCTCTGTTCATGTAGGGTTCCTTCTCTGCACCCTTTCCCTTTCCAGATCCCCCCGCTTCCGTTTCCTTGGGTTTCCTACAATCTCGGCTCACGTGTCCCTGTCCCCCACAATTGTGGCATCTTGGCCTTTCCGGGCAGTCCCGTGATTGGTGTCCAAACTTGCCACACCTGAAACATCCACCTGACCCGCCTTACATTCACCTCCATGTCTCCTCCCACATTTGCCGCATAGACCCTCAGCTTCTACCCTTGCCCTCCTATCGTTAGGACCCTGGAGTTCCTCAGCAGTGCGCTTAGCTGCTTGTTTCTTGGGTGCTTCAGCAATGACTTCGGAGGCGATGTCATCATACACAACTCCGCTCAGGACAACCACCGACTCAAAGGTACTGGGTGTGTTGGTCTTGACAAAGGTACGGATCTTTGGTGGCAATCCTTGGACATAGTAGTGAATCCTCCTTTCCTCAGTCGTCACTAGATGGGACACTAGACGCGCCAACTCGTTGTACTTTGAAGTATATTGCCGGTGAGTCATGAGTCCGGCTTGGAGAGTCAAGAATTCCCTTTCTACCTTATGGACCTCGTTCTTAGGACAAAACTTTTCAGTTACCAACGCTTTCAGGTCACTCCACCTCATCAATCCGACCGCTTGGTCACCCTTAGCCTGTTTCACAGTTTCCCACCAGTGTGCTGCTTCCCCTTTCAATGACTTCGCAGCGAACATGACTGCTTGCTCCGGTCGACATTCACTAAGACGAATGGTCGACTCCATGTCGTTAATCCAATCCAAAGTATCTGCTGCTTCTTTCTCCCCAGTAAGCACGGGTGAATCACAACCCCGAAACGCCTTGTAGTCGCAGCCGCGAGCAGGCGGTGCAACATTCCCTACCAGATTTGGTCCTCCCATTGCTGGAAGCACCACACGCTCTTCAGTTGTGTTAGGGCTCTCCTTGGCCTTCCTCAATGCTTTGTCCAGTATGGCCGGTAAGGTTTCCTTTAGCAGTCGGGTAAACTCACGGCCAATAGCCGCTTGCACGGCTGGTTCAAACTCAAACGGTTGGTCATCTCCTTCCACATGTTCAGCATTGTGCTGACTAATCTCTGTCTCAGTATGGGTAGTGTGAACACTCCCCTCAATCACTTGGTTTGTGCTAGCTCCACCGTGGCGGCCTGTACGCCCACCACGTCTTCCTCCTCCACCCCCTCTAGTTCCTCCACGTCTAGCCATTTCTAACTGAAAGATAGAGAACATAAGGATTTAATTTCATCATGCTAGGGAATATGTAGAACACAATAAGTAAGGTAAGATGTTAATATACACTGGCCATCTGCAATTAACCATTACATCACATCTTGTTTTCTATTCATTCGCTTTCATGGTTCCACTAAAGCCTCTATTCTTATCTTGACACTCTAAAAAGTAAACTTTACTTACTATACGCTTCTGATGCTTTGGCTTGAGTTACCCGTACTGGCATCTGCTACTTGTCCCATTCTCAGTTTAAGTCTGGACATCGGGGATGTCCAAATCTCTCAAACTATGGCTCTGATACCAACTTGTAAGGCCCCAAACCCGGGAGGCCTCACTTATTGGATTTACTCATCAACACATAGCACTTAAACATAAGACATACATTATCACAGCGGGAACGATTTAAAATCTCAACATACGCAGCGGAAACATAACATGTCTAAACAACTGAAACTTGCCAAATACAATTGGAACTTGTCGTAATCAACATAATCAAAAGAAACATAAACAGGATGCCAGATGCTGATCTTCGGGTAACTCTTCTCGCCAATCCAAGCATCCACTTCCATCTACTGCCACCTACACTTAACTGATGTGCATACTAAAATCAGCAACGTTGAGTGAGTTCTAACGTTTACTTTAAATCAATTAAACAAAAGATTTACTAAAACATATATACTGCCATTAAGGCTAAACTTAACACACTTTACTTTTCAAACAGTTTAAAACGTATAATAAACCGTCAATTCCTCTTACTGTACTGCCCTCATGGCTTACATCCATGAACCGACAAGTACCTGGTCAATGCCCCCATGATCAACGACCATGAACCGACAATACCGCTTATCCGTCAATTCCTTGTCACTACTGTACCGCCCCCATGGTCAACGACCATGAACCGACGAGTACCTGGTCAATGCCCCCATGGTCAACGACCATGAACAGACAATACCGCTTATCCGTCAATTCCTTGTCACTACCGTACCGCCCCCATGGTCAACGACCATGAACCGACGAGTACCTGATCTATGCCCCCATGATCAATGACCATGAACCGACAATACCTTGGTCAATGCCCCCATGATCAACGACCATGAACCGACAATACCGCTTAACACTACGGGGAGGTTGCGTGGACCTCCCGAGAGACCGCCGTCACTCATCCCAGTTGTACAACCGTTAACGAACCCAAAGGTTCTTACTAATGGGTAGAACCCATATCTGAGATCTTGTACAAGTAACATCTGTCCCAAGGACCTTTATAGCTGGTACACATTCCCGAAGGAAAACTGTTCACTTTACTGTTCATAAAACTTTCTGTAAATCTTGTTCATAACTTAACATGTATTATGCCTTTGTTTATGTATATAAAAATATAGTAAACGCTTGCCATAAATACCTTTGCTTTTACTGAAATATATCTTAACACATATATCATGCCTTTGTTTATGTATATAAAAATATAGTAAACGCTTGCCAAATGATATATCTTGCTTACTTGAAAATACAATCACATATATTATGCCTTTGTTTATGTATATGAAGATATAGTAAACGCTTGCCAAAATATATATCTTGCTTTACTTGAACATACTAACACATATATTATGCCTTTGTTTATGTATAATAAATATAGTAAACGTTTGCCAAATAATATATCTTGCTTTACTGAAATATACTTTTGCCTCTTTTAAACTTTTCACTAAAACATAGCTTTTCCCTTCAGTTTATAATATATAAAATATAATAAACGCTTTACACTAAGTATGCACACCACACCTAAAGAAGGCAAAAAGGGGATTAGAACTCACCTGGTATCTTAGCTGCAATTGTCTACTGTATCTCACACAATCTGAACAATCATGACAATTGACACGTATCAGACTTAACTCAACGCTAAATGGTTTAACCATTCTGATTTAGGCGACTATACTGACTTTACCAGCCTGATGTCTGCGCACTTAGCAAGTGCGCAGACCCTGCTTCCTGCGCACTTAGCAAGTGCGCAGGTTCCTCTTCCTGCGCACTTAGCAAGTGCGCAGGACCTGCTCTGTGCGCACTTGATAAGTACGCATGACCTGTTCTTCACGAAAAACCCTAACTTTCGCATTCGGGTTTGATCACGTCAAGATCCCGAACCTGTTTGCATTTAAAACGTTCGTTTTCCATTCAGGAACTTAAATCTATGCTCATCTTTCAGTTTCATCCGTTCAAACATAGCTTTTTCACCCAAAACCCGAAAAACCCAAAAACGAACAAAAACTCAGATCTAGAAGAATCGGTTACCTGTAATCACTTCCTTTTCGTTGCTAAACACTCAAGAGACTCTTGCTAATGATCCTTGAAGCTCTAATCCGAAAACCGGGACTTTCTCTCTCTAGGATCTCTCTCACTTTCTCTCTCTAGAATCCAAAAATGTGTTGGAAGTGAGGGTTTTGGGCTAGTCTTGAGTCTTATAAGGGCCCAAACCCTTGCCCCTTTCAGCCCATACACCCCGGCCCAAGCCCGCTTCCCTTTTTCTTATTTAAAATTTTTAATTCTCGTGAATTCTTTCGCGCCCTAAAACTCGGGATGTTACACTTCTATGACTTTCTATAGTTCGACAACAGTAGAAGTACCAATAGCTAGATGGGCAATGGAAGCATGGAGGGTGGCATTGATGCAAGCGGAAGCGTCGTTACGATCCCAATCAAGTTTGTTTTCGGACGAGGCAGGAGGGTTGGATGAAAGGTGACCTACGGTTTTAAGGATAGTGATGAGTTGATGTTTCCATGAAAGGTAATTGTCATTTGTTAATTTAATACTAACAAAGTTGGCAATGTTAGTTACAGGGGTGAGATGGTTTGAGTCTTATGATGGGGGTGGTGGAGGAGGTGGTGGTGTGCCACCGGATGCCATGAGTGAAAAGATTGAAATGGTAATGTAAATTTTGCATTAACATAATCAAAGATTACAATATATATGATTGGAATGTAACTTAAGGAAATGAAAAGACAACAATTATTATCTATACTAATTGTCACATTTATGTTCATAAAGACTAGAGTGAATGCTTGTAGGTTATGAAGATGAGAAGACAATCATTAAATTGATTAGTCTTAACAGATACCACTATCGCCCAAGATCTCAATAATGATCAAACACACAAACTTCACTTTGATTTACACAGAATAATCGTATCTTACACGTATGTTTACAGACTTGATTTGGGTATATAACCCTAATTGGAAATGACGTGACTAATCCCAATCGTCGCACCTTTCCCAAATACGGTTTTGACACTTACTACCCTTGACTTTACAATAATTACGTAACAGACTCTAAGTTACACTTTAAACAATTATATAACCTTATACTTTGACCACATGAATCAATACGTTAAAGTTCAATACGTTAAAGTTCAAGTCTCAATGGTATTAACACCTACAAAATCACAAAAATATTCTATGCTACACACTTTTATTTACTAAAACTTTAACCTACACATAGATGTAGTGTTTGTTATAATGAGGGTGTTGATGGAGACAATGTGTTCAGGAATAGATATACACGTCAATGTTATAAGTGAATGGTCAACATTGTTAAACTACGAGGAGAGATACCAAAACTTAGTCTAAAAATTGTTTTGTGCAAGCATGATGCTGGTAAGATTATGTTAAAATGCTTTGTTTAGAAATGTGAAATCGCACTTTTATATCATATCATAAACGCACTGATTGATGCATCATAACGTCTGCATTTTGAGAAAATTCGGAAAATTACATTTTAGTAATATTTTTTTCAAAATAACATTGAATTTTCAACTTCCACAAATAAGCATGCCAAAATTGTCGGATTATTCACTAAATCTGGCGAAATCGCTGACTTACGTGTGTTCACCAAAAACTTAAACGTGTATCTTTTTTGTTCTAATTTTAAAATAATCCGGCGTTTTCGTTCTAATTTTAAAATAATCCAGCGTTTCGTTCTAATTTTTAAAATAACCGGTGTTTCGTTCTAATTTTAAAATAATCCGGCGTTTCGTTCTAAGTTCAAAATAATCGGGTGTTTCGTTCTAATTTTAAAATAATCCGGTGTTTTCGTTATAATTTCAAAATAATTCGGCGTTTTCGTTCTAATTTCAAAATAATCCGGCGGAAAGTGGAAAAATACACGTGTAGATGAAAGCACATAAGTCGGCGATTTCGCCAGATTTAGTGAATAATCCGACGATTTTGACATGTTTATTTTGTGTAAGTTGAAAATTCGATGTTTGTTTTGGGGAAAAAGATTGGTAAAATGTTTATTTTGGGAATTAAATTTTTTATTTTATCAATTTTCAAACTCACAACCATCTTTATTAGTTTCACGCCCCCCTCTTTCACGACCCGCCACGTCACTGTCACATCAGCACATGGGCAATCACTGCCGAGAATTACTACGGTGCGTAGTGGTTTCACGTCCCATATTAATGAGTGAATTTTTTTTATTTTAGTTTGTTATTTTTTATAAACAATTGATATTTATTTTTTAATACAATTATTTATTCGTTGAAATGTCGATCCAAACACGTTAAAAAAGCACTTATGTGACGAAAAATAGTTTTTTTTAAAACAAATCCGTTTTCGTTAAAGTTTATAGATGGATGTTCAGAAAAATAAAATAAACAAGCTCGTGTATTTCGTTTTTTTTATAATTAGCGAGCATTAGTTATTTAAGAAAAACCAAATTAAATCCTCAACTAATAATAAAAAAAAGAAATAATGAGATGTAAACATTTGATTGGAATAGTTAAATGCTAATTATAGTCATTGTATGAACACAACATTATTTATCAAGACGGTACAATATAAATGACAACCCAAAACCTGATTATTTTCGTGTCGTGTTCGGGTCGTGTTTCGGGTCTTGTCAGGAATTGACACCCCTACGGTACATAAAGTTTTAAATCCTTTTGCATATAAATTGACGTGTGGATTGATAGCATTTAATTTATATTTTAGAGGCGTACATTCTGCTCTATTGCTACAACGAAAACGCTAAGACTACTCGATGCTACAACAAATACAAGTCAGAGTGAGGGTCTTGACGTTCTCGGTTGTATCAGCTGCTTCAGGTACCTGCTAAGATGAAAGCACCGTTAGTCTCACCGCATGAGGGGGTCTCACCGCATGAGGGGGTCTCCTGCGATCAGCCTCCGGGGTGAGAATAAGATAGCTATTCTTTGAAGGTGATAAGGTAATTAGGATCGAGAGTTGTGTAATGTATTGTGAAAATGTGTGAGTGAAGATGAAGATCGGACTTGGTACCTGAGTGACAAGTCCTCCCTTTTATACCTGACTTTGGATAAGTGTTAAGTTGTTCTGTCGCCAGCTCCTTATCACATGCGGAGGTATCTTCTTCTCTTTCCTCTCCCTGTAGTGAGACTCTTTCCCTTGTGGTGTAAGGGGTCATAGTCTCCTAAAGAGACAAATGCCCCATTCCCCAAAGTCATTAAACCTTATTGTTTTATAGCTTTGACTTCCTGGAGATTCCAAACAAGTCCCTTTCATCAGTGCCACGTTACTTCGTTGTATGGGAGACACGGTTTGTGGTTCTGCTTGGTACGTACTTGCTTCTTGTATGAAGCTATGCTCTGTGAACATACCCACGTCATCAACCCCCCAGTCAGGAGTACTTACTGCGTAGTAATGAGGGCTTCTGACATACCCTTACCTTTAAATTACTCATTTGATCATTCTTCGTTCAATATTGTTTGCTTCGTTCGTCAAGCGTTATGTTATGGAGCGCGAGCTTTTCGAGGTGATGTGATGTTCTGAATGCTGCGTCAGTTATCACATCTTCTCTCTCCTAATTTCAAATATCGAAGTTTAAATCCCCTTTTTCTCGACCGCTGCTCTTTACTTCATCTTTTCGAATCCATCGTCGATTTCTATTTCTAAAGAGGTTCCTTTCTTCGTTCTTGGTTCCTTTTCACCGATCTTCATTTTTTCGAGGTTAGTACATCTTTTTGTTTTTCGTTTGTTTGTCGTAACAATGTCTAAAAATGATTTGAGTATTCAAACTTCAAAAATGACGCAAATCGTTGTGGATGAGTTTTGCAAACAATGGGGTTTGGATACAAAGTTCAATCCACTGCTCCGATTATGGGCAAGACCGTTGATCAGTACCCAGAGGGTATGCTTGCCATGTATATCCGTCATTTTGAGTATTCCAATCTTCGATTCCCGTTCTCTATGTTTTCTTGCACTTCCTCGAGTACTATCGTCTTAATTTTGGGCAGTTATCGCCCGTTGGGGTTTGTAAGGTTGTTCACTTTGAAGTGCTATGTAGATCCTTGGGTTACGAGTCTGACCTCACTATGTTCCGTCGCTTTTTTCGTCTCACTTGGAATAGTGATTGGTATACTGTTGAAAAGATGAAATGTGAGGAAGGTCTTGTGTCGGTTACCATCTCGTGTCTTCGTTCGTGGAAAGACCATTTCCTTTGGGTCTCTAGCGATGTGCTTCCCTTCGTAAACCCTAGAAAACAAACTGACCAACTTAACCCTTAGGATCCTGAGGTTTCGTCTCTAGATGTTGAATTGTACAACAAGCTTAAATCTTTTCTTTTCTCCTTCGTGTTTACCCATAGCAGTTGCTCGTGTTGCTTGGGTTAAGCGTATTATGGGACCCGACTTTTGTTCCTGTGTTAACTTTCAAGGGGAAGGGTATGGTTTCGCTTTCTTTTGCTTATATGTTTACTTGCTTAGCCTGCTTATTATTACATTCTTCTTTTTGTAGAAATGATTGGTTTGGACTTTTTGCTATTAGAGGATACTTCTGATGTTGAGGAGAGCAGGAGGGAGTTAAAAAAGGGGGAAACCAATGCCTTGGTTCTGAATAAATCTGTTCGTTATGAGAGTGGGCCTTATGTTTGTATTTCGGAAGCTGCTAGCACGAAGCATGCCAGCAAGAAACTTGCTTCTCGTCCTAAGGCCGAGAAAGGTAGGACTCCTCTTTGTTCCAGAAAGAGGCTTGCTACATCCAGTAGTCGTGCGTCTGCTTCCCAATCTCCTGATCCTATTGATGTTTCTAACATCGATGATGATTTTATTGTTGGTTGTATCAGGTCTGTCCCTTCGACTGTGCAGTTGGAGCCTTTGGATGTTGAGAGTGACAGTGGTGGTTCGGATGCTGGTGGGAGGTGTAAGCCTGAGCTTGTTCCGAAGGTGGCGAGTGATGTATATCTTCCGTCCTGGTCTGTGAAGAATAGTGACTTTGTGAAGAGCCACACTATTTGTCAAGAGATGGTGTACAATTTAGCCACTCCTGCCGACCGTGATGCTTTACATGATGATTGTGATGAGACGCTCATTGGCCGTATCATTGTGAATGTTGTTAGGCTTCTTACTTCTATTCTCGAGGGTGTTAACCGTCTTTGTACCAACGCAAAGAGGGTTTACCGTGTTAATCAGAAGAATGCGACTTTGAAGTCTCATATATCGGATTCTCAGGGTCAGGTTTCTGTTTTAGCGGACCGTGAGAAGGAGCTTGTTGGGAAACTTGATGCTGCTCAGAAGCAGTATGAGGTGGATAGTGAGAAACTTGCTTCGCTGAAGCAAAGTTTGAAGGAGGAAAGGGCAAAGATGGACGCTGACGAGGCTGTCTTGGATTGTGAAAGGTTGGATGTTTAGGCTGAGAAAGAGGGATTGGATGCTGCCATTATGGAGTGGAGGACCCCTGCTATCACCCTAGCTATGCTGTTTTCCATGAATTGCAACCCAAATTCATCCAACATCTGATTGTTCTTACCTACACCCAAGTGCGAAACACCAGTTCAGACGTGACAAAGAAAAGACCCCAAGTGCGATTTGCAAATTGAACCACTTAAGAAGATACTATTCTTACCTACACCCAAGTGCTAAACACCAGTTCAGACGATGATAAAGAAAAGACCCCAAGTGCGATTTGCAGATCTGAACCACTGAAGAAGATGGGGTTGAAGATGGCGGCACTCGATTTGCAGGTCTTTGTCGGAGCTGCATGTTCCCCTCTCCTCTTCGGCATCCACCCACCACCACCCCGCCATCGTTCAGTGGTGGGTTTTTTACCCTCTGGCAAGGGTTTCGAATTTGCCCCAAAAAAACAGATCTTTGTTATGAAGAGGGTGTTTGGGATTGCGTATTTAACTCTAAAAGTGTTTTTTGTTAAAAGTGTTTATTGATTTATGACTTTCCCAAAATGAGTTTTTAAAAAAGTGTTTGGATTAACTTTTATGGTGGGAAAAGCCAATAAGTTGTTTTTTTTTAAATTGTAAATAATTTATTGTAGGGTAAAGGGTGGGTAGATTGCTAATTTTATGTTCAAAAAGTCGTAAGAAGTTTTAAAAGGCCAGGATTTGTGACTTTTAGAAAATAACTTTTTAAAACTTATCAAAAAGCCAAAATAAAAAGGAATTTTATCCATGCCAAAAACTTTTTTGACTTATTGGCTTTTAAAAAAAGCAATAACTCAATAAGTTATTTTCAAACTCAATCCCAAACACCCCCGAAGGATCGTGCAAGGAAGAGTTCAGCGTTGAATCGTCAATGGTTTGACTTTGTCTGTCATCTTCACAAAGTCAAATATAATATAGAGTAAGAGTAAATGACGAATGTGCCCCAAAAAACAAAGTAAAATGACGAATGTACCCTTCATCACTAACAGAATATTAACGGGCGTTAGCCTCAAGGACTCGATAGAAGAAAAATAGAAACCACAGGAACTCAGAAGTCGAAATTTAAAACGTAAGGTCCTAACGTGTAGATTGGGGTAAACCACATGAACGCAAATTGCAGTTTACTCTTATTTTTATTTTAAGGAAAATTGGTTTTTAATAATCCAAAGTATGACTCATTGTCTTATAATAATACAAACTAACAGTTTGGCTGGAGATAATCTCAACTTTCACTTTTGTTGTCAATGGCAGTCCCGGTAGTATAATCATCATAGATTCAGACTCGATTTTCATGTGTAATTAACTCGCAATGATCATGCATAATCATTACCACACCAGTTTCGAGTAATCATAATAATACATTCAAATGGATTTCAATGATTTCAAACCCAAGTTCATCCCATAACCGTCCCAGTTCGTATTCGAATCAATTGGTGCGTTTCGCTTGAAAATTAACCATTATAATGAGCCTCACGCACTCACGACACCTCCCTTTTACTCTCATTGCACTCAAATCCCTCCAAAATCACCTCTGGAATTTGGTCAAGCTCCGAAGTGCTCAAACCAGTACGCTCGAGTCGATCTCTTTCCTCTCTCAATCATTCCAGGTAAGTGATACACCCCTATACTCGTTTCAACCTCCTGGTTAAAAGCCCCAAGGTTTCGGGCTCATACATGTGCATAATCACGACCAATTTGGGGGCTAGGGTTTCGAGTACACGATTTGGGGAAGAAGGTGGGTTGGGGTTCTTTGTTAAAAACAATTCACATCAGCCTGCTGTCAAGGCTTTAAGCCTAGTTCAACCAGTTAAGACTTATGACATGCATGCACAAGGTCGCGGGTTCAAACCCTAGCCCTGCACCTTTTTCTTTTGCGCGTATAATGCCCCTGAAACCCGGTCCCTACCGTGGTTGTGCTTAACACGTTTAGAACCAACCTTATACCACGGATGGACCACTGGTCCAGTGGTTGAGCGCTTGTGCTCACCCAGAACCAACCCGGGTTCGATCCCGGTTCACTGCATTATGTTTTTAAACCCGAATTTCACATATAAAAATCATTTTATAAAATTTCTTTTATAAACTTATGAAACTCATATCAGTTTTATGATTTTAAATTGATAAGTTTTTAAGGAAAACAATCTTATCCATTATTATTAGAATAAAAAAAACTAATAAACAGTAATTTATTTAAAACAATTTCTCTATCAAATTAGTTATTTAAATCTCTAATTTATAAATTGTAATTGGAATATAAATGAGGTTATTTATAAACCCAGTTAGTTGTAAAGAAATTTAATAATCGTTGTACGAACTATTTTCATGAAACCGTAATACATACGTCACTCTTTTAATTAATAATTAATCATGGCTAAATTAATTATTTTATTAGAACCTTTCATTACAAAAATCTGATTTTATTTATTTTTTTATACCATTAAACTATTTATTTACTTAAGACATTATTTTATACTTTGAATTGTGATTTATATCACTAAATGATTAGACCATTATCCTTCTCTCTTGAATTACTTTCTTCTAAATAGCCAAATTAAATAAATAAAAGATAATTATTTTTCAAGTTACCAATTTATTCAAACTCATTATTTTTTTTATTTTTTTATTTTTATGTCACGTTATTCATTTATTTAATACCAGGAGACAAACTAATTATTTACCTATTGTAATCATGAAGTGGACATCCATACACACACATATTCAATTTTACACACTAAAACAAAAGAAAACCATATACTCTTACACACATACCTTACATGAGACTTCAAAAACAACCTTTGAAACACAAACAAGTATACTCTTATTTGACCAAGTCCACACTCTATTCCTTTGTACATTAGGATTCTCCCTAGACACATGTGCATATCATTGATACAATTATACAATTAAATTATAGGTTAATCTTGTGGTTAAGCAAACACTTGTACAACACCATGTCTTCATGATCTACAAACTACTATTACATGTGAGTTTACATAGCCCCTTTTTCATTTTTACATACTCTGGGGGTGGAACATGATTCATTGAAAACTATTTTTAAATACATCATACATTTCTACATTCATGAACATGTGTGCAATTTGTGCTTTGTGCTTGAACACTATGAGTTTAAACCTACATTTTACATTACATTCATACATGTGCAATCTTTAACTCTGTACAAGCTAACAGTAACACTGATAGATCTATTGTGTCTAACAAACCCACCCAGGTAGGGTGATTGTTGCCGACATTACATCAGGATAACATTAAGTGTTATGCCCTACATTAGGATAACATCGAGTGTTATGCCCTTCAGTCATAAGGTTTGATTATACACTCAGTTTAACTATAGTGGTTCTCCATAACTGCCTTATTTGCCATGTTTCATAAGAATTGTACATAAACACTTGGAAACTATTTGTGATATCAAAACCAATGTATGCTTACCAACTATTTTTAGTTGATCTTGTTTTTCATCATGTTTCAGGTGCAAATCTTTGAGTTCATGTTTCAAATTGCTACATATAGGATATGAGGACCTAGTTGAAATAAACACTTGAACTTGTGGATGTATTTTATTTTCTTTGTTTGGTTGATTTTGTTTGTTGAACAATGTTATTCAATTGAGTTATTTTAATATATGGAACTTTAGTTGGATCATGTGCTTATGAGCAGTATATAAGTCCCGCCCCGACGTATTCCGCCATCCGTTAGGGTGTGACAGATTGGTATCAGAGCCATGGTTATAGGGAATTAGGTTATTAGAATCCAATGACCTAGTCTATAACCTTAGGATACCCCCCGTGTGATTATCCTGCATGTTATCTTATGTGTTATATTGCATGATATAAAACGTACTATCTTATGTGCTTTTCTAATTGATAACTTCTATGCTTACAAAAATTGCTACTCATGTGATACCTTAATTGCTACAATTACTTGATTAGCCTTCACGTTACCTATTTGATTACACTAAATGCTACCCTAAGTATCACCATATCTTACACTTAATCTTATCTAAGTCCCTATACTCCTTTATCCTTCTGCCTTGAAAATTTCATTATCATTATTATCACATGTGAGGAATTTAAACCCTTAGACCTTACCATTTAAGGGGGGAAAAAAGTTGCTTGAATAGACGAGCTCACCTTTGAACCACAAGCCACAATCCATGATGATTCTCATCATAACCATGATTTCAAATAATAAATTTACTTGTACATGATGGCTGGAAGAGTAGGTATATGTCCATAAGAGATTCCCACTAAGTAAAGCTGGGTATTTAAGTGTGTCCTTTGTGACCCACCTTTCTTTCCTAGGAATTCTCTTCGTGGGTACACTATTTATAGGTCAAGTGTTACTCCTAACATACTATTATGAGAACTTTGTATTACGACTAGTCCAACTATAAACTCATGAGAACCTTTGTACTTGACATTTAGCATTTTATTATCACTTACGACCTTTTCTTTCCTGCTAGATATGGACTCCTATCCTCCTCCCTCCTTGGAATACCATCCCGAGATAGAGTCCGAGCAGGAGGAAGACATCGGATCTCCATCACCAGACCACCAGTCACCGACACATCTAGCTGCTAGATCCATGTTTAACCTAAGGGCAGATTGACTTAGGAGCACCGGCGTGAGACTCCGAGCACCTGAACCACCCCCATTGAGAGACCCTTATCAAGCACCTCACTGGCACGACCAACTGCCATCCCCACTGAGAGACCCTTACTTAGCACCCGACCCATACCACCTAAACAGAGGAGCAAGGCAGACTATGGAACCCACTAGTGCTATAGGAGTTCCAGCTGATGCCACTCACCAATATGTGAGGACCACAGAGTTTCTGAGGCAAGGGGTGGAGCACGGGATAAGGCATGACCTGCTGGGGCAACGAATAGACAGCCTATTAGGTCAAGTTCGGTACCAGGAGGACTTAATTGCAAATCTGGGTACCCACATAGACATGATGGAAGGAGACCGGGAGATATTTGATGCACGTACGGAAATAGCTAGAGCTAAGGCCCGGTTTGCTATACGAGTAACCATAGCTAGAGCTCAAGTATATCATTTCATATCACTTTCGTCTTTTCATTTTGAACATCCCCTCCACGTCTCTCTCTCTCTATATATATATATATACAAATTATATCCCTTTCAAAATTTCTAAGACTCTAAGTTGAAGAGAGTGAGCAAAACCGGTCGGCAGCTCACCACCACCGCCACTCACTACATCAGGCGAACACAACGACATTATATCTTTGAAACCATTTCCATTTCACTCACTCTCTATCTTTAATTTTCCTCTCAACTCTCTCTGTATCTATCCCTCCTTTCCGTCGCCCACAACCACGACCACCACGCCGGCACCACCATCACCTTGACTGCAACCAACGACACCAATACCACCACAGCCGACCCGCCTAGAACCCCACTGACCTCGCTTATGTACGATCCAGAAACATTTTTGCTTTTGAAGCTTATTAACTCGGTTTGTTAATTCCCTTTCCCTCATTTGCCATTTATCAGAGATTGTGGGTGCGAGTTGAACAAAACGTGGCAAGAAGACAGGGAAAGAAAAAATGTATTTCATATGAGTAAGGCGTGAGAGAAAGAAAAGGAGAGGAGGTGGCTCATGCAGAGGAACACGCGACAGATATCACGAAAACATCAACCAGACACGTGTTACAATCTAAGTGTAACAAAGCATGAGATGGAACTGGTGTGGTGCGTGGCTGGCATCCCACACCATCGTCTTCTAGTGAAAGTCACCACACTGTTACTTAATCCCACACACAAATAAGTTGTACTATATGCAAATGAAGTTGCAACTTACCATTCAGAAGAGGTTGTACTTTAAAGCTTTTCAGTAAAAGTAGTTTTGTTTATATATATAGCAAGTCTTTTTTTCTCAAAATTTTAAATGGTACTTCCTTAATAGTTTGAAGGGTTTTGATATAGCCATATCCATCAAACTTTTATTACACTAATTAAACTATAACTATCAATCATTAATCACGTTACCGTTTAAATTGGTATAGTTCAACCGCCATACTTAAATTAGCATATTTTAATCATTAAAATCACCATTAACAATAGTCATAAGATTGAGATCTTCTCATATTTATTATCTTATTATAATAGGTTGGAAAAATTAAAAAAACGAATAAATAAATAAAGACTCCCGCCTAAGGGCGGAGAGAATGCTACCCGATTTTCATAAAGTCCATGAATACCAGATCAACGTAACATCAGTTTTCCCCCCGAACTCTACAAACTTCCCAAATAAGTGGGAATGCACTCCTCAATACCAATAGACAATTGTGTTTGTCTGAAAAAAAATAAGGGTGTGTTTTCATTAAATAGTGTAGGATCGTGAACCTGGTAGCGTAATAAAAGACTTGTACCGGCAGAGGAGAGAAAAAGCAATTGAAGCAAGTGAAGCATAAGGGTTTTGATTTTGTTTTTATAACGGCAGAGGAGAGAAAAAGCAAGATGACTTGTACCGTACAACCTTATTTACCTTTTATTGTTACAGCTGTAATACACCGAGGCAGTCATGGTAAAGACTGACGTTAATTTTTTTTTTACAGCGGTAAAAATTAATTTGGACTTGGATTTACCCATCAGCAGCAAACTTGGTTGATGTGGATGAATAAGCCTGTCCGCTGCAACCTTGGTTGCTGCGAAAGGTTAAGTCTGTCAGCAGCAAACTTATCTGCTGCTGATGGATTTAATAATCCGCAGCGAGGATGTTGCTGCTGACAGTTTTAAAGAAATCCACAGGAAACTTGTTCCTGCTGATAACTTAAAGTAGTCAGCTGCAAATCTTTTGCTGCTGAAGATTAAACCTGTGAGCAGCTGAAGGACAAAAATGCTGCTGACTTATAACTTTTATTTACAACATAAGACAAAACACATTTTAAAATAGAATTTTTAGAGATAGATTTTAATCAAAGTTCATCATACCAATTGATTCAACTAAATATTTAAATCTGGCTTCATCAAAAGGTTTTGTAAACAAATCAACATATTGCTCATTCGTATGAACTTTGGTTAAAATAATCCTCTTTTTCTCAGCTTGATCTCTTATGAAATGATACCTGATGTCAATGTGCTTTGTCTTTGAGTGTTGCACTGGATTGTTTGTGATTGAGATAGCACTCATGTTGTCAATGTGAATTGGAATTGCCATGAAAGTCATCCCATAATCCAACATTTGATTTTGTATCCAAATGACTTGTGCACAGCAACTTGAAGCTGCAATGTATTCTACTTCAGCTGTAGAAGTTGAAACACATGTTTGCCTCTTGCACTGCCATGAAATTAACCTCCCTCCCAGAAACTGACATCTCCCTGAAGTGGATTTTTTGTCCAAGTTGCATCCCCCATAGTCACTGTCAGTGTATGCATACAGATTAAGCATGTCATTTTTAGAGTACCATAGCCCAAGTCTTGAGGCACCCCTTAGGTATCTAAAGATTCTCTTGACAGGCTGAAGATGTGAAGCTTTTGGAGCTGCTTGAAATCTTGCACAGAGACATACTGCAAACATGATATCTGGCCTTGAGGAAGTGAGATACATGAGAGACCCTATCATTGCACGGTACTGATGTTGATCAGTGTCTTGGCCATCTTTGTCTGGAGTCAGTTGATGATGCACTTGCATAGGGGTTCTTGCAGCAGAGCAGTCATCCATTTTGAATCTTTCCAAAATGCTTTTTACATATTTGGATTGGCTGATGAAGATTCCATTTGGGACCTGTTTGACTTGTAGACCCAAGAAGAAATTTAGTTCACCCATTGAACTCATTTCAAACTTTGAGTGCATCAGGATCTCAAAGTCTTTGCACAGGTGTTTCCTTGTTGATCCAAAGATGATATCATCAACATAAATTTGAACTAGTAAGATTTCTCCCCCTTAATCTTTGATAAACAAGGTCTGGTCTATGGCACCTCTTCTGAAATTGTTGCTTAGTAGATATCCTGACAAGGTTTCATACCAGGCTCTTGGTGCCTGATGTAGGCCATACAGAGCTTTGTCTAGTTTGAACACTTGAGTAGGATGTGCAGGATCTATAAAGGCTGGAGGTTGTTTGACGTATACTTCCTCACCAATTTTTCCATACAGAAAGGCACTTTTTACATCCATTTGATAGACAGTGAAATTCTTGGATGCAGCATATGCCAGGAAGATTCTGATGGCCTCCAATCTGGCAACAGGAGCAAATAATTCATCATAGTCAATTCCTTCTTCCTGAGTGAAGCCCTGAGCCACAAGTCTGGTTTTGTTTTTGACTACAATGCCTCTCTCGTCTTGCTTGTTCCTGAAAACCCATCGTGTGCTGATAATATATTTGCCTGGTGGAAGATCAACAAGTTTCCAGAAATCCTGCCTCTTGAATTGCAGCAATTCTTCCTGCATTGCTTCAATCCAGCTGCTGTGTTTGAGTGCTTCATCTATCTTCTTGGGTTCCACCTGAGATAGGAAACATGAAAACAAGCGTATATTGGCCTCGTGAGATTTGCTTCTTGTGAGAACTCCTTGGTGTATTTGGCCAATAATATTCTCTTGAGGATGTTCTTTATGGATCCTCTGTGCTGGTACCACCTCCAGCTGTATCCCTCGCTCCAGATTGCTTTGATTTTTATCAGGGGTCTCTTCATTCAAGGTGGAAGAGTCTTCAACAACATTATCCACATCAATATTTTCAGCAATAGCATTATCAGCATCTACAGTATTTACCGAAGAGTCTTCATTTAGATTTTCAGTTTCAGACAGGCTGCTGCTGGTTACGTCAGACAGTCTTGTTCCTGCTTCACTTGCTTCAATTGCTTCCACAACTGATGGAGGATCAACTGATGGTCTTCTCAGACTGATAGAAGATTTGGGGAAAATCCAGTCTGTAGTCGGTGGATGAAGTGGAGGCATGTGTTTGTGTAGACGTAGACTCCATATTTGAGAAGGTAAGAGGCTCAAATATTTGGGAGATTGAGTCTATGTCAAAGAGCCAGTTTGGTCCTTTTCCCTGCTCACAGACAATGTGTTCTCTGCATTCCACAATTGCAGATTCTTCTACAATTCTTGTTCTTGAATTGAATACTATATAGGCCTTTGATTGAGAGGAATAGCCTACGAAATATCCTTCATCAGATTTTGCACCAAACTTAGGAAGAACCCCATGTGTGATGAGAATTGTGCATGGACACCCAAAAGGTTTTAGAAACCCAATGTAGGGAATTCTTTGGAACCAAAGTTCATAGGGTGTCTTGTTGAAGGGTTTGACAATTAGAACTCGGTTTTGCACATAACAAGCTGTGCTAACTGCTTCTGCCCAGAATGTGAGTGGCAGTTTTGAGTCGGCCAACATAGATCTTGCTGACTCAATAAGAGTTCTGTTTCTTCTTTCAGCAACTCCATTTTGTTGAGGAGTTCTTGGAGCACTGTATTGTCTTTCTATCCCCTTGCTTTCACAGAAACAGTTCAAGGTGTGGTTTTTGAACTCTGTGCCCTGGTTACACCTTATGATCTTCACCTTTTGATTGCTTTGATTCTCTACCCTGAAATTAGGTTTTGAGAATTTCAGCAGTTTCATCTTTAGTTCTCAAGAAGAATACCCATGAGAATCTGGTGTAGTCATCTGTTATCACCAGACAGTATGACTTTTTGCCCATAGACATGACATTTGTAGGACCGAAAAGATCCATATGCAGCAGTTGTAGTGGAGTGTCATTTGAGTTCAAGGTCTTGGGCTTGTGAGAACTCTTGTGTTGCTTCCCCTTTAGGCATGCAATGCAGTGGTCTTCCAGCTGAAATTCTTTGTCAGGAATCCCTCTGACAAGATTATTCTTCACCAATTTGTTAATGGTTTTGATATTAACATGGCTTAATCTACTGTGCTAGAGAGCTGATTCATCAACTGAGGCTTTTGATAAAAAGCAGGAGACACTCCCAGATGGAGTGACCTCATTCATGTCCAGTATATAGAGATTTTCTTTTCTCTGAGCCGTCAGTAGAATGCTTTCTGGAGGAGGTGTGGATAAGCCTGGAGATAGTACAAAGCATTATTTATCTGTGAAGAGCATCCAATGCTTTTGATCACAGACCTGGGAAACACTCATGAGATTGAAATCCAATTCTTTGACATAGTTGACCTTATCAATGCTCATTCTTTTGTTGGACATAGTTCATTGTCCAGTAATGGATCCTCCCTTTGAATCACTTCCAAAGGCAACATATCCTCCATTGAAGTGTCTGAAATTGGAGAGGATGGATCTGTTGCCTATCATGTGCCTGGAACAACCAATATCTACACATTACACTTCCTTTGCCTTCGTTTAACATTCATTGGTCATACACATATGAGTGATCAGCCTATCATTACGAATGTCACAAAGACAAACGTTCCATCCTACCGTTGTAGTTCATCATTCTTACCGTCCTATCGAAGTAGTCCATCATTCGTTATCATCCGGCTACCTTTCTAGCCGTCTGTCATTCCGTCATACCACCATAGTCCGTCCTTTCGTTCGTTTGCCCTAAGGCATCCGTTTCCCATTCGAATTATATACGTAGTCGTGCTTCGTATAAGGGCCTCCTCTACCGTAGTAGCCGTATTTAGTCTACCTTTCTAGACTATAACATTCTGTCTGCATAAATAGTCGTATGGTCGTCCGTCTACCGTAGTAGCCGTCATCATCGTACCGTCTAACCGAACTAGTCTGTAATTCCTTCCTTAACATTAATACATTCATAATAACACAGAATATATATATATACACACACACACATATATATAGCAAGCTTTCATTCATTTATCGTTAAGTCATTCATTAATTTCATTCATTATGTACGTTCATCATTCATTCCATTCATATAACATATAGTCATATTATCATTTATAACATTAATTTACTTACATGTATACACTTCAGCCCGAAAACATTTAAAATCATGTGCACGTAACAAATAGGGGGCACATAGAACACACCTGATTGTCGGTATTCTGTTTATACTTACTACAGCTCGGTTCAAAAAGCACTAAGTGATCTGCATGCATTTAAACATGTGAAATGGGTTAAGTATGGTTAATGTCGCCTACAGTGTCGCCTAAGCATAGTGTTATCGTTAAGGGTCAGTGTCGCTAGGGCAATGTCGCTAAGGAAACATGACTAGTGCCGCCGAACTTGCGCTTAGGTCTTCTGTCGTTTATTAGTGTCGCTAGCCCAAAGTGTCTCTAATCCTTAAGTGTTTCCAGGAGAATGACACGTGTCCAATCAATGGAGTTCTTGGAGAACACATCACTCCCCCGTCAATCCCTAACTAGTGTCGCCACAAGGAGGTGGCGACACCGGTCAGTGTCGCCTGAAGAACACTCTATCAAGCAAGCCTGTTTTTTATTCAAGCTTGCAACTTTTTACGTTAAAATAATTTGTTTTACTTCCATGAAGTCCGATCTAGCTTTTTTACTTCCCTTTTTAACACGTAGAAATCCTTACTTTGAGATGAAAACCCTAGTTTTACCCAAAACCCCATTTAGAAAAAAACAGAGATTTGTGTCGGATCTATACCTTAGAAGACAACTGTTGCTTTGTTATACTTGATACAAATCGCTGGAGAAACGTTTTGAGACAGATCTTGAGCCAAACCAAAGTTTCTTGAAGCTTTGCCTCTGTAGAACCCTCTCTTTATGATTTTGGGAAGAAGATGGATAAAATGATGCAGGTTGGAGGCTGATAACCATTAAGATAAGGGTTTAGGGAAACCCTTGTGGGCCAAGCCCATGATTCCTCAGCCCATGGTCTTAGTTCTCTTCTTTAATTTATTTATTCCGGCCTAACCCAAAGTGTCGGGTTTTTAGATGTTACATTATTAAACACTTCATTTGTCTAGAAAATCTGGTTAGTTACTTTTGTAAGATTCTCTAAAACCTATGATAACAAATTGACGCTCGTCATACGTGTTGGAATATTTATCCATTATTGCATACAATAAAAATAATAATTCTTTACAACCCGATGAATTTGTTAGAATCTCTTAAAATGACTAATATATGGTTTTCCGGTTGAGGACTTGTATTATGCTATAAAGTTCCACATAACAGTTCTTGTCTCTGGATTTGTCTTTTTCGTATTATTTTATGTTTTTTTTGTAATGTACATGATTTATCTCTTTTGTGGTGGTTGAAGCCTCATCGATGGGACAATACCCGCTTTAGTAAGTCACCCAAATCTATATCTACATGTGATAAAAAGAGTAATAAAATTAAAAGATTTAAACATTTTTTATTTAATTATCATACTCACATGCCCTTACTTTAACAACTGGCAGCTCGGCAGTAACCTGCTCTGTAGGTCGGTACCAACTTCGGTATCTACCAAGGTAGGGGCATTAGCAAGTAGCAGCTCGACAGTAGGTGATGACATCATCGGTAATAACCATGTCATCATCGGCTTTCACATCAGACTTGCGCTAATCCTTCAAAAACCCCAATCTATTCCGGCCCTACCATGTCATCATCATCGTATTTTCTCAATATATGTACCTTTTCTGTTATGCGACTGGGAATCACCATCTGACATATAGTTATCCGCTTGTTACTTCCTCTTTTTGGTACTAGATGATGCTACACAATAGACCAGCAGATTCAATTTATCAACTAACAAACCCTTAATTACTATGATGCCAAATCAATTACATGGCCAACAATTTACAAGCTCATATAATCTTCATATATCAACACACAATAAAATCATTTATTAAATAACCCATCTACCAATCTACTGCTAACTAACCCGACCATAATTTATTTGTTCTAAATAAACCCACTGACGACTGCTTTCTCTGTATGATTAGGTCGACTGAAGATATACCAACACAACTAACTTCATAAACCAACATGGAATATAGTGTGTTTTTACCCTCCTTAAGGTGTATTTTTATCACATACAACGATTTCTCTAACCATACCAAACAACACTATGTTGTTATCACCATTTAGGTGATTTAATTGATACCCACTTTTGAATCGAAACACTTGATTATTTCAAATAACAAACCTAACGTTTCTCATAAAGTAAATAAAAAATTATAATTAATGATAAGGGAAATTTCCATGATTCAACTTTTATCAGATTTGGTGTTTTGATACCCACTTTTTTTATTAACAATCCATAATGTGTTGTTATCACCATAAAGGTTTTTTGATACCCACTTTTTGAGTTCCTCAAACTTGAAACACAATGTACGCATCTTGTAAAACTCTAAAACTGTAACATTCATGATTTTCTAGTATAAATTTTTATCTTTTATACAATAATGACATTTCATTTTAATCCCGTACTTGTTCAAATCAATATGCCACATTAATTATTATTTCAACTTGCACCAATTCAAAGTTTAAACTATTCATTTACATATGATTTTTTGTTATATATAACACACATGTATGTATGTTTATATATATATATATATATGTATATACTTTATTATAATAAATATACCAAAAATAAATCTTATGGATTTTTATCGTGCAATTACATCTTTATATATATATATATGTAATTATTTATAAATATATATGTAAAGTATATATAGTTATTTATATTTAAATCAATGATACAATTTGTAACTTAAATGAAAATGAAAATTTGTTCTTTTATAAAATACTTGTAAATAAACAAGTAATAATTAGATTTTTTATAAAATTTATAAATACATTTTTTTGAAAGTAATTAAAACAAATAAAAATTTGGTCTAAACCCCCCCATTTAATTGCATTTGGACCCCCGTCAAGCAATTGAACCTTCAAACTTGAACCCGCACCTTCCAAATTGAACTTATGCCATGATTTGGACCCTATACCCCCGAATTTTGACTACTTGAGGTTAACAAGAACAATTCCCACCATGTTTGACTTAGAAAAAGTCAACATAGAGATTTCTATGTAAAATCAGTTACAATCCGGCATTTTCATGTGTAATTAACTCGCAATGATCATGCATAATCATTACCACACCAGTTTTGAGTAATCATAAAGATACATTCAAACGGATTTCAATGATTTCAAACCCAAGTTCATCCCATAACCGTCCCAGTTCGTGTCTGAATCAATTGGTGCGTTTCGCTTGAAAATTAACCATTATAACGAGCCTCACGGACTCACGACACCTCCCTTTTACTCTCAAGGCACTCAGATCCCTCACAAATCACCTCTGGAATTCGGTCAAGCTCCGAAGTGCTCGAACTAGTACGCTCGAGTCGATCTCCTTCCTCTCTCAATAATTCCAGGTAAGTGATACACCCCTATACTCGTTTCAACCTCCTGGTTAAAAGCCCCAAGGTTTCGGGCTCATACATGTGCATAATCACGACCAATTTGGGGGCTAGGGTTTCGAGTACACGATTTGGGGAAGAAGGTGGGTTAGGGTTCTATGTTAAAAACAATTCACATCAGCCTTTTGTCAAGGCTTTTAGCCTAGTTCAACCAGTTAAGACTAATGACATGCACGCACAAGGTTGCGGGTTCAAACCCTAGCCCCACACCTTTTTCTTTTGCGCGTATAATGCCCCTGAAACCCGGTCCCTACCGTGGTTGTGCTTAACATGTTTTAGAACCAACCTTATACCACGGATGGACCACTGGTCCAGTGGTTGAGCGCTTGTGCTCACCCAGAACCAACCCGGGTTCGATCCCGGTTCACTGCATTATGTTTTAAACCCGAATTTCACATATAAAAGTCATTTTATAAAATTTATTTTATAAACTTATGAAACTCATATCAGTTTTATGATTTTAAATTGATAAGTTTTTAAGGAAAACAATCTTATCCATTATTATTAGAATAAAAAAAACTAATAAACAGTAATTTATTTAAAACAATTTCTCTAACAAATTAGTTATTTAAATCTCTAATTTATAAATTGTAATTGAAATATAAATGAGGTTATTTATAAACCCAGTTAGTTGTAAAGAAATTTAATAATCGTTGTACGAACTATTTTCATGAAACCGTAATACATACGTCACTCTTTTAATTAATAATTAATCATGGCTAAATTAATTATTTAATTAGAACCTTTCATTACAAAAGTTTGATTTTATTTTTTTGTACCATTAAACTATTTATTTACTTAGGACATTATTTTATACTTTGAATTGTGATTTATATCACAAAATGATTAGACCATTATCCTTCTCTCTTGAATTACTTTCTTCTAAATAGCCAAATAAATAAATAAAAGATAATTATTTATCAAGCTACCAATTTATTCAAACTTATTATTTTTTTATTTTTATGTCACCTTATTCATGTATTTAATAACAAGAGACAAACTAATTATTTACCTATTGTAATCATGATGTGGACATCCATACACACAGATATCCAATTTTTCTCACTAAAACAAATGAAAATCATATACTCTTACACACATACCTTACATGAGACTTCATAAACAACTTTTGAAACACAAACAAGTATACTCTTATTTGACAAAGTCCACACTCTATTCCTTTGTACATTAGGATTCCCCCTAGACACATGTGCATATCATTGATACAATTATAAAATTAAATTATAGGTTAATCTTGTGGTTAAGCAAACACTTGTACAACACCATGTCTGCGTGATCAACAAACTACTATTACATGTGAGTTTACATAGTCCATTTTTCATTTTTACATACTCTAGGGTGAAACATGATTCATTGAAAACAATTTTAAATTACATCATACAATTCTACATTCATTTACATGTGAATTTGTGGTTTGTGCTTGAACACTCATTTTACATTACATTCATACACGTGCAATCATTAACTCTGTACAAACTAACAGTAACACTGATAGATCTATTGTGTCTGACAAAACCATCCAGGTAGGGTGATTGTTGCCGACATTACACCAGGATAACATTAAGTGTTATGCCCTACATTAGGATAACATTGAGTGTTATGCCCTTCAGTCACAAGGTTTGATTATACACCCAGTTTAACTATAGTGGTTCTCCATAACTGCCTTATTTGCCATGTTTCATAAGAATTGTACATAAACACTTGGAAACTATTTGTGATATCAAAACCAATGTATGCTTACCAACTATTTTTAGTTGATCTTGTTTTCATCATGTTTCAGGTGCAAATCTTTGAGTTCATATTTCAAATTGCTACATATAGGATATGAGGACCTAGTTGAAATAAACACTTGAACTTGTGGATGTATTTTATTTTCTTTTTTTGGTTGATTTTGTTTGTTGAACAATGTTATTCAAGTGAGTTATTTTAATATATGGAACTTTAGTTGGATCATGTGCTTATGAACAGTCTATAGGTCCCGCCCCGACGTATTCCGCCGTTGGTTGGGGTGTGACAGATTGGTATCAGAGCCATGATTATAGAGAATTAGGTTATTAGAAACCAATGACCTAGTCTATAACCTTAGGATACCCCCCTGTGTGATTATCCAGCATGTTATCTTATGTGTTATATTGCATGATACAAAACGTATTATCTTATGTGCTTTTCTAATTGATAACTTCTATGCTTACAAAATTTGCTACTCGTGTGATACCTTAATTGCTACAATTACTTGATTAGCCTTCACGTTACCTATTTGATTACACTAAATGCTACCCTAACCATATCTTACACTTAATCTTATCTAAGTCCCTATACTCCTTTATCCTTATGCCTGGAAAATTCCATTATCATTATTATCACATGTGAGGAATTTAAACCCTTAGACCTTACCATTTAAGGGGGGAAAAAGCTGCTTGAATAGACGAAGCTCACCTTTGAACCACAAGACACAATCCATGATAATTCTCATCATAACCATGATTTCAAATAATAATGTTAATGGTACATGATGGCTCGAAGACTGGGTATAGGTCAATAAGAGATTCTGACTAAGAAAAAACTGGGTATTTAAGTGTGTCCTTTGTGACCCACCTCTCTTTCCTGGGAATTCTCTTCGTGGGTACCCTACTTATAGGTCAAGTGTTACTCCTAACATACTATTATGAGAACTTTGTGTTATGACTAGTCCAACTATAAACTCATGAGAACCTTTGTACATGACATTTAACATTTTATTATCACTTACGACCTTTTCTTTCGTGCTAGATATGGACTCCTATCCTCCTCCCTCCCTGGAATACCATCCCGAGACAGAGTCCGTTCAGAAGGAAGACATCAGATCTCCATCACCAGACCACCAGTCACCGACACATCTAGCTGCTAGATCCATGTTTAACCTAAGGGCAGATTGGCTTAGGAGCACCGGCCTGAGACTCCGAGCACCAGAACCACCCCCATCAAGAGACCCTTATCAAGCACCTCACCGGCACGACCAACTGCCATCCCCACTGAGAGACCCTTACTTAGCACCCGACCCATACCACCCAAACCGAGGAGCAAGGCAGACTATGGAACCCACCAGTGCTATAGGAGTTCCAGCTGATGCCACTCACCAATATGTGAGGACCACAGAGTTTTTGAGGCAGGGGGTGGAGCACGAGATAAGGCACGACCTGCTGGGGCAACGAATAGACAGCCTATTGGGTCAAGTGCGGTACCAGGAGGACTTAATTGCAAATCTAGGTACCCACATAGACATGATGGAAGGAGACCGAGAGATATTTGATGCACGTACGGAAATAGCTAGAGCTGAGGCCCGGTTTGCTATACGAGTAACCATAGCAATGTTCATCTTAGTGCTCATCTGGTTACTGGTGGAAAGTTACCCGAGACGTTAGCCGAATTTTCTATTTCTCGTTTTTAAATCCTTGGTTTATAGAAATTATCTAGAATATAAATTATTTATAAACCCTTTTACCTTGTAAAGAAACTTAGTACCCTATCTTGTATAACTTTCTTTGTAAAAAAAAAAACATTAACAAACATGTTACTCTTTTAATTAATAAATTAATTATGACTTAATTAATTATTCTATTATGACTTTTTATTTATTTAGTTATTTTTAAAACTAATCATTTCTTAACTTTTGGCTTAATTACTAAATAATTAGTCCATTATTTCTTTCGAAAACACTCCGTTCATGATAATTAAATCAAATAAAAGGTTTTATTTATTCAATTATCTATTTATTTAACTTATTATTTTTACTTATTTATTTATTAATTTACCAACAAGGGTAAATTTCAATTGCTTGCTTATTTACAAACAAGGGGCTCAAATCGGTTTTTTCATGTATACATTATTCTAAATACCCGCAAAATTTTCTCATCATCTTACACCTTCGGAAATGCCTGAGCTTACTAGTCACTTCAACAAGATGAATCATTTCGCGTAGGCGTTAACCATCCATATAAACATCAACATAATTAAAGAATCTAAACTACCTACATTGTACATGAACGCCGAGCAACACGCTTATCCACGAAGTTCGACCACTTACGAAATTCGATAGTTTACACTATTCATGATATTCGATTACTTACATTCGATCGTTCGCAATATCCATAAGACTAGATTGTTTACGTTATACATGAAACTTGACTATTTACGTTATACATGAAACTTGACTGTTTACATTATACATGAAACTTGACTGTTTACATTATACATGAAACTTGACTGTTTACATTATACATGAGAGTTGACTGTTTACAATATACACGAAACTTGACTGTTTACAATATACACGAACTTGACTGTTTACAATATACATGTAACTTGACTATTTACAATATACATGAAACCAGATTGTTTACATTATACATGAAACTCGACTGTTTGCAATTGATTTTCTACATTATACATGATACATGATTATTCACCTTATCCATGAAAGCTGACAACGATGGACTACTCGGGGGTTGACGTATTCTTGTTCAAACATGAGGAAGCCATAAACTTTGAACTACTCGGGGTTTGACGTATTCTTGTTTAAACACGATGGAGCTATAAATTATGCCATCTATCTAGGACAACCATGGGGTTGTGCCACACTGTTATTCTCTGATTGATTACATTATCTATGGATTTGTTAGCAACATATACGTGACAACAATAGTTATGAATCAAGTGTTTTAGTGTCCTCTCTTGACCCACACACAGTGGAATGACCTATATGGACCATGCGACGATTTGAGTAATTACGGGTGCACATGTAATTATAAAAGTCAGCGCATGGAAAACATAGTGAATTCTGTCATGTGTTATGACATAAAACCTATCGTGATATATAGTAACGAAACTGAGATGATATGATTAGGGCATGGTGGATACGCCGCTGATACTTCCTATATATAAGTGTTCCTGTCATACGGTCAGAAGTAGCGTTGTTCGTGTTACGAAGGGTTTTATATTTTTTTTTGACCTTGACCAATGTCTGTGAAATCTTTATCCAGTGATACCTTTTGAACATATTAGACTACATCATAAACAAACCTTGATCATCAAATTCCCATCGCTCCCATTTCAAGTGATGCATTTCACCTTTGGAGTCCAAAATATTCTTCGACAGTTTTCTCCTTAATTCACTTAAACTAAACCCACTATCATCATTCATGCCTGGCTTTGAGAAACAGACCAGAACCTTGTTAGCGATCGTACTTCTCAACCAAAATTTTAAAATTCATTGAAGATACAAACATGGCCAGAGTTACTTGGGGACGTGAGGATCAATGAAGCTTAAGTACCCTCATCTCTTTCCTGATTCAGTAGCCTTCATCAGTTGAATTTTGTGTAAGGCCCATTTTCGGGTGACCTCACTTGTTGGATTTACACATAAACATAGTCATTAACTCTGAACTTTGGATTAAAATCATTTAACATAGCGGAAACGTAACATTCAAATACAAAACAAAGCAGCGGAAGTCTTAACAGAAATTCGCCACCCTTTCATCCGTGACTGTGCTGAAAAGCACATCGTTGAAGTTTTATTACTTAAACATTGTTTTAACACATAATCAAATAAACGGGATGTCAATCTTGAATCAGGGTAGCCTTCACGCCTTCGCACGTCCTTTTTTCTTGTTACCTGAAGTGCATACTAAAAGTCAGCTAACACTGGTGAGTTCTAGTTTAACGCAATTTGGTATAAACATTATTTCTTTATAAGTATATTTATATATACGTATATTAGCTTTACTGCTTTCATATAACATTCATAATGAGTACGAATATAAATACATAGATGCTTAGTTCTGGGTGAACATTCATTGGTCATACAAATATGGGTGATCAACCCGTCATAATTGTTGCGTAAGTCACAAAGACAAACGCCATAAGAATTACCGTCGTAGCCCATTTCGTAAACCATCAGGCCCTAGAAACCGTCCGTCATTCATAAATCCGTCCGGTAACCTTTGTCCGTCTGCCTAAACCGTCCTACCGTCGTAGTCCGTCATTTCGCCCGTTTGCCCTAAGGCATCCATTTCCCATGCAAACTATTGTTTATGCAACCGTTTTACTTATTATAATAAGGCAATTGCTTCGACCGTCCATTAATGCCTTTCATACGTCCTAGCTGATGAAGGAACGTATATGTCCCGTTTGCAAAATAGTTGCGTGGTCGTCCGTCTACCGTAGTAGCCATTAGCATCGAAGTGTCCATAACATTCACATACATTCATAACATGCAATATATAATATATAAAGCAAGATTTCATTCTTCTACGTTGTGTCATACTTTCATTTCTTTATTCATAACATACTTGTCATATTTTTCGTTCATAACATACTTGTCATATTTCTTTGTTCATAAACATACTTGTCATACATATAATTATCATGTATTATCATATAACACATTGACAAATCACATAACATTCATATCATATCAGGTATACACTTCAGCCCCAAAACATTTAATTTCATTTGCACGTAACACATAGGGGGCACATAGAACTCACCTGATGAGTGGTTTCTGTAATACACTTAGCTCGTTACAGAGCGTCACTAAGGTCTCTCACAATCTGTATAATAGGCATACACATAAGGTAGTGCTCCTAGATGACACTAGACGTTACTATGCTTGAACCCAGTAGTTTCGATGGATGGATCACATCGAGCTATGGTAGTTGCAGGTCATGGGTTTATATCAAAACTATGGTAGTTTCAGGTCATGGGTTTATATCGAAACTATGGCAGTTTTGATAAATAACTTAAGTAAAATCTTAGTAGTTTCGGGTCAGGGGTCTATATCAAAACTAGGTAGTTTCGATGGGTCTGCATATATCGAAACTAGGTAGTTTCGATGGATTTACCTATATTGAAACTAGTAGTTTCGATGCGTCAGTCTTCTTCCCCAACCATAAACCTTAGATCTGGCCAATCATTTCTAATCGATCAAGACTTGAATTTTTTACGTTAAAACGTTTCTTTTTCATCCATGAGCATAAATATGAGTTTTATTTCAGGTTTCATACGTAAAAATCATGCCTTTATGTGACCTAAACCCGAAACCCCAAAATCGGTAAAAACTCAGATTTAGAGGTGGTGCTTACCTCTTGGAGTTCGGTTCCCGTTGCTATACGTTGTTGTGATGAAGACGAACGATTCCCGAGCCTTTGAGCCTCTTTCCCCGCTTTCTCTCTCTAGAGCCGGTCTCTCTCTCTCACTCTAGAAACTTACGCAGGAAGGAAATGAGGGGGGAAAGGTTGATGGCTGCTGATTAGTAAGGGTTTTCCCCTTCTTATCTCGGGCCCATGGACCGACTCTTGGCCAAGCCCGCCTTGCTTTCCTTTTATTTCTTTCTATTTATTCGGTATGTTACAAGTCTACCCTCCTTATTAAGGGTTTCGTCCTCGAAACTCGCTACAAGTTAAACAATTCCGGGTATAGTTCTTTCATTTCGTCTTCTTTCTCCCAAGTATCTTCTGAGCCTTTTCTGTGTTTCCATTGCATTTTGACTAAAGGAATCGACTTATTGCGAAGTCGTTTCTCGGCTCGGTCAAGAATAGCTATTGCTTCTTCTACATAGTACAAACTGTTATCCACTTCGATTTCGTCATAGGGTATGTGATCCGTATCGTTAGCAAGGCACTTGCGTAAGTGCGATACGTGGAATGTAGGGTGAATTCCACTGAGCTCGTCGGGTAGGTCAAGTCTGTAAGCAACCTGACTAACTCTTGCTACGATTTTGAAAGGTCCGACAAACCTTGGACTTAATTTTCCACGTCTTCTGAATCGGATAATTCCTTTCCAGGGTGACACTTTCAATAGTACCATGTCCCCTACTTGAAACTCTAAATCTCTTATTCTCTTGTCCGCATATGATTTTTGTTGGTCTTTTGCGGCTTTCATGCGTGCATTTATCTCGTCGAATTTCTCGGAAGTAGCTTTGACCACTTCAAAACTTGCAAAGTCTTTCTGCCTAATTTCCCTCCAACAGACAGGGGTTCTACATCTTCTTCCATACAACATCTCAAATGGCGGCATGCCAATGGTTGAGTGATAGCTGTTATTATATGAAAATTCTGCCAAAGCCAGGTGGCTATCCCAGCTCCCACCGAAATCTATGATACAGGCCCGGAGCATGTCTTCCAAGGTCTGAATGGTCCTTTCTGATTGACCATCGGTTTGAGGGTGGTAAGCTGTGCTGATGTTTAGCCTAGTGCCCATCGATTTGTTGAATTTCTTCCAAAACCTTGATGTGAATCGAGTGTCCCTGTCTGACATGATCGTTAATGGCATACCATGTCTGCTTATGATTTAGTTGATGAATATTTCTACTAATTTCTCAGACGAGGAAGCCTCACGTATTGGTAAGAAGTGAGCACTTTTCGTCAAGCGGTCGACGATCACCCAAATGGTATCATTACCTTTAGCTGTTCGCGGTAGCTTGGTAATGAAGTCCATAGTGATCTCCTCCCACTTCCATTCCGGTATCGGCAATGGTTACATTTTACCGCATGGTTTCTGGTGCTCGGCCTTGACTAGTGAACAAGTTAGGAACTTTCTCACATATTCGGTTACAGCGTTCTTCATGCCAGACCACCAGTATTCTTTCTTTAGGTCTTGGTACATTTTATTCATCCTGGGGTGGATAGAGCAGCGAGACTTATGGTCCTCATCAAGGATTCTGGCCCTAAGTTCACCAATATTAGGTATCCACATCCGGCCAAAACGAGTTCGTACACCATACACATTGGTCTCAAGATTAGCCTTTTGTCCTACTTTTCTTTCCCGTTTTGCATTCCTCTCCAACAGTGCTTCCTCCTGTGCTTTCGCTATTTCATTCATTATATGCAGTGTTATAATCAATTGACATGCTTTGATTCGGATAGGTGTTGATTCTTCTTTCCTGCTAAAGGCGTCAGCCACTACGTTTGCTTTGCCTGGATGGTACAATATTTCAGTCATAGTCTTTTAGCAGTTCCAACCACCTTCTTTGTCTCATGTTTAATTCCCTTTACTCGAAGAAATATTTCAAGCTCTTGTGATCGGAGTAGATGGTGCATTTAACTCCGTATAAATAGTGTCTCCATATTTTTAACGCGAAAACTACTGCCGCCAACTCCAAGCAACTACTTTTCACCTTTGCATAAGTACACAACTCAATCCTTGACCCGAAGCGTCAGAGTATACTACCAAATCTTCGTTTCCCTCAGGTAAGGTCAATATTGGAGCTTGGGTTAATCGTGTCTTCAAATCTTCGAACGCGTTGTTATGGGTTGGACCCCATTCGTACTTTACTTCCTTACGTGCCAGCTTCGTCAGTGGCGAGGCTATTCTCGAGAAATCCTGAATGAATCTCTGATAGTAGCCTGCCAATTCCAGAAAACTTCGTATTTCTTTTGGCGTTTTCAGGACGTTCCATTCTTTTACTGTTTTGATCTTTGCAGGATCCACCATAATGTCGTCTGGGTTTATAACATGACCTAGGAATTGGACTTACCTAAGCCAGAACGCGCATTTGGAGAATTTTACATACAACTTCTCCTGCTTCAGAATTTCCAATACCTATCTTAGGTGACAGTGGTGATCACCCTCATTCTTTGAGTAGATGAGAATGTCGCTGATGAAAACTATAACTGACCGATCCAACATTGGTCGGCATACTCTATTCATTAAATCCATGAATGCTGCAGGTGCGTTGGTTAGTCCGAAGGACATCACGAGAAATTCATAATGTTCGTATCATGTACGAAACACAGTTTTTGGTACATCTTCCTCTCTTACTTTCAATTGATGGTACCCCGACAAGAGATCGATCTTAGAGAACCAACTCGCGCCTTGTAATTGATCAAAGAGGTCGTCTATTCTAGGTAGTGGGTATTTGTTATTTACTGTTCGTTTGTTCAATTCACCGTAGTCGATGCACATTCGCATACTGTCGTCCTTCTTCGTTACATATAATATCGGGGCGCCCCATGGAGAGATGCTCGGTCTGATAAATCCCTTCTCTGTTAGCTCTTCCAATTGAGACATCAATTCTTTCATTTCTGACGGAGCCAATCGGTAGGGTGCTTTGGCAACGGCTGAGCCCCTGGCAGTAAGTCAATTTGAAATTCTATATCCCGATCTGGCGGCAAGCCAGGTAGGTCCGCTAGTAACACTTCTGGAAATTTGCACACCACGGGTACGTCTTTGAGTTCTTTTGTTTTCATTTTATCGTCAATAACATATGCCAGATAAGCTTTGCAACCGTGCCTCATGTAACTTTCAGCCTTGATCATCGAGATGACGTTCGGCAATGTGCAATTCCAATCACCATAAGCTGTAATCGGACTGCCGTTAGTGGCTTTGAGATGTATCATCTTTCGCTTACATACGATTTGTGCTTTGTTGACAGCTAACCAATCCATGCCCAACACTATGTCAAATCCTCCTAATGTCAGAAGGTACAATCTAGAAGGAAATTTATGGCCCTCTATTTCTATCGTGCAATCGTCAGTCATACAGATGACTACTGAGTTTCTACCAACAACAGTTTCTACGCTAAAGGCCATTACGAGGTTGGTGATTGTGCAGTTTGGTTTGCGACTAAATTCGTTGGATATATAGCTTTTGCTAGCACCAGAATCAAATAATATAGTAGCATTTTCATCATTAACTAGGAACGTACCTGACACGACGTCAGGGGTTTCCTCTCGCTTCTTCCTCAGTTAAGACGTAGGCCCGAGTCCTAGCCTTTGGCTGTTCTGTTTCCTTTTCTTTTCTCGAACTAGACTGTCCGGTTTTCCTACAATCCTTTGTCAGGTGCCCATATCTTCCATAGCTTTGGAACTTGACGTCCCTTACGCAATCTCGGGAGTAATGCCCTGGCCTCCCGCACTTATAGCACATGGATGATCCGACTAGGCATTCGCCTTGGTGTTTCTTCGAACATTTCTTACAAACATCATACTCTTCTGCTCTTGGCTTCTTGACCTCAGCGGTATAGTTTCCCTTTCCATTGCCTTTTGACGGGTTCTCCCATTTCCGCTTTGGTGCTTTTGGAGCTGGGTCCTCATTAGCATAATCGTCATAGACAATTCCACACAATATCACTACCGACTCGAAGGTCGAGGGTAGGTTGGCTTTAACATATACACGGACCTTTTGAGGCTGGCCCTTGACATAGTACTTAATCAATTGCTCTTCAGTCTCTACTAGATGGGGTACCGGTTGGGCCAATTCATTGAATCTAGAAGTGTACTGGCGATGAGTCTTGTTGCCAGCCTTGAAGTTTAGGAACTCGTTCTCCACTCGATCAATCTCGTTCTGGGGACAGAACTTTTGGATTATCAGCTTTTTCAGATCTTCACAAGTCATCCTTTTGAGAGCGTTTGGTGACTTAGTCCTTTGAATGTTCCTCCACCAACTTAGTGCCTCGTTGGTGAAAGAGTGAGCCACATATTTATGTTGATTACGCCGTTCATCCTCTCAATCAATTCAAACGTAGCCACCAAATCCTTGTTCCCGTTAAACTTGGGCGGGTCACCGTCCTTAAACCCCTTGTAGGTACACCCTCGGGTGTTCAGTACCTCAGTCACCCAATCCCTATCACTATCATACACTTTCTCATCATGGTTCTTTTCCTCTTCCTCTTTACTCTTCTTAAGTGCTTGAAATAACAGATCAGGCAGTGCGTCCTTCAGAGTTAGCACCACCTCATGGGCAATTGCATCCCTAACTTCGGGTTCCAGTCATAGAAATCCTTCGTTGCCATCACCCGGTGGAGTCACATTAGTTTCATGCACACTGTCAGTACTTTCTTCGTGCACGCTTTCCTCGTGTTCCACATGCACACTTTCATCATCATTACATCTTCGGTTCAGTGGTGGTCTAACGACTCGGATAGTGCGACCGCCTCGGCGTCTAGTTCCTCCTCTACCAGCCATAGTTTTCTGGATTTCCTGATAAGTAAAAGGGTATACATCAATGTCATCACTTTCAGATCATAGTTTAGAACAGTACGAGCAAGGTAATTTTTAATTACAGTGACCGGTTTGTGATTAATAATTTGCTTTGCTTTTCGGGTTCAAAACTCTTCACATCAGCAGTGACATTGACATCTATGGGTTATAAGTTAAGGCATTTATTCCTATCTACAAGCATTAACTTTATTACTTACTTATTGTACTTGCGTCGGCGTTGGCTACCCAGACTGACATCCGTGCGTTCATCCCATTATTAGCTTGAGTTCAGACATTTAGGGATGTCTGAATCTCTCAAACTATTGCTCTGTTACCAACTTGTAAGGCCCCTTTTCCGGGTAACCTCACTTATTGGATTTACTCATAAACATGGTCATTAACTCTAAACTTTTGATTAAAAGCATTTAACATAGCGGAAACGTAACATTCAAATACAAAACATAGCATCGAAAGTCTTAACATTAAACGTAAACATTGTTTTAACACATAAGCAAATAAACGGGATGTCAGTCTTGAATCAGGGTAGCCTTCACGCCTTCGCACATCCTTTCTTCTTGTTACCTGAAGTGCATACTAAAAGTCAGCTAACGCTGGTGAGTTCAAGTTTAACTCAATTTGGTATAAACATTATTTCTTTATAAGTATATTTATATATACGTATATTTGTCATTCTTAGCTTTACTGCTTTCATATAACGTTCATAATGAGTACGTATGTAAATACATACATGCTTAGTTCTGGGTCAACATTCATTGGTCATACACATATGGGTGATCAACCCGTCATAATTGTTGCGTAAGTCACAAAGACAAACGCCATAAGAACTACTGTCGTAGCCCATTTTGTAAACTGTCCGGCCCTAGAAACCGTCCGTCATTCATAAATCCGTCCGGCAACCTTTGTCTGTCCGTCATTTCGCCCGTTTGCCCTAAGGCATCCGTTTCCCATGCAAACTATCGTTTATGCAACCGTTCTACTTATCATAATAAGGAAATTGCTTCGACCGTCAATTAATGCCTTTCATACGTCCTAGCTGATGAAGGAACGTGTATGTCCCGGTTGCAAAATAGTTGCGTGGTCGTCCGTCTACCGTAGTAGCCGTTAGCATCGAAGCGTCCATAACATTCACATACATTCATAACATGCAATATATAATATATAAAACAAGATTTCATTCTTCTATGTTATGTCCTACTTTCATTTCTTTATTCATAACATACTTGTCAAATTTCTTCGTTCATAACATACTTGTCATATTTCTTTGTTCATAAACATACTTTTCATACATATAATTATCATTTAATATCATATAACACATTGACTAATCACATAACATTCATATCATATCAGGTATACACTTCAGCCCCAAAACATTTAAATTCATTTGCACGTAACACATAGGGGGCACATAGAACTCACATGATGAGTGGTTTCTGTAATACACTTAGCTGGTTACTGAGCGTCACTAAGGTCTATCAGAATCTGTATAATGAAGCCATACACATAAGGTAGTGCTCCTAGATGACACTAGACGTTACTATGCTTGAACCAGTAGTTTTGATGGATGAATCACATCGAGCTATGGTAGTTTCGGGTCATGGGTTTATATCGAAACTATGGTAGTTTCAGGTCAAGGGTTTATATCGAAACTATGGTAGTTTTGATAAATAACATAAGTAAAATCTTAGTAGTTTCGGTTCAGGGGTCTATATCGAAACTTGGTAGTTTCGATGGGTCTGCATATATCGAAACTAGGTAGTTTCGATGGATTTACCTATATTGAAACTAGTAGTTTCGATGCGTCAGTCTTCTTCCCCAACCAGAAATCCTAGATCTGGCCAATTATTTCTAATCGATCAAGACTTGAACTTTTTACATTCAAAACGTTTCTTTTTGATCCATGAGCTTAAATATGAGTTTTGTTTCAGGTTTCATATGTAAAAATCATGCCTTTATGTGACCTAAACCCGAAACCCCAAAATCGGAAAAAACTCAGATTTAGAGGTGGTGCTTACCTCTTGGAGTTCAGTTCCCATTGCTATACGTTGCTATGATGAAGACGAACGATTCCCGAGCCTTTGAGCCTCTTTCCTCGCTTTCTCTCTCTAGAGCCGGTCTCTCTCTCTCCTACTCTAGAAACTTGCGTAGGAAGGAAATGATGGGGAAAGGTTGATGGCTGCTGATTAGTAAGGGTTTTCCCCTTCTTATCTCGGGCCCGTGGGCCGAGTCTTGGCCAAGCCCGCCTTGCTTTCCTTTTATTTCTTTCTATTTATTCGCGATGTTACATTTTGGGACGAAATCCCCTCAACTTGGGGATATTGTAACATCCATGATTTTGTAGTATAAATTTTTATCTTTTTATACAATAATGACAGTTCATTTCAATCCCGTACTTGTTCAACTCAATATGCCACAATAATTATTATTTCAACGTGCACCAATTCAAAGTTTCAACTATTCATTTACATATTATTTTCTGTTATATATAACACACATGGATGTATGTTTATATATATATATATATATATATTTGTATATACTTTATTATAGTAAATATACCAAAAATAAATCTTATGGATTTTTATCGTGCAATTACATCTTTATATATATATATTTAAATCAATGATACAATTTGTAGCTTAAATTAAAATGAAAATTTGTTCTTTTATAAAATACTTGTAAATAAACAAGTAATAATTAGATTTTTTATAAAATTTATATATACATTTTTTTGAAAGTAATTAAAACAAATAAAAATTTGGTCTAAACCCCCCCCCTCCCATTTAATTGCATTTGGACCCCCCTCAAGCAATTGAACCTTTAAACTTGAACCCGCACCTTCCAAATTGAACTTATGCCATGATTTGGACCCTATACCCCCGAATTTTGACTACTTGAGGTCAACAAGAACAATTCCCATCATGTTTGACTTAGAAAAAGTCAACATAGAAATTTCTTTGTAAAATAAATTACAATCCGGCATTTTCATGTGTAATTAACTCGCAATGATCATGCATAATCATTACCACACCAGTTTCGAGTAATTATAACGAAACATTCAAACGGATTTCAATGATTTCAAACCCAAGTTCATCCTATAACCGTCCTAGTTCGTATCCGAATCAATTGGTGCTTTTCGCTTGAAAATTAACTATTATAACGAGCCTCACGCACTCACGACACCGCCCTTTTACTCTCAAGGCACTCAGATCCCTCACAAATCACCTCTGGAATTCGGTCAAGCTCCGAAGTGCTCGAACCAGTACGCTCGAGTCGATCTCCTTCCTCTCTCAATCATTCCAGGTAAGTGATACACCCTTATACTAGTTTCAACCTCCTGGTTAAAAGCCCCAAGGTATCGGGCTCATACACGTGCATAATCACGACCAATTTGGGGCTAGGTATTCGAGTACACAATTTGGGGAAGAAGGTGGGTCGGGGTTCTGTGTTAAAAACCATTCGCATCAGCCTTTTGTTAAGGCTTTAAGCCCTGTTCAACCGGTTGAGACTTATGACATGCACGCACCTTTTTCTTTTGCGTGTATAATGACCCTGAAACCCGGTCCCTGTCCTGGTTGTGCTTAACACGTTTTAGAACCAACCTTATACCACGGATGGACCACTGGTCCAGTGGTTGAGCGCTTATGCTCACCTAGAACCAACCCCGGTTCACTGCATTATGTTTTTAAACCCGAATTTCACATATAAAAATCATTTTATAAAATTTATTTTATAAACTTGTGAAACTCAGATCAGTTTTATGATTTTAAATTGATAAGTTTTTAAGGAAAACAATCTTATCCATTATTATTAGAATAAAAAAAAACTAATAGACCGTAATTTATTTAAAACAATTTCTCTAACAAATTAGTTATTTAAATCTCTAATTTATAAATTGTAACCAGTTACTTGTAAAGAAATTTAATAATCGTTGTACGAACTATTTTCATGAAACCGTAAAACATAAGTCACTCTTTTAATTAATAATTAATCATGGTTAAATTAATTATTTAATTAGAACCTTTCATTACAAAAATCTGGTTTTATTTATTTTTTTGTACCATTAAACTATTTATTTACTTAGGACATTATTTTATACTTTGAATTGTGAATTATATCACTAAATGATTAGACCATTATCCTTCTCTTTTGAATTACTTTCTTCTAAATAGCCAAATTAAGTAAATAAAATATAATTATTTATCAAGCTACCAATTTATTCAAACTCATTTCTTTTTTATTTTTTTTTCATTTTTATGTCACTTTATTCATTTATTTAATACCAAGAGACAAACTAATTATTTACCTATTGTAATTATGAAGTGGACATCCATACACATACATATCCTATTTTTCTTACTAAAACAAATGAAAGCCATATACTCTTACACATATACCTTACATGAGACTTCATAAACAACCTTTGAAACATAAACAAGTATACTCTTATTTGACCAAGTCCACACTCTATTCCTTTGTACATTAGGATTCCCGCTAGACACATGTGCATATCATTGATACAATTATACAATTAAATTATAGGTTAATCTTGTGGTTAAGCAAACACTTGTACAACACCATGTCTGCGTGATCTACAAACTACTATTACATGTGAGTTTACATAGCCCCTTTTTCATTTTTACATACTTTGGGGTGGAACATGATTCATTGCTAACTATTTGCAATTAAAACATACAATTATACATTCATGAACATGTTTGCAATTTGTGCTTTGTGCATGAACACTATGAGTTTAAACCTACATTTTACATTACATTCATACACGTGCAATTATTAAATCTGTACAAGCCAACGGTAACAATGATATATCTATTGTGTCTGACAAACCCACCCAGGTAGGGTGATTTTTGCTGACATTACATCAGGATAAGATTAAGTGTTATACCCTACATTAGGATAACATTGAGTGTTATGCCCTTCAATCACAAGGTTTGATTGTACACCCAGTTTAACTATAGTGGTTCTCCATAACTGCCTTATTTGCCATGTTTCATAAGAATTGTACATAAACACTTGGAAACTATTTGTGTTATCAAAACCTATGTATGCTTACCAACTATTTTTAGTTGATCTTTTTTTCATCATGTTTTAGGTGCAAATCTTTGAGTTCATGTTTCAAATTGCTACATATAGGATATGAGGACCTAGTTGAAATAAACACTTGAACTTGTGGATGTATTTTATTTTCTTTGTTTGGTTGATTTTCTTTGTTGAACAATGTTATGCAATTGAGTTATTTTAATATATGGAACTTTAGTTGGATCATGTGGTTATGAACATTTTACAGGTCCAGCCCCGACGTATACCGCCTTCGGTTGGGGTGTGACAAAAACCAACAAAAAATCTACCCCATCTACAGCCAAACAACACGACTAATACCCCAACTAACACATAAAACTCCTTCCTAAACCATAGCTTTTTTGGTTGATAAAATGCACATGCTAAATCTCAAAACTTAAACACATAACATACCTAGTATATCACTTCAATCAAAACTTAAACATAGAATGAAACACTCCAAACCGGCTAGTCTCATAGTTGGCACAATATATTGAAAACATGGTTCTTAAACCTTGAATCATTCAATAATAAGATAACATAACAGCGAAAGTCTTAAACGTTACAAATTCCCATACAAATTTAAATCATAAATTGTTCATTTTCCTAAAGTCGGGAATGTCAGTCTACACAGGTTGTCAGCCTGCAAGTCCATGCATTCCAAGCCCCCGCGGCTCCATTCATTGTTTTCTTCATTTACCCGAGGTGAATGCTAAAAGTAAGATATACTAAGTGAGTTCTATTTTACTTTAGTAATTAAATGTTTCATTGATTCCTTTACTAAAAAGCTTAAATGTAAAAGTATAATAAAAGCTTGCCTTTTAAAACGTTTTCTTTCATTCAAACATTCTGATTCCTAAAAAGGGAATCCATTCATTCTTTAATTCATTTAGAAACATTCGTGCTAGCTTTCCTTTCAAAACGGTGACATTAAATTAACATTCATGCTAGCCTTGCAATCATTCATCCATACATTCTTTCTTATCATTGAGTGAACAAGCACTCAAATGATATCATTGCGTCTTAACTGTCCCAAGTCCCAGAGGCTTGGTACGTTGTGCTTGCATGAATGCAAGACTCCGTTGTTGCTTGTTTACAAGACTCCTATGTTTCTTGTCACAAAGACAAGATTCCTTTGTTTCTTGCCCGAAGACAACTCTCCTTTGTTGCTTGCACAAGACTTTCTGTTCATTCTTTCGCCCCAGGGTAACATGCATATTTAGTCATTCACACATAACTTTACATTCTACCACACAATAAAATACTTTAACACATCTATGAACAATTTCATACATTCCAACCTAAGTTAATAACACACAATAGTCATAAACGTTTGATAAAAACTTTTTTCTTTCTTTCCATTCAAAACATGCACTTCAACCCAAAAACTCTAAAAGGGAAAATAGGCAATAAAAACTCACCAATTCTGATCTTATTATTCGGTTCCTTAACTGTTCATGCTGGGCGGGATGCTAGAAATATGTAGTAAATTAACAAGTGAAAACTAACAAAAATTTTCTAGTGTCGCCGATACAAGGTTAGTGTCGCCAGAACTTGCGTTCTGGACTTAGTGTCGTTCTCATAGTGTCGTCGACATTGAGTGTTGCTAGAGGAATGACACATGTCCCAGTCATTGAAAATCTTGGAACCACGCCACTCCCCATCGCTATCTGTAGAAGCATGTTTTGTAACTATAGATTAAATTCTATGTATCGGTGTACGTGGCTAGTACGCGGGAGGGTGTTCCTGAGTACTTAGCCCGCACACCAGTTTGGTCCTGCATACTTAGTAAGTACGCAAGGCTTTTGCCTTGCGTACTTGTCAAGTACGCAGGAAGTGTTCCTTCGCCTATAAATAGAAGACTTGTCTTCATTTGTAGGTGGAACTTCTGGAACAAGGTTAGAGGTGTCCGGGTCAGGACGAGCTCTCCCGACCCCTGGACCGTGAGCGTAGATGAGAGATGTGTGCTTCTTCGGTATGTAGTCTGTAATACGTGATGACTTCTTTGTTATGGATTACGTGTCGTTTCATTATCTTTTGTCTTTGTTCTTGTTTATCTCTTTCTCGTTTCTTTGTTTCCACACAAATCACAGAACAGATCGTGTTATTTCCGCTGCACGACGAGGCTCCCGGGACCTACACTATCCCCGACTAGTGTCGCCACACGAAGGTAGTGACACTTCTCAGTGTCGCCTGATGAACAACTTGTCCAAACAGACCCGTTCTTAATCCAAGTTTGTAACTTTTTACGTCCGAATCGTTTGTTTAACTTCCATGAAGCTAGATCTGGGCTTAGTTAATCTTTTAACACGTAAAAATCCCTCTTTTGAGATGAAAACCCTAGTTTTACACCAAAAACCCATTTTTGAACAAAAACAGAGATTTAGGTTTGATCTATACCTCAAAGACGGTGATTCTTCATGGTTTCGTGCTCTAGTGTGATGGAGAAACAAGTTGGGAGAGTCCTTGCACCCAAATTCATGGATTCTTGAGTTTTTCTCCCTAAACTCTCTCCTTTCTCTCTCTAAACGAAAATAGGGTTTGTGATGAATGGGGCTGACTTGAACTAGGTGTTAGGGCTATGATATCCCTCATGGGCCAGGCCCTTAGCCCCAAGCCCATCCTCTAAGCCTCTTTCTTTTCCATATAGCCCAATAATAAAGGTCGGTGTGCGGGTGTTACAAGTCTACCCGTCAAAACCTGTCATAGGTTAAATAGGTGAGGGTACGACTCCTTCATTTCTGTTTTGGCTTCCCAGGTGGCTTTTGACCCTTTTCTGTGTTTCCATTGAACATACTAACTGAACCACCTTGTTTCTTAGGCGTCTCTCTTTCCTGTGCAAGATGCCCATAGGTTCTTCAATGTAGTTTAATCGGTTATCTACCTCGATTCCATCATGTAGCACGTGTGCTGATTCGTCAGCCAAGCACTTTCGCAAGTGTGACACGTGGAATGTGGGGTGGATTCCACTCAATTCATCAGGAAATTCTAGTCGGTATGCAACTTCCTTGACCCGTGCCACGATCCTGAATGGTCCGACAAATCGCTGATTCAACTTCCCTCTTTCCAAACTGGATGATCCTTTTCCAGGGGGATACCTTCAACATTACCTTATTGCCGACATTAAACTTTATTGGTCTTCGCCTTTTCTCCACGTAAGATTTCTATCGGTCTTGTGCGGCTTTCAGACGGGGTTTTTTTTTGGTCAAACTTCTCCGACGTTTCCTTGACCACTTCTAAACTTCCCACTTCCTTTTGACCTATTTGCCCCTGTAGACTGGAGTTATTCATCTTCTACCGTACAACATTTTGAAAGGCGGCATGCCTATTGTAATGTGATACCTATTGTTGTAGGAGAATTCTGCTAGAGGTAGGTAGCTGCCCTAGATGTCACCGAAGTCAATGATACAAGAACGAAGCATGTCCTCCAACGTCTGAATGGTCCTTTTGGATTGACCATCCCTATGCAAGTGGTATGTCGTGCTTAGGTTTAACCTGGTGCCAATTGCCTCATGGAATCTTTTTCAAGACCTTGATGTGAATCGCGTGTCCCGGTCGAATACTATTAACAACGGCACCCACGCCTTGCCATGATTTCCTTTATAAACACTTCAGCTAGCCGTTCCGATAACAAAGTCTCATGAATAGGTAGGAAGTGTGCGCACTTGGTCAGACGATCTACTGTCACCTAAATGGTATCATGACCTTTAGTTGTGCAGGGTAGCTTTGTGAAGTAATCCATGGTATATATCCGGAGGCTGGATCTTACCGTATCGCTTTTGGTATTCAACTTTGACCTATGAGCAAGTCATACACTTACTCACGTAATCCGTAACCTCATTCTTCATATTCGGTGTGAGACCCCGATACTAGGAAACATTACTCATTGGATTTACACATAAACATATAGCTCAATACTGGAATTTCATAAAATTAAGGCATTCATGCAGCGGAATTACATCACCTTGTTCAAACATAGAATTTTTAGCTAATTAAAGCATTAAACATCATTGTCAATAACATCATTTAAAACATAGATCGGGAAGTCAGTCTCGACTCAAGTAGGTAATCGCCCATCCAGCCAGCCCATGATCATCATATCTTTTCTTTTCCTTTACGTAAGATGCATACTAAAAGTCAACTAACGCTAGTGAGTTCTAGTTTTATCATTTAAGTAAATCATTATTCGTATTCGTTCGTTTATCATCTTTACTTAATGTACTTATATAAACATAGAGCGTATTCATATTCTTTAAGCACATAAGTTCATACATCGTCATCTATTCATCATTTTAACTTGTATACTTTCTTAAACATAAATCGTAATCATTTAGTTTAAATATAAACATTTCATAACATCTGACTACCGAAATAGCTGTTTAACATCCGTCTACCGTCGTAGTCATTTCATTAACCGCTCTTCCGTCCTACCGTCGTAGTCCGTTTCATAATCGGTTTATCTAGCTAACCGTTCCCTCCATCCTACCTTCATAGTTCGTTTCGTCATCGTCTATCGTCATAGGAGACTAACATCTGTCTTTGTATAACAGTCATTTCATCCGTCTACTGAGTAGCCGTTATGTCAGTCCATCGAATTACTATCTCATAATCGAGTATTACACGTATCTTTCTTTAATTTATCAACATCCGTTTGCCACTTAGACAACAGTTTCATTATTCATTAGATTAACCTATTAGTATGATTAATCCCTTTATTATTTCAATATGCTTAGCACGTGGTCAACCGTTTCGTCATTTACTTTGATGACACGTTTACCCTTATTGCCCCTTTTACACTTTAACTATGGTGGCAAGCATTAGACGTAAAACTGTTATACATTAACTATGGTGGCACGTTATATGTAAGCCCATTATATTTTAACTATGGTGGGACGTTATACGTAAACCATTTATGCTTTATCATTTAGGTTGTCACATTGATACATTTAGCCACATAATATATCATCATTCATATAGGCACGTAATTACACTTAGCCTATTTCATATTTTACTACTTAGCACGTTTTTCCATGGAATCATTTAACATCATACGAGTATGCACCCCGGCCCAAAATCACAGACAAAGGGGGACTTAGAACTCACCTGATTGCCGATATACTATGTGAAACTTACTAAGCTTTGGCTAGAAAAGTGCTACATTATCTGTACGAATTCAATACGTGAAATCGGTTAATCTTTGCTAGTGTCGCATATAGTGTCACCACAAGCAGTGTCGCCTGGGTATTGGTCTCACCAACACTAGAGTTGTCCGACAGTATCGCTAGGGATCAGTGTCGCCAGAACTTTCGTTCTAGACTTAATGTCGTCCTTTAGTGTCGTTCTCATAGTATCGCCAAAATAACATTAGCGACACTCCTTACTGTCGCACACATGCATGGTGACACTATTTAGTGTCGTCAACTTAGTGTTGCCAAATGGAATGAAACGTGTCACAATCATTGGCGAACCTCGGGAGACGTGTATCGTCGTCCCCGATTAGTGTCACCCGATCAAGATGGCGACACTATTTGTGTTGCCCCAAGAACACAAAACCCTAATTGATGATTTTTATCCAAAATCATAATTTTTTATGTCCAAATCGTTTATCTAGCTTCCATGAAGCTAGATCTAAGCTTTCTCCATGTTTTAACACATAAAAATCTGACCTTTAAGGTGAAAACCCTAGTTTTACCCCAAAATCCATTTTGATGAAAAATAGAGATTCATGTTGGATCCATACCTCAAAAGCAGTCTTGTGCTTTCTTCATGTTCAACAGTGGAGAAAGATGTAGAAACGATCTTGAGCCAAATGGTGGTCTTTTGGAACATTCTCTCTCTACGTTTTTCTTGTGAAATGGTGCTAATGAGGCTGAATAGAGGCTGATGAAGATATGTATTGGGCTAAGGAATCCTACTGGGCTAAGCCCACACATCCAAGGCCCATTCTTTTCTTTCATTTAAGCCCAAACCATAAGTATCGGGTTTTCGGGTGTTACAAGTCTACCCACCTTATTAGAGATTTCATCCTCGAAACCTGCTATACGTTAAACAGGTTCGGGTACGACTCCACCATATCCTCTTCAGTTTCCCATGTTGCTTCTGAACTCTTTCTATGCCTCCACATGACTTTAACTAGCTAGATCACTTTATTTCTCAACTGTTTCTCTTCTCGGCCCAGTATTTCTACCGACACTTCTACGTAATTCAATCTATTGTCTACTTCAATATCAATGAGTGGCACGTGCGCTGATTCTTCAGCTTAACATTTTCACAAGTGTGACACGTGGAATGTAGGGTGTATTCCACTCCATTCCTACGGTAAGTCTAGCATGTAGGCCACTTCTTTAACTAGGGCCAGTATTCTAAACGGTCCAATAAACCTCAGACTTAGCTTCCCTTGTTTCTGAAAACGGATTATTCCCTTCCATGGGGACACTTTCAACATCACTTTATCCCCTACACTGAATTCAATAGGCTTGTGCCTCTTATATCCATATGATTTATGTTTGTCTTGAGTGGTTTTCATTCAGGCTTTGATCTGGTCGAACTTTTCGGAGGTGCTCTGAACAAATTCAAGACTCCCTAGTTCTTTCTAACCAATATCACCCCAACATAACGGTGTTCTGTACCTCCTACCGTACAACATCTCGTATGGCGGCATACCAATAGTTACATGATAACTATTGTTGTATGAGAATTCCGCCAAGGTAAATGGCTATCCCAGCTCCCGCCAAAATCTATAATGCACGCACAAAACATGTCCTCGACGGTTTGGATGGTCCTTTCAGACTAACCATCTGTTTGAGGGTATTATGCTTTCCTGATATTCAATTAGGTGCCCATCGGCTCAGGAAATATTTTCCAGAATCGCGATGTGAATCGTGTGTCCCGGTCGGATACAATTGACAATGGCATCCCATGGTGAGCCATTATTTCATTGATGAACATTTCTGCCAACTTTCCAGATGTAAAAGTCTCACGGAAAGGCCAGAAGTGAGCATTTTTCGTCAAGCGGTCCACAAACACGCAAATAGCGCCATTACCCTAGGTGTTCGAGGTAACTTAGTTATGAAATCCATGGTAATTCGCTCCTACTTCCATTTGGTTTCTCCAATGGTTGCATCATACCATAAGGTTTCCCATGTTCTGCCTTCACTTCTAGACAAGTCAGGAACTTGCCCACAAACTCAGTTACTTCGTTTTTCATTCCCGACCACCAATAACCCTTCGTTAAGTCTTGGTACATCTTGGTAGCACATGGAAGGATAGAGTAGCGGGACTTATGAGCCTCGTCAAGAACTTTGGCTATAAGTTCACCACCGTTGGGTACCCATATGCGACCAAATTGGGTCTTTACACCCATTGTGTTCACCTCCAACTTTCCTTGTTGCCCGACTATTCTTTCCCGTTTAATGTTCGGTGTTACTATCAGCTAGTACGCATTCACCCTAATAGGAATAGTCGTGTCCTTTTGGCTTAGGCTGTCAGCCACCACATTCGTCTTTCCCGGATGACACATAATTTCGCAGTCATAATCCTTCAACAACTCCAACCACCGCCTCTGTCTCATATTCAACTCCTTCTGCTTGAAGAAATAATTAAGACTTTTATGATTGGAGTAAATTGTGCATTTGACTCCGTAGAGGTAGTGCCTCTATATCTTTAGCGCTAAGACAACTGCCGCGAGCTCGAGGTCATGAATCGGGTAGTTTACTTCGTGAGTCTTTAGTTGCTGTGACGCATACGCCTCGTTGCATTAGCACAAAACCTAGTCCTTGACCCGAAGCATTTCCATTAGGAGCTTGTGTTAACCTCCTAGAGCTTGTGTCAACCTCCTCTTTAACTTTTTAAACGCCTTAATCTGAACCTGACCCCATTCATATTTAACCTCTTTGCGTGTCAGCTTTGTTAAAGGCTTTTCTCTAGAAATCCTGAATGAACCTTCGACAGTAACATGCCAATCCCAAAAAACTCCGCACCTTTTTCGGCGTCTTTGGGGGTAAATGAGGATGTTGTTAATAAATACTATTACTGATCGATCTAGCATCGAGCGGGACACCCGATTCATTAGTTCCATAAAATCCGCATGACCGTTCGTCAAACTAAATGACATTATAGGAATTCATAATGCTTGTATCATGTACAAAACGTTGTCATTGGCACATCCTCTTCTAGTACTTTCAACTGATTATAAACCGACCTAAGATCGATCTTTGAGAACCAACTCACGCCTTGTTTTGGTCAAAGAGATATTTTATTCTAGGTAACGGGTATTTGTTCTTTATCATTCTTTTATTCAGTTCCCTGTAGTCTAAGCACCTACTCATCAAGCCATGTTTCTTCTCATCGAGAAATTGGGTTATTATGTCTTTCATCTCGGATGGAGCTTGTCGGTAAGGGGATTTGGCAACAGGCTGACCCCCGGCATCAAATCAATTTGGAATCTATTTCCCGATCGGGCGGCACTCCAGGTAAGTCCTCACGGATCGCCTCTGGAAAGTTTAACACCACGGGTATATCTTTCATTTCTGTAACTTATTTCTCATGGTTTATAACGTAACCCAGGTAGGCCTCACATCCGTGCCTTATGTAACTTTTTGCTTTAATCATTGAAATGATGTTCGACATCAAGATATCTTTATATCCATAGATAACGACTTCACTCCCATCCGACGCTTTGAGATGAATCCTCTTTCGTTTGCATACAATCAGGGCTTCATAGGTAGCGAGCCAATTAATTCCCAACACCAGATCGAATCCTCCTAAGGCTATGACAAATAACATAGCAGGGAATCTATTGTTGGGATATAGCTAAAAGACAGATTGCTACCGATGTACGCAGATACCGAAGAAAGAGTTAGTATAGAAGAAACCAAAGCTACCGATGTCAGATAGCGAAGTATTTAGAAGTCAAAGATACCGAAGTCAACAAGAGCTTATTTTACGAAAACATATCTTTGACTGATTCCCTTGTTTTTGTAACAGTCTATTTCATAATTATAGGATAGTCTGTTTATTTTGGTTAGTGCTATGATTATGGAGAATATCTCGCAATCCGTTACTATAACCTTGTATAAGTAGTATTCGTTCAATATATAATCAACATCATTTTTATCAAGCAATATACGAATGATTGAGAGTATTATAATTCATACTTATTCTTGTCTATCAATTGTTATCTGTTTGGATTGTTTTCGCCAATCCTTGCAAAGCAGAACCATCTTAGTCGATCCTGACAAGTGGTATCAGAGCTTTGGATCAGAAACTTTAATCTCATGATTAACGTTCTTATCTTGTGGTTCTAAAAAACTCGTATCAATCCATTTTTCCTCAATCCATTTTTCTTCTCTCAAATATGCAAATCATGTCATGATTTGAAATGGATTCTAAAACCAGAATCATTAACAAGCCACCAAAATTGCTTGTAAATGATTTCGATATGTGGAACGTTAGAATGGAGGAATTCCTTTGATTCTATGATTTCAGTCTCTGGAGATCTGTTCTAGAAGGACCTCATGTCCCTATGGCTACAACTGTGGACAACAATGTTGTTCCTGTTCCTAAGGAAGTCTCCAGACATTCAGATAAAGACTGAAAACTGATAGAAAGAGATTTTAAAGCAAAAAGTGCTATTGCAATGGCAATCCCAAATGATATTTATCAGGGATTTCTTCATTAAAAAAGTGCTAAAGAACTCTAGGAAGCCCTTCAAACTAAGTTTGAAGGAACTGATAAAGTGAAGGCAAATAGAAGAAAGACACGAATTCAAGAATATGAGATGTTTGCTCATATTGAAGGTGAAACTATGTCACAACAATGTGATAGACTTACCAAGCTTCTCAATGAATTGAGAACAAAAGGCAGAGAATATGACATATATGAGGTGCTTGAAAAGTTTCTAAGAACACTTCCTGCTCAATGGAGAATGTATACCATCTCCATCAGGAAATCTTATGATCTAAAGAATCTTGATCTGGTTGAATTGCATGGGATGCTGAAGACTTATGAACTTGAGATGAGTCAAGACAACAAAATTATGAATAACAAGAAAGGTTTCGAGGCTTCAAATCAAAGTGCCGCATTCTTTGTACCGTCGATATCAACTACTGATTACACTGTCACTTTCCCTACCGACGACACTTCTTCTCCCAACTCTGAACTGCCTAGAAATTAAGCATTCATGACTAATGGTCCTGAATTCTTTGACTTCATTTGAGGAGACTTGAAGTATTTTCATCCAAATGATCTAGAGGATTTGGATTTGCAATACCAAATGGGAATGATAACTCACAAAGCTGAGAAGTTTTACTCTAGAACTGGAAGACCTTATCCCAACACGATAACAAACGGGAGAATTGATCTGGATAAAAGGAAGCTAGGGTGTCACAACTGTAAGAAATTGGGACATTTTGCTAGAGAGTGTAGATCTGCAAAAAAAGAATAGATGGAAGTCAATCTCAAAAATTTGGAGGCCAAGGAAGCTCAAGAGATACTCCTGCTAACAAGGAAAACAATCACACTGCTGCCATTTCCACAACTCAGCAGCAGTACCTTGCATGAGAAGAATATGATTGGAGCTTTCAGTCTGAAGAATCTACACCTCTAAACCATGCCTTTATGGCACATGTGTCAGATCTTCCTGAATAAATAAGTTCATCCTTATGTTCTGAAAATTGCATCAAAATGGTTTTAAGTTATAAAGATCACAACAAATCACTTGTTGAGACAATTGAGAGTTTTGAAGATCATAAATCTGAATTTAGAAAATCTGAAGGAGTTTACAAGGAGAAGGTGGAAAATCTCCAAAAGGAATTTTTTAGCCTCAAACATGAGAAAACTAATTTTAAAACTCAGATTGATGATCTTTTAAAGAAACTCACTACTGCAAGATCTGAGCTTGCTACAACCAAAGTTCATGTTGAAAAATTTAAGGGTGCAAATTCTACCCTTCAAAGGCTTTTAGACAGTCAAGTTAATGATAAATTAAGACATGGAATTGGATACAATTATGTTGCTCCACCGGTAGAATATGCTCCTATTCCAGAACATGTCAGTGACATAAAGCTTATGTTTTCAAGTGATCCTGAGCCAATCAAAGAAGCTCACAATGCTTTCAATGTGTCATCTTCTGACAATGAGTATAAGTCTACCTCTGAGACTCTGATAGGGTATACTCCTTTCTACCCTAAGAGTGAACCAATTGTAGTGGGAACCTCTAGTCTACAGAATGTGAAGTTTGTCAAGGGACAAACTCAGATGGGATCTTCAAGCAAAAATAACAGATAAAGAAACTTTAATGAAACAAACAAAAATAAGTCTGTCAGAAAATTTGAAAAACAAGCACAACATTTTCAAAAACCTCAAAGCAAAATTCCCAAAAGAAAATTTGACTTGAGAGAAAACAATGTCCCAAAGAACTGTTAATCTATGGAAAAGTTGGACATTTGGCCATGAATTGTCATTACAATCATTGTAAACAAAGAAATATAGCCAAAAGAAATACATTTTCTTCACAAAACAAAGCATCAAAAGTTTCTCAAAAAGGGTCGGTACCAAATAATAGGTCGGCATCAAGTAACATGTCGGTATTAAAAATGTTTCAAAAACTTTGGTACCCAGTAAGGCATCAAGAACAGCAGTACCAAAAAGGGGTGGTACTAAAGGTAATGTGACTAAGGAAGTTAACCATATTCAAAAAGACAAACCCAAGACCATATGGGCTTGGGTTCCAAAAACTAATTAATTCTTTGGGTTGTGCTGGGAGTACCGACTTTAGAGGACAGTTTGTGGTATGTTGACAGTGGATGCTCCTGGCACATGACATGCAACACCTCCTTACTTCATAACTTAAAGACTTTCCCAGGAGGATATGTTTCATTTGGAAATGACTCAAAATGTGGTGAAATAAGTGGTCAAGGAACGATAACAAATGGAAGAATTAGCTTTGACAAAGTGAACCTGGTCAAGCAACTAGGTTTTAATCTGCTTAGTGTATCTCAAGTCTGTGATCAAGACTATGGAGTGCTATTTAACAAAGGTGAAGCATGCCTCTCCGGTGTCAAATGTGACTTGCTTTTTGTCAAAGGCAAGTGTTGATGAGTCTGAATTATGGAACAAAAGATCGACTCATGTAAATTTCAAGAATATGAATAAGTTGGTGAAAAACAATCTGGTTTTAGGGCTCCTAATAAAGAATTCTTCTATGAAGATCACTGTATTCCATGTTTGAAAGGAAAACATCACAAGGAATCTCACAAATCTAAACAACTCAATTTTGTGTCTGCTCCTCTTCAACTTCTTCACATGGACTTATTTGGTCCTGTTAGTGTGATGACTTTGGGAAAGAAATCATATTGTCTGGTAGTAACCGATGACTTCACAAGATTCACATGGGTTTTATTCTTAAGAACAAAAGATGGAACAGTAGAAACTCTCAAGTCTTTCACGCTGAGGGTTAAGAACGAGTACAATTCAATAATCAAAGGCATTAGGTGCGATCAAGGGACTGGATTCAAGAATGTCACACTAAATGACTTCTGTGCATTCAAAAGGATAGAGAGACAGTTTAGTGCATCTAGAACTCCTTAACAAAATGGAGTTGCTTAGAGAAGGAACAAAACTTTAATAGAGGTAGCAAGATCCATGTTAGATAATTCCAAATTACCTCTCACATTTTGGGCAGAAGCTGTTAACACAGTTTGTTATGTTCAAACTAGAACTCTGGTGGTGAAATCTCAAGAAAATACTCTATATGAGATATGGAACAAAAGAAAGCCATTCCTTGGTTTTCTTAAAGCATTTGGATGCCCATGCACTATCTTAAACACCAGAGACCATCTGTCCAAATTTGAAGCAAAAACAGATGAAGGATGCTTTGTTGGATACTCAATCATGTCTAAAGCCTACAGAGTATACAACAAAAGAACAAAGATCATTGAAGAATTAGTAAATGTCAAGTTCTCTGAAGCATCATCCCTTGAACCAATCATTGGTCCTAATGCCCTATTTGATCTCGACACTTTTCAACAAACTTTCTCTCATGCTGGTGTTGGTGCCGAATGTAATATATCTCCAGTCAAAGAGAAGGAAAAAAACATTGATTACAGGGTTTCTTTTTGTCACACCCCAACCGACGGCGGAAACGTCGGGGCGGGACATGTAGACTGTTCATGAGCACAAGGTTGGCTAATTTGAAATATATTAATCATTTAAGTTCATTTCAAATATCCAAGACAAAACAAATTTAAAACAACTACAAGAAATGAAGTACATAATCCTTTATTAAAATTATCTAGGTCCAAACTTAAGTGTAGCAAGTCTTGATCAAATCACACATTAGTACCTGAAACATGAATAAAATAAGGTCAACTAAAAAGTTGGTGAGCATACACAGGTTTATACATAGATAGAAATATAGATTGAGAATACACAAATCCTTACATAACATGATAAAATAAGGCATTTATGGAGAGCAGCTATTGTGTAACCAAAGTACAATCAAACATTTGTAACTAGCATGCAAAATTGTGTTGTCGGTAATAATCACCCCAATCTGGGTGGGTTTGTCAGACTCAATAGATCTATCATTGTTAACCGTCGGCTTGTATAGTTAATGATTGCACATGTAAATTGCACACAAAAGTTAGCACACCTAGCACTCAGGCATAAAGCTCAAAATGCACACATGAATGTAAAGATGATTTGTATTTGTGTAGTTTGTGTAAATGTAAGCAATAGTTTGTATAGTGTTCATGTTTCACCCCAAAAATGTAAAAGAGTAAAAGGGGCTATGTAATACTCACTTGATTCAAGGTGTAGCTAACACGGGAGACTAGGTAGTAAAATGATCCTCGCAACTCACCACGTTAACCTAGTGTGTAATGTATAATAAATTAATAGTGAGTACAATAGTCTATGTCTAAGTCTAGGATTGAATTGGATGTGTGTATCAAGAGTTGGAGTTGTAGGTGTTAGTAGTTCATACTTGAATGAGGTACTTTATAAAATGAGAAAATTAAATGAATAGTTTTAGAATAATTAAATTAGGTTTTGGGTTTGAATAACCAAATAAATTAAATAATTATTATTTAGTAATTTAGTTATAAAATTAGTCGTGTGAATTATCTTAAATAAATAATTTTGCTTTATTTATTTATTTATAAAGATATGTAAGAATAATATTTATTTATAAAGATGTGTAAATATGGTATTCATTTATAAGGATGTGTAAAAAAGGAGTTGCGTAAAATAATATTTATGTGTGGAGTTAAATATACATTTACCTTTATAATAAATAACTTTTACTTATTTATTTATCATTTAGAAATAAGTATTGATCGTTTTAAATAAAATTAATATTTTATAACTTTTATTAAATCAATTTTTTTTATTTGACAATTAATTTAAATATTTAGATTTTTACGTTAAATATTTAATGTGCAAAAATTTTCTTTAGATATAAATTCATAATAAAATGAATTTATATAGGGAATTTATAATTCTGATTTTTATTGTGTTAAAAATAAAGTTTAAGTTTTGTAAAACTTTTTATGAAATTGTCCCAAGTTTTGAAATCAATTTACCCAAAATAATTACATAATTTAAAATAATTATTTAATGTATAATTTCATGAAAATATAGATTTTTTATGCAAAATTTGTAAAACTGGTTTTATTCTGTTCTAATTTTGTAAAGTTTATAAAAATATTTTTATAAAATTTTTGGTGTCTTGAAAACGGGTTTTAAAAATTAAACAGGCCTGGGGGTTCGAACCCGGGTCTGTTTTGTATGGGTCTTGTAAACGAACCACTGGACCAGGAGGCTATTCTTGTTACTAGGTTCGTTCTGAATGGGTTTAAACCCATTATTAAGAGGGTCGGGTTTTAGTTGCGGCGCGCAAGAAAAATAAACAGGCCTGGTCACGGGCTGTGGGACGCCATCTAGCCTAGCGGTGCCGTGACTTACCGGCTGGGCTAGATGGTTTCGCTGGTCATATGAGAACTCCGAAATCTTTTAAACGTCAATTGGGTTGTGCTAATTTCCCAAATCGGAATCGCAAGAACAAGCCCGGAAATTGAATTGCAATTGAACCCGTGGTGTAATACGAACACGAATTGATAAGGGGTTATTGATGTGCACTGAAAAACGAATCGAACGATGTAAAAACTTACTTGATTGGTTTGGGCACGAATGCAGACGGCTACCGATTCGGTCTCGAAGTTCTTGAGACTCGATTGACTTCCTGAGGTGAAATGGAGTGTGATATTGGTTCTTGAGAGTTTGAATGGGTTTGTACGACGGTGTATGAATGTATGTATTTGATAAATTTTATCTTAGTTAGCCGATTTGATTTTGGTTTGTCCGTAATAGTTGTCGGACGAGATTTACGCATCAAATCGACGGTTTGAAAATGAATTGGGTCGCGAACAGGTCCACATTCATCCAGGAAACGTTTGCGCGTGACTTCCGGGGATTTAAACGCGTTAATTTTATGGATTGATAATGGATTGATACGAATTTGACTTTATGAAGTCAAATTCGTTTGAATTCAAACTCACCCGCTTGAAATGATCGAATTCTTTTGATGATTTGACCGAGATTGGGTCGATTTATGTTTGTGAATCCATGAGGAGTCCAACTCGACAAGGATCCATCGACGGCAGCCTCGGATTATCACGGTTTTGGCCCTTTTGACTTTTGAAAGTCAAACAGATCAAGGAAAGTCAAAATTAAGGTTTTAAAGTCAAAATTTGGAGTGTGGGGTTCCAATTTAGGGTTCGATTGTTTTGGGGTTCAATCAACCGTGAAATTCCTTGTTAATGGAATAAATGTATCTATGTGTGTATGTATTTGTTTGATATTTATATATATATATATATCGGATTTTAATAAGGTATACTCGTGTAAAGATTTGCGGATTTGCATTGGAATCAAATGTTTAATTGTTGGTACGAATGAAATAAACCAGTTTGAAATTTAAATGAGTTACATTGAATTGTAAATAAAGATAGTAAAATCAGAAATGTTACACTTTTAGAAGACCTTCCATTGATCCTCCCTTTGTTGCTGAATCATCTTCGATAGTTGGAGAAACTAACACAAGTAATGATTCTACCAACATTGTATCAAACTTTGATACCGATGAAGATGAGGATACCGATGAAGATGAGGATACCGAGCAGAACAGTCATACTGATGAAGATGTTAATACTGAGGATGTGCAACCTGAAATAACTGAAGCTCTAATATAAAGGAGAATCAACAAACTTCATCCATTGGAGAATGTTATTGGTGATGTAAATTTTGGTGTTACTACCACAAACAGATCTCATGGAGCCAAATAAAATTCAGGAAACTATGAATGATAATAGCTGGGTTGAAGCAATGCAAGAGGAACTCTTACAGTTTAAAAGACAGGAAGTTTGGAAGTTGTGTGAACTTTCAAAAGGGAAAACTGCTATTGGAACAAGATGGGTGTTCAGAAACAAGAATGATGAAAGAGAAATTGTGGTGAGGAACAAAGCAAGATTAGGTTCTCAAAGGTTATACTAAAGAAAAGGGATTGATTATGATTAAGTGTTTGCTCCTGTGGCATTGAAGCCATCATAATCTTTATTGCTTTTGCTGCTGCCAACAACTTTATTGTGTTCCAAATGGATGTGAAAAGTGCTTTCCTGTATGGTAAGGTAGATTATGAAATCTATGTGCGTCAACCACTAGGCTTTGAGGACCATGAACATCCCCATTATGTTCTCAAACTTGATAAAGCTCTTTATGGGCTGCATCAGTCCCCTAGAGCCTGGTATGACATCCTCTCAAATTTTCTCTTGTCAAATAATTTTTCAAGAGGAGCCACATATAAAACTCTTTTCTTCAAAAGGGTGAAAGGTGATATATTGATGGTGCAAATATATGTGGATGATATTATTTTTGGGTCTACTAAATTAAATCTTTGTCATGATTTTGAAAAATTAATGCAGTCCAAGTTTGAAATGAGCTCTACAAGGGAGATGAACTTCTTTCTAGGGTTGCATGTCCAACAAACTTCAAATGGAATTTTTATAAATCAATCAAAATATGTCAAGGACATCTTGAGATGAATTAATATGAAAGATTGTAAGGCTGCCTCTACCCTAATAGCTACTGCAACAAATTTATCCTCATTCCCTGAAGGTGAAAATGTTGATCAACGGTACTATAGGGAAATTATTGGTTCTCTTATGTATTTAACTGCTAGTAGACCTGATATAATGTTTGCCACCTGCTTGTGTGCTCGGTACCAAGGAGCTCCAAATCAATCTCATTTAGTCGCTATGAAAAGGATTCTTCGGTATCTCAAAGGTGCACCAAAACTTGGCCTTTGGTATGCTAAAGATTCCTCATTTGATCTGATTGGCTATACTGACAGTGACTATGAAGGATGTAACAGAGATAGAAAATCCACATCAGGAGGATGCCAGTTCTTAGGAGGAAGATTGGTGTCATGGCAATGCAAGAAACAATCTGGAGTTTCTACTTTAACTGTCGAGGCAGAATATATTGCGGCATCAAGTTGTGGTGCACAAATTCTATGGATTCAGAATTAGATGAGAGATTATGGGATCACGCTTTTGAATACTCCTATCATGGTTGAAAATAAAAGTGCCATCTCGATAACCAATAATCATGTGAAGCACCCAAAGACAAAGCATGATGAAATCATGTATCATTTCATAAGAGACTGTGCTGAGAAGAAAATCATACAACTTGTCAAGGTTCATACTGATGACAACTGTGCTGATCTGTTCACAACAGCTTTTGATTCAAAAAGGTTTGACTTCCTGACGAAAGCCTTGGGTATGATAAATTTTGATTAGAGATTCTCTCATGTATGTCCAGATGTAAATTCTTTGTCCTCTTTACAAACTTCGGTATCATCTCTTTGCTACCAATGCATTCTACAAGAAAAACCTCTGTATCCATCTCAAGTGATACCGATGCACATTTTAAGGGTATTCTCATCTTTTCCTAATTTTTAAAATTACTCATTAAATGTCCGGGTAACATCTCGCTTATTTCATTCCGATATTTCTTCCCATTTCAAAACCTATTTAAAGGAAAGACATTCCCTGAACTAATCACTTGTTATATTTGTTCATCATCTCTCCTCTGAAACCCTACCTCCTATCACAATCTTTTTGTCCGCCATGGATCTTGAGTACAAACATCTCCACATTGTTCTCCCATTCTTGGAGAAACATGCTGACTACCCAGAATTGCATCAATCATTGATTTCCTGCAGAGATGTCCTATCCCGTATGCCCTAACCATCAATCCTACACTTTACGATTCAAGAATACAAGAGTTCTGGGAGACTGCTAAGCACATTTTTAGAGAAAATAAGCACACCATAACAGCCGTGGTGGATGGAAAACCCATTACCATTACAATTCAGACCAGTCGAACTCATCTTCAACTAGCACATACTAAAGGTTAATATTCATTCCCTTAATCAGATGTGGAACAAACTTTTTGGGATATGGGTTATGGTGGTAACCCTAAGGTCACCATCAAGAAAAACCAGCTTTATTTTAACCGGAGGTTTTTAGTTCACATGATGCAACAATGTTGGTACCACAAAAGCTCGGGTTAGGATCAAGTTCCTAAACCTTTGGCTTTTTCCATTCATGCATTAGCAAGGAATTTGAAATTTAAATTTTCAAAACAAATTTTTGAGGGTCTCGTTTACAACATCTAAGAGGCTGGGGATAGCAAGGTTTTAATGTATCCTAGGTTTGTTATGAAGCTCACTCAAAGTTAGATGCCCAAATTTTCAAATACTCAGCATTTCACTCTCTAAGAGTCTTCAACAACATGAAAGCGCACACCCTATCCTTTTATTGTCGGTTTGTGGCATTGTTCTCTATAAAGATGCCAAGCCTTATCCAAAGGGGTGACATGCCGGCACAACCCTCTGTTTATGATCCCACACCCTCCACCTCCAAAAAATCATCATCATCAATTTACAGTTCCTTTGATCGAACCTATTTTCCTTCTCCTGAAAGGAAGAAGGTACAACATTCATCACCCTGACTCACGTATAAACAACCTGTTTTTGAACACAGGTCCCCATAACAGGTACTAGTATAACCAACTAGAAGATTCGGAAGTGTTAGGTTTCCTCCACCTAACATTGGATCGGCCTAAGCCAGCCAAAGCCATCAGTCCAGGTCACAAAACATGGCTGACATCTAAAAAGGGAAAAAGCACAATACTGATGCTCCATCAAAGAGGGATGTGTCATTAGGATCAGGGGACTCTCCCAACCCTATAAGCAAAAAGCTCCCATCTAAGCCATCCAAGTCACTCAAAATAAAGACATCAGATGTTTCTATCTCTTCTCCCCAGGATGAAGATATCCCTCCCATACCTACTTCAAAAAGGGATACTCTGACTAGAGAGAAAGAAGAAATATCTCACCCAATCTCTCCAATTTAAGAGGAAGGAAATCTAGAAGGGAAGGAAGATACCATTTTGGAAGGGGCATTCACTACTAAGGCTTTCTACATTGAACCTCAGGACAGTGAATACATCTCTAAGACCCCAACCAAGGAAACTGTGGAAGGAGAGTCTTCTAAAGCATCTCGATCTAACAGGAGTCTCAGGCGCTGAGAAATCATGGGCACTGCAAAAGAGGGCAGCAAGCTTGCGTTGCAATCTACTCCCAAGGATCCTATTAATTTACGAGAGGCAACGTCCAAGGATTCCAAAAATATTGGATGAGGACAGTCTTGACTTTAAAGAATTGACGGCTTGATACCATACTCTAGCTTCCGATGTCTCTTCCATATAGACATCGGTATCTAACACATAGAGGACTTAACTTGTGGCTATGCAACTAGCCAATGAAAACAACAAGATGCTCAAGTAGATTCTCACTTCACTGGCTGCTCTATCTACACTTACGGCTACTTCAAACCCTGAAAAGGTTAATACCGATGTACCAAAAAGGGGGAGAATAACAACGTACGGTGGGTATTTGATTAAGACAAGAAAAAATATTCATTAAAAGGGAAAATGGTCAAGTTGAAAAGTTAAAAGAGTATGATTCTAACTCATCCAGCTTTCCAAAAATCTTCACTGCTCAAGAAAAAAAATGGATTCTTCAAATTGATTTAGAAAATGCTGAGATCTCTAAAGCTCAAGAAATGCAATCCAGAATCTGAAACATCTTCAAAGAAGCTTTCTTAAAGAAAATTGAAGCTCCAGATAGGCATGAAAAGAAACAAGTAGAGAATGATCAGAATCCAATAAGTAACATCAAGCCCCATTAGAAACTGAGATCTCAAAACCTAAATCTAATCCTGCTGAACCTATCTTCACCTCAGTAGCTGCCGAATCATCTGCGGTAGCTACTGAGGATTTAATCAAAGAAAAGGCAAAGGAAATATGCTGATGGTTTAATAGGAAGAAGCAAGAAAATATGTTCCTGTAACAGCTGCTGCTGACCCACAAAGCATAATTCCACGAACAAACATGCCACTGGGTTTGGTTGAGGAGTTGGTTTGAACACTTCAAAAGGAATGTAACATCCTTGATTTTTCCTTGTAATTGTTTTAATGCAATAAATAATAATTCAATTTCCATTTCTGATTCAATGCATTGTGTTTCAAGTTCAAAGTTTTTTCATTACAAATTTCATAATCTTAGATTACACATTTAAATATTTATATTTTTATTTATATAAATACATTTAATCATAAATTATCATGTTTAAAAATTGTTTAAACTTATTAAACTTTATAAAATATTATATATCTTTTTAAAACGAATTTATATACATATATATATATATATATATATGTATTTATGAAACTATAAATGATTTAATTAAATAAGTCTTGAACCCTTGGAAAATTGAACCCCCACCCCCATCCTTTACATTGAACCTTTCACCTCATTTTGAACTAATCCAAGCTTTTCAACCTTTACCCGCCCCCCCTTTTGACTTTCGGAAGTCAAACAGATCCATTTTGGGCAAAAATCAAACCATCATCGATAAAACCCGCAAATCCATGGGCTTACCATTTTACGCTTGATCGATTCTCGCCGCTTTCCAACTTAATTTCCAAATGAATTTAACAAATTCGCGTTGCCACTTTCGAATTTCAAACTGGTTGACTATCCAATATCAAACCGAGCCAAATTCAGCCTCAAATCACAAAATTCAAACGCGTTAATGTCCGTAAATCACGCTCAATCAATACTATTATGAATTCAGACAAAAAACGCGACCCAATTCATTAGTGTTTGAACGAATTGATGCGTAAATCAGGCCGACAACTGTCTTCTACAAGGTCGGATTGATTTGGGAGATTAAGACGAAATTAAACAATTAGAATCATTCCCACTCTTTCGCAAACACTCTTACAAACTCTCTGATCATGCACACTCAAACCATTTTACCTCTAGACCTCGATCGAGCACCCAAATCAGCAGGTCTGACTTTCTAGCTGTTCTCACTCGTTCCTTCATCGAATCAAGTAAGTTTTACATCTATAGATTCGTAAGTTGATGCTTTCCAATAACCCCAAATCAATTTGTAATATTAAGATGTATCGGGCTCAATTTCAATTCGAATTCGTGACCTATTCATACAATTTCTGATTTGGGGATAAATATTGATTCATTAAACGTATTTAAATTTTTGAGTTTCATGTTATACCAAATAAACCACCTGATCCTGCCGGTAAGCCACTGCATCGCCGAACCAGGTGGCGTGGGTTGGAAACCCATAGCCAGCGGCCCTTTTTGGTTATTTCTAATACCAGACCCGGCCCCTTCCAAGTTCATGTTAAATCTATTACTAGCCGGTTCATTTTTAGGGATTAGTCCCTTGGCCTAGCGGTAGAACGCATCAGTCACATAGCAGCCACCCGGGTTCGAGTCAGCTGGTCGACTTTTCTTTTTAAAAACGATTTTCACAACCCTATTTATTTTATAAACCTATACTGTTTGGAACTGATTAGTACAATAATTAACAAATTTTAAATAAAAACAATTATTTCTATAATTTAAATTGTTTTAAAACTTTATTTCCAATATAAAAATCATTTAAAACTTATTTTCAATAAAATAGTTAATTTACAAACAAAGTATCTAAATTATTCATTAAATTTGCAAATTTTGATAAGATTTTTATAAATTTTACCTAACCATTTTATACCTTTACAAAATTATATTTTCCTCAAAAATACTAATTAAGGTTTAAATATATTAAAAAAATTCCTAAATATATTAATATATATTTTTAGACCATCCATTTTTGAAACATATTTACGTAATAATAAATAAATAAGTAAAATAATTTATTTAATTACATATCTATTTATGTAGTTTTACATAAAAACCCTTAAATCAAATATTATTTCTATAAATTCATATACACTTTAATTCCACATTTTATTTTAAACTTTTTAGTCAAATCCAAATACCATCATACACACACCCATTACATGTGATTACATAAACACTATTCGTACACAAGCAAATCCCCGTACTCATTCAATTAGACTTTTGTGCATATCATTGACTAGATACATACAATTCAATTATAGGTTAACTTGTCACTGTGCTACCTATTGCTCGTGTGATCTTCAAACAACTACTTCATGTGAGTTTACATAGCCCCTCTTTTTACATTTTACATATTTTGGGGTGATTCATGAGCCTTTGAAAACTATTTATAATACATCATATAATTCTTCAATTATGAACATATGTGCAATTTGTACTTTGTGCTTGAATGCTATGAGTTGAACATACATTACATTACATATATACATGTGCAATCATTAAATCTGTACAAGCCAAAAGTAACATTAATAGATCTATTGTGTCTGACAAACCCACCCAGGTAGGGTGATTGTTACCGACATTACATCAGGATAACATTAAGTGTTATGCCCTACATTAGGATGACCTGCGGGTTATGCCCTTCAGTCACAAGGTTTGATTGTACACCCAGTTTAACTATAGTGATTCTCCATAAATGCCTTATTTGCCATGTTTCATAAGAATTGTATAAAACTCTTGAGATTTATTTACATCACTAAAAGCTATGTATACTCACCAACTATTTTAGTTGACCTTGTTTTTATCATGTTTCAGGTACGAATATTTGAGTTATGACCAAGTTGCTTCACTTAAGTTTGAGGACCTAGTTATTTAAATTAAAGAGCTTTATTGATGTACTTCATTTCTTGTATTGTTGGATTTTGTTGATTGAACTATGTTATGAAACTTGGATGATTTTAATATATAACAACTTTAGTAAATCATGTGCTTATGAACAGTCTCCATGTCCCACTCCAACATGTTCCGTCGTTGGTTGGGGTGTGACAGATTGGTATCAAAGCCATGGTTATAGGGAATTAGGTTATTAGACACCCATGACCTAGACTATAACCTTAGGACACCCGTCTTATGCCATGCTCTATGTTATATGATATTTGCTACATGCTATGTGCTACATGTCTACTACTTTATGTGTTAATTCATTTGATGTTCTATTTGTTAGACTACATGACTTACTAGGTTTTACCTAAATAATAAACTAAACAATAATACCCATACCCCTATCCTAAGCCTCTCATCCTTCTTATCTTCTTATATGTCATCATCATCATAGCATGTGGAACGTCATACTCATAGACGCAAGTCTATTAAGTTTCTTTTTTTTACACCCCATTAAGGTTTTAAACTTTGTTAATTATTAGAGAACACGTGCAATCTGGAAGGGTAACACCTATATTCTTGGTTTTTTATCTTGGAAATCATTTCATATAAATCCTAATCAACCGAGGGATCCGTATGCTTTCCTGGGAATTGCCGGGATGAGTGTTTACTTATAGGCTAAAATATGTCTTCTCGAACGTTATATAAGTTTAATTAACCTTGATATGTCATAGCATTCAAATGGTTGTGTTACTATTTGAATGCAATGCAATTATGATTACTTATGTTTATTTATTCTCTTATTTTAATCCAAGAAATCCTCATAAATTCTCACATCTCTCCTTGTGTTGTTTAATCTATAGCATGCCTCCCCGTCGTACAAACGAGACCAACAACAACAATAATGATCTTGCTGCTCTCCTTACCCAACTTGTGAACCAACTCACTCAAGCCAACAACAATAATGGTGGCACCAGTGGCAGTGGTAGTGGTGGTGGTGCCAACCCACCCCAATTCACCTTCAAACACTTTAACTCGTGCAATCCCATCAAGTTATATGGTACCGAAGGAGCTACGGGACTCCTTCAATGGTTTGAGGGCATTGAAAACACTTTCCTCAACAGTGATTACCCTGACAATCTCCGGGTTCGTTATGCTAACAACGTCATTTAAAAATTGCGCTCACCTAGTGGAATGGCGATAAACGGACTCGGGGTGTGGATGTGGCAATGACCTTGCCATGGGATGAAGTGAAGAGACTCATGACCGAAGATTTCTATCCTCATAATGAAATGAAGAAACTAGAGGCTGAGTTTTGGGATCTTACCCAAGACAGTGGTGAGAACTTAGTCTACCCAACTCATTTCCATGAGTTGAGCCTTCTTGTGCCCCACATGGTCACACCACTAACTCTATTCATTGAGAAATATATCGGTGGTTTGCCCATGAAAATCGAGGATACTGTGTTGGGAAGGAATCCTGCCACCCTTGAAGACGCTATCCGCCTGACTGCCACATTAACTAATAATCATGTGAAGGCGGACACGTTAACAAGGAAAGGTGCAAAGAAAGCCACTGACAAAGCAACCCCCTCTGAACCCACTAATGAAATCAAACCCGAACCTTTTCACAACAACAAGAAACGAATGGCTAGGAATTTTGCTGTTGTCACACCAGCTGATCCAGTGAACCAGGTTGCACCCATGGCTCAAAATCTGATGAAGAAACAGTATGTGGGCAATAACCCTTTGTGCAACACGTGAAATTATCACCATTTCCTAAACATGCCATGCCATCTATGTGCCAACTGTGGAAGGTATGGCCATGTAGCCAACACTTGCCGATCTAGGCCACCTGTTAACCAAGTCAACTAGGGAAATAGAGCCAATTAACAAGTTATCAATCAAGTTGTACCGGCTATTGCCAATGGGCGTGCTTGCTTTGAGTGTGGTAGTCCAAACCACTTCCGAAACCAATGCCCAAAGTTAGCGGGCGTGCCTTCAACATAAATGCCAATGAAGCTCAAGCTAACAATGACGTGGTCAATGGTATGTTCCTTGTTAATAATCAATATGCTTCCATTCTATTTGATATCGGTGCTGATAGGAGTTTTGTGTCACATGAATTTGAGCCCTTACTTGCTAAAAAATGAACTAAATTAGAGAAAACTCTTATCGTTGAGGTAGCGGATGGGAATCCCATCACCATTGACTCTGTTATCCATGACTGTTCCGTTGAACTTACTGAACACACCTTTCCCGTCAACCTAATACCAATGCAAGTAGGAAGCTTTGATATCATCATAGGTATGGATTGGTTATCTAATCATCATGCCGAGGTTGTTTTTTTTGAGAAGTGCATTCGAATTCCTCTTCCATCGGGCGATACATTAAAAGTCTTTGGTGAAAAACCATGTAGTGGACTCAAACTCATGTCTTGCACTACTGCCCGAAAGTACTTACGAAAGAAGTATGTGTCCTTCTTAGCCCATGTTTTTCAAAATAATGACAAAGAGAGGAGTATCCAAGATATCCCCATCATACGGGACTTTTCAGAAGTATTTCCCGAAGGTCTATCTGGTCTTCCACCCGTTCGACAAGTGGAGTTCCGTATCGATCTTGTGCCCGGAGGTAATCCCGTAGCCAAAGCTCCATACCGTCTCGCACCTTCTGAAATGCAAGAACTTGCAAGTCAACTTCAAGAACTCTCTAGTAAAGGCTTCATCCGTCCGAGTCATTCACCATGGGGTGCACCTATCCTATTCGTAAAGAAGAAAGATGGTTCATTCCGTATGTGCATTGACTACCGTAAGCTCAATAAACTTACCATCAAGAATCGTTATCCATTGTCAAGGATTGATGATCTCTTTGACCAACTCCAAGGTTCAACCTACTTCTCAAAAATTGATCTTCGATCCGGTTATCAACAACTTTGTGTACACGAGGAAGAAATTCCAAAGACTGCCTTCCGTACAAGATACGGTCACTACGAATTCATGTTCATGCCTTTTGGGTTGACCAATGCACCCGCAGTTTTCATGGATCTCATGAACCGTGTGTGCAATCCTTACTTAGATAAATTACTGATCGTCTTCATTGACGACATCTTGATCTACTCCAAGACTAAGACAGATCATGAGCAACATCTTAGGTTGGTTTTAGACCTTTTAAGAAAGAACAACTATATGCCAAAATCTCCAAGTGTGAATTTTGGCTAAAAGATGTTCAATTCTTGGGTCATATTGTCAAAGAAAAGGGAATTCATGTTGATCCTATTAAGAATTGGAGTGCCCCTAAGACCCCTACCGAGGTTCGTTCATTTCTTGGTCTAGCGAGTTATTACCATCGGTTCATCTCAAACTTCTCCAAGATTGCTGTCCCTCTCACCGCCTTGACCCACAAGGGTAAAACTTATGAGTGGGGACAGAAGCAAGAGGAAGCCTTTCAAATCTTCCAGCATTAGTTGTGCAATGCTCATATTCTAACTCTCCCTGATGGGAATGATGATCTTGTTTACTACTGTGATGCCTCAAACCAAGGTCTCGGTTGTGTTCTCATGCAATGAAGCAAAGTGATCGCTTATGCATCAAGACAACTTAAGATTCATGAAAAGAACTATACGACGTACGATCTTGAGTTGGGTGAGGTCTTCTTCGCATTGAAGATTTGGAGGCATTATCTCTATGGCACAAAAATGTGTGGTGTTCACCGAACACAAATACCTCCAACACATCTTCAATCAGAAGGAACTCAACATGAGGCAACGACGTTGGGTTAAACTCCTTAACGACTACGACTGCGAGATTCGTTACCATCCCGGCAAGGCGAATGTTGTGTCCGATGCTTTGAGTCGTAAAGATCACGTCATACTTCATTGTGTCAAGATTCAAACCGACATTCAAAATCATATTTTGGAAGCTCAACATGTCTCGGTCACCTAGGGTAACATGTACATTGAAATGTCATGTGGAGTTGAACTTTAGTTAGAAACCAAACCCAATGGCTTACTTTATTGCTTGGATCGTATTTAGGTTCCCGATCATGATGATCTCTGTGCATTTCTCATGAATGAGGCACACAAGACTCGTTATTCTATTCGTCCCGGTGCAGATAAAATGTACAAGGATCTTCACCAGCAATAGTGGTGGCCCGGTATGAAGAAAGACATTGCACTTTATGTTGCAAAATGTCTAACATGTTCTAAGTCAAAGCCGAGCATCAACGTCCTTCCGGTTTGCTTGAACAACCGGAAATCCCTGTGTGGAAATGGGAGAATCTAGGCATGGATTTCATTACCAAACTTCCTCGCACCTTAAGTGGTTATGATAGCATATGGGTGATCATTGACCGTCTCACAAAATCAGCTCACTTCTTGCCCATCCGTGAAGACTACCGGGTTGAGAAATTGGCCTAAATCTACATTGACGAAATTGTGAGTCATCACAGTGTTCCATTAAACATAAACTCTGATAGAGATGATCATTTCACCTCCCATTTTTGGCAATCCCTCCAAACTGCTCTTGGTACACGATTGAATTTAAGCACGGCTTACCATCCTCAAACTGATGGTCAAACCGAATGAACTATCCAAACTCTCGAGGACATGCTTGGAGCTTGTGTAATTGACTTTGGTGGCAATTGGGATTCACATCTATTCCTCATTGAGTTCTCTTACAACAATAGCTACCACACAAGTATCAACATGGCCCCGTTTGAAGCTCTTTATGGTCGTAAGTGTCGTTCGCTTGTCAGTTGGAACGAGATTGGTGAAGCTCAAATCACCGGTCCCGAGTTAATCCAAGAAACATCTGACAAGATCATTCAAATAGAGGAGTCGGCAAAAGAGCTATGCCGACAAACGACGAAAACCCTTGGAATTCCAAGTCGGTGACCTTGTACTTCTAAAGGTGTCTCTTTGGAAGGGTGATCCGTTTTGGGAAGAAAGGTAAATTAGCACATCGCTATGTGGGTCCATTCAAGATCCTCGAAAGGATTGGGAAAGTCCCTTACAAACTCGAGTTACCTCCAGCACTTGGCAATGTGTATCCTACATTTCATGTATCTAACCTAAAGAAATGCCTTGCTGACGAGAACCTCCACATACCTCTTGACCATGTGCACGTTGATGACACGATGCATTTTGTTGAGAAGCCTCTAGAAGTTATGGATCGTGAGATAAAGTAACTCAAGCGAAGCCGTATTCCTATTGTCAAAGTTCGTTAGGAGCCTAAACGTGGTCCTGAGTTTACATGGGAACGTGAAGATCAAATGAAGCTCAAGTATCCACACCTCTTTGCTGATTCAGTAGCCTCAACGAGTTGAATTTCAGGACGAAATTCCCTCAACATAGGGATACTGTAACATCCTTGATTTTTCCTTGTAACTCTTTTAGTGCAATAAACAATAATTCAATTTCCATTTCTGATTCAATGCATTGTGTTTCAAGTTCATAGTTTTACCAATACAAATTTCATAATCTTATATTACACATATAAATACTTATATTTTTATTTATATAAATACATTTAATCATACATTATCATGTTTAAAAATTGTTTAAACTTATTAAACTTTGTAAAATATTATATATCCTTTTAAAACGAATATCTATATATATATATATATGTATTTATGAAACTATAAATGATTTAATAAATAAGTCTTGAACCCGTGGACAATTTAACCCCCACCCCCACCCCCACCCCCACCCCCACCCCATCCTTTACATTGAACCTTTCACTTCATTTTGAACCTATTCAAGCTTTTGAACCTTTACCCGCCCCCCTTTTGAGTTTCGAAAGTCAAACATAACCATTTTGGGCAAAAATCAAACCATCATCGATCGAACCCGTAAATCCATGGACTTACCATTTTACGCTTGATCGATTCTTGCCCCTTTCCAAATTAATTTCCAAATCAATTTAACAAATTCGCCCGACCAATTTTGAATTTCAAACTGGTTGACTATCCAGGGTCAAAACGAGCCAAATTCAGCCTCAAATCACAAAATTCAAACGGGTTAATGTCCGTAAATCACGCTCAATCAACACTATTATGAATCCAGACCAAAAATGCGACCCAATTCATCAGGGATTGAACGAATTGATGAGTAAATCATGCCGACAGCTGTCGTCTGCAAGTTCGGATTGATTTGGGCAATTAAGGTGAAATTAAACAATTAGAATCATTTCCAAACTTTCGCAAACACTCTTACAAACTCTCTAATCACGCACACTCACCCTATTTCTCCTCTAGACCTCGATCGAGCACCAAAATCAACAGGTCTGAATTTTTAGTCGTTCTCACTCGTTCCTTCACCAAATCAAGTAAGTTTTACGTCTATAGATTCGTAACTTGATGCTTTCCAATAGCCCCAGATCAATTTGTAACATTAGGATGTATCGGGCTCAATTTTAATTCGAATTCATGACCTGTTCATACAATTTCTGATTTGGGGATAAATACTGATTCATTAAACGTATTTAAGTTTTTGGGTTTCATGTTATAGCAGCGAAACCAGCTGGTCCGGCTGGTAAGCCACTGCATCGCCGAACCAGGTAGCGTGGGTTCGAACCCATAGCCAGCGGCCCTTTTTGGTTACTGCTAATACCAGACCCGACCCCCTTCCAAGTTCATGTTAAATCTATTACAAGCCGGTTCATTTTCAAGGATTAGTCCCTTGGCCCAGCGGTAGAACGCATCAGTCACACAGCAGCCACCCGGGTTCGACCCGGGTGGTCTGCTTTTCTTTTTAAAAACGATTTTCACAACCCTATTTATTTTATAAAAATTATTTCATAAAACTTATACCCTTTGGAACTGATTAGTACAATAATTAACAAATTTTAAATAAAAACAATTTTTTTTAGAATTTAAATTGTTTTAAAACTTTATTTCCAATATAAAAATCATTTAAAACTTTATTTCCTAGATTCATGTGGGAAAGAGGTATGTAATAAAAAGGGATGAAAACACCAGAGAAACTTTCAAGTTCATCTCTGTTGTCATGGAGCTATCTAACTCAGATATTCAGAAGATTGTCAGCCTATGCATTAACAGATTTAATAACAGTGAAAGAGCTAGACTACTGATTCAAGCGTTGAAGAAAAAGGGATTCAATGTTCACGAAGAAGAGAAAATGGAAGAAGTGCCTCTGGAGATAATTCCCATTGTTTCCCGGGAACTGTTAGGAAAGACAGGGCAATTTCTCACTACTTATCAGAATGGAGTTCATGAATATCTATCTGCTGATAGGATAGTAACTCTGTCCCTGATGATCTAAGAGCCCTAGTAAAGATTCCTTTAAAGAATAATTCAATTGATCAAATGGGAGAGTTTGTTACGGATGCAATGCACAGACATCTGGATGGTCTGTCTTCTTCTTCTTCTTCTTCTTCAGAAAACACACAGGGAGATGAAAATGAAGGAAAGCAAGAACAGTTCTTTGGAAACGAAGATGATCCTAATAGCAGTGATATTGGTGAATCACCTGCTGTCATTGAAGTTCCATTAGCTCAGTCTCAAAACCCAACCTCAGAGTGGTACTATGAGTAAGAATTAAAGAAGTCTGTCATCAAAAGACTAGACTTTACCTATTCTACTTTCTATAAGTTGGTGGACCTAAGTGTTATGTCTCATGCTAAACTTAAATTGCTAAGCCTAATGCCTAAGTCCTTTACAACTGAAGAAGGTACAAAGCTATTGGAGAAGACCAGGCAATCAGTTTAGACCGTTAGGTGATAGTAGAATGTAGTTCCTATCTCTGTCTATGTTCCTATCACTTCATGGGAATATGTGGATGGGAACTATGAAGTAAAAAGGGAAACTTGAGTTGTGGAGAAGTATAATTCAATTGAGATAGTTTGTTTGGATAAAAATCATTGCTAAACCTAGCCGAGTTACCATTAGGTAATAAGGAAATGGATGAAAAGGTAGGAACATTGAGAATACAATCAAATAATTTGCAGGAGTCTACAAAGAAGCCAACAAGTGACCAGAAAGGATTTTGGAAGCATCTGTCTAGGGGGAGATTGCTGGGATATAGCTAAAAGACAGATTGCTACCGATGTATGCAGATACTGAAGAAAGAGTTAGTACCGAAGAAACCAAAGCTACCGAATTCAGATACCGAAGTGTTTAGAAGTCAAAGATACCGAAGTCAACAAGAGCTTATTTTACGGAAACATATCTTTGACTGATTCCCTTGTTTTATAACAGTCTATTTCGTAATTATAGGATAGTCTGTTTATTTTGGTTAGTGCTATGATTATGAAGAATATCTCGCAATCTGTTACTATCAACCTTGTATAAATAGTAGTCGTTTAATATGTAATCTATATCAGTTTTATCAAGCAATATACGAGTGATTGATAGTATTATAATTCATACTTGTTCTTGTCTATCAATTGTTATCTGTTTGGATTGTTTCCGCCAATCCTTGCAAAACATAACCATCCTAGTCGATCCTGACATCTATGGCCATAAATGTCTATGGTGCAATTTTCTATAGCCTCTATTACTTTCGTGTATCTACCAATGGTAGTTTCTATGTTAAAGGCATGTTTTATATTTGAGATGGGGCATTTTAGTTTAGTGCAAAACATAGAAGATATGAAATTCTTTGTTGCGCCAGAAACAAATAGTACTGAAGCATAGATGTTATTGATAGGAAACGTACCTGACACCACGTCTGCATTTTCGCAGGCTTCCTCTTGGGTAATAGCATACGATCTAGTTCTGGCTCTCGGGGTATCATTCTCTTGGCCCCACTATTATTCCCTTTTTTGGACTCAGTTTGTGTCGGCTTCCTACATTCTTTGGTCATGTGCCAAACGTTTCCACAGTTTCAGCATCGGAAAGCGCTGAAGCAGTCATGAGGGTAATGCTCGGTTTTTCCACATATAAAGCATAGGTTTGTGCCAACGCGGCACTCCCCTGGGTGACTTTGACCGCATTTGTTACATTGTTTTTGGTGCCTTAACGCGTTCTTTCTTCCCTTTCTGTTCAGACCACCCATCACTTTGTCGTTTTTTCGAGCTTGGCCATATAAATGGATACTCAGAAGGGAAAGGCCCTTCAGCAGATACGACATAAGTACCCTACCACTCAGAGCTACCACAACCTCATAAGTGTCAGGTATGTTGGCCTTTACGATAGTGCGGGATCTTAGGGGCGATTTCTGAACATAACATTTAATCCTCCTCTTCAGTACTGACCAGATAGGGAACCAGTTGGGTCGGGTCGTTAAAGTTAGAGGTGAATTGTCTGTGGGTCATGTTTCCAACTTGAAACTCTACAAACTCAGCTTCTACCTTGTCAACCTCATTGTAAGGACATAATTGTTGGATTACCAACTGTTTTATATCTTCCCAAGTCATCTTTTTCATATCTTCCTCGGTTCTTGCCCTTTTCATATTCTCCTAACAACTTAGCACTTCGAACACTGACGGATGATACGTAGGATAACCCTTAAGTGGTTTAAATAATGTAAACTCCTACACTTCAGTCGGTTACTTGTTAGAATTAGATGACTATGGTGGTTTAATGTTTCAGGTACAAAAGAGTTTAAGTGGATGCATTTAACGCAAGGATTGAAGCAAGCGGAAAGAGACTCAGCTGCTATTGAAACAAAGAAAGAAAAGAGATAGATTGAGTTGGGCTCCACCGTAGCTTACGGTGGCCACCGTAAGCTACGGTGGCATCTGAGGACATTTCTGCACCGTAATCCAGTTTTCAACCGCCGTAGGATTCTTGTTCATCACCGTAATCTACGGTGGTCACCGTAGCTTATGGTGGTCCCCAGCGCAGAAAGTGTAACTGCCATATATATTGGTGGTTTGGATGACTTTTCGGATATCTGATCATTGGGGGCGATTCAGAACTTGGAGGAGGCGAATTTAGGGTGTCAAAACATTATTTTGGGTTTTTCTATTATTACTTTTCCATTTTTGATTCGTATGAACAACGGAATTGAAGTGATGATCAACCGAACGATGTGTGGCTAAGTTTTCATATGTTTTCCTCCGGATTGTAAGGTTTATCTTTTGAATGTTTGTTGATGTTTATGTTATTTGTAGGACAATAATCTAATCATTTTGGTTGTGTTATTGTGGTGTTTATGTGTTTGATTGTAATCGTTGATATTGTTTAACATCGTTTTCTAAACCATCAGTTCTTGGTGCCGCTGGCAATCAAGATTTATTGGGAGGAATTCGGGGTTGGATATATTTAATTGATCATCGGGTGACAATCTTGTGTTCTTGTAAGCCAAGCACTTGGTCCCCTTTTATCACAATCAAACATATTTTCATGAACTATGTCTATGTAGTTCTTCCTAATTAAACATCAGTATTATCATTCATGGAAACCTGAAACCGGGGGAAGACATACTCTCTCATTTCTGAATTACAATCTTTTGATTTGCGATTAATTTAGATAATTCTAGTTTTCAAAACCAACAATCAAAATTCTGAAAATTACATTTCTGCAATCTAGTTTAATTTTAGTTTACTAAAAAAGCTACTTAGATAACACATTTTCCACAAACTCCTCGTGTTCGATACCCACTTACCGCTAGCTATTTAGTTGTAATTGGTTTATTTTTGAGTGAGACTTCGTCCTCACGTCAAATTGGCGCCGTTGCCGGGGAGTAGTGCGCAACGTGTGTTAACTTTCGTAGTTTTTTGTTTGTTATTTTCGGGTTTACGCTGGTTGTGTTAGTGTGCAGGTACTTATAGGTGTATGCATACTAGAGGCTCCAAAAAGTCATCACCATTAGCATTTGATCCGGAAATTGAACAGACACTTTCACGGAACCGAGTTTTACTTAGGGAGAACAAAGTCATTGGGTCTCCTACTACACCGAAAAACATCATGGATCCACCAATTCTAACGACGGGTCAAACACTACCAACCACCACACCTCCTATTCCACCAAGTCCTATAACAAGTGAGAGCAAACCCACAAATACCACTGTTCCTACAAGCACACTTCCACCAAATCCATTGAGCTACCAAACGGCATCAACCTTTCCACCATTTAGCCATTTCCTCCTGACTCAAGGTCAATTGTCCTCCCAACAGAGTCAACCATTCCCATTTCAACAAGACCCACCTATAACCTTTTCCACCCCGGGTCAACAACAACAACCACCATCGAGGTTCCAATATCAACAATCTCCTACGATGCCGTTTATGAGAGTGCAAGATGATGGGTTTGATGACGGTTATGAAGATGATTATGAGGGGTATGATGAAGGTGAATATACCCTTGGGGGTAATGGAAATCAAACGGGATTTCAAGGAGGGGGTGGATTTGTGCGAAGACCGCAAGATATACCGCAAGCTCCACAAGGTCAACCTCGACAAGTTCAACAATATGAGCAACAAGTGCCTCAACAACAATTTCAACCTCAACCATAATTTCAACAACAAATTCCTAGACAAGTTCAACCTCGAAGACAGATACCTAGGCAAGCCGGTTTGCCACCATAAGTACCGTTGTGCGTGCCAAGAAGATATAATCGGGAGGCCGTGAGGGGTATTGAAGCACATTTTAGGCCGGTTATTACTAACAATCCTTCACCGGTAGTTATTCCTCAAAACAATCAAGGGAGGACGTTCGAAGTTAGAACTAATTCCCTCCAAAGTTTACCGAAATATAAGGGATTAGCCACGGAGGAACCTTATTTTCATTTGGAGGCATACGATTCGATATGCAATACTATCGGTGGGCAAGGATTTTCATTGGATGAAGTAAAGTTGGTATTGTTTCAATTCTCGTTGGAAGATAAAGCGAAGAGATGGTTTTACACTTTACCATCGGCTTCGATTTATACATGGGCGGAGATGCAACAAAGATTTTTAGAAGAATTTTTCACGGCCCAAAAGACCAACGATGCGAGAAGAAGCTTGAGAAGCTTCCAACAACAACAAGGTGAAATGTTTCACGAAGCCTTCGAACAGTTTAATTTGATGATAAAAAATTGCCCTCATCATGGGATCGAATTGTGGGAATTGTTGAACGCGTTTCATGAAGGGTTGAATTCCGAAGATGCTCGTGACTTAATGTCTATCACGAATGGTACATTCGGTACTAATTACGAGCAAGACGATTGGGCGTTTTTGGAACAAATGGCGGTCACATCAAAGAGGAAGGCTCAATCATCTAGGAGAGCGAGACCGGCCATTACTAGAACCCAATTGCATGCGGTGGAGGATGGTAATGTGCAAACTACTAATCAAGTTTATGATGTTTGCACTAATTGTAATGAATTGGGCCATTCAGCGGATAATTGTTTGGGAGTTCAAGAAAATTTTGAAAAAGTCAATGCAAATCAAGGTCAAGGCCAAGGTGGGGGTGGTAGAAATTATAACATGAATTCAAATACGTATCATCCGGGGTTGCGAAATCACCCGAATTTTCGTTATGGCAATCCCGCGAATCAATCCAACCCACATTTCCAAGGAGCACCTCAATCAAACTTTGTTTCGCGTCAACCATATGCAAATCAAGGTAATCAAGGTTATCAAAGACAATACCAACAACAAACTGGGGGACCGGGACCATCCAATTCAAGTGGGAATGAGGTTATGGATGTGTTAAAGACGATGCAACAAGAGATGCAAAGAAGAAATCAGTTGGGTGATGCTCGTCTACAAAAAGACGAAGTTCGTGACAAGGCCATTCAATCTTTGACCACCCAAATGGGTCAACTTGCAACCGAAGTGGCGGATTTGAAGAAGAATAAGGGTCAACTTCCAAGCGACACTAAGGTAAACCCCTCTCATAATTCTTCACGTAATGTTCCTATTAATCATGTAAGTGTTTTGAGAAGTGGTAAAGAATACAAAAATGACTCTTCACCGAATTTGGTTGAAGGGGTAGTTGAGGATATTACGGGGGTGGAAAGTGATGATGAAGAATCATCACCATTGGGTAAATCTAAAAGTGAAACTTTTGAAAAAGTATTTGGAAAACCGGGTCTAAGTGAACTTTTGAATAACAAGAAAAATGGGGGGGAGTCAAATCCTATCCCTTTTCCTTCGGCTTTAATAGACCCAGGTAAGAAGAACATTATTTCAAAAAGGGGCCCTCAAAAAGAGGAGATGTGGGAGGTGTTCAAACAAGTAAAAGTAAATCTTCCTTTACTTGAGGCAATTAAGCAAGTACCCGCGTATGCAAAATTTTTAAAAGAATTGTGCACCCAAAAGAGGCAACAGAAAGTGCCTAAACAGGTTAATTTGACTGAGCGGGTAAGTGCAATTTTAAAAGGGGATCTTCCTCCTAAGCTCCAAGATCCGGGAACGCCATTAATTAATATTCAAGTTGGAAATTTTCAAATGTCGAGGGCGTTATTGGATCTTGGTGCCGGAGTAAGTATTTTACCGGGGGGCTTATATGACCAATACGATTTTGGTCCATTGAAACGGATTGAGACAACGGTTGTTTTAGCTGATTTATCTCACAAGCTTCCCCGAGGGATTGTACGGGATGTGATAGTAAAAGTGGATGAATTTTACTATCCCATTGACTTTTTAGTTTTGGACTACTCGTCGGTTGACCCAAGTCAACAACAAAATGTCATATTGGGTCGACCATTTTTGAACACCGCTCATGCCATTATTGATTGTCGATATGGTACAGTTGATATGACCTTTGGAAATAGAAAAATGAGATTAAATGTCTTTACTAACGTTTCTAACTCTTTGAGTGGTGATGAGTGTTTTATGGCAGATTTAGTTGACAGGTGTGACCCGCACGAGTATGAGGAAGATGTCTTGGAAACTTGTGTTTGTGATTTTTCTGAACAGGTACATGTATGTGCATTGAGGATGGAAGAGAAAAAGCAAGAGGCTTTAGCGGTTCAAGAAGGGCGACCACCGTGGACCAATCAAATTGAAAGTTTACCGGTGGAAATTAATTCGGATACGAAGCCGTCACTGGAATGTCCACCGAAAGTGGAGTTGAAGAACTTGCCTAGCCACTTGAAATATGCATTCTTGGGGGACAATGACACATTACCGGTCATTATTGCCTCCAATTTGGATATGGCTCAAGAGCAAGGGTTATTGAAGGTATTGAAGGCGAACAAGGCGGCTATAGGATGGACGATTGTCGAATTAAAAGGGATTAGTCCATCCATAGTCATGCACAAGATTATCACCGCCGATGATGCAAAACCGACTCGTGAGACCCAAAGAAGGTTGAATCCTAATCTGAGGGAAGTGGTGAAAAAGGAGGTAATCAAATGGTTAGATGCGGGAATTATCTATCCTATTTCGGACAGCGCTTGGGTAAGTCCTACACAGGTAGTGCCAAAGAAAGCAGGTATTCAGGTAATTAAAGATGAAAATGGAGAACAAATCGCCACCCGACCGGTCACCGGGTGGCGCGTGTGCATTGATTACCGGAAATTGAATGCCGCCACTTCTAAAGACCATTTCCCTTTACCATTCATTGACCAAATTATTGAAAAATTGTCGGGTCAAAAATATTACTGTTTTTTGGATGGGTATTCGGGGTATAACCAAATTTCTATTCATCCGGATGACCAACACAAAACCACCTTCACGTGTCCATACGGCACTTTCGCTTTTCGGCGAATGCCATTCGGATTGTGCAATGCCCCGGCCACTTTTCAACGTTGTATGACGAGTATTTTCTCGGACATGGTCGGGGAATCACTTGAAGTATTCATGGATGACTTTTCCATTTTTGACCCAACTTTTGAATCTTGTCTCGACGAATTGGAAAAAGTTTTAAAAAGATGTGTCGAGAAAAATTTGGTGCTAAGTTGGGAGAAAAGTCATTTCATGGTGCAAGAGGGTATTGTGTTAGGTCATGAGATTTCAAATAGAGGGATGGAGGTAGACAAGGCAAAAATAAAGGTAATTTCAACTTTGCCTCCAACGAAAAATGTTAAAGGGGTAAGGTCATTTTTGGGACATGCGGGTTTTTATCGAAGATTTATTAAAGGTTTTAGTGTAATCACTAAACCTTTATGTAATTTGTTGCTTAAAGATGTTCCATGTTAGGTCCAGATTTAATCGAAAGTCACTGATATGATCGATTCAACACATACACAGGCAGAAACTGTGTATATGGAGGTGAAACTGATAAACGAAACAGTGATGGTGAAGATAACCAGCTAACCACAGATGAATCAACAATCAAAGGGTATGAAAATGTAAGAACACAGTGAATAAACAACTGCAGATTGTATTGATTCAAGCAAAATGTGAAAGAGAAAAATTCAGGGTTACAGCCGCTACACACACCCTAAACAATCTCAAACTAGGCTATTTATAGTAGTGACAGGTATCGAAACTATGGTTAATCGAAACTACTAGTTTCGACTGACCATTTACAAATGAAACTTGACCTGTCGAAACTACCATCTATCGAAACTACTAGTTTCGATTGAACAGACTCAATCGAAACTAAGTAGTTTCGATGGCCCAGACTTAACTAATTATAGAAATCTGAAATTACAATAATGAAATAACAGAAAGTAAACTAGTCTAAAAAGTGTTTAATCATACAATAAATGACAACAGCTTATACAAAATATATAACTCTACAATCTCCCCCTAAGCTGTTGCATTACTGTCTTCAGCTCTTCTTCAAGCAGCTGGTCTTTCAGATGTCCTTGGAATGAAAGGTTTGACATGGAGAGAGACAATCCTTTGATAGGCCTTTGCATCAGCTTCATCTTCATCGCTGTAAGCCTGAATGTGATTCTGGAAAAGTACTTCCAGATCTTCCGGTTGAAATTTTAACAGCTCCATTGGATCAAAGATGGTGATGTCTTCCTTGCCCTCACATTCAATAACTGCACTGCCAATGACTGGGTTATAGAACCATTTTCTGAAAGTTTGTAATTGGACAGGTACAGATTTTGGAATAGTGATAGTCTTGTGTGTTTGGGCAGGCTTGTATCTTAGGAACACATAAGGCTTATTAGTTTTAGGATGAAACCTAGTTTTTGAGATCTTCTTCTGAGTTTTCCTAGGCTTCATTCCTTTGAAATCATTGTTGACTTGAGAATGCAGAAACTTCTCAAAGTCATAAGCCATCATGACCTTCCCAGGGTTTTGAAGTGGAAGTTTTGCTAAATCCCTGAGGTCACAGAAAGGAAGGGTTTGGAAGTCAGTCATATTTTTGAAGTGCTGAACTCCCCCTCTAAATCTTCTGATGATAAAAAGCTTCCTTTCAGCATCATATTTCCAGCCAATTGGAGGCCTTTTTAGTTCTTGATGCTCTGCTATCCACTCATATGTCTTAGGAGTTTCCTGCTGAATTATTTTCTTAAACCAGGACTTTCTTGAGATTGGAGGTTCAGGTGCAGTTGAAGGTTGATCTTGTGCTGGAGTTGTTTCAGATAATGGAATGGTTGGTTCAGGAATGATATCTTTGATGAGGTTAATCTGAACATCTTCTTCATCTGATAGTGTTTGAATCTCATCACCCTCTTCAGTAAAATATCTTGTTCGTTCAGTCGCCTTTTCTTCAGTGGTTAGAATTTCTGGATGAAGGTCATTATAGCCAAAGTTTTCAATGTCATCTAGAAGAGCATTCAGCTCATCATCAGATGGTATATCTTCTTCATCCAGAATGACAGTTTCAATATCAGGCACAGCTCCCTTCCCTCTTTTCCTTGCTTCTCTTCTTTCACTAGCTGAGGGAAGGTTTAGTTCTGTACCTTCAATTTTGACTTCAACCGTCTCTTTTTTCTTTTCAATATGCCCAGCATATAAAGTTAGTGCAGATTCTGGATTAATTACAAGGTCAGGAGATGAGGGTTCAACCACAGATGTGGTCTCCCCCTGAGCTGTTGAAGGAGTTGGTTGTTCTTGCACAGGTTTAACCGTTGAGGCTTTGAGCTGCTCCACTGCTTCAGCCAAAGCCTTGAATTCTTCATTTTGCTTTGATATTAGTTTCTGCTGTGTTTTAAGTTGGGTTTGTTGGACCTCAATTTGGGTATGTAATCCCCTAACTTCCAGCTTTAGGTTCTTAACCTATTCCTGGACATTATGCAAATTATTTTTTAAGCCTTCCATTTCTTCATCTTTCTTTTGAATTGTATCCTGTATTTTCTTCAGTTCAAGGCTTAGAGTCTTAACTCTTGGTACAGGAGAGGCTGAATCATGAGTTGGTGATGTGGGAGTAGTATGGATGGGTGATTGTTGTGGAGAAGTAGGAGGTGTAGGTATGAGTGCCTGTTGTGGAGAGGTAGGTGGAGTTGGATGTGGGGATGGTTCTGGAATAGTGAATGATGAATCTGACGAGGATGACAAATCCTCCAGTCCAGTCTTTATCCTTTTAGCTCTATGGTCCTCCTCTTCAAAATCAGACCCTGATTCAATTTGCCTTTTAGAGGAAGATGCAAGTTGTTTTCTTTTATCATCTGAATCAGATTTGTAATAGTCTGATCCATAGATCCCTGCATCAAGAGTCACACTTGACTCTGCAGCTTCTACTTCAACCTCCTGTATATCAGCTTCAGTAATGACTGCTGGCTCTTGAACTACTTGTATTTCTTCAACAAAGGGGGCCTCTATCACAGGCTCAAGAATTTGCTGTTCTTCTTCTTGTACAACAGGAATGTCTATATCGATTTCAGCTTCTAGCTCTTCATCTGATGATAAGACTTCTTCTTCAAGGTCAGGATCAATGTCAGGAATGAACTCTTCTTCTTCTCCAATGACATGACCAAACAGGGGAATGTCAGCTATCGCCCTGTTGGTCCTTTTGCTGGTGCTTTTCATGTAGCTGAGAGTTTTGGCTATCATGTTATCAAAAACAAAAGTGTTTCCACCTTGTTGAATCTCTGGAAGAAGATGATTGATGATAATTTGTAGAAATCTAGGATATGCTAGAAATTTCTCCTTTACTGCTCCTGTTAAGTTATACTTCAGCTGAGTGAATATGAAACCAGAAAAGTTGTAGTCTCTTCCCTTTGTTAATCCCGAAATTGCTGATCCCAGAGTACTGTTAGCTGAATCAAAACCCCCTTTCCTTATTGATAGGCAGTGAATAAACACATGCACTATATATCTCCAATGGCTAGGTAAAGAGTTCTTGATTATTTGACCATTCTTAAACTCATCAGGATGACCCATTCTTCTAAAGCATTCTTTCACATAGAAGATTGGGAACTCAACAGGTGCTTCTGGATTGTCATTTAACTGCAGTGCTTCTCTAACTGTGTCTTCAGAAAATAATACTTCTTGTCTACGTTTTGTCGGGAGAAGGTACTGTCGAAACTAGATTTTTGTCTCTTATAGAAACTGTGGTTATCGAAACTAGTTCTATCGAAATTAGTTGTTTCGATAATAATTGGTCTGTCGAAACTAGTCCTATCGAAACTAGTTGTTTCGATAATAGTTGGTCTATCGAAACTAGTCCTATCGAAACTAGTTGTTTCGATAGAAGTTTGCCCTATCGAAACTAGTTACTGTTTTAGTTTCGATTCAAAGCATTATGGCCACTTCAAGCTCAACAGAACATTCTGGGGGAAATAGACCACCCGTTCTTGTGTCCACAAGAGATTTTGATGACTGGACAAAAAAAATGAAGCTTTTCTTTCAATTTCACGATTATACACTGTTAAATTCTATCACCGATGGTCCTCACAAGCCCGTAACTACCACTGCTGATGTTCAACGTCCTAAGTTAGTGTCTGAGTATGTTGAGAAAGATCTTGCCTTGATTGCCCGAGACAACAAGGCCTATGGGACTATTGCCATGACTCTTCCTATGGATATTTTCAACATCTTTGCTGAGTACACAACTGCCAAAGACTTATGGGCTGCACTGTGTACAAGATATGAAGGAAGTGATTTTTTTTTTAAGTAAGCAGAATAATAATAAAAAAAATAAAATAATTACTATTCACACTATTTACTGAAAGTTGATCATTCCAAGCATCTCCACCAGTTGGGCGAATCTGGTAGAGTCAAAAGCCTTTGTGAAGATGTCTGCGGTTTGTTTGTGAGTTTTGACTTCAACAATTTGAATATGCTTCTTTTCAACACAGTCACGGATAAAGTGATGTTTGATTTCAATGTGTTTGGTTTTGGAATGCTGAACGGGGTTTTTGGTGATATGAGGAACGGCGGTGTTGTCACACAGAATTGGTGTCTCATGGAATGTGATCCCATAGTCAAGCATCTGATGGTGTATCCATCTGACTTGGGAACAACAGAGGGCTGCGGCAATGTATTCGGCTTCGGCGGTGGATTGGGAAACGGTGGACTGTTTCTTACATTGCCATGAGACAAGGCGGTTGCCAAGGAATTGACAACCTCCAGAAGTGGATTTTCGGTCTAAGTTGCAACCTCCGTAGTCTGAGTCTGAATAAGCCACAAGATCAAACAAGTCAGTTTTAGGATACCACAGACCCAATTTTGGCTTATATTTTAAATATCTCAAAATACGTTTTACAGCAGATAAATGAGAGAGTTTAGGATTAGCCTGAAAACGTGCACATAAGCACACTGCAAACATGATGTCTGGTCTGCTGGCCGTGAGATACATGAGCGATCCTATCATGGAGCGATATAGATGCGGATCAACGCTTTCACCATCCACATCATGAGTCAAACAATGACGAACTTCCACAGGAGTTTTTACAGGGTGGGAATCAGCCATTTTGAACTTGGTCAAGATTTCTTTGACGTATTTTTCTTGATGGATAAGGATTCCTGACTCAGACTGATCAACTTGTAGTCCCAAAAAGAACTTCATTTCCCCCATGGAGCTCATCTCAAACTTAGATCGCATCACTTCTTCAAATTCTTTGCAGAGACGGGGATTTGTAGAGCCAAAAATGATATCATCCACATAAATTTGCACCATGATTGTATCCTTTTCCTCCTTCCGTTTGAACAATGTTTGATCAATTGCTCCTCGTGTGAAACCATTCTCAAGCAGATGCTTTGATAAAGTTTCATACCACGCACGAGGTGCTTGGTGAAGACCGTACAATGCTTTGTCTAACTTGTAAACGCGGTCTGGAAAATTAGGATCAATGAAACCCGGCGGCTGCTTGACATATACTTCCTCTTGAACTTTGCCATACAAAAATGCGCTTTTGACATCCATTTGATGGACGGTGAAGTCCATGTAGGCTTCATAGGCGAGAAACATTCGGATGGCTTCCAAGCGAGCCACTGGTGCAAAGACTTCCTCGTAGTCAATCCCTTCTTCTTGATAGAAACCTTGAACCACCAGACGTGCTTTGTTACGAATCACAGTGCCGCCTTCATCCTTTTTGTTGCGAAAGACACAACGAGTACCGATTGGCACTTTGTTCTTGGGTAGATCCACCAAATTCCACACATGTAACTTTGAGAATTGCTGTAGCTCTTCCTGCATTGCTTCCACCCAGCTGTTTTCTATTAGTGATGCTTTAATGTTCTTTGGTTCAGTTTGAGAGATGAAGCAGGAAAACATGCTGTTTTCAAATGCTTCACAGGCACTTCGGGTACTAACACCCACATTGAGTGGTCCAATGATGTTATTGGTGGGATGAATCTTGTGAATTCGCAGTTGAGGAATTACATCTTCTTCCACGACTTCTTCCAAATTGGTAAGAATATCAGCAGGAGAATCGGCAATGTCATTAATAGGATCTTCAGCAGATGATTGTGGTGCAACATCTACTGTTGGAATGGAGTTGTCTTCAACAGTTTCACTTGTTGCACCAGAACCGGAAGACTCCATATTAGATTCAGCATTTGCAACCACAGGAATTTCAACCTGAGCAGATGAGGAAGAACCTAGATCATTTAAGTTCCCTAAATTGTTCACAGAAAAATAAGGATTAGCATGAGTTGAGTCAATTGAGAAATCAGGAAGATTAAATGATTTAAAAACTGAATCAACGTCAAATAGCCAATTGGGACCGTCTCCTGCGTCCGTGTGATTATTTTCATGCCAATTGATATCAATGGACTCCAGCACTATTCTTTTCTGCTTATGATAGACACGAAAAGCACGTTGATTGGAGGAATAACCAACAAAATAACATTCATCAGCTTTGGCTTCAAACTTGTTGAGCTGATCTGAAGTGTTCAGCATCGTGCACACACACCCAAATTTTCCGAAGAAATCAATAACTGGCTTGCGCTTGTACATGATCTCATATGGTGTCTTGTTGCAGCTTTTAGTGATAAGAACCCGATTTTGCACGAAGCATGCAGTGTTGACTGCCTCAGCCCAGAAAGTCACGGGAAGCTTAGAGTCAACAATCATTGTTCGTGCAGCTTCAATTAAAGTGCGGTTTCTCCTTTCAGCTACACCGTTTTGTTGAGGAGTACGAGGTGCACTAAATTGACGAGAAATTCCTTTGCTTTCACAGAAGGAATCAAGAGTTGCATTCTTAAATTCAGTTCCATGATCGCTGCGGATAGTCTTCACACTTAAACTGAAGAGGTTTTCAATTTGAAGCAGATATGTCTTTAAAATCTCTGGCGTCTCATCCTTTTTAGCTAAGAAAAATACCCAAGTGAATCGAGAAAAATCATCTGTTACCACCAGACAGTATGACTTTCGTCCAAGACTCATGACACTCACTGGACCAAAAAGATCCATGTGAAGCAATTGGAGAGGAGAGTCAATGGAATTGGTGGTCTTAGGCTTATGTGAAGATTTGTGTTGTTTTCCCTTGGAACATGAAATACAATGTTCCATAGGAGTGAAATCTTTGAGAGGTAATCCAGTGACTAGGTTGCCTCGAACCAGTCTGTTCATTGTTTTGAAGTTGACATGTCCCAACCTCTTATGCCACAGGAAAGATTCATCTTCGGACCTTTGAGAAATGATAGTGTCTGATCTCATCTCTTGGACATGGAATGGACCAAAAGCGATGGTGTTTACTGAGGTATAGCTGGTAGGCCCGACATATGGTTAAAACTTGTAAGTAGTGTGAAAACCTAATATATATATCTCATACTTGTGTGTTTGAACCCATTACTGAAACATCTAACCCATTTTTATATCTAAGAAAACCGATTCAATCAGATACAGGCTTACGTATTGGATTCCTATTCATACGCCAAGTGACCGTCAATATAACGATATTTACCACCGATGACCCCATATGTTTTGCTTACGCAAAGATCTCGGGTGCTCATCCTTTTCCCATACACTTGGATGATTTGACCCCGTCTGTTTTGCTTACGCAAAGATCTCGGGTGTTCAACATTTTTCTATCCGCTTGGATAATTTTACGACTTCTTCTGTTTTGCTTACGCAAAGATCTAGATTGCTCGTACCTTTTTAATATCTACTTGGATATTTTTTTTTTAATTTTCTAAATCCACTTGGATATCTTATTTTATTTTGGTGGTATTTTGACATTACTAAGACGGTACCTTGGTTAATCAGAAAGAGATGATAGGATGAAAATGGGTACTTCTTGAGGATTGATAGGTTTTCAAAATCATTTTATTTTAATATGTGGGGTACACCTTGTGTAGTGCTTAAAATGGTACCTTTTAATCACATGAAATCAAAATACAAACAAATGTTCGGGTTTACTTTGCACAAATATCAGCTATCTTCAGGGACTCACAGTAGTTAATTGTAAAAGGAAGTGTTTCAAGAGACCGACCAGATCTGATCTCATGTCGGATCTTTTTCAAAAAGTGTAAATATCTTGTGTATATATGTTAGTCTTATTTCTGTTACTCTGTAAATATCGAAACTAATTTGCCCTATCGAAACTAGTTGTTTCGACAGGGGCATTTTTGTCTTTTGTTCCTCGCAATTTAAACGCCTGCATAAATGAATCCCTCCCTTCACTTCTTATTCACTCGTCTTTTTCAAAACCTATTCATCTTCTCCGTCTCTCTCAAACCTATCAAGCCCTGGTCTGAGTTGCAAATTATCAGTGTTAATCACCTGATTAACCCCGTTGTCACTGTCATCTCCATCATCAGGTAACTTTTCTCTATTTCATTTGAATGACCTTTGCGAATCGACAGACCTAGGGTTTCATTTTTTTCAAAAAATCTGTTTGACTGAATCATCATAGTCTCAGTCGTTTATGTGATTATCCGTGTTTGCATACATCTCCATCATCTGTGACATTTGATTTTACTAATGAGTGTTTGCAAGCTTTTAATATTTTGAAGGAACAGTTGGTGCAAGCTCCTATTTTGCAACCACTGGATTGGACGAAGCCATTCGAGATCATGTGTGATGCTAGTGATAGCACTATTGGGGCAGTTTTGGGTCAAAGCGTTGACAAGAAGCCAGTGGTGATCTACTATGCGAGTAAGACATTATCTGAGGCACAGTTAAATTATACAACTACGGAAAAGGAATTGCTTACGGTGGTGTACGCATTGGATAAGTTTCGGTCTTACATTTGGGGAAGCAAGGTAGTGGTGTATTCGGATCATAGTGCGGTCCGATATTTGATGGAGAAGAAAGATGCAAAGCCCCGTTTGATTCGTTGGGTGTTGATTTTACAAGAGTTCGATTTGGAAGTTCGGGATAAAAAAGGATGTGAAAATGTTGTGGCGGATCACTTATCCTGGATTCCATTAGAAGGATTTGACGACACGATGGAAATAAATGAACGGTTTCCTGATGAGCAATTGCTAGCCGTGTCTACCGCACCGTGGTATGCTCATTTTGTGAATTATTTAGCCACGGATTCCATTCCAAGCCATTGGGAGAATAAGAGAAGGCAACGGTTTATGGCTCAAGTGAAACAGTATATTTGGGATGAACCGGACCTTTTCAAGATTGGGTCGGATCAAGTGATTCGGAGGTGTATTCCCGACACCGAGGTGTTGCAGGTTTTGACTCATGCACATTCATCAGCATGTGGGGGTCATTTTAGTGGGCAGAAAACCGGTTATCGGGTTCTTCAATGTGGGTTTTATTGGCCCACCATTTTCAAGGATGCGTGTTAATTTGCCCGGAATTGTTTAAATTGCCAAAAAATGGGAAGTATTTCGAAGAGGGATGAGATGCCTTTGCAACCTATTTTGGTGGTTGAGATATTTGATGTGTGGGGCATAGATTTTGTGGGTCCATTCCCGAGTTCGAATGGGTTTTTGTATATTCTTGTGGCGGTAGATTATGTCTCGAAATGGATTGAAGCCATTCCTACAATAACCAACGATCATTCGGTTGTGTGCAGGTTTGTTCAGTCCAACATCTTTGCTCGTTTCGGGATTCCAAGAGTTATAATTAGTGACGGCGGTTCACATTTTAAAAATTTTAACTTTGGAAAATTGTTGAAGCGGTACAATGTGAACCATCGAATCGCTACGCCGTATCATCCGCAAACAAGCGGACAAGTTGAAGTGTCCAACCGTCAAATCAAGGAAATTCTCATGAAGACGGTGCGAACGGATAGAAAAGATTGGTCAAGTAAGTTGGATGATGCGTTGTGGGCTTACCGAACGGCCTATAAAACTCCTATTGGTATAACTCCGTACCGGTTAGTGTATGGGAAAGGGTGCCACTTACCATTGGAGTTAGCTCATCGGGCACATTGGGCGATTAAAACGGTGAATGCGGATTACGATGAAGCGGGTAGGATTCGGAAGCTTCAATTGAGTGAAATTGAAGAGATTCGAGATGAAGCATATGAATGTGCGTCCGCTTACAAAGACAAACTGAAAAAGGTTCATGATGCAAAGATCAGGAAGCGAACCTTTGAAGCGGGTCAAAAGGTATGGTTGTACAACTCGCGATTGAAGCTATTTGCGGGAAAGTTGAAAAGCAAATGGATGGGGCCATACGTGATGACGCGAGTGGGTCAATTCGGGGATGTTGATATTGAAGATATTCATACTAATATTAAAGTGACAGATACCACCGCATGCTACGGTGGCACCGTAGTTTACGGTGGGGATTTAAAACCATACGCCATTCCTAAACTGCCTTACGGTGGGATTTTGTTGCCAGCGACCACCGTAGATTACGGTGGTCACCGTAAGCTACGGTGGCGGTCTGAGTCATGAATCCGGGTCATAAAAAAAAAAAAAAAATGAAATCTCATTTAATTCACAACCACACATACGGGTTTATCCCCTTTTTCACCACCAAACATCACCTCCTTCCCCATTCATTTTCAAACATAAACCCTAACTTCCATTACTTAAATCCTTCACTATTTTCTCAAATCTCAACAAAATCGTGTGATTTTTGGGTCTATCTCGGCTAAAATTTCGCAAGGATTCCAGTTTTGTGCTTACATTTCAAAGATTCCTCTGTTTTGGTGGTCGATTTTGGACATTGGGGGTCCGAAAAGTTTGGGGTTTTAGTGGGTTTTTGCTTATCTTGAAGTTCTTGTTGTTTTCATTACCATCAAAGCAGAGGTTATGGGTCGAAAAGGGAAAGAACAAGTTGGGTCTTCTAGTAACCCACCTAAGAATCAGCAACGGAAAAGAAGACTACTCAGATTGGCGGATCAAGATGAAGAAGAACAACAAGAGGAAGAGCAACCGAGAGGTCCGAAACCGAAGTGGACATCTGGGCTTTTACACGAGCAACCAAATTAATGGCAGGCGGAACTGTTCCATGATCAAATGAATAAGTTAACCCAACGGAAAGAAGCATTCATTTGTGAGAAAGAAGTTCGTGAAAAAGATTTCGGTCCGTTCGGGGTCATTGATAAGTTCCGCACTTTGGGGTGGGAAGCGGCACTGAAATTTTACGATCAAGAGGCTAATAATTTGTATGTTGAGGAAATTCAAGAGTGGATGGCCACTCTAAAATGTCCCCCGTACAAAGGTGCATCAAAAATGAAGTTGATTGGGACGGTCAACGGGGTTGAGGTTGAGATGTCATTCGACACATTGCGTAGGATAGCCAAGTTTGATAGTAAACCAGTGAATCAATACATGATCCCGCGGCTGGAGGATTTGTATTTTGAGCTAGAGAAGCATCCAAGATGGCACATGATGTTGGATTATCTGTTTTTGCCCGGTACTACACATGGGAAATTATACCGTAAGAATTTGAGGATCGAGGCTAAATTGATGTTGATTATATGCACACAAAATGTCATTCCCCGACGGGGTGACAAGGTTGAAGTGCGATATCCGGAGGTGCCAATCTTGTATGCCTTGTTGAATGGGGCTCCGCTTTTTCCTTTCCGATTTTTAGTGTTAAATAATATATGGATAAGTCGGAATAGTGATAAACGACATATAATACCACATTGTCGGTTGATTACTGCACTGTTGAAGAAGTATGGAGCTATTCAAGCCGAGGATAAAGGCTCTTACAAAAAATTCAAGCCGTTTAACATTAAGCAGTTGGGAATTGGATGGAAATATGTCGAGTCGGAGAGGTATCATAAGCTCAAGAGTGAGGGTCAGAGATGGAGGGCCTTGAAAGTGGATGCAAGGCCGTTACGACCGGGTGAGGCTGATGAGCCCGATAGTGAAGAGGAAGCTCCGAGTGGGGATGATAACTATATGGATGACCCTTACGTGGTACCAATGGAAACGGATAGAGGAGGCCCGAGCGAAAGTGGAAGTGGAAGAAGAGAAGGAACCCAGTCGGGGTACATCGGAAGTGCATTTGATTATGCACAAATGCCGTATGATCCGAATTGGGCTCATGTTGGGACGATGGAGCAAGTTGTTGAGCGTATGCGTCCACCTACCTTTTCTGACTGGGAAGACTCAAGACAAGTATCTTATGATCATCAAACATTCATGGGAGCGAGTATGGAGAGAACTTTGAAGCAAAATTATGATCGACAAGAGCAGTGGAATAGGGCTCACATGTTTGCTCATGAAGAGGAGATCAACAACCGTTACCTGGATGACCGGAATAGACGTATGCATGATGCTTGGCATGCGGGTCAACCAGTTGTTTCCGACCCTCCTATTGTGGATTACTCTACTCTACCACCGTACGATGGTAGTGTAACTTATCCTACCCCACCATTGCATCATTCTCAGTGGGTGGATCCACACACAGGCATAGGAAGTCAACAAGCTGATCAAGGTGGAGATCAAGGTGATAGTAGCAGTGGCTCGTTCGGGTTCGGAGAATTTTCTGACATAATGACGTCCATTTTCGGACCTCCTCAACCGAGATACTATTGATCAGGTCGTGTTCTACCTCATCTTGTACATTTTTGTATATCTGTATGTTTATGTTTATGGTTGGGCGGTTGGGTGGTGTTTTGAGGTATTTAGTTGTTGGGTTGTGAAAGATTGGTGGTGTTTGTTTAGTTTTGAATCTGAAAAAAAAAATAAAAAAATATATATATATATATATATAATTTTGGGTTTGAGTAGAGAAGCAACAAGTGAAATTGTGTTTTAAGCGATCTTTCCTTCAAAACCGTACATTGGGGACAATGTATCCCAAGTGTGGGGATGAAGGGAAATTTTTGAAATGTTGAAAAATTGTGAAAATTTTGAAGATTAAGCGAAAAATGGTCCAAATTTGAACACTTAAGTACTAAACCGCATGACACATCGGCAGCCCATATTTCCTTTTTTCTTGGTGAGAGTTTGAGCCATTCCTTTGAATTGTTAAAATATATCTTTATTGATGAGAGTGGCAATGGATGGGGGTATGTTAGAACTTATGCTTGAATGCGGTTTGAGGCCTTAACTTGATATGCATGTGAAGAGGATAAGGGCAATTAGGTTAGCCTCGTCTGGATGTGTGAGAGTGTGGGATTGGGGGGTTGGACCTCATACGATATATATATGAGCTTGGTAGTGCGAGGGGCGGGGGATTGGTCTTTAGTAGCCATGTTTGAGCCTATTGCCGTTCATTTGTGACCCGTACCTATTTTCTTAAATTCTTCCTAGTGAGACGACCCGGTTTAGTAGTTTAGTAGTTTTAGTTATAGTGTTTGATGTTTTGTTTTGTTTGTTAAAAAAAAAAAATATGAGAAAAAATGAATAAAGAAGGAAATAAATGCGATGGTAGTAGAATGAGAATGAAAATAAAAATGAAAAAAAAAAAAGAAGCATATTTTTTTTGTGTAGTTGTAATAGTAAGACCGGGTCGAATCAATGAGCTACTTTGCATCTATATATTCCCATTTTCTACCCATTTGCCTAGCCACGTTACAACCTTTAAGTCCCTTTGATTCACGTGCATGTTTTGCAAGATATGTAGGCGAAGGACCGATTTAACTATAAGCTTATTGTTGTGCAACCACCCGTTTGCTTTAAGTGTGCTCTAGTTATCTTTGCTAGTATTACTTGACACCGAGAGGAGAGTTATTGTGAAGGGTGTGTTATGCGTGGTTTGAGAAAAAGTTAGTAAATAAGGACGTTTGGTTGCTTGATTTGTATTTGATCGCTTGAGAATTGATGAGTTGTTTTGATAAGTTACTTGGGGGCAAGCAACGGTTTAGTGTGGGGATGTGACAGATGATCCGTAGGATAACCCTTAAGTGGTTTAAATAATGTAAACTCCTACACTTAAGTAGGTTACTTGTTAGAATTAGATGACTATGGTGGTTTAATGTTTCAGGTAGAAAAGAGTTTAAGTGGATGCATTTAACGCAATGATTGAAGCAAGCGGAAAGAGACTCAGCTGCTATTGAAACAAAGAAAGAAAAGAGATAGATTGAGCTGGGCTCCACCGTAGCTTACGGTGGCCACCGTAGCTTACGGTGCTACGGTGGCATCTGAGGACATTTCTGCACCGTAATCTAGTTTTCAACCGTCGTAGGATTCTTGTTCATCACCGTAATCTACGGTGGTCACCGTAGCTTACGGTGGTCCCCAGCGCAGAAAGTGTAATTGCCATATATATTGGTGGTTTGGATGACTTTTCGGATATCTGATCATTGGGGGCGATTCAGAACTTGGAGGAGGCGAATTTAGTGTGTCAAAACATTATTTTGGGTTTTTCTATTATTACTTTTCCATTTTTGATTCATATGAACAACGGAATTGAAGTGATGATCAACCGAACGATGTGTGGCTAAGTTTTCATATGTTTTCCTCCGGATTGTAAGGTTTATCTTTTGAATGTTTGTTGATGTTTATGTTATTTGTAGGACAATAATCTAATCATTTTGGTTGTGTTATTGTGGTGTTTATGTGTTTGATTGTAATCGTTGATATTGTTTAACATCGTTTTCTAAACCATCAGTTCTTGGTGCCGCTGGCAATCGAGATTTATTGGGAGGAATTCGGGGTTGGATATATTTAATTGATCATCGGGTGACAATCTTGCGTTCTTGTAAGCCAAGCACTTGGTCCCCTTTTATTACAATCAAACATATTTTCATGAACTATGTATTTGTAGTTCTTCCTATTTAAACATCAGTATTATCATTCATGGAAACCTGAAACCGGGGGAAGACATACTCTCTCATTTCTGAATTACAATCTTTTGATTTGCGATTAATTTAGATAATTCTAGTTTTCAAAACCAACAATCAAAATTCTGAAAATTACATTTCTGCAATCTAGTTTAATTTTAGTTTACTATAAAAGCTACTTAGATAACACATTTTGCACAAACTCCTCGTGTTCGATACCCACTTACCGCTAGCTATTTAGTTGTAATTGGTTTATATTTGAGTGAGACTTCGTCCTCACGTCAAACACGAATGAGTGAGTGGCGAATTTCACAGCTTGATCCGTTCGGCATTCGCTGATTAATGCACATTGTTTTTAATATATTATTTTATTATATATTGAAAAGGTTTCATGAGATCAGGTTTTAAATTTATAAAATGATAAATACTTAAACTTAAAAACACACATAATAGGCAAGTTTACCTGTCGCAGCGTAATATAGTTTAGGTAAGAACCAAGTATCGAACCAATGGACACGGTCAAGTTCTAATACTCAACATTTATTATCATTTAGCCGGTTTAATTAATGAGTGGGTGTTGTGTGCTTGTGAAGCCTAAAAGTAAATGACAGAAAAGTAAATAACGGTAAAGTAAATAACAAAAAATGTAAAATGTGCGTGAAGTGTGTAACGTAAATGTAAATAACAGAAAAAGTAAATAGCAGGAAGGTAAGTAGCTCGAGAATAATCAGATCACAATGAGTATTGCTTTAGGCATCGAATCTGCTTGGTATATGATAATGTTATGTTAATTAATCTGATGGTATGACTAATACAAAAGTGTGAATGCTACACAGCTAGAGCCTCATTCTCATAACTTTTTGTTCACGAATTATGTTCTTTAATAATAAAATGGTGAGTCTCCCTGTTAGGGATACCATTACCTTCAACTCTTTAATAAATTCATACATTCATGTGCTTAAGATCTACCTCCAAGTTAGTTTAAGACAACAAACTTAAATACCTTAATTTTTATTAAAAGAGTGATTAAACTTTGTTCACGGGATGCGATGCAACAATGGGACCATGTTTAAAGTGTTGGCTTATCAAAATCCGCTTGTATAAAGACGTACAAGTTTCAATGAGAAGTTTGATTAAAAGGGTTTTACGGTCTTACACTTTGAAATCAAGAACACTATTGCGAAATGGGACCATGTTTAAAGTGTTTAGCCACGAATGGCCATACGAACAAGCATAGAGCTAAATTCCGTAGGCTCCCCTATTGCGAAAAAAACGGAAGACACTCTCTACTCTATACTATAAACTACATAAACGGACTATAGGAGTGTGATTTTATATTTGGATTGGTGTCTGCAATAAAGAACCCATGCCTCATATTTATAGGGCTCCGAATGGCCAATGCACGACCGTTCAATGGGTTGCACGGTCGTGCAAACACCCAAAGGTATAGGTGGCAAGGTACGGGACATATTGGGACACACAACAGGCAATGCACGACCATGCATCTGTGCATCCCACTTTTTCTCATTCCTTTTGTCTTTTGCTAATTTTTGACGTATGTTTGTCCTCAAGCAAACTCATGCATACACATGCCCATAACTAAAAACTTAAGAAAAGAAAAGAAGCTCCAAGTAAGTGGAGACTTCAGAAAGACTTATGAGTTACTTATTCTATTTGCGTGCTTTTCTATGCTTAGGATGATGGAATCCATAACAGGACTACTATAACTTCAATTATGCATATTCTTTCACTCCTCACAATGTTCACTCGACTCTCAGGTTGTATATTTGGATAATGTAAGTCACACAGAACACTCAGGTTCGAATTGAATTATGCAATGGTCATAAGCTTGTATGCAAATCAAGTCTCCATCAACTAAATAACTTGATAATACCCACTTTGATCAGCTGGGAATAAGTTTGATTCTTGCTACACTTTCCTTCGTGACTCTAGTTGCCACATTTTACACATTTGACATATCTTTTGGTTCTTCTCTTGGCGGCGCTTTTTAACAAGCCACGTAATGGTGGTAATTGTTCTTTCTTGTGCCACCATTTCCTTACATCGAATGCTGCTTCAAACACTTTTTCTAGGACTTCGGGCGGTAATCCAAGCTTTGCGAAATGAATACAAGAAAGCAAATGAAAATCAAAAGAATGCATTCTAGTTCTTTATGGTCTCACTAGTAAAAGACCAACTTTCTTTTTTTTAAAGGATATAACATCAACATTGATTCTTCAATAATTCCACTTCCTCAATTTCCTTGAAATATTTTTCACTATCTTCCTTGTAGATCGTTCGGTTGTTTCCTCCTTTTACATCCACTTCCTTTTGTATACTTCAATTCCTCGAGTGAGCCAGATTCTTTTAGAATTGTCTTAACCGTTGTATACTTGAAATAACCAAAAAAGATAAACTAATGATTCTCCATCTTAAATACAATTAGCTAATAACCGGTGTTTACGAAAGCGGTTTGGGATAGTTGGGTAATGGGTCGTAGAAAAGAAAAGGCCAAGGCTCAGAGTGCTATCTAGGTGGATATTTTTAGTGTTTGGGCTAAATAACGACGAATTAATGGATAATAAAAGGGTAATAAAGTCCTAGGTGCCTCAATCATTTCCATACAATTACTAGTTCATGGTCTTGATAATTATAAGTCATACAAGTTCTAATTATGCATAAAATTCGATCGAAAACACTCAATATACCAAACGAAAGAGCGTGCCAAAAAATATTATAGTAATGCTTGTGAAAGACTCAGATTATTCTCACATGAAAAATGGATGGGATAGGGTTTAATGATTTGTTATGCATAATATCTATTTCTTTCTTCTTGCCATGTTTCAATCTATTCCTGTTAGTTTATTTAAGCGCTAACTCAAAGAGGTTTATATTCTTTTTAAGGTTTTTCAAAAAAATTTCAAAAATCTTTTAGGGTTTTTAAAGAAAACAAAGTTTAGGTGAAAATAAAGTTTTAGCTAAATTGGTGGATAATCATAAGTTTTACTGCTTTGAGGAAACAAGTCAGTCCTGAAACTCAATTTCCCACCCCACACTTAAAACTGTACATTGCCCTCAATGTACCAATGCATGTAATGGAGTGCTATGCATGAAGTTAAATGCATGAAGTTTTAAGGGAAAAGAAACTGGTACTCCACGGGTAAATTCGGTATATAACCTATGGCCAATGCTTGTGGCTGTCATCAATGTTACGCCAAGACTTGAAGTAATTTTTCGGCGCCCAAGCTTGTAGAGGTGGAGCAAAACATCTCAAAGAAATAGAGAGACTACTTGGTGGTGATATGCAACTTGACACACAAAGAAAAACATAAAACGGAAAGGAAAACCTACAAAGTCATAGTATCGAGAAGGCATACCTGGAGGCAGAAGTATAAGACACTTAAACTTGAAAAACCAAACCCGAAGTCCATGTATTCTACCGTATGAACCAAATTCTCAATTTATTCATGATCATCGGGTTGCCTCGGGGAAGCACCACGTTTATTTAAGGGTTGTTGGCCGGACCCCTACATGTTGTTGGAGTATATTCTGGTGACAACGAGCTTGAAGATTTTGTGTCTTAGTCTTAGAGTCTTTGACTTGTAATTGTTTATTGAGCATTGTTAGTAAGCGAACCTGTCAAGTTCGCCTAAGAATCTTAGGGAGAACTTGTCAAGTTCGCCTAAGGATCTTAAGGCGAACTAGATAGGCAAAATTTTTAAGTTCGCCTGGTCTGTGTGGTTTCCTATAAATAACTGTTTACATGTCTGAGTTAAGTAAGCTTGAGAGACGCATTCTGATTTAGTACTTTGTAAACAGTTTATAGCAAGGAAATACAAGAGAGTTATTTACTTGCTGTTGTTTTATCTTGTTGATTTTCATATTCATACACGTGCACATAGATCATGGATTCCACACTTAGTCTACGTGTTATACCGTCACGAGTCTAGAGATCCGTATTGCACCCACCGGGACGTACAAGTGGTATCAGAGCTTTTGCTCTTGATTGGAGACTGATTCGTGGTGTTTACGTGTTCATATGACATCAAAAGATCATTGTTTACTTGGTTCTACATCTTATTGGATTGATTTGAGATTGGATTTGAGGGTTTTAATCCGACAAAAGTGTTTGTTTTCATCATTTGATCATTCCTACGGAGCATTTTTGTCAAATTCCTTCAATTCAGAGAGAAATTATGATTTTCCGAAGTGTTGGTTCGTTAGTTGGCTGATTTTTCTTTCTTCCTGGAGTTTCTGCTATTCAGGCAAACATGCGGTTCTGTTGTTGGCAAACTTGCAGGCGAATCTGTTATGTTTGCTTGCTTCTGACCATGCAAACTTATCAAGTTCGCTAGATTTCTGAGTGTTGTGTCCTTAAGCTAACTTATTATGTTCGTTGGAACAGTTTAAGCGAACTTGTTATCTTCACTAACACTGTTTAGGCGAATTTTTTTTTTATGAGAAATTTGTTTGTTACAATACCATAGTATACGTATGTGTAACATTTTGTAATTTCTTCACTAAGAGGGTGTTTGACTTGGACATTTACACAAGATTCTCGAGATGGTGAATTTTTTGAATGATTCGATTATGCTGAACTATGATAATGATATTGAGATTGGAACACCCAGAAGCCACCGAGGCTTATGAGCATAGAAGGTTACTCTAACTGGAAAAATTGGTTCCAGTAGTTCATTTCATATACTGATATAAGTCTATGGATACTCATCTGCATAGGGTATATGTCACACCCGAGTTCCTAGATACTGGTTACAGTGACGTTGATACTGAAAACAAACAGCGGAAAACTAAACCACAATCTTTTTTTATTATAAACATAACATTGTTTTACAAACTAGGAGTGACTAGAATACAAAAACAAGGTTCCTAACATGAACCTACAATACTGGACTTATAGTTCCAAGAAGAACCTGCCCTTAGTCAACCCTAATCATCAAAACCATGCATCTATACATGTTCGAGAATGCCAACTACAAGCTAGTGGTCACCTGTGTTCAAAACATTTGAAAATATTTGGATCAGCACAAAGCTAGTGAGTTCATACACAAAACCATGTGTTCATAATCTGTAACATCCCGAAATTCAAACCATGAAGGCTTGGGGGTTTGAAAGACACCAAACAATAAGTTAGGATGAGTGTCGATTAAGAATCGCGACAATAGAACGTAACCAAACACCAAACAAAAAGACGGTGTGATAGGAAACAGCCCAAAATTTTACATAAGCATATCTCGGGCTAGAAAATGAGTTACGAAAACCATAATATGTGAAAATGACGTTTCTCGGCGAGGAAAAAGTGAAAATCATATAAGTTAAGCCTGTAGCGCACCGCTACCCCATGGCATAATGGTGCGCTACGTGCTTAGGAAGCAAAAACTCTAAATCTGACACGTGGCATGGTGACTAATCACCCTGAGGATGTGGAGGACGGCCACCAGAACCCTTAACGGTCCGCTAAGGGTCCAGAATCAGCCAATATATACAACTTCAAGGATTTCATTTGAGATATCATTCCTAGATCTTCAGGAATGCTTTATTTTGAGAATCCCGAGCTTGAAATACCCCTTTGGGTATTACAAGAAATTCATTTTAGGAGCAAGGAACGAGAAAACTCTACATCAACGTGCCGTATATAGGTTTCAGTAAGTCCTCTCCCTTAGTTAGGAATGTGTAGCCTCGAGGGTATGCATGGGCATAAGGGGAATGCCCTAGAAGTGCCAACTAGTAAAGGCTATACCCGAAGGGTTGTCATAGGCATGGTGAAATGCCCGAATTGTGCCAAACATAGATAGGTATTAGGGCAGGGATGACGAAGCCTCCCTGAGGGGGATTATATTATCTAAGATATAGACTATAATAATATTATATTTCCATAGGATCGTGTGATTACTGGAACTAGTACCGATTATGCTTGATTGTAGATTATAAAAGTAGAGATGCTGTTAAGGTGAGTTCTATGAGGCACTTTTTAAATGTTTTCATTACATTAAATGTTTTGGGCCAGTATGCATGCTAGAAAGAGTTACATGAATGCTATATGCCTTTGATTTAAATAATTTAGGCTAGTATCCGTGATGTTGCAAAAGATATGTTTATGTTGTAAACATAGGGTAACCATCCGACGAGTATGTAGTTATCTAACAAACAGAATGTTCTGTCTAAGGAAAAAGTGGATTATAAATTCCCCCTGGACCCGTCATTCTTTCCTGGAAACATTTCTGTTGGAGGTACTACTCTGGGAAGATAATCACTTTGTCTTGTTTGATAATTCATGGATAAATCATTATAAGGGTTTAAGTTAAGGGCTGATTTTGGGAAGTTAACTTGGGAAGAGAGAGATGTTTTCGGCATACATTTGCCATAATAAACAATTGAAAGGAAATTGGTTTGAAAAGAAAGATGTTTTGGAATGGATTTTCCATAATAAACATTTGAGAAGAAAATGGTTTTGACATATCAATCAGTTTAGAACTTATCATGATTTATCATCGTAAAGAGTAGAGAAATAAGTCTAAGACATAATACTCCTGAATAGGTGAGTTTACGGTATATCGAATGAACGGTGGATACGCCGATGGTACTTCCTATATATAAACTCATTTGATATAACATAAACAAGACTATACATGTGTTTTAGGGTATGGGCTTGATTTCGAGTCTTGGTTCAAAATACCCTGACAGAGAGGAAGTCTTAACAAATACTATTTTGACATAAAAAGGAATGTTTTGACCTTGAATGTCTGTAAGGAAAGATTTTGCCAAGTTTGGCTTAAAGTCATATTATAACTGGTAAATTATGGGTAAGAGTTATAGCCAGGACCCTAAACCCATAAACAAACGAGTTCACGATGTATAGGATGAGTGGTGGATACGCTACTGGTACTTTCTATATATAAGCTTGTTCTATTCAACGTCAATAAACTTGGTTATGACTTAGGGTAATGGCTATGATATGAGATGAGATTCCCGATCTATGGACATAGTGCCATTCGGGAAAATAAAGAAACAATGTTTATTTTAGAACTTATTATGGTGTGCCCTGATATGTGATATGGGGAAAGAGGATAGAGAATAAATATTTTAAAGAAAGAAAATGTTTTAGAAACAAAAAATGTTTTAGAACTTATCATGGTGTGCCTTGATAAGTAATAGAAGATTGGTCAGGGTTGTAGCTTGACCGGAGAGGTCTGGACATTTATTGTCTTGACAAGAGAAAGAGATACATTTTTGGCATGTTTTACGACTGTGATGGTCTGTAGAGAAAATAGTTTTTCCCATTTAGGCATAAAATGTCATGCATGCTCTGATGGTAGAACGAGTCTTGGAACTATGTTTAATCCTTGTGATTAAGCATACGAATAGCCTATGGTAACAAATGATCATGAGGGTCGTATATTATCATAAGAACAACATGGGCAGTGCCTTTGTGGCCTGTAAATGGAAGGGTTGTACAATTGATGAGTAGAGTGAGTGGTGACGACCGCTCAAGGGGTGAACGTGAACTCTGGTAGAGAAAGTCTAAAAATGAGTGTATACTCATAAAATACTAAGATTGTTATGGTTCAGCCATACAATCAATGGAGAGATACTTTAAGACATGCACTAACAAAAAGAAGTCTATTCTTTAACACTGGTGAATAGGGTTGTTCACAATTTATCGAATATGTGGTGGATACACCGCTGGTACTTCCTATATATAAACCTATTCGAATATATTGTGGATAGTCCTGGACATGGTTTTAGAGCATAGGTAAGGTTTTTAGACGAAATAATAAAAGTCTTTTTAAAACTCCGGTTTTAAATTAAAGACTTATTTCACGAAAGATTTGATAATGCATTTATAAAACTTATGGGAAATCGTAAAGGACTAAGATATAACTTTATGGGGAATGGGCAAGGGATCAGTATGTTGTTTTGGAAATGTTTGAAGAAATGATTTAAAACTTAGAACACACGAGCGTTAGCTGATACAGTTTGATCATGTGTATTAAGGGAAAGAGTATAGCTTTGAGCAGGAATAAAAAAGGCATCGGAGCATGCTATCTTTCTTGGAGAAGACTGACTCAGGTTTTATACAAATTTGTAATTGTTTTAGTTTGTACAGACTTAGCATATATATATAAATAAAAAGTTTTAGTTTCCGCTGCATTTCGATATCTGATATACTATATGTTCATGAGTAAATCCGACAAGTGACAGACATTCCGAGCCAAGCGGGATGTGGGTGTCACACAATCATATCCACAATACGAAATGACCATCCATCCCAATCCCCACCTAGTAGCCACACAAGTACTATAAGCTTTTATTATATATATACTGAGACCTTCCCGGCCACTAGCATCACAAGTACCAGTCAGTAACGAGACGATCAGTCTCGCCCGTCAGTCCTATCCCAACTAGATTGTAATAAGTGCTATTCACAGGTATATATACGTGGAATTCAAATAGGGATCCGATTCGTTTTGATATAAAAACCATTTGAAAATACTTCTTCATAACACAGTTTAGAGGAACTCACCTCAACAGAGCTTCCTTCCGAATTACTACAATAATCAACACCTCGAGTATAACCTAGATCATATCCAAAATTATCATAATCAATATCCCTATCTTAGGTTTACATAATCAAACCTTAGGATATTCGAAAACCTTACCTTGGCGTTATATACAGCAATTTGCGGACGATCTGCTAGAAATCGGACTCTCGTATGCGAACTGAAGCTTTAAACCGATTTCTTAGAAGTGTGTGTGTGTGTGATGGTAGTGTGTTAGCTGTGTAAAACAAGATGGGATCAATCAAGTATTTATAGGGAAATATTTGAGGTGGTGATGGACCGTTACCCGGGGTGACGGTCCGTCACCCAATTCTTGGCGGCCACGCTGTTGCAGACCACGTAACAGACCATTACGCCTCTTGACGGTCCGTCATGGACAACTTTGCGATGTGACGGTCCGTTATAGGGTTTCCACTCGTCAGAATTGAACCGTTAGTCAGCAGACACGTGTCATTCCCGGAATCATTGTCGTGCCGAGCCTGTAAAGGACCGTTATGACTTGTGACGACCCGTCACTACCCGTAACGGACCGTTATCTGTTGTGATGGTCCGTTATAATCTAGAAATCCAAATTTGTCTTTTTTTAGTCCCCCAACTTTAGGGAACTTTCATTTTAACCCCATGACCTTAACTTTGGATACTTTTAACCCTTTACTTTTTTTGAGAATTTTTAAGGTGTTACAAATCTCCCCTCCTTAAAATAAATTCGTCTTCGAAATTCAGTTTCACTTTAACATATTTGGATACTTAGCTTTCATTTGTTTAGTTAATTCCCAAGTTTGGTCGGCATCCTTCTGACCTTGCCATTGTACGAGTACCATTGACATCGTTTTCTTTCTCAACTTTCCATCTTGTGTTCCTAAGATCTTGACAGGTTATTCTGTAAATTGAAGTTTATCATTAACGTGCACATCATCCAATGTGATTGCCTGAGTGGGATCTGCTAAGCACTTGCGTAAACATGACACATGGAACGTGTTATGAATACCCTGTAATGCTTCAGGCAATTCTAGTTTATATGCCACTGCTCCCACTCTTTCGATGATTTTGTAAGGTCCAATATATTAGGGCCTAACTTTCCAAGTTTTTTAAATCTCATACACCTTTCCAAGGTGAAAATTTTAACCTCACATAATCACCCACTTGAAATTCTAATGGCCTTCGGCGTCTATCTGCATAGCTCTTCTGTCTATCTCGTGCAACTTCAACCGTTGTTTAATCTGGACTATCTTATCAGTTGTTTCCTGTAAGATTTCTGGTCCAGACAACTGACTATCTCCGACTTCACTCCAACAAACTGGAGTTCTACATTTCCTACCATATAAAGCCTCGAATGGTGCAGCTTTTTTGCTTGAATGTTGTTGTAGGAAAATTCGATCAGTGGTAAATGATTATTCCAACTACCTCCAAATTCAAATGCATAAGCCCTCAGCATGTCGTATAGGGTCTGGATTGTTCATTCACTTTGTCCGCCGGTTTGAGGGTGATATGCTGTACTCATATTGGTTCGAGTTCCCATTTCTTTCTAGAAACTAGTCCAGAATCTAGTTGTGAACCGACTATCTCTAACATAGATAATAGATAGTGGTATGCCATGGCGGCTCACAATCTCGTTGATATACAGTCTGGCTAGCTTGTCCATTGATTAGTTCTCATTAGTAGGAATGAAATGTGCCGATTTGGTTAATCTATCAACCACAACCCAAATGGCGTAATGCCCTTTTTGGGTTCTTGGAAATTTCATGACAAAGTCCATTGTAATTCTATCCCATTTCCACACAAGTACTTTCAAATGTTGCAGTAGTCCTGCGGGTTTCTGATGTTCAATCTTATTTTCAATAGAAGTCAGACATTTTTCTACGTATTGGGAAATCGATCTCTTCATATTTGGCCACCAGTAATGACTCTTCAAACCTTTGTACATCTGATCCGCTGAGAGATGTATCGAGTATTATGATTTATGAGCTTCATCCATCACTTTTGTTTGAGTTTCTCCAAGTTTAGGAATCCAGATTCTATGTCCAAATCTTAGGATTCCATCATCACCTTTGGTTAATAGTTTCTCTTTACCAACCATACGTTCCTTTTTGATGTTGTCATCTTTTAGTGCATGTATATGAATTTCCTTGATTTGATCCATCCAGTCTATCTTGATTTCTAATCGTAAAGCTCTTATCTTAATTGGTTTGATTTTTGACTTTCGACTTAAGGCATCTGCCACAACGTTAGCCTTCCCGGGATGGTATTTGATTTCACAATCATAGTCATTGATAAGTTCCATCCATCTCCTCTATCTCATATTCAATTCTTTCTGATTAAATATATGTTGGAGACTTTTATGGTCTGTGTATATCACACACTTAGTACCATACAAATAGTGCCTCCAAATCTTTAGAGAAAATACTATGGCAACAAGTTCAAGGTGGTGTGTGGTATAGTTCTTCTCATGAACTTTAAGTTTCCGTGATGCATAGGCTATCACTTTATCTCGCTGCATCAACAAGCAACCCAGACCAATTCGAGAAGCATCACAATAAATGAAGAAGTCATCGTTCCCTTCGGGTAATGCTAAAGTCGGTGCACTACTAAGTTTCTGCTTAAGGGTATTGAATGCCTCTTCTTGTTTCGGACTCCATTCAAACTTCACTGCTTTTTGAGTTAAGGTGGTTAATAGAGTAGCAATCTTTGAAAAATATTGTATAAATCTCTGGTAGTATCAAGCCAAACCAAGGAAACTTCGAACCACAATCGGTGTTTTCGGAGTTTCCCACTTCATGATTGCTTCAATCTTAACTGGATCAACTTGAATTACTTGCTGATTTATGACATGCCCGAGAAACTGTACTTCTTGTTTCCAAAACTCACATTTGGAAAACTTTGCGTACAACTTCTCTTGTCTAAGGGTTTCCAAGACTATCTTAAGATGTTTGGCATGGTCCTCCTGAGTTCGAGAGTAGATAAGGATATCATATATGAACACTATAACGAATTTGTCAAGGAATGGTTTACAGACTCGGTTCATTAGGTCCAGAAATGCCACGGGAGCATTTGTTAGACCAAATGACATAACCAAAAATTTGAAGTGCCCCTATCGGGTTCTAAAGGCAGTCTTAGGTACATCTCCTTCTTATACCTTTAATTGGTGATATCCAGATCTAATATCAATCTTTCAGAAGTAATTTGCTCCTTGTAACTGATCAAACAAATCATCTATTCTTGGCAATGGATATTTGTTCTTCACAGTGAGCTTGTTCAATTCTCGATAATCTATGTACATACGCATACTTCCATCCTTCTTCTTTGCAAATAATACAGGTGCTCCTCATGGTGTAAGGCCCCAAACCCGGGAGGCCTCACTTGTTGGATTTACTCATTCACAAACAGTTCTTAAACTTTGAATATCAAAATAACGCAGCGGAAAATTTCATTCAAACATAACATCAATATTGTTACACATGCCGAAGCGTAATCATTGTCTAAAACATAAATACATCATAACTAGATCATAACAGAATGCTAGTCTTCATGTTCCGCCGGGTAACTCTTCATCGCCCTCCAAGCACCACCGTTCAACTTCCATACCTGCATTAACCTGAATGTGCATACTAAAAGTCAGCTACGCTGGTAAGTTCAAGCATTACATAAAACTTTAACATTTACATTTGCTAAAAACATAACATTCATTCATTTAATAAAAGCGTACGTAAAAACATGCAATAACTTAACAACATCAAAACCTCGTAATCATATCATCATAACATAAGTCAACATGAACCGAATTTGTGCGTTTTTGTAACCGTCAATTCCATTCATCGCATACTAGCGGAGAAACCTCGAGGCACGCCACCACTAAGCCCTTCAACACCATACATTACTCGCGGGAGGATAAACCTAGGGCCCGATACCCCAAAGTCGTTCAACACCAAAACCTTAGGAACGGTATCACAAGGATACACGCACCTTCACCTTAAGCACGATGTCCCAAAGGATAGCACGTACCTTCACCTTAAGCACTGTTCCCTCGCAGGGAATAGTACCTTCATGAGGGATCCCGGTAATCCCATGGTGACCGTCGTCACCCCTTTTTCCACCTAGTTGTACAACAGTTGGCCAGCCACAAAGGCCCCTAAAAGGTAAGGCCCATAACATACATGCATACCTTAGTTCCCGAAAGAACTCGTGGCAGATTCGTTCATTTCGTGACTTTTATAAAATAACCGTTACCGCCTTTACATCATTTCATTTAAAGCATTCGTACGTTTTATTATAAAACATTTCATCATTAAACCGTTCGTAAACCATTCATAAACCGCTTTAGCAAAACATTTCATAAACACATTTCATCCTTCCTTTTGTAAACATCAATTCATAAAACATCATTTCGTTAAACATCATTTTGTAAGTATGCACACCAGCCGAAAACATTAACAAAACATTTAAAAGAGGGCTCTAGAACTCACCTGATAAGCTAATCTGGGTTTTCCTAAACAAAGGTCCAACAACATCACTTCCGATCTGAATTGATTAGTTAAATACACACCAGACCTAATCCCGACTCTAACGGTTTAACCATTCTAAATTAGGCGAACATACTGACTTTACTAACCAGCCTGATGCCTGCGCACTTAGCAATTGCACAGGGCCTTGTTCTTGCGTACTTAATAAGTGCGCAGACTTTGATTCATGCGTACTTGATAAGTACACATGACCTGCTTCTTGCGTACTTGATAAGTACGCATGACTTGCTTCTTGCGTACTTGATAAGGACACATGACCTGCTTCTTGCGTACTTGATAAGTACGCACGACCTTCTTCCCCGCAAAAACTCTAACTTTCTGCATGCCTTGTTCTTGCGTACTTAATAAGTGCGCAGACTTTGATTCATCTTGACTTTTTACGTTCAAAACGTTCGTTTTTCCTTCTAGATGCTAGATCTATGTTCATTTTCAAGTTTTATGCTTAAAAAACGTTACCTTTTTATCCAAAACCCGAAAACCCCAAAACGAACAAAAACTCAGATCTAGATCAGATCGTTACCTGTATCGAGCTTCTGATTCGGAGGTTTTGCTCACGAGATATGGAGTAACACTTTGCTGGAATCTCGGTCCGATCCGTCTACTTTCTCTCTCTAGAACTTGTAAAATAATAGAAGAGAGATGGGCTAGGGTATTTATAGGGAGAGACTACCCTTGAGCCCATACGCGCGCAAGCCCATAGCCGGCCCATTCCACGCTCGCTTATTCCGTTCGTCTCACGTTTAACCCGTTTCCATTTATTGTCAATTATTATTTTCAGGATGTTACTAGTCTACCCCCCTTACAATAGGTTTTATCCCCGAAACCTATTGTAAGTCAAATAGTTAAGGGTACGACTACCTCATTTCCATCTCCGCTTCCTAGGTAGATTCCGATCCCTTCCGGTGCTTCCATTGGACTTTAAACAATTAAATAACCTTATTACATAAACGCTTCTCCTTCCTGTCTAAGATGGCCACGGTTTCCTCAATGTAGTTAAGGCTGTTGTCGACCTCGATATCAGTAAGTGGTACGTGAGCCGATTCATCCCCCAAACACTTTTGTAAGTATGATACGTGGAAGGTAGGATGATCCCACTTAACTCATCAGGCAACTCCAACCGATAAGCGATTTCACCAACTCGTGCCATTATCCTGAATGGTCCGACAAACCTCGGACTTAACTTTCCTCTCTTTCTGAATCGTACGATTCCCTTCCAGGGCGACACTTTCAACATTACTCTGTCCCCAACATCAAACTCAATAGGCCTTCGTCGTTTATCCGCATAGGATTTCTAACGATCTTGTGCGACCTTCATTCGTGCTTTGATTTGATAAAACCTTTTTTGACGTTTCTCGTACGACTTCGAGACTTCCTAATTCCTTCTGCCCAATCTCACCCCAACAAACCGGGGTCCAGCATCTTCTCCTATACAACATTTCGTAAGGCGGCATGCCTATTGTCGTGTGATGACTGTTGTTGTAGGAGATTTCAGCTAACGGCAGATGACTGTCCCAACTGCCACCGAAGTCAATAATACAAGCGCGGAGCATGTCCTCCAATGTTTGAATGGTCCTTTTGGACTGACCACCAGTTTGCAGGTGGTATGCCATGCTGATATTAAGTCTCATACCCATCGCCTCGTGAAATCTCTTCCAGAACCTCGATGTGAATCGTGTGTCCCGGCCAGATACAATTGTCAAAGGCATCCCATGCCGCACCACTACTTCATTAATAAATACTTCCGCTAACCTTTCCGACGAGAACGTCTCGCGAATAGGTAGGAAGTGAGCACTCTTCGTTAAACGGTCCACAATTACCGAAATGGTGTCATGACCTTTAGCTGTGCGAGGTAGCTTGGTTATGAAGTCCATGGTAATGTGTTCCCACTTCCATTTTGGTATACCGAGCGGTTGAATCTTTCCATACGGTTTCTGGTATTCAGCCTTTACTTGTGAGCAAGTCAAGCACTTGCTTACGTACTTTGTCACTTCGTGTTTCATTCCAGGCCACTAGTATTCCTTTCTCAGATCTTGGTACCGGGATGGATAGAGTAACGAGGCTTATGAGCCTCATCCAAGACTTTGGTCCTAAGCTCGCCACCCATAGGTATCCATACCCGCCCAAAACGTGTCCTAACACCAATGGTGTTATAATCCAACTTGCCCTGTTGGGCAACCATTTTTTCCTTCTTTATGTTTTCTTCCTTAAGTGCTTCATCTTGAGCTTTTTCAATTTCCCTCATCACATCTGATGTTACCACCAACTGGCAAGCTTTCACTCTAATAGGAGTAGGCACATCCTTTCGGCTTAGAGCGTCAGCCACCACGTTTGCCTTTCCAGGATGATATAGGATTTCATAGTCATAGTCTTTCAATAGTTCCAACTATCGTCTCTGCCTCATATTAAGTTCCCTTTGTTCGAAGAAGTATTTCAAACTTTTGTGGTCGGAGTAAATCGTATACTTCACCCTGTAAAGATAGTGCCTTCGGATTTTCAATACGAATACGACAGCAACAAGTTCCAAATCGTGAGTCGGATAATTGACTTCGTGAACTTTCAACTGTCGTGATGCATACGCGATCACTCTCCCGCGTTGCATCAGCACGCACCCCAATCCCTAACCTGAAGCGTCAGAGTATACCACCAAGTCTTCATTGCCCTCGGGAAGGGCCAAGACTGGAGCTTGGGTTAGTTTCTCCTTCAATTCCTTAAACGCCATCCTAGGTCGAACCCCATTCGTACTTTACCTCCTTCCGAGTCAACTTTGTCAAGGGCGAAGCTATTTTTGAAAAAATCCTTAATGAATCTCCAATAGTAGCCTAGCAACTGCAAGAAACTGCGAACCTCTGTTGGCGTCTTAGGAATATCCCAGTCTCTTACTGTCATTATCTTTGCTGGATCAACCGTAATGTCGTTCGGGTTAATGATATGACCTAGGAATTGGACTTCCCTAAGCCAGAACGCGCATTTGGAGAACTTAGCATACAACTTTTTCTTCTTCAGAGCCTCAAACACCTCCTTTAAGTGACATGCGTGATCACCCTCGTTTTTGGAGTAGATAAGGATATCATCAATGAACACAATTACCGATCGTTCCAGCATCGGTCGACAAACCCTATTTATCAAATCCATGAATGCTGGGGGGGGCGTTTGTCAATCCGAAGGACATCACGCAGAACTTAAAATGTCCATAACGCGTGCGAAACACAGTTTTCGGTATGTCTTCTTCCCTCACCTTCAACTGATGGTACCCGGATCAAAGGTCAATTTTTGAGAACCAACTTGCGCCCTGCAATTGATCGAATAGGTCGTCGATCCTTGGTAGAGGGTAGTTGCTCTTCACGGTCGTTTATTCAACTCCGTGTAGACAATACACATCCTCATAGAACCATCTTTCTTTTTCACAAATAATACCGTAGCACCCCAAGGCGAGATGCTCGGTTGGATAAATCCTTTCTCAAGTAACTCGTCTAGTTGTGCATTAGTTCCTTCATCTCTGCTGGTGCTAGTCGATATGGAGCCTTAGCCACGGGCTGGGCATCTGGTACTAAGTCAATTCGGAACTCAATTTCTATTTCATGTGGTATCCGAGGCAGGTGCTCTGGAAACACTTTCGGGTACTCGCGTAGCACGGGTACATCGTCTAGTTCCTACACCTCCTTACACTTGTCGATTACGTATACCAGAAAAGCCATCCGTGCCTCAGGTAATCTGCTGCCTTAATCATCGAGATGAAATTAGGCATCGGGGCGTTACGATCTCTAAAAACCTCGACTTCGCTACCATCCGGAGCCTTGAGTCGGATTATCTTTCATTTGCATATAATTTGCGCTTCACTAGCAGTTAGCCAATCCATACCTAACACGGCATCGAACCCACCGAAAACCATAACGAACAGCCTGACGGGAATCTATGGCCTTCTATTTTTATCATGGAATTTTCAACCACATCAGTCACCCTCGCAATTCTACCTGCAACGGTTTCTACACTAAAGGCCCTTTCTAGCTTACTTACAGTGTACTTTACTCTTTTACAAAAAGTTGAAGATATAAAACTCTTACTGGCACCCGAATCAAATAACACATATACAAAGGTGTTGTCAAGGATAAACGTACCTGACACCACCTTGGGGTCTGTCCTGGCTTGGTCTTGCGTCAGTGCGTACGCTCGGGTCCTTGTCCGGGGCCTTTCATCCTTCTTTTCGGTGTTCTTCCCTTTCCCAGTTTCCCCCATTCTTGGCTTTGTGCAGTCCCTACTCAGATGCCCGGTTCCCCCGTAGTTATAGCACTTGTAGAGCTGGGGACATTCATGTGAGTAGTGTCCAGTTTTGCCACACTTGAAGCATAGATTGGATCCCAGTCTGCACTCACCTATATGTTCCTTCCCACACTTATTACACATCGCTATCTCCTCCAACTGAGCACTCTTATCACGAGCCCCAAACATCTTTCCACATGTTCGTTTGTTTTGGAAGCTCAGATTCTTTTTTGGGTTCCTCAATGGCAACATCATTTAGTGTCAGATCATCATACACTACACCACTAAGTTCCACCACTGAATCATAGGTGCTAGGGGTGTTTGCTTTGATGAAAGTACAGACCTTATCCGGCAAACCTTGGATGTAGCAAGTAATTTTTCTCTCCTCAGTCGTGATCAGATGCGGCACCAGACGTGCCAGTTCATTGAATCTGGTAGTGTATTGCTAATATCTTTTACTTCCGTCTTTAAATCCCAAAAACTCTCTTTCCACCTTCTCGATTTCATTCCTTGGGAAGAAGTTCTTGATCACCAATGTTTTCAAATCGTTCCACAGCATTGCGTCAACCGTCTCGTCCCCTTTAGCTTGACGTACACATTCCCACCAATGGGATGCTTCCTCCTTCAAGGAGTTAGCCGCAAATTTCACAACTTGATTTGCTCGACACTCGCTCAGACGGATGGCAGCTTCCATACGTATCACCCAGTCAAAAGTAGCTACTGCGTCTTTCTTTCCGGTCAAAACCGGCGGGTAACATACCTTAAAGGACTTATAGTCGCAACCGCGAGCAGGCGGTGCGTTAACTGCCTCATAGACCCATCCATCTCATTAGCCTTCTTTAACGCTTCTGCCAACAGTCCTGGCAAAGAAGCCTTCATCAACTCAGTGAACTCGCGTGCCAGAGCCACTCTCACTTTCGGTTCAAAAGTGAATTTTTGTTCTTAGACATGAGTCAGCTCACTCCCGTGCATACTAACTTCTTGCTCAGTGTTAACATTCCTTTCTTCACTTTACTCTTGGCGCGCAGGTGTCCAGCCCCGCCCACCGTTCTGACCACCGGTACGGCCCCCACCACGCCTTCCGTTTCCTCTCCTTGTCATTTCGTTCTATAAGACAAGGAATCCAATGTCATCGCGCTAGTTAATAAATAGAATTCAACAAGTACTGTAAGATGTTAATATACACTAGCCATCTGCAATTAGCCATTACACTACATCTCGATTTCTATTTGACTACCTTTGTGATTCCATCAGAACACATGTCCTATCCTAACACTTCTAAGGCATACTATATATGTAAATATATACTACATTCATACCTGATGCTGTGGCTCGGGTTACCCATACTGGCATCCACTTTCGGTCTCATTCACAGTTTAAGTTCAGAAAATGGGAGTGTCTGAATCTCTCAAACTATTGCTCTGATACCAACTTGTAAGGCCCCAAACCCGGGAGGCCTCACTTGTCGGATTTACTCATTCAAAAATAGTTTTTAAACTTTGAATATCAAAATAACGCAGCGGAAAATTTCATTCCAACATAACGTCAACATTGTTAAACATGCGAAGCGTAATCATTGTCTAAAACATAAATACATCATAACTAAATCATAAGGGGTTGCCAGTCTTCATGTTCAGCCGGGTAACTCTTCATCGCTTGCCAAGCATCACCGTTCAACTTCAATACCTGCCTTAACCTGAATGTGCATACTAAAAGTCAGCTACGCTGGTAGGTTCTAGCATTACGTAAAACTTTAACATTTACATTTGCTAAAAACATAACATTCATTCATTTAATAAAAGCGTACGTAAAAACATGCAATAACTTAACAACATCAAAACCTCGTAATCATATCATCATAACATAAGTCAACATGAACCGAATTTGTGCGTTTTCGTAACCGTCAATTCCATTCATCGCATATTGGCGGAGAAACCTCGAGGCACGCCACCACTAGGCCCTTCAACACCATACATTACCCGCGGGCGGAGAAACCTAGGGCCCGATACCCCAAAGCCGTTCAACACCAGAACCTTAGGAACGGTATCACAAGGATACACGCACCTTCACCTTAAGCACGATGTCCCAAAGGATAGCACGTACCGTCACCTTAAGCACTGTTCCCTCGCAGGGAATAGTACCTTCATGAGGGATCCCGGTAATCCCATGGGGACCGTCGCCACCCCTTTATCCACCCAGTTGTACAACAGTTGGCCAGCCACAAAGGCCCCTAAAAGGTAAGGCCCATAACATACATGCATACCTTAGTTCCTGAAAGAACTCGTGGCAGATTCCTTCATTTCGTGACTTTTATAAAATAACCGTTACCGCCTTTACATCATTTCATTTAAAGCATTCGTACGTTTTATTATAAAACATTTCATCATTAAACCGTTCGTAAACCATTCATAAACCGGTTTAGCAAAACATTTCATAAACACATTTCAACCTTCCTTTTGTAAACATCAATTCATAAAACATCATTTCGTTAAACATCATTTTGTAAGTATGCACACCAGCCTAAAACATTAATAAAACATTTAAAAGAGGGCTTTAGAACTCACCTGATAAGCTAATCTGGGTTTTCCTAAACAAAGGTCCAACAACATCACTTTCAATCTGAATTGATTAGTTAAATACACATCAGACGTAATCCCGACTCTAACGGTTTAACCATTCTGATTAGGAGAACATACTGACTTTACTAACCAGCCTGATGCCTACGCAATTAGCAAGGGCGTAGGGCCTTGTTCTTGCGTACTTAATAAGTGCGCAGACTTTGCTTCATGCGTACTTGATAAGTACGCAGGACCTGCTTCTTGCGTACTTGATAAGTACGCAGGACCTTCTTCCCCGCAAAAACCCTAACTTTTTGCATGCAGATTTGATCTTGTCAAGATCCTGACTTTTTACGTTCAAAACGTTCGTTTTTCCTTCTAGATGCTATATCTATGTTTATTTTCAAGTTTTATGCGTAAAAACGTTACCTTTTTATCCAAAACCCGAAAACTCTAAAACGAACAAAAACTCAGATCTAGATCAGATCGTTACCTGTATCGAGCTTCTGATTCGGAGGTTTTGCTCACAAGATATGGAGTAACACTTTGCTGGAATCTCACGCCGATCCGTCTACTTTCTCTCTCTTCGGTTTTTCTCTCTAGAACTTGTAAAATGAGAGAAGAGAGTTGGGTTAGGGTATTTATAGGGATAGACTACCCTTGAGCCCATTCCACGCTCGCTTATTCCGTTCGTCTCGTGTTTAACCCGTTTCCATTTATTGTCGTTTATTATTTTTGGGATGTTACACATGGTGAACTACTTGGACGTATAAAGCCTTTGTCTAAAAATTCTTGGATCTATTTTATTAAATCTTTTTAATTTTGAAGCTGCTAGATGATAGGTGCTCTAGGTATAGGTTTGGCTCCAGGTATAAGGTCGTTTTGGAAATCAATTTGTTGATCTGGTGGAAGACTAGGTAATTCTTCCGAAAAAACATCCGGGTGATCGCATACTACAGGAATGTCCACAATTTGCCGTGCGGGTTTCGAGTCTAAAGAATATACTGTAAATACACTATTTCCTTCTTTCACACATTTCTTAACCTTGGCTACAGAAATAGTTTCAATTTTATTTTTATCACTGTCGCATTGTATCAACATAGACTCTCCGTTAGGCCTCCAAATCCTAACGGTTTGTTGATCACAATCAATCTGAGCATGGTATTGGTTTAACCAATCCATTACAATGATAACATCGTACTCTCTCATACTCATAGGCATTAATTCAATAATTGAACTCTCATTGCCGAGAGTTATCTTGCAATTCACATACGATTTGGTTATCCTAATTTGTTCTCCACTTGCCGTCTCAACTACGCAAGCATACTCAAGTGGGGTAGGTTTCATGCCTAAATGTAAACTAAAGGCATCCGAAACAAAACTTCTATTCACTCATGTGTCAAATAATATTTTAGCATAAATTCCATTAACTAGGAACGTAACAGCCACCACTTTGGCTTATCATTCTTCTTTCCATCACCTATCACAAATAATCGGGCTTTATCCCCTCCTCCAGGTATCTGCTGAATGAGTTTGGGACAATTCTTCTGTATATGTCCCATCTCGTTACAATTATAACACTTAAGAAGTGGACAATATGTTGCAATATGCCCTGACTTTTGGCATTTCTGGCATTTTATCTCTTGGGAACCCCTTACCGAATTATTTCCCTTTCTCCTAGGGAACTTAAAATTTCTTGGTTTAAACCTATACATCACTTCTTCATTCTTTATTTTTACTTCAACGGGTTTCACTTATGTTGCCTTCTCAGCCTTTGCGTTTGCCTTTGCCTCTTGGGCTGCCACTTCATCGTACATGGTGGCACTTAATGTTAAAGCTGCATCCATGGTTTGAGGTGTAGAGGTTTTCACTAAGGTGCATTCCTTCAGTGGTAAACCTCGAACAAACTGTTTAATCCTCCTAGATTCAGGTGTCACCAGATGTGGCACCAGTATTGACATCTCGTCAAACTTTGTTGCATATTCCTGATGCGTCATGTTTCCAACCTCAAAACGATGAAATTCTTCCCCAATTTTATCAAGTTCATTCTGAAGACAAAACCGTTACAGAACTAGCTCCTTTAACTCATTCCATCTCATGTTGTAAATGGCCAGCTCACCCTTGCATGCTTCACAGATTCCCACTAATCCAATGTTGTAGTTTTAAAAGAAATTACAGCAAACTTAACTGCCTGATCACTCCTGCATTCACTAAGTTTGATAACATCTTCCATCTTTATGATCCATTGAGTAACATCAATGGCTCCTTTCTTGCCGTCAAATGGCTTAGGGTTGCATCTTCCGAAGGATTTTTAGTTGCATCCATCATGATTCTCAGTTCTTGGCACAAAACAATGATTAATATAATCCATTAATGCCTCCAGTATTGTTGGCTCCGCCTCCAAAGGTTCCAGTACCCATTCTTCTTGTAAGGACTTCATCTAATAGTCCAGATAACGTGGTTCGTAGTGCCTTCATCACCTCACTAGCCACAGTCTCTTGAAATTGTGTTTAAGACATAATTACTTCCTCAGCATGTGGTTCCGCGTTACGGTTAATGTTATTATTTGTTTCACGGTGGATGTTAGTATCAGCGTTGTCGTTTGTCTGCCTATGAGACCTAGTAACAGGAGTTCTACCTCTTCATCTTCTAGCCATTTGATACCTACACACACAGATGTATGACGTCATAATTCGTATAACTGCTTATAATCCAGAAAATCAAATATTAAAAACATTTGGCCAAAAATGCAATTAATTATCTGTTTTCTCGATATCTCCCGTTATATATCATAATGAATGTGAACATCTCAACCTATGGCTTATCTTATGGCATTCCATCAATTTCCAGAACTCTAGTTTAAGTCTAGATACTAACCTCTTATTAGTATATAAATTCCTTAAACCGTGGCTTTGATACCAACTTGCCACACCCTGTAACACCCGATTTTAACTTTCAAAATAATGTGGAAAATTTGTCCCATTTGACACTCTTGATTAAACAACACATGTTAAGTACAAAAATACGACAACGACATAGTTTTGTTTCAAAACAACCGACTGACATCTCAAAATATAACAAGAAGTTTTAACACTTGAAAGACAACCCAAAGTAGGTTTAGTGACCTCCCTATACAGAGTTCTGACCCAAACATTAAACACCACCAAAGGCAACCGAGAATCCAATCCGACATGAAACGTGAACCGAGACATCAAACCAGAGCTTTACCTACAAGGAAATATCATAATATCACCATTTGTAATGACATACAAAATCCCCCAAGCCCCAAAGGGTAACACCCAAAAAGAATGGCCAAGAACGCATAAAAGTTACAACACAGCATTCTAGAACTCCATGTCAACGTAATAAAGACCTCAAACACCACAAAACGGCTATGTGAAGTTCATGACCTCAAATAACTTCCGTGTGAGGTTCTTAAACTTCAATTACCACAAAACGACTTGTGAAGTTCATGACATCAAATGACTACCGTGTGAGGTTCTTAGACTTCAAACTCGTTTATATGATCATATTTACTCCCATGTGAGGTTGAAAGACCTCAAACGACATTGAAAACTAATGAAGTTCATGACCTCAATTACTACCGGGGTGAGGTTCTTAGACTTCAACACCGAATCTTTAACACACACATACAAGTGTACACACACGACTTCTATTCATCTTTTATAACCCTTACGTTATTTACCGATATGTGGGATTTAAAGATCCCAATTCTCCCTTCTCATCTACATACAAGTTCAAAGACTTCAAACAACAACAACGCATGTGAAATTAATGACCTAAATTACCACGTGTGAGGTTCTTAGACTTCAAATACCGACTCTAAACATACAAACAAGTGTTCACACATGTTACCAATCCATATTTATAACCCATACATTATATACTGACATTGTGGGGTTCAAAGACCCCAATCCCCCTTTCCCACTTGTAAAGTTCGAAGACCTCAAACAATAATTCACCCTCCCGACTATTGCATACAACATAATCATACAAAGCATCACTACATAATATTTAGTAATCAAATTGTATGACCTACTCCTATCTTTACTAAGTAAGTGCAAAGCACTTACCTTTAGCTAAAGACAATTCCACTCGGTCTTCCAAGCTAGATCCTTTAACGGCTTGATCACCTAGAAATAAACTTGCATTTAGAAATCTTATGATCTCAATTCATTCACCAAATTGAGATTCAAGACACGCCTATGATATAAAGATCAACACCTTAACTTAGTTTGGTTATCACAACCTTAACCAAATCCTCAACATCCAATAACCACCTTTCAACCCAAATGACCCGTTTGACCCATTAAATTCAAACTCCCAATTCACCAATTCACCATTTACCAACTGAGGTCTAATACCCACCCTAGACCTTATGGATTACACCCATTATAAACTTGATTAATTACACCTTAAACAAGTTTTAACTTCACTACACAATTATTCACCAATTTTTCCCATTTGGGTTCCACCCAATTTTCACCCCAATCACCAAATTGATTGAGGGTTATTACTTGGTTATGTGTTTAAGCACACTACAAGCACTTACCAACCCCCAATTTCACCTCAAGAACCCTAATTTTTCAAACATCAAATTAGGTGTTAAAACTAAGTAATTCTTGTTTCTCCAACATCAACAATGCTGGATTAAAGCTTCTAAACAAGATTTAATCCGAATCACCCCACCAATTAACCCAATTTGGGTTTTCTACCGAAACCCACCAAGAACTCCATTAATGGAGGTTCAAGAAGAAGAAAAGATACTTACTTGAAGCTTTGAAGAAGATGAATGCTCCATATCTAACAAATTTCACATAAAACACTTCAATTTCGGATTTAATCTTCTTTCCCCCTTTTCTCCTTGCTCTTTCACGACCCAAACACACAAAAATGAGTGTTTATGTGAGATTTTCTTCCATAAAAAACTGAGTTTTGGGAAGTTACACAACAACCCCTGAACTTCCATATTTTACTCCTTTCACCTAAACTTCTAAAAACTTCATATTTGCAACAAACCTCTAATTTTCCATTTTGTTTATTTATACCTTTATAATATGTTTAACATATTATATTATAAACCCGAAAGTTGATTCATTACAAATCATTCCCCTAACTTTGGGTTTCGTCCCCGAAACCCGTCACCACATACACAACTTAGGGTAGCAATTCAACATTCCTCCTCTTTACTTTCTCAAAGTTAATTCCACCTTTCATTGTTTTTTCAAGGAATAATACATAGCAGATTCCTCATTGCATAATTAATTCGTCCCACTATCTAAGATAGTCTCTCGTTACTCCACGAGATTCAAAATCATAACCTCAACATCACCATGAGAAGCAACAACAACTTCTCCCGCCAAACATTTCCATGGATGGCACACGAAAATGTATCATAGGGTTTACTTGATTCCCTCGGGTAACTCTAAATAGTAAATCAATTATCAAACCAACATAAAGTTTGAACGGTCCAACAAATCGGGGACTTAGGCTCACAGGTAATTTTTCGAACCCGATTCACCCCCTTTCAAGGGAAAACTTTTATAGCGCCAAGTTCCTGATTTGAATATCAACACACCTCCTCCCTATATTCGACTATGGATTTCTGTCGCATCTTGAGTGAAATTTCGATCGTGCTCACTTACAAGGATCGTTTACACTAAGTCTTCAATCACACCATTGATTCTAACTCCCAACAATCAACTCTACCAAATTAATCGGTGTTCGACACCGTCCGCCATCTATTAAATCGAACAATGGCATGTCGATACTCCAACAATAGCTAATTTGACACCATGATAGCTAAAAAAATCATCGACTTCCTTCAATTGGACAAGTGAAATCGACATTTCTATAAAATTCAAAAGATACGGTCACGCTATGTCGTATCACACCCACTACTAAATCGACATTCTTCGATCAATCATAACAGTAGGTTTCCTTCAAGAATAGGAATTGCATACTCCCTGGTCAAAAGACCCACCACTACCCAAATCAATACATGTTCCCACCATTTTCAAATACTCTTGTAGTCAAACTACTCCAAGCTTCTCCTACCTCGCACACGACCTTCCTTTTGCGTTTAGCTTTAGCCTACAAGCCAACGAGACATTTGTCAACATCCTCGACTATGTCTCTTTCCATCTCTGGCCACCAAAGTTAAACTCCATAATCAAGCATTAATGTCACCTCGTGTGTATAGATGACTTGATTTTATGAATCACCTCATCACATTAATCAATACGTTTGAAAACTAAGGAATTCAAGTTCTATCGCACCGTTTCTCCCACCTCATAATTGGAAGTTTCATAACCTCCACACCAACCCATCCATTGAGATTTAAGGTCTCAAGTGTTTCATACTATTGGGATTCGACGATCCCATCACCTACATACAACACTTCTTTGAAGCTTGAGACTTCAATTCAACCACCTAATATTCACCCGCGTATACAGTCACCCGTTCCCTCCTCAAGTTATCTCCTTTAGTTGCTACAATCAAGCTTACAATTGTCTAGGACAATACGTGATAATCCTGCCTCGTTGTATAAAGACATAACCGAGTCTAATGCGTGAGGCACCACAATAACTGACGAGCATACGATTTCTCCAAGTATGGACACGGCGATCGCCTTACCCAAAACCACTTTCACAACTCTGAAAGGCAGCTCCTTATCCATGACCAAACACTCAGTTTATCTCTAATGACTTAATCATAAGTCATCCTTTGAGATTCAATGATCTCAATCACACAATCCGCCTTTTTGAAATTGGAAGACTTCATTCTCAAACACCGTTGGTGAAGTTCTATGACTTCAAACACAACTTGTGAAGTTCTAAGACTTCAAACACAACTTACCCCTCGATTATCTTTATCATTAATGGGTCTATATATATGCCTTCATAGTTTTCCAACTTATCCAAATTGGATTTCCACCAAAGCCGAAACAGCATAGCGCAATCTCATAGTATCCCAATGGATTTCATATCCTTTTATAGGATATTAACCTCCTATACATTCTTTGGTTGAATCTTGGACCTAAGTCACTTGTTCAGCCCTGACAATTGATGAATAACGCATTCTTCCATCCTTCAACTCTACAAAGAATAGTTACACCCAAGAAGAGACACTCGGGTATAAAAACCATAATGAAATTTTTCATGACTGGAACATCAAGTATTCCATTACTCCGGTTGGTGTCAATGGCATACGCCATGTACACACCAATTCATGTGCCATGTGTTTCATCGTCTCTAGATATGAACGGGTTGACACGTCACCTCTTGGCCACACACGACAATGATATGGTCACTAAGTAACCACACAAGTTCCACTACAATCGTAGGACTCTATTCCATGTGATTGTTTCACCTGCAACTAGACAAATAAAACCAAAGGACTTCAGTCTCGTCCTTGGTAGTTAGAAATGTCAGACTCGAAGGACTTGAAATTTCTATTTTCTTCCTTTATCACCCTTGTCTTTTAGCTCGAGACATTCACTTCGAACGTGTCCCGAATTATAACAAATATAACACACGTTATTAGGACTATATCACTATAGCATAGTGTGTCCCATCATTCTCCAATCGAGTTATTTTCCATACATACGACAGTAACAGGTATTGCCTCCCCAAAAGGTTTCTAGCTCGGCTAGAATATTTGGCTTTCTTGAAGCCACCTAAAAATCCTCCTAACAATCCACTTGTCTTCCGAATTAATCTCCCTACAACATATAATAATCAACTCCACCAGAGTTATACACCATGTAGGATAATCCACTCTATATTGCCAACCGACACTATCGAGAAGCCAACCTATCCCTATTCCTTCTGACACTCCAAGATTTAGGTAAGACTATGCTTAGTCATACAACATGCCTCTAATCTTAATCGATTCACTATTCTGCCACACTTGAATGAATTCTCTAGATACATGGTCCACTACAGCTTGTGGATAGAAACATTTCAAGAATGCCTGTTGAATTCACCCCGACGCATTGTCTTCACGCCCTTAAGCCTTTCTCCTTATGGAGAAATCTCAACCAATCATCCACCATGTCCCAGAGTCGAGTCACCGTGAATCGTACTCTATCCTACATTGACAGTGGATTGCTTCCAAAGCTAATACCATTATAGTGTTGCACCGTTCACTAACCAACGAATAAACTACCACCAATTAACTCCTTTGGTTTGCACGCCACGAACCCCTTGTGGAAACAAGGTTTTCTTCCTCCCTAATTTGCCAAAGTTGTTCCTCCCGCTCTTAGGCTTCATACGTTTCTTCCAAAGGCTCGCCTCCAAGAGCCCAATCTTCTTTAAAGGAAGATTGACACAACTAGGTAGAAAGCTCGAGCCATCCTCCACTAGAAAGATGCTCTCTAATTCTCCCAACTACCTTCGAGATCCTCACCATCCCCAAGGTGATACACGCGTAGACTCTTTCGTACATGAGTATTTAAGAAAACTCCCATATATTATTTCCGCCTACTAACATCCGTCTCTGACGTGTATAAGCATAAATTCAAGATTCTCACCATTCCCCGACTGTGATAAAACGATCGACTCGTCATACGTGTATAAGAATAACTATAGGCATCTATCTTAAGTTATACTTCTATATGCATATAATTATATCTTCATCTATATACATATAAACACATATATAATCACCTTCACTTACTCCTTGGTGATGGTTATTATTACATGGCCACTATGAAGACACATAGACATGTTACATTACTAATCATCTTGGCTAGACGTGATTAGTAATATACTATGCTTAAGTATATTCATTGTCCCCATGTAATAACTCCCAAGACAAGTTTCGGATAATAAACACCTTGGACACAAAATAAACTACAAACAAATATCATTACTAACCTCCACCTTAGCTCTGTGTCTCGGTCATGCCTTCGTTGGATTCTCATTACACCCACCATATCAAGAGCAACTAAGTTTGAGTCCGGTGTCTCGCACGCCCGAATCCCTCAAACCATTTCTTTGATACCAAGTTGTAACACCCAAAATTTACACCGATTTTAACTTTCAAAATCATGCGGAAAATAGGTCCCATTTGACACTCTTGATTAAACAACACATGTTAAGTACAAAAATACGACAACGACATAGTTTTGTTTCAAAACAACCGACTGACATTTCAAAATATAACAACAAGTTTTAACACTTGAAAGACAACCTAAACTAGGTTTAGTGACCTCCCTATAAGGAGTTTCGACCCAAACATTATCCACCACCGAAGGCAACCGGGAATCCAATCCGACATGAAGCGTGACCCGAGACATCAAACCGGAGCTTTACCTAAGAGGAAATACCATAATATCACCATTAGTACTGGCATACAAAAATCCCCCAAGCCCCAAAGGGTAAAACCCAAAAAGAATGGGTAAGAACGCATAAAATTTACAACACAACGTTCTAGAACTCCACAACAACGTTTTAAAACTCCAAAGTCTGGTGGCGTTTTGGCAGCGTTTGGAGGTGTTGGAAATGGAGTTTCTCCAGCACTCTTTACTACAGAGGCATTTTGAAACTCCACAGGGGCGTTTTGAAACTCCCCGCTGTCATACACATCAAACATGACCTATTGCATATATATATCACCTATGTACGTCATCTTGGTTTGGTTTTCCTCTCACTAACCCGACCATACATCCTTGTGAGGTTCTAAAGACCTCTAACACCACAAAACGGCTATGTGAAGTTCATGACCTCAAATAAATTCCATGTGAGGTTCTTAGACTTCAATTACCACAAAATGACTTGTGAAGTTCATGACCTCAAATAACTACCGTGTGAGGTTCTTAGACGTCAAACTCCGTTATATGATCATATTTACTCCCATGTGAGGTTCAAAGACCTCAAACGACAACGACAAGTAGTGAAGTTCATGACCTCAATTACTACCGGGGTGAGGTTCTTAGACTTCAACACTTACTCTTTAACACACACATACAAATGTACACACACAACCTCTATTCATCTTTTATAACCCTTACTTTACTTACCGATACGTGGTATTTAAAGATCCCAATTCCCCCTTCTCATTTGTGAAGTTCAAAGACATCAAACAACAACAACGCATATAAAGCCTCGAATGGTGCAACTTTGATGCTTAAATGGTAGCTGTTGTTGTAGGAAAATTCAATCAGTGGTAAATGATAATCCCAAGTACCTCCAAATTCAATTGAACAAGCCATTAGCATACCTTCTAGGGTTTGGATTGTTCTTTCAGTTTGTCCATCGGTTTGAGGGTTGTTGGGTCTAGCTTAAGAATGATGTTATTAAATCAAGCGATCACGAGATGTTTAGATTCGCGTATGAAAATTGGCCAGAGAGTCGCTAGGTTGGCTCACCTAGGGTGGATGGTGGTTGATCGTTGTAATCGTTTGGCATCCAGGAGCTTCATGTATTCGTCAAAGTGGATTGTTAATGAAATCATGGTGTTTTTGTTCTCATTTTTGTGCTCTTTTTCTTACATTTCTGATTCCTCAACAAACAGTTGATCTATAGCAGATTTGATGATTAGATCTTGACTAGAATCATTATAGCATTGAGATCCATCTGTTCAGCTGATCTTATTTCTGTGCTCTTTTTCTTACATTTTTGTTAGAGCATGTTTTGTGACATTTTTGTTAGCTTCATGTATTCGTCAAAGTGGATTGTTAATGAAATCATGGTGTTTTTGTTCTCATTTTTGTGCTCTTTTTCTTACATTTCTGTTGATTCCTCAACAAACAGTTGATCTATAGCAGATTTGATGATTAGATCTTTACTAGAATCATTATAGCATTGAGATCCATCTGTTCAGCTGATCTTATTTCTGTGCTCTTTTTCTTACATTTTTGTTAGAGCATGTTTGTGACAATTAGCTTGTAGGGTTTGTAATTGTCTTTGTCTTGTATTGTTCTAGTTTGTTATGTAATGTTGTTAAGTTTTGTAAACCAGGCGAACTTGTTTATATCTGGCAAACTTGACAAGTTCGCCTGTGGGTATGTAGATACCAATATATAGTTTGTTTACTTGTTAGAATGTGGAATATTGTCATTTGCATTTTGTGAACACTGATATTTGAGAGCAATAGAATGAAGCTTATTTACCTTATGTGTTCTACTATTGTGATTGCTTACTTGATTGTCATACTACATACGTGAGCATGCATACAATGGATTCCACACTTCGTACGTGTGTTACACCACAGGTTTAGAGATCCGTTAGACTACCCGGTGGGACCTACAAGTGATATCAGAGCGAACTTGTTGGATTTTGAAATCTACAAAAATTTTCTAAGTGTGGAATTCCAGCGAACTTGTTAAGTTTGCTGAAGGTTTCATAGAAGCGAACTTATTAAGTTCGACGGATCTAGCGAACTTGTTGGGGGTATAAATTGAACAGTCGTGTGAACTTTGCATATTTACCCTAATTTTCTCAGCGAACTTATAAGAGCGAATTTGTGAGGAACTTTGAGCGAACATAGGGTTTGGTACCAACTTTGAGCGAATTTGTGAGGAACTTTGAGCCTTTCATGAGGGCTTGATAGACGATGATGCCCGAGACCTCAAATCTATCTCTAATGGTACATTTGGTACCAACTTTGAGGATGAAGACTGTGACTATTTAGATAAGATGGCAAGAACATCTAAGAGGAAAGCTCAATCTTCAAGAAGGGCAATACACTCGGTAGTGAGAACAGTGGATAATCAGAGTTCTGAGTTGGGTAGGTTAGACAAGCTAGAGAAACATGCTGCAAAGATGGGCACCGGGGGGCAACAAACCCAACCGTACATGGTGTGTGACAAGTGTGGTGAGTTAGGTCACAATGGTGCAAACTGCACGGGAACGTTTGAGGATGTGAACTACATTCAGAGGGGTGGTAGGAATTATGCCATGAATTCCAACACCTATCACCCAAGCCTAAGAAACTACCCTAACTTTCGTTATGGGGATGCCTCGAACCAATATAACCCCAATTTTCAAGGAAGTGGTCAAAGAGGACAACAACCATTCCCACCCCGGAACCAAAACTATGACCAAAGCAACTACCAAAAGGGGTATCAAAGAGGGAATGAGCAAGGATGATCATCTGGATCCTCTAATCAGTCTAGTGGGAATGAGATGATAGAAATTCTGAACGCCATCCAACAAGACTTGCAGAAGAAGAACCAATCTGATGAGGTGCATGACAAATTAATTCAAATGTTGACCACTCAAATGGGACAGATGGCTACTGAGGTGGTTGGTTTGAGGAAGAGCAATGGGAGACTCCCAAGTGATACAACGGCGAACCCACAACATCTAGGGTCCAGTTCAAAGCATGCTCATGTCGGTGCGGTAAGTGTTCTTCAGGATGAGGAATTAAGTGATTCTGAAGATGACAGTGAGCAAAGAGAACACCTGATCCCGATTGAAGTTGGGGGAGTAAAGATAATATGGGCACTCCTAGACTATGGTGCCAGTCTCAGCATCGTTCCGAGAAGTGTATATGATCAGGCAGACTTGGGCCCTATTGAGCAGGTTGACACTACCGTGGTGTTAGCTGATTTGACACGCAAACGTGCTCGGGGAATGATTAGAAGGGTAGATGTGAAGGTTGGGGAATTCTACTACCCAGAAGATTTCTTGAGTTTGCCTACGTGTTACCCTCAGGGTTACAAGCTTGGTTGAAACGCCCATGGGCAGACTCTTGTAATCAATTTTAGATGACTAAGCGAGACTTATGTGTTACCCTCCGAGATGGCAACCTGGTTGAAACACCTCTAAGTTGAGTTTTATTCTTCAGTGCTAACAAAACTGTAGCCTACGTGTCACACGTCGAGTTTCAGCTTGATTGAAACACCACTGGGTTAGGTTTACTGATAAACGTTAATGAAAGCTTGCATCACTCATCCATCAATCCATAATTCATTTAAGTAATTTTTAAAATGCATAAATCTTTGTTTATTGTGGTGGGATAATCTATATGGTTTATCCCGTGCCTAAACATGACCTTGAGATGGGATTAAGCTGAACTGTAAAGTCTTGAGTGTGAGACCCATAGATATACTGTTGGCTTGGTAATAGATATAGTTTTAGATCATAGAATTGGCGGTTTGATGAGTCGATGGTTGGGTTTAATCGGATCAAAATATCGATTGTTACAGTTAGCGCGTTAGTATATTTAAACTGTAAAATGACTGAGAATGTGAAAGAAGGTTCCCATTATGACCCCATTGGATGATTCTTTTTCGGGACGCAAAAGAGTAACTGTGGGGATGTGATGTAGTGTTTAATAACCCAGTTAATGTGTCTAGTTGTATTCGTTTTAGTATTTTTAGCATGTATCTTTGTACGGTTTTGTGTGTTTGGTAAGTGTGTGCCTCCCAGGTTTATGTGCTAAAAGTGCGGGAAATGAGAGCTAATCAGTTGGATTAGAAGTGGGAAAGAAAGTCAAAGTCAAAATCAAAAAGTAAAATTGTTGGAATTTCTGGTCCTCGCGGTACGCGAAGACATGGGGGAGATTTCTCGCGGTACACGAGGAAATGAAGAGGGCGCCCAACTATTTTGTCCCTCATTATCCTCCATCTCCAATTTCAGCCATTCCAGAGCTCCATAGAGGCGATTTCTACTGTTCTTAGGTCGATTGTTACTAGAGTTTGATGATTATAAGTCCCATTACACTAGTTTTGATTATTATGAGGAGTATGAGTAGCTAAATCACCCGTGGTCTTCTCCGGGTGTAGGGTTTTGCGTTTGCACTTGTTATTTTCTGGAATGATTAGTCTTCGTTTTTAATCTTGATTAATCCATATGATTTCATTAATCGATTGAATGCATTAAACTGTTTTGGTTGATTTCGAATTGATGTTCAAGTCTCATCAATCTCAGGTTTCTTTACATCAGGGATAATATGGGGGTTGGATGATAGTTGGTTAATCTAAATTGATTATGCAATAATAGGTGTTCTTTACAACTCGTTCTTCCATTTTCACCGAATTCAATTGAACCTTGTGTGATTACATCTATGTAATTGCTGGCTAATTAACTAGAAGTGACTTGTGTTTGCAAACCTGAACCCCGGAGAGGATTGCTTTTCTCATTATTGTTTAAACCCAATCCAAATCAGTATTTACTATTTTCTGTGTTTCAATAGTTGTAACAAAGGGACACTTTCCACAAACTTATCGTGGATATGATACTCTACTTACCCTTACTAGTTAAGGTGTTTAAGGATTGTTTTTTACCGAGCAAACGACATCTATCAAAACACTATATGGGGAGAATAATATCATGGTTCTATGATGAAGAAACTAAATTGTTTGCTATAAAGAGGTCTGTTGGTGTACAGTATCTAAAGCCCACGATTAGGTATTTTAATTCAATTCCTAGATACGAAATGAACGGGCTAGCTACAAAGCCCTTGATTAATATATCAAGGAATCAGATTGTTAAACATATATTCAAGTTAATCAAAAATGAAAGTTCATCGGGCAAGTATGAAAGGTTGAAACCGCAGAGAGGCAATAAAGTTATTGATTTTGGAAATGTTAATTCTGAGACAATGGAACATGTGAAAAAGATCAAATACAAGCCCGTGAAAGCTTTAAAGAAAATTCTACTCAAGAATTTTCCACAAGACTACATCGGTAACATAGAATGGTGGTATGTCGATTGGAATACATGAGAAGCTGTGATAGAGGGCAAAGATGGAAAAGTTATTGAGTGTCTGTATGATTCAATGAACTTGGTCAACTTGTCACAGAAAGATCTAGAGACTCTGCACCGACATCAGAGTTTGTACTCTAATGAATAAAGAGAGCAGGCATTACAATACAGGAATGTGGTCATTGTTTGTTGTAAGAATGGAGTACATGCTGGAGCCTACTGCCTGAACAGTGAAAGAACAAATGCACACTGAAGAAAACTAAAACTATTGTCAAGGGAGTCTGTTAGAGCATGTTTTGTGACAATTATCTTGTAGGGTTTGTAATTATCTTTGTCTTGTATTTTTCTAGTTTGATATGTAATTTTGTTAAGTTTTGTAAACCAGGCGAACTTAGCAAGTTCGCCTAAAGCTTGTGTCTGGCGAACTTGACAAGTTCGCCTATGGGTATGTATATACCTATATATAGTTTGTTTACTTGTTAGAATGTAGACTTTGGTCATTTGCATTCTGTAAACACTGATATTTGAGAGCAATACAACGAAGCTTATCTACCTTATGTGCTCTACCATTATGATTGCTTACTTGATTGTCATACTACATACGGGAGCATGCATACGATGGATTCCGCACTTCGTACGTGTGTTACACCACAGGTTTAGAGATCCGTTAGACTGCCCGGTGGGACCTACAATCTCTGATACCAAATTGTAAGTCCTGAACAGATGGATCTCGGTGCTATAATGATTCTAGACAGGATCTGTGTAGGTCCCGGGAGCTTCATCGCGCAGCGGATATAACAGGACCTGTTATGTGATTTGGGTGGGAACCAAGAAACTAGAGAGAGAAACACACGAACATAAAGAATAGAATCAACACAACAATGAAACGTAATCAATAACAACGAAGTCATCTCACATTACATATCGAGGAAGTACACATCTCTCATCTACGCTCACGGTCCAAGGGTCGGGAGAGCTTGTCCCGACCCGGACACCTCTCAACCTAGTTCCAGAGTTCCCCCTACAAATGAAGACAAGTTTTCTATTTATAGGCGCAGGAACACTACCTGCGTACTTGTCTAAGTACGCAGGGTTTGGTCATGCGTACTTGAAAAGTACGCAAGGCAAAAGTCTTGCGTACTTACTAAGTACGCAGGACCAAACTGGTGTGCAGGCTAAGTACTCAGGAACACCCTCCTACGTACTAGTCACGTACACCGATGCATAGAATTTAATCTATAGTTACAAAAACATGCTTCTACAAACTCCCTCTTAACTATAGCATCAAATTCTATCTATCCTAACAGACTCCCTCTAAACTAATGGCATCATCTGTCTTCTGGCAAGACTTGATCTTCTGGCATTCCACTTGAGATCTTTAAATCTTCAAACTTCAGTCTTCAGTTACCGAGTGATGACAAACCCGACTCCCTCATAACTGTAGCTTTCATTGTAGACCAAACCAAGTGCTTCAATAAGAACCAACTAACCCAACACAACTCATTGTAGTTCATCCTCTCAGTAGTAGCTTCCTCCAACGTGACTTAGGAATCTGAGTATGACCGCGTCTTCCTCGTAAGGTAACATCAGTAGACTAAGACATCTCCAAATCAACTGGCATATGATAGAGAGTTTGAGTTTCCAATAACCTGCATCAAACTAATCAGCTCCCAAAGGAATTCTAGTAAGATAAACTTAAGTCTTCAACCAGATATGTTTAACTCTATCCTGTATCTTCACGAGTCAACCAAATTCCCGAAGATGTTCATTTCCAATATCCCCTTTCAGTTTAAGCTCCATCTGACTAGACTAGCAACAAGGGTATGTTTCCTATCCGATCGGCCAATGATAAAAGGTTCCATCTTCAACTAATAATCCAACGAATATCCAGTTTCATCTTCAAAACACACGATAGAATCAAACACGAAAAATATAGTTTACACGAGAAATCATAGTTGAGATCCATGTTACGTCAAAGAGGTATATATATAGGAAGTACCAACGGATTTCCACCACCTCTTTAATGTCTTATGAATACTACATTTTATCCCCCTTATTTCTCTGTAAATTATGACCAGCTTCATCATCACTTCACTCAAATCCTCAAAAAGCACAACTAGCCAACTCCAGGATTTTATTCTTTTATTCCTTTGCAAAGATCCAAAACAGCAAATCCTTGGGTTCAAGTTGTTCCAGTATTCATCCCCTATTAAAGAAGTATCCAGGATACTCGTAGCCTACATATTCAGGTTTGAATACCTAAAGAATATGATTCTTTTTCCAAAAGACCCAAAGCAGCCACATCTTCACAAATAGAACGAAACCTTTAGCCGATGACGACCCAATTGCTCGCATTAGTTCAGCATTCATACCCTATTAAATAAGTATCCTGGATACTCGTAGCCTACATTTTCAGGTATGGACACTTAAACAATGTATGACAAGTGGTATCATCCAACAAAAATCTCGTCCGTGTTTCGCTAAGCCACATCGTATACAAATTCTGGTCCTAAAAAACCAAAATTACTATCTTCTCAAAAATGGCCCGAAACACCCGTACAAATGATCACTAAAAAATTTGGCCAAGGAAAGTTTTCCCGCCAAAAAACTTTCATGCGTACTTAATAAATACGCACATAAAGGGTGCTCATGCGTATTAAGTAAATACGCAAAGCCAAGTGCTCATGCGTATTTGATAAGTTCGCAAAGCCAAAATGCCCATGCGTACATGCTAAGTACGCAGAGTCAAATACTCATGCATACTTAACAAGTACGCAGGACAACTTCTCTTGTGTACTTAGTAAGTATGCAGGACATAACCCATGCGTACTTAGTAAGTACGCAGAAAAGCTGAATTTGCATAATTATCAAAAAGTAACAGCGTTCTTGACGGATCTTGAGGAGAATGCTCGAAAAGTGATGGATTTGATAAATTGATGCTTCTAAAAGCTTAGAAATCATCATCTAACAAACCCTTAGCCTTCCAAACACCAAATGAAGTGATAACAAACTCGGATTTAAGGATTTTTGGTCAAAAAGTATGAACTCAGATCTGCTCCAAAAACCCTAAAACACGAAACTGGAACACAAATCAACGAACACCGAGGCTCTGATACCACTTGTAGGTCCCTGGACGTCTCGGATCGTTACGAGTGGGTGTGTGACTAGTCGGACCGGGTGCGGAATACCCGTGACAAGGTGGAGAATCAAACAACATAAAGTAAACCGACAACAAAATCACTTTAAAACTTCGTCTATTATAAACTTGAACGGTTACAGAGAGAGTGCAAATGTCTGCGTACTTACATTCTGTCAACCTATTCTATTTATATAAGACCTGATCTCGGTGCACTTAACAAGTGCACAGGGAAAATTGTTCATGCGTACTTAGCAAGTACGCAGAGTATTCTTGCTACTTGCTAAGTACGCAGGAACTAATTCCTGCGCACATGCTAAGTGCGCAAAATACTTAGAGAATAAATAAAACAATGACATGCATTAGAAATTAAAACTCGATAACTAATACATACAGACATTACAATACAAAGACAAAACATACAAGACAAGTACAATAAACTAAGACACTATCCAGAGTGTTTGTCACACAAAAGTGCTTCAACAAACTCCCCCTTGACAACAGCTCTGGATTGTCTTCGGTCTTCACTGCACCCCAGCTTTAGCTTCCATATTCATCTTGTAGTCAAGGCAGAACTTTATCACCTTGTCGTATTTAGAAGCAAGGAACTTTGTCCACTCGTCCGTGTACATGCAGTGCCTGTCAGCTAGCGCCTCCAGATCTTTCACAGAGAAGTTTATGAAGCAAACTTCATCAAACACTCTGATCAGCTCCCTTGGCACTAAGCTTCCACTGTCGGACCACACCTTTCCAATCACCACTGCCTCGCCAGTTTTAGGATCTACGTACTAGTACCATATGTTACCGAGGATATCCTAAGATAACTTGCTCAGGGGAATCTTGGTTTCACCTAGCACTGGCTTGTATACTAGTTTCTTTAAGCTTTTCTTACTCACAGGATGTCTAGCGTTCTTGTCCTTGATTCGCTTGGGCACTTGAGGCTTAAACATTTCAAATTTCCCAGATCTTACCTCACGCTGTAGAACCTGCCATAAACCCAATACTACTGCATTATTTGAGTGACCCAGTAGCTCTCGGTTTAATAGGTTCACGAGGTCGTATTTCAGCAAGGAGTTGAAAGCTTCGCTGGTTGGTTTCAAGTATTGAAACCCCCCAGCTCGCTTGATTGCAAACAACTTCTTCTCCTCGTCGAACCTCACAGCTAAGATCATCCCTGTCGCTCCGTGTTTGTCTATGATTGAAGTCTTTTGCCAGATAGGATCCAGATCCTTTGATGAACTTTCAGGCACATGTTTGTCTTTCTTTTCCTCTGGATCCACAAGTGTAGGGTCGGCAGGGGAGGCTTCAGTCGACGCCTCAACAGTACTAGCAGGCTCGACTGAACCTGTGTCTAGATGAGATTCGAAGGATGGACCTTCGAAGATCTCTCCATCTTCAAACTCATACTCTCCTTCCCCGTCGCCCTTGGGAACTTCTATCACCACATCATCATCTTCCTCATCACAATCATCACCGGAGTCGATCTCTCCTTCTTCAAGATTGTAGAGAGCCTCGATCTGTGCTTCTTTGGAATAGATCTTTCAAAATGTCAGCTACATACTTTCCTCTATATCCACCAGAAGCATCACCACCTTCCTGGTTAGTCGACTCCCCCTCAGCCATTTGAACAACAGAAATGGGCACTATTGCCAAAGCTTGTTGCCCACTTCCACTAGGACCGACTTCAGGATCCTTGTATTTGTCATCAACCTTTGTCAGATCAACCGGATGACAAGCCTCATCACCGGTAGATTTTAATGTCTTCTCCCCCTGAGCAGCAAGTTTCTTGGTCAGGTCAGCTACTAACTTGACCATCATTTCATGTTCTTTCCGTTGCATGTCAAAACGTACCTCTAAGGAAGTTCTGTGTCCCAGAATCATATTATTCATTTTGATCAGTAGTTCGTTCTGGGCCATCACATTTGCAAGTCTATCTTCAGTCCCAGTCCTCTAGCTTCTTAGAATAGTAACTTCGTCCACGAACAAATTTATCTGAGCCTGTTGAGCCTCAGATTCTTCCCTTTATTTCCGAACTGTTTCAAGTAGACCAGCGACTTGTGATTCCAAAGTGTCAATCATGTCATCATTTGGATCAGGATTCCTGGATGTAGAGGCTTCAGCATTGTGGAGGGGAGATGAGAAGATCGTATCGAAGTCAAAACCCTGGGAAAAGTCTCCAAACTTGTAGGGTTGACTGATAGGTTCAATGGTGGTAAAAGGGATTGTAGATGGGATGGTGGTTGTCGGAGTGGTGGAAGGGGTGATGGTGACTGACTCGGTAAGGATCGGAGTAGTCATCACCATTTGGACAGATGGTACACGGAGGGACACTATCACAGGAACCTCCTCTGTGATAGCAGTAACAGCTACATCAGGTGTAACCTGTGGCCTCCTCTGTTGTCGCCGATACAACTGTTGTGAAGGTGGGGTAGAAGCGGAATCAGTACTCCCAGCCGATGATTGGACTTGCCTCTGAGCACTGACCTCTACCTCACTAGGGATAGCTTGTTGCGGCCTATCCCCCCGTTGTTTGTTGATACTTTCTCTCCTTCTTCGTTGTATAGCAATGTCTGATAGAGTGTCGGGTTCGTACTCACTGTTACTCGATTGTCCCTTTATTTTAGAAGATGACTCGGGAAGGGTACAACAGGAATCTAAACCTCTCCGCCGTATTGATCTGATCAGTTAAGGCCTTGAAGATGTATCTTGAGAAGTTATAACCCCTGTTGAGAGACAAGCCAACCATGGCTGCTGCAAGATCATGTCCCAAAGCATCCTTCCCCGCCTTCCTGGATAAGATGCACATGATCATCACGTGGGCAAAGTACCTCCACTGATCGAGCACCCACATCTTCTTGTAGGAAGAGTAATCTCGCACACCGACGTATCTGATACGCTGCCTCCAATAACCATCCACAAAGTAATCTGGATAGGCAGAAGGGTGTTGCACTACAATACATAGGCAAAGTAATCTGTCGAATTGTGTCCTCTAGAAAAAAAATTTTCATGAGCCGCCACAGTAGCCCGAATGACATTAGGGGTTACCGTGCAGTCATGATCCGCTGTATTCCAGAACTGCTCCAGGTACGGTCTTGAGACTATTGGATCTGCGGATATAGCACAGCTGATATTTGAACGATTCAAGAAATCAACTATCTCTATGTATTGTAGTGCAACACCCTTCTATTCCGGTTATATATGTGCAAGGAGATTGAACTTACTGGTAAAGGCACGAGCCATCACTGCAAAAACAAACAGTAAACATAATAAGAACAAGAAGATTCATTGGAATTGAAAACACATGACCAAGTATAGTACATTCACACTGAACTGAAAAACCAGACTTCGAAAAATTTTAGAAAAATCCTTCCTGCGTACTTGTCAAGTACGCAAGGTTTAGGTCTTGCGTACTTAGCAAGTACGCATGACTAATGTCTTGCGTACTTGTTAAGTACGCAGGACTTAACACTTAAACAAAATTTTGAAAAGTCAAAATCAGTAATTTGTGAAATTGAAGTTGTATACGGTTGCCATTACGTCGGAAACTACGTTTACGAACAATGTAACCTATTCCAACCCCAATAAAGTACTATAAGATGGTCAATTTGACCTAAGTGTGAAGCAACGTTATCTATCGGTTCAAACACCAGATCAAAACCAAAATAAAAGCACGTTAAGGACGATTTAGAAATGATCAAGCTTCGATTATTAATTCTAAACATGTTTTGATCATAGTGTGGTACAAAAACAACCAAAAAAATGTCCAAAATCAAGATTCAAAACCCTAGTGTTTCAAAGTTACAAATCGGTCCGTAACTCAAGATTTAATGGATTAACTAGTCCTAGATTCTCACCAAATGTTATTTAGATTATGTTGAAACTAGAATTAGGACGACAAAGCTCTTTGGAAAACACGAAAAAATTCAAGGAAAAAATGGGCAGAGGTATTCAACAGTCGAATATTTGAAATGAGATGAAACTCAAGAAAAAATTCTAACTCCTTGTATATATACCCAACACAAAATGGTCGTGCATACTTGTTAAGTGCGTAGGACTTAACTCCTGCGTACTTACTAAGTACACATGACCTAAGTCTTGCGTACTTATTAAGTACGCAGGGTTTACCTCATACGCACTTACTAGGTACGCAGAGACCCTTGTGTACTCAAACTTTCAACTCAAATTATAAAGATTTCAACTCAATTAACAAACAAGATAAGCACATTCAATCAAGAGGATTCAAATTCAATCCAGGAAGGTTAAACATAAATATTTTTGGCTTTTCTGATTAAAATTGAACTGTACACAAACTTAGAATCTTTTTTATCTTTTCTAGATAGAAATATACAAACAAACTATTTTTGCTCAAAGACACGAGCAGATGATCATATCAGGCTAAACTTTAGCAAAAAACGATACAAGATAAACGTCAAAGAATATGGGAACATGTCATGGATTACAAGTTATTCATACGTAATAAGCACATAAACAAGTAATTCAAGTTGGCAATATTATGATATTTGAAACCATAAGCATCTTTGTATCACGTTCTTGTGTGTTAAGGTATTAATTTTAAGATATATAACGTGTACCCCACTGATATGCTACAGAAATGTAACTTGCACTATCTCAAGACATCTAAGATTTTTCCAAAGATTTTCAAATCTCCAGAATGAAATTACATCGTTTAGCACAGAAAAAATTAAGCAGAATCCATAAGGATTCTCAATAATCATAAGATTCAGAATCGAGTGATTCGGATGTCTTGGTTTGATTGGATTTTCTTATATGAATATCATATGATGATTCAGGTTAATAGATATGGAGTCTGAGGATTTAGGTAAGGTGATCCAACTTTTATCTGGATTTAATTTCAATGAATCATGTATGATTCAAGGGTGAATACATGCTCAACGGTTGATGTAAAGACATGTCTTGATTCAATCTCTCATTACATACTTGTGAGTATGGGCAGCGAGATGAACCGCAGTAATTGTGCTAATGACATAACCCGAAACTGGTCTCTTTAGAAAATATTTGCAAAAATATTACATCCTTTATCTGATAATGATCTTTTTGTATTATTTTACACATGCACACATGCATACATGGGTTCAAATCACAGTTGTAGTCTACATTTAGTTTCCACACTACTAATGATTCAAAGATGCCTACAACCTACTGACAATTCAAATTACTTGTAGATAAGGAGATTAAAAACATAATAATTTAAACAATCAAGTAAGCATGACGCAATCATTTCCCATATGTGCAGTTTATGGCGTTTAGATCGTTTCTGATGTACAATCATTTCCTCTTTTCTCAAGATAACTTTGAAATTTTCTCCATTTTCTATTTTGTTTGAATTTTTGTAAAATATTTGAAAATTAAAAGAACTATACAGAAAATTTAACTTTCCTGAATTGAATTGATTTAAGAAAAACAATTTTTTCACTCTGGATTGAACATTCCTATCAAGTTGACAAGATGCTCAAAATGGGATCGATTAAACGCCTTAGTGAAAAGGTCAGCAAGGTTGTCATCCGTTTGAACCTTTACAAGTTCAATAAGATGCTTTTCAGCACAATCATGGATGAAGTGATGGAGAATTTCAATGTGTTTAGTTTTGGAATGTTTCACCGGGTTATTTGTGATGGATATGGTGGCATTGTTGTCAATGAACAGAGGAGTTCCAGTGAAGTTCAAGCCGTAGTCTCTCAATTGTTGCTTAATCCACAATATCTGAGAACAACCGCTAGCTGTAGCAATGTATTCTGCTTCACAAGTTGAGACAGAAACCGTTGACTGTTTCTTACCCTGCCAGGAAACCAGTCTGTCTCCCAAGAATTGACATCCACCAGAAGTTGACTTTCTATCAAGGTTACAACCGCCATAGTCTGAATCGGTGCAGAGTTTGAAGTCAAATGACTGCTGCTTAGAGTACCAAAGACCCAATCGGGGTTTCCCTTTCAAGTATCTGAAAATTCTCTTGATATCTATCATATGTGACTCCTTCGGTTGTGACTGAAACCTTGAGCACAAACATACAGCAAACATTATATCGAGCCTTGAAGCTGTGAGATACATAAGAGATCCGATCATCCCACGATATAATTTGCAATCCACATCCTTTCCATCTTTGTCAGGATGCAGTCCATGATTGACGGGGATAGGTGTGCCATAAGTACCGCTATCATTTATCTTGTATTTTGACAAGATGTCCTGCATATACTTGGTTTGATGTAGATAAATACCATTCTCTCTTTGACTGACTTGCAGACCCAGAAAGAACGACAAATCACCTATGTTACTCATCTCAAACTTGGACTTCATCACCTATTCAAATTCCCTACACATTTCTTCATTTGTAGACCCAAAGATAATGTCATCGACATACACTTGTACAAGAAGAATATCACCTCCTACTTTCCATATGAAGAGGGTCGAGTCAATCTGTCCACGTTCGAAACCATTAGACAGTAGATGTTTGGATAATGTATCTGACTGTAAATAGAATAGGTTGACAGAATGTAAGTACGGATATAACACGACATGTTCTGATACCACTTGTAGGTCCCGGGACCCTCGTCGCGCAGCGGATATAACACGACCTGTTCTGTGATTTGTGTGGGAACCAAGAAACGAGACAGAGAAACACACGAACATAAAGAAAAGAATCAACACAACAACAACACGTAATAAATAACAACAAAGTCATCTCACATTACATACCGAAGAAGTACACATCTATCATCTACGCTCACGGTCCAGGGGTCGGGAGAGCACTGCAACATTTCTGATTTTCATTATCTGTATTTCAATTCAATGTGAGACATTTCAAACCCAATTCTAGTACACTGATTTGTTCTATTCGTACCAACAATTAAATACTATGTTCCAATGCAAATCCGCAAATTGTACACAAGTATATCCTATTAAATCTTACATAAGTTCATATTTATACAAATCTATCAAAACTGAAATTTGCAAGGACTGATTTTATAAACTAACAAGAAACCCTAATTGGCACGGTCGCGCCTCATTCTGGCACGGTCGCGCCTCGTATAGGCACGGTCGCGCCTAGCGTCAGTTGAAACGTAAATGCAGTTTCAAACGCAGAATCGTTTGAGTTCGTAACTGATATACACATCATTACCAGTAACGAAAACAATTATTCGAATAATGCCCACAATTACATCAAATAACTCCAAGAAATTCATTTAGTCTCAAAAACCGAAATTCTTTCACTTGAACCACAATTCGTCTATTCCGAATTGAAATCCTCCCAAGCAAACACTCCATCGAACCCCTCTGAAACTCCCGAAAACTTTGAAGCAGCCGGAATTGCAGCAGAAGACGCCGGAAACCAAACCCGTCGCCGCCGGAACTCGTTCCTACCGTACGCTATCGATTCATCGTCTTCCGGGTAATTGAAATCTCATGCTCAATCGATTTACTCTATAGATCAAAAGCCCCAACTCAATTGGGGCTTACAATAGTGAAATTTAAAACGAACCCGAATCTAAGGTTCGTTCTAAAATGTGTTAATCGAATACTGCTTTGGAGATGTTTTAAACACAATTAATCTATAAAAAAAAAAGACTTGAAATAACCTAATGGGTGAAAGCCATATGATTTCTAACACTGTTAACATAAAAAATAGTCAATTTGTTCCTGTTTTGGAACAGACGCGGTCGCGCTAACCATCTAGCGCGGTCGTGCTTCATGATACACGGTCGTGTCAATACTAGCGCGGTCGTGCCTCACGCACTCAGACCCGGTCGTGCCCCTTGGCTAGACTTGGTCGTGCCTCAGAACCCTAGACACGGTCGTACCTGGCCCAGACACGATCGTGCCTAGTGAACAGCTTAGTTATGTCTTCTGTTTGATCAACACGGTCGCGCCCTGACTAGCACGGTCGCGCCCGTGGTCCTAGTACGATCGTGCCTCGTCCCAGGCACGGTCGTGTGTGTGAGAAAATCTTGGCAGAATACTAAAATTTGTATTTTAAAAACAATAAGCATTTCAAATGAATTTTCAAATAAAAATAATTGATTTTATAAACATTTATAGTAACCTTATTTAAAAAGATCAAATTCCTATTCTAAAATAAATAGAAGTTATTTATTTAAACCTACAAAATTAAATTTATACTTATTATTAAACCCTACACCTAGATATTATTTATACAACTCATTTACACATATTTATAAAAATAGATTAACAAAAGTTATTTACTAAATTTACATTTAATATAAAACGCTCAATACATTTTTATCACTAAATGACTAAGTACATATTTTTATAAATAAATAAATAAATAAGGTATCAATTATTTATTTAATCTATATTTAAACAAAGATTGTTTATTTAGGTTATACTTAACAAAACTTAACGCCTACAACTCCAACTCTTTGAACACACATCCAATTCAACCCTAGACTTAGACATAGACTATTGTGCACACAATTAATTCAATACATATTACACTCTAGGTTAACGTTGTGCATTACAAGGATCTCGTTACTATTTAGTCTCTCGTGATAGCTACGCCTTTGAATCAAGTGAGTATTACATAGCCCCTTTTACTCTTTTACACTTTTGGGGTGAAATATGAACTCTATACAAACTATTGCTTACATTTACACAAACTACACAAGTACAAATCCTCTTTACATTCATGTGTGCAAATTTGAGCTTTATGCTTGAGTGCTAGGTGTGCTAATTTTTGTGAACAATTTATGTGCAATCATTAACTATTCAAGCCGACGGTGAACAATGATAGATCTATTGAGTCTGAAAAACCCACCCAGATTGGGGTGATTGTTACCGTCAACACAATTTTGCATGCTAGTTACAAAGGTTTGATTGTACTTTGTTTACACAATAGCTGTTCTCCATAAATGCCTTATTTTATCATGTTATGTAAGGATTTGTTTATTCATAATCTATATGCTATCTATATACAAACCTGTGTATGCTCATCAACTTTTTAGTTGACTTTATTTTATTCATGTTTCAGGTGCTAATGAGTGAGTTTGATCAAGGCATGCTGCACATAGGCTTTGGACTTAGTTAAATTTAAATAAAGACTATTATGTATTTTGTTTATGTACTCGTTTGAATTTGATGGTGTTGAATTATTTGAAGTTAAATTTGATGATTAAAATATTGAAATCTAGTCAACCTTGTGCTCATGAACAATCTACATGTCCCGCCCCGACGTTTCCGCCGTCGGTTGGGTTGTGACAGATTGGTATCAGAGCCTGTGGGTATGTAGATACCAATATATAGTTTGTTTACTTGTTAGAATGTGGAATATGGTCATTTGCATTTTGTAAACACTGATATTTGAGAGCAATAGAACGAAGCTTATTTACCTTGTGTGTTCTACTATTGTGATTGCTTACTTGATTGTCATACTACATACGTGAGCATGCATACAATGGATTCCACACTTCGTACGTGTGTTACACCACAGGTTTAGAGATCCGTTAGACTACCCGGTGGGACCTATAAGTGATATCAGAGCGAACTTGTTGGATTTTGAAATCTACAAAAAATTTCTAAGTGTGGAATTCCAGCGAACTTGTCAAGTTTGCTGAAGGTTTCATAGAAGCGAACTTATTAAGTTCGACGGATCTAGCGAACTTGTTGGGGGTATAAATTTAATAGTCGTGTGAACTTTGCATATTTACCCTAATTTTCTCAGCGAACTTATAAGAGCGAATTTGTGAGGAACTTTGAGCGAACATAGGGTTTGGTACCAACTTTGAGCGAATTTGTGAGGAACTTTGAGCCTTTCATGAGGGCTTGATAGACGATGATGCCCGAGACCTCAAATCTATCTCTAATGGTACATTTGGTACCAACTTTGAGGATGAAGACTGTGACTATTTAGATAAGATGGCAAGAACATCTAAGAGGAAAGCTCAATCTTCAAGAAGGGCAAGACACTCGGTAGTGAGAACAGTGGATAATCAGAGTTCTGACTTGGGTAGGTTAGAGAAGCTAGAGAAACATGCTGTAAATATGGGCACCGGGGGGCAACAAACCCAACCGTACATGGTGTGTGACAAGTGTGGTGAGTTAGGTCACAATGGTGCAAACTGCATGGGAACGTTTGAGGATGTGAACTACATTCAGGGGGGTGGTAGGAATTATGACATGAATTCCAACACCTATCACCCAAGCCTAAGAAACCACCCTAACTTTCGTTATGGGGATGCCTCGAACCAATATAACCCCAATTTTCAAGGAAGTGGTCAAAGAGGACAACAACCATTCCCACCCCGGAACCAAAACTATAACCAAAGAAACTACCAAAAGGGGTATCAAAGAGGGAATGAGCAAGGATGATCATCTGGATCCTCTAATCAGTCTAGTGGGAATGAGATGAAAGAAATTCTGAACGCCATCCAAGAGGACTTGCAGAAGAAGAACCAATCTGATGAGGTGCATGACAAATTAATTCAAGTGTTGACCACTCAAATGGGACAGATGGCTACTGAGGTGGTTGATTTGAGGAAGAGCAATGGGAGACTCCCAAGTGATACAACGACGAACCCACAACATCTAGGGTCCAGTTCAAAGCATGCTCATGTCGGTGCGGTAAGTGTTCTTTAGGATGAGGAATTAAGTGATTCTGAAGATGATAGTGAACAAAGAGAACCCCTGATCCCGATTGAAGTTGGGGGAGTAAAGATAATCTAGGCACTCCTAGACTATGGTGCCAGTCTCAGCATCGTTTCGAGAAGTGTATATGATCAGGCAGACTTGGGCCCTATTGAGCAGGTTGACACTACCGTGGTGTTAGCTGATTTGACACGCAAATGTGCTCGGGGAATGATTAGAAAGGTAGATGTGAAGGTTGGGGAATTCTACTACCCGGAAGATTTCTTGAGTTTGCCTACGTGTTACCCTCTGGGTTACAAGCTTGGTTGAAACGCCCATGGGCAGACTCTTGTAATCAATTTTAGATGACTAAGCGAGACTTATGTGTTACCCTCTGGGATGGAAACCTGGTTGAAACACCTCTAAGTTGAGTTTTATTCTTCAGTGCTAACAAAACTATAGCCTACGTGTCACACGTCGAGTTTCAGCTTGATTGAAACACCACTGGGTTAGGTTTATTTATAAACGTTAATGAAAGCTTGCATCACTCATCCATCAATCCATAATTCATCTAAGTAATTTTTAAAACGCATAAATATTTGTTTATAGTGGTGGGAAAATCTATATGGTTTATCCCGTGCCTAAACATGACCTTGAGATGGGATTAAGCTGAACTGTAAAGTCTTGAGTGTGAGACCCATAGATATACTGTTGGCTTGGTAATAGATATAGTTTTAGATCACAGAATTGGCGGTTTGATGAGTCGGTGGTTAGGTTTAATCGGATCAAAATACCGATTGTTACAGTTAGCGCGTTAGTATATTTAAACTGTTAAATGACTGAGAATGTGAAAGAAGGTTCCGATTATGACCCCATTGCATGATTCTTTTTCGGGACGCAAAAGAGTAACTGTGTGGATGTGATGTAGTGTCTAATAACCCAGTTAATGTGTCTAGTTGTATTCATTTTAGTATTTTTAGCATGTATCTTTGTACGGTTTTGTGTGTTTGGTATGTGTGTGCCTCCCAGGTTTATGTGCTAAAAGAGCGGGAAATGAGAGCTAATCAGTTGGATTCGAAGTGGGAAAGAAAGTCAAAGTCAAAATCAAAAAGTCAAATTGTTGGAATTTCTGGTCCTCGCGGTACGCGAAGACATGGGGAGATTTCTCGCGGTACGCGAGGAAATGAAGAGGGCGCCCAACTATTTTGTCCCTCATTATCCTCCATCTCCGATTTCAGCCATTCCAGAGCTCCATAGAGGCGATTTCTACTGTTCTTAGGTCGATTGTTACTAGAGTTTGATGATTGTAAGTCCCATTACACTAGTTTTGATTATTGTGAGGAGTATGGGTAGCTAAATCACCCGTGGTCTTCTCCGGGTGTAGGGTTTTGCGTTTGCACTTGTTATTTTCTGGAATGATTAGTCTTGGTTTTTAATCGTGATTAAGCCATATGATTTCATTAATCGATTGAATGCATTAAACTGTTTTGGTTGATTTCGAATTGATGTTCAAGTCTCATCAGTCTCAGGTTTCTTTACATCAGGGATAATGTGGGGGTTGGATGATAGTTGGTTAATCTAAATTGATTATGCAATAATAGGTGTTCTTTACAACTCGTTCTTCTATTTTCACTGAATTCAATTGAACCTTGTGTGATTACATCTATGTAATTGCTGGCTAATTAACTAGAAGTGACTTGTGTTTGCAAACCTGAACCCCGGAGAGGATTGCTTTTCTCATTATTGTTTAAACCCAATCCAAATCAGTATTTACTATTTTCTGTGTTTCAATAGTTGTAACAAAGGGACACTTTCCATAAACTTATCGTGGATATGATACTCTACTTACCCTTACTAGTTAAGGTGTTTAAGGATTGTTTTTTACCGACCAAACGACATCGATCAAAACACTATATGGGGAGAATAATATCATGGTTCTATGATGAAGAAACTAAATTGTTTGCTATAAAGAGGTATGTTGGTGTACATTATCTAAAGCCAAAGATTAGGTATTTTAATTCAATTCCTAGATACGAAATGAACGGGCTAGCTACAAAGCCCTTGATTAATATATCATGGAATCAGATTGTTAAACATATATTCAAGTTAATCAAAAATGAAAGTTCATCGGGCAAGTATGAAAGGTTGAAACCGCAGAGAGGCAATAAAGTTATTGATTTTGGAAATGTTAATTCTAAGACATTGGAACATGTGAAAAAGATCAAGTACAAGCCCGTGAAAGCTTTAAAGAAAAATCTACTCAAGAATTTTCCACAAGACTACATCGGTAACATAGAACGGTGGTATGTCGATTGGAATACATGAGAAGCTGTGATAGAGGGCAAAGATGGAAAAGTTATTGAGCGTCTGTATGATTCAATGAACTTGGTCAACTTGTCACAGAAAGATCTAGAGACTCTGCACCGACATCAGAGTTTGTACTCTAATGAATAAAGAGAGCAGGCATTACAATACAGGAATGTGGTCATTGTTTGTTGTAAGAATGGAGTACATGCTCGAGCCTACTGCCTGAACAGTGAAAGAACAAATGCACACTGAAGAAAACTAAAACTATTGTCAAGGGAGTCTGTTAGAGCATGTTTTGTGACAATTATCTTATAGGGTTTGTAATTGTCTTTGTCTTGTATTTTTCTAGTTTGATATGTAATTTTGTTAAGTTTTGTAAACCAGGCGAACTTAGCAAGTTTGCCTAAAGCTTGTGTCTTGCGAACTTGACAAGTTCGCCTATTGGTATGTATATACCTATATATAGTTTGTTTACTTGTTAGAATGTAGACTTTGGTCATTTGCATTCTGTAAACACTGATATTTGAGAGCAATACAACGAAGCTTATCTACCTTATGTGCTCTACCATTATGATTGCTTACTTGATTGTCATACTAAATACGGGATCATGCATACGATGGATTCCGCACTTCGTACGTGTGTTACACCACAGGTTTAGAGATCCGTTAGACTGCCGGGTGGGACCTACAATCTCTTATACCAAATTGTAAGTCCTGAACAGATGGATCTCGGTGCTATAATGATTCTAGACAGGATCTGTGTAGGTCCCAGGAGCCTTGTCGCGCAGCGGATATAACACGACCTGTTATGTGATTTGGGTGGGAACAAAGAAACGAGACAGAGAAACACACGAACATAAAGAATAGAATCAACACAACAACGACACGTAATCAATAACAACGAAGTCATCTCACATTACATACCGAGGAAGTACACATCTCTCATCTACGCTCACGGTCCAGGGGTCGGGACAGCTTGTCCCGACCCGGACACCTCTCAACATAGTTCCAGAGTTCCCCCTACAAATGAAGATAAGTCTTCTATTTATAGGCGCAGGAACACTACCTGCGTAATTGTCTAAGTACGCAGGGTTTGGTCATGCGTACTTGACAAGTACGCAAGGCAAAAGCCTTGCGTACTTACTAAGTACGCAGGACCAAACTGGTGTGTAGGCTAAGTACTTCCTGCGTACTAGCCACGTACACCGATGCATAGAATTTAATCTATAGTTACAAAAACATGCTTCTACAAACTCCCTCTTAACTATAGCATCAAATTCTATCTATCCTAACAGACTCCCTCTAAACTAATGACATCACGTGTCTTCTGGCGAGACTTGATCTTCTGGCATTCCAGTTTAGATCTTTAAATCTTCAAACCCCAGTCTTCAGTTGCCGAGTGATGACAAACCCGACTCCCTCATAACTGTAGCTTTCATTGTAGACCAAACCAAGTGCTTCAATAAGAACCAACTAACCCAACACAACTCATTGTAGTTCATCCTCTCAACAGTAGCTTCCTCCAACGTGACTTAGGAATCTGAGTATGACCGCGTCTTCCTCGCAAGGTAACATCAGTAGACTAAGACATCTCCAAATCAACTGGCATATGATAGAGAGTTTGAGTTTCCAATAACCTGCATCAAACTAATCAGCTCCCAAAGGAATTCTAGTAAGATAAACTTAAGTCTTCAACCAGACGTGTTTAACTCTATCCTGTATCTTCACGAGTCAACCAAATTCCCGAAGATGTTCATTTCCAATATCCCCTTTCAGTTTAAGCTCCATCTGACTAGACCAGAAACAAGGGTATGTTTCCTATCCGATCGGCCAATGATAAAAGGTTCCATCTTCAACTAATAATCCAACGAATATCCAGCTTCATCTTGAAAAACACACGATAGAATCAAACACGAAAAATATAGTTTACACGAGAAATCATAGTTGAGATCCATGTTACGTCAAAGAGGTATATATATAGAAAGTACCAACGGCTTTTCCACCACCTCTTTAATGTCTCATGAATACTAGATTTTATCCCCCTCATTTCTCTGTAAACTATGACCAGCTTCATCATCACTTCACTCAAATCCTCAAAAAGCACAACTAGCCAACTCCAGGATTTTATTCTTTTATTCCTTTGCAAAGATCCAAAACAGCAAATCATTGGGTTCAAGTTGTTCCAGTATTCATCCCCTATTAAAGAAGTATCCCGGATACTCGTAGCCTACATATTCAGGTTTTAATACCTAAAGAATATGATTCTTTTTCCAAAAGACCCAAAGCAGCCACATCTTCACAAATAGAACGAAACCTTTAGCCGATGATGACCCAATTGCTCGCATTAGTTCAGCATTCACACCCTATTAAATAAGTATCCCGGATACTCGTAGCCTACATTTTCTGCTATGGACACTTAAACAATGTATGACAAGTGGTATCATCCAACAAAAATCTCGTCCGTGTTTCGCTAAGCCACATCGTATACAAATTCTGGTCCTAAAAAAACAAAATTACTATCTTCTCAAAAATGGCCCGAAACACCCGTACAAATGATCACTAAAAAATTTGGCCAAGGAAAGTTTTCCCGCCAAAAAACTTTCATGCGTACTTAATAAATACGCACATAAAGGGTGCTCATGCGTATTTAGTAAATACGCAAAGCCAAGTGCTCATGCGTATTTGATAAGTTCGCAAAGACAAAATGCCCATGCGTACATGCTAAGTATGCAGGACAAAACCCATGCGTACTTAGTAAGTACGCAGAAAAGCTGAATTTGCGTACTTATCAAAAAGTAACAGCGTTCTTGACGGATCTTGAGGAGAATGCTCGAAAAGTGATGGATTTGATAAATTGATGCTTCTAAAAGCTTAGAAATCATCATCTAACAAACCCTTAGCCTTCCAAACACCAAATGAAGTGATAACAAACTCGTATTTAAGGATTTTTGGTCAAAAAGTATGAACTCAGATCTGCTCCAAAAACCCTAAAACACGAAACTGGAACACAAATCAATGAACACCGAAGCTCTGATACCACTTGTAGGTCCCCGGATGTCTCGGATCGTTACGTGTGGGTGTGTGACTAGTCAGACCGGGTGCGGAATACCCGTGACTTGGTGGAGAATCAAACAACATAAAGTAAACCGATAACAAAATCACTTTAAAACTTCGTCTATTATAAACTTGAACAGTTACAGAGAGAGTGCAAATGTCTGCGTACTTACATTCTGTCAACCTATTCTATTTATATAAGACCTGATCTCGGCGCACTTAACAAGTGCACATGGAAAATTGTTCATGCGTACTTAGCAAGTACGCAGAGTATTCTTGCTACTTGCTATGTACACAGGAACTAATTCCTGCGCACATGCTAAGTATGCAAAATACTTAGAGAATAAATACAAAAATGACATGCGTTAGAAATTAAAACTCGATAACTAATACATACAGACATTACAAAACAGAGACAAAACATACAAGACAAGTACAATAAACTAAGACACTATCCAGAGTGTTTGTCACACAAAAGTGCTTCAACAAACTCCCCCTTGACAACAGCTCTGGATTGTCTTCGGTCTTCACTGCTCCCCAGCTTTAGCTTCCATATTCATCTTGTAGTCAAGGCAGAACTTGATCACCTTGTCGTATTTAGAAGCAGTCCACTCGTCCGTGTACATGCAGTGCCTGTCAGCTAGCGCCTCCAGATCTTTCACAGAGAAGTTTATGAAGCAAACTTCATCAAACACTCTGATCAGTTCCCTTGGCACTAAGCTTCCACTGTTGGACCACACCTTTCCAATCATCACTGCCTCTCCAGGTTTAGGATCTACGTACTAGTACCATATGTTACCAAGGATATCTTGAGATAACTTGCTCAGGGGAATCTTGGTTTCACAAAGCACTGGCTTGTATACCAGTTTCTTTAAGCTTTTCTTAGTCACAGGATGTCTAGCGTTCTTGTCCTTGACTCGCTTGGGCACTTGAGGCTTAAACATTTCGAATTTCCCAGATCTTACCTCACGCTGTAGAACCTGCAATAAACCCAATACTACTGCGTTATTTGAGTGACCCAGCAGCTCTCGGTTTACTAGGTTCACGAGGTCGTATTTCGGCAAGCAGTTGAAGCTTCGCTGGTTGGTTTCAAGTATTGAAACCCCCCAGCTCGCTTGATTGCAAACAACTTCTTCTCCTCGTCGAAGCTCACAGCTAAGATCATCCATGTCGCTCCGTGTTTGTCTATGATTGAAGTCTTTTGCCAGACAAGATTCGGATCCTTTGATGAACTTTCAGGCACATGTTTGTCTTTCTTTGCCTCTGGATCCACAGGTGTAGGGTCGGCCGGCGAGGCTTCAGTCGACGCCTCAACAGTACTAGCAGGCTCGACTGAACCTGTGTCTAGATGAGATTCGAAGGATGGACCTTCGAAGATCTCTCCATCTTCAAACTCATACTCTCCTTCCCCGTCGCCCTTGGGAACTTCTATCACCACATCATCATCTTCCTCATCACAATCATCATAGGAGTCGATCTCTCCTTCTTCAAGATTGTAGAGAGCCTCGATCTGTGCTTATTTGGAATAGATCTTTCAAAACGTCAGCTACATACTTTCCTTTATATCCACTAGAAGCATCACCACCTTCCTGGTGAGTCGACTCCCCCTCAACCATTGGAACAACAGAAATGGGCATTATTTCCAAAGCTTGTTGCCCACTTCCACTAGGACCGACTTCAGGATCCTTGTATTTGTCATCAACCTTTGTCAGATCAACTGGATGACAAGCCTCATCACCGGTAGATTTTGATGTCTTCTCCTTCTTTTTTTCTCTCTCCCCCTGAGCAGCAAGCTTCTTGGTCAGGTCAGCTACTAACTTGACCATCATTTCATGTTCTTTCCGCTGCATGTCAAAACGTACCTCTAAGGAAGTTCTGTGTCTCAGAATCATATTATTCATTTTGATCAGTAGTTCGTTCTGGGCCATCACATTTGCAAGACTCTCTTCAGTCCCAGTCCTCTAGCTTCTTAGAATAGTAACTTCGTCCACCAACGAATTTATCTGAGCCTGTTGAATCTCAGATTCTTCCCTTGATTTCCGAACTGTTTCAAGTAGACCAGCGACTTGTGATTCCAAAGTGTCAATCATGTCATCATTTGGATCAGGATTCCTGGATGTAGAGGCTTCAGCATTGTAAAGGGGAGATGAGAAAATCGTATCGAAGTCAAAACCCTGGGAAAAGTCTCCAAACTTGTAGGGTTGACTGATAGGTTCAATGGTGGTAGTAGGGATTGTAGATGGGATGATGGTTGTCGGAGTGGTGGAAGGTGTGATGGTGACTGACTCGGTAAGGATCGGAGTAGTCATCACCATTTGGACAGATGTTAAAGGGAGGGACACTATCACACGAACCTCCTCTGTGATAGCAGTAACAGCCACATCAGGTGTAACCTGTGGCCTCCTCTGTTGTCGCCGGTACAACTGTTGTGAAGGTGGGGTAGAAGCGGAATCAGTACTCCCAGCCGATGCATGGACTTGCCTCTGAGCACTGACCTCTACCTCACTAGGGATAGCTTGTTGCGGCCTATCCCCCCGTTGTTTGTTGATACTTTCTTTCCTTCGTCGTTGTATAGCAGTGTCTGATAGAGAGTTGGGTTCGTACTCACTGCTACTGGATTGTCCCTTTCTTTTAGAAGATGACTCAGGAAGGGTACAACAGGAATCTAAACCTCTCCGCCGTATTGATCTGATCAGTTAAGGCCTTGAAGATGTATCTTGAGAAGTTATAACCCCTGTTGAGAGACAAGCCAACCATGGCTGCTGCAAGATCATGTCCCAAAGCATCCTTCCCCGCCTTCCTGGATAAGATGCACATGATCATCACGTGAGCAAAGTACCTCCACTGATCGAGCACCCACATCTTCTTGTAGGAAGAGTAATCTCGCACACCGACGTATCCGATACGCTGCCTCCAATAACCATCCATAAAGTAATCTGGATAGGCAGTTGGGTCGGTGGTGAGATCCCTGAACTGTAAGACCCATCGAATTGTGTCCACCAAAAAAACAATTTCATGAGCCGCCACAGTAGCCCGAATGACATTAGGGGTTACCGTGCAGTCATGATCCGCTGTATTCCAGAACTGCTCCAGGTACGGTCTTGAGACTATTGGATCTGTGGATATAGCACAATTGATCTTTGAACGATTCAAGAAATAACTATCTCTATGTATTGTAGTGCAGCACCCTTCTATTTCGGTTATATATGTGCAAGGAGATTGAACTCAATGGTAAAGGCACGAGCCATCACTGTAAAAACAAACAGTAAACATAATAAGAACAAGAAGATTCATTGGAATTGAAAACACATGACCAAGCATAGTACATTCACACTGAACTGAAAAACCAGACTTAGAAAAATTTCAGAAAAAGCCTTCCTGCGTACTTTTCAAGTACGCAAGGTTTAGGTCTTGCGTACTTAGCAAGTACGCATGACTAATGTCTTGAGTACTTGTTAAGTACGCAGGACTTAACACTTAAACAAAATTTTGAAAAGTCAAAATCAGTAATTTGTGAAATTGAAGTTGAATACGGTTGCCATTACGTCGGAAACTACGTTTACGAACATTGTAACCTATTCCAACCCTAATAAAGTACTATAAGATGGTCAATTTGACCTAAGTGTGAAGCAACGTTATCTGTCGGTTCAAACACCAGATCAAAACCAAAATCAAAGCAGGTTAAGGACGATTTAGAAATGATCAAGCTTCGATTATTGATTCTAAACATGTTTTGATCATAGTGTGGTACAAAAACAACCAAAAAATTGTCCAAAATCAAGATTCAAAACCCTAGTTTTTCAAAGTTACAAATCGGTCCGTAACTCAAGATTTAATGGATTAACTAGTCCTAGATTCTCACCAAATGTTATTTAGAGTATGTTGAAACTAGAATCGGGACGACAAAGCTCTTTGGAACACACGGAAAAATTCGAGGAAAAAATGGGCAGAGTTATTCAACAGTCGAATATTTGAAATGAGATGAAACTCAAGAAAAAATTCTAACTCCTTGTATATATACCCAACACAAAATGGTCATGCGTACTTGTTAAGTGCGCAGGACTTAACTCCTGCGTACTTACTAAGTACGCATGACCTAAGTCTTGCGTACTTATTAAGTACGCAGGGTTTACCTCATACGCACTTACTAGGTACGCAGAGACCCTTGTGTACTCAAACTTTCAACTCAAATTATGAAGATTTCAACTCAATTAACGAACAAGATAAGCACATTCAATCAAGAGGATTCAAATTCAATTCAGGAAGGTTAAACATAAATATTTTTGGCTTTTCTGATTAAAATTGAACTGTACACAAACTTAGAATCTTTTTTATCTTTTCTAGATAGAAATATACAAGTATATACAAACAAACTATTTTTGCTCAAAGACACGAGCATAGGATCATATCAGGCTAAACTTTAGCAAAAAACGATACAAGATAAACGTCAAAGAATATGGGAACATGTCATGGATTACAAGTTATTCATACGTAATAAGCACATAAACAAGTAATTCAAGTTGGCAATATTATGATATTTGAAACCATAATCATCTTTGTATCACGTTCTTGTGTGTTAAGGTATTAATTTTAAGATATATAACGTGTACCCCACTGATATGCTACAGAAATGTAACTTGCACTATCTCAAGGCATCTAAGATTTTTCCAAAGATTTTCAAATCTCCAGAATGAAATTACATCGTTTAGCACAGAAAAAATCAAGCAGAATCCATAAGGATTATCAGTAATCATAAGATTCAGAATCGAGTGATTCGGATGTCTTGGTTTGATTGGATTTTCTTCAATTAGTATCATATGATGATTCAGGTTAATAGATATGGAGTCTGAGGATTCAGGTAAGGTGATCCAACTTTTATCTGGATTTTATTTCAATGAATCATGTATGATTCAAGGGTGAATACATGCTCAACGGTTGATGTAAAGACATGTCTTGATTCAATCTCTCATTACATACTTGTGAGTATGGGCAGCGAGATGAACCGCAGTAATTGTGCTAATGACATAACCCGTAACTGGTCTCTTTAGAAAATATTTGCTAAAATCTTACATCCTTTATCTGATAATGATCTTTTTGTATTATTTTACACACGCACACATGCATACATGGGTTCAAATCACAGTTGTAGTCTAGATTTAGTTTCCACACTACTAATGATTCAAAGACGCCTACAACCTACTGACAATTCAAATTACTTGTAGATAAGCAGATTAAAAACATAATAATTTAAACAATCAAGTAAGCATGACGCAATCATTTCCCATATGTGCAGTCTATGGCGTTTAGATCATTTCTGATGCACAATCATTTCCTCTTTTCTCAAGATAACTTTGAAATTTTCTCCATTTTCTATTTTGTTTGAATTTTTGTAAAATATTTGAAAATTAAAAGAACTATACAGAAAATTTAACTTTCCTGAATTGAATTGATTTAAGAAAAATAATTTTTTCACTCTGGATTGAACATTCCTATCAAGTTGACAAGATGCTCAAAATGGGATCGATTAAACGCCTTAGTGAAAAGGTCAGCAAGGTTGTCATCCGTTTGAACCTTTACAAGTTCAATAAGATGCTTTTCAGCACAATCACGGATGAAGTGATGGAGAATTTCAATGTTTTAGTTTTGGAATGTTTCACCGGGTTATTTGTGATGGATATGGTGGCATTGTTGTCAATGAACAGAGGAGTTCCAGTGAAGTTCAAGCCGTAGTCTCTCAATTGTTGCTTAATCCACAATATCTGAGAACAACCGCTAGCTATAGCAATGTATTCTGCTTCACAAGTTGAGACAGAAACCGTTGACTGTTTCTTACCCTGCCAGGAAACCAGTCTGTCTCCCAAGAATTGACATCCACCAGAAGTTGACTTTCTATCAAGGTTACAACCGCCATAGTCTGAATCGGTGTAGAGTTTGAAGTCAAATGACTGCTGCTTAGAGGACCAAAGACCCAATCGGGGTTTCCCTTTCAAGTATCTGAAAATTCTCTTGACATCTATCATATGTGACTCCTTCGGTTGTGACTGAAACCTTGAGCACAAACATACAGCAAACATTATATCGGGCCTTGAAGCTGTGAGATACATAAGAGATCCGATCATCCCACGATACAATTTGCAATCCACATCCTTTCCATCTTTGTCAGGATGCAGTCCATGATTGACGGGGATAGGTGTGCCATAAGTACCGCTATCATTTATCTTGTATTTTGACAAGATGTCCTGCATATACTTGGTTTGATGTAGATAAATGCCATTCTCTCTTTGACTGACTTGCAGACCCAGAAAGAACGACAAATCACCTATGTTACTCATCTCAAACTTGGACTTCATCACCTATTCAAATTCCCTACACATTTCTTCATTTGTAGACCCAAAGATAATGTCATCGACATACACTTGTACAAGAAGAATATCACCTCCTGCTTTCCGTATGAAGAGGGTCGAGTCAATCTGTCCACGTTCGAAACCATTAGACAGTAGATGTTTGGATAATGTTTCTGACTGTAAATAGAATAGGTTGACAGAATGTAAGTACGGATATAACACGACATGTTCTGATACCACTTGTAGGTCCCGGGAGCCTCGTCGCGCAGCGGATATAACACGACATGTTCTGTGATTTGTGTGGGAACCAAATAACAAGAAGGAGAAACACACGAACATAAAGAAGAGAATCAACACAACAACAACATGTAATCAATAACAACGAAGTCATCTCACATTACATACCGAAGAAGTACACATCTATCATCTACGCTCACGGTCCAGGGGTCGGGAGAGCACTGTAACATTTCTAATTTTCATTATCTGTATTTCAATTCAATGTGAGACATTTCAAACCCAATTCTAGTACACTGATTTGTTCTATATGTACCAACAATTAAATACTATGTTCCAATGCAAATCCGCAAATTGTACACGAGTATATCCTATTAAATCTTACATAAGTTCATATTTATACAAATCTATCAAAACTGATATTTGCAAGGACTGATTTTATAAACTAACAAGAAACCCTAATAGGCACGGTCGCGCCTCGTTCTGGCACGGTCACGCCAAGTGCCCTGGCGCGGTCGCGCCTCATATAGGCACGGTCGCGCCTAGCGTCAGTTGAAACGTAAATGCAGTTTCAAACGCAGAATCGTTTGAGTTCGTAATCGATATACACATCATTACCAGTAACGAAAACAATTAATCGAATAATACCCACAATTACATCCAATAACTCCAAGAAATTCATTTAGTCACAAAAACCGAAATTCTTTTACTTGAACCACAATTCGTCTATTACTAATTGAAATTCTCCCAAGCAAACACTCCATCGAACCCCTCTGAAACTCCCGAAAACTTTGAAGCGGTCGGAATTGCAGCAGAAGACGCCGGAAACCAAACCTGTCGCCGCCGGAACTTGTTCCTACCGAACGCTATCGATTCATCGTCTTCCGGGTAATTGAAATCTCATGCTCAATCGATTTAGTCTATAGATCAAAAGCCCCAACTCAATTGGGGCTTACAATAGTGAAATTTAAAACGAACCTGAATCTAAGGTTCGTTCTAAAATGTGTTAATCGAATACTGCTTTGGAGATGTTTTAAACACAATTAAGCTATACAAAAAGACTTGAAATAACCTAATGGGTGAAAGCCCTATGATTTCTAACACTGTTAACATAAAAAATAGTCAATTTGTTCCTGTTTTTTAACAGACGCGGTCGCGCTAACCATCTAGCGTGGTCGTGCTTCATGATACACGGTCGTGTCAATACTAGCGCAGTCGTGCCTCACGCACTCAGACCCGGTCGTGCCCCTTGGCTAGACTTGGTCGTGCCTCAGAACCCTAGACACGGTCGTACCTGGCCCAGACACGATCGTGCCTAGTGAACAGCTTAGTTATGTCTTCTGTTTGATCAACACGGTCGCACCCGTGGTCCTAGCGCGATCGTGCCTCGTCCCAGGCACGGTCGTGTGTGTGAGAAAATCTTGGCAGAATACTAAAATTTGTATTTTAAAAACAATAAGCATTTCAAATGAATTTTCAAATAAAAATAATTGATTTTATAAACATTTATAGTAACCTTATTTAAAAAGATCAAATTCCTATTCTAAAATAAATAGAAGTTATTTATTTAAACCTACAAAATTAAATTTATACTTATTATTAAACCCTACACCTAGATATTATTTATACAACCCATTTACACATATTTATAAAAATAGATTAACAAAAGTTATTTACTAAATTTACATTTAATATAAAACGCTCAATACATTTTTATCACTAAATGACTAAGTACATATTTTTATAAATAAATAAATAAATAAGGTATCAATTATTTATTTAATCTATATTTAAACAAAGATTGTTTATTTAGGTTATACTTAACAAAACTTAACGCCTACAACTCCAACTCTTTGAACACACATCCAATTCAACCCTAGACTTAGACATAGACTATTGTGCACACAATTAATTCAATACATATTACACTCTAGGTTAACGTTGTGCATTACAAGGATCTCGTTACTATTTAGTCTCTCGTGTTAGCTACGCCTTTGAATCAAGTGAGTATTACATAGCCCCCTTTTACTCTTTTACACTTTTGGGGTGAAATATGAACTCTATACAAACTATTGCTTTCATTTACACAAACTACACAAGTACAAATCCTCTTTACATTCATGTGTGCAAATTTGAGCTTTATGCTTGAGTGCTAGGTGTGCTATTTTTTGTGAACAATTTATGTGCAATCATTAACTATTCAAGCCGACGGTGAACAATGATAGATCTATTAAGTCTGAAAAACCCACCCAGATTGGGGTGATTGTTACCGACAACACAATTTTGCATGCTAGTTACAAAGGTTTGATTGTACTTTGGTTACACAATAGCTGTTCTCCATTAATGCCTTATTTTATCATGTTATGTAAGGATTTGTTTATTCATAATCTATATGCTATCTATATACAAACCTGTGTATGCTCATCAACTTTTTAGTTGACTTTATTTTATTCATGTTTCAGGTGCTAATTAGTGAGTTTGATCAAGGCATGCTACACATAGGCTTTGGACTTAGTTAAATTTAAATAAAGACTATTATGTATTTCGTTTATGTACTCGTTTGAATTTGATGGTGTTGAATTATTTGAAGTTAAATTTGATGATTAAAATATTGAAATCTAGTCAACCTTGTGCTCATGAACAGTCTACATGTCCCGCCCCGACGTTTCCACCGCCGGTTGGGGTGTGACATATTGGTATCAGAGCCTTGGTTATAGGGAACTAGATTATTAGACACCCTTGACCTAGACTATAACTTTAGGACACCCACTTATGCCATGCTTTATAATTATGTGATATGTGCTACATGCTATGTGTTACATGCTTACTATGATTAGTTATTATTTCGTATTTGATGCCTTACTTGTTAAAAATTCATAACTTATTAAGATATACTTACATAATAATTAAATAAACAATATCCCTACCTATACCCTAAAACCTCATAATATTCTTACCTATTTCTCTATCATCACTTTTTAGCATGTGGAAAACTCCATGGATTTAAATCTATAAAATTTCTTTATTTCCTCGTTAAGGCTTTTAAACTTTGTTAATTATTTGAGGACACATGCAATCTGGAAGGGTGACACATGTATTCTAGGTTTTCTGTCTAGGAAAGCATTTCGCATAAATCCCAATCAACCGAGGGACCCGTATGCTTTCCTGGGAATTCCCGGGATGAGTGTTTACTTATAGGCTAAAGCATGTCTCCTTGAAAAATTATATGAGTTTATTTAACCTTAATGTGTCATAGTATTCAAGTGATTTTATCACTATTTGAGTACAATCCAAAATATGATTAACTATTTTATTTGTTATCTTATTCTTTTGAATCCAAACAACATTCATAAGTTCTTACATCTTTTCTTGTGTTGTGCAATTCTGTAGAATGCCTCCCCGTCGTGCTCCCGTGACCAACAACAATACCGACATCACTGCTATCCTTGCACAACTTGTAACTCAACTCACCCAAGCTAATGGAGCCATTAATGGTACCCATGGAACTAATGGTAATGGTGGTGCCAACCCATCACAATGCACCTTCAAGCACTTCAATTCGTGTAATCCTCTTAAGTTCTATGGTACCGAGGGAACCACAGGACTCCTTCAATGGTTCAAAAGTATTGAGGGAACCTTCCTCAATAGTGACTGCCCCTATAACCTTCGTGTTCGTCATGCCACAAGTGTCTTATAAAAACGGGCACTCACGTGGTGGAATGGGGAAAAAAGAACTAGAGGCGTGGAAGTAGCAATGGCCTTACCTTGAGATGAGGTTAAAAGGCTAATGACCGAAGAATTTTGTCCTCGAAATGAGGTAAAGAAACTGGAAGCCAAGTTTTGGGATCTTGCCCAAGATGGTGGTGAAAGTCTAGCTTATGTAACTCGGTTCCATGAGTTGAGTCTCCTTGTGCCCCATATGGTCACACCTTTATCCCGCTGCATTGAGAAGGATATTGGTGGATTACCTAGGCAAAATCAAGATACTGTCTTAGGGAGAAATCCCGCAACACTCGAAGATGCTATCCGCTTATCTGCTACATTAACTGATAACCATGTGAAACCGAGAACTCTGACTAGAAAAGGCACCAGGAAAGTTTTCGACACCACAACCCCTCCCACACACATCAAAGAAGCCACAATTGAACCCTCCCGTAATAATAAGAAAAGAAAGGCTAGAAACTATGCTATGGTCACTCCTGCTATCCGTGTTAACCAAGCTGCGCCTATAGTTCAAGCACCAGCCAAAAAGCCATATGTTGGAATCTACCCACTCTGTGCCACATGCAACTATCACCATCTCCAAACTCACTATGGGAAATATGGACATACAGTCAATGTTTGTAGAGCCAAAGCACTTGCAGGCCAAGTCAACCCACCAAACCGAACCAACCCCCAAGTGGCTAATCAAGGTGTTCCTGCTATTGCAAATGGGCGTGCTTGTTATGAATGTGGTAACCCAAATCATTTTCGTGACCAGTGCCCAAGGTTCATCAATGCTAGACAAGGCGGAGCTCCTGGGCGTGCTTTCAACATACACGCCAATGAAGCTCAAGCCAACAATGATGTGGTCAACGGTACGTTCCTTGTTAATAGTCAATATGCATCCATTTTATTTGATACCGGTGCCGATAAAAGTTTTGTGTCACTTAACTTTGAACCCTTACTTGCAAAGACACGATCTCAATTAGAGAAAACATTCACCGTCGAAGTAGCAAATGGTGACTCCCTTACAATTGACTCTGTTATTCACGACTGCTCTCTAGAACTTAATGATCATACATTTCCAATCAACCTTGTACCAATGCCACTAGGAAGTTTTGATATCATCATAGGCATGGATTGGCTATCAAATCATCACGCTGAAGTCATCTGTTTCGAGAAGTGCATCCGAATACCTCTTCCGTCGGAAGAAACGTTAAGAGTCTTTGGTGAAAAGCTTTGCAAAGGACTCAAGTTAATGTCATGCACTACCGCTCAAAAGTACTTACGAAAGAAGTACGTAGCCTTCTTAGCTCATGTTGTTCAAAAGTATGTCAAAGAGAAGAGTATCCAAGACATTCCCATCATTTGGGATTTTCCCAAAGTATTTCCCGAAGATCTATCCGGTCTTCCACCAGTTCGACAAGTAGAATTTCGCATTGACCTTATACCCTGAGCTAACCCCATGGCTAGAGCTCCTTACCGTCTTGCACCTTCTGAAATGCAAGAACTTGCAAGTCAACTCCAAGAGCTCTCCGACAAGGGCTTCATTCGTCCAAGTCATTCACCGTGGGGTGCACCCGTCTTATTCGTCAAGAAAAAGGATGGATCATTCTGCATGTGTATTGACTACCGCGAACTCAACAAGCTTACCATCAAGAACCGTTATCCCTTGCCTAGAATTGATGATCTATTTAATCAACTTCAAGGTTCTACTTGCTTCTCGAAGATTAACCTTCGATCTGGTTATCACCAACTCCGTGTACAAGAGGAAGATATTCCAAAGACTGCCTTCCGAACAAGGTATGGTCACTACGAGTTCATGGTCATGCCTTTTGGGCTAACCAATGCACCCGTAGTTTTCATGGACCTCATGAATCGTGTGTGCAAACTGTACCTTGATAAATTCGTGATCGTCTTCATTGATTATATCTTAATCTACTCCAAGACTAAAGCCGACCATGAGCAACACCTTAGACTGGTTTTGGACCTCTTGAGGAAGGAACAACTATATGCCAAATTATCCAAATGTGAATTTTGGCTAAAGGAAGTTCAATTTCTTGGTCATATCGTCAACAACAAGGGAATTCATGTTGACCCTGCTAAGATCGAAGCGGTTAAGAATTGGAATGCCCCGAAGACCCCCACCGAAGTTCGTTCATTTCTTGGTCTTGCAGGATATTATAGTTGCTTCATCTCAAATTTCTCTAAGATTGCTGTTCCTCTCACTGCCTTAACCCATAAGGGTAAACCTTATGAATGGGGACCAAAACAAGAAGAAGCTTTCCAAACTCTCAAGCAAAAGTTGTTCAATGCTCCTATTTTGAGTCTCCCTGATGGGAATGATGATCTAGTTGTCTACTGTGATGCTTCTAACCAAGGTCTCGGTTGTGTCCTCATGCAACGAGGCAAAGTAATCGCTTATGCATCAAGGCAACTTAAGATTCACGAGAAGAATTATACGACGCACGACCTCGAGTTGGGTGCGGTCGTATTTGCATTGAAGATTTGGAGACATTACCTCTATGGCACAAAATGTGTGGTGTTCACCGACCAAAAAAGTCTCCAACACATCTTCAATCAAAAAGAACTCAATATGAGGCAACGATGTTGGGTTGAACTCCTTAACGACTATGACTGCGAGATTCGTTATCATCCCAGCAAAACGAATGTTGTAGCCGACGCTTTGAGTCGCAAGGACCATGTCATGCTTCATTGTGCCAGAATCCAAACCGACATTCAAAATCGCATCTTATAAGCTCAACACGCCTCAGTCACTGAGGGTAACATGTACGAGGAAATTTCGTGTGGTGTTGAACTCCAACTTGAACCAAAGCCCAATGGCTTACTTTATTACTTGAACCGTATTTGGGTTCCCGATCGCGATGATCTCCGTGCATTTCTCATGAACGAGGCTCATAAGACTCGTTATTCTATTCGTCCTGGTGCGGATAAGATGTACCAAGATCTTCGCCAACAATATTGGTGGCCCGGTATGAAGAAATACATTGCTCTCTACGTTGCCAAATGTTTAACTTGCTCCAAAGTCAAAGCCGAACACCAATGTCCTTCCGAATTACTTGAACAACCGGAAATTCCCGTGTGGAAATGGGAGAACTTAGCTATGGATTTCATTACCAAACTCCCTCGCACCTCAAGTGGTTATGATAGCATCTGGGTAATAATTGACCGTCTCACCAAATCTGCTCATTTCTTGCCTATTCGTGAAGACTATCGGGTTGAGAAACTACCTTGAATTTACATTGACGAAATTGTGAGCCGTCACGGTATTCCCTTAAACATAATATCCGATAGAGATGCTCGGTTCACTTCCCGTTTTTGGCAATCTCTCCAAACTGCTCTTGGTACACGATTGGATTTGAGCACGACTTACCATCCCCAAACTGATGGTCAGACCGAGCGAACAATCCAAACTCTTGAGGATATGCTTAGAGCTTGTGTAATTGATTTTGGTGGCAATTGGGATTCACATCTATCTCTAATCGAGTTCTCCTACAATAATAGCTACCACACGAGTATCAACATGGCTCCATTTGAAGCTCTCTATGGTCGCAAGTGTCGTTCTCCTATCTGTTGGAACGAGATTGGTGAAGCACAAATCACCGGTCCCGAGCTAATTCAAGAAACATCCGACAAGATAATCCAAATCTGTGACAACATTCGAGTAGCGAGAAGTCGGCAAAACAGTTATGCCGACAAACGACGAAAACCCTTGAAATTCCAAGTCGGTGACCTTGTTCTTCTAAAGGTGTCTCCGTGGAAGGGTGTGATCCATTTTGGAAAGAAAGGCAAGTTAGCACCTCGCTATGTGGGTCCATTTAAGATCCTTGAAAGGATTGGGAAAGTGGCTTATAAACTCTACTTACCGCCATCACTTGGCAATGTGCATCCTACATTTCATGTGTCTAATCTGTAGAAATGCCTTGCTGATGAGAACCTCCACATACCTCTTGACGACATGCACATTGACGAAACGATGCGCTTCGTTGAGACACCGGTAGAAATCATGGATCGTGAGATCAAGCAGCTCAAGCGAAGCCGTATCCCTATTGTCAAAGTTCGTTGGGAATCTAAACATGGTCCTGAATTCACTTGGGAAAGAGAGGACCAAATGAAGCTCAAGTACCCCCATCTCGTCACTGATGCCGTCGCCTCCACTAGCTAAATTTCGGGACGAAATTCCCTCAACATGGGGATACTGTAACATTTCTGATTTTCATTATCTGTATTTCAATTCAATGTGAGACATTTCAAACCCAATTCTAGTACACTAATTTTTTCTATTCCTACCAACAATTAAATACTATGTTCCATTGCAAATCCGCAAATTGTACACGAGTATATCCTATTAAATCCTACATAAGTTCATATTTATACAAATCTATCAAAACTTAAATTTGCAAGGACTGATTTTATAAACTAACAAGAAACCCTAATAGGCACGGTTGCGCCTCGTTCTGGCACGGTCGCGCCAAGTGCCCTGGCACGGTCGCGCCTAGCGTCAGTTGAAACGTAAATGCAGTTTCAAACGCAAATTCGTTTGAGTTCGTAACCGATATACACATCATTACCAGTAACGAAAACAATTAATCGAATAATGCCCATAATTACATCCAATAACTCCAAGAAATTCAATTAGTCTCAAAAACCGAAATTCTTTCACTTGAACCATAATTCGTCTAATCTGAATTGAAATCCTCCCAAGCAAACACTCCATCGAACGCCTCTGAAACTCCCAAAAACTTTGAAGCAGCCGGAATTGAAGCAGAAAACGCCGAAAACCAAACCCGTCGCCGCCGGAACTCGTTCTTACCGTACGCTATCGATTCATCGTCTTCCGGGTAATTGAAATCTCATACTCAATCGATTTAGTCTATAGATCAAAAGCCCCAACTCAATTGGGGCTTACAATAGTGAAATTAACACGAACCCGAATCTAAGGTTCGTTCTAAAATGTGTTAATCGAATACTGCTTTAGAGATGTTTTAAACACAATTAATCTATACAAAAAGACTCGAAATAACCTAATGGGTGAAAGCCCTATGATTTCTAACACTGTTATCATAAGAAATAGTCAATTCATTCCTGTTTTGGAATAGACACGGTCGCGCTAACCATATAGCGCGGTCGTGCTTCATGATACACGGTCGTGTCAATACTAGCGCGGTCGTGCCTCACGCACTCAGACCCGGTCCTGCCCCTTGGCTAGACTTGGTCGTGCCTCAGAACCCTAGACACGGTCGTACCTGGCCCAGACACGGTCGTGCCTAGTGAACAGCTTAGTTATTTCTTCTATTTGATCAACACGGTCGCGCCCTGACTACCACGGTCGCGCCCGTGGTCCTAGCACGATCTTGCCTCGTCCCAGGCACGGTCGTGTGTGTGAGAAAATCTTGGCAGAATACTATATTTTATATTTTAAAAACAATAAGCATTTCAAATGAATTTTCAAATAAAAATAATTGATTTTATAAAGATTTATATTAACCTTATTTAAAAAGATCAAATTCCTATTCTAAAATAAATAGAAGTTATTTATTTAAACCTACAAAATTAAATTTATACTTATTATTAAACCCTACACCTAGATATTATTTATACAACCCATTTACACATATTTATAAAAATAGATTAACAAAAGTTATTTACTAAATTTATATTTAATATAAAACGCTCGATACATTTTTTTCACTAAATGATTAAGTACATATTTTTATAAATAAATAAATAAATAAGGTATCAGTTATTTATTTAATCTATATTTAAACAAAGATTGTTTATTTAGGTTATACTTAACAAAACTTAATGCCTACAACTCCAACTCTTTGAACACACATCCAATTCAACCCTAGACTTAGGCATAGACTATTATGCACACTATTAATTCAATACATATTACACTCTAGGTTAACGTTGTGCATTACAAGGATCTCATTACTATCTAGTCTCTTGTGTTAGCTACGTCTTTTGAATCAAGTGAGTATTACATAACCCCTTTTACTCTTTTACACTTTTGGGGTGAAATATGAACTCTATACAAACTATTGCTTACATTTACACAAACTACACAAGTACAAATCCTCTTTACATTCATGTGTGTAAATTTGAAATATGTACTCAGGAACACCCTCCTGCGTACTAGCCACGTACACCGATACATAGAATTTAATGTATAGTTACAAAAACATGCTTCTTCAATCTGATCAACAAATCAGCTATAGATCAGCTGTTTATTGAGGAATCAACAGAAATGTAAGAAAAAAAGCACAAAAATATGAAAAAAAACACCATGATTTCATTAACAATCCACTTTGATGAATATAATAAGCTCCTGGATGCTAGAGGATTACAACGATCAACCACCATCCATCCCGGGTGAGCTCCCCCGGGGTGATGGATCAAACTTCTCGTGATCGCTTGATTTGATAGCATCACTCTCGGGGGACGCTCAGGGGTCGCTTGATTTGAGAATGATGTTTAGTAATTCAAGCGATCATAAGAAGTTTAGGGTCGCGTCACACGTTTTGGTCTGAGGGTCGCTAGCGACACTCTGAGAGTCGCTAGGCTGGTTTCAGCCAACTCTCTAAGAAGTGCTATGTCGGCTTCAGCCGACTATCTGAGAGTCGTTAGGTTGTTTTCAGCTGACTCTCTAAGTGTCGCTAGGTAGGTTTCAGCCGACACTCAGTGATTTTACACGCGTGATAGCCGACTCTTTTAGGGTTTTCAAGAAGTGGCGGCTTTCTTGGAGAACAAGGCTCATGGGGCTATAAAGAGGACCTTAGGGTTTCATTTGTTGTTGTTGGTTGATGTGTGAGCCACCACCACAGGGGAGCTCACCCGGGGTGGATGAAAGTTGTAATTTTGTTGTCCAAAATCAATGAAGTTTACTGCTTTCCATTTCTACTCATCTCTATCTATCGATCTATGTATTTGTTAGTTTGTTTTCGCTCACAACCACCCGTCCCTACCTATTTCTATCAAGAACGAAGTTAAACCAGATCTTGGAGGGTTTATCACATAAGTTGTATGGAAATATCATTTTCTTTACAAAATCAAGTAAATTCACCATATGTGAATTCTCTTCCTCAATCAGTTCTCAACATTTTCAAGAGTTTAATCTATGCACGTTGGTTTTTTTAATTGACATGTTTTAAAAAGAAAACCTATTAACCCCTCCCCCTCTAGGTTTCTACAGTGTTTTACCTTATTTAAGAGATTATAATCTTCACAAGCTCGCACCAAGAAGTTCCTCGCGTATTTTTATTGGCTATAGCCCGAAATATAAAGGTTACAAGTATTTGGATCCATCAAACTCACGGGTTTATATCACCATACATGCTCATTTGGATGAGGATACATTTCCTTTTCCTAGGATCGTTCCACCGGTTAATGAAGCCAAACTTATTTTCTCCAATTTTGATGACACACTTCTCCACCTCATCATCCAAATTTTGTGCATCCCAACCCCATCTTACATGATCATAGTCAAAAGTCCATGCAAAAACCATGCACCCATTCCTCTTTAATCACATGTCCCCTATGCCTATCACTACCTACGTCACCTTCACATATCTCACCCTTACAAAATTCAACCCACCCTTATGTTCCCTCCACGACAACCCCTCCCTCCCCCATCTTAACCTCATCCTTAGATTCTATCTTCGAGTCCCCACATCCCGAATCCCCATCAATAAATGTAGACCATACAACCTCCACAACTTCACAACCTTTAACTCTATCCACGACTACTAGGTCCAAGGCTGGTATTTTTAAACCTAGACATTTTACATATCTCACCATTTTTACATATAATCGGCTTCATGATGCCTTATTTTCCATCAAAGATCCAAAAGGTTATAAAACAACATCGAAACAACAAAAATGGGTGGTGGCCATGAAAAAAGAAAATCGATGCTCTACATCAAAATAATACTTGGGATCTTGTGACTCGTCCCTAAGATGAAAATGTGGTTGGTTCCAAATGGGTTTATCGTGCTAAATATAAATCTGATGGCTCTATTGACAGGTACAAAGCTCGTTTGGTGGCCCAAGGTTTCACTTAAGTCCCGAAGTTTGACTTCCCTCTTACCTTTAGTCCTATTTTCAAGGCATCAACGGTTCGGGTTGTTCTTGCACTTGCTACTATTCACATTTTGCATTTATACCAACTATATGTTAAAAATGCATTTCTTAATGGGATCCTCACCGAAATAGTTTACATGGAACAATCGCCCGGATTCATAAATTCTCAAGCTCCAACTCACATGTGTAAACTTAAAAAGGTCCTCTATAGCCTCAAACAACCACCACGTGCATGGTTTCAACGACTTAGCTCGTTTTTCAATCATCTTGGTTTTCAATGCAGTCATGCCGATACGTCTCTCTTCGCCTTCAAGAAAGCTACCACTATCACCTATCTTCTTGTGTGTGTAGATGAAATTATTGTAACGGGTAATGATGAATCCGTCATACAACAATTTATTACTCGATTACATAGTGAATTTTCCATACAAGACTTGTGTCGCTTAAATTACTTTCTGGGGCTTGAAGTTATTTACACAAGTAATGGGTTATTCCTTAGTCATGCAAAATATGCATATGATGTTCTTACTAGAGTGATGCCAAACCCGTGGGGTACTCCCATGACTACTACTGAGGACTTCACCTAAATGGCACACCCTTTCAAGATCCGACCTTATACAGGTCACTCGTCGGAGCCTTACAATATTTAACGTTCACAAGACCGGACATATCCTATGTGGTTAACCAAACAAGTCAGTTCTTCACTCTCCTACTATCAATCACTATTGGTCGATATATCAAAGGTACCATTTCATATGCTCTTACCTTTGATAAACCCACTACCATTACACTGGTAGGTTACTCTAATGCCAATTGGACATAATGTATTGAGTCCCGGCGCTCCACATATGGCTATTCAATATATTTAGGTGGCAACCTTGTCTCTTGTATTGCTAAAAAGAAACCGACTATCTCCCGGTCAAGATTGGAATCAGATTATAGGGCAATAACAAAGATGGCTGCAGAAATCAACTGGCTCACTCACCTCTTAAGAGAGCTTCATGCGCTGCCACCCAACCGACCTACTTTCTTATGTGACAATAAAAGTGCCTTATTTCTCAGTTAAAATATGGTGTCTCATAAATGAGATAAACATATCGACATTCTGGTTCTCCTCTGATCGCGTATACACAAGATTTGTTCCAACCAAGCTTCAGGTGGCTGACATATTCACCAAAAGTCTCACAAGGCCACTCTTTGAATGCTTTCATGGCATGTTACATATTGGTCCACCACCTATCTACTCAAAGGGGGTAATAGTTGTAAATAATTATATATGGTCAAAAGTCATAGCCGTAAATAATTATATATGGTAAATAATCAACGTACTAAATTAAAAAAACACAATTAGAGGAAACCTAACGGTAATCAATATTCTATTATGTAAATCTCCTCAATCATAGGAGATCATCGATGTATTTATACGTTTCATGTATTATTTCAAAAATAAATTTAGAGAATTAGCATTCTTTCACATGGTATGAGAGCAGGAGAAGGCCAGGCATGATGGGGAGGTGCTGAGACAGAACCAAATAACAACATTTATGGACTGATGGTATCACACCATAAATGTGTTTCTTTCAAAGTGGTTGAGTGTTTGGTGCCATGGTGTGAACAATTGATGTAGATTTAGGAGTAGTATAAATAGTATGCGAGTTAGCCATTCAAAAAAGATAAAAAAAAAGAAAATAAGAAAAGGGAAGATGTGGCAGCGACAAGTGGGAAGGGAGAGAGAAAAAGCACCACCCTTACAAATCGGTATCGGAGGTGGCATGGAGCATACCGCACGAGGCTGCGAGAAGGATATTGTGCTCCCTAAGTGGTAGAAAATTGAGTCAATGACTAATGTGGCTTAGAGAGAGAGAGCATAAAGTTCAAATTAAAGCTTATAAGAACTATTTACGGAAGTGATAATGTAGATACCATATGGTTGTATATAACAAACCAACTTTTGGGTTTATTATATAATATGTTAATCATATTATAGGGGTGTTATTAAATAAAATGAAAGTTGAGGGTTTGCTAAGAAAGATGGATTATAAATAGTTTTGAAAGAAAGGGTTAAAACTAGCGAGCATTTATGTAAATCAACCAAAGTTGATTTACTTGGTTGGTGTTGGTAGCGAAGAACACACACATTGCGATTTTTGCAAGAGGGAAAGAGGAGGAGGACTCAAAACCCAAAATTGATGATTTGCATGTCGAACTTGGATGATTTGGAGTGTTCATCCTATTCAAGATTGCTAGTAAGTATAATCTTCCTCATCTAACTCACCATCTATGGTGTTATTGAGCAAAAAGACCCAATTGGGTCAACTGGTGTTGTGATTTAGGTGTAATATCATTTATAAACCTTAATCTAGTATTATTAATTTTGGAGAATCATGTTTTACATGATTATAAAGCCTAATTTGATGTTTGAAAAATTAGGGTTCTTGAGGTGAAATTGGGGGTTTTCGAAATTTAGGTTGTTTGGATGATAATTGGGGGTTGGTAACTGTATTTGGTGTGATTAAACACATAACCAAGTAATAACCCTCAATCCATTTAGTGATTTTAGAAATTGGGAGTTTGGGTGAAATTGGGTGAACCCAAACTGGTCAAAATGGTTGAATGATTGTGTAGAAATGTTAAAACTTGTTTAAGGTGTAATTAATCAAGTTTAGATTGGGTGTAATCCATAAGTTCTAGGGTGGGTATTAGACCTCAATTGGAAGTGGTGAATTGGAAGTTTGACTATTATGGGTCAAACAGGTTGAGGTTGTGTTAACCAAACTAAGTTAGGGTGATGGTCAATAGATCATAGGGGTGTGTTGGAATGCCGATTGGTGATCAATTGGTTTCTAATTGTGAAAGTGTTAAATAGGTGATCAAAGTGGTAAATGAGCTAATTTGGAGGATCAAGTGGGTTGATCTCTAACTTAAGGTAAGTGATATGCGTTTGCTTAGTAATGATCGGTGGTAGTAGATGCACATACTAGAGATATATGTTGATTTTTTTGATTATCTTATGTGAAAATGTGTATATGTTGATTTGGTAATATTGTATATGGTGTATGTATGTAAAGGGTGGGTGCTTGAGGTCTGAGAACCTCACAATGTCGTATGGTAATTGTAGTCATAGAATGTCTTATGTGCTCTATGGCGTCATTTTTATGTATGTGTCGAATGTATGGGTGGGGTGAATATGATGTAATTGATGTCTTTGAATTTCAAAACTAATTGGTGGGGTTGGGGTTGGGGTCTTGAACCTCACAATGTCGGGTATCACGTATGTGTTATAATAATGGGTTAGCAACTTGTGTGTGTGCTTGTTGCATGTTTTAGGTTGGTGTTTGATGTCTAAGAACCTCACACGTGGTAACTGAGGTCATGAACTTCATTTGTGTTGATGTTGTTTGAAGTCGGGTCAAAACGGGGAGTTCGTGTAAAACGGGTGTGGAACTCGTACCGTGGTGTTTTAAGTCAATCAAGAGGGGTTAAATGGGTGGGTAAAATATTTGTTTGGTGTTAATAAAAGTTAAAATACCATTTACCAACAATGGGGTGCAAATGGGTCGAACAATGGGTCAAATAAGTCAGAAAAACTAAAATTTGGCATTGCTGATTGATGTCACCCAGACGGTCTATAAAAACTAATAAATAAAACCTAATCTAGACTCCTAAGTAATAAATGGAATACCTATGAACTAGACCACACTGACAGGCAAGTGAACCTATCGACGAAGACTAACCGATTACCTCTCACATTTCGGGTATCGAGATAAGATGAACACTCAGATCTATTGCACTCTCAAATACAACTCCTATGGCATACTACGTCTACAAACCACACAAACAACCACAAACACACAGTATATGATCTAGATACGCTATTCAAACTGGAATACGTCCATAAATAACATACGAAATTTATAATCAATTGCAACTTAGATCTAAACATGCATATTCATCATAATAATCAATCCAAAATCTTTACAAGATCATTAATCCAGCATACGAATCCAAAAACCGAATAAAAAGCAGAACTTTATCAAGTATTCATCACAGACCCATGCAATATAAATTGTTTAGCCAACACACATGATCAAAACATCCTAAACAAAATTAATAAACATAGTTATGTTTCAATCAAACAAATCAAGAACAAACGAAAGAAAATTAAAACCTGAATAAGCTATCTCTAACTACCTCGGATCCAAAAGCCTCAATCTATGACTCTAATTGCTTCTCTAACTCAAGATATCACCCAAGACAATGCTCTGACGGCCAAAAAGATCGAACTCCCGTCCCAATAGCATTCAAAATCTATTTAAAAAGCGTATCACGAGAGATATGGCTAGAAAATAGTCGCGCCCTGATTTGGATTTCCTCGCGTACCGCGAGGCATGGGCTTCTCTGCTTCGCGTACCGCTAAGACTCAATATTTCCCATATTTTGCATTTATTCTTGCGACTTGTTCTTGTGCTCGGTTTCTTCATGATTTGACTTGTAATTCTCATGAGCACCTGTAAACATGACAAAGACTCAGAACGAACAAAAAACAACTCAAAACAGTTGTAAAACTAACCAAAACACACGAAAACAATAGGAAATAAGATGTTAGCTTTGCACTACATCAAACATCCCCACACTTAACCTTTTTTCGTCCTCGAAAAATTCTGCAATAGAATAAATACTGGACATAGCTTTAACAATCTCAATTATTCAATTAGCACAAATATACTCACGCGTTAAAAAGCAACAATCGGTATTTCTATCCGACTAAACCCAACCAGCAACTTTCAAGCCCCCGCTTTGTGTTCTAGTTCCATTTTATACAACTATCAATCAATCTATGTGACTCACACTTCAAAAGCTAGAGCTCTACCTAATACCGTCTCACGGTCATGTCTAGGCACAAATTTAAACCAAATAGATTTCACCCATCACGTTAAACTAATATTTACAGGTTTTAGAAATTAAGATGATCAATGAATGAATTGATGAAAAGAGCATTAAATTAAACAAATGAAATTTCGCCTAAAGGCGTTTCAACCAAGTCGCTATCCCGGAGGGTAACACATAGACTACAGTTCTAATCAGTGAAGCACTTAAGAATCTAACACAGTGGTGTTTCAATCAGGCTAGAACCCGACATGTGACACGTAGGCGAAACTTAGATTTCAAGTTAATTAAGCTCAACTATATGGAATATGGATTGCGGCTGCCACCGAAACTCGGATTTATTCTCATAAAAAAAGAGTGGTGTGCTAAGAAATTTCAAAAACCTCTAAATTTTAACTTAACGTGGTACCTATCACCCTATGTTGACAGTTTTAGTATTACCGACACCCCTAAGATAAGTACCCACAAGATTTCATGAATTTAATCATTTATTAGCTCTAAGTAACATAAACAGGCTATTTAAGCTCTTCAAGCTGGCTGGATCTACCAAAATATCACAATTCAAATGGGTTTTCTATTATTTATCTCATTTAAAAATCAACAAGCAGAACCAGTTCTGCTATCATTTTCCATTTTATTATGCAAACTTTTGATTTCCAATGACATTTTTTTTTATTTTTCATTTTTTTTATTTTTGTATTTTTATAAATGAAAACAGAATGGACAGACTCCACAAGACACAGCCTCCCATCCCCACACTTGAAACAAACATTGTCCCCAATGTGAACCGAGAAACAACTAAAAATAAAAAGACAAAAAGAAACTGGGAAGACTTAGCTCGTAATGTAGTAGTGAATGGTCCAACTTTACTCTTCCACGTGTGTACTGTATAACATTTTAGTCGCGGTTGCACAATCGACTGTCAGGTTGCCTTTACAAAATCATAAGATCATGATCAACCCCGCCCGAATGGAGATTGAGTATGGACAGAGTGATCAATACATGCACAATAAAACTTAAACAAACCCAACGCATTAAACTGACTCAAGATATAGACTCAAATTAAAATAAAAGACTCAACTGACTTACTAGACTCAAGATAGATTAGGGAATCATACCCAATGAGTGGCAAACACAAAAACATGAATGCCACAGCAAGGTGGAACATCGATCATGAACGTTTCGTAAGTTTTCCCATGGTCATGGTAGGTATGATGGATTTGAATGATGATGAAATGATGGATGGGTATGATGGTGATGAGTGGTAGGGGTAGTAGTGGATAATGGTGATGGTGAACAGTGAATGGTGAAAACATGGGTAACAGAAGAACAAAGGGGGAGCCAGGGTCCCCTAGCACAACGCGAGAGCCAAGGCAGCACTCCTCGCATATAGCAAGGAGGCAAGAATTAAGCGTACCGCGAGGACCAATTGGAAATACTTCACGTACCGCTAGAAAGTCCTGGTGACATAAATTTTTGAGGGTTTTTTTATACTTAACCAAATTTTCACCCCTCAAACTTTTTGCACCCAAATCCTCTAAAAACCTTTTTCTAACTATAAAAACCAAAGTAAAAATACCTGGAACTTCGTTCCTGATGATTTCCTCACCGAATCGAGCGCGAATCCCTGTAAACACACACAAAACAAAACACACACACCAAAAAGACGCAAAGATGACACGAACATAAACCAAGACTTATACACTATACATCCCTGGCACTTGCCCAAGACTCAAATAAACCTATCAGAAGGCTTCTCGTTGATTCTAACTGGTACCGCTATCATCCGACGCGGCTTTCTGACTCTCCACATTACCAATAAGTAAGCACCAACCACTAAACCTCTATTACATCTATCACCCAGGTCCTTCCACCAACACTTAAACCTACCCGGTCCAAAGATAACTCAGTTCAAGTACCCTAGCAGCCTATCCTCACTAAACATCCCCACACCTAGGGTTTGCACTACCCTTAGATCACATCTATCACTCAACACATGGGCTCTCTTACGGGGCGGCCTAGACCTAGGGGTGACTCAGTTTCACTCCCCTCAGCATGATCAACAGAAATGGGTAAGGGCTTAGGAATACGTATCTCTAATGGTATAACCTCTAAGCTCTCACCCGGATCCTCAAGATCCTCTATATCCTCTGACTTCCCCACATTTGGGCTTTTCCAAATCATCCCCTCCAGCTCTGCCATAATCTCTTGCAGATCACTCGACAACTCATCATCGTATTCATCCGGTGCATCCAACAACTCCTCTAACTCCAACTCCCAATCAGATGGTTCTCCTAAATCAGGGGGGGTTCACCCACAACATCATCTAATGGATTAGAGTCCTGATGGTCATCCATGAAGGCATCAATCATGCACACGGAGTGGCTTTTGACACCAGCTTCCTTCATGGACTTTGCAGCATCGAAAGTAACAGACTCATCCCCCACACGAAGTGTGAGCTTTTCATCAAAGACATTGATCAATGCCTTGGCGGAGAGCAGAAATGGGCGCCCTAATATGAGTAGGACTCTGTCATCCACAACGATATCCAGAATGACAAAATCCACGGGGAAGATGAATTTATCTATCTTAACTAGCAATTTCTCCACTATTCCCCGTGGATACTTGACTGAACGATCAGCCAAGGACATGCTCATGCGTGTCGGATGTGGTTCTCCTAGGTCCTGTTTCTTGTATATAGAATAGGGCATCAGATTGATGCTAACACCTAGGTCGGCCAACGTGTGGTTCAAGAGAAAACTGCCAAGCAGACACCGGATCGTGAAGTGACACGGATCTGCCAGTTTCTCTGGCAGTTTGTTCTGCACCACTTTAGACCATCGCTCACTTAGTGAGACTTTAGAGACTTCCTCCAGCTGCTTCTTGTTGGAAAGAAGATCTTTTAGGAACTTGCCATACTTAGGCATATGCTAGAGGACCTCTATGAATGTGAGATTGACTTTAAGCTGTTTGAACATGTTAAGGAAGTTACCGTATTCCCTCGCGTATTTATGAGGCAGCAAGCGCGCTGGGTAGGGAACACGGCTCAAGTCAATCTCTGGGGTCTTTATCTCCACCCCTTCTTCTTCTCCTCTGCCTTCTCGACAGGCTTCTCAGCCACTATCTCCTCATCCACCCGCTCTTATTCTTCTTCCACCGGTGGCTGCTCTCTCTCCTCTACTTTTCGACTCCTAGTTGACATGGTCATCACTGAAGCATTAGGGCCTGAAGATGGACCTCCCTGTCTATCCTTCAAGTTCTTAGCGATGTATCCCACTGTGCGTTGAAGATCTTGGAATGCAGATTGCTGATTCTTCAGTAAGGTGTCGTGCGCATCCAATCGCTGCTGAGTCTCCTTGTCCTTCACCACCAAGTGAGCAAGCATCTGTGTTTATGTCTCTAACATCTCATCAATCCTCTTTGTGTTGACACTGCTTCCCCCACTCGGTCCTACTTCACCTGCAGCTTGCTTGTTAGGGCGGGCATTAAACCCAGGTGGGTTGTTTCCATATCTCCAGCCCAAGCCATAAGAATTGTTATAGTTATTATTGTACCCTCGGTTCTGGTTGCCCCTTAAAGTTTACCTGCTCCTGCTGACTGACGAGGCAGTCCCTGGTGTCGTGGCCTCCCCTACACACCTCACAACTTTGAGCATTCAGCTTTAGCTCTTTAATCTCATTTGCCATCGCTGCGAGTGCAGCAGCCATGCTAGGATCAGGGTTGACCTAGGAATGGAAGTCCTAGTAGATGGCCTTTGTTGCTCAGTGAGAGCGAAGCTCTCAAACATCTCCTCGCATTCAGCAGGCTCCAACTTATCCATGATATGGCCTCCCGCAGCAGTGTTGAACATTTGCTGCTTCTCGAAGGTGAGGGCATTATAGAACTTCTCTAAACTCGCCCAGTCAGACAGACCATGCTGGGGACATCGGCTCAACAGCACGTTGAACCGCTCCCAGGCCATGTGATAAGACTCATCAGGGTCCATCCGGAAGGAGTGGATTTGGTCCTTAAGGCGAGCGGCCCTGGAAGGTGGATAGTACTTTTTAAGGAACTTGGATTGACGATCCTCCCAAGTGGGGACGGAATTGTCAGGGAGGGTGTCAAGCCAAATGGAAGCATGCCTAGAGAGCGAGAATGGAAAGAGACGCAAGTAGATTGCGTCCTTAGATACACACGTGATATTGAAGGTATCACATATGCCCACGAAGCGGGACAGATGTCCAGGTGCATCCTCATCCTCGAGGCCATGGAACTGAGTAGCATGAGTGATCGTACTCATGACATGTGATGGGATCTACTAAATATTGGTGTTAGGGATAGCGGGGAGGGCGCTCGAGGATCGCGCCCTGGTGGCCCCATCACTGGCTCTCTAGTGTACGGTATGTCTCCCTGGTGAGTCAGCGTCGCCCATTTTAGGAAAAGGAACTGGGCTAGTGGGACGTACCTTGTGTTTGCACAACGTTTTCAAACGCTCCCGGAAGTCGCGGGTGTGGTCGTGAAGCTCTCGTTCAGGCTCTACGTAAGCTGAAAACTGTGGTGATCCCTGCGAACGAGTACGTTGCATAAATTAAAAGACACAAAGAAAAATAAGAAAGACTCAAAACGTAGAAAGACTCGAACCTAAATTAGACACACAAGTAGCAGATAGGACAAAGCACAAAAATAAGACTCAAAATAAAAGAAAGAAAGAAAATAACCAAAATCATACAAAGAACTAGTCAAAGCTAATGTTGCTATTGCCAAGTGTCCCCGGCAACGACGCCAAAAACATGATGTCGCCCAGATGGTCTATAAAAACTAATAAATAAAACATAATCTAGACTCCTAAGTAATAAATGGAATACAAATGAACTAGACCGCACTGACAGGCAAGTGAACTAATCGAGTGTAGCACAACTTAATGGTAAACCGGATTATCGAACCCTAGAGACACTATTATAGCTAACTAGAATCTGAATCGAACTAAATATGATTGATTGGGCAGGTTTTCTACACTACTGATTAAACTAATAATGCAGAATTCTAAAGATTGACTCTAACTATCAAACAAGGACTTCGGGAATATCAGGAATGGGAAGAATACCACCTAGGTCGGAATCCTACTTGCAAAGCACAGACTTCTACCGGTTATGGAAACAATTATGGATCTGAGTATCTAAGGATAATAGCTATAGACAACCTAGTGGACCCCTAATCACTCTCAGGGTGTCACCAACTAAGAAACCTAAAGATGCAGTAAACTCACCAACAATGATAATGTACCCAAAAGACAATTCACCTCTCGGTCTCACTGTCCATAATACATCAAAGATGCATGGTGTAATCTCAGATCACCACTCTATGACTCGGACTAGAAACAATCACTAAGAACCTAAGGGAACCTCCTCTCAGACAATTCACACTCGGAATCCTAATGACGAAGACTAACCGATTACCTCTCACCTTTCGGGTATCGAGGTAAGATTAACACTCAGATCTATTGCACTCTCAAATACAACTCCTATGGCATACTACGTCTACAAACCATACAAACAACCACAAACACACAGTCTATGATCTAGATACGCTATTCAAACTGGAATACGTCAATAAATAACATACGGAACTTATAATCAATTGCAACTCAGATCTAAACAAGCATATTCATCATAATAATCAATCCAAAATATTTACAAGATCATTAATCTACCATACGCATCCAAAAACCAAATAAAAATCAGAACTTTATCAAGTATTCATCACAGACCCAGGAAATATCAATTGTTTAGCCAACACACATGATCAAAACATCCAAAACAGAAGTAATAAACATAGTTATGGCTTCAATCAAACAAATCAAGAACAAACAAAAGAGAAAGAGAACCCGAATAAGCTGTCTCTAACCATCTTGGATCCAAAAGCCTCAATTTTTAACTCTAATCGCTTCTCTAACTCAAAAAATCGCCCAAAACAATGTTCTGACGGCCAAAAAGATCGAACTCCCATCCCAATAGCATTCAAAATCTATTTAAAATCAAATTAGGGTTTTTTTCTCAGAATTTACAGCCCTCGCGTATCGCGAGAGATATGGCTGGGTTCCTCACGTAGCACGAGGAACAAAATAATCGCGCCCGAATTTGGATTTCCTCGGGTACTGCAAGGCTTGGGCTTCTCTGCTTCGCGTACCGCGAAGACTCTATATTTCCCATTTTTTGCATTTTATTCTTGGGATTTTTTCTCGTGCTCGGTTTCTTCATGATTTTACTTGTAATTCGCATGAGCACCTGTAAACATGACAAAGACTCAGAACGAAGTAAAAACGACTCAAAAAAATGTAAAACTAACTAAAACAATAGGAAATAAGATGTGTGCTTTGCACTACATCACTGATCTGCAACCAGAGCATGATGTGCTGAAAGCAGCGCAAATTGTGCTGATATTCCGCTTTTTAGCGTTGGTAAAAAGTGGAAATGTCGTTTTTAGGCAAAGTCTATGGTGTTAACTTAGTGGTGGCCCTAAGGATTGGTTATCATTACTAATGGTGAGTTGTTTGGGTGTTCTTATGTAGGGAAAGCTCCAGACTAGCCTCAGGTCATGCTTCGGGTCGATTGGATTCCCATGAAGACTTCGACGATCGTTTGTTAATTAATTGTAGGTCCTCGGAGCATCGTCGTGCAGCGGAGATACACGGACCTGTTCAGTGATTTGTGTGGGAACCAAGAAACGAGACAGAGAAACACAAACATAAACAAAAGATAATGAAATGATACGTAATCCATAACATAGAAGTCATCCCGTATTACAGATTACATACCGAATGAGCATACATCTCTCATCTAAGCTCACGGTGCAGGGGTCGGGAAAGCTCATCCCGACCCGGACACCTCTCGACCTAGTTCCAGAGTTCCTCCTACAAATGAAGACAAGTCTTCTATTTATAGGGGCAGGAACACTACCTGCGTACTTGGCTAAGTACGCAGGGCATTGGTCATGCGTACTTGCTAAGTACGCAAGGAAAATGCCTTGCGTACTTACTAAGTATGCAGGACCAACTGGTGAACAAGCTAAGTATGCAGGAACACCCTCCTGCGTACTAGCCTAGTATACCAATACATAGAATTTAATCTATAGTTACTAAAACATGCTTCTACAAACTCCCTCTTAACTATAGCATCAAATTCTATCTATCACTAGCACGGATATGCATTAGTTTACAAAGAATGTCATAACAGACTCCCTCTAAACTAATGACATCAAGTGTCTTCTGGCGAGACTTGATCTTCTGGCATTCCACTTGAGATCTTTAAATCTTCAAACTTCAGTCTTCAGTTGCCAAGTGATACACATGACTCCTTTTTAACTGTAGCTTTCATTGTAGACCAAACCAAGTTCTTCAATTGGAACCAACTAACCCAACACACCTCATTGTAGTTCATCCTCTCAGCAGTAACATCCTCCACCCTGACTTAGAATTCCTCCAAATCAGCTGGCATATGATATAGAGTTTGAAAATCCAATAGCCTGCATCAAACTAATCAGCTCCTATAGGAATTCCAGTAAGATAAATTTAAGTCTTCAACCAGATGAGTCAAACTCTATCATGTATCTTCATGAGTTAACCAAATTCCCGAAGATGTTCATTTCCAATATCCCCTTTCAGTTTAAGCTCCATCTGACTAGACAGGAAACAAGGGTATGTTTCCTATCCCATCGGTCAATGATAAAAGGTTCCATCTTTAACTAATAATCCAACGGATATCAAGCTTCATCCTGAAAACACTTGATAGAATCAAACACAAAATCATGCTCAGCAGTGATCACCTTATATCCAAAGTCCAACATTCTTCAATTAGATCTTCATTCTTGGTTCACACCTCCTAATCTGTATACATTCACCGCGGTGAAGTTCCATAACTAGGTTGTCTATCTGGATTCCGCCCATATCCCAAGTGTGAAATCCCATCATCATTAAATCACATCAAATCTTGAACACATGCTTGGCCAATGAGCACGAAAAATATAGTTTACACGAGAAATCACGGTTAATGACACATTTTTTTATCCCCCTCATTTCTCTATAAACTATGACCAGCTTCATCATCACGTTACTCAAATCCTCAAAAAGCACAACTAGCCAACTCCAGGATTTTATTCTTTTATTCCTTTGCAAAGATCAAAACAACAAATCCTTGGGTTCAAGTTGTTCCAGTATTCATCCCCTATTAAAGAAGTATCCCGGATACTCGTAGCCCACATATTCAGGTTTGAATACCTAAACAAGATGATTCTTTTTTCGAAAGACCCAAAGCAGCAACATCTTAACAAATAGAATGAGACCTTTAGCCGATGACGACCCAATTGCTCCCATTAGTTCAGCATTCATACCCTATTAAATAAGTATCCCGGATACTCGTAGCACACATTTTCACGTATGAACACTTAAACAATATATGACAAGTGGTATCATACAACAAAAATCTCGTCCGTGTTTCGCCAAGCCACATCGTATATAAATTCTGGTTCGGAAAAACCAAAATTACTATATTCTCAAAAATGGCCCGAAACAAGCATACAAATGATCCCTAAAAATTTGGCCGAGAAAAGTTTTCCCGCCAAATTTTAATTTTTTTTTTATTTAATTATTTATTTTTTTAATCCCATATGCTAGTTCATGCGTACTTAGTAAATACGCACATAAAGGGTGTTCATGCGTATTTAGTAAATACGCAAAGCCAAGTACCCATGCGTACTTGATAAGTTCGCAAAGCCAAAATGCCCATACGTACATGCTAAGTACGTAGAGGAAAATACTCATGCGTACTGAACAAGTACGCAGGACAACTTCTTATGCGTACTTAGTAAGTAAGCAGGACAAAACCCATGCGTACTTAGTAAGTACGCAGAAAAATTGAATTTGCGTACTTATAAAAAAGTAGCAGCGTTCTTGACGGATCTTGAGGAGAATGCTCGAAAAGTGATGGATCTGAGAAATTAATGCTTCCAAAATCTTAGGAAACATCATCTAACAAACCCTTAGCCTTCCAAACACCAAATGAAGTGATAACAAACTCGATTTTAAGGATTTTATGTCTAAAAAAGTACGAACTCGTATCTGCTCAAAACCCTAAAAAATCAAAACTGGAACACAAATCAACGAACACCGAGGCTCTGATACCAGTTGTAGGTCCCCAGAGCCTCGTCGCGCAGCGGAGATACACGGACCTGTTCAGTGATTTGTGTGGGAACCAAGAAACGAGACAGAGAAACACGAACCTAAACAAAAGATAATGAAACGATACATAATCCATAACATAGAAGTCATCCCGTATTATAGACTACATACCGAAGGAGCACTCTCATCTAAGCTCACGGTCCTGGGGTCGGGAGAGCTCGTCCCGACCCGGACACCTCTCGACCTAGTTCCAGAGTTCCGCCTACAAATGAAGACAACTCTTCTATTCATAGGGGCAGGAACACTACCTGTGTACTTGGCTAAGTACGCAGGACCAACTGGTGAACAAACTAAGTACGTAGGAACACCCTCCTGCGTACTAGCCTAGTACACCGATACATAAAATTTAATCTATAGTTACTAAAACATGCTTCTACATTAACCTTGGTGTGAGGAGTTATTCAAACTTGTTTTGTAAAGTCGTTTCTACTCTAAATTTATCGTTGTTTGATTTTGATAATAACTTGATGTTATTTCACAAATGGGTGTAACTGGGACCTAAATTTCGGGTATTTTGAAAGTTTAAATCGGTTGAAATTTTTGGGTGTTACTACTTGGTATCAGAGCACTAGTTTGAGGGATTTGGGTGTGCGAAACACCAAACTCAAACCTAATGCTCTTGATGTGGTGGGTGAAATGAGAATCCAATAAAGACTTGACCGAAGCACGGAGCTTAAAGGTGAAATGTTAGTAATGATAATTGTCGTTGGTCGATATATGTGATGTCTAATGTGAACTAATTGTGCCTAAACTTGTCTTAGGATTTGCTATATGAAGATGATAAATGCAATTATGCATTTTATGTTACCAATCATGCCTGGCCAATATGGTTCATAAGATAGCATGTGTAAGTGCCCTTATGATAACCATACAACAATGAACATTAACAAGGATTAGGTGAAGGTGTTTTTGTAGGGTGGTTACATATACACATAAAAGGGGTTTAGTTCCTTAATGAGTATGATTAGAGGCCTATAAGTAGGTAGAACATCTACAATTTTAACAAAACATAGTCGGGGAATGACTAACGGGGATAGGTGTTGGTAGATGGAAATTGTGGATAGGAGTTATGGTAAGTACTCATGTACGATATAGTCTACGCATGTATCACCTCGGGAATGGTGAAAAGCATGGGATTGGCTGCGAAAACTATGAAGCAACATTCTAGTGAAGGATAGCTAGAGCTTTCTATCATGTCGTGTAAATCTACCTTCAAGGAAGATATGGCATATTAAGGCGATCATGTAGAGGAACCGTATGAAGCTTACGGAACAGGACGGACAATGATTGGTGAATCTAAGAAGAAGGAAACCTTGTTTTCACAAGGAGTTGTGGTGCACAAATCAAAGGCGTAAATTGGTGAGGTTGAACCGTTTATTTATCGACGATGCATACACCGGAATGAGATTGGCTTAGGAGTGAGCCAAGGTGGCCCGAAGAAGGGAGTACTATTTGCAGTGAGTCAACTCCAGGACATGGCAGGAATTGGTGGGAAGCTCTTCGTAAGAAGAAAGACGAGGTTTGTGAAGGCAATGCGTCGGGGGAATTCAAGAAGTGACCTTGAAATACCTTAGACTGCAAGCCGTGGTGGGTCGTCTAACTGAGGAGTTCCTTCACATGTAGTGGACCATGGAGGCGATCAACAAGATTACGAGCACATTTTATGACTAGTCGTGGTCTTGCTCGGATCTTGTAGTCACGGAAGGAAAGAGGATGGATCGGTTTGCTCAATGCTATCCGTTGACGCTAAAGTAGATTCTTACGTGTGTTGTACAAATCAAATGGAGTTGATTAATAAATGTTGCAAGGGGAGGTCGAACACGGGAGATAAGTAGGAAGAATTGAGAGGTGACTTCGTGAAAGCCAAATATTATAGTCGAACTAGAAACCTTTTGGGGAGGATATACGTGTTACTGCCATAGGTATGGAAAGTAACTCGAATGGAGAATGATGGGACACTATGCTATAGTGTTATAGTCCTAATAACATGTGCTACAGTTGTTATAAATCAAGACACATTAGAGGTGAATGTCTCGAGTTAGATCACAAGGGTGATAAGAGGGGAAGAAATAGAAATTTTCGAGGCCTTCGAGCCGGACATTTCTAATTACCAAGGACGAGACTGAAGTCCTTTGGTCTTATTGTCAGGTGAGAAGCTATGTAGATCAGTGGATTTAGAAGTGATCAATGTTGGGAGTATTAAAAGTTGAAGATTTAGTGATGTGTTAATTAGAAGTTGTGGACGAAACAATAACGTGGATTGAGTCCGACGATTATAAAAGAGGTGTTCGGTTACTCAGTAGCCATAACAATGTCCGGATGAACAAGTAGAAACGTGTTTATCTGTTCTCATCTAGAGACAATGAAGCACGAGGCGTAGGAAATGGTGTGTACATGGCTTGTGTCGTTGACATCAACCGGGGGTATAATGGAATACCTAGTGTTTCAGTTGGTGGAAATGGTGTTCAATAAGGGCTATTATGCCAGAGTGATTCACCTAGAAGTACGCCAACTTTTTGGTGGAAAGGGAGGACAGAGTAGTGCATATGTGTACAGATTATCGGAGGTAGAACAAAGTGACCTAATGTCCTGCGGTTAGTGGACTTTTTGGGTTGGGTGTATAGAGCGTTAACTTCACGGGTGGTCGTATAATCGTCGATAGTCATTTCTATCTTCAAAACAAGGTTGTTTACGATCAATTTTGTCGTGAACTTCTTGAAAATCCTTAGAAGGAGAGGTCCTTCATTGAATTGTTTGGGTGTGCCATCTTAGCTTCAGTGAAATCCAGTTTTGGATAATATGGTGGATTCTGAAGGCATCCCTGTTGACCTATCAAAAATTGAAATAGTCAAGGGGTAAATGGTGTTTGAAGTCTTCGAACATCACAAATGGTGCTTGAAGTCTCTGAACTTCACAATTGATGCTTGAAGTCTCGGAACTTCACAAATGTTGTTTGAAGTCTCTGACATAACAAGGTTACCCAAAAAAGGGGAGTTTGGGTAAAACGGGTGTGGAACTCGTACCTTGGTGTTGTAAGTCAATTAAGAGGGGTTAAATGGGTGGGGAAAATACTTGTTTGGTGTTAATACAAGTTAAAATACCATTTACCAGCGGATAAGTCGGAAAAACTGAAATTTTGCATTGCTGGTCTGTAGCCAGATCATGTTGCGCTGAAAGTAGAGCATATTGCACTGGCAGACCTGCAGCCGGCGCAAATTGCGCTGATATTCCGCTGGTAAAATTTGGAAATGTCGTTTTTAGGCCAAGTTTGTGGTGTTAACTTGATAGTGGCCCTAAGGGTTGATTATCATTACTAATGGTGAGTTGTTTGGGTGTTCTTATATAAGGAAAGCTTCGGACTAGCCTCAGGTCATACTTCGGGTCGATTGGATTCTCATGAATACTTCGGCGATCGTTTGTCAATTAACCTCGGTGTGAGGAGCTATTCAAACTTGTTTTGTAAAGTCGTTTAAAGCCTAAATTTGTCGTTGTTTGATTTTAATAATAATTTGATGTTATTTCACAAATGGGTGTAACTGGGACCTAAATTCCGCGTACTTTGAAAGTTTAAATTAGTTGAAATTTTTTGGTGTTACATTGTAGCCAAGCGGTATGAAATTGTGTAGGAAAGGTATCTGTCCCAATGGTTGATGGTTCAATTCTCAATGTCTGACAAAAAGATGTAGATTTAGAAGTCAAAAAAAGATAATATATTTTTATTTTAAGAAATGGATTATTGAATTTCCAGATATCTAGCGATTGCGTTTGTAGAAAAGATTTTTAACAAAAAAAAAGAGAAGTTTTCTACAAAATCAGTAGATTCAGCGATTTCTTTTTCTCTTTTTTTTCTAAATATTAGGTAGCGTTTGGTATGCAGAAATGGGAGATGGAATAGAATGGACGATTACAATGAAATAAAAAAAATGATGTTTGGTTAGATGATTGAATGGAATCACTCATTCCACTAAATCCCTTAAATTCATTCCATCCACCCCCCTTGTTTTTTTTCATTTCATCCCCTCTTTCACCCTTCATCACCACCACACCCTCCTACCATCGCCACCAACCACCACCCACCACCACCTCCCACCACCGCCTCCACCACCCACCACCACTGCCGTCGCCGCCTCCACCACCCACCGCCGCCGTCGCCTCCACCACCCACCGCCATCTCTCGCCGCCACCACCACCGCCACCCACAACCACACCACCACCCACCCCCACCGCCCCACCCACCGCCACCTCCCACCACCGCCACCGTCACCACCACTGTCGCCTCCTACACCACCCACCACCACCACTTCCTACCACCGCCACCGCCACCCCTACCCACAACCACCCACTACCGCCGCCATTATCCACCGTCACCCACCACCACCACCGCCATTCACCACCGATTTTGTTTCTTTGTTTTTTCTAGGTTACCAAACAATATAAAGTAATGATTTTTTTCATTCCCTCATTCTTTTGTCCATTCCATTAACTCGTTCATTCCATTAGCTCGTCCATTACATTAGCACATACTAAACAGACCCTTTAATTCTTAGAGCACCTGTAATGGAGCAATGAGTAGAGTAACAGACGAGAAGGCCACGCACGCCGCATTGCGCGCTTCCATCCTTTGTTATTTGGGGCGGACTTGTTCGCGTGGATGAATGACATGGATGGCTAGGTGTGGCCCCATTAAATTTTCTATTTTGTTTTTTTTAATAAAATTTATGTTATTTTTTAATTTTTTTTAACGATTTATAAAAGGATTGTTTATATATATAAAATGTTGAGAATTTACAAACTTTTTAAAAAAGTGTAAATTTTATAAAAGAAATTATTATAAAAAACATAGAATCGTACAACTTGTAATGTTTTTAAGATCTTTAACTTATTGTAAAGCATATTGGACCTAACCAGTTTTACGCACATACGAGTGCTTGCACCACTTTTGTTGCAAGATTACTTCTAAAGAGGAGTGTGCCACTTGTGAGATACTTGAGATCGTGTTACTAAAAACTTAAATCGAGCCGACTTTAAACAAGCTCCGGTTTGAGCTCGAGCTTGTATTGGAGCTTATTTAATAAACAAGTTTGAACCCGAGTTTCACATATTGAGCTCAAGCAGTTTTGTAAGCCTAAATGAGCATTTTATTTATATAAATTTTATTTAAATTATTAAGTATATATAGATAGATAGTTATTATATTTTAAAATTATGATAAAAAAATTTAAATAGTATATTATGTTATATATAAAAGGTATTAGGATAAATTTATATAAAAATAATTATATAATATATAAATTAAATAATTAATTAGTAGTAAAAGAGCCTAGCCGGATTGGCTCAAGAACCGCCTTAATTTCTTCTATGTTCTAACTTGACGCCCTTGTTACTTCGATTGCATTCACTCAATTGGCAACCCAAACTTCAAAGCGGACCCCAACATCAAGAAAATGGAGTTCCGTATTGTAGGAACATCTAAGCAAACACTCCCACCTACATCTGATTTTTCATGTTTAACATTTTGCTTGAATTATTCAACGTACAAGGTGGCGTTCTAATATATCTCATCGCATTTCTAATGACTTGGATAGAATCATCATACTAAACCATTGGTCACTAGTAAGATCAATATGTCAGCACAATAATGCATGTGTAAAATCTCTCAACATAAATGGTTTCACTAAGCTGTAGATTTTTCTTTTCAGGTTATTATCAAAAACCCTTTCAATACCCCAAGCAGTCAAACATGCCTCTATCATTTTTTCAATGGCTAGAATCATTTCAAATTTTAAAATTATTTTTTACGAATTTCAATAATCATGGATGTAATGAGCTGCCCGGACCATGAAACTAACAGTTTAGTATTTATGTTAATGTATATGTAGTAAGAGCATTCGCAGCAGGTTCTGTATATGTTTGTGAGTGATTTCTGCATATTTTAAGGAGTGGTTTAAAGTGGTTGTGAGTGAAAAAGAGAGAAGATGTTACTGTTAATCTATATATTTGTGAAAACACTGTTCATCTCTATTAATTTTTTAATATTTTTTTAAAGTGGTTGTGAGTAGATAAAGAGATAAAAGGTAATGATAAAGGTATAAAAAAATATTATTTAATTGAAATTGAGAGAGAAAAGTTGATTTTTAGTATAATTAAAGAGATGGGTATAAGGAAGCTGATGTGAATGCTCTAAAACATACATGTTGCGAAGATTTGCTAAACATTAACTTTAGTTTTTGTTTTCTTTTCTTTTCTTCTCCATACAAACAAGGACATAATAGCCCTAGCAATTGTTAACAAACTTGGAAGTTCAAATTGGGTTACATTACTGACCGGGATATTTAAACCTCTCCATTCAACAAATCTAAATGCAAGTTCATCAACAATTATCATCCGAGTATGAACTTTTCCACGCATGTTTTTGTCCAAAGCAATTATGTTTAAACTACCTCCATCAACATCACTTCCCTTTTGAAAAGAATAATGCTTTTTTTTGGTATTTTGTCCTCTTGCTTATTATAGGGTTATTTCTTGCATTTTTATAATTGACCCCATAAACTTGAAGTGCCAATTCTCGCAAGGTCGTAAGCATAATGATCACTTTGCAATACTTGCATCATGATCATGGATTGTCTTTTGGAACCGAATATGGTATGATCAAATGAGGTCATACATCAAGTCCCTAAACATATAAAAAAACTCTAAAAAAATGCACCAATCCAATATTGTTATATTAAAGTCCCTAAGTGAAATATATTAAAGTCCCTAGGGATTTAATGGGAAAGATGAGCTTATGGTTAAAAGTATTCGTTCATGTATTGATAGTGAGATCTTGCCATCTAACTCCACAAATACCAGGTGGAATAAGTTTGTTCCCAAAAAAGTTAATATAATGGCTTTGTGTGTTCTTTTGGATTGCCCGCCTACAAGATATAATCTTCGCAAAAAAGGGTTGGATGTCCCCTCAACTCTATGTCCGTGGTGTTCGGATTATGAGGAGCATTTGGATCATATTCTTGGTGATTGCTCTTTGGCGTGTAAAGCTTGGAAGTCTGTTTTTAAATGGCTTGAGATTGACGGTCCTAGCTTCTTCTGCTCATCCAAAAATGATTATGAATTATGTTGATTCCCTCCTCTTATCAAAAAAGAAGAAAAGTTTAGTTGAAGCAGTGTGTTTCTCTACTTGGTGGGTGATATGGAGTTTTCGGAACAAGCTAATCTTTTGCCCTAATTCTGTGAAAGATGAAGGCATTTTTTATTTAATTGTCAATTTTGTTGGAATTATATGCCTAAGACACAACGTATAACATTGTTGCCAACGATATTTGATCCAAAGATCACACACCAAGCAAATATTCCATATACACAATTAAACACGATTTAACGCATACAATGTCAAGACTTCATTGCTAGGCAGTGTTATGAATCATTTCATAGTTAATATTAGTAATTATGAAGTTACATAATTTATAAATGTTCACATGAATATATATATAAGCATATAATGGACTTCCCTAAGACATTTGTTTCATGTATAATAACACAAATGTATAAGGTTTTATTATACTTGGTATTAGTAAATAAAACCTCATGCACATCATGTATACATGTATGAATACAAGTATTGGAAGTATAATGTATTATACTCTTTCAAACAAATGGGGAATTGTACATACATGTTTTTTGCTCTTACTTTTCCCTCCTGCCTTTTCTTGCTACAAGCTGGCCGAGATTCTCTTTAAGGTTGTCCCCACCTTTGTGTTTGACTTAAGTCCGGCTTGTACCGAAGGCTTACCCAAGGCCTTTGAGTACTGGGATAAATTCTTGTCTTTGAGATAACTCTTCTTGGCTTAGCAGTGGTCATAGATCTGAAATCATTAAAGGTCTGATTCCTCAAGAAGGTCTCAAAGTCTTTTACAATGCCCACATTTCCAAGATTTTGTAGAGGTAGCTTGGCAAGAGCTCTTAAATCATATTTAGGGAGGGAGCTGAAGTCATGAGGAAACTTGAAGTGCTCCACTCCTCCTTTGTATCTTCGTACAATAAACATAGATCTTTCCTTGTCATATTCCATCCTACTGGAGGCCTATTTAATTCTTGATATTCTGCAAACCATTCATAATGTTTGGGAAGCTCCTCAGCAGGCAGTTTCTTGAACCTTGTCTCTAAGCCTTGTTGGGATTGAGTGTCAACTGTAGTTGCAGATGGAGTTGGTGTTGCTATTGTTGTTGCTGAAGTTTGAGTTGCTTCTTTTGTGGTGCTAGTTTGCCCAATACTGAATTCTTGCTCAACAAAAGTTACTTTTACATCTGAATCTTCAGCTTCTGTGTCATAAAGTGCCTGTATTTCATCTCTATCTTCAGTAAAGTACCTGATCTTATCTTCCTATTCTTCCTCTAGGGTAACAATTTCTGGATAATCTTCAATTGCTTCAAAATTGCTTCAAATTCATCAACCTGCTTTAGAAGATCATCCTGTTCATGATCTGATCCAATTTCTTCTTCATCTAATACCACAAGTTCAATATCAGCTTCTTTTCCCTTTACTTTTCCTCTTAATGCTCTCCTTTCACTGACAGATGGAAGATCATACCCGGTTTCTTCAATCTTGACTTCCACAACATCCTTTGTCTTGGCAGCTTGGCCAGTGAAAGTTGTTAGTGCAGACTAAGTATTTGAGACAAAGACAGGGGAAGAGGGTCCACCAGCAGAAGTGGTCTCCCCCTGAGCTGTGGAAGGGGTTTCCTGTTGAGAAAATTTAATCAATGAAGCCCTGATTTGTTCAACCCACATAAGGCTTTGAACTCTTGTTGTTGCTGAGAGATTATCTTTTGTTGGGTTTCCAGCTGGGTTTGCTGAACATCAAGTTGGGTATGTAAGCCTCCAACTTCCAGCCTTAGATCTTTTATTTCTTCTTTGCACTCACTTAGTTCTGTCTTTAAACTTTCTATTTCTTCATCTCTTTTTGTAACTTTATCCTGTAGCTTCACTTTCGGGCTTAAGGTTTTAACTCTTGGGATAGATGGTGACGGATCAGGAACAGGGGATGCGGGTGGTGTAGGAAAAGGTGTATGTAGTTGAGATGGTTGTGGTGAGGGTGGTGGAATATGAGTAGGTGAGTGAGTGGGGGTTAAGTGTTCAGGAATGTCAAACAGTGATTCATCAGAAGATGTTAAGGACTCCAGTCCTGTCTTAATTTTCTTTGCAAGAGGTTCTTCTTGTTCATAATCAGACTCGGAATCAGCTCGTCTCTTGGAGGAGGATGCACGCGGTTCAGTCTGTTCCTCATCTTCAGACTCATTGTCAGATTAATCATACTTAGTGCCAAAGATGCCTTCATCCAATGTGTCACTAGACTCAGGTTCAGCTTCAATATTCTCTTTAACATCATCATTAACATTTTCTTCTATGTTTCCAGCATGTTGCTCTTCAATTACTGGCTCAATATTTTCTAACAGTTGATCCATAAAAGGAGCCTCTAAGATAGGCTGTTCAACATCTTGCTCTATGTGATGTTCAACATTAACATCTGGCTCTTGATTCCCTTGATCTTGTTCAATGTTTTGCTTAACATCAATCTTAGCCTCTTGATTCACTTGGGCCTGCTCTTCTTCTTCTGATGACGATGAGTCAAGGACTTCAATATTTGGGTCAACATCAGAGATGACTTCTTCAATTTCTCCAATAATGTGCCCAAATAGTGGAATGTCCACAACTATCTTGTTCGATCTTGAACTTGAACTCTTCATATAACTGAGGGTCTTGGCTATCATATGATCAAGAACAAGAACAGGTCATTCATGTTGAAGATTTGGTAGAATGTGGTTATCATTTGTAGAAATCTTGGGTACACGAGAAATTTGTCTCTTACTCTTCCAATGAGATTCTCTATAAGTTGTTTGAATACCAACCCAGAAAAATTATAATCCCTCCCTTTGATCAAGCCAAGGATAGCAGATGCCACCATGGCATTGGCCGAGTCAAATCCACCTTTTCTGATTGAGATGCAGTGAATGAACAAATCCACAATATACCTCCAGTGAGGGGCAAGGAATGTCTTTGTGATCCGCCCACTTTTGAACTCATCTGGGTGACCCATTCTTCTAAAACATTCTCTGATGTAGAAACTAGGAAATTCCACAGGGGCTTCATGATTATCACCAAACTACAGTACCTCTCTTATGGTGTCCTAAAAAAATAGAACTTCTTGGTTGTACACAGTTGCTCTTATTTGCTCCACATTGTTGAAGGATACTCTTTCAGCAGTGGCCCAGAATTGCCTGATTGTGGCTTCAAAAATGGGCAATATGTGGCTTATACCAAAGCTCACATTAGAGTTAGCCAGAAAATTAAGCACAGGTACAAATCTCTCTCTCTTGGGATCAGCAGAATTAAGAAAGGCACAGATATTGTGCTTCTTCACAAACAGATGATCCATGTCTGTAAAAAAAAAATTCAAACATCAGTCCAACACTTAGAAAATTTCAGAGAAGCCTGATCGAAACTACTAGTTTTGGGCAAGAAACTCTAATCGAAACTACTTAGTTTCGGGCAAGCTTGGGTATCGAAACAACTAGTTTCGATAGAAAACCTGTTCAAATTCTAAAAAATCATATTTTAAAATCAAAAGAAAACACCCTTTAATCGAAACAACTAGTTTCGATGCCAGAGGTCTGATCAAAAACACAAGTATCAAAACATATATACAAATTCAAAGAACTCAGATAAACATAGAATATGTATATAACTAAGAAAAAAGGGCAAAGAGAAAGAGCCTGTGAGGATCGAAACTTCTTCTTACCAAGGAATATGATTGTAATCTGCAAATATATACAAAAGAGGTGAGATATTAACAATGATGATGTTAAAGACAAGATCAAAGCCCTAATCGATCCTTAAAAGGAGGTAACATATGTAAAGCTTTTCAAAATCAAACCCTAGGTTTTGTCCATCAAAATTTGTTACCTGAAGATGAAGACGACGACAGGGGAATCAGATGAGACACCTGATTTTGCAGACTTAGACCGTATTGAGAGATTCTGTGTGTGAAGTTAAATGTGAGACTAGTTTCAGAGAGTGAGAGTGAGCTTGGCATGGAAGAAACCTGATTATGAAGACATTTAATTTGTGCTTGTCAAAAGACCAAAATGCCCCTGTCGAAACTACTAGTTTCAATAGGACAATGTAGTTTCGGGTGGGAGATAGTTTCGGGCAGATTGAGTAGTTTCGATGACAATGTTGTTTCGAGTGAAAAGAGATACTTGTTCAGAAACAAAGCAAAAACACCCATATGTACACTACTTAAACAAGCTAATAAGGAAGATTAAGAAATTTATATAGAAAAATAAAAGTAAAAATAATAAAAGATATATAAACACTTAGCCTTGGAAAAGATCCAACATGAGATCATGTCTGGTCAAACCATTGAAACACTTCATTTTGCACTCAGCTACTGTGAATCCTTGAAGATAGCCGATATTTGTGCAAGATAAACCCGAACATTTGCTTGTACAATGATTTCATGTGATTAAGAGGTACCATTTGAGCACAAAACACGACGTACCCCATATTTTGAAATAAAATGGTTTTGAAAGCCTATCAATCCTCAAGAAATACCTGCATTCATCTAACCATCTCTTACAGGTTAACCAGGGTACCATCATGGTAAGTCAAAATTACCGCCAAAATTAAAATAAGATCCAACTAGATATCAGAAGTTCTAAAAAGAAAAATATCCAAGTGGATATTAAAAAGGTACGAACATTATAGGTCTTTGCGTAGGCAAAACAGAAGAAGTCGTAAAATTATCCAAGCGGATGGGAAAAGGTTGAACACCCGAGATCTTTGCATAAGCAAAACAGACGGGGTCAAATCATCCAAGTGGATGGGAAAAAGATGAACTTCCGAGATCTTTGCGTAAGCAAAACAGACGGGGTCATCGGCGGTAACTCTCGTTACTTTGACGGTCACCTGGCGCATGAATCAGAATCCAACACGTAAGCCTATATCTGATTGAATCGGTTTTCTTAACTTAAAATGGGTTAGAAGTCTCAAAAATGGGTTCAAACACACGTGTACGGTAGAGATTTAGGTTTTCACAATACTAAAGAGTTTTAGCCGTATGTCGGGTCTACCTGCTATACCTCAGTAAGCACCATCGCTTATGGTCCATTCCATGTTCAAGATGTGAGATCAGACTCTATCATTTCTCACAAGGTCGGATCTGATTTTCCTGAAAACAAAACATGATACTTACAGTGAGTTTTTCTTAAGTAAACAATAAACAAGACAAATATTTTTCTTTTCTTTTTGACTATACAAAGCAAATATTTTTTCTTTCTAACAACAAATTCCAAATTCTCCCCCAAAAGTTTTGCTTTTAAAGGTAAATAAAGAAAACAACTATACAGAAAAGTAAAACCTTTTTGGAAATCTTCCTGATTAACAAGTTTAAATAAAAAAATATGCACAAAGGTTACTGAAAGTTGATCATGCCGAGCATTTCCACCAATTTCTCAAATCTGGCAGAATCAAATGCTTTTGTAAATATGTCGGCGGTTTGCTTGTCGATTTTGACTTCAACGATTTTGATACGTTTTTTTCGACACAATCAAGGATGAAGTGGTGTTTGATCTCAATGTGCTTGGTTTTTGAATGCTGAACGGGATTTTTGGTGATATGGGGAACAACGGTGTTATCACACAGGATGGGAGTTTCATGGAAGGTGATCCCGTAATCAAGCATTTGATAGTGGATCCACCTTACTTGGGAACAACAAACGGTTGCGGCAATGTATTCGGCTTCGGTTGTGGATTGGGAAACGGTGGTTTGATTCTTGCATTGCCAGGAGACGATGCGGTTGCCAAGAAACTGAAAACCCCCAGAAGTGGGCTTTCGGTCTAAGTTGCAACCCCCGTAGTCTGAATCTGAATAGGCCAAAAGATAAAACAAGTTATTTTTGGGGTACCAAAGCCCAAGTTTTGGCTTGTACTTCAAATATCTTAAAATACGTTTGACAGCAATTAAATGAGAGAGTTTAGGATTAGCTTGAAAGCGTGTACACAAGCACACTGCAAACATGATGTCTGGTCTGCTAGCAATGAGATACAGAACAGATCCTATCATCAAGCGATAGAGGTGCTGATCAACGCTTTCACCATCCAAATAAGGAGACAGACAGTGTCGAACTTCAACGGGAGTCTTGTACGGATGAGACTCAGTCATTTTGAACTTGGTCAGGATTTCTTTGACATACTTCTCTTGATGGATAAGAATTCCAGAATCAGACTGATCTACTAGCAAACCAAGAAATAACTTCATTTTTCCCATAGAACTCATTTCAAACTTAGAACGCATCACATCCTCGAACTCTTTACACAACCGAGGATTTGTGGATCCGAAAATAATGCCATCAACGTAGATTTGCACCAAAATGGAATCCGCACCATCCTTTCGTTTGAACAAAGTTAGGTCAATTTCCCCTCGTGTGAAACCATTATCAAGCAGATGCGTAGATAACGTCTCATACCACGCACGAGGTGCTTGATGAAGACCATACAATGCCTTGTCAAGTTTGTAAACTCTGTCAGGATAGCTTGGATCAATGAAACCCGGTGGCTGCTTGACATAAACTTCCTCTTGAACTTTTCCATATAGAAATGCGCTTTTGACATCCATCTGATGAACTTTGAACTCAACATAGGCTTCGTATGCGAGAAACATTCTAATGGTTTCCAAGCGAGCCACTGGTGCAAAGACATCCTCAAAGTCAATTCCTTTTTCTTGATAAAACCCCTAAACCACCAAGCGGGCTTTGTTTCGAATCACGATTCCCCCTTCGTCCTTTATGTTACGAAATACCCAACGAGTGCCGATTGGAACTTTGTTCTTTGGAAGGTCGACTAGATTCCACACATGTAACTTGCTGAACTTCTGTAATTCTTCTTGCATGGCCTCTACCCAACTGTTCTTAAGCAAAGCAGCTTTGATATTCTTAGGTTCAACTTGAGATATGAAGCCAGTGAAGAGACCGTCATTCATTGCTTCGGTGGCACTACGAGTTCAGACTCCCACATTGAGTGGACCAATGATGTTGTCTGTAGGATGATCCTTGTGGAAACTCATCCTTTTCCAAGTGGTTATCCATATTGGTAAAGTTGATGTCAGGAATAACAACTTCCTCATTGATAGGACCTTCATTAGATGATTGTGGAGTAACATCCACTATTTGAGCAGTTTCTTCCTCAACAGTTTCAGTTGTTACCCCAAAATCCGAAGGATCCTGAGTCGATTCAACATTAGCTATAATAGGAGGATCATCTATATGCTGATTTGACGAAGAGGAGCTTGAAGCATTAGCAGAAGAGGTACCTAGGATATTCACAGACATAAGAGGATTAGGTGAGACAGATATGTTAGTGAGATCAGGAAGATTAAATGATTTAAACAAAGAATCGACATTAAAAATCCAATCAGGACCATCCCCAGCGTCCGTATGATTGCTTTAATGTCAGTTGATATCAATGGACTCCAGCACAATCCTTCGTCTCTTGTTGTAAACACGAAAAGCAATTTGGTTAGAGGAATCGCCCACGAAATAGCACTCATCCGCTTTGGCTTCAAACTTGTTCAGCTGATCAGAAGTATTTAACATTGTGCAAACACACCTAAATTTCCTGAAGAAATCAATAACAGGCTTGTGCTTTTACATAATTTCATAAGGAGTCTTGTTGCAGCTTTTGGTGATGAGAACTCAATTTTGCACAAACATGCGGTATTGACTGCCTCGGCCTAAAACGTGAAAGGAAGCTTAGAATCAATGATCATAGTTCTTGCTGCTTCTATCAACGTGCGATTTCTTCGTTCAACTACACCATTTTTTTGTGGAGTGCGAGGTGCACTGAATTGTCGAGCGATACCCTTACTTTCACAGAAAGAATCTAGAATGGCATTCTTGAACTATGTGCCATGATCACTGCGAATAGTCTTCACACTTAAATTGAACATGTTCTCGATTTGAAGCAGATGAATCTTCAGAGTCTCTAGCGTCTCATATTTCTTTGCCAGGAAGAATACCCAAGTAAACAGAGAGAAGTTATCGGTTACCACCAAACAGTAAGATTTCCTTCCATGACTCATGACACTCATAGGACCGAAAAGATCCATCTGAAGCAATTGAAGGGGAGAGTCAATGGAATTAGTGGTTTTGGGTTTGTGAGAAGATTTGTGCTGCTTGCCCTTGGAACAAGAGAGGCAATGTTCCATGGGTGAGAAATATTTCAAAGGCAAACCGGTGACAAGGTTTCCTCGAACAAGGCGGTTCTTGTCTTGAAATTCACATGTCCTAGTCTCTTGTGCCAAAGAATGGACTCATCCTCTGAAGCTTTTGAAAGAAAGCAAGATTCGATTTCTGATGGGTTATTCATATCCAGACTGTAAGTATTGAATCTTCGAGGAGCACACATGAGGATTAGGTCATCAGGAATAACCATTCCAGGCTTCAGAATCAAACATTCCTTGGAGTTGAAGAGGGTACAAAAGTCTTTATCATAAATCTGGGACACACTCATCAGATTGTACTTCAGCTGTGGGACGAAATTAACATTCTCCAAATTATTTACACCGTTAGACACAGTTCTTTGACCTTCAATATTTCCACCTCTTGGATTACCTGCAAAGGCGACAAAATATCAGTTCATTGGATGATAATCTTGCAATAAAGAAAAATGACCGGTCATATGTCTTGAACAACCACTGTCGACATGTCAGATATTGTCTCCAGTCCTCCTCAATTGTCCCTACACAAAATGAATCATTTAGACATTTGTACCCATGCCATTACTAACTTGGAACTTCTTAATTTTACAAGATGCGTTTTGGAAGTCATAGTCAGAATCCTCCTATAATGTATTATCAAAAAGATCATTATTCTTAATTTCCCAAATCCTTTTCGACCAATTTTTATCATTTTTGATCCTTTAACATCGCAAAGTTCTACTATGTTGTGATTTAGATAAAACATTTGAAACACAATCAACTGAATTTTGAATAACAGATGGTACGTTTTCTTCTTTGAAATGATATGTAGACAATTTACATGTCTTGAAAACATGATTGGATTCCCCACAACTAAAACAAACTTTATCACATGTTGGCTTAGCCTGATAGTTGTCATCACAGGATGATGAAGATGACTGTGATGTTGAGACATCAGAACTAGAGGCAACTCTTTCTTTAATATTTCTTTCTTGAAGACTTTGATCTTCCTTTAATCTGAAAAAATCCAGATTGCTCATTGTTTCTTGTGGAATATCAGTCACAACAACTCCTACACTTTTAAAATTTGCAATACAACTCATAGCATTTACAGATTTAGGAACAAAAGGCAAAGCATTCTTAAACTTAGAAATAGCATTTCTCAAACTGTCATGCTCAGAAAGCACAGAACCAAAATACAAATTTTCAATGTGTTCACAAATATCTGGTTTTGACACGGACATATTATTACATTCATCCGACTCAAGTTCATTTAAAACTTTTCCCTTACTAGAACTCTCATCACAATCACCTTCGGAACTTACACAATCTGAATCTGAACAGGAAGCAAAACTGTCAGAATCTGAATTTTGAATATAATCACCAGCAGATAAATTACAAACAAAAGGTGTGGGAACATGAGGAACTGGCATATCAGCAAATCTTCCAGACTTGGAATACGGAGGAGGGTGTGAGTTATAGCCAATGCCTTATGTGACCTTTTTTTTATGAATTTCATTGTCAATGATTCCAAAAAGAATTTTCCGATCCATACCCATGTGTTCAACAAGAAAATTTTCTTTTTCGGCCTTTTGAAGTCTTTCAGTTAAAATTTCATTATTATTCTTTTGTGTAGTAAGTTGCACAATCAAAGATCGGTTTTCGCCAGAAATATCACGAATTTTCTTTAAGTAAAGTTTCTCATTTTTAGCCACAAAATCATACATCACCTTTATATGATCTCGTTCATCGACCAAAGCCTGGTTGATGAATCTATATTTTTGAATCTCATTTAAACAGGATTTAGCATTGCAAAGTCTAGACATTACCTCAGCTGGTACGGCGGTGAGATCATGACACATTTCTTTTTTTCTTCAATGTCTGCCATCAGTGCCTTGTCATCTGCTTCCCCTTCTTGATCTCCCCAATGATAGTGTCTATCAGCTTGACAGACCAGAGCTGTTGAGCTGGAAGTTGTAGTGGATTTGGGAAAGACGACAGCTTGCTTTCTTGATGAATTTTTCTTCTCACGCTGCTCCTTTGATGATGTCTCCTTGCAATTCCTTGCAAAATGACCCAGCTGGTCACAGTTGTAGCATCTCACCTTTTTTATATCAAAACCCAGAGTTTTTCCTTGCTTGAATCTATCCATCCCAGTCCTTTTGATGAATCTTTTGGCTCTCGGAGTCAGCATAGCCATACACCAATCAATTTCCATCTTTTCCAAATCATCCGGGTTGATCAGCTCCAAGTCGTCGGGTTGAAAGCTGACCGGTGGCAGGTTTCCAGAAATCAGTGCATCATAGCACGACATGAAGGTAGTCATGATGGGAAGATACTCATCAGGAATCATAGTGGTTGGATTCTGAGAGTTAGATGAAGCAGTAGACTGAACTCCCAAAATCGAAGGTGGGACATCAGTTTGAAAATAAGCCATTGTAGTTTTGTTGGATGAAGTGGAGGAACCTTGACCTGCAAGAAGAGCTGTGTTTCCAGACTGATTAGTTGGAGTGACTGCACCATTTTTTATCTCCAACTCATAAGACTCCAGAATGCTGAAGAGTTCTTGTTGTGATAAGTCACTTAGTTTTTCAGTTTTCTTGATCATAATCCGTTACAAATTCCATTCCTCGGGCAGTGAATCAAGCAGCTTCTTGTTCAACTCAATAGTGGGATACTCAGTTCTCAAGACTTTCAGCTTACAGACAATGCTTGAGAAATGGTTGATCAACTCTGACATGGGTTCACCAGGGACACTACTAAACATTTCATATTGCTTCTTGATTAAATCCCTCTTGCTTTCTCTAACCTCAACACTTCCCTTATACCTTGTACATAAAGCAACCCAAAGATATTTGGCAGTAGTATACTTAGGAAATATGTTGAACACATCCATAGGAAGAGCCATAGCAATAGATCCATAAGCCTTGTTATCTCTGGCAATTAGAGCAATATCCTTTTCCTCATATTCAGACACAAGCTTGGGACGTTGAACATCTCTAGTGGTAGTAACTAGCTTGTGTGGACCATCAGTGATTGACTGCAAAAGAATGTCGTCATGAAATTGAAAGAAAGTCTTCATTTTCTTAGTCCAGTCATCAAAATCTTTAGTAGACACCAAGACAGGTGGTTTGTTTCCTCCAACATATTCACTGTTACTTGAAGATGCCATAACTCATAGAAGTTAAAAACAAACAGTAGCTAGTTTCGGGTGGACAGGGTTGGTCGAAACAACTAGTTTCGATAGACAAGAAGCTGACCGAAACTCCTAGTTTCGATACAACAAAACTTCCCGAAACTTCTAGTTTCGATAGTGAAAATAGAAACTAGAAACTAGAAACAACTAGTTTCGATGAAGAAGACTTAGCAGAAAATCCAGCAAACTCAGAAGAAACTACAAGTTACGATTGAAACTAGTTTCGATAGTCCAGTAGTTTCGGGTGAGCAGTCTGCAAATGTTAGTTTCGATATAACAAGACAAAAAGCTAGTTTCGATGATAGCTTCTCCAGATAAAAAGTACAGACAAGAAATTTCGATGACCAACTAAATGCAGAGATTGTCTCCCAGTAGTTTCGATACCTCCTTCTTCAAGCTTTAGCAGACTCCATTGATGAAAAGCTTCAAATATCAAAGACAATAAACTAGCAATCTGATCCGGCAAAAATCTTCCAAATAATCTTCTGAACACAAATCAATCTTCAGATCCGAAAAACTCGAAGAAACAGTGCTGAAATCGATGAAACGGTACTTCCAAAACTTCGATGCAGAAAAACTTCAATAAAATGCCGAAAAACACCTAAAATCGATCAAAATAACCTGAATATACTCATAAATCAAGAGCATAAAGCTCTGATACCAATTGTAGGTCCAAATTTCAATCGAAAATCACTCAACAGATCGATTACACACACAGGCGGAATCTGTGTGTATGGTGGTGAAACAGAGGGTAGAAACAGAATTGGTGAAGATAAACAAGTAAACCACACAGGAATCAACACAAATAAGATATGAAATTGTAAGAACAACAGTTGAAATAACTCCAAATGTGTAGTAATTCATAAAAACTGTGAAAGAGAGAATTTCAGGGTTACAGCCGCTATCCACACCCTAGAAATTCTCAAACTAGGCTAATTATAGCAAGTTGACAGGCATCGAAACTATGCTTACCGTTCGGTGAAGCATTTACAAGTGTCATACGCCTGTCGAAACTAAACTAACTATCAAAACTACTAGTTTCGATTGAACAAACCTCAATCGAAACTAAGTAGTTTCGATGGCCCAGACATACAAATGAAAACAGAAATTTACATTAAAATGAAAATACAAGTAAATAAACTAACTAAACAATGTTCAAAAGAAATATATTGATGACAACAACTTATACAATAATAAGACTCTACAGTCTTTGCACCAGTGGCTCGCTTGGAAGCCATCAGAATGTTTCTCGCATACGCAGCCTATATGAACTTCACAGTTCATCAGATGGATGTCAAAAGCACATTTCTGTATGGAAATGTCAAGAGGAAGTTTATGTCAAGCAGCCACCGGGTTTCATTGATCCAAGCTATCCTAAAAGAGTTTACAAACTTGACAAGGCATTGGACGGTCTTCATCAAGCACCTCGTGCGTGGTTGTTATTTACGCATCTGCTTGATAATGGTTTCACACGAGGGGCAATTGACCAAACTTTGTTCAAACGAAAGAATGGTGCGGATACCATTTTGGTGCAAATCTACGTTGATGACATCATTTTCGGATCCACAAGTCCTCGGTTATGTAAAGAGTTCGAGGATGTGATGCGTTATAAGTTTGAAATGAGTTCTATGGGAGAAATGAAGTTCTTTCTTGGTTTGCAAGTAGATCAGTCTGACACGTGAATTCTTATCCATCAAGAGAAGTATGTCAAAGAAATCCTGACCAAGTTCAAAATGACTGAGTCTCCTCCTTACAAGACTCTCGTGGAAGTTCGACACTGTCTGTCTCCTGATTTGGATGGTGAAAGCGTTGATCAGCACCTCTATCGCTCGATGATAGGATCTCTTTTGTATCTCACTACTAGCAGACCAGGCATCATATTTGTAGTGTGCTTGTATGCACGCTTTCAAGCTAATCCTAAACTCTCTCATTTAATTGATGTCAAACGTATTTTAAGATATTTTAAGTACAAGCCAAAACTTGGGCTTTGGTATCCCAAAAATAACTTGTTTGATCTTTTGGTTTATTCAGATTCAGACTACGGGGGATGCAACTTAGACCGAAAGTCCACTTCTGGGGTTGTCAGTTCCTTGGTAACCGCCTCGTCTCCTAGCAATGTAAGAAACAAACCATCGTTTCCCAATCCACAGTCGAAGCAGAATACATTGCCGCAGCCCTTTTTTGTTCCCAAGTAAGGTGGACCCACCATTAAATGCTTGATTACGGGATCACCTTCCATGAAACTCCCAACCTGTGTGATAACACCGCTATTCCCTATATCACCAAAAATCCCGTTCATCATTCTAAAACCAAACACATTGAGATCAGACACCACTTCATCCGTGATTGTGTCGAAAAGAAACATATCAAAATCGTTGAAGTCAAAACCGACAAGCAAACCGCCGACATCTTTACAAAAGCATTTGATTCTGCCAGATTTGATAAATTGGTGGAGATGCTCAGTATGATTAACTTTCAATAACCTTTGTGCATATTGTCTTTTCTATTTAAACTTGTTAATGAGGAAGATTTCCAAAAAGATTTTATTTTTCGGTATAGTTGTTTTCTTTATTTACCTTTGGAAGCAAAACTTTTGGGGGAGAAATTGGAATGTGCAGTTAGAAAGAAAAAGATTAGCTTTGTTTAGTAAAAAAGAAAAGATAATTTTTTGTTTTGTGCTTAAGAAAAACTCACTGTAAGTATCATGTTTTGTTTCTGGAAAATCGGATCCGACCTTGTGAGAAATGATAGAGTCTGATCACACTTCTTGAACATGGAATGGACCATAAGCGATGGTGCTTACTGAGGTATAGCCGGTAGGCCCGACATACGTTTATATCTCTTTAGTAGTGTGAAAACTTAATTCTCTATCATACACGTGTGTTTGAACCCATTTTTAAAACATCTAACCCATTTTAAAGCTTCGAAAACCGATTGAATCAGATATAGGCTTACTTGTTGGATTATGATTCATGCGTCAGGTGACCGTCAAAGTAACGAGAGTTACCGCCGATGACCCCGTCTGTTTTGCCTACGCAAAGATCTCGGGAGTTCATCTTTTTCACATCCACTTAGATGATTTGACCCCGTCTATTTTGTTTACGCAAAGATCTCGGGTGTTCAAACTTTTCCTATCCGCTTGGATAATTTTACGACTTCTTCTGTTTTGCTTACGCAAAGATCTAGAATGTTCATACCTTTTAATGTCCACTTGGATATTTTTCATTTTTCAATTTCTTATATCCAGTTGGATTTTATTTTACTTTTGGCGGTAATTTTGACTTACCAAGATGGTACCCTGGTTAACCTGTAAGAAATGATTAGATGAATGCGGGTATTTCTTGAGCATTGATAGGCTTTCAAAATTATTTTATTTCAAAATGTGGGGTATGCCGTGTTTCGTGCTCAAATGGTAACTCTTAATCACATGAAAACATTGTACAAGCAAATGTTCGGGTTTATCTTGCACAAATATCAGCTATCTTCAGGGATTTGTACAAGCAAATGTTCGGGTTTATCTTGCACAAATATTGGCTATCTTCAGGGATTCACAGTAGCTGAGTGAAAAATGAAGTGTTTCAAGGGTTTGACAAGATATGATCTCACGTTGGATCTTTTCCAAGGCTAAGTGATTATATCTTTTACTGTTTTTATTTGTATATTTCTATATAAATTTCTTAATTTTTCTTATTAGCTTGTTTAAATATTGAACATATGAGTGTTTTTCCTTTGTTTCTGATCAAGTATCTCCTGTTCACCCGAAACAACATTATCATCGAAACTACTCAAACCGCCCGAAACTACCTCCCACCCGAAACTACTTCGTTCTGTCGAAACTAATAGTTTCGAAAGGGGCATTTTAGTCTTTTTTTCAAGCTCAAATTGAATGTCTTCATAATCAGGTTATTCTTCATGTTTCGTTCACACTCACTCACCCGAAACCATTTTCACCTTCGTTTTCACACACAAAATCTCGATTCTCCGGTCTAAGTTTGTGAAATCAGTCTCCCTTATCTGATTCCTCCGTCGTCGTCTTCATCAGGTTTGATTACCCAAAACGTTTGCTTCTGTTTTATTTGGCGATGGCTAGGGTTACAGTTTTACCCTTGTTACGACTGAAATCGCGTGTTTCGGGTTGTTTTATGCTTAGATCCTGTTTATGAACTCATCATTGCGAATATCTCACACTTCTATTGTTTAATTTTGCAGATTTCCTCAAAAATCTCGGTAAGATGGAGTTTCGACACCTCAGGCGACCTTTATCTTTTCTTTTATTTATGTTTATATTTTGTTTATCTGTTTATAGTTTTTAGTTTAGTTTTTCTATGCTTTTGAATGATTGTGTTTTTGTTCAGAATTCAGGCATCGAAACTAGTTTTTTCGATTAAAGGGTGTTTTGTTTTTCAAAAGAAGTTCTTAGAATTTGAATCGGTTTTCCATCGAAAGTAGTTATTTCGATACCCTTTGGTGCCCGAAACTATGTAGTTTCGATTTGCTTTTTCACCTCGGTCAGGCCTTTCTGAAATTTTTCTAAGTGTTTGACTGATGTTTGATATTTTTTTTCTTGTGCAGATATGGATCTCTTATTTGTCAAAAGGCACAATGTATGTGCTGTGTTGCATACTACTGATCCCAAAAATGCAGACTTCATTCCTGTGCTTAATTTCTTGACCAACTCCAACATCAGCTTTGCTATAAGCCACAATCTACCAGTATTTGAAACTACTATAAGGCAATTCTGGAGTACTGCAACTACAACATTTATAGACAATGTGGAGCATATCAGGGCTACAGTTCATAACTAAGAAGTTCTTTTTTCTGAGGCAACTATCAGAGAGGTGCTGTACTTTATTGATAATCATGAAGCACTAGTGAATTTTCCAAGTTTTTATGTTAAAGAATGTTTCAAAAGATTGGGGCATCCAAATGATTTCAAGGGCGGACAGATTATCAAGAATTCCCTTCCACCTTTATGGAGATACATTGTACATGTCTTCATTCACTGCATGTCTATCAGAAAAGGTGGATTTGATTCAGCCAATGCCATGGTGGCATCAGCAGTCTTAGGATTGATTAAAGGGAGGGATTACAATTTTTCTGGGCTAGTATTTGGGCAGTTAAAGGAAAACCTGACTGGTGGAGTGAAGGAAAAGTTCTTGGTCTACCCTAGGTTTCTTCAGATTATTATTAATCATCTCCATCCTAACTTGCAACAAGATGGCTATATATTTGTCTTTGATCACATGACTGCCAAGACCTTAAGCTACATGAAGAGTTCAAGCAAAAGAACCAACAGAGTGATTGCTAACATTCCTCTGTTTGGTCATATCTTGGGAGAAGAAGAAGATAATGTTCCTGATATAGATCCACAACTACTAGTTGAATCATCATCTGAAGAAGAAGAGGCAGAACAAGATCTAGGGAACCAAGAGCCAGATGTTGATGCTGACCAACAGATAGAGCAAGACATTGAACAACCTATCTTAGAGGCTTCTTTCGTGGATCAATTGTTAGAGAATCTTGAACCTGTAATTGAAGAGCAAACTGCTGTAAACCTAGAAGCAGAAGTACATTATGAAGTTGAGTCTAGTGACACCTTGGACGAAGGCATCTACGGTTCTAACTATGATCAATCTGACTATGAATCTGAAGATGAGGAGCAGACTGAACCTCATGCATCCTCCTCTAAGAGGCAAGCTGATTCAAGTTCCGATTATGAAAAGGAAGAACCATTGGCCAAGAAAATAAAGACAGGACTGGAGTCCTTAACCTCTTCTTCAGAATCTCTATTTGATGTTCCATAACACTTAACCCCTTCTAACTCACCTATTCATATTCCACCACCTTCACCACAACCATCTCTACCACATACACATGTTCCTACACCTCCTGCATCCCCGGTCCCTGATCCATCACCATCTGTCCCAAGAGTTAAAACCCTGAGCCTGGAGGTAAAAAGGATACAAGAAACCATACCAAAACAAAATGAAGTGATTGAAAATCTGAAGACTGAACTGAGAGAATGCAAGGAAGAAGTGAAAGATCTAAGGTTGGAAGTTGGCGGCTTACATACCCAACTTGATGTTCAGCAAACCTAGCTGGAAACCCGACAAAAGATAATCTCTCAGCAACAACAAGAGTTCAAAGACTTATCTAATGTTGTTGAACAAATCAAGGCTTCATTGATTAAATCTTCTCAACAGGAAACCCCTTCCACAGCTCAGGGGAGACCACTTCTGCTGGTGGACCCTCTTCCCCTGCCTTTGGGGCAAATCCTCAGTCTGGACTAACAATCTTCACTGGCCAAGCTGCCAAGACAAAGGATGCTGTGGAAGTCAAGATAGAAGAAACTGGGTATGATCTTCCATCAGTTAGTGAAGGGAGAGCTGCTAGAGAGAGAGAGAGAGAGAGGAAAAGGAAAAGAATCAAGTGCTGATGTAGTTATCCTTGATGAAGAAGAGATTGGGTCAGATCATGAGCTGAATGCTCTTCTTGATGAGATTGATAACTTTTGATTTAATGATTATTATCTAGAGATTTTGGCTACTGAAGATATGCACGAAGAAAGGGTGAGATACTTCACAGAGGAAGGAGAAGAGATTCAGGCACTCTCTGGCAGTGATCAAGATGAAGCCAGCGTTAAGGTTGATCTGGTACACACTGAACCAACCCCCACTGGACCAACTCAAACAACTCACACTGAATCCACCCAATCTGAACAAATTCAACCCCCTAAACCAAATCCAGACTATCTCGACCCAAAAAGGCCTTGGATGAGGAAACTGCTTGTAGAGGAGCCTCCCAAGTATTATGAATGGTTCGCGGAGTACCAAGAGCTGAAGAGACCCCCGTGGGATGGAAATATGACAATGGAAGGAGATTATACATTGTCAGGAGGTACAAGGGAGGAGTAGAACACTTCAAAACTTCTCATGAGTTCAGCTCATTCCCTAGATATGATCTTAGGGCACTTGCCAAATTACCCCTACAAAATCCTGAAAAACTTAACGAGGCATGCAACTTTGAACAGTTTCTGAAACAACAAGCTCTCACTGACTTCAGGTCAATTAAGACCACTCTTCCAAAGAGGATTATATCCAAAACCAGGATTCACCCTAGAACTCAAAAGCCCTAGGTAAGCCTTCGGAACAAGCCTGCTGAAACTGTCAAATCCATAGTTATGCCACGATCAGTACCTGTACAACTACAAAATTTTAGAAAATGGTTTTACAACTCAACCATCGGAAGTGCTGTGATCGAGTGTGAAGGCAAGGAAGATATTGTGATCTTTGAGCCCATGAAGCTTCTAAAGTTTCAACCTGAAAATCTTGAAGTTTTGTTCAAAAACCACATCAAGCTCTTTCATGGAGACGATGAAGCTAATGCTAAGGCAAATCAGAGAGTGGTGTCGTTGAAAGTCAAGCCATTTATTCAAGAAACCAAATAAAGGGCCAACTGCTTAGAGAAGAGTTGAAGATATTGATACAGCAGCTTAAGGGGATATTGTAGAGTGTTATTATTGTACAAGCTGTTGTCATCAATGTATTTCTTTTGAACATTGTTTAGTTAGTTTATTTACTTGTATTTTCATTTTAATGTAGTTTCCTGTTTTATTTCTAAGTCTGGGCCATCGAAACTACTTAGTTTCGATTGAGGTTTGTTCAATCGAAACTAGTAGTTTCAATAGATAGTTTAGTTTCGACAGGCTTATCTCTCTTGTAAATGCTTCACCGAAACTAGTAGTTTCGGTAAGCATAGTTTCGATGCCTATCAACTTGCTATAAATAGCCTAGTTTGAGAATTTTCTAGGGTGTGGATAGCGGCTGTAACCCGGAAATTCTCTCTTTCACAGTTTTCTGAATCAATACACATTTGGAGTTATTTCATATGTTGTTCTTACAATTTCCTATCTTATTTTTGTTGATTCCTGTGTGGTTTTGCCTGTTTATCTTCACCATTTCTGTTTCTACCCTCTGTTTCACCACCATACACACAGATTCCGCCTGTGTGTATGTGTAATCGATCTGTTGAGTGATTTCCGATTGAAATCTAGACCTACAAACAAATTAGTAGCGCCTGTTTCTGGAAATCCTCGTGTATCACGAGACTTTGAACTTCCTCCCTCACGTACCACGAGGGGTCAATTTCCACCATTTTTCACTTTTAAACTCCCGGCTTTCTTCTCATGCTCGGTTTCTTTGGATATTCACTTGTATTCATCATGAGCACCTGTAGACAAGACAAAAGACTCAATAGTATACCAAAACAACTCAAAACAAAGATAAAACTAATCAAAACTAACTAAAACCATAGGAATAAAAATGTGTTCTTCGCACTACATCAAACATCCCCACACTTAACCTTTTTTCGTCCTCGAAAAAGTGTGCAATGGAATCATAACTCAGATCTAACTTAACATTAATCAATTACCGATTAGCCAAACATACTCACGCGTTAAAAAGCAATAATCAGTATTTATGTCCGCTTAAACACAAGCACCAACCATCTAGCCCCCGTAATGTGTTCTAAATCCACTTTATACAGTTATCAATCAACTTATGTGACTCACACTCAAAAGTTACAGCTCTACCTAATCCCGTCTCACGTTCATGTCTAGGCATGGGTCAAACCATATAGATTTACCTACCACGTTAAAATAAGATTTATTTGGTTTAGAAATTACATGAAATATGGAATGAATGGATGGAAATGAGCATTAACTAAAGCACAAGAACTTTCGTCTAGAGGCGTTTCAACCAAGTCACTATCCCGGAAGGTAACACATAGACTAAGTCATATTCAATAAGAACATAAAGACTTACTTAAGGGTGTTTTCTCCTTGTGGCCATCCCGGAGGGTAACACATAAGCAAACTTATAATTCTAATCAATTAACTCATGAATTATGAACATATGGATGCGGGCGCCACCAAACTTGGATTTATTCTCATAAAAAGAGAATGATGTGCCAAAAATTTAAAAAACAAATAGATATTATCTTAACGTGGTGCCTATCACCCTATGTTGACAGTTTCAGTATTACCGACACCCTAAGATGAGTACCCACACGATTTCATGATTTAATTACGTGATTAATCCTAAGTAACACACACAGCCTATTTAAGCTATTCAAGCTGGCTGGGTCTACCAAAACATCACTAGTTAGACGCGTTTTCTATTATTTAAATCATTTAAAACTCAACGCGTAGATCCAGTTGTACTATCATTTTCCATTTTGTTTGCAAAACTTATACTTTCAAAGGACATTTTTCAATTTTTTTTAATTTTTTTGTATTTTTGAATTTTTATAAACAAGACAAACTAGCTAAACTAGACACTCACATCCCCACACTTGAAAGACACATTGTCCTAAATGTGAAGCAAGAAACAACTAAAAATAAAAATGCAAAAATAAAAAAAAATAAAAAATCGACTTAGTTGGTCATGATATGTAAACAAGGGTATCCAGCTTCGTTCTTCCTCGTGTGCACCGTATAGCATTTCGGCCACGGTTGCACAACTCTGTCGGGCTGCTCAATAAGATATCAGGATCAATTCTGTTCGAATTGAGATTAAGTACGGACGGAATGATGTACACGTGCAAAATAAACTCACACATACCCGCAACATCAAACTGACTCAAATTAAAAATAAAGACTCAACTAACTCACTAAGACTCAAGATAGGATGCAGGGACTTGTACCCAATGTGTGACAAACACATAGACATAAAGCCACAGCAAGGTAGGTCATCGGATCGAAACGGTTTTCAAGTTTCCCATGGTGGTGATAGTCGGTGAATGACATGGATGATGATGCTAATGGATGATGGTAATGATGGGTGGATATGATAGATGATGATGATGGTGGATGAATGGTAGTGAGTGGTGATCGGTGGACGGATAAACCATGGGAAGCAAAGGAAAAAGGGTGAGTCATGGTCACCCCGCGTACCGCGAAAACGAAGGGGTTGCTCCTCGCGTACCGCGAGGAGCTTGGATTATTGTCGGCCCAGACTAGCATTCCCTCGCGTACCGCGAGGGATTTCCCTTCACCACTCGCATACCGTGAGGAGGTCCTTTTAACAGAAAGATTAGAACTTTTTCACTTTTTATACTTAGAAAAAATTTGGCCTCCTAAAATTTTTTTTTTCACCAAACCTTTTAAAAACCTGTTCCAATGATAAAAACCAATGTAAAACATACCTGGAACTTCGTTCCGGATGATTTCATCATCGAATCAATCATGAATCCCTGCAAGACACGACAAAATCAAAACACAAATACCAAAAAAAAATACAAAAATGACACGGACTCAAACCAAGGAATGCATACAAACTGTATATCCCAAACACTTGCCCGAGACTCAAACAAGCCTATCAGGAGGCTTCTCCTTGATCTTAACCGGTACCGCCTTCATCCTGTGCGGTCTACCGGTCCTCCATAGCCTCAACAACTCATTACTCCTAGCAAACAATGCACTCATATCACATGCAACACTCACATCCTTCCACCACAGCTTATACCTACCCGGTCCGAAGATGATATGCATCAAATACCCTAGTAACTTCTCACTCCTCGACATCCCCACACTTGTGGGTTGCGTTATCCTTAAATCACTAGAGATACTCGACGCTCGGGTTCTCTTAAGGGGCGGCCTAGACCTACAGGCACTAGAAAAAGGGGTCGTCTCAACAGCTCTCCCCTCAGAGAAAAGAATATGTAGAGGTTTAAGAGTAGGATTTTCTATGGACGTGACATCTAACCCTTCACTAGTATCTTCAAGATCCTCTACACTCTCCACCAACTTCCACACTTGGGGTTTTGCCTATGATCTCATCTAACACTGCCATTATCTCCAGCCGATCATCAGGCACATCTTCTTCACCGTACTCGTCCGGCTCATCTAACAAATTATACAACTCTATCGCCCAATCAGATGGTTCTTCTAAATTAATGGCGGGTTCACCAAATTCTATCTTACATGGATCAGAGTCCTAATGGTAGTCCATGAAGGCATCAGGCATGCACACGTAGTGGCTATGCTTGCCAACATCCTTCACGAACTTTGTAGCATCAAAGGTGACAAACTCACCCCTACATGAAGTGTGAGTTTCCCGTCAAAGACATCGATTAATGCCTTGGCGGTCCGTAGGAACGGCCGTCCTAGGATGAGTGGGACTCTATTATCCACATCCATGTCCAGAATAACAAAATCCACGAGGAAGACGAATTTGTCAACCTTGACCAATAGGTTCTCCACTACTCCCCGTGGATACTTGACTGAACGATCAGCCAAAGATATGCTCATGCGCGTCGGCTTCGATTCTCCTAGGTTTAGCTGCTTATAGATAGAATATGGCATCATATTGATGCTAGCACCTAAGTCATCCAACTTGTGGTTCAAGGACAAACCGTCAAGCAGACACGGGATCGTGTGACGTGAGGTCGTAGTCTCAATCAAATTTAAACCAATTACAACTAAATAGCTAGCGGTAAGTGGGTATCGAACACGAGGAGTTTGTGGAAAATGTGTTTATTATGTAGTTTTGGATTTAACTAACTTAAACTAAATTGCAAGAAATGTAAATTCACGATTTTGATTGTTTGGTTTCAACAACTAAGATTAACTAAACAAATTGCAAATCAAAAATTAGCTTTGTAAACAGTTTAGGAAAAAAAACGATCATCCTAGGTTTCCGGTTTCAATTGACATCCGTGTTTAAATCCAACTAGAAAGAATCACATAGACATGATTCATGTGTGACCACTTGTTTGTGATAAAAGGGAACTAAGTACTCGGATTATGAAAATGCGAGGTTGTTACCCGATGACCAATTAACCAATATCCAACCCTAATCCCTCCCGTGATATATCGATTGTCAACGACACCAAGAACGTACGATTTAGATTATGATCAAAACATCAATCAACAATTTACAAACAAACATTCACACACCATAATAAACAAACAAACATTGCAAGTCTATTATTCTAGAAATACGGATAAAAACACAAATGTCTTAGACAAACCTTCAACCAAGGATGAACACCATAAGTTTAGCCACTCATGCCTTGGTGCATCATCATCACACAAAGATTAATTTTCATATGAATCAAAACACAAACCCAATTATTTGAAATTGTTTGGAACCCCCAGAAGTCTCCAATTTTCGCCCAAAAACCGCTCTAAAACGCCTGCAATCATCAGGTAATGAAAAGCCCCTTCGAAAATTGATTTTTATGGGCAGTTACACTTTCTGCGTATCTACCGTAAGCTACGGTATCTACCGTAGCTTACGGTAGCTTTTAAAGTGCTACGGTGGGTCTCTACTGCCTTACGGTGGAAGAAAAGTGCTGGGGGCTACCGTAACTTACGGTAGCTACCGTACGCTACGGTAGGCTTCAGCATGCAATTTTGTTTTCTTCATAACTTTTTCGTTTCAACTCCGTTTTCTTCGCCGTTTGCGCCCACGTTCTCGTAATTTCTTCCTCTATCATGTTATCTTCTTAATTCTTCAATTCAAAGAAATTATTTTTTTCACCTATGCTCCGTCTTTCACTCTCCAATCCATCCGCGTTTATTCGAACCTTCATTTCCACAATTTTAAGCTCCGAATGTACCTGAAACACAAGCAAATGTAGTCATCTAATTCTAGACAATTACTCGATTAAATGTAGGATTAAAATACCATTTATAGCTCTTAAGGGTCGTCCTACGGACCACCCGTCACATCCCCACACTTAACCGTTGCTTGCCCCCAAGCAACTCATCAAAAACCACTCATAACTCCTCAAGCGATCAACATGAATCAAGCAAACAAATGTCCTCATTTTACTAAATTTTTCTTAAACCCCGCATAACACACCCCTCATAATGACTCTCCTCTCGGCGACAAATAATAACTAGCAAGGATGAGCTAGAACACACTTAAAACAAATGGGTGATTGCACAATAATAGGCTTGTACTTAAATCGGTCCTTCGCCTAAAGAATTTACTAAAATGCGCACGTGAATCAAAGGGACTTAAGGGTTGAAACGTGGCTAGGCATATGGGTAGGATATGGAAATATATATGTAGTAGCTAATGATCCGACCCGGTCTTATTATTACATCTAAATAAACTCAACTAATTAACTAACTACAAAGCCTCGCATTTTTTTTTGTTTCAAACAACTACCACATTTATTCTCATTCTTTTTGTATTTTTCTCAGATTTTTTTTTTTTTTTTTTTTGTTTTTCTCTTATTCTCTTTTTTTTCATTTTTTTTTTAAACAAAACAAAAACATCAAACACTACGTACTAAAACTACTAAACTACTAAACCGGGTCCTCTCAAACAGGTAAGATATTTTGGGCGGTAAGCATGGGTTATCAAATGATAGGCAATAAGCTCAAATATGGTTACTAATAGACCAAACTCCCGCCCATCTCGCTACCAAACTCATATATCCAATGTATGAGGTCCAACCCCCCCAAATCCCACACTCGCACACACCATGACGAGGCTACCTAAATGCCCTTATCCTTTTCACATACATATCAAGCTAAGGCCTCAAACCGAATTCAAGCACAAGTTCTAATGCACCCCCACCCATTGCCACTCTCATCAAAGAAAATATTTCTAACAATTCAATTAAGTGGCTCAAACTCTCACCAAGAAAAGGGGTATACGGGGTTGCCGGAGTGTTATGCAGTTTCAATACTTTAACTTTTCAAATTTAGACCATTTTTCGCTTGATTTCATAATTGCCCTTATCCTTTTCACATACATATCAAGCTAAGGCCTCAAACCGAATTCAAGCACAAGTTCTAATGCACCCCCACCCATTGCCACTCTCATCAAAGAAAATATTTCTAACAATTCAATTAAGTGGCTCAAACTCTCACCAAGAAAAGGGGTATACGGGGTTGCCGGAGTGTTATGCGGTTTCAATACTTTAACTTTTCAAATTTAGACCATTTTTCGCTTGATTTCATAATTTTTCAAAAAATTTCCCCCACATCCCCACACTTGGGATACATTGTCCCCAATGTATGGCTTTGAAGAGAAAGATCGCTCAAAACACACCAAACTTTTTTCTTTTTCTTTTTTTTTTTTTTATTTTTTTTAACAAACAAACAAACTAACTACCAATATTTCAAGGCTAAAGAACATGACAAGTCTAAGGAAAAAGTACATGGACCTGATGAAGTTTGACACAACAGATGTTGTAAATGATCTGATTTCCAATCACCACCTTCACACAACTATCCGCACATCTTCCTCACACTTGAGTGTTGCCATAGCCCTGAAACATAGAAAAATAAAGAAATAACAATGTCAGTGAAAAACCCCGGGTTGCCTCCCGAGCAGCGCTAAATTTTCGGGTCTTCAGCCAGACCGTGCCACCCCCGTTTATGGTGGCTCAAAGAAACGATTCCGACCATCTCCATCACTACATCATGCCATTGAGTAAAATGCATCCGTCCCGTTTCGATTCGGTGGGTAATCAAATACACTCCTACTTGATCCCGTATGCTTTTCTTCACGATCCGGTGGGTGATTTATTTTCATTCTTTGACACACTTTTGTCATACAATCACTAGACTCACCACCCTTCCCCTCATTGGATTCATAAATAATCACTCCAGTTTGAACATCAAATGATAACTTACAGTTCTTTTTTGTCATGGTAATAACCCCGTCTCTACAATTGATTTGAGTATTTGCTGTGTATAGAAACGGTCGGCCTAAGATTACCCTTTGTTGCGCTGCCATTTTAGTAGAAGCATAGTCTAGGACCAGAAAATCCACTGGGTACTCAAATTCTCCCAACTGAATCTTAACATTCCTAACTACTCCCCGTGGACCCCTCCAACTTTCATCTGCCAAGCTCACCATGGTGTCTATATCTTGCAGCGGGCCAAAGTCATACATGTCATACAACTCGCCTGGTAGCACGCTCATGCCCGCCCCATAGTCCAACAATGCATGAGGAATTTTTAATTTTTCCACTCGGATTGGCACGATTGGTGCCCCATGCTCTTTGTCATTTTCCGCCTCGGCATCCTTTCCTATACCTGCATTCACTTGACACGAAGAGGTTAGAAATGTTTCATTAAATTCACTATTGGGAACGGTACTTACCACATTAATGTTCACGCTTTTTATGTTCTTGGGATTTGTCACTGTGTCACTTGGTAGTTGACCTTTGTTCTTTTTTAAAAGGGCCACCTCACTTGCAAGTTGACCCATTTGGGTAGTCAAGGATTGGATGGCTTTGTCGCGAATTTCATCTTTTTGCAACCGAGCCTCATCCATTTGAATCCTCCTTAGCATATCTTGTTGCATCATCCGGAGCATATCCATCACTTCATTCCCACTTGAAGTAACTTGACCCGAATAGCCACTTTGGTCACCACCCGGTTGTTGAAATTGCCTTTGGAAGCCTTGATTGTTGAATTGTTGGCGAGGAACATAATATCCTTGACTTCCTTGGAAATTCGGATTGGCTTGATTAGCCAGGTTTCAATAACGCAAATTCGGATGGTTTCGTAACCCGGGGTGATATGTATTCGAGTTCATGTTGTAATTTCTACCACCGCCCCCTTGGCCTTGAATAGCATTCACTTCTTCATATTGCCCTTCAACAACACCCACCAAACAAACATCCGCCCTATGACCCAATTCATTACAGTTAGTGCAAACATCATAAACTTGATTAGTAGTTTGCACATTACCATCCTCCACCGCATGCACTTTGGTTCTAGTAATGGCCGGTCTCGCTCTCGTAGATGATTGAGCCTTCCTCTTTGATGTGACCGCCATTTGTTCCAAAAACGCCCAATCGTCTTGCTCGTGATTAGTACCGAATGTACCATTCGTGATAGACATTAAGTCACGAGCATCTTCGGAATTCAACCCTTCATGAAACGCGTTCAACAATTCCCACAATTCGATCCCATGATGAGGGCAATTTGTTATCATCAAATTAAACCGTTCGAAAGCTTCGTGAAACATCTCACCCGATTGCTGTTGGAAGCTTCGTAATGCCTTTCTTGCATCATTTGTCTTTTGAGCGGTGAAGAACTCTTCCAAAAACCGTTGTTGCATTTCAGCCCAAATATAAATTGAGGCGGATGGCAACGTATAAAACCATCTCTTCGCTTTATCTTCCAACGATAATTGAAACAATACCAACTTTACTTCATCCGATGAAAAATCCTTGCCCACCGATAGTATTGCATATCGAATCGTATGCCTCCAAATGAAAATAAGGTTCCTCTGTTGCTAATCCCTTATATTTCGGTAAACTTTGGAGGGAATTAGTTCTAACTTCGAACGTCCTCCCTTTACTGTTTTGAGGAATAACTACCGGTGAAGGATTGTTGGTAATAACCGGCCTAAAATGTGCTTCAATACCCCTCACGGCCTCCCGATTATATCTTCTTGGCACACCCAATCAAACTCTTGGATGTGGTGGACCCATTGGTCTTTGAACTGGTCTTTGAGGCGCGAATTGTTGAGTTGGTGGTTGAAATATTTGCCCCACTTGTTGTTGTTGAGGTATTTGTCTTTGAATTTGTGGGCCTTGTGGTGGTAATTGTTGTTATACATTTTGTTGTTGTATGACTAGTTGTTGAGGTCTACCAAATCCTTGCATTCCTTGGCCTTGCACATATGTGTAGTCCCCTTGACCTCCATTACCGCCATAATAATACCCTTCCTCTTCGTATCCTCCAAACTTGTCATCATAACCATCATCAAACCCATTTCCTCTTACACCCGAAGTTTGAAAAAATTGAGATGGTGAGTATTGCAAACCCGGTTGATTTGATGGTTGAAAGGTAGAAGTAGTATGAATAATGGTTGAACTTGACGGAAATTGTTGTGATGGTATTTGTTGAGTGGAAGATGATTGACCGGAAGTTGGGAAGAAAGATGAAAAGGGTGGAACTATTGATGCAGATTGGTAGCTCAATGGATTTGGTGGAAGTGTGCTTGTAGGAACAGTGGTATTTGTAGGTTTGCTCTCATTTGTTATAGGACTTGATGGAATAGGAGGTGTGGTGGTTGGTAGTGTTTGACCCGTAGTGAGAATTGGTGGATCCATGATGTTTTTAGGTGTAGTAGGAGACCCAATGACTTTGTTCTCCCTAAGTAAAACTCGGTTCCGGGAAAGTGTCCGTTCAATTTCCGGATCAAATGCTAATGGTGATGACTTTTTGGAGCCTCTAGTATGCATACACCTGTAAGTACCTGCACACTAACACAACCAGCGTAAACCCGAAAATAACAAACAAAAAACTACGAAAGTTAACACACGTTGCGCACTACTCCCCGGCAACGGCGCCAAAATTTGACGTGAGGTCGTAGTCTCAATCAAATTTAAACCAATTACAACTAAATAGCTAGCGGTAAGTGGGTATCGAACACGAGGAGTTTGTGGAAAATGTGTTTATTATGTAGTTTTGGATTTAACTAACTTAAACTAAATTGCAAGAAATGTAAATTCATGATTTTGATTGTTTGGTTTCAACAACTAAGATTAACTAAATAAATTGTAAATCAAAAATTAGCTTTGTAAACAGTTTAGGAAAAAAAACAATCATCCTAGGTTTCCGGTTTCAATTGACATCCGTGTTTAAATCTAACTAGAAAGAATCACATAGACATGATTCATGTGTGACCACTTGTTTGTGATAAAAGGGAACTAAGTACTCGGATTATGAAAATGCGAGGTTGTTACCCGATGACCAATTAACCAATATCCAACCCTAATCCCTCCCGTGATATCTCGTTTGTCAACGACACCAAGAACGTACGATTTAGATTATGATCAAAACATCAATCAACAATTTACAAACAAACATTCACACACCATAATAAACAAACAAACATTGCAAGTCTATTATTCTAGAAATACGGATAAAAACACAAATGTCTTAGACAAACCTTCAACCTAGGATGAACACCACAAGTTTAGCCACTCATGCCTTGGTGCATCATCATCACACAAAGATTAATGTTCATATGAATCAAAACACAAACCCAATGATTAGAAATTGTTTGGAACCCCCAGAAGTCTCCAATTTTCGCCCAAAAACCGCTCTAAAACACCTGCAATCATCAGGTAATGAAAAGCCCCTTCGAAAATTGATTTTTATGGGCAGTTACACTTTCTGCGTCAATGTCTACCTTAAGCTACGGTATCTACCGTAGCTTACGGTAGCTTTTAAAGTGCTACGGTGGGTCTCTACTGCCTTACGGTGGAAGAAAAGTGCTGGGGGATACCGTAACTTACGGTAGCTACCATACGCTACGGTAGGCTTCAGCATGCAATTTTGTTTTCTTCATAACTTTTTCGTTTCAACTCCGTTTTCTTCGCCGTTTGCGCCCACGTTCTCGTAATTTCTTCCTCTATCATGTTATCTTCTTAATTCTTCAATTCAAAGAAATTATTTTTTTCACCTATGCTTCGTCTTTCACTCTCCAATCCATCCGCGTTTATTCGAACCTTCATTTCCACACTTTTAAACTCCGAATGTACCTGAAACACAAGCAAACGTAGTCATCTAATTCTAGACAATTACTCGATTAAATGTAGGATTAAAATACCATTTATAGCTCTTAAGGGTCGTCCTACGGACCACCCGTCATCGTGAAACGACCCGAATCTCCCAGTTTCTCTGGCAGTTTATTTTGAACCACCGCAGAGCATTGCTCACTAAGTGAGACTTTAGAGACCTCCTCTAGTTTCTTCTTGTTGGAAATAAGATCTTTGGGGAAGTTTCCATACTTTGGCATGTTCTGGAGGGCCTCTATGAATGGGAGATTGACCTTGAACTGTTTGAAGATGTTCAGGAAGTAACCATATTCCCTAGCGTGTTTATGTGGCAACAAGCGAGCTGGGTAGGGAACACGCCTCAGGTCAACCTCGGGGGTCTCCATCTCCGCCCCCTTCTTCTTCTCCTCTGAATTCTCGGCAGGCTTCTCAACCACTATCTCCTCGTCCACCAGCTCTTCATCTTCTACCGGTGGCTCCACTTCCATCCTAGCATCGATCGTAGCAAAGTGGGCTCTCCAATCTGTCTTCCTCACATCTTCCTGCGACGGAATGTGACGAGCAGTGATGTGGGAGACTTTCTCTAGAGTAGGAATCAATGTATCAGTAACAGTCTCCACTACTTCTTCTTCCTCTATTCTGCTACTCCTAATCGACACAGCCATCACTGAAGCATTAGAACTCTTATAGGCCGCAAATGCTTTGCCCTACTTCTCCTTCAAACTCTTAGTGATGTCCACTACCGTGCGCTGTAGATCCATGAATGTCGATTACGGATTCTTCAGTAAAGTGTCATGCGCATCCAATCGCTGCTGAGTCGCCTTATCATTCTGCACTAAATGAGCAAGCATATGAGTCTGGTTCTCTATAATCTCTTCTATCATCTTATCTCTAGCACTACTCCCAGAACTCGCTCCTGCTTGACCTCCTCCGTACTGATTCAAGCGAGCATTAAACCCAGGCGGGTTATTTCCAGATCTCCATCCCGAGCCAAAGAAATTGTTATAGTTATTGTACCCTCGGTTTTAATTGCCCGCAAAGCTCACCTGCTCATGCTGATTGACGGGGCAATCCCTTGTGTTGTGGCCTCCTCTACACACCTCACATCGTTGAGCACTCAGCTTCAGCTCCTTGATCTCATTCACCATCGCTGCGAGTGCAGCAGCCACGCTAGTACCACGGTAGACCTGATACACACCTCTAGGAGAAGAGGCAGGTGCCCTAGCACTAGGAATGGAAGTCCTAGTAGATGGCCGCTTTTGTTCTGCCAGAGCGAAGCTCTCGAACATCTCTTCACACTCAGCTGGCTCCAGCTTGTCCATGATACGGCCTTCCGCAGTTGTGTTGAACAGTTGCTGCTTCTCGAAGGTGAGACCATTGTAGAACTTCTCCACAATTGCCTAGTCAGAAAGACCATGCTTGGGGCATCGGCTCAACAGCGTGTTGAACCTCTCCTAGACCAAGTGATAAGGCTCGTCAGGGTCCATCCAAAACGAATGGATCTGGTCCCTAAGGCGAGCGGCCCTCGAAGGTAGATAGTACTTTTTCAGAAACTTGGCTTGCAAGTCCTCCCATGTGGTGATAGAATTGTCGGGGAGGGTATCAAGCCAAGTAGAAGCACGCCCAGAGAGCGAGAATGGAAAGAGACGAAAGTAGATTGCGTCCTTAGATACACCGTGATATTAAAGGTATCACATATACGCACGAATGGGGACAGATATCCCGGTGCATCCTCATCCTCCAAGCCATGGTACTGAGTAGAATGAGTGATCGTACCCATGACATGTGATGGGACCTGCCAAGTATTGGCATTAGGGATAGCGGGGCGGGCGATCGAAGATCTCGCCCCGAGGACCCCATTACTGGCTCTCTGGTGCACGGTACGCCTCGCTGGTAAGTCAGCGTCGCCCATGTTAGGAAAGGAAATTGGTCTAGTAGGACGTACCTTGTCTTTGCACAACTCTTTTAAACGCTCCCAGAAGTCGCGGGTGCGCTCGTGAAGCTCTCGTTCGGGCTCTAGGAAAGCTGAATATGGTGGTGATCCCTACGAACGAGTGTGGTACATAAACTGAAAGACACAAAGGGAAAAAAATATCTTATGCTAGACACTCATATAGGACACACAAGTAGCAGATATGACAAAGACACACAATTAAGACTCACAAATAAAGAAAGAAAACAAACCAAAAATCACAAAAAGAACTAGTCAAAACTAATGTTGCTATTGCAAAGTGTCCCTAGCAACGGCGCCAAAAACTTGATGTCGTCCGGGCGGTGTATAAAAATATTAACTAAACCTAACATTGACTCCTAAGTAATAAGATGGAGTACCTATGAACTAAACCGCACTGACAGGCAAGTGTACCTATCAAGTGTAGCACAGATTAATGGTAAACCGGAATATCGAACCCTAAAGACACTACTATAGGTAAACTAGACTCTGACTCGGAATAAAGATGAATTGGTTGGCGGGTTTACTACACTAATGTTTAGACTAATAATGAAGAAAACAATGTCGAATGCAACTATCAAGGCAAAGAACTAAGGAAAATATCAGAGATGGGAAGAATACCACCTAGGTCGGAATACTACTTGCAAAGCACAACTTCTACCAGTTCTGGAAACTAAGATGGATCTGGGTTTCTAAGAAAACAACTCTAGACTACCTAGTGGATTCCTAATCACTCTCAGGGTGTCACCAACTAAGGAACCTAAAGATGTAATAAACTCACCAGATAGTGGATTACCTTTGGTCTCTCCAGCAATGATAACGTTCCCGAATAGACAGATCACCTTCCGTTCTCACTGTTCCTAATACATTCGAAGAATGCACGGTGTAATATCAAGATAACAAATATGACTCAGAATAGCAAAAATCACTAGACACCTAAACCAACTTCCTCTCAGACAGTTGACACTCGGATTCCTAATGGCGAAAACTAAACGACTATATCTAACTTTTCTGGTATTGAGAGAAGATGCACACTCATTCTAATGACTCTCAATCACAACTCCTATGGTTACTATGTCTAGCAAACCACACAAACAATCATAAACCCTAAAGTCTATGACATAGATATGCTAATCAAACTGGAAGACATCCACAATCAACATACGAAGTTAAAATCAATCACACATCAAATCAGAGCATACATATTCATCCTAATCATCAACATAATATCTTTTACAAAATCATTAATCCATTTAAACGAATCCAAAACTGATAAAAATCAAAGCTTCACGAAGTATTCATCATAACCTTGGCAGTAATAATTGTTTAGCCAAGATTCATGTTCAAAACATCAAAGCAGGAGTAAATAAACAAGAACATGGTTTCAAATCAGAACAATCAAAGATAAAAATCTAGACTTTAAGGTCGAATACGCTAATACTAACGAACCCGGATCCAAAAGCTCTAATCTTGCACTTTGGTTGGCTTCCTAGCTCCTAACATCGCCCTTGAACTCTCTCTGGACGGCTGGAATATGAACTTTCTAAATAACGGGATTAGAATTCTATTTAAATTTGATTTATGGTTTTTTTCTCAGAATACGGTTCCTAGCGTACTATGAGGAACAAATTAGTCGCGCCCGTTTCTGGAACCTCTCACGTATCGCGAGACTTTGATCTTCCTCACTCGCGTACCGCGAGAAGTCAATTTCCACCAATTTTCACTTTTAAACTCCCGGCTTTCTTCTCTTGCTCGGTTTCTTCCGATATTCACTTGTATTAAATCATGAGCACCGGTAGACAAGACAAAGACTCAATAGTATACAAAAATGACTCAAAACAAAGATAAAACTAATCAAAACTAACTAAAACCATAGGAATAAAGATGTGTGCTTCGCACTACATCAATTATTTTCTTCAAAAGTCGGTCCCAAATTTTCATCAGTTTTTTTTAGTTAAAAGCGGAAGCACCGTAATTATATAATGTGATAAAAACAACTAACTTTCAAATTTCACATTATATATAAATTGATAAGTCGAGTAAGTAACATTAAAACTTTATTTAAATAACCCATAATGTATACATCCAAAAACGGGTTATAAACAAAATGTTCGATCCTTTACATACCGAGGCTCGATCCGATCCTTTAATCCCGCACTGGAGATTCACCTAGAAAACATTATTTATTTATTTTTATTTTTTTTTAGTAAGTAAATAACATCCATTAATGAAAAGAAGGACGATTACAATAAAGTGGCAGGTAAACGAGCAACAAGTTGCGCTGCAACCCCCTTTTGAATAGCAAAACCGATCCTACTAAAAACAAAGCTTTGGGTCTTTGGGGCCGAAATATTACTATGCACGACTCGTTGAACCCTGTTTAGGAATTCCACTGCCTCCGGTGCTAGGAACCCAAAAGTATCAAAAGAAAAAGGGATAAACACATGTTGGTTCTCTAAACAAGCTTTCTCGTGTTTAACAACTTTGCATAATTCCGCCTTTAAAGCAGCATGGCCCGCCACAACCCCATTTTCCCTGAGCCCCACAAGAGGGGACACTCCTGTAAGGTCCACACAAGCGTGTTTCTCCCCTGCCCAACCAAACACAAGAATATCAGCCGGCCGTAGAGTAGACCTCCCTTCAAACGGATCTATCAGAAAGTTCACGGGGGCCTCTTTTTTAGCAGAAATTCCTGCCCGTTTGAGAACATCACAAAGAACATCCCTAACCAAATCATGCCTGTATTTAAACCCGGGTAACTCTTTGCAATGGACCGCATGTTTGCCAAAAGAATCCAAACAAGCCTTGCGGCAAACCGGGCAGGGCTCATAAGTCGGAAACAAGGGGATCATTAGCCGATACTTAAGGATAGCCCGGTACTCCACAGCCGACATATACTGGCCCAGTCCTTCAATGGGGATAACTGTTAGAAAATCTTGAGCCCGAGGAGCCCGGAGACATTCAAACACCGCTTTTTGGCGAGGTGATAAATCAAACTTTACTCCCAAATTCTGGACGATTCTGCTAAATAAGGCATTCGCCAAAGCATGTTGGGCTTTAGGGGGGGCGGTGTCCTTATTAGAGAAACCGCTAAGATCGAAATCAGGAAGGGACATACGCAAGCGATCCATCGCACACCCATAATCAGAGTCTAACCCATCAATATCACAACCCCGAAGAATGTGGTCCTGTAAACTTCAAGATTGTGCCCTCGAGGCCACAAATGCATAAGCAGATACATCCTGAGCCGCACATAAACCCAAACCCCCAAAACGGGTTGGAAGTGATGCCTACCTCCATTGAAAATCCCCAAAAAAACCACCACCACAAACCACGATATCCTCGATCGCACCCCGGAGGCCCTTGTCAAAAATTGAAACAGCTTCCCCCACATACATAGGCTGGCATGTTCTAAGGCCGAATAATAGCTTTGCCACTCCCATACACGAGCGGAGCAAAAGGAGCTCGCATTGAGGGTCCCGCAAACGTGGGAGACAGCTCATCAGTTCCACCGCACAAGAAACCCTTTTCACAGCCAAATTACTGATGAACCCTGCATCTCTGCTAACGGCGCCCCCAAGGAGTTTCACACCCAACACTGGCCTTCCAATCTCACAAGGGAACAATTCATCTTGTACCTTCACCCCATTGCACGATGGCAAAAAAACTTCCGTTTTCTTGACGTTAAGCTCAAGGCCCAAACCGGGCCCCTCCGACCTGATAATAGCTAGGGCTTTAGCCATCACTTTAGCGTATCCGATAATCATACCATCATCTAGGTACCAAGCATGGAAGAGAAGCTTGCAGCAATCCCTGATCTTATGAACCAGCGGATGCAAAACTAAGGCAAAAAGGAGAGGCCCCAAAGGGTCCCCTGTTGAACCCCAGTGGTGGACCAAATATGGTCATCACCCACATATAACCTAGCCGGCTGCCCATATAAAAAATCCACCCATAGCGAAATGGACGGGCATCGGGTCCGAACCTCTTGCAAGAGGGCAGTCCTATCCACTAAGTTGAAAGCATTGGAGAAATCGACGGTAAGCATAGCCAACGATCCATCCGAGTGAAACTCATTTAAGAACCTGTTTGTGCTATGGAGCACGGCCTCTGCCCCATTGGGAACTCCCACCCCAAATTGAAAGTCACACAGATATTTAGCCATCTCCTTCCCAACACCCCTCATGGCCACCTTAGAGACCAATCTCCTCCAGATCGCACCTACGGCAATAGGTCTAATCCCGTTGTCCGGTTTGAGCAGCGGTGTGAGAGGGGCCGAGGCAACGAACTCCGTCAATCCCCTAGGGCATCTCCCCCCAAAACATAAATTAACAACCACAGAAATAACCCTGAGCAATTCAATGGCGATCGTAGACCCCTCTCCACAAAGAGCATCCGAAATATGTTGGGCTCTCAATCCGTCCCTCCCACAAGAGGTCCCTTTGGGGAAAGCTTTAATGCATTCAAGCACGACATCATCATCCACAACAAGAGGAGGCTCAGAAAGTAAGGAAATAGGCATAACCGGAGGAGGCAGGATGGGATGCTTTGCTACCAACACTTTCATAGTATCATTACCGAAAGGTGCAACCCCTGAAAAGCATAATACTTTGACTGCAGCAGTGAAATGCCCATCCGCAACTTCCCGCAAACATTGTTTAACATTGTTGCACGCCATAGAATTATTGGACCCAGGGACAAGCTCCACACGACACGAGGTCGACCCCAAAGGTTGGACAAAAAGCGATAGGATGAGCTCCTCAAAACCATCCCCATCACGCCAAGCTGCCAGCGACCATTGAATACTATTACATTGCAAAGACTTCCTATTACCAGACCTGCGCTCCTGACGGTTAGAAGGCCTGAAAACTCGCAACGTGCAACGCGGTAACAACAAAAGTCTAACCCATACCTCAACAGAGTCTGGCATAGCCGCCACTTTACCGAGGGCAGCAGTTAATGCCTGGGCAAATGCCATCCGAAAATTATGAAGGATGCTTTTAACAGTCGTGATAGGAAGAGAGAAAACGCGTTCAAGGAGAACCCCATCCACAACCACCCCTCCCAAAGGAACAACTTCCCTCCCAACATTCGGCTTATGAGTCCCCACTATAAATTCCTCTGCATCTCCCGCAACCCATTTGAAACGGGCTATCCCATCCACATGGTGACATGCCCGACTGAGAGCATGAAGGCACATACACACCCCGCACAGCCACTGGCCTGAGACCTTTAAAGCCTCACCAACCGAAACAAACAAATCATAATCCGTGGAGACCGCTTCATGCAAGGTCCCTTTTCGATCGTCCGATGACAAATGGAGCCGCTTGATATGTCCAACCAACCGAGGAAACCCCTTGGATCCCGACATTCCATCCGGGCAGCAATGGAAACCTTTAAATGGACATAGCCAAACACCTACCTCCAATGGAGGAACCACCCTGTCATCCCGAATCCCAGATATAATAACAGCTCCTGACAAAACCCCCGAGCTATGAAACCAAACCAAAATCAGATCACAAAACCCAAAAACACTCACTAGCAGGGTAAATATAAACCTTACCACCAAACCACCACCCTAACCCCCCTCCCCCTCCACCCAACGATTCGGGGAGACTACATGTTGGACACTACGTAACAGAATTCAAAATCAGGTCAAACCGGAAGTTCACCTTCAAAGTTGGAGAAGAAAGGTCGTCGAACAGGAAGTTTGTCTTAAAAGAGAGAGGTTCAATAAATCATTAGAAATTAGAATTGCAGAAACAAATTAACAATCTTTGTTAATGGATTTCCAAGATTCAATCTTGTTCAAGACTAATCCTAGAGGTGAATTGACACATTTGCTGGGACATTTGTTCTCAGAGAAATTTAAGCGAACACCTTGTGGGCATTGAAAATACAAAGACTTAATTGGTCCTTTAATTACTTCTTCACCATCATTGTTGTTTTCCCTTTTTCAATCATTCGAATTTCACCATCATTCTTATTACAACCCTCATATCCAACATGTGCTCAATTTCGATGGCAATTCTTATAGATACACCTTCAAATCCTTTAATAAACCTACAAATGGAAACACACACACATGGATCTGTGTAGAAAACACTAACCCCAAATCGCAAAATTCTTCATCTTAATCTGGAAACACTAACCCAAATTGAATAGTGTAATTGCATTGAAACTACCTATGATCGATCCGAGGAAAGAAAGGGGTTCTGAAACCCTAAAATGGAAGTTCTGGAAGTAAGTTGCTGGTACACTTATCAAGAATACAAGTTGCATGCACAAGTGGAAGAAGAACCAATTCAATTCATCGATAGCCATTCAGTGCACTTGAACCTGTCAAACGTTACTGTAGTGACTCATTTTGTGTGGTCATTCACGGTCCTATGTCGATTTATCAAGGGCAGTTGTTACAACTATAGCATCATCACTCATCAAGTTGCTAGTGATAAACTTGCATTTGTGAATCTTGCAGGAAGTAAACAAGCTCCTGGAACAAACAGTGACCAAAAATTAAGAGATTATCTTCAAAATGATAACAACGGTATCAGAGCCTTCTTTCCTATGACCGTGGGTTAGGGCAGCGAAGTATTACAATTTCAGTTTGGAATCAAACAACAACAATCAACAGTAGCAGCGATATCAAATTCAAGAATTAGGGCAACAACAACAATAATCAAGATCTACAGCAGCGATCAACAGAAAAATTAGACAGTCTCCAGTGGCAATCAACAACTGTTTATGAAGAATTTAAGTGGTAAACAATGGCGTCGATGTGTTCTTGTGGAGGAATGAAATGGGGAAACAGACGTCATGTTTGTGGGACTAAGTGATATCTTTGTGGGGGGATGGAATATGAGAACAGGCCTCATTTTTGTGGCTACTTACCTGATTATTCAAAGCCACCAACAGATTATGAGCTTTGGAGAGGTTTAAGAGCTTCATATGAATGGCTTGGGGCACCAAGAATCAAGAAACGGAAATTCAAGTAGCAACAACAGATTACAACCAGCAACAATCAACAGTCATGGCTGAAATCCTACACAAATTGGAAGAATTAAGCAAAAGGTTCGATTCCTACTCTTCTCAATTTACAAAAATCAAAACCGCACCCAAGGTGTTTGATGAAACGCCTAATAAGTTTGAAAAAGAGATTCAAGAAACCATTGATGATGGGGTGTTAGAAATCCACAATGAATCAATGGTTGATGTTAAAGATTCATTACATGAAAAAAATGATGATGTTGGTGAAACAGAGAAGAAGAAGGGAATAACCCAATTCAATTCATCGATATTAGCCAACGCTAATTGAGTTCATAAATTTAACTATAATGTTTTTCATATCACAGATAATCCATCTCACCATATTTCGACCATGGCTATTTATTTATTTAACTGTAAATTTTAACGACCGGTCACCCGAAGGCGACTTAACAACTCGTCACTCGAAGGCGACTTAAAAACTGGTCACCCGACGACGACTTAGCAACTGGTCACCCGAGAGTGACTTATCAACTCGTTACCCGAAGGCGAGTTAACAACTGGTCAACCAACGGTGACTTATCAACTAGTCACCCAAAGGTGACTTAACAACTGGTCACCCGACGGTGACTCTTACATCTGGTCACCCGACGGTGACTCTTACCCAACGGTGATTTAACAACTGGTCACTCGACGGTGACTTAACAACTGGTCACCCAACGGTGACTCTTACAGCTGGTCACCCGACAGTGACTCTTACGCTTGATCACCCAACGGTGATTTAACAACCGGTCACCCGACGGTGATTTAACAAATTATCACACAATTTCCGTGATAACAATTATGTTTCCCCATTATAACAACTTTACATCATTTATTATTATTATACAAATAATATCGTTCAGATCAATGTTATCACATAATGACACTTTAACAACTAGTATCATAAAATGATGTTTTAGGGAGTCGTATGAACTCACCTGGACATCTAACAAATCTCTCCGATGAATCCTTTCTCGATTGCTTTCTATCTCCTCTCGATGCCCTTAAGTTAACTCACATATACAAGACCCTCGTTCACTACTCGTTTATTTTTCTGAATAAAGTCTGGCACTAACCGACCACCGTTTCCACCATAAATCATCGCTACCACAATAAATTACCACTCTTTTACCAACCACCAGCACTACCTCGCGATTTCATCCTTTATATCGGTCACTAAAATATATCACAAATCTAATTTGTGATTTCCAAATGGAGACTTAAAGCCGCATATATAATCGATGAAGACATTATCAATCGACAAGTGTTGTAGTAAAAGAAAGATTAGTGTCAGTCTCACAAAAACGTGGCCTTCAATCGTTTCTATGAGCTATTAAACATATAAATATATTATGCGGTGAAGTTGGAAACCATGAATATATTCAAACACTTGAAACTAATATTTTTATGTATTTATAATCAATTGATGGCCGACTCATTAGACAGATGTCAAAAGTGTGAAATTGTGGCACATGTGTCTGGTGACTAAATTTACCATCTCTTAAAATGAAAGAACTGAAAGTTATATATATAAATATTGCTGTGATAACCAATGTTTATTTATTTTTAATCTTTAAACAGTCGTTTGATAATTGTTTAAATGCGCGTTTAAACACCACACACTGTAATGGTCATTTCACATGATAAACCCCTATTTACAATTGATAAACCCCTATTTACAATTCTTGGAATATAATTGTAATGAAACAATTTATATTTTATTATATTTAAAAAACGGGATGTTACAAATATCTCTCACTAAATTAGGGTTTCGTTCCCGAAACCGCATTATATAGAATATAAATGAGGATAGTGTGTCCTCATTTCATCCTCTGACTCCTATGTGGCGTCAGATTCTTTTCTATGTTTCCACTAGTTTTCACTTAGTTAATTACTTTGTTCAGAGTTACTTGACTATCAAGTAGTGTTGCTATCTTTATACCATAGTTTAACTTATAGCCCACTTCTTTGACGTCCAATGTTACCTATGAAGCTTCGGTTGTTAACTACTTCTTAAGTGTGACATGCGGGATATGTTATACATTCCACTTACCTCACCAAGTAACTCTATTCAGTATGCCACTCTTTCAACCCCCTCTTTTTATGTTCCAAAATGGATCAATGAACCATGAATGTAAATTTTCACTTTGATGAAAATGACTTCCATCATTTAACCCTTTTTTTTACACTTCTGATTTTAATAGTTAGATGTAGTTTATGGGTTAAAGTTCATAAATATAAATATACCTTTTTATTACTCCCAAAGTATACACACATATGATACACCATTGAGAGTTCATATTATTCTTCTATCACAATCATCATATTACGAATGATGCGCGATATAGATCAATAATTTGATGTCTAGATCCCCTTTGGAATTCTTTCCAAGAACTGAGAGGTAATCATAGTTGACACTATCACCGTGTGTCTTTACACCACCACTCTCAAATATACTACTATCAACTGTTCTGTGATGTACTTCTCACAGAATGACATCCTTTGTCAATCTATCGGTCATCAATCATATAACATCAAAGTTTATTGTCGCATTAGGCAATTGCACTCTAAGATCCATATTATTATTCTTATCTTCGTATTATGATTTAAAGCAATGGATCATTTCATATGACTTCGGTTGTTTTACCTATTCTTTATGAAGATATTAAACTTCGTTTAACATATTTCACCGTAGTCATACTAGACCATCAATAATTGACTCATACGTTATAATATAGTTTATACCCAATATAAACCTAATATCTTGATTTATAAATTTATGAAGATTAATATCTTATTTCCCACAGATAAACTTAAGATCTATATTCAACTAAATATATCTTCTTATTCCAAGTTTATTGTCGTTAAGTTTCTTTCACTTAATGCACTATCCTTCTCACTATAGATGTTTACCCTTATCTCATTCGATGTCAAACCGAATGAACAAAATATTCCTCCCCCCAACTTATGTTTCGTCAACTACTTATTCTTTTCGCAATTAAAATAATTTAAAATCCTCCATTGTAAAGAGGCATATACCTTTTTTTTGTACTAAAGATATAAATTGCCAATCATATCAATCTTTAAGCAACAAGTTTTGCCTTTCACATTTATCTTGTGAACTTAATCACCATTTACATCTGATATCATAACTCTTATAACTAACCGAGTGACATTACATCTTTCAACTATACACATCAATTGGTATTCGTAGCCAATGCTACAATCATAATTACTTGAAATTTTTCTCACACCTCTGCTGACCAAAATATATTTGGTACTAGATTACTTTGTCTTTTTATAATTAATATATACCTTGAGCATATTACTTCAAAAATATTTCTTACAAATCTTCATATGAAAATTATGATCGTTAACTCAATTTATGAGTTTAGTTACTAGTCTTCCAAATTATACATAAGAAGTTCTCTAGTATCTTTCATTTATCTTATATCATAGTTCTGACTTTCAAAGGATTTATAATCTTATCAGCATTTACATTTTTATCCCATTTCATATCATGAGAAATTTTACAAGATTTCTCCCATCTCTTAATCTTATATTGATTCGTATAACTGACTTATATCAATTATATTACGAATGCATCATTATATCATTTATAAAAATCGCAACCATCATTCTCTTTTGCTATTAACCTTAACTAATCATAATTAGATCTCATATGAACTCCTTTATCTCTAGTATAGATTTCTTATAGTTTAACGATTTCAAGATTACCTATCCTAAAGTAGGTTTAACACCCAACTCATCGACTTACTTCAGTATTTCATAGCTCCTTTCTTAAAATAGAGTTATTCAACTATTATGTCACTATATCAAAGTGATTTAACTCCTCTTTCAGTTATTATAGAATATATACTTCCTCGTAGTTTATGAAAACATAATCCTATCATTAACCCGATTAGTTAATCTTATATTATTTCTACCCATGGTACCTATCTAAGGTATAACTTCATTCCGTATGAAATTCTTTCAACTTTAGGCATTATAAACTTACATAATCCAACTAACGTAATCTCTAAACTTTTCACATTTTTATTCATACATCGTCTGCTCTACTGTTCATAGTAGACAAGTGAGTATTCTTCTAATCACACATAATACTAGCATGATGTCAGAATAACCAATCAATCCCATGCACGTCATGAAATTCATTCAACACCATAGGAATGAAATCTACAAGATAAGTCCCTCCTTTGACTTCAAGATACTAATTTGAATAAACCTTGAATACTAGGAAGCTTTTGACAACAACTTATTCTATTTCCAAAGGTTATGTCAACTTATAACTTTATACCATAAGGTTTAATCACCCCATAAATATCCTTATATAGTCGTAATACTCACCTATTATACGACATTATCTGAACATAGAGTTTATCTCTAAATTCTTTAACAGCAACTTCTTTAATCTCTTTATCAATCTCACAAGAGATCAAGATGTTTTACTATCACCTTACATGACTTTTATCTATCAACATGGCTTAAATGAAATGGGTTTAACCTACCCAATAATCACCATTAACAATTATCGTTATTATTTTAATAACAACCTTTTCTCCATAATTAACCATTCTTATGAGAAATATCATAATCCCACTTATTCCTTTATCGGAACCTATTTTAATATCCCCTTAAGACTGACAAGTTTTTTAAGGATAATTTATGTATCCTTAAGCCCCCAAATATTTCTACTCCTACTCGTCAATACTCTATCTTGAGTTTCGATACATTCAATGTCTCAAAACATGTACTAAGATTTCTCCACTATTTTATAAAATCTTTAGAGTTACCATCTCTCGGTTCCCTTTTTTATTTGTCAATTCTTCTTTTACGATAGTTCGTATATTTGAATTCATCATCCATGATAAATGAAAGAGTATTTTCTAACGCCTCTTATATCCCCTCATAATTGTGATTTCTCATCTTATCATTATTACAATTAGGTACCATTAAATATGAATGGTAAAACCGAGGAATATTTCTCCATGTCAGACTCACTGGTGCTAGATTATGAATATTAAAGATAGTTTCCCTCTCCTTTATTAAATATTGCTTTCACGTGACGCCTAATGCGTGATGTTTATAAGTAATAAATATTAATATAATAATATACTAATATTCAGAGATATTGGTTTCATGAGATTATGTTTTAAATTTATAAATTGATAATTACTTTAACTTAAAACACACACAATAGGCAAGTGTACCTATCGCAGCGTAATATAGTTTAGGTAAGAACCAAGTATCGAACCAATGGACATGGTCGAGTTCCAATACTCAACTTTTGTTATCATTTAGCTGGATTAATTAGTGAGTGAGTTTTGTGTGCTTGCGAAGCAGAATAGTAAATGATAGAAAAGTAAATGACGGTAAAGTAAATAAAAGTAAAAACGTGCGTGAAGTGTGTAACAGAAATGTAACGAACAGAATAGTAAATAGCAGGAAAATAAATATTTTGGAAATGATCAGGTCACGAAGAGTATTGCTTTGAGTTTCGAATCCGCTTGATACGTGATAATGTTAAGTTGACTAATCCAGTGATATGACTACTACAAACTTGTGAGCCGGGTCACCACTAGAGCCTCGTCCTCACGACATTTGATTCACGAATTAAAATCTTTAAATGAAAATAGTAGTGTCTCCCGTTAAGGACAACAGTTACCCTCAACCCTTCGAATGGTCATCTCCTGGTTGGTTTAAGACATCGAACGTAAATGCTTTGTTTTAAAGTTAAATAGGTGGTTATATTTTCTTCACCGGAAGGCGGTGTAACAATGGGACCGAGTATAAAGACGTACCGTTCCCAACATGAGTTCACCAATTCTTGGTCGCATAATAAGTTCGTATAAAGATGTACGTCCTTAATAATGTTGACCAAGACTTGGCTTATCATCTCTGCTTGTATAAAGACGTACATCCTTAGTGATATGACTACTACAAACTTGTGACCCAAGTCACCGCTAGAGCCTCGTCATCACGACATTTGATTCACGAATTAAAATCTTTAAATGAAAATAGTATTGCCTCCCGTTAGGGACAACAGTTACCCTCAACGCTTCGAATGGTCATCTCCGGGTTGGTTTAAGACATCGAACGTAAATGCTTTGTATTAAAACTAAATAGGTAATTATATTTTGTTCACCGGGAGGCGATGTAACAATAGGACCGGGTATAAAGACGTACCGTTCCCAACATGAGTTCACCAATTTTTGGTCGCATAATAAGTTCGTATAACGACGTACGTCCTTAATAATGTTGACCAAGACTTGGCTTATCAATCTCTACTTGTATAAAGACGTACATCCTTAGTGATATGACTACTACAAACTTGTCACCCGGGTCACCGCTAGAGCCTCGTACTCATGACATTTGATTCACGAATTATAATCTTTAAAAGAAAATAGTAGTGCCTCCCGTTAGGAACAACAGTTACCCTCAACCCTTCGAATGGTCATCTCCGGGTTGGTTTAAGACATCGAACATAAATGCTTTGTATTAAAGTTAAATAGGTGATTATATTTTGTTCACCGGGAGGCGGCGTAACAATGAGATCGAGTATAAAGACGTACCAAATAATTAAAGACATAAACATACCACTAGATTAATACGTCTAACATTAACATGCACTAAACTTCATCTTCACGCTAGCAATACAAGAATTTTAGCCACGAATGGCCATACTAGCTAGCAATACACGAACTATTATCTCTATCTTGTGGAGTGGAATGGTATATTGAGGTACGTGGAATGAAGAACCCAAACAATCTATTTATAGGCCTCAAAATGAGCAATGCACGGCCGTGCATTGGATTGCACGGGTGTGCAAACACCTCGGGAATCATACAGGGTATATTTGGCAGTGTACTAAGTCCTTGGGGAGCAAGATAGGGTTTGCACGGTCGTGCATGGCATTGCACGGCCGTGCATTGCCCTACTGTTCCCCAGTTTCATCTTTTAGCTGCTGGTTTGACTTCTGTTGACCTAGTTTGACTTCTTGGGGTCAATGCTCGGGTTTGGTCTTCCAAAAGCTTGATTTATTCATGTTTTAAGCTGGTTTTTGCTCTGTTTTTCTTGGGACACCGAATAACCTGCAATTGTAAAATATAAACGCTTTAAGTATCATTTACAAGGTTATTACTCAATTAGTACAATAATATGAGGATTATTATGCATGCAAAACATGTATAATTTATGGCATATCAACGCCACTCGTCAATTCTTTAGAGTTTAGGATACTGATTATATCCTATTATTCTTACCACACACATAGTACCACATATATGTTAGATAGTTATTTACAGTTCTCATCATTCGTAATCAAGTCGGGCAATGCTTATTTATCTACCACTAGTTTGTTAGATAATTATTGATGCTTCTTATATATCCTTAGTATTTAAGAACTATCTAACAGACAAAGCATATGCCTTTATCTACCACCTTACCTAATCTTTGTTCATTTTAGCAATCATATAATTACTTCAAGATTACATTAGTACCATGTAGTTACAATCATCACTAGCTTGGTGCGATTGTCCATATATTATACTTAACATATTCTTGTTGTTACCACATCATGCCTCAATTCACAAATTTCGGTTTAAATAATCATTTTAGCACAAAGTTATGCTAATTAACAAATTAACATACAATTTGTACGACTAATGTATGTATACGACTTAACATGCATTTTTATGCCACATGCATGTAATTTAGGGAATTTTATGAAACTTTAATTCATATCCCACCCCGAGCCTCGGATCGAACATTACTTACTCAATGTATCAAGAGCACACGGTTTAATTCCAAGTACAATACTTAGTTCGCTTTAACATTTGCTCTGATACCAACTTGTAACACCCTCATTATTAAACAACTTTTATTATTATTTTCTTCCAAAGCCGTTCTCAGATTTTCATCATTTTTTTTAATTAACAGCGGAAGCACCGTAATTATATAATGTGATAAAAACAACTAATTTTAAAATTTCACATTATATATAAATTGATAAGTCGAGTAAGTAACATTAAAACTTTATTTAAATAACCCATAATTTATACATCCAAAAACGGGTTATAAACAAAATGTTCGATCCTTTACATACCGAGGCTCGATCCGATCCTTTTAATCCCGCACTGGAGATTTACCTGGAAACATTATTTAAACAATTATTAGCCAACGCTATGTGAGTTCAAAAATTTAATTATAATGTTTTCCATATCACAGTTAATCCATCTCACCATATTTCGACCATCGCTATTTATTTATTTAACTGTAAATTTTAACGATTGGTCACCCGAAGGCGACATAACAACTGGTCACCCGAAGGCGACTTAACAACTGGTCGCCTGTGACCTGGCAACTGGTCACCCGAAGGTGACTTAACAAATAGTCACCCGAAGGCGACTTAACAACTGCTCACCCGATGGTGACTTATCAACTGGTCACCCGAAGGCGACTTAACAACTAGTCACAAGAAGGCGACTCTTACAGTTGGTTACCCGACGGTGACTCTTACGCCCGCTCACCCGACGGCGATTTTACAACTGGTCACCTGACGGTGACTTAACAACTGGTCACCCAACGGTGACTCTTATAGCTGGTCACACGACGGTGACTCTTACGCCTGATCAACCAACGGTGATTTAACAACTGGTCACCCGACGGTGACTTAACAAGTTACCACACCATTTCCGTGATAACAATTATGTTTCCCCATTATAACAACTTTACATCATTTATTATTATTATACAAATAATATCGTTCATATCAATGTTATCACATAATGACAATATAACAACTAGTATCATAAAATGTTGTTTTAGAGAGTCGTATGAACTCACCTGGACGTCTAACAAATCTCTCTGGAATCCTTTCTCGATTGCTTTCTATCTCCTCTCGATGCCCTTAAGTTAACTCACATATACAAGCCCCTCGTTCACTACTCGTTTATTTTTCTGGATAAAGTCTGCCACTAACCGACCACCGTTTCCACCATAAATCATCGCTACCATCATAAATTACCACCTTTTTACCAACCACCAGCACCACCTCACGATTTCATCCTCTATATCGGTCACTAAAATATATCACAAATCTAATTTGTAATTTCCAAATGGAGACTTAAAGCTTCATATATAATCGATGAAGACATTATCAATCAACTAGTAAAAGAAAGATTAGTGTCAGTCTCACAAAAACGTGGCCTTCAATCGTTTCTATGAGCTATTAAACATATAAATATATATTATGCGGTGAAGTTGGAAACCATGAATATATTCAAACACTTGAAACTAATATTTTTATGTATTTATAATCAATTGATGGCCGACTCATTAGACAGATGTCAAAAGTGTGAAATTGGGGCACATGTGTGTGGTGACTAAATTTACCATCTCTTAAAATGAAAGAACTGAAAGTTATATATATAAATATTGCTGTGATAACCAATGTTTATTTATTTTTAATCTTTAAACAGTCGTTTGATAATTTTTTAAATGTGCGTTTAAACACCACACACTGTAATGGTCATTTCACATGATAAACCCCTATTTACAATTCTTGGAATATAATTGTAATGAAACAACTAATATTTTATTTATATTCAGAAAACGGGATGTTACATTACTAGTGTTTACACTCGAATGAAATAGTTTCGCTGAATGGTAGATTGTACCTAGATTATGGTTAAATGTTTTGATGTTGTATTTTGCCAAACGAATTGAGTCCTGATGGACATATTCACCGGCATTCGCGCTAACGTTTTATTTTTCAAAATGTTTTTCAGCTAATCAATGATTATCTGTGAGACTAATCCTACGGGATAGTATTAGGGATAAATGTATATAAAGAATTTTTTACAAGGTTATGTGCTGCTAGCATGAAGACAACTCTGATGTAATAAGAAACAAGAGGAGATGTTTAGGATGACAATTTCCTAAACATGGATACTCCCTTGTTATACATTGGCGTAGGTGCCGGAAGGTTAAACCCTTAGATACCAATGCTTTTGTAGCTTGGTATTGGAAAGGGTTAACTCCTGAGGCACAGGCCAACTAGCTTGTGGCTCAAGTTTTACCCTGCTTATGCAGGTGACATGTAAATGGTCAAGGACCATGATTTTGTATACTGAAGGGGTGTTTTAAATCCCCATGAAATGAAAATGATTTGTTTATCCCCAGATTTGGAAAATATATAATATCAAAAGATCGATCCAAAAGTATTTTCCGCTGCAAAACACTCACTCTGATTTTCTAAATAAAATAAGATTGGAGGTGTCAATCGGGTCGCACGCCCTGTGTGTCCTGAAACGGGGGTGTGACAGGCTAAGCACTCTGACGATGCACAAAGTGTTGCATGTCTTATCCTTGCCACTACTGAACCAAATCTGCAACATGATTTGGAGCACCAAAAGGCATAAAACATCATCAAGGAACTCAAGTTGATGTTCCAAGATCAAGCCCGACAAGAGATCTATGACACCATGATCTCACTTGTGAACTGCCAAACGCAAGAGGGAACTCTCGTAGTCGTCCATGTGTCTAAAATGAAAGGCTACATAGAACGGTTGAAAAGACTTGGATCTCCACTTCAAAATGACCTAGCCATCGTAATGATACTAGGGTCACTTCCGAAGTCGTATAACAAGTTTGTAATCAATTACAACATGAATGGATTTGAGAAATCCATCTCAGAGCTTCTTGGCATGCTTAGGGTTGCCGAGAGGAACATCACTACCAAGTCTTAACCGGTTCTCATGATAAGGGAGGGTTAAATCAAGAAGCCAACTATTCAGGGCAAAGGAAAGGGCAAGATACTATGGGTGAGTCCAAGGGCAAAGCCAAAAGCTGTTTTCAAATTCAAGAAGTCGGTCCCAAAACCAACACCAAAGGCACCTGCCAAGCCTCCAAAGAACCCTAATTGCTTCCATTGTGGGGATGCGGGTCATTGGAGTAGGGACTGACCCAAGTTTGAAGCTGAGATGAAGAAGAATCCTAATGGGGCTTCAAGTTCAGGTATCTTTGTAATAGAGTTATATGCCTTCACTAGTAACTCATGGGTATTTGACACAGGTTGTGGTATTCACATATGCAATGATTTACAGAGGTTAAGGAAGGGTTAGACAGCTGAGAGAAGGCCAACTCGTGCTCCACGTTGGAAACAGAGCAAATGTAGCGGTTGAAGCCGTAGGAGAATACTCCATTTTGTTACCAACTGGCATGTATCTTATTTTAAACAATCTTTGTTATATACCTAGTCTAACTAGGAATATTATCTCAGTTACTCGACTGTATGAGCAAGGATTTACCTTTGGTTTCCATGAAGGAAATGTTTTACCTTTCAAATCCAACGTTATGTACTTTGAGGCTAGGCCTCATAACGGAATTTACTTTGATATTCATGGCTTATGTATTGATAACTCTATTTACACTCTTAACACTAAATGATCAATACCGAACTTTAACCAATCATATGTATGGCAATGTAGACTTAGCCACGTAAACAAGAAATGTATGTCAAAACTCTAAACCGATGGAATCTTAGAGCCCACCGGTTCAGAATCCTTTGAAATATGTGAATCATGTCTTTGTGGCAAGATGACCAAAGCACCTTTCACCGGTACGGATGGACGAGCTATGGATCTATTAGGACTTATACACACCGATGTGTGCGGTCCTTTTAGAACAATGTTAAGAAGTGGTGAGAGGTACTTCATTACATTTACCGATGAATTTAATAGATGTGGTTATGTTTATTTTTTAAAGCATAAACATGAAGCATTTGAGGTATTCAAAGTGTTTCATAAAGAACTACATAATCAGCTTGGAAAAACGATAAAAGCCATATGTTCGGATCGTGTTGGTGAATATCTGAGTGATGACTTTGATGAACAACTCAAGAAATGAGGGATAATTTCTCAACTCACTCCACTAGGAACACCACAACATAATGGTGTGTCCGAAAGGAGAAATCCGACCTTGCTTGATATGATCTGTTCAATGATGAGTCGTACGAACTTGCCTCACTTTTTTTGGAGCTACGCCTTGGAGATAATTTCTCAACTCACTCCACTAGGAACACCATAAGGTGGGTTTTAAACCACTGAAAGTTTCATCCGGGTCCTTGTGTTTCCGTACTCGCACAATTCGATCTGGAGGTTATGTTTAAAATGACTCGCGGGTCCCCCTCATTACACCTTGCGTGTTTAAACCCCTAGTCATCTATTTAGACGATCAACCGTCTCTTATCCGTTGTTAAAACTCCCCCTACGTAACAAACCTTGCTCAGCAACCTATTTAATAGAGGTTCGGGTTAACTTTCGGATTTCCGGGATGTTACAAGTATGCCCCCCCCCCTTAAAAGGGATTCGTCCTCGAATCCTAGGTCAGTACAGTCCAACACAACCTATCCTTCTGTCCCAACAGGTGAACCCAAAACCCTTTGGTGCCATTCGTTCTCCTTCGTGCACATCATCATGGTCACCTTACTTTATAACATGGCCACCATCCTTGGTGTCCAAAGAAATCTCCTCCATTGCCCGCTTTCAACTTTGGGACTTGTAGGTTTCACCTACACATTCCTTCATCACTCGTCTTCCCAGCCATTAATCAAACGACACAATATTGTTCTACACGTTTCCCACTTTTCATCCTCAACTAGCAAAATCATAGAGTTGCTTATCCAACTCCCGCCATCCTGGCACTTGCTCGAAGTGACGTTTCGTGATTGCTTTGAATACGAACCTTTTCATGAAGGTTTCATGGTTATAGTACTTGACAATACCTCATCGCTCTTATTATTCTTGCCAGCGTTGTATGTACGGTCACATTATAACTAAACGTCCCTTCATTCGTTGCATTTTCATTTTTATCTCATTTTAGATATATTAAACTACAGTAGAAGTCTTTCTAAAAACATTAATTACCATTTAATGTCATTAAGTTACCTCACGAATGCTTGCGCACCAATCCGAGTAGCACCGCTACTCGGATTAAGTTACCACAACCGAGAACTCCTAAAACCTTAAATGTGTTCTCCTAACAAACATATAAATAGATACGTACAAAGATTAAACGAGGGTTACCTTGACTATATGTGAAGTTCTTGGTCGGAACCGTCTCAGAAACACCTCCTCCGATCGTCCCTTTCTCCTCTTTTCTCCCTGGGTGCAGTCGCAAGCCCCTTAGCCGAATGGCTTAGAGTTTGTGCAAAATGTGGCTTCTATATGGCCACTATTTTCGTTTCGGGTCCTTCCTATTTCGTCTTACTCGTTTCCATCTCGAATTAAGAAATAAGCGGCTAACCGGCTCGCCTAGCATCGTTAAAATGTACCATTCATGACGACCCTTGCTCCTCATCATGTTTAATAGAGATTCGGGTCATCCACTAACCCGAACCAATAGATTATGAATTTCTGGGATATTACAAGTCTACCCCCTTTAAAAGAGGATTCGTCCTCGAATCTTGTGTCGGTACGATCCCAGCACGACTTATATACCCGTTCTTACTCGCACCTAAATCCATCTGGTGTCAAGCATTTACCTTCACGTTTCTCGTTCTCAATATTTTGCCTTGCAATACAACCACCCTCCTTGGAGTCCAAATAAGTCTTCTCCATTGCTCGCTTTCAACTTTGGGACTTGTATCACCCACACATTCTCTCCTATTTCCTCTTTCCAACCATTAATATAACGGTTGCGTTTCCACCTCTCTACCCCGGCGCTTGCTAGAAGTTTCCTTTCGTTTTTTTCCTTGATTACTAATTCTTTCATTAAGGCTTCACTGTCGTCGTCCTTGACATTAACTTTTCGCCCTTATTGCTTTAATAACATTGCTTATACCACCTCTGGTACCGCGTAGTATAGCATAGCTAGTTACCCGATCCCTTGCCACATTCCATCTTGAGTTACGGGCACAATTGCCCTAAGGGTTTCATCATTCCGACGATCATCCTCCCAGGTAGGTTCCTTAACTTTCATGGATGGATTCATTCACTGTCCTTCCAAAGTGAAGTCATCGTACTTCTAGCGTCATACCTTGATCACCGTCCTGCGATGATTTCTCAAACTCTAGCCCATTGCCCTTTCCATAAGGACATTACTAATGTCTTTCTTCAATGATCTCCAAGAGCTCGTGTAAAGCTACCCTGGTCTCCACTAAATCCCTTTATCGTAAAATCTCTTTACTTCATTATCACGCATCCAATATGCCCCTTAAGTATGCATACACCGAATGCTAAGGTCATCTTCATTAGCTCTAGATGTTTCTCAAGGCTCATATGCCTTCGTCGTGTCTGTTTCAACAACTAAGCTCTTGCTTTCCTTGAATGCTCCACAGGAGCTCATAATAAGCTGGTCTGGGATTTGCCAGCGTAGGCATATCCCCCTTAGTCACTTACGTGCAATCTTGCATGTGCCCGTCCTGAGTGTGACCCTCGATTATATCACACTGGTACTTTATCAAGTATTCCTCCTGAGTTTCATCTAATTTATCATGTACGAACATGAAGTCCGCCTGATCACAAGCCTCAGCTATTTGTGGTCTCGCTCAGAGAAAAACATCCCTAATCTTCTGGTGTCTCATCTCGACTGAATTATTCATATAGAACGTATTCCATGAAGGTGCTTCGTCATCTCGACTGAAATCTTCTGGTGTCTCATCTTCGTGCTGAAATCTTCAGGGTCATCACCTTGATCTAGTCTTAAACTTTTCTGGTCAAACATCCATGTAAATGCTTTCATAATCTACTCTAACAGCTCCGTTCATCGGCTTCATGCTCCGAATTCCAGAGATATAAGTACAGGCATCTCATAAGAGCACCTCACTGGTCGCCTAGAAAGACGTCAAAACTCCTTGCATCACCTCGACGTATCAGTGTCGAGAAGATCGTCAAGATAGAAATACCATACTTGAGCACACTAACCATCCGTCCTATGCACAACTAAGCGTGTACTACAAAGACACACACTGACACATAACTACAGAACACACATTGTTCTACACATGTACTAGTAACTCAAACTTCTAACTCGCATAAAGTGCACATACACAACTAGGTAGATCGGGGTAAATCTACACAAATACAACATGACCTCATCATTTATAGACACACAACTATATCATGTTGTTTGGCCCAAAGGCACTAGCAACACGATCTCCCGCCTGACTGATGCCAGACACCATATCAAGCTTACGCTTGATCTCCCGCCACGACTATCAAGTACGTGACACAATTAACTTATACTCATAAGCAACTCAATTAACGACATACAAGTTTATTCACCAAACTCTCTCATGCCCTTAAGCACCAAAACATTTACCTCGCGAAGATATATGCCTTAAGATATAAAGACATTTAATATCATACTAAGGCAAAACACACCCCTTACATTTCACACATCACCTAAGCATAACACATAGGTGACACTACCTTAATACCGTAGACGCACACAAGTAATCAAAACTCGGGTCTACATAGGTCTACTTGTACCGTCTAATCAACCAAGTTCTAGCATCACATCAAAGATTACATTTAGTATGAACTCACGTCGTTCAAAAAGTAATCACATAATCACACATAATTAACACTGCACCGTCAATAGCAAGCTATCACACATGCGACTATCATTAACTAGGTTTTAAACCATCCCGTGGTAAGATTCAATGTCAAGGTTAATATCAAACAATTGAAAATACCAAGAACAAATATTTCTTCACAAAAGTGTCCGACGACCACTACTCAAAATGCTCTAGTCCTCTCATGGTACCCAATACTGCTCTAGTCATTAAATAAGTAGAAGTTATCCACCACTTGCTCCTCGTCATCGGATTCCTCCAACCATCCATTTCCTGATTTTGCGTAGTGTCTTGAAGGATGACTCCTGACTGCAAATACATTTCTTCCTCTCCTGTAAAGGAACTACTGAGCCCGCCCCTCATAGTTGCCCTAGTAGTATTGGGGGCATTTGGCGCCGGAAGCGCCAAGATCACCTCCTGCGGTGGTAGCTCCTACTCGTACTCAGCCGCTGGTGGAACCACCGTCAATGGAACAGGTGCTAAGACTCGTCTCGCTCCAAACATAACCTTGCGAACGGCAGCCAAAAGTCTATCCCGTCGCTCTGTCAACCTCCTGATAAGAGCTCCTCGCCTAACCCATCTGGTCCGAATCGTCATTGCCATCAGTACCTGCACAAGATAGAACGTTGGAGTGATTACTATGGACGTCAAATTAAGAATATTAGAGTTATCATAGACTGCCAAATTACGGTGATCAAATGCAATTTGGTGGTCCACATTACTGCTCGGATTCTAAACCTTCCCCGTCATATTCACACTAGCTTTCTATCTTTCATACATCCCGGATGCACATGTATCCCACACAACTCATATAGTATCACACAATAATCTAGCAAGTCATCATATTTATCACAATCTCACACCATCAATGTTTAAACACAAAATTACTAAATCGTATTGACACTCCAAACTATCTCACATAGTTACAATTAATGCTATTTCACATTACTCAACTCACACTATATTCTCATTCAATCACACCACACAACTTCAAGTTGTTCTACATAATACTACAACACATGTCACACTACATGATCCTACACGGAACCATAAATAATTTACTCACACCGATTACTTTACCTAGTGTAACACTACATAAAGGGTAAATAATAATTACTGCTCAACTCGAAAGACGTACCTCTTGGCTCACAGTTACTCGTGGTGGCATTCGTTTCACCCTTGTCCCATTTTCAGTTTAAGTTAAGGCATTTTATTTGTTTTAAAAATACCACTTTTCTCTTAAACCACGGCTCTAATACCAACTTGTAAGGCCCAAAACCGGGCACCCTACAGTTGGTCCTTATAACGGGTTATTCCCTTGAAAATACTCATTTTAGATATATTAAATTACAGCTGAAGTATTTCAAAAAATATTAATTACCATTTAATGTCATTAAGTTACCTCACGATTGCCTGCACACCAATCCGAGTAGCACCGCTCCCAAGCCAAGATACGTTAACGCAATGCTTAACTGCAAAACAATCTATCGTACACACAAAGTCAGCTACGCTGAGTGAGTTCTAATAGTTTAGTTTAATTAAAAGCCAACTCATCTCAAAAGTTTTTTAAACTTTACTCAGGACCCACGGTCCTTATAAAATAAGTCCACAATTCTTTAACAATAGATAACCCATGTTATCACCCGATATCCTATAATAGCTCATTACCCAAGACTCATCCCATAATAACAATAATCCTGCAGTCTCATCGGCATAGGTCGAACTGACCTACACTAATAACTCATACTCAAGTACATGTATTAACTCGACACTTGGTTAACACAACAAATCCGTAGACATCAACTTACTCAGCCTTGACCAAGGCTCTTACAGATCAACTGACATAATAGTTGTAAGCACTACATCACAATCCTGACGCATCGGTCAATCTAACTCTACTCATCACAATAATACTATCTCATGCACAATAATTATAACACAATGCTTGTTTGCAATTTAACACAAATACATACCTCTTTGCTGCACCCTCATCAGGGCGTTCGACACACCCTGATCTCATCACTGTCCTGTTGGACATCGTCACCTTTGGTGACCTCCCGAAGGACTTAGTCCTCCATAATCCCGTTTGCCGTGTCATAATGACAACAATGCAAACACAATACCCACCGTGTCACAAGGACAACGACACAATGCACATAACACATGTATAATCACATAACAATATACTCTATATACATGATTCATTAACTGCACGTGCACTTCACACTTAGCACTAGGATAAGATATCCTACACGTATTCATATGCGTTTAGCTCAAATCCTGACTCACCCCGACTAATTCATAACACAATGCTCTGCGAATATAGCAAAACACATACAAATACTACACCTCATTATTTAAGCACATACCACGTACATGCACACCCTGTGACACCTCCTAGTCATACCCGTACGACCCGTAACTATAATCCCAACTCACCCATGTTAGGTCACTATACGACTCGTGACCATATAACCACGTTTAGACCTAGATCACATGATCTCATAAACACCCCCATAGACCCTCCGACTCATTACTGAATGTTTTAGTTTATAAACACCTCGGGTAAAAACCAAAAACTCTTAACACGTTTAATACATTAAACATCTCTGGTAAGTATGTATGATAGCCCCAAAAACTTTAAAAACATTTAAAAGAGGGGGATTAGAAACTCACTGTTACGAAGATCTAACTCCTGCAATGCAACAGCCTCCTTGCACGAAACCCGAACTTGCCAACGTATGATCACATGGTCAGAGTATATCCTAAACATGTGTCAGTTACGTATAAATATAAATGATCACGACTCTCGTCTCGTCCGCTCGTCCCTTCTTCCATGCAAAAACCCTATTCCACGTGTCCGCCTAAACCGGGTTATTCCGGACCCGTTCAGAACCCGCATGCATTCACGTTCGCTTGTCCTGCAAAACCCTAGCCTCATGGGTCACTCGTACATGAGCCGAACTCACCATGCATGTTCAACACTCACCATGCAAGCTCTAAACTCACTAAACTCTAATCGGGTGTACCGCGATTCCATCCTTATCCTTGCTCATTGTCGTGAACCACCTCCACCGTACATCACCACCGTGAACCATCACTGTGTTTCGTCATCCCGTAACACCCTCGCGTCCACTTCAACTTTCAATTCAATAAAAACCCTAATCGGGTTCTCCTTCCCGTGGAAGCACCACTACAACCTCCACCTCGCCGTCCGCCGTCATGAAGCACCACCACAGCCGGCTTCCACCGCCTCCGATGCCACCCATGTTGCTGTCTATGTTTCCAGCGGTAACCGAAGCCACCACCACCTTCACCCCTGGTCGCATGCCGCCATAGTGTGCCCCACATCAGTCGGCTCCTCCCCGTTTGCCGCCACCGTCGCATGTCACCACTCCAAGACTGGACGTTTCTTTTGCTCCCTACTTCGATGTCGACCATAGTCGGGAACACCCAAAACCTTAAATGTGTTCTCCTTACAAACATATAAATAGATACGTACAAAGATTAAACGAGGGTTACCTTGAGTAGATGTGAAGTTATTGGTCGGAACCATCTCGGAAACACCTCCTCCGATCGTCCCTTTCTCCTCTTTTCTCCCTGGGTGCCGTCGCAAGCCCCTTAGCCGATTGGCTTAGGGTTTATGCACAATGTGGCTTTTAAATGGCCACTATTTTCATTTTGGGTCCTTCCTATTTCGTCTTACTCATTTCCATCTCGAATTAAGAAATAAGCGGCTAACCGGCTCGCCTAGCGTCGTTAAAATGTATCATTCATGACGAACCTTTCTCCTCATCATGTTTAATAGAGATTCGGGTCATCTACTAACCCGAACCAATAGATTATGAATTTCTGGGGTGTTACACATACCCTGGTCACCATCTTGCAATGGTCTTCCTAAGTCCAAGCACAATCATCATATACATATCCGTAAAGGTAATTCATTTGTCCTTCTCAGATGATCTCCAGGAGCTTGTACAAGACTCCTCCGATCTCTACCAACGCAAATGTTCCTTTACCAAAACATATCTTTGCTTCGTTGCCATGCTTTCATCACGACTTATAGGTATGCACACATCACTTATCGCTAGTTCTACGATCACCGTTTTTCGATGTTCCCCAAAAGTTCACGTACCACATTCACGTCCATTATGAAAACAAAAAATTGTCTTATCCGATGCTCCTCAAGAGCTTGATCTTAACTTAGTCATATATTTACCAGCGCATGCATCCCTTTCCCGGGAACTCATGTGAAAATCCCGCATTTGTCCCTCCTTCATTTCACTTTCCTCGTCGTTGCTCTATCATTAGCACGCGGTCATCGACCGCATCTCCTTTGTCGTATTGAACATGAAGTCCATCCTAGTATAAGTCTCGGTTATCCACCGCCCCGTCCTGAAAGAACATTACCGCTCTTCTGTCAAAACACGTCGACCAAATCCTTCATATGGAATGCATCCTCGAAGGCTATCATGTCATGTCGTCACCTTGCACTGATGTTTCCAGCGTCGTAAATCTGGTCACACCATAAATATCTACTGATCAAATGTTCATACAAAAGCGTTCTGCATCATACTCCCGAATTTCTGTCCATTGGCGTCGCGCTCCGAAGTTCCGAGATATAAGTATTGGCATCTCATAAGAGCACCTCGTCAATCGCCTGGAAAAGCGTCAAATGACCTCGCACCTGCTCGATACATCAAACATCATGAAAGAAGTACTTTACCTGAGCACACACTACGCGTCCTACTCACAACTATTCGTGTATCAAAAGGACACTTAACGTTAGGTCATAATAACAAAACATACTACGTTCAATATACATAGTTACATAGTAACCCAAAATCCTGACTCGCGCACTGTGCACACACAAATTGCTAGACCTGAGTAAATTCATACACATACGACACGGCCACCACCCTTCGTAATTACAAAAAACTTCCGAACCATAACAACCACTCATCTCGACGGTGACTCCTGCCACACGCCATTACGTACTCACACAGAGTCTACATGGTCGTACCCTACCCGGGCCGTACTAATGGTTTAGAAAACATACTACTCAGCCTAGACACACAGACACCATCCTACGGGTTACAACACAGGCATCGCACACCGGACATGATCCTAACCATTCATACATACGTAAGATGTATAACTATCATTAACACAGGACACCGTCCTGAACACCCATACATACAAAAAATGCCTGACAATCTCCTCACACAGGACCCCGTCCTAAATATTCACACAAGGTGCAATACACCCATCGCACTCAAACATCACCTAGACATTAGCACATGGGTGACACTATCTTAAGACCGTAGACACAGACAAATTCAAAAATCATGTCTATATATATATATATATATATGTCTAGACATACAATCTAATCAACCATGCTCTAGCATCACAATAAATATTACATTTAATTACGAACTCACGTCATTAAAATTGTATCATATAATCACACATTGCCGCACGTAATTAACCATCGTAAGCACACTTGTACACAATCCCAAACACAGTTACCATCAATTATGTCTAAATCAGCATACGGAAAAACTCAAAATCAATATTACTAATAAATCAAAAAATCCCATATAAGAATCTCACAACGTCAACGTCAACATATATTCAATCTCAACGTCAAACCACCCAAAATCTCTCATGACAACCGTCACAGCAAACTAATCATCGAACAATTGAGCATTCCAAACTACGTCCGTAAAATCACTACTAGACCCCGTCAAGGTGCATCTGGCGTGTCCTCTTCTGCGTCTTCCCCGTCACTTCCTAGATCCTCCACCGGGTCTCCTGAAACAGAGCTCTATTAACCATCGCAAGGGCTCGATCTGTCAACCATGCAGGTCCACATCCTAGCGGGAAATCACGTACTACTGACACCGCCCTCCTTTTCCATACAGTCTTTCCAATCATAGCACCACACGACATGTCGCCAACCGAAGCTCTAGTCACACTCGGCGCGGGAAGCGCCAACACTACTCCCATCTCCCTGTCAGTTCCATCTACAGCAGCCGTCGGCTTGACTTTTCAATCTGTATTCCTCCAAGCCAAAGCACCACATTTGACCGATCTCGTACGCTTCGTCTTAGCCATATAATCCTACACAAGATAGAACATTTATGTGATTATTATAGGCAACAAATTCACAGTATTAGAGTAAAAATAGACTGCCGAATCACTGTGATCAAATGTGATCGATTGTCCACATCGCTACTTGGATTCTAAACGTTTCACATCATACTCACATTAGCTTTTTAACTGACACACAACGGAGACACATGCCTCCCACACAAACACCAAACACTAACTACCACGAAGTTAAATGTAATATAAACTCCACAATCTCACAGCTTCATATAACATAATCCCGCACGGAAACACCCAGTCATATAATTACACCCAACATCTTCACATGGTGTACACTGTCACACCCTCAAAATTCACTAACGGAGTTTTACCGTTTGACGTGTGACAAACGAGGATCTAAGTCATTAGTTACATAAAACGACACTAAATGCATATTTCTCCTCAATTTAAAACGATAAAAGGGGCCGTGAAAACTCACCTAAGTTGTGTAAGCGTAGAAGTTAGCACCACAGAAGGATGCAATAGAAACCATAATTGGTTTGCCTGTGAACCATCTACAAATGCCCTAGAATTGTAAGCATAAAAGTTAGGGATACATTGGGATTTTTATGATGACGACACGGAAGATTTGAACGTCCTAGAACATCCTTAGGATTAACGAGTAGACGAACTTGCCCACGGAATTAGGATTTCTTAATATAAAAATTAAGATAAAAGTGTTTCGTGTCGAACGTCTCTAATTACGAATAATATTAATAATTAAATATATTCGTGCGTTTGTATCATTTAATAATGGTCTAGAAAATAATATAATTTATTATATTATTTTAAGTCTAGAGATATATCACGATAATTAATTACGTAGCAAAAATAATAAATATATTATTTTTAATTGAGAATATAACGTGGCTAAATAATATAAATAACTATATCATTTATAAGTTTGAAGTACTACACAATGTTCATTAACGTGACGAAAATAATAATATATAAACATATTATTTTTAATCGGAGTCAAGGGTTGAATAATAATATAAACATATTATTATAAATGTGGGAAATATTATAAAAAATGGGTTATAAAACCAAACCGAGCCTACTGGTGCTTTTCGAGGCAAAACAGGGGTGGGGAGACTCGAACCCGGGTCTCCTCCACACCAACACACAGCCTTAACCAACTCACCCGCTATGGTTATCGCACAAGAACCCGGACCCAAATGTTTTTAACACACAAATCCTGTGAGCATTCCTCCCCTATGCAAGCCGAACCAAAATCCATTGAATTCGATCGTGTTTGACTCAAAAGATAAAGGGGTTTTGTTAATCGGGGTTTAACGAGTCTGTAGGTGAAGTTAATTGCAAAATGGTTAAGTATAGGATCGTTTAATTGTCAGTGATAAACCCGAAAACCCTCGAATACGAACACAAGATTGAATCTGTCGAATTCGATAATAAAAATAGTTGGAATCATGGTGTTTTTACTGATTAAAACATTGCAAAGCTACTCGTGTATTTTAATTAGATTTAAACAGAATTTAGAGTAGGGTTCGATTAAACCAGTTATATATGAACCCTAGAATCTGAAGTTTGATCGAATTGATGTTATATGGCTGAGTTATCATAGGGCTTTCAATTAATGGATAAGAACAAAGCTACATGTGTAAGAATTAACCTGATTCATGCTTAAATTGAGTTTGATCGACTAAATCGGATGTCGGCCGTGACTGAATTATTCTCCGACGACTCTGGTTTTTTTCTGATCGAATTGACGCGTGCAACAGCTTCACATGTGTTTGATATAGGTGCGCAGGATTTTTACTCATGGATTGGTGTACGAATTCGACGAATTTGAGGATGTTTGTTCATGAAGTTGACGGTTACGATATAATTCAGTAATTGGGTTTAATTCCAACAATGATTATGATTAATTAAGTAGTCAAGGTTGTTAATGCAATGAACATGGGAATTCAGTTATAATTTCAAGCAAAAATTGATTTGAAAACTTGAATTGGATCAAAATCGACTGGTTTGACTTTCTAAAAGTCAACAGAAATCAATTTTGGGCAATTTACACATCTAGTCCTTGTAATTTCCTATTACTGGCTTTGGAACTTGGCAGAGATAGTCCCTAGAGTTTGAATTGAGTTAAGAATAAGTTTGTTTGACTTTCAAAAGTCAACAGGAACATAAATATTTGAATTTTGACTTTCAAAGTCAATCAGAATTGGGTTTGGACTAATGACACAACTAGTCCCTAAAGTTTTAGTTTGATATTTGATAAAAATCAGTCCCTAAGGTTTTGTGGTAGGGTTAATTTGGTCAAGATTTAACTGGATTTGGTTAACGGAGTTAACCCTAAAAGTCCGGATGTCACATCATCCCCTAGTTGAAAGAATTTTCGTCCCGAAAATTAAAATAAATAAAAAAAATTGTATGGGTGTCACATCATCCCCTAGTTGAAAGAATTTTCGTCCCGAAAATTAGAATAGTACCTTAAGTGTTTGACATGGAGTGCTTAAACAGATGTGGATACTTGCGCATTATCTGGTCCTCGCGCTCCCAAGTGAATTCCGGTCCGCGTTTCGAGTTGCAACGAACTCTAACAATATGGATCTTACTGTGTTTGAGCGTTTTGACTTCCCTATCCATGATTTCTACCGGTTCTTCAAAGAAGCGTAATTGTTCATCGATTTGTAGTTCCTCAAGAGAAACCGCGAGTGTCTCGTCTGCTAGACATTTCTTCAACTTCGAGACATGAAAGACGTTGCGTACACCACTCAGTCCTTCAGGTAGGTCCAGTTGATACGCTACTGGGCCAACTCTCTTCACTATCTTGAATGGTCCAACATAACGAGGGTTTAGTTTGCCTCGTTTTTCGAAGCGAATTACACCTTTCCAAGGTGAGACTTTTAGTAGGACCATGACGCCTACTTGAAATTCTAAAGGCTTACGACGCTTATCGGCATAACTCTTTTGACGATCACGAGCTGCCGCCATACGGTTCTGAATTTGAACGGTATTTTCAGAGGTTTCGAAAGCGATTTCAGGACCCGTAAGTTGGCTATCCCCAACTTCTACCCAACAGATAGGAGATCGGCATTTTCGTCTGTATAATGCCTCGAATGGTGCTGCCTTGATGCTAGTGTGATAACTGTTAGTGTAGGAGAACTAAAGGCGAGTGAGTTTCCCAATTGTTACCGAAATCGATCGCACAAGCTCGTAGCATGTCCTTTAAGGTTTAAATGATACGCTCCGTTTGGTCATCTGTTTGAGGATGGTACACCGTGCTCATATCTAGACGCGTGCCTAAAGCTTTTTGTAACGATCGCTAGAAACGTGAGGTAAATCAAGCGTCACGATCAGAGATGATTGAGATTGGCACTCCATGCCTAGAGACTACTTCCTTTAAGTAAAAATGAGTAAGTTTCTCTATTTTGTCAGTCTCTTTAATTGCTAGGAAGTGAGCGGATTTTTTCAAGCGATCTACGATCACCCACATGATGTTGCATCCGCTAGGAGCTCGGGGAAATTTGGTGATAAAGTCCATAGATATTTGCTCCCATTTCCACATCGGAATCTCTAGTTGTTAAAGTAAGCCAGAAGGCTCTTTGTATTCCACTCTGACCTTCAAGCAAGTCAGGCACTTGCTCACATAGGTGGCTATATCAGCCTTTATATTTGGCTACAATATAGCACCTTTAGGTCATGGTACATCTTGTCAGAACCTGGATGAATAGAGTATCGAGATTTGTGAGCTTCATCCATAACCAGTTCCCTTAAGTTTTCGTACGCTGGAACCCATATTCGCTCTATGAAGTAGCGTATGCCATCTGATTTTACCTCAAGTTGTTCTTCCATACCGCGTGTGGCTTCCAACGGTAGGTTTTCCTCTTTGAGGGCTTCGAGTTGAGCACTACGAATTTTGTCAGGTAATCCGGTGTGGATAGTAAGTTGTAATGCTCGAACTCATATGGGCTTAGTTTCCTTTTGGCTTAGGGCATCGGCTACCACATTAGCTATGCCCGGATGGTATCTGATCGCATAGTCGTAGTCATTTAAGAGTTCAACCCAACGATGTTGTCGCATGTTTAACTCTTTCAGTTCAAAGATATGCTGAAGACTCTTGTGATCAGTGTAAATAGTGCACTTGGTACCGTAGAAGTAATGTCTCCAGATCTTTAGTGCAAATACCACGGCTCCAAACACTAAGTCATGAGTCGTGTAATTTTTTTCGTGGATTTTCAGTTGACGAGAAGCGTATGCGGTCACTTTCTCACGTTGCATCCTTACACAACCAAGACATTGAATGGATGCATCGCAGTACACTACAAAGTCATCCGTTCCCTTCGTAAGAGATAGGATAGGTGCACTGCAGAGTTTCTGTTTAAGCAGTTGAAAAGCTGACTCTTGGGTGTCACCCCATTTACAGGGTTTACCCTTTTGAGTTTGGGTAGTGAGGGGTTGAGAAATCTTTGAGAATCCCTCGATGAAACGACTGTAATAGTCAGCCAATCCCATAAATTACCGCACCTCTGTCGGAGTTTTCGGTGTCGTCCAATTCTTGATGGATACTATTTGGGATGGATCGACATGTATTCCCGTCTCGTTGACTACATGCCCTAAGAATTGTACTTCACGAATCCAGAATTCGTACTTGGAAAATTTTGCGTACAACTGTTCTTGTTTTAGAAATTCCAGAATCAAATGCAGATGCTCCTCATGTTCTTCCTTATTCTTGGAATAGATGAGGATATCGTCAATGAAGACGATGACAAACTGATCAAGGTAAGGTTTACATACACGGTTCATGAGATCCATGAATACCACGGGTGCGTTGGTTAGTCCGAATGGCATGACCATAAACTCGTAATGGCCGTACCTAGTCTTGAATGCAGTCTTTGAGATGTCTTCGTCTTGGACTCTCAAATGATGATAACCGGATCTAAGATATATCTTGGAACAGAAACTTGATCCTTGGAGTTGATCAAATAGATCATCAATGCGGGGTAGAGGATAACGATTATTGATTGTCGCTTTGTTAAGCTCACGACAGTCAATGCACATGCGAAAGGTCCCGTCCTTCTTCTTGACAAAATAGGACTAGAGCTCCCCATGGCGATGAGTTAGATCAGATGAAACCTTTATCCAACAAATCTTGCAGTTGTGTAGATAGTTCTTGTAATTCACTTGGTGCAAGTCTGTAAGGTGCCTGAGCAATAGGCGCTGCTCCGGGTGCTAGATCGATTTGAAAATTCGACTTGACGATGAGTCGGAAGACCAGGTATGTCTTCAGGAAATACTTCTGGATAATCACGAATGTTCGGAATATCATCAAACTTCTTCTCCTCGGATGGTTGTTCGGCGACAAGGGTCAGAATGGTGGTATGACCCTTACGCAAACATTTTCGTGCCTTCATGAAAGATATGATGCCTACGACATCACCACTCTTTTCTCCTTGGGCAGAAAGATCTTCTCCACTAGGGAGAGGAAGGCGAACAATTTGTCATGACAAATGATTTCAGCTGGATTTATATGTTGGGGTATAATTCAAATTAGACTAAGGATTAGTCACAGGATAAGGTAATAGGGTCAAATGGAATTTATTGTTGGAGTGTAAGGAATAACGTGTTAGTTTAGAAAGAATTCCTCAAATTCCGTTTACATAGTTGGAGTCGGTGGGTTTACCATGAGGTTCTACTAGAGTTTCAATCTAGGTGGTTCCATTGATCAAGTCTGGATGAGAGTCTTAAGTTCACTAAGACTCTTACATGAGTGAAATAAAATGATGGATCCTATTGATCATAGTAAAGTGCGTCCGTAAACATCTTCAACCTGATAGTCACGTCTATCAACTGTTGAACAGGTTTAACGATATCAACTAGTCGTTGAGCGGGTTACGTGAATTTCTATAGGCAGTGGAAACTTAAGTCTGTAACCCACAGACTAGGACCATTTATCCACATATTAGGTTTCACCACGACTTACATGCACCTCAAATTACTATTACGTGTGCACCGTAACGATAATTTGCTTTGCATGCTCACCCTAATTCTCCTTATCTCGTGTCAAAATGTCCCTCAGTTTATTACCGAGTTCAGAGTGTGTTAGAGATGGTAAGTCATCGAGAGGCTTAGTCATCTACTACAAGTTGATAAACTAGGACTTATATCAGGATGAGTAGTCGGGAATCATTCGATCCGAGTATTCACTCGAGTTGAAACACAATACGAGAGTCCATTCCGGCGGATTGTAGATGGGAACGTGCACATGAAATGCAACTTCGAGAGGTGAGACTAGTTCATGGATATGTGTTACTGGAAGAAGCAAAGTAGCCGTCCTTCCAACTGAGTCAGGATAGGGTTTGAGTATGCAATGAGCAAGGTGTTCTTAACCTTGTAGTCAATCTATTTTCAACAGAATATCAACCAATGACGCGAGTCCATGGCTCGGGAAGGTGAGGACAACTATGTGTCAATAGATTCTGCAATAATGTGTGCAACGGTCTGCCTTCACACGGTGTACCTCAAGCGAGGCCCACGGGTTCAGGCTTGGAGTAGAGTAAAGCTAGTGAGATCATAATATAGTTGCTAGTGGGTGTAGGAGGGACTCACCTCCGACGAACCCAACTCCCAAAGAGATTTGTGCCAGTGCTGGGTATCGTCCCTAACACGGTCCTGAGAAGGCCCACCATACCCGACAGATGATGGTGTTGTGAGAGACTCCTCCGAAGGCTCCGTCTTGCTATCCTCGGACAGGAGTGGATGTTGTTCTGATGATTCCTCGAGTGTCGTCACTGGAAATGATGATGCAATGCCAATTTACGTGTTCCTCGTCAGCAGAGGGTGATATGAATGATGTCAACATGATTGCAATGCAATGTGTGTAAGGATGCTATGTCTATCATGTATGAGTGTCTGTGTCGTGTAACTAATGCATGTGTGCGGTTATAGGCTAGTGTGCAATCCTAGTTCTCTATAACCAATGGCTCTGATAACAATCTGTCACACCCCTAAATTCCACTACCGGAGTTTTACCGTTTGGCGTGTGACAAACTAGGATCTCAGACATTAGTTACATCAAACGACACTATATGGGACATAAATGAAATATCATAAAAGTTCAGAGTTAAATGTGGAAGCAGTTTATGTCAAATAGTTACTGCGCAAAACAAACGCGCCCAAGTATAGTTTAATAAAAGCAAGTGATTTGTTTTAAATGCTTGCATAAGAATGCAATGACAATAGGACTCCATGCATGTCCTAGGTGTGCAACATGTGCCTTAGCGACCTGAGAAACATGTAAGAAAATGTGTCAACACGAGGTTGGTGAGTTCACAGGTTTGTAAGTAAATAAACTGTTTGTGTGTTTTTAGGATCCACATACGTAAGTCACACCTATTGCTATCTAGACAATGTACAAGTTACTCTAAGCGCTCGCAACCGAAGCTGACTGTTTGCGTTTGTTTGCCTCCCGCCAGGTCTATCAACTATGACAATGTGTTTAGGCCAACATTTCACCCGTTTGACCTCCAATCGAGTTAGCGCGACTAACGCAGGTGGGGTTTGTCAAACCCAGTAGTACTAGCAAACATTACCTCGCTAAATCCATATTAACGGTCCGATGTGTGTAAGGACTTTCAATGATAGTGTGTTACGCTTAAGTAAACAAGTGGTAGTGAAATACTATGTGATCCATGTTTGTTTGTGTGCAGGTTTCTCCCCAACGGAAAAACAAGTAAAAGGATGTTTGTCTACAAGCATGTTTCTCCCCAACGGGAAAACAAGTAAAATGATGTTCGTTTGTATGCATGTTTCTCCCCAATAGGAAAACAAGTAAAATGATCTTCGTTTGTATGCATGTTCCTCCTCAATGGGAAAACAAGTAAAATGATGTTCATTTGTATGCATGTTTCTCCCCAAAAAGAAAACAAATAAAAGAATGCTCGTTTGTATGCATGTTTTTCCCCCAATTTAAAACAGTAAAAGGGCCCGTGAAAACTCACATGAGTTGTGTAAGCGTAGAAGTTAGCACCACACAAGAATGCAATAGAAACCACAAATGGTTTTCCTGTGAACGGTCTACAAATGCCCTAGAATTATAAGCATAAAAGTTAGGGATACATTGGGATTTTTATGACGACGACACGGAAGATTTGAACGTCCTAGAATATCCTTAGGATTAACGAGTAGACGAACTTGTCCACGGGAATAAGGATTTCTTAATATTAAAATTAAGATAAAATTGTTTCGTGTCGAACGTCTCTAATTACGAATAATATTAATAATTAAATATATTCGTGCGTTTGTACCATTTAATAATGGTCTAGGAAAATAAAATAATTTATTATATTATTTTAAGTTTAGAGATATATCACGATAATTAATTACGTGGCTAAAATAATAAATTATTTTTATTCGAGAATATAACGTGGGTAAATAATATAAATAATTATATCATTTATAAGTTTGAAATACTACACAATGTTCATTAACGTGACGAAAATAATAATATATAAATATATTATTTTTAATCGGAGTCAAGGGTTGAATAATAATATAAATATATTATTATAAATGTGAGAAATATTATTAAAAATGGGTTATAAAACCAAACCCGAGCCTATGGGTGGCTTTCGATGCTAAAACATATTAATATATTAATATAATAATATGGGGATAAATTTTATATTAAAGTAATAGTTTAAAAATAATTAAAAACCAAAACAGGGGTGGGGAGATTCGAACCCGGGTCTCCTTCACACCACCACACAGCCTTAACCAACTCACCCGCTAGGGTTATCGCACAAGAACTCGGACCCAAATGTTTTTAACATGCAAATCATGTGAGCATTCCTCCCCTACGCAAGCCGAACCCAAACCAGACCTAAATCCATCGAATTCGATCGTGTTTGACTTAAAAGATAAAGGGGTTTTGTTAATCGAGGTTAAACGAGTCTGTAGGTGAAGTTAATTGCAAAATGGTTAAGTATAGGGTGTTTACTCGTGGATTGGTGTACGAGTTCGACGAATTTGAGGAAGTTTGTTCATGAAGTCGACGATTACTATATAATTACCCATAATTGGGTTTAATTCCGACAATTATTATGATTAATTCAGCAGTTAAGGTTGTTAATGCAATGAACGTGGGACTTCAGTTATAATTTCGAGCAAAAATTGATTTGAAAACTTGAATTGGATCAAAATCGATTGGCATAACTTTCTAAAAGTCAACAGAAATCAAGTTTGGGCAATTTACACATCTACTCCTTGTAATTTCCTATTTCTGAGTTTGGAACTTGGTAGAAATAGTCTCTAGAGTTTGAATTGAGTTAAGAATAAGTTCGTTTGACTTTCAAAAGTCAACAGGAACATAAATATTTGAATTTTGACTGTCAAAGTCAATCAGAGTTGGGTTTGGACTAATGAAACATCTAGTCCCTAAAGTTTTAGTTTGATATTTGATAGAATCAGTCCCTAAGGTTTTGTGGTAGGGTTAATTTGGTCAAGATTTCCTAAAAGTCTGGATGTCACATCATCCCTTAGTTGAAAAAAATTTTGTCCTGAAAATTAAAATATGTAAAGAAAAAATTATGGGTGTCACAACTACACAAGTGAAACCCTAAGAAACAACTCTATCCAAAATACGTACATCTTGGCTCGCGATTACTCGTGGTGGAATTCGTTTACTTTTGTTCCCATTTACGGTTTAGGTATTTAAAAACATTGAATTTCTCTTAAACCTGTCTCTGATATCAACTTGTAAGGCCCCCAAACTGGGCACCCTTCAGTTGGTTCGCATCACAATGTATCCTTTCAAAACCCTTAATTCTTATGAAAATGTTCAGCGGAAGTCTTAACTCAAAATAGTATTTATTATTTAAAAACGTTATTACATTTCACCTTACCATACGAAAGCATGGACACCAATCCGAGTAGCACCGCTCCCAAGCCAAAATAGTTCGTCCATGGAACTCACCTACAAAATAGTCTAACATACAGAAAAAGTCAGCTACGCTGAGTGAGTTCTAATGGTTTGTTTTAAACAGAAACATTTTCGTCACAAATATCATTTATTTCCGAATCTGGACATTCCCGTCCTTTATAAAACAGTTTGTCATTTATGAACATATCGGTAACCCATGTCACCTACCATTTCCCAAAAACAACGAACTAGGTCCACCTGACTACTTGAAATCCTAACTTTACGAATATACGCATCGGATCTTCCTTGACCCGCTTAGAACTCGCCTACCCGAACTGGGTCTCTATGCATGCACGTAACCCGCCATGCAAACCTTGAGCGTGCCCACCTTGATACCCCTTTGGCCACCACCACCCCACCGTCGTCGTCCCGTGCCACCCTTGCCTTCAATCTCCTCCACTCGAACCACCGGACCTTGCCGTGAACGTCACCCGCTTCCCGCCGGTCAACGCCGACTATCTTCACCACCATGTCGGCCTCCCACGTTTAACCGTACTTCACTACCGAAGGCCATCCCTAACGGGTCAGCCACCATGTTGGGAATCTAGTACCAGTTTTTAACTTTTAAAAACAATAATTATTTAAACATGTTAAATAAATAAATCAGATATATTATTAGCGGAAGCAGATAAAGTTCTAAACAAATCAGATCTGGATTCATGCCAGTGATCTGATTACACGCGTATAGACAATCTAATATAAACCAACCATAGGTTGTTCAAGGATTATACCTTTGAAGATAAACCGAATCAGAAACACCTTGGTTCAACGAACCTCACGCTAGATGACACGATCACGAAAACCCGCAAACAACTAGGACCGTCTCACGGAACATGAGGGTGGCGGCGGCGGAGGAGGAGGCCGACTACGGTGGCCGGTGGTGGCCGATGGCGGTGGTTGGCGACGACCGGAAAAGCGCAAGGGGGTGGCAGCTCCTTCTCCTTGCGATAACTAGATGGTGGCAAAACTAGTTTTAGGGTTTAAAATTAAGGATATATTTATAACCCCTTATTTTACTGAATGCACCCCTTCAGAATTAACTATTAATTCTCAGTAATTAACTGTTAATTACTTTTAACCCTGTACTTTTACTAATTATAAATAATCAGTAAAATACTAACCAATTAACGTTTAACCCTTAGACGCTTAAATCATCTATGCTTTAATTATTTCTCTAAATAATTAATTAGCGTATTCACCAATTAAAAATTTCTCTAAATATTAATCCACCTTTTAATTAATCCGTCTTTCGTGAATTATAATATTTAACAATTAAATATTATATATTTGCTCGTTGCCCAAAGTGTAACTCTTTGGATCGTACCTCATTAGTAACGTTGATTTAATTGACGATCGTACATCATATATCCAACAATCTCCAACTTGGATGATTCATCAATTAATCGGTTCAACGTAGACAGTGGTGGACACCTAGCTGTATCTCACTGCCCCTAGCAAGGTATGACGTATTACAATCGCCAAACTATTACCTTGTGTACAAGTAACCTTTACTTTACCAAGTCTAACAGTCCTATTAAGCATATCTATGTATCTTTTATGTTTAAGGCATCCGTTAAACATGAGACATGGATACTATTCACTTCTCATGTGTGGTTCAACTTATTCTTGTTCTCATTCTCCAATTCAAAGTGGTCTTAAACAAACTACTCTTTAGTTTGAGCATGGCCATGCGTTTTACACCATCTTGACTCAACGAGGCGCCAGAATGTCCAACTCCTAATTAAAGAAGAACAGAATTCCTTTGGCCATGTACAACGCCCACTAAACTTCAGAATACTCCTGATCATATCCTTATTACTTCCTGTGAAGGTACATCGTTAGATAAAATCAAAGAACAAACTTTAGTCAGAGTTAGTTCTAGTATGTGCCTCGGGTCAAGGATCGATAAATCTTACGATATTCAAAACATCTCAAGAAATCGATCCATAAAGATAGTTTTGAAACGAGTTACATCTAATAATTATTCTCTAATAATTATCTGTGAACATGATTTCAAACTTCTTAGTCTTTCATTCATAATGAACCAACCATCCAATTCAAAGTAGTCTTACGTTCATATTGATTCCCATGAATCTAATCGACTACAGACATTTAGAATATAACATTCAAGGATTTCTAAAACGTATAAACTATCGAACACAGTAACATCTATTTATAATGCATTTAACCATTAAATCAAATATAAAAACTAATGCAACTATATTGTTTTTTGAAAGCACCAAATACTAAATACAGATCAAACCCACTATCTAGCAAATCTAAGCATATCTTATTAGCATGCTCCTCATGTTTAGAATGAGGCATAGGCTTAGTGAATGGGTCGGCTAGATTCTGATCTGTGTGAACTTTGTTTAACACGATGTCTCCCCATTCTAATATATCCCTGATATAGTGAAATCTTCTTACTATGTGCTTTATGCTGTGGTGTGACCTTGGTTCCTTAGCTTGAGAAATGGCACTAGTATTGTCACACAGTATCTCGATCGGTTTATGAATGCTAGGCATTACTCCGAGATCAGCAATGAACTTCTTCATCCGAGTTGCCTCCTTTGCAGCTTTTGAAGCGGCAATGTATTCTGATTCGGTGGTAGGTTGAGCAACAACAATTTTCTTAATACTCTTCCAAGTGATCGCACCACCGTTCAGAACAAATACAAATCCCGTTTGTGATCGAGAATCATCTCGATCAGTCTGGAAGCTAGCATCAATGTAACATTTAACAACTAGTTCTTCTTCAAGTCCTCCATCTATCAAGAACATTGACTTTAGTTCTTCTCAGGTATTTAAGGATGTTCTTCACAGCTATACAGTGTCTCTAACCAGGATTTTGTTGATATCTGCTTGTCATGCTTAAAGCGTACGATATGTCAGGTCTAGTACATAGCATGGCATACATGATCAAAACAATTACAGAAGCATATGAAACATTTTCCATTTTCTTCTTGTCCTCGTCAGACTGAGGGCACTGTTTGTTATTCAGTATGGTTCCATGTGCCATAGGCAAAGATCCTCTCTTAGAGTCTTGCATGAAAAAGCGTCGAATGACCTTATCAATGCATGTACTTTGACTTAAACCTATAAGTCGCTTTGATCTATCTCTACAGATCTTTATTCCCAGAATATAAGCAGCTTCACCAAGATCTTTCATTGCGAAACATTTACCCAGCCAAGACTTTACGTCTTGTAGCATAGTGATATGGTTTCTAATTAGTAGTATGTCATCTACATATAGAATCAGAAAAGTCACATGGCTCCCACTTGCCTTCTTGTAGACACACGATTCATCTTTGTTCTTGACAAAACCAAACTCTTTGATTTTCTGGTCAAAGTGAAGGTTCAGCTTCTGGATGCCTGTTTTAATTCATAAATGGATTTATTTAACTTGCATACCTTATTAGGATTCTTTGGATCTTCAAAACCTTCTGGTTGAAGCATATAGACATCTTCAGTAAGATGCCCACTTAGGAACGCGGTTTTGACATCCATTTGCCATATCTCGTAGTCATAATACGCGGCAATGGCAAGCAAAATACTAATGGACTTAAGCATGGCTACTGACGAGAAGGTTTCATCATAATCAATTCCTTGAGTCTGAGTAAAGCCTTTCACTACCAGCCTTGCTTTAAAGGTTTGCACATTCCCATCTATGTCGATTTTCTTCTTAAAAATACACTTGCTTCCTACGGTCCGACTTTCGGGAGGAAGTTCAACCAAGTCCCATACATGGTTGTCGTACATGGATTGGATTTCAGCATCCAAGGCCTCAAGCCATTTCTTAGATTCAGAATCTAAGATTGCAAATTTGTAACTAGTGGGCTCAGCCTGATCAACTATCAGGATGTTGTCAATCTGGTGAATCCTGATATACCGGTCGGGTTCATGACGATCCCTAGCACTTCTGCGAACAACTTGTGTCACGGTTGAATCTTGAAAATTTCTAGATTCAGTTTCAGCAGTCTCATGCTGAATGGCATGGGGATTTAGCTTTCCGACGAAAACAACTTTATCGCCATGGGGATTTAGCTTATCCGTAGATTCACTTGTAACATATGTGTTACATCCCCAAACCCTAAGGTAAGATACTTTGGGTTTTTCCCCATGTCATATCTTATAAGGCGTCATGTCCACCTTCTTTGTAGGAGCTATATTTATGATTCTCGTGGCAGTCTCGAGAGCAAAACTCCAGAAGGAGTGTGGGAGGTTTGTACGACACATCATTGATCCAACCATATCTAATAGAGTTCGATTTCTCCTTTTCGATACACCATTAAGCTGAGGTGTTCCTGGTGGAGTAAGCTGAGAAATGATCCCACATTTCTTTAGATGTTCGTCAAACTCTTGACTAAGATATTCACCACCTCGATCAGATCGAAGCATCTTAATCATCTTACCAAAGCTGATTTTGTACTTCGTTCTGGTACTGTTTGAACATTTCAAACATTTCATGTTTATGCTTCATAAGATAAACATATCCATATCTACTAAAGTCATCAGTAAATGTTACGAAGTATCTCTCTCCACTTCTAGACATTGTTCTGAATGGACCACCTACATCAGTATGTACAAGTCCTAACAGATCCTTAGCCCTTTGATCGATACCGGTAAAAGGAGCCTTGGTTAGTTTTCCACTTAAACATGATTCGTAATCATCAAATGACTCTTGACCAGTAGAATTCAGAATTCCGGCGTCTGGACTTTCTTCATGCGATTCTTGTTTATGTGTCCTAGTCTACAATGTCATAGATATGTATCATTGAAATCATATTTTGTATGTTTGGAGGAGATATTAAATAGAACGTTATTATCATGAACTTCTATCTCATAGATTCCATTGTGAGGCTTTGTAGAAAAATAAAACAAACCATTTAAATATGCAAAAATAAAATCATTGTCAAAAGCATAATTAAATCCTTGTTCCCGCAAAGCGGATACTGAAACAATATTCCTAGTAAAATTAGGAATGAAATAAACATTGTTCAAAACAAGTTCTAAACCAGAGGGAAGTAAAAGAGTGTATTCTCCTACAGCCTTCACAACAACCTTTTGTCCATTTCCCACATGGAGCTCCAGGTCGCCTTGCTTCAGCCTCCTAACCTTCTTTAGTGCCTACAAATCATTACAAATGTGATAACCACATCCAGTGTCAAACACCCAATATTTGCTAGACAGGGAGAAGATCTCAATAACGAACATACCTGAGGACTGTCCTCCGACAGACTTCTTCTGCTTCAACTCGAATAGATACTTTGGGCAGTTCCTCCTCCAGTGTCTGACTTCATGACAATGAAAACAATAATTATTTAAACCTGTTAAACAAATAAATTAGATATATTATTAGCGGAAGCAATTAAAGTACTAAACATATCAGATCTGGATTCCTGTCAGTGATCCGATTACACGCGTATAAACAATATAATATAAACCAACCACAGGGTGTTCAAGGATTATACCTTTGACGATGAATTGAATCAGAAACATCTTGGTTCAACGAACGTCACGCTAGATGACACGATCACGAAAACCCGCAAACAACTGGGACCGTCTCACGGAACACGTGGGTGGCGGCGGCGCAGGAGGAGGCCGGCTACAGGGGCTGGCGGTGGCCGTTGGCGATGGTTGGCGATGACCGGAAAAGAGCAGGAGGGTGGCGGCTCCTTCTCCTTGCGAAAAGTAGATGGTAGCAAAACGGGTTTTAGGGTTTAACATTAAGGATATATTTATAACCCCTTAATTTACTAAATGCACCCCTTGAGAATTAACTGTTAATTCCCAGTAATTAACTGTTAATTACTTTTAACCCTGTACTTTATAATCATTAAAATACTAACCAATTAACATTTAACCCTTAAACGCTTAAATCATTTATGCTTTAATTATTTCTCTAAATAATTAATTAGCGTATTCACCAATTAAATATTTCTCTAAATATTAATCCACCTTTTAATTAATCCTTCTTTCGTGAATTATAATATTTAACATTTAAATATTATATATTTGCTCGTTGCCCAAAGTGTAACTCTTTGGATCGTACCTCATTAGTAACGTTGATTTAATTGACGATCGTACATCATATATCCAACACACCATCACGACTCCTCATTTGCCGATCATCACCACTAGCACCGAGCACCACCGCCACACTCTACCATCCGTAACCACCTTATCATCACCACGGCCACCTTCGGCCAATACATCACCGATTACCATCATCACCCCACTCGAAACCATAATCAAAATCCCATGCAAAACAGGTTTAAATAACGTAAACAAACGTAGAACGGGATTACCCGATCGTGATTTGGAAGCCACGTGGTCCTGCCGTCGCACGCCAATCCTTAGGCCGATTATGGCCTAGGGTTTTCCATAAGGTGGGTTTTAAACCATTGAAAGTTTAACCCGGGTCCTTGTGTTTTCCGTACTCGAACGATTCGATCTCGAGGTTATGTTTAAAACGACTCACAGGTCCCTCTCATTACACCTTGCGCGTCTCAACCCCGACTAATCTATTTAGATGATCAACCGTCTCTTATCCGTTGTTAAAACGCCCCATACGTAACGAACATTTCTCATCACCCTATTTATTAGAGGTTCGGGTCGCTCACTAACCCGAACCATTAACTTTCAGATTTCTGGGATGTTACAAGTCTACCCCCTTAAAAGGGATTCGTCCTTGAATCCTGTGTCGGCACAGTCCAAGACAACCTATCCTTCTGTCCCAACAGGTGCACCTAAAACCCCTTGGTGCCATTCGTTCTCCTTCGTGCACATCATCATGGTCACTTTACTTTATAACTCGGCCACCATCCTTTGTCTCTAAAGAAGTCTTCTCCATTGCCCGCTTTCAACTTTTGGACTTGTACGTTTCACTTACACATTCCTTCATCACTCGTCTTCCCAGCCGTTAATCAAACGGCACAATACTATTGTACACGTTTCCTACTTTGCATCCTCAACTAAAAAAATCATAGGGCTGCTTATCCAACTCCCGCCATCATGGCACTTGCTCGAAGTGACGTTCCGTGATTTCTTTGAATACAAACCTTTTCATGAATGTTTCATGGTTATAGTACTTGACAATACCTCATCGCTCTTATTATTCTTCTCAACGTTGTACATACGGTTCCATGTACTACGCATCACATTATAACTAAACGTCCCTTCATTCGTTACATTTTCAATTTTAGCTCATAGGCACGTTTGCCGTCATTCCCTGTATAGTCCTGATGGTCTCATCACTCTGACGGCCATCACCCCAAGTAGGCTTCCTGCCTTTCATGAATAGAAACATTCATTGCTTCTCCTTCGCATGATCATCATACTTATCGTGTCATACTCCGATCGCCATCTTGCGATGGTCTTCCGAAGTCCAAGCACAATCATCACATACATATCCGTAAAGGTAATTCATTCATCTTTCTCAAATGATAACCAGGAGCTTGTGCAACACTCCTCCAATCTCTACCAATGCAGACGTTCCTTTACCAAAACATCTCTTTACTTCGTTACCATGCGTTCATCACGCCTTATAGGTAAACACAAGTCATTTATCGCTAGTGCTACGATCACCGTTTTCTGATGATCCCCAAAAGTTCGCATACCACATTCACGTTCATTCTGAAAACAAAACATTGTTTTAGCCGATGCTCCTCAGGAGCTTGCCCTTAACTTAGTCATATGTTTACCAGCATAGCCATCCCTTTCCCGGGAACTCATGTGCAAATCCCGCACATGTCCCTCCTTCATTTCACTTTCCTCGTCGATTCTCTATCATTAACACGCGATCACCGACCGCATCTCCTTTGTAGAATTGAACATGAAGTCCATCCTAGCATAGACTTCGGCTGTCCACCGCCTCGTCCTGAAAGAACATTACCGCTCTTCTATCAACACCCGTCGACCAAATCCTTATGTGGAATGCATCCTCGAAGGCTATCATGTCACGTCGTCACCTTGTGCTGAAGTATCCAACGTCGTAAATTTGGTCACACCATAAATATATACCGATCAAGCATTCATGCAAACGCGTTCTGCATCATACCCCCGAATTTCCGTCCATTGGCGTCGCGCTCTGAAGTTCCGAGATATAAGATAGGCATCTCATAAGAGCACCTCACCGATCGCCTGGAAAAGCTTCAAATCACCTCGCACCTCCTCGATACATCGAACATCGAGAAAACATCAAGAAAGAAGTACTCTACCTGAGCACACACCACGCGTCCTACTCACGACTATTCGTGTATCAAAAGGACACTTAACGTCAGGTCATAATAACAAAACATACTATGGTCAATATACATAGTTACATAGTAACCCAAACTCCTGACTCGCACGCTGTGCACACATAAATTGCTAGACCTGAGTAAATTCTTACACATACAACACGGCACCGCCCTTCGTAATTACAAAAACTTTTGAACCATAACAACCACTCATATCGACGGTGACTCCTGCAACACTCCATTACATACTCACGCAGAGTCTACATGGTCGTACCCTACCCGGGTCGTACCAATGGTTTAGAAAACACACTACTCAGCCTAGACACACAGACACCATCCTACAGGTTACAACACAGGCGTCTCACACCGGACATGATCCTAACCATTCATACATACATAAGATATATAACTAACACCAACATAGGACACCGTCCTGAACACCCATACATACAAAAGATGTATGACAATATCCTCACACAGGACCCCGTCCTAAACATTCACACAAGGTGCAATACACCCATTGCACTCAAACATCACCTAGACATTAGCATATAGGTGACACTATCTTAAGACCGTAGTCACAGACAAATTCAAAACTCATGTCTATATATATACGTCTACTCATACAAACTAATCAACCATTCTCTAGCATCACAGCAAATATTACATTTAATTACAAGCTCACGTCATTAAAATTATAATCACATAATCACACATTGCCGCACATAATTAACCATCGTAAGCACACTTGTACACAATCCCAAACACAGTTACCATCAATTATGTCTAAATCAGCATACGGAAAAACTCAAAATCAATATTGCTAATAAAACACAAAATCCCATATAAGAATCTCACAACGTCAACGTCTATTCAATCTCAAAGTCAAACCACCCAAAATCTCTTGTGACAACCGTCACAGCAACTAATCATCGAACAATCGAGCATTCCAAACTATGTCCGTAAAATCATTACTAGACCTCGTCAAGGTGCATCTGGCGTGTCCTCCTCTTGTTCTTCCCCGTCACTTTCTAGGTCCTCCACCGGGTCCTTCTGAAACATATCTCTATTAACCGTCGCAAGGGGTTGATCTCCTAACCATGCAGGTCCACATCCTGGAGGGAAATCACGTACTACTAACACCGCCCTCCTTTTTCATCCAGACTTTCCAATCATAGCACAAGGCGGCATGTCGTGAAACGAAACTCTACTCACACTCGGCGCGGGAAGCGCCAACACTACTCCCATCTCCCTGTACGTTCCATCTACAGTAGTCGTCGGCTTGACTTGTCGATATTCATTCCTCCTAGCAAGAGCACGATGTCTGACCGATCTCTAACGCTTCGTTTTAGCCATCTAACTCTACACAAGATAGAACATTTATGTGATTATTATAGGCAACAAATTCAAAATATAAGAGTAACAATAGACTACCGAATCACTATGATCTAATGTGATCGGTTGTCCACATCGCTACTTGGATTCTAAACGTTTCCCTTCATACTCACACTAGCTTTTTACCTCACACACAACGGAAACACATGCCTCCCACACAATCCACAAACACTAACTACCACGTTGTTACACGTAATATAATCTCCACAATCTCATGGCTTCACATAACATAATCCCACACAAAAACACCCAATCTTATAATCACACCCAACATCTTCACATTGTGTAACACTACACAAGTGAAACCCTAAGAAAGAACTCAATTCAAAAGACGTACATCTTGGCTCGCGGTTACTCGTGGTGGCATTCGTTTATTTTTGTCCCATTTATGGTTTAACTTTAGGTATTTAAGAACACCGAATTTCTTTTAAACCTGGCTATGATACCAACTAGTAAGGGCCCCAAACCGGGCACCCTACAGTTGGTTCTCATCACAGTGTATCCTTTTCAAAACCCTTAATTCTTTGGAAAATGTTCAGCGGAAGTCTTAACCCAAAATAGTATTTATTATTTAAAAATGTTATTAAAATTTCACCTTACCATACGAATGCATGCACACCAATCCGAGTACACCGCTCCCAAGCCAAGATACGTCGTCCATGAAACTAACCTACAAAATAGTCTAACGTACATACAAAGTCAGCTATGTTAAGTAAGTTCTAATGGTTTGTTTTAAACAGAAACATTCTCGTCACAAATATCATTTATTTCCGACTGAAGACATTCCAGTCCTTTATAACAAAGTTTGTCAGTTATGAACATATCGGTAACCAATGTCACCTACCATTTCTCATAAGGGTCTAACAACCCAAGATTCATCCCATACCTATATCCCAGTAAGTCTCACCGAAATGAATTGAGCTCACTACACTTATAACTCGTAATCTACCCCACGCATTGTCACACCCCGGTCGACGACGTATTATACGCCAAGGCTGACGTGGTTGTTCAAAGGCACATGATCAACTATTAAATGCGTTATAATATTTATTCATCGTATTAAATATCCATTACAAGGAAAATAGAAACATATTATTCACATGTAACATAACGATAAACAAAACTTTAATTTATTAATACTAAGTCCAAAGGCCTAAGTGTTCAAGTATGGTTCTCAAACGGGTGCACCTGAAACAACTAAGTAATGTCAAATACAAGTAGTTGGTGAGTAACATAGGTTTTGATACCAAACAAAGTTGAATAAAGTCTACAATTCAATATGTTCAAAGCAAGTCTAAAGCATAAATGTGAAAACATACAAGGTTCCAAAGCGTACAATCAAGCCATGTTTATATGTATGAACAATCCCTCGGATTGCGTGAAGTTCCAAAATGTATACACAAAAACCCGCCAAGGTTTTGTGTTAAGTAATGAATCGGATTCCCGTATAAATGATCATAAAAGGTACTACCTTAGGCTTGCCACATAAGTTAATGATTGTACTAACATGAACACACGTATGGTTACCAAGCTGTTTAATACATAAAGCATAAAGACATTTGTATAAGAACATAGATAATTGAATTGTGTATGTAAAGTATGTAAACATGTTCCACCCTGAGTATTTGTAAACAAAGTAAAGTAAAAGGGGCTATAAAACTCACCTTGCAATGAATAGCGTGAATGTCACACAAGTATGTTCTTGTTGCACAATTGTTCTAGCTAATCACAAGTTTAACCTATGATTAATGGTATAAATGTATCAGTGGTTGTGCAATTGAATAATGGTATCCTAATGTGGAGAGGGATTGGTGGGGGTTTCTTATGTAAGTAACTGTATTAGAATGATCGAATGGATAAGCAAAAGATTTTCCCTTGGTTTGTAAATGAATGAATGGATAAGCAGAAGGAATGATTAAAAAAATAACTACGTGGTTTCCTTATGTTCGTAAAAGAATTATTAAACGAATAATTGAATAAGGATTGACTGAATAAGTAAGTACTTAACTATATAAATAAATAAAACTTTTATTGATTTAGTTTGTTTTTCATAAAAGAAATAGGGTTAAAATTAACGATCTATTTAATTAGAAATTTACCACCATTTTGAGTATAAATATATTCCTCAAATAATTAATTAAGCCACACATACTTAATAATTAAAAGTATAAAATCTTGATTTAAATGATTTTAATCGATGAGTGTAAATTATATAAAAGATGTACATGGTAAATGGTTTTTATAAAAAAATGATCATATTTATTCAGATTATAACTTTTATGAACCAAGGGTTTTAAATAATAATCTGCAAAAGAAATTGTTTTAGTAAACTTGGGTTCATCAGGTTTCAATCTAATATATAAAAATAATCAGTTGAAAATTCACCATTTTAATATTTTGAATATTTCATTGTTGATAAAAATGATTTTATAAAGGACATATCAGTTTATGTATATATGTATATTTAAACATGTCTATATATGAGGGTATTAAATAAGAAAATATGGTTTTAAAAAGAAATGGGCAGAGGCCGGGTCGAACCCGTGACCTCTGCCTCATGGAACAAACAACTTAGCCGATGAACCAGGGCTTCATATTGATATAAGGATGGTTTCAAAAGATGTTAAGCATAAGCAAAGAAGGAGCCGGTTCAGGGTACAGGGCTCGTAAAAGAAAATGGGCGGGGTTACGTTTTGAACCCGCTACCTCGTCTGTACGAGTCGTGCGACTTAACCGATAGAACTAGGCTAACAGCCATGATACAAAAGGTTCCGTTTGATTTTTAATATCCAAACTCAAACCATCATCTTCCTCACTAAATCGGCTCAAATCCTAGCCCCCAAATAGCCGCTGATTGAGCACCGATTGACCGTGGAATTTTAGGGCTTTTGTTCTAGATGATGAAACGAGTTGATTGATGGTCGTAATACCTGAAATGGTTGAGGAGTGATCGAGGACGACTAGCGGACAAGTCCGACATCTCTCGGCTTAAATTCGTGTTTCCAGAAATGGATTCAGGTGTGTATGAGAGTTTAGAAAGCTTAAATGTAGGGATGCGAAGGTGTTAGACTCGCTTTATGGGTTTTATTTCCCGCAAAACATACGAATCAATCTGGGTTTAAGGTTACGACTGTTACGGTTTGAATTGGTGTTAAACCCACTGATTTTCATTAAATTGATTCTTTAAAACCATCATAAATCGACTTGGTAACGTTTATGCATGATGAATGGGAGTTATAGCACACGAATATGGTGATTTGATAATCGATTTGGTTCCTGTTGACTTTCAAAAGTCAAGGTACGGGTTAAGTTCTAAATCAAGGAGGAGGTTCAATTTAAAAGTTAGGGTGGGTTCAAGTTGGGGGTCAAACGGTGGGAAGGGGGTTCAAAGCATTGGATGAGGTTCAAAGCAGATATAGGGGGTTCAAAAGAGTTTAAGGGAAAATAGAAGGGGTTCAAGTTCGAATGAATTAAAAATCCTTTTTATTTGTTTTAGAATCATTTTAATAATTTATAAAACTTAAATATTATATGTTTTCTTATAAATATTTTATAAAGGATTGAATTCCATTTTTATAAAATTATTAATTGTATAAATCAAACATATACATTTACATATATATATATATATATATATATATATATATATATATATATATATATATTATAAATAAATACCTACATTTATGTAAAAGGGTGTAAATATATGATTAATACTCGAGGGTTTCATTTTTGACATATTTATCATGACAAAACATAAACATGTATATATACACATGATATATATATATATATATATATATATATATATATATATATATATATATTTAGTAGGGAATAAATGATATCTACTTTACAAAGATTGAAATTTTAAAATTTATACCAATTGAAAGAATTAAGGTGGTAGGTACGGGATTGAAGTGAAGTGTTATTATTTTAAAATAAATAAAAATATATATATGAAAAAAAATTAAGGTCGGAAAATCATGGATATTACAGTATCCCCAAGTTGAGGGAATTTCGTCCCGAAATTCAACGGTTGGAGGCTAATGAAATCAGGAAGAAGATGTGAGCTTGGATTCTAAACGAGCTTTGATTGTCGGTTTGAGTAGTATAGTTGGTGACAAGGTTCAGGTCTGATACTCAAGGTCAGGCCAGGTCATTGTATCGGCCTTGGATGGTGGTAGTGTATTTAGTTTGAAGAGAAATGAGGAGGAAATTGCCCTAGAAAATATCTGGGCTACAAATATGAGATGCATCACTTGCAATGAGAGCGATGAGAATTTGATGATTAAAATTTGTTTATGATATAGCCTAATATGTTCAAAAGGTATCACTGGGTAAAGGTTTCCCAGACATTTGGCAAAGGTCAAAATAATAGAAAACTCTACGTGACAACGAACAACGCTACCTCCGACAATATGACAGGGAGACTTATATATAAGATGCACCAGTGGTGTATCCACCATGCCCTTATCATATCACATTAGTTTCGTTACTGTATATCACTATAGGTTTTATGTCATCACACACGACAGAATTGTAAGGCCCCAAACCCGGGAGGCATCACTAATTGGATTTACTCATCAACACATAGCTCTTAAACACAAGACATTAACAATCACAGCGGAAACGACTTTAAACATAATATAAGCAGCGGAAATACATAACTTTTCTTTAACATACTTGTCTAATACTAAACTTATACTTGTCATTAAAACATAATAAACTTTAAAATAAACGGGATGCCAGACTCTGATCTTCAGGGTAACTTCTCAAGCCAGCCAAGCACCCAAACTGCCACCTACACTTACCTGATATGCATACTAAAAGTCAGCTAACATTGAGTGAGTTCTAACGTTTACATAAAACATCTTTACATATATTAAAGGAGAAGGTTTTGCTTGTACATGTCTTTACAACCAATTGGTAAAATCTTTGCATATAATATCTTTTAACTTTTATTACTGTCCGTATTGTCCCAATGGTTCAAGCCCAAAGGTCGACGAATAAGGAGAGTTAACACGATGCGTCACTATGATATTTGTAACAGCCCTGACTAGTGTTAAGATACTGCTACCATACCGTTAATTCTATTTATCAATTCTTAGGCACAAAGCCCACTTAGGCACTAAGCCTATCTCGGGCACTGAGCCCATCTCAGGCACTGAGCCCTACTTAGGCACTGAGCCCTTCATAGGCACTGAGCCCACCTCAGGCACTGAGCCCTTCTTAGGCACTGAGCCCATGACTGACTCTCTACTGGTATTCATTCTCGAAGGAAAAACATTTCTCTTTACTAATTACTTTCTTTAAAATCTCATCTTTGTTCTTTTGAAAATATCTTTGTTATTAACAAACCTTTCCTAAGCATCATTCTTTACATAAAACATTTCCTTTGCCTCTTTTAAACATTTCTATAAATCATGACTTTCGCCATCGTTTATTAATATAAAAAATGTAATAAACACATTGTTCACTAAGTATGCACATCACCCCAAAAGTAGACAAGAAAGGGGATTAGAACTCACACGGTATCATAGCTGGAATGGTCTACCGGATCTCACACAATCTGAACAATCATAACAATTCGACACCTATCAGACTTAACTCGACACTAAACGGTTTCACCATTTCTGGCTAGGCGAACTTAAGGCTAAGTTTGCCTCTTTCTATCCTGGCGAACATACTGACTTCACCATCCAGCTATATATACCCATAGACCTGATGCCTGCGCACTTAGCAAGTGCGCAGGGCCTCGTTCTTGTGTACATATCAAGTATGAAGACTTTGTTCTTGCGTACTTATCAAGTACGCCGACTTTGTTCTTGCGTACTTATCAAGTACGCAGGACATGCTTGCGGGCTGTCTTCTTCCCCACAAAACCCTAACTTTTGCATGCACCGTCATCAAGATTCGAACTTTTTACGTTTAAAACTTGTGTTTTCTAACCGAGAGTCTAGATCTATACTCTATTTTCATTTTCAAACGTAAAATCCTAACCTTTACCCGATTTTATTTCAAAACCCAACACCGTATGAAAAACTCAGATCTAGGAGGGATACTTACCTGAAATCGCTTCGCGTCTATTGCTAAACGCTCTAGAGACTCTTGCTAACGATCCTTGAAGCTCGAATCTAAAAATCGGGACTTTCTCTCTCTAGGCTCTCTCTCACTTTCTCTCTCTAGAATCAAAAAATGGTGTTGAAAATGAGGGTTGGGGCTGGTCTTGAGGCTTATAAGGGGCCCAACCCTTGCCCTTTTTCGGCCCAAACTCCCAAGCCCAAGCCCGTTCCTCCTATTCTTGCTAAGTTTTAATTTTTTTGCTAACTATTTCGGGTCTAAAAATTGGGATGTTACAAGTCTACCCTCCTTATAATAGGTTTCGTCCTCGAAACCTGCAATAAACTATACCGATAGGAAATCACGGAATGGGTGGCATAAAACGTAGCTGTACGGGGTAGCTTGGTCATGAAAGCCATTGTGAAAACCTATCATACAGGGTATAGAACGATTCATCCTTCGGTTATGTGTGGTCTAATCGTGGGATAGTTTCTAGTCTTGAGACATCTAGGCTAACTAGGATGGTTAAAAGTTTCTAATGGTACACGTTTTCTACTTACACTAGAACTTCATTGGAAGTACATAAAAATTAAATAGTAAGGAGAAGGGATACGTACCCGACCTGGCATCAAGCTTTCTCTCTATCATCCTTATCGGTCACCTGGTATACTCTTGCCTTTGCTGCGGCCTTCGGTTTCCTACATTCCCCACCATAATGTCCCTTCTCACCGCAGTTATAACATATACGCCTGTCTGGGCAATCGCGAGAGAGTTGGCCTGGCTTGCCACACTTATAGCATCCCATCGATCCTAACTCGCATTCACCCCCATGCTTCTTTCCACACTTACAGCACGTCCCCTCGGTGTCTACCCTTGCTCTTGCCTCACTGGGACCCTGGAGGTCTCTGTCAGGTCTCTTGATCGTATGCCTCTTTGGTTCCTCAGGGATGACTTCGGTGGAGGCTATGTCATCATACACAACACCACTCAAAATGACCACCGACTCAAAAGTACTTGGTGTGTTGGTCTTGACAAATGTACGGATCTTCGGAGGCAATCCTTGGACATAGTAGTGAATCCTCCTCTCCTCGGTTGTCACCAGATGGGGCACGAGTCATGCCAACTCATTGTACTTGGAGGTGTATTGCCGGTGAGTCATGAGTCCGGCTTGCAGAGTCAAGAATTTCCTTTCCACCTTGTGCACCATGCTCTTAGGATAAAACTTGTCAATTACCAACACTTTCAGGTCACTCCACCTCATCAACCCGACCGCTTGGTCACCCTTAGCATGTTTCACAGTTTCCCACCAGTGTGCTGCTTCTCCCTTCAATGACTTCGCAGCGAACATGACTGCTTGTTCCGGTCAGCATTCACTAAGACGAATGGTCAACTCCATGTCGTTAATCCAGTCTAAAGTATCTGCTTCTTCTTTCTCACCAGTAAGCACGGGTGGATCACAACCACGAAACGCTTTGTAGTCACAGCTACGAGCAGGCGGTGTAACATTCTCTACCAGATTAGGTCCTCCCATTGTTGGAAGCACCACGGGCTCTTCAGTGGCTGAGCTCGTGTTTGGGTTCTCTTTGTCTTTCCTCAAGGCTTCGTCTAGTATGGCTGGTAAGGTTTCCTTCAGCCGTCGGATGAATTCCCGGTTGAGAGCTGCTTGTACGGCTGGTTCAAACTCAAATGGCTGGTCATCCCCTTCCGCATGTTCAGCAAATGGCTGGTCATCCCCTTCCGCATGTTCAGCATTGTGCTGACTAACCTCCGTCTTAGTATGGGTAGTGTGAACACTCCCCTCCATATCTTGGTTTGTACCAGCTCCACCGCGACGGCCTGTACGCCCACCACGTCTTCCTCCTCCACCTCTTCTAGTTCCTCCACGTCTAGCCATTTCTAACTGTAAGATAGAGAATAAATGGATTTAACTTCATCATGCGAGGGAATATGTAGAACACAATAAGTAAGGTAAAATGTTAATATACACTGGCCATCTGCAATTAACCATTACATCACTTCTTGTTTTCTATTTATTCGCTTTCATGATTCCACTAAAGCCCCTATTCTTATCTTGACACTCTAAACAAGGAAAGAAACTTTACTTACTATACACTTCTGGTGCTTTGGCTTGAGTTACCCGTTACTGGCATCCGCTACTTGGTCCCATTCTCAGTTTAATTCTGGACATCGGGGATGTCCAAATCTCTCGAACTATGACTCTGATACCAACTTGTAAGGCCCCAAACCTGGGAGGCCTCACTTATTAGATTTACTCATCAACACATAGCTCTTAAACACAAGACATTAACAATCACAGCGGAAACGACTTTAAAAATAACATAAGCAGTGGAAATACATAACTTGTCTTTAACATACTTGTCTAATACGAAACTTATACTTGTCTTTAAAACATAATAAACTTTAAACATAAACGGGATGCCAGACTCTGATCTTCAGGGTAACTCCTCAAGCCAGCCAAGCACCCAAACTGCCACCTACACTTACCTGATATGCATACTAAAAGTCAGCTAACGCTGAGTCAGTTCTAACGTTTACATAAAACATCTTTACATATATTAAAGAAGAAGGTTTTGCTTGTACATGTCTTTACAACCAATTGGTAAAATCTTTGCATATAATATCTTTTAACTTTTATTACTGTCCGTATTGTCTCAATAGTTCAAAGTCCAAAGTTCGACGAATAAGGAGAGTTAACACGATGCGTCACCGTGATATTTGTAACAGCCCTGACTAGTGTCAAGATACTTCTACCATACCGTTAATTCTATGTATCACTTCTTAGGCACAAAGCCCACTTAGGCACTAAGCCTATCTCGGGCACTGAGCCCATCTCAGGCACTGAGCCCCACTTAGGCACTGAGCCCTTCTTAGGCACTGAGCCCACCTCAAGCACTAAGCCCTTCTTAGGCACTGAGCCCATGACTGACTCTCTACTGGTATTCATTCTCGAAGGAAAAACATTTCTCTTTACTAATTACTTTCTTTAAAATCTCATCTTCGTTCTTTTGAAAATATCTTTGTTATTAACAAACCTTTCCTAAGCATCATTCTTTACATAAAACATTTCCTTTGCCTCTTTTAAACATTTCTGTAAATCATGACTTTCGCCATCGTTTATTAATATAAAAGATGTAATAAACACACTGTTCACTAAGTATGCACATCACCCTAAAAGTAGGAAAGAAAGGGGATTAGAATAACCTGGTATCTTAGCTGGAATGGTCTACCAGATCTCACACAATCTGAATAATTATAACAATTCGACACATATCAGACTTAACTCGACACTAAACGGTTTCATCATTTTTGGCTAGGCTAAGTTTGCCTCTTTCTATCCTGGCGAACATACTGACTTCACCATCCAGCTATATATACCCATAGACCTGATGCCTGCGCACTTAGCAAGTGCGCAGGGCCTCGTTCTTGCGTACTTATCAAGTACGCAGACTTTGTTCTTGCGTACTTATCAAGTACGCAAGACATGCTTGCGGCCTGTCTTCTTCCCCACAAAACCCTAACTTTTGCATGCAGATCCGACCTCGTCAAGATCCAAACTTTTTACGTTCAAAACGTGTGTTTTCTAACCGAGAGTCTAGATCTATACTTTATTTTCATTTTCAAACGTAAAAATCTAACCTTTACCCGATTTTATTTCAAAACCCAACATGGTATGAAAAACTCAGATCTAGGAGGGATCCTTACCTGAAATCGCTCTGCGTCTATTGCTAAACGCTCTAGAGACTCTTGCTAACGATCCTTGAAGCTTGAATCCGAAAACCGGGACTTTTTCTCTCTAGGCTTTGTCTCACTTTTTCTCTCTAGAATCCGAAAATGGTGTTGCAAATGAGGGTTGGGGCTGGTCTTGAGGTTTATAAGGGGCCCAACCCTTGCCCTTTTTCGGCCCATACTCCAAAGCCCAAGCCCGTTCCTCTTATTCTTGCTAAGTTTTAATTTTTTTGCTAACTATTCCGGGTCTAAAACTCGGGATGTTACAAGAATTTACTATGTTTTTCATACGCTGACTTTTATAATTACGTGTGCACCAGTAATTACTCAAATCGTCGTATGGTCCTTATAGATCATCCCATTGTGTGTGGGTCAAAAGAGGACACATAAACACTTAGTTCATAACTATTGTTTTCACGTATGTGTTGCTAACAAATAACTATGTCTATAGATAATGTAATCAATCAAAGAATAAAGGAATGACAATGTGGCATAACCCCATGGTTGTCTTAGATAGATGGCATAATCTTCAAGTTTACCCATAAAGTTTATGTCTCCCTCGTGTTTGAACAAGAATACGTCAAACCCCGAGTAGCTCTTATAGTAATCAACTTTCGTGGGTAAAATGAAGGATCATGCCCCCTGTGTAATGTGGACAGTCAATTGCAAACATTCGAGTTTCATGTATAATGTAAAAGTCAAGTTTCGTGTATAATGTAAGCAATCAAGTTTCGTGTATAATGTAAACAATCAAGTTTCGTGTATAATGTAAACAATCAAGTTTCGTGTATAATGTAAGCAATCTAGTCTGATGGATAATGCGAACAAGTAATTAACTGAATCTCGTGAGTAATGTAAACTATCGGATTCTGTAGGTGGTCGAATTTCATAGACAAGCGGGTTGTTCGGCGTTAATGTACAACATGGGTAGTTGAGTTTCAAAGTTTTAAATTCTTAAATGTTAGTATGAATGGTTAACAGCCATGTGAAAAGACTTAGCTTCTTGAGGCATGTGTATGTATGAATGATCAATTTAGGTGCTTTTGTTCATAGTAAATGAACAAATGAATAATATGAAAAATAGTAAGTTTAAACTTATGGGTAATTTGATAAATGAATAAAAGCCTTTTATTTATTTAATATAGTCATCATGAATAAAAGTTTTTCAAAGGGAAAAATAATGGCTTATTTATTTCGTAAGTGAACCAAGATTTTACATAATAGATGGTTTAGTGACATAATAAGATCAAATTACGAATTAAGTAGTTAGTCAAGCCCTAACCCTTTAGTAATTAAAACGTATGAAATATGGCTTTTAAATGTTTTGCATAAGAATAGGTTGTGTATGAGATTGTGAGGAATTCTGCTTTATTAGATAAACGGGTTTATAAGATAATCGGTTGTCTAGCCTGTTAGGGTTTATAAGGTGGTTCGGATGCTCGGAGTCTAATGCCTGTTATCCTAAGCCAATCTGCTCTATGGTCAAACACGGATCTGGCAGTTAGTTGTGTCGGTGACCGGTTGTCTAGCGTTGGGGATCCAAAGTCTTCCTCCTATGCTGACTCTATTTTGGGGTGATACTCCGGGGAGTGAGGAGGGTAAGAAGCCATGTCTAGCACGAAAGAGGTCGTAAATGATAATAAAATGCTAAATGTTAAGTACAAAGGTTTTCATGAGTTTAGAGTTTGACTAGTCATAACACCTAGTTCTCATAATAGTATGTTTGGAGTAACATTTGACCTATAAGTAGTGTACCCACGAATAGAATCCCCAGGAAAGAGAGGTGAGTCACAAGGGACACACTTAAGTACCCCGTCTCTCCTTGGTCAGAATCTTGCATGGACTTACACCCACTCTTCCAGCCATCATGTACCCTTAACATTATTATTTGAACTCATGGTTATGATGGGGATCATCATGGATTGTGTCTTGTGGCTCAAAGGTTTGCTTCATATAGTAATGTCTAAGGGTTTAAATTTCTCACAAGTGATGATAAGGAGGGTAAAATTTTCAAAGCATAAGGATGAAGGGGTATAGGGACTTAAATAAGATTAAGTGTAAGAATCAAATAGGGAGGTTTAGACATGTGTACCAATTTGTAATAATTAAACGAATGATGTTTAGATTGTATTCATTTGGGACATAACCCAATGGATGCTATGACAAATCAAAGTGATTTAAGTTCATACGCTTTCAAGAAGACATGCTTTAGCCTATAGGTGAACACTCACTTTGGGAATTCTCAGGAAAGCATACGGATCCTTCGGTTGATTTGGATTTATATGAAATGCTTTCCTAGACAGAAGACCCAAAGTACAGGCATTCACCCTTTCGGATCGCATATGTTCTCTAATGATTTTCAGAACCCAAAACTTTGATGGGATTTTAAAATTTTAATAAGCATTAGGCCTAAGTGTATGAATTTTCCACAAGTGATTAGTGATGATGTGTAAGGGTGAAAGTGTATAAAGCCTGAGATATGAATAAGTGTATGGCAAGACTTAGGATAGCATTTAGTGATATTAAATAGGTATTTTGCAGACTAATCAAATAGTGTAGCAAATAAGGTATCACATGAGTAGTAGTTTTTGTAAACATGTAAGTTATCAAGTAACATAGCACATAAGATAACTTGTATTGTATCATGTAGTGTAATACATTAGATAATATGTAGGATAATCACATAAGGGTATCATAAGGTTATAGACTAGGTCATTGGTTTCTAATAACCTAATTCCATATAACCATGACTCTGATACCAATCTATCACACCCCGGCCGACGGCGGATTATACGCTTGGGCTGACGCGGTTGTTCAAAGGCACATGATCAACTATTAAATGCGTTATAATATCTATTCATCATATTAAATATCCATTACAAGGAAAATAGAAACATATTGTTCACATGTAACATAACAATAAATAAAACTTTAATTTATTAATACTAGGTCCAAAGCCCTAAGTGTTCAAGCATGGTCCTCAAACGGGTGCACCTGAAACATGTAAGTAAATGTCAACTACAAGTGGTTGGTGAGTAACATAGGTTTTGACACCAAACAAAGTTGAATAAAGTTTACAATTCAAATGTTCAAAGCAAGTCTAAAGCATAAATGTGAAAACATACAAGTTTCCAAACCATACAATCAAGGCATGTTTATATGTATGCACAATCCCCCGGAATGCGTGAAGTTCCAAAATGTATACACAAAAACCCGCCAAGGTTTTGTGTTAAGTAATGAATCGGATTCCCGTATAAATGATCATAAAAGGTACTACCTTAGGCTTGCCACATAAGTTAATGATTGTACTAACATGAACACACGTATGGTCACTAAGTTGTTTAAGACATAAAGCATAAAGACCTTTGTATAAGACATAGGTAATTGAATTGTGTATGTAAAGTATATAAACATGTTCCACCCTGAGTATTTGTAAACAAAGTAAAGTAAAAGGGGCTATAAAACTCACCTTGTAATGAATAGCGTGAATGTCACACAAGTATGTTCTTGTTGCACAATTGTTCTAGCTAATCACAAGTTTAACATATGATTGATGGTATAAATGTATCAGTGGTTGTGCAATTGAATAATGGTATCCTAATGTGGAGAGGGATTGGTGGGGGTTTCTTATGTAAGTAACTGTATTAGAATGATCGAATGGATAAGCAAAAGATTTTCCCTTGGTTTGTAAATGAATGAATGTATATAAATACATCAATAAGTGTTCTTTTTGTTTGGGAATGATTAAAAAAATAACTACGTAGTTTCCTTATGTTCGTAAAAGCATTAATAAACGAATAATTGAATAAGGATTGACTGAATAAGTAAGTACTTAACTATATAAATAAATAAAACTTTTATTGATTAACTATATAAATAAATAATTTAGTTTGTTTTTCATAAAAGAAATAGGGTTAAAATTAAGGATCTATTTACTTAGAAATTTACCATCATTTTGAGTATAACTATATTGCTCAAATAAATAATTAATTAAGCCATACATACTTAATAATTAAGAGTATAAAATCTTGATTTAAATGATCTTATACGATGAGGGTAAATTATATAAAATATGTACATGGTAAATGGTTTTTATAAAAAAATCATCATATTTATTCAGATTATAACTTTTATGAACCAAGGGTTTTAAATAATAATCTGCTAAAGAAATTGTTTTAGTAAACTTGGGTTCATCGGGTTTCAATCTAATACATAAAATTGATCATTTAAAAATTCACCATTTTAATACGTAGTATTTCATTGTTGATAAAAATGATTTTATAAAGGACATATGAGTTTATGTATATATGTATATTTAAACATGTCTATATATGAGCGTATTAAGTAAGAAAATAAGGTTTTAAAAAGAAATGGGCAGAGGCCGGGTCGAACCCGTGACCTCTGCCTCATGGAACAAACAACTTAGCCGATGGACTAGGGCTTCATATTGATTTAAGGATGGTTTCAAAAGATGTTAAGCATAAGCAAAGAAGGAGCCGGTTCAGGGCACAGGGCTCGTAAAAGAAAATGGGCGGGGTTAGATTTCGAACCCGCGACCTCATCTGTACGAGTCGTGCGACTTAACCGATAGAACTAGGCTAACAGCCATGCTACAAATGGTTCCGTTTGGTTTTTAATATCCAAACTCAAACCATCATCTTCCCCACTAAATTGGCTCAAATCCTAGCCCCCAATAGCCGTTGATTGCGCACCGATTGACCGTTGAATTTTAGGGCTTTTGTTATAGATGATGAAACGAGTTGATTGATGGTCATAATACCTGAAATGGTTAAGGAGTGATCGAGGACGACTAGCGGACAGGTCCGACGTCTCTCGACTGCAATTCGTGTTTCCAAAGATGGATTCAAGTGTGTTTGAGAGTTTAGAAAGCTTAAATGAAGGGATGCAAAGGTGTTAGACTCGCTTTATGGGTTTGATTTCACATAAAACATACGAATCGATCTGGGTTTATGGTTAGGACGGTTACGGTTTGAATTGGTGTTAAACCCACTGATTTCCATTAAATTGATTCTTTAAAACCATCATAAATCGACTTGGTAACGTTTATGCATGATGAATGGGAGTTATAGCACACGAATATGGTGATTTGATAATCGATTTGGTTTCTGTTGACTTTCAAAAGTCAAGGTACGAGTTAAGGTCTAAATCAAGTAGGAGGTTCAATTTAGAAGTTGGGGGATTCAAGTTGGGGGTTCAAACGATGGTCAGGTGGTTCAAAGCATTGGATGAGATTCAAAGCAGGTGTAGGGGGTTCAAAAGGGTTTAAGGGAAAATAGATAGGGTTCAAGTTCAATTTAAATGAATTAAAAATACTTTTTCTTTGTTTTAGAATCATTTTAATAATTTATAAAACTTAAATATAATATGTTTACTTATCAATATTTTATAAAGGAATGAATTCCATTTTTATAAAATTATTAATTGTATAAATCAAACATATACATTTACATATATATATATATATATATTTATAAATAAATACCTACATTTATGTAAAAAGTTCTAAATACATGATTAATATTCAAGGGTTTTATTTTTGACATATTTATCATGACAAAACATGAACATGTATGTATACACATGATATATATATATATATATATATATATATATATTTAGTAGGGAATAAATGATATGTACTTTACAAAGATTGAAATTTTGAAATTTATACCCATTGAAATAATTAAGGTGGTAGGTACGGGATTGAAATGAAGTGTTATTATTGTTTCAAATAAAATAAAAATATACATATGAAAAAAAAATTATGGTCGAAAAATCATGGATGTTACACGCATAACCAGAAGTTCGGTTATCACAACCAACCCTAAACACTGCCCTGACAAGCCTTAACCCAGACTCTTACAAGGTTAACTGGCACAACAGTTGTAAACACGATATCGTCCTGACACAACGGTCCATGTAATGTTCAACAACAAAGTAATAACATCGCAACACAATGAATATCAATTAACACTTACATGCAATTAAATCAAACATAAATGCACACAACAATTACCTTCGAAGGATTTACCGGTCTCGTCACCACTGCCCTAGTCAGGGTTACCCTCGTCACGGTATTCATCATACTCCAAGCTCCACACTGGGTCTCATCACTGCCCCTAAAGGGCATTGTCACCCAAAGTGACCACCCGAAGGACCTCATCCTTCACATCATAGTTTGCCATATCACAAGAACAACAACACAAGCACACACAACAACAAGCAAGTAGCGCATAGTGACACACGAGTATTTACCATGACTCTTTACCTAAGCACGAACCATGTACGAGTTCCCCTACTAACACATCCTTGATGTATCCTCAAAACGTCTAAGTTCATTACCCGAATTCTCCCGAATAAGTCATTACACGATACCTAAGTATCATACCGACCTTTAGCCCACACGACCTAAGAACACCACATAGACCCTTAAGCTCATTATATAATATTTAACTCATAAAATCTTCGGGTTTAACCCAAAACTCGTAACACGTTTAATTTATAACATAAAACATGCAGGTATGTACAATAGCCCCAAAATGGTAAAAACAGTAAAGAGGGGATTAGAAACTCACCGGTTGTGAAGATTCAAGTCCTGCTCGGCAACCGTCCTTTCGCTCGAAACCCGAACCTATCACACGTATGATTCCAGATCAGAATACGTTTTAAACGTACGTCGAAAACGTATAAATAATATCTCATCTACGACCCCAACTACAAGTCCACCCGACTTCATAAAACCTTAGCTTTTCGAATATAGGCATCAGATCGTCCTTGACCCACTTAGAACTCGTGTACCCGAATTGGGTCTCCATACATGCACGTAAACCGCCATGCAAACCCCAACTGTGCCCAACGTGATCCCCCTCCGGCCACGCCACCTCACCGTCGTTGTCTCGTGCCTCCCTTGCCTTCAACCTCCTCCACTCGAATCACCGGACCTTGCCGTGAACGCCACCGGCTATCTTCACCACTATGTTAGCCTCCCACGTTTAACTGTACTCGACTGCCGAACGCCAACCCTAACGGGTCACCACAACCCGTTGCACCATCACCGAGCCGCCTTCGTCGACGGGTCAGCCATCTTCATGGCTCCTCCTTTGTCGATTATCACCACCCTCACCGAGCACCACCTCCTCACGATACCATCTGTAACCACCCCTATCATCACCTATGACCACCTCCGGCCAATACACCACAGATACCATCATCACCCCACTCGAAACCCTAATCAAAATCCCATGCAAAACAGGCGTAAACAATGTAAACGAACGTAGAACGGTATTACCTGGTCGTGATTTGGCATCCATGTGGTTGTACATCGCCGTCAATCGCTCCCCCGTCGCCTCCTCTTTCTCGTTTCACGCTTCCTACCATTCGCACGCCAATCCTTAGGCCGATTTTGGCCTAGGCTTTTCCATAAGGTGGGTTTTAAACCACTGAAAGTTTCAGCCAGGTCCTTGTATTTCCGTACTCGCACAATTCGAACTCGAGGTTATGTTTAAAACGACTCACGGGTCCCTCTCATTACACCTTGCACGTCTCAACCTCGAATCATCTTTTTAGACGATCAACCGTCTCTTATCCGTTGTTAAAACGCCCCCTACGTAACGAACCTTGTTCATAACCCTATTTAATAGAGGTTCGGGTCACTCACTAACCCGAACCGTTAACTTTCGGATTTCCGGGATGTTACAGCGGGTGGCGGTGGCGGGTTGCGGCGGGCGACAGCGGCGTTGTGGCGGTGGCGAGTGGTGGCGGCGAGTGGGTGGGGGGTGGCGACGGGTGACGGTGGGGGTGGCGGCGGGGGGCGGTGGAGGGGCAGCAGTGGCGGTGGCAGGTGTCGGCAAGGCAGTGGCGTGTGGTGGCGGTGGGTGGGGGTGGGGGTGGCGGTAGTGATGGTAGGGGTGGGGTGACAGTTTTTTTATTTTTTGGTAACCCATATGCACTATTTATAAGTTTATTTTTAAGTTAACAAGTTTTATAATATACTTGATCATTTTGATCAATTGACTAATTTAAGGTGACCCAAATTAACCTGTTGAATTTTTAAGGTAACCCAAATTGACCCGTTGATTAATTTAAGGTGACCAAAGTTAACCCATTAACTAATTTGATGTCACCCAAATTGACCCATATTCAATTGATTTTTACCTAAACAAACTCATTCTTTAAAGAATGGGTCAAGATTGTCACATATAGTAAGATGTGTATATGTCTAATGGATTTATAAGCATGGGTATACTTATTTAATACAAGCACTAGGGTTTTCATGTACTAGATAGTAGTATAACTAAAGTTCAAATACTCCGGTATGCATGTATGATTCTATTCATGTTAGGTAATGTACTATTACATAATTGATCACAATATAGTTTTTAGGATATTGACCTTTAATTTTCATGGATGTCACAAAGAATGTCTAAACTAGTATGCTAAAGATTAACTAAGTTTTTTTTTTAATGGCTAACACCTATACCTATGAATGATACTAGCAAAATTCCCCTCATTATTAACCAAGTACATAAATTTATTTAATGCTTTCTTCTACCAAGTTAGGCATTACTTGCATTTACCAAAACACTAACATACTCTGTCGAGCATTTAAAAACTAGCTAGACCAAAATAGTCACATTAGAAACCTATTTAAAAAGTAACGCTTAGTAACAGTAGGATATTAGTTTTTTATTAAATTCACTTTTTATATAAATAAATGAAAACAGGTTTCAAACAATCCACTTACTTGTCCCAGTGGTAAAATTCTGTTAATTACTTCCCTATTTCAAGATCGCAGGTTCAAGGCCGGTAATTCACAAAAAAAATTGTAACAATTTTACATTGAATCTCACGCGCACAAACCTTTTTTTTTTTTTTGTTCTTTTTTTAATTTTTTTTTCTTTGTTCTTTTTTTATTTTTTTTTATTACCCTTTTTTAATTATTAGGGGCAATAATACATTTTTACCTATTGTTCGATCTCAAAAACCGAGCCCTCTCAAATTCGTACGTTACTTTTATGTATTTAAATTCGTTACTGTTAACGCCAAAACATTATTTTTCTTCAGTTTTTTTTACATTTTCTTTAAGGGGTTAAACGAGTTGTCATAATCTCATATGTTTTCCTTATGCACTTAACTATATTTCTTTTGTAACCGTCTCAACCATTTAAAATCCGCTTCACACCGCGTGACGCGGGAATTCGAGTTAGGCTATGTTTCGAAGCCGCCGCAACGCACGGCGGGTAAAACTAATAGTTTGACTTAAAACGCAAAGTCAAACAAACAAAATAGTTAATTATACAAAATCTAAAGATTTGACAAATTTCATTCTCGTCTATTCTCTAAGTAGGCAATTCAGTGTATATTATATTATAATCCTCTTTAAAATGTAAACTCTTACCTACAGTAACAAAATATTTTTTAATGATGTAAAATTACAAATGTGCCCTTCAAATCATTTAGTTATTAAAGAACAAAAAGTTTGACTTTTTTCTGGCTCGTGATTCAAGCTTTATTCTTAAATAATTTATGATGTCTTATTAAATTAAGAAATTTTGATATGGATTGGGCCAATTGAGAAAAAATAAAAAGTAACTATTTTGTTGTCTCTATTTTATACTTAGTTTATATTTACAAATGAATCATAAACCGACTTAAACTCGCATTTAAATAATATTTGCTGTTACATATTAATATGACTTACCAAATTTTTATATATATATTTTTATTAATGTGATTTTTCGATAAATAATTTTACCCGTCGCACATTGCGGCGGTGTCGAAACGTATTCTAACTCGAATTCCCGCATACCGCGGCGTGAAGTGGATCCGCGAGTTGCAGCGGAAGTCCTCCACGAAATTTTTTTATCTTAACACTTATGCCTTAGGTTTCTTCAACACGCGTTTAGGTAAAAAAAAATTTTCGTGTAGGACTTCCTGCCTCAACGCGAGGATCCGCTTCACATCGCGGGACGCGGGGATTCGAGTTAGGCTACGTTTCGACACCGTCGCAACGCGCGACGGGTAAAGTTACTAGTTTGCTTTAAAAAGCATTATATGTTTAGTTGGGAAATAGTTATTTGTAAAGATGGCTAAGATCATGTGGTATACCCAAGTGACGGGGGTGTCAAATGATAATAAAGTGCTCGTCACACCCTTCATTATCACACCATCCATCACTTGACAAAGGAAATACCCAAGTGATTGAGGTGGTGTGATAATTAAATGTTTTTTTTTTAATTTTTATTTAAATAATAAAGCATAATATTTCATTAATAAAAATAAAATTACATTAATTCAAACTACTAAAATAAAATTACATTAATCAAATTACTAAAAAAAATACATTACTAAAAAACTACGGTATACCATGACGTTCCTTGATCTTCTTTTGTTTTTTCGATAAAAAATCGTTTCGCGGTGGACAGTGAATCAAGATCGATGCCGAGAATTCCTCTCTCCTCTATTGTTCATTTCCTATCCATCATCTCTTGTTGTGCCTTGTTAAATAGTGTCATTTGTTCGACCATTTGTTGGCCAATTTCGATGTGAGTTGGAACCGAACCCGATGCTTGGGCTTTTGCTTTTTTCTTCCCAATCGGGTGGGATATTTCTTCCGCGTCATCCGGTGCATCTACGTTGAGATCGTAGAAAGCTCTTCCATCGGACGCGCCCGGACTAGCGTCGATGTCGGTTGATGTTCGTTTTTTTGACGAGCCGGTTCGGGTAGGGGCAACGTAAAGTGATTGCCACTTTGGCGATTTCCTCAAAAGTTCCCAAAAAATTATTGGTGTGTCGTCTCCAACGTCGTCTTGAAACCGGCCGGTTGCTCTCACCAAAACATCGGTTTCGGTCTCATCGCATCTTCGGTGTCGCAAACATTCCTGGTAGATCCCTCATATGTCCTAAATTATACATGTTTTGCATGCGTAATAATCCCCATATTATGGTACTAATTGATTAATAACCTTACAATTGATACTTATAACGTTATTATTTCACAATTGCAGGTTTTTCGGTGCTCCAAGATAAACAAAGCAAAAACCAGATTAAAACGTGAAGAAATCAAGCTTTTGGAGGACCAAACCCAAGCATTGACCCCCAAGAAGTCAAACCAGGTCAACACAAGTCGACCAACAGCTAAAAGACGAGACTGGGGAGCAAACAGAGGGACGCATTGCCCTTCTGGCCTCCCCAGACTTCGGTACACTGTCCTTTGTACCATGTTTGATTATCGAGGTGTTTGCACGCCCGTACAATCCAATGCACGCCCGTGCATTGTTCATTTTGAGGCCCACAAATAGATGGCTTGAGTTCTTCATTGAAGCATCCCTTACACATCCCAAGAACAAACCAGAGAAAGCTTATTTCGTAGTTAGAGTGTAGTAGTAGTGAGTAGAGGGGCTCTTCCTCCTTGTTCCGCAATAGGGAGCCTACGAAGCTTAGCGTTATGCTAGTTAGTATGGCCATTCGTGGCTAGACTCTTTGTATTGCTAGGGTGAAGATGAAGTTTGGTGCATGTTAATGTTTAACGTATTAATCCAAGTGATGTGTTTATGTCTTTAACTATTCGTCCTTAAAACCACCATTTTGGTGGGCTTTTATTATTGTCTAAATCCGTCTTTATATTTGTGAGTATTCTTGATTTTTAAAGTGTAAAACCCTTTTAATCAAACTTCTTTTGAAGCTTGTACGTCTTTATACAAGTAGAGATTGATAAGCCAAGGCATGGTTAACATTATTAAGATCGTACGTCTTTATACGAACTTATTATGCGACCAAGAATTGGTGAACTCATGTTGGGAATGGTACGTCTTTATACTTGGTCACATTGTTACACCGCCTCCTGGTGAGCAAAATATAATCACCTATTTAACTATAATACAAAGCATTTTACGTTTGATGTCTTAAACCAACCCGGAGATGACCATTCGAAGGGTTGAGGGTAATTGTTGTCCTTAACGGGAGGCACTACCACTTGTTAAAGCTTTTAAATTTGCAAATCAAATGTCGTGACGACAAGGCTCTAGCGGTGACCCGGGTCACACATTTGTAGTAGTCATATCACTGGATTAGTCAACTTAACATTATCACGTACCAAGCGGATTCGAAACCCAAAGCAATACTAGTCGTAACCTGATCATTTCCGACGTATTTACTTTCCTGTTATTTACTATTCTGTTCGTTACATTGCTGTTACACACTTCACACACGTTTTTACTTTTCTGCTATTTACTTTACCGCCATTTACTTTTCTGTCATTTACTTTTCTGTTCCACAAGCACACAAAACTTACTCACTAATTAAACTGGCTAAACGTTAACAAAAGTTGAGTATTGGAATTCGACTGTGTCCATTGGTTTGATACTTGGTTCTTACCTAAACTATATTACGTTGCGATAGGTACACTTGCCTATTGTGTGTGTTTTTAAGTTAAAGTAATTATCATTTTATAAATTTAAAACCTGATCTCTCGAAACCATAATCTCAAAATATTATTATATAATATTTAACTACATCAAAAATCACATATCAAGTTTTTGGTGCCGTTGACGGGGACACGGTGATTTCAAGAAAAATTCAAGTTAACAGATTAACCTATCAATTTCCATCTGTTTTTCTGTTACGTTTGTTGCAGGTCGTGTATGATCCATAGCTCCACTACTGGTTTATATCAACCTTTAGAAGAGCCCGAAAGATTCTTTCACCGCCGAATACGAGAAAACCGTACTAGAAGAATGGCCGTTGAAAACCGCACTATTTTCGATTTCGCAAGACTGTCACTAGAGGCTTTGTCACACCCCGGCCGGCGGCGGATTAAACGCCGGGGCTGACGCGGTTGTTCATAAGCACATGATCATCTATTAATTATGATAATATTTATTATTCAAATTAAAAGCATCCGTTACATAGGAAAATGAAACGTTCAAAACATAATTTAAATTAAACTAGGTCCAAGTCCTAGGTGAGCAAGTAGTCCTCAAACAGGTACACCTGAAACATGTAAGTAACTGTCAACTACAAGTAGTTGGTGAGATACACAGGTTTTGACACCAAAGAATTAGTATATATTACAATTCAATATGTTCAACGCATGTCTAAAGCATATATGTGAGAACATACAAGGTTCCAAGCGTACAATTCAAGCCTGATATCAGTAAACTATATACGCAATCCCACTGATTGCCATTTTAAAAAGGGAGCAAGCGGATACTCCAAGTTATAGTTGATACCCAACAAAACCCGCCAAGGTCTTGTGGTAAGTTATAGTTTCAGTTTCCCATATAAATGATCATGTTAGGTACTACCTTAGGCTTGGGTTGCAAGTTAATGAATGTACTGGCATGAAACACATGCAATGGTCACCAAATAGTTCAAATATAAAGCATAAAGATCAAGCACAAGATATATTGAATTGTCTAAATAGATAAAGTTGATAACATGTTTCACCCCAAAAGCAAAACAGTAAAAAGGGGCTATGTAAACTCACATTGGTTCGGTAACTTGAAATCACAAGTACGTGAAGTTGCACAAGTTGTTTAGCTAACCACAAAGTTAACCTATGTTTGCATTTATATATGTATCAATGATATGCTCAAAAGATTTAGGTAGTAACGGTTGAGCTAGGTTGAATGAGTACGTATCTATTTGTTGGGAATAATGTGTTTGCTAATAAGAAACTAATATGTTTGTTTAATCATGAAAATAATATGATCGTTAATACAGGGTTGAATACAAGTTTATATATATATAAATAGTTATTTTGTGAATAAGTATTTAAATAATATTTACTTGAATATATACGTAATTAGATTAATAGTTTATACGTTTTAATTAATTAATTAGTTAAATGGACAATAATAGAGTATAGATTATACTAAATAATTGTATATTAAAAGTAGTTAATAAATGTTTTAATTAAAACGGTTGTATAGTTCCTTAATTAGTTTTTATTTCTCTAAAACTATTAAATAATTATTTAAGCTTAATAATTTGGTTCATAAAAATATTCCGAGCCTCGGGAGTTGTATAAAATAATTTTTATAAGAAAAATGTTGCTTAAAATTCGGTTTAAAAACAATAAGAAAAACATTGCAGACCACGGGACTCGAACCCGGGTCTTCTCGGAAGCAACCAGACTCATAAACCACTAGACCAGTTGCCTGGCAGTGGCTTAGAAATGGGTTTAAATGGTTTTAACAGAAAGGATAAGAGGAGCCACGTTCCATGCGCGAAAAGGAAAAATGAGGCGTGGGACTGGTTTCGAACTCGCGACCTTCGCCTTATGAGACGAACGACTTAACCGGTTGACCTGGGCTTGAACATTGGTTTTAAATAGATGCGGAACCGTTTTAACCAACAACCCGCACTTCGTCTTCTTCCCAACCCGTAACCCAAACCCTAGCCCTCAAATTGATTCGATTCGACATTAATCGATCGCGAGTTTAAGGGGCTTTTGAAGCCTGGATTAAACCAAAACTATGGGCATCGAAAATAACTGAAATGGTGGCGTAAGGGAGGAGAACGACGGCGTGAAATGGTTCGGAATTCGCCGAGCTTGACCGGGCTCCTGTCGTGTGGTCAGACCAAATTTTGAGTTCAGGGACTTTGGGGTGAATGTCTCGAAGGTATGGCACTTGATTTATAGGCTCAATTTCAAGTTTAATGCACGAATTAAAGTCGGGTTTGATTGAGGACGGTTACAGAACGATTAAGGGTTAACACTCTTGATTCCCATTAAATTGAACGATGGTTGGCATTCGAAAATCGTTGTATGACATTTATGCATGATCATTACAAGTTATTACACTCGAAATCGCTAGATCGGGATCGAAATCGACTGCAGTTGACTTTCTTGAGTCAAAGTCGACGAGGGGGAGGGGGGGTAATCCGGATTTGCACCGAAGTCCCTGATGTTTCACAAGTTTGTCATTGTGTGTAAACTTAGGTTTTAAGTGGGATTAAAGTTTCAGAAATTACAAAATGAACCCCTATACTTTTATAAAAAAAATAAAATTACTAAATCTCCTAAATTATAAAATCTAATAAGTGTTGTACATCAATGTTATAAAGATGAAAATGTAATTTATTAAATAGAGTTTATAAAGAAATATAAACCCTAATAATTTTTATTATTTACCTTTTTTTTGTAAATTGTTTATTTATAAACATACGTATGTATATGTATAGTTTTATAAATGACTTAGTATGTACCTATATATTTATGGAATAGGATGCTGACAATTATTTACAAAGCATATAACATAAATATTTATTACTTATGAATTTGAAGTAGGTAATTAAGGTTCTTCATAAATGCGATTCACCAAAATAATGAACTTACATTGCCGGAAAAGTTAAAATAAAAGCGGGAAATTTCCTGGATATTACAGGCTTTGGGGTCTAGTATCACAAGGCCAACGGTTGACGCTAACAACTTTGAGATCAAATCTCATATGATCCACATGATCCAGTCATCATGCACTTTCCATGGATTACCCGATGAGGATCCACATTCCCACATTGCAAATTTCCTTGAAATTTGAAACACTTTTAAACTGAACGGAGTGTCGAATGACGCAATTCGCCTCATAATGTTTCCCGTTTCCTTAAGGGAACAAGCTAAGGCATGGCTAAACTCTCTTCCTACTGGGTCAATCACTACATGGGATGATCTAGCACAGAAATTCCTGTCGAAATACTTCCCGCCAGCTAAAACTACTAAACTAAGAAATGATATCACCACTTTCACTCAGGATGATGGTGAATCACTATATGAGGCATGTGAATGCTTTAAGGACATGTTAAGAAAATGTCCTCACCACGGGCTAGAAGTTTGGTTACAAGTTTCATCATTCTACAATGGGTTGCATAATCAAGCTCGCCAGACACTCGACGCTACTGCAGGTGGTATTTTTGGAAACAAGAGGCCACAAGAAGCTTACAACCTAATTGAGGAAATAGCTATGAACAACTATCAATGGTACAGTCCAAGAAACACCAGGGGAGCCAGGCTAGGAGTTCATTCTGTCACATCACTTTATGCTCAAATAGACGCCCTCACCACTCGACTCAATCAACTTAGTAAGGGCAAGACCGCCGCTGAGGCTACTGAAGAAGTGAAGAATATCACCACTAATACCGAGCAGGTTGACTTTATCAGAACAAATCCCCTACAAAACAACCCCTATAGTAATACCTACAATCCTGGTTGGAGGAACCATCCAAACTTCAGCCGGAAGGATAACAACAGTCAGGGACAATCTGGCTTCGGACAACAACAGCAACGGGTTCAACAAAGACCACTTCAAAACTATCAGCCTCGTCAACAATTTCAAGGAACTAGCAAACCAAGCAATGGGTTAAGCTTAGAGGATGCGGTAACTAATTTAATCTCTACAACTGAAAGTCAAGCCCTTCTAGCGGATTCCCGTCACAAACAATATGAGAAACGATTTGGTCTTCATGAACCTGAGTTCAAGACACAGAAAGCATCTCTACAGTCCATTGAAACACAATTAGGGCAAATTGCAAAACTTCTATCCGAAAGACAACCAGAATGTCTTCCGAGGAATACCGAAACCAATCCAAAAGAAAATGTAAGTGCTATCACTCTGAGAAATAGCTAGGTTTATCCAGAGCCACCAATGCCAGAAGAAGAAGTCCAATCAACAAGGAGAGAGATATTCACCGGAGTACCGCTTCATCCATATATCATAGAAACAACTACCCAAGAACCACAATCAAAGATAACTCCACTTCCTGCTCAAGTAGATACTCCTCCAAAAGTTCCGACAAAGAGAACGTTCCATTCCCACATACCATACCCAGGAAGGCTAATAAAGCAGAAGACTGACGAACAATATGAGAAATTCATTGAACTATTAAGCCAGATCCATGTCAATCTTCCTTTCCTGGATATCATACAACAAATGCCTAAGTATGGACGTTTCTTGAAAGATTTTCTTACAAACAAAAGAAACATGGAGGAAGCAGTAAAAAGGACTAATCATTGTGTCGCTCTCGTTGAAAGATGTCTTCCAAAGAAACTTTCAGATCCTGGAAAGTTCTCTCTATCTTGTTCTATCGGACCATTACCAATAACCTTTGCTCTCACTGGCCTAGGAGCAAGTGTGAATGTAATGCCTTATGTCATGTTTAAAAGATTAAATATTGGGAATCCACGACTTGTCAATGCAACTATCGAACTCGCAGGTGGATCAATCAAATCACCTATAGGAGTCATTGAGAACTTACTAGTAAAATTCGACAAGTTTGTCTTCCCCTGCCAATTTCATGGTTTTAGAAAAGGGACCCGAATATTCCGTACCTCTGATTTTGGGTCGCCCATTCTTAGCCACTGCTCGAGCCGTTATTGATATGAATGAAGGAATCTTGACACTTTGTGTCGAAAAATAATCAGTGACCTACAACATAGGGGGGAATGAATGCCTATCTAATGATCCATTTGAAATTTCCCAATTCATCGATACTAATCTGGGCTACCAACTGAAGAAAGCTAAGGAATTCAACAAAGGAAAGAAACTGAATCTTGGGAAGGATTTTGAAAACATTGACTGGATCGATGAGTACTTGGACAAGCTACCAAAACTGAAGGACTTGAATGAAGGAACATGAGATATGGTGGAAGTCGATTGCTCCCACTCAAAGAAATACCGATGAAACACGTACGGGTCGGGCTAAAGACCCTTAAATAAACGTAGCACTTTCGGGAAGCAACCCGATGATCGTGAATAAATTGAGAGGTTGGTGCATATGGCAGAATCATGGATCTTAGGTTTGACCTTTCAAATTTAAGTTTCTCATACTTCAACCCTATGTATGTCCTCTAGAAACTAGGACCTTAGTAGCTTAACTACTATCTTTTATTTTCCTTGTCTGCTTTTATGTTTTCCCTTATGTGTCAGGTAGAATAGCATCATCAGATAGTCTCTCTACTTCTTTGAGGAATCACACTCCATCTCTACAACCTGAGGAATCGGAAACCACATCAAATTTCTGTGAAATTCGATGAAGTCTTTGAAGCAAAGTGTACACCAAATTGACCGGGGGAGTACCAGTTTCTTTTCCCTTAAAACTTCATGCATTTAAATTCCTGCATAGCATTTCATTACACGCATTTGTACATTGAGGGCAATGCCCAGTTTTAAGTGTGAGGTGGGGAACTAAGAGATTCAGGACTACTTGTAACCTCAAAGCAGTAAAAATTCAACTTGTGATTTTCTACTCATTTGACTAAATTTTTACAAAAACCTACCTTTTGTAAAACCCGAAAAATTTTCAAAATCTTAAACCCTAATATTTAAAACCTCTTTAAATTCGCACCTAATTAAAATGAATACATGGCAAGTAGAAGCAAATGAATATTATGCATAACGATTTGCTAAACCATATCCCATCCGTTTTCATGTGAAGAAAATCAAGCCTAATACATTGCATAAAATTTTTGGCGCAATATATAATTATTCGCATGCTCTTGCGTTTGGTATTACTGAGTGTTTTTCGATTGAATTTTATGCATAATTAGAACTTGTGTGTCTTATACATATCAAGACCATGAACTAGTAGAAGTATGAAAGTGATTGAGTCACCTAGGACCTTATTACCCTTATCCTTAAACCAAAAAAATCCCAAAAATATAATCCGCTTAGATATCCCTTTGAGCCTTAGCCTTTTCTTTTCTACTACCTACAATTATCACCCAACCAGCTATTCATAAACACAGGTTATTGGCTAACTATCTTCAAAGTGGAAAATTATCCTATGTTGTTATTTCATGTTTATTAATATTGAGGCAACTTCGGAAAGAATCTGTTTTACTCAAATGAATTGGAATATACAAGAAGGTGGATGTATTAGGAAGAAACAACCGAACTATCTGCAAGGAATTCATGGAAATATTATTTCAAGAAAATTGAGGAAAAAGAATTGTTGGAGAAATTGTCTTAATCCAAAAAGAAAAAAAATAGAAAAAGAAAAAAGAGAAAAAGAAAGAATTTGGTCTTTTACCGGTTAGACCTTAAAGAGCTGGATATGCATTCTTTTTATTTCAATTTGCTTTTCTGCCTTCATTTCGCAAAGCCTGAATTACGATCCGAACTCTGAGAGAAGATTTTCAAAGCAACTAGTGATGTAAGAAACCGTGGCGCAAGCAAGAACAACTACCACCATTCTGTGGCTTGTCAAAAAGTGCCGCCAAAAGAAGAGCCAAAAGATATGAAAAATGTGTGAAGTGTGGCAACTGGAGCCACCATGGAAAATGTAGCAAAAATCAAACTCATTCCCAAAGTGAGTATACACATCTGATCAAAGTTGGAGCTGTTAGGCTACAAGCCGAAAGTTACATACGGAGAGGCAACAATGTGTACTACGCAGTAAGGAAAGAGTTGGCACTAATGAGAGATCTTGGTCTTGGCAATCTGACCATAAACGAGCCCTCGAATTAGTTATACCCTCATGATCAGAGTACTGTAAAGGACCTGTTAGTATTTTCCATTTTAAGCCATGAAGCCATAGCTGTGTGTTTCACGATAGTTGCAGCCCTTCAAACCTTTTAAATCCTTAAAAACCCAAAAAGATTTTCATCTTCATCTCTTTATTTTTATTTTAGCCACATTACAACCCTTTTAAAGTCCTCTTGATTCATGCATACTACTTAGTTAATTGGTAGAGATTGATTTGCATACAAGCTTATGATCATTGTATAATTCGATTCGAACATGACTGTTCTACTTGACTTATTGTAGGTCCCGGGAGCCTCGTCGCGCAGCGGAAATAACACGATCTGTTCTGTGATTTGTGTGGGAACAAAGAAACGAGACAGAGAACATGAACACAGACAAAAGACGATGAAACGAAACGTAATCCATAACAAAGAAGTCATCCCGTATTACAGACTACATACCGAAGGAACACACATCTCTCATCTAAGCTCACGGTCCAGGGGTCGGGAGAGCTCTTCCCGACCCGGACAACCTGTTCCAGAGTTCCACCTACAAATGAAGACAAGTCTTCTATTTATAGGGGCAGGAACACTTCCTGCGTACTTGACAAGTACGCAAGGCAAAAGCCTTGCGCACTTACTAAGTACGCAAGGCAAAAGCCTTGCGCACTTACTAAGTACGCATGGTTTGGTCATGCGTACTTGACAAGTACGCAAGGCAAAAGCCTTGCGTACTTACTAAGTACGCAGGACCAAACTGGTGTGCGGGCTAAGTACTCAGGAACACCCTCCCGCGTACTAGCCACGTACACCGATACATAGAATTTAATCTATAGTTACAAAACATGCTTCTACACTTATATTATCCATACATATAACCCTAGAGTTGAGTGAGCATTGTGAGGAGTGAAAGTTTATGCATAATTGAAGTTCTAGTAGGCTTGTCATGTATTCCATAATATATAAAACAAATATATACAAAAATAGAATAAGCAACTCAAGAGTTATCCCAGAATTTCCAACTACTTGGAGTTCCATTTCCTTTATAAAGTTTTTAGTTATGGGTATGATCATGCATGAGTTTGCTTGAGCACAAGCAAAGTCTAAGTGTGGGGTATTATGATATGTCCAAAATTATACATGTTTTGCATGCGTAAAAATTCCTATATTAAGGTACTAATTGATTAATAACCTTACAATTGATACTTAAAACGTTAATATTTCACAATTGCAGGTTATTCGGTGCTCCAAGATAAACAAAGCAAAAACCAGCTTAAAACGTGAAGAAATCAAGTTTTTGGAGGACCAAACCCAGGCATTGACCCCCAAGAAGTCAAACCAAGTCAACCAGCAGCTAAAAGACGAGCATGGGGAGCAAACAGAAGGATGCACGGCCGTGCATCCCTTTACACGGTCGTGCATTGCCCTTCTGGCCTCCCCAGACTTCGGTACACTGTCCTTTGTACCCTGTTTGATTATCGAGGTGTTTGCACGCCCGTACAATCCAATGCACGCCCGTGCATTGTTCATTTTGAGGCCCACAAATAGATGGCTTGAGTTCTTCATTGAAGCATCCCTTACACATCCCAAGAACAAACCAGAGAAAGCTTATTTCGTAGTTAGAGTGTAGTAGTAGTGAGTAGAGGGGCTCTTCCTCCTTGTTCCGCAATAGGGAGCCTACGAAGCTTAGCGTTATGCTAGTTAGTATGGCCATTCGTGGCTAGACTCTTTGTATTGCTAGGGTGAAGATGAAGTTTGGTGCATGTTAATGTTTAACGTATTAATCCAAGTGATGTGTTTATGTCTTTAACTATTCGTCCTTAAAACCACCATTTTGGTGGGCTTTTATTATTGTCTAAATCCGTCTTTATATTTGTGAGTGTTCTTGATTTTTAAAGTGTAAAACCCTTTTAATCAAACTTCTTTTGAAGCTTGTACGTCTTTATACAAGTAGAGATTGATAAGCCAAGGCATGGTTAACATTATTAAGATCGTACGTCTTTATACGAACTTATTATGCGACCAAGAATTGGTGAACTCATGTTGGGAACGGTACGTCTTTATACTTGGTCACATTGTTACACCGCCTCCTGGTTAGCAAAATATAATCACCTATTTAACTATAATACAAAGCATTTTACGTTCGATGTCTTAAACCAACCCGGAGATGACCATTCGAAGGGTTGAGGGTAATTGTTGTCCTTAACGGGAGGCACTACCACTTGTTAAAGCTTTTAAATTTGCAAATCAAATGTCGTGACGACAAGGCTCTAGCGGTGACCCGGGTCACACATTTGTAGTAGTCATATCACTGGATTAGTCAACTTAACATTATCACGTACCAAGAGGATTCGAAACCCAAAGCAATACTAGTCGTAACCTGATCATTTTCGACGTATTTACTTTCCTGTTATTTACTATTCTGTTTGTTACATTGCTATTACACACTTCACGTACGTTTTTACTTTTCTGCTATTTACTTTACCGACATTTACTTTTCTGTCATTTACTTTCCTGTTCCACAAGCACACAAAACTCACTCACTAATTAAACCGGTTAAACGTTAACAAAAGTTGAGCATTGGAATTCGACCGTGTCCATTGGTTCGATACTTGGTTCTTACCTAAACTATATTACGTTGCGATAGGTACACTTGCCTATTGTTTGTGTTTTTAAGTTAAAGTAATTATCATTTTATAAATTTAAAACCTGATCTCGTGAAACCATAATCTCTAAATATTATTATATAATATTTAACTACATCAAAAATCACACATCAATCCCGTTGAAATTTACGACCTTCCCGTTTATATGAGTCCATTTTGAACTCAATTGGTACAAAGTTCGGTTACCCAGCGGTATATCCATGAAAGCTTCTAATTTTTCGTTTACACAAGCCCATAACGTTGTTTTGTTTTGGGCGTTACCTACAGAAGTTAAAGTAAATATAATTAGAATTATTAAACACAAATACTAAATAAATATAATTAAAATTAATAAACACAAATACAAAAAAAATAATTATATTACCGATTATGGGATCTGCGAGACGTCTATATATGTCTTAACCAACTCTAGCGTTTCGTCTTTCTCCCCCTTCTTTTTGGTATTCGGTTTGCTTAATGTCTCTTGTGACACCTTCTTTTTTCCTTTTTTTTGTGACAGTTTGAGTATCGCCAACGACTTCTTATGGCATTTCTTGAGTTTCCGGTACAAAGTCTAGTGGTATACTCGGTTGGGACATGAGTGATTGGTAGTTGTACATTTGAAAGTTTGGGTTGGGCTGAAAGTTTGGGTTCGGTTGAAAGTTTGGGTTCGGTTGAAAGTTTGGGTTGGGCTGAAAGTTTGGGTTCATTTGGTTGGCTATGAACGCGTTATCATGAGCCGCGTATTGAGCCCAAAAGTTTGGGTTCTGATAGTTACTCATTTTTTGTTATGGGTTGAGAAAATAGAAAGTATTAAGTTGAGTAGAAGAGTAGAAATGAGTGTAAAAAAGTAGAAATTAGTGTAAAGATGATGGTGTAAAGATGGGTATTTATAGTTGGTAAAAATAAATATTATAGATTATTATTATTTATTAATTACCTTCAACGGTCAAAAAAAGACCCGTTGAATGGTAACACTTGCTCTCAATCTCCCGTGAAAGAAACCACGGCGTGAAAAAAAACGAGGGGGCGGTGTACTAGGGAGATCACGGCGTGAATGTGGATGCCACCTACGACCACGACCACGACGTGATATGTATATGTATACCGGATGATCTAATTAATTAATCAAATCATCATTTTGGGTTAATCTTAGTAAATTTCATCATTTTCATAAAAAAACCATCATTTTTGCAATTAAGCTCTGGATTATGATTTACTTCATTTCTATTGATATTTATAATCATTTTTCATCAATTAGTGATGATCAATTGATCAAATTACAGATTTACATAAAATTGCACTCTAAATGAAATTTAGTCAAATTCATTAAGAACACATATAGACAATTTCTTGATTTATATATTCAAAATTAAACTTAATCAACAACTTTTAAATTAGATATGATATTTCTAGACTATTTGGACACCTTAAACAATAAATTTTTTTAATATTTGGATGTTGGATTCATAAAACCCATTTTAAATATCCTATATTTGGAAAGTGGAGGGGAGACACCTCATTGTAAGGCTAAGGGGGTGTACTTCATTCCCTACTTTTCTTCACTCTGTGACATGTCAGAGTCACATCACACTCTATTCCACTTCATTTTCATTCACATCATCAAGCAAATACCTCACTCCTTACTTCCCTAGTTTTTAAACTAAAATAATAATTGTATACTTTTAAAATATTAATATAACTAAAACTAAAAAACAAAATATTTAACATTACATTAAAAAAACATTAAATTAAAAAACATTACACTAAAAAACATACCTAAAAATTTCGTTTAAAATTCAAAAATATGATCCGCTAAATCCGACTTAAGATTTTGATGCATTTCTACGTCACGAATTTGTTGATTGATTATTGCTTCTTGTCGTCAACTTCTTGTTGTTCAACATAGGTACAAATCGTCTGTCTTTATCTTCTAGTATTATATCCTCTATCTAATAAATGAATAAATTTTAGGACACGTGTTGCTTTGTGGTTAAAGCTCGCATTCATTTTCCTACCTATACTCGTTACCAATCAAAACTACGTCGTTTTAATTAAATCTCATTAAAATATATTATCTCTTTCCTTATTCAACAATCTCCATCATTTTTGGGTCATTCTTCTTCTACCCTATATTCATTCCCAATTTAGTTAAAAAGTGACATACATTACGTGAAACGCCCCAAAACCGGGTAGTCTCATAGTTGGCACAAAACATTAATTACATAGTTCTTAAACCACAAATCATTTCATAATCAGAATAAACATGACAGCGAAAGTCTTAAACATTACAATCATCCATGCAAATAAAAATAAATTGTTCGTCGTTTCTAAATCGGGAATGTTAGTCTTCATCGATGACCATCCCGCAAAAGTCCATGCATCTCGAGCCCTCGCGACTCCATTCATCCTCTAACTTCTATTACCTGAGGTGCACGCTAAACAGTCAGATATACTGAGTGGGTTCTATTTTTTTACTTTGGTATATAAATATTTCATCGTTTCCTTTCAAACAACTTAAATATAAAGATAATAAAAAGCTTTTCTTTCAAAACGATTTATTTCCTTTCAAACATTCTGATTCCCAAGGGAATCCCTTCATTCTTTAAATCTTTTAGAAACATTCTATGACAACCGACAATCTCGGGTCAATAATTGTTCCCGTCGCTTTTCTAATCACATGCAAACTGGAACATATCATACTTGATTTGGGATAATTAAGTTCATTTCATGCATAGCAAAGTTCGATCAATTCGTATCACGCATTGGCAATTCGATGAATTGCCGGATCACACACGCGTCCTGTCACACACGAACGTTGGTGACGTTCAATTCGGATAATTCAAAGTATGAAATAGACAATAAAAATTATACGTAACACTGCGAATTATTATTTCAAGTCAAAAATAAAAGTTTGAGATTTTTTAACAAACGTTTTGCCTAAAACGCAGTCTGGATTACACTGCGTATTACATTGGTGGCTACTAAAGCATACAAAATAAACCATTTATTGCAAATGATTAAAAATTAACAGTTTAAATAATTAAAATATTTAATTATCCAAACATCATCATTAAAAATCTCTTTGAAAATTTCAATAACCTTTCCCCACACTCCACCTTCCTCATCATTACACTACACAACCAATCACCGTCACACCACCACCCCCTACCCCCTCTCACCACCCCTCCCTTGGCCGAAATCGGCACCACTCTCGTCTCTCTTTCTTTTTAAATCTCAATCTATTCCACACTATAAATACCCCTTCACCCCATTCACCTCATCCCTCTCTTCACTTCACAAGATCAAGCAAAACCCAACCCTTCCCCCCCCCCTTGTGTCGTCGCCACTACCACCACATACACCCTCACCATCTTGTGTCAAGGTTCAAGCTTTCAAGACCCGTTTGGCGACATCTCGAGCTTTAGAGCAAAAGCTTTCATCTCCTTCGATTCCTCTAAGTAAGAAACCCAACTAAACTAATTTATTTTATGAATCTCTATTTTAGTTGCTTGTATATCAAAAACACCTAACAAAAGTTTACGATTTATAAAAATGTATGTGTGTAACTTGCATTTTGTCAAAAGTTGATGTGTGTGCTTTATGTTCATGATTTTGGTGTTGATATGTCTTGGATGATACATGCATGGTGATGGATCATCATTTTGACCACATGCATGTTGACGGATCGTGTTTCCTATTATAGTAACTTTATTCATTTCAAATATCGTATTTTGAGTTAGGCATGGATTTATTGTCATTTGGATTTACAAAGGTATTTTAATATGAAAAATATGTATGTTCTTATGTTGGATGGTTATTTTTGCTACATGCAAGGCTTTAGAACCGCTTTCTAAATAAGAAAACTTTGTTGGATCAAAAACCGGGTTTTAAGCTTTAAAATGGTTTTGATGATGAAAATGTCTTTATTAATACGCATGCATCTATCTTAAAGCATTATATGATATACAAAATCTGGATTTGTCTAAGTGCATGTATCTTTAAAAGCTAAGTAACTCGAGTCAAGTAATGTTTGAATATTTGATACTATTTTTGCCATCAAAATATATATATTTAGTATATGAAAAGTATATTTTGTAGCATGCATGGGACAATTGAAAGATTTCGTTTAATAGAAATTGTTTTTGGTGTCATTATGAGTATAAATATGTACATATATGTATTTACGCATCCACTCTTGAAATAAGAATCATAATATATATATATATATCGATTAAGTTACGACGCAAGTTGGCTTAATTATTATTTTGAGACTTGAATTCCAGAAAGTATGCATGCATGATTGCATGTTCTATGATTTACCATTATATTTATTTTTGGAATAAATATATTATTTTATCTAGTCAAGCGTGTCACCAACGTGTCGTCGTGTCAAACATGGTCAAACTTTCTAAAAGTCGAACACATTGTTTGATGTGTCAAGTTGGGTGAATTGATTGCACAATCAAGTACAAACAGTTCATGGAACATATGGTCTTAAATGTTTTAAGACACGAGTGGTCGATTTTGCTATCGGGCATTACTATACGCATCTATTTCACAACTACTTGCATCTCAGGTGCGTTTCACTACCCATGTTTTACTACATTTCACACTTGTTTTGGGGAGAAAACATGCAAAAAACGTATTTTCTTTCATGAGCATAGATAACAACTATTGATTACAAAAATCATCAAAGCATCAACATCTAAGTCCCCTGCAAATCCTAAACCGTTAATTTAGTAAAGCGTGGTAATCGTGGATAGATCTATTAGGGCTGACAACCCCACCCGTTGGTTGGAGGCCAAGCGGGTGCACTATTAGCCAATCATTACAATGTGGGTGATGCGACATTGGGTTCGGGGGCACATCTAATGTCAGCTTCGGTATCGGAGTTCATGGTAATTTAGTGCAATTATTGTCGGATGACAATTAACACTACTATTGTTATGGCCTCACGTTGTCGGGTGACAACAACTGTTAAATGATCACTATGGTTGCAATTATCCTTACCATAGCAAAGGTTTTCGAACTAAACGTTTTCAATCATCGATACTTGTGAACTCACCAAGTTTATGTTGACCCTTTTAGCATGTTTTTCTCAGGACAATGAGTGCATGGGGTCATGTCGGAAATGTCAGCTTGGAGTCTCATGCGTATGTAGGACCGGGTTTAGGGTTCTATTCCTTTAAACTTTTTGGTCATGAACATTGGATTTCACACTTTAATAATCACGAACTTAGATTTGAAACATTATGTAATCAGTCAAACTCCTTTGATGTTTTTAAATTAGTTTTTAATGCAAATGTTGTTTTCGAACCCATTTAGTCGTCGTTCAACGTAATCAATGACTACGGTATTCCTGAAACATCATGCCCTGCGGTTTTCGCAGTTGGTAGGGTGTGATAGACTTGGTATCTGAGCCATTGGTTATAGCGAACTAGGTTGCATTAGTATGACCTACACTATAGCCGTGGGAACATAACATCATTTATTTGCATTACTTTGCACTGCATAATACAACTCATTGTTCATGTTATCATATATCAATACTATGTTGATAGCCTTGTCAGCCGCGAACCCACCGATCATGATTTCTGACTCAAAGGATGAGTACCAGTACACACCCTCGACACCTGTTGATTCCACATCAGACAACCCGATGTCGGAGGACCCTATCCCGAAAATGTTACCATTGATGAGTTGGAGACTGAGGACGAGTCCGAAGAGGACACCGACACTGCGCCGAAAAAGGAGCCCGAGGCCCCTGTTGTTGAGGAGACCCGCGTGTTAGCACCTTACTATCCCCATTTTCCCCATCGTGAGCGCCCAGGTGGAACCTTGATCCGACGTACCCAGAGGAAGAGGGTACCAATCCCTCGCTGGAGCACACTTGCTCTCGAACCTCAGCCTAAGAAGGCTAGGGTTGATGTGAGGATATGGACGTTTGTGCCTGGAGTGTTGCGGGACTAGCCAAGAAAGAAGGAGTGCCTCCTGTATTCGAGATTGGAGAGTCCTCTCGAGGACCTCGAGCGTTGCAAGTCACTGAGGAGCCGATGGAGCGCACGGTTTCATCTCTCGTGGCACGATGCCATTGACATGACAGTCTTTTAGAGGTTCTCAGAGAAGGACAGGAGGAGTTGAGGGATGATCTAGAGCACGTAATGGACCTGAGGAAGCGGGTATTAGCACTGGAGGACAAGGAGGAGGAGACTGAGCATCTACACACCCAAGCGTCAGAGACCGATGAGAGAGTGGACGCATTGGAGCAAGAGATTGTGGTGGTCAGTGCGAGTGCCGATACGGCAAACCAGAGAGTCGTAGCGGCTGAGCAGAGGTTTAGTACCATCGAGCAGCGACTTGCAGCTGTAGAGGCACGAGCAGAGACCGCCATGACACTGGCCGACCTGTGCATCAGGTTACTTCATTCGGCCGTCCAGACTGGTGTGTATTCATATTTTCCTTTCTAGACCTATGTAGGCGGGTAGTGCCTACTTGACATTATGGTTTTATTTCTTTTGAACACTTGTTTAGATGAGGAAGTGTACCCCTATATTTTTGGTTACCCTACGGGTAAGCTACAAACGAGTGACTTGATAAAACTATGTTGTCGGAATGCTAGGAATATGTAGTAAATCAACGAGTGAAAAACTATTAACAATTACTAATGTCGCCTAGACTAGTGTTGCCAGCTAGTGTCACTAGGAACTAGTAACGTTTTACACACTAGTGTTGTCGGACAGTGTCCCCTGGTGATAATGTCGCCAGGGTCAGTGTCGTCAGAATAGTGTTACCGGAACTTCCGTTCTGGACTTAGTGTCGTTACTTTTAGTTTCATTTACATGCATGGCTACACTGTTAGTGTCACCAAAAGTGGAATGACATGTGTCCCAATAAATGGAAACCTTGGGGACGACGCCACACTTTAGTGTCACCACGTCAATATCGTCGTCTTCTTCAAGTGGCCGCGATTAGTGTCGCCACGTGAAATAGTGTCACCCATTAGTTTCGCCACTTTAAGATCTTCATTTCTAGGCCCGTTTTCAACCTAAGTTATTTCTAGGCCCGTTTTCAACCTAAGTTTCTAACTTTTTATGTTCAAATCGTTGTTTAACTCCCATGAATCTGGGCTCATTTCATCATTTTACATGTAAAAATCTATGCTTTGAGTTCAAAACCCTAGTTTTACCCCAAAACCCATTTAAACTGAAAATCATAGATTTTAGGTTCCGTTCTTACCTCAAAACGTTGGTTTTTTTTTGTGGATTCTTCTTCTCCAACAGTGGAGAAATGGATTAGTGTAGCTTGGAAGCAAGATGCTTGAAGTTCTTGAGCTTTCTCTCTCTCTTTCTCTCTCTCTATTAATTTGAAGATGGAAGTGTGAATGGTGGCTGGATTAGGGCTACACCCTGATGTAATAGGGATCTAGAGTCTACATGGGCCAAGCCCATGACCTTTGGCCTATCATTCTTATTATTTCTTCTTATTTAGCCCATTAGATATTGTTAGGTTTTACGGGTGTTACAAGTCTACCCCTCTTATAAAAGGTTTCGTCCTCAAAACCTGTCATAAGTTAAATAGATGAGGGTACGACTCCTTCATTTCAGTCTTAGTTTCCCAGGTGGCTTCTGACCCCTTTCGATGTTTCCATTGAACTTTTACTAATCGCACCACCTTGTGTCACACCCCCAAAATCCACTAACAGAGTTTTACCGTTAGGCGTGACAAACCAGGATCTCAGTCATTAGTTACGTCAAACGACACTATATGAGTTTAAACAAAATCCATTAATGTTCAGAGTTAAATGCGGAAGCAGTTTATGTCAAGTAGTTATTACGCAAAACAAATCCGCCCAAGTCAAGTTTAAATAGAAAGTATAATAAATGTTTGATCAAAACTTGAAAAGATAACAAGACTCCATGAATGCCCTAGTGTGCACCTGTACTTAACGACCTCAAAAAACAAGTAAGAAAAGTGTCAACACTAGGTTGGTGAGTTCATAAGTTTCAAGTTTGTAATAAGAGCGTTGCAAGATTATGTACATTCAATATGTGTATCTATAGGTAGCTAACCTATGTTCATGTCTTACTAAAACCGAAACTCACTGATTGTGTTTGAATGCCTACCACCATGTCTATCAACCATGGCGAATGTGTTAAGGTCAATATTTCACTCGTTCGACCTCCAATCGAGTTAGCGCGACTAACGCGGGTGGAGTTTGTCAAACCCAATAGTACTACCAAAATTACCTCGCTAATTCCATATTAACGGTCCGATGTGTGTGAGGACCTTCATGATAGTGTGTTACGTTTAGCCTCAACAGTGATAACATAGGCATTACAAGAATCAAGATAGTTTGCGTCATGTTTTCTCCCCCAACGGGAAAAACATGTAAAATAATGTTTGTTTGCGTGCATGTTTCTCCTCCAACGGGAAAACAGGTAAATGATGTTCGTTTGTATGCATGTTTCTTCAACGGGAAAAGAAGTAAAATGATATTCGTTTGTATGCATGTTTCTCCCCCAATTTAAAACGGTAAACGGAACCGTGAAAACTCACCTGAGTTGTGTACGAGTAGAAGGTAGCACCACACAAGGATGCAAGTAGAAAACATGAGAGTTTGCCTGTGAACTGCTTACGTATGCCCTAAAATTATAAGCATAACAGTTGGGGATACAATGGGGTTTTGTGACGACGACACAGAAGATTTGAACGTCCTAGAACATACTTAGGATCAACGAGTAGACGAACTTATCCATGGGAATAAGGATTTCATAATATAATAATTAAGATAAATATGTTTCGTGTCGAACGTCTCTAATTACGAATAATATTATTTAATAAATTATTGTGTGTTTGCACCATTTATAAATGGTTTAGGAAAATAATATATGTTATTATATTATTTTTAAGTTTAGAGTAATAACACGATAAATAGATTTTGTGACAAAAAAAATAAATATATTATTTTTGTTTTTAAGAATATAAATGTGAGTAAATAATATAAATAATTATATTATTTATAATCTCGAAGTGTTACCCAAAGTTTATTAATGCGACGATAATAATATATAAATATATATTATTTTTAATAAGAGTAATGGATCGAAAATAATACAAATATATTATTTTAAAAGTGGGGAATAATAATAAATATGGGTTATAAAATCAAACCCGAGCCTATGGGTGGTTTCTGGGCTCAAAACATTTTAATATATTAATATAATAATTTAGGGAGTGGTTTTATAAAAGTAATATAGTGGAAAAGCCCCTAAAAATAAAAATGAAGGAGACCGGACTCGAACCCGGGTCTCCTGCGTGTGAGTTATGTGCATTAACCAAGTCTGCTCGCTAGGGTATCGCACACAAACCCGAACTGGAATGGTTTTAACAAGAAACTCCAGTGATTTCTTCTCCCATAAACACCCACGATCGAACCAGTCCCAAATCCACTGAATTTGATCGTGTTTGAATCTAAAGATAAAGGGGTTTTGTTAATCGGGGCAAAGCGAATATGTAGATGAAGTTAATTGCAAAATGGTTAAGTATAGGATCGTTTAATTCTCAGTTATAAACCCAAAACCCTAGAATACGAACAAAAGTTTGAATCTGTCGAATTCGATATAAAAAATAGCTGGAATCATGGGGTTTTTACTGATTAGAACACTGCGAAACTACTGAGATAGTTTAATTTGATTAACGTTGTGTCTAAGATCAAAACCCCCAAATTATATTATGAGCAAACCCTAGATCCCGGATCATGGTCAATTCGATACTGGAAGGAGTTAGATTCATAGGGCTTTCATTAAGTAGATGATTACGAGTCTACTAGTATAAGTTAATTAAATTATAATCGTGTTTAGATTAGAGTTCGATTAAACCGGTTTGCGATGAACCCTAGAATCTGGATTTTGTTCGAATTGATGTTGTAAGCCCCAATTAGCATAGGGCTTTTAAACAATGGGTTAAAACGAAGCTGAGAGTATGCTTGATTACCAGAATTTATGTCGGATTGTAGGTGCCCGACTAATATGGACTCCGACTGTGAACAGCTTTAACTCCGGCGACCATAACTGATTTTCCGATCGAATTAAGGTGTGAGACAGCTTCTGTGATGCAAGATAGAGATGCGCAGATGTTCAATTGATAGAATGATAGACGAATTCAAGCTAATTTGATAATGTTCGTTGATGGTGTCGACGGTTATGACTTAATTAGTCATTAATTGGTTTAATTCGACAATGACGGTGATTAACTCAGTAGTTATGACCGTTGTTATCATCACTCGTGCGAATTCAGTTACAATCTCAACTGAAATCAATTATAGCATGCGGATTTGGATCAAGGGTTGATGGGTTTGACTTACAAAAGTCAACAGGAACCCAAAATTCTGATTTTTTACTTCTAAAGTCAACAGGTTTGGGGTTTGGGCTAATATCACAATTAATCCCTGCAGTTTTAGTTTATTATTTGAAAGAATTAGTCCCTAGGGTTTGAATTGGGTTAACTAGGTTAGGATTTAACAGAATTTTGCTAACGGAGTTAACTTGGAAAGTCCGGATGTCACATCATCCCCTAGTTGAAAGAAATTTCGTCCCGAAAATTAAAATAAAAAAAAATTCTGCGGTGTCACATCATCCCCTAGTTGAAAGAATTTCGTCCGAAAATTAGAATATTACCTTAAGTGTTTGATGTGGAGTGCTTGAGCAGATGAGAATACTTGCGCATTATTTGGTTCTCGCGCTCCCATGTGAATTCCGGTCCGCGTTTCGAGTTCCAACGGACTATGACAATAGGGATTTTACCGTGTTTGAGTGTTTTGAATTCCCTATCCATGATTTCTACCGGTTCTTCAATGAAGCGTAATTGTTCATCGATTTGTGGTTCCTCAAGAGGAACCGTGAGTGTCTCATCTGCTAGACATTTCTTCGAGTTCGAGACATGAAAGAAGTCGTGTACAACACTCAGTCCTTCAGGTAGGTCCAGTTGGTATGCTACTGGACCAATGCACTTCACTATCTTGAATGGTCCAACATAACGAGGGTTTAGTTTGCCTCATTTCCCAAAACGAATTACACCTTTCCAAGGTGAGACTTTCAGTAGGACTATGTCGCCTACTTGAAATTCTGACGGCTTTCGACGCTTATCAACATAGCTCTTTTGACGATCACAAGTCGCCATCATATGGTTTCTAATTTGAACGATCTTTTCAGAGGTTTTGAAAACGAGTTTAGGACCCGTAAGTTGGCTATCCCCAACTTCAGCCCAACAGATAAGAGATCGGAGTTTCCGTCCGTATAATGCCTCAAATGGTGCTGCTTTGATGCTAGTGTGATAACTGTTATTGTAGGGGAACTCCACTAAAGGCAAGTGAGTTTCCCAACTGTTACCAAAATCGATCACAAAAGCTCGTAGCATGTTCTCTAAGGTTTGAATGGTATGTTTCGTTTGGCCATCTGTTTGAGGATGGTACGCCATGCTCATATCTAGACGCGTGCCTAAAGCTTTTTGTAACGATTGTCAGAAATGTGAGGTAAATCGGGCGTCACGATCCGAAATGATAGAAATCGACACTCTATGCCGAGAGACTACTTCCTTTAAGTAAATACGAGTAAGCTTCTCCATTTTGCCAGTCTCTTTGATTGCTAAGAAGTGAGCGGATTTCATAAAACGATAGACGATCACCCAGATGGTGTCGTATCCGCTAGGAGTTCAGGGTAGTTTGGTGATAAAGTCCATGGAAATTTGTTCCCATTTCCACATTGGAATATCTGGTTGTTGAAGTAAGCCAGAAGGCTTTTGGTAATCCGCCTTGACCTTCGAGCAAGTCAAGCACTTGCTCACATAGGTGGCTATATCGGCTTTCATCTTCGGCCACCGGTATATCACCTTTAGGTCATGGTACATTTTGTCAGAACCTGGATGAATAGAGTACCGGGATTTGTGAGCTTCATCCATTACCAGTTCCCTCAAGTTCCCGTACACTGGAACCCATATTCGCTCCGTGAAGTAGCGAATGCCGTTTGATTTTACCTCAAGTTGGTTCTCCATACCACGTGTGGCTTCTGACGGTAGGTTTTCCTCTTTCAGGGCTTCGAGTTGAGCACTACGGATTTGTCAGGTAATCCGGTGTGAATAGTAAGCTGTAATGCTTGAACTCGTTTGGGCTTGGTTTCCTTTCAACTTAGGGCATCGGCTACTACATTAGCCTTGCCCGGATGGTACCTGATCGCACAGTCATAGTCATTTAAGAGTTTGACCCAACGACGCTGCCGCATGTTCAACTCTTTTTTTTCAAAGATGTGTTGAAGACTCTTATGATCGGTGTAGATAGTGCATTTTGTATCGTATAAACAATGTCTCCATATCTTTAGTGCAAATACCACGGCTCCCAACTCTAAGTAATGAGTCATGTAGTTCTTCTCGTAAATTTTTAGCTGACGAGAAGCGTATGCAATGACATTCTCGCGTTGCATCAGAACACAACCTAGACCTTGAATGGATGCATCATAGTACACTACAAAGTCATCCGTTCCCTTTGGAAGAGATAGGATAGGTGCACTGCAGAGTTTCTGTTTAAGCAGTTGGAATGCTGACTCCTGGGTGTCACCCCAGTTATAGGGTTTACCTTTTTGAGTTAGGGTAGTGAGGGGTTGAGCAATCTTGGAGAATTCCTCGATGAAACGATGGTAATAGCCAGCTAATCCCAGAAATTGCCACACCTCAGTCGGAGTTGTCGATGCCGCCCAATCCTTGATGGCTTCTAATTTAGATGGATCGACATGTATTCATTTCTCGTTGACTACATGCCCTAAGAATTGCCCTTCACAAATCTAGAATTCGCACTTGGAAGATTTGGCATACAGTTGCTCTTGTTTCAACAATTCCAGAATTAGCTGTAGGTGTTCCTCATGTTCTTCTTTGTTCTTAGAATAGATGTGGGTGTCATCAATGAAGACGATGACGAACTGGTTAAGGTAAGGTTTACACGCACGATTCATGAGATCCATGAACACTATGGGTGCGTTGGTTAGTCTGAATGGCGTGACCATAAACTCGTAATGGCTGTACCTAGTTCTGAAAACAGTCTTCGTCTCGGACTCTCAGATGATGGTAACCAGATTTAAGGTCGGTCTTTGAATAGAAGCTTGATCCTTGGAGGTGATCAAACAAATCATCAATGCAGGGCAGAGGATAACAATTCTTTGATGGTTACTTTGTTCAGCTCACGGTAGTCGATGCACATACGGAAAGTCCCATCTTTCGTCTTGACGAATAAGACTGGAGCTCCCCATAGCAATGGGCTAGGTTTGATAAAACCCTTATCTAACAACTCTTGCAGTTGTGTAGACAATTCTTATAGCTCACTAGGTGCAAGTCTATACGGTGCCCGAGCAATAGGTGTTGCTCCGGTTGCTAGGTCAATTTGGAATTCGACTTAACGATGAGGCGGAAGACCAGGCAGGTCTTCGGGAAATACTTCTGGAAAATCACGAACGATCGGAATGTCGTCAATCTTCTTCTCCTTAGATGGCTGCTCAGAGACGAGAGTCAGAATGGCAGTATGACCTTTACGTAGACATTTATGTGCCTTCATGAAAGATATGATGCCTACTACAGCACCACTCTTTTCGCTTTGGACAGAAAGGTCTTCTCCACTAGGGAGAGGAAGGCGAACAATTTGTCATGTCAAATGATTTCAGCTTGATTTATGTGATGGGATATAATTCAAATTAGACTAAGGATTAGTCACAGGATAAGGTAATAGGGTCAAATGGAATTTATTGTAAGGAATAACGTTTTAGCTTAGAAAGAATTCCTCAAATTCCTTTTACATAGTTGGAGTCGGTGGGTTTACCATGAGGTTCTACTAGAGTTTCAATCTAGGTGGTTCCATTGATCAAGTCTGATGAGAGTCTTAAGTTCACTAAGACTCTTACATGAGTGAAATAAAATGTTGGATCCAATTGATGATAGTTCAGTGTGTCCATAAACACTTTCGACATGATAGTTGCATCTATCATCTGTTGAACATGTTTAACGATACCAACTAGTCGTTGAGCGGGTTACGAGAATTTCTACTGACAGTGGAAACTTAAGTCTGTAAATCACAGATTAGGACTATTTATCCATACACTAGGTTTCACCAGGACTTACATGCACCTCAAATTACTATCACGTGTGCACCTGTAACGATAATTTGTATTGTCGAGTACAGAGTGTTGTCAGATATGATAAGTCATCAAGAGGCTTAGTCATCAACCATAAATTGATCAACTAGGACTCATATCAGGATGAGTAGTCGGGAATCGTTTGATCCGAGTATTCTCTCGAGTTAAAATACACAACGATGGTCTAATCCAGCGGATTGTAGATGGAATCATGCACGCGAAATGCGACTTTGAGAAGTGAAACAAGTTCATGGTTGTGTGTTACTGGAAGAGGCAAAGTAGCCGTCCTTCCAGCTGAGTCAGGATAGGGTTTGGGTATGCAATGAGCAAGGCGTTCTCAACCTTGTGGTTAATCTTTCTTCAACAGAATATCGACCAAAGCGCGAGCCCACGGATCGGGAAAGTGATGACATCTATGTGTCAATGAATTTCTACAATAATACGTGCAACGGTCTGCCTCCACACGGTGTACCTCAAGCGAGGTCCACGGGTTCGCGCTTGAAGTAGAGTAAAGCTAGTGAGATCGGAGTATTGTTGCTAATGGGCGCAGGAGGGACTTGCCTCCGACGAACCCAACTCCCGAAGAGACATGTGCTAGTGCTGTGTGTCGTCCCTAACACGGACATGAGAAGGCCCACCATACCCGACAATGTCATCGAAAGACTCAAGCCGTTGTCTTCTTCAGCTCTAGTGGTGTAACAAGGGTGCAGATGACGGTGGTGTGAGTGATTCCTCCGAAGGCTCCGTCTTGCTTCCCTCAGACGGGAGTGGATGTTGTTTTGGTGATTCCCCGAGGGTCGCCACCGGGAATGATGATGCACTGAGAATGACGTGTTCCTCGTCAGTAGAGGGTGATATGGATGATGTCAACATGCATGTAATGCAATGTATGTGTGGATGCTTTGTGTAACATATATGAGTGTCTGTGTCACGTAACTAATGCATGTGTGCGGTTATAGTCTAGTATGCAATCCTAGTTCTCTATAACCAATGGCTCTGATACCAATCTGTCACACCCCCAAAATCCACTAATGAAGTTTTACCGTTAGGCGTGTGACAAACCAGGATCTTAGTCATTAGTTATGTCAAACGACACTATATGAGTTTAAACAAAATCCATTAATGTTCAGAGTTAAATGCGGAAGCGGTATATGTCAATTAGTTATTGCGCAAAACAAATGCGCCCAAATCAAGTCTAAATAGAAAGTATGATAAATGTTTGATCAAAACTTGAAAAGATAACGAGACACCATGCATGCCCTATTGTCCACCTGAACTTAGCGACCTGAGAAAACATGTAAGAAAAGTGTCAACACTAGGTTGGTGAGTTCACAGGTTTCAAGTTTGTAATAAGAGCGTTGCCGGATTATGTACATTTATTATGTGTAACTATAGGTAGCTAACTTATGTTCATGTCTTACTAAAGCGCTCGCAACCGAAGCTGACTGATTGTGTTTGAATGCCTCCCACCATGTCTATCAACCATGCCGAATGTGTTAAGGTCAATATTTCACCCGTTCAACCTCCAATCGAGTTAGCGCGACTAACGCGAGTGGGGTTTGTCAAACCAGTAGTACTACCAAAATTACCTCGCTAATTCCATATTAACAATCCGATGTGTGTGAGGACTTTCATGATAGTGTGTTACGCTTAGCCTCAACAGTGATAACATAGGAATTACAATAATCTAGATTGTTTGCATCATGTTTTCTCCCCAAATAGGAAAAAACATGTAAAATAATGTTTGTTTGCGTGCCTGTTTCTCCCCCAACGGGAAAACAAGTCAAATGATGTTCGTTTGTATGTAAGTTTCTCCCCAACTGGAAAACAAGTAAAACGATGTTCGTTTGTCTGCATGTTTCTCCCCCAATTAAAACGGTAAAAAAGGCCGTGAAAACTCACCTGAGTTGTCTTTGAACTGCTTACGTATGCCCTAAAATTATAAGCATAATAGTTAGGGATACAATGGGGATTTGTGACGACGACACGGAAGATTTGAACGTCCTAGAACATACTTAGGATCAACGAGTAGATGAACTTGTCCACGAAAATAAGGATTTCTTAATATAATAATTAAGATACATATGTTTCGTGTCGAACGTCTCTAATTACGAATAATATTATTTAATAAATATTCGTGTTTGCACCATTTTTCAAATGGTCTAGAAAAATAAGATATGTTATTATATTATTTTTAAGTTTAGAGTAATAACACGATAAATAGATTTTGTGGCAAAAACAGTAAATATATTATTTTTGTTTTTGAGAATATAAATGTGGGTAAATAATATAAATAATTATATTATTTATAATCTCGAAGTGTTACCCAAAGTTTATTAATGCGGAGATAATAATATATAAATATATATTATTTTTAATAGGAGTAATATATCGAAAATAATACAAATATATTATTTTAAAAGTGGGGAATAATAAAAAATATGGGTTATAAAACCAAACCCGAGCCTACAGTTGGTTTTCGGGCCCAAAACATTTTAATATATTAATATAATAATATAGGGGGTGGTTTTATAAAAGTAATATAGTGGAAAAGCCCCTAAAAAAAATGAAGGAGACCGGACTCGAACCCGGGTCTCCTGCGTGTGAGTTATGTGCATTAACCAAGTCCGCCCGCTAGGGTATCGCACACAAACCCGGACTGGAATGGTTTTAACAAGAAACTCCAATGATTTCTTCTCCCATAAACACCCACGATCGAACCAGTCCCAAATCCACTTAATTTGATCGTGTTTGAATATAAATATAAAGGGGTTTTGTTAATCGGGGTAAAGCGAATCTGTAGATGAAGTTAATTGAAAAATGGTTAAGTATAGGATCATTTAATTCTCAGTTATAAACCCGAAACCATAAAATACGAACAAAAGTTTGAATCTGTCGAATTCGATATAAAAAATAGTTGGAATCATGGGGTTTTACTGATTAGAACTTTGCGAAACTACTGAGATAGTTTAATTTGATTAACGTTGTGTCTAAGATCAAAACCCCCAAATTATATTATTAGCAAACCCAAGATCCCGGATCATGGTCAATTCGATACTGGAAGGAGTTAGATTCATAGGGCTTTCATTAAGTAGATGATTACGATACTACTGGTATAAGTTAATTGAATTTTAAATGTGTTTAGATTAGAGTTCACTTAAACCGGTTTGCGATGAACCCTAGAATCGGGATTTTGATCGAATTGATGTTGTAAGCCCCAATTAGCATAGGGCTTTTAATCAATGGGTTAAAACGAAGCTGAGAGTATGCTTGATTACCAGAATTTATGTCGGATTGTAGGTGCCCGACTAAAATGGACTCCGACTATGAATAACTTTAACTCCGGCGACCCTAATTGTTTAAGGTGTGAGACAGCTTCTGTGATGCGAGATAGAGAAGCGCAGATGTTCAATTGATAGAATAATAGATGAATTCAAGCTCATTTGATAATGGTCGTTGATGGTGTCGACGGTTATGACTTAATTAGTCATTAATTGGTTTAATTCGACAATGATGGTGATTAACTCAGTAGTTTTGACCGTTAATGTCATCACTTGTGCAAATTCGGTTACAATCTCAACTGAAATCGATTATAGCATGCGAATTTGGATCAAGGGTTGATGGGTTTGACTTACAAAGTCAACAGGAACCCAAAATTCTGATTTTGACTTCTAAAGTCAACATGGTTGGGGTTTGGGGTAATGAAACAACTAGTCCTTGTAGTTTTAGTTTATTATTTAACAGATTTAGTCCCTGGGTTTGAATTGGGTTAACTAGGTTAGGATTTAACGGATTTTGCTAATGGAGTTAACTTGGAAAGTCCGGATGTCACACCTTGTTTCGTAGACGTTTCTCTTTTCTATCTAGGATGGCCACAAGTTCTTCAATGTAATTTACTCGGTTATCTACCTCGATGTCATCGACTGGCACGTAGCCAAGCACTTTCGCAAGTGCGATACGTGGAATTTAGGGTGGATTCCACTCAATTCATCAGGCAGTTCCAGTCGCTAAGAAACTTCCCCGACCCGTGCCACGATTCTGAATGGTCCGACAAATCTCGGACTCAACTTTCCCCTCTTTCTGAATCGTATGATCCCTTTCCAGGGGGATACTTTCAACATAACTTTATTGTCGACATTAAACTCAATTGGCTTTCGTGTCTTATCAGCGTAGGATTTCTGTCGGTCCTATGCGGCTTTCATACGAGCCTTGATATGGTCAAATTTCTCAGACGTTTCCCTGACCAATTCTAAACTTCCCAGTTATTTTTTACCTATTCCCCCAGCAGACCGGAGTTCTACATCTTCTACCATACAACATCTCAAAGGGCGGCGTACCTATTGTAGCATGATAACTATTGTTATAGAAGAATTCTGCTAGAGGTAGGTGGCTGTCCCAACTGCCACCGAAGTCAATGAGGCAAGCGCGGAAAATATCCTCCAACGTCTGAATGGTCCTTTAGGACTGATCATCCGTCTGTCTTTGGTACGCCGTGCTGATGTTCAAACTGGTGCCCATCTCCTCATGAAACTTTTCCAGAACCTCGGTGTAAATCGCGTGTCCCAGTCGGATAAAATTGACAATGGAACACTTCGGCTAACCGCTCCGATGAGAAGGTCTCACAAATACGTAGGAAGTGTTCGCTTTTGGTCAGTCAGTCTACTATCACCCAAATGGTATCATGGCCTTTAGCTGTGCGGGGGTAGCTTGGTGATGAAGTCTATGGTGATACATTCCCATTTCCACTTGGGTATGTCTAGAGGTTGGATCTTACCATATGGTTTTTGGTGTTCTACTTTAACCTGTGAGCAAGTCAGGCACTTACTCACGTATTCCGTCACATCATTCTTCATATTCGGCCACCGACACCCTTTCTTCAAATCCTGGTACATTTTGGTAGTACCCGGGTGGATAGAGTAGTGAGACTTATGTGCCTCGTCGAGTACTTCAGCTCTAAGTTCACCACCCTTCGGCACCCAAATACGGTCGTGTTGGGTCTTCACACCCAATCTGTTTACTTCCAACTTCTTTTGTAGACCAACCATTTTTCCCGTTTAATATTTTCTCCTTTAAGTGTTTCGGTCTATGCACATTCAATTTTTGTCATAAGATTGGGAGTCACGACTAACTGATATGCCTTCACCCTGATAGGAGTATGTGTCTCCTTTTGGCTTAGGGTGTCGGCTACCACTTTGCCTTTCCCGAGTGGTATAAGATTTAATAGTCATAGTCTTTCAAGATTTCTAACCGTCGCCTTTGTCTCATGTTTAGCTCCTTCTGTTCGAAGAAGTACTTCAGACTCTTATGATCGGAGTAAATGGTAATGTCTCTAAATCTTTAATGTGAAAACAACTGTCGCTCGTTCGAGGTCGTGAGTCAGGTAGTTGACTTCGTGAGTCTTCAGTTGTCGCAACGCGTACACGATCACTTTTCCTCGTTGCATTAACACGCATCCCAGTTCTTGACCCGAAGCATCCGAATACACTATAAGGTCTTCGTTTCCATTAGGCAGGGCCAATACTGGAGCTCGTGTCAATCTCTTCTTTCATTCTTCGAATGCTTCAATCTGAGTGTGACCCCATTCGTATTTAACCTCTTTGCGTGTTAGCTTTGTAAAAGGCGAGGCTATTATCGAGAAGTCCTAAATGAAACTTCGATAATAGCCTGCCAACCCCAAAAAAACTCCGCACCTCTGTCGGTGTCTTCAGGTCCTCCCATTCCTGCACAGTCAATATTTTTGTCGGATCAACCATAACGACGTTTGCATTAATGACGTGGCCTAGGAATTGGACTTCCCTCGGCCAGAACGCGCATTTGGTGAATTTGGCGTACAACTTCTCCGTTTTTAACGTCTCTAATATTTCCTTAAGATGACATGCGTAGATAAGGATGTCGTCAGTAAACACAATCGTTGATCGATCTAACATCGGGCGGTACACCTGATTCATCAAATCCATAAACGTCGCATGAGTGTTCGTGAAGCCAAATGACATTACAAGGAATTCATAATGCCCGTATCATGTATGAAACATTGTCTTTGGCTCATCCTCTTCCCGTACTTTCAACTGATGATAACCTGACCTAAGATCGATCTTTGAGAACCAACTCGTGCCTTGTAATTGGTTAAAGAGATCATCTATTCTAGGTAACGGATATTTGTTCTGCATCGTTCTTTTCTTCAGTTCCCTGTAGTCTATGCACATTCTCACCGAGCCATCTTCTTCTCTATAAACAACACCGGAGCACCCCCAAGGCGAAATGATTGGGCTGATAAAACCCTTCGCGTGAAGTTCTTCTAGTTAGGTCATTAATTCTTTCAACTCGGATGGAGCTAGTCGGTATGGCGCCTTGGCAATGGGCTGGACTCCGGTATTAAATCAATTTGGAATTCTATTTCCCGATCGGGTGGCACTCCAGGTACGTCCTCGGGGAACACCTCTGGAAAGTTGCATACCAATGGTACATCTTTCACCTCTGTAACTTCTTTCTCATGGTTTATAACATAACCCAGGTAGGCCTCGCACCCGTGCCTTATGAAACTTTCTGCCTTAATCATTGAAATGATGTTTGGTATCGAGATATCTTTGTCTCCGTAAATCGTGACTTCACTACCATCGGGAGCTCTCAAGTGAATCTTCATCCGTTTACACACAATGTGGGCCTCATTAGTAGCGAGCCAATCCATTCCCAACACCACGTCGAATCCCCCAAAGGCTATGACGAACAACCTAGCAGGGAATCTATGACCGGGTATGACTATCATGCAGTTTTCTACGACCTCTATTACTTTTGTGTTTCTACCCACGACAGTTTCTATGCTAAAGGCTCTTTCTATCTTAAAAATAGCACATTTCAGTTTATTGCAAAAGGCTGAGGCTATAAACCGTTTTGTAGCGCCAGAATCAAATAATACTGATACATAAGTGTTATTGATAGTGAATGTACATAACACGACGTCAAGGTATCTCGCCTCTTGCTGAGTTAGGGCATAAGCCCTAGTTCTTGCCCTGGGCTTCTCTGCCCTCTTTTCCTTATTGGCATCAACTGCCTTGGGCCATCTACAGTCCTTGGCCAAATTATTGGGTAACCACAGTTATGGCACTTCCCAAGACTCATGCATTCGCGCGATTAGTGCCCCATTTTACCACATCGATAGCAGATATTTAACCCAAGTCAACATTCCTCTCGATGATTCTTCCCATACTTTTCACAAGCTACCATCTCTTCCACTTTCTGTTTCTTCTGGGTCGGCCCTGACCATTCGATCGCGGGTCGCTTAACAGTGTTGGTAGTTTTCTTCTTAACTTCAACTGACAGTGGGTCCTCATGGTCAAAGTCATCATACACAATCCCTTCCAGTTCCGCAACTAACTCAAAGCTCTTTGGAGCGTTGGCTTTTACAAGTACTCAGACTCTTTGAGGTAGCCCTTTGATGTAGTACTTGACTAGTTGTTCCTCAGTGTCGACCATGTGAGGCACCAGTTGGGCCAGCTCATTATACTTAGTGGTATACTGGCGATGAGTCATATTGCCAGCCTTGAGCCCACAAATTCACTTTGAACTCGGTTGATCTCATTCTGTGGGCAAAACTTATGGATTATCAACTTCTTCAGATCGCCCCAAGTCATCCTTCTAATTGCAATAGGGGTTTTCAACCTCTCAATGTTTCTCCACCAGCTCAGTGCCACGTTGGTGAAGGAGTGGGCGGCGAACTTGTTTGCCTGGTTTCCACGGCAGTCACTGATGTTTATCACCATGTTCATTCTTTCAATGCAATTGAAGGTGGCCACGGCATCCTTTCTCCCATTAAACTTCGACGGGTCACAGCCCCTAAAGGACTTGTAGTTGCACCCCCGAGAGGGCTCATCAAAATCAGAGTCATCACCACCAGTATCCTCATCCTCTTCATCCCTCACCTATCTTCGGTCTTTCCCTTCCTTCCTCTTATGTTTCCCAATTTCCTTTATTGCCTCGACCAGAGCTGCCAGTAAGACGTCCTTCAGGACAGAAGAAACCCCTTAGGCAATGGCAGCCCTAACAATAGGTTCCAGAGTTAACCCTTCGTCATGATTGGCATTAGGGTCGGTTGCGCTCTTTTCTCTACCATCATTATCGACGTTTACTGAATCAGTCCGGTTATGATAGTGCTCGCTTTCTTCCATACGTAGGTTCATCAGTGGTCGACCATGACGGCCAGTTCGTCCTCCTCTCTTACCTCTAGTCATCAATTATGATAGTGCTCGCTTTCTGACTGACGTTCCATTCTTTGTCCCATTCTCTGTTTAAGTTCACGCATTATCGCAAATGTCCGAATCTCTCAAACTATGGCTCTGATACCAACTTGAAACACCCCAAAATCGGGTTGTCTCATAGTTGACACAAAACATTAATAACATAGTTCCTAAACCCTGAATCATTTTATAATCAGAATAAACATGATAGCAGAAGTCTTAAACATTACAATGATCCATGCAAATAAATATAAATTGTTCGTTGTTTCTAAAATCGGGAATGTCAGTCTTCATCGATGACCACTCCACAAAAGTCCATGCATCTCGAGCCCTCGCGGCTCTATTCATCCTCTAACTTCATTTACCTGAGGTGCACGCTAAAAAGTCTGATATACTGAGTGAGTTCTATTTTTTTACTTTGGTAGATAAACATTTCATCATTTCCTTTCAAAAAAGCTTAACTATAAAGATAATAAAAAGCTTTTCTTTCCTTTCAAACATTCTGATTCCCAAGGGAATACTTTCATTCTTTAAATCCTTTAGAAACACGCGTGCTAGATTTCTTTTCAAAACATTCACATTACAATTAACATTCATGCTAGCCTTTCCATTCATACGTTCACATTCTTATAATTGAGTGACTAGCACTCGAATGATACCATTCCATCTTAATTGTCCCAAGTCCTAGAGGCTTGGAACGTTGTGCTTGCACGAATGCAAGACTCCTCTGTTGCTTATCACAAAGATAAGACTCCTATGTTTGCTTGTCCTAAGACAAGTCCCCATGGTTGCTTGCATAAATAGTCACACACACCTATACATGCTACCACACAATTTAAAACACTTTAACACTTTTACGAAATAATTACATACATTGGAAACTAAGTTAATAACACCTAATGGTCATAGACACTTAATAAAAACATCACTCTTTTATTTTCATTCACAACATGCACTTCAGCCCAAAACATTAAAGGGAAAATGGGCAACAGAAACTCACCAGTTCTGATCTTACTATACGTTTCCTTAATTGTTCGGGCTAGGCGGGATGCTAGGAATCTGTAGTAAATCAACGAGCGAAAAACTATTAACAATTGCTAGTGTTGCCTAGACTATTGTCACTGGCTAGTGTCGCCAGGAACTAGTATCGTTATACACACTAGTGTCATCGGACAGTGTCTCCAGGGTCAGTGCGTCAGAATAGTGTCATCGAAACTTTCGTTCTGGACTGGGTGTCGTTACTTTTAGGTTCGTTTACGTGCATGGCGAAACTGTTAGTGTCGCCAAAAGTGGAATGACACGTGTCCCGGTCATTGGAAACCTTGGGACGACGCCACACTTTAGTGTCGCCACGTCAGTGTCGTCGTCTTCTTCAAGTGTCCGCGTGATGTAGTGCAAAGCACACATCTTTATTCCTTTGTATTCGTGCGTTTTTAGATGGTTTTGTATTCTTTTTTACATGTTTTTGTTTCGTATTGAGTATTTGTTGTGTTTACAGGAGCTCGTGTGGAATACAAGTCAAATCCCGAGGAAAACGAGCACGAGAGTGAAGCCCAAAAGAAATAATGAAAAAATCATGAAAATCAATCCCTCGCGGTACACGAGGGCGGAGTGAAAATGTCTCGCGGTACGCGAGGAATCTCAAATCCGGGCCCGACTAAGTTGTCCCTCGCGGTACGCGAGGGGTTGGCCATGTTCTCTCGCGGTACGCGAGATGCCCTTAAATCCGCAAAAAGCCCTAGTTTCGAATTAAATAGAATTTGAAGGCTATTGTGAGAGGAGTTCGATTTCCTGTCGTCCAGAGAAGGGTTTGAGGCGATTTTGGGAGCTAGGAAGCGGAATCAATTGCAAAGTTGAAGACTTTGGATCCCGGGTTCGTTGTAGTAGCGTATTCGGTTTTAAAGTTTGAATATTTATTCGTTGTTTCTGTGTTTGAACCTATGTTTTGCTTATTTACTTCTGTTATGGATGTTCTAAGTATGATTGTAGGCTAAAACCTTAATACTGCATGGGTCATTAGATGAATACTTGTTAAAGTATCAGTTTTTATCGGTTTTTGGTTTCAATTGATGGTTGAATGATTTTGTAAACAATCTTGATTTAATACTTATGATGAATATTGCATGTTTGAATCTGATGTGGTTTGATTTCAATTCTGTATGTTATTTGTGGATGTCTTCCAGTTTGAATAGTATATCTAGATCATAGACTGTGTGTTTGTGGTTGTTTGGTGGTTTGCTAGACGTAGTAACCATAGGATTTGTGATTGAGTGTTAATTAGATCTGAGTGTGTGTCTTATCTAGATACCCGAAAGGTAAGAGGTAATCGGTTAGTCTTCGTATAGGATTCTGAGTGAAATCTGTCTGAGAGGAAGTTTCCCTTAAGGTTCTAGTATCCATTGCTATTTCGTGTCATAGTGTTTTGTTCTGAGATTACCCCGTGCATCTTCGATGTATTATGGACAGTGAGACTGAGAGGTGATCTATTTTTGGGTACTTTATCATTGTTGGAGAGACTGAAAGGTAATCCGACCATCTGGTGAGTTTAGTACATCTTTAGGTTCCTTAGTTGGTGACACCCTAAGAGTGATTAGGGATCCACTAGGTTGTCTAAAGTTGTCATCCTTAGAAACCCAGATCCATCATTGTTTTCATAACCTATAGAAGTTGAGTTTTGCAAGTAGGATTCCAACCTAGGTAGTGTTCTTCCCATTCCTGATAGTGCCCGAGTTCTTTGCCTGGATAGTTAGAGTCGATTGTTAGTTCTGCATTTTTTAGTATAATCAGTAGTGTAGAAAACCCCCCAACCAAATCATCTTTAGTCCGAGTCAGAGTCTAGTTTAGTTGTTCAGTGTCTCTAGGGTTCGATAATCCGGTTTACCGTTAAGCTGTGCTACACTCGATAGGTACACTTTCCTGTCAGTGTGGCTTAGTTCATAGGTACTCCATTTATTATTTTGGAGTCTAGGTTAGGTTTATTTGTTAGTTTTTTATAAACCGTCCAGGCGACATCACCGCGGTTAGTGCCGCCATATGAAATAGTGTCGTTTTACACACTAGTGTTGTCGGACAGTGTCCCTTGGTGACAGTGTCGCTAGTGACAGTGTCGCTAGGGTCAGTGTCGTCGAAACTTCCGTTCTGGACTTAGTGTCGTTTACATGCATGTCGCCAACTTAGTGTCGCCAAAAGTGGAATGACACGTGTACCAATAACTGGAAACATTGGGGACGACGCCACACTTTAGTGTCGCCACGTCAATGTAGTCGTCTTCTTCAAGTGGCCGCGATTTGTCTCGCCACATGAAATAGTGTCGCCACTTTAAGATCTTCATTTCCAGGCCTGTTTTCTACCCAAGTTTCCAACTTTTTACGTTCAAATCGTTGTTTAACTCCCATGAATCTGGGCTCATTTCATCATTTTACATGTAAAAATCCATGCTTTGAGTTTAAAACCCTAGTTTTACCCAAAACCCATTTAATCTGAAATCAGATTTTTTAGGTTCGATTCTTACCTCAAAACGTCGGTTTTTTCATGGATTCTTCTTCTCCAACAGTGGAGAAACGGGTTGGTGTAGCTTGGAAGCGAGATGCATGTAGTTATTGATCTTTCTCTCTCTAGACTCTTGATGTCGTCCAGACGGTCTATTAAACTACTAAACATAACCTAGACTCCTAAGTAATAAATGGAAAACCTATGAACTAGACCACACCTACAGGAAAGTATACCTATCGAGTGTAGCACAGCTTAACGGTAAACTGAGTTATCGAACCCTAGAGACACTACGAATAACAAAACTAGACTTTGACACAGACTAAAGATTGATTTGGTTTAGGGGGTTTACTACACTAAATATTAACTAAGAATGCAATAAACTAAGATCGACTCAACTATCAAGAACAAGAACTAATATGAAATCAGAAGAGGGGAAGAATACTACCTAGGTCGGAATCCTACTTGCAAAGCACAACTTCTGCCGGTTCTGGAAACTATAATGGATCTGGGTTTCTAAGGAAACAACTCTAGATAGCCTAGTGGATCCCTAATCACTCTCAGGGTGTCACCAACTAAGGAACCTAAAGATGTACTAACTCACCAGATTGTTGGATCACTTCTCAGGTATTTCCAACTATGATAAAGTACCCTAATAGACAGATTACCTCTCAATCTCACTGTCCACCAATACAATCGAAGAATGCACGGGGTAATCTCAAGATAACAACTATGACACGAATACCAACAATCACTAGATACCTAATATCGGCTTCCTCTCAGACAGCTGACACTCGGATTCCTAAATGACGAATAGTAAATGACTAATTCTCACCTCTCGGGTATTGACTAAGGATACACATTTAATTCTAATCAGCAATCAAAGACAACTCCTATGGCTACTACGTCTAGCAAACCACCCTACTCACAAACCCTAAGATCTATGACCAAGATACGCTAATCAAACTGGCAGACAACCACAATCAACGCAAGGAATTGAAATCAAACACAAGACCAGATCTAAACATGCAAGAACATCACAATAATCAACTCAAGATCGCCTACAAAATCATAAAGCCATAAATTGAATCCAAAAACCGATAAATATCAAATTTATCAAGTATTCATCATATGACCTAGGAAATATCAAAGTTTTAGCCTAGGATCATGTTAAAACACATCAAAACAGAAGTATAAACAATCATCATAGTTTCAAACAATCAAATCAAAATCAAACGAATGAGGATTGGAACTCGAAAAGCTATCTCTAACCACCTCGGATCCTAAAGCTCCAAACTTTGACTCCAATTAGCTTCTTCTCTCCCAAAATCGTCCTAGAACTCTCTCTGGACGGCTAAGATAAGAACTCTTCTCCTAATGGCAATTAAAATCTTTTTAATTTGAAAATCTAGGGTTTTGCGGAAAATAGCTCTCTCGCGTACCGCGAGAAAATATGTCTGGCACCTCGCGTACCGCGAAGGCCAAAATAGTCGGGGCGCGTTTATGGAGTCCTCGCGTACCGCAAAACCTTTCTTCTGGGCTTCTCGCGTACCGCGAGATACTGATTTTTCACATTTTTCACTTTTGATCCTTGGGTTTTCATTCTCTTGCTCGATTTCTTCACGTACTCACTTGTATTTGTTACGAGCACCTGCAAACAAGACAAAGACTCAAATACATACTTAAACGAATAAAAACAAACACAAAACTAATCAAAAACGCACAAAACACTAGGAATAAAGATGTATGCTTTGCACTACATCAAACATCCCCACACTTAACCTTTTTTCGTCCTCGAAAAAGCTGCAAATGGAATCATAACTGGCATCTAACTTAACAAAAATCAATTACCAATTTGCAAAATAAACTCACGCGTTAAAAAGCAACCATCAGTATTTCTGTCCGATTAAACCCAAGCACCAACTTTCAAGCCCCCGTTACGTGTTCTTATTCCAATTTACCAAGCATATCAATCAATCTATGGGACTCACACTTAGAAGTTATAGCTCTACCTAATCCCATCTCATGGTTACATCTAGGCACGGATCAAACCATATAGATTTACCCTACCATGTTAAATTAAAATTTACAGGTTTTTAGAAATAATGAAATATGAATGAATGGATGAAAATGAGAGCATTATTAAGCAAATTAACTTTCATCTAGAGGCGTTTCAACCAAGTCACTATCCCGGAAGATAACACATAGACTACAGTCATATAAATGAAGCACGTAAGAATCAACCCAGTGGTGTTTCAATCACGCTGGAACCCGACGTGTGACACGTAGGCGAAACTTTGATTTCAATCAAATAAGCTCAAGAATTATGGAATTATGGATGTGGGCGCCACCGAAACTCGGATTTATTTTCATAAAAAGAGTGGGGTGTGCCCTGAAATTTCAAAAACCTCTAAATTTTAACTTAACTTGGTACCTATTACCCTATGTTAACAGTTTCAGTATTACCGATTACCCTAAGATGAATACCCACAAGATATCATGATTTTAAATCAATTAATAATCTTATTTAACATAAACAGGATATTTAAGCTATTAAATTGGCTGGGTCCAACAAAACATCACTAATTAAACATGTTTTCAATTATTTAACCATTTAAACTTAACAAAGATCCAGTTGTACTACCATTTTCCATTTATATGCAATTATTTCCAAGGACATTTTTTTCAAAATTGTTTTAATTTTTTTTTATTTTTGAATTTTTATAAACAAAACAAACTAGCTAAACTAGACACTCACATCCCCACACTTGAAAGACACATTGTCCTCAATGTGAAGCAAAAAACAACTAAAAATAAAATTCAAAAATAAAAAGGAAGCGACTTAGCTGGTAATGTAGCAGCAAACAAATGTGCAGCTTCGTTCATCCTTATGTGCACCGTATAGCATTTCGGTCGCGGTTGCACAGACTGCTGGGTTGCCTTTACAAACTAAATAAGATGATGATTGATCCCGCCTGAATGAAGATTGAGTACGGGCGAAATGATAAAACCTGCAAAATAAACCTCACAACAAACCCGCAGCATTAAACTGACTCAAATAAAATACAATAAAAACTTGACTGACTCAAACTAACTCACTATAGATGCAGAGAAACATACTCAATGGGTGGCAAACACATAGACATGACTGCCACAGCAAGGTAGGTCATCGGTAGAGAAACGGTTTCAGATTCCCCATGGTAGTGGTAGTGGTAGTGGTCGGTGATGATAAAGGTAGATGAATGATGGTAGCAGGATGATGATGGATGAGGGATGGAAGGTGAATGATGGTGAGTATGGTGGTGATGAAGTATAATGGTAGTGGTTTTGGTGGATGTGAAAATCCATGGAAAACAAGGAAGAAAGGCAAATCCAGAAGGGCCCTGCGTACCGTGAAAGAACAAGCGGCTACTCCTCGCGTACCATGAAAGAGTGGCATTTAAGTCATCCTTGTCTTTTGTCTCTCACGTACCGCGAAGAACAGGGGAAACACCTCTCGCGTACCGCGAGGACCCTCTGGTGACAGAAAGTTAAGGGGGGGTTTTTATACTTTGAAAATCTTTCACCCCTTAACTTCTTCTCACCCAAATTCCAATAAAAACCTATTTCAAGCATAAAAACAAATGTAAAAATACCTGGAACTTCATTCCTGATGATTTTCCTCACCGAATCAAGCGCGAATTCCTTCAAAACATGACATAAACAAAACACACTACCGAAAAACACAGAAAAAGACACGGACTCAAACCAAGTAATGCACACAAAATCTACATCCCAGGCACTTGCCCGGGACTCAAACAAGCCTATCAGTAGAATTCTCTTTGATTCTAATCAGTACCGCCTTCATCCTACGCGGTCTCCTGGTTCTCCACAACCCTAACAAACAAAAATTCCTACCAAACCTCAAATGTGTATCATGTATAGCACTCAGATCCTTCCACCAACACTTAAACCTACCAGGTCCGAAGATAACACTGTTCAAATACTCCAGCAAGTGGTCATCTCTAAACATCCCCACACTTGGGGTTTGCACTCCATCTAACTCACATGTATCTCTCAACGTACGGGTTCTCTTACAGGGTGGCCTAGATCTAGGGGTGACGTAGTCTCATGCCCCTCAGTACAAAGAAAAAAAATAGGTATAGGCTCAGGAGTAAGATTCTCTATGGTTACGACCTCCAAGCTCTTATGTTGAAGCACTTTTGTATGAAAAACACTCTGGATAGTGTCTTAGTTTATTGTACTTGTCTTGTATGTTTTGTCTTTGTATTGTAATGTCTATATGTATTAGTTATCGAGTTGTAATTTCTAATGCATGTCATTGTTGTAATTTTTCTCTAAGTGTTTTGCGCACTTAGCATGTGCACAGGAATTAGTTCTTGCGTACTTAGCAAGTACGCAAGAATACTCTGCGTACTTGCTAAGTACGCATGAACAATTTGCCCTGCGCACTTGTTAAGTGCGCAGAGATCAGGTCTTATATAAATAGAATAGGTTGACAGAAGATAAGTACGCAGACATTTGCACTCAGTATTTTCTCTCTGTAATCGTTCGAGTTTATAATAGAAGGAACTTTAAAGTGATTTCCGTGTCGGTTTACTTTGTGTTGTTTGATTCTCCACCTAGTCATGGGCATTTCGCACCCGGTCCGACTAGTCACACACCCACACGTAACGATCCGAGACACCCAGGGACCGTCAAGTGGTATCAGAGCTTAACTCTTGATTTCGAGTGTTGTGAGTGTGTTAGGAGCATCTTCTACACATCCTACAGAGATTTTGCAAGCAAAAGTGGGTGTTTTTGTTGATTTTTGTGATAAAATAGGGGTAACTCTTGAGCACTATTTTAGAAGAAAAAATTACTCAAAAACCGACTTTTATTGTGTATTTGAGTGTTTTGAGCATCAAAGGTTGGTTAGAAACGAGTTTCTGACCCTTTGGCTCATTCTGTTTGGTCACATTTTCGATTTCTGCCTTCTCCGGTGAGATTCCAGTGACCGGAAAAAGTTGGTGAGAGTTGGTGAAAAAGTGACCTGCGTACTTACCTTATTTGGAAACAAGTACAGTCTTGTTGCGTACTTACCAAGTACGCAAGACTATATTTGATGCGTACTTTCTTAATCTCCTACGTACTTATCATTTACTCCTGCGTACTTATCAAGTACGCAAGAGCAAATTCTAAATACGCAAGACTAGGTTTATTAAGTGCGCAAGGCCAGAGACAAGTGCGCAAGTTTCTTTGACTTTTCTGAAATTTGACTAAGTGTTCACCATGTCAAATCTTCAGAACCTCGGTAACCTTCTGAACTATGACAACGAGATCGGAACCCCACAGAAACCCCCAAAGCTGCTTAATGTAAATGATTATTCAAACTGGAAAGCACGCTTTGAACATTATATTTCTTATACCAATTCTTCCTTATGGATACCCATTCTAGAGGGATATAAGCATCCCACATACACTTACCTTGATGAGGAAGTTCCCAAGCCTATCTCTAAACTTGATGAAGAAGAAAAGAAAGTTTATGATAGAGAGAAGAAGGCACACGGATCTATCACTATGGCTTTGACCAGGGAGTTATTCCACAGCTTCAGAGGATACGATAACTCCAAGGATCTCTGGAAGGCATTACAGAAGAGATTCGAGGGTAACAGTGACATCAAGAAGAGTAAAAGGGATCTTCTCAGGAAGCAGTATGAGTGCTTCAGATATCTGGAGAACGAATCCATAGATGAGTTTATCTCTAGATTCTATCATCTGCAGACTGAGTTGAAAGCTTTTGACCTCATCTATCCAAATGAGGAATTAGTTGAAAATTTTCTGGATGCTTTGCCACCCAAATTTGAGATGTACACTACCCTGATGAGAGAGAATTCTAAGTTTTATGAGATGACAATTGATGAGGCAATTGGAAAGGTTCAAGCACATGACATGAACCTAAAAAGAAAGGAGAGCTCAGGAAGACCTCAAATACAAGACCCTTCTATGTATTATGGGACGTCTTCCACAACCAAGTCTTCGGGCTCTGGAATTGCCCTTTTCTCAGGAAAATCTCATGAGGAAGAAACTGTAAAGTCTTGTGGTGGTCATGCGTGCTATGCAGCATCTAGATCTGGTTCTAGATCTCATCACCAGAATTCCTCAAGAAATCCTTCTCCCATATCTTCAGCTAACCAATCAGCAATAGCCAAGATAGCTGAAGATCATGTGGCTTTATTCTCATCATGCATGCTTTCCTATCAGAACTTCATTGGCGATAAGCTAACGGATCCTGAAACCATCGAAGAAGACTTTAATCAGGTGGATCCGGATGATATGGAGGATATGGATATTCAATGGAATATGGCCATGATCTTGAGGAGGGCGAAGCGTTTCCTGAACAGAACTGGCCAAAAGTTCATTGGCGGGCATTCTAATGCCAAGGTTGGTTTTGACAAATCAAAGGCCAGGTGTTATAAGTGTCTGAACTTTGGACACTTTGCTCGTGAATGTCAGAAGGACAAAGCACCTACGTCTGGATTCACAAGATCGAGCCAGGGAAGCAATCAAGGAAAAAACCAAGGGTACAACTCTAACAACCGCAATCAAATTCAAAGTAGAACGTCCATTGCATTAGTGGCTCAACAGGACGAAAGCTTTGATTGGGGTGTTCATTTGGAGGATGCCCTTATTGCACAAACACAGGTTGGTCTTATGGCTGAGATTATGGAAATGATGGAAGCTGAGGAAAGGGAAGCTTCTGTGGCTGATCAAAAAGAGTCTACAACTGCAGTTGCCCTCATGGCTATTGGAGAGGCATCAGGTTCATCGAATGAGGTAGATTCTAATCATTTTGCTGTCATTTCTTGTTCCAAATGTCTAAGCTTAAAGGATGAAAACTCTAAGCTTCAAGACAAAGTCGAACCCCTTCGTATTGCAGCGTTAAGCTACAAGGAAAATGAAAAACGTTATAAAGATTCAATTGAAACTTTGAAAAAAGAAAAACCTGATGATTCACTTAAAATCAACGATCAACAGTTTCATTTAGATGTTGCGTACAAGGGGTTAGAGAAAAGGAACAGTGATATCAACAAGCTGCAAAATGAGATCTTGCAGTTGAAAGGTAATATTGAGAAGTTGAAAAATTCTTGTTTTGTGGTGGAACACTACGAGTCTATAGTGAGGCAAGTGAATGGATTACGGCTGGGTACTAATGCCATCCCTCCACCAGTTAGCGGGAAATTTGTCAACAGCTTAATTGACATTGATTTGTCTTGCCTTGATGAGTCCTAAAGTCAGGATGATTCCTCTAACAAGGATGATTCCTCAAGTAAGGCTGACTCTGCATCTAATGAAGAGTTCTTTACTGCTTCTGATGATGGGTCTGAGAACACCTGCCCTGAAGGACTAGTCTCTGAGGAATTTTTAGGTGAATAGAAAGTTAAGAAAAACATTATCACTGATAGTTATAATTGTATTTTGACTGAACCCGATATCATTGAATCTAATGAGAAATTGAAAGTGATGCTTTATGGAGGATATAAAAACATTAATCAAGTTAAGAAATAAGCTTTTTCAGCTCATTTTGGGCTTGGTTATCAAGAAAATTGGCAAAACTTTTATACTCCTAAAAGCCAATCATCATCGGGTCAAACCACTGTTCACCAAACAACTTCTCCTGCTCATCATGCTGAGTCATCTAATGTCAGATCAAATGAGCCTTACAGGAGGACTTACAAAGAAAAGAGAACTTGCTTTCACTGTAGTATGGTTGGTTACATTCTTGTGAATTGTCCTACTAAGAACCAAGGGAAACGGCCAATTGTTTCACAACCGGCTGTTATCCCTAAGTCACCACTAGTGAAGCATTCCAAAAGTCCAAAAGCAAATGTGGTGAAACCACCAATAAAACCTATGGTAAAGCCAAAGATCACTTCCGAGGCTAAACCATTTGTTTCAAAAAGGGGAAAGCTACCGGCTAAACCTAGTGCATCTACCTCTGGTAGTGCACAAATTGGTGTGAAACCTATGGTGAAACTCTCTAAGCCATAGAGGAGAAGAAGGAACAAGAGATTGAGAAAGCTAGAACAGGTGGCTGAAATTCAATCAGGTGAAGCTTCCACTAGTTCACCTGCTGCTGTTGAATCTAAGTCTACTGTTCCAGTTAAGAAAAAGAAGAGGTCCTGGAATAACAAATCCAAATGTTCTCAATCTCCTGATCCCAAATCTTCTAAAGATTCATCAATTTTTGACAGTCACGACTATGAGTTAATTAAGGTTGTTTATTTTAAGAAAGATGGACGACCCATGACCACTATGGCTTGGGTCTCCAAATCTAATTAATTCTTTTTGTGACTCGTGGAGGGACATCCAAAGGGTACTATCTCTAATCGTTGGTATGTAGATAGTGGATGCTCCCGGCACATGACAGGTAACATGGCCTTGCTTCAAGATGTGAAATCATTCAGAGGCAGCTATGTGGCCTTTACTGGAGAGAAAGGCGGTAGTATCACGTGTCAAGGTGTGGTTTCAAATGGTTGTGTCAGCTTCGACAAAGTCAACTACTGTGAGTAGATGAAGCATAACATGTTGAGTGTCTCCCAGATGTGCGACAAGGAGTACTCAGTGATGTTTGACAAGACTGAATGCTTGATACTCAAACCTGGTTTTGACGTTCCTGAAGAATGGATTCTGATGAGAGCGCCAAGGACAAACGACACCTATCAGATTGATATGAGCGTGGCATCAACCACCTCATCAGTTGCTACTTGTTTGCTTACCAAAGCGACAGAGCTTGACTCTATCTTGTGGCATAGGAAACTCGGACACATTTCTTATCAAAAAATGAATCATCTTGTCTGAAACTGTTTGGTAACCGGTGTTCCTAAGCTGAGATTTACCGTTACAGATGACTGTATGCCTTGTAAAAAAGGCAAACAGCAACGGAAGTCTCACAATCCCAAGCTCCAAAACTCCATCGATACCCCTTTGGAGCTATTCCATATGGATCTGTTTGGCCCCATAAGTATCAGGAGTATTGGAGGTAAGTCATTCTGTCTGGTTGTAACTGATGATTTCTCATGTTTTTCTTGTGTGCATTTTTTAGGTACGAAGGACGAAACTGCTGACATTCTTCAATACCTGATCCTGAGCTTGGAATCTCTTTACAAGTTGAAGATTAGAATAATAAGGAGTGACAACGGAACTGAATTCAAGAATAATTTGATGGAACTTTTCTATCTCAAGAAGGGGACCTGTCACGAATTTAGTGCCCCGTACACACCTCAGCAGAATGGAGTCGCAGAACGGAAGAACAGAACCTTGATTGAGACTGCAAGGACAATGCTGTCAGATGCAAAGCTTCCTGTCACTTTCTGGGCAGAAGCAGTTAATACAACTTGTCACGTCTTGAAGCTAATCCTAACACTCGTGTAGGAAATGAAGCTCCAGCTAATCCAATCAACATTGAATCTTCTTCTTCTGGAACACAGGATATGGGGGAGTTACGCATGAACCTCGATTCAGAAATTCAGGAACTGAATGTACCAGTGATGAGAGTGCATAAGAATCATCCAATTGACAACATTATTGGTGATCCTCATGCCGGTGTTCAAACTCGTCATCGAACCATTGCTGAGAACACTAGTCTTTACTCTGAGATACTTGACACTGGTGTCATGGAAACATATCTGCATGCTGCATTCGTGTCCCAGTTAGAGCCAAAGAATGTGAAAGAGGCTCTCGCTGACAACTGCTGGATTGAGGCAATGTAAGAAGAACTGTCTTAATTCCAAAAGTTGCATGTGTGGGATTTGGTTGACTTGCCAAGAGGCGTACAACCAATTGGCACCAGATGGGTGTTCAAATGCAAGACGGATGATCGTCATGTTGTGGTGAAGAACAAAGAAATGTTGGTTGGTCAGGGTTTTTATCAACAAGAGGGCTTGGATTACACAGAAGTATAGGCCCCAGTTGCTAGACTTGAGGCCATTCGACTGTTTCTGGCTTATGCCTCATATGTTGGCTTCAAGGTCTATCAACTTGATGTGAAGAGTGCTTTCCTGTATGGAAAAGTTCATGAAGAGGTCTATGTCACTCAACCTCCCGGCTTTGAAGATCCGCATAATATCAATAAAGTGTATAAGCTCGACAAAGCACTTTATGGTCTTCATCAAGCACCTCGGGCATGGTATGAGACATTATCTAAACATCTACTGTCTAATGGTTTCGATCGTGGAAAGATTGACTCGACCCTCTTCATACGAAAAGTAGGAGGTGATATTCTTCTTGTACAAGTGTATGTCGATGACATTATCTTTGGGTCTACAAATGAAGAGATGTGTAGGGAATTCGAACAGGTGATGAAGTCCAAGTTTGAAATGAGTAACATGGGTGAATTGTCGTTCTTCCTGGGTCTGCAAGTCAGTCAAAGAGAGAATGTCATTTATCTGCATCAAACCAAGTATGTGCAGGACATCTTGTCAAAATAAAAGATGAATGATAGCAGTACTTATGGCACACCTATCCCCGTCAATCATGGTCTGCATCCTGACAAAGATGGAAAGGATGTGGATTGCAAATTGTACCATGGGATGGTCGGATCTCTTATGTATCTCACAACTTCAAGGCCCGACATAATGTTTGATGTATGCTTATGCTCAAGGTTTCAGTCACAACTGAAGGAGTCTCATATGATAGCTGTAAAGAGAATCTTCAGATACTTGAAAAGGAAACCCCGATTGGGCCTTTGGTACTCTAAGCAACAGTCATTTGACTTCAAAGCCTACACTGATTCAGACTATGGCGGTTGTAATCTTGATAGAAAGTCAACTTCTGGTGGATGTCAATTCTTGGGAGACGGACTGGTTTCCTGGCAGTGTAAGAAGCAGTCAACGGTTTCTGTCTCAACATGTGAAGCAGAATATATTGCTGCAGCTAACGGTTCTCAGATATTGTAGATTCAGCAGCAATTGAGAGACTACGGCTTGAACTTCACTGGAACTCCTCTGTTCATTGACAACAATGCCACCATGTCCATCACAAACAACCCGGTGAAACATTCCAAAACTAAACATATAGAAATTTTCCATCATTTAATCCGTGATTGTGCTAAAAAGCATCTCATTGAACTTGTAAAGGTTCACACGGATGACAACTTTGCTGACCTTTTCACTAAGGCATTTGATCGATCCCGTTTTGAGCATTTTGTCAACTTGATAGGAATGTTCAATCCAGAGTGAAAACTTGTTTTTCTTAAATCAATTCAATTCATGAAAGTTAAATTTTATTTCTTTTAAGATTTCTGTATAGTTCTTTTAATTTTTCAAATATTTTACAAAAATTCAAAACAAATAGAAAATGGAGAAAATTTCAAAGTTATCTTGAGAAAAGAGGAAATGATAGTACATCAGAAATGATCTAAACGCCATAGATTGCTCATATGGGAAATGATTGCGTCATGCTTACTTGATTGTTTAAATTGTTATGTTTTTAATCTGCTTCTTTACAAGTAATTTGAATTGTCAGTAGGCTGTAGGAGTCTTTGCATCATTAGTAGTGTGGAAACTAAATCTAGACTACAACTGTGATTTGAACCCATGTATGCATGTGTGCATGTGTAAAAGAATACAAAATGATCATTATCAGATAAAGGATGTAAGATTTTAGCAAATATTTTCTTAAGAGACCAGTTTCAGGTTATGTCTTTAGCACATTTACTGCGGTTCATCTCACTGCCCATACTCACAAGTATGTAATGAGAAATTGAATCAAGACATGTCTTTACATCAACCGTTGAGCATGTATTCACCCTTGAATCATACCTGATTCATTGAAATCAAATCCAGATAAAAGTTGGATCACCTTAGCTAAATCCTCAGACTCCATATCTATTAACCTGAATCATCATATGATATTCATAAAAGAAAATCCAATCAATCCAAGACATCTGAATTACTCGACTCTGAATCTTATGATTCTTGATAATCCTTATGGATCCTGCTTGATTTTTCTGTGCTAAACGATGTAACTTCATTCTGGAGATTTGAAAATCTTTGGGAAAATCTTAGATGTCTTTAGATAGTGCAAGTTACATTTCTGTAGCATATCAGTGGGGTACACGTTATATATCCTAAAATTAATACCTTAACACACAAGAACGTGATACAAAGATGCTTATGGTTTCAAATATCATAATATTGCCAACTTGAATTACTTGTTTATATGCTTATTAAGTATGAATAAATTGTAATTCATGACATGATCCCATATTCTTTGACGTTTATCTTGTATCATTTTTGCTAAACTTTAGCCTGATATGATCCTTTGCTAGTGTCTTTGAGCAAAAATAGTGTGTTTGTATATACTTGTATATTTCTATCAAGAAAAGATCAAAAAGATTCTAAGTTTGTGTACAGTTCAATTTTAATCAGATAAACCAAAAATATTTGTGTTTAACCTTCTTGAATTGACTTTGAATCCTCTTGATTGAATGTGTTTATCTTGTTCATTAATTGACTTGAAATCTTCATAATTTGAGTTGAAAGTTTGAGTACACAAGGGTCTCTGCGTACTTAGTAAGTGCGCATGAGGTAAACCGTGCGTACTTAACAAGGACGCAAGACTTAAGTCATGCGTACTTAGTAAGTACACAGGAGTTAAGTCATGCGCACTTAATAAGTACGCACGACCAGTTTGTGTTCGGTATATATACAGGAGTTAGAAATTTCACCTCATTTCAAACATTTCGACTGTTGAATACCTTGACTCTTCTTTACTCGAAATTTTTAGTGTGTTCCTAATCGATTTTCCGTCACGATTCTTGTTTCATCTTCACCTTAATCATCTTTGATGAGAATCCCAGTGAATTTCATCTATTAAATCTTGAGTTATGGATCGATTTGAGACTTTGAAAATATAGGTTTTTGAATCTTGATTTTGGACAATTTTTGGTGCTTTTATAACACATTATGATCAAAACATGTCTAGAATCAACTTACGAAGCCTGATCATTACTTAATCGTCCATAACGCCTCTTGATTTTGACTTTGACCATAGATTACCGTCGGACAATGGCTAGGTCAAACTTGACTAAGTTTAGCGGCTCTTTGATGTTGATAGTGGTTCCATAGGTCATCATCTTGAATTTCGACCTTGTGGTGACCATAATCCACAGCATTGCTTCTCCTCTGATGAATGTTGGATTTTTTGAAATTTGGCTAAGTGCAAGTTCTTGCGCACTTAACAAGTACGCAAGAAGTAATTCATGCGTACTTGCTAAGTACGTAAGAACTAATCCCAGCATACTTGCTAAGTACGCAGGAAGAACACTTGTGAAAAATTTCTAAGTCTGAAATTCAGTTCATTGTGTAACTGCTATATCTTGTCATGTCTGATCCATTCCAATGACGCTTCTTGTTCTTATTGTGTTTATTGTTTGTTCTTGCAGTGATGGCTCGTGCATTCACTAGCGAATTCAATCTGCTGGCTCTAACACAGCTCGAGTGGAAGGGTGCTGCACTTCAGTATAGGGAGATAATCAACTTCCTGAACCTATCAAAGCTCAACTATGCCATATCTGCTGATCCTGTTGTCTCAAGACCGTATCTGGAGCAATTCTGGGAATCTGCTAATCATGACTGTATAGTAACCCCAAACATCATTAGGGCTATTGTAGCAGGACATGACATTGCTATTTCTGAAGATACCATCAGACGCGTGCTACAGTTTAGGGACTTATCCACTGATCCGGTGAGTTACCCTGACTACTTCGTTGATGGATGTTGGAGACAAAGGATGGGGTAAGTAGGTACCATGGACTATTCCTCATACAAGAAGATGTGGGTACTTGATCATTGGCGTTACTTCACACACGTCATGATCATGCGCCTATCTGCCAGAAAGGCTGGAAAGGATGCCATGGGGCATGACTTGGCGGCTGCAATGGTTGCCCTCTCTCTCAACAAGGGTTATAACTTCTCGAAGTATATCTACAAGTCTATCACCGATCAGATCAATGCTGCTGATAGGTTTAGATTTCTATTACACCCTAGGTTCGTGCAGCTGTTGATTAATGATGTTGTACCGAATCTACCGGCGATTGGAGAGAGACTACAAGTCAAACGGGTGGACAAGAGAGTGTTTGCACAATTCATAAAGCCAGGCAGTGTAGAACCTACCCTGAGCACACTCCTCTCTTTGGCCACCTGATCAATGAAGCATATGTGGCCCCTGCTGACTTAAGATGGTATAGTGCCGAGTCTGAGCTAGAACTCAATCAGCACAGTGATGAACAACAAGAAGAAGAGGAAGTTGGATCGGAAGATGATATGTCTGAAGATGAATGGGACGCGGAAGAAGTTGTTGGGGGTGCTGAAGAGTCCGACTCAGAATCGACTGAGTCTGATTCATCTGATTCTGATGATGCACCGTCCCAGGCACACCCAAGGAGACTGACGAAGGTGACCCTTCCCGAGTCATCTTCTAAGAGAAAGCGACAATCGACTAGAAGTGAATACGAACCAGATTCTGATTCAGACACTGCTATACAAAGACATAGGAGAGAAAGTATCAATAAGCAATAGGGGGACAAGCCGCAACAAGCTATCCTTCGTGAGGTAGAGGTCAGTGCTCAGACGCAAGTAAATGTATCGGCTGCGAGTACTGATTCCGCTTCTACCCCACCTTCACAACAACTGTACCGGCGACAGCGGAGGAGGGCACAGGTTACACCTGATGTGGCTGTCACTGCTATCACAGAGGAGGTTCCTATGACAGTGTCCCTCCCTGTAACATCTGTCCAAGTGACGGTGACTGCTCCGATTCTTACCGAGTCAGTCACCATCACTCCTTCCACCACTCCTACAACCACCATCCCATCATCAATTCCCACTACCACCATTGAACCTATCAGTCAACCCTATAACTTTAGAGACTTTTCCCAGGGTTTTGACTTTGATACGATCTTCTAATCTCCCTTCCACAATGTTGAAGCCTCTACGTCCAGGAATCCTGATCAAAATGATGCCAGGATTGACGCTTTGGAAACACAAGTCGCTGGTCTACTTGAAACAGTTCGGAAATCAAGGGAAGAATCTGAGGCTCAACAGGCTCAGATAAATTCGTTGGTGGACGAAGTTACTATTCTAAGAAGCCAGCGGACTGGGACTGAAGAGAGACTTACAAATGTGATGGCCCAGAACGAACTACTGATCAAAACGAATAATATGATTCTGGGACACAGAACGTCCTTAGAGGTACGTTTTGACATGCAGCGGAAAGAACATGAAATGATGGTCAAGTTAGTAGCTGAACTGACCAAGAAACTTGCTGCTCGGGGGGAGAAAGAGAAGGAAAAGTCATCAAAATCTACCGGTGATGAGGCTTGTTATCCGGTTGATTTAACAAAGGATGATGACAAAGACAAGGATCCTGAAGTCGGTCCTAGTGGAAGTGAGCAACAAGCTTTGGCGATAGTGCCCATTTCTGCTGTTCCAATGGCTGAGGGGGAGTCGACTCAAAAGGAAGGTGGTGATGCTTCAGGTGGAAATAAAGGAAAGTTTGCAGCTGACGTTTTGAAAGATCTATCTGACGACGTGTCGGATAATGTGATCTTATTCTTAGAGCCAGACTATTCCAAAGAAGCACAAATCGAGGCTCTCTGCAATCTTGAAGAAGGAGAGATCGACTCTGGTGACGATTGGGATGAGGAAGATGATGATGTGGTGACAGAAGTTCCCAAGGGCGACGGGGAAGGAGAGTATGAGCTTGAAGATGGAGAGATCTTCGAAGTTCCATCCTTTGAATCTTATCTTGAAACAGGTTCAGTCGAGCCAGCTAGTACTGTTGAGGCGTCAACTGAAGCCTCCCCTGCCGACCCTACACCTGTGGATCCAGAGGCAAAGAAAGACAAACATATGCCTGAAAGTTCATCAAAGGATCCGGCTCCGGTATGGCAAAAGACTTCAATCATAGACAAACACGGAGCGACAGGGATAATCTTAGCTGTGAGGTTTGATGAGGATAAGAAGTTGTTTGCAATCAAGCGAGCTGGGGGGTTCAATACTTGAAACCATCCAGCGAAGCTTTTAACTCCTTACCAAGATACGACCTCATGAACCTAGTAAACAGAGAGCTGCTGGGTCACTCAAATAACGCAGTAGCAATGGGTTTGTGGCAGGTTCTACAACGTGAGGTAAGATCTGGGAAATTCGAAACGTTTAAGCCTCAAATGCCCAAGCGTGTCAAGGACAAGAACGCTAGACATCCTATGACTAAGAAAAGCTTAAAGAAACTAGTATACAAGCCAGTGCTATGCGAAACCAAGATTCCCCTAATCAAGTTATCTCAGGATATCCTTGGTAACATATGGTACTGGTACGTAGATCCTAAAATGGGCGAGGCAGTAGTGATTGGAAAGGTGTGGTCTGACAGTGGAAGCTTAGTGCCAAGGGAACTGATCAGAGTGTTTGATGAAGTCTGCTTCATAACCTTCTCTATGAAAGATCTGGAGGCACTAGCTGACAAGTACTGCATGTACACGGACGAGTGGACAAAGTTTCTTGCTTCTAAATACGACAAGGTGATCAAGTTCTGCCTTGACTACAAGAAGAAGATGGAAGCTAAAGCTGGGGAGCAGTGAAGACCGAAGACAATCCAGAGCTGTTGTCAAGGGGGAGTTTGTTGAAGCACTTTTGTGTGACAAGCACTCTGGATAGTGTCTTAGTTTATTCTACTTGTCTTGTATGTTTTGTCTTTGTATTGTAATGTCTGTATGTATTAGTTATCGAGTTGTAATTTCTAATGCATGTCATTGTTGTAATTTTTCTCTAAGTGTTTTGCGCACTTAGCATGTGCGCAGGAATTAGTTCCTGCATACATAGCAAGTATGCAAGAATACTCTGCGTACTTACTAAGTACGCATGAACAATTTGCCCCGTGCACTTGTTAAGTACGCAGAGATCAAGTCTTGTATAAATAGAATAGGTTGACAGAAGATAAGTACGCAGACATTTGCACTCAGTATTTTCTCTCTGCAACTGTTCGAGTTTATAATAGAAGGAACTTTAAAGTGATTTCCGTGTCGGTTTACTTTGTGTTGTTTGATTCTCCACCTAGTCGCGGGCATTCCGCACCCGGTCTGACTAGTCACACACCCACACGTAACGATCCGAGACACCCGGGGACTTTCAAGTCAGGATCTTCCAGTTCATCTACACCCATCACCATGGGTGGCTCACATACTATCTTCCCCACTTGTGCTAGAATCTCACTCAGACTGAAATCATCATCGTCAGCAGTCAAAAACGGGGACCTATCAAACTCTTTTCAAACTCCTCCAACCAATCTGGAGGTTCCAATAACATTCCTTTATCCCAATCATCCTCTAATGGGTTTGAGTCCCGATGATCGTCCATGGAGGCATCAAGCATGCACACGGAGTGGCTATGCTCACCAACATCCTCCACGAAGTTTGTAGCATCGAATATAAGAAACTTGTCCCCCACGCGAAGTGTGAGTTTCCCATCAAAGACATCAATCATTGCCTTGGCGGTACGTAGGAACGGGCGTCCTAGGATGAGTGGGACTTTGTCATCCACCTCCATGTCCAGGATTATGAAATCCACGGGGAATACAAATTTACCTACTTTTACTAACATATTTTCCACAAATCCCCGTGGATACTTGACTGAGCGGTCAGCCAAGGAAATGCTCATGCGTGTAGGTTGCGGTTCACCTAAGTCTAGTTGCTTATAGATAGAATATGGCATCAAATTGATGCTAGCACCTAGGTCGGCCAACGTGTGGTGCAAGGGCAAACAGCCTAGGAGACACGGAATCGTGAAACGACCCAAATCTCCCAATTTCTCGAGCAGCTTGTTCTGCACCACTACAGAGCATTGCTCACTAAGTGAGACTTTAGAGATCCCTCCTAGCTTCTTCTTGTTGGAAGGAAGATCTTTGAGGAACTTACCATACTTAGGCATATGCTGGAGGACCTCTATGAATGGGAGATTGACCTTGAGTTGTTTGAACACATCAACGAAAGTACCATATTCCCTAGCGTGCTTATGTGGCAAAACACGTGCGAGATACGGGATACGACTCAGGTCAATCTCGAGGGACTTCATCTCCTCCCCCTTCTTCTCCACTGCCCTCTCGGCAGGCTTCTCCATCTCTATCTCTTCATCCACCGACTCTTCTTCTTCGACAACCGGGGGGCTCTCCTTCTCTTCGGCCCTATGACTTCTTATCGACACAACTTTTAACTCAGGCTCCTCCATCATCCTACCATCAATCTCAGCAAATCGAGCTCTCCAGTCTACCTTATTCAATTCCTCTACCAAAGGTATGCCATACTCAATGGAGTGGGATTCATCCTCTACAACCTCTTTCTTCTCCACACTCCTAACAGACAAGGCCATCACTGAAGTGTTGGAGCAAGAAGATGGACCTCCTTGTCTAGCCTTCAGGCTCTGAGCGATGTCTCCTACCGTGCGCTGCAAATCCTGGAATGCCGACTGCTGATTCTTCAATAGAGTGTCATGGCTATCCAGTCTCTGCCGAGCATCCCTATCATTTTGCACTAACTGAGCAGGCAACTGTGTCTGATTCTCTATCATCTCCTCAATCTTCCTTGTGTTGACACTGCTTCCTGAACTTGCTCCTCCTTCAGCTCCTCCATACTGCTGCTGGCGACTATTAAACCCAGGCGGGTTATTTCTAGATCTCCATCACAGCCATAAGTATTGTTATTATTATACCCTCGGTTCTGGTTCTGGTTGGCAGCATAGCTCACATGCTCCTGATTATTTACGGGGCAATCTCGGGTGTCATGGCCTCCCATGCACACTTGACACCGCTGAGCACTGAGCTTCAGCTCCTTAATCTCGTTAGCCATTGAGGCAAGTGCAACAGCCATGCTAGTCTCAGGAGTGACCTGATGCACACCTCTAGGAGAAGAGGCAGGTGCTCTAGTAGTAGGAATGGAATTCCTAACAGAATGTGGATGCTGCTGTTCGGCTTGAGCGAAGCTCTCAAACATTTCCTCGCACTCATCAGGCTCGAGTCTCTCCATGATAAGACTCACAAGTAGCACAGAAGACAAGTAGCACACAAGACTCAAAAGAAAAAAAATTCACTAAAATAACTAGTCAAAGCTAATATTGCTATTGCCAAGTTCCCCGGCAACGACGCCAAAAAATTTGATGTCGTTCAGACGGTCTATAAAATAAACTACTAAACCTAACCTAGACTCCTAAGTAATAAATGGAAAACCTATGAACTAGACCGCATTGACAGACAAGTGTACCTATCGAGTGTAGCACAGCTTAACGGTAAACCGAGTTATTAAACCCTACAGACACTACGAATAACAAAACTAGACTCTGACACGGACTAAAGATTGATTTGGTTTGGGGGGTTTACTACACTAAATATTAACTAAGAATGCAATAAACTAAGATCGACTCAACTATCAAGAACAAGAACTAAGATGAAATCAGAAGAGGGGAAGAATACTACCTAGGTCGGAATCCTACTTGCAAAGCATAACTTCTACCGGTTCTGGAAACTATAATGGATCTGGGTTTCTAAGGAAACAACTATAGATAGCCTAGTGAATCCCTAATCACTCTCAGGGTGTCACCAACTAAGAAACCTAAAGATGTACTAACTCACCAGATTGTTGGATCACTTCTCAGGTATTTCCAACTATGATAAAGTACCCTAATACACAGATTACCTCTCAGTCTCACTGTCCACCAATACACTCAAAGAATGCACGGGGTAATCTCAAGATAACAATTATGACACGAATAGCAACAATCACTAGACACCTAATACCGGCTTCTTCTCAGACAGCTGACACTCGGATTCCTAAATGACGAAGACTAAACGACTAATTCTCACCTCTCGGGTATTGAACTAGGATACACATTTAATTCTAATCAGCAATCAAAGACAACTCCTATGGCTACTACGTCTAGCAAACCACCCTAATCACAAACCCTAAGATCTATGACCAAGATACGCTAATCAAATTGGCAGACAACCACAATCAACGCAAGGAATTGAAATCAAACACAAGACCAGGTCTAAACATGCAATAACATCACAATAATCAACTCAAGATCGCTTACAAAATCATAAACCCATAAATTGAATCCAAAAACCAATAAAAATCAAAGCTTTATCAAGTATTCATCATATGACCTAGGCAATATCAAAGTTTTAGCCTAGGATCAAGTTAAAACACATCAAAACAGAAGTATAAATAATCATCATAGTTTCAAACAATCAAATCAAGATCAAACGAAAGAGAATTGGAACCTGAAAAGCTATCTCTAACCACGTCGGATCCTAAAGCACCAAACTTTGACTCCAATTAGCTTCTTATCTCCCAAAATCGTCCTAGAACTCTCTCTGGACGGCTAAGATACGAACTCTTCTCCTAATGGAAATCAAAATCTTTTTAATTTGAAAATCTATGGTTTTGCGGAAAATAGCTCTCTCGCGTACCGTGAGAAAATATGTCTAGCCCCTCGCGTACCGCAAAGGCCAAAATAGTCGGGGCGCGTTTCTGGAGTCCTCACATACCGCGAAAGTTTTCTTCTGGGCTTCTCGCGTACCGCGAGATACTGATTTTTCTCATTTTTCACTTTTGATCATTAGGCTTTCATTCTCTTACTCGATTTCTTCACGTATTCACTTGTATTCGTTACGAGCACCTGCAAACAAGACAAAGACTCAAATACAGACTTAAACAAATAAAAACAAACACAAAACTAATAAAAAACGCACAAAACACTAGGAATAAAGATGTGTGCTTTGCACTACATCAACTCTCTCAGTGAATTTGAAGATAGAAGTGTGAATGGTGGATGGATTAGGGCTACACCCTGATGTAATAGGGTTCTAGAGTCTACATGGGCCAAACCCATGACCTTTGGCCTATCATTCTTATTCTTTCTTCCCATTTAGCCCATTAGAGATTGTCGGGTTTTACGGGTGTTACATTACGAGGGAAATCAATTTATGAAAATGTAACATTTTTAATTTATTATATGGTGTCTCAAATTTGAGATGGTTTTTTTTTTTTGATAAATTGTTACTTTTATATACATTATTTTATCTTATTTATTGTTTGAAGTTACTAACTATATGGTTTATTCAAAATTTTATTACTTTCAATAAAAATACATTTAACATATAATTAAATATTTATACTAATGAATTTACATAACCAAGTAATTATTGTAGTATTTTCTTATACGAAAACTCATAAAAGAAACAAATTCTGTCGCTTGTTTTATATATCAAACTATAAAAAATGCATTCTACAAGAAAAGAAAAGAGAATGTAAGAGATTTTCGATCGAAAACTATTTTCACAATAAAATTTAGTTCATATTCTTATATTGCAAATTGTTTTGAATATCGAAAGATTCATTTAGATGAAATTGATGTAGGTAGCAGTAATAAAGGAATCAAGATTCCAAAATGAAGGAGGTAGATTTTAGTTGGACAAGAAGAGATTTGATCACTTTAATTGAGATTTAATCAAAACGACGTATGCGGAATTATCTAAAGTTAAAAGTAGATATATACTGAAATTAATAATCTTATATAAAGATGGTAAACTTACCAATAGAACATTTATATAAAAATAAGTATTTGGAGATTTGTGAATTATAAGTGTAACTTTTAATTTTTTATTATTATATTTAATACGTAATTTTAGTCATAAGAAATACTTTGAGATTTACGAATTATATCGTTTTCACTTTTCAACCAGTGTAATACGTGTAATATCATACAACCATACATCACGTTTCTTAGCCTTTTTGGTGTCCAAGCTCGTGTCGGGATAGCTAATGTATACCACTTTTTTAAGCACACCAAATGCTTGTTCGATGTCCTTCCTCGCTCCCTCTTGAGCTTTTGCAAATTTTATACGTTTTTCACCAACCGGAGACGGAAATGATTTTACAAACACATCCCAATCAGGATAAATACCATCAATAAGATAATACTAGTATTTGTTATTTACTCCTCCAACTTCAAATGAAGAATCAAGTGCAATTCCACTAATAACGTTGTTGAATAAAGGTGATTGATCAAAAACGTTGATGTTGTTATTCGAATCCTGAACCCCCGACACCAAAAAACGGGCGCCATATCTATAAACCGTGTGATGCTACTGCTTCCAAATCCATTATTGGATGAGGATGATCACCTCTCATGTATTGACCTCTCCATGCAGTTGGGCAATTAAAGCACTGCCAATGCATACAATCCAAGCTACCAAGCATTCCCGGGAAACCATGTTTTTATTCATGCGCCTCGTCTAATTGTTGAATGTCATTCGAATTGGGTTTTCTTAGATATAGTTTCACATATAGCTTGATGATACCCTTACAGAATTTGTACATGCGTTTTCGTATGGTTGTCTTAGACATCCTTAAATATTCATCAAAGGAGTCTGATGTGGTTGCTAGGACATTTGACGAAGTGCAGCAGCGCACTTTTAGTAAGTAGTAAAACCCCGACACCCTCTTGCATCCCACCCTAATATTAAAATGGGTTATCGTCTACCAAATCGTTAGCTATTCGTACAAATAACTCCTTGCACAATCGAATTCGTCTCTTAAAAGTCTTATCTTTATATACGGCACCGCCAGCAAAGTAATCAGCAACTAGGCGATCGTGACCCCGCTTCACGATCTATGTTCAAAGCAGGTCCTCTCGACATCGATGTTGAAATTTCTCCATCTTTGGTTAGGACAGCGGATGCAATGGACACGTTCGTGTGTATAAAAATTGGCACTATAGGACTAGTTTCGTCATCGGATGAAAAATCCATCACCTTTGAAATTTGAATTTTGGAGTGTGAAATTTGTAATTTTTGAAGTGTAAGAAAAGTATATGTACATGGGTATTAGTATATATGAAAATTAAGTTAATTTTTTTATTCTAGCTGTTGGTTATCAGTGATATTGAGTTTTTTTAGTTTTTTTTTATTTTCTGCAGTGGTTTTGGCGCAGAGAATCCCCCGCATTGCACCTTTCTACCGGCGCTGCTATAAGGGGGTGGTGTTCCCGGCGGTCTATTCCTCCACATAATCCCCTCTACGGGGAAACAATGACCACACTGCATAGTCTAAGAGAGTTCTTCAATTCTCGTCAGTTATAGATTCACCCTCCAACCCTTTCCTTCCGTTTTTTTTTCTTTTTACCCCCATTTTTAGTTTTTTTAATATTTATTATATAGGTAAAAATTAAAATGTTAAATTTTGGTAGGCAACGATTTTATCTTTAACCAACAATTTTTTTAAGGTTCGTTTTTTGTATTTTTAACGTACGTTTTTATAAAAACATAACTTTTTCGTGCTTTACATTTTAAAGTTTCAAATGTTATCAATGTTTAGATGTTAAATTTTTTTGGTTTTATTTTTTTTATATAAGGTTTTTAATATCAATGTTCTCACTGCACCGCGTCGGTTTACTTAAAGATTTTTTTTTCTATAATGTTTCGTTGACGTTCATTTATTTCGCTGTTTAACAAGCTAGCATTAATTTTTTTTTCCCGCTTAATGCACCGGAACACGCGGTTTTTATAAAAATAAGCACACGTGACCCGTAAAGAGTCTTAATCTCAAGTTAAGCTGAGATGTAATACGCATCGAGATCTTACGGTCTGTTTGGTATGAGGTAATGGAATGAACGAGGGAATAGAATGGACTAGTAAATGGAATGAACAAGGGAAAGAAATGGATCATTACCATTCCATTGTCCTGTTTTGTTATCTTATGGGAATGCAATGAGTTATTACTTCGTGTTCATTGGTAGACAGGAAAATAATTTATGAAAAATAAAATATTTTTAACTAGTAAATTAATATTATGAGTTGGGTCATGGGTCAGGTCACGGGACGTGTCATGACTCTGCTCGTGGGTCAAGGCATGGATCTGGTTATGTTCGGGGCATGAATCGGGTCATGGTTCGGGCCGTAGTTCGGGTCATGGGTCGGGGCATGAGTTGAGGGCATGGGACGGGTCATGGTTCGGTGCATGGGTCCAAGCAAGGGTCAGGTCATGGTCCGGGTCATGGTTCGGGTCATGGGTTGGGGCATGAGACGGGTCATGGTTCGAGGTACGGGTCCGAGCATGGGTCAGGTTATGGTTCGGGCCATGGTGGGTCATGGGTCGGGTTATGAGTGGGGTCATGGGTCGTCCCATGGTTCGGGTCATTAATTAAATAAAATCATTCCATTCCTTGAAGGAATGAAAGGAAAACACCCCTCCCCCAAGTAATAAAAATCATTATAAGGGAAAGAATCGCATTTCTTATGTAATGGTTCATTCCATTCCTATGTGATTACCAAAAATGTTTTCTTTTTCATTCCAGCGTAATGACCCATTCCATTCAACCGTACATTCGTGTATACCAAACACTACCTTAATTGTTTTAGAACTGAAAATAAAGTATTTATACAGGTAATGTCCGTCTTCCAAAAGACGTGATATTTATGTTAGTGATTGCCCCTGTGCTGACGTGACAGGACGTAAAAGATAGAGACGTGAAACCACTACGGATTACCTTATGATTATATCTTTAGAAATTAATGAATTTCTAAACTTAAGAATATGATCAATCTATAATCTATAACATATAATAAAGGAAAACATTGTGGGACACGTGGCAAGCTCTGAGAGCATCAGTTTTTGTGTTTTCCCGCCTATTACCCATGGGTAAAAATAATTCACGTGGATCTAATAGGAGCAAAATCCGACCCAATTATTGAATAACCCTAAAGACATTCTCCTTCCAGATTTGTTCTCCTTTTCTTCCTCGATTCTTCTTTCATTCTCCAAACCCTAACGCCGCATAACATACACAAAATCCTATCTAATCCAACCGATTGATAATGGCGACGTATGATCAGCTAAAAATCTTCGTATAAGTTTGTTACTCATACAAAAGTATTCATGAAACTTTGACGACAAAGATGTTAATTAGGGTTTTGAAAGAAGGTTAGTGAGTGTAAGAAACAGGTGGTTTCTAAGATGGATGGAATTGAGTTGAGTCTCGATGGGGGTTAAGTTTAAGTTGAGTGTTGAGATTCTGAAATCCGATGATAGGCACCCGGATACGATAACGGCTTTGATCGGAACGTTTCAAATGTAACAGATAGGCAACGGGTCGACAAGATACAGATACACCACTTGAACAACTCGTTGGGCAATTCTAAATTTGAATCAAGATACAAATTCACCACTTGACTCTAATCTAGACAACAAGAACACCATTCAAGTTGCCACACTTCAACTAGCATGGATTAATTAATTCATCTCAAAAATCAATTGAGAAAATTAACCAAAGAAATTTTAATCATAAACTCATCTCCCTCTCTTCATTCCATCCGTGACTTACATAGAGTGAAAAAAAAAAGGAAAACATATCCCACTTACCATAATTCTAGGAAATAGAAACTGACTAAAACAATTAAAATAAAAGAAAAAGAATTAAAAAGGCAAAAGGAAATTAAATAGTTTCAACTGCAGGTGCAACGTGGGTGTTCCATGCCTGCATGCATGTTCAAATAATCAAACCATCCGATTGGATCAAGCTGACCCAAGCTTGACCTATTTCATTCAACCCATGGGTCTCTGATGTTGGTCCGATTTCGTTAACGACTAGAAAATTTAAATACTCGAGTGACCGGCCATCAAGAAGTATGATACTCGGTGTTGTAGGAGTATTCAGCCCATGAAAGAAAAGAACTCCAACGGGTCGGTTGCTCATGAACAAAGAAACTCAAGTAGGACTCGAGATAACGGTTTAATACCTCAGTTTGTCCGTCCGTTTGGAGGTGGTAACTGGTACTCAACTGAAGTTTAGTTTGGTTCAGACGGAACAGTTCTTGCTAGAAGTGACTGAGAAAGATAACATCTCGATCAGACACAATGGATCTAGGAAACCCGTGCAAGCGAACTATCTCCTTGCAGAAGGCTGCTGCCACACCCTTGGCAGTAAATGCGTGAGCTAAACAAATGAAGTGTGCGTACTTGCTAAGCCTGTCGACCACCACTAAAATTGTATCAAACTGATTAGAGGAGGGTAAGTCCACAATAAAATCTATGGAGAGGACTTTCCAAATACGAGTGGGAATGGGAAGGGGCTGAAGTAGGCCTGCATGAGACAAAGTCTGGTACTTTTGCTACTGACATATTAAACATTGCTCAACATATAGGCGGATCTCTTGTTTCATACGGGGCCAAAAGTATTGCTCGGAAAGACGTTTCACTGTCTTTAGAAACCCATCATGACCGCCCACTGGTGTATCATGTGCCTCTTTGAGTAATTTCAGCTTTAGGGATGGTATATCCGGGATGACTAATCGCCCTTTGAAGAGTAAGGACTGATCCACAAGGGAGAAACCTGGGACAGCCGCTGTTGTGGCTGACAGTAATTGCTGAATAATGTTGTGTGTATAGGGGTCCAGCTGCAAACCTTCCTGCACATCAACTAATTCAACACAATAAGGCATAGTTAACACCAACAGTTCACTAGAGTGTGGTCATCGGGATAGTGCATCTGCCCCTCTATTTTCTTTGTCTGCCTGATGGGTAATGGTGAAGCCATATGGCATGAGCTTCAGTAACAAACGTTGCTGCTCTATAGTGGTTATCCGTTTCTCAAGTAAAAACTTAAGAGTGTAATGATCCATACGAATAATGAAGTGCCTACCCAACAAATAATGATTTCATTTCTACACGGCCAGAACTAAGGCTAACAGTTCAAGATCATATGCAGATTTAAAGCGGTTGGAGGGTGAAAACCCTTTGCTGAAATAGGTCACTAGGTGATCAGCCTGTGATAGAATAGCTCCCACACCATCCGAGGAGGCGTCACATTCCATCACAAAAGACTTGGAGAATTCAGGTAAGTGTAACACTGGGGTGGAGGATAAGGCCTGTTTAAGGGTGTTAAAAGCTGTGAGAGCTTCTGCTGACCAAATGAATCCGTCTTTCTTTATCAAGGATGTCAGGGGACGAGCGATTAAACCATAGTTTTTGACAAAACGACGGTAATACCCGGTGAGACCAAGAAACCCTGTACTTCTTTCACATTGGTGGGTATTGGACAACCATGATTTTCTCCTGCTTGACTTGCACCCCTTCAGATGTGATTACATAGCCTAAGAACACCACTTTAGGCTGGCCAAAACAGCACTTGGTTAGCTTGACAAAGAACTGATGGTCATGTAGTAATTTCAAAGCTTGATTCAGGTGCATGAGGTGTTGTTCCATACTGGGGCTGTAAATTAGGATGTCATCAAAGAAAACGAGTATGAATCTACGCAGGTAAGGGCGGAATAAATCATTCATCATGGTCTTGAATGTGAAAGGGGCATTGGTAAGGCCAAAAGGCATAACTTCAAATTCGTAATGCCCGGAATAAGTACGAAAAGCAGTTTTGGAACATCCAGGTCTTGCACCCTGATTTGATAATAACCCGAGCGTAAATCCAACTTGGAGAAGATTTTAGCTCCATATAATTCATCAAATAGCCCATCAATGTTGGGGATGGGATACTTGTCAGCTATGGTGATTTTCTTAAGTGCCCTATAGTCCACACACATCAGCCATGTGTTGTCTTTTTTTCTTAACCAACAATACTGGACTTGAGAATGGGCTGTTACTAGGCTGAATAAACCCAGCAGCTAACAATTGTTCAACTTGTTTTTCGATTTCAGCTTTTTAGGAATAAGGATAACGGTAAGAACAAATATTGGGGGGAGTGGAGTTTGGGAGTAAAGGGATGGAGTGAGTTTGGGACCGGTAGGGTGGTAAGGTTTGAGGTTCGTTGAATACGGCTGGATATTTCTGGAGGACAGGTTGTAATGGTGATGGGACGGGTGGGCTCTTTTCTGGTTCAATGGCTAAGTGCTGAAAACTGGAGGGTTTTTGAGGTCCGATAGACACCCCCTGTGGTTTGTATTGTTTCCCATCAATGGTAAACATCATGAACATATCTTTCTAGTTAGCTTGGACACTGGTTTAAAAAAGCGCACCTGAGGTGTGCCTAGGCGCGAGGCGACATAAAGCGCAGGTCCTGGGCTTTAGGTTACATAAGGCACACAACTGTACAAGAAGCGAGCGATTTTGCGCTCTAATCCGCTTTTCTGCGCTTAAGAGATTTTTTGGGCTGGCAATGAAGATGTGGCACTTGATTTTGATGAAATCGAAGCTTTATGCTAAAAGACCAGTTCATATATGTAAGAATAAGAAGAAACTTAAGCTTACCTGTGATGGAGATGAAGATATGCGATGGAGACAGATGAAGAAGAGAAGAGAGAAGATGACGACGATGAAGATGTGTGATAGGGTTAAAACTTACAATTAAAACAATGGGAGAATGGATTTAGGGTTAAAAGGCTTATTTCTTTTTATTAAATTACATTTTTCATCCTTCATGTTATGGCTTTTGTCAAATTTAACATTAAACTTTTCAGATATGTGTATTTGTTTTTTTTTTCTTGTTTCTAAAGTCTCTAACAAAGATTTTTTGCTTCTTTAGGTTGTACGTATAGTTGTTTATGTTGTACATAAAGGTTATTTATAAATTAATTCTTATATATCTTTTAATTATCTAAATTTAAGGTGTAAAAGGATTAACATTATAGTAAATATTATATGGAATTAATTTTAAAATATTATATTAATACCTAGCGCCTCGCGTATGAAAAGCCCTGCGCTTTTGCGCTCTACGCTTTGCACCTCAGTTTTATACTTTGTCGCCTTGGTGCGCTTCTCTCTTTTTAAAACCAAGGCTTGGACAATATTTAAGGTAGTCAACCATTGGCTACCCAAGACCAAATCAGCCTCACCAATGGAGAATGGATAAAAGTCTTGTACAACTTTGATGTTGTCCACATTTATGGTTAAGTCCATGCACACTTGATTACAACGAATAACATCCCCGTTTCCGATTTGGACCCCAAAAGGAGGTACAATCTAGGTGGTTAGTTTTAGCTCACGTACCAAAATATCAGAGATAAAGTTATGGGTGGAATCCCCATCAACCAGGATTAAAACTTCAGAATTATTGAGCATACCGTGGACTTTCATGGTTGTGGGATGGGTTTTTCCCAAGATGGCGTGCAAACTGATTTCAGCAACCTCATGCTCATTCGTATCTGCATTTGTCGCTTCAACAATAGGTGGGCCCTCAGTTTCCTCCTCTACTTCGCATAGCTTGAAAATGCATGTTTTACACCTTTGCCCTGGCCCGTATTAGTCTCCACAGTGAAAACATTCTCCCTGTAGAAAGCATGATTGCTTCTCCATGTCGGAAATCCGGAGAGGGGTTCTTGTATTACTGTTCGGTTGGGATGGGATAAATGAGGTAGGTTTAGGTTCGGGTTGGGTTGTTTTTGTGTGGGCTGACCAAGTATTGGTTTTTCTGGTTCGGATGTGGGTAACTTTGGATCCAAATTCTAGGGCAAGGATCTTGACTTTGTAGACTGTTCTAGGCTTATGTATTCTCACATCAGCTTTGAGTTCTTCTTTAAGCCCGTTTAGAAAAATCCTCAATAGGCAGTCGTCTGGCCAATCAAAAGACCCTTGAAGATCTCTTGGCGAATTCTTGATGGAACTCCTGCACGGTGCCTGTTTGCTTGATACTACAGGGATGTTCATCTGGGTTTTGAAATTCATCAGGCCCAAAGTGTTTCTGAAATGCAAGGACCAAGTCCTCCCAAAAGCCAATCTCCTGGTCGGTGGATAGCCATGAAAATAGGTCCAAAGCATCTCCTTCCAGGTGCATAGACGCCACATCCACCTTCTCCTCGCCAGGTACATTATAATACATGAAGTACTTTTCTGCTTTCAGTATCCACCCTCTAGGGTCTCCTTCGCTGAAGGTCGGGAAGTCAATTTTGTTGTAGGGTCGGTAATGGCGGTAGTAATTTCTAGATGTTTCGCCATCATCGTGTCTGCCTGAGTTTCGTTCGGAACGCTCCACATGCGATTTGAGGGCTGCAAGCTCATCCCTAAACAAGTCCATCGTCTCCAATTTGGCAACGATTGCTGCTAACTGAGCCGCTAACGCGTCTGGCGACAAATTGCCTTCTGAATTCCGGGTGTTCTCCATGATTGCGTCGAAATTCCCGGTAATGAAACCAAAATGATAAGAACTATTAAGAGAAACAGTTGACTTGATTGAATTTCAAAAGATAACACCTAATTCGAGAAGGGTTCACTTTCCAAATTACATGGAATGTATAATAAAATACTGAATTGAAATTAATAAACACAAAGATTGAAACTAATACTACTTGCTTGGTGCCAACTGCTTCCTTTCCCGCCAAATGATTGACCCAGCGGGTCAACCCATGATCCGAAAACAGCAATGAATGCTTCAAGTTCTGGTCCACTATTTTTCTTTCCTCTTCTCGAGTACACCTTACATGGAGCTGCTGGAGTCTTATCATACAGCTTATTTTTTTTTGCTACTCTCACTTGAAATTTTGCTAACATATCAATATATTTTTTAAATTATAATCCGACTTATGGAAATAAACCTTTACTGAAATAAATATTAGAACAATATAGGTTGACTTCTTACTTAGGAATACGTCATGACCAGTGGCGAAGCTTGAAGAAAACCCCCGGGGGGGTCGGGATTTTTTTTCCTATCATGGGGGTGCCAGAACTATAAAATTTTCACCTGAATACATATAAATTAACAATATTGAGCGAAAAATCGACCGAATACGTATAAATTAACACTAGTGAGCGAAAAATCGGGATGGGCCGGGGCCCATCCGGGCCCCAACAAAGATTCGCCCCTGGTCATGACGTTTGATCGCTTATTTTTTTTTTTGCCTCTTTTCAGTTTATATTTCGTAAACCATGCGTAGCTTTCAGATACCAGGTTTGATTTTGCTTTTGTAATATACACGTTACAGTTATTTGTATTGTAATGGTTTTTTTTTTGTTATCTTCCTGTTTACAAAGGATTATATCTTTTAAATAGTAATCTGACATTTGGAGTAAACAGTTTAGCAGGACATGATGTTCATTAAAATACACGCCGGACAACTTCAGACCAGTTTCCTGTCAAACCGTTTTCTATTTTACATTTTTACCCATCTGATAACCATGGAATGTCTGCAAAAAAAATGAAAAAATAAATTTAGAAACCATTAAAATAAAAAATTGTTTCTCCCATTTGTCGCATTTTAAAAAGCTAACCCGTTTGACACGTTTAATAAAACTAATCCGTTTGACCCGTTTTTGAAAATTGATTGTTCGGCCTGTTTAATAAAACAAAGTTGACATATTTAACAAAACTTACCTGTTCGACCCGTTAAATAAAAAATGATCTGTGTCCTGTTTAAAGAACTGACCCGTAGGACTTCTAATTCAGTTCATTGTAACATACACTATGATCTGTTTAGATTGGGGGTCCAACAGCCTATGTACAGGAACAGAGGAGTTCTTATATAGACAATGCATTTATTTTAATCTTTAGGTGTCAGACTCTCTTTTGTAATCAGTTTTTGGACTTCTAGCGTTCTGATTTCCATGTGTTATGTTTTTGAGCTGTTGAATTCTTTCATTGCAGAAGTCATGTAGTATTGTTAGAAAAAGAAGTAACTTGGAGAATGGAGATGGTTTAGTTGATAGTTTAATTGTCATGTTTGTCCTCTATTAAACTACAATCCTCACACACCTTTGTTTAAATATCCCCTGGATTTCATAACATACTATCATCCAGTTTCCACGAATTAATGCTCATAGATGCTACTAATAAACTGTTCTTTTTCTTATTTTTATGTATGGATATATTCGATCTTGAGTCACACACATTTATTTTATTCACTAGAATTGCAAATGGGTATGTACTTGGTGTATATTACATTTGAGGGTATATTTCCACAATGTACTCAGGTCTCTGTCTTAGGTATCATTAATATCCGTAATTCTGAAGATAAATTGATAGATAACTCTATAATCAACACCAAATAACAAATGGGTTTGTTGCCCCCATTATTGTCTTCTTTTGTTATTAATTCAATTATGTTAAAACTATTTTTTTATTTCCTTTTAATTTGTTTAGTTACTCTTTTATTAACCTATTAATTTCTTTTTTTACTACACTTTTAACGTAAGAGTTAGCTATGGATTTTACTATTTTTTTAATTAACAAATGCCAGTAGGAGTATAACTGTTATTTTGAAAAATCCAATGCCTGTTAATATTGAAATTAATGCCATACTATCTTTTGGAAGGATGTAAGTTGTAGCATGATTTTGGCTCTGGAAGTGAAAGGAGTATAACTGTTATTTTGAGGACTAAAACTATTTGATTTTAGATAAAGATAATAAACTTATTAAACAAACATCAAATGCGATATAAAAAGAAGTATTTGTATATTTGTGAATTGTAAATTGTAAATCGTAAATTGTAAATGTAATGTCTCATATTTATTATTTATATGTAACATGTGATATCTAATATAAATCATCATAATTTTTTAAGATTAATAGATTATATCGTTTTCATATTCAACCCATGTAAAACAACCGGTGTTCACCTATGGATAGTTGTATGTTACACTATTAAGAGTTAAGACTAGAGATGGAGTAAATCTACTGATATTAGATAAATATGGTAAAGCTATAAACCAAACAACAAATATAGTATATAAGGAAATTTTAAAAAATTTATGAAAATCTATAGAAACTTATCTTTTTTTTTTGTTATTTAATGTAATATGTAATTTCCTTTATATTTTATTTATCTCTAGATTTATGTTTTATATAATTTAATTTTTTGCCATCAGTGTAATACACGGATATATAACCTAGTAAATAAATAAATAAAATAATAGAAAGAACGATTACATGAATACGAATCCCACTATGACCAGACACGTGGAAATCATGCGGGAAAAAGACATCGGTTACATACTCTCGTGGTCTCACCGGCGAACAACCCCATTCCTCCGGCACACTCACCTCATGCCTTCCGACCAAATTTCTCCTGCACTCTAGTCCTCTTATCATCTCATTTCTCCACCATCGCAGGAAATGGCGGTCGAGAGGACGACGAATAATCAACCATCGGTCGTCGTCGTCGGCTGCGGCGGTAGTAAGTCGGCATTGGAGTTCGATTCATTTGTTCGTGTGGATTTGAAAACATTCTCTCAGTCGGAGCTCTACTCTCTTTCTCGCTCTTCCTCCTACGCTTTTGACCTCAGCAAGCCGGAAAATGACGTCATACCTAACATTCAGTCCGACCGCCGGTCTACATGTTCAATCACCACCATCACAACCACTGGTAGGAGAGTTTTCGCATTCTCTCACCGACGTGGACCCCGCCGTCGCATTTCCGGTTCCGACGCCGACGCACAGTTGACGGAAAACAGGTTGATTTTAACATCGCTAAAAAAGTTAGTTGCGGAGGGCGAGGTGTGTGATTCGAACCCTAGCAGAGAAGTTCAGAAGAGGAAGAGGAAGAGGAAATCGAAGAATGATAACGAATTCGAGAATTTAGGTTTAATTAATGTGAACGGGGAGGCGATTGATCTGAGATTTTTGGCAAGTGCTGCGGATGGCGTATTTGAATCTGAATTAAACCAGATGACGGAGGGGATGGTGAGAGAAGATGAATTTCTAGGGTTTTTAAATGGTTTAGAAGGGAGTTGGGGTAGCAGCCGGAAACGGAGGAAGTATGTGGACGCCACCTTGTTTGTGAAAGCATTGCCGGTTAACTGGAAAATATTGCTCTCCCTACGCCCTCGTGTTCACCGGCCCTCTCTCTATTGCCGGAGATTCGTCAGGTATCATGTTATTCGGTTCTGAATTATGTTTGAAAAATGCAGTGAATGAATTGTTGGTATGATCAATGTCAATTATGTTAAATTAACAAATCCTTGGTTCATAAATCAGGAAATTTGATGCTTTTTTACTCGTTTTTGTTCAATATTTCAATTCGGATTTATGGTTTAGGCAATGTTTGGAACTGTCAACTAACTGATACATTAATATCTCTAAGGAAAAACTTAAACTCACAACCTGTTTCATTGGTGCCGTTGGGTTAAAGGCCCTTGGTCAGTGATCATCCGTTTCGATATTTTGAACTTTGGTTTTTTCGTGCAGAGTTGTAAGATGAAAAAGGAAACCTAACATGAGTAATCAAATCCTTTGTGTTAAGCCAGACTTCAACTTTCTAGTGAAATTTCAGTATTTAGCTTTGTGTTTATAGTTTCCCATGCACGTGTTACCCGTACTCTCGTGTCATAGAGCTCTGTCCTTGAATCAGGACCCCCACCGGCCACCCCCGCCCCACTCTCTTTTGACCAATGAGTGACCCTAGAGTTGAAAATGTGGTTTAGAGGGTTGGGATGTGTGATATGAAACTGATTACCGCGTCTTTTTAGTTGGTAAAATATTAATTACCTTAAAAGTTGTATGTGCTAACAATATATAAAGATGTCCTTTTAGGTCATTTAATCATTAGTTACTTAACTGAAGAGAATTTGCCAAAGACCCAAATCTAGTGATTATCTGATCATCACAACTTCAAACATCATCATATCCAAACACCATCTCCTGCATCATGTTTTGTTCCAACTGATTATGTGATTCTAATTTGTCAGTATCACGTAATCACTTTTCAATCCACACATCGAAACACCCGTTATATATGTATCATATTGTGTATTTTTCTGTCGCCTAAAATTTTCTTGCTTTCTTGATACATCAGCCCGTCAGACGTGCACTTTAATTCATGCAAAGACGTTGCATTCTACTTAAAATCTCAATCCGTAACAAGTGATGCTAATCCTCCTGAAGAAGGGGCCATGATGCACACGTTGCCCGACTACCAAGTGGATCTTGAATCAGTAAGTATATTTTACATGATCAGCATGTCGGTTATGTTAGTTTAAACGTTAATTATTGCGCCTTTTAATGTTTTGCAGGGAGCTCAAGTTCATAGATCATCTCATCCCGCTTCAAAAACTGAGTTTTTGGAAATTAATAACTTGCATAATGTTCCAACATACGATCCTATTAAGTGTAATATCTGTATGGATTCATTTACATCCACAGCTGGATTAGAATCTCACATGCATAAGTCTCACGGGAACAATGCTTTGACCCGAAAACGTTCAGTGCCCCATGGTTTGCTTCTCATCCGAGAGCCCCGCTCTGTAAAGCAGAAAACAGTTGTAAATAAGGTAGCCTTTGTAGTTTTAAGGAAAAATTTCACTTAATAATAACCTAGTTTCTCACTTGTTCCACTAAAGCCACTCAAAGTCGTTTTGTTTTTCTAAAGTCACTTAATTTTCATTAGGTGTTCCAATCTTGTGAAAAGTTTTTATAAATATTAATTGTTTTAAAATTAAGTGACTTAAATGGAACATTTATGAATCTTTGTTACTATTTAATGATAGTTTTTCCAATTTGACTTAAAGTTAACCATTATAAAACTTGGTTACTATTGTGTAAATATTGTGTAAAGTTTGGCCGTTGTGTTTTATGTGCTGAATGATAGAAAAATGACAACTTTACCCTCTTCAGGACACTGTAACGAGGCGTAATGAGCTGGAAAATATCCCGGTTAATGGAGAAGGATCATCAAGTGAACCAAAAAACAATTCTGACGGGAACAGAAACTTGAAGACGAGATGTATCTGGTGTCTTGTTGAATTCTTCCGTGAGCCTGTTGATGCAGAAACCCTTGCTAGTTCATGCGGTTTCATTTGTCCAAAATGCAAAAAAGATGTCTCTTGGCAGTTTGAAAGTGCTTTATCCGAGTTGACTCAGCATACCGACAACTGATGCGTTTTTGACCTAGTGCATCCACCTCTTTTCGTGCCTGAGGTAACTATATGTTTCAAAACGCTCGTTTTTTCTTACCTGTTTAGACCAAAAAGTTAATATTGATCAAGATCATAGTACTAGCACGAATTCATACTTGGTAAAAAAGGCATTTTGTAACTCCAATCGGTTTCTTTGTTTTGTAGTTTCATTTCAAGAAATGAATGGAGGATACCCTCTTGGTGGTTGCTTATGTATGTAAGTGTGCAGTTTTTCTTACACCTATAGCTAGCAGCAGATCATACTTTTGGTGGACAAAGTTACAAAAGTTTTTTGAAGATTGGCTTTTTAGTCAACGGTTTGGGGTTAGGTCTTACAGAGTTATTTACTTATATGGTATGCATGTGTGAGCTACATCTAGCAAGTGTATCTTGTGTAGTTCGATTTCGAATCTAACGGGGCGTTCTTTGGCTCTTTTGTAGTTTTCATTAATGTTTAAATGTTCTTCTATGTGTTCAAAGCATGCTTATAGTTTAGGCTTTAGGTTTTAGGGTTTCAAGTATCACGTGTTTTATCGTAGGGCATGGTGACCTTATGTGGTGATTAGATCGTGCTTTAATGTCGAAAAGCAAGGTAAAGAAAGGTTTTCATTACTACTTTGAACGTGGTGTTTGGTCACAAAGACTTGTTTGACATCTTGATGTAGTACAAGTTACAACTAGCTGTCTTCAAATGGGTGGTACAACGGTAAACGTTTGATTCACTCAAGCAGAGGTCTCAGGTTTGAATTCATTTTCTATTGGTTTTCGGTCTTTAACACTCTGCACATGCCAACACCTTTAACCCCCTATAGTGGGGGTGGGGGGGTATGGCTGATCTCTAGAAGACCAGTAAGAAACATGTCACATGCCCGGTGCAAGCTGCGTTTTACTTGATCTTATTAGTTAGCTGGTATTGATGGGTCCCGTGAGTTTCTCGGTAACATTTAAAAAAGAAAAGTTAGCTAGGCATATCCATAGCCATGTGATTTCAGTTTTGCTTTTTCTGTTTCATTTGACCTCAGCCTATGGGGTATTTTCTTTTCCTTGAAACAAGATTTTAGGGAATGAGATTTATGAGAATGATAGTAGTATGATACTATGATGTATTTGGTTTTAGACTTCTAGGGGATGAGATTTATGAGAATGGTTGTAGTTTGTTGCTATGATGTGTTTGGTTTGAGAAACGGGAATGATAATTACTGGTTTCCCACGTCGTCCTCGTTCAAAAAAAAAACTCGAAAAAACAGTGAAGTTAACTTTTGGGTTTAGTTTAGCTTTTAGGTTAGGTTTTTGAAGAGGGGGTGTGGGTGGGGTTAGGTTTTTTGGTGGGGGTTTAGGTTTTTGGGGTGTACTACACATACACAGTACCTTTAATAAGAAGTTTTTTGGTTTTCTTATGAAAATAAGTTTTCTCATGAACTCAACCCAACGTTATATATATATATATATATATATATATATATATATATATATATATATATATATATATATATATATATATATATATATATATAGGGGAGAGTTCCAGAGAAAACCACAAGTTAGGCGAAAACCGAGAAAACCACTAAAAAAATCAATTTTACCCAATCATATAATAATTTTTATTTTTTGTTTTAGTTTTTTTTTATTTATTTATAAGAGTATCAATGAAATATTAAACATTTTTACCAAAAAACATTTTTACACATAGTGTTACGTATACGTAAACATAAAACAAAAAAATTGCGGTTACGTATACGTAAATCAAAAAAATTGTTTTTGGATACGTATACGTAACCAAAAAAATTGCCTAAAATGATGTGGTTTTCTTGGTTTTCGCCTAACTTTGTGGTTTTCTCTTGATCCTTCCCCTATATATATATATATATATATATATATATATATATATATATATATATATATATATATATATATATATATATATATATAGGGAGAGAATCAAATAAAAAATAGTTTTTCGCTAAAAAATCTAATAAATGACAAAAACCTTAAAAAATGATATCAAACGAACTCTGATTGAGCTAATTTCAGCGGCGTTGGAACCGTCTCGTCGAACTCTACCATGTTAGCTTTTAGGGTTTAGCTTTTAAGGTTTAGATTTTACGTTTGAATTTTAGGGTTTTAGCCTTATGGTTTATGCTTAGGGTTTAGCTATTATGGTTTTGGTTTTTTTTTTATGGGGGTGGGGGGTTTAGGTTTTTTTGGGGTGGGGTGGGGTGTGGGGGGGGGGTTTAGGTTTTTGGGCGGTGGGGGTGGGGGTTTTAGGTTATTCGAGGTAGGGTTGGAGGGGGGTTAGGTTTTTGGGGGTGCGGGTGGAGGGGGGTTTAGGTTTTTGGGTCCGGGTTAGGGTTCGATAAGACGGTGTCACACCCCGACCGATGGCGGAATCATCGAGGAGGACAATAGAATGATTGTTCAAAAGCACATGATAGCTAAAAGGTTGCATAATTCATTAATTTAATTTAAAGACAACAAAATCCAAATACAATACATTCCAAATAACCTAGTCTAGTTCAAAACATTGATTTATTTAACTAGGTCTATAGTTCTTAAGTGGAGAAATTTTCGGCAAGTAGTCACATATCCAAACCTGAAACATTATTTAAATCAAGTGTCAACTAAAAAGTTGGTGAGTACATAGGTTTAGTAATTCTGGTAAATAGTAGTTGTAAATCGTTTTGCAACTCATTGTTTATCTTGTTAAACATAGTATGTAGGATGTATCATTTATTTAATCACAATTCAAACCGAGTTTGACGCGCTTGAACATAGCACAACAGCTACGTCCGGTATGTTTGAATATAGTTACCCACTATATCCGATATGTTTGAATATAACACGCGGTTATATCCGAGTATGCAGTAATAAACACCCTAACCGGGTGGGCTGGTCAGGCACAATAGATCTATCAATATTACAGTTGGTTGTCTTGTGTTTAAATGTATATACATCCAAAGAATAAGCATATAGTCTCATGTATAACACGTACAAACAATGTGAGTAGCATGTATAATGTTTCACCCCAAAACGTATGAAAATGTAAAATAGGGGCTATGTAACTCACCTTGCAAGCGGGTATTTTTTCCACGCGTGTAGGTGATAAGTATGTGGAAGCCTAAGCACGTTGATACCCTATGTAGATAAATGGGTATTATTGTATGTTTACATGTGCGTATTAGTATTTAATTGTGTATAGGTTTATATAGCATTTCTCAGTGTTATTTGCATAAAAGTTGGTCCAGATTTACTTGAAATTACTGATTTGATCGAAACTGTTTTATAGTTGTGACAGGTATCGAAACTGTGTTCAATCGAAACTACTAGTTTCGATTGACCATTTACAAGTGATACACAGAACTGTCGAAACTACTATCTATCGATACTACTAGTTTCGATTGATCATTTATAAGTGATACCCAGGCTGTCGAAACTACCATCTATCGAAACTATTAGTTTCGATTGATCATTTATAAGCGATACACAGGCTGTCGAAACTACCATCTATCGAAACTACTAGTTTCGATTGATCATTTATAAGCGATACACAGGCTGTCGAAACTACCATCTATCGAAACTACTAGTTTCGATTGATCATTTACTCAGTCGAAACTAAGTAGTTTCGATGGCCCAGACTTTAGAAAAATAGTTTGTCCGGTAATCGATTGTTTGGAGTTGTGACTTCGTTTGGTTCAGCTTGTCTTATGATAACAGAAGGTAAAGAAACGAAGTCGAGGATTCTTACGTGGTCGCAAAAGGGCTGGACGGCAGAGTCTTAAATCCGAGTATGTCTAGAATGAGAATCGAGTTTCTGGATGGGATTAGCCTCTACAACCTTGGTCACAGCTTCACACAGAGATGGCGATTGTAATGGTGTCTTCAATTTGGAGAGAGATTGGGTGGAGGAGGGGTAGCGAGCTCGTGCATGGCCGACCATGGCTATTTATAGCCGAGCTTGATTTCTATGTTAAAACGTGCAATTGGGCACGTTCCGACACTAGTCTGGACGAGACGAAACTAACCAGACATTCAACACACGTGGAGGTGGTCTGTCGGGCGCGAATTCGAACGTGGGTTTCTCGGCCACCAACAGGATCAGACGATCCTTATGTTGGGGAGACCAATTGGTCGGGGGGTTTTGTTCGCGTGGGAGAGACGAAGCCAGGGATGCCTGTAGCGGCTGTCGAGGTGTAGGGGACAGTCGTGTCGAGGAGTCGCCGGAGAAAAGCTCGGACCGTCGGTCAATGGGGAAGACGATCGGAAACGCGAATCGGAAGTTGGCAAAACTAGTCCCTGGAGTTTGTTTTTTATTTAAAATAGTCTCTGAGAGTTATTACAAATTGGTCCCTGTGGTTTGATTTGTCCAGAAACAGTCCCTCTGTAGACTTTAGCTTAAAACCTTCTAGTTTGATTAATTACAAAACGACCCCTAAACTTTTTATTTAATTAATTTAATTTCTTTTAAATCAATTTAATTTTATATTATATTTTTAAATGTTTTTATAAACTTATTTTATTATTATTATAAATATTTTTTATAAAAGTTATTTATCTTATTTAAATAGGTTATTTTATTGAATGTGCAACTTTTAATTTTTGATTTTTATATAAAAATTGTATATAAGTTTTAAAACTTATAAAATTTTAATTAATTTAAATCCGTAAAATGAAAGTACCCATTTGTATAAAACCAAACAAAACTCTTACACTTTATTAAAATAGAGAATGATTACACGATAATTATAATACAAGTGCGAGAACGAAAAATCCGAAACGTCACAGTCTCCCCATGTTAGAGGAATTTCGCCCCGAAATTCAACTAGTGGAGGCTATGAAAAGAGATGCGGATACTTGGTCTTCACGTTCCCAAGTGAACTCGGGTCCACGTTTAGACTCCCAACGGACCTTGACAATGGGGATGCGGCTACGCTTGAGTTTCTTAACTTCTCGGTCCATGATTTCCACGGGTTTTTCAACAAAGTGCATTTTCTCGTCAATGCGCACTTCATCAAGAGGGATGTGGAGATTCTCGTCGGCTAGACACTTTTTCAAATTAGATACATGGAAAGTCGGATGAACGTTGATGAGTTCTGAAGGAAGATCGAGTTTGTAGGCCACTTTTCCTACCCTTTCGAGTATCTTGAATGGACCCACATATCGAGGTGCAAGTTTTCCTTTCTTTCCAAATCGGACTACGCCCTTCCAAGGTGATACCTTTAGGAGAACCATATCCCCAACTTGAAATTCTAAGGGTTTTCGTCTTTTATCGGCATAGCTCTTTTGCCGACTCCTTGCTACTCGAATGTTGTCACGAATAAGAAAGATTTTATCGGTGGTCTCTTGGATAAGCTCGGGACCGGTGATTTGTGCTTCACCAATTTCGTTCCAAAAAATCGGTGAACGGCATTTTCGTCCACAAAGAGCTTCAAACGGTGCCATGTTAATACTTGTGTGGTAGCTGTTGTTGTAGGAAAATTCGATCAGTGGTAGGTGAGAATTCCAATTGCCACCAAAGTCAATGACACAAGCTCTAAGCATATCCTCGAGAGTTTGGATTGTTCGCTCGGTTTGTCCATCAGTTTGAGGATGGTAAGCCGTACTTAGATCCAAACGAGTACCAAGCGCAGATTGTAATGATTGCCAAAATCGGGAAGTAAAACGCGAATCACGATCGGAGATGATGTTCAAAGGGATTCCGTGACGACTTACGATCTCATCAACTTAGATCCGAGCCAATTTCTCGACTCGATAGTCCTCACGAATAGGCAAGAAATGAGCAGACTTTGTAAGTTGGTCGATAATAACCCAGATACTATCGTGCCCATTAGAAGTGCGTGGGAGTTTGGTGATGAAATCCATAGCAAGGTTCTCCCACTTCCACACGGGAATTTCAGGTTGTTCGAGGAGTCCGGAAGGCTTCTGGTGTTCGGCCTTCACTTTAGAACAAGTTAGGCGTTTTGCCACAAAGAGGGCAGTATCCTTTTTCATGCCGGGCCACCAATATTGCTGACGGAGACCCATGTACATCTTATCAGCTCCGCGATGTACCGAATATCGAGTTTTGTGGGACTCGTTCATCAAAAATATACGAAGATTGTCGCGATCGGGAACCCAGATACGGTCCAAGTAATACAATAGACCGTTGGCTTTGGTTTCTAGCAAGAGTTCTACGCCACATGCCATCTCTTGGTACATGTTTCCCTCGGTAACCGAGGTGTGTTGTGCTTGAAGAATACGGGCTTGGATATCGTTATGAATACAAACACTATGAAGCATGATACGTTCTTTACGACTCAAGGCGTCGGCTACAACATTTGCTTTGCCGGGGTGGTAGTGAATCTCGCAGTCGTAATCGTTAAGAAGTTCAACCCATCGTCGCTGCCTCATATTAAGCTCTTTTTTATTGAAAATATGTTGGAGACTTTTGTGGTCGGTGAAAACTACGCATTTGGTGCCATAAAGATAATGTCTCCAAATTTTCAAGGCGAAAACGACAGCACCAAGCTCGAGATCATGGGTCATGTAGTTCTTCTCGTGGATTTTGAGCTGACGTGATGCGTATGCAATTACTTGGCCACATTGCATTAGAACACAACCAAGACCTTGGTTGGATGCATCACAATAAACGACAAAGTCGTCATTACCACTAGGAAGAGTTAGAATAGGAGCATTGTAGAGCTTGAGCTTGAGAGTTTGGAAAGCTTCCTCTTGCTTGGGTCCCCACTCGTAGTGCTTACCTTTGTGAGTCAAGGCAGTGAGCGGGACCGCAATCTTGGAGAAATTTGAGATGAAACGACGATAGTAACCTGCTAGTCCAAGGAATGAACGAATCTCGGTAGGAGTCTTGGGAGTACTCCAATTCTTTACCGCTTCGATTTTTGCCGGGTCCACATGAATTCCCTTATCGTTGACTATGTGTCCCAAAAATTGAACTTCCTTTAGCCAGAATTCACACTTGGAGAACTTGGCGTATAGTTGTTCTTTCTTCAAGAGTTCCAAAATCAAACGAAGATGTTGTTCATGCTCCGCTTTCATTTTAGAATAGATGAGAATGTCGTCAATGAAAACGATCACGAACTTGTCCAAATAAGGTTTGCATACACAGTTCATAAGGTCCATGAAGACTGCAGGTGCATTAGTCAAACCGAAGGGCATGACCATGAACTCGTAATGACCATATCTAGTCCGAAAGGCAGTCTTCGGAATGTCTTCATCGAGAACACGAAGTTGATGGTACCCGGAACGAAGGTCAATCTTGGAGAAACATGTTGAACCTTGAAGCTGATCGAAAAGATCGTCGATACGGGGTAAAGGATAACGGTTCTTAATTGTAAGCTTGTTGAGTTCACGATAATCGATGCACATTCGAAACGATCCATCCTTTTTCTTTACGAACAGTATGGGAGCACCCCAAGGTGAATGGCTTAGGCGGATGAATCCTTTAGATGAGAGTTCTTGTAATTGACTTGCGAGCTATTGCATCTCGGAAGGTGCAAGACGATAGGGAGCTTTTGCAACGGGAGTTGCTCCAGGCACAAGGTCGATACGAAACTCCACTTGTCTAGGAGGAAGACCGGGTAAATCCTCGGGGAATACCTTAGGAAAGTCTCGAATGATCGGAATATCTTGCAATTTCTTACCCTTATCTTTCGTGTCAACTACGTGGGCCAAGAAAGCAACGTACTTTTTCCGCAAGTACTTTTATGTTAATGTGCAAGACATGAGTTGAAGACCACGACACGGTTTTTCACCGAAAATAACTAACGTGTCACCCGAAGGGAGAGGTATACGAATGCACTTTTCGTAGAAAATAACCTCGACATGGTGCTTGGATAACCAGTCCATGCCAATTATAATATCGAAGCTTCCCAATTGCACTGGAAGGAGATCAACGGAGAATTCATGACTATTAAGCTCGAGATTGCAGTCGCGGATAACAGAATTTATGGTAATAGATTTTCCGTTTGCTATCTCCACGGAATAAGAATGGTCAAGTTTCGTTCTTTGTTTAGTAAGTCGAGATTCAAAGGCAAGAGATACAAAACTCCTATCGACACCGGTATCAAATAAAATGGATGCATAATGATTGTTTACGAGAAACGTACCGTTTATCACGTCGTTGTTTGCTTGAGCCTCATTAGCGTTTATGTTAAACGCTCGTCCTTGAGGACCACCTTGATGATGAAGTTTTGGGCATCGGTCACGGAAATGGTTTGGGTCTCCACATTTGTAACATGCCCGACCATTGAGAGGTGCCGGATAGATTGGGCGGTTGGCTGGAGCAGCTTGATGGACGGGAGGACGAGCACGGCAAGTAGTGACCACATGTCCATATCGTCCGCAGCTTGAACACAATCGACATGGTAGGTTGGCAGGATGATGGTACTTGCAGGTCTGGCATTGGGGATTCGGGCCCTGATAAGTTTTCGGGTTTTGACCCAAAGGGGCCGCTTGGATAGCAGGCACAGCGGTAGTTAAGGCGGCGAAGTTTCGACCCTTTCGTTTCTCGTTGCGGTTAGAAGACTCGGGTTTTACATCTTTGACGGTCGCAAGAGTAGAAACAACCTTCTTGGAACCCTTTCTTGTTAAGGTTCCGGCTTTGACATGGTTGTCGGATAGTGTAGCAGCTAGACGGATAGCAGCTTCAAGTGTAGGAGGGTTGCTTCCTAGCACAACATCTTGAATTTGCATAGGCAGGCCGCCTATGTATTTTTCAATCCCCTGAGCAAGGGGAGTGATCATATGAGGCACCAGCAGACTTAGCTCTTGAAACCGGGTGGTGTAGGCCAGATTATCCCCGCTGTCTTAGGCAAGATCCCAAAACTCAGCCTCGAGCTTCCTCATTTCATTCTGAGGACAGAATTCATCAGTCATGGCCTTCTTCAGATCATCCCATGATAAGGATGTAGCAACCTCAGCACCACAAGTGCGTTTCTCACCGTTCCACCAGGTGAGGGCTCTCTTTTGGAGTACACTTGTGGCGTAACGAACCCGAAGATTATCGGGACAGTCGCTGTTTAGGAATGTGCTTTCCATGCTTTCAAACCATTGAAGTAGGCCGGTAGCACCTTCAGTCCCGATAAATTTTGTAGGATTTCACGAGTTAAAGTGCTTAAACGTGCAGTGAGGAGGGTTGGTACCACCGTTCCCTTGGATGTTGTGAGATCCGTCACTGTTGTTATTTGCTTGGGTCATTTGCCCTGCCAGCTGGGCAAGAAGAGTAGCAAGATCCGGGTTGGAAGTGCTAGAGTTTGCACGTCGAGGAGGCATTCTAACACCAAAAGACAATGATATTTTAGATAAGATGGATATATATGAGTTATAGCGGGAAATAATGTAAGCAGAAAAACGGGATTCATCATGACGCGTGCCAGTGCATGTGTATTTATTCAAAGTTGATGGGGGGAAGCTAAGCCATCTATTCCGGATAGAACATGATGTTATAGATCATTATTTGCGTAATAGGAATGGCCGGGACTTGCATGCACTACAAATCGTTATTACGTGTGCACCCGTAATAATGATTTGCTTTGCATGTTCGTCTAGTTCTTCCTATCTTGCTATAATGTCCCCAAATTTTGAGTTTAAGTTCGGATCGTATCCTTGCGAATACATTGATTTATCAACGTTAAATAATTCCTCAAAACTTTCAAAGAGACATGCTTTTGCCTATAGGTAAACACTCACTTCAGGAATTCCCAGGAAAGCATACGGGTCCGTTTATTTGGATTTATACGAAATGCTTTCCTAGACAGAAAACCCAATGTACAGGTGTCACCCTTCCAGATTGCACGTGTCCTTTACTGGTTTCAATAAATTAAGTCGTTGACGAGATTTTCAAGATTTTAATAGAATTGAGAGTTTATGTGTATAAAATGTGTAGGAATGTTGCAATTAATATGGATTAGGAAAGAGTATGGATAAGGATGGGTAGTGTATTTGTTTGCATAAGTTTGTTTGTCAAATATGTACGTAAAGTATGTATCATGTATCAAAGTCTTGTATGTATGTGTATAAGTCTCATGTACCAAACTCGGGAAAATTCAAATAATACCTAACTACAAATAATTCACATAGCAATTTAGCATTTAGCACATAACACATAAAAGGGAGTCCTAGGGTTATAGTCTAGGTCATTGTGTCTAATAACCTAATTCCCTATAACCTGGCTCTGATACCAATCTGTCACACCCCGACCGATGGCGGAATCATCGAGGCGGACAATAGAATGATTGTTCAAAAGCACATGATAGCTAAAAGGTTGCATAATTCATTAATTTAATTTAAAGACAACAAGATCCAAATACAATACATTCCATATAACCTAGTCTAGTTCAAAACATTGATTTATTTAACTAGGTCCATAGTTCTTAAGTGGAGAAATCTTCGGCAAGTAGTCACATATCCAAACCTGAAACATTATTTAAATCAAGTGTCAACTAAAAAGTTGGTAAGTACATAGGTTTAGTAATTCCGGTAAATAGTAGTTGTAAATCGTTTTGCAACTCATTGTTTATCTTGTTAAACATAGTATGTAGGATGTATCATTTATTTAATCACAATTCAAACCGAGTTTGACGCGCTTGAACAGAGCACAACAGCTAAGTCCGGTATGTTTGAATATAGTTACCCACTATATCCGATATGTTTGAATATAACACGCGGTTATATCCGAGTATGCAGTAATAAACACCCTAACGGGGTGGGCTGGTCAGGCACAATAGATCTATCAATATTACAGTTGGTTGTCTTGTGTTTAAATGTATGTACATCTAAAGAATAAGCATATAGTCTCATGTATAACACGTACAAACAATGTGAGTAGCATGTATAATGTTTCACCCCAAAACGTATGAAAATGTAAAATAGGGGCTATGTAACTCACCTTGCAAGCGGGTATTTTTTCCACGCGTGTAGGTGATAAGTATGTGGAAGCCTAAGCACGTTGATACCCTATGTAGATAAATGGGTATTATTGTATGTTTACATGTGCGTATTAGTATTTAATTGTGTATAGGTTTATAATAGCATTTCTCTGTGTTATTTGCATAAAAGTTGGTCCAGATTTACTTGAAATTACTGATTTGATCGAAACTGTTTTATAGTTGTGACAGGTATCGAAACTGTGTTCAATCGAAACTACTAGTTTCGATTGACCATTTACAAGTGATACACAGAACTGTCGAAACTACTATCTATCGATACTACTAGTTTCGATTGATCATTTATAAGTGTTACCCAGGCTGTCGAAACTACCATCTATCGAAACTATTAGTTTCGATTGATCATTTATAAGCGATACACAGGCTGTCTAAACTACCATCTATCGAAACTACTAGTTTCGATTGATCATTTATAAGCGATACACAGGATGTCGAAACTACCATCTATCGAAACTACTAGTTTCGATTGATCATTTACTCAGTCGAAACTAAGTAGTTTCGATGGCCCAGACTTTAGAAAAATAGTTTGTCCGGTAATCGATTGTTTGGAGTTGTGACTTCGTTTGGTTCAGCTTGTCTTATGATAACAGAAGGTAAAGAAACGAAGTCGAGGATTCTTACGTGGTCGCAAAAGGGCTGGACGGCAGAGTCTTAAATTCGAGTATGTCCAGAATGAGAATCGAGTTTCTGGATGGGATTAGCCTCTACAACCTTGGTCACAGCTTCACACAGAGATGGCGATTGTAATGGTGTCTTCAATTTGGAGAGAGATTGGGTGGAGGAGGGGTAGCGAGCTCGTGCAGGGCCGACCATGGCTATTTATAGCCGAGCTTGATTTCTATGTTAAAACGTGCAATTGGGCAAGTTCCGACACTAGTCTGGACGAGACGAAACTAACCAGACATTCAACACACGTGGAGGTGGTCTGTCGGGCGCGAATTCGAACGTGGGTTTCTCGGCCCCCAACAGAATCAGACGATCCTTATGTTGGGAAGACCAATTGGTCGGGGGGTTTTGTTCGCGTGGGAGAGACGAAGCCAGGATGCCTGTAGCGGCTGTCGAGGTGAAGGGGACAGTCGTGTCGAGGAGTCGCCGGAGAAAAGCTCGGACCGTCGGTCAATGGGGAAGACGGTCGGAAACGCGAATCGGAAGTTGGCAAAACCAGTCCCTGGAGTTTGTTTTTGATTTAAAATAGTCTCTGAGAGTTATTACAAATTGGTCCCTGTGGTTTGATTTGTCCAGAAACAGTCCCTCAACAGACTTTAGCTTAAAACCTTCTAGTTTGATTAATTACAAAACGACACATAAACTTTTTATTTAATTAATTTAATTTCTTTTAAATCAATTTAATTTTATATTATATTTTTAAATGTTTTTATAAACTTATTTTATTATTATTATTATAAATAATTTTTATAAAAGTTATTTATCTTATTTAAATAGGTTATTTTATTGAATGTGCAACTTTTAATTTTTGATTTTTATATAAAAATTGTATATAAGTTTTAAAACTTATAAAATTTTAATTAATTTAAATCCGTAAAATGAAAGTACCCATTTGTATAAAACCAAACAAAACTCTTACACTTTATTAAAATAGAGAATGATTACACGGTAATTATAATACAAGTGCGAGAACGAAAAATCCGAAACGTCACAGACGGTTCCAACGCCGCTGGAATGAGCTCAATCGGAGTTCGTGTTACCCATTTCTTAGCGAAAAACCACTTATTAGTGGAACCGTCCCCTATATATATATATATATATATATATATATATATATAGGAGGGATATTTTAAGAAGTGAAAAAAGTGTAGGAAGCCAACATGAAGTGACATGTGTCCAAGAAGGGGAACAAGGGGGAAGGGTAAAATCGTGAGAAAACATACGATTGATTTTTCAAATGCATAAAATATGCACATGCAAGTCACATGCATATTCACTCATATTTTTTAAACGTTCATAATTTTTTAATGCGTTATTATTTTAAAAAAAAAATTACACCATAACGGACGATTTTTTATCTTTAATATGAGTACACTATTGTTATATAAAATTTATAAAAAAAATTACGTGTTAAGTAGAGTTTTTTTTTCATGGTGTTTTTGCACTATATTGTACAAACTCTATAAAAGCATCATAAAAAAAGACGTACAAATACCATAAAAACGTCATAAATTAAAAAAAAAATCATAAAAAAAATTTTTAACTAGATATTTTATGGTGTTTTTGAAGTGAACGTGTGATGATGTTTTTAGAACTGGACAAGTTTTTGATGTTTTTAAACCGAAGGAATTTATGATATTTTTAAAAGTGTTTGTTTCATCTGGAAAAGAAAAACACTATAAATAAAACGCCTAAAACCATTATGGTAATGGCGTCCAGAAATGCGTTTTCTGTTTTCTGCTTGATCGCGTACGAGCTCTTGCAACTCTCGCATTCATAGAGCCGAGCACCAAAGATAACGATTCCTCGGAGGTGTTGGAGAATCTAAAAAACGCATTTTCTGTTTTCTACACAATCATAGTTTAAAACACACCATAAAGTTGCCCAGTTTAAAAACACCATAATACACCCAGTTCAAAAAACACTATAAAAGAAGACACCATAAAGAAAACACCTAAAACCATAATGGTAATTGAATAAAAAACACACGATAAAACACATTTTCTGTTTTCTACACAATCACAGTTCAAAACACATCATAAAGTTGCCCAGTTTATAAACACCATAACACGCCAAGTTTCACATACATTTTTTCTGTTTTTCCGCACGATCGGTGATAAAAAAACACCAGAAAACTCCATGAAAAAGAGCTTGCACAGTTCAAAACACATCATAAAGTTGCCAAGTTTAAAAACACCATAAAATGCATTTTCTATTTTCTGCACAATCACAGTTCAAAACACACCATAAAGTTGTCCAGTTTAAAAACATCATAACACGCCCAGTTTCACATGCGTTTTTTCTATTTTCCACACGATCGGCTATCAAAAATACTAGAAAACTCTATGAAAAAGACACTATGAAAAAACGTCATGAAAAAATGCAGTGAAAAACGTCCATGAAAAACGCAGTGAAAAAGGTCATAAAAAAAAGCCATGAAAAAACGCAGTAAAAAAAACATCATAAAAAAGTCTTAAAAAAACGCCATGAAAAAGTCACCATGAAAAAAATATATGAAAAAACGCAGTGAAAAAGTCATAAAAAAAACACAATGAAAAAACATCATAAAAAAACGTTACCAAAAAGTCTAGAAAAAACGCCATAAAAAAAACGCCATGAAAAAACACAGTGAAAAAAGTCTTGAAAAAACGCCATGAAAAACGTCATGAAAACGCTGTTAGAACCCGTGTATTACACGGGGCTGAATAAACGATACAATGTGAAATGAAAAAATATACTGAATATAATTCATAAATTATTAAATATATCTTTGTATACAATATTGTATGTTTAACTGTAATTTTTCCATCACCATCTAAGATTAAAAGTTTTAACAAACTCTACTTGTAACTCTAGAATGTGCCGTCACCCGACCCGCCCGATTGTATTTCTAGGCTTAACCATGTTCAAGATTCTAAATGTACCAATTTATCTGATCCTTCTTTACAAATTTCTCTTGTAAGACAGCGTAGTTCTTAGGTAACGCCATGACATGACTATGGAAATTCAATTCTTCTTCCTTTTCATGCATTAGCATTTCTTGAAGCAAAGAGATATAACAAAGAAGTCTAAATTACAGGAAAAAAAAAACAAAAAATCAATCTAAATTATGAATTGGTAGAAAGAAAACTTAAAAAGTGTTTATAATTATACCCATATCATTTCATTTTGTTCTACACATTCCAACATCTTCCGATGTTTTTCTTGATCTAATATAATATATATATATTTTTTTAAAGACGAATTTCTTAATTCATGTTGGGAGTGGGACTTGAACCTGAACTCATAACCTCTCCAAACCTTGATGTTCCTAGAGGATTTTCCTCTACCATTGGGCCACCAACCCAAATTTTTCTTGCTCTAATAACATATCCTTTTTAAGTTCTTGAAACCATTTGAGACGCACTCTGAGCCTTTTTATATGATTAGTAACAAATTCACATTTTTCTAAAAACCCCACAAAATCAAATTCAAATTTTGACATATATTCCACACAAACATTAACACATTGAAAAAAACTAACCTTAGAGACTAAAATTATTCTTGGATGTGATCTTCTCAACCAACAAAGTAGTTAGCAAAGTTAGATCTGATCACATGTTCACATCTTCTCCATATGTTTGTTAGCTATAACAACCATTAAACAAATTACTGAACATCGGGTCAAGAAGTTCGGTTAGAGGTAGTTGGAAAGTATTACCGAACTTCTTGACCCGTTTTATACTATAAAAGAAAATATTAAACTTTTCGGTGATTATTATACTACTATGGAGATGATTATGAAAAACCGAAGGCTTTAAAGTACAACAAATCATTAAACTTTCCAGTGAGATGCCAAAAATAAGATAGAATATCAATTTAGTATAATAAGTAACTGACCAAGGCTGTCATTCTTGCTAAATAATATAGCAATTGCAATGAGTTGTTTGCTCTATATGCCTTTGTCATTTCAATCTTTTGCTGAGGATACATAAACTCTTCATGTTTGTCAAAAATCATCTTCGTCAAGAAAGCAAAATTCTCGACATTGAACATAGGACACAAAACGATAACTTATATCATTTTCTGTAAGTGGTAAAGATGAGCACCAAAGACAGAATATAGAAATTTAGACATGAGGTATGAAAGTATCAGTCAATTTTGGCATCAATTTCAGTCATCTGTATAGCTTTATAACGTGTACCATTCAAGGCTTCCATGTACCAAAAAAATATTACTAAGTCCCCTCAATGTAACAAACACTTTATCTATCTCCAAAGAATAAGGAGAAAATGGTAATAGTTCCAAAGCAGAAGGAATGCTCCCACATGTAATAACATTCTCAGAAGTAGCAACATACAAGTGATTGACCGAGTCAACACAACATTTAGGCGACCAGAAAGAGGTCGATACTGAAGAGGGATACTATCCCATGTTACTCTTCGAATGATAACATTCTTTTTAGTGGGATTTGATGTAGTCGTTGTTATCTCTTTGAAAAAATTGCATGGTAACTTGCCATTTTTCCCAATTCTCATATCGCGAGTTGCAACAACTACAACTTGGCAAGTCCTTTGAGAATTAGGGTGCGCGTTACAACCTTCTGTAACAGAATACTCTGCAGTTTATGCCATGTTGAACCAGGTGCAGAGCTCCAAACACATGTGAAGTGGTGACAACACAACATTAAGGCTTTGTTTGTTGATGATCCTATAGAAAATCATAACCAAGAAAGCGTGCCTACAATGAAAATAACCTCGATTTTTTGTATGTACGAAATCAAATTTTCAATTTAAATTTCATAAGAAATATCCTTAGAATACTAAAAATAAGATGTGTCAAATGACTAAAATCACCATAACAGTAACAAAGAGGGCCGAATGTTCAAACTTATAATTCATTTTGGCGTTAGTTAGTTTTAAGAAAACGACTTGAAGAAGTTTGCTTCCTGCCACACCAATTCCATTGACCGAATAGTCTATAAGTGAAATTTCATCTGCAAAATACACAGATTGTCATTTGTAATTCATCAATTTTATTAGGACAAATGTCAAGGGATAGCAACCAAGGTTAAGAAGAAATCAAACACATAGCAACCAAGGTTAAGGTGAAAACTAAAACGGCAATTTCTGCAATCAGCACACAAAACGATATCGGTAATTTCTAACATCAATACACTAAACAGCAAGCACAAACAACCAAAACGAAAGCTGCAAACTCATCAATAAAAAAACTCCCGGTAACACATTATGCTAAACACAAAAAAAAACCTCCGAAGGTAAATCTTATATCGCTATAAAAACAAAATTTAGGGCAAAAGGAAACAATACCGCTTAAGCACCTACCGAAGCCCACCACAGAAAAGATACACGTGCAAACAAAAAATTACCCATCGATGTTGAAGGTATGTGATAGTTACCATAGATCTGAGATAGAAATTACCAGATTTTGAGTCCTCTAGAACAAATTTGATGTATGGATTCACCGATTTAGGGTTAGGGTAGGGAGAGAAATATGAGTGCTCTACACATAAAAGAGGTGAATCGTTTGCACATGAAGAATTGAAAGGAGATTGGTGGTGTTCGACTGGCCTTCTCTTGCTTTGAACCTAGCACAGAGGCAGGGAAAATCTGAAACGCCGATGAGGAAGAAAGTCTTGTTTGAGGAAAGGGTTTTGAAACGGTGAGCATAGGGTTATTTGGATTTGAGAAACATCAGCGTGTTTTATCAAACGGGTAAAATGAGTTTGGGCTGGAAAAATTTTGTGAGGAGCAATCCGGTGATGACAAGATCCTTGGTTTTTACCTGTTTATTAAGTAGTATGAATATAGATATAGATATAGATACAGATACATAGATATACATATATATATAGGGTTGAGTTGATGAGAAAACTCATTTTTATGAGAAAACCAAAAAACTATTCATTAAAGATAATGCATATATGTAGCACACCCTAAAAACCTAACACATCCTCAAAAATCTAAACCCCTCACCCTCACCCCACCACCCCCAAAAACCTAAACCCCCCACTCATCCCTCTCCAAAAACCTAACCTAAAAGCTAAACTAAACCCAAAAGCTAACCCCCACTATTTTTTCTAGTTTTTTTTAACGAGGACGATGTGGGAAACATGGTCTCCGTACCAGTTTTTTAGTTTTTGATTTATATTTTGAGTTATGATTTTTTTATTAATTTTTTTACATTTAATAAGAAGTTTTTTTGTTTTCTCATGAACAATGAGTTTTCTTATTATCTTTCCCGTGAATACTTAAACTATCAGAGAAAAAATTTCAATAGCAATTCTCTCCATGAATACTTAAACTCTCTCTTGCTGATTTCTTCCCAGAAACCTTCAATCTCTTATTAGTTTTTCAAGCCCTTCATATTATATCCCAAACATAAAAAAAAAATAAATAAATAAATATCATCCGCTGTGCAAATCACCTCATCTGCTGCAAATATTATCAACCTTCAACCTCTACTAAAACACTGTAAGTTTTATAAATTATGTTTTATTTTAATGTTTCTACAGTATATAGGCTGGAAACCCGAGTTCGCAGGGCTACTGGTCTGAAGGAAGATAAACTTCTTTTTAGATAACATTCTTCATAACTCTGGTATAACAACGCCACGTACTAATGAAACCTCTTATATTTATCTATTTTACTTTTAATTTTATCCAGTGTTTGAAAAAGTGTTTGAAACTCTGATGTCCCAATTTAATTTGGTATCAGAGCAAAGGCTTTTCTAACATCTAAAAGACTTAGACAGGTCCATATCAGACAGCTTGATATGCTTAAGTCCTATTTATGTGGAAACCCGCTAAGGTGAAGATTAGGGAAAAATTTTGCTTTGAAACTAAACTAAACAAAGAAATCATTGAATTTTACACTTAATTTTACACTTTGTGCATATTATTTCAAGATTATCTATGTAAAGTTAGTTATTAAATTTAAAATATTGGGATATAAGAAAATATTTTAAGGGAACTAAAGAGATGAAGTGTTTTAAAGGAGAAATCAGATTTTTAAATTATTGAATCAGCGATAAATTTCAAAAAACTCGAATTCTTAAACCTAGAATTTTTTGATAAAAGTGATCATAAAAATATATCTAGTAGTTATTATAATCATATTTGTAGATTTAAAGAATTACATACATATAGTCTGCACACAGATAATACACACCTTAATAGTATCACAGACTTAATTATAAACTTAGGATTTAGTCTATAAAAAGAATCGGTTAATAATAAATATTTGTTAGAAAAAATAATACACTCTATAACAAAACAAACAGAGGAACTTAAAAAATTAACAGATAACTTAGATTACATAAGAGAGCAAAATAACCAAATTTTGCTAGAAGTTAAAAATATAAACAAGAATAAACATCCAATAGTAACAGGAAACTCTACTGATATAAATAATCTGATAGAAAAATTAAATAAAACACATCTAAGTGAAAAACCAAAAATTTATAAACATTGGAAACCTAGAAATGAATAAACAAATCATCCAAGAATCTAGAAAATCAACTAGTAATATAAGAGATATTATTTCTTCTGACACCTTTTTAAACAGAATTTTAAGAAAAGGATCATCTTCTAGAAGTACACAACAAACAATACAATTAGAAGAAGAAATCGACTTAGACAAAAATATAAATCTATACAATCAACATCAATTAGATATATTAAATCCTAGAACACTATATCAAACAGGTATGTTAAACGTAAACACAACTTTAATACAAAGTAGTAGGGAAGAAAGTTTAAGAGTAATAGATAAAATGGTAGAAATAGATTTATTTTCACTAGAAACAATCTTAAAAATTAAACAAGCAGGAAAACAGTTTATACATACAGGACTCATAGTAATAGGAATAAAAGCCCTAGGAAGAAAAAACCTAGGAACTAAACTTTTAACACTAATATTAGATAAAAGTTGGAAATCAGAGATGAAAAAGGCAATAATCTCAGGAATGGAAATAGATTTAAGCCAAAACACAGCTTTATTTTATTGTACACCTGGAATATTAAAAGACATTAAAGATCTACAAAAATTAAAAATAGCTTTACAAACTAAAGGTTATGAAAATTACGAAGGAAATAACATAGTAATTAGCATAGGAGTATTAGGCAAAGCTAGTAATAGATCAGGAATGAAATACAAAGTAAATATAGAAGGAATAGTAAATACAATAGCATCTAAGTCTATACAAATGATTGAACCAGTTAAAATAGATCCTGAAGAATTAGCAGGATTAGAATGGCAAATAAATGATTTAAAAGAAATAGAAAGCTCAACATTAGTCCCTAAACAGAGTCATATATATGAAAATGTAGATGGCACACAGAGTCTAAGATTTACAGATTTTAAAAGAGAAGATAAATATGAAAAGAGTACTTGTTCAGAAGAACAACCTCCTCAAGAACCACAATATAATTTTATGACTATAGAATCAGATGATGAATCTGAATATGGACAACCAATATATGATACAGAAAATGAAGAAGAAGAAGAAGATGAATACTTACTAGATTCAGAATTCTTAAAATTTGAACAAGAAGATATAGATTACAGCTTATTAGAAGAAATAAGACAAGAAACAAATACAATATTTAAATCAGAAGAAATTAACAAATCCTACGAACAAATAATAAACAGAAAATTTACATAAGCAAATATACAGGAAGAAGTAGATGATATGATAGTAGAATGTATGTTAAACTTAAAAATGACATATGAAGAAAGTTATAAAAAACTACAAGAAGATTTTAATTTACCCTTAGTAAATAGTATAGTTAAAGGAGACACCATGATCTCAGATTTTTACAAAAAACAAGATAATAGTTTTATGAATCCCGAAGGTAAACCTAAAAGAAACTATCAACAATACGACTTAGGACAAACATCAAATGATACTATGGGTAGAGAACCTTGGACAAAACCAGTCACAAGTTATCAACAGGAATCTGGTTACAATGGAACCGGAAGAAGGCTACCTATATGACAGATTTACAGTGGTAATATGCTATTATTAGAACAGCAAAAACCACAATTATGGGTAGATGAAGTTCTCATATGGGAATAGACAGCAGTAAGAATGTGGGAAACAAATAAGAAAGACAGTATGGACATGTTTGCATATTTAGAAACAACTTTAGGCCCAACAGCCTTAGGCATATGGCAAAGTAAGAAAGCCCATAGCCCAGATCAAATAAACAGGCTAAAAGCTATAGGAGATAATCCCTACAATTTCACCTCCCAAATAAGAGTTCTTATTTTAGGAGTTGATCCAGCAAAAAACAACAGCTTATTACAAGACACAACCATTAGAAACCAAGAACAATTAAGTATAGCAGACATGAAATACATAAATGAGTTTACATTAGACTTCACAAGGTTATTAGCACAAACAGGACAAGCTATGGAAGATAGCTTATGTGATAAGTATTTTATAAAATTACCAGGAGACTTAGGAAAACATATACATGAAGCATGGAAATTACAATATGGAGATATGCAAAACCTAGGAATCGGACCTAGGATAACCTTTACATTTAGTATATTAGAAGAAAAATGTAAAGAAGTAGCCTTACAAGAACAGCTAAAAAGAAATGCATTCGCATTCTGTAAAACAGCAATATACACCCCACAAGCCTATGGATACTATGACAAAAGTAGAAAAAAGAAAATTAGGAAAAGCACTACCTACGATAAAGAATACAAACCGTATAAAAAATATTAAAATAAATATGTTAAAAAACCTCACACTAGGACATGTAAATGTTTCATATGTGAAGATACAGAACATTTGGCTAATAGATGCCCAAACAGAAATAGAAATATAGAAAGAAGTAATTTAATTGAACAGATAAAAGATTATGAAATAGAGGCAATAGACACAGATCATACAGATAACGAGTCAATATACAGTATATATAGCGAAGAAGATGAGCCAATAGCAAAAATTTCATACACATATACAAACCCTGAAGAATGTAACCATGATTGGAAACATAGGAAAGGTAATAATCACATTAAATGTTATATATGCGAATATTACCCTAGTATAGAAAAAAGGTCACAATGCAACATTTATTTTAAAGAAATTTGTCATATTTGTATAAAAGATATTTATAACATAGAACCACCAAGTACTAGTCAAGAAATAAGTAAAAATTCTAGTAACTATGAAGAAAAAATAGAAAAATTAGAATTAGCTATAGAGTTAAATAAATTAAAAATAGACCTTCTTAAAGATAGAGTTCTTAGACTTGAAGACCATATAGAAAAGAAAAAGGAAAAAGAATTTCCAGAATTAAATAATATGGCCACAGAACAAAACTCTATAATACAAACTGGAGAAGAAACACTTATACAGACCAGTGGATCAATAAGCATGATAAATATACAGTGTAGATTATGGCTAGACGCTAATACACCTATAGATTTAACAGCCTTAGTAGATACAGGAGCAACAAAAAGTGTAATTTCACATAGTTTAGCCCCTGAAAGATTTCATAAATTACTTACATATAAGCTAATGACAAGAACTGTAGAAAATAGATTAATAGAGATAACACATCACTTAGACCCTTCAGGAATACAATTCCGAGACTTTTCAGGAAACTACAGCATAAAATATGAAATGCCACAAATAAACATAAATCCTCAACACATAAGATCTAGAGACTTTGTCTTAGGATTAAATTTCATATTAGGATTAAATGGTGCTATCACTATAACTAGAAACTATATAACAATTAGCAAACAAATTTACAGCTTTCCAACACTTAGATATAAAAGTATAGAAAATATTTCTAATAAAAAAGGAGAAAAAGGAAGCTTAGAGTTCTTAAATAAAAACAGAAAAAAGATTGCAGAAAATGAAGCTATGCAGCTACTTACAAATTTTATAAATCATGAATTAGAAAAAGGACAAGACATTACAAAAAGTATAAATCATCCTATAATAGTCCACTTAGAAAAAATAGGATTCATAGGAGAAGATATTACATAATCCAAAGTTAAGTATGTATGTAAATTCAAGATAAAAAATCCTGATGTTACCATACGAAATATAAACATAGATTACAGTCCCCTAGATAAAGAAGAATTTAAAAAACAGATATCAGAAATGACTAAACAAGGATTAATTAGAAAATCCGAAAGCCCACATAGATCAGCAGCCTTTATAGTTAAAAATCATAGTGAAATAAAAAGAGGAAAAGCAAGAATAGTTTATAACTACAAAAGATTAAATGACAATACAGAAGATGATGGTTATAATATTCCTAATAAAGACAGTTTGATTCAGTTAATACAAAATAATAAAGTATTTTCTAAATTTGATTTAAAATCAGGTTATAATCAATTACATCTAGAAGAAGATTTTAAAAAATAGACAGCCTTCACATGCTCTGAAGGATTATATGAATGGAATGTTCTTAGCTTCGGGCTAAAGAACGCTCCTTCAATTTTTCAAAGATTTATGGACAGTATATTTCTCAAATACAAATTTTGCTTAGTTTATATTGATGACATACTAGTAGCAAGTGAAACAGTTCAAGAACATGAAAAACACTTGCAACAAGTATTTGAAGAAATAAAAAAGAATGGGATAGTAGTATCCAAAAGAAAAATGGAATTATTTAAAAGAAAATTTTCGTTTTTGGGATTAGAAATAGGTAATGGGAAAATAGAATTACAACTAAATTGGGACATCAGAGTTTCAAACACTTTTTCAAACACTGGGTAATATTAATAAAAAACAACATTAAAAATAAAAGGTTTCTTTAGTACGTGGCGTTGTTCATGGTTACATTCTTCAGGATTTGTGTATGTATATGAGATTTTTGCTATTGGTTCTTCTTTTTCACTATATATACTGTATATTGACTCATTATCTGTATGGTCTGTGTCTATAGCCTCTATTTCGTAATCTTTTATTTGTTCTATTAAATTACTTCTTTCTATATTTCTATTTCTATTTGGGCATCTATTGGCCAAATGTTCTGTATCTCCACATATAAAACATTTACATGTCCTAGTGTGAGGTTTTTTAACATACTTATTTTGATATTTTTTATATGGTTTGTATTCTTTATCATAGGTAGTACTTTTCCTAATTTTCTTTTTTCTACTTTTGTCATAATATCCATAGGCTTGTGGAGTGTATATTGCTGTTTTACAGAATGCGAATGCATTTCTTTTTAGTTGTTCTTGTAATGCTACTTCTTTGCATTTTTCTTCTAATATACCGAATGTGAATGTTATCCTAGGTCCAATTCCTAAGTTTTGCATATCTCCATATTGTAATTTCCATGCTTCATGTACATGTTTTCCTAAGTCTCCTGGTAATTTTATGAAGTATTTGTCGCATAAGCTATCATCCATAGCTTGTCCTGTTTGTGCTAATAATCTAGTAAAGTCTAATGTAAATTCATTTATGTATTTCATGTCTGCTATACTTAATTGTTCTAGGTTTCTAATGGCTGTGTCTTGTAATAAGCTGTTGTTTTTTGCTGGATCAACTCCTAAAATAAGAACTCTTATTTGGGAGGTGAAATTATAGGGATTATCTCCTATAGCTTTTAGCCTGTTTATCTGATCTGGGCTATGGGCTTTCTTACTTTGCCATATGCCTAGGGCTGTTGGGCCTAAAGTTGTTTCTAAATATGCAAACATGTCCATACTGTCTTTCTTATTTGTTTCCCACATTCTTACTACTGTCTGTTCCCATATGAGAACTTCATCTATCCATAATTGTGGTTTTTGTTGTTCTAATAATAACATATTACCACTGTAAATTTGTCCTATAGGTAACCTTCTTCCGGTTCCATTGTAACCAGATTCTTGTTGATAACTTGTGACTGGTTTTGTCCAAGTTTCTCTACCCATAGTGTCATTCGATGTTTGTCCTAAATCATATTGTTGGTAATTTCTTTTGGGTTTACCTTCGGGATTCATAAAACTGTTATCTTGTTTTTTATAAAAGTCTGAGATCATCGTGTCTCCTTTAACTATACTATTTACTAAAGGTAAATTAAAATCTTCTTGTAATTTTTTATAACTTTCTTCATATGTCATTTTTAAGTTTAACATACATTCTACTATCATATCGTCTACTTCTTCTAATATATTTGCTTCTGTAAATTTTCTATTTATTATTTGTTCGTAGGATTTATTAATTTCTTCTGATTTAAAAATTGTATTTGTTTCTTGTCTTATTTCTTCTAATAAGCTGTAATCTATATCTTCCTGTTCAAATTTTAAGAATTCTGAATCTAATAAGTATTCATCTTCTTCTTCTTCATTTTCTGTATCATATATTGGTTGTCCATACTCAGATTCATCATCTGATTCTATGGTCATAAAATTGTATTGTGGTTCTTGAGGAGGTTCTTCTGAACAAGTACTTTCTTCATATTTTTCTTCTCTTTTAAAATCTGTAAATCTTAGACTCTGTGTGCCGTCTACGTTTTCATATATATGACTCTGTTTAGGGACTAATGTTGAGCTTTCTATTTCTTTTAAATCATTTATTTGCCATTCTAATCCTGCTAACTCTTCAGGATCTATTTTGACTGGTTCAATCATTTGTATAGATTTAGATGCTATTGTATTCACTATTCCTTCTATATTTACTTTGTATTTCATTCCTGATCTATTACTAGCTTTGCCTAAGACTCCTATGCTTATCACTATATTGTTTCCTTCATAATTTTCATAACCTTTCGTCTGTAAAGCTATTTTTAATTTCTGTAAATCTTTTATGTCTTTTAATATTCCCGGTGTACAATAAAATAAGGCTGTATTTTGGCTTAAATCTATTTCCATTCCTGAGATTATTGCCTTTTTCATCTCTGATTTCCAGCTTTTATCTAATATTAGTGTTAAAAGTTTAGTTCCTAGGTTTTTTCTTCCTAGGGCTTTAATTCCTATTACTATGAGTCCTGTATGTATAAACTGTTTTCCTGATTGTTTAATTCTTAAGATTGTTTCTGGTGAGAATAAATCTATTTCTACCATTTTATATATTACTCTTAAACTTTCTTCCCTACTACTTTGTATTAAAGTTGTGTTTACGTTTAACATCCCTGTTTGATATAGTGTTCTAGGATTTAATATATCTAATTGATGTTGATTGTAGAGATTTATATTTTTGTCTAAGTCTATTTCTTCTTCTAATTGTATTGTTTGTTGTGTACTTCTAGAAGATGATCCTTTTCTTAAAATTCTGTTTAAAAAGGTGTCTGAAGAAATAATATCTTTTATATTACTAGTAGATTTTCTAGATCCTTGGATGATTTGTTTATTCATCTCTAGGTTTCCAATGTTTATAGACTTTTGGTTTTTCACTTAGATGTGTTTTATTTAATTTATTTATAAGTTCGTTTATATCAGTAGAGTTTCCTACTATTTCTGGATGTTTATTTTTATTAATATTTTTTATATCTAGCAGAATTTGGTTATTCTGTTCTCTTATGTAGTCTAGGTTATCTGTTAATTTTTTAATTTCGTCTGTATGTTTGTTTATTATATATATAACTTTTTCTAATAGAAATTTGTTATTTACGGATTCTTTTTGTAAGCTGAATCCTAGGTTTATAAGTAAATCTGTGATACTATTTAAGTGTGTATTATCTGTGTGCAGACTATGTGTATGTAACTCTTTAAATCTACAAATATGATTATAATAACTATTTGTTATATTTTTATGATCGCTTTTATCAGTAAATTCTAGGTTTAAAAATTCAAGTTTTTTGAAAGTTAGCTTGGTTGATTCAATAATTTTTTGATTAAAAAACTGATTTCTTCTTAAAACTCTTCATCTCTTTAGTTTTCTTAAAATATTTTCTTATATCCCAATATTTTAAATTTAATAACTAATTTTAACATGGATACTCTTGAAATATGCACAGAATATAAAGTGTACAAATAAGTGTAAAATTCAATGATTTCTTTGTTTAGTTTAGTTTCAAAGCAAATTTTTTCCCTAATCTTCACCTTAGCGGGTTTCCACATAAATAGGACTTAAGCATATCAAGCTGCCTGATATGGACCTGTCTAAGTCTTTTAGATGTTAGAAAAGCCTTTGCTCTGATACCAAATTAAATTGGGACATCAGAGTTTCAAACACTTTTTCAAACACTGGGTAATATTAATAAAAAACAACATTAAAAATAAAAGGTTTCTTTAGTACGTGGCGTTGTTATACCAGAGTTATGAAGAATGTTATCTAAAAAGAAGTTTATCTTCCTTCGGACCAGTAGCCCTGCGAACTCGGGTTTCCAGCCTATATACTGTAGAAACATTAAAATAAAACATAGTTTAAAACTTACAGTGTTTAGTAGCGGTTAAAGGCTGATAATATCTGCAGAGGTTGAGTTGATTTGCACAGCGGATGATATTTTTGCTTTTTTTATTTTTTATTTTTTATATTTGGGATATAATATGAAGGGCTAGAGAAACTAATAAGAGATTGAAGGTTTCTGGGAAGAAATCAGATAGAGAGTTTAAGTATTCATGGAGAGAATAAGTATTGAAAATTTTCTCTGATATTGCTTGTGTGTTTTTTACAAATGACTTCTTGCCTTTAAATAGGCAGAAGACTCTACAATCAAACAAAACTAAAAAGAGCGCACTGAGCGCACTATCTATCTATCGTACAAAGATATAATAAAATAAAAGCGCACATGGCGCACTATCTTTTCAAAAGAAAAAGTAAAAACGACAAAAACTTTTTTAGCTGTCTTCAGAGTGGAGCGTCGGCAGACTAACTTGTGTATTTTGACGTCATGGCTTACGTCTGTCTTCTAGAAATCCCTGTGTGTGTCTGGGATTGTGTCTGTGTCGCTGAAGTCGTCTGGGTTTTTGTAATAATCATCTTCTTGATCTATTATGTGATTTAACTGGAGAGACTCTCCTTCTCCGATAAATGGTAAGAGCATGTTCCAGTTTTTGAAACTCCAGATTTGTACATAATTTCCTTCTGCTAATAAGTGGTAGCAGTCCCAATAAAAATTAGAAGGAAGGGCTGGGGTTTTTTGGTGTAAAGAAATGAAATATTTGGTGTCTTTCTGTTTATCTTTAGAGACAAGGCTGGCAAGATTATCGACCCAGTATAATTCTGAAAACTGGATTTCTGTCTGTACTGCTAGGTTTTTTAGGTAGTTGTTTGTGGAGTTTTTGTGGCTGATGAATATCCTTTTTCTAGCAGGTCTATATGTATGGTCATTTGCAAAGGGGAATGAATTAAAGATTTTGCAACCGATAAAAGGGGTATTGTTATGAGAAGAGATGTTTCCTGTGGTTATCACAAATTTTTCTCCGAAGAGATTTATGATACCTTCTGTTTTTGGGTTTAATACTAATTCAATGTAATCTATCATGCCATTATGATAGAATTGTAAAATCAAATCATTTGGCATATCTGTTTCTTTTAGATTTATCTGAAGAAGCAGCAAGCAGGTGCCTTCTCCATCTTCATCTGTTTTCTCAACGATCTTTATTCCTTTGTATTTTTCTTCGTTGAGGGCTATGGACATCAGTCTAAGCTGTAATTCATATAATATGAAAGGAAACTCTGTGCTTATCTTCTGAGAAATGATCTGTTCAAATTCAGGAAATTGATCGAACACTGTTTGGAGACAGGTCTTCCAAGGTGTATCGAGCATTCTTGCTCTGAAAGCATCATAACTTCTGTAGCTGTTTACATTGCTGTTTTCTTTTTTGTTTAACTGTTCTCTGAGCATCCCATTTTTAGCCTCAAGTATTTCTACTTTCTGCTTTAATTTACTGGTTTCAATGTGTTCTTGAACCAACTGTGTATTCTTTCCCTGTTGTAAAAGTTGTTCTTGCAATTTTGCAATAATTTCTTTTTGAGTCTTTATAATCTGTTCATGACTCTTTTTTATAACTTGAGAGAAGGTCTGTACCTCTTCTGGTTCAATGAAAAAATTGTCAAGGCCAAAATGATTTCTGGCTGTGTTTAAAGCTTCAGGGAAGCTATGTTATCCTTTATAAATAGGACCATGACACTGTATATGCTTTGCAACTGTTTCCCATTTGTTAAAAATCCCAATTTTTGTACCTCTAAAAATTATGTAATGTGTAAACTTTGGTGGAGGCTGGGTTTTTTCAGGGTATTTTGTTCCCTGTTCACTAAAATATGTACTAAGAGCATTTAAAACTTGTACTTTAAAGGAGGATGCATGTGGCATGGTTTGTATATGCCACAGATTGTCTAAAAGACACTGCTGTTTTTCTGTAAGAATTATTCCGTGGTTTGGGCGGAATTTCATGTGTATATCATTACAGGTTTGTAGGTCGTAAGTGCCAAAAGAGAGTGTAGGAAGATTTTTTGATGTAGTGGGCTTTTGGGCTGGCTTATGTTTATGGGCTGGTTTTTTGTTTAGCATGTCTCGGACAAAGTTTGGGCTTTGAGGGATATGTGTAAACTGTGAAAGGAAATAATCTGGGAGCTGTTTAGTACTTTGTAGAATAGGGGTTCTTTGTACCAAAGCCGCTTGTCTAGAACTGTCTATTTTTTCGGCTTTTATGGATTGACTGAGTAGTTTCTCTGTGTCTTCATTGTCACCGGAAGAAATACTCATTGGTAAAGGAGTTTGTCTAATCTGTAATGGTCTGATGACCACTTTTTCTTTTCCTTTGTTTTTTCTATCCATCTGTATAAAAAAGTTTATTAATGTTACGAGATAACAAATCCGCTATTCCGTTATCTTTTCCTTTTATGTGTTCAAAATGTATTGAATACCCGTTTCCCTGTATAATATTTTGTAAATTCACCCATCTTGTTCTATTTATCTTTTTACTTTGATTGTTTTTAATAAATCTAACTATGGCTTCACAGTCTGTTCTGACTGTAAAATCTTTATGTAAAAATAATTTAAATTTGTCCAAAGCATTAATCAAAGCTTGTATTTCGAAATCTAGACTGGTCCAAGTGGATCCAGTTTTAAAACTTCCGCTATAGTAAGAGCAGATTTTTTCTTCTTTTTTGTAACTATGTATATCTGGTTTGCAAAGGAGGACTGCTCCCCATCCATCTTTGCATCCATCGACTTCTATAATAATGTGATCTGTTAAAAGAGGTAGTTCTAAAGGTTTTATTTCTTTAACCTTTTCTTTAATCTTTTTTATCAACATTATATCCTCATTATTGAAGTGTCTTTGGCCGTTTTTTGTGGTTTTACTATACAACGGTCCAACTAGTTTTGAAAGATTTGGTATAAACTTTCTGGCATAGTTTACTAAGCCTAAAAAAGCTTGTATCTGTTTTAAACTTGTCATTTTTTCTGGAAAATCTAAAATTTTTGTAGAAATATGTGGTTGTAATTCTATTTTTCCATTACCTATTTCTAATCCCAAAAACGAAAATTTTCTTTTAAATAATTCCATTTTTCTTTTTGATACTACTATCCCATTCTTTTTTATTTCTTCAAATACTTGTTGCAAGTGTTTTTCATGTTCTTGAACTGTTTCACTTGCTACTAGTATGTCATCAATATAAACTAAGCAAAATTTGTATTTGAGAAATATACTGTCCATAAATCTTTGAAAAATTGAAGGAGCATTCTTTAACCCGAAGCTAAGAACATTCCATTCATAAAGGCCTATTTCTACAAAAATTCTAGATTTTCCAGAAAAACTTACAAATTTAAAACAGATACAAGCTTTTTTAGGCCTAGTAAATTATGCCAGAAAATTCATACCAAATCTTTCAAAACTAGTTGGTCCGTTGTATAGTAAAACTACAAAAAACGGTCAAAGATATTTTAACAATGAAGATATAATTTTAGTAAAAAAGATTAAAGAAAAGGTTAAAGAGATAAAACCTTTAGAATTACCTCTTTTAACAGATCACATTATTATAGAAGTTGATGGATGCAAAGATGGATGGGGAGCAGTCCTCCTTTGCAAACCAGATATACATAGTTACAAAAAAGAAGAAAAAATTTGTTCGTATTACAGCGGAAGTTTTAAAACTGGATCCACTTGGACCAGCCTAGACTTTGAAATACAAGCCTTGATTAATGCTTTAGACAAATTCAAACTATTTTTACATAAAGACTTTACAGTCAGAACAGACTGCGAAGCAATAGTTAAATTTATTAAAAACAATCAAAGTAAAAAGATAAATAGAACAAGATGGGTAAATTTACAAAATATTATACAGGGTAATGGGTATTCAATACAGTTTGAACACATAAAGGGAAAAGACAACGGAATAGCCGATTTATTATCTCGTAACATTAACAAACTTTTTTCTACAGATGGATAGAAAAAACAAGGGAAAAGAAAAAGTGGTCATTAGACCATCACAGTATAAACAGACTCCTTCACCCATGAGTATTTCGTCTAACGACGATGAAGATACAGAGAAACTACTCAGTCAGTCCATGAAAGCCGAAAAGATAAACAGTTCTAGACAAGCGGCTCTGGTACAAAAAACCCCTATTCTACAGAGTACTAGACAGCTCCCAGATTATTTCCTTTCACAGTTTACACATATCCCTCAAAGCCCAAACTTTGTCCGAGACATGTTAAACAAAAAACCAGCCCATAAAAAGGCCCAAAAACCCTCTTCATCACAAAATCCTCTTATTTTCTCTTTTGGCACATATGACCTGCAAGCCTGTAACGATACACACATGAAATTCCGTCCAAACCACGGAATAATTCTTACAGAAAAACAGCAGTGTCTTTTAGACAATCTGTGGCATATACAAACCATGCCACATGCATCCTCTTTTAAAGTACAGGTTTTAAATGCTCTTAGCACATATTTTAGTGAACAGGGAACAAAATGCCCTGAAAAAACCCATCCTCCACCAAAGTTTACACATTACATAATTTTCAGAGGCACAAAAATCGGGATTTTCAATAAATGGGAAACAGTTGCAAAGCATATACAGTGTCATGGTCCTATTTATAAAGGATATCATAGCTTTTCCGAAGCCTTAAACACAGCCAGAAATCATTTTGGCCTAGACAATTTTTTCATAGAACCAGAAGAGGTACAAACCTTTTCTCAGGTTATAAAGAAGAGTCATGAACAGATTATAAAGACTCAGGAAGAAACCATTGTGAATCTGCAAAGACAGCTTATACAGCAGGGAAAAAATACACAGTTGGTACAAGAACATATAGAAATCAATAAACTAAAACAAAAAGTAGAGATTCTTGAAGCAAAAAATTCATTGCTCGTAGAACAATTAAAGAAAAAGGAAAACAGCTACAACAACAACTACAGAAGCTACGATGCTTTCAGAGCAAGGATGCTTGACACACCTTGGAAGACCTGTCTTCAAACGGTGTTCGATCAATTCCCTGAACTTGAACAGATTATTTCTAAGAAGATCACTACAGAATTTCCATACGTGTTGTATGAATTACAACTCAGACTAATGTCTATAGCTCTCAACGAAGAAAAATACAAAGGAATAAATGTCGTTGAAAAGGCGGACGAAGATGGAGAAGGAACTTGCTTACTTCTTCTCCAAATCAACTTAAAGGAAACAGACATGCCAAATGATTTAATTCTCCAATTTTATCATAATGGTATGATTGATTACATTGAGTTAGAGTTAAATCCCAAGACAGAAGGTATCATAAATCTCTTCGGAGAAAAATTTGTGATAACCACAGGAAACATCTCTTCTCATAACACTACCCCCTTTTATCGGTTGCAAAATCTTTAATTCATTCCCCTTTGCAAACGATCATACATATAGACCTGCTAGAAAAAGAATATTCATCAGCCACAGAAACTCCACAAACAACTACCTAAAAAACCTAGCAGTACAAACAGAAATCCAGTTATCTGAATTATACTGGGTTGACAACCTGGCCAGCCTTAGCTCAAAAGATAAACAGAAAGACACCAAATATTTCATTTCTTTACATCAAAAAACCCCAGCCCTTCCTCCTAATTTTCATTGGGACTGCTACCACTTACTAGCAGAAGGACATTATGTACAAATCTGGAGTTTCAAAAACTGGAACATGCTCCTACCATTCATCGGAGAAGGAGAGTCTCTCCAGTTAAACCACATAATAGATCAAGATGATTATTACAGAAACCCAGACGACTTCAGCGACACAGACACAATCCCAGACACTCACAGGGATTTCTAGAAGACAGACGTAAGCCATGACGTCAAAATACACAAATAATTCTGCCGACGCTCCACTCGACAGACAGTTCAAAAAAAGATTTTGTCGTTTTCACTTTTCTAGATAGTGCGCCATGTGCGTTGTAATTATTATAGATAGTGCGCTCAGTGCGCTCTTTTTAATTATTGTACGATAGATAGATAGTGCGCTCAGTGCGCTCTTTTTAATTTTGTTTGTTAGTCTAGTCTTCTGCCTATTTAAAGGCAATAGTTCATTTGTAAAAAACACACAAGAAATATCAGAGAAAAAATTTCAATAGCAATTCTCTCCATGAATACTTAAACTCTCTCTTGTTGATTTCTTCCCAGAAACCTTCAATCTCTTATTAGTTTTTCAAGCCCTTCATATTATATCCCAAACATAAAAAAAAAAAAAAATATCATCCGCTGTGCAAATCACCTCATCTGCTGCAAATATTATCAACCTTCAACCTCTACTAAAACACTGTAAGTTTTATAAATTATGTTTTATTTTAATGTTTCTACAGTATATAGGCTGGAAACCCGAGTTCGCAGGGCTACTGGTCCGAAGGAAGATAAACTTCTTTTTAGATAACATTCTTCATAACTCTGGTATAACAACGCCACGTACTAATGAAACCTCTTATATTTATCTATTTTACTTTTAAGAGGTTTCATTTAATTAATTGGGACATCAGAGTTTCAAACACTTTTTCATTAGTGTTTGAAAAAGTGTTTGAAAAAGTGTTTGAAACTCTGATGTCCCAATTAATTAAATGAAACCTCTTAAAAGTAAAATAGATAAATATAAGAGGTTTCATTAGTACGTGGCGTTGTTATACCAGAGTTATGAAGAATGTTATCTAAAAAGAAGTTTATCTTCCTTCGGACCAGTAGCCCTGCGAACTCGGGTTTCCAGCCTATATACTGTAGAAACATTAAAATAAAACATAATTTATAAAACTTACAGTGTTTTAGTAGAGGTTGAAGGTTGATAATATTTGCAGCAGATGAGGTGATTTGCACAGCGGATGATATTTTTTTTTTTTTTTTTATGTTTGGGATATAATATGAAGGGCTTGAAAAACTAATAAGAGATTGAAGGTTTCTGGGAAGAAATCAACAAGAGAGAGTTTAAGTATTCATGGAGAGAATTGCTATTGAAATTTTTTCTCTGATATTTCTTGTGTGTTTTTTACAAATGAACTCTTGCCTTTAAATAGGCAGAAGACTAGACTAACAAACAAAATTAAAAAGAACGCACTGAGCGCACTATCTATCTATCGTACAATAATTAAAAAGAGCGCACTGAGCGCACTATCTATAATAATTACAACGCACATGGTGCACTATCTAGAAAAGTGAAAACGACAAAATCTTTTTTGGAACTGTCTGTCGAGTGGAGCGTCGGCAGAATTATTTGTGTATTTTGACGTCATGGCTTACGTCTGTCTTCTAGAAATCCCTGTGAGTGTCTGGGATTGTGTCTGTGTCGCTGAAGTCGTCTGGGTTTCTGTAATAATCATCTTGATCTATTATGTGGTTTAACTGGAGAGACTCTCCTTCTCCGATGAATGGTAGGAGCATGTTCCAGTTTTTGAAACTCCAGATTTGTACATAATGTCCTTCTGCTAGTAAGTGGTAGCAGTCCCAATGAAAATTAGGAGGAAGGGCTGGGGTTTTTTGATGTAAAGAAATGAAATATTTGGTGTCTTTCTGTTTATCTTTTGAGCTAAGGCTGGCCAGGTTGTCAACCCAGTATAATTCAGATAACTGGATTTCTGTTTGTACTGCTAGGTTTTTTAGGTAGTTGTTTGTGGAGTTTCTGTGGCTGATGAATATTCTTTTTCTAGCAGGTCTATATGTATGATCGTTTGCAAAGGGGAATGAATTAAAGATTTTGCAACCGATAAAAGGGGTAGTGTTATGAGAAGAGATGTTTCCTGTGGTTATCACAAATTTTTCTCCGAAGAGATTTATGATACCTTCTGTCTTGGGATTTAACTCTAACTCAATGTAATTAATCATACCATTATGATAAAATTGGAGAATTAAATCATTTGGCATGTCTGTTTCCTTTAAGTTGATTTGGAGAAGAAGTAAGCAAGTTCCTTCTCCATCTTCGTCCGTCTTTTCAACGACATTTATTCCTTTGTATTTTTCTTCGTTGAGAGCTATAGACATTAGTCTGAGTTGTAATTCATACAACACGTATGGAAATTCTGTAGTGATCTTCTTAGAAATAATCTGTTCAAGTTCAGGGAATTGATCGAACACCGTTTGAAGACAGGTCTTCCAAGGTGTGTCAAGCATCCTTGCTCTGAAAGCATCGTAGCTTCTGTAGTTGTTGTTGTAGCTGTTTTCCTTTTTCTTTAATTGTTCTACGAGCAATGAATTTTTTGCTTCAAGAATCTCTACTTTTTGTTTTAGTTTATTGATTTCTATATGTTCTTGTACCAACTGTGTATTTTTTCCCTGCTGTATAAGCTGTCTTTGCAGATTCACAATGGTTTCTTCCTGAGTCTTTATAATCTGTTCATGACTCTTCTTTATAACCTGAGAAAAGGTCTGTACCTCTTCTGGTTTTATGAAAAAATTGTCTAGGCCAAAATTATTTCTGGCTGTGTTTAAGGCTTCGGAAAAGCTATGATATCCTTTATAAATAGGACCATGACACTGTATATGCTTTGCAACTGTTTCCCATTTATTGAAAATCCCAATTTTTGTGCCTCTGAAAATTATGTAATGTGTAAACTTTGGTGGAGGCTGGGTTTTTTCAGGGCATTTTGTTCACTGTTCACTAAAATATGTGCTAAGAGCATTTAAAACCTGTGCTTTAAAAGAGGATGCATGTGGCATGGTTTGTATATGCCACAGATTGTCTAAAAGACACTGCTGTTTTTCTGTAAGAATTATTCCATGGTTTGGACGGAATTTCATGTGTGTATCGTTACAGGCTTGCAGGTCATATGTGCCAAAAGAGAAAATAAGAGGATTTTGTGATGAAGAGGGTTTTTGGGCCTTTTTATGGGCTGGTTTTTTGTTTAACATGTCTCGGACAAAGTTTGGGCTTTGAGGGATATGTGTAAACTGTGAAAGGAAATAATCTGGGAGCTGTCTAGTACTCTGTAGAATAGGGGTTTTTTGTACCAGAGCCGCTTGTCTAGAACTGTTTATCTTTTCGGCTTTCATGGACTGACTGAGTAGTTTCTCTGTATCTTCATCGTCGTTAGACGAAATACTCATGGGTAAAGGAGTCTGTTTATACTGTGATGGTCTAATGACCACTTTTTCTTTTCCCATGTTTTTTCTATCCATCTGTAGAAAAAAGTTTGTTAATGTTACGAGATAATAAATAAGCTATTCCGTTGTCTTTTCCCTTTATGTGTTCAAACTGTATTGAATACCCATTACCCTGTATAATATTTTGTAAATTTACCCATCTTGTTCTATTTATCTTTTTACTTTGATTGTTTTTAATAAATTTAACTATTGCTTCGCAGTCTGTTCTGACTGTAAAGTCTTTATGTAAAAATAGTTTGAATTTGTCTAAAGCATTAATCAAGGCTTGTATTTCAAAGTCTAGGCTGGTCCAAGTGGATCCAGTTTTAAAACTTCCGTTGTAATACGAACAAATTTTTTCTTCTTTTTTGTAACTATGTATATCTGGTTTGCAAAGGAGGACTGCTCCCCATCCATCTTTGCATCCATCAACTTCTATAATAATGTGATCTGTTAAAAGAGTTAATTCTAAAGGTTTTATCTCTTTAACATTTTCTTTAATCTTTTTTACTAAAATTATATTTTCATTGTTAAAATATCTTTGACCGTTTTTTGTAGTTTTACTATACAACGGACCAACTAGTTTTGAAAGATTTGGTATGAATTTTCTGGCATAATTTACTAGGCCTAAAAAAGCTTGTATCTGTTTTAAATTTGTAAGTTTTTCTGGAAAATCTAGAATTTTTGTAGAAATATGTGGTTGTAATTATATTTTCCCATTACCTATTTCTAATCCCAAAAACGAAAATTTTCTTTTAAATAATTCCATTTTTCTTTTGGATACTACTATCCCATTCTTTTTTATTTCTTCAAATACTTGTTGCAAGTGTTTTTCATGTTCTTGAACTGTTTCACTTGCTACTAGTATGTCATCAATATAAACTAAGCAAAATTTGTATTTGAGAAATATACTGTCCATAAATCTTTGAAAAATTGAAGGAGCGTTCTTTAGCCCGAAGCTAATTCCATTCATATAATCCTTCAGAGCATGTGAAGGCTGTCTATTTTTTAAAATCTTCTTCTAGATGTAATTGATTATAACCTGATTTTAAATCAAATTTAGAAAATACTTTATTATTTTGTATTAACTGAATCAAACTGTCTTTATTAGGAATATTATAACCATCATCTTCTGTATTGTCATTTAATCTTTTGTAGTTATAAACTATTCTTGCTTTTCCTCTTTTTATTTCACTATGATTTTTAACTATAAAGGCTGCTGATCTATGTGGGCTTTCGGATTTTCTAATTAATCCTTGTTTAGTCATTTCTGATATCTGTTTTTTAAATTCTTCTTTATCTAGGGGACTGTAATCTATGTTTATATTTCGTATGGTAACATCAGGATTTTTTATCTTGAATTTACATACATACTTAACTTTGGATTTTGTAATATCTTCTCCTATGAATCCTATTTTTTCTAAGTGGACTATTATAGGATGATTTATACTTTTTGTAATGTCTTGTCCTTTTTCTAATTCATGATTTATAAAATTTGTAAGTAGCTGCATAGCTTCATTTTCTGCAATCTTTTTTCTGTTTTTATTTAAGAACTCTAAGCTTCCTTTTTCTCCTTTTTTATTAGAAATATTTTCTATACTTTTATATCTAAGTGTTGGAAAGCTGTAAATTTGTTTGCTAATTGTTATATAGTTTCTAGTTATAGTGATAGCACCATTTAATCCTAATATGAAATTTAATCCTAAGACAAAGTCTCTAGATCTTATGTGTTGAGGATTTATGTTTATTTGTGGCATTTCATATTTTATGCTGTAGTTTCCTGAAAAGTCTCGGAATTGTATTCCTGAAGGGTCTAAGTGATGTGTTATCTCTATTAATCTATTTTCTACAGTTCTTGTCATTAGCTTATATGTAAGTAATTTATGAAATCTTTCAGGGGCTAAACTATGTGAAATTACACTTTTTGTTGCTCCTGTATCTACTAAGGCTGTTAAATCTATAGGTGTATTAGCGTCTAGCCATAATCTACACTGTATATTTATCATGCTTATTGATCCACTGGTCTGTATAAGTGTTTCTTCTCCAGTTTGTATTATAGAGTTTTGTTCTGTGGCCATATTATTTAATTCTGGAAATTCTTTTTCCTTTTTCTTTTCTATATGGTCTTCAAGTCTAAGAACTCTATCTTTAAGAAGGTCTATTTTTAATTTATTTAACTCTATAGCTAATTCTAATTTTTCTTCATAGTTACTAGAATTTTTACTTATTTCTTGACTAGTACTTGGTGGTTCTATGTTATAAATATCTTTTATACAAATATGACAAATTTCTTTAAAACAAATGTTGCATTGTGACCTTTTTTCTATACTAGGGTAATATTCGCATATATAACATTTAATGTGATTATTACCTTTCCTATGTTTCCAATCATGGTTACATTCTTCAGGGTTTGTATATGTGTATGAAATTTTTGCTATTGGCTCATCTTCTTCGCTATATATACTGTATATTGACTCGTTATCTGTATGATCTGTGTCTATTGCCTCTATTTCATAATCTTTTATCTGTTCAATTAAATTACTTCTTTCTATATTTCTATTTCTGTTTGGGCATCTATTAGCCAAATGTTCTGTATCTCCACATATGAAACATTTACATGTCCTAGTGTGAGGTTTTTTAACATATTTATTTTAATATTTTTTATACGGTTTGTATTCTTTATCGTAGGTAGTGCTTTTCCTAATTTTCTTTTTTCTACTTTTGTCATAGTATCCATAGGCTTGTGGGGTGTATATTGCTGTTTTACAGAATGCGAATGCATTTCTTTTTAGCTGTTCTTGTAAGGCTACTTCTTTACATTTTTCTTCGAATATACTAAATGTAAAGGTTATCCTAGGTCCGATTCCTTGGTTTTGCATATCTCCATATTGTAATTTCCATGCTTCATGTATATGTTTTCCTAAGTCTCCTGGTAATTTTATAAAATACTTATCACATAAGCAATCTTCCATAGCTTGTCCTGTTTGTGCTAATAACCTTGTGAAGTCTAATGTAAACTCATTTATGTATTTCATGTCTGCTATACTTAATTGTTCTAGGTTTCTAATGGCTGTGTCTTGTAATAAGCTGTTGTTTTTTGCTGGATCAACTCCTAAAATAAGAACTCTTATTTGGGAGGTGAAATTGTAGGGATTATCTCCTATAGCTTTTAGCCTGTTTATTTGATCTGGGCTATGGGCTTTCTTACTTTGCCATATGCCTAAGGCTATTGGGCCTAAAGTTGTTTCTAAATATGCAAACATGTCCATACTGTCTTTCTTATTTGTTTCCCACATTCTTACTACTGTCTGTTCCCATATGAGAACTTCATCTACCCATAATTGTGGTTTTTGCTGTTCTAATAATAGCATATTACCACTGTAAATCTGTCCTATAGGTAGCCTTCTTCCGGTTCCATTGTAACCAGATTCCTGTTGATAACTTGTGACTGGTTTTGTCCAAGGTTCTCTACCCATAGTATCATTTGATGTTTGTCCTAAGTCGTATTGTTGATAGTTTCTTTTAGGTTTACCTTCGGGATTCATAAAACTATTATCTTGTTTTTTGTAAAAATCTGAGATCATGGTGTCTCCTTTAACTATACTATTTACTAAGGGTAAACTAAAATCTTCTTGTAGTTTTTTATAACTTTCTTCATATGTCATTTTTAAGTTTAACATACATTCTACTATCATATCATCTATTTCTTCCTGTATATTTGCTTATGTAAATTTTCTGTTTATTATTTGTTCGTAGGATTTGTTAATTTCTTCTGATTTAAATATTGTATTTGTTTCTTGTCTTATTTCTTCTAATAAGCTGTAATCTATATCTTCTTGTTCAAATTTTAAGAATTCTGAATCTAGTAAGTATTCATCTTCTTCTTCTTCATTTTCTGTATCATATATTGGTTGTCCATATTCAGATTCATCATCTGATTCTATAGTCATAAAATTATATTGTGGTTCTTGAGGAGGTTGTTCTTCTGAACAAGTACTCTCTTCATATTTATCTTCTCTTTTAAAATCTGTAAATCTTAGACTCTGTGTGCCATCTACATTTTCATATATATGACTCTGTTTAGGGACTAATGTTGAGCTTTCTATTACTTTTAAATCATTTATTTGCCATTCTAATCCTGCTAATTCTTCAGGATCTATTTTAACTGGTTCAATCATTTGTATAGACTTAGATGCTATTGTATTTACTATTCCTTCTATATTTACTTTGTATTTCATTCCTGATTTATTACTAGCTTTGCCTAATACTCCTATGCTAATTACTATGTTATTTCCTTCGTAATTTTCATAACCTTTAGTTTGTAAAGCTATTTTTAATTTTTGTAGATCTTTAATGTCTTTTAATATTCCAGGTGTACAATAAAATAAAGCTGTGTTTTGGCTTAAATCTATTTCCATTCCTGAGATTATTGCCTTTTTCATCTCTGATTTCCAACTTTTATCTAATATTAGTGTTAAAAGTTTAGTTCCTAGGTTTTTTCTTCCTAGGGCTTTTATTCCTATTACTATGAGTCCTGTATGTATAAACTGTTTTCCTGCTTGTTTAATTTTTAAGATTGTTTCTAGTGAAAATAAATCTATTTCTACCATTTTATCTATTACTCTTAAACTTTCTTCCCTACTACTTTGTATTAAAGTTGTGTTTACGTTTAACATACCTGTTTGATATAGTGTTCTAGGATTTAATATATCTAATTGATGTTGATTGTATAGATTTATATTTTTGTCTAAGTCGATTTCTTCTTCTAATTGTATTGTTTGTTGTGTACTTTTAGAAGATGATCCTTTTCTTAAAATTCTGTTTAAAAAGGTGTCTGAAGAAATAATATCTCTTATATTACTAGTTGATTTTCTAGATTCTTGGATGATTTGTTTATTCATCTCTAGGTTTTCAATGTTTATAAATTTTTGGTTTATATATATATATGAGGAGAATCAAATAAGAAGTAGTTTTTCGCTAAAAAATATAAGAAATGACAAAAACATTAAGAAACGATATCAAAGGAACTCATATTGAGCTAATTTCAGCGACGTTGGAACCGTCTCGTCGAACTCTACTATCTTAGCTTTTAGGCTTTAGCTTTTAAGGTTTAGATTTTACGTTTGAATTTTAGGGTTTTATCTTTTAGGGTTTAGATTTTATGGTTTAGGTTTTTTTTTTGTGGGGGTGGGGGTTTAGGTTTTTGGGGGTGGGTGGTGGTGGGTTTAGGTGTTTTTTTGGGGGGGGTTGGGGTGAGAGGGTTTAGGTTTTTGGAGGGTGGGGTGAGAGGGTTTAGGTTTTTAGTGGAACTGTCCCCTATATATATATGTATATAAAAGATATTTAGAAAAATATTTTAGGAATAAATTATGGTCAGGTTGCGGACAGAATAGAATAATAAGGTGGTGATTGAATTCTTATAATTGTTCTCCGAGAATTACCAAATATAAATTTGTGTAATTCTGTTATTTTATTAAATCATCTATATGTGAGACAGTTACCGATAAAGTATCACCTTCCAGTAATTTTTGAAAGATTTGATAATATTTAATCTCATTTTCTTTTTCAATTTTAAAAGATTGTGTAGGAGGAAATACTTTTGAAATTATTTCTCTATTAACATTAAATTTCCTTTCAACCACTGAAATGATACTTTCAGTGTAATTTTCTATAAACCAAGGAACAAAAGGTATAACTTTGTTTTTTTCCCGTTAGGTCTTTATAATATTCATTTTTAAAGAATACTATATCTGGTTCTTGAAAATGTTTGAAAAAACACTTTCTAAATAATTCCCATTTGGGTGATTGAAATTCTTTACCAATATTTGTCTTACCGGGGATACCGGAGTAAAATCTAAATTTTCTTTTAAATCCATAAATCATATAAAATCCATTTTCGATTCGGTTATTTCCGGATTTACTTGAATCCCTGTGACTATATTGTTAGAGTCTATTTTTAATTTATTCATATTTGCTAATCTTTCTATTCTAGCAGGAAATTCTTCCTTTATTCTAGAGGTCGAAGCTCTAGAGGGACTTCTGACGGTATATTTTACCGGAGGTATGTGGTAGTGAGCTGACACTGACCTTGACAAAGAAGACTCATTTCTTAATTTTTTAAATTGTATTTGAAATGATCCTTCTTTTGTGTAAGGCCCCTTTCCCGGGTGACCTCACTTGTTGGATTTACTCATAAACATAGCCATAAATACTGAACTTAAATTTAAAACATTCATCATTCAATTACATTACATAACAGCGAAAGTCTTAACAATTAAAAACACAACATTGTCTTAACAAACAAAAGTGGGATGTCAGTCTTGTGCCGGGTAACCTTCACGCCATCGCACGACCTTTTCTTCCTTTACCTGAAATGTATACTAAAAGTCAGCTAACGCTGGTGAGTTCTAGTTTAATGCAATTTGATATAAACATTCTATTCTTTACTTTATAAGTATGCATTACAGTATAGTCATTCATATAAATACGTATTCATAACTTTTGTCTTTCTTTTCATCTTTCTTTTCTGTATTTTTGTGATTTCATATATATATATATATATGCATTCACCCTTTTCTTTCTTTTCTTTCTTTCTTTAATTTCATGGGTCATACTATATAAGGGTGATCAACCCGTCATTTGCTTACGAATGTCACAAAGACAATCGCCGTGGTCCATCGTCATGGCCCACCTATACTTACAACCGTCCGGCAACTAGTGCCGTCCGTCATTTTATTCTTACAACCGTCCGACAATCTTTGTCCGTCCGTCATGACTTACAACCGTCCTACCGTCGTAGGCCGTAATTCGCCCGTCTACCCGAAGGTATCCGTTTCCCATGCGACTATTATTTATACAACCGTTCTACTATAATATGCCAATTGCTTCGACCGTCCATTAATGGCATTCGTACGTCCTAGCCGATGAAGGAGCGCACTTGTCCCGGTTATAAAATAATCACATGGTCGTCCGTCTACCGAAGTAGCCGTTATCATCGAAGCGTCCATAACATTTTCTGTACTTGGCAAGCAATATATACATGGATATAAAGCAAGATTTCATTCTTATATGTTATGACATTCATTCATTTCATTCTTTGCAAGCAATATATACATGGATATAAAGCAGGATTTCATTCTTTCATATGGTGTTATACTTTCGTTCATTCTTTATAATCATGCTTTTCATTCTTTATTCATAATTTCTCTTTCGTGTATAGGTATATATATATATACTTGTATAACACATATGATCACCTTGACATTCATAACATTTATTCACTTAGTGTATACATCTCAGCCCCAAAACATTTGAAAACATTTGCACATAACATAGAAGGGGGCACATAGAACTCACCTGATGAGTAGTTTCTGTAATACACTAAGCTGGCTACTGGGCTTCACTAATGTCACTCACGATCTGTATAATAAAGTCATACACATAAGATGGTGCTCCTAGATGACACTAGACATTACTATGCTTGAACTCAGTAGTTTCGGGAGGTGGGTCGCATCAAAACTATGGTAGTTTCGAGCTATGGTCTTACACTCGAAACTAGGTAGTTTCGAGTCATAATCCTTCTATCGAAACTAGGTAGTTTCGAGTCATGAGATCCTATCGAAACTATGGTAGTTTCGAGTCATTAACTTATGAAAAATCTTAGTTTAGGTTCAAGGTGACACTCGAAACTAGGTAGTTTCGAGTCCTGAGTTCCTATCGAAACTATGGTAGTTTCGAGTCATTGGCTGCTATCGAAACTAGATAGTTTCGAGTCAAACATGACTATCGAAACTAGAGTAGTTTCGACGGGTCTGTATGTATCGAAACTATAGTTTCGAGTCATGGGTCTGCATCTTCCCTGACCAGAACCTTGCTCCAGCCAACTTATTTCCAATCGATTAAACCTTGAGCATTTTACGTTAAACACCTTCCTTTATCGTTCTTGAGTTCAAATACGTGATTTGTTTCAAGTTTCGTATGCAAAAATCGTATCTTTATTTGATTTAAACCCGAGACATGCAAAGACTCATAATCAGAGGCGATGCTTACCTCAACAGGCCCGATTTCTGTTGCTATGCGTTGAAATGGTGGAGTCGGATGATTCCCGAGCCCTTGAGTCTTCTCCTTGCGGTTTTCTTCACAAGCCGATCGCTCTCTCTCTCTCTCTCTCTCTCTAGTATTCTTGCGCAGGAAGATGAAATGAGAGGGGTTTGGGTTGAAGCTGCTGTTTTGTAATGGGTTTTCCCCCTTTTCTTTTCGGCCCATGGGCCGAAATTTTGGCCAAGCCCACTTTATTTCCCTTTTCTATTTGTCTTGTCATTATTTGGGATGTTACAAGTCTACCCTCCTTAATGAGGTTCCGTCCTCGAAACCTGTTACACGTTAAACAACTGGGGATACAGTTCCTTCATCTCGTCTTCTTTCTCCCAAGTAGCCTCGGACCCCTTTCTGTGTTTCCATTGTATTTTGACTAAAGGAATCGACTTATTGCGTAATCGTTTCTCAGCTCGGTCAAGAATGGCTATTGGTTCCTCTACATAATTTAGACTGTTATCCACTTCGATCTCGTCGTAAGGTATGTGAGCTGTGTCGTCAGCTAGGCACTTGCGTAAGTGCGACACGTGGAACGTAGGGTGTATTCCACTAAGCTCGACGGGTAGGTCGAGTCTGTAAGCAACTTGACCCACTCTTGCTACAATCTTGAAAGGTCCGACAAACCTTGGACTTAGTTTGCCACGCTTTCTGAACCGAATGATTCCTTTCCACGGTGATACTTTCAACAGTACCATGTCCCCTACTTGAAACTCTAAATCCCTCCTTCTCTTATCCGCGTATGATTTCTGTCTGTCTTTTGCGGCTTTCATACGAGCCTTGATTTGATCAAATTTCTCAGAAGTAGCTTTGACCACTTCGAGACTTGCAAAATCCTTCTGTCCAATTTCCCCCCAACAAACCGGGGTCCTACATTTCCTCCCATACAACATTTCAAATGGCGGCATGCCAATAGTCGAGTGATAGCTGTTGTTATATGAAAATTCTGCCAATGGTAGATGGCTGTCCCAACTCCCACCGAAGTCAATGATACAGGCCCGGAGCATGTCCTCCAAGGTCTGAATGGTCCTTTCCGATTGTCCATCGGTTTGGGGGTGGTAAGCGGTGCTGATGTTCAGTCTAGTGCCCATTGCTTCATTGAATTTCTTCCAAAACCTTGACGTGAATCTAGTATCCCTGTCAGACACAATCGACAGCGGCATACCATGTCTGCTCACAATTTCCTTGATAAATACTTCTGCTAGCTTTTCAGAAGAAGAAGTTTCTCGTATTGGCAAGAAGTGAGCACTCTTTGTCAAGCGGTCGACGATCACCCAAATGGTATCATTGCCTTTAGCTGTTCGCGGTAGCTTGGTAATGAAGTCCATGGTGATCTCTTCCCACTTCCATTCCGGTATTGGTAAAGGTTGCATTTTACCGCATGGTTTCTGGTGCTCGGCCTTAACTAGAGAACACGTTAGGCACTTGCTCACGTATTCTGTCACATCATTCTTCATGCCAGGCCACCAGTATTCTTTCTTCAAGTCTTGATACATTTTGTTTGTCCCGGGGTGGATAGAATAGCGAGACTTATGGGCCTCATCGAGTATTTTGGCTCTAAGCTCACCAATCTTAGGTATCCACATCCGGCCAAACCTAGTTCGTACTCCGTATGCATTCGCATCTAAGTTCCCTTGTTGTCCTACTATTCTTTCCCGTTTCACATTTCTTTCTAACAATGCTTCATCTTGTGCCTTTGATATTTCACCCATTAAGTCTGGCGTTATAATTAACTGACACGCTTTGATCCGGATAGGTGCCGATTCTTCCTTTCTACTTAAAGCGTCAGCCACTACGTTTGCCTTGCCTGGATGGTACAATATCTCACAGTCATAGTCTTTCAGTAGCTCTAACCATCTTCTTTGCCTCATGTTTAGTTCCTTTTGTTCGAAAAAGTATTTCAAGCTTTTGTGATCGGAGTAGATGGTGCATTTAACTCCATACAAGTAGTGTCTCCATATTTTCAACGCGAAAACTACTGCTGCTAATTCTAGATCATGTGTTGGGTAGTTAACTTCATGAACCTTTAGTTGCCGCGATGCATAAGCAATTACCTTTCCTCGTTGCATGAGTACGCACCCTAAACCTTGCCCTGAAGCGTCAGAGTAGACTACTAAGTCTTCATTTCCCTCAGGTAGTGTTAATACTGGAGCTTGAGTTAATCGTGTCTTAAGTTCCTCAAACGCGTTGTTTTGGGTTGGACCCCATTCATACTTTACTTCCTTCCGTGTCAGTTTGGTTAGCGGCGAGGCAATTCTTGAGAAATCTTGGATAAACCTTCGATAGTAGCCTGCCAACCCTAGAAAGCTTCGTATCTCTGTTGGTGTCTTTGGGATGTTCCATTCCTTTACTGTCTCAATCTTTGCAGGATCCACCATGATGCCGTTTGGGTTTATTACATGACCTAGGAATTGGACTTCCCTAAGCCAGAACGCGCATTTGGAGAATTTTGCGTACAACTTTTCCTGCTTTAGCACCTCCAATACTTCTCTTAGGTGACAGTGGTGATCACCTTCATTCTTTGAATATATGAGGATGTCATCTATAAAAACTATTACTGATCGATCCAACATGGGTCGGCATACTCTGTTCATTAAATCCATAAATGCTGCTGGTGCGTTGGTTAGTCCGAAGGACATCACAAGAAATTCATAATGCCCGTAACGTGTACGAAACGCAGTTTTCGGTACATCCTTCTCTCTTACTTTCAATTGATGGTAACCCGACCTGAGATCAATCTTTGAGAACCAACTCGCGCCTTGCAGTTGATCAAAAAGGTCGTCTATTCTAGGCAGTGGGTATTTGTTCTTTACTGTTCTCTTGTTCAATTCGCGGTAGTCGATACACATGCGCATACTGCCGTCCTTCTTCTTTACAAATAGTACCGGAGCGCCCCATGGTGAGATGCTCGGCCTAATAAATCCTTTCTCGGTTAGTTCCTCTAGTTGGGACATCAATTCCTTCATTTCTGACGGAGCCAATCGGTAGGGGGCTTTGGCAACGGGCTCAGCTCCTGGCAGTAAATCAATCTGAAATTCTATTTCCCGATCGGGTGGCAACCCAGGTAGATCCTCAGGGAATACTTCCGGAAAATTGCACACTACGGGTACATTCTTGAGTTCTTTCGTTTTCATTCTATCATCTATAACATATGCCAGATAAGCTTCGCAGCCGCGCCTCATGTAACTTTCGGCCTTAATCATCGAGATGACGTTCGGCATTGTGCAATTCCAATCCCCATAAACCGTAATTGGACTGTCGCTAGGACCTTTGAGGTGTATCCTCTTACGTTTACATATGATTTGAGCTTCGTTGGCAGCTAGCCAATCCATACCCAATACTATATCGAATCCTCCTAAGGTGAGAAGGAATAATCTAGAAGGAAATTTATGACCCTCTATTTCTATTATGCAATCCTCTGTTACTTGGAATACTGCCGAATTTTTACCAACGACAGTTTGTACACTAAAGGCCTTTACTACTGTGTTGATAGTGCAATTCAGTTTTCGACTAAAGGCATTTGATATAAAGCTTTTACTAGCACCCGAGTCAAATAATATAGCCGCATGTTCATCATTAACTAGGAACGTACCTGACACAACATCAGGATTTCCCCTTGCTTCCTCCTCAGTCAGGGCGTAAGCTCGAGTCCTAGTCTTTGGTTGTTCCTGTTCCTTTTCTTTTCCCGAACCAGATTGTCTGGCTTTTCTGCAATCCTTAGCCAGGTGACCAAACTGTCCACATACTTGGCATTTAGTGTCTCTCAAGCAGTCACGAGAGTAGTGCCCCGCCTTCCCACACCTGTAACATGTGGTGGAGCCGACCCGGCACTCGCCAAAATGTTGCCTTCCGCATTTCTTGCAGGTTTCATATTTGTCCGACCTTGGTTTCTTATTTTCAGTTATTACGTTCCCTCTTCCGGTGCCTCTAGACGGGTTCTCCCACTTTCTCTTTTGGGTTTCTGTTGGTGGGTCCTCATTGGCATAATCGTCGTAGACGATTCCGCTCAGATTCACTACCGACTCGAAGGTCGAGGGTAGGTTGGCTTTCACGTGGACACGGACCCTTTGAGGTAGGCCCTTCACATAATACTTGATCATTCGCTCTTCTGTCTCCACCAGGTGGGGTACCAACTGTGCCAACTCATTGAATCTAGAAGTATACTGGCGGTGTGTCTTGTTGCCAGCTTTAAGGTTTAGGAATTCATTTTCCACTCGATCAATTTCGTTCTGGGGACAGAACTTTTGAATTACCAGCTTTTTCAGTTCTTCCCATGTCATTCTTGCAAGAGCGTTTGGGGACTTTGTCCTCTGAATGTTCCTCCACCAACCTAAGGCTTCGTTGGTGAAAGAATGAGCAACATATTTAACAGCCTGGTCTGGTCGACACTCGCTGATGTTGATTACAGCACTCATCCTCTCAATCCATTCAAGCGTTGCCACTGAATCTTTGCTCCCATCGAACTTGGGTGGGTCTCCGTCCTTGAAACCTTTGTAAGTGCACCCACGATTGCTCGATCCAATCTTTATTTCATCCCCATCACTGTCATATACTTTCTCTTCATTGTCTCCTTCATCCTCCTCCTTACTTTTCTTTATTGCCTCGGATAGTAGATCAGGCAATACCTTTTTCAAAGTGAGCACAACTTCACGGGCAATAGCATCCCTGACTTCAGGTTCCAACTGTATAGGCCCTGGACTGTCGTTCATAATTGGGGTCACTTCTGTTTCGTGCACACTTTCGGTGTGCTCTGCGTGCACACTCTCTTCTTCTTCAAATCTTGGGTTCAACGGAGGTCTACCTCGTCGGCCAGTGCGACCGCCTCGAGGTCCTGTTCTTCCTCCACCAGCCATAGTTCTTAATTTCCTGATAGTTAAAAAGGGAATACATCAATGTCATTTCTTCAGATCATAGTTTGGAACAGTACGAGCAAGGTAAATTCTTAATTACAGTGACCGGTTTGTGATTACTAATTTACATTGCTTTTCGGGTTCGAAACTCTTCAAATCAGTCGTGGCATTAACATCTATTTGTTCTAAGTTAAGGTATCTATTCCTATGCAAGAGTATTAACTTTATGACTTACTTACCGTGCTAGCGTTGGCGTTGGTTACCCATACTGACATCCGTGCGTTGGTCCCATAATCAGTTTGAGTCTAGACATTTAGGGATGTCTAAATCTCTCAAACTATTGCTCTGATACCAACTTGTAAGGCCCCTTTCCCGGGTGACCTCACTTGTTGGATTTACTCATAAACATAGCCATAAATACTGAACTTAAATTTAAAACATTCATCATTCAATTACATTACATAACAGCGGAAGTCTTAACAATTAAAAACACAACATTGTCTTAACAAACAAAAGTGGGATGTCAGTCTTGTGCCGGGTAACCTTCACGCCATCGCACGACCTTTTCTTCCTTTACCTGAAATGTATACTAAAAGTCAGCTAACGCTGGTGAGTTCTAGTTTAATGCAATTTGATATAAACATTCTATTCTTTACTTTATAAGTATGCATTACAGTATAGTCATTCATATAAATACGTATTCATAACTTTTGTCTTTCTTTTCATCTTTCTTTTCTGTATTTTTGTGATTTCATATATATATATATGCATTCACCCTTTTCTTTCTTTTCTTTCTTTCTTTAATTTCATGGGTCATACTATATAAGGGTGATCAACCCGTCATTTGCTTACGAATGTCACAAAGACAATCGCCGTGGTCCATCGTCATGGCCCACCTATACTTACAACCGTCCGGCAACTAGTGCCGTCCGTCATTTTATTCTTACAACCGTCCGGCAATCTTTGTCCGTCCGTCATGACTTACAACCGTCCTACCGTCGTAGGCCGTAATTCGCCCGTCTACCCGAAGGTATCCGTTTCCCATGCGACTATTATTTATACAACCGTTCTACTATAATATGCCAATTGCTTCGACCGTCCATTAATGGCATTCGTACGTCCTAGCCGATGAAGGAGCGCACTTGTCCCGGTTATAAAATAATCACATGGTCGTCCGTCTACCGAAGTAGCCGTTATCATCGAAGCGTCCATAACATTTTCTGTACTTGGCAAGCAATATATACATGGATATAAAGCAAGATTTCATTCTTATATGTTATGACATTCATTCATTTCATTCTTTGCAAGCAATATATACATGGATATAAAGCAGGATTTCATTCTTTCATATGGTGTTATACTTTCGTTCATTCTTTATAATCATGCTTTTCATTCTTTATTCATAATTTCTCTTTCGTGTATAGGTATATATATATACTTGTATAACACATATGATCACCTTGACATTCATAACATTTATTCACTTAGTGTATACATCTCAGCCCCAAAACATTTGAAAACATTTGCACATAACATAGAAGGGGGCACATAGAACTCACCTGATGAGTAGTTTCTGTAATACACTAAGCTGGCTACTGGGCTTCACTAATGTCACTCACGATCTGTATAATAAAGTCATACACATAAGATGGTGCTCCTAGATGACACTAGACATTACTATGCTTGAACTCAGTAGTTTCGGGAGGTGGGTCGCATCAAAACTATGGTAGTTTCGAGCTATGGTCTTACACTCGAAACTAGGTAGTTTCGAGTCATAATCCTTCTATCGAAACTAGGTAGTTTCGAGTCATGAGATCCTATCGAAACTATGGTAGTTTCGAGTCATTAACTTATGAAAAATCTTAGTTTAGGTTCAAGGTGACACTCGAAACTAGGTAGTTTCGAGTCCTGAGTTCCTATCGAAACTATGGTAGTTTCGAGTCATTGGCTGCTATCGAAACTAGATAGTTTCGAGTCAAACATGACTATCGAAACTAGAGTAGTTTCGACGGGTCTGTATGTATCGAAACTATAGTTTCGAGTCATGGGTCTGCATCTTCCCTGACCAGAACCTTGCTCCAGCCAACTTATTTCCAATCGATTAAACCTTGAGCATTTTACGTTAAACACCTTCCTTTATCGTTCTTGAGTTCAAATACGTGATTTGTTTCAAGTTTCGTATGCAAAAATCGTATCTTTATTTGATTTAAACCCGAGACATGCAAAGACTCATAATCAGAGGCGATGCTTACCTCAACAGGCCCGATTTCTGTTGCTATGCGTTGAAATGGTGGAGTCGGATGATTCCCGAGCCCTTGAGTCTTCTCCTTGCGGTTTTCTTCACAAGCCGATCGCTCTCTCTCTCTCTCTCTAGTATTCTTGCACAGGAAGATGAAATGAGAGGGGTTTGGGTTGAAGCTGCTGTTTTGTAATGGGTTTTCCCCCTTTTCTTTTCGGCCCATGGGCCGAAATTTTGGCCAAGCCCACTTTATTTCCCTTTTCTATTTGTCTTGTCATTATTTGGGATGTTACATTTTGTTTGAATAATTTCTATGGGATTATTATTTATGTATTGTTGTGATGTGGTTGCTTTATCTAGAACCCAATTTTCTGGAAAGTTAATTTCTTCCCATCTGATTTTTCTTCTGGTAGTTATATTAAACTTACCAAAATTAGTTTCTATTACTATTGTTTCATTTAATGGTTTATCTACCGTTCTACACTGGGGATTAAGAGTGTATAGATGTTTATTATAAATTCTATAACAGACACAGATAACTTTTGAGCGTGGAGCATAATTATAACCATGAGTTTTAACATTTAGAGTTAAAGCATCTGAGATATTAACATCAGATAATGATAGTTGTAAGTTTGGATAAACATTAAAATAAACTGGACCATGTGCTAAGCTGGTCTGAACAATCCCTATAAGAGATTGTATAGGTCCATGTGGCGTCCTCAAACGAGCAAAACGACCACGATCAAACGTATTACTCGATGATTCCTCATATGAGACGAAAGCACGAAGCGAGTCAATCACAAACACGAATACAGAAGATATAGATGTAATAGAAATGATACTTTATTCATAACGAACGAGTCATACGAATACAATACCGAATGAGGATACATCTCTACGTTTAAGCTCCAATTCCAATCCCTAGGTAAGCTCTACCTAGGGATGGTGACTCGCTTCTCACAGTGTAATATCCAGTAATTTCCGATGTACCACCTTTTTGTCAAATGCGAACCCCCGTTGTAACACGTCTATTTCAAGAACGAATAAACGTATTTTGTTAGTTTAATTCTTAGTAAATGTAAAATAAATACACGGATATGCGTACAGTATAAAGGAAATTAAAATTCATACATTTTAAATGCTTAAAACGTCAAAATAATAATATTTATAAAATTAAGATTTTATGAAAACCATTTTTTATTATTTTACAAAATCCAGGGACGAATTCTGCCAATTCCAAAACTAGTTATTAACAAAAACAAAGTTCTAGCATAAAATGTTAAACAATTGAAACCACAGGGACTTGATATGTCATTTCCCGAATCCCCCTTGCCCAGAACCAGTCGTGGGTTCGAAACCCACAACCCCCGCTTTTGCCTCATTTTCGACCAAACTCGCGAAATCGTCCAGATTCACCGAACCTCGGGCTTGGGCTCGCGCATGCGACCCGTCCTCGAGGCATCATGATGGTCAATTTCTACCGAGGTGCTCGCGTGAAGCCGGAATTAACTCCGACCGGCCCAACCCCCACCCACTACCCGTTCGCGCAATTAAGACCAAATTTCCTATAAATAGCGACTCCCTCCGCTCATCAACATTATCCCAACACTCCTCCACTCTTCAAATTCACGCATTGTGTTCACCGTCCCTCGGATTAGAGCCGCGACTGCCGACTAGCACCCCGAAGCCAATCTCCCTCATTTTCACATCAATTCAGGTAAATTTTATGCTCAATCCACACGAAATCGTTTGATGATCAAAAGCCCTCTGTTTAATTCCATTAACAGAGGGCTAATCGTGGTGAATTTGGTGGATTAAACTTCTAGGGCTCGAATGGGTTTGGGGATAATCGAGACTTCTGTTTAAAAATTTTTAGTTCGATTTAATTCCCAGCGAGGCCCGTAGCCGGGTTGGTTAAGACGCATGTACATGAACCAGGCGACCCGGGTTCGAATCCGGGAGACCCAGTTTTGCTATTTATATTTTTTTTAGCCACTTGTAAACAAAATAAATTTTTCTAAAATTTTTTATAAAATATGTTAAGTCTTTATACACATAAAATCACTGGTTATTTTTATTTTAGTTTCAAAAAACATTTTAATCAAATTAAAACCAAAGCTAAAACTATAAAATCTAATACTTGAGATGTGTTGGGAATACAAAAAAATCTATAAAAATTTCCTTAAGTTTTATAAAACTTGATACTTGACAGAAAATAATTTATAAATTATTAGTTTGGTTTATAAACAAAGGCTATCTATATTTTTGAATGATAATTACAACTTTCATTTATATAAAAAAAAGAGAGAAAGTTTATTTATTTATACTTCCCTTTGAAATTTATTAAATTGTACATGTTTAAAAACTAAATACTCTACTTGGTAAATACATGGGATAATTGTAACCTTAAAGGTTTATAAAAATATTAAAAGGGTTTTATAAAACATAATTAATACTTGTATATTTAATACTTATTTAAAATGTAGTCAATAATTTAAATATTATTTAGCAAAATTATAAATTGTGATACTATCTTAAATGGATAATTATTTTAGAAAGTTATGTATCTATTTAAAATGAGTATTTCCCCTCTTAGATAATTAATAAATTACACTAATAGTAAAGCTCCAAGAAACTTAATATCTTTTATAAGTATCATTCTCTAAACATTTTTAAAACTTACTAAGTAATTCTCACTATCAAATACTTGTTTACTATTTAACTTCAATACTTGAGAAAAACTATTTAAAAGTTTTGATATGATATATGAGTATTCGTTTAAACTTCAAATGTAACGATTGGTTATGAAACTAAACTTTGTAACACGACTACTCCTACTTCCCAAACCGAGAACCCTAGTCAATCCCATATCTCGAAATCCTTGTTCTAGAATTTCTATGAATAAACTTTAAACTTTAAACTTAACGTTTAGGCTTGTGGTGAGGATATCTTTCCTCAAAACTTCACTACATATAACCCTTGTTTGGATACTCTTACATCTGCCACAAGGTGAATATACTTAGCCCCTTTTTTTTGTTTTGTTTTTGTTTTATGAACTTGGGGTGGAACATGTCTGCACTTTTTAGACTTATACAATTCAAACTTAACTATGTTTACATGTCATCTATGTGTTGAATACCTTGAGACTTGTACGTTAAATTAAACTTAATTCTAGCATGTTCATTAGCTTTGGCCGAGCCGATAGTAACAATGATAGATCTATTGCATTTGACCAATCCACCTTGATTGATTGACCCTTCGGGGGAAGCCCTTGGTGTTTGTTACTAAACGAAACTTATACTTGAAACTTATAAGGGTAACCTTCGGGTTATGCCTAAACTTGGTTGGAGGTTTGACGTGCACAATGTTTAACTTACTTGTTTTTCTCACATTTATGCTTAGATACATTAATCATGGTGAATTGTAAAACTTTTAAAGACTTTGTTAAACGGTGTCAAAACCTTTGTATCTCACCAACTATTTTTAGTTGACAGTTACTTAACATGTTTCAGGTGCACAAGAGTGAGGCTTATCTATGAAAACGTAGGATGCTTGGACTTAGAAAGACCATCAAGAATTAAACTTATGTTATTTTTCACGTTTGAACAATATGTTACTTTTGTCATGTTGAACCGTTAATTTATTAATGAAATATCTCAACTTTATTAGTCAACCTTGTGCTTTTGAACAACCGTGTCCACCCCGACGTATAATCCGCCGTCGGTTGGGGTGTGACACACAGAGACTCACTCCCTCTTTGTGGATGCTAACTCTAGCATTGGTTGCTACAAATGAACACTTAATGTCCTATTTATAGACAAGCTGAGTCATGCAAACTCTATAGGCGAACTTAGCAAATTCGTTAGTTAAGTTCGCCCAAACATTCCCTTAGGCGAACTTAACATGTTCGCTACACATACACTTAGAATTTTTGCTACAGTTACAAAAACATGCTTTAACAGATTGTTTCCAGTCCAAATTTCTAGCATATCTAAGAGCTGCTACGAAACTCTCAGGTAAACCTTTTAATGTTAGAGGTTTAAATGCAATTTGCATAAGGCCTATGTGTAAAAACTTATAGTCTTTTTTATATTTATTTAAATCTTAAATAGTGACTGCCCGGATAACCTCAGGGTTCGTCATGCGTCAAGCGTACTACAGAAGAGGGCGTTAACCTGGTGGAACGGAGAGAAAAGAACTTGTCACACCCCAACCGACGGCGGAAACGTCGGGGCGGGACATGTAGACTGTTCGTAAGCTCATGGTTTACTAAAGTTGTGATAATTAAACAATAACTTTCATTTCATAGCTCAAGTAATCAAGTACAACTCTTACAAAAATAAAATACATGAATAACTTTATTAGATTTAAAACTAGGTCCTCAATCCTAAGTGAAGCGACTTGAAATCTTAACTTAAACACTGTACCTGAAACATGATAAAATGAGAGGGTCAACTATAAATAGTTGGTGAGCATACATAGGTTTTGACACCACAAGTAAAGTTCAAATGTTTTGTGTACAATTCATATGATGCATGGTTTATAAAGCATTTATGGAGAATCTAAGTTAAGCTAGATGCACAAATAAAACTTTGTAATTGAAGGGCATAACAACACATGTTATCCTAATGTAGGGCATAACAACACATGTTATCCTGATGTAATGTAGGGCATAACAACACATGTTATCCTAATGTAGGGCATAACAATACATGTTATCCTAATGTAGGGCCTAACAACACATGTTAGCCTGAAGTAATGTATTTGTGTTTGCACGTGTATATCATGTATATGTAGCCTTAACAATTAGCATTCAAGCATAATGCACAAATAAACACATATGACCATATTGTAGAATTGTACGTGTGTAATTGCAAATAGTATTTAAATTTAATCATGTTTCACCCCAAATATGTAAATACGAAAAAGGGGCTATGTAAACTCACCTTGGAAGTTTAGAGGGTTGAACTTGAACTTGTAGTAACTTGGATTCAATGCCTTAAGGATTGCCTAAGTTAAGTTTGTTACGTTAGAAACACGTTATGGATAGTCAAGGGGTTGACAGTGTAATTAGTTGAAAGTGGTTGTTGTACACTAGAGTGGTTATCATTCCAAAGTAGTACCTCCAATAAGTTCCCAGGAAAGAGTTGGCCGGATCAGAACCCCGTCTTTTCCTAGCCAGAACTTTAATGTTTGTCAGATAACTACATACTGGTTTGAAAGTTACTCTATTTGCATTCTTAACCAAGTTTAGGGTGAGTTTGGTAAGCTTGGAAAGTATAAGGGCTAAAGTGAAAATATGAGTTTAGTAAAGATAGAAATAAATTTAATTGAATATTAATTGAATATTAAAGGGTTTTAAAAATAAGGATTTTTGGTAAAAACATGATTTTTTTGAAATTGAAAGGAATATAAAGATCAAAACCAAGTTTTTAAATAAAGTTTGAACAAGTTTAATTAAAATAATGCTTTTGATCTTGGATAGATCTATGATTATAATATAAACATGTTAGGGATCATAGATCTAGCTAGTTATGATGAACTTTTAAAAAGAAAAGTATGGACAAGTAAAAACATAAGAAGAACTTACTTAGAATGGAAGGATTTAAACTAGAATCTTCCAAAAGATGAGAAGAACAACCTTTAGTTGCTAGAGAGCCCTAGAGGATTATTGAGGTGTGAAAATGAATGAGGTTTAAGGCTCTATTTATAGGTGAGACTAAGAGACTTATTCGTAAAAATCAATTTGTTGATAAGGACTAGGATTGCAAAAGGTGAAGAATAGTATTTAATGCTTATTAATATTATGTTTGACTCCATAATTCATATTTAAAATTGTTTTTATAAAGTTTATAAAATCTTAAATATGTTACTTGTTTAATTACAAATGTTTATAAAAAAATGTCTTTCATTTTTATAAAGACTACAATTTGTGTAAATGGTTTACTAAAATAGATATATGTTTACATATTTATTTAAAATTAAATACATACATTTAGAAAATGTAAACTCTAGATTAATGCTTATAAATTTTAAAACTTATAATTTGTATAGATGATTAATTTAATAACATCAAATACATATATCATATATACATATTTATAATTAGATTCCTATATCTATATAGAACAATATGTAAAAACGTGATTAAAGATGTATAAGTCCTATATCAAAAGTTGTATAATTGATTTATTTGATATAATCTTATATAAATACATATATACGAATGTACATACGTATGTTATATATATAATAAGAGGGTAATATTTAAATGTAAGATCAAAAATCTAAATTGATAGATGTTAAAATAATAATTAAAGTGACATATTGTTTTGAACAAGTATGGGGTTTATTAGGAGTGTCGTTACTGTATAAAGTAAAATAATGTAGTATTAGAAAAATCTTGGATGTTACAGAACTAGAGGTGCTGATGCTGCTATGTCACTGACCTGGGAGGAATTCAAGGAGCTAATGATCGAGGAGTTTTGCCCGAGGAATGAAATGAAGAAACTCGAGGCTGAATTCTGGGATCTTGCTCAGGACAGTGGAGAGAATCTGGCATATACAACCCGTTTCCATGAACTGAGTCTGCTAGTGCCCCATATGGTTACCCCTCTGTCTCGAGGTATCGACAAGTATATCAGTGGGCTACCAATGAAGATTCAGGACACGGTATGGGGTCGAAACCCTGCCACCCTGGAAGACGCTATCTGTCTCTCTCCTACCTTGACGGATAATCAAGTGAAGGCTGGAACCCTATTCCCGTTGATACCTCTACCCCCGAGCCTCTCAAGACAGTTAAGACTGAACCCTCGTTCAATAAAAAGCGAAAGGTCAGGAACTATGCAGTAGTCACACCGGCAGCGCCTTTGGCACAAGTTGCTCCTGTTAAGAAGCCCTATGGGGGAGCACATCCCCAATGTAACATCTAAAAGTTTCATCATCCGCCCACCTTACCATGCAGATTGTGCCTCTTTTGTGGTCGTTATGGACATCTATCTACTACTTTCTTCGCCAACAAACCTCCAATGGCTCAGGGAAATCGCCCCAATGTCCCGGCACTACCAGCTTTGGCAAATGGTCGAGCGTGTTTTGGATGTGGTGATCCAACCCACTTCCGTAACCAGTGCCCAAAGCTCGTAAATCCAAACCCGGGAGCACGGGGACGTGCCTTTAACATCAACGCTAATGAAGCTCAGGCCAACGCAGAAGTAGTCAACGGTACGTTTCTAGTAAATCAACAATATGCTTCCATTTTATTTGATACCGGTGCCGATAAAAGTTTTGTTTCTTTGGAATTTGAGTTATTGCTTGCCAAAGACCGTTCTAAATTAGAAAAATCCATTACGGTAGAAGTAGCTGATGGAAATCCTGTAACTATTGACTCGGTTATCCGTGACTGCGTTCTTAACCTTAACGATCATGACTTTCCAATTAATCTCATCCCTATGCGTCTTGGAAGCTTCGACGTAATAATAGGCATGGATTAGTTAGCCGAACATCATGCAGAAATCATATGCTTTGAAAAATGCATCCGTATTCCCTTACCATCCGGAAGCACGTTGCAAATCTATGGTGAGAAACCATCAAGCGATCTAAAACTCATGTCTTGTACCACAGCCCATAAGTATCTACGGAAGAATTACGTGGCATTTCTAGCTAACGTCGTGGAAAAGAAAGGGAAGGGAAAGAACATCCAAGACATCCCTGTCATCCGTGAGTTTCCCGAAGTGTTTCCCGAAGACTTACCAGGCCTTCCTCCCATACAACAAGTTGAATTTAGGATCGACCTCGTCCCAGGGGCAAACCCTGTAGCTAAATCACCGTACCGCCTTGCACCTTCGGAGATGCAAGAGCTAGCAAGTCAACTTCAAGAGCTTTCTGAAAAAGGATTTATTCTTCCTAGCGTCTCCCCTTGGGGAGCACCTGTCCTGTTCGTCAAGAAGAAGGATGGATCATTTCGTATGTGCATTGATTATCGTGAGCTTAATAAGCTTACTGTAAAAAATCCTTGCCCATTACCAGAATTGACGACCTTTTTGATCAACTCCAAGGTTCTGCATGCTTTTCCAAAATCGACCTCCAATCTGGCTACCATCAACTTCGTGTCCTTGAGGAGGATATTCCAAAAACAGCCTTTCGTACAAGATATGGCCACTATGAGTTCATGGTTATGCCTTTCGGCTTAACTAATGCACCCGCGGTATTCATGGACTTAATGAACCGTGTGTGTAGGCCGTACCTGGACAAATTCGTAATTGTTTTCATCGACGACATCTTGATCTACTAAAAAACTAAAAAGGATCACGAGGAACACCTACGGTTGGTATTAGACCTCTTAAAGAAGGAGACATTGTTCGCCAAATTTTCCAAGTGTGAGTTTTGGCTAAATGAAGTCCAATTCTTGGGTCATATAGTCAACGAGAAAGGAATTCATGTGGATCCTGCAAAGATAGAAGCGGTGAAAAACTGGAAAGCTCCAAGGACCCCTACTGAAGTCCGTTCATTCCTTGGCCTAGCTGGCTACTACCGACGTTTCATTTCTAACTTCTCGAAAGTTGCGGTGCCCATCACAGCCTTAACCCATAAAGGAAAGCCTTACGAGTGGGGACCAAAACAAGAAGAAGCCTTTCAAACTCTCAAGCAAAAGCTTTGTGACGCTCCAATCTTGACCCTTCCAGAGGGTAATGATGATCTCGTGGTTTACTGTGATGCATCCAACCAAGGTCTTGGTTGTGTCCTTATGCAACGAGGCAAGGTTATTGCTTACGCATCAAGGAAACTCAAAATTCATGAAAAGAATTACACAACGCACGACCTCGAGTTAGGTGCAGTTGTCTTCTGTAATATCCAGTATTTTTCCGTCATACCCTTCTTTTTTTTCCTAAACACTTGCACGTATCATTTATTTAAAATTTGAATTTGTCTTAAAACTATTTCCTTAAACATTGAATATTAATTTAATTGTTAAATAGTTAAGGAAAAACATTTATACTTGGAAAATATATATATATATATATATATGTATATATATATATATATACATATATATATGAGGCTTATTTAAGAAGTATACATATATGAATATATAAGCTTGTAATTATATAATATAAACTTATCTTAAACTTATAAACTAATCAATCTTATAAATCGTTTTATAGAAATTATTTGAGAAAACTTATTTAAACTAAACATTTTATTTGTCTAAAGAGTCCGGGGACTGAAACGGTCATTTCCGAAGCTTGGAGTGATCTTAAAATCACATTTTAGCGGGAAATGTTAAGGCTAGGAGACTCCAGGGACTGATTGTGTAATTCAACCAAAGTCCAAAACTCAGTTTCAGTCGTGGGTTCGAAACCCACAGACTCCGACTTCCACCCTCTTTACCCAAAAATCGTGATTTCGTCCGGGTTCACCGAACCTCGGTCCTCGCCTCGCGCATGCGACCACCACCCAACGCTCATCAATACGCGGCTCCAACGGTAACCCGCGTAATGACGATAATTGACTCGTTTAAACCCAACCGTAATCGTCCCAACCGACCAAGCATTTAACACCGGAATTCACTATAAAAACCAACTCACCCACCTAGACGACATCACACTATAAGTCCCTGAACCCTCAATTCTTCAAATTAACATCGGCATTGCCGGATTTGGGTTCGCGACCGTCGGCGACAAGACCCAACTGTTCCTCCCTCGATTCGATACCATTCCAGGTAATTTTTATGGCCAATCAACTCGAAATCTTGCATAGATCAGAAGCCCTATGTTTAATTTGATGAACAAAGGGCTAATCGATGTGCATTTACCGGATTCTTGATTCTAGGGTTCATATGATTTAGGGTTAGTGTGGGATACTGTTTAAGGAATTCTTTTTCGTGTATTAAACCACCGAGGCCCGTAGGCGGGATGGTTTGAGCATATGTGTGTCTGGGAACCGGGCAACCCGGGTTCGAATCCGGTTAGCCCAGTTTTATCCTTTTTATTTTTTTTAGCCTTTTAAGCAGTTTCTAACACTTTTAAACAATTTTTATAAATTCTGTTAAATCTTTATAAACTTGAATGTGAATTCTATTTACACTTTTACTTTCCAAAAACATTTTATTTAATTAAAATGTTGTTGAAACTTATTATATTTAACCATTTAAAAATTGTAAAAGAAAAATATACTTGTAAACTTTTATAAAAAAATTTTCATTTATACGAAAACTATTTATTTAAAACAGTAAACTCAAATTCATTATTTATTTTAACAATTAAAATTTAAACATACAAACATTTAGAAAGTTTTATAACTTTTGTAAACTCAAAAAGATTTATAAAATTTATATAAGAACAAAAAAAACTTAAGGTTAACAAACTATAGACTTATGCATTTTATAAATTTAAAACAAGGAAAATAAATATGTGCATTTATTTTCCTAAAGGCTCATAAACTTGTAGGCGTTGTAAACCTTAAAAACAATTATAAACTTATATTTAAAATATAAACTTTATAATAAATTCCATTTAAACATATGTGTTAATCTTAGAATTTCATTTATTTAAACTTGTTAAAATATTTTAAACATTTTTACAAGTTAAGTTGTAAAATATATACTTGACATCTAAATACTTTGATAGATGATTAAATAAAATGATTATGAGATAATTATTTTGTCCCTAATAAATATGTATGCTTTGAATAATTATTATTAAACTTTAACCATTATATACCCTTTAAATAAGTATTTATTCTTAATACTTGTTCTTTTATTATTAACCTTTGTTTATTTCTTGAATAAATCATTAATAACTATTTATTCTTTAAAATGATAATTATAAATCTTTAATAATTATTTAGTCTTACACTTAAATTATTTATTTCCAAATGCTTAGAAAACTATTTTTGATTATTCTTGTATAATGAATAATTGTGAAACTTTTAAATAATTATTTTAATTAATAATTATTCTAAACTATAAACTTATGAAACTTCAATATTCAAATCTTGCGACATTCATTCAAAACCTTCATTTGAAACTTTTGTTTAAACCTTACAAAACACAATCATGCCCGTCTCCCATTTGGAACCCTAGTCAAATCTTGAATCCTAGATCCTTGCCATAGACTTGTAGATCATACTTAAATCTTTAGACTTATATTTTTAGGCTTATTATGAGGATATTCTCCCTCAAAGTCTTGCAAACACTTACTCTTATCGGACACTCTTCATCATCCAAGTGAGTATACTTAGCCCTTTTTTCATTTTACATTCTTTTGGGGTGAAACATGTTCAAACTTCAAACTTATACAATTCTTGTACAAACTATGACTAGATGCTTATTCTTATGTTAAACTTGAGACTTGTATGCTTAGATTAAACTTAATTCTTGCATGTTCATTAACTTTGATCAAGCCGATAGTAACAATGATAGATCTATTGCATTTAACCAATCCACCTTGATTGATTGACCCTTCGGGGGGAGCCCTTGGTGTTTGTTACTTAAACTATTAAACTTGATACTATAAGGGTAACCTGCGGGTTATGCCTACACTTGGTTTGGAGGTTTGACATGCACAATGTTTAAGATACTTGTTTCTCATACTTACATTATAAAATGCATATATCATAGTGAATTGTAATTCTTCTCGAATACTTGTTAAACGGTGTCAAAACCTTTGTATCTCACCAACTATTTTGTAGTTGACAGATTCTTTCACATGTTTCAGGTTCTACATCATGAGACTCGTTTGTGATCACATAGGATGCTTTGGACCTAGACTACTTATTAAATAAATGTTGTATACTTGTTATTTTCTTTGTATTAAACCTTTGAATCTATGAAATATTGAAAATTTAATAGTCAACCTTGTGCTATTGAACAACCGCGTCCGCCCCGACGTATAATCCGCCGTCGGTTGGGGTGTGACATCTTCGCTCTCAAGATCTGGCGACACTACCTCTATGGTACAAAGTGTGTGGTTTTCACGGACCACAAAAGCCTTCAACATATTTTTAATCAGAAGGAACTCAACATGAGGCAACGTCGTTGGGTAGAACTACTTAACGACTACGACTGCGACATTCGTTATCATCCTGGAAAGGCGAATGTTGTAGCCGATGCCTTAAGTCGGAAGGAACACACCATGTTACATTGTGTGAGAGTTCAAAACGATATCCAAATCCGCATCCTCAAAGCACAACACCTTTCGGTCACCGAGGGGAAGATGTACGAAGAAATGACGTGCGGAGCTGAGCTTCAATTAGAGACTAAGCCCAACGGCTTACTCTATTTCTTGAACCGTATCTGGATTCCTGACCGTGATGATCTTCGTACTATCATTATGAACGAAGCTCATAAAACCCGCTATTCGGTCCATCCTGGACAAAATGCACAAGGATCTTCGTCACCAATACTGGTGGCCCGGTATGAAGAAAGACATTGCGTTATACGTAGCAAGATGTCTCACTTGCTCCAAGGTTAAAGCCGAGCACCAACGTCCGTCTGGCCTTCTAGAACAACCTGAGATTCCCGTATGGAAATAGGAATGTATAGCGATGGATTTCATTACCAAACTACCTCGTACTACTCACGGTCATGACAACATCTGGGTAATCGTTGACCGACTAACTACATCCGCATACTTCTTGCCTATCCGTGAGGATTATGGAGTCGAGAAATTAGCTCGGATTTACATTAATGAAATAGTTAGTCATCACGGTGTGCCTCTCAACATTATCTCTGATCGTGACGGTCGTTTCACTTCCCGTTTCTGGCAATCCTTGCAACCTGCTCTTGGCACTCAATTAAATCTCAGCACAGCTTACCACCCTCAAACCGATGGTCAATCCGAAAGAACCATACAGACTTTGGAGGACATGCTTAGGGCATGCGTCATTGATTTCAGTGGTAGCTGGGATTCACATCTACCGTTGATTGAATTCTCTTACAACAATAGTTACCATACTAGCATCAACATGGCACCTTTTGAAGCCCTTTATGGTCGTAAGTGTCGTTCCCCTGTTTATTGGAACGAGATTGGTGAATCACAAATCACAGGACCTGAACTCATTCAAGAAACATCCGATATGGTCCTTCGTATTCGTGATAACCTCCTAGCAGCTAGAAGTCGGCAAAAGAGTTATGCCGACAAGCGTCGAAAGCCACTAGAGTTTCAAGTCGGTGATCTCGTACTCCTCAAGGTATCACCTTGGAAGGGAATAGTTCGTTTCGGAAAGAAGGGAAAGCTAGCTCCTCGTTTTGTGGGTCCTTTTAAAATCCTCGAAAGGATAGGAAAGGTGGCCTACAAACTTGAACTACCTGAAAGCCTCAGCAATGTTCATCCAACTTTCCACGTCTCTAACCTCAAGAAATGTCTTGCGGATGAGAACCTTCACATACCACTCGAAGAAGTGCGCACTGATGACACCATGTGTTTTGTAGAGAAACCCGTGGAAATCATGGATCGTGAAGTCAAGCAGCTCAAGCGTAGTCGTATTCCTATAGTCAAGGTGCATTGGGAGTCAAAACGTGGCCCAGAGTTTACTTGGGAACGTGAGGACCAGATGAAAGTCAAATACCCGCACCTTTTCTCAGGACCTCCTCTTAAATTTCGGGACGGAATTTCCTAAAGTAGGGGAGACTGTAATATCCAGTAATTTCCGATGTACCACCTTTTTGTCAAATGCGAACCCCCGTTGTAACACGTCTATTTCAAGAACGAATAAACGTATTTTGTTGGTTTAATTCTTAGTAAATGTAAAATAAATACACGGATATGCGTACAGTATAAAGGAAAATAAAATTCATACATTTTAAATGCTAAAAACGTCAAAATAATAATATTTATAAAATTAAGATTTTATGAAAACCATTTTATATTATTTTACAAAATCCAGGGACGAATTCTGCCAATTCCAAAACTAGTTATTAACAAAAAACAAAGTTCTAGCATAAAATGTTAAACAATTGAAACCACAGGGACTTGATATGTCATTTCCCGAATCCCCCTTGCCCAGAACCAGTCGTGGGTTCGAAACCCACAACCCCCGCTTTTGCCTCCTTTTCGACCAAACTCGCGAAATCGTCCTGATTCACCGAACCTCGGGCTTGGGCTCGCGCATGCGACCCGTCCCCGAGGCATCATGATGGTCAATTTCTACCGAGGTGCTCGCGTGAAGCCGGAATTAACTCCGACCGGCCCAACCCCCACCAACTACCCGTTCGCGCAATTAAGACCAAATTTCCTATAAATAGCGACTCCCTCCGCTCATCAACATCATCCCAACACTCCTCCACTCTTCAAATTCACGCATTGTGTTCACCGTCCCTCGGATTGGAACCGCGACCGCCGATTAGCACCCCGAAGACAATCTCCCTCATTTTCACATCAATTCAGGTAAATTTTATGCTCAATCCACTCGAAATCGTTTGATGATCAAAAGCCCTCTGTTTAATTCCATTAACAGAGGGCTAATCGTGGTGAATTTGGTGGATTAAACTTCTAGGGCTCGAATGGGTTTGGGGATAATCGAGACTTCTGTTTAAAATTTTTTAGTTCGGTTTAATTCCCAGCGAGGCCCGTAGCCGGGTTGGTTAAGACGCATGTACATGAACCAGGCGACCCGGGTTCGAATCCGGGAGACCCAGTTTTGCTATTTATATTTTTTTAGCCACTTGTAAACAAAATAAATTTTTCTAAAATTTTTTATAAAATATGTTAAGTCTTTATACACATAAAATCAATGGTTATTTTTATTTTAGTTTCAGAAAACATTTTAATCAAATTAAAACCAAAGCTAAAACTATAAAATCTAATACTTGAGATGTGTTGGGAATACAAAAAAATCTATAAAAATTTCCTTAAGTTTTATAAAACTTGATACTTGACAGAAAATAATTTATAAATTATTAGTTTGGTTTATAAACAAAGGCTATCTATATTTTTGAATGATAATTACAACTTTCATTTATATAAAAAAAAAGAGAGAAAGTTTATATATTTATACTTCCCTTTGAAATTTATTAAATTGTACATGTTTAAAAACTAAATACTCTACTTGGTAAATACATGGGATAATTGTAACCTTGAAGGTTTATAAAAATATTAAAAGGGTTTTATAAAACATAATTAATACTTATATATTTAATACTTATTTAAAATGTAGTCAATAATTTAAATATTATTTAGCAAAATTATAAATTGTGATACTATCTTAAATGGATAATTATTTTAGAAAGTTATGTATCTATTTAAAATGGGTATTTCCCCTCTTAGATAATTAATAAATTACACTAATAGTAAAGCTCCAAGAAACTTAATATCTTTTATAAGTATCATTCTTTAAACATTTTTAAAACTTACTAAGTAATTCCCACTATCAAATAGTTGTTTACTATTTAACTTCAATACTTGAGAAAAACTATTTAAAAGTCTTGATATGATATATGAGTATTCGTTTAAACTTCAAATGTAACGATTGGTTATGAAACTAAACTTTGTAACACGACTACTCCTACTTCCCAAACCGAGAACCCTAGTCAATCCCAAATCTCGAAATCCTTGTTCTAGAATTTCTATGAATAAACTTTAAACTTTAAACTTATCGTTTAGGCTTGTGGTGAGGATATCTTTCCTCAAAACTTCACTACATATAACCCTTGTTTGGATACTCTTACATCCGCCACAAGGTGAGTATACTTAGCCCCTTTTTTTGTTTTGTTTTTGTTTTATAAACTTGGGGTGGAACATGTCTGCACTTTTTAGACTTATACAATTCAAACTTAACTATGTTTACATGTCATCTATGTGTTGAATGCCTTGAGACTTGTACGTTAAATTAAACTTAATTCTAGCATGTTCATTAGCTTTGGCCGAGCCGATAGTAACAATGATAGATCTATTGCATTTGACCAATCCACCTTGATTGATTGACCCTTCGGGGGGAGCCCTTGGTGTTTATTACTAAACGAAACTTATACTTGAAACTTATAAGGGTAACCTTCGGGTTATGCCTAAACTTGGTTGGAGGTTTGACGTGCACAATGTTTAACTTACTTGTTTTTCTCACATTTATGCTTAGATACATTAATCATGGTGAATTGTAAAACTTTTAAAGACTTTGTTAAACGGTGTCAAAACCTTTGTATCTCACCAACTATTTTTAGTTGACAGTTACTTAACATGTTTCAGGTGCACAAGAGTGAGGCTTATCTATGAAAACGTAGGATGCTTGGACTTAGAAAGACCATCAAGAATTAAACTTATGTTATTTTTCACGTTTGAACAATATGTTACTTTTGTCATGTTGAACCGTTAATTTATTAATGAAATATCTCAACTTTATTAGTCAACCTTGTGCTTTTGAACAACCGTGTCCGCCCCAACGTATAATCCGTCGTCGGTTGGGGTGTGACACACAGAGACTCACTCCCTCTCTGTGGATGCTAACTCTAGCATTGGTTTCTACAAATGAACACTTAATGTCCTATTTATAGACAAGCTGAGTCATGCAAACTCTATAGGCGAACTTAGCAAGTTCGTTAGTTAAGTTCGCCCAAACATTCCCTTAGGCGAACTTAACATGTTCGCTACACATACACTTAGAATTTTTGCTACAGTTACAAAAACATGCTTTAACAGATTGTTTCCAGTCCAAATTTCTAGCATATCTAAGAGCTGCTACGAAACTCTCAGGTAAACCTTTTAATGTTAGAGGTTTAAATGCAATTTGCATAAGACCTTTGTGTAAAAACTTATAGTCTTTTTTATATTTATTTAAATCTTTATTTGTCAATAGTTTGATAACCATATCTTCTTTATTTAAAGAAATTGTTTCTTCAGTTGTTTTAACAACTTGTTAAGGTTCCTAATTTATAAATTAATTTGTAATCCATTTTTGAAATCGTCCATTTGTTTAATAAATATAAATTATGAGAGATCTCATATTACTTCTCAATACTGTTTTTTAACAGTATCGTTGCTATTTAAGATATTCATCTAAAGAGATAAAGTGTTGAAATACACACACATACCATTGAACAAACATTTCTTATTCATTGGCTCTGATACCATTTGGTGCCATTAAGCTCCTAGGATGGTATATATTTTATATTTTAATTATTCTAATAAAATTTTATATACCATAATTTTAATTGTGAAAAACATTTTTAAGAATTATGGACTAATAGGATATTTTACGAATATAGTTTAGAATGATAAAATGGGGTTAGTAAATGTTAGACCATAAAAGTCTTTGGTCGCCGATTCTAGCATTTGCGGCTATAAGGGATTTAAAAAAAAATTATGTAACAATTGTAAAAAAAATTCGTTTTTGTGTTGTTACGTATGTAACACGTGCTGTTACATATAAAAATGAGATTTTTTTTTTCTAAAAAAGTGACAAAAATATGTAACAAAACTACCCTATTTTAAAAATAAATAAATAAAGTTGTTACATAGATTTTTCATGGGTTTTCACAACTCATATCGGTTTTCACCCTATACTTCCCCTATATATATCTATATATATACATATACATATACATATACATATATATATATATATATACTATGTCAAAATCCCGTGTATTACACGGGTTGATAAAATGTAATATTATATACTTAGTAATAAAAAATTTATATTTTAAAATACCCGTGTATTACACGGGTTGATAAAATGTAATGTTATATACTTAGTAATAAAAAGTTTATATCTTAAAAAACCTGTATATTACACTATTTGAATACATTAATTTCTATTTAATATAATTTGACTTACATAACTATTTAGTTAAAAACAAAAGTTACATAATTAAATTTCAAGGTTTCTTAAAATAAAAGATAATTTAAAATAAATATGTTTTATTAGTATAATTAATATTTTTCTTTAAATATAAATCATTATTAAAAAAAGAGATGTGTATTTAATAAGAGAGAGAGTCGAGAAAAAAATGATGAGAAGAGATGTGGACGCGACATGTGGCATAAATCATTTTTATTTATTATATAGTATGTATATATATATATATATATATATATATATATTAAGCTTTTTGTTGCTCCAGTGTCTACTAAGGCTGTTAAGTCTAAAAATTTGTTGGTGTCGAGTCATAATCTACATTGTATGTTGATCAAGTTTGTCGATCCTTGTGTTTGTATATAAGTTAACTCTGCCTCTGTTAACATTTGGTTTAATTCCAACTCGGTAATAACTTTTTTTTTCTTTGCTACTAAATCCTCACCAAATCAGAGGGGGTACGTAATTTAAAGCAAAAATTTTACAAGTAAAAAATAACAGTAAAAGTAAAAAGTACAGTAAAAGATAAAAAGTAACTTACTGCATAGAGAGGAAGAGTAATACACAAAGGCAGACTGTTCTAGCCGGTGAGAGATTTATGCACAACGGATGGTTGGAAGGTAAATTATTTTTTTTATTATTATTTTTTTTGTAGAAGAGATATAATATGAAGTACAAGGGAAAACTAAAGACTTAAAAGCTTATGTAAGGAGGACGGAGGACGGAAGAGGCAATTTAGAACTCCATAAGTTGGTTAAATGCTTGAATATTACTTAAAAATTTTGGGTGTCCTTCAACTAAAGGGAAGCCCTTAATTTATAGGGCAAAAAAGCAAACAATAATAATTACATACTAGAAATACAAAAGAAAGGAAACGGCTACAAATTAAAGAAGTAATAGGACATGACTACATTATTCAAAAGAAAAATAATTTGCCTCTTACGTCATTCTCTAGAAGTAATTGTGTCTGTTGTCTATCGACTGTAGAGAACCAGGATCTGAGTCAATGTACTCAGTGTCTTCTTGGTTGAGAATATGTTTAAGCTCTAGAGTATCGCCTTCACCCATGAATGGAAGGAGCATATTCCGGTTTTTATGAGATCATATTTGTGTATAATGACCTTCAACTAGTGACTTATAAGTTTCCCAATGAAGTCTAGCCGGTAGACTTTGGGTCTGTTGATGTTTTGTAAAGAAACTCTTTGCTTCTTGGTCTTTAGAGTCTTCTGTATTAATAATATCATATGTACTATCTAACCAACAAAGGTCAGATAAGATTATATCTGTTTTTATACCAAGAGTTTTTAGATAATTATGTGTCTCTATTTTGTGGCTGATGAATATTCTCTTTCTAGCAGACCTGTAGGTGTGATCATCTGCATACCAGAAAGAGGAGAATATTTTGCATCCTACTGTTGGGGGGAAAATACGTGTAGCGATTTTTCCGGCAACAAGTGTGAATTTTTCTCCAAAATGGTTTAAGAGTTGTTCAGTTTTTGTATTATGATTGAAATATAAATAATCAATCATACCATGGTGGTAGAATTGAAGGACTTGTTCGTTAGGCATGTCTGTAGTTTTCAAATTAATTTGTAACAGAAGAAGACATGTGCCTACTCCTTCTTCATCTGTTCTTTCCACAACTTTTACTCCTTTGTAGGTTTCCTCACCAAATGCTATTTTAACTATTCTCTGTTGTAGTTCATACAGAACTAACGTGAACTCTGTGCATACTTTTTGTGAAATAATCTGTTCAACTTTTGGAAACTGATCTATGACTGGTTTCATGCAGCGTTTCCAGGGCATATCTAGGAGCCTCGCTTTGAAAGAATCAAAGTCTCTGGGCATAAGTGTATTCTCTTTCTTTTCGAGATTTTGTAACAACTGTTTATTTTTTGTTTCAAGAATAGCCAAATTCGGTTTTAAAAAGTTATTCTCAAGCTGGTATTGTATATTTTGTGTATTTTTTCCTTATTGTACCAACTATTCCTGTAGTTTAGCAATCATTTTTTCCTGAGTTTTAATTATTTGCTCAGGATTTGTTTTTGCTATCTCTGAAAAAGTTTGAACCTCTTCCGATTCTATAAAAAAATCATTTATATCAAAATACTCTCTAGCGGTTTTTAAGGCTTCAGCAAAACTGCAGAAACCTTTGTATACCGGACTAGGGCACTGTATATATTTTTCCATTGTTTCCCACTTATTAAAAATTCCAATTTTTGTTCCTAAAAAAATTATGTAGTGGGCGAACTTTGGCCTCTGTCTTTCTGGTGTTTTTGTTCTCTGTTCAGAAAATTAGATACTCAGAACATTTAGAACTTGTACTTTAAATGTAGATGCTTATGGCATTGCTTGTATATGCCATAGGTTATCTAATAAGCATTGTTGTTTTTCTGTAAGTTTCATCCCTATTATTAGGCGAAACTTTTTGTTCATATCTATGCATTTTTGTAACGCATAGTTCCCAAAGGTAATGACATTACTTTGGGTATCTGAGCTTATTCTTTGTTTATACTGTGTATATTTTGGGCGAGCATCTACTTTTGACTTTTCTTGATCCTGTGAGAAATTATAAAACTGTGTGATTCTCTCTAAGCCATCATAGGTTGGAGACATGTGTATATTACTATACTAGTTTGGAACCCCGTGTCTACACACGGGATGAAAATATCAATACATAAAATTCTTAAATCTTTATATATATATATTTTACAGTTATATAAATGCATTACATATACTAAGGATAAAAAACAAAATTCAAAATATATAAAAATTAATATATAATTGGGTTTCGAAAATACGTTAATTACTATTTAGCGTAATCTAACTTTCATTTACTATTTAATTGAAAATAAAAGTTACATAATTAGATTTTAAAGTTTCTTATAATAAGGGATAATTTAAAATAAATATGTTTTATTAATATAATTCGTAAATTCTTTAAAAATACAATTAATATTAAAATATAGAGGTGTATTTAATAAGAGAGAGAGACGGGAAAAGAATGATGAAAATGAATATGGAGGCGACACATGGGATAGAAAAACCTTTATTTATTATATAGCATAGATATCTTTCTGGCCTCTATTGACTGGCTCATTAGTTTCTGTGTCCTTTCTTTTTCCATAGAAGATATGCTCATTGGAGAACCTTTCTTTTTTGGCTTTGTAAGGTGTATAAGTTTTTCTTTTCCTGTCTATCTAAAAACAATAACTTGTTATAGGATTAACTTCATAAGAAAACTCATTTTCTTGAGAAAACTCATTTTCATAAGAAAACCAAAAAACTACTCATTAATGGCACTTTTGTAATTATACTATCATTATATATTCTTAAAAACCTAACCCTCCCATACACCCCAAAAACCTAAACCCCCCATCCCCACCCCTCGAAAACCTAAACCCCCTACCCACCCCCCAAAAACCTAAACCCCCTCACCCACCCCCACCCCCACCCACCCCCAAAAAACCTAAACCCCCACCCCCTCTCCAAAAACCTAAAACCCCCCACCACTAAAAAACCTAAACCACCACAACCCCCCCCCCCAAAACCTAAAAACCCACCCACCTCCAAAAACCTAACCCCCCCACCCTCACCTTTAAAAACCTAACCTAAAAGCTAAACTAAGCCCAAAAAACTAAACCCTAAAGTTAAACTGACTATTTTTTCGAATTTTTTTTTGAAATGAGGAAAACGAGAGAAACATTTTTGTTTTTTTAGTTTTTAGTTTTTTTTGTTTTATTATTTTTTTTTTATTTTTTCGAGAGGTTTTTTTTTGCCTTACAAAAAGTGTGCCATTAAATATGAAAATGTCATTAATGAGGAGTTTTTTGGTTTTCTCATGAACAATAAGTTTTCTATTGATCCTCTCCCTATATATATATATATATATATAGGGGAAAGTTCAAGCGACGTTGGAACCGTCTCGTCGAGATAATGCCTAGAGCTAAACCCTAAACCCTAAAGCTAAACCCTAAAAGCTAAACGCTAAAGCTAAACACTAAAAGCTAAACCCAAAAACCTAACCATCCCACCCCCCCCCCCCCCAAAAAAAAAACCTTACCACCCCACCCCCACCCCCCCCCAAAAACCTAAACCTACCCACCCCACCCTCCAAAAAACCTAAATCCCCCCACCCCCAACCCCAAAACCTCGACGAGCCGGTTTCAACGCCGCTAGAATGAGCTAAACCTCCCCATATACATATATATATATATATATATATATATATATTTGAACACCTCATATTTAAAATACCTATCATATTTGAATTATTTAGATTAGTCAATCAGGTTGTTAAAGAATAACAATTTTATATCATGTAATATCTCATTCATTATGAAAGTACCATTTCAATTTCTAAGCTTCTCTGAAATTCCATATGGTATGAGAGCTTGGCTCTAAATCCTCTTCACCAAACCACTCATCCTCGTTTTCTCGCCACACATCACCGTCTTTTTCCCGCCTGTCAGACCTGATTCCTCACTCAGTATCAACAACTCGATAAAATATCTTACTGTTGTCACCTTTCTAACAGCTCTTAAACTCACATCCACCAACTATTGGGATGGAAAACTCAAATAGAAGTCTTACTTCACGGCCTCGATCTGCACAGGTTCATCGACGACTCAAATTCGGCTCCAAAGCCTACCATTGCTGCTAACGAAGCATAGAAAACCCTAGCAAGCACCTAGGCCTCACCATCTCGTGGACATATAAAACAGTTGCAACATCATCTCAAACAAATTTCTAAAACTCTAACCCAATTGATCACCGAATATATGCAAAACATCAAAAACGTGGTTGATGAACTTGCAATTCTTGGGAAAAGATGGACAAGGAAGACATTATTGATGTTATTCTGAATTGTCTTGATCAAACTACATACAAACCAATCCTCGATGCCATTCATGCCCGGGATAATCCTATATCTTTTAATGAGTTACATGAAAACTCATAAACCATGAGCTGTCTTTAACTTAACAGGTTGTTCATAATGGCATTCATCAACCCGTATCATTTTTCTATGTTCAACACAATGGCCCCAACAGAACGTGGCACAACTCTCTGTTGAAGCACTTTTGTGTGACAAACACTCTGGATAGTGTCTTAGTTTATTGTACTTGTCTTGTCTTTGTATTGTAGTGCCTGTATGTATTAGTTATCCAGTTGTAATTTCTAATGCATGTTATTGTTGTATTATTTCTCTAAGTGTTTGGCGCACTTAGCATGTGCGCAGGAATTACTTCCTGCGTACTTAGCAAGAAGTACGCAAGAATACTCTGCGTACTTGCTAAGTACGCATGAACAATTTGCCATGCGCACTTGTTAAGTGCGTAGAGATCAGGTCTAGTATAAATAGAATAGGTTGACAGAAGATATGTACGCAGACATTTTGCACTTAGTATTTTCTCTCTGTAACCGTTCAAGTTTATAATAGACGGAATTTTAAAGTGATTTCTTTGTCGGTTTACTTTGTGTTGTTCGACTCTCCACCTAGTCACAGGCATTTCGCACCCGGTCCGACTAGTCGCACACCCACACGTAACGATCCGAGACACCCGGGGACCTACAAGTGGTATCAGAGCTTAGCTCTTGATTTCGAGTGTTGTAAGTGTGTTAGGAGCATCTTCTACACATCCTACAGAGTTTTTGCAAGCAAAAGTGGGTGTTTTTGTTGATTTTTGTGATAAAATAAGGGTAGCTCTTGAGCACTATTTTAGAAGCAAAAATCACTCAAAAAACCGATTTTTGTTGTGTATTTGAGTGTTTTGAGCATCAAAGGTTGGTTAGAAACGAGTTTCTGACCTTTTGGCCCATTTTGTTTGGTCATATTTTTGATTCCTGACGTCTCCAGTGAGATTCCAGTGACGGAAAAAGTTGGTGAGGGTTGGTGAAAAAGTGACTTGCGTACTTACCTTATTTGGCAACAAGTACAGTCTTGTTGCGTACTTATCAAGTACGCAAGACCATATTTGCTGCGTACTTAATTCATCTCCCGCGTACTTATCATTTTCTCTTGCGTACTTGCTAAGTACGCAAGAGCAAATTCTAAATACGCAAGACTAGATTTTTTAAGTGCGCAAGGCCAGAGACAAGTGTGCAAGTTGTGTTGATTTTTCTGAAATTTGACTAAGTGTTACACTATGGCAAATCTTCAGAACCTCGGTAAACTACTTAATTATGACAATGAAATTGGAACCCCACAGAAACCACCAAAGCTGCTTAATGTAAATGATTATTCAAACTGGAAAGCACGCTTTGAGCACTATATCTCATATACCGATTCTTCACTTTGAATACCCATTCTAGAGGGTTATAAGCATCCCCCATATACATATCTTGATGAGGAAGTTCCCAAGCCTATCTCCAAACTTGATGAAGAAGGAAAGAAAGTTTATGACAAAGAGAAAAAGGCATACGGATCTATTACTATGGCCTTGACCAGGGAGTTATTCCACAGCTTTAGAGGATATGATAACCCCAAGGATCTCTGGAAGGCTTTGCAAAAGAGATTCGAGGGAAACAACGACATCAAGAAGAGTAAGAAGGATCTTCTTAGGAAGCTGTATGAGTGCTTCAGATATCTAGAGAATGAATCTATAGATGAGCTTATCTCTAGATTCTATCATCTGAAAACTGAGCTGAAAGCTTATGACCTGATCTATCCAAATGATGAGTTAGTTGAGAAATTTCTGGATGCCCTACCACCAAAGTTTGAGATGTACACCACTTTGATGAGAGAGAACTCAAAGTTTTATGAGATGACTATTGATGAAGCAATTGGAAAGGTTCAAGCACATGATATGAACCTAAAATGAAAAGAGAGCTCAGGGAGACCTCAAATACAAGACCCTTCTAGGTATTTTGGGTCGTCTTCCACAGCCAAGTCATCGGGTTCTGGAATTTCCCTTTTCTTAGGGAACTCTCATGAAGAGGATAACTCAAATGTGTGTGGTGGTCATGCTTGCTATGCAGTATCTGGATCTGGTTCTGGTTCTGGATCTCATCACCAGAATTCCTCAAGAAACCCTTCTCCCACATCTTTAGCTAACCAATCAGTAATAGCCAAGATAGCTAAAGATCATGTGGCTTTATTCTCATCATGCATGCTTGCCTATGAGAACTTCATTGGCGGTAAGCTCACAGATCCTGAAACCATAGAAGAAGACTTCAATCAGGTGGATCCGGATGATATGGATATTCATTGGAATATGGCCATGATCTTGAGGAGGGCGAAGCGTTTCCTGAACAGAACTGGCTGAAAGTTTATTGGTGGGCATTCAAATGCCAAGGTTGGTTTTGACAAATCCAAGGCTAAGTGCTACAAGTGTCTGAACTTTGGACACTTTGCTCGTGAATGTCAGAAGGACAAAGCACCTACCTCGGGATTCACAAGACCAAGCTAGGGAAGCAACCAAGGAAATAATCAAGGGTACAACTCTAACAACCACAATCAAAGTCAAGGTGGAACGTCCAATGCATTGGTGGCTCAACAGGACGAAAGCTTTGATTGGGGTGTTCATTTAGAGGATGCCCTTATTGCATAAACACAGGTTGGTCTCATGGCTGAGATTATGGAGATGATAGAAGCTGAGGAACGGGAAGCTTCTGTGGCTCATCAAGTAGAGTCTACAACTGCAGTTGTGTAGGTCCCTAATTCGGTGCGTGACGGATCTCTAGACTCGCGGTACGACATGGTGATAACGTGCGGAATCCATAATCAACGTGCTCGTGTAACTCAATCAACAACAACGGTGTAAATAAACGCTTTGTATTTCCACCACAATATCAATTTACAATAATTCTGTCTCTAATCAGTTCCTCCTGATATCCTCTATTCTGTCTTAAAAACTCCTTCTGTTCTATCTCAGTTCCTCTCAACTAGTCAAATGGTTGCATCAACGACTTTATGCTCACCATCGTCATCCTAAGTTTCAGGTTATCATTTAGACTTTGTAAAACTCTTTCCAAAACATTGTGTGTGACATATTCTCCCCCTTGAGCATCAAGTCATTGAATCAAATATATTCTCAGTTATCAACAACTCTTTACTCTTGCAGATTTCATTCCCTGTCATGTGCTAAGAACCACCACTATCAACAACCAAAATGGTATTAATAGTCCCTCTTGGTAAATCCTGCACATCTTACAAGAAACATTAATTTGAAATTAGGACCCAAGCCATGGTAGTCATGGGTCGTCCATCTGTATCAAAATAATAAACCTCACTCCATTCACAATCGAATCTCTCATCAATTTTCGGAGATTGTTTCGACGAGTCAGAAACAGAAACTTTAGATTTCCAAACATACTTCTGTTCATTAAGTTCTTTTTGCTTAAAATGTGAAGTGTTTGAACATTTTCTTTCATTTGATAATAGATTTGATTGTGAAAACTCTTGTTGTTCTAAAAGTTTCTCAATATTCTGTTTCTCCTCCGTCTTTGAGGTCTAGAAAGCCTAACCTCAGATTTTGAATTACCCTTTGGTGTATCATGAGGTTTAACCACATTTGGGTTAACATAAGGCTTACCATGAATTCTTACCTTTCCTGGAGTAACATGTCGGTTACCTTTGGCGTTGTGAGGACAATCAATCCGAATATGACCCACAAGACCACAGTAAAAGCAAGATCTCTTCTTACTATATTCTCTCATATAATGAATCTTCACACGAGAAGATGCACTTGAAGAAGATTCTCCTACATGAACTTCTTTTGGAGTTTGAGACGGAACAAACTTTTTCTCTGGAACTCCAGATTTTGCAACAGGTTTTGATTCAGGCTTCATCTTCTCAGGAAATACATGCTTCTTCCCTTTATTTTTGTAAGGACAGGTCACCACAATGTGTCCCATCTCATTACAATGAAAACATGTACGCCTGTCTTTATAATCTCTGACATATGGAACTCTCCTTGAATTTGAAGAACTTCTAAATGTATAATTTCTAGATGAATTAGAATCAACCTTTGAGTCTTCTTTCTTAATCTCTTTCGGTATCCCCTCTACCTTAGCTTCAGCAAAATATTCATCATCACTCTCATCAGAATACACCATATCTTCACCATTGACTGGATTCACTTTCAACACAGTCTTAGGATCTAAATCCTCATCATTTATAATCTCAGATGTCACAGAATAATTGTAGGTCCCTAATTCGGTGCGTGACGGATCTCTAGACTCGCTGTACGACACGGTGATAACGTGCGGAATCCATGATCAACGTGCTCGTGTAACTCAATCAACAACGGTGTAAATAAACGCTTTGTATTTCCACCACAATATCAGGTTACAATATTCAGTCTCTAAACAGTACCTCCTGATATCGTCTCACACTCTTCTGATTAACAGACTCTGTTCTCTATTTATAAACACCAGACCTGCTATAGGCGAACTTAATAAGTTCGCCTCAAAGATGCTTAGGCAAACTTATTAAGTTCGCCTCTAATAGGCTAAGAGAACTTAACAAGTTCGCCTCAGATAGACTAAGCGAACTTAACAAGTTCGCCTCTGATAAACCAGGCGAACTTGTTAAGTTCGCCTCTCTATGAACTTACATAGAATTTTATCAACAGTTACAAAACATGTCCTAACAGACTCCCCTTTAACTGTTGCTAACAATTCTATCAATTACAAGTCAAAGACTCTAAGACTAAGACATAATATCTTCAAGCTCGTTGTCACCAGAATATGCTCCAACAGACTCCCCCTTGACAACAGATTTAGAAGATTGTCATCCGTCTTCATATATCATCAAACAAGTTGTAGTCTTCATCTTGTTCATCTGCACTTTCTCTTTTTATCTAGAAAAAAACTTGGGAGAAGGACCCCTTGTCAACTTCTGTCTGCAATATTCAGTTTATGCAAAGGAGAACAACCACGAATAACCAACAATTAAGATTTCCATGGAAACTAGAAAAATAAAATCTTTTTGGTTTTTCAAACATAAGAAAGACAAAATCTTTTTGGTTTTTCTTTGTACCAACTGAAATGTAAAATACAAAATCACATCTTTTTGTTCGAACATCACGAGTAGGAAGATCATATCAGTATATATGATATATCAATCACACATCTTGGATATAAAATCCATATAATATCAATTGGTATCCTATGTCATTCTTTCAAGCCTTGACCAATCAAACCAATATCTTTCAAGATTATCACACTCTGTCTTTTCAAGACTTTCATATTGCATGTTATGATACGCAATAAACATTCAAAGAAAATAGGATCATGCTATGACACACAAATTCAAATTGTCAATATTATAAGATTTGAAACTAAAGCATCTCATTCCCACTTTCTTGTGAGTTAAGGTACCATTTAAGTATGAAATACAACGTGTACCCCACTAGTATGCCAACAGAAAATAAATGCACTATCTTCAAGACATATGAGATTTTACTAAATATTATCTGAATTTACAGAATGAGGAAACATCACTTAGCACATGAATAGCAGAATCCAAATTGGATTGTATAGGAATCAATGAGATTCAGAATCGAATGATTCAATGTCTTGGCTTATATATATGGAATCATAAGATTCAGGTACGTGGATCCAACTGTTATCTGGATTATGAATTCAATGGAATCAGTAAAGATGATTTATCAATATGATCCAAGGGCTAGTATATGTTTGACAAATGTTTTCAAGTACTTCAAATTGCATGCTTTCGGGGATATGGGCACTGAAGAAAATAGAATGAATAGTGCTAAGGACATAACCCGAAACTGATCTCATAGGAAAATCTTTATTAAAAGCTAATATTCTTTATCTGATAGTGATCTTTTAACGCACACACCCAGGCATAAAATGGGTTCAAATCACAGTTGTAACGTATGCAATTATTTTTTTCACACTACTAATGGTTCAGTGATGCTTTTAGTCTACTGACAATTCAAATTATATGTATACACAACACTATCATTTCCTATTTGTGCAGTCTCTGAAGTTTAGATCAAAACATATAATTCAGATATATTAACATAGAGCACCAACCAGTCAATCTAAGGTCATGTGTGAAAGAACGTCTACTGATGTACTATCATATCTTCTTTAACTTCAAGTAATGTCGATTTTATCTGTTTCAATTTGTTTGGCTTTTTCAAAATCTTTTTCAAAGAAAGTAAAACAAACGAAAATAAAATCTTCCATGAAAACATTTTAAGAAAAACATTTTACTTGGTTACTCAGGATTAAGCAATTCAATCAATTAAAAACTCAAACTGATGTAATCCTGTAATTGAATGTCATTGCCTCTGTCACCAACACAGCTCTGTATAAGTTCACCTAAAAGATGCTTAGGAGAACTTATTAAGTTCGCCTCTAATAGGCTAAGCGAACTTAACAAGTTCGCCTCAGATAGACTAAGCGAACTTAACAAGTTCGCCTCTGATAAACCAGGCGAACTTGTTAAGTTTGCCTCTCTATAAACTTACACAGAATTTTATCAACAATTACAAAACATGTCCTAACAGACTCCCCGTTAACTGTTGCTAACAATTCTATCAATTACAAGTCAAAGACTCTAAGACTAAGACATAATATCTTCAAGCTCGTTGTCACCAGAATATGCTCCAACAAGTTGCCCTCTTGGCTATTGGAGAGGCATCATGTTCATCGAATGAGGTAGATTCTAATCCTTTTCCTGACATTTCTTGTTCCAAATGTCTAAGCTTAAAGGTTGAAAATTCTAAGCTTCAAGACAAAGTCGAACCCCTTCGTATTGCAGCGTTAAGCTAAAAAGAAAATGAAAAACATTACAAAGATTCAATTAAAACTTTAAAGAAAGAAAAACGTGAATATTCACTTAAAATCAGCGATCAACAGTTTCATTTGGATGTTGCGTATAAGGGGTTAGAGAAAAGGAACAATGAGATCAACAAGCTGCAAAATGAGAGCTTGCAGTTGAAAGGTAATATTGAGAAGTTGAAAAATTCTCGTTTTGTGGTGGAACACTACGAGTCTGTAGTGAGGCAAGTGAATGTCTTAGGGCTGGGTACTAATGCCATTCCTCCACCAGTTAGCGGGAAATTTGTCAACAACTTAATTGACATTGATTTGTCTTGCCTTGATGAGTCCTCAAGTCAGGATGATTCCTTTAACAAGGATGATTCCTCAAGTAAGGCTGAATCTGCATCTAATGAAGAGTTCTTTACTGCTTCTGATGATGGGTCTGAGAACACCTGCCCTGAAGGAGTAGTCTCTGAGGAGTTGCTAGGTGAACAAAAAGTTAAGATAAACATTACCACTGATAGTGATAATTTTATTTTGACTGAACCCGGTATCATTGAATCAAATGAGAAATTGAAAGTGATGCTTTATGGGGGGATATAAAAACATTAATCAAGTTAAGAAAGAATCTTTTTCAGCTCATTTTGGGCTTGGTTATCAAGAAAATTTGCAAAAATTTTATACTCCCAAAAACCAGTCATCATCGGGTCAAACTACTGTTCACCAAACAACTTCTCCTGCTCATCATGCTAAGTCATCTAATGCCAGATCTAATGAGCCTTACAGGAGGACTTACAAAGAAAATAGAACTTGCTTTCACTGTGGTATAGTTGGTCACATTCTTGTGAACTGTCCTGCTAAGAACCAAGGGAAACTGCCAATTGTTTCATAACCGGCTGTTATCCCTAAGTCACCACTAGTGAAGCATTCCAAAATTCCAAAAGAAAATGTGGTGAAACCACCAGTAAAACCTATGGTAAAGCCAAAGATCACATCTGAGGCTAAACCATCTGTTTCAAAAAGGGGAAAGCTACCTGCCAAACCTAGTGCATCTACCTCTGGTAGTGCACCAACTGGTGAGAAACCTATGGTGAAACTCTCTAAGCCACAGAGGAGAAGAAGGAAAAAGAGATTGAGAAAGCTGGAACAGCTAGCTGAAATTCAATCAGGTGAAGCTTCCACTAGTTCACATGCTGCTGTTGAATCTAAGTCTACTGTTCCAGTTAAGAAAAAGAAGAGGTCCTGGAATAACAAATCCAAATGTTCTCAATCTCCTGGTCCCAATTCTTCTAAAGATTTATCCATTTTTGACAGTCATGACTGTGAGTTAATTGAGGTTGTTTATTTTAAGAAAGACGTACGACCCAAGACCACTATGGCTTGGGTCTCCAAATCAAATTAATTTTTTTGTGACTTGTGCAGGGACATCCGAAAGGTACTATCTCTAATCGTTGGTATGTAGATAGTGGATGCTCCCGGCACATGACAGGTAACATGGCCTTGCTTCAAGATGTGAAACCATTCAGAGGAGGCTATGTGGCCTTTGCTAGAGAGAAAGGCGGTAGTATCACGTGTCAAGGCGTGGTTTCAAATGATTGTTTCAGCTTCGACAACGTCAACTACTGCGAGCAGCTGAAGCATAACCTGTTGAGTGTCTCCCAAATATGCAACAAGGAGTACTCGGTGATGTTTGATAAGACTGAATGCTTGATTCTCAAACCTGGTTTTGAGGTTCCTGAAGACTGGATTCTGATGCGAGCGCCAAGGACAAACGACACCTATCAGATCGACATGAGCGTGGCGACAACCACCTCATCAGTTGCTACTTGTTTGCTTACCAAAGAGACAGAGCTTGACTCTATCTTGTGGCAAAGGAAACTCGGACACATTTCTTATCGAAAAATGAATCATTTTGTTTGAAACGGTTTGGTAACCGGTGTTCCTAAGCTGAGATTTACCGTTGCAGATGACTGTATGCCTTGTAAAAAGGGCAAACAGCAACGGAAGTCTCACAAGCCCAAGCTCCAAAACTCCATAGATACCCCTTTGGAGTTATTACATCTGGATCTGTTTGGTCCCATAAGTATCATGAGTATTGGAGGTAAGTCATTCTGTCTGGTTGTAACTGATGATTTCTCATGTTTTTCTTGGGTGCATTTTTTAGGTACAAAGGACGAAACTGCTGACATTCTTCAATACTTGATCCTGAGCTTGGAGTCTCTTTGCAATTTGAAGGTTAGAAGAATAAGGAGTGACAACGGAACTGAATTCAAGAATAATTTGATGGAACTTTTCTGTCTCAAGAAGGGGATCCATCACGAATTTAGTGCCCCGTACACACCTCAGCAGAATGGAGTCGCAAAACGGAAGAACTGAACCTTGATTGAGACTGCAAGGACAATGATGTCATATGCAAAGCTTCCTGTCACTTTCTGGGCAGAAGCAGTTAATACAACTTGTCACGTCTTGAACAGAGTTCTGGTTGTGAAGAGGCAAAACAAGACTTGTTATGAGTTGATCAACAATCGACCTCCCAATCTTGACTATCTAGTTCCTTTTGGTAGTCCCTGTTCCTTATTGCTACAATACAAAGACCGAAAGTCTAAGTTTCATGCAAAAGCGGTTGAAGGCATCTTCTTAGGATATGTTTCCAACTCGCCTTGCAAGAGAGTGTACAATATAGGAACTCGTACTGTCGAGGAATGGTTTGAAGTGGATTGTAGTAAACACAACATTCCACCAGAACCAACTGGTCTAGCTTGGGGTTTTGATTATGATGCGCTATTCAAATCTTTCAATCTTCCTGATTTGTCTGCAGAAGATGCCGCAAATGTGTATGAATTATTTGGTGGCGGTGATGACTCCAGTTTCTCAACACGCGCTACTGTACCAATTGTAACTCCTGATTCCTATGCTACATCTGCATCTAGAACTCATGACAGTGATAACATCGAAGATGTTCATGTTAACGGAAATGACGCTCAAGCTAATCCTAACACTCATGTAGGAAATGAAGCTCCAGATGATCCAATCAACATTGAATCTTCTTCTTCTGGAACACAGGATATGGGGGAGTTAAGCACAAACCTCGATTCAGAAATTCAGGAACCGAATGTACCAGAGATTAGAGTGCATAAGAATCATCCAATTGACAACATTATTGGTGATCCTCATGCCGGTGTTCAAACTTGTCATCGAACCATTGCTGAGAACACTAGTCTTTACTCTGAGATACTTGACACTGGTGTCATGGAAACATGTCTGCATGCTGCATTCGTGTCCCAGTTAGAGCCGAAGAATGTGAAAGAGGCTCTCACTGACAACTGCTGGATTGAGGCAATGCAAGAAGAACTGTCCCAAATCCAAAAGTTGCATGTGTGGGATTTGGTTGACTTGCCAAGAGGTGTACAACCAATTGGAACCAGATGGGTGTTCAAATGCAAGACAGATGATCGTCATGTTGTAGTGAAGAACAAAGCAAGGTTGGTTATTTAGGGTTTTTATCAACAAGAGGGCTTGGATTACACAGAAGTATACGCCCCAGTTGCTAGACTTGAGGTCATTCGACTGTTTCTGGCTTATGCCTCCTATGTAGGCTTCAAGGTCTATCAACTTGATGTGAAGAGTGCTTTCCTGTATGGAAAGGTTCATGAAGAGGTCAATGCCACTCAACCTCCCGGCTTTGAAGATCCGCATAATATCAATAAAGTGTATAAGCTCGACAAAGCACTTTATGGTCTTCATCAAGCACCTAGGGCATGGTATGAGACATTATCAAAACATCTACTGTCAAATGGTTTCGACCGTGGACAGATTGACTCAACCCTCTTCATACAGAAAGCAGGAGGTGATATTCTTCTTGTACAAGTGTATGTCGATGACATTATCTTTGGGTCTACAAATGAAGAGATGTGTAGGGAATTCGAACAGGTGATGAAGTCCAAGTTTGAGATGAGTAACATGGGTGAATTGTCATTCTTCTTGGGTCTGCAAGTCAGTCAAAGAGAGGATGGCATTTATCTAGTATGTGTAGGACATCTTGTCAAAATACAAGATGAATGATAGCAGTACTTATGGCACACCTATCCCCGTCAATCATGGTTTGCATCCTGACAAAGATGAAAAGGATGTGGATTGCAAATTGTACTGTGGGATGATCGGATCTCTTATGTATCTCAAAGCTTCAAGGCCCAACATAATGTTTGCTGTAGGCTTGTGCTCAAGGTTTCAGTCATAACCGAAGGAGTCTCATATGATAACTGCCAAGAGGATTTTCGTATACTTGAAAGGGAAATCCCGATTGGGTCTTTGGTACTCAAAGCAGCAATCATTTGACTTCAAAGCCTATACTGATTCAGACTATGGCGGTAGTAACCTTGATAGAAAGTCAACTTCTGGTGGATGTCAATTCTTGGAAGACAGACTGGTTTCCTGGCAGTGAAAGAAGCAGTCAACGGTTTCTGTCTCAACATGTGAAGCAGAGTACATTGCTGCAGCTAGCGGTTGTTCTCAGATATTATGGATTCAACAACAATTGAGAGACTACGGCTTGAACTTCACTGGAACTCCACTGTTTATTGACAACAATGCCACCATGTCCATCATAAACAACCTGGTGAAACATTCCAAAACTAAACATATTGAAATTCACCATCATTTCATCCGTGATTGTGCTGAAAAGCATCTCATTGAACTTGTAAAGGTTCACACGGATGACAACTTTGCTGATCTTTTCACTAAGGCGTTTGATCGAACCCGTTTTGAGTATCTTGTCAACTTGATAGGAATGTTCAATCAAGAGTGAAAACTTGTTTTTCTTAAATCAATTCAAATCATGAAAGTTAAATTTTATTTCTTTTAAGTTTTCTGTATAATTCTTTTAATTTTCAAATATTTTACAAAAATTCAAACAAAATAGAAAATGGATAAAATTTTAAAGTTATCTTGAGTAAAGAGGAAATGATAGTACATCAGTAATGATCTAAACGCCATAGATTGCTCATATGGGAAATGATTGCGTCATGCTTACTTGATTGTTTAAATTGTTATGTTTTTAATCTGCTTATTTACAAGTAATTTGAATTGTCAGTAGGCTGTAGGCGTCTTTGAATCATTAGTAGTGTGGAAACTAAATTTAGACTACAACTGTGATTTGAACCCATTTATGCATGTGTGCGTGTGTAAAAGAGTACAAAAAGATCATTATCAGATAAAGGAAGTAAGATTTTAGCAAATATTTTCTTAAGAGACCAGTTTCGGGTTATGTTTTTAGCAAAATTTATCGGTTCATTTCACTTCCCATACTCACAAGTATGCAATGGGAAATTGGGCCATGATATGTCTTAACATCAACCGTTAAGCTTATATTCATACTTGAATCATACCTGATTCATTGAAATCAAATCCAGATAAAAGTTGGATCACCTTACCTAAATCCTCAGATTCCATATTTATTATCTTGAATCATCCTATGATATTCGTAGAAGAAAATCCAATCTAACCAAGACATCTGAATCACTTGATTCAGAATCTTATGATTCTTGATAATCCCTATGCATTCTGCTTGATTTTTTCTGTGCTAAACGATGTAACTTAATTCTGGAGATTTGAAAATCTTTGGGAAAATATTAGATGCCTTAAGATAGTGCAAGTTACATTTCTGTAGCATATAAGTGGGGTACACGTTGTATATCGTAAAATTAATACCTTAACCCACAAGAACGTGATACAAAGATGCTTATGGTTTCAAATATCATAATATTGCCAACTTGAATTACTTGTTTATGTTCTTATTATGTATGAATAACTTGTAATCCATGACATGATCCCATATTCTTTGACGTTTATCTTGTATCGTTTTTGCTAAAGTTTAGCCTGTATATAGTTTGTGTATAGTTCAATTTTAATCAGAAAAGCCAAAAATATTTGTGTTTAACCTTCTTGAATTGACTTTGAATCCTCTTGATTGAATGTGATTATCTTGTTCATTAATTGACTTGAAATCTTCATAATTTGAGTTGAAAGTTTGAGTACAGAAGGGTCTTTGCGTACTTAGTAAGTGCGCATGAGGTAAACCCTGCGTACTTAACAAGTACGCAAGACTTAGTCATGCGTACTTAGTAAGTACGCAGGAGTTAAGTCCTGCGCACTTAGCAAGTACGCACGACCATTTTTGTGTTGGGTATATATACAGGAGTTAGAATTTTTCTTGAGTTTCACCTCATTTCAAACATTTCACGACTGTTGAATACCTCGACTCATTTTTACTCGAAATTTTTTAGTGTGTTCCTAATCGATTTTCCTTCACGATTCTTGTTTCATCTTCACCTTAATCATCTTTGGTGAGAATCTCATTGAACTTCATCCGTAAAATCTCCGTTTATTGACTGATTCGTTTAAAGTTTGATAGTGTGGTTTTAACCGATTTTGGATGTTCTTAATGAAAATTAAGACCTAAACCTAGTTTTAAGTCACTAATCGAAGCTCCTAGACTCCTAATATGTCTTTAACAGGGTTTGATTTTGACTTTGATCCCTTGTTTGACCGTAGACTACCGTCGGACAAAGGCTAGGTCAAATTTGACTAGTTTAGCGGCTCATTGATATTGATAGTGGTTCCATAGGTCCTCATCATGTATTTTGACCTTGTGGTGACCCTAATCCACAACAATGCCTCTCCTCTGATGAATGTTGGGTTTTTTTTTTAAATTTGGCTAAGTGCAAGTTCTTGCGCACTTAACAAGTACGCAAGAAGTAATTCTTGCGTACTTGCTAAGTACGCAAGAACTAATCCCTGCATACTTGCTAAGTACGCAGGAAGAACAGTTGTGAAAAATTTCTAAGTCTGAAATTCAATTCATTGTGTAGCTGCTATATCCTGTCATGTCTGATCCATTCCAATGATGCTTCTTGTTCTTATTGTGTTTATTGTTTGTTCTTAATGTGATGGCTTGCGCATTCACCAACGAACTCAATCTGCTGGCACTAACACAGCTAGAGTGGAAGGGTGCTACACTTCAGTATAGGGAGATGATCGACTTCCTGAACCAATCAAAGCTCAACTATGCCATATCTGCTGATCCTGTTGTCTCAAGACCGTATCTGGAGCAATTCTAGGAATCTGCTGATCATGACTGTACAGTAACCCCAAACGTCATTAGGGCTACTGTAGCAGGACATGACATTGCTATTTCAGACGCGTGCTACAGTTTAGGGACTTATCCACTTATCCGGTGAGTTACCCTGACTACTTCGTTGATGGATGCTGGAGACAACGGATGGGGTATGTCGGTACCATGGACTATTCCTCATACAAGAAGATGTGGGTACTTGATCAATGGCGTTACTTCGCATACGTCATGATCATGTGCCTATCTGCCCGAAAGGCTGGAAAGGATGTCATGGGGCATGACTTGGCGGCTGCAATGGTTGCCCTCTCTCTCAACAAGGGTTATAACTTCTCGAAGTATATCTACAAGTCTATCACCGATCATATCAATGCTGCTGATAGGTTTAGATTTCTATTATACCCTAGGTTCGTGCAGCTGTTGATTAATGATGTTGTACTGAATCTACCGGCGATTGGAGAGAGACTACAAGTCAAATGGGTGGACAAGAGAGTGTTTTCACAATTTCTAAAGCCAGGCAGTGTAGAACCTACCCCTGAGCACACTTCTCTCTTTGGCCACCTGATCAATGAAGCATATGTGGCTCCTGCTGACTTAAGATGGTATAGTGCCGAGTCTGAGCTAGAAATCAGTCAGCACAGTGATGAAAAGCAAGAAGAAGAGGAAGTTGGATCGAAAGATGATATGTCTGAAGATGAAGGGGACGAGGAACAAGTTGTTGGAGGTGCTGAAGAGTCCGACTCATAATCGAATGATTCCGATTCATCTGATTCTGATGATGCACCATCCCAGGCACACCCAAGAAGACTGACGAAGGTGACCCTTCCCGAGTCATCTTCTAAGAGAAAGCGACAATCGACTAGCAGTGAATACGAACCCGATTCTGATTCGGACGCTGCTATACAAAGACGTAGGAGAGAAAGTATTAATAAACAACGGGGGGATAGGCCGCAACAAGCTATCCTTTGTGAGGTAGAAGTCAGTGCTCAGAGGCAAGTACATGTATCGGCTACGAGTACTGATTCCGCTTCTACCTCACCTTCACAACAGCTTTACAGGCGACAGCGGAGGAGGCCACACTGATGTGGCTGTCACTGCTATCACAGAGGAGGTTCCTGTGATAGTGTCCCTCCCTGTACCATCTGTCCAAGTAGCGGTGACAACTCCTATTCTTACCGAGTCAGTCACCATCACCCCTTCCACCACTCCTACAACCACCATCCAATCCACAATCCCTACTACCACTATTGAACATATCAGTCAACCCTACAACTTTGGAGACTTTTCCCAGGGTTTTGACTTTGATACGATCTTCTCATCTCCCCTTCATAATGATGAAGCCTCTACATCCAGGAATCCTGATCCAAATGATGCAAGGATAGATACTTTGGAAACACAAGTCGCTGGTCTACTTGAAACTGTTCGAAAATCAAAGGAAGAATCTAAGGCTCAACAGGCTCAGATAAATTCTTTGGTGGACGAAGTTACTATTCTGAGAGGCCAGAGGACTGGGACTGAAGAGAGACTTACAAATGTGATGGCCCAGAATGAACTACTGATCAAAACGAATAACATGATTCTGGGACACAGAACGTCTTTAGAGGTACGGTTTGACATGCAACGGAAAGAACATGAAATGATGGTCAAGTTAGTAGCTGAACTGACCAAGAAGCTTGCTGCTCAGGGGGAGAGAGAAAAAGAGAAGGAGAAGGCATCAAAATCTACCGGTGATGAGGCTTGTCATCCGGTTGATCTAACAAAGGATGATGACAAAGACAAGGATCCTGAAGTCGGTTCTAGTGGAAGTGAGCAACAAGCTTTGGCGATAGTGCCCATTTCTGCTGTTCCAATGGCTGAGGGGGAGCCGACTCACCAGGAAGGTGGTGATGCTTCATGTGGAAATAAAGGAAAGTCGGTGGCTGACGTTTTGAAATATCTATCTGATGACGTATCGGATAATGCGATCTCATTCTTAGAGCCAGACTATTCCAAAGAAGCACATATCAAGGCTCTCTGCAATCTTGAAGAGGGAGAGATCGACTCTGTGAAAATTGGGATGAGGAAGATGATGATGTGGTGATCAAAGTTCCCAAGGGCGACGGGGAAGGAGAGTATGAGTTTAAAGATGGAGAGATCTTCGAAGTTCCATCCTTTGAATCTCATCTTGACACAGGTTCAGTCGAGCCTGCTAGTACTGTTGAGGCGTCGGCTGAAGCCTCCTCTTCCGACCCTACACCTGTGGATCCAGAGGCAAAGAAAGACAAACATATGCTTGCAAGTTCATCGAAGGATCCGGCTCCTGTATGGCAAAAGACTTCAATTATAGACAAACACAGAGCGACAGGGATGATCTTAGCTGTGAGGTTTGATGAGGATAAGAAGTTGTTTGCAATCAAGCGAGCTGGGGGGGTTCAATACTTGAAACCAACCAGTGAAGCTTTCAACTCCTTGCCAAGATACGACCTCATGAACCTAGTAAACCGAGAGCTGCTGGGTCACTCAAATAACACAGTAGCGATGGGTTTGTGGCAGGTTCTACAGCGAGAGGTAAGATCTGGGAAATTCGAAATGTTTAAGCCTCAAGTGCACAAGCGAGTTAGGGACAAGAACGCTAGACATCCTGTGACTAAGAAAAGATTAAAGAAACTGGTATACAAGCCAGTGTTGTGTGAAACCAAGATTCCCTTAAGCATGTTATCTCAGGATATCCTCGGTAACATATGGTACTGGTACGTAGATCCTAAATCGGGAGAGACAGTGGTGATTGGAAAGGTGTGGTCCGATAGTGGAAGCTTAGTGCCAAGGGAACCGATGAGAATGTTTGATGAAGTCTGCTTCATAAACTTCTCTATGAAAGATCTGGAGGCACTAGCTGAAAAGTACTGCATGTACACGGACGAGTGGACAAAGTTCCTTGCTTCTAAATACGACAAGGGGATCAAGTTCTGCCTTGACTACAAGAAGAAGATGGAAGCTAAAGCTGGGGAGCAGTGAAGACCGAAGACAATCCAGAGCTGTTGTCAAGGGGGAGTTTGTTGAAGCACTTTTGTGTGACAAACACTTTGGGTAGTTTCTTAGTTTATTGTACTTGTCGTGTATGTCTTGTCTTTGTATTTTAGTGTCTGTATGTATTAGTTATCGAGTTGTAATTTCTAATGCATGTTATTGTTGTATTATTTCTATAACAGTTTTGCGCACTTAGCATGTGCGCAGGAATTACTTCCAGCGTACTTGGCAAGTATGCAAGAATACTTTGCGTACTTGCTAAGTACGAATGAACAATTTGCCCAGGTCTAGTATAAATAGAATAGGTTGACAGAAGATATGTACGCAGACATTTTGCATTCAATATTTTCTCTCTGTAACCGTTTAAGTTTATAATAGACAGAATTTTAAAGTGATTTCTTTGTCGGTTTACTTTGTGTTGTTTGACTCTCCACCTAGTCACGGGCATTCCGCACCCGGTCCAACTAGTCACACACCCACACGTAACGATCCGAGACACCCGGGGACCTACACTCTCTGTAACCCACTGTGACATCTCTAAATTTCTATGCATGATTCTATGCTTATGTTTGATTCTACTTGTAACCTTGATAATTCTAATGCTATGAACCTCTATTACCTCATACTACTTGTGATATCAATTCTAATCAAACCTCTAAGCCTAGTCTAAAGTGAGTATAATATTGCACTTTAGAGTGGCTTGCATATTCTATTTTAATTCTATATCTGATTGTAAGGCCCCAAACTCGGGAGGCCTCACGCGTTGTATTTACTCGTTCACAAACAGTTCTTAAACTTGAATATCAAATAACGAAGCGGAAAAACATTCATTTAAACATAAAAGTAACCATGTCAACATGCAAAAGCGTAAACATTGTCTAAACGTAACATAATCAAAACATAACGGGATGCCAGTCATCATGATCAGTCGGGTAACTCTTCTCGCTTGCCAAGCATCACCGTCCATCCATACCTGCCCTTAACCTGAATATGCATACTAAAAATCAGCTACGCTGGTGAGTTCTAGCTTTACATAAAACCTTAACATAAACATTTGCCAAAAACATAACATACATTTATTTAACAAAAGCGTACGTAAACATGCAATAACTTAATATCATCGTAACATCGTAACATAGAATCATAACATAAGTCAACATGAACCGAATTTGCGCCTTCTCGTAACCGTCAATTCCACATCATTGGTTGACTGAGAAACCCAGAGGCACACCACTACTAGGCCCATCAACACCGTACTGTCCTTCGAGTGAAGAAACCCAAGGGCCCGATACCTCAAATCCATTCAACACCAACCCGTACCTTAGACACTATTTCCCCGATGGAAGGTCCTCACAAGGAATAATGCCTTCCATCGGGGATCCCGGAAATCCCATGGGTGACCGTCGTCACCCCATCATCAACCAGTTGTACAATCGTTAGCCAGCCACAAAGGCCCCTCGTAAGGGTGAGGCCAATACATACATACATACCCTAGCTCCCGTAGGAACTCGTGGCAGATTTGTTCATTCATGACTTTCATAAAACCTTTACCTCATTTTATTTAAAGCATTCGTACATTTTATTAAACAAAACATCATTTCATTTCATAAACATCATCTCGTAAACATCGTTTCGTAAACACCATTTCGTAAACACCATTTCGTTAACATCATTTTAAAAACATCATTTCATAAGTATGCACACCAGCCCAAAACGATTAATATAACGTTAAAAGAGAGGGCTCTAGAACTTACCTGAGATGAACATGGTCAAAGGTCTCTAAAGGATCTTTTAACCTGTACGTACACAACCTAACCTTAGCTTCACATACAATTCGTTACATTTCATCACCTTATACCGAGAACCTAGGGGTACACGGTTCTTTCCCGCGAACCTAGGAGAACACGGTTCTATAGGTGTACATGGATCCCACCCGTGAACTTAGGTGGTCACGGTTCTAGGAGAGTTCATGGGGGCTTACCCGTGAACGTAGGTCCGAGAACCCTCAGCCGTGAACCTTGCCGAGAATTCCAGCTGTGACCCTACCAGGGAATCCCAGCCGTGAACCCTACCCGGGTTCCCAACCGTGAACCATACCCGGGTTTCCAGCCGTGAACCCTACCCGGGTTTCCAGCCGTGAACCCTACCCGGGTTTCCAGCCGTGAACCATACCAAGAACCCTAACCGTGAACCTTCAGTTTTTACCCAAAAATCTAGTTTTTGCATGGATTCAGATCTGGATCGATGGATTCGTCAAGTTTGGAACTTTTTAAGTTCAAAAGGTGTATTTTCCCCTCATGGTTCCAGATCTGAAGTTTGACATCGTTTGACCCATAAAAAACTCGATCTTTTTTAGCCAAAACCCGTAAAAAAACCCATTTCGAGAAAAAAACATAGCAAAATGAGAGTTTCTTACCTCAAATCAATACCTTCCTTCAACAAATCTTTAATCGAGTGATGTAGCAAGGTAGAGGATCGATCGTTAGCCAAATCCAAAGCTTTCTTTCTTTACGGCTTTCTCTCTCTACAAATGGGGTGGAGCTTGAACAAGGATATGGAGAATATGTGTGTGTGGATGCTAGGGTTTAAACCCCCGCCTCCCACCTCTTCTCGGCCCATGGAAGACGGCCCACGAGCCCCCCCTCTTGGGCCCCCATTATTTATTTTCATTCCGCTTATTGTTTTCGTCGTTGTTTTTGGGATGTTACAAGTCTACCCCCCTTACGAAAGGTTTTGTCCCCGAAACCTATCATAAGTCAAATAGCTGAGGGTACGACTCCCTCATTTCCATCTCCGCTTCCCAAGTAGATTCCGATCCCTTCCGGTGCTTCCATTGGACTTTAACCAATTGTATAACCTTATTACATAAACGCTTCTCCTTCCTGTCTAAGATGGCCACAAATTCCTCAATGTAGTTAAGGATGTTGTCGACCTCGATGTCAGTAAGTGGTACGTGAGCCGATTCATCCGCCAAACACTTTCGCTAGTGTGACACATGGAAGGTAGGATGAATCCCACCTAACTCGTCAGGCAACTACAACCGATAGGCGACTTCACCGACCCGTGCCAATATCTTGAATGGTCCGACGAATCTCAGACTTAACTTTCCCCTTTTCCTGAATCGTATGATCCCCTTCCAGGGCGATACTTTCAACATTACTCAATCACAAACATTGAACTCAATAGGCCTCCGCCGCTTATTCGCATAGGATTTCTTACGATCTTGAGCGGCCTTCATTCGTGCCTTAATCTGGTCAAACCTTTCTGACGTCTCTTTAACAACTTCGAGACTTCCCAATTCCTTTTGTCCCATCCTACCCCAACAAACCGGGGTCCTGCACCTTCTCCCATACAACATTTCGTTAGGCGGCATGCCTATTGTCAAGTGATAACTGTTGTTGTAGGAGAATTCGGCTAACGGCAGGTGACTATCCCAATTTCCACTGAAGTCTATAATACAAGCACGGAGCATGTCCTCCAACGTTTGAATGGTCCTTTCGGACTGACCATCCTTTTGCGGTTGGTATGCCGTACTTATATTAAGTCTCGTGCCCATCGCTTCAGGAAATCTTTTCCAAAACCTCGATGTGAATCGTGTGTCCCGGTCAGATACAATCGTCAAAGGCATCCCATGCCGTGCTACTACTTCGTTAATGAATACTTCCGCTAACCTTTCTGACGAGAATGTCTCGTGAATAGGTAGGAAATGAGCACTCTTCGTTAAACGGTCCCCAATTACCCAAAGGGTGTCATTACCTCTAGCTGTGCGAGGTAGATTGGTTATGAAGTCCATGGTAATGTGTTCCCACTTCCATTCCGGTATATCAAGAGGTTGAATCCTTCAATACGGTTTCTGGTGTTCGGCCTTAACTTGTGAGCAAGTTAAGCACTTGCTTACGTATTTCGTCACTTCATGTTTCATTCCAGGCCACCAGTATTCCTTCTTCAGATCTTGGTACATCTTGTTTGTACCGGGATGGATAGAGTACCGAGACTTATCTGCCTCATCCAAGATTTTGTTCTAAGCTCGCCACCCATAGGTATCCATACCCGTCCAAACCATGTCCTAACACCAAGGGTATTATATTCCAACTTGTCCTGTTGGCCAACCATTCTCTCTTTCTTTATATTCTCTTCTTTTAGCGCCTCATCTTGAGCCTTTTCAATTTCCCTCATCACGTCCGGTGTTACCACCAACTGGCAAGCTTTCACTCTAATAGGAGCAGGCACATCCTTCCGACTTAGAGCGTCAGCCATCACGTTTGCTTTTCGAGGGTGGTATATGATTTCACAGTCGTAATCCTTCAAAAGTTCCAACCATAGACTCTGCCTCATATTTAGTTCTTTTTGTTCAAAGAAGTACTTCAAACTTTTGTGGTCGGAGTAAATAGTAAACTTTACCCCGTAAAGGTAGTGCCTCCGGATTTTCAATGCGAATACGACAGCAGCAAGTTCTAAATCATGAGTCGGATAATTAACTTCGTGAACTTTCAACTGCCGTGATGCATACACGATCACTCTTGCATGTTGCATCAGCACGCACCCCAACCCCTGACCCGAAGCATCAGAGTATACCACCAAGTCTTCATTGCCCTCGGGAAGGGCCAAGACTAGAGCTTGGGTTAACTTCTCCTTTAGTTCCTTAAATGCTTCTTCCTGGGTCGAACCACATTCGTACTTTACCTCCTTCCGTGTCAACTTTGTCAATGGCGAAGCTATCTTCGAGAAATCCTGGATGAATCTCCAATAGTAGCCCGCCAGTACCAAGAAACTACGGATCTAAGTTGGCGTCTTAGGAATATCCCAATTTCTTACCGTCATTATCTTTGCTGGGTTGACCATAATGTCGTCCGGGTTAATGACGTGACCTAGGAATTGGACTTTCCTAAGCCAGAACGCGCATTTGGAGAACTTAGCATACAACTTCTCCTTTTTTAGAGCTTTCAACACTTCCTTCAAGTGACATGCGTGATCACCTTCATTCATGGAGTAGATAAGGATATCATCGATGAACACTATTACCGATCGGTCTAGCATCGGTCGACACACCCTATTCATTAAATCCATGAACGATGCGGGGTGTTCGTCAGTCCGAAAGACATTATGCGGAATTCGAAATGTCCATAACGCGTGCCAAACGCGGTCTTTGGTATGTCTTCTTCCCTTACCTTCAACTGATGGTACCCGGATCGAAGGTCGATTTTTGAGAACCAACTGGCGCCCTGTAATTGATCGAACAGGTCGTCGATCCTTGGTAGAGGGTACTTGTTCTTCACTTTATGTTTATTCAAATTGCGATAATCAATACACATTCTCATCGAACCATCCTTCTTCTTCACAAACAACACCGGGGCACCCTAAGGGGAGATGCTCAGTTGGATAAATCCTTTCTCAAGTAAGTCGTCTAATTGTGCCATTAGTTCTTTCGTCTCTATTGGTGCTAGTCGATATGGAGCCTTAGCAACGGGCTGGGCATCTGGTACTAAGTCGATTCGGAACTCAATCTCTCTGTCAGGTGGTATCCCAGGCAAATCCTCTGGAAACACCTCTAGGTACTCTCATACCATGGGTACATCGTCTAGTTCCTTCACTTCCTTACACTTGTCAATCACGTATACCAGATAAGCCTCACATCCGCGCCTCAGGTAATTCGCTGCCTTAATCATTGAGATGATGTTAGGCATTGGGGCGTCGCGTTCCCCGAATACTTCGACTTCGCTACCATCTAGAGCCTTGAGTCGGATTATCTTTCATTTGCATATAATTTGTGCTTCGTTGGCAGTTAGCCTATCCATACCCAATACGAAATCAAACCCTCCCAAAACCATAACAAACAATCAGACGGGGAATCTATGGCCTTCTATTTTTATCGTGGTATTGTCAACTACTTCGGTTACCCTCGATGTTCTACCCTTAGCGGTTTCTACGCTAAAGGCCCTCAGCCGTGAACCTTGCCCGAGAATTCTACCTGTGACCCTACCCGAGTATCCCAGCCGTGAACCCTACCCGGGTTCCCAGCCGTGAACCATACCGAGAACCCTAACCGTGAACCTTCAGTTCTTACCCAAAAATCTAGTTTTTGCATGGATTCAGATCTGGATTGATGGATTCGTCAAGTTTGGAACTTTTTACGTTCAAAAGGTATATTTCCCCCTCATGGTTCCAGATCTGAAGTATGACATCGTTTGACCCATAAAAAACCCGATCTTTTTGAGCCAAAACCCATAAAAAAACCCATTTCGAGAAAAACATAGCAAAATGAGAGTTTCTTACCTCAAATCAATTCCTTCCTTCAGCAAATCTTTACTCGAGTGATGTAGAAAGGTAGAGGATCGATCGTTAGCCAAATCCGAAGCTTTCTCTCTCTACGGCTTTCTCTCTCTACAAATGGGGTGGAGCTTGAACAAGGATATGGAGAATATGTGTGTGTGGAGGCTAGGGTTTAAACCCCCGCCTCCCACCCCTTCTCGGCCCATGGAAGACGTCCCATGAGCCCCCCCTCTTGGGCCCCCATTATTTATTTTCATTCCGCTTATTGTTTTCGTCGTTATTTTTGGATGTTACACTGATTCTTGTGTACATTCTAGAAATTGCTACTTATGGTAACTTTGGATGCGTTAGATTCTATCTTAACCTAAGTTATTATGTTTTGTAACACTATTTAAACTAATGTAATACTTTAAGGACTAAACTTACACATGTGTACAAATTAGGGTTTCTTTTGTAACGTCATTGTAATTTTATCAAATTAATATTATTTATTAATTTCAAAAATTTTAGAATGTATATTATTATTACTAGTGGTTTGGGCCGCGCAAAGCGGCGGGTGTTACCGAGTCTCTTTTGGAGAGCGCAATCTAACCGACCTGCCTTAAATACTGATTATATTTGGGGTATTATTATTATTATTATAGCTATATAAATATTTAGTTGGTGATTTTAAGGGTGTTGACGGGACGGTTAGGTTTTGATCCACCACCATAACCAATACCAAAATTTTTGTTTAAAAACCAGTGTAGCTAGCAAACAAATTTTACGTAAATAGATTTTTAGCAATGTTAGTTAGAACAAAATGGTACTCTCTCTTTATAGGAGGTTTTCCCACTGAAGTTCTCTAGCTATCGATGTGGGATGGAGATAAAAAAAGTTAAATACGGTTTTAGTCCCTGTGGTTTGCTCTAAATAATCATTTTATTTCAAAAGTTTAAATTTGACTTTTTTAATTCAATAGTTTCGTTTTCGTATCAATTAAAACCAGACCATTCAACTCCATCTATTTTCTCTGTTAGATTTTATAAAAAAGACTAAAATACCCCTGTTATTAAAAAATTAATAAAAATAAAAAATATAAACTAAACCCATCTAGTACTCTCCCTGATCCTCTCTCTACTAATTTTACTCAAAATATATATTAAAAAAATACACTCTCTCAATCTATCTACCCAATCAGGCTTCATACATCAAGACCAGCACTGCATCCCTTTCTCCGACACTGCCTAAACCACCACCACCAGATAATCAAATTCTTCACCATCATCAATAGTAAACACAAAGGAAACCAGATAATTAACCAAGATTTAATCCTTTTACTTCCCTAACTTGTTCATTTGGATCAAACACAAAATCAAAACCCACACCAAATTACCAAGAAATTAACCAAGCCACGTCAACCACTGCTGTCAGCTATACCATCGGAGCCCGGATATCTTCACCTGATAATGGATCCCGACAATTTTCTTGGCGTCGAGGTAGATCCGATAGGCGGTCCTATTGTTCAAGAGGTAGCGATAAAGTCTACCCCTTTACAGCTTCTCCAGATCTGGCAACCGCCACCTCCATAAACCTCAAATTAATTTTCTGTAGAAGAAGAACCCAAATATAACACCGGTGGTTAGAAATTCTAGACCCCCAAATCATAAATCAATGAAAGGAATCGCTTGATTTCACCGTCGACTACAAGAAATACAATGGTGACCAATTGATTCCTTCTGGTTGTATGATCGTTTTAAATCATGATGACCAGGAGAATGCCGGAACTCCGATGAAAGATTTTTCATCACCGAAGCAGGAGGGATGGCGGCTTGATAGAGATAGATGTAGACGAAAATGAGAGATGCCGACGAAGATGAGAGATGCCGAAGAAGAGGAGTCGCCGGAAAGGAGGGGTGTTATTGGAGGCGGAGAGGTGGGGGACGGTTAGGTTTTATGCTTTAAGAGAAAAGTTAGAAAGTAAATTATCGTTTGCGTCCCTTTGGTTTACACGATTTAACACAATTCCCTAACATGAATTTTTAACGATTTAAGTATCTGTGATATACAATCTGTAACACTCTCAGCCCATGTGTCTAACTTCGTTAAAAAATTCCGTTAAGTTTAGTTTCGACAGGGGTAAGATGGTTAGTGAATTCACCCGAAACTACTAAGTTTAGTTTCGACATGCTGCAGATAGTTAAGTTTTGCTGCTGATCTAGTTAAGGCTATCCGCAGTCGAAACTAGATCAGCAGCAAAACTTAACTATACGCAGCATGTCGAAACTAAACTTAACGGAAAGAATTTAACGAAGTTAGGCTTAGGGGCTCAAAATGTTACAGATTGTATACCACAGGTACTCAAAGCGTTAAAAATTCGTGTTAGGGACGCATTGTGTTAAATCGTCTAAACTTCAGAGACGCAAACGGTAATTTACTCAAAGTTAGAAGGTATATATATTTATTAATTTTTTTTTACTCAAAAGGTAGTCTTGTCATTTCACACAAAAAACTAACAATAAACATGGATGAAGTTAAATGGTCTTGATTTAATTGATACGAAAATAAAACTATTGGATTAAAAAAGTTAAATTTAAAATTTTGCACTAAAATGGTTATTTGAAGCAAACCACAGGGACTATAACCGTATTTAACTTAAAAAACAAAAATTAAAACTAAAATTTGAAAGTTGAGGTAGAATACTGAAAGGAAATTGGCAGAGCAGATAACAGTGTGTTGTCCCTTCCTCTGATGTGTTGTTTGGTGGTTAAGAAAAAAACAACAATAGAAATGTCTAATTAAGCATTATATTCAACCCAACACTCTTATGAACTTGTTTCTTCTTCTTCTATGTTCTCTCCACATGAAAACACCTTCGCCGTACCACCGCACCGCCGCCACTAGAAAATCTTCAAATGAAAACTTCACGTTTCTCTTTCAACTTAAAATACTCTCTCGGACGTAATGGAAAGGGTCAAGCTATAGTTTTTTCTTTCGTTAAGAACACCGGTATACCGTATACGGAACATTTTGCCGGCCGGAAGGTCAAGGGACCTTCCTGACCCCTTTAAATCCGCCGATGCTAGGGGATATAAACACACAATATTAATAGTTTTATTTTGATTTTTTTTTCAGTACTACCAAAGCCATGTACAAAGTGGATATAAAAACATGGCGTATGTAGAATAAATTGAATTTTTATCAGCACGTGTTTTATCATCCTTCACCGCATGCATATTCTGCATTTGTGTTTACCCTTTAATTATATTTATATTTATTAATCGATTTGTGTTTACCCTTTAATTATATTTTAATTATATTATATGAGCATATGGGCCCAGTTTAAAGTAGTATAAAGCGGACCTGCTATAACAAGTTGCAATATACACGAAATATTTTGTTATATCTCATCAATAACTTCTAAATAATGCCAAAATTTGCCATAGACTTGTTTCCAGTTTCATTAACAATGATTATTCAATATTCCACCATCCATGGCATCATCGTATTCCTCTTCATTAAGATTATTACAAAGAAAAGCTCAATTACACCATACCAACTACCACCTGGTCCAACTCCTCTTCCTTTCATTGGCTGCATCATCCAAATGCTTCCAAACCCGCCAACCTACCGATGGATCCACAAGATCTTGGAGCATCACAACTCCCCGATAATTTGCATTCGGTTAGGTCGATCAACGCATGTCATCGCAGTCTCTTCCCCAGTCATAGCATGCGAGTTTCTAAAAACACAGGATGAAGTATTTGTTGGATTTTATGGATCGACCCGATGGACAACGCGGCTGACCGAGCTATGACCCGTAAGAGTTACACCTAGGGCAACGAACATTAAATCCACTTAACCCGCTTAACTGGTACCTAGCATCAGTTCATTGTACCTAGGTGTCTCGATCGGTTATTTATTAACCACTAAGGTATAATTAATCTCATCAGTAGATTAATTGTTTTTTTTTGTGTTTGCGTGTTCATAACCAGATCCTGTTCGGTTTGTCAGTGCTGTTAAATAGGTTAAGATTTCATTTTCCTCTGCGTATTTATTAATTAACTGAATTAATTAATTTATCTGTCAAAACCCGTTTTTGATAAAAAGTCAAATTGATCACCACTGAATCCCAACAGTGGTATCAGAGCCTGGGTTATAACACGCAAATCGAAACCGGTCTGGTTTCACCGGTTAGATTAATCACAAACTTTAACTATCTTGAAGTTTCTGATCTGATCTGTTTTAGGAGCAATTTTTTTATTTATTAATTTGGTCGATTTTTTATTTTATTTGACCAAATATATTGCCCGTATGTGATTGTGTTGAATATGTAAATCTGGCCCGACCCATGTGATTGAGTTGTTTGTGTTTATTATTCAGTTTTTGGTTTTATGGTTTTGACCCACTTTTGATGGCTCAAAGTTGTAATAGAATAGGCTTTTTTATTTTATGTAATGTAATAAAAACTCGAAGACAAATCTGAAGACGCAACAAGAATCATGGAGTCAGTGGGAGTCATCCGAGACGACTAGATGCACGGAAGTCCATCCTTGTGGTTGTTTTAATTTTGTGGACCCCGTGACCCGTTTGGTCTTGCTAACTGGCTCTAGCAAGATCAAACAAACATTTCCCTAAAAGATTTACATATTTATTTGCTTTATGGTTGCCTTTATTTTTTTATAACTTAAATTTATTATAAACCAACCAAACACCAAACGTTTTAAAATGTCACAATCTGTCACCACAAGTTCTAATTTTACAACTTGTAGAATTTTATAAAAATAACAACTGGCTTGTTTTTATAAAATAAATAACCACTAAAGTTTTACAATTTAAACTAAATTTAATTTCACAACTTATAACTTAATAGTTTTCAACTATTAACTTTAAGTGGTTATTCAAGTCGTGACAAACTTAGTTTTAATAGGTTATTTAAAATTAAGTGTCCTGAGATATGAAAGGATTCATCAATTTTGTCATGACTTTAAATAGTAAAACTGGCTTTTACAACACACGTATGATTTAATCATTCGTTGTGTTTGACCCTATTTGGTAAACACTAAAATTGGAACCCATATTTAAAACCAATGGTCTATGCCATCCTATTATAAGGAACACTTGGAGCATAAAACAAAATATCGGTGTTTGGAGCCACAGCACCGCACTGGATGCGTAGTTTATCCTTCCAAGGCGCAAGGGTTTCGTTGACACATCCGGCCCTTCCGCAAGTACCTGTTTTAGGACGACTATTACTTTTCTCTCTTGTTACATGCCCCAGCTGTCAAGAGATTAAAAGTATAGATGAGGCTAAACGTATCAATGCATAGACATGTCTTGTCTTAGCGGCCTCATACACGAGAGTTGTGCATCTTTCCACAATTGACACTAATTGTCAGTCTAGTTACCCACTTACTAATGTTGTATGCCACAGCTACCATTAGTGACTGATTTAGCTAGATTCTCACTCCTTATTCTAATTTCTGTAATTGGGTCATAAATTAATAAGGACTTTTCACTTTCTTTATACTAATTTATTTTCTTTGCTTACTAATAACTCCTTCGCTCTCAAGTCTATCCTTGAGAATGAAAAGCTGGATAACACCAATTTTCTCTCGTGGCAGTGCAATATGAGAATAGTTCTCAAGATGGCCAAGAAGCTCTATATTCTCGATGCACTAGTCCTTGAGGAACCCGATGGTAACACGGCTGCCCCTCGTAAGGCATGGGAAAAACAAAGAGATGATGCCACTGAGGTGGCCTGCCTTATGCTAGCCTGCATGTCTCGTGAGCTCCAAAAGAGCATGGAGGACCTGAGTGCATTTGACATGATTGAGCAACTTAAGGGCATGTTCCTGAAACAAGCCCGACAAGAACGCTATGAAACCAAGTCTCAGCTCATTCGTTGCACGATGCAAGAGGGCACGCCTGTTAGTGCTCATGTACTTAAGATGAAAAGGTACATCGACCAGATGAACAAACTTGGATATCCCATGAAGGATGACATGGCTACTGATTTCATCTTAAACTCTCTCCCAAGCTCCTATGCTCATTTCGTAATGAATTTCAACATGAATGACTTGGAGAAGACAGTGGTCGAGTTACATGGTATGCTCAAAACGGCCGAGATGAATATCCAAGAAAAGAAAAATCAAGTTCTGATGGTCAGATCTACTGGTGTTAAAAAACCTAACCCCAAGAAAATAGGTTATAATAGCAAAGGCAAGAAGAAGGTTAATGTTGCTGCCAAGCCTGCCACCAACAATAACAAGAAAGCTTCAAAAGCACCCCCTCCTGAGGAGCGCCAATGCTTTGAATGCAACAAAATGGGGCACTGGAAACGTAACTGTCCTGAATATCTAGCCAAGCTGAAGCTGCAGAGGGCCAGTGGTGAGGGCACCTCTTCAGGTATTCTCATTTATGTTATTGAAATTTTTACTGTTTCTAGCAACACATGGGTATTTGATACTGGATGTGGATACCACATCATTAATGTCTTGCAGAAGCCTAAAAGTTGGAGGAAGCTGAAACAAGGTGACATAGAGCTCATCGTTGGTGATGGGAAAAGAGTACCAGTTCTTGCAACTGGAATATATAATCTCTCATGTCCTTCTGGCCTTGTGGTTGTTTTAAACAATTGTTTGTTTGCACATGGTTTAACCACAAACATTATTTCAATGTCTTTATTGTTTGAACAAGGATTTAAGTACGTTTTTAATGGTATTGCTATTTCTGCCTACTTAAATGATATCTTTTATTTTGAGGCTAAACCTCAAAACGTTATTTATGAGATTGACGTTCAAACTGACAATAACATATAAAATCTTTCTAAACGTATCAAATCTAGCATTAATGATACTTTTCTATGGCATTGTCGACTTGGCCATAAGTAAGGCACGCATTAAAGGACTCCAATCCGAGGGAATTCTTGAACCTACCGGACAGGACTCATTTGATAATTGTGAGTCTTGTTTAGCTGGCAAACTCACAAAGGACCCCTTCACCCATGTTGGTGAACGAGCCAGGATATGCTAGGCCTTATACACACTATTGTGTGTGGCCCTTTCAGAACCATGTCTAGAAATCATGAAAGATACTTTGTTTCATTTATTGACGATTACAGTCGATATGCTTATGTCTATCTTATGAGACACAAGCATGAAATATTTGAAAAGTTCAAAGAGTTTCAAAACCAAGTAGAGAAACAACTCGATAAATCTATTAAGACACTTCGATCAGATCGAGGTGGCGAGTATCTCAGCTTAGAATTTCTTAATCATCTAAAGGAGCACGGAATTATTTCTCTGCCCACTCCTCCTCGCACACCCCAACTTAATGGCGTGAGCGAGAGGAGAAATCGAACCCTACTTAATATGGTTCGATCGATGATGTGTAGAACTAACTTGCCTCACTCCTTCTGGAGTTATGCTCTTATGACCGCCGCCCGCCTTGTAAATCTGGCACCGAATAAGAAGGTGGACAAAACCCCATATGAGATATGGCACGGGTCTAAACCCAATTTGTCTTACCTTAGAGTATGGGGATGGGATGCATATGTCACCAGCGATTCTGATGACAAGCTCGATCCCAGAGGCGAAAAAGTTGTTTTCGTCGGTTACTACAACAAAAGCGGATATTATTTCTATCATCCTGATGCAAACATTGTTTCCATCAAAAGGAAAGGACGCTTTTTCGAGGAAGATCTTCTAAATCGAGGAACCGAAAATAATATTATGGATCTTGAAGAAATTCGAGAAACACAAACAACCGCTGAGGAAGTCGGAGCGTCTGATCAACAAGAAGTTGTTGCTGACGAATCAGACATAAACACAAGCGTTCGCAGAAGTAGCAGGTCTCGTAAAGAACCTAATAGATACCTATGGCATCTTGAAGCTTCTAAAGTCCTGTTAGTAGTTGAGTCAAATGACGAACCTACAAACTACAAATCTGCTATCTCAGATCCTGAATCCGAGAAATGGCTTGAAGCCATGAATGTCGGGATACAATCTATGCGTGATAATCAGGTCTAGGACTTGATTGAACTACCCCCCAGTTCTCGGGCAATAGGGAGCAAATGGATTTTCAAAAGAAAAACCGACATGCATGGTAATGTACAAACCTATAAAGCACGGCTAGTTGCAAAGGGTTTCACTCAAACTCAAGGTATTGACTATGATGAAACTTTCTCACCCGTTGCTATGATCAAATCGATCAGGATACTGCTTGCCATAGCCGGGTACCATGATTATGAGATATGGCAAATGGATGTCAAAACCGCTTTTCTTAATGGACATCTCTCTGAAGATGTCTATATGGTTCATCCTGACGGTTTTTTTGATCCAAAGTATCCTAGTAGGGTCTGCAAACTGAATAAGTCAATTTATGGACTTAAACATACATCTCGAAACTAGAATCTTCATTTTGATCAGAAAATTAAAGAATTTTATTTTGTCAAGAATGAAGATGAGCCTTGTGTTTACAGAAAGACTAGTGGGAGCACTATATCATTTCTCATCTTGTATGTGAATGATATACTGATCATTGGAAACAACATGCCTGTGTTTGACAAAGTCAAACAATGGTTAGGATCTTGTTTTGCAATGAAGGATCTTGGAGAAGCTGCTTACATTCTAGGAATCAAGATCTACAGAGATAGATCTAAGCGGCTTCTAGGGCTAAGTCAGAGTACTTACATAGACAAAATGATGACACGCTTTAGGATGGAAAACTCCAAGAAAGGAGGTGTTCTGATGACTAAAGACACCGTGTTGAACAAATCACAATCTCCTTCCACGGACATTGAATTTAAGGAAATGGAAGCAATTCCATATGCCTCAGCGATTCGTTCTATCATGTATGCTATGTTGTACACTAGACCTGACGTCTCGTATGCTTTAAGCATGACCAGCCATTTCCAGCAAAGTCATGGCATTGCCCATTGGACTGCAGTCAAGAACATCCTGAGGTACTTAAGAAGGACCAAAGACATGTTTTTAATATTTGGAGGAGTGGAAGAAGAGCTCACTGTAAGATGTTACATTGACGCAGGCTTCCACACTATACGGGAAATTGTGGAACGTGGTGACATCATGATAAGTAAAGTAGACACAGATCAAAACCTAGCGGACCCGTTTACTAAGCGCATGACTCAGGACAAGCATGATCTTCACAGAGATGCTATTGGTCTTAGATTTGCTAGTGATATGTTTTGATTTAGTATTTTGAATGTGCGAAAATTTAAACAGTTGTACTTTTGAATTCTTTTGGTTTACTGATTTAAATGCAATTCTGAATTCTTATAACTGTGTTCGATTTTAATACGTTTAATCCATGAATCTTGTATTCTTAATTATCTGTAGTCGGTCAGACTCGTGGGAACGTCTCTGAATTAAGACTTTTTTGAACTTCGGCTTAAGGAGTTGACTCCGAACTTCACAGGCCTCATTTTGAATGACGTTGGATGTAACTCGCATCAAATCATCTTCATGGATCTTTGTCATAAGATGTTTTGCTATTGGTATACTCACTAGTATCCTCTGACCTGAGATACGTACTAGAACTGCCGTTTACCAAGAACCATTCTTTAATCACTGTCAAACACTGTCGCGTAACTGCCAGTCATAAAGACTTTGATTAGGAATAGTTCTGAAGTTCAGTGGGAGTTGTATGTAGTCAATAAGGGATTCTGTACTCTTACATTATATGTAACAGATAGGCATCATGGCGCCCTCGTTGATTCAAACTGGCGAAGCGAGGCCTTACCCAAACTTACTGTGTGTTTGATTGGACCACTTTGATTCTTGATCGAGAACAATAATAATTGAACGCCATATGAGAATGAACTAAATCCATGTCTCATTGATTCAATTGATGTTTTATACAGAAAGGATGAATGACAACTATTGCCATAAGTCTATTGTCTTGCTTTAGTTAGCTGTTACTGACACAGAGATATTTGGTTAATGACTTTAAAGCGTCATACCTTGATAGGGACAGCCATGTGTAGCTAGAGCGCCGCTGACTGTTTGCGTTGATTTATCGTGGATCGTCCAAGTGGGAGGTTGTTGGATTTTATGGATCGACCTGATGGACAACGCGGCTGACCGAGCTATGACCCGTAAGAGTTACACCTAGGGCAACGAACATTAAATCCACTTAACCCGCTTAACTGGTAATTACAAACTGTTAGCGAGACGATATATTTTATATATATTCGTTACACCGGATTTGTTATTTATACAGGTTTATAAATAATAATTCATATTTATTGTTTTAATCTTTTTACTAAAACAAATTAAATGGGTTCGGAATTTAATATTAACTATTGGGTTTTAGACCTGGTACTGATTTAAAAGAATTATATAGGGATTAAGGGTTACTAATCTAAAACAATTAATTCTTTTGCAATAAAAAGAAAAAGCCACAAGGGCTGTTTAGGGCTTGACGTGAGGTTTACAGCCGCCACAAGAAGGAGAAGAATTCTCCTATCCTTCTAGATCGCCTGCTAATCACAGCCTCATTCCTTCGCCGCTTGTGTTTCTTCGGTAGACCATTCGCCGCCGCCTAGTCTGTTCCGGACATCCCCATCCGGCGCAACCCTGTTTCTCGCATGGTTTGTGATCTAGCATCAGTTCATTGTACCTAGGTGTCTCGATCGGTTATTTATTAACCACTAAGGTATAATTAATCTCATCAGTAGATTAATTGTTTTTTTTTTGTGTTTGCGTGTTCATAACCAGATCCTGTTCGGTTTGTCAGTGCTGTTAAGTAGGTTATGATTTCATTTTCCGCTGCATATTTATTAATTAACTGAATTAATTAATTTCTCTGTCAAAACCCGTTTTTGATAAAAAGTCAAACTGATTACCACTGAATCTCAACAGTATTCGCCTCAAGGCCTGAAAGCTTATCGGGTTATTTAATAAGTGACGGCTTTCGTGCAACCATCATGGCCCGTTTGGGAAACCAATGGAGAATGATGAGAAAAATCCTGAACCAATGCATCCTCACACTGTTAATGCACAAATGGCTCCAACCCAAACAAGATGAAGAAGCTAATCACTTGCTTTCTTATATAAACAATCAAATAGAGGAACAAAATTCGGTAACTGAAGGCGGACTAATAAACATTCAAATTGTGAGCCAACAGTTTTGTGGACACGTGATCAGGAATATGATTTTCGGTACAAGATTCTTCGGGGAAGGAACAGGTGAAGAAGAAACTGAACATGTCTCCGCTCTTTTCATCATCCTAAAGAATCTGAATGCATTTTGCATCTCTGATTATTTCCCATGGATGAGAGGGAAGACTGATTTTGATGGCCATGAAAAGATCATAAGGACCGCCATTGAAAGAGTTCAAAAGTATCATGATCCATTGATTGATGAACGGATTCGAATGTGGAATGATGGGGATAGAATGCAAGAAAAGGATTTGCTTGATATCCTAATCAAACATGATTCACCAAAGCTTACACCAGAGGAAATTAAAGCCCAGATTCTTGTAAGACTCGCCATATCTTGAGTTTTTTTCATGTACATACCTATTGTTTCTAGTCTTGAGTTGTTTCAATGAGTGCATGATTACTAATTTCTTATGCTTTTGTTTGTCTTGATTTGTTTTAGGAACTAATGATTGCCACAGTCGATAATCCCTCTAATGCAGTAGAATGGGTGATGGGAGAGATGATTAGTGAACCTATGATCCTAAAACGAGCCATTGATGAGTTAGACAAGGTGGTCGGTCGTAACCGCCTTGTTGAAGAGTTAGACTTGCCGCAACTTAATTACACAAAAGCGTGCATCAAGGAGTCCTTTAGGTTGCACCCTTTTGCACCCTTTAATGTTCCCCATGTTTCAGTAAAGAACGTTGTTGTCGCTGGTTACTTCATAACCAAGGGTAGTCACGTGTTGATTAGTAGACTCGGGTTGGGAAGGAATCCTGATGTGTGGAAAGATCCAATGCGGTTTGATCCAGATCGACATCTATGCGAGGAAGGAAAACAAGTGATTCTTACAGATAATGGACTGAGGATGCTTTCATTCAGCACCGGGAAACGTGGTTGTCATGGGGTGATTTTGGTTTCGACCATCACTACAATGTTATTGGCTAGAGTGATTCAAGGGTTCGCATGAGAGATGCCATATGATAAATCAGCTAATAAGCTTGTTGAAAATCATGATGATCTACACATGGCTAAGCCATTGCTAAGCCACGACTCCCCAAATATCTCTACCCTAAAATTTGAAGAAAATAAATATGGGTTTCCCAGGTTACCTACACCCATACACATATTGTAATTTTCAGCTGATTCTATTTTCATTATGGTTATTTAGTTTACTAAGTTGGAGAAGAGAATAAGAAAAATACATCAAGAGCAATTCAAACAAATTATGGTGTGTTTATATTTTAAAAATTGTTGTGTTATCTTTTATTTGAATTCATATCCTTAAATTTCTTTGGAATGTTTAATCTCATTATGTTACAAGATGTTTTAATATATTTGGCAAATAAAAACTATTTATATTGATAAATAATCCAATAACCAAGTTGGTTACAAGCTCACGTGTTGCGGCGGGGAGCTTGAAGAAAAACGCAGGGAGCCCGGGATTTTTTTTCCTATCAGGGGGCCGGAACTATAAAATTTTCAGCTGAATAAGTATAAATTAACATTACTGAGCAAAAAATAGGAGGGGCTCAGGCCCTCACTATCCTTCGCCCCTGATTGTGTGGGATTTATTTGTGTAAAAAAAGAATGTTACGGTCCATGTTCTTGCGGTGCGACGGGAATGTTGTACATGTTGTTCGGATATGATCAAACAATTAATAATCCAACATGATTATGATACTAGAACCTTGAATTGTATATACGAATGTATGCTTGTATCGAATTTTTTATCACAGACAAATGAAAGTGGCGTGGGTTTATATAACCCTAATATGCCACTAATCGACGCAACTGCTTAGAAGCAGTTTCCAAGTTTGAACCTTGACACATGGACCCTAGACTTATATGTAACACGTAGCAGACCAGAAGTATATTTATGACTAATTACATAACAACCCCTAAGGTTTTGAATGATCGGGATTAACCCTCAAAGTACATGTGCAAGCTGACTTCTTACGGGCATATTAAGAAAGCATTTAACCTAGATATCTGATATGGTATTTCATCTCTAGCCTTCACCTTCTTTTCAGATTACATGAGAGAAACCTAATGGTTAAGCCAACTTCCTATCTTACCTGTAAACCCATGTTCGAGCCCAAGCAAGTGCTAACTATATTGCCCAAGATTCTCCAAGAACATAATGATAAACCAAGCTAATCTTTGATTATGAATGAATGAACGTTCGTATTGTTTACATGACTCTGACATGGGTATTTATAACCCTAATTGTGAACCACCGTGATGCTTAGAACGATCGTATATCTTCATCTAATATGGTTCTAGACTTTTAGTTTATACACATAAACCCTTGACTTATTCTAATTACATAAGAGACTCAAACTACAACTTTGACCTAATTACATAAATGATCTGTTAACTGTAACCCACATGGATCAAGGAGTTATAATTCAATATCCCCCTAATTTCTTAATCCATGCCTTCAACGTCTTTATGCTTTAACATCTTTATTCTCTAAGAAAATGAAGTCTTCAACTTCCTTTGGATCTTCTTTACATGCACCTGGACCCTTCTCCTTGTCTTGGTCGCCAACCTTTACGTCATCATCTTTAACACGAGCATGTTGTAGTAGATCATTGACTTTAAACTTTGATTTCCTTCCCATTTCTTGCTTGATTCTTTGGTCTTTTCCTTCATGAATTGTAGCATGATCTTTGTCTTGAACATGAACAGTTTCCTTTATGTCTTTACACCTTCTTTGTATATGACCATCTTCTTTTGCTTTGACTGGTTCATCTTTGGATAGTAAATCACGAACTGGTTCTTGTTTCTTTTCCTTGTAACTTGATTCAGTATCTTTGACATACTTGCCTTTTGCTAAGTAAACATCCTTTGATGACATCTCAACATATCCCTTGCATTCCTTTCCTTCTTGAACATATACACCACACTGCTGATTTGCAAGAACTTCATGTTTTTTTCCTTTTCTAACTATGCCTTTTCTAGTTTCAATTCCTCCAATTCTCTATTTGCAACATCCCTTAAGGATTTCATTTTTACCATTTCTCTCTCTATCTTATCTGCAAATGATTTTTTCCCTTTCATGCATTTGCCTGACAAACTGTATTTCTCTATTTCTCAACTCAGTCTCGAGTTCTTTTTTCTTCATTTTAAAGTCATAAAACATGCCTAACTTCCAAGACTCTAATTCTCTTTTCATGTCTTTCTTTGTTTCTAATGTTAGATCTTTCAAACTTTCTTTTTTCTGGAACTTGATTTTTCTCAGTAATGGATCCCCTCCACTCTGGTTCTTCATGATTCTCCTTTTCTACGATAACTGCCATTAAGAGAGTCGGTTCCTCATCTTCTTGCACCAAGTTTAAATCCTCTTGTGCTTGTTTTGCTTTATTGCACTGCGAGGCATAATGTCCAAACTCACGGCAGTTATAACACTCCACTTCCCTCATATCTCTTTTGAAACGGTTCTGATCTCTAGGGTATCTCTTCCTCCTATCATGATCATCTCCTCCCTTTTCTTGTCTAAGAATTACATCACGCCAATTACCTTGTGATGAATTAGATATTCCTTGTCCACGATTTCCAAAATGTCTTCCATTACCCGACTTATTCTCTTGACGTGTGAAAATTTTGATTTATCCTACAAAAGCATTACACTGTGCATCATATGTTGTACGAACAATCATCTTGATTTGTAACAAACTCATGATTTTGTATTGGTGTACCTATAGATATGCACACTTTCTAGATAGTAGAATGTAATAGTGAACTAGAATTTCATGAATACCTATTAAGCACTCTGCTACAAAAGTGTTTTGTTTTTTTTTTCCAAGTATCAAATGTTTTTTCTTTAAATCTGATGTATACGGTAGTAAGATCTTTTTTACGAAGCAATGAAAGGGTTATATCAATAGCTTTTGTGTATGTAAAATGGGTGTGTTGGGACTTCAAAAACAGGTTGTGTTGATCAGATTGTGTATGTGCAGGTTAAAACATGTGCTACTTCAACTTTTTTCCATATGAGCACCTAAGAGCACGTATGGGCCAAAGACAACTCCTGACATTCCCCATTTCCATAAGAAACTTTTGAAGCTCACTCGGCGAATCCCCAAATTGATGTTAGGTCGTTTGATTCTTCTTCGTATATATTTGTGTACTCCTACACACTGTAATTATAGTTGCCTAAATGTTAAATTTTGAAGAAATAGTATTTTGGTGCTGCAGTTGCACGTATCAGTCCATATTACAAGTTACTTTTAATTCTTATTTGCTAGATATGATTTTATGCTATTGGCTGATTGGTTGGACAACGATGCTAGGTTGTATTATAGGCTGACCCAGAACTGGAAGCTATCAGACAAAGAAAAATGCAGGAGCTATTGGCTAAACATGGCGAACCTTTTGTTACTTGGTTGTTTATAGCTTCAATTTGATATGATATTATATTCATTAGTCACTACAATACCTTATAAACCGGTAAAAGACGTGAATGTAGCAATTTTTTTAAGCTAAATTATTGATTTGTAGTTAACGTTTGAACATGGTAATTTATTTAATAAAACGGGGTGACATTACGTTTATTTATTAAAAAGACTACTTGGTATATATATAGACTCACAATGTCTAAATTTCATTTCTGTTTGTCCATAAATTAGTATCAAGTTGAAGAATGGTTACAAAGTTTTGTTTGTAATTGTATATTATACAATTATTAAAATAACCACTTTATGTAATTTACTTTTTATTTGTTATGTCATTCAACTGTTAAAATCGGTTAACTATTCATCCTTATAAAACTGATCGCTTTGTGTAATACACTTTTAATTTAATCAGCAAAACTATTGAACTTTAAAACTGATTACGTGGTCAACTAATCTTATTTATATTACAAGGAAATGTTTTTAAAACATCATATGGTTTTTTTTTTCTTATTTTAGTTTTTTCTTTTAGTTATTTATTAAAAATATTACTATTATTGATTTAATACTAAGCACATGTAGTTTTTGTTAAGATGGAACTTGCATATAAGCAGGGAAGTCAGCAAACCTATGATCAACAGAAAGCTCAATCTTAAGCAAAAAGTTTTTTTCTGTTTTTTTTTAAGTTATTGCGTCTGTTTTGCTATTTTTTTAACATATTTTTTGACAGTTTTTTCTTTCTTACATTTTAATCTTTTTTTTTAAGTTTTAGGGTTTAACGTTTTTTGAACATTTTCGTACCTTCTAATGTTCCCACACTCCCTTTTAACGTGTTATCACTTATATTTTGGTTCGAGTCCATGACCTCGCAGTGTAGCGTCGGAAACAATCACTAGTTACATTAAGTTTCATATGAAAATTAAAAAGATTCATCAAATTCTGACCAAATTATTATTTTTTTGTCCCCACATTTGATATGCAAATGCTATGTTTGAATTATATTCCTTTGGAAATCGTCAATATTCAAGAATCAAGACCGCTTCCTTTTCGGCTTTTTTGCTTTCTTTCATTTGAAATCATCATATTACTTCCTAAAAGCATCTTAGACTTTGTTGAATCCATCATAATAATTTACTGCAATTTAAATATTTAAAATTGTAAACAGCTAATTATTGAATATTTTAGTGTAATTGTATTGACCTGTTAACCATGGTGAATCATAATGTACATCCAACAAGTCAGGAGATGTGAAGTGCACGCTAGTTTGAGTTTATTATGATTTTTAAGAATTTAGGAACCTCATTGGTTCTTAGGGGGCGAATCCCCTAAGCAATGGGGGTTCCAAGGGGCGGCAGCCCCTGGCGGGGTTCAAGGGGCACCCCCTGGCCGGGTGTTGATTTGTTATATATTGGAAAATTGATTTGTGAGTTGAAAACTATTAAAATTTGTCATCGGGACTGACTTGTTAATCCGGAGTAGTTTTACTCGTTCGAAGTAGATTTAGTCATCTGGAGTATATTTGTTCATCTGGAGTATATTTGTTCATCCAGAATAGATTTGGTCATTCGGACCAAATTGATCATGCGGAACAAAACGGTACTCTAGAGTAAACTGAGAACATTTAATTTCCAAATGGTTTTAAATTTGAAAAATAACTGACTGATTGCAGTTACTAATCCCCTAAATACAAATACGCTGTTTTGGTCATATATCTGGTTCACACGAAAATCATCAAATTTTCATACCCTTGTTCTATAGTTTTCTTTGAGTTTTATCTGATTGAGAATTTCGATAGAACCATCGAATTGTTTCAATTTGAAAGTGATCTACACGACTCATAGAGAATCTTGAATTTCTAAATACTCAAAAACTACAAAGATTGAACCAATTTGAAGAAGATGACGACCGGAGAATCGATGAAGGAGATGATGAGCAAATTCAACAAACTGGAGAAAAGAAGGACAATATTTTTGAATATTGCAAAAGAAGATGCACTTCTTGTTAACCACCCGAAAGTTGTCTACATTTTGCACTCACATGCAAGAGATTAACGAGAATGAAACTGTGGAACAGGCCAGAATGCGATCCAAATGGGAGAACGATGACTACATCTACCATGGTCCATCTTAAACGGTATGTCTGACTACCTATTTGATGTTTATCAGAATGTCGAATCTGCAAAAGAGATGTGGGATTTCCTGGAATCTAAGTATATGGCTGAAGATGCTTCTAGTAAGAAGTTTCTGGTGAGTAATTTCAATAATTACAAGATGGTTGATTCAAGGCCAGTCATGGAATAATACAACAAATTGTTAAGGATTCGGGACAGTTTGCTTAATATAATTTGAAGATGGATGAATCCATCTCGGTATGTAGTATCATTGACAAACTGCCACCTTCTTGGAAAGATTTCAAACATACTTTGAAACATAACAAGGAGGAAATGAACCTGGTCACTTCAAAATTCAAGAGACCTTGAGGGCTCAAGAAAGTGAAAAAGTTAAGGACAAAAACATGGTTGGACCTTCTTATGTGAAGATGGTGGAAGAAGGTCGATCATCCAGGAATTCCAACAAGTTCAAAGCAAACAAACAAAAGTTCAAAGGTAACAACAAAACTCCCAAACAAGAAGCCTAAGTTGGAATGTTGGAAGTGTGTCAAACCCGGTCATTTGAAGAGGGATTGTCGAGTTGGTAAAAACATGAATGAGGCTGATCCTTGTGAGTCTAAAGACCCATGCATGCAACAAGGTCAAAATTTGGTACAAAATTATAATTCCATTCAGAATTATGTGCCACTAATATCTGAGGCATTTTTTGTGTTGGATGATAATGATGCATGGTGGGTTGATTAAGGAGCAACTAGTCACGTTTGTAAGGATCTTCGTTGGTTCAAATACTTTCAGCCAATTGAAGATCGATCTATTATCAGGATAGGCAATGTTGCAACTGAACCAATCAAAGGAATAGGAAATGTTAAGCTTACCCTTACTATATGTTTAAATTTAGACAATGTTTTGTGTGTAACTGGGATTTGAAAGAATCTGTTGTTTGCTATTGTTTTAAATAACTATGGTTACACACAAGTTTTGGAAAGTGACAATTTATCTTTTCTAGGCATGGTGCTTTAGTAGGATTTGTCATCTGTTTAATGGCATGCTTAACTTGAATCTTAATGTTTTCTTTGATAATGAATTTGTTTGCATGGCTTCTACTAGTACTAGTAATAATTTTAATAAATCAGAATTATGGCATGCTAGACTAGGACATGTACATTATAAAAGATTAAAAGATATGTCTAAAATGAGTATGTGTAAGGCCCCAAACCGGGCACCATACAGCTAGGGCACATCAATTGGTATACTCTTTAAAACACTTAACTTTCATTTTCAAAACATACACCGGAAGTCCTTCTCATTTAGTAATTCTCTTTTTAATTCATTAACGTTCATAACATCACCTTATTAACGCGTGCACACCAAACCGAGTAGCACCGCCCCCAAGCTAAGATACCTCATCAGGTAAACTCACCTGTAAAACAATCTAACGTACATACAAAGTCAGCTACGCTGAGTCAGTTCTAACAGTTTATTTTAAATAGAAATGTTTCCATCACGCATATCATTCAATTCAAACTCAGGACGCTCCCGTCCTTTATAAAATGGTTTATCATTTATCAACATACAGATGATCCGCGATACCCACAATTTCCCATAAGGGCCTAATCAACCCAAGACTCAACCCGTACCCATACCCCGTAAGTTCCTCGACACAGACCGAACTTACCGATTCACTAACCTGTAGTTCTTCATGCGTATCAACAAGAAATTTGGTTAAAGCAATCAGCTCCTAAACATAGGCCCGACTAGCCCTAACAATGGCACTCACAAAAGGGCTTCAACACTTTAGTCTTAAACACGACCTCGTTCCCACACCACTGTCACTCTATTGCTTAAAATTAAAGCAATAACCTCACAACACATTAATCATCAATAAACACTTGCATGCAATATAAATCAAATATAAATGCACACAACAATTACCTCATCACCACTACCCTCGTCAGGGTTACCCTCGTCATGGTTACCCTCGTTAGGGCTTTCATCATACTACGAGTTTATCACTGTCCCCCTGAACATTGTCACATTTAGTGACTTCTCGAAGGACCTCGTCCTCCACAATCCAGTTTTCCGTGCCACAAGAACAACGATGCAAACACACAACAACAAACACATAACACATAACAACATACTAGCATTTACATGACTCGTTAATAAACATAAACCACATACGGGTTCCCATGCCAACACCCCTTAGATATAATCGTAACATGCTTAACTCATTTCCGACCCATCCCGACTGACTCATAGCACGACACACACAAATCATCACAACTCTTGTCCACACATCCTAAGGACCCCAAAACAACCCTTAGTTTGATTATTACATAATGATCTCATAAAAATCCCCCAGTTTAAATCATAACTCGTAATACATTCGTTTAATAGAATAAAACACGAGGGTATGTACGATAGCCCCAAATTAGTAAAATGTTTAAAAGAGGGGATTAGAAACTCATTGGTTATGCTGAGTCTCTGTCTCTTCTCCGTACCCCGATCACTCGCTCAAATCCGAACCTGTCAAATGTACGATCGCATGATCAGAATACGTTCTACACGTATGCTAAATAACTCGTAAAGTATAATCCCTAACACCATCACGTCATAAAGTTCAACAATTCTTTTCCACGAATCCCATTCTCCCTGGTTTACGCATAATATGGTTCCCGACTTGTTTAGGTCTTGATCACCTGAACCCAAGCCCCCCATGCATGCACGCGTACGTTGCCATGCAAAAACCCTAATCCCACGAGACGCGAGTACTCGAGCCGGGTTTCATTCATGCATGTGAATTGGCCATGCAAAACCCACGTCGGGGAAACCCTAACCGGCCCCATTGCCCAACTCCGTCTCCCCCTACTGTGCACCCCCACGATCGTTATCCTCGTCTTCTTCATAGTGAGTAAAGCTTTAGCCGGGTTGAACCCTAGTCGTACCTCGTCTCCACACACCGTCATCTTTCTCGTCTTGCCACCACACTAGGTCACCGCCGAGGCCCCGTCACACAACTGCAGCCTTCACCATCTTCACCTAGCGCCACCGCTAGCCTCCCTCCGATCATGTGGACGCTGTCGTGTCCAAACCTAGCCGGTCACCACCTCGCACCACCACTATGCACCACCACTATGCACCACCATGCTCACTGTTTCCTTTTCTCCCTCTACGACAGTAGACCACGCACCACCGTATCACCCTCATGCCGCCTCCTCCTACACCTGTGACCACCACCACAGCCGGCCACCTCTCTCCCGTCTCTTCCGCCGCTAACTGTGACCTCAGCCCCCAACCCTAGTTGGGTTTCCATGCAAAACGGAAACGAGAAAGCAAAAGAATGGGATTAGAGGGTTACCTTACACGTAGTGAGGTTCCCCCTCGTTACCGTCGTAGAACCACCGCTAGACCACCTTGTCCGGTCTCTTTCTCTCCCTCGCGTCCCTTCTCTTTGCCGTCGTATGCTCCTCGGCCGATTATGGCCTAGGGTTTGCCATTACGTGGCTTTTAAATCTTTCGATGTGTCGTTTCGGGTCCCTCCTAATCCATTTGATGCATTTCTATATCAAACCTTTGTAATAATGGCTAACCGGGACCTCTAACTATGATAAACCAAGCTTTACGTGGAACCTTTATAGTTAAAGTGGTTTAACATAGATTCTGTTCACTCATTTACCGGATCCATTAGTTAATGAATTTTCAGGATGTTACAAGTCTACCCCCTTAAAAGAGGATTTGTTCTCAAATCCTTCGTCAACAGAAACCAACATAACTCATCCATTTGTTACAACTAATGCATTCGAACCCTTCTTGTGCCATGCATTCATTTTTGTATACACCGCCCCTACATTATTTAAACAATGCAACACTATCCATTGATCAAATGACACATCATTGTTTCATATGTTTCCGAATCTGTCCCCTTCTCTAACAACACCATTCAGTTGCTGATCCAACCCCCCCGCCACTTGCCGGAAGTGATATACCATATTTTCTTTGAATGCCAACCTTTTCATGAAGGTTTCATCGTCACAGTCTTTGGCAATACTTTATTGCCCAGGCTATCCTTATCAACGTCACACATACCGTCCCTAGTACCACGTATTTCATTATAGGTACACGCCCCTTGTATTCAATGCATTTTCATGACCATCCCATCAACGCATTTGCCGTTGTCTCTTGTATAGCCCCGATGGTCTCGTCATACCGATGGTCATCTCCCAAGTAAGCTCCTTACCTTTCACGAATGGATTCATTCGTCGCCCTTCCAAAGTGAAGTCGTCATACTCCTCGCCTCATGCCTTGATCGCCATCCTGTGATGATTTCTCAAACTCAAGCCTACTACCCTACCCATATGCGTATTACTTATGTCCCTCTCTGATGATCTCCAGGAGCTTGTGCAAAGCTTCACTGGTCCCCACAAAATTCCTTTACCACAGTATCTCTTTACTTCATTATCACGCGTTTAATACGCCCCTTAAGTAGGTACATACACCCAACACTAGGGTCATCCTCATCAGCTCTCGATGTTTCTCAAAAGCTCACTTACCATTGTCACACCCCTAACCAACAGCGGAATATATCGGGGCGGGACATGTAGACTGTTCATAAGCATATTATCAACTAAATTTCATATGTTTATTTAATCCAAATTTACATAACACTTGTTCAAACAAAACATGTACAAACATACAAAGGAAACAATGTACACCAACAATGTTCAATTTATTATTTAACTAAGTCCTCAATCCTATGTGTAGCATCTTGTAAATGATCTCAAATGTTAGTACCTGAAACATGATGAAAACAAGGTTAACTAAAAATAGTTGGTGAGCATACATAAGTTTTGATATCACAAATAGTTTCCAAGTGTTTATGTACAATTCTTATGAAACATGGTTTAATAAGGCAATTATGGAGAACCACTATAGTTAAAACTGGGGCGTACAATCAAACCTTGTGACTGCATACAAAGTTATCCAAATGTAATATCGGCAACAATCACTCTACCAGGGTGGGTTTGTCAGACACAATAGATCTATCATTGTTACCGTCGGCTTGTACAGAGTTAATGATTGCACTTGCACTATGCACTAAAGTATATAAATGTAGTTTGAAACTCATAGTGTTCAAGCATAAGGCACAAATTGCACATACGTTCATAATGTAGAATTTTATAATGTGATTTGCAAATAGTGTTCAATGAAATCATGTTCCACCCCAAATATGTATATGTAAAAATATAAAAAGGGGCTTTGTAACCTCACATGTAACAAGTAGCTTGGAGATCACACGAACAAGTTGTTTGCACAAGTGATTAGCTAACCACAAGGTTAACCTATGATTAAATTGTATACACGGATCAATGGTCTGCTCAAAAGACTAGAGGGAGTTCTAATGCATAAAGGAATTGGGTGTGGGCTTGGTGGAGTGAGTGTGTACTTGGTCAAGTAGGAGAATACTTGTTTGATTCTCAAATAATGTTTATGAATTTCTTGTAAAAAGTATGTGTGTATGAGCATATGGTTTCATTTGTTTTGCAAACAATTGAGTGTGTGTAAATAGACCATTTAAATGGATAATTAGTTTGCTCTTGATTATAAATAAATGAATAAATAAAGATGAATAAATAGTAATTAACTACATAAATAAATAAAATCTTTTATTTATTTAGTTTGATCTTTATGAAACAATATGTTATTGAAAATGAAGATTGACTTAATTAGTAATTAGGCTATATAAAAAGATAATGTTCAAATCAATTAATAATTAAATCATAACTAATTATTAATTAGAAGTACAACTGTGTTTTAAATGTTTTTATATAATAAAGATAAATTGTAGAAAAGATGGTATAATTTTTTACAAGCCAAAAGGGTTTTATAAAGATGATCATACTTCATTTATGATCAAATTAAAATTAACGTATGAAATTTGTTTTAATTGGTTATAATAAAAATGAATTATACAAAACAACTTTTTATTTGAAACTCCTCTTTTATATTTATATATATATATATATACTATAATTAAATATCAGCGAAGCGTGAGCGGGCGCGGAGAAGGAAAGGCTAAAGACTTCGGCCAAACGGGAATGGGCAAGGAAAGTTGTATTAAGTTGAGTGACTTATGCAATTATAGTACATCAAATTGTAAAATTTCAATATAAAGCAATGGGTTTGCAAAAATAATCATTTTTATATCCCAACTATAAAATTGTTTTTCCTGTAATTTTAATAATTTAAATTATTAAACTGTTTCTGAGTTTTGTAGGTTTTATAAAATGATTTTTATAAAAAGATTTGGTTGCATAAAAACGGTTTTTAAAAATAATTGGTGTTGCCTGGGGTCGAACCTGGGTGGTCTCTGGACAAACATAGGCGCCCAACCACCGGACCAGTGGTCCGCTTGTGTTATGAAACTGGGTTCAAATGGGTGTTAAACATGAAACAGAAAGGGGACGGGTTCCTGGGCAAGTTCAAATGGGTGTTAACCATGTGGGTTATGGGTTCAATTTCATGGGAAAGTCCAATTTGGGGTGTGTGTGTGGGGGGGGGGGGGGGTTCAAACTTGAGGGTTCATTTTGTCATACCCCCAAATTTCACTAACGGAGTTTTACCGTTTGGAAGGTGACACACTAGGATCTCAGTCATTAGTTACATCAAACGACACTATATGGGACTTGAAATGTCATAACATAAAAGTTCAGAGTTAATGCGGAAGCGTAAACGTTAAAATGAAGTCAAAAATAATTACACGTAACGAGCGTCAATTAATGTATTTAAATAAACTGTTTAAAATATTCGAAATGAATGATATGACAGTAGGACTCCATGCATGTCCTAAGTGCGCAACTTGTGCCAAAGCGACCTGAGAAACATGTAAGAAAAAGTGTCAACACGAGGTTGGTGAGTTCACAGGTTTCAAGTTTACAATAATAGAGTGTTTGCCAGATTATGTACATTCACTATGCATATCTATAGGTAGCTAGCCTATGTTCATGTCTTACTAAAGCGCTCGCAACCGAAGCTGACTGTTTGTGTTTGTATGCCTCCTGCCAGGTCTATCAACTCTGGCAAATGTGAGTAGGCTAACATTTCACCTGTTCGACCTCCAATCGAGTTAGCGCGACTAACGCGAGTGGGGCTTGTCAAACCCAGTAGTACTACTAAACATTACCTCGCTAAGATCCATATGAACGGTTCGATGTAAGATGAGGACTTTCTGTGATAGTGTGTCACGCTTAGCCTCAACAGTAATAATATATGAATTACAATAATCTAAATTAGTTGTGTCATGTTTTCTCTCCTAGAGGGAAAAATATGTAAAATAATGTTTGTCTGCATACCTGTTTCTCCCCCGCGGGGAAAATAAATAAAAGTATGATAGTTTGTGTTCATGTTTGTTTCTCCTTAACGGGAAAACAAGTAAAATATGTTTGTGTGTAAGCATGTTTCTCCCCCAATAGTAAAACAAGTAAAACGGGGACGTGAAATTCACCTGCGTTGCGTTGTAGGTAGTATCACACAAGTAAGAGATTTGGAACCTTAAGTGTTAGCCTGCACGGCTTACGTATGCCCTAAAATTATAAACACATAAGTTAGGGACATATGAGATTTGTGACGACGACACGGAAGATTAGAACGTCTTAAAACATTCTAAGGATCAATGGGTAGACGAACGTGTCCACGGGAATGGGGTTTCTTAATATAATCATTAAGATTAATGCGTTACGTGTTGAACGTTAATAACGAATAATATTAAATGAATGAATAGATTCGTACGCTTACCCTTTAAAATGGTTAGGAAAGTAGTATAACTATATTTATTATTTTAAGTCGTATGATTAACAAAATAATCATTTGTGTGAAAGAATAATAAATATATTATTTTTATTTGAGAACTAGACCGAGGGTAAATAATATAATAACTATATTATTTAATAGTTTGAACGTTACACAAAGTTTATAATTGTGGCAAAAATAATATGAAAATATATTATTTTTATCTGAGATCACGGGGTTAAAATAATATAAACATATCATTTCATTTGGAGTGTTGGTTCGAAAATAATATAAATATATATTATTTAAAAGTGGAAAATAATTATAAAATAGGTTATAAAATCAAACCCGAGCCTACGGGTGTTTTCTGAGACTAAAATATTTTAATATATTAATATAATGATATAAGGTTTGATTTTTTTAATAATTAAATACAATTAAAAAGTCCCAAAAAGAAATGCAGGAGACCAGTTTCGAACCCGGGTCTCCTGCCTATGGGTCAAGCGTGTTACCAAGTCAGCCCGCTAGGGAAATCGCGAGAGAATCCGGTTCCTTCAGTTTTTAACACGCAAGTCCACCTGGTTTCACTCCTGTACACACAGTCAAACGAAACCAGTCCCAAAACCATCGAATTTGATCGCGATCGATTAGAGGGTTATAGGGGTTCCGTTAATCGGGTGATGGCGAGACTGTAGGTTCGCGGAATTTGAAAATCAACGGGTTTATGATCGTTAATTTACAGAAAAGGGGTCGTAACCCTAGTTTATGAACACAACATCGATTCGAATGATTTAGATGATGAGAGTTGTCAAAAACATTGGGCTTTTACTAGTTGGGTGATCGTGAGACTAACCCTGTAGTTTAATTTGATTGAAAATGAGTTTAAGATCAAAACCCCCAATTTAGTTTTCGAGTAAACCCTAGTTACCGGATCATAATCAATTCGATGATATGCATTCAAATTGATAGAGGGCTTTTATTCAATAGATGATTACGAGTCTACTGGTGTGAATTAATTGGATTTAGACAGGGTCAAAGGTATAGTTCGATTAAAACGGTTTGACATGAACCCTAGGATTTGATTCATGCAAGATTCGATAATGAAAGCCCCATTTAACATAGGGCTTTGGTTCTAGAAGTTGAAACGAAGCTAGAGGTAGGGTCAATTACCAGAATGGAGTGTGGATTGATGGTGTTCGATCAACACAGGTACCGACTGTGAATGATTCAATCCTTGGCGACTTCTGTTGTAATTTCGATCACAGTGGTGTGTGCAGAGACATCTTAGGGGTTCGTTTATCGTGTACAGATGATCAGTTTGCGTGTATGTTACAAAAACTTATCGAATTCGATGGGTATGATATGATGGTCGACGGTTATGAAATGATCATTCATAATCGGGATTAATTGCCCGTAATTGCGATGTTTATTGGCTTAATGAAAAGCGTAATGATCATGTTCGTGTAACAGCCGTTACAATTCGAACGAAATTCAGTTACCGGTTGAATTTGGATCCAAGGAAATTGCGAATTTTGACTTCCAGAAGTCAAAATATCCAAGTATGGCTTAATTACAAAACTAGTCCTTCAGGTTTCATTCTTTAAAGTTAGGAATTAGCAGAAATGGTCCCTCGGTTTTAGAATTTGGTTAACTAGGCTAGATATTTGGTTAGTTTGACTATCAAATAGTCATCAGGAGGCAACTTTAGATAAATTACATAATTGGTCCTTCCAATTTCATGCATTTAAGTTTGAATGCAAGCCGGATTAGTCCCTAGGGTTTGATGTTTGAGAATTGACAATTTTAGTCCCTGGAGTTTGTGAGTAGTTAGGATTTAACTGGATTTGCTAACTGAGTTAACCCTAAATTGCCGGATGTCACATCATCCCCTAGTTGAAAGAATTTTCGTCCCGAAAATTAAATAATAATAAAAAAAATTTCCCGGGATATCATATCATCCCCTAGTTAAAATAATTTTCGTCCCGAAAATTAAATAGTACCTTAAGAATTTGACGCGGAGTGCTTGAACTGATTATAATATTTGCGCATCATCTGATCCTCGCGCTCCCACGTGAAATTCGGTCCGCGTTTTCCAACGAACTCTGATAATAGGGATTTTACTGTGCTTTAACGTTTTGACTTCCCTATCCATAATTTCCACGGGTTCTTCGATGAAATGTAACTGTTCATCAATGTGTAGTTCCTCCAGAGGAACTGCGAGTGATTCGTCTGCTAGGCATTTCTTCAAATTTGAGACGTGAAAGATGTTGTGTACACCACTAAGTCCTTTAGGTAGGTCCAGTTGATACGCGACTGGTCCGATTTTCTTCATTATCTGGAATGGTACAACATAACGAGGATTCAGTTTGCCTTGTTTCCCGAAACGAATGACACCTTTCCAAGGTGAGACTTTGAGTAAGACCATGTCACCTATTTGAAACTCTAAGGGTTTACGACACTTGTCGGCATAGCTCTTTTGACGATCACGAGCTGCCGCCATACGGTTTCTAATTTGAACGATCTTTTTGGAAGTTTCGAATACATGTTCAGCACATGTGAGTTGGCTATCTCCAACCTCAGTCCAACAAATAGGAGAACGGCATTTCCGTCCATAAAGTGCTTCAAATGGAGCTGCCTTGATGCTAGTGTGATAGTTGTTGTTGTAGGAGAACTCCACCAACGGTAGGTGAGACTCCCAAGTGTTACCGAAATCGATCACACAAGCTCGTAGCATGTCCTCCAGAGTTTGGATTGTACGTTTCGTTTGGCCATCAGTTTGAGGATGGTATGCTGTGCTCATATCTAGACGCGTGCCTAAGGCCTTATGTAACGACTGCCAGAAATGAGAAGTGAATCATGCATCACGATCCGAAATAATAGAGATTGGCACCCCGTGCTGAGGGACTATTTCTTTCAGGTAAGTACGAGTAAGTTTATCCATCTTGTCGGTCCCTTTGATTGCTAAGAAGTGAGCGGACTTTGTTAATCGATCAACGATTACCCATATGGTATCACATCCGGTAGGGGTTCGTGGTAATTTGGTGATGAAGTCCATGGATATTTGTTCCCATTTCCACATGGGAATTTCTGGTTGTTGCAGAAGACCGGATGGTTTTTGATATTCAACTTTGACCTTCGCGCAAGTCAGACACTTACTAACATAGGTGGCTATATCGGCCTTCATCTTCGACCACCAATATAGTACCTTTAGATCATGGTACATTTTTTCGGAACCTGGATGAATAGAGTAACGAGATTTATGAGACTCATCCATAACTATTTCCCTTAGGTTTCCGAATACTGGAACCCATATTCGTTCGGCAAAGTAGCGAATACCGTCAGATTTGACTTCAAGTTGTGCTTCCAAACCGCGTGTACCTTCTAGCGGTAGATTTTCTTCTTTTAGGGCTTCGAGTTGAGCACTACGGATTTTGTCAGGTAATCCGGGGTGAATAGTAAGCTGTAACGCTCGAACTCGTTTGGGTTTTGTTTCTTTTCGACTTAGGGCATCAGCTACAACATTAGCTTTACCCGGGTGATATCGGATCGCACAGTCATAATCGTTTAAGAGTTCGACCCAACGACGTTGTCGCATGTTCAACTCCTTCTGCTCGAAGATGTGCTGAAGACTCTTGTGATCGGTGTAGATGGTGCATTTGGTACCGTACAAGTAATGTCTCCATATCTTAAGTGCGAAGACTACGGCTCCCAACTCTAAGTCATGAGTGGTGTAGTTTCTCTCATGGACCTTTAGTTGACGTGAAGCGTATGCGATTACTTTTTCGCGTTGCATTAAGACACAGCCCAGACCTTGTATAGATGCATCACAATACACTACAAAATCATCGATTCCTTTCGGAAGAGCTAGAATAGGTGCACTGCAGAGTTTCTGTTTAAGATGTTGGAATGCTGACTCTTGGTTGTCGCCCCAATTATAGGCTTTACCCTTTTGAGTTAAAGCAGTGAGGGGTTGAGCAATTTTGGAAAATCCTTCGATGAATCGACGGTAATATCCAGCCAATCCCAGAAATTGTCGCACCTCAGTCGGAGTCGTCGGTGCTGCCCAATTTTTGATGGCTTCTATTTTGGATGGGTCGACATGTATCCCTTTCTCGTTAACCACATGCCCTAGAAACTGAATTTCCCGGATCCAGAATTCACAGTTGGAAAACTTAGCATACAGTTGCTCTCGCTTAAGTAATTCCAAAATTAGGCGTAGATGTTCCTCATGTTCTTCCTTGTTCTTGGAATAAATGAGGATGTCGTCGATGAAAACGATAACGAATTGGTGAAGGTAAGGCTTACACACACGGTTCATGAGATCCATGAATACCGCAGGTGCATTGGTTAATCTGAAAGGCATGACCATAAATTCCTAATGACCGTACCTCGTTCTGAATGCAGTCTTAAAGATATCCTCTTCTAGGACTCTTAACTGATGGTAACCGGACCTAAGATCTATTTTGGAATAGAAAATTGATCCTTGGAGTTGATCAAAGAGGTCATCTATGCGAGGTAAAGGGTAGCGGTTCTTGATTGTGACTTTATTCAGCTTCCGGTAGTCAATACACATACGAAAGGTTTCGTCCTTCTTCTTGACAAATAGTACCGGAGCTCCCCATGGCGATGAGCTAGGTCGAATGAAAACTTCATCCAACAAATCCTGTAACTGAGTGGATAACTCTTGTAATTCACTAGGTGCTAATCTATAAGGTGCCCGAGTGATCGGTGTCGCTTCGGGTGCTAGATCGATTTGGAATTCAACTTGACGGTACGGTGGTAGACTAGGCAAGTCCTCGGGAAATACTTCCGGATAGTTACGTACGATTGGGATATCATCCATTTTTCTTCTCCTCATATGACTGCTCGGCGACGAGAGCCAAAATAGTAGTATGAACTTTTCGAAGACATTTCTGTACTTTCATGAAGGATATGATGCCAACGACTGCACCACTCTCTTTTGCCTTGGACAGAAAGGATTTCCCTTCTAAGGAGAGGAAGGCAAACATTTTTGTCGCAACAGATGGCCTCAGGTTGGTTCTTGGATAACCAATTCATACCGACAATAAGGTCAAAACTGCCAAGTGTAACTGGCAGAAGATCAATGTTAAGTTTATGACTAACCAATACTAGTTTACATCTGTAAGAATGCGAGTTGTTTCGATTTTCTGAGCGTCTGCTATCTCAATAGTATACTTGGCTTTTAATAGAGTTGGAGCACGACACACTAATAAGGAATTTGTGAAATCATGCTAAGACTTCTAGTGAGACCCGCGCTTATAAAGCAAGTGTTAGTCAATGCATAGGCTAAGGGAAGAGGTTCACATGTAAGAAAGAAAAGTCTAATGAGATATAGATTCCAGTAGCATAAGAGATAGGATGTATGTTTAAGTAATTGCGTTCAACTGATGGTTAGTTAGGTTAAATCTTCGTTTCCTAATGTCATTGGATCAACGAGATCATTTCGTGAAGAAAGAAATCCGTTTACTGGATTGAATATGCTGGAGTAAAATTCAAAGTTAGACTAAGGATTAGTCACAGGAGGAGATAACAAGTTCAAATGGGATCTATTGTTGGAATGTAAGGAATAACGTGTTAGCATAGAAAGGATTCCTCAATTTCTGTGTACATAGATGGAGTCGGTGGTTTTACCCTGAGGTTCTACTAGAGTTTCACTCTAGGTGGTTCCATTGATTAAGTTTGAGTGAGAGTCGTAAGATCACTAAGACTCTTACATGAGTGAAAATAACATTGATGGATTCCATTGATGATAATTTAGTGTGTCCGTAAATATTTTCAACCTGATAGTCGCGTCTATCAGCTGTTAAACGAGTTTAACAGTACCAACTAGTTGTTGAGTGGGTTATGAGAGTCTCTACAGATAGTGGAAACTTAAGCCTGTAAATCACTGATTAGGACCATTCATCCACACACTAGGTTTCACCAGGACTTACATGCACCTCAAATTACTATTACGTGTGCACCCGTAATGATAATTTGTTTTGCATGCTCACCCTAGCTCTCCTTGTCCTATGTCATAATGTCCTCTAGCATGTATTGATGAGTACAGAGTGTTGTCAGATATGATAATTCATTGTGAATCTTAGTCATCAATCATAAGTTGATCAACTAGGACTCATATCAGGATGAGTTGTCGAGGATGGTTTAATCCGAGTATTCACTCGAGTGAAACACAATACAGGAGTCCAATCCTGTGGATTGTAAATGAGAACATGTAACAAACATGTACATGAAATGCGACTTCGAGAAATGAAACTAATTCATGAATACAAGTTAGAGGAAGCAGCAAGGTAGCCGTCCTTTCAACTGAGTCAAGATAGGGTTTGAGTATGCATTGAGCAATGCGTTCTCAGATTTGTGGTCAATCTATTCTCAACTGAATATTGACCAAAGACGCGAGTCCATGGCTCGGTAAAGTGATGACATCTACGTGCCAATGGATTCTGAAATAATGCGTGCAACGGTCTGCCTTCATTCGGCGTATTGTTGCTGGTGGTTAAAGTAGGGACTCACCTCCGACGATCCCAATTCCCAAAGAGATATGCGTTAGTGCTGAGTGTCGTCCATAACATGGACTTGAGAAAACCCACCATACCCAACGGGTGATGGTGATGTAAGTGACTCCTCCGAAGGCTCCGTCTCGCTGCCCTCGGACGGGAATGGATGTTGCTCTGGTGATCCCCCGAGCGTCGCCGCTGGGAATGATGATGCAATGCAAATAATGTGTCCCTTGCCAACTGATGGTGATACAGATGGTATTAACATGCCTGCACTGCAATGTATGTATAGGTGCTATATGTATCAGGTATAAGTGTTTGTGCCGTGCAACTAATGTGTGAGGTTATAGTCTAGTATGCAATCCTAGTTCTCTATAACCAATGTCTCTGATACCAATCTGTCACACCCCCAAATTCCACTAACAGAGTTTTACCGTTTGGAAGGTGACACACTAGGATCTCAGTCATTAGTTACATCAAACGACACTATATGGGACTTGAAATGTCATAACATAAAAGTTCAGAGTTAATGCGGAAGCGTAAACGTTAAAATGAAGTCAAAAATAATTACACGTAACGAGCATCAATTAATGTAATTAAAAAACTGTTTAAAATATTCGAAATTAATGATATGACAGTAGGACTCCATGCATGTCCTAGGTGCGCAACATGTGCTAAAGCGACCTGAGAAACATGTAAGAAAAAGTGTCAACAGTAATAACATATGAATTACAATAATCTAAATTAGTTGTGTCATGTTTTCTCTCCTAGAGGGAAAAACATGTAAAATAATGTTTGTCTGCGTACCTGTTTCTCCCCCACGGGGAAAACAAGTAAAAGTATGATAGTTTGTGTTCATGTTTGTTTCTCCTTAACGGGAAAACAAGTAAAATATGTTTGGGTGTAAGCATGTTTCTCCCCCAATAGTAAAACAAGTAAAACGGGGCCGTGAAACTCACCTGCGTTGCGTTGTAGGTAGTATCATACAAGTAAGAGATTTGAAACCTTAAGTGTTAGCTTGCACGGCATACGTATGCCCTAGAATTATAAACACATAAGTTAGGGACATATGAGATTTGTGACGACAATACGGAAGATTAGAACGTCTTAAAACATTCTAAGGATCAATGGGTAGACGAACGTGTCCACGTGAATGGGGTTTCTTAATATAATCATTAAGATTAATGCGTTACGTGTCGAACGTTAATAACGAATAATATTAAATGAATGAATAGATTCGTACGCTTACCCTTTAAAATGGTTAGGAAAGTAGTATAACTATATTTATTATTTTAAGTCGTATGATTAACAAAATAATCATTTGTGTGGAAGAATAATAAATATATTATTTTTATTTGAGAACTAGACCGAGGGTAAATAATATAATAACTATATTATTTAATAGTTTGAACGTTACACAAAGTTTATAATTGTGGCAAAAATAATATGAAAATATATTATTTTTATCTGAGATCACGGGGTTAAAATAATATAAACATATCATTTCATTTGGAGTGTTGGTTCGAAAATAATATAAATATATATTATTTAAAAGTGGAAAATAATTATAAAATAGGTTATAAAATCAAACCCGAGCCTACGGGTGTTTTCTGAGACTAAAATATTTTAATATATTAATATAATGATATAAGGTTTGATTTTTTTAATAATTAAATTCAATTAAAAAGTTCCAAAAAGAAATGCAGGAGACCGGTTTCGAACCCGGGTCTCCTGCCTATGGGTCAAGCGTGTTACCAAGTCAGCCCGCTAGGGAAATCGCGAGAGAATCCGGTTCCTTCAGTTTTTAACACGCAAGTCCACCTGGTTTCACTTCTGTACACACAGTCAAACGAAACAAGTCCCAAAACCATCGAATTTGATCGCGGTCGATTAGAGGGTTATAGGGGTTCCGTTAATCGGGTGATGGCGAGACTGTAGGTTCGCGGAATTTGAAAATCATCGGGTTTATGATCGTTAATTTACAGAAAAGGGGTAGTAACCCTAGTTTATGAACACAACATCGATTCGAATGATTTAGATGATGAGAGTTGTCAAAACCATAGGGCTTTTACTAGGTGGGTGATCGTGAGACTAACCCTTTAGTTTAATTTGATTGAAAACGAGTTTAAGATCAAAACCCCCAATTTAGTTTTCGAGTAAACCCTAGTTACCGGATCATAATCAATTAGATGATATGCGTTCAAATTGACATAGGGCTTTTATTCAGTAGATGATTACGAGTCTACTGGTGTGAATTAATTGGATTTAGACAGGGTCAAAGGTATAGTTCGATTAAAACGGTTTCACATGAACCCTAGGATTTGGTTCATGCAAGATTCGATAATGAAAGCCCCAATTAACATAGGGCTTTGGTTCTAGAAGTTGAAACGAAGCTAGAGGTAGGGTCAATTACCATAATGGAGTGTGGATTGATGGTGTTTGACCAACACAGGTACTGACTGTGAATGATTCAATCCGTGGCGACTTCTGTTGTAATTCCGATCACAGTGGTGTGTGCAGAGACATCTTAGGGGTTCGTTTATCATGTACAGATGATCAGTTTGCGTGTATATTACAAAAACTTGTCGAATTCGACGGGTATGATATGATGGTCGACGGGTATGATATGATGGTCGACGGTTATGACATGATCATTCATAATCGGTATTAATTGCCCGTAATTGCGATGTTTAATGGTTTAATGATAAGCGTAATGATCATGTTCGTGTAACAGCCGTTACAATTCGAACGAAATTCAGTTACCGGTTGAATTTGGATACAAGGAAATTGCGAATTTTGACTTCCAGAAGTCAAAATATCCAAGTATGGCTTAATTACAAAACTAGTCCTTTAGGTTTCATGCTTTAAAGTTGGGAATTGGCAGAAATGGTCCCTAGGTTTTAGAATTTGGTTAACTAGGTTAGATATTTGGTTAGTTTGACTATCAAAAAGTCAACAGGAGTCAACTTTAGATAAATTACATAATTGGTCCTTCCAATTTCATGCATTTAAGTTTGAATGCAAGCAGGATTAGTCCCTAGTGTTTGATGTTTGAGAATTGACAATTTTAGTCCCTGGAGTTTGTGAGTAGTTAGGATTTAACTGGATTTGCTAACTGAGTTAACCCTAAATTGCCGGATGTCACACATTTGCTTGTGGGGGTTCAAACCACTTTAGTTGATAACATTATCATTTCTAAATATGTATTTAGATTAATCTTTATAAAGTTTGTAAAAAGCTTACCATATTTAGTTTAAAAAATGTTTTATTTAATAATGTCCACTATATAAATTCTTTGTTTAAAACTAAAGCATTATTTTAATATGGTTTGTTTAATACTCTCAAATATATAAGTATCTTTACATACACGTATTTATAAATGACTACATATATGTCTATGTTTATATATATATAAAAGGGTGAGAAAAATAAAAATTCCATATGTTACACTTTGATTTGATCTAATCAACACACATATGTGTGTGGATATATACATATATTATATAGATGTGTATTTATTGTAGAGCTAAAGTGTGAAATTGTATGAATGAAACCCTGAATTTGACACATATTGTAATTAGGGTTAAAGTGTCTCAATGAAATTAACTAGAAATGAAGTTGAAATTTTGTTATTGCCCATAACAAGGCACAAGAAAAATCATTGGTGTTACTGTATCCCCAATTTGAGGGAATTTCATCCCGAAATTCAACTGATGGAGGCTACTGAATCAGGAAAGAGATGAGGGTACTTGAGCTTCTTTTGATCCTCACCTTCCCAAGTAAACTCTGCGCCACGTTTGGATCCTCAATGAACTTTGAAAATTGGTTTGAGTAGTACGATCGAAAACAAGATTCGGTTCTGTTACTCAAGGTCAAGAATGAATGATGATAGTGAGTTTAGTTTGAAGAGGATTGAGGGGAAAACCGTCAAAGAACATTTTGGGCTCCAAAGATGGAATGTATCATTTGAAATGAGAACGATGTGAATTTATGATTAAAACTTGTTTAGGATGTAGTCTAATATGTTCAAGAATTATCACTGGATAAGAGATTTCACAAACATCGGTCAAGGTCAAAATAACATAAAACTTCACATGACACGAACAATGCTACTTCTAACAATATGATAAGAACACTTATATATAGGAAGTACCAGCGGCGTATCCACCATGCCTTTATCATATCTCATTAGTTTCGTTACTATATATCACGATAGGTTTTATGTCATAACACACGACCGAATTCACTATATTTTCCATGCGCTGACTTTTATAATTACGTGTGCACCCATAATTACTCAAATCGTCGCATGGTCCGTATAGTTCATCCCATTGTGTGTGGGTCAAAAGGGGGCACAAAATCACTTAATTCATAACTATTGTTTTCACATATGTGTTGCTAACAAATAACTATGTCCATAGATAATAAAATCAATCAAGGAATAAAAGAATAACAATGTGGCACAACCCCATGGTTATCCTAGATAAATGGCATAATCCTCAAGATTACCCATAAAGGTTATAGCTCCCTCGTGTTTGAACAAGAATACGTCAAACCCCGAGTAGTTCAGATTTTATAGCTACCTCGTGTTTGAACAAGAATACGTCAAACCCCGAGTAGTTCTTATAGCAATCAATTTTCATTGATAAAATGAATATTCATGCCTCATGTATAATGTAGACAATCAATTGAAAACAATAGAGTTTCATGTATAATGTAAACAATCAATTTTTCAAATAATCAAGTTTCGTATATAATGTAAACAATCAATTTTCAAATAATTAAGTTTCGTGTATAATGTAAACAATCGAGTCTTATGGATAATTCGAACAACCAAATGTAAATAATCTAATCTCATGAGTAATGTAAACTATCAAATTTCATAGGTGATTGAGCTTTGTGGACTAGCGTGTTGCTCGACGTTTATGTTTAATGTGGGTACTCGAGTTTTAAATTCGTCGATGTTTATATGAATGGTCAACACACATATGGAATGATTCATTTTCTTGAAATTGTTTTGCAAGCTCTTACATAACCGAGGGTGCAAGACGATGAGGAGGTCTGGCTATGGGATTAGATCCAGGTACAAGTCGAAACAGAATTCAAATTGACGAGCAAGAGGAGGACATAATAGATATTCGGGGACACATCCGGAAAGTTTCGTATGGTATAAATATCTTGATTGCTCCTCCTTTTGTCCTCTTTTCATCGCATGAGCTAAAAGGCTACATAATTCTCATGTATGTGTTCTTGGGATATGGTACAGGATATGGGTTTCAAGCCTACTAGAAAAACTCCTCTTCAAGGATTCACAATGTGCTACTCAAAACTAGCAATCTTGGCGCAATGTTTGGGTAACCTTGATGATAGTATAACGGATGTATTTTATGCTTGCAATATTAAGTCAGCGAGTAATAGCATTCACATAAGATAATTGTAAGATAAATTTTAGTACTGAATGATAAAATGTCAAACACTTATTCCAAACATAGAGTAGCGGTTTCAAACTAAAATTTAAAAGCGAGAATAGAAAATCCGGCTAACGTCTCAGGTAGTTTTCCACTAGGAAGCAGATGAGCACCAAGATGAACATCGTTTTAGTTACTCGTATTTCATAATGGGCCTCGGCTCTAGCTATATCTGTACGAGCGTCAAATATCTCCCTGTCTCCTTCCATTATGTCTAGTTGGGTACCTAGATTTGCAATTAGGTCCTCCTGGTACCGCACTTGGCCCAAAAGGCCATCCACATGTTGTCCTAGTAGGTCATGCCTTATCTCATGCTCCATTCTCTGCCTTAGAAACTCTGTGGATCTCACATATTGGTGAGCGGCATCGGCTGAAACTCCTATAACACTGGTAGGTTCCATAGTTTACCTTTTCCCTGAGTTTGGGTGGTATGGGTTAGGTGCTAGATAAAGGTCTCTCGGGGGGTGGGGGTGTTCAGATGCTCAGAGTCTCATGCCCTTGCTCCTAAGCCAATCTGCTCTGCGGTCAAACATAGATCTGGCAGCTGGTTGTGCCGGTGACCGGTTAACTTGTGAAGGGGATCCGAAGTCTTCCTCCTGCTCGGACTCTGTTTCGGGGTGATATTCTGGGGAGTGAGGAGGGTAAGAGGCCATGTCTAGCACGAAAAGAAAAAGGTCATAAGTGATAATAAAACTCTTAATGTTAAGTACAAAGGTTTTCATGTGTTTAAAATTTGACTAGTCATAATACCAAGTTCTCATAATAGTATGTTAGGAGTAACACTTGACCTATAAGTAGTGTACCCACGAAGAGAATTCCTAGGAAAGAGAGGTGGGTCATAAAGGAGACACTTAAGTACCCAGTCTTTCCTTTGTTAGAAATTTTTCCATTGGTCTACACACACTCTTCCAGCCATCATGTACCATTAACACTATTATTTGAACTCATGGTTATGATGAGAATCGTTATGGATTGTGTCTTGTGGTTCAAAGGTGAACTTCACCTATTCAAGCAGCTTCTTTCCCTTAAATGGTAACGTCTAAGGTTTAAATTTCTCACAAGTGATGATGATAATAACATAATTTCCAAGACATAAGGATGAAGGGGTATAAGGACTTAAATAAGAAATAGTGTAAGATATGGAAATATTTAGGGTAACATTTAGTGAAATCAAATAGGTAACGTGTTGGCAAATCAAGTAATGTGGCAATCGAGGTATCACATAAGTAGCAATTTTTTTGTAAACATATAAGTTATCAAATAGCATAGCACATAAGGTAACACGTATTGTATCATGCAATATAATACATGAGATGATATGTAGGATAATCACACAAGGGGTGTCCTAAGGTTATATACTAGGTCATTGATTCCTAATAACCTAATTTCCTATAACCATGGCTCTGATCCCAATCTGTCACACCCCAATCAATGGCGGAATACGTCGGGGCGGGACATGTAGACTGTTCATAAGTACATAATCAACTAAATTTTATATGTTTATTTAATCCAAATTTCCTTAACACTTCTTCAAACAAAACATTTACAAACATACAAAGGAAAATGTTCAATTTATTATTTAACTAAGTCCTCAATCCTATGTGTAGCATCTTGTAAATGATCTCAAATGTTAGTACTTGAAACATGATGAAAACAAGGTCAACTAAAAATAGTTGGTGAGCGTACATAGGTTTTGATATCACAAATAGTTTCCAAGTGTTTATGTACAATTCTTATGAAACATGGTTTAATAAGGCAATTATAGAGAACCACTATAGTTAAAACTGGGGCGTACAATCAAACTTTGTGACTACATACAAAGTTATCCAAATGTAATATCGGCAACAATCACCCTACCTGGGTGGGTTTGTCAGACACAATAGATCTATCATTGTTACCGTCGGCTTGTACAAAGTTAATGATTGCAATTGCACTATGCACAAAAGTATATAAATGTAGTTTGAAACTCATAGTGTTCAAGTATAAGGCACAAATTGCACATATGTTTATAATGTAGAATTGTATAATGTAATTTGCAAATAGTGTTCAATGAAATCATGTTCCACCCCAAATATGTAAAAATGTAAAAAGGGGATATGTAAACTCACATGTAATAAGTAGCTTGGAGATCACACGAATAAGTTGTTTGCACAAGTGATTAGCTAACCATAAGGTTAACCTATCATTAAATTGTGTACACGTATCAATGGTGTGCTCAAAAGCCTAGAGGGAATTCTAATGCATAAAGGAATTGGGTGTGGTCTTGGTGGAGTGAGTGTGTACTTGGTCAAGTAGGAGAATGCTTTTTTGAGTCTCAAATGATGTTTATGAATTTCTTGTAAAAAGTATGTGTGTATGAGCATATGGTTTCATTTGTTTTGCAAACAATTGAGTGTGTGTAAATAGATAATTTAAATGGATAATTAGTTTGCTTTTGATTATAAATAAATGAATAAATAGTAAATAACTACATAAATAAATAAAATCTTTTATTTATTTAGTATGATCTTTATGAAACAATATGTTATCGAAAATGAAGATTGACTTAATTAGTAATTAGGCTATATAAAAAAATAATGTTCAAATCAATTAATAATTAAATCATAACTAATTATTAATTAGAAGTACAAATGTGTTTTAAATGTTTTTATATAATAAAGATAAATTATAGAAAAGATGGTATAATTTTTTACATGCCAAAAGAGTTTTATAAAGATGATCATAATTCATTTATGATCAAATTAAAATTAACGTATGGAATTTGTTTTAATTGGTTATATTAAAAATGAATTATACAAAAGATTGTAAAATTTCTATATAAAGCAATGGGTTTACAAAAATAATCATTTTATATCCCAACTATAAAATTGTGTTTCTTGTAATTTTAACAATTTAAATTATTAAACTATTTATGAGTTTTGTAGGTTTTATAAAATGATTTTTATAAAAAGAATTGGTTGCATAAAAACGGTTTTTAAAAATAATTGGTGTTGCCCGGGGTCGAACCCAGGCGCGCAACCACTGGACCAGTGGTCCGCTTGTGTTATGAGACTGGGTTTAAATGGGTGTTAAACATGAAACAGAAAGGGTCGGGTTCCTAGGCAAGTATACGCGCAAAAATAACATGGGTTGTGGGTTCAGTTTCATGGGAAAGTCCAATTTGGGATGTGGGGGGGGGGGGGGTTTCAAACTTGAGGGTTCATTTGCTTGTGGGGGTTCAAACCACTTTAATTGATAACAAAATCATTTCTAAATATGTATTTAGATTAATCTTTATAAAGTTTGTAAAAAGCTTACCATATTAGGTTTAAAAAAATGTTTTATTTAATATTGTCCAATATATAAATTCTTTGCTTAAAACCAAACCATTATTTTAATATGGTTTGTTTAATACTCTTAAATATATAAGTATGTTTTCATACACGTATTTATAAATGACTACATATATGTCTATGTTTATATATATATAAAAGGGTAAGAAAAATAAAAATTCCATATGTTACACTTTGATTTGATCTAATCAACACACATATGTGTGTGGATATATTCATATATTATATATATATATATATATATATATATGTGTATTTATTGTAGAGCTAAAATGTGAAATTGTATGAATAAAACCTTGAATTTGACACATATTGTGAATAGGGTTAAAGTGTCTCAATGAAATAAACTAGAAATGAAGTTGAAATTTTGTTATTGCCCACAACAAGGCACAAGAAAAATCATGGGTGTTACAACCATCGTCATGTCTGTTTCAACAGCCAACCATTTGCTTCACTTGGATGCTCTACAGGAGCTCACTTTAAGCTAGTCATATGTTTACCATCGTAGGCTTTTCCTTCCCAGTCACTTATGTGCAATCCTACACTTACCCCTTCTAAATTTCACTTTCCCGGTCGTTGCTCTACCATTACCACGCGATCACTGACTGCGTCCAATTCATCAAGTACGAACATGAAGTCCGCCTTGGCATAAGCCTCAGCTATTCATCGTCTTGTTCGGAGAGAACATCCCCATTCCTCTTGTTTCCCATATCGACTGAATCCTTTATATGGAACGTATCCGTAAAGGCCATTTCGTCACCTCGTTACTCCGCGCTGAAGTCTCCAGTGTCGTCATCCCGATAACCTCATAACTATCTATTGATCAAGCGTCCACGTAAACGCTTTCAGCCTCAACTCGCACAACTCCACCCATCGGTTTCGTGCTCCAAATTCTCGAGATAAAAGTATAGGCATCTCCCACGAGCACCTTTGCCGATCTTCTAGAAAAACGTCAAAACTCCTCGCATCAACTCGATACATCAAATGCCAAGAAAATCGTCAAAGGTAAAAGTACTCTACGAGAGCACACCATCTAAACGTCCTACACACGACCCATCGTGTACTACAAGGACACACACTGACATAACATAATGGCATAACACACAATGTTCTACATGCGTACTAGTAACCCTAGACTCTAAACTCGCACCACGTGCACACACACATAAACTGCTAGACCTGAGTAAAATAACGTGCATATGTCATGACCTCGTCATTTGTAGACGTACAAAACCCCTGAACCTCATCTCCTACTCACCACAATGGTGGCCACTGCCACACGTCATCACGTACTCACATAGAGTTCACACAGTCGTACCCCACCCGGGCCGCCCCACTAGTTCAGAACGACACACTACTCAGTCGAGACACTGAAAATTAACTCATGGGTTACGATATTAGCGTCACACACTAGACATCATCCTAAACATTCACACGCATACAAGAGGTATAACCACAAATTCCCATAGGATCCCGTCCTGAACATTCAAAAATACGTAAGATGTATAATCATAACTTTCCCATAGGACCCTGTCCTAAACATTTACTCCAAGTGCAATACATGAGAAAACCTTAACCGTTAACTGAAATTAACCGATAACCGAACCGCCACCGAATCGAATTAACCAACGGTTATGGTTAAGGTTCTTTTATTAACCGATCAAGCGGTTATGGTTATGGTTAAGGGTGTCCCATAACCGAACGTTAACCGAACCAAACCGATACAACCCTATGCGTAATATATATGCACAAAATATAAATAATTTCCCCCATTCACTATAATAATGGTTAAGAGTGCACAAAATATATATTCACAAATATATGTACAAAATTCCCCCACGAATCATAAGAAATTTGTAGATAACTAATACATTAATTATGAATTTATGACTAGCAAAAAAATAATATTACTAACATATTTCGAGGACTTTTGCTAAAAAAATGTGATTCGTGGTTACGGAACGAACGTGGTTGATTAACCTAAATTAACCGAAACCGACCCATAACTGATGGTTAACCGAAAAGCGGTTAACCGAGCAAGCAGTTATGGCTATGGAATAGTGAATAACCAACCCATCGGTTATGGTTATGGAAGAGGCCAAAACCAACCTATAGCCGACTTAGCACACCCCTACTTAAGACACAACCTAGACATTAGCACATAGGTGATACCATCTTAAGACCGTAGACACAGACAATTTCAAAACTCGTGTCTATACAAGTCTATTCACACAATCCAATCAACCATGCTCTGGCATCACAGCAAGGATTACATTTAATAGGAACTCATGTCATTCAAACGTAATCATGTAGCCACATATTACCGCACATAATCAACAATTGCACACACAATCGTACACCATCCTAAACACATTTATTATTAAATTATGTTCAATTCATCATGCGGTAAAACTCATAATCAATATCAAAATCAAATAGTCAATATTTGAATTAAGCATCTCATCACATGAACGTCTAAACAATCCCAATGTCAAGTTACCCAAACCCTCTCTCTCTTGGAAATCAACAGAACAACTAGTCACCGACCATGTCAAAGTTCTCTCCCACCTGTTCTTCCTTATCGGACTCCTCTAGCCATCCGTTCCCTGGTCTTGAATTGTATCTCGGAGGCTGATGTCTGACTGCAAAGGAATTCCTCCCCCTCTAGCCACCTCTCCTGTAGATAGACCCATGAGCTATGCCTCTCATGGCTGCCCCGAAAGTATCGGGAGCATTAGGTGCCGGAAGTGCCAAAATCACCTCCTGTGCCGGTAACTCTTGCTCCTCATCAACTGCTGGTGGAACTACTGTCAAGGGAACAGGTGCTAGAACCCGCCTCCTACCAATGATAACCATGCGAACAGTAGCTGCAGCTCTAGCTCGACACTCCGCCAGCCTTCTGGCGAGAGCCCCCCCGCCTGATCCATCGTGTCCTAATTGTTATGGCCATCTGTTCCTACACAAGATAGAACATTTATGCGGTTATTATAGGTAACAAATTCAGAATATAAGAGTAACCACAGACTGTCGAATCACGATGATCAAATGTGATTGGTGGTCAACGTTACTACTTGGATTCTAAACGTTCCCCCTTCATGCTCACACTAGCTTTCTAACTTCCACATAACGGATGCACATGCATCCTACACAATCCACACAACATAATGCAATAACTACCATGCAGCCACACGCATCACAATATTCATAACACACTACTAACAGCACATAACCTCACACTGAATCACCAAATCTCATAATCACACCAAACACCGTTTTTCTCTTAAACCATGGCTCTGATACCAACTTGTAAGGCCCCAAACCGGGCACCATACATTTGGGTCACGTCACTTGGTATTCTCCTTAAAACACTTAACTTTCATTTTTAAAACATACAATGGAAGTCTTTCTCATTTAGTAATTCTCTTTTTATTTCACTAACGTTCATAACTTTACCTTACGAATGCGTGCACACCAGACCGAGTAGCACTGCTCCCAAGCCAAGATACCTTGATGTAGTGCAAAGCACACATCTTTATTCCATTGTATTCGTGCGTTTTTAGATAGTTTTATATCTGTTTTGAGTCGTTTTTGTTTCGTATTGAGTCTTTGTTGTATTTTCAGGTGCTCGTGTGAATTGCAAGTCATATCCCGAAGAGATCGAGCACGAGAGGAAGTCCCTAGAAATTAAATGCAAAAAGTTGGATTTTTATTCCTTCTCAGTACGCGAAGGAGGAGAGTTAAGTTCTCGCGGTACGCGTGAAACTACAGAATGGCGCCGGCTAGTTTGTCCCTCACGGTACGCGAGGGGCTGGCCACATTCTCTCGCGGTACGCGAGAGGCTCGTAAATCCGCAAAAAGCCCAAATTCGAGAATTAAAAGAATTGTAATGCCATTATGTCAGAGAGTTCGACATTCAGCCGTTTGAAGGGTTTCTCTGGGCGATTTCTGGAGTTTGAGGAGCAATCAAAGTGCAAGATTGAGGCTTTCGGATCCGGGTTCGTTAGTATTAGCTTATTCGGTTTCAAAGTTCTGATTTTCATCATTGAATTGTTGATTGAGACTATGTTTCTGTTTATTACTTCTGCTATGGATGTTTTGAATATGATTATAGGCTAAAATTTTGATACTGCCTAGGTCAATGATGATTTCTTGTTAAAGATCAGATTTTTTCGGTTTTTGGAATCTTTTGATGGTTTGATGATTGTGTAAAGATCTTGGTTTAATAAATATGATGAATATGCATGTTTAGATCTGTTTTGCAATTGATTATAGTTCCACATGCTATTTGTGAATGTCTTTCAGTTTGAATAGCGTATCTAGATCATATACTGTGTGTGTGATTGTTTGTGTGTTTTGCTAGACGTAGTAAACCATAGGAACTGTGATTGAGAGTAAATTAGACTGAGTGTTCATCTTATCTCGATACCCGAAAGGTGAGAGGTAATCGGTTAGTCTTTGTTATTAGGATTCTGAGTGTAAACTATCTGAGAGGAAGTTTCCCTTAGGTTTCTAGTTATCGTTGCTAGTCCGTGTCATAGTATGTTGATCTGAGATTACCCCATGCATATTTGATGTATTGTAGACAGTGAGATTGAGAGGTGATCTATTTGTTGGGTACATTATCATTTTTGGAGAGACTGAAAGGTAATCCGACCATCTGGTGAGCGTTGTGCATCTTTAGTTTTTCCTGGTTAGTGACACCCTGAGAGTGATTAAGGATCCACTAGGTTCTCTTTAGTTGTTATCCTTAGAAAACCAGTTCCATCATAGTTTCCGTAAGTGGTAGAAATCTTGGCCTTGCAAGTAGGATTTCGAGTTAGGTAGTGTTCTTCTCATTCCTGATATTCCCAAGTCTTTGTTTGATTGTTAGTGTCGTTCATCTGATTTCATAATCTTGAATTCATTAGTTTAATCAGTAGTTATAGAAAACCTCCAAAACTAATTATTCATAGTTCGAGTCAGAGTCTAGTTTAGCTATTCAGTGTCTCTAGGGTTCGATAATCCGGTTTACCATTAAGCTGTGCTACACTCGATAGGTTCACTTTCCTGTCAGTGCGGTCTAGTTCATAGGTATTCCAGTTATTACTTAGGTGTCTAGATTAGGTTTTTATTAGTATTTTTATAGACCGTCGGGACGATAACAAGTTTTTGGCTCCGTTTTCGGGGACACTTGGCAATAGAAATATTAGTTTTGATTAGTTCTTTGTGTGATTTTTGGTTTATTTTCTTTCTTTCTTTTATCATGAGTCTAAATTGTGTGCTTGTCTTCTATGCTATTTGTGTGTGTCTAATTCTAGGATCGAGTCTTTCTATGTGTTGAGTCTTCAAGTTTTGTTTGTTTTTGTGTCTTTCAGTATATGTAGCGTACTCGTTCGCAAGGATCATCCAAATTTACAGCTTATTCAGAGCCCGAGCGAGAGCTTCACGAGCGAAGTCGCGACCTTCGTGAGCGGTTGAAAGTTTTGTGCAAGAAAAAGGTACGTAACTCGAGCCCTATTCCTATTCCTAACATGGGCGACGCTGACCCACCAGCGAGACATACCGTGCACCAGAAAGCCAGTGATGGGGTTATTGGGGCGAGATCCCCGATCACCCGCCCGACTGTGCCAAACAAAAACAGTTGGCAAGTCCCGTCACATGTCATGAGTACCATAACTCATTCCACTCAATTTTATGGCCTCGAGGATGAGGATGCACCACGACATCAATCTACTCGCGTCTATTTCCATTCTCGCTCCCTGGGTGTGCTGCCACTTGGCTAGATACCCTCCCCCATAACTCTATCACTATTTGTGAGAATCTACAAGCCAAGTTTATTTAAAAGTTTTATCCACCTTCCAAGGCCGCTCACCTTAGGGACAAGATCCATTTCTTCCACATGGACCCTGACGAGCCTTATCACATGGCATGGGAACGGTTCAACACGCTGTTGAGTCGATATCCCCAGCATGGTCTGTCTGACTGGGCGATAATGGAGAAGTTATACAATGCTCTCACCTTCGAGGAGCAGCAAATATTCAACACTGCTACGAGAAGCCGTAACATAGACAAGAAAGAACATGCTGAGTGCGAGGAAATGTTCGAGAGCTTTGCTCTTGCTGAGCAATAGCAGCCACGTTCCGTTAGGAATTCCATTCCTACTGCTAGGACACCAGCCTCTCCTGCGAGAGGTGTTCATCAGGTCAACCCTAATACTAGCGTGGCAGCTTGTAACACCCGGATAATTCCCAAGTAAAATAAAGGCTACAGGTGTCAAAAGACAAAGTTCTGGGGTTAAACTGCATGTTCTCCAAAGATGGAGGACTAAAAGTGAAAAATATGAAAATGGGACAGATGTCGGACCGACAACCTATTCCATATCGGTCCGACATGTGTGGAGGAAGGAATGAAACAGGTAACGACACATGTCCCATGACTCAACCCTAAGTTCGACACGTATCTGATGACTCAGCCCCACGTCAAACCGACATGGTTTTACAATTCGGTCCGATATGTGGATGTCGGACCGACATGGTTTTATAACTCGGTCCGACATGAGTCCGAAATCAGCATATAAATAGATGAATTGATTTCAGTCCTTGGCACACACAAACACTTCCAAAACACACACTTAAGCTCTGGTGTTCCATTCCCGAGCCATGGTCCGCGTACGAGTCTGGTTTCTCGCAATTTTGTCCGCAAACTGCCGTAGATAGTGTCGAGGTAAGGTTTCTGAACACCCTGAGTTTCCTTCGTGTAAACCTAAGATATGGATGTTGATTATGATAATGTCGAATATGATTTAGGGTTCTGTTGAGGTGTTGATTATTATAGTTGATCAGAAAGGAGGTTCTACTTGAGGTGAGTTCCTCTGAACTTCGCTATATAAAATGTTTTGTAAATGATATCCCAATACTATCCGTGCATATACCCTATAATAAGTAGTTGTTAATGCCTTGATTGGGAGGGACTGAGGGACAAGATTGATCCTCTTGTTTTAGACTGGTCCACGTGTGGCCTGCAAGCCGGAAGGTCCCGGTATATATGTATGTTGTAGACTCAGAATCCATGTGAGGTTATTGGGTGATGGATTGGAGAAAGAATGATTGTCAGACCCACATGGGGCATTTCATTCATGTATCAAGGATACCTGTTGTGAAAATACGATTTAGTTTATGAACTCACCGGCATTATTCTGATCCAAAATGTTTTCAAATATTTTTGAGCACAAGTGAACCGTAGCTTATAGTTGGCATTCCAGGGGATGTACGGATGTTGGATATAGGGATGACTGAGGGGCAGGTCCCAGTGTGACCATAAGTCCTGAGTTGATGGCATGATTCTTCGTGAGCAATAAGTCCAGAGTTTTTATGTTATATTGTACCAGTCAGTCCCTATTGTAAAAACTTTATATTATGAAATAAAGTAATTATGATTTTAAGTCTTTCGCTATGTGTTTTTTGGTATCAACGTCACAGTAACTAGATGGCAACCTTCAACCGGTATGTAGTTATCTGACGAACGGAATGTTCTGTCTAGGAAAGAGCGGTGTATAAATCTCTCCTAGACCCGTCGCTCTTACGTGGGAACATATCTGTTGGAGGTACTACTCTGGCTAGATAACTGTTATGTGTTACGAATGCGACAAGATGGTATCAGAGCTGCAGTTTAAGGGATTTAGATACTAATAGGAAAGATTAGTATCTAGACTTAAACTAAGTGCTCTGAGAATAGCTGGAATACCATAGTATGCAGGTTAAGGTGTTGATTATCATTATGAATATAACGGGTGATATCAAGAGAACAAATAGTTAATTACATTATTGGCCAAATGTCTTTAATTTCTGAGTTCCTGGATCATAACCAATTATATGAATTCTGATGTCATACATCTGTATGTATTGGTAATAATGGTTGGACGAGGAAGAGGAAGAGGAAGAGGCAGGGGAACATGTCGAACCCCAGTTACTAGGAACCATAGGCAGACTGAAAATAACACTGATACTAACGATCATCATGAAACAAATGAGAACGACAATAATACCAATGCTCATGCTGAGGAGGTGGTTATGACTGAAACCTAGTTCCAAGATGTTGTGGCTAGTGAAGTAACAAAGGCATTACGAACCACACTACCCGGACTGTTAGATGAAGTTCTTTCAAGGAGAATGGGTACTGGAACTGTTGGAGGAGGAACCGACAACACCAAAGGAGCAAATAGGAACGCCAATACTAGCTCAGTAGCAAGAACTGACAATCATGAAGGATGCAACTACAATTCCTTCGGATGCTGCAAACCCCAGCCGTTTGATGGAAAGAAAGGAGCCATTGATACTACACAATGGATCACAAAGATGGAAGTTGTTATCAAGCTTAATGAGTGCATGAGTGATCAGGCAGTCAAGTTTGCTGCCAACTCTTTAGAAACCACAACATTAGATTGGTGGGAGTCTGTGAAACAAGCAAGAGGGGAGCAGGCTGTGGACAACATGAAATGGAACGAGTTTAAGGAACTAGTTCTGCAACGTTTCTGTCCTCATAATGAACTTGATAAGATTTGATGAGATGTTAAAATTGGTACCACATATGGTGACACCCGAGTGCCGAAGAATCAAACAGTTCAATAGGGTGTTACCACTGAAGGTACGAACCTTAGTGAGAACTTCGGCACCTCAAACAATGAATGCGTCTCTATCGTTAAGTGCCACGATTTATGATGATGTGTGTAATCTCCAGGAAATTTCCCGCTTTTATTTTAACTTTTCCGGCAATGTAAGTTCATTATTTTGGTGAATCGCATTTATGAAGAACCTTAATTACCTACTTCAAATTCATAAGTAAGAAATATTTATGTTATATGCTTTGTAAATAATTGTCACCATCCTATTCCATAAATATATAGGTACATACTAAGTCATTTCTAAAACTATATATATATACACACATGATATAAACAATTTATTATGAAAATGTAACATTGCTAGTATTTTTAAATTACTAAAGGTAAATAAAACAAATAAATATATAATTATATCTATAAACATATTAAATATGAATTATGATGAAATGAAGTCATGAACATAAAATTTATGAGCACTTAAGTTGAAATATGTTATGAAATTAAAAACTATTTGTCATATTTTACAATCTTAATCCCTATAACAAATTAAATTTTGTAAATAAGCCCATGATACTACCCTATAGATAGACCCTCATTCTTCCCTCATTCTCACACCATATCAAGTTCTAATCCCTCTCTCAAGATTCAAAGTTGTTTCTATATTCATAAGTAAGTTCTTCTTATATTCTTGCTTGTTCATACTTTTCTTTAAAAAATCTCTCATAACTAGCTAGATCTATGATCCCTAACATGTTTATGTTATAATCATAGACTTATCCAAGATCAAAAGCCCTATTTTAATTAAAATTGTGTCAAACTTTTATTTAAAAACTTGGTTGATCATTCTTACTCCTTTCAATTTCAAAAATTATGTTTTTACTAAAAATCCTTATTTTCAAGTTAAATTATTTAATATTCAATTTCTATCTTTACATAAACTTATATTTTCACTTTAGCCCATATACTTTTCAAACACAAACTAAACTTGGTTAAGTATGCAAATAGAGTAAATTTCAAACCAATATGTAGTTATCTGGCAAACATTAAAGTTCTGGCTAGAAAAAGACGGGGTTCTGATCCGACCAACTCTTTCCTGTGAACTTTTCTGTTGGAGGTACTGTCACACCCTAACCGACGGCGGAAACATCGGGGCGGGACATGTAGACTGTTCATAAGCTCATGGCTTACTAATAGTTGTAATAATTACACAAATGATTTCATTTCATAGCTCAAATAGACAATTACAACATTTACAAAAGTCATAAATATATGTATGTCTTTATTAAGTTTAAAACTAGGTCCTCAATCCTAAGTGAAGCAACTTGAAATCTTAACTCAAACATCCGTACCTGAAACATAATAAAATGAGAGGGTCAACTATAAATAGTTGGTGAGCATACATAGGTTTTGACACCACAAGTAAAGTTCAAATGTTTTGTGTACAATTCATATGATACATGGTTTATAAAGCATTTATGGAGAATCTAAGTTAAGCTAGTTGCACAAATGAAACCTTGTAACTGAAAGGCATAACAACACATGTTATCCTAATGTAAATGTAGGGCATAACAACACATGTTATCCTGATGTAAATTTAGGGCATAACAACATATGTTATCCTGATGTAAATGTAGGGCATAACAACACATGTTATCCTAATGTAAGTGTAGGGCATAACAACAAATGTTATCCTGATGTAAACAGGTAATGATTACACGAGTGTATTATGTATATGTAGCCTTAACAAATAGCATTCAAGCATAAAGCACAAATAAACACATATGATCATATTATAGAATTGTACGTGTGTAACTGCAAATAGTATTTGTTGTGTAATCATGTTTCACCCCAAAACTCACCTTGCAAGTTTAGAGGGTTGAACTTGAACTTGTAGTAACTTGGATTCAATGCCTTAAGGATTGCCTAAGTTAAGTTTGTTACATTAGAAACACGTTATGGATAATCAAGGGGTTGACAGTGTAATTAGTTGAAAGTGGCTGTTGTACACTAGAGTGGTTATCAATCCAGAGTAGTACCTCCAACAGAAAAGTTCCCAGCAAAGAGTTGGCCGGATTAGAACCCCGTCTTTTCCTAGCCAGAACTTTAATGTTTGTCAGATAACTACATACTGGTTTGAAAGTTACCCTATTTGCATAGTTAACCAAGTTTAGGGTGAGTTTGGTAAGCTTGGAAAGTATAAGGGCTAAAGTGAAAATATGAATTTAGTAAAGATAGAAATAAATTTAATTGAATATTAAAGGGTTTTAAAAATAAGGAGTTTTGGTAAAAACATGATTTTTTTTTAAATTGAAAGGAATATAAAGATCAAAACCAAGTTTTTAAATAAAGTTTGAACAAGTTTAATTAAAATAAGGATTTTGATCTTGGATAGATCTATGATTATAACATAAACATGTTAGGGATCATAGATCTAGCTAGTTATGATAAACTTTTAAAAAGAAAAGTATGAACAAGTAAGAACATAAAAAGAACTTACTTAGAATGGAAGGATTTAAACTAGAATCTTCCAAAAGATGAGAAGAACAACCTTTAGTTGCTAGAGAGCCCTAGAGGATTGTTGAGGTGTGAAAATGAATGAGGTTTAAAGCTCTATTTATAGGTGAGACTAAGGGACTTATTCGCAAAAATCAATTTGTTGATAAGGACTAGGATTGCAAAATGTGAAGAATAGTATTTAATGCTCATTAATGTTATGTTTGACTCAATAATTCATATTTAAAATTGTTTTTATAAAGTTTATAAAATCTTAAATATGTTACTTGTTTAATTACAAAATGTTTATAAAAAAATGTCTTTCATTTTTATAAAGACTACAATTTGTGTAAATGGTTTACTAAAATAGATATATGTTTACATATTTATTTAAAATTAAATACATACATTTAGAAAATAAAAACTCTTGATTAATGCTCATAAATTTTAAAACTTACAATTTGTATAGATGATTAATTTAATAACATCAAATACATATATCATATATACATATTTATAATTAGATTCCTATATCTATATATAACAATATGTAAAAACGTGATTAAAGATGTATAAGTCCTATATCAAAAGTTGTATAATTGATTTATTTGATATACTTTAAATTAATAATTTGAACATTTAAAACTCAATTCTATACTTTTAATTAATTATGGTATAATTATTAATTAATTAAAACATTATTATACTTTAAATTTTAGTTTAATTACCAACTATATAAATCATAATTTTTAACACTTGTTTTTCCTAAATCAAATGAAAGGTTTCATTCATTTATTTATGTAGTAAATTATTTAATTACTCAACTAATTATTACTAATTTATTTATTCATCTATCTATCTATTAATTTATGCAATTACAAATAAAAGAAAACTAGTCATTTATTTATTTGTGTATTTATTTACAAACAAAAGAAACCTAATTATTTATTCATACGTTTATATAATTATTACAAACAAACAACATCGTTATTAATTCTTTCACTTATTACAATACAAATATTTATCAAAGATTTTCATAAAATATTATTTGCAACACAAATAATTATTTTATTATTAAAATGAGGACACTCACATCAATCTCCTCGCACAATAGGATTCTCTATTTCAGTTGTACAAATCATTGATATATATGTTCCATCAAACATAGGTTAACCTTGTGATTAGCTAGAATATTTGTGCAATATACTTGTGTGACATCCAAGCTATTCATTGCAAGGTGAGTTTACATAGTCCCTTTTTACTGTTTTTGCTTTTGGGGTGAAACATGTTATCAACTTTATCTATTTAAACAATTCAATATCTATGTTCTTGTGCTTGATCTTTATGCTTTATATTTGAACTACTTGGTGACCATTGCATGTGTTTCATGCCAGTACATTCATTAACTTGCAGCCCAAGCCTAAGGTAGTACCTAACATGATCATTTATATGGGAAACTGAAACTATAACTTACCACAAGGCCTTGGCGGGTTTTGTTGGGTATCAACTATAACTTGGAGTATCCGCTTGCTCCCTTTTTCAAAATGGCAATCAGTGGGATTGCGTATTTAGTTTTCTATTATCAGGTTTGAATTGTACGCTTGGAACCTTGTATGTTTTCACATATATGCTTTAGACATGCTTTGAACATATTGAATTGTAAACCTATACTTAACTTTTGTTTGGTGTCAAAACCTATGTTACTCACCAACTACTTGTAGTTGACATTTCCTCACATGTTTCAGGTGCACCAGTTTGAGGACACTACTTGATCACTTAGGACATTGGACCTAGCTCTATTAAAGATTAAATTCAACTTATGTCATGTTTGAACGCTTTATTATCCATTTCTACTTGTAACGGATGCGTTTAATTTTGATGAATAAATATTGTCACATTTAATAGATGATCGTGTGCTTATGAACAACCGCGTCAGCCCCGGCGTAAAATCCACCGCCGTCCGTGGTGTGACAATGTGGCAGCGCAAGAAGCCAAGGATAAGGTTGAGAAAGCAATTGAGATAAAACCTGTGGAAACAAAGAGGAAAAGTGAGGAAGTAATGTATCGATTTAAACCGGGGAATTTCAAGTTCCCTAGGAAAGAGGGAAATAATTCGGTGAGAAATTCTCAAGAAATTAGTGGCAAATGCCAAAATCCAGGGCATATCTCAACGTATTGTCCGTCTTTTAAGTGTTATAATTGTAACGAAGTGGGACATATTTTTAGAAATTGTACCAAACCCACACAGCATAAGCCTGGAGGAGGGGCTAAAGGTTGGGTATTTGTAATAAGTGAAGAAAGAAGGAACGATAGCGCCAAGGAGGTAGCTGGTACGTTCCTAGTTAATAATATTTATGCTATAACCTTGTTTGATACAGGAGCGAATAGAAGTTTTGTTTCAAATGCCTTTAGTATGTATTTAGGCATAAAACCTACCCCACTTGAGTGTGCTTACGTAGTTGAGACGGCAAGTGGTGAACAAATTAGGATAACCAAATCGTAAGCGAATTGTAAGATGACTCCGAGCAATGAAAATTCAGTGATTGAATTAATGCCAATGAGTATGAGCAAGTACGATGTTATCATTGGAATGGATTGGTTAAACCAATGCCATGCTCAGATCGATTGTGATCAACGGACTGTTTGGATTTGTAGGCCTACCGAAGAATCTATGTTGATACCGTGTGATAGTGACGAAAATAAGATTGAAACGATTTCTATAGCTAAGGCTAATAAATGTGTAAATACATTATGTAGTATATTCATAGTTTATGCTTTAGACTCGAAATCTAAACGGCAGATTGCAGACATTTCGGTAGTGTGTGATCACCCGGATGTATTTCCGGAAGAATTACCTGGTCAACCACCATATAGACAAATTGAATTCTGAATCGAACTTATACCTGGAGCTAAACCTGCAGCTAGAGCACCGTATCGTCTAGCACCTTCTGAGTTGAAGGAACCAATGAAGCAGATCCAAGAATTATTGGATAGAGGTTTTATACGTCTAAGTACTTCACCACCGGTACTATTCGTAAAGAAGTAGGATGGAAGTATGCAGATGTGCATAGATTATCGGGAACTGAACAAACTCACTGTGAAGAACAAATATCCATTGCCAAGAATAAATGATTTGTTCGATCAGCTACAAGGAGCTAAATACTTCTCAAAAATCTATCTTAGATATGGATATCACCAGTTGAAGGTACAGGAATAAGATATACCTAAGAATGCTTTTAGAACCCGATATGGACACTACAAATTTTTGGTTATGTCATTTGGTCTAACGAATGCTCCCGCAACATTTATGGACCTAATAAACCGAATCTGTAAACCATTTCTTGATAAATTCATTATAGTGTTCATAGACGATATCCTTATTTAATCCCGAACTCAAGAAGAACATGCCAAACATCTTAAGATAATCCTGGACACTCCTAAAGAAGAGAAGTTGTATGCTAAATCATCCAAATGCGAATTTTGGAAACAAGATGTACAATTCCTAGGAGATGTTATAAATCATAAGGGAATCCAAGTAGATCTAGCCAAGATTGAAGCCATTATGAAGTGGGAGACTCCAAAGACACCGACTGACGTGCGAAGCTTTCTTGGTCTAGTCGGATACTATCGAAAGTTTATACAGGACTTCTCCAAAATTGCTACCCTATTAACTACCCTAACTCAGAAAGCAATGAAGTTTGAATGGAGTCAAAAGCAAGAGGAAGCATTTAAAACCCTTAAACAGAAACTTAGCTCTGCACCAACCTTAGCATTACCTGAAGGGGATGATGATTTCATCATCTATTATGATGCTTCCCGAATTGGTCTAGGTTGTGTGTTGATGCAGTGAGATAAGGTTATAGCCTACGCATCACGCCAACTTAAAGTTCATGCATAGAACTCTACTACACATGATCTTGAACTTGGTGCCATAGTGTTTGCTCTAAAGATTTGGAGACACTATATGTATGGTACTAAGTGTGTGATATATACAGATCATAAAAGTCTCCAGCATATATTCAATCAGAAGGATTTAAGTATGAGACAGAGAAGATGGATGGAACTCATTAATGACTATGATTGTGAGATTAAATACCATCCCGGGAAAGCTAATTTTGTAGCAGATGCGTTAAGTCGGAAGGAGAAAATTAAGCCTATCAAGATAAGAGCCTTAAGATTAGAAGTAAAGATAGTCTGGATGGATCAGATCAAATAAATTCAAACTCAAGCACTACAAGAAGATAACATCAAAAAGGAGCGCATGGCTGGTAAGAAGAAATTACTAACTAAAGGTGATGATGAAATTCTAAAATTTGGAAATAGAATTTAGATTCCTAGACTCAGGGAAATTTAAACAAAGGTGATGGATGAAGCTCATAAATCCAAATATTCGATACATCCTAGAGCTGATAAGATGTATAAAGGCCTGAAGACTCATTATTGGTGGCCGAATATGAAGAGATCCATATCTCAATATATAGAAAAATGTTTAACTTGCCTTCAAGTCAAGATCGAACATCTGAAACCCGCAGGTCAACTACAACAGTTGGAGATACCTGTGTGGAAATTGGATAGGATAACTATGGATTTTGTCACAAAACTATCGAGAACCTAGAAAGGGCATGATGCTATTTGGGTTATGGTTGATAGACTAACCAAATCGACACACCTTATTCCTATCAGTGAAAACTATTCCATGGATAAGTTAGCCCGACTCTACATCAATGAAATTGTAAGCCACCATGGTATACCGCTATCTATTATCTCTGATAGATATAGTCGATTTATGTCCAGATTTTGGACCAGTTTCCAGAAAGAGTTGGGAACTCGAATCAATATGAGTACAGCATATCACCCTCAAACTGATGGACAAAGTGAAAGAACAATCCAAACCCTAGAAGATATGCTAAGGGTGGGATAATCATCTACCATTGATAGAATTCTCTTACAACAACAGTTATCATTCGAGTATAAAAGTTGCACCGTTTGAAGCGTTATATGGTAGGAAGTGTAGAACTCCAATTTGTTGGACGAAAGTTAGAGATAGCCAACTACCTAGACAATAAATCTTATAGGAAACAACTGATAAGATAGTCCAGATCAAACAAAGATTAAAAGTTGCACAAGATCGGCAGAAGAGTTAATGCAGATAGACGACGCAGGCCGTTAGAATTCCAAGTAGGTGACTATGTGATGTTGAAAGTATCACCTTGGAAAGGTGTTGTGCGTTTCAGGTAACATGGGAAGTTAAGGCCAAGGTATATTGGGCCTTACAAGATAATAGAAAGAGTTGGAGCAGTAGTGTATAAACTTGAGTTGCCTAAACCATTGCAGGGTATTCATAACACGTTCCACGTGTCATGTCTATGCAAATGTCTAGCAGACCCCGATCAGGCAATCTCATTAGATGATGTACACGTCAATGATAAACTCCATATCACCGAGCAACCCATTAAAATCTTAGGAACCCAAGACCGAAAGTTAAGAAGGAAAACTATACCGATGGTACTGGTACAATGGCAAGGTCGGAAAGGCGCCGATCAGACTTGGGGATTAACAGAACAGATGAAAGCTAGGTATCCTCATCTATTTAACTGATCCTAAATTTCGAGAACGAAATTCTTTTCAGGAGGGGAGATTTGTAACACCCGTATAATTCCCAAGTAAAATAAAGGCTAAAAGTGTCAAAAGACAAAGTTCAGGGGTTAAACGGCATGTTCTCCAAAGATGAAGGACTAAAAGTGAAAAATATGAAAATGGGACGGATGTCGGACCGACATCCTATTCCATATCGGTCCGACATGTGTGGAGGAAGGAATGAACCAGGTAACGACATGTGTCCCATGACTCAGCCCTAAGTTTGACACGTATATGATGACTCAGCTCTACGTCGGACCGACATGGTCTTACAACTCGGTCCGATAAGTGGATGTCTGACCGACATGGTTTTATAACTCGGTCCGACATAAGTCCAAAATCAGCCTATAAATAGATGAATCGATTTCAGTCAATGGCACACACAAACACTTCCAAAACACACACTTAAGCTCTGGTGTTCCATTCTCGAGTCGTGGTTCGCGTACGAGGGTCTGGTTTCTCACAACTTCGTCCTCAAACTGCCATAGATAGTGCCGAGGTAAGGTTTCTGAACACCCTGAGGTTCCTTCGTGTAAACCTAAGTTAAGGATGTTGATTATTATAATGTCGAATATGATTTAGGGTTCTGTCGAGGTGTTGATTATTATTGTTGATCAGAAAGGAGATTCTACTTGAGGTGAGTTGCTTTGAACTGCTCTCTATGAAATGTTTTGTAAATGATATCCCAATACTATCCGTGCATATATCCTATAATAAGTACTTGTTATGGCCATGATTGGGAGGGACTGAGGGACAAGATCGATCCTCTTGTTTTAGACTGGTCCATGTGTGGCCGGAAGGTCCCGGTATATATGTATATTGTAGACTCATAATCCATGTGAGATTACTGGGTGATGGATTGGAAAAAGAATGATTGTCAGACCCAGACGGGGCATTTCATTCATGTATCAAGGATACCTGTTGTGAAAATACGATTTTGTTTATAAACTCACAAGCGTTATGCTGATCCAACATGTTTTCAAATGTTTTGAGCACATGTGAACCCTAGCTTATAGTTGGCATTCCAGGGGATGTACGGATGTTGGATATAGGGATGACTTAGGGTAGGTTCATGTGTGACCATAAGTCCTGAGTGGATGGCATGATTCTTCGTGAGCTATAAGTCCAGAGTTTTTATGTTATATTGTACCAGTCAGTCCCTGTTGTAAAAACTTTCTATTCTGAAATAAAGTAATTATGATTTTAAGTCTTCCGCTGTGTGTTTATTGGTATCAACGTCACAGTAACTAGATGGAGACCTTCAACCGGTATGTGTTTATCTAACGAACGGAATGTTCTGTCTAGGAAAGAGCGATGTATAAATCTCTCCTAGACCCGCCTCTCTTACTTGGGAACATATCTGTTAGAGGTACTACTCTGGCTAGATAACTGTCCTGTGTTACAGATGTGACATAGTTGCACTTGCAGCAATGGCAAATGAGATCAAAGAGCCGAAGCTGAGTGCTCAAAGGTGTTAGGTGTGCAGAGGAGGCCACGACACCAGGGACTTCCCCGTCAGTCAGAAGGAGCAGGTAAACTTTGCGGGCAACCAGAACCGAGGATTCAACAACTATAGTAATTCTTATGGCTCGGGATGGAGATCTGGAGGCAACCCACTGGGGTTTAGTGCCCGCCCTAATCAGCAAGTTAGAGGTGAAGCAACATCGAGTGGGGGAAGCATCGTGAACATAAAGAGGATTAAGGAGATGCTGGAGACTCCAAACCAAATGCTTGCCCACCTAGCAGTGAATGACAAAGAGACTCAGCAGAGAATGGATGTGCATGACACTTTACTGAAGAATCAGGAATCTGCATTCCAAGATCTGCAGTGCACGGTAGGAGACATCGCTAAGACTCTGAGGGATAGACAAGGAGGTCCGTCTTCGGGTCCTAATTCTTCCGTGATGGCCCTGACAACTAGGAGTCAGAGAGTAGAAGAGAGGGAGGAGCCACTGGTGGAAAAAGAGAAGAGTCGGTGGACAAGGAGATAGTGGTTGAGAAGCCTCCCGAGAAGGCTGAGAAGAAGATTGAGGAGAAGAAAGGGGGAGATGAAGACCCCCGAGATTGACCTGAGCCGTGTTCCCTATCCAGCGCGTTTACTTCCTCATAAATATGCTAGGGAATATGGTAACTTCCTAAACATGTTCAAGCAGCTTAAGGTCAATCTTCCATTCATTGAGGTCCTCCAGCATATGCCAAAGTATGCTAAGTTCTTGAAAGATCTGATTTCGAACAAATAGAAGCTGGTGAAAGTCTCAAAAGTCTCACTAAGTGAGCGATGGTCTGCGGTGGTGCAAAACAAGTTGCCTGAGAAATTGGCAGATCCGGGCCACTTCACGATCCCGTGTCTGCTTGGCGGTTTGCCTATGAAACATGTGTTGGCCGACCTGGGTGCTAGCATAATTCTGGGTGCTAGCATAATTCTGATGCCGTATTCTATATACAAGCAGCTAGACGTAGGTGAACCAAAGCCGAAGCGCATGAGCATATCCTTGGCTGACCGTTCAGTCAAGTATCCACGGGGAATAGTGGATAATATTTTAGTGAAAGTAGACAAATTCATCTTCCCCATGGATTTTGTCATTCCTTATATGGATGTGGATAACAGAGTCCCACTCATCTTCCGACACCCGTTTCAGCGCACCGCCAAGGCATTGATTGATGTCTATGACGGGAAGCTAACACTTTGTGTGGGGGATGAGTCTGTCACTTTTGATGCTGCAAAGTCCATGAAGGAGGCTAGTGAGCAAAGCCACTCCGTTTGCATGATTGATGCCTTCATGGATGACCATCGGGACTCTGATCTAGTAGAGGATGTTGCTGAAGAACCCGCCTCTGCTTTAGGAGAGCCATTTGATTTGGCATGGGAGTTGGAAGAGTTGTTGGATGCACCGGATGAATACGGTGACGAGATGCCCAGTGATCTGCTGGAGATGATGGAAGAACTGGAAGAGATGATATGGAAACCCCCAAGTGTGGGGATGGTTGAGATCGTAAAGGATCCTAATGATCCGGGTGAGGGTTTAAAGGTCATACCATTAGAGATACCTAATTCTAAGCCCCTGCCCATTTCCGTTGTTCATTCTGAGGGGATAGAAACTGAGTCACCCCCTAAGTCTAGGCTGCCCATAAGAAACTCCGAGTGTTGAGAGGTGACCATGATTTGATGACAGTGCAAACCCCAAGTGTGGGGACGTTTAGGGGTGAGAAACTGCTAGGGTACTTGAACCGAGTTATCTTTGGACCTGGTAGGATTAAGTGTTGGTGTAAGGACCTAAGTGTTACTTATGAGAGATGTTCAGCGGTTTTGACAGTCTTGTGGATGTGGAGAGTTGGTATACCGCGTAGAATGCAAGCAGTACCGGTTAGAATCAAAGAGAAGCCTCCTGATAGGATTATTTGAATCTCGGGCCAGTGCCCGGGTGTACAGTATGTATAGTTCTTTTACTTATTTTCATGTCAATTTGGTGTTTTTCGGATTACGTGTCTTTGTCTGTGTGTGTTTTGCAGGGATTCGCACTTGGTTCGGTGAGGAAAATCATTAGGAACGAAGTTCCAGGTATTTTTACTTTGGTTTTTATAGTCGGAACAGGTTTTTTAAAAATTTGGGGAAGAAGAAATTGAGGGGTGAAAATTTGGCTAACTATAAAAAACCCTCAAAACTTTCCGTTACCATCCCTCCCTCGCGGTACGCGACACATTGCCTCTTGGTCCTCGCGGTACACAAAGGACAAAAGCTTGGGCCGGGTAAAATCTTGCCTCCTCACGGTGCGCGAGGGACCATGGTCCCTCCCTTTTTCCTTTGTTTCCAATGGTTTCCCAAGCCATCCTTCATCACCACCATGCACCGTTCACCACTACTATTAACATACCATTCCATCATCATCACCATTCACTATCCATCACTCCTACCATCATCCACCATAATCACCATCATTCAAATCCTCATACCAACATCCATATCATCTACCTATTATCACCTACCATGGGAAATTTAAGGATCATTCGTGACGAATGATTCACCTTGCTTTTGGCACTCATGTCTATGTGTTTGTCAACTATCGGGTACGTGTTCCTATTCTATCCAGAGTCGAGTTAGTTGAGTCTTTTCGTTTTAATTGATTCAGTACCATGAGTCAGTTTGATGTTGTGGGTTTGTTGTGAGCTTGATTTTGCAGGTATTTATCACCCCGTCTATACTCAATCTCCATTCGGGCGGGGTCGATACTTATCTTATATTTGTGTACAAGGCAACCCGACAGAGTTTGTGCAGCCATGAAAGAAATGCTATACGGTTGCACATGTGGAAGAGCAGAGCTGGATACAATCTTGGATACATTACTAGCTAAGTCTTTTCCTGTTTATTTTTGTATCTTTTATTTTTTGTTGTTTCTCGGTTCACTTTGGGGACAATGTGAGTTTCAAGTGTGGGGATGCGAGACTGCATTGAGTCTAGTTTTCTTGGTTGTTTTTCTTTATAAAACTACAAAAATACAAAAAAAATAGAAAATTTTCAAAAATGTCCTTCGAAATCAAAAGTTTTTGCATAATAAATGGAAAATGATAGTAGAACTGGATATGTTGTTGAGTTTAAATGAAAATAAATAATAGAAAACACGTATAATTAGTGATGTTTTGGTAGACCCAACCAATTTGATAGCTTAAATAGCATGTGAGTGTTGTTTATGATAATTAAATGATTTAAATTATGAGATCTTGTGGGCACTCATCTTAGGGGTGTCGGTAAAACTGAAACTGTCAACATAGGGTGATAGGTACCATGTTAAGCTAAAATTTAGAAGTTTTTGAAATTTCTTGGCACACCACTCTCTTTTTATAAAAATAAATCCGAGTTCCGTGACGCCCGCAATCCATAATTCCATTATTAATGAGCTTAATTGATTAGAATTTTAAGTTTTGCTTATGTGCTACCCTCCGGGGTGCAACCTGGTTGAAACACCACTAACTGATTCTTGATTGCTTCATTGACTAGAACTGTAGTCTATATGTTACCCTCTAGGATAGCGACTTGGTTGAAACGCCTCTAGACAAGGTTCATTTATTTAATTTAATGTTCATTATTCATCCATTCACCCATTAATCACCTTAAATTCTAAAACATGTAAATCTTAGTTTACCGTGGTGGGAAATCTATATGGTTTAACCCTGGCCTAGACATGACCTTGAGACAGGATTAGGTAGAACTGTATGTTTTGAGTGCGAGTCCCATAGATTGATTGATATGCTGTATAAAATGGAATTAGAACACAAAGTGGGGGCTTGAAAGTTGGTGGTTAGGTTTAATCGGAAAGAAATACTGATTGTTGCTTTTTAACGCGTGAGTATATTTGTGCTAATAACATATATGAGATTGTTAAGCTATTTCCAGTTATGATTCCATTGCAGAATTTTTTGAGGATGAAAAAAGGATAAGTGCGGGGATGTTTGATGTAGTGCAAAGTACACATCTTTATTCCATTGTATTCATGCGTTTTTAGATAGTTTTATATTTTTTTAATTTTTTTTTGTTTCATATTGAGTCTTTGTTGTATTTTCAGGTGCTCGTGTGAATTGCATGTCATATTGTAACACTTCTGATTTTCAGTGTTCATATTTCAATTCAATGTAATACAATTTCGAATTCAATACTCGTGCACTGTCTTATTATTTTGCTTACCGTAAACTAAATGCAATGATTCAATACAAATTTACAAGTTTTGCTCGATTATATACACTTAAACGCTATGCAAGTAACTATTTATTTCAAACTAATCAAACCTGAAAAGTCAAGGACTAAAGTTGAAAATTTATCAAGAAACCCTAATTAGCACGGTCGTGCTTCGTCCTGGCACGGTCGCGCCAAGTGCCTCGACACGATCGCGCGATTGGTCCTGGAATGATCGCGCCCAGTGCCTAAGCACGGTCGCGCCTGCGTAACAGTCGAAACGTAAATGCAGTTTCAAAACGCTCGGTCGTTTGAATTCAAATCCGATGTGCGTTTCTCTTTCAGTATCAAAGAAAATAATTGTCAATTACGATCATTATCATCCATTTGCGAATTCTCTCAAGAAAAACCGTCCAAAATTTCTCCCAAGCCTCGAATCATTCTTTTCGATCCTGTTGCTACCAAATAATCAAGGAACTCGATCCTCCGATCATCTCTAAGGTTTCTGAAGGGTTGAATCATCCGGAATCGCAGCAGAAGACGCCGGAAAGCAATCTTGCCGTCGCCGGAACCTCCTTCTACCGACCTCCATCGATTCCCTACTCTTTCGTGTAATTGATCACTTGTTATTATCCGTTTTAGTATTTAGATCGAAAGCCCCATGTTAATCTGGGCTTCCATTACAGAAATTATCCGGAACCGAAATTCCTATTTTTAATAAAAAGGATTTAATCGAATCCATTCTTAAACACGTTTTCCATACAATTAATTTATATGAATAGACTATTAACAACTCAGTAATCAAAAGCCCTAACAATTCCAACGCTATAAATACAAGATTTGTTCAATTCGTGTCTGATTTGGAAGAGACACGGTCGCGCTAATCATCTAGCGCGACCGTGCCTCATGAAACGCGGTCGTGCCAAGTAGCAGCGCGGTCGTGTCCTCCTGTCCAGACCTAGTCATGCCCTTTGGGCTAGCCTCTGTTGTGTCTAAAAATCATAGACACGACCGTGCCGAGCCAAGGCACGGTCGTGCCTGTTGACTGGTCTAGTTTGTGCCCTCTGTTGATTAACCCGGTCGCGCCCCGACTAGCGCGGTCGCGCCCGTGGCTTGAGTACGATCATGCCCTTCCGAGGCACGGTCGTGTGTGACTCAGAAATTTTAACAGAATTATAATTTTATATTTTTCAATCAATAAATGTTGCAAATTTTATAAAAATATGTTTTCTGTATTTGAAGAGATTTAAAGTTTAATCTGGAGATAAATATTATTTATTTAAAAGTTTATTTAAAGATTTATAAAAATTAAATTTATATTTATCTTACACTTAAATGATGTTTTAAATGATTAAGTTACAAAGTTTATAAATAAATAAGATAATAATTATTTATTTAATATTTAAACAAAAATCATTTATTTATTTATACTTAATTACAATCAATATTTACATTATTTCATAAACTATAATCATTTATTTATTTATTAATTTACATTTAACACATGCATTATTTTCATAATCAACAATTTTATAAAAATTCTATTTTATTATTTAAATTCCAAACTTTAATCAAATGTTTCAAAAATGGTTACTACAACTTTATATATTTCACTTAATACTTTTTATACACAAATTCAACCTTCAATGTTAGACTTAAACTTTGTACATCGATTTGATTCAATATACATTACTATCTAGGTTAACCCGTGCGTATCAAGAACCCTTATTTTATCTATACTCTTTGTTAGCTACATCTCCATACAAAGTGAGTGTTCACAACCCCTTTTTACTCTTTTACACTTTTGGGGTGGAACTTGAACTTTATACACATTACACATTTACATTTACGCAAACAACACAAGTGCAAAATCCTATTTACATACATGTGTGCAAAATTTGAGCTTTGTGCCCGAGTGCTAGTTGTGCTAATCTTTGTGAAAACTTGTGTGCAATCATTAACTATACAAGCCGACGGTTTTCAATGATAGATCTATTGAGTCTGACAAACCCACCCAGGTGCGCGGTGATTGAAACCGACAACACAATTTTTGCATGCTAGTTACAAAGGTTTGATTGTACTTGGTTACACAATAGCTGCTCCCCATAAACGCCTTATTTTATCATGTCTTGTAAAGGATTTGTTTTCAACTATATGCTATCTATATACAACTGTGTTATACTCACCAACTTTTTAGTTGACTTTATTTTATTCATGTTTCAGGCCCTAATATGTGAGAATGATTCAAGACGTGCTCAATATAGGATTTGGACTTAGCAATTTAAATCAAGAATTTTATGAGTTGTTTATGTTTCTTTGTTTGAATTTGGTTTGTACTTGGATTATTTGTAATGGAAATTTGACTTTAATATATTTCAATTTAGTCAACCATGTGCTATGAACAGTCTACATGTCCTGCCCCGATGATTCCGCCATCGGTCGGGGTGTGACACATATCCCAAAGAGATCGAGCACGAGAAGAATTCCCAAGAAATTAAACGCAAAAAGTTGGATTTTTATTCCTTCGCGATACGCGAAGGAGGAGAGTTAAGTTCTCGCAGTATGCGAGAAAGTAAAGAATGGTGCCCGACTAGTTTGTCCCTCGTAGTACGCGAGGGGCTGGCCACATTCTCTCGCGGTACGCGAGAGGCTCGTAAATCCGCAAAAAAGCCCAAATTCGAGAATTAAAAGAATTGTAATACCATTAGGTCAGAGAGTTCGACATTCAGCCATTTGAAGGGTTTCTCAAGGCGATTTTTGGAGTTTGAGGAGCAATCGAAGTGAAAGATTGAGGCTTTCGGATCCGGGTTCGTTAGTATTAGCTTATTCGGTTTCAATGTTCTGATTTTCATCATTGAATTGTTGATTGAGACTATGTTTCTGTTTATTACTTTTGCTATGGATGTTTTGAATATGATTCTAGGCTAAACGTTTGATACTGCCTGGGTCAATGATGATTTCTTGTTAAAGATCTGATTTTTATCGGTTTATGAAATCTTTTGATGGTTTGATGATTGTGTAAAGATCTTGGTTTCATAAATATGATGAATATGCATGTTTAGATCTGTTTTGCAACTGATTATAGTTCCATATGCTATTTGTGAATGTCTTTTAGTTTGAATAGCGTATCTAGATCATATACTGTGTGTTTGTGATTGTTTGTGTGGTTTGCTAGATGTAGTAACCCATAGGAACTGTGATTGAGAGTAAATTAGACTGAGTGTTTGACTTATCTTGATGCCCGAAAGGTGAGATGTAATCGGTTAGTCTTCGTTATTAGGATTCTGAGTGTAAACTGTCTGAGAGGAAGTTCCCCTTAGGTTTCTAGTTATCGTAGCTAGTCCGTGTCATAGTATGTTGATCTGAGATTACCCTGTGCATCTTTGATGTATTATGGTCAGTGAGACTGAGAGGTGATCTGTTTGTTACGTACATTATCATTGTTGGAGAGACTAAAAGGTAATCCGACCATCTGGTGAGCGTTGTACATCTTGAGGTTTTCCTGGTTGGTAACACCCTAAAAGTGATTAGGGATCCACTAGGTTGTCTTTAGTTGTTATCCTTAGAAAACCAGTTCCATCATAGTTTCCGTAACCGGTAGAAATCATGGCCTTGCAAGTAGGATTCCGACCTAGGTATTGTTCTTCTCATTCCTGATATTCCCAAGTCTATGTTTGATTGTTAGTGTCGTTCATCTGATTTCATAATCTTGAATTCATTAGTATAGTCAATAGTTGTAGAAAACCCCCAAAACCAATTATTCATAGTTCGAGTCAAAGTCTAGTTTAGCTATTCAGTGTCTCTAGGGTTCGATAATCCGGTTTAACAATAAGTTGTGCTACACTCGATAGGTTCACTTGCCTGTCAGTGCTGTCTAGTTCATAGGTATTCCATTTATTACTTAGGTGTCTAGATTAGGTTTTTATTAGTATTTTTATAGACCGTTGGGACGACAACATACCTCATCGGGTAAACTCACCTGCAAAACAATCTAATGTACATACAAATTCAGTTACGCTGAGTGAGTTCTAATAGTTTATTTTAAATAGTAATGTTCCCATCACGCATATCATTCAATTCAAACTCAAGACGCTCATTAACATACGGATGACCCACGAAACCCACAATTTCCCATAAGGGTCTAATCAAACCAAGACTCAACCCGTACCCATACCCCGTAAGTTACCCTACACAGACCAAACTTACCGTTTCAATAACCTATACTTTACCATTCATATCAACACGAAATCTGTTGCTTAACATTAAAGCAATAAGCTCACAACATATTGATCATCAATAAACACTTGCATGCAATATAAATCAAATATAAGTGCACACAACAATTACCTCATCACCACTGCCCTCGTCAGGGCTTTCATCATACTCCAAGCTCATCACTGTCCCCCTAGACATTGTCACATTTAGTGACTTCCCGAAGGACCTCGTCCTCCACAATCCCGTTTGCCATTTCACAAGGACAACGATACAAACACACAACAACAAACACATAACTCATAACACATAACAACCTACTAGCATTTACATGACTTGTTAATTAAACATAAACCACATACGAGTTCCCATGCCAACACCCCTCAGATATAATCGTAACATGCTTAACTCATTTCTCGACTCATCCCGACTGACTCATAGCACGACACACACAAATCATCACAACTCTTGTCCACACATCCTAAGGACCCCACAACAACCCTTAGTTTGATTATTACATAATGATCTCATAAAAATCCCCCGGTTTAAATCATAACTCGTAATACATTCATTTAAGAGAATAAAACATTCGAGTATGTACGATAGCCCCAAATCAGTAAAATGTTTAAAAGAGGGGATTAGAAACTCACTGGTTATGTTGAGTCTCTGTCTCTGCTCCGCAACCCTATCACTCGCTCAAATCCGAACATGTCAAACGTACGATCGCATGAACAGATTACGTTCCACACGTATGCTAAATAACTCGTAAAGTATAAACCCCAACACCATCACGTCATAAAAGTTTGACAATTCTTTTCTACGAATCCCATTCTCCCGAGTTTACACATAATATGGTTCCCGACTTGTTTAGGTCTTGATCACCTGAACCCAAGCCCCCCACGCATGCACGCGTACGTTGCCAAGCAAAAACCCTAATCCCACAATGGGTTTCATGCATGCGTGTAAATTGGCCATGCAAAACCCACGTTGGGGAAACCCTAACCGGCCCCGTTGCCCAACTTCGTCTCCCCCCACCGTGCACCTCCACGATCGTTATCCTCGTCTTCTTCATAGCGAGTAAAGCTCTAGCCGAGTAGAACCCTAGCCGTACCCCGTCTCCACACCAAGCACCACCCACCGTCATATTTCTCGTCTTCCCACCCCGACTAGGTCACCGACGAGCCCTCGTCACATAACTGCAGCCTTCACCACCTTCACCTAGTGCCACCGCTAGCCTCCCTCCGATCACGTGTGTGATGCCATGTGATCGGCTACAAATCAAGCTTCAATCCAGTAAACCAGTTGTAGAATGGCGAAAACAATCTACAACAATCTCTGAGATCAAACGAATACGAATCGAATCACCAACAATGCAATATACGCCATATAAACACGATATGATGATCAACAAAAACTTCTTGTATTGATATAAGCACTGATTACAAGTAGGATAGTCACACGCTACAATATATATGATAATCTCTCTAATCTTCCTAATTACAAGTGCAAAAATGACAAGTCTAATACATGTTCAAAATTAAATGCTATTTATAGGAAATGTTTTCGTCCAAAAACTTCTCGTCCGAAAACTTTACACTTGTACAAAATGTTGGTTTCAATGGACTACTAGGTTCTAACAATATCCCTCTAGCCCATTGACAACCAAACTCTCAGTCTTTATCAGCATCAGCTTTGTTTTCCACTTTGATCTTCTTGGCATCCATTTCCTGCAATCTCTTTTTCAAAATCTCGGCTTCGGCTCTCATATTAAGACTCCTTGCAAAAACATGCATAAACAACTTTGCTTCAACTTTAATAATCAAACTTTGATCACATCTGATAGGGCTATAGTATAGTTTCTTCAAATCTTCATCAGAAAAGCTGAACAGTTCCATTGGGTCGAACACACGAACTTCAGTTTGATTTTTCTGAATACTGACAGCTTCATGTGTTGTACTATCATAGTGCCACTTCTCAAGATCTGTAATAAATGTTTCATTTCTAGCTGGAAAGTATATTGTTGTCACAGTGTCAGCAGGCTTCACAATGCAGTAAATCTTCCTTTTGCCTGTAGTTTTATCTTTATGCTTTGATCTCACACGCTTTGGTACCTGAGGCTTGAAACTTGTAAATGTATCTTGATTGCATTGTGACCTCAAGAAGTTCTCGAAAGTTGTTGCATGATTATTCTTCGTATGATTGATTATATTCAAATGACTTAGCTACCTGACATCCCATCTAGGCAAGCTTTGCATCTTATGACTGGTTTCAAAGCATTGGATCTCTCCCTCAACCCTCTTGACAATGAACATCTCCTTTTCATGATCATACTTCCATCCAAGAATCTTTCCGGTTAAAGCTTTCTTCGAATTTCTTATCTTTTGAGTAATATTCTCTATAATAGACACTTTTTCGTCTTTCTTCCACCAGTCACTCTTGTCCATAACACTTGACTTCTTTAACGACTCAGATTGAATATCTTCTTGATCATTAAATGCGTCGGGTAAATCAAAATTGTTATCTTTAGAAGTAATCCTATCAATCTTTCCAATTACCGAGCCATCACCTTCAACATAAGTTTTGTAGAGATAAAGACTGATGGCTACAAAATTCTCTAAGTAAGATTGTTGCGGACTCCACAATTTTGCTGTTGACTTACAAGTTGCTGTAGATAAGGCTAAGTGCTGTAGATAGTTGTGTTCTCGTGCTGATGAACAAGTTTCCTGCTGATAGCCATATCTGCTGAATTCCAGAGTTGCTGCTAATAGGCTTCTCAGCAGCATCAAACATTTGATGCTGTTGATAGGCAAACCATCAGCATCTTTGACTTTACCACTGACACCTCTGCTGTAACACTAACACACCTATCAGCAGAAGGAATGTTATTGGTGCAGATGACAAAAGACAATGCTCCTATTCTGATCTATCCTGCAATGATTTCTTTGAAGACCTTAGTTTTGCTGTTGTCTTTTTAGTGCAGAAGTCTTTTCACTACAGTTGTCTTTTAGCTACTTGTATTTTAGTTGTCTACAAATAGTAGTAACTTGTAACTGTTAAAGATTAACAGCTTGTGTTTGATCTGATCCTTAGAATCAAGGGTCTGTCTTGATTCTAAGTTCCTTTATATGTATTGCATCTTTTAATTTTACAATGTGTGCTTCCTTGGAGATTTCTCTGTAAACTTGTAAACATTGAAGATTAATACACTTTGCATTTATCAGTATTATGCTTGTTTTCATGTTTGCATTGATTAGTTGTTATTGTTTCCACGAATCTCAACTAAGAACATAATCATCTTGTAAACACCGATCCTACAAGTGGTATCAGCGCTTTAGCTCTCAGATTAAACAAACTAACACTTGTTTAATCACTATCTGGTTCTGCTATCTCTTTACTGCTGAACCATCTATCCATAGTATGGCACAAAATACTTGATTTGATGTCATTGGAAGCTTTCACAGAGCACCAAAACTGGTGTTTGGAGAAGATTATGATATGTGGAAGAAAATAATGGAAAGTTTGTTCTGCTACCAAGAATATGGAATGTGGAGATCCATAGTTGATGGTCCATATGTGCCTATGGTGGCTTCTGCTGATTCCGGAGGTCCATCAGTCCCTAAAGAAGCCTCAAAGTACTCAGAGGAAGACATCAAGAAGATGGAGGTAGATTTCAATGCTTTGGGAGCCATTAAGATGTGTTTACCAAATGAAGTTTTCCATAACTTCAGAGAATACAAGACTGCTAAGGAGCTATGGGAAGCTCTTGAGAAGATGGTTGCCGGTTCTGAGGAGGTGAAGGAGAATAGAAGAGACATTCTGAAGCAACAATATGAGAACTTTGTCTGGAAAGAAGGTGAGTCTCTTACTGTTTTTTTCAACAGGTACACCTATTTGGTGGGAGAGCTACAACGCTCTAAAGTGAAGCTAGAGAATGAAGACATTCTCAAAAAGTTTATCAGATCTATTCCAAGCTGCTAGACACTCTATACAGTGTCAATTAGAAGAACTGAAAACTTGAAAACTCGAAAAATGACTGAGCTGTATGGCATGCTAAAGACATATGAATTAGAAATGATTCAAGCCAAAGAAAGAAGCTCAGGTCATTCAACAACTTCATCAACAACCACTACTTAATCTGCACTACACTCTGACTTCTCAGCTCCCAGTTCTAGTAACTATTATCCTCCCATTGTCACCCACCCTCAGACTACCAACTCACAAACAAACAACTCACCATTTCTTCTTGAAGCTCCACCTCAACCAAACTCAGCTGCCTTTATCTCCAAAAATTCCAGCAACATGTCCTTCATCAAAGAAGATCTGGAATACTTTCATTCAGATGACTTAGAAGAAATGGATATACAACACTCATATGCCATGTTTTCTCGCAGAGCAAAACGGTTCTACTCTAGGACTGGAAGACCAATTCGAAGCAACAACTCTAACACTAGAGTTGGCTTGGACAAGAGCAAGCTAAGATGTTACAATTGTAGCCAACTTGGTCATTTTGCCAGAGAATGCAAGGCACCAAAGACAAACCCAGCTGCGGCATAACCTAGACAGACCCATCATGGTCAAGCAAGTCAAGGCAACACCACTCCTGCTCAAACTGCAGCCTGTGCAGCTGTTGGAACAACTGATTTTGATTGGAGCTTCCAGTATGAAGATCTTCCTGCCAACAACCAAGCACTCATGGCAGACACAACAGAGATACCACCTCAGGTATATGAACATCTTTGTACTCAAGCTTGCATTTATAAGGTTCTAGGATACAGGAAACATAACCAAAACCTGATAGATCAAAATGAAGAGTTTCACCAAATGAAATCTGAATTTAAAAAGGTTGAAAACAGTTATAAAGAAAAGATTAACTGCCTAAAGAAAGAGATTTCATCACTAAAACATGAACAAACAAATCTTGAAACTTAGATTAATGATCTATTGGTTAAGTTAAAAGCTACAAGAGCTGAGTTGGCAGACCAAAAAGTTCATGTTGATAAATATGAGTTTGCATCCAAAAAGCTGCAAAGACTTTTGGATGCTCAAATTCATGAAAAAGTGACTGCTGGCCTTGGGTTTCAAACTGAAAAGCCCTACAACACCGTCCCCCCACCAGCTGACTATGTAACCATCCATGAACCAAACTTCAATCTCACAAATCTTGACCATGCAAACCGAAACCTTGATCCATCCAAGGAAGAATCATCTGTGCAAGACTGCAATACCCCCTCTGAATTTGAGTCCACATGCTCAGAATTCACTCAAACAAGTGAAGCTCCATTACTCCTTACCAATGAAGTAATTCTCAAAACCACCAAATCTGGTAAAGTAATTCAAACCAATGGTCCAAGTCCCTTTATTCCCTCTATACCAGTAACTCCTCCCACCAAACAAATCAAAATTAGCTATCCTCCTGAAGGAAGAACGTTAAAAGTTGAACAGGGACAATCTTCAACCTCCACCATTCCTCAATAAAAATCCAATCAACCCAGTAAGGTGTTTGACATTTGTCATGCACTTGGAGAGAGATCTCCATATGTTCAGAAAACATTGGAGGAAGCCACTTTTGAATACAACAAAGCTCATCCCTGGAACTTCAAAGATCTATTCAAAAGAAAAGATTATGTATACTTTCAAAGAGATAAATCAACTAAATCATGTTTTGTCTGTGGCAAATACAATCACACTGCAAGCACATGCTTCTACTACCTTCAGCAGCAAAGAAACCTCAAGCAAAATACTTTTGAGAAGACAAACAAAAACAAAAAGGTAAGAAGCTATGAAGACAAAACAACTCAATTCATAAAGTCTCTCTCTCCTCCAAGAAAGCAGCTTCAAAAACCTCAACAATCCTGCATCATATGTAGTGAATCAAACCACTTTGCTGCTGATTGTATATTCAATCCTTTCAGCCAGATTTTTCAACCAGCCTCTATAGCAGTTCATGCTACTCCAAAAAAGAAGCCTATCTATAAAAGAACTCCCATAGAGAAACCCACTTTTAATAGAAAGGTAAAACAGGAGAAGCATGTATCTCTTGAACCATCAGCAGCCAGCAAAAATGCTTCTGATCATGTAAAGTAAAACATCAGCAGCAACCAAGTTTGCTGCTGATCAGTCAAAGCCATCAGCACCAAAAGCCACATCAGCCGCTGATAGAGTAAAAGGGTCTGGAAAATCACTTCCTCAACAATGGAAAGCCAATTCCACTGCTTCTATCTCTCAAAGCATCATCATAGGATCCATTGAATGCAAGCATACTGATGCTATTGGCTCAAAGCCACACTTACCCAAGTTTACAAGTTCTTGGGTTCCTCCCTCTAACTAGATCTCTCTCATGTGCAGGGACAACCAGGTCACAAGGATAACACCTGGGTTGTAGACAGTGGTTGTTCCAGGCACATGACCGGCAACAGGTCCATTCTCTCCAGTTTCAGACATTTCAATGGAGGATATGTTGCCTTTGGGAGTGATTCAAAGGGAGGATCTATAACTGGACAAGGAACCGTGTCCAATGAAAGAATGAGTATTGAAAGGGTAAACTTTGTCATAGAATTGGACTTCAATCTCATGAGTGTGTCTCAGATTTGTGATCAAAAGCATTGGATGCTTTTCACAGACAAAGAATGCTTTGTGCTCTTTAAGCAAACCTCCTCCAGAGAAGATTTTATTAACTGCCCAAAGAAAAGATAACCTATATGTGCTTGACATGAATGAGGTCACTCCATCCGGAAGTATATCTTGTTTTCTGTCCAAGGCCTCAGTTGATGAATCAGCTCTCTGGCATAGAAGATTAAGCCATGTTAATGTAAAAACCATCAACAAGTTGGTGAAGGGAAATCTTGTCAGAGGCCTTCCTGACAAGGAATTCCAACTTGAAGAGTATTGCATAGCATGCCTGAAGGGGAAGCAACACAAAAGTTATCACAAGCCCAAGACATCGAATAAAAAATGACATTCCTCTACAGTTGTTGCATATGGATCTTTTTAGTCCTACAAATGTCATGTCAATGGGCAAGAAGCATACTGTTTGGTGATAACTGATGACTATACCAGATTCTCATGGGTATACTTCTTGAGAACAACATATGAAACTGCTGAGATCCTTAAATCCTACATTCTTAGGGTGGAGAATCAAAGCAATCAGAAAGTCAAAGTCAAAAGGTGTGATCAAGGTACCGAGTTCAAAAACCACACCCTGAACTGTTTCTATGAGAGCAAGGGTATAGAAAGACAATACAGTGCTCTAAGAACTCCTCAACTAAATGGGGTTGCTGAAAGGAGAAACAAAACTCTAATTGAATCTGCAAGATAAATATTGGCTGATTCAAAACTGTCTCTCATATTTTGGGAAGAAGCAGTAAACATAGCTTGCTATGTGCAAAATGGAGTTCTCATTGTCAAGCCTCTTAACAAAACACCTTATGAGCTTTGGTTCAAAAGAGTTCCCTACATTGGATTCTTGAAACCCTTTGGATGTCCATGTACCATTCTTATCACCAATGGAAGTCTTCTAAAGTTTGGTGCAAAATCAGATGAAGGATACTTTGTGGGCTATTCCTCTCAATCCAAGGCTTACAGAGTATTCAACTCCAGAACAAGAATAGTTGAAGAATTAGCAAATGTGGAATGTAGGGAACACATTCCATGTGAAAAGGGTAAAGGACCAGACTGGCTCTTTGATATTGACTCCTTTTCATAAGTATTTGAGCCTCTCATCTTCTCAAATATGGAGTCTACCTCTTCCCAAAAGCAAGCATCTACATCATTTGAAGACTACAGAGTGGGTCTCAATGGTCCATCTATAAGAATTAAAAGACCATCCATTGATCCTCCATCTGTCATTGATGCTATTGAAGCCAGTGAAGCCAGAACAAGCAACTCTAATGTCACCAGCAACAATCTCTCTGGCAATGAAGATGAAGATGAGGGTATTGTATCTGATGCAGATGATGCTGATGATGATACTAATGCTGCTGATACTGTTGATGCTACTGATGTTGCTAATAACTCATCTACAGATGTTGCTGTTGAAGAAATTTTTGCAAACAACCCTTTTGACAATCATCATCTTCCTGATCAAAATCAAAGAAATCTGGAGCAAGGAATACAGATGGATGTTGTTCCAGCACAGAGAATCAATAAGGAACATCCATTGGAAAATATAATTGGCCAAGTTCACCAAGGAGTCCAAACAAGAAGAAAGACTCATGAGGCCAATATATGTTTGTATTCTTGCTTTCTATCTCAAGTAGAACCGAAGAAGATAGATGAAGCTTTGAAACATAGCAGTTGGATTGAAGCAATGCAGGAAGAGTTGCTGCAATTCAAAAGACAAGAAGTATGAACCCTAGTTGATCATCCACCTGGTCAAACTGCTATAGGCACAAGATGGGTATTCAGGAACAAACAAGATGAGAGAGGGATTGTAGTCAAGAACAAAGCCAGACTTGTCGCTCAAGGCTACACTCAGGAAGAGGGATGTCACACCCCGACCGATGGCGGAATCATCGGGGCGGGACATGTAGACTGTTCATAGCACATGGTTGACTAAATTGAAATATATTAAAGTCAAGTTTCCATTACAAATAATCCAATTACAAACCAAATTCAAACAAAGAAACATAAAACAACTCATAGAATTCTTGATTTAAATTGCTAAGTCCAAATCCTATATTGAGCACGTCTTGAATCATTCTCACATATTAGGGCCTGAAACATGAATAAAATAAAGTCAACTAAAAAGTTGGTGAGTATAACACAGTTGTATATAGATAGCATATAGTTGAAAACAAATCCTTTACAAAACATGATAAAATAAGGCATTTATGGGGAGCAGCTATTGTGTAATCAAGTACAACCAAACCTTTGTAACTAGTATGCAAATTGTGTTGTCGGTATCAATCACCTCCACTTGGGTGGGTTTGTCAGACTCAATAGATCTATCATTGAAAACCGTCGGCTTGCATAGTTAATGATTACAGATAAGTTTTCACAAAGATTAGCACAACTAGCACTCGGGCACAAAGCTCAAATTTTGCACACATGTATGTAAATAGTATTTTGCACTTGTGTTGTTTGTGTAAATGTGTAATGTGTATAAAGTTCATGTTCCACCCCAAAAGTGTAAAAGAGTAAAAAGGGGTTGTGAATACTCACTTGGTATGCAGGTGTAGCTAACAAAGAGTATAGATAAAATAAGGGTCCTTGATACGCACGGGTTAACCTAGATAGTAATGTATATTGAATCAAATATGTGCACAAAGTTTAAGTCTAAAAATGAAGGTTGAATTTGTGTATAAAACTATTGATTTGTATTTAAAAGTATTGAATAACATATATAAAGTTTTGAAGTAAATATTTTTAAAACATTTTGATTAAGGCTGGAAATTGAATAGTAAAATAAAATATTTATAAAATCATTGATTATGAAAATAAAGTATGTGTTAAATGTAATTTAATAAATAAATAAATGATTATAGTTTATGAAATAATGTAAATATTGATTGTAATTAAGTATAAATAAATAAATGATTTTTCTTTAAATATGAATTAAATAAATAATTATTATCTTATTTATTTATAAACTTTGTAACTTAATCATTTAAAACATCATTTAAGTGTAAGATAAATATAAATTTAATTTTTATAAATTTTTAAATAAACTTTCAAATAAATAAAATTTATGTCCAGATTAAACTTTAAATCTTTTCAAGTACAGAAAACATATTTTTTATAAAATTTGAAACATTTACTGATTGAAAAATATAAAATTATAATTCTGTTAAAAGTTCTGAGTCACACACGACCGTGCCTCAGAAGGGCACGATCGTGCTCAAGCCACGGGCGCGACCGCGCTAGTCGGGGCGTGACCGGGTTGATTAACAGAGGGCACAAACTAGACAAGTCAACAGGCACGACCATGCCTTGGCTCGGCACGGTCGTGTCTATGATTTTTAGACACAACAGAGGCTAGCCCAAAGGGCATGACTAGGTCTGGACAGGAGGACACGACCGCGCTGCTATTCGGCACGACCGCGTTTCATGAGGCACGGCCGCGCTAGATGATTAGCGCGACCGTGTCTCTTCCAAGTCAGACACGAATTGAACAATTTTTGTATTTATAGCGCTGGATTTGATAGGGCTTTTGGTTACAGAGTTGTTACGAGTCAATTCATCTAATTTAATTGTATGGAAATCGTGTTTAAGAATGGAATCGATTAATTCTTTTCTTATTAAAATAATAATTCTGATTCGGACGATTTCTGTAATGAAAGCCCAGATTAATAGGGGGCTTTTGATATTGATACTGAAACGAATGAGAAGGAGAGTATACTCACCCTGAAGCGTATCGAATCGATGAAGACCGGTAGAACGGAATTCCGACGACGGCAAGATTAACCTCCGATGACTTCTGCTGCGATTCCGACTGTTTCAACGGCTTCGGTCGTTCCAGAGAGAGTTGAATATCGTATGGTGATGGATTGCTCGAGAGTATTCGAATCGATTTTGAGGATTCGAGGCTTGGGAGGAACTTGACGGTTTCTTGAGAGGAAAACGTAATTGGATTGATAAGACTCGTAATGGACTGAGATATTTTTCTTTGTCAAAGAAAATAAAACATAATCGGTTTTGAATTTCAAACGATCGGGCGTTTGCCAAGATAGGCGCGACCGTGCTTAGGCACCGGGCGCGATCGTTCCAGGACCAGTCGCGCGATCGTGCCGAGGCACTTGGCGCGACCGTGCCAGGACGAAGCACGACCGTGCTAATTAGGGTTTCTTGATAATTTTTCAACTTTAGTCCTTGACTTTTCAGATTTGATAAGTTTGAATTAAATATTTTCTTGCATAGTGTTTAAATGTATATAATTTCTTAAAACTTGCGAATTTGTATCGAATCATTGCATTTAGTTAATGGCGGGAAATAGAACAAGATAGTGCACGAGTATTGAGTTCGAAATGCATTACATTGAATTGAAAATATGAATACTAAAATCAGAAATGTTACAGTCTCCCCATGTTGAGAGAATTTCGTCCCGAAATTTAGTTTGAGGAAACGAAGGCATCGGTAAAAAGATGAGGGTACTTGAGCTTCATTTGATCTTCTCGTTCCCAAGTGAACTCAGGACCACGCTTAGATTCCCAACGAATTTTGACAATAGGAATGCGACTTCGCTTGAGTTGTTTGACTTCGCGATCCATAATTTCCACCGGCTTCTCAACGAAGTGCATCGTTTCATCAATGCGCACGTCGTCAAGCGGTATATGGAGATTTTCATCAGCGAGACACTTCTTCAGATTAGATACATGAAATGTAGGATGCACATTTCCAAGAGATGGAGGTAACTCGAGCTTGTAGGCCACTTTCCTAATCCTTTCAAGGATCTTGAATGGACCAACAATATGAGGTGCTAACTTGCCTTTCTTTCCAAAACGGATCACGCCCTTCCATGGAGACACCTTTAGAAGAACAAGGTCACCGACTTGGAATTCCAAGGGTTTTCGTCGTTTATCGGCATAACTCTTTTGTCGGCTTCTCGCTGTTCGGATGTTGTCACGGATTTGAATAATCTTGTCGGATGTTTCTTGAATTAGTTCGGGACCGGTGATTTGTGCTTCACCAATCTCGTTCCAACAGATAGGAGAACGACACTTGCGACCATAGAGAGCTTCGAATGGAGCCATGTTGATACTTGTGTGGTAGCTATTGTTGTAAGAAAACTCAATGAGGGATAGATGTGAATCCTAATTGCCACCAAAATCGATTACGCGAGCTCTAAGCATGTCTTCAAGTGTTTGGATTGTTCGCTCGGTTTGACCATCAGTTTGCGGATGATAAGCCGTGCTCAAATCCAATCGAGCACCAAGAGCCTTTTGGAGAGATTGCCAAAATCAAGAGGTGAACCGAGCGTCTCTATCGGATATTATGTTCACGGGAACACCATGACGGCTCACAATTTCATCATTGTAAATTCGGGCTAGTTTCTCCACTTTGAAGTCTTCGCGGATAGGCAAGAAATGAGCGGATTTAGTGAGACGATCAATAATCACCCAAATACTATCATATCCACTCGAGGTGCGAGGGAGCTTGGTATTGAAGTCCATAGCTATATTCTCCCATTTCCACACAGGAATTTCTGGTTGTTCGAGTAAACCAGATGGACGTTGATGTTCGGCTTTGACTTTGGAACAGGTTAAGCATTTGGCCACATAAAGAGCAATGTCTTTCTTTATACCGGGCCACCAATAAAGTTGGCGAAGATCTTGGTACATTTTATCCGCACCAGGATGAATAGAATAACGAGTCTTATGAGCCTCGTTCATGAGAAATGCACGGAGATCGTCGCGATCGGGAACCCAAATACGGTTCAAGTAATAGAGTAAGCCATTGGGTTTTGATTCAAGAAGGAGTTCAACACCACATGACATTTCTTCATACATGTTACCCTCGGTTACCGAGACGTGTTGAGCTTCTAAGATACGGGTTTGAATATCGGTTTGAATACGGGCACAATGAAGCATAACATGGTCCTTTCGACTCAAAGCATCGGCTACAACATTCGCTTTGCCGGGATGGTAACGAATCTCGCAGTCGTAGTCGTTAAGGAGTTCAACCCAACGTCGTTGCCTCATATTGAGTTCTTTTTGGTTGAAGATATGTTGAAGACTTTTGTGGTCCGTGAACACCACACCTTTCGTGCCATATAGGTAATGTCTCCAAATCTTTAACGCGAATACGACCGCACCCAACTCGAGGTCGTGCGTCGTATAATTCTTCTCATGAACTTTGAGTTGCCTTGATGCATAAGCGATTACTTTGCCTCGTTGCATGAGAACACAACCAAGACCTTGGTTAGAAGCATCACAATAGACAACTAAATCATCATTTCCATCGGGGAGAGTCAATATAGGAGCATTGCACAACTTTTGCTTGAGGGTTTGGAAAGCTTCTTCTTGTTTCGGTCCCCATTCATAAGCTTTACCCTTGTGAGTCAAAGCGGTAAGAGGGACAGTAATCTTTGAGAAGTTTGAGATGAAACGACGATAATAACCCGCAAGACCAAGAAATGAACGAACTTCGGTAGGAGTCTTCGGGGCATTCCAATTCTTAACCGTTTCAATCTTAGCAGGATCAACATGAATACCCTTGTCGTTGACGATGTGACCAAAAAATTGAACTTCCTTTAGCCAGAATTCACATTTGGAGAATTTGGCATATAGTTGTTCTTTTCTCAAGAGGTCCAAAACCAATCTAAGGTGTTGTTCATGATCGGCTTTAGTCTTGGAATAGATTAAGATATCGTCAATGAAGACGATCACGAATTTATCAAGGTATGGTTTGCACACACGATTCATGAGATTCATGAAAACTACGGGTGCATTGGTTAGCCCGAAAAGCATAACCATGAACTCGTAATGACCATACCTTGTTCGGAAGGCAGTCTTAGGAATGTCATCTTCTTGAACACGAAGCTGATGATAACCGGATCGAAGATCAATCTTTGAGAAACAAGTAGAACCTTGAAGTTGATCAAAGAGATCATCGATTCTAGGTAAAGGATAGCGGTTCTTGATAGTAAGCTTGTTGAGTTCGCGGTAGTCAATACACATGCGAAATGATCCATCCTTCTTCTTAACAAATAAGACAGGTGCACCCCACGGTGAATGACTTGGGCGAATGAAACCTTTGTCGGAGAGCTCTTGAAGTTGACTCGCAAGCTCTTGCATTTCGGAAGGTGCAAGACGATAAGGAGCTCTAGCAACGGGGTTAGCTCCAGGTATAAGATCAATATGGAACTCTACTTGACGAACGGGAGGAAGACCGGATAAATCCTTAGGAAAAACTTTGGGAAAATCTCGAATAATGGGGATGTCTTGGATACTCTTCTCCTTGACATCCTTTTGAACAATGTGAGCTAAGAAAGCAATGTACTTCTTCCGTAAGTACTTTTGAGCGGTAGTACACGACATCAACTTAAGTCCCTTGCAAGGCTTTTCACCAAAAACCCTTAAGGTTTCTCCCGATGGTAGCGAAATTCGAATACACTTTTCAAAGCAAATGACTTCGGCATGATGATTTGATAGCCAATCCATACCTATGATAATATCAAAGCTTCCTAGTGGCATTGGAACAAGGTTGATTGGGAATGTATGATCATTAAGTTCTAAAGAGCAATCATAAATAATGGACTCAATGGTAAGGGAGTCACCATTTGCTATTTCAACGGTGAAGGTTTTCTCTAATTGAGATCGTGTCTTTGCAAGTAAGGGCTCAAAATTAAGTGACAGAAAACTTTTATCGGCACCGGTATCGAACAAAATGGAGGCATATTGACTATTAACAAGGAACGTACCATTAACCACGTCGTTGTTGGCTTGAGCTTCGTTGGCGTTTATGTTGAACGCACGCCCACGAGCTCCACCTTGTCTAGCATTTGCAAGTCTTGGACATTGATCACGAAAATGGTTCGGGTCACAACACTCATAGCAAGCACGCCCATTAGCAATGGCGGGAGCACCTTGGTTAGCCACTTGAGGTACAGTTCGGTTTGGAGGGTTGACTTGGCCCGCAAGAGCTTTGGTCCTACAAACACTAACCGTATGACCATATCTCCCACAATAAGTACAAAGACGACATGGGATGTTTTGAGGATGATGAAAATTGCAGGTGGTACAAAGAGGGTAGATCCCAACATATGGCTTTTTGACCGGTGCTTGAACTACGGTTGCAACTTGATTAACGGGAACAGCAGGAGTAACCACAGCAAAATTTCTAAATTTCCTCTTTTTGTTATTGCGAGAGGGTTCAGTTGTGGCTTCTTTGTTGTGGGTAGGGGGGGTTACGGTTTCAGAAACTTTCTTAGAACCCTTTTTGGTAAGAGTTCCAGCTTTCACATGATTATCAGTTAAGGTAGCAGATAGACGAATAGCATCCTCCAGAGTAGCAGGATTTCTACCTAAGACAGTATCATGGATTTGTCTTGGTAGTCCACCAATATACTTTTCGATACAACAGGACAAAGGAGTGACCATGTGGGGCACGAGAAGACTCAACTCATGGAACCGAGTTGTATATGCTAAGCTTTCCCCACTATCTTGGGCAAGATCCCAAAATTCAGCTTCTAACTTTTTCACTTCATTTCGAGGGCAGAACTCCTCGGTCATAAGCCTTTTGACCTCATCCCAAGGTAAGGCCATAGCTACATCAACACCCCTATTCCTTTTCTCCCCATTCCACCATGTAAGTGCCCGTTTTTGTAGGACACTTGTAGCATGATGAACACGGAGGTTATCGGGACAGTCACTATTGAGAAAGGTATTCTCAATGCTTTCAAACCATTGAAGGAGTCCAGTAGCTCCTTTGGTTCCATAAAACATGAGGGGATTGCACGAGTTGAAGTGTTTGAAGGTGCATTGAGATGGATTGTTACCACCATTTCCACCATTATTACCACTATTGCTTCCATTTCCACCATTGTTGCCATTGGTGGCACCATTGGCTTGGGTGAGTTGTGTCACCAATTGGGTAAGAATAGCAGCAATGTCGGTGTTGGCGTTGGTTGCGGTAGCACGACGAGGAGGCATTCTACAGATTTTCACAAGATAAGAAAGATTGTAAGAACTTATGAGATTTGATAGGGTTTAATAGAATGAGATAACAGAAATAAAAATAGATATTCTTAGTTTGGATTGTACTCAAAAGTGACAAAATCACTTGAATACCATGGCACATTAAGGTTAATTAAACTTCTATAATTTTCAAGAAGACATGCTTTAGCCTATAAGTAAACACTCATCTCGGGAATTCCCAGGAAAGCATACGGGTCCCTCGGTTGATTGGGATTTATATGAAATGCTTTCCTAGACAGAAAACCCAAAATACAGGTGTCACCCTTCTAGATTGCACGTGTCCTCAAATAATTTAACAAGTTTAAAAACCTTAACGAAGAAATAAAAAATTTTATAGATTTTTGCTTCAAGAATTTTTCCACATGCTAAGAAGGATAAAGATAGAAAAGAAAATATAAATATTATGAGGTTTTAGGATATATGAAAGGATATTATTTATTAAATTATTATTTAAGAAGATCCTACTAAATCATGAATTTTTAACAAGTAAGGTATCAAATATAATAATAATTAATCATGGTAAGCATGTAGCACATAGTATGTAACACATAGCACAAAAATCATGAAACATAGTATAAGTGGGTGTCCTAAAGTTATAGTCTAGGTCAAGATGTCTAATAACCTAATTCCCTATAACCAAGGCTCTGATACCAATATGTCACACCCCGACCGATGGCGGAATCATCAGGGCGGGACATGTAGACTGTTCATAGCACATGGTTGACTAAATTGAAATATATTAAAGTCAAGTTTCCATTACAAATAATCCAAGTACAAACCAAATTCAAACAAAGAAACATAAAACAACTCATAGAATTCTTGATTTAAATTGCTAAGTCCAAATCCTATATTGAGCATGTCTTGAATCATTCTCACATATTAGGGCCTGAAACATGAATAAAATAAAGTCAACTAAAAAGTTGGTGAGTATAACACAGTTGTATATAGATAGCATATAGTTGAAAACAAATCCTTTACAAAACATGATAAAATAAGGCATTTATGGGGAGCAGCTATTGTGTAATCAAGTACAACCAAACCTTTGTAACTAGTATGCAAATTGTGTTGTCGGTATCAATCACCTCCACTTGAGTGGGTTTGTCAGACTCAATAGATCTATCATTGAAAACCGTCGGCTTGTATAGTTAATGATTGCACATAAGTTTTCACAAAGATTAGCACAACTAGCACTCGGGCACAAAGCTCAAATTTTGCACACATGTATGTAAATAGGATTTTGCACTTGTGTTGTTTGTGTAAATGTAATTGTGTAATGTGTATAAAGTTCATGTTCCACCCCAAAAGTGTAAAAGAGTAAAAAGGGGTTGTGAATACTCACTTGGTATGCAGGTGTAGCTAACAAAGAGTATAGATAAAATAAGGGTCCTTGATACGCACGGGTTAACCTAGATAGTAATGTATATTGAATCAAATATGTGCACAAAGTTTAAGTCTAAAAATGAAGGTTGAATTTGTGTATAAAACTATTGATTTGTATTTAAAAGTATTGAATAACATATATAAAGTTTTGAAGTAAATATTTTTGAAACATTTTGATTAAGGCTGGAAATTGAATAGTAAAATAGAATATTTATAAAATCATTGATTATGAAAATAAAGTATGTGTTAAATGTAATTTAATAAATAAATAAATGATTATAGTTTATGAAATAATGTAAATATTGATTGTAATTAAGTATAAATAAATAAATGATTTTTGTTTAAATATGAATTAAATAAATATATATTATCTTATTTATTTATAAACTTTGTAACTTAATCATTTAAAATATCATTTAAGTGTAAGATAAATATAAATTTAATTTTTATAAATTTTTAAATAAACTTTCAAATAAATAAAATTTATGTCCAGATTAAACTTTAAATCTTTTCAAGTACAGAAAACATATTTTTTATAAAATTTGAAACATTTACTGATTGAAAAATATAAAATTATAATTCTGTTAAAAGTTCTGAGTCACACACGACCGTGCCTCGGAAGGGCACGATCGTGCTCAAGCCACGGGCGCGACCGCGCTAGTCGGGGCGCGACCGGGTTGATTAACAGAGGGCACAAACTAGACAAGTCAACAGGCACGACCATGCCTTGGCTCGGCACGGTCGTGTCTATGATTTTTAGACACAACAGAAGCTAGCCCAAAGGGCATGACTAGGTCTGGACAGGAGGACACGACCGTGCTGCTATTCGGCACGACCGCGTTTCATGAGGCACGGCCGCGCTAGATGATTAGCGCGACCGTGTCTCTTCCAAGTCAGACACGAATTGAACAATTTTTGTATTTATAGCGCTGGATTTGATAGGGCTTTTGGTTACAGAGTTGTTACGAGTCAATTCATTTAATTTAATTGTATGGAAATCGTGTTTAAGAGTGGAATCGATTAAATCTTTTCTTATTAAAATAATAATTCTGATTCGGACGATTTCTGTAATGAAAGCCCAGATTAATAGGGGGCTTTTGATATTGATACTGAAACGAATGAGATGGAGAGTATACTTACCCTGAAGCGTATCGAATCGATGAAGAACAGTAGAACGGAATTCCGACGACGACAAGATTAACCTCCGATGACTTCTGCTGCGATTCCGACTGTTTCAACGGCTTCGGTCATTCCAGAGAGGGTTGAATATCGTATGGTGATGGATTGCTCGAGAGTATTCGGATCGTATTTGAGGATTCGAGGCTTGGGAGGAACTTGACGGTTTCTTGAGAGGAAAACGTAATTGGATTGATAAGACTCGTAATGGACTGAGATATTTTTCTTTGTCAAAGAAAATAAAACGTAATCGGTTTCGAATTTCAAACGATCGGGCGTTTTGAAACTGCATTTACGTTTCGACTGTTACACAGGCGCGACCGTGCCAAGATAGGAGCGACCGTGCTTAGGCACCGGGCGCGATCGTTCCAGGACCAGTCGCGCGATCGTGCCGAGGCACTTGGTGCGACCGTGCCAGGACGAAGCACGACCGTGCTAATTAGGGTTTCTTGATAATTTTTCAACTATAGTCCTTGACTTTTCAGATTTGATAAGTTTGAATTAAATAGTTTCTTGCATAGTGTTTAAATGTATATAATTGCGTAAAACTTGCGAATTTGTATCGAATCATTGCATTTAGTTAATGGCGGGAAATAGAACAAGATAGTGCACGAGTATTGAGTTCGAAATGCATTACATTGAATTGAAAATATGAATACTAAAATCAAAAATGTTACAAGGGAGTTGACTATGATGAAGTCTTTGCTCCTGTTGCCAGACTGGAGGCCATCCGAATCTTCTTAGCTTATGTTGCATCCAAGAGCTTTACTGTTTATCAAATGGATGTCTGTATGGGAAGATTGGTGAGGAAGTCTATGTCAGACAGCCTCTAGGCTTTGTAGATCCATCACATCCAAACAAAGTTTTCAAACTAGACAAGGCTCTATATGGACTACACCAAGCCCCAAGAGCCTGGTATGAGACTTTTTCTGGATATCTACTAAGCAACAATTTCAGAAGAGGTGCCATTGATCAGACATTGTTTATCAAAGATGAAGGAGGAGAAATTCTATTGGTACAAATCTATGTAGATGACATCATCTTTGGATCAACAAAGAAGAAATTATGCAAAGACTTTGAGATTCTAATGCACTCAAAGTCTGAAATGAGTTCAATGGGTGAACTAAATTTCTTTTTGGGTCTCTAAGTCAAACAAGTTCCAAATGGAATCTTCATCAGCCAATCCAAATATATCAAAAGTATCTTGGAAAGATTCAAACTGGCTGACTACTCTGCTGCAAGAACCCCCATGCAAGTGCACCATCAACTGACTCCAGATAAAGATGGACAACACACTGATCAACATCAGTACCGTGCAATGATAGGATCACTCATGTATCTAACTGCCTCAAGGCTAGATATCATGCTTGCAGTATGCCTGTGTGCAAGATTCTAAGCAGCTCCAAAGAATACACACCTTCAAGCAGTCAAGAGAATTTTTAGATACCTAAATGGAGCCCCAAGACTTGGGCTATGGTACTCTAAAAATGACAAATTCAACCTGTATGCATACACTAACAATGACTATGGAGGATGCAACTTGGACAAGAAGTCCACATTAGGGGGATGTCAGTTTCTGGGAGGAAGACTGATTTCATGGCAATGCAAAAAGCAAACTTGTGTATCAACCTCTATAGCAGAAGCAGAATACATTGCATCTTCCAGTTGCTGTGCACAAGTCATCTGGATACAAAATCAAATGCTGGATTATGGGATGACTTTCATGGCAACTCCCATTCACATTGACAACACGAGTGCTATATCAATTACAAACAATCCTGTGCAGCACTCCAAGACAAAGCACATTGACATCAGGTATCATTTCATAAGAGATCAAGCTGAGAAAAAGAGAATCATTTTAACCATAGTTCATAACAATGAGCAATATGCTGACTTGTTTACAAAACCTTTTGATGAAGATAGATTCAGATATTTAGTTGAATCCATTGGCATGATGAACTTTGATTAAAATTTGTCTCCAAAATTTTTAAATAAAATGTGTTTGTCTTCTGTTGTAAATAAAAATTAAAAGTCAGTAGCAAACGTTTTTTGCTACTGACAGGTTTAAGCTTCAGCAGCAAAGAATTTTCCTCTGACTGCCTTAAGTTATCAGTAGGAACAAGTTTCCTGCAGATAGCTTTAAGACAATCTGCAGTAACATTTTTGCTGCGGACCATTACATCCATCCGCAGCAACCAAGTTTGCTGCTGATAGACTTAGCCATCAGCAGCAACCAAGTTTGCAGCTGATAGGCTTAACCATCCACAGTTGCCAAGTTTGCTACTGATCTGTAAAATGGGTCCAAATTAACTTTTACCCGCTGTAAAAACCACCTTCAGTCTTTACCATGGCCGCTACAGTGTGTTACAGCTGTAAAATAGTGAAAAGCAAATAGGTTGTATAGTACAAATAAATCTGCTTTTTCCCTCCTTTGCTGTTATAACACAAATCAAATTTCTTCCTCACCACTTCACATTCAATTCTGACCAAACCCTCATCTTTTCTCTCAAGCATTCAAAGCTTTCCAAACTTAATCACCTTTCAAATCTTCCTCCTTTCCCTCCAAACCTTTCTAAAATGGCAGAAGTTGATTTCAACAACCCCGATGACAAGTTCTCAACCTACCATAATCTCACCGCTTATCTTGTCAAAGGAAAGAAATCTGAAGGGTTTGACGACATGATTGACTTCCTCTATCGATCGCCAATTCACTTTGCACTAACAGTCAACCCCATAATCTATATCCCTCACATGGAGGATTTCTGGAACACTGTCGTCTACTCTACCGAACAGGGGACTCCCCAAATCAAAGCCACGGTAGACGACAAAGACATCACCATCACTAAAGCCACACTTAGAAAACACCTCAAGCTTCAGGATGAGGGGGCCGCTATCTCATACACCAAAGACGCATATATGAGGACCTTTGTATCCATAGGGTACACTGGAAATCGGGACGAATACACAATTGAGAAGGCACGATGGGTCCTCCTTGGAAGTTCTTATGCCACACTCTTCTTCAATGCATATCTCAGAAGAGAAGTGGATGACATCAAGTGAGCTCTACCCTTGCGTCTGCAGTTCATGGTATGGTAACTGGACAGGGTTTCAATTTTTCTCATTTAATATTCGAAGGTTTGAGATGTAATCTTCAGGAAGGTGCAAAACAAGCCTTCTTTATGTACCCAAGGTTCTTGCATGAAGTTTTTAATCATGAACTAAAAGACCTTTCAAAACCTGTAAGAATCTACTTAATGTTGGGTCATAAAAATAACATTTTTCAAAGTATGAGAGTAGTTTTCAAAAATTTCTCAGGGGACAATGTTCCATTGTTATCTACAATGTTGAACATACAAAGCACCCAGGGTGACAGTTCAGCAGTCCCAGCTGATACTGATCACACACCCTCCACTTCACAACCTGAACATACTTCTGTTTCCCTTGATCGAATCCTTGTGCAGCCTATTAAGGGTGCACAGGCACAACAAATACTTACCCCAGTCCTTGAATCCCAATTGGAAGACAGGGCCCCAGTTGAGGCAAGTTATACAAGAAAGCGAAAAAGGAGCAAGAATACACCTTCTATTCTTGTCTCATAGGCCCAATCCCAACCCAAAACCCTCATTCAGAATCCCAACATTCTGATGAGAATACCAAAAGGGATAGCCACATTATAAGGGAGACTTCCTTGGAAGTCCCTCTATTAGGATTAGGATCACATCCCGGATCCATAGAACAACCCTTTGATCCTATACAATCTTCATTTTCTTTGAACTTAGGTACAGAGGCACCGTGTCAAGATGATGTACCTTCTCCAACTGCCACTATCTCGAAGGTACTAATTGACTTGGCTGCCAAAGTACCCAACCCAAGTTCATCACCTAAGAAGGTTCACTCTGGAAGTACTGAAAGAGTGAATGTGGAAAGGGCTATCACTACTACTAGTTCATCCATTGACTAGGAGGACAGTGATAACATCATTAAGTCCCCAACCATGGCAACTCACGGTGAGGATGTTTCTTTTGAAACACTTTTCACTGAGATGAATCCCAGGCGCCAAGAAAACCAGGGTGATGGGGATAAAGTGGCTAGGCCTAAGGCCCTATCTAGTTCCAAGGATTCCACAACTGTGGATAAGGACATACTGAAACTGGAAAATCTGGAATTGACGGCCAGGGTGGCTATGCTAGAGGCTGAAGTATCAAACTAAGGCACGAAGTCTCTATGCATGAAGCCCATCAATGCCCAAGTGTGACTTCTCCCTCCCTTGTATCAGTGGGAACCCAAACAGATGCAACTCTATGCACTGATGCAACCAAAAAGGGGGAGATAGTTACTACTGAAGATGACAGAGATAGCATGGAGGATTAGATACAAGAGCAGGTTGCCTTTCAAAGAACACTATTTCAGCATGCCTTTGTTCAAGTCCATGATTTGATGCCTCCCAGAGATGAAGAGGAAGAGATCTCTGAGGAATGGAAGTTAGTGACCAGGGATGTAGACGAAGTATTCCCTGAGGAAAAGGAAATTGAAGATGAAGAGGAAGAAATGCCTCCCTTAGCTACTATACTTCCAGCCGTTGCTGCTATCTCAATACAAGCCATATCCCCTCATTTTCCATTAACTACAAACAATCTGGAGTTTGATACAATCCTAGCATGGGGATATGATGGACTAATGGAAAGATTTTGGATTGGATGGGAGTTTGCTGGAGTTCTAGAACTCAATTGGGACAACCTGAGTGCCTTTGACATATTAGCCCTGTATACAGAAAAATGCATCAATACTTCAAAGAAACTCTCTGCCTAACTTGCAATTGAATGATTCTATGATCTCATGGAGGACAACATGCACTAGTTTGAGTGGTTTCTTAAAGAAGCTAAAAAGGTGGCTTATACCAGGCTTAAGAATGAAGAAGCAGAGTCCTCTCAAGCAGCTCAACAAAGACAGGCTCAAAGGTCTAAATTAATAAGAAGCAGGGTGTTGACAGAAGACCAAGTTCTATGCCTAAGAAGATTCTTGTATAATGAAGTTGTCAAGGGTTTGGAAGTGCATGGATGGGCAAGCACTGGGTCTTCTGTCTTTGAGTTCTTTCTATGTGATGGATCATCCTTTATTATCAACAATATTCAAGAAATCCTTCTCCTCAACCCAGACTTCCTGTACAAGGTCTTTGAACTCAGGACACATATCTGCAACATCAACTCCTTAGAAAGTCAAGAAATGATCAAAATTGTCAAAGCTTTTCTTGAAAATGAGGGATGGATTGCAATGGATGATTCTAGCTCAGACCTATCCACTCCCTCCTCACCAACTGTCATTCTAAATACAGAAGAATAATCAAAAAGAATAGCTGCATAGAATATTAAAGAGGCATATATGGCTGCATATGGAAATGAATGGGAGAAGGATGAGAATGAAGAAGCCCCTTCCTCTTTGTCTGTTCCTCAAATTGCCAATGAAGCTGAAGCTGAGATCTCAACAGCATCTCTCACATCTGCTGTTGTGATCCATGAAGCTGAAGCAGAGGCATCCAAAAAAGACAAAGGGAAGGGTATCATGACAGAAGAAGAAAAAGAAAAGAGGATAGAGCAAGAAAAGAAGGAGATTGAAAGAAGAAGAAGAGAAAGATAAGAGGAGGAGATGGCTGAGCTTAAAAAGGCTCAAGAAAGAAAAACTGTCATACTCCTCAGAGAACAACAAATCCAGTTGTATGCTAGGCAACTGGATGAAACAAGAGTTCATGTTCCCGTAGCTTTACAACTAAAAGAAGATGAAGCCTTAGCTCTTCAGCTGCAGGAAAAGTTCAATAAAGAAGAAGAGAGGGAGAGGAAAAGAAAAGAAGAAGCCAAGTTCAGAATCACTGACTCTGAACTTGCTAAAGAAATGAGGGAAGAGTGGACTGAAGCTCTGATTTCTCAACATGAGGATGCAGACTACATTAAGAAATTATCAAATAAAGAAATATACAGGGCTTTCATGGGACAGTAAGGTCAACTGGCAAATAAGAAAAGGGCTGAAGAAGAAGAAAAAGCCAAACAGAAATCCAGGAAGACCATTGCATTCAATGTCAGATCCCATGAATAAAGGAAGGTCATGATGGACTTCCTAAAGGCTAGAGGAGAAAGTGGAAAGAGGCGGTTCCCATGAACTTCATGAACCTGCAAGCCTTATATGTCAAAGTTAAGAAGGATGAGGAAGAGAGACTAGGGAAGATAGGCTCAAAAAGAAGGGTAAACACTCAAACTGATGAAAGAAAACAAAAGAAACCCAAGCCTACTCTCTCATCCACTCCTTCCTTTGTCCAACAACATTCCACTCTCCCTCCTAAACCTCCCTCCTCTCCTCCCAAAGATTCCAAATCCTCTCACCCAGCTCCTCCTCATCAAAAGCCTCCCAAGAAGAAAACCAAACCTACTACCATACCAGGAGATTCAAGAGAAATTGTAGTATCATTCTACAGCAATCAAGACCAATGGTTTGAAGTTATTAGGGGAAGGGCAGAGTTAAAAAGATCAATCTACAGATCGGTTGATGAGGTGATGCAGCTTCCAGATTCTGATCTTTAGAGAATGATGGAGCTGGGTGAAGCTCATGAGCTTGAAAATGATAGTGGAAGACATCTGTTGCTAGTGATCAAGCATCACTTCAACACCAACAAAGATGTGGTTATTGATTTTAAACCTCTTCAATCCCACTATCCATTTGTCAGTTGGTCCTACAATGCTGCTCAAGATGAGTACACTTTGATAGATGTCAAAGGTCAGAAGATGAGATGTTCAAGCAAGACCATCTTCAGCATGCCAAGCAAGGACATCAAGACTCTATCTGAACTCCCTCTTGACAATCCAAGCATGGACCCAAAAGGCTATGAGACAGCAAGGATTATTGCTCACATGCAAAAGCTTCAGCAACAAAGGCAATAAGAGAGTTTTGGTAGCATCAGTCTAGGGGAGTTTGTAGAGATAAAGACTGATGGCTACAAAATTATCTAAGTTAGATTGTTGTGGACTCCACAATTTTGCTGCTACTTACAAGTTGCTGCAGATAAGGCTAAGCGTTGCAGATAGTTGTGTTCTCCTATTGATGAACAAGTTTCCTGTTGATAGCCTTATCTACTGAAGTCCAAAGTTGCTGCTAATAGGCTTCTTAGCGGCATCAAACATTTGATGCTGCTGATAGGCAAATCATCAGCAGCTTTGACTTTGCCACTGACACCTCTGATGTAACACTGACACACCTATCAGCAGAAGGAATGTTATTGGTGCAGATGACAAAATACAATGCTCCTATTCTGATCTGTCCTGCAATGATTTCTGAGAAGACCTTAGTTTTGCTGTTGTCTTTTCAGTGCAGAAGTCTTTTCACTGCAGTTGTCTTTTAGCTACTTGTCTTTTAGTTGTCTACCAATAGTAATGTAACTTGTAACTGTTAAGGATCAACGGCTTGTGTTTGATCTGATCCTTAGAATCAAGAGTCTGTCTTGATTCTAAGTTCCTTTATATGTATTGCATCTTTTCATTTTACAATGTGTGCTTCCTTGGAGCTTTCTCTGTAAACTTGTAAACATTGAAGATTAATACACTTTGCATTTATCAGTATTATCCTTGTTTTCTTGTTTACATTGATTAGTTGTTATTGTTTCCGCCAATCTCAACTAAGAACAGAATCATCTTGTAAACACCGATCCTACAAGTTTGAGGTTGTTCGTATTCAAACTTCTCATACTCTGTTTTAGAATCAACTTTGTCATCATCTGGATCAGAATCATCAGATTTACCATATAAACCACCACAACTATCGTCATCTGAAGGTTTGTGATCATTTTGCTTTTCACCGCATCATCTTCTTCATTCTCCTCCTCTTTCTCTTTATCTTCCTCATTTTGTTCTTGATTTACTGTAATTCCATTCCTTCACCTTGTGGATTGATCAGAGCATCCACATCAAAGAAATATTGTGAACCAGAAATATTTACTTCAACTTCAGGAGATTGCACTTTTTGAGGTGATTTAGAACTAGATCGATCTTCTTGATTCAAATTCTCTTGTGATTCAGTTGTCAAGGGTTGAGATTGATATCTAATATGCTTCACCAAGTCTTGGACTAACTTTTACAATTGACTAATTTGTTCTTGTTGTTTGTAAACAGTAGTCTTTAGTTCTCTTATCTTTCTTTCATTTGATGCTTCTCTACTTTGCAGATTTGCTATATGTGTCTTCAATAAACTCACAGTATTAACTGTCTCTTGAGTTGCAAAGTTAGCAAACTCTTCATCAATCAGATTGTACTTAGAAGACTTTGTTTTTTAAAGGTTCACTGGTTTCTTTGCCCTTGCCACCATCATCTCGTTTAGCCATTGTTTTCAAACGCTTCTTCTAAGTACATTTGAATACAATACCTTTAGACGGAGGAGGTCTAGAAGGCACGTCTGCTTCAGGTTCTTTCCTTTTCTTTGAGGTGTCTACTGTTGCTTCTATAGTATTAACATATGTCTCCATTGATGTTTGTACATTCTCAATGATAACTTCATCTTCTATCACCTTGTTAACATCACCAGCTAGGTTTTCTGATTCTATTCTTTCTCCAGTAGCAGTTTAATCATGTGATTCAGCTTGTACATTATCAACATGTGCTTCATGAGTTACATTTTCTTTAATTACTTCATCATTAGTCGGATTATCTTGAACTTGTTCTTGATTAACTCTGACTTCACCACCATCACTAGCATTATCATCATTACCATCATCACCATCATAACCACCATCATCTCCATCATTGTCCTTAATTCCACTGCTCAGTAAATCATTTACTTCGTCTTCAACTCCAAACTCTGAATCAGGATTTTCTTCTAACATGTTTGGGAACAAAGGTGTAATTGCACCACTGAACTTGTTTTTCTTTCTTATGGAATTCATGTTGCTGAATATTGATTCTGACATGTGGTCTAGAGATAATTCAACACCATCATTTGGTAGATCTGGCAATAGTGTGTTTATTATCATTTGCACAATCCTTGGGTATAACAAGAACTTTTTGTTTTGCCTCGGACCCACAAATTTTTTTATCATAGCTTCGATTATCATGCGGGAATAATTGAATCTCCTATGAGTTGCCAAACAGACAAATGCTCGACTAAATACCTCACCAATTTGATCAATCCCACCAGTACAAGGACCTAAGCAATGAATGAAGACGTGAACAAGATATCTCCATTGTTTTACAAGCAAAGTCTTGGTCACCTGCCTTCTGCGAAACTCTCCTTCATATCCCATAGATCTTATATCCAGCAACCTTCATGTAATTCAATCTATATGGAAACTCTTATGTGTCCCTGAAGTTCAGTACTTCTCTAATTACTTGTTCATCCACTTTGAATACTTTGCCACTGACTTTACTTTCAATCCAAATACGTTTATCCACATGCTTGTATTCCATATTCTTCCAGAATTCATGTACTTGTGAGTTAAAAACTTTAACTTGTGTAGATATAGCAGTGTGAATCCTTGATTATGACAACAACTTGACTATTTCTTCATATCCTCTTGACTTCTTGCTATTGGCAGTTAAACACGCGCATATATTATTCCTAGAATCAAACTTTAAGACTTCCGTAGCTTCAAAAAAAAATTTCAAGTTTATCAGAAAATTCAAAAATTTGCTAACTCCAAAGTTTTCGACCAAAAACTCTTGATCGAAAACTTTTTCGATCGAAATCTCTTGTTGGAAAACTCTTTTTTGATCGAAAAATCAAATCATTTTCTAAGTTAAAATTTGAATGAAAACAAATTTCATTCGAAAATTTTTTCGAACACCAGAAGCTGACTTTTCAACTTCCTCCTAAAAAGAATTCGGACCATTCATCTAAGTTTTCGGACAATTCAAGTAAAGATTTCGAACAGTTCAAATTCATAAAATTCCAACTACAATTAAGCTCTAAATCAAGACCAAAGAATATATTAACGAACCTTTTTATAATTAGAAACTTTCTACAATGATGAAACTTTCACCGGAAGCAGGAAAACTCAATCGAAAACTCGGATCGAAAAATCAGGGGTATGAGGTCAGATGATCGAAAAATATGGTGTAAAAATGTTTTTGGATGAAAAAGCCTATTTATACTTGTCAAGATTTTGGACGAAAAACTTTTCAGATGGAGAGATTTCGAGCGAAAACTATTTCGGACAGCACTTTTCGAACGAAAAACATTTCGGACAGATATTTCGTCCGAAAAATTTAGACTTATGAAAAATTATGAAAATTTGAAATTTGAAAATTTCCTTTTTATTCAAAACCTGATCTCAAAATCATTAAGACCCGTTCCAAAAACTCTTTACCACTATACATACACAATACTAACTTATAACTAACTATGCTTGCACATATGTACAAAATACAAACAAATTCACACTAAACAAATTCAAAGACATCAAATGACCATTAAATCTCAACACAAATGTAAAGATGCAAGAAACATAGTATTTACACATATTGACATTATTTATTGATCTAACAAGTACTCCATTTATGAATTGAAACAGATCATCAATATTTGAAACTCAATTGTATACGGATATTTCAATGAATCCCACTTTGAATTTTCTTTTTTCTTTTTGGTGAACTGAAATTGGCATAGGATCATAACTACACACTGTCTTAATCACACTGCATATCAAATCAAGATATATACAGTTCAACATTGATTGCCAGTATATTTGTCCACATAAACTCATGCATCATGTTTCAGCAAGTACAGTGTTACAATTAAGGTAAGATTTAATCAGTACAATGTGTACCCCACAATCGAGATGAAATGAACTAAGAAGCAATGTATGATTTCACTAAATCATGATCCAATCACCAGCATGAAGGTAGTATCCTTAGCACAGAAAAATGCAATCCAAGTGGATTTAGATGGAACCATAAGATTCAATTATCTTGGTTTGTATATTTAGTTTGTATCTTTGATCAGATAAGTATATGTAGGCACAAAGAATCAGATTGATTCAGATAAATATGAATAGATGCAAAGAATCAGATGATTCGGGTAAGCGAGTATCCAACTGTTATCTAGATATACAATGAAATCAGAAACTGATTCAAGGGTAAACAGACTGACTTCCTGGTTTCCATCCGAGATTTTCACCAGAACCATCAGCTGTATAGAAGGAGTTTAACACTAATCATATATTTGACGGATATAGTCGTAGAGCAAACAAATTGTCCTAAGAACGCATCAAGATCCTGGTCTCATGGTATGACTAGACTCACCTATCATTCAAATTATGAAATGACCGATATTCGATGTCGGCAAAACACAAAGATTGCAATTAAGTTAATCACACAAATACCACCTAGTTTATACATGCAGAGACTACCAACATATCAATTATTGTAACTGATGTCACCATCATATCCAATTCATGCGTAAGCTCAATATAACATATATTCTATCATTTTCTATTTTGTAAGTCAATTAGTCACAGATTTTCAGATATCATTTTAGTATTTTATCTTTGTCTTCATATACCAGCAGCACAATTTATTTCAGCAACAACATACACTATAACACATACTAAAATAACACTAACACACTGTAACACATACTAATAAAACACTAACACACTTAATCACTTATTTCCTTTTTCATTCATTTTCTTTTATTCTCAACCTAAAATTGGGATGTATGTAAAACATAAAGCTAAGTAAACATATCACACACACTTGAAATATGAAAACAACCAACATAATTTTATCACTAAAAGAAAATCTTTTTGAGGAATAACTAGTCTTTCACTTAAAATCATAACTTATTAAGATTTTTTTTTTTTAAACAGTCCATTAAAATGAAATCATTCCCAAAATTTCAACCAAAGAGTTAAACCGATTAGTTGGAAAAACTTTTGTAAAAATATCGGCTTTTTGCTCTAAGGTATCCACGTGGACCACCTTAATCAGCCCATTATCAAAACAATCACGAATGAAGTGTAACCTGATGGCAATGTGTTTGGTTTTGGAATGTTGTATAGGATTTTTCACGATGCCCAGCACAGCTTCATTGTCACAAAAAATTGATGTTTCCAAGAAATTGATTCCAAAATCCAAGAGTTGATGTTGTATCCAGATTACTTGAGAGCAACAGCTCGATGCTCCTGTATATTCAGCTTCAACAGTTGATGTGGAAACATTCATATGTTTCTTACATTGCCAAGACACCAATCGCTCCCCTAGAAACTGACGTCCACCAGATGTGGATTTTCTGTCTAAACTATAACCTCCATAGTCACTGTCAGTAAATGCATACAAATTAAATTCAGACACTGATGGATACTAAAGACCAAGATTGACTCGGCCGTTAAGATAACGTAGAAGGCCCTTAATATAACGTAGAATCCGCTTGACAGCACTCTCATGAGATTCTCGGGGTGACGCTTGATATCGAGCACACAAGCAAACAGCAAACAGCAAACAGCAAACATTATATATGGTCGACTTGCAGTTAGATACATAAGAGATCTGATCATGGATAGGTAATACTTTTGATTAACTTCAACTCCGGTTGGATCCTGAGAGAGAGGTTCATGCGGAGTAATGGGTGTTGAAGCTGATTTGCAGTCTTTCATATTAAATTTAGTCAGAATGTCATTGATACACTTAGCTTGATGGATTAGTATACCAGACTCTGATTGTTCCACCTGCAAACCAAGAAAAAAATCGCATCTTACCCATAAGACTTACTTCAAATTTTAGCTTCATGACATCTTCGAACTCTTTATTAAGATTCTTATTCGTCGAACCAAAGATTATATCATCCACATAGACTTCAACTAACAGCAAATCTGCTCCAAATTTCATCAAAAACAAAGTCTTGTCGGTTGTTCCACGAACAAACCCATTTGTCACCAGATGTGTTGACAAAGTTTCATACCAAGCACGTGGTGCCTGATGTAAACCATAAAGTGCTTTGTCGAGCTTATAAACTTGATACGGGTGCTCTGGATCTTCAAATACCGGTGGTTGATTAACATAAACTTCCTCTTTTACCACCCCGTATAAAAAAAGTTGTCTTCACATCCATCTGATACACTCTAAATTTCATATATGAAGCATATGCCAGAAAGATCCAAATGGCTTCGATTCGAGCCACTAGAGCAAAAACATCATCATAATCTAGGCCTTCTTCTTGATAAAAACCTTGGACAACCAACCTTGCCTTGTTACAAACAACAATTCCTCTATCATCCCTTTTGTTCCTGAATACCCATTTGGTTCCGATCGGGTATTTTCCGTCTGGTAAGTCAACAAAATGCCACACATTCAACTTTTTAAACTATAACAGTTCTTCCTGCATCGCCTCAATCCACTTAGCATCTTGTAGTGCTATGGTCACATCCTTTGGTTCTTCTTGAGACAATAGACATTAGTACAAACATACATTTATAGCTCCACATGACTCCTTATCTTAACACCATCCTCAGTTGATCCAATAGTATTTTCAATTGGATGTGATGAATTAATTCTGTGAGTTGGAATGTCCTCAACTTTAGTAGATTCTGGCACGTTTGTAATATTTAGATCAGATGATTGGTTGATAGATTCATCAACACTAGAAGAAGTTGATTATTCAATTTGATCAGCAGAAGAGACAGAATTTTCTTGCAAAACTTTAGGAATAACCGGGTCATCATTAGCAGTAGGAACTGCTTTAGAATTTACTTCATTCACTAAATTGTCAATTTGAACTTCTTGTGTTTGTGTAGATGATGAAACAACATCTGACCTTTCATCTTGAATAATCACCGGTTGAGGACCAACCATGAAATCATGAACTGGTAAATCAAGTCTTATAGAAGAGTCATCAACTGTACCAGATGAACTGCTTCATTTGTAACTCCCAGAGTTTGTAAATCAAAAGTTTTGAATATCACTTCCGCATCAAAGAACCAATCAGGTTCATTATAATCATGAGGAGTATTTGATTCTTGCCACTCAACATAGTACGATTCTTGAATGGTTTTAGTCCTCTTGTTGTAGACACGAAATGCCTTCTGATATGAGGAATAACCCAGGAAATAACACTCATAGCCCACAGTGGCGAATTTAGGCAAAGAATCAGAAGTGTTCAGAAGAGTGCATGAACATCCGAATGTGCGAAAGAACTTTACGTATGGTTTTCTCTTTAACAACATCTCATATGGAGTCTTTGAATGCTGCTTAACCATTAAGACTCTGTTCAACACGTAGCAAGTTGTGTTTAATGCCTCTGCCCAGAAAATTATTGGAAGACGGGAATCAACTAGCATCATCCGTGCTGCTACAATAAGAGTACGGTTCTTTCTTTCAGCAACACCATTTTTCTGAGGAGTTCTTGCAGCACTGAACTGATGAGTGATCCCTCTTTCTGCGCAAAAAGAGTCCATTAGTCCATTTTTAAATTTTGTTCCATTATCACTACGAATTATCGACACCTTGTTCTCACATATATTTTCTATTCTTTTGATGAATTCAATAACTGTTTTAGATGTTTCATCATTGCAAGCAAGGAAAAACACCCACGAAAAATGTGAAAAATCGTCTGTGATAACAAGGCAGTACGATTTCTTCGCAATGCTTCAGACATGAACAGGACCAAATAAATCAATGTGAATCAAAAACAGAGGTCGAGTAAATGAATTTATTGTTTTGACAGGATGAGAATTTTTATGTTGTTTTCCCTTGCATAAGATAAGCGACTGTCTTGAATACCAAATTCCTTCTGTGGTAAACCTCGCACAAGATCCTTTTGAACTAAATTGTTCATGTTCTTCAAGTTCACATGACCCATACGCCGATGCCACAAATAAGACTCAGAATCAGTGGCCTTTGATAACAAACATGACACTTTACAGGTGATGAATGATCATTCATGTCAATCACGTAAGTGTTAAATCGTTGATGTGCTCGCATAAGAATCATATCTTCGGGTGTGACTAAACCAGGCTTCAAAAACAAACATTCCTTAGCTGTGAAATGTATAGGAATCTCTTTGTCACAAACTTGTGATACACTCAACAAGTTGTACTCCAGTTGTGACACATAGTTTACTTTCTCAAGAGTAATCAAATCATTCAACACTGTTCCTTGACCTGAAATCTTTCCACCCTTCTTATCTCCAGCAAAAGAAACAAATCAACCATCAAAAGAACGAAAATCATTAAGAATCTCTCTTTGTCCTGTCATGTGCCTTGAGCAACCGCTATCACCATGCCAAGCATTGTTAATAGTCCTTCTCGATTTACTCTGCACATATAAGAAGGTTTCAATGAGAAACTAGCACCCAGATCATTTTTGACCTGGGCTAACTTTGACCTTTAACAATCTCAGTCACATCAACAAGTTACAGTTATGTGCAAAATTTTGATCAGTTTTAATTTTCATAACCTTGTCATTCTTCCCATAGTTCTTAGTAAATTTTTGTTTATCAAAAAATTTTGGGATGAAAGGTTTTTGCACATATCTTGGATGAATCTGGACTTTTCTGTCCACAAATTTTGGCAATCTAAAAGCATGATAAGCATAAGAATAACAATCAACATAATTTCTAGAAAGCATGTAGTCACGATTATATCTACTAATCACTCCAGACTCGAACACTCTTGCTTTCTTAGTCGCTTGTTAATTTGCATTTTTCTTTGTTCTTTCATTGTATACTCTTAGCTTTGACACTACTGCTTTATGTTTGCAGTTCCTAGCAAAATGACCTACTTGACTACAAGTGTAACAATGATAGCTTTTAAATTTTGACTTTGACTTGGCCTTTGTTTCTGTCTTTGACTTTGAATTGAACTCTAATTTTGCCTTAGAATTTGACTTTGAATTTGAACATTCTCCGAATTTGAATACTGACTCGACTCTATCACCTTTTAACTGACCAGAAACTCTAACAATCTTGCTTTTGGATTGTTTCATCCTTGACATCAATGAACTGGTCTTTGACATCATGAGACTTGCCTTTGACCCATTTTTGCTTATGCTTTGTAACTTCACTTTGACTCTTTGCTGTTGATGACTTTATGACAATAGGAACCCTGCTCTCCGAATCACTCGTTAGAATATGATTTTCTAGAGAAATATAAGCATTTTTCTTTGGCTGTTCATGCGAAAGATCATAAACTTTGATCAATGGATTTCCATTTTCATCAAGCATAACATCTTCAGCTGCAAACCCAGTTTTGCATAAAGGCACATAATATTTGGAAGTGTGCACAACTTTATCAAAGAATGAAGATGTATAAGACATCTCAGATTCACAATCAGGTTTATCACATTCAGTATCAACCACAGAACTAGTAGCATTAGAAACATCATCAAAGCCAATATTGTCAATCACACAATCATCACACGACTTTACAAACTTGTCCAAATTACACTTAACATCAAGATATTGTTTGCAATCTCTAAGAAACTCCCTAGAGCACAACTTATTGAAATCACTAAAAATTTTCACCCCATCAACATTCACATCTTCATCTACTGAACCCGTTTTAGTAGCTGCAGTTATATACAAATCATGAAAATTAGAATTAACATCTCTAAGTAATTCATTTGAAACATGCGATTCAGGAAAAGGTTCAAAATTAGTTGGATGAGGTACAGTTTTATATCCAATACCATTTTTGATGTAAACATCTCTTTGTTTAGATACACATTCTTCCAAAAAATTTATTTGCATACCACATTAAGAAATCAAAACCCTTTCTTTTACAAGATCGGATTGGGCAGCAATAAGTTTGTCTGTAAGGTATTTGATTAAAACATCCTTTTTATCTAAATATTCTTTGAAAGTCACATTATCTTTTAGTAAAGCTTTCAGTTTTATAGTATATGTGACCCCATTCTGTTTATACTCATTGTTGACCCTCTTCAACTTATCAATCTCAGCTGTTAAGAACACATTAGCTACACGATAATTTTCCATTTTCTCAACACAAAAAGAAGAACATATAAGATTTGAGTTATCAGAATTTACCCCAGACACAGATTTTGAGTTCTTCTCAGCTCCAGACGAACCAGCAACTTCTTTTCCTTTGGCCATCAAAGCAGTTTCAACTTCCTCAACTTTCACACTTTCACTAACACTTGCTTTCACCAGATCTTCTACTTCAGCCATCAATGCCTCATCATAGTCTTCCTCGACATCTCCCAATTCAGACACAATTTCCAAGTTGCTTTGACATAAGAGCGGTGGGTGCTTTCTTGGATTTGTTTTCCTCATAAATCAGTTCAACTAGCTTAAATCCTGTACCATCAACCTTTTTCTTCTTCTCTTTCTAACATTCCTTGGTAAAGTGCCCCAGCTGCTGATAGTTATAACAGCGAAGTTTAGCTTTGTTGAATCCCACCTTCTTACCGAACTGCAACTTATCTTTTCCTGTTCGTTGAAGATATTTCTTTGCTCTCACAGCAATCATTGCCATTTGCCACTGCAAATCCATATATTTTAATTCATTAGGATTTATTTGCATCATGTCTTCAGCATCAAGCACTGCAGGTTGAAGTTTTCTAGTGGTAAACGCGTCATAGCTAAAATTACTCTTTGTTTGAGGAAGTTGCATTTGATGAGCTTGAATTTTGATTCTTGCTTGAATTGTTCAACTCCCTTTTCTTACTCTCCAACTCATATGATTCCAAGATACAAATTATATCATCAAGACTTTTATTCTTGAAATCCGGTGTAGTACTCTTTATCAACATATAAGGTATGTTCCAGTTTTCAGGCAACGAATCCAAGAGTTCCATACATATGTCATATTCCTTGATTTCAACACCCATCTTCCTGAGCTTGTTTACCAAAGTAGTAAAATGAGTGACATATTCACTTAGAGTTTCTCCTTTGTTATAATTGAACATATTGTACTGTTTCAACAACAAATTAGTCCTGCTCTCTTGCAATGCAACATTGCCTTCAAATCTCAGACAAAGTTCCATAGGAAGTGCTAGAATAATGTCTCCAAGAGCTTGATTATCTCTTTCAACTAGTATTTTGTCATCATCTGAGTATTGATCTGGGTCAACTAAAGGAACTATGCCATCAGCATTAGCCATCTTTGGTATATGAGGTCCCTTCACAATAGAATCCCATAAGGAATGCTCGGTAAATCGAAAGTAAGCCTTCATTGGAATCTTCAAATTAGAGAAATCAGAAACAGATTGTAGCATAGGTGGAGATTTTCCCACTAAACTCCTTTCAAACTCTTTTGCATTCCCGACCACCTTAGAATACAAAACTGAATTCTTCGAAAAATCAGAAAAATTTGTAAACTCAAAAGTTTTCAGACGAAAACTTTGATCGAAAACTTTTTCGGATGAAGTTTTCGCTCGAAAAAGATTCCTTCAGAACGAGATTTCTGATAGATATATCGGGCAGGCTTCTTGATTGAAAACTTTTTCGGACCCTTCAACAGAGTTTTCGGACCCTTCAACAGAGTTTTCGGATGCTTCTTCCCAAGAACTCCAAATCTGACCTGCAACTAATTCGATGTAAAATCAAGCCACAAAACCAATATATAACTCCATCTCCATCAAAAATAGACTAGAATCCAAGAAAATGGTGAGAAAATCCGTGCTAAATTGATCTCAATTTGAAGAAAAAGCTTGAAAAGCTATGAGCTTCAACCGAAAGCTCTGATACCACTTGTGATGCACTGTGATCGGCTACAAATCAAGATTCAATCCAGTAAACCAGTTGTAGAATGGCGGAAACAATCTACAACAATCTCTGAGATCAATCGAATACGAATCGAATCACCAACAATGCAATATACGTCATATAAACACGATATGATGATCAACAAAAACTTCTTGTATTGATATAAGCACTGATTACAAGTAGGATAATCACACACTACAATATATCTAATAATCTCCCTAATCTTCCCAATTACAAGTGCAAAAATGACAAGTCTAATACATGTTCAAAACTAAATTCTATATATAGGAAAAGTTTCCGTCCGAAAACTTCTCGTCCGAAAACGTTTTCGACTGAAAACGTTTTTGACTGAAAAATTTACACTTGTACAAAATGTTGGTTTCAATGGACTACTAGGTTCCAACAACGTGGACGTTGCCGGGTCCAAACCCTAGCCAGTCACCACCCCGCACCTTCGCCATGCTCACTGTCTCCTGCTGTCCCTCTACGGCAATAGACCACGCACCACTGTATCACCCGCATGCCGCCTCCTCCTACACCCGTGACCACCACCACATCCGGCCACCCCTCTCTCATCTCCTCCGTCGCTAACCATGACCACAGCCCCAAACCCTAGTCAGGTTTCCATGCAAAACGGAAACGAGAAAGCAAAAGAATGGGATTAGAGGGTTTCCATGCCCCAAACCCTACCTTACGCGTACTGAGGTTCCCCCCACCCCCACCCCGGCTAGTTACCGTCATAGAACCACTGCTAGACCACCTTGTCCGACCTCTTTCTCTCCCTCCCGTCCCTTCTCTTTGCCGGCGTACGCTCCTAGGCCGATTATGTCCTAGGGTTTTCCATTAGGTGGCTTTTAAATCTTTTGATGTTTCATTTCGGGTCCCTCCTAATCTATTTGACGCATTTTTATCTCAAACCTCTGTAATAACGGCTAACCTGGTCCTCTAACTATGATAAACCAAGCTTTATGTGGTACCTTTATAGTCAAATTTGTTTAACAAAGATTATGTTCCCTCATTAACCCGATCCATTAGTGAATGAATTTTCAGGATGTTACAGTATGATACATGGTTTTGACATGAATAATGAAAGATGTCAATCTTGCATGTTAACTAAGATAAATAGAAAACCTTTAAAGAATGTTAAAAGGGAAACCAAGGCATTACAACTAATGCTTAGTAATTTGTGTGATTTTCACGCTACACCTTCACTTGGTAATAAAAAGTATGTCATTACTTTTATTGATTATGCATCTAGATATTGCTATATATATATATATATATATATATATGTATATATATATATATATATATGTTGCATACTAAGGATGAAGCTCTTGATAAGTTTAAAATTTATAAACAAGAGGTAGAACTACGTCAAAGTTGATTAAAACTCTGCATACTGATAGAGGAGGTGAGTATTATGATCCAGTGTATTTTCAATCTACTGGTATAATACATGAGACCACAACTCCTTATACACCAAAACAAAATGGTGTATCATAAAGGAAAAATAGGATTTTAAAGGAATTGATTAATTCCATGTTATCCTATTCAGGTTAAGTGAAGAATTTTGGGGTGAGGCTATGTTAACAGCCTGCTATATATTGAATAGGATTCCTAATAAATGAAATTAACTGATCTACTCCCTTAACGTAAGCCATTAGGTCATAATTGGATCTTCAAAAGAAAGATGAAGGTGGATGGTAGCATAGATATGTTTAAAGCTAGACTGGTTATGCAAGGCTTTAGATAAAAAGAAGGTATTGATTTATTTGATACATATGCTCATGTTGCTAGGATTTCCACCATTAGGTTGTTGTTAGCACTTGCAGCTATACACAACCTTGTGATTCACTAAATGGATGTGAAAACTGCATTGTTGAATGGTGACTTAGATGAGGAGGTTTATATGAAACAGCTTGAAGGCTTTGTCTTGCCTGGTAAGGAAAACAAGGGTTGTAAGTTGATAAAATCTATGTATGGTCTAAAGCAAGCACCAAAACAATAACATGTGAAATTTGATGATGTTGTGTTGTCTAAGGGTTTTATACTGAACCAAGCAGATAAGTGTGTGTGTATATAGCAGGTTTTATGCTTCTAGCAAAGGAGTTATAATTTGCTTATATGTAGATAGCATGATGATCATTGAAACTAACCAAGATCAAATTGATAAAACCAAGAAATTTTTGTCATCTTGTTTTGATATGAAAGACCTAGGGGAGGATGAGGTGATCTTTGGTATAAGGATCAAGCATGGGAACAATGCTATTTCAATTTCTCAATCTCATCATATTGAGAAGATTCTGGAAAAAAATTAATTTTGAAGATTGTTCTTCTGTAAGCACTCCTATAGATCCTAATCTTAAGCTCTTACCTAATAAAGTTGATGCAGTATGTCAACTTGAATACTCAAGAGCTATTAGATGTCTCATATATGCCATGATTAGTATTATCCCAGATATTGCTTATGCTGTTGGAAAGCTTAGTAGGTTTACTAGTAATCCTATTACATATCATTGGCAAGCTATAAATCAAGTATTTAAGTACTTGAAAGGAACCATGCATTATGGTTTAACTTATACTGGATTTTCTTTAGTTATAGAAGGTTATTCAGATGCAAGTTGAATTACCAATATGGAAAATCGTTCTTCTATAAGTGGATGAGTATTCCTTCTTGGAGGAGGTTCTACCTCTTGGGCATCTAAGAAATAGACTTGCATTACTAACTCAACATTGGAATATGAGTTTGTAACATTAGCATCAGCTGGTAAAGAAGTTGAATGGCTAAGAAATTTGATTTATGAAATTCCATTATGGACTAAATCACCTATATCTATTAGATGTGATAGTGCGGCTACCTTGGCTAAGGCATATAGTCATGTGTATAATGGGAAGTCTAGACACTTAGGTGTTAGACATAGTTAATATTCCACAGATCTAGATTCCAACTCTGTTTTTGATAGAAATGGGTAGAAATGGGCAGAGAAGTGGTTGTGAGCCAAACAAAGAAACAAACAGTCAAACGATAAACAGATAAGCACCATAAGAACATAAAGGTAAGTTTCCCATTGATTTTGGACAAGAAATACATAACTTTCATCCACCCCGGATGAGCTCCCCCTAGGGTGCTGCCTCACAAAAAAACCAACAATTACAAATGAGACTTAATGCCCTATTTATAACCCTTGAGCCTTGTTCTTTAAGTTAGTTGCCTCTGCTGAAGAACCACTTAGTGTCGCCTGAGAGACACTAATAGTGTTGCCTAGGAGACACTAATAGTGTCGCCACTAGTGTCTCCGACACTAAAATCTTCGTTTTCGTCTGTATCTTTCGATTTATAATATCATTCTAATATTTATACACAAAAATCTCACCCTAGAATGATACCATCATTATCTTCAGACATTGTCTTGCATCTTCATGAATCCACCGATAATCCAATGTCTGTCATTGTCATTCTCCCCTCCAGGTGTAGATCCTTCCAACTTGTAGGCATAAGATAAGGCTTGAATTTCCAATTATTAAAATCAAATAACCAGCTTTAACACAAAGGTGTTTAACTCTGTCAATGTATCTTGATATGATCCGATGAATCTTTAAATCCTGATATCCAAATATCAACTCTGTCACACATATTCATGAACAACTGATAATCTAAAAATGTTCACTGTGATTCTCCCCCTCAAGTGTAGATCCTCCTAACTTGTAATCATTTAAAGCCCCGTATCTCTTCATTAAGGATAATATTGTAGTAGGCATAAGTTAAAGGTTTGAACTTCCATTGATCAGTACCAAAAGGTTAGTTCTTTAGAAGACGACAAAACTCTGAATCCATTCCATGAAACCACAAATCTTCAAATACTTGTCACCTTATAAAGAAGAATCCTAGATGCTCGTAGCCTAGATTTTCAGCATCCAAATACTCTCAGATGTGACATCCATGTCATACATTTAAAGTCTTGGACAGTTGTGAAGATCTTCGAACATCCCTGGATCCACTATTGCCAAAGAAACGAAATTTTTGAACACCCGAAAACATTGTCTACAAGTTTTTTGACAATATTCCCCCTTTTCTTTGCAATATCCTCCCAAAAATTCATCAAAGAAATTTTCTCCAAAATATTTTTTTTAAGATTACTTTGGATAGTGTCTCCCACTAGTGCCGCCGACGGTGTTGTTTGGGTGACACTAACTAGTGTTGTCACTAGTGTCACCACTAGCATTGACATAGCGACACTAATTAGTGTCGCTGTTAATGTCGCCAAGTGAACTTGCGTTCAAGATTCTAGTGTCGTCTAACACTAGTGTCGCCTGACACTAGTGTCATCCACACAATCTTCTCCAGGATTAGTGTCGCCTGAAGAATATCTAGTGTTTTTGGATGAATGATCAATGTCGCCTGATGAACTTTCAGATCTGAACAGCCCCAAAACATGAAAAATAACCAAAAATATTCAGATCTGACCTTGTTTAACGTCTCTGGCGGGTTTCTGATAATGATCTGATAAAAAAGAAGTCAAAATCAGCAACCGAAACTCTCATACCAATTGATATTCCCCTGTCTTGATTCCAACTATGTTTTTGATATAATTGGGGTAGAGACAGGTGGTTGTAAGCCAAACAAACAAACAAACAGTTAAAAGATAAACAGATAAGCACCATAAGAACATAAAGCTACGTTTTACATTGATTTTGGACAAGAAATACAAAACTTTCGTCAACCTCGAGTGAGCTCCCCCGGGGTGGTGGCTCAAAGAAAAACCAACAATAACAAATGAGACCTAATGCCCTATTTATAGCCCTTAAGCCTTGTTTTTCAAGTCAGCCGCCTCTATTGAAGAACCACTTAGTGCCGCCTGGGAAACACTAATAGTGTCGTTGCTAGTGTCGCCCACTAGTGTCTCCAACACTAAAATCTTCATTTTCGTCTGGATCTTCCGATTGATAATATCATTATAATATTTATACCCAACAATAGCATAATTCGTGAAATTAACATGCATGGTGTGATATCAGTGGAAATTGTCAGAACTCAATATAATTTAGTTGATCATCTAACCAAAGGGTTAGGTAGAGATCTTGTGCACAAGGCAGCTGTGGGAATGGGATTAAAGTCCATTTGAAATCTATCATGTTAAGATACCTAATTCCTACCTAGTTTGACATTAGGTGTTGAATTCAATGGGAAAAGCTTAATATCAAGAGATTGGAATGCACTAGCTAGTGATATGATCCCAAAGTATGTGTTCAGACCTGCAAGTTAAGGAGGTTGAAGTTTAACTTCTTAATAGTTCTTTCAAAATATTACATATGTAGGTGCAATAGTAAAAGAGTTACTTATATAAGTACTTAGGTAAAAGAGCTACCTATATAAGTAACATCCATGACTTCGTGCTTGTAATACTTTAGTTTATGTAATGAGACCATTTATGACTGCCATATTATTCCAACTTTGCCAACCATACTTGTACATTTCATTATGCCATATAAATTTCGCATTCAAACATGTAATGACTCTAAATTTTGAGAAGTTAAACTTTTATTTTATTTTTCCAAATATATCATTATGTATATAATTTATTTGTATTAAATAAGTTAATTAAAGTTGAATTGTTGGAATTGTCAAATTAAATTTCGGTCTCTTTAAAAGTATTAAAAAGAAATTTTATTTTTATTTAAAAGAATTTATATAATTATCCTTATTATTTAAAAACTTTATAAAATGAATAGTAACTTTTTTTTGAGGCTATAGCGGACACCGTTACCATTAAGGCGCCGTGAGTAATTCAACGCATCCGCAACACGATACTGGTAAAATTTCTAGTTGTTTGTTTAAAAAGAGAATTATATAAACTATTTAATTTTAAAATAGAAAAAGGAAGCTTAACCCCATCTTGTTGCTTGAACCCCCTCAAAAACCTTAATTTGAACCATTTCTTCTCCGTTGAACCCTGGAACCAAAATCAGGAAACTCAATTTTGACTCCTAAAAAGTCAAGCACGGGTAATCCCCTATCAATCCCGCTAAATCCGAGACTCCAACCCTTCCATTTTAGTTCCAATTCAATCACAATCGTATTGAAACTAGAAACCAAACAATTGATAGAGAAATCACGAAACTTTTAGGACCAAAATAAAACTTTCGGTCATAGCTTTAAATCCGTGAATCAGTCTTCAAATCCCTTAATTATCGTTTCAAATCCAGCTGTAAAACGCGTTCGAGATAGGTTAAGCACACCCTATATATATACCAACTCCAATTACGAGCAAAAACACTACAAACTCGTTTCTTTTTCCTCTCTGTTTACGATCGACGCAAGGGTTCGGAACTCCTCAGACGGCAACGTTTTGGTTGTAGAGCAAGTCCAGGTATCCTCCTTTCCCTATTAATCGTGTATTCTGCTTCTGTCAAAATCATTTTGGGTTTTAGGGTTAAAGGGGATGGCTTGCGACCTGGCTTATTTGGGAAGAAGACACAGTGGCTGTTTTTTTTTGTTAAAAGCTTTGATTTCCAATTATTTAATCAATTGTTTACTTGGTCTTCTGGTTTAAAGCTTTACACCCACAAGCTAGAGGTGATTGGTTCAAAACCCACCTCAAGCTTTCTTTCTTTTTTTTCTGTTTTGTTTTGATTCTTATACTTACACTCACACACATAAGGAACTATGTTACTTGTTCAAATCTAATGTAACTTTTAAAAAATAATTTTTCTTTCCTAAAAATTTCAATACTTTGGGTAATTTAAATAATATAAGGTTTCATTCATGTTTTTATCAAAGTTTTGTTAAATTTAAAAAGTATATCTAAAATTTTTACAAAAAAAACTTAAATAATTTTGTCTAAATTAACTAAAATGTTTTTAAAACATAGTATTAACCTAAACTTTTAAAACGACATGATCCTACTTCTTAGAGTCGGATAGTGTTATTAACTAATCGTAAGGAGTACTTTATTAACTAGTTTAGTCACTTTTGACATTGTCTTAAATAAATATTATATTAAGATATTTAGTATTTTATTATATTTGTAAATAATATTTATTGTTGACACCGAATTCTCTTTTATAAATAAAATTTATAAAACAATATTGATACGTAATCTGAATCATACTTTAATTAAACTCAGTATCAACAAAGTCCGGATCTTTAATATTCTCGTTCACTCGTTCATTCCAAAAATCCTAAAGTCCCAATCGTTCCGTTCTTGTTTCTTTTAATCGTTTCTATATATTAAAACACTAGGTTATAGACCCGTGTACTACACGGGCTTAAATAATAAAAAAAAAAGAAAAAAACTCTTTCCCCTTTCCATGAAGCTTCACCGTTCTTTGACTGACCCTAAATTAATAAAGCTTAAATAATAAAAAGCGAAGAAAAAAAACCATTTCCCCTTTTCATGGAGCTTCACCGTTTTCTAACAAACCCTAAATTAATTAAAAATAATATGTCACTATAAACTTCCAAAACACTTACAGATATTTCATATCGGATTTGATTCTTAGGTTCATTAATCACATGGAATAATTCTTCATGAGTCATGAAATTAAGTCCTCGGTTTTCATGTGTGCCCTCCACTGTAAAAGTTTTGCCGGTTCCAGTTTGTCCATAGGCAAATAGGCACACATTATATCCATCAAGAACCAAGGTTGCAAATGATGATGTGTCCTTGAAAACATCGACTATGAAGATTCATGTTAATAATTATTGAACATCAAAATGAATACTTTTTCATGTAGTTAAATGTTAGTTACCTTGGCTTGCTTCAGGGTCGAAAACTGAATCGAATCTGAAGTTCTTTTTAAATGCTATATCTGATTTTACTCTAAGTTCACCGTCTTTGGAAGCTTCAAAATCAAATGCCACTTGCTGCTCCTTCAGCAATCTCTTATGAGTTCAAAGTCCTACACCGACAAAACACCCTAATATTCCCTGCAGTAATAACCATTATCATATTTGACATGGTTTTCTTGAGATCACACAACATGTTATTTCAGAACTAAAAATCTAAATCTAACCATTTAACTCTTGGATCTTGTTATAAAGTTATTTCCTTTCTTTAGCTCCTTCATTGAATCTGATCTTAAGATCTTCATGTTGTGTAAGTTGTTCATTAACTATCAAATGAACAACATGAATTATGTTCATCCTTTAAATTGAGATTAACATGGAGGATTTAGAGTAATAAAATGTAAAACTTACTTCTTCATAGAATGATACAACTCATGTCATTCATATCAGCAACATGCTTTTTGTAAGCGTCTGCCTCTTCTAGCAGCTTGATTTGATCCATTTTCATAATCTATTTTCAAAAATAACTCCTGTTATTATTATTTTTTTATGTATAAGAAAAAGAAAAACTTTATAGTGAAATAGCATAATGTTTTGTACCTTAAGTTTCCTTGACATGTCTCTTAAGGATGAAACCATTTACTCATTTCTTTCACTCACTTGACCCTCAACTGCAAAAGCTGTCAAACAACAAAATCAAATATTTTTCTATGCAAATTCTAAAATTTTGGTAACCAATTTGAAGGAAACATTAATATCTAGTGATCCAACATGCATTGATTTTCTCATTAACTCGTTTTGAAGTTCTCTTTTAGACTTTAAAGCTTCTTTCACATTCTCTGCTTTTGCATTCATTTTCCTTATTCATCATCTCCAATGCCCTTTTTCCTTTCATCAGCTCATCACATTCTTTATCATTTTTCTACAAAATAAATCAAACAATATTTTAAAATTTAATTTTCACATACACGAAAAAGGACTTTTTTCCAATTTTCTGTAAAATGTAAAATGTTATCGGTATTTTGCAATAATACTAACTTAAAGCAAATAATTAGTCAATTATTTAATACCCACGAGGGATCTCCCAAGTGCTCATGTTATGTGATGAAAATGAAGCAATGTGATCATTGTAATCTATACCACCAACACTAATAACATCACTTTGATCCGCGAGATTATTTAGTGTACCATAAAGCGGGCCATCATTTCCAATTGCAGAAACCATTAAAATATTGCTTGTTGTCAACTCCAAGATACGGTAACATGTCGAAACGGGGTTGGGTCAAAATGGACCTTTAAAAAAGAACGGGTCAAAAAGAGAGTCTCACCTTCTCTACAAGGAAGATCCAAGTAATCAGGACCGCCAATGCTCAAGTTTAAAACATCCATATTGCTTGTGATTGCATAATTAAATGCATCTAAAAACCATGGTGTGTATGAAACCTGTAATAAGCTGAATAAAAACTTATTCTTTAAACAATTAAGCGCCTATTAACACATGTAGGGTTCAAAATGAGCTACTCTAATAATAATATAAAAACAATACCAATGATTATTAGTGATTTACGCGTTACCTGTGCATCTGTAAACACACGAAAAGCATAAATCTCAGTGTTTGGTGCAAAACCAAGACATTCAACATCTTCACCAACAATCACTCCAGCCACAAATGTACCATGTCCAAGATTGTCATTCAAAGTATCTTCATTCGTCCAATTCGTGCGTTCCTGAAATCGTAAAAACATGAATATTACATTCCTACAATATAAACCTAGCAAATTCAACCAATAAATTTCAATATTAAAACCTTAATGTTGCGGAAATGCGAATGATTCGAACGAAATCCATTATCAAATATAGCCATCCTAACTTTTGCCCTTGTGTATCCTACTGACCAAAGTGCAACTGCTCCAAACAATGATGTAAGTTGGGATTTCTACAAACAAAAAAAAGTACGAATCACACAATAGAATTTCTTCTTAATCAATTAACAGTATCAATTATTCAATTAGCAAATAATCGAACACATAAAACTTTAATTAAATGAAACTTACATGTGATAGAAGCTCTCTTCTCCGTTTAGTTGTCTGATTCACATTATCCTCACCTTCACCAAACCACATGGAAGATCTTATCTTCCCATGCTTTTTCTTCCCATCGAAAAATTGAATCAAAGGGAGTGATATTAGAGTTGATTCAATAGTCATGATTGATTATCCCCACATCTTTCCTTCTTTTACTCCAAAAGCTTCAAGTACCATTTCAAAATTAGGGTTACGTAAGTAAGATCTTCAGGAAATAGAAAGGGAGAGAATCAAAAGAAAGAAAAATTACAAACCTGTTGAGATCAAAGGCAAATCATACCGGCGGAATCGATAAAGCATTCGCTGATTAGATTTTGAGGTTTAAGCAATATGAGAGAAATTGAAAGCGTATTTTTTTGTTTAATTTGAGATGTGGGTCGGATCATTTAGATCCACATGTGACTTTTTTTGTGAAACGGGTATTGGGTGGGAAACTAATGTGAGAGTGAATGTTGAGCTGACAAGTGTCCAATTTTTTATTCTTTTATTAAGATAGATGTATAATTATTACTTAGGGCATCTTTAAACCGGTTTACTCGTTCTCACGACCAAGTTCAAGTTTAAGTCATACAATATCAAGGTGAGAATCATAGCCCTATTTCAAACCTTTACTTATGTTGTGGAACATGTACACGTTGGTTTTATAACAATAAACATTTCTTTTACCAAAACAAATCTTTAAACAAGTAATCTCAACTATGTGTTTTGATATTTGAACACTAAATGATAGCATTGCAATCATTAACTTGAGTATAAGCCTAAGGTAGTACTAGTATGGCCATATGTGGGAAACCGACAACCTATATAATAACGGCACAATATTGGGGATTATGGATGCACATAACATGTCAACAACACAATCTTGGGTATTGTAGATGTATATAACATATATCATATAGGTTTGATAACAAGGATCTTGAGTTAATGTAATTGCCACTTTTTGAATGAACTTGTATTGGATTTAAATGTTTTTATGCCAACTTATTTTATTTCTTATAAAACCTATGCTTCTCACCAAATTTATGTTGACAAGTCTACTCTACATGTTTCAAGGAATAATAATTAGGATGTTGAAGGATCACATAGGAATGCTTTTGGACCTACTTAATGAATTTTGAACAATATTTTGTTATGGATGTTTGTTATGTTTTTTTTTAAACAAGTATTGATAACAATTATAAAATTTAATAAATTTTGTGATGCCTTAGTATCAAACTTTATACCATGTGATGTGAACTATATGTGTGACACCTTGCGTTTCCGTCTTGGCACGGTGTGACAATGAGCATGAAGTTCAGCCGTTCAAGAAACTAGGACTTGGCTTTGATATGCTTATTGAAGGATTAGGACACTAGGCTAGTAAAATATATTGTCAAGTAAGAACATATGAGTATGTAAACTTTTGTGTGTATTATTTTCATGTATTCACTATGAATAACAAGGGTTCAATTCCTAGACCCTAAATTCGAATATTTAGAATGTGTAACATACTAATATGAAAATTCAATCGTCTCGACAGTTTCATTTATGCATAAGTTTTTTGTTTGTTATGACTTTGTTTTTACGTTAATCAAGGATTACACTAAAATGGGGGAGGCATTTTGAATATTTTAGTATAATTGGATCGACTTGTTGACCAAGCTGAATCATAATGTACATCAAACAAGTTAGGAGGTGCGGAGTGCACGCTTGTTTGAGTCTGTTATGATTTTAAGTATTTAGGAACCTCAGTGGTTCTTAGGGACGAAGCCCCTAAGCAAAGGGGGTTCTAAGGGGCGGCAGCCCTTAGCGGCAATGTTTTTAAAACCGGACCGGACATCGAACCGGTCACCTTACTGGTACACTGGTCGGATCAGTCGAACCGATCGGACCAGATAACGTCATAATTATATATATATATATATATATATATATAAGTATTAAATTTAAATATTAGAAGTGTACCATATAAATAGCTATTTAACTAAAAATATTAATTTAGAAAGCATGTATATTCATATATAGATTATAAAACTCTCTTAAAATAAAATGAGAACAAAACAAAATAAACTCACCTATTGGATAAATAAATGAAATGAGAAGATAATTTAAATCTATTAATCAGTTGTCAAATACCAATGTTCTTCTAGAGCATTTGGCAAGCTTGCAATTGAAAAATCTTTAAATTACAAGTTCGAACCACGGTACATGCAATACGTATATATATTTTGATGCCCCACATCGTTGCTTTAATAGAATATGAAGCCTCTCCTCTCTCTATAAATTAAAACCCAATCAAAGTACATGGTCCAACCTCAGAAACATGTTTCACCCGGGTCGACCGGTTCACGTGAAAACTGCTCGGTTTGACCCGGGTCGAGGGTCCTGTTCCCGGTTGGATCGCTCCAACCGGTCAATCCTGTCCGGTTTTCAAAACCATGCTTGGGGGGTTCTAAGGGGCAGAGCCTCTGGCCGGGCTCTTGTTAATCCGGAGTAGTTTTAGTCCTCCGGAGTAGACTTTACTCATCCGGAGTAGATTTGTTCCTCCGGGTTAGATTTGGTCGTCCGGACCAAATTGGTCATCTAGATCAAAATGGTAATTCAGAGTAAATTGTGAACAGTTAATTTCCAAATGGTTTTTAAATTTGAAAAATAACTGCTTGATTACAGTTACTGATCCCCTAAATACAAATACGCTGTTTTGGTCATATATCAGGTTCACACGAAAATCATTAGATTTTCATACTCTTTTTCTGGAGTTTTCTCTGCGTTTTATCCGATTGAGAAATTCGAAAAAACCTTCGCATTGTTTCAATCTGAAAGTGATGTACGTGACTCACAGAGAATCCAGAATTTCCTCAAAAACTACACTAATCAATGCCCCAAAAGGAACATAAATATTATCGTGTAAAGTGCCTACTGTGAATTGGTCCGAATATATGTTCATCTAGGGTTATGACAGTAAGTGCAAATACTCAATTAATTTGCTATTAAACTACATCAAAGCCAATGGGTACTTCAGGTTTTGACTTTTGAGGTCAAATTTATCACTTTAAAGATTAAACTCGTTGTGCATTTTGTAAAAACTTCTTTTCCAACGGTTTTGGTAGATGTACTTCTATTAGGTAGTGTTTGGTATGCAGCAATGGGAGGCGGAATGGAATGGGCGATTACGAGGTAAAGAAAAAAATGTTGTTTGGTTGGACGATGGAATGGAATCACCCATTCCACAAGGAATGACATTCCCTCTAAATCCCTCAAATTCATTCCATCCATCCCCTTGTTTTTTTTTCATTCCATCTCCTTTTTCACCATTCATCACCACCACACCCTCCTACCACCACCACCCACCACCACCCACCACCACCGCCACCACCACCTCCCACCACCGCCTCCACCACCACCCACCACCACCACCACCACCTCCCTCCACCGCCGCCGCCACCCACCACCACCCACAGCCACCTCACACCACCACCCACCGCCACCTCCCACCACCACCACTGTCGCCTCCTCTACCACCACCTCCTACCACCGCCACTGCCACCCCCCACCCACAACCGCCCACCACCGCCCACCACCGCCGCCATCACCCACCGTCACCCACCACCACCCAATACGGCCACCCAATACGGTCACCCACCATCGATTTTATTCCTTCGTCTTTTCTAGCCTACCAAACAACATAAAGTAATGATTTATTCCATTCTCTCATGGTAACCAAACAAGACAATGGAATGGAATGGTCCATTTCATTCCTTTGTCCATTCCATTACCTCGTTCATTCCATTCCCTTGTCCATTCCATTACCACATACCAAACAGACCCTTAGAGTTTAAAATGTGTATAAAGATATTTTCAAATTAGGAAGTATGAATACTAGTATGTTTGACCTTAAAAGTTAAAACTACTTCCAATCCTAAAGTGTTATTTTTCACACTTAGTCTAATATAACCAGTTTACATCAAAAGCACGAATCTTTATGGTTATGCATATGATTTACCTTTGATTATAGCTTTAGGGTTCGATTAACATTCCCGGCCACTTTGTTCTTCCCCTTTATGCGATCCGAACCAAAAACCAGTCCCAAACTCAAAGAATTCGATCGCGATTGCTCTTAAAACATGGGGGATTTGTTCATTGGTGAAATGCGAATCTGTGGTTGCGTTTAATTGCAAAATCAACAAGTTTAAGGTCGTTAACCTCTGTTTTGAAATGCTAAAACCCTAGGTTTGAAATCACGAATCAATTCGGTTAAAACTGATGATATTAGAGGTTGGATTCATAGGGCTTTTGACAAGCACTGAATTGCCAATCTAACCATATAAATTAATTTGATTGAGGTTGAGTCTAGGTCAGGGTTCGATTAAACCGTATACGTGATGAACCCTAGAATCGGTTCACGATCAATTCGATGTTATAAGTCTCAATTAGGTTAGGGCTTTCATTCTAGAGATGAAAACGAAATTGAGGATGTGTTTGGTTACCTTAATTGATACCAGATTGGTAGAGATCGACTAAACAGGGTTCCGACTTCGGGTGGCTTGGTCTCCGACGACTCCGACTGCGCCTCCGGCCAAATTAGGATGTGCAAAAGCTTCAGAGGAATGCGAACAAGGTGCGCAGAGTGTTTGATTGCAAGAATGATAGGCCAAATGATCAAATTCGATGGTGTTTGTCAAGGGGGTCGACGGTTAAGTGTTTTAGATGATTAATATGATTAATTCGTACTCAATAATGATGTTAAACGTTTAGAAACGGCTCAATGATGATCGATATCATCATTGTTGTGTGTTGCAGTTACGAATTCGAAACGATTGGAGAGGTTACAGATTCAATTGGATCAAATACACCCGATTTTGACTTTACAAAGTCAACATATTGAGTTTGAGGTAATTACAACCTTAGTCCCTGTGGTTTATGTATAATTGGTTTGAGATTTGACAGATTTGGTCCTTGTAGTTTGAAATTAGATAACCGAGTTACGAGATAACGGGATTTGAGTTAACGGAGTTATCCAGAGTTTGTCGGGTGTCACATCATCCCCTAGTTGAAAGAATTTTCGTCCTAAAAATTAAATAACGATGCTAGTTAAAAAAAAATCTGGATGTCACATCATCCCCTAGTTGAAAGAATTTTCGTCCCGAAATTTAAATAATACCTTATGTGTTTGATGTGGACTGCTTGAATAGATGAGGATACTTGCGCATCATCTGATCCTCGAGCTCCCATGGGAATTCCGGTCCGTGTTTCGAGTTCCAACGAACTCTGACAATAGGGATTTTACTATGCTTGAGTGTCTTGAATTCCCTATCCATGATTTCGATCGGTTTTTCAATGAAGCGTAATTGTTCATCGATTTCTAGTTCCTCAAGTGGAACCACGAGTGTCTCGTCTGCTAGACATTTCTTTAAGTTTGAGACATGAAAGACGTTGTGCACACCACTAAGTCCTTCATGTAGGTCTAGTTGGTACGCTACTGGGCCAATTCTCTTCACTATCTTGAACGGTCCAACATAACGAGGATTTAGTTTGCCTCGTTTCCCAAAACAAATTACACCTTTCCAAGGTGAGACTTTTAATAGAACCATGTCATCCACTTGAAATTCTAATGGATTCCGACGCTTATCGGCATAACTATTTTGACGGTCACGGGCTGCCGCCATACGATTTCGGATTTGCACTATTTTCTCTGAGGTTTCGAGCACAAGTTCAGGACCCGTAAGTTGGCTACCCCCAACTTCAGCCCAACAAATAGGTGATCGGCATTTCCGTCCGTATAATGCCTCAAACGGTGCTGCTTTGATGCTAGTGTGGTAACTGTTATTGTAGGAAAACTCTACCAAAGGCAGATGAGTTTCCCAACTGTTACCGAAGTCAATTACACATGCTCGTAACATGTACTCTAGGGTTTGAATAGTACGTTCAGTCTGGCCATCTGTTTGAGGATGGTACGCTGTGCTCATATCCAGGCGCGTGCCTAGAGATTTTTGTAATGATTGCCAGAAACGTTAGGTGAATCGAGCGTCTCGATCAGAAATGATTGAAATTGGCACTCCGTGTCGAGAGACTACTTCTTTCAGATAGATAAAAGTTAGTTTCTCCATCTTATCAGTCTCTTTGATTGCTAGAAAATGAGCGGATTTGGTTAAGCGATCTACGATCACCTAGATGGTGTCGCATCCGCTAGGAGTTCGAGGTAGCTTAGTAAAAAGTCCATGGAAATCTGCTCCCATTTCCACATCAGGATTTTCGGTTGTTGGAGCAAACCAGAAGGCTTTTGGTATTCAACCTTGACCTTCATGTAGGTTAGGTATTTGCTCACATAGGTGGCTATATCAGCTTTCATATTCGGCCACCAATACAGAACTTTCAAGTCGTCATACATTTTATCGGAACCAGAATAGATAGAATACCGAGATTTGTGAGCCTCATTCATTACAAGTTCCCTTAAGTTCCAGTACTTTGGAACCCATATTCGCTCTGCGAAGTAGCGAATGCCGTTCGATTTAACCTCAAGTTGTTTCTCCATACCACGCGTAGACTCTAATGGTAGGTTTTCTTCTTTCAGGGCTTCAAGTTGAGCATTACGGATTTTATCAGGTAATCTGGTGTGAATAGTAAGTTGTAATGCTCAGACTCATTTGGGTTTGGAATCTTTTCAGCTTAGGGCATCAGCCACGTTAGCTTTGCCCGGATGATACTTGATAGCACAATCATAATCGTTCAAGAGTTCGATCCAACGACGTCATCGCATGTTCAACTATTTCTGTTCGAAGATGTGATGAAGACTCTTGTGATCGGTGTAGATGGTGCATTTGGTACCGTACAAGTAATGTCTCCAGATTTTCAGTGCGAACACTACCGAACTCTAAATCATGGGTCGTGTAGTTCTTCTCATGAATTTTCAGTTAACGGGAAGCGTATGCGATAACTTTCTCGCGTTGCATCAGTGCACAACCGAGACCTTTAATGGAGGCATCGCAATACACTACAAAGTTATTCGTTCCCTTTAGAAGAGATATGATGGGTGCACTACAGAGTTTCTGCTTCAGCAGTTGGAATGCTGATTCCTGAGTTTCACTTCGGTTATAAGGCTTACACTTTTGGGTTAGGGAAGTGAGAGGTTGAGCAATCTTTGAGAATCCTTCGATGAATCGACGGTAGTAGCCAGCCAATCCTAGAAATTGTTGCACCTCTGTCGGAGTCGTTGGTGCCGCCCAATTCTTGATGGCTTCTACTTTAGCCGGATCGACATGTATTCCCTTCTCGTTGAGTACATATCCTAGAAATTGAACTTTGCTAATCCAAAATTCGCATTTAGAAATTTTTGCATATAATTGCTCTTGTTTCAGCAGTTCAAAAATCAAACGTAGGTGCTCCTCATGTTCTTCCTTGTTCTTAGAATAGATGAGGATGTCATCAATGAAAACGATGACGAACAGATCAAGGTAAGGTTTACACACTAGGTTCATGAGGTCCATGAATACCGCGAGTGTGTTGGTTAATCCGAATGGCATGACCAAAAACTCGTAGTGGCCGTACTGGGTTCTGAATGCAGTTTTTGAGATGTCTTCGTCTCGGACTCTCAGCTGATGATAACTGCATCTAAGATCGATCTTTGAATAAAAACTTGATGCCTATTAGGTCGTTGTTATACAACAGTTTAGAAATAACCAAAGTTTTTGTTTTAAAAATAATATAGTTATAAATCTATCAAAAAAATGTAGTTTAATATTTTTTTTTAAATTATATATATATAAGGAATGGTTCAAATACTAACCAACTTTTTATTTGATAACGGTGCTAACAACTATAAAACAATCACACAATTTATAAATTATTTTTTCTTTTAATTGTTAAAATAGTATTTAAGTATTTTGAATAAATATTTTGAACGTAAATACGGAAATGATGAGTCTTACATATACGTACCAAATAATGTTACATATACGTGACACATAGTGTTTACATATATGTAACATTAAGATAATGATAATTGTTACATATACGTAACACTATGTTTGAGAGTGGTTATCATGGTTATCACATAAATATTGCTTAGTATTTGAACCTCACCATATATATATATATATATATATATATATATATATTAAATTAATTATGACGTTATCCGGTTCTTACCGGTTTAACTGGTCCAACCAGTGAACCTTTAAAACTTCTGGATCGCTATTTGGTCCGGTTTTAAAAACATTGCTTACGAGAGGAAGGTCGATTTTTCATTAATAGCAACACGCCTCTGTTAAATATATAAAATGTTTCCTCAAAAAGATATTCTAATATCTTATTTTTCTTTTTTTATGGTGGTGGATCTCCATAGTAGTCATGTAACAATATATTCTATTTTAATTTTTTAGTTAAAACTTACAGGGTAGGTGAATATTTCATTAATTGCAACACATCTCTATAAAATATATCAAATGTTTCCTCAAAGAGATATTTTAATATCTTTCTCTTCTTCTTTTGAAATAAAAACTTAAAACGTGTTATTTTTTTCTAAAAATATTACTAAATTACTACTCATTTCAAGCTCAAAATTAAATAAATATATATGAAAGAGTTAATAATATTTATGTATATACAGATATATGTATAGAAGATAATGTGTTTGGATTTATATATATTTATATATTGTGTAAGATGGAATAAGAAATTATCTCATATATTAATTATTATGATCAATCTACATAAACAATGAGCTTGTTTAACGAAAGCATCAATAATAGTGAGTAATATTAGAGAATGATAAGTTTTAGAAGATATGAATTATTTTTCATTAATTGTTTTAGTCTGATGATATTGTTATGTTTAACTCACTTTATCGAAATAAAATGTTTCATTTACCCTTCATTTTCTTATAAACTATTATGATTTAACATAAAAATTACATACAGAAAACTCATACAATAAAGCTCAAAAATTAGTTACATTAGTAGACTAATTTTCTTTTTCAGTTAGTAGTTATGTACAAACGGTTCTGATCATGTCATTTATCATTCATTTATCATTCATCTGCTGTTGCATGTGTAACTAACTTTAGCTTGCGAAATCTAGTAATTTCAATTCCTTTTTAATACTAGCACTGCTCAATCTTTTTTATCGGATATGGATCTCCAATACAAGGAAATGACCCTGTGTCGACGTCGTCTATACCGACGACATGTCATCGGTATAGGTGAAAACCAAAATTTTGAATGGGACACCCTATAGCGACGACATGTCGTCGCTATAGGGTTGAGGCAGATTGGAGGGAAAGCTGGCGCCCAATGAATTTTTGGGGAAAACCTATAGCGACGACATGTCGTCGCTATAGGTTAATTTTGATTTTATTTTTGTTTTTTTATTTAATCAATTTCCGTCGGTCAATTTTTTTTTAAATTAAAAAAAATTCTGGAAAACCCTATGGCAATGACATGTCGTCGGGATAGGGTTTTTACCTTTATTGACTGGTCAACATCATACGAACCCTATACCGACGACATGTCGTCGGTATAGGTGAAAACCAAAATTTTGAATGGGACACCCTAGGCAGATTGGAGGGAAAGCTGGCGCCCAATGAATTTTTGGGGAAAACCTATAGCGACGACATGTCGTCGCTATAGGTTAATTTTGATTTTCTTTTTGTTTTTTTATTTAATCAATTTCCATCGGTCAAAATTTTTTCTTTTTAAACTAAAAAAAATTCTGGTTTTAAAAGTCGGGTGTGACCGGAGGGTGAAATGACTTCTTTAACCAACTAATTGAAAAAAATAATTGTAATTTGGTTTCCTTCATTTTTTTGTCATTTTATTTGATGGTGTGAAGTGTTGTCGTTGACATGTCTTTGATAATTTAATTTTGATTCGTGTCGAGTAATGTGTTTTTACAAGGGTTTGATTGAGAAGATTTTTGGAAATCATGAAGAACACGAAACATTCGATATAAATTTGACCAGGCTTGATTTTGAGTAAAATTTATGTCGGCATGTAGATAAAAATAAGCACGTCGCAACGATATATTCGAATTTTTATAAAAAGACAAAATATGAGTAAAATTAATTATAATATATAATATTCAAACTCTCAAATTCAAGATTATGTTTCATAGTCGGACGCCCATATTTAAAATTTAAATTCATCTTTTTTGATATGTGGTTTCTCCTTATTAGTTTAAAATACCAGTGGATCCGATCTTATTTTACCAAATTACGGGCGAAGGCAACCGTATGAAGGGGACATTTTTGGAATAAAAAAATCAATGGGACATTTTAGGGTAAAACTTTTGTAAAAGGGACCGTTTAGGGATTTTCTCTAAAAAAAAACTTACGCGTTTGACTTGAAAGTTGCATACTTAAATAAAAAATTAGGGATATATTCTTTCTTATTCATTAGCATATTAGCAACTATATCAACATCATGTTTTCCAATAAACAATTTAAAATCCCTCTTAAAATTCTTGCAATCATCAGAAGTTGGTGTTCAACTGTTGTACTTTTCAAATGTATATGGTTTGATAACAACCAAGGTGTTATAGTTAACAAAAATAACCTGGTTGATGTCAAACCCAATTTCTGACTTTCGGCTAGCGACCCGTTTGTCTTAGTGTCACAAGCGAAACAAGTGTTTTACACACCATACCCTGCCAGAAAAGGTGATACAAAAGGTTTATAGGTGGTTGTCAAGACAAAAGATTTGACACATATATAAAGTCACCGCTCATGAAACTGATGGAAACACAGAAGAACATGGGTTCCTTCAGGTTGATGAACGGTTTGAGTTACGAGATGAAGTAACTAGGAGTGAACGCTTGTGCGTAGCTATCTTAGTGTCATTATGTTTGGTAGTCTGATCGTAGTACTGGTGGTAGTCCTCATACGTGTTAGTGGTGGTAGTCGTGGTCCTCGTGGACATGTCCCGTCTCTGAAAGATAGATCAGGCAGGTACCAGTCACTTAACTCTAGTCCTATTAGTGGTGATGCCACTAGCATACATAGATACACCTCAGGTAGTCGTGCCCTGGCAGTAGTAGCCGTACTAGTGTGGGTGATCCTATGGGTGACATGCATGGGTTTGTTCATGATTACACATACCTCTAGCACTTACAGTCGATCGCTGACCATGAGGATGATGGTTATCAATGTGAGTCGGACGATGAGAATGACGGTGGGGATGACGCACCTCGCTGACCATTTTTGTTCTATTAAATGCAGGATGTATACATTATGTTTGGTAGTCTAATCGTAGTACTGGTGGTAGTCGTCATATCGGTTAGTGGTGGTAGTCGTGGTCCTCGTGGACATGTATTGTCTCTGAAAGATAGATCAGGCAGGTACCAGTCACTTGACTCTAGTCCTATTAGTGGTGATGCCACTAGCATACAGAGATACACCTCAGGTAGTCGTGGCCCTGGCAGTAGTAGCCGTACTAGTGTGGGTGATCCTATGGGTGACATGCATGGGTTTGTTCATGATTACACATACCTCTAGCACTTACAGTCGATCGCTGACCATGAGGATGATGGTTATGAATGTGAGTCGGACGATGAGAATGACAGTGGGGATGACGCACCTCGTGATGCCTCTCAACGTGACTCGACTCACAGAGGCGAAACTCGTGGTCATCTATAGTGCAAGTGGGAGAAAAGTATGTCTTTAATTGCAACATTTTAATCTATGTTATAAACATACTTATTTGGTTATTTTAATATTGCAGGTTTTTTTTTCATTCAGTGTTCACAAGAGTATCAACACTATACTACCTGAGCATCTTAAAAGACATTAGACCACATTTAGACAGGTCTCGGATTCTGTATGGGCTAGTATGTATGATGCTTTCATGTTAATGTATCAATTAATTATTTGTATATCTTATGCCTATTTGTTTTAACTTTACATGTTTAACTTTACGTTGTATTTTTTGAAGACCCGTTGGAGTTAATTGGAGTGCGAGCAATGTCATTTTGAGGCTTTTCTCAACGTGTTGGGGTCACGTTATAGGGACATCATGTACAACCAATTTTCGTCGGTCAAATTTTTTTATAAACTAAAAAAAATTCTGGAAAACCCTATGGCGACGACATGTCGACGGGATAGGGTTTTGACCTTTATTGACTGGTCAACATCCTACGAACCCTATATCGACGACATGTCGTCGGTATAGGTGAAAACCAAAATTTTGAATGGGACACCCTATAACGACGACATGTCGTCGCTATAGGGTTGAGGCAGATTGGAGGGAAAGCTGGCGTCCAATGAATTTTTAGGGAAAACCTATAGCGACGACATGTCGTCGCTATAGGTTAATTTTGATTTTCTTTTTGTTTTTTTATTTAATCAACTTCCGTCGGTCAATTTTTTTTTAAATTAAAAAATTCTGGAAAACTCTATGGCGACGACATGTCGCCGGGATAGAGTTTTTACCTTTATTGACTGGTCAACATCCTACGAACCCTATACCGACGACATGTCGTCGGCATAGGCTACCTGTCCCGACGACATGTGGGCCTATGCCGACGACATGTCGTCGCCATAGGGTGCAACGCGAACAAATAGGGAAAACAGACGGCAGACCTTCATTTCCACCCAGAATCCTCCAAACTCCCCCAACTTGTTCTCTCCGGCGATTTCACGATTATTGGGCTTTTTGGGAGCAACTTTCACAAAAACTCTCGGGATTTAAGGTGAGGTAACATCCGGGTTTCATATTTTAGCTACTTTTTCAAGATTTTGAAGTTTTATTTGTTTATTTTGGTTAGGTTTTGGAGGAATTTCATCATTTCTTGGATTTCTAACTTTGTGAAGGTAAATACTCGTTTTAATTACTAATTTGTGATGAAATTTGGTTTAGATCTAAGATTTTTATGATTTTGTATGTATGTGTTATATATGTGTATGTATGTATGTTTGTATGTTTGTTTGTATGTATGAGTATGTATATTTGTATGTATGATGGAATTATTAAATTATGATTAGTTTAGGTCATTTGGTTTAGATGTGTGCTTATTTTATATAATTTAGTTTATGTAAATTAGTGTTTGTATGTATATGTATTTATGTGTGTAATTTGTGTTTATAATGATTAGTTTGTATGTATGTGTATGTATGTGTGCAATTTGTGTTTATGATGATTAGTTTGGATGATTAGTTTGGATGTATGTGTGTAATTTGTGTTTATGATGATTAGTTAATATGAATGTATATATGTGTATGTATGTTTGTATGTATATATTTGTAATTATGTAATTGGACATTTATTTATGTATGTATGTTTGTATGTATATGTTTGTAATTATGTAATTAGGCTTTTATTTATGTATGTAATTGTGATGTGTATGTATATAAGATTTTTAACAAAAACTCTCGGGATTTAAGGTGAGATAACATCCAGGTTTCATATTTTAGCTACTTTTTAAGATTTTGAAGTTTTGTTTGTTTATTTTGGTTTGATTTTGGAGGAATTTCACCATTTCTTGGATTTCTAGCTTTGTGAAGGTAAATACTTGTTTTAATTACTAATTTGTGATGAAATTTGGTTTAGATCTAAGATTTTTATGATTTTATATGTATGTGTTATGTATGTGTATGTATGAGTATGTATATTTGTATGTATGATGGAATTATTAAATTATGATTAGTTTAGGTCATTTGGTTTAGATGTGTGCTTATTTTATATAATTTAGTTTATGTAAATTAGTGTTTGTATGTATATGTATGTATGTGTGTAATTTGTGTTTATAATGATTAGTTTGTATGTATGTGTGCAATTTGTGTTTATGATGATTAGTTTGGATGACTAGTTTGTATGTATGTGTGTAATTTATGTTTATGATGATTAGTTAATATGAATGTATATATGTGTATGTATGTTTGTATGTATATGTTTGTAATTATGTAATTGGACATTTATTTATGTATGTATGTTTGTATGTATATGTTTGTAATTCTGTAATTGGACTTTTATTTATGTATGTAATTGTGATGTGTAGGTATATAAGATGGTATTTATTGGGAGCAACTTTCAAAAAAACTCTCGGGATTTAAGATGAGGTAACATCCGGGTTTCATATGTTAGCTAACTTTTCAAGATTTTGAAGTTTTATTTGTTTATTTTGGTTAGGTTGGTATTTGTCTTGAACAATTTGCATATTTGTGTGTCGAACAAGTTTATGTTTTGAATGTTTGATTTGTTGGACTAGTTTGTGTGTCGAACAATTTGGATGTTTGGTTTATGTTTCGAATATTAGTTTTTATCAGATTTGAATGTTTGAATGTTTATATTTAATGATTTGCAGGCTTTTGTTTTTAGAAATTTAATATTTCTGGATAAAATATTAAAAATTAAAAAATAAAAAATACAGAAAATACCTATACCGACGACATGTCGTTGGTACAGGGTTGGACTCTATACCGACGACATGTCGTCGGTATAGAATTTCTTTTTGAATTTTTTAATTAAACCCTATAGCGACGACAAGTCGTCGGTATAGGCTCACCTATCCCGACGACAATCTTGGCTATTGGGACGAAGCAATACCGACGACATCTATACCGACGATATGTCGTCGGTACAGGCTATCCCGACGACAAGTCGTCGCTATAGGGTCAAAAAAATCGTCGGAATAAGGTGATACTGTTGTAGTGATACTAGTCATGTAACAATATATTCTATTTTATTTTTCTTTTAGTTAAAACTTATGAGAGGAAACTGGATTTTTCGTTAATAGTAACACGTCTCTATCAAATATATCAAATCTTTCCTCAAAAAGATATTCTAATATCTTACTCTTTTTTTTTTTTAATGGTGATGGATATCCATAGTAATCATTTTACAATATATTCTATTTTACTTTCCTGTAGTTAAACCTTATGATAGGAAAGTGGATTTTTCATTAGTAGTAACACTTCTCTATCAAATATATCAAATGTTTCCTCAAAAAGATATTCTAACGTCTTACTCTTTTTTTTTAAATAAAATCTTAAATTAAACGTGTTATTTTTTTCTAAAATTATTACTAAATTACTTATCATTTGAAATTAATTTATATATATATATATATATATATAATAAATACATATAAAATAGTTAACAATATGTAGTTATATATATATATATATATATATATATATATATATATATATATAGGGTAGAGATCTTTTAATAACCCTCTATTATGGTGTTAACCCATTAACTTTGTCATAATTAATCCAAATCATTATTTTTTTTAGTAACATTATTACACGAATACTACGTTATGTTTTTTTTACATTTTTGTAAATTCGCAAGTCTAAGGGTGTTTACACCTGGTGTAACTTTTTACACCATGTGTTGGATTTTACCAACACATGATTCGAGGACGAATCTCTTTATAAGGGGGTAGACTTGTAATATCCCGGAAATCCAGAAGCTAATGGCTCGGGTTAGTGGACGACCCGAATCCTTATTTAGTTTAATGATGAGCAAGGTTAGTCAAATGAGGTGCGTTTAACTACCGTATTAGACACAGTTAGTCGTTTAAAGAGAGTTCGAGATTGAAACGCGCAAGATGGAATAAGAGGGAACCAGATGGAACTTAAGTGGTATATAAACCACATTACCGCAAACCCTAAGGCCATTATTGACCCTAGGCGTGCGACGACTGAGAAAGAGATGGGAGAGGGAGAACAGGCCGGGAAGGGAGAAAGAATAGGAAAGGTGGCAACGGGGAGAGAGCAGGACGACGAAGCTACAACTGACTACGAGTTACAACAGGTGGTTATCGGGAAAATAAAAGGTGGTGGCTATGGCTGTAGCGGAAATATAGGGAACTACGAGTTACAACAGGTGGCCGACGATGACTGGGTGACGGCTCACGGTGGAGGAGAAAGCCACATAAGATGATGACAGTTCACGGGGGAGACCCGACGGCAGCTGCGGAGGGTGACGTGTCTGGCCGAAGCCCGCAGGTGGTCCAAAGGGGGCCGTAGTAGCCGACGGTGACCTGCGGGATGCCGGTAGTGTTCACGGCACGTGTTAGCGGTGGTGTTCGATGGTATCGGTGCTCAAGTATAGATGTGGTGCTCAACGATGACCATTATGGTGAGGTATCCGGCGTATAGGATGGCGCGGGTGGAGTCTGTCGGGGGTGGTAGGGGAGGAGTTAGTTGATTAGGGTTTGGTCAAGGTGGGGATAACGAATATGTCGTGCATGGTGGGGCACGGTGGAGGAGACGGAAGGCGGTGACAGGAACCGGTTAGGGTGTCACCCGCTTAGGGTTTTGCATGGCGTGCTTTACGTGCATGCATGGAACCCGGTTCGAGTATTCGAGTTCTAAACAGGTCAAGAACGGGCTGACCTGTGTACCAGTGGAGCTAGGGTTTGATGGTTTGAACGATGAGTGGTTAAGACGAGATGTAGAATTTATGTTATGCGTTATTCGGCGTATGTTTGGAACTTATCTGATCGTGTGATCATATGTTTGACAGGTTTGGGTTACGTGCGTGGACGGACGGGTTGCAGAACAAGGATTTGATCTTCGCAACCAGTGAGTTTCTAATCCCCTTGTTTTTACTTATTTTCGGGGCTATCGTACATACTTAAATGTTATTATATAAACCAAAGTGCTATGAGAAATGTGTTAAACTGTCAAGTTTCGCAAGTTGGCTATATCTTTAATTCATCTAAGGGTTAGTGTGATGTCCCTAGGTTGTGTGGGTTATTCTCGGTATGACACTGATATGTAGCATATTGACTTGTGGGATAAGTCAGATGTGGTGTGTAGAAGTTATGAAGATACGTCTAGGGGGTATGTCGGGTTATATGCATAGGAGATCCATGTAAGGACGGTGAGTTGTGGTACCTGTCTAGGTTGTGTCATGCGTGTATTGCTTGTTGTTTGTGTGCTTGCATTGTTTTCCTTGTACTCGGTAAACGGTGATGGGAAGGAGTAGGTTCTTCTGGTGTTGTCACCACGTGGTGATGTGGCAGTCTCTATTGGGGGGCGTAGCAGTCACCATGTGGGTGACTGGGTAGTCATCACGGATGACGAGTGTATCATTGGGTGACGTGACGGGGCCCTACTTGAGCAATAGCGAGACCCGAAAGGGGGTTCTCGGAGGTGATATGAATATCCTATCAGGGAAGACGAGGGTATAGGTATAATTTATTGCGTGTTAAAATTTGATATGCCTTGGTGATAAGGCAATGATGTGATGATATTATTAGCTTGTGTGATTAATATTGATGGATGTGACGTCGGGTTGATGATGATTGTGTTAGGGGACCTTCTGAGAGTCTTGTCTAGGGCTGTTAGAGCCAGGTTTAAGAGAAAACTCCGTGTTTTTAAATACCTAAACTTAAACCGAAAATGGGACGAAAGTAACGAATGCCACCATGAGTACCCGCGAGCCAAGAGGTACATTTTTTGTATTGAGTTTAATTGTTAGAGTTTCATTTATGCGGTGTTACACTAGGTGAAGTTGTTTGGTATGATTTTATGGTTTGGTGATTCTGTGTAGAATTATGTTACGTAAGCTGTGTATTGTGAAAATTGTATTACGTGTGGTAGTTATTTTTTTGTGTGGGATTCATGTGCTTCCATTATGTGGAAGGTAGTGTGAGTATGATGGGAAACGTTTGGAATCCAAGTGGTGACATGGACAACCGATCACACTTGATCAACGTGATTTGGCGGTCTATTGTTACTCTTACATTCTGAATTATTGGCTATAATAATCACATAAATGTTCTATCTTGTGTAGGATTAGATGGCTATGACGATTCAGACGAGGGGGATCAGACGGGGAGCTCTTGCCAGGAGGCAGGCTGAGCGTCGAGCTAGACTTGCAGCTGCTGTTGCTGCAGTCACTATTGGAGAAGCACGTGAGGAGATCCCAGCACCTGTTTCCATGATGGTACCGCAATCTGTGGCGGGAGTTGATCGAGGGTTGCTAGTACATGGAGTGATCTTGGCGGTTCTGGCGCCAAATGCCCCCGGAACTTTTGGAGCGGCTTATAGGGGCAGGCATCATTGATCCGTTTATAGGAGGAGCAGTTGGAGGGGAAGAAATACGTTTGTGGTTAGAAGTCAGTCTCCGAAGTACGATCCGAGACCAAGGAACGGATGGCTAGACGAGGAATCTGATGAGGAGGAGCAGATGGGGGACAACTTCGATAAGTTCGTTGGTTAGTTTCCGTGGCAGTTATCACGAGAAATTTTGGGTGGTTTCGACGTAGAGATTGATTGAACGTTGACGTTATGAGATTCTTATCTCGATTTTTGTTATTTGATAGTGATATTGATTTTGAGTTTTACCGCGTGCTGATTGGGACATAATTCATGATAAATGTGTTTGTGATTGTGTACGATTGTGTTTACGGTTGTTGATTATGTGCGGTAATGTGTGATTATGTGATTAAATTTTGAATGATGTTAGTTCATATTAAATGTGATTCTTAGTACGATGTGAGAGCACGGTTGATTAGGTTGAGAGGGTAGCCTTCCATAGGCATGAATTCGAATTTGTCTGTGTCTACGGTCCTAAGTTAGTTTCACTTATGTGCTAACGTTAGGTGATGCCCTGAGTGCATCGGGTGTTATACGTACCTCTTATGTATAGGTGAACGTTTAAGACGAGGTCCTATGTGAGGTGATGGTTTTGCATCTTATGTATGTATGGATGATTAGGATGATGTCTGGTGTGTGAGACCTGTGTTGTAACCCGTGGGAAGATGTCTTGTGTCTAGTCTGAGTAGTATGTGTTCTGAACCGTTGGTGCGACCCTTATGGGGTACGACCGTGTGAACTCTGTATGAGTACGTGGTGACGCGTGGCAGGAGCCACCGTTGTGATGAGTAAGTATTGGGGTTCAGAGGTTTGTGTATCTACGAATGACGTGGTCATGTCGTATGCACGTGGATTTACTCAGGTCTAGCAGTTTGTGTATGTGCACATTGTGTGAGTTAGGAGTCTGGGTTGCTTGTTTTGTATGTTGAACATTTTGTGTTCTGTCATTTGGATATGTCGTGGAGTGTCCTTTTACTACATGATTAGTCGCGTGTATGACGTATAGTGTGTGCTCAGGTAGAGTACTTCTTTCTTTGATGTCTTTCTTGACGTTTGAGGTATCGAGAAGATGCGAGTTGATTTGACGCTTTTCCAGACGATCAACGAGGTGCTCTTTTGAGATGCCTATACTTATATCTTGGAATTTCAGAGCGTGCAACCAATGGACGGAATTGTGGGAGTATGATGCAGGAAGCGTTTGCATTAACGCTCGATCAGAGATATTTATGGTGTGATCGGAATGATGACGCTTAAGACTTTAGCGCGGAGTAGCGATGTGACGTAACGGTCTTCATGGATCCGTTCTACGTAAAGGTTTCAGTCGACGTGGAATACAAGGAGAATGGTGATGTTCCCTTAGAACGAGGCGACGAATAGCTGAGGCTTATGCTGAGACGAACTTCGTGTTCGTACATAATGGATGAGACGCGGTCGGTAATTACGGGTTGATGAATGAGGAATGACGAGAAATGGGAAATAAAGGAAGGACAGGTGTGGGTCTGCACATGGGTTCCTGGAAAGGAAATGCCTATGCTGGTAAACATATGACTAGATTAAAGCAAGCTTATGTGGAGCATTGGTTGAGACAGAAGTTTTGTTCTTGGTATGAACATGATTCTGGTGTGCACGCTCGGGGAATCATTGGAAGTCGATGATCATAACACCCGAGTTGGATAATGTGTGCTTGCCTAAAGAGCGCGATGGACGCATGGTAATGAAGTAAAGGAATACTTCGGTAGCAGAACGTTTGCATTATTAGAGATCAGATGAGTTTTGCACAAGCTCTTGGAGATCATCTGATAAAGACGAATGAATTACCTTTACGAATAGGTACATGTGCTTAGACTTTGGAAAATCATCGAAGGATGGCGATCGGAGTATGGGAGAGAGGAGTATGATGAACATATGATGGTGAAGCAGCGAATGCTTCTATCTGTAAAAAGTAGGACGCCTACTTGGAGGATGGTCGTCAAAGTGACGAGACCATCAGGAATTTTTGAGGGACAGCGGCAAATGTGCCGATGTGCTAAAAATGTAAATGTGACCGATGAATGGGCATTTAGTAATGTTGTGCTACGTAGTACTAGAGATTGTACGTACGGTATTGTTAAGAAGAGCAAGAGCAATGGAGTGCTGTTACGACGATAACAGTGAAACCTTCATGGAAAGGTTGGTATTCGAAGCAACGTCGGAAGGTCACTTCCAGCGAATGCCAAAATAACAAAAGTTGGATAGACAGCTCTGTAACTTGCTAGGCAAGAATGCAGAGTGGATAACGAGTAGAACAACGAAGTGTCATTTGAGAAATGGATGGGAAAGGCAAGAAGTAAGGAATGCGTAGCGGTGAGCTACAGGACCCAAAGTAGAAAGCGGGCAATGGAGAAGACTTCTTTGAACACCAAGGATGGTGGCCATGTTGAAAAGTAATGACCATAATGATGTTTACGAGAATGAACAGATGGCACCGAAGGACTAGGATGCATCATTCATGGTATAGGGGTAAGTTGTGTTGGATTTTACCGACACAAGATTCGAGGACGAATCCAGAAGCTAATGGCTCGGGTTATTTAATGTAATGATGAACAAGGTTGGTCAAATGAGGTGCGTTTAACCACCGTATTAGACATAGGTAGTCGTTTAAAAAGAGTTCGAGATCGAAACGCGCAAGATGGAATTACAAGGACCCGGATAGAACTTAAGTGGTATATAAACCACATTAGCGCAAACCCTAGGGCCATTATTGACCCTAGGCGTGCGACGACTGAGAAGGAGACGGGAGAGGGAGAACCGACCGAGAAGGGAGAAAGAAGAAAGAAGAAGAAAGGCGGCGACTGGGAGAGAGGACGACGACGACGCTAGGTGCTCCGGCGTGTGTGACTTCTAGGATACGTCAAGGTAACTTCCGTTTACAGTTTTAGCACGTTTCTTGCTTTCGTTTTTGCGTATATGGTTATCGAAAAAAAGGTGGTGGCTACGGGTGAATACGAGTTACAACAGGTGGCGGGCGATGACTGGATGACGTCTCACGGAGGAGGAGAAAGACACAGAAGACGACATCAGTCCACGGGGGAGACCCGACGATGACTGCGGAAGGGTGACGCATCTGGCCGAAACCAGCAGGTGGTCCGAAGGGGGCAGTAGTAGCTGCGAAGTGACCGGCGGGATGCCGGTGGTGTTTACAGAACGTGTTAACAGTGACGTTCGACGATGTCGGTGCTCAAGGATGGAAGTGGTGATCGACGATGACCATGACGGTGAGGTATCCGGCGTGTAGGATGGCACGGTGGAGTCCATCGGGGGTGGTAGTGGAGGAGTTAGTCGATTACGATTTGTTCAAGGTGGTGATGAAGAAAATGTCGTGCATGGTGGAGGAGACGGAAGGCGGTGATGAGAACCAGTTAGGGTGTTACCTGATTAGGGTTTTTCATAGCGTGCTTTACATGCATGCATGCATGGAAACCCAGTTCGAGTATTCGACTTCTAAACGGGTCAAGAACGGTCGGACCTGTATACCCATGGAGCTAGGGTTCGATGGTTTGAACGATGAATGGTTAAGACGAAATGTAGGGTTTATGTTATGCATTATTCGGCGTATGTTTGGAACGTATCTGATCGTATGATCATACGTTTGACAGGTTCGGGTTTCGTGCGTGGACGGATTGGTTGTAGAGCAAGGGTTTGATCTTCGCAACCAGCGAGTTTCTAATTCCCATGTTTTTACTTATATTCGGGACTATCGTAGATACTTAAATGTTTTATCATATAAACCAAAATGCTACGAGAAATGTGTTAAATTGTCAAGTTTCGCAAGTTGGCTATATCTTTAATTCATCTAAGGGTTAATGTGATGTCCCTAGGTTGTGTGGGTTATTGTTGGTACGACACTGATATGTAGTATATTGTTTGCATAGGAGATCCGTTTAAGGACGGTGAGTTGTGGTACCTGTCCAGGTGGTGTCATGGGTGTATAGCTTGTTGTTTGTGTGCTTACATTGTTGTCCGTATACTCGGTCAACAGTGATGGGAATGAGTCGGTCCTTCGGGTGTTGTCACCACGTGGTGGCGTGGCACACTCTATGGGAGGCGTAGCAGTCACCATGCGGGTGACTGGGTAGTCATCACGAATGACGAGTGTGCCACCGGGTGATGTGATGGGGCCCTGCGTGGGCAATAGCGAGACCCGAAAGGGGGTTCTCGGAGGTGATTTGAATATCCCAACGAGGATAATCCTAGAGAGGTTATAGGTGTAATATATTATGTGTTAAACTTTGATTAGCCTTGGTGATAAGGTAATGATGTGATGATATTATTAGCTTGTGTGCTTAATATTGATGGATGTGACGTCGGGTTTATGATGAATGTGTTAGGGGACCTTGTGAGAGTCTTGTCTAGGGCTGTTAGGTCTACATCTAGGAGTCGGTTGTGTTAACTGGCCTTCATGTGGATAAGGGTGATAGGTCACAAGTTGGGGTTTAGTAAGTTCAATCCAAACCGGAGAGACTTACGGGTCATGGTTATGGAATGAGTCAGGGTTTGTTGGACCCTCAGGTGGGTTGAAATGTTTTAGATAACATGGGTTACCAATATGTTGTTATATGACAAATTATTTTATAACTGAAGTGAAGGTCTAACTTTTATTAAATAGATGTTCTGGTGACAATATATCTTGGCTTGGGAGCGGTGCTACTGGGGTTGGTGTGTACGCATTCGTACGATAAGATGAAACATAATAATGATTTTAAAATACAAATCTTGTTTTGAGTTAAGACTTTCGTTGAATATTTTCATAAAAAGTTAAGTGTTTTTAAAATGATACCAATATTTTTAGAACAGGACCGGACAATGAACCGGTCGCTTTACCGGTCCACTGGTCGGACCGGATGATATTTTTTATAATTCAAATATATCAAAGGTCTAAAAATTAATTTTTTGAAAGTAAACATAATAGTATATTAAAAATGCAATATATATATATATATATATATATATATATATATATATATATATATATATATATATATATGAGAGTTTCAAACGTTTACGTGTATACATTTGAATTTTCTTTTTATTAGAAAATGTAAAAAAAAAGGTGATAAAATTAAAAAAAAAGAAAGTAAATTAATAAAAGCTAACCATTAATATTTCCTTTTAATTTTGTTTTTCATTAAAAAAATATCATACCATTTCCTAAAGTCCTGTAAATATCTTTAACTTTTTTGTTTTTCAAGAACATACCCCATTTTATATATATATATATATATAGGGGAAGGTTATATTGGAAACTCATTTGAGTTAAGAAAACTAATAGAAACTCAATATAACTTAAGTTTTTTATAGCCTTTTTTATTACTATTTTTATCAAGAAAAAAAAAAACCGTCAAGTACTTTTTTTAAAAAAAAATCTTGAAAAAATAACTGAAATTAACGTTTTTTTAAATATTGGTCAGCATGACGTCAGCAGTAACATATGAAAAAATAACAAAAATTCAGGTTTTACATACGTAACAACGTTCAACGATTTTATAAAAAAAGTTTTAAAAAAAAACTACTTGCCGTTTTTTTGATTTTTTTTTTTGCCAAAAGTTATAAAATTAGATATAGAAGCTATCTAATTTTTTTTTTTAAATTTTCAACAATTTTTAGCTGTTACATACTTTTAAAGAAAGTTTCCATAGATTTCTCAACTCAATGGGGTTTCTCCTTATACGTACCCTATATATATATATATATATATAGGGGACGCTTCAACTAAAAAGTGGTTTTTCGCTAAGAAATCCTAAGAAATGGATCAAACGAACTCCGATTGAGCTCATTTCAGCGGCGTTGGAATCGTCTCATCGAACCCTAACCTGGACCCAAAAACCTAAACCCCCTCCACCCGCACCCCCAAAAACCTAAACCCCCCTCCAACCCTCCCGAAAAGGTTAAAACCACCACCCCACCCCTTAAAAACCTAAACCCCCCACCCCACCCCCTAAAAAACCTAATCCCACACCCACCCACAACCAAAAACCTATACCACACATACCAAAAAAAAAACCTAAACCATAAAATCTAAACCCTAAAAGCTAAACCCTAAGGCTAAACTATAAGGCTAAAACCCTAAAATTCAAACGTAATATCTAAGCCTTAAAAGCTAAACCCTAAAAGCTAAGATGGTAGAGTTCAACGAGACGGTTTCAACGCCACTAAAATTAGCTTAATCGGAGTTCGTTTGATATCATTTCTTAAGGTTTTTGTCATTTCTATATATATATATATATGTATATATATTTAGGGGATGTATATTTTGAAAACTCACTTGAGTTAATAAAACTCGTGAAAATGCTATCAAAAATAAAATCCTTTTTAGGGTATGTAATTTATGTTATTATAAGCCCGATAACAAAAAATTATAGAAAAAAAAACTTGTCTAACATGTTGTTACATATATGTAACAAAATATTACACGTGTTTTACATCATGTTACATACATGTTATACAGTAGACATTTTTTTTACTTTTTAATTTGATACAACACGTTAGAATATTTTTATTTTTTCAATTTTTCGTTATCGGGAAGATAATAACATATATTATGTATGAAAAAAAAGAAAAAAATTTCGATTGTTGCATAGGGTTTTAAAATGTTTTCTCAACTCA